>JARDYH010000002.1:133977500-143977500 GCA_029215795.1 Anniella stebbinsi | reverse complement strand
ATGTTTGAAGTAGTAGACATAAATAATGGCATAAATAATGTGCATACATTTGTACCACTCCCATGGCTGTGAAGTGGCCAACCTGGGCTGAAACTTCTGTTCTGCATTAGTGCGGGCAACTTTCTTGGCACTGCCACAAGACAACTTCCATTGCTGAAGACCCACACGAAAGGGAATTCCTATAGCAACAGGGCCAGCCCTCCCCTCCTCTCTTTGTTTAGGGCTGCATCTTTTATCCACACACAAACACTTTGCATATCTCCAAACAAGTTGCTTTTCAAGCTAGGCAGGCATTAAGTTTTATCCTCCAGCATGGCACGTTTGTGTTAAGGTGAATAGGAATTAGATGTACAAATACTTCAAGGGGGACGATGAGACCCTTGTGTTGACTGCATTATCATTTATACTAACAAAAAGAGCTTAAAACGTTAGCATATTCTTTTGAAAACAGAGCTTTGCATTCTATTAAGAGAAAGGAAATGGAACCCACGGTGTATTATGTTTCCAGGCGCCTGTCAAGAAATGCTTAGGGATGAGGCCTGCTTAAAGAGCATCCGGCTGTAGGAAAATATTCACAATTGTCTGATCCTTATGCTGATCCCTTGACTAAGAAGTGGCAAAGTCACTTCAATTAAAATCCCAGCCAGCCTGAAACTTTTCTTCTACAACTTGCACTTTTCAAGCTGGTGACTTCTCCCTCTTTGTTCCCCTTGCCACTTCAAACTTTACTGCTTCACTTTCCCTGGCTATATTGGCCTGGGCTTAGAATCGAGGAGGCTGGAATTATGAAATGCATTGACAAACATGTGCAAGGTTCATATTTGCAATCTGTAGGCAGCCCAAATTGGACCGCATGAAGCTTGGAACGGATGCATTCATTGATGTTAACTCTTTCTTCGGAGCATTGTCACCCTAGAACCAACCAAGTAGCTGGCGTTTAGCCTATGCCGTCTCCCTCTTTCACTTTCTGTGTTCAGTTCTTTCTCAAAACCCACTGAGCCTTTGGCTTGCTCCTTACCCCTCATCCCCAACTGAAACCAAATCAAAATGCATGCAATTGCACCTGCTCACATTAATCTCCTATGATCTTTGTTTGTCCCTTCCTTCCTTCCTTCCTTCCTTCCTTCCTTCCTTCCTTCCTTCCTTGTTGAAGTGTAGGTTGCAAGTCCTCCTGGTATCTTTCAATTTTGGACATTTTATTTATCCTGCTATTTCATTTACCTGCTGGGAATTGTCAAATTTTTTCCTGTCTAAATATGCATAGGATTGCACGTGTGTGTGTGTGTGTGCATGTGTGTATGTAAAACTCTCTTTAACTTAACCTGTCTCCAGTGAATGAGCTATCTACCTCCCTTGTTTAAGCAAAGGTATGTAGGATGGGGCTTTCTTCCCCTCCCAGTTGTATTTTCATCTCAAGGGAAGGCTGGGTAAGCCAACCACATTCACCTGCTGTATTAGAGGACTAAACAGTTAAAGTTTAAGCATCTGCTTCAGTCCCATTAACTTAATTAAAATCTTATATTGATTGATTGTGTATTGTTGTTGTTTTTACTTAGGTGAGCACCTCCAACTAATCCTTCGTGGGAAAACTACAATGCAAATTCACATTGATCATGTGTATCAGCCCTCAGGAGACTTTTACACAATCAAAACAAATGAGTGTTTGGTTCTGTAATTTCCAAGCCAAAACACCAGTGAAGAAAATGGAGATGAGAGAGTAGAATGTTCTATTTACATTCCACTGAACACGGAGATGATGCTCTACACAATTGGGGACCCTGCTAAAACACAGTCCCCATCACATGAAGTATTCAGTGCAATTGCAGGGAATGAAGGGACTGGCATACATGGGCACTTAAGGCTGGGCAAACACCCCCGCATCCCGTTTGCACTCTGGTTGCTGGTCTCTTGCCGGTTGCCCAATCCTGCCAGGTGTGCAGGGCTCAAAATCGCAGCTGGGAATATTTATGGAAATTGAGATTTGTGCAAAATTGCAATTTGCATAACATTGCAGGCATCAATGACCAATTTCCGTAAACAGTCCAGGATGCAACTTTGTGTGAATTCGGATTTTCACAAGTAATACAAAAGCAGGAAACTACAAGCAAGTGCCAAGTCACGCCACTCAGGGATCTGCAAGCTGGTGTTATGGGGGGCAAGCTGGCAAAATCTGGCCAAAATTTACTCCAAAACCTGATTCCTCTGACATCCCTTAGCATGGGAGCAGCATGCACAGCCACAAACCCATCTCCACTTTGAGCCCTCATGCAGTATTTGGAACTCATGAATAAGGCTATAGACAGTATCATGTCTAGACTAGATCACTGCACCTGTGCATGGAGTGTCAGCATGACAATGTGGAATTCCCCCAAGTCACAAATCCCTGGCAAGCTCACAGTGCACATAAAGAAACAAATAACCCAGTTTTGATATGATGTAAGATGCACAGATCCTTGCACGGTTGGCATTTCTTCGGGTTTTGCACACATGAACTACGCACTTAAACCAGGACCTGGTTTTCTACATATAGCTATTTATTTTATAAGGTTGGGGGGGATATACAATCATCAGGTGATGCACACACACACACACACACAGTATGAAGTGGTACAGTCTAGGAATAGTTTTTCTGGCTCTCTTTGTAGACTGGGCTAGAGTTTCACAGAACTGTCTGATTCAAACGAATCCCTCCACTGCTGGAGAAATAGTGAGAATTGCTATGCTTTTGGAGCATGTCAGAGAAAAGGGAAATGTCCTTGCCCACTCTTCAACTACTCAGCTGAGAAAGACGAGATGACAATCTCCAAGGATGTCTTGTAGGGTTTTTTAGCAATAATACATTAGCATAGGAGAAAAATGTTTTGATGATCAACTGATACATACAGTGGAATATGCACAGCTCCCTTCCAAGGCAATTGAACATAATGCTTTCTGTCTTCATTAGAATCAAATTCTCCAGCAGGATGCAAATCACTCCTGTAGCCTTCACGCTGTTTTCTGTCTCTGCTGAGTTGCATGGAGAAGCTGTGTAGAGCTCCTGGAATGAGCATATATATGTTGGACCAAAATTACTGACTGGTAATTGAGGCATGATGCATATAATTAAGGTTCTGTTGACCAGGCCCCAAAATAAAAATAAAACATGTTAGCATTAGATTAGATTAGGTTAATGTCCAAGGCAAATTAGGCCCATTTGGACCATTTCTGGTGCTTTCCAGGACAAAGCAGGCTTTCCTCCAAAGTAGCCAAAACTAAAGCTGGACTCCACGTGACACTTTATTCTGCATTCAGGCTTTGGAAAGATAGACAGCCTCTCTCTCTCTATATATATATATATATGTTTGTTTGTTTATTGCATTTACATCCTGCTTTTTTCCCTCCAAGGAACCATACATAATCCTCCTCCTCTCCATTTTATCCTCACAACAACAACCCTGTGAGGCAGGTTGGGCTGAGAGTCACCCAGTGGGCTTCCATAGCTAAGTGGGGACAAGAACCAACTCCCAGTCCAATGCTTTAGCTACTACACCACACTGGCTCTCAATAACACCTTTCCTTTCTATAAACACTGATAGAGGGTGGGTGGGGAAAGCGGGTTTGAGTGACTGACAGGCCCACCTTCTAATAATAAGGCACATTTTAAGAAGGAGGTTCCAGTCACTATGCTTTGGGGGAAGTCAAAGATGGCCATTCTCCCAATACAACTAAGGGTTCAGTATGAAAAAAGCCATAAACTGATCTTGAAATGTCCTAGTCCCTGTGCCCATCCTTCTGAAACTCTGAAGGTTTCTTGCCTGGAGACACCTCTAGGCTTTCTGTCATTTTCAGAAGAATGCTCCATGATAAACATAGGAGCTGGAGATGGGTGTCCTATTTTAGATGTCTTCGAAATAAAAAGGATGCTTTCATACAAAAATCCCAGCACCTATACATCTGAAATATGGCAAGCTTGATCCCTCAGAAGGCACAACCATCCCTGAAGGGGAATGTGGATAATCTTCCAAGCATCTTGGTGGGCAAAAAATAACTACTTTATATATAAATCAAAACTGAAGCTGATTCAGTGCAGCTCCAAATACGGATACTGTGTTTATTTGCTTGCTTGCTTTTAACTTCTGCCAGTCCACGGCTTTCCAATTTGTTCCGTCTCTCTGCTGCACACACCACATTTTGACAATATGAAGGTTGGGAGGGGGAAAGATATCTGTTTTCTTTCTTTTATCCCTAATGGTTGCAAAATTGCATAGCCAGGAATTTTGTAGTACATGGAAGGGCTTCTGCTTTTGCCTGTCTGATTAATTTGTTCTTCACTAGGCTGCAAATTTGTAATCTTTCTTTTTCTGGTTCTTGCAGAACAAGTTTTGGCTTTGTTTCTAATTTCTCAAACCCTTCTTTTCCTGTAGAGCCAACTTTTGGGACGAACCTAATATCCCTCTGGGTGTCTGGGATGCTTTAATGTTCTGCACATAATCCTGCGCAAAGACCCTGATCGCACTGAGGCAGGGAAGTGCTGTCCTCTTGCAAACCTGGATCCCCTTTTACAAGGCTTTGATGGCTGTTTAGCTTCAATCCACCAGCCAAAGAAATGGTAGAAAATACTGCAAGCTTTGAAACCTGTGTATTCTGAGAGGGTTGCTTGGACTTTGAGCTTAGAGAGAGGGGGGGAGGGGAAGTCTCTTCTGCTTTAACACTGGGGAGCAGTAAAATAAGGCCCAGCAACAATGAAGTCCACAGGCATGACTTTCGGCTTGTGCAGTAAGATAATATATGGTAATGAGGACAAGCCTGTGACTGCTGCAAGTCAATGTTGCTGTAACAAGAACTTATCACCACCCTTGGCTGTTGCTGCCTATTTCTGGGATTCGGTCTTGCCCGAGTGGCATGAATAGAAGATTTATATTGCATTGTTAGACTGTCAAGCCACTGCAGAGCAACAACTTCCAAATGATGACTTCCCCAGCTTACAGAAGTTGTGAATTACATGCTTTTCGATGGCAGCAAGCAGAGCTGTCAGCTTCTCAGCACACAAATCTTCCCTTTCGTTTCGCCTCTGTGCTGCTAGCCCAGTATGGCCAGTGACTCAACACCATACCCAGATCTGTCCCAGTGCTGTTATTTAGAATGGCAGGAATCCATTTCTAGAAGAGAAACACAGTAAAGGCAACCAATATGCAGGAAATGTACTCCCTCTTTTTTTCCCTCTCCATCACAGACACTCATAAACATACATGCGCACGCGCACTCTCACACAGGGAATATCCAGGATGGAGAGATGAGGTGACTGGCTTCTGCCACTCAAAACCAGATAACCATAGATAGAATCACCAGTGCATTAAAGGATGGAAATGAGCCATTTAGGGGAAAGCAAGGAACAAATCAGGTGTCAGACTAATGTCATAAGAAAGAAGACACATTAAGGAAGCATCCATCCCATCACAGATGGACGGGATGTTTACAGATATTCAGTGTTTTCTGAAATATCAAATGTTGCCACTCGATTTTTGAATGCAGGATTTCAATTCCACACTTTCGGACTGGGATTCTTTCAATCAAAATTTAACATGTGAGTGTGTTGGATGTACTGCCATCTCTGGCAAATGCCACTGCATATCTATCAAAGCACGTCCAATGATAAACATCATTTCATGTCAACTATGATATTCATACAGATCTTAAAGTAAAGTCCCCTGTGTGTGTGTGTGGTGTAATTCCTTTGGTAGCATGTAACTTGACTTGTTTCCTTAAGGATACCATCCCATGCATGTTTAGACAGAAAAAAGTCCTACAACTCCTAGCTATGGTGGCTGGAGTATGCTGGGAGTTGTAGGACTTTTTTCTGTCTAAACATGCATAGGATTGCACCCTAAGTTTTCTGGAGCTACTTGCAGTCACCTTTGCTAAAATTCAACCACTGTCTCCATGTATTGTACCTTATTCCAGAATGGGTAGGTGGGCCTCTGGGGTGCTGTTATATGGGTAGCTATGTTGGGGCAGACACCTTGACTCAGGGGAGCTTTCAACTGAGAAAGTTGTGGCGACATGAGAAACTCCAGCAAAATAATGCATCACGTGACTATGTTTTGGATGCTGCACCGACCGGCTCTAGGCCAGGACACAGCATGGAGAACACTCAAGCTTCGTAGAACTGAAATGATGTTGTCATGGACAGAGGCCAAATTTCAGTGCTCCTGCTCCTCAATCAGCCTCTCTGCAGTGTGTTAGTTGGTCACCTATGGAGTGCTGTTGATCTGCTGCCACATTTCAGCTGCAGGAAAAACGCTGAGATTGCTGCCCATATTTCTTTCTAAACTGTGCTTATGTGTTCTATGGGCATTAGCTAACTGTATACCAAAGCTCCCTTCTACAGGTTGCTGATGTTATTTTTGCTATGCTCCACCCTGTTCCAATTCTTCCATTTTTATATATGAACATTTGTTGAATGGATGTCATTCCGCTTGTACCTTCCCACCTTGACCAGATGCCGGCAATGTCGTTTTCATGTGAATACATGCTGGCATGTGAAGAATACCAGGCTACTACTGGAAACCCCAAAGAGAGAGATTTTCACTGAGGAATGTGTGGAATCATTGGCATCCATTCTAAAATGTTTTTTTTGTGTGGAGCTAGGAATGAATGGGACCACTGAATTAACTCTCTGAAGTGCATTGTGATATCAAACCATGAGTAGCAAGGTCTCCTGTTGCTAATCTCTCACTAGTGATAGAAGCCTCTGGGCTTGTGAGGTGAGGCCAATCCTGGCCTGAGGCCATCCCCAAGCGACCATAGGCTCTGACTTGTATGTTGCTTCTTGAACAGACCCAAGTCTTGCTGGGTAATGTAACAGGCACTAAGTCAATTTTAGGAATTGTTCTACAACACTGGACCCTAGATCTCTGGTCCAGGCATTATCTCTGTTTTAGCCCCCCACACTTGAAGTCCTTAGATTACAAATCTCACAACCAATGAAAGTACAGCTTTATAACAAGACATGCAATGCTTGCATTTTACAACTGTCTGGGAGCCTGCCACTTTCAATGTGTGTGTGGCCTGCAAAGTAATTAGTGAAGCTACTCTACTGGAAGCACTAGAATTATGTTCTGCTGCTTCACCCACATAAGCATGGTGGCAAACCTAACTCAGAGCTGGAGTAGCTCTTTCTAGGAAGTGAAATAAAAGGGAAAGGCAAAAAACTAAAACTGTGGAGATGAAGCGTTTTAGAAGAATGGGAGGAGTGTCCCAAGGTTTTATATGATTTGAGGTATCTGACTCTTGATCTAAGTTCTAAAGGTATTAAAAAAATAGTCTGGGAGCACGCAAAGTGTGACACTCAAAGGAAACATTGGTACAGTGCTCCTGCGGACTCCTTTTACTAAGGAACACTGTTGGGTTATTGTCTTAGAAACAATATGCCAATATTTCATGTATTACATTTCAATACTGCCCCAATAAATAGCCAGAGCTCTCTGGGTGGTTTACCAAAATTAAATCCCTATAAAATACAATGTAATAACACAGAGACATTTGCATACAAAAATATTATTTTTGCATAGTCAATGACAACAAAAAATCCCAAGCCCCATTGAAAAATCTTTGCTGTCAAATGCTGGGAGTAGGGGAAGGTCTTAACTTAGCACAAGAAAGATGACCATGTTGGTGCCAGATGGAACTCACAGGGAGAACATTGTGTAATGGGGGCACTGAGAAGGCCCCTTACCTTGTTACCATCCTCTGAACCTCCCTTAGAGGAAGGCCTCAAGTGAAGATCATAGTGTATGGGTAGGTTCATAGCAGGAGAGGCACTCCATCAGGTTTTTTGGTTCCAAGCCATATAAAGCTTTATAGGTCAAAACCAAAACTTTGAATTGGCTTCAGAAATGCAAGTGCTACATGTTCAGACCCTCTGGTTCATATGTGAACCTGGATGTTCAAGTCCTACTCTGAATTACCCACATTTTGTGACCCTAAATTTGTCAAAGGGAAGTATACGAGATACGATTCTTTGATGATTGATTTTGGTTATTCTAATCACATGAAGTTGATCTATCCATTTGCATAAGGTGCACTTGTTGGTTTCAGGTTTATATCTCCAGGTTTATGCCTCCAAGTTCTTCCAGAAGATAAATATGAAAGTCCTGTCAACATTTGGTAAGCCATGGACCATGCCTTCTTGGCCTTGTTGCTCTCTAAGGGAGAAAGACGAAGCTGCTATCCCCTCCCTTCTCTGGCTGAATTCAGACAACATATTAGGCAACGGAGGGGTAAATGGCGTACTGACCGTGTGTTAGGCAGGCGGTGCTCCTCACACAACACATTGCAACGCTGGTGCTGGTGCAGCTCGAAGTTCCGGTAGCCATCTTGGTTGCTACGTCTGCTCCTTCCCCCTCCCTCAGTCCCCCAGCTGTATCCCAGCATGCACCGTGAGTTCTGCTGGCTGTATAGAGCATCCGGGGGGTTTTGGCTGCTCCAGCCAGCAGAACTCTATGCCCAAATGTAATAGTCCATGGAGAGAGGGGGGCTGAATTCGGACGACACTTTAAACAACAGGTCTTCGGACTAAGCAATGTGCAAGCCTGTTGTTTCTCTCCATTGCTTAATTGGGCAGCACAGCATACCATCAGTTGTGTGTGCGTTGTGTGTTACTCCCCACATGACACAATAAGCAACACAACTGATTATTGTTTCCCCCCACACTCCATTGCCTAATATGTCATCCGAATTCAGCCTCTGTCTCTATGTTCTTCTGTGCCTTTCCAGCACTTGGTCAGCTGCTTCTCTGAGAGGAGAAGCCACTTGGGTTCAGGAATGTGCACGGCATAGAGTCTTCTAGAGCAGGGTGCACAGAAGACAGATCTTGAGATGTTTGGGACTTTTTCTCCCAGAAGCCCCTACCAGTAAAGCTAAAAATCAGAGTGTTCCAATGCATTACACTGGTTGGGAACATAAAACACCCCAATTCCACAATTAGATTCTTTGCATATTCAAGGGATTGGGACTTGGGTTTTTGCTTCCAGGAAGAAAATGGTAAGCAGTATGTGGCTGAAATTTGGGGACATTCTGCAGGTGACAGGAGACAATATCTTTTCAGAACTGTGTGGTAGGTTGGCTGAATCCAGACAAGAAGCTGAATCCAGACAAGACGGAGGTGCTTACTGTCAAGGGCCACAACCTGGGGTTGGAGGTGTGTCAACCAGTTCTGGATGGGGCTTCACTCCCCCTGAAAGGCTGTGTTCGCAGCTTGGAGGTGCTCCTGGATCTATCGCTCCAAATGACAGCCCAGATAGATGTGACAGCCAGGAGTGCCTACTATCAGCTTCAGCTGATACGCCAGCTGCGCCCCTTCCTAAAGTTGGAAGACCTAAAGTCAGTAGTGCACGCACTGGTAACTTCGAGGCTCGACTTCTGCAATGCGCTGTACATAGGGCTACCTCTGTGCCTAGTCTGGAAACTTCAACTAGTTCAAAATATGGCAGCCAGGTTGGTCACTGGTACACCTAGGGGTGACCCTATTACACCAGCTTTAAAATCCTCCACTGGCTGCCAATTAGTTTCCGGGCGAAGTACAAAGTGTTAGTCATTACCTTTAAAGCCCTACATGGTTTGGGTCCAGGTTACCTGCGGGATCGCCTTCTCACATACTATCCGCCCTGCACGCTCAGGTCCTCTGAGAAGAATTTACTTCAGTCAACAAAAACTAGACTGACAACCGTGACCCAGAGGACCTTTTCTTCTGCCGCTCCCAGATTATGGAATGATCTGCTGGGAGAGATCCGCCAACTCACCAGTCTCCAAGAATTTAAAACAGCTATAAAGACTGATCTCTTCCGGCAGGCCTACCCAGATGAATTTTAAGTGTTTTTATTGGTGTTTTATTGGTATTTTAATGATGCATTGGTTTTATGTGCTTTTAATCACTTTTGTGTATTTTATGTTGATGTTGTTCCCCGCCTCGATCCGGAGGGAGAGGCGGGTGATAAATAAATACTATTATTATTATTATTATTATTATTATTATTATTATTATTATTTTGTGTACATTCTGCAGTGAAAAGTGAATTTGGGGGAGCCCTTTGGACCCACTCACTGCAGCAGGGTTTAGTGCTACTGATTTCAGCCTGGCTCACTTTCAAGTAGGTTGCAGTTCTTTGCACACTTAGGTGGGTGTTGATGGATTATAATTGCTATTCTGCAAATCTTGATTGTTCCACTCTGCTTGCTCTTCTACTCTGAAAAATGCTAAATGTTGTGTTTTGAAACAGGGGAAGGAAATAATAACGTGACTCTCTATTTCTCGGTCACTGATTAAATTTTGTGTTTGCTGACTTAGCTGGTTTTTCTCCTAATTTTGTTTAAATGTTTTATATTGTATTTCTCTCTCTCTCTCTCTCTCTCTGTGTGTGTGTGTGTGTGTGTGTATATATATATATATATATATATATATATATATATATATAATCAACCAACAAGCTTACGAATTGCAGAACCTGTGCAATGCTCCTTATCTCTCCTGCAGAAGCACTGAGATGGCAAAATATATTCTCTGTCTCAACAATGCAGTCTCTATTTGCATGAGAAAATTGGAAAGGAAGTTGTTTTTCTTCGTTTGCATGACAATACCCCTGCTGCAATACAATTCGCCGTTTAATTTGAGATAGTTAGTGGGTGAGAAAAGGAAGGCTACACGGCTTGGGATCCATGCTGCTGCCAGTGCTATTGTGGGGAGGCTTTGTTGTAATTAAAATTGATTTGCACCTAAGAAAAGACTCTGAATACCTGTTTGCTCAGCAAACTGTCTATGTTGTGCCTGAAGTCACAAAAGTTAAAGGGAGTAGAAAGGCAGCCTTGTAGGATCAATCTTGTTAAACTCCATTCGGTTCTTATTCACACAAAAATTCCAGATGATGTGAGGAATAGGTTGGCTGAGTAAGAGACTTTCAGAATTGGGCAGTTTCTGAACTCTTTATTTTAAGGCACTAGACTATAAGTTTATTCACGTATAGCAGACAGTATAGATGTTAGTAGGGACAAGCAGACTTTCCACATTCTGTTCCTTTATTGGAGAAGTAGGGTGTTCTTGTCCCTTGAAGGGCTATTGACCCATGGGAAGGGTCACTTAGGGGGATTAAACGATGGTGGGTAGAGCCACTGCCCAAGGTGGGTAGAATTTACAGCATTGCAGGTCTGTGCCATCCAATCCCTTCTCTACCACTAGTATAGTACAAGCCACATACAAGGTTATGCTGTTATCCTACAAAGCCCTAAACAACTTGGGAACAGCATACCTAGCAGACCACCTTCCCTTATATAACCTGGACAACAACTATGATCTTCAGAGGAGGCTCTACTGGCCATTCCAAGATGAACAGAATGCCACCATAAAGAACCTCAGCGAGGGGCCTTCTCTGTAGTGGCACCCACCCTCTGGAAAACCCTCCCTCATGCAGCACGGGAGGCAGAAAACATTACATCTTTTAAACACCTCCTGAAGACATACCTTTTTTACACAGGCTTTCTCTGGTTTTTAATAGGGATGTGCACTGGATCGGATCCGATCCACGATCCGAGTCCGGTCCAGTGGGAAATCGGATAAATTATCCGATTTCCGATCCAACAGCTGGATCGGCCGATCCAGTCCGAACTGATCCGAACAGGCTCCGAACCGGTTCGGCGGATCGGCAGATCGGCGGGCACCCGCTGGCGCCCACCGCCGCTTCCATTGGTGGGCGCCAGCGGGCGGCCGCCGATGAAAGTGGACAGCAGGGGGGTGGGGCGGGGTGCTTACCTTTGAGGGACGTCTGCTCCCGTCCGGCGCCGGCGGCTACTACCAGCAGGCTCCGCGGCCTGCTCCAGGGTGGCGCGCCGGGTGATGACATCACCCGGCGCGCTACTCTAGAGCAGGCCGCGGAGCCCGCTGGTAGTAGCCGCCAGCGCTGGACGGGAGCGGACGGCCCGGAAAGGTAAGCAGGGGGCGTGCGGAGGGGAGGAGGGGGCGCGCGGAGGGGAGGAGGGGGGCCCTTACCTTTCCGGGCCGTCCGCTCCCGTCCGGCGCCGGCGGCTACTACCAGCGGGCTCCGCGGCCTGCTCCAGGGTGGCGCACCGGGTGATCACCCGGCACGCTACTCTAGAGCAAGCCGCAAAGCCCGCTGGCAGTAGCCGCCGGCGCCGGACGGGAGCGAACGTCCTGGAAAGGTGAGGAGGGGGCGCGCGGAGGGGAGGAGGGGGGCACTTACCTTTTAGGGACGCCCGCTCCCGTCCGTCACCGGCGGCTACTACCAGCGGGCTCCGCGGCCTGCTCCAGGGTGGCGCGCCGGGTGATCTCTAGAGCAGGCCGCAAAGCCCGCTGGCAGTAGCCGCCGGCGCCGGACAGGAGCGGGCGTCCCTAAAAGGTAAGCAGTGGCGGGGGAGGCGGACGGCACAGTTCACCTGGTCACAGTTTTCCATACTATGGGGAGATGCATTGAATTATAATGATTGTTTCTAAATTTGCATCTGTACCTATAAATTAGCATACGCCTATATTTAATGTGAATAGGTGTCCTGTTTTGTCCTCTTTTTAGGTGATGTATGTCCTCTTTTGGGGTGGTTTATAACTTGCCACCCTGGTCCTCAGCAGGAGAGAAGGATGATGCTGAAGGCCACATGAAATTAGGCCATAGTCCTCCTGAATTCCATTTAACTAGGATAATTAACTCTGGAATGTTAAGATGTGTTTCCTTAGCAGTAAGCCATATCCCAGACTTTCTGTGTCCTGGTAACCTGTCTCACAGTGCCCACTCATGTACAACTCGGAGGTGCAATTGGGAACCAAAGAGAGAGGCTTCCCAATTACATAGAGAGGGGCTTCATGGTTAACTTCCAGTCCAAGGTACAACTGAATTTGTACAAAGGGGGGACCTACTGATGCAATCCTGCTCCCCTTCACATGTTCAGTGTACCCTGTCTGAACAGAGCCCTAATAAAGCTAGAAAATGTAGTTACTGAACTGCCATGTCTGTCCAAGCCTACCCCAACCTGATGTATTGTAGAAGTTTTGTACTGCAACTCCCATCTTCACTAGCTATGGACCATGCTGTTTGGCACTGACAGGTTTGGTAGTCCAGAATATCTGGGAGGCATCAGGTTGAGGAAGATTGCTTTTGATGGAAGTGCAAAACCATAAGTCTCTCCAAACCAGTCTGTGTGGACAAGCATATGGATAGATATAACGTGATACTCTTCTTCTTTGAGCCTCTATTCTGGAGGCACCTCTCTTCATGCCCAATGTCAGTGGTAATGGCCAAAGGGCCAGCAATCTGAGCTGTGCCCGCGCCACCATGATGCAATTGCAAAAAATATCAATTTGAAAAACTGTCCCTGCCTCCTTCCAGAAAGTACATGTTTTTACACTACAACCTTTAGCCTGAAAAGCTTTGGAGAGAAATCATTGTGGCCAGGAGAAGACCAGAGTTGCAAATGAAGAGTTTCGGCTCCAGTACCCAGCATGAACTTTAATGAGCAGAAATGACACAATCGAAAGCAACATGGGGGAGGGAAACTGATTAAATCCTACACACTGCAATGTATTTGCTGCTGTGCCTTTTTGTGCTGTTATTTGGTTAGCAGTTGCTGGCGGCGGGGCTAGATAATCTGATTTCAGGATGAGTGCTATCCAGAACATAAGAGATCCCCACGGTTCCACTTGTAAAAGGTGTTTTTTTAATATATATATAATTAAGGAGTTTTAATCAGAAAATAGAGTCTCCATGATGGCAGTGGGTCTTCATTCGCTAAGCTTATCCATGCAGAGCAAGGATGGTGATGGAATTCTCACATCCTTTGTCATGAGCCCTGCTAATTGCACTGGAACAGTGTGTGGGATGAGATGGCAACCTGGGTAATTACCTGCAGAGGGCGATGGGAACCTTTGCTCAAGGAAAGTTCATTTGAGATCAGGAATCCAAGTTTCAACCAGGGATGCACGAACAATTCTTTTGTTCTCCATTTTTAAGCAAATCAAACGAATTCACATTCCCAGACTAATATGCCAATTGGGAGATCAGATTGCACACTTCTCCAAATTTTGTAATGTAGTTCTTGGCTCAATATTTGCACACAAAAATGTGTATATTAGGCCAAGTCATGTACAAATATGCAGATATTGGGACAAGTTGCATAGAGAAATGTGTTTATTAAGGAAAGTTACATGCAAACTTTCAACAGAGTGTGGGATAGGGTTCAGAGGACTGCAGCAGGTAGAGGGGATTGGAAGATTTGGAGGCCCCATCTTGTACTTTCTGCTACTGTTGGAAGTGCTGTGCTGAATCCTGCCCCCCTATTCTTGCGATTTCTCTCTCTCTTTCTCTCCCTGCAAAAGGGGCATCATTTTTTCTTCCTCTTTCGCAGGGAGGGGAAGAATTTCAAATTGTTTTCTCCTTGGATATGGGGATAGGGCTTCCACATACCTTTTTTTTAAAAAAAAGTTTGGGTGGTGACTGAAGGATCATCTTCGTTTTTCTATTTTTATAAATTTTACTTGAAAACACCCCCAGCATGAGACTTTTTACAGACAGGCTTCTCCAGCCCAGCAGTACTTCTTCAATTGCCATGAGATCTCACCCTCTCCTATAGGTGTTCAGGAAAAACTGCAGGGCTGCAGAAGCTTCTTTGCAAAGAGTTCTGGGCTGATGCAAACAAAACTGAATAGGATTTTCAGTAGGGGTGTGCACGGACCCCCCGGATCGGATCGGGACCCGGATCGGGACCTCCAATTTTGTCCCGGACCGGTTCGGACAAAATCGGAGGCCCCCCGGACCGGATCGAGTCCGATCCCGACCCAAAAATCGTACATTTTTGGATCGGCCGCCATTTTTTTCCCCATAGACTTGCATTGCAATGCAAGTCTATGAGGAAAAAATGGCGGCGGGTGGGTAAGGGGGGGCCTAACTCCCTCCCCCCCCGGGGCCGTCCGCTGTGGACGGCCCCGGCAGGTAAACCCCCTCCCCCGCGCTCCCTACCCCCCCTGGGGCCGCCCGCTTCCATCCGCTGGCGCCCGCGGGTGCCAGCGGATAGAAGCGGACGGCTCCGGGGGGGGGTAAGCCCCCTTCCCCGCCACTGCTTACCTTCTCGGCCCGTCCGGCGCCGGCGGCTACTACCAGCGGGCTCCGCGGCCTACTCTCGAGTAGCGCGCCGGGTGATGACATCACCCGGCGCGCCACCCTGGAGCAGGCCGCGGAGCCTGCTGGTAGTAGTAGGCGCCGGCGCCGGACGGGAGCCGCCGGGCCGGGCAGGTAAGGGCCCCCCTCCCCCCTCCCCCTCCGCGCGCCCCCCTCCTCCCCTCCACGCACCCCCTCCTTACCTTCCCGGCCCGGCGGCTCCCGTCCGGCGCCGGCGCCTACTACTTCCAGCAGGCTCCGCGGCCTGCTCTAGAGTAGCGCGCCGGGTGATGACATCACCCGGCGCGCCACCCTAGAGCAGGCCGCGGAGCCTGCTGGGAGTAGTAGGCGCCGGCGCCGGACGGGAGCCGCCGGGCCGGGCAGGTAAGGGCCCCCCTCCCCCCTCCCCCCTCCGCGCACCCCCTCCTCCCCTCCACGCACCCCCTCCTTACCTTCCCGGCCCGGCGGCTCCCGGCCGGCGCCGGCGCCTACTACTACCAGCAGGCTCCGCGGCCTGCTCTAGAGTAGCGCGCCGGGTGATGACATCACCCGGCGCGCCACCCTAGAGCAGGCCGCGGAGCCTGCTAGTAGTAGTAGGCGCCGGCGTCGGACGGGAGCCACCGGGCCAAGAAGGTAAGTGCCCCCCTCCTCCCCCCCCCGCTGTCCACTTTCATCGGCGGGTGCCCGCTGGCGCCCGCCAATGGAAGTGGCGGTGGGCGCCAGTGGGCGCCCGCCGATCCGCCGATCCGCCGAACCGGTTCGGAGCTTTTTCGGACCGGTTCGGATTGGATCGGCCGATCCAGCTGCGGGATCGGAAATCGGATAATTTATCCGATTTCCCACTGGACCGGACTCGGATCGTGGATCGGGTCCGATCCAGTGCACATCCCTAATTTTCAGAGCTTTAGAAAAATGTGCATGTTTCTTCTTCTGTGTTGTTGCAAGGAATAACAGATTCCCTCCCCCCCTCCAAAAAAAGCTCTCATTGGCTCTTGCTTTGCTAAGGAGCATCTGGAGCCCAGGGGCACTTTCTGAATGCCTATAGGAGAGGGTGAGGTTATTGCCTACAGAAGCCTACACCATGTCCTGCTTTGTTGGTCCCTGGTCGACAGCTGGTTGATCACTGTGTGACCAGAGTGCTGGACTAGATGGACCCTCAGTCTGATCCAGCGTGGCACTTCTTATATTATTACACTTTTTTGTCTTTATTGGCCATGTAGCCAGAATTTATTGGGCAAGTGTTTCTAAATCCCCCTATTGGCTCTTGTTTTGCCGATGGCGGAAAACTTTACTTTTATCCGACAAGACACGACATAGAGAACATCTTAGTTCCTATGGGGTGGCAATACGTGCAGCGAAGAAAGCTTTCTTCTCTGCGCGCATTGTGTCTGCGAATTCTTGTCCAGCAGAACTGTTCAGGGTGGTGAGGGGTCTAACTCAGGCACCTTTTCCCCTGAATCCGATTTTAGAGTCTTCGGTAGTTAACTGTGATGCCTTTAACGATCATTTCACAGATAAAATCTCTCGGATAAAAGCCGACTTAGATGCCATTGTTATAGCAGAGGCTGACAGTGGAGTGTCCAGCAACTCCGCGAGTAGGATTACACTTGATCAGTTTCAGTTGGTGAGTACCGAGGATGTGGACAAGGTACTTGGATGTGTGAGGAGGATGACTTGCCCTCTCGATCCCTGTCCTTCTTGGCTGGTTGTCCAGGGTGGAGATGCAGTTAGATCACATCTACAACATATCATTAATGCATCTCTCAGGGAGGGGAATTTTCCATCATGTTTAAAAGAGGCGGTGGTACGGCCGCTTCTAAAAAAGTCCTCCCTGGATCCCCTGGACCTTAATAACTACAGGCCAGTATCAAATCTTCCATTTTTGGGCAAGGTGATCGAGAGGGCGGTTGCCTTCCAACTCCAGGCAGTCTTGGATGACACTGATTCTCTAGACCCATTTCAAACCGGCTTCAGGGCAGGATACGGAGTTGAGACCGCTTTGGTCACCTTAGTGGATGATCTACGCCTCAGTATTGACAGGGGGAGTGTGTCCCTGCTGGTACTCCTGGACCTCTCAACGGCTTTCGATACCATCGACCATGGTATCCTTCTGGAGTGCCTGGGGGAATTGGGAATCAGGGGCACTGTGCTTCAGTGGTTCTGATCCTATCTTTCGGGCAGGTTCCAGATGGTGATGCTTGGGGATAGCTGCTCTTCCAAAAAGGAGCTGCTATGTGGTGTACCACAAGGTGCCATCCTTTCCCCAATGCTGTTTAACATTTACATGAAACCGCTGGGAGAGATCATCTGGAGGCATGGGGCGGGGTGCTATCAATACGCTGATGACACCCAAATATATTTCTCTATGCCTTCGACAACATCGTCAGCTAAAGATAGTGTGTCTCCTCTGAATGAATGCTTGGAAGCGGTAATGGGCTGGATGAGGAAAAACAAACTGAAGCTGAATCCAGACAAGACAGAGGTGCTCGCTGTCAAAGGCCCCAACCTGGGGTTGGAGGTGTGTCAACCAGTTCTGGATGGGGCTTCACTCCCCCTGAAAGATTGTGTTCGCAGCTTGGGGGTACTCCTGGATCCGTCGCTCCAAATGACAGCTCAGATTGATGCGACAGCCAGGAGTGCCTACTATCAGCTTCGGCTGATACGCCAGCTGCGCCCCTTCCTAGAGTTGGAAGACCTAAAGACGGTAGTGCACACGCTGCTAACTTCGAGGCTTGACTAATGCAATGCGCTGTACATAGGGCTACCTTTGTGCCTAGTCTGGAAACTTCAACTTGTTCAAAATATGGCAGCCAGGTTGGTCACCGGTACACCTAGGGGTGACCACATTATACCAGTTTTAAAATCGCTTCATTGGCTGCCAATCAGTTTCCGGGCAAAGTATAAAGTGTTGATTATTACCTTTAAAGCCCTACATGGTTTGGGTCCAGGTTACCTGTGGGATCACCTTCTCCCGTACAATCCGTCCCGCACACTTAGGTCCTCTGGGAAGAACTTACTCAAGTCAGCCAGAAGTAGGCTGACGAGTGTTACCCAGAGGACCTTCTCTTCCATCGCTCCCAGACTATGGAATGGTCTGCCGGAGGACATTAGACAAATTAGCAGTCTTCATGAATTTAAGAGAGTCATGAAGACTGCTCTCTTCCGACAGGCCTATCCAGATGAATTTTAAGATGTTTTAATGATGTATTTTTTTCTTGTTTTTTAAATTTTTAACTGTTTGTGATTCTTGTGTTTTATATTGTTGTTTTATATTGTTGTTGTTCCCCGCCTCGATCTGGAGGGAGAGGCGGGTTATAAATAATAATTATTATTATTATTATTATTATTATTATTATTATTATGAAGCTTCTGCAGCCTTGAGCATTTCTTGAGGGCAGGGTCACATGATCTCCTGGGAGTTCAGAAAGAGCTGTCAGCCTTGAGAGGCCTTTCTATACAGTGTCCTGGGCAGCTGCAATTGTAGGGAGCATTTTTAAATAAAAAGACTAAAAATTGAAAGAAGATCCTTATCCACTATCTACACATAAAAGGTAAGCTGAAATCCTGTCCTCCTCCCCAAGGAGAAAGTTATTCAATATTCTCCCCTCCTCAGCCTCTTTTGCCAGAATTTCCATTTTGTCCTCACCCTACATCCTGAAAATGGAAAAATGAAAATTTCCGGCACAGCGCTATTGGATGTTGTAGTTGATGTTCTTTGCTTTCAAACTGGGATGCTACATCTGCACAGTTCAATTGAATAAAATGTCAGGGGAGGGGGCTAGAAACTCTTGCCCAATAAATTTTTGCTACATGGCCAATAAAGACAAAAAATGTAGGCTTCTGTAGGCAATAATTCAAAAAGCACAGGGATTGAGGGGAATATTGGAGCACTGCCATGTCTCCAATATTCCCCTCGTGGCTGTGCTACTTCACTAAATGATTTTAAAATTACCATTGCTGTGTTGATGTGTGCTGCACTAATGAAGACCTAAACACTGATTTTCAGTTCTAGTTCCTAACAGGGGAGCTTAGGTTCTGCAGTAGCTTCCTGCAAATGTCTTTCGTCCATTTTTTTGTAAACAAACACACATGTCACTAAATCAATACAGAAATGTACCGCAACCTGCATGGATGCCCCTCAAAGCCTTTTTTTTCCCCAGGAAGAGAATATTAAGGTGATACCCTATAAATGGTATTCTGAGAAATCATTTTACAGCGAGAGAACAAAGCACAACTTTCTGTTTATAGACATTTACCTTTCAGCGTAATGTATTTAAGGAGGAAAATTGCCACTTACACTTACCTAGCAAATTGGCTTATTCGCAGTAATGGGTTTCTCAACTCTCACTTCTGTCTGCAAAAGGTCACTGCAAAAACTTCTGCAACTTAAGATGATCTTGACAGCTAGTGGAAAAATCGCACGGCCTGGAGCTGCAATTTCCTCCTCCTATTGAGACCTCAAGGGCTCTGTGCTTCTGCCTTGCCTAGTTTATCTCCAATCATTGACATCTGACGTCAGGCTGGTTTGTATGAATGCTAACTGAGGGCCCTTGTCAAAACATGCATGCACACCCAGAAAGCCCACTGGCCTCAGTCGGGAGAGTACATTTCTCTTCCGTGCCATTCTGTTTTCCAAGATCCTTTGCCATCCAGTCATCTTTCCTTCTGTAAAGGGGACCATGTTGTATTTTTTTGACGCTGTTAACCATTGCCTTAGCAACAAATCTGCCTCTCTGTTGCGTTTATGTAGGAAGCTATTGCTGGTCCCCAAGGACTCCTTACACTAGAGTGCATTCAAATGGTAGCAAAGCCAGATAGAACATACACACAAGGAGGTCAAGAAAATAATACAAGTACAATGCTGGAAAACAAGAAGTCCACAGAAATCTTTGGTTTATAAAAGTGCTATGGTACTAACTTAGATGATGAATGGGGGGGGGGGGAAGCATAAAAGCATTTGCAGTATAATCTTGCTTACAAAAGTAGTTACGTTTGTGTGTGTGTATGTGTGTGTGTCTATTATATGTGTATGTAAATAACAGGTTTTCATAACTTTCTTAGGGAAGTGAAGTTTTTATATGTTGTAATACTTGGCTCTTACAAGTCTCTAAAGCACTAGGCTTCTGGCAATAGAATTTCACATTTTATTTATTATATACCAAGCACAGCAGTATTTTAACTCATTTATCTAGCGGCTGCAGTATAAGTCCCCCTACAGCAAAATGATGAGCATGTGTGTTGCAGAGTATGGGCCATTGGTGCACTTCAATGATGCGCAGGTGAAGTGCGCATACTGAACAGAAGGGGGGAAGTGTCTACCTGTGGGGAGGTCTGTGGAGGGCTGCTTGTTTGCTCATCAGAGTTACTGGATTGGAGATACATACACACACCTGCACAAACAGATGTGTGCACACTATTTCCCAATCCAGTAATTTGCAAGTGCTGCTGTCACTTGTCATCCCTCATAGCCATTGGCAGAACCTCTGTGACATCACAGAATTATTAGACAAAAACGTTGTCCATTTGAGAACCCTTTTGTGTAATAGAAATGTGTTACCATCTACGCGGGATTATAATTAAAATTGGACAAAAACAAAAGGCAGGCTAAAGCTATCATCCTAGCACCAAAAGCCACCCCAATGAAAAAGACTTCCAAACAATGCTTGATTTTTCTTGATTAATATTATTGGCAATTAACATGTCAGTGAAATTTGTAAACCTTTGAAGATTAGCTTTGCTAGAAAGGTTAGTTGATCCCACACTGATAGGTGTTTTTCTGAGGGCCAGTAACTGAATGGATTGAAATACTAGAAGATGAATAAAAAGTTGCTGAAATATACTGCTGTTCATAAGGAGGACAGACACACTCAAAATTCACAGTGTAGCCAGCTGAAAAGGTGTTCTGTGTTTATTATTCTGGAAACCTGCAGGTCAAAATGCCATCAAGGAATGTTTTGAGGCTTTAAACTAAGGGGGGGAGCCGGGGGGGGGGGGAGCTCCCAGTGTTCAAGATTCCAAGCACCACAGATGCAGAGTGCAAAGTCTTCCAGAGCTACAAAGGGAACATAGTTTTTAATACTGGACATTTTGTACCTCTGGTATACTATTCCTTGTAGAAATACCTTAATGAGCACTTTTTCCCCTGCCCCATTTCACTCATGGATATCTCATTGCCTGCAGGGCATAGCGATGGACTGGCATCAGCAGTTTGACACAGAAAGTCGCAAAGCTGAAAGAGTTTTGGTGGCACCCTCTGAATGGGAATGTTGCAAATATCTTCTTGGGCTGTGTTGGGGAAGGCAGGTTGTGCAACTGAATAAAATATTATACATATATATGGCCTATTCTGCTGCAAGCACTTTGGTTCCAACCGTTTCTCCCATCATCTATTATTATATATGGCAAAGGAGTCACTGAATAAATCTCCAGATGTGCTGGGCTTCTCAGTGCTTCTAATATGACTAGTGATGGGTCCATCTACAAGTTCCATTTCCATGAAGTTCCTCCATTTCCCACCCTCAAGTTCATTCCATGCCAATTCCATTTGGATTTGATGATGATGATGACAACAATGGAAATTTGTACAGCATGGACTGGGTACTGGAAGAATAACAGAAAATGCTGAAATTTATTGCTGTTCATATAGAAGAGAGACAGGGGAACAAATTCAACGTTAAGGGTACAACCAACTGAAAAGGTGTCCCATGTTTATTAATCTGAAAATATGTCCCACCACCACCACCAATGAACACTAAAATCAATGCACATTTTAATGAAGACAAAACACAAATGCAAAATCTGATGCAGATATTAGACATGCTGATCTTAAAAGTTTTGGTGGTGGGAAAACCAAGCAAACTCAAGTATAGAAGTTTCACCCATCCTTATTTGGTCCAATCAGCAAGTGGATTTCAATTTAGAATGTTGTGGGGAAAATCCATAACTTTGAACTCAGGACCTAGCTAGGCTACAATTGTTTTTAACTTTATTGCTTGCTTGTTCATTTACACGTATTTTAAGACTACAGCCTTGTTGCTAAGCAAGACACACTGTGGTGTGAGAGACCTTATTAACATGACTCTGAGTACTGGTGAGCATGATGGCTGTGAGCAGAACTCCAGTTTAAATAACATTGGCCTAATGCAAATGCTGGTCAAGTCTGCATTGCTCTAAATAGCATAATAAATGGCAACAGCTTGGCTGATGTGATTTATTATTGTCGGTGTGCATAGAAAAATAATAAACCAATATAATGGTTCTACCAAAACAAAGTGGAGTTTTTGTTTGTTTGTTTGTTTTTTAGAAAATATTCATACTTCTATTGCTTGTTCACAGGGCAGAAATGAGGTTGACTTTTCAGGCAGAATAGTTGATGACACCTGATCTGTGGCTTGCTACATGATATGAAATGATATTCACTTCCCATGGGCAATTAGAACACACAATTTCTTAGTGGATCTTTTACGTTCTGGGCGTCTCAGTATATTAAACAGAGATTTTCAGGCTAGGCTCTGTGTGCTTTAAATAGTTTTCAGGTTACGTCATATGATCATTTTCTTAATACAAGGTCGTGAAGTTCTGAATGTGAAGAAGTGATAAAAGGGCTTCCCATTACCTTTTTTTATAAATTGTTCTAGTTCATATATGTATTTAGCACTGATTCAGTGCCACTGATTAAAAAATACTTAATGAGCAGTTTGAAATGGGGAGGCGCACACTTCCCATCTGGCCTGGGCATATTACCAGCTCTGCAGGGCCCTGCTAGGCATGTACTGGAGTACTCATATGCCCATTTCAATAAGTCAGGAAAAAACTGAGCTCACTGCTGTTCTCCAAATTCCATCTCAAAACCTATTCAGAGTCTTCAGACTCGAGTCTCTAGCAGATTATGACCTTTGGGTTTTCGTTTTTTCTTTTCTTATTTTTGCATGAAAATCCATGTATATTTTCATGCAAGTTTCCCTGCCTCCACGTACACATCACTTGTGCTCATCTTTGATAGGTACATATTCTTCTCCCTTGGATTAAGGCATGTGAGTGAGCATTTTTCAAAAGTATTCATTTTTCAAATGAACACATGCTGCCAAACACATTTGGGGTCCATGAATCATATTGTAAGCTCAGAAATGTACAGACTCCAACCACAGATTGTGTTTGAGTCCATGTTCGTTTTGGAACTTGCAAAATGGGTAAACCCTTTTCAAAAATGAACTAAACAAATTTCTCATACGTCCCTGCTTCAGCATCATCGAAAGGTGGGGGTGGGCAAGAAGTCAGCTTGATTTACATCTCCATATTCATGTGGATTGATGAGGAATCTTTCATTAAGCCACATAAGTATGAAATTGTTATTGTGCAATTATATTTCTACTCACTCTTCTAGTGTGATGTAGAGGTTAGACACCAGCCATTTGAGCAGAGATAGGCAACTTCCACACTTCCTGACCACTGCTCATGCTGGCTGCGGCTCATGGGAGCTGTAGTCCAAAACATCTGGAGAGCACCAAGTTGCCTATTTATGCTTTAGAGTGTCGAGGTAGGTATTGTGTTTCCAGAGTCTGAGCCTAGCAGCTGCAGTTCAAGAGTCCAAGTGTTCTAAGGTGATCTGCACACATAGTGATCAGGCAAATGTCAAGGTCTCAATAGGCCAGGTCACAGGCAACAAGGTCCCAAGGCAACACAAGATACAAGGAGCAGTCAGAAGGAGAGTCAGAGTTCAGTCCAAAAGTACTCATACCAAGAATCAGTCAAGGAAGCAGCTTGGAGTCAAGGTAAGCTTGATTCAAGAAGGCCTGGTCAATGCTGTTTCCAGCAACTCTCTCCTCCTCACACTGCTGGTTTTATGCAGAAGCTGTCAGTGTCACACCTCAGCCTCTGCTGTGAGCTGACAGTGACTGCAACTGAAAAGGTCCTCCTTATGAGCATGATTCCTACATGTGACTATTTTGAGGAGCTCCAAAAGGATCTCTCCTAATGGCTAACAGCGACCAACCATGAAAGAGATCTTGGAGTTGTGATGGGCACCTCGATGAAAAGGTCAACTCTGTGGCTCAGTTCGGACGACATATTAAGCAACAGAGGGGTAAATAATGTACTGATCGTGTGTTAGGCAGGAGGAGCTCCACAGACGACACACTGCAGTCGGCGCTGCTCGGAACCGGCAAACTCCCCGGCTGCTACGAACTTGTGGCGGCCATTTTGGTTGCAGCCTCTCTTCCGTGTGTCCCCCAGCCGTATCCCAGCATGCACCGTGAGTTCTGCCCGCTGCATAGAGCGGCTGGGGTTTTTTGGCTGCTCTAGGCAGTAGAACTCTATTCCGAAATGGAATAGTCCACGGAGAGAGGGGGGGCTGAATTCGGACGATACTTTAAACAACGGGGCTTCGGGCTAAACAACGTGCAAGCCCATTGTTTCTCTCCGTTGTTTAAAGTGCCTGATTAACATACTGTCAGTTGTGTGTGCGTTGTGTGCTGCCCTCCAGACGACACAATAAGCAACACAACTGACGATTGTTCCCCCCCTCCTCCGTTGCCTAATGTGTTGTCCGAACTGAGCCTGTGTGTGTCTGCTGAATAAAATGGCAAACTCCAGGTTAGGCATTGAGAATAAAACTGCCAAGATCATACTGCCTTTATACAAATCTGTGGTGTGATTACATTTGGAATTCTGTGGACAGTTCTGGTCACCATACCTTAAAAAAACCAATACTGTAGAGATGGGAAAAGGGCAGAAAAGGACAAGTAAAAGGATAAAGGGGCTGGAGCATCTCCCTTATGAGGGAAGGTTACAATAGCATGTGCTACACATATGTGCCAAATTTGAGATCGATCCCTCCAACTCTCAATTTTATATGAATTTATTAAAGATCGTTTCAGTTCTGACAGTTCTGACAGATCAGAATGACAGATCAGAATGATCTCAAATTTCATACACATACTTAGGCATACCCCATAAGCACTGTGACCAAGTTTCAAGCCTCTAACTTTTAAAATACAGAAGTTATAGGCATTTTTCTTTAAAAATAGGGCTGCAAAAATATCATCTTTACATGATAATTATCGTGAAGACGATACGCTTCACCTACGATATGAATGAAGACGATATTTTTTTTGGTCCGAAATGACGATAACGATAAACAACGATATTTTTTGGCATGCACACCCCTATTAAGCAACAGGCACTAAAGGTACAATCCTATGCATTTTTAGGCAGAAACAAAACCTTCAACTCCCAGCATTCCCCCAAGCAGCCAGACTTGCTAGGGTATGCTGGGAATTGAAGGACTTTTTTTTCTGTCTGAACTTACATAGGATTGTGCCCTAAAGCTGTCAGTTGTTGGACATGCTATTTCCCCCTTTAATTGTCTAATACAAGTAGTAAGAACTCTTTCTCTTTCTCACTCCCCCCCCCCCGCCCTGTTCATATATCTTGGTTCTACTTGGTGATTTCAAAATGCCAAATATATTGGGAAGGGGGGACAGTTAATGGAAGAATAAAACAAGGGCTGCATTGAATATTACTCACTGTCAGCTGGGAGAGAAAAGTCTCCCAAATACACTTAGGTTGAGCAAACATTCCTTTCTTTTTCCCCAACCCTGTTTATTGCATTGTTTCTCCTGTCTGCTGCAGGATTTATGCTATTTTTACCCTCACTGCTGCTGTGTTCCCCCTTCCTGGCTTATTCACATGGGTGATCTTGTCCATTCAGAAATCATGAAGTGGATGGTATGATGATTTAGTCACAATGATACACTGAGGATCAGTGAGGGCAACTTAAACAAATAGGAGACCATTTTCTCTCAAAAGAGTCCTAAAATGTTATTGGAGAAGAGTGGCATTTTCGATACTATCCAGATCACACGCGCTCAGAGTTATTTCAGCTCAGTTCTGGATAGAATACTTCTTAAGGAATGTGAAGGCCAGTTTCAGAGCTGAGAGTGATTGAGTGCTGGCGTGTGAGTCTACGGAGCATTGTTACAGCTCTAGCTCGATATCTGGGCAGGGAACGTGCTATTCTGGAATTAAACAGGGCAGCGGGATCTGAAGAGTCAAATTAATAAAATAAGCCACGGGAGGTTAACAGAAGCAGGAGTACAACAACAGGCTGTCTCTCTGCCAATCTGATTCTTGTTACTCTATTGGTTTCAATGAAATTCGGATTGATTTCCATCAGGCATTCCAAATCACTGTACTCTGCCTGATATGTACTCTCCTAATGACTTGTTTATTTTAATCAAAGAAAGGCAGGATTTTTTTTTATTCTGTTTCCACAGGAAACAATCACAATATATTTTGAAGTGGAGAACATGCTTCCGTGTATTATAGCAATGATGATGGACCAGGTTAGCCATTATCATGGCAGGTGTCTTCTGTGTGTTGTTGTTGATGATGATGATGATGATGATGGGGTGTTTGTGTGTGTTTTATTGGACCTGTGTCACTATTTCTTACAAGATGTTGGCCACCCAGGCTAACAAGTTATCTTGAGTAAATTGTGCCTCCTCATAGAGATGAATAGACTATGGCTCAATTCAGACGACACAATAGTCAATGGTGGGTTGACTAACCCTAACCCTCACGCTAACCCTAGGGGGCACTCCCCACACAACATGGTAATAAGTAATCAACTGTGGTGTGGATGAAGATCAGCGCTGAGTTGACTATGGCAGCATTCGGATGACACAATAGTCAAAACAACTGACGACTGTTTCCCCCACAACAGTTGTTTAGTGTGTCGTCCGAATTGAGCCTATGAGAAGTTCCATGTAATGCTTCAATAGAAACTTCTACACAGTGGGAAATTACAGTTTGCAGTCTAAAAGATTGTGGTAAGAAGGGAATGGGTTTTCTTCCAAGTTGAATATCTGGCAGGCACATCCTTCCAACATGTTATCCATCCTTAACACAACAGAAAGCTGTCACTGAAGCCCCTAACCCTGTGCAGATGTTAGATTGGTTACAAGAGTTATTTTAGTACATTCGTACCAAAAGTATATATGCATGGGAGAACCCAAATAAATCTGGGGTGGCAATCAAATCTCAACATGTGCATGTGCATTTCACGCATGTACATCTTTTGTGAACTGTTCAAGCACAGCAACTACATCTCCATGTGCTACATTTTGCAAATCATAGGGTACTGTTTGCTCAACCTGGTGTCCTCTGGATGTTCTGGCCTCCAGTTCCTATCAGCCCCAGCCAGCATGGCTAAAGTGCAAAAACTTTGGTGTCTCTCATCCTAAACATCTGGAGGGCACCAGATTGGAGAAGTCTGGGTGGTGAAATTTTAATACTTAATATATATTGTTCAGTATCAGTAGCATTTCCTACATGCCTGTTTCCTATCTCGTCTGACCCCAACTGAATACTTACATCAGCATATGGAATAAGATGATCCAATCAAACTTTTCTAAAATTGACCCGGACATTCAAGGAGGAAGAGTTTCATGAAATACCCATCCATCCACTCCACACACATTGTTTGATTGATTTGTTTTACTGATTCATGAGTTTGTTTACTTGGGAGTAAGTACTATTGAACACAATATGGATTGCTTCTGATTAGGCATATGTAGGATTTGCACTGTTAATTTCTGACCACCACCAGCATGAGCTACATTTGAAACCTTTGGGTCTACCTTTGAATACAGCACATTTGGGGTCTTACAAGACATTCCTGATTAAAAAATAATGATGATGAAGTGAAACAACACTTTCCCAAGTGACTGTAATTGCTTTGACATTGGTAATGTTGGATGTTGGATTTGTAGGGAGGTTAGTAGAGGTGTTTTGAGTGGAGGGATCAATGCCTTGGAGGCCATATTTGAAAGATCCAAGAGGAATTCCCAATCACCATAGTCAGCTTGGCAGAAGCCCTTGAGATATGTGACCTTGGGATAGTATTTGTGTTGTTTTTTGTGAGAGATTATAATATGAAAAGGGTGCAGTATTGGGGACAGAATAAGCACTGCTAGACCCTAGAACTGCTTATTATCTTGTATATTATGATGGTTTGGGAGTACCAAAAGTGCATAATATATGTCACTGGCCACGAAATTCAGATCCCCAAGAATCTCAGTTTTCTTAATACAATAAAATATTAAAAGAGCAAATTTATGATCAGATGTGAAATCTGTGTATGGTTGTCCATGTGGTAAACCACTGAAGTGCAGTTGGAAACCTTTTCCATGAAGTACCTTCAGGATGTGGACTGTGGGCAAAAACAGACATTACTTTAAAGTGAGTGGATCATTATTTTGCAATAGAAATCACAGGTCTGAGCCCTCCATCCAAACTGGGCCCATAGTGAGGGCAAGGGTTAAAGCCCACATTTCCTCTATGTGAGGATCCCAGTTTGGACACTGATCCTCTACCGTAAAATTGATAAGAAGGTGAAGCTGCTAGCTATGTCTTGAAAATACTCTGTGTTTTGGCTCTGACTCTGCCTACCCAGGCAGGCAATTAGATCCTCCTGGACAGGAAGGAATATAAAAAGGCCTTTTGTTCCAACTAAGTCTGAAATGTGTTTTTCCTGAGCTCTGGCTCTTCGTGCATCCTTGGTTATTTTTTGCATCCTAGTTTGCCATTCAACTGTGACTCCTTCTATCTGAGGAAACAACTAGGTAACAGCAGGAGCAGCCCTGTCCCCTTGGCTTGGCCATTAGCTGATCTGTTCCCAAATTTGGTAGATACAAATGTTCCCAGTGAGTGGTTGATCTCCAAGACAGGCAGAACATGAGTAGACACCTGGAATAGTATGACGGAGTCTGATCTTTTGTTCAAGGGTGGAAGATCCCCATAAGAATGTCAGGACGTATGCTGGATCAGACTGAGTCTAGCCCCGGATTCTGTTCACAGTGGTCAAGCCCACAAGTAGGACAAGAGTGTAACATTACCAATTCCCCAGCAACTGGTATAAAAAAGGCATGCTTCCTTTGATGTTGGAAATAATATGTAGCCATCATCATTATTAGGGTCACAATCCCTTTCTTTGGTCCTGAGTAGTGGCTTCTTCTGTTTCCTGGCTCACCTTGAGCTGCTGCCCACAGCCCATCCCTGACAGCTTGAAAAATATGTGTGGAAGAATATGAACAACATCTACTGAGATCTACGAAGGTAGCTTAATGAGGTTTTCAATATGGTTGGAAGTAGGGTTTACATGCTTCTTTCTCCTCCACATCACCTTCAACATTAGAATAAATACATAATTTTAATACACTTTTTAAAATCATTCTAGCTTGGTTTAAATATTGGTTAAATTTAAATTGTTCCTTGCTGTTAAATGATTTTGAATTGCTTTTAAATGACCGTTGCTCATGTTTGTCCTGTGTTTTGTTTTGAATGGTAAGTGCCCTTGAAAATGTTAACAATGAAGGGTGCCTTACAAATCCCTATAATAAATAATGATGCAAAATATATTTTAGAAATGAAGACTAAGTGGGTTCTAGATAAAAGGAAACTATGCTATATTTTCAGCACTTATGCAGGTAAGAGAATCTGGATTGCTTGAGTGCATGGTTTGTTAGTTTGTTTGTTCGTTTGTTTTCCAATTAATACAGAGTTCCCAGAGCCCAACAAATATGTTCCCCCCCTGGCTGCTGTGTAGGAAATTCAGAGGGCCTGTTCAGACAACACACTAAGCCATGGTTAGGCTGCTAACCCCTTTGCAATAAATGGTTAGTGGGCATGTTTAAATCGTGGTTGTCTAGACACTATGGTTAGGAATGGTTCACATGACATGCTAAATCATGGTTCACATGACATGCTAAACCATAATGTTTAGCTCAAAATGCTTAACTACTGCGGTTTAGCGTGTCATCTGAACAGGGTCATTATATTCAGTGCTCAGTTCTCATAAGGCTACATGGCCCATCTCTTACTTCCAAAGACTTCAAAGGCCGGAAAGGTTCGTAGTGAACCGAAGTGAGCAAGAGTGTGTGTCTGTCCTAATGCAAATTCATTTCTGTAGGCCTTTCTCTATGGTATAAATGAATATAGGTTTGTGTGTGTGTGTGTGTGTGTGTGTGATCAAATATATGAGGATCAAGAATATGAGGTAGCACAGGGCTTTAATGGCCAAGTGAAGTACATCCTTGGTTCTTTGGTGTAGCACAAAGATTTCTTTTCCAGAATCCCAAATACCCTACTCCAATTTTCTAAGAGGAGTAAGTGAGTGAATAATTGTCCACTCCCCAACTTGAGTCACATTGTGGCTTTGTTTGAACATGGATGCCTGTACAGCACACATTGAGAAAATCAGATAGTTGTACCATGTATGCAGTGCCTGGTTCTGGTCTCAGACCATCTGAATGCTGGGTCATGCAGAGTAGCGCAAGAACCATCAGCAAAGTATGCCATAGATGCAAAAGGTGGCAGACCAGAAAAAGCAGCTGCATCCAGGATGTATATTTCCTTGCTCCCAGTGTTAAGGATATCTTGTTTTGTTGGGCCCTGGAATTACGCCTCATCAAGTTGCAAAGAAGGCATTTGATTGCATTATGCTGAGAAGCTTGTTAGAGGTAGCTGGGACCCATTTCTTTATTTCAGTTGTTGACAACCAAGAAAGCTGATTGTGCTCCAGGGCGTTTGAGAATAATGCAACTCTGGTATATGCTACCTTTCTTGCTTTACAAATCCCTGCGAAAGAGGCCACAGAGGCTGCAGAACATGGGTGGATAAACTGGCATGGCTGCCGGAATTGGCATAACTAGCAGGAAGGACTCTGATCTCTCCATTTTTGTTTCTCATTATTCCAAATTTAAGTTCAGATCATCCTGAACTTTGAGAATACTTTTTTAAAGTTTGCATTGATATTTGTATGCGTTTGTGTGTGCATTTCTCCCCTATAAATACATTCTTTTGTATGCAAGTTTGCCTAATATGCACATTTGTGCAAGCAATTTCCCTAATATGCATTTCTGAACATGATTTTCCCCTAATATATGCATTTTTAAATTATTTTTATTGGAAAACTCAACTTCAAAATTTAGAGGAGTCCAAATTTTGAATGATAGCTGAGTTTTGGTTTGTGTACTGGTCAAAAAACTTAGAATTGGGTAAGTTTGCCTTAAAATATGAACCAAACAATCCCCCCATCCCTAATAATCTGTGATATGCCTAAACAGGAGCAGTTGGGCCTATGGGCTAGGCTATGGCCTAGAGGTAGGACTACATCAGTGCCTGCCTCCCTAGCACTGTGTGACTGGCTGCTATCGTTAAAAAGTTGAGTAGTGGTCTTTCCAAAGGCAAACATTACAGTTCATTTTCTGCCACTCACCGCAAAGTCACAGGCCACCGTGCTCCCCAAGGAAAAAAGATCAGCTTGGTGGTCAGGATTAGTGATGGTCAAAGAAGTGATGTTTGCATTCACCCAGATTCTCTGAGCATCAATTTCATGCTCATGTCTCCTTCGAGTTTCGCAAGGGCTTGTGACCGTTGTATGATTTGCGCAGATGAGAAAATTTCACGAGTTGAATGCAATCGAATGGGGAAACTGTGCTAAAAATGGAGTATTTTTCAAAGTTGTGCAACTTCCATGAAGTGTGAAATTGCACATTTTAAAAATAATTCTCAATTTTGAACTGCTTTTTCTTTTCTTTTCTTTTTGCAACTTTTGAATGTAAGTGCATGCCCAAGAACTTGTGAACATTTTCAAAGACTATGTTCTTCTGCTTGTGCTCGTTTTTAAGGTTGTAAATGGGGCATGTTTAACTGTTTGCAAGAGCAAACAAAATTCTCATACAGCCATAGTCAGGACAAGGTAGCCCGCTCTAGCTCTGTGGTGGCAGCTTCAGCAGCATTTCCTCCTCTGATGTTATAATCCTTCCTTCAAATCTATTTGGAGGGCCACAAGCTGCTTGCAGCCTAGTGATGCTGCTGCATCATCTTCCACCTGGGATCATGGGAGATGAATTGCAGTGTGCCTCATCCACAGCTGCAGGCATTTCCTGCATCTCACGACACAGGGAGCTTCATAGGTACTGTGGTGTGTCCTAGGGTGACAATATCTCATAGCTCGGACTTGACTTACAACATCCTTCACCATTGGCTATGCTTGCTAGGGATGATGGGAGTTGTAGGTGAAATTATTTGGAGGACCACAAGCTGCCTACCACTGTTTTAAAGGAACAAACCATTTTTGCTCCATGACTGGAGCTCCACTCATGAAGTAAATGGTTAAATTTAATTTAACTGAATTTGCCCAGGGCTGGCTCTATACCTGATTATCTCCTGTTGAAAATCACACCAAGGGTCATTGATAAGGATGGGACTTGAGGGATGCAATCCTGTAACCCACTTACTTCTGAGCAGCCTAATTGACTTTAATGGGATGACTGTGGAGCAGCAAATAGCTTACAGATTGCAATCAGGGTCTTTCACCCACCATGCCCAGTTTAGTTTTATTGAAGTTCATTATCTGGATACCCATTGAAGTCAGAAGGTTTTTTTAAAAAAAAGAAAGAAAAGAAAGAAAAGAAAAGAAAGAAAAGAAGAAAAAGAAAAGAAAAATTGTTTTTGGCCTCTTGTTTTCTGTTACTAATTTCTGTCTGTGTCAGCACCAAAATTGTTTGGTGGATCTAAGGGGGAAGTCCATTAACACGTGCAGCACTTTTATAAGGAAGAATGAGTTCCTCCATGCACAAAATGATTTTAGTTCTGTTCAGACTCATTTTTCTTCCTGTATGAGGAGGGAGAACAAATAGAAGTTTTCAGGTGAGCGAGCCCTGTGTACGTGTCATCTGTGCTTAACCAAAGAGAAGATGGGTATCTTTTGAAAAGGAAAAGCATAGCAATTCCAAGGGTAAATGCCACACTCAAGTAAAAGAAAAATATGGACTATGATGATACCTATGGCCCAGTATATGGTTTGTTAACCATGGGTTGTTGTTAATTAAGTGAACCTACCCGAACACTACGTTCAACATCTAAGACCCTCCTCCAAGTGCCTCCTCCGAGGGAAGCTCGGAGGTCAGCAACAAGAGAGAGGGCCTTCTCTGTGGTGGCCCCCCAATTGTGGAACGATCTCCCCGACGAGGCCTGCCTGGCGCCAACATTGTTATCTTTTCGGTGCCAGGTCAAGACTTTCCTCTTCTCTCAGGCATTTGGCAATATCTGAGGAGCCTGGGTTTGTTTTGTTTTGTTTTGTTTTTGTAGGTTTTTTTGAAGTGTTGTAGTGGTTTTTAAATGTACAGATTGTGTGTATGTTGTATGTTTTTGCTGTTTTAATTTTTGTATATTGCTTTTAATTGTTTTTAATCCTATGTAAACCGCCCAGAGAGCTTCGGCTATGGGGCGGTATACAAATGTAATAAATAAAGAAATAAATAAGTGGGAGCAAGCTTACAGGTTCATGGCTAACCCCCTGTTGTGTTAAACAATCTAGAAACTTTCTATTCCTGGATTTTATTTTCTTAAGCCAGTATTGTGGGTTGTTGAGGGGAAGTACAACCCAGACTTGAAACCCATGAACAAACCTAGGTTGTTCTTTCTGGGTTAAATGATATCTAGGTTACAAATTTGGTTGCCTCCTCCATCAACCTATAACACCTGGTACGGACATCATGATGTTCAACCCAAGGATGGAGTATCCCTGGGCTGTTTAATTAAGTGGCAGTAGGCAGGTGGCCAAGAGCCAGCATGCTTGCTCACTCCCACTCATTCACAACTACTCAGGGGTTGTTCAAACCTTGGGTAGCCATGACATGTGAACCAGGTCTATATGCTTACTGGGTACCAGTTGCATGTGAAACACATAAGGTGGCCAGCATCCTACTTTACAGAGAACAGCCCTCCTCTATTTGAAGGTATCAAGAGATTTTCGGTCCAAGCTGGTATAAATATAAAGAACCATAAGAGGAGAGAGCAAGGACCATGATGTTTCACATCAACTGTTAGTATCTGGAGAGCAGGCAGATAGGTCACCTGGTCACAGTTTCTCCAATTTCTATTTCAATCATAGAAATCATTTCTAAACATGCATCTATACATGTAAATTAGCACACATCTATGTGCCTCCTCTTTCGTCCTCTTTTTTTGCTGATGAGGAAATAGTCACACCGTATAGAACACAGAAGTAACACAATCTACATTAGATGGAAGGACAAGACGAGAGTGGGGAAAAGAGTATCTGAAGGATTACTATCTCTGAAAAGAATCTGCCTGATTGCTGAGATCTTCACTGGAGACTCTGCTCTGGATGACCCACCTTCAGATGTGAGTGGGGTGGCTACCAGGGATAGGACCTTCTCAAAATAGTGGCACTCATATGTATAACTATTTCTCCTTAGCCATTCACGTGGATCCAATCTTGATATTGGTTTTGTGTGTGTGTGTCAGGGGAACGTGGTTTGTTTCCCAGGCCTTTAAATGGTATCGATCTACTATGACTTTGATTTAAATGCCAGTTTTCATAGCTGTTGGTTATGTTTTATCAAACTCTTGGTATTCGTATTGCATGATACATTATTATAGTTGGTGTTTGAAGCTGCCTTGAGAATCAAAGGTTTGAAAGGTGGGATAGAAATATGTTAAAGAAACACTGGTTCAAACCAAAGGGACTGGTTCAGGCAGCATAGCATGTCCTGTCCTTGACATAACATCCACAAAGCAATATGGGACAAAGCAGGCTGGCTGTTGCAGCCTTGCGGAAAGCTCCCCCTGAGCAACTTGCTCCTACAAAGACTAAGAGTGGACTGAAGCACGTTATGCCTCCAGGACCAGATCACTACTCCCAGACTCCACCCCTTCCTTGAGGATATAAAGGGACAGGTCTCTGGCTTAGAGCCCAGTGCTGCTCTTACTCTCAAACAATTCCTTCAATACTTGTTGTCTAGGGCAGACATGGGGATGCAGATCTCTCACATGCAGGGAATCAGTTGCCCAAGGATGGGACAGGTGGGCCAGATCCAATGGGCTTGAACTGTGGCTCAGGCCTAGTCATGATTTGGAGGCCTGGGTCAATGTCAGCACCCTTGCTCCCAGTGTGGCTGGCCTGTATCTGGCCAGTCCCTCCATGTGAGCTAGAATCAGACTGGGATGTCATATGGGGTAAGGCCCCTGATGGAGGATCAGAAAAGCTAAGGGCAAACAGCAGTGATGCTAAATAGGTGCTAGATTGGGGAATGTCAGGCCAAAGCAATCTAGGGAATGAAATCTGCAGAAATCACAAATAGATATAAGGCACAGCAAGGGAGTTCTAGCAAAACTTGATGGTTGGCCACTTTTCCAGAAAAGTCTTTTCCTGCTGCCATTTACAAGAGCTGCTGGGAGCCAAAGAAAACTCAAATGCCCTCAGCTAAGTTTGTATTCCCTGGCAGGATCAGGGTGGAATGGAGGAATAATTCCTTGCAGAGCTTTTAGAGGTGAGTTATTTCTTCTTCAACATATTCTCTATCTAATTCATATGGTCTGCAGAATATCTCGGCTTTGAATGTGCTAGCAAGGACTGCTGTTGTTCATCTTTTAATTATCTTTCTGGCAGTATTTTGTCAGTAATGAGAGAGCAACGAAATCACCATCTTCAGTATTTCCATTCATCAGAGGTGGTGGGGCGGATCCACTCCCAAACACGATGCACAGACCTTCCCCTTAAACTGTCATATCCATCCGCTGCAGATGCTAGAAAATGAGACATTTCAACAGGGGGACAATAAACCTGCGCTATTGATAATTGATAGGTTTCATTAATCAGCTCTAAGTTCACTCAGCTCTGCATTTCCATAAACAATTAATGTCTCTAGTGTTAGGATGAATCCATCCCTCCATCTACTTTTGTTACCACATGCAACTTTAAAAGCATATACCCCAAGAGCCAACATTTTGTCTTGAATGAGAAGACAAGTTTGTAAACTCCCCCCTCCCCAAAATCACCACAAAAATAATAACCACCACTCCTTGTTGCTTTAAGAAAACAAAAGCTGAAATAGCAGCGGTTACTTACTTCATTTCTCATTGGCAACTTTTGACCTAATTCTGTTCTTCCTGCCTTTTGTTTCTAACACCTGCATACTCTGTAGCTCATTTATTATAAGTGGATTGTTTCAATGAAGGAGACCCCTTGAGCTGAATGGATTACCGCTTGAACAGAGCGAGCGGAAGGAGGGCTTTGAAGTAAGTAAAATGTAGCACAGGTGAGTTCAGTGTCAGGGAAGACATCCAGCCATGGTCTACAGCTCACAAAATATCAGTCACATACCGGTTGTATTATACTTGTGATGCAATGCATGAAAGGGTGAGCCAAGGGATCATAGAATCATAGAATAGTAGAGTTGGAAGGGGCCTTTAAGGCCATCGAGTCCAACCCCCTGCTCAATGCAGGAATCCACCTTAAAGCATCCCTGACAGATGGCTGTCCAGCTGCCTCTTGAAGGCCTCTAGGGTGGGAGAGCTCACAACCTCTCTAGGTCATTGGTTCCATTGTCGTACTGTTCTGGCAGTCAGGAAGTTTTTCCTGATGTCCAGCTAGAATTTGTCTTCCTGTAACTTGAGCCCATTATTCCAGGCCCTACACTCTGGGATGATCAGGAAGAGATCCTGGCCCTCCTCTGTGTGACAATCTTTCAAGTACCTGAAGAGTGCTATCACAATGAAGAGGTTGAAATAGGGATCTCAGTTCAAGGCAGGCTGAAGTTAGAATTCAAGTAAAGCAGATGAATCAGTAAGGAGGGGGAATAGCAAGTGAGACTAGTGAAACTGGGAAGGTGTAAAAAAAGCTTGCAGGACCTAAGCGAGGAGTAGAAATAGGCAAGAGAAGCAAAAATTGGCTGGGGATGGAAGCTATGGATCATCAATTGGCTTGCAGAATATGTAAGAAATTTAAAGGAAAGGGAGACGAAGCAGGTGCAGGAACTAGTTGTGGACTTCTTAAAGTGCCATGCAAGCAAAATACTTTCAAAGATCGTGGTGCCAAATAAGTATGTGCCAAATAAGTAGGTGCTTCATGTACTTAGGGATGTACAAGAATTTTGTTTCAGTTCAACGAACTTCAGAACTTGTCCCATTTACACCACTGAACATGAACCTGAATGCATGTTTTGTGCAAAGCTTGCATATTCCCACGGTTGCAATCACGTTCGCAAAATATGTTCATTACGGAAATGTGCACATTTAGAATATGCATTTTGGAATTAGATAATATATGCTAATGCATTTTCACATTTTAGTCTGGGGGTGGGATGAAGTACATATTTGGATGCATGTTTTCCATGTACTATGCCATCTAAGCTAGATGTGTTGTGGGTGGTGGTGGTGGTGGGGAACCGTAGAAAAATAATTTTAATTTAAAATAGCTCTGGGGAAATATAGAAACAGCTGCAAGAGATAAAAGACTCAGCTTTGTTTTGGAAATCAATCACCATTTGTGTGTGTGTGTGTGTGTGTGTGTGTGTGTGTTCTTGCATCCCCTCAAAATGCATGGGAGCAGTATTTATTTTGGAGCATCTTATTCTGCTAATACCAATATATTTTCTGATCTTGCTGATGGCCCGTTTTGGGCCCAGGTTTCAGAGGAGGAAATTAGAAAAGTAATTTTCAACCTGAACAATAGAAAAGCAGCTGAGAAGTTTGTGGGTGTGGATGTGGGTGGGGGTGGGTGTATTTTGTCCTGGCAAACTTTTCAAAATTGATTCTAACAGGTACATCCCAATTTCGACAAGTTTAAAAAAAAAAAACCCATTTAGAACAAACTGGTCCAACTCCTTCCTTCCAGTTTATGTGCAGAGTGGTTCATCTTTTTTAATGAATGAAACTGAGCCAGTGTGGCTCTGCCCTATTGGTTGCCCATGGAGCAAGTCGGATGATTTGCAAACTAGAATTGATTTTTTTGTACATCCCTATTCTGGATCCAACCACAGCATTTGGATGTACTGATAAATTGCATGTATGGCAGACGCTTGAATCAATGGATATTCAGAAATACTTGTGCGTAACTCGGTAAAATAATTATAAGAAAACATCCAAGTACAAATGCATCTGTCAGACAGATCCAATTCAGACTGCTACAGAAACACAGCCTGAATTGGATCTGTCTGCATATAAATGACTTAATTTTGGCACTTAAAGGTGACACCTCTTTCGTGACTGGGATTTATGATCAACCCTTTAAGCTCTGCTTGGTGCAGATGATGTGGCCCTTCTAGTCCAGAACAGAAAGGCCATTCCTGCCACGCCCGGCTTGCCTGGGCAGGAGAAGGCAATTGCAGGTGGCTGCGAGGGCAACACGCAAAGGCTCGTCATTGGCTGCCTCTGTATGATGCCACTGGTGGAGGGAGGAGTCATAGAATCATAGAATCATAGCATAGTAGAGTTGGAAGGGGCCTATAAGGCCATTGAGTCCAACCCCTTGCTCAATGCAGGAATCCACCTTAAAGCCTGCCTGACAGATGGTTGTCCAGCTGCCTCTTGAATGCCTCGCTACTCCTCCCTCCACCTTCTCGCTTTCCGGCTCCCTCCCTGTAAATAGTGTGGGCTTACTTGTTGTCCTTTGGGGGGCCAAGTAGGATTTTTTTGCCCTCAGCCTTTTACAATTGGGTTTTTTTTTTTTTTTTGCCTACTTCACACTAGAAGACAACGGGGGAGTGCTACCTACCTCAAAAGGGGAATCCTGGGAGGTTCCGATGCACAAGCAACATCTATCAGGATATGAATGCCTTGCCCAATCCCAATTATGTTCAGGATATTGAGCAAAGACAGGATGCCCGCTTAGGCCTCCATCTACCTTTGCACAAAGTGAATAAATGTGGCCCTGTTCAAACCCAATTTTCTTGTGTCATCTCGTTATTCTCACCGTCTATCCCCGCAATTGGACTTAAGCCTCTATTAAGGGGCAGGGTAGTGTTTTTTAAGAAATAAAATGGAGTGTATATAGCATTTTATTGATTGATTGATTTGTAGCATTTCTATACCACTGATTATAATAGAATCTCTCAGCGGTTCACAACATTAGCTGACAATATTAAAACACAGTGTTAAAACATACCATAAAAGCACAGTATTAAAACTTTTCTAACAATAATAAAAGAGCTGTAGAATATAACAGTAAAATTGAATGGTTTAATTAATTTATTTAAGGTAGGGTGACCAGATAAAATCCAGGTCAGGGCTCATGTAACTTTAACAGTTGTAGAGCAAAGGGAATTTCAGCCAGTGTCATTTGTATGCAATTAGTTCTTGGTGAAATTCCCTCTTCATCACAACTGTTAAAGTTGCAGGGGCTCTGCCTTCTTTTGTATATGGCCACTCTAGTATAGTGCCTGCAACTTTAACTGTTGTGATAAAGAGGGAATTTCACCAGGAACTAATTGCATACAAATGACACTGGCTGAAATTCCCTTTGCTCTACAACTGTTAAAGTTACATGAGCCCTGACCTGGATTTTATCTGGTCAGCCTAATTTAAGGCCCAGGGAAGGCCTGGGTGAACAAGTGTGTCTTCAGGAGGCATTTGAATGATGCCATAATTTCTGCCTCCCGAACTACACAAGGGAGGGTTTTCCAAATGGTGGGTGCTGCTACAGAGAAGGCTCCGCCATCTGGGTACTTCATGATGACATTCTGTCCATTTTGAAATGACAAGCAAGACCTCCTCTGCTGATCTTAAATGTCACCTGTGTATGTATAAGGGAAAGCAGTCTGCTAGGTATCCTTGTCCCAATTTGTTTAGGACTTTATATGACATTAACATAACCTTGTATGTGGTTCGGTACATCAGAATTATGGTGATGATCTTTGGGCACAATCCACTCCAACTCATCCACTCCCAATTTAAATTGGACCATGGACATAAATTGGAGCAACTTCCCCCTTACTGATTTTTGGTGTGCATAGGGATGCTGGAGAAATTTGAGACAGACTAAAATGAGTTTGGGTTTCTAAGAATCTGATTTACAGAATCTGCTGCACCAGCCTTCCCATGCCATGCGGCGTCTACAGCATGGTTGTTGTTGCTGCTGCTGCTGCTGCTCTTTTACTTTCCTGAAATTTACACAAATTTATTCCCAGGAAAATGTGCAAGTTTCTCCTCAGACATATGTCATGCTGGAAAATAGATGTGGAGAGGTTGAATGGAATGGGGGGACAATGTGCTAAATCTTACATAGAGCCGATCGACACGCTAGGTTTTTAACATTTTATAAGGGTTACGAAAACTCTTTGGGCCACATGACGCACTCCTTTGAACGTTGTATACCCGAGGTTTTTTAAAACTCACTTCAGCTATATACAACGGTTTCACTTTTAATAAATCATTTTAAGTAACATAATGTGTCCTTCCTTACCGTTTGTGATTCATGGGGGCAGTGCTTCATTTACGGGTGCCCAAATGCTTAGCAGTTGATTGGTGGGGAAGAAAGCAGGGCTAAGGAGGAAGTGGGCAAGTGAACTACAACACCCACAATTCTTAGCCCTATACTCATTGAAAGATAGGGAATGACAGAGGAACTAAGGAGGAACTAAGGAGGAACTACAACACCCACAATGCCTTGCCCTAAACTCATTGTAAAAATGAAAGAGACGGGGCAGAAGGGTGTGTGACCGCACACACCACTTTAAAGACTGAAGAATTTTTCTCCTGTAACGTGAGTACTCAGTCATGTGGCCTAAGACGTTTTAGAACACACCTATTTGGAACATTTTAAAATACTATTTAAAACATTCCAAGGGACTGTATAGATAGGCTCATAGTAGCATAAATTAAGTAAATTGTCACAAAATTTCTTTCAGAATCATTTACATATTTTTCATATAGTGGGGGAAAAACTCTACACTTTCTATGAATGGACGCTGGAACGGATGCCACTGTATAATCCATAAAACACACATGAGACAGATTTCACAAAATCCAAACATTCCTATGTGTACGTGTTCTTCCCCAGTGGTTCTTACTTGGGAATAACTAACAATAATTCACATGCAGAAAGGAATGTAAAACTAAGGTAAACAAATAGTTTTACCTGTAAGGGACCATATCAAAATTACTAAACTGTCAGGGAATATATACTATATTCCTCACAACATAATCCTAATTGAGAATTTTCATATGTCTGTTATAACAGTACATCATATTCTTGAGGATTTCTTGCAGTCAAGAAATATTTAATTAAGTCCTTATTGCCTAGTAATGGACACTACTACCTGGTTACTGGTCTCATGTTTTTTTACTTCGGTCACTTTCAAATCTTGGTGGTGTCACCAAACGGAGTTAAGATTTTTGGGGGGTTGACAAGTGAGTTGATGTTCACAGCCAGTTGGGCAATTCCCCCCATGGTGATTGGCACTAATTGGGCCCGCTCTTGTCAGTCCTGGGAAGGAAGATGATGCCTTTATTGAAACGTTTCTTTTCCTTCACTTCTTTTTCACCTTCTGTGCATGGGCTGAGATGTGTAGGAGGCTGGCAATGATGTTGCTGGTGTTGTAAGTGCCTTGGGATAAAGGAAGTTCCTGAGACCCATCTTCCTTGAATTCCTTACTGGCTTTGAAGTGAGCAGGGACAGCATGAGAATCACTTTCTTGGAAGGAAGCAGATGTTGACCCAGATGTGAATTGGTGGCCACTATATATCTTGATCCGTGCTACACTGTCTCTTCTCTACTTTCCAAGAATTATGTGAGATCCAATACTGGAGACAGAAGGATGCTGTGAGGAAGGGAAGTGGACTGGGCCAGGTGGGCATGTTTGGACACCAGCAAAGGGGCCACACCCCAGCAGAGGACCATTAATGGGACTCCCCTGGACTAGCTCCTCCTCACCATTGAAACCTTCCTGTTAACCTGGCTCTCACTCTGGTCCAGACACCAGTGGTGGTGAGAAGGAGGAATGCTAGATGTCATTGCCTGCTTGCTCTCTGAAAGGGATAGGTGAACTTATCTGAGTCCACTTTGTGCACCATTCAATGGACCCCTGTGGGCCTGTGTTTTAATATTGTCCACGGACACCTGGTGAAAGGCAAACGGCCATCCACTCCCTCGCCAAGCCACCATTTTGTGGAAAATGGTAGCTCCTCCCTTTATGCAAAGGGGCTTTTTACACAAATGGTGGCCATAAATACACCCATATATGCAACATTACAGGCATCAATGGGCTTATTTATGGCCACCATTTGCATTAAAAAATCACCTTTACAGGAAACGAACATGCCACCATTTTCTGCAAATTGGTGGCTCAGCTAGGTAGCAGGTGGCCACGTGCCACATGTGGGGTGCCTGCAGAGTGGCTGACAACAAGCACCCCATGCTGAACAGGGCCAGCTGGCTGGCAGAGTCCATGGACACCAGTGCAGGAGGGGTGAGTGGATGGATGACCATCACAATCTGCTATGGACATGAGTCAGAATGATTGTTGAAGTGGAATTCGTAGAAGCTCAAGATCTTTTGATTGGCACATCCCAATCTGTTTCTTGCATCCTTTGACTTGCTCATGGGTAGGCTCTTGCTCATGGGTAGGCTCTTGCTCATGGGTAGGCTCTTGCTCATGGGTAGGCTCATGCTCATGGGTAGGCTCTTGCTCATGGGTAGGCTCTTGCTCATGGGTAGGCTCATGCTCATGCGTAGGCTCTTGCTCATGGGTAGGCTCATGCTCATGGGTAGGCTCTTGCACATGTGCGGGCTTCCTTCTGGCTCTAGGGGACCAGTGATCTGGAAATATAGGAAGCTGCCTCATAGTAGATCAGGCCTTTTTTTACCACCTATCACATTATTACTTTGAGTGGCATAGCACTACTTCCTTCCTTCCTTCCTTCCTTCCTTCCTTCCTTCTTTCTTTCTTTCTTTCTTCCCTCCCTCTCTCCTTCAGCCATTGTATGCAACCATTCAGGCTCTAGTTTAAATAACACTGATCCAAATCTACTCACTGGTTTTGTGCAAAGTTCTTTAAAAAGAAGGGTGCCTTCCCCTTTTGGTATTTTTTGGCCCTTGCAAGAGCAACAACAAAGACGGACACCTATCCATTTAAATTTCTCTCACACTCACTTCTCAAGGATATTATCAGCTGCTGAAATCTGTTGGGCTTTGTATCATTGGGATACCATCCTGTCGATGACACAATTATTGGGTGGGATCACCCTTGTGACTGATGCAAGATGAAAGAAGACGCTGTAGCCAGGGGGAGCTAATGGCAACAATGGTTGCAAAACAGGGAACATGCTTTGACCTTATTGCAATTGGGGAAGAAATTTGCCCCCCACCGAGATCACCAGGTTTGCACCTAAAAATGAAAACTGAGAGTCATTTGGCATAGCCCTACTTGATAAACAGGCCTTTCTCCTCTGCTTCAGTCTACTGTCCTCCATCCTTGCTGGTGGCTGGCGTGTGCCCGATTAAATTATTTGATGTCACCAAAATGCATCTCCCAGGCAGGCACATTTTAGTGGCGGGAAAAGTAATTCCTGTGGATGGATTGGTGAAGCACCTTAAATGGAGAGCAGCTATAAAAATGCAAGTCATTTATTTGGCATTCAGATACAAGGTGATGATTTCGTCAATGGCTCCCCAAAACAGATAGACACTGTTCTTGGAACTGAGCAGCTTTCATTCAGCTGCTCAGTTTAATTATCAAGATTATTTTAGGAGTAATTTTTCTCTCGCAATCTCTCAAAAATGACTTCTAGATGTCCTACTGAATGACAGTGCAGCCTACTATCAAGTAGTGTTTTATTGCCCACTTTAATGGAAACTTGCCATGTAGTATGAAAGCAAAAAAATCAACTCAGAGACAAAGTTTGCTGTAAGACATCCATATTTGCCACTGGGTTTCATTTCTTATGAGCAAATAATGATGGATTGCTTGCATTTTCCTTCTCTGTGTATATAACGAACAGGGGATTCTTCCTTACCATGGGTTTGCCAATAGAAATTCAGCAGCAGAAATGGATTCTTAGGTTAGCCACATAGCCACAAATGGAATTTAATGAGGTTTTCCTAGATTTGAAATGCGTTTCCATTTCAGCACTGTGCAATGATTTGAACAGAACGTTCTGCCAAGTCAAGAGTGATAAAGTGGTATGAAAGCAGTATATAAAAGGCAGGAGCCACACCCAGCAGGATATAGCACTATGAAAGTGGTATGTGGTATGTGTCAATGGGCCCCAACAGTTGTCAGTGCACTTCAGTACTGCTATAAAGCAGTAGTGTGGTGCCTGCCTTTTCATATACCACTTTCATACCGCTTTCATAGTGCTATATCCTGCTTGGTGTAGATTGGGCCAAGATCTGAGATGTGTGAATCATGTCGATTTGCTGAAAAATGCAGACCAAACAAAATCATTGGGTATCCCTAATAGAAGCTAGCCATTATAAGAACTTTGTAATTTTAAGAATTGGTCCCTGAATTTGTTTGTTTGCTTGTTTCCTCTTTCTGACTTATCCCTTGTTCCTTTTCTGTCTCATCCTTTAGATTGTAAACCTGAAAGCAGAGGCTGTCTTGTTTGTTATTGATTTTATGTAAGCCGATCTGGGAGCCTTTTCAGCTGAAGAGCAGGGTAACAATGATTAAAATAAATACATAAAATCGGGAGGGGGGGGAATGCATCAGCCGAATGGGAATACTGTGACGCAACATGATAAATACTTGCATTTTAAAAATCTGTTTTTAGAAATCAACATCTTTTTAATCAGTGACAAGTTGGTCACAGGTGGTAAATTGTAGATAACAACTTAATGTGGATGTACGTTAGAGAGATTTTAAGGTGTCAGGTTGGGCAGAGCTGGTTGGAACAAACTTGCTACATAGTTAACTGCAAGGAACATGATACACCGTGTTCCCTCTTTTTGTAATGATTGCTAACCATGATTTCTTTTATTTTTCTTTTCTTTTTTAAAAGGGCTTCTTTAATTGAAGGTTTAGAAAATTACACCTGTTCCAAATTCCCCTGTAGTGATGACTCATGCATCAGGTTGTGCTGTACTCAAAGCTGGCTCATACAGTCTGAATTGGCTCCCATGTGAAGGGAACATCTGCTCAAATAAGAGGTCTTCTTGCATGAGCAGTGCAACATAGGAGAAGCTTATTTGTGAAAGGTGTCATTTCTATTAGGGATGTGCACTGGATCGGACCCGATCCACGATCCGAGTCCGGTCCAGTGGGAAATCGGATAAATTATCCGATTTCCGATCCCGCAGCTGGATCGGCCGATCCAATCCGAACCGGTCCGAAAAAGCTCCGAACCGGTTCGGCGGATCGGCGGATCGGCGGGCGCCCACTGGCGCCCACCGCCGCTTCCATTGGCGGGCGCCAGCGGGCGCCCACCGATGAAAGTGGACAGCGGGGGGGGGAGGAGGGGGGCACTTACCTTCTCGGCCCGGTGGCTCCCGTCCGGCGCCGGCGCCTACTACTACTAGCAGGCTCCGCGGCCTGCTCTAGGGTGGCGCGCCGGGTGATGTCATCACCCGGCGCGCTACTCTAGAGCAGGCCGCGGAGCCTGCTGGAAGTAGTAGGCGCCGGCGCTGGACGGGAGCCGCCGGGCCGGAAAGGTAAGGAGGGGGTGCGTGGAGGGGAGGAGGGGGCGCGCGGAGGGGGGAGGGGGGCCCTTACCTTTCCGGCCCGGCGGCTCCCGTCCGGCGCCGGCGCCTACTACTCCCAGCAGGCTCCGCGGCCTGCTCTAGGATGGCGCGCCGGGTGATGTCATCACCCGGCGCGCTACTCTAGAGCAGGCCGCGGAGCCTGCTGGAAGTAGTAGGCGCCGGCGCCGGACGGGAGCCGCCGGGCCGGAAAGGTAAGGAGGGGGTGCGTGGAGGGGAGGAGGGGGCGCGCGGAGGGGGGAGGGGGGAGGGGGGAGGGGGGCCCTTACCTGCCCGGCCCGGCGGCTCCCGTCCGGCGCCGGCGCCTACTACTACCAGCAGGCTCCGCGGCCTGCTCCAGGGTGGCGCGCCGGGTGATGTCATCACCCGGCGCGCTACTCGAGAGTAGGCCGCGGAGCCCGCTGGTAGTAGCCGCCGGCGCCGGACGGGCCGAGAAGGTAAGTGGCGGGGAAGGGGGCTTACCCCCCCCCGGAGCCGTCCGCTTCTATCCGCTGGCGCCCGCGGGCGCCAGCGGATGGAAGCAGGCGGCCCCAGGGGAGGTAGGGAGCGCGGGGGAGGGGGTTTACCTGCCGGGGCCGTCCACAGCGGACGGCCCCGGGGGGGGAGGGAGTTAGGCCCCCCCTTACCCACCCGCCGCCATTTTTTCCTCATAGACTTGCATTGCAATGCAAGTCTATGGGGAAAAAAATGGCGGCCGATCCAAAAATGTACGATTTTTGGGTCGGGATCGGACTCGATCCGGTCCGGGGGGCCTCCGATTTTGTCCGAACCGGTCCGGGACAAAATTGGAGGTCCCGATCCGGGTCCCGATCCGATCCGGGGGGTCCGTGCACACCCCTAATTTCTATGAGCATGGCACCCTGGAGAATGCAGAACTCTTTGCTCTAAAAAGGAGCTGCTGCGTCTTCTCTAAACCAATTTCTCCAGAGTTACACTGCTCACACAAGTATTGTTTTGTTTGTGAAGCTTCTATTCCATCCATTCTCCAAGGTGACATATATAGACCTGCCTCTCCTCCTGATTCATACAATTTGAATTAGGGTTAGGCCAAGAGGTAGTAACTGGCTCAGGTTCATCCAGCGAGCTTCATGGCTGAGTGAGGATTTGAACCTGGATCTCCAAAGCCAGACTCCAACATTCTAATGCAGCCTTCTCCAACATTGTGTCTTGCAGACGTTTTGGACAACAATTTCCATCATCCCTGATCATTGGCTGTGAAGGCTGAGGGTGATGGGAGATGTAGCCTAAAACATCTGGAGAGCATACATTGGACAAGGCTGCTATAACTGCTACACTACACTGTCTCACACAAACTAATAACCACAGAGGGCTTCCATGGGATTTGTACCAGTGAAGTTTTGGATCAGGTGGCAGCAACATGTTGCTCTCCATCTGGTTTGGACTACAGTTCCCATAACCCCTGACTATTGGGCAGTTGGCTGAGGCTTCTGGGAGCTGTAGTCCCAAACATCTGGAGGGCACCAAGCTGCCTGCCCCTTCTTTAGATCATGGAGTTGCAAGGGACCTTAGAATTTATCTAATCCAAGCCCCTTCTCAATGCAGATCTTTAATGTGGGATGCAACTATAGTATCCCTGACTGATGTTCATCCAACTTCTGCTTAGATGTCTCTAGAAAAGAACAGCACACTATCTCCCAAGACAATATCTGTCCATTAGGGATTTCTTCCTAATATTTAGCTGACTCCCCTGCAATTTGCACCCATTTCCACTCATAAAATAGTAGAAACTGCATAGTATGGTAATGATTGCAGCATTTTCATATCATGGTTAATAATCTGAGTGGAAATCTAATTGCAACTTGCTGCTCAGAATATATTTTATCAGGGGCAAATTGACCTTGATACATTGCGGTGGATTATGGGTGCTAGCAGATTCTTCCTCCACATATGAATTGCCAGATGACATCCCAGCATGCACCACATGGTGTCCCCAAGAAATAATTTTTGGCACTTCCATCCACATCTTTACGTTTGCTTGGAGGACAGGAGAAGGGGATAAAAGTCTCATGAGATTATAGATTCCACCATTGATTTAGTTAGAAATCGATTGGGATAGAAGAAAATGTGTTTTTCATCTCCTAAAGTGAAATTTGAGATGAACTCAAGGGAGTCCTGCTTAAGTGAAAATAGTAGTAGGAATTGTGAGGGAAGTTTATATGGATTTTGATAACATTAGTGACATTTGGAGTGGAGGTTGATGTTTTGTGTCTCTAAGCCAGGAGTGGACTACGCCAGATGTCTTGGCCTGCAACTAACAGCAGCCCTAGCTAGCATAGCCAATTGTGAAGGATGATGGGAATTGCAGGACAAAATATCTGGAACCCATCCCTGCTCTAGGCAAATAGTTATTTTTGGAATACAGCCCACAACATCATTATTCCACATTCCCAGAGTAAACATGGAGAGGTGATCTAAAATCATGGTGGCCAATCAGTACATACTGGCAGCACACTGCACTCTCTGACTTTATAGTATTTCAAGTTCTACAACATTTTTCATGCAGTTTTTTAATAGCATTTGCTTTGAATGAAGGACGTATGAGAGCCCAACTAGGGTCATGGGACAGTTGCAGCCAAATACAAATTGGAAGCATGCAAACTTCCATCTAGGACCCCCCTCTACAATGTGTTGGGTGGCACTGAGATGGAAGCTTAAGCCTGTAGTCCAGCAGGCAGATGGTTCTGCTCTGTAGTCCCACCAGGGGCAGAATGCAAGTCTTCTGGTAGTTCTGGCATGTTCAGTCATCTCAGAGACTTCATATTGCCTGACAAATGCTCTTCTGATGTTGTATGTTCCTGTTACCATCAGTGCCTACATTGGCTAAGAACACACATATTTCCAGGTAGCCCACTGACTATGAAGCTTGAGCTATAGGCAGATGTTGTACATGATCCAGAGCCAGGAAACACAACCAGAGAGTAAAAGATGAGGGACCAAACCATGAAGTTGAAGGCAACAGAAACACATCAACAACCTTGTACTCTGCTGATGCCCCATGCAAACAGGAGGTCTTAAATAGTCCTTCCTGTCCAGGAGGGGCCAATGGCCAGCCTGGGTGATGGAACCAGGCCAGAGCATGAGATTTTTCCCTGCTATGAAGATGTTCCATGCTGTGGTTTCGATAGCTCACCACATGGGACAGCTTCCCATGGTACCAAAAGTACCCAGTTCTAGCTCTTGACACTAGCCCTAGGCCACAAATCTTCTACTTCAAGCCCTGGAATCCCAACAGGAACTGCTCAGTCTCCCTAAACACATACCTCCCAGACTGCAGAGAGGGCAATGAAGCACAGACAATCCTAATTATTATTGTGTTATCCAAGGCGAGAGAGTACATTTACAGAGAAATTGAGAATTCAGTAGGTTTCAAAGCTGTCGCTCTTCCTTGTCAAGAGTGAAGAGCCATTTGAGAGCCCAAAGTGAGGGGGTTCACACGCAGAACAGCACATTGGCATGCATCTCCCTGATGTCCCTTTCACATTTCAGAAGAAAACTGCTGCTCTTGCCTACCATTAACACTGTGTAAACACATGCTATTCTCTAGGTGCATCCATGTGAACTTCAGACAACTCCTACAAAATAGAACATTCCCATTATCAAGAGCCAGGGTGTTGGTGGCAAGTCTAAATCTGTGCTTCCTACAGAGAATGTATAAGCAAGTGTGTTTGAGGCTGCTAACTAATTCACTGCCTGTGTGGACAAAATGCATCGCCTGCTCTAAATGGGAGACTTCTGGTGTTAATCGTATCAAAATCCCATCCCCTCGTACAATGTCTAGCTACTTTCCTAATTCCCAGGTCCTTTCAACTTCAAAAGTCCAGTCACTATGATTCCATTTAATCTAAATAGCAAGTGTGTGAGTGTGCAAGTGGCATTTATAGTTCTAAGCAAAGTTTGATCAACAAATCAGATGAGGAGGCAGACCTGTGTGTACAACTAAGATTATGCAGGGCAGACACAACCAGAGATCTGTCAGCTAGGCTGCAGTCCTACTAGGTAGTGAGACTTAGGATGGTGGGAAACGCTTCTGAGTAAACACACATGGGGTTGTGTTGTGAGGGAGCCAAACTTGGTTCCCAGACGTGATGTGTGCTGGCATGATGTTCTCTTGCAAAGAAACATTTCTTGCATTTGTGTACACTTTCTGATGCTGTTATGTCTTCTTGGGTTCTGGCTAGCAGCCCACAGGGGTAGCAAAATAGGCCGGACCTCACAGCGCCATGGAGAGCTCCCAGTAGACAACTTGGTCTTGTTTCACCATTCAGATTCCCAGTTCCTGCCTTCATATATATCTCCCCTCTGCCACCCATGGGTGAAGGCACCTAAAGCATGGACAAGTATTGAATGCCCCCCCCATCCGAGAGAATAACCACTTTCTTTTCATAATATAGTATCAGAGGGGCAACTACGTTCAATGAGCCATGCATGGGGGTTTCATTGAAGCAGCAATCCCCAGTATCCACCTTCCATATGATCTGATGCATGTCTTGATTGTGCCTATGGTGTGGTCTTTCACCCAGAGGATTTTCTTAAGAATACAGAGACTGGCTTCCTGATTACTAGGGATGTGGGAATCACTAAAACCCAAGATCAACAATGTTCTCTGAATTCAGACTCAAAGCTTGTTCTGGCTCGAGTCTGTATCGGATTGAGGGCTTTGCTGATTTTTTCATTACACATGAAAACCGGTGCATATTTCCCTGTGTGTTTTCCCAAATGCACAGCTCATTTGTGTGCATCTTTGAAATGTACACATCCTTCTTTCATTCATTAAAGTGTATTTGTGTGAATTTTGTCAAAAGTACCCATTTTTATAGGCGTATGTTTAAAATACATGCATATTGTTGAATGCATTTTGTCTGGGTCCACAAAACACATTGGAAGCTCAGAAATGTACAGACCTTGACCATAGATTGTGTCCAAATCTGTGTTCGGTCCGGAAGGTGCAGGCAGCAGGCAGGATAAATCCTGATCAAAACTGAATTGAAACAACTTGGTCATATATCCCAACTGTTTTCAAGGGGAATGACCAATGCAGGTGGAAGCACAGTGCACTGGCACACTCAGATGACAGGGATGGAGTTTGAGGACACATCTGCCCTATCGTGCTCTTCATAGAATGCCCCAGCAGCACCCCTGGCAGGGGTTTATCACTCATCTCAAAATAAAAGAGAGTTGTGCCCCCCCACAAACTCATGAAGTATGCACACTAGAACATGTCCCAACATCCTTTGCAAGCAGCTGTGGTTCCTGGGCAAATGCTCAGGCGTTACCTTGCAGACACATCAATCTGGAAAGCATTCCCTAAGAGATGGGAAGTTTGAAAACAGCAGCAAGCGCAACACGGATTTGGAGCAATGAGCCCAACACAAACAAGGAGGGGTGGGAAAATGCCTCACTCCTGTAACGCTGTCAGAAAGCACAGGCTATTTGCTGCACCGCGAAATCTCATAATCTGATTTTAATGGCTACATCACAAAACCCCGAGCGCTTGAATGGTGTCGCGCACGTGAGCCATGAAGCCTGCATCCAGTTATTTATTTTCTCTCTCTGTCACTTCCCTCCCCCTCCTTAAAAGAGAAGTGAAGATGAACACACATGGCTGCACCTTCGCTGCGGTGGGGAAAGAGCCCTCCTGAGTCCCAGATCTCTTCCTTCTCCTCAAACCTCCTGCTTCCATTTACGTAGGAGTGAGCACGCTAATTCTTCAAAGCTGTCATTACTGGAGCAGCTTTGACAGGTCCATATTATAGCACCGGAGCTGTCAGAAACCAGCTGATGGGTTGCCTGCTGTGGAATCCCACTGTTTGCCGCAACACGGTCATGATGTAAGTTGGAGAAAGAGAGTAAGACCAACCCATAACATGGAGACCCCAAGTGGCATAGGCAGGAGGAGTTTGTGACATGGCTAGACAGGACTGGAAGACCCATGGGCCTGGTGGTGGAATAGATGATTGATTGATTTCATATGGTTCTTTATGCTTAAAATAGTAATAATCATAGAATCACAGAATGCTAGAGTTGGTAGGGATCTAGAAGGCGATCGAGACCAACCCCCTGCTCAATGCAGGAATACACCTTAAATCATACCTGACAGATGCCTGTCCAGCTGCATCTTGAACGCCGTGTCCTGTACTCTGAGCCGATTAAGAAGAGATCTTGGTCTTCCTCTGTGTGACAACCTTTCCATGTGCCATTTTCCAATGTTTGTGTGTTTTCAAATATACTTTTTTTGTTTTTGTTTCGTAAAATACATTGCAATCCCTGAAATCTATGGATTTCAAACTGCAAATTGTATTTGGCTCTCCATTCAAGTCCAGGAATTGGGTAATCTTGCATAAAAATGGAAACCCAACATGTCTCTCATCCATCCCCTATTTGTGCCCTTGCTCAGTAGACTGCAGGCAAGTCTGTGTCAAGGCACTAGATGTTGTACGTATGCTATAAGGTAGGGATGTGCACTGGAACGGACCCGATCCACGATCCGAGTCCGGTCCAGTGGGAAATCGGATAAATTATCCGATTTCCGATCCCGCAGCTGGATCGGCCGATCCAATCCGAACCGGTCCGAAAAGGCTCCGAACCGGTTCGGCGGATCGGCGGATCGGCGGGCGCCCACTGGCGCCCACCGCCGCTTCCATTGGCGGGCGCCAGCGGGCGCCCACCGATGAAAGTGGACAGCGGGGGGGGGGAGGAGGGGGGCGCTTACCTTCTCGGCCCGTCCGCTCCCGTCCGGCACTAGCAGCTACTACCAGCGGGCTCCGCGGCCTGCTCTAGGGTGGCGCGCCGGGTGATGTCATCACCCGGCGCGCTACTCTAGAGCAGGCCGCGGAGCCTGCTGGTGGTAGCCGCCGGCCCCGGACGGGAGCCGCCGGGCCGGGAAGGTAAGCAGGGGGTGCGTGGAGGGGAGGAGGGGGCGCGCGGAGGGGGGAGGGGGGCCCTTACCTTCCCGTCCCGGCAGCTCCCGTCCCGGCGCCGGCGCCTACTACTACCAGCAGGCTCCGCGGCCTGCTCTAGGGTGGCGCGCCGGGTGATGTCATCACCCGGCGCGCTACTCTAGAGCAGGCCGCGGAGCCTGCTGGTAGTAGTAGGCGCCGGCGCCGGACGGGAGCCGCCGGGCCGGGAAGGTAAGCAGGGGGTGCGTGGAGGGGAGGAGGGGGCGCGCGGAGGGGGGAGGGGGGCCCTTACCTTCCCGTCCCGGCGGCTCCCGTCCCGGCGCTGGCGCCTACTACTACCAGCAGGCTCCGCGGCCTGCTCTAGGGTGGCATCACCCGGCGCGCTACTCTAGAGCAGGCCGCGGAGCCTGCTGGTAGTAGTAGGCGCCGGCGCCGGACGGGAGCCGCCGGGCCGGGAAGGTAAGCAGGGGGTGCGTGGAGGGGAGGAGGGGGCGCGCGGAGGGGGGAGGGGGGCCCTTACCTTCCCGTCCCGGCGGCTCCCGTCCCGGCGCCGGCGCCTACTACTACCAGCAGGCTCCGCGGCCTGCTCTAGGGTGGCGCGCCGGGTGATGTCATCACCCGGCGCGCTACTCGAGAGTAGGCCGCGGAGCCCGCTGGTAGTAGCCACCGGCGCCGGACGGGAGCGGACGGGCCGAGAAGGTAAGCAGTGGCGGGGAAGGGGGCTTACCCCCCCCCCGGAGCCGTCCGCTTCTATCCGCTGGTGCCCGCGGGCGCCAGCGGATGGAAGCGGGCGGCCCCAGGGGGGGTAGGGAGCGCGGGGGAGGGGGCTTACCTGCCGGGGCCGTCCACAGCGGACGGCCCCGGGGGGGGAGGGAGTTAGGCCCCCCCTCAGCCACCCACCGCCATTTTTTCCTCATAGACTTGCATTGCAATGCAAGTCTATGGGGAAAAAATGGCGGCCGATCCAAAAATTTACGATTTTTGGGTCGGGATCGGACTCGATCCGGTCCGGGGGGCCTCCGATTTTGTCCGAACCGGTCCGGGACAAAATTGGAGGTCCCGATCCGGGTCCCGATCCGATCCGGGGGGTCCGTGCACACCCCTACTATAAGGAACATTGCATTGTAATTAGGAATGCATGCCAAATTCATTTCAGTTTGTTTTTGTCCAGGATTTACTCAGGGTGGCACCTTCTGGACCAACAGGTAGGGCAAAGTCCACATCTTTCTGAACTTGTAATGTGATTCGCTGATGAAAAACAAAACAATTTTAAAAAAAGAAGTGTTCAATAGCATGCATCCGTTTGAAAAATGTGCAGGAAAAATGCGTACTTTTCAAAAATGTGCACCAACATGCTTTAATCAATGGGAGAAGAATGTGTGGATTTCAAAGATGTGCACCATCAATGTGTACGTGTGGAAAACATTCACAAAATATGTGCAAATTAGGAAGTGCAATAAATTTCATGTCATAAGAAAACAAAACAAAGGTTACACTATGATATGGACATGAGATGAAATGAGCTTTGAGATGGAATTTGGAGAACTTACGCGAGTTCAGTTTTTTCTGGTGCACACATCCCGAACTGTAATTCTTTGAAGATGACTTGTATCACCCCTGTCAGAATGGTTGTTATGATTGCCAAAATTATGCTATGCATTTGTAGTGAGTGGGAAGAAACCTAGATTTGGATGTAAGAGACCCGTGCAAGTTAAATATTTCAGTTGTGGATGGGTGTTATATATCACAGCAAGAACCAAAAGCATTCTTTTTTTAAAAAAAAATGTATTGAGAATTGAATTGTATATGAAGTGAAATATTTTAAGAGCATTTGCGGCAGTTACTTTTTATATCTCGTGATAACTACGGACAGAGATGTTGCTGAGAATAAACACCGCCTGTGGTCTGAAGGAACAAGTGCCTCTCCCCTTTCAAATGGTGTCCCAGAGTCAGGCTCCACTTCCCCTCCTGCAGGGGCAGCTGGAGGCACAAAATGTACAATGCTCTTCCGCTAGCTCCGATTCAGAAATTCAGCTCCCAGCACATTGCCATTTTTTAAAAAAGTGTTGATGTGATAGTAGGGAAAAGCCACTTCCACTTTAGAACTGATGTGCTGGGGTAGCCTTCCCTAACCTGATGTGTTGGACTACAGCTTCCATCATACTGGCTGAGGGAGGCTGTGAGTTGTAGTCCAACATATCTAGAGCCCATCAGGTTGGAGAAAGCCATCCTGAGAGTGGTCCGGTGGAGATTTAGCCTGTGCACAACCATCCACCACTGGCCAAACAGGGGAACTGCAGACTGAACAGCCTCCTTGTACTGATAGGCTACAGAAAGTCAGGTGATACTCCTGGGCCCCCATAAAGCCTCTCAGGGCAGGCTTGTGCAGTGGTTTGAGCAAGGAGGGAAGCTCTTTGTGGTTTCCCAGTCCTCTACACTTCTGTCCTCCCCTTTGCTGCTCCCCAATTGCCCTTGGTTTTGCACAAAAGTAGTGGAATACCAGATCCTCAAGTAGTCTCATTCAGTGGATTATTAGAATAAAATATTTTCAGCCATAGTTGCATCAGTTGCAAAGAAGCATTTAATATGGCATTGCTGGAGTTAAAATGGATTGTGAAGGCACTCAGTTTAAAATCCAAAAGGGCCATGTGAAAGACATCAAAAAGTGATTTGTTGTTGTTTTTCCCCTTATAAAATGGAAACACTGTCTCTTCAGGGATTCCCCCCCCTCCCACATCTCACCCACCCGCTGCATTTCTCGGTCTTTGTCTAGGTTTGAAGTGAAATGACAGTTAATGGTGCATTAATGAAAGCATATTAGCTAATAACACATTTTCTAGCCTTCCTCATTATTATTTTCCCCCAGATCCAACAAAGCCTCTAGATATGTCTTGCACAACAATAGCTGCATCTCATCTCATTTGGCTACTCATACTGCCATTTTGTGTGCAGATTTTATTTTGATTTCCACCCTGGTAGTCTCTGAGCATCCCAAAAAGAGTTCCCTTGAAAACTTTAGAGATCACTTACAAGTGTACACCAGATATATATGTAAACACACATTTAAAAATGTAAACTATAGATGTTCCATCTAAATTGATATTCAGTGTCCATCCTGGGTTTGCTTCCCTGTGATGTAAGAAATAGCTCCCTTGTTGTATTTATTATACTGTTCCTTCAGAGAGAACTGGTTAGTATATAGAGCCGTCAATGTTATCTCACAACAACCCTGTGGAGTATGCTAGGCTAAGAGATGGTGATAGGCTAAGGTGAGTTGTGCAAGGCCAGTATGAAGGCCGTACTTATCATATTTAGCAGAACAGTGCTATTCTCTAATATATAAACCTGGTAAAATCTTTTGTTTGGGATATCTACATGCAATTTTGATAGATTGCATACATGTGAGACTGTGGAAATGCTGTGGATATAGTATATCTTGACTTCAGCAAAGCATTTGACAAAGTGCCCATTTTATTTATTTATTTATTTATTTATTGCATTTTTATACCGCCCCATCGCCGAAGCTCTTTGGGCGGTTCACAAAAATTAAAACCATGAAATCATTTAAAAATATATAAAACAAGGCACAATCTAAAAACACAGAATAACATACAATATAAAAACACAACCAGAATAAAACCAAGCAGCAGGAATTATTACAGATTAAAATACAAATTTAAAACAGCAAGGATTAAAATTGAGTTAATTTAACTGTTAAAATACTGGGAGAATAAAAAGGTCTTCACCTGGCGACGAAAAGAGTACAAAGTAGGCGCCAGGCAAACCTCTCTGGGGAGCTCATTCCACAGCCGGGGTGCCACAGCAGAGAAAGCCCTCCTCCTAGTGGCCACCTGCCTCACTTCCTTTGGCAAGGGCTCACGGAGAAGGACCCCTGTAGATGATCTTAGGGTCCGGGCAGGTACATATGGGAGGAGGCGTTCCTTTAGATATCCTGATGACATTCTGATTCACAAACTAGTGAAAAGAGGGCAAGATGGAACAACTATTAGGTGGATCCACAGTTGGCTACAGAATCGGACTCAAAGAGTGCTTATCAATGGTACCTTTTCAAACTGGGGGAAGATAATGAGCAGGGTTCCACAGGGCTCAGTCCAGGGCCCAGTGCTCTTCAACATTTTTATTAATGATTTGGATGAGGAGGTGCAGGGAATGCTTATTAAATTTGCAGACAACACAAAATTGGGTGGGATTGCTAATACCCTGGAAGACAGAAGTAAACTCCAAAGTGATCTTGATAGACTGGAGTGCTGGGCTGAAAACAACAGAATGAAATTTCATAGGGAGAAATGCCAAGTTCTACACCTAGGAAAAAGAAACCAAATACAAAGTTACAAGATGGGGGATACTTGGCTAAGCAATACGACAAGCGAGAAGGATCTTGAAACTGTCGTAGATCACAAGCTGAATATGAGCCAACAGTGTGATGTGGCTGCAAAAAAAGCAAATGCTATTTTGGACTGCATTAATAGAAGTATAGCTTCCAAATCGCGCGAGGTACTGGTTCCCCTCTATTCGGCACTGGTTAGGCCCCATCTTGAGTATTGCATCCAGTTCTGGGCACCAAACTTCAAGAAGGATGCAGACAATCTGGAGCGTGTTCAGAGGAGGGCAACGAAGATGATCAGGGGTCTGGAAACAAAGCCCTATGAGGAGAGTTTGAAAGAACTAGGCATGTTTACTCTGGAAAAGAGAAGATTGAAGGGAGACATGATAGCACTCTTCAAATATTTGAAAGGTTGTCACACAGAGGAGGACCAGGATCAACCCAGAATACAGGACACAGAATAATGGGCTCAAGTTACAGGAAGCCATATTCTGGCTGGACATCAGGAAAACTTCCTGACTGTTAGAGCAACACGACAATGGAACCAATGACCTAGGGAGGTGGTGGGCTCTCCCACATTAGAGGCATTCAAGAGGCAGCTGGATAACCATCTGTCAGGGATGCTTTAAGGTGGATTCCTGCATTGATCAGGGGGTTGGACTCGATGGCCTTACAGGCCCCTTCCAACTCTACTATTCTATGATTCTATGTGCACTAGAGCAATTTAGATTCCTGCTTTCTTCCTCAAATTTCCAGAATTTCAAAGTCTTGGGGTGGATGCTGCTGATTCTTGACTCTCATGCATAGAATTATGAATGCACACAGCCATGGAGACAAAATGCCAACACACTGCTTCCCTTCCATGCACCAAACCACCACCTATCTGGATAATGGGCTGTGTCAGACATAATGATCCTAATCTAATAACCATGCATTTATTGGCCCAAAAAATGCTGGGTGCTTGCGCACTCTCTCCTCTCCTTCTTGCACCTGGCTTTGGTGAGGATATCTTGGTTTCTTAAACTGCAGTTTCCTGTGACATCCAAAATGGTAAACTGTGGTTTCAGGGCTGTGAACAGCCCCCCTGGTCCAGATCCGGACAATCTGGATGATCCGGATTAGGCCTGATCCGGACCAGATCCGACGTCCCCTGCAAGTCTATGGGGAAAAGGACTCACCGCCCTCTCCCCACTCTCCCTGCAAACCTGCTGCCTCCTCCTCGTTGCTGCCGCCATCCACTGCTGCCATCCTCTCGCCACCACTGCTTCCGCTGTACTAAGAACCAAGCCACAATGGACTCACTGCCGGCCTGGTGTCCCTGGGTGCCAGCTGCACAGCCAGCATCCAGGGACCTGGAAGGCCAATGGGCCCGGATCTCTGGATCGATCCAGAACGAGGCTTGGTTCTCTGTAGAGCAGAAGCAGTGGCGACCAGTGGACAGCAGTGGCGGAAGGCGGTGGGAAAAATGAGACAGCAGGTAAGTGGGGGGGGGGGAAAGGCAGTGATTCCAATGGACTCACCGCCAGCCTGGTGTCCGTGGGTGCCAGCTGCGCAGCTGGCACCCAGGGACCTGGATGGCCAATGGGTTCCAGATCAATCTGGAATGATCCGATCTGGTCCGGAATTATCTGGACCTCTCCGATCTAGTTCAGATCTGGATCCAGGAGGTCTAGATCACCCCGATCCATTCCGGATTTGCGATCCGGATACGGATCTGTTCACAGCCCTATATAAAACCCTGGTTGGATCAAAACTGCAATTAAAATTGTGGTATGTGTGTGTGTGTTTTAGGTTTTTAGGGGAAAAACATGATCTTTTTACTGACAGAACTTTAATTTACTGACAGAAACAGTCTATTTATTAACATTGTGCATTATGTTGGGCTCTTTGTTTACATGGAGTAGTTTGTTAAAGAGAACCTGAAAATAAATAATACTTGGATTAAGCCAGTCTGGGACAGGCTATTTCAGAGAAAATAAATGTGACATTAGAAGGCAAAGAAGAGCTGTCAGCAATTCATAGTGTGGGGTGAGAGCTCTGTCATTGATGGTTTGTATGAGAATAATGGGGGCATTGCAAGGTCTTGAGTCTGTCCCTATTTTCATTTGTTAAAATGTGGGAAGTAGGGTGGCCAGTTGCATATTGCCAGAAAAGAGGAAATGCATTACCAAAAAAAGAGGTGGGACATAGCGTTACCCCAGTAACTCCTGATAAAAAACAGTAAATGTTTGTTATAAGACATGACCAGCTAAAGCTTACCAGGCCTCATTCTCTGGCCCTACACCGGTATCAGATTATTATTATTTTTAAAGAAGTCAGCAATTTAAATAACGAGAATAATTCCCGTAGTCCCTTTCCATTTGAGGTGTTTTATTATCGATATGACAGGTATTGACACCATTGTTTGTTTGTTGTTGATCTGAGAACTAGCGAGGAAAAAAAAAGCAGAGAACGCAGTATTGCTGTTACAATGTTTTCTTCTCTTCCCGCCTCCACAACACCATCCTTTTATTTCTTGCCGAGGGGAAAGTAGGTGGTTATTTGAGAGGGTGGGTGGGGGGAACTCACTAAGTGGAAATTGTATTTACTCTGACTTGAATACCTTTCTAAATGCTTAAATGCATGAATAATCTTTCCCATTAATTAGAGATTCTGAAATATCAGTGAGCAAATGCAGACCCGCCTCTCCATGCCCTCATGAAAGGGTAAAGGCAAAGGGCCACTGCAAATGAGTTGATGGGACTGGGAATGCAGACAAGGCCTTCCTCTCTCTCCCCCTCCCCCGCCTGACAATTCAGAATGCCAACTCTGAAGCAAAGAGAGAGAGAGAGAGAGAGAGAAGAAAAAGGCATTATTGTTTAATAGGAATTTTGATTGCAAGCCCTAAAGAGAGGCATTGTCATCCAATGAGTAGAAAGCCATTTGAACAGTTGTGTGTATTATTATTATTATTATTATTATCATTATTATCATTATTATCATTATTATTTTCATTTTCATTTCTATACTGCCCCATAGTCAAAGCTCTCTGGACAGTTTACAAAAGAATAAAACATTAAACATTTTTTAAAAATCGATATTCAAAATTTAAAACCATAAAAGCAGACAGTGTACAAAGACAACATCCGTTTAAAGGAGCTTTGAGCTCTCAGCCAGATCTAAAGATAAAATTCAACATATGCTGTTAAATGCCTGGGAGAAAAGTCTTGACCTGGCACCAAAAGATAACAATGTTAGTGCCAGGCGGGCCTCGTCAGGGAGATCGTTCCATCATTGGAGGACCACCAGTGAGAAGGCCCTCTCCCTTGTGTTAAAGACATATGTCTAGACAAGCAGCTGTGTTGAATACCCTTTAGGCCAGGCTGGTGGACTTCTGGAGGGCTGCCCACTTGAGCCAGAAAAGGGCTTGGTGGGCTTGGGCTGACCTTTGAAACGTATTCAGCAAAAGCTCCAAGGTACCATTCACAAGGGAATGGTACTCTCCATGGTGGCAGAAGTCTGTAGGCGAAACTATAGTGCATGTGTGGGTTCATTTCCCAGACTTGAGACATGGGCTTGTTCCACACATTGCAGGTGGAATATTGTGAAACAAAGGGAGAAACAGGTTCTCAAGATGCTGGTTTTTAATTTATTTTTTTCCAAGTTGAAGAGTCTGATGTGTTTCGGCCTATATCTTTATACGGCCTTCCTCAGGGGGCTGGAAGCATTTAAAATACATATTGTAAAAAAACATGGTGGGGACAACATGTGTTAAAATATATTCTCATTATAAAATCAAGTTGACATATTGCCACAGTTTACATAGGCACATAGGCCCTTGTGGCAATATCTCAACTTGATTTTATAATGAGAATATATTTTAGCACCTGTTGTCCCCACCATGTTTTTTTACAATATGTATTTTAAACGCTTACAGCCCCCTGAGGAAGGCCGTATAAAGATATAGGCCGAAACGCATCGAGCTCTTCAACTTTGACAAAAATAAATAAAAAAACCAGCATCTTGAGAACCTGTTTCTCCCTTTGTTTCACCTGGTTTGGATGCTTCTCTCCCCATGGTTTTCGCAGGTGGAATATTGACAATTGGGGCTCAGGGTTGATTTTCTCAGGTGGCTGCCAAAGCTCCAGGGCCACAGAAGGAGCCACTAGCAACCTCGGTTTTCAGATTTTCTGTCTTCAACCAGTGCTTTCCATGTCAACTCGTCTGACAAGAAATAGAAGAATCTTGAGCACAGGGCTGGCCTTACCATTAGCTGAAGTGAGGCAGCTGCCTCAGGCAGCTTATTCAGGGTGCCATGACATTAGAGCCGATTGTTATTGCATGTACCGTATTTTCCGGCGTATAAGATGACTGGGCGTATAAGACGACCCCCAACTTTTCCAGTTAAAATATAGAGTTTGGGATATACTCGCCGTATAAGACTACCCCTCTTCCAACGCCGGATGTCGGACGGGAGCGGACGTCCCGGAAAGGTAAGCGCCCCCCTCCTCCCCTCCGCACGCCCCTCTCTTCCCCTCCATGCGCCCCCCTCCTCCCCTTTCTGGGACGTCCGCTCCCATCCGGCGCCGGCGGCTACTGCAGCCCCCCTCCGTCCGTCCTATACCCGGCGTATAAGACGACCCCCGACTTTAGAGAAGATTTTCCAGGGTTAAAAAGTCGTCTTATACGCCGGAAAATACGGTAGTAGGATTGTGGTTTTATTTAATTTGTTTACTCTTAAGGAGAGGTGCTTGTGGGATTTTCTGCCTCCAGTGTCAAAGGAACTTGGCCAGCCTTTGAACTGCGCACTTTGATTTGGTCTTTGCGGTGGGTGCAATTCTTTTGTTCTGCTTCAGGCAGAGAAATGCCGTGGCCTGATCCTGTTTTGAGGAGTGATCAGGAACATCTACAGAGATAATGTGGGGACATTGGCCAGGGCTGTTAAGCCTCAATGGCAGGGATGAGGAATGGGTGAACTCACCCTCATCTGATTCGTCAGATGCTGGCCCTGTCACCCCACCCCACCCCCCACTGTCCACCCCTGTGAGCTTCTTTGTGGCTTGGTGAGGCCCCTACGAGCTCTTAGCAGCCATCCACCCTCCCCAAATTACGTATCCCCCCATTGCATAAGTGGCGCCTTTGTATACCAACGAGATCTGGACTGGAGGACCACAAATTCTCCACTTCTGTGTTACATGGAAGCTTGACTGCCATTACTAATTCTCTTATGGAGAATCCCTTTCTAGGCTACCGAGGAACTCAGTGGTTCCAGAGAACACAGCTTGAAAAGCAATGTTGCACAGTAACCTTTATGTTCAAAAACAAACTAGTTTTTATTCAACACACTTTGGTTAACAGAATTGTTCTTGATTATTAATTTTCTTTATGTGTATCCCCCTCACTTGCAATTATGTTTGGGTTTATGTTCAGTACATGAAATAAGAAATTGCATCAATCTCGTCAAATAATGGAAAAGGTTTCTCAAAATGTCAGAGTGCTGCTAAAACTCCACAAAAACCTTCAATGGTTTAAATTAAACTCTTTTTCTTTCCCATGAAACATCTCAGATAGTTCCCTTTCCAAAGTTTGCGCTATATTCTACTTCAGGTGAAATTACTTGGGGATGAGGACTGAAAAATCGGTTTTGCTTTCTATAATGTTTTCCATGCGTTCACAATTTTCGGTAATATACACTTTTTTGCAAGCAGTTTTTGTATGCGAGCTTTCCTAACGTTTGCATTTCTGTACAAATGGTTTAATTGGAGAACTTCATTGCAAGTTTGGAGACGTAAAAACACTGAAGGACGATTGTGTTCTGGTCGTGTATTAATTCCAGAAATGTAAATTAGGTCAGTGGCTGCATCTTAAAATGTGAACCAAATGAATTTCTTCCTCATCCATAGTTAGGGATGGACGACCATGATGCCACTTTTATATTTTTTACCCATATCTCCCCCATTAATCTCTAATTAAAACAACAACACACACGTCTCAAAATATGGTTTTAAATGTGTCTCGTCTCTCAAAATTCATATTTAAATATGAGCGTTGATGTCTTTAAACTGTCTCGAATGGCATCACTACATGAAGTGCAAAATCCGGTAGATAGCAAAATTCCAATCTGCACATTAATCTGGCTAATACAGATCAAAACACATAGGAATTCACAGAAGCTTGATTCTCCTAGCATTCCTTAGGGATGGGCAAGCTCAATCTAGCGTGCCCCTAGCATTGTGCACCCCCCCGGCAGGCCATACATGGGACTACTGCTGGTTGTCCGATCCTGATGATGTGGGTGCCCACACCCAACCCACCAAGGTGCCTATAATGTTAGATAAATAGCCACTTTGCTGTTGCCATTTGTATAAATGGTCCCTAAAGGAAAAAGGTGAGCTACCATATTTACGCACAAGGGTGACTCGACAAGGGTGGGGTGGGTGGCCATGCCGAGTTGAGCAAATTTGAGGATCTGCAGACTGGTGTTCAGGGGGCTGAACTGGCAAGAAATTGCTGATCTTCAAGCCTCAACTGGAGGCCTGTATCATCCTGAGTGTCCCTAAAATGTGAGAGCAACTTTGCACACCTCATGGAGACATCCTTTACCCACCCTGGACTTCTGCTAAGGATTTCAGGGCTGATGAAGGGGCAAATGATACCCACAGCACAGCACAGCTGATCAGTTACATTAATTATTTGCATTAATGAAGATATGGATATATGGAACCTCCATGAGACATTTCACCCAGCATGGACAAAGCGTCTTTCTTCTTCCCCCATATTCCTGGAGGGCTTTGACACTTTCAAATTAATCTTAAAATTTTGGTCTAATTGCTTCTGGAAGGGTTGGCCCCCAAGATGTTTGGCTGCCTGAGGCAAAGGACAAGGTGACACTTCTTCCCATTTCATCTACAGATGTCTTCTGGATTGGCAGTGGCAGATGAATCTCCCTTCAACACTGGAGAGGGGACAGTGTCACCCACCATTCTCAAGGGTAGCAGGTTGACTTAGGGGCTACAGGCAGGCTTCCAACACCTTGCCACCACACCACACCCCTTTGGCATCTGCCCCCTGAGGTGGCTGCCTCATTCTGCCCAATGTTAGGGCCAGCTCTGGCTTGTGCGGCAATTCTCATTAAAATGGTCTCTCCTGCGCAACTTCAGTTTTCGTATGTTTTGGCCTCCCAAAATCCTTGGTGAAGTTTTCTATACAAATGTCTCCAAACGTTTTATACTTTTACTTGTTCCTTTTTTATTTCTGTGTGAAGATCCCCTTGCTGCTTACAGCACCACAGCAAGAACAGGAAACCTCGCTTTGCAACTCAATCCCTGGACAGCAAGCAGATGGGGTTGGTAAATGGTGTGTTCTCCAGCTGATCTCAGGCTGTTAAAAGCAGGTATGTCCAGGACACATCGGCTTCCCATTGTTTCTGCCCTTGCAGAGCTGGAGCTGTGTTCCATTACCATGGCACATAGCAAAATCACTCTCCCATCAGGAGCCTCCTGAAACAAAATGCTGTTAAACTCTGTACCAACAGGGGAGAGTCTGTGCAGTTTAGTCTGAGTGCTGACCACTGTGGGTCATCCATAGGCCATTTGCTACTCGCAAGCTTTTACAATCAATAATTTACACATGTTGGGTATGCGCCACATAAAGCATCAATGAAGCGTTGCTAGGACACAATATTGTACATCTGTCAGGCTGCATTGCCTTCTCCAAACTGGTGCCTTCCAGATGTGTTGGGATGATAAAAGTTGCAGATTGGCTAAGACAGAGAAGGGCACGTTTTGCATTCCTTGAGGCTGACTTGTTGTCCCACTTAAAAAAAAAAACAGAAGTGGGGGAGGGTATTGGCGGTTGGAGGTGGCAGAAGCCACATGAAGCCCATGGGATGCATTTTGCTCACCCCTGTTCTGCAGAGATGGTAGAAGATAGCTTGATGCAGCAGCGAGTCCACTCCCTTAAGCCATACCAACATGGGATAAAATCCAAGGTGTTGGTTATAAATGGGGTTTAATAATTAGTGCAGAAGTACAGAAAAAGGGTTTTCGGCCAGGTGATGGACCCTCGCCTCATCCACTGCATTTCTATCTCCTGATATTGGGTAGGGGAGGATCTCTATTTGTATTGCTTCCATAAGACAGGTGGCTTCTGTTTATATTCTCTTGTCTTCCTGTCATCAATGGTTTTGTACTGGCCCAAGGTGCTATAATTTCAGTTCCGTAGCAATGATGGGTTCTGTAGGGGGGTTTTTTAGTTGAGTGCTAAATACATAACGTGATGTGGCTGTATACAAAGCATCCGCCAGGACATCTAGTTCCTTGTTAAGACTAAATATGAGAAGCTACAGTTATATAATACCTCCAGTATCAGAGGCAGTATGCTGGGGCACACAAGCCAGGAGGATGCTGCTGCATTCATGTCCTGCTTGTGGACTTCCCATAGGAACTTAGTTGGCCACTGTGTGAACAGAATGCTGGACCAAATAGAACTTTAACCTTATGGCTGTATTCTTATGATGCTGAATGTAATGTTTATATTCTTATGGGCTGGGGTCTGTAAATGGTTGGATCCATAATAAAGTTTGAGGCGTCTAGCTGTAAGGGCACTGGTGGTGGGCTAAAACATTTTCCCACGTTTTTTTTGAGCATTCTCATTCACTTTGATAGAAAAGTAATTGTTTTCGGGGGGGGGGGAATCAGAATTTCATTATAATTTCAGAGAAATTATCAGGGGTTGGCCTGGGTTTCTTGTGCTCACCTTATTTAGGAGATGTGCAGAACCGTTCCGCTTTTCATGGCACAATCCTCTTTCCAGCAGCCTGTAGCCTCCCCGGCTTCCCACACTTCAGTTAAAGCCCAGGGGAAGACATCAAGAGGCAATTCCCTCCCATAGGGCTTTTTCAACCACAGGGCATCCTGGGAGGCTGCAAAGCAATGGGAAGATGTGTAAGAAAAAGAGAGAAAACACCCCCGGCACCCCCCACTCAGCATCCTCAGCCGCATCAGTTATTAGATAATATCACCACAATTGACAATAAAGCACCCTGAGAAAGAAGCAGGACAATGGAAGCCTCTTTCACGGGGGGAAGAAAACTTCAGGGAAATTGGAAGTCAGATGTTGGCAGAGTGCTAGTCCCACCTCTTCCCTGGAGCTGCATGCAATGCAGCCACCCCTCACCTCTGCACTGTGATGGTTGCTTGCTAAATGGGGGCCTGCTTGCCAACACTGTTGATGCTGTTTTTGTGTTGCGGTGGCAGCACAAAAAACTAATAATAAAAAAGAAAACCAAAACCCTAATGCAAACAGAAAGAACTTGTATGACAGCCTCTGCCAATGGTGAGCCCTACCCATGAGAAACCCTTGAGAAAGTCTTCTCTCCCTGGAGAAATTCGATGAAATTGTCCCCCCCCCCCAATTCCTCTGTCCACAAATAAGGTGGAAATTTTCAAGAGACCATTTGTTCACAGTTCAACCTTACAATTATATTTTTTGTGAACTGCCCAGAGAGCTTCGGCTATTGAGCGGTATAGAAATGCATATACATTTACATCATTACATACAAATCCAAACAGGAGATGTCACATTAAAGTGTAGATTCTCTGTTTCATACAACATGGGCAAGCAAATTTCTCGCCGGGACGCCATGGGCCAAATCACATGACTCTGGAAGTTGTATCTCGCCTTTGGGTTATCAGGTGGCAGCCCCTCATTTATGCAGGCCAAGGTGCTGAGAAGGCTGCCGCCACCCTCCCCGCCTGTCCAACGTGATGCTCTTCCAGACTTCAGTGATGAAAACGAAGATACAATTGCATGGCTTAAGCTAAAAAGAGTGAGGAGCAAGGGCAAAGATGAATTCCTGAGGTTTCCATCGTATACGTACCCAGTGCCCTGAGTCTATTATAGAAGCCACAGCAGTCAAGTTCAGCACAATTATCTACATAATGCACCCCATTAGTGATTGGCATTAATAATACAGCTGTAAGGAAAATAAACATTTATTTTTGGATATATATATATATATATATATATATATTTTAAAAAACTTGCATTTAATTTGGCTTACTATGCAATGTATAAATAATGGTGCAGAGACCTTGAAAGATCAAAAGGTTCCAGATCATATCATTTAAACCCTTCTGTTCATTCCAAATCACAGCCCCCCTCCCACTTTTTTCCACTTTCCCTTCCTTTCCTTTTTTTTTGTTCTACAATGGCAGCAATTTCCCAGAAGGAGCTGTCACACAGCCCCATAGTTATGCAAATGGGATAGTTGTTTTTGACACTGGTAAATGATAGCTCTGTATGCACCAATGTTGTTTTCTTACCTTATCAAGCTAGCTTTTCTTGAGCCGTGATTTAGATGTTTGCAGCTTAACATTTCTTGGATTGGGCCAAGCAGTTTGTGGCTTTCTTCTTTATTTTACATGCCCAGAAGGTGAGCAGTGGGTTCGAATGATCAGTATTCTTTGTGGCATGGGGATTGGGGGAGTCTCATCAATTGTTCATTCGATCAAGGATCATCAGCATTTTGCATTATGAATTGGTGCCATTCATGAACCGGTAATGCCCTAAGACACTCTGGTTCACAACTGATAGGAAAATTCATGATTTGTATTTCTGTTACCTCTCCCCTGGGGAAAACTTGCCTCTGCATTGTGTACTCGCCCAACTAAAGATATGGCAAGTTTTTTTTTCCCCCATTCCTGAGTTTTGGGGTAGATTCTACTTCCCTACCCCCACATCCCCAACAAAACACTTGTGTTTCCAACAGAGAGAGGAGCAGTCTAGGACCAAAACAATACAGTGACTGGGTTTAAATGGGGCATAATTGTATTGGCTACAGTTTCCACAACATTTGCATGACATGGACAAGAAACCATTTCTTCTTCTTCGTCTTCGTCTTCTTCTTTGACTATTTGTAGGCTCACAGTGCTAATTCCCAGCAGAGGACAATCCATGGCACAGGATGCTCATGCGACTGCTGCTACCATCCATGCCATCAACCAACTCGGACTGTCCTATGAGTCTTATACTCCCTAGGTCCCTTATTGTTTTCATCCATAGGAATAAGCAGAGAGTTCACCCCCTAGACCATGAATCTTGCTCATGTACCCTGGAGCTATGCTAGGGTGATCAGATTTTGGAAACCAAAATCCCGGTCCCCCCTGCCACCCCCCCCACCCGAAACAACCCCCCCACCAAGCCACCCACCCCCAACAAACACCAGCCTGGACCTACCGGGTTCTCTTCCTCCGCCGCCCACGCCGCGTTCTCTGCTACCGCCCCCACCGGGTCAGCCACCGCCCCCAGGTCCCCCGCCGCCGCCGGGTCTTTATCCTCCTCCGCCGGGTCCCCTGCCCCCGGGTCCCCCGCCCCCGGGTCAGCCTCCAGGTCTTCTGCTGCCACCAGGTCCTCCGCCGCCGGGCTCGTAAGGCCAGAGGTCACGCGGAAGAGACGGGAGAGGGCCAGATCCGGAAGTGATGTAATCGGCCCTCTCCCTCCTCTTCCGCGCAGCCTCTGGCCTCACGAGCCCGGCAGCGGCACCGAAGGACCTGGCGGTGGTGGAGGACCCGGCGGTGGAGGACCCGCCGGCGGTGGCGGCGGAGGAGCCCGGGAAGCGGCCACCCCAGCAGGTAAGTGCCCCCCCTCGCGCCTCGCACTCCTTACCTGCAGGGGCGTCCGCTTCCCTCCGGTGCTCGAATCTACTGAGAAACAGGCTTCGCGGCCTGTCTCTCTGAGGGATAGGCCCAGGCTCCTCCACCGCCGCTGGGTCTACCGCCGCTCGTCGCCACTCGCTGCCACCGCCGTGCGACCCCCCACCACCCCGGTTTTCCCCCGCTGCCCCCCAGTTGGCCCAGATCGGCCTAGGTTTCCCAGTTAGGACCGGGAAACCCCGGGCGATGTGGTCACCCTAACTATGCACAACCCCCTCTCCCTCACACCTGCATTGTCATGGATGCAAGATGGGAGGGGTGGGCAGCCTGCCAACACATATTTTGCTGTTGCCACTTGCAGGAACACCAGCACCACACACAGACACACACTCACACAACCCTTAAGAAAAAAGAATCTGCCCCTGCCAATGGAGAGCCCTATTTGTGAGATACGCTTGGGAAATTTCTCTTGCCCCCGAGGAACTTTGGTGGAATTGTCCCTCCAGTTTCTCCATGGAGAGGGTGGAGAATTTTGAGTGGTTATTTACACACAGCTCTAATTTCAACCCTTTAGAAGGGGGGGGGGCTGCAGAAAACCTAACACAAAACAATGTCAATTGGGGGAATGCAGTGGGGGAAGCCATGTGGGAAACTCTGGAGGACCAGACCTGGACCAGAGGCTTGGCACCACTGTTCTAAGGCAATGGCATGAGCCAAAGGTATCCAGCAACTGCAGTGCAAGACTCCTGGCGCCAACACCGTTATCTTTTTGGTGCCAGGTCAAAACTTTTCTTTTCTCCCAGGCATTTTAACAGTTGAGGCTTTAAACTGAATTTTTGGCCAGTCTTAATGTTTAAAATGTTTTAAACGTTAGCTGTTTTTATGTTTTATGGTTTTAAATTTTGTATATTGACTTTTTCATGTTCAATTGTTTAATTTTTGTAAAACGCCCAGAGAGCTTTGGCTATGGGGCGGTATATAAATGTAAATTATTATTATTATTATTATTATTATTATTATTATTATTATTTTGCATTAATGGCAGCCATTTCCAGAGCTATACTATGGTTGAAGCAATTATGACTTCATGTGTTGCATGTTCTACATCTCTGTCTTTCAGTTTTCCTGGCTCCCTCCCAGCCCACCCCATCTTCTTCCTCTCGTGATCATTTCCAATGCAAGACTTCATTTCCACCAGAAGTTTAAACATTGTTCCTTTTTATGTAGTGTGGCTTTTAATTTTCCTGCCCAATAGAAATGATTGTTTATGTTGTAAATGCCACATTAGTCTCCGTGAAATGGAGATGGAATTGATTTTCATTTCAGAGATTTCACAGCTTGCCCCAGAAATTTCTGCTTCATTGCTGGTGCCTCCAAAATGCGGAGGGCTCTGAAAGGCTCAGAAATGATGTGTGTAACTTGGCATATGAAGAAATGAAGATGAGATCTGCAGCCAAAGTAGTTCATAGAATCATAGAATAGTAGAGTTGTAAGGGGCCTATAAGGCCATCGAGTCCAACCCCCTGATCAATGCAGGAATCTACCTTAAAACTTATTTATTTATTTATTTATTTATTTATTACATTTGTATACCAACCCATACCTGAAGCTCTCTGGGCGGTTTACATAGGATTAAAACAATTAAAAACAATATACAAAAATTAAAACAGCAAAAACATACAACATACACACAATACACACATACATTTCAAACCGCTACAACAGCCCCAAAAAGCTACAAAAGCAAAGCTACAACATACCTGACAGGGCTGTCCAGCTGCCTCTTGAATGCCTCTAATGTGGGAGAGCCCACCACCTCCCTAGGTCATTGGTTCCATTGCCATATTGCTCTAACAGTCAGGAAGTTTTTCCTGATGTCCAACCGGAATCTGGCTTCCTGTAACTTGAGCCCATTATTCTGTGTCCTGCATTCTGGGTTGATCGAGAAGAGATCCTGGTCCTCCTCTGTGTGACAACCTTTCAAGTATTTGAAGAGTGCTATCATGTCTCCCCTCAATCTTCTCTTCTGCAGGCTAAACATGCCTAGTTCTTTCAATCTCTCCTCATAGGGCTTTGTTTCCAGACCCCTGATCATCCTCGTTGCCCTCCTCTGAACACACTCTAGGTTGTCTGCATTCTTCTTGAAGTGTGGTGCCCAGAACTGGACACAGTACTCAAGATGGGCCTACCCAGGGCCGAATAGAGGGGAACCAGTACCTCACGCGATTTGGAAGCTATACTTCTATTAATGCAGTCCAAAATAGCATTTGCTTTTTTTGCAGCCACATCACACTGTTGGCTCATGTTCAGCTTGTGATCTACAACCATTCCAAGATCTTTCTCGCTTGTCGTATTGCTGAGCCAAGTATCCTCCATCTTGTGACTGTGCATTTGGTTTCTTTTTCCTAGGTGTAGAACTTGGCATTTCTCCCTATGAAATTTCATTCTGTTGTTTTCAGCCCAGTGCTCTGTTCTATCAAGACCACTTTGGAGTTTGTTTGTGTCTTCCAGGGTATTAGCAATCCCACCCAATTTTGTGTCGCCTGCAAATTTGGTAAGCATTCCCTGCACCTCCTTGTCCAAATCATTAATAAAAATGTTGAAGAGCACTGGGCCCAAGACTGAGCCCTGCTGTACCCTGCTTGTTATTTCCCCCAGTGTGAAAAGGTACCATTGATAAGCACTCCTTGAGTCTGATTCTGTAGCCAACTGTGGATCCACCTAATAGTTGTTCCATGTAGCCCACTTTTCACTAGTTTGAGAATCAGAATGTCATGGGGCACTTTGTCAAAAGCTTTGCAGAAGCCAAGATATACTATGTCCACAGCATTCCCACAGTCCACAAGGGAGGTTACCTGATCAAAAAAATTATATCTGATTACTCTGACAGGATTTGTTCTTGACAAATCCATGCTGGCTTCTGGTCATCACTGCATAGTTTTCAAGGTGTTTACAGATTGACTTCTTTATAATCTGTTCCAAAATTTTGCCAGGGATGGATGTCAGACAGACTTGTCTGTAGTTCCCAGGTTCCTCCTTTTTGCCCTTTTTGAAGATAGGGACAACATTAGCCCTCCTCCAGTTGTCCGGCACTTCACCCGTCTTCCATGATTTTGCAAAGATAATAGACAGTGGTTCTGCGAGTTCTTCTGCCAGCTCCTTTATTACTCTAGGATGCAGTTCATTGGGCCCTGGAGATTTGAACTCATTCAAAGACCATTTGTTTATCAATCTCAAACTGCAATCCTGCCCCTTCAGCTTGTACTTCACTTTTTTCCTGGGGGGTCATAGACCCGCCTTTGAGAGAAGATTGAGCCAAAGTAGGAATTGAGAACTTCGGCCTTTTCTTTGTCATCTCTTACTAATGTCATCTGTTTGCCATCCTCATGAAGCAGTTGAACCACCATTTCTTTCCTCTGTCTTTTACTATTCACGCATCTGAAGAAAGCCTTTTTATTGCTTTTAGCATCCCTCGCTAGCCTCAGCTCCTTCTCAGCTTTAGCTTTCCTGATACCATTCCAGTACTTTTGTGCTTCTTGTTTGTACTCTTCTTTTGTAGCCTGGCCTTCCTTCCACTTCCTATATGTATCCTTTTTTATTATTTTCAGGTCATATCTAAGTTTTTTTGTGGAGCCACATTGGTTTCTTCTGTTGTCTTCTATCTATTTTCCTTGTTGGAATTGTTTGTAATTGTGCCTTTAAAATTTCCTTTTTTAAAAACTCCCACCCATCTTGGACTCCTTTTCTCATTCAGGTCACTTGCCATGGGACCTTACTTATCATAGTTCTGAGTTCATTAAAATTGGATTTCCTGAAATCCAGAGTATGTGCATGGCTACATTCAGCTTTTGCCTCCTTTAAAATCAAGAACTCAGGTATGATGTGGTCAGTTTCCCCCAGAGTTCCCGTAACTGCCACTTTCTCCACTAAGTCATCCCCATATCTCAGCAAGCATACTCCACTGGGCAGCCAAAGGAGTGTGCATCCAAGGATGCCATTGCTTGTTTTGATTTTAGGAAATCTCTAGGTCAGCTCTAGGTCAGCTTCTGAGCTTGCTGAATTCATTATCCCATTTGCAAAAAGGTCAGCTGGGCAAAAATGAGTTTGTCTGCTGTGCAGTGCATATTTTCTTCTGCTTGGAGTCAACCTTGTCCTGCTGTCTGCCCTCTCCGATTTGCTGCATCATTGAGACGCATTGAATAATATACTTTTGAAACAGAACAGTGTGTGGCAATTGGCATCCATGCCCCGTAGTGCTGAATCTGAATTAAACCAGTGAGTTTCAAAAGTGCCTAATGATGAACAGGTGTTATTTGATGGGCCCTCTCCACAGTGTCTAACTCACAAGTTTGTTGTGAAGAGCCATGCATCTAAAAGCAGTGTGGTGTAGTAGATAGAGTTTTAGAGTTAGCCCTGGGGAGACCCGACTTTTGATGATGATGATGATGATGATGATGATGATAATAATAATAATAATTGAAGTGTGTCAAGTTTGGCATTGCTGTCGAATGGCAGCAACTGATGTGAACTGGCATAGAAAGAATGCACTGCTTTTATGTTTTCCTATTTACTAAGACAAGGAGGAAACTCTTTTCACGTAAGAGATGTTAAAGGTGGACTCACTTATCCCCCCCATCAGCATTTTGTCCATAAAAATGCATGGTGGTGACTTTGCCATTTGCTTAAATGGGTGTCAGATGGCTAATAACAAAATTGTTCCTTGAAAAACCCAGATCAGTCAAGAGCCCTATGAAATGAATGGTGATGATCACCATGTTTCATCTCATCCAGCACTCAAGTTGTATATCCTTGGTTGCAACAGGTGCACTGCTAAATTGCCTTTGTAAATGAGCAATTGCAGCCATGCCCTTACCATTCATATAGGCACATTCAGTCTCCACAATTTGGATAGTGGTGGAAAGCAAGCTTTACATCAAAGTATATATGGATGGGTAAACAGAGTTGGAACTAAATGGCTAGATTGTTGTTTTAGACATTGCAGCAGAACTAATTAAGTATGAATTTATTGGTCTGTTAAAACTTAATGAGAAAGATGCACTAACCTCATGTCTCTCATGCTCCCTCTCTCTTCTTCTCCCCTTTCATGGTTGTAAAGAGGAGATTGGGCATTTCCATTTTTAAAAAGTCACAGTTCCTGTGGTGTTTAAACTTGGGAAACTGTGAATTATTTAAACTCTAGTTAACAACAACAAACCAGGATCTGAAACCATGGTTTCATCCTGACTTGTTGTTTTTTCTAACCACAGTATAAACAAACCACACTTTCCCAGTTCCTGAAATCACAGGGAACCATAGTTTGTTTAAAACTGTATGTTAAAACTTCCACTCAATTCACAGCTACAAAAGAAGAGGAGAAGGGAAGTGGATTGTGGAAGAATCATCCCAATCCCATCCCAATTCCTAATACATGGAGAGTTCTCAGTTGCTTCCTGCACAAGATACATTTACTCAGCATTTGTTTCCTCCATTCTCAGACTGAAGATGAACCCCCATTAGGGATTTTGTTGTGAGACATATTGGGCTGTATGTTTGTGTGTATGTCTGTGTGTGTAGGAGAGAGAATTGCAAAAGAGGTGTAACGATGATTTGTTTGAAATTCAGAGAGAGATTTCCTTTGACAAGGATAGATAGAATGAGGCTGTTCCTGAAGAAAATCTTGAGGAATTGTGCATCAGGCCAGAGAGAAGCCTAGGATGCTTCCAGCATGCAAATGTTGGATCGTATGTGTGTGTTTGGCTTAATGAAAAGCAGAAGAAGAAAAGGTTCATCAAGCTCGGGACTCCGTTTGCATGGCAAAGTGGGGTATTGATTTTCCACCCGTGACTGCTGTAAATGAGAAATTTCTCTGACAAAGCCAAGGCCTTTTGCTAGTTGTGTTTCTTATCTCTTTAAATATGATTACCTGCTCTTCATGGTTTCATGGTTAAAATCATAATGAACTTTGCCAGCCAAGTCAGTTCATCATCACAAGCACGTTTTTGTGTGCACGATCAAATGAATTCTCTCGCTGGTTGCTCGAAGTTCTGTCTCTGGGCTAGAGTTTTATTGACTTACAACTAATTTTATTGTCAGGATAGCTCTTCCAATCAAGATTTAAAAGAAACCAGGAAGGGAACTAAAGTGCCAGAGATTGAAGTTCTAATGCTTTTGATTTGATTAACGTGCTTCTTACCTTGAGGCTCAGGTATGGGTGCCTTTGGATCTTTGTCCTTCTCTCTCTTTCTCTCTTATGAATTGGGGATCATCTAGCCTTTGTCCATGACTAGAAGTGTTTTCTTAAAGAGACAAGATTACTTGTTTTAGTGAAAATCCTCTCCCCGGTACCAATACCTGCTTCTGTGTATTTGCTCATAGGCAACTATACCAGCTTCAATTTCTGCGCAGGAGTATATCTATCTACTTGGTCAATTATTTTAAAATCAACGGGTCTATTAGTAACAAGATGGCCGCTCCTCATCTATCCAATTCTGAATGCAGTACTTTCGGAAATGGAAATTTAGCTTCCAGCTGCACCGAAAAATCAACTTCCTGGTATGCTTTTCCAAGATTGGAATCTGGCAATGATATTTTAGCATATTGAAGTGGACGTGTGGTATGTCACTTTTAGAGTGTGGTGTTTGTTTGCTTTTTCCTTGTGCTTAGACAAATCTATGGAATGACTCAGTGTGGGTCTATCCCATTCTGGTCCTGTGGGCCAGATAACATCAAGGCTGCAGCCACCAACATCATGCCCCGCCACTGACCATTTTGCCTTTCTTTGTGCTTATTATTATTATTTATTACATTTATATGCCACCCCATAGCCGAAGCTCTATGGGCGGTTTACAAAAATTAAAAGATTAAACGTTAAAAAGTCAATATACAAAATTTAAAACCATAAAACATAAAACAGCTGATATTTAAAACATTTTAAACTTTTTAAGCCTGGCCACAAAGCCAGTTAAAACCTCAACTTAAGCTGTTAAAATGCCTGGGAGAAAAGTTTTGACCTGGCACCAAAAAGATAACAGTGTTGGAGCCAGGCGGGCCTCATCAGGGAGATCATTCCATAGTTGGGGGGCCACCACAGAGAAGGCCCTCTCCCTTGTTGCCGTCCTCTGAGCTTCCCTCGGAGTAGGCACCCAGAGGAGGACCTTTGATGTTGAGCATCATGTATGGGTAGGTTCATGTCGGGAAAGGCGTTCCATCAGGTATTGTGGTCCCAAACCGTGTAAGGCTTTATAGGTTAGAACCAGCACCTTGAATCAGGCTTAGAAACATACAGGCAGCCAATGCAAGCAGGCCAGAATTGGTCTTATACGTTCAAACCTTCTGGTCCCTGTTACCAATCTGGCTGCTGCATTTTGCACAAGCTGCAGCTTCCGAACTGTCTTCAAAGGAAGCCCCACGTAGAGCGCATTGCAGTAATCTAACTTGGAGGTTACCAGAGCATGGACAACTGAAGCCAGGTTATCCCTGTCCAGAGAAGGGCGTAGCTGGGCCACCGGCCGAAGTCGGTAGAAGACACTTTGTGCCACCAAGGCCACCTGAGCCTCAAGTGACAGAGATGGTTCTAAGAGAACCCCCAAGCTATGAAACTGCTCCTTCAGGGGGAGTGCAACCCCATCCAGAACAGGTTGAACACCCTCCATCCGGTCAGGGGAACCCCCCATTAACAGAGAGGCTGCTCATCTTGGCACCATTTAACTCCCTGCTCCCACATCTCTGTTGTTATCTCCAATCTGAGATGGGAGATAACAGTGAGGATTCCAGGCCCCACCCCCTGGAGGAACCCAAGGAGGCTCTGTGGCTGGATGTGCAACTACCATGGACGAGAGTGTCTGCATCCTTGGTCTATACCATAACTCAGCATGTTGTGAGAAATCTTCATGGCCTGGACAGAACAATACTGTGCTGATGTGACCTGAGCCTAGAGTAAACCACAGTTTTGATTTTCCTTTCTTCTTAACTTACTCTGTGGTCTGAGCTCAGCAAATGCCAGAGCTCTGTGTATGATTTTGGGTATGACCTGGATTAAACTTTCAGGGATGTTACCATGTTTGTGAATTTGCAGCATCCATCTGCACATGTACACTAATACAACTTAATACACCTCATGAATATTCTTCCCAAGTTATGAGAGCCATGTATTCCCTGCCACCGTATGTGTAGTGGTGGTGAGCAACTTTTAGGGACTTGTCTGAAAACTATTAATTTTCAGTTGGTGGGGTACCATGACTTAAAATATGATGACTGAGGATCTTTCTTTCTTTCTTTCCTTCTCAATAAAAACAACCACAAAACAAAAGCTTTGCTTTTGCATTCAGAGCAGCGTAGCAGTGTTCCCATTTGCCGCTGACACAGAGTAATTCTGGGTGGGGAGCAACTTTCGGGGTTTGTCTGAAAACAATTCATTTCCAGTTGGCGGGGTACCATGATTTTAAGTAAGATGACAGCGGTTCTCGTCCATTGGTCTGTGGTCACGACGTGGTGGTGCTCCGATTGGGCCCCCATGCAGCAAATGGGAACACACAGTCAGGCTGCTCCGAATCCACTCCTGCCACCACTTGAAACAACGGCAAAGCTTTTGTTTTATTTATTCATTTATTTATCTGGTTTATTTATCAAGGTGGCTTACAATCACTGTTTTTTTTAAAAAAAATCACTAAGCAAATGCATTAGAACAATTAAAAACACAGCAACAACAGAATAAAACCAGTATTCAGCTCAACAGACCCACTTCCAGCTTTTGTTCTTCTCAGGAAAAAAAAAATAGAAAACACTCTGCCACGTTGTTTTTAATAATGGTAACCATTTCCCTCAGATATTATTTCAGTCTTTTTACTTTGCCCCCGGCCACAAAAACCTAACGAAAATATCTGGGCCTTGGCATTGACTAGCATCAAAATGTGTGTGGGGGTGTAGATACAGATGTATATCAGTGAGTTGGCACAAACACCAAGATTCAACAATAACAGAGTCAAATGGTGGGGGTGGGTTTCCCATGGAATTCAGACTAAAATGCAATTATCAGGGAGCATCATGTGTTCTTTAAATATGCTCTGTGTTTAAAACTACAGTTTTCCGTTGCAAGCAATGCCTCAAATTGTGTGCAAATCCAAAATTTACGATAAATGACATAAACTGTATGGGAGAGCTACACTGATTTCTCGGTCTCCTAGTTGCATTGCTATACTTGCTCCCTGTATTTGAATACTGGGCCCTGCTGTCTTTGTGTACGCATGATTGCATATGTGAGTGTGTGTATTCAATGCATAGGATGCAGCGGAGTCACACTGCAGCATGAGTTTTATAGTCTATATGCCACTTGGGAGCATTAGGGGGTATAATCATATCATGATCTGCATTCCATGTTCTTCTGGAGAATAGGGGTGCTCATGTGTTAAAGGGAAAAATGCAGCAGCTTCAAAGAAGCTGTGGGATTATGCAGCAATGAAGCCATCTGAAGGCATATGGGGAAATGATGGTCCCAATCTCTAGGATGGGATGTATTTGGGCACCCAACTATAACTAATCTGCATAAAGAACAAGATTTGGACTATTGTCAGTGGACTATTTAACAGGTCCCAGGTTGAGAGTAATCAGTATTTCCAATGAAGTCATTCCCCCCTTTGTACTCGTGGCATGATGTGCCACGCATGGACATCAGATCGAAGATAACGTTCCATCTCTTTGCTGCACATTTGATCAGAACCGTCCCTATTGTTGACACGGTCAGCTCCGTTTCTCACTGCCGCTTCTTTCTCCTCTTGTCTCATGCACAACTTGAATCTCTCTTCCTCTCCTTTTAATCTCACTTTCTATTAAAAGTCTTCCCAGAGCTAATGCAATAAATTTAGATTTGAAGCCAGATGCATAGCAAAAAAAAAAAAAAACCTTTTGGCAGAGCACACTCCATCAGAAGACACTGCAAATGAAATATGCTTTCCCTTGGGGATTATTCTACAGTTTAATTTAATTTGAAATATCAAATTAAATTAATTCAAATGGTTATGCAGTTTCCAGGGTAAACAGACTTCATTTATGATGTTCTGCCACCAACTTGTGTTGTTCCTATCATATATCTTCTATTGTTAACCAGGAATGATAAATAGAGACAAGAGAAAGAGGTTTCTCCCCACCCTCCATTGTTCCATGGTTTCTGTCCTTTATCAGAAAGGGCGATAGAGCATTTTCTACAATGATTTCTAACGCTTAATCGTACACCAGGTTCTTTTCAATGGACTGGTATGTGCAGCCAGTGGGGTACTGGAACCAAAGCTTGCAGAAACTCAGCACTTGCACTTTTTCATCAGCAGGGAGGCTGATGTCATAAGAGCATAAGAAGAGCCCTGCTGGATCAAACCAAGGGACCATCTAGTCCAGCATTCTGTTCACACAGTGGCCAAACAACTGTTGACCGTAAACCCACAAGCACCCTCCCGCCTATAGTCCACAGCAACTGGTAGTAGCAGCAGCAGCAGCAGCAATATCATTAGAATCATCAGCAACAGCAACAGACAACAATCAGTAAATTTTATTGTATATAGCCACCAGCCATTTATACACAGCCATGATAAAGGCCTCCACTGGGCATTGAAAAGACCACAGCATAGGCACTAAGTGAGCTTCTCTGGGAAAGGCATTCCACAGCCAGGGTGCCACCACTGAAAAGGCCCTCTCTATACTAGAAACCCCACTCACCTTTTTCAGCAAGGGCACCCAGAGAGAAAGGAAGAGCAAAAATATTAGAGAGAAGGAAAGAGGGTTGCCTGTGTTTGTGTGACTGCTCTGCTGCGAGTGAAGGAAGGACCCCCCCCCGAATGGTATATAAGTAAGAGTAGTGTGCCTCACCCAATAAGACACCGAGATCGTCTCAGCCAGCTCTTTATTACGTTCAGTTTAACTATCTTACCAAGTGTTATGGGGTTGGGTGGGTGGAAAGTTGAAGGAGGAGGGGCAGTGTCTACAGAATGGAGCCCTGGCGCAGGCTCTGCAACCGACTGGAAGCACAGTCTCTTCACCAGCTCTGCAAACTAAGTGTGACGATGCACAGAGGAAGTGTCGGAGCGTAATGATTATGTGTGAAATGGTGTGAGGCTTGGCCAAAGTCTGCTGTGAATGTTAAGCATTCTGAGATTTACACAGGCACCCTTTCCTCAATGTTTTATTACAACACTGTCAATCGAAGCAACCCTGTACAGAGAGAGAAAGAGAGTGTGTGTCATGGGGTCCTTCTACTAGCAAAGAAAAGGAGGCCACTGTTGGAGACACAGAGAGGAAGAGAAACATGCCTGAATTGCATAAATAAGGATACTGGGCATGGAGGCACAGCTCACCACCGCCTCCACTTCTGCATTACAGGATGGGGACAGAAACCTTAGCTTATTGAAACTCTTACTAATATACAGCCAGTCAAGGCACAGAAGCCCTAGCAGGAAGGGGGAAGGGGGGAGGAACAACACTAGAAGAAGAGACATTTCTATGGCATAGGGCAGTGCACTAGTCATGATGTGGAAGTAGACGTGCTGCTAACTGCTCTGAATACTAGGGATAGGAGACCTGTAGACCTCCTTGTTGGATAACAACTCCTACCATTCCTGTCATTTACCATACCACCTGAGACTGATGAGTTGAAGACCAAGTATATCTGAAAGGGCTGCACTTTCCCTCGCCCTCCTCCTCCTCCTCCTCCTCCTCCTCCTCCTTCTTCTTCTTCTTCTTCTGGTCTCCATGGCTTAGGAATGTCCTTGAGCTTTCACATCCCCCATAAGTGGCATTTTCTTAGCTTTGTGTGAGAAGCAATTGATGTTCCTAAAAATAGCTTCAGAATAGGGATGGGTGAATCTGTCAACCTCAATTTTACTTTGTTTCTCATTTTTCCACCATTAGATTAATTGCATCCTGTTTCTGCATTGGATTGTGATTGTTTAAAGTCCATATATATATATATATATATATATATATAAAATCTGAGCATTTATGAAAACAGGCTTCTTTATATAAAAACTATGGCTTTTTGTATGTGCACCTTTTTTAACTTACTTTTTTTTTTTTGCAAGCAATCTTTATTGTCATTTTTTCATTTTACGTTTATATCCTACCTTGTTTCCTCCTGCAAGGAACCCAAGATGGCTTACATGGTCCTCCTCCTCTCCATTTTATCCTCACAACAACCTGTGAGGTAGGTTAGGCTGAGAGTCAGTGACTGGTCCAAAGTCACCCAATGAGCTTAATGGCCAAGTGAGGATTAGAACCCAGATCTCCTGAGCCCCAGTCTAACACAACTGAGAGCCACTAGACCACAGTGTGCACATTCCCCTAAAAATGCCATCTCCCCATTCTGTACACATTTTGTATGCACTTTTTAATTTGCAAATTGCATTGCACAATTGGCGAAGTATGAATATTGATATATGACTGCACATGGTTTACATATAGGTTTGGGATGCATGAATTTTGTAAGTTTGCATTGAATTACAAACTAAATTAATTTCTGTGGAGCTCCTCCTGCGTTAGGCAGGAGGAGCTCCACAGACGACATGCTGCAGCTGGCGCTGCTCAGAACCGGCAAACGCCCCAGTTGCAAGGAAATTGCGGCGGCCATTTTGGTTGTAGCCTCTCCTCCGTGTGTCCCCCAGCCGTATCCCAGCATACACCGTGAGTTCTGCCGGCTGCATAGAGCGGCTGGGGTTTTTTGGCTGCTCTAGGCAGCAGAAATCTATTACGAAACGGAATAGTCCACGGAGAGGGGGGGGCTGAATTCGGACAACACTTTAAACAACGGGGCTTCAGGGTAAACAACGTGCAAGCCCGTTGTTTCACTCCATTGTTTAAAGTGCCTGATTAACGTACTGTCAGTAGTGTGTGTGTAGTGTGCTGCCCTCCAGACGACACAATAAGCAACACAACTGACTATTGTTCCCCCCCTCCTCTGTTGCCTAATGTGTCATCCGAACTGAGCCACTGTCTAATACATCTTAATCTGCATCCTGACATCTTTACCCCACGTGTTATCCTGTCCCTTGTCATTTATTTGGCTGCAACTGACTCAGGATGGAGAAAATGTACAGGGTAACCATAACAAGACAAAGGGGGAAATCGTATATTGTGGAATAGTTATGTGTGTAACAAGAGGTATGACTTTGCTTGGAAGCAACATTATGTTTCTTGTAGTCTTTATTAGTAGTGTGACAAAACACCACCTCTCCTTTTGCAACCCCTTTGTTCTGCTGTAAATAAGGCAGTCATTTGTCTGCTTCTTTCATGAGGATGCTGAGAATTTTGGAGAAATTCCTCAGAACCTGGAGCCACCACAAAAGAGGAAGGTAGATGCTTATAAATCCTCTGACCCCCACCCCCACCCCTTATCCCAAGCAATGAAATAATAAGGCCTTCTGTTTTTCAGGGGCAACATCATCAGTCTGGATGGCAAAGAAATAATTGCAAAAATATGTCTTCCACCATTTTTAGGAAAGGGGAGGTTCCCTTGGCTGGGCAGGAAGAAAGGTGGTGGAGCTAATACGACTCATATCAGTGGACAGGCAGGAAGAGAACTGCAGCAATTCACTCGCAATAGAAGTAAAATACCTAGAAGCAGCTAGCGATGTATAAGAATTTCGTTTTTGCTCGCAAAAGATGCAAGTGTGCTCCGTTCAAAGCTCTAAACTCAAGCACAAGCATGGGCCTACCAAAAGTATTCACAAATGGTTGCATACGTGCTCACGTTTGTTTCGTACCTGATTCCTAGCTTGATTTGTGCAGCTGTCCAGTGCTGCTGTGTCTTCTCCTTCGCCTGAAAAATCCTTTGAAGAAGAAGTCCTCACTCAGCTGTCGGGCAACTCAGCCGGCAGCATCAATGGGAAGACCCAAAGGAAGATGGAGGCTTTTCAGAAAGCTCGAGCAGCTGGAGAGGCTGCAAGTACAGAACAGGATTACAAAACGGCAAAGGAAAGGGTGCACACACTTCCTTGTAGTGAAGTAGGCATGGAAGCCCTGCACACTGAAACGTTTCTCCAAAATGTTCACCCCTTCCCACAGTTTGTGGGTGCAGTCCTACCAAGCAATGGTAAAAAGTAAATAGATGGGGAAAAGTGGCACGGTGCTAGTAATTATCTCTGTTCTCAGACAAAATATCAGTAAATATTTTGAGTTGAGATGGGAAAGCAAAATAATGTTAATAAGATTAATAACAATAATAATAATAATAATAATAATAATGGGCCTACCAAAATACATCCACACCAACATCCAGAAAGCATAATTAAAATATGCTCAATTGTCAGGAAATTCCTGAATCTGTAAAAGTCGACATGACTTGGCAAAGCCCGTCATGTCTGTCTACATATACTTCCATGAGCGAGAAAGAGATATAATAATAATACATCCCAGTATAGAGGGGTTGCACATGTCTTGAAAGTGACTTAAGTTGCTGCATATGAGAATTGTAGATGGTGCCAATGTCTACTGGTTTGATTCAGCTCTTTAGATTATAATCCATCTATCAATATAAAACACTCTCTTTTTCTCTTGCTCTCTTACTGGCATTTCAGCTGAAACCCCAAAGCAAAATGAAAGGGGAAGAGTGAAATAATTCAGAGAGAGGGGCACAATGATTCAAGGGGACGGCCTTTCACGTTTGGCAGGCAGAGGTGGGTCCTGCTGCTTCTTTTCTGTAAAATGTCCCTTTTGATTTATTTTATTTTAAGCCACCAACTTTGCCAGCACCTTTGACAGGATGGCAGACCTCCTGCTGACCCCATTATTCTTTCCCAGTTCAAGGCCCCAAGTATTCCCTTCCAACCACTTCATGATTGCCTGGGAGAAGGGCAAAGAGGCCAGTCTGCACAGCTATAGGCAGACACCTGGCAAGGTTGTGGCCAGGTGAGCAGCACACCTTTTTCTCCCAGCCCAATCTCCAGCATGGACACAAAGAGGGGCTCATGGCGCAAGTGAGAGCCCAGCTTCCTGGATGCAGAAACCAGAGACAGAGCTTGCTTTGTGTCCTCTGCCTATACCTGCATTAAGCTCTTTCTATATTCTCCACTATGAATTTCTTGTGTGTATGCATGCGTGTTTTTGAAGAGACAACTTTGCAATTTCCAGCTTTTACATTCTGATCTCATGAAATAACCTGTACCAAATTCTACAATTGATAAAGATAGGGTTATTCAAAGAAGTGTTTGCTTCTTGAAATATAACATCAGCTCTTTCCTTTCTGGAGGACTGTAGAAAAACATTAGTCTTGACAGGGAGGGGGGTGGATATTAGCAATACTGCAAGAGGTTTGGGGGGAGTACATAAAACTAGTTTCATTTTCGAGTCAGTTATGATCTAATATTTCCTACATATGAGATTAGCTGTGTTTTTTATTTTTATTTTTTTAAAAAAAGAGAGTAGGAGAGTGTTTATTTGTATAAACCAGGAAAATACAGTTTGATATTTTACTTGTGCTTTCTTTTTATTGTAAAGGGCTTTGTAAGGTGAATTCTCTTCCTCATTCATCATAGGTGGTAGATGAGGGAAATACAAATATCATCAAAAGGTGACCTAGATGCCACTATGGAATAAAGATGAAAATGACAATAAACAGGGCATGTGTGGGTCCTGATAGACAGCCACAACACCCTGCCAGCTATTAATATTCTTTCTGTGTTTATTTGTACAGCAGGTACTGCTAATCTTCTTGCCGCTCTAGCTCCCAGAACTGTATTACTCTCTACTCATAAGTAAGAAGCAGACAATGGGATGGCTGGATGATACTTTCCCTCCAGTGCAGCCCAGCTCATGGAGGAGATTACCCACCTGCCTTCTCTGCTCACCAGTGCACCTTCCATGCTGGGATAGAATGGCAAAGCATGGCCTGTTCACATAACACCCATTGGCTCACCATGTGGGCAGCATGTGGGGCAAGCTACACAGACTTTGCCCATCCCGAACTAGGTAGTGCAGAAAGGTTGAGGGTTTTATTGAAGACCTGGCTGTAGCAAGACTGGCTTCAAGATATACGGAAGACCCTCCCCACCCACAATCCCACCCACAAACTCCAGAGCCCTCTACCACATGACTTATACAAGCAAGCAATATTTATTTATTTATTTATTTATTACATTTGTATACCGCCCCATAGCAGAAGCTCTCTGGGCGGTTTACATAGGATTAAAACAATTAAAAACAATATACAAAAATTAAAACAGCAAAAACATACAACATACACACAATCTGTACAGTTAAAACCACTACAACACCCCAAAAAGCTACAAAAAACAAAAACAAACCCAGGCTCCTCAGATATTGCCAAATGCCTGAGAGAAGAGGAAAGTCTTGACCTGGCGCCGAAAAGATAACAAAGTTGGCACCAGGCGGGCCTCGTCAGGGAGATCATTCCACAGTTGGGGGGCCACCACAGAGAAGACCCTCTCTCTTGTTGCCGACCTCCGAGCTTCCCTCGGAGTAGGCACTCGGAGGAGGGCCTTAGATGTTGAACGTAATGTTCGGGTAGGTTCATGTCGGGAAAGGCGTTCCATCAGGTATTGTGGTCCCAAGCCATGTAAGGCATTATAGGTTAAAACCAGCACCTTGTATCGGGCTTGGAAACATACAGGCAGCCAATGCAAGCAGGCCAGAGTAGGTCTTATATGCTCGAACCTACTGGTTCCGGTTATCAATCTGGCCGCTGCATTTTGCACAAGCTGCAACTTCCGAACCACCTTCAAAGGCAGCCCAACGTAGAGTGCATTGCAGTAATCTAACTTGGAGGTTACCAGAGCATGGACAACTGAAGCCAGGTTATCCCTGTCCAGATAGGGACGTAGCTGGGCCACCAACCGAAGTTGGTAGAAGGCACTCCGTGCCACTGAGGCCACCTGCGCCTCAAGTGACAGAGATGGTTCTAGGAGAACCCCCAAGCTACTTACCTGCTCCTTCAAAGGGAGAGCAACCCCATCCAGAACAGGTTGAACACCCTCCATCCGGTTAGCAGAACCACCCACTAACAGCATCTCAGTCTTGTCTGGACTGAGTTTCAGTTTATTAGCCCTCATCCAGTCCATTGTCGCTGCCAGGCACTGGTTCAGCACATCCACAGCGTCACCTGATGAAGATGAAAAGGAGAAATAGAGCTGCGTGTCATCAGCGTACTGATGACAACGCACTCCAAAACTCCGGATGACTGCACTCAACGGTTTCATGTAGATGTTGAACAGCATGGGGGTCAAGACTGACCCCTGCAGAACCCCATACTGGAGAATCCACGGGGCCGAGCAATGTTCCCCAAGCATCACGTTCTGGAGCCAACTCCCCAAGTAGGAGCGGAACCACTGCAATACACTGCCTCCCACTCCCAAATCAGCCAGTCATCCCAGAAGGATACCATGGTCGATGGTATCGAAAGCCGCTGAGAGATCAAGGAGAATCAACAGAGTCACACTCCCCCCATCTTTCTCCCGACATAGGTCATCATACAGGGCGACCGAGGCTGTTTCCGTACCAAAACCAGGCCTGAAACCCGACTGAAATGGATCCAGATAATCGGTCTCATCCAAGAGTGCCTGGAGCTGGCTCGCAACCACCCGCTCCAGGACCTTGCCCAGGAATGGAACATTTGCTACTGGCCTGTAGTTATTAAGATTTTCAGGGTCCAGGGAAGATTTCTTTAGGAGTGGTCTCACTGCCGCCTCTTTCAGGAGGCCTGGGACCACTCCCTCTTGCAAAGAGGCATTAATCACTTCCCTGGCCCAGCCAGTTGTTCCATCCCTGCTAGCTTTTATTAGCCAAGAGGGGCAAGGATCCAGTATGGAAGTGGTTGCATGAACCTGTCCAAGCACCTTGTCCACGTCCGCGAGCTGCACCAACTGAAACTCATCCAAGAAAACAGGACAAGCCTGTGCTCTGGATACCTCACAATAATACTTGCCAAATTGTTTTGGAAAACTTTATTTATTTATTTATTTCATTACATTTCTATATCGCCCCATAGCAGAAGTTCTCTGGGTAATTTACACTGGGTGTTATAACTAAGGGGCAGCTTCACTATCTCCATACCAGTCTTGCCTTTAATTTAGGTTAGGAAACTGTGAGGCTTCTGGAATCTACAGAATTTGGGTGTTGTTGTCGTTGTCGTTTTCCCTCATCCCTTTAGAAAGCCACTTTGCAGGTTTTATCCAAATATTCTCCGCTGGTTTTATTTGTGTATTTATTTTGTGGCAGCTGCCATTCCCAGCACTACCAATACCTCAAAATGATGCTAGGTCCGGAGCATTTTAAAGCACGCAACCAAGCTGCCAACACAGTTTTTGTTCCTGACCAGAAATAGAGTGGAGAGTTTTAAGCGGCTGTTTGCACACGCTCTATCCCAAACTGCAGCACTTCACTTGACAGGCATAATATGTAAACGCCTCATAGCTCAGTCCAAACCTTTGCAGGGACCCTTTTCTAAGTGTGTTTGCATGTTGTTGAGGCAAACTATGGGATTTCTATACAAAAGTAATCAAATCTGTAAATTAGGGTGAACAAGATATTTGTGCTCATGTTTGTGATCGTTGGTTGTTCTGCATGAAGGGGAAAATTACACAAAATGAATAGTTATCCAATGAGAATGTGCAAGAAAAAATCCTCAAATTTGTGGAAATTTCCCCCACAGATTTTTTTTTAAAAAAAACTGTTGTGCATTTTGAGAAAGTTGCACATTTTGAGAGATTTGTGGATTTTTTCAAGTACGTATTTTGCAAAGGCGATCCCTTTTGTGATCATAATTGTGACTGGGGCATTTTTATTTTTTATTTTTTTGATTTTGTGATTTGCAAACTTAGGCAGAAGGCAGCCCTTGGAAGGAAGTCATAAAAAAAAAAAAAAAACCTAAACTGGCAACAGGCTATCCACAAGGCAAATACAGAAAACTCCCCCGGTGGACTGAGCAAGAGAACAGGATGCTAGAGGCAATAAATCAGAGGGTGGTCTTGCGGAATCAAGGCTCTGTCCTAGTGGGGGCATTTGGATTCCACCGTCTCAGCTTGGCAGTGCTTCATTAAGCATAAGCTTCCATTGACCTGCAAGGTTTGTGTGTGTGTGGGGGGGTTCTTTTTCTGCTTGGTAAATATTCCCAATAAATCCCAAAGTAAATGCCATGGAACTCTCACTGTGGTCCAGAGGGCGGAAGGAAGCATTTGCCGTGTATGCTGTCTACGGAAATGATGCTTACATTGGAATTACCTGGTAACATATGGCAACTGTCTTGTAATTAAATGCTCCGCCGATACTTCCAAAGTGAACAAAATAAATCTCCCAGCAGCAGGGTGCAACCGACTGCTGCTGATTATTTGTCAAGGATGAACACAGCTGACCAGATGATCATTTTGGCTCAAGGCAGCGCTTGATCCTTGAATTTCCTAAGTTACTGTTTATTATTTTAGTGGGGTGGGGCTGGGGGGTGACATAGGGAAATCTACAATTATGTACATTCATGAGTGACTTAGATAGGGCCGCAGTGAATATTCTGTAATGTCCGAATTGGCTTTAAAAGTCACATAGTTGTCACAGTTGAACACATTTCCGAACAAATAGCATGCTGAACTTTTGTGGTGATACTATGCTATTTGGTGTCCTTTCGTTTCCCAGGCTTCTGATTCTGGTTGGTGTCATTTCATTCTTCTTTTTTGCCTTCACTGCCCTTGGCTTCACTTGCCCTCATTGCTGTTTTATGCAATTGTCCATGACACTCCACATGTTTTGGGGTGTCTGACATGATGTTGCATCATCATGCCATGACACTGCAACCTCATGAGCAAAACCATATAGGTCATTATGGCCAATGGAATTAAACATCGGAGTAGGCAAATGAGGTTGAGGACAGTGAAGGCAAAGAAGAAAGGGATACATGTCACCAAAAGAAACAGCGCTGAAACAATTCAAAGGTGTCCACAGTAAATGCCGGAAATGACCCAAACCCAGAGGCACATGTGGCAATAAATGCAAAAACAAGGTTAAACATTTTGGTTAAGCCTTAAGGTGTAGAATTCAATTCTACACCTTAAGGCCCAATTCAAAGTGCTGGTACTAACATTTAAAGGCCTAAACGGCTTGGGGCCAGGATATCTAAAGGAACGCCTCCTCCCATATGTACCTGCCCGGACCCTAAGATCATCTACAGGGGTCCTTCTCCGTGAGCCCCTGCCAAAGGAAGTGAGGCAGGTGGCCACTAGGAGGAGGGCTTTCTCTGCTGTGGCACCCCGGCTGTGGAATGAGCTCCCCAGAGAGGTTCGCCTGGCACCTACTTTGTACTCTTTTCGTCGCCAGGTGAAGACCTTTTTATTCTCCCAGTATTTTAACAGTTAAATTAACTCAATTTTAATCCTTGCTGTTTTAAATTTGTATTTTAATCTGTATTAATTCCTGCTGCTTGGTTTTATTCTGGTTGTGTTTTTATATTGTATGTTATTCTGTGTTTTTAGATTGTGCCTTGTTTTATATATTTTAAAATGATTTCATGGTTTTAATTTTTGTGAACCGCCCAGAGAGCTTCGGCTATGGGGCGGTATAAAAATGCAATAAATAAATAATAATTAATAATAATAATAATAATAATAATAATATAAAAACTAATACATTGTTAAAATACCAATAAAACTCTTAAAATCCATCTGGGTAGGCCTGCCGGAAGAGATCAGTCTTCATGGCTTTCTTAAAGTCAGAGAGACTTTTAAGTTGACGAATCTCTGCTGGCAGGCCATTCCACAGTCTGGGAGGAGCAGAAGAAAATGTCCTCTGGGTAACAGTTATTATTACTATTATTTTTATAATAATAATAAAAAATCAAGCCCTAAGAATGTCTATTCATTGAACCTTTATGGTGTGATTTTAAATAGTGAACACCTGTGGAACACACTGCTCATGCAATGAGGCTTTGGGGCTTCTAAAAATAATCTGAAATGCGTGGCAAGGCTTGTTTCCAGAACAGGGCAGGTCAGCAGAGCTCACAGAAGGGAACTCTGCTGATCTGTGATCTGGAAATGCGTAGTTATTTTTAGAAGCGCAGAAGCCACATTGCACAAGCAGTCTATCCCATGAGTGCAACTAAACCGATGGAGGTGGAGTGGTTCTATGGGATACTGCCCATATGATTGTAAATGATCAAGTTGACTTTACTATATGCGAAACTTATGTGACCGGGCTCAAAACCACCACCAAAATAAATTAAAAATAAGCTATAAAATGTCCCGAGAACGAGGGATAAAAATGGGAGCATCTTTAAGAAAGGAAGATAAAAGCAGGGAAGGGAACTTTCAGGAAACTGGAGGACAGTTTTTGGCAAGGCACTGGCTCTCCCCCACTTCCTTCCACCATGCTTCCCTGGAGCATGGTGGAGAATTCAAAATGGGGGCCAGCCCGTCAACACAGTTGATGCTGTTGCCACTTGAAATGACAGCGCAAAACAAAACAAAACAAAAATCTCAGGAAAAAAGGAAGTAGTTGTGCCAAAACACTTGCCAGTGGTGAGCCCTCCCTGTGAGAAAGTGTTGGAGAATTACTTGTCCTTCTGGAGAAATTGAGTGAAATTATTTCTCCACTTTCTCTGCCCACAAAGAGGATGGAGAATTTTGAGAGGCATTTTACAGAGCTCTAGTGTATTCTACAACATTTGAAAGTATTTTTTTCCAGCATCAAGTCCCTAAGGCTTCAATCCTGTCTACACTTCCCTGGAGTAACCCTCATTGAACAGATTGGATTTATATCTGAGTAATCATGCATAGGATTATCACTTCTTTCGTAATCTTGTCAAATTATAGTGCTTCCGACACTAACGTTTCCACTTTTGATCCTTGCATCTTAAAGTTTTTCAACAGATCGGCTGTTAATAGTATTATTTAAAAATAATGTGCATATAACCATTTAGCTCATCATCCTGAAAGGGGAAACACTGTAACAGGGTTCGTCATCAAAATTCTTGTATTTCCATTTCGGGCCCTGGGGTGGGGAAAGAACCTGGATTTTTGTAAGCTTTTGCATCTCTGTGCCACACAAAGAGGATCACACTCTTTCATTGTTTTCACACTTTAAGCTTTTAGATATACACCTAAAACTGTGTGACATGATAGTTAAAGGTGTTAGAGTATAGAAGGTGAAGCCCACCATTTTGGGATAAATTTGGACTTGTGATTATGATACCACAAGATCAATATTTCTTTATTTATAAAAAAATGTAGCCTGCCCTTCTGGTACTTACGCACTGCCCAGGGAAGCAAGCTGCAATTAAAACCGATAATAAGATGCATACCTCATAGAAGGTGTTTTTTTGAAGAGGAGACCTTTCAGTATCTGTGGAGGCTCTCCACACAGTTCAGAATGCCGGATGATTAGTGTTCTGAATCGCATAGGAAATCTCCATGGATACAGAAGGCTCTCCTCTTTTGGCAAGTCACCCTCCATGGGCTCAGGCTGATGAACACAATGGCAGAAGGAGGCGGAGCTAGCATGCTTCCTCTCCCCGCATATGTACTCCACACGGAATCAGAACACCTGGATATGTCTAGTGGTGTCTAAGGATCCCAAATGGTGGTTTGTCTGTTCAGATACAAAGCCAAATCAGGGTTGGCCCAAACTATTGTTTGCAAACTATCTTCAAACCACAATTTCAGAAAACCAGACTTTGCCTTTATGTCTGAGCCATCTCTCTCTCTCTCTCTCTCTCTCTCTCACACACACACACACACACACACACACTCTGGGGCTGAGCTGAACTTTGAATTTTTTATAGGGCCAAAAATTGGTAAAATTGCCTCACCTTTTTTTTGGCGTGGGGGGAGGGCGAAATTCAGGCTGAAACTGACCAGACTAGCCTTACAACTCTGTTGATTTGACAGGTGCCATCATTTCCCACAAATTCCCCTTGGAAAACTCATTTTTAGAGGGGGAAGGTGTTGCTCACCAGTATGCAACAGGCCTCTAGTATGTTCCCTTTCAGAAATTGCACTCGCTGTCTCTTGAAAATACTTGAAGATGCTTCACACACTTTTATGGCTTGTGAATGGTGGGATAGACATTTTTGTCCAGCCCGAAGACATGTAGAACTGAGTGAGGATAGGAACAGGGAGGCAACCTATGTCAGCCACCTTCAGAAGACTGTGCCCACAACAACAATCTGACTCTTATTTTTAAAGTGACTAAGTCTTACCACACTTTCAGTTCATCCGGATTGAGCCAACAGCCATGTTCCTATAAAGACTAAGTACTGGTCTCTGCTTGCCTATCATGAGTCATTCCATCTTTCTTTCTTACAGCTACTTATCTTGCTTCTAAATGAGCTTACTGTCACTAGGGTTAATGGCAAATTGAAGGAAATGCCTCCTATCCAAGAAGGTTGAAGGCATTTTCTTAGGAATATGTTTCGATCCACACTCCTCATCAACTACATCAGAAGAGCTACAATTCGTCTGGTCAGTGGAACACTGCTTGGACAAAGCAAACAGGATCAAACAACCCTGATCCAGGAAGCTTCTTTTTCAAATTTTCCCCCAATCTTAACTTTACTTCATCTCAAACATTGAGAAGTTTTAAAAGTTTGCATGAAAATTCATAAACATTTTTGTGCACATTTTTGCCTAATATACACATGTTTGCAAGCAGTATGCCAATGATATACAAATGTTTTGAATAAATAAATCAATATAAAATAAATAATATAATGAATATATGAAGAATATTTTCTTCTAATATATGCATTTTGTATGAATTATTGTTGTTGTTGTTGTCATTATTAGTAGTAGTAGTATTAGAGGATACCTTTGCAAAATTTGAGAAAATTTGGATTCCAAAGGATAACTGAGTCTTGGTTTGCATACTAGTTTGAAAGTGAGAAATCTGTTAAGTTTTTATTAAAAGGTGAACTGAATGCATTTCTTTAGGAATTTATTGATGGAACAACCTTTTGGACTGATTCCTGCATTTGGCTGAGGTTAGGAGAGATTATTGTTTAAAATTTAAATAACCCATGGGGACCAGATCTTCTTGTGACCCACATACTTTTCTAAGGTTTTTATTGCTTTTCATACCTTCCCCAGGCCACAGCCATCTCCTGTAAAGTAAAGGCTAGGCTAAGTCATAGGAGGGAAGTAAAGAAATAAGCAAACAGCAGCAAAATGGTAATGTACACAAGCCTGTGGCGGACAAAAACAGCCTCGCTTAGTGTCTCCTGCCAAGACGTGCTAAACTGCTCTGGGCTCCTGCTAATATTTATTGGATTTTTAAAAACTGTTTATGCAGTTGGCTTAAAACCTTTGTGACAGATAGGAATGGGCTCATGCTAAAGTTGAAGGCCAAAATACCTAGTCTTCGGCTACTTGGTTCTCAAACATGTTGCTATAGCAGATTGGAACCTTTAGAGATCTTGGTTCTGCTGCCAATATTGTATTTTCAACTTTTCTAGCTAGGGATGTATTTAAAATTCATTTCAGTTCATTTTCCATTGGGATTCACCCACTACATTTCTTCTGGACCAAACAAGACTTGAACGTAACCTACCGTCAAAGTCTGTACATCTGTAAGCTTGTAGTATTATTTACAAACCCCCAAAAGGGTGTATAAAAAATGAATAAAAATGCACACAAATATACTTTGATCAATGAGAGAAGAATGTATACATTCCAAAGATACATGCAACTGGTGCATGAAATATGCACACATCCCCCCCAAAAAATTTTTTTGAAATAGAACAAGCCTTGAGGTGGAATTTGGAGAACTTCAACAAACAAATTTTACTTGTACACACATCCTTGCTTCTAGCAGGCATCCATTCCCACCTACAGAATTAACTCAGCTGCTGTATATAAGCAGCAATGGTGACATCTTCATGCATAACTGCTGCCCCCTTGTAGGTCAATATGTCCAGATATAATGGCATGGAGTGGTGGTATCAGCAGTTCTGGTGTGGAAGAGAAGTGTGAGGATGACCTTCCCAAGCTGCAGAGCTCAAATGCCCAAATACCATAACCAAAACACCAATATTTGAGATGAGAAACATATTAGTGGGGCCCAAACAGCAAACAACCCACCCACCCACCCTACCCACACATTGACTGAATTCAGACAACACAATAATCAACTGCGGGGGGGGGGGAACAATTGTCAGTTGTATTGACTATCATGTCATCCGAATGCTGCCATAGTCAACTCAGCGCTGATCCTAATCCACACCACAGTTGATTATTTATTACCATGTTGTGTGGGGAGTACCCCCTAGATGAACAACTTTAAAGTTGATTATTACCCCACCATTGACTATCGTGTTGTCCGAATGCAGCCATTATCTATCAAAAACAAACCAGATAGATCCTCCCTCTTTTCCCCTTTAAATGAGCCAAGTACCCAAGATTTCCTCCTTGTAGCTAAGAACAGAATTATACTTCACGCTATAAAATAAAATGGGGGAACCTTACGTTGACTCACTCCACCCACCCATTCCTGTAATTTGTAGGTACAACTCACCTTCCAACATTGTGATGTTTCCCCAGAGTTTTACAAATAACTGATGGACAGGTTGAGGAGAGTCAATAAACTCTCCTCAGGTCTTCAGACCTGTTTCAATAAAGATCTGTTAAGTGTGTGTAGTTCCTCTTACATTTTGAATGGGGGGGGGGGGAACAACAACACCACCATATCCCCGATTGACAAGCATGGAGTATCCAAGGACCCGAAAACAACAGTGACACTTCCTTGTAGTTTTTTCTTCACAAGGATACTCCTGATTGTATTCAAACCATAGACCCATCTTCCTCAACCGGGTATCCTCCAGATGTGTTGGACTCATATCAATCAACTGATGGCTGGGAATGATGGGAGTTGCAGTCCAACACATCTGGAGGACACCCGGCAGGGGAAGGCTATCATAGATAGAATTCATACTATAGACAGTCCTTTGAATTTCTGGAAATTGGTAAAACCTACGTTCCTTTTCTTTTCCCCCGGCAGCAGTGAAGGACACTCCTAACAGTAGGTATGGGGGTGACTCCCTCATCATCACATGTATTGGAGCACAGCTAGACGTACCCTAAATCCACCTTTTCTACCTGCACATATTTCCCCCCACTTTCTTCGGCAGTTAACCTAGTGTGCATTTGAAACCAGCTTGCCTTTCAACGCATCAAAGTTTGCTTTGGCAAGGATGGATTCCTTCACAAGAACTAGCACCTTTGCCCCCTTTCCAAGGGGTTTTGCTTATAAGCAGCCATGGTGGTCTTAGATGCTTTATCCTTCCCTTTCAGTTTCCATTGCTGCACCTCAGATCATTTGAGCTGATTCTATTATTATTATTATTATTATTATTATTATTATTATTCTTTCTTCATGCTCCTAAAAGATGCTTGACTGACAGCCTTTGCGGGTGGGAGAGGAAGGAGATACTTGTGTATTGGCAGAGCAGATTGTGTATAAGGTGCAGAAGGAAACATGTCTTAGAATGTACCAGATGGGTTCACAGCTAGGAATAAGAGAAAATTAATTTGGCTATCCCCCCCCTTTTTTATTTGTTCAATATCCCTTGCATCTCTTCAAATGCTACCTTCCAAGGGCATCTGTTTCAGGGGTTGCATTGCCACATGAATGCACATCCACCAACCAATGCCACTGTCTTTATCCCCAGTCCCTCCCCATGCTATGTCCACATACATATGTATCTAGTGATAGGGTGAAAATCTGCCTGGGCCCGTGAGGGCAGTGTACACCCCTGTGTCTGGATCTCCCGGGCTCTGATGAATGCGCCGGGCAGAATTTTGCCCACCTCCGCCAAAGGACAAAGGGGACGCATGCCCTTTGTCCTTTTCCCCTGCTGTGTTAGTGGTGGCTGTCATTAATGCAGCAGGGGGAAATACACAATTTCTCCAAGGCTGGGGGAAATTGTGTATTTCCTGTCATGACTTTTTTTAACAGGGACTTCAAGGCCCCCTTCAGTGATGGCGGGGAGAGAGAAATGTGATTTCCTCAAAGCTAGAGAAAATTGTGTATTTTCCCCCTTCTCTATAATAGCGGCAGCTGCCATTAGAGTGGAGGGGAGAAATACATGATCCCCTAGCATTGGAGAAATTGCCTCACCCCACCATGCCAACCATGACCTTAAAGGCCCTCATAAGTTAAGAAGGCCTTTAAGGCCACGATTGACAGGGAGAGGCAAAGCAAACTTTCCAGGGCCTCCAGAAAGTGTGCAATTCCCCTAGCAAGCCATTAATGTGTCTGGGGGAATTGCACACTTTCTGGAGGCCCTGGACTTTGCCTCCCTCTCCCTGCCAATCATGGCCTTAAAGACACTTTAAGGCCACAATTGGTGCAGGGGGAAGGGAGGCAAAGCACATTTTCCAGGGCCTCTAGAAAGTGTGTTCTGGTGAGCGCTCGGCCAGGCCAGCTCCCAGAACAGGGACAGCTGAGCAGCACACGGTGAACTCACGGGGTGAGTATCCTGCAGGTTCTTCATCCCATATACCTATCCTCTAGGCTGACCAGATAAAATCCAGGTCAGGGCTCATGTAACTTTAACAGTTGTAGAGAAAAGGGAATTTCAGCCAGTGTCATTTGTATGCAATGAGTTCCTGGTGAAATTCCCTCTTCATCACAACAGTTAAAGTTGCAGGCACTATACTAGAGTGACCATATACAAAAGAAGGCAGGGCCCCTGCAACTTTAACTGTTGTGATGAAGAGGAAATTTCAACAGGAACTACTTGCATACAAATGTCACTGGCTGAAATTCCCTTTTCTCTACAACTGTTAAAGTTACATGACCTGGATTTTATCTGGTCACCCCACTATCCTCCAATGCCATCCAACACTCCACAGATGGAAAATGGGACAGGCTTTAAATTCCCCACTTCACACTGATAGGGCTTCCCTTTTCTAACATTACACATTTCTAAAGGCAAATCCTCCAATACACCAACCATTTTATTTTGTATTCCAGGAGTAAAGAACCTCTTTCTGCCCAAGGACTGAATTTCATTTTGGAGAAGCTGAAACGGGATATATTTCAGTGGTGAGCAAAGAAAAGGGCTTGGGTAGGCTGACCATATGAAAAGGAGGACAGGGCTCATGTAACGTTAACAGTTACAGAGAAAAAGGGAATTTCAGCCAGTGTCATTTGTATGCAATTAGTACCTGGTGAAATTCCCTCTTCATCAAAGAAATTAAAGTTGCAGGCACTATACTAGAGTGACCAGATACAAAAGAAGTCAGGGCCCCTGCAGCTTTAAGTGTTGTAACGAAGAGGGAATTTCACCAAGTACAAAGTGCATACAAATGACGCCAGCTGAAATGCCCTTTTCTCTACAACTGTTAAAGTTACATGAGCCCTGTCCTCCTTTTCATATGTCAGCCTAAGGCTTGGGCCAAAGGTGTGGGGGGGGGAATATTTCAGCATATTTTAGCTGAAAGCTCTTCTTACCAGTAACTAAGCTTAGGAGAGCCATTTCAAATTTTTAGAATCATCCAAAACCTGCTGGGAAACAACAACGACAACAACCACAGATATGGACCATTGGGGGAAGAGGTGGGGGTTGTGGAAAGGGTGGGGCCATACGGAAAACCCTCTAGAATCAGATTGGGAGGCCAGGAGGGCTGAATTGTGCCCCTGGTCCTGAGGTTCTGCACCCCTCCTGTATCCAATTCCTGCATAGTGGAGGGTGTATAGATATACTAGAAAACATACTTACCCTGCACTATGTTACCAACAGTGCAAAATTCCCCAAATTCTTTTGCTCTTTGCTGCACCTAAACTTCTTCAGTCTGCTGTTTCTGCGCCTTCCTCATGCTCTGGTCTCCCCCAGCTGGCTCTCTCTTTAATACCCTCATCTAGGGTGACCATATTTTGGAAACCAAAAAGGAGGACAACATGGCTGCCCCTCCAAGGGGGCGTGCCCACCCAAACATGGCTTTGGTCACACGTCTGATTTCACAGCACATAATTAAACAAACTTGTACTACATAACATCTTAATGTTAAAATCACTGAAATAAAGAACAAGTGAGACATTCAAAGACATTTGTAGCTTTTGCTGTACTTTGAAGCTTTTGCCATACTCTGTGTGATACAGTCTCCCCTTCCCTCAGGTATCTTTTTTGACTGCAAATCCTTCACTGGATGACCATAGTCTCAACTTCCCTAACATTTAACACTCTTTCCCCATCACCTTCCTCAAATCCATACTTACAGATTCAGCATACTGCTACCACTGAATAAGTGCAGAAAAACCGAGTACAACAAACTAGCATTCAGAAAGAATATAAAATACTATCCCCCTGCAAACAAAAGCCATGGAACAAAATGGACTAACGGCTTCCCTCCTTTTATCCAAATATCTCCTGAATTTACACTGCCTCAGTGTGCAGAGAACAGAGATTCCAATCAGGGACCCAAAGAAAACTGGCCAAAGAAACCTCAGAAACAGGTCCCATTGATTTCAATGAAGCTTACTCCCAGATAAATGAATATAGGATTGCAGCCACTTAACATCTGTGCATCTTTCTCTAGCAAGTGCAAGCCCCTTCTGTCAAGGACAACTGTACACTCACAGAACCTGGCCTCATGGATCATGCAACCAGCAGGTGCTCTCCAGAAAGATGCTTTCAGAGCCTAGGAGATCCAGACACATTCAGACAAGACACACTATGCACTCACATATTATCTTGCTGGGACAGAACAATTCCCAGAATGACCAGATACAAAAGAGGACAGGGCTCCTGCAACTTTAATTGTTGTGATGAAGAGGGAATTTCACCAAGTTGGGTGGAGGGAGGAATCCACAAAGCCACACTGTAAAATAATCATAATCACAATCTCAAAGCCATACAGAAAAGAAATGTTTGGAACCGAGCTGTAAGTTGTGAGTACATATATCCCTTTGCATGTAGTATAATCATCATCATCACCTGCATCAGCACAAAAGCAGTTTTGGAGCCACATTTTTTTTAAAAAAATCATCATCATCCACACACACCTCACACACGGTCACCAAAGGCAATAAAAAATAAAATCTACATACCCCTGCATACCCACCCAAAGTGGGGGGAAACCCCACCCTTCCCCAAGACAATTTAAAAAAAAAACTCCCCCCACACACTTAACCAGGGGGAGGGGAGAATAAAAATCCACCCCACACTCATCCAAGGCAAAATAATCATAATCATAATCATAATGGCTAAAAATAGAATACAAATCCACCACACACCAACATACTCACCCATGGCAAAACTGATAATAGTTTTTAAACTCACCCAAGGCAACCCACTCTCTACACACATTCACCCAATTAAGAGTCTATCTACACTACTGCTATAAAACAGTTTTAAATGGTTTAAAACGGTTTATAACAGTTTTGAGAACTGTTGGGGCCCAGGACACGCTCCACAGACAGTTTTCAAAATGTTTCCAAAGTGTTTTATCCTGCGTGTGTAGATGGGCTCTAATTCATCAAAATCAGTACCCAAAGAATGGATAGAAAATCAGTAACAACTTATTTCATCATTGCAGCCAGAGATAAAATCCAATCTACCCCCCAACACCCCACTAGACTTAGATTGCAGCTAGAGACAGTTCATTTGGCCTGCATTACTTTAACACACACACACCACACACACAGGCGCACACAGGAGCAGCAATTCCCAGGTGGGCGCAGAGCGGAGGAACGTGCCAGTCCTTGTATTTTAAAAAGGGGGGAGATTAAGTTGAGGTAGCGCACTAGGTTAAAAAAGTCAGTTGAAGCCAAACCGTATTACCTGGTGGTTGGAGGGGATGAGGCACCCTCAGTGTAAAGCCCCCCTCTCTCTAGGTCTAGGGAGCAGGAAAATAAAATACCATCAGCTGCCCCAGCAGCCCCACTGGCCAGGCCCTGGCTAAGCAAACAGGGAGGGACCACGTCGGCCCAGGTGGAAGCAAACCCAGGCAGCGGCTGCAGCCATAATAACCCACATGCTGGCTGGAGGCCCGAGCGCTGGGAAGAAGCCCGAGCAGCGGCTGAATCAAGGCGCGGCTGTGGAAGATGAGGAGGAGGACGGGGCAGGTGGCGCTGGCTGGAGGCCCAGGCGCTGGTGGGAGCAAGTTTGGGCAAGCCGCATGCAGTGCACGCGGAGGCTGAAAACGGAGGGGAGCTGAACAAAGAGCAACCAAATCGCCATGTGCTCATAAAAATGGGGAGGAGGCGCCCTAACTGGCCTGGGCAGGTGCAAGGTGAGCCACAAGCACCGCCGCTGCTTTACCTCCTCCGCTGCCGCTTCTCTCTTCATGCCCCACTGCTTCAGCGTCCTCCTCTGCTGCTTCTCCACCACCAATTCTCCGCTGCTGCTTCTGCCACCGCCACCGGTTCTCCTCGGGTCTCCTCCTCGGGTCTCCTCCTCCTCCATCCGTCCGTCTTCTCCTCCTCCTCCGTCTGTCTTCTTCTTCTCCTCCTCCTCCTCTGCTGTTGCCGCTCTCATTGCAGCAGCTGGGCCCTGCTGCTGCTTCTGCTGTAAAAAGCCCCTGATCGGCCCGGGGAAGGGGCTAGAACGACGCGCACCCGGAAGTGCGGGTGCGCGTCGTTCCGGCCTCTTCCCTCGCTGATCTGGGCCTTGTTCTTGGCCAGCGCAACCGCGCTAGCCAAGAACAAGGCCCAGATGGCACGGGAGAGGCCCAATTTTTCCGGACCGTGGGGGATATTTTAAAATCCCCCCCCCGGACTCAAATTTGGCCCCTTTTCCCGGACATGTCCGGGGGGATCCGGACGTCTGGTCACCCTACCCTCATCCCCCAAAAGAGAAAGTACTGTGTCAGTCTTGAAGAAATGAAACTTAACGGTAGAAATGAAGCTACTCTTCTCAGGACTACCCCCTCCCAAAAGAAAAACCCCGTGCCTCTAAGCCTGACTTTATTACCTTGCCTACCTCCACTGCCCGTTCCTATGTTTCTCTTTGCATCAAGAGCCCAGAAACATACTCTTCCTCCACACCTTACTTCGTGCAGGGTAAGACGCAATCAGAAACAGAACTGACAAGAGATGCCCAGCTGTCCAGGCTTGTGCGCGGCAGTCATTTATTTTGCCTGCCCAGGGGAATGAATTGAAATTGAGCATATAGTGGCAGACACAATGGGCAGCAATAATTGTAAGAACTAGAATCTCCAAAGACCAGTGGCAGAAGTATGAATCGTGAGGATGTGCAGAGCCCTCTGAGAAATATTGTTATACTCCACAATTTTTGTTGTTGTTGGTGGTGCTTCTCTCAGAATTGTCTAGATGATGATGATAATGATGGTTTTGCTTGATGAAACAATCATCTGTCTCAAACTGTTGCTTTAAGGGAATTTCAGCAGCAACTTTGACAAAGACTAGCCTGCCCACACTATGCTATATAATGTGTTCAACACATTCTCTGTGATGACCTGTTTATGTACATAAAGTGATCAGAATTGCATATCCATTCCTCCTGGAATGTCAAGCAAAACACATGGCTGATGATCCAAGAGCCAAGCTAATATACATCCAGCAGTCTCCAACATGCATTTTTGATCGTGCAAGGCCGGTGTAAATGAATGCCCCCAGGTTGCTGGTTTGTGTGCTAGTACTCTCTGTGTGAAGTTTTCTTCTTTCAAATCATTGCTTGCTGACATTCATAGAACTCAAATCCTGGTGCCGCCTCCAAAAATCCCCTTTTGCTAAAGACAGGGCTGTATTTCCTTATACTTGTGCCTATTGGAGAGAACTTTGCTTTTCTGTGGAGCTATTTTGCTTATAGTAATAGCAAATCATAGTTGATGAATCTTGGGAGTTTTAGCTGATGAATCTTAGGAGTTTTAGCTGATGAATCTTAGGAGCTTTACCTGATGAATCAAATACATCTAAATAAAAGTGCAGGTGAATAAAATTATACTTCTAAAGAAGAAAATTTCCTTAGCTGCTACTAGGAAGGTGCCAACATGTTTGGCTAAAAACAACCTATCAGATTTTGCAAACTTTTCCAAGTGCATTTGCAAAAGAGAGAGAGAGAGAGAGAGAGAATTTCCAACCCTTTATAAGAAAGGGTCTTGGGGGGAGGGGAGGGCTATCATCGTAAGATTAAGTACAGGTTAAGAGGAAGTGCACACTCTTTACCTGTGCTTAGAAATGGATGGAACAGAGTGACTATCTCACTAGCCAGGAGGCCTCTTTTCTGCTTCCCCATCAATGGTGTAGTGGAGCCAGGGATGTAGCACTGACAATTGTTGTTATTATTATTATTATTATTATTATTATTATTATTATTATTTAGCAGGGGCATCATCTGCCACCACCTGCCCCTCAGAAATACCTGTTTCCTCTGAGTTTAGCTGCAGTAGCTGGGAGGACCTTCCCCCAACAATATATTTATGAATGGCTTGGTCCTGAATGGATAATCCAGAAACACTTTAAGAAATGCTTGTTCCTGGTAGAGATCAAACGGCCAGAATTGGTTTGCTGAAATGGATCAACACAGTTGCCTGAATTTTTAGACTCCCCTTGGGGACATGTCGTGATGAGTGGCTGCACTTCAGAATATGCCACACTGCTCCCCAGCTACTGAAGTTAAAAGAGAGAGAGAGAAAGAGAGGGAGAGAGAGAAAGAGAGAGAGAGGCTTTTTCTGAGCATGCTCAGAAACATCATTTCCCACAAGGATTTTGAGGAGTGTTCTGTAACTTCAATCTTCATGATACATGCAGAAAATGCTGTTTCTCAGCATGCTCAGAAGTAGGGATGTGCATTGCATCGGATCCGATATCCTATTCCGATTAAAATCAGAGGATATCAGACATCCAATACCGATTCCGATACAAAAATTTGGAGAGCCGATTTTTTCCAATCCGATATTTTTGTCTCTGATTTTAATCGGAAAAGATAGGAATATCAGACACCATTTTGAATGCTTTTTCTCCGTAGCCTAGTATTGTGTAGGGATATGCAGGGACGCCAAAAATCGGATCGGAATCGGAATTTAAGATTTAAAAAAACTCAGTTCGGAAAAATTGGAGGTCCATCGTATTGTATCAGATCCGATTCCGATATGAAAATCAGACCTCCGATTTTTTTAGTCAGACACCATTTTGAGTTATTTTCCCCATAGCCTAGTATTGTGTTACAAAAATGCCTATAACTTTTTTATTTTTAAAGATATAAGGATGAAACCTGGCCACATCGCTGATGGGTTTGAGGTACTTCTTTGTGGGAAATTTCAGAAAGATAGCTCCAGGCATTTTGTGGCTATGACTTTTTTTACTAATGAGCCAGGAATGCCCAAAACTTCTTTATTTTTAAAGACCCACACATGAAACTTTGCCACATTGCTGATGGTATCTTGGGACTCTTGTGTGTGAAATTTCAGAACCATAGGTCCTTGCCTTGTGTGGCAATTTATTTATTTTTAAAAAATAAGTAGTAGTGGGGTAAAAACAGTTATGCCTTCAACTTCTTATTTTTAAAGATCCAAACATGAAACATGTCCACATTAGAGATACCACTTTGGTTGACATGTGTGAGCAATTTCAGAAGCATAGCTTCAAGTGTCTAGTGGCAAGGTATTTTGGGAGAAATGAGGAGAGAACCCCATTTAACTTTTTTAGTTTTACAGATAGAAGCATAAAACCTGCCCACATGGCAGATGGAAGTGAGGTACTTATCTGTGAGAAATTTCAGAAAGATAGCTCAAGGCATTTTGTGGCTGTGAATATTTTACTTTTAAAGTTCCAAAGGTTCAAAAACAGAGGCTTTGACAGCTGTCAAACTGCACCCCCACTCCCCTGCCTTCCCCCCTCTGTTACCTGTCAAACCCACCATTTTGGAAGTTTCGGAACTGTTAAAGTAAAAAAAAAAGTGGTATCTCTAACTACAAAGTGAGGAGGGATCACGAACATGAATGGGAATCAGGCACAAGCTGTTTGGTGAGATGGTGTTTGGAGAATCCTAGAGATCCCAGACATTACTTGTACACCCATCCCTAGCTTCATGTTCAAGTGGGGGCTTGAACCTGGATTCCCTCAAGTCCCAGTTCAACATTACAACATTACACCCACTGGCTCTCCCTTTGTATTAGAGCAGACTTCCCCGAACTAGGTCCTCCAGATGTTTGGGATGTCAATTTCCATCATTTCTCACCATTGGACCATGCAGGCTGGGGTGATGGCAGCTGTAGTCCAAAACATCTGGAGGGCACCAGCAGCTGGAGGAAGGCTGCATTAGATTAAATGGAATCAAGATTCAAATAATGTTGAGACAGCAGTGCTAAACATACACACACACACACACACACACATCCGATTGTGGCAGCTGTTTAATACCTTTGCATTTGCATTATGTTTACAGGTTTCTAGCATTCTGTGTAACAATCAGCATTTTTGCATGGCTTGTACTTCTCAGGAAAAGGAAATGCTGATTTCAATGGCATTTCAATAAGAACAGATTTGGAGGCGCTGTCCCACAGTATAAATAACTCTTGTTTCTCCATTTGCTGGAATCTAATTGTATATTTGGTACAGCACCTTCCAAGCAGGTTTCACAACTTGCTTGCATTTTGCGTCCCCCCGGTGCTTCACCAGCTTAATAATGCAAGATGGTAGGCAGTTTAATTACAGAAAACTGTAGCATAATTAATGACATTGTAACGGTGAATAAATTACAGTGTTCAGTGATAATGTATAGCTCACCAGGGCCATAGCAGAAGGAGGGAGAAGCAGAGGGAGAAAGCGAGGATAAAAGAGCTGAAATGATGAAGTGGCAGCTGAGACCAGGATTGGAGGAGGAGGATGGGGGAGTGCAGTGTTTAAGACATGCCAGTGTTGGCTCGGTTGGGCTGATGGGGAGAAAAGAGGAGGCAGGTGCTTGGAGAACAAAGTAAATGGGCCATGGAATTGCCTGTCCATGTCATTATTTACTCGCCTCCATTAACGCAAGTGGTCAGGAGTGTTGTGATGCGTTACTAGCCCCAGTTTCCATGTCACACTGTGGCTCTGTTTTGCTGTTCCCCACCCCACTCATTTGTGGCAGCAATTAGAGAGTGATGAATAAGAAGCTGTCTCATTCTCAATCCTTCATGTCTGTATTCTGACTCTCCAGGGTCTCCGTTTTCATCCTTTAACTAGAACTCACCTGGATCGGACCAATATGTGCAAAGACCAAGCCGTGCTGTAAAGCTATGCCTCCTGAGAGTGTTGTGCATTCGTAGCTAGAGCAGGGGGTCATAGACACACTGGTTGACAAAACTCTAACAAGCAAGGTGTGAAAGGGAAGCATCCATCTGAGATTAGTTCATACGTGATGCTGCAGACAGTGAGTGGTAATCATGTAAGACTGAACAAACCGAAAAGGTAGATTTCCCTCTTTTGTCATTTGGTGGAATCACCATTGTGTGTGTGTATGTGTGTGTGTGTTGTCAAACTGAAATAATTTGGATTTGCGGGGGAGGACAGGTTATCATTTTAAATCAAACAAGAAAATGTGATTTCTTGTCTTAATTATATGAGAGCCAATTAAGTTTCATATGATTCAGCTCTCATTGACTGGAAAACATACCTAAGTTCATTATAACTTTTTTTTCATTCTCTCCAAGCATCAGACTTGAATATTATTGCAGGTATGGCCGCTGCTGAAAGCAGAAGTGCTGTGTCTTTTTCAGCACTGACTGCAGGTTTCTAAGCCACTACTTCGTTGGCTCCTGAGGGAGGAAAACTAATAGTTCAATGATAGGACATTAAATCAGTTTTTCCAGAAGAAGGACGAACTAGATATACAGCTTCTTTACACGAGCAATTTATTGCCTGCTCATGGCTGGCCACTCGCAGAAGTTTGGGTTCTTTACATGATGCTGTCAACCTCCAGGACATCTCCTGCACTTTCTCTCCTGTTATCTCACTTAAAGAAATATACAAACTGAGATAATGCAGTACTTAAAATAACGAGTGGATTAATTCCACCACTAGATGGTGATGTTTCATTGAACTTTGTGGCACATTTGCCAGAGGGGAAGTTGTCAATTACAAATCACGTGGTCACCTTTGGTCACCATTGAAAGGAACCCATAGTGAACATGGAAAAACCTGAGGTGGGGGAAAAAGCCCGGTAAGGGTGTGGTTTATTTCATTAATGTAGAGATGCCCCAGGATTGCTATTCCAGCCTTGGTGATCTGCTATGACTCCTGAAAATATGAGTGCCACCTTATTGATTTCATGATTATTGGGTGCTACCTGATTAGGCATCAATAGTTCAATCTTACTCACTAGATGGCTGATATTTAAAAAAGAATAGTGAAATCTGGATTTGCTAGGTGGCTTATTGTTCTGTTTCATTCCTTCCTGCTTTGCCTTCAGTTCCACCCCATCAGCATTCCTATGCATTGATCAATTCTACAACATTCCTTTGAAGCCTTCATTATCTACTAAAAAAATGTGGCGAGAAAACATAATTAGATGCCACTTTGCTTAAATAATACCTTTGAAAGCCACACATCGACTTATGAAAGGGGAAAGGAGAAGTGGCACAGTTTGAACTAATGACCGAATTAAGGGAAGCTGGGTTATTTTATTTGTAGTTGTTTTTTAGCCAGGGGTTCCCCACGCCATCACTTTCTTCCAGCAAATCATGACAAATCTAGAGTTCAGATAGATGGATGATTAGATATTTTCCCCCCATCCACACTCAAAAATGAAATATTTCTATAATATTAAACCCGTCAAATTGATCAAAGTGCAGTGTCAAAAGATATTGTAAGTGCTTCTTCTCATCTAGTCCCCAGGATGATTGCAAATCTGAGCACTTTTTTATCTCTCTCTCTCTCTCTCTCTCTCCAGAAAAGGACTGTAGATTTCTAATACTCAATGCAGATAAATATGAATCATGAAAATGAGCCAGCTATCCTCAGCTGAATTCCCCTGACCATGCATGTATCAGGGCATGATAGGCCCTTAGGCTGACCAGGTAAAATCCAGGTCAGGGTTCATGTAACTTTAACAGTTACAGAGAAAAGGGAATTTCAGCCAGTGTCATTTCTATGCAATTAGTACCTGATGAAATTCCCTCTTCATCACAACAGTTAAAGGTGCAGGCACTATACTAGAGTGACCAGATACAAAAGAAGGCAGGGCCCCTGCAACTTTCACTGTTGTGATGAAGAGGGAATATCACCAGGAACTAATTGCATACAAATGACACTGGCTGAAATTCCCTTTTCTCTACAACTGTTAAAGTTACATGAGCCCTGACCTGGATTTTATCTGGTCACCTTATGGTAGGCCTCAGGTTGTGATGTAGCAGAGAATGTTTTAGAGTTGGGCCTAGAATATTAGGGTCTAAGTCCCACCTCTACTATGGGCTCACTGTTCCCAGTGCTCTGTGTGGCCCTGATGCAGGGTTTGATAATCACAGCAATGGGCATCGGTTGTCAGCCCTCTTGGGCACCTCCCAAGGCCCACTCCTAGGCCCTTGGAATGTCCTGGTCTTGAAGCTTCTCCTTGTTGTCAGTCTCTTGCTGTTCATGTCCCCCCACTGCCTGCAAACAGTGACAAGAGAGAGAAGATGGAGCATCCTCCTCCACTTGCTCTTCTAGGTAGTTGTAGAGGCTGGAGTGAGGGGGAATGGCCAGCAGCAAGAAGTGGACCATTTCTGAAAAGGACCCACCTGAGAGCACCTTTCCAAGCCCCCCCCCAAAAAAAAACCAAATTGGAACCAGCACTGAGATTTCCAAGCCCTCCACTGAAGATAGATGTTGGGAGCTGCTGCCTCCACTTAACTAAACCTGAAAGCCCTGCAGGTAGAGACATTCTCTCTGTGTGAGGAAAAAAGGTGCCCCAGTGGGGTATTTCAAAGGGTGGTGTTACTTTTGAACATAGGATAAATATTGTATATAATTTACACATTAAGTGATAAATGCAACACCTGGAGTAGTAGATTGAGTTGCAGTTTAGCATGAGAAAAAAAATTGCTCAAGAGAAACCTGTGTCTTCAAACCCTGTCGCTAAAGCATTCCCAAGAACGCATCATCCATCCTTCCCCATCCAGATGCTTTAGGCTACAACCCAACATTCCTGACCATTGGGCACACTGGCTGGCAGTGATGAGAGCTGGAACTCCAAAACATCTGGCAGGAACTAGGATGTGGAAGGCTGACATAACCCAATAAAAATCACAGCATGACTCTGCTTTTTTTTAGTGGCTCATAAATGCAAAGGTAGGGAAATCATATGAAGACCTAAGCTAGCCATGTCCTTTTCTACTAGGCTCTTCATTTGAGTAGCACCTCTTGTTAGCCAAACGGCAAATTGCATGACTAACCTTTCCATTACACACACACAAACTATTGAGGCATTCAATAGAAGACATGGTGGTGCCAACTGTGTAGGAGGCAGATGGGCACAGACACTGTCCCTGCCCCCATTAAGCCCACATGCCCTGGCCAGCCCTGCCTGCTCAATCAATCCCCCAACCTTCGCATGTTGACTGGGAATGTCTAAAGTTGGATTTCAAGCATGTTCAAGATCCTTGGAAAACATCCCCCTGTTGGAAATTCTGATTCTGCAAGCTTCCCGATCATGGGTAGGATTCCAAGCACATTCAGCTGAATATGCTTACAATTGCCATGCAGACCTAAACACTCAGTGCTCAAGGATGGGGAGGGAAGGACCACCCCACCCGTTCTCCGTACATAGTTTGGGCCTGTTTTTTCCCCCTTATTCCCATTCATCTGTAAGAACTACTAGTGCTCTAATCAGAATACAGAACATAGCATTGCAGTAGTTGCACACATGCAACTCTCCCCACTTTAGAGTCTGGAGGGAGAGTGGCCACCCCATTGCTGTGATTCGAAAAATCAGTGATATAGTGGAAAGGTATTCGAGGCAGTAAAAGATGCCAAGCAACTGGGGGATAGGAATCAGCAGATCAGGCATTGAAGTGATGAAGGGGAACCCATGGTGAGCAAAGCTGACTATGTTATTTTTCAAAGCTGGGTGAAAATGGATGGGTAGGAGAGAATAGTTCTCCTTCTGCTTGGATTGACATCTGATCTGGAGAATAAACCAGGGCCATTAATGTCCAAGATTTCAGAGGTCTGGTTCATGATGGCTTAGAAAAGGGCCTTTAGTATCATAGTGCCCACTCTCTGGAACTCCCTACCACTACAAATTGGACAGGTACCAACCCTACTGAAAATGCACCTTTTTTTCAACAAGCATTCCCTGGAATATCATCTCCTGTATACCGTAATAACATACAGTATTTAATTATGACATTATACTGCATTTTTGTACATCACTTAGAACTGTCTTTTAGTGTAAGGGATTCATAAATATGAACAAATAAATAAATAAAGGTTTCCAAGTTTGTTTAAGCCAAATATTACAAATCACCATGATTCATATTCCAAGCCAAGCAATTATGAAATTTGGCAATGTCTCTAACACCCTCTACAGGCAATTTACTCATGGAGGAATTTACATGGAAAATATTATGCAGGAATACCAATTTATTAACAATACCAATTTCTGAATACAAACAATATTATGCAGGAATACCAATGTGGATATTTTAAAGACAGGTCTGCAAATAGGAAACTAGACTCCTAGATTGTTCCCGCAAATTCATAAGGATTGTACAGTCAGTGTAAGATATTATTAGTGGAGAAGAACAGTGACATTGGAATTAACCACTCTGTTTTAGAGGTGGCAGATCCATTGCATTTGTACACTCAGCCTCATCTTGCAGATGTTTCTATACATTTTAATCAATGGAGAAACTGACCCACTGGGCACTGGAATGTCCTGCTAAAGGTCATTCTCTAACTTTGTGGCAAACTGGGCTAGAATGCAGAGTAGTGTTCCATTTCCCATACTTATGTTAACTGTCTGGGTACAATGACAGAATCAAAAAAAAAATATCTGAGCATGGAAGGAAGATTGCCAAGACATTGGGTGTGGAGGGAAGCAGGGAGAGCAACTAAGAAACTAATTCCTCTAACTTTACTGCTTACCATATTAGAAACAAATTTAGGGCTTTAAGGATTAAGTGCCATTAATTACTGCCCAACAAATGCTGAACTACAATAGAGCACTTGTGGAAACCAAGAGGACTTCTGCATGAATGCTAAATGGCTTCATTAATGTTCAGTGCAATTTCATTGAATGATAAATTAATTTGCCTGATGCTCTAAGAATTACTGAGTGGGAGCAGGGAAAATATGCATTGGCTACAAAGCGAGGGATTGCTCTGTTCTCTAGCATGCAGAAAAGCTCATGCAGACATGATGTGCTTTTCAGACAGCCTTGCCAGTTGGATGGCCAGGCTTATATATAAAATAACACATCATTTGGATAATTCCAAATGGATATAGCAAGGCCTGAAGACAAGGAATGGGTCTTTTTTGATGCACTGGATGGTACTAAATATAACAGGATTAGAGCATTGATGAAACTCAATCAACAGCAAGCCCTGAAATCTCGACACCATGTCTGTCTCCAATGTAGGTGAAAGGTGCACCCCTCCAAAACATACATAGTGAAATGGGGACATATTTCCCAGCTGGGGGGGAAATCGTAAAACATGCACTTCTTTTTGACTTGTCACTAAAATGATTCCAGAACCCTCCGTAGATTGACATGTCCACATGAGAGTTGAAATGAGATGGGGAGAATTCACTTCATGATTACTTTTCCATGGCAAAAATTGCAGTGGGGGGGGGGAAGAAGAAGAAGAAGAAGAAGAAGAAGAAGAAGAAGAAGAAGAAGAAGAAGAGAGATGGCATTGTGGCTTGCTGAGATGAGAGGCAGAAAGTCTGATGGGGAAAATCATCTTCCTGGGATTGGAAGAGAACTCAAGAGTATTTATAACTAGGTTTTCTTGGGGAAAACACAAGGTCTGTTTTCCCCAGGAAAACCTAATAACAGCCCATACTTATAGGAGCCTTTTATGTACAAGGGATTAAATGACATTGCAATCACTTGATCAATATAAAATCTGTTGTGACACATACATAGTCAGTTTTCCATTTGCATGGCTGTGGCATCTTTGGCCACATGTCTTGTCACACACCTCCTCTTTCTCAGGGTTCCATCTGCCTTAGATGGAACTTCTTCATTGAGTGGGAGTCAGAGCTGCCCAAAGATCTTGCCACTTAAGGTTTCAGCCAACATAATACATGCTGCTTTCTCCTTGCCATCTGACAGCTGCCTGCAATCTCCACAACTCTGGTCTCTCCAATTCACTCAAGTACATATTACCTGGAGTCCTGCAAGTTTTTGCCCAATCCCACGAGACTTTTTAGTGTGTCCGGCTTCTTTGTTGTCTTATTGATCCTTTTTTACCAGGCATGTTCCTGGCGTCTGTGTTAAATTTGAACAAAGCATCAGCTCCACCAGGTTTTAAAGATTTTGGCAGTGGCATTTAGCAACTCTTAGAAAAGCTCCTGTCACCCTTTCCTGTCTATTATTTCTTCTCCTCTTTGTCATTTACTTGTCTCCTCCATGGCCTTTAGGACATCTCTGCTTCCTCTGGAATTTGCTATTAGTTCCATCATGACATGCCACAAATCGGCATGGCATTTTTCAAAACAAGATCAGGCGTTTTAGGAGATGGTTCTGTTGAGCTTGTAACAATTGAATCCAATAGGGATATTGCAGGATTTTATTTGGCATCTTCTATTGGTCTAGATCTTCTTCTTTTTGTGGCAGCAAACTGCTTATTTGCCAAGTAGCTTTCAGCTTTATTTATTTATTCGACCAAGTTTCTCCCATGTTATCAGGCTGCGCAATTACTCATGAGCTGTTCTTAACCCTTTACAAGTTTGTGCATGATCAAATGGTTGTTTACGGCCCACCAGCCTTCCATCATAAAAGTGAAAGCAGCAGGTGGACTCCCATCTGTGCACTGACCAGAGCCAGACCAGCTTAACTTCTATTAGGTGGCTGCTGCATTCTGTGCCTTTAGACCAGGCCCTGGGACATTCTTTGGTTGTAATTAGGGATGTATGAGAAATATGTTCCAGTTTGATTTTGATCGGGATTTACCCAGTTCACACCTTCCAAATTCAACGCAGACTCAGACACAATCTGTACATTTCAAACTTGCAATGTGAAATGTGCACATTCTCCTCCTGATTCAAGTATTTTTGTGTGTATTTTTCAAAAGCACACATTTTTTTCATGTGCATTTTTAAAATGTATGCATGCTCTCCAACACATTCTGGGAGGTCCTTGGATCACTTTGCAAGTTTGGATATGTATGGGCAGTTCCAGAAAGTGTGAAACTGAGTAAATACTAATCAAAACTGAACTGAAACAAATTTCCCATACACACTTAACACACCCATGCACACGCACACACCACAATCGCATACTGCCCATCGTAATGATGGCCATTCTGCTCATGGTTCTTAGAATGCATGTATGCCTGTTCATATTTCTAGCCATGTCCATCCATGCATTAGCAAAGCCCAACTTGTCCTCTTTCTGTGACTTGATAGCGTATAATGAGTCAACTTGTGAGCACAAGACAAGGAGATGCCTTCCTATCAGCTAGTCCCCTGATTTAGCAAATGCCAGCACTCCATGCCGGACTGGTAAACAGCTGCTTACTATTTTATTTATCTCCTTGCGATCATCAGGGGAGGATAATTTCAACTACACGCCACATCTCATTGACAGCAACCACCTGAAAAGTTAGGGATGAGAGTGAAGGGGGACAAACCAAGACAGGCTGCGAGGAGCGTGTGAAGGGGGCACATGGAGTTAACGCAAGATGGGAAAAGCTAGAGGAGTCGAGAACATGCATACAATATTCAGTGACGTGGTGTCAAGACACAGATATGGGTAGAACGGTAATTAAAGTAAACAGTGCATCAAAGGCTTGGCTAAAGCCATTATTTAAATTGAAAGTAAATGTAGAAACAGTTTTGTGTTACAAAAAAGAAAAGGAAAAAAAGGGTTACCAAGAACCGTTTGAGAATATTAACGATGACAGAAGTGGAATGGTTGAATATCAATGCCTTCTCCTTGACAACATGTGACAGTGTGGAGAGGTGGTGGAGAAAGAGCGCCAAACCATCCATTGGCACACAGGAGCTGGCTCAAGTGTCCAGAGTTCTCTGAAGGTGACTTACTAAAACCAGAAGCCTGCAGCTAAAGATTTGACTGTTTATTTCAAACCAGTGTGGCCTTCCTCACTTCTGCATCTCATAGACAGGTGTGCCTCTTCTCTTTGACCATAATTTTCCTCTCATATCCCATTTTCAGTCCCCACCCACATTCCTCTGGTCCATCTCTTCTTGGGCAGTCATGTGATTAACTTTATCAGTCATCCTCTGTTTGAAAGGATGTCCAGTGAAAACCTGGTTTAAAGAGGAACAGGCATAAGAAGAGGAGGCCTTGAAGTTGTCCACCCACAGTTAGCAGAGAGAAGCCACCAGCAGTATCCGAATTACTGCAGTGCTGAAAACGTCTCACCCATTTTTCCCGCTCTCATTCAATTCAATAAAAAAAGGCATTGCTTTCAAAAAGAAATTCAATGGTGAAGAAAATGTGAGAGAAATTCTCGTGGATCAGGCTTGTGCTTGTCTTAGGAGGTGGCTCAGGACTGTCTATGTGTATCCTGTTTTTGATTGTACAATCTTCTCTCTCACAGCCTGTAGTCTCCTTGGCTTCCCACACTTCAATTAAAGCCCATGGGAAGGCAACAAGGGGTCATTTTTGTAAGCCGCCCAGAGAGCTTTGGCTATTGGGTGGTATAAAAATGCAATAAATAAATAAATTAAATAATTTTTCATATAGGTGTTTTTTCCCCCCTGTTCCAGAAGCAGAGGCAGACTAGGAGGCTGCAGAGCAATTGAAAGATGTGTAAAAGAAAGAAAAAACACACAGCCCCCTTGGCTTCCCTGCAGTGAATAAATTGCAGTGAAGAAATTATCAAATACCCGGAGAATGAGGCAGAACAATGGAAGCCTCTTTTATGGGGGAAGAAAAAATTCAGGAAATTGGAGGACGGATTTTGGCACAGCTCTAGCTCCACCACTTCCTTGGAGCAAGACCTCACCCTGGAGCTACATGCAATGCTGCCACCTTACATCTGCATTATGGTGGATGCAAAATGGAGGCCATCCTGCAAACAGAGTTGATGCTGTTGCCACTTGCAGTGGCTGCATGAAAAATACCAAAAACCCTTACGAAAATAGGAAGGAGCTTTACTACAACCCCTGCCAATGGTGAACCCTACCTGTGAGAAACTGTTTAGAATTTCTCCTTTCCCTGGAGAAATTTGTTGAAATTGACCCGACCTCTATGCCCAAAAATACGGTGGAGAACTTTGAAAGGACATTTGCACAAAGCGCTGCTGCTGCTGATGATGATGATGATGATGATGATGATAGTGGTGGTGGTGGTGGTGGTGGTGGTAGTGGTGATTGTACCGCCTTTCATCAGTATCAGGGCTCTGAAGGAGTTTCACAATGCAAATAAATAAATAAAGCATTAAAACCAATTCCACAATGAAAACATCAACAATTCTATAACAGCAGCAAACAAGATGCAAGTAACTGAGATGATAATTATCATGACAATGATGATTAACCACTGGGCTTAGAGATATTTCTGAAGTGTGGCTGAAAAAATCTTGATTTTTTTTAAGGAGTATCTCGGAATCACTCATAGGTTAGATAAGGAGAGTGCCTTGACATAGTTATGACTTCATTTATTGGAGGCCTGCGAAAAGCTGTAGGGAAATGTCCAGAAATTACACATGCGTGTTTGGCTGCATCCTTGAAAAATTGCTGTTTGCCTTCACCCTGGGACTTCGAGCCATTCCACTTAATACGCTAGACACTGAAATGACCCCTTTGTTTTCTTTATGATCGCTCCTGATAGTGTACTGTGCCAGAGATATCATATCTTTGATCTCTCCGTATGGATGTTAAGGTTCTCTTGAGTTCAGTAGTATCTCCTTGAGATTAATACTTCATGGCGTTCTCAGCACCATGCTGTCCTAACCCATACATCACAAGATGTCATCCTTGGCGCAAGCCTCCTGCCTCAATGGCATCGTGCTGGCAGGATAAATAACCCTTGGCAGGCTCCATTCTTTCCTCTTTGCTTTGTACAAATGGTTCAACTAGGAGCATGGAGATTCTCTAGAACCAGAGAGAGGAATGGCAGAGAGCCCAACATGGAAGAAAAGGCACCCTAGGGAGGTGACCAAGGGAGCCCCAATGAGCATAATAGCAGTGGCCAATGCAAAGTTTAATTATTAGTGTTTATTTGGTCTTTGATTCATAGGCAAGATGCATAAGACAGTGCAGCGGTTCCTCTGAGACGCCTTATAGGGAGCGACAAAGCAATTTTCCTCCAGGGTGCCCATCTGCCTGCTAACTCATTTCAGATCTCATCCATTAGATGGATGAATTATGCTGAAAATCACTCCCCCCCCCATGTTTTTCTTCTTTTTTGGCCTGGGTATATTTGTTTTCCTAGGAGCAGTGCAATCTGGATTTTGACAATGAGAAAAATGGTATTTCTGAATGACTGTGAGAGGGGGTTTAACAGATCTCAATCCTGTTCATTGGATACACTTTCTTAAGCAATTCACCCCAACTAGGGTTGTGGGAAAGAAAAACAGCCCATTCAGCATCAAAGAGACACAGAGAAAGAGACACAGACTGACTTTCTGGTGCACAGCTGCATATCTCCCTATCTCCCCCCCCCATCCCCCCTGCCCTCTGTCTTGAAGGGAAAAGCTTGATATAAATTTAACCTAGTCTCCTGGAAAACGAAGTCAGCAATGACTTCTGCCTGTAAACTTCCCCTCCTTTGTTTGCAGGCATGCCAACTTTACTCTTTGCTTGTGTCAGCTTACATCAACGAACAAGTTTTAGGGAATATATTTAATACCGTCGGAAGTTTATTTCTTTAGTTCATTTTCTATCTTGCCCCTTTTCCTAAGGATTTGGACCAAGTATCAACTGGTATTTTAGCATATTTAAAAGCAAAAGCCAACATTAATGTACAGATAATATTGAAATGGGAATTAAACACAATGCACTTTTAACCTTGGCTCCTGCTGAATGTCAACCCAAATTAGAAATAACTAGGGTCAAATTAATGTTATCCTAATCATCTCCCTACTCCTGTATATACTTATGTGGCTCCAATTCAAATCAGGACCATGGTGCTCTGGGAGGTATCCCCTCACCCTGGCAGTCAACACACCTCTGTAGGTGGAGGCAGGGGAAAAAAGCCTCCATTGAGTCCAATGGAGATCCCCCTCCCCCTTTTAGAGCACCATAGCCCCAGTCTGAATGGCGACTGCACATGCCTACACAGGAGTAAGCAAAACTAAGGGTATAAAGAAGAGAGTATAAAAGAGTGAGCCAGAGAGGAGTGAGCTAGAAAACAACAACACATGAGGAAAGAACAGGAGGGAGAAACAGCTTGAAAAGTCTAAATGCAGCTAGGGTTAAAAAAAACAACTTTTTGCAACTTTTTTTTTCTTTTAATGCCTTTGTATCTCTCAGCTTTCTTGACTAAATACCTTTATTAAGTTGTAACTTGGTTGTTTTAATATTCCCGTAAACTGTTGTGTTAAACCTAGAGTGCCCCACATGTACAGTCTAACCCCCATGTTATTGAGAAGGGGGAGGCAAAAGAATGAAGGTGGGACTCTTAAGAAGGCAAAGATCCTGAAGGAGTTGCTCAGGAGGTCCAGACACAGAAGGAGCCATGACAAATGGGAATGTTAAATATATATATAGGCCAGTCAACATCTCAGAGGTGTTTAGGTTTCAGTGTCAAATGAACCAGGATATGTGCTAACTTTTCTGTATGAAAATCATTCTATAAGTGCAGAGGGAATATCACTGTGGGGGAACCAAAGTCCTTCATCCACTCACACCTATACAACCTACCCAAACAAAAGTAGTGAGAATAACATGAAGCTGAAGGACTCATCCAAGCAGCTGGTGCGCTAACGGGTTTCCTTTCCAGTACTACTGGTGTGATAGGAACATAGGAAGCTGCCTCACATCAGTGGTCCATTTAGCCCAGCATTTTCTTCTCCGGTTGTCAGTGCCTCAAACGGAAGGGTTTTCTCATCTCTCATCTGATCCATTTCAATGGAGGTGCCAAGGATCGAATCTGTGTCCTTATGCATGCAAAGCATGTACCCTTCCACTGCGCTATGGCATTTCCCTCTCCTTCATGTTGCTGCCCCCCCCCACCGCACTGAAATGCATTCTTGCCCAGCAGCCCAGCAGCCATGGTCTAACAACGTTGCTTTCACCAGCCTAATATAACGATGGGCATTTCGCTACTGTGTTAATAAGCTCCACTAAACTTGGATGCTCACGTAACTGAGTGTGTGTAAACGACTGGGAGATGGGTAATGAGAGGGAGCAATGTAATTAGAAATGAGCTCTCTCTTCTCTCTGGCTGAGCCTCCTTCACTGGCCTCTGGGGAACAGGGTTTCAATTTTTAAAGTTCTGTCACAACAGGTTAGAGTATTAGCGATCACGGTTCACTACCATCTGTATTTCTTCCGTTTGTGGCATTTATGATGGTTATCCACATTAATTATTTCGTTGCTGAAGTCCTTTCTAATTTCAGAACACTGCTATTTCTAAGAAAGATGGATATTAAATATGCCACACATCAGCGTGGGGTTCCATTACACCATGCTATTAAGTGTCAGTGCTGCAGACTTGGCACAAAAAAATAACTTTGCTATTTGTAATCACCGCCAAGTGTTTTAGTGTTGTGGCTTGGAATAAGAAATACAGATGATGACAGGAACTGATTTCTTATTAGGAAGCTGATCAGGCATTTGCAGAAATCAGAAGGGCATCGATAACATAATGTTTTGATTCCTGGCATTGCCCAGGTGGATGCCTGAGGCTGGTGAAGCGCAGAGATGGACTCTCGAATATGCCTCCAAAGGTCCACAATCAAGGAAGCTGTGGGATCCCAAGTTCTACAATGGTATGCATATAAATAAGAACAGAGGAAGAGCCATGCTAGATCAGATGAAAGGTACATCTAGTCCAGCATTCTGTTCGCACAGTGGCTAATTAGCTGCCCATGGGAAACCCACAAGGAGGACATGAGTGCAAGAGAACCTTCCCAGCCAAGTTCCCCAATAACTGGTGTCCATAAACATGCAGCCCCTGACACTGGAACAATATGTAGCCATCAAGACTAGTAGCCATCAATAGCCTTATCCTCCATTAATGTGTCCAGTCTCCTTTTAAAGCCATCCAAATTGGTGGCCAATAGCAATTATTAGGGATGTGCATGGATGGAAAAATCGGATCGGAATCGGATTATTATTATTATTTTTAAAAAATCGGATCGGAAAAAATCGGAGGTCCACTGTATTGGACTATAAAAAAGTTATAGGCGTTCCTTTCCTCATTTTTCTAAAATACCTTGCCACTACACGTTTGAAGCTATGCTTCTGACATTTCTCCACATTAGACATACCACTTTGGTTCACATGTGTGATAAATTTCAGAAGCATAGCTTCAAGCGTGTAGTGGCAAGGTATTTTTGAAAAATAAGGAAAGAAACACCTATAACGTTTTTATTTTAAAAGTTAGAAGTATGAAAGTTGCTCACTTTGTAGATGGGTTAGGGGTAGTTATCTGTGAGAAATTTCAGAAAGATAAGTCCAGGCATTTGGTGGCTATGATTTTATTTAGATTAAAAGTTACAACAACACGGAGTTTTGACAGATAAAAGAGAGAGGGGGAGGCGGGGAGGGGGTGCAATTGACAGCTCAAGCCTCTGTGGAAAAACTTTTGTAATTTTTAATCTAAAAAAATCGTAGCCACTAAATTTCTTTCTGAAATTTCTCACAGATAACTACCCCTAACTCATCTACAAAGTGAGCAACTTTCAGACTTCTAACTTTTAAAATAAAAAGTTATAGGCGTTTCTTTCCTTATTGTTTCAAAAATACCTTGCCACTACATGCCTGGACCTATCTTTCTGAAATTTCTCACAGATATCAACCAATGTGCCCAAGTTTCCTGTTTGTATCTTTAAAAATAAAAAAAGTTGAAGACATAACTGTCTTTACCCCACTGCTACCCATTTTTCTAAAATTAATTGCCACACAAGGCAAGCACCTATATTTCTGAAATTTCATACGCATGGTTCCCAACATACCACCTGCAATGTTGCAAAGTTTCATGTGTGGAACTTTAAAAATGAAAAAGTTATAGGCATTCCTGGTTCGTTATTAAACAATTAATTGCCACAAAATGCCTGCATCAATCTTTCTGACATTTCTCACAGAGAAGTACCCCTAACCCCAATTGTGGAACGATCTCCCCGACAAGGCCCACCTGGCGCCAACATTGTTATCTTTTCAGCGCCAGGTCAAGACTTTCCACTTCTCTCAGGTATTTGGCAATATCTGAGGAGCCTGGGTTTGTTTTTGTTTTTGTAGCTTTTGGGGCTGTTGTAGCGGTTTTAAATGTGTGTGTTGTGTGTATGTTGAATGTTTTTAATTGTTTTAATCCTATGTAACCTGCCCAGAGAGCTTCGGCTATGGGGCGGTATACAAATGTAATAAATAAATAAATAAATAAAAATGAAAAAGTTATAGGCATTTTTGTAACACAATACTAGGCTATGGAGAAAAGCATTCAAAATGGCGTCCAATTTTCCATTTTTTTCTGATCTGGATCTGGTCCCATTGGATCAGATTGGATCGGATCAGATTGGATGGTTCATAGTATCAGAATCAGAATCGTTTCATTTTATCCGATTTTGGCCAGATCAGATCCGGATCGTGGATCAGATCCGATCCGCTGCACCTCCCTAGCAGTTATGCATTTTATCTGCATAGCTTTGACTTTATGAGTCATTTTTGCTCATTGTATAGGACAAAGGGGAATGTGTGGCCTCGTGTATTTTATTTTTATTTATTTATTTCTAATACAGCTCCCATCATCATTGGCCATGCTGTCTGGGACTGTGTAGTTTGAAACTAACAACATCTCAAGGCCACAGGTTCCCCTTGCCTGGTTTGGGGTGATGGTAGCAGCATCAGTATGTGTAGGGCAAGCATTGGTGAACATGTGTGGATGCTATTGTCTATTCCCACTATACTTGTCTCCTAGTTATTTTAGCTTAAACCTTCTCACACAAAAAAATAATAAAAAAAAATGGAGGGAACTCTACCTATCAGATGGTGATGATTCCCTCCCAGAGAAACATTACTAATAGTTTGACCTTTGGAATGTTGCTGCAGAAAGAGATTCTTTTCATTTGCTAGAGGAGAGGCACAGAGTCAACAGGGTTAGTTATATCCCAACTTAGAGAAAAGTTGCACCTCTTGATTTGTCTACCTCTTATTGATGATAAAAGAGCAGAGACTCTGTCTATGAAAAGATAGCAACCTGGGATGTCGGAAGAACTTCTGGAAAGTTATGCTAAAATCACAAACAAACCAACAAAAAACAACCTTCCCTTGAAACGTTGCCTCTACCTTCCAGAGCAAGGATTCGTGAAGTTGTCTGATTTTCACCTCCAGCCTCAATCCGATTCATGCCCATTGTGAACTTTGGTCTTTTTTTGTAAACAAAATAAATAAATAATTCCATGTAGATTTTGATGTAGATTTTGATGTAGATTTCCCCAAATGTACACATCAATAGCGCACAACTGTACATATTTTTCTCCCATGGACTGAAGTGTGTTTGTGCAGATTTTTTTCCTCTCTCGAATGTGTGTATTTTTGCATGTACAGTTTTTTTCTTCCTTTTTCAAATTGTTGTCAGTGGTGGTGGTGATATTGCACAAACTGCATTGAAGCTCAGAAATCTATGGAATCCAGGCCGTAGAGTATGTTCAGATTAATCATGTTCAAAAATGTACTTTTACTTTTAGCAGAGTTTGATGGCAACATTAGGGTGGCCACATTTCTAGAAAGTCCCTGGATCATTGCTATATAATAGGATTCACTTTCCCATAAACAGACTGATGTGGGGAATCTTCCCATCCTGTATCCTGACTTCTGTGTGTTCTATGTCTGTCTCTGTCTCCGTGCACCATTTTCTTTCTGATTGGCAGGGCAGCTGGTATGGCCAACCTGTGCTTCCCTGCACAGCTGTGATTCCTCTTGCCTAGCACCATTAAAAGCCTTTTTCATCTCTGTTCGGAGCCATTTCTCATTATCATTTCTCCCTTTCCTATTAGGCCAATGGTTCCATGTGGTCGTTTAGCTGTCAGTAGCCCTGAGTGGCCTCCTTGCATTTTAAAATGTAAGCATGCCTGGGAGAAGCCGCTGCACAGCTGTTCTGCCAGCAGGCCAACCCCTGAGCTTCCCCCAGGTGACCTGGCATGCCCTGGGAAATGAGTGCTGATGATTTTGTATGGTGCTCTGGGGGAAAACAGAAAGGCTGCCTTTTTTGCACAGCACCAGATGAATCTTTGCGAGGAGGAGGAGGGAATGGCATCGGCAGGGATTTAGTGCCTTATAAACTGTAAGTCAAAAGATTTTTTTATGGGGGAAGTAGATTTAACTAATCTGGAATTGAGATGCACTCCTAAGGGAGGGAAATTTGAATCATTTTAAAGCTTGCTTTAAATTTGATTTAGTTTAAGTTCATTTCTGGCAGAACCTATTAGATTAGGGGTGTTTAATCTCAGGCCTGCAGGAAAAAATGACCTGTCAGGGTAACCAGTCCAGCCCTTTGGGATTCCCCAAATCTCCATGCCCCTTTCTTCTGGCCACACAGCCTTTCTCCCCGGCCAGCAATCATTTAGTGGTTTCTCAGCCTTGGCACAGTTTTCTCCCCCATTCTAAAAGGTTGAAATGCCTCGCCTTAAGGCTTAGTTGATGACAGTATGCTGGTATTATTGGTATTTTGCCCCTGCCCCTTTTACCTTCAGGTCTGCCACCACTTGGATACAGTCCCTGAAATGCTTTTCCAAAATTGATTCTGGCCCTCAAGGTAAAAGTTGTTCAACACCCTTGCATTACACATTCAGGGGCCTTTTACAAAAATAAGGGGGGATGCTTCTTTGATCTCTTGTATTGGGACAGCTGTGTTGTTTTCCTAACTTTGTGCATTGATGTCAAGACTCAGTCCAGTTTTGAGGGTGCCCTGGACAAAGGTGCCTCTGACAGGGCATTCTGATGGGAATTAAAAAAAGGAGGATAGATCCAGCTGACTGATGCTGTTTGGAGTGCTGGCCTAGGGGAGAAAAAATAATGAAAGAGTGATCCAAGGCAGTCCGCAGTGATGGGCCTTGATGGGATGATGGGACCTTGGCCATGGCCCAAGGATGCCAGCTGCTGATGCGATGGGGTAACAAAAATGAGTAAATGTGTCACACAAAAGAGGACTGTGGTTTGTATAGAAATTACATATTCATATGTGTGGATGCAAATTTAGAGATAATTGTTGCAGTGCAAATTGGGATACAGTGTTTCTCACCCTAGTGGTAAACACTGTGATCAGATGGCTGGTATGCTTGCCTCTTCAATTCCACTGCCTAGGTGCTAACTTGACAGGTGACAGTTCTCATGGTTCTTTAACTTTAAACCAGAAGTAGACACGGCGGCCCTCCGATAGAGGACACCTTCAGATAGAGGATGGTCCTCTGGCAGCCCTTTAAACAGAGGACTGTCTTTGTAAAAGAGGACATGACCATCCTATGTTGCCAGTCTTGATTGAAGTCGTTTATACAATGAGTAGCACAGTGAAAGACATGATGGAAAATATCCATGCAGCCATTTTAATTCAGGACCCTGGACAGTGGATTAATTTGACAATATCTTTGAGCAAGACTCAGTTTTGTAGTGTAAGTAACATTCAGTGGATGTTATGAAATGTATAATAGGACATCTAGCTTTAAAGTAACTTTTGTGGGAGATGAAACATCCAGTTGCTACTTCCAGTGGCAAGATATCAATAAGGAGAGAACACCAGCGGTGCCAGATAGAAAAACTCTCTGAAGTCTGAGGAGGAAGTATACATTTTTTATTTAAAACCAGTAGGAATATTATACATTTTTAAATAGAGTATGGGATAGTTAACTTTTATTTAATGTGGCTTTTCTCTTATTGATTTTTGTAACATTATTCAACAAAGAAATAGATTGGCTTAACCACCCCCACCCCCTTGGCTCCATAGCCTTTGTTCTATTGAATGTTCTTCTATTAATTTTGGGATTTACTTTTCAATTTTTAATGAGCTGTGGTTTTTTTAAATACAAATGAACACCCATGACCCAAATGCCCCTTACTGATGTCTTCTGCTCCTGTTGCTCCTCGGACATTCTGCTGCCGTATGCAAACAGTATCAGCATCCAGCGCTCTAATGGGAATTTGCTTTGTCCATGTCACAGATGTGGTAGATGTGAAAAGGGACGTCATCTCTTTCTTGCAGCATCTTTCTTGGGTTTCTTTGAGTAGTACTCATCTTTCATGTGGAATGAAGAATCCTTTACGTCTTTAATATGTATATATTATATTGGCCTTCCTCCAAGGATTTCAGCACCCCTTATGTAGCACTTCCACATTCCCTTCTATCCTCACAATAGCCCTAGGAGGTGGGCTAGCCTGAGAGAGGGTGACTGGCCCAAGGTCACCTAGTGAGCTTCATGGCTGAATGGGGATTTGAATCCATTTCTCCCTAGTCTTGGTCCAACAATCTAACCCTGGGGTTCCCAAGGTGTGGCCCATAGGTATCAGTGTGCCTGCAGACACCTTCCTTAATGCCTACCAGGTTTCCTTTCCCTGATGTTTTGTTTGGCTTTGTCATGTGTTATTGTTTAAACTGAGAGGCTGACAACCTGCAAAGTATAGCACCAGCCTTCAGCACCATGTTTATGGTGCTACCTCCAGGAACAGAGGCAGTAAGCCTGTATACAGCAGTTGCTGGGGAACACAAGCGGGAGGGTTCTGTTGCACCCATGTCAACAGCTGGTTGGCTACTGTGTGAACAGAGTGCTGGAACAGATGGTCCATTGGTCTGATCCAGCATAGCTCTTCTGATGTTCTTATTATGACTGCAACCCATACAGGCTGGCTGCAGCCCAGTGCTTTCTTTTAAAGCATGCCATACACCTAGAAAAATATATATATAATGGGTTAGTAGGAACATTTCTGGGGGGTAGAAAAGGTTGCAGGGAGAGAGGATGTGTGTTTTGCCTATGGTGTGTGTTTGTGTGGGTGTTTCTCCGAGCACCACCAGTTTGTCTTTTATAAACTCAGATCATACCTCTGCCTTGTACATAGGTTCTTGGCTATGTTACATTTATTTTAACCTAACCAGTTTGCTTTCTGGAAAATGGGTCTTTTGAGACTGGACACAGCTCTGTAAATGGCCATTTCATCCCTCTGCCACGACAGCCGTTTTGTGTCCACAAAAATGCTGAAAATTCCAAATGTTCCAAACAAGTTGAGGGTCTGCTGCTCTAACCACTACACTATTGGCTTCCATTGGTGGGTTCCATCCCTCTACATGACTGGAACCCAGAACATATGGTTCCAGAGGCTGAAACCCTCTCTTAGCCAGCATAGAAGACATGGAAAGCTGTGAACTGTTCCACATTTCTCTGCTTTGCTATGGCTCCTTGGGGATATTGGTTGCCACTCAGCCCAACCTTTGGATTGCCTGATGACCAATATAAACTATTGGGTCAGAAGAGTTTAATCCTGGCCCTTGGTCTGGTAGCTGTTACCAGCATGTCATGGCTGACTTGTCCGACTTTGCCCAAACCAAGTTGAATCCATTTATTCTCTTCTGATTTTACTCTGGCTATGAAACCCACATGTTCTAAGCTCATTGTATTGGCTTGTTTATCTGCAGAATTGCTACCCATTTCCTCCAAACTTGAGGTTCCCGCTTGGGCCAAGTGTAAGACACGTTGAGAATGAAAAGAATTTTAGTAAGGCAAGCAAAACATTTACACATTTTTTTTTCTTTTCTGGACATTGACTTCAGCTGGCTTTTACTTAGCTGGTGCAATTGCCTTTCTTCTAGGAACTGCTCTGATGTGAACCTTAACTCTGCCCAACAACTAGCCTTGAGCCAGGCTCCCCTATAGGCACAGCAGAATGAACTTATTCAACAGCTGACTCAGTTAAATAGACCCAGGGGCTCTGTATTCCCAGTGATTCCCTGCCCCTCTAAAACTGTGAGATGATGTGAAAAGTGTTCTGCTCCATGAGGCAGTTACATTTAGAGTCTGTCAAGCAGCTAATGAATAGGAGACTAAGAGTTGGATTGAGCCTGCGGAGATCCATCAACTGGCCACAATAATTGTCTATTAATTAAATGCTAATTAATTATTAAAAGTATACTTACTGAAGTCTAACTAGTCTGTGATTTTTTGTAAAAAAAAAAAAAAGCGCAGATCTGACAGGTATTAAAATTCAATAATTAGATTCTTCACCACTAATACTTTGTTTGACTTGGACTAACTTTCTTACTAACTGTAAATCAAACTTTTAATTGAGACACTTAATTCTAAGTGGATAGATTGGGAGTTCTGGGCCCATAGAAAGAACACAGCCTGCCATATTGCCCAGTTAAAATGGAGAAGATGCCATTTCCCATAACTAGGAGCAGCGATGGTTGGTTATTCAAGGAGAGCACCATTTAAAGCACTATTTCCCCAAGCTCCTATGTGCACTCAAGTTAACTGGAGCTGTAAAGACTCATTCTTTTCTCATTAGGAAATTTATGGAGGGTTCCTTTTATTGATATTGAAGCTGCTTGCTAAAATCCACCACATTCCCTTATATTCTGAGGGCAGGAACTGCCTCACTTGTCCACAAGGAGAGCTGCTATGTTCATTCCTTCCAGATCTCTTTGTACAGTAAATTTTAGAACTGGTGACCATGGGATGGATCCAGACTTAGATCAGACCCACTTATATCACTGGACCTTACAAGTTAGTCATGCCTAACTTAAGTTCCATTGAGTTCAAAGGGTCTTCTCTAAGCATGATTAAAGTTTGATCCAACCCAATAGTTCCACTCTTAAAGTATCGCATAGGCGTGCACACCACAGAACAGAAGTACACCAAACCACTTTTAAGAATATTAAGCTACATTGCTCACTGCTTTGAGTTTCAGGCTGGTCTATATGTTAATCTTCATCATGTGGGAGGACCTGGAAATGACCTGGCACCATAACATATAGTGATGGCTATCCTGTTTTGTTTTTGTTTTTCCCATCTGGAATGGGGAGAATTAATGACCATATGATGCTGAGCTGTGAAGTGAACAGTCTAAGTGGGTTGTAACTAGGGATTAGGGGTGTGCACGCCAAAAATATCATTTTTTATCGTTATCGTCATTTCGGACCAAAAAAATTATCATCTTCATTCGTATTGTAGGTGATCTGTATCGTCTTCACGATAATTATCATTAAAAATGATATTTTTGGCAGAAAGAAAAATGCCTATAACTTCTGTATTTTAAAAGTTCGAGGCTTGAAACTTGGTCACAGTGCTTCTGGGGTATGCCTAAGTGTGTGTATGAAATTTGAGATTGATCCCTCCAACCTTCGATTTTATATGAATTTTTTAAAGATAGTTTCCGTTCTGACAGGTCTGGCGAGCTGTCGTTCTGATCTGTCAGAACAGAAATGATCTTTAATAAATTTATATAAAATCGAGAGTTGGAGGGATCGATCTCAAATTTGGCATATATGTGTAGGTTTATTTATATGGTAGTCCGATAATCCGATATAATCGGGCTGAAAATTTTCGGATCGGATATTTATCAGAGGTTTTTCTATCTTATCATTATTGTTAATCGGATGTCTGATAATGACTTCATCATATTGTTATCGGAAATTTTAACGATATGATACACATCCCTAGTTGTAACATGTACCTGCCTCCATGTGCACAATATGTTACAGATGCAAAGGTGGAGGAGCAGTGGATCTGCTGTTCCAATTGTGGAATGCTTAGATGTGAATATGAGCCAACAGTGTGATGTAGCTGCAAAAAAAGCAAATGCTATGTTGGGCTGCATTAATAGAAGTATAGCTTCCAAATCATATGAGGTACTGGTTCCCCTCTATTCGACACTGGTTAGGCCTCATCTTGAGTATTACGTCCAGTTCTGGGCACCACATTTCAAGAAGGATGCACACAAGCTGGAGTGTATTCAGAGGAGGGTAATAAAGATGATCAGGGGTCTGGAAACAAAGTCCTATGAGGAGAGACTGAAATAACTGGGCATGTTTAGCCTGGAGAAGAGAAGATTGAGGGGAGACATGATAGCACTCTTTAAATACTTGAAAGGTTGTCACACAGAAGAGGGCCAGGATCTCTTCACAATCAACCCAGAGTGCAGGACACGGAATAATGGGCTCAAGTTACAGGAGGCCAGATTCCGGCTGGACATCAGGAAAAACTTCCTGACCATTACAGCAGTATAACAATGGAACCAATGACCTAGGGAGGTCGTGGGCTCTCCCACACTAGAGGCATTCAAGAGGCAGCTGGACAACCATCTCTCAGGTATGCTTTAAGGTGGATTCCTACATTGAGCAGAGGGTTGGGCTCAATGGCCTTGTAGGCCCTTTCCAACTCTACTGTTCTATGATTCTATGGTTCGGCCATATGTGGTTTTCTGCATTGTGTTGTGCATGCAGCATGTGGATATGTCACCTTGTTCTCTCCAATTAGCAATCTATACAAATTTCCCATATCTTAAGATCAGGAGAGGCGGCTTTGCTATACCCTAGATCATTCCAAAAGCAATTTAAAGCATTTTTGTTTCAAGACCCTTATTTTCTGTTTTACTGCTGATTTTGGTCTCCTTCTGGTTGTCTTTGTTTGGATTGATTGTAATTGTTCTATTTGTTCTTTTGTGAACTGCCTTGAATCTGTTTGGATGAAAGGCAGTACACATATTTAGAAAATAGATAAACTCCTCCTGCAGTGCTTGCTAGTGGGTGCAGTTCAGCTGTTCTGCTCATGGTAGTTCACCAAATTCAGATATTTATGATCTGTTCACAAGTCTATGAGTTCACTCTGCTTTAACTCAGGAAAATATCTGAGATGGTTTGCAAGGAAACAAAATCCTTATCTGTTTTCAGATTAGGCACAAACTTTGTTTAGGTGCAAACTTCACTGGGATGGAGGAGAAATTAATTTTGCACTTTTGAACTACTATGTAAATCAAAACTCAGTTGTCCTTCCAAATTCACACTTCTCCAAATTTTGCAATGTTCTCCAATAAAAAAATGCTTACAAAAGTATCTATACTAGGGATAATATCATAAAATTATTATGTTATTATTGCCAATATAAAACGTTCACTGCTGCCATGCAATTTAGGTTTGCTTTACTATGCCACTGAGATCATGGCACTGAATGCAGATTTCAGATTTGAGGCCTATATGTATAAAGCTGGAGGGAACCTTATATCCTGTGGTGTGAGTCAGAATCCAAATAAACAGATAGAGATCCACATCCTGATGTATCCATTCATTATCTCCCCCAGTCTCAATACCTCCAGCAAATCATCCTCATTCACCTCTTTCTGTGTATATGCAGAATCTCCCTTCAAATGGGATGTTGGCATAAAACTGGGAGCAATTCTGGAAAGGCTAACTGGGGCATGTGGAGAAGGATTTCCTAGCAACTTGTGCAGAGCGCTGTGCATTTCCCCAGCTCAGCTCAGCTCAGCAAGTGCAAAGGTCTCTTATTGCAACTGAAATAGCTGATACTGTCTTTTAGTGAAGTTCTGACCAAAGACTGAAAACAAGGCAGATGTAGAATATTGCCCCTTCTGGTTTACCATACCTGACAGCGCCGGCTTGCCATATGAAGAAGTGTTAATACACTATAGCGGCCTTAGCTCTCCCTTGCACTTCCTTCCTGGGACTCTTAGGCAGGCTCCCCCAACCTGATAACCTCCAGATGTTTTGGACTACATTTCCCAGCATCCCCAGCTGGGAATGTTAGGAGGATGTTAGGAGGATGTTAGGAGTTGCAACCCAACAGAACTGGAGAGCAGTGGGTTGGAGGAGGAGGCTGCCCTAAGTTAACTAGACACTGTGTGAAGAAGTCTTTCCTTTCGTCTCTCCTGAATGTACTGCCAATCAATTTCATCGGATGCCATTGACTTCTAGCATTATAAAAGAAGGAGAGGAATGTCTGTCTCTCTGTTTCATCCATTCTATGTATAATTTTAAAAATCACAAAATGCCTCCTGCCTTAGTTCTCTTCCTTCTAAGCTCAAAAGGAAGGTCTCTCTCTCACACCGACATCCCCCTTTGGAAGACTCCAATCCACAACACGCAGATATGCACGGACACATTTTCAGTTCAGAGGCATTCTCAGGCATCGTGTCTCCCTGCAGCTAGCACAAGCCTCTGTGGTGTGTCAGGGGAGCCTCATCTCTTTGTTAACTTCTCTGGAACGATGACAGGAAACTTTTACAGTGTCCAAACTCAGCAGGGTGCGTTCCCCGAAGCTTTGCCGCTACCAGCCGATGTTCCACTTGCGAAATCCAGCGAGGAGATAGTAAGAAAATGACAGAGAAAGGGGGACAGACTTGAGCTCTGTGGCGCTGCCATAATGGCCTCTGGGAGGGTCTGTCTGGGCCCATTTAGGAAGAGTTGAATCACTTGTGTGATCTCTCATACTTGTTTATGGGAGACTCCACTGAGGGAACTTCTTGTATGGATGCAAGGATTGTGTAAAATCCATTCCATCTGCTTTTTCTCAGTTTGCCTGCCACCTTTCGTTCCATCATCTGCCCGTCGACTGAATCAGATTATTTTCATTCAGAATTTGAGCAAATTTGCATGCGCACAATTGTGCAAATCCCCCCAAAAATGTGCAAAATCCCCAAAATGATCACTTTCATTCTTTAGCCTATAGGGAAAATGCACTTTTTGGGGGGGAGGGCTTGGGTTTATTTTGAATATTTTGCTATGATGAAATTTGTGCAAAATTCCCAAAGGTCTAAAAACTGGTTCACGAATCCATGGATTGATTTAGTTATTGCTGAGAGCCCCATTCTTCATATTGGTATATGCAAATCTATTGTCAAATTGCAATACCTTTTTAAAAGCTGTTTTCTTAAATTTACTTGACCTTGAAAATCAATGCCTCTCGCTTTCTCTCTCTATCTTGCTCTAAAAAGAAAAAGATGGGGGGAAATATCCCTTTAAAAGCATAATATCTTATTAAAAGCAAGAGAGTTGGAGGAAGGCACTATTTTTGCACATGACATCTTGATGTTTGGATTTTACGCAGATAGATGGGTTGATTGCTTTTGACGTTCCTCATCGAGAAATTGTTCATGAACGGATCGTGGGGGGGAAAGCTAAACCATGCAATTCATTTATTGTCAGAAGAGCCATGATATTGAAAAATAGGCCTTGGTGTTGGGAAATGATTGAAATGTATCAAAATAACTTATAGCTACCTAGCTCAAACACATTTTTTTTTCCTGCCTAGTACCATGTTTCTGTACCCTCGTTATGTCTGCATTGCAAAAAGAAACCAACACTCTTAAAAGGCTCTTCAGGATAAATTGTTGCATTTGTGGATAATCATTAAGTCTAGTTTCTTGGTTGGGCAAAGCCCAGTGGAGGCTAGTGGCTCTAATGTAAGTGGGGCAATAAACCTACTGTGGGTTCCAGTCACAACCAATCAGAACTCTAAAGGAGCTATCCAAAGTGCAGAACCTCACCCTAAAAAAATGGAGTTCAGCACCTTGGGTAGCTCATTTAGAGCTCTGAATAGAAACCAGAGCAGATTCACCATCCTGCTGACCTCAGAGCCTCAACTGGCACTGCTTGTACAGCAGAGTCTTGAAGGACCTGGTGCTCATGTGACTCTGCAAAGCAAGGATCTGACCAGTTGACTTCCTCCCCTACTCGTTTGATTGCATTTATTCCATGTATATCCCATCTTTCTTCCATGAAACTCAAAGCAAGACAGTTGGCTTAGAGGAAGGGGGGAAGAGCTAATCATGGTGGCTTATGGTTGCTAGTGCTGATTTTACTGCCTTTCTTTCAAAGTGAACCATTGTCTTGCCTTGTCTTGCCTTCATCCAAGGGCCAAGGCAAGCAAACCCTCCTGAAGATAAAGGAAAAAGTGGGAGGGATAAAATAGCCCCTCCCTGTCATGTCTATCTCCTGTTTTGACACTATAATGGAGCTCGTAGAGATTATACAACTTCTCCCTTTTTTTAATAGAGTCTTAACAGGCCTAGGAGTGGGATTTTCTTCTCCTGAGTGCCTTTTCTTCGGGATATGTGTCAGAAGGATTCTTAAATCTTCGAAGAACCTCGTCTCGTGGCGAGGATGAGCGTGCAGCAGCCGTAAGTTGCTGTAAAAAACCTGCTGATAGACAGATGGAATGGTGTAATTACACGCAAGAGGGGGAGAGGGGAGCGTTCTCTGAAATTATTAGTGTGGGCAGACAATTAGAGGCTTTTTCCAGAAGATTACCCTACTCCCTCCCATCTGCGCTCCATTTAAAGGTTTGTGTGCTCGCAATGTGATTTCCTTCTCAGCTGTGCCATTTTGCCCAAATCACTGTTATTCTCCATTTTTTTTTTGCGTTGGTTCAAACTTCACCCACTTCTGCAGTGCCTCCACCTTCAATTTTCTCTCCATTCCCTCCCCCCCTTCAAATAACAAAACCTCTGGCATCTCCATTGGATCTCCTAGGCACCTACTTGTTTCCTCTGCCCTCCCTCTTTTTGCATAGGCAGCATAGCACAGAATCTAATGGAAGGGAGATGGATGGTCATAAATGGAATTGGTAGCTCCGTGTGCCTCCGCCCAGGGGATTGGTAGCAAAGCCAGTGAATGCATTAAAGGGAAGTAGGTTTGACCATGGCAGGGCCATTTTCTTTTCAGATAGAGAGAAATACTCCACTCCCAGGAATTGAGGGTTATAGACTAGGGTTCCCCAAATTCTGAGAGCAGAAGTGCACTTTTTCTGCAATAAAAATGGAAGGGCAACTTGTCCTTACAACCTTAGACACGGACATCATTGTGTGAACGGTTGTCCTGTTTAGTTTGGCCCTTTGCGCCATGTTCAGCACTCACAGCCTTCCATCTGGGGCCCTGATTGCCAAGGATATCATCCTAGATGCCTGACTGTGTGCTCAACTCTGTTGTCTGCCTGCTGATTGCTGAACTCATCTATTGCCAGGGGTACAGTCACACTCCTTCAGCCCTGGTCTGGTCTTGAGCAGGAGATAGGGAATTGTCCTTCCCTCTTTCCAAGCTAGAGAACCTACTGCACATACATTTCCTCAGTCACTTCCCACGGAGTCTGCTGTAAAGGAGGCCATGTAAGCATGTAGACAGGTCAATAGTGCAAAGTCTGTTTATCTTCCAGTAATAACCTCTTTAGTCAGCTTCTGATTTCCCCCTTCCATCTTTCCTTTCCTTGCACTCCTATCTTGAGTCAATGAAACTCATAGGAAGGCTGGGTCCTGCTCTCTCTCTCTCCTTTTTCTTTCTTTTTAATGGAAAACCTCCTTTAATATACAAGTCCAGCTGTCTTTTATTTTTGCCCTTTCTTTTTCTTCAAATAAAATGTTTAAAAAGCCTGCCAAATCCTTTGCTTCCAAATCCCACCTTGGCCCAAGAGTCAAATCATAACACCAAGGGCTTACATATTGTGCCCACAAACTTGGACGGAGAAGAAGTAAAGGTATATGGAGTATGTATGGAGCTAAGTAAATTAAATAAGGGGTTCGGAAAATTGCTTTGCTTTCTAAGTTATATATGTGCTGGTAGCAAGGTTCTGGCATGCAGGAGCAATAAATAATCCAGGAAATGGTCCGGGAGTTCATTTATGAATATCATCAGATGAAGTCACCTATGGGTAAAATCTACTTACACGGGGCAAGGGTGACTCCTTACCTTCCACTGCAGGCCTCTCAAAGCCTGTACATTTTTATCACTCCTGACAATCTGTTTATCAGCAGTTGTTTAGGCTCTCTGGGTGTCTTCCAGTATAAGCCAGAGGTGGTAAAGCTGCTAAATATTTCATTGTATGTGTTTGGAGTGTCGGGGGGAGGGAAGTTCTCTGGATCAGAACGTTTGTCTCCTAAATGTAGTTTAAGGAGTTCTTTGTGACCAGATTCCAGGAATAAATAGGCAGACATGAATTCATGTCTTTGAACTAGGACCACAACTTTAGTATTTTCGGGGTGAATGAATAAGAACGTTGGCAAGCTCAGGTTTTGTCGATTTGCACATCCCTATGAAAGTGGCAATCCAAAGCATCTGAATATATGTGTACAAAATTATGCATGGTGTGGAAAATCTGGATAGGGAGACATTTTTCTCCTTCTCCCATAACACTACAAGCTGATGGGTGAGATTCAGGACAGATAAAAGGAAGGACTTGTTCACACAGTGCTTAGTTAAACTATGGAATTCACTACCACAAGATGTAGTGAAGGCCACCAACTTGAATGGCTTTGAAAGGGGGTTGGATAAATTCCTGGAGGAGAAGGCTATCAATGGCTACTAGCCCTGATGGCTTTGTGCTATCTCCAGTATCCAAGGCAGTAATCCTATGTGCACCAGTTGCTGGGGTATGTGGGTGGGAGGGTGCTGTTGCACCCGTGTCCTGCTCGTGGCTTCCTGGTTGACAGCTGGTTGGCCACTGTATGAACAGAGTGTTGGACTAGATGAACCCTCGGTCTGATCCAACATGGCACATTTTATGTTCTGATGTAATGGGCCAGCTTGCTCATCCCTGCTGTAGAGTGTATGTTCCTTGGGACAGTGAGTTGTTTGAGACCAGACCCAGAGTTCCAATGAGGCTCCCTTAACAAGCAGGATAGGGGTTCCATAAGGATTGCAGGATATGCAACCAACTAATCCACTCTCCTCTTCTCTTTATCAGCCACTGTCACTAACTAGATTTCTAAGGGGCTGCTTGCCATTTGCAGTTAGCAGCAAATGTCCTCCCGCGTTTATTCATTCTACCTGCTATCAGGGTTATGTATTACTTGTGCATCGGTATGAAATCTGACTACCAGATTATGCCTTTGGTGTTCAACTGTCAGTTCCAAGATATCCCTCTTGGAAAGCTCAGGTGAGTGGAAAAAGGAAAGGGAAGGGGTGATGACAGGCAGCTAGGTAGACTGTTGCACTGATTCATCGCTCAACTTAACTAGAAGAAATGAACCCTTCCAGCTAAGGCAGCCCCTAACAAGGCATCTCTCTGAGTCTCCGTGTCGGGTGCTGATGGAGCGATTAGGCATGTTTACATCACTATGAGTTCAAACACTCCCCAATAGATCTGAAATGCCAAAACTGATGTTCTGGAAACTGTATCACAAATATGAGCTCTTCCAGCTTCCGGGTTCCAAAGCAGGGATGGATGAATCTGTCCAATTCAGTTTCTCTCGTTTTCTCATTTCTCCAATCTTAAATTTGGTTCAACGCATGAATCTTTGTATGCAGTTTTGGAGGCCCCTGGAATTGCTCCTCTGCTTTCCCATTGCAACCTGTTTATTCACTTTCCTGTAGTTCTGTCCCAGACAATGGTAGTGTTGAGAAGGAAGAGCAATTGCTGCCCCTGGTGACTTGCTCATTGGCCCTCTGCCTGTTGAGCAAGAAAGTGGTAGCAACTTTAAGAAAGAGGATGAGGAGCAATAGCGGCAGGTGGGAATGGTGGTGAGAAGGTACATTCACTGATGGAGAGGAGCCATTAACACGTCCAACGTTCATCAGACATCAGGAGATGGCACTTCATATTTTCAAGCAGTTTCAAAATAGAATGCATTTTGGTTGTTATTTTCGCTATTTCTTTGTGCCTTCCCCTAATATATGCATGTTTCTTTGTATTTGTAATCTTTTTATGGGGGAACTCCATTGCAAAATTTGGGAAGTACACATTTTGAAGGACCAACTGAGTTGGTTTGCATATTGCAAATGAGCAAGATGTTGTGCATACCAAATAGATTTCTCCCCCATCCCTCCTCTGAAAGATGCTCATGTCCTTCCTTATCTTTTTTTCTTGATATGGCACATGGGCTTTAAATTCCAAATGTCCTTCAAACAGCAAGAGAGTAAGAGCCTTTCTGTTTTCTGTTGATGGTATGGAAGTAGCCACCATTAGCACAGTTGCTGCTGAATTTTGCCTAAAGCAAAATTAAAGAATTGGAAAGTTCCTTCATGGGCCACAAAGTCTGTAGAATGATGATGGATATTCAGAGTGTCCCTATATTAAGGGAAAACACATTGTTTATCCAGGGCTTTTGTGCTTCCTGGTTCTTTGGCATGATTGTTATGGGCTGCTTTACATGGGAGGAGAGAGGCAACAAAGGGTTTGCATTGAATACTTCTCTTCTGTTCAATTTCATTGAGTTCAATTGAGACAATTCCATCTAGTGGCAAATCCGGAGGATTCTGCAGGAGACAACTTAGTTGATGGCAATGTCATGAAATTGACCCACAAACTTCCGTGAGTGGCCAATTATGCATATGCAATAAATTGCTCATTTAGAGGAGCCCTCAGTATTTCTTTGAGATTTGCCACTGACATTTCAAATTTAGTGGCATTTTAAGCTAATTTGGGGGTTTCTCCTAAAGTGAAAATTAATCTCTAGTGTTATCATTGGATTTTGACTAATTAAATAAAAAACAACTTGAAAACTATTCCTAGGAGAAACACCTGAGGAATTTTGGGAGAAACATGCAGGGGACAGAATTCAACATCCTCCATGCGCAGTTGGCACCTGTGGTGTTAAAATTGTTATTAGGGGACCATTTATCCCACTTTATAGTCCTCTTTTTGAAGGCACCTTGTATTTGAAAGGCTGCCTAGTCCAAGTCCAGTTTAAAGAAAAAGGGAGAGCAGGAAGTTGCCCATCAACAAGTAGCACCTGGACGGCAGACTGAGGAGCAGGCACACAGATCACCTTGTCACAGTCTTTCCCACTGTGGTGAGATGTCCTGCATTTCTATTTAAATGGTGCAGTCATTGCCTCTACATTTTCATCTGCACATATCCATTGGCACCTTCTTTTGACCTCTTTTTTATGATGTGAAGATGATGATGATGATGATGATGATGATGATGACACATGTTCTTCTTTTTTGACAATGCATAGGTGACTACCCTGATAGTTATATGTGCGGCTCTCTTGGATGTTTAAGCCTTGCTTTCCCTAGGACAGGGAGTGGCATTCATAGCAGTATTCTACAAAAAGACTAATTGTGACACACAGGGGGGTGGCTTGAAATTCTGTTGCAGTATTGTCATAGCCACCTCCTGTTCAGCTACTAAGTTCCCTGTGGTTTAAGGCTGACAAAATACACAGAGGGAGGGATAATTTCAACTGTGATTTAAAGTGAGGCTCCATTGGGCATGATTTGATATGGCATCAACTATTGGCTTTTTCTGCCCAACTTTAGGAGGCACGTAGGGAATGTAGGTGGTTTTATTTATTATTTTATTAATTATGTCAGCCTGGAAAGCCACTGCCATATTGCAGGAATGAAAATAAAATGACTCGCCAGCACACACAAAGCTCGCTGTTTTTCGGCAGTAGGCCATTGAAACAACCCTCCGTCATTTGTCAAATGGAAAATCAAATCATGTCCTATTCCAATTCATCTTCTGTCTCCCACTTCCTATCTTCCAGAAGGTGGGTGATGGAAGGGTGTCAGGTTTCAAAATATTTTGAATAGGGATGGTGAGAATTTCATTCGGTTTCGTAAGAACTTATCAAAGTTCACAATTTTTTCCCCATAAACAGGATGGCAAGAAATGCCATTTTTTTGTTTTCGTTGTCAGTGTGTGTGTGTGTGTGTGTGTGTGTGGACAGATGGACAGATTTGGGTTTGAATCCCTGTGTATTCAACCACAGTTGTGGTCCCCAATTAGGGTTTACTCCTCCCCCCACTCACCTGTCCCCGGATCAGCTCCTCATCTTTGACAAGTGTAATGCCAGCTAGGGATGTCGGAGAAATACACAACAGAATCAAACGAGTTCACCTTTCTATGAATCCAACCAGCAGATTCAACAGCAGACCAGTTTTTCCTAAGTCACAGAAATTCCACTGACTTGTGGGCCAGGTTGTTTTGTTTTGTTGGTTTTGGTTTTTTACTGTCCAGAAATTTATGCACATTTCCCTCCTAGGCTGGTGCAGAAGGGTGATAATTTTGTTTTGGTTCATTTTTTATAAGAATTTACCACCACCACCACCACCATCACAAAGTTCTTCATATACAGGATGGAAAGAACACGAGGCTTTAAAAAAACAAATCAAATGTGGCAGAAAGTGAGACTGACAGATTCATCCTTTCATAGTTGAGGCTTTGATTTCTTTCTCGGAATATTTCTTCTAGAATGGTCTCTAACATTTCTGTCCTCCCCTGCCTTCCCTGCTTCCTTACTTATTTGTTTATGTCTTGATGTTAAGAAGTGGAGAGCAATTTATCTCCCTAATCTAATTATGCTTGGATGCAGTAAGGGTTCTGCCAGATAACAGTTCCTAGTCAGAGAAGGGCACACTTAAAACAACAATCTGTTTTTTTTCTTTTCTTAAAGGAAAGCTAAACCTTGCACCTTCATGGGGCTCATTTTGTTTGCTATTTTCCCCCTTTCCTTGGCTGAAAATGTAATATCGACATTTTGCACCCCAGGAGGGAAGCGAGGGGGAAATGGTTCTGTACCATTATGAGTTCTGGTTGGCTCAGTCCAACTGGCTTGTATTTCTTCACTAATTATTTTCAAACTCCCCCCCCCCTTCAAACGTTTCCATGGAGGCATGTATGTCAGTCAGCAGCATATTAGCAATCAATACCCTCTATGTATAGCGTGCAACATGCTCATGTTAGAAATGGGAAACCAGAGGATTTATGTGCAAGCTTTTCCAAGGAAAGCAACCAGCAAGGGGAACGAAGGAAAAAAAATAAAAGTATGATTGCAGCAGTAGTTCAGGAGAAGTTTGACAAGAGAGCTTGCGGAGAGTGAGGGAAGATGGGTGTGAAATTATCTCTTTCCTGCACGCCTAATTTACAAGGCTGACAATACAATGCCGTTAGGGCACATCTATCTTAAGGTGCAACAAATAAATAAATAAATAAATAAATATATTTTAAACAGCTTTACAAGCCTTTCAGCGTTGACCAGTCTGGGGAGACAGAAGTTATTCTTCAGAAAGTCATGTATCTTCTTCTTTGTTACCTTAGCATGGCCATAAATAAAATTATTTATCTTCCAAATTTAAATGCTCGCTGCCTTTTTAGTACACAATAAATCCTTCCCTCCTCCTGTATATTTATTGGTTTTCCTTCTGCATCCCTAGCGTGTTCCATAGGAGATTGCTAAAAGTCCATGTCTACTTGTTCTCTATAGGAATAGGCAAAACAATGCCATGGCCCTTGAGAAAACTACATTTCCCAAGGGCCACTAGGGGCCTACCCAATGTGCCTCCTTCCCTCTGACCCTGGGCAATGCACCACTGCTGCATCTGCCTTCAGCCGTTCTATGAAGTGTGGTTTAAAGGGATGGGTGGGATCAGGTTGGGTGGGATGGAATTGAGGGCAAGTCATGCTGAAGTCAGCACCGCTGGGAAATGGACCAAGCCATTTCTTATTTCTGAGCTAATTTGACATAAGCTGCTGCCTGTTGATGAATCACTCTTCTTGACATGCTCTTCTTTCTGCCAACTTCCTTGGCCATTTCTTCCCCTAGTGGCATTTTCATGTTGCCCTTGTTCTTTGGGGCTATCCCAACCCTCTTGTTCTAAATCCATTTTCCTATTTCCCTTGCCCGAAGACCAGTGCCCCTCATTTCTGACTTCTTCATCTTCTAGTCCAGGTCTTTTCTGCCTGCTCTGCCTCCTTGTACGATCATATCCACTAGTGACAGATGGAGAATCTTAGGCTCACAGTAGCTCATCCAGGAGCAGCATGCCACGGATGTATTTATTATGTTTATATCCCACCTCCAAGGAACCCAAGGTGGTGTACATACTCCTCCTCTCCATTTTATCTTCACAGCAACAACCCTGTGAGGTAGGTTAGGTTGAGAGTCAGTGACTAGCCCAAAGTCACCCAGTGAGCTTCATGGACAAGTGGGGCCTTGAAGCCAGGTACCCCAAGTTTCAGTCCAACACTCTATCCACGACACCATGCTGGCTCTCACTAGCATTACTTTCTGGGGGATAAATAAAGTCAGGCTTCTCAAGCATTCTGCAAATGCTTATATAAAATGTTGAGGTGGGGAAAACACTGTCTAGCAATGTCTTACAGGGCATCAATGCATATTTTATTATTAGTGGGCCATGATAGCAAGCTCTGGTGTGTAAACAGCTCACTGCAAACAATTCCATTTCAGTTCCTTTTTCCTTGATGATCTTCAGAGGAATGTTGGCAAGGAACTCTCTTCCTGTCTTACGATCCCCAAGCATAGCACTTTCTGACATACATAAACCCGCCGAAGCCAAAACGTGGGATGACAGCATTGTTAATGTCTCCATGCTCCAGGGAAGGAGTGACATGCTGCTGTGCATTGATTAATTGCTCCTTGGGATGCCAGTTGATGGCATGGGTGTTGCCTTATCTACACAGCCATGTGATGGCTTTGCCGACACTGGATATTCCTGATCTTCCATCAGCAACCCTCCCCACCCCCTTATGCTTGATGCTGTTCATTGAAGGAGCTTGATTTTCCAACATTAAGAAGGACAGCATTCAGGCCCCCTGCCTCAGCATCATTTCTGTTTCATTTTGGTTTGTCTTTTCAAAACTTTTGACATTGGCAAAATACTCTGGTCTAACCTGTACAAACTGGGAGTGGAGGAGAGAATACTTACAGACTAGAGATGTCAGAGAAATCCACAACAGGATCAAATGAGTTGGTATTTCTATGAATCTGACCCACGTATTCCACAGTGGGGTGGCTTTTCCTGTATTACACAGATTCTGAGGACTTGTGGACAATTTTTTAAAAAATGAAATTCCCTAATAATAATAATAACAATAAACAGCAGCCAAAATCGTGGATTTCTCCCATATGCTAAAACATGGAAATGCACATTTAGGGAGGAAGGGCATCTATGCATTTTGGGGGGGGGGGATTTGCGCAGTTTTGCAAGTGCTAATTTAGGCAAATGTGAATTTGGGCAAATTTGCGAAACTGGGAAAAAAACAATTTTCGACCATGAGTGGAGTGAAAGGCACCTGACAATCCACAAAATGCTAATGGGATGGATTTTGCACTGTGATATACCCCCCAATCAAATCAGCCGCTCACTACCACATTTCAGTGGCACAACATGAAGAAGGCTTCAAAGAGGCAAATTTAGATTAAAAACAAATAACTTTGTTTCTTCTAACCCTTTGAAGCAGTTTGGCACTGAAATTGAACAGAGAACTGCCTGCCTCTGTGTGTGTGTGTGTGTTTGCCACCACTGAATTGCCAAATTTCAGCAGCATGGCAGCAATGGGAGGTATGCAGCCCATGGGGGTGGGTGGGGGAGAATAGCATCAAGGGCCCCTGAAGTTGCCCACTCCTAGCATAGACCATCTTCATAGTGAATTTTCTAAATCTTTTCCCACCATATGGCAAAAATCAACTCACCAATAGCATAAGAACATAAGAAGAGCCCTGGTGGTTCAGACCAAGGGACCATCTAGTCCAGCACTCTGTTCACACAGTGGCAAACCATCGTCGTCATCATATTGTGGGAGATCTGGCAGCCATTTTTGTTTTACAGTGGAAAAGATTTCAACTTAAACTTCTAGGTGCAAATGTCTGGGGTAGGGTGACCAGATAAAATCCAGGTCAGGGCTCATGTAACTTTAACAGTTGTAGAGCAAAGGGAATTTCAGCCAGTGTCATTTGTATGCAATTAGTTCCTGGTGAAATTCCCTCTTCATCACAACAGTTAAAGGTGCAGGGGCCCTGCCTTCTTTTGTATATGGTCACTCTAGTATAGTGCCTGCACCTTGAACTCTTGTGATGAAGAGGGAATATCACCAGGAACTAATTGCATAGAAATGACACTGGCTGAAATTCCCTTTTCTCTACAAGTGTTAAAGTTACATGAGCCCTGACCTGGATTTTATCTGGTCAGCCTAGTCTGGGGTTAACTACCCAAGTCTGCCATTTTCCTCAGGTAGTTTTGTTGACTATTTGAAGAGAGAGAGAGAGAGAGAGAAATACTTCACAGCTTTGCAAAGCGGATTATATGGCAGATTGAGGCCTAAGAAAAAGGCGAGATGTTGCTAAGTGTTTGTTTTTCACATAATATATTCCAATCCTGTTAGGTTGTATTGGAGAAGGTAATATTTTTGGCATTCATTTAATGAAAATGACATTGATGAATGGCTAATTATACAAATTACATTCTTATTAAATCCCCTGAAATTAGCGCCTTAAAGTCTTAGCTGTGGGCCTCTCTTGATATATACATATCATTTCAGAAGGAAATTCATAGCTGCGAGCTCTCAGTGCTACATTTTTATTTTTCCTTCTTCTGAGAAATCTTGCGAAGCATTAAAAAAATCCCACAGTTGAGTCAATTACTACAGATGTTAATCTGAACAGGAATATGTAAACCTTTATCCTTGCATATATTTATTTATTTTCTCCCACTCAATCATTTCAGCCAAGGGGAAGGAAATGTGTGTGTTTGTGTGGTGTCATGCAGAAAGGAGCAGTGTGTGTTACACAGAAAAATTCTGAAGACTTGTGGGCCGTAATCTGCGTTTAACAAATTTCTGTTTTCATGGATGCTTCTGTCTTCCAGAAAAGAGCTAGGACTTGTTCAGAGTGCTTTCATTTGAAAACACAGGTACACAACTGGGGATTGAGTAGCATTGCCCAAATTGTCAGTTTACATACTAATGTCAAGCCTACCATTGTTTTATCTATTCAGGGAAATTTATACCGCAAGTTCCCACCCAAGGTAGTTTTACATTGTTCCTCCTTTTAAAGACAAGGAGATGAAATGCAGTAGTTTCAAGGAGCATTGATGCGTACAGCTTTCTCCTTATGAACAACATTTTTAACAGCTTTCTGTTGAATCTTGCCCTAACTTGTATTCCAGTTTCTGAAACCATAGCAGGTGCTAAATTCTTAATCTTTGGGGCAAGTTATTCATAAACGCACACACACACACACACACACACACACATTGTAAATCATTTTATGCACCTAAAACAAGGTTATTTGTAGTACATATTTTAAAGGGGAGAACTAAGCCTGCCTTCACATTTAAATAAAGTACAACTTCAAAGGATAAAAGAGAGCTAGTGTTGTGAAATAGCCACGACCTTGTGTTCAGATTTGAAAGGTCCCCATTCAGCTTACTGAATGGCTTCAGACAAGTCATAGTTTCTCAGCCGAGCCATTATTATGGTGGTTGTATGTCAGTGTGAGCTCCTTGGAGTAGGGTAGGATCTACGTGTAACAGCTGAAAGTTTTTTTCAGACAGTCATTTAACACATGGAAGAGTGGAGGTAGGAATTGGGGAGTGGGTTTAGGGATTTGGATCATGCTGATGATTGGCCCTGTCTTGCCCTACGCTTGGCTTATTATTTGTGTTGGCTCTGTATAGTAGATCAGATGAACTCATGGAGGGGATTCCACTGTATGATCCCAACTCTACACCCTCTTTGTGTTTAGTTGTCATCTGAATAGGGCTAAATTGAGGTTCAAAGTATAACTGAAAAAGCCAGAGATAAGGCTCCATAGGTGATTATTTAAAGACCTGTCTCAGCATTGTTAATTTTGGCTCTAGCTTTACTGAAACAACTAATTTGTGCTAGTCCTGTCAACACTATAGATGAGGGTGATTGAAACACAGGGGTAACATTTGCAGACTGCAATCACACTTTTAATCTATAAGAAAAAAAAAACCTATCTGCCTTATCCTATTTATGGCTTAGTACAGGGATAAGCTACATTGTGGTACCTGGACCAAATCCAGCTCCCCCTGAAGATTACACTCATCCCTTGTTATCAAACTTCTATCCCCTTTCTCCAAGAGACACCAAAAGGGAATTGGAAATTGTATGTGTGCTCAAGGAGAACTGAGAATCCACAGCTTAACCACACATGCATGTTCCTGCCATTTTGCTCCCAGCCCCTTAACTTATTCTGTTTTCCAGCAGGCTACTTTGGATAAGGGTTGATTGTCATGTCTCTTTAATCATGTCAAAGTAACCTGCTGGCCAAAGTAATTACTTCACAAAAATAGGAAGGACACAGTTGTACTTATAAACAATGGAAAATGCCAAAGCACACAACCGCATTAATAGATGTGGTTGTGTGCTTTGGCACTTTCCAAAGTAATTACTTGCCAGGAACTGGGTGTAACATGGCTTTAGAAGCGTAGAAGGATGCAGTTCATGAGTACACGCTTTGATGTCCCAAGTTCAGTCCCTGATCTATCCAACTAGGGATGGCATGGAAGTCCAGCTGGGGCTCGAGTTTGGATGGTTTCTGCTAGTTCCCCACCAATGCCAATCCGAGGCCCCTCATGCTTGCCCGACTCAGCACGTACCAAGTCAGACAAGCTCAGGGATCCCTGCTTAACCTATGAGCCACCACTTTATAGAAAACTGCAGGTAAGCTTTTTTTTTATGTAAATGGCAATTTTGGACAAATGGTGTCCACAAATAGGGCCATTTGTGCAAACTGCAAGTGTTAATGGGCCATTTATGCCTATAATTTTTGGTAAATGACCCTATTTACAGCTGGTTTTTGTGCAAAACTGACATTTCCATTAAACGCTTACCCATGATTTTTGCAAAATGGCAGCTTGTGGGTAAGCTGAGTGCTGCACCACACTCTCCAAGTGCCAATCTGGTGGCTCAAACAGGGTTGATGGGCCAGCAAGGGTCCAATGAGAGGTGTGTGAGGCAGGCACAGGTCCCTTCAGCCCTCCCTGTCTCCAGCTAAAAGATCTCAGGGCTGGAAAATTCTGGAGAACAATTGCCAGCCAGTTGGCATTAGGGATGGGTGAATTAGCTGATATCGCCAGAATTCTTCAAACATCATCTCACCGCTCGTCCGATCCCCAATTCCTGCTCCAGTTTGCAATCACTGCTTGCTCTGTGCAAATGGGAAAATTGTGCAAATCGAGTAGCAATTGAACTGGAGATTTGCACAACTGTCCCCAAATTTGTGTGACTTTCCTAACTACCGCAACTTTCCCCCACAGGCTAAAGCAGGCCTGATTCAGCCTACAGAGGAAATTTACAGAAATCAGAGCAGGAATTGGGAATAGGACGGACACAAACACCTGCTTGAAATTTTACGAATGTGCACTCACATCCACGCTCGCATTCGGAGCTTCAAATAGGGATTGCGCGTATGTTTTGTGAGCAGAACTCTCATACGTGGGGTGAGATACTGAGTATTTGGGGTGAGATGGAGGAATGGAGTGGCACAGCTCCTGAGGTCCTTAAATATGCACCATTCATAAGTCATGCTGAGTTCTTGTTTGCCTGGCTATAATCTCTCTCTCTCTCTCTCTCTCTTCCTTATCTTTATCCTGCATGAGATCCCGAGACCCCCACTGGGCCATTCATTATTCAGGCCATTCACAACTTCTTGTCTGTCTCCTCCTGGAAGAGTCGTTTAGCTTCTGCCTTCTTCCGTTTCCATCCACAGCGAAGCCTGCCTGGGCAAATGCATTTTGCTAGTTTTAATTGTATAGCACAGGACAAGATAGAAGATATTAATCGAGTTCTGTATGCTGAGGGAATAAATGTAATAAATAGACTATTAAGTTAAGCAAGTTTTCAGCTTCAGTGGTGAAGGCCCCCATCTATCTTGTGAAGCTTCCTGCATGCTTCATTACCACATGTAACCACACTGGAAAAAAATATGCTTTATTCTTTATAATTAGATGATAAGTTCCCTAAGATATACGTTAGAGCTGCCAGCCACCTGACACTCAGCAGCGGCTCTGCGCTCCCTACTTTTCGAGCTGCTTCTAATGAAATTTATTATAGAGGCTCATATTAGAAATAAGTTAACATCACTTAATCTTCTTACTTGACAGTGCTGTGTGTGAGGCAGAGCAGAATATATATTGGCCCAGATTGGAGGTGAGTTTGACAACTGGAATGTAACAGTGGCCTGTGGCATTTCCTCCACAAGCAAAGTGTTCAGACTCAAGATGGTGGAAAGTTACCTGGCCAATGTGGTTCAGTGGTTAGAGTGTTGGACTGGGAGTCAGGAGATCTGGGTTCTAGTCCCCACTTGGCCATGGAAGCTCACTGGGTGACGTTGGGCCAATTACAGACTCAGCCCAACCTACCTCATAGGGTTCTTCTTGTGAGGGTAAAAAATGGAAAGCCACGTTGGGTTTCTTGGAGGGAAAAAAGGTGGGATAAATATGCAATAAATAAATGAATAAATAAATAGGAAATTCTGACTGGGATCATGGTTCTATTGGGCTAGTATAGGATACCGTTCCTGTACTTGCTGAGGTACAGGTGCCATGAGAACCACCTTTTGGACTTTCCAGTGTGCTGCAGAAGATTATGATAAGAATGAGGCACAGGCTACTTCTTCAGGGGTAGGACAGTCAGTGCATTATTCAGGGTCCTCAAAGGCAGAGGACACAGTCCTGCCATCATCCTCTGGCTCAGATTATTCCCCAGCAGAACTCCATCTCCTCAGCCTCACAAAAGTCTTGGACTATCAAATCAGGCAAGGACCTTTAACAATCCACTCAGGTCTTCCAGGAGGGATGGAGCTGATCACAGCACATCTCCTGTTAGCTCCCTGCTGAGTCAACATCCTAGAAGGAGACAGTTCCAGCCAGCATGACCCTCTTGCAGCTCTCCAGGGTGCTACTATCTTCCTGCATTGAGCTTGCTAGCAGCTGCTCCCCCTATGGGTCTCAAGGGACCACAGAAACGGCGACAATCTATCAAATCAAAATAAGCCAAGGAGGAAAGCCTCCAAAGATGGTGATAAAAAAAAAACATGTTTTATTTGTGAAAGGACTACAGTTTATGGTTGCCATTCCTAACACATTTTCAGCACGAGAAGGATGAGCAGCCTGGAAACCAAGTCTTCTGAGGAATGGTAGAAAGAGCTGGGTATGTTAGGCTTCAAGGGAGGAAAGAAGATTAGGGATGAGGGGCTGTAGTACCAGGCTTCAAATATCTGAAGTATATCAGACAAAAGATGGAGCAGACATGTTCTCTTGGTATGCTGTGGGATCTGCAGGTTGGATTTGTAATTTCCAAGCTCATTTCGTTCTGTTACAGACTTCTCTGACATCCATAAGTGAGAGTAGGATCTGGAGGTAGAAGACACTGAGGAGGCAGCCAAAACCTTTTGCATTCCTAACTCCACTCTTTTCCGCCAAAACTTCTCAATGTCTATTCATCCAGGTGAATGAGCTGTTTCCCAGGTCTGCTCTCTCTCCCTCTCTCCCTCTCTCCCTCTCTCCCTCTCTCCCTCTTCCTCTCTCTCTCTCTCTCACTTGAGTGGGGGGAGTGGGAAAGATGTGTGGACTCTCCTCCATTCAGTAGATTTTACTGCTGGTCCTTCTTCTCTTACTGCCCTCTTGAATGTGTGTGTGTGTGTGTGTGTGTGTGTGTGTGTGTGAGAGAGAGAGAGAGAGAGAGAGAGAGAGAGAGGGTGATATTTTGTGCATTTTATATGTTCTATAACATTTATATGTTACATTTTATGTTTTTTGGAAGAAATGAAATCTTCCAAATTTAAGCACTTGGGTGTGTGTGGTGTTCCCAAGCACATGCCCACATCGACAGCAGCCAATTTAGTGGTAGCGCCCACAACGCTTCCTCGGAATTCCAGATGTGCTCACAAAGTTTGCCTAGCCCTGGACTGGATGATTTCCAAGATCTCTTCCAGCTCTAACATTCTATGATTGTATACGTGCAACAACTCTACATCAGAGGCAACTGAAATTTTTTTTTTAAAATGTTAAATTTAGACATTCTATCATGACCCTTATAACCACATGAACTTCCTCTATAATTGCTTTTGATAAAGAATAGTTACAGTTGAAATGCATTAGACATTATTCAGCATGAAGTCCTCCTTGGGCAGATGCAGTTCAAAGGTGTCAGATGAAACTGGAAAGTGACCTTGGCCTCTCAACCACGTTCTGATAATCATCTAAACAAATAATGTTTGCATCGTAGACAGACCTATTGGCATCTTATGAGCCACCATATCTCAATGAAATCTTCATTTTCAGAAGTAGCGCTGTGCTGAAAATTTCTTCCACATTTCCCCCCATTATTCAGTTTGATAGAAAAGAAATTGCTTTTGGATTTTTATTTTTGTTTTTCCAAGGCAGACGAACAGGTTAATGAACTTTTTGTGGGTGGGGTCTTGTTTACCTTAGTTGTACGATGCCCAAAGTTTGTCCTGTCTTTCATTGTACCAACATCTCCCAATCATCTCTCATAGAGCTGATGGAGAGATGTGTAAGTGACAGAAAAAAAAACACAGTTCTGTCAGCCACCTCTCAGTGATGAGGTAAGCTCAAAGGAAATTCAAAAGTTGGGGGTGGGTGAACTCCTCCGTGTACACCTCAGTAGCTGCCTGACCATTCACACTGAAATTGCATACTTACCCCCTGCATCATTAGTGGCCACCATTCACTCAACAAGGGAATTGAGCAATTTCTGGAGCCCCCATAAATTGTGCACTTTCCCCCACTGTGCCAGTGATGGCCGTAAAGGCCCCATATATGCAAGGGTAATGGTGTGAATGCTCCATTCTCACCTTTCCCCTTGTGTCAGTGGGGCCTACACAGCCACCATTGACACGGTGGGAGGAAGTGTTCAATTGCAGAGTGAAAGAGTGGGCGTCTGCTGAGTGCTCTACAGGCCTTATGGGGACTTGTGTCCACACTGGTGCCAGGAGCACCTAAATGGGTCCGGGGAGCAGATGTGGGGGAGAGGTGTACTGGACTCCCAGTCCCTGTTGGGAGCTCGAGGCAACCCTCTTCAAACATGCTGTGAGAATGAGGCAGAAATAGCATCTTTTTCAGATGGAGGAGGAGTTACTTGGGGGAAATTGATGGACACTTCCAGCACCTTGCCAGTTCAGGCAGAGAGGGTATGCCTCTGAATACCAAATGCAAGGGCCAAACAACTGGGAATAGCCACCATCCCTATGCCTCCAGAGTCATCCAGTTGGACAATGTTGGCTGTGATTAATCTTGGTCCGTCCTAGGGCCAGATCCTAATGAAGAGCAACATGTAGCACATTTCCACTGCCAAACAATGAAGATGAATTAGACTAAGTTAGTTGCAGGCTTCTCAGGACAGATGTATGGGGAAAATTGAACGTTCCTTAGAGCTTGTAAATGTTAATCACAAAAGGGGTTCTGCTACAAATAAGTGTAGTGTCAAGTGTTCTTTTTCAAGTTTCTAGGCTGCTCCATTTCATTCTCCCTCCCAGCTTTCCATTACGCCCCTAGTTCCCAGACCAATACGCATGAGAACACAGTTATCCTTCGGTTGTCATCCAAATTTTGTGATAAATCTCTTGGTTTTAAAAACATACCAACTGCATGTATTGGGGTGAAATGCATTTAAAAATCCAGAAAAGAAAAAAAGTAAAAAAAGTAAAACAAATACATTGAAAATAATGCAAGTGTTTATTGCAGGGTTTCAGATTTGTTTTTTAGTTGTGCATTAACAGGACAAGACATACATCTGAATGAATACGTGTGAAACTGTCATGAATACATGTGAAACTGTCATGGGCAAGAAATAGACTGCTTTTTCTTTCTCTAGCCTGGATGCTGGCCTGTACTTAAGGGGTCAATGTTAATTCACTGTGCCTGAATAAAGCACATAGTCATGCGGAATTCCTGCCCTTAAATACCTTCTTTAGTACTCCCAAGCCTTTTCTCTCTCTCTCTCTCTCTCTCTCTCTCTCCTCTCTCTCTCTCTCCCCTGATCGCATTGCAGTAAGGAGACTCCATCACTATCCATAAGGCTTGCATTATAAAATATGCTAAAAGTTAACTCAATAGAGAAAAAAGTATATAACAAGATGAACCATCTCTGCCTTTGTTTATAGCTTCTTTAAGTATATAAATGAGGATGGGGATGGGGATGATTAATGAGGTACTCAGAAGAAGATTTGCAGCCACGGTGCCTGAATTATTCCCTTATTGTATGTGCTTCCTTGGTCTTGCTTGTTTATTGTGGTGCTCAGAACAATTTAATACAGGTTGATGAAAGTTATGAGGTCCTATTTATTCCATCCGGCGCTGTCCCTACTCTGCCAGCTCAGCCTATAGCATAGACAGCGTGTGGCAGAATGAATTCTGGAAATATATTAAAAAGCAATTATGAACTCCTTGCCTTTGGTCTCCCATCCTCATTCTTCACCAAGTGCCCCAGGAATTAGCATAACATCTCACGGGCACTCGAGGAGTTTATGAAAATGCCATCAGTCTCTATCTAATTTTCAGAGCTGCTGGAAAGTTACAAAAAAAGCTAAAAGTCTCATCTTCCATTTCCTCCCTACCCCCCTCCACCCCACCGCCACCCCCATCCTTGCCTCTCCAAGTCCTCACCTTGTCAATTCCTTTTAATGGCAACTGGCTTGTCAGAAGCCACATAATAGATGGTGGCAGCCCAATTTTTGCTGACTTGGAGTTAGTGTTTCTTGCATTAAGCAATTTCTTCCTTTGCACTTCTCTCGGCACATGCATTATTGTAAAATTTTGATGACACTTCTAGAATATCTTTAACTAGAAAATTCTGGCTTAGATACTTTGAGGGGGGAAAACTCTCAGAGGAGGGGAGGGAGAAGAATAAAACCAATTGCTTAAGTGGAAGAGAATTGAGGGTCAACCCATTCACTCTCTAATCTTTACAACAGCTATTATTTGGCCAAGTTGCTGTTCCTGTTGTTGTTGCTACAGCTACAACTGCTGCTGTTTGCTTTTGCTTTTGTTTACTCCCCATATTGCAGATGTGGGTCTTAGCAAAAGAAGAGCCCTGTTGGATCAGACCAAGATTCCATCTTTTCTAGCATCTTGTCTCCAGAAGCAGTCAAACACATGCTACAGAGAGGCCACAAGCCTCCCTCTGCTTCCCCACCCACCCCTGCCAAGAACTACTTTTCAGAGGTATACTGCTCCTGACCCTGTAGGTTTCATCTATCTATCGTTACTATTATCCATTGAAAGACCTGGCTGTTAAATTAATCTAAACCCATATTAAAGGCCTCCAAACCCATAGATTTACCTCACCCACCCCCTTGAGGGAATGTAAGTCAGGTGAGAATGTGTGCAAGCTTGAACACGTATCTTGATGGGAGCACATCCTGTAACAATATCCTCTCCCCAAAATTTTGGTGTTGAAGGGTGTACTGCTGAGTATCAAAGCCTCCAGACCCATGACCCTTCATGTCATTTGTGCCTGAAAGGACTTCCCTCCCCACCCCAATTCTCACGATCCTATGGGATAGATATTGGGGGGGGGGAACTTTTACATAAAAGGCATCTCTCTGGGTGCTCAACAATGAGCTCCATCAGATGGGGAAATCATGCTTGCCTACCGTTGCTTCTCCGCCCCGGCTTTTGTTGCTTGATACTTCCTCTTTATCTCAGGGAGAGGAAAGAGGAAGTAAAAAGTGCACATGGCCGATTCAGGGGTTGTCTTTATTGTGCCGCTTCTCCTGCAGGAGACAGCAGCAACTCCCATCTTTAAAAATAATATGGACTTACCTGGGGCTTTCTTTGTCACTCAAAGAAGGCTGGAAGGGATAGGAGGAGTCCGGGAGGCAGATGTCGTCATGAGAGGGACCCGCGAAAATCTGTGAGTGCCCAGTAACGAGTGTGCAATAAAACACTTGTCTGATGACGCCCAATGACTGACTGACTGGGTTCCCTACTTGCACTGCCTTCCAGTTGTGACCAGTAGTGCCTAATTAAAATCCCTCCAACTGCCAGCTATCCCATCCCCAAGGCTGATCAGTGTAGAGAATGTGAAAGAAAAATGGATCAGCCCCAGGCCAATTAGGTGCTGGGTAAAAATGTGCTACTTGGCACTATTGTGACCACAAATGTTCACATTGAATCCAACCTCTTGCCAGCAAGGTAATAACAAGTGCATTGGTGGCTGGGCAGGGCCAATTTAAATAGCCTGGTCGGCCCCATTCCCCCCCCCAACACCCTTATCCTGCATCTGTACGTCCTGCTGGCATGACTGCCCCACCCCCTTGGGAAGCCAGCTACAAACGCCACCTCTCCTGTCCATCATACAGCACCAGCAGGAGGAGGAAAGGGACTTAGGGCAGTATTTCTTTTTGTACTTTCCTCCATTGTATTGTAATCTTATTTCCCCGTGCTCCCTTTTCCTTCTGTCATTTCAAAGTCTTCATGTTCTTCTGACAAAATGCGTGGGAGGGACGTTCCCTTCTAATGGATCTTCCCACCTCCTGCCTCTTCCCCGATGCACGGGAGTAGGAGGAATGGGGGGTCTTGTTTCGGTAATAGCATGAAGACACAGAGATAACTCTATTTGAGTCAGTAGTCTTGTTCTTCCACCCCCATCAAATCTCTCTGGAAGGCTCTGAAAGCTCTCTCACAAAGGTGTGAAGCTACTCCATGCAACTGCTGAAGGGTTAACCTGAACTTCCTCTGATTACTGTAGGCTCAGTAGAGGGGCGGGAGGCAGGGAGATTTGGAGAAAGATAATCTGGGTTACCACATTTCTTTCTTTTATCCTTTGCCTTGCTTTCCTTCTTACTTCCTAACCCCTGGCTTGAATGAAATGTTTTGAAATAGGTCATCATCTAACAAAGAGAGTTAGGAAGTGTGGAAGAATGAGTTTCATTGTGAAGTAGTTCAAGTAGTCTGAAAGTGTTACCAGAACCCAGTGATGTGCCTCCTTTTCTAATTCAACAGGGGATTTTTCGGCCCTCTTAAAAGGGGGAAATGCTAGGGTGTCTGACGATCTGAAAAGTTTGTTGCTCGAACCTAAGATGGTAATAGGTAGCAAATGTGAGAATCAAAATCCCAAGGTAATTTTGACATTATGATGGCCATCTTTGAGATGAGCAGATCTGGTCTTGTGTCTCTCCTTAGTTTTGTTTATTTGTTTGTTGTGTTTTGTTTCTTGATCATTTTGTCCATTCCAGTAGAGAATTTAGATGCTGTTCAAATGATATGGGAGTTGTATGAAGTCTTTTAGCAGGGAATAAACTGAAGCACTAAGACTCAGAACTGCCTATTCAGAGATAGGTATGATCATGTGGTCCCCTCTCCCTACCTGAGCTACATTTCACTGAATGGCCTAAAGGGTTACTGGTTTGAAGATATAAACACAGCAGTCCTGTTTGAACTGAAGCAATTGTCAGCCTGTTATTCGGTGTTAAGGTTCTGTAGCTATGGAAGGACTTCAGAAGCTATAGAAGCTCAAGGTGAAAGCCGTAAAAGAATTCAGCAGAGGTGGGAGGCAGGGAAGACATCCATTCTAATTCCTGTTTTGTAGACCAGGTTCAGTGCATTGTTGTTTCATACCTTCATACCTTTATGAAGAGCAACAGCAAAGGTCTTCTTTGAATGACTCTAAAGCAGAAGTACCCTGAGTGACATATTATGACTGTGTGTTCACCACAATTTTTTCATGTTGAGGGCACCAGCTTCCTATAGTAATCACAGGGGCTGGAAGAAGAAGAAGAAGAAGAAGAAGAAGAAGAAGAAGAAGAAGAAGAAGAAGAAGAAGAAGAAGAAGAAGCCATTCAATTTTCAAAGTATCTGTTTGATGAATGTTTCATTCGCCTGTGAAGGAGTCCTTATTTTGAACTATAGGGTGGTAAGGGATGAAACAACTGGTTGACCAGGGATTCTTCAGGCATCCATGCATTGCCAAATGCCATTACTTAGCTAGCACATTAAAGCTGCTCAAAATAGCTTTCACATAGCAGTTGCTCCACTGAGTGAGTTATTTATCAGCATCTTGGCTGGTGGGTCAGCCACCACTTGGCATGACCCCCCCCCCATGATAAATTTAAAACAGGCTGACCCGGTGTTATGTCCTGAGGTTTTCCACATACAGAGACCTTTCTGGAGGAGGGGAAGGAATGATCAAGCTCCAAACCTGGATGTAGTAGTTCAGGACAGGAGCCTACATCTCAGGCTACCCATGCAACAGCATGAGCCGGTGGGATCCAAAAATGGAATGAAATGAACTTGTCTTTTTTTTGGGGGGGGGGGCGGATGTGAACAATATAGAAATGGAAATGGGTTGATTCATTCTTTCCTACTCACTAACCAACCAAGGGTGTTTATTGTTCTTGAATTCTCTATGGGAAAAGGCAAAAAATGTCAGCAGAACCACAGTGGATGAGTTCAAGACTTCACTTGCCCTTTCAGTTACTTGAAGTTTCATTGGAGAAGTGGGACTCCTGTGATATAGCAGGGGTGGACAATTTGTGATCCTCCAAATGTTTTGGCCTACAACTCCAACCATTCTTGGCCAGCATAACCAATGGTGATAGGTGATCAGAGGAGTAGCTAAGATATCTGGAGGGTCGCAAGTTGCTATCCCTGTGATATACAGATATAAGGACTCAGTTGAGCCCTGCATTTCATTAGATCTCAGGAAGCTCTTCCAAGTCCTGCAGTACGTGAGGCTGATCAGTAACTGGTTCTCTACTGCCTGCACTATTCTGATGATGTTCGCTCGTGGTTGTTCCAGGTCAGTCCACCAGACATTATCTAGCATACCCATGGAGTCTTGGCCCAGCTAGGACCACTCCAAGTATTGCTTTCAGTGGTAGCATGAAGAAAAGTGATGGAAGGCAAGTAACATGGTGAGCCAGTACACATGAAACAGCACACTACACATATATGGTTTCAAATTGTGTCAGTGTGGCAGCCATTCATGTTTGTTGGGTTGTAAAATAATGGCTCAGTAATAGGAGATCAAGTTGTCTACTTTACGTATGAACTAGTGAAGTGTATGAACTAGTGAAGAAAAAGTCCTACAACTCCCAGCATGTCCCAGCCAGCCATACTGGCTGAGAAATGCTGAGAGTTGTAGGACATTTTCCCACCTAAACATGCATAAGTTGTGCCCTAACACTCTGAACTGAAACAGTTTTGATGGAGATAAAAGAAAACACTGGGACATATATCCAAGTAATTAATATACATATATATATATATATATATATATTGCTGCTTGGTTTTATCCTGCTTATGTTCTTATATACTATGTTTTTATACTGTTGCTGTTTTATATTTTGAATAATTGTTATGGCTTTAAGTTTTGTGAACCGCCCAGGGAGTTTCGGCTATTGGGCGGTATAAAAATGCAATAAATAAACAAGTAAGTAATCATGTTTCAGTTCAGAATGTTTGTCTTCATCACATTGTACAAAGTGACCACTGCTACTAACTCACTTGGGACACTCCTGCAATCCACTAGTGGGTACCAGCCCACTGATAGATAGATAGATGATAGATGGATGGATGGATGGATGGATGGATGGATGGATGGATTGAGGGGGGGGGGGATTGCCATACTTTTACATTCTTGCCTACATACCATTTTATAGCAACAGGGCTCTCGTTGCTTGCATGCATTCTTTCAAATTCATTTTCATATCTGCTATCATTTCCTCCCACTAAGCACACTTCCATTTTCCAAGTAGTTCCAAGAACTGTTTACAACCTTTCATAGCTGTCGTTATCTAGAAATAGTTTCCAAAAAAATATTAATACAGGACAATTTGTATCCCTCAAAAATACATTTGCACTGTAAATTGTTTATAGAAAAACCAGCAGATGAAAATGGGCTTTACTGCTATTGAATTCATTAGTGGTCGACTAATGGCGTTCAGCTTCCAGCCCTATCTTTGATATGTTTGGGACATTTCACACCACCTTGCTGCTTTTCAAAGTCAAGCCCATTCTAATTCCCCAGCCTCTAATATCACTTCCAGCCAGCCATGCTTTGAAATCCATTTATTTCTCTTAACCTGCCTCAAATGCTTCACTTCCCCCTTGGGTGTTTGTATGTTTGTTTGTTTTGTTTTGTTTTGTGAGTTATTTTATTTTCCCCCCCATAATTGCATTTATTAGAAGAATTAACGACAGAGGTGCTGCTGTAAATTAAACTTTATCTCACCTTGACCTGTTTCAGTTGTTCATAGAGGCACTCAGCCCTCTGTCTCTAATATTCATAGTATCTGCCCAAAGACTGTGAAACATGTATTTTTGAAAAGTAGTACCCACACGCTGTCAGTCATACCTCTGAGTGAATCAGAATTTCAAGATTGCTATGTATTAGCTATATAATAATATCCCAGCAAGAATTCATTCTTCTGTAGATGCTCATTACATTTCCCCAACCATTCCATGTACATACTGCTGATTAACTTTGTTATTTGTTATGATGAGACAATATTGTAAAACACACGTATACACACATTTACACTCATACCTAAACCATGGAGGCAGGGCAGTGTCAGTCTTGAGCTCCAACACCATAAGAACATGAGAACATAAGAAGAGCCATAATGGATCAGACCAAAGGCTTATCTAGTCCATCACTCTGTTCACACAGTGGCCAACCAGCTGCCCTCGGGAAAACCACAAGCAGGACATGAGTGCAAGAGCCCCCTCCCATGTTCCTCAGCAACTGGTGTGCATAGGCTTACTGCCTCTGATGCTGGAGCTGGTACATAGCCATCAGGACTAGTAGCTACTGATAAGCCTTCTTCTCCAGAAATTTGCCCAATCCCCTTTTAAAGCTATCAAAATTGATGGCCGTCACTGCATCTTGTGGAACTCCATAGTTTAACTATTCGGTGTGTGAAGAAGTCGTTCTCCTGTCCCTACTCAGTGTAGCTCCAAGGGATTAGTGAGGCAGCCTACTTGGCTCCTGTCGCTCTTGTATCAGTTCACCCATGGGTACAATCCAAATTATTTCATCATGAATCTGTTATTATTATTATTTCCCCCCCCCCCACAAAGTACAGCAACATGTTTTAATCCTGCCCCAACATGGAGCCTCCTCCTTGAAGTAGTGGCCCCGCTCTAAGCTTTTAAGAAAGGTTTGTTAGGTACTCTGGGGGTTTGAACCAGAAGCATCCCATACCCTTGAGCCTGGGGGCCAAATACAACCCTTGAGGGTTCCTCAGGAAGCCCCAGTTCCTTCCCACCACTAGTCATTTCGTGTTTTCCTGACTTTGGTGTGCTTCCTGCCACCATTCTCAAAGGTTGAATTGTCTCTCCTGAGGCCCCTTCTTATGAGTCTTAGTTACTGGCCCTAAGAGCTTTAAGCTAAAATACGCTGATATTTTGAGGGGGGGTATCTTTGGCCCCTCCCCCTTTGCCTTCGGCCCCATCCATCCCTGGAATGCGGCCCTCGAGAGCTTCCCTGAAAGGGAATTCAGCCCTTGGGATGGAAGAGGTCCTGCATCTCTATTCTGAGACCCGAGGCTGGGAACTTGTCTAATGACTTCTGCAATATGCTGGGCCTGGGGCTACCTATGAAGATGGTTTGATTGATTCGTTACAATACTATACCATCTGATAGCCGAAGCTCTCTGGGCAGTTCACAAAAACTAAAATGACGAAATACAATATAAAAGTGCAACCAGCAGTAGTGCAGAGATTTAAAATGCAATCTCAGATTTAAAACAGAAAAGCTAAACATTGGCCTAATCCACACCAAGCAGGATATAGCACTTTGAAAGTAGTATGAAAGCAGTATATAAAAGGCAGGAGACACACCAAGCAGGATATTGTACTGTCAGAGAGGTATGAAAACAGTATATGGCATGTGTCACAGGACCACAACAGTTGTCAGTGCACTTCAGTACTGCTATGAAGCAGTAGTGTGGCTCCTGCCTTTTATATACCGCTTTCATAGTGCAATATCCTGCTTGGTGTGGATTAGGTCATTAAAATGCTAAAATGCTACAATTCCTTGGGAAAATAATAATAGCAATAATAATAATAATAATAATTAATAATAATAATAATGGTCTTCACCTGGCACCAGAAAGAGCACAACGTAGGAGCCAAGCAAACCTCTCTACGAATCTAGGAATCCAGTCCTTTTCCAGTATCACTGGCTGCCAGTCCAAGTCTGGGCCCAATTCAAAGTGCTGGTACCAACATTCAAAGCCCTAAATGGCTCGGGATCAGGTTATCTGAAGGAACGCCTCCTCCCATATGTACCTGCCCAGACCCTAAGATCATCTACAGGGGTTCTTCTCCATAAGCCCCTGCCAAAGGAAGTGAGGCAGGTGGCCACCAGGAGGAGGGCTTTCTCTACTGTGGCACCCCAGCTGTGGAATGAGCTCCCCAGAGAGGTTCGCCTAGTGCCTACTTTGACCTTTTTATTCTCCCAGCATTTTAACAGCTAAATTAACCCAATTTTAACCCATGCTGTTTTAAATTTGTATTTTAATCTGTATTAATCTCTGCTGCTTGGTTTTATCCTGGTTGTGTTTTCTATATTGTATGTTATTTTGTGTTTTTAGATTGTTGTCTGTTTTAGATTTCTTAAAATGATTTCATGGTTTTAATTCATGTGAACCACCCAGAGAGCTTCAATATACCCAGCGGTATAAAAATGCAATAAATAAAATAATAAATCAGAAACTTCCATTGGTTCAAAGCAGTGCTGCTAGATTACTAAGTAGGACTGGCCAATGTGATCACGTAATCCCAGTGCTTTGTCACATGCCATGGTTTTCAGTCCAATTCCAAGCCAAATTGGAATTTGGTTTTGACTTTGGTTGGTTTTAACTTTTGAAGCCCTAAACAGTTTGGGACCAGAATATCTAAAGGAATGTCTCCTGCCATATGGATCTGCCCAGACTATAAGGTTAACTTCAGAGGCCTTCTTCCATGTGCCCCACTGAAGGAAGCTAGACGGGTAGTAGTTACAACAGAGAGGGCCTTCTCAGTTGTGCCACCCCACTTATGGAAAGAGGTCCACCTGGTGCCTACATTGTTATCATTTTGGTGTCAGGCAAAGAAATTTCTCTTCCTCGTGGGGATTTTGGAGACCTAGTTATTGTTTTTTAATAGCTGTTCGATCATTTTCTCTGCTGTTTGTTGTTTTGTTTTGAATTGTATTGTATTCTTTTAAACATTTCTATTGTGTTTTATATGTTTAACTGTTCATATAGCATTTTATTATTTTAATATACTGGATGGATAGATGATAGGTAGAGATAGATAGATGATAGATGAGAGAGAGAGAGAGATTTAGGGATGTGTTTTCTCATGTTCTGGAGCCTATTGCAAGCACAGATGGCAACCAAGAAAGTGCAATACCCACCTCTGTGACTGGCAGGCATATTGAAGCCTTTGGATTGGCCAGTTCTAGTATAAATGCCAGCAACATGACATTCTGCCCTTGCTTCATCACCAAACCCAGCATTTCCAGCTTGTACAACCAGAACCAGCATTTGACCTCAGGGCTAGAGAACATGCTCTCTCTGTTTAGATGTGGGTGGAACACTCTCTGCCCTCTGCTCTGGAAAGAATTAATTAGTCCTAAGCATCTGTTTCCTGTCTGCATACCACATAGGCAGGCTGCATGACACGGGTTGTATTGCAAATCAGCATTGCAATTACAGGCTGTTCTGAATGAATGGAGCTGTGAAGCGTCGGCGCTCCTTGAAAAGAAGACCATGTGATGCGCTGATCTGAATTGCCCCCAAACAACTTGGATATTAATGGAAAATGTAATGAAAAACTAAGCTGTGATTTGATTCCTCCCCCCCCCCCCCCGCATGCTGCCCTTGGAATTCCCTCAGCATCCCACAACCTTATTAATTTCCCCAGTCACCTTGTCCTGCATGCTATGTATATTCAAAACAAAATTGTGCCGGCTCAGGAGCTTTGGTGTGAAGCTCTTTCTCATTGCACTTGCTATCCAGAACAGCACTTTTGCTTAAGCCCTGTTTACACAGCCAGCGTGTTGTAGGGCTAGAAGTATCTGTCTGTTTGGCTTTCTGTTAACGTTACCAGTTTTTCCCCTCTTCCATTTACAAGTTCATTCGCTCCCATTTCCACATCCATTTGTGATTGAAAACAAAACAATAGGGTGACCAGATAAAATCCAGGTCAGGGCTCATGAAACTTTAACAGTTGTAGAGAAAAGGGAATTTCAGCCAGTGTCATTTGTATGCAATTGATTCCTGGTGATATTCCCTCTTCATCACAACAGTTAAAGTTGCAGGCACTATACTAGAGTGACCATATACAAAAGAAGGCAGGGCCCCTGCAACTTTAACTGTTGTGATGAAGAGGGAATTTCAGCAGGAACTAATTGCATTCAAATGACACTGGCTGAAATTCCCTTTTCTCTATAATAGTTAAAGTTACATGAGCCCTGACCTGGATTTTATCTGGTCAGCCTAAAAACAAGAACTCTGCAGAAAAAGGTATGCATGATTTTCTGCTCATTCCGATGTGCACAAAGATTCGTAAGCGTTGTGCAGATATGCACATTTTAGTGAGAATTTTTCTAAGCAATTGACCCTAATATATGCCTCTTTGTATATTAGTTTATCTCATTTATGCATTTCTTTTGCATGTATTTCTTTTGTATGGTTTTTTTTAAAAAAAATGAAACAAAATCCTTATGGATCTGTGTTGGAACTAGGAATTGCAATGATTCAGGTGTGCCTGCCATTGGTGATTTGAAGGAAATAGAGGCCAGTAAAATTGCTATATGCCATGGAGGCTGCATACCTTGAGGTTAAAGCCATGTTAGTTCTAAGCATGGGCAGGCATCATGTTTCCTGATAGCTCTTGTCAACTGGAGGTCCTGCGTTGCCTCAGAAACAATGCCAGAATATAAATAGCACACAAAGGCTTCCATGTGTATTTTCTTTTCTTATTTAAAGAGACATGTACTTGCAGGCCGTCACTGAATAACAGGATTTATCTTTAAAGCAAGAACCACCTATGTTCAAAAGAGCTCCTGTTTGCTGCCTCGGTGTTCTCTCCATTAATATGGGGTCTTTAAAGGTCCAACGAGGTTCCATTCATGCCTAAAATTAGGTAGATCCCCAACATAAGGCAGGGTGAGACAGCCTGGCACTTTGGGAGCATAATTAAATGGTAGCAAATTGTTAATCATTTAGCTTCGTATTTCATTTTTGCAATCATTTGACGAGGGCGCTATTTAAGGTTTTCAGGCCCTCAGATGCTTTGGACTGTCTCTGGAACAACAAAACAGAGTTTGGAAGTAAATGAGATCCATAACTACTGTGGTTGCATTGCACCTAGAAGATCCCAATATCATCTCCAAGTAGGGTTGGGAAGGATCCTTCACAGCTCAACCGTCACAATTTGTTGAGCTTGTGGTCACATTTGAAAGTGTGTACTTGGGCAAATGTGCACTTCTGAAAATGTGCATTTCCACCCCCCCCCCCAATACATTTTCATACTTTAGCCTAAGGGGAGAAAGTGCGCATTTGGGGTGCATGCTTGGGAAAAATGTGCACTTTTCATGTTCAAAAATGCACACTTTTCCTGATGGGGTTGGATGCTCAGGTTCAGTAGTGAGAATGAGCCAAGATGAGTGTCAAGGAGGAAACGGAGAACCTCAATGAGCTTGAACATTGCTTGTTCTCTCATCCCCAATTGAAGTTCCCACTTGCTCTTGGACAAAAAAAGGGAACAAACAGGTTCTCAGGATGCTAAAATACTTTATTTCAAAGCCCAACACGTTTTGGCCTGTGTTGTTTTTTAAGGGTTTTTTCAGGGGGTTGATAAGAAAGGTCTGCAGAAATACTCTTAACAAGATGATAGTCTCCTATGATAATTATTGGCAACTGCCTGAAGAAGGCCTTAAAAAGCAACACAGGCTGAAACGTGTTGGGCTTTGAAATAAAGTATTTTAGCATCCTGAGAACCTGTTTCTTCGCTTTTTTTTTTTTTTTTTTGCCTGATTTCGATGCTCTCCTCCTTTTGGTTATTCCCACTTGCTCTAAGTCAGTAGTGGGGAAACTGTGGTCCTCTAGATGTTCCTGGACTCCAGCACTCATCAGTACCACCCAGTAGGGCTGTGCAGCGCCCCCCTGATCCGGATCTAGATCCAGATCCGGGGGATCCAGATCAGGCCTATCTGATCTGAACCAGATTGGACCACCCCGATCTGCTTTGGAAGGACTCACCGCCCTCCCCCCCCACTCTCCTTCCTCTCCTCATTCACCTGTCACCATCTGTGCTGCCATCCGCTGCCGTCCGCTGTACTGAGAACCAGGCCTTGCAGCCTGGTTTCTCAGTAGAGCAACATCACACTGGGTGATGATGTTACCTGGTGCCACTTGGCTCTACTGAGAAACCAGGCCGCGAGGCCTGGTTCTCAGTACAGCGGATGGCAGCGGATGGCTGCGGGTAAGTGGGGAGAGGAGGGAGAGTGGGGGGAGGGCGATGAGTCCAAGGGACTCACCACCGGCCTTGCAGGTCCCTGGGTGCCAGCTGCACAGCAGGTATCCAGGGACCTGGAAGGCCAATGGGTCCAGATCTCTGGATTGATCCAAATTGATCCGGAACAGGCCCGATCTGCTCTGGAACAATCTGGACCTCCCCCGACCCAATTCGGAACTGGATCCGGGAGGTCCAGATCAGCCCGATTTGATCTGGATTAGGGATCCGGATCTGTTCACAGCCCTACCACCCAGTATGGCCAGTGGCTCACAGAGGATGGGAGTAGCTATCTGTCATCCTCTGGGAGTCACAGGTTCCTCATTCCTGTCCTGTCTATGTAGCATTCCTACCCCATGAAGCATAGAAAGACGGCCACAGACAGCCATTTTCATGGTGTATTATGTGTGTTCGTCACACAAAAGATTCAATGACATTAAGTCTACATTTTGTTTCAAATGTATCAACTGATCTATCTGTCTGACTTTGACTGTCCAGGCTTTTGTTTTTAGTACATGCTTCATGAGAAATGTTTCCTCCTTCTCACTTGGCTGCTAATTATACTGTCATAGCCAGTATTCTATTGGAGAAACTTTGTCTCACAATATTTTGAGTCTAATGTGGATTATGATGATGTATGATATCTGTTGATGATATATCTGAAATTTGTACTGTTTTGCATTGGAGTGGATACCTAATTTAATGGGCACAATTATGACATCTAGGTGTGCAAAAAACTCATAACCATATGGAAGTTAATATTTAAAAGGTTATTTTGACTGGGGATTCCTTGATTTGTTCTATATCATGCAATGAACCCTTTGTCCATTCATCTTTAAAGACCCTCCGCCACCACCCCTTGCAGTTTTACACATGCAACATCATGTTGGGGAAGAGAGTTTGCCATTGGTATCTCTTCCATCCTAGCTGCACCAAATTGTTTCTAATGTCAATATTTACTCTGAAAATAGCACATTCATTGCAGCTCAACTAATTACGGGGAAAATATTCACCTCACCATTTTATTTATTTATTTATTTATTGCATTCTTTTAATGTGTTTGAGCACTCTTTCATTCCCCTGGAAGCTTCTCAATTCTTCCTTCCCCCTTTCATATTTGCCCTCAGTGTCCCCTCCTTTATTTGCCCACACCACTGTTTGAAGCCTATTGGCTGTGGCAGCCCAGATGATTTTGTGTATGAGCATCCATAGTGTCATCACATCAGAGGTAACATTTCGATGGCTTCAGTAAAATCACATGGGGAGCCACAGCCAATAAGATTGCATGGCGATGAGGGCAAACAAAACTTAAGACAGAGGAAGTCCCATATGAGGGTTGATGGTACCAAGAAGAGCAGTATCTAAAACCTTGTTAAACTGTTTGCTATGAGATCCTCTCAATTATAGCCTCCCATGTCAATGGCCCTTTCTACACCATGGGGTGTAGAGGGAGGGAAAGAGGATGATCCCAGAGCGGAAACTCTGCTTCCTCCCAGGAGTGAGTCGTTTGTCACGCCCACCATTTTGTTTTCCCTGGGCCCCGAGGAGAGCACACAAATGCTCCTGCATGCTGGTAAGTTAAAAAAAAAACGTGCCTGAGGAAGTGTGGCAGCAACCGGGACAGGTGGTCACATCTCCTGTTGTCCTGGGAAGTTCCCGGGACCGCAGTAAAATTGGGATTTTCCAGGGATCCCTTATCCCTGGCAAATCCGGTGCCCGTCCTTGTGCGCTATGTGAACGCACAGGGACCAGCTGGGGGCAATTCCAAGCAAAATGCCTGGTGTAGAAATGGCCAATGACATCACTTATCCTATCACTTCTCCAAGAATGTCTTCCCCATCATAGGCAAGTTGTGCACCTTTTGATCACCCTATAAGCTGCATCTTTCATCATCTTGTTTATTGCTTATCCACATTATGTATATAAATACAGAATCCAAAGGAAAGATCAATTGCTTCAAGTCTCGGAGTCTGAGTGAGTCTTTTCACCTCCAGGAGCTATAGAGTACAGTAACATAGAAAGTCAGTCAATCAATCAATGACTTTTTCTTACCTTCTCTCTCTCTCTCTCTCTCTCTCTCTCTCTCTCTCTCTCTTCTTCCTCTCTCTATGTGCATCCCCCCTTTTTCAGCATATCCTCCCAGGCATTAAGTTTGTTTTATAGAATAAATGAATAAGATATACATTTTCCCTTTTCAAAACATTTTATTCTACAGAAGTTTGAAAGGCAACAGAGCAGAGGAGAAATATTCCAGAGCAGAAAGATTAGTACATAGATAGCAAATGAGGCACCAAGAGCTCCACTGGAAATGAGTGACAGGATGGACCATAGAATCATAGAATATTAGAGTTGGAAGGGGCCTACAAGGCATTGAGTACAACCCCCTGATCAATGCAGGAATCCACCTTAAAGCATGCCTGACAGATGGTTGTCCAGCTGCCTCTCGAATGCTTCTAGTGTGGGAGAGCCCACAACCTTCCTAGGTTGCATTGTCGAACTGCTCTAATAGTCAGGAAGTTTTTCCTGATGTCCAGCTGGAATCTGGCTTCCTGTAACTTGAGCCCATTATTCCGTGTCCTGCACTCTGGGTTGATCGAGAAGAGATCCTGGCCCTCCTCTGTGTGACAACCTTTCAAGTACATGAAGAGTGCTATCATGTCTCCCCTCAATCTTCTCTTCTCCAGGCTAAATATGCCCAGTTCTTTCAGTCTCTCCTCATAGGGCTTTGTTTCCCGACCCCTGATCATCCTTGTTGCCCTCCTCTGAACACGCTCCAGCTTGTCTGGAGTGTGTTCCCTTCCTGTTTATGATGTTAGGATAAATATACTGGAGCACGAAGGAAATGACACCTTGCCCCCAAACAGTGATATTATTGACAAATAATGGAACACCCTACAAAATGATAATGTATGTAAACTGTAAACATGGAGTGCTAGAAGTAAATACATTGAATTGGTGAAAAGATGTATGACTTTTGAAGCTTGTTTACAAAAGGGTGACTTAAATGGTCTGAGAAAAAGAGTCCGTTCATAGTTCATACATCATGAAATTCAAATTTGACAAGATGCCAGTCTGATGCTAGTTTCAGCCACTGCTTATTCATGAATATATTTACTGCAAGTTCGCCTCTATACTAAATGTATTAGAAGACTCGCAAAAAGCTATTGATAGAAATTCAGTGGAAAAAAACATGGGTTTGAGTTTATGCATTCTGATGGCTTATTTCTAGATAGGGATGCCACAAATGTCCATTTTTTTTGTTCCCAAAGCAAAAACTGTGGTTTGTATCCAGACATAGTCATGCTTAGAGTATACCCATTGAAATATATTGGACAAATTAGTTATGACTCTCTTAAGCCTCATTGATTTCATTGAGCATGACTAAGTCTGGATCCAATCTTGTATATCAGGGGTGTAGAACTTCAGGTCCAGGAGACAAATCTAGCCCTCTTGGGGGTTCCAATCCAGAACCCCAGGGTTACTCAGATGGTCCTAACCATCTTTTCTCCAACCATGAATTGCTGGGTGGTTCCTTAGCTTTTGTGCAGCTTTTCCCCATTCCAAAAGGTTGAAATGCCTCTCCTAAGTTACTCGCCTAAGTTACTAGCAGTAAGAGCTTTAAACTAAAGTATGCTGGTAGTTCCTGGGCCAGCATCAAGAGTAGGCATGCTTGGGCACCCTAGCAGGAGGCTGCTGGTAAGATCCCCCTAGAGTTGCTTTGCTTCACTTCTCCCTTGCAACCTGCTTGTTCACCTGTCTCTCACTCTTCTCAAGGCAATGGCAAGACAGAGGTGATGGATGCCACTGCCAACTTACTCAGTGGCTTTCTGGCCATTAAGCAAGCAAGAGGTAGCAATGATGAGAAAGTAGGTGAGGAGCAGGAGCAGCTGGTGACAATGGTATTAAGGAGGTCAACTCATTGAGGGTGGCTCGACCAAGTGCCCTCGAAAACCTGGAGTTTTATCTTATCCAAGGCCACATGATAAACACAAGGTTTCTTTCATATATCTTCACTCCATAGATCAGATTTAGAAAGCTAAGTTTCAAAACTTCACATTGGTTTGGGGTTCTTAGTGCATAGGACTTAGCTCTTGGCTCCCCGCATTACATCATGTTGCCAGGAGCCTGCATGGTCTGCTGGTTAGAGTGCCAAACTGGAAAGCCAGTTAGAGTCTATTTAGAATGCCTGAGCCTGACTAGGACTAGGGAGAGCTAGACTCAAATTCCCACTCAGCCCCTAAGCACACATTTGCATTTACTTCTTTACTGTAAAGTAAGTAAATTCAGGGCTTCTAATCCAGATTGGGGCCCGGTGGGGTGGGGGCTTTAGCACCTCCCTGATTGCAGTCCATATCTGTATCAGGAACTCTGTGCCTGCCATTTATGTTGTCCATTAGTTACGCATTAAAGCAAATGGATTGCTATTAGCCAATATATATTTCAGGAGCAGTGTGTGTGTGTGTGGGGAGCTGAATTGGGATTACAGTGTGAGGAGGAGACCTAAAACCCCCCTCTCTACTCCCCATGTTAGGGCCACAATATGGATCAGGAACTCTGGACTTAGTCTAAAGTAAAACAGAAAAGCAATGGGCTACGAAGCTCCCTTGGTAACTTTGGGCCAATCACTCACTCTCAGAGTTGTTGCGTGGATAAAATGTACCCTGCCTTGCTTTCCTAGGAAGAAAGGTGAGATATAAAACTGATGAACACATAACCAGTGGAGGACGGTGGCTCTGATTTCAAGGGGGTCATGAATCCACTCCGGTTTTCAGTCAGAACTATCCAGAACTCCAAAGGAGATATCCAAGGTGCTGCACCAATTTGGGGGATAGGAATCAACACCTTGGATAGCTCCTTTAGAGTTCTGGCTGGTTCTGACCAAAACCCCAAATAGATTTATTGCCCCGTCCAAATCGGAGCCATCAGCCTCCACTGCACATACCTGAAACGCCCTTGTGTCCTCCTTGTTCCCTTGCAGTGCACCAGAAGTCAGATTTTCAGCTTGCCTCCCTTATTTGAATGCTCAACTCATCCCTAAACAATTACTGAACAAAGGTCTTTAGTCTTACATACAAGGATCCTCTCCATATCACATCTAGTTTGTAGGATGTTACCTGTGCAGGGGGGAAAAAAGCCACCTCCTGTTAAATAGATTGAGCGAGGGAGAACAGCAAATAAGGATGTCCCATGACGTCTTCTTGTAAATGCCTTCCAGCATCTGCAAACCTAATAAGATGTAAATGATGAGTAATTAAGGCATATCTGAGGGTGGAAAAGCTAGATCAATAGGTTATGTGATTGATGCTTTTCAGTCCGATAGTCAGCACAAGATCCAGCACTTGAAATTTAGGGCTTCAACACAGCTACTTTTCCCCCTCGGTTTGCGTCCGCAGTTTCCCCCTCTGTTTCCTTAGTGAGTCAAGTGCTGGACACTTTCATGTCTCTGTGTTGCACTATTTCAGCACATGTACCTTTTCACCTGTATCGCTACTATGCTGGTGAAACCTCCTGCCTTACCCCCTACATTCTCCTTCCCCATGCAGATTTATATCTCTATATATAGATGTATAGATATATATTTCTGTGCAAATGTAATTGTACAGCAGCCTGAAACTGTGCAATTATGGTAAAACAATACAGTATGCTTTCTCCTAAGATCATATTAAACAATATAAGTGAAAAGAAAGTATTACAATTCGTTTTTGGAGACGTTTGTGGTTAACGTTGGCCTGGCAAGGGTAAGCCGGCATTGTTTTGGTCAGGAAACATAGATAGGCCTACTCAGGAGTAAGAACCATAGAGTTGAATGGAACCGAGTCTTGGGCATGGGTGTGGCCTCACTCACCTTCTCCGTGAGGTGTTCTGTTGCCCTCTCTCCCTCCAGTTGAGTGGAGAACTGCCCCACCGTCCTCTATTGTCAGTGAGACTGCCCTTTGACGTACACAACCCCAACAAAAAAAGGGATGGCCCGATATCACGCAAGGACAGCAATACACGGGAGGGAGGAGCTGCTTTATTGCACATGGAGGGGGGAAATGGGCTTTCCCTGCTCCAAAATAAAATGGAAAATGGAGGGTAAGAAGCAAGATGAGCACAGGACAGGGACGACGTCATCTGAGTACCGCACTGCAAAAACACATACCAGCCATGGCGAGAGTATGATAAATTGCTGGTGTAATGGAGCTCTTCAGCTGCCTACTCAGAGAGGTGGATTCTCTTTCCTTGTATTCCCTAGTGCTTATCCATGGCTGTTTATTCTGACTTCTCTAGGGGGGTGTTACAGCATGATGCCACTTCCTGATTTGCTTTCAGGCAGTAAGCGGCCATGCTAGCAATGTCTCCAGAGTCCTTTTGCAAATCTCAAATATAGAGATGTTGGAGAATTTACTCCAATCCACATTTTTAAGCACAACAACCCAATTCATACTTCCCGGAAACAGATCAGAATGCAATTGTCCTTTGGATTTCTCAGCTCTCCACATTCTGTGATGCCATTCTTGGCTAGGGATGAACCTGGGTTTTGATTCATTTTTACCTTGAATTTGCACTGTTCGAAAGCCCAAAGGTGAATACAAAGGCAAGCGCAGTTTTCAGAAAAAGCTTGTACATTTCCAAGTTTGTGATCGCTCCCCCCTATGCACTTTAGGAAAATGCACTATATATATATATATATATATATATATATATATATATATATATATGATTTAGGCTATGGGGGAGAAGTGCACATTTGTGTGAACACTTTGAAAATATGCATACTGAAATGAGAACTTTTCCCATCTGGATGAGAAGAAAAACAGAGCACAATCAAGAATGGGAGCGAGGCAGTATGAGCATTAAGGTGGAGCTTGGAAAAATATTGGCATGGTTAAGCATTGCTGATTTTCCCATCCCTATTTGTGGCTCAACAAATGAATACTCTAGGAAAAGTGTGTACAAAACATGCATTTTTGGAGGGAAATGTTTAATTGACAGAAAATGGAATGGAACAGACTTATGGCTGAACCTGACATGGACTGGAAACTGATCCATCCATTCTGACGCCTATGACATCATCAAGCTATCAAACAGAATACGTCCTTTCTTCTGACAAAACTGTTTGGGACAGTCCTATCACCAACGCCAGTTCGATGAGCTTCATTTGAGTTTTCCATTTCTGGGCTGGTATCCCCCTTTGAAGTCTTTAATCTCTTAATCAGTTTGAATCTACAATTTGCATTGCTGCCGATCCTAGAAAAGTGACTTGCTTCCCGAGTTAGCCTTTGCTAAGTGGAATTATTCCGTCTGGCCTTAGTTCAAAGCAGGGATTGAGTTTCTCCATGAGAGAAGTTGTCATGAAAACAAAGTGATTTTTCAGTGTGCTGGTGAAGTGAAGCATTTAGCACCTTGGCAAAGCTGTCTAAGTCGCTGACCCACTTTGGTGAACCTCAAACCACATTGTATTCCAGCTGAAAGTGAGAGAAAGGCATAAGTGTGTGTGTGTGTGTGTGTGTGTGTGTGTGTGTGTGTGTGTGTTAGAGAGAGGGGGAGGGAGGGAGTTTCTTTGGGGCAGGTTTTGTTCACCTGCTGTATTCAAAGTGATGCTTCCATCCATCTGTTGTTCGGTTATCCCACATACCTTTATTTAAATCGTGTGCAAATGCCACTGCCCCCTTTCGCCATCCCTCAACATTTGAATTCTCTTCCCCATAAGCTGATTTGTGTTATAGCTGAAAACGGACATACATTGGAGCTAAAGAACGCAGCATATGTGAAGGGGTTTTAGCACATGCTGGCCTGTCAGCCACCCAGAGCACAGCCCATTCGTGCATACAAAAGCTGTGAGTAAGACAACGCCAAGAACGGTCCAAAGAAATGAAAGGGAAATCCCCACGGCTCCCCACATATTCAAACATCTGGGGTCCATGGCAGCTGTTGTCTATTTAGCCAGCCCTTGTTGACTTCTCGTACACAGGCAGACTCATAAAGGGTTGCCAACTTTTGATTCCGTACCTTCTGGTAGCTCAGTAGGTCAGAGCTTGGGGTCAGGGAATACAGCCTGGAAGATGCCATTGGGAATGGATTCATTATCAAAAGTGTTCTACTTGCTCCTTGATATTGGTCAGTGAGGTCCCATGCTCAGTTTAGAGCAGGCCTGAATTAGTTTATTTATGTTCAGCCCATTTCAGGGTGGCCTTGGGGGAGATCCCTTTACCCAACCTGTGCCCACAATCCCTTCCTTCCCCTTCCCCAATTTATCAGATGGCTCAAGCTTGTGCTCAAATCCTAATGTGGGGGAGGTGGAAAACCCATAGCTCAATGGTAGATGGAAAGGCTGTTGATCAAGGTCGAAGAAATGCTTTGCATGTGGAAGGTCCCAAGTTCAAGTGCACCTGCCGTTGCATCACTGGGGCCTTTACATATTTGCAATGGGGGAAATTATGAAATTTCCAGAGCCTCCATTGTGAGGGTGGATGGCTGCCAAGTGCTCATGGGACCATGTGGCCCACTTGGCTTGTGGGCCTGCTAACGTACCGTAGGCCCCAGACTGTATTTGGGGGGGATGATGACACAGGGGAGTCTATCAGATTCCTGCACCCAGTCTGGCACCCGCAACATCCCTAGTTTCTACACCATTATTGATATGTTCTTTGAGGAAGCCCAAAGCTATCCAGAACATAGTCTGAAAACCATTGACAACTTCTGGAAATGTAGCCTGTGCTTGCCAATCCTCCTAGTTGAGCACTGAGGAGGAAAAATAAGGAAAAGTTGGTGGAACTCCTGCATAAAAAGTGGATTTCTTTTCTGAAGGCAGAAGGGAAAATGTTCTGCCATACATAACATCAAAAGCAGGAACTCTGCCTAAAGATGTTCATTTAGTAATCCATGTGTATCTGCATTAGTTATGGGCTCTTCATTGTTTTACCCACTCATCTCGATTAGACCTATTATTATGACGGAAAACGGAGATGGCTGAAAGATATTAATTCTTTATGAAGCTTCCGTCACAATTAATGTAGGCTGCATGCATTTTCATTTACTTACTTAGAAGCTCATCATTCCTTATGTGTGTTTCAAGCCCTTATTCAAATACACATAATTTGAGCTAATTAGCTTATAAAAAAGAATCGGGGGGAGGCGAGATGAAAACAAATAGCACATGGCTGAATTGTGGGGATTTGTATAGAATTAATCTTGCTAATATATACGGATTTGGTAAATTCATTATGCATCCATAATCAGATCTGATGAATCACCTACCTAATTCAGGAATAATTAGGCATGAACTACTGATACTTTTTTTTTCTCTGTAAAGTGCTACCAAAGTAGTGCAACTTGTCGCACAAACTCACTGTGGGCCTTTATATAATGAAAGTAGGGATGTGCACTGACCCCCCGGATCGGATCGGATAGCGGATCGGAATCGGACCTGGTGGGTCGGATCGGATCGGATCGGATCGGAGGCTGGTCGGATCGGATCGGACCAGATGTCCGATCCGGATCGGACGCCATTTTGAATGCTTTTTCCCATAGCCAAGTATTGTTTTACAAAAACGCCTATAACTTTTTCATTTTTAAAGATAGAAGGATGAAACTTGGGCACATTGTAGACTGGTTAGGGGTAGTTATCTGTGAGAAATTTCAGAAAGATTGGTGCATGCATTTTGTGGCAATTAATTTTTTAATAAATACCCAGGAATGCCTATAACTTTGTCATTTTTAAAGTTACACACATGAAACTTTGCCACATTGTAGGGGGTACCTTGGGACCTATGTGTGTGAAATTTCAGAAACGTAGGTGCTTGTCTTGTGTGGCAATTAATTTTTAGAAAAATGGGTAGTAGTGGGGTAAATACAGTTACGCCTCCCATTTTTTTATTTTTGAAGATACAAACAGGAAACTTGGGCACATTACAGGTACCACTTGCCTTGATATGTGTGTGAAATTTCAGAAACATTGGAGCTTTCCTTGTGTGGCAATTAATTTTTGAAACAATGAGGAAAGAAACACCTATAACTTTGTCATTTTTAAAGTTACACACATGAAACTTTGCCACATTGTAGGTGGTACCTTGGGACCCATGTGTGTGAAATTTCGGAAACGTAGGTGCTTGCCTTGTGTGGCAATTAATTTTTTAATAAATACCCAGGAATGCCTATAACTTTGTCATTTTTAAAGTTACACACATGAAACTTTGCCACATTGTAGGCGGTACCTTGGGACCTATGTGTGTAAAATTTCGGAAACGTAGGTGCTTGCCTTGTGTGGCAATTAATTTTAGAAAAATGGGTAGTGGTGGGGTAAATACAGTTACGCCTCCCACTTTTTTATTTTTGAAGATACAAACAGGAAACATGGGCACATTACAGGTACCACTTGGCTTGATATGTGTGTAAAATTTCAGACAGCTGGGTCCAGGCATGTGGTGGCAAGGTATTTTTGAAACAATGAGGAAAGAAACGCCTATAACTTTTTTATTTTAAAAGTTAGAAGTCTGAACATTGCTCACTTTGTAGATGGGTTAGGGGTAGATATGTGTCAGAAATTTCAGAATTATAGGTCCAGGCATTTGATGGCTATGGAATTTTTAAATTACATGTTTCAAAAAAATTTCTACAGAGGCCAGGTCTTCCCCTCCCGCTTCCCGCGAAGAAAAGGAAACACTCTCTCATCTCGATCCCTTTGATCCTTGCTAGTAGTATCCATTACAGGGCTCGTGTTTCCTTTCCTACTTTCACTTTTCAAGCAGAACGGCTGAGCCTAGCTGAGTTTTGCAGCCATGCGTGCAAGGAAGGATCACTCGGTCTCGATCCCTTTGATCCTTGGTAGTATCCATTACAGGGCTCGTGTCTGCTTTCACTTTGTACTCAAGCAGACACGAGCCCTGTAATGGATACTACCAAGGATCAAAGGGATCGAGACCAGAGTGATCCTTCCTTGCACGCATGGCTGCAAAACTCAGCTAGGCTCAGCCGTTCTGCTTGAAAAGTGAAAGTAGGAAAGGAAACACGAGCCCTGTAATGGATACTACTAGCAAGGATCAAAGGGATCGAGACGAGAGAGTGTTTCCTTTTCTTCGCGGGAAGCGGGAGGGGAAGACCTGGCCTCTGTAGAAATTTTTTTGAAACATGTAATTTAAAAATTCCATAGCCATCAAATGCCTGGACCTATAATTCTGAAATTTCTGACACATATCTACCCCTAACCCATCTACAAAGTGAGCAATGTTCAGACTTCTAACTTTTAAAATAAAAAAGTTATAGGCGTTTCTTTCCTCATTGTTTCAAAAATACCTTGCCACCACATGCCTGGACCCAGCTGTCTGAAATTTTACACACATATCAAGCCAAGTGGTACCTGTAATGTGCCCATGTTTCCTGTTTGTATCTTCAAAAATAAAAAAGTGGGAGGCGTAACTGTATTTACCCCACCACTACCCATTTTTCTAAAATTAATTGCCACACAAGGCAAGCACCTACGTTTCCGAAATTTCACACACATAGGTCCCAAGGTACCGCCTACAATGTGGCAAAGTTTCATGTGTGTAACTTTAAAAATGACAAAGTTATAGGCATTCCTGGGTATTTATTAAAAAATTAATTGCCACACAAGGCAAGCACCTACGTTTCCGAAATTTCACACACATGGGTCCCAAGGTACCACCTACAATGTGGCAAAGTTTCATGTGTGTAACTTTAAAAATGACAAAGTTATAGGTGTTTCTTTCCTCATTGTTTCAAAAATTAATTGCCACACAAGGAAAGCTCCAATGTTTCTGAAATTTCACACACATATCAAGGCAAGTGGTACCTGTAATGTGCCCAAGTTTCCTGTTTGTATCTTCAAAAATAAAAAAATGGGAGGCGTAACTGTATTTACCCCACTACTACCCATTTTTCTAAAAATTAATTGCCACACAAGACAAGCACCTACGTTTCTGAAATTTCACACACATAGGTCCCAAGGTACCCCCTACAATGTGGCAAAGTTTCATGTGTGTAACTTTAAAAATGACAAAGTTATAGGCATTCCTGGGTATTTATTAAAAAATTAATTGCCACAAAATGCATGCACCAATCTTTCTGAAATTTCTCACAGATAACTACCCCTAACCAGTCTACAATGTGCCCAAGTTTCATCCTTCTATCTTTAAAAATGAAAAAGTTATAGGCGTTTTTGTAAAACAATACTTGGCTATGGGAAAAAGCATTCAAAATGGCGTCCGATCCGGATCGGACCTCATCGGATCGGATCGGATCGGATCGGAGGTTGTCCGGATCGGATCGGATCAGATCGGATTTTCCCGATTTTGGGTCGGATCGGATTCGGATCGTGGATCGGATCCGATCCGATGCACACCCCTAAATGAAAGTATCCCCTGCACTGCGACTTACAACTACATTTATTTGTATCAACAATTTTAGTAAGATGTAAAGTGGAGATCATGTAAAGTGGAGATACCTGGCTATACTTAAGATCTGGATACATTAGGTCAGGGGTAGACAACCCGGTACCTTCTAGTGGGTTTGGAGTTACAACTCCCATAATCCTTGTCCATTGGCCATGAAGGCTGTGGCTTAGGCAAGTTGTAGACCCAAACAACTGGAGGGAATTTTGTTACTGACCCCTGCCTTAGGTACATCTTTTGATGTCGTATGCTGGGGCACTCAGCAGATGAACCAAATGCATTCTTTGTCTGCAGTCATGCTGTTGTCAAGGCCAGAAAGGGCATGATTTAGACTAGATGGGTATGTTTCCATGTAGTTGGATTGGGGAGGTCAAGTTGCCAAGATAAAGTTGCAGTCCTATATTCACTTATCTGGGGATAAGTCGCATTGAAATGAGTGAGACTCACTTCTGAGTAGACATGTGTAGGATTGCACTGCAAGATCCCAGAGCCAGGTGGCTATAATGTAAGAACAGATACATTGGACTACATAATTCCCATGCTGGCTGGGAATTAGGGGAGTTGCAGTCCAACACATCTATAGGATGCCAGGTTAGGGAAGTCTGGTTTAGAGGTTCACTCCAGGTTTTTCTAGCAGTTCTAGCATACTAGCATCCAAAGGAGTTCAGACCCAAGATTTATTTCGGACTCAGTTTCTCTCTTTATGCTAATTTGTCCAGATCAGGCATCCATGAAAGGCAAGCCTCTACTTAAGTACTTGCTTGATACAAAAGTTGTTGCAATGAAACCATACTCTGATTATACCACTTTTCTGCATTTTGCTAGGTCTTTGAAGAATCTTACAGTGACCAGGGGCAGAGCCACACCAAGCAGGATATAGCATTTTGAATGTAGTATGAAAGCAGTATATAAGAGGCAGGAGCCACGCTACTGCTTTATGGTGGTATTGAAGTGCACTGACAACTGTTGGGGCCCATTGACACATTCCATATACCACTTTCATACTGCTTTCATAGTGCTATATCCTGCTTGGTGTGTCTCCTGAAATGCTGACACCAGGAGACGATGGGTAGAGGAATGGAGAAGGCATTAAGCAGAGAAGGTGACTAGACACTGGAGGAAAGATTTATCAGTGACCGTGATATTTGGACAATGCATTCATGTTCAGAGGCATTATGCCTCCAACTGGGTGGTCATGTTTCTCTCATCAGAGAGGATAGTCCTCTGTTTGAAATTGTTGATGGGCATATTCAAGGAACCAGCTTCCCCTTTCTTATGGTTCTTTATCTTGGACTCGCCAGCCCTAAAAATAGAAGATGCCTTCAAGTAGAGGAATGTCTTCTGTAAAGTAAGACATGTGACCACCTTAACCTGCTGTTCAAATCAGTTTGTAATGTGTCAGGTAGGCTGTGTTCAATTTAGACACAATAAATTAATCATGCAAGCTCAGCCTCCTGACCCCCCCCCCAATCCCTTCCTTTGAATTGGGGAAAGCCTGCTGCAGGTGTGTCTAGAGCCTTGCCAAAGAGTTGTACATAGTCTTGTTAAATAAACCTGTCAGTTACCACAACTCATGGTTCAACAGACAAAACAGAGGCCTGCTGTTCAAAATCATAACTCAACACGATTTGAATGAAAACAATGCTTATAAAAACCTTGCCGGGGGCAGGGGGATTAATTGAGTGGGTGACTTGGAGCAAGGACATTGCCAAGGGAAAGGAAAGGTTTAAGCATGGCTTCCTTCTTCCCTCCACCCCCACCCTGCTCCTCCACTGCTACTTCTCTGCTGTCTTGACATGATGGTGTTTATCTATTTCTGTAGATACATAATCAAGGCATTGAGATGATGTAGTTTAGGGATGTGCACTGACCCCCCGGATCGGATCGGATAGCGGATCAGAATCGGACCTGGGGGGTCGGATCGGATCGGATCGGAGGATGGTCGGATCGGATCGGACCGGATGTCCGATCCGGATCGGACGCCATTTTGAATGCTTTTTCCCATAGCCAAGTATTGTTTTATAAAAACGCCTATAACTTTTTCATTTTTAAAGATAGAAGGATGAAACTTGGGCACATTATACACTGGTTAGGGATAGTTATCTGTGAGAAATTTCAGAAAGATTGGTGCATGCGTTTTGTGGCAATTAATTGTTTAATAAATACCCAGAAATGCCTATAACTTTGTCATTTTTAAAGTTACAAACATGAAACTTTGCCACATTGTAGGTGGTACCTTGGGACCTATCTGTGAGAAATTTCAGAAACTTAGGTGCTTGCCTTGTGTGGCAATTAATTTTAGAAAAATGGGTAGTAGTGGGGTAAATACATTTACGCCTCCCATTTTTTTATTTTTGAAGATACAAACAGGAAACTTGGGCACATTACAGGTACCACGTGCCTTGATATGTGTGTGAAATTTCAGAAACATTGGAGCTTGCCTTGTGTGGCAATTAATTTTTGAAACAATGAGGAAAGAAACACCTATAACTTTGTCATTTTTAAAGTTACACACATGAAACTTTGCCACATTGTAGGTGGTACCTTGGGACCTATGTGTGTGAAATTTCAGAAACATAGGTGCTTGCCTTGTGTGGCAATTAATTTTTTAATAAATACCCAGGAATGCCTATAACTTTGTCATTTGTAAAGTTACACACATGAAACTTTGCCACATTGTAGGCGGTACCTTGGGACCTATGTGTGTAAAATTTCAGAAACGTAGGTGCTTGTATTGTGTGGCAATTAATTTTTGAAACAATGAGGGATTCATTGGACAGCACTTGCCCATAGGGATTCATTGGACAGTACTTGCCCATAGGGATTCATTGGACAGTACTTTCCTATAGGAAATCATTGGAAAGCACTTGCCCATAGAAAATCATTGGAAAGCACTTGCCCATTGAGAAATACAGTTATGCCTCCCACTTTTTTATTTTTGAAGATACAAACAGGAAACTTGGGCACATTGTAGACTGGTTAGGGATAGTTATTTGTGAGAAATTTCAGAAAGATTGGTGCATGCGTTTTGTGGCAATTAATTTTTTAATAAATACCCAGGAATGCCTATAACTTTGTCATTTTTAAAGTTACATACATGAAACTTTGCCACATTGTAGGTGGTACCTTGGGATCTATGTGTGTAAAATTTCAAAAACGTAGGTGCTTGCCTTGTATGGCAATTAATTTTAGAAAAATGGGTAGTAGTGGGGTAAATACATTTACGCCTCCCATTTTTTTATTTTTAAAGATACAAACAGGAAACATGGGCACATTACAGGGAACACTTCACTTGATATGTGTGTAAAATTTCAGAATGATAGGTCCAGGCATGTGGTGGCAAGGTGTCTGCACACACCACTTTGAAGACTGTAGAAAATTTCTCCTGTAACGATCCCAGCGAGAGAGAGTGATCCTAGGCTCAGCCGTTCTGCTTGAGTGAAAGTATCAAAGCAGACACGAGCCAAGTGCTACTTTGTTTCTCCTTTTGTAATGGATACTAGCTCAGTTGCAGCCAAGCGTGCAAGGATCAAAGAGATGAGAGAAAGTGTTTCCTTCTTCTTCCCGGGAGGCGGGAGGGTGCAATTGACAGCCCCAGCCTCTGTGTAAAAAAGGTTAATAACTTTTAATCTAAAAAATTCGTAGCCACCAAATGCCTGGACCTATCATTCTGAAATTTTACACACATATCAAGTGAAGTGTTCCCTGTAATGTGCCCATGTTTCCTGTTTGTATCTTTAAAAATAAAAAAATGGGAGGCATAAATGTATTTACCCCACTACTACCCATTTTTCTAAAATTAATTGCCATACAAGGCAAGCACCTACGTTTTTGAAATTTTACACACATAGGTCCCAAGGTACCACCTACAATGTGGCAAAGTTTCATGTATGTAACTTTAAAAATGACAAAGTTATAGGCATTCCTGGGTATTTATTAAAAAATTAATTGCCACAAAACGCATGCACCAATCTTTCTGAAATTTCTCACAGATAACTATCCCTAACCAGTCTACAATGTGCCCAAGTTTCCTGTTTGTATCTTCAAAAATAAAAAAGTGGGAGGCATAACTGTATTTCTCAATGGGCAAGTGCTTTCCAATGATTTTCTATGGGCAAGTGCTTTCCAATGATTTCCTATAGGAAAGTACTGTCCAATGAATCCCTATGGGCAAGTACTGTCCAATGAATCCCTATGGGCAAGTGCTGTCCAATGAATCCCTCATTGTTTCAAAAATTAATTGCCACACAATACAAGCACCTACGTTTCTGAAATTTTACACACATGGGTCCCAAGGTACCGCCTACAATGTGGCAAAGTTTCATGTGTGTAACTTTACAAATGACAAAGTTATAGGCATTCCTGGGTATTTATTAAAAAATTAATTGCCACACAAGGCAAGCACCTATGTTTCTGAAATTTCACACACATAGGTCCCAAGGTACCACCTACAATGTGGCAAAGTTTCATGTGTGTAACTTTAAAAATGACAAAGTTATAGGTGTTTCTTTCCTCATTGTTTCAAAAATTAATTGCTACACAAGGCAAGCTCCAATGTTTCTGAAATTTCACACACATATCAAGGCAAGTGGTACCTGTAATGTGCCCAAGTTTCCTGTTTGTATCTTCAAAAATAAAAAAATGGGAGGCGTAAATGTATTTACCCCACTACTACCCATTTTTCTAAAATTAATTGCCACACAAGGCAAGCACCTAAGTTTCTGAAATTTCTCACAGATAGGTCCCAAGGTACCACCTACAATGTGGCAAAGTTTCATGTTTGTAACTTTAAAAATGACAAAGTTATAGGCATTTCTGGGTATTTATTAAACAATTAATTGCCACAAAACGCATGCACCAATCTTTCTGAAATTTCTCACAGATAACTATCCCTAACCAGTGTATAATGTGCCCAAGTTTCATCCTTCTATCTTTAAAAATGAAAAGGTTATAGGCGTTTTTGTAAAACAATACTTGGCTATGGGAAAAAGCATTCAAAATGGCGTCCGATCCGGATCGGACCTCGTCGGATCGGATCGGATCGGATCGGAGGTTGATCGGATCGGATCGGATCGGATTTTCCCGATTTTGGGGCGGATCGGATTCGGATCGTGGATCGGATCCGATCCGATGCACACCCCTAATGTAGTTATTCCTTAAAGCGTAGTGCAACAGTGTGTAAGTGCTTCAATTACTTTGGCTTAGCCATGGAACATTGAAAATGAGCACAAATGCTAAAGAGCGACCAGGGATGTTTTACTCTCCTTGTAATATATACTACATAGGTAAATAAAATTATCATTTAAACAAAGGCAGATAATGAAATTATCTTGTACCCACGATACTGAAGTTTGGAATAATGTGGCTAATCAATACTTGGATGCAAACCAGAGCGATGGCAGTCTCTCAGTAGATTACATGGGATAACTCCAGCAAATGGACCAAGTCGTTAAGGAAGATGCTCAGGCATGCTTCTCTGCAAATATTATCCTTTGCAGTTCAGCTGAAGGAATCCCAGGCAGCTCAGGGTTGGAGGCCCTCCGGAAGTATTTTTCACTTTGCAAATTCTCCCTGCTAACATCTAGCGATTGCACAGAACTAATTATCTGCATTTGCATGTGCAACGCTTCTTCTAGGAAGGAATTAAAGCTAGTTGGGGTTTTTAAAAAATAATAAAAAAGGTAATCCCCAGAGTAAATGATTTTTTTTTTAATGACTTTACAAAAATCCACATTAAACATGCTGTAAAACACAGACTATATTGGAATGGAACATGGAGATATTCAGTTCTTTGCTAACACTGCCAAACAGCAACTATGGCATTTTGGGGGGGATGGGGGGGCTTGGATATTTTTTCTGTAATGAAAATGTAATTGGTGGAAGCTGTTTGAGTGAGGGATGCAAAACCTCTAGACTTGGGATTTGTGCAGTGGAGGGAGGGGGCTTTCTTAGCAGATGGGGCAATACGGCGAGGGATCCCTAAAGGCAGATGGGCCTGCAAATGACTGCTCTCTGGGGCCATATCAACTGTCCACTAACAGATGTTTCAGTGGAATAGATGCCACTGTAAGAGATGTTCAGACTGAAAATTGTGGGATATAGAAAGAAAATGCATAAAAATTAAATAAAGACATGGCGAAGAACAAAGTATGGTTAACATACAGTACTAGCTTCTAGCAGTTGTCAGTTGTAATGGTGAGCAAACTCAGGGAGTGTTTGCCTTGCTGCTGTTGGATGCTCATCCCTGCGAACCCAGCCATGCAAGCCCCCTCTGAGCTCTCGCAAGGTTCACAAGCACTCGGCAGACACCCGCCCTGGCTTCTGGCCATTTCTCCCGCTGTGTTAATGGTGGCCGCCATTAACATAGTGGGGGAAAGTAAAGGCCAGAAGCCAGGGCAGGGCGCTCATGGAGGCTTGGGCATGGGTCTGTGCTGGGGGTCCACTGCCCTCATGGACCAAGTCAGATGCTCGGGCCATCCCTAGTTTAAAGATACCCAAACATTTTATTTTCAGGAAATGCTTGGATATGCCCATCATCCATGAATGTGTCATGTTTAGTTTAACTTATTGAACTCTCTACCAAAGGATATGTTGATAGTCTCCCCCCCCCAGCTTAGGTTTGCTTGTTTGTTTTAAAGCCTTGATCAAAATTATGTGGTAGTGGCAAAAAGACTGAGCTACAAAACAGGAAGTCCCTCAGTGAAATCTCACCTGTAGGTAGCCTCAGGTAAGCTATTCTCTCTTAGGTTCAGTAATGGGTATAGTTAGGCAATTTTAGACTCTGGACTTAACGGTTTTATCTCCTGCTCATTAGAGGCTAATGTGTATTCTTTCACTTGCTTCTAAATGTGGTAAGAGAGCTCTGCTGTGTTTGTGGATCTTTCTATTTCTTCTGCTGCGTGGGCCCCCGGATATCTGCCTAACAGTCCTTCCCTGACAGCGCTGCTGGACTCAGTCATCCTATTTGCGATCTGGGCATAACACTGGTAACTGAAAGTGTTGTGCGAAGGTTTATGGCCTCTTCAGTGGCTGCTCCCAGACTAGTAACATCTGTCACTGGGGAATCTGTTGTATTTTTGGTTCGGCAGAGCTCCAGGTCATGTACGGCTCAATTTCTATCTGCAAGCCCCGAACTCCAGCAAACTTTTGTGCATTTTTTTGGAACACTCTGCAATTTCCCTAAATTTCTAAGCAATTTGCACACACTCTGGCCAAATTTGCACAAATTATGCAAATTACAGTTGGATTTGCATAATTCATGCAAATCTGGCCTCAATTTGTGCAAAGTTGATCACAAATTGCTCATCAATTCTGAAGTTTCTGAACAGGTTGCAAAGCCAGCCTCACCTAGAGCACATAACAGTAATCCTAACAAGATGCTACCAGAGTATAGAAAATTGCAACCAGGTTGTATACAAGCCCTCCCTCCACATATAGCCACGTGTCATAATAACAGGGATTTTGCAGTTCTCAGTATCCTTTACAGCCAAGTAGCACAAGACATCTTGTCTAGATGTCTGTGTTCTCCATGCCTTTACCTGAAATCTCAAGGGCTGCTTCCTACGTTTTGACTTCATAGGCTTTGTGTAACCTCCAGGTTTTTGCTACAGGGAGGGAATTCTTTCATTAACTTGCTCTAGGCTATTTTGCTGTTGGCATCTTACATACACTGGAGAGCTGTGTCTACGGGGTGCCTTCTTTTGTGAGAGGGCAGCCAACAGGCCACTACCGATTATATCTGTGTTCACTCCAAAGGGGGATAAGCCTCTGAAACAGGCCCACCTGTCTACCTTTGATCTTTAGCTGTAAGGTGTGCACCTTGTCTCTATGATCGTCCCTGCAGTACCAATGGCTATGGTTTCAGTCACATAAGGAGGTGGCTAAGATTTACGCTCTACCTACTATTGGGTTGAATTTTTGGAGATGCCTGAGTGGTCATCGACATCCCAGTTCAGTTCAGTGCATTTGAAATATAGAAATCATCACTTGACAACCCTAATAGAGGACAAGGGTGATATATTTTCTGGGGTCATTAGCAAGCAGTCATAAATTTAAATTAGCAAATGGGGGGGGACAGAACATGAGAACATGTTCTTATAGTTGAATGCTGTTGCACATTCATCAACAGACCATCAATTGGTGTACCAATGTGTATTGTGTAAGCAACTGGTACAGCATACATTGATGAGCTGAAACCCCTGTCTTCAAATCTCACTAGATGGCCTTAGCCAAGCCATTGCTTTTCATCACTTATGTATAATTACTTTAACTTCCCTGTATAAGTTGGGGGTCATAATAGGGGCCTCTTTTATAGGGTTGTTTGTAAAGAATAGTGACAGGATTGTTTCTCAGGATTCTGACGTGTTCAGAAAGGGAATTAAAGACATGCTGTTATGAACCAAATACCCTTCTGCCTAGTGGCTTGCCCATGAATATTGATTCATAGCCATCCAGGGGCTGTTCAGAAAACCCCAGAGTGGGGACTCACTAGGACTCACTGGCTCCTCATGGCTCCAAATTGGGTGGGGGGGTTGATAGCTGCAGGCAACACACAAGGGTGGCTTCAGCTGCAGCTTATCAAGCAGGAAGGGGATGAGGCTGCGTTGAAAACACAGAACACAGGCATACTGTGTGTGGTTGGGGGTGGGGAGGCAAAAGGCAGAAGGAAAAGCCAAGCCAGAATGAATGAAGTATCCAGGGTAGGAGGTGGCTGGATGGACAGGCAGTGACAAGACCATTGCATAGCAGAGAGAAAGAAAGAACACAGAGGTGGGGAGGAGAAATAAGGGGAGGAGGGGAAGGGGAAGGGAAGCCCTGGCTGGAAGGTGGGAGCAGCCAGTAGGGACAGGCAGACAGGAGCAGCTCTGGCCAGTTACAGTGGAAACAGACAATGAGGGGCTTGCTCTGCCCACCTCTGCTAGGTACTTCTCTCAGCGCTGGAGACCCTGTTCTATACCCTACTTGTCTATGCCTGCAGAGATTAGATGTAGAGAGTGTGCAATCATAAGCCTTGGACATTAGAGTGGCCGTGGGAGAAATGCAAGGTGGAGAAACCAGAAAAGGGAAGGCTCCCAACTTCTTATTCTCCAGCAAAGGTTTGACGCAGGAGTGAGAGATGTCGCATTGGAAAGTACTGGGGTCGGGGGTGGGCGCATTGACTGACTAGTGGTGTAACTTGCAGTACTCAATAAACAGAATCTTTTGCATCAAACACTTACCTGAGTATAGTGTCTTAATGGAGATGATGGAAGAGGGTTCTTCACTGTGCCCCTCCATGGGGATGCACAGGCAATCTACCTGCTAGTATCAGGGCTGAATCCAGTGTTCTGCCAGGGCATCTGTAGATGAGAGGATAAAGAAGCAGATCTTGTATTTGTAAGGTGAAATGTCTTTAAGGTTGGATCTCTCTCTCTCTCTCTCAGTGTGTGTGTGTGTGTGTATCTGCCTGCATGCATATATGCACATACTCTAGTGTAGGAGATTCTTCTCAATAGTGCAATACCACAGTGCGATGTGCTAAAATATTCCATCCATATGGGCCAGGCCAATCACACCGGCCTTTCTCCTGCATGTATGAAGGAAGATATAGAAACCCCAGGGTTCTGGCACTATACATTTTTTAAAAAATATATATATCAGACTGTTGAAAAGTAAAGGGGACTAGCCCTCCACTCATACTAGTTTACCTAGATTCGCACCATTAATTGAACAGACGTCTATGCTGTAATATTGACAAGAGCAGATGACCTAGATAATGCTTTGCCTATTTTTGGCTGCTGCCAAATTATTTCAACAGTGCCCTGAGAAGATAGGGTCATGATTTCGCTTGAGGAATAAATAGCCAACTCTTTGTTTTGTCAGTTTCTGATAAATCTCATTTTCTCCCTGCCTTTTAGAGACTCTGCAAGAGTGTGTGGCTGAAATACTGGAAGTCCTTGTTTGCATATATTGAGGTTGTTATATCTATGTGAACAGCCATGCGATTGCATGCTGTATATCTTGATTCCGTAAATAAGGCCCCAAAATGTGATGATCTGGATGCATCAAGCTATAGAGATAGATAACTGCCTTTCAAGGGCAAGAGTCCATGGACAATGGATAGACAGCTTCAAATGGAGCTGTTGATGGCTTAATAGCTGTTGAGAGGTTGAGCATCATCAGGCTGGTGGATTTTCATGTTTCCCTACCATCACTATGGCCTCCTGCCGCTATCCCACAATAGTGATGGTCTCTTTACATGGAGAGAAAGAGGAAGCAGCAGCAACCACATGGCCCATTCAGGGAACGTTTATCTTGTTCCGCTTTTCCTGCACACAGGAAATGGCAGGACATTCCGGTTTTTTTATTAAAAAGATGGATTAAAAGGAGTCTATTTTGCAACAGAAAAATGAACGGAAGGAACGGGAGGTGTGTGGGAGGCAGACAATGTCATGTAAAGGACACGCAGACATCCGTAAATGGACAGTAGCAAGCATGCGATAAAATGCTTGTCTGATGATGCTCAGAGGGAGGGAGGGAGGGAGGGAGGGAGGGAGGGAGGGAGGGAGGGAGGGAGGGAGGGAGGGAGATTTAGGGATGTGCTGGAGCCCCTATGAGAAATGCTGCTGACATTACTGAAACTCTTTTTGCCACACTTCAATTTTCCTTGCATGCTCCTCTCAAGTAGAATCTTCCAGATTTCAATGAAGGTGAAATGTGGCAAGCTCAAGTCAATTTCTTTGACTGCATGGGAAGTTTCTTCATTTATTTATTTGCCATATATTTACTGGCCTTGAATACATTTCTCAGGAAGGTTTATGTGGGGGGGGGAGGATTCTCTCTCTCTGTCTCTTTCTCTCTCTCTCTCTCTCTCTCTCTCTCTCACACACACACACACACACACACTAACAGCAAATAAAATATAACTAATGCAAATGTGAACAACCATAAAAAACACAAATATGAAAAAGCAGCAAGATCTTAAAAGCCAGGTTAAAACAATCAACTGAACAAAAGACAAAACAAAAAACATTCTGGACCAAAGGGAAAGCCAAGAGGTTTGCACCAAAAAGACAGCCAGGAGGACTTCACAGCACTAGACAAACATCTCTGGGGATGGCATTCCATTATGATCTGGACTCTTCACAGGACATTCAATGCTGCTGAAAGGCACATTACATTCACAGTGTATATGATGAATGCAAGAGGCTTCCTTGTATTGAGTCAGAGCACTGATCCACCTAGCACAGTACTGGCTGCTCTGACTAGAGCTCTCCAGGGGCTCAGGCAGAGGTTTTCTCCAGCCCTACCTGGAGAGAGTTGGTGACTGAACCTGGAAAACCATGCAAAGCGTGTGATCTACCACTATGGCCCCTTTGCACTGTTTTCTCTGGGCCTTAGGTAGATGCATGTGGAACCCCAGGAGTTTATTGAGCATTTTGATTGTTTCTCTTCCAATTTCGTGGATAGTTTGCCTGAGCAGGTATCTCCACATTGGCCTTGATTCTGTGTTTTCAAGGAAACACAGAGGTGGCAGACCTAGGCAACTTTTCACAGAAGGCCCACAAAATGTGTGAACCCAATCAGTGCCATTGGTCTCCAGGAAGTTTTCTCTTCCTACTTCTGCCTACAAGTGTTATGAGTTTGCTTCATTTATGATTGGATAGGAAAGCATCTGCCATCTAATTCTTCTATGTGAGTTGGTTTGTTCATTTTATCTGGGTTGTTGTTGCTTTTCTGAGTAACTTGGTGTAGTAACTTATGAAAGAAACATCTAACTTCCTTGATTCCCAAATCTGATTATAAAAAGAACTAAGAAATTACTTTTATTCTTAAGCATCAACTCCCTGCCCTTTAGCTCGGCCTCCTATTGGGAAAATCACACACAGGATTATCGTTAATGATACCAATTGCTGGCATGCTGGCATGCACCACCCCTGGACAGCAAAGCAGGCCAGTTGAGCCTGTAAATCTGCCAAATATTCCAAAATAGTTAATGCTTGCAGTGCCAGTGAATGTTTTTAGAATAGCCCATTAAAATGCACCTGCATAACTAATGGATGCTTTGGGGATGACTGTGAAATGTGAGGGGTTACCCAGGGTTGATGAAGCATGGCAGGCAGCCTTGATAAATCTGAGTCCAAAATGCTCAAACTGAAAAAAACAATCTACTTGGGTATTCCAAGCAAACTCTTTATTATATATTGACTGATTTGATTTAGATTTCATTCAGCCTATCCACTCTTAAATTCTGATACCTTCTGAGTCTCCGTCTGTCTCTCGCTTCTGCATTCACATACAGGTACACACACAGAACCTAAAAGACAAACAAAAGTAAAACCATAACCAAATCAATAGCTTTCTAGGCCCTTTAATATCCTGATACTGCTCTCTGGATTGTGTGTGTGTGTGTGTGCATGTTCATCTTGGGTGCCTGATGTGCAAGTGGTGCCACCATGTGGTTATGGATGAAGGCATCTGTGGATGTGGTGTGGATGGACACAACTCCTCAAATGCACTCAAAAGGAAGATGGACAGGTGTCCATTCTCCATCGGTCCTTCTCTACTGGGCATCTGCCAGCAGAGCACTGGATTTTCAGAGTTCTCTGGCATTGGAGTGCTCCTTTGTTAAGCATAGACACTTAGACACTTTTAGGTAGTGGACTCGTCCCTCTCAATTTCTTCAGAATTCTGCATCCTATATTATACCAAGCTCTGGATATCCATAATAAGGTGGCCTAGTTGTAAATCATATCAATTTCCTGAGTTCCCTATCACAATTCTACTACAATAGACATTCTTTTCACATGGTAACTCACCTGGCACTTCAACCCAAAAAGAGTTCATTAAGTGGGCAGATTTTAAAAAATCTCCAGTTCCAACAGTGAAATGGGTTGCTTAACATTTAAAAAGTTGATGAAGGTGACGATCACAGCTTAATTTTTTTTTTAAATGGGACCCACACCTGGTGGCACACCTGCCCTACTAAACGGGAAGAACTTTGGCCTTAATCTCTGATGTGTGCTGGCTGTTTTTGCTTGCTTGGGACGAAGACAGATGTAGTATTTAAAGAGCAGTGATGACAGCTCCTTTGACCACATCGTGTGCCTGGCTTTGCATTTTGCATGACAGACATTTGAGTTAAGACTAATTTGCTCATCAGAATTCACCTTTGCAGATTTTGAGGTCAAGCGGAGTATTCTCCAAATCAGTGGAGGCTGGCGGCTCCGGTTTTGGTGGGGCTGTGAATCCATTCTGGGTTTCAGTAAAACCCAGCCAGAACTCTAAAAGACCTGTCGAAGATACTGAACCCTATCACCAAAATTGGTTCAACATCTTGGAAAACTCCTTTATAGTTCTGGTTTGATTTGATTGAAGCCAGGAATTGTTTCACATCCCCATTGTAATTGAAGCCTCCCACCTCCACTTCTCCAGATTATTTCCCCCACATGGTTTCAAAAAGATTGGATATCTGTATTTCACACCCAGTGATGGTTTATTAACTGGTAATATTTGATGGTTGCTAGGCTATTATTATTATTAATAATAATATTAATATATTTATTTCTTACCCAACTCTCCCTCTGGATTGAGGCGGGGAACAACATTGAACACAAAACAGTATAAAATACATAAAACTGATTAAAAATGTATAAAATGAATGCTTTATAATAATATGTAGTATTTCATAGTTGACATATAATGGTATTCTAGTCTTTTAACATGTAATATTCATTTAATATCTGGCAACAGATATTTGGCAGTATTTGATACTTTGGCATTCAATGGCATTTGGTATATGAGAGTATTGATAGCTGACATGCAGCAGTATGAAATGTGGTTGCCCCATTTTCTACTTTCAGGGAACATTTCTCACATTGATGCCTACAAACATGTCTAGCACAAAATATCTCGGTTGCAGAGGAGTCTGGGCATATTCTAGGGTGTGCACACAGTTCACAGTGCCACATTACAGACTGAGTGTTCATCTTAGAACACATCCCATGTATTCCCTATACATTGGTACAGGGGTTACAGTATTGCACCGGAACTGGGGAGAGCAAGGCTCTAGTCCCCACTTGGCCATGAAGCTCAGTGGGTGACTTTGGGCAACTCACTGGCTCTCAGGCTAACATACCTCACAGGGTTGTTGTGTAGGGTGACCAGATAAAATCCAGGTCAGGGCTCATGTAACTTTAACAGTTGCAGAGAAAAGGGAATTTCAGCCAGTGTCATTTGTATGCAATTAGTTCCTGGTGAAATTCCCTCCTCATCACAACAGTTAAAGTTGCAGGGACCCTGCCTTCTTTTGTATCTGGTCACTCTAGTATAGTGCCTGCAACTTTAACTGTTGCGATGAAGAGGGAATTTCACCAGGAACTAATTGCATACAAATGACTCTGGCTGAAATTCCCTTTTCTCTACAACTGTTAAAGTTACATGAGCCCTGACCTGGATTTTATCTGGTCAGCCCATTGTTGTGAGGATAGAATGGAGAGGAGGAGGACCATGCAAAACACTGTAGCTTCATTGCAAGTTGAAAAAGGGTGGGATATAAATGTAATTGTTGTTGTTTTATTCATAATAATGGTATTTTAGTCTTATAGCATGTAATTCAACGATTTACAGGAGTGAGCAGCCAGCAGTGTGTGGATTGCATGCAGCCCATGGTTTTGGTAAAGCAGAATAGAAAAACATGTGTGCAGCAGTTTATATGTGATTTGCTATCCATCTACACCAGGGAAGGATCACTTGTGACCCTTCAGGTATTGTTGATCTGCCCCCTAGCTAGATCAGGACACTGCAGTGCGCTGACTAAATGGCCTAGGGTGGTGTTTTGCCAATTTATTGGCTTACCATTATGAATTCATTTCAAATGCCCTGCTATCAGACAGAAGATGTCTAATATTCCTACATGTGTCACCTCACACTTCACTTCGTAGATGGTTTACTGTAACGAATACACATCTATATTAAGCCCTTTGCAATTAAACAAGAGGCCTTTCAGTTCTGTCAGATTGATTTGAATTTGATGATCATGGGAGGGACATCACTTGCTTTGCTAAACAGACAAGGAGAAAAGTCAAAGTTGAAATGAGTCAGCGTGTTCCTTTGGCATCAGTTTCTCTAGAACGCTCTGAACTAAGAAGGGGAAAAAACCCAACCAACGAAGAGTTCGTAACTGAGTGATTTGTATAGATAAGTTCAATTCTGTGATTAATGTGAGCAATATACTTGAACAGGACTGATGCTGTTGAGAATAGTAATTACAGAGGCCATTTCAGACTGCTGATCTTTTGCTAAAATAAACCTTGGGCTATCCAATCTATCCCCAGTTCCCAGCCCTCTAACATGTTCCATATATTGCCTTCTGTCTGGTGTATTTATTTTGGAGATGACAAAAAAAGTTTAGTAAGCGGCCTCTATGTTCGTTTAATACAAAGTATCTGATGGAATTTTCATCTCTCTACTAGGGACTGGTGTTAAGACCTACGTACTCTGAGAAAGGCAAGCTCAACTGTTCAAACATGATAGAAGCTGGATAAGAGAGGCGCTAATTCCCTTTTTTAGAGGGCCCTCTCCACTTGGGATTCTTAAGGAATCCAATCTTTGCAAATTCTTATATGAAATCTCCTGATCCATACTTCTTGAACCAATCTGTGGTTCAGAATTCAGGAACCATCAGATTTTGCACTGCCCTGAATGTTGAATAACAATTCTCAGCAGTTTAAATCTATCAAAACAGTCATTTTTATATCTATTTTCAGAAAATGGAACAGAAAGGAATTAATGGGTAAAAACATGCAGAAGTTAATGCAGAACAAAAATAGATTTGTTCCTCCCCTGGCTACGAAACATACACTACTCAGATGGAGGGGGGAGCATGGCCATGCCTTCTGGCCCTTCCCATGTAGACCTCATCCCTGATGTCCACCTGTTTACAGTGGGACCGACCCATGTTAGCTCTCCATGACATTATTATGGACCAAATACATAAGTGACTAGTGTCTCTTGACACTTGTTTCCTACAGTGACATTGTTGGATTGGACAATGCCTGCACAGAAGGATTGGCCAGTTTCAGAAACAAAGAGAGCATCTTCTGGGCATTGTATCAACCAGGAATAAGATCTTGTTTGCAAAGGTTGCTTGTAATAGACTATCTTCTGGAAATCTGTTACAACTAATTTTCCAAATGTTAAAATAGGTTTGCAACATGGTGGTGTCACTGTCCCTACCATAGCTCTGCCTTTAGAAAATTATAACTGAAAGAACCAATTGGTCATCAGTGAAATATAAGTCATGTTGAACTCCTAGTTTGGAGTATCCATTTCTGGCTATTCAAGTGTTCTAAAAAGAAAACAGAAGGAGTGGAGAAGCAACTTCAGTCAGAGGTGTCTGAATACCTCAGCCATTTGGAATCTCGTAAGGGCTGAGATAGAAGAAAGCGGACAATTTGGGAGGGGAGGGGAAAACATGTTTTTCTGTGACCTTGAGAGTACTTCAGATAAAATAAGGTCTGAGCTGCTTTACTTCACAGCTGAAATAAGTGCTGGGATTCACCACCTCGATAAATGCTGCTAGTGAAGCTCTTTTCCTTTAAGTCTGCTGGACGATTAGATAGCAAGTGCAGTTGAGGTGCTCTGTAGTTTATTAAGGTCACCTTAGTTCACTGTAATTTATTGCAATTTTGGGCTAGCGTTTCCATGGTGGCCTGATGTGAACTATTTGGAGAACTAGTTTCTCTTATTAATTGGCCTCACTGGCAGAAATCTGCCTGGAAGTAGAGGTGTACTCGAATAGTCACTCAATTCCATAATTTGGCTGAGCAATTCATATTCATCACCAGAATCCACTGTCTATTTTTATATTTTAAAAAATCCAACCATTGTATATGTGCCATCAAAGCAACTTCCTGAATTATTTCATTTTCATGAGTGTCAAAAATTCCCTTACATTTTGTTGTAAATGCATTTTAATGTCCTAATTTTATATTGCTTTGGAAGTAGCACAAGGTAGGTCAACAAATTAACAGAAATCCATTACTTCCCTTGAGTGACCGTTCATGTTGTTTCAATGCTAATTTAGCATCCTTTTATGCCCCTGTTCACTGCTACCTCTCAGTGCTAACCTTCTCTGCCCTCATTCTTCTACCCTCACTTGCCCAAACTTCCATTTGATCCGATTTGCTGTGATGACCTACATGATTTTGTTTACAAATGTCTGTGATGTTGTCATATCAGATGTACATCATGACATCAACAAAGTCATATGGGTTGCTGCAGCCAATGCTATCAATTGCAGGGTGGGTAACGAAACATATAACAGTGAGGATGAAGAAGATAAACGTAATCAAAGAGAACAGCAATAAAATGTGTTAGTGACAAGTGCTGAAAATCACAAAAACTAGAAAGTGCTTTGGGCCCAACAGTTGTATTTAAAATTGAAATACTAAATGATATCCCCATGCGCCATAAGATAAGAATAGACTGTGATCTTGTATCTGGGATGTTGAGAGGGTTCTATATGTCTTCCCAAGATCTGTGAATGTGGTATGCCATTACGAGTTGTTAGAGGTACTATTTATATCCTTCAGAACTGAAGTTGTTGAAATGTAGGCTTGGGCTTTAGTACAACCCAGCTATGGATGTTCCACACGCCTTTGCAAAGGTTAAGTTTTTATTAATATTGTGGAGTCCTGCAATAACCCAGTTTTCAGTATTTAACGATGGTCAATAATTTACAACAGATTCAGTAAAACTTGGCTCATCCTCAAATTGAGAATATTGCTTTTAAAAGCAGGTATGAATCATACACATTTTTGTGTGCATTTCTCCGCTATGCATGCCTTTTCATTCACAGTTCTTTCTAGACTTTTTCCCCTTATGTAATGCATTTTACGTTAGTTTCACGATGAGACACATTTTGTGTGCATCCCTGTGTACATTTTATTTGATTGGAGAACTCCACTGCAAACTTCAGAGAAGTGCAGATTTCAAAGGGCAATTGAATTTTAGTTTGCATGTTGGTTTGAATGTGCAACTCTGCATTAAAAAGACAACAGAACTAATTTACACACTATCCATTGTAAAGCATAGTGGTTAGAGTGTTGGACTGGAACTCAGGAGAGACAGGTTCTAGCCCTCACGTAGCCATGAAGCTCACTGGGAGATTTTGGGCCAGTCATGGACCCAACCTACCTCACAGTGTTGTTTTGAGGATAAAATGGAGAGTAGGAGGACTATGTGGGTCACCTTCAGGTCCTTGCAAGAGGGGAAAAGCAGGATATAAATGTAGTAGTAGTAGGCTGACCATATGAAAAGGAGGACAGGGCTCATGTAACTTTAACAGTTGTAGAGAAAAGGGAATTTCAGCCAGTGTAATTTGTATGCAATTAGTTCCTGGTGAAATTCCCTCTTCATCACAACAGTTAAAGGTGCATGCACTATCCTAGAGTGACCATATATAAAAGAAGGCAGGGCCCCTGCAACTTTAACTGTTGTGATGAAGAGGGAATTTCACCAGGAACTAATTCCATACCAATGACACTGGCTGAAATTCCCTTTTCTCTACAACTGTTAAAGTCACATGAGCCCTGTCCTCCTTTTCATATGGTCAGCCTAAGTAGTAGTAGTAGTAGTAGTAGTAGTAGTAATGTCTTCCCAGACATTGAATTCCAGATGTCAACTCACAGTTTGCACTGCTTCATGGGCCTCTAGAACAGTGGCAGTCATATGGTGCAACCAAACCATATGCACGTGTACCAATGTGCCAATGCTAAGATTCTGCATAATGTAGCACAAAACCAGAGAGCAAAGGAAGTACCCCAGGAAACAATTTTTAACCTTGAATCAGTCTGGAGTTTACAGTAGGAAGCGACTTGTGCATATGGCATAGTCTGTGATGCTGTGATCAAGCCATGTAAATCATCCTGTTTGGGACTGAGGCGCTACAACTTTGTATCTTGGAGTTTACCTCTCCAAATTCTTGCCCGAATCAAAATCCCCCTACACGTAGAAAATCCAGCATGCTGAGGTGAAAGCTAAGCTAGAAGATCTCCAAGAGCAGTAGATCTCCAAGAGCAGAGAACGTTTCAGGATGGGTGGGGGGACATTTCATCATGGGAGTTCCTGCCCACCCCCATCAGAGTTCCTGCATGTAGAACTCTGTTTCACTTGATGTCTACCAGATCCCATCATTACAGGCCTTCAAACAGACCATAAAGACCCACCTGTTTACCTTGGACTATAATTGAGTTAGGTTTCTAAAGCGGCTGTTGTGTAGATGGTGCTATCTGTAGTTCTCTGTTATCATGCCATTGATTTTTAGAATTATAATTATAATTTAGGGTTCCCATGTTGGCTGGGGAATGCTGGGAGTTGTAGGACTTTCTCTGCCTAACCCTTATTTTAATGTTGCTGTATGCCACCTTGGGAGGATTTACCATAAAAGGCAGGTTATACATCTTGTAAAATAATAATAATAATAATAATAATAATAATAATGATGATAATAATAATAATAACAACAATAATAAATAAATAAAATGTATGATGGAAAGGTCTTTGAAAGGCCGTACCATGCATTTCCCTCCCAGAATATGTTAGTCTCTCTCTCTCTCTCTCTCTCTCTCTCTCTCTCTCTCTGTGTGTGTGAGTGTGTGTGTTTATGTGTGTGTTTTAAAAGCAGTTCTATATAACTGAAGCCAGAACTGTGTTTTCAGGTGCAATGTGATACTCCTGCCCGCTTATAAGTTGCAAAGAGCTTGGAACTGACAAGTCCCAAATGTAAGGCATTATTATGATAATTACCCAGCTATCTCTGACATAGTCTTTCCATTTGAAATGTGCTGTACACTTCAGTGAGGACGGGAGCTGACCTTTCCGGGGGATAATTACCAATATGGATACAGGTGGCATTTTCCATCATCTTCCCTTCCACAGTCCAACAGGCTACATGAGCTCATGGTCGGGCTTCTTACCTGCACTCCTGCCACCATGTTCTTCAATATGTCACTCAGACCAGGATCGCTCTCATCATCTGCCCAGTCCCTGCTTAAAGGGACAGTTCTGCCCCATCATATCTTTGTCAATCAACACTCCCTTTTTATGCCTCCCTGCATTCACTGCTGGTGGTATGAGAACAGCCAAAGAAATTGAATTACGTTTTTGAGGCTGCCACCAGGAGGGCTTTTTTTTAAATTATTTTTTAACCTCTTGCCAGCTCGCTCATTCTCTCTTTCCCTCTTGAAATGAAGTTTCTTACACTGCTCATTAGATGATAAGTGAATATAGAAAAAGCTTTGAGCAAAAGGTAATGCCTAGTGTGAGGAAGTGGGCTGCAGCGCCAGCTTCACATTTATGAATGCAAACTAGGCTCGGCTTCCCACGGGGATGCTTTGTCGGTTCTTTTATCTCCACAACCAAAGTTCAGACCGACTTCCTGAGTCAAGCACCATAAAATTATTCTGCTTAAAGAATTCTCAAATGCTGTTGATGGAGATGGAGGCCTTCGTCCCTCAATCCCCAAACTGTCCTGAGCATTTGTGTGAGGCAATCAAAGGAGTCTTTATTATTGGGGCACCATTTCATCTGCTAACAGCACCCTAATAGACCAAATATGTTAGACTTTAAGGGGCAAAAAAAAGTCCTATTGACTCATGTGGATATAATGAATTAGCCATAGCACGGTGTGTGACTAACAGCCATTTCCTCACGAGATCACAAACAATTTCCAGACAATGAGTAGAGACAACCAAAGATTCCTTCAGAGATTGGACTGAGTAGGAGGAAAAGGAGGAGGGAGAGTGATCCTTGAGTCTTAGAGAAGATAAAAGCACAGACAAAAGGCCTGCAGCCAAAGATTTTGCTGCTTATTCCACATCAATATGGGCTTCTACATCTCTTCAATGTTTGACCATGTGCAGCTCCTAAGAACATAAAAAGAACCATGCTGGATCAGACCAAGGGTCCATCTAATCCAGCGTTCTATTCACACAGTGGCCAACCAGCTGTTGATTACAAACCCACAAGCAGAACATGGATACAACAGCACCCTCCCGCCCACGTACCTCAGCAACTGGTGTCTATAGGGTTACTGCCACTGATACTGGAGGTAGCACATTGCCATCAGGACTAGAATCTTTGATAACCATCTCGTCCAGGTATTTACCCACCCTCCTTTTAAATCCATCCAAACTGTAGGCCATCAATACAGCTTGTGATAATGAATTCCATCCTAGGGGGTGCCATGTGTTCTCTTTTACAAATAATAGTCCTCCATTTTGAATGACTTCACTATTTGAAGGGCTGTTCACTCCAAGTCCAGTTTAAAGATAAAGAGTGATCAGGAGGAAGAGCTTGGCCTTGAAGTTACCCATCAACAGCACCTGGACAACAGATACACAAATCACCTTTTCAGAGTTTTCCACCTTATGGTGAGGTGTACACACCAAAGTTCACAACCTGATACCATCAGGGATGATGGGGGTGTAGTTCAACATCAGCAAGTTGCAATCTCACCAAAGTTCTCTGAATTCCGTCTCGAAAACCATTCTGAATTGAGTCCATATCAGGTTGTACGGACTCAATTCAGAATGGTCTTTGAGACTGAATTCAGAGAACTTTGGTGAATTTGCATCTTGCTGATATTAAACTACACCCCCATCATCGCTGACCATTGGTCATGCTGGCTAGGGATGATGGGAGTTGTTGACCACCAATGTAGTCAAGGTTGGAAAAGGCTGCTCTGGAGCACTTTCTCTGTGGAATTCCAAACAGGATCATCCCTTCCAAAGTGATTTGCTTCAGAAAGCACCATATGGTGGGTGGATTAGATGGAGGCAGGAATTGGTGTCTGAATGGTGAGCAAGATATGTTTAAAGCAGAGTGGGAGAAGATATCAAAGAATCATAGAATCATAGAATAGTAGAGTTGGAAAGGGCCTATAAGGCCATCATGTCCAACCCCCTGCTCAATGCAGGAATCCACATTAAAGCATATCTGACAGATGGCTCTCCAGCTGCCTCTTGAATACCTCTGATGTGGGAGAGCCCACCACCTCCCCAGGTAATTGTTTCCATTGTCATACTGCTCTAGCATCAGGACATTTTTCTTGATGTCCAGCTGGAATCTGGCTTCCTGTAACTTGAGCCCATTATTCTGTGTCCTGCACTCTGAGATGATCAAGAAGAGATCCTGGCCCTCCTCTTTGTGACAACCTTTCAAGTATTTGAAGAGTGCTATCATGTCTCCCCTCAATCTTCTCTTCTCCAGGCTAAACATGCCTAGTTCTTTCAGTCTCTCCTCATAGGGCTTTGTTTACAGACCCCTGATACTCCTTGTTGCCCTCCTCTGAACATGTTCTAGCTTGTCTGCATCCTTCTTGAAGTGTGGTGACCAGAACTGGATGCAATACTCAAGATGGGGCCTAACCAGTGCCAAATAGAGGGGAACCAGTACCTTGCACTATTTGAAAGCTATACTTCTATTAATGCGGCCCAAAATAGCATTTGCTTTTTTTGCAGCCGCATCACACTGTTGGCTCATATTCAGCTTGTGATCTATAACAATCCCAAGATATTTCTCACTAGTACTATTGCTGAGCCAAGTATCCCCCATCTTGTAACTGCATTTGGTTTCTTTTTCCTAGGTGTAGAACTTGGCACTTATCCCTATTAAATTCCATCCTGTTGTTTTCAGCCTAGCGCTCCAGCGGTATCCTCCCATTTCACCCAGGGATATGTGTGAAATATTTTTGTGTGTGGATCTGCAGTTTGCACCTCCTGGACCTGAATGCAAACCTGAGCACAATTAGCGGCCAGGAAGCAATACAGTTCCAACCTTGCAATGCAATCTACCCAACCCCACAATAAACAAAAATGCTTCCCAATATCTGTGCATTTGAAAAATGTGCAATGAAAAATGTGTAAGTTTCCAAAATGCTCACAAACACCCTTTAGTCAATGGGTGCATGCACCCAAAAATGCATATGCACAAATGCACGAGTTAATGAGCACACTATGAAAAATGCATATGGTTTTCCATATAGATATTCTCCTTTTATTTGCAGGGCCATGCGGAAAGGGGATTGAATGACTTTGGCCTCAAAAAACTGACATTCTCACTGAGACTGAGATCAACAGTTCCACCCATCTCTAGTGGCAACTATTTTGTTCACCTAACACATGAGCAGGGTGACAGAGAGAACACCTTAGAAAGAGGATTTCACTTAACTATTTCTGTCTGTCTCTCTCTCTCCATATTTCACCACATGGAAACACAGCACGTCAGATATTTGGTTTCCCTTCAAATGACGTTTCCAACCTATGCTACATTTATGCATGTAGTTTTGGATGCTAAAGGCTGAAATATGGCACTATCGTGGCTAATTGTAGAACAGGTGAGGCAGCGACCAACAACAGTGAGAGGGCTGAATAGCATCATCTGGATGGGTTGTTGACAGAAGCTCTGCTTTGTTATGACCATCAACACATTTCAGAGGGCTGAATGGATGGATGAGACAAAGCAGAGGGTCACGTTGTTCCAAAGGGGGCAATGAGTAGCTGTAATTTGATTGACTTCTTGAAGCAAACACGTGGCGTTCCTCTGCTCTCAATTAACCACAGCCTTGTAGCCTTCATAGTTGATTCTTGTTAATTATGTCTTAAGATGTCTTCTTCAATATAATACCATTGAAAAGGGATCATGGGTCAGAGATAGAGAAGAAATTAACTGAGGCAAGATTATCCACATGAAGTTCTTCTTTCTTTCATCCCGAGGGCTGAATTCAATTTTGGAGAAGCTCTCGGTGGCTGCATTCCAGTGGGGGGGGGGGGGCTGAAAGCAAGAGGGGTGGACTCAAAAGCAAAAGAAGTCAAGCCAAATGTACCTAGAATATTTTGCCTAACAGCTGTTACTATTAGTAATTAAGCAATGGAAGAGGTATTTCAACCTTTTAGAATGGGAAAAAATGGAACAACAGCTGGGAAACCATCAAACCATCTGTATTTGGGGAAGTGGGTGGAACCAGGGTAAGGAGCATGGTCATCTGGGAAATCCCAGAGGCCCAAATTTCCCCCCCAAGTGCGCTGAATGTGGTTTTGGGGACCTAAAGTTCAACACCCTAACTTTCAAAGCCACAGTACATGGGAATGTTCCTCCTTTCTCTTCATCTGCTATCTCTTCTCCCTTCTCCCCCCAAATCATATTTCAAACTTCATCTGTTGGTTCTCTCTCAACCCCTATCCTGGCCCTTTCTTCCTGTATTTACACACCTTCCCTCCATTCAAGCAGAATCCCATGCTTTACTTCAAGATTACAAAGATAGCCATTACACAGACTTGAAAAAAAGGAAGAGGGAAATCCAGCTTAATCAAAAAGAATATTGAAGTGGGCCTTTTTTCTACTGCACAGGCCTTAAAAGTGAGAAATCCTAATCGTTAGATGGAGGAAAGGGAGATGAAAAAGGCATTGGAGTTACAATTAAAAAGCATATCCTGCTTTCATTCGCTGCTTGTTTGTAGGATCGTTCTCATTAGGCTTTGCCTTTTAAATACTCATTATCAAAGATTTGCTAATTTCAATTACTCTGCACATTTATTCAGCTGAAAAGCCACCAGTTTTGGCTGAAGCTCAATGGGGGGGGGAGGGGAATCCAGCAGGCCTTGAAAACTTATTTTGGTGGGAATTCCACAGGCAGTGTGATGTGTTAATAACAGGAGGGAAGTGGAACTCTTTATGAGGTTGTAGTTTTTTAAAAAAGATCTTGAAGACCAAAAAAAGTAAGCCAGGATTGATTCAGATGCACAATTTCTTCCTCCTAGTGTAGTATTATCCTTTATCAGTTGCCAAAGCTTGGGAATCAAATGTGTATGTGCCTGCCTGTTCAGTGTGGTGTTCAGGTGATAACTGTGGATGGACAATTAATGGTTCTTTATCTTGAACAGTCCTTCAAAAAGAGCAGGGATGGGCAACCTGTGCCTTTCCAGATGTTTGGCCTACAAATCTCATGATCCTTCATTGTTGGCTATGGGCTTATGGAAGTTTTTAGGCCAATGCATCTGGAGGGCCACAAGTTGCCCATCCTGAAATAGAGGATGCCTTCAAATAAGGGACAGTCATCTGGCAGCCCTGCAACTAAAGGATTGACCTTGTAAAATAGGACACATGGCCACCTAAGAACTCTTGCTCAGAATTGATGACAAGGGAAACAGACAGCAAGGCCTGTTCACACACAACACAACAAATATAAACGCTAAAGGCATTGTCGCTCAATAGTAGTTTGGTGGTATAGCATATCTTTGGCATGCAAAGGGTTCCAAGGCCAGTGCCCGGCATTTCCAGGCAAAAGGATGTCTCTGTTTCCAGGTGATGAGACTGAATTCCGTCAAAGACCCTAGAGGGTCATAGCCAATCAGAATAGGCAATAGTGTGCTTGATACACAAAAACTCTGCTACTTGCCACATAAGGGTTGGAGCCAGTTCGTTCTTGCCCAACCTAATGAACCTTTTCCCATGCTGGAAGGACAAACGTGTTCTCTTCCCCCTGACATGATGGAAAGTGTGTACTCAATGGCACTGTTCACACAACACACTAAACCATGATGGTTACGTGTTTTGAGCTAAACATTATAGCTTAGCATGTTATGTGAACCATGATTTAGTGTGTTGTGTGAACCATTACTAACCATGGTGGCTACTTAACCATGGTTCAAACATGCTCACTAACCACTTGCTGTCAAAGGGTTATTGGCCTAAACATGGCTTAGTATGTTGTCTGAAAAGGTCCAATGAAAAGACCCATAGAAAGACCCACCCTTTAAAATAGAGGGTAGGAAGTGGAGGAAAGGGTTGTGTGACTTGGGCCTCCATGTGACATACCATGTCTCAGCTTCCATTGCATGCATGGGAGTGGAGGGTACCCATGCATGCTCCTTCCTTGCCAGAAGAGGATTGTCAGGCAGGGTAAGAATGCAGGTCTCGGACCTTGATAACATAAATGCCAACTGTGAGGAGGAAGTGGAGGATGCATTCATCAGAAAGGATCCCCCTGTGAAACTGACTGGCTTCTACAAATCATGATCTCACCACCTCAAAGGCAACGTGGAGGTCAGTCTCTGTGCACCATATTTGTCTAAACTCAAAGAGATCACTATGACAAAATATAATGGGCTCGTGGGGTCTAGCCAGCACACTTTTCTTAAGGAATAAGCCCTATGGCACTTTTAATGGCCAGGTTTCCCATTAAAGTGCTAACAATCCTATTAAATGGGAAGTGATTTAAAGAAACTCTTGTCTCTCCCTCTGCCCACTCGGATCTTTGTTTAAAATTCAGAATAAAAAAGATGGAAGTAAACCCTCTCATTTCCTGCACATCTTTACTCTGATTGGAATCTCCTTCTCTCCCCACCTGTCCAAAAGTCATAATGATGCCAGAGCAGTAAGCTAGAAGTCCAGATTTTGGGTGCTTCTTTAAGTGGGGTGAAATGCAAACATGTCTAGTGGTTGGAGCACAGACCCCGGCATCTGGCAGGGCCACCCTGGAATGTGTTCTGTATTTATGAGAAGGACATACTGTTTGCTGCAATGTGAGAAAGCAATCGTGAAAGTTAGGAAGCATGTGTTCTGATGTTTGCATATGCCAGGCTCCATTGTCTAATAATTAGAACAGGTGTTTGCATTGCAATGCCTGGGCACCTGGGTTTTATTGCAAACTCTGGCTCAGAGTTGGTTCAATAATTAAAGCAAGTAGGTGGTCCTGTGTGAACTTGATGAAGTGGAGGGTCACTTATTTCCTTATTTCTTCCATTTATATCCTGCCTTTCCTCCAAGGAACTTATGGTGGGATAGATAGACCTGTTAGATCATTACAGTCTTTGGGGAAGGACTTGCTATCCATAATGCAGCATCCTGCAGAGTTCCATCTGTCAGCAAACAGGCCTTTTCCTCCTCTCTGCAATACATCCAGCACTGATGATCGTGTGCTTTCAATAATCATGAAAAAACTTACTTGTTTCCCCGGGCTTTTCCCAACCATAAGCTTATATAAATGTTGTTTCTTAACATTTTTGATACTGATGTATTGGTTTATAATTTGCTGAAGGACACTTAGGGATGGCCGTTGTTGGAAAATCCTACCCTTTTGGAGCCCTATGGATTCCCACTTCCCCCTGGCCCAGCTGCATCCATGAGCCGAACTTCATGGTTATCCCGAAATGTGGGAACTTTTTAGTTCATCCCTCCAACCCCAACCCCCACAAATAGAAGGGGGGTTTTTTTTGCAAATTACAGCTGCAATGTGTGTTATCTGCACAAATTTGGCAATGATTTGTGTGATTTGCACAAATTACGACCACCAAGTGTGCAAAATTCTATTTACACATGAAGGGGAAAAAAGGAAATCTGCAAGCTGGCTTGACTCGGTGTAGATTGAGTCAGGCCCACTCCTGGGGAAGTGAGATGAAGCCTGGGTGGGGGCTGGACGTGTGAAAGCTCAGTGAGCTCCACCCCATGGACCTGGATGGAACCCTCCAAAATACCTAAACCACTCTGGGATTTTTTAAAAGTAGGAAACAGTGTATAAATCTTCAAAAATAAATAGATAAGTGACCCCCCTCCCCTTCTTATTTTCACACAACCCTGTGAGGTGGTGAGTTAGGCTGAGAGATAGTGACTGCCCCAGATTCATTCAGTGAGCTTGATGGCTGAATGTGGATTTGAACTTAGATCTCCACAGTCCAAGTTCAGTACTCTAATCCAGGGTTAGGAAAACACATGCCCTCCTGATATTTGGAGGACAACCCCCACAATCCCTGAACATTGACCAGGCTGACTGGGTCTGATGGAGATTGTAGTCCAAGATGTCTGGAGAGTAGCAGACTTTATATCTGCCTATACTCTCTCTTTCTTTAATCATTCCATACATGTGATATAGCAAAATTACTTATGTGGCTATATATCATCTATGGCGCTATGTAAATTAAAAGTAAGATTATCGAGTTCTACTGAATCCTGAGTGGAGATCATCTCCTCTTCTGCCCCTCACTTTCCTGCATGCCATTAATTTCACTCTTTTGAATATGTCTCATGCTTTCCTTAAGTCCAACCAGAGATAATTAAGGATGTGCTAACCTCAACTGCACCTACAAAACTCCCCTACTCTGATCAAAACCCTGTTGCTTTCCTGCAGATATTTTATCTGAGGATAAATCTATTTTGCAATTTGCCCAACCTGCACCCCCTTCTCACCATAGTAGTTTCACACATGCACCCAAAGGGCAGGTAAGGCATGAGACTAGGAAGCAGCTTCCATCTTGATAAAATAAAGACATAGAGTCCCTCGCCTAATGGTTCCCCAAATCTTCCACAAACTGTCACAGAAGTCTAGGAGTCAATTTCTTAGAGTGTGAAACACCATGTGGCCCTCAAGATGTTGCTAGGCTGAGGCTCCATCAGCTTCAGCCAACATGGCCAATGACCACGGATGATGGCAGTGTCTCGAGGACCAAATGTTCCAAACCCTTATTACAGTGAATCCCTATGATGGAAATTTGGTGGCAGAACATGGGTATTGCATGCAGAAAATCCCAGGTTCAACCCCTGGCATCTATAGTCAAAAGGATCTTAAGAGAGTCCAACTCATTGTGTAATAATAAAATGTAATAATAAATAATGCCACATGATACCTGCCCACTTCCCACCAGGACTTTGCACCTTCAGGTCAGTAGTGACTCCAACCTCCTTTAACTTATCATGCTGGAAGCTGTTTTGTCCAGTCACTGCTCTCTCTCTCTCTCTCTCTCTCTCTCTGGAAGTGGGCATGCTGCTCCTGAGGTCAGTGCATACAGGCTGGCCTTTGTATCCCCTGTTATGGAAGAACTCCACCTCTCTTCCTTAAAGAACAGTCACCAGGCATGGATTCCAGTTGCTTCACTCCTCCCTAAGCTGAGTCCCAGCAACAGCTGCTGGAAACATGTTACTGGAGCCAATTGCTGGACCTGACAAGACTTGTTAATTAGCACATGATGCACCCTGATATGACACATCTAAAGTACAGCAAAATTGGCAATATCAGTCACAGAGGGAGGAAAGGGGCACATGTGACATTTTTAATTAAAGAAAAATATGTTCTGACAGCTAGGTGTTAAGGGCAACATCCCAGTGTTGTTCCCTGGAGCACTTGTTTTAACTATTGCAGGCTTTCCCCCAAACACATTTGTTCTCCCTGACCCAGATCTAAGGAACTAAGAGAAAAATCCCAGCATCAGATAACATGAGAAGAGCCCTGCTAGATCGGACAAAACTCTTCTTCGCTCCAACCATGGGCACCCCAACGTCTTTGTGAAGCTCACAAGCAGGACATGAAGATGATAGCTTTTCCCTGTTCATTATCTGCTATTCTGCAGTCTATTGCTCCGGAAGGTGGAAGCTCTATCTAGCTTTCACATGGTGATGAGCCTAATAAACTCCATCTCAGGTTATGACCGTAGTCATCGCTTGAAAGAAGGAATTTCATATGGCCATAGATCCTGAATCTAAGATGTTTTAGCCCCCATCCCCCTGCTTGAGATAAAATCCTGCAACAAAATCATATGATTTGCCTTTCTAGATCAGACATACGTCACCTGCTTGAATTTGTTTACGGCCTTACCTCACCACCTCTGCCTGCCAGGACCATTTAAAACATACTGGATGTGTGTTTTGTATAAAACTGATCAGAAAGATAGAGAGTGGCAAGTAGACAGACAGACACAGACAAACAGACAGAGATGAGCATGGAGAAGAATCCATAATTAAAAGCTTGGCTTTTGATGGTTTGCTCCATTTCCACAAAGCCATTTGAGTTGAATTTCCTGATGCGTTTCTGGAATTCCTCAAAAAAGCACAACCTGTCAACAATTTAAGGTGAGTGATGTGAATTAAATCACATCACTGTGGTGCTCAGTAATTAAACTAGTTGACCTTGTGGATTTTGCATTCAGTAATGTCATCGGCAACTATGGGGAAAGAGGTTTCCCCCAAAAAAGAGTCATGCAAATACTCCGTGAGTTGTCTTTATTTGTATGAGGTGGACCTCAAATCTCTGGAATTTAGAGAGAGATGTGCATAGCTGTAGCTGGCTGTGGTAGACAACTTGATCTGCCATATTTGGAGGCAGTGTGCCACTGAAAAGCAGTTAATGGGTGTTTAGGGGACAATTGAGAAGGACAATTGCTTGTGTGCTCTCAGAGGTATCAGGTTGCTGTTGCTGTGCTGTTTATTTGATTTATATCCTGTCCTTCCTTACAAGGAGCCCTGAGTGGTAAAGAACTCATATAAAAACAGTACAATATATAAATGCTATTACAATCATAACTCCAAAATTACAAACAAAATAAAATACAATAACGTTGCAACTAAAACTGATAAAGCAGTTTCCCGTATCCCAAAAGCCTGTTGAAATAAATATGATTTCAACTGGCACCTGACTGACAACAGTGTTGTGGACTGCTGAACCTCTACTGCAAGGGTGCATAATTTTGGGAGGTCTGGGGGAGGCCATTTTCACCTCTGCACTCCCCATGGCCTGCACCTCCCCCTGTGGCGGCCTGTCCCAAATAAATAAATAAATAAATAAATGTATTTAAAACAGCTATGGAGCACCAAAAAGAACTACATTTGCTTGTGGTCAAGCTAATTTAACAGGGTTAAAAAGGCTTCAAAATTGCTGCTCTGGATAGTTTTTACAATTGTGGAGGGCAACAGGGACAATGGGAGCTGCAGCAGAGGACAGCTGAGGCAGCCTGCAAACCACATGTTGCCCACCCATGCTCTACTGGAATGGAGTTCCAGAGCCAAGGTGCCGCTCCAAACAAGGCTCTGTCACATTACAGATTAGCCTCTATAGGAAAGAGGACAATGGACTACTTGAGAGGTAGTCAACCTAGTGTTCTCCAGATGTTTGGGACTACAGTTCCAATAATCCTGACCATTGGCCATACTGGCTGGGGCTTTATAAGAGTTGCAGTCCAAAACATTTGGGGGGCAACAAGATCCTTGACTCAAAGAACCAGAGGTTGTGATTGAGGGAGGGTCTTCTTATGCTTCCTAATAGTGAAATGGCACCCAGTGGGGATAACATTCAGATACAAACAGCTTGTCATTTGTCCTACAATAACAGTAGCACTGTCCTTACCTTGAAATGGCAAGCTATTAGGTCACACAATGGTTGAATGACCCTGAGCTGATTTTGAAACTTCTGGAGGCCAAGTAATCAATGCTTTTAAAATGCAGAGCTGACCCAAAGGAGCTGGGATGTTAAAACCCATCACACAAAGAGATTATTACGCATTTTATGCCTATTGAGTGTATGAAGGAGAAACAAAAGAGAGTCTTACCATTTGAAGACAATCACCTGGTAGCAAGTACGGTGAGGATCTGCAGCAGTAGCTAAATTATAACCTTCTCTACATCAGTGTAGGACTATTAACTTTTAACTCCATGCCTTTCCCAGGCTCAGCTAGGATGACAGTGGCTCTTAACATTAGCTGGCTGAAATATTATTAATGGCCATTGGTTTGCCAAGGCTTTAATTTCTAATAAATCATCCGTAGAATTCATCGTATTGATTTCTGAGGCAGTATTAAGTCGCAAGCAACGAGATATTCAAGTGCAAATATTTTTTTTGCTATCTAAACTTTTCTTCTAAAGACATCTTCACAAAGTGAGATGCGGCATTTACTATGTCAAGAAGCCCCACTGATTTATACCAAACTGAATGAAACAAAATTTGAGAGAAGCCCATAGAGTGTCAGATTTTTCTTGCAGTGATGGTGGATTCAAATAATAACTGTAATTTTGCCACCAGCTGTCAACCCTCATGAAATCAAAGTGAATTTGAGGGTTGCACCTCAGAAAATGCAACATTTGAGGGAAATGAGAAGCCCAGTTTATGATGGGGGGCATTCCTTTTCACTGCATTTATGTCATATTTTTCACAGTTAAAGTTAAATGTCTCTAACTTGTGGAAGCCAGTTTAGTTGCCTTGTCTCCAAAAGGGCTTAGCTACTGAAATGTTTTATGGCGGAGATCTATGTGCTGTTAGTTGTCACAATTCAAAAGAGATGTTCACCATTGATGAGGCTGATCAATAATCCACCCACCCCACCCTAACATGCAACTCCATTTCCAGCTGGTAAATGAGAGTTAAACCCCCCCACCACGGTTTTCTAGCAGCATCCCAATATTTGGGGGAATGCCTTGGTGGTGCAGTAATCTTTCCTTTTCCCTGAATGCCAGACATTTTACTACTCCAAATGCCCCAGAGACAGTATGATTCTGGGGCACTCTGAGGAAAAATGTGACCAATAGTGGTAGCTGCTATTGGCTCCAACCCAGAGATTTCCCCCAAAGCAAGTACAAGTTCTGGAAGAGGGATTTTCCTCAGGACTGCAACAAGGGAGGGAAGATTTAAATCCCTCCCAGCCTGGTTTCATCCCATTAATTCCCCCATCCAGATGATGCTTTTAAGATGTTTTTAATAACGTATTTGTTTTTATCGGTTTTAATGGTTTATCAATTTTATGATTTTTATATTTATATTTATTGTTGTTCCCCGCCTCGATCTGGATGGAGAGGCGGGTTAGAAATAAAATAAATAAATAAAATAAATAATAAATGCAATTTCCATTTTTTTAAAAAAGAACCAAAACCCTGCATAATGGAGCAAAGTTATGTTTAAATATCATGTGTACTTTGTCCCTTAGGAAATAAGCCTTGGAAATAAGTCTGACTTGAGCCAAAATCCCATGTTTTGAAATCACTACAAACAGGGTTGTTCTCTAGATAAGCTGAGCTCTCCTCTCTCTGGGGTTAGAGTGTAGGTTGTGTTTGTAATGGGGATGAGAAGAAATTCAGTTGGTCTGCATTTGAATGTGAACTGACTTAATAAATTCACATTTCTCAAATGATTACCTAAACTAGAACACCAATATACATCCATTTTTAGTTCTACAAATATTGTAATGCAGTTTTCTGGTCAAAAATGCATACTTTACTACAAAAATGCATACATTAGGGAAAATAGCACATGAAAAGACATATATTAGAGAAAATTGCTTGGAAAATGTACATATTAGGGGGAAATGAATGCAAAAATCGGTACTCAATATTTTGGTGAGATTTTTTATGTATATATAGGCAAACTTATGCAGAAAGTGGAAAGGAATAAAGTTTAACTTAAAAATGCAAATGTTATAGAAAGTGAAAGAGGCAGATTCATCAATCCTTAGTAGGGGAGCATGGGAACGATCAGTGATGGCTCTTGGTGTTGGGGGCCCTTGGATAAGACACCTTCGTTTGGCCCTTCCCTAACTGAGTCTACCAGCTGCTATTGTTCCTCATCCTCTTTCCCATCATTGTTATCACTTGATTGATGGGCAGAAAGTTGGAACGGCAGCCAAATTGCTGCGGACTCAACTAAGGCCAGATTCTCAAGAATCTGACCTGCGGAGTCCACTGGATTTGCTGGATTTACAACAGGGAGGCTCTCATAGAATCATAGAGTAGTAGAGTTGGAAGGAGCTTATAAAGCCATTGAATCCAACCCCCTGCTCAGTGTAGGAATCCACCTTAATGCTGTCCTCCATTCTAAACAGTGAGATCAACAAATAGCGGCCACCATTAGCCAGTTGTGGGGAAATTACAGCCATAAATTGTGGCTGTTTACATAGAAGGAAATGCTTTAGAAAAGCTGTAAACTATTCCCGGGAATAACGTATCACACCACTTAAAATGGAGGAGCGCTGTCCCACAAAATCCTACGAATGTGGTAAAGCTCCCAGGAAATCCATGGGGTCCCAAGCAGCCCAGATTTCCCCACTATGGACACTCCTAACCAGATGTTGGGGGGTTGTACACCCCTAGAAGAAAGCCATTGAGCAAACAGGCAAAGGCATCAACTGCTCCTCCTTCTCACCACCACTGAGAGGCAGGTGAACAAGCTGATTGTACTGGTGAGGAGGCAGAACTACAGGAATCTCTTGACAGTGGGCCATTACTGGGTGCCCAACAATGCCTACCTTTGATGCCAGTCCTGGGTGCTGTGGGCCTAGCACCCCTTCTGAGACTGTAAGTGCTGTGTTTCATGTAGATGGGATGGTTGTGTATATAGAGGACCAAGGTGTCAAAGGTTCCACAGGCAAGCCCTTTTGGACTTTATATGGATTCTTTACTCTAATTAAGATCCATCAAGGTTATGACATGCTCCAAGTGAGAATCCAAGTTCATCAAAAACTACACCAACCTGTCTTGTCCACTCCTGTTACAAATAGCAATGCAAAACAGAAAATAAACACCTGTTCTTTGTTTATTTCAGTAGCCATCCTTCACTCTGCATGGCTGCCTTCGAGCTACAGCACAATCCTATCTGTCTTCCCTGCTGTTCCTCTTCTGGCTTTCTCCTCTCCTCCTTTTGGAAAAGTGCCCTGGAAGGCTACCAATAAAAGACAGCTTGAATGTGTATGTATGTATCTCCATCGTAACACATGGGGAATTAAAATCGGCAGGGCCATTCGGTGTGCAAGCTGTCGGATTGTGCTCTGTTATATTGATCATTTATATTTCACGATTCTTGGGATGTTTTATAGACATGGAATTCTCTCTCTCCCTGCCAGCACGTACGGCATTAAGTGATGAAAATGGGCCAATTGTCTTGGTGCAAACCTGAAGAATGGATGGCTGTGACATTGCATAATGACGTTGAGGAGCTTTTGCTTGAAGATGACCGCATCAAATACAGCCTTGTTTGATACTGAATAATGCCTGCAGCATTTAGCATCAAAGGAATTGGGCTGTAGTGGTTCAGAACAGGAGTCTCCACATCAGTGCCAAAAGGGTCTATCCTCGTGTACAGGGCTAGCCTTAATCTTCCAGCCATTGCTTCCTAGTACACATAATTGTCCACTGTCAATTCATTTTATTTCATTTATTATTATATTTAGCTCCCACTTTTCTTTGAGGAGATTACAGTGGCCCCCCATCCCTTTTACCCAGTGGAGGCTGGTAGCTCCTATTTCAGTGGGGCAATAAATCTGCTCTGGGTTTCAGTCAGAACCAGTCTGAACTCTAAAGGAGCGGTCCACAGTGCAGAAGCCTATCCCCAACCCCTTGGAGAACTCCTTTGGATAACCCAGAGAGGTTGCACAGCCTCCACTGCTTTGATTCTCACAAGAACCTTGAAATGTAGGTTAGACTTAAGCCCCCTCTAGATGGATTCCGTTTGATGCCTGGTTAGCCGATTATGCGCATAATCGCTGAAGCGCTTTATCGTAAATGCTTGTATGCAGGAGGTAATTGAGCACTCAACTGGTGACCTTACCGGTTGTTTCAAATGCGCTTTACAAGTCGTTAATGCGGAGAATCACTTGTTTACATAGTCAAAATGTGCTTTAACGGCAGGAGCAAATTAAAACTCGCTATTTAACGCGCATTCGATAATGCGCATAATCGGAGAGAAAACGCGCCTCTACGCCCGATTTGCGCTCCGTTCTTGTAGAGGTAAATTTTTTAATGTGCCTTGAAAGAGTTTTAAATGCCTCTTGTAGAGGCAGCCTCTGGTGACTGGACTAAAGTTTACCAAGGTGAAGTGGGGGTGTTGAGATGGGGTGGGGGTGTTGAACTTTGATTTCTGTGCTTCCAGTCCAACTCTCTAACCATTGGCTGTCAACTCACAAGGTGTGATTGACTATCAAGGTGTCAAATATATATTCATTTTTATATTTCCTGGCAGAATTCAGTTTGGGTTTTTGCTTGCTGCTTCCACTGGCGTCCTGTGGATGTTGGTGGGGCTGCAGAACCAGTAGCTTGTGTGTGTCGGGTGGGGGGGATGTCCTTAGAGCTCCCAAAGTTGCCCACCCCTGGTAGTGGGTGATACACACATTTTATATTTGGTGGGAGATCTGTGATTAGTCTATGCACTCACGCGCGCACACACACACACACACACACACAAATCATCAGCATTGCACTCAGTCCTCGAGGGATGAGAATGCACGTCTGGACCAGCCACAAAGGTGTGTGCTGGGAAGTCCCTGGCTCAGATCTCACATTGACCACAAACTGTTTTGGTGACCTACTTAGAACAGGATGCAAATATCTCAGCCTCAGTACTTGCAGCTGCAATATGGGCCAAGAGTACAAATTACTGAGATAAGAAACATGATGTGATTTATACATTCAGAAGAGGTGTATCAATGCTATTATTTTGCAATGGCTGTGTACACTCCCTCCCCCTAAAATGGGGATTATCTACCTAATAAACAGGTACACTTCACTTCTGTTGGTCAGTTTGATGACCATTTAAATCTCCCACCCAAACTAATCCACACTAAGCAGGATATAGCACTCTGAAAGTGGTATGAAAGCAATCTCTAAGAGGCAGGAGCCACACAACTGCTCTATAGCAGTATTGAAGTGCACTGACAACTATTGGGGCCCATTGACACATACCATACACTGCTTTCATACGGCTTTCATGGTGCTATATCCTGCTTGGTGTGGATTAGGCCTAGGTCACATCTCCCCTGCATATATTGTGGGTTTGAATGATATCTACCTTGCCAGACCACACTGGTTGCAGTTGGGGGGAGGGTTTACCCACAAACACTCCTCTTTGACTGGAGCACTGATCTGTCGCATACTTAAAATTGTGGTTAATCCAATCTTTGCCTGTAGCAAAGCCTGAATAGGCCATGGTAATGCAATTGGTCAAACGGGCTGTTTTACCCTTCTTCCTTTCTGACAGATTGTCAAGGGAGTTTTAGCTGTCACCCTACTCTTGTGTAGGTTGTCTCTGTTAGACAATTAAACACAGGAGTGACTTTTTCAGAGATGTCAGGGTGGGGCCTTTCAGCGATGCTGAATTCATGCTGCAAAAGGCTCTCTGTTTTGCGTTTGAAGCGAGCCCCATGAAAATGTTGTTTTAGAATTTCCAGCTGCCAGCGGCAATCTCGAGACACATTCTCTCCTCTGTTCCTTTCAGAAGGGCCTCTGTTGACTTTAACGGCCCCATTCCTAGTTTACGCCAGCAGAAGGATCAGATTCTGATTATGTCTTCATGCTAGCTCCATTTTGCACCACCATCACCATGATAAAAATGTTTCTCTCCTGAATGCTTTTTCTCCTGCAAGATGATTAATGGACCATCATCTATTAAAACAAAAGAAGATGGAGACTGAAGCTATCCTCAGCTTCATTTCTCTTCTTCAAAAAGTGTGTGTGTGTGTGTGCATGTGTTTGTGTTTGTGTTTGCACACAGAGAGGGACACAAAACACGTATATGATAGGTATGTCTAGACCTGTGCGAACAAGGCCAAGAGGAGTGGAAAGTATTTTTCATTATAATGGAAACACAAATGGACAAGATAATTATCTTCATATGCTTTTGGATCCAGGCCAATACATCTCATTTTATAAAGCCCATTAGAACTGTGAGTTTAATGTAAAACACTAAAAAAAGAGAAAAGGACCAAAAAGAAAAAGTGAGAGGCAACAGAATCAAAGCAATTTGGAATATTAAGAGTGGGGAAGGAGAAAAGGGAAGTGTTAGATAATAAAACCCTCGGAGACTCAACAAAACAATATTCTAGTAAAAATGATAATAAATTACTGCAGTTTAATCACTTGGCAAATAAGCAAGATAGTTTTGTGGGATTTTAGTGCAGCTATAAAAAAAATATTCAGAATGATAACACCAAAAACATAAAGAAATGCCACATTAGGGATTCAGCAGGGATGGTTTAGGTGGAGACAACGTAAGAGGAAAGCATCATTTTGCCAATTTAGTCTTTTAAATAATAGTGTATTATTTTCCACACGGAGCCACTCTTTAAACCTCACACAGGCTTTTAAGGTATCACTTACTGCAAGGTGATTCCCACCCCCTCCCCTTCCCTCCCATACTCAGTGCACTCCTGAGCCTTTGAATACACAAAATGATATTATTCTGGGCAATCATCCCCAGCACAGCAAAAAAGCAAACACTTACTAAATTCCTGGAGGGACTGCATGCTAATAATGATTTTTCATGTGCCTGGGTCCCTCCTAATTGCAAAGAAGGCTTATGTGTATGCCACTGTGTATCTTCATGGGGGGTGGGCTGCTCATTACCTATTTAAGAGTTCGATTCTGGGTTGTCTCTTGGATCGGGAGGGTGCATTCCAAAGAGTGTGCAGGAAGATGGAGTGCCTTAATTTAGTGGGCTCCACTTTCTTCCGAGATATAAACAGAAGTGTACTTCTTTATTGCCTATCTGGCTAGCTGGGGACTTGGCTCACTCCCCCACACTTGTACTTCTCTTTCTGTAACTGAGAGAAGACATGAATAGTCAAACCAAGAAATCGCCTGGGCCCAGGACTCTTTCTTTCTTCTGTTGGAGAAGGGGCCTGGTGACACATGGACCACCTCAGGAGAGGGCCTTCTAAGCATGGGTGGGAAACATCTTTCAGCCTGAGGGCTGAATTCAACTGGTGGCCGGGCCCATAGGCAAAGGGGATGGGATAAAGGCAAAAGGGACAGGCCCAAGAAAATTTTAAAGCCCCCCTCAATTTCTTTTTTTAAAACCCAAACATATTGTACCTCAACATACTTACTGCCAGTAACTAAGCCTTAGGAGAGACAATTTGACCTTTTAGAGTGAGGAAACCTGGACAAAATTGGAAAATGACCAAACAACCTGTGGGCAAACCCCCATGGCAGCCATTTTGTGAAAGTGCCCATGACACTCTTTCAACAGTCCAAATCTGCTCATAATCACAAATGTGTGCGCTAATTCAATTAGAGGACCTATTCTGTGAACCCAAGCTATTTTTTTTCCACCTGTAAGAACCGATGCAGAGCTTTTGAAGCTCACCTTGCCTCCAGAATATTGATGTTCAGAACTGGTACTAGTGCTGGGCTGATATATTTGGAGGTGGGGATGGTCATAATATCTCCCCTCAAAATCTGAGAGGAATACATGTCTATGTTTGAGAAAAACATTTGAACGGGGTCAGTAGAATTTACAGGTTATGAGGTGACTGAAGGGATTGAGCTTGTTCTCCCACTCACTGACAAAGCTATGGCACAGATTGCTGTAGGCCATGGCAAAGCAAGTCCAGTGGTCTCACTGCCAAGGCATGCTTTGGAAATGGGGTCAGGAAATGTTCCTCTGAATTATGCTAGTGTCATTCTCAGGGGCATTTCCACCTCCCACTTTTAAACCATGCACTGTTACTAAATGTTCTTTGCTGCTGTAAAAGAAAGAAAGAAAGAGTTCTTTAGTTACCTTGAAACTTGTAAAAACTGCTAAACACCTCCTATTTAAAAGTCCTCAGAATTTCTCTGAAAGTCCCCAATATTCTTCCCTCCATCCCCCCACCTACTGGGGGGGGGGGGGTGAGAGAATGCAACTTTGTCAGTCCCTACCCCAGACTATTGCTGAAGGAATACACAATGGGCCTGTTCAGACAACACACTAAGCCATGGTTAGGCCAACCCTTTTGCAGCAAGTGGTTAGTGAGTGTGTATAAACTGTGATTATGTAGCTACTGTGGTTAGGAATGGTTCCCATGATATTTTAAGTCATGGTTCCCACAACACGCTAAGCCATAATGTTTAGTTCCAAATGCTTAACCACCATGGCTTAGCATGTCATCTGAACAGGGTCATATACTTGTTGGGTTGCCTTTTATCCTGCTTGACGTTCTATCCCACCACCCCACAGGGAACTGTCTATTGTGCTGATCACCTGCACTATGTCTTGGATATTCCCCTGCTTTGCCAGTATGCCCTTGGGGGGTTACAACCTAAAACAGGACAGAATTTCCACAATGGTTTGAGCATTGGATCTCCCCCACTATTCAAGATAGGTCCCACTAGAAAAAAGAGGCTCTATTACACATGGCCAGGGAGAGGTCCTGTATTCAACTCGTTCGAGATTTTCGACTTCAGCCGTTATGTTTGTGGCAGAGGGAGCATAGAATCTGCTTCTGTGTTCAGACTGGGTACGATCCATGGATCAAGTAAGAAGTGAACTGTCTCAGCACCATAGACCTATTATCTTCCTCAAAGCTTGCCCTTAATGCCCACTCCATTCGTCAGTGTCTTTGTAAATATCCTCTTACACTGCCACATCCTGTTGCTCTGACTATCCACTGGCATGCTGCATTCCCTAACAGAGGCTGCGGAGCAACAGAAATGTAACATGTGATGCGGATGGGATGGCGTACAGCATCTCCTCTTCCCACAAAACCAGCCGTGCATTTTATGCTCCCAAAGCCATTTAACATCTCGTAGCAAGCTGGCACATTTTTTGATTTGTGTTTTCTTTAAGCCTCAGCAGGCAATGCACATCCCTTTCCAATTCATGCCCAGAGGCCCCATTAGTATTAATGGTCATTACAGCGGGGAAACTCCTAGACTGATCTGACTTAAATAAATCAACCCAGGAATGTCAGCCTCACCCCCTCAAATTCTGGTAGCACAGAAATAACAGGAATTTTCATTACTATATTATTATTATTATTATTATTATTATTATTATTATTATTATTAATCAGTCATCCATTTGCCTGCCCCCATATCTTCATCTCAGGCAGTATGACTCAATAGATAATCAAGTCTTGCAGATGGCAAGTCTTGCAGATGGCAAGGGGCAATTTCAGTAAGGCCCCTCCATTTTTTATCAGAGAATCAGGCTATACACTCTTAACTTTAAAAGCCCTACTTCTTACAAACAGCAGATGAGGGTGTTAAACTATAGAGGGGCATTACCACTTCATACCACAAGTGGGGGCTCTGGTGATTCAATGTCCCGTCATGCAAAATGGAAAAACAAAACAAAACATCCCTCCACATTAGAGAACTGGACATCTGTGAGAAAGGTTGTAGTCTCCAGGTAGAAGATGGGCTATGGCAATACTCAAAAGCATATTGACTGACGTGCCTACTCTGCAACACAAGCCAGCTTCAAACTTATTTTAACAAAGATGCCTCGTAGCCTAGGAGTTAGTAATTCTGTCAGAGGATAGGAGTCTCAAACAAAGAATAACCAGATCTCCACTTCCCTGGGTTCTGGAGAAAAGGGCATAGCAATGTTAATGTTTCAGTATTTGAGCTGTCACACTAATGGGGATAGATTTACATACTGTTGGAGCAGTACGGCATCCCTGTCATGCCATTACTCCTGGGGCAATGCTTTTTTGTGTAGCTGTTTGTTGGCAGCTACTATTTGTACACCCCACCCATCCACCCCACACACAAATGGCCAGGTATAACATCATTCCAAGGCATTCTGGGAAGGTAAATGGTGACCACCACTGGCAGCTGCCTTTTTTTGTTGTTGTTGTTCTTTTTTTTCTTTGCTTTTGCCCAAATGACCCAAAATGATGTCCAGTCCTGCTGCCGAAATTTCGGGCCCACCAGCTAGCAGGTGACAAGAGAAGCTCTGTCTCCAAAATTGTAAAAATACATAAAGGAGATAAAATAAAAAAGGGCTGCCATTCAGCCCCCATAAATGAAAACTCCCAATAAACATTCTGAGGAAAATTTCCCCCTCTCCCCCACATCTCCAACATATTCAGGGCCTCTAAAAAAGTACTTCCAAAACCCAAGTGAAAGGTTCTTGTTTTAAAATTTGTTTAACTTAACTTATTTATTCTACAGTTACATGTGTTTACTTTATTTTATTATCCACTGCATGTTTAAAATAACCCTTGGTTTACATGACAGGAATCTTTGATGTCAATTCCTTTGTAAACCATCCAGAGAGCTTTGGCTATGGGATGGTATAGAAATGTGAAAAATAATAACAACTGATAATAGTAGTAGTAATAATAATAAGCAGCTTGTCTCATTTGTGCATTGTTCTAGAATGTTTTTAGTCAATGACTGATTGTACAATTCTGAGAGAATAACTACACTCTGATCCACAAATTTACCTGGGAAGTACAGATCAGAATACTTCACTTCAAAATGCAGACTGAACAAAATACTTGACCATTTTTTAATTATATAAATTAAATAAACAAATAAATACATACATACATCATATCTAACTAGACCCAACTTTTCAGCCAAGACTGGCTCCCAAATCAGTTTATAATTCAAAACCTTACACAGGAAGAATAGTTAGTCTGTATATGTAGGGAGTGATCCATCTCTTCTAGCCCCTGCCAGTTGGATATATAGACCAGGCTCTTCCTTTGAGAGTAAAGAGCCTGAAGGATCTGGACTGAAGGACTGTCTGCTGGTAATAACGCCATGGCAATCTATAGAAACAGCTTTTCCATTGATCTGCAGAATCTTCTAGTCCCTGGCAGTTCACTAGTACAAAGCAGAGAGTGGACTTTTTAGGATTACACAGGACACCCAAGAACCAATATCCTTCTGACACATAGACACAGTTTCCAGTGGAAAGAGAAGCCACATTTACTATCCTGAAAATTATTCAATTGAAGTAACTGTGCTGTACATCAAGAGCCACAATGTATGCTGAAGAACAAAATTAAAGTCCTAAACATACTGCTTCAAAATTCAAACCCTCCAGGTTTGCTCCCCTGCAGCTTAGGAAAAGAAATAAATAACCAGGAAAGATTCGTATTAAAAATCCCAGAAAAGTAATTTGAAATAAATAAGAGATACGGCAGGGTTTGGGTGGTAGTGATTTTGTGTTTTGTTGATTTTTTTTAACAGAGATTATATATATATATATATATATATATATATATATATACACAGAGAGAGAGAGAATATGATTGCGCTGTTTTACATTTTAATAAATACATATTTGGATTCTCCCTATATGATTGGACTATTTTACATTTTAATAAATGCATATTTGAAAAGGAATTATATTAGTGTTCTGATGTGGTTGGGATTATTTGATCAGCTAAAATAACCCTGTGCCTGTTCGGTGCATTCCCTTCCCTTTCTTATTATTTCATTGTGATTTTATCAGAATGTAAACCGATGTGGCAGGGTGTTGCTGTTTTATTGTTTTGCTATGTACAGCACCATGTACATTGATGGTGCTATATTAATTATTATTAATAATAATAATAATAATTTGGGGCTTGTCAAAAAGATATTGAAAGGAGGCAGTGCTTGCTTTGCTTCCTTGCCTTTTTTTGGGAGGAGGGTTCATTTTCCTTGAAAAGTTTCCTTGGGGGGGGGGGATTACTGCAAATAAATAATTAGAATGCTGCAGCAACTGGGGGCAATATAAGACTATGTGACGGAGCCTGACCAAATAAACAGAGGTGGGGTGAGTGAGAATAATGGCAGCAGGAAAGGAGTAATGACATTTTGAAGATAATTACCCATCAATTGATTGATTGCAAAGTGGTTCGGGGGTGGGTGGGGAGAAAATGAGACAACTGATTGTCTGATGAGTGCTCTGGGCATGCTTGGTTGATCAGAGAACTAACTCTGCCAAATTCTTGTCTCACAACTTCCATGGAACCCAACAGGGAGTTAACAGATGTGGAATAGAGAGAGGGGTATCTGTGGTCTTGCTCCAACTAGCTTATTCTTTCATTATCATTTCCTCTGGATCTTAGTGAGCCAAGAAGACTTGCTCTTGAGTATTATCTGTTTCACTGGCAGATTTCCCTTTGCATCGGAGGCCATTGGGAGCCTGGATGGAGACACAGCATGAGCATTGGAATTATTTGCAATATTACACATTGATTCCATAGCCATAAGGGAAAGAGGTGGGTCTGGAGGAGAGGGAGTCAATCTGCTGAAATGCTTAGCTAGGGTCTGTGGATAGCCTTATGGCTCCATGCTATGGATCAGATATTGAGCATGAGTCCAGTTAGTTCAGGTTCCTCAGGAAGCAAGGCAGAAAACAATCAATCAGTACCATGAACAGTTCTAAGCAGTGCTGGAACTGGCATCCAGACAGGATTTTCTGTATGTTGCTCCAGGGAAGGTCAGAGCAATACTGGAGCTTAAACTTGAAGTTTCTGGCATTTGGGCTGATTTGCCCGACCTCTGTGTTTACTGAAGTTTGATGCTAAAACGGGCCTGGTGTATTTAGCAGCCTCAGATTGTGGCAACATGCGAGTCGCTGTGGCATATTTGTGTCTCCATGGGCCAAGTCCTCTGAAGACAGTACTATGTCTTCCTGTAGTTGAATCTTCTCTGACTGACTCCAGAGGTTCTTTTGAGGATGAGGGGTCAGAATCCCCTGGTGATGTAGTCCAGTGGGCTGGTCTGTCACAACCAGGGGCTTAAATAAAGCAATAAAGTATTGAATGAGTTAAATGGGCTAAAATGAATAAATTGGCAGATGGATTGCTAAATAAAATTTGCTGCTCAGGGTGACCAAACTCTGTACTAGAAATGGAATCTCTTCCTGCCCGTTCCAGACATGACTCCTTATATATTTTTTCTCCAAAGCATCTGGTGGCAGCTGCTTTTGGAAATAGCATATTGGGTTAAACGGAGTATTATTCTAGCACAGCATGCTGGGTCCTGGGTTCCTTATGTAAAGCTCCATATTGCACCACCAACGCCCAAAGCAATAAAAATGTCTATTTTGTATTCAGTTCAAATTAAAATAATAGCAAGCGTGCGGGGGAGGGGATGGTACCCAGCTCCCATCTGGACAGACGGAATTTGTTTGTGTATGTCTTGAAACAGATGAACTATAAGGAAACCTATGAAAGGGGAGGTTTTAATGGGAAATGGCAACAAGCCCTTATCGTTAGTTGCAACACCATCATTACAGGATGCTACCATGATGCTATAAATACTGGGCATCTAATAAAAATGCCTCATGAAGTGATGTGGTAATGAGCAAAGCTGTAGAGGCTAGAGGCGCACCACCAGCACCTGTTTGCCTGCACATGTCCAGCGAGCGAGATTCTTCTCATTATCAGGCAAACACCTAATTTGGAACGGAAGCTAAGGCAGGCTTTGCTGATTTATAATTAGCTGTTTTGCAAGTTGAAAAAGAAACATCCACATAACATGAAACTTAACAGGGAGATTCAAAGTGTGTGTGTGGGGGGGGGGGGAACGTGGGGAGGAAAAGCCTGCATCCAGGACTCTCTGGCACAGTTCGGACGACATATTAAGCAACAGAGGGGTAAATAATGTACTGACCGTGCGTTAGGCAGGAGGAGCTTCACAGACGACACACTGCAGCCGGCGCTGCTCGGAACCGGCAAACGCCCCAGCTGCAAGGAACTTGCGGTGGCCATTTTGGTTGCAGCCTCTCCTCCATGTGTCCCCCAGCCGTATCCCAGCATGCACCGTGAGTTCTGCTGGCTGCATAGAGCGGCCAGGGTTTTTTGGCTGCTCTAGGCAGCAGAACTCTATTCCGAAACGGAATAGTCCACGGAGAGAGGGGGGGCTGAATTCGGATGACACTTTAAACAACGGGGCTTCGGGCTAAACAACGTGCAAGCCCGTTGTTTCACTCCGTTGTTTAAAGTGCCTGATTAACGTACTGTCAGTTGTGTGTGCGTTGTGTGTTGCCCTCCAAATGACACATTAAGTAACACAACTGACGATTGTTCCCCCCCTCCTCCGTTGCCTAATGTGTCGTCCGAACTGAGCCTCTATGTCAGCAAAGGGACAGTTTGGAAAGGGTACAACCTGGAAAAGAGGATCTTTGGGGGAAGAACTGTAAGGTTGCATGCAAAATTTCATTTTTCTCTATGTGGTGCCCTCCCTCCAGATGTTTTGGAAATCAAGTCCCATCATCCCCAGTCATGATGGTGAATGGCAAGGAATGCTGGGAGTTGAAATTCAAAACATCTTGAGGGAAGTTGGCAAAGGCCAGCGTAAGGCAATGGCAATTTTATAGAACTGTTTTTTTGTTCTTCATGGGCTGTTCAGAGTCAGGCTCAACTGCAGCTGCCATTGATGTGGTAATAGTGGGGTCAGGGGAAGTCACATCACTTTGAATCCAAGCAACCAAAGGCCTGCAAGAGACTGAGGGAAAGGCAGCAGAACCCAGCCCAATGTTTTCCTAGAAGAGCATTCACAGGTCCTTCATTGAACATTATGTGGGGATGGATGAATTAGCAAAACCCTGGTTTGCTGAAGTTTTCTGATACCATCTCATATCTTATTCCAACTCAATTCCATAACATATTATGAGCATTGCATTTTTCCAATGAAAATACACGAGTATTTTCATGCACATTTTTCCAAATGTATGCATCAATTGTGTATGTCTTTGAAATGCATGCATTCTTCTCCCATCCATTAAAGCCTCTTTGTGTGGCTTTCAAAGGGACATAATTATTTCCAGGCACATTTTTCAAGTGTATGCATGCTGTCAAATCAGGAAGGTGAACTGGAAAACCAAAAATGAACTGAAATGAATTTCTCATACATCCCTAGTATCAATAGGGATGTATGCAAATTGTATTTATGTTCATTTAAGTATAGCCATCTTTTCCCATTTCTACCATTCAAATTTGTGTGTGTGGCCGGGGTGGGGATGAGAATATATATATATATATATATATATACACACACACACACACACACACACACACACACACACAGAGTGAAACTAAGAAACAAATGAACAATCAGAAATCTAGTGCAGTTTGTATGGTAAATTATTTGTTCTCATTTTAATCAGAGCATTTGACCCAATTCTATCATGGACTTTGAATTGCTGTTACATTCCTAGAATGAAGGTCCGACAATGTAGACAAGATGGCGATAAAGTGCCATTTGTTTGACTGACTAAAAAGCCCATTTTCATGAGCATAACTTGACAATGTCAATAACTCCCCTGCATGTCTTTTAAATATGCTCTGCTAATAAATGTTGACATTATGAACTTCCTCGGTTGGATGCATTTTTGACTAGCAATGCCAATTTTTCACCCATCGGCCCTTGACCCTTTCTTTGTTTTGTTGTTACTGGTTTTCTCCCTCACCCTGAATCTATGAGTCTGCATGTTTCAGTTGGGTGGTGCCTTTCTTTCCCTTTCTTTTTTTTGTCCCAGGTTTAATACAGTTATAGGGGCTCAGGTGGGTTGTAAGCTTGACGCTGAGGGAGCATCATTACTCATCTTTCGTGCACCTGAAAATTGCCTTCCCTGCTGGCTCCCAAAATGAGTACATTTTTAAATGCAGTGCATCAAAGCGCAGAAATTTGGAAATGTCAAGGGAGGGCCTCAGATTTAGGAATCCGCTTGGTGGAGCCTGGGATTTATTTTGATGCTGCTGCATTAAACTAATAGGCCTGGGGTTTGTTGGGAGATGGCCAGGGAGAAATGGAAGAGACAGATGGGGTCTAGTGTTAATGAGAGGAGGCTGCATGGACCTGTGATAAAAGGGAGAGTACAATGTGGAGTGGTCTTATATTGCCAATATCAACATTTAGGTTGCATCTCTTGGCTGCAGAAAGACGAGGTAATATATTCTGTGATAGTAGCCATAGCTGAAAGAAGAGTGCTAGGATAATAATACAATATACTCTGGAATTCACAGGGCCTCATTTTCTGTTGCTAACGCTGTCACTTAACAGATCCATCTCTGACCTCAAGTAAATTACTTGCATTTTCTGTTTCATTTTCTTTGGGTCGAAAATGAGGATAATGGTGCTAATCTGCCTTTCAAAGATACTTGGGGGTTTATGGATAGGATGCATTTCAACTGAAATTCCATTGCACGGATTAATGTCTAGATCCGCTGTGATCTGCTTGTTGATGGAGCAGTGTGTCATCTTCATTGTGCAAGTGAGGTAATGAAGACACACAGAGAGGATGCATGAGTTTTATTAGACATTTCAATCCTGGCATCTTCATCTCAAAGGCCATGCTCAATTTACTGGTGCAGCTGAGAAAGCTTCCTCTGCCCAAGTAATCCTGGAGGTTTATTGCCAGGTAGAATAGATCACTGTTCTCCGTGTTTCTCATATACCTAGTGGGGGCTGGTGGCTCCGATATCTGTGAGGTGGTGAATCTGCTCTGAGTTTCAGTCACAAGCAGTCAGAACTCAAAAGGAGCTGTCCAAGGTACCAGCTTCTGACTGAAACTCAGAACTGCCCTAAGTGATGAACTCATTTCAGAGCGGATTCACCACCCCACTGTCATAGGAGCCACCGGCCTCTGCTCAACACACCACACTTTTTAAATTTAATATTAAACGTGGAGATCTTTCGGTCTCTCATAATACTAGAACTGAGGGTCATCTAATGAAGCTGAATAAATAGTGGGAGATTTGGGACAGAAGCAAAGAAGCATGTCTTTGCTCAGTGCATAAAACTGTGGAATTTGCTGCTGCCCACAAGATGCAGTGATGGCTACCAACTTAGATGGCTTTAAAACGGGATTAGGCTCTGAATGGCTACTAGACCTGATGGCAATATGCTATGTCCAGGATCGGACACAGCATGTTTCTGTGTGTCATCTGCTGGGAACATTTAGAAGAAGTAATAAGTTCCAGCAATATTGGACAACCAGTGTGGCGTTGTGACAGTTAGTGCATATTTCCGATGGGGGAGGATTAGAAGAAGAGCCTCTGTTGATCTTAAGACTGGGATAAGTACATATGGGAAAAGACAGCGCTTAAGGTATCAAGGCTGCAAGCCATACATTGAGTTGAGTTGATTTTCAAGTATTTTAAGTCCGCCTTTAACATTTTTAGGCCACCTTTAACTTTTCTCCAGGTGGTGCATATCTTGAATTCCTTCTGCAGAGCTCAAGGATGCATAAATATGCAGTATCCCAGTATTAACTTCAGCAATGTTGCTGCATCATGTGCCTTTGGCCAATGCCCTGCCCCCCCCTTTGTCAAATATATGTTCCTGAAAATCGCTTCTCATGGCAAATGGCCTCTGTCCCAATAGTAGCACACCAAATTGTTTGCCACTTGGATTGCTGCCATCAGTTCTGTGCCCTGATAGTTCAGGCACTGAGCATAGTTGGCTATAGATAGCCAACCTGAGTTAACAATGATCTGCCTCCTGGTTGTCCCATATTCCTGACTTCTGGCTTGTCCCATTGGTCCCAGCTCCTGGTTCACCTCAGACTATTGCCTGCATCCCCATCCCTGACAGCTGCCAACATTTCCTGCTGTGTGCAGGAGAAGCAGCAGGATAAAAACTCCCACTGAATGGGCCATGTGGTCATTGTTGACCACATGGCCTGCCTGGCCTTCCCGTCAGGAAGCAACGGTAAGGAAACGCAACACTCCCACCCCCATCTGATGATGCTCTAAATCTGTCTTTCTCCTTCCACACTCCTCTCTATTCACACTCCACTTTCAAGGTGTTTCTAAGAAGGTCACTTGCTCATATCTTGGAATGTACGGATGATAGGAGTGCTAGAGCAACTGGAAGTGGTTGGCCGCAATGTGGTGCACACCTGATTGGACAGGAGAGTGGCTGCGTGCAGCATCTGGGCCTGGTGGAGCAGAGGCTGCTGGGAGCTTGGCAGCAGCAAGCAAAAGGCAGCAGACGAGGACTGTCAAACGGAGCCGATGCCTCATTAGCTGTAGGGAGACAAGCGGCGCCTTCAGTCTTCCTTTAGCCTCATTTGCGAAGTGAAGTCGTTGCATTTTCTCTGTGTATGTACATGTGTGTACACATGCTCACATAATATGGAAGCATTTGTCTGTCTTTATGTTTTCCATTTGTCCTATTCTCTTTCCTCTACCGCACACCTTGTCTCAATCTGTCTTACTTTTTTCCCCCCCAAAATCGTCGCCATCATCATCCAAAAAAGGCAAAGTAATTAATTTGTAAAGTACAGAACAATTCCACAATACATCAATTTAAGTGCAATTAGACTAAAAGAATTGTGGTGTGTGCGGGTGTGTGTGTTTAATATCCCATAGTAAATGACTACGTTCTAGAAGAGAATTACATCTCATTTGCATGATGTTTATCCAGCTAAATTGTTTTTTGCAATGATGTTTCTCCCAAAACTACATATATTTCTGAATAATGTAACGCAACTGAATATATCCCTTTGTTGTGTGTACGGCAGCATATTAACATCAATGGAGTTTTTAACATTAATACAACTAAGCTGAAATTTCCCCATCATTCCCTGCACATTTTGCTGCCCCATCTGTGAGCAGTGCATTGGGGGCATTGTTTGTGATTTTTTAAGGAAGGGGCAGATGAAATATGGGTGAAATGCGGAGGTTTGCCAATGGTAGGAGCAAGAAGAGCTAGCTGGTAGCTGCCATTTTTCCTCTCAGAAGCATCCCCTAAGAATAACACTTCATCATCACAGATCCATGAGGGCCATAGCTCATGGGTAGATCACCTCCCTGTCATCTCTGGGTTGGGTTTGCCTGAGATCTTGGAGAGATGCTGACTGTCAATGCAGGCAATGTGGAACTAGATGGGACAGTGGTCTCAGGGCCAGCCCTATTATTAGGCAGGGTGAGGCAGTGACCTCAGGTGGCAGATGCAGAAAGGTGTTCAAGGAGAAAACTGTGTGCCTTGCAGCCTACTCAGCCGCCTCAATTAGCCTTCTGCCTTCAAGTTCAGTGGAGAATGTTGTCCCAACATTAGTGTGGAGGACAGATCCATCCGCCAATCCAGTCAGCTTTTGTACATGGAATGGCAAGGAGCACAACCTTGGCCTTCGAACAGGCAGCAAAATGTCTTGGGCTGACCCTGAGTAGTCTGACTCAGTATAGAACAGCTCCCTGTGTTCCGTAAGAGAAGAGGCAGGTCTTCAGACATCCTGAACTAAGATAATCCAGGACTTTAGGCCCGAACTAACCAGCACTTTGAATTGGGCCCAGAAACACACTGGAAATCCAGTGTAGTTCTTTCAGTACTGGTGTACTGAAAGAACTATCCTGTACTTTGAAAGTACTTTGAAAGTACTTTCAACATACTGTGTCCATTGCTTCAATTTCCTGTTGACAGTCTTCCCATAGGATTCTGAACCAGCTATTTTAGACTGTGTTCACTAACTGTCAGCCTAGTGTACCAAAGTGCAACTAGTTCTTATTCATCCTCACTATCGTCCTGTAAATCCCATGACACACAGGACCTTGGTGGCTTCTCCAATTGGGATCCCATGGAGATTACTTCTTATGGTGAGTGATTTAGAAGCTTATGTTGCCATAATTTTAAACACATCCCATTTAGTGATAAGGTATTTGCACCTGGCCTTCCTTTAAAGAGCACAGGACAACAGACATGGTTTTATCCCATGATTCTCTTCACAACAATCCTGTGAAGTAGGTTGGTCTGAAAGATAGTAATTAGCCGAAGCACACCACATGTACTTCATGGATAATTAGGTGATTTGGCCTCCATGGTTTTGTTTCTATCACTACCTTACACAACACTACCCTGCCTGTCCAGTATTGCTGGGATCTTGTGGCTAAATACTTTTTTTGAATAGTTTGCAAGGTGGAGAAACCATTCCTTAATTCCAACTCAAGCATCCACCATAGCATTCATTTTTGCATGTGTGAGTTGGATCTTATTATAGCTATTTACAAAACTACTTCCACTTTGTAGAAGTTACAGTATAAATGGCTTCTTCTTCTTAAGTTGCCTCTTCCTATCAGGGGTTAGCTGTTATTATAGGTATTTTTGTTTCTGACGCCACTGCTCTAAATAATTGTATAGATGTACAGCATAAATGGCAATAGAAATCACTTTTAATAATGTTATCCATGTCATTATTTTTTGTCGGTGTATTTTGGTGAATGTCAAGATTAACGCATGCATGTTGACACTAACAGATTGATTCTGTGCATGTCCGAAAATAGACTTTTTGATTCACAGCAGTGTATGGAGACAAAGTCAATCTTTGGTACATCTCTGCATTTTTTTGGATATTCCCCAAGTTGTCCATCATTGTCAACATTCATATGTGACTGTGTCATTCACCGTAACATAAAATACAGACTGTGATGAGTTTCAGAATTTGGAACCTATTTTTTTTCTAGCTCTTCTTTGATCTCTACTTTTCTGGCAACACCCTCCAATAGTTTTGTAAAGCTACTCCAGTTTTTCCATGTGTGTTGCACAAAAGGCCTCATCATTCCAGATTTGTCTTGTGTGAGCTATCACAGGATTAATAGACTGGAAATCTTTTCCTGGATTTTCTTTCTGATGCTAGTCCTTTGGGACTACAGCTCCTTTTGTAGGTGATTCTTCTGTTCTAGTTCAAGGAATTGGTTCCTCATCTGGTAGCCAAATTGAATTCATTCATGCAGGGCTATAAGCCATTTCATTCTCTCTCCCCACACACACGAAAATTCAGACTACCACAATGGAGAGACCACTGAAGTGCACTTTATTTTTACTTTTTTGAGAAGTTATGGACTGGCTCCTATATGTTTATAAAAGGGAATTGTAACCTAACATTTCCCTCATGTGGGGCTTTAGAATTGTTCTAGAAACTAAGGAACAACCCTATGATTGAGGAGTTCCTCCTCAGAGGATGCAGGCATCCTTATGATCTCAGGAGTGGGAATCTGAACTGGAATATTCCTCCCCTCCACCCATCCTACCACTCACAGCTGCTGAGGAAAGCATAGTGGTGTTTTCCTCACCTGAGGTTTGAGCCTGAACCTTTGGTGAGGATGCAAATGAGGTGGGAGGGGGTGGGCAGGGGAGGCACCAAAGATCCGTGGGATCCTAAAGCTCCCCAACTCCCATTCTTGCTCCTGTTTCTACGACTCCACTAGACATGCTCCAAAGTGGAATATCTAATGGAAAATCAGCTGAAAGGAGAATGGTCTGCCATACATCTGGGATATTCGGAGCACTCCTAGGAAATGCATAGTAGCATTGCTCTGTACGATGGAGATAGGGAGCTGTACATTTCTGGCTAATAAAGAAGCACTGTATATTTAGCAGTCCTGAGTGTAAGCACTTAGCATCTGGGCCCCAATGTGCCAGCACAACCCATGACAATTGCCTTCCAAATTTTGGCATTCCATATAGTACTCCAAGGCACTGGGAAAATTAAAATGGTGGCTCCCTCCCAGCAGCTACCCTTCTTGGTGTACTGCTGCCACCACCCCTGCCAGGTAATCCAACTAGTATTCAAACTGTATACTTTAACTGAAAATGTGCATCGATAGATAGATGTATCTTTTTGTCAAGAACTCTATGGCAACATTCAGAGAAATGCTATATCTAAGTTCTGATTGTACATTAGTCCGAGAGGTGTGAATCAGGGTCATTTTGCACAGAAATTCACAGAGATTGAATCCTTTAAGTATTCATTCAATGAAGGTATTGGCCAGGCGCTGGGCTTTGGGAATCAGTTACGGCGGTGGAAGCAACAAAATCCAGGAGCATCTTCTTCCTTGTTGCATTTCACCCTGAGTGGTAAATTGGAACAAATCAAAGTGGGTAGGAGTGCTACAGATATTTCCCCCCCCAAAAAAAGAAGTACAATGAGAAGGACTCTGGGAACCAAAAGATGCAAAACAGTAAGATCAATGTATTTCCACACACACACACACCCAGTTGACAGTAATGGCAGGGTGCGTTATCTGCCCCAGTTCTAGGGCTGGTGTAGCTGACAGGCCAAGATTAAGCCTATCTGAAGGAACTGAGTGACTATGGCTGCAGCAAGTCCAAAGCCAGCTCCTCCCTGCCCCACCCACCATGGCAAAGCCTCCCTACTGGTGGCATTCCTATCTACCAACTTTTACTCGCATGCCATCCTAACCACCTCCAGCCATTAGTACTTGCAGTTTAGGATTGTGCTCTTAAGTAATAATAATAATAATAATAATAATAATAATTTATTTCTTACCCACCTCTCCGCCTGGATCGAGGCGGGGAACAACAACACGATAAAATACATAAAACTGATTAAAACATGACACGTATTATTAAAACTGCATAACAAATCCTAAAACATCCTAAAAACATCCTTATCACCACAAATTCAAGTCTGTCATTTATCCATATAATTATCTTTTTATATAACTGTCTTTTTTTGTTTCTTCATCTATGATTTATGTAGTCATACCCACCCATCTATGAGAAGCTGAATATGCACTTCCATTCCAACTTTTTCTCATCATTAACACCTCGATTTCCCAGGAGTCTATGTACGCAAGGAGATCTGGGCTAGCATGGCTTTAGCCATGTTGGTTTTTTGACATTCTTTTCACCCTGGCATATTGACCGCATGTATGCAAAAGGGAAAGGGACAGACAGCTAATGAAAGCATGTCAGATGTGCCAGAGAGAGCAGCAAAGAGTAGGATTACTGCAGCTAGGGGGAAATGTGAATGGCACAGTTCATGGAAAATGCCAAAGCTAGGTATGCTAGAAACTCAGAACTCATGGTTTGACTATTCAATTGATCCTACCAGTGCAGGTAGGATCAGGTTTGATTCTCAACAGCTGGAGTCCCCAGAGACAGGATTGAGTTTAAACTTTAACTTCCTGGTGTCCCGAAGTGCATTGTTTTGCTCTCTCGCATTCACATGAAAACTTTATATCAACTCTTATGGGAAGAAGTAAAGCATTTCATTGGCAGCAAGGTGGTAGTGATGGCCTAGTTCTCACTGAGGTGACAATCCAGTGACCGGACTGTACCACTGACTGTGGATGGGGATTTTTAATATTAGAAGTAGATGTTGCCTTCAAAATAGAGCACTTTGGATGGGGTCTTGCATGACTAATATCTAGTGTTTTTGTTTGCTTGTTTGTTTCTTTTGTATGGAGGGAATTATTTTGTATGGAGGAGCATAGATAAAATGAGCAGTCTGAAGTGGTATAGCCCAGACAAAAGCATACCTTATCAGTGAGAACCACACCCAGTATTGAACTCAACCTGTAAGAGACTGCTGAGAAAGAATTAGTGTGTTTGAAACTTAATTAGCAAGGTGATAATCATCATATCTAAGACTGGCCCACTTTAGGTACAAGAAGGCACTTGACTGGGTTGAATGAGACTCATTCACTTGTATGACAAATTAGCATGGATCCAACAATCTAAGAGTAAACATCTTCTTAACATTTCTTTGGTCTCAATATATTTGCTGTTCCATCCCATGATATTACAGATGGTCTGTGTCCTACCTTGAAATGTTGAATCTGGAAGTCTCTCCGGACTTGTTTGAAGAAAGGACTAAGCCAGCCATGACCTTTCAGAAGCACAATCGGAGCCTAATTAAAAACATAGCTGGGTAGAGAGGCAATTCAGATGAGGCTGCTGGCTCCCCTGTGTGGAAGGGAATGGAGGCCCTTCAGTACTCAGATGTTGCTGCTGCTAATGCTATTACATAATGATCATTGAGCTGAAGAACATTCTTTTATATTATTATTATTATTATTATTATTATTATTATTATTATTATTTGCAGTGCATGAGTTGCTGTAACACAGTCTTATTGTTAAAATCCTCCAGGCACAGAAGAACAGGTTAGATGGAGAGTTACATTACTCCAAAGAAAGGGAGTGATCAGTCCATGGAATGTCATTAAAATAAGCACTGAGCATTAAAGACAAGGGTTTGGAAGTTTGTGCATATGGACATGGTGCAGAGGGGAGCTTGTGCTGCTAACAGACTAAGGGGAAATCGGTCTTTACTCATTATGCTGGCATATTATTCTTTATTTTGAAATACAGACAGTTAAGCTTGACTTTTTAGCATTCTCCACTTTTGAGAACACGGAATGCATTGACAAGGGGCATTTCTGAAATGTTTAAACATGTATCTTAACATGCATGCATGAAAGCACCAGGTTAGGAGGGGTTACATATATGCCTAGTTTCCTTGAAAAGGTCCAAGCTTCAATAATAATAATAATAATAATAATTATTATTATTATTATTTTGACATTTTGCTGAATGTGTGCATATTGGCAATAAAAAAAAACAACCAGTGTGAGAGAAACTGAGATCCTGACTGCTATACTGATCAGATGAAAAAGAGCTGAGGCACTTTGGAGGCTTCCTGGACTGGCTCAGACTGTAGCAGTATGAACAAAAATCCACACAGCTTGGCTAAAAATGGGGATTTCCATGGACTCTCATGTCAACGGTGTTGATTCACCCACACAAAGTGTCTGTTAACAGATACAATTGGCCAACGCTCCTTCCAAATGCCATATAACTGTTGTTTAGTTTATTCCAGACTGCACTATTTCAGTCCTGTCATTTGCATTATACTGGGTTCTTGAGCTGGCATGACTCACATGTGCTTGTCCTGAAGTGTGACCATCACCTTACAAAGGTGATACTCTGCACCTACTGCAACTCTTTTCTTTGGTGGAGAAGTAATTGCTGTTTCTCAGCTGAACCTTCTGTGGCGATGAGATTGGTGTGACATGCCCATTCTCAGCTTACTGCTGTTCCAAGATTTCCAACAAGGAAGAGTGTTATCGGTGGTTTGATTTCACTTGTCTCAAAATGGACAATAGGCTTTCCTTTATGCATCATGTTTGCAGTTCAAGCTGCAACCTTTGATAGGGAATGAAGGAGGCCTGTTGATAATATAGGTTGTCAGTGAATGGAGACACTGGCTCAATTCGGACAACACAATAAACAACTGGTGTGGGGGAAACAATCGTCAGTTGTTTTAACTATTGTGTCATCTGAATGCTGCCATAGTCAACTCAGCGCTAATCCTAATCCACACCACAGTTGATTATTTATTACCATGTTGTGTGGGGAGTACCCCCTAGTTGAACAACTGTAAAGTTGATTATTACCCCACTATTGACTATCGTGTCGTCCGAATTGAGCCATTATTTCTTGCTAATTGATTCTGAATGTAGGGAATCCTTCTCTCTCGCACAATACCCACCCACACTCACACACAGACACTTATACTCAAACCAAAATAACTAACAATCCAATGCATCATAAATGCAGATTAGAATCTATGCATTGGCATGCGTTGGAAGGATCAGGGCCAGCTCAATGTTTGAGAAAGACCTTGGCAAAGAGTGCCCCTTGGTGGACCAATAACCAGATATTTTCCTAATAGCAGCATAGGGTAGTTATAAGCTCCCACTTTAAATTCCCCATAGTGCCCTTGATTATTCCAGGGCATTGTGGGAATTTAGAGTGGTGCCCCCAGGGTGATAAGGGGGCATTGTGGGAAATTTGAAACGGCAGCTTGCAGACCCAAGGGGGGTGTCAATGATAGTAGATGCTGGGGTGCTGAGAACCTTAAAATGTCTGCAGTTGCAAGGTGCTAATAGCAGGCCAGGAAAAGATGAGGAAAATATATATTTCACCATTCTTTAACCATTGATAATAAGCCAATTCACATGAGAACTGGATTAAGCTTTTCTGCAAGCTTCTGTCAACCCTCAATAATGATTGCAGTGGCATACAACATATATTATCTTTCACATGGTAACCATTCGCCATGTCCTGTTGGCCCACAAGGAAGGGTCTCCCATGTTCCGGACTTTCAGTCACCTACTGCAGGTTCAATGGTTGTGTGAATTGGCTCTATAATAATGTGGCTAATGGATGACTAGGGGGTCATGATTGCAGTTCAGTCATCTTGAGTATATTTCTAATTGGGAAGAACATATTGTAGCTGAACAAGACCCATATTTTTGTTTGTAAAAGAAATAAAGTTGGAAACGGCACAGATGCCCACTTGTAGACGTGATTGCTTGCTGCAGCACCATAAGGACTTGTTTGTGTGGAGTGAAAATTTGCAGGGTGTGTTTAGCCTGCTTTTGTGATTTATTTGAAGATTTGATTCACTTCAAGAAGTGCCACTGGAGTACACTGACAGGGGTCAGGTGGGTGAGGAGTGAAGAAAAAGAGGTAGGAGAAAGTTTTAAGAGAGAGGCGAGAGGAGTAAACAATAGGATGCGATCGTGAAATGAGGACCGAGGTAGAGAGAGAGGTTTTTATTCCATCAGAATGAAAAGGAATTAAGGAAGGAGTTCAGAGAGCCAGCAAAATGAGATCCTTATTCAGTGTTTGAAGGAGCTAAAGAATCTCATAAGAGCTTCCCTGCACCATGTCTCTAGAATCGGAGCCAGCTTTCTTTGCCAGAGCTTCTAGGGCATCTATTTTCTGTTGCCTACGTACAGTGTTTTCCTTGGTTGGTGGACCCCTCTCAGCATCTACTCACATTTTGCTTTGTCAGTTTGCTCCTCAGTCTGGGTTGTATCCAACGTTGGTTTCATTTAAGCCCTATTCATTTCAATTGGTCTACTCTAATTAGGACTATCGTAGGGATGGGCAAATTCACCCAGGTCTGATTCATTGGACGCTTGCCCTACTGTGCCATGTGGGCTTCTGTTGCAGCTCGGCAAGCATCCGACAACATCGCAAGCCCATCTACCCTTGTCTGGAGCCTCCATTGTCACAAGCAATGGAGGCGCTGGAAATTACCCATTGCGTAAATGGCAGTCATAAAGGCTTCATTTATGCAAGAGTAAAGATATGAACTGCAGTAGTTCCACTAACCCTTCCCTCTCCATAGTTTCCCCAATCATCACACCTCCTTGTGCACATGAATAGGGCCTGGGTTTCAATTCCTGTGCATTCAACCACGTCTGTGCTGCTATATTTGTGTTGCCACCCCATTTTTTTTCTGACAGGCCCTTCATCTTTAATGGCTATTATGGTAGGCAGGTTCAACATGGTCCTCTCCATGTTGGGAACAGCTGTACCTACTAAATTTGGCTGGTGCTGATGGATGAGAATCTCATTTCAGTTCATTAAAAAAAAGGATTTGTTTCTGACTCAGGTGTTCCAAAGGTTTTGTGTACTTCTGCAAACCACAGCATGTCCCCCCCTAACATGCCAATTCCTCTATCTTGTTTCTTAGTGGATCCATTTTGCTCTAATTCTGTTGGCACTCAACATCTGAGTTCAACATTAGAAGGAGAGATTATTTACTGGCAATGACTGCCAGCATCTTAGGAACAGACCTTTCCTATTTTCTGCTACTTGATCCTTTCCACTAGATATGGGACCTGCTGCATGCAAAGCATGCTCTCTACCACTCAGCTGTGCTCCCTCCCCTGGAAGGACCTGATTTCTGTCTCCCTCCCCTTGTCTGACTCTAACCTCAATTTCACAAGCACCGTGTCCTTTCAACACCCTGGGAGATCATGCCCACAGGGAGAAAGTAAATACACTGGATGGATGGGCATTGCCAAATAAGATCCCTTTGTAGCCATGCTGCTGCACTCACAGTGGCTGACTGAAACACAAGGTTCATCTGAACACCTTCCCCTTACCATCTACCACCATCTGACTCAGATGGAAAAGCACAAGACTCTCTCAAACTTTCCCTCTCCCCTCCCCTTTCATCTCCCCCTACAGCCTGCCATTTATGACTCTCCACTCCGAGGAGATCCCATCTGCAGGCTGCAAACAGTTGCTTGTGGAATGGGGGGTAGGAACAATATATTGAGTTCCGTTGTATGTGGGGAGAAAACACCTAGCGCTTTTGACATCCCATAAATCACAATTTATTCATGCCTTTCTTTTTACACAAGTAAAAAAGAAAGAGAACCCTCTCTGGAAGCAAACAAGTCTCGCTTCTCTGCTGAACGCAGCCTGTCAGTGCCGCTGCATTGTTCAAGGAGATTTAGAAAAATTACCCCGAGCCCCACTTCCCTTCATATCGGTAATTGTGAATCGGAGCCATGGGCCTTCACTGGAGTGCCGCCTCTACGTCAAATGGCTTGAGCATCACCAGGGATAAAGGTTTTTTGCTTTGTTTTGTTTCTTTCCCCAGCCTGTGTATGCATGAGTCTCCACCAGCAGCCTAAATTGGGATGAGATCAAAATACTTTGGCAATGACTTGGACGAATTGGGAGCAAAACTTCCATGACCTTAGTCCAGTTGTAGGGTCTTGGGCCATTTCCTCCATTTCTACAGCCCCCTCACCTCTGCATCAGCTCTGTATTTATTGTGATAGCTACATTTTTCCCTACAGCCAGACCCAGAAAACAATTTCAAAGTGTTTCCTAAAAGTGCTTAAGGAACGAACAGAGCTGGTTGAGATGTAATGCTAAACCATGGTTTGCCATGGTGTGGATGCGTCAGGACTTGCTTGCTTGCTCCCTCCCTCCTCTCCCTCCTCTTCTGCAGGGTGTTTCCATCCCTATCTTCCTCATGTGAAGCTCACGGTGACCTCTTGGATTTGGTGCTACTTTTCCTAACCTATGTTATAAATTTTAGTTGAGCTTCTGTTATTGTAGTTTTGTGTAACCTCCATGCATTTTGAAGGCATTTAACCTGCTTGACTCACCCTTTGACTTCCTTTTTACCAGTTCCCTCATTTTAGAGAAGCTTCTTCCTTTGAAGTCAAATGTGACAATGTTGGATTTCCCACTAAAATATATATTGATTCTGTCACTGTTACCAATTGGTTCAACAACATTTACATCTCATACTAGGTCCTGGGTGATGCCACTTAGGCTGGATCTACACGTCGTCTTTGATGCGCCCTCCCTGCGCCACAAGCCGCTTTGGAGCGCTGCACTTCGTCTAGTGTGGCTCAAGCCTTGGAGGCTCTGCTTGCGCTCTTGCCGCCACCGCCGCCCTTTCATCCCGGCTAGTCCCAGGGAGGGAGGAGGGAGGGTTGTAAACAAAAGCTAGCAATTGGAAATCCCTCTCCCAATCACTGGCTTTTGTTTACAATCCTCCCCCCTCCCTCGTCCCTCCCCGGGACCAGCCTGGATGAAAGGGCAGCAGCAGTGGCAGCGCGGGCGCAGGCAGAGCCTCTGAAGTTTGAGCCACACTAGGTGGGGTGAAGCGCTCCGAAGCGGCTTGTGGCGCAGGGAGGGCGCATCGAGGGCGACGTGTAGATCCTGCCTTAGGGTTAAACCTAGGGTCGCCTCCCCTCTGGTCAATTCCATGACCAACTGGTCTAGGGCACAGTCATTTAGGGCGTCAAGAAATTTAGCCTCTTTGTCATGACTGGAATATACATCTATTCAGTCAGTGTGGGGGTACCATCTGACAGTCAGGTGCAGCAGAAGGGTCCTCAGCCCCTCACAAGCCAATATATGAGGGGGGAAAGGAGAATGCCCCTGTCAGGGTTCTTTCCTATGACCTGGACCCCCTGAGCAACTCTTTAATGATCTCTATCTCCTTGAGAGTCCCACCTACCTTTTTTTTACCTTCCCCTTCCCAGTAACAAGGATTTAGGCTGTAGGCATGGGGTGAGTGACAGTCCCGACACTTGGCTTCACATAGCGGTTCACTAGTAAAGTAAAACAAGCAACTTACGACTAAAGGTATTTACTCAATAGAGTTGAGTTAGTGTGGGAGTTGAGGCATGCTCCCAATCACATAACTAGGGGTACACAACCTATAGGGCTGAGGCCACAATTGCCCCAAGTCCTTTCTGCAGCACCCCATGGGTTTCCTGATCTCTCACTATTGAACTCCTCCATCCACACCTCCCTCTCCCCTCCCTCCCCCAGAAATCCCACACAGATTGCTCATTCCCCACCACTGCTAGCAGCAAGGAAAGAGCTATCTTTATCAGGATCACTGGGAAGTGATGATCAGGGATCTGGAAACAAAGCCCTACGAGGAGAGTCTGAAAGAACTGGGCATGTTTAGCCTTGAGAAGAAAAGACTGAAAGGAGACATGATAGCACTCTTCAAGTACTTGAAACATTGTCACACAGAGGAGAAGCCAGGATCTCTTCTCAATCATCTCAGAGTGCAGGACACAGAATCATGGGCTCAAGTTACAGGAAGCCAGATTCTGGCTGGACATCAGGAAAAACTTCCTGACTGTTAGAGCAGTATGACAATGGAACCAATGGCCTAGGGAGGCCATGGGCATTCCCACACTACAGGCATTCAAGATGCAGCTGGGCAGTCATTTGTCAGGTATGCTTTAAGGTGGATTCCTGCATTGAGCGGGGGTTGGACTTCATGACCTTATAGGTCTCTTCCATCTCTACTGTTCTATGACTCTATGAAGTATGTTTCTGTGTGGTTTCCTGTGTGAATGTTCGTGTGCATGCACATATGGTCCCTAAACCCTGAGCCACTATCACATGTGGCCCTCTGGATTGAAAATCATGTGCACCCCTGACAGAAACTCTGGATCACCTGAACCAAGCCTCTCTATCTCTCTCACCCTAACCTACTTTGCAGGGTTATTGTGAAACTGAAGTAGACTAACCCACTTCTGTACATTACTGCAAGCTCTGTTGAAAAAGGACAGGGTACAAATTGGATAAATAACTACCTAGAAGGACTTTGTTTACAACAGTAAGAATGTTTTCCAAGAAAAGAACCATTATGTTACATTCACTGCAAACCCATATAAGACATAATTAGAATAATAATGCAAAAATTACAATAGAGAAGCACAGGGTAGATAAATACATATAATTAAATTACAGTGACAGAGCGAGAGATGACTGCTACAGGCAGATTTAAATAAAAAACATATTACCGTGCTTTCTAAAAATGTGTCAGATTGTTCTCAGGTGGGCTTCCCACAGGAACACCTTGGTTTACCGGCTGCGCCTCATTGCTGCTTTCCATTGTGATGTCGCTTTGTTATAGAGATGTCATTGTTTTGTATTGTATTGTGAACCACCCCTGGAACTGTTTGGTTGAAGGACAGTATAAGTGTATATAAAATCTAAATAAAGAAATAAGGTGCACTAAATCAATGCAAATAATCATTAGTGAAATTTACTAGTTGAGGGTGCTTTCACAAGAACCAGAGGTTGTAACAGAAGGATACCCTTTCAGATGTCCCTGAAATGTCTCTCCTGTTTTTCTTCATTGGATTGAATGATTATTGCTATTTTAATAATGTGTGCCATGTTTTTCATCAGTTTTATGTATTTTATCATCTTTTGTATTTACTGTTGTACCCCGCCTCGATCCAAACAAAGAGGCGGGTAAGAAATAAAATTATTATTATTATTATTATTATTATTATTGCTCTACAGCAGCTTTCCCCAACTCCCAGTATGGCTGACTGGGACATGTTGGGGTTTGTATTCCAACATATCTGGAGGTACTTGGGCTAAATCTAGAGCTCATCTACATCTAAGTGTGTAGAGGGAGAGAGGGGGAGGTTTGTGAACATACCTGTTTCCGTGATCCTCCCCAGTGTCTAGACGGCTGTGTGACATCCCGGAAGGGCAGAGGGATGTTTTGGCTACCATTTTTAATTTCTTTTTAAGAGGAGCCAGTAGCGCGGCCCCCAATCCATGAAAAAATGTTTTTTTAAAAAACATGCCCAGCCCCCCACCATCCCAGGGATGGCAAAATTGCTCCCCCCCCCCAGCCCCATGGGCATGGAGCCTCCCCGCACAGCTCCGTGCGTGGTTCTGCTACTTGTGGGGAAGAAGGAACGACCCTGGAGCGGTGGCCACACCACCCACACTCCTCAGGATGGTCCCAGGATCACAGAAATGTAAGGAAATTCCAGATTGCCCCCAAGATCCCCTGTGCATTATATAAATGCACAGGGATGACCTAGAGATGACCCCGGGATATCTGGCAGGTGTAGACATGGCCCTATGCTACTGCTTTATAGCAGTACTGAAGTGAACTGGCAACTGTTGGGGCACATTATACATTCCATATACCATGTTCATGGTGTTATCTCCTACCTTTTATTCCACATTATCCAAAATACTACAATAAATGTGCAAGAGGGATATAGAACATCTTCATGATGGAATTGTAAGGGTTTGACAGAAGGTGTAGATCTGTCCCAGGTTGAGGAAGGCTGTTTTAAAAAGCTCTACATGTGCCGGTCTTTCCAGTCCATTGGCTTTGCCCACATCACAATGCTTCCGACTCTAAGGGCCATTATCCTCTAGTTTAGGATATGTGCATTCAGTGGCATGCCGAGAGATGCAAAGCTCCACATGGGAATAGCTTTGTTGGTAAGCACATCGGGTGTTGATGCATAACAACAACACAATCACAGTAAAAGAGCGTATGACTGGAGTGAGCATTTGCATGCTCGGTTAACTGTCTGTGCAGTCTGGCACACTCTCGTGACGTCTCGGCTGTCTTTTTCTCTCTCGGGACATTTAAGAGTGTGTCAGTGTTCCTGGCTGTGACTTGCCCATGTTCTGTGGTTTGACTGAGAACCACTGAAGTGGAAACCAGAAAAGCCGCTGCAAGCGACTGATAACAGGACAAAATAAAGGTAATTTCTGACTCGCTAGTTAACAATGGCTGAGTAAAGTCAGGTGGTGACTAATGAATCAGTAAATTATCTGTGAAGCTGGTGGGGAGATGTTCATGAAACAATGGGGGTTCAGTGAGCAGCCTGAAAATACGGCTTTGTGAGCATGGACTCCTGCGCACTTCTTTGGCCCATGCTATTTCCAAAATAGAGCACTTTATACCTGCCATTCTGCCATTGGATTTGTTTCCCTACTTTGTATAATTTACATCCCATTAATTTATCTATTGCAAAGAATATCCAACAGGACCATCAATAATCATCCAAAACATAAAGATACATTGCAGAGGGATTAAACAAAGACAAAACTAAGCAGTGCAGCCAAGGAAAGCCACAACATGAAAAGCATAGCAACAGCAGCACAGCCCTGTAAATGCCTCAACTTTCACTATCCCAAAAGGCACGTGTTCCTCCTTTGATGGAAGGCAACCCTCCCCCCGCTAAAGCCAGGTGGGCCAAACTTTCTGTCCATCTGACTGTGTTATTGATCCTTTTCCTTTGCAATGGATGTAGCTTGTTAATTGGTAAGATTCAGGCTTTACTTGAGAACATAAGACGAGCCATGCTGCATCAGGCCAAAGGCCTATATAGTTCAGCATTTATTTCCATAGTCGCCAACCAGCTGCCTGTGAGAAGTCTACAAACAGGACATGAGCAAAACAACACTCACCTGCTTGCGTTCTCCAGCAACTAGCATATAGAAGTATACTGCCTGTCGTGACTAGGCCTTTTCCTCAAAAGGACAAGTTGTCCAGCTTCCCAAAACCTCTCGCTTTATTGGGAGACAATAAGGAGGTCTGCCACATAATCCACAAAGCTGTATTCAGGCAATAAACATCTCTTCCCACCTGAAGGGACTCTAACTTCTAGGAACTTCTCTCTAGACAAAATTATGCAAACTAAGCGAGACAATCGACCATTCAAGAAAAAGGGAAAGCCTTTTCCCAGTATGCTTTAACTTCAGGGAGACTGGTCCTGAAGAAGCCTTTGGCAAGAAGCTACCCTGGCTGACCTTCTCTCACCTTCCTTTAGCTCCGCCTGTTTTAGTCTGCAGCATACTCTAGGATCAGCTAGCCCAGTGCCTTCCCCCTTGGAGGAATCCTGATTTCCCAAAGCCTGTGGGTTGTTTACACTTTCAGAGTGTGACAGTTCATTCCCAGCTGGTGAAGAGCCCATGAGAGTCACCTTTCCCACTCCTCGTATAGGCGGGTATGTTTCTGACACCATCTCTTCTGCTTCACAATCTGATTCTGATTTATTGTCTGAAACTCCTTCTTCCAGCCTAAGGGGAACAGGCCTAGACATGACACTGCCTCAGATACTGGAGGTACTATATAGCCATCATGCCTAGGAGCCATTGCTAACCTTATCCTCCATGAATTTATTGAATCTCCATTTAAATCCATCCAAGTTGGCGGCCATCACCACATCTTGTGTTATCAAATTCCATAGTTTAACTTATGCAAAAACTAGCCATTAACTGATCATCAGGACTACTCCACTTCTTTGAAACTGGTGCCTGTCCATGCTTATTTATTTCTTTATTTATTAAGATTTATAGGCTGTTTTAGGGAGAACCCTTCCAAGATGGCATACAAAATTAAAACCATAAAACAGTATAAAACAAAGATATCAATAAAATACCCATTTAAACTCAGTTATAGACCATGGAGAAATGAAGGTCCACTTGAAGGCCTGTGATGATTAGGCCTGGAAGATGTCAAATGGACCATAGCTCCACAAGTAGGGTGGTTACTTATGAATCACCAAAATCAGTGGGAACACATTACCAAAAGAGAGCGAGGACAAAAGAGGACAGTGATTTGCATAAAAATGGCATGTGCTAATTTCTATGTATAGATACAGATTTATAAATAAATGCTATAATTCAAATAGAGTCCATCTCACCATGCTAAGGAAGATTGTGACTAGGTGAACTGTGTGCCTACCTGCTGAGTCAGGTGTTCAGGTGCTAACTCTTAATAGACAGCAGTTTTTACAGTTATCTTTAAACTGAATTGGACAGGACAGCCATTCAAAGACAGGTTGCCTTCAAACACAGGATGGACCTCTGGCAGCCCCTCAAATAAATAACGGTACTCTGTAAAAGGAGACACCTGACCAACCTAGGCCACTACTGAGAAGACCCTGTCTTTAGAGAGCAGAGAGGCAAGGGCAAATTTTTCAGAGAGGGCTTTAAGTATTTTGATAGGATCTGCCTTTCCCAACTCTGTTGGAATGAACATGGCAAGCTCTGTAAGGTGTGATCCTCACCTCTTAAAGACACTACACCCTCAAAATGACCACACACACCACCATCACCACATTGAAAGAATATGGGTCAGGTTGTTGTGGGACCATACAGGCTAGCCATGCTACATAACACTTCAATAGCCATAACAGACCAGTAGCCATAACACTTCCCTGGCTTTTGCATGTTGAAGTAGCATGGAAAAGGGCTCTATATGTGTACAGCTTCTCCATGTGAAAGAGAACCCTGGTTGGACCATATTCCACTACATGGAGAAGTGCTATGGAAGTCCCTCAGTATGTGCATAGATCCATTCCCCATGCTGCCGCAAAGTGAAGACAGCAGGAAAGCATTTCTACCATGAGTGCTGGGTATGTGTGGCTGTACCAGGATAGCCTGTTTGGCTTCATAGGTCTTGCACCACATTCTTTCAATGTACTGGAAAATAATAGAATCTTCTGTTATGATTTACAGCAGGTTCCAATTGTATTGAGCTGGAGTGGGAGTTGGTGGAGCGAACACAATTTTCCAATGTCCTTAAACACAGAACATTGCAGGCAATATATTTGATATATATTGACCATATACTCTTTTCACCTGCTGGATGTGCTGGAATTAACACTATTTTCAGCCCTCCCAACCACTACCAATGGCAACCAGAGGCTTCTTTAAACCTCCAATTTCCCTTTTTGCATCCATCCAAATCTTTTTTGTCTGCAGCCATCCCTTTCCTATGGTTTTGCAAGTGGGGAAGACAGGGCCGATATCACTCCAAACAAGCAAAGAAAGAAAGAAATGAGATTTGTGCCAAGCAAGCTCCTCATTTCTAATATGAAGTAATGGCTAGGTATCATACATCCCATCTCATGAGACATGTGATGGGAGAAAAGTGAGGTCAAAATAAGATTGTTTTGCTGCATTACGTAGAATTCAATCTGTAAGCGACAGTGGAAAAGGGGTGCTCAATGAAACAAGTGCTTTGCAGTAATATAGGTCTGTCTCTACAATGAGTGTTCAGTACATAAATCTTCATTTTTTTCCCCTTACAAGTCACTTATTTTTGTTATGATCGCCAAGCAATTACCAATTCAGTGATGGAGGACAATAGCTGTCACAGTTGGTGGCTTTTCCCAACTGTGTCTTGTCCAGAGCTACAAAAGTGTCTCTTCAGGGTCAATGCTGGGATGTGTTTTACTCACCATTTGTGCATGGGCCCTAAAGTGTCGCAAGGACTTGATGCATCTTGAACTTGCCATCCTAGGGGCTGTGGTCTGTCAGTTTTCCTGCTGCTCCAACAGCTGTGCTAAATATTCTGCAATTTTGATAGATAGTGCCTTATTTCCAGTCCACAGATCATTAAAAAAAAATCCAGGCACCAAAAAAGCCAAGCCAAACCAAAATTAAAACACATACATTCATGAACGCAACTGTATATTGCAAGCTCTAACTCAGAATGATTCAACCTCACTTATTATCTGCACAATTTTGATATTTGCTTTGAAAGCTGCATGTTGGGCACAGTCCAATGAATGACTGAAAAAGCTCTCACTCACTTCAGTGAACATTTACTCTGGCTTAATACTGCTGGGAGCCCTTTTATACCTCAGTCGGCTCGTCCTCCTTCACCACCGCCACCACTGGCCAAATAGCCCTCTCCCAGACTGCCACTTCATCCAGTTGTGTTGTAACATAATTATATCAGACATGACATTGTGGTGGGGAGAGGTCCTCATGCCTTCCTTGTGCCACTTCTGCCTTAGCATCATGAATTAGAGGGAGGAAAAGCACCCATAGATATTCCCCCATCTCCCTGAGCTTTCTCCTACCATCTACACTATGGCCTAATCCACACGAAGCAGGATATAGCACTATGAAAGTGGTTTGAAAGCAGTATATGGTATGTGTTAGGCTGACCATATGAAAAGGAGGAAGGGCTCATGTAACTTTAACAGTTGTAGAGAAAAGGGAATTTCAGCCGGTGTCATTTGTATGCAATTAGTTCCTGGTGAAATTCCCTCTTCATCACAACAGTTAAAGTTGCAGGGGCCTTGCCTTCTTTTATATATGGTCACTCTAGGATAGTGCATGCACCTTTAACTGTTGTGATGAAGAGGGAATTCCACCAGGAACTAATTGCATACAAATTACACTGGCTGAAATTCCCTTTTCTCTACAACTGTTGAAGTTACATGAGCCCTGTCCTCCTTTTCATATGGTCAGCCTATATGTGTCAATGAGCCCCAACAGTTGTCAGTATACTTCAGTACCACTCTTATGTACCTGCCTCTTATGTACCGCTTTCATACCACTTTCATAATGCTATATCCTGCTTGGTGTGGAGTAGGCCCTTGTCTATGCTTCCAGGGAGCCCCATGGATTGATCTGCCTCAGCCTGTGCCTGACTGACATTTCAATAGCTCAACCGTGGCCACTTGCCCCCCCCCAACGCATCAAGGATTCCTGGCAGGAGAGGAAGTGTCCCAATTACAGCAGTAACAGAGCCATCTTGTCCCCCCGCCATCTTGTTCTCCCACTTGGTCAGACTTTGGATCTAGTACTGAGGCAACCAGGGGATCACCATTTCTGTTGGTTGTGCATCCTGTGCCCTTTTGCTTGATCATTGGCCCAGACTAAGGCACTATTGCCATGAGGCACCATTGAGAAAATCGCATGTGTTGCCTGCCACAGCCAATAGGATGAAATGTCAGTGTGGCAAATACGTCCAAGCTCCGTAAGGACAAAACAAACAATGATGCCAAGGAGAGTAGCATGGGAACAAATGTGAAGGTGTTTGCAACAAGTGCTAAACATGACTAAAAATAAGGAATGCTTTTTTCAGTAGATTTATATTTGTACATTCATAACACTTCTACACCACTTAATATAATAAAATCTCTGAGCAGATTACATGAAAATGCAGATGCAATACAATAAGAACAACATTTCCCTTTGAGCCACCTTCCAGTGTACTTTGCTCCATTCCAAGCTAACTCTGCTCAATGTCTCTCGTTGACCCCAGAGTACTTCTGAGTCATGTTCCAGATCTGTTTCTCTCATGACCTAGTCTGTGTTAGCCCTGAAGCCCCTGTTAGCGCTATGATTTCATGCTTCTGCCATCCCTGCTTAAAGAACTGGACAAGGAAAATGCCTTTGCTCTTCGTGACTTTGCCAGAGTTCAGTTTCTTGGACATAGGACAGCAGCAACTGGCGGCAAGTTATACCGTGGCAGCAATTACACCCTCCATCACTTTCCCATCAAGGCCTAAACGGCAGCAAATCACATCCCCGTCATGCCATTGCTGACCTTCATTTCTGAAGGTTGCAGTCACAGTCTGTTTGACTGTAATCCAGGCCCAAATTTGTCCCAAGATTGGGTACCGTTGCTTCAGCCAGTAAAAGTTCATTATGTGGAGCTAACGAGGGGCTGTTACAGGCACTGAGGATATCACAGGAACGAGACAAAAGAGACTGGATGAGGAGGAAGAACATGATGTGCTATATGCTCAATGGTGAATGCAAACTTGAGGGACCGCTACTTCTGTTCAATAATTTTTTCTTCATCTTTTTTTTATTTTTCCTATGGAAGAATACGCCTGGGAAAATGGCTGGAACACCAGAATGCAAATTCTGTGTTAGCTATACAGTGGCCATGATGCTATGACCAAGTGCAGATACCAAAAGCTATCGGGGGAACTGTTTCCATTGGCTCTCTCTGGCAGCTCTCTCCACCCAGCAAGGCCAACGCCCCACGGGGAGGCCTCCCATCTTTGTGCCACTGCAAATCTGTGGCTGACAGTGTGAAGAGAAGGGGTGGTAATTTTCAAGAGGATTGAAAGGGGAGTGATGGAGCTCTGCCATTCATTGCTGCACAATGTGATGATGGCTACAAGTCTTTAAAAGGGGCTGGAGGACCAATGGGATGGGTCTATTGATGGCTCCTCTCATACCAATTCCAACACTCTTAAGTTAAAAACAATCATTTGTCTCCATCCAGGGACAAAACGCATAACCAGCAGTGTGCCATGTTATATTTCTTGATGGACTTCACTATTTCAGAGTGTAGATGGAAGACTGCCCGTCTGAGAGATCCTACATATTTAACAAAAGACAGAAAAAGAAACCTGCACATTCAAATCAGCACAACAGAGAAAAGGTCAGGCTAGAACCTGTCTCATGGTAGTCTTCTGTGTCTCATCCCTTTGCTAAAGGTTCTCATTAAACTTTCCATTTTAAAAATAATAATAGTAAGGGCAGTTTGCTTAGTGGCCTTCTTAAGTATCACGCTCTTGTCAGGCTGTCGTTATCCAGAATATAATGTTCTTTGATTGCATAAGCTGTAATCACCTTCAGCCGACTGGTTTTAAAACACTTCCCTGCTTAGTATGAGTTAATGATTTAGTAAGTGGCAACGTGGCGGGGTCACTCCAAGGTCAGCCATTTCGACTCCATTAAGTCTGTGCATTTCCATTCTGGGACCCAACTGGGCTCTCTCATCACTCATTCCCCCCCCCCCCAATGTGTCACTCTTGTCCTACATAGACCCTGTCCCGTTTCCTGATATTGCATAACCAAGCTATATTCAAATCCACTTAAATAATTAATGAGGGGAGATGTATTACTTTGGGCACTGACAGTCTGGACTTAGCATTCAGGGAGGTGATGGATCAGGCTTGACTCCTCATTCCGAGCAACTCAGAATGAGGAGTCAGGCCTGAGTCGGCAGTTTCATAAACCCAGGTGTAATCCCATCGTGCCACCTCACCTGTCAGAAGCTGATAGCTGTAATACCCATTCCTGGCCATCAGCAGTGGAGGCGCTAAATTGCTGCAAAGAGCAGTCTGGGGTGTCCCTTCTCTGGCACAAACTACCATAGTGAAGGAGTGCAGTGGGAATGTGGAAGAGAAGTGTTATTTTGAGGACTTCAGCCATCTCATGTCTAGACGTTTGGGTGGGCTTCTTCTTCTCGTTGTTTGACCTATCTGAAACTGTGCAGGCTTGAGGTACTAGTAGATAAGCCTCTGGTGAGATCTCAAGTTTGGCTACTTCTTCTGATGCTAGCTGGGATGAGAGTTACCTATGCTGGGCTGCCAGCTTGCCAATTGTTAGGGCTTATTTTATCAGTTTGTAGGAATATATAAGCATTCTTGGAGGGATCAGTGAGACAGCAAATGTATCTCTGGGACCCACCCAAGTCAGAATCTCAATGAAGGCCAGAGTGAAACATGCTGCGTAAACCAGGCTGTTATTGGAGTCACGTTTGCCGTTGATTCTAAGGAGGTTTCCAGGAGCAGTAGGGACGTCTTTCTCTAATATTCTGCTTTAATCTGCTGTGCTATTAATTTGCTTCTGCTCAATAAAACGGTTAGCCTTCACTCATTAGTGTGTTTATTGTATTCTGATTCCTAAAAAGCACTGTTGGCTCTTGGCAGTACAAACAGAGAATAGGATGGTACAGGGAGCCTTGCCACTTTTCAAGGTGCCCAGTGTTGTCCAGGTACTTAAGCAAGGTTGGAGGGAGGAGGGGGCGTCATTTGATGAAAATGTCATCTCAGGGTGCAGCTGCTATGTTAAAGGAAAATTCCATGTTGGGGATCGCATAGAAAGGAATTGAATATCAGACTGCCAATATCATCATGCCTTTATACACATGGTGTGAGATACACTTGGAATACGGTGTACAGTTCTGGTCACCGCAGCTCAGGAAGGATATTGTAGAAGTGAAGAAGGGGCAGAGAAAATGGCAACCAAAATAATCAAGGTGCTGGAACAAATCCTGCATGATAAAAGGTTACAAAATTTGAGGCTTTTAGCTTAGAAAGAAAGGTGAGTAAGGGAGGCCCCGGAACAGGTGTATAAAATTAAATGTCAAGGGAGCAACTTCCCATCTCAAAACCATCTCTTTTGAGCTGTAGTTTGTTGCATGCTCTCAAACGAGTGAGCCCTCCCAGAGTGGGACAGTTCCAATGATATTGGAAACCAGGGCCAGACACAGTTTTAGTGTGTCCCTGGCTAAGTACCTTCTGGTAGACCTTCTCTTTTGATGGGCTTATCTGCTCGTAGTGGTGGTGCCGATGGTGACAGGTAGGAGCACCATTCTAATTTCTCACAATGCCCTAGAGTATTGCTATACCAAGGGCATTATAGGTAATTAAACTGGCAGGAAGCACAAGTCTAGCATCAACTGGGGCATTGGCAGCAGCCCAAATATATCAGCTACTGGTACCGGTCCAGTCAAAAACAACACTCATGAATGAGCTCTGAAATACACTAGATCAGGTCAGTAAACTTTACCTTGGCGACATGCAGCCTTCTGCCCTCATCTTTTTCCCCCTCTCCTCACCAACTCTCCAGTTCTTTTCATTAGTTTCCTCGACTTGCATTAGGAAGTTGGAGAAAGATAGATAGCACAAAGAATCTTGTTCAACTATTTTATTTCAGCCATAATCATTCCTAATCCAAATTTGCAGCGAGAATGTATTACACAGCCTAATCAGTCACATATATTGCACTTCGCTTTCAATTTAGTGAAAAGCAAAAGCCGTTTGTAAGGCAGAAAGATGTTAAATGAACATCTCCTTCATTATACTCCTTTAGATAGATAAAGCAGCACCGATATTTTAATGCAGTGGTTTGTGTTGGCAGCTCTCTCTCTCTCTCTCTCTCTCTCTCCCCCTCCTCCTTTCTGGCTGCATTTTCCAACCCTGCATAATGTGGGAAAATGTATATAATAGGCTGACCATATGAAAAGGAGGACAGGGCTCATGTAACTTTAACAATTGTAGAGAAAAGGGAATTTCAGCCGGTGTCATTTGTATGCAATTAGTTCCTGGTGAAATTCCCTCTTCATCACAACAGTTAAAGTTGCAGGCACTATACTAGAGTGACCATATACAAAAGAAGGCAGGGCTCCTGCAACTTTAACTGTTCAGAGGAACAGGGAATTTCACCAGGAACTAATTGCATACAAATGACACTGGCTGAAATTCCCTTTTCTCTACAATTGTTAAAGTTACATGAGCCCTGTCCTCCTTTTCATATGGTCAGCCTACTATATAATGATCAGGGATTAGGCCTGCGCCAGAAGTATCATAAAGAGGTGATCAGTTGATCAATTGCCCTCCAACTCATGTGGAAGTTGCTGAGGATGCCCCTGTAGAATTGAAAGCGAGGGTAGAGTCTATGCCTCCAGATTTCCAAGTGAACACTTATTATTATTATTATTATTATTATTATTATTATTATTATTATATTTATTTATTACCCGCCTTTCCCTCTGGATCGAGGCGGGGAACAACATTAAATACAAAACGACATAAATACATAAAACTGTTTAAAAACACATAAAACTAATGAATTATTAAAAACGTATAAAACTAATACATTATTAAAAGACAGCTTAAAATTCAACTGGGTAGGCCTGCCGGAAGAGATCGGTCTTTATGGCTTTCTTAAATTCTGGAACACTGTTAAGTTGGCGGATCTCTTCCGGAAGGCCATTCCACAGTCTGGGAGCGGCAGAAGAGAAGGTCCTCTGGATAACGGTTGTCAGCCTAGTTTTTGCTGACAAGAGTAAGTGCTACCCAGAGGACCTGAGTGTACAGGGCAGATTGTATGGGAGAAGGCAATCCCGCAGGTAACCTGGACCCAAACCATGTAGGGCTTTAAAGGTAATAACCAACACTTTATCCTCCACCTGGAAATTAATTGGCAGCCAGTGGAGTGATTTTAAAATTGGTGTAATATGTTCGCCTCAAGGTTTATTGGTGACCAACCTGGCTGCCATATTTTGAACTAATTGTAGTGTCTGGACTAGGCACAAAGGTAGCCCTATATACAGCGCATTGCAGAAATTGAGCCTCAAAGTTACCAGCGCGTGCATTACTGTCTTTAAATCAGAGGTGTACTCAATAGGATGGTCTAGACAAATTGGATTGGATCCAGACTACAATTGGCAAGCAACTTCTGGCTCATTGAAAGTCAAAATATATGAGTGTTTTGTTTAGAGATCTGCACATGCCCTATAGCAACTTAAACTCGAACATGAGCACATAGCTGTTGAAAATGGTCATCAAATTGATTATCATGTACTCACATTCGATTTGCACAAATTTCCCAAATGTATACAAATTTCCCATGTGGAGTGAATCATTTCCCAATGTTCCCAATGTTTCTTCCATAGACTGAATGAGCCCTGCTTTAATCTATGGAGGAAATGTGTGCAAATTGAATAGAGGGAATGGGACTGGGAATCTGGTGCAAGTTGAATGGCAGGCCAATATTTGGAGACTCCTGGTAATTTTGAACATTGATTTTTTCACCCAGCCTTAATTGGAATCAATGGGGCAAGTTATTCATGACTTAAAACCCATTGTATTAATGTATACTAAAAATGCATAGAGGGACTCTCCCTTAGCTTCTCTCCTATTTCTGTTCAGACTAATTCCTCCCAAGAGCCACCATGGTACAGCTTACTTATATGTGTGCCAATTCTTTTAGAACAATACCAAACATGAATAGAAAGGCAGTGGGGTAGTTAGTTCAAAGAGACATGTTCCCACTCTCCCCATTACACACATTCAGTGTGAACTATTAGATGTGGTGTGGTCATATTGAAACCTTTTTTAAACCTTTGTGTTCCATAGCTATGACGGAACACCAAAAGGTTTGAAATTGGCATCAGTCCTGGATGCCGTTTTTCAATTATTATTATTCTGAATTATAATTATTCTGAAGGTGCAACCTGTGGGATGGTCTATGGGATGCAAAAATGGCTCCCAGACCTCCCAAAGGTGCCTGACCCTTATCTAGTAGTGTGGAAATGGAACATGGCACCAAAGCTAGAAGCATGCTGACTTGAAGGAATGATCCTAAACCCAATCTAAAGCTAAATCCAGTTTCTCAGCATCCTCATATGCGGGTGGGAGCAGTCACAAATTATCAGGAAGACATTCTGCCTTAACTCAAGGACTATCTGCTCCAGTATAGACCTACCTGGGCTTTCAGATCTGCCTTGGAGGCCTTGCATTTTGTGCCATCACCATGATGGCACCATGATGTTCAGCAAGAAGACATGAGAGACAGGGCCCACTCAGTGCTGGTGACATGGCTCTTGAATAACCTTCCCTTTTGCAGTCTTTTTATGCAGAACATATTCTTATTTTGACAGGCAATATATGTGTCATTTTTGCTGCCAATTTAAAATGTGTCTGTGTGTTTAATTGTGATTTTCAGATCACATTGTTTAACGTTTGTATTGTGTACTGCTAGGAGTTTTTAAAATTTTATTGTACTGTCTCTTTTTCATAAGCTATTCTGAGTGTTTTATGATAAAAAGAGTGGGTGATGATTATGATGCTAATTGTTTTTGTTGTTATTAGGCTGGCCACTGTTGGATACAAAATACTGGACTAGACAGACCCTTGGTCTGATCTATTAAGTCCATTTTTTGGAACCAGGCACCTGTGGCTATTCATCTTTCTTCAAGCCCATTTTGTTAAAAGTGATGTGAGCGGCCACCACTACACAATAGTGTCTACTTAGGGGAAACTACTATACACCATAGGGCTTTTATTTTGTTTTATTTTTTAAAAAGGAAGGTAAATGAAGGTGCCTGAATCCATTTGGAATAATCAAAGGAGTTAACAGGAGACTGGATACAGTTAGGAAGGTTAGAATCTGGCCAGGCTTCATGATTTCACATTTATTTGCCAAATAAATGCCTCCCTGATTTGCTTCCAAAAATAGATGCTGAAAACCAGATGCCTCATTTTCCAATTTTCCATGTGGCAGGTTTAAAAGTTGCAGGAGGCATTTAGCAATTATCATAACCATTTACATTAATATAGTGCTTTTAGTAAACAAGGGCTCTACAATGCTTCTCACACGTTTCTGAACTTATTATCTTATGTCTGCCTGCCTAATTTATTTCTTCATTTGCTCTGCAAAAAAAAAAGAGATTCAGTTGATTTCTGAAGGCAGCCCTCTCTGCCGTGGAAAGCAGCCGCTGCCTGGCAAACTAAAATACAGTCATTGACATTTTGAAATACCAGTATTTTGAAATTTCTGCAGTACATGTTCTTTTCTCTCTTTTTTTCCTAAAGGAAACAGCGATGCTCATTCAAATAGCTCAATAGAAGAGATGGATGGCCTAAGCACAGGTTTCAGTCTTGAGCAGAGCTGAAATGACTCACAGGTTTTTGTTTGTTTGTTTTGTTTTGTTTCTTTCACTCTGAGACAACACAAGGCAGATACTGGGCAGGCAGGAGAGCTGATAGACTGACAAGCAGGAAGTGGTTGATAGCAGCTTTGTCTTTACAAGTTGCTCAGACTATGGAGCTTTTGTTGAGGCCGGGATACCTGCTTAGCCCCTTGTGTCACCTGACAATCCTTAAATCAGTAACTGCAGTACCTCCTCCTGGCCAGCTACATTGGTGGCATCCAAGAGCCGTGGACAACAGCCTAACATCTCCCTCTTACACCGAACTACTACATTAATACAGAGAGTAAGCTGCTTGACTCTGGTTATTATAATCCCGGGGATTGCCTTCCAGTCTCTTCCTACTAGGGCCTTTGGTACTGAGGTTTTTGAAGCAATGCTTTCATGTTGTGTTTTCAGAATTGCTGTCACAATCTTATCTGAAGGGGGAGCCCACAACTAGGCAGGACAGATGCTGCAGCACCAGGGAGAGCTCCTAGTGATCCACTGACTCCAACAAGGTCTGAGATCAGAATGAAGCCTTTTATGCTTCAGTCCTAATGTCTCCATCAAGGCTCTACCCCTTCCTTCAAAGTGGAAAGCCTTAAAGGGAGGGGGCCCTGACCTGGAACCCAGCCCTCCTCCATCCTTCCAGGGGCTCCTGTCAGGCATACTGCAGCTACATGGATTGTATAGCTCTTGGGAGATGGGAGGGCAGGTCCATTACCAGAGCTTGGCTCAGGGACTGTAGCTGTTGCTCCATGCTCAAGGGCTTCTGGTTCAGAGGACTCCGGCATCACTGGCCAGGGGACCCCCATTACTGCAGTGGTGCTCAGCCCTAGTGCCTCCTTTATTGGCATCACTGTGTCAGCCTCTAAGTCTGTGTACAGCTTACTTCTGGACTCCATGGTTGTAACAATTGCATGCATGCAAGGTGGGGGTGACCTTTGTCTTTGTTGATGTGACTGTTGTCTCTTCCTTGCTCTATCCCTCCCACCTCATAGCTTCTCTCTCCCTGCTGCATACACATGCAATCAGTGCCGCATAATAGCTGTACCATAGCAGCATTGTCTTGATCTGCTGCTTCGGTATTACACCCTGGTTATTATGCTACATTATTGCCACACTGTGACACATCCATTATGTATTTATTATATCTATGCATCACCTTTCCTACAAGGAGGTCAAGGTGTTGTGCTTGCAATTTTATCCTCATACAAACACTTATGCTGAGAGATCATGATTGATCCAAGGTCACCTACTGAGCTTCACGGTTGAGTGTCATTTGCACCTGGTGCTCCATCATTCTAATTCAAAAGTCTAGCCCAGGGGTGTAAAGCCTTAGGGGAGCAACCTCAGAGGGGGTGGAAATCCATCCCACCTGGAGTCCACATCCATCCTTATGGGGTCCCCAAGAGAGCTTCAACCCCTTTCCCCAACCACTGATCCTGTGGTGGTTTCCTGGTTTTGTGCAGTTCTGCCCCCACCATCCCATGATGTTAAAATGCCTCCTCAGAAGCTTAGCTAGAGGCAATAAGAGCTTTAATCTAAGATTTGCTGATATTTATTTGTATTTTTATTCCTACCTTTTTGGCATTTTGCCCCATCTCGTGCTGGGATGCAACCCCCAAGAGTTTCTCCAAAATGGATATCGGGCGCAAGACATTCTGCACCCCTGCTCTAACCACTCCACCACACTGGCTCGCCACACTATCTCACCCATTAGCCTCTCCATATGTCAACTCTTGTATTCACATTGCATTCTGGGAACCTTGAGGCTTCTCAGGAACCTCTTAGGGGCTCCTCAATAAGAAGATGCATAATGGTGGACAAGCTTCCCTGAAAGACAGCTTGAAAACTCCACTGCTGGTCTTCTCATGCAGGGAAGTGTTGGGTTGTGCTCTAGGCCACACTCTTAGTTTGCACAGGGTAAAGAAGTGAGAACCAGGAAGCTCTGCAGGTGTCCTGCATGAAATGAGCATGTGCCTTGCCTAGAACATGCCCCAGAATCCTCCGCAATGCTCTGAGGATTTACATGGAGGGACCTGCAGGAGATTTCTTGAGAGATGGTTCATAGTAGAAGGGGCTTCCTGATGGAAGGAAACCTGGAGGGGAGAAAATCATTTATTTGTTTTTTAAAACAGTTACTCAAGGTAGCAGAACCAGTGAGTTGGCCAGAAATACACATGCTCCTGATGAATAATGACATGGAGTCAAAAATGTGGAGGGCAGGTGGTGATGGGCCCTCTCTTACCCTCTCTAAAGGGCACCCTGGGGAATTCCTACCCCAGTGAAAGTTTGCCATGCTGGATTTGCCATTTCACACAGTGAGAGAGAGCAAGCAGGTGGAGCTGTGCAAAGAATGGTCCACAAGTCCTTTTCAAGGAAGCCTGGGCAACCGTTTCTTCCCTTGTCTTTGCGTAACATCTCTATTTAAGGTTACAATAATATTTAACATTCCCTGCACAATAACAGAAGCAAGAGACTGAATCTCAATGCAAGATACTCCCCCTTTGTCTTTCCTTTTCCTTTTCCTTTTCCTTTCCTTCCTTTTTTTAAAATATATATCCTTGTTCATTGCCAGCTTGCCAGCTTTGATCTCTGCATCATTCAGTTTCTGTCTTCCTTTATTTCTTTGTCTTTTTTTGTCTTTTTTGGGCTTAGGAGGGTGGCTTTGTCGAAAAAGCATAGTCTCATTTTCCTGGAGGTCCTGAAGGGCATCTGGCAAATTTCACTTGCTTTGTGTCAGCTACATTAAATGAACACATTCAGATCACTACACTTTAAAAATAATAATAATCCCTATTTACACATAACAAAGATGAAGATATAAAACATGGGGTGGGCGTTGGGTTGGAAAAATACATTATTGATTAAAACAATGGCATGGAACGTCTTCTGAAAGGCAGGTAATGCTCATGCGATTCCATCAACATTCCCAATGCATCCTCCATTTGTTTCTTAGAAATGCAGTGCAAGCCTTTCATTTGTTGCTGTGTGTTTTCCACGCCAGTTTGAGAAGAATATGGCAATCCTTAGGTATTGGTAGAACGGCTGCAATTCATCTCAATGCAGTTCACATCATCCGCGCATGTAGACTGATTATCTCACTGACTAAAGCACAGTGGTCGTGGCGGTGGTGATGATGATATAATACCAACTCCCAGCATCCTGAACTGATCTCCCAACATCCTGGCCTTAGCACAATCTTCCCCAAGCTGATGCTCTTCAGATGCTTTGGATTGCAACTCCCAGCATTCCTGACTATTGGCCATGCTATCTGGGGCTGATGGAAGTTGAAGTCCAAATATCCAGAGGGAACCAGGTTGGGGAAGGCTGCTTTTGCATGATGAAGAGACAGAACCTAAGTCAGGGCCATATGCAGATAGGGGCTAGTTCAGTTCCTAGTGGCTCCCATTTGGGAGAACGTTTTTTATATATAAAAATGTTAATAAAGTGCTGTTCCTGGGGAGTGTCACAATGTGAACAGGAACTGCCATCCATCACTGACCCTGGGTCACTTGGACCTCACTGGCATGTCCCACAGGAGGGTGGATGTGATGTGTCTCTCTGCACATACTTCGCTGATTGTAAGTGATAGACATGTTATGAGTCCTGATGAAGTCAAATGTTTCTGCAAAGGCATATGACCATATCCTCCTGCTGCTGAACCACTGGGCCAGAATGAGCCAAGGAGATACAATAGCCACAGATGCATGAGAAATTGGTTTCAGTTCATTTTTTTTTAACCAGGGTTTATCTATTCTGTGGTCCAAGTCCAGGCATTTCCAATATATGCAATCAACACTATGCATACATTTGAAAAATGAGCATGACCAAATGTGTATTGTTTTTTTGAAAAATGTGGACACCTATTCCTAAATAATGGGAGAAGAATGCATATATTTCAAAGATATGAACAATTGGTGTGTACATTGGGGGGGTGATGCACGAAAATATGCATGGATTTTCATGCGAAAATTGGGGGGGGAACAATGCTCACAATCTGGCTTGAGACCCAACAAGCTTTGAGATGGAATTTGGAGTACTTCAATGAGCTTGAGATTTACTGATTTGAGCATCCCTAACCATTGCTGGGGGGGAGGGCAGGGGGGGGTAGATAATACATTGTGTTTGAAAAAATGTACAACTTTCAGCAGTGGTGGAGGAATGGAGCTCAGTGGTAGCGCACATGCTTGGCTCAAAGTGGGTCCTAAGTTCAATCCCTGTTACCTCCAGTAGTCCAACTAAAAGAGTTAAGGTAGCAGGGCTGAGAAAGACTTCAGCCTAAGTACTGCCAGTGAGACTCAGTAGTACAAAGCAATCTCTTTGCAACAGAGTTGCAGGCCAAAGACTCAAGCCGGATGTGCCTGAGGGTGCTTCCAGATGAAGGAGCACTCCTGGCACCATACACCTATTCCGTTTTTTTTTCTCTCTTTTTTTTCCTTTTTACTCCTTAACAGATTTTCAGCAATTTAAAATAAAAATGGAAATAGCAGTAGGAAAACACAAGAAATTGTAAGTGGAAGGTGGCAATGTCTGGAGCAGGACAGGATGATGGCATGGTAAAAGTCAAAGAGGGTCACCGAGGAAGGATTTATATTTGAAACCAGCAAATGGACCTGGCTTTGAACAGGTTGGACCCATAGCTTGATACAGCGAAGGCTTTGAGCAAACTTACCCTGCTGACAGAGTTGGACACAAATCAGTTTCACATGTTGGCCTGCAAGAGAGAGCTGCAAAATTCACCTTCCCCCTAGGTTAGCATTCAAAGACAATCTGCATCACAGGTCAAGAAATGGCTCGAACTGCAGACCTTGCTGAGGTTCAGCAGGCCTCCTTTAGTCAGAGGGAGAAGTAGGGCAAACTGTTTCTAGTAAGTAAAAAAACAAAACATCAGAGTCCCCAAAGATTCATATTTGCCTACTCATAAAAGACTGAGCAGCACCAAACATTTCAAATCAGGATCGTTATTATTTTTTTGTAGCACTTCCACCTGCTTTGGCACGTCTGAGACTCCAGCTGGAATTAGACTTTGCTAAAATAGCTAGGAAATCCACTGCCCTAGCACATTTATTTTATAATTATTATTTATTTATTTTATTTAAAAAATTTGCTGATGCAAAGGCTTCCAACCATAGTAACAAGTATCTCAAAAAGGATCATGGTTTGTAGTCAATAGCTATCGAAACAAATGCAGGTCTTGAAGATCAGCCATCTGTGCCGCATTGACTTGGAAGTAGTGGGCCGGTTCAGAAGACACCTTAAACACTGCTTGTTAAGGCTTTTGGTTAAGCAGCAGGGTTTAAGGTGTCTCGTGCAATGCATTTTGCTAAACCCTGCTCACTCACTAACCACAGTCGGACCGTCTGCAACAGGGTGAGCGGCTCTAACCACGGCTTAAAAGTGTTGTGTGTGACAGCACAGCTTGTGTTTAGTGCTAACCCCAGAGAACCACAGTTTCGCTAACCATGGAGCCTACCAACATACATCCACACCAACATCTTAAAGCAGTCGTGATCAAAACATGCTCAACTGTCAGGAAATTCCTGAATCTGTAAAAGCCCATCATGTGCCTCTAGAAAAACCACCATGAGCGAGTAATAGTAATGATAATAATGGAATTTGTTATCAGGTCCCATTCATGAAGAATGGAGTATGGAATGGCCTATTTGCTCTCTCTCTCTCTCTCTTGCACGCACACACACACCCCATCTTCCTGACATGGTCCATTAGCTCCAGCAGAGGTTAACATTATGCACAGCTATAACACAGGCGATTACATTTCCCCCCTTTCTTTCTTTGCTGTTCTTCTGAGAGTAGCCGAGGGAAAGAAGCAGAGTCGGGCATCTTGTCTTATTGATTATAAATAAGATGTTCATTCTTCTAAAGGCCAGTATGACTATGTACTAAATCCTTGGCACTATGCAACTAGTCATTGTGAGTACGGTGAAAAGAAAAGAGAGGGGGGAAATCCTTTGAGGCATGTTTCCCTCTTTAATGACATTCTGCTTTCTTTTTGTTATGAAGTTGCTGCAACTAGGAAAAAAATTGCTAATAAGGACTTCTAGTACCTCTGTTGCCCTTTGGGCACTGAGGAAACCTGTCTAGCATTTTAAAATGTCAGCTGAAATGAGAAGATTTATCAGCTTTACTTCCTCTGTATCTAAGATTCTTTTATTTCATTTGGTGCCCACATTTTGTTTCTTAAAGCTTCCTCTTCATCTCTTTTGCCTAAAGCTCCATGCATGACTTTTAATGGCCAGGGACATCTACTTCCCCAGTATATCAAAAGTTGGAAGTTCTTTGAGTTTAACAAGCAGGAAAATCCGCTAGGGTCAATGCCTTTGAATTGGGACAGTCCCAATATATGAGCTGCCACAAAGCTGTCCTTCTTGCTAGAGCACTGAAGCAGGGTCAGATCATTCAGATATATTCTCCCCTGCCCCCATAGATGCTGACACACACACAGCAAGTGAAATGTGATGGGAGACATTACCCCCATGCAACATCTGCCTCAGAGCACCCATAGGCACAGGGTCTGAACTCTGAATGGACTCACATAGAGGCCATATGTTGTTTCGCAAGTTTGAGGTTCTAGGTCCAGACCCTAGGACAGTCAAACTATGGAATTGCTATCGCAAGTTGTGGTGATGGCCCCCATATTAAGCTCTGTTCAGGCATTATACCTGAATGTGGATAGGGAGACATTTTTCTCCCTCTCCTGTAAGACTAGAACCCAGGGTCATCCCCTGTGGGGACATTTTGCCATTGCCCCCCAATCTCCATGTACTTGCTGGTGCCACCTTCTCTGTCTCCACCTTCCCACCTTGGCTCGTATACAGTTAGAAGCTTCTGCATGATCGGGAACCCTGAGCCAGCAGGGTTTCCAATTGTGGTGGAGGCTGGTGATTTTGATGGGGCTGTGGATCCATTCTGGGTTTCAGTCAGTACTAGCTGGAACTCTAAAGGAGCTATCCAAGGTGATGAACCCTATCCCCAAAATAGTTCAAGCATTCCGTTCAACTCCTTTAGAGTTCTGGCTGATCCTGACTGAAACCCAGCACCATGGATAGCTCCTTTAGAATTTTGGCTGGTTCTGACTGAAATTCAGAATGGATCCGTAGTCCCACCAAAATCGGAGCCACCAGCCTCCACTGGAAGTTCTACTTGGGTTCAAGCAAATATGCATCGGAAGTAACTCCCTTCAGCCTTCCCTGCTCAGTGTGAGAAGCTCCAGAAAGCTGGGAAGGCGGCACATGTGGCCCTGTACCAATAACTTGTGTTGCTGCCTTTGTTCTGGCTATACTGCCTAAACGGCTTTGGCAGGCTTTAAAGAGGGATTAGGCAAATCCATGGAGGCCAAGGGCATCAAAGCCATAATGGCAGTATTGGAGGGAGCCTGCTTCTAAATACCCATTGCTGGTGAACCACTATTGCCTTCGCGTGCTCCCTTTGCGCTTCCCAGCATCATGTGGTTGCCCCCTATGGGAAACAGGCTGCTGAACTAGGTAGGCCATTGGTCTGAACTGTGTGAGTTGTTCTTATCCTCTTATTTGTAATTAAAACCTCAGTGAAGAGGGCTGGCAAAGTCCATTGACTGAGACCCCAAAGAGCCATTGGTTTAGATGAAGCAATGGCCTAACTCAGCATTAGGCAGCGTCAAACACACCTACTTCCTTTTATCAAACATCTCTCAGTTCTGGACTAGGAGAGTGAATTCCTATCTGAGCATCTGTTTACACAGTGGTGTTGTACAGCCTGTTCTGGACTGTACCGCTTTAGGTTTTCCCTGGCATATTATGTGCAGGGAGATTCTTTTTTTCCCTCGGCCACAGGGGTGCATTCAAACTGGCAGTGAGTCTACCCAACTTCAGACAGAAGTGGTACGATCTAGTGAAAGCTCTCCCACATGATTTTGCAGGTTATGTGAATGGTCTCCAATGCTTGCTCATCCAGCCGTGCTTTCTCCATGCGGGTTGGTGGTGTTCTTTTTTCTGCTTGAGCTGCCGAGAAGGTTAAATTCCCCAGGCGCCCCCTTCCAGCTGCCCTCCAGGCACACCTGTTAACTGGCTGCAGAGTGAGAGAGAGCTGCTGTTCATCTCAGTATCATGGACACAAAAGCACCCCAGGAAACCATTGTTTATAGAGCAGAAACAAACAGTGGATGTGATCTGAATATTCACCGGATCTATCTCGTGCTTCCATTTGTGGACTCTAGAATTAGAGTTTTATGGAAGAAGGCTCAAACTGCTTTGGGTTACAGAAGAAATGAAATGGATATGGCAAAGGGTCCTCTACTTAGCTGGACAATTGGAGGCCTGTGATTTCCCCTGCTGATAGAAGATGGTCAAATAACCATAACCATAACCATAATGATATTAACAATGATACAGAAATTATATAAGGCTGGCCGGTGTCAAAAGTAGACATGGTTGGACACCTTTCAAGGGCTCACGCCCACTGACAAGAGTCCCCTGGAGTTCCTCCTCCTCTTCACTACTGCAACCTGCTTGTTCACCTATTTCTCACTCTGGACCAGACAACAGCGGCTGCAGTGAGGAGGACAAGCAGTGGATGCCATTTCCTGCTTCCTCACTGGTTCTCTGCCTATCAAGCAAGAAAGTCACAGCAATGTTGAGAAATAAAATGAGGGCCAATGGCAGCTGGTGGCAATGGCAGAGAGAAGGTAGACCCATTGCGGGATGGGGACCATTGAGGGTGTCCTGCCCAAGGACTCTCAAAAACATGGTGCTAGCACTAGTAAGTGTACATAACCTACATAGGAAAAGTTAATCACAAAGCATATCCACGCTGCCATGTTTGACATAACACTAAGCCAAAGTTTAAGTGACCCTCCAGTTCATATGCCTGTCTCTCCTCTCCCCATCTGGTAAGGCAACAAGGAGAAGACCCGAAGCATCTGCTTCCATTTTCAACTAAGCAGAGTTTGTCATTTTATTTGAACTGGGACAAGCCAGCATTGAACTGTGGTTTATTGCCTTCACTTGTTTGGACAAATAATAGTTGGAATTTACCATGATCCCTGGTTTGAACAAAATGTCACAGTTCGGTTAGTTGAAAATTGAAAGAGATACTTTCTGTCTCCTCATGGCCATAGCAATGGCAGAGCCAACCACCCAGGCCAGGCAGCTATCTACAGCATATACATGGTTACGCATAAACTTCACTAGCAGTGGGGCCAGCTCACAGATGTTTGAAAGTGAAGATGTTTGCAAATGAATTGCCCCACTAATCTGGAAAACTGTAGGGAGGATTCAACACCTTTATGTAAATTGGATATCTCCCCGTACTTTTCAAGGGCTGACAAAACAATAATCTGCCTGCCCAAAAGGCATCTTAGTTGAGAGGTAGGTTCTGGCCACAGGTAAAATCTCTTTTTCTCAGCCTTAGTTACCATCTATACAGGGGAATTAACAATAAGCCATAGATTCATTGGCTAAATTCAGACATCATTCCAAACCATGGTTTGCCATCGGCTATACTTTAAAATAATGGTGTGAACTTCCAAAGCTACAGGCAAACCACATTTTAGAAGTGCTTGACAGCTCTCATTCACCATCTGCTCAGTTCTGGTGCAATGGCCACAGAGGTGATATGTCAATTCCGGCATCACAGCAAACCATGTTTAGCACCATGGTTTTATGATTTTAGTTTGCTAGACAACCTCAAACCATTGTTTGTCAAGTCAGATATCTTACAAAGCTTCCATCATCACAGTTTGGCATGATGTCTGAGTTGAGCTGAGGTATGTTGAAGGATTTTCTGCCATGGCCTCCTTGTGATTGTTCAAGATTTGTTTGTCTAATTATTTGCAGCTGATCATTATCCCAGTTCAGATTGTTTATTATAATTATTTAAATACCACCTTTCAGGATACAAATGCTGCCAAGGTGGCTTACAAGTAACATAAACATAATAAAATCACAACAATCAGTATTAACTCTCCATTTTTTAATGTCAGGACCCTTCCTTCAGGCAGTTGGTAGAAGATGGCCCTTGGGTGGGGAGAATCCAGATAAAGCAGGAGCAAGGGTCTGGTGTCATCCTCATCTACCTCCCTCAGTCTCTCCTGTAATCCTTCGTAGGGTTGTTTCTGGTAGATAGCTCTGTGGGGTAAAGAAGGTCCAGTTGGAGCAGGACCTGAGGTCTTCTTCACCTGCCTCTCTCCCTCTACTCCTGGAATGCTTCCCACAGGGTATTTTATGGTAGAAGGTCCTGAGTGGAGCAGGCCCTGAGGTCTTCGACATCTACCTCCCTTCAAAACAACCTTCTCACAGGGTAGTCAATACTTTCCAATCATTCCCAGATAGCATGGACATTTGCCCTGCTGATGGGAGTTGTAGCCCAACACATCTGGAGGGCACCAGGTTGGGGAAGAATATCATAGGTGATCAGGAAAGAGTTGTGGATATTGTTGGGCTCAGCACTTCCCTTCCCATGCAAGAGGAGGAGAGTGAAAGTTACCACCTTGACTTCAGAACAAACCACAGTTCCATGATATGCATGAACTCTGGGAACTGGTTTGTTCCTAGCGATGTTAGCTAACAAAACAATGCCTGAAACTCTGGTTTGATTCTGGTTTGTTTAACTTACTTTGGTTATAACAAACCACCATTTGTTAAAACAAACAAGAATCAAGCTGGACCTTGAGATCCTGGCTTGGTAGCCTGTGGTGAAGGAGGGAGCAGAAGCATGGGAGTATGAGGTTTGCTGTAGCTCACTCCCAACCTCTCAAATTATGGTTTACATTGATGTCTGAGCTGGCCCATTGTGTGGCCTAGGACACTTCACTTTTGACCTCAGTACTGTTTCTTTTTATATGGGAATATTGTAGTAATGAAATATAGCTCAGGGCTATTACAAGGACAAACATGGTAAAGATTTCGAAGAGCAGTATGGTGAGGAGATCATTTTATTTTTAGTTTTCATGGCAGAAGGAGAGTGAAGAACATGTTTTGGAACTGCAGAGTATATTATATGCATTTTAACTCATGGGTGGAGGAACATGCCTGCGTGAGTAAGGAGAGGCGTAAACCTGTCCTTCCCTCGCTTTGCGTGTGAATTACGTATATATTTTAATCTCAGGTTGTGATAAACCTGTACTGCAATCGGTCAATAGAAATATAGCTGAGGACCATTATGCAGGGCAAACCCTGGTCTATCACAATAGTGGCCAATTTTCGCTTGCTGATGAATGCACTTGTAGGATCGCTGTGCTTTGCACATCCTCACTTTACGTTTTAGGCATACATTTAAAATAGCTGAGGTGTGAGCACCTCAGAAGTAATGCATGAAGAGGCGTCCGCCTCCAAACAGACCTCCAGAGCCAAGACAAAGCTACAAAGTTCCCCTACCCCCTCTGACTTTTCAACGGGGGAATTATTGCTATTTTGGAAAAGAGGAAATGCTCATGCCATGAAATTTCTTTTCAAAACAGGAAAAGACTAAAATTACCATACAGATGACTAGTTGTCTGCGGTGTGAAGAATATTTGTATTTCCTGGTGCAATTAACAAAATCCAGCACAGCCCACTAACATCTTTATGATAATATTCTTTTAGATATATATATATATATATGTTATGTTATGTGAAGTACTTGCAAGCGCTAATGAGGCAGAGTGGGCCAGAAGAAGTACCACCCTTGCTGCTGTTGGGAGGATACAGGAGTTTTCGGCTGTCTAGTTGAAACAAAGCCATTGGAAGTAATGGGGTGGACAATCTCAGTCCATTACTTTTAATGGGACTCTGTGTGTGTGTGTGTGTGTGTGTGTGTGTGTGTATTGTGTGTGTGTGTGTGTGTGTGTGTGTATGCTTGGGAGCAGCACACTGGCATCTAGAGAAGCAAGGGAGCTGTTTCCACATCTCATTCACATTACGGCCAGCGCAGGGGAAATGGGCCCTGGGTAATGACAAGCAAAGTGCCCCCAATAAGTTACATGGTTTGGCAGCAGAAGGTAAAGGGCATAACAGCTCTGTCTCCAAGCGGTCGTTTAACTCAGCCAGGACACACAACCAGCAAGGAAGAGTAGTTCTTAAAGAAGCCATTTAAAAAAAAAAATCCTGCCAAAGCACAGGGCTCTGAGCTTCAGAACTCCAGGCCAGAATTGTGTTTCCAATGTTGTCTTTGTAGCTCATGCATTACAACTTGATGGTCTCAGCACTAGAGATGGACGGCCCTGTCAATCCAGGTCTCACAGAGATTCTCAGGTTTTCCAGTCCAGCTTATTCTTTCCCATTTCCGCATGAGGCTGTGATTTTTTTATGGTTATTGTTTTAAAACTCCATACTGAAATCTATACTTTGGCGTGTACGTTTTCCCCAATGTAGGCATTCTCGTACATATTTTCTATATTTTCCCTGGATGCTTTACATTGCCAAAAAAATAAAAAGGCAGTTTTGTTCATATTGTTTCCAAATACATGCGTTTTGTGTGCACTTTTCTCTAATATGCACAATTTTGGGAATCTCCTGTTCCTTCTCAGACAAGGAGCAGGTTAATGAGCTCCCCACCCCACCCCGTGTCTCAGGTGGCACAGGAGTGAGTCAATGAAGGGTTCAACATTGAATGTATGTCCCTGCCAACATTTGCTCTAGTCAAAATATGGCTTCTGTTAAGGGTTAGCTGTTGACTAGTGTCTGTGGTGTGTGAAACAGCCCTAGAAAAATATATAACTGGAAGTATCCCTCCCCTCCCACAGCCGTTTCTATCAACAGTAGTTTCACTTGCCTGCATCACAGAGAGAGAGAGAGAGAGAGAGAGAGAGAGAGAGAGAGAGAGAGAGAGAGAGAATCCCCTTTTGTCAGCCTGGCTCACGCCAATTGTCAGAACTATCTCCATTCGCAGCCACCCATTTGGTTGCAACAGAGGGAGAGGTGAGACGGCAAGGCTCCTTCCATTGGCCTGGCTGGGGCCAATCACCATTTGGCTCCTCCCCTCCTAGAACTGCCTCTCCTGCAGTTACCATTCTACCCAGCCCCTATGTAACTGTATTATATATACCCGCATATAAGATCCGGTGCCTGAATTGCCTTACCTTCATCTCTCCTCCCTGTTCTTCTTCCCATTTGTATTGCATCTCTTAGATTGCAAGCCATTATCTCGAAACCATAAACAGCTTCGAGCGCTTTGGCAGAAATGTGCTAGATAAATGCCGAAAATAAGATGAGTATAATAATATTCCTCCTTCTGGCCCAGCTACATCCATTGCCAATTCCTCTCACTCTTTTTCTCCTCTGTTTGAGCTTTTCTCTTAAGCGCAGTGGCCGCACGTGGTCTTGCCAAAGAATGACAATGATGGGACACTCCTTTGAGGGTGATTGGGATCTCCTGCTGCTGTGGATTTGGGGACCTTGCACGTTTCGTATTTGCAATCAGCATCCAGCAGCGTGGCCTTTAAGCCTTCACTGTACATTTGACATCCTGTTCTATTGCCAATCCAGCAAATGGAACGGCCCTCCTGCCTGCAGATTCTAAAGCATCAATATCTCCTATCAAAGTAGCCATTCTGCAGGAAAGGATTGTGGTTAAAAATCCATTCATTCTTACAGCTTCCCCCACCCCGCCACCTGTACAGCTGAAGGTGCCTTGATCATTCAAAATCAAGGAAGGGCTCGGTGTTCCATCTACCCTTTATTTAGCTTCTCTCTGTCTCTCTCTGTCTCTCTCTGTCTCCTCTCTCTCTCTTTCTCTTTCTCTCTCTTCTGAATTGGACAGACTATTAGGCCAGAATGAAATATTACAGCACACATGTGGCACCTGCTGAAAATGTCAGTGGGTTACCAAGTTATAATTGGGAGTTCCATGCCAGCTGACAATTGTCACAAAAAGGGGTGTTCATCTCAGTTGGTAGAGCACATGCTTTGCGTGCAAAAGGTCCCAGGTTCAATCCCTGACATTGCCCTGGGAATGTTTATTCTCCGAAACCCTGACAGCTGGTGTAGTTGGCTCCATTTTGTTTTGTGGGCTTGTTTACCTTGGGTGTTCTATCAAAGTAGGGGTTGTGTAGCGAACCTGATGTCCAGATACCACACAGGAAATCAGACATGGCTCCACATCGCTGTTACTGAGGGAAAAGAAAGCTGCTCTGCCCTCATGCAGTCGGCACTGGGTGCATAGCTCTGTTGCGAAGGCAATGAGATCAACATTTGCTTTCTTTCTGCACCACTTTGAAATTATTGTCTGCCCACATTGTGATTGCAAGACAGGAAGGAGTCAAATTGTCCCATCCATAGAACATCTCTAACTTACATCCACCTCTGCATAATGGGCAAATATTTCCACATCTAAATAAATAAATCACCGAAATGGAGTAACTTTTCACGGGGCTCTATCCTAATGCTAATCAAGGGTTTCCAGCCCAAAATACCTTGACCTTGGAGCAGCTAGATAATAATAATAATAATAATAATAATAATAATAATAATAATAATGTATTTATTTATTTATAACCCGCCACTCCCTCCAGATCGAGGCAGGGAACAACAATAAATATAAACACAAGAACCACAAAAATAGATAAAATATTAAAACAAATAAAAACTAATACATCATTAAAAACATCTTAAAACATCCTAAGATTGAATAAGATAACCATCACTGACTTAATTCTTTTCTTGAATGTGTCAAAGCATGGCAACCCACGAGTCATTATTTCTATACACTGGGGTGGTGCCAGAGTCTGGCATTGTCAAATGCCTCCTGAGGCCCATGTCCCATCAGGGGTCGCACTGATGACAGTTGAGGTAGGGATGACTGAACAAGCAGTGTTCCCTGAACATTGTCTTGCCTCTCATCCTGTACCTGGTTCCTGTTTGTGTTTGCAAGTGCCACTATTTCTGCATGAGCAGAATGTGAAATTTGAATGTGAAATTTGAATGTGAAATTTGAATGTGAAATTTGTGCAGATGTCCCAAATTTATGCAAAATTCCTAATTGGCACACCTTTCCTCCATAGACCAAAGTGGGGCTGATTCAGCCTTCAGGAAAATTTGCGCAAATTGAATACAACCACATCTTTGGCAGTTTGTGAACATTCTTAGCAGACATGGGCTCACAGCCGCATTCATGTTTGGGGCTTCAAACGACTCAAGCTTACACGTTTTGGGGGCAAAAACACCCCTATCCAGAGCCCTTGGCCCTTGATGACAGTGCCTGTTCACCTGCCCACTGCGACAAGAGGGCAGTGACAGGAAGCAAGAGAAAAGTCTCTGCTCATCTTGACATCTCCCTCTGGGCCATGGAGTGAACCAGTCACAAGATAAGAGGGACAGCAGCAGTGAGGAGGAGGAGGAGGTGGGCCTACTGAGGGCGTCTTGGCAAAAGAGGCCCCTGCCCACCCGGCACCCCCAAAAACCTGGAGCCAGCACTGTCTGTGTGTCACCTGCTGTTCCTCACGAGCTTTTATTTGAATTACAAAAGGAAGGCTTAATCTGAGTTCTGTTTGCAACCATTTCCAGTCCCCCTTTCTTAATCACTTGAAGGAGAAAATGAAGAGATGGTGAGAGAAGAACCCATCCCCCATTTTATACAGCACCAGCATGTCTCTTTCTTTTCATCTCTTTGCTGACAAAAAAAAATAAAAGACACACTTTTAAAAGAGTTATGTGAAATTGCCAATCGTTTTTGGGTGCTGTGTGTATGTCGGGGTGGGGGGAGGAACCTTAGGGCAAAAATGATAGAATCTATGGGGTTTTATTTTTTCATTTTTTATTTTTTTTAAAAAAAGCAAAACCTTTAGACGAATAAAAATTGCAGGCGTGCTGTGAGGTAACCGGCAAATACAATTTAATTATAAGGTACAGAGTGGTAATGGCATTTGCGAGGCTGGAGCATGCTTTCTCAGTAATAGAAGGTCTGTGGGGTTCCCTGCTGCAGAATTCCATATCGTCTTCAGATGATGCAGTGAAATGTCTGTGAATGTTTTTGGCAGCTCAGAGGAGCGGCGCTTTCGTTTGGAGTTGGGGAAGAAGAAACCAGAGTAATGGTCAAGTCCTGGCAATCAGATGGATCAGAACTGGTTCACCCCTCATTCTCTCTCAAGTCATAAAGTTAAAAAAAAAAAGAGGGAAAGAGAGTGAAGGAGAGAGAGAGAGAGAGGCTGGTTAATTTGCTTGAGTTAGCTAAAATGACTTCATCATAAAATTGCTTGTATCAGCAGTATTGATAGATCAACCATTTGACTTTTTTTTTTTAAAGAAAAACGACAAAGGAGATTTTAAGCATTTCTGGTTTTGCAGGTTGGACAGATTCCATCTTAGATATTAAGTACATGAAAATACAGAAACAGTGGACTTTTTGCAATGACTTTTCAAAAGGCAGGGCTGGCCCTACCATTGGGCAGAGTGAGGCAGCTCCCTCAGGAGGCACATGCTGGGTGGTCGGGAGTGGTGGGGAGATGTTGGTGGACAGCGCTAAAGGCACAATGCAGCCTGACCAGCATCCACTGAAGTAACTTGCTACCATGAGGGTAGTGGGAGACACTGTCCTATCTTCCACATTGAAGTAAGATCCAGCTGTCACTCTGGGTGGCTTCTGAGCAGAGAGTGATGGGCAGGGAGCATCTTGTCCATTGTCTCAGGAAGCAAAGTATCTTGGGCTGACTTTGATCACAAGGATTGTATTTTGAAAATGGATATTTGAATATATTATATCACAGGTGGGGAACTTCTTTCTAGTCCAGGGGAGGGGTGGGAGTGAGGTCATGTCCAGCAGCAATAATCTCATGGGACTGATTAGGAAGCCTGGTGGACCAGATTAGAATCACAGTCTGGAAGTTCCTTGCTCCTGACCTTGGTAGTTCTCTTGCACAAGCCCCATTGAAATGAAGAGGGGATACTTATTCATTCATTTCATTTATTATATATTTCCATAGTCCCATAGCTGAAGCTGTCTGGGCAGTTCACAATAATTAAAAACCATTAAAATACATTACACAAAGTATAAAGAGGGATTTGCATAAAAACAGATGACACACACAGGCAACATATATCTTCAGCCAAAGGCAGTCCAAGATGTGATTAAAACTCTTTATATGCCGCCAAATGCCTGGGATAAGAGGGTAGGTTTTACCTGGCACAAAAAAGAAGACAATGTTGGCACCAGGCCCCCAGCCTTGATGGGGAGATCATTCCATAATTGGGGGGGCCTCACCAAGAAGGGCCTCTTGTTGCTGTCTTCCGAGCCTCCCTTGGAGGAAGCAACAGGAGGACAGCTGTGGATGCTGAATGTAATGTACAGGTTGGTTCATGCTGGGAGAGGCTCTCCATCAGGTATTATAGTCCCGAACCATGTAAGGCTTGACAGATCCAAACCAGCACTTTGAATTGAGCTCGAAAACATGCAGGCAGCAAGTGGGCCAGAATTTGTGCTAAACGGCCAGACCTCCTCGTCCCTATTCTCATCTGGTCACCACATGTTGCACAAGCTTCAGCTTCTCAACCATTTTCAAAGGTAGCTCCATGTAGATAGACATCCCAGGTAACTATAACTAGAGATGAATGAATGCCCATGGATAACCTGGAAATGGACCCATACTTGGTGCCCCATTTTTAGTGGATGTTTGCCAAAGAACTTGAAAACCCACTCTTGCAGACAGCCTAACCTTGAGTTTCCTTCTTTCTTTGAAACCCTTTGAGGCTACTAGGAAAAGTTATATATATATATAGTTTCTTGTGGGTGGGTGCTTTCCAAGTAGGAACACATTATGTTATGACCACAGCTGACAATATTTAGCTGAGTCTTGGAGTCTTCCATGCTGGATCCTGGACAGAAATGCAGGAATGAAGTAGCTAGTGAGACGTCCATGTTGTTAAAGTCTTTGTCAGGCTACTCCCAAAGCAACCTGAGTTCAGGACTGAGCTGCCAGGCAGATTGGGAAGCAAGACACAGACAGCTCAGAGGCATCGGAGACTCTGGACATGCAAAAAGAAAGCTGGCGATGGGGGCAGTGAAGGGACTTGAGAAAATTGTAGCAGATGGACAGAGCAAGGGGCCTGTCTAATTTCTGCCTTGGTAGAGCTGAAAGGGTTTGCAGGGTGGACACAGTCCATATTGGCTGGCAAAGTAAGGCCACTGAAGTGTGAACGAGGCAGATGTGTCTCACTCCTGCAGAGGCCTCTGGTCACATTGCCTCCCTCTGATGAGAGAAACTGCATTGACAGAGGTGTTGTCCTATAGTGAAAGCAAGCTCAGTGATCCAGGACAATTGGCACACTTCCAGGGGACATTTCACAGTTTGTGTGTCCTGAGAGATGCTTCCTGCTTTCTGACTTCATTCATTGATGGGAATGGTTCAGTGAATACTTCCTCTGAAGCGAGTGGTCTAGGAATGAGCTGCTTGCAAGTCAGATCCCAGGCACTAAGATGCTGGCATCTGACTTGCAAGTCATGATAACATGAATTGCATTTTATGTCAGGGATGTTGAATATCAGGTCAAACCTGCCTGGTGTCCCAATCTGCCCACCCTGAAGGTTTCCCAGAAGGCCACACACCCTCCTACTTTGCCCTCACCAGCAATAGTTTAGTTGTTTCCCGACTTTTATGCATCCCCCCTTTCTAAAGGTTGAAGTCTTTGCCAAGGCTTAACTACTGGCAGTAAGAGCTTTACGCTAAAATGTGCAGATATTTTGTGCCTGCCCATTTTGGCTTTGCACCCCCTACCACTGGAATGTGCCCCCCTGAGCTTCTCCAAAATTGATGTTGGCCCTTGGCCTGTGGGCTGAAAGTGATTCAACAACTCTGATTTATATGACCATCTGAACCAGGTGCTACTATGGGTTCTGGCTTATAGGAATGCCACCCTGAATAGTAACTGACCAAGGTATCTTTTCATTATCTTTTTACAGGGACATCTCACCACAAGGTGAGCTATCCCCAACATTTTGCTTTGTAATGTGCCCCCTTTCCCAACCAAGGCTTGATGAAATTACCAGATAAAAGACTAATTGGAACAGATTTCAAACGATTTCCAAAATCCATATCACCATAATGCTTGAGTTTTCAAGTTCTCCAGACCTCTTCATTAAGCAAGGTGGTAGGCAAAGCAAAAGAGCAAATTCCTTTGAGTTTGTCTTTTTTTAAAAAAAAATAAAAATGGTGCTATGGATTTTGCAAATTTTCTTTTGGAATTTTATTTCTAACCCGATTGGACCCAAATGTGTATCTGCCCATCTAAATAAGAAGCCTAATTCTCTCTCCCCCCTCCCACCTTTGGAATTTCAAACCCTGGCACATCTGGCTTGACGTAGGCATATAAAACTCTTACTCCTTCCATTTTGGAATATGGAATAAGATGAGCTAGCAACTACCATCTGTTTAGTGCCAATGATGGATCCTTTAACGCCCAATTGTAGTCCCACAGGGAGACACTCAACTAATCCTCTGCTTTTAAGCTTTTATTTGTGCAATAAATGGATGACAAGGTTTGCAAGTACATAACGAAATGAATAGGTTTATAAATGCAATCTTGCTGCAGCACGCTACGGAGGAGAATTTAGCACAGCTAAAGTGTTTAAAGCCTATTTCCTCCCTACCTCATTCATATTTCAAGCAGTAATATGCTTGTTTGCTTATCAGGCCAGTCTTTTCTTTTTCTACTCTTTCCCTTTTTTTTTTTTTTTCCAAACGTATTTTTATAAATTAACCTGGCACACGTTTTAATAATAATAACTCACATTTATATGACACATTTTTATGTCAGAGAGCATCAAATAGCTTTGCAGGCATAGCAAAGTAATACACAAAACGGTAATGGGTGCAGGATCGGGTTCACCCACAGTGGAAAATTTCTGCAGTTGTTTAGCAGCTGTGTAGTAAGAGGATACAAAGTGAAGTGAAGGGTGATGGCTCCTATGTCGGTGGGGTGGTGAACCTGCTCCAGGTGTCAGTCAGAAACAGCCAGAACTCCAATGGAGCTATCCGAGGTGCTGAACCAGTTCAGCACTTTGAACAGCTCCTTTAGAGTTCGGACTGAATCCCAGAGCAACTTCACCGCCCCCTAACATCGGAGCCACCAGCCACCACTGAAAGAGGCAGACTATAATAAAGCAATTATAGATACATCTTGACATTAAAAAAAACCCCTGGGTGTTCTTCTTCTTAGGAGCAGGTGTCATCATTTAGCCCACTCACACAGAGTCCTGCTTTGTGGTTCCCTTCTCCACACTGCCAGTCCACCAAAAGAAACGGGATGTGATTTGTTTTAATGTGCAGTTGCATCATGGTTCTATTGGTGTGGTGTCTTACCAGAGTGGGGAAGAGCCTGTGTTCAGAAATGAAACAGTGGGATGTAAGACTCTTGATGCAAGCATTTGTAAGATCACATCAACAATGCTGTATTGCGGCATTAGGTCAGTGCACCTGTGCCTATTGGTAACTGAGATGGGATGAGAGGTGGCGGTGGGGAACACACCCGAATGAATGAAAGCATCATCAGTCTATGGCAAATTGCATGTACTCTGGTTCTGAAACTAAGTTTAGAAATGCATCAAGTTAAACTAGAAATCGGGAAGAAAAAGTGAGACCTGCGATGAAATGTGGCAGTATGAAATATTCCTGTTCAAGATCTCAGCCAGCCAGTCAGCCATGCCCTCTTCCAGGAAAATACATTCCATTCCATCTACTCACAGTTTTCTGGTTCTCCCAACAGACACTCAGCATTCTGTGGTCATTGAGCAATGCATGCTCAGACCTCATTGGAGTCTTTTGATGTGTGTGTTTTCCTCTCTCTGGGTCCCCCCACAAATGTGTATAGTGATACAAAACTTGGGTTTTTCCCAAGGCTTCTGATGCCTCCCTCTTGTCCATGGATGGTGCCATTTTGCCTACTTCATAACTGGCATTCAGAGAATGAGTTTGCTATTAGTCTATAGGATGGACTGCAGGGTACAGCTAACCCATGGAAGAAAAATTGAGGAAATTTACTTCTGCATTTATACCCATGTATTTTGAATTGAGTGAAACAATGGGGTCATGCTAGCTGTTGGGAGGGGAAAGGCCTGTTTGGCAGCCTGAATCTGGACTGCTCACATTTGTTTGCTATGGGGAGATTCAGTTGGAGATTCAGCTATGGGAAGATTGACCAGTTGATGTTGTGTCCAGATTTGCCATATCTATCTTTTCTTGGCTCCTCGGATCTGACTTGGGCTGAAAACTAACAGCTGTATCGCTCTCATTTCATTTCACCCAGCAAACAAAGATCCCTTTGGCCTGTAGTAACTTCCACATGGAAATGAACATGCAACCTACATTGTTACCACTTTTTCTGACTATTTGTCACCATGGAAGGAAACCATGAGATAATGCAAAAGTGCGGTTTATTTCCATACAATGAGTGTGATGTGTTGTTGTTTTTAATTTAATTTGAAGGACCAGCTGTTTTAGCTTTTCTTATAGGAATCTAATTGGTATATAATCACATAGTTAATTAAATACAAATCAATACTTTAAAGCAACTAATTGATATTTAATATTTATGGGAAAAATAACTTAGATGTAATATAATTAACTCAATATTAAATAAGTGTTGGAATTGCAATTATGTCTTTACAGCGATTATAAAGTTTATTGTTCCTTAATAAACTTGCAATTAGGCAGGAAGGAGCTCTGAAAATTATTAAACAGGTATTATTGGGCTATTAAACATTTATTACCATTCCTGATGGGATACAGCTGCACAACAGTACAAATTATGTTTGTGTTAATAAACCTTTACTACCATTTTGCCATAGCATTTTTGTGTGTCAGTTCGTCCAAAAGGGTGAACCTATCATGACTTCTGCATAACGTAATTGCCATTAAAGCCAGCAGTGAAATTGCAAAGGGAAGCAGCTGAGGAGGGAAGGCAAGACTCTGCCAAAAGCAAGTGCCTTATCCAGCATTATTACCTTCCATCCCATAGCACAGTGGCTGAGTGCATGCTTTGTATGCAGAAAGTCTCTGGTTCAGTCCGTGACATCTCCAGCTGAAAAAGAGTGGGTAACAGGCGATGGGAAAGACCTGAGACCCTACTGAGCGGCTGCCAGTTTGAGTTGGCAACACTAAGCTACATGATGGACCAACAGCCTGGTATGAGGCAGCTTCCTTTGTTGCTGAGTGGACTGTATATACGTCAGTGCATGTGGCTCGATCACTACTGCTTGGGTTCTCCAGCCAGCAGGGGTATTGTTATGGGGCCTTGACCCCGGATCTATCTCTCAGGGCCCTGGACCTATTCCACAGAGCTTTGAATGTCCATGGGGACCAGCGGATGTTATTTTCTCAGCTTAATTGCCTGGCAGGGGCAGTTTTCAAGGGGGATTTCAGCAGAGGAAGGGGAGTTACCTCTCCCTTTCTCACATGCTGCAATATACCCCCATCTCCCCCTGCATGGCAGTGAAAAGGGGATGATTTGGGTCAGGGTGCACATCAATGGACCAATTTATTTTATTTGAGATGGTGAGGGGTATCAGAGGAATTTCTCCAAGAGGGTGCATTTCATCAAGCTTTAGTCAGCACAGCACCCTACGACTACCCAATTCTGGCTTGATTTCCTGCTTGCCCACTCAGTCTGCATAACGTTGGGCCAGCTCATGGATTTCCCTGTCTGTGTGTGTGTGTGTGTGTGTGTGTGTGTGTGTAAAACAATTTGTGTCAATTGCAGCCATTGTATAATTCGCACAAATTACAAACAAATTTGCACAATTTAGCCACCCTTTGTGCAACTTGCTTTTTAAGCCCCCTCCCAAACAAATGCCACAAAAAAGTCCCCAGATTTCTGGAACAACCCGCCTCAGCTCGCAAATACAAGCTGAGTCAGGGGCACCGTTGAAATCCACTGGGCCCCAAAAGTGCTGGATTGCCCAACGACAGGCATCCCTAGAGATGATTTGGCTGAGAAATGAATGGCTGGCTTTGCGTACAGAGACTTTTCAATAAATCCTAGTAGTCTTTTCTAAATGTGCATGTATAGCCATAAATTGGCATATGAGCCTTGGCACTCTGTCTTTTAAGTGCAATGCCCCGGCCTGCCAGGGGAGGCTAACTAAACGAGCCAGGGACTCTGCCTCATTGGCTTGGTTGGTGTGATCTCAGATCCAGGAATTCCAGCTTGCCTTTCCTTTGGCAGGCCAGAGTTGTACGCAGGGTTTGATCTCTCAACCATGTTTGCATTTGTTCTCATACACATATCGGCACATACCAGTGACCCATCCCTTCCAGCATGGTTGGGATTGGAAACAGAGTAATGGCTTCATTTTGTACATAGCTTGTTTGGTCACTTGTGGTTCCCCTCTGAATTCAGACCCTTTTCTAATTTGCCCAGCAGCAGCATTAATCAACAGTGTTAAACAGGACTCTGTGCAAAAGAGGCAGGTAATTATGCAATTACGCTTCACAATTAGTGGTAAGGTGAAAGGGGGAGGGGAAGCTGATTTGTTTGGCTCCATCGTTGAAGTCGCTCTATAGTATGGTTGATAAAGTTAAGCTAATTTTGTGGTTTTTAATTACATTTTGATACCTTGGCAGTTCATTAGAGGCTTGATAAAGATCAATGGTGTCTTTGCTTTCATATCAACAAAGGCATAAATAATAGTCTGTTTACTTCTGCCGTTTCATATGGATATTAGTTTAATGTAAGACCAGCAGGTCTAGTACAGTGACATGGCAGCTTTATTGGCTGACCTCTGCCTGCCTGGGATTTTGAAAAGAGAGCAAAAGGGATGAATTCTGAGCCAGAGGGCAGCTTGGTACAAAAGGCAGTCTCGAGGCACCATTTCAAATGGGATTCCTTATGTGAAACACAACAGAGCCTATGAATGGCTTTCATCACATGTCCAAATGACAGTTCTACATATCTTGGTTCAATTGATGTTTCAAAGACTTTCAAGATGTATTGCAATCTAGGGATACCCATGCAATGGCTACTAGACCTGATTGCTAAGTGTAAGCTTCAGTATCAGAGGCAGTAACCCTGTATACACTAGTTGCTGGGGAACATAGGTGGGAGGGTGCTGTTGCACCGTCCTGCTTGTGGCAGCTGGTTGGCCACTTGCTGTGTGAATAGAGTGCTGGACTAGATGGACCCTTGATCTGATCCGTCATAGCTCTTCTTATATTCTTATGATCTATGACACAAATTCGAAGAAGGCTGGAGATCAGGAAATGGAAAATGAGATGGTTGAAATACTATGAGCAACAAGTTGCATCTCTTCATCTTGAGTTCAACAGAAACACAATCACAAGGTGCTATTCAAAACATCAGAACTTCTAGGCAAAACTTTTATGGTATACAGTGCAATCCTAAGGATATTTGCTCACAAGTAATGCCCACTGTGTTCAATGATACATTGAGTAAAGATATCAATGATTGAAGCCATAATTTATTAAAAATTGCTCATGAGCCTTGGGATGCCAATTCTACCATGTTCTCCCCAGACACCTTTCACTCTCAGGTGTGTAGCACTAAGTGGACATGCCCTCTCTGTGGCAACAAAGCAATTTACATTTAGCACAAAAGATAATGTTTTAGCAATTGGCCATAATGATAACAAATCATAGAATAGTAGAGTTGGAAGGGGCCTATAAAGCCATACAGTCCAACACCCTGCTCAATGCAGGAATCCACCTTAGCTGCCTCTTGAATGCCTCTAGTGTAGGAGAGCCTAATGCCTTCCTAGATAATTGGTTCCATTGGCATACTGCTCTAACAGTCAGGAAGTTTTTCCTGATGTCCAGCCAGAATCTGGCCTCCTGTAACTTGAGCCCATTATTCTGCATCCTGCACTCTGGGATGATTGAGAAGAGATCCTGGCCCTCCTCTGTGTGACAACCTTTTAAGTATTTGAAGAGTGCTATCATGACTCCCCTCAGTCGTCTCTTCTCCAGGCTAAACATGCCCAGTTCTTTCAGTCTCTCCTTATAGGGCTTTGTTTCCAGACACCTGATTATCCTCCTTGCTCTCCTCTGAACCCCCTCCAACTTGTCTGCATCCTTCTTGAAGTGTGGTGCCCAGAACTGGATGCAGTACTCAAGATGAGGCCTAACCAGTGCCAAATAGAGGGGAACCACTACCCCACTATTAATAAAATGGTTATTATATTTAGATTTATTATGTTTAGATTTATTGTATTTTTATTTGGCTATTCCTCCAAGTTGCTCAATATACATGATTTCGCCCCCATTTATCTTTATAATAACCATGTGAGATAGGAGGGGTTGAGAGAATATGACTGGCACAAGGTCACCCAGTGAGTTTTCTGGTTGAGTGGGGATTTGAGCCTCAGTTTCTCCAGCCCTAAAACTCTACCGCTACACTGCTTTGGCTCTCTCATCTGGCCATGTTTGGGATGACAGAACTACAGCTTACATTCTTTTCACCAAACAAGAAATGCATATTTAAAAACATTCCCTTGCATAGTGAATCACTTTTTTTCCCCCTGTATAAAATCTGGTGAACTGTGTATGCAGTATCAACAAACAATGCTGGTCTCATGTTGGCCTGACCTTAGCAGGGTCCTTGCTATTTAAAAGAGAGCATGCTTTATGCCGTCTAAGATCTGTTGTGAACACTGTTTACATTGGGCTGGCTCTGCAGTTTTCTCATTGATTCATAGTGGTGGCAAGACAGGAAGTAATGAGGAGGTCAATAGCATGAGAGAAGAACCTTCAACAAGAGCGGTTCATTTTAGCTGAGGCTGGTCCCCAGTCGTATGCTTTGGAAATCCATTTGAGAAGACTGTGTTGGATGTTGGAAAATGACTCTGTCATTAATCTTGTGTGAGCTGCTGTTCTTTTCCCCCTCTCTCCTTACCAGCATGCGGGCTGGAAAGGAAAATATCCTCTCTGAGCATAGGACGGTTGCCTTTCTCATGCCACAAACTACAGATCGCCCTGTTCTGGATCTGAGAGCATTGCTTCCTGCTTCCCCAAGACCCGGTTAGCTCTCCCTTTGCAAATAAAGCATTTGGTATAAAAAGGAGCACAGGCACTCCACTAAACAAACTTCAAAAGGGCTTTGATCAGCAGGGTCGTATAGAATGAGAAAGCCCCGATCACATAGCCCTGGGCCACAGGCAAACAGCATTGAGGGACATGGTGCCTTAATTCTTTCCGCTGTGGCGTAAGGAGGTTTGTTTGAAGACTCTGCAAGGTGTTTTTCTGCACTGTGAGATAGAGGCTCATACACACGGGCAGTGGGGGGTGGGGGTGGAAACGCACACACGGTGCAGGTGGGGAAAACACAGAGACAGATTTATTCGGAGAAGAAAAAATCCATGCTTAGATCCATTTCTCTGGCTGTTTACTGATAGCCAAGCACCTCGTGTAAAAAAGCCAGAGATCAAAGACATGTACTTCCTCAGGCCGTGGTGTTCAGCCACTTTATGGGCCAGCTGTTTTGCTTTGAAAGGGCATGGAGCCTGGAGATAGATTTATCTTTCCTTCAAGGTCCCATGTTCTGTTTTATCACACAGTCTGCTAAGTGAAGGGGATTATAGAGCTCTCATTACTCGCGTGTGTTGGAGAGCAGAGATTTACTGGGTATCTCACTCAATGTAAATATAGCATCTAAACCAAACACTCAGGGAGGACTGTCCTTTGGGGAGTACCAGTTGGTCAGGCACTGATAAAACCTGGATTTGTTGTTTTTTGTAGGGGGGGGGGGACCCATACTCATTTCAAATGGAAGGGATGGATGAGTCAGTGTTAGGATTAGTACAATCACCCAGTTCCTGTAACCAAGGATTCATCAGATTTACATTTGAAGACACTGGGGTGGGAGGATTTGGGGAATAGCAATGCAATGGGCTTAGCATCATAGCACAAAAATGAAATTGTATCGGAATTTCATTGATCTCCACATTTAAAGCCATCCAATTGGAAAGGGCAAAATCCCTCTGGGCAAATGTCTGCGTAGGTGTATATTTAACCAACGTTTATGGCAAAAACACATCATTCACATTTCATTCCCCCGTTAATATCTGTAGTGCAACCAAATTGAAGCACACTCATTTTGAGTCTCAGTCCCCCAGTTCATAAATATTACCAGCTCAAGGTATACTGTTTGCAAACTAGAATTCTGATTGATGGTGCAAATAAATTTCCACTGCAGACATCACAGGCATTCAGTTACAAAACCTGGGTTACCAGCTGGACTGTGTGTACACTGCACTAAGATCAATCAATCCATCTATCACTCAAAACTCAAAGCCAAGATAACAAGAGCCATTTTCCATTGTTCAGTTGGTTAGATTGAACATTTGTACATGGGGGGAAGGTGAATGGGGAGCAGGATTGCAGTGACAGGCTCTTCCTGATCCCAATATAAGTGTGTTTGTTTCAATGTCTGAAACAAGCCAACAGATGTTCAACGTGTAGGGTCACTTCAGATGTTGAATGCATGCTGGTTAAGGGCAGAGATCACCACTACAGTGCTTTAGGTATATAAGAGAATGATATGACACCCACCCTAATAGTGATGCCTGGATTATGTTAAGATTGTTCCATTTGTGTTTTTCAGTTTGTCAAGCATTTTGCGTTCTGGAATCAGATTATTATTATTTTTAACCAGAATTTCATTCTACTTGTGCTAATTTGCATAGGTGCTAATTCACATTAGTGTATTAGCAAAGGTCCATTAGCTAATGGACTAATGCACTTGAGTGCTAATACAAATCAGTGTAAATCCCCCCCCCCCCTCCAAAGTGAAAACCTGATCTGCAAATCTGCATGGTTTGGAAAAAGCTATTCCACTATGGGATACGAAAGTCAGATTCATACAAATCTGAATCAGTTTGAATCCATTGCAGATGTCTCTATCATCCCTAATCCCCTATATCCAACTTGATTCAAACTCCCTATCCAGGCTTCCAGAATATCACACCTTGCAGTGATCAGGGCAGGATCCTTGTTCATTGTTAATTATGTTGCTCCAACTGGAACTAGTGTTGCACTGAACAGTAAGAATCCTTTGTCCTAAACTTTGTGCCAAGTGTGAAGGTTGTTCAGATGGAACTGAAAGTGGAAGAAAACATTTAAAATATAGATCATAGATTCTGAGTAACGCAGATTAAAAAAGAAAGATTGGTAGAAATCAGTTTAAGGTGTGTGTGGGGAGGGCAAAACATTCGGTTGGTAGCTATTGCAAAATCATGGCTTTAATGTGATTACTTCAGACCTGATTTGTCTCGTTCTATTCCTCACTGTGCTTAAAGGGATTTTTTCTGGGGTGGGTGGGGAGAAGATAGTTTAAGTTTATTGGCTCCTTTGCTGATGCACCTTGCTTGCCTTGCCTTGACTCCTGGTATGGCCACCCTGGAGCCTATGGCCCTGTTCAGATGACACACTAAGCCATGGTGGTTAAGCATATTGAGCTAAACATTATGGCTTTAGCATGTCGTGTGAACCATGGCTTAGTATATCATGTGAACCAGTCCTAATCATGGTGCCTACATAACCACAGTTTAAACACGCTCACTAACCAGTTGCTGCAAAAAGGTTAGCAGCCTAGCGTGTAGTCTGAACAGGCCCATTAAGTAAGAAATAAACACACTTCTTTTGTCAAGGAAGCTGCCCCACTTTACTATCTTGCTTCCAGCCATGATCTCTTAAAAACCTCTCTGTTGTGACCATTTGCAAATGTCTGACACATACTTTGCTTTGTCTTTTGTAGAACTTGGTCTCCCAAGGAGAGGATGCTGTCTTGTTTTGGGGTTCATGTACAAGGAGAAGTATCGGCGAATGACTGAAGGTTAGTGTGATGTCTTTGCCTCCATGGTTGTCACTGGTTCTGCTATCTCCTCGTGCTCCCCACCTACTACCATCGTACTGTGTTGCTTGTAGTAATGTCCTCCATCCCCTTTCTGCTTCCTGGTAACCAAAAGCTCCCCTTTCATGACCAAGGCAGGCTCAGCAGCCCTGGAAGGCTCCTTGATGGACAGGACCCCCTGTCAGTTTGTGTGCTTACTTTAAAGAAGGCAGCCCTGTATTTGGACTGACCATGGATAGTCCTCTACTCAAAGGCATTCTCTGGCCAGATCTACACCAAGCAAGATATAGCACTATGAAAGTGGTATGAAAGCGGTATATAAAAGGCAGGAGCCACACCAAGCAGGGCATAGCGGTATATGGCATGTGTCAATGGGCCCCAACAGTTGTCAGTGCACTTTAATACTGTTATAAAGCAGTTGTGTGGCTCCTGCCTCTTATATACTGCTTTCACACTGCTTTCATGGTGCTGTAACCCGCTTAGTGTAGATCTGGCCTCTGTTTCAAGGTCTATCCAAGTCCAGTTTAAGCATGAAGAACCATGGGAATGCAGCAGGGGCTTTGAAATTACCCATCATAAAGCACCTGGACAGGAGGCTCAGGAGGTGTGCATGTCACTTGGTTGCAATCTTCTCCCCTATGGCTCTCATCCAACCCATAACTGCATCCGTGCACAGTTTAGAATGTGTATGTTCTCTCCTGATTCAGATATCACAGAAAAATAGAGCTGGGTGTCATCCGCATATTGGTGACACCTTGCCCCAAATCTCCTAATGACCACTCCCAACAGTTTCATATAGATATTAAATAACATTGTGGGGACAAAATATCCATCCAAATGCAGATGGAGGAACTGCAAAGTACATGTTTGGCTTCAACTTTGGAAGAGGAAGGCAGCAAAGCTTGCCTCATGGCTTTGAAGCTGCCAAAGCAAACATCCCTCTCAGGGATGCTGATGATTCCATGGGGCCACATGAACTCCTTCCTAAGAAATAGAAACATATATTCCTGTTAATTCCCTTCCCTTGCCAAGCATCCTATAAGCAACCATTGATTAATGGTTGCAATAGCTGTGGGTAATTGTGAACAGAAATCATTAAACTATTAAACGCATTTGCAATCGAGAACAGTTAGCTCCACAGCTGCTTGCAGCTTGGTTTTAAGCCTCAAGTCCCATGGAAGGAGCCTCTAGCATGGCTGTCTTTACTGCAATTAGTGTCAAAACAGGAAGTTGGCAGGGATTGGTCTCCTTACTGCTTGCCCTTGACTGTAGAAGTCCATAGGGTCATGGCTCAGTATAGAGCATATGCTTTGTATGCTGAAAGTCCCAAATTCAATCCCTGGCATCTCTGGCTGAAAGAATTCCTGTCCAAACCCTGAAGCAGGGGCAACCCAAGACATTTTGCTGACCAAAGTGAAGAACAAGATGGCGCCCTCTTCAACTTGATGAACAAAAGCTGACTGTATTATTTCTTCAAGTGGTGATGGAACAGCAGGCCATGAGACACACATTTCTATCTTCCAACACCTTGCTGCTACCTTCCAGCTTCTGCTGGCTGAGCGACTGCTTCACCCTGCTTAATGGTAGGGCCACCATGCCCCGGAGAGCTATTGCCAATCACTATTGGTAATACTGGTCTTACCGAAAACTTTAAGTCAGTACTGAATATGAATGCATTTCAGAATCCCTTTACATTATCTCTGTGTGGCTACATTTAGGGATGGGCAAATTCCCCCATGCCCCACCCTGCTGGGTGTGTAGGGTGAACTACAAGACAATCCGCAGGTGCCCAGCAAGAGCTCGAGACTTTCCTTTCTTGCTGCGAACTGCAATTTTGCACAAAATTGCCAGTATAGCTATTTGCGGAAATCAGGATTGCACAAACCCACAGCCATAAATAGCACGATTTCTGCAAAATTGCAGGCGTAAATGTCAATTTGCTGACTATTTACGGCTGTGATTTTGTGCAAATTGTGATTTCAGTAAAAAGGTATTCCTGCAATTTTGTGCAAAATCATGGCTCACATCAAAATAAATAAATAATAAATACAAACAGAGCTGGAAACCATGAGCTGGCATCCAAGGGCCAAGCTGGTGAAACCCCACTCTGCTCCACCCAAAGACCAGATTCCTCCAACATCCCCAAGTGTGTTCAGATGGGCTGTGAGACAATACGTGTAGCCCTGACCCTCAGCGATAGACAGCTCCTCCTGATCCTGCTGTGCATGCCTTTGTGTGGATGTCTAAAGTGGGGAAGCATTGATGCATAGTGTTCTTTGCATGGAGGCTTCTCCAGATCTCTGATCACATATGGTTCCAGGCAGGTTTCTGCAGCTCAGATGTTCACATGAACTCATGTGTGATGGGACAGAACATGGGAAGATGTATACATCACCCTCAGTGGCACATAGGCACAGCCCAGCAGCTTCCTTCCACCCATCTCACTGCTTCACACATTATTTTTGACTAGAGAGATCCTCAGAACAGAATTCTAACTTGATTGAAGGTGACTGGATCTCTCATGACAAACGAGCAATTACATTTGCTTCATGAAAAGGACTGCCTAGGAAGATCCTGGGATGATCAGGCTAATTAGGCCCTTAAAACAGAACAGTCATTTGGGCTTACAAAGAAAAATAATAATAAAATATCATAAAAATAGAAGAAAGAAGTCAGAACAGACAATATGTTAATCAGATTACAGACAGCTATGTCCTTATTGGATTCAAATTACAAGACTCTCCAGAGACAAAACAGACACACACACACACAAACACACACATCTCCACAGGGAACAAAACAGTGGTTGTAACATTACACATTTGGCAGCAATGATCATATATGTGAATTCTTCCCCACCCCGCACCCCAGTACAAATCCAGGTGACTTTATCACTATGCATACTCAAACTTGATCCAAAAGTGTTTTATATGAAACTAGCTGATATGCCCGGCATTGCTCGGGTCTGTGAATAATATTTATAACATTTATTTGATAAATAATAAATTTCTCTGCAACTTACTCATCTTTAGATTGGTTGGTTGTTTTTAGTTTCGTGGGGTTCATAAATTGTTTTGTTAGAATCAATGGAAAATTGTGTTAATAAGAACTGTGTTTTAAATTAGAGCTTCGTGATAATCCACATTTTTTGTTTTACCTGAAATGCCTACACCTCCCATCGTGCTTTGGCTGGAGCAGCCGTCTAAACTTCAGAAACAATCAGGACACACAACACCCCTTCTACCAGCTAAAAAAGATGCAAACCTAATATAAATTAGAGGTTTTACGCCTACTACAAGACGCTGATTCTTATTGGGTATGCAAGAATGATCCGACTACTATTGTAGCTAGGGAGATTTTTTTAAAAAAAAAACCTTATATGAGAGGTCCAGCTTGGGATATATAATGGAGGAAGAATATGGCTTCCTATTCAAAACTAACCCTAGAATTTCAGTTTTCTATACTCTGCCAAAAATTCATAAAGGTATCTCCCCCCCCCCACCAGGCAGGTCCATGGTATCAGCATGCAATTCTGTGTTAGAACCACTCTCACAGTTTATAGATCATTTCTAAAACCCTTCATACTTCTCATACCTTCTTATATATGTGATTCTTCTGATTTCATAAACAAAATTAAGTCCATCAATATAGAAGAGGGAGACATCCTGATGACAATGGATGTAAGATCCCTATACACCAGTGTACCCCAGCAGGATGCCCTCACTGTCATACAACACACACTGGACCAGAGAATGGAAAAACATCTCCCTATCCACTTTCTTCTCTCCCTTTCAAAAATAGCCTCATGCAAAAATTATTTCCAATTTGACAACAAATTTTATTGGCAAATCAAGGGGGTAGCCATGGGATGTCCCATGGCTCCAGAGGTAGCCAATCTGTACATGGCAGAATATGAAAAAAAAATTGTCATCATAGGGGCAATATGCAAAACATCTGCTGATATGGTTGAGATATATTGATGATGTTTTTTCCCCCCATTTGGTGGGGGGATAGGGAAGATCTACAACAGTTTATAATGTGGGTAAATTCCAAGAATGATAACATTAAATTTATTAACATTAACACTACAGAAATTCATTTCCTAGATCTAAAAGTGAAGAAGGAGGGAGGACATCTTATAACCTTCATCTATAGAAAACCCACTGATGTCTCTAGATATCTTAGATATGATAGTTCCCACCCCCACGCTTTAAGAAATAATCTCCCATTTGGACAATTTCTAAGGCCCAAACATAACTGTTCCAAAATATCAGATTTCAGACAGGAATCACAGACACTGTCCATGCAGTTAAAAGAAAGAGGGTTATCCCGATGTTGCAATTTCACAAGGCCTGAAAAAGGCTGAGGCTAAACCATGTTCAGAGCTTTTCTCAAGAAAGACTATAACAGCCCCAGAATGAATCAATTGTAGACTTAACATCTGACCATCTAACAAATCACCTGCAAAGAAGCCTAAGTAGTCACTGGCACATTATACAAAACATCCCATGGTGCCAGGAAAACCCATGGCCTCCTTTAAAAGAACCAGGAACATTAGAGATCTTTTAATCAGGAGTGAATACAAAGAACACAGTAGAAGTTTACCCAATTCTTTACCGGGTTCTTCCATGCCTAAAGGACACCATCCCTGTTGACACTGCTGCTACTGAAAATGCACCCTCAAAGTTACAGAATTCAAAAATCCATCTGATCAACAAAGATATTTCCTCAAACATTTTACTACCTGTAACAGGATTTTTGTCATCTATGCCATCCAGTGCAAATGCCCAATGATCTATATAGGCAAAACAATTAGACCTCTGAAAAAACATATAGGAGAGCACCTCTGTAACTTAAAGAACAACAGATCAGGTGCTTCATTCTTTTGCAGATTTAAAGTTTTGGGCCCTCGAAAAATTGGAAAGACAGGATAACAAATGGTTATTAAGAAAGGAAATAGAATGGATCCTAAAGTTAAAAACTCTAAATCACAGTGGCTTAAACTCAGATCCCGAATTTTTGCCACTCCTGTGACTCAGTAATTACCTGCAAAGACTCCCACATAAGAATAACGATAGCAATAATGACATATTGTGAGACCTTGTACTTATCATTTCCACATGGAAACACCTGGCAAAGCAAAAAAAAATGACAAAAAAAGATGCAACTATGAGAAAAGATTATTTAGAATAACAAAAAGAGGGCCATGGAATGATTGAATTTCCTCAGTTGCCAGTATCATAGGAGACTATCATCCTGCTAAGTGTTTTTTGCAGACATCTCTTACCAAGTAAGAACTTTTGTTAAAAGTGTTTTTACATCATAAAATGTTTTGTATGATTTATAGAAATTTTAATGTATAATGTGGACGGCCCCAAGAGCCTTCATATTGTATTAATTTAAAATATTAAGAAACTTATATATGGGCACAGGCCTTTTGAGGCAATATGCCTAACTTACCCCCTAAACTGATATGTTATGTGTTATCCCCATAAACATAATGTAATGTATTCTTGATGATACAGCCCCCTGAAGAAGGCCTTAAAAAAACAACATAGGCCGAAACACATTGGGCGTGAACGATAAAGTATCTTAGCATTCTGAGAACCTGCTTCAGTTCCTTTCTTTACCTTGAGTGGATGCTCCTCCTTTTGGTTTTTCTGAAGTTATTATGGAAAAGTGAAAGCAGCCAGAACACAGAATACTTTATTGGCATAATTTACGGTCCCCCTAAAATATATGTCTGTGAGGTAATCATCTTAAAGTAGCAGGCTGGTGCTAGGCCTGTGAGTTCACCTTTAAACAAATTAAATTCATTTCTTTTTTTTCCTCTCTCACCCTCATGACAACCCTTCAAGGTAGGCCAGTCCTAGGCTTGTGAGGTAACTTTAAAACAAATTTAATTAGTTTCTCCCCCACCTCTCTCTCTCACCCTCAATGCATGGCCAAGGCTGTCTTGAAGCTGTCGCCATAATTTTCCTTATCCCCACAGAAAACAAAAACTATAACTCCCAGCATGCCTTTTGCTGTGGTGCCCGACTTGCCCAATGGGAATTCTGCTGCTGAAGCTCATGGGAAGTGAAGTCTGACTGAGCCAGTCCACATTACACTGTGCAATCCGTGCCCATAGGTAGGCCTTGAGAGAGCTGGCTGGCTGGCTGGAAGTTAGCTTGGTTGCCATTGGCAATGGACCCAGACGTGCAGCCTCCTCCCCTCCTGCTTCTGATGGGGTCTAGCAACTGAAGCAGCTGGCCCCAGGCACCTCCCTACAGGCCCAGGAGGGCGAGCCACTACCAGGTAATGGCTGCCAAAGCCTGATAAGTCTTCCCTCCTGACCAAGGCATGCTGGGAGTTGTAGGCATAAGCCTAGGTCCCTGAATAACGTGTTAATCTTTGAACACCGTCTGAGATGTGGTGGGAGAGCAGGCCTTCTTAGTTGTGGCACCCTGCTTGTGGATGTCTTTTTCCCATGCATTAATGGCTTTTAACTGTCAAGTGAGGTTTTTTATATTATTTTTTCCATGACTTTTTAACGTCATGAGATTTTTTTATGCTGCATTTTTCCTGACATAACTAAACCACAACATTCCAAGACAGATGCAAGAATTACTGAATAAAGTTTATGATTTTTATGTAACAGCTTGACTATACCATTGAGACAGAAGAGTGAATGGAGGATTGACTGACATAGCTGAGGCTAGAATGGAAAGTGGGCAGGGTTAGTGGCAGTTGGAGAAAATCAGGTAGGAGAACAAAGACAGTGAGAGGTCAGGGTTTCTCTTGTTTTAATTTTTTTAAAAAAACTTTGTTATGCTTGTATGTGTATTGTGTTCCCCGCCTCGATCCGTAGGGAGAGGCGGGTTATAAATAATAATAATAATAATAATAATAATAATAATAAAATCAGCCACTCTACATGCCAGTACTACACGTCCCAGCATGCCTTTGGCAGCCCGCAGGTGTCCGCAACCTCTGAGACATCATCTCATTGCTGATGCTACTCCTCTACAGAGCATCAAAGAGTAGCATTGCCAAGGAGGGGAGGTAAGCAGCTATCAGTGGACACACCCAGCTCCAGCCAATCCTGCTGGGACTGCCTTGGCCTGTATTTCTCACCCACCAAGTGCTACATCAGGAGCCTGTACTGAAAGGATGGGGCTGGGCTTGGCACTTCCCCCCCCCCTTTGTCGGGTCTGTTTCTGGTCATGCACAGAGGACCTCCCCTTCCTCCCACCCTCTTAAGGGCAAAGGTTACACACTTGCTTCCCCCAGATTCCGAGGAAACAGCAATATCAGGACAGAATGCCTTTGAGCATTTTAGGCCCCTCAAAGTCATGATGTTGTATCTAATTACATTTTAAAACCACGCAGAGGGTTGGAGGAGTCACCGCAAATGTATGCAGCCCATTTATGTGGGTTGTTTCCTTTTATGTGGAATTGGGTTGACTGTTCAAGACCAACCTTAGGAGTCGGGGTTGTAAATGACATGCAGCAGCCACCAACCTGTGCACTCACAATGGCCACCAAAGGCCAGCAAGTCTGGCCTCTTGCCCAAGGAATGTTGGGAGTTCCACCCAAGGCATGCTGGGAGTTGTAGGCATAAACCTAGGTTTTTATTAAATTCTTTAAAAATACTTAACACCCACCCACCCCCAAAATCATGTTTTTTCTGGTACATTGTACAGCCAGACCTATCACTGTGTCACCGTGTCAAGTTTCTAACTTATCTGAAAGTGGGTAAACATTTCCGGAAACACATGAAGCACACAAGCTTTCCACTTTACAGGTAGAGATGAGAAGACATAAGTCTCTATGGAGTTGCTTGAGAATAAAAGGATTTCTATCAAACCCATTAAGGCAAACAAATATTATAGCTCCTTGAAATCCCAAAGGCATGGTGGTTGTTCCATATGGAGAGTTTGAAAAAGCTACCTCATTTTGGCAGGGAATGCTGTGTGGCCATTAGTGAACTTTTAACTGAGTTTCTCAGGTCAAAACCTGGAAACAATGCCTTGACACCTCCTGGGACCAACTATTCCCAGTCAGTTCTGAGGCATATCCCAGGAAAAACGATTAACACTGACATATCCCTTTATATATATATATATCTCAATCCCAGTCTCTGTAAGTACTATTTCTTCAGTGGAAGTGGCAGCCATTTTGTTTATGAAACTGTCATGCCTCAATTGTACCTTCCCTGAGGGAGATTTTCCATTAGCGCTATGTATTTTCCCAACTGCTATTCAGGTTTCACACACACACACAAAAAGCCTCTGTCAGTGTTCAAAAAAGTAATAACACAATGAGATTTCAGTGAACTTTAAAATGCTATCCCCACACTAAAGATTTGGTCTTTGTTTATGAAGCAGACTGACAAGTGTATGACTTTAGCTTAAAATGTATACTTGAAGTTGTATATTTTGTTCATATCAGCCTTGGTTTAAAATTTATCATTTCATCTAAGTATGCAGTCTGCTTAATGGGAATTTCATAGAAGCTCCATCAGTGGTTAATTTAAGAGGAAGAGATGAAACAGGAGTCTGAGATTGCTGAACATAACAATCAGCTTCCTTAAGACATGGGCCCAAATCTTATTTTTTGTTCTGTGCAGATGAAAGTATTGAATAAGACAAGATATTTGCTTAAGAAAAAAGGGGCAGGGATATTAGCTTGCTCTTGGTAACAATTGAGATATCCAAAGTGGAAGAAATGAATGTCGAAGGGGTAGATTATTCTATTTAATTATTTGTTTTGCTCATGACACCAAGGTTACCCAACCCTGTCTTACTACCTGCACTATCCTGGTGCACCTCAAATATATGAAGAACTAGACATGTTCAACACTGAATATAATTGTTGTAAAAGCAAGATAAAACAAGGACGAGATTTCACCATTCTTACTCACCCAACTTATATCACTCTTTTGTGGAAGTTCTTACTGTTCCCCACCTCGATCCGTTGAGAGAGGCGGGTAATAAATAAATAAATATATTATTATTATTATTATTATTATTATTATGTATAGTGTGTCAAACCAGTCTCTATTTCTGACATTACACCATCTGAATTTAATGAGTGGTGCAATAGTGATGCTTTACATAGCTGCTTTTTGATCATTTATAGCTTGAATTGCTTCTGTCCTTTCGAAATCTTGTGATTGTTTCCATATGATGATGAATGGAGATGGTTGGAGGATGTTGCGACATCATTCCAAGAAGGAGTTGTTTTCTGATCGTCCCAGCACCTTAGTTAAAGATCAGCACCCTTTCTTTGTGTCTGGATCACTAGGTAGCTCAGGGCTGTGAGATACAAGGAGGAAATTAAACTGGTGACAGTCGTACTCTGAACAGAAGAGAGAGGTAGAGCTGTTGGGTAATGATAGCCTTGAAATAAAGAAGCGTTAGACTTAATCCTCTACCATCTGTCTTCATTCTGCTAATAAGCCACTCAATCAGACACTGCAGACTGTTTGTTAACATTCAGAAACAGATACATAATCACTAGGAACGTGCCATTTCTCCAGTTGGGGACTGATTCTTAGGAGGACAGACTTTTCCCTTTAGTAAATATGGTTTTACCTGAAGACAAAGTCTAACAATGCAGGTAAAACTTGCACAAAACTGCTAAGCTACCAACCCAAAACACAACCCATCAGTCTATCTATTTCACCCCACAAGGACTGAATAAACTTCCTGCTTTTGCTACCTGCCTTTGATGCCAAAACCAGATTAAGTTGTGTTCAGCTAGGTGGATAACAACAGATTTCCCAGGCTGATGTAGCTGTGCCTAGGTAACAGTTCTTGGGTATCAGGTTTACGATCATATCTTCATGCTTGTGACCGCTGTTCACTCTGCATATGCCATAAATTATCACCTTTAAACTCAATATGCTGGAGGGAAACGTCAATAAACAGTCCATGGTCGAAAGCTGAAGTATCCGTCAGCAGCTAGGTCAAACAATACTGGGTTCAGGAAAGCATCAAAAAGTAGTCAGGGTCCGTTCCAAAGGTCAGGATATGTCCAGGCAAAATCAAGGAGCTGGTATGTAAGACAAGGCACCAAAAACAATAATTGCTTTCAGCTTTGCTTCTGAGTTCTGGCATGTCTTTTATGGGGATGGTGGTGATTGGGAATTGTTGTCAGCTGCATTGGCCTTCAGCTGGCTTCTGCCTGTTCCCGTGAAGGGCCGCTCCCCAAACACTCCCAGGCTCAACTGTGCTTCCTTTCTGCTTAATCCCTCAAACTGAAGCACAACAGCATGAACAGGAAAATTGTGCAAATCGAGCAGCGATGGAACATGACATTTGTGCACATTTCTCAATTTGTGCAACTTTCCTCCTTGAACTGAAGCAGAGCTGATTCAGTCTACAGGGGGAAATTTGCACAAACTAGGAAATTTGCACAAAAGTGAATTGGGAAAGTTACAAAAATGGAACATGAGCAAATACCCAGCAATTTGAGAACATGTTTGGCGGACACAATGCTGTGCTCATGATTGCGGTTGGGGATTTGAACATGGCATGCTTGCATGTTTTACGAGCAAAATTGAAATGCTCACGTATCCCTACTTCCAGTATTCTGGCCAATGAGTACTAAGGCATTGATATGATTAAAAGAAAAGCCAGCTTGCTTAATTTCCTTCCATCACATAACCAGTGAAGGAGAAGGGAGCAGGTTTTCTGCACTTCTTTTCTCAATTATAGCATTCATTTTGCCCCAGTCAGCCTCAGCTGCAGCACTGGCTGGTGGTATGAGCACTGATCATCCTGGCTTAGGGACAGCTTGGTAGGCTCCTGCAAATTATTATATAAAGGCCTACTGAAATCAATTTTTATTTTATTAATGAAACTAAATACTATTAAAAAGGAGGGGCTGTGGCTCAGTAGTAGAGCATATGCTTTGAGAGCAAATCTACACTACACTCAACATCTAAGGTCCTCCTCCAGGTGCCTACTCCGGGTGCCTACTCCGAGGGAAGCTCAGAGGACGGCAACAAGGGAGAGAGCCTTTTCAGTGGTGGCCCCCCAATTATGAATGATCTCCCCGAAGAGGCTCGCCTGGCACCAACATTGTTATCTTTTCGGTGCCAGGTCAAGATTTTTCTCTTCTCTCAGGCATTTAACCGCATAAGTTGAGATTATTATTATTATTATTATTATTATTATTATTTCTTTTTATGCAGAATACTTGTTTTAAATGGATAGTGTTTTTATGCTTTTTATGGTTTTTAAATTTTGTATATCGTTTTTTAATGTTAAATGTTTTTCATCTTTGTAAACCGCCCAGAGAACTTTGGCTATGGGGTGGTATATAAATGCAAATAATAATAATAATAATAATAATAATAATAATAATAATACCCACTAGCGTCTTCAAGTAGGGAAAACTAAAGTCACAGCGACCTGCTGCCAGTCAGTGTTGGTAATGCTGGTCTAGATGGATCAAGAAAGCGACCCACTCATCTGTTTGACTCAGTATGAGACAGCTTCCCACGTTCCTACATTACAGCAAGTTTAATAAATTGATCTTGTTGTACATAACTGCCCCCAGAGACTCTACAGAGTGATGTGGTGTGATGGAAATCACAAAATAAAGAAAGGGTGTTGCTTTTTCATATTGATTTTCAGTGCCACCTTAGTAAAACATAAGCTCCCCCACCCAATAGCTGCCTCTGGGTCCAACTCTAGTCTTCTCCCAAAGTCCCTGGGCTGTGGTGTGTGTTCGATTGAGGCAGACAAGGTCTCATTTCCTCTTTCACTCACCCTTTCCTGCATCTGACTTCTTGCCAGATCTGTATCAACTAGTTAGCGATCAGCACTGTAGCAATTATGGCGGGGTTTTGGCAGCCACTCATAAAATGACTAACAAGAGCTATTAAGCACAAGGAGGTGTCAGCCTGCTCCTCTGCCACCTGTTCAGCAAGCCGGTGGATGATAGTAGGTACTCAAGACATCCTTCCCCTGTACAAAAGAGCTGGCATGCAATCAACCCACTATTCCCTTCTTAATTATGATCCTTTTCTCTTCCCCCTACTTCACTCGTGTCTTCTACAAGATGTGTTTCTGTTTAAAAAACACATTCTAAATGGCTCTGCTGCATCAGACCAGTGGGCCATTTTCACTGTAGACAGTATGAATGCATAGCTTGTTATCATTGGCCTCATATAGGCATTCAAAAAGTCTAAACATGGATGGTCCATGGGCAGGCAGTCCATGGGGAGGCAGCCACCCCAACCCTAGGCTGACCATATGAAAAGGAGGACAGGGCTCATGTAACTTTAACAGTTGTAGAGAAAAGGGAATTTCAGCCAGTGTCATTTGTATGCAATTCGTACCTGGTGAAATTCCCTCTTCATTACAACAGTTAAAGTTGCAGGGGCCCTGCCTTCTTTTGTATATGGTCACTCTAGTATAGTGCCTGCAACTTTAACTGTTGTGATGAAGAAGGAATTTCACCAGGAACTAATTGCATACAAATGACACTGGCTGAAATTCCCTTTTCTCTGCAACTGTTAAAGTTACATGAGCCCTGTCCTCCTTTTCATATGGTCAGCCTACCCAACCCAACCCAACCCAACCCAACATTGGCCTTCCTGTGTGAAGAGAGAAGTTCTGAAAGGAGATTTTGATAACATTCAAATGAAGACGGTTACAGTCCTCTCCTCAGTCGGGATCATGTAGATTTCTAATTGTGGAAAGGACTATAACTGCATTCAGTCAAACAAGATTACAATCTAACTTCAGTCATGGGGAGGTTAGAAGTTGAACGAAGTGGGACTGTTGCCCATGGCCTTGCAGTCCCTCTACACTTAGGATTCAATCCTTCAATCCTATGGAAAGAAAGAAAGAAAGAAAGAGCCTTACAACTCCCAGCATGCCCCAGCTAGCATGTCTGCCTGCCTGCCTGGGGCATGCTGGGAGTTGTAGGACTTTTAATGTCTACACATACATAGGACTGAACCCTTAGACTTTAGAATGTCCTCATAGTGTTTTTAACTTTTGCCTATTCAGAACTAGTTCACACACATCAGGGCATATTTATTTATTTATTTTTATGTATGTATATATTTATTTATTACATTTATATACCGTCCAATAAGAGCAAGGTTCAGAGTTGCATTTCCTTGCATATAACCTCTAAGGTAAATGTGAGTGTTCACAAGTACACTCACCAAACAGATTCTACTTGCATGATCTGCCAATCTCAAAATAGAGTGGATGGGGTTTTGGAGCCCATGAGAGGATATAGTCAAGCTTTTAATGTAGATTCACATTGAAGGCTATGTGTGTGGTAAGGAGGGGGAAGCATGGGTGTGCGTCTTTCTCCCACGTATGTCAGCCCACAGTTTAACATGCAAGATGGATCTACATCGAGACATAGCATTTCTGTCAAGCTGAAACGGAAGGCAGTTTTAGTGGGCGGTGTATTGCCAGATTGCACTCTCTCGCTGACATGCCTGGGTGTGAAGCATTCTGGGATATATGTTGCAAACACCACCTACTCAGGATTAGGGAGCATCATTAATGATTCACATGCATAACCTATACTGTCATCTGCATTAACAACTCACAAATCAATAAGCACACATATGAACACATGCTCATAGACTTCTGTATTACAAACAAGCAAGACATACCCGAAGCGTGAGGTGATGTTAATGATTCTCCACACATTCCCTATAATGTCTGCATAGATGAATATACAACTCAATATGCACATCAAAACAAGTATCAGTTATCAATTATCCTTGCACCACTCTGAAATAAATTCTGCCTGAATGTCAATTCGGTGCTTTAGGGGTGTGATGCCCCTTGACAGGGGGAAGGGGTGTTGTTTGCTGCTCTGCTTCAGGCACAAAACACCTTCGGTTGGCCCTGCTATTGACAAGTCAGTGCTGTAGTGGCTAGTGTGCTGGGCTGGGAGTCGGGAGATCCAGGTTCTAGTCCCCACTCAGCCATGGAAGCTCACTGGGAGACTTCGGGCCAGTCACAGACTCTCAGCCCATGCTACCTTGCAGGGTTGTTGTTGTGGGGGTAAAAAATGGAGAGGAGGAGGAGGAGGAGGATTGTGTATGCTGCCTTGGGTTCGTTGGAGGAAAAGAGGCAGGATATAAATGTAACAAACAAATAAATAAAGAGACATTGCACCATTCTAGTGCTGAAGTGTATTCCCATTCTGGTTTTTGCAAGGGCAACAAAACAGTTAGGATGAAGCATGCATACTGTTTTAACAGTCAGTGCCCTGATCCACAATTTTATCCCAGTGATGCATAGGGTGACCATATGAAAAGGAGGACAGGGCTCCTGTATCTTTAACAGTTGCAAAGGACAGGGAATTTCAGCAGGTGTTGTTTGTATGCATATATAACCTGGTGAAATTCCCTCTTCATCACAAAGTTAAAGCTGCAGGAGCCCTGTCTCTTGACCATGTACAAAAGAGGGCAGGGCTTCTGCAGCTTTAACTTTGTGATGAAGAGGGAATTTCACCAGGTTCTGCTTATATACAAATGACATCTGCTGAAATTCCCTTTTCTATGAAACTGTTAAAGATACAGGAGCCCTGTCCTCCTTTTCATATGGTCAGCCTACAGTGATGCAGGGATTTTATTCTGGTGTTTCAGACAGATGCACAGACACAGGTTCAAGAGCAATAGTAAAATCTAACATGAGTCCTACTTAGAGCAGACCCACTGAAATAAATAGGACTTATGTTAGTCATGTCCCATGAAGTCCCATTCATTTCAGTGGATCTACTCTAAATAAGATTTATGTTGGATTTTACCCCAAGAGTCCATAAGAAAGACAAATTTGGAACCTAGAATAGCTGGGCTATTTCATATGGAGTAGAAAGGTTGCTGTGGCTTGAATGGCGTTCTCCTATGTTACTAAAGCATGCTTATCAGGGCAAAGTCATCAGAAGCAGTCAGAGGAGAACCAGGAAACAGTTGTGCCAGGGTCTCAAAGCCAAGAAACATGCTGAAGTCAAGAAGACTATTGTTCTTCAGGCAAAGTCCCAACCCAAACAGAAGCCTTGTATAGGTCTCCCTGTCTAGAGCCTGAGAATACATCACTGTCAGAAAGATGCCGCATCTGCAATTATGGTTGCTTACTGCCACAGGACAGCTGCATGCAGACCAGAAGTTCCCCAACTCTAGCCCCAGTGGCTCCCAAGAATGGTAGCAGCAATGTTACTTTATTATTATGAGCACTCTTAAGGTTATTTGAGGGCTTCTTAGAGCAGGCAGTACTGGGCTAGCTGGATGTCACGTGGTGAGCCTTCCCAGTGTCTATGTACTCAAACGAAGGAGTGGATATCCAAGTAAATGAGCTTTATTATGCAAAGCAATCCATCCATTAGCAATTGAGGTTTACAGTCCTCACCGGCTTCTAAAGCTAAGATCCCTGACTAAGCTGATGCAACTTAATTAGTTTACCTAAAGATCCCTTTAGGGATGCACCACAATATAAGAGAAAGTCATTGCAATTTTGAAACTATTCTAAAGCACAGAATCTGAAAGGCTTTCTCAGTCCTGCCCTCAGGGAGAGTCTTCGCTTAGAGACAGCCTGTGATGGCCACAGTCCCTTCTCCTTGTCCCAACCTGTTTTCTCCTAACCATGGCTTAGTGTGCCGGTTAAATAAGCCCAGCATAAGGCAGGTGTACAGAACCTCTATCAGCCCAACTTTCAAATTCCATGTTGGACACCACATTCTAGTGGTGGGCAGGCCAAAGGGGTAGGGCCAACGGATTTTTTTTTAAAGCCAGCATGTTGTTATCATTATTATTGTTGTAATTATTGTTGTTTTTATTTTGCATAAAGTAACTAAAACTTTAGGAGAGAAACTCCATCCTTTTGGACTGGGGAAAACTGCACAGAACCTGGGAAACCAACAATTGATGGTTGGGAGAAAGCAAGTGGGACCAGGAGAAGGGACGGTGGGTACTTGGAAAACTCCAGAGGGCTGGATTGGTACCTCAAGTGTGCTGGATTGGGCTCCCATGCCTGACCTTTTGTACCATTGGTGTGAGACAGTGTAACTTATTCATAACTCCGCAAAGGAGATCTGGGTTTCTTTGTTGTGGTGGTGGGTTTTACATTCCACCTTGAACTCCCGCCCGTCCTTTGCTTTTTTATATACAGAATTCAGAACTGGAGTCGCGGGATGAGGGGAGGGAAAGAGGCAGGCACTTAGGCATGCAGATGAAAGCTGTTTTATGGTTTATAATTATCTTGTACCAACCCTCCAAATAATTATAACTTGTGCATATTAATAATTGATCTAGAACGGCAGCCCTGTACCACAGAGCCCACGACAGAAATGGGGGAGGGGAGTTCAAGCTGGTTTTGCATAATGTGCCTTGGTCTACACTGAACAACTGCTAAAATGGCAACACAGGCACACATTTGCATCCATGCGCCCTCCCCCCCCCCCCAACCTCGCTGGAGTCAGTGAGCTATTAGAACAATTAACTGACGCGTCCATTAAAGGCGAGGCGGCAATTATTTTGTTTCTAATTTAGAATAAATATAAAAGCCCACTTGTGCAGCTGAGTGGCTTATTTGTCCTGCTTAAAGGGATCTAATGGGGTGATGGTTGTCAACAGAGAAAGGGCTTTTCCATTTCCATTTGTTTTCCTGTTAATTTGGTTTCTCTTTCCTACATCCCCCCCTCTATTTTGTAATGAAACTTGAAAGAAGGGGAAAGGGAGGTGGGGGGGGGGACCTTATAACTACAGAGTTTATCATAAGCCCAAGGCATGCAAAATCAAGGCTGTTAAATTGCACAAAAGCAGGACAAAAGATGAAGATGAAGAAAAAGAATCACTATTGAGAAAACACTTCGGCAGCTGAATGGTTTGTCAATGGAAGGTCGAGGAGTTATTAGCTTCTCGAGCGGCATGTTCAGGCAGTTGATTGCACGCGTTCTGTTTGCAAAAGTCAGTGGGAATGCTCAGACCCTCCTCGCCTCTACAAAGAGGCTCAGAAAAACAGGGTATTGTGACAGGCCTCCATGCTGGAGCCTTCATATCACATTTCCAAGGATGGAGCAAGGGGAACATTTAAGGATCAACAGATCGTGAATTTCATTTCTGTTCAGTTTCTCAGCTTCCTGATCTAAAGTTTATTTCAGCCCAATTCTGCATCAATGTATGTTTTTTAAAATATATATATTAAATTCCGCATGAAAATCTATGCACATGTTCATGCATGGCTGTCAAAAATATGCATTCTACATGCACTTTCCCCAATATGTACACATTTGTGTGCACTCTTTGCAAATCTACACCCATTTTTGACAATCTATTCCCCCTATTATAATGCCTTTCTCTGTGTAATTTTCATGATTATTTGCCCACATTTCTTTCACTACATAGAATTTTATACACCCTTTCCCCTAATGTGTGCAATGCCGTGCAACTTTTCTTTGAATGGAGAACCGGATTGCAAAATTAGAAAAGGTGTGAATTTTGGCGTGGAACCCTATCCCAGTTCACATATTAGTTTTTAGAGGTATGAATCTGGTAGATTCACAAAATATCAAACTGAACAAATCTGGTTCCCATCCCCGTTCTCAGCACTGCTAACTTTCAAAGAGGCCAAGTAATGGACGCCTTGAATAGTCTCCTTTTTTTTCCAAGTCAAAATAGCCATTTTGCTGAATGAGAAGATGTAGAAATATTGTCCAAAAAGTCTCTTTGTGCAAATATTCACCTTCTCTGGTCCTGTTCCGTGCCAGTGTTTCCCATCAAACCTGCAACTTCATCCTTACCTGACAGGGAAGAGACCTTGATCATGAAGGAAGTTTTCCCAGGGTGTGGCTAATCCATTGTACTCTGGGTGTGCTACCCCTGCGATTTCCCCAAATGCGGGAAACTTGACTGCATAATTTGTGGTAGTCAGTCTTTGTAAACTGCCCAGAGAGCTTCAGCTATGGGGCAGTATATAAATGCAAATCATCATCATGGTCATCCTCCTCCTTCTTGGATCAATACAACGGGTGAATGAGATGCATCACAATGCAACTTTGCCTATCAGATTCAGCTATGTTGCATTGTGACAAAAACTGGGGGGGGGGGGGGGTCCCATGGAATGAAATGCATACAAATCATGTGTGCATTTAGAAAAAAAATGTACATGGGAAGATGTACACCTATCCATGTGGAAAACTAACGGCTCCAATCCTGAAGAGGCTTGGCGGTGGAAAAATGAGAACTTCAATGAGATCAACCTTGAAAGACCTGCCCATCCCTCATCAAAGTATCTATACCTTATCAGTCATGAGCTGCAGTCCCTGGCCAGAGGACGTATTATTGCACATGGTTATCCCATTTGGTTTATAGGACCTTCGCACTGGATTTCCAAGTAGTTTCATTATGTGATCTCATACTCTGGTTAGTTGATCTCCCCAATGGTCATCAGAGCACCACTCAAACTTTGTCTTTACCCCTCTGCTGTCCATCGCAATGAAGGTTCGCCCTGCTCCATCACTTGGCCGTTGTGTGTTGGGGGAGCTCACGTTACTGCAAGCGCTATCACTGTCAACTTACCAAGGAGATGCAACTGAAAGTGATTAGGAAAGGCAGATCCTGTATATGCTGAATGGAGCCTTTTGTTCTTCGCCCACCAAAGGGAATTCTAAAGGGAGCTGGGGGAGGCTGCAGCACGCACCCACGAACTCGTTTAAAATGCATCTTTATCAGCGGGATGAATCTCTCACTGACATTAATGTTAATCAGACACTGATGCAAGTTAAACCTGAATGGAAAGCAAATATTTTTGTTTTGTCTCCTGCCAGACAGGCAAGAGGTTCTTCTGAGCTACTGGGAAACCTTATTGAAGAAGCAGGCACCAAACTGAAAAAGAAATGAGTACATATGAGTCCGCATGGGCCAAGCCAGAGATGGGTGGGACCAGCCCTTTTTCTCTTTGTAACACCCCCCCTTCACTCTCTCTCTCTCTCTCTCTCTCTCTCTCTCTCTCTCTCTCTCTCTCTCTGTGTTTCTCTACTACCCTCATTCTCTCCCCCTCTGCCTTCTCTCTTCAGAAGAATGTCCAGGACAAGGACCAACCTGATCCAGACATGCTTATAAAGGGCTGGTTATGAACCAATCAGAGCTGGGAATACCCAGCAATGGCAAACATGCTTGGGAACATCCAACACATGGGACGTTTTGTAAGCTGGTTACTGCTTGAGCCTCCTAGTACACTCTGGCGTCAGATTAAGAAGCGTGTGTATCTTTTGTATAATCCTTCAGTCTGCCTTGAAATTTTTATCAGCTATCTTTGGACATGATAGTTAATGTTAATATTTTGGTGTTGTATGGATTTGTTTTTAAGGAATTTATTGTAATGAAGAGTGGTAGAGAAAAGTGCCAAATAAATAAATAAATAAATAAAGGCAAGTTTGGAATGACAGTGATGTAGTGTCATTCTAAACTAGAGCTTAGAGAAATATTTTTCAGTTCTCATTTTAATGTGACTTCATCCAATTCTGCAATTTTGAACCATTATGGATGAGACCGATTGGATGAGACCGATTATCTGGATCCATTTCAGTCGAGTTTCAGGCCTGGTTTTGGTACGGAAACAGCCTTGGTCACCCTGTATGATGACCTATGTCAGGAGAAGGACATGGGGAGTGTGACTCTGTTGATTCTCTTTGATCTCTCAGCAGCTTTCAAAACCATCAACTATGATATCCTTCTGGGATGACTGGCTGAGTGGAGAGTGGGAGGCACTGCATTGCAGTGGTTCTGCTCCTACTTGGGGGGTCGGCTCCAGAAGGTGGTGCTTGGGAACATTGCTCGGCCCCATGGATTCTCCAATATGGGGTTCCGCAGGGGTCAGTCTTGTCCTCCATGCTGTTCAACATCTACATGAAACCGTTGAGTGCAGTCATCTGGAGTTTTGGAGTGCATTGTCATCAGTACGCTGATGACATGCAGCTCTAGTTCTCCTTTTCATCTTCACCAGGTGAGGCTGTGGTGTGCTGAACCAGTGCCTGGCTGCGACAATGGACTGGATGAGGGCTAATAAACTGAAACTCAATCCAGACACGACTGAGACGCTGTTAATGGGTGGTTCTTCTGACCGGATGGAGGGTCTTCAACCTGTTCTGGATGGGATTGCACTCCCCTTGAAGGAGCGGGTTTGTAGCTTCGGGGTTCTCCTAGAACCATCTCTGTCACTTGAGGCTCAGGTGGCCTCAGTGGCACGGAATGCCTTCTATCAACTTCGGTTGGTGGCCCAGCTACGTCCCTATCTGGACAGGCATAACCAGGCTTCAGTTGTCTATGCTCTGGTAACCTCCAAGTTAGATTACTGCAGTGCACTCTACGTGGGGCTGCCTTTGAAGGTGGTTCGGAAGCTGCAGCTTGTGCAAAATGCAGCGGCCAGATTGATAACTGGAACCAGAAGGTTCGAGCATATAAGACGTACTCTGGCCCACTTGCATTGGCTGCCTGTATGTTTCCGAGCCCGACTCAAGGTGCTGGTTTTAACCTATAAAGCCTTACACTGCTTGGGACAACAATATCTGATGGAACACCTTTCCCAACATGAACCTACCCAAACACTACGTTCAACTTCTCAGGCCCTCATCCGAGTGCCTACTCCGAGGGAAGCTTGGAGGTTGTCAACAAGGGAGAGGGCCTTCTCTGAGGTGGCCCCCCAATTGTGGAATGATCTCCCTGACGAGGCCCGCCTGGTGCCAACATTGTTATCTTTTCGGCGCCATGTCAGGACTTTCTTCTTCTCTCAGGCATTTGGCAATATCTGAGGAGCCTGGGTTTGTTTTTGTTTTCGTAGCTTTTTTGGGCTGTTGTAGTGGTTTTAAATGTATGTGTGTATTGTGTGTATGTTGTATGTTTTTGCTGTTTAAATTTTTGTACATTGTTTTTAATTATTTTAATCCTATGTAAACCGCCCAGAGAGCTTCGGCTATGGGGCGGTATACAAATGTAATAAATAAATAAATAAAATAAAATTCAAGTATCTTTCAAAACTCATGCTTCTACACATTTCGCAATTTTTTTAAAAAAAACCTGTGTACAAAAATGTGTACAAAGGGGGAAATAATGTTTAAAAAGCATTATATTAGGAAAATTGCTTGCAATAATGTGTGTATTAGGCAAAAATGCATGTAAAATGAATGTGTTGGGAGACATGTGCAAATAAAATGCTTGTGCTTTTTCATGTGAACTTAAAAATCAAATCTCAAAATTTGGGACAAAATGAAGTTAAGATTGGAATAATGAGAAACTGGAACATAACGAAATTGGTGGATTCAGTCATCCTTATTCCATTTATTATTTTTTTGCATTTCTATACCACCCAATAGCCGAAGCTCACAAAATTAAAACCATCAAGTATAATTCAAGGTTTTTTATAAAAAACACAATATAAAAAAACACTATGGAAAAGCACAACCAGGATAAAAATAAGCAGCAATGCAGAAATGTATACAGATTTAAAACAGCAAAGTTAAAAGACTAAAATGGTGAACTGTTAAAATACTGGGAAAATAAAAAGGTGTTTTTGAGTACAATGTAGATGCCAGGCGAATCACTCTAGGGAGCTCATTCCATAGACAGGGTGCCACAACAGAGAAGGCCCTCCTCCTGGTAGCCACCTGGCTCACTTCCTTTGAAAAGGGCTCACAGAGAAGGACCCCTGAAGATGATCTTAGGGTCTGGGCAGGTATGAATTGTTAGGGGGGGAAGCGTAAAGGAGACAAACGCTGCGAGCGTTTGTGTAATCAATAAGTCCAGTAGCAATCCAGGAGCTGAACAAATACACACCGTTTCTGTGTATAATACAAATTGTTTACTTGTGGTCCAATATATACAAAGGCACAACAGGTTTCATCCAGATATATACAGTCCTCCAGCAATTCTCTCATCTGCAATTCTCCGTTCCAAAATACATACTCCCAACTCTCCACAACAGCCATTAATTTAAGGCTCACTTTTATACTTTTCTGACTCCAGCCCAGCCCAAATTAATTATCTCATCCTAATAAAAAACTTTCTCACTATCAGGATGACCTTTCCAATTTCCTGTCTAGAAAAAACTCTTTTCTAACTTAATTGCTTTCAGCTGGCTATTCTATCCTTGTGGACACAAAACTTTTAACCAATCCACTTAGACTTGGAATTTTCCTCAACATGAATGGGAGGAGGTGTTCCTTTAGATAACCTGTTTAGGGCTTTGAATGTCAATACCAGCACTTTGAATCAGGCCCAGATCTGGACTCAACCTGAGATTGAGGGAGGACGTATATAGCTGGTGGTCAATTAATGGTATATCTATATATTTGTAAATGCAAGTTTAAAAACAGAAACTGCTGCTCCCACTTTTACTGGTAAGCACTCACCCACTTACCAATGCATTTAAACTCTTGCCTACCTCTTGCAAATATTGGAGAATGCCTTCCCATTTTCAACAGTCTGTGGATGGGTTAGCAAAAGTGGGAGAGCACTACATTAAAAACTGCAGCGAACTGCATCACACAATTTGGAGAAGTGCAAGATCAGTTCCGAATTCCATCTTAGTCTGAGAGGAACGGATCAGGTCCATTCATATTGGACCCTGCAAAGATCAAATTCTGCAGGAATCCTTCAATGTGAAGGATGCATGACAGCCTGGCAGAAAGCTTATCAAATATTTGCCATGTTCAGAGCTTTGGTCCTTGGAAATTCAGCTATTCTTTGTAAGGCACTTGCACAGTTAAGCAAAAATCTGTACGTAAGCAGACAGTATCAAAAGGGTCAGATGTCTTGCACTGACATTTGCTTTTGGTGGTAAGCTGAACATGTAACTTTTGGCGCTTTATCACCCAGTTCTTTTCAGCAAGGAGTAATTGGAAATTAAGTAAAGGGTTAGCCCTTTTTATGTGCACATTCTCCCCGTCTCCTCTACACAGAGGTTTTCTCTGTAAAAGTGTCTATTACGGTACCAGAGATGCCTTAAAAGCACCTATTCAGGCTTAATTGTCCTCTCCGTTAAGGGCCACAGCCCTTTTCACATCCACTTCCATGTCTCAGGGTACCATAATAAACTGTTTCCCAGCAGGTAATATTTCATAAGAAATGCAGGTCACTCCATTGACTCAGCCTCCACTGGACCAGAACCCACTATTGCGGGTCTGTTTATACCATTAAGCCAACTTAAAATGATGCTATAAATCCTCCGGCAATCTGTTTTAGCCTCTCTGAGAAACTAAAACTGAAACTATTCCCAAAACTCCCATATCTTTTTTTGTTTACCTGGAAGATCTTTGTCCAGAGCTGAATATGCCAGATGTTGGTTAGCACCTATTTTACTGGATGTATATATGGTGAACATAACCACATGCTCTTCCTGCATTGTTGGTTTTATACTAGCATACTAAACAAAGACCTTATTTATTTATTAAAACATTTGTATCCTGCCCTATATTACTCGGTCCTCAGGACGGCATACAGATAAAATCAGAGCACTGTAAAACAATAAATAATATACAAAGATCTTAGTCTGGAAGGCCCCCATTCTAAGTCTAGGGATGAGTAAATTTGTCTATTTTCTGCCCAGGTCACCTCTGCATGTTTTTACCCATAATTATATTCCATTACCCATTTCATTTCCACATTAATATGCAATTTTTAAAAACACATCCATTTAAGTCCAGAACTACCTGTTAATATATCAGGAGATGACAAGCCTAGAACCATTAGCCCTTAGATCAGTATATGGATGCCACATGGGTTTAACCAGTACAGCTGCAGGTTGGAGGACTCTTGGCATGAACAGTGAAGCATTCCCAGCTACTTGGATAGCCATCGGCTATACTCAAGACAGGCAAGGCTATAAAAACTTCCTGTTTAGCCTGGGACTTTATATGGGCAATTTCCTGGCTCTGATTTCTGGTTCTGACTCCTGGCTCCCACCGGATGGCAGCCTACAACTCAACAATGCCAACATCAGAGCAATTGTGGAGTACAGCCCTTCATAGAGTGCATCACTTCGGGCCGCAAGTAAGGGGATCACAATGCTGAATGCCAAGCACATGTCAAAAGTTCCTGGTGTGTAGAAAGGGATTAGGATTATAACTGAGCATTTTCCATGATTCCACATCTCTGAAAAGAAATGTGGGAGAGCACGTGCATTCTGAAGTGGTACGATCCTATCTTGCAAGGGCTGCACCATATGATTCTCCCAAACACCTACCTAGCTAAGTCTTCAGCAGATACTATGATTTGGGGTATTTCTGTACAGCCCATGAGGGGCAGGAACTTCTCTCCTTTAATTAAAAGCAGCAGCAGCAAACGGTCACATGTTATGGAACATTTGTAGTCTGCCTGCAGGCTGACCTTTGCATGAACAAATGGGAGTTTTGTGACATCGAGAAAGACCCTTTGCCACAGCACTTCTACACCTGATATTTGCTCATTTGCGCATACCATAATTCTATAAATAGATGGATGCATTTAGCGGTGAAATGTGTTTTGATTCTTAGCTTGAACTGGGAGAGGTTGGCATACAATGTGGTTTTATAGAGATTGGAATAGGAAGATAGTGAAATATTGCATGACTAATAATTCTCATCAATATTTATGAGAGGCCGACTGTGTGGCATATATAAGTCTTTAGCTTTGTTAAAGAGAGAGAGAGGAAGAGAGAGAAATGGGAGGGGGGAAACTCTTGGTATTTTTAGAAGCAAATGTGAAATGAAATATTTAGGATGGCCTGGAAATAAATGTTCCGAGCATTCACCTCCAGTTCAGTCTGGAACGTGCACAGGAATCTTTAAAGGGCTTAGACAGAGTTTAAAGAAAGCCGTGCGGAAGATTCCAACTGGGAACTGAATGGCCCTGATGTAAAGATCCTCACTCATGGCGGCGGGTTGAGCCTACCCGTCTCCCCTGCTGAACAACCATTAGGAGCTGCCTGTCATGTCTGACAACACTGATCATCTGTGGCTCTTCTTTCTGCAGCCAGTGCTTTCATTTCGCTCTCATCCAAAATCAAACTTTTGTGCCTACTCCCCCCCCCCATGTCAGGAGCTTGCACAGCTCCCAAAAGTAGCAGATAAAGACCCCATTTACACAAGAGTAAAGGCAAGAACAGAGCATTTGCCCCGTTACCATTGCGTAAATGGGGCCTTTATGGCCCCCATTGATGCAATGGGGGGAAATTCACAATTTCTGCCGGAAGGGCAGACGGCTGCTGAGCACTCATCTAGATCCCACAAGCGCTCAAGGATGGGTCTGCGGATGTACTGCAGGTGCCCGACCATGTCTGGGGGTCAGACACGGGGGAGTCCGTCAAAGTCCCAGACTCGGTCAGCTGCTCGTGACACCTCTGGCATCTCCTCTTAGATCTGTGGTTTTCTGGTTCCAGCCCTGGCAGGTTTTGGCACTAGACCAAATGGTACCCCAGTCATTGTCACTGCCTTCACATACTGGAGGTAGCACAAAGCCATCAGGACTAGTTGCCATTGATAGCCTTCTCCCCCAGGAATGTATCCAACCCCTTTTAAATTGATCCAACCCCCTTCACTATGAATTCCATAGATCACTCTTGCGAGGGGTCAGAACTGATCATTAGCAAATGGCTTTTCAATTTAGGCTGAGACGGCAAGTGGTCTCATTCCCTGTCCTCCTAAAATGTTCTGAGAGAATGATAATTTTTAAAAAGACATTCTTCTCTACTTTTTCAATACCATCTGTAGCTTTGCATACTTCTTCCATGTCCTCCCATAGTGGTCTCTTCCCTAAACTTAAATGCCCCTAAAAATTTTAGCCTCTCCTTATGGGAAAGGTGCTTCAACCACTTAAATAATTGTGTTTCCCCTTAATTCTGTCTTCCAAGCCTTGCTGCCCTCCATACTAGGGTAACCATATTTGGGAAACCCCAAAAGTGGACACCTGGCTTGGGGAGGGGCTGGAAAGTGTGTGCTTTACGGGGCTTCTGGAAAGCACATAATTCCCCCCCCCATGTTATTGGCAGCTTCCATTTTGTGTAGAGTGACCATATGAAAAGGAGGACAGGGCTCATGTAACTTTAACAGTTGTAGAGAAAAGGGAATTTCAGCCAGTGTCATTTTTATGCAATTAGTTCCTGGTGAAATTCCTCTTCATCACAACAGTTAAAGCTGCAGGAGCTATACTAGAGTGACCATATACAAAAGAAGGCAGGGCCCCTGCACCTTTAACTGTTGTGATGAAGAGGAATTTCACCAGGAACTAATTGCATAAAAATGACACTGGCTGAAATTCCCTTTTCTCTACAACTGTTAAAGTTACATGAGCCCTGTCCTCCTTTTCATATGGTCAGCCTAATTTTGTGGCAGTTGTGAATGACATGCTTTCCAGAGGCTCCAAAAAGTGAGCTTTCCCCTCCTCCACTCCAAGCGGGTCCTTAAAGGCCCCGATTGGAGAGGAGGAGGGGAAAGTGTGTAATTACTGCCCCCCGCTGCTCCAATACGGGCCTCCAGAAAGCGTACCACACACACCCGCCACACTAATGGTGGTCTTAAAGGGGAACACATGTAATTCCAGGACATTATAGAAAATTACAGAAAATCCCCCCTGACACCCAGGATAGAACAAAAACCAGGACGTTGTTGTTGTTACTGTTGTTGTTTCCTTTTTAAAAAAAATTGATTTGGCTTCCTCTATCCCTCAAGAGTAGAAATATTAAGCCTCATGTTCTACCTAAATCCCAGTTTGAGAAATTAGCAAAGACTTGAAGAATAAGAATTACATTGTATGTGCAAGATTATTTTCTTGTCTCCCTCTTGTCCTCAAATAAATTGCATACAAATTGTTTCCATTTTTTTTGCCCGGATGAAATTTATCTAATAATGTAGTCACAATTTTCTTGACCACTGAATAAGTTATTGGTGAATATTGCTTTGATTATAGGGCCCTTGCTAACAATTGTTTTTCAATTCCATGATGTGCCACTGACATGGATCTGGGGATGCAATTAAAGCTGTACTGGGGTCAGGGACACATTTATAACTTGGCAAACTGGACCTGACTGGGCCTTACACAGCCTTGGGCAGCACATTATGATGGGAGATGCTTATCTGCTTCCCATTTTCAATGCATGGGCTTGATCAGCTGCAACAAACTGCCACACATAACACATTCCCCATGTGCAATCTTCTTACTTAGGGTGGATCTACACAGTCCTTTGGAACGTTTTAAAAAGTATTTTAAAACGTTCCAAATAGGTGCGTTCTAAAACGTCTTAGGCCACATTACTGAGTACTCACGTTACAGGAGAACAGTCTTCAGTCTTTAAAGCGGTGTGTGCGGTCACACGCTGTTCTGCCCTGTCTCTTTCTCTTTCGTTTTTTCAGTGAGTTTAGGGCAAGGCATTGTGGGGGTTGTAGTTCAGTCACCACTTCCTTCTTTGTTCCTCTGTCATACCCTAGCGAGTATAGGGCTAGGCATTGTGGGTGTTGTAGTTCACTTCCTCTTTCTTCCCCACCAATCAACTGCTAAGCATTTGGGCGCTGGTCAAGGAAGCACTGCCCCCAGGAATTACAAACGGTAAGGAAGGACACATTATTTTACTTAAAACGATTTATTAAAAGTGAAACCGTTGTATATAACTGAAGGGAGTTTTAAAAAACCTCAGATATACAATGTTATAGGGAGTGCGTCATGTGGCCCAAAGAGTTTTCATAACCCTTATAAAACGTCAAAAACCTCGTATGTAGATCGGTCCTTAAATGCAGATAAACTTCTGTGGTGGACACACTCACCTACATTCCTTTCTAAAGTGATGAGGTTTGAAGTTTGCCTAGAGATGTTCAATTTACAGTAGCCCTGCCAGAAAAAAAAGGCAGCTACTCTATCCAGCTAGGACTCCCACTTGATAGCTATTTAGTAGGGGTGTGCACTGGATCGAGTCCAAGCCACGATCCGGATCCGATCCAGGGGAAATCAGATACAATTATCCGATTTCCAATCTCACCGCTGGATCGTTCAACCCAATCCGATCTGATCCAGAAAGGTCCCGATCCAGATCGGATAGATTGGAAGATCAGCATGCTTCCGCTGGCGACCACCGCTGTTTCCATTGGCGGGTGCCAGCAGGCGCTCACCGATGAAAGCGGACAACGGGGGCAGGGGACTTACCTTCCGTGGCCGTCCGCTCCCATCCACCGCTGGCCACTACTGCGAGCAGGCTTCGCGGCATGCCCCTAGGTAGCGCACCATGTGATGTCATCACCTGGCGTGCTACTCAGGAGCAGGCCGCGAAGCCTGCTCGCAGTAGCGGCCAGTGGCAGACGGGAGCGGACGGCCATGGAAGGTAAGCAGGGGGAGGGGGAGGGGGCTTACCTGGATGGCCCCGGGGGGGTAAGGAGCGTGGGGGAGGGGGCTTACCTGCCGGGGCCGTCCACAGCGGACGGCCCCGGGGGGAGGAGGGAGTTAGGCCCCCCTCACCCACCCGCCGCCATTTTTTCCTCATAGACTTGCATTGGGGGAAAGCTTTCTTTCCCCCAATGCAAGTCTATGGGGAAAACAAAAATGGCGGCCAATCCAAAAATCGGATGTCTGATTTTTGGATTGGGATCGGACCCGATCCGGTCCAGGGGGCCTCTGATTTTGTCTGATCCAATCCGGGACAAAATTGGAGGTCCCGATCCGGGTCCTGATCTGATCCGGGGGGTCCGTGCACACCCCTACTATTTACAGTTTAACTCTGACACTGGGAGCACCTACTGATACCTTCTCGCCCATGGGACCACACAAGAAGCAAGTTTAGGTAACTCAGTGTGTAACAGGGGTGTCAAACTCTTTCAGCCTGAGGGCTGAATTCAAGTTTGGAGAAGCTTTTGGAGGATGCAGTGATGGGTGTGACTGAAAGCAAAATGGGATGGATTGGCAGACTCAACATACCAAAGGAACCAGCCTGTTTTCACTTACTACTCTCACTGTCAGTAACTAAGCCTTAGGAGAGGCTATTCCACCTTTTAGATTGATTTAAAAAACTGCACAAAAGCTGGGAAACCATCAAACAATTGGTGGTCAGGTAAAAGGGGAGTGAGGCCTTCTGGGAGAATCCTGGAGGGGCATATGTGGATCCCAAATTGGCCAGATTTGGCCCACAGGACCAAGGGTTGACACCCCTGGTGTATAAGGTTGTTAAAAGTTGCTAAAGGGTAACTGATATTCATCTGATAATCTTGCATATGTGTGCTGAGTTACTCTCTGGTCAAGGGCTTTTGGGACTGCTTTTGTTTTCCTGGTTTTCTGACGAATAGCTTGTTCTGCAGGGCACGAAGGAAGCACAGTTTGAGAGATGTTTCTATTAGCTTGCCATGAGCATTTCGCTCCAATAGAGTCTGAGGTAATGAAGCAACAGTAATGTGGCTTCTTTACCTGGGCCTGATACATCCACTCTGGGAGCATTGGCTGGAGTCATGGTTCACCACCACCACTTATGAAGGAAAGACGTAGCTGAGGCAAGATGGGTAGCAACAGCAGCAGTAATGTCAAAGTGATAAGTCTTGGCATAGGCTTAGAAAGCTAAGTGTCTAGATAGTGAAGGTTCAAGGGGAGACACCATCAGAGTTTACAGATCTTGGTTTCCAGCTATATGAATGAAGGATGGAAATTGGTTTTCCATCCCAGTCAGATGACAAGCAGACAGAAGGAAAATGTTGCTCCCATTGACTTGTTGAGCTTTCTGATGGGCGATGGTTAGGATATTATTATTATTATTATTATTATTATTATTATTATTTGTCTGCTGTGTTTTGCATTCAGACCTGTAAAGGGTGTCTGGATTGTGGAAATCTGTTGAGTGATTAGCCTCTTGACGTTTTCCTAGCCCCACCATCCTGACCAGTTGATAAATGGAGCTGGATTGGAAGTGATGCGAATGCTGATAGGGGTGAGAAGTGGACAACCCCCCCTTGCTTGTCCTCCCGGACTCTAGTCTGTGGACTGCTGCACTTACCAGACCCTGTTCGCCATGCCACATTAGCCACTGGGTGTTTCTCAAACGCCCGGTGAGTGGCACGCAGCTGTCTGACTCCATAGCGATCCACCTTTTTGCATAAAATGGCAGCTTGCTGTTCTTTTGTAAATACCCATTTACAAAAATGGCAGCCATAACCCGGCCATATATGCAAGATTGCTTGTGGAGTGTGTGGCTAGTTGGTGCATGTGACGTTGGAGGTACAGTGACTTGGTGTGGCCCCACTGCCCCCTCATGTATTCATTCAATACATGAGGAAAACATCTGAGTAGGCCTAATGTACCCAAGATGATGTGGGATGTACATACTGCTGTTCATAGAAGTAACATTTAACTGCACCATCTAGCAACTTCCCCCCCCCCTCCCAGCAACCATCTCACATACACAACTCTCTCCAGAATTTCTCTGGAGGTGTAATAAAAACAGATTGAGTAAAATGTAGGCTTATAACTTGTCAACTATTCCCATTTGGGTGGAAAAATGTGCCTCCCGTGGGTGGCAATGCTTTCAGCCCCTAGCCTTGGGCATCAGAGCCTGATTGCTAGTCATCTCTCTGATGAATAATACACAGTCATGAACATGTCTGTGCATACATCTTCAATTCCTATAGGGTAAATTTAATGTTATCTTAAGGCATCCCAATCCTGAGATGAAGAGATTATTTCAAACCTGCAGCCCACAAGCATAGCCACTGGTTTCAAACACCATTAAGTTTCATTATAACAAATAAACACTGCAATGACATTTATAAGTTACCAGAGAGCACAGCAACACAAATATGAAGCAGATAAACTGCATTTGATCCAAATAATTACTGCAGGCAATATTGGGTATAGTCGGAGCTGGCAGCTGGGTGCCGAGTAATTTATAGGGTTGCATAAGGCAGTGAGCAGAAAACAGCTTTTTAAAAATTATGTTGATTATTGCATCCTCTCCTTTTTGTCTCGGATGATGCCTAAAAAGGGTTAGGGGTCGCGCCTCGCTCAAGTTGGAGCCCAAGCTGGCAGCAGTGGAAACAGCATGAGAATATGTTGCTGCTAAATGGAGACGTCAAATTGGAAATCTTAACCCAATGTCTTTTTTTCCCCCTTAGGAAGCAGGTTTGATGATCTTTCCCCCAAGTCTTGTGTGGTTTTAAATACAGAAACAGACTAGAAAATAATAGTATTTCTGGAGATTACATTTTCAGCATTCAGAAATTAATCAAGACAGACGGCTGGGTTTCTGCTAGTCAAAAGTAGTTCTGCTTTTCATTTTTCACCACTGCCCACCAAATAAGGTTGGCGTGATTTCATCTGCCTCCCATTCCAGTCCACGAACTACCCATCCACACATGCAAAGGGGGGGAAATGTATACATTTACTGGACATAACGTCAGCAAATTTGCATACCAAGGAGTGATTTGGGGGGCAGACAACTCTACTGTACAGTCGTGCCATGTGACAAATCCTGTAATGGCAAAATGTGTAACCTCCTATGTGCTGCTATACCTTGGAGGAATAAAAGGCTGCCAAGTGTTGGTAATAGCCAAGGGTGGCAGTTCCTGATGTCTGCCCCAGGTTCATGAATCATCTTGTTTCAGCCCCAACTTCCAGTACCCGCATATCAGTAGGGATGGATGATACATATGTTTCAGTTCATTTTTTATCAGGATTTGCACCTGTGGTCCATGTCCGTACATTTCCAAGCCTGCAATGTGATTCACAGATCCCCCCCAAAATGTGTTCAACGATAAATCTGGGGAAAAAATGTGAACGAAAAAATGTGTACTTTTGAAAAATGTACACAATGATGCTTTAATCCACGGATGATGGATGCATACATTTCAAAGAGAACAAGCTCACAGTTGGGAGAAAATAGTGTAAGAGTAATGAGTCTATAATAAAAGACTACAATATTAAGGCTATTATAGGAGACTGAAGAGTAATGTTACACAAAAATGATACCCCACCCCATCAGATAAATTTTGCTAGTTTTAGCGAAACACTTTCAGATTTTCCCCAAACTCCTTTTGCCGAAGTTGGCATATTGCTTCATACCTGGGGTTGACAACATACGGTCCAAATGTAGGCTTACCATATGAAAAGAGGACAGGGCTCATGTAACTTTAACAGTTGTAGAGAAAAGGGAATTTCAGCCAGTGTCATTTGTATGCAATTAAATCCTGGTGATATTCCCTCTTCATCACAACAGTTAAAGTTGCAGGCACTATATTAGAGTGACCATATACAAAAGAAGGCAGGGCCCCTGCCAAATGCTGGATAATAGGAACAACTCTGCAGACTTCCAGACACAAGGGGGCAATAGATAATTTCCTATAGTTTGATCACTTCCTGTTTCCTGCTCCCTCCCCTTCCCCTTCCTTCTTCTGCCTTCCTTTCCCTGCCCCTGCAACAACAAGTACTATGCAGTCTCTTCCTGGATGAAGCATGTATTCACTCACTTACACTCCTATATGCCTTCACTCATTTACACTCATACACCCAGCATTGTAGTTAAAATGTGTTAGAAAGCCTTCTCTGATGATGTGTATAAAATCACTAAGTTGATTAGAACTTCTTTTAAACTGGCTCTAGCCTGCATTTGTTGCCTCCAATATTAAATGATGTGTTGCCATGTTTTCTCTATATAAGGCTATTCTGCTATGAGTCGCATCAGACCATCAAACAACATAGCCATTTGTGCAGCCCTCACAGAGTCCCTGTCACCATCGCCCCCAAATCCCAGCAATTATGCTCAGAAACAAGGCATGTGCCTTATTTCCCAGCAGAATTGGGCTCCCAACAGCTCACCATGGAGCACTTTGGTGGCCTCTCAAGAGCCTGTAGGCTAAGGTCCTCAGAAGAATCACTTGAGATTTGGGTAGCATCTGTTTCTGGGAGATGGAGGAGGAGGGATTCAGCACCTGCAGGGTTTCAGAGGACAATGCAGCCCTCAAATCCCAGACATTGTCCACCCCTGCTTTACACTGACTCCTGGAGATGCATGGAATTCCAATGAGGAATTGCCAATAAGCCTTACCAAAACGTCTTTAACTTTTGGCAAAATTTGGTGTTGACTCAACATGGATGTATCTGTTCATTTCCCTCATCTGCCACGGCTCATCAGACTGTTTCCTCCCACAATCTCACAAGGGGTCATTCTCAAAGCCAGAGCCGGAAAGATGGTGGCAATAAATATTGTAACAGTGAGTTAATTCTTACACGTTGCCCAATTGGTAACTAATAACAGAGTCAAAGATGATACTTACACTGTGTTTGCATGGCAGATCAATCTACTCACAGTGACTTTGAAAGCTGAGCTGGGATTTCATGCAGGTATCAAAGCTGGAGAATACTCTGTAGTTCAAAACACTTGCCTGTGTGACTAAAAGAGAAACAGATTTCTGAAAGGTCTAATATCTTATTCAGAATCCCTTCTCTTATATTTGAAGCTCCTTACTGGACACATATTTCTTCTACATGTTGCATTTCAGAAATAGCTACCTTCGATGCAGTCTGAGAAGCTTTTATGATGAGCCAAGTTAGGTGAAGTCAATACTTAGATGTCTCCCTTGCATTGTGCAAAATGATACACACAGACTGAGTCATGATGTACTTCTGTCTTTATTTGTGAGAAAAAGGGGTGCTTCAAATAACTGCAGTTTTTTGGTTCTTGGAGGAAAATTAATAATAATAATAATAATAATAATAATAATAATAATAAATCACCCGCCTTTCCCTCCGGATCGAGGCGGGGAACAACATCAACATAAAATACACAGAAGTGATTAAAAGCACATAAAACTAATACATAATTAAAATACCAATAAAACACCAATAAAAACACTTAAAATTCATCTGGGTAGGCCTGCCGGAAGAGATCAGTCTTTATAGCTGTTTTAAATTCTTGGAGACTGGTGAATTGGCAGATCTCTCCCGGCAGGTCATTCCATAATCTGGGAGCGGCAGAAGAAAAGGTCCTCTGGGTCACGGTTGTCAGTCTAGTTTTTGTTGACTGAAGTAAATTCTTCCCAGAGGACCTGAGCGTGTGGGGCGGATTGTATGGGAGAAGGCGATCCCGCAGGTAACCTGGACCCAAACCATGTAGGGCTTTAAAGGTAATGACCAACACTTTGTACTTCGCCCGGAAACTAATTGGCAGCCAGTGGAGAGATTTTAAAGCTGGTGTAATATGGTCACCCCTAGGTGTACCAGTGACCAACCTGGCTGCCATATTTTGAACTAGTTGAAGTTTCCAGACTAGGCACAGAGGTAACCCTATGTACAGCGCATTGCAGAAGTCGAGCCTCGAAGTTACCAGTGCGTGCACTACTGACTTTAGGTCTTCCAACTCTAGGAAGGGGCGCAGCTGGCGTATTGCGGTTGATGATAAGTAATCCTGAACAGGTGGCAGGTTAAAAAATGTTGGCTCTACAATAGAACCTTGGCCACTGGGTTGCAAACTGATGTACAGTTATGTGGGGATGTGAGAATCACCAAAACTTGTCTAACTTCTCCAAAATCCATTTTAAAGTTCATTCCAACTTGAGTTCCCATCAGATTGCAAGCTTTGGTGGGTTTTCCCCCCCGAATGTATGCATCAATTGTGTGCATTTTTGAAATGTATGTATTCTCCTCCAGCTGATTAAAGTGTGTTTGTGTACAATTTTTCTAAAGTATGCATTGTTTCATGCACATTTTTCTAATGTACACACATGCTGTCAAACACATTTTTCAGGGATCCACAAACAAAGCTTGGAAACTCAGAAATCTATGGACTTTGACTGCAGATTACCTTCGTGCCCGTGTTCAGTTAATCCTGTTCCTGGTAGACCTACATTATACTGCTAGGAGAATCAGCAACTTTGGGAGGTCTCATAGGTATCCCCAAATTGTGATGCCAGCTCGTGAAAATGCAAAAATATCAGTAGAAATCAAAGAACAGGTTTGTACTTTCCTAGTACTGGGCCAGTCAGGGCCTCTTGACAACATGCAATTCTTAGACCTATATCTAAAATATTATAAGTGTACATCTACAATGTAATGTGTGACTGTAATTAACAGGGGTTGCAAACATGTATCAGATGACTGCACTCATCAGAAAGTCATGTTTCATTGCATCTCTTTATTGGGTACATACACAGTGGCAAACAATCTGGTGTTGTGTAATGTATGATACACTAAAATTTTATTGGTCACACGGGGGTTATCTACCTATTCAGAAGAACACAGCATGGTACAGCCCTTCTGGTAGTGTCATGGTAGGAACTAATAAGTATTGGCCTCAGCCAGCTTTTCCTTGATTCAACCATGCTGAAAGCTTTCAGAACGGGTTGCCATCCCCTTCTGAGCTCATTCCAGAACAAACAAACAAATTGTTTGGGGGATTCTTACAATGCCACTAAACCACCTCCACAATATTTAACATGTTAAATCTGTCTCCAGCCTCTATCACTCCTTTAGCGCTTGGTAATCACCCTCCATCTTGTGTTTTATCATGTCTTAAAAGCGGCCGGGGTGGGTGGGGGTGGACATGTGATTAGAATAAAAACCTTCGATCAGATATTCTTACCAAAAACAGCATGGCACTGTTTGCATACTCTCCATGTGGGCAGTGAATTTGAAAGGCTGAGATCCTCATTTGGCACAGAGATATCAAAATCTATTAGTGTGGTTTCATAGGCTTCTCCATAAACTGCCAATAAAATGCAGACTGAGACAGGCAGCTGGCATAAGCCAAGCACATTAATGTTCTTGCTGAAACAAATGGTGCTTTATCTCCCAATTTGCAAATAACATTAACATCTCCAAACCTATGGATGGAACTCTGCATTTTATGTTCAGTATCCTGACAATTTTTCTTCAGTTGACTTTGTCTCGCATAACAAAAACATTTTTCTACTAATAGTGGTATCCCAACATGTCATCTTATCAGATTCTTCTCTCTTTCATTCTTTTTTCCCTTTTTTCTTTTTTTTTTCTTTTCATTTGTGTACATTAAAAAAAAATTCCCCCGCTACTCCAAGAGCTTGGGAAGTATCATTGCAAATAGGAATGGACAATTTAGTCTATTTCTGGTCTGTTTCACTTTCACATGTGTTCACGCATGAGCCCATTCCATCCCAATTCCACCTGCATTCACGTTTTAATGCAATGTGAATGCATTAAAGTAGGGACAGGACATTGGTGAGTGTGCAAACTCTGTTCCCAAATGTCCTCAGACCCACAACTGCATTAATGATCGTTGCATGTTGAGCGTGAAGATCTGAATAGGGGCTTGTAAGCACATTTGGCTGAATGTGCTTAAAATGCTCCTGTAATCACAAATGCTGATAAGGTAGAATACATGGCTGCAGATTCTTTGTAAGTAGGTTCAGCCAAATGCACTTCAACCCCTATGCAGAACTTCATGCCCAACATCCAAAGATCTATCATGCAGTCGGAGGGCACAGAGATATTTCAGAACAAGGCTCGCATGCTTGCCCATGTCCTGTCCCCACTTTAATGCAATCATGTTGCGGGTGAACATGGGGATACCATTGGTAGACTTCTCTTCCATGAAGCTGTTCTCCATGGTTTGGATGTGTGAGTTGAGTCCTTTCTGAAGCAATCGTGACAAATGCAATGTCAATTTGGTTGTCTAGAGTCATGATTCAGTCTGTGATTTGTTTCATTTTCTTTCCTGCTCACAATTTCTTAGAATACATCATCATCATCTACGTTTCTATACCATCCCACACAACAGACAATATACGCAGAGACAACATACACCTAAAACCAACTTTGAGAGGTCAGCCAAACCTAAAAAACAGATCCAGGATCAATTAAATCTCATCACATGCCTCTAAATGCCTGGGAATAGAGAAAAGTCTTGACCTGGCACCAAAAAGATAGCAATGTTGGTGCCAGGCAGACCTCACTGAGAAGATCATTCCATAATTGGGTGGACACCACCATGAAGGCCCTCTCTCTTGTTGCCGTGTTCTGAGCCTTCCTCGGAGTAGGCACCCAGAGGAGGACCCTAGATGTTGAGTGCAGTGTACAGGTAGATTGGTGTCAGAAGAGGTGTTCGGTGAGGTATTGTGGTCCTGAGCCATGTACATGTAATGAATACCCAGAGGAAGTAACATAGTCATCCAGTTGTTGGCTTGCAATGGCAGCTGCAGCAGTTTAACGACTACAACAACCTTCCCCAACCTGGTGCCATCCAGATGTGTTGGACTGCAACTCCTGTGTTCTCCCATCATTGGGCATGATAGGAGTTGTGGCTCAACACATCTGGATAGCACCAGACTAGGAAGGACTAGTGTGGAAGGTAAGAGTTCTGCACATTGCATTGAATTAGCTGGTATAATCCTGGACTGCACCAGTTCAGATGGTATATGGGAGATTATAGTTTTGAAGTATCCTCCAGGTAATAATAGATCAATATACTTACCTGGCAGGGGAGACAACATGATCATAATAGATCGATAACAAATACAAATCCCTGCTTTTAGTAAACTAGCTGATCAGGGAGAATGGTACAAGATATTCTATCTCTGTGTGCTAGTTGACTACATGCAGGGAGGATGATCATAATAGATCGATAACAAATACAAATCCCTGCTTTTAGTAAACTAGCTGATCAGGGAGAAAGGTACAAGATATTCTATCTCTGTGTGCTAGTTGACTACATGCAGGGAGGATATTTTTAATGTGTCTGGGGGAAAATATGGTTCCCCCTGCAGTTTGAACTGAGTTCAGAACTATTTCACCTGTGTATATGAGTACTGCATAGATTGATTCAAGGGGCCCTTCTAACATTTCCTTTCCTTTCCCTTCCCTTCCCTTCCTTCCTTCCTTCCTTCATTCTTACTAGCATTTCTCCACCACCCAATAGCCAAAGCTTTCTAGGCAGTTTACAAAACATGTTTGCAGAATGTGAATATCTGCATCTTGTGGTCTCTCTCATTGCCCAACCAGTGAAAGGAAGTAGCCAGGCTGTGACACGAAGTTCCATGTGAAGATATAATATAGACTGATGTGTATGTAGGAAGGTAATGTGGAAGGAAGGAAATTTACCATTGCCAATCACATAAGCTTGTCTAGATTATTTAAGAACAGGTGATAGCCCTAATTAGACATGCCATTTGTTCGATAGCAAGATATCACTTCAGGCAAGACGGCTGATAACACAACCAAGAGCATATAGTATAAATTGTTAATCCTACAATCTAAGGAATCCTTTTTATTATTATTACACACACACACACACACGAAGTATTAACTTTCTGGTCCTCATGGTTAAAGAGATGCATGTGACTACGTAATTGCAAACATTTCCAATATTGCTTTCAGGGCTGATTGAATTGACCATCTCTGGAGCAGGCTCTTTTTTTATGAAGTTTGAAAATCTTTCCTCCTTCTGAGCTGCTTAACTCAGGCTCCTACTGAGATATTGCTGATATTATTGGTTTCTGTCAAATATACTTTGATATTCTTCTTCCCCCCCTTGTCATGATAGTAAGACCTAAAGGCTCCATTGTTCTGGGCACCTCATAAACCAGGTGTCTTATGAACAGTAAGTGACGGCTCCTGCCCTAAAGACAATGCTGTCAAATGTCAGAAAGGAAATGGAGGCATGGGGGAAAGTGTTTTTGCACAAAATCAAGCAAATGCTGGAGAAGGCATGTGAAAAAAAGTTATTTGCCTTCAAGCTGTAGGGGGGGGGACGTATGACCGTGTTTCAGATTGAAAACGTATGCATTAAACCACTTTGTCTTTCATACTGCGTTCACTTCCCCTTATTACTAAGGTTACACCAAAACTTTTTTTTCTACAGCTTTGGGGGGTGGAGGGAGTTGAGCCGCACACTGTTCTCCAATTGGCTTTAAATGAGCAGAGCTCTGCTATCCCCCACCCCACACCCTAAAAAATGGAAACAGACCAGCTTATTCTGACCCAATTCAAGATTAGGGCTGGATGGTTCTTTCAGACCTCCATCACACCTAATTTCCCCCGCCCCTGGTGTTTTTTTTTTACCTCTGACGCAGAAGCATGTCAAGCTTATGATCCCTTTCACCTGAAGAGCTGCTCTTTTGCTCCTTCGCTCCTTAGCTCTTCCACTCCACCACCACCCTCCCCTTCTCCCTCCAGTCAGGTCTTGTCAGATGAGTACTTCAGCCAGACCACCTTTCTGCCAAACAGAAATGGAATGACCCTTTAGTCTGGCTCTTTGGGGGCATCGAGGGAGTACAATCTTGTCTCTGCAGAGATTCAGGCATTGTATGATTTTAAAAAATGCTTTCGAGCCAGAGATGCAAGTTTTGGGTTTTATATTGAGGCTTGGAGCCGGCTGCTGGGAGAAATTGCTTTTCCCTGCCAGGACCTGATGTAATCCATTCAAGCCCCCAGTTCCTTTAAAACTACAAGGAGGCTTAGGGCACATTAAATGCGCTTAGGGAAAATAATCCAGACTTTTAGCATTCTAGGAAAGGCTGGGGAAGAGGTGGGGTGTCAGCAGGACAGGCATGGCATTATGTGAGTACTGTGCCGCAAATCCGCACACCAGTCATGGTGAGAGTGCATTAAATCATTGGTGTGATGGAGATCTCAGTCTTGGTCTCACCAAGATAGTCAATGTTTTAGATCAAGCCCATTTCGCCTCATTTCTGCATGAGCTTGCAATTAAAACACAGAAACAAATCCATGCAGAAATGCATATGCATTTTTAAACATATACTTTTTTTTGCATGCTGCACCCATTGACTAAAGCATGTGTGCACATTTCAGGGATAGTTGCATTTTCTTTGCACTTTTTTTACCAATGTGTGCATGTTACTGAATGCACTTGTGTTTTGTTTTGTGGAATGTGTGGAATTTGTTTTGTGGAATGTGTGGAATTCAACCCAATTCTACAATAGTTAACCATTGTTATTATACTTTATTATTATTACTCTACTGTAGTCCATTTTGGGTGGTAGAATATCAATTGTCATGGTGAGAGGTGAGCTGTTTTCCAGAACCTGGTACTCATCCCAGCTTATCTGTACCAAATACAGATCTCAAACTAGGGCTGCCTCTACAAGAGGCATTTAAAGCTCTTTCAAGGTACATTAAAAAATTTACCTCTACAAGAACGGAGCGCAAATTGGGCGTAGAGGCGCATTTTCTCTCCGATTATGCGCATTATCGAATGCGCGTTAAATAGCGAGTTTTATTTTGCTCCAGCCGTTAAAGCGCATTTCGACTATGTGAACAAGCGATTCTCTGCATTAACTACTTGTAAAGCACATTTGAAACAACTGGTAAGGTCACCTGTTGAGTGCTCAATTACCTCCTGCATACAAGCATTTACGATAAAGCGCTTCCGAGAAGATGCGCATAATCGGAGGAACAGGTGTCAAACGGAATCCATCTAGAGGGGGTCTAGGAGAACCATGATGAGGAGCAATTCCTTGATCCCAAACCAATAGTTTCATCCCTTCTTCTCCCCTTCCAAAACCAAGTCCATGATTTGGTGTGGGGGGGCATGAAGGACCATATTTCCTCTTCCTCTGCAACTCTGACCCCCTCTACAAGAATTTGGTTTGACGCCTGGTTCTCCGATTATGCACACCTTCTCGGAAGCGCTTTATGGTAAATGACTGTACGCAGGGGGTAATTGAGCGCACAACTGGTGGCCTTAACGGTGGTTTGAAATGCGCTTTAGAAGTAGTTAATACGGAGAATCGCTTGTTCACATAGTCAAAATGCACTTTAACGGCCGCAGCGAAATAAAACTCGCTATTTAACGCGCATTTGATAATGCGCATAATTGGATAGATAACGCGCCTCAACTCCCGATTAGCGCTCCGCTCATGTAGAGGTAAAATTTTTAATGAGACTTGAAAGAGCTTTAAACCTCTCGTGTAGAGGCAGCCTCTGGAGCTGCTTCCAGAAGAGAGTGGAAATCCATTGCTCCATTCCAGTCTGTAATATTCCTGTTAGTAGATAGCAGGCTACCCAATGAATGAGATGGTTTTTAGTGCTGTCCCCAGTGGTAGCCCTTCCCTCTTACAGGGCACCGTGAGCTTGGATTAAATGTCTCCCTGCACCATGTGATCCCTGTCACTGAGAACCCAACCTGCACCTATCTGCATGTCCCCCTGTTTCACGGTCCCTTTCGAGCGTGACAAGGATGAAAGTCTGTCTTTTAGTTTTCAGTGTACAGGATGCTTCACAAAGGCCTAAACATCTACCCATCATTTGAAAAACCAGCAAACTCCACCAAGATTAATAGAGAAATCCTGTGCCCTCTAGATAGTGTCTCAGGGGCCATAGGATGCTGGGGGGGGGGGGACACACACATGCCCATGTTGTAGACACAGCTATGGCCTCTGATGGGGGGGGGGATCAGAATGGGACTTCCACATTCATACACACCACTCCTCCCAGCCTCTCACCTAAAGTCTGAGCTCCCACTTTGAGAAGATGACGGAGAAGAAAGGAGGGGTGCCTGCCAGTGGACAGGGAGGGGGAGGGGAGAAACCATGGATCCACTGGATCCAAAGGTTGCACAGCTCCTCTCCTCCGCCCCAGCAGCACAAGACAGTTGAACTGACTCAAAGGCCCATGTAGCACAGAAGTACAGCAAAGGAGAACAAAGAGGCTAAAAGGTCTCTGTTGCTTCTCCTGCTGTGCCAGCAACGGCGAGGCAGGTCACTGAAGCCTCCATTCTCTGAGGCTTCTGCTGTGCAGACCTCAGTCCCATAGGATTGTGCTCAAACCACCAGCCAACTGAGATCCTTTGTAAGGGTCCAACCTACATCTGCAATTTTTCCCATGCTGCTTGACGTCTTGGTGGCAGAAACACAAAGGGGGCTTTTAGCAGATATTTATTTTGTGTTCCAGGTCTTGGCTTCAGCAAGCATGAGGTGGTGGTGGTGGAGAGAGAGAGAGAGAGAGAGAGAGAGAGAGAGAGAGAGGAAGCGAAGGGGCAGGGGAAGACACATCTGCCATTTTTGCTCCAATTTTCCACGGTTCATCAACTGCTCCCTAAAACAAATAAAGGAGAAAGAAAACCTTTAAAAAGTCTTTGCTTCTGACGGCAATTACACAACGAAGCTCCTGCTTAATGGACATTTTCGGAGGGCGGGGACACCGCTTTGTTTTGCTGCTTTCTCATTATAGCTCGCACAGCTCCCAGATGACAACTTGATAATTCTTGCCGATAAAACCATTTTCCCCCATGCCACCCCCTCCGCCCGCAAGTGATTGCTGCGCTGCAACATTGTCCCTCTGCAGCTGAGCTGCCTGGGGAATGGTGGGGTTTATGGAGCAGACTGCAAACATTCAGTTAGTGGGAAAATCATGACTGGGGGGAGGGGGCAGCAAACTAATCACATCCAAGGTTTTCCTCCCATCCCGTCCCTGCCACCTTGCCTTTATTTGCCATGCCTGTCCGTATCTGTGGCTCCTACAGACTTATCCTTTTTAAACCTTGCAAATCAAAGACCTAGGGGCAGGCTGTCTGTGCAGGGTGGGCTAGGGAGGGGGCTGCTGATTAGAGTTGTCTTCAAATTAAATTAGCAAAGCTTTAAATCAGAATAAAACGTCTTACGAGCAGCCTTCAAGGCCAGCTTGATTTTTAATGAGTCTCCTTGGAGGCTGTACTGGAATCTCAACAGGTCATGAAAATGTGAGAGCTGTTTGAAACTAATCTTCCTTTCAGGACCACAGGGGAGTTGGGGGTGGTTAAAGAGGTATGTTTTGATGGCCCCAAGATCTCTTTATGATCTTTGCAATATTCTCAACTGAAAAACGAATTCACTCATCCTTGTGCTGTCAGGAGCAGAGCAAGGTTTTCATTGTCCTTTAGACAGACCCATCATCATCATCATCATCATCATCATCATCATCTTCCTCAGAAGAAGAAGAAGAAGAAGAAGAAGAAGAAGAAGAAGAAGACTGACAATCTCATGGAAACTTTGAGGAAACCTATCTAGGATGACCTTCCTGGAGCAGCGTCATTAAGATGTTAGGCTACAGGGAATTAGTACAAGCAGTGGCCAGCTGAAATAAATATATCAGCTATGACCCAGAGAATCACAGGTCCCATAGTAGGCAATGAAAGATAAAGAACTACAAATGGGCACCTGAAGTCAGAGCACTTGGCTGTCACTCTCAAGTACAACGTGCTTTGTAGCAGCTCGTTTTGGTTGGAGAGGCCAGGGTCCCATCTACATGGAGATGGATTCTGAAGCGTTTTCTGTTTATATCCAGATTTTCATGGTATCGGTTTGGTCGGGCCGCACCGCACGAAGCAAGAAAAGTGGAGTATACATTACCTAAAAACTGGCTTTCCTGTTCAAATGGCACTTGAACCTGCCCTACTTTGGGGCTGGGTGGGCAGAATGTCACGAGTAGAACTGAAGGTCATCAACAGTGTAGGTGCTGCTCAGCAAATGAGCAAGGTTTGCTCCCCACCCCTCCCCATGCCTCTCTGCTCAGGGAAGTGTAATGGAAGAGATGAATTATGACCCTGTAGTCTACCTGACACCTTTCCCCTCACCATTTGTCTTCAGAGGTGCACACCACTTCTAGAATGGTGACATCGTGGTCATTGTAATGGCGAAGAATGAATTGCTATGCAGTGCATGTCAAGGAGATAGATGATTTCAACATGTGGCCCTTGCTGAGTGACTCTGCTACCACCATTGTAAGTTGCAGTGAAGTAGATGCAAACTGTGTGGCAGGAAAAGTTCTTGAAGCCCCTAAAACTTTGGATAACTGGTTACAAATGCAGAATGTGTAACAACTTGCACAACAGGAATGCACAATAGTTATGCAAAAGTCCCTTGCACAACCATGTTTCTTCACTTGTGCATAGTTCAGGCCCTAGTTTACACTAATGGAACGACACACTTGGGCATCTTCCCAAGGTCTTACCAATAAATAAATAAATGTTTTCCCTACAGAGAGGGAAAACACACAGAGCCCCCTCAGCACCCCCACAATGATATCTTAAGCTCACAAACACCACCAAAAGGCATTCAAAATAAATTGTATAGAGTCCTGAGAATGAGGTGTGGGGGGAGCAGAAGTACAAGAAACTGGAGAACATATTTTGGTACAGCACTAGATGCCAGAGATGCAACCTAGAACCTTCTGCATCTATAGCATGTTCTACCACTGCCCCCTTTTAATGCAAGCTGACAATGGGAAAGCTCCAGCTGTCTTTGCAGTATTCTGGATCAAAGCCCAGGGAATGTCTCCATACAGTCCTTTGCCATGGTCATGTCTTGTTGTGTTACAGTTTTGGAATATAATATTCTCAGAACTGGCAAACGTTACACATCAAACTATATATGTGACATCAGCATTGGCTCTGTTAGCAATATGGGAAGAACAAAACACATTAGTGACATCTAAAAAATTAATTGTGCTCATGCTGCCGGCAGCTCTCAGGGTAAAAGCTGAACATTAGAAATCTGCAGAACATCTACTAGCTTGGTACATGGAGCTGTAGCAAATAGCCATGACTGGAAAAAAAATGATGTACCAACTGAAATTAGCGAAAGCCAAAGTTGAAATATCTGATTTTTATAAAATATGGCATGATTTCATTTCATATGCAAACCAGGGTCATGCGCAGTAGTATTTGTCAAAGCCTTTCCTCAGATTATGGAAAAGAGGCTAAATATAGCTTGGTATTATGAAGAAACATAAGGAAAACCTCTAAGCAGCCAATGGATTCCATCTATATTTTTGTCTGTAACATATAGAAGGGAAAATGTGAAATGCACTTCCCTCTGTCAGTAACTAGACATACTGTCCTGTTTTGGCTGGATCAGACTCAGGCTTGGGATGAATTAAGGAGCAAATCCAATGGCAAATCATTAAGCAGGCAAATGGTCAAACATTTCAGTCCAGCAAGAGGGCAGTTCAAGGCAGCAGTAGTCAGAAAACAAGCAATGGTCAAAGGCACAGTATTACTAGGCAACAGGGTGAGTTTCAAAAGACATGTCTCACGTGCAGCCAAGATCGAAACATGGATGAGCATCAAACACAAACTCAGTCCAAGATCCAGAATGAAAAAGGAGTTCAAGGGATAGCAGCATAGAGGTTCATCCATGGAACAAAGTCAGAGAAACAAGGATTCAAGGCACTGGAGCTGGTAGGAAGACATTGTTCCAGCATAACCAGAGTTTCCAGAGCACCAGCCAGGGCTCAGCTGCAGTTCATCACAGACCATTAGTATGTATGTTGGGAAGCACCTACATAGGAAAAATAACATGGTTTGAGACCCAGCAAATACAAGTTCAAACAAAGCCACCACAATATATCGTGTGGATTAGAATTTCAATGCTCCACATTGGATGAACATTCTCATTTGACTAAATACACATTAAAGTAATTTGATGAACATTTCCCATCACAATCACTTCCTAATCTTTCTGCACCATTACATCATTGATTTTTATCAACTTATTGCCTCAATTGATTATATATGGTCATGAATATGGTTCTTATTTAATAGGCTAACGTTGCAATGCAACAGACATTTACTACCAAATAATCCTATAATTATTTGGAAGGAAGGGAAAACAGATTCTTTCTGTATTTTTTTATCATTTCATATTCAGAACGCCTGACACCTGACTCCAAAATTTTGAATAGTATCTCCCAGTGGCTTTTCATACATGCTAAATAACATTTCAGACAAAATTGAACCCTTTGGGGCACCATTGAGCAATGTCCATGTGAACCATAGCCTCCAGCACCACCTTCTGGACATGACGCAATACAGTATCCCCAAGGCCCAAACCAGCCCAATGAAACAGAAGAATGCCATAGTCAATGGTACTGAAAGCCACCAAAAAGGCTAGGAGAGTTAATACGGCCTCAGTCCAGTTCCCAATATAAGTCATCAACAAAGGCAACCGAAGCAGTCTCAGTGCCCTATTCCTGGCTCAACGTTTGATTGAAATGGATCCAAATAATCACGAACCTGGATGGAGGGTGTTCAACCTGTTCTGGATGGGGTTGCACTCCCTCTGAAGGAGGAGGTTTGTAGCTTGGGGGTTCTCCAAGAACCATCTCTGTCACTTGAGGCTCAGGTGGCCTCAGTGGCACAGAGTGCCTTCTACCAACTTCCATTGGTGGCCCAGCTACAACCCCTATCTGCACAGGGATAACCTGGCTTCAGTTGTCTATGCTCTGTAACCTACAAGTTAGATTACTACAATGCACTCTGCATGGGACAGCCTTTGAAGATGGTTCAGAAGCTGCAGCTTGTGCAAAATGCAGAGGCCAGACTGATAGCAGGGACCAGAAGGTTTGAGCATATAAGACTGACTCTAGCCCCCTTGCATTGGCTGCATGTATGTTTCTGAGTGCTGGTTTTAACCTGTAAAGCCTTACATGGCTTGGGACCATAATACCTGATGGAACACCTCTCCCGACATCAACTTACCCATACACTATGCTCAACATCTAAGGTCCTCCTCTGAGTGCCTACTCCGAGGGGAGCTCAGAGGATGGCAACAAGGGAGAGGGCCTTTTCAGTGGTGGCCCCTCAATTATGGAATGACCTCCCTGTTGACGCCCACCTGGCGCCACCATTGTTATCTTTTTGGTGCCAGGTAAAGACTTTTCTCTTCTCCCATGCATTTTAACAGCATATGTTGAGCTTATGGTTTAAAATTTTGTATATCGGTTTTTAATGTTTAATGTTTTAATCTTTGTAAACTGCCCAGAGAGCTTCGGCTATGGGGTGGTATGTAAATTCTTATTCTTATTCTTATTCTTATTCTTATTGCTCTGAAAAAATGGTTACAATACAATCAAAGCAATCACTAAAACAATCTTAAATGGAATTACAGACAGAGATTAGGAAACCAGGGGAACTTGAGAGTTAAAAAAATCTTCAGTGTCCCAATGCTGCAACACTGAACGCCAGACAGAGTAAACACTGAAGCGGTTCATGGTGTTCTTGTTTTTTCAGGAAGCCATGGTTTCTAGACATTTCAGTTTCCAGTCAGATCTTTTAAAGGTGTTAAACAAGTTTATTTTAAGGACAAGGACAGAGAAGTCAGAGATGGAGTGGCCACATCGGGAGCAATGTTCATACATGGATGAAAGGATATTCATTTCCATAATCACTTTTCTATTTGAGTTCATTCACAATCTCAAGGACTGTCTGGTTTCACTCCTGTAGTTGTTGGCAGGGGGTGGGGGTGGAGGGAGGAATCCTGATACATTATATAAAGTGTACCTTGAGCTGGGATCACTCTGGGATACGTCCAAGTGGTTTGAATTATTTGCGGTGGGTAGATGCAGTTCAACACTGGCAGACATTAAGGCTTGAAAATGGGAGCTTTAAAATCAATCATTTTGTTAAGCATGGCATTGCTGTGTTGAGCTTGGCAGTAAACCTGCCTCTGGTCAGAACTCACAAAAGGAGATGATCTACGCATGATTAGTGGTGTGCCTTTTGTCCCAAGTAAACTGATGGCCAGACCTGTTGGGGCGATGAAAGAGTCAGAAATGGGATGAGATCATTTCAGAATCCTGATCCATTATTAAGCCCTTCTGCAACATGGGATGGTTGCACACACGGCAGCCTCATGCTTACCTTACTTAGGAAGTGGACAAAGAGTGTGCATTAGTGTCCTGTCTTTCATTGTACACTCCTCTCTCCAGCAGCCTGTAGTTTTCTCAGCTTCCCAAACTTCAATTAAAGCCCAGGTGAAGAAATCAGGAGGTAATTCATCTCATAGGGCCTTTCCAGATCAGGAAGCACAGGCAATCTGGGAGGTTGCAGAGCAAAAGAGAGAGTGAGACCAGTGAGCTGCATACCTGCCTGCCAAGTCTGCTGTCCAGATGCTAATTGCCGATAGGCAGCATTTCTCATGGCTATTTATCTTTAAAGAAGAATTGTACAGGACAGCCCTTCAAATACAGGACTAGGGATGTGCACTGGATCGGACCCGATCCACGATCCGAGTCCGGTCCAGTGGGAAATCGGATAAATTATCCGATTTCCGATCCCGCAGCTGGATCGGCCGATCCAATCCGAACCGGTCTGAAAAAGCTCCGAACCGGTTCGGCGGATCGGCGGATCGGCGGGCGCCCACTGGCGCCCACCGCCGCTTCCATTGGCGGGCGCCAGCGGGCGCCCGCCGATGAAAGTGGACAGCGGGGGGGGGGGAGGAGGGGGGCACTTACCTTCTCGGCCCGGTGGCTCCCGTCCGGCGCCGGCGCCTACTACTACTAGCAGGCTCCGCGGCCTGCTCTAGGGTGGCGCGCCGGGTGATGTCATCACCCGGCGCGCTACTCTAGAGCAGGCCGCGGAGCCTGCTGGTAGTAGTAGGCGCCGGCGCCGGACGGGAGCCACCGGGCCGGGAAGGTAAGGAGGGGGTGCGTGGAGGGGAGGAGGGGGCGCGCGGAGGGGGGAGGGGGGCCCTTACCTTTCCGGCCCGGCGGCTCCCGTCCGGCGCCGGCGCCTACTACTCCCAGCAGGCTCCGCGGCCTGCTCTAGGATGGCGCGCCGGGTGATGTCATCACCCGGCGCGCTACTCTAGAGCAGGCCGCGGAGCCTGCTGGAAGTAGTAGGCGCCGGCGCCGGACGGGAGCCGCCGGGCCGGAAAGGTAAGGAGGGGGTGCGTGGAGGGGAGGAGGGGGCGCGCGGAGGGGGGAGGGGGGCCCTTACCTTTCCGGCCCGGCGGCTCCCGTCCGGCGCCGGCGCCTACTACTCCCAGCAGGCTCCGCGGCCTGCTCTAGGATGGCGCGCCGGGTGATGTCATCACCCGGCGCGCTACTCTAGAGCAGGCCGCGGAGCCTGCTGGAAGTAGTAGGCGCCGGCGCCGGACGGGAGCCGCCGGGCCGGAAAGGTAAGGAGGGGGTGCGTGGAGGGGAGGAGGGGGCGCGCGGAGGGGGGAGGGGGGCCCTTACCTTTCCGGCCCGGCGGCTCCCGTCCGGCGCCGGCGCCTACTATTCCCAGCAGGCTCCGCGGCCTGCTCTAGGATGGCGCGCCGGGTGATGTCATCACCCGGCGCGCTACTCTAGAGCAGGCCGCGGAGCCTGCTGGAAGTAGTAGGCGCCGGCGCCGGACGGGAGCCGCCGGGCCGGAAAGGTAAGGAGGGGGTGCGTGGAGGGGAGGAGGGGGCGCGCGGAGGGGGGAGGGGGGAGGAGGGGGCGCGCGGAGGGGGGAGGGGGGAGGGGGGCCCTTACCTGCCCGGCCCGGCGGCTCCCGTCCGGCGCCGGCGCCTACTACTACCAGCAGGCTCCGCGGCCTGCTCCAGGGTGGCGCGCCGGGTGATGTCATCACCCGGCGCGCTACTCGAGAGTAGGCCGCGGAGCCCGCTGGTAGTAGCCGCCGGCGCCGGACGTGCCGAGAAGGTAAGTGGCGGGGAAGGGGGCTTACCCCCCCCCCCGGAGCCGTCCGCTTCTATCCGCTGGCGCCCGCGGGCGCCAGCGGATGGAAGCAGGCGGCCCCAGGGGGGGTAGGGAGCGCGGGGGAGGGGGTTTACCTGCCGGGGCCGTCCACAGCGGACGGCCCCGGGGGGGGGGAGGGAGTTAGGCCCCCCCTTACCCACCCGCCGCCATTTTTTCCTCATAGACTTGCATTGCAATGCAAGTCTATGGGGAAAAAAATGGCGGCCGATCCAAAAATTTCCGATTTTTGGATCGGGATCGGACTCGATCCGGTCCGGGGGGCCTCCGATTTTGTCCGAACCGGTCCGGGACAAAATTGGAGGTCCCGATCCGGGTCCCGATCCGATCCGGGGGGTCCGTGCACACCCCTATACAGGACATCTTCAAACAGAAGATACTCCTCTGGCAGCCATTCAAACAGAAGATACTCCTCTGGCAGCCATTCAAACAGAAGATACTCCTCTGGCAGCCATTCACATGATTTATGTGAAAGAGGACACATGACCTTCTGATCAAGATATGGTCAGTATCTTCATGGGAAACCGCATGGGAAATCATAAAGATTGCATTAATCTTCCCATGGGCTCAGATGCTGACTGTAAGTGTAGGTGGTAAACATATAACTTGTTCCCATTTTCATCTATGCCATTTTGAAGCCTATATCAACCTCATGTTGACAAGTGGTCTACATGGTGTTGGCCATGCTTCAACAGTCTCCTGGAGTCATCCTGAAAATGGCAAAACCCTTTGTCCTTAGCTCTGTCTTTGCAGAGACTGCATTCCTTTGTCTAGACAGATCTAAACAAATCTAGGCTGACCAGATAAAATCCAGGTCAGGGCTCATGTAACTTTGACAGTTGTAGAGAAAAGGAAATTTCAGCCCATGTCATTTGTATGCAATTAGTTCTTGGTGAAATTCCCGCTTCATCACAACTGTTAAAGGTGCAGGCACTATACTAGAGTGACCAGATACAAAAGAAGGCAGGGCCCCTGCAACTTTAACTGTTGTGATGAAGAGGGGATTTCACCAGGAACTAACTGCATACAAATGACACTGGCTAAAATTCCCTTTTCTCTACAACTGTTAAAGTTACATGAGCCCTAACCTGGATTTTATCTGGTCAGCCTAAACAAATCTTCTGATAGCTGTTGATCCAAGGCCATCATTTCCTGGTCTTATTTGTGGTCCAGCATCTTCAAATTTTGATAAGTTACGTCTTGGAATTGGAGGGTGGGGAAAGATTATTGCTTAAACTGCGGTGGTAAATTAGTTCTCTTAGTGGCTCTGTTCTACAATAGGTTCTCCACTGTGCCTTCTGTATCAGAGAACAAGAGAGAAATAAGGGCCATTGCTCTTAGCTGAGAGACAATCAGGAGCCTCTAATATTAGACAGTAGGGGTGGCTCTCCTCCTGATAATTGAGCAGTTTTTGTATTCATCTGTGGGTACAAAGGGATGCTGTCAAGTTGCTTAATGAGCCACTCACCGCATCCCTCATGCATATCATCCCAGCAGCAGCGCCTATAAGCCTGCGCATGGAAAAACATGTGCCATTTTACTTGCCCCCTGGAGATGCCATCGAATGGGGTGAGGCCTCATTAGTCTAGTGAAATCATCACAGATGCCAGCTGAGCGTGCTCAAAGGATACATTCTATTTGCTTTTAAGTTTGGGATTTATAATTGTTGCCTCTCCCCCTCCACTTCAGCTGCATGGCTCTTCCTCAAGGAGGACTAGGCCCATGCTGATCTTTTGTTCCTTCTATGGCGAATTATTTATGAGCCGGGCTCATTTCCTGTGAATGTTTCACTTTTAAGCTGAAAATTGTAACTCCCCACCCCCAGCGCTTTCCCTTAATTCAAGAGGGGATTTTTAAAAATGAACTTTTAACACTTTAATAGAACCCTTTGCGTCAAAGCTCAGGCTGCTTTCAGGTGCCACACTTAGCGCTCGGCAAAGCGGTGGGAAATCATCTGAGATGAATGAGCAACATTTCTTTCTTCATAGTAATTTAAATATCTATCTAGGTTTGGAGAGTGGCTACAGGGATCTTTTTGCTTGTAGCATCAGAACTGGGGATCTATCTCAAAAGATTTGCCGATGCTTGTTATCAGACAGACAGACAGAAACATGTTGAAGCCTGTGGGCTGGGTTGACCATTACTCTAGGAAGACTACACACGAGCCTCCTGACTTTGGTGCCCCTCTTACTCCCTGTATTGGACTTTTTGAAAGTCTTCCACACATATAGGCCCATTAGGGTGACCAGATAAAATCCAGGTCAGGGCTCATGTAACTTTAACAGTTGTAGAGAAAAGGGAATTTCAGCCAGTGTTATTTGTATGCAATTAGTCCCTGGTGAAATTCCCTCTTCATCACAACAGTTAAAGGTGCATGCACTATACTTGAGTGACCATATACAAAAGAAGGCAGGGCCCCTGCAGCTTTAACTGTTGTGATGAAGAGGGAATTTCACAGGAACTAATTGCATACAAATGACACGGGCTGAAATTCCCTTTTCTCTTCAACTGTTAAAGTTACATGAGTCCTGACCTGGACTTTATCTGGTCAGCCTAAGGCCCATTCTACATTCACCTACGTATCATCATGTGGTGAAGGGTTTGAGCGCCTTTCATATGAAGAAAGCTTGTAACTGTTGGCCCACAATGCTGTACGGCAAATTGTAAAGGACAGGAGGTCATCATAATACTATGCACACATGTGCCTCCCCTAAAACTATAGAGCATACCCAATTTAATTGGGATCAGCATGACTGCAATCCTATGCATAGTTTACCTGAGATTAAGCTCCATTAAACTCAGTGGTGCTTATTTCTGAGGTTCAGCTTGTAAAATGAATTGAGCTTTAACACAAGATCTTCAGCCTGGTGGAATGCAACCTTTTAGATTTTTAATTAGAAATGCAAGCAATCTTGCAAAGAAGCATTACCATTTAAAGTGCTAGCAATTGAGGGACCCCCATTAAAGGGTATCAAAGAGGTGTCCAGCTTCAGTTTGCATTTTCCTCATTCTCAGACTCCCTCTGTGCTTATATGTGTTACCAACAAATAGTAAACCTTCGTGGAGACTAATGTCTCCGATGTCACTGGGGCAGTGAATCCGCTTTGGGTTTCTGTCAGAACCAGTCAGAAGTCCAAAGGGGTTGGAGCACCTTGGATAGCTGAAGGATCTCGGACAGCTCTAGAGTTCTGAATGGTTCTGATTGAAACCCGGAGTGGATTCACCACCCCGCCGACATTGGAGCCACCGGCCTCCATTGAAAACTTGTAAGTCTTGTCATATCAGCTCATTTGCTTACTAGAGCAAGGAGGGTCCATCGATTGCCCTGGAGCTCTGGGAGATGGTGAAAAGGGTACTGGAGATGTGTCCTCCTGTAATGCATTCCCTGTCTACTACACCATTGCTACTGGGCCTTTTGCAGTTAGGAAGAAAGTGACTAAGGGGGAAATATATTTGCCACTTCCAAAATTATTCACAGTTCGGAAAAAGTGGATAAACAGTTTTCTCCCTCTCCCTTGATATTTAAAAGTATTAAAAATAGTACTTGTATTTATGTCTATTTTTTGTTGTTATTTATATAAATAAATAATATAAATAAACAAGACAAATAAATAATAATATCAATAAATGAATAAATTTAAACATTTTGTAGATGCATTTACTAATATATTTAGTAAGATAAATATTTGTATTAATAAATGCATTCATGCAGGAACTTGGGGGTGACATGCAATAAAAATGTTTAAACTTCTCATAAAACCCAAGGAACAATGGAACAAAACCATACAATTAAATTTGCGAGCAGCATTAAAATTAAAGAGCGGCAAAACATTAAATGCCTGATGGAAGAGGACAGTCTTTATTGCCTGCCTAAATACTAGCACTCTGGCTCATTCAGTGAAACTGATTGGCAGGAGACTGAGGACAGAACTGCACAGAGCACATTCATGGAATTGGAAGCCAGTAGATGTGTTGATGGTATGTAGCTTAGGAAACTTTAAAAGTGGGTGAGATAAGTTCATAGAGGATGGCTCAGTGGAACATCCCTGGTCAGAGGCAGTCTGCCCCTCAATGCAAGTTGTTTGAGACAAAGATCATGGCGGCACTGCTTTTGGATTTCCCACAAACATCTAACTTGCCATTGCAGGGAACCCGATGCTAGACAACATGAACGTTGGGTCTCATCCAGTTGCTCTTGGGTCCTGTGCTGCTCGCTGGACCCCCATTCTCATTGTAGGGGGCAGCCATGAATGGTGCACGGCTGCCCAATCCCTTGCCAAGCCACCATTTTGCATAAAAATGGTGGGCTGGCATTTTCACAAAGACCCATTTGCACAAATGGCAGCCATAAAGTGGCCATTTACACAAGATTACAGGTGTAAATTCACACCTGTATAACCTTGCACAAGTGGCCACTTTATGGCTGCCATTTGCACAAACGGCCCAATTCGAAAAAGGCCAACCTGCCATTTGTACACAAAATGGCAGCTCAGTGAGGGATCAGGCAGCCATGTGCTCACCCGATTCAGCACATGCCAAGTCGAACAAGCCCAGGGATCTGCAGACTGGAATGGGGGGAAGGGGAGGGGGAGCTGATGATTTCTCACTGGGCTTCAAGGCCCATCTGGACACCTGCACCATCCCTAGTTGTTCTTATAGTATAGCCAGGCCTGAGATAAAATGCAAACTCTATCTCTGTGGCATCATGCATGGGCTGTGAAGTTGCCTGTCCTTTTGTTAATGCTTTGGCAAAGCAAAGCTCCAAAGATAAGCAAAATTTGCCCATGGTACTGGAGACACGGAAAAGGAAGCTCATCATGTGTTCCCTAGGCAACCAGAAAACATCCTCCTACACTGTACTGCAGTCTGTGAGCTGTCACAGCACAGGGAGGGGACAGAGAGATGGTCACCTGGTTGCCTAGGCAACTAGGTAACACACTCCCTCTCCCCCACCATTGTGATTAAACGCTTTTCTGTTGTGGCTCGAGAGTTTACTAACATCCACAGAAGGAAACTTAAACAGACAGTTTTGTTTTCTTTTGGCGGAGGAGGAGAATTTTGTGTCACACAGTCGGCAGATTTCACTTTGAAGTCACGGGCTTAGTGGTAGCGATGCTCAAGGATTTCGCTTGGCGCTCATTTCAAAGTGAAACTGGCATTATCTGTATCTCCTGGGGGGAAAAAATGTGCAGCTTCGAACGCAGCCATCCTTCTGATTTTACATCTTATGCAGTGTTTCAGAAGTTTATTTGAGGATGGGGGTCCTCCCTCTATAAAGTATTTGAAAATGAGTTTGGGGAAGATATAAAAGAATATTACAAAATGCATATTATGTACACCAGTTACTGGGGCACATGGGCAGGAGGGTGCAGTTGCGCACATTTCCTGGTTGTGGGATTCCTGTGGGCAGCTGGTTGGCCACTGTGGGAACAGAATTTTGGACTAGGTGGACCTGCTGCCACTGCCCACCCAACATGCCGCCCGCCCACAGGCAATCTCCAGGGTCACCCTTCCCATAATCCCTGGCTCTAAGGAAGGACCTCTCAGAGCCAGGCATTTGGGAATGGTTGGCTCTCTGAAGCTTTTATGGCCGACACAGTGCGGTGGGAGATACAAAGTGAAACGCAGTGTTACAGAGATGAGTGGGCTGGGCTGGGTGGGAGATGGACATGGCCGGCCAGCAGGTGGGTTGGCAGGGAGGGAGATGGCCACATCTGGTGGTTGGGAGGGGGAGGGAGACAGATGAAATGGGTGGGGAGGCAGACATGTTGGGTGGGCAAAGGTGGACACTGGATGCGAGGGAGACAGATGCAATGAGTGGGCAGAAGGAGGAGACATATGCATTAGTGGCAGCAATGGTGGGCGGCGGTGGCGTATGTATACTTTCCCACTTCTGGCAGTGGGAGAGCTTGCAACAGTGCTGAGTCCAGGGCTAAAATTACGTAACTGCACCAGTGATCTGGGTGGGGGAGTTGGTAAGATTGTTCATCCCAAATCCTTCAATGTGATGAAAGGAAATAAATGAGGTATATTTGTGCAACCCTACACCATCAACGCAATCTGCAGTGGTCCTCTAGTGGCCTTTCTGATGTAGCCCCATCAAATTTCAGGAGAAGACCCTGAGAGGGATTTGAAGGCTGCAATCAAAAAACAAGCAAAACCCCAACACCTGATGGGACTGAATCCCCATGAACTGCAAGAGCCATTTCTAAAGTTAGAACCATGATTAGTCTGTTGTGTTAACAGAACTAATTCAGTGTGTATTGAATTAGCTTCCTCCTGTTAAAAATAGGGTGACCAGATTTTGGAAAGCAAAATCCCTGTCCAAAATGACCACCCCACCAAAGCAGCCTCCCCCCTCAACATAAAATAAAAAAATTAAAAAAGCTGCCCGCCATATGGCTAACAAGCAGACACCCCCGCCACCCCCCCACCCGAAACAACCCCCCCACCAAGTCACACACCTCCAAAAACCCAGCCCAGACCTACCTGGTCCTGCCACCGCCGATCTCCTCCACTGCCGCGTGACCCCTGCAGTCCCCTCACCCTTCTTGCCCTGCTCCTGGGCTCCCTGGAGGTATCTGAGGAACAGCAACAGCAGCAGCAGGCAAAGGAGGAGGAAGAGACTGCTTTAAAATGCCGGCGCTGCTCCGGCCTCCGCAGGAAACAAGTACTCAGGGTTAGGGAGCGTCAACAAATTCCTTGTCTGGTGGCTAAAGCAGTTAGCCACCAGACAAAGAATTTGTTGACGCTCCCTAACGCTGAGCACTTGTTTTTTACGGTGGCCTGGGAGTGGCCGGGGAACAGCACAGACAGGAAAGAAATGCTCAGCATTAGGGAGCGTCAACAAATTCCTTGTCTGGAGGCTAAAGCAGTTAGCCACCAGACAAGGAATTTGTTGACGCTCCCTAACGCTGAGCTCTTCTTTCTTGCGGAGGCCGGGGAGAAGCGCGGGCATTTTAGGGCGGGAGGAGAGCTGATCCTTTCCCCAGTTAGCCCCCGCCACCCCCCTGTCGGCCCGGATTGCCCCAGTTTTCCCCGTTAGGACCAGCAGGTAAGTGCCCCGCGCCCCCCCCGCCCCCCACCCCCCGTGCACACCCCCCGCCCCCCCCCGCCCCCCGCTCCTTACCTGCTACTGCTGGGACGTCCATTTCCCTCCGTGCTTGGAATCTACTGAGAAACAGGCTTCCTGGCCTGTCTCTCAGCAGTGCGCCGGGTGATGACATCATCACCCAGCGCGCTACTGAGGGACAGGCCGCGAAGCCTGTTTCTCAGTAGATTCCAAGCAACGGTGGGAAGACCCAGCAGGTAAGAGCCCTGCGCCCCCGCGCCGCCCCCCCACCCGCCGCGAGCACCCGCGCCGCACCCCCCACCCCCCCACCCGCCCCGCGCTCCTTACCTGCTGCTGCTGGGGCGTCCGTTTCCCTCCGTGCTTGGAATCTACTGAGAAACAGGCTTCCTGGCCTGCCTCTCAGCGCGCCGAGTGATGACGTCATCACCCGGCGCGCTACTGAGGGACAGGCCGCGAAGCCTGTTCCTCAGTAGATTCCGAGCACCGGAGGGAAACGGACGCCCCAGCCGGTAGGTGCCTCGCGCCGCCAGCCTCCCGCCACCGCCGCGTGACCCCCCGCCGCCCCGGTTTGCCCCCGCCGCCCCCCAGTTGGCCCGGCTCGCCCCAGGGCCATCTGGTCACCGTTTTGGGGGGCTAAATTTCCAGATTTGGCCCCCCAAAATGGTTTTTCCGCCCGGATGCGGATTTGCACCCCATTTCCCGGGCATGTCCGGACAAATCCGGGCGTCTGGTCACCCTAGTTAAAAAGGCAGTTAGCAGAGAAAAAACATAAAAAGCAGAATAGAGTGAGTGTTTACCAGTCCCACATGTACGTGGGCTTTCTTAGGATGAGAGAGAGAGAGAGAGAGAGAGAGAGAGAGATCATACCTTGCTTTAGTAAAGAAAACATCTTTACTCTCAGTTATTCTTACACAGAGGCATAATGCAGGGTGTCAAGAGAGTTTGTTCAGTGCATTTTGTGTTACGTTACACAGGTAGAAGTGAGAGAGTGAGACATGTGCTCCCAGCAATGGCAGAAGACCATGAAAGAGAGAGGAAGGAAAGGGGAGTAGCAGGAAACTGTAGGTTGTAAAGATCTGCTAGATATGCTCCAAATTTTAATGCATTAACTAGCTAACTGCTCTCTTCAGTGATAAGCAGATTAACTCCCAACATCCCCAATGTGACTCGGTGTTTCAGAACCTAGAACATCACTGCCTTAAAGTTATCGGATATGGCATGTGAACAGTTGCACAAATTCTTCTCTCTTTCTCCAGGGCCAGCATCTTCTTTTACCCAGCAACCTCAGGACCAGGTGGTGATTGCTGGGCAGCCTGTGACCCTGCTGTGTGCTATTCCAGAGTACAACGGAATCGTGCTGTGGATTAAAGATGGACTTGCTCTCGGAGTAGGACGTGATCTCTCAAGTAAGCCTGCTAGATTTGTTAAGATCAGAATGGGATCCTGTTAAGTCTTATGACATATGGCCGTGGCAAATTGATACTTACTGCAACTAGCACCTGTTAAGTTGAGGACATCATGAACTGAAGTAGGGGCAAATGAAGAGTAAATTCTAGGTGATCCATCGCCAGGAAGGAGTAGGAAGAATAACAACTCCTAGTTGTTGACATTAATAAGCAAACCTGATGTGGAAGTTTTTATACTGGGCTCAGAGAGCATCATTTTGTCTTCTCCAACCTATTCATCTAAAGAGGCTACCATGCTCATGTGGTTGAGCTTCTGCAGCTCACTTCTTTGACCAGAACTAGATGATAAGCATACAGGTTGGCTCTCTGCCTGCCTTCTGTCAGGTTCACAGTTCGAATCCCGCGGCAGGCGCGTCTCCTCCCCAGTTTGCAGGATAGGTGACAGACGAAGTAGGTATCAGCTTTGCAAATCTTTCAACTCAGCCCTACTTTATAACCCCTTATCTATATCTACCTATATCAACTGTATGTATATTTCTATATGCACTCGTATATTATACGATCTAATAACAAGTGTGGCATAGTGATCTTGCAGTGTGCACGCACACACACACACACACACATGGCCACACAGAACAACCTCCCTGTGTCTGAACACCATGTTGCTTTGCCTGCTGGGTGAATCAGACTTTCAGCCCCCTGTGTGCCTGCTAGTCATAAAAGTTCTAGTTCATGCGCTCTTTGAGCCTCAAGAGTCTACTGTAAAATGGGAATACTGCTCCATGCTTCAGAGCAATGATGTGAGGCCTTCTCTTACTGCACCCATGGGGATGATCTGTGCATCAGAGAGAGACCATGTACTGCCACAGAGCAGTGCACAACTTAAGCTCTGTTCAAACAAATTATGCCAAGATGGTATACAGAGAAGGCATTTGTCCTTCATAAGAGCATAAGAAGAGCCCTGCTGAAGCAGACCAAAGGACTAAGTAGTCCTTTCCCCACAGTGGCCAAAGACTGGCCAAATATGAGGAGCCCATAAGCAGGACATGAATGCAACACACCCTCCTGCTTATGATCTCTAGCAACTAGTATTTAGAGCTGTACTGCCTCTGATACTGATGGTTATATATCGATATCATGTCTAGGAGCCATTGATAGCCTTGTCTTCCTCCTGTCATAAGAGCATCAGAACATAAGAAACACCATTCTGAATCAGGTCAAAGGTCCATCTAGTCCACCATTCTGTTCAAACAGTGGCCAAGCAGCTCCATGTGGAAGTAGGGATGGCCAAACATCTAACATACAAACTTGTTGCGGTTCTCTGAAATTCTCCTCAAAGCTCAATTCACCTCATTCATGTTCTCGAACACAAGGATCTCTCCTTTTTTTTCTTTCCTTTCTATTTTTTGATCAGGGAAAATGTGCATTTTTAAAAGTGCACATCCAACATACACCTGTCTCCCCCACCTAGGCTGAAGTGTAAAATTGCACATTTGGGGGGTGGGGGTGAGAGGGCATGCTTTCGAATGTGAATACAAGCTCAGAAAATTGGTAAATTTCCCCAAGAATTATGCTCCAGCTCGTCTTTGCATTCAGATTTGCGAATGGGATGTGGTTGCATGGATTTGTGCTCAGGAACAATATTCTCTTACATCCCTAGATGAGAAGCCCACAAGCATGGTGAGAGTGCAGAAGCGCTCTCTGGTGTCCTGTCTTTCCTCCAGTCTTCTCTCTCCTGTGCAGCCTTGTCTACTTTTTCCAGAATTCAAACCAACCAGCAGCCTGGATATCTAAGCCCCAGCCCACCTGCTTGTGCAGTATACACTCTATCTGTCTGTCTGTCTGTCTGTCTCTGTCTGTCTGTCTGTCTCTATCTATCTATCTATCTATCTATCTATCTATCTATCTATCTATCTATCTATCTATCTATCTAATCAGTCTATCTATCAATCTCTCTCTCTCTCTCTCTCTCTCTCTCTCTCTGTCCGTCTGTCCATCTCTAGATAATCCCCCCCCCAATACTTCAGGCGACCATTTGTTGCCTCCCCAAACTTCAGAACATGGAATGCTTAACAAGAGCTAATGCGGCTGACATATCATTCTGAGCAACTTGGGCAATTAACTTTGCTGGGTCTGTTTTAGCAAGCTGGGTCTCTGCCTGCTTGCGCGATACCAGCTCAGCTAGTCATCTAATTAGCTAAATACAAACAAACCCTTCATTTGTATTTCTTGTGGTTCATGAGAGCAAATCCTGCTGTTGATAGCCTGAAAAACAAAGCAAAAAACAAAAAAAGGGGAAAACACATGAGAGTGTGGCGGGCTTCCACAGCTTCACAGCTCATTAATCACGAGGCCTGGGAAGACTTGAAGATGGGGAGGGGGTGCAAAGTCTCTGCCCTTATGGCAACTTGGATAACTGGAGAGATAAAGTCCATAATGGTCGTCCACTCTCGTTCCCTGCTAAGACCCAGTCAATGAAGTGTTTAATCATTTCCCTCCTTTTAATGCTTTCATAATCCCAAAGTAAGTAGGCTAACCAGATAAAATCCAGGTCAGGGCTCATGTAACTTTAACAGTTGTAGAGAAAAGGGAATTTCAGCCAGTGTCATTTGTATGCAATTAGTTCCTGGTGATCTTCCCTCTTCATCACAACAGTTAAAGGTGCATGCACTATGCTAGAGTGACCATGTACAAAAGAAGGCAGGGCCCCTGCAACTTTAACTGTTGTGATGAAGAGGGAATATCACCAGGAACTAATTGCATACGAATGACACTGGCTGAAATTCCCTTTTCTCTACAACTGTTAAAATTACATGAGCCCTGACCTGGATTTTATCTGGTCACCCTAAATGTAAGCATCCGTAATCATCTAGGCTGACCAGATAAAATCCAGGTCAGGGCTCATGTAACTTTAACAGTTGTTGAGAAAAGGGAATTTCAGCCGGTGTCACTTGTATGCAATTAGTTCCTGGTGAAATTCCCTCTTCATCACAACAGTTAAAGTTGCAGGGGCCCTGCCTTCTTTTGTATATGGTCACTCTAGTATAGTGCATGCAGCTTTAACTGTTGTGATGAAGAGGGAAGATCACCAGGAACTAATTGCATACAAATGACACTGGCTGAAATTCCCTTTTCTCTACAACTGTTAAAGTTACATGAGCCCTGACCTGGATTTTATCTGGTCACCCTAATCTTCCCAGTATAAGCATCTTCCCAGTGTAGGCATCAGTAAAGGTGATGGGCTGGATCAGAACTGGAAGCTTTTCTCATCTCAAGCACCCTCGTCGCAAGGTTCTGACTATAGCTGTTTGTGGGCTTTAATGGAGGAGACATGCGTGTTTAAGCATGTGCTTAACATGATTCGAGTGAAGAAAGATGCATTCAGATCAACAGGATGTATGTTCGTTAGGGGCTAGCAGGTGCTTTAGCGTTTCACTTAGGCTTCTTCTGTACCAACTGCAGATCACCCAGCGTCCCACTTGAGTATGCCGGTTGGAGATTGTGTGGATAAATGTCTTTTATTTATAAAAAAGAAGAAGAAGAAGAAGCAAACAAACAAAAGGAAACAAGGAAGCACTCTGCATTGGGGAAAGTGGGCCGTGAACAAGAAAGAATTGGAAGCAGTTCAAGAGAGGCATCATTGTCCATTGTATAGAGTTGCATTTTTTGTGTGTCATTGTTCACCTCGGGTCAAAACAAAGCTTTCAGGCTTTGTAATGATATTTGTTTCAAAACCCATTTCCTGGGGATGGAAGAGGCGTGAACATTGTCACGAACTTCCCTGGCTGGTGGCAGAGGATGGAGGCCCTTTCCACATGAGGCTTCTTGCCTGGGATGGCCCCCGGCTGCTCCCTGTATGCCGATGGTGTGTATTGGGTACTTCCGGGATCGCCCTCCCTCCCTCTACCCCTATGGTGTAGAAAGGGCCGGAGTGTGCCTCTTTTCATCTCTGCAGTCCTGGGGCAATTGCCAGTGGGACCTGTTTACTACTACTATTACTACTACTACTACTACTACTACCAGCAGCAACAGCAGCAGCAGCCACAACAACAACAAGAAGTACTATATAGTCAGTTTGCTTTTGTGATCTGCTTTTTGCCTAGACTGGTCCTTAACTGGGGATGTTAAAATGAATCAAACTGATGACCTCCTTGGTAGGTAAATTTATTAATCATTTGTGCTGTGACCAAGGAAACTAAGTCATCATGTTTGGCTCTCTTCTGTATTTCTGTTCTTTCTGAAGTCTTTCCTGGTGGAAGGTTCACTTTAAAATGTATGCATCTCTGGCTATTTCTTGGCTACATCTTTGCTTGTCTTGTGTATCCCACAGGCTATCCACGCTACTTGGTTGTGGGGGACCATCTTTCGGGGGAGCATCACTTGAAGATCCTGCGAGCAGATCTCCAAGATGATGCTGTGTATGAATGTCAGGCCATTCAAGCGGCCATCCGTTCCAGACCAGCCCGGCTGACCGTTCTCGGTAGGGGTACAATTCTCACGGAAAAAATGGTGGCTTCTCTTCTCTTTTGTTTCTGGAGCTTGATGTGAATTAATTTGTTTTTGAAGTGAACTAAATGACTTTCAGAAAGCAGGTGTGTGAAGCTTCAAAAGAGAGTAGATTCAGAAGAGAATAAAAACTAGGGATGTGCACTGGATCGGACCCGATCCACGATCCGAGTCCGGTCCAGTGGGAAATCGGATAAATTATCCGATTTCCGATCCCGCAGCTGGATCGGCCGATCCAATCCGAACCGGTCCGAAAAAGCTCCGAACCGGTTCGGCGGATCGGCGGATCGGCGGGCGCCCACTGGCGCCCACCGCCGCTTCCATTGGCGGGCGCCAGCGGGCACCCGCCGATGAAAGTGGACAGCGGGGGGGGAGGAGGGGGGCCCTTACCTGCCCGGCCCGGCGGCTCCCGTCCGGCGCCGGCGCCTACTACTCCCAGCAGGCTCCGCGGCCTGCTCTAGGGTGGCGCGCCGGGTGATGTCATCACCCGGCGCGCTACTCTAGAGCAGGCCGCGGAGCCTGCTGGAAGTAGTAGGCGCCGGCGCCGGACGGGAGCCGCCGGGCCGGGAAGGTAAGGAGGGGGTGCGTGGAGGGGAGGAGGGGGCGCACGGAGGGGGGAGGGGGGCCCTTACCTGCCCGGCCCGGCGGCTCCCGTCCGGCGCCGGCGCCTACTACTCCCAGCAGGCTCCGCGGCCTGCTCTAGGATGGCGCGCCGGGTGATGTCATCACCCGGCGCGCTACTCTAGAGCAGGCCGCGGAGCCTGCTGGAAGTAGTAGGCGCCGGCGCCGGACGGGAGCCGCCGGGCCGGGAAGGTAAGGAGGGGGTGCGTGGAGGGGAGGAGGGGGCGCGCGGAGGGGGGAGGGAGGAGGGGGGCCCTTACCTGCCCGGCCCGGCGGCTCCCGTCCGGCGCCGGCGCCTAGTACTACCAGCAGGCTCCGCGGCCTGCTCCAGGGTGGCGCGCCGGGTGATGTCATCACCCGGCGCGCTACTCGAGAGTAGGCCGCGGAGCCCGCTGGTAGTAGCCGCCGGCACCGGACGGGCCGAGAAGGTAAGCAGTGGCGGGGAAGGGGGCTTACCCCCCCCCGGAGCCGTCCGCTTCTATCCGCTGGCGCCCGCGGGCGCCAGCGGATGGAAGCGGGCGGCCCCAGGGGGGGTAGGGAGCGCGGGGGAGGGGGTTTACCTGCCGGGGCCGTCCACAGCGGACGGCCCCGGGGGGGGAGGGAGTTAGGCCCCCCCTTACCCACCCGCCACCATTTTTTCCTCATAGACTTGCATTGCAATGCAAGTCTATGGGGAAAAAAATGGCGGCCGATCCAAAAATGTACGATTTTTGGGTCGGGATCGGACTCGATCCATTCCGGGGGGCCTCCGATTTTGTCCGAACCGGTCCGGGACAAAATTGGAGGTCCCGATCCGGGTCCCGATCCGATCCGGGGGGTCCGTGCACACCCCTAATAAAAACCTAGATGTGTTGCTTAGGATAAGGCTGCCACTGAAATGGTAATGGTGTATCAAGATCTCTCTCCTTTTCTATGTACGCTTTAGCAAACTCACCTGTGTCACTTCCCTATGTTTGCCTGGGATGGCCCCCGGCTGGTCCCTATGTGTCGACAGTGTGTATTAGGTACTTCCAGGATCTCCCTCCCTCCCTCTCTCCCTCTACATTCCTATGGTGTAGAAAGGGCCAATGTTATGGAACAGGGATGGAGGAAGAACATAATGTGGTGATGTCACAGGATGCATGAGTGTGTGTGAATATTAATTTGGAGAACCCTGACATGCAGTGGTGACTATGTAAGAAATTTAAGAGTTAAACACATTGAAAGGTGGTGGCAGCAACCTGGATGAGCAAGCCACACACCATGAGGGACTAGGATCTGGCAGCTTCAGCAGTACCATCCTCCGACAGGCTGAACAACACATTCTGCTAATTGCATAGCATGTAGCTGAGGGTTATCTTTTTATTTACTGAGTGTAAGAGATTGGATTGGAACCAGTGCACTCTGGAAAAGCAAGACTAAACCTCTACCACCATTTGCTTCCCAAAAACAATGCCAATGAAGATGTTTTCTTTCCCCCCCTTTTTTAGCCCCCTCCCCATGGTGTGTGTGTGGAATTTTGGGAATGGTTTGCGGGGCAACTGTTTAATCCTCCTGGCCCAAGTCATGGTAGTCCCAATCTGGATCTGGGCTGTGCATGCTTATTATTATTATTATTATTATTATTATTATTATTATTATTTCCCCACCTTTTTCCCAATACTGGGCCTCAAGGCGGCAATATAATATTGTGTATTTTATCTGTGGTATCTTCCACGGCCCAAAGATTCTGAAGCAGGGTGGCACTTGGAATGCCTGAGGATTGGGGTGAAACTCATGTAGACATTTTCCCTTCCCTAGGAAGTCTTGCCAATTTCGTTGAAATTCAAATATATTGTAAGCCCCCTTAAGAATTTTGGTTAGTACGTAGGGAATGAAGACGTGAAGCACAAGAAAACGCGCAGATCAGTTGGCTTTTTTTTTTAAAAAAAAACCAACAATACCTAATTAGCTTGTCACTCAAATAACATCAATGGAAGAAGTCACATTTTCGCATACATGAGATATTTGTGTATCTTGAGTAACTATTGGCCTTTTAATTATATTAGATATATTTGTGATGAATCAGAATTGGTTTCTTAATTTTGCTGGTAATGTTATATTAGCAACACCTCCCCCCCTTCCTCTCTCCCAACTCTCTCTCTGTCTCTCTCTGTCTCTGTCTCTCTCTCCCTCTCTCTCCCTCTCTCTCCCCCCCTCCTCCCTCAAATTCCCACCGCACTCCCACGCTTGAGAGGAATATACAAGAAAAAGTAACGGCAAATACTTGATTAAGAAGTGTAACTTCGTTTTTCTAGCCTGATTTAGATTTATAATGGCTCTTGATGATTCTGGGTGAGTAACTCAGCTTTTACAGAAACAAGATTTATGTACCAACATGTGCATAGAAAAAATATACCTCTGAAATAACCCCCTGCAGCTACTAAAAGCTGAGATGCTATTATGATTGAAAAGTGTTTATCAGTGGAGTTGATGTGAAAAGGAGAATGGGAGGTGAAGTCTGTTCATTAGAATTCCTATCAGCCCCAGTCCTCTTCTCTATTGCAGAAGTATAAAAGGAGCTTGCCAACGAATTAGAGGTAGGAGGGAGGGATACAGGGGTGGCATGATGTAGCCATAGCATTCACACTATCACAGGAGGGATATCAGCTCAGAACCTTAGTGATCCTAGGCCGTGTCTATTCAAGGTCGCATTGGCGTCTCGTTATCCGACATATCACAATTGCACTCCTCGAGGGTAATACCCATGGAAAGGAGCACAAATGTGGGTTTTGGAGGCTCAAAGGGCCACTGCCGCCCCTAGCGTCCCCCGATCCTGCACCCCACCATTGTTTCCCTCCTCCTCCTCCTCCCAGATTTTGAAAACAAAGGAGTCGTGGAGGGGGAAGTCAGCTCCTTGCCCTGATTTTGTTTGTTTTTAACCAGTGTTTTGGTTTGTTTTTGTTTTGTTTTTTAAAAAATGTTCATTTGTAATTGCACAATTGCGCAATTCTAGAGAGGTGCAAAGACGAACTGTCACCTCCCCACTTTCCCGGTGCGCCTGTGGTCCATTTATATTTATTTATTGAAGGGAAGCTCCCCAAGGTCCCTGGAGGCATGGAGGCATGGAGGCAGTCCAGAGGCCATTCCGCTCGCTGGACCACACCCTCCACAGCAGATGGCACTCAATCAGGGGGCGCCATTGCCTCAGCCACACCTCTGCTGTAACACCGGAGCAAGGCAACAGGTGGCAAATGCGGGTCTGTGCCTTGCTCAGTGGAAAAATTTGGGTTAAGTGCCTGGGATGGCTCCGCAATGGTGGCTGCATCATATAAATGGCCTGTTGCTACTGCGGATCCACCCCAGGGCTTTCTCCCCATCAAGATGTACCCCTAGACTTCTGGGCATGGGTGGCCAGTTTCCCATTTATAAGATCTGCAGAGGGAGCACGGGAGAAAGGATGGGAAAACCAGGGATGGTTAAGGTCCCAGAGCGTCCCCACAATCTGCTCGTCTTTTTGTTCGCTAGGTGCTTTTATTTTGTTAGAATGAGAAAAGTGTGCTTTTTAAATAGGGATGGTGTGAGCACCTGACTGGGTTCAGGAGTCTGACAGACTCCCTCATGGCTTCAAGACTCCATTCATCGAGCCATGTGAACCCTCAGCCCTTACCAGACCCGTTCATGAGCACCCAACAGCCACGGAGCATTTTCGCCTGCAATGTTGTTGTAAATGGCAGCTTTACGGACATCTTTTGTGTAAGATTTGATTAATTGCAAAACACAAATCACCTTTTTTTGCAAATGGCAACTCAATGAAGGGAAGAAAGCTGCCGAGCGCTTCTGGATGGATCCGCCGGTAAAGGCTGCTGGGTGCGCGTGAGCAGGGGTGGCGGCTCACCAAGCGCCCAGAGAAACCAGACAGAGGTGGGTCCATCTATCAATGTTTTTGAATGGGGAAAGTGCACATTTCCTTGTGCATTTTTCTAAGTGACAGGTAGGAGTAGGCTGGTGGAAGGAAACAGGTGAGTAAGTAAGCCCTTCTCCTCCTTTATGAAGCTTCTGAAGGAGGTTGGTCCCCCTTTCCTGCTCTCTTCAGCCTTATTGGATTATGGCAACCTTTCCCAACCTGGTTTTTGAACGACAAGTCCCAGGATCTCTGTGCATTGTCCATGCTAGCTGCAGTTAATGGCAGCTGAAATCTGGAAAGTACCAGGTTGTGGGAGACTGGATAATTGCCACTCAGTATGAAGGGTTTTGTGATGCAAATATGTGTTGGTGGAGAGAGGGGATTGGTCTATTGGCTGCTGATTTCATAAAGCACTCAAGCCTGCTTACTCTGCCAGACTTTCTGTGTTTTACTTTCCAACCACCACAGACACACACTGCAGTTCTTAGAGTATGGGGTTTTGGAAAGCGATGGGGATTTCTCCCAGGAAAAAAGCCAAAGATGCTTTCAAACCAAGCTATTATCTTATAGTTAGGGCTGTGCATCACTTCGGATCCAGATCGGTATCAGGTCCAGAGTGGCTCTGAAGCACTTCGGGCTGCTTCAGCCCGATCTGGGATGCTGCCAAGCCACCGCATCTGCCCACCCACACGACTTACCTGACCCATCCCTTCGTGCCCAGCAGCCCTCCATCCCGCATGAGAGCCACCATTTTTAAGGAAGGAGGGGGGCTCTGTTTTTTCCTAGATCTAATATTGCAAACTACAGTGGCCATAAAGAGCAGATGGGTTAGGTAAGTCTCTTGGGCAAGCAGGCGCTGCAGCTCACCATGTTCGGGGGGGGCAAGCAGGGAGGGGACTCTGATGGACTTCTGTTTAACATCATGCCCAGCTTTTCTGGGTGCCCACCGAGCAGCTGCAACATCCAACCCACTTGGGCTGTCCAGATCACGCTTCAGACTGGGCCTGAATCGGCCGAGGCAGATCAGGGCTGATCCATAAACTCCGAATCAGCCTATGAAGTGGATTGGGGGGGGGGGCGTTCCCTGCACAGCCCTGCTTATAATCCCTTATGGGTTTCTGACAGCACCTCTCTTGTCCAGCAAAGTAGTTTTGGGGCACCCCAGTTTATGGATTTTCCAGCTACATTTTAGGACTTTTCTCTATTTAGGGATCTTACCTTGCTTAACAAAGCAAGGAGAGAATGGGCATGTTTCCCAATTTGATGTGTAATACTGGTGCCCCATCTAGCATGCTTTTGCATTTGATTGAAACCCCATGATTGTAAGCGTGTATTCAAAGTGAAATCATTGTTGGATTCAAAAAGCCTCTTTGCCAAAATTAGTTGAAGCATGTGCTTGCTATTCGCCGGTTCATTACATGCTGGTTCAGCCTCTGGTAGGTCATGATTTTGAGCACTTCATTATTCTTGAGGTTCATTATTTGGTCACTTCATTATCCATGCTGTTTGGCACGCGTTCCCTCTGTAAGCCCATGCCGTTTTGCTATTCAGGACTAGATTTGAAATTCTGCAAGGGATTGATTAGTTAGCCAAGAGTATAGCAAAGGGGACAGAACACAAATGACCAGCCCAATCCCCTTTAAGATTATAAGCAATGTTCTGACAGCCAAAGTCATAAAGGGTCAAATAATGAGAAGACAAATTGCTGAAGAATTGGATAGTGGATACTTTAGCAACAGTGGTACAGGAGCTAGTGACCTCAAATCTAGATTACTGCAATGTGCTCTTCATGGGGCTGCCCTTAAGGCTGGTCTGGAAGCTGGAGCTAGTGCAGAATGCAACACTTGGCTGTTCACAGGACCTGCCCCTTTTCAGCATGAAACTCCTTTGCTGAGGGACCGTAGCCCAATTCAGGTCTTTGTAACATGTATAATCTCCTCCCTTGTTTATTTACAACAATTATATATCACTCCACATCTAAACAGATGCCATAGTAGTGAACAGTAAAATATAAAAAGATAAGAAAGATAAAACATCACATTTTTTATATATATATAAACAGAATACAAATTTAAAAATCCATGGCTGCTCAGATCTGATCGCAAAATGAACAACTCTTTAGAGCACCTTCTTTAAGTTATGAAGACAGACTAAAGCTTTTGTGGCTTTTAGTGTAAAGAAAAGTTTACCACAGAGATCACAGCAGAGTTTTATAAAATTACAAATAGTAAAGACAGAGTGGATAAAGATAATACTAGAACTCAGGAATAACCCATAAGATTGATTGGCATTACATTCAGAAAGGACAGACAAAAGGAACTACTTCTTCATACAATGTATCATTAACATTACTGCCACAAGAGGTGGTGATGCCCTGTGGATTTAAAAGGGGATTATACAAATACTTGGAAAATAGGCCTATCAGCGGGTATTGGCTATGGAAGTTCAGCGGGGGCTTGTTTCTCGGCTGTGTATGTCTGAATAAGAATTCCTTAGGTGCAAGTCAAGGTTCAAAGCAAGGTTCTGGACTAGAAACATTCTTCAGTCTGATCCAGCAGAACTCTTCTTATGGTCTTGTGGTTTCTGCTCAGCTGAAAAATTCAAGCAAACTGAAGAGAAACTCAGGACTTCCAAGCAAACCCAAGAGAGGTGTACTAGCACTAGAACATGGTGGCTTTGCACATCCCTGTCTTGCAGCCTCATGCAACATCAACACAGATTGGTAATCAAGTTGGGCCGTGGGTGTTGTCAGCCTCTCAAAATGCATAGGGTGTCCAGTTGTTTGCTAAGCCAGGGCTAAAGAGGAAAGAAACACAATAAAACCTAGGACTAAAATAAAACTTTGCCTAAAGCAAAGTTCTGAGGCAGATTTAGCAGTTGCTGCTTGGAAGACATACCCAAGGTATTTCAAATGAAGCAAACATAATTTTAACAAGGCTAATAAAATTTCTCAGGCATATCTCTTTGTGGGATTGTGGAGTGTGGAAATAACAAGGCAACGCAGTATATTGGGCTTAAAATAGGGCCACATTTATTGATGGATCTGCAGAAGGGAAACCTAAGCGGGCATCTTATTCCAATATGGCAATAGCCTTAGGTCATTAGGGTGAGCCATTCCCCACCAGAGAGTGGTGGCAGCAATTTCACCACCCTTTGGCCTCCTCTTTTGAGGTCAGGAGGCCTTCCGGTGTCACACACACACACACACACACACATCGTGCCACAGGGATCCGAGTGGGTGAGAAAGGTTGACCTCAAAGGTAATCCTTATCTCACCAGCTGGGCCGCGGGGTTCACAGCTGATGAGCCTCAGGCAATACCCATCACTGCTAGGTGCCTCTGAATGCTCACCAACCTTAGCCATCTGAATATGCCCACATACCCGCCCACAACTGTGACCAAATTAACGTGATGCCAATCAACCTGTTTATTACTCCCTTCCTGTCCTGCAGTATAAAGTGGGCAAAAAAACTCACAACCAATTTTAAGGTAATGAGCAAAAAATTCCTACTTGGCTTCCAAAGGGCAACCGGCAAGCCCACACTGCCTACAGGGGAGGGAAGGAGCCCCTTTTGCATAGAGGAGAAGGGGAGTGAAGGGATCCTTTAAATAGGCTCCCCTTCCCCCTCGTGGTGGCACCATCGGAGGTTGCCAATGGCAAGCCTCCACACCTCGCTCATCCACCCCCACCCACAACAGCCTCACCACGCCCAGGCTGTGCGGGTGTGTGTGTCGGTCGTTTTCCTAAAACAGCTTTTAGGCCTTGTTTAAATGCCCAAGATTCAGAGATGATTACAGTGTGATAACCCATTATTGCGATTAAAAACAAGGAAATTAAGTCTGTCGCAGGGGGGAAACATCAACACCCTGTTCCTTTGTTAAGATCTTGAGTCACTCATGACAGCAACAGTGGTTGTTGTTTTTTTCTTTTTGAACTCTGTTGTTTTTGCTGCAACAGAACCCTCTTAGAAGGCATCATTTTTGCCACAGCAAGGTTATATCCCATGCTGTATTCCCAGAACACTGGGGTTCTTTCTCCTTGAATTGTGTATTCCACCCACCACAGTCAATCCTTCTCGTGTTTACACGATCCCTTATCCTCAAATGAAAAGAGTGGTGAACCAATCTTTGATCTTGCCGGGGCTTGTTGATTCTCCTTCAACTCCTTTGAAAGTTTGAATTGTCCATTGAATATGTAAACAAATCAGAAGATGAAAATACTTCAGGGAATGTTGCTCCAGGAAGTCTAGCTGTGTAAAAATAATTTTTTTAAAAAAAAAAACACCACTTTTCCACGTTTGAAATTGAGATGTGTTTCTCTGTAGAGAGTGGAAAAAACAGGATGCATTTTTCAAGGATACTCCATTCCACCTCCTCCCCAGTTTTCAGTGTTTGTCCCATTGAATTGTGGGTTAGAATTCTGTGCTCACTGAGCATGTTCAGTCCTCATTGGGCTGTTTTGGGACTTCCCCTGTTCTGTTTTGTTTGTTTCTGGTTGTTTGTACTGCTGAAACCCTTTGGGTCCCCCTGCAAGCCTGCCAATAATAACCCCCACCTTTCTTATGGATGGATGGTACCATTCGGGTTGCTTAAGGCTCCATACTTGGAGACCAAGTTCACTATTAGCATATAGGATTTCTGTATGAAATGCTATCTGCCTCCTTGTTTTTTCTGTGCTGCTTTTGCCACCCATTTGTGTGTGTGTGTATATATATATGAATCCCCTTCCACTGCTGATCCAGCAGATTCACCCCACTTGCTTTCATTCCTACCATTCCTTTCAGGTTTGCTTCTCAATGAGCCAAGAGATACAGAATACTAATGAGATTGTTATATTGGGGTGGGGTGGAATGCCTAAAAGCCAGAGCATTTACAGTCTATTAACAGCGAATGCCTGGCCCCTAATAGTCACTCAGAAGTTGCCCTGAAGTGTTTCCCTCCTAGTGCTTGCTGCAGAACTTTACTACTGCATGTCTTGCATGCGACCATATGGTGCACTCCAAGGGGGCTTGTTGAATGGGCTTGTCCAAAGACTGGTCCATTAACACAGTTGCAGGGAGCCAATAAAACGAGAAGATGAAAGTGGATAATGGAACTTTGGGGTTTGGGGGAGGGAGAGACAGCAATGACTCAATTGCCAGAGGTGGGGGAAGTTGGGAGGAGCATAGATGTCAGGATCAGCAAGAAGGGAAATTGCCCTCCTGATGCCCATGGTGACACCAAGTCTTGGGTTCCGTGTGGTGACTGGTAATGAGCCCAGCCATCTCTTCTAGTCTCTGCCATGTCTCTTTATTTACAGGGATTCTGGCTGCGTTTATAGAAGGCAGCGGCACTGCTGTGGATGTTTCTGGGGGGATACAGCTCAATAAAAGTGTTTCCATGGCTGCCATAAAACCAGTCTGCCTTACAAACAGCCGGCAGCTCTGTGTCCACAAAATATATATTATATGCTCCTGTGTGCAAGCAAAGGGAACCAGGCTGAGTTCAAAAGCTCCTGTAACTGGGAAGCTGGAGATTTCACTGCAGAGATAACTTTAATACTATGAGCAAGGATATTTCCAGTAAAGAAACTGGAACTGCCAGAGGCTGGTGATGTTGTACATATATAAGTTTACTGCAACATCTGACTATGAAGAATGTTCGGAACTTCCAACTAGTTCAGAATACCACAGCCAGATCATTGTTCCTAACTCCTTGGAACATCTCTACATTAAGTGGGGGCGAGGAAATGCCCCCTTACCAAACTTTTTTTTTTCCTTGGGGCTTTCAGCATTCAATATGGGCTCCTTCTGACATGACCATGAGATTTGTTCCCTTCTCAGAAATGTCCCATTGTGTTTTAAAGAAACAGTGGCATCTAGTGGTGGAGAGATCCCACAGTTCCCAGATATTACCGCATTATTTGTGTGCTTTTTTTTTCTTTCAAATGCACGATTTCCAGGGGATAGCACAGGAGACATCCTGGCTATTAACGATGTTGTATAATGGACCCACAAACATCCGTGAGTGGCCAAAAAAAAAATGCTAATTTAGAGAAGCTCCTAGCCTGCCCAATTCAGTGCTTGGACAGCACACTGAGGCAGCAAGGGAGAGAAGGATAGGATATGTGCAAGATATAATAAAACTTAAATTAAGCGTATCCCCCTTTTCTGACAGCCATTCTCAATGAATCCTATGAACTTAGAAATAAAACTATTGATTGACATTTATTATGGTTGGGCATGATTCTGCCAAAGATAAGCCCTTTTAAGTCCAATTGATGGGAGAGTTAAGCTTAAACCTGCCTGCAGAAATCAATGTGACTTAAAAATGCTTAGTTGTGACTGGCTCATACCATTTCAGAAAGCTTTCTATGAAATAATAATAAATAAGGTAAAGCAAAACAGAGAGACTGTAAAACTCTCCCCAGTCTATAGTAATAAATATTCAAGGTAGTAAAACGTGTGTAATTGCCAGAGTAGCCCCACACTGCAGCAGGACCAAATGATCCAAGAGTCCATGACTGTTGAATTTACAGAAGGTGGCCATGATGATGATGATGATGATGATGATGATTATAGTTTTTAAAAGTATGAGAGGACATTTTGCTAAAATTGGGAGAAGTTAAGAGGTGAGGTTTAGAGGTGTCATTAAGGACCCCTAGCCTCCCGCCCTCCACAACAAGTGACCATTAGATTGTGACATTACAAGGGATTCTGGGAAGCTTCATTGGAAACCAAGTGACTGCTGGGCTTGCATATTATGATTATTGTATTTATTTATGTCGAGCCTTTTTCCCAATACTGGGACTCAAGGCAGTTACAAATTAAAACATGTACAGTTAAAAACAGATGGAGATATACAAAAATTAAAAATATAATTAAACATAGCACAATATTAAAATATTTAAAACATTTAAAAACAATTTGAATCCAAATGTTTTTTACAAAATCAAAGCTATAAACATCAACAGAGGTCCAAACTACTCCCCCAAAAGCCTGCTGAAACTGAAAAGTTTTATGCAGGGTCCCTGATCCCCCCTTCATCTTTTATTTTATTTTATTTTATTCTTCATAACTATAATTCCTTTAATGAAATGGGTTGTTTTTATTCTGCCCCAATTCTGATGCTTGTAAATACCATTGTATTGTTGTCTGAAAAGAGAACTTAATTAACAATATTATTTTTCTGTGAGTTTCCACAAATAAAAGTTGAACACCTGTTACATAATATAGCTAAAATGATGGTATTCACCTCATCAACAGCTAAATCATGTTGGAAAACAGTGGCAATCCAGTTGAGCTGTCTTCCTCATTCTCATCTCCAGTTATATAACTTTCCTCATAGACCAGCTGTCTGTTAATCGTATCTCAGTTGTTGCAATAAGGAAAACCAAACAATCCTGTAATAGGATTTTAAGGCTCACAAAACCATATGGAGGGAATTCAGTTCATCCAGCAATTAAAATATTCATACCAGAAGTATTAGTACAAAGTATTTGTGATGCTGAAATTTCTGAGGTTCAGACAAAAATCCATGAAATTGGAAGCAGTGCAACCAGTAGGAGTGATCCAACCAGAGTGGAGCATCACTCCTGAATTGAGCTGAGCACATTCATTGATTTCACCAAAAAAAGTTGGACTCTGTAATGATCCCCTTTCACTGATTGTGAATGTTCAGAAGCCTCCAGCCTGACACTGTGCTGATGATGTCATTGATCTTTCTCTGACCTGGAGGTCTCAGGTCGTATGCAGGGAGACCTAGGAAGGGGATAATAATAATAATAACAATAATAATAATAATAATAATAATAATAATTTATTTCTTACCCGCCTCTCCATTTGGATCGAGGCGGGGAACAACAATATAATAAAATACATAAAACTGATTAAAACATGACACTTTTGTATTAAATGTATTAAATTTGTATTAAATTTGTATTATTCTCTGACCTTGAGGTCTCAGGTCGTATGCAGGGAGGTCTAGGAAGGGGATAATAATAATAATAATAATAATAATAATAATAATAATAATAATTTATTTCTTACCCGCCTCTCCGTTTGGATCAAGGCGGGGAACAACAATATAATAAAATACATAAAACTGATTAAAACATTCATTTTGTATTAAATTGCCTACTTGAGAATTTTCACATACTTCCCTAGCTTAATTATCTACATTTGCCTGCAGGATACATAGACGTAGCAGATCAGTCCTTTCCCAATCAGCACGGGCATGTTTCATGCAGGAAAACCAGCCATGTGTGACCTTTGCTGTTTAATCTCATGTATTTACTTCTCTCATGTACAAGTCTGAAAAGGAAAGTGTGACTCAGTTGACAGTGTTTCTTCCTGAGAGATTGCCTGCCCAAAGCATTTCCTTCCCCTTTGCTTTTCATGTAAAAAACTAACTTCAGAACATGCATTCATCAACAGCTTGGAAAACATGTCCTGCAAATTAGCATGTGTCTACATGTCACAAACTATCACCTTGTTATTGTTGCACAAACATCTCATTCCCAAAATACTAAACGTTTTCAGAAAGTTGGTATTCAGCATCTGACTTTCCCAGATGAACATATGAGTTATAACTTATACTGAATCACATCACTGGCTACAGATGGGCAAATCTGTCAATTTTGGTTTCTCTCCATTTCTCGTGGTTACAATTTTTGACTCTGTTCAGACAACACACTAAGCCATGGTGGTTCCGCATTTCGAGCTAAACATTATGGCTTAGTGTGTCATGTGAACCATTCCTAACCATGGTGGCTTCAAATCACGGTTTAAACATCATCACTAACCATTTGCTGCAAAAGAGTTTGCACCTAACCATGGATTAGTGTGTCATCTGAACAGGCCCTTTATGTTCAATTCATCCTAAACTTGGGCAATTTTTCCAGTCTTCACTTTTCTTCAAACTTAAAGGTATTTTGTTTTTACTTTCACATGAAAATTCTATGCGTTTTGCCTAAATTTCTCCTAAAATGTGCATTTTATATGCATTTTTTGCAAATACGTTTCTGGATATAATACATTTCATTGTTATTTTCACAAATATAAACATTTTTGCATGCACACCTCCATAATATACAAATGGAGAACTTCATTGCAAATTTGGACAAGTGCAGATTTTGAAGGATAACTGCAGATTGGTTTGAAAGTGCAGAAATTAAGCAAGTGACAGATCCATCTAGCCCAATAGTCTCTACTTTCACTGGCAGTGATTCGTCATGGTCTCAGCCAGAGAACTTTTCTCAGATTCTGAGATCCTGTTAGCTGGAAGATTGAACTTGGGCCTGCCTAGATGCAAACAGGAGTTCTACCACCAAGCACTAAAACAGAAAGAACTCAAGACATCGTAGATGAGATGGCAACATTTTTTTTTGGAAGTGGTCATTGCAGGAGAGCTCTGATTTTGATCATGGTGAGGACATTGGCTTAACTCTGCCTGTCCACACCACACCCCCATTTCCTTAGTGTAACACAGACAAACACCTAGTGCAGAGCTGCTATTAGCCCTTCTGAGTTCTGTATCATGCCTGTATTTCCCCCACTGCAGGGCTAATATTACCTTGCCTGGGGATTTGTATTGGGGCAACGGCGTGTGAGCAAGGGATGAACTCTGCCTCTCCTAAGTAGCAGTGCTCCAATCAAAATCACACTTCCCCAGTGAATATTTTATACACTATCAAAAAGAAAAAAGAACCCCCAAAAGGTTAGCCAATCTGATCACAGGTCTCTTGCATTCTGTTCATTGCGGCACCGGTCTACAGCTTCTCCCCACTGTGCCAGATGTGTTTTATCTGTTATACATTTTCCTTGGCATACTTCCATTGCCACTGGATTGGGAAAGGCTTTGACAGCTCAAGCAGCTGTTGGGAATATGTCAGTTTATCCGATAGACCAGTCGTAAACTGGTTCTCGGTGTGGGTCTTTATGCAGCTGGAATTGCACTATCCGTGCACAAGAGGGAGGTATCAACAGAAACCCTAAAGAATTAAAGAATAACTAAAGGAGGGGGGACTTTAAAACAGCCAGATGAGGACTGAGCATGCTCAGTGGCTGAACAGAATTCTGGCTGACCTTTGCCGGGGGTGGGGAACAGGGGAGAAATGGAATGATGTATCCTGGGAGAGGACATGGATGCCAGGCTGCCTGAAATGCTGAACAGAATCACTCCCACTGCAATATTTTGTCTCAGGTCCCCTTTTGTCTCCCTCTTTCCTAAAGGCTTCCTCCAAGCTCCTGTTTTCTCTTCGTCCTCTCTGTCAATGCCATCTGAAAAAAAATGCCTCCATGTTCACTGCCCCCAAAGTGAAACTTCCCGCGTTCTTCTTGCGAGAGCATGAGCCATCTAATTCCACATGCCCAGCCTGTACCTTTATGCACGGCTGCTAGTGAGAAGTCCCCAAACGCTGTCTAAATCATCTTTTGAACTACTGCCACTCATGTCTGACAACAGCTTGATGGGTCTGATGCCGCTTTCTTTTCCCCTCTAAAATGAAGAGAAACACCATATTTTAATCAAATATTTAAGAAGGTGTCACATTGGTTTTAGATCTACACAGTTAAATGTGGCGGAATGCATCATTCCGTAAGCCTTTGGAAGCCCAAGTGTTCAAAAAACTGAGCCAGGAATGATCACAATAAATCAACACTAAAATCAGCAGGAAGAACAATAGCAGCAATAACAACAATACCAATCATCATGGGAAGGCCCTGGTATAATAGAATGCTTTTAGGGACATCATGTTGTATGTTCATTGCTTCCAAGTAGTAACTTGGGCCAGAACTACACCAAGCAGGATACAACACCATGAAAGCAGTTTTAAAACGGTATATGGAATGTGTCATGAGCCCTGACAGTTGTCAGTACATTTCAATACTGTTATAAAGCACTAGAATCATAGAATCATAGAATGGTGGAGTTGGAAGGAGCCTATAAGGCCATCTAGTCCAATCCCCTGCTCAGTGCAGGAATCCACCTTAAAGCATGCCTGACAGATGGCGGTCCAGCTGCCTCTTGAATGCCTCCAAGGTGGGAAAGCCCACCACCTCCCTAGGTAATTGGTTCCATTGTCATACTGGAAAGCCCATGATTCAGTGTCCTGCACTCTGGATTGATTGAGAAGAGATCCTGGCCCTCCTCTGTGTGACAACCTTTTGAGTATTTCAAGAGTGCTACCATGTCTCCCCTCAGTCTTCTCTTCTCCAGGCTAAACATGCCCAATTCTTTCAGTCTCTCCTCATAGGGCTTTGTTTCCAGACCCCTGATCATCCTTGTTGCTCTCCTCTGAACACATTCCAGCTTATCTGCATCCTTCTTGAAGTGTGGTGCCCAGAACTGGATGCAGTACTCAAGCTGGGAGCTAACCAGTGCCAACTAGAGGGGAACCAGTACCTCACGTGATTTGGAAGCTATACTTCTGTTAATGCAGCCCAAAATAGCATTTGCTTTTTTTGCAGCCACATCAAACTGTTGGCTCATATCCAGCTTGTGATCTACAACAATTCCAAGATCCTTCTCGCTTGTTGTATTGCTGAGCCAAGTATCCTCCATCTTGTAACTGTGCATTTTGTTTCTGTTTCCTAGGTATAGAACTTAGCATTTATCCCTATTAAATTTCATCCTGTTGTTTTCAGCCCAGCAATCCAGTCTATCAAGATCACTCTGGAGTTTGTTTCTGTCTTCCAGGGTATTAGCAATCCCACCCAATTTTGTGTCATCTGCATATTTGATAAGCATTTCCTGTACCTCCTTGTCCAAATTATTAATAAAAACATTGAAGAGCACTGGGCCCAAGACTGAGCCCTGTGATACCCCGCTTGTTACCTCCCCCCCAGTATGAAAAACTACCATTGATAAGCAATCTTTGAGTCCGATTCTGTAGCCAACTGTGGATTCACCTAATAGTTGTTCCATCTAGCCCACTTTTCACTAGTTTGTGAATCAGAATGTCATGGGGCACTTTGTCAAAAGCTTTGCTGAAGTCAAGATATACTATGTCCACAGCATTCCCACAGTCCACAAGGGAGATTACCCAATGAAAAAATGAGATCAGATTAGTCTGACTGGATTTGTTCTTGACAAATCCATGCTGCCTTCTAGTAATCACTGCATTGTTTTCAAGATGCTTACAGATAGACTTCTTTATAATCTGCTCCAAAATTTTCCCAGGGATGGATGTCAGACTGACTGGTCTGTAGTTCCCAGGTTCCTCCTTTCTGCCCTTTTTGAAGATAGGGACAATACTAGCCCTCCACCAGTTGTTTGGCACTTTATCCATCTTCCATGATTTCGTAAAGATAATAGACAGTGGTCTGAGAGTTCTTCTGCCAGCAACTTTATTACTCTAGGATGTAGTTCATTGGGCCCTGGAGATTTGAACTCATTCAAAGAAAGTAGGTGTTCCTTGACCATTTTTTTTTTATCAATCTCAAACTGCAATTCTGCCCCTTCAGCTTGTACTTCACTTTTTCCAGGAGGGGCAAAGATCCACTTTTGGAAGAAGACTGAGCCAAAGTAGGAATGGAGAACTTCAGCCTTTTCTTTGTCATTTGTTACCAATTTGCCATCCTCATGAAACAGTTGAACCACCATTTCTTTCCTCTGTCTTTTACTATTGACATATCTGAAGAAAGTATTTTTATTGCTTTTAGCATCCCTTGCTAGCCTCAGCTCCTTCCCAGCTTTAGCCTTCCTGATACCATTCCAGCACTTCCGTGCTACTTGTTTGTAATCTTCTTTTGTAGCCTGGCCTTCCTTCCACTTCCTATATGTATCTTTTTATTTTATTTTCAGGTCATCTCTAAGCTTTTTGTGGAGCCACATTGGTTTCTTCTGTTGTCTTCTAACTTTTTTCCTTGATGGAATTGTTTGTAATTATGCCTTTAAAATTTCCTTTTTAAAAAACTCCCACCCATCTTGGCCTCCTTTTCTCATTAGGGTCACTTGCCACCAGTGTAGATCCTGCCAAGGATGTTGGTCAAACCTCTACCACAAAAAAAATGGGACTAAGGACCCCAGTCCAATTCCTGCCCGGTGCTTCCCAAGATCAGCCCTTCAAGAGGGCAGACTATAGAAGCCTGTGCATATTCATAGGCACATACAAAATTATGCATGGTGTATTGACTGTGGATAGTGAGACATTTTTCTCATTCTCTCAAAATACTAGAACCCAGTGGGGTCATCCCATGAAGCTGATTGGTGGGAGATTCAGGACATATAAAAGAATGTACTTCTCCACACAGTGCGTAGTTAAACTATGGAATTTGCTACCACAAGTTGTAGTAATGGCCACCCATTTGGATGACTCTAAAAAGGGGTTGGATAAATTCCTGGAAGAGAAAATTATCCATGGCTACTAGTCCTGATGGCAACATGCTGGGGAACATGGGAGGGAGGGTGCTGTTGCCAATTTCACATTTGTTCTGTGTCCCAGTTAACTCTCTCCACTAGTCCAAACATCAGCTTGAACTGAGTTTCCCTGGCAGTAGTGAGATCTACCAGATCCAGCATTTCCACCACTTTTGAAGAAATATTCATGCACATCATTGCATCTGCAGTTGTTTGGACATTGTATTCCTGAGAAACCAGACTATACAAATAGACCAACAGGGCCACAGATCTCTTATGTGTTGCCCTTCCTCATTTGTCTGCGAGCTCTCAACTAGCCTACTTTTGGCATCGAACTTAGACTGTGGAGCGAATGCAAATAAGACATGTGCTAAGGGCAAAGGCAATTCATTCTTCATAAATCATCACCCCCAGGTTCATACTACATGTGTACATACATTTAGCAAGCACAGCTGAGCAGGGAAATCTTTTGGAACCCACTGGAGGCTACCTTCCTACCTGGTGTGTTATTGCTTTTCAAAAATAAAGAAATAAATCAAGAACATGCTAATTCATTATCTATTTAACTAAGTCAGAGTATTAATTAAATAAAATGAGAGCTTGATTAGGACTTGGAGAGAGAGAGGGGGAGAGAGAGAGAGAGAGAGAGAGAGAGAGAGAGAGAGAGAGAGAGAAATTAGAAATAAAATGCAACAGCTTTAGTACAAAATTGCAAAGCAAACACTTTGGGTTGTAACCACTGGAGGATTCCCTCAGGTCTTCCATCAAAGCACAAAGCAGGGAGGGCAAAGAGGAGAGATGATCTAGCCAACAGATGTGTGCTGCTAAAATATGCATCTGCCAGCCATGCAATTTAAGGAGCCAGAGGGCTACTGTGTAGATCTTTCTGCACTCGTGGGCGCATGAGTGAATTCCAAGCCCCGTAGGGCAAGCTGGGGGTTGCAGACATGTTAATTAGTGTTGAGTTTCCAGATCTCAGATGCAGCCAGGAGAATAGAAACTTTGAACAGAGCAGTTGCTTTGCCGTGAGGGAGAGAAGGGATGGTGGAGGGATGAGAGAGAGAGAGAGAGAGAGAGATCCTCTTGCTCTAATAATGTGGCATAGACCTTTAGAAGTGCAACCAAAGGTGTGTACCTGTCATATTGTTTGGCATAGGAAGCTACATCTCTTTCCAAATGAATGAGTAGGCAGGGAAAGTAATACTGGTATAACTGACCACTGATGGTAATTAAATTTCACATAGGATGATGATGATGATGGTGATGGTGATGGTGATGATGATGATGATGATGATGATTGCATTGCCATCACTCCATGCTAAGCAATTAAGCATTTTATTGGGCCCTGGTGGAAACCTTTGTAGTTCATTCATGGGAAGCAATAGTCAACATGGAATTCACTTGAGTAATCCATGGTCTTGAACCTCAGTTTTCCATATGAAAAATGGGGACAATTATGACACTTTGTCCTAAGAATCTGTAGAAACTAATCTGATTCAAGATTATATAAATACCATGGTTACGAAAGCAGTTATGGGAGTCAAGAATAGGCTGAGGACTCCAGGATGGGGAGTGACACCATATATCAGGGATGGGGAACCTATGGCTCTCCAGAAGTTGTTGGACTGCAATTTCCATTGGCTGTGCTGGGAATGAGGCTTATGGAATTTGCAGTCCATCTCAAGGATCCACCTGTTCCTCAGGCACTTTTTGAGACCATTCTGCTAATGGAGGACTTTGCAAGTACCCAGCATGCGCTGCTTGTGATGCACCATTTAAAAGGCAGGGATGGTTGCCAAGGAGGACATCCAGCCTGAGCCTAGTACTGTCCTAAATGACAAGATGGAAAGGTGAGATGTGGGTAATTGGAACTCCTCAGCCTTCTTACACCTATGTCTCTTGTTCCAGGCTGGAACTCATGGGGGTATTCAGGTACAGTATGGTAAGGCCGAACAGGTGAGGGTCAAAAACATGGAGAGCTCCCTGTGGTGAAATATTCAGGTGCAGGCTGGATACTAGACTCACTAGATAGTTGGGAATGTTGCTCCACTGAAGCTTTCTATCAAACGTAGTCTTCCAGAAGTTGCTGGACCCCAATGCAGACACACCCACCATGGCCAATGTCAAAGATTAAGAGGAATACAGTCTAGGATCATCTGAAGGGCCACCCCTGCCTTAAATAGTCCTACAAAGAAAAGTATAGGTGAAGATTCACCTCTCTGAAGAGATTCTGCTAGGGGCTGTATTCTCTTACACAGGTGTGTGCTTAAATTGGTAGGAAATATATCCTGGGACCCCTGGGCATGGCAGGATGGATGAGGAATGTCCTCTGGGGCTGTGGGAAGTTCAGAGGAGGGGTCATCTAAATCCAAGGATGGGTGGAGCTGGGGACATAGAGCAGAAGAAACACAACTTTGCACATTGGAATATCATATAACTAATCCTCAGTATTAGCACGGAGCCTCGTGCCTCCCGTCAGTGCCTTAGAAAATTCATTATGTTGTTACTTGTGCTTGTGGATTATATTTGACAGCATCAGATTATATAACAATCACATTGCACTGAATGGAAGCATTGCATCAAGGTGACGGCCTTACACAAGGAGAATAATCTTTGCTACAGTTTTCCAGTAGCTGTTAAGAATAAACTTACTCTTCTGAGGTTGGTTCAGCTGAAATTCACACCTATCAGTCTTTGTAGTTGTTCAAGTGCATTTTGCTCCTAGACATCTGTGTTAACTGTCTTTCCTGGATGCCAACAGACATTATGCCCTCAGTGAGCCAAAGTAGACCAGAAATGCAAAGCCCCCATGTTTGACAAGAGTCCCATGTGGAATTCTAGAGTTGATGATGGCTCTGCTGTTGAACAGAACACTTGGAGACGTAGAGACTGCTACATGCCCCTGTCCACCCATTATGGTGGCACTCAACAATTTAGAGATCTCTCCATCATCATCAGCATCACTATTTTCTTACACTTAAATATTTCTCATCTTTCAGGATATAAATCATATAAATTATTCCAAGGCAGTTTACATTTAGGAATGTTGTATCCGTCTGGGTGTGGGTGTGGGTGTGGGTGAAGATCGCCCCATTTTCATGAGCTCAGCCCCCTGGACTTCAGCTCAAATTGAGTTGATCCAGTTCACAAATTTTTGGGGGTGGGGTTATTTGGGTGAAAAGCATCTTGCACAAATTACAGTGCAAATTGTACAAATTGCAGCCATAATTTGCATAATTGTGGTCACAATTTGTGCAAATTGCTTTTTATGCAAATAATACTAATACTACTAATACTAATAATAATACAATCCTGGATTCCAGGAAGAAACCCCCAGCTCAGCTTACAAATTAAAGCTAAGTTAAGGATGCCGCAGAAGTTCAGTGAACTCAAAAAAGGGTGGATTTCCAGGTAATGGACATCCCTACACAAGAGATATCAAGATACATTGAGAAAACGCAAGAAACAATCTCTGCCTATAAAGTGGAAAGTATGTGTATGTCTGGAAATGCTTACCCACTTCCAGTTGAGTTAGAAACTTGACACAATGGCACAGTGATAGGTCTGGCTGTACAATGTACCAGAAAAATCTAAAAACATAAATTTTGGGGGTTTAAGTATTTTTAAAGAATTTAATTTAAACCTCGGTTTATGCCTACATCTCCCAGCATGCCTTGGGCGGAACTCCCAGCATGTCTTGGGCAGGAGGCCACACTTATTGGCCTTTAGCGGCCATTGTAAGTGGCTGCTGCGTGTCTTATACAACCCCGACTCCTAAGGTTGGTCTTGAACAGTCAACCCAATTCCACATAAAAGGAAACAACCCACATAAATGGGCTGCATCCATTTGCGGTGCCTCCTCCCATCGTCTGCTTGGTTTTAAAATGTAACTAGATACAACATCATGACTTTGAGGGGCCAAACATGCTCAAAGGCACTCCATCCTGTTATCGCTGTTTCCTCAGAATCTGGGGATACAAGTGTGTAACCTTTGCCCTTAAGAGGGAGGAAGGAAGGGGAGGCACTCTGTGCATGCCCAGAAACAGACCCAACAAAGGGAGGGAAGTGCCTGGCCCAGCCCTGGCCTTTCAGTACAGGCTCCTGATGAAGCACTTGGTGGGTGAGAAGCACAGGCCAAGGCAGTCCCAGCAGGATTGGCCAGAGCTGGGTGCGTCCACTAATAGCCACGTACCTCCCCTCCTTGGAGATGTTACTCCTCGATGCTTTATCAACAGGATGTCTCAGAGGATGCGGGCACCTATGGGCTGCCAAAGGCATGCTGGGAGGTGTAGTATTGGCATGTAGAGTGGCTGATTTAAAATAAAGTATGGGTGAGCGAACCCTGACCTCTCACTAACTCTTTTTGTTCTCCTACCTGACTTTCTCCAACTGCCACTAACCCTGCCCACGTTCCATTCTAGCCTCAGCTATATCAGTCAATCCTCCATTCACTCTTCTGTCTCAATGGTGTAATCATTGTAACCAGGCATAAGCCTAGGTTACAATGGTGTAACCTAGGCTTATGCCTACAACTCCCAGCATACCTTAGGCTGGAGGGAAGACTTATAAGGCTTTGACAGCCATTATCTGGTAGTGGCTCACCATCCTCAGCCTGATGGGAGAGTGCCTGGGGCCAGCTTCCTCAGATACTAGGACCCATCTGGAGCAGGAGGGGAGGAGGCTGCAGCACTGGGCTCGTTGCCAACGGTAACCAAGCAAACTGTCAGTCAGCAAGCCACCTCCCTCACGGCCTACCTTTGGGCTCCGATTGTACAGTGTAGTGTGGACTGGCTCAGCCAGACTTCACTTCCCATGAGCTTCAGCAGCAAGACTCCCATTGGGCAAGTTGGGCATCACAGCAAAAGGCATGCCAGTAGTTGTAGTTGTTGTTTTTTTCTGTGGGCACAAGGAAATTTTTATGGCGACAGCTTCAAGGCAGCCCTGGCCATACAATGAAGGAGAGAGAGAGAGGAAAAAAAGAAATGAATTTAATTTGTTTAAAGGTTAATTCACAGGCCTAGCACTGGCCTGCAACTTTCAGATGATTACCTCACAGACATATATTTTAGGCGGCCCGAGCAACGCCAGGTAGAAACTTTAAATCTGGCATGCTGGTGTTCTGGCTGCTTTCCTTTTTTCATAATAATAACTTCAGAGCACATGAATACAACAGTTCCTCATGTCCACTGAGATCCGCTTCCCTACTCTAATAATAGGCATTTGAGGTAAAAAAAAAAAAATGTGGTTTATCACGAAGCTCTAATTTAAAATACAGTTCTTATTAACACAATTTCCCATTTATTCTGACAAAACAATTTACGAACTCAACCAAACAAAATAAGCCAACCAACCTAAAGATGAATAAGTTGCAGAGAAGTGTATTATTTATCAAATAAATGTCATAAATGTTATTCATGGACCAGAGCAAAGCCGGGCATATCAGCTAGTATTGCCATATAACAATTCAAGTGGATCTTTCTCACATGACCGTTTATAACAGAAGGCCCTAGGGACGGAGGGAGGGACTGTCCAACTGGAGTAATCTTAGAGGTTGTATTTTCCTGCCTCTCTTCATTCTAACACCTTATAGGGGGTGCACCGTTAGTGCTCTCCTTGGTGTGCTCATTAACTCCTAGGTGATGACTGTCAGTTTACTACAGTCTTATAATCTCTTATAATCTCTTATAATCCTAATACTCAGGGTTGTCCAATTAAATTTGTTGATGGTAGCATTTTCAGGAGTGACAGAAAGAAGTAGTCTTCACACAGCACAATCTTTCGTTCATGGGACTCACTGCCACTAGATGGTGTGATGGCCATGACCTTAGATGTCTTTTGAAGGAGGAGAGATGCATTCATGGAGGAAAGGGTCTATCAGTCATAATTAGAAGGGGCTGCCTTAGATGTGGCCAAAGCCAAATTGGGCACCTATAGACCATCCCTGATGCTTTCTGAGATGAAGAGGGCTTCCTTCTGATGTGACGAAAACCAAACCTGGATATTGCACAGGGCTTTGTTCATGATTCAGCTTCAGAAACCTTCAAGGCATGAGCACAGTTATAGCACCGTCCTGCTCATCATGTTTCCCAGCAACTGGTATTCAAAGGCATATTGCCTATGATACTGGGGGCTATATCTAGCCATCGGGACCAGTAGCCATTGATAACCTTCTCCTTCATGAATGCATCTAAGTTGGTAACAATTGCATACGTCAACTGAATATGCAAATACTGCAGAAAAAAGCCTCACGATTCAACGTCCAGAGCCTGATCCAGAAACGTTTTACCAGATTTCAAAATGGATGTGGAATTTCAAGGTGTGTTTGGATACTTGGCAACGATTGCCAAAGTTAGAGACTTAGAGCACAGTCCTATGCTGGTTGAGGCTGAGAAAAAGTCCTACAACTTCCCGCATTCCCTAGCCAGCATAGGAGCTGGGAGTTGTAGGACTTTTTTTTCTGGCTAAACATACATAGGAGTGTGCCCTGACAAGCTTTCTTTGCCATGCAGCGCATGAAGCGTGGTTAAAGAACAGGTTTCCTGGGAGTAGAAAGTAGCTGAAGGTCTCAAGGGAGGCTTTTGGAAGGGGCCAAATGGGTCTCCCAGGGAGGCACATAAGGCTGCTCTAGAAATGTACAATTAATAATTGAAACACAATTAATTCTTACATGCACCCTGCACTGACTGTGTCTCTGCTTCCAACCCCCGCTCACACCCTCTGAGCATTTTTTAAAAATGTTAACTCTGCCTTCCTCAAATTCCCATTAGGAATAAAGCTTTCCTAAATCAACATGAATTATTTAATGATACAGATTAAGTCGATTCAGACATGGAGCCTCTGTCTTTTAATTTGACATCTGACTGAAAGCAGGAGGGGAGGGGCAGGGGAGTGTTCCCTGGGTGGTCAAAGGGTTTCAAGGAGGAAAAAGAAATATGCCCGGGGGGGGGGGGGCATAACGTAGCAGAAACGTTTCATCAGAGCGTTATCACTCCTTGATGTACAAAGCACCCTGTCATTAAGTATTACTAGGTTACATGCATATAGTAATTAGAGTATTACTGGGATGCACTACACAGCCAGACACTGCAGGCTCTTCTCTCTTATTTGTGTGGGTGTATGTGTACACCCACACCCACACCCAGAATATATATATATATATATATATATATATATTCATTCGTGCTCTTCAAAAGCATGTATCCGATGTTTAAAGAGCCACATCTGGGACTTAATTAGAGCTGGAATTGCATGGACAGTTGCATCCGAACATAACAATGCAAAGTACTGGGACTTGCAGGGTACCTTCCCTCCTAATGGGAGTGTTCCTGCTCAGGGCTGAAGCCATCCGTTCTTTCCAAGTAGGCCATGCGACTCACCTCTCCCAGTTGACAGTCAACAGATGCTCAAAATTCTGCGGCTACTAAGTCTTCCTTATTGGTCTATTTTTCAGGGCTTTGTTTCTATCTGTTTTGGCTCTGGTCCTGTTGGCCATCAACCCCCTGAGTTTGGTATTATAGGGAACAGCAGCGGTAACAGCAACAACAATGACATTCCTCAAGTAACAACTCAAGTGGTTGCAGCCAAACAGGATTAAGTACCAATCATTTTGTCATTTCCTGGTTTTGTACAATCCCCTTCCTCTTCTAAATGGTCATAATGCCCCTCCTAAGGCATACTGCCTGGCAGTAAGAACTTTAAGCTAAATCATTCTGTTTTGTTTTGTTTTGTTTTGGTCCCAGCACTTTTGCCTTTAACCTTTCCCACCCCTGAAATGTAGCCCCTGATGTCATCCCCCCACTGGCGGAATCCTCCTCAGAAGAGGAGCTAAAGCTCTCAGAGGTGAAGAACACCACAGAAAAGTCATTGATAGAAGATCAGAAGAAGCCTGGGCCTGTAGAGCCATCCCTACGTGAGACAATGGATTAGACTCTGAGGCAGAGGCTGAGTGACTGCCCTAGCCCCTGAGAATATCATGACCTCAAGAAGCAGGCCACTAGACCTCATTGGAGAAGTAACTCCTTGGGAACAAGGGCCTCCTCATGAGTAGGACTTCTGCCAGAGGGATTGTAATGAACTGCAACTGAGGCCTGGGTTGGATTCTGAATATCCCGGCTATATAAGCTTTCAGAGAGAGCTTATTTGATGCTGGAGCAACATTCTTCTAATAGCTTCAATGTATGTATTCTGGATAGTGCCTTGTGACTAAACATCCAGGCTACTAACCTTTGAATTCCTGCTTGACTCAGTTTCTTGGACTGTATATTATACCTAACTTAGGGTGACCAGATAAAATCCAGGTCAGGGCTCATGTAACTTTAACAGCTGTAGAGAAAAGGGAATTTCAGCCAGTGTCATTTGAATGCAATTAGTTCCTGGTGATATTCCCTCTTCATCACAACAGTTAAAGTTGCAGGGGCCCTGCCTTCTTTTGTATATGGTCACTCTAGTATAGGGCCTGCACCTTTAACTGGTGTGATGAAGAGGGAACTCCACCAGGAACTAATTGCATTCAAATGACACTGGCTGAAATTCCCTTTCCTCTACAACTGTTAAAGTTACATGAGCCCTGACCTGGATTTTATCTGGTCACCCTAACCTAACTAAATATCTGTCTTTGGCTAGGGTGTCCATATGGAAAGGAGGGCAGGGCTCCTGTATCTTTAACAGTTGCATGGAAAAGGGAATTTCAGCGGGTGTCATTATGCATGCAGCACCTGGCAAAATTCTCTCTTCATCACAACAGTTACAGCTGCAGGAGCCTTGCCCTCTTTTGTTTCTGCTCCCTATCTTTGGACTTTGGCTGCACCTCAGATCTCTCTCTCTTGAAATTCTTCCTCTTGCCAAGTGAATCGGAGCCGTTGATTATTGCCTATTTAATGACTTGCCTTTGGATTGCCCCTTGGTTTGCACTGATGCTGAGCCCAATCTAGACATAGCAAGACATTGAGACTTTCTCCAAAGTAGAAATTGACCCCTAGGCTGAAAGAAGTTCCAAGTCAACTCACCAGTCTTCAGGAATTTAAAAGATCTATAAAGACTGAGCTCTTCCGGCAGGCCTACTCAGATGAATTTTAAGTGTTTTATTGGTATTTTAATGACGTACTGGTTTTATGTATTTTTAATCAGTTTTGTGTGTTTTGTGATGATGTTGTTCCCCGCCTCAATCCGGAGGGAGAGGCGGGTAATAAATAAATAAATAATAATAATAATTATTATTATTATTATTATTATTATATCCCTATCTTGAGATCTTCAGAAGAGGCTCTTCTCTGAGCACCACTGGTACATTGTGTGACAACAAGGGATGGTGCTTTCTCAATTGTTGTGCTGTAATTGTGGGCTACCCTTCCCAAGTAGATGCGACTGGTACCAACGTTGCAATCCGATTTCTCTGATCTATCTGTTTATTCTGTTTCCTGCATTTTCTGGCTTTTATTATGTTTATTTTATGGTTTTTATTGTATGATGATTCAGAACCTACTCAGGTGCACCCCCCCCCCCGATATCCACAAAGATGAAGGGTACTTCAAAAACATTTTAAATAAATGTATAAAGTTATAATTCAAAGGTAGCAGGGTGAGAATCTAGGAGCAACATCTTAGCACGGCACAGCCAATTTTCTACCGCTCCTGAGAAGTCTCTCGACAGCAGGGAGAGAGAAACATCTCTGGATCTCTGTGAAGTGCCAAACACTGTCTAAATAGCACATTGATATTCCGATTTCAGGATTATGTACAGGGATCCAGGCCAGGGAGAGAGGTGGAGCATGTGTCCTTTTGGTACAATTCAGCTTTATCTATTGAGAGAGCAGATGATTTATGAGGCTACTTTACAATAAGCCGCATGTCACTGCTAAATCATGTACTGTTCATTGCAATAACATTAATCATGGTGAGGATTTGAGGTGCCTCTAGAGACAAGACTATGTTCTACCCTTGGCTGAAGCCAATCAGCCTCAAAGAAGGTCTGATAACCCAAAGACATGGATTAACAAAGAAGGAGGGGTGGCTTTTGTTTTTTTTTTTTAAAAAAGTTTGGGCTGATGGAATGAAGCCACAAAAGGGTGATATTTTTAGTGGAGCAGCCAGGTTTTTTTAATGGTCTACTATTTTAGACCATTAAAGACTGTTTTAAAGACCAGTTCTAGGTTAAACCTTTCTTATGAAGATCTTCCAGGAGAGAGTGGCCCATACATTTGGAATATCCAGATAATTGGCGATGATCATAGGTGCCTCAAATTCACCTTTTTTGTTGCTCTGCTTCACTACTACAATATGGTTACGTGAGTCACCCAGGATTGGGTCCTGGTGATATCATCACCTAATTCTGGACATTGGATGTTGCATAGATGAATAGACTGATCTTCATCTGTTTTGGATTAATGGTTGTGATCTAGACTACACTCTGGTTGTATGAATCCACCTTAAATGATTAGCAGACTAGAGTGTCATTGCTTACTTTCTGATAGTAGAAGTTACATCAGGAGTGGGCAACTTGTGGCTACCTGAGATGTCATTGGACTGCAACTTACATCATTTCTAGCCAGCATAGTTAATGGTCAGTTGTGAGAATTAGGAAGTCCCTGGTTCATCTAATCTCTGCTATGAATTCCTTTAAAGGAATTTTTAAAGGCTTTTTAAAGGAAATTGCAGGCATGTACGGAGGGGGGGGGCAGATTGTGACTATTGAAGAGGGCAAAGAGGTACACACACACACACACACACACACACACACACACACACACACAGCATGCTAGATCCCTAGTCCTAGTTGGGGGACCCATTCCTGAAATCTACTTTTTAAAAGATATTCTTGTAATTGCTAATCATAGGAATGACATCTTCTCTAGATCAGCCCTTAGGGAAATCAGCCAAATATTGCTGTTAACTTTTAAGCCCACCTTATAAAACCAACCCCCCCACCCTGCTCATGGTGTTTGCATGTATATCTAATTATGAGGATCCTCCAGATAGGATTTTGCTCTTTTCCCCATCTTTGAGAGAGCTGCTGTATTGCAGAGGCTAAGAGTGTGGCAGGTTCCACTCTCTTCTCAGCGCTGAACTCATCAGATTTAAGGAAACTGCCTTTCTCTCCCATCAGCCCCTACCCCTCCACCTCCAATTTGTGGACAATAACATTGGCCTACCTTGCGAGATGGTTGTGAGGATTGCCAAGCACTCTGAATCCCTTAAAGTGTTCTGTGAAGGCAAAGTGCTCTATATTTCAGATTGCATCATGCTTTTCCAACTCTCCATCACTTTCAAAATTGATTTGCCACACTGCTTGGAGGGAGCAGGCGGATGCCATACAAAATATGTGAGCCCCTAATTCCCCTTGGGGGTATGGAGCTAGATTTGAGTTCATTTGGAAATCAGCCATGGTATCCAACATCTTCACCACAACATCCTTTCCATGCGGGCTCTTGTATGGAAAGGTCACACCACGATACGTGGGTTGGTCTTTAAGGTGCCATTGGCCCTTTGCTTATCCTCCAACGGGTGAACTCAGCTTCCCTTCTGACTTTTGTGTATATGTGGTGCATGCATGCCAGCATGAATGAACACGCATACACACACACACACACACACACCTTTTCTTCCTTTGCTCCCACATGAAAGACAGGCAAAATTGATTTACTTATATCCCTATTAAGCCTCTCTTAGCCGGGCGCATGGTACAAGTTTGAAGTGCCGTATTTCATTTCTTCAGCAGCCCCGTTGCCTGCCAAATTCATTACTGTACAATAACACTTTACACGACGTGTGTGCAGCGAATAAACCAGAAGGGAAGAGGAAGGGTGGGAGTTGTTGTGTGGGTGAGTGGAGGTGGTGGAGGGGGGAGTGAAGTGAATGACGGGAGACGGAAGAGCCATTTCTAGCTCCGCCGCAGCTCATGCTCAAATCCACTTAAGCATCTGAGCCTTCATTCCCAGGGCTGATCCTCTCCCTCTTCTTATTTATTGCATGCATAGTTTGGAGCCCAATGAGACAGCGAATCGCTTGGCACGTCCAATTGCTGGCAATACGCAGAAAGCACCTTTGTGAAGAGCCCAATGGGGATTTCCCCAACATTAAGCAGGAAAATAAGGAGCTCTTTGCAGACAGGAGCCGACCTGTGGCAGGTGTGTGTAAGGATGGTTGAATTTGTCTGTTTTGTTTTCTCCTGCCTTCAAATGTTTTAAATCCCATGTTCTTTCCATTCTGAATATGAAGAAAATGTGCAAATGTTGGTGAAATTTCATCCCAAAGTGAACTGAAATATGATTCTCACCATCCCTGGGTGGGTGGGTATGGTGGAGAGAGATTCTGAACTTGGCTGATGGCAAGGTGGGCACAGTTACTTTTTTCCCATATCGTGAGCTGAGCTGGGCAGAGCCAACCCGACCCATTTCATTCCCTAAGATGGAGAACAAGATCCCATACAGGCATTCCATGTATAGAAGCTGACTGGCCTGGCAGTGGTCTCTTACTTCAGTGCTTGCAATGGCACAGCATCCCCCAATGCACTGGAGGGCAGCAGAGTGCCTTAGGACAGGGTTCTTCACTGCAAGACCCAAGAGCCACTGGTGGCTCCCAGTCAACTCAACTGGGGCTTTTCGGCTCCCTCATTAACTCACGCTCTTTTTGCCATAGCAGAGACTTTCTAACTTTGCCTTGCTGTTTGCTTTAGATGTGGGCCAGCTGCTGTGATCTGGGCTAGAGGAGGAGGCTTCCAGGCTCATCGATGGTCATGGAGGAAAAGAGCAGAATGCAGGAGCAATCCGGCAATTAGTTGTGTTGGGGGCAGAGCCCCCAGACGCAAAGAACAACATGAGTGGCTGGCTGCAGTAGGGCGCTGTACAGATGGTGGAGGGGAAGTTGAATCTGTGTGCGAAAGAGAGAGCAACATGCACTGGGAGATTTTGAATCACTGAGCAGAACACTTTCTCAGTGATGAGAATAGGGATCAAGCGCACAGAAGTTTTCAAAATTCCACCTTGAAGCTCATTCCGACTTGGGTTCATATTGGATTGGGAGCTTTCTTTTCTTTTTGCATGAAAACCTGTACCTATTTCCCTTCCTGTTTATCCAAATGTACACGTCGACTGTGCACATCTTTGAAATGGGAACAATTCTTTTCCCATGGATTAAAGCATATCTGTGCACATGTTTTTTAAATCTATGCATGCTACCAAATGGGTGTGTGTGTGTGTGTGTGTGTGTGACTGAAGCACATTGCAAGCTCAGAAATGTATAGACTTTGTACACGGGTTGTGTCCAGGTCGGTGTTCTGGGAAAAATCCTGATCAAAAACAAACTGAAGCGCATTTCTCATGCATCCTTACATGAGAACAAGATTCATCGCAATCCAATGACCAAGTGAGCCTGTGTATATTTGCCTGTCTGGGTGTTTGATGGCTGACTAACTGAGGCCATGTTTGGATGATGTGGAGGGGAAGGGGAAAGTGAGACCTGAAAACCCTCAAGCCAATCTCAATGCGCAGCATCACCAGTTGATGGAGGGGAGAGGAGAGCCCTCCCCTCAAAGCCTGGGAAAGTGCCCTCCGTGGCAATGCTTGTCTCTTTTCAGCAATAGGTTCTTCAAAGCACCAAAAAACATCAAGGTTGCCAGGCAGGATCTTGCTTGAGCCAGCATGGCTTCTCCCCCACCTTTGAAGAATACACTTGAAAGGAAATGCATCAATTGGCTCTGCAGTGACCGCCATATTCTTTCCGATATATGCCTCAGGGCATATTACTATTCTCAGGTCATACCTTAAACCAGGGGTTTTGAAACTCTTTCAGCCTAAGGGTCAAATTCCATTTTGGAGAAGCTCTCAGGGGGGACGAGGGGGGACCAAAAGCAAAAGGAGTGGAGCCAAATATGCCGGACATACAAGTGCATGTTAGCTTACTGTCAGGAGCTAAGCCTGAGGGGAGGCATTTCAACCTTCTAAAACGGTGAGAAAACAGCACATCAGGTGGGACACCATCAAATAATTGGCAGTACAGGAAAAGGGGTGGGGCCAGGGGAAGGGGCGTGGACATCTGGGAGCCAGGTTTGGCCCCAGGGCTCAAAGTTTAATACCTCTGGTTTAAACAAATTCCCCTTCCCTGCATTCAGATGTCGGAGGAAACTGGCTGGTTTAGACCTGGAAGTGAATGCTTCTGATGCCCTTCTCTAGCAGGTGAAAGAGGAGGAGAAGGGAAAGGTACGGGGCAGGTTCACATCATGGAAACCATAGCTTTCCCCTATGTCTGAATCAACCAGTGCATAGTGGGTATCCAGTAAAGTTGGGATGGAGAAGCATCTAACTTTGGGCCAGCCACTCCCGGGAGTAATGTTGAAAGAGCCATGAAATGAGTTGGCAGCAGTGAAAATGGACTGCCCTCACCTTTCTGAATCATTGTGTGAATTTCTGTTGCTCCTCAAACATCCCCCCTTCCCCACCCCCAAGCAACCATATGTCTAATTGGAGAAACCAAGTGTGGTTAAAGAGGCAGCCAGGAGGGAAGCCCGGCTCCTGTGTGGACATTATTAGCTCCCTGCAACTGCTATGATGCGTCTGTGAAGGGCAGACCTGTTCACTCCTTACCTGCTTCCCCAGTGGCTAAACTCTCTCCCTCATTTAATGAGGCCGCTTCCTCTTGAACAGCCGTGACCACTGTTGGCATTTGGCAGCAGTAGGGCCCCAGCTGGACTGTGCAGCTACAAGGGAGAGTCAGTGCAAGCTCTGATAGACAAGGATTTGCACACATAAATAAGAGCACCAGCAGCATTTCCAATTTCATGTGGCTTTAGCAAGAGATAATCATTTAGCAGCCGGTGCTGAAAGGCACGAAGCAAGGAAGTGCATTGTCCGGAGCGGCCCTGGGGCGGGGGAGAGCTATTGCTCGCTGTCTATGGAAATCAGCAAATCCTTACAGTATCTCTCCCTCTGTAAGTAGTTTTTGCTCACACAAACTTCTTTGCCATTTATCCCCCACTTAAAGCACTACACCCAATCATACACATGCTCAGGCATGCACAACTTGGAGGAAGGGGACACGGCTTAGTGGCAAACATGTGCTTTGCATTCATAAGATCTCACATTCAATCCCTGGCATTCCTAGTTAGGCAGGAATGGACAAATCCATCAATTTCAGTTTCTTATTTTCCAATCTTCAGTTCTGTTTGTCCCGATTTCACATCAGTTTGAAATTTTTTTTTTTTTTAAAGTCTGTGTGAATATATGTACACGTTTGTATTCATTTCTTCTAATATATGCATTTTTCATGCCAGTTTGCCTAATATGTGCATTTTTGTAAGCAATTTTCCCCTACTATAATGCATTTTAAAGTTATTTTCAAGAATACAGGAATTTTTGGTCGCAATTTCCTTTAATATATCATGTGTGTCCACAACTCAAAGGATAATGGAATTCACTTGTAGGGTGTCATCAGATGAGTGTTTGCTCATTACTGCCCACTCACATTTTTTTGCATATCCTTTTGTCAATACCGTCTGCCTCCCGGGTGCCTCCCATGCCTCTCTCGCCCCTTCTGGTCTTTTTTCCGTGAAAAAATAGACCCTGGTAAATCCAACTTATTTTTTAAAAGCGAAACCTGCCACCATTTCCTGCTGTGTGAATGAAAAGCAGCGCAATAAAAATGCCCACTGAATGGGCCAAGTGGTCGTTGCTGCTTCCTCTTTCTTTCCCCGTGTAAAGAAATCATCACTATTGTGGTACAGCAGCAGGAGGCCATAGTGACAGTAGAGAAACATGATCCCCCCCTCCCTGTCTGATGACACGCATAGACTTTAGAGGGTGAAATTAGGTAAAAGAGTGCAGCAGGCTATTTTCTTAGGGATAGGACAGTCAGTGCCTTATGAAGGGTCCTGCCATCATCCTCTGGCTCAGAGGATGAGTCTCTAGCAGAATCTCCATCTCCTTAGCCTGGCAGAAATTTCAGGTTACAAAATCAGGCAAGGGTCCTTTAACAATCCATGCAGCTCCTCCAATAGGGATGGCACGATTCACACTGCAGGTCTTGTCAGCTTGCATAAGAATTCAGTTGGCCTTAGTTCCCTGTTGAGACAACATGCCCCTCTTGTCCTAGCAGGACAGCATTTCAGCCAGCAGTCCCACTTGGAGTTCTCCAAGTTCCTAATTTCTTCCTGTCTTGATCTGTCTTCTTGCCTTGATTGTGCTACCAATGTTACTTGTGAGACTCAAGGAAACACAGAATGAGCCACTGTCATCACGTAATGTCATTCCCATGAGATTTGTGGGAAATAAAAATGGTCATTACCAACCACCCTGAGGCGCACTGCTTTTGCCGCTATCAGTATGGATCACGTGGTTTGCCTCTTCTCCAAACATTGCTGAAATGGATCCCCACTTTTGCACATGGCTAAAGGTATGGTATGATGGAGGAAGAGTTTTCAAGTCAGCACTACTTCAAACTATGGTTTCTAATTCTGGCTTGTTGGATGATTGCAAGCCATGGTTTGGCAATGCAAACATCATAGCTAACTTTAATTAGCCATACTTTGGCATGATGTCTGAATTAAGCCCTCCTGCATGTTATGGTTGAAGGTGATTTGCTTTGGGGAGGCCATTTTCATCATAACCCCTCTGGACAGTTAGAAAAAGTGTGTTGTGCCTAAACCCTTGAACTTTGAAAGTGATTTCTTTGTTAAATTCAAGCTCTCGGTGACCTACACCAGGAGAATGGGACTACAGGACAACTGGCCAAAGTTGGCTCATTTGGGGCCCCTAACAGCTCCTCCAGAGTTGCCCCTTCTTCTGTGCCCCCTCTTTCCCCCATCTGCTCATAGCTTTCTGGTTTCCCAGCTTTCCTGAAGATCTTCTTTCTCCATTCCATAGGGTCAAATGCCTCCCTTATGACTTAGTACTGGCAATTAGAGTTTTAAGTTTAAATATGCTAGTATTGGGGGTATTTGGGCCCCACCCCTTTTGACTTTAGCCCCACCCTTCAATCAACCAATCAATCAATATTATTTACTGAACTGTACCCCCCCCCCCAAAAAAAAAGCTGTATACTAGGGATGGGAGATGCTGTAACTTTCACTTTCTCCTGCATGATGTTATATGTGTGTTTTAATCCCAAGTTCTTTCTCTTCTGAATATGGTGAAATTTGCACATACACACAAAAATCCCAAATGAACTAAATTCTCACCCATATGCACTGGCCAGCAAAGTTTCAGCTATTCCAAGCATGGAGAGAACCATGTTTTACCTGCTTGCCCTATAGCTTGTCCTAAAGGTAAGCTTGTCAGAAAAGATGATGATGATGATGATGATGATGATGTAGAAGAAGAAGAAGAAGAAGAAGAAGAAGAAGAAGAAGAAGAAGAGGAGGAGGAGGAGGAGGAGGAGGAGGAGGCAGCAACCCCAACTCCACCCCATGAGCATGGTTCAACACACAGAGATTGAAATGTGGCCACCGACAGCTTTTCCAAAATTTAATTTGGCCCTCTGGCGGAAAAAGATTCAACACCCCCAACACATTCAAGGTTGGACATGCCTCTACTTTATGGATGCCACATCCACCCTGAAACACCCAGCTAAGCCCTCCCTCCATGATCCACCTCAATCACTCTTTCGTCACATAGACAAGTCTCTCCTCATGCATCCAACATGTCCTCCTGTTTGGTGGCCCACACAGATACATCGGCAGTTCTGCTTGGATTGATGGCATCACTCGCCTGTGGATCGGTGAAACTTCTGGGCTCTGAAACCAGGAATCAGTCAGTGTTAAGAACTTGCTGGGTTGTTAGTGACCTGACAAAAGTATTGACTCTCTCTCCCTATGTCAGGTGGCAGAGAAGAATGAAGCCCCTCGGAGCGTGACATCACCTGAGCAACAACCTCCGCTTTTCTATCGATCCTGCCTAATGAAAAATGAAACTACAGCTTGCATGGCTTACAACAACAACTCTTTTCTTTTTCTTTTATTTTTGAGAAGAGGAAGACGAAAGGGTATGCGTCAGGACCACACTAGGGAAAATGTAGACTTGGTTCATTCTCCATGTGCAGATAGAAGTGGTCGCTTGAAGTGCAGCAAGCAGAGGGAACAATTTGACTGACCATTCCGAATCCAATTGGCACAGATGGAGAAAAGGAAGTCTTGGTTCTGCATGTATCAGACAGAGAAAGTGCAGCCCTGACTAAATAATCAGTTGCAAAGAGCTTGAGTTTATTATTATTTTTAATGCATATGGGAGAAACCAAAACCAGTTTCCCCCCCCCCCCATCTGTTCAAGCCCAGGGCTTTGAGTGCTTAGCTCTTAAGAGTCTAGGGTTGAATCTCTGTGTATTCAACCATGTTTGTGGGGCTGAATTGGGCTTGTCACTTCTTTTTTTTCTGACAAGCTCCTCTTTAACAGCTGTAGAGCAGGCAGGTGAAACATGGCCATTGGGCGCAAGATCAGAGCTGTGCATTTTCGGGAGCCCAGCTCACAGGGAGGAGCAGGTAGCTGCGGGGCGCTCATGGACAGCACCGCACTTGATGAACACTCAAGCGAGTGAGCAGCCAGCCCATGGCTCAGTGAGCCAGGTCTGGGGATCCAGATGGGAGGCTGCTTGCCAGATTCCCGGACCCACTTGATGCCCGTGACTTCCCTACGTCTGCTACACAAATACTGGCTGCATTCACTCACCATACCCAGTCCCTGCAAACCATGAGACACTTGAGCAGAGCCTGCACTATTCCCTACCTTTGCAAATGTAGGAACCAACCATAGAGGATTCTGGTGTCCTTGGTTGTAGAGCAGTTGTTGTTGTTGTTGTTGTTGTTGTTTTCAAGAACAACAACTGTGTGGGGGAAATGGATTTTGCTCACTGACCACCCAAAAGAACTTGGTAGTGGAGATGGAGGCAACAGCTACCTCTTATTAATTTAGTGAAACTGTTTGGGATGGATCAAGTTCCTTCTCCTTTTCGTCCTTGTCTAATGTAGGTCTGCTTCAGATATCCAAATTTCCTACACAGGAAGCTGTTCTATGAACGAATAAGCATACAACTCATGCCTACTTTGCTACATGCAACAATTGTTCATGTCCATTTTGCTGCATATACGCATACTGGGAAGACGGGGTTGTTTGTCTTCTCTGTGCATGTATACACACAATTAAATGCATGCCTGCGTTTGCAGTCATCCTGTGGGTTGCACGCAGATTGCAAAATGGAATTGTGAAGCAGCTCTTGGATATCTGGGAGGGAGAAACTGTGCCCTTCCTCTGGGAGGCTCACCTTCTGCCTTGAGAATCATAGATCTAAAGAATTAGACTTCCTTAATACGCTCACCTTTTGACCCCCCATGGGAGAGGCAAGGGATTCATAGCAAATTATGGACTGAAAAACTCCAATGAATCTCCATTACAGCATGAAATGAAAAAGGAAAATGAAACTAAATGGAAGATCTCCCCTGGGCTGCTGGCGGCAGCAACTTATGAGCATCTCGCTAAATGGGGGATGGTGGTGGGAGGTGGAGGGAGAAGATAAAGCTTGTTTTACTTAAATAAGCATTGCTCCGCTTCAGCAGGCTCAGACAGGGTGCTGGTCTTGTGTTAACTGTGATATATGTGAAAGAGCTGTTAGGGCTGAAAGCAAAATAAAATGCGAAGTATGGGCATTTCCAAGATAGCCCTCTGCCACGTTTTGTTAGGGGCCCTGAATTCATTACCACTAACAGGCAATTCGCCAACGATAGCTAAATTGACTATCAAATTGACTACCAAATGCTGGGGACAGACGGCAGACTAGGGATGAGTAAGGATTTAATTTCAGTTTAGTTTTGATCAGAATTTACCACAATTTGCAAAGCTCCCCATATTTGGGACAAAAAGAACTTGAGGTTAAAAGAAAATGAATGCATCAGTATCTGAACCTGAACAATTTGTCCATCCAGGCTCAGGGCTTCATGTGCTTGGCTTTTAAAAGTATGAATTTAAATCCTGTTGTATTCATGGGCTGCCGTCTCTTCTTTTCTTTTTATGACAGGTTCCTAATCTTTAATAGCTCCATGGCAGGCAGGTACATCATAGGCCTTGCTACACTGGGAACAACTATACCTATTGAATTTGGCTGGGGATGATGGGCGAGAATTTCCTTTCAGTTTGTTTTTGATAAGAATTTGCCAAATTTCACAAAGTTCTTCATATTCAGGAGCAAAAGAACTTAACATTTAAGAAATCTGAATCCAGGAAAAAGTGAAATTGACAGATTTGCCCATCCCTGTAACAAATGAGAGCAGTTGCTGTATCCTTGCCAAACAGGATACAGCGAGGAAGGACTTAGCTTACATTAGGGACATATGAGAATTTCATTTTTGCTTGCAGCACACGTGAGCATGCCCCAAAGATGAGCATGAGCACATGCCCACTAAGGATGTGCGAGCACCCGACTGGGTCCGGGAGTGTCCTAAATCCTGGGGTTGAGAGATAAGCCGCAGCTAGAGTGTGTCATTAGACAGTCCAAGGTCAATAAGCCAAAGATAACCGCCTTATGCCAAGGAAAAGAAAACCAGATCTAGGGATGCACTGAAGCATAGTCAAAGTCGTTCCAGGATCAAGAATAGTCCAAGCTGGGTCCAGGAGCTGTGGCAGGAATTCTACTGCTATGGATAAGCAGAAACAACAATTGCCTGGACTGGGTTTGAGGCTTGTCTTTTATGCTGAAGCTGATGGATGAGTGAGGCTAGCTGGGTCGAGCTGCAGCTATCTTCCGCTTGCCCATGTGCGGGGCCCCTCCCCAAACACCCTCAGGCTTGGCTGTTCTGCGTCCTCCTCCAACCCAAACAGAGGCCAACAGGAAGTTCCCCCCCCCCAAGACTTAGTTACTGTTCACTATTCTGCACTTGCCCCCGTTGTCTTCCAGCCCACCCAGCACTGGAATGTGATCCCAAAGACCTCCAAAATTGAATTTGGTCCTCAGGTTGAAAGACAATAGGTGCCCCTGTTGTAGAAAGTCAACAGAACTAGCCTTGGAATAATCCAATCCTCCTCTCATCATTCCCTTCCCCTCCTGTATGTGCTGTTTGCACATAGAATATTGCTACCACTCCTTCACACACGCATCACCCCACTTGACACACATGGGATATAGAGGGCCAGTTGGTTTAGTGGTTAAAGTGTTGGAATGGAACTGGGGAGACCCAGGTTCAAGGCCCCACTCAGCCCTGGATCTCGCTGGGTGACTCAGGGCCAGTCATTGACCCTCAGCCTGACTGACTTCACAAGGTTGTTGAGAGGATACAATGGAGAGGTGGAGGAGGATTGTGTACCCCTTGGAGGAAAGGTGGGATATAAATGGAATGGATAAATAAAACTGAAACAAATTGGATCATCCCAACATTCTTGTAGAGTAATCTTTTCTGAGCTCCAAAGATGGGCAATTCTAGGTAAAAGGCCTAAGCCCCAACCCTGGCTCCACTAATATGGCCTCACCATGAGCACACCACTGCTACCCCATAACTATGATTTTGAACCAGTGTCTCTGCACACTATTAGTCCAGTGGAAGCTCCAATATCATGGGACAGTGAATCCACTCTGGGTTCGAGTCAGAATTCCAAAGGAGCTGTCCAATGTGTGGAACCCTATCCCCAAAATGGGTTCAGCAGCACCTTGGATAGCTCCTTTAAAGCTCTGACTGAAACCCAGAGCGGATGCACCATCCCACTGACATCGTAGCCACCAGCCTCCACTGCATTAAACCTTCTGATTCACCCAGTCACCTATTGTGTACTTTCCCCTTCAGTGCTTCGGCTGGATGCACCATTTCAGGTTGGCAGCCAGAAAGATGCAGCTGTCGATTAGGTTAATTCCTTTCAGGGATAGTCGATGCACGGGCCTCTTCTCTTGATGACCAAGGCTTGAGAGCCTATTGATATTTCTTAAGGCTCTTATCGAGCCACAAGCAATGAGTAGAAAAAAAGGGGACCCAGAGAAGCAAACCCGTTCTGCTTGGCCTGTTGCAGGCTGGAGCTTGATCCACAAGCTATGAAAATGCCTTCCTGCCAAGACAAGCTGTCAAATATCTATTCCTTGAAACTCGTGGCTAAGCCGTCGGCCAGCTTTGCCAGGAAAAGCCACCTGCCCAGATAGGAAAATGGACTTGCTTCAAACATAAGAGCTTTACATGGAAATGAAGACTTGGGATAAGATGCTCATTTTCATGTGTAGAGGGAGATCCCATGTATTTTTTTTCATAGTTTCTTGATGCTGAGCTTGCACCTTGGAGAGGAATGTTTGCAGGTTACTAAGGAAGCATAAAATTGCATTTGGTTCATTGCCTCCACTATTGAATTTGGCTGTAACATGTGGATGAGAATTCTGTTGGGTTATCGGACTGAGCCCATCAACAGATATCTAGTTCAGTCATATGATCTGTGTTTTCCCAAGGTGAGGGTGTATGGGGTGGGGTGGGGTCACTGGATTAGTTGTTAGCAGCTAGCAGCTGGAACACAGTGAACAGATAATGTTTTGCAGCTGGCTCACAAGGAAGATCTGTGAAGGTGCAGTGGAAGGAGAATCAAGAGACAGGCTGTTTGCTTTGTGGGATCTGACATCGATTGCAGATGTCATACTACTTGTTGGGTGTTTGCCCACTCCCCCATACCCAACGGTTATGAGTACAAACACCCAGATATCACACACACACACACACACGCACACACACACACATACAAAGTCTCCAGTGATCTCTCATTCAAAGAGAAAGTTAAACCCTCTGGCACTGCTGTTAGAACTTTTCATTCTTCGAAGAAACAGGAAGTACATTCCAACACATTCCGGCTTCCAGATAAGAAATATGGTGACAAATTGTAAAAGGGAAAATAAAACCTTTATAGTCTCACATCTATTTGCTAAACCTCCTCCCACCCCAAGAAATTACAAACACACAAATACAAAACAAACACATACCCCCTCTTTCATTCAGCATGCGCACGTAAGATAGCCAACTGTTCTTGTTTTTATTACATTCCAGCCGGTAAGTTTAAAAGATACAGAAGGCATTTAAAGATAATGATAATAATTTACATTTATATAGTGCCTTTTTATCCAGTGTGATCACAAAACTGCTTTATACATCTATAGAGGTGGTGGGGAGGAGAAAAATCCATACTATATAGGAAGCATTTCATACATTGCAAAATTGCAGCTACCTTTAAAAGATGGCAGCAAACAATTCAACAGCACTATGAAATAGCCACAGAAGGGCCCCCTCCTTCAGCACTCGCAGGGTGCTTTGTAGACCTGGTGGTAATTCTGTAATAAAAGAGAGGTATAGAAACACTTTTAAACAATACATTAAAGACAAGCACACTAAAACTGAAACCTTACACCTAGCAGAGAAGGAATCCAAAGAGAAAACAAAGGATACCGCAAAGGCTTTCAAGGTTGAGAGAAGCAGTTCAGCCCAAATGTTGTTCTGATTGTCAGCACACATTAATGGACAGCCTCCGTCTATGTGCTTAGTAAGGATGTATGAGAATCCTGTTTCAGTTCACAAATCATCAGGATGTGTGCATCCAAATGGCAAATGTGGTTCAGGGTCTGAAGTAGTGGTGAACCACCAAGAAAGAGATCTTGGGGTTATGGTGGACAGCTTGATGAAAATGTCAACCCAGTGTGCCAGCCACCGTAAAGGTGGCAAATTCCATGTTAGGCATGATTAGAATAAAATAAAACTGCCAGTAACATCCTGTTGTTATGCAAATCTATGCTGTGACCACAATTAAATTACTGTGTACAGTTCTGGTCACCACACCTAAAAAAAAAAATAGTATAGAGCTGGAAAAAGTGCAGAATAGGGCAACTAAAATGATCAAGGGGCTGGAGCAACTCCCCATGAGGGAAGGTTACAACAACTGGGATTGTTTTGCTTGGAAAAAGGAGTATAAGGAGAGACATGATAGGGGTGTACACAATGATGTGTGGTGTGGAGAATGTGGATAGGGAGGCATTTTTTTCTCCTTCTCCCATATTAGAACCTGGGGCATCCCATGAAGGTGGTTTGCTAATTAGATTACCAGCCTATTTGTTAGCCTACCCTACCTGTAACGCTGAGATTATTGGAGGAAAGATAGAATTAAAGAGAGAGAGAGAGAATATTTATATTATATTTCAGACATAAAATGATGTAATAGGCATTCCATCTTTTCATTCAGGGAATCCTAATTGCTAATTAAGCAGGGTGGAGATTTGAAGATCCAGCACAACATCCTCAATATCTGCAGCAAACTACAATTCCTAGGATTCTTCAGAGGAAGTCATGACAGTGAAGCTGGTATAAAATCAATGGGTTGGGACCATATTTAGTCATGTTTATAATGGACCCATTGAAATCAATGGGACTTGGAGTGGGGATGGGCAAACAAGCCATTTTGGTAATCACCGAGCTTCTCTAATCACCACCATTTTAAAGTGTGCATTTGTCAAACACAAATGCAAATTTAGATAGATGAGAGATTTTCCCAGAAAATCCCCTGCTTCTGTTCCTGAATTCAGAATTGTGAATGAGACATGCCCTCATGATTTGCTAATATAAATGAAATTCTCATACGTCCCTGACTTAGAGTACAGCCTAAGTCCCATTGATTTAAATGGCTCTATTCTAAGGCTTACTAAATCTGGAACCTAGCCAAATCAAGATTGCAGTGTAGATCTGATCATATGGGTGTCTGAATTTTAATCTGGAAACTGTGCCGATAATTGTAAATGTTCCAAGGCTTCTTCTGCCCTTGCTACCCCTTCCCTTTCTCTCACCTTTCTCTCGCTACTTTGGAACATCAGAAGGGATAATTTGGCAAGCATAATGGTGCTGCAGAGATGAGGGAAACTTCACCTGCCCACATTCCCTTTGTAAAAGTATCAGAGTACGGTGACATGACAAGTGACACCTCCCAAAATTACCCCTTCTGCACAAAGACCTTGCCTTTTAGCAGATTTGGTCATCCTAGCCTTCGCCAAAAGCCGTATATGCTGAAGCCATAAATTATATTCCATTTTCATGGGGATCTGCCAGGTTCGGGGAAGAGAGGCCAGGAAGGATAAAAGCAGGGAATTGAGCTCACACAAAAGGCACTTAGTGATATTCATTCAAAATTCATAGGCACAAAATTGCAGTCTGCATGGATTTGTTTCCTTTTGGAAATTACAGGAAAGTACAGTCACCGAAAACTGTTATTCAAATAGCCACTTTACATGATTAGGCCTGCAGGAGACTGTACTTACAGATGAAGCCCCAATATAATCCCACGTGTTCCCAAGACAGGGAGGTGAAGCTGCGTAAAATGGAGAACCGATGAAGTGTCAGTAAGTGTAATGGATCTTTAGGACCAGGATGTTTGAAGGAAGGGAGTGATTCAGAACACGTAGGATACTCTCTTTTCATGGGGATTTCTCCCACTCCTGTTTTGGTGCTTTAGCACTAAATGAAAACTTTAGAAGAAGTTATGATGGCAGCATGACCCAGACTTCCAGCAGGAAGACCCAACAGAGTCCCAGTTTTCAGCGGAGAAGGTTGTCCCTTTAAGAGAAGGGGCAGTGAAGACCTCTCCAGAGTGCTGAAGAATCTGTCTCTGACCACTCATGTCAAGAACACAGCAAGACCTTGCTGACTCCAGTTCTTGACCTGTGAAGTGGCCACACAGGATCTGTCTGTTTCCCCCCTTGCTCTTCCTGCCTGCTCCTGACTACTATCCAACTTACTTCCTCCAAACGCCACTGTAGGCTCATCCTCACCAGGACAGGGCAGACATGGCCTGGGAAGACTCCACTGCACCTTAGGTCATGCTGATGCTCCAAGCTGCACTGGACTTTTGATGCGCCCTTCTTCTGTGTGGACAGGAGGGGATGAAGGAGATGAAGAATGTAGCTTATGGGTTTTGGATAAACCAAAGTGGTTCAACCTAGTCACTGAAAAGAGCTCTATGCACACCTAGATGAAATGCACCCACCAACACCATGCTTTATAGGAGGCCATTCTCTGGGGGTCCTCACCTTTCATAAATTAGGTGGGGCTATGCCCACAGATACTTGAGGAATTTGCTACGTGTTTCTTTTGGTATGGACTATCCTGATTTTCCCCATCCAGTCGTTATCCACCAGCTTTTGCACATCCCAACCATTTTCACACACACACAAATGATATTAAAATGTATTTGAAAACATGTTTATCCACATATTTTGAGGAATGTGTGTGTATATATATACACACACACACACACACACACATACACACTTTCCAATATGTATTTAACTGTGAATTCTCATGTTTTTTTTTTAAAAAAAAGTAGAATGTGGACAGATTCAGGACAAATAAAAGGAAGTACTTCTTCACACAGTGCATAGTTAAACTACGGAATTCACTACCACAAGATGTTTGGATGGCTTTAAAAGGCGGTTGGATGAATTCCTGGAGGAGAAGGTTATCAATGGCTACTAGTCCTAATGGCTATGTGTTACCACCAGTATCAGAGGCAGTAAGCCTACATACACCAGTTACTGGGGAACATGGGCAGGAGGGTGCTGTTGCACCGTGTCCTGATTGTGGGTCCGTGGTTGACAGCTGGTTGGCCACTTTGAGAACAGAGCGCTGGACTAGATGGAACCTCGGTCTGATCAGCATGGCACTTCTTAGGTTCTTACGTCTTTGGCCTGCTCGTTTCATTAATCTCCCTATTGCAAGGCTGCATGCAATTCCAGTGGAGTCAATGAATGCTTAATTTTTAATAGAAGCCGAGAAGGAAGAAAACAGATAGCACCCTTCCTCCCTCACCACTCCCCAGCTTTACACCCATTACATTTTCACACATCAATCAAGGTGTTGGTAAATGTTTGTACACACACAGGCGCCTCCATATGTAGGGATGTCAAGAGCGTTGGCAGCTGAAGACACGCTGCTTGGAGGGGATCCTGCTGTAGTTGCTGCAGCAACAATGCGGCAAGTGAGCTGCAGAGCAGCAGAGGAGCACAGGAGACATCCTTCTACCAGGCCAGACTATTTCACTTCGTTGACCATGGTCTGGTCTATTAGGCAGTGGCTGTGTCCACAACCCTCGTGCAAAGAAGGGCCTTCCCCAAAATCTGCTACCTGAACCTGTTTTTAACTGGAGATGTTCGGGGTTGATCCTGGGACCTTCAGGATGCAAACCTCTATCACTGACCTGTGGTCCCTCCCCCACCACGCTGCTGCCAGAGGAGGGGACTGGATGCAGATCGCAGGAAATTACACTTTTGTGACATTCTAATCTAGCGGTGCAGGTCCATGAGCAAATCTGGCCCTCGCAGGCCAAATTCAGCACCCATGGGGTCTGAATCCGGGCACCAGGGCAGCTCCAGATGGCTACACCCGATTTCCCTGGTCCCTGACTGTTTTCTGACATACATAGGGATGTGTGAAATGAGACGGCGTGTTTTCATGGAGTTGGAACAAGGGATGAGACTTATGCCTGCAATGGAGGCTCCAGATCCTCAAGGGCCCTTCGGCAAAACACCCTCAAGGGGCCGCCAATGGCTTTCCTCCCTTCTCAACACTATTTTCACTCACTGCAACTGCTCCTTATCCACTTCCTCGCCATGGGTACCCCTTCCTTGATTGACAGGTAGAGAGCCAATGTGGAAATGGACAGTGGCATCTGCCACTGCTGCTTTTCACCACCACGGTTGTCTGGGCCAGAGCAAGAGGCTCTGAACAAGCAGGTTGCAACAGTGAAGAGAAAGAACAAGTCCAGGGGGATTTTATCAGTGGGCTCCTGTGATGGTGTGGGCCCTCTGCAACTGCCCCACCATGCCTACCCTTGATGCCAGTCCTGCATGGGTGACCTTATGGGTGACCTGAGATGTTCTTTTAGCTTAATAAATTATGGCTCTCTCTTGAATATACAGACACCCTTTTCTTTGTTATACAGAACTGTGTGTTCGATAGTTGGATGAGGCAGTTGATTAAGGACCTGATACAAATCACTCACCCCATAGGATAACTCTCTCCACTGGGGAGGGGGATAGATTAAAAAACTCAGAGTTACCAGCAGTACAATGTCAGCACTTTGCTTCAGGTCTTTATGGTTAGGCCTAGAATGGCTGAATACCCGTTGGGACCAAAGAATTCTGAAGCAGAAGGTTGAGACTCTTAACTACTGGAGAAGTCTGGCATTTCCAGAGAGCAGCAGTATGGTATATATACTCTGAGTGGGCTGGGTGTGTGATAGAGAGGAGTTGGGGAGAGGGGCCCCATTCTTTTAACATAACATTTAGTTTGGCCCAGATGTAAGAGCAAAGTGCCTTCAATTTTAATCTGGACATGAAGTGTGCCTGTTTGGGCAATATTATCTAAAGTGAATAACCTATCACCGCCTAACATAAATTACAGCAAGAGCTGGACAGCCCTTCCTCATCATCAGTGATAAGAGGGGAAAGGGTAAATTTCCAAGTTTACCATTTGCAATGCATTATGACCGTGAAAGGCAAACATTGGCAGACTAAAGCTGCAGAATCAGTGTGGTTTTGTTTTTTAAAAGATTGTATATTTTCCTTATGAAATTGCAAGAATTTGAAAGCCTCTGAAGTTTGTCAGCCTATGACTGGGAAGCTGCTGAGAATCCAGGGAAGATCCATGAATAGCTTTGCTACTATATTCTCTCTTCTTGTATGCAGTTGGGGGGGGGGACTTATCTGCAAGGCAGAATAGGAACCTTTGCTTCTTATCCACTCAGAAATCTTATCTAAACTGGTTCAGGTGGCAAGGCTGCAGAAGGCATAATTAAGAGAAAGAGGCTAAGGGAACACTGGCAATGATGTTTCTTACATGTCTTGAACCATTTATTGTACCGTGTGTGTGTGTGCGTGTGTGTGTGTGTTGTTTGTCAATGCAAAACTGCAAAATGAGCTTTGGCAGATTATTGTGGATGCGCCATCCACACCGCTGCCTCCTTTCCCCCCCCCTCCGACTAAATCTTGTTTAACTGGTTCCAACGACAAAGACGAGGGACAACAACAAAATAATTAAGGCAAAACAGAGGCTGGGAACTGCCAGCGTTGCTATTACAGTAATACAGTTTCCTGTTTAGTTTCTCTGACAATGAAATGCAACCGGAGGGAATTCACTTTTAAAGATGACCTCCCAGAGATGCAAATAGGAGAACTGGGATGCAGGGGTGGGTGGGAAGAAATGATCTCAAACCAAGAAACATTTCAAAGTTGGCAAGAGTCTCTTAGGAGCATTAAAGACCACAATTTACCTTTTGACTGCATTCTGTTTTCTCTCAAATCCGTTATTTCCACCTTATTTATTGACTGAAGAGGCAGCACAAACACTAGAAAGTGATTCTCCAGCCGCTGGTCTTAAAAAAAATCCATAGAAGAAAATTATTCTCGAGAGAGCTTTTCCCCCACTCTGTTTTCTGCCCTTTTCTTTCAGCACTTTCGGTGAACTAGGCTTAATTGAATTACTTTGCTTTGGAGGGGCTTGAACTGGGCATGTGCTGCCATTGGAGCTTAGGGTGGAAGCTTTGCCTGGGAAGCAAGAAGCTGAGGCAGGGTGGTAACTTCTACTAACTGGCTGAATTCGGACAACACATTAGTCAATGGTGGGTTGAGTAGCCAACTCACAGTTGGTTATTTTGTGGGTACTCCCCACACAACATATTCCTACACAACTGTGGGTGGTTGGGGCTGACGTTGAGTGGATTAATAGTCAACCCAGCATTTGACTGACACAGCCCCTGCCCCTCTCCCCACCCTCCCTCCTCCCTCAGTCCTCTCAGTTCTATCCCAGCAGCCTCTGCAAGTTGCGCCAGTTGTAGCAGAGTGGCAGTCGCTGCTTTGGTCGCTCTTGTTGCCTGCCTCTATGGGCTTGTTTTTTAACCCACTCACCACACGCCATTAACACACTCACCCCTCCACACAACACTTTAAACAACTGGCTTCAAGCTAAACAATATGCAAGCCAGTTGTTTCTCTCAATTGCTTATTTGGGCAGAATAGCATACCGTCAGTAGTTTGTGAGCGGCGTGTTACCCTCCACACAACACAATAAGCAACACAACTGACGATTGTTTCCCCCACCCTCAGTTGCTTAATGTGTTGTCCGAATTCAGCCACTGAGAAAGAGAAGTCACAAGCAGGGAGGTCTGGTGGCTGTGATGTCAGTGGGGTGGTGGATCTGCTGCAGGTTTCAGTCTGAACCAGTCAGAACTCTAAAGGAGCTATCCAAGGTGTGACATCCCTAGTTTTCTTGATGTTGGTGTTGGGGATGATGTGACATATCCATAACCTGTAGCTTGGTTCACTTGCTTGAATTATCTGAAGCTATTTACTGCATGGGCAGCTTCAATTGGGTGAGCTGTGGAGGATTGATGGAGGGGGGGGAATGTTGCAAGTGGGAATTGGACTATATGATTCCTGCAAAGGACATCTCTCAGAGATGTCACTAGTAATTGAAATGAGGAGAATGTAAATCAAGTTCTTCTGTTCGATTACTCAAAAAGGAGGTATGGTTTGACCAGCTATGAACAGGGCCCACTCTACCTGCACCTCACATGCCTGCCTCTGCCTCTGTCTGCCACCCAATGTATGCAGAACAGGAGGAGGGGGAAATAGTGGCAGCTCTAGCTTCTTGGTGGAGCATGTTTTCCCACCAACATGGGAAACCAAGCTTGGCAGGAATGTAATATGGGGATGCTGGGACTTGTGGTCCATTGCCTTCATCAGTAGAAAAAGATGCCCCACTGAGGATGTGGAGCCTCCACCTCACCCTTCTCCTGTCCTGGGTATGGTGGGTGTCCTCTTGCAGAGTGCAGGAGAAGAGGGTTGCAGTAGTAAGTGCGCAAGTGCCCATGTTTTGAGCACTGTGACTTGTATACTTCATGCACACTCACACAGAATACATGAAAAGGGCCAAGACCCTCCAGGGTAGACAAAGCGATGTTCATGCATCCCTGATTTCTATTCATGGAAAGACATCTTTCCAGATTCACCCATCCCCTGTTTCTAAAAACCAACTAGCAAAACATCTTTGCTGATGAAGACACAACAACAAGGGTCAAGAGATGTTCAAGCAGAGAATTTGAATTCGTATGGAACTGCTCCAGCTCTAAATTGATTAAATGGCTGCAGTCCTACAAGAGAGATCTTTGGAGGCAGCTATTGCGCCCTGGGGTTAATGATGAAATATTCCTTTTTCAAGCTGTTCTCTGTGTTTCCCTTAATGTGTTGTCCATGTTGGCATGAGGGAAGCCCGATAGTTAGGGATGCATGAGAAATTTGTTTCAGTTCATTTTTGATAAGGATTTATCCAGTTCTGGACCAAACTTGGATGCCATCTGCAGTCAGAGTCCATACATTTTTGAAAGTGCAATGTGATTCATAGACATTCCTCATCGAAAATGTGTTTGATAGCATGCGTACATTTGAAACATGCACACAAATAATCTCTAATCGATGGGAAAAGAAGCTTGTTCCAACTCGAGGCCAGTGTGTGTGTGTGTGTGTGTGTTTCACATAAATGCCTGTGCATATTTTCCAAAATGTACACATCAGTTGTGCAAATCTTTGACATGTAGCATTCTTCTCCCATTGATGAAAGCATATTTGTGTGCATTTTTAAAAAAAAAAATGCAATTTTCATATGCATTTTTCAAAAGCTTACATATTGTTGAATGTATATTTTTAGCCTATAGATCACAATGCAGCTCAGAAATGTATAGGCTTTGACTGCAGATTATATCTAAGTCAGTGTTCAGTCCAGAAGACATGAATTGAGTAAATCCTGATTTTAAACTGGACTGAAATGGAACTCTCATGCATCCCTAATGAGAACGGGCATGTGAAGTTGGACATGGGGGGGGGGGGGTCAGGTGTAACATGTAGTGCTGCCCTTAGCCCTTTCAGTAAAACTGGCCCCAAAAGCAGAGTCAATTGTTCCCATTTCAGAGTGGTAAAGAGGTAGATCTGCTCTACAGTGTTGCTGTTTCAGGGTAGCAAAGAGTTTTCTGGTCTGGGATCAATGTGGTTTGGAGCCATGTACCTTGGTCACGTTGACAAAAGTACTTTTGCAATCAAGTCACGGTTTTGGTGTTCAATACAGTGTACTCCTTACAATGGCACTAAAAGCTATTAGAGCAGCTATGGGAATATTTAACTAAAAACAAACTCTAGGAGAGATCAGTTATAATTACTAATTAGATCTGATTGTAATTATTTCTCTCCGCTGTCCCATACCTGACACACAGAATAATTTTGGTCCCTTCTAACAATTAAGAGTGAAAGTCTTTTTATGATACACTGGATGATTAGATTAACAACTGTGGTGTTCTTTCTGACATTGAGAAAAGAATGATATTTACAGAAGAACTTTGGAAATTAAATTAAACTAAAATTAACTAGAGTAAATGAAGAGTAGGAGGCCTTTCTTTTTGCTCTCTCTCTCTCTCTCTCTCTCTGTCTCAACAGCATTGTGTCTCTGGGTTTATTGTGCAAATGGAACTCAAAGAAGTGGAAAAGCATAAAAGCCTACTCTGATTAGGAATGGAAAATGCAGACTATTATTTTCTGTCCACATCAAGGATATTGGCTTCACATTTTCTTGAAAACAGCCTTCTGGAAACCCAGAACACAGGCTAATACACAAACCAAATTCTTTGAGGCTTTAATCAAGTTCTTCCCATGGGTTGTGGACATTTTATATATTCCATGGAGAGGTTATTCTGATATACTCCAAGGTATTTCTGGCTTGTGCTATCAATGCCCAGTCCCTAAAACATGATATCCATGGTGTCTGCCATGGAGAGAGAATGGTTTACACTAGGCTGACCAGATGCAAAAGAGGGCAGGGCCCCTGCAGCTTTAACTGTTGTAATGAAGAGGGAATTTCACCAGGTACGAATTGCATACAAATGATACTGGCTGAAATTCCCTCTTCTCTACAACTGTTAAAGTTACATGAGCCCTGTCCTCCTTTTCATATGGTCAGCCTATTTAAACACACACACACACACACACACACACACAGAGAGAGAGAGAGAGAGAGAGAGAGAGAGAGAGAGAGAGAGAGATCTGCTTCCCCTGCCATGCATTACAGGGGGTGACCAAGAATGCACACAGAATTAATGGTTTTGGTAGGTGCACGATTGATTTATAGAGTTATTATGATGTTTTCTGTTCTTCTACCCCTTTCATAATAATTCCTAACATTTTATTTGCCTTTTTGACAGCTGCAGCTGACTAAGCTCTTGTTTTCCGCAAGCTGACTAGAATTATTCCAGAATATCCTCCCTGAGTAATGACAGCTAGTTCAGAACCCAAAATTGTGCAATGCATTGTGCAGGACTATTATTTTCCCCTAATGTGCTTCACTTCGCATCTCATGGGCCATTTCCATGCCCTCTTATAGTGTGTTAAGTCTTCAGAATTGGCTTCAAGCTTAACTATTTTGATTCGGGGTGGTGTGTGTGTGTGTGTTTTTGATCCTTTGCAGTTGTTGTCGTTTCCCCATTTTGTAAAACATATATAAGTATATTTTCCCAAGTCACCAATGAAGGTGTTAAACTGCATGGGCCCTTAAAAGAGATCAAAAGAAAATCCTCCATTTCAAAACTGACCAATTATTTGCCTATTCTCTCTGCTTTCTATTTCTCTCTGTTCCTATTTAGCACATTGAAAATCTATGAAACACAATTGAGGGTTAGCCATGGCATATAGACTGCAATATACTCAGCTCTTACTAGAACTAGGAGCATCTGTGGGATGTGTAAATGACAGAAGAATACGAACTAAGGAGGAGGGAAGCTCCATGGCTCCTGCTGGTCAAGGCAAGATCGAGGGATGCATGAGAAATTTGCTTCAACTTGTTGTTTTTTAAATCAGGATTTACCCAGTTTGCACCCTCCAGACCCAACATGGACTCAGACACAATCTGCAGTCACATTTCTGACCTTGCATTGTGATTGGCAGACACCTCCCCCCCCCACAAAAAAAATGCATTCTGCAACATGTGTACATGTGAAATATGCACATGAAAAAATGTATACATTTGGAAAAAAATGTGCACAAAGATGTTTAAACGATGGGAGACGAATGCATGCTTTTCTAGGATTTGCACAATTGATGCATACATTTGGGGACATATGCATGAAAATGTGCATGGATACGCAATCTGATATGAGCTTTGAGGTGGAATCCGGAGAAGTTGGGCGAGCACAGGTTTTGCTGTTTTGCACATTCCTAGAAAGATCAAAGACCGAAAGGAGAATATTAACAGATTGCAAGTCATGTTGTCCATTGCAGGAACTCCTACCCTTTTGGGGCCCAACAGATCTGTGCAATGGATCCAGCTCGATTTGCGATAGTTCCCGAAATCTAGGAACTTTACGGAGTTTTTTTGGCATACAATTGTGGAGCAATTTGCGCAAATTTGCAGAAAACTGTGGCTGTAAATGCTCTCATTTGTGCAAATTCCTTTGTATGGCCGTGCTTTAGCATATATCAAGATTTGCACAACATCTCGCCATCTGCATGTTAGCCCAAATCGTTGTGTGCCAAGTCATGCCAACTCACAGATGGTTGAACTAAAGTCCAGTGGCCCAAGCCCACAAAAACTCATCAAGTTCCACTCCCCCAAATGGATTTCTCCAACATCCCGAATTGCAAGTTATCCCCTTTCCTATGACTGAGGCAAAAGGGTTCTCAAGACTTACTCTGCCCATTTCCTCACATGGAGGTGTATGTGGGTAACTTGTACTAGGTGAGAGGGATGGAGAGATGGAGAGATGGGAGGCATGTGCTAGTCCTTGCCAATCCATCTGACTATCAAGGACTCGCAGTGTTTATACAAATTGCGTAGCTGGATTCTTGTGGTAAGTGCAGAAGAGTCACGTGGAAAGGGTAGTTTCCTTTCATCTCAGGGCCAGAAGAAGGCGTACAGTAAGATGCTGTATAGAAGACCATTAAACAAATTGATTGTGATATATGCATTAGCAAGGGACATTCATCATTTTGGGAAGATCAATACTGAGCAAGGTTACCTACCAGAGCCAGCCATTAAGAATACTTGCTTTTCTCTTCCTTCCTTCCTTCCTTCCTTTCTTTCTTTCTTTCTTTCTTTCTTGTTTCCTTAATCTAAACAATCATTGGCAAGACCTATTCCAGGTGGCTTTCAGCATTGCATCTGTTCTTAATTTTTTTTAAAAAAAGTCCTGGTTTGCCCAACTTCTGTGTGTGTGTGTGTGTGTGTATGTTTGGGGCTCCATGGCACCTCAAGTAACACAAGATCTTGTGTAGGATGCTAGGAATGGCTTCTGCCTAAGACCATGGAGAACTAGATAGGCCAACAGTCAAGCTCAATATAAAGTAGCTTCATATGTGTCACAAAACTGTACTCTGCCCTGACTTTTTTACTGTGCCTGCCTGCTGCTATTGGGTCCTGATATAGCAGCATCTACACTTTCTGCTTCTGCTGTTCTTCTTTGTTTGTTTGTTTTGTTTCCAGGATCTGCCACCTGCAAGAGGCCAGAGTGAGGGCAGGAAGAAGCAATGCTTCCTACTCATCCCTTCACTCTGAGTTGGCTTCATGATGCATAATTTAATTTTTGTATACTTCTATTTATATGTTTTAATTGTATATATTTTAATTTTGTAAAGCCACCTTTACAAAAAGACAGAATACTACTACTACTGCTACTAGTACTAGTACTAATAATAATAATAATAATAATAATCATAATGCAATATGGTATCATCGTGAAGCCAGATCAGAATGAGGGCAGGAGCAGGAAGAATTGCTTCCTGCCCTCACTCTAGCACCTTGAGGATAGAATGTTGAACTAGTATTCCACCATTAGACCTGTTAACGGAATAGTGAAGTTGGGAGGGGGAAGGGTTAGCATTGGTGGGGCTTTGTAGTGATAATGGCTGGAGGAGGGGCTTACAAGGTGATAATAGCCTTCGGGGCCCTACCCCTGGCCTCTGCCCCCAGCAGAGCAATTTCTTTTTGCTCCTGCTGCCTGGAGCAATGGCATGCTGTTGGGGGTGATGACAGAAGAACAGCTGGAGGGCAGCTGGAGGTCCATTCTTGTTGCATTTGGATTCCTACTCAATGGCCCCCTCAATTCTGCTCTTATTGCTTGAGAAATTAGGGTGTGCCTGGGCACACCTAGAACACCCCTTGTGCATGCCTATGGTTATGATGAGCACTTGCTCTTCAGAATTTACTACTACAACACAGCTGCCTGCCAGTTGCTAGGACTACAATTTGACAGTCAAGGCTGTATCTGAAATGGGCTCTGAGATCTGTCCTGCATGCTCACAGTCCAGGGTAGCCCCACTACTTGCTTGCCTCATGTTTGAGGTTTTTGGTTCAAACGTCTGAGTCTCCAGCACTGACATTGGCAGGATCCATGAAAGGGAAGGGCGTGACAAAGGAGCTGATTTCCTCAGAAGGTCAGGTTAAGGGGTCAGCAGGGGAATAATGAATTAGGTACTCATCTCTGATTAGTGATTCACCTTCCTGCCCTGCAGGAGGTGCCGGTTTATTAAAAGGAGAGTCGAGTGGTTGAGTGGTTAATGAAATCAATACCTTGCACATCCTCTGCAGAAGATGGAATGTTGTTAAAACACACCCAAATCCTTTCACATTTCAGGCTTGTAGCTGCTTCTCTGATAGCCCCTTCCATTCATCTAGCCTGATCTAATATTCCTTGGAGAACCCAAAACCCATGTGTTGCATGCACAACGTATAATGGGTCTTGGGTGAAAGTAACAGAATGGTTGTCTTGAATTATACCCTGCTTATGAACTTCTCAAGGACATCTGGTGGCCATGGTTGGATTCGGGATGCTGAATTACATGGAACAGTGTTAAAGTGGAGCCAGGGCTCACAGGGCCGATGCACTGGGACATTTGATTAGCAGGAATGATGATGTCATCTGTTACACACACAGACAGGCTTCCCTGTTCCCTCTAAGCTTAGCTGAGATCTTTACAGTACCTGGGGATGGGGTGGATTTATCCTATCCTTGTTGGGTGGCTTAGTCTTGAATGGACAATTCAGACCCATTGGCTTAAAAAGAACTGCTCCTGATGGAGATGAAAACTGCTTGAACTAGTTTGTTGATACGTAATGGCAGCTATCTGCATTTGGGGATTCTTCTTGGACATGGCAATGGGAACTGTCATGAAGAGTGCCTGCACTTCAGAATTTACTACTGTACCACTCCCATGGACCTTTACTCCTCCTCCTCCTTGCACCTCCTCCTCCTCCTCCTCCTTCCACCTCCATCATAAATTTAATGCTTTGATAATACTCCCTTCCTGATTTGAACTCCAGAAGGACTGACTTTGCAATGCAAAATACAGAATGGAGATGTGTCAAGCCCTTCGGTCTGGATCTGATTTTAGTTTGAATTTACAGGATTATTTCTCCGAACATCTGCCCTCTGTCCCATTTGTTATTGTGGATGCTGGTTTGTTCTAACAGGTGTGCCATTGGGGCTTTTAACTTGCTGTAAAAACAACAGCCGTGGCAGCCTCCCCACACCGTGTCAGCAGCTGATTCTGAACTTCAGGGGGGGTTGTCAGACTCTGCTTTCTTTGCAACGCAGGAAAATGTGGATTTGGAAAGGGAAGCCTACTCACATACACAGAGCGAGGTTTCCTGGACCCAGGCCAGCATCTGTTTAGTAGCATCTGGAGGTTATGCACTCAACCGTCATGTTTGTTTGGCACTCTCCTTAAAATTACCCTGATACATAGTTGAAGATGTTAAACAATGCACAACAAATTCAAAACCTGATGCAAAACAGGGGAGCCACTTCAAGTCCAAAGAAGAAAGGAATTAGTTTGGCTTTGAGTGTCTCACTACTTCTCTGACAGTGCCAGGTTTTGCCTGTCATGCATGTTGCCTGAGCAAAGAGGAATTCATAGAGTAAATGAAAAATACATCTTAGTTGGAGGGATCCTGAGGTGCGGGGAGCGCCATAGTTGCTTAATGGAGTCCTGTTTGCACTGCCACCGGAATGACCCTCATTTCATCTCAACACCTTGTTCCCTACCATGATCACCAGCCTCCCTCCATGCCACATTGTCATTCTTAATGATTACCTGTATGTTTCCTGCCTCGCATTGTTCCATGAAGCCGTATGATGAGAGAACAGGAGGTCAAAACCAAGCAGCATGTTAATCTGTCTCTTGTTACAATAGCTATGGAGCCAAGTGCCCAGGCTGAATTCAGCTGCATCCCGCTGCTTCCCATTCAGACCCACTGGGCTGCTTTGGTAACCCAGAGAAATGAGAATGTTGAGCCCCAAAGAAATGGGGGGGGGGGGGGTCAAGGACCTTTCCATTCACCAGTTCAGCTGAATAGAGGTGATGATTAAGCCCCAGCGCTGACTGGCAAGAGAAATAATCATGAGCCAATTACTGAGATGGCAACCCCTTCAAAGAAGAGTCACAATGCTGCATTGCAGTCAAAGGCAGCCCATACAATCTGAGCATATGTAGCTCCTATGGCTGCCATTCACTGAAGACTAAAGAAAGAAGATGCTTTGGTCTTGTAGAGCTGGGAATTTTGCGTCAATGGCATCATGGAGGTTCTGATAAACTACAGTCACACAATAAAGTGACTGGCCTGGAAGATGGTGCATCATCCTTAGCTTTGCCACTGACTGACTGACTGACATGGATCAGAAGTCTAAAATCTGGTCTGCAGATTTAATGGTTCAGGGAGAAGGCTTGGCTACGGAAAGGTGTTATGAGACTTCCATGTCCCTGGGACACAATTCTCTACCCTAGGATCCAGCTCCTCTGCATCAAGAGGTTGCATTACCCTCCTCAGACTCTAGGTCTTAGGCTATGAGAAAAAATGTATGCAGGGGTGGGCGAATGAGCAATGTTCAAATTCGCTAGGATTGTCCAAACATCATCTCGCTGTTTTGTCTTGCCCAATTCCTGTTCATGCTTGAGAGTCCCCAAAGGCAGCTCCAATTAATGATCTGGCCCACTGCATTCTGGGCTGGACCAACTCCGGGTGGTTTGCAAAGGCAGCTCTACAGCATGTAGAATACATTGCCGTACTCCAAACATGATGCAACTAAAACATGTGTGCGATTGCCCAGATGTCACGGACCAGCACCCTGAGCCATCATCCTCAGAAATGTCTGACCTCTCATCCTCAAAAGAGGCTCAGCAGTCAGTGGGAGAAGACTCAGCCATGGCTAGGCAGGAACCTCAGGGTGAGGCTCTTATGCATCCAGGGGAGGCTTCATTACCATTCTCAGACTCTGAGGCCTAAGGACATGAAGACCTTAGCATGTCACAACCACCCTCACATTGCCAAAGCCTGAGCCTGCTAAAACAGACCAGCCCCCTTTAAGGGTCAACGACTTAGTAAAGATAGAGAAGAAGCTACCTACCTACCTTTTCCTTCCCCAAAAGAAAGGCGTGGCCTTTTTCTTTTCTTTTTTTAGCCTTTGGTGTGCATGTGGGATTGGTAAATGCCCATTCCTCTTTGCCTTTTGTTGTTACTCTGCAAATTGTCTTTTTAACAAGAGGAAGCAATATCATATCATCATAAGGACACAAGAAGAGCCATGCTGGATCAGACCAAGCATCCATCTAGCCCAGCACTCTGTTCACACAGGGGCCAGCCACAAGCAGGACATAGTGCAACAGCACCCTACCAAGCATATTCCCCAGCAACTGGTGTATATAGGTTTGCTGCCTCTGATACTGGAAGTAGCACATAGCCATCAGGACTAATAGCCACTGATAGCCTTCTCCTCCAGGAATCTATCCAACCCCCTTTTAAAGCAATCCAAATTGTTGGCCATCTCTACAATCCAAGCATTTACCATCCCCGATCTATCCTGTTGCCACAGCATCAGCCACTGCGGCATGCATATATATGCTTTGTCTATGAATGTTTGGATTGCTACAGGATTGCTATTAATCTAACCATTTACTATTTGAAACGCTATTGCTTCACAAACAGATTTCTCAGATTCTTGGAATAGGTTCCCCATGGCCATCACATCCAGTCTTGTACTTCTCATCCCCATTCCACCCCCACCTGGGGCTACCTAATTATCATTCATGCAAATTACTTCCATCAGAAATGAAGGATCTTTAAACTAGCATCTTAGAAAGTGCAATCTACAATGAAAAGATTTGTTTCACACTATTGTTCCTTTCCTAAAATTGTCTCTCACCGGGGATCTTTCAGCACTGCTCATGGTGATAGGACCATGTTCTAATTAAAATGAAGAAGAAGAGCCCTGCTGGATCTGATCAAAGATCCATCTAGCCCAGGTGAAGGAAATCCTTTTATTTTCTCTGTCAAAAGGGGAGGATAATCTCTTGGAGGCTACACAACAGCAATGGGTGGGTCTAAAGCCAATGATGGGTGGAGCCAACACTAAAAGTGGGTGGAGCCATCCCTTTCTCTTTTTTCAGTCATCCATTTTCTTTCTTTCTTTCTGTAGTTCATTATTTATTTCTGTCACTCTTTCTCTCTTTCTCTCTCTCCATCTGACAGGCTCCTAGGGAAAGAACGTATCCCACAACTGATTCCTTGAAGAGGGCTTTTGAAATTATCCTCACAGCTACAGCTTGCCCATCCCTGATCTAGTGACCACCCAGAGGCTTCAACCAAGAACCTCACTAGCAGTGAACAAAGCTGATCATTCCCTAGCAGCTGGCATTTAGTTTTATATTGCGCATGGTGATTCGTGACTAATAGCCTTAATAGATTCATCCTCAGTGACTTCGTCCAATCCCCCTTTAAGCTGGTAGCCATTATTATATCTTGGGGCATTGGATTTAGTTTCATCAATGATGTGCTGGGTGAAGAAGTACTTTAATTTGTCTTTCCAGAATCTACTAACAATCAATTTCTTTGGGTGGCTGTGAGTTCTAGGGTTTCGAGAGAGAAAGGGAGGGGATTTCTCTCTATCTACTTGATCCAAACTAGGCATAACTTTATAAACCTTTTACATCCCCCCCACACACACACCTTTAGTGGCTATGGTTCCTGCAAGTTAGAAGGGGGGAGGACTATAGCATTTACATGTTAATACAACCACAGGCAACTATACCTCATTGTTACCAGATTTTTACATGTGAATGAGAATTTAGTAAGCAAACAAAGGTGTATTGTTTGGAAGAGATTGCACAGGAATTTCTGGGATAGATCATTGTCTTATGCAGCAGGGGCACTAACCCATTCTCCTGCCCTTAGCAGTCCCACTACCCTAAAAGATTTCTTGTTGTACATTAGGGACACTCTGCAAGCAGGGCCTTGCAGAGCTGGTCATATGCCCAGGCCAGATGGGAAGTGTGTGCCCCCCCATTTCAAAAAAGGAGGACCACATGGCCACCCCAAGGGGGCGTGCCCACCAACATGTCCGTTCTACATAACACCTTCATATAAAACCTGTTCTACAACACCTCAAGGCACATATATCCCCGCCCCGCATGCGGCATGGCCCTCCGGAGCTTGTAGTCTGACCGTGGTATTCATGACGGACAGCTTCTGCACTGTTTCCGCAAAGCGGGCTCCTCACTTCTCGATGGGCCACTTATGCTACAGAAGCAGTAGCATAAACTAGGGGGGGACCTACTCGTTGGAGTGCCCCCTCAAAATTGTGGGTCCTGGGCCAACTGGCCCCACTGCCCCCCCTCTGCGCGGTCCTGTCTGCAAGGAACTGAGTTTCCTTTTCTAGAGGCACACTATCAATTTTATGTGATCCTAGGACTTTCTGATCATCACTTTCATGGGTCAGCCAACCCAATGCACAATGCTCGCAAATAATCCAAGACCCAGCAACTGTGTAATGCTTAGTTTCAGTACACGTGCAGTTGTAATCCCTATGACATCACCTCACTTTAAGGAGCTCTTCTCAGCCTGTGTGCTTTTGATTTGAAGGGTATTATCACTGTTAATTTTACGTTATATACTGCACAGCGCCATGGTTTTTGTTTTGTTTTGTTTTGTTTAGATGCTTAAGGCATAAACATCTTTTTAAATATCTATATAAATATTATTACTTCACCATCCAGGAAAGCTTTGCATTCTCATAAACGTGCATTTTCTCTAGCATTTATGGCCAGAGCTCAAGAGTTTTGAGAAAATAACAGAGGTGAGCAGAAAGTTCTCATGAGAACTTATGGGGCTCAAAAATGGGGAACTCTGGAGTGGGTGGCCAGGGTTGAAGGACTTTCTGGTTGTTTATTTATTTATTTGCATGTATGTTCCCTAGGCTGACCATATGAAAAGGAGGGCAGGCCTCATGTAACTTTAACTGTTGTAGAGAAAAGGGAATTTCAGCCAGTGTCAGTTGTATGTAATTAATTCCTGGTGAAATTCCCTCTCCATCACAACAGTTAAAGTTGCAGAGGCCCTACCTTCTTTTGTATATGGTCACTCTAGTATAGTGCATGCACCTTTAACTGTTGTGATGAAGAGGGAATTTCACCAGGAACTAACTGCATACAAATGGCACCACCTGAAATTCCCTTTTCTCTACAACTGTTAAAGTTACATGAGCCCTGTTCTCCTTTTCATATGGTCAGCCTAATGTCCCCCCCCCCCAACTTTTCTGTCACCACCTATTCATATAGTCCTGGTGGCAGCTCCAATCACGTCCTCCACTGCTGGGTCATGGCAGCAACGTTACGAAGCCAATTCAGAGAGGCGGCAAACAAAGGAGGGCAAGAGCAGGAACCAGTGTTTCCTGTCCTCACTCTGAGGCCTTCTGGGAAGGAAATACTGGAAAGAAGCATCCGCAGCAGCATCGGGGAGCCTGCATGTCACTGGTGGGTATGGATGACTCTGTCAATTTCAGTTTCTCTTAGGGCACAATCCTATCAGTTGTGCCTTCGATAATTGTAACCCCCTGAACTCTTTCTGTCATCTAATGCACGTTCACACACAGGCAGACACTTTCATGTCTGTTGGTGCTACTTAGCATGAACATATGTAGAGAGGGAATAAATAGCCAAAACATCTCACAGGGTTACGACAAATGTGGGAGGGTTGTGTACAGGCTGTGCGGCCCAGCAGAACAAAAACACCTCGCTGGCATGCTGCATCCTCAGGACTGACTGGTGGTAATCCCCCTGACACCAAACTGAAATTTATCTAAATTGTTAGCCCATACTGGGGGTGGGTGGGGGGAAGAGGGACTGAACGAGTGAATGTCTGTCCTCTTTTCTTTATTTCACACAGCTTGCTAAGAATAAAAATAATTAGCCAGAACAGTCTGGCCATGATTGGCAGATGCACCGAAGCTAAAAGGCTATTGTTTCTTTCAAGAGTTTGGGAGAAAGTGAGGGAAGAGAAAAGGGGAAGGGAAGAGAGAACCTACTGCACTGAAATATGAGTGTTTGCAATATGGAGTGTTTTTGATGGTCCCACACACTCCTGAATGCCATCTCCTTGGAAATGTCCCATCAAAGGGTTAGGTTGGCAATCCAATTGTGAAGACCTCCCCAAAATAGCCTTCTCATGGTACACCATGCTCCTCTCCCCACGCAGAATTCTGGCGAAGCAGCAGGATCGATTGATCCAGCACCTTCATTTCTCTAAGACCACAGAGTGACTTCAGTGGTACTGCACGAAGCCAATGTATCGTCTTCCCCCAACATGGCAGACTTTCATATCCTCGATTCAGGCTTACTCCAGCTTCAGTGAATGCTTCCAAATGGTGATGAGCCATTTGAAGTGAAATAAGAGATGGTTCCTACAGTTGGGTTGCCCAACTTGCTCTGGTCCTTTCTTCGGCAAACAGAGGGAAGAAGGCCACGGGGGGACTGCTGCGCCTCTTCTATAAAGCAACATTTATGTGCCCATGGCTAGCATGTGAAGGGCTCAGAGAAGCGTTAAGGGACCTGTGTGGAAATGCTCTTAACTTCTATTCTGTGTAGGTAATTAGTAACTCCAATTTTGCACACCCACCCAAAGGCAAGCTCTGCCACTTGGATTGTCCCTTTAGTGGCATACATATTCACATACCGCCTTCATATCACATTAGGTACTTCTGCATTCCAGACTAAAACTTTGGGAGTGGGTGTGTTAGTGTGTGCATGCATGCTAGGGACTTTCATTTCTCTCTCTTCCCCCCCTCCCTCCCTCTCTCCCTCTTTGTCCTTGGGTAGCTTAGTGGTAATAGAGGAGGCCTGGCCTGGGCATGGATGGCCAAAATGATTAAAACCTTCACAGACAGGACAGAGACTTTGATAGATACTGCTGGTACTATGGGCAGCATTTCTATCTGTAAGATGTAGTGGGGAAATCTATCTTCCTGTCTTGAAGTTGCTACGGCAGTGTAAACAGAAGCCCCCTCAGCAACCTCCAGTGATCACCAGTCTAAAAGGTTAACAACTGTCCTGGGGGTTGACAGGAAGTCCAAAATTTCACCTTGCCTCCTTTTCGCTGATTTCCATTGTATCAATGCTGTAAACGCAAGGAGAAAGAAGGCAAATATCATCCCTTCCTAACGATGCAAAGGGAACCGAGAGAAAAGAGGGGGGGGGAGCTCACTTTCTGCCGTATTGGAAAAGTCATGAAATTTCTTTTCTCTTCTTTTTTAAAACCTTGGATTTCTCAGTCTCTCTTAATTGGGTACTTTCTGTCAATTGCTTTGGAGGCTTATGTACCAGGGTGCCATTGGATGTGAAAGAATTGTACGAGAAAGTCTCGGGCTTTGTGAAGTTCTCTGTGTTTTGAGGCTCTGCTTTGTTCAGAACTTGAGGCAATGACGGCTCCAGATTATCATCTTTTGGAAGCAGACTCTCTGTTTGCACTTTGTGCCACTGTGGCAGGTTCTTTCTTTCCTGCTCTTACTTTGATTTGGCCCATTCCTTCATATTTCAGAGCTGGTTCCAGAGGTGGGCTAGATTTGGTATTTGCTAGAGCACAGCAGTCTGCGGAAGAGTTTACCAGTTCTGTAGCACTAGTATTTCCAGTCCCTTATTCTTTAAAATTTTTGATTTAAAAATAAATAAATAAATGTTACAGAAAAAGCAAACTGCAATTCATACACCCAGGTTGCAATCTGTAAATTAACTTCAAAATGCACAGAAAATAGACCTTTGTCACTCAGCTAAACTGCAATAAGAAATGTCTCCTCAGGTTTGCATTCCATGGCCTGGAAGAGGAACCCCAACAACTCTTAATAGTCAACACAAATGCAAGGCGACCTCTCTGTTCTTCCTTGTCTTGGATTTTAAGTCAGTTGTTCCCTCCCTCTTTCTCTCCCTGGTGCTAATGGTAGAGGGACCTCACATCAAATATTAGGCAAGCATAACAATCCCTTGAATTCTTCTCTGGTTTGGATTTTAATGCAAAGTGGAGAAGAACTCAACTCATCTTTGGCAGGTGCTGGGCAGGAGAGATCTCACATCAAATATTAGCTGAGCACAAAAGCCTTGTCCATGTTCTTCTCTGGCTCAGATTCTAATTCAAGATGGAGCAGCATTCAATCCACAGGTCCCAAAGGAGAGAGACCTCTCTCCTTCCATTGCCCCCACCAGCACAGCAACAGCAACTTGGCTTGGTGGTTGACAGAGGCATGGAGAGTGGGTGATGGAAATGGAAGCAGCTTGCAGGCTCACAGGAGAATCAAGGGAAAGGTTGGACCCCATCACATTTGACTCAAAATGTCTCACAATAATCTATTTCCCCATATTTGTAGTGGGGGCGGAAATACCACAGTGTAGTCTATGCCATTTGAGGAGGAGTTTCACCCATGCTTAACAACGATTCTCAGTGAAATATTAGTAAAGGCCTTGGGTTCCATTTCATGGTCATGCTACACCAGGGTTGACCAACCTGATGCCCTCCAATTGTTTGAGACAACAAGTCCCATCAGCCCCTGCCAGCATGAGCCATAGTCAGACATGATGGGATAGTCCTTTATATATCTTTGGATTAGCAGCAGGGAATGGTAATGTTGGATTTAACCACATTATTGGAGGGTACTGAGGATTTCCCACAGGTGCCATGCAATAAACTTTTAAGGCTCTCCTGTTAGCTTTCCTGCCTTTTTAAATCCACCCTGACAATGTGATGCATACAGTGCATGCCACAAGATAAATAAAACCTGCCATTTGTACTAACCTGTCTAGTTCCAAAATTGAAATATCCATCTTGAAATTCGGATCTTGAGTGTATGATGGCCCAAAATAAGCACGGACATTTTTGGTGAATTCAAACACTTGTCTTAATACCTGACCCCGGAATCTATCTTTGCAACAGATTTTGAAGAGACATCTCTTTTTAGTGTTTGAATTGCAAGAGGAATGAAATAACTGTATCTGCTTGGCCTCTCCAAGAGCCAAGGGTACTCTTAAAAGCACTCCAGAGCCCAATAAATGCTGTGGAAATAAAAGAATCGGGAAACGAGTGAGGAAGCGCTGAGTAAAGATTTAAGACTCATCCAGAAAAAGGTCTTGAGCAAACATTCTGTCCTCTGCCTATTTTCCCTATGTTCTTATATGTTCTCCATAGTATCTCCAAACTATGTTTCTCCTGAAAACCTGAAAGATTGTAAGTAATAATACAACAAGACAATGCCCTACAACATGTATAAAATTCCTTTCCTTCATCACTCGCAACCACAATTAACCCCCACATACCTGGGAAGAAGCGGAAAGGCTTTCTGGTTGGCAGGCAAACTTAGACCTCCATCACACCTAATCCCCCCCCTGCTTTGCCTCCAGGTTTTTTTTACCTCTGATGCAGAAGCACGTCAAGCTTATGATCCCTTTCACCTGAAGAACTGCTCTTCCACTCCACCCCTCCCCTTCCCTTTCTCCCTCCAGTCAGGTCCTGTCAGATGAGTATTTCAACCAGACCACCTTTCTGCTGGGCAAAAATGGAATGACCCTTTAGTCTGGCCCTTTGGGGGCATCGAGGGAGTACAACCCTGTCTCTGCAGAGAATCAGGCTTTGTATGATTTAGAAAAATGCTTTCGAGCCTTGGATGCAAGATTTGGGTATTATATTGAGGCTTGGAGCTGGCTGCTGGAAGAAATTGCTTTTCCCTGCCAGGACCTGATGCAATCCATTCAAGCCCCCAGTCCCTTTAAAACTACACGGAGGCTTAGGACGCATCAAATGTGCTCAGGAAAAATAATCCAGACTTTTAGCGTTCCAGGAAAGGCTGGGGAAGAGGCGGGGTGTCAGCAGGGCAGGCATGGCGTCATGTGAGTACAGTGCTGCAAATCCACACACCAGGCATGGCGAGAGTGCACTCAATCGCTGGTGTGATGGAGCTCTTAGTCTCAATACTCTCTTTTTTTACATTGGGCAGAGAGTAAAATATAGATTCGTTCCCCACCTTTCCCTCCCTCCCTCAACAGCTTCCATAAATTAGAGTGTCCTTGTATTGCTATATTAATCCCTCCCACACTTAAATGACTGAATTATCCTGGGTAACTGTGCAATTATCATTGCAATTAGAATCCCCACTGTTTGGGCTGACTCAGCCTCGCCACACACAGTTGCCAACCGCATACACAGACCTCCTTCCCATTTAATGGAGAAACTGAAAATGGTAGACAGAATGTACATTTTCAAAAATGTAGCTTTTAATGATTATTGCAATGCATTACTTCTTAATCAGAGTGTTCTACTCTGCCTGAAAGATTTAGAGCTTTTCTACACAAGGCTGTTAATCGGCTGTTAATTTACTGTTATCTACTTTTGGTTTTGTCACAGAATTAACGTCCGAACAGTACATAAAGAATCATTGTTCTCCTGCTGTTCAACTACATAACCTCTAGGTGGCACTGCAATATGGTGGGATAGCACAGATACACATGTGAAAAAGTGGTTTCTTTTGATTTCACAATTAAATACCTCATTTTTCCCAGCATTCCTCAGCCAGCCACGATGGCTGGGGAATGCTGGGAGTTGTAATCCAACCCATCTGGAGGGCACCAGGTTGGGAAATGCTGATATACAGAGTCAAGCAAAATAGGTTTTGTAGTTGGAGAAACTTTGCTTCATCCTCTGAAAGGTTAGACAGATAAAAGCAGAGACAACGTCTGGGGAAGAGAAGTTTATTCACTTCCCTCGCCCATTCCACCTTTGGGGATTTCAGCTGGTATCATTAATTGAGAATGAACATTCTCCATTTCATGGGTGGAACAGAGAGCTACCCAGGAGATCTGCCTGAACAACACCCATAGCAGTTAATAGTCATACCCAGCCCATACTGGGACATATGCCAAAAAGAACTGGGGATGAAGAGCTGGTGCTTGGTGGGGGGGATGCTGCTGTTTGTTGCAAACTCAGAAAATATCTTAGCATTCAGTATGTGTCTCCTCCTGCTGCAGAAACCAAGGACAGTATGAGGTACAGTATTTGTATTGGAGAGTGGCATTTTCTTTCCTGCTAATATTTATGCCCTGAGGGACTCAGGAAGCCACAGCAGGAAGTTAATTATTAGTTTTATGATTGATGGTAATACAAAACAAACAGAAAAGAATGCAAAAGTACAAAAGACAAGACCCCCTGTCTGTGACCTTTACTTAACACATCCTTTAGTAGCCGTTCTAATAAGTCAACCATAGCGTCGTAGTGATAATACTTGAGCACCATTTAGTGGAAAGGCAGCATACAGATTGAACAAATAAATAAACAAGCAAAGCATCAATTTTGTTCAGCTTGGCTCTATTCTAATACACCAGGAATACTTGCCAGGATTCTGATGAGATAGTAGCAGTTAATTGCACCCTACCATTCAATTGCTGTTTACATGCTGTGATTTTATACATTGTCATTATATGCCAGACCTCCCTGGACCTTTTCTATAGTCAGGATTTCCCCGTTTTTGCTACAGTCATTCAGTCCAGCCTTCTCCCAACCTAGTCACCTCCAGAGGTGTTGGATAGCTTGCTGGGAATATGACGTTTGTAATCCGACAACGCTGGGGGGCACAAGGTTAGAAGAGGCTGATTCAGGGCATAAGCAGCAAATGGCTGAGTATGGCTGTGATTGTAATCACGCTGCTTTCAGCAATCTTAACACACCCCCCCCAGATCTGCTAGCCAGAGGGGGTCATGGTGGGGAGGAACTGCCTCTCCACCTGCAGTCCATCTTGGAGTCCCCAGATAAGTTCTGCAAGTGTAGATCTGTTGTCATCGGTGCGTTCATGCTCTCCAGCAACTCGTGTCCATACGCATACTGCCTCTGATACTGGTGGCAGCACCTGTCCATCAGGACGAGTAGCCCTTGATAGCCTTCTCCTCCAGGAATTTGCCCAGTCCAAAGCCATCCAAATTGGTGGCCATCACTACACATTGCAGAAGTGAATTCTATACTTGAACTATGTGCTGTGCAAAGAAGGACTTCCTTTTTCTCTGTCCTGAAATTCACCCCAATCAGCTGCCCGGGATGACCCCAGGTTCTAGTATTATGAGAGAGGGAGGAAAATGTCTCCCTATTCACTTTCTCTATGCTGAGCATAATTTTGTACACCTCCATCACGCCTTACTCACCTTTTTTCTAAGCTAAACAATGTCAGGTGGTTTTCCCCCAGGAGCAGGAACCTTATCCTGGAGTAGGTGTAGTCAATTCCCCCTCCTATAGTGGGAGTGGTTTTTTAAAAAGCATGAACCCGTTAGGAGGAAAAACGGGGGGAATGACCCCCTGCCATCCTGGCCACTGGTGGTGATATTGTATTTATAGCCTGTTTTTATGCTTTTTATGATTTTAAGTTTTGTATATCTTTTTTAAAAAAATGTTCAATGTTTTTAATTTTTGTAAACTGCCCAGAAAGCTTCGGCTATGGGGCGGTATATAAATGGAATTAATAATAATAATAATAATAATAATAATAATAATGGTGTAAGCCAAGAGGACTTTGTAATTGGCAGATCATCAGGAGTTTCACTCCTGGCCCCCATTCTCCCAGTATGAATCTACCCATACCCTATGATCAACAACTGAGGACCTCCTCTTGGTGTCTCCACTGTTCAAATATTGGCAACAAGGCAGAAGGCCTTTTCAGTAGTATCCCCTCCATTATGGAATGCTCTTTCCATCAAGGCCTGCCTTGCACCCACGTTGTCCTCTTTTTAGCAACAGGTTAAAACTTTGCTCTATTCCTAGGCATTTGGTGTCATATGATAGACAGCTTAATTCATCAGTTGAGTTGTTTATGGTTGTCACTGGTGTTTTAGTTCTGTTATGGGGTGGTTGTATCTAAATGGATTATTATTTTAGCTGTTTTAAGTTTTGTAGGTTATAATATTGCTGTAATCTCTTTGTGTCTCTTTTGAGAAAGGCATCTAAGACATTTACGAAATAATAATAATTCAGATTGTTCTGTAAAGCCCATTGAACTCTGAGGGACATACTTCTGAGTAAACATGCTTTTCCCTCTATGGCTGCAATATGACCTACATGGGTGTGCAACAGGCATTTGCAGATGAAATACCAGAGCAGGAAATGTAATGCTTTCCAGTGGAGACATTTCACACATTCAGCTGAGTGTCATCAAGTGATGCCATCAAACAGTGAGATGTTGTGCGATATTGTATACACATTTGTGAATTTGCCCTGGGGAGTCCTCCAAGAGCTAGGATGGAGCACCATCAAAGAGATACAGTGCTCCTGGTTCCAGCTGTAAGCAAGTGTAGCTCGATGAGGTGGAAACTTTGAGTGTTTACTTGTGTTGAAATCTTTGTGGCATCTCTCAAAAAACCAGCTGTCAGAAAAACTACCCACACCAAAAGACGAAATCTACCTGATATGACATGGTGTGGAATTGTCTGCGTCTTATTATTTTATTTTTCTGACTGCAGTTTGCTTCTTGTAGAAATTGGCTCTGTAGAATCACCCATATCAGTTTTTGGCCAACTAAATTCAGTTTTCCAACAAGTCAATTAAATAGTGAAAGGGGTGTTTGCTTGTTTGTTTGTTTGTTTGTTTTGAAAGTATCGAAACCTGAAGTTGTAACCACAGTGGGCTAATAATAATAATAATAATAATAATAATATATTACCCGCCTTTCCCTCTGGATCGAGGCGAGGAACAACATTAAATACAAAACAGCATAAAATACATAAAACTGATTAAAACATGTAAAACTAATGAATTATTAAAAACATATAAAACTAATACATCATTAAAAGGCATCTTAAAATTCAACTGTCTGGATGCCAGCTCTCCCCAATTTCATGTGGATGTGTCCCTCCAAAAATGGCCCCAGGAGGAGATGACCCCAATCATATTTGCATTCTCCTAAAACTGCCTGCTGCCCCCACATCCCTCAAGAGGTCCTCTCCTAAAACAGGGCAGCATGGTTAGGAAATGTATTGTGTCACAGACACACTTCCACAGAGTAAACCTCCCCCTCCATCTCCACCAGACAGGCACTCAAACATTCAGACCTCCCCACCTTTTGCCCTCTGGATGCGCTGGACCTTAAAATAAAGGAATTTAAAGTAGAAGGCAGAGAATTTAATGAGAAGGTCCATGGGATAAATTTGCCCCTCAGGGTCCTCCAGATGGCAATGCCCTCTTTCCCAGATCCCCAAAGAAATTCAACACCAGAATAACAAGTAAGGTCTTCACCTGATGTCATACAATTCATAATATAGGTACAAGGCAAGCCTCTCTGCAAAGGACATTCCAAAACCTGGGTGCCACCACTAAAAAGGCTCTGTCTCTTGAGTGTTGCCTATCCAGCAGGAAGAGTAGTGCTTGTATTGGAAGAAACTATGCCATTGGTCCTACCCTTTGAATATCTTCATGTACATGTCAATCAAGTAACAGAGAAAGGATCACTGATGCTGCTGGTGCTGCCAAGTGTGAACCAGGTGATGAAGCTTTAAAGAAGGAGGCTATTCTTGGAAATAATCGCTTGGTGCATCAGTATTGGACTCTAGTAATTAGAGTCACAACTAACCTGAATAGCTTGGGTTGCAAAAGCAGGACATCAGAGCTAGATGTCTGGAAGCCAGACCAGGCAAGCTAGGGTATTCTGTATATAAGCAGGGTATAAACTGAATAAATGACTACCTAACAACAACAACAACAATGATGTCAAGATCAAACAACATATGACTTTAACCACATAGCCTGCCGGGTTTGTTTTCACAAATTGCCCCCACTGAAGGCCCAATCCAGACAGAAACATTTTTGGCAGTGCAAACTGCAGGTATGGTGGGCCCCAATCCATTTGCAACACAATGGGGGCGTGGGTTAAAGCCTTCCAAGCACCCCACACACTTTGGAATTCCAATCTGGATCAGCCCCCAACTTGTGAAAAACAGCCCTGCATTCAAGGGCAATACTATGTGGTTAAAACCACATGAAGTGTTTGGCCCTAAGGCTTTCCCTGAGCAATAAGTTGCTCGGACTAAAGAACAGCCTGGCCAGAGGCTGACATCTTAGAGGACTAGGTGTAAACCAGTTGCATCTGGCTTTCTTCTTCAGTGGAGGCACCAAAGGGCAGCAGAAGCCAGGCCAGCAGCTTCTTCCTTTGGCCAGCAACCAGGCTTGTGTAGGTAGTAGGGCACCACTCTCCTACTTCCAGAGTCCATGGTTCAAAAACCATGTCACCTGATGAACCTTTTTGGAGATCAAGACCCATGAGAGTTCATAGAAGAGATGAAGAACGCTACATTGGCAGCCAAAAGTCCCTTATGAATCGTCCAGAAAGGAGGAAATGCAGGACAAAGGAGAGAGAGAAAGAGAGAGAGACAGAAAGAGCAAACGAAGACAGTGATTTGCATAATATTTGCATATGCTAATTGATATGTATAGATCAATTTAAATAGAAATGCCTGCCTTTTTAGTGTTCGGTCCAGGTGCCAACTGTTGATAAGCAACCATTATTATGGTTCATCTCCAAACAAGAATTGGACAGAACAGCCTTTCAAACAGAGGATACCTTCAAATAGAGGATAGTTAACTGGGAAAGGACCATCCTCTATAGAAGAGGACACCTGGCCAAGTATGTGGAATAAGAGGCTTAAGGGAGAATTGTCCAAACTAAACATTTCCCAATTAGCTAGATGGGCAATAAGAGTTTTCCAGGTACTATTAGATGCAAATGGTCAAGACCTGGCAAAGTAACCACTTAAAAGGCCTCCTTGTGGATATTTCCCTACAAAGCCAGTCCATGTGCAGTAGCCTGTAGCCATTTTCTCCATACCACCCAGTTCTGCCCATGGATGGATTGCTGTACGGTTGAATTTTCAAGGGCTACCATGCTCTGGCTTGTTTATGTGCACCAGACTTCTTAAGCCATCTGGTGTATAGAATGATATTTTCATTACTTTTCCCCTATCCTCATGCTGGCAAAAGCACTCAAATAGTTAACAAATTAGGTATGTATCTTTGCTACACCTTTAGCTTCTTAATAACTCTCCATTATCGGTTGTTGGGCTATAAACTGCTTGTCAAGGGAACACCTCTCAGAATCAATTTGTAGAAGCTGATAGAAAACCATAAAATCCTGTTTTTCCTATTCCAAGCATCAGCTTCCAGTAGGCATTTGCTGGAAGAAGATTGTATGTATTGAAAAGTGTGCAATTAGAATAGATCCCTCTTTCCATCTATCTTGAGTTTTCTCCGTCACTCATTCATATTATTTCAAGCGGTTGTCTTTTTTTTTTCATACACAGGCCTTCATTTATTCTCTCCTTTTCTGAGATAGCCACACTGTTTGCAACACCCACCAAGAGAAACATCCTAAAACACAGGAAAATATGTGCCATTAAACTAGGGATTTGACAGATTGACAGAACTGTCAATCTGTCAAATTCTTGAGGTTAAGACCCATCCTGATTCTGCACCATCTTGTATGGGTTTTTTTAAAACCTATACAGACATTTGTACATATTTTTGAAATGTACACATTTTGCGTGTGTATTGAAATGAACTCATTTTTGGACACATGCAACCATTGACAAGTGTATTTGTGTGCATTTTGGAAATGTGCGCATTTTCTTTGGACATTTTTTCAAATCCATTAATATTGTCAGACCCATTTATTTCATTTTAAATTTGCAGAACACATAAGTTTGGAAATGTACAGATTTCAGGCCACAAATTGCATGCAGGTCCACATTCAGGTCCTGGAAGTAGGCATTGGATAAATGTGTAAAACAAAAAGTGAATTTGTCACGCATCTTTACATTAAACTACCTCCTTTTCCCATCATGCAATTCCAGAATACAAGTCAACAGTATGTTCTGAAAACTCACTGGAAACTGACATTCTTCAGGAGCTGGTAGTAAGAAGGCAGGAGTGCATTCAGATGTGCATGGAGACTAGTGTTTTACTCAGCATGCGTAGAGAGCACAGTGGCTCCCATGTAGAGATCCATTGCAACACTCTCCCCCCACATCATGTTGCTGCCATGTCCTGGTGTGCTAGGCATGCCTTGATGCACTCAGGTCATTAATCTCAATTAGAGGGCAACAATTTCATATTTACTTAGGTGCATCTGGGAGCTTCTTCTTCACCATGCCCCACATGCAGCTTGGATCTACATTTAGGATCCTTGGAACTCTTGAGATTAGTCTATGCACCAAGGGAGTGCCTGCGGAGGAAGGAGCTGCTAGGTGCTCGTAGGTGGGAAAGCACATGAGGTCCTCCAATGAGGATTTATTGCATGGCTGCATTGGGGCAAATTGGACACAGCTGTTGCATGCATAGTTAAGCAAGTTTTATTGGAGTCACTCTGTAGTCTGCACCCTGTTCTCTGTGCATGAGGAAGGGTCATTTTACTACATCTTGCCACATCAAAAATAAAGATATGGCCATTAGGAAACCATAAGGTAATATCTATTAGAGAATTCCCTGTCAGAAGTGTCCTTTTTAAGAGGTTCTCCAAATCTACTTGCCAAAGTTATAGCTTTCAAGTATCTAATATGCCTTCTTGTCAGAGCAGCTCTTCCTTAGCCAATCTACTTCTCAATGTGGCCAATAGATTATCACACTCTGAAACATTCCCATTTTTAATCTAATCCATATGGCATTTGCTGTCACAGATTCATGAACTGTGAGAATGGAAGACGTCAGTGGATGGGATCTATATATCTTCATCTAATTTAGCGCCTGGGAACTTCAGCTAGTAGAGCACAAACCCTATTTGTTTTCATAATCCATCACACCCAAGGGTTTTCCCAAAATAATGAAAAGCTAAAACAAAAGGGATGTTTGTTTGTTTGTTTGTTTGTTTTATCTAAGTGTGCAATCCTATGCATGTTTAGTTAGGAAAAGGTCCTACAACTCTCAGCATCCCCAGCTAGGACTTTGGGGTGAAATGTGCATTTACAAAGTCTGTACTTTTCAAATGCAAATGCAAGTGGTGGAAATTGCAGCAGGAACAACAAAAATCCTGTGAATTGTATTCCTGCTCTCATTCATATTTGAGGTTGTAAATGGGACATGTTTGTTTGATTTGAGAAGAGGAATGAAATCTTCATACATCCCTACCCCTAATCCTCTGGACCAGATTATCAGGGTGTGATGTTGCAGTGGGGAAGGGATGAGAGTTGCCTCACCCCTCCCAGTGGCAGGAATGTTTTATCAGTAAAATTCTACTCATGGGAGCCTCCCATCACTTTATGAATGATTGTAAACCATCCAGAGAACTTCAGCTATTGGGCGGTATAGAAATGAAATTAGTCACCAGCATCAGCAGCATCGGTAGCATCAGCAAACTCACAATCCCAGCATAAGAAGACCTCTGCTAGGTTAGACCAAGGGAGCAGCTACTTCAGCATGCTGTTTCCAAGAATGTGTGAAGGGAAGGGGAAAGGGGAAAGAGAAAACACCAGCAAGAGAGGAGACTAAGTTAGTTGCCCCTGAGTACAAACCATATTGTCCAAAACTTCTGAGGCCTTAGTAATTATTAATAATAATGCACATCTGAGCATCAGGCTGATGCAAACTTACCTTTAAGGCCCCAGATGTCTCTTCTCTCCCAGTTCTAATAGTGGCCAGCCTGATGCTTCTGAGAAGCCCACAGGTATGAAGGCAACACCCTTAGGGATGCTCAAGGATTTGTTTGGTCAATATTTTGAAGGGAACAAACCTGATCTACACTTCCCAGATTAATGTGTGGGTTGAAAACATCAGATTTTGCACTTCTCTGAATTTTGTGATGCATTTTCTGGCTTAAAAACAAGGTTAAAAGTAGATAAAAATGCATACTTCCAAAGATTGTCTGGTGCTGTGTGTCTTTTGTGAGAAAATATATTTGAAATATTTGTATTTAAATATATATTTTTTGTGGATTTTTTAAAATCCCAGATTAATGTGGAATGAGACCAAATGAAGTAATGAATGAACATATGTGAAATTAACATGGACCAGAAATGGGCTGATCTGATCATCCCTAAACAGTCCTTCCACATTATTTGCCCCTAGCATCTGGTGTTTGGAGGTACATTGCCTCTGAACATAGATTATAGATCTATCATGTCCAATAGTGATAAGAATAGATCAGACTTCCTCAACCTGGTGCCCTCCCATTATCCCCAACCAGCACTGCCAGTAGCCATGTTAGCTGTGGATTACAGGTGTTGTCATCCAACACATCTGGAAAACACCAGATTAAGTGAGTCTGGAATCATCCAAAGAGTGCAAGCCTTCAAGCTCAGACTTGGTTGCTTTGTGCAAACTTGAAATCTGGCCTATCCTATTTTACAAATTAAGTACCAAGCGCTCTAAATGGGTGGCATGTTTAATCGAGAAATTACAAGTTCAATGACCTTTAGAAAATCAAGTGAAACAACTCAAGTGAATTTATTCAGCCCCATCCAGCTTTTTTCTCAACATTCACACTCTTTTTTTGCAACTTCTTTTTTTCCTTATTTCTCCGACATCAAAATCCAGCAACCGGCAAATCTAGTCTTGCCCATTATTCCCAGAAAAGAAGAAGGGAGCTCAAGTAACAAGCAACTCTGCCAGAGCAGGGTGATTTAGGTTCCTGTGCCTGTTTTTCAGATAAAGGCTTTGCCCTTTAGAAAGAAGCGGGAGGGAGGGGAAAAAGGAAAGAAAAACATCCTTTCACCTTTGTAAAAAATCAATCCTTCCCAGTCCCAAAATAGGAGAAACTTATCTTCAAATTGAAATTGAGTCAGGGATGTGCACTGGATCGGACCCGATCCACGATCCGAGTCCGGTCCAGTGGGAAATCGGATAAATTATCCGATTTCCGATCCCGCAGCTGGATCGGCCGATCCAATCCGAACCGGTCCGAAAAGGCTCCGAACCGGTTCGGCGGATCGGCGGATCGGCGGGCGCCCACTGGCACCCACCGCCGCTTCCATTGGCGGGCACCAGCGGGCGCCCGCCGATGAAAGTGGACAGCGGGGGGGGAGGAGGGGGGCGCTTACCTTCTCGGCCCGTCCGCTCCCGTCCGGCACTAGCAGCTACTACCAGCGGGCTCCGCGGCCTGCTCTAGGGTGGCGCGCCGGGTGATGTCATCACCCGGCGCGCTACTCTAGAGCAGGCCGCGGAGCCTGCTGGTGGTAGCCGCCGGCCCCGGACGGGAGCGGACGGGCCGAGAAGGTAAGCAGGGGGTGCGTGGAGGGGAGGAGGGGGCGCGCGGAGGGGGGAGGGGGGCCCTTACCTTCCCGGCCCGGCGGCTCCCGTCCGGCGCCGGCGCCTACTACTCCCAGCAGGCTCCGCGGCCTGTTCTAGGGTGGCGCGCCGGGTGCTGTCATCGCCCGGCGCGCTACTCGAGAGTAGGCCGCGGAGCCCGCTGGTAGTAGCCGCCGGCGCCGGACGGGAGCGGACGGGCCGAGAAGGTAAGCAGTGGCGGGGAAGGGGGCTTACCCCCCCCGGAGCCGTCCGCTTCTATCCGCTGGCGCCCGCGGGCGCCAGCGGATGGAAGCGGGCGGCCCCAGGGGGGGTAGGGAGCGCGGGGGAGGGGGCTTACCTGCCGGGGCCGTCCACAGCGGACGGCCCCGGGGGGGAGGGAGTTAGGCCCCCCCTCACCCACCCGCCGCCATTTTTTCCTCATAGACTTGCATTGCAATGCAAGTCTATGGGGAAAAAAATGGCGGCCGATCCAAAAATTTACGATTTTTGGGTCGGGATCGGACTCGATCCGGTCCGGGGGGCCTCCGATTTTGTCCGAACCGGTCCGGGACAAAATTGGAGGTCCCGATCCGGGTCCCGATCCGATCCGGGGGGTCCGTGCACACCCCTATGTAATTCTTCAGTTTCACAATTGACGGTGCCCAATTTCCATCGCCAAATGCCAAAAGCCCCCCACCCCTCTCCCTTCTCCATTGCCTGGGATTGGCCAACTGAGCCCCATGAGTAATTGTGGGGCATTGTCAACTGGTAGGAAAGTCACAACAGGAATGTTGCTGTTGTTGTTGTTTTAAAAAAGCCAGTTTAGTGTAAACCTACCTTATTGCCAAAGAAAAGACATTACTATCTCACGAGCATCCATTTTCCCATAGTTTTATTTACCCCCATGTCAGTCTTACCTGTAAATTTCAATGTAGTGGGATAGAACCATTTCAAATGCAACTCCATAAAACTGATACATTAACAACTCCGTCTCCATCCCATACATGTTTGCTCAGGAAAGCCCTTTTGAGCTCAATGGGGCTTAGTCCCTGGTAACTGTCCCTGGTAGGGGTGGACAGATTTGTCCATTTTGGTTTCTCTCTAAGTTTGGTTTGTCTTGAACTTCAAGAATTTATCCAGTTTAAGTTTGTGTTGCTTTTAAAAAAAACATGTTCGCATGAAAATTCCTAAACATTTTTTTTCATGTTCTTTTCCATACATCCTTGTTTGTCTAATATGCACATTTTTACCTGTGATTGTCCTTATACAATGCAATTTTGGACATTGATTTTCCAAATATATATATTTTATATGACTTTTTTAAAATTGGAGAACTCCGCTGGACATGTCAAATGATTACTGAGTTTTGGTTTGCATATGTCTCAAAAGTGTGAAATTGGGTAAGTAGTGTGAGAAAAGTGAGCAAGACTAAATTTGGTGGTTGCTGGATTTTGAAGTCAAAGAAAAAGGTTGTAAAAAAAAAGAGAGTGAATATTAAGAAGAAGTTGGATGGAGCTGAATAAATTTGAACTTTGATGAAACTGTCGAGGGAAGGGGGAATCTATAATTGTGGGGTGACCAGCACAAACACCTTTATATGCCTGGGTTGTTTAAACTTGGTGTGTCAATGGTAGGGATATTGTAAAATTTGTTCTGTCTGCATTTCATGGATCACCAGGTGCCTTTCATTATCAACTCATTGATAGAATTAGATTTTTTTATTTCAATTTTGCAAATTTGTACAAATTTGCATTTGCATACATTTGCACTTGAGAAAATTCGCACATCCCCCAAAATGCACACATCCCCCCAAAATGTGCACATCTTCCCCAAAATGCACAAAACCCCAAAACACACACCTTCATGCCTTAGCTTATGGGGGGAAATGTGCAATTTTGGCTGGATGTCTTATTTTCTTTTATGTATTTTTCTATGGTTAAATTTGCGTAAAATTCTGGAAAGTTAAAAAAGAATTATGGACCACAAATCCATGGAACCCATGTCAATTGGGAAAAGCTGCTCTACTGTAGAATCCGCAGGTCAGATTACTAGAAATCTGAACTCATTTGATTCCGTTGCAGATTTCTCTGAAACCCCTAACCAGTGGTATGGTTTAGGTTCTGACCTACCACTAGATAGATTGCGAGTATGAAATGCTTATTTATTTAATGTGTAGCTATTTCATTTTCACACCCAGGGGAAGGAGCTTGTGGGAATTTTCTGCCTCAGGTGCCAAACTAACTTGGCTACCAAAATACCTTGCCAGCATTGGGTACTATGCATCTTAATGTAGCCATGAGGGGGTGAGGGGTGTCACATTTGCTATCCCATCTCTGGCAACGCAATGTCTTGATCAGACCTTGATGCAATTGAGAAAACATACTCAGGAAAAGGTGGACTCTACGGTTTCTAGGATCCTTATAGAAAACGTGAGATAATTGTGACAGCTTATAACACCATACAGTCTTAGTGCCTCAAAGCCCTCATCTGTGAAATGGAGCTAATAGCACCTCTCTTGCTAAAAGGAGCAACCTTTTATTTATTGGCGTAGTGGTGTTTAGTTTCTATGGCAATTGGAAGCATGTCCATTCCCAGCTGGAGAGTCCGGAGCGTTCCGCAGCCCTCTCATCATTCCTTTCACACATGGCTAGTCTCCTCCTGACCTCCCTTCATTTCTTAACAGCCTGAATTGCAGCCATTAGTTACAATCACCAAAGGTCAGACATTCAGCCCTTTCATTAATGGTTTCCAATACCCCCGCAGTTTAAAGAAAAGCATTCCAAGGGCATGGGTAGCACTTTGCAGGCAGCCCGGCGGTAACCTTCAAGTCATGCTGAAGCTTGGAGAGATGGGTCATCGCTTTTGCCAGAGTTTCTCGGGGATGAACACATGCTTTAAAGGAGCATTTTCCCTCCATCATCCTGGGATGGATGGAGCCAGGCACAGTGCTTTTCAATGTATACTATAGGGATGCTTGAGGAGGGGAGGTTTACCCCTTCCTTCCCCATCTGCAATCCTCTGGACACTCTCCCACCCCATATGGGTTAGAAAGGGTAGTTAAATGAGGCTCTGGTAGTGCCAGGCTCTCTGGATGCCTTACACTGGAGCTGAGCTTCCCAAACACACGTGCAATTTTCCAGTATCAGAGGCAGTAAACCTATATACACCAGTTGGGTGGGAGGGTGCTATTGCACCGTATCCTGCTTGCGAGTCCCTACTCAACACCTGGTCGGCCACTGGGTGAACAGAGCGCTGGGCTAAATGGACCCTCGGTCTGATCCAGCGTGGCTCTTCTTATGTTCTTTCTTTCTTCTTCATGTGACAAGATAGGACTTTGACGAGCTGATGAGTAGCGATGTATGGGAATTTCATTTCTAGTCGCAAATCATGTAAACATGTCCCATTCGCAGTCACAAATGCCATGGTGAGCAGGGGAGCTTTTGGGGGGAGGAAATGTTCGTAAGTTCTTAAATTTGTGATTGCATTTGAAAAAATGCATATTCTTTAAATAGGCACTTTGAAATGCACGTTTTTTGAGAAATACACACAGAGATGCACATTTTTACTGTTAAAAATACAAACTTTTCCTATTGAATGGAGCCAAAACCAGGTCAGAAATGGAAACGAGCTTCGGAGTGATGTTTGCAGAATTTAGGTGAACTCAAAAACCACTGGTTTTCCCATTCCTACTGATGCGAGAATGCAAGTGAGCAACGGAAAATTAAGCCAAATGTGAAAGACGCTTAAAAAAGAAAAACAATAACAAAAAAAATAATTGTTAAGCCACATGAACCTTTTCCGACCAATGAAATGAACTCTGAAGGCCAATCCAAAGCATCTTGACTCAAAAGTAAGTCCTACTGATTTCAAGGCAACAATGGGTGAGAAATTCATTGGTGTTGCATTTGACTGCAGACTTACCAATCTCTCAATTCTGAACCCTATGCACAAACCAGAATGCAGTGATAACGGACAATAATCACACTTTCCCAAAGTTTGTGATGCAGTGCACACATTTAAATATGTGCACAAAACATGAGTGTAATAGGGGGAAATGCACACATAAATGCATACAAAAGAAACCAGTGTGCACACACACAAAATGTATATTACAGGAAGTGGGAACAAAACCCCATTATATTTGAGTAAATGGCTTGCCAAAAAATGAGTATATTAAGAAAAGTGCATATAAAAGAATATATATTTGGAAACGTGAATGCATTTAGGTAAGCGCACACAAAAATATGTACACTTTTCATGCAAACTTTATAAAACAAACAAATTCACAAACTGATGCAGAAAAGGGATGGACAATGAACAATGTATGGAAAATGAGTAACTGAGCAGAATCAACCAGACAGATCCATCTATCCTGCTTTCAATGGGATTTGTTTTTAATCCTATGTAAACCGCCCAGAGAGCTTCGGCTATGGGGCGGTATACAAATGTAATAAATAAATAAATAAAAATAAATTTGTTTCCTTTTGCATTCAGGACTGGAGCCTCTATGTACAATAAAATGGGAGGGGTACAATAAGAGTATAATTTGAAAAGAGGGAAGGGTACAATGAGAGGGAAAGTTACAATAAGAATAGAATTAGGGGTAACTATAATCAGCATTACTTCCCCCCCTTTTCTTTTCCTCTTGGTTCTGTCCTTTTCTTTCTCCTTTCCTGCATTAATGCAGCACTCTCCATCTCTGGACAGGCAGGTAGTAACAAATTCTCATGTCATTGTTTCATTGCCGAACCCTAAGATCTTTCAAGCATGATGCATTTTGTCACTCCCTCTAGCGCTAGAAGTGAGACATCATCTCTTCCGACCCACCCACACACTCTGCCTCATCAACGCCGAAACACACGGCAAGACAAATAGGCTGAAGATAGAGATGCGCCTTTTAAACTTTCTTCGCTATTTTTCTTTGCTGTCTTCTGGTTCCTGTTGATTTATTTTTTAGCACCTTTCCTGCCCCCCACTCCTCCAAGGCTGTTAGGTTCACCTGCATCTATTTTGACTCCCTTCTCCATCCATCCCCAGGAAGACAGCTCTCCATTGGTATGCTGCTGTTCACAGCACTGCTGTTGCATTTTTTTTAACCCATGGGTTCCTGTGTAAAAAAAAATAACATTTTTTCATGGAATCATTGAATCATAGAATAATAGGGTTGGAAAGGGCCTATACAGCCATCGAATCCAACCCCCTGCTCAATGCAGGAATCTACCTTAAAGCATCCCTGGCAGATGGCTGTCCAGCTGCCTCTTGAAGGCCTCTAGTGTGGGAGAGCCCACAACCTCCCTAGGTCATTGGTTCCATTGTCATACTGCTCTAACAGTCTGGAAGTTTTTCCTGATGTCCAGCCGGAATCTGGCTTCCTGTAACTTGAGCCCATTATTCTGCGTCCTGCACTCCGGGATGATCGAGAAGAGATCCTGGCCCTCCTCTGTGTGACAACCTTTCAAGTATTTGAACATCATGTAATATTGTTGGCCCTGCAGATTAACCCATTGGCCTTGGAGTCTTTTAAGACAGTAAGAATGGCATAAAACGTAGATAAAATAGATAATCTGGATTAGTAATTCCCGAATGTTGCTAGGGAAGGCACTTGAGTATGCCTTGACAGAATTTAAACAGTCAAAGGCCCTGCCCCATTACTGACTCATCAAGGATACTTCACACTTTCTTTTTTCATAACTGATAAATTTCATCAAGATTAGGGACATATGAGAATTTCATTTGTTAACAATCAGAATTTGGCCTGGTTGCAACCCAAAGGCCAACAAGAATGGGAGTGTTTTATTTCGTTTGGGGGGAAAACTTGCAAATTCCCAAGCTTGTGATAATGTTTGAAAAATGTATATTTTTATGCACACTTCAAAACACACATTTTAAAACACACACACACACACATTTTCATGCTTTAATCAATGGGGGTATACAGGTTTCAGAAATGTGTGCCAAAATGTACCATCCTCCAGTTCTAAAGAAAAGAAAAATGGGTCACAACTAGAAATAAAAGTGAGATGGACCGAGCTTTGAAGTGGAGCTTGAGGGATCTCAGTAAGCTCTAGGATCACTGATTCCCCCATCTCAAATTCAAGATAAGCAGAATCAGCTGACTTTGGAGGAGGCTTCCAACTGGAATTCAGCATGCCCAGATTACTGACTCATGCAGAATCCCGAGAGCTAGTCTCTTCTCTTACTCTTTCTAAGGCCAGATCTACACCTAGCAAGATATAGCAGTATGAAAGCGGTATATAAAAGGCAGAAGTCACACTACTGCTTTATAGCAGTATTGAAGTGCACTGACAACTGTTGAGGCCCATAGACACATACCATATACCGCTATATCCTGCTTGGTGTGGCTCCTGCCTTCTACATTCCACTTTCATACCACTTTCATATTGCTATATCTTGCTTTGTGTAGATCTGGCCTCAATGTGCCAATCATCAGATCTCAAGCTCACTAAAGTCCTCCAAATTCCTCCTTGAAGCTCATTCCAATTCGAGTCCATATCAAATAGGGGGTGTTTGCTTTTTGCTTTTCTCATGAAAATCTGTCTGTGGCCCTTTGTACACCTAAGGGTGTAGAGGGAGGGAGGGAGGGAGGGAGGGAGGGAGGGAGGGAGGGAGGGAGGGGGAGGATCCACCCCCCAGCATCTAGACGGCAGTGTGACATCCTGGAAGGGAAGAGCGACGTTGTGGCCACATTTAAAAAAAGAAAAAAGAAAAAAAAGAAGAGGAGCTGTGCAGCCCCAATCCTGCAAAAAAAAAAAAAAAAAAGGTTAAAATGCCCCCCGCCATCCTGGGGATGGCAAAATTGCTGCCCCCCATGTGCACAGAGCCACCCTGCATGACCCCGTGCCCGTTTTAAGACCCAGGACTGCGGAAAAACTGAGATATCCCCAGTTTCTGTTATCCCGGGGTCATCCCGGAGTCATCCCCAATTGCCCCCAGGATCCCCTGTGCATCATGTGGAGGCACAGGGACAACCTAGGGATGACCCCAGGATAAATCCCTGGTGTAGACATGGCCTGTGCTTTAGTCCATATTTTCCCTAAAGGTACACACCCATTGAACACATTTTTTCAATGTACACATTCTTCTCCCACTGACTGAAGCATAGTTGTACACATTTTTCAAATGTTAGAAAAAATGGTCTGTAAATTGTATTGCAACCTCAGAAATGAACGGATTTGACAGCGGATTGCATCCCAGTCCATGTTCAGTCCAGAAGATGCAAAGTGGATAAAATCCTGATCAGAATGAATTTCTCAGACATCCCTAATGTAAACATTTCCCATTGTAAAGGTACTGTGCTTTTATATGTTTATTTTAATTCAGACAAATAAAATTGAAGTGCCTTCCTTCGCAGACATTTGGGTAGAGATTCATCACCCCCATAGAACACCAGCTTTCATCATAAAGGAGGGGAGATGGTGAGTATTATGCAATTGGACTAACGCTTTCCATTTGCATAATATCACTGCACAGTGGGATCGTGCGTGAAGGCAGAGGCTGGTTATTGCATTGGGAGCTGGGAGAGGCATAATGGATTATTTTGTTCTTCACATGCTATATTTTATAGTCATCAAGAGATCTTCCAAACAAATGACCTTCAGTGAATCATTGCAAAGGAAGAGCTCTTATCGCATGCAAGAGTGAGTTGGAGGCCTTTGGTAGGAGGCTGAGAAATGGTCCCAGAGCAGCTAGGAGGGAGAAGAAGATATATAGGGATGGCTTAACAGTGACGCTAAGCTGTGCTCCAGAGTGGTGGTGGTGTTGTGATGTAACTATCTGAGGTTCATATGTCTTCCATGTGGAGATGCTTTGCATCATGTCACAATGGCAAGCTCTAGTTGGGTTCCCAGGTGTAGGGAAATGCCAGCTGCTGGTTCTCTAGGACCACTCCCTGTGTTTTGCTTTGGCACCACAGTGAGCCCTGTCCCACCAAAGAAGGAAGTCTCCCCAAAGCAACTGGCCAGAGTGAATCAGGTGATGCACCCCTAGACCTTATAACTGGGTTCAGGTTTCCTGACTGGTCTGAGTAAACCAGAGATCAGCTTTTGCTGGCTAAAGAGCATTATTGGGAGATCTGACACAATACCAATAGCTGTTTTCGAAGCTGGAATTAGGGGATTAGGTAAAATTGGCGCCTTCTGCTTCTGAATGCCTCTTTTCTGTGTGATGAGCGTAGGTAAGAGAAGTGTGGCACGGGAGTGAGGGAACTGATCCCGGAATGGGACGGCAATTGGCATGGTTTGAGCAAATGCAGAAGATGCATTTCTGTTATGTCTGATTTCATAATTTGGCTGAAAATTTCTCGAACAGTCACACAGATCATAATTTGCCCCAGGACGTCCCCAAAAGTGGTCGGAAAAAAATAGCATTCTGATGATGGGTCTACCAAACCAGCAAAGAGCTCTGGAAAGATGGGACTCCAATTTTACCTGAAAATACATTTTAAAAACTCCCTGTCAATTGTGTTTAGTTGCAGGAGGATTGGACTTCTGTCTCATTTTCTCGCCTCTTTTTGAAAAGAGCTTCCCTTACCGGGGCAACAGGACTTAAGAATGCTAGCTTCAAAGGGAAGTTAGATTTGAAGGGTTGCAGAACTAAGCGCCCCCAGAATTGTATCCTCCAGGTGTGTTGGGCGACAACTCCCAACACTCCCAAGCCAGCATGTTCAGTGATGGGGATTGTAGTCCAACACATCTGTCAGGCACCAGGGAATGATGGGAGTTGTAGTCCAACACATGTGGAAGGCACCAGGTTTGGGGAAGCTCTGTTAAACAGGGCATGTGTTTGTTCACAGTAAGCAGTACGGGGGTCAGTAAATAGTTTGCTTTGCTAAACTCCTTGTAAACATGGAGTGAACTGTTGAACTCATCCCTAACAGCCCTATTTACATAGAGTCCTTCATATAGATCAAAGGGCTGCGTTCCTTCAGATCTGTTCTGTGTCGTCCTTCTGAGGATTGTCTGTATGATGTAGATGCACTGCTGCATCTCTTCAGCAACAAAGCAACCCACCTTTTGATGCTCAGAGTACACGTCAAGACTGCATCAAGTTGCAGCCAAGTCTGGACCCCGGATGCTTTGGAATGCATGTACCAGATCTGGTGTGGTGTGGTGGCTGGAAACACACACACACACATACACACACACACACACACACACACACACATACACAGAGCTTTCCAAAGAAAGAAATGTTTAAAACATTAGGAGACACCAAGTGAATTTATGCAGATGAAGGGTGGGATCTACAAAGAGTGATGCAGAACAAGGCTATGGCAGTGCCCTCATAATCTCAGCTTGTCTGCTAGAGAGGAAACAAGCCTAGCTGACAAGCCTGCAAGGCAATGCATGAATACACAAACATGGCATTGTGACCAGATCAGAGCTTCCAAGTACAGTCTCTCTTCATGCAGCAGCGTTAGGCTTCAAAGTCAAGTACTTGTTGAACTGGTGATGCTCATTCAAATGTTGCCCCTGATGACTCCTAGTTCTCACTACCTAGGTAAACCTGTGTCTGGGTAGTTCCCCTTCAAACTGCAAATGACAAGTGCTCCTTATGTGACTGAATGTTCCTCCATACCAAAAATTAAAAAAATTACAAAATCCTCCACATATAAAACTAGATGTCTGGGGAATGAATTGTCACCAGGGCTGTGAACAGATCCGGATCCCAAATCCGAGTCGATCAGGCTGATCTGGACCTCCCAGATCTGGTTCCGAACCAGGTCGGGGGAGGTCCAGATTGTTCCGGAGTGGATCAGGACCATTCTGGATTGATTCGGATCAATCCAGAAATCCGGGCTTATTGGCCTTCCAGGTCCCTGGGTGCCGGCTGCACAGCTGGCACCCAGGGACCTGCAAGGCCAGCAGTGAGTCCATTGGACTCACCGCCCTCCCCCCACTCTCCGTCCTCTCCCCACTCACTCACCGTCGCCTGCTGCCATCTGCTGCCATCCGCTGTACTGAGAACCAGGCCTCATGGCCTGGTTTCTCAGTACAGTAGATGGCAACAGATGGCAATGGATGGCAGCGTGAACAGCGGTGGTGAGTGGGGAGAGGAGGAAGAGGAAGGGGAGGGTGATGTGTCCTTTTCCCCATAAACTTTCAAGTCTATGGGGAAAAGGACGGTTTCTGGAGCTTGATCCAGAGACCCAGATCCAGTTCCGGATCTGGTTCCAAAGAGGATAGGGGGAGGTCCAATCCGATTCAGATCGGCCCAATCTGGATCGCCCAGATCCAGATCTGGATCAGGGGGCTGCACAGCCCTAATTGTCACCTTTCCTGTTATATGCTAGTTTTCTATCTGCCAGTTTTTATTTATTATATGGAGGTATATTCAGTCATGTCACCTCCGACCTGCAATCGGAAGAGTATAGTTCAGGTGCATGGCTGGTTGGTTTGTTAAATTTATATCCCGCCTTTCCATTATTATTATTATTATTATTATTATTATAAATGCCTTAAATAAAATCTGCAACATCTGAAGGTTGCCAGGATCTCCATCCTGAGGTAAACACGGGCTCACAAATCTTCCTGTATTAACAAGCACATTATTCTACAGAAACCTTCCCCAGCCTGGTCCCTCCAAGCTGGTGTTAACTAAAGCTCCTATCAGCCCCAGCCAGCATGGTCAATGATAGGAGCTGTAGTCCAACAGCATCTGACAGACCCAAGTTAGGGAACTATATTAACAATAACCCCCACCCCCAAAACTAGAATCTCCTCCAAACATATGCCAAAGTTTTGTGCTAGGTTTGTACCACAAATCCCAAATTGTGTGACGCCACCCGCAACTGTGTACTGATGCATCAAATATGGGTTGGTACTTAATACACCCCAAAACCAACTTTGTTATATCACCTCCTAATTTGTGCCAAAGTTTTCTGCTAGTTTTGTGCTGTTCTGTGCCATAAATCCTGAGTTTTGTGCCAGCACCAAAAGTGTGATAATGACATAACTCTTAGGTGTGGCATATTTATCATTTATTTTTATTTATCAAAACATTTGTATCCCTTGTGGACTGTGGGAATGCTCTGGATATAGTATATCTTGACTACAGCAAAGCTTTTGACAAAGTGCCCCATGACATTCTGATTAACGAACTAGTGAAAAGTGGGCTAGATGGAACAACTATTAGGTGGATCCACAGTTGGCTACAGAATCAGACTCAAAGAGTGCTTATCAATGGTACCTTCTCACACTGGGGGGAGGTAATGAGCGGGGTACCACAGGGCTCAGTCCTGGGCCCAGTGCTGTTCAACATTTTTATTAATGATTTGGATGAGGGGGTGTAGGGAATGCTTATCAAATTTGCAGATGACACAAAATTGGGTGGGATCGCTAATACCCTGGCAGACAGAAACAAACTCCAAAGTGATCTTGATAGACTGGAGTGCTGGGCTGAAAACAACAAAATGAAATTTAATAGGGATAAATGCCAAGTTCTACACCTAGGAAACAGAAACCAAATGCACAGTTACAAGATGGGGGATACTTGGCTAATCAATACAACAAGCGAGAAAGATCTTGGAATTGTTGTAGATCACAAGCTGAATAGGAGCCAACAGTGTGATGTGGTTGCAAAAAAAGCAAATGCTATTTTGGGCTTCATTAATAGAAGTATAGCTTTCAAATCACGCAAGGTACTGGTTCCCCTCTATTCGGCACTGGTTAGGTCCCATCTTGAGTATTGAGTCCAGTTCTGGGCACCACACTTCAAGAAGAATGCAGACAAGCTGGAGCGTGTTCAGAGAAGGGCAATAAGGATGATTAGTGGTTGGAAACAAAGCCCTATGAGGAGAGATTGAAAGAATTACGCTTGTTTAGCCAGGAGAAGAGAAGATTGAGGGGAGACATTATAGCACTCTTCAAATACTTGAAAGGCTGTCACACAGATTATTTTTGATTATTTATTTTAACCATATATTTGTACAGCAGTAGGGCTGGTGTTGCAACCCACCTAAGTTCAGGCTGCAACCCAGTAGTGGGTTCTGATCTGCAAGCTGAGGAGGACAAATGTAATCTAGAAAATTCACTGCACTGGCTTTATGCATATCTTAATTATAGTCTCTCTCTCTCTCTCTCTCTCTCTCTCTCTCTCTCTCTCTCTCTCTCCAATTCTCCTGCTTCCTTTGAAGTCAGGAAAAATGGATAGATTCAATATATACATTTCCACTCAAGCAGCCGTGTAGCCGCTTTTGATTAATGAGCATCTGGGACGGTTCCGTTAATACTTTTCTAAAAAGGAAAGACATGTTGCACAAATTGATAGATGATGTGATGCAGAAGACAGCAATCGGAATTAATTAGAGGGACGTTTCATTGTGGCTTCGCCCCCTCCCTGCCTCGCCTGCCACCTCCCTTTCCCTGGCTCTATTTTTCAAGGAGGGGTTTGTCTCCGGGGAACTTCTGCAATTCAAAGAAATGTAGATAATAATTAAGGATGTCTCAGGCAGCAGTGATGTCCAGTTGGCCGTTTCACTGCAGAAAGCAATAAAATAATAATGACTAATTAGTAGCACTGAGATAAACATACAAAGGTGCCGTTGGGCTGCTTCTTGGAGTGGCAGGCTCTCAGCACTGTACTGGATTGGTCTCACAACCAACAGCAACATACCTTCAGAGGCAGCAAAACACAGATCCAGACCTACCTAAACAGCAAACTGAGCAACCATCATGATTATAACTGTCTAGGATGGCCTGCTGGGTCTTTTCCTCCCAGCCACCTTGACTGATAGCTGGAATTTCCTCTTTCCTTTTTTTTTAAAGCATCCAGTCTCAGTGCCCTCTCCACAACTCTGAGTAAATGCAAGGAATCTTCACAAATGTGAAATTTATTCTTTGTTAGTGGGGAGGGGTGGATAGTTCCCAGACACCAGGAGGTGATAACTTCATGCATACCTCATTTAGTAAATTAAAACATAGTAAATAAAGTATATTGACTGAAGGCCAGCAAGAAAGATTCTACAGATGACACAGGAGTGGAAGATGTTCCTCCTGGCTTTTAGCCCTCACTTCCATCCTTGGAAACATCTGTGGTTATTCTGCCCTTGACAACCCATTCTCATTGGGGAGGGACCATAGTGCAGAGACTGAGCAAATGCTTTGCATGGAAAATGTCCCTGGTACAGCATCTTCCATTAAATGGTAGCATCTGACATTAACTACACTCATGCCTACTTTTGTAGCTTTTGCAGTACTTTGTTGCTATACTCTGTGTGATACATTCTCCCCTTCCCTCAAATATCTTTTCTGATTGTATCCTCACTCCGCTGAAAGCTGCTGCTTAACAGAGTTTGCTGCCAGCTGGCTGGTTGGCTTTTTTTTTTTTTAAGTTCAATTTTGTTTTGAAACATGCTAAAAATCAACAGATGAACAGATTCAATTGAAACTTGGCATGGCTAAAGCCCTACTTAAAAGCTAGCATGATGCCAAGTTTCAACTCTTTATCTTTAAAAATGACAGTTTTTTTAAAAAAAATAATTTTAAAACCTCAAACTTAAGAAAAATTCCTAAAAATCAACGGATGAACGGATCTGCTTCAAATCTGGCCTTGCTAAAGCTGTACCTAAGGGCTATCAGAGTGCCAAGTTACATCTCTTTATCTTTAAAAATGATAGAGGTGTAAGCATTTTTGTTATTTCACATTGACTATAAAGCATAGCTGCCCTTTCCGGGTGGGGAGGATGGGAAAAATCCGGATTTTTCTTCAAACTTCATAATTCCCCCCTTCCTGGATTTGTTACCAAAAATCCTGACATGTCCTGGTTTTTCCTGACATATGGTCACTCTAAAACACAATGAGGTAGCAGGAGACAGGAAGCCCCTTTTTTGGTCAGAGACCCGAGAGCAGGAGTGCACAACCTCTATCAGCCTGAAGACCAGATTCCATCTCGGGGGCCACATTTCAGTGGTGGTCAGTGTCAAAGGCAAAAGGGGCAGGGGCACCCCCCCAAAAAAAATGCAAGCATTTGTTTTTGTTTTAATCTAAAAGCCTTTACTGCCAGTAACTGAGCCTTAGGTGAGGCATATCATCTTTTTAGATTTGGGGGTAGGGGACCTCACAAAACTCAGGAAATCACCAGTCAATTGGTGCTTGTGAGAAAGGGGATGGGAGCCATGGGGAGAAGGCATAACTTTCTGGAGACCCTTCTAGGGCCAGATTGGGACTCCCAGAGGGCCAGATTGGGACTCCCAGAGGGCTGGATTGGGTCTCCTAGAGGGCTGGTTTGGAAACCAGGCCTGAACTTCTGCACCTCTGCGTCAGAGAGTTGCTTCCAGTCAAAGCAAATAATACCAGCCAAATGGACAAATAATCTGACCCGATATAAGTCTTGGGGTGAGGTGTATATTAGGGCTGACCCTACTATTTGGCAGGGTGAGTGAGCCACCTCAGGAGGTGGATGGTGCAGCCAGGAAGCAGCAGTGAAGTATCAGAGGAGCTGTGCTTGCCATCCTGCCTGTCCCTTGCTCCCTAAGCTAGACTGCTGCCCTCGGATGCAGTGGAGGACATTGTTCCATCACCAGTGTTGAAGTAAGATTCAGCTACCAGCCTGATCAGCTTCATGATGTGGAATGGGAGGGCATCTGTTATCTTAGGCAAACCAATGTTATCAGCCAGCCCTGAATAGCCCATAATAATAATAATAATAATAATAATAATAATAATAATAATAAATGTTAGCAAAAGCAATACCTGCTTTCATTTTCAAACAACTGCTCCTATATATATATACATATATATATATATATATATAATCTCAACCTTTATTTACAGTCAATAGACCAAAGGCAGAACAAATATAACATGCAGTCATGATGCTTGCAACTTAGCTGATATGAAAGGGACTATAAATCTACAAATAAATACTATAAATAGTGAGTGTTAAAATTAATAGTCCGCTAATGATCTGGCTCGAATAGCCAGATTCAGAAACTTAGCTACCTGTTCCGTTATTCGCTTATTTGTACCTGGAGCAAAATACTTGTTAGGGCCTCAGAGGAACGCCCTGGGAGGGACTGTGTAATTGGCCAAATTAAGTCTACCCTGGCCAATTGGTAAAACCTACAAAAAAATAAAACATGTATTATAGATTCGACCTCGGTGTCATTGCAGGGGCAGCATCTGTTGTGCCAAGGAATTCCCTTGTAGCGGCCCTCCACTACACTAGACGGGAGAACATTAAACCTGGCTAGCGTAAAGGCCCTCCTATATTTGGGAAATGATAACCACCTTAGATATTGTGCTCCCTCTTTACTAAGGAACACTGATATCCCCAATGCCTGTGGTGAATATATTAATATATATATTAAAAAGACAATAACCTCAGAATCATCAATGGCAGAAGACCTAACTTTTCTGGTTTAAAACAATTACTCCTCTAGTTCAGTACCTTCAACATGGGGGGGGGGGCGAATCAATGGCTCTGCTCTCTCTCTCTCTCTCTGATGGACTTTGAATGGGGAGGTAATGAGTTACCATAATTTTCACCATGTTACAGATGTTAAGAGCCAGTGCTGATTTCTATTCATCCGCTTCTCCCCTCCCACCTACCCAGATCTCCTTTTTAATGCGCTGTGAGCCAATCAATAGTTCATAGCTACATGAATAACTGGGGGGAGGGGGTGATAGCCACTTATTTGGAAAGATGTAATCAGGCCCCATTCTCCGCCTGAGCCTCTCATCTGCTTGTCAGCTCCTACTAACTCCTGGGTAATCCAATAGACCGAAGCGAGCACCAAACAGAAGCATGGAGAACAAGGTAGTTGCATAAGCAAGCAGGCAGGAGATGGGATGTGTTGCCCTTTCCCCTCAGGAGGAGATGCAAGGTCTTGTTCTTGCAAAGTGTCAACACTCCAGTGATGTCCTTCGACTGGGCGACTGCTGGGGAGAGAGAAGGGGGGAGGGGAGGGAGGGAGGGAGAAGAGGAGAAAAATCAGTTTGATTAGTCGGGATGAACCATTCGTAAGCATGAATGGAAAGTATTCTCTTTCCCAACAGGGAAGCTACTTCATTTGGCCCTGAGTGCTTCCTGAGGAGTTTTTCACAATAAGAAAATCAGACTCAAGGTATTTTCAGACACATTTATAAATCCTACTATAGGAGGCTGCTGAGAAGTCCAATCCAGGACTGACATCCATTAATCACATTGCTGAACTAGGCTGGTCCAACTAGGCAGGGCTCTCCTTATGTTCTTTTGAAAGAAGAGGGCATATAGGTGTGCAGGACTTATTCCTTTTCCATTGTGTCTGCCCTGTGATCTGCAGTGACCACAGGCCAGATACACAACTTGGGTGTGGGCTGGAGGCTTGGGGGCAATCTGCCCCTACAATTGCAAACCTAAACATGCTTGCCAGGAGTAAATTCCAATGGACATGTTTAGAATTTGGCTGTAGGAGTGCAAATGGTGTTGCATCATGGTGCCTTCCAACTACCAATGGTCTCCCCTATGAGGGAAGGTTACAGAAGCTGGGATTTTTAGCTTGGAAAAAAGGAGGGTAAAGGGAGACATGATAGAGGCGTACAGAATCATGCGTGGTGTGGAGAAAGTGGTCAAAGGGGCATTTTTCTCCCTATGATATAAGCTGGTTGGTCAGAGATTCAGGGCAGATAAAAGGAAGTACTTCCTCACACCACATATAGTTAAACTATGGAATTCACTACCACAAGATGTAGTGATGGTCAGCACTTTTGGGTGGCCTTATAACAGGGTTGGATAAATTCCTGGAGGAGAAGGCTATCAATAGCTTCTAGTCCTGATGGCTATGTTCTACCTCCAGTATTAGAGGTAGCAAGCCTATATGCACCAGTTGCTGGGGAACATGGGTGGGAGGGTGCTGTAACATCTATGTCCTGCTTGTGGGTCCCTGGTCAACAGTTGGTTGGCCACTGTGTGAACAGAGTGCTGGACTAGATGGACCCTTGGTCTGATCCAGCATGGCTCTTCTTATGTTTCAAATATCAACTAATATGAGGCTGCTGAAATAGGGGGGAAAACTTGAAAGTAAGCAGGAAGTTGTGAGCTGTACTCAGTTCTGATACTGGAAATTGATTCCTAGGCTCAGTATTTGAAGTGTGTGCCATTTGCTCCTGGCTCTGGTTGGTAGATCTTGGGATTCTAAGAAAAACAAACAAAAATATAGGAGATCTAAATCGCCTGAAGTCTATTCTACAGGCCATGTTGCTGATTTGCCTTTTGCTTTCAATCACTTGGACGGAGTCATTGTGCTTACTGTGTTGTCTCCGTGGTTAAATTGCTTGTCCGGAAAGGGGACATAAGAAGAGAGTTTCTGCTGAGCCGCGCTCTGCAACAAAATTCCTTTGCGATTTTGTTCAATTTGCTTTCCTGTCTTGGTTAAGTCCTTCTATCTTCCCCCCTCTCCTGCGTCTCATAAAATGGGTCTAATACTTTTGCGACACTTAATGCAATAAAGTGTGCAAAGCCTTTAGAGATCCTCTTAAGAGGAAGCTAAATATTGATTATTATTCATACGGCAATTATTGTTCCTTTCAGGGAAGGAGATTATTGCTGTCATTAAAACTGCTAGCAGCATCTAAGTGGTTGTATTTAAACCCTAGAAGAAAACCTGTCAGTTGGATTAATGTGTGTCCTACAATGATGACTGCTGAAATGAGCCCCCTGTCCCCCAACTCTCCTCCCCAGAAACTATGTAAGAAAATATGTTACCAGCCTCGGATTTATGTGTTACTAAGGGTACTTTTGAAACATTATCTTATAAAATGAGAGCTCGGTACAAATGGCCTCTTGAATTTCTCCACCCTATTTGTGCAAATAGAGTGTGGTTATATTTAAATTTGTGTTAAGTAGCGAGGGGAGCAGATTCCCAAGTGGGGAAGTTCAAAATACAAACTCCCCCAGTTCAAAAAGCCTCACCCCATCTCAACTCAGGGCCAGATCTAGGCAAAGGCAAGTCCTGCTGAAAACGGAGTTTGAATCTGAAGGCTGGAAAAAAACATGAACTCATGTTAAGAAATGACACCCCATGTCCAGGTAGGGATGGTTGAGAATTTCATTTGGTTCATTTTTTGATAAGAACTTAGCAAAATTCACAGGTTTCTTTATAAATGGGCGGGAAAGAAGTTGAGATTTTTAAAAAATGAATCTGGGAAAAAGCAAAAGTGATAGATTCATCCATGCAGGCAGAGGTCTTTCAGTACTAAACTCTTAAACTCTTAAAAGTCTGGGTTTTAGTGCATTCAACTATGTTTGTGGTGCTAAAGTAGGTTTGTCACTTACCTTTCTCTGACATGCTCTTCATAGAATCATAGAATAGTAGAGTTGGAAGGGGCCTATAAGGCCATCGAGTCCAACCCCCTGCTCAATGCAGGAATCCACCTTAAAGCATCCCTGGCAGATGGTTGTCCAGCTGCCTCTTGAATGCCTCTAACTTGGAAGAACCCACGACCTCCCTAGGTAGGCTAGTACAACATCATCCTCTTCACATAATGAATAGCTGTACCTATTGAATTTGGATGGTGCAGATGGGTGAGAACCTCATACAGTTCATATATATGGAATTACCAAAATTCTGAAATACCTTCATAAATGGGATGGATCAGAAAGAATTTGAGATTTAAAAAGAAAAAAAGCAAATGTGGGGGAAAGCAAAATGGTCAGGAAATGGGTACGCCAATGGGTTCATTTGAAAGTGGCATCACTGACTTTAATCCAAATGAAACCTTGCCTCTCAAAGGTAAAGCTCTCAAAAGACTAGCTCTGCATGGTTGAAGCTGAACATAAGCTGTGCATAGTGCTCACGACTAGCTGGTGCTCTTGATGTCAGGAATCCATTTCCCATCCACAGAGGAATTTTGCAACTATTTCAAAAAGATTTCTATTTTTTTTTTCATAAATCAAAAAATCAACTTTTAAATGAATTACAATACATAAGGCACTTTAAAAAAAAAGTAATACTGTAACCAACAAAAGTCAGGCAATCAGTTTGAACCATGGGGAAATAGACAAAAAAAGGGAGCCACAACAAAATGTTGCAGAGGAGGGCTTCTTTTCAGGGTTCCATTCAGCCAGTCACTTTCCTTCTCCAGAATACTACAAGAGGCACAAGCAGATTTAATTCACTTTACCTCCTTCCCTTCCTCCAGTATTCCATCTCTTTTTTCCAGTCCACACATAATACTATGGTTCCTGGAGGCCACTGAGCATGCTAAATCCTAATTTGTCTAATTCTATTGCTTATTTTTGCAACTGCCCCCCCTTTTAAAATCCACACCTCAAGATTCACCCAAGTATGCTGATCTCTCCCTCTTCTTTCAAAGTGGTCCCATTCTGCATCAAATTCTGTTGGCATTCAACCACCTGTGTTTACTATTTGAGGGAATAATTCGTGTCTCGGAATGCTTACCTCAACTTTGAGACTTAGAAGCTTGGAAATGTGAGTGTTGGCAGTATCATTACCAGGTCTGTGAGTTGGTGGCAGAAGAACTACAGAGTGGTGACATCATATCACACATAGTGTTATTCTAGGCTTACCAGAAATAGCAGAGCAAGATATAAAAAAAACAGCAGTACCTTCATCTCTCTGTCTCTCTCTTTCGTGACTTCTAATTCCAGCCTAAAACTGGTGTTTCACACTCTGCTGAAATGGCTACCAAAAAATGATTAGTCTGAACCTTTCGGTGTGTTCAGCTGTGACAACCCGTCAAATGGGTGGTCTGATTTATGGTTCAAATAGATTGAAATTATACTATCACTGCCGTTCCTTGTTTTTAGACCAAATTCTTTCCTTTGCATTGTGGACTGAGTCCCCGGCTGCTGCCCCCAAGCCTTCATAAAGTGAGATGTATGTATCTCTCAGCAAGAGAGCCCTGTCAGCAATGTGGTAAATAAATAAAGGGGAAGAAATGTGTTATTGCTTCCATAGCTAATGTCTAAAGCCATCTCAGTCTATAAAGGTTGAACACAGAAAAAACCATGGAAGCTTAAATTGGCTGTCGACCACCTATAGATGCCATCAACGATTAGCGTACAAACAGTAATATAACGTCTCCAAAATAGCCTGGTGCTCTGCATAAGAACTTGGAAACAATCATAAACGCTTTTGATTTAGTGTTTTTAGAAGAGAACTTTTGAAAAAAAATGCTCTTATATATAACTGATTTCATCCAATAAGCTTTGATGGAATGCGTGTCCCTTGGATGTCCTTCACCTTCCACTTCTTAATACATTTTATTCTAGGTGAGGGAAGGAGATCCTAGATGCAGGAAATGATCTCAAGTGCTCTGGAATAAAATAATTTGTTCGCTAATGGCCACCATTCCAGGAGCATCCAAGACACTTCAGTGCCCTCCAATAGGCGATCAAAAATATGAAAATACCAAGGCTCTGTCTTGATACTGTCAAGGCAAACTTAATGATTTTATCCCATATTCCACTGAACATCTCATCTATTGCAAGGGTCAATTCTTAACTGCTTTTGCTTTGTTTCAGGAACTGATAGTGTGTTGTTTCTCAGTGAAACAGGGAAAGCAAAACAGAAATGGAAAAGTTTGTGATTATTTACGGGGGTGGAGGGATTTCTCATCTTAATTTGTTTTGTCTAGTGGGACAGCTTTGGAGTTTATAACCTTGGATATGGAAGGGTTTTGTACGGCAGCCCCCTCTCTGCCTGTGTTTCACCGGTGGGTGAAAACGTTTCTTTTTAATTTCTTTTGTCAGGTTTTGCCTTATTTAGTTGTACTTCGGGTGTCATTATATCTACAGTTCCCACTCTGTTCTTATTTTTGTGGTATTTTAATGTATTTTTTTATATTGTGGTTTTAATTTGTTGCATGACATTTTGATAGGCATGGATAGATAGATAGATTGATGATAGATAGGTAGATGGTAGGTAGGTAGATAGATGATAGATAGATAGATAGATAGATAGATAGATGATAGATAGGTAGGTAATGGTCAAACTGACTTGTCGTGGCCTCTTGTGATGCTTTCCGGACACCTGCCAGCCAGCTATCTCTGTTTGGCATGCAGGGTGGGCCACCAGATGGGCCGTGGATGCCCAGTGAGTAGAACGTGGCATCCCATTGCCCCATGAGCTGCAATTTTCTGAGAAAGTATATAAGCTCTATACAGACATTACGGTTTTCTGCAAAACAGTGGTCATAAATAGCACCATTTACACAACATTGCAGGTGTAAATGTTCTAATTATTTGCTCCAAAGGGAAGCCTGCATAACCACAGAAAGTAGGGATGTGCACTGACCCCCCGGATCGGATCGGATAGCGGATCGGAATCGGACCTGGGGGGTCGGATCGGATCGGATCGGAGGCTGGTCGGATCGGATCGGACCAGATGTCCGATCCGGATCGGACGCCATTTTGAATGCTTTTTCGCATAGCCAAGTATTGTTTTACAAAAACGCCTATAACTTTTTCATTTTTAAAGATAGAAGGATGAAACTTGGGCACATTGTAGACTGGTTAGGGGTAGTTATCTGTGAGAAATTTCAGAAAGATTGGTGCATGCATTTTGTGGCAATTAATTTTTTAATAAATACCCAGGAATGCCTATAACTTTGTCATTTTTAAAGTTACACACATGAAACTTTGCCACATTGTAGGGGGTACCTTGGGACCTATGTGTGTGAAATTTCAGAAACGTAGGTGCTTGTCTTGTGTGGCAATTAATTTTTAGAAAAATGGGTAGTAGTGGGGTAAATACAGTTACGCCTCCCATTTTTTTATTTTTGAAGATACAAACAGGAAACTTGGGCACATTACAGGTACCACTTGCCTTGATATGTGTGTGAAATTTCAGAAACATTGGAGCTTTCCTTGTGTGGCAATTAATTTTTGAAACAATGAGGAAAGAAACACCTATAACTTTGTCATTTTTAAAGTTACACACATGAAACTTTGCCACATTGTAGGTGGTACCTTGGGACCCATGTGTGTGAAATTTCGGAAACGTAGGTGCTTGCCTTGTGTGGCAATTAATTTTTTAATAAATACCCAGGAATGCCTATAACTTTGTCATTTTTAAAGTTACACACATGAAACTTTGCCACATTGTAGGCGGTACCTTGGGACCTATGTGTGTGAAATTTCGGAAACGTAGGTGCTTGCCTTGTGTGGCAATTAATTTTAGAAAAATGGGTAGTGGTGGGGTAAATACAGTTACGCCTCCCACTTTTTTATTTTTGAAGATACAAACAGGAAACATGGGCACATTACAGGTACCACTTGGCTTGATATGTGTGTAAAATTTCAGACAGCTGGGTCCAGGCATGTGGTGGCAAGGTATTTTTGAAACAATGAGGAAAGAAACGCCTATAACTTTTTTATTTTAAAAGTTAGAAGTCTGAACATTGCTCACTTTGTAGATGGGTTAGGGGTAGATATGTGTCAGAAATTTCAGAATTATAGGTCCAGGCATTTGATGGCTATGGAATTTTTAAATTACATGTTTCAAAAAAATTTCTACAGAGGCCAGGTCTTCCCCTCCCGCTTCCCGCGAAGAAAAGGAAACACTCTCTCATCTCGATCCCTTTGATCCTTGCTAGTAGTATCCATTACAGGGCTCGTGTTTCCTTTCCTACTTTCACTTTTCAAGCAGAACGGCTGAGCCTAGCTGAGTTTTGCAGCCATGCGTGCAAGGAAGGATCACTCTGGTCTCGATCCCTTTGATCCTTGGTAGTATCCATTACAGGGCTCGTGTCTGCTTGAGTACAAAGTGAAAGCAGACACGAGCCCTGTAATGGATACTACCAAGGATCAAAGGGATCGAGACCAGAGTGATCCTTCCTTGCACGCATGGCTGCAAAACTCAGCTAGGCTCAGCCGTTCTGCTTGAAAAGTGAAAGTAGGAAAGGAAACACGAGCCCTGTAATGGATACTACTAGCAAGGATCAAAGGGATCGAGACGAGAGAGTGTTTCCTTTTCTTCGCGGGAAGCGGGAGGGGAAGACCTGGCCTCTGTAGAAATTTTTTTGAAACATGTAATTTAAAAATTCCATAGCCATCAAATGCCTGGACCTATAATTCTGAAATTTCTGACACATATCTACCCCTAACCCATCTACAAAGTGAGCAATGTTCAGACTTCTAACTTTTAAAATAAAAAAATTATAGGCGTTTCTTTCCTCATTGTTTCAAAAATACCTTGCCACCACATGCCTGGACCCAGCTGTCTGAAATTTTACACACATATCAAGCCAAGTGGTACCTGTAATGTGCCCATGTTTCCTGTTTGTATCTTCAAAAATAAAAAAGTGGGAGGCGTAACTGTATTTACCCCACCACTACCCATTTTTCTAAAATTAATTGCCACACAAGGCAAGCACCTACGTTTCCGAAATTTCACACACATAGGTCCCAAGGTACCGCCTACAATGTGGCAAAGTTTCATGTGTGTAACTTTAAAAATGACAAAGTTATAGGCATTCCTGGGTATTTATTAAAAAATTAATTGCCACACAAGGCAAGCACCTACGTTTCCGAAATTTCACACACATGGGTCCCAAGGTACCACCTACAATGTGGCAAAGTTTCATGTGTGTAACTTTAAAAATGACAAAGTTATAGGTGTTTCTTTCCTCATTGTTTCAAAAATTAATTGCCACACAAGGAAAGCTCCAATGTTTCTGAAATTTCACACACATATCAAGGCAAGTGGTACCTGTAATGTGCCCAAGTTTCCTGTTTGTATCTTCAAAAATAAAAAAATGGGAGGCGTAACTGTATTTACCCCACTACTACCCATTTTTCTAAAAATTAATTGCCACACAAGACAAGCACCTACGTTTCTGAAATTTCACACACATAGGTCCCAAGGTACCCCCTACAATGTGGCAAAGTTTCATGTGTGTAACTTTAAAAATGACAAAGTTATAGGCATTCCTGGGTATTTATTAAAAAATTAATTGCCACAAAATGCATGCACCAATCTTTCTGAAATTTCTCACAGATAACTACCCCTAACCAGTCTACAATGTGCCCAAGTTTCATCCTTCTATCTTTAAAAATGAAAAAGTTATAGGCGTTTTTGTAAAACAATACTTGGCTATGGGAAAAAGCATTCAAAATGGCGTCCGATCCGGATCGGACCTCATCGGATCGGATCGGATCGGATCGGAGGTTGTCCGGATCGGATCGGATCGGATTTTCCCGATTTTGGGTCGGATCGGATTCGGATCGTGGATCGGATCCGATCCGATGCACACCCCTAACAGAAAGTCTTTTTTTAAAAAAAAAAAAATCTGAATTCATAATCTGCAATAAATCCTATCGCTATGGTTCAGTTTCCTCACTCACATACAAATTAGAATCCACACAGAGCGCAATAGAAGCATCCTCCACAAAAAGAGCACACTTCGGAAATTCTGTAATGATTTACTCTGGAATAAATACCACTCTCTGGTTCTGACCTCATAAATCAGGAACGTGCATTAGAATAATGATGCCAGACATAAGCAGGCATTGAGCTAGGAGAAAAGGCAGCTTTCCTTAACCGAATTCCTTGATTGTGTGAACAAATGTGTCATCAAAGTATGCTTTCTGCTTTCAGCTCTCTTTTATACAGTACATCCCTTGATTTGGTTGCAGCACATTCCCTTTGTGCAATGTGTGTTATTCCAAAACTGTAATCCAATGTGTCACCATTGTACCACACATATTGTACTGTTGACAAAATGGTGGCTAGTTGTGGTAAAAATACAACTTTGACTGCAACTTCAACTTGGCCGGCGTTGTGTTATCAGTAGTGTAGGCGTATTTTTTTTAACTGTAGGGCCAGATCTACACCAAGCAGGATATAACATTTTGAAAACGGTTTGTAAACTGTACATGGAATGTGTCCTGGGGCCCAACAGTTGTCACTACCGTTATAAACCATTTTAAAGCAGTAGTGTAGATCCTGCCCAGGTGATCATTATGATAAACCCCATAGCCATGCTCTCCCACCCCCAAGGAGTGTCAAAAACTGCAGGCCATTGTGTTGAACCACATTAACAGAGCAGTTCTAGCAGTTTTCATCCCCACCAGGAGCAGATTTTGCGTAAAGCTAATGGGTCACATTTGCCCATTCAAGACCATCCACTCCCAAATTCTTTGCATTACAACCAGGAGCAACATATTGTTGATGGGGAAATCCATTTCTCCCCAGCTAAAGTGATGATCTCAGCTCAGCTTAAAGAAAATAGAGGTGCCTGGGAGGGAGGGTGGGTGGGTGGAGTAGATGATATCATTGTCCCAGCACTTCAACCCTGTGCACCCTGGTGCCACCACACCACTGTGAGCCATGTGTATTCACTCGGAACGGAGTATCCTCTCTTTTCTATAATCTGGTGGATTTGATTTGAGGCTCATGAACCAAACCATGCTTTGTTTTCTTCACAGTGCCTCCAGATGACCCAATAATTACCGGTGGTCCCATCATCAGCCTGCGAGCTGGAGACCCTCTGAATTTGACCTGCCATGCTGACAACGCCAAGCCCGCAGCATCCATTATTTGGATGCGGAGAGGGGAAGTAATCAATGGAGCAACCTATTCCAAGGTAAGGAGACTGCCTTGTGCGAGTTTGATGCCAGGGGTTCTAAGTATTGTTTGGAGAATTGCCCTCGATCAAGATATATTTTCAAAATGCGGCTGCCTTTCTTTGTTTTCGTTGGAGCATCAGCTTCACACAGTTGGTGATGGCCAGGCTGTCAAACTAGAGATGTGCAAGGATTTTGTTTCAGTTCACTAAACATCAGAGCTTAGCCTGTTCACACCCCAGAACACAAATCCACATTTTTTGGGCAACACTCACATATACCCAAACTTGTGATTGCAAAATGTGTTCATTAGCAAAATGTGCACTTTTTAAAAAATGCACTTTGAAATAAGCGTGTGTGTGTGTGCATTTTCCTGCTTTAGTCAATGGGCAGAAAACATGCATTTACATGCACACTTTTAAAAGGTGCTTTCCCAAATGTGCACTTTTCCCATTTGAACAATAAAGAAGCATAGAATCATAGAATTGTACAGTTGGAAGGGGCCTGTAAGGTCATCGAGTCCAACCCCCTACTCAATGCAGGAATCCACCTTAAAGCATACCTGACTGATAGCGCTACAGTTGCATCTTGAAGTAATCTAGTGTGGGAGAGCCCGCAACTTCCCTAGGTCATTGGTTCCATTGTTATACTGCTCTAACAATCAGGAAGACTGCTCTAACAGTCAGAAGCTTGCATTTGGGAAAGAGGTGGAATTAGATTTGAGTTCCATTGATTCTCTCATCTCTACATCAAACATACTGTATGTACCTTTACATGGAGCATTCAAATCACATCATATACTGTATGTATGTATGTATGTATGTATGTATCTATCTATCTATCTATCTATCATCTATCATCTATCTATCTATCTATCTATCTATATCCCTTCTTCCACCATCGAATACAATGCACCATTCTGAGTGAGGCAGGAGCTACACTACAGCTTTATAACAGTATTGAAGTGCACTGACAACTGTTTGGGCCCATTGACACATTCCATATACCATTTTCTTACCATTTTCAAAGTGTTATATCCTGTTTAGTGTAGATCTGGACTGAATCCAGGTGCTGACCAGACCCAGGCATGCTTAGCTTCAGTAAAGTTATTGCTTTATATGCCTTCCTATCATGCCCTGGGACCTTGTGTGTGGTGGATGCCATCACAGAGTGTATAATTAATTTCTGGAACTCACTGCCACAAGATATGATGACAGACAGCAGCTTAGATAGCCTTGTTAAAAAAAATAGATAAATTGGGTCTGTCAATGGCCATTTCCCTCCCCATCCCCATCCCACTTTCCCTTCCATGTCATGTCTTTTTAGCTCAGAGATGTTAAACCTTTTCAAATTTGGATTCAAATTTGGAGAAGCTGTCAAGGGCTACATTCCAGCGGTGGATGGAGCCAAAGACAACGGGGGCCAAAAAATACAAAAAATATATATAAACACATTGTAACTTCAAGCTCTTCCTGCTAGTCACTAAGACTTAGTAGAGGCAATTTTAAAACCAAGGCTTTGCAGGAAATCAGCATTATTCTGGGCAAAAGGTCCCCATTGCAGGTAGAGATGCCTATAGAGCCGGGCTGTGCGGCTTCCTTCTGTCCCAGGGCATCCCCCATTTTGCGAGCGTGACGCATAGCTCAAACTTCTCAAAGAGTGCTCAGTGCCCAAGTGCAGCCTCTATATTAGTTTTTAAGAGTTTATTTCCACTGAAAAAGGACATTCTTCTGCTGAAAAATGCCACTGAGCTCAGGGAGTAAAGACTGAAGAAAAGAAATCACTCTAACCTCTCTGTATTATAAGCAGCAATCGCCGGGATGTTAGTATCAACTCCATTCCCTTCAGGACAATTTTATCTTAGGCTGTCTTGAAGTTTTTATTATTGTAGGAGTGCAGATCTGGATTTATCTCCCTTTGTCATATCTTCATATTCAGACTGGGAGATCAGACCATTTTCCCAACAAGTATTGCTAATCATTAGTTAGTGTGATGGAGTGGAAGGGAGAAGCAGGAGGTCAAGGGGCTAGATGCATGTAATCAAACATGGCAGTAAGGAATGAACAGTGCCGAAGCTGAGCTAGAGCAGCTGTCCTATGAACATCAGAAGCTGCGTGGCACTGCATCAGACCATTCAACCATCTCGTCCAGCACTGTCAAGAATGGCTAGTATTGGCCTTCCAGCAAAAGTCTCTCATCACTTGCTACCTGCCCCCTACATCTGGAGTCACCAGGGATTGAAGTCATGTAATTTGCTTTATACCACCTTTGTTTTATTTATTTATTTATTTATTTATTTATTTATTTATTACATTTATATTACAACCTTTTTTCCTCCAAGGAACCCAAGGCAGCGTACATAATCCTCCTCCTCTCCATTTTATCCTCACAAAAATATCGAAACAACCCATAAATCGACATTGGATTAAAATGTAGCTCTAGCCAACAATAAAATCAGTGAAAGGTTTGATGGAATAAAAATGCCGCAAGGGTGGGGAGCAAACGAAGTTCATTATTAAGGGAGTTCCAAAAATGTGGAGGCAACCACTGATAGGGCCCTGCGCTTGGTTCCTGCTAACTCAGTCTTTCTTAGTGGCAGGCCACAGACTAAGTCTGAGAATAAGTTCTGAAGCCTATCTTAAGGCCTGGGTAGGACATATGTGCCACATTTGCACTGCAAGGAAGCATAGAAAGAGGGGTCTTGTTGGTTGCTCCATGATGATGAAACTTGAACATTGTCCAAATCTGATGAAAGATTCTTTTTAGCTGAGTGAACTTTTTCGGGTTCTGGAGATATGGCAGCAGATGATTGGGTGGGTTAATGTTATATTCATAGCTATTTAATTGGACTTCAATTGCATTTTAATAGACTTTTAATGGGATGCATACACATTTTTAATATTTGTAATTAATATGTGTGTGTTTTAAAATTAACTATTATCTCCCATGAGCCTTTAACATGGTACAGATGAAGCATTTCAATAAATTATTATCCTCACATCCTGTATTTGTATCTTATCTGTTTATTGATAAATTCCTGGAAAAGATGCAAGGGCAACCAATCCTGTCATCAATTTCCAAAAGTTTCAGCTTTTGAGAGCATCAGATTTCAAATTGGAAGTGACCCAAAGAGCATCCTTTAGAGGGTTTCCTAACTACTATAACAGAGTGCTGCAGACTGAGGCTGTAATGTAAGAATCCAGTGTAGACTGTCCTATGACCCTAAGTATTCACATGGCCATATCAATAAATGTATAGATTGGGGGGGGGGGCATGGAAAACAGGATCATAGAACCGTGGAGTTGGAAGGCACCACAAGGATCATCTAGTCCAACCCTCTGTAATGTGCAGGAAAACCAATGAAACCATCCATGAGAGGTGGCTGTCCAGCCTCTTCTTAAAAACCTCCAGAAATGGAGAACCCACAACCTCTGTGATAGACTGTTCCACTATTGTAGAGATCTTACTGTCAGGAAGTTTTTCCTTATATTTCACTGAAATCTAGGTAGCTGTAACGTATACCCATTATTTTGGGTCCTAATTTCTGTGTCAATGGAAAATAGTTCTTGACCATCTTCCCTGGGGCACTCTGAACAATGATAACATGTCTCCCCTCAGTCTTCTTTTCTCCAGACTGAACATCCCAAGTTCCTTCAGCCTGTCCTCATAGGGCATGTCTGCAAGTCCCTGTGCCATTTTTGTTGCCCTCCTCTGAACCTGTTCTAACCTCTCAATGTCCTTCTATATCATACCCTCCAACCTCCCCACATCCATTGGGAGGTCAGAATTATTAGGGCACAATCCTATGCATGTTTAGACAGAAAAATGCCCTACAACTCTGAGCATTCCCCAAACAGAGCATGGCCAGCTGGGGAATGCTGGGAGTTGTAAGAATTGTTTCTGCCTAAACATGCATAGGATTGTGTCCTTAGACATGTAAAAATGTATGTGCATAGGCTTACATGCAACTCATGGATCCTGGAAATACAGGGTCCCCAAGTGTGTGGAGGCTCTGTTCTAGCCTTCCAATTAATGCACGGAGGTCTGGAATGGCAGTAGTAAGTATTACCTGCTCCCCCACTATGCACATTCATATCCACAGATATGGTCATGCCAACATGGCTAGGGATGGGAGAATCAACAATGCTTATGTTCATTGAGGTTCTTGAAGTTCTTCCTCAAAGTTCACTCTTCCTCACTACGTTTGTTAACTATAATGTTTTTCTTTTCATTCGAATGGGGAAGTACACATTTTGGAATGCATTTTTGGGAAGTGTGCACCCGAATGCGCACTCCTTCCCCGCAAGTCCAAAGCATGAAGATGCATATTTTTAAAAAAATCCTGCGCATTTTTGAAGTGCACATTTTTCAAACACAAACCCAAGTTCTGGAACATATGGCAGCTTTTCCCAAAAAGATGCGCTTGCATTCTTGTTCACATTAGGTGGTGCCAATGGGGCCAATTTGAGTTTTTTAAAAATGAAGCAAAATGAAATTCTCGTATAGTCCATAACAAGGCTAATAACTCTCAAAGACAACAAGCCGTGTACTCGTTTTATTAGAGGACACAGAATGGGTTTCCAGTATTATGAAGAAGAGAGGTTGTTTGGAAGGCTAATGTGCAAGTTGGTAAGTTATGCTAAGAGGCCTGGGATCAGAGGAAGGCGGAAAATAAAAGTCCATATCGTTCCGTCGCACTGCAAAATGTGCAAACCCCATTTTTGGATTCCAGTCCTTGGCTAGATATAGTGTTCTCCGGTCGAGTCTGCCTCTGCCGCCTGCCTGCAGCTTCATCTGCATTAGCCAGCCTCATCCTGCAGGCCTTCTGGTTGCTATCAGAGCATCCAGCATCGGATTTGCATAAGCGGCGTGACCTTTCTCTCTCCGCCATCTGATTTGCCTGCAGTATTACAGGAGGATTCTTGCTTTATTGCACCCAAATCCTAAGACATTTCATTTCTCCTGCCATCAGCAGCCTCTCCGGAAACAGCCAGCTGGCTCCTGAGTGCCAAAGAAGCAGGAGCAAGAAAGGAGAGGCATGGATTTTTCAAGCCCAGAAAGATGACACTATTTGCATCACAGATGAGGTTGAGGATGGTGGTGGTGGTGATTTTATTAAATATATTACTTCGGCACCTTTCAGGACTGTAGTCTTCTCATTCTCATTCTCATGCTGTCATCTTGATCAACACAACAGGCACACCTTCCCTCAGACCAAACTGCCATGTGGACACTGCACAACAATTAGGCCGGTGTCTTGACCTTGTCTCTTGGAAGCTTAGGCAGCAGCTCGTGCTAATTAGAACCACAAAGGGCTGACCTCTCCCTGCTCTGACTGGGGTGAAATTAATTCCAGACTACCACATTAATATGAAAGGCCATTGACATGATTTTCTGGGCCTGGAACAAATTGTACACCGGCCTGCTCCTTCCTAATCCCCCCCCCACGGTTCCCACTGGAGGAAGGAGAATGGAATGCAGCAAATCATGGAAATGAGGATGAAGCCATGAGCCAAAAGCAGGACACACACTCACAGCCATATGTGCATATCCTCATTGCTTATTTGGTTGTTGTTGTTTTTAAAAAGCTCTCACAGAGGTATTGTGGCTGCTAGGTTGGCCATGTGCCCCACTTTACAGAGGACATTCCTCTCTCTGAATGGCTCTTAGGGGACAGTTCTCTATGCAAAGTTGATCTCAACTGGAAGGGCTTACCAGTCCAAATCCAATTTGAAGATAAAGATATATCCTATTGTGAGCTGGTGGGATCCACCACTCGTGCAACGGGGCTTTGGCACGTCTAAAAATAATCCCAAATGAACAAAAACACTTGTTTCAAGAACAGGACTGACTTGTCCTGATCTGGAAATGAGTTTTTCCAGTCATTTCCAGAGTTATTTTTAGATGTCCCCAAGGCATGTTAGGGATGGACTGACTCACGTCCACCTGTTTTGGCGGCTTCTTCAGCACTGTGCGAGCTTCTTGTGGCCTTGTCAAGCACCTGACAAAGTAGGGTGCCTGCTCGCAACTCCCTTACCAGTCACCATTTTGCACAAAATGGTGGCTCGGGACTATCTGGGAAGGTCGTCTTATGCAAAATGGCAGCTGAGGCACTTCTGGTAAGGTCATGTTGCATGAAAGACTGCTGTACGGCCACCATTTATGCAACATGACCTTACTGGAAATGCCCCAGTCACCATATTGCACAAAATGGCGGCACAGCAATGTGGTGGGCTGTCCCATTGGACACTCACCAAGCTGCAAGGCACTCATGAGCGTGCTCACAAGCCAGCTCAGTGAGCAGGATCTGGGTGTCCAGATACCTGGACCCCCGCTGAACATGCATGACATCCCTAAGCCCTGTTGCACAAAAAGCGGATCCCTCGAATGCAACAAAACAAGCAGGGGAAGAGCATCCCACTGGACACTGCCCCAAGAGCCGTAAGTTGCTCATCCACAGTAAGCATCTGGACAGCAGACCGAGCAAACACACAGGTAGTCACTGGAGCATAGTCTTCCCCACTGTGGTTTCATCTATCAACTAGCACATGCAAATTGTATTAAAACTGGAATCCTCCTTTGCCCTCTTTTCCAGTGATGATTGCTCCCCTTTTTAGCAATGCATGAAGTGGCCATCCTAGCTGTTGCTGGGCATGTGTGGCTTGCGTTTTACAGTGCTTGCTGTTTTCAAAGTTTCCATTGTGGACTCGTTTCTTGCAAGCCTAAACATACAATCCCTTCAAACTCCTATTAACTCCTCTTGATCCTTCTGAAACCCCATTTCCATCATCATCCTCCATTACCAAAGGCAGCAAGAAGGTGGCAATAGATTAATGTTGTACATCAATTATAAATATTAAAAATGTGGATGTGTCCCATTAAAAGTCTATTAAAATGCAATTAAAGTCTGGTTAAATTACTTATAAATATAATGCTAGCCCACCTCATCCTTCCACTGCCTGAACCCCATCACCATAAAAGTCAGTCCGAATTGAAAGGTTCCTTCGGGCTTTGCGAAAATAGGGTGTTAATTGCCTTCTGTTTCGAAAACAGAGTGAAAATGATATTTTGTGAATGAGGCCACAGGCTGGAGATTCCCCATCTTCAATATAAACCAATTTCTGTTTCCAGCAATGGCCATTAAATAAGAACATAAGAAGAGCTGTGTTGGATTACAGCAACATCCATATAATTCAGCATTCTGTTTACACAGTAGCTACCTGGCTGCACGTGGGAAGCCCACAAGCATGACATGAGTTCAATAACACCCTCCTGCCCATGTTCCCCAGCAACTGGTGTAAATGCCACTTCTGATACTGGAGGTAGCCAATAACCATATCGGGACCAGTAGCCAATGATAGCCTTCTCCTCCATGAATTTACCCAATCTCCTTTTAAAGCCATCCAAACTAGGGGCCATCACGTGGAAGTGAATTCCATTGTTTAACTATGCACTGTGTGAAGAAGTACTTTATTTCATCTATCCTGAATCTCCCACCAGTTAGCTTCATGATATGACTTCAGGTTCTAGTATTATGGAAGTGGGAGCAAAATCTCTCCCTATCCATTTTCTCCACACCATGCATGATTTTGTACACTCTTACGATTTTTTTAAGCCAAACAATCCCAGATGTCATAATCTTTCCTCACAGAGAAGTTACTCCAGCCCCTTGATCATTTTAGTTGCCTTTTCTGCCCTTTTCCCAAGTCTACATTATTCTTTTTTAGGTGTGGTGACCAGAAAAAAAATTGTGCACAGTATTCTAAGTGTGGTCACACCATAGATTTGCATAAGGAGAGTATGATCTTGTCAGCTTTATTTTCAATTCCTTTCCTAATTATGCCTAACATGGAATTTGCCTTTTTCACACTAGGCATAATTAGGAAAGGAATTGAAACTCAAACTGCCAAGATCAGACTCCCCTTATGCAAATCTATGATGCGACCGCACGCCTAATTACGAGAACACGTAAAAGATCTCAAAAACTCATAAATCTGCCATGAAACTCCCAGCTGCCCGCTGTTGATGTTTACCCAAGGTATTTAAGATAGACTGCCATTGAATATGGTGGTTCCACCTCACTATCCTGATTAGTAGCCACTAATCTGGTTTTATAAAGCTTGCATAATTTGAGTACTTCTCCTTTCCTGACCTAGTGATTAGTGTGCGCTTTTTTCCAATCATGCCCCTCCTGGCTTTTTATCTTTCTACTTGCTCTTTTTCTCTTTTGCTGGTGAATCAAGTGTGAACCTGAACATGATTTAGAAGTATTGTAACACACACACAACACACACACACACAAAGAGCCCTTTTGAGCAACCTTGCCAGAATTAGGGTTAAATGTACAAGAAATGGCTGACTTTTTAAGGAATGGTATTTTATTTCAGTTTGTTAGGACTCCTTGTCTTCTTCTAACCCCCATGAAATAATGGATCCACCCACTGTTGTCATTAACTTTTTTATATACCCACCCTTTCTGCCACCTTGTAAGTGTAGCTAGGTGAATCTCAAAGCCCCACGCTGGCATGGAATTGTCTGGAAGGGATGATGAAAACACATGCAACAGCATCTAGTATCGATGGATTCCCATCCAGCTCCCAGGGCCTCTCCTCCTTGGCTTTTGTGCTGAATGCCATCACACACACACACACACACACACACAGAGAGAGAGAGAGAGAGAGAGAGAGAGAGAGAGAGAGAAAGACAAAATTGCAGAAAACTCCTAACGGAGTGAATCAGAGGTTTTCCTAATACAAATTGCAGTTGCGGGGGGGGGGGGTAATTTAGAGTGGAACCACAGTGGTGGATAAGAGGTTAAAATCCTCTTTAAAAAAAACCTACACACAAGGGGTCCCTATCAGCTGTTCACATTGGTAATAAACTTCCCATTGGAGTGAATGGGAGGTTTGTCAGCCCCCCGATGCCAATTCCAGGGACATTTGTATGTGTGGATGGGGGTGGTGCATGTGTGTGTGGACATGTGTGGGAGGGAGAGTAATAAAGGGAATGATTGAATGATGGATAAATGGATAAATGGAGTGTAATTGTGTGTATGTGCATGGATGATGGATATAGGGTGTTGCTGTTTGATTAAGAGGAAGAGTATGGGGGGGGGGGGGGTCACCATGTCCAATTTTGGCTCCAGCCTTACCCATCACTAGGGATGTCTGTTGCTGGAAAATCCAGTTCCTCCTTCTTCTTCTTCTTCTTCTTCTTCTTCTTCTTCTTCTTCTTTACGCAAATGAGTTCCGTAACATGTGTGACTCAATTTGCATTTCTGAGCTGAGCTGCAGACTATTCCCAGGAACCTTTTTGTGCGTTTTCCCCAGGTTTTGTAATGTGTGCAAATTCCCAAGCAATGTGTGCAAATTCCTGAGCAATGTGTGCACATTCCTGAAAATTTGTGCAAATTCCAGAGCAATTTGAGCGAATTCATCAGCAATTTGCGCAAATTGGGTTGAAATTGTGCAAATTCAGCTGTGATTTCTGAAAATTGCTCAGGACATCATGCAAATTGCTTAGGAATGTGCACAGATTGAAGAACCTGTGGGGGGGGATGCACAAAATGCATTGACATTCCATGAATTGGCCCATCTCATTGCAGATCGAGATGGGCATGAGAGCAGGAATCAGAATAAAATCCAGGGGGGTGGACCTAGAAAATCTCATCAAATTCCACTACCACCCAAATGGATTTCTCCAACATCCCTAATCACCACTAGCATGGGGATCCCAATAAACTACCACAGAAAGAATGCTGCCCTGGGGAGGGGAAAAAAGGTTCCCCATCTCTAGTCTAGATGTACCTTTAGTCTGCTCCAACCTGGCTGGTCTTACATTCTTATTGCAGGGTTGTGATATATTACTAACTCAGATACAGAAAGCATTTTGCAAGTGCTCAGTTGGATGAAGCACCCCTCCACCCAACCTGTACATATCCTCAGAAAAGCATGACACTATCCCAGTCAAGATCCTGTGGGGCTTTAGCATTGAACACAGGCCTTGCAGCGTTCACCGTTTCTAAATTATTATTATTTATTCTTCTTTAAAAAATTCAAAAGCATCCATCATCCAAACAGATCCCAGGGTGGTGTGGAATAATAAATAAATAAAGTATAATAGAATGACAAATAGTCTTCAAACAAATAATCAAATAGAGAAGCAACAAAACTATAAAACTGCAAAGCAGACAGATGCTGTAAAATGATATTTAAAATGTTTGGGGAGATAGAAATGTCTTGATCAGGCACCAAAAGGGTTGTATTGTTGGCACTAGCAGGTGGGGAGAGAATTCCACAAAGAAAACTGTCCCTCTTGCATATCCATAATGCACATCACTATTTGATGGTCCTTAGTGAGAAGGGCCTCAATTAAAGATCTTGATGCATGGGCAAGCTGATATGGGTGGAGGCACTCCTTCAGGTATTTGGGCACCAAGCCATTTAGGACTTCCATCCATAAACACCTAGAGTTGTCCAGACATCACCTTTTCAAGTACCTTGCCACAAAAGGGGATAGTTATGCCAATAGTTGTTTCAACCTTCTGCGTCCAGTGAGGATGTCTTAATGAATGGATCTCACACAACCACCTCTTTCAAAGCAGCTAGGATCACTCCCTCCCTCAACAAGGTATTTATCATTTCCTGGAACCACCCAGACAATTCCCTCCAGCTTAAGCAGCCAATATAGGCAAGTGTCAAGAATATAGGTGGTTGGTCAGACCCCACCAAGCACTTTGTCCACATTCTTAGACCACATCAGTTGAAAGCGGGGCTAGAAGGTCTTCTGGATGCCTCCACAGGAACCTTGCCAGTAAGGTAAAGTTCAGAGTGAATATGAGCAACTTCATCCACAAAGTGCCATATAAACTTGTCACAGCAGGTTTCCAGTAGATCCTTGCCTGGATATCTGGATGGAATAACACTTCCACCACCAAAAAAAGTTCTGCCAGATGGCTGTCTGAAAATACAATGAGGATGGGAAAATAGCATCACTTTGCCACAATCGCTACCATAAAGTAAACATGATAATATGTTCTTCCTTACCCTTGTCATTGTTACTTTGAGATTTGCATCATCTCCATTCTAGTTGTCATCCTGCCTGTTTCATTGCTCCAAACTCCTGATAACCGAAGGAACTGGTTGGGCTCTACAGCACAGGGATGAACATATGGGAGCAATTGTATCAATAGCTCTTCCATATCGTTATTCCAAAGTAAGACCAAGGCTTCCACAACAGAGTCCACCACATCAACAGGTAACTCCCCAAGAGCATTCAGGAATCCACTTGATTCCTTAAGTCTCCAGGGCCAGCCAACACCATGGCACCACCACCCCTGTAGAGTTTAAGAAATTCTAAATTTGCTACATAGCAGTGCCTCAGGATAACTTTTTAAAGTGGACGGGAGCATCCCTTGCAGCCTGTACCAGGCACCTGTCAGGGCTGATGAGTATATCTCAATTCCCAGAGCCTGATGTAGCTACCATTAAAACCAAGCAAAAAAATTCAGATCAGATCTGACAGGAGATTAATTCTGTGCCAAGCAGCGTTCGTGCCCCTCTCATAAAACATTAGAAAAAAATATGAAGCTTTAGAATCCTGACTCCCCGGTGTTCGCACCTGGGCAACCTTTGGTATTTGGCAGTGTGAAGGGTTGGCACTGGAGTGCCATAGACGCGGGTGCCCTCTTGATACGCATACGAAAGCATCTTCAGTGCTGCATGGTAATGAGCGTTTAAATATCCCGTTTTATTAATATGCATGGCCTGCCTGAGTAGAGAGAATTAAATGTGCTGATTAAAGGCTCGCCTTGCAGTAAATGAAAAACATCACAGAAATTGAAGCAAACAAAGAAGCAGGCCCAGCTCTGGGGAGGTGGTAACACGTTTTGGAATCGGGTAGAGCACCAACACAGCCCCACCTTCTCATTTGCACCCCAAAAGCCCAGGCATTCACCATTTGCCTACCTTGCTTCACTTCCAGGTTTAGGGCCCCCCATTGAGGGGGTTGCCCAAGGGGTCTACAAATCCTGGAGCAACTAACACATTACGAATATAATATTCATAACACCTCTTTCAGTTTTGTGGTAGGGTAGTTTTGTCCCACTGTGTTCAGAGGTCTCAGGATACATTGCAAGATTTTGAAGGCCCCGAATGATAACAGATGCTAATTTGTTTTTTTTTAAAAATGCATTTGCTTGCCTTGTGAATGGATGTGTGGGAATTGAAATGTATGATCTGCTCCCTCTTCTCTCTTTCATTATTCGCCGTTTTTGTGTTTCATCGTTGGTGTTGACATGTTCAGTTTGTTTGCTGCCTTGAGCATTTATTTTAATGAAAATGCAGGATAAATATACTCTCAATCAATAGGTCCGCTTTCAGTGCCAAAGACTGGTCCTTTTCCAAGCCCTGAAACATACTGCTGTGGAGGGCTGCCTTCTCTTTCCAAAAGTAGTAATTGTTCCTTTTCTTTCTCCTACAGACGGTGCTCCGTGACGGCAAGAGAGAAAGCATCATGAGCATGCTTTTCGTCTCCCCATCTGACATTGAGAATGGTCAGATCATTGTTTGCCGCGCCACCAACAAGGCCATTCCTAGTGGGAAAGAGACCTCGGTCACCATTGACATTCAACGTGAGTGTGTTAACTGGTATAAGATGTTCTCCCTAGTATAAGGACCTACTTTTCAATACCTTGGAACAGTTTCCCAGTTTATTTGTTTATATAATGTATTAAAAGCTCTGCATTGAGCGCTATTGGAGTGGCATACAATAAATTGAAATACATTTAAAAAAAACAAAAAAAACTTACAGTAAAAGCAAACGAAACAGTGCTGTGCTGAAAATGCTGATTCTTCCATTTTCAGCATTTTGTGGAGAGGGAAATAAAACCTCTGGTGAAAAAGCCTGCGGAGGTGATAATTTTCTCCTTGGGAAGGGGGACATAGTTTCCACATACCTTTTTAAGTGTTGCCAGTTGTTGAGTGGGTTTCTTTAAAAAAAAAAAAATTAAAATCAAAACACTCCTGGCACATGCAGGAGCCCAGGAGTACTTCCTGAATGCCTATTGGAGAGGGCGAGCTCACATGGTCTCCAATAGACATTCAGGAAGAACTGTCGGGCTCCTCCAAACGCCAGGGGTGGGTTTTTTAAAAGAAGAAGAAGAGGAGGAAGAAGATGGAGAAGGAGAAGGAGAAGACTCTTCAACAACTGCTACACTTAAAAAGGTATATGGAAACCCTGTCCCTAAGGAGAAAATTCTGTGACATTGTTCTCCACCCTGCGAAAGGCAGATAAAACAATGCCTCTTTCACAGGGAGAGAAAAAGTTCCCAAAAATAGGGGGCAGGATTTGGCATAGCACCAAAATAGATCAAAGCAACAGTGGCTGGCATCTACTTATCAGTCAAGAAATGCTTGCTTGAAGAGAAAGGGCTACTGCACATGCTCAAATCAAAGACCCTGTTCAGATGACAAACTAAGCCACAGTGGTTAAGCATTTTGAGCTAAACATTATGACTTAGTGTGTTGTGTTGACACATGACTTTGCATGTCATACGAACCATTCCTAACCATGGTGGCTACATAACCACAGTTTAAACATGCTCACTAACCATTGGCTGCAAAAGGGTTAGCAGCCTAACCATGGCTTAGTGTGTTGTCTGAACAGGCCCAAAATAGTGCAAGTGCATGCCTGATCTCAGTTGGTGAGTTATTCTTCTATATCCATGACACTAAAGGCCCTACTGCTGGCACATCTCTGACCCACATGAGACCTCCAAAAGGGCTTCCACCATTATTGTACTCCCAACGCAAAGCAAATTCCAAATGTTATTGTAGCCATCCATGCTTGCACAGAGCAGAATGTTTTCAGTGGGTGGCTTACATGAGCATCAGTAGTGCACATAGGACCTTGGGGAAAAGATAAATGCTTTTTTTGGTTGGTTGGTTGGTTTTGTTTTCATCAAAAACATGAAGGTACTGCAGTCAGAGAGATGATCTATGTAAATTATCTTAGCAGCAACATTCCAAATGGGTTTATTCTTAGCAAGGCAATCTTCCACTGGTCAACCATCAAGGCCAAAGAGCATCATTCACAGCAGTCATCAAAATGCATGTCAGTCATGGTATAGATGATTTAGCTCTCTGAACGACTAGCAGTTATTGCCAGATGAATTGACAAGATTCAGAAGCAGCCTGAAAATGAAGGTCTGGAAAGAGGCGTGGAGGGCAAAGGTGAAGATACGATGCTGAGTTTACAAATCTTGATGGCATTGTTGTCCATCGTGATTGAAGTGAGGAAAACTTACAGAGAGAGGTTAAGAATGTAATTTAGCTGGATTGAGCTTCAATTGCTGACAGGGTGTCACATGTCAACTGTTCAGAGAGAAACAGCACAGTAACGTCTTCGTATGGTTAGTAAGAAACCAGTCCTGAACAAGAGGGGAAACCCAGGGAATTGTGTTTGAGGAAAACATAGATGTATTATTGAATGCTGAGTTGCGAACGAGGTGGTGTGAAAGAATTTTTAAAGAGTTAAGAAGGAAGCTTCACTTGCTATAACGTGAAGGTAGAATGTAATTGTATCCTGAGAAAATACCTAGCTATTTCTTTGGTCCCAGTTATAACACCAGCTATATGTATACAGCTCCCACAGTGACTTGAATCTTATAGGATATTTTCAAAATTTATATTTTACCCCACAATTTTGACTAATAGCTTGGGATGGGTTTGGCACCAATACTGAAGAGACAATTTCTTGGAAGCCATGTCCACTTGGTAATTGTCATGGCCCAGATCTGACAGTCCCTCTGAGACTAAGGTGTCCACTGGCAGCAATTCCATGAAGGAGTCAGAACCAGGGCCTAACCTTCACAAGTGTCTTGGAGGATTTCCACCTTGGATCCTGCACCTGTCCACTCAATTCCCTGGGGGCATCACTGGCCTCTGACTCTGAGGAGTGAACAGACTCCTCCAGTAAGCAGGGAAGCCCTGGGGAGTATTCAACAACCAATTCCCCAGACCCTCAACATCTATAAGAATCTGGCAACTGCAGGAAAGGATACTGGCCCTTTAAAAATCAGGTAGCATTTGAAGAGGTGGAGCTCCAAATGGACGCTCCTGGCCTTGCTATAAAACCCTGTCAGTTGCTCTAAGCCAGTGCTGGTGTAATTTGTTTTACCTAGCTGCAGGATTGCTCTCCACAGTCCTGAAACTGAGCATGCAGTCTATGGGTCAGCATCTGTAGTTCTGTCTGGAGTACTGAACCTGCACTATTCTGGAACTAAGTCAGCCACTACCTGACCCCCATGTACCCTCGGCTTGAGCCATTGTCTCAAGAGAACAGGACAGCCATACATGCTGGTTTCTCTATGTTCCCTTGGATTATTTATTTATTTATTTGAGTGTGTGTGTGTGTGTGTAAATACATTAGTAAGTGCTATCGTTCCATGGTTTTCATCAATCTTGTTCCAGATGTTACAAAGGAGAGGAATAAAACACCACAATTCAACCCAACAGGTTGGGATTTTTCAACCTGTCCCATGAATGATTTGTTGGTTTCATTTATGACATTTTATGCCCATTAAAAAAAAAAATTCACTGGATAGCTTATAATAAACAGATGTCACAACAATTTAAATACAAAATGGAACATAAAGCTATACAATCCAAAAGCAACATAAAATATGACAACAAAATAGAACACCCAAAATAGATGAATGGACTTTAAAATGGAGAGGGACAATCTACAGGTATAGGGTTAGGGCTAGGGTTAAATGAAGAAAAGAAAGCTCTTCACCTGGCACGAAAAAGGTCACAGGCATGGTGCTGGACAGACCTCTCTGGGAAGGCTGTTCCCTTTCAAAAAGGCAGTTACCTGGCAGTTAGCCCTGCTTCCAAGCCATTTAAGACAGGCTCACACTCCCCTGGTCTTTCTCTCAACAAAGACCATCAAACAGAATGACCCAAGCATTTTCTTTTCCAAATCCAGACTTAGAATCTGATTGAAATGGATCTAATCAGTTTCATCCAAGAGTGACTGTAGATGCTATAATTATTAGCAAACCACTGGAGGTTTTTTTTTCTTTTTAATCCCCGTATTAAAAGGATGTTTGCACAACTCCCACAAATAAATAGATGCTGCTAATAGTGTACTACATTCTTTGAAAGCACCCATTGCCTTGCCTCTGTGCCCTTCCTCGCTTCATTTAGCTTCCCAGCACATTGTAAAAAAATCGCATTTGTGTAAAGTATACTGATCCACTCAAGATAGCTTCTCTTCCTAAAGAGGCAGCCTGAGAAACTCCATAAGACCCATCTGTTTTCCTTCCATCTTTTTCATATTTGCTGCTGTAAAACGTGCCCTGATTTCCCCCTCCCCCTTCTCCCTTCTCCCATCTTCAGCTGCATTCACAAATTCCTGCATCTGTATTTACTAACAATTTGCAATTGCAGAGCATTCAGTATTAGTGTGCCAGCTGCTTTCCTGATTCCAATTAAAAACTGGCTGAACAAATTCGAGGGCAGCAGAAAATTCACTACTTAAAACTTCCAACCCTTCTGCTAGAAGATTAACAGCCTCTCAGGTTGTTCCTTAGCATGTCCTGACAGAGCTGGCAAGATAAAATGAGATAATGGTATGGGTTTTTTTCACAGCCAGCAAATAGTTACAACAGCTTCAAACGCGGGGAGAAAACAACAACACAGAACTTGAGGCATCATTATGGCATGCTGCACCATATAAGGCCGGCAACGTGAGCTGAATCCCCAAAGACGGTGGAAGGAAACCAATTGAAAAAGGGGGTGGGGAGATTCAATCAAGAACTTTTTAAAAAAATACACACACACACAAAACAAAACAAAACACCAAACCATTAAGAAGACTGTATTATGAAAGAAATAATAACATTCCATCCAGCTATTAAAAGAATGTTGCTTTTAATGGCTTCTAATGGGCTTCTCAGTTTTAGCAGCAGTGGACAATTGATGGAGAGGGGCATAATAATAGCATGGGTGATTCATCAGTCTGCAGTAGAAAGAGGTTCAAGTTGGCAGATGTTCACCTCTAGGTGGGAGTGTTGTGGTTCCCTTCAGCATCATGGACAAAGGCAGAGAGAAAACAATAATTGCCTTTGCCTTGGTCTCTGTCCATATGCACGATGGTGTCAAGTGATCACCTCCAAAGTGGGCAGAAGCTGCCAAATGGACAATGAACATACTCCGCTCATATGGAGGAGCTGTTTGTGAGAACATCTGGCTCCATGTGAGGGCCTAGGCATATGGCTACTGCAGGTTGAGCAACTTTCGCTGCTTCAAAGGCTGCTTTCGGGTCCCCGTTGTGATTCTCTCCAGCCCTCTCCTCTGGTTGGACGTGGCGAGTGGTTTTCAAGTGCCACCTCTGACCTGTGCCAGTTCTACACCAAGCAGGACAGAACACTTTGAAAGCGGTTTGAAAACAGTATATGGAGTGTGTCCTGGGCCCTAACAATTGTCAATAATGTTATAAACCATTATAAAGCAGTAGTGTGCATCACTCCCAGGAAGTGACTCCTGGTGTGAAAAGAGAGGATGCCCCAGAAGCTGAATAGGAAGCAAAGTCTCCCACACTGCTTTTGGCTGGGGGTGAGGTGGTGGATCTTGCTGAAAAGCTGGGCCAAAATAAGCAGGTTTTTAAAAATACACCTTCATGCACCACTTCTGAGCTGGCAGCACGACGCCCAATATAAAACAGGAAGACACCCCAGACACTAGGGCATATTTCCATTTTGAAATGAAAGCAGCCTGGCTGGATCAGAAGCAGTGTCTCATGATGCTTTTTCACTTGGATAGCAGGTCTTCTCCAGCCAGAAGCAGCTTACATGGTGCCAACCACTTCTGATCTGCCAGGCGCACCTCTCCCAGCTTGAAAGTGGAAGGTTCCAGTGAAATGTCTGCCATGAGATGAGGACCCTGTGGCCCTCTGACTCTTTAGCAGCTCAGTACAGCTTGCTGCTGCTGAAGAAGTCAGCCAACACTGTTTAGGCCCACGGAGAAGGCTGTAGCGGGCATGGTCCCGCTTCCACCACATGTGCCACCTCAAAAAGTTTGTGGTCTCAGTTTGAAAAGAGTTAGCCTTTAAGTTTAAATGGCCCAAGGAATTGGTTCATTTTGTGAATAAATACGCATAGAATCATAGACCAGTAGAGTTGGAAGGGGCCTATAAGGCCATCGAGTCCAACCCCCTGCTCAATGCAGGAATCCACCTTAATGCATACCTGACAGATGGTTGTCCAGCTGCCTCTTGAATGCCTCTAGTGTGGGAGAGCCCATGATCTCCCTAGGTAATTAGTTCCATTGTTGTATTGCTCTAACAGTCAGGAAGTTTTCCCTGATGTCCAGCCAGAATCTGGCTTCCTGTAACATGAGCCCATTATTCTGTGTCCTGCACTCTGGGTTGATCGAGAAGAGATCCTGGCTCTCCTCTGTGTGACAACCTTTCAAGTATTGGAAGAGTGCTATCATGTCTCCCCTCAATCTTCTCTTCTCCAGGCTAAACATGCCTAGTTCTTTCAATCTCTCCTCATAAGGCTTTGTTTCCAGACCCCTGATCATCCGTGTTACCCTCCTCTGAACACGCTCCAGCTTGTCTGCATCCTTCATTAATGATTTAGCAGATGTCATGTTTCGTAATACATCATAAACATCTACTCTTGGAAACAAGGGTTCCCATACACACACACACACACACACACACAAACACAAACACAAACACATTTTCTGGATCCCTCTAAAAGAATGAATTCAGGCAGATCAATTAACTTTATGATATGAACAAAAAGCTTTGTTAAAATGAATAACTGGGGTTCAAAATGTAGCTACCAAGCCTCAGCCCTAATCAGTCATCAAATTGCTGTATCAATCCACCTCTCCATCCCACCCCCAAAATAAGACCCAAGCTTTGTAATAGAAAGACCAAGTGACACCAGCTCGAACATCAGTTCAAAGTGATTTCCCTTCCACCAGCCACATCAAAGCAGGCCTCCTGTGAGTTATGTACCGAACATCACAAGTGGGATTAAAATCAGTTTAATAGTTTGATATGCCATAAAGTATTTATGCTGCCAGAGCCCAGTGGCTGTATGGAAATTCACATCCTGCGTGCCAGGAACGAGCAGGGTGAGGGCTTCCGCTTCCCCCGACTCTTCCGCCAACCTTCACAGCTTTCTCACGCTATGCTAACACTCCTGTGTTGGTGTTAACAACTTTGGCTTGTTTTCAAAAAGCAAGAGAGGGTGGGAAATATTATGAAAGGACTGTTGGTAAGCCGGAGATGTGGATGAAGGTGGTAAGGTTGCTTGGGGTGGAAACTGGTATTCAATAAAGAGACCCCGATTTTGCAAAAATAAGAGAACAGGCAACTTCTCAAATCAGGGCCCTTTCATGGCTTGTGCGTTTTATGTTACCTGAAGGATTCAATGAGCAACCAGAAGCCCTTACTCTAATGCTTTTGACTTCAGAAGATAGGCACTTCACTTGATGCAGAGGATATTTATTTATTGCTTGCTTTGATCTGCACCCCCCCCTTTCTACCAGAAAATGGCACTCAAGGCAGCTTACAGGCATAGTTAAAAATTGATTCAAATAACTGAACACATTAAAATACAATCAAAACATAATAATTAAAGACCCAATCTAACGGACCCAATATCAAAGGCAGTAAGCCAATATAGACCAGTTTCTGTAGAACATGGGTAGGAGGGTGCTATCGCACCTGTTTTCTGTTCTTGGGTTGGTCATCGATAGTTGGTTGGCCACTTTGTGAACAGAGTGATAGAGTAGATGGACCCTTGGTCTGATCCAGCATGGCTCGTCTTATGTTCTACTTCTTACCCACTTACAAGACAAAGGCCTTCCTTTGCCTACTGGCAAAATGGGATAAGACAGCATTTGAGCCAGGCCACAACAGAAGGGCAGATTAAGAAGGAGAGGGATTGCTTTAGTAATTACAGAACAAGGGGTATCATTTATTCATTTCTTTAACATTGAGATCCTGTCTCTGTCAGGAAATGCTCAAGGGCAGCTAACATCACCCAGACAAAACAAGCATACAAACAATAATACAAACAACAACCAGCAAAACTCAAACACAGAGAACACACACACACACACCCAAGAAAAATCCCAGAAATGAAAATGACAAAATAGAATCATTAGAAAGCTGCCTTATACTGAGTCAGATCTTTGGTCTATCTAACCCACCATTGTTGACACTGACTGGCAGCAGCTCTCCAGGGTTTCAGACAGGATCCTTTCCTAGCCCTTCTTGCAGATGCCAGTGATCAAAACTGGGACCTTCTGAATGCAAAGCATATGTGTACCTGAGTCTGAAGGCCAGGGATAGACTAGGGATTCTCTTAGTGTACCGGCCACCCCGCTGCCTATCAGACTCCCTGGCCGAGCTCATGGAACTGGTCTCGAAGCTGGTGTTGGATTCGCCCAGGCTTTTGGTCCTGGGCGACTTCAACATCCCATTCGAGACTGGTTTGTCAGGTGGAGCTCGGGAGTTCATGGCATCCATGACAACCATGGGCCTATCCCAATTGGTCTCTGGACCCACACATTCAGCGGGTCATACCCACAATGCTGTTTTCAGTTCCGAACAGGGGGATCTGTGGGCGGAGGTAATGAATACCTCCGTGTTGTCATGGACAGACCATTTTCTGGTTAGGGTTTAGTATCACGGCTACCACCCGCCCCTGCAGGGGTGGTGGACCTATTAAGATGATCCGCCCTTGAAGGCTGATGGATCCTTCTGGATTTCAGAAAGCCTTGGAGGGTTTTATGGCTGGTATCATCGATGATCCTGTAGAAGCCCTGGTCGATAGATGGAATCAAGACCTAACTAGGGCTATCGACACGATCACCCCCAAACGTCCTCTCCGACCCGCTTCTAACAGGACGCCCTGGTATACGGAAGACCTCAGGGAGTTGAAGCGGAAAGGACAATGACTGGAGCGCCGATGGCGGAAAACTCGACTTCTATCTGACAAGACATGGCATAGAGAACATCTTCGTTCCTATGGGGTGGCAATACGTGCAGCGAAGAAAGTTTTCTTCTCTGCGCGCATTGCGTCTGCGAATTCGCGTCCAGTGGAACTGTTCAGGGTGGTGAGGGGTCTAACCCGAGCACCTTCCCCCCTGAATCCGATTTTAGAGCCTTCGGCAGTTCGCTGTGATGCCTTTAACGATCATTTCACAGATAAAATCGCTCGGATAAGAGCCGACTTAGATGCCGTCGTTATAGCAGAGGTTGACGATGGAGTGTCCAGCAACTCCGCAAGTAGAATTACACTGGATCAGTTTCAGTTGGTGAGTACCGAAGACGTGGACAAGCTGCTTGGACGAGTGAGGACGACGACTTGCCCTCTCGATCCCTGTCCTTCATGGCTGGTCGTCCAGGGAGGAGATGCGGTTAGATCGCAATTACAATATATTATTAATGCATCTCTCAGGGAGGGGACTTTCCCATCATGTTTAAAAGAAGCGGTGGTACGGCCGCTTCTAAAGAAGCCCTCCCTGGATCCCCTGGACTTTAATAACTACAGACCGGTATCAAACCTTCCATTCTTGGGCAAGGTGATCGAGAGGGCGGTTGCCTTTCAACTCCAAGTAGTCTTGGATGTCACTGATTTTCTAGACCCATTTCAAACTGGCTTCAGGGCGGGATACGGAGATGAGACTGCTATGGTCGCCTTAGTGGATGATGTACGCTTGAGTATTGACAGGAGGAGTGTGTCCCTGTTGGTACTTCTGGACCTCTCAGTGGCTTTCGATACCATCGACCATGGTATCCTTCTGGAACGCCTGAGGGGATTGGGAATCGGGGGCACTGTGCTTCAGTGGTTCTGGTCCTACCTCTCGGGCAGGTTCCAGATGGTGATGCTTGGGGATAGCTGCTCTGCAAAGAAGGAGCTGCTGTGTGGCATACCGCAAGGTGCCATCCTTTCCCCAATGCTGTTTAACATTTATATGAAACCGTTGGGAGAGATCATCCGGAGGCATGGGGCGGGGTGCTATCAGTATGCTGATGACACCCAAATATATTTCTCTATGCCTTTGATAACAGCGCCAGCTAAGGATAGTGTGTCTCCTCTGAATGAATGCTTGGAGGCGGTAATGGGCTGGATGAGGAAAAACAAACTGAAGCTGAATCCAGACAAGATGGAGGTGCTTGCTGTCAAAGGCCGCAACCTGGGTTTGGAGGTGTGTCAACCAGTTCTGGATGGGGTTACACTCCCCCTGAAAGACTGTGTTCGCAGCTTGGGGGTGCTCCTGGATCCGTCGCTCCAAATGACAGCCCAGATAGATGTGACGGCCAGGAGTGCCTACTATCAGCTTCGGCTGATACGCCAGCTGCGCCCCTTCCTAGAGGTGGAAGACCTAAAGATGGTAGTGCACGCGCTGGTAACTTCGAAGCTCGACTTCTGCAATGCGCTGTACATAGGGCTACCTCTGTGCCTAGTCCGGAAACTTCAACTAGTTCAAAATATGGCAGCCAGGTTGGTCACCGATACATCTAGGGGTGACCATATTACGCCAGCTTTAAAATCGCTCCACTGGCTGCCAATTAGTTTCCGGGCGAAGTATAAAGTGTTGGTTATTACCTTTAAAGACCTACATGGTTTGGGTCCAGGTTACCTGCGGGATCGCCTTCTCCCATACAATCCGCCCCGCACGCTCAGGTCCTCTGGGAAGAACTTACTGCAGTCGGCCAAGACTAGGCTGACAACCGTTACCCAGAGGACCTTGTCTTCTGCCGCTCCCAGACTGTGGAATGACCTGCCGGAGGAGACTCGTCAACTTCACAGTCTTTTAGAATTTAAGAAAGCTATAAAGACTCTTCCGGCAGGCATATCCAGTGGAATTTTAGAATGTTTTAAGGATGTTTTTAGGATGTTTTAGGATTTTTTATGCAGTTTTAGTAATATGTGTTATGTTTTAATCAGTTTTATGTATTTTATCATGTTGTTGTTCCCCGCCTCGATCCAGACGGAGAGGCGGGTAAGAAATAAATTATGATGATGATGATGATGATGATGTTCTACCACTGAGTTATGGCCCCTCTCTTTATCACTAGCAGACAGCTTGAGCTTCCCCAATATTGTAATGTGCCATCAGAAGATGTCCTATGAGCCCAAAGAACTCAACCAGTTTAGGCTGGATGCTCAAGCTGCATCCGTTCCTGAGGCAGGCACACTATGTTAACACATGACTTCATTACATTGAGACTGTTTTCCTGTGATGTGTTCTACATGGGTTTCCCTTTGAAGACTCATCGGAAGCTTCAGTTGGTCTGGAATGCAGCAAAGATGTAAATAGGCAAGTGCCAATGGAACTATATTCCATCTCTTCTGCAATACCTGCACTGTTTGCCAATTTGATTCTGGGCACCATTCAAGGTGTTGGTGATTATTGTCAAAATCCTAAATGGTTTGGGTCCAGGATACCTGCATGACTGCCTCTTCTGGTAACAACCTGCCCACTCCTTAAGATCAAATAGAGAAGCCCTTCTGTGTCCCTCCTATAGTGGAGGCATGGTCAATGGCAATGAGAGAAAGGGCATTCTCAGTGGCCATGCCAACATTGAGGAGTACCTTGCCCCATGAGGCACAGGTAGTCCTCTCTATGCTTAGTGAAGACATTTTTATTCTGGCAGGCTTCTGACATGATAGGTAGATGATGGCTTTATTTCAATATTGTGTCGGATTGGCTGGGCCTGCCTCTGTTGTATTTTGCATTGATAGTACGTTTTGATAATGATAGTCTCATTTTAATTGTTCTAAGCTACCCTGAATAATGCACATGCATTAGAGGGATATGATAAAAATTCCTCCCCCCACCCTTTCTCTTTCTCTGTGTGTGTGTGTGTGTGTGTGTGTCTCCCTACCCAATAACCCATAGTTCTCAGAGTGGTATGCAAATAAATTAAAATCATAACGTAAAAGGTAAAAAAACAAAGCAATAAAGATAAAAGAGCACAGGATAAAACCCAAGTTTAAAAACAACCAGCAACAGAGGCTAAAAGAGTGCAAAGATCTGAAAGCTCTAAAACAATTTCTAAAAATCCTGAGAGAATCCAAAGGATTGTACATAGCATCATATACATAATGCAGATGGCAGGTGAGCCTCCCCTGGGAGGATATTCCATGGATAGAATACTACCACTGAACAGGTACTCTCTCTTGTAGCCATCTACCTCAGCTCACTTGGCAAGGGGGCACCCAAAGGAGGGTGGTCAGATAATGAGCTTAGAATCTGGGTAGATACATATGGGGCTACCTGAGCCCAAGCTGTTTAGCATTTTGCCCAGCATAGCCACACATTTTGAATTGGACCTGGAGAAGGACGGGCCGCAAGGGCAGATGGCAATGTACTAGCATAATGTTCAGTACCTTCAATAGCTTCTTTAGAGTTCTGGCTGATTCTGACTGAAACCCAGGGCAGGTACACAGCCCCACCGAAATCAGAGCCATCGCCCTCCACTAATCTTTTCTGTATTCTTATTTTCTAAAATACTTTACAGTCAGGGGGAAGCAAGCCGGGCGTGTACAGATGCTCATTTTATTCCATTTATTTTAAAGTATGTATTGTCCTTTTTCTACACCAAAAGGGTGTTTATTGCCAAGTAAATGTGATTAGCGTGTAGGCGTCAGGAGCACCTGCATTTTATTCTATTGCATTATGATGGTGCTAAGATTTGTGTTTAAAATGTGAAACTGCACATGCCCGGACTCTCTCTCTCTCTCTCTCTCTCTCTCTCTCTCTCTCTCTCTCTCTTTCTTTCTCTCTCTCAAATCAGGGTTGGTAAACAATTGTTTGTTTGTTTTGCTCTAGCATACCAGGAGTGTAAAAGCAGTTGTAAAGCACGGAATGGGAATGCAGAGAGAGAAAATGTTAGTTGTGCTTCACAACTTGAGTAATACACATCGCCATTTAAATGGGTCCCCTGTAAGGCCATCAAGTCCAAGTTCTAAAATGACCTAGCTGTACTGCTGTCTGGAGGCCTGCAATTGGCAGTGTAAGTGTGGATAGCTCTGACACTTCCACCTTCTCCAAAGTAACCTTTCCAGATGGAGGAGTGAGTCACAGCGCCCACTGTAATTCAGGAGGAAAGAAAAGAGTGTTTCAAAGTATTAAAAGTTTGGAACACAGTGGCCCTATGACAATTGGCAGTTCGGGACATACCTTCTTCATGAGCTAAGAGGCTAAGCTAAGCAGACTGAATAATACAAATTAATTACAAAAAGCCAGGCACGCATGATCATTTGCAACCGAATGGAGTAGCATTATGCTGAAGGATCTTTTATGTAAATTTATGTAAATATGACTTGTTTTCTGGTGGGGAATCTTTGGCATGCTATCACCAGATCACTAGAAAGTGTGATTCCATTTGCAAAAGAAAGATCAGAAGCATGCATTCATTCTTATTATTAATCTACTTCTTAAAAAAGCAAGTTTAAGAGCAAGTGGGAGCCTGCTCACTTTTAACATACAAAGAAGATCCTTCTGTACATCCTAAGTGCAGCTACTAAACTATCAAACAATGGGGAAGCTACTAAAGAGAAGTGTGATTCATACTTAACAAAGGAAGGTGATTAGCTGTTGTTGTCTAACAATAGGGAAGTGTCAGGATGCCTGCAAATGAATTAGGAGTGTGTTATATATCTCGGGGCTGTTATGGGAGTGCATCTCATTTATATTCCAACCTGCGCCTGCCTTTATTGTAATTTGGATTGCACACTTTAAAATGAGATTAGGGTAAATTGAAAATACCTATAATTTCTCATCATAATTTCCCAGTCAAAAGGCAGGTGGCTGCACTCCCAACAAAGCAGGAATCCTGGCTTGGTAAAATACCAGCCACTCTAATGAAGTTGGAGCCAATGGAGGACGGCCTATCACAAGGCACATTGACTATTCCCATCCAGTTATTTGTTTTCTCCTTTCTATCCAGCTCCCTTTTGGAGCTTCACCACCACCAACAGTCCTAGCTGAAGCTTCCTACCTTTGTCTTTAGGGGAAAAATGGTTTTCGTGCTGCATCCTGGACACTGTTGTGGTTCTTCAAAGAACAGATCCATCATGGTGAATAAACATCCCTGAAACATAGGTTGCCCACTCAAGGTCCATCCAAACTAGTGGCTGGGAGGGATAAACCATACTCTTGTAGCACAATCCTATGAATATTTATTTGGGAGTAAATCCCCAGTTTCAGATTGCAGCCTTGGAAATAAGGAACAAGGATGCCTTTGAGCACATGCCTACCCAGAAATGTGTTTTCAATACCAAAATTGAGCTTGTAGACCTTTCATACAACAGCCCAAGCTTGGTTTTTCCCTGAGGCTTTTGTTTTGTTTTATTTCAACAGCCTATTTTTTGTGGGGGGAGATTTTAGTTGTGCCTATTAGTAAACAATTAGGATTATAAATCCTAGTTTCTCTACTGGAAATCACACATGGGATCTACCAGTAGAACCCAATCTACTTTTGGACCTCTAACACAGAACCACAGTGAGTGTTGGATGTGTTCTAGGCTTGGATGGTGCTTCTTGCGAAATAAGCATGTACCATATAACATTTTCCAAATCCATCAAGGGAGACACTCTGAAAAGTCTGACAACATAGTTGTGGGCTTTTATTTTTGTTTTAATTCACTTTTAAACTGTTTCACATGTATTTCGGTTCATATTAGGCTCCCTAGAGAATTTTGTCTCTCACGCCTTAGGTTGTCTTTTGTTGCCAAACTTCAGATATCCTATCCAATGACCTGTTCATGGCCTCACGTCCAGTAATCAAAACTGATGTTTCACTACATTCCATTCAGGGGAATAATTTCGCTGACCAGACATTTTGGCTTGTTTGTTGAGCCAAATTTCTTGATACACTTTTCTCAACAGAATGTTGTTTATTGCCACCTCAGTAAACAGGATTTTAAGGAAATGGCCATTAGTAGTAACTGGCTTTGTTGCGTGGCACTGCCTTCATATCCCTGTTAACAACCCATGTTTCTCGTGTTTTCCTCCTCAAACACTCTGGAACAACATAAGGTCTATTTGCAAAATGTATCCAAGGGTGCAGGAGTTTGCAGCCTGCATGGGATAGCACTCATAACAATGCTAAGAAGAATATAAGAGGGACCCATCTGGTCCTGCATCGTCTCTCCAACAATTACTAGACCAATGCTTCCTGGAAGCTCACAACCCCTCCTCTTTGCCCTCCCCCCCCATAACACCCCTATATCCCATTTCTGCTCAGTCAAGGTTTGCCAAACTTATGAATGTATGAGAATTTCATTTCAGTTTGCAAAGCATGTGAACATGGCCCATTCCCAGTTGCAAACAGGAGCAAGAGCAGGGGTTTGGGGGACATTTCACAATTGACTGAACTTGCGTTTGCATTTGAAAAACGTGCACTTTTAAAAATGCATGTTTTCATTATCAACCATATGGGGAGAGGGCATATTTGGCTGCTCTTTTGAAAACTGTGCAGTTCCCCCCATTTGAAATGTGCACTTTTCCCATTCGAACAAAATGAAAACAGAGCACCATCAAGCATGGGTAACAAGTCAAGCCAGAATCTTGGCCACTGTGAAAATCACTTGTTCTACCATTGCTGGCCAAAGTCCTTCTTGTCTTTGTGGTGGCAATGAAAACATATGTGATCTCATACACCACTATGGCCATTTGTTGTAGAAAGGGATGGAGACTATTGATTCCCTATCCCTTCTGCTCACATCAAGAGAATTGATGTTTATCAGCAGAAGGCCCAGTTCAATCGTGAATGATGTACAATCTTTTGAGTAACAAGCTACAGACGTCTGAGTAGGTAGCCTCCTCCCATATCACCATCCCCCCACCATTCACACCTTCCAAAGATCTGTATCACCTTTAAGGACTCTGACTCCACAGCACAGCAGGGAGTGAAGGCACTGCCCAATTGCCTGATTAATATTCATGAGAAGCCAATGGCCAGCTAGCCAAACAGAAGAGGCTTCTTCTCCATCTGGCCTGTAGAAATGTTGGAATGGATTTTTGTTCTCTACTAAGCAAAGTTACTGAGCAGGAGTCATTACAAAGAAACAGCAAATCAGATTGAACCCTAATTAGTGGTAAGTTCCTAAAAAAAAAAAAAGGAAAATGCTAGGGTTCATATAGGCTGACCATATGAAAAGGAGGACAGGGCTCCTGTAACTTTAACAGTGGTAGAGAAAAGGGAATTTCAGCTAGTGTCATTTGTATGCAATTAGTTCCTGATGAAATTCCCTCTTCATCACAACAGTTAAAGTTGCAGGCACTATACTAGAGTGACCATATACAAAAGAAGGCAGGGCCCCTGCAACTTTAACTGTTGTGATGAAGAGGGAATTTCACCAGGAACTAATTGCATAAAAATGACACTGGCTGAAATTCCCTTTTCTCTACAACTGTTAAAGTTACAGGAGCCCTGTCCTCCTTTTCAAAGTCCAAAGATAGGGAGCAGAAACAAAAGAGGGCAAGGCTCCTGCAGCTGTAACTGCTGTGATGAAGAGAGAATTTTGCCAGGTGCTGCATGCATAATGACACCCGCTGAAATTCCCTTTTCCATGCAACTGTTAAAGATACAGGAGCCCTGTCCTCCTTTCCATATGGACACCCTAGCCAAAGACAGATATTTAGTTAGGTTAGGGTGACCAGATAAAATCCAGGTCAGGGCTCATGTAACTTTAACAGTTGTAGAGGAAAGGGAATTTCAGCCAGTGTCATTTGAATGCAATTAGTTCCTGGTGGAGTTCCCTCTTCATCACACCAGTTAAAGGTGCAGGCCCTATATTAGAGTGACCATATACAAAAGAAGGCAGAGCCCCTGCAACTTTAAGTGTTGTGATGAAGAGGGAATATCACCAGGAACTAATTGCATTCAAATGACACTGGCTGAAATTCCCTTTTCTCTAAACTGTTAAAGTTACATGAGCCCTGTCCTGGATTTTATCTGGTCAGCCTAGCTCTGTTTGAATGGGAGATTTGCACAAATCGAGCAGTGATCAAATGTGAAATTTGCACACATTTCCCCAAATTTGTGCAGATTTCCTCCATAGAGTAATGCAGGGCTGACTTGATCTACAGGGAAATTCATGCAAATAAGGAAATATGTACAAAATCAAACTGGGAAAGTTATGCAAATTGAATGCGAGCACATACCTGGCTATTTGTGAACATTTTCCGTGGATGCTTACTCATGTTCAGGGCTTCAAACAGCATATGTTTTGTGAGCAAAAATGAAAATCCCAAACATCCCTAATAATAAATAAATAGTGAGTAAGATTAAGCCTTCAAATAACAACAAGATGTTTGACTAAGAGCCTATCTACACTATTGCTTTAAAATGGTTTTAAACGGTTTATAACCGTTTTGAGAACTGTTGAGGACCAGGACACACTCCAAATACAGTGTTCAAAATGTTTTCAAAGTGTTTTATCCTGCGTGTGTAGATTAGGCTGACCAGATAAAATCCAGGTCAGGGCTCATGTAACGTTAACAGTTGTAGAGAAAAGGGAATTTCAGCCAGTGTCATTTGTATGCAATTAGCTCCTGGTGATATTCCCTCTTCATCACAACAGTTAAAGGTGCATGCACTATACGAGAGTGACCATATACAAAAGAAGGCAGGGCCCCTGCAACTTTAACTGTTGTGATGAAGAGGGAATTTCACCAGCAACTACTGCATACAAATGACACTGGCTGAAATTCCCTTTTCTCTACAACTGTTAAAGTTACATGAGCTCTGACCTGGATTTTATCTGGTCACCCTAGTGTAGATAGGCTCTAAGATTGCAATCCTGTGCACACTTTTCTGGGAGTAAACCCCATTCAACAAGCTGGAGCTCTTGAAGGGTAAACATGCATAGGATTGCACTGCTAGAGCAGTGTTTTATATGATCCACTTTATAATGATAATACTTAGTATTTGTACTTAATTTACTGAAAAACAAATTCTACCACATTCTTCTACCAAACATGGTCTCCAGGGCAGTTTACAAAAATCCATAAAAACGACTATAGAAGCAGCCGCAGCAGCAACATCAATTGACAATCTAACAGTTAAAAGCGATCAACACAATTACTACTAATGGACCACCAGGGCAGGATCTACACTACTCTTTTAAAATGGTTTATAGCAGTCGTGACAACTGTTGGGGCCCAAGACACACTCCATGTACAGTTTTCAAACCATTTTCAAAGTGTCGTATCCTGTTTGGTGTAGATCTATCCCAGGAGTCTGGGACTCAAAGAGCAGGTGGCCCAAGATTTAGATCAGCTAAACAAGCAGTGGAGGGACACCCCTCCCAAAGCTCTGTCTACCAAAGGTTTGAGAAAGAGGATGGATTTTTACTTGGCAGAATAACAAAGCTGGCACCAGCTGAATGGATTTAGGGATGGGTTTCCATAACTGAGCTTCATACAGCCACAGAAATGGCAGTAGCCACCTAATTATATTATTTCTATCTTGCCCTTCCTACTCCAACTCGCACAAGGTGGCTCACATGCTTCCCATTCCCCATTTGATTATCACAAAAAAAACTTAAGAATTTGCTCAGCTAAGAGACAATGACTAAGGTCAATTCAAACATCTGTCCCTGCAGAATTTCATGGTCTTAGGGAGACTGAAAACCCATCTGAAGCCTGTTTGATGTTGGGGCAGAGAAGTTCGACATGTGAGGCACTTACTTTGACAAGGAATGGTCTCCGCCTTTTTCTCTCCTTTTTTTGAGACTACAGTGTCCTGCTTAGAATGTCTCTGTCCAATTGTCCATTTCTCCAGTTTGGTGAAAGCCATGCACTGGAACTTCAAGAGAGCTGTTGCTCCAGCAATGGAGCTCAATCCAAACTCAAAGCTTATACAGGAGCTGTATATCCCTTCCTGGTTTTCAGCCTGGCCCTGATCCAAGCAGATGCATACATTAGCTTTCCAGACTTCCCAAGCAGACCCATATGCAGCTAGCCAAGGACTTCAGCAGCAGCCCTGAAGCTCCGGTCAGCTCTGGTCCTGTGGCCCTGGGGATGATATCTAAAAATGAATTGCACTCGAAACATTGCTTTTTAAAAAAAATATATGAGTATATTAGGCAGAATTGCATACTAAAATGTGTGTATTACAAGAAATTTGCAGACAAAATACATACTATTTTTGCATGCAATTTTTTTTTTTTTTTTTTTTTACAAAATCTCAAAGTTTGGGATGAACAGAATTTAAGACGGAAAGAAATAAGAAACAGAGAGGCTGAAATTGATTGCTTTATCCATCCCTACACGATGCTATACTATGTTCTTTTGTCTGACAGCTGATCTCCCATGTTGCCTAGCATTTTTCTTCCTTTTTCTTTTCTTTCCCCCACCATTTCATTTGCCTTTCCTTCGTTTCACCAGCCATATCTTAGTCGCTTGTTGACATGCTTTTTTAAAGAGCGAGAGAGAGAGGGGAGGGAGAAAAGGGGGTGGGAATAAGCGGAAGCCTTAAAAGCTGAAAGGCCCATGACACCAATAAGAACTTGGCAGAGATGTTTAGGGTGATGAAAGAGAATAAATGCCATTTTCAAATTAGTAGATGCCCCTGAAACCATTACACAGTGCAGTGTTAAATGGGAACAGTTCAAAGCAGTGAATTTCATCTCCTCAAATGGGATTTACAGCCACTCTCTATTCTGATGTGTAATGTTGCATGCACATTAAATACAGGGTAGTTTAGGCATTTTGCCTGGTGGGTGAAAATGGTTAGGAGGGGGGAAGATGATGGCCATTCCAGTTTGCGTTTGTCCCAGATTGCAAAATTTGTTCTTTTGTATGCATCATCTTTGAAACATGTGCCCATTGATTAAAGTGTATTTGCGTGCATTTTTCATGCATATTTTGAAATGTACATATGCTTTTGAATGCCCCCTTTTTTTTGGAGGGGGTGTCTACAAATCATATTGCAAGCTCAGAAATGTATGGACTTTGACCCCACATTGTGTCCAAGTCCATGTTCAATTTGAAAGGTGGGAACTGGGTAAATGAATCTTGTTCAAAAATGAACTGAAATGCATTTCTCATACATCCCTACTTCTGAGTAAACATGTACAGGATTGTGCTGTACATCTGGGATGAAGTACATCTGGGATGAAGGCTGGGCCTGCCAAAGACACCATTTCAGATTTCAACCCATACCTGTCCCACTAACTCTTCTTCGTCTGTGGCCCTGGGAGTGACAATGGGAGATCTGAGAGTCCCCGACAACTGGTGTGGAACCCTCTGGTCCTGTGACTAGAATGGCTGAGTCCAAAGGCTCCTCAGCTTGCTGGAAGTGCAGGGGTCTGCTGAGTTTCCTGCTCTTCCTGCTCCTCCATGGATGAGATCCAAGGTTGTAGCTCTGGGTTGAACTATAACACTGATCTTGTTCCTCCATGCATCAACTTTACCAAGGACATCTTGCTCCCTCCTGTAGCTTCCACCTGACCCCTTCATCTTCTTCCCCTTTTCCATGCCTTGTGGTGGCCCCAATTTGAGCAATACAACCTGCTAGGCCTGCGTCTCAGGACAGGCCTCCTATGATCCCAGCTTAACATCCATCCACAAAAATGTCATCTTCAAAATGGCTGTCTATCTTGGATTAGAAACCATGATATGTTTTGTTTCGTTTTGGTGTTTATGTTGATTTGTCCTGACCTGCTCACCAGCAGGGCACATGGATGAGCTCTGGGGGTATGTGCCAAACAGAGCATAATGGCGCATCCGCCTCCAGCAATTGTGTCTCAGCCAGAACGCAGTTGGGAAATTGAGCCAATCTGACTCAGACAGAACAGAGGGAACAGATCTGTTCAATGACAAGAGTCTCCTGATTCAAATTTTCTGCGTGACAACTTAATTTGCCACACAGGAATTAACCCCTTTTTTTCACCAGCGGCGTGTGTGTGTGCGTGTTCTTTTTTTTTCATAAAAAGTAGCTGAAATGGCCAAAAGGCTATATGTTGAAGCAATTTGTAACTGGTTCGCAAATAAAGGACACACACTCCCCACCTTGGAACTGTTGAAGGCATCTTGCCTATAAACAAGTCCCATCTGATGACAATGCAAATATTGTTTTTTGACGCCTGGAATACCCCATAGCTTAATGAGTGTACATGACGCAATATGTAAGCTACTGCTAAGCCAGATGCCAGTCCAGATCTCCTCAAACTGCTATGGAGGTGGTAATACTGTTTCTGGACTGTACCACTTCAGACTGCAGGTGGTAGGTGTGCGTCTTGCATATTTGAGTAGTCCCCCCATTTTTTAAAAAAAAAATGCTATAAAACATACAACTGCAAAAAGGCAAGGAACAAGCAAACAAAAATGATATCAAAAATAATGTAATATTGCTGATATTGTTTTTGTTTGCTTATTCCCCTTTTCTGTGACTTATTAGAATTATTGCCTTTCCCAATTTTTGTGCAATTGTATGCCTTTTCAGCATTTGGGGGGTGTTTGGATTCAACTGGTGCTCTAGATAATAATAATAATAATAATAATAATAATAATAATAATAATAATAATAATACACAGAACATTAGCAGGCCAGTGAGAAGGTTAGTCTAGAATCCTGCTCCCTCATATCTAGTTTTCTAAGTACAGGAAGCCTTTTATATGGGGGAGCTTCATGTCATTTCCCAGACATGTCGCACAGTCCAGGAATCGTTTTATCATCTCATCTGCTATCTGTGTAAACCAGGCTTCTGTATTTCCCTGGCAAGTGGCATGAAGAATTGTGTGAGTGTGCGTACACACACACCCACACACCCACACACACAGCTTTCCTAAATTTCCAATGAGGTGTACACATGTATTCAAATTCCCCTTACCATATTGTAGCACATTAAAGATATGTAGTTTACGGCATGATAAATGGTTATCTGTCTTCAGCCCTAGAATTGGCTCCTATGATAGAGAATACATGCAGCCTGCATTTGGACAGTATTCATCCATCCATCCATTCATTCATTCATTCATTCATTACATTTCTATATCACCCAATAGCCAAAACATGTTTCCCCTTTTTGCTGTAACTTTGTAGTAGACACCACAAATAAATAGCCACAGGCTTTTTGATACATTGCCTCCAACACACACGCATGTACATGTATGCACACACATTTTAGAGGATTTTCATAGGAAATATTATTTCTTTATTTATTGAATTTATATACCACCCAATAGCTGAAGCTCTCTGGGTGGTTCACAAAAGTTTAAACCATCAAATACAATTTAAAAAGTATAAAATAAACAACTGTATAAAAACACAATCAAAAAGTATGATATAAAAGCACAACTGATGAGCAATGCAGAGATTTATACAGATTTAAAATAGAGATTTAAAACAGCAAAATTAAAAATTAAACAGATAAAACTATTACAATACTGTGAAAATAAAACCTCTCTAAGGAGCTCATTCCACAGCCAGGGTGCCAGAGCAGAGAAGGCCCTCCTCCTGATAGCCACCTGCCTCACTTCCTTTGGCAGGGGCTCATGGAGAAAGACCCCTGAAGATGATCTTAGGGTCCAGGCAGGTACATATAGCAGGAGGTGTTCCTTCAAATATCCTGGCCCCAAGCCAGGTTTCTTTTTGCATGCTTCCCGTTTCTGGTTCTCCAATGGATCATAGAGAACAGTCCCTCTTTAACTGTGTAGCACAGAATACATTTTAGGATAATCCAGGTATTGATATGAAGGTGGAAGTATTGATATGTGCCAGACTTCCAAATGTATAAAGTTGAGGAGAGGATCTGAACTGCCAGCACAAAAAGCGGACAACAGCAATGACCCTGGATGGGATTTTTATTTTTTATTTATTTATTTATTTTTGCTACTGTTTTGCTGTGAAGTACACTCCGTACAAAACTGAAGTGAAAATGGGGAGAGCTGTCAAACTTACAAGATATGTCAACTTTTCCATCTGAAGGAAAGTCTCTTATAAGATCTGCACCTTTTTAAACGTTCTCCTAAAATGGGACCCCTTTGTCCAAGCTGTCTGAAACATAGTGTTCTTGTCTGAAAAGGGTATGTATGAGAATTTCATTGCAGCTTGCAACTCATTTAAAAATGCCCCCATTTGCAACCTCAAGCACATGTTCTCTTAAAATGTTTGAAGATTCCTGAACTTGTTTTCAAGTTTGAAAAATGTGCACTTGAAAAAAAAATAGTTTTAAAAATGCACACGTTAAAGGATGGATCTCTACTGGAAGTAAAGGGAAGCTTATAGAATGTCACTCCTGATTTAACTGTCAATACAATGGCGGGGGCTGTTCGTTCATTCTCTCTGAAATTTGGCAGGTATATTGCCCTGGGCAGAATCTACACTACTGCCTTATACCATTCATGCACTTGTAACCTCACAATTAGACTACTGTAATGCACTCTATGTGGGGCTACCTATGTGTGTGGTTCGGAAGCTGCAGCTAGTGCAGAACGCAGCATCTAGGGTGCTCATGGGGACACCTAGCTCTGGTCATATCAAACCTGCATTAAAAGAACTGCATTGGCTGCCTGTTAGCTACTTAGCCACATGTAAGGTTATTCTTTTATTCTACAAAGCCCTAAACAGCTTGGGACCAGCATACCTAGCAGACTGCCTTCCCTTATATACACCCAGATGACAACTACGATCCTCAGAGGAGGTCCTGTTGACCATTCTGAAAAGAACAGAATGCTGCGGTGAAGAACCTTAGCGCTGGGCCTTCTCTGTAGCGGCACCCACCTTCTGGAAAACCCTTCCTCGTGCAGTTCAGGAGGCAGAAAACATAACATCTTTTAAACACCTCTTGAAAACATACCTTTTTACACAGGCTTTCCTTGGTTTTCAACTTAGCTGGTTTTACATCGCTTTTTATAAGTTTTTAATGTTTTCCATTTATCTATATGTGTTTTATGGTTTTGAATTGCACACTGCCCAGAGAGCTTCAGCTGATGGGCAGTATAAAAATGTAATAAATAAATAACGGTATTGAAATTAGGGGTGTGCATCGGATCGGATCCGATCCACGATCCGAATCCGATCCGACCCAAAATCGGGAAAATCCGATCCGATCCGATCCGATCCGGACAACCTCCGATCCGATCCGATCCGATCCGATGAGGTCCGATCCGGATCGGACGCCATTTTGAATGCTTTTTCCCATAGCCAAGTATTGTTTTACAAAAACGCCTATAACTTTTTCATTTTTAAAGATAGAAGGATGAAACTTGGGCACATTGTAGACTGGTTAGGGGTAGTTATCTGTGAGAAATTTCAGAAAGATTGGTGCATGCATTTTGTGGCAATTAATTTTTTAATAAATACCCAGGAATGCCTATAACTTTGTCATTTTTAAAGTTACACACATGAAACTTTGCCACATTGTAGGGGGTACCTTGGGACCTATGTGTGTGAAATTTCAGAAACGTAGGTGCTTGTCTTGTGTGGCAATTAATTTTTAGAAAAATGGGTAGTAGTGGGGTAAATACAGTTACGCCTCCCATTTTTTTATTTTTGAAGATACAAACAGGAAACTTGGGCACATTACAGGTACCACTTGCCTTGATATGTGTGTGAAATTTCAGAAACATTGGAGCTTTCCTTGTGTGGCAATTAATTTTTGAAACAATGAGGAAAGAAACACCTATAACTTTGTCATTTTTAAAGTTACACACATGAAACTTTGCCACATTGTAGGTGGTACCTTGGGACCCATGTGTGTGAAATTTCGGAAACGTAGGTGCTTGCCTTGTGTGGCAATTAATTTTTTAATAAATACCCAGGAATGCCTATAACTTTGTCATTTTTAAAGTTACACACATGAAACTTTGCCACATTGTAGGCGGTACCTTGGGACCTATGTGTGTGAAATTTCGGAAACGTAGGTGCTTGCCTTGTGTGGCAATTAATTTTAGAAAAATGGGTAGTGGTGGGGTAAATACAGTTACGCCTCCCACTTTTTTATTTTTGAAGATACAAACAGGAAACATGGGCACATTACAGGTACCACTTGGCTTGATATGTGTGTAAAATTTCAGACAGCTGGGTCCAGGCATGTGGTGGCAAGGTATTTTTGAAACAATGAGGAAAGAAACGCCTATAACTTTTTTATTTTAAAAGTTAGAAGTCTGAACATTGCTCACTTTGTAGATGGGTTAGGGGTAGATATGTGTCAGAAATTTCAGAATGATAGGTCCAGGCATTTGATGGCTATGGAATTTTTAAATTACATGTTTCAAAAAAATTTCTACAGAGGCCAGGTCTTCCCCTCCCGCTTCCCGCGAAGAAAAGGAAACACTCTCTCGTCTCGATCCCTTTGAAGTTGCTAGTAGTATCCATTACAGGGCTCGTGTTTCCTTTCCTCCTTTCACTTTTCAAGCAGAACGGCTGAGCCTAGCTGAGTTTTGCAGCCATGCGTGCAAGGAAGGATCACTCTGGTCTCGATCCCTTTGATCCTTGGTAGTATCCATTACAGGGCTCGTGTCTGCTTTCACTTTGTACTCAAGCAGACACGAGCCCTGTAATGGATACTACCAAGGATCAAAGGGATCGAGACGAGAGAGTGTTTCCTTTTCTTCGCGGGAAGCGGGAGGGGAAGACCTGGCCTCTGTAGAAATTTTTTTGAAACGTAATTTAAAAATTCCATAGCCATCAAATGCCTGGACCTATCATTCTGAAATTTCTGACACATATCTACCCCTAACCCATCTACAAAGTGAGCAATGTTCAGACTTCTAACTTTTAAAATAAAAAAGTTATAGGCGTTTCTTTCCTCATTGTTTCAAAAATACCTTGCCACCACATGCCTGGACCCAGCTGTCTGAAATTTTACACACATATCAAGCCAAGTGGTACCTGTAATGTGCCCATGTTTCCTGTTTGTATCTTCAAAAATAAAAAAGTGGGAGGCGTAACTGTATTTACCCCACCACTACCCATTTTTCTAAAATTAATTGCCACACAAGGCAAGCACCTACGTTTCCGAAATTTCACACACATAGGTCCCAAGGTACCGCCTACAATGTGGCAAAGTTTCATGTGTGTAACTTTAAAAATGACAAAGTTATAGGCATTCCTGGGTATTTATTAAAAAATTAATTGCCACACAAGGCAAGCACCTACGTTTCCGAAATTTCACACACATGGGTCCCAAGGTACCACCTACAATGTGGCAAAGTTTCATGTGTGTAACTTTAAAAATGACAAAGTTATAGGTGTTTCTTTCCTCATTGTTTCAAAAATTAATTGCCACACAAGGAAAGCTCCAATGTTTCTGAAATTTCACACACATATCAAGGCAAGTGGTACCTGTAATGTGCCCAAGTTTCCTGTTTGTATCTTCAAAAATAAAAAAATGGGAGGCATAACTGTATTTACCCCACTACTACCCATTTTTCTAAAAATTAATTGCCACACAAGACAAGCACCTACGTTTCTGAAATTTCACACACATAGGTCCCAAGGTACCCCCTACAATGTGGCAAAGTTTCATGTGTGTAACTTTAAAAATGACAAAGTTATAGGCATTCCTGGGTATTTATTAAAAAATTAATTGCCACAAAATGCATGCACCAATCTTTCTGAAATTTCTCACAGATAACTACCCCTAACCAGTCTACAATGTGCCCAAGTTTCATCCTTCTATCTTTAAAAATGAAAAAGTTATAGGCGTTTTTGTAAAACAATACTTGGCTATGGGAAAAAGCATTCAAAATGGCGTCCGATCCGGATCGGACATCTGGTCCGATCCGATCCGACCAGCCTCCGATCCGATCCGATCCGATCCGACCCCCCAGGTCCGATTCCGATCCGCTATCCGATCCGATCCGGGGGGTCAGTGCACATCCCTAATTGAAATGCACTGAAAACTGTTGGGACCCACTGACACGTTCCATATACCATTTTCAAACCACTTTCGTAGTGTCATATCCTGCTTGGTGTTGATCTGGACATGGTCAAGTACTAGATAGCCTACACATTTCAAACCATTTAAATGGGAAATAACAAGGGTAAGGGAATAAGCTGAAGAACTCAGGCTGGATCTCTACTGAAATCAATGCAAAAAAAAAATACCAAAAATGAAGGTGACCACAATGAAAGGAGGGGGGAATGAATGCAAAGGTGACTGAAAAGTGAAGAAACTAAATAAAAGTGTCTTTCAAAATCGATAATGAAATTTAAAAACTGAACATTTTTTTTCAAGTTATTGCATGAACTTCTTCCTCAGGGGTCTCATGTGGTACAGTCCAAAGAGAAGCTGTTACCATTTCCAGCCTGGTTGAGTTAACTCTTTGGGTCAACAAAACTTTTTGTGTATAGACAAAGTATATTGATAGAGGCACACAGCAGCGAAACGACCTTCCCAAAGTCACTAGGAAAGACATTGGAGAACAAGAAATAATTGCTCAGCCCTTAAAGCCATCATCCGCTCACGAAAAGGGGTTTCACATGGGGGGACATCAGACTTTTAGCACTGTAAGGTCAAATAGGTGTGCTGGTTAGTTCATGCACATCCATCCATCACAGCAACCGGACAACATATAGAAGCCACACTGCAGAAAAATAGGAGATAGCTTATAGATTGGCTGTTGTCTCTTTACAGATCCGCCTCTTGTCAATCTGTCAGTAGAACCTCAGCCTGTCCTTGAAGACAACACTGTAAAGTTTCACTGTTCCGCTAAGGCCAACCCTGCAGTCACCCAATACAGGTAAGATCATCTGGAAGGGATTATCACATGTTTTGTTTGTTTGCTTGTTTCTGTTATTTATTAGTCATCCTATGGCCAATGGCTCACAGGGAGACGTACAACACAAATAAAATCCATATGAATCAAATCAAAACATAATGCAATCTATTAAAAACAACAATGCATCAGCTTGCGTATGCGCTTTAGGCTGCCCGCCACAAATAAATTGCTTGGTGGTGCTTTCGTTGACTGAACATATGGAGTTGTTTTCATTAGCTAACTGGTTATTAACTAGGGCTGGCTCAGTCATTGCATAGATGGAACATTTGTCCTAAAAGCACAAGCTTTGAAGTGCTGCAGTCTTTGCAGAAAGTGCTGCAGCCTGCAGACATTTGTGATAGAAAACATAGGTGATGGGGTGTGATATAAGGTGGTGTTGCTGGGTAGATGCAATGCCATCACCAGTTCCAAAAAATCAAATGGAGTTTTCAGGGGGTTGTTTAGAAGGAGAACCAGGCCCTGTCAAAGAACTGCTTCAGATGTTCCAGAAAAGTGGTGAGAGAGGGATAAAATGAGTAAAATGGGCTCCCTCTCCTCCTACTTCTCATGTAGTCCAAAAAATGGCTGGGTATATACTTTGCCCAACATGGGAACATGAGATGCAGCTTCCCATGGGGGATATGCACATGTCTCTCTTGAGTAGGAGCAGGAGCTGTAGAGAGGAAGTTCAAATCATTCACATGCCTCCTGTCGTTGCCTGTCAGAGTTGATCCCTAGGTAGCCATCAAGCAATTGGCAGGAGCTAGGAACCAGGCTTTAGAACAGGAGCCTGATATCAGAGCAAGGACGGATTGCCATGTCCCACACAAGGTTCTAGTCTGACCAGTAAGCCTGTGGATAGAGAGAGATGCTCCAAAGCCATGGAATCCTTTACTACCAAGGGGATATTCCAACCTGGAGTCCCCAGTGGCTCCATTCATCACACAAGTCAGCATCGCAGAGAGCATGGGTCCCAGCAGTGGAGGCTAGTGGCTCTGGTTTTGGTGGGACTACGAATCCATCCCGAGTTTCAGTCAAAATTTAATTGATTAGACCACGCCATTACTGTTCCATTTTACTGCTCATTCATTGTAGTTGGAAGTGTTTTAATGTTGTGTGTTTAATACTGTGTTTTAATGTTATATTTTAATGTTGTGAACCACTGAGAGATTCCATTACATTCAGCAGTATATAAATGCTACAAATAAAATAAATCAATAAATCAATAAATAAACAATAAAACCACCCAGAACTTTAAAGGAGCCATCCAAGGTTCTGAAACCTATTCCCCGAATAGGTTCAGTGCCTTCGATCGCTCTTTTAGAGTCCTGGCTTGTTCTGAAACCCAGAATGGATTCACAGCCCTGCTGAAATCAGAGCCGCCACCTTCCACTGGGTTTCTGGTTCCAAGCCCCAGCAACTTCTGACCCTGCTTCTTTTGAAACATCTAACTTCAAGGTGCTCTGTTGGGACAGTCCCGGTTAGTCTCCAGTCCTTCTGTTTGTTGCTGCATTATCAAGACAGTTCTGGACTCGTGCGAACTAAACAGCAGCGCATCTGTCCTTGGTGACTGCAATGGAATTGCTGGGGTGCGGAAGCGACGCTGCCCCCTACCAGAATGCAACGGACCTCCCTGGACTTCTCAATCTTATTCCCAGGAAGAGCAGATGAAGCCAGCAACTGGCCTGCCAAGTGCTGCCGTGGAAATTCTTTGCGTTGATGATGTTGTTATATGGCAATGGGGCTCCAATTGTGTCAGCGTTGCCGCCGTCTGTGCATTGTTGTCGAAGCTGCCGCTGTTACATGCATGGCAGCAACTTCTCGATCCAGCATGTGGCGGCTGTTTAGAGAGCTCTGGCAGTGAGCTAGCGGAACCATCTGCTCGGGGATGCCGTGAACAGAACGCGCAGTTCTGAGTGAGCATTCCATTATGGAGAGAGGTTGGCTTTATTACATTTCCTCTGCATCGTCTTTCGCATTCCGAAATAGACAACTTCATTAGCTTCATTTGATTACAACTTTCTGCGCTGCTTCTAACAATTGCAGGGGGGTGGGTGCACTTTCTCAGAGGCTATCGTCAACCTGGGAGTTCGGGATTCATAGCTCTGCAGTAGCTTCGTATCAAGAGCTTATTCACAAGTTACAGTGAGCACCTGCTCTCTGTACCTCCCTCTGCTTCGTCCTGATCAGACAATACTTGTCCCCTGAACTGGCCCAACATGCAGAAATGAGTGAGCGTGCACAGCTCCTCCCTGCCAATCCCCCCCAGTTCTTCAATTTCACCTGTACAGGTGAGGATGGGTTGTCCAAATGCCCCCTGTGCATGTACAATTTAACGCCCATTCAAAGGAATGGAGAGATTGGTCACGGATGGGCTTGCTGACTGCTCATCTGCTCTAGCCCTGTGCTGATGAGGAGGAGCTGCTACTGTTGCACAGATGTCCCCATCCCAGCATGATGCTTTTTGGAATGGAGCCAAGCCTAGCATTGACTCTCTCCACAGAAGGCAGCCCTTGCCCTCCCCTCCAGGCAAAAGCAGCTGCTCCTATACTCTATAACCCCAGTTCTATGATTCTGAGTATCTACATCAGCCTCCCCACAACCTAGTGCCCTCCAAATGATTTGGACTACAACTCCTATCAGCCCCAACCAGCATGGTCAATGGGCGGTAATTATGGGAATTGTTGTCCAAAGCATCTGAAGGGCACCAAGTTGGGGAAGGCTGGTCTACCTTTATAAAACAAGAAGTCAGGGTGGCCAGAGCTGGGGAGAGTGTCTTGTTTTCTTTGATTGAAATGAATCCCTTGTTGAATAGTGGTGATTCTCAAAGGTTTTAAACATGCTCCATTAGCAGCTGCCTAAGTAGCATGATTCTGTATATCATGGGCCTTGCCTAGGCAAGAGTCAGTATGAACAGCCCTTGTTTAGCAGCTCTGGAGTTTTCTATTTTGGAGCACTTATGAACATGGAACATATGCTTTGACTTCTGATCCTCATGATCAGTGATATTAGAAATACTGGAAGAACCAGCTTCCAGTGACAGATAAAATGGAGAGCATATTATATAAGGTATCTATGGAAATATGGTAGGAAATGCCAAGTGCTTGGATGACTGTAATACAGCTAAAACTTGCCAGAGATGCTGGCCTCAGAGTCTTGGCAGCCACAAGAGATGTCCAAAACAACTTACATGCAATGACCTAGTTCACACATAATGCTATCCCATGGTTTGTTGAACTCTGGGTTGATGTCATGTGTAATCCTAACTACATTAACAAACCCTGGTTTGTTAAAGATGAACAACCCAGAAAGAGAACCCATGGTTTGTTGTTGTTTTGTGTACTCTGGGTTATTTAAACTATGGCTTGTCGTTACATGTGAACCCAGAACGGTGGGTTGTTCGTTGGTTATTTTGCTCAGGTACAGAGGCAGTGAGCATGAGTGGTGGTAAAACAAACAAAAAATCTGCTCTACATGTTACTACTAAACTGCCAAAACAGCATTTGGAATACATGGAAAGAGCAGGTGCAGGAGGAGGAGAAAAACAAACAACTGAGAAAACAAACTGTGGTATGTTCTATTGTTGCCCAAGTAAACCCTGGGTTGGAAAACAACCCATGGGTTAATGATGGGTTAAATTAAACATAGGTTAGTGTTGTGTGTCAATCAAGCCAATATCTACACTACGAACAAATGTTTCCTTCAGGCTCTCAAGCAGGGACGTCTAAATAACAAAAGCCTGTCTTATCACAGAAACATCAGCATGTCTTAATATGCGCTAAGTGAATGTGGGGGGAGAATTCAGAATTGCCGCATGGATCTCTGTTCTAGCATAACAAGATCATTCAATTTTGTAGATATATGGATATGATAGATGGACTGAGCTTAGCCGGTGAATCTGCCAACCACCTTGACTAATTTGAGTTATGTGGTGTTTAGAAGTAGCTAAACTAAAATGTTCTTACATATGCTGTTACTTCAGGACAGTTCTGTCAGTACAATGCATGTCAGTAGGATTGATCTAAGCTCAAGTCTCTCAATCATCAAGGCTAAATATGACCTCCATGTTCAGAGAGGGGGTATAGGGATGTCCAAGAAATCTATCCGGGGTGGTCAGGCCCGCTGAGCTCCAGACTTCTGGCTTGATCAGTGTGAGTTGGGCCAGCACGTGGACTTCTGCCACCAACCAAACCCCTCACAGTCTCCTTGCCACAGCTACTGACACCAGGAAGACGAGCATGAGGGCCTGAGGGGTTGCACTCAGTGGTGATGGCAGGGTGGGAGCCGAGAGGGAAGCACCATGGCATTTTCCTCCTAGCTCCCACCCTGTCACTGCCACCGAGTGCCCAGCAGAGGGAGGCACAGTTGCTCAGTGGTGGTGGCAGCAGGATCAGAGGGGCACCAGTGCTAGACTTACCCACCACCAGCCATTCTGCGCAAGTCTCCCTTCTGCCTGCTGGGGTACCAGCAGGGGCAAGGGACATTTGCGCACAATGACCAATGTGGGCTTCCTCACCATCTCTTTTTGCTGTTGCCACCACTATCACCCACTGGCTGCTCTGCAGGGCTCTCTCATGTGAGAGACTTGTGCAACGCAACCAACAATATGTGCAATTCTCTGCTGGAGAAAGAAGACTTGCCCACAATAACAGGAGAGACTGAGACTTCCAGCAAGAGCCCATGGCTCATCTCCTAGGAAATCCATTGAGTCCCAAAGAGGGCGGATTTCCCAGTGCCCAAACATCCCTAGTGGAGGGTCAATAGAAGGAGCATCAGTAGGGATGGGGAGATCTTTCAGTTCCACTTTCTCCCGTAATTGAATATTTTGAACCCAAGTTCCTTTCTTCCTCATTATGATCAGTTTTTTTGGATTGTGAAAAATTCTTCTCAAATATGAACAGAAACAAAATGGCCATCCATCTGGACAGACCAAATTCAATAGGGACAGCTGTTCCCATGGCGAGGACTGTGTTGTACCTGTTTGCCATACAGCTGTTAAGGATCAGGATCCTGTCAGAAAAAAAGAAGTGGCATCCCCAATTCTGCACAGTGGGCAGTGAATCTGCTCCAGGTTTCAGTCAGAACCAGCCAGAACCCTAAAGGAGCTCTCCAGGGTCCTTCAAAATTTGCACATCTCTGCGTTTTCCAGTGGAATTCTCCAATCACACAGTACATATGAAAATACATCTATTAGGGAAAGATGCACACCGAAATGTGTACATTAGTGAAAAACGTATGCATTAGGAGAAAGGTATACAATTTTTCATGAAATCTTTTTTTGAAAAATCAAAGTTTAGAACGCTGCAAAATTAAGGTTAAAAAAAATGAATAACTGAAATGGCCAGATTCATCAATCCCCAGTGGAGGATGATGTCACTGAGGCAAGATGACCCCTGATTCCCTCGAAATTCTTCACATTTAGTAAGTGTGGCCCAGTGAGAAAGCCAAGCCTGCCCAGTTGCTCATAGCATCGGCTGATAATGACTCGTTCCTCTTGAGACACTCTCAGTTATTTCCTTTTGAACAACATTTGTAGCCATGCGTTCCGGCCTTCCCCTCAGTGCCCTGCTGTTGGCTGTGCAGCAACATCCCAGACAGAGTTTGTGCTTCACGTCTGCATTTGGGGGTTGAGGTTCTTAATTTGAGTTTATCCAAGGGCATCGAAGCATTACCTCCAAAGGTCGGGACTTGTTACAGAGCCATATTCACAAGTTGTGCAATTTAAATCTTGTTGCTGCAGCCCGGGGGGGGGGGGGATGTGTCATAAAAAGTCCTCCAGCTTCAGAAGTTGCCAGAGGGGATAACTTTTCCATGAACTTTTACTGGGGGCACTGGATGAAAAATACTCAATGTTTAGTGTATCCTCTTCAGTTACCCTCGGCATTTGGGACAACAAAGAGAACAACTCCGTTCCTATGGGGTGGCAATACGTGCCGCAAAGAAAGCTTTCTTCTCTGCACGCATTGCGTCTGCAAATTCACATCCAGCAGAACTGCTCAGAGTGGTGAGGGGTCCAACCGAGGCACCTTCCCCCATGAACCCGATCTTAGAGCCTTCGGTAGTTCGCTGTGATGCCTTTAATGATCATTCCACAGCTAAAATATCTCGGATAAGAGCAGACTAAGATGCCGTCATTATAGCAGAGGCTGACAATGGAGTGTCCAGCAACTCTGCAAGTAGAATTACACTGGATCAGTTTCAGTAGGTGAGTACTGAGGACATAGACAAGCTGTTTGGACGAGTGAGGAGGACAACTTGCCCTCTCGATCCCTGTCCTTCTTGGCTGGTCACCCAGGGAGGAAATGCAATTAGATTACAACCGCAACTTATTATTAATGCATCTCTCAGGGAGGGGAGTTTTTCCATCATGTTTAAAAGAAGCAGTGGTATGGCCACATCTAAAAAATCCCTCCCTAGACCCCCTGGACCTTAATAACTACAGACCAGTATCAAATCTTCGGTTTCTGGGCAAGGTGATCGAGAGGGCAGTTGCCTTCCAACTCCAAGCAGTTTCGGATGATACAGATTTTCTAGACCCATTTCAAACTGGCTTCAGGGCAGGATACAGGGTTGAGACTGCTATGCTTGGCCTTAGTGGATGATTTATGCTTGAGTATTGACAGGAGGAGTGTGTCCCTGCTGGTACTTCTTGGTCTCTCAGCAGCTTTCGATACCATCAACCATGGTATCCTTCTGGAATACCTGCGGGGATTGGGAATCGGGGGCACTGTGCTTCAGTGGTTCCAGTCCTACCTCTCAGGCAGGTTCCAGATGGTGATGCTCAGGGATAGTTGCTCCTCAAAGAAGGAGCTGTTGTATAGTGTGCTCCATCCTATCCCCAATGCTGTTTAACATCTACATGAAACTGCTGGGAGAGATCACCTGGAGGCATGGGGTGGGGTGCTATCAGTACACTGATGACACCCAAATATATTTCTCTATGCCTTTGAGAATAGCGTCAGCTAAGGATAGTGTGTCTCCTTTGAATGAATGCATGGAAGTGGTAATGGGCTGGATGAGGAAAATTCTGAAGCAGAATCCAGACAAGACGGAGGTGCTTACTGTCAAATGCCCCAACTTGGGTTTGGAGGTGTGTCAACCAGTTCTGGATGGGGTTACACTCCCCTTGAAAGGCTATGATCGTAGCTTGGGGGTGCTCCTGGATCCATCGCTCCAAATGACAGCTCAGATAGATGCGACGGCCAGGAGTGCCTATACGTTTCCGAGCCCAATTCAAGGTGCTTATTCTAACTTATAAAGCCTTACATGGCTTGGGACCACAATACCTGATGGAACGCCTCTCCCGACACAAACCTACCCGTACACTATGATCCACATCGAAGGTCCTCCTCTGGTTGCCTAATCCAAGGGAGGCACGGAGGGTGGCAACAAGGGAAAGGGCCTTTTCAGTGGTGGCCCCCCAATTATGGAATGATCTCCCCGACGAGGCTCGCCTGGCGCCAACATTGTTATCTTTTCGGCACCTGGTCAAGACTTTCCTCTTCTCCCAGGCATTTAACAGCATATGATGAAGGTTTTTGTGTTTTTGTGTTGTTGTTGTGGTTTGACCCAGAAGGATATTGTAATTTTAACTTGTTTTTATGCTTTATGCTTTTAAATTTTGTATATCGGTGTTTTAATTATTCATTTTTTTAAATTTTTGTAAACCGGCTAGAGAGCTTCGGCTATGGCGCAGTATATAAATGGAATAAATAAATTAATTAATTAAATAAAAAATACTATCAGCTTCAGCTGATTCGCCAGCTGCGCCCCTTCCTAGAGGTGGAAGACCTAAAGACAGTAGAGCACGTGCTGGTAACTTCAAAGCTCAACTTCTGCAAGGTGCTGTACATAGGGTTACCTCTGTGCCTAGTCTGGAAACTTCAACACATTCAAAATATGGCAGCCAGGTTGGTCACCGGTACACCTAGGGGTGACCTTATTACACCAGCTTTAAAATCACTCCACTTGCTGCCAATTAATTTCTGGGCGAAGTACAAAGTGTTGGTCATTACCTTTAAAGCCATACATGGTTTGGGTCCTGGTTACCTGTGGGATCATTTTCTCCCATACAATCCTCCCTGCATACTCAGGTCCTCTGGAAAGAATTTACTACAGTCAGCCAAAACTAGGCTAATAATCATTACCCAGAGGACCTTCTCTTCTGCCGCTCCCAGACTGTGGAATGGCCTGCTGGAAGAGATTCATCAACTTAACAGTCTCTCTGACTTTAAGAAAGCTATAAAGATTGATCTCTTCCGGCAGACCTACCCATTCGGATTTTAAGAGTTTTATTGGTATTTTAATAATGTATTCGTTTTTATATGTTTTTAATCAGTTTTATGTATTTTATATCATTTGCTTTTAACATTGTTCCCCGCCTTGATCCAAAGGGAGAGGCCGGGTAAGAAATAAAATTATTATTATTATTATTATTATTATTAATAATAATAATAATCTCATTCTCACTCGTGACAGTTTTTCTAGACAGACATGACGGGCTTTGCCAAGTCATGCTGTCTTTTATTGATTCAGGAATTTCCTGACGATTGAGCATGTTTTAATTATGACTGCTGGTGTGGATGTATGCTGGTAGGCCCAGTTTCTGGAGGTTTACTGTATATTTTTTTGATGTGATGCCAGTGACTGTTGTGACTAATGGAATAATTGTGACCTTTTCCTGTTGCCATAGTTCTTTGACTTCCATGGCCAGTAGTGCATATTTGTCTCTCTTTTCTTCTTCCATTTCAACATTTTTGTCATTCAGTATTGCTATGTTGATGAGGTATGTGTGTTTTTCTTTTTTGTCTATGATCATTATGTCTGGTTGGTTGCAAGGTATTGTCTTGTCTGTACGAATTGTTCTGTCCCAGTATATTTTATGAGCTGCATTTTCCAGGATTGTTTCGGGTGAATACGTATAGTATGGTGTAGGTTGTTTGATAAGGTTGAATTTGATGGCCAGTTGTTGGTGAATTATTTTTTGCAGCTGTATTGTGTCTGTCCATATAGTCCATTCCTGCCAGAATTTTACATCCTTCTGTTATATGGTCCATTGTTTCTTGGAATTGATGGCATTTCCTGCATAGGTCTGTTGTTACGCTGTTATCTTTTATGATGTATTTTTGGTAGTTCTTGGTTGCTATAACTTGATCCTTTATAGCTATTAGGAATCCTTCTGTTTCTAGGAATAGCTCACCCTTCCTGAACCATTTGTACAATTGTTCTTTGTTCATTTATGGGTTCTGTATTACATTGTAGTGCTTCCCATGGAGTGCTCTTTGTGCCCATTTTTCTTTTTTCTCTGCGAGTGTAAGTGGTTGTGTTTGATCTTCATTTTGTAGTGCTAGGTTGAGTGGGGTGTAGTTTTTATCTGCTTTTACTATGGCTTTATGAATGGAGGTGTTTTTGGTGTGGAAGAATTCTCTGAGTGATTTTATCTGTTTAGCATGAATTCTGTTAATGTCCAGCAGACCTCTTCCTCCTTCTTTCCTGCTGATTGTTATTCTTTCAATGCATGAGTTGGGATGGAGCATGTGGTGTTTTGTGAGCTTGGTGCCACTGAGTCTGTTTATTTCTTCAAGTTCAGTGTGTGACTGGTGTATGATTCCAAATGAGTATGTGAGGATGGGTATTGTGTAGGTGTTGATGGCTTTGAAAATATTTTTCTAGTTGAGTTTAGATTTTAGGATTTGTGATAGGTGAGTTTTATATTGCATTCTGAGTTGAGTTTTTACTGTGGAGTGATATTATTATTATTAATAATAATAATAATAGAGAGGGTGGTAGGTATGGCCTTGTTCAGGAGTACCCATATTGAGGTAGGACCTGTAGACCTAGGAGATTAATACCAGGAAACTGTGCAGGATTGGCCATCTTCCCAGAACCAGGAGGACTCTGGGATGCAATGATGGTGTTCCTGTTTGAACTGCTTGTAGTTCCTGCCTCTGACAAGCAGCTCCAGTGGCGCAAGGAATAATTGTAGAGTTTCAGATTTGAGCCCTGCTGTGCCTGACAATCCACACTAGCCAGCAGTACTAGTATAACTTTCTCAAGCATCTGGTCTCGGTTGTTAGATAAGTATGCACAGGTTGTGTGGAAAGGATATGGATGGGAAATGTGAGGAGAAACGCAAACTCAATCCAGCCCACCCGCATGTAAAAGAAAGCTAAAAACACAAAGTTCTGCATAGTTGCGTGTGCATACAGTTTGGTGGCTTTGTTAAAACCACAGATATGAAAGCAAAACCATGACCAGATCTACATGTTGGGTCAAATCGTTATGACTGTGGAATAAAAAGCAGGAGAAAACACTATGAAAACAGTATATGGAATGTGGATTGTGCCCCAACAGTTATTGGAGTACTTCAATTCCACAATAAAGCAGTAGTGTAGATAAAGCCTAAGTTAAAGGTGGCAGATTCATACTTCTGTATTTTAAGAACATAAGAAGCTGCCTTATACCATGCCAGAGCTAGGGATGTACAGATTTTGGAAAATCCACTCTGTTTGCATTTTGTGGATTGCCAGGTGCTTTTTGATCCATCGTCCACTCATTAGCAGAATCAGATACCCCCTCAATTTCCTGAACTTGCACAATCCCCTGTGTTCCTATATTTCCCCCTATTTTCTTTGCATCCCACATCCTCTGCATCAGCTCATAGATAAATTCTCAACTGCTATTGCAGGGATAACATGGGGAAAGTACTCTTGGGCTTTCCATTCAGTCTCTTGCTAAGACTGCATTGTATCTTCCAGTATGTTCTCCAGCATGCCTTCTTTTGTCTAATTTCAAGTGGGTCAAGAGATGAGAATCCTGCAGCTTAACAATGAGATATGGATATAGCTCCTTTTGACAGCAACTTTAAATACACTGCCTCTGTAAGCTGCATGAATAGGCGGCCTTAACAACAGCCCACCTTGTTCAGCGCCCAGACCCTTCCAAGGATTTTGCAAATGTCATTTCTCATTCAACAGCATATCCAGCTGAGATTGGACCTCTGTTATATTAAGTATCAGTCAATCAAAGCAAAAAGTCGACCTTGCTGAGCATGGGTCACCTCCAGATGAATGCTTCCCACTAAGAATATACCCCTCCCTTTCCAAGCAAAGATTTTGCCCCTTGATTATCATATGAATGCCCCAGAAAAAGAAAAACATCTGTTTGTGACATCCTTTTCAGTATTTTGGCAACTGGCAGTAAGGCTGTCAGATCAAAATTTAATACTAAAGTACACTCAGGAGTGTATGAAATAGGTGATATCTAGTACATTCTTTGGGGAGAAGGAGGAGGAGGAGTATAATGATGTTTTCCTCAACTTGGTACTGTCCAAATCTTTTGGACTCTGATACCCATCAGCCCTAGCCAGTAGTCAGGAAAGCTTGGATTTGTAGTCCAAAACATCTGGAGGGCACACGGTTGGAAAAGGCTGATATATAAAATAATAGTAATTCATTACAAGAAGAAGTAAATACTTCTGCAAGCTCACTGAAAAATAGGGATGTGCAATGGATCGGACCCAATCCACGATCTGGGCCCGATCTGGCTAAAATTGGAATGATTCCGATTTCAAAAAATGGAGGTCCAGTTTTTTCCAATCCGATTTTTTCCCCCTGATTTTGATCGGGAAAAATCGGAAAATCGGACTTCCATTTTTTGTGTTTTCGCCATAGGCTTGCATTAGGGGAAAGAAAGCTTTCCCCCAATGCAAGTCTATGGGGGGAAAACATGGTGGCGGGTGACTGGGGCATCCCTCCCTCCCCCCACTTGCACTCTTTACCTGCTTCCTTCTCGCTGCCGTCCGCTGCCACCCGCTGCCCAAATCTACTGAGAAACAGGCTTCGCGGCCTACCACTCAGTAGAGCGCCGGGTGATTATGTCATCACCCGTTGCTCTACTGAGAGGCAGGCCGTGAAGCCTGTTTCTCAGTAGATTGGACCTGCGGAAAGCAGCAGACAGAAGCAGATGACCCTGGCAGGTAAGGTGCGTGAGTGGGGGGAGGAACAGGGCCCCACTTACCTGCTGGGGTGCCTGCTTCCATCTGCTGCTGTCCGCTGTTCCAATCTACTGAGAAGCAGCCACGAAACCTGTTTCTTGGTAGATTGGAACATCGGATGGCAGCAGACAGAAGCGGGCAGCCCTGGCAGGTAAGGAGTGTGAGTGGGGGGAAGGGAGACCTGCCAGGGCCACCCCCTTCAGTCTGCTGCTGTCTGCTGAACTAGCGGGTGGCAGCAGATGGAAGTGGGCACCCCAGCAGGTAAGGAGCGCGAGTGGGGGAGAGAGACAAGGAGGGAGGGGGAGTTAGGTCCCCACTCACCCGCCCCCATGTTTTCGCCATAGGCTTGCATTCAGAGAAAGCTTTCTTTCCTCCAATGAAAGCCTATGGCAAAAACACCTGAAATGGCGTCTGATCTGAAAATCGGACGTCCGGTTTTTGGATCGGAATCGGCTCAGAAATGAACTGGGAAGCCTCCGATCCAATCTGAGGCCTCGGTTCCGATTCTGATTCCGATTCCGATCCAATTTTTTGGGTCCATGCACACCCCTACTAAAAAAGACTCAACAAAGGCAGGTTAAGCTGTAATAAATAGGGTTGTGCATCCCTTCAAGCCCACTTCCTAAATCCGCTCCAGTCCAAATCCAGATCGGGACAAGTTCAAGCCGAGGAGATCCGAAGCACTTCAGGCCACTTTGGCCTGACTTGGGGCGATAGAGAGGTGCTGCCCTTGCCTGCCTGCAGGACTCACCTGACCAATCCGGCAACTGCCCTTCCTCGATGAGACCCACCATTTTAAATGAAGATAGGGCTCTATCATTTCATAGATCTAAGGTCACAAACTATGGTGGCCATAATGGGCTATTTCCAGAACAGTTTCTCTCATCCCTACAGATGGTTGAGAATTTCATTTGGTTTTTGATAACAAGTTACCAAAAATAGCAAATTCCTTCATATATGGGATGGGAAGAACTCGATATTTAACCATTGTGAATGTGGGAGAAAGGAAAACGGACTGATTTGTCCATACTTATTTGTGACACATTTCTCAAACATGCTGGTCAGAACTTGCCCATGCTGAAAGACAGCTCCAAAGCTACAAAGAAAATCAATGGTGCAGTCAAAGACAGATGCATTTAATGTAGACCTGTCAGCCCATTCAAGACTTTTAGTCAATCATCTATCTATTTTTATCAATTAATCACTCAATTTGCATATTCTGAAAGCCTCATATGTGTGTGCCTTTTTTAAATGTTTTGTTTTGTTTAAAGTTACAATTTAAGAAATGAATGCTAGCTCTATTCACTGTGCAAAGCAAAGGCCATATTTAATATTGTGTTCATCCCTATCAACGCAATACACCAGATCCAATATAACTTAAAAACAAACAAACAAATAAATGTGCTCTCAATTTACAGTCCCAATTAAAATGAGGCTCCACCAATGAATCAAGTGAAGTGAGCTGTCCAATCCTGTGTTGGTTTATTCAGAAGCAAGTATAATTGGCTTCAATGTGACTTACTCTCCAATAAGTGTACATTGGATTTCAGCCTTAGGGTGCAATCCTATGCATGTTTAGGGAGAAAACAATCCTATAATTCCTTACGTATTGGCTAGGGAATGCTGGGAGTGGTGGGACTTTTTTTCTGTCTAAAGGTGCATAGGATTGCACCTTTAGCTGGTTAAACTCCCAATGAAAGATGGCAGCACTATCAATTCCACAGTGGGCAAGTCAAGTGATGCAGGTAGTACAATGCTTCTCTAAATTAGGGTGACCAGATAAAATCCAGGTCAGGGCTCATGTAACTTTAACAGTTGTAGAGAAAAGGGAATTTCAGCCAGTGTCATTTGTATGCAATTAGTTCCTGGTGAAATTCCCTCTTCATCACAACATTTAAAGTTGCAGGGGCCCTGCCTTCTTTTGTATATGGCCACTCTAGTATAGTGCCTGCAACTTTAACTGTTATGATGAAGAGGGAATTTCACCAGGAACTAATTGCATACAAATAACACTGGCTGAAATTCCCTTTTCTCTACAACTGTTAAAGTTACATGAGCCCTGACCTGGATTTTATCTGGTCACCCTACTCTAAATGTCCCTGATAATCCATAGCACAGAACATGGTCAGAAAGGGATGAATTTTGGGTGTGGAATTTTACACTAGCAACTTTCCATTCTCAAAGTGGGGGTAAGGGTGGGGAGGAATTGTTTGTTCCTTGAATGGAGTTAGCCTATGTCCCCTAGACAGAATTTGGGGGATATAGGATTTTTCCATTTCTGGGGTTCGAGGTCGGAACAAGGGCTCTGACCTCGGAGCCCAGGAACTGTGCCCCCCCAGCCCCTGCCCCTCATAGCCAGCACAGTTCTTCCCCATCTCCAGACTCAGAAATGGAGTGCAGAGATGGGGTAAAGGGGCCATTCCTGAGGGCAGGGAGGGGAGGGAAGGAAACCATGGAAGCCACTTTACACAGCTTCCTATGCACTGCATGGCCTCCCCGCCCCCCCCCCCGCCCCCGCTCTGACCCCCGCTCTGATCTAGCCAAAAATGCAGGGCAGCCAGAGCATGGAGGCGAGGAGGATGCCTTCAGTTCTTCAGCCGCCATGCATTGGATAGTCATCAGCCTCTCTGTTTGCAGACTGACGACTATCTCCATAGGATTGCACCCTAAGGGACTCATCCCATGTGCTTAACGGCCCTTAATATTCCATTCACCAATGTGGAAACAGCTCTTCATCGTCACCAACTTGATGTTACACTAACACACACACACACACACACACACACAGAGTCATTTATGTTTTTACATTGTAGGGAATCTACAACAGCAGTTCATCCCCTCTGGAGATAGGTTATCATGACCTACCTCCTGTTAGGATTTTACGACTTAATTAGGACACTGGTTCTACCGCGGGTAGCAACCATTCCTGCTGGCTGCAAATCTAACCTTCCATGCAATAAAGTAGTAATTGCATTTCAAGTTACAAAGAACAGTTATTAATTTGAGGAGTCAATTACTGTCAAAGATACAAATAGCTCTGTTTTCATATTTATTACGGATCCAGGAGGCGGAAAGGAAGACAGAAGTATGTATGAGGCTTGGTGAAAGTAGGCAAGCGAAGGTGCACGGTGAACATGGCCTGTCAGTGAGAGACCAGGGCTCACAGTCAAAGGGAAATCACAGGGTGGGGATCAGTGTAAAAATATTTGAATACCACTTGGGAGGGTTTGCACTCAGGAATCTTTACTCAATTAATTGTACAAATGTTAGTTGAATAATTGATTAATCAATTAAAAGTGCATCTCTTTGATTATGAGACAAATATTCTGAAAGAAAAAACACTTCCTTGGTGTTTAGATTAGGCCTACATGCGCTGTAAAAGGTTTTCAGCATGCAACTCCTTTCCTGAGGAAACTGCACTGGCTACCTATTTGGTTTAAGTTCTGGTACTAGCGTACTAAGCCCTAAACAACTTGGAACCAGGATACCTGAGAGAACACCTTCTCCCTTACTAATCGGCCTGGTCACTGAGATCATCAGAGAACATGTTCCTGGTGATTCCATGTGGACATATAGCCTGACTGGAGTCTACCAGGAGAAGAGTCTTTAGTGTGGTGGCCCCGTTTCTTTGAAATCCCATGCCCCTGGAGGTCAGACAGGAGCCAACACTGTGCTGCTCTTGGTGCCTCCTGAAAATGCTCTTAACTAACCAGCCATGTTTTTATTGGCATTCTGTTTTTTAAAAAAACAATTTTAATGGTGGTTTAATTATTTTTATCTTTTTTTACTTTTTACTTCTTATGTTCACTACCCCAGAATCTGTTTTAGCAACGGAGCGTTATCTAAATATTGTAAATAAATATAATTTAGAAGAGGCATTTCCCTTTTCTCATACAAGCAGGGGAGGGAATTGAGATGGATAAATCCGTCTATTTCTGGCTCATGAAACTTTTGCTTGCGTTTACTCATAGTTTTGTGCCATCCCATTTCTGAACTAACCTGTGAATTGGGAGGTATGTGTCTCAGGGATGACCATCGCTGGGACATCCAGTCTTCTTCTTTTTTTTGCTGGACAGAACTCTGTGGTCTTTGTGACATACTCCTGGGACAGTTTTGTACATGGGGGAGGATTCTGCAATTTGAGCAAATTACAGATGAATTTGAGTAAATTTGGCAGTAACTGGCCTAACTTTCAAGGATGGCTTGGAGATTTGCACAAATTGCAGACCCTTCTAAAAAAAATGTGCAAAATTCCTGGAAAATACTATGACTTGCTGCAGATCGATTTAGGCCCTGCATCAGGAACCAAAATAACGTCGGGGGGGTGGGAGGTGAGCCTGGGTAAACTCTTAGAACTCCCCTCCCCCTCCCAAATGGATTCTTCTGACATCCCTATTAAGTGGAATAAAGGTGTCTTTAATTGTTTTTAAAAAGCTGGCAGTGATGAGGACATATTACATAAGTTCATATTAGAATGCCAACTGAATGAATTTCTTCCCTGTACCTATTCCTGGGTATGCAGTTCCAGAGGTGTGGGGCCACCACTGAGAAAGCCATATCTGTAGTATGTGCCAGTCTAACAGCTCTCACTGGTGGGCCAGAGAATAAGGTCTCCTATACTGATCTTCACAGTTGGGAAAGCCCATACAGGTATAGGATGTCCCTCAGATAATGTGTTTCCAATGTGTTGGCATTAAAGGCCAAAACTAGCATCTTGAATTGGGACTGAAAACAAAGAGGCAGCCATTATAACCAATATCAAACAGGAGTAGATGATCCAAGCACCTAGTTCCCACAACTGTTCCAGCTGCAGCAGCTGCAGTTTCCAGTCATTCTTCGAGGGTAGCCCCTCACAGAGTGCATTACAGTAATATATGCTGGGCAAAATCTAGGCATGTGTCACTGTGGCTAGGTCAGCTCCCTCTAGGTAGGGTTTGTTTTCTGCCACAATTTCCCTCCAAAACCACATTTTAAAGCCCATTTTGGTCTCGTTCTGTGAGCTGACCATTGTGCTGGAACAAGTGTGAAAGCAGGATAACTGTGTTCTGATCCACATATTAGTCATGGAGGTGCAGATCTGATCAGGTCAGTCCAATTCCTCAAACAACCACTCTTCACTTAAGCAAATTCATGGTCAAGGCAAGATTTGAACAGTCAGCTACCTGCTTCGCATCTCCATCTGTTGACCACTACGGGAGCAATCCTATGCATGTTTAAATAGAAAAATGCCCTACAAGTGTAGGGCTTCTCTCTCTCTAAGTGTGCATAGGATTGTGCCTGAAACCATATTAGCTCTGTTCTAAACTTGTTTGCAGGGGTCCTCATCAATTCAGACATATTCATCAACAAATTCTTCCAAACTAGGTAGTTTTTCTCTCTTTGCAATGTACAAAAGGAAAAGAAGGTGTGTGTGTGGGGGGGGGGGGGGAGCCAGACACCTAGCTGGTGACTTTGGGTCTTTGTTTTGTTTTTTTAAGTATTAAAGTTCTCTTGAAAGAGATGGTGTGTGAAGGACAGGCAGTAAAAAAGGGGTGAGAGGGGGGTGTCCAATTGGAGATAAGGAGATTGTACAAAATCAGGAAGGAACCACTCAGCAAATGAAAAAGGAATAGCTAGAGAGGTTCTCCAACATAATCCAGCTAATCCATGCGTGGTCAGCGCCCAGAGAAACAGGAGCTTAGTTTGCTAGCTAGCCGGGAAGCGCAGTAGCCTGTAGAGCCTCCCGGCTATCGGTGGTGAGCTAATCTCCATGGTTTTTCATCTGAATGGAGCCGCCATTTGTGTGCTGTTGATTCAGATCAGTCAGGGACAAATTCATTTTCTGCTCCAAGCTCAGCACTCTCCTCCACTCCTTGGATTACAAACTGCTTATTGCAGAAGGCAGGCCCAAAGGAGTGAAACAGCTGCTGGTGTCAGATAAGGAGGTAGTTTGGGCTTTCTGTAGCATCCTCTCCTGCTTAGGCTGTTGGGTTGGGGAAGGAGGAGTTTGTTTGGGCAGAGGCATCCCGAAGATGATAACAATGAATGCTGAAGGATATCCACAGTTCCTAGCCTCAATCAAGCTATATGTTATTGTACAGACTTGCATGCCACATGAAATGTATCTTCCATCATTATATATATATATATATATATATATATATATATATATATACATTTGCTTTTCTCCTGTTTGTGAGACTGCAGTTCACAAACAGTGTGAAGAATGGTTTTGCCATGTGACAGGCATGGCCTCTGAAATATTTTGGAAATTTAAGCACTGTTTGCCATGTATAACCACATTAGAAATCAGAGTGCCAAACTGATTTCCAAATACTAGGATTTCCCAAGTACTAGGATTTTTTGGATTTTCCCAAAAAAAAGCATTAGTAATGCTGCTAGATCGGGGACCAGCATCCCATGGGTTGAATTCATCCCCAGAGGCCGGTTCTAAACCACATAATAGTAGCCCGAAGGTGCATGAAAGCAAAAGGAGCAAAGTGATTTGTTGGGTGTTTGAAACGTTTTCTATTATCGCAAAAGAAATATCTGAAATTAATTTACAAAATGCAGATGATAACATATCATCTCATTTGAAGTGTGTGGTTTGTTATTCCAATAATCAATGTATGCGATCCAATTTCAAACATAATTATTATAAATCTGCCTCCATTCTTGTAATTAGGTTTGACATTATAGCATATCTATGTAACCAATTTTTCCCATGAGACAGTTTAAGTATTATTGAGAGTTTCCAAAATGTTGCATAACATCTTGGTGCTAGAACAATTATATACGATTTCAACATTCAGTATGAGAAAAGTATATTTTTTCCTACAGTACAATTTTTTAAAAATGAAGAGCCTAATGCAAATGAGACCAACCTTTTTTAGCCCGAGAGACAAATTGCATTTTGGAGACGCTCTTCGTGGGCACATTCCAGTGGGTAGGTGGGCAGGGTCAAAGGTGAATGTGCAAAAGTGGGCAGGGCTGAACAACAACACCCCTAAAATAGCCCTCCACGATTACCAATCAAAGAAAGCACACCTACTCAGAAGTAAGCATGGGTGGCACGTCTACTCACAAATAATTAGGGTGAACCTCTGCATGTCTAGTCAGAAGTAAGCAGGACTGAATCACTCAGCAGCACTTTCACATAACACCCTAAATATCAAGTAACCATGAGCTGCATGTCTACTCAGAAGCAGGACTAGTCTCACAAGGAAGCAGGTCTATATCCTCCCAGGGCCCAGGCCCTACCTCCTCTGCCCTGTGAGGAAAAACTCTGATCAGCAGTTGATTGAAGATGAGAAAGAAAGAAACCTTGAGTGATTCAGTCCTGCTTCCTCCTGAGCCTTGTCCTGCTTACTTGTGAGTAGACGCGCTGACCATGTTTAGTTCTGAATATACCAGAGTAGAGGCTTAAAGTCCAAAACTTCTGGAAGGCACCAGTCTTCAGAAGCCTGGATTGTTTCCAGGGCTAAAGGGATGAATGGCCACACTCATTTTAAGGCAGCCTTGCATATTGGAGGGCATTTTCAAGGGAAATAGGGTGCTGGTAACAAATAGGTGTGACCAAGAATGTGAAGTCCAGGACAGGCCCCAGTTCTTTATAAGAAGAGAACAGATCCATTTGTCTTTTGCCCAAATGACTTGGCTCACCCAGGTGTGTGACTTGCTGTTGAGCCCCAGCCAAGCATGTTGTCCCGTTTCGCTGAAGTTAATGATGCTTCTGATGGTGGCACAAATGGCTGCAGTTCTAGTCCCAGCTCTTAGTTGGCCTTTCTACTGCTTGTTTCATGATGTTTTGTGCACAAGACTTGGCAGAGAGAACAGAACAAAAGCTGCTGTTGAATGAGTTTGCTTGCTTGTTTTAAGAAAATGGAAGAACTTTCCTCTAAAATGCCAGGGCAGGGCAGGGGGAATGGGAGCAGGGTCACCCAGTGTGGTGCCTTGGGGTGGGCAGATAGACTCGGGGGTGAACTTACTGTTCAGACAGGCTGTTTCCTCTGCAACTTTTCCCTAAGCAACAGGTTTTTGGTTTTTAAATGTCCTTCCCATGCAAAGCTGTTTTGGAATTCAAGACTGCTGTTCCACACATAGGAATTGCAAGTATCAAGTGTTTTTAACCTGACATACTATCAAATCAACTGTATGGCCCTCCAGACATTTTTTTGCCCTACAACTCCTACCTTCCATAGCCAATGGTGAGGGTTAGGGGGCTATCCAAAGTGCTGAACCTATTTTGGGGGTAGGGTTCTGCACCTTGGATACTCCTTTAGAATTCCAGCAGGTTCTGAGTGGAGCCCAGAATGGATTCACAGCCCCACTCAAATTGGAGCAATCAATCTCCACTGCTCTGGGAAGCCACCTGCCATTTTTTTCTATTTCCCACAATTCCCCCAAGGCACCCAGCATAGCATTGTGAGAAATTTGAAGAGGCAGGCAGGTGGCTTCCCAGACCCTGCTGGCAGGGTGGGGCACCTTGCCAGGTGGTGGAGCTGGCCCTGGCCAGAGGCTTACATTTGCTCCTGGTCTGTAGTGACCCAAGTCATTAAGAATCAAGCCAGCTAATATTTTCATAGTCTCACCCCGGGTCCTGTCTCTTGGTCACACTGCAGCGTAACTTTGTGGAGAACTGGCTTAGATGGTTGGTTGGGTGGATGGATGGATGATGAGTTAATTGTACTTCAAAGGATGCTAAATGATCAGGCTCTGCCACATTCCCCGGGTGTGAGGCTTTCCCCGTGGTTATCTTCGGGAGTGAGACAGCATTTAGGGGATTGAAATGTAGCTGCTTCATGTCACTCCCAGCCAACAAGGCAAAGCATGCACGGAAGCGAGTGAGTGTGTGTGTAATTAGTTGCTGGCACCGTTGCACCACCTGTGATGGTGGGTAAAATTAATGTGAAGCAACAGACGTCAGGGCTACGTGAACTGACTTTCAACCAGGCCCTCGCTTTTCCTCACTTCAGATCTCTCTCCTTGCCAATTGTCTAGTGCCTTTTTGATGTCAGCTCTGTGTCTGTGGGGGGGTTTCTCCTCCCCCTGTTATTGTTTATTGCTCGCAGTAAGAAAGAGAATTTTTAAAGTGGAAGGCTAAAACAGGAAGGTTTAATATTGCAAGAGGCAGACTTCTTTGGCCTCTTTTTCTTACGCCTCTTCTTTCTGTTTATTTTTTTTCCTGGGGTGCTGCCATTGCATAGAGTTATTTCTGTGAAATGTTATGGAGTTGGCTGGTTAGAGGACAATACGAAATGTCTCGTGCTGAGAGAGGGCATCTCACTCCAAAGATTACACGCAGCACCAACTGCTGGTATAACTGGCACAAAGACTGTCAGGAAGAACTCTGATCTTTCACTGCTGGAGATGGGAGAAGCAAGGGTTGGGGAAAGTTGTGTACAGCTTTGAAGTAAACCAGAACTAAGAATTCAATAATCTTATCTTTAAAACAACAAGGATTTCTAGTCCTCATGATCATGGAGAAAATGATGATAATATGTGAAAGGGATTCAGAGGTCAGAAAGTCAGGAGGATTCTAAGCAGTGGTGCAGCTAGGGCTGGACTTCAATCAGGACCAAAGTCCATGCCCTCCATGGGCAGGGGTCCCCAAATAACAGGTGATGGGTCAATGGCAAACAGGAGCTGATGCAACAGACATGCTATTTATTTATTTTAAAAACCTATTTTATAGTCAGGGAACAGATGGCCAGGCATGTCTATGATTGCAGACTCTCATTTGATTGTCTTTCTTCTTAAAATATGTTATTCTTTTCTACAAGAAAAGGATACTTATTCCCAGGTGAATGAGTTTAGCATTAGGGGAGCAGTAGCAAACACGATGTCATGTGTTCCTGTAGTCATGAATGATTTAATTGAGTTTAAAATGTGAAACTGCATGGGCTTAGAGTATTTCTTTTTTTAAATCAGGGTTGGCCGTTTTTGTTTTGCTCTAATGTATCAGGACTGTAGAAGCAGTTGTAATGGGTGGAATGGTAGTAGTAGTAACTTTATTGTTTAGAGCCAAAGGCCGGCGCAATATACGCAAAAAGAAAAACAGTGCAATACAAATCACATAGAGAATAATAGAATAGCAGAGTTGGAAGGGGCCTATAAGGCCATCGAGTCCAACCCCTTGCTCAATGCAGGAATCCACTTTAAACCTTCCCTGACAGATGGCTGTCCAGCTGCCTCTTGGTTGCCTCTAGTGTGGGAGAGCCCACCACCTCCCTAGGTAATTGATTCCATTGTTGTACTGCTCTAACAGTCAGGAAGTTTTTCCTGATATCCAGCTGGAATCTGGCTTCCTGTAACTTGAGCCCATTATTCCATGTCCTGCATTCTGGAATAACCGAGAAGAGATCCTGGCCCTCCTCTGTGTGACAACCGTTCAAGTATTTGAAGAGTGCTATCATGTCTCCCCTCAATCTTCTCTTCTCCGGGCTTCTTTCAGTCTCTCCTCATAGGGCTTTGTTTCCAGACCCCTGATCATGTTTATATATACATAAATACACATATCTAACAGGATCAGAATCGCATGGAACAGCAGTGGAAGGGTAGTGGGAGATGAGAAATGCTAGTTGTTTCACAAAGGAAGTACTGCAACATGACTGCCTAAAAGGGCCCTATGAGACCATTCAGCCAGGGTCTAAAATTGCCAAGGATGTATAAACCAGCAAAACTCAGTCCCACCAAAGGTCTCTAGATTTCATCTTGAAGTTTCACTCAAGTCCATATGGTATTGCGAGCTTTGTTGTTTTCTTTTGACATGAAAATCGATGTGTATTTTCATGCATATTTTTCCAATTGTACACATCACTTGTGTGCATCTTTGCAATATATACATCCTTCTCCCATTGATTAAAGCTGTCAAACACAATTTATTTATTTATTTATTTTTATTTATTTATTTATTTTTATTTATTTATTTATTTATTTATTTATTTGGTCCATGCATCACATGCCCAGCTTGGAAATCTGGGCATGTGCAAATTGCATCTGAGGCCATCCTCAGTCTGGAAGGTGTAAACTGGGTAAAAATCCTTATTAAAAAATGAACTGAAACAAATCTCTCATAAATCACTAAAAAATACCTAGCCACACCATTGCTTTCAGGATCAGTGGCCAAATTGTAGGGAGAAAAGTTCCAATATGGTGGGTTTGACAGCAAACAGAGGGGGGAGAAGGCAGGGGAGGGGTACTGTTTGACAGCTGTCAAACCCACTGTTTTGGAACTTTGGGAACTTTTAAAGTAAAAAATTCATAGCCACAAAATGCCTGCACCTATCTTTCTAAAAAAATTCACACTTAAGTACCTCAAACCCATTTGTAATGTGGTCAAGTTTCATGCTTCTATCTTTAAAAATAAAAAAGTTAAATGCGTTTCTCTCCTCATTTCTCCAAAAATACCTTGCCACTACATATTTGAACCTATGTTTCTGAAATTTCTCACACATCACTAACTTCATCTCATCTCTAATGTGGCTAAATTTCAAGGTCCTATCATTAAAAATCAAATAAAAAGTTTAAGGTGTTAATTTCTTACTCCCAACGCAACCCATTTTTCAAAAATTAATTGCCACCCAAGGCAAGCACCTATGTTTCTGAAATTTCACACACATGAATATCAACATACCATCTGCAATGTGACAAAGTTTCATGTGTGGATCTTTAAAAATAAAAAAAGTTATAGGCATTCCAGGTTCATTTTAGAAAATGTCACAGACACAAAATGCCTGCACCAATCTTTCTGAAATTTCTCACACGGATGTAATTTTAACCCATCTGCAATGTGGCCAAGTTTCATGCTTCTATCTAAAACAATAAAAAGTTATAGACATTTCTTTAAAACAATACTATGCTATGGGGATAATCATTCAAAATGGCATCCAATTCAAAAATCGGACGTCCGATTTTCGTATCAGTATCGGACCCAATATGATATGATGGACCTCTGATTTTTCGGATATGATACTTTACAAAATCTGAAGTTCCGATTCTGATATGATTTTTGCGTCTGTGCACATCCCTAATTAACAAGCAAGCTTTCTAGCTCTTCGGACACCAGCTCATGAAACTGGAAATAGCTAGTAGGGTTACTGCTACCAACCCCCCAGCCGCCCTAGTATTTGCCATGTTACAAGAGCAAGGACACCTACACATTCTCAGTGACTGCTCCCTTCAGGGCTGTCCCAAGACATTTTTCTGCCTGAAGTAAAAATAGTGACTCTCCCACAGTCCAAATACAGAAGCTGTCTGAACAGCCAGTTGACTCTTCAATAGTGGTGATGGGATAGCATCGTCCCTCACACCTGAGGGTAGCGGGTCAGTTAAGGGGGTGGTGGGCACACAGGGCTCTATCCTCCAAAAGAGGGGAATGACCACGAGGGTCAGAAGGAACAACATGGGACTACCACTGCTGTCCCCTGGCATGTACCTCCTGAGACAGTTGTTTCAGTCTACCTAAAGGTAGGGCTGGCTGTGGCTTCATTTAACTCTAGATTCCTATTATGGCCAAACTGGGAAACAATGGTTACCAGGTTCAAAATAAGAAACAATTTCAAGCTTTGTGTTGCTGGGGTGTTTTGGTTGGGGGGGAGGGGTTGGGGGGTGTAAGTAGGTGGGTTTTTTTTTTTTTTTCTAAGCTCCTGATGTGTTTTGAACCTGGTAACCATAGTTTCCCAGTTCAGACATAATAGGAAACTCGGCTTAATTGAAGACTTGCTGGATTAATCATGGCGCCAGGCAGGGGCTTCGCACCCTGGCCAAAAAGCTTGTGCGTATCTCAGCTTATTAAGCTGCATTTGATCATCCAAATGCAGCCACGTTGTATCTGCATTATTGACTCCAGCTTCTCCCAATTACACCTAGTAGCCCAAGGGGTACAAATAGCAGGCTATGGGGGAGGTGGCAGATTCTGTGCGCTCGGCTGCGTAGGGAAGGGGGCGGTCTTTCCTTTCCTTTTTTCCCAAAGCCTTGTTTTTATCTCTGAACCAACAGAACGGTTGGCTCATCAAATATTAACACCTTCTCAACTGCTGCTTAAGAGGTTTCCTTTAAAGTCCGTGGATCTTGAATATGTGTCTGTGACAGCTGAGGAAATTGCTGCCTGACTTGTATTCTGATCTGCTTGGGGGGAGAGGGGGGAATGGAGAGGCACAACGGGCAGCTGTTAGTTAAGGAACAGAAACAAATGGAAATCGCAGCGCCGCTTCCATCTCCTACAATGCCCTGTGCTCTGTTCATCCCATTTGCTAAGAGCCCTGTTAGAAAGGGAGTTTTTGGCACCCTGGAAACTTCTGAGGAGGGTGATCACCAGCAGCAGCCCACCCTCGGTGGGTTTCTCCCTCACCACCACTACCACCGACAGAAGCTCATGTGCTGTGTACAGCTCCCTGACTGTGAGGAGCTCATCTAGGGTTGAGTGAGGGTCTCGCTTCCATTCATTTCATGTCAGAACTTGCCACATTTGAGGCTTCGAACCCAGGCGCAATTTTCCTTCACAAATGCAAAATGCGAACTTTAGAAGAACGTGCACTTCAAACAATGCACATGTGGAGAAAACGTGCATTTTTGCCCTTTCTTCAACAGGGGAAAGCACACGTCTGGCCATGCACTTTTAAAAATCACACCGGCGTATGTGTTCCTTTTCCTGTTCAAATGAGTGCAGGGAGGGGAAGCTCCCAGTCAGGAAGGGGACTGAGACGGACCAAACTTCGAGGTGGAATTCCGTGCGCCTGGACAAGCTTGAGCCTTGCTGATTCCCCGTCCCTCTGCTCATCTCGTTTCCCCATTAACGCAGCTCCGTAAAGAAAAGCTGCACCTGTAGAACTTTTTTCCTTGCACTCCTTCAAAGCAGAGGTATCTCTGACAAGAAAGGAGTTGGCAGCACACCTTTGGACCGCCTTCCATATTAAAAGGAAGAAAGAAAAGCAGACAGAGATGTCCATCACCATGCTGAAGGAAGGCTACGATCCCAAATCTAATAACCTTAAGTTAAAACAATTGGGACCTATTTCTGGGTGAGCAATGGTCACAGCATTGATTCCAACCTGGCCAGTATATAAGCACTGTCCCCAAGGAGAGAATCCTCACTCCTGGATTCCCTGAGATACCAACATGGGAGCTGACAGGTGTAGCACCATGGACTACTTTAGCCACAAGCAAAATCCCATTTCCGAAGACAAGGGAAAGGATAGGTCATCAGGTATAGGACAAAAGCATCTGGAGGGCCATTTTCTGTATGCATTTCTTCCTTTTTTTTTTTTGCAAACTGCGTTGCACATTTCAGAAAGATATGGATGCTGCATTCCAGTTCATGGAGAAAAAAACTGTTTTTCAATGCCAGCGTGATCCGTGAACATGTACAGAGTCCCTCTCCTGCATCACTGAACACACACACCCCTAATCAAACCCCACACCACTGGGACTTGGGGTCAAGTTTCCAACGCCCATGCCTTGTAGACAGTTTTCAACCTTCACAACGTCTGTTTTTGCCCTGATGTTCTTTGCACAACACAACCCCACCAGCCGACTCCATTTCCCGGAGTTTAGCTCCTCCCCATCCAGGCTTCTTTGAACATGGATTCAAAATGTTTCCCTGTCTTGTGGCTACGTTCCTTATTTTGCCAAGTGAAATGCATTTTTCCCTGGCAAGGCATAGTCCCAGAGCTTCTCCTAGTTGGCATCCCTGATTTGAACTGGCACATTTGTGTCTCCCTGCAGCCTCTGCCAGTTAAGAGGGATCTGCTATATTAAGCTCTTTTTAAATAACAATCACAACTATATTAATATTTAAAGGGGGGGTTGCTGTCACAGATGCACCGGTGCCTCCAGCAAAAACAGATGGAGCTCATGGCACCAGGAGAAGAGTGAGCCACCCATGCAACCAATACAACATTTCCCCCCTCCTTCCCCTCACCCACCCATACCTGCATGTATACAAAGAGAGGGAAGGAGGGGGAGAGAGAGAGAGAGAGAGAGAGAGAGAGAGAGATGCAAGATTTGACTTCCAAAAGGTAGTCATAACCATTAACCGCTAACAGTTTTTGAGTGTGTATAGCCAAAATGCGAACTCCCAGCTTGAGACATTAAAATGTAATCACTGCAACAGCTGGCTTTGCATCGCGGCGCACCCGCACGGAACGGGAAAAAGAAAATACCAACGCTCAGCCATGAAGAAGGAAACAAAACGGCACCTCTCAGCAGCTGCCAGCCAGGGCTAGCTCAGCAGATTGGGGCGAAGGAAGGGGCTGCCGGTTTGCAGGGGCAGAAAAACGACATCTTAACTTGGGCCCATGTGCGGGGAGGTTGAAATAGAGAGTGATGCTGTGGGGCTTGATGCCTGTCGGATGAGGTGGGTTGTGGCTCAGGGGTAGAGCACCTGTTTTGCTTGCAGAAAGACCCAGGTTCATGGCTTGGCATCTAAGTTAGGGCTGGGAAACCTCCTGCCTGAAACCCTGGAGAGCCCCTAACAATATGTATCCACAATATTGGGCAAGATAAACCAATGGTCTGACTCAGTATAAGGCATCTTCCTATATTCCTAGAATAGCAATCCGTGTGTGTCATGTAGGGAGGTCTCTATGAGCAAAGCTCATGTTTAGCAAAATTCTTCAAATTCCACTTCTAAGCTCGTGTTAGATCGCGATTTTTTAACAATGAAAATGGCTGCATCTTTTTGTGTGTATTTTCCAAATGTATGCATCAGTTGCTCACCTATTTGAAAGGTGTGCATCCTTCTCCCATTGAGTAAAGCATGTTGGCACACTTTCCCCCCCACACACACACACACCACATCAATGGAAATGAATTTCTCATACATCCCTAGGGCCATCCAGTCCCTGAGGGGGAGGCAGTAAAAACATTGCAACACAGGCCCCCTCCACACACAAACCATACAACAGGGATAGACAACGTGTATCCTTCCAGATGCTTTCGGTCTGCCCTAGTCAACATAGCCAATGATGAGGGAAGTTCCAGGTCAATAACATGTGGAGGGTCACATGTTCTCCATCTTTGCATGCACACAATCTCAAGAGTCCTGAAACAAATGTTTCTATTTGATTTCCAAATAGCATGTTCTACTTTGCTGAAATTACATTGCCAGTAACTAAACTTTGCGAGAAGGGGAAAAAAACATCACAAACGTCAGGAAACATTCAAGGGAAAGTGGATGGAGCAAGAGGAAGGGGGGGTCATCTTGGGACACACCACGGGACTGTATTGGGATCCCAGTGAGCCAGGTTTGGTTCCCAAGCCTGAGGTTCTGTACCTCTGCTCTAGAATGAGTTCCCAAGGATGATAGGCCAATTAAGGATGTCCGTCATTGGGAAATCCAGTTCTTTTGGGATTTGACTGAGTTCTGTGACATGTCCGTCTCATTTTGTTTCTGCGAACCAAGCTGCAGGCTGCTCCCCCAAACTCCGGGAACTTTTTTGCACATTTTTTGGGAGGGACGGTTACACAATTTGTGCAAATCTCTGAGCTATTTGTGCAAGTCACAGCTGAATTTGTCCGAATTGTGGTCAAATCCGCACAAATGGCTCAGAAATGTGCACAAACTGTGAATCCTCCCTCCCCCACAACAATGTATCAAATGTCCCAAACTCTGCAAAATGGCCCAATTCGCTGCAGGTTTTGCTGGACACTGCAGTGGGAACCAAATTGAGCTCTGTGAGGGTTGAGTCCAGGAAAACCCATCAAACCCCAACCCCCAAAATGTTTTTCTCCAACACCCCTAATGCTGACATCGTTCCCTGCTCATGTGCAGAACACCTTGAAGTAGGAGCAACATCACACATGCGTGAACCAGCCTCAAGATGGGGAGTGTGCAAACTTCCTCGGCTTAATAGCCCTGCAATTTGCCACTCTCAGAACGTTCTCATCAATGCTGTATTAAACAGGATGGTTTTTAATGATGCCTTTACAGCCTCCAAATGGGAACTTGTAACAAGCGCCTTTAGAAACAGAAAAGATCTGAGACGAGGCAACGTGGCCAATTTCTCTTCGGGGAGAGGAGGCCTAGCAGGGGTGGCAATTTTCTTCCCCATTTTCTAGTCCCCTTCTCTGCTGGGCAGGTGACACCGTGCAGTCGGAAAAGGCCGGAGCCGCCTTCGTACACATGCCGATGGCTCGGCTGAAGGGGAGGATTAGCAATCCTGTGGTGAGTTTCCTTGCACTTCACAAGTGTGGGGGGACTCTAAAGCCCAATTTAGCAGCCTTTAATCGAAGTTATTCTGAGCCACGCTTGCCGCTAGCTCGGAGGATATGTCAGGGTTGGGTGAGAACCACATAAACATCGTTATCCAGAGGGAAGAAAAGAAAAGCCAAAAGAGATTCTCTCTTATATGCCTACATTGCTTTCTTTTGTTTCTGCTTCAGAAGAATTTCCCCTGTCTCCTCTTAATTCCGGGGCGTCTCCACATGTTTTGTGTTTCAAAAAAGGAAAATGGGGAAAAAAAACAGAGAAAAGAACCCAGTGAATAAAGATTGGACTGAAGTCACTTCAGACAGCTTTAAATATGCTAAGCTTTTTTTGTTTCTGCAATATAAATAATTAATCCTCTTAGAGCTTCAAGAGCTGAAATGAGACATTGATTTGGGATGGCTCTGAGTTGGCTCTTTCTTTTTTGGCTGGGATGGAATAGTAACAGCGGCGGAGTGTGGGGGCCACGGGGAAAGGAGAGGTACTAGGATTGAGTAAGGACCGATGCGCAAAGGGGGGGACAGATGTGCAGTGTGCTAAGTTGGAGGGTGACTTGAACTAGAGTAATGTTTGCTGTAGGGATGTCAGAAAAATCCACCGTGGAATCCGATAGATTCGGATTCCGTGGTAGACTGGCTTTTCCCGAGACACATGGGATTCAGCAGGCTTGCAGAACATTTTTGCTTTTTGTTTTACCTTCTGAATTTCTGCATAAATTTAGTTGTAGAAAAAGACACACACACACACATATTCTTTAAACAAAAAACCTAAGGTTTGCAAAACAACGTTAAGGCTCTACACTTTTCAACCAAGCACCCAAAAAGCAGGGAAATTGGGAGTTAAGGCTCACAAGCCTTAATGCCGCATCCTCCCTAGGGAAGCAGGAAGTGCAAGTGAAATTCCCATTCTCCCAAAGCAGATAAACCGTGTGGAGAGGATGGAGAATATGATATGCAGAGGTGACTATGGGGTTGTGGAAAACTGACGATGAACAACTTCTCTTTTTTTGTTGTTGTTTAGAGCAGCCCTTCCCCAACCTCGAAGTCAGTATGTCCCATGGTCAGGAATGCTGGGATATATATATATATATATATATATATATATATATATATAATTTCCACCATAGACTAAAGCATGACAATATGCACTTGGGGTGGATTTGAACATTTGGGGGTCATTTGCGCATTTGCGCTAATGTGAATTTGTACATATTTGGGAAACTGGAGTGGATGGCCAAAAGAAAGCACCTGACAATCACTAGTTTAGTGCCATGCCTCCTGTGCCACCCTCAAACCAGGCAGATTAGGCTCTGTGGACCAATACCACCCTCTGGATTGCAGTTCTAGCCTAAACACAGTGAATGGTTCCACACCAATAAGGACACACCAGGTCTTATAAACCCCTCATATCCATGTCACAACCTTAGCCTGCACAATGTGTTTCAGCAGCCACGCAGACTCTTGACCACCAGTCTAGCTTTGACCACATCACCTGTCTGTGGCCCCTTTGACCCTTATTGGCCTGTGCCAGAACCAGACACCCAGCTGTAGCCTCACTTGGAGTGGTAGCAAAACATGTCAGGACCAGAGTGGGTGAAGTGGGTCAGATGAGGAAGCTTGGCAGATGGGTAATCTGGTCAGCTTGATGAGGAGGTGAGCTGGTCAGCCAATGAGATGAGAGGCAGGTAGAAAGGAACTATGCAAGGCCATTTTTTCAACAGCTTGGTCTGTAACCAAAAGAGAAGTTGTGCAGGCTGAGGATATTGGCCAGTGTCAAGGGCTTCATTTGGCTAGGTGGAACACATTGGCCCCTTTTATCAGCAGACCCTTGCTTAACAGGCAGCTACAATATCGCTTTTTGGCTATCTTCAACAGCCTTCTCCAATGTGGTACTATCCAGATGTTTTGGACCTCAGCTCCCATCAGCATGGCCAGGAATGCAGGAAGTTGAAGTCCAAAACATCTGGAGGGTACTACATTGAAGAATATTGCATTCTATAGCATTCGTGTCTAAACACACCAGAAATCAGGACTGAACTTGCACCCTCTTATTGTAAGCTGCCATGGTGGCAGTCTAGGGATGTGTGATTCAGCAAAACCTGAACTCATCAAATTTTATTGAATTATTATTATTATTATTATTATTATTATTATTTACATTACCATATGGCCCAATGGCCCAAGTTCTCCAGATTCCACCTTGAAAATCATTTCAATTCATGTCCATTCCAGATTAGGATCTTTGCTTTTTGTTCCCTTTTTTGCACCAAAAAATTGTGTGTATTTTTGTACATATTTTTCCAAATGTATGCATCAATTGTGCACACATTTATACAGATTTTGACTGCAGAATGAGTTTACAACTATGTTCTGGTCTGAGAAGTGTGAATTGGGTACATTATGGTAAAATATGAACTGAAATGAGTTTCTCATACATCCCTGGGTGTCACACGGTGGATATGCCAGCACTGGAACCTACATCTAGATTTGGCACTGACATTATTTTATGGATCATAAACCACTTCCATCTTTTTTCTCAGTTAAGCTCCAAGTTCCCTCAACCAACCCTTCTTAGCACTTGCCTTCTAATTCCTTTATCATTCTTATACTTTCCCTTGTGGAATCCTTTCCCATTGGTTGATCCTGGGTGTGAAACGAGGACCCATAGAAATGCATCGGTTCTTCTCGGCACTGAGAAATGTTCCACAGTGACATGAAGAAATCCAAATCCACATTGGAAGAATTTGTGGTCTTACATGCCGATCACCATAAATCTGACTAGACAAATTATGTTAAGAGATTGCAGAGGGGGTGATTTTTAAACTAGAGAATAATCCTGTTAAATGGTTTCCTAAAAGAAGAGTCATGGTGTGTATGAAATTGGATTATCTCATCTGGGTTCCCACCCAACCCAACAGAAAAAGTAAACCTATTAAATAAATCTATTGTATTCCATCTAAGTTGATACAATATGAGCAGGGGAGGCTTCCCTTTTCCAAAGTAGTTTGCTTTGGCTATCTTAAAGAGCCTTGTAATATACCACTCTGTGTGAACCCTGCCCCCCCAATGTATACAGTGCCCTGGGACCAAAATCTACATTGCACGCCCAACATGGCTAATTTCCGTCTCAGCATCTCAGTCCAGCAAGGGTGATCCATGAGTAGAGATGCATGAATCAACAAAACCCACGCTCACCAGAGTTCCCTGAATTTCATCTCAAAGCTTGTTCTGACTTGAGTCTGTGAGCTCCATTACACCAGCGATTCATTGCACACTCGCCATGCCTGGTATGTGGTGTTGTAGCACAGTACTCACATGTCGTTGTCCCTGTCCTGCACTTATTTTGCCCCTTCCCCCCCCCCCATTGCATTTTATTTTGGTGTGGGGAAAGTCTGGATTATTTTCCCCTCTCATTTTTTTTCCTTTGTTGGGGGCGTGTGCTAATGGAGTCTTGCTGATGAAAGGGGAGGGTGGGGCGGTTCTCCTCCTCCAACACGTCATCGTGCAGGCTTGTTAGTTGGTTGAATGGACTTTTTAGTGCTCCAACACCCCCCCCCCCACATTGCCCACAGAAACGGGAGCCCAGATGAAACCTTAAATCAGTAATCACTAGATAACAAAGCCAGAGTGAGTGGGGGAAGAGCCTACACCCATCAGAGTACCACAACCAATGAACTGGAGGAGGAAGGAGAAGGGGCAGGGTGGAGTGGAAGAACAAACAAGCGAAAACTCATGTGAAAGGCACTGAGTGTGATGGAGCCCTTGACTCGCTTATGAAACAGAAGTAAAAAATGTGGAGGCAAACCAGAGGGGGGAAAATAGGTGTGATGGAGGCCTGTATCAGATGGCCAGCTTTGTTTTGTTTTGTTTTTTGCCTGGAACACGAAGTGTAGTTTTCATGCATATCATTCCAAAGGTAAACATCAGTGTTAAATGTATGCATTTTTCTCTCATTGATGAAAGCATACTTGTATGCATTTTTCAAACGTATGCATTTTATGTGTACTTTTCAAATACATGCATGTGTTCGAACAGATTGGGGGGTGGGAGAGAATCATATTGCAAGCTCAGGAATGTACAGACTTTGACCATGGATTGCGTCCGACTCTTATGTTCAGATCAGAAGTTGTGAACTGGGTAAATTCTGATAAAAAAATGAACAAGAATGGATTTCCCATACATCCCTATTCATGAGCTGCAGCAACACATACCCTAAGTGGCTTGCTCTTCCCAATTCAGACCCTTGCACATTAAAAGGTGATGTACTGGTGGGGGGAGAATTATGGCCACCAACTAATTAAAGCAGGGGTGGGTAACATGTGGCCCACCGGATGCTTTACCCTACACCTCCCAATGCATATTCTCAGAAGTAAATCCCACTGGGTTTGCCCCAGTTGCATAGCATTGCTGTGATCAAGAAACATACTTTCACAGGTTTGGGGGCAAGAGTATGTGCTAAGGATAGGGATACTGGAGAAATCTGAAACTGATTCAAAGGGGTTCGGATGTCTCTGAATATGACCTGTGGATTCCATAGCAGATTGGCTTTTTCCAAGTTGCATGGATTCCGTGGAGTTGAGGACAGTTTGTTTGTTTTACTTGGGGGCTGGCTTTGTGCAAATGCACACTTGTTCAAGTGGACATCTGCAAACAAATGAACTCCATACACAAAAAAAGTCCAATTCTGCCAACGAGCAGACAACAAGACGAATGATGCCTGACAATTGGCAAAACGCAGAAGGAATGGGTTTTACAAACTCAGTATATCCCTAGCTAAGGATGGACTCAAGTTCTGTCTCTCCCGACTATGAAGGACTTTGGAAATTTCAGTCAATTCTCATCAAAAATGAATGGAAACAACATTCCCACCCATCTGAACCAGCCAAACTCAATAGGCACAGCTTTTACCAGCATAGAGATGACCATAATGTACCTGCCTGCTGTGCAGTCATTAAAGACAGGGATCCTATCAGGAAAAAAAGAGGTGGCAACTTAATTGAGTACCACAAACATGGCTGAATGCAGAGGGTTTCAAACCCAGACTTTTAAGAGTAAAGCACGCAATGCCCTTGGCCTGGATGGACAAATCTGTCAGATTCATGTTTTTGTTTTGTTTTCACATTCAACTTTCTTTAATCTCAAGTTATTTTTGTCTCAAGTATGGAGAACTTTGTAAATTTTCATAAATGCTTATCAAAACTGGACTGAAACAAATTCCTCATCCATCCTGGTGTGAACCTCATCGACTTTGAAGAAGACTTTTGAGAGTTCCAGCAGCCATTCACAGGATTACGGTTCCTTAAGGGACCCTGGCCTGAAGGACATGAAGAGAACAATTTTCCAAATCCATAACTTTTGCCATCAGGCAAAACTATGATCTGGAGCTGTTTATTAAAATATTTGTCCCCAAAGACCTTCAGACTGATGAGCAATCAGATGCACACAGGCTTCTGCCCATTCATTGGAAGAAGGGGAATTATCAAGTTCAAATTATATGTGGAATCAGAAGGTTGGTCTCTTCTGTACTGAAAGGAGTGGTGATTATCATCAAAGACGGCATCTGTTTTAAAACAATCAGGCAGTGGATGGGCTTGGCGTACCGCACAGCAGCCCTTCTCTGTCAAATATCATTATAATTTTTGCTAGATAATCTGAACTCTTGAAATACAGGAATGAGTTAGAGTTGGATTGGTGGGTTTTCTTTGCAACCCTCCCAGATGAAAGTCAAGGATGGCTTTAATATAATGCTTCTCCTTCCGTTAACAAAATCAGCAGCCTAAGATCTGAACTATCCATATCCTGTGCCAAAAAGAAAGGCTAAGCCCCATTTCAATTCTGAATATATCAGTTTGCTTCTTCTACATCGATGTGTCTGATTTGTAAATAAGTTTTGTTCTGAACCCAGTGAGCTCTTCCAAAATTAGGACTTAGAAAAATAAGAGGAACATGCAAGGCTGACTCAAAGGTAGTACGAATGGATAGATGGGAGCCAACTGGAGGGGTTGGAGCAGGTTCTACATTAATGAGGTTGTGGAACATCAGGGTTCTAGATAGGCCCTTGCCCTTCTCCATGGAGGGTTGGGTGAACTCACCCACATCTGATTCATTAGACACTTGCCCCACCGCCGCCTGCCCCCGCTCGTCAGGCGGCGCAAGTCTCAGCGAGGCCCAATGAACACTCAGCAGCCATACGTCCTAACTCCATAAATTACATATTTCCCCTGTTTTGTAAATGGTGGCTGTAAAGGCCCTATTTATGTAATGGGGAAATGCACAATTTCTGGAGCCTCCATTATTGTGCACCACAGTGGCTCTAGAAATTGTGCATTTTCCCCATCTCATAAATGGGGCCTTTATGGACTCCATTTATGCAACAGGGGAAATATGTGTGGTGCACAATGGAGGATCCAGACAAGGGCTGATAGCTGCCAACAATCACTGGGCCTCACAAATGTGCAGACTTGGTTTGGGGGGGGGGGTGGACGTGGGGGAGTCCATCAGGCTCCCAGACTCAGTTGGGTGCCCGTGACATCCCTATCTCCATGGTTAGCAGAAGTCCACTCCATTGTGCGGGGATAGGGCCACCCAGTGCACTCCACATAGTTTGGGCTACAATTCCCAAAATCTCAGACTACTGGCCATCCTGGCTTGGGCTGATGCAAGTTGTTGCCCAAAGCAACTGGAGGACACCAGGTTGCCTGTCCTTGAATTAGGCAAAGTTTTGCTCAGGTTGAAGATGTTCTCATAAAACAAGATTTTGTTCTTCTTGGCACAAAATTCTGAGCTTTTAGGCCCAGGGTATTTGGAGATTAGCATATCATTAAAAAAAAAGAAGTACCTTTTAAATCAGTGGTAGATAGCATGCAGATTGTGGGCAGCATGCACACTCATACACCCCACGGCCATTTTTGTGGCCCCCTACCACTACTGAATTTGATGTGGCAGCAACTGAAAAGCAGTGAATTTGTAAACAAGCACAGCAAAATCTCCCAAGAGGTTCCCAGGAGCACAATTCTCCTTGAAGACAAGGCCTGTGTTCCCTGTCTACCTTGCTTGCTTGAAAAATCACCATTTTTTTCCCCTCTTCCTTCCCCACCCCGCCATCATTTGAGCATTGATCATAATGCAGGATGCTGTAGCAATTTGATGAGGCCCTTCCTCAGTTAGAAAGGGAAAGCAAAATACAAGCAGTGCTCTACAAGCTGGGTTTCTATTGGCTGTCTCCATGCAGCCAGGAGACATGAAAGAGGCAACAGGTTGTTCTTGCTAGTTTCCATTCCACTGGTGGATGTAACCGCATTTGAACCCCCTTCCCCCCCAATGAAGCAACCTGAGGATTTGACCTGCCAGGTGTTCCCCCAGGCTTTCTTTTTCTCTGAACCATCCGGCCAGGCTGCAGAGCTCCGGCTCTAGCCAGTGACACTAATAATCCAATTACTTTAGAAGTTGGGCTGTGAAGTTTGAAGCGAACGAAAATGAGCACAATGAATTCCCACCGCTGTCGCTGCTAACAAAGCAAAACAGGCCCTCTCTCTTTTCTCGTTCTCCTCTTGCAAAGCAGTGGAAAAAGAGGAGAACTGCTCTGCTTCCCGGGTATGGCTTCTTAATTAAACTTCAGAAGCAGATCTGCAAAGTTGCGAATCAGAGTTGCTAATTGGCAATCAGGCCTGAGATGGCTTTGGCTCGCAGAGGGGGAGGGGGAAGCAAGAGAAATGGAATTGGCCTGCAAAGCCACGGGAACTCTCTTGGCATACCAATCTGTGCAGAGAACATGCTGGGAGTTGGCAGTTTGGATTGGCAAGCAGCTAGAGCCAAAGGTGCACCCATTATGTTTTATGGAGCCACTGGGGATACGGGATGCTCAGCACTAGACTAAGCACCCGTAAGAGGTCTTTTACGTCTGGGGGGGGGGGGCTGGAAAACATACTATCTGCCAATCATACAAGAAAAGAAGCTAAAGATCAATATTATTGAATGAGAAGAACCAACTACTATATTGCTTCCAGAAAGCAGAACTCTTGTGGTCCCACTCAGTGGTGCAGTGGAGGGGGAAAGTGAGTGAGCTCTGGTCTGCGACATTTTATTATTATTTTTAATGCGGGAATTATAATGCCATCTGCTGGAGCACCAGGCTAATTGAGGGATCATCTGACAAGTGAGGTGATAACAGCAACTTTCATATTTCACATAGAAGAAGTCAGAGAATGATGGAAATCGTCAAGCAGATTATTTCTTCATTCCCTTTCTTTGAGGGAGATCAACACAGCTGCCTACATTTTTAACTCTCATTAAGGGGTGGGGTGGCTCTCTGCATGAGAAATTTGTTTCAGCTTGTTTTCGAGCAGAATTTATCCCAGTTTAGACCTCCCAGAATCAAATGTGAACCTGAATGCAATCTGTGGTCAAATTCCATACATTTCTGAGCTCATGGTGCTTTTCGCAGAACAAAGAAAGTGCATTCGAAAAATAGGTACATTCGGAAAAAAATCTGCATGAAAAAGGCATACTTTTGGAAGCAGTACACAAACCTGCTTTAATCAATGGAGAGAACACATACTTTCAAAAATGTGCACAGTTGATGCATATATTTGAAGGAGAAAAATGCACAAAAAGCAGTATGAACGTTTGTGCTAAGAGAAAAAATGAAGTTCACAATTGGATACAGACAAATTTCTAGATAGAATACAGAGAACCTCAACCAGCTTGAGTTTTCTTGATTTGCATATCCCTACTATTTATACTTCATGGGGATGTGGCGATGGGGGCCAACCTAACGAGCTCTTACATTTTAAAATGTACCACTATACCATTGGCTTCCATTTATGGAACATTTCTTGCATGGTGACCTTTTATATTGCAATATTTCAAAACTGGGATCGGCACCAGATTTTATTTCAGTGAAGGAAGCAGGATTCAAATCAAGGTTGAAAGGCCCTCCTGGGTCAATACAGCAGTGCATTTAAGTAAGAATGAGCAGATTTCATACCTTTATTGTCCTCCTGAATTCTGTTTTAACTAAGACCATTTCTAAACTTCACACAAGCATTGGAGAACACCCAATTTGCCACTGTTTAATGACTTTAGTAGGGGTGTGCACGGACCCCCCGGATCGGATCGGGACCCGGATCGGGACCTCCAATTTTGTCCCGGACCGGTTCGGACAAAATCGGAGGCCCCCCGGACCGGATCGAGTCCGATCCCGATCCAAAAATCGGAAATTTTTGGATCGGCCGCCATTTTTTTCCCCATAGACTTGCATTGCAATGCAAGTCTATGAGGAAAAAATGGCGGCGGGTGGGTAAGGGGGGGCCTAACTCCCTCCCCCCCCCCGGGGCCGTCCGCTGTGGACGGCCCCGGCAGGTAAACCCCCTCCCCCGCGCTCCCTACCCCCCCTGGGGCCGCCTGCTTCCATCCGCTGGCGCCCGCGGGCGCCAGCGGATAGAAGCGGACGGCTCCGGGGGGGGGTAAGCCCCCTTCCCCGCCACTTACCTTCTCGGCACGTCCGGCGCCGGCGGCTACTACCAGCGGGCTCCGCGGCCTACTCTCGAGTAGCGCGCCGGGTGATGACATCACCCGGCGCGCCACCCTGGAGCAGGCCGCGGAGCCTGCTGGTAGTAGTAGGCGCCGGCGCCGGACGGGAGCCGCCGGGCCGGGCAGGTAAGGGCCCCCCTCCCCCCTCCCCCCTCCGCGCGCCCCCTCCTCCCCTCCACGCACCCCCTCCTTACCTTTCCGGCCCGGCGGCTCCCGTCCGGCGCCGGCGCCTACTACTTCCAGCAGGCTCCGCGGCCTGCTCTAGAGTAGTGCGCCGGGTGATGACATCACCCGGCGCGCCATCCTAGAGCAGGCCGCGGAGCCTGCTGGGAATAGTAGGCGCCGGCGCCGGACGGGAGCCGCCGGGCCGGAAAGGTAAGGGCCCCCCTCCCCCCTCCGCGCGCCCCCTCCTCCCCTCCACGCACCCCCTCCTTACCTTTCCGGCCCGGCGGCTCCCGTCCGGCGCCGGCGCCTACTACTTCCAGCAGGCTCCGCGGCCTGCTCTAGAGTAGCGCGCCGGGTGATGACATCACCCGGCGCGCCATCCTAGAGCAGGCCGCGGAGCCTGCTGGGAATAGTAGGCGCCGGCGCCGGACGGGAGCCGCCGGGCCGGAAAGGTAAGGGCCCCCCTCCCCCCTCCGCGCGCCCCCTCCTCCCCTCCATGCACCCCCTCCTTACCTTTCCGGCCCGGCGGCTCCCGTCCGGCGCCGGCGCCTACTACTACCAGCAGGCTCCGCGGCCTGCTCTAGAGTAGCGCGCCGGGTGATGACATCACCCGGTGCGCCACCCTAGAGCAGGCCGCGGAGCCTGCTGGGAATAGTAGGCGCCGGCGCCGGACGGGAGCCGCCGGGCCGGAAAGGTAAGGGCCCCCCTCCCCCCTCCCCCCTCCGCACGCCCCCTCCTCCCCTCCACGCACCCCCTCCTTACCTTCCCGGCCCGGCGGCTCCCGTCCGGCGCCGGCGCCTACTACTTCCAGCAGGCTCCGCGGCCTGCTCTAGAGTAGTGCGCCGGGTGATGACATCACCCGGCGCGCCATCCTAGAGCAGGCCGCGGAGCCTGCTGGGAATAGTAGGCGCCGGCGCCGGACGGGAGCCGCCGGGCCGGAAAGGTAAGGGCCCCCCTCCCCCCTCCGCGCGCCCCCTCCTCCCCTCCACGCACCCCCTCCTTACCTTTCCGGCCCGGCGGCTCCCGTCCGGCGCCGGCGCCTACTACTTCCAGCAGGCTCCGCGGCCTGCTCTAGAGTAGCGCGCCGGGTGATGACATCACCCGGCGCGCCATCCTAGAGCAGGCCGCGGAGCCTGCTGGGAATAGTAGGCGCCGGCGCCGGACGGGAGCCGCCGGGCCGGAAAGGTAAGGGCCCCCCTCCCCCCTCCGCGCGCCCCCTCCTCCCCTCCACGCACCCCCTCCTTACCTTTCCGGCCCGGCGGCTCCCGTCCGGCGCCGGCGCCTACTACTACCAGCAGGCTCCGCGGCCTGCTCTAGAGTAGCGCGCCGGGTGATGACATCACCCGGCGCGCCACCCTAGAGCAGGCCGCGGAGCCTGCTGGGAATAGTAGGCGCCGGCGCCGGACGGGAGCCGCCGGGCCGGAAAGGTAAGGGCCCCCCTCCCCCCTCCCCCCTCCGCGCGCCCCCTCCTCCCCTCCACGCACCCCCTCCTTACCTTCCCGGCCCGGTGGCTCCCGTCCGGCGCCGGCGCCTACTACTACCAGCAGGCTCCACGGCCTGCTCTAGAGTAGCGCGCCGGGTGATGACATCACCCGGCGCGCCACCCTAGAGCAGGCCGCGGAGCCTGCTAGTAGTAGTAGGCGCCGGCGCCGGACGGGAGCCACCGGGCCGAGAAGGTAAGTGCCCCCCTCCTCCCCCCCCCCGCTGTCCACTTTCATCGGCGGGCGCCCGCTGGCGCCCGCCAATGGAAGCGGCGGTGGGCGCCAGTGGGCGCCCGCCGATCCGCCGATCCGCCGAACCGGTTCGGAGCTTTTTCGGACCGGTTCGGATTGGATCGGCCGATCCAGCTGCGGGATCGGAAATCGGATAATTTATCCGATTTCCCACTGGACCGGACTCGGATCGTGGATCGGGTCCGATCCAGTGCACATCCCTAGACTTTAGCTCATACACACCATTCCTCTTCCCACTACCTGCCATTATCACTGTGCATTGCTAAAAAAAAAAACATCTTGATATGATTGTACCATGAATGATTGCATCTGGGATCTTTTGGTGCTGTGGGTCTGCCTGTGAATTGACAAAACACCACACAAAAAGAATCTTGATGCAATTCTGCTAGGCATGTCTGTCCCTTGGTGTGAGTTCTATTCCATGCATGATTTGCTTTGCATTTGCAAACTGAGCTGAGGGCTGTTCCCCAAATTCGGGGATTTTTTTGCACATTTTCTTTTTTGGAAGGGGGAAGGCTCTGCGATTAATGTCGAATTCGTGCAAATTATGCAAATTCAGATGTAATTTGTGCAATTTCCACAAATTGCAGAAGCTTCCAAAAGTGCACAAAATTCCAGAAAATCTGCAAATGTGCCCAACTTGCTGCCGATCATGTCGGGCACCCAGCGGAAATTGAAACACAGTTCATGGGGCTAAGCCTAAGAAGTCCCATTGAATTCCACCCCTCAAAAGGATTTTTCTGACATTCCTAAATCATGGATAGAGTCATAAAGAGTTAGAAGGGGTCTTGTAGGATATATAGTCTAACATCCAGCTTGATATAGGAAATCCAAAGCCACAGCATCCTCAACAGGCTGTCTGACCTTTGCTTGAAGACCTCCAGTGAAGGAGAACCCACCACCCTTCAGGACAATTGATTCCATTTATCTCAGTGGGTTTACTCTAAGTATGACCAAGCCTAGATTGAACCCACAGTTCCAATTCTTGAATCTCATGCCTTGGGCACCCTTATGGTTAGATCTTTCTGTTTAGATCTTTGGCCTTCTAACCTTGATTAAACCTCCAATGATCCAATCTTGAAGGCCTGACTATGTAATTTAGATGGCAGGGAGATTACTTAAGGCTTGTGCCATCTGATAAATGAACCCAGCTGTGCCCTTACTAAGCAAAAGAGTATAACGTGTGGCTCAGGAATTGCACTGGGCTTTACTGCAGGCCACATGTCTTCATTAGCAGGCAGGCAGGCAGGCAGGCAAAAGGGTGGAAGGTGGGAAGCATAACACAATACATCACCATTATGGAAATTTACCCTTAATAAAGAAATAATTTGCTCAATATATCACCGTGGGTTCATGTAAGAGGAAGCCCAGTGCACACTTGGTCCCGGATGCCCAGTCAATCATCTCCTATTAGCATGTCGCTCACAAGAGGGCCTTGGGTAAGAGCACAGTTGACTGCCTTAGTCAGTATTTGGAAGCGACTATTTGTTACATGCACCCAGGGTGGCTGCTTGTCCACCATGTCAGACTCACTGCTCTCTCCCCCTTCCTTTGCTCCCCCTAACATCGCCAGTAGTTTGGAGTCATAGGAAAAAGCACGACGGAGGAAAGTAAGTGTTGTGTGTCCCCGGTCTCTCCAGCATTCACGCGTGCTGGCAAACTGACACGGGACACCCAATCTGTGATTCAGGGAAAGCTCCTAGTGAAAAGCTTAATTCTGAACAAGATGACCTCATGTTGTTGGATGGGGTGAGGGAGTCTCTTGCCAACACTAGCTTAGAATGTAAAATAAGTTGCTGCACATGAAGGTTCAGCATCCGTCAGAACAGAGACCCCAAACTATCTGCCTTAAAGGCATAGGTGCAAGAGTTCTTTAATGTCAAGTCTGTCTAGTACTCACAAGGATTCTAGAGGAAGCAGGTCAGGAAATGGTCTGGGATATATCATCAGAGCAAGGGACTGGAAGGCAAAGACGTATACCAGGGGTGCAGACCCTCAGTCCTGGGGTCTCAATCCAACCATCTTGGGGTACCAATCTGGCCCCTTGAGGTTCTCAGGTTAGTGTGCCCCCTCCCCATGGACACATCCCCATTTCCCCCCTGCCTCAAAACATTTGATGTTTGAGGCCATTCCTAATATTCCTAATTAGGGATGTGCATGCCCAAAAATATGGTATTTTATCGTTATCAGAATTTCAGACCCAAAAAATTATCATCTACGATAATATCATAGGTTAATCATATCATCTTCACAATAATTATCAGAAACCCAATATTTAATTTGCAGCCCCACTGTGCCTTCTAGAGCTGAATCATTTAGAAAAAAATGTCTATAACTGCTGTATTTTCAAAGTTACAGGCTTGACATTTGGTCACAATGCTTATAAGGTATGCCTAAGTATGTGTATGAAATTTGAGATCGATCCTTCTAACCCTCGATTTTATATGAATTTATTAAAGAACGTTTAAGTTCTGACAGGTCAGAATGACAGCTTGTCACGTGCATTCATTCAGACCTGTCAAAAAGTTGCACGATCTTAAAAAAATCATATAAAATACAAGAGTGGAGGGATTGATCTGAAATTTGGCACATATGTGTAGCAACATGTGCTAGACATGTGTATGAAATTTGAGATCTATCCCTCCAACCCTTGATTTTATACGAATTTATTAAAGCTCGTGCAACTTTATTGACACAGCTGGTTGACCGGGCCTCCATGTTGTCATCTTGTCTTTTGTTTTTCCCATAGGCTTGCATTGGGGGAAACGTTTGCATAACTTTTTTATTTAAAATGATAATGACATGAAACATGGAGAGCCAGGACTAGCAAGATCCAATCTGCAATGTCCAAAAAGTTTCATGTCTCTATCTTTTCAAATTAAAAAGTTATAGGGGGTCCCCCAAAAGCCCCACTCCCTGCTGTAACTTCTTCATTTTTAAAGATAAAAACTTGAAACTTGTGGGACATTGAAGATGGGATCTGGCTGATCATTTCTGAAAAAAAAGAGCAATTGCTCAAAACCTCGATTTTATATGATTTTTTTTAAGATCATGCTCCTTCTGAAAGCTGGTTGACCACAGCTTTCAGAACGAGCACAAACTTTAATAAATTCATATAAAATCGAGGGTTGGAGGGATCGACCTCAAATTTCATACACATGTCTAGCACATGTTGCTACACATATGTACCAAATTTCAGGTCAATCCCTCTGCCCCTGTATTTTATATGAATTTTTGAAAGATTGTACAACTTTTTGACAGGTCTGAATGAATGTACGTGGCAAGCTGTCATTCTGACCTGTCAGAACTTAAACGATCTTTAATAAATTTATATAAAATCGAGGGTTGGAGGGATCTGTCTCAAATTTCATACCCCATAAGCACTGTGACCAAGTTTCAAGCCTCTAACTTTTTAAATACAGAAGTTATAGGTTTATTTATATGGCAGTCCGATAATCTGATATAATCGGGCTGAAAATTTTCGAATCTGATATTTATTGGAGGTTTTTCTATCATATCGTTATTGTTAATTGGATGTCCGATAATGACCTTATCGTATCATTATCGGACATTTTAACGATACAATACACATCCCTATTCCTAATATTCCTAATAGTCTACCAAGCATTATGGCATGCAACTGCCATTCCTTCAATGGTAGGATGACCATATGAACAGGAGGACAGGGCTCCTGTATTGAAAAGGGAATTCCAGCAGGTGTCATTTGTATGCATACAGCTTTAACTGTTGTGATGAAGAGGGAAGTTCACCAGGTGCTGCATGCATACAAATGACACCTGCTGAAATTCCCTTTTTAATACAGGAGCCCTGTCCTCCTTTTCATATAGGCCAGATCTACACCAAGCAGGATATAGCGGTACGAAAGTGGTATGAAAGCGGTATATAAAAGACAGGAGCCACACTACTGCTTTATAGTGGTATTGAAGTGCACTGACAACTGTTGGGCCCCACTGACACATAACATATACCACTATATCCTGCTTGGTGTCGCTCCTGCCTTTTATATACTGCTTTCATAACACTATATCCTGCTTGGTGTAGATCTGGCCATAGTCACCCTATTCAATGGAGCATGTGCAAGAACCCCACTGTAGTGAACAGCAGTTGTGCATCAGCAGTCCCTCATGGATTTTGTTCCATTGTCCTTCCTCAAGGTGAAGGGGGGGTTACAGATCACCCCATTACCAGTTGCAATTACTGATGTGAGTACAAATGGCTCCATTCTACAAATGTTTTGCAATGCAATTGCTAGCACTCTCAGGGGATGGCAATGCTAATGAATCCACTGGGTGAGTCATCTGTGTATTTAAGGTATTTGTGGGTATTCTTGGTGCTTTCATCAAGTGCTTTAAATAATAATAATTGTAAAAAAAAAAAAAACTGGTCCGAGAAAACATCTATTCTTTCTAGATCATTCTGAGTGAATACAGTGTAAGTAGCAAGGACTTGTTTTGTTGTGTTTCAATAATTAAAAAGTACAACCCTTTCCATCTAAATGGCACATGCTTAATCAAAATGGCTGCTCTGCGGGGACAATTCCAAGGGAACAATTTTGACATAAAGACCCGAAACAGAGCTGACTGCTGCTTAATAGGCACTGTATTATGCAACAGCTCTGCTTAGTGAGAATTCGTTCAGGGTGAATAATAAATAATATCATTTTATGCAGATTAGTTACCTCTTAGTTTCCTTAACCACTTTAGGCAGCAATCCTATGTACACTTTCCCGTGAGTAAGCCCCATTCAACTTAATGGTACTTCTCAGTAGATGTGTACAGGATTTCACTGTTAGTCTGGAATCCTAATCCACATTTACTGGGGAGTAAAACCCATTGAATTTAATCAAACTTATTTTGAGTAGACTTCCATAGCATTGTACTGTTACTATTCTTTTACAATCACCTGCAGGAAGCAAGTTAAAGGATGATTCACCTGCCCTTTCGATAAAGGCTTCTGCCCAACATGAAAATTGATAATTTTGAGAGATGGTACTGGGGCGGTGGGTGGGTGGGTGGATAGCTATTTCTTGATGAATTAATTTGGGCTGCAGTTCTTAACAAACTTACTAGAGACCATTTTTGGCAACTGATGATGAATTGTTTGTCTTGGGGGGAGCACTTAGGAGTTGCCCCCAAATAAGAAATGCATCACACACACCACAAAAGGAAACCAATTTGCATTTTAAAAAATGGATAGGCTGGTGTTAAGTTTTCCAAAAACAATACTAAAGGAGTGAAGAATCAAAGCATAGCATTTGCTAGAGAATGCAGGGAAGTCAAACAAACAGCCAAACAGTCAGTTCAAGAGTTTATATTTTGCCATGAATGTATGGGTCGGGAGACCACTGTACACTTTGTCTTTCTCATTTATTTCTGTGTAGCACATGGGTCATGTGTGGTGGCCTTGAGATCTCAGCCACTTTGTTAGTTTGCTCTTGGTTTAGTATCTCTGAAAATTCCATTCCAGTAAAGACCAAAATAGAACCTGCAGTGGCGTTCATTTTCAGCCACTCTGATATTTACCCAGCTGTGGTCATTGCTGCTCCTCATATGGAACTTTCTTCCCAGCTGTTGCTCCCTCCAAGAATTCTTTGCACCTGTTGCCACCTCTCTACAAGAGAGCTGTCCCTGGGGCTGTTTTCTGTTGCCAATTTAGCCGTACAAATCAAAGGTGACATTAGTACCTATGGGTGCAGACCTAATCATGCTTAGAATAACTTAATTCAGTCCTGATTAACTTAAGTCCCATTTATTTCAATAGATCTACTCTAAACATGACTAAGTCTGGATCCAACCCAATGTGTGGGACCACCTAGAACTAAATCTTTGCCTGGATATGTTCCCCTTTGCCTAATTTTTTAATGCATCATTTTATTTATTTATCTATCTATCTATTATTACATTTATATCACATCCTTTTTTCTCCAAGGAACCAAAGGCAGTGTACATAATCTTCCTCCTCTCCATTATATCCTCACAACAACAGCCACCCTGTGAGGTAGGTTGGGCTGAGAGTCTGTGACCCGCCCAAAGTCACCCAGTGAGTTCCCATGGATGAGTGGGGACTAGAACCTGGATCCCCTGACTCCTAGTCCAACACTCTAACCACTACAACATGCTGGCTCTCCAATGATCCAGTTCAAATGCTTGAGGATCAACATTTGGTGTTGGTGCAGGATCAAACCTTGTAATGCTTCTCCAGGAGAAAAGGCCTCCCCCACACACAGAAAGCTAGCATTTCAGAGAAAAGGTTTCTTTGCTGGACTTCTCCATGATGGCTACCTTTAGGGTGACCTGATAAAATCCAGGTCAGGGCTCCTGTAACTTTAACAGTTGTAGAGAAAAGGGAATTTCAGCCAGTGTCATTCGTATGCAATTAGTTCCTGGTGAAATTCCCTCTTCATCGCAACTGTTAAAGTTGCAGGGGCCCTGCCTTCTTTTGTATATGGTCACTCTAGTATAGTGCCTGCAACTTTAACTGTTGTGATGAAGAGGGAATTTCACCAGGGACTAATTGCATACAAAGGACACTGGCTGAAATTCCCTTTTCTCTACAACTGTTAAAGTTACATGAGTCCTGACCTGGATTTTATCTGGTCACCCTAGCTACTTTTCAAACACACAATTCCTCATGTACATGATGTAGTAGCTACACTCCAAACATGTGTGCTATGCTTTTCCTAAACATTTGGATTGCTTCTAAATCTGTAGCCGTTATGATTGTGAAGAAACATTTGCAGATGTGTTGGGCTGTGAATCCTGACTTATCAGAAATGGAGTGTCAGGCATCATAGCTGTGCATAGCTTTTCCCTTCCTAAAACCACTCATTTGTCTGTCTCCAGCCCCAGCACCAGCCCCAAACCCACCCCACCCCACTGCCAACTTCCAGATTCCTTATTATTGTCCCTTCTCTTTGGTGTTGTTTTGGGCTGTTTCCTGACATCATGCTAAAAGTTGTTTAAAACAATAAGAACATTAACCAAACACCAAGTTGTGACCTGGGAATTGGACTGCATGTGTGACTGGAACATGTTTATTCAGTTATTTATTTTTTGTGTTTTTTTTAAAAAAAGTATTCATTCAATTTCTGTCTGCAGACACTCAAAGCAATGACATTAAGCCTACAATACAAAAGTATAAAATAATATAGTATAATGAGAACAGACATTTAGCTAATATTAGCCCCCATCCGCTCACTCTCCAAAAAGCTCCACTAAAAATGCTTAGACTAGGGGAATAAAAAACCAAGGGCCCTGCCAAATGTTCTCTCTTATCGATATTTGGTGTGAATGTAGCGTATTCAGGGAAGATGAAAACAAGGCCGAAAAGGCTGCCCACTGAACTTGTGGGTTCTTTCACTGTTCTTAAGCACCATTTTGTTCCCCTTGGTGTTACGGCTGCTTCTGTCAGCACCATTTTCCTTCTTTTAGCCTGACCAGATAAAATCCAGGTCAGGGCTCATGTAACTTTAACAGTTGTAGAGAAAAGGGAATTTCAGCCAGTGTCATTTGTATGCAATTAGTTCCTGGTGAAATTCCCTCTTCATCACAACAGTTAAAGTTGCAGGGGCCCTGCCTTCTTTTGTATATGGTCACTGTAGTATAGTGCCTGCAACTTTAACTGTTGTGATGAAGAGGGAATTTCACCAGGAACTCATTGCATACAAATGACACTGGCTGAAATTCCCTTTTCTCTACAACTGTTAAAGTTACATGAGCCCTGACCTGGATTTTATCTGGTCACCCTATGTTTGTGGGTCCCTGGTGGACAGGTGGTTGGTCACTGTGTGAACAGAATGCTGGACTAGATGGACCTTTGGTCTGATCCAGAAGGGCTCTTCCTATGTTCTTATGACTACTTAGCTGGGGGGGAGGGGGGAGTAGGGTAAGGGGAGACACAATAGTGACATTTTCTTTTCCGCAACAGCATACAGCTAAGCATTCTCACTCATGAGTGTCTTCAGATCAGGTTGCTATTAAATACACAGAGCAAGGGGTGGTTTAAAAAAACAGAAAGTTGGCCACCCTAGCATGCAAAAGATTAGCAGATGCTTCTTGAAGAAATGTCCCCTTTTGCCTGACTTTTGAATCAGGCCCACATACTCATCCCATGCCCCGTAAGCGTCACATAAACCTCAGTTCATAAATTGTGCATTGATTTATCATTGTCTTGTCCAACTAGCATCAAATGCCAAAAAGCAACATTTTGCTCTGAGGAAGGGGACAAACAATAGTAAAATGACTCCAGGCACTGCCAAAGTCATGAAAAGCAATCAGGAAGATGGCCTGGACTGTATTTGCATTTATCTGTGTTGCAGTATTGGCGGCTGGAAACTAAAATCAATAATATTGATGCAATTGCCAACTAGCAGTTGATGGAGTGGGCACCTCTGGAAGAAGTAATTACAAAGAACGTACCAATTAGACCTCATTTGCACAAGGAATCAGTACCTTAAGAGTGGAGGGTTACCAGGAAGTCAGAAGCAAGACTGTCTCCGGTGGTTGAGACTGCAAAAGAAAAATGTTGGGGGAGTAGGGAGGGAATTCATTGGAATACAAGGTTTTCTGGGCTTATAAAGCCTTTTAAAAAATTTAAAGCTTTGGCTCAGAGTTATCCAAGATGAGCTCCCCAAAGCTGAGAAATTATGAGGAGATTCAGAAGCTTGCTGAAGGTTTAGATCAGGAAGGGAAGGAAATGAATGGCTTAGTTAAACTCCATGCACAGTGTTCAAAATTATGGGATACAGCTTTTTATATGACCCCCCAAAAAGTTCCCATGGACAGAATACCAGAACACAATGCTTTATTAACTCAGTGCATACCTTAGAACATAAACTGGCCACAATCCCCTACAGTGCAATAGTATATGCATATGCTCAGAAGTGAATCCCATTGATTTCAATTGGACTTACTCCCAGATCAGGGTGTGCAACAGGCATGCAGGAGAATCCAATTTTGGAGAAGCTCTCGGAGCCCACATTCCAGTGGTGGGCAGAGCCAAAGGTAAAGGGGAGAGGCCAAAAACACCACATTCAGCTTTAAATTCTTGTTGCCAATGACTTAGCCATAGGAAAGGCTTTTCAGTCTTTGGAATCGAGATAGAAAATGTGCAAAAGGAAGCCCAACAATCAGTGGTCAGAGAAAAGGGGTGGGACTCAGGCAAGGGGGCAAGGCCACTTGGGGAAACCCAGATGGCTAAATTGGGATTGCAAGCAAGTCAGATTTGGCCCATGGGAGTGAGGCTTGACACCTTTGCAGTAAGACATGAGAACTCGGTGGCTGTGACAAAGGTTTCATGGAAAAGTGGGTTTTGCAGAGGGATCATGTGATAACTAGGGATGTGCATGGACCCCCCTGGATCGGATTGGAACCAGGCTCATAACCGGAACCGAGGCCTCGGATCAGATCAGATTGGAGGCTTCCCGGTTTGGTTCGGACCCAATTCAGATCCAAAAATCGGATATCCAATTTTCAGATCGGACGCCATTTTAGCTATTTTCGCCATAGGCTTACATTGGGGGAAAGAAAGCTTTCCCCCAATACAAGCCTATGGCGAAAACATGGGGGCAGGTGAGTGGGGGCCTAACTCCCTCCTCCCTGTCCCTCCCCCCAACTTGCGCTCCTTACCTGCCAAGGCGCCCGCTGCCATCCGCTGCCATCCACTGGTCCAATCTACCTAGGCTGACCATATGAAAAGGAGGACAGGGCTCATGTAACTTTAACTGTTGTAGAGAAAAGGGAATTTCAGCCGGTGTCATTTGTATGCAATTAGTTCCTGGTGAAATTCCCTCTTCATCACAACAGTTAAAGTTGCAGGCACTATACTATAGTGACCAGATACAAAAGAAGGCAGGGCCCCTGCAACTTTAACTGTTGTGATGACGAGGGAATTTCACCAGGAACTAATTGCATACAAATGACACTGGCTGAAATTCCCTTTTCTGTACAACTGTTAAAGTTACATGAGCCCTGTCCTTCTTTTCATATGGTCAGCCTAAATCTACCGAGAACCAGGCCGCAAAGCCTGTTTTTCATTAGATTCGACCAGCAGGCGGCAGCGGATGGTAGTGGGTGCCCCGGCAGGTAAGCCCCCTCCCCCTCCCTCACGCTCCTTACCTGCTGGGGCGTCCACTTCCCTCCAGTGCACGTCTCCACTGAGAAACAGGCTTTGTGGCCTGCCTCTCAGTAGCGACCGCAAAGCCTGTTTCTCAGTAGAGATGCACACCGTAGGAAAGCGGCCGCCCCGGCAGGTAAGTAGGGGGGCCCCTCCAGCCACCCCCGTAGCACTCCTTACCTGCCGGGGCGTCTGCTTCCCTCCGGTGCAAGTCTCTACTGGGAAACAGGCTTCACGGCCTGCTTCTCAGTAGTGCGCCAGGTGATGACATCATCAACTGGTGCGCTGCTGAGAAGCAGACCTCAAAGCCTGTTTCTCAGTAGAGACGCACACCGGAGAGAAGCGGACGGCCCTGGCAGGTAAGGAGCGCGAGGGGCGGGAGAGGGTCTGATCCTCCGACCTTATCCGAACCGGATCGGGTCCTTCCGGACTGGTTCAGATCAGATCGGGCGATCCAGATGCAGGGATCGGAAATCGGATAATTGTATCTCTAAGGAAGCCAGATTCCGGCTAGACATCAGGAAAAACTTCCTGACTGTTAGAGCAGTATGACAATGGAACCAATGTCCTAGTAAGGTGGTGGGCTCTCCCACACTAGAGGCAATCGAGAGGCAGCTGGATAGCCATCTGTCAGGTATGCTTTAAGGTGGATTCCTGCATTGAGCAGGGGGCTGGACTTGATGGCCCCATTGGCCCCCTCCAACTCTACTATTCTATGATTCTATGAATCTGTCTTTGCCCATGGATTCTGTGAGATGGAATTCTGTTCTTTAGTTGTCCCTAGACCATGAGGTAATCACTCCCATTCATTTTTTCTCCAGAAAATAAAGTGTCATCATGAATTCAGGGGGGTTATTGACTCCTTGTGTTAAACACACACAGTTCATGAACAATACCCTGAGACCACCTTTTTGTCTTTTCTGTCTTTAACTTATTTCAAGCAGATCTCTAGTACAGAATAAACACTAAACATAAAATGCTGGTGCAAGCAAAAATCAAAATAATTTCAAGATACTTTTCTAAAACCAAGGCCAAGAAACATTTCTAGAAACAAGGCCTAGAGACATTAAGATACATTTCAAGAAACATCACCAGACAGAATCAAATCAGAAGAGCAGTTGTAAAAAAAATACTTAATATGTGTACTGCAATTTTAAAAAAATCTGCTGAAACAAACACAATACGATAAGATTTAACAAAAGTTCAAGGATGTAAAACTAAAGCCGAAAACTTCACCAAAAACCACAGATGAAAACTTTAAAGATCATAGATGTCATCCAGGTGAAGTTAAGCGTTTTTAAACTTCATTGATTTCAGCTGGAGAGATTAAGTATGAGCTTATCTTTCCCACTGAAATCAATAGAACTCAACAGTGCTTAACCTTGGTTGGATCTTAACCTAAGTTATTTAAATTCCTGAGGGAAAAGGGTTGATTTGGCACCTGAGCTACAAAGTGTAAATAGCTGGGAGGGTTCATTGGGGAAGTTAGCTTTCAGGTTCAGTGCCACCACAAAGGAGTCCCTGCTCAAAGTATCTTGAGAGTTCAGCACTGGCTCCAGGTTTGGTGGAGCCTTTGAACAAGACCTCCTCAATGACCCCCCTGTCATCAGTGAGCCTACTCCCTCACTGCCACTGTTACCCATTGCTGCTGCTCCTCTTCCTTTTCTTCCTGCTTTCTTGCCAAGCAGAGTTTCAAGATGGTGCCTGGGCTCCCTGGTTTGGTTTCAGAGGCTGAGTCAGACTCAGAGGCTGAACTAGAAGAAGCCCAGTCAAGATAGGGAATGGGGTGGGGGGACAAAATTCCCAAAGACTCTCCAGGAGTCAGGGAGGAATCTTCCCAGAAGCTAATTGAACAGGTAGACCAGGTTCAGAGACTGTCTCCCCACCTGCTGGAAACTCAGTCTTTGTCAGATGGGGAGGGAGCACCGGAATTAACAGACCCTAGAGTCTGCTGCAGGGTCAAGCAGGCAGAATTAAGAGGAGGTAGGAGGCAATCCACCAGACCAGCTACACTTCAGAAGTTGGGTCAAGAGGACCCTCCCTGAAGGAGGAGTCCAGTAAAAGCTGTCAGGCATGGTCGGAAACCATCCATTTAGTTGATCGCCAACTGCTTTGCTTTGTTTGTCTAATTAGGCTTAGAGGACAATTCCTAGCCTTCACAGTCATTACAGATGCAAACAATTGTTTTTGTTGTTTCGTTAACTGAATTAAGATTTTATGGATTTCATGGTGAATCTCATTTCAGTGGGAGGGCTTGGAATCCAGTGGCAGCTAGCACACTTCCTCACTACTAATGTTTCTTTGCTTGCTCACGCTGGGCCAGGGAAAGAGATGGGTGAACAAACAGGTAGTAATGGTGAAGGAGAGGAGCATATTGGAGAAGCTCTTGCCAGTGAGCTCCCTGATGAGGTGTGGGCGGGCCCTCAGCAAGTGCCCAACCAAACTGACCTTTAATGCTGTTATTCACCATGGCAATTGAGTGGTTATCAGTAAGTTTGCAGATCTCTGTCCTGGTTTTGGTTATTTGCCATATTGTGGAGAAGATCACTCAGTCCCCATAGTGACCTGACCCACATGAACTGCACACTGTTGTGTGGCAGGATAACCACACATGGAGGAAAGGATTTAGGGTGGCCATGTGTCCTACTTTGTAGAGAATATTCTATAGGACAGCCTCTCCATTTGAAGGCATCCTCTGTTTGAAGGGTTGTCCAGTCCAAGACCACTTTAAAAAGGAAGAAACATGAGAAGAAAGAACAGGGCTTTGAAACTGCCCACTAACAGCACATGGACAGCAGATGGAGCAGATCACCTAGACACAGGCAGGATCTACACGTTGTCCTCGATGCGCCCTCCCTGCGCCACAAGCCGCTTCGGAGCACTTCACCCTGCCTAATGTGGCTCAAGCCTCGGAGGCTCTGCCCGCGCCGCAGCAGCAGCCACCCTTTCATCCAGGCCGGTCCCGGGGAGGGAGGAGGGAGGGGGGAGGGTTGTAAACAAAAGCCAGCGATTGGGAGAGGGATTTCCAATTGCTAGCTTTTGTTTACAACCCTCCCTCCTCCCTCCCTGGGACCTGCCAGGATGAAAAGGCGGCAGCGAGAGCGCGAGCAGAGCGTCTGAGGCTTGAGCCACACTAGACGAAGTGCAGCGCTCCAAAAAGAGAGTCATGAAGACTGTTCTCTTCCGGCAGGCCTATCCGGATGAATTTTAAAATGTTTTAATGATGTGTTTTCTCTTGTTTTTTTAAAAAAATTAACTTTGTGATGCTTGTATTTTGCATTGTGTTCCCCGCCTCGATCCGTAGGGAGAGGCGGGTTATAAATATTATTATTATTATTATTATTATTATTATTATTATTATTATTATTAAAGCGGCTTGTGTCGCAGGGAGGGCGCATCGAGGACGACGTGTAGATCTGGCCACAGTCACTAGGGCGTACTGCAGTTCTGTTTAAATTATAGTAATTAGTTCTGAATTTGCACGTGAGCATTGAATGGAAATCTGTGACTTCTTTTGTCCTCTTATTTTGGTTCCTTTTGAGGGGGAAGCAATGCATAATTCCCCCACACACACACAACAGGTTTGGGTGCAGAGCAAAAGATCTCTTTGAGTGCTGACTTTAACATGACTCCTGGGTTCAACCCATGAAATGTTTCATCTTGACCTGCTTACAGAACAGCAAAAGCTTGCAGAACAGCACCTGTGAAAGGTACTCCCAGTATTCCAAGTCTGATATGTAAAGATGCTGGGTTCACTGACTGCAACCCTTTCAGCCGAAGAAAAAGAAGAACACCTGTCTCAGATAAAACCCAAAAGAAAAAGGAACGAAAGGAATCTATAACACTGAATAATAGATGTGACAATACAAAATTTAATGATCACTCATACAAACAAAGAGGTTTGGAGCCAACCAGCTAGATTTAGCCTAATATAAACACAGACTTTCTGAGCGACGAAGCTGGGAGATCACAGGAGCACACCTCAAGAGGAGAAAATTGGGCCTGACGATTGGGATGAAGCAGAACCAAAACAAATTCTGCATTCAAAATCTGTCCTTGGAAAATGTTGTGCGGCAGATTAGAGGGATAAATATCCCAGATACAGACATGTAGAGGTCAGAGTCCCACAGACTGTTTTCCGGAGCACAGCCTCAGCGGTGACTCTTGCCAGGCATGTCCCCTGGGCCCTTGCTTCCTACACACACATACATGAGTTCATGCATGTGTACACCCCCCCCCCCCGGTGCAAGACCCTGAGCCCATTTCTACATCCAAAAGGTAAAAGCTAAGAAAGGCTTTTGGGGGGGAGGGCTTTTTTTAAAACCCTCTCTTATGGCAATCGATTCAGGACAGATACCACTAATCACAAAAGTATTCTTTTGCACAAGAGTAGAGATGTTCTTGAGATCCAGCTCCCATCAGCTGCAGCCAGCATGGCCAATGGTCAGGAATGATAGCAGTTGGATTCCAACAACTGATTCCCCATCTCTGTTCCTCTAATGTTTGTATCCAGCATCTGATAACTGTAGATATACTGCCTGTGTATATATTATTGTGGACATGGTCTCAGGTTGGACGAAATTGCTGTTCTACCCTTCCGTTTGTTATTCCATCCATTTATTAGCACAGAGTCAGGTACTCTGTCCTCACAAGAACACTGACCTTGTAAAAGACAGACCTGGATCTTCCAGCTGCTCAGAGGTGTTTGAAGCATTAAAAAAAACGAATGTATCAGCAATCACTTAAACGTAATTCTTTTTGGAAGCCACATCATATGGCAATGGATTCAAAAACTCAAAGGTGGGCAATTTGCAGCCTTCCAGTTGTTTTGACCGATAATTTCCACCATTCCATCAGCTAGGGCTGATGGGAGTTTATTTTTTCTATTCTCCATCTATCTATCGCTATCAGATTTATATACCACCTTCCACAAAGTTTCAGAACGGTGAACATACAGTGTCATACCATCAAATAAATAAAATATAACAATAAAACTATGCAATAATGAAAATGGTAATCAGCAATAAAACTGCACACTGCTGTGTTCTACAGACATCAACTGGCTGGGTCATACTTCAGGGAAAGCCTGTGTGAGAAGATGTTTAAACATCAGGACTAATGGGGGAAGGTATATAATGACAGTAATGCATTCCATAGGGTGGGTGCTGTGACGCTAAACGTTCTCTTACAGGTCCTTAGGAGCACGTGGTCCCTCTGACGATCACAGTGATTGGGCAGGGACATAAATGGTGAGGCGCTCCCTGAGATAACTTAGTCCCAGGTTGTTTAGGTCTTAGAAGGCCAAAACGTCTGGATGGCCTCAAGTTCCCCAAACATATGCCTCCCGCCATAGTTTCGTTTTCCTCTGACTTGTGCTCTTAACCTGAAAAGGAATCCATCAAATCGGGGGGGAGGGGGGGGCACTTCTAGAAATTGCTTTGAATAAGATTCTTTTTTTTCCCCCTGCCTCCGTGTATAAGTGTGTTTAATACTTAAGAAGGCTCAGCTAAGGTATTTTTTTAAAATATTTTTAATCACTGTTTTTCACACTGTTGGTTATCAAATCTCCTTTGAAGCTTGAAACCAGAAACCTGTTTCCTGATGGAAATGTGTTTCCCACCATCACGCATGCCAATTAAATTAGCGGAAGATACTGAGTTGGGAGATGCTCCTCCAATGCCTCAGGGAAGCCAGAGCAATAAACAAACAAACAAACAAACAAACAAACAAATAAATAAATGGGACTGAGAGAGGTTAGAAATATGGGCAAGAAAAATAGCAACAATGAGATTCAGCCTCGAGGGTGCCAGGTGGAAAGACACATCAGAAGGTTGGACGGAGGGAAGAAAGCAACGCATAAGGTTTTCAAGCAAAAAAGGCATGTTTGAAATGGAGAAAATCCCTAAGAAATCGGGATGGTTGTTGGTATGAAATTGGTTGGCATATCTAGATTGCAGGGCCTAAAGGCCAGGGCTTAATTCAGGAAGTCTGGTGGAGCACAGGCTCTTAGCAGGCTTGTGCAAGAAGCCCGTTACCATTTGCGGGGAGGGGGCACAGAGAATGAAGGAAAAGCTGCTTCTAGACAAACCTTCTAATCAAAAGGTGTTCTTAAGGTTTTGTTTTGTTTTTACTGGGAGAAGACAGAAGAAGCTCGGTGAAAATATGGCAGGTTTACAATTTAAAGATGGCATCAGTTGGACCCCCTGTCAAATTCTGTAACTGAGGCAGGGTGATTGCAAAAATAAATGCTTCATCTGGAAGCTCATGCTTGAAGATCTGTTTATGTTATTTTCTTTATTACATTTCTATCTGACCCAACAGCCAAAGCTCTCTAGCCAGTTCACAAAAGTTTAAACTCTAAAATGCAGTATGATAAAACAGAATTAAAATAACTTGAAAAGTTTGAAACAGAATAGAATCAAAGTAAAAAAAACTATCTAGAGTAAAAGTCAGCAGCAGTGTAAAGATCTAAAAACACAACAACATTTTTAAAACTAAACTGAAGTACTAAAAAGCCTGGGGAAAATAAAAAGGTAAGATAACCAAAATGATAACAGTGTTGGTGCTAAATGCGCCTTTATGGGGAGAACATTCCACAACTGTGGTGCCACCACTGAGAAGTCCCTCTTCTAAATAACCTCCAGCTTCATCTTATTGATGAGGACACCTGGAGAAGAGCTTCTGGAGATTAAACCTCCACTCGGCTGCCCATATTTGGACAGCTGACGGACGGGCTTTAGCCAGTAGTTAAATCCCTTAAGACTGATGCCAGGCTGTTCAGAACATAGCCAGGTTTCTTGAAGGCAAATAATAAAATATTGATTCAAAAAGGTAATTACCTCCTTGTCAATTAGTTTGTTAGTCAGCCCTGCTATGTTCCAGGAAATTAATTTACAATGGTGGTCTGGGATGGTAACCAGATAGGATGATGGAGAACGCTGACAATTCCCATCCAATACTGTATCCTCCTGCTGCTCCAGTCTATACGGGGAGGGCTTGTCTCCAGTTTCCCTTTTCTGCCATGCAGAATTCCCTGGAATTGTTGGATTCGTGAGGGTGCTGCTGCCCTCCTCATCTATTGCAATGTCATCCATATTACAACAGCACCCATTATTTGAATTCTGAAGTGGCTGTGAGATGTTGTCTGCTTGCATCTTACTCAGGGGGCATACATCGTTATATCCAATTTCTCCATCATCCAAGCATCTCATTGCCAGCCAAGAAGGGGTAGTACACACTTGGCGGAACTTTGGGGATGAGGAGGGTGATCGAGCTGGGTCCACATAATAGGGGCCCTGCTTGGCAGCTACTACTAGTGGGTTAATTTCCACTGGGACCACCAGTTGGGCGCTACCCTTCTTAGACTGGGTGGATGGTAATAGACTATGGCTGCATTTGGACAACACATTAGTCAATGGTGGGCTGAGTAGCCAACTCACAGTTGGTTATTTTGTGGGTACTCCCCACACAACATATTCCTACACAACTGTGGGTGGTTGGGGCTGGCGTTGAGTGGACTAATAGTCAACCCAGCAGTTGACTGACACAGCCCCCACCCGTCTCCCCACTCTCCCTCCTCCCTCAGTCCTCCCAGTTCTATCCCAGAAGCCTCTGCAAGTTGTGCCAGTTGTAGCAGAGTGACAGCCGCCGCTTTGGTCGCTCTTGCCGCCTGCCTCTATGGGCTTGTGTTTTAACCCACACACCATTAACACACCCAGCCCTCCACACAACACTTTAAACAATTGGTTTCGAGCTAAACAACTTGCAAGCCAGTTGTTTCTCTCAGTTGCTTATTTGGGCGGAATAGCATACCGCCTGTAGTTTGTGAGCGGCTTGTTACCCTCCACACAACACAATAAGCAACACAACTGATTATTGTTTCCCTCCCCCCTCAGTTGCTTAATGTGTTGTCCGAATGCAGCCTATGTGTTTTTACTCCCTCCTCTACGTTAGTTGTATTACTTTGACCAAAGTCCTTCACACAGTCCTGTGTTATTGCCCTCCCTTGTTTAGCCCTGCCTCCCTCACTTTCATTCTGCTTAAATAACAAGGTTCCCAGCCTGTTGCTTGATTTATCTGCCTGAATCTGGTTTGGCAAAGTATAGCGATTCTCTAAAAGGTTGTTTCTCTTCAGATTGGGTTTACTACTCAGTCCCTGAGTAAGCCACTGAGTTTCTGGGGCTGACTTCAACTCTTCTAGGACTATGTGCCTTTTTCCTTCACAATTTGTGAATAGGGCAGTTTTGTGTGGCTCATGCAGGTTGATGAGATCCTCTGTATTGCTAGACATACCCAATCTACCGCAATCTGTCCTATCTGGGCATATTTTTAATAGTGGGGGGGGGGGGTGTGCCACATTCCTAAAGTATCTGGCTACCACTATAGCCAATCCCAGGAAATCCTCTCTCTTGTCGTATATTCTACTAGCAGTTGAACTATCCTTGAAGGTCACTACTGCACGGGCATGGATATAATTATAAAACAAATATTCCACTTTCAGAATGTTATCAGGATTCATTTTGCTAGAGCTTGCAAATTGCAAAATATTAACTAGGTGAAATTGACGTTCATTCTGAGAGATCATCCCCCTTGGTTTTGGATAACCACAGGTAGATCCAATGGGTATCTGATCAATTTCCTATTGGGGGACAGATTCCCTCAGGTTTCTGAAAAGGTAGCCCACTTTGCTTTCAGAGTAGCAATTCTAAGGAGGAAATTTTGTGACAAGCTGGACTGGACTGGGGAGTAATTCTTTTTATTGTTAGGTTTTATTATAGTTTTAAATGGATGTGTAACATGCTCTTGGCTTTTTTGTACTATGTGTTTTGATTATTGTAATGGCTTTTGCTACACAAATAAACTATTAATTATAATTATTATAGCTTCTGAAGATGAATACAGAATCTGGGCTAGTATATATGGGAGGAGACAATCCTTCAGGTAACCTGGCCTCCAGCCTTTCAGATCTTTAAAAGTTAACACTAGCACTTTGAATTGGGCCTGGAAATGGACTGGAAGCCAGTGCAGATCCCAGAGCATGGATGTCATATGATCATATCGACCAGTTCCCATTAACAATCCCTCTGCCCTATTTTGGCATAGCTGAAGGATATCTATGCAAACGGATTTGCCTCTACCTGTGTACCTAGATGGGATGACCAAGCTTTATAAGGTCTTGTGAGATCTGCTGGACCCAATCAGGAGTGGAAATAGGATCAAACGAAATGCTCTGATAATCATGCATAGTGTAGCTATGCATGAGAGTTTCTTTACTCTTCCAAAAGTGTGTCTGGCCCCAATTCAGAATCTGATGGAGATGTCTTCCTTTTTCTTTTTCTCTTAACCTCCCAATGGGGAATGGAATTTCATAGGAAAATGGGTGAGGGGAGGTTTAAGCCCACTCTTGGAGAACCATGATCCTGATCTGAATTAGGACCATGCATGCTGGCACAAGGGTAATAAAAACTATAGTGGAGCTCTGCATGATTGGCAGAATATTTAGTTTGACCCTTAGAACACAATAAGAATCATTACATTGATATGACGGCTGAGGGCCCTCCTCCAGCAGAAGTATGTTTAAAATAGTATCATAAGGTATCCACATTAGAAGTAAGATGGAGAAACTAAAGAATAACTTGATCTCTACCAACACCTTTTCTATTGTCCATGTACATTCTTCAAAATAGAGAGATAGCTAGATAGACCGTGTTGCAACGATACTGACATTCTGCAACAAGGAAAGATGAAGATCTGCAACCAATATAAGTCATCCATGATTTCCCTTGCCCTTGTGGAAAGGAATATTAGTTAGCAGGGGTGACTATGAACTTTGTTACTTTTCTCTCTTGATGTCTCCAACTACCCAGTCCAGTTATTTTCTGCCCCTGCTCACCTTGAGAAAGTTATCTAGCTGACAGTAGGATCAGAGAGACAGTTTATTATAACTAGCGAGGGATATATTTAATTCCAGCTCTGCGGTCATGTGAATAAGAGCCCAAGAGGCAATCCGGAGAACATGGGAGATTCAGAGACTGTGAAAACACCTATTTCCATCACAGAAGGCAAACGCTAAAGGGTGTGAAATGGTTCGGGGAGGGGGGGTTTCCTCTGCTAAGCTAAACTCCCAGACATCAGGTGGGAGAAAGCCTCAAACAGTGTGATGGTGAGGGAGGAGAAACTGATTAAAGAATGCTGCTTGCTAGCCCGCCCCTGACAGGGAAACGTTCACAAAGCCCCTTGATCTCCAAGGCCTTCCTTGGAACATCTTGGGAGGAGATCTGTGTGAACTACAACAGTTGGAAATTGATTTGTTGTCTTGATCTTCCTTGTGTGTAGGAGAGAGAGGTGGGAGGGGGAAAGATAGAGAGAGGGAGTGGAAGCAGGCGAGAGAGAGAACGGTGGTTCAGTGAGTGGACAGAAGGTTGAAAAGAGGGGAGGCAGGGGGAGAGAGAGATGCCTAGGGTGACTATATTTGGGAAACCAAAAAAGAGGACATCTAGTGGGGGGGGGGGAGGTGGCAGGAAAGTGTGCTTTCCAGGGGCTCCAGAAAACGTATCATTCTCCCTGCCAAGCTATAGGCAGTTGCCATTAGCGTGGCAGTTATGAATGACATGCTTTCCAGAGGCCCCAGAAAGCATGCTTGCCCCTTCTCCACTCGAATCAGGACCTTAAGGGCCCTGATTGGAGAGCAGAAGGGGAAAGTGTGTCATTGTTCCCCCATTGCTCCAATAGGGGGCTCCAGAAAGAACGCCATTCCCCCCACCACACTAAAGGGCAAAGTGTGTCATTCCGGGACATTATAGAAAATTACAGAAAATCCCCCCCTGACACCCAGGATCAAACAAAAACCAGGACAAATCCGTGAAAATCCGGACAGTTTGTCACTCTCAGATGCCCATTTCCAACATTCCACCATGCTGTAATGTGGTCAAGAAACAGAAAGCTAGGTGAAGCAACGCGCTTAAGAGCACAGGGGATAAGAAAGTGTGTAAATCCGGTGGCAAACAATTGCCGCCATTTCCCCCCCAGGAGTCCCAAGAGCTGGTGTCTCGAGTGTGGTCCTCTTGGCATCCACCAGACTCCCTGTCCCTCCTGAGTTTTGCTTTATTTCTTTTTACAATAAAAATAATAACAATTTAACTGGAAAGCTGGCTTGCTTCAAAATGAAGTGCTACGCTCTGGAGCCACCTTTATTTGGGTTCAAGAGAGTGTTTTGATGCTCAGACCACCACCTTTGTCTTGGACAAGTTACTTTTCTTTAGTCTCACTTTTTCTGCCCAGCCATGCTCACTATGTGAATTGGATGCCCCACATGGCAGCCATTTTGTGAGAGTGCCCGCAATTCTCTCTCAAAATTCCAAATGTGTCCGCTGACCCCAAAATGTTGGATACCCCTGCCTTGACCCGATGCCCTACAGGCGTTTTAGACTTCAGTTCCCCTCATCCCTAACCAGCATGGCCAGTTGTCAGGAAAGGTGGGAGATGTAGTCCAAAACATCAGGAAGGCTGCCCTAGAGCACAGGCAGGAAATGTTGTTCTTGCACTGATTGTCTTCATCACAGAGTGCCGACAACAGTTCCTGTCCATACTTAAAAGAAAAAGTTCAAGACACCGGGTCCCTTGAGAATATTCTAGTTACCAGGATTCTGAAATAGACAGCAGCGCACAGAGCCAGTGTGGTGTAGCGATTAGAGTGTTGGACTGGGAGTCAGGAGATCCAGGCTCTAGTCCCCATTTGGCCATGGAAGATCACTGGGTGACTTTGGGCCAGTCGCAGACCCTCAGCCCAACCTATCGCACAGGGTTGTTGTTGTGAGGATAAAATGGAGCAGAGGAGGAGGATTATGTATGCCGCCTTTGGTTCCTTGGAGGGAAAATAGCAGGATATAAATGTAATAAAATAAATAAATAAATAAATAAATAAATAAATAAATAAATAAATAAAATACCCAAAGTGGTTCAGGAGGTAGCAGTTTGGGGAAAACTTTCATGCCCACCCTCAAGAGCCACTACATTTTGAGCCAAAACGTATCCATAGAGAATGGTTGGCCCAGTTCTATGGCCTTGAAGATTGAGATATCAGAATGAAAATGAGTGTGCATTTTCATCATTTTGACTTTTAAGTCTGACACCCCAGCTTGGACCTTGCATTAAAAAAAAAAAAAGATAGGAGGAAAAATGCAACATACATTGTAATGTGATCTGTAGTAAGGCTTCCAAAATACTGTGCTTTCCTAGTTACTCATATTTTAAAACACTTCCCACATGATAGGAATGCATGTATTCCATACTTTGTGTGCACTATTACATTTTTCTCTGATCCCCTCCCACTCAAATTCCATTCCTTTCTTTTTGTAGTTGGCTGATTGGGAACTGTTTGCCCTACAACTGATTTATATACAGTAAGGACTCCGTACAACATTGCCGCTTCCATACCTGAAATATTGCTCTATTTAAGGAGACTAGTGGGGGAAACTAGCACCAACAGCAGCAGGCCCCCCCCTCCCCAAAAAAATTGACACAAGGATTATAGGGTAAGTCATCTCAGGAACTGCTAAGAGAGGGAAATTTATATAGTCCAGAAACAGCCCTGGGCAACACAGTTGCAATCTATAAATACCTGCAAGGCAACAATATAAATGAAAGTAAGGAATTGTCCACAATCTCTGAAGATCATAGAACAAGGTATAATGGCCTCGAGCCAAGGAAAGAGATAATGAAGCTGGCTGTATATTAGGAAGCACAATGGCAAGAGACTCCCAGGGGAGGTGATGGAAGAGGTGTCCCAATAAACTTTAGGTTCAGGAGCCAGAGAAAGGTGAGACCTGTGTAGAATGGCAGCTGGCAACTTGGTGGTAGAGCACAAGCTTTGCATGCAGAAGGTCCCAGGTTCAATCCCTGGTATCTCCAGGTAGGGTTGGAAATAGTCCTTCTTGAGAACCTGGAGAGCTGCTGCCAGTCAGTGTCAACTGGCCTAGATTCATCCGTAGTTTGACTCAGTATAAGGCAGCTTCCTAGACCATCTGGGAAAATAGAGAACCCGATGTTCATGTTCCTTCAGCCTGTCATTTAGTCCTCATTTCATAAGAAGTGCCATGGTGGATCAGACCATGGGTCCATCTAGTCCAGCACTTTCTGCACACAGTGGCCAACCAGCTGTCAACTGGGAACCCACAAGCAGGACACGGGTGCAACAGCACCCTACCGCCCCAAGTGCAGATATTTACCTGCATGCAGCAACATATATTACCTCGTTTGGAGGCTAGTGTTCAGCACCTTAGATAGCTCCTTTGGAGTTCTGACTGAAACCCAGAATGGATTTACAGCCCTAACAAAATTGGAGCCACCAGACTCCACTGCTGTGGGTACATTGGCGCCTCTGGGCATTATCCCAGAGCTCCTAAGCCTGATGCATCAGTTCCACTTTGGAAACAAGACCCTATTCTCCCCTGAACTTCAAAATCTGGGGGGAAATTCAAACCAGGGCAATTTTAGAATTGCCCTTATTTCTTTGCAATATTCTTGAACTTTGTAGGGCCCACGTTTGGCATGCGATATGTGCGGCTCTTGAGTTGCAGTCTGACTAACAGATGAGGAACGCTAAGCCCCTCCAGGTGACCTGTGCAAATGCTTTTAACAGAAATGGCTATATGCCTTGCAATAGTTGTGTCTTCCTTGAATTATCCCTCACAGCGCTGTCAGTATAACTAACTTCTCGGCTGTCGGATGCAAAGTCTTCCTTGCTCTAATTACTGGTTCATCATTGTCCATAAAGGAGAACATCTGCTAGCAACTCCCACTGCAGCTGTCTTCTTGGGGCTTTGCTTCCTCTCCAGAGTGTTCCTTTTTGAGCTGGGAATGGGAGGAGAAGGAAAGAGACAGAGATACTGCTGTATATTCTCTGATACGCCTTCCTATCAATCGCGCTGTATTCGGGCACAAAGCTACCCATTGCTTTCATTCAGATTGCCTTCGTGCACGAAGGAAAGAAATAGATGGCCCTCTCCCTTCTTTGCTTCATGGATTCAAAAGAGGGTTGGATGTGGGGGGGGGGGAGAACGGACAGATGGATCTGTCAGTTTGGATTTCTCCCGCAATCACATTATTTTTAAATAAAATCTCAAGTCCGTACTGTCCCTGAAGAAAGTTGCACATTTTGTGAAGTTCTTATCAAAACCCAGATTCTAACCCAGCAGCACTGGCCAAAATCACTGGCTGTTATAAGTAACGGGTGGTCAGTGGAGGCTGGTGGCTCTGATTTCGGTGGGGCTGTGATTCCATTCTGGGTTTCAGTCAGAGCCAGCCAGAACTCTAAAGGAGCGTTCCAAGGTGCTGGACCTATTTTAGGGATAGGGTTCAGCATGTTGGATCTTCAGAGTATAATTGCCACAAGGAAACACGTTAGGCTATCTGCATTGATTCCCTATTCCTGTTAGGTTCTTTCTACTGACCTGACTAGAATCAGTTTCTACAAGGGAAGATGGAAGCCACTTTTGGGCAGCGTCCTTGACTCTTTATATACAACTGGGTTCTGTTCGTAATGTCTATTGAACACTTATAGGCCAGGAAGCAAAGCCGGTGTGTGTAGGGTAGCCATTTGCGAATCACCAAAAAGGAAGACAAAAGAAGATCCCTATTTGCATGCTCATATGCCAATTTATATATATAGGTGGACATTTAGAAATAATTATTAGCGTTTAAAGAGAAATGCAGCACATCTGACCATAGTGTGGAAGACTGTGGCCAGAGGACCCTGTGTGTCTGCCACTTGCGCCTACCGTCCAGGCGTTACATTGTTGATGGGGCAATGGTAGGGTGACCATATGGAAAGGAGGACAGGGCTCCTGTATCTTTAACAGTTGTATTGAAAAGGGGATTTCAGCAGGTATCATTTGTATGCATGCATCGCCTGGTGAAATTCTCTCTTTGCCACAACAGTTAAAGCTGCAGGAGCCTTGTCCTCTTTGTATCTGGTCATGCTAAGCAGGTCACCTTAGGCAACGGTTATTATGGTTCATTATCTTTTCACTGGAATTGGAAAGGAAGCATTTCAAACAGAGGAGGCCTTCAGATCAAGGATGGTCTTCTGGCAACCATTCAAATACAGGACTGTCCTCTGTAAAGAGAACACTGGGCCACCCCATGGTGCATGTGAGCCTGACACCACCACCACCACCATTTCCAAACAATTGCCTCCCCTCCCTGTTGGAAACAGCTGAGCAGCAGGGAGAGAGGAGGCAAGGTTGCAGAGTGTGCTAATGGGTGGCTGTGGATGGATTTGTATGGGAGAGAGAGAGAGAGAGAGAGAGAGAGAGAGGAAGTTGGCTGTGGGTAGTTTTATATCATGTGTGGGAACTTCTTGCTCATGGGCCTAATCCACTGTGCAGAGGTTCCCTCTCAAAATGTATCACACAGAGTATAGCAAAAGCTTCAAAGTACAGCAAAACCTAAAAAAAAAAGTAGGAGTGAAGTTAATTTCAGATACACTGAATGTTTCACTTGTTCTTTATTTCAGTGATTTTAAAACTAAGATGTGATGTAGAACAGATTTGTCTTAATTGTGTGCTGTAAAATCAGATATGTGACCAAGGCTATGTTCAGGTGGGCACACCCCCTTGGTGCTGGACAACCCCCCTGGGGATGGACATGTTGGTGGGGACGCCCCCTTGGGGGCCGACCATGTTGTCCTCCTTTTTGGTTTCCAAAATATGGTCACCCTACCCCACCCTCTGTCCCGGTACTACAAAATGGCAGCCTTTCTCTAGTATTGGGAGAGGAATCTTTGTGCAGAGAGAAGCATGGATCGATTACTCCTCCCTCTCTCTGGAGGGAGAAAAGGGCTCTTCTCTATCCAAAGAGAGGTGGGAACAAATACTCCTCCTCCTTCTCTCTCGGTATTGAGAATCTTCTTCCATTCTCTCTGTGATGCCATAGGGAGGAGCTTAGGAAGAGAGGAGTGTTTCAGGAGGGAGCACCTCCAGATGTCAATCTGCCTCTGGGGGCAGTTGTGTGAGGCGGTAATTAAGTCTCTGGATTAAAAACAAACGAACGAACAAACCTTCCCAGCCCTGCTTTATGTGACTGGAGAATGCAAATGGATGGATGGATGGATGGATGGATGTGAATATGTGTGTGTAAGAGAGAAGGGGAAGACAAATTGGATTATGCCTGGCCATTTTTGGCTTTGTTCCCATCTATTTCTCTCACGTTGGGCACACCTGCCACCAGCGCCAGCCCCATTTACTGCCAGTATTCATCCCCCAACCACTTTCTTCCTGAACTAAAAGGTTCTCCACCCATGTTTTTCAACCCGATCACAAGCTTGCTGTAAGGATCACAGAGTCTTTCCATGGTAGAAAACTTAATAACAGCACGCAATGCTTTCCACACCCAGGAAGAGAAGGGACACAGGGAGGCTGGTTACCGTGCCCCGTAAAAGACTCGCCTTTAACTTAATCACCCAAAAAGATGACTTTCTGCACAATTAGGTGCTCAGTCCCTGAAGCTTTCTGTAATCACGCTGATAAGAACTAATTAACTTTGGCTTTTCATTTCATGGATTCGAGCTTCTCATTTACTGTTCCCATAGGCAGGTTTAAGGGGAGGTGAAGAGCAGCAGGTGAACCATTTTGTGACTGCCCAAGAAGAGTCAAAGAAAAAAGTAGGGGCGGTAGCAAGTGTTTTGCGAGTTTAGTTTTCTTTTAACCTGGGAAAATTCAACTGGGAACTAGAGATGATAGAACAGGAGAGTGTTGGGTGGACTTAGATATCCATCCAAATCCATTTTAGGTTGGACATCAGCCCATAATTATTGTGAACTTCCCAGAGAGCTTCAGCTATGGGGCAGCATAGAAATGTGATAAAGAAATATAGTCTCCAATCCAAGAAAGATCCCTGTTGCTCCCCACTGATGCTTCAGGGCTTAGCTCATGGCCATCACATCGTGATCACCATGTTCCCAAGCATCCCTGAATGCTCTGCTACATGCCAGCACGTACGTCAGCATCCAGGCCTCAGTCTTTCCATGGCTTTCATCATGGGAAATGAAATAGAGTAGCCACTAACAAGTTGCCAAAAGAGAGGGGATGCATCATCAAAAAAGTAGAGAAAAGAGGATACCGATTTGCATAAATTTGCAAATGATGATTTATACATGTAGATGCCAATTTAGAAATGAGTCTTCTATTTTAAATACCAATGCAGTATATTTCACCACTGTGTGACCTGCGTGCCTGATGTCCAGGTACTGTGGATGGGCATCTTCAAGGACCAAGTCTTCCTTCTGATGGTTCTTAATCCCTATATCAGACCTGGACTGGACAGCCCTTCAAATAGAGGACAGATGGAGAACAGTCCTCTGGCAGTCCTTCGAAAAGAGGACTGTCTTCTGAAAAAGAGGACACATGGCCACCCTAGGAATGAAAACTTCTCTGCTGTCCCCCTTTCAATTGATGTCTTGGGGGCTTGGAGAAAGAGCCATTTGCCGTGGCTGAGAACCCAGATCCTGGAATGCGGCAGTAGTATTGTAGCCACACACCATAGCCTAGAGCAGCTTCCTCCAACCTGATGTCCTCCAGAGGATTTGGACTGTAACTCCCAGCAGGGAGTAGGAATGCCTGGGCACCTGCCAAGGGCCCACACTCCAGGAGGGACCCACTGGTAAGGGGTCCTCCAAACCCAGAGCCAGGACTGACTTCCAATTTTCCTAGCATTTGACATGTTGGCTGCTGCTATTGGGAGTTGAAAACTAAAACATTTGGAGGTCATCAGATTGGGGAAGTCTGTTACAGAGACTTAATCTTGACCATTATTTGATACTACAGCAGTTTGGGGAAGGTCCCCTCATCATCATTACTGAGATGCCTGGAAATTGTCCTCTGCTTCTCTCATGATCCTGTGAGAAAATGAAAGCCAGAAGGCTGTACACACAACTCACTGTCCTTTACACACACACACAATCCATGAGGGGAGGGAGCTAGGTCATGCATTCTGGCATGCTAACAAGCCTCCAGAGATCTCCCCTCCCAATGGAATTCAAACCCTGCCTAGCTCTGTTCCTAGATCTCCTTGCTGCATGGGGAATTGGTGGAATGTGCAATTCAAGGGGTTTAAATGTCTTTCAACCCAAAAGCAGAATTCAATTTTGAAGAAGCTCTTGGTGGGAGGGGGGAGCAATCCAGTGGTGGTCAAAGGCAAACAGGGCATGGGCAAAACTTTTTTTAAAACAATATCAGCATATTTTAGCTTAAGGCCCTTACTGCCAGTGACAAAGCCACTGGGACGGCATTAGAATTGAAAGGAAATTGGCACAAAGTCCAGGAAACCACCAAACAATTGGCAGTAGGCTGGAAAGGGGGTGGGGCCAGGAGAAGGAGGCGTGGTCCTCTGAGGGCCGGCTTTAAGCTGTAGGCCTGAGGTTACACACACTAAGTGTAGTGTTGCCGTTAGCAATAAGCTCTTTCTCTGATTTCTTCCGGTAAAGACGGGCACATTGGCCTTCTGAGCACAAAGCAGCGCTCCCCTCTCATAAGCATGCTGAATGCAAGGCTGAAAATAAAAGCAGAGTCACCCGATTAATTATTAAAGGAAGAAGCAGGGGATGAAGTGGGTGGGGGGAGAAAGTTGATTTACTTCCATGTACACCCCAATCACCCAGCAGGGGGGAACAGCTGAAATGGCTAGTCAGCATCTGTTGGAGGCGTGAAGATAAATGAGTGAAGAAAGGAGATAAATGCATACAAATTGAGCTCACATCTGTACTGTTAATATATCTCTTTTGAAAAGCTCATGTCATCAGTTGGAGTGTGAAGTCCCGCTGTTCGGCCCCTCCCCTTCAGGATCAGTACTTTTCAGCAAACACTTTGCAGAATTCCTGAAGTAGATCTCGCAAGACTAACTTCCGCTCCCCACAATCAGGCCGGGGCTTCCACAAGCCGGGGCTCCCCATGGTCAGAAACCTGGGCTAAAGTTGTGGAAGGGGTGGAGGGGGAGCATGTCATTCCTACTCCAGACCTCTACCCATTCAGGGGCAAGATCTATGCCTTGTATCAAATCATCACGAAGGTGGAATAAAATGCAGGAGATAACGCCATGATGAAAGTGGGTCTATGGAATGTGCCCTGCGCCCCAACCGTTATCCATGCATTTCAATACTGCCTATAAAGCAGCAGCATAGCACTAGCCTTGGGCTCTGAGTGCACAGAACAGAACCAACATGCATGCAACTTATCCGGCTTCCATGAACCTGGGAAACGTGGTAAGAGAACATATGCGCTGACATGTTGTACATGTGTAGGGCCTGTGCACACAGAACTTGTGAACATGCGCAGGTCAGGAGCAGGAGTGGCAGGACACAATCTCTCCTCATGGGTAGGCATGGCCAGGTGCTTGCCAATGGCCTATGCCTTTGCGGGGGCCCTCTGAGATCCTCTTTGCCATTGCTACCTGTTTGCTACCTGTTTGCTCACCTGCCTCTTGCTCTGGCCCAGACAATGGAGGTGGTATGGAGGCTCCAGACAATGGAGCCTCCACATCACTGCTGATTTGCTCCATGGCTCTCTGCCTCTCAGGCAAGGAAGTGGAAGCCATGATGACAACGAGGAGGAGCAGGTAACAATAGTGGGAAGGGGAGGGACCGATTCCGGATGTATTGCTCATGGGCCTTCAAAAGCCTGAAGGTGACACCTCTCTCTCTCTCTCTCTCTCTCTCTTTCTCTCTCTCCACACCACCACCATGAAGCCCTCCTACACAGTTTCTGTCCCCATGTGGCACAGGACACATCAGAGTTGACGGATTTGTAAGATTTCTCACATCCACACAATGATATTTTGCACTCTCCATTCAAGCGGAGACAGGTCTTCTCCATCCCTTTCTATCTGGTCCTTCTAGATGGAGATGCCAGAGTTTGGACCAGGGGTGCATATAAAGCATGTGTTCTGTTACCAGGCTATAGCTCCTGCACCCATGTTTTCCACAGCAGCCACACAGCATGTGGATGCCAGATGTTTGTACTGAACTAGCTGTGTCCACATGCCCGGGAGCATCTTCTGGACCACTCCAGTGCATAAACATGACTCTTTTAAAACCTCATGTCTGTCGTTCATACTTTCTGTGTTTGCTGCAGACAACATCAGTGTAATGCATGAAGTGCGGAACTCAGACATAATTGCTTTTGGCAACAGTAAGTCAGGCTAGTGGCCGAGCTGCATTATTCAAAGCAACAGCGATGCTCAGTGGGTTCTGGGGATGAACAAATCAGGGAAGGAGATGTCTTCCCCCATCTGGTTACCTATTTCTGTGATAGGAAGAAACAATTCATTATGCACTGTTCTATTCTGTGCTGGGTATTTGCATTTCTGGTTATGACCATCAGACAACTGGGATGCTGCTCTTTTACAGCCTTACCTGTTGTTTCTGTTCTTTCTTTCTTTCTTTTTATGATATTGGTGATGATGCTTTCCCTTCTATAAATGTACTACTGTTTTCCCACCTGGTAGCCTGTGAACCTCACCCTCAATGCTGCCCAAACGAGAAGCAAGAGGGATCCCCTAATGCATGCTAGTTTGGGTACCAGGGAAACTGCATAACTAAAACCATGTCCCCTCCTTCCTTTCGGGGTGGGATTCAATAAAACAAAGGCCACAAAGAGAAGAGAGGGAGTTGAACCTTGGCTAGAGATGGGGGAGGCCTCTATGCAAAGCAACCTAATTCTCACTACTCAATTAACATGCAGATCAGAACAGAGTTATCTGTCTCCAAGCACAGTTCTTATGGCTCAAAATTGCACACCAAAGTGAGCATATTAGGGAAGGTTGTGTATCAAAATGTATATATTGTGGGGGGGGATTGCATACACAATGCAAATGTTAGGGAAACTGCATAGCAAAACATGTGAATCTGTTGGGCACTTTAACAAAACAAAAGAAGAGAAAATGCAGATGGATGTCAAAATTATACAGAATGGTTGAATACATCATGTGAAACTGGCGTAGACCAGAAATAGATTGGTTCACCCATGCCTAACCTCAATGAAGGGTACACATGGACTTGGATTTTGATTGGGGTTTGGGAGGCTGTCGTTGTGTTTTCTTTCTCCCAGCTCCCCTTCATCTAATATCCCACACTCTGTCAGTTCCTCCCTCCCACCAGCCCCAAGATCCCCGGTGTGGCAAGATGCCAGATGGTGCCCTGTTAGGTCAGGTTTGCTTATTGTTTGGTAAACAGCAGTTTAATTCAAGTGCTGAGTTGACAGCTTGTCCTCAAAGACAATTTTCACATTGCAATGTTTCAAATGCCAGCTTGGCTTTCCAATGTAATGTTATTTCAACTGCCTTAAAGGGATAAAGTTCTCTTTGATTAAAATAGGGAGGGAGGGAAGGAGGGATGGAGGGTAGAAGCCAGGGGAATTGAATTGTGTTTTGATGTTGACAATTGGAGTACATGAACTGGCAGCCATGGACTGGGTATTTCCAGGCACTTTGGGCCTGGCCTGAGGGTCTTCTTGTTTTTACAAGCCTGGAAGCTCAAACTTGCCATTAAATGTTGTGAGGGGCACTATCAGTTCTGTTTGTCCCTTGCTTGGCAGTGACTGAAAGGGTGGGTGGGTGTGTTGGTATCAGCCAGTTTCCCAACCAGGAGCTTCTGGAAGTCTTTGTAGGGGTGCATTGAGTATTTGGGGGGGGGGGGCATTTGCACAAGTGAGTGCTCTTGCTCAAATGATTGATAGGGGAATCAAAGTGAGCAGGGCTGTGCTCACTACAGTCCTGCAATCTACCCCGGCTTCCTCGCCATGTCCCAACATATATCTTTCAGGCAGGAGAAGGTGGTGGTGGTGGTGGTGGTAAATGCTTCCAGGGGGCCATTAGGGTCTGAGAACACAAGTCTCAACATCCCTGCTGGGAAACAACACTCCACTGGGGCCATGGGAGTGCCTTCTGCCTTATTTCTTATTTATTTATTACATTTATATCCTGCCTTTCCTACAAGGAGCCCAAGGTGGTGTACATGATCCTCCTCTCTATTTTATCCTCACAACAAGCCGGTGAGGTAGGTTAAGCTGAGAGTCTGCAACTGGCCCAAAGTCACCCAGTGAGTTTCATGGATGAGTAGGAACTAGAACCTGGGTCTCCTGAATCCAAGTCCAACTCTCTAACCACTACACCACACTGGCTCTCACATCTCCTTCTGCAACAGGAAAGATCTGGGCCTTTGGACAGCAGAAAGGAGAGGCGGGCTCTTTGCAAGCATTCAATTGGAGCACTCATAAAAACTCAGCACCTTTTGATGCAATCCACGGGAATCCAATGGTGGCTGTAGTGTACAGACACAGTGATGTTCATTGCTAAATCCACCAGCATGGCTCAGCTCTTCTCTGTCCATCTGCCCCCAAGATGATCCATGAGTTGTTCTTGAGTTGGCCTGTCTATAAAGACCTCAAGGTCAAGCCTGTAGAATGACCAAAATTTCCTTCGCGTAAGGCAGCCTTTCCCAGCTTGGGACCCTCCAGATGTTTTGGAACACAACTCCCATCAGCCCCAGCCAGCATGGTTAATGGTCAGGGATCATGGAAGCTATCAATAAAACATCTGGAGGGGAAGGCTCACAAAGAGTATATTTGGAGAAGAAGGAACATTCTTTAAAAGAAGTGGTCGTTTTGGATCACCCTGCTTTTGCCAATTTCAACATGCTTCCCTTTTCTATGTCTACATAACAGTTCCAGAATGTATTCTGAGAAAAGTCTATTGTCCAGTCACACTGCATAATTCTTCCTTTCTCTCACACACACTGCATTAATGACATGCAAACAGATGTGCCCATGTGCTTTAATGAGGGAAACTTTCACAGAATTGAAACACAGATTTCTACAAGAAGGTGAAGCAGGTTTGCTTCGCTGTTGATTGGTGGTGAGGGTTGCACTGGTCATTTTGGGCTGACACATTTTTGAACAAAGATGTCATTTCAATAACGGTAACAGAAGTCTGGGGATGGGGAACCTGTTGTTTCAGAAAAAGAAAAGGTCTCAAGCAGGGCTTTTCCCCAGACATATTATTACCTGATAGCTTCGTAACAGGCAGTGCTGGGGATTGAACCTGACACCTTCGGCATGCAAATCAAGTGTGCTATTGCTGAGCTACAGCCTCTCCAAGTTTATTTTGGGAATTGTGTTTTTAAATGTCAAAAACCTACATACCCACACACACACACATACTTCGTAGATAACAACTAACAGTTGGTGGCTGCAAGCTACATTGCCAGGAACAACAGGTTATATAACTCGATTAAGAATGAGTCAATTAAAGAAGGCCTTGTTCAGTTAGCAAAGATGGATGAACTTCCTAGGATGGCTTAGTTGGAATCAGCGTTACAGATGGTCTCAACCCCAGGAGATAGTTTAGCAACATCTTCTACTGCTGACACATTCCAATTCCACACTGTCTGCAGATTCAGCCATCTGTAGCTGAGCAAAAATGGCAAAAAGTCCCCAAAGGAAGAATCTCAGAGGTGTTGACCATGTGTGGTAGAACTAAAGGTGGTTTAGAAGTGTCTGTATGTCCAGGGTACCATAGCATCCTTAGCACATAATAAAACATACCGTCATACTTTTTGAAGAAGTCTGTTACATTTAGTTCAGTATGTTTATTTGCTTCAATCATCAGTCAATGAAGTCAAACTCCTCCTCCTCCTCCTCCTCCTCCTCCACCACCACCACCACTGTAACAACAGATAAATGTTAAAATGTCAATACAAGAAATGACAATGTCTTTCAGCACTTTATTTCTGAATTTCTCACCTGCAATCATTTCCGTTTTGGTTTGGTTATTTGCCCAAATAACCACATTGCACCACATTCGTTCACTGTTGTTTAGCCATAGTGAGGAGTAAGAAGCAGACGGCAGATGGATGATGGCAATGCATAGATATAAGATGCTCCATGAGGGTCATCCAAAATGTCATTGCAACAAAGGCTACTTCACATATCAAGGTCCCAGGAAATAGTCAGAGTGCAGATGAGGTATCCATCTTCCTAATCTGACTGGAACTGGGTCAAGCCCAGGAACCCCACATATGGCATCTTGAGTTCCATGATGGAAGGAAGGTGGGATATGCATGTACTCAATAAAATAGATGGCAAGTAATACGTGTGCAATAATTCACCATGCTGATCCAGCAGTTTTATACTGATCTATGGTTTGAAACAAATCAATGATTGACTAACTGACCCAGCAATTTTCTTCATGTTTCTGCAAGCCACCACAAATAAGCATTTTTATATTGTAGAGGAGCCTCCATACAGCGCATTTTACATGGATGTAATGTTGTGACTTCTTTCTGTGCATCAGACCTCAACATCAGGCTTTTATCCCTGGGTGCTTCATTGTTGTAGTAGTTTTAATCTCCTGCCTTGTGCAGTATTTACTGCATAAAAGTGAATCTGATTTTATGTGCCAGTACCATTTCAACATACCTCTCCCATTCTCTTTGTTGTCTCTCTGCAGGTGGGCCAAAAAGGGACACATTATAAAGGAAGCATCAGGTGACTCTTACGAGACCATCGTTGACCATACCTACTTTTTTGAACCAGTCTCTTGCGAAGTGACCAATGCTTTGGGCAGTACCAACATCAGCAGGACAGTAGATGTCTACTGTAAGTAGCTCAGCTGTTAAACCATCAAGAGCACTGGCCAGTAGAGTTAACACTTCGGATTGGCTCCTTGGTAGACCAATATTTGGTTAGGTAATGCATTATAAGGATACAATCTTTGAGTGCATTTTACAGGAATTAGGTATTCACACCCACATCTTTCATCCCTGATGTTTTTTTTAGAAAAAAAATGAAGCCAGAGGGAAAACCAAACTATTGTTGACTAATTGTCCAAATCCAGTTTTGACAAGAAACCATGCATGAATCAGCTTCTTGGGCTAAAGTTAGAATAGCAACGGCCAACCTTTTGGGCAAGTGACCATAAGTCAAGTCCAAAGAATGAACTAATGCCACTCTAGAGCTTTGAATGGGACATATGCACCCCTGTTCCTTGAAACAGTTCTGTCTAATGTGCCTACTCAGTACTCAGACTACTGAGTTGGGGTGCAGGCACCATCACATCACTGGAGAGTTAGGCAGGAGTGTTGCCTAATGGTGCCATAGCCATGCCCCAGGCTTTCCTCCTCAATGCCTCAAGAGGAACATAGCCATTTAGACCAACAACCTGAATGGTGAGAAACTCCCCATTTTGAAGCTGAAGAACCTATGCTCATCTATAGGCCTTCCTTAACATGTTCACCATCAGATGTTTTGGACTTCAGCTCCCACCAGCCCCACCCAGCATGACCAGGAATCCTGGAGGTTGTAGTCCAACATATCTGGAGGGCATCAGGTTGGAGAAAGCTGTCATATATGAATGATTTACTCTTGTGTAATGTCCATGTGTGTCCCTTCCTGTGAAGGTGTTAGGCATAAAGATTTCATTTCTTCTTGGAGTCAAGGATATAGGCCACAGGGGAAGACACAACTCAAGTTTATATACCACCCCAGAGAGCTTCGGCTATGGGGTGGTATATAAATGGAATAAAATAAATAAATAAATAAAATAAACCTTCAGTCCTCCATTGTTCCATTATCCTGCTTTCCTTCCTTCCTTCCCATCCTTGCCATAAAGAATAGTTTAGCAACCATCCTGTCCTGCATAGGAGCATTTCTATGACAAATCTCTTCTTACAGTTGGGCCACGAATGATGACAGAGCCACAATCCCTCCTTGTTGACCTCGGATCGGACGCCATATTTAACTGTGCATGGATTGGAAACCCATCTCTGACCATCGTCTGGATGAAGCGGGGCTCAGGCGTGGTAAGGATGTTGAGCGGTGGTGGTCAAAAATGGCCTAACCATTGAAGGGAGGGTTTGCGATCTAAGTGTTGCCAATGACTGGGCACAAGATGGCGGCAACTCACATCATGCTCTTTGTGAGTTGATGAGCTGGAGCAAAGGTAGGCAACTTTTTTCAGCCCTTGGGCATATTTGGCAAATTGAGAACTGGTCCTGGGAAACAAAATGCCTGCCATGGGAGGCATGGCTTGTCACTACAGAGAGAAACTACCCAGAGAGTAACATGCTTTAAAGGCCTCCTGAAAGCACACATCTTTTCACACAGTCTTTCCCAGGGCTGAAACTGCTGATAGGTTTATTTTGGTTTTATGTGGTATTTTCTTAAACTTTTAAAGCTTTATATTATGTTTTGATCTCTTGTATTTCATGGTTTTAATTGTGAACTGCCCAGAGAGCCTCAGCTATTGGGCAGTATGAAAAACATAATAAATTTTAAAAAATAGAAAGACTGAGTACAAGGCAGAGGTGGGTTCTGAGATCCAACTCATTAAACAGTTCCTTTGACCACACGGTTTTTGGCACCAACAGAACCCTATTTCATAGAATCATAGAATAGCAGAGTTGGAAGGGGCCCATAAGACCATCAAGTCTAACCCCCTGTTCAATACAAGAATCCACCTCAAAGCATCCCTGACAGGTGGTTGTCCAGCTGCCTCTTGAATGCCTCTAGTGTAGGAGAGTCCACTACCTCCCTAGCTCATTAGCTCCATTGTTATACTGCTCTAATGGTCAGGAAGCTTTTCCTGATGTCCTGCCAGAATCTGGCTTCCTTTCACAGAAGACAAACTTGTTTTGTCCTCCACTGCTCTACCAGTAAATACATTTCCCCTATCTCTTTTTCTCTCACATTCTGGATCACATTCTGGATCATTCTCTCTCTCTCTCTCTCTCTCACACACACACACACACACACACACACGGACAGTATCAAATGTTGGCATGGTCAGGCAACCTGCTGAGGGCCCACAGTTTATCAGGGAGTCCCCTCAACCTCTTCTCCTCTTCAGCATTGCAACGTGCTCTGGACCAGAGGAAGGGAGCAAGCAAACTAAGGTAGCTGCCATTGCCTGCTTGCTCGCTGGCTCTCTACCTGACAAGCAAGGAGAAATGATAAGGAAGAGGAGCAGGAGCAGTTGGCAACAGGACGTTGTATGACTGAGAGAGGCCATTGAAGGTCCCCCCAAAACCTGGAGCTGGCACTTGCCACTGGAGCTGACACACACGCACGCACACACCCTGAGCAGGAGACACCCCCACGTTGCTTTGCAGAGATCCCAGCTGTGAGCATTGAACTCATTTCATTAAAATAAAAAAGGAATGGGCTTGGTACCTTGGTGGGCATCATGAAAGGTGTTCATGAGATCACTAGTACCCAGGAGCACCATGTTACTATTTACCACTGAGCTAGAGTATTTATATATTATGGATCTAAATCAGGAGTGGGCAATTTCCGGGGGGCGATTTCCCTGTCCTGCACCACCCAATTTGCTGCCAAAATTCAGTGGCATGGCAGAAAAAGGGGCAGATCATTTATTAATTTATATATTCTGTATTATTATTAAGAATCATCATCATCATCATCATTATTTAAAAGGAGGGAGGCCCTTCTTTGCTGACACTCTGGTGAGTTTTGCCAGTAAACCGCCACTTTTTTATTGTAAGTGGTGATGTGAGTAAGGGCGGCTAAACAAAAGTCCAAGGTAGGGATGTGCGCATCAGCTTACCCAAGTTCTCAAAGCTCATTCCGACTCGAGTCTGTATCAGACGGTGAGGGTTGTGGAGAGGTTTTCTTAAGAAAATCCGTGTGTATCTTTCCAAAAGTACCAAATCAGTTCTGTGCATCCTTGAAATGGACGCATTCCTCTCCCATTGATTAAAGCACACTTGTTCGCCTTTGTCAAAAAATATACATTTTTCATGCACATTTTTCAAATGTATGTATGCTTTCAAATGCATTTGTGGGGGTGTCTGTGAATCACATTGCAAACTCAGAAATGTGTGGACTTTGGCTGCAGATTGCATCCGAAACTGCATTCCGTCTGGAAGGTGAAAACTCGATAAATCTTGATCAAGAACAAACTGAAAGGATTTCTCATACATCCCTAGTCCAGGGGGGAGGGGTCACATCTGGTCCACTGGCCACAGGTGACCCATCCCCAATCTAAATATTACCCTATCAGGCTCTTGGATCGGGCTCTTTGAAAGTGTAGTGGCTAAGTCTGTGATTTATAATCCATCATGTCCCTGATTTAAAACTCAGCTCAAATGGCCTTAACTAATCTACTATAAAATTGGAGCATGCTTCAGTGGTGATCTACTCAAACCTTCTGCCGATACGGAAAATCCACCGCTACAGAGTCCCTAATAGGTGGCCATCCAGTCTCTGCTCAAAAACCTCTAACCAAGCAGAGTTCACCACCTTCCAAGATGAGTCAAACAGCTTATGCCATCAGGAAGTCCTTTCTAATGTTTAGTTGAGGTCCCCTTTATTGTAACTTGAACCTGTTGGTTTGGGTCCTACTATATGGAGCAGCAGAAAAAAACATTCGCTCCATCATCTAGGTGACAGCCCTTCAGATATTGGGGGAAAAGGCAATCGTATGGGCACCTTTGAAGCTCTCCTCTCGCTATAAACATACCAAATTCATAGGAACATAGGGAGCTTCCTTGCAACGAATCATAGAATCATAGAATAGAATCATAGAATAGTAGAGTTGGAAGGGGTCTATAAGGCCATCAAGTCCAACTCTCTTCTCAATGCAGGAATCTACCTTGAAGCATCCCTGACAGATGATTGTCCAGCTGCCTCTTGAATGCCTCTAAAATGGGAGAGCCCACCACCTCCCTCGGTCATTGGTTCCATTGTTGTACTACTCTAACAGTCAGGAAGCTTTTCCTGATGTCCAGCCAGAATCTGGCTTCCTGTAACTTGAGCCCATTATTCCCTGTCCTGCACTCTGGGTTGATAGAGAAGAGATCCTGTCCCTCTTCTGTGTGACAACCTTTCAAGTATTGGAAGAGTGCTATCATGTCTCCCCTCAATCTTCTCTTCTCCAGCCTAAACATGCCCAGTTCTTTCAGTCTCTCCTCATAAGGCTTTGTTTCCAGACCCTGATCATCCTCGTTGCCCTCTTCTGAACATGCTCCAGCTTGTCTTCATCCTTCTTGAAGTGTGGTGCCCAGAACTGGATGCTGTACTCAAGATGGGGCCTAACCAGTGCCAAATAGAGGGGAACCAGTAACTCGTGCGATTTGGAAGCTATACTTCTATTAATGCAGCCCAAAATAGCATTTGCTTTTTTTGCAGCCACATCACACTGTTGACTCATATTCAGCTTGTGATCTACAACAATTCCAAGATCCTTCTCGCTTGTCGTATTACTGAGCCAAGTATCCCCCATCTTGTAACTGTGCATTTGGTTTCTTTTTCCTAGGTGTAGAACTTGGCATTTATCTTATTAAATTTCATTCTGTTGCTTTCAGCCCAGCACTCCAGTCTATCAAGATTACTTTGGAGCTTGTTTCTGTCTTCCAGGGTATTAGCAATCCCACCCAATTTTGGATCATCTGCAAATTTGATAAGCATTCCCTGCACTTCCTCGTCCAAATCATTAATGAAAATGTTGAAGAGCACTGGGCCCTGGACTGAGCCCTGCGGTAACCCGCTCATTACCTCCCCCAAATGTGAAAATGTACCATTGATAAGCACTCTTTGAGTCCAATTCTGTAGCCAACTGTGGATCCACCTAATAGTTGTTCCATCTAGCCCACTTTTCACTAGTTTCTTAATCAGAGAATGTCATAGGGCACTTTGTCAAAAGCTTTGCTGAAGTCAAGATATACTATATCCACAGTGTTCCCACAGTCCATAAGGGAGGTTACCCGATCAAAAACTGAGATCAAATTAGTTCTTGACAAATCCATGCTGGCTTCTGGTCATCACTGCATTGTTTTCAAGGTGCTTACAGATTGACTTCTTTATAATCTGCTCCAAAATTTTCCCAGGGATGGATGTCAGACTGAGTGGTCTGTAGTTCCCAGGTTCCTCCTTTTTACCCTTTTTTGAAGATAGGGACAACATTAGCCTTCCTTCAGTCGTCCGGCACTTCACCCATCTTCCATGATTTCACAAGGACCACAAACCATGGTTCTGAGAGTTCTTCTGCCAGCTGCTTTATTACTCTAGGATGCAGTTCATTGGGCCCTGGAGATTAGAACTCGTTCAAAGAAATTAGGTGTTCCTTGACCATTTGTTTATCAATCTCAAACTGCAATCCTGCCCCTTCAGCTTGTACTTTGCTTTTTCCGGGGGGGGGGGGGAGTCATAGACCCACTTTTGAGAGAAGACTGAGCCAAAGTAGAAATTGAGCACTTTGGCCTTTTCTTTGTCATCTGTTATCAATTTGCCATCCTCATGAAGCAGTTGAACCACCATTTCTTTCCTCTGTCTTTTACTATTCACGTATCGGAAGGAAGCCTTTTTTATTGCTTTTAGCATCCCTCGCTAGCCTCTGCTCCTTCTCAGCTTTAGCCTTGGCCCTTGGTCCACTTAGCCCAGGATTGTTAACACTGCCCAGAGAGCTTTGACTGTTGGGCAGTATGAATATGAAATAAATAAATAAATCTTGACTGGCAGCAATGGTTTTCCAGGGTTTCAGGCTGGAAATTTTCCAGCCGTACCTGGAGATGCTGGAGATCGAATCTGCAACCTTCTGCATGCAAAGTGTATGCTCCACCAAGGAGCTGCAGCCCTTCTCACTGAGCTGTGGCACCTCACCCTTCAACCTTTCCTCCTAGGTCTCCAAATAGCATATCCATATTCATTCTGGCAGAGACAAGAGAAGGCAAGCAGGGATGGTGGATATTATTACAACATGAGGTCAGGAGTCCCAGCAATGCAACAGAGAGGCATGTGGCACATCGCTGCATCTCATGTGACTGTCTTTGAGCACTTGGGAAAAGACTGGGTAAATAAATGCCGAGTCATTGCAAAATCTAAGACATCGAGCAGGCTCACGCATTTGCTCATAGGATTAATCTTTTGCTCTCAGCTGCGCCACTCTTGCTTCCAGCTGGAAATCCCTACAGCAGCGGGATCAGACATCTGTGGTTGTTTGATGTTCAGAAGGGCCGACTAGCTGTTGCCGAGCTGGTAAATCAAACATGTTAGCGTCCTGCCTTGCAACGCAAAAACTGTGCCTGCCTGCTCCATCCTTATTCCGCCTGCAACATTTGCATCCTGCCCTTCATGCAAAGAGCTCTCGCCAACATTATTTCAGACGCAAATCAACCTTACAAGGCAGATTCACAGAGAATGATTTGGACATAGTGGTGCAGCTAGGTAATTTTGGATTCTGGACTTAATGGTCTTGGGGTGGGGTAGGGTCTTCAGCTTACCATGTGCATTAGTTCTGTGGTGAAGCATATTTCTCTTTTCCCACCCACCCCCAATACATTTTTATTTTACTGTTTGTCCCCACTTCCTGGAAATCCTATCTAGCCCACCACCTTGGCTTCTGTAGTTCCAAAAAGCATTGCATACTTAAGCAAATCTCGACACACAACAATAAGGGCTAGAAACTTGGATGTGTATGTTTTTTAAAAAAAAAATGCTGGGATTATTAGGAAGCTGAATTATGCAGCCAATACCACCTTCTGTGCTTGTAGATGATGTGACACAGGTACCCCAAAAATGGTCCTGCGTGCAAACAGTCCATTCTCCTGTGAGGGGCATGTTGAGCATCCCAGTGTCAGGGGCAGGAGATGCATTCAGTGGTGCAGCTAGGTAACTTTTAGACCCTGGACTTAATGGTCTTAGGGGTGCAGGGTGGGCTTTAAATAGCCTTGTGTATTACCCGAGTTTTGAAGCACACAACCAACTTTTCTTTTCTCTCCCCACTGCTCATTCCATGCTTTACAAATGTATTTCCATTCTTGATGTGTTAGAGAAAACAGACAGACAAAAAAATGGTTTGCCCAGGCTGATTTAAAAAGAGGAAGAAATCTTTGCAGCATGTGCAGTCTCACATCATACAAAATAAAATAAATAAACCCAGTTCTTAGGCCCATCATAATGCTATAGAGTAAAATGGAGCAGCTTCTGGGCCCCTCATGCTAAACACATTTACCTGAGAATATGCACCATTTTGTTGGAGGAAAAGAACAAGTGATGTTTATTTATTTTATTTACATCACTTGTGTACTGCTCCATATGTAAGACAGATTTCAGAGTGGAGAACGTTAAAAAAATGAAAAGATAAAAAGACTAGAACAGCATTTTAAGATTGTTCTTTTGAAAAACAGGATGCCAATAAAAATGTGGCTGGTCAGTTAAGGAAAGCTTCCTGGAGTAGAGCTGTTTTCAGGAGGGGCTCAAAGCAGCGCAGTGCTGATGCTGCCTGACCTCCAGGGGCAGGGAGTTCCAAAGAAAAGGGGCTACCACAGTAAAGGCTCTTCTGGTTGACTCCAGTCAGGAGAGAGAGAGAGAGACAGAGAGAGACAGAGAATAAAATGTGCCTCCTCTATTACCATTTACATACCCAGCTTGCTATTCCTGGCTATACAGTATTTAAGAAAAGAATGATAGAAGGCAGACACTGCATCAAGCAGCTTCAGGCTCAGTAGGCCGGTTTCCATTGGGTCTACTACCTCCTGCTCTCTTGGTATTCCCCACTGGTAGGGATGCCTGTCATTTGCAAATCAAGCCTTTTTGGGGCCTGATGGATTCCTGCTGCCCACCCGTGAGTTTTTCGCAAAGTGCAGGAACTCTTTCTAAAGGGGGGGAATGTTGTAAATAGAAAGTTACGCAAACTGCATCTTCAAATTGCATAATTTGCAAAAATTACAGTTGTCAGATGTGCAAATTATGCAAATTAAATTGCACAATTTTCTATTGGGGGGGGGGGAGGCAAAAAATCCACCAGCTGGTCCGTCTCAATGCAGATTGAGTTCAGCCGGCTCATGGGAAGCAAGATGAAGTCCAGAGGGCTGAGCTGATGAAAGCTCAGCGATTTCCATCTTCCAACATCCCCAAACAGTGGATGTATTGTCTCATTGCCTGGAGGAAAGCAAACGTACAAGGTGGACCGATCTACACCAAGCAGGATACAACACTTTGAAAATATTTTGAAAACCGTATATGGAGTGTGTCCTGGGCCCCAACAGTTGTCACTACTGTTATAAACTGTTTTAAACCATTTTAAAGCAGTAGTGTAGATAGGCTCAGCGTTTGATCAGTTTACAGGTCAGAAGGGGCATTACTTTGAATCTGTGCCTGGCAGCTGTGTCCTGTCTTCATTTTTACTCTAGACCAAGTGCAGGGGGCAGATCTGGATCTTAAAAGCCCCTCACTCCCTATGCTAGGGTCCCAATCCAAATTGCTAGCTGCTAGGTTACAGATTTCAAGCAATGCCTGTTTGGGTCCTTGGACATCAAGACAGAAGGAAGATGGCATCAGCCGTTCTCTCGGTCTGAAGCACAGAATGGAAGATGCTCAAGCCCACGGAGCAAAAGCAGCTGGTGCTTGCTGGCCAGAGATGGCGGAGAACTTTCTCGGCTGTTTAAAAGAAAAGAGGAGAACATTTCAGGCCAAGCAAAGGTCAAGGAGGTTGATTTATGTAACTGGCCTAATAAAAACCGAAAGGACAGGTTTCCATGGCGCTCACAACACTTCCCACATTTCTCCAGCTCAAAGGGGATCTTTGCAGAGTTGCCCTAATAAAAGTCCAATTGGTTCCCATTCTGAGCAGCATCTGGGTTAATCAAAGGCCAAGGCATCGCTTAACCTCTTTGTGGCAGGTGGAACTTTGTAAACCATCACCACATTGGGCTTCCTTTGTGAGCAATTCTGTACGGCGAAGGTGTGAGAGCCTCATGCCTATAGAAGGTCTGCTCCACTCTGGTTAAAAGCTTGGGGGGGGAGGGGGCAGAGCAGGGCATCTGTATTCTATACAGCCAAATGAAGAATTATGCCTTAAGAAGTAGGAGCACAATATGAAATCGGAGAGGTCTGAAAAATCTGTGCAATTTTTGAAACCCATTCAGTTGACAGTGCAAGGGGTCGTTTCTCGCGCATAACTCCATCCTTGATCCAGTTTCTGAGACATGGTACAGCAATGACACAGTTCCTAGACCAACAGAACTTGGGACCAGCATAACATTTTCATTGTTTGTTTGTGTGTTTGTTTATGACTCTAAAGTAAGCACAGGGACCCCAATCTGGATCAGCCACTAGTACTGGGGTGGGAAGGCTGGATTTTAAAAAGGGATCCATTAAAACAGACAGAGGACATTTATGGGTGGCAAGCTCTGGACAGAATCAGGGGGGGGGGTGGAGGCAATCCAGATTGAGAGCGACAAAGGAGACAGGGGGAAATGACTTGAGGCTCATCTAGACCTATGAGCCTCCCAGGATGGGCAGGGAGGATCTCAAGCTTTCCAGCTTCCACGCTCCTCCCCCAACATCCATATGCCAGCATGTCATCCTGGAAGCCAAAGGGGACATTCCGGCGCAGCGCTGCTTTTTTAAAAAGAGAGCCTAAATCCTGCACAATGGTATTTTTTTTAAACTGGGGGAACTCAGCACTGCCATCCAAGGGCTGGTGAAAATGCTGCCCCCACCCTACCTCCAAGGGCTCAAAGCCACCCCACACAGCTCCGTGCCCATTTGAGGACCCAGGAGCTCGCGCCACACCAGCCACAGTCCTCAGGGTTGTCCCAGGGTCGTGGAAAATCCAGGAAATCCACTGTTGCAGTTATCCCAGGAAAAGTCTCCGGTTGCCCAGTTGACCCCGGGATCCCCTGTGTGACCTAGAGATGACCCCAGGATATATGCATGGTGTAGACACAGCCTTGATTGGCAGATAGGGTTTGCCGTCTGAGAAATCGGTTTCTGTTGGTCACGAAAAGTGTGGGTTCAAAGGAGTTGTTTAGTACATTGGGAATCAGACCCAGTTTCGGCCTTGTACTCAGTCTTTTGGGCAGGTTCCTTGTCCCTTCTGACAGCTGTATTGTGGTGGTGCCCATGACAGTTTCTGAAACTGCCAGATCTTCCCACAAGCCCCAAAAGGATGTCGACCTATTAGTGTTTAAATTAAGATAAGCCTTGCCACAGAGGAAAGGTTACATTCTTTCCTTAGCCAGTAATGTCAATAAAAGCCTTTGCCATGATAAATTTGCCCGCAGTTCATAAGGTGTGAAGACTCTTGGCTAGCTTTGCTGTGAAAGATGAGCATAGCTATCCTTCCAGTGTAAGCTGCAAAGCATCCTCCTTCTTACAGTCAAGATCCTATCAAGTGAGCTTCTTACCTGAACAGACAAGACATAGGTGTTAAGGGGCAGACATGGCTGCCGCCAAAAGCAGCAGCCCTGAGACACTTTATCTTGTCTTCCTTGGTAAGACCTACTAGCAAAAATGCATGCACCCCTGTGCATGTGCGAACTAGTACTGGGAACATGAGTGCATATGCAAGCCATGCCCCCAAGGTCATCACATATACTGGTTCCTCTTCATACCTCCAGGCATTGAGCATCAAGGTCTGAAGAGCTAGTGCATGCAGGTAATTTGGGCAAGGGCATTGCAGATGCACCCACATCCTCCTTCTCATCATTTTAAGCCCCACTGAGTGCAAGCTAACATCTAAACAGGACTAAGATGTCATGTTGCTGCAGTGCACTACATGTTTCCCTGCCCCTCCAAATGGCAGCCAGTGACACTCACTGGGTGGCCTTTGTCCAGAAACTCTCTCTCCCCAGCCATGTGTGGGCCAAATGCAACTGACTTCACGGCTCACCTCCATGCCCAGCACCATGGACAGCAGTCAAGCATCAGGCTGCAGCTGCTAAGATACCAGGTTTGGGGCATCTTGAATATTGATTGAACGTAGGGGTGTGCACGGACCACCCGGATCGGATCGGGACCCGGATCGGGACCTCCAATTTTGTCACGGACCGGTTCGGACAAAATCGGAGGCCCCCCGGACCGGATCGAGTCCGATCCCGACCCAAAAATCGTAAATTTTTGGATCTGCCGCCATTTTTTTCCCCATAGACTTGCATTGCAATGCAAGTCTATGAGGAAAAAATGGCGGCGGGTGGGTGAGGGGGGGCCTAACTCCCTCCCCCCCCGGGGCCGTCTGCTGTGGATGGCCCCGGCAGGTAAGCCCCCTCCCCCGCGCTCCCTACCCCCCCTGGGGCAGTCTGCTTCCATCCGCTGGCGCCCGCGGGCGCCAGCGGATAGAAGCGGACGGCTCCGGGGGGGGTAAGCCCCCTTCCCCGCCACTGCTTACCTTCTCGGCCCGTCCGCTCCCGTCCGGCGCCGGCGGCTACTACCAGCGGGCTCCGCGGCCTACTCTCGAGTAGCGCGCCGGGTGATGACATCACCCGGCGCGCCACCCTGGAGTAGGCCGCAGAGCCTGCTGGTAGTAGTCGCCGCCGCCGGACGGGAGCGGCCGGGCCGGCAAGGTAAGGGCCCCCTCCCCCCTCCACGCGCCCCCTCCTCCCCTCCACGCACCCCCTGCTTACCTTCTCGGCCCGTCCGCTCCCGTCCGGGGCCGGCGGCTACTACCAGCGGGCTCCGCAGCCTGCTCTAGAGTAGCGCGCCGGGTGATAACATCACCCGGCGCGCCACCCTGGAGTAGGCCACGGAGCCTGCTGGTAGTAGCTGCCGCCGCCAGACGGGAGCGGCCAGGCTGGGAAGGTAAGCGCCCCCCTCCTCCCCCCCCCGCTGTCCACTTTCATCGGCGAGCGCCCGCTGGCGCCCGCCAATGGAAGCGGCGGTGGGCGCCAGTGGGCGCCCGCCGATCCGCCGATCCACCGAACCGGTTCGGAGCCTTTTCGGACCGGTTCGGATTGGATCGGCCGATCCAGCTGTCAGATCGGAAATCGGATAATTTATCCGATTTCCCACTGGACCGGACTCGGATCGTGGATCGGGTCCGATCCAGTGCACATCCCTAATTGAACGCAACCTTCCCAGAGTTGCCCAGCCTTTTAAGAACTGCCCTGACCATTTCAGTCATTTGCACTCCCTTCTGTGCATAAAATGAACACAAGGATGGCGGGCAGCACAGGCTCTGCGCTGACCCTGCCTGCCACAGTTTGAACCGCCTATCTGCCATCTTCATCCACATGAGATTGAAAAAGCAGAGTTCCCAATTTTATCAAGGTGTCCATTTCAATGCATAGGCTGCGGGGGCGGATCCTGACACCTACCTCCTCACAATCATGTTTTGCAATGGAGAAGAGCTCTACCAGCTGAAAAGGTCTGCAGTTAATCTGAACAGGGATGTCAGAAAAATCTGCAATGGAATCAAAAGAATTCAGGTTTTTATGAATCTGACCCACAGATTCTGCAGTAGACCAGCTTTTCCTGAGTTTCATGGATTCCGCAATCTGGCAAACCATTTTTATTTTTTTATTTTCTGAATTTTATTCAGATTTAGTTAAAGAAAAAAATGCAAAATAAAAAAAAACACTGGCCAAAAATGTGCATTTCCCCCATAAACTAAAGCATGATCATGCACATTTTGGGGAGATTTGCGCATTGAGGGGATTTGCACATTTTCACAAGTGCAAATTTGCACAAACGCTGGAAACTGGGGGGAAATCTAATTCCATCAATGTGCAGATGACAGAATAAAAAGCCCCATGAGAATCCATGGAATGCAGATGGAAAGGATTTTACAAATTTGTTCTGAATAGGTGAAGCTGCCTTTGGTCCATCTAGCCCAGTGTTGATGGCCGCTCTGACTGGCAGTGTCACCCCCAAGGTCTTTCCCATCACCTGCTACCTGAACTGAAGATGCCAGGGACTATATCTGTATGCAAAGCCTGTTCTCTACCGCTGAACTATGGTCCATTCCCTGCAAAAAAAATAATATATATGGCTGATTACTGTCAGGAATTTCTTCACGTTAGACCACTGTTAACTCCTAAAGCTGTTTATTTGTCTCTTTGAATCTAATGATCCTGTATTCTTGCATAAAGATCTTCTTAAGCAGTTGTATACAACTGCAAACACATGTACAGCATATAATTGGAAGTCTCCAAAGCAACCAGCGAAAGACCAGTGGGTTGATTTATTCAGCAAGTGCAGCAAACAAGGGATGCTAACTTTAAGAAAGACAGTATGGCACCATATAGAAACTTTATTTCAGTTATAGATGGAGTGAGCAAACCTATGCTGCCCAAACAGGATAGTTCGGTTTCTTGGCTCTGAGGTCAGACAAGGGCTCCAACCTTAGAGCCAGGAAACCATGCTCCCCACCCCATCCCTCTCATAGCCATTGTGGAGAGGACCACACTGGCTACCTCTCCACACTTGGAAAAAGGAGCAAGGAGATGGGGTAAAGGGGGCATCCCCAGGAGTAGGGAGGGGAGGAGACTGGGGTGGCAGTGATACAGCATATCATATAGCAGTCCCAGCCTCTTTCCGTTTCCTTCTGAGGCACCACTGCTAGACAGGTGAAATCGCCCATCTAGCAAAAATGCAGGGCACCTGGACCATGGAGGCAAAGTTCGCCTCTGCTCACACCCCATCCTGCATTGGATAGTCAGCAGCCTCCAAGTTTGAAGCCTCCAAGTTTGGAGGCTGTCAACAATCCACACCCACAATCCACTCAATGCACCCTAAGAATTATAACATTGAATTATTTTATTTCATGATCTTGATTTATTATTATGTATGTTCTTGTTCTTGTTGCCTTTATTTGTTTTCTTAATTTCAAATTCCATGGAGAAGGGGGGAGGCCCCCAAATCACCCACTTTTGTTGTTGTTATTGTTGTGATTGTAGGCAATGTCCTACTAATTTTAACTTTTTCTTTCCCCCCCTCTTTCCTTGTTGGTATTCTTTGGGAATCGCCAGCCTCTTTGCAGCTCCTATTTCATTTGGTTCATTTGTGACCTGAACCATCCTTATCAGTTCCCCCATCTCAGCCTTGGGCAGAACAAGTTCGGAGGCAGCCTTCTCAGGAGTCGGCAGGTGTTACAAATGACTTACAGCCCTTCTCACCTTTCCTTTGGCTCCCTCTAGCTGACAAATGACTGCTGCGCAACTCCAAGACCTGCATAGCTCTAGACAAGATTGCAGCCTATTTGGAAATGATAAAGACATTAGTGTCGATCCATTTCTGCCAAGGGAAGCTGGAAAAAAATGTGCAAGGCTAAGAGCGCTCAACCATCCCTTTGCTCAGATGCTGAAATGTTTCTCCCTTTCATTTTATTTCATTTAGAACAACCCTGTTCTCCTCCCGATTCCTGAGCCAGCTCAATTTCTCTTAAGCCAGAATGTCCCATTCCTTGCTTTAAAGCCCCTATCCTCAACAATCTTATTTCCCAAGGGGAGAGGCCATACTCTGTAGTAGGGGACATGTTTTGCATACAGAATGCTCCAGGTTCAGTTCCTGGCATATCCAGTTGGAAGGATCCCATAATAATCTTCCTGGGACCCTGGACAGCCAAGGCCAGCACAAGTGTCTTTGGCAGCTCAGCGAGAATCCAACAAGTGCCCGGCCACCGGCCACCTCCATCTGAAGCCTCCATTGTTGCGCACAGTGGAGGTGCTGGAAATGACATAATTCCCCCGTTTCGTAAATGGTGGCCATAAAGGCCCCATTTACGTAAGAGTAAAGGTGTGAATGGAGCGTTTGTGCCTTTATTCTTGCATAAATAGGGCCCTTACAGCCACCATATACACAACAGGAAAAATGCACAATTTCCAGAGCTTCCTTTGTGTGTAATAATGGAGGCTCTGGAAATTGCGCCCCCCCTGCATTAATATGGCCATTACAGCTGTCATTTACCAAAGGGAGAATTACGTAATTTCCGGAGCCTCCATTTTCATGTACAATGGAGTCTCCAGATGGGGGCGGACACCCAACTCAGTCCGGGGGGTGAGGGTAGACATGGAGAAGTCTGTCAGACTTCTGGACCTGGTCAGATATCCATGACATTCCTAACTGCCAGCCAGAGTAGACAATGGTAGGCTGGATGGACAAAATAGTGAGACTGGTATTAGACAGCATCCTATGTTTCTATCTAGCTCTATCCTATCTGCACAGATAGAGACATGGTGTCTCCCCGGTTCACATCATGTTATTTCTTTCTTTTTATTTATTAATAACACTTGTATAGTGCTCAACATAATAAAACCTCTGAGCGGTTTACAGGCGTCAACATTAAAACCCAGTGGTAAATGTGCTGTTAATAAATGATTTCAACAACATCAACAAGGATGATAGTCAGTTACAGGGCAGAGAAAGCTTGTGTCAACTAGTATGTTTTCTGGAGGGATTAAACACATTTTCTGCCTCACAACCTGAACAGAAAGGAGTGTTCCAGAGGGTGGGTGCCACCACTGAGAAAGCCCTGATTTTGAGATATTGCATGGTGACGTTCTGTTCATCACGGAATGGCCAGCAAGGCATCCTCTTACAGAATGGCTGGGGAAGATGGTCTGCAGAGCCGGCCCTATCATTAAGTAGAGAGAGGCTGTCACCTCAGGCAGCAGATGCTGAAGGTGACAATGGTGACTCTCTGCGGAATTTCTCATGCACTGCCTCCATTCCCATCCTCCTGAACAAGCACCTGTGAGATTTCGGGGTGGGGGGGATTTTATCCTTTCCTCAAGCAGCAAAGTTTTGGTGTAGCCTTGGCATCATTCCACTGTAATCTGGAATTCCTGCTGCTGCCAGCTGATTGCTCAAGCGCCACATGAAGGCAGAACACACATCCCATGAAGGCAACCATTCACGTCAAGCAAAATGTCTTGTGCAAGTCCCTACCCACAGTGGGTTTTTTTTTTCCTTTTTTAAAAAATGAGAGACTTTCGTTTTTAACACTTTCCCAAATGCAGTACTTTCGATATGAGCTGCCTTTGCAATATCTCGAACGACTGCTAAGGGCCTTTCGGTGTTTTGCTAAGCATCAGTGTAAATTCCCAGACTGAGCAGAGGAATTGGCTGCAAGATCAGACACTCGGCAGTGCCAATAACCAACATGCTGGATTGTGTTTACATAGCAAACACATGCCGGAAAGGCAAAAGGAAGCAGGCCCATAGGGAGGCCGTCCAAATTTCTGCAGGAGGATGACAGATGCCTCAGCTTTGCCCTGTGCAGAAAGGTGAATAAATAGCATCACCCAGTATGCAAAACCCAGCACTGGAAGTTAATGCCTGTCCACTTTAGCAGCAGATAGATCCTGACAGCTCCGGTTGTATAGATGGAAAATTAGCCACCCAGCTTCAACAGCTTCTGCAGGCAATTAGACAGAGTTGACTCTTAAAGGCCATATTTGTTTTAGACTCATCATATTTCCAAATACCACCAGAGCTTGCATTTTTGCTGACTGGCCTGCATCAAAGTCCCTTACTTCAGCATTTAGGAAGTTTTAATAAAGCTGTTGATTGCACCGGTGTGGGCAATAGGGCTGCCGTGTCTGGCAGTGTGCATTCGAGCAGGGTCAAAGAGGCGGGGGGAGGAAGGGGATGAGCAACCAGGTAGAACAGGCCCAACAGAGTCAGCAAACTTCAGTGCATTCATTTCTCAGTTAAGTTGAATGCTATGGGCAGTCCTGGCCTTAGGGGTGGGCCAGCTGAGCCATCACCTGAGGGGCTGAGCTGAGGATGGAGCCAAACTAAGCTGAGAAGGACACCAAGCTGAGTTCAGTGGCTCTGTTTTTTTAAAAAATGTAGTGAGCTACGGTGGCAAAAAGTAGAACTGTGCGCACACACACCTTCACCTCAGAGGCCAGTTCAAAGCTTCCGAATCAGCCCCGATTTGACTCGGGGTGTCTCACAACTGCCACAGCTCACTTCGGATTCAGTTCCAAATCTGAGGCAGGAGCAGCAGTTCCCATAGATCTACTTTTGTCATCTACAGCAGCCATTTCCAGCCACCATAGTTTACAACAGTAGATCTATGGCAGGTCAGAGCGGTTCTTCTGGAGGATGGGAGGCTCACCGGCATGAGCAGCGGCTTCTGGTAACTCCTGCAGGCAGGCAGGTGGGGACAGGGGCTAGCCAGCAGGCCAAATCGGACCGAAGTGCGTCGGCTGCTTCGGGCTGAGGCAGCCTAACCCATTCCTGATCCAGATTCGGGTCGAGGCAGGCAAAAAAAACAAAAAGCACATCAGAAGAGCCATACTGGATCAGACTAAGGGAGCACCTGGTCCATCATACTGTTGTCTGCCAACCTTTCTTTCAAAGTTCTACAGGCTGTTGGATACTAGCTACAAAAATAATCTTTCTTCAATTAGCTTTAAAGTATGTTTCTTTTTGAATTTCCGCTTTGATGTCATTTGTGCTCGGTACAAGTCGGTGGAATGCAGCTTTACTTTGAGGCAACATTACGGAGCACTTAGCACTTCAAATGCAGTCGGTGATTGCGATAATTCTCGCGTGTGGCCATCAGTTTTTTACATATGTGTATGGGTTCTTCTAGGGGGCAGTATCAGCAGGGCCCCCAACATAACACCTACACCAGGCCTCATAAACCCTCTGGGTGGCCCTGCAAAGCTGACCATGGGAGGGGAGGGAGGGATCAAACGTTCTCCTTCCCCAGGATGCTATTTATCCTAGATCCAGCCCTGGGTATTGGAAAGACGCGTCTTTGAAACTGTGAAGAGCTGCTGCCAGTCAGTGCAGACATAACTGAACTAGATGGACTAGTGTTTTTCTTTGTATAAGGCAGCTTTTGATATTCCTGTATTCTCTGCATAAACCAAATGTGTTCCCTAGACCTCCTCCCAGAATCCTCTGCAGTACAATGGAATCAGGCTAGCCACATACACATCACCTCAAATCTGTATTTGTTAGGATGACTGTATGAAAAGGAGGACAGGGCTCCTGTATCTTTAACAGTTGTATAGAAAAGGCAATTTCAGTAGGTGTCATTCGTAGGCATGCAGCACCCGGTGAAATTCCCTCTTCATCTCAACAATTAAAGCTGCAGGAGCCCGAGAGCAGGGCTCCTGCAGCTTTAACTGTTGTGATGAAGAGGGAATTTCACCAGGTGCTGCATGCCTACGAATGACACCTGCTACCTTTTCTATGCAACTTTTAAAGGTACAGAAGCCCTGTCCTCTTTTTCCTATGGTCCCCTAGTCTTTGTAAACCTGTATAGAGGCAAATTAGAAATAATTACTTTGTTTTAGAAGTACAATACATTTCACCATAGTAGGGAAGTAGTGTCCTGTGTGCTGCTGGCTCGGTCTTTTGTCCAGGTGCTAACTGTTGATGGTCAACTTCAAGGAGATATGGAGATATCTTCTTTGTGGAGATGTCTTCACTTTCTCCCAAGTTGTGTATCAAGAGGAGGGGCAGGCATTCCTGGTTTTCTGGGCTTGAAACCTGACTCACGGAGCAAATGAGCGTTCTTTCTGTTTCAGGTCCTGAGCAATGAGAACACACTAACGCTAAAGAACGTGCGTCAAGAGGATGCTGGGAAATACGTCTGCCGAGCTGTCGTTCCGCGCGTGGGTGCAGGAGAACGGGAAGTGTCTCTGACTGTCAATGGTAATTCACTTTGATTGTTCTCACTGCCATCCCACCTTCATTGTCATTTTCCCTGTTCCAAAATGCCTTAGGTCAACCTTTTCCAGGTAGATCCCATGCCTCCTGGTTCTCTCTCTACGACCCTATACTCGGAGACACACCATGCAAAAGCTCTTCTCGGTAGCCCAGGAACAAAATATGGTTGTCATCTTCGTTGTTGTTGTTATTTGCAGACTTCCTCCTCCTGTATGCATGTTTCCAGCATCTCCATTCAAAATTCATTTGCTAAACATTGGCAGATCATTTCAAATGCAGATGATGCTGACGAGATGAACCAAGGGCAACCCAGCAGGACCACTGGAAAATCCAACCACTCCCTTGCCTTCTGCTCAACGCACCATCTCTTGCACCCCCACTTTCCCTGTTGGCAGCTACAGTTTAATTACAATTCAAATTGCTTGCAGAAAACAAAGCAATATATCTGGTGGGGGGAAAGAAGCTTGCTTTCTCTCCACCACCACCCTCCCCACCAACACCGCCACCTTCTCACAGCCTCCCTGGAATTCAGAGTGCGGGGAATAAATTACTGAAGCACTCTTTAGAGCAAGGGTGGGCTACACATGGTCTGAAAGCCCAAATCAGTACCCCCCCCGGCTATTTTATGGGGGGTCTGCCCCCGCCAAATTTGTCACTGTTGTGAATTTGCCACTACAGTGACAATGGCAAATTCGACTGCAATTTTGCAATTAACACAGCATTGAGGAGTGCATACCTGGTTTATGAATAGAATCATGCTCCCAGAAGCTTTCTGGGAACATGATTCTGCTTGCAAGCTTGAAAAATCACCTGGGGGGGGGGGTTGCCACTACCACACCAATTTCAGTGAGCATAGGGTGTGACCCCAGTGGGTTCCAGGGGACAATGCACCCCCAGTCCCAGAAGTTGCCCACCTGTTGATTTTGTATCTTCCATCCCCAGGAAGACAACCCATTTTTTTAAAAAAAAATTCCACATGGCAGAAGCTGGCAAGCGAGCCAATGAAAACAGGCCAGTTTGGAAATAATCTACTTTGATTTCTTGGGCTTTTAGGGCTCCTGGGATGCCACCAAGTCAAAACACAAACAAAGGGGGAGAGAGAGAGAAGGTGCTTCTATACTAAGGGGCCTAGCACTACCAATCAGGAGGCATTGTGAAGCTATTCCAACTTTCCTTCCTTAAATGTGGGGGTTTTTTTCCTGGTAAAAAACAAAATGGAGGACGCAGCGAACAAAACAATTGTTACAAATTGAAGATACCATCATCTGAACCATCATAAAATTCCACAAATGAGGCAGAGGAAGCAGGAAGAGAGAAGACTGAGCCCCAATTTCCCTTTGTGGTACGGCACATTCTTTGCATAAAGGTCCCAAGTCCATCTCTGCCATCTCTAGTTCAAAGGTTGTCAGGTAGCATGTGATGAGAGAGTTCTACCTAGAGAGCCACTGCCTGTCACTAGAGACAACAAAGGGCTAGGTCGGCTGTCTCCCACCTGGTGCCCTCCAGTTCTCTTAGACTACAACTGCCACAATGAAATGACCATGCTGTTGCTGAGCATTGTGGGAGCTGTAGTCCAACACCTCTGGAGGACACCAGAATGGGAACCGCTAAGCTAGACGGACAAAGAATCTCATGGCAGCTTCCTAAAATTCATATGCATTAAGTGCTTCTGAGGCACATGCTTGCTTAAGAGTGTAAGAAATACTAGGATCAGCATCCTCCATTTTTGTTGGACACAGAGACATCAGCAGGCACTAGATGGTCCAACAGAAATTGGTCCATGTCCCACCAGTGGACCACAACATATCTGCTGCCCACCACTGCTGATTCAAGAGGAGCTTCTGCTCTTACAACTCTAGAGTGTGATTTCTTTTTCCCTTGTACAAACTAAGGGCAGAGGGCATTCAATCCTGAGCTATCTTCCCCATCCATGAGGATCATCCATTTCCCTGTTTATGGGAAATCCTCTCCTAGATGGAAATAAAATAAAATTGTGGCATCTTATAAGAAAACCATTCTTATCACGGCTTCCGCTAGCCCTGATAAGAGGCAGGGGGAGAGGAATACCTAAATGCCTACCAATTGTGTAAGGGTGATGTTATCAGGCCCTGGTCCTTCACCAATGTAATAATAAGAATAAATGACCAATTGCCTGGAAGAGAAGATACAGCACAAACCAATTTGCTGCAGGTAATCTTGTCAAGCAGCCCCTCTATCGAGAATTCTTCTTTCCCTGTTTTTTATCCCAAACACTAGACAATGGTGTTAACAAAAGGAACTGAGATTGCACCATCAAGGAAACCAGGTTAGCGTCTGGGGGCAGGAAGCTGCCCTAGTAGTATGGAAGCAAGAATCTTACCAGCAGAAATGTTGTCAGCTTATCTACAAGAGTCCTAGCCAAGCCATGACTTTAATAAATAAGAATAATAATAATAATAATAATAATAATAATAATAATAATACCATCTCCATTTTCAGCAGGCTGGGAGCTGATTTTTTTATCTCTCCCAAAAGGAGGCGCCGCAGACTACAGCACCTATATCCCTGTAGATCCTGTTTTCTGCTACCCTCTCATTACTGAGACCATCTCCCCTGATGCATGAGGGACTCTATTAGTCTTTTGTCTATATTGATTGGCAGTGGAGATCCAGTTAATTGAAAACCCAGCTGCAGAACCTCTTCCCAGCGCAGCCCACGGCACGTCCTTTTATCTTGAGCGTCCAGAATCCAGCATTCCCATTTCAAGCAAGACAGTTCTGTGATAACAACAGGCTGCCACTCAGGCTCCCTGCCATGGCAGAGGACAGGACAATTCACACATAGGCGCAGGCCATGAAATCAGTCCAGCCTCGGCAGCCAAAGGGTGTTTCTTCTGAGCTCGGTTTTGAAATGTGTAGAATTTGTGATTAGCTACGTAGACATTTGCTTAGCGTACAGAGAGGACTGGAGTAGGATCATGGCTTCAGGATCAACTGGGGGGTGTCTCCACAGTGCTGCTTTGCCGCTCCTTCCTAGTAAAATCTTGTAGTATCGCTGCAGCGGGTTGGGGGTGGGAAATCCCCATGCCAGGAGAGTCCTCCGGCTTTCCGGTGGCCATTTGGCTTCTAGACCCCAATGCCTGCCCTCTGCTGGCTTCTGGAGACCTATCAGGGGTAGCCATCCACCCTGAAACACCCCTAGCCCAATGCCAAAGCGAGGTCACACAGTGGAAGGGCCGTGGTGACCTCGCTTCAAAGGAAAAAGTCACAGCAAATCACTTTTTAAAACTCATTGTTTTGAGGGAAAGCCCCGTGGTGGCTGTGAGTTGACAGCTGTGTCGTATAACCGTTCCAACAGGGAAGGTGCACATTTTGAATGGGACAAGTGGGTTACTTCTTTGCACATTTTTCAAAAGTGTGCACTTTTCCCTCCATTGATTAAAGCATGAAAATGCACGCTATTGGTTTTTTAAAAGGGTGCGGTTCAAAGTAAGTTTCCCCCCCCCCCCCCAAAAAAAAATCATACATTTTTTTCAAATGCAATTGCAATTTTGGGGAATGTTTTTCGACCAAATTTACTCCCGTTCACATTCGGGGTTACGATCTGAAACAAAATTCTTGTACATTTCTACCTTCAACTCATGCTCAGCTTAGTGTCTGAAAGAGCCTCAGTGGGTGCAAACAGTCCATTCGTTGGCTTTCTCCTTGCAACTGGAACATGGGGAAGGGAGAGAGATTTAGCCGTCTCCTCCCAAAGTGTAGTGGTTCCAAATAAAGGCCACAGGCATTTACATGACGGTAAAAGAAAAAAAAATGATGAACCTCAGCTATGCGATTAGCATAACATGTAGGTTGGCGTACGATAAGAACATACGATACGAACCGGAACAAAGAACCGCCCTCTCTGTTGGACTGTCTGTCTGTATGAAAGGAACTGAATAAAAGGAATGTCCCCCCCCCCCCCAAGATGCGAGCCATGGCTTCAAAGGAAAGGATGCTATTCACTCAGATAGCTGCCCCCTGGAAATTTTTGGCCTTCCTTTGATCCCTGTACGGCCCTGAAGTCAGAAAACTGCCTTCCCTTTTGTTCGAGCTTCTGGGACCGCGCAAATAAATTGGCACCAAGGCTCTAAAAATAACTGCGAGGGATAGTGCCACCATTAATATCCATAGCAACACCGTCCAAAGATTTTAGCAGGCGGTAGACTGTATAGCGCTCGACACCAAATGCCAGGTGAAGAGACTGACAGCCCTCACTAGCTGACGCTGCCCCAGTTGGGGAAGGAGACTCCAGTTCTGAATTTTGCACAACACACATACGTGTGTGTTTCCCCCCTCACATATATTTCTGGGCTGTTCATTTTTCCAAGAAATCATCCTTTAGTCATATCCTGTTATCACGATGATAAGCTTTCGATGATGAACTCCTAGAGCGATGCAATCATCCTGAAGAAATTCATTTTGGTGCTATTTAAAATCTAATTACTTAAAGGGGAGTGATTGGATTGTTTCCTTCTTCTTGAATTATGGAGCCAACGTTCGCCATATAACCGAAGCAGGTGCCATGGTTTGGAACTGTCAATGCTACCCACAGGGGCAATATTAAAGGTAGGCATGGCCAGGCACCTGCCATGGCCCCACACTCCAGCAGGGGCCCACCGAAAAGAGCCCCCTAGACTTGCTGCTCCACTTCATCATTGCAGCCTTCTTGTTCACACCTGTCCCTCGCTCTGGCCCAGTCAGTGGTGATAGTGGTGGTGAGAAGGAGGAGCAGGAGGTGCCTCTGCTCATTGGTCCTCTGCCTCTCAAGTATGCAAGTAGTAGCAATGGTGAGAAAGAGGGTGAGGAACACATTCCTAGGGGCTGTCTGTACACAGCCAAAGCCCCATGGTGGCTGCAAATCTGTGCTGCATCAGTTATACACCGCGGGGCTTTCCTTAGAAGCTGCGCAGAAAAAAAAGTCAGGGACTTATCCCATTTTTTTTTCTTGGGAGTGAGGTCCTCCCAATCTAATCCTACCCACTGCTGGCACACAGGTCCTCAGAGATTACCTATGAAGGAATGTAGCCCCTGAGAAAAAATAAAATAAAATAATAATAATAATAATAATAATAATAATAATAATAATAATAGGTCGACCACCCCTGGTTTAAAGCATGGAGGATGTCCCTCCTCTCTCTGTCTCTGCCTCTGCCTCTCTCTAATCGGGCTCTCCACAGTATGCCCCCATTGTTAGCCTAATTCCACAGGGCTGAGCAAAAGTATGAGGCTCTCTCGGGGTAAAGAGAAGAAGTCAAGAACAAGGGTGTAAGCCAGAAAAATATGAGCAATCTGCAACTTGCTCCTCAAGGGAAACTCTCCCCCTGATTCTGGAAGAAAATCTGAGCTTCAGGTTGAGCCATCCTCCTCTCTTGTCAATGCTTAGCCTCAGATCTGTGTAGTTAGAAGAGCATCTCTAGCTGCATGCAGAGTGCATGTCCCACCCCCAGATATCAGAAATTGGAGGGCAGGGTTTAAATCCCAACACCTCTCTCTCTCTCTCTCTCTCTCTCTCTCTCTCTCTCTCTCCCTCTCCCTCTCCCTCTCCCTCTCTTTCTCTCTCTCTCTTTTAAGTACCATGGAGGATGTGTGACACAAACACACACAGAATCTTCCCCCTTTCATTCCATCTTACCTCCTTGGCCGACGCTCCCTTGTTATGAATGATGCATGGCTCAAATGTTTGCCTTAGTAATTCCCTAGTGCCTCTGTCTGGGTCAAGGAACCCTGGTAATCTCCTGCAGGCTTCATAGCCTGCACTGTAGGGCAGGTGAAAAAAGGTGGAAAGATCGTCTTGCATTGTGCAGGAGTGCCCTCTCCTGGCTACCTGCAGATCACCTGTGAGAGCCAATTTGGGCCTTGGGAAAAGGAAGAATGAGAGTTTTCTACTGGCCCATTCCTACTGGAACAAGATGATGATGATGATGATGATGATGATGATGATGATGATGATGATGATGATAATGATGGTGGTGGTGGTGGTGGTGGTATAATCCTTAGTACACGGTTCAGGAAGAACATTCATGCTGGTCTGAATTGCATGGCATGGCATCTGTATAGAACTGTATGCCACACCCCACATTTGTTATCAAATAGATAAATACAATAAAAACAATACTGCACTATTTCACTCCCCTTTTCCCCTCTGTCCTCCTTCACAGGGCCACCTATCATCTCCAGCACACAGACACAGCATGCTCTTCATGGAGAAAAAGGCCAGATCAAGTGCTTCATCCGTAGCACTCCTCCGCCAGACCGAATTGTGAGTCATCACTTTCCTTGATGCAGTGAAGAGCAATCAGAGCATGAGGGGAATGATCGAGACATTTATGTTTCAGTCTTCAAATAAAAAAAAATGTTCAGGGCAGCTTACGTAATGTTACATTGAATTGAATTCATACAAATACAAGACAACACTAGAACAAAAACTGAAAGAGAAGATAATACAGCATAAAGCAACCTTCTGCAACCTGGTGTATTTCAGATGTTTTGAACTACAATGCCAAACATTCTTGACCCCCTGGCCATGCTGGCTGAGGATGATGGGTGTTGACCCCGAAATTCTGGACGGCATCAAGTTGTGGAAGGCTGGCATAAAACTAATGCATGTTCAAGGCTAAAAGGTGTGATAGTTTTTAAGATTCAGGACAGATAAAAACTTCTCCATACAGGGCATAAACTATGGAATTCATTTCCACAAGATGGCCACCAGTTTGGATGGCTTTAAAAGGGAATTGGACAAATTCATGGGGGAGAAGGCTATCAATGGCTATTTACCCTGATGGCTATATGCATCCAGAGGCAGTATACCTCTGTACACCAGTTACCGGGGAACGTGGGCAGGAAGATACTGTTGCAGTTGTGTTCTGTTTGTGGTTTCCCATGGGCAGCTGGTTGGCCAGTGTGTGAGCAGAATGCTGGACTGGATGGACCTTGGAAATAAAAATAAAACATTCTTTACCTGGCACCAAAAAGTTAACAGTGTAGGTACCAGGCAAGCCTCCCTGGGGAGTGTATTCCATAGGTAGGTGCCATCACTGAAAGAGGATCTAATCTACTTGCCAAGTCTCATTCGGGGAGTGAGGGGCAACCAGAAAAGACTAATAGCTCCTGGCAACCACTTTAGCACAATGGTGGGCAACTTGTAACCCTCCAGATGACTTACACCTCCCTTCAGCCCTCACCATTGGCTATGCTGGCTGGGGCTGATGGGAATTGTAGGCCAAAACATCTGGAGTGCCACTAGTTGCCCACCCCTGCCTTAGGGAATGACTAGACACAAAACGTTGTTTAGCGTATCAGATTTCTATCTATCTGATGCTATTCATAAGTACTAGATGTTGCTACCTAATTTCTAGTGGAAGAAAAAAACATAATGACCAAACATAGCTAAGCTCAGCCTTCTTTGATGTCTAGGCCTGGTCCTGGAAGGAGAATGTCCTGGAGTCAGGAACCTCAGGGCGATACACGGTAGAAACCGTCAGCACGGATGAAGGCGTGATCTCCACGTTAACCATCAGCAACATTGTACGGGCTGACTTCCAGACCATTTACAACTGCACCGCCTGGAACAGTTTTGGTTCAGACACCGAGATCATCCGCCTGAAAGAACAAGGTGGGAATTGCTACTATGGCATTTCAAATCCCAAAAGGGTCCTTCTCTTGGAGTTGGGGTGGGTGGGGAAGAAACAGCAGGAGGTGTGTGAAAAAGAGATTGGGGAGAAAGGAGATATGTACAGACGAAATAAGATTTAAGGTCAGTATATCTGGGGGTTCTTGGATTCATTACTGTGGAATGACAAGAAGCCACATCATGGGATCTTGAGCTTCAGACATGACTAGAGTATTACAGCGAGGAGATGTAGCAGTAGGTTCAACAATGCTGCTGAGATACTGTCAGATGGGTACCTTAGAAAGAAATGGCAAAGAATACTAGGAATGGTCCAAGCACCCAGGTGTACTGGTCAAACGATGAGATGCTTTGTCAAGAAGCAGCAAAATAAGAAACCATCTGTGATACTGATGACAATATCAAAAAATGTAAGCGGCATTGATCAGTTAGTTACTGCATATCCCAATCCAACCCCATTTCTCCTCCTCCTCCTCCTCCTCCTCCTCCTCCTCCTCCTCCTCCTCCTGCTGCTGCTGCTGCTCCAGACCCACATTCTCAGACAAAGGTTTGGAAATTCAACAGGAGTATATCTTCAAACCTCTCCCACTCAACCTAATGCCTCCTGCCACCAATGACAATAAAAAGAACAATGCCAAACCATTAATTCATCTGTCCTTCACTGCATTACATAATTTATACACAGCTCCAGTCTACACTTGCGAGCATAATCTGCAAGCAGCGACTGGAAAGCCTACATGCTCCAGTGATGCAGCTACCGAAAAATGGTACCCAAGTGGGAGGAACTGTTTCGGCAGAAGCTGAATATAGATGAACCTGTGCAAGATGTTCCAAGCCACTGCCATTGCATCCCATAGTTTTATGCCATCATAACTATGCAACAGAAATGGGATGCCACTCTTGGCATGACCAACCAGCATGGCTATTTAAAGCTTCGTTCCAAGTCCCCCAATGTGAAGCTTTTAATAACCAGCGAAGGGAAGACCTGAGATGCTGGGCCTGCCTGAGATAGATCCAAGAATGGCTTCACATAGAAGAGGCTAGTGGCAATTCAGGTTTTCTTTGGGGATTCTGATTAGGGCTGAGCTGAACGTTCTTCGGATTGCTTTTGTTTGAAAATAGGAGAATACCCTGCCTCACTATTTATGCTATCTTTTCATGACTGTTCACAGTCACTTTTTCCAACTTTGCTGCTGCTTTAATGGCCATCTCTCTCCCCCCCTCCTACTTCCATTTCATTCCTCCTCTAGTGATCCCAGCCAATCATGGATGTGACAACACATGACACTGTGTAGCCAATCAGATTTAGCTATTGGCTGATGTCACTAAGGGTAAATGAAGTCTATTTAGAATGAGGGTAATCTTTCATATTCAGGTCACATGAGTTTTCCTGGGGGGGGGGGGTTGACGATGATGCATTGGCACCGCAAGCCCCCAAAACCTTGCACTTGTGCACCTGGGGGTTGTCCCCACTCCAAGGAGCAAGCACAGGGTTTGCATCAATGAGAGGGAGAGGAGGAGCTGTTGCTGCCACCCCAAGCACCTCTGTTCTGCTGCACCACCACACAAGCACTGCTGTGCATTGTCACATCCCTCCCCGTTCCCCCCTTACCTTGTGCAGCTTTCAAGTCGTCATCCTTCTCCCTGCACCAGAGGATGTGCAGAGGCATTCCAGTGGCCATTTGGCTCACTGGCCTGCCCCAACCCCGCTCCAGGTGGATGGCGACCAACCAAGAGTCACCATTGGCCCTGCCATGTCTCCATTGCAACTCTGGAGCAAGGTGACAGACGCAGATGCACCATCGTCACCTTGCTCCACAGACCAAAATTGGGTAAATCCCTGCCTTTTTAAATTCGGAACTTCGGGGGAAAGCCCTGGGATGGCTCCTCAATGGATGCTGCATCATATAAATGATACAGTGCTACTGCAGAGCCACCCTCGGGCTTTCCCCATGTATAGACAGCCCCCTAGCCACAGGATGAACACTGTCAGAGCCATTTTACAATAATCTCTAATCACTGAAATAGGGAGGAAGCTGTCAATTCTAACAAAGATTAAAATAAATAAATAAATAAATAATAATAAATAATAAGCCCCTGTCAACTCAACCCCGGTAATAATGTTAAGTTTCCCTTTCTAAAAGGGGTTAAGGCTGGACAATTCCCAAAAGGATGGACAAAATTGTGTCTGGAAAGCATCCAGTTCCATCCTTTTCTATTAAATGCTAGGGCAGGCAGGTGAATTGTTCTCATTAAGCTCTGATTTATAGGCAAGGCTGCCATCCAGATTAAATTGGAACTAAATTAACTTCTTAAAATTAGCCTTGGGTTCTGTCCAGCACAAATAAACTGAGTGAGTTGTTTTCTAGTCTCCTTCCTAAGCCCATAGATGGGGTTGGGCTAGCAGAAGTGAATCCCAGCAAACAGCTCTGCAGGGGGTTTGCTCAGTTGATCGCAATATAGAAGAGTGCAAATAAAGAGTTAGGCCATTGCTCTTGGCACTTCATAAAGAAACAGGGACTCCTGACTGCCCATCAGTGTGTATCACTGACATGTCAATTTATCATAGCAATTGCCTCTCGATCAGAAAATTCAAGCATGCAGATAAAGCTTATGGTACAGCCCTCCTGAGCAGACTGCAGGTGGGGTATTGCAGTTTGAGTATTCCCCTCTATTTTATTCAATCATCTAGGTGGAAAGCTAGACCATCAGGGAGAAGGTTATACTAAAGTTATTTTCATAATAGACTAGCTTTCCATATTGTTTTTCACATGAGGAGCATTTAAACATGCATCCCCCCACACACTTTGAATCTGAAGAGGCAGTATGCTGTACCCATGTCCCAGCAGCAATCCCCTTCAAAGCACATGCCTGAAATCCTTCTGGCTGGAAATCAGTAGTATAGTGGTAAATTCTGAAGTGCAGGCACTCATTATGACAGTCTCCATAACCACATGCCCAAGGAGACTCCAATATCACAGGCAGCTATCTTGATCTGTATCAACAAGCCAGTTCTAGCAGTTTTCATCTCCACTCCAATTGCCCATTCAAGACCGAACCACCCTAAAATACTTTACATTACAACAAGGAACAATTGCTGGGGAAATTAATTAATTCTCCCCCTTTCCCCAGCTACTGTGAGGATTGCAGCTAAACTCAGAAGTAATAGGGAATTCTAAGAGGAGTGGCAGAGGACGTCAGCATCCTTGCTCATCAAAAAGTGCTGGGTCTGTGTCCCTGTGAGCCCTGGCTCCACTACACCACTGCTGGAAATACTCAAAAGGGTCTTGTCCAAGTGGAACTCTAAAGCTCACCACAAAGAGGAATGTTGTCCCAGCAGCTGCCTTTGGTGTACTGCCAAACATCATTTGATTTAAAAAGAGGATATGGGCAAAAGGAAAAGAAATAACTGACATGCACAGTTGGGCTTTGGCAAGGCTGTAGACACTTGCTTTATTTTCAAACAGGTACGGAAATGAAATCAGGAGCTGGTATGGAAGCAGGTACGGAATGATGAGTGAAGGTGACTATGTGAATGGCCCCCAAGCTAACCCCAAACAAACAATTAAGGCACATCTATCCGTCCTTGAAAAGGAAGGATCATGGGAGGTAAAGGGATGCGTGGTTTCAATGAAGACCCCCGTCTCAGCTTTCCGAAGCCATAGGGTCTAATCCAGTGGTGTTGAACCTCTTTTAGTCCAAGGGCCAAATTACTGAGAAGCTCTGGGGGTCTGTATTCCAGTGGTGGTGGGGACTGAAATCAAAATGTGGTGGGGACATCAGCAAAACAGGGTGATGTCAAAATTCCAAAAATACCAGAATATTTTAGCTTAGAATGCTTATTACTAGTAACTGAGCCCCAATAGAGACATTTCAAGATTTTAGTATGGGGTGGGGAAACCATGCATATCCGGGAAACCACCAAACAATCAGCTGTTTGGTGAAAGGGGGTGAACCCAGAGGAAACCTCAGAGGGACAGATTAAGACCCCAGTTCCTCACCCCTGTTCTAATCAGTGGCCTTTTGGTACCTACCTACCCTCTCCCAGCTCAAATTATCCACATCTTTCTAAACAGGATGATGTTAATAGTCACATCCCTGCAGCTTAGATGAAAAATTGCTAAGCATAAAGAAGAGGAACGTATTAGCCATAGATTCAGAGCTGGAAAATTCCCATGGACTTTCGAATCCAGCTGCCTAGGAATCTGACATATTTATGCAGCGATGGCCTCTGAACATCTGATGCTGGTGTCTCAAATGGATGTTGGCACTGAATGGTTGCATCACAGTCTGGCATTAAGCAACCCTTAACAAAATTAAATACTGGGTATAACCTGTGCTTATTGTACATGGAGTAAAATGACAGTAGTCACCTCAGAAAGAGACATGGAAGATTGTGGTCTTCCTTGGCAAGCTTGCAGGGTCCCATCACCCATGGAAGTAGCTTATTGCTGAGTGTATTCTCCATACATGCAGTCTCCAAAGTGCGGTAACATTGAGTCAGTTCCATCGAAAGGTTTATTTTGCTAACTAAAGGGTGCAATCCTATGCATATATCTACACATAAACAACATCCTATAACTCTCAGCATTTCCATACTACCCAAGGATAGCTAGGAATTGTAGGGTTTTTTCCCTGTCTAAACATTCATAGGATTGTACCCTAAGTTTTCTGAATCTCAGCATTTGCAGCCATATCTCCATCCTGTAAGCAACTCACTCTGGACATTGTCTCCACCACAAGCCATCACCCCTTGTTGCACCCATTTCCATGCACATTTGTCACCTAGGACACAACCCTACCAGCATCACCATCTTCTTACTTGCCCCTGGATCTCTTTGTCTGTTCTTCTGAAGCTTGGCACTAGCAATATGCCTTCCCGGTTCAGCATGCACTCATAAGAACATAAGAAGAGCCATGCTGGAACAGACCAGGGGTCCAACTAGTCCAGTGGCCAACCAGCTGTTGACCGGGGGCCCACAAGCAGGACATGGTGCAACAGCACTTTCCCACCCATGTTCCCCAGCAACTAGTGTATACAGGCTTACTGCCTCTGATACTAGAAGTTGCACTTAGCCATCAGGACTAGTAGCCACTGATAGCCTTCTCCTGCAGGAATTTATCCAACCCCTTTTAAAGCCATCCAAATTGGTGGTCATCACCACATCTTGTGGTAGGGAATTCCATAGCGAAGAAGTCCTTTTATCTGTCCTGAATCTCCCACCAAGCAGCTCTATGGGATGACTCCGGGTTCTAGTATTATGGGAGAGGCAGAAAAATGTCTCCCTATCCACATTCCCCACACCATGCATACTTTTGTACACCTCTATCAGGTCTCCCCTTACCCCCTTTTTTCCAAGAGAAATAATCCCAGTTGTTGTAATGTTCCCTCATAGGGGAGCTGCTCCAGCCTCTTGATCACTTTAGTTTCCCTTATCTGCACTTCTTGGTTATTTTGAATAGGGGAAAGATTTTTCTGAGGGCCATATTCCCTTGGGGTTGACCAGTTAGGGGCCGCATGTTGATGGTAGGTGTGGCTAGAGCCAAAGGTGAGTAGGACCACCCCTTCTCTCTCTCTCTCTCGCTCTCTCTCTCTCTCTCTCTCTCTCTCGCTCTCTCGCTCTCTGCTCTCTGCTCTCTGCTCTCTGCTCTCTGCTCTCTTCCTTTCTCACTCCTTTGCCCTCTCAGTAGGCTGCCAGGAAGGGACAGTTTGCTCTTACCAGAGGTCTGATCACTTGCAGAGGGCTTTTAACATTGGTTAATGGGCAACATGTGGCCTGACGGGTGCAGGTAGTCCACCATTGCTTTAGAATGAGCAAGAAATTGCAGACGTTCTGACAAAGCCTTCTCTTCGTGGTGAACTTTCACCCTCCACACGAGCTTTACCTAGAATGAAATACTTCCATGCAGGTGAGTGCAGCATACATTCGACCCCCCGCTCTATGCAACCTCCAGCATCCTTTGCAATCTACCAGACCCCCTTCGTGATATGGACTGGTGAGCTGTTCTCACTCCAGATTGTTTCTGAGCAACTCCATTGCAATACTCCTGGATGTGACTTTGGATGCAGCCACATTGTTGTACATGCCTAGATGTGACTGACTAGCATGGGAGGGGGGAAAGGAAACTGAAATATGGTACTTGGGTTGTTAAAGAGATTGATCAACTTTTGGAACATTTGCAGGGTAGGAAGTATCCAGAGACAATGCTACGATCTCATTGAGATGTTGATTAGGTTTGTGAATGGATTTGGGGCATGATGAAATGCCCTCCAGTCCTCATCAGCAAACAGATTCAGGTGGGGTTCCTGAATAAGTGAGAAGACCGGTGTGAACGGCAAAGTCTGCATTGGTCAGATTCACTGAGGGCATATTGGCTAAAGTCCTGGACTACTACCAGTCAGAGTAGAAAGCATTGGGCTATGTCAGTGGTTCCCACCTTTGGATCCCTAGATGTTGTTGGCCATTGGTCAGGATCCATGGTCAGGAATGATGGGACTTTAGTTCACCTTTGGGGACCCAAGGTTGGGAACGCTTGGCTAGATAAACCAATGGTATCACTGTACAGAGATGGGTGAATGAGCGATGTTGAAGTTCACTAGGATTCTCTGGACATCCTGTCACCCTCATCCTATACCTGATTCCAGTTCACCTTTGCGAATGCTGCTCACTCTGTGTGAATGGAAAAATTGTACAAATCAAGCAGCCCTTGAACATGAAATTTGCACAAATTTCCCCCAAAGTGTGCAAATTTCCTAACTCACGCAACTTTCCTCCATAGACTAAAGTGGGGTTGATTCAGTCTAGAGGGGAAATTTGCACAAAATTGAACTGGGGCGTTGCACAAATCGAACATGAGGACACGTGCTCACGATCACGTTCGGGGCCCCGAACATGGCAGGCTCGCATGTTTTCCGAGAAAGAATGAAATGCTCATATATCCCTAGCAAATATTTCTGACAAATCCTTTTCCAATAATTTAAAGTTAGGCAGCCATAGTCCTAGCCAAGAACAGTGAACATCATCTATCAAATCTATATACCAAGAAACATCTGCAGACAAAGAGCAGAAACACATGGAAATAAACCATGCACTGGATATCTTCAGGCCTGGGTAGTGTCCCAGTAAAAGAAAGACGAAGAAAAACACCTGCAAACCATTGTCAGTTTGGTGCATTAGCGCAAAGCACATAGGTACAGGAAATTGTCGATGCAGGTACATTCCACACTCGCTGCCAGAAATATGAGTTCCGCCATGCAGATTGTACAAGGCTCCATCCCACATTCGCCCTCACCGGCGCTGTGGGCAGGCAGAGACAAGCGAGGGCCAAATGCCATACAACTTGCGCTTCGGCTGCCTGTTGAGATTTACACAGCGTGGGGCATTTTAATAAGAATGGCTGCTGTCACACTGCTGTAATAACTAATCACACTTTCCTGCATTGGGAGGGAGGGAGGGAGGGAAAGAAGAGGCTGCTTCAATTGCAAGGGAAAGCAGTTTTCAAACTCAATTTTGGTGATGTCAAATCCAGAAATTAGCCTGATGGCATCACAGAACCTCAAGCTCCATATAGCGTCGAGAGGAGACCGAGATAATGAAATCCTACATTGCAACACCTTCCGTAGTAGAAAGGGCCATTTGCAACGATGCAGCATTTTATGTTAAATTGGCTCGGTTTGCGCAGAGGAGGAAGACGTCTGTGTGTCCTTGTCTCTAACCACCACCAGTCCCTCAAACTCCAGCTGTGCTCCAAAAATTCTAGCTGGGATCTTTCTGTCTGTCCCCTTGAGCAATAATGATGAGCTCATACATGGATGTGAACTACAAATCCAGGAAACTGGCAGTGGGGATCAGTGCAAAAGAGGACCTATCCTTTCTTGAGTCCATACATAAATTAGGAAATGATAAAACAGCATCTAGCAAAACTATTGATGAGAGTTCCATCTGCTTTTTGTGGAATGTTGGGTGCCTCTCATTCCATCATCCATCTACTCATTGGCGGAATCGGATTTTTTTCCAATGTCCCAAATTTGCACAAATTCACATTTGTGCAAATTTGAAATTGCAAAAATGCGCAAATCCCCCCCAAATGTGCAAATCCCACCCTCAAATGTGCATTTTCATGATTTAGCCAATGGGAGAAATGTGCATTTTCAGCCAGTGGTGGTTGTTGTTGGTATTATTATTATTATTATTATTATTATATATTATTATTATATTTGTATATGTCTACAACTAAATTTGTATAAAATTCCAGAAAGTTAAAAAAAATCTGATCTGCAAGTTTGCAGAATCCATGCAACTTAGGAAAAGCTGGTCCATTACAGAATCCGTGGGTCAGATTCATAGAAGTCTGAAGTAATTTGAGTTGGACTCAATGGCCTTTTAGGCCCCTTCCAACACTACTATTCTTTCATCCTATGATCTCTAAGCACAACTGCTTCTACAGAAGCAAGAAATAAATCCCTAGTAGAAACAAAAACATTCAAACCACCTGACTTTCCACCCAACCATGACAATCTAAATCAAGGATGGGAAAACTTATGTTCTGTCAAAAATCTTTTGGGGGTAATGTGTTGGGAGGCTCATGCCATGGGTGGCCAGAGCTGAAGCCATCAATGAGCAAGGCCACAGCCAAAGAGTGGAGTATTGGTACATTTTAAAGTGCAGGCACACATTTGTAAATGGAAGTAGTTGAGAGTGCACCAAAGAACTACAGGATGCAAGTCTTCTAAACAGAAATTGTATACATTTCAGTGAGAGGACTGCAGGAGTCAATTTCCATCTTTGCCTGCTTCTTAATCATACAATCACACGGTACTGGGGCATCACCGAGCATCATTGCTTATCTGTTGCATCTGGCAAGGCAGCATACACTTATGATATCATAGGATGTTGAAACTCTTCCTACCCAAAGACCAAATTCCATTTCAGAGTTCTCAGGGACCACATTCCACTGGTCGGTAGAGCTGAAGGTAAAAAAGGCAGGGCTAAAATACCAGTATATTTTAGAGAGTGCAATTGTATGCATGTTTAGACTCCCCAAAAAAGTCCTACAATGCCCATCATGTCCCAACCAGCCATGCTTGGAATAGCAGGTCTTTTTTCCTGTCTAAACATGCATAGGATTGCACTATAAAGCTCTAACTGCCTTAGGAAAGGCATTTTGTCCTTTTAGAATCACAAAAGCCAGAAAACCACCAAAAGATTGGTGGTCACAGGACAGAGAGTAGGAAGGCAGCACAGCCTTCTAGGGAACCAGGTGGAATTGATTTGTCACCTGGGCATGAGGTACCGAACCCCTGCCATGAAGAAAGATGAGGTCCATTTGCAAACCAAGCCATTTTCTCACCTATCCCCACTCTTTACTGCAAACAGAAAATTCAAGCAATCTCAGGTGGGGTGACCTACCAAAAGGACCAGAAATGACCATTCTATTCTGTCCATGTAAAACAAACCAGCTATATGCAAGGAGAAACAGATTCTGAGTGAAGCAGCAATAACCTCCCCAAAAGAGGGGAAAGAATCTCTGCAATTCCACAGGCTCCCATTCTTAAGTATTCCAAGTTCTCCCCTCCAACATGGAGCCTGCCAAAGCCAATAAGGCTCCCATGTTAGCAATTAACGCATTTTGTGTCTGCCCAGTGCAGCATTAAAGTAGTGGAGGTGGGGTTAATTGAGATGAAGAATAGCTATATTAACATTTGCCAGGAAAGTCAGGAAAAACTGGCCTATACCAGCCATATATATGACATCCCTTCACTCTCTTTCTAACACCCCATTCTCTCTCCTTCTCTCCCTCTCTTACAAATACTTTATTATCTCTCGTTCTAATGATTCCTTCCTTCTCTCTTTCTCTCTTTGATGCCCCTTCTTTCTTTCTCTCTCTCTCTCTATGACACCCCTCCTCTCTCTTTTTCTGACACCCTCTTCTCTCTCTCTCTAACAACCCCTCCTCTCTCACACTTTCTGACACACACCCCTCTCTCTCCTTCCTTCCTTCCTTCCTTCCATCCCTCTCTCTTCTTCCCACCCAGTGGCTTGCTAGGAGAAAAACAGATTATATTTGTCAAAGATCTGAACTGCTCACTTGCAGAGGGCCTTTGAAACTAAGCTGAGGGCCACATGCAGCCACTCCGATATATATAACACATATACGAATGATAATGGAACCATTCTAGGGACAGCTTGAGCAGTATGTTCTCTAATCTCAATTTAAATTCCTCCTGTTATTTGAGCCATGAGCTGAATTCTGTTGGATGCATCAGACTGGGTTTAGCCTCCAGTTCTGCCCTCGAAACTGCTTCCATGCACTGCAAAACTCTGTGCATTTCATCCACTTCCCAAAGAGCTTATGGTAACACACAGTAGGTTATCCCATTGGACCCCTCCCCAAAAACAACCCTGTGGTGTTGTTTATGCTTCATTAGTCATACATATTCATATCTTCTGTAAAATAAATACAAACTCACCTACAAAATGCATGAAATCAAATTGCATTAAATACAGTTCAAGTGACTACCGCTTGTCGTTGTCCACAAGTCTCTGACTGTGCACAAGCAGGGAGTAAGGAGACTTCTGCACAATGGCCTCATCTACACCAAGCAGGATATTGTACTATGAAAGCGGTATGAAAGCATTATATAAAAGGTAGCAGCCACACTGCTGCTTTATAGTGGCATTGAAGTGCACTGACAACTGTTGGGGCCCATTGACACATACCATATCTTGTTATATCCTGCTTGGTGTGGCTCCTGCCTTTTATATACTGCTTTCGTACTGCTTTCATAGAGCTATATCCTGCTTGGTGTAGATGAGGCCAATGACAGGGGAGTCCAGGAATTCCAACAGGCAAGATGAGCCAGGGGCTCCTGGGAAATCCATAGAACCCAAAGAGGGATGGATTTCCCAGCACTGGACATCCATAGCTTTACATGAAAAAGGTCCTGGGTTCAGTCCTTGGCATATCAAGCCAGGCTTGGGATTCCAGAGAATTTCTGACAGTGCCACCATTGATCTCCTTGTGCCTGATTTGGGATACAACATATTCCTGTATTTCCATATTTCTAGAGGCATTCCTTCAAATATCCTTGTCCCAAAACAAATCTTAGAACTAGTGACTCTGACAAGCCTAACCAGCGGGTGGGAGGAGAGATGAAATAAATAAGCCAGGACTCTGAACAGTGATGGTTGCTGGGTTATTTCAATTTCTAACATTTCACACCCACTTTCTCAGGAACATTCTCTGACAAGGGGCAATTAGTTTAGACAGCATGTCCCTAACCCAAAGTTCAGTTCAATTTAAGTGTATATGTCTCAATCATAAGTCATAAAAAAAAATAGTCATCAAAATAGAAACCAAACAATTGCAGTAGTTCTAATGCCAAGCAAGAATTTCAAATATTAGTATTAAAGTTTCCTGGCACTATCTAACCCAAGAGGGTATTTAGCTCAGTGGTACAGCACATGCTTTGCATGCCAAAGGTCCCAGGTTCAATCCCCAGCATGTCCAGGTAGGATTAGGGAAAATTCCTGTCTAATATCCAGGAGAGCTTCTGTCAATCAGTGTAGACAATGGACATGCCCCACAATGAGTTGCCACATGTGCCAGGCGCCATTCTGAATATGCAACCCTTGAGGGTATTGTGGCATGTCTTCCCAACCCAGCCTTCAGAGATTATGTGAGGGTTGTTTAACCCTCCAATGAATTTCAAATAGCAGGAGGGAGCAGGGCTTTTCTTAATGGTGTTGCTTGCATCTCCAGTAATACGCCTATGATCTATCTATCTATCTGTCTATCTCTCATATAGATATAGATAAAGATACATGGGTGCTTTTTAATGCACACCCTCAACTCCCTTTATTTGCTGAGCCTTCATGGAAAATTTTGCAGATTTTCCATGAGGGCTAGAAACTGTTTTCCTTATGTCTTTATATCCCGTCTCTTTCATTTCTTTTCTTTTTCCTCTTGTGAGGAATCCACAATGGCGTACACAGTCCTCCTCCTCTCCATTTTTATCCTTACAACAACCCTGTGTGGTAGGTTAGGCTGAAAGTCAGTGACTGGCCCAACATCACCCAGTGAGCTTCATGGCTAAGTGGGGACTAGAGCCCAGATCTCCCAAGTCCCAGTCTGACACTCTAACCACTACACCACACTGGCTTTCACATTGTGAAGCAAGTCTACACACCCTTAGATACATGGCCTTTAGAATGCATGCTGTCCTGATTTTACCTCCCATCAACTCCCTGTGTGTCTTCTCAACAAACCAACCACCTGACACCCCCCATACAGCCTCTGCAAGCAATGTTTGCATTTCTTTTGCTGAACACAAGAGATCCAGGGGTTTGGTGACATGAGCCACACTTCTCCATATGCCCCCTCCCACTGAGCAAACATGTCCCCATTCAACACATTCAACTCTGCCATGTGTCACCCATTTGTTTTATTGATTAGGGACTCATCTCAATGACTGTTGGTAGGAGAGTCTGCTAATAGACAGCCGGGGTTGTGGAAGAGAGTAGGAGGCAATGGAGAAAGGGGGGTTAGAGGTCAACAGTATCCAGAGCCCATCACCACTTCATTTGCTTTCTTGTTTTTTTCAGAGTCTGTGCCAATGGCAGTCATCATAGGTGTTGCAGTCGGAGCTGGTGTGGCGTTCCTGGTATTGATGGCTACCATTGTGGCCTTCTGCTGCGCTCGCTCACAGAGAAGTAAGTGCTTTCCTATTCTTTTCTCCGTTTGGCCATATCATGCTAGACATTTGGAAGGCCTTCTCCTCTCCTAAAAGATCACACAGATGTACTGCTAATATACCTTACATTGCCCTTTCTCATGGTGTCTTCTAAGATCTGTTCCATCTTGATTCTATGATCATGATGTCCATTTTGCACCTGTGATCATGACATATTCTGGGAGACACTTGACAAGATAGAGAAAACTGGACCCAACTTGGGTGAAGATGATGGTGGCTAAATTAGATCATGTGCTAGATATATGGTAGGGAGGACTCGGGCTAGATTAGAACATGTATTAGGTGTCACCATCAGTCATTAAGGGGAAGGCCATTAATTCAATGGTAGAAGCACATGCTTTGTATTCAGGAAGTCCCAGTTTTGATTTCTGATATCGCCATGTAGTGCTGGGAAAGACACTTGCATTACACCGTGAAGAGTCACTGTTAGATGGACCAACTCTGAAGTAGATGGACCAATGCCTCCAGTATAAGGCAGCTTCCTGTGTTCCTATCAGAAAGCAAGATCAGTAAGCAAGAGGGGAGGAGAGATTTAATCATGAGGTTGTACCAAGATATGGGTTGAGTGAATCTCGCTCTGTAGTTGAGTGGATCAAGTGGCCCAGTGAGATTGCTTCACAATATGACCATTTCACCATTCAATCAATACGGGAACTTCAGTATGCAGTCAGCTGCAACACTAGTTTCACAGCTTGGCATTTCTATTTCGTCATGTGAATTGATCTAGAAAGGGAAAGAGTGGAGGGTTTTTTTTAAAGAGGAAATCTCAAGCTGCATAACAGAGCAGCCTTCCCTAACCTGGTGCCCTCCAGGTGTTTTAGATTTCGATTCAAATCAGCCCCAGCCAACACCACCAACGGACAGTAATGTTGGGGTTGTAATCCGAAACATCTGGTGGAAACCAGGTTGAGGAAGGCTATCTTAGAGGTTGCATAATAGGGCTGTTGCATGTTTGCAAACAAAGTAACAAAAGGGTATAGAACTGACCTGCTGCTGTATCCTCGTTTTTTGTCAACAGAGGGCAGTATCCAACTCTGTCATTCCCCTAGCGCAAATGCCATTGCACTAGCAGAAACTAGGTTCTGAACTATGCATAAGAGGAAAAGCAACTGAAGTTACATTTTGGCATGTGTGGTTGCACAATGGAAATATTAGGCAGAGCTCTGCTAGTGCTGTTTGAATGTGTGGAATGACATTGTTGGATAATTCCCAGAAAGTACATCAAAATACCCAAATCTGCTTCAGAAACCTGACATTCCAGTGCTTGAGATCCAAAACTTGAAGCAGCTAGGTAGGGCACAGTTCTATCCGAAGTAGAATGCACAATCCTACCACAACAGCTGCCATCGCTTTTGGGGCTTGCCAGGATTTCTGCCAACGACAGCTTCTTGACAGTACCATCCACTCATCAAGTAGAAGCCGGCAGATAGAGATGTATTACCATTGGCTGCTCCCAACATCAGGGCATCTCTCTCCAAGAAGTTTACCAAAGTCCAGCCCTGAGCATTTTCTGGAGGCCAAGAAGGCCCAAGATACTTTGATTCCTAAAGCAGAAAATTAGGAAAGGAGAAGCAGAGATGTTTTGGTGCCTGAGATCCTGCTTCAAGTTCCAACTTCCATAGAGAGCAGACAGGTTTCCACAAGCACCAGAACCTTTTATGTTGTAGTTCCAGAATGCTGGAATCCACTTCGTCACCTCCTCCATTCTGTAGTTGTTGCTACTGCTGTTGTTCTGAAACAACCAAAACAATCCTAAAATGTGTCCTTTAATGGTTTTATGGGATTTATACATCTACACCACATTGTGAGTGGAAGTTAGAACGTGATATGTAAGTTTTCTTGCCATCCGTGAGCCCCTGAGTCCAACTGCAGCTCCATCCTTCTCATCCTCCTGGTGAGAAGAGCCAGAACCCTGAACTGTCTCGCCAAGTGTCACAGGTGAGAAGAGAATGACTGCACCCTCCAGTGCAAGCTCCAAGTTTTTTAGGGTCTTTGGGCAAGGTACCTTCAAGCCCTCCCCTCCTTCAGCGAATCTACCTTCCCACAATCTTTGTCACCAGTTGTCATTGCTCTTCACCCTCTGTCTCAGAATTCCTACCACTTGCTTGCTTGAGAGGCAGAGATCCAGTGAGCAAGTCAGCAGTGGGATCTACTGCTCCTCCCTTTCGCCAGAGCAAGAGGCAGGAGGGCACGCAGGTTGCAATGGTGAGAGGCAGCAAATCCAGTAGGCTCTTGCAGGTACCTGGCAGGTACCTGGCCATGAGGCTGGCTCTGTGACCCTTGAACACTATTAAATTCCTATTTTTAGGGAACATATTTCAATTTCAATGCAGGGGTGCAGCATCTCAGGCCCATAGTCCCAATCCAATTTACTTAGGTCCCTAATCCTACTCTCTGGATTTCCCCAAATGGTCATGCTCCTTTCCCCAGGTATAAATATCACCATGGGCTAAATAAATGACCATTTACAGCCATTTCATGGACCCCGATATCTTAAAGGAGGGGAAGCTGAGCAGAGCCCCATGTCTAGTAACAGCACTGACTTTATTCTTCTACTTCTTCTTAACCAGATGTATGGAAAATACATCAGAAAGGCACATTAGCTACTTAGGAATGTATTGCTTTTATCTTGGACTAAAAAGATGTCTTGCTTCATAAATGCTGCTCCCTGTTTGGAACCTGCAGGGATCGCGAAGGCTATACATATAAATGAAATAAATATTCGAATCCCTTGTCAGGCCTGTAACACGATTGGCTTTGCCGCCGAGACGGAGCAGCAGATGTTAAAATAAACATCTCAAATGGAAGAAAAGGATCACGGAGGTAAACAAGAGCTGGCTCATTAGGAAAAAAAAGAAAAAGCATAGAGGAGTTGAAGAATGATTGTTGGCTGAACGAACAGGAATCCAACCATCAGGGGAAGGAAGAGTGATTGTTCCAAGCTTCTAAGGCAGCGAGAGAGAACAAGCCGTCCTCAACGGTGCCTCTAACTGTAGGGAGAGCGAGAGACAAATAAACCAAACACGATGCAAAATCCCTGTGTTTTGTTGCCAATAATAATAGTAAAAAAACAAAAAACCAGTTGGTTCTTTCTAGATTGTTTGCAGAGAAATCAAAGCACCCCGGGTCCCCCTAGATTTGGTTAATGAATGGCTGAGCCTGCATTCTACTTTGATTTTAAGAGCAATAATCATGTCTGCTTCTACCACATCCCCCCCTTCCTACCCCCGCTTCATAACTCTCCCAAACTCCATTAGCGGCTCTTTCAGGTATTAGCAAATTAAATCTCCGGCAGTCATTAATCTTGCATTTTGGTAAGTATTTTTTGATGGACGGGTGCGCAGCTAAGACCTGAGAAGAGGCCAATTCAATTTCACTGGAATCATTCAGCGATGATGCGCCATTCAAGCTGGCTCGATAGAAAATGGGCCAACTCATTGCTACAGCATCAGTGGTCAGACATAATCAGTCTCGTCTGCATATTTCCCCCTCCTCAGTCATTTCCCTTTCTTTCTTTCCTTCCATTTCTTTCCATTTTAAGATAGATGTGAGCACACCAAATCCTTCCTCTGATATGGGAAAAGAGAGACCATGTAGCTCATCACCTTCTACTTATTTGATGTAACCAGATGGTGGGGGGGGGGGGGGTTTGCAGGGTACACAATCTAATGTTAGTGTGTGGGATGATGACAGATCAGGCATGCAGCCCTGATGCCAAGGCTTAGATTAGGAAGCAAAGCCAGAGTTTCAAAGGACCGGTCATTTGGAGGTGGGATCCATGCTGGAAATAGCAGCATCATTTCAAAGACTGCTCAAGCAAGCTGTGGATCTACCCTGTCTCAATTCAAAAATTACTCTGAAATGGCTGAGATACAAAACTGCATGTGCTGGAGTAGGGATGGACAGACTCACCTGGACTTGCATGGTGCACAACTCGCTGAACACCCACTGGCCACCCACCCCTCTTTGGCTCCATGGATGAGCTGCCACATGGTCCACAGGTACCTGGCAAGTGGGGTGCGGCTGCTAGGGTGACCATATGATAAGGAGGACAGGGCTCCTGTATCTTTAACCGTTGTACTGAAAGGGGAATTTCATCAGGTGTCATTTGTATGCTTACAGCACCTGGCAAAATTCCCTCTTCATCACAATAGTTAAAGCTGCAGGAGCTATAGTAGAGTGACCAGATACAAAAGAGGGCAGGCCTCCTGCAGCTTTAACTGTTGTGATGAAGAGGGGAAATTCCCCTTTCAATACAACTGTTAAAGATACAGGAGCCCTGTCCTCCTTTTCATATGGTCACCCTAGCAGCTGCCCAATCCCTTACCAAGCCGCCATTTTACATAAAAAATGGTGGCTTGTTGTTTTTCGTAAATGCCCATTTACACAAATGGTGACTGTAAAGCACCCATCTGCACAACATTATATCCGTGAATGGACTATTCATGCCTTTAGTTTTGCATAAATGGCTACATTACAGCCTCCATTTGCGAGTTTCTGTTTCTTGGTCACATGCCCTGGTGTGATCATTTTCACATGCAGACCAGGTTTCTTTGATGCAGGTTGCCCAAGGAGTATGCGAGATGCTCTTGTCAATGGCTTTTTAAGTACATGCAAATCACAAATGATGGGACAATCAAACCTATTCAGCCTTAGAATCAATAGTAGTTCCTTAACTGACAATAGTTAAAGCAGTGTTAACAAAGTCATGGAAAAAGCAAAAAGCTGCAAAAAATCCAATCAATAGTCAAAAGGTTCATGAGGACTTGGGAAACTCTGTCATTAATGAAATTAGCAAACTTTGTCAAGACTTGAGAAGACCAGGAGGGATCAGGCATGTTTCAATTAAGATGGGCAAAGCTTGCCACGTTCTGGAATAGCTATTTTGGAACTAATTAAAGTTTAGATCTTCTGTTTTCTGCATGAGCTTCCTAGCCAATTATCTTGTAAAAAACCATTTATTTCTACTTTAACCACTTTTGGAATAATGGGTCGTAGTGATGGTGAATAGTATGATTCCCCCCTCACCTTCTCTTTTATGGGTTGTGTATTTTTTCTTTTTTAAAAAATGTTAATAAACTAAAAGAGGCGGAGAATTTAAGTGCTTTGGAGAATGTGTGAATTAGTCTCCTGAAGGGAGCAATAGAGCCATCATTTTGAACTGCTTCCAATCCCAGACAAGCTGTGGTATTGTGAGATGCACCATGGGGGACCATCACACATTGGTTTCCCAGGCTCTGCACTAGGTGACCCAACCATAACCTCATGATTGGGGGGGGGGGGAGCAGTGCATCGTGAAGCTCTTGCAATCTGCTTGCACTCAGCTTCCATTTTCTTGGCTAGGGGTCAGGAGCAGCATGACTAAGCTAATGCCAGATCACCGATGAGAGGGCAGGTATCACAGATTCCTGCAACTGTTTTAATGAGAAGAAGCAAAAGGCATCACCAGCAAATTATGTATACAGTAAGCAGAGAGATTTCCCCGGGGGACATATTTTCACAGGTTTAATACACAGCTGTTGTTGTTTCCTGGATCACCCTACACGCCACAAGTTATTTAAGGAGTAACATCCCTAAGAGAGGAGTCTACGAGGCCATAATTGGCTTTTCATTGTGATTAAATGCTGAGGCTTTGGCGCTCAGGACATTATTCTTGGACAGAAAAGAGGAAAAAGCAATAAACCACAGCAGAAAAGAAGACGAAGAAGAAAACAGAAAGGTGAAATACTTTTCCTTGCACTGTGGAGCTTGGAAATTTTTATCCTGATGTGTTCGAGAGCCCATTACTAGTGGATGCCCTGGGGGATAGGCAAACAGTGGTCTTAGAAGAATGCATTATTAAGAGAAAGGTGGGAGGGAAGTACTAAATTAAGTATTGATTTGGCTAGTGTCACTTGGTTATCAATTAAGAAGACTTTGCCCTGGAGGCAGGGCTGCTAATTCAGCCACACTTCAGATCTTAGTAACTTTAATTCTTCTTACCTTGTGACAACTAAGGGACCTGCATTAAGTTCATGGCTTTCCATTCCATTGCTGGACAATTATCGACATTGGTTTTGCTATCGTCTGGATAAAAGGGAAGTAGCTAGCTGTCTTAGGGGAAATTTATATATGGCCATTTGTTTATGCAAGGATTTCTGTGTGATAACTTTCCTTTATACTTCCCCCATGGTGATGCTTTCGGGTGAACATTCTGCCATGTGGACAGATTTGTATTTAGCCATGGCAGAGTAGCCCATTCAGGAGCTCACCAGAACACATGAAGGCTAAAAGTGAGAAGGAGGGTACAGTGTACATGCAAAGCCCTGCCCGCAACATCCCCAAGTGTGACAACTTCTCCTAGGACCTACTGACCCTGTTCAGATGACACGCTAAGCCACGTGATTAAGCATTATGAGCTAAACATTATGGCTTAGCATGTTGTGTGAACCATGACTTAGGCGGGATCTACACTACTGCTTTAAAACAGTTCATAACAGTAGTGACAATTGTTGGCACCCAGGATACACTCCATAGACAGTTTTCAAACCGTTTTCAAAGTGTCATATCCTGGTTGGTGTAGATCTGGCCTTAGTGTGTCATGTGAACCATTCCTAACTATGGTGGCAACCTAACCATGGTTTAAACATTCTCACTAACCATTTACTGCAAAAGGGTTAGCAGCTTAACCATGGCTTAGCGTGTTGTCTGAACAGGGCCACTCACATTTGTCACAAAGGATTCTAAGTGTGTTCAACCTTATCAGGTTTCCCAATCAGAGTGAGATTTCAAAGCACCTAGGACAATTCTCCTCCGACTCACAGAGAACACATGATGGTCTGAATGGGAGCCCAGAAGAATGTCTGAATTATTTCTCCTTTTTCTTATTTCCTGACTATCCTCTCCTTGCATTTCCCATTGCTTCTCAGTGTTACTCATCTCTTTTCCATTTTTCTGCCCATTTTCTCGTTTCTCTTCCCTCTCTTCCTCCAAACGATGGTTGCACCGTTGCTAGCAGATCAGAGCCCACAACTGGATCATGACCTGATCAACTTATGTCAGTCTTCCCAACCTGGTACTACAACTGCCAGCATTCCTGACCATGGGCCATTCTGGCTGGGGCTGATGGGAGTTGAAGTCCCAAACATCTGAAGGGCACAGGGATGGGAATGGTTGACTTGTATCAAGAGACATCTCAGTTGTGGGGGGGGGGTGTCATAACACTGTAAATTATCATAGAAGTTCATTCAAGAAGATAACCAAAACCTCAGCCACTGGGATTTGCCTGACAGTTTGCCCCATGAGAACTGTCTTCACTGCAGGTTCGTGATATTTACAGCTTCTGCTGTGAAATATCTCCAGGGCTTTGAAAAAGGTGTATGAAACAAATTTCTTTGCCCTCGATTCCTGTTCTCTGTGGCTCCCAGAAGGCATTCTTATCCTTCAATATGGGCCTTGCCTAGAGCAGAGAAGTAAAGTCTTCATGGAGCTCCAAGGAAATGGCCTTTGACTGGTATTTTGTTCCTCACCTTGCCTATGCTGGCATTGCCAAACGCCGCTGGATTGGTTGTGGATACAAGAGCATCGAGCGATCTGACTGCAAGCTCACTTCACTGGTGCCATCATTGGTACAACCACACCAAATCGTTACGCTATGGCATTCACTGCAACAAGATGTAGCGATGGCCACCAATTTAGAAGGGATTAGTTAAATTCATGGAGATTAAGGTTTAGCTACTAGTCCTGATAGCTATATATTATCTCCTGTATCAGAGATATTATGCTTCTGTATACAGTTGCTGGAGAATGAAGTGGGAGGGCGTTACTGGCATCACGTCCTACTTGTGAGCTTCTCATTGAGGCAGATGGTCGATCACTGTGTGAACAGAATGCTGGATGAGATGGACCCTTGGTCCGATCCAGCATGACTCTCCTTATGTTCTTAATGTGTCCATTTGTGATCCTCCTTCTCAATCTGTGACGAAGGCCCTGTCCCTGAGTAGGACCCATTGGGGAGGGAAAGGCAGGTAGAGAGGATTCCTGAAAGAGGAGACAAAATAATGAAAGGGCTCAAAAATTATACATGGACGTCCACAGTGGGATGGAGCATGAGACTATCAAAGGTACAATTCTACGCATGGTTAGACAGAAAATAGTCCTATGCTGGTTGAGGAATGCTGGGGGCAGTAAGAATTATTTTCGGTTTAAACATACCTAGGATTGCATCCTAAATCCAGACTCTGAAATTACCTTGCTGTACCACAGCTCCTCACACTTTTGTTTTGGTACTTAAGTGCCAAAACAGCATTGTTGGGACTTTGACGATGGGCCTCTTTCTGAGCAATGATGGGAGAAACTGCCTCCAATATCCTGCTCTGCGTCTTTCCCTCGACTGCTCCGCTGTCTCTCTGCCTCTCAGAACCCAACAAGCATCCTCTTGTTTGGATGATAGACTGATCGGCAGACCAACGGACACTTGAGTTAGTGTCTCCCATAAAATATTCCATCTTTCAAAAGCCAGCCAGAGAAATGATTCATAGCCTGTCACGGGGAAAACATGCATTATTTATAGGGATTTCAAAACCACTCCCGTTCCAGTGTGTCACCAGATTAGGTTGTAAAGTGCCCCCTTTCGCCTAGTCGCTGGAGTAGTTAATTCCCCCTGTCGCATTCTGCAGGATGTGAAGAGAAAGATGCTGGAGATTTTTAAAATGCCCACCTCTTCCCCAGCCCCCACCCAGGTTTTGCAATCAAACAGGAAATAGAGAAGGACAAAATAAATGGCTAAATTAAACCCAATTTCTCAAATGTTTAATGGGATGCCGACAGAAGTGTAGTGGTACATTTTGATGTGCAGGTGCTGATTATAACAGTCTCCATAGCCATGTCTCCAAGGAAAATTTCAGGCAACGATATTGAGCCATTTCAACAAACCAGTACTAGCAGTTTTCATATCCACTGAAGCAGGTCTTTTGTAAAGCTAATGGGTCTTAATTGCCCACTCAAGACCAGGGCCAAATCTATACCTGGTGTCAAATCAGCACTATCCCATCATGGTAGTGCTATATCCCTCTTGTACATTTATACCTTTAGGACACACAATAACATTTGTTGCATTATTTTGAATAATGTGGAATAAAAAACAGGAAATAATACTATGAAAGTGGTATATGGAATGCATGATGTCCCCCCCCCCCAACAGTTATCAGTGCACTTCAATACTGCTATATATCATTAATGGAGATCTAATACGTTGCATCACAACAACGAACAATATATCATTTGTGGGGGAATTCATTCTGCCTCTCCACCCTCTACCCCAGCTACCATGTGAGGATAGCAGTTAAGTTCATAGGGAAGAAGGCATGCTCCGGCTGGGGGGTGGCAGATGACATCAGCATCCCTGCTAATAAAAAAGTGTTGGTGCTGCTCCCCTGGGAGCCCTGCCTCCGCTACATGACTAGATGTCAGTTTGTAGAATCCAGGAAGCTCTGTGTGATATTGTTATGTGAGTAGATTGAGGGCATTCAGAACCAGCTCAAGTTACTTTGCTGCTTGAGCGAGCAAACCCAAATGGTTTCTCACCTTCTCACCCACACATACAAATCAACATAGGGTAGAATCCATAGGCAATGTGACCTGGGCAAGCGTCACCCTTCCCACGCATTTCACTGGAGCTTCTCCAGAAGAACGTCCTGAAGAATCATGCTTGATCCATGGATCAGACCCATTCTGTCTCTTGGAACAGCCACTTCTTAATTGCCTGACTGACATTTTCGGGATTGGCCATTTCTTTTTAATTCGATAGAGTTGTTTAAATTAAAAATTAAAAAAGTGGTTTTTTTAGTAGTTGTACTTTCTTTATTTGATGATATTTTATGAATCACATATTAAAGAAATGTCTGAGTGATATACACAAGCAAGTCTTCATACAGGACAAGGAGTACTTCCTTGGGAATGCTTGTTGGAAAAGGTATGTTTTCAGCATACGTCGAAATCCAAGAATAATAGGTGCCTGTCTAATTTGTAGTGGTAAGGAGTTCTTAAGAGTGGGCGATATGACACTAAAGGCTGTCTTCTGATCTACGATAGACCAGACCTCCAAAATCTTAGGTACCACCAGGATGAGCTCAGCAAGTGAGAAAACTGATAGGGGATCTCTTATGTATCCTGGTTCTGAGTTATCTTCAGTCCGGTGTCATAGTTAGGGCATCCTTCACAAGCTCTAAAGTTTAGCATAGGAGCTCCTAGGAAAGATGAGGACCAGTTCTGAATTCCAGACTCACTTCTCAATCTGCTTCTTCAAAGCCTGTTTAGATTTACCTTCCTCTCTGTCTTTAATCTTACCCACATACAGTGAGAGACATTTCTTCACTTCTCAGACCTGCTGCTTGGTACCTTTGGTTTAATTTTTCAAAAAGGGCCTCTTCAAAGATGTCCAGGCTTCTCCTGGGAAACTAGAGGAGGGGGGATGAAAACTAAGCCTCTAAATCCCACTGCCGTTCCTTTCTCTCAACTGCTGCTTGAAAGCTGTATCCATTCCCTTGAAGTTCAGCATCTGCTGCTGACTGTACAGTATTCTCCTGGAGAATACCAAAGATGCCCACTTTTTCTGTGCAGCTAATTAATGAGATAACATCTATGTTTCGCTGAGATGTGATAACTAAATGAACTTAGGCATGGGTAGGCAACAGGGTGCCCATGGGTACCAATGAAGTGGAGGATGGTGACTCCAATTTTGGTGGAGCTGTGATTCTATCCTGAGCTTTAGATAGAACCAACATTTAAAAAACTATCCAAAATGCTGAACCCATTTTGGGGATAGGGCCCAGCACCTTGGATAGCTCCTTTAGAGTTTTGGCTGATTCTGAGTAAAACCCAGAATGGAATCACAACCCCACTGAAATCAGAGTCGCCAGCCTCCACTGCTTTCTAGGATTCTGCCAGGGTACTCTACCTGATCCTATTAAGAATAATAAGATTAGTAATAACACATTTTCTTACTGGCAGCTGGGACCACTTCCAAGCAAAGTGAGGAAATTCAGCAGCTGCCATCTTCATTTCCCCTAAATGCCCTGAGCGACATAACGGGGCTCATAGAAATTCTTAGGAAATAAACATGGTGGGGAGCTTCAGGCTGATGTCTTCATCTTCAGCATGCCCAGCCACCAAGAAAAGTAAAGTAAAGTAAAAGGTGCTAAACTGTGGATTCAAAGGGGTTCTTCAGTGTGTTGGGGCTCAGGCCCCATCCCTGCCTTATACACAGTCATTTGCTCAGGCTACGTGTCCTTTGTGACTTAGCCACATCTCCGATGGCAGCCATTTTGTAGTGATGCCCATGACAGTTTCTCTAATTGCCATATGTGCCACAGGCGCAAAGAGGTTGCCTATTTCTGAACTAAAGGTATGTTACACCTAGGGACAAACCAAATGCCCAGTTTGGTATTCTAGCATAAACCAGGATGTTTGGGAAGCAAGATTGCTCACAAAGAATACACAATACAGGATGGGGTTTCTTATGTCAAGATTCCATCAAGATTCGACAGACCTAAAAGATGGGATCTGATGGGATCTAGCAGTGACCCACCAAGAAAGAGATCTCGGGGTTGTGGTGGAAAGCTCGATGAAACTGTCAACCCAGTCTGCAGCTGCTATAAAAATAAAAAGTCAAACTCCATGTTAGACATAATTAGAAAACAAACTGAAAATAAAACTGTCGATATCATGCTGCCTTTATACATATCTAAGGAGTGACCAACACATGGAATCCTATGTACAGTTCTGGTCACCATACTTAAGAAAAGATATTGAAGAGCTGGAAAAAGTGCAGAAAAGAGCAACTGAAATGATCAAGGGGCTGGAGCATCTCTCCTATGAGGGAAGGTTACAATAGCCGGGATTGCTTAGCTTGGTAAAAGGGAAGCTAAGGGGAGACATAATAGAGGTGTACAAAATAATGCATGGTGTGGGGAATGTGGGTGGGGAGAAATATTTCTCCCTCTGCCATACTACTAGAACCCAATGGGATCATTATCCCATGAAGCTGATTGGTGGGAGATTCAGGACACATAAAAGGAAGAACTTCTTCTCACAGCACATAGTTAAACTATGGAATATGCTACCACAAGACATAGTGATGGCCACCAATTTGGAAGGCTTTAAAGAGAGTTGAATATAGGGGTGTGCACGGACCCCCTGGATCGGATCGGGACCCGGATTGAGACCTCCAATTTTGTCCCGGACCGGTTCGGACAAAATCGGAGGCCCCCCGGACCGGATCGAGTCCGATCCCGACCCAAACATCATTAATTTTTGGATCGGCCGACATTTTTTTCCCCATAGACTTGCATTGCAATGCAAGTCTATGAGAAAAAAATGGCGGCGGGTGGGTGAGGGGGGGCCTAACTCCCTCCCCCCCCCCGGGGCCATCCGCTGTGGACGGCCCCGGCAGGTAAGCCCCCTCCCCCGCGCTCCCTACCCCCCCTGGGGCCGCCCGCTTCCATCCGCTGGCGCCCGCGGGCGCCAGCGGATAGAAGCGGACGGCTCCGGGGGGGGGGTAAGCCCCCTTCCCCGCCACTGCTTACCTTCTCGGCCCGTCCGGCGCCGGCGGCTACTACCAGCGGGCTCCGCGGCCTACTCTCGAGTAGCGCGCCGGGTGATGACATCACCCGGCGCGCCACCCTAGAGCAGGCCGCGGAGCCTGCTGGGAGTAGTAGGCGCCGGCGCCGGACGGGAGCCGCCGGGCCGGGAAGGTAAGGGCCCCCCTCCCCCCTCCGCGCGCCCCCTCCTCCCCTCCACGCACCCCCTCCTTACCTTCCCGGCCCGGCGGCTCCCGTCCGGCGCCAGCGCCGGCGCCTACTACTTCCAGCAGGCTCCGCGGCCTGCTCTAGAGTAGCGCGCCGGGTGATGACATCACCCGGTGCGCCACCCTAGAGCAGGCCGCGGAGCCTGCTGGGAGTAGTAGGTGCCGGCGCCGGACGGGAGCCGCCGGGCCGGGAAGGTAAGGGCCCCCCTCCCCCCTCCGCGCGCCCCCTCCTCCCCTCCACGCACCCCCTCCTTACCTTCTCGGCCCGTCCGCTCCCGTCCGGGGCCGGCGGCTACCACCAGCAGGCTCCGCAGCCTGCTCTAGAGTAGCGCGCCGGGTGATGACATCACCCGGCGCGCCACCCTAGAGCAGGCCGCGGAGCCCGCTGGGAGTAGCTGCTAGTGCCGGACGGGAGCGGACGGGCCGAGAAGGGAAGCGCCCCCCTCCTCCCTCCCCCCCGCTGTCCACTTTCATCGGCGGGCGCCCGCTGGCGCCCGCCAATGGAAGCGGTGGTGGGCGCCAGTGGGCGCCCGCCGATCCGCCGATCCTCCGAACCGGTTCGGAGCCTTTTCGGACCGGTTCGGATTGGATCGGCCGATCCAGCTGCGGGATCGGAAATCGGATAATTTATCCGATTTCCCACTGGACCGGACTCGGATCGTGGATCGGGTCCGATCCAGTGCACATCCCTAGTTGAATAAATTCTTGGAAGAAAGAGCTATCAATGGCTACTAGTACTGATGGCTATGTGCTACCTCCAGTAGCAGAGGCAGTAAGCCTATGTATACCAGTTGCTGGGGAACATGGGCAGGAGGGTGCTGTTGTACTCATGTCCTGCTTTTGGGTCCCTGACCAACAGCTGGTTGGACACCGTGTGAACAGAATGCTGGACTAGATGAACCCTGGGTCTGATCCAGCAGGGCTCTTTTTATGGTCTTAAGACTGTGACCTGTAGATCTGTGTGCCTACTGCTCAGTCTACTGCCTGATCGCTAAGTGGTGCTAGGCAGCTCCAAAGGCCCTGCTCTCCCTTCCGATGGTTCTTTATCTAACCTGACTTGGACTGGACAGGCAGATATAGGGAGCGCCTCTCCCTATATCTGCCTGCCCGAGACCTGAGATCTGTCAGAGGAGCCCTTCTCTGGTGGGACATGGGAGAGGGCTTTCTCTGTTGTGGCACCCTAGCTGTGTAATGACCTCCCCCTGGAGGCCCGACTGGCCCCGGGACCAGCTTCATTTCAGCACCAGGTGAAGGCATGGGTTTTTAACAAAGCCTTTGATGGCTAAATCCACCAGCCTGCACACTGTCTTGTTTTAATTGGATTTTACTGTTTTAAAATTTCATGTTGGTTTTAACATATTAATGGTTTAATTTGTTTTAGAATTGTATATTTATTGTTCTATTTTATATGTATGATTTTATCTGTACGCCACCCTGAGATCCTTGTAAAATAGGGCGGGATATAAGTGTTTTAATAAATGAATAAACACAGAGATGGTGCCTGAAATAGAGGGCTCTGTAAAGTAGGACAGATGGTTACCCTAACTGGAGTTCTGTGATGAACATGTCAGTGTTACAGCAGCCAGAACTCTGGAGCAATGGGTCCCATTGCACTTGGTTGCACATAATTTTCAGTAACTTTTTCTCTCTTGCTGTTTTGCTTAGATCTGAAAGGTGTGGTTTCAGCTAAGAATGATATCCGAGTCGAGATTGTTCATAAGGAGTCCGCCTCAGGCAGAGAAACTGAGGAACACCCAACAATCAAGCAGCTGATGGTGAGGATTTTATTCTCTCTTCCCTTAATCTCTTGCCCTGCCTACCCTTTGACAGTAATGAGCATGGGCGCATGCGGTTCAGCGCACTAAAGCCCGCTGAAGGGAAAGTGCACTCTTCCAAAATCTCACACATCGCTCAGAGCTGCTAACATTGCGCCGCCATTAAAAGCTGGGAAGAAAAAACCCTCCCAGAGCGCAACATTGCTAATGAAGACAAAAAAGACGGGAGAGGTTCATTATTGCCATGCAGCATATAGCTGTAGGCTCTGATCAAAAGAGTTGGTTTTGCAGCCCTTGATCGGGAAATTGACGTGGCTGCAAATGGACAAAGGAAGCTGAGCAACATGTCATTATAATAACGGTCTAATTAGGCACTAATAACTAAGCCAGAATACAAAGATTTCCATAACGTACAGTCGCAAGATAGATGTGCATGCGAACACACACACACACACACACACACACACATGTATGCTGAGTCTTTCATGGGGAAAGGCTGTTAGTTTCATAGTTGAGAAACCGTCATAGCTCACCGAGTGAAATTTGGGTGACCTGAAGTCACAATCCTCTCTCTAAGACGTGGACCGAGACGTTTTAGTGTCTGAAGCCGAAAATCTGAAAGGCATCTCCTGTGGTAGTAAAAATATCATCATATGTTACAGGAATGGGCAGATTTCTCTCCTCATTCCCCACTGCCCCAAATCTGCTATATGGAGTGCGCTGCTTTGCCCTGCCTAGCAGGATGGAAGCTCTGCCATCTCTTCACAAGGCCTGTTAGGTTAGGAGTGGTCCTTTTGGAGAGCTAGGCCTGCAGCCTCACAACAGAGTGCCAGGCTTGCTAGGGAGACAAAATGTCGGTAAGCAGTAGTGTAGTGGAACCAGGGTTCCCTGAGCCAAAGAACCAGGGCCATCTGGTTAGCACAGATGATTATGACTTCTCCCCCCACCCCCAGACATCCCTGTTTCCTGGGAGCTTGGCTGCAGTAGCTGTTGAGGAGGGGGAATGGATTTTCCCATCAACACTATTTTTTTGTGAAGTATCCCAGTTTTAATGCAAACTTTTCTGTGGGGTGACTTGACCTTGAATGCCCAGTTCAGACCCATTAGCTTTACAAAAGACCTGCTCCTAGCAGAAATCATTTGGGGCTCTTGGCTCTGATTTTGTTGGGGCTGTGAATCCATTCCAGCCAGAAATCTAAAAGAGCTACCCAAGGCATTGAACCCCATTCCTGAAATAGAATCAGCACATTGGACAGCTCCTTCAGAGTTCTGGCTGGTTCTGACTAAAATCCAGAATGGCTGCTCAACCCCAACACAATCAGAGCCACCAGCCTCCACTGGTGGAAAGGAAATCTGCCGGAACAGGTTTGCAGACTTGGAGATAAAATATTTGTTCTGATGCTGGGAAAAGAAACTCATGGAAAGTTGTGAGCAGGTGACTCTCTCTCTCTCTCTCTCTCTCTCTCTCTCTCTCTCTCTCACACACACACACACACACACACACACAGAAAGAGAGAGAGAGAGACACTTTTATCTGGGTAGGCTCTTGTGAATTCTTCCATGGGGATAGCTGTAGGTTTCCATGGTCACACAAGCTTCTGTGAGTTGAGGAGGTGTTATTTCCCCCACCCCCTAAGGCTGGGTTAAGAACTGGGCCACTGAGAATTTTCCTGATCTATCCTGTTGCTAATACATGAATCTGTAGAGAACCTCTTTACCAGCTCCCTGCCACCGCTGCGTTCAGAATCCAAACGCCAGCTTTGCTTGTTGCCTGCCAGTGTCACATTATAAATGAGTAATACAGGCAAAACAAATGGAAAGGACATGAACCGTAAAAACTAAACCCATCGAGCCATAAAAGAAGAGAAGAGCAGCAAGAGGGTGGAGGAAAGGAAGTGGACGGATTCTGAGGATGTTTGGGGCTTCTCTCTCTACATACACACACACCAATCACCACCATCATTTCAGATTCTCAGCCGCCTTTTGCCCATTCCTTGTGGCTGGGGAGGAGGATTCTCTGTGTCTGATGAATGGAAACCCCAATTTGAGAGGGGCGCTTCATAGGATAGGCAGAATCAATTTCAGACAGTGCAGATGTGCAGAGCGGAGCGCTTGAAATCGGTTCCAAAGGAGGATGTGCGGCAGAGGCATTGTGGCGCTTTTCATTCTGCTGGTGTTATTCTATGTTCCAATTTGCCGTTGTGTCCTATTTTGAGAGGTCTCCATAAGAGAGAGGGCAACATGCTTTTTGCTCCACTCCCAAAGGGAAAATCCAAATGGAGGTTGGTAGATGGAGCACCAGATTATTTGGCATGGGGTGAGTGGCCGGGATAATAATAATTTTAAAAAAATGAAAGAGATATCGTAGCATGGTGGAGCTTTATGTTTTCTTTACTAATTCCAAAGCAATTTATATCCAATTTCTTTCTTCACAATCTGAGCTGAACTCCTAAATGTCCCACATTCAAAAATTTGCTTTTAACTCATGTATTTATTGAACGTTGGGCGTGTGACCTCATGCCCCGTATCTCCTCCTTTCTGTCCCATACTTTGCAGTGATCCAAAAGGTCACTTCGCTCGTAGTTTCCATGCTCTGTTTCATTGGCTGCCAGTTGTGGAGGCAGGGAAACTGGAGCAGGGTGACATTTTGGATCATCAGATGCTACTGAGAAGGGGGAAGAAGAGCCCTGCTGGATCAGACCAAAGGTCCGTTCTGTTTCAAGGACAAGGTCCCAGGTTCAATCCCCGGCATCTCCAGATAGGGCTAGAAAAACTGCCTGAAACCCTGGAGATCTGCTGCCAGTCAGTGCCGACAATACTGGTCTAGATGGACCAAAGGTCTGAGTCAGTATAAGGCAGCTTCCCCTGTTCCTATGAAGGCAGTGGCACTCTCCAGTTGCTTCAAAGCAGAACAAAAGGACCACAAAAAGTATAATATAGTCAATTACAAGGCTAATGTAGTCAATTACAAGGGTAATAGTGCTAGGGTAAATTAAAATGTCATTATGAAGTTTACAAGAATCGTTCTAGAGTATAGCCTTGTAATTGACCATGTTTTACTTTTTGTGGTCCTTTTGTTCTGGTTTGAGATTTCTGTTGAGGGCTCCCCTCCCCCTGTCTTCTTTGGCTCTCCAGTTGTTGCTACCCAGCAGCTGGTACTCAGTGACATACCCTCTCCGAAAACCTGGAGGTTGTATATCGCCATCCCGACCTCTGGTGCAGTAGTCAATTTCGAAGTGCAAGTGCTTATCTTGACAGTCCCCCAAAGCCACACTGCCAGGGAGAGTCCAAAAATGCAGGTACTTCATTGCCCCTTCAAGACCAGGCCACCGCAAAATACTCTGCATTACAACAGGGACCGCTTTCAACAGTATAGTGTTGCTGCAACAATGCATTCCCACCCACCCCAGCTACAGTGGGGATTACAGCTAAGCTCAGAGAGAACAGGGAAGCCTGGATTGTGGCAGATGACATAATCATTCCTGCTAATCAAAAGCTCCTGGTGCTTCAGCCCTGTGAGCCGTGTCTACACTACACCACTGCTCATGGCTGGCAGCCATTGGCAGACTTCACCCTCTGTGGAGGTAGCCAGTCCCCTTTTAAAACCATCTTAGTTTCCGGCCATCACCACATCTTGTGGCCAGGAGCTTCAGTGGCTTCAGCATGACGTAGAGCAACTCCCATGAACACCTACTTCCATCCAAAGACCTCAGCTGCAGACACAAGAAGCCATAAATCAAAATATCTTCTGCAGGTCCATATTCCCTGCCGTAGATGCTGCATTCACAAAGGAACTCACAAGGAGTTCTCCATGCAAATGTACAGTCGGAGACAGACCTCGTTTGCTTTTCTATTCCAACACCTTCAGGAAAACCCACACATTCCCTTGACAAGTACATGTCCTTAACTGATTTTTACCAAGTAACATAACCGCAAGGATAGGGAGGGGAGGGCTTGGGGTGCAGTTGTAGGAGGGAATTGGTGGCAGTAGTGAAAAGGCAGCTAACCCTGCCACTAAATCTATCCTGCAAATATCACCCCTCCCCCCCCCAAGTCATTTTCCATTTGAACAGGCTGATTTCCCATTTTAGTACCTGGCTGGAGGGAGCAGGAAGGGTTTTAAAGAAGAAGGCATTTGCAGGGAAGAATTGGTGGGTTGGGAAAAGGTTAAGCACCCTCTCCGCTACACGATTCTTCTCCACAAGTGCACAAGTGCACAATCACACGCGCGCACACACACACACACACACACACACACGTGTGTGCATATGACAAACAAGGCCCTGTATGAGTTTTACACCCTGTGTAGTTCTGCCTCTGCACTGGCTACCAGCATAGCAAGTGAAGCTGCATTCTTTTATTTGGGTCCCCTCACCCTCCCACCCCTGGCCACCTCTCAGAATGTGGTCATTGCTCCACTGCCCTGTGCAGAAAGTCATAGTATGTGTTGATCTGCCTGGAGTTTTAAATGAGGATAGAGTAGGCTGACCAGATAAAATCCAGGTCAGGGCTCATGTAACTTTAACAGTTGTAGAGCAAAGGGAATTTCAGCCAGTGTCATTTGTATGCAATTAGTTCCTAGTGAAATTCCCTCATCATCACAACAGTTAAAGCTGCAGGCACAATACTAGAGTGATCATATACAAAAGAAGGCAGGGCCCCTGCAACTTTAACTGTTGTGATGAAGAGGGAATTTCACCAGGAACTAATTGCACACAAATGACACTGGCTGAAATTCCCTTTGCTCTACAACTGTTAAAGTTACATGAGCCCTGACCTGGATTTTATCTGGTCACCCTAGGATAGAGCACGGAGCAGAGCAGTAGGCACTTTCTGTTCATAAATCTTCTCCTGCTACAGCAAGGCACCCAGTTTGGCCCAGTCTGTACTCTGGCACACTCTTAACCAGGGATGGGATAACCGGGGATAGTGAACGTTGCTGAAATTCCCCAAACCTTACCTGAAAGCTCACTCCCGTTCTTGTTTGCAACCTGTTTTTCCAATTTGTTAGAAAGGGGAATGTTGCACATTTTTCAGAAGTTGTGCATTTTGAGAAAGCCGTCCGTAGTCAAGGCACACATTTTGCGAACGCAAACACAAGTTCGGGATATTGCGAACATTTGGGGAGAATGCGTGCTCCCATTCGTGTTGGCGTTTGAGCTTGCGAACGGGGCGTTTCTGAGTTATTTGCAAATGGAAACAAAACTCTCATGCATCCCTGCTCTTGATTCGCTCACCCTTGCTCTGTGCAACCTTTGATGCCCTGAGCTGGTTCTCTCTCATTGGGATGCTATCCTCCAGACAGCAGAGCCATGGTGCTAATGAAGATTTCCTTCCTCGTCATTAAGAAGCCGCTATTCCTTTCCCTCCTATGGCTTGCAATGCTAGGCACAAGTGCCTGCCTCTAGCTATAAAACATCCAACCTGTGCATGCTCAATGAGATCCTAATAAGGGGCTTCAAATTTTGTCAATGAGCTGACAGATGAAGTTAAAGAATCCGGCCTCATTAATGAGCAGCAATGATGAATCCCTGGCAGGGGTGTCAGCTGCAGGAATTGCATAAAGGGAGCAAACACACACACACACACACACACACACACACGTCGATTCCTCTTTCCTGGAGGTCTGTCATCTTCACATCTCAGCCACCTGTCAAAATTCACAACTTTGGATGCTGCAAACACGTTCTCCTGCCACCCCCACAACCAATTCCTCGTTGGGCTGGCAGCGTTTGTTAGCAATATCCCACCCACCCAGCCCCCAAAATAAAATAAGAATCTTGCCTAGGAAATCTCTACATTTTTGTTCGCGGAACATGTGATCGTACCATGTTGAAGCCCTGAAGACCATCACGAACGCAGGCATGTTTGCATTTGATTTGTGCAAATTTCCCAGTTCAATTTTGTGCAAATGTCCTCATTTGCACAAATGTCCCCCTGCAAAGCCCCACTTTAGTCTATGGAGGAAATTCTGAGCTGCCCCAGATAAAGTGCCCTCGGAGTGAATGTTGACATCCCCCAGAACCAAGAGTCTTGGGGATCTCAACTGTAACCCCGAGACCACCTTTGTCAGCTAAGCTAGGGAGTTCCTAAGCTAGGGAGTTCCTAATTCCTAATATGTCCCATTGGTCCAACACAAGATGCAAACACTCTAAACCAGTAGTCACATGAACAGGGAGCCTGCAGAGGGGGATGGAGTTCCTATTAGGGATGTGCATGACCCCCCTGGATCGGAACCAAGGCCTCGGATTGGATCGGATCAGATCGGAGGCTTCCCGATTCAGTTCAGGTCCGATCCTGATCCGAAAATCGGACGTCCGATTTTCGGATCAGATGCCATTTTATTTGTTTACGCCATAGGCTTACATTGGGGGAAAGAAAGCTTTACCCCAATGCAAGCCTATGGCAAAAACATGGGGGCAGGTGAGTGGGGGCCTAATTCATCCCTCCCTGTCCCTCCCCCCCACTCACGCTCCTTACCTGCCGGGGCACTTACTACCGTCCGCTGGTTGAATCTACTGAGAATCAGGCTTCGCAGCCTAGTTCTCAGTAGAGCGCCAGGTGTCACCTGGTGCTCTACTGAGAACCAGGCCGTGAAGCCTGTTTCTCAGAAGATTTGACCAGTGGGCGGCAGCAGACGGCAGCGGGCGCCCCAGCAGGTAAGCACCCTCCCTTGTGCTCCTTACCTGCTGGGGTGTCCGCTTCCCTCCGGAGCGCAGATCTACTGAGAAACAGGCTTCACGGCCTGCCTCTCAGTAGTGCCAGGTGATGAAGTCATCACCTGGCACGCTACTGAGAGGCAGGCCGCGAAGCCTGCTTCTCAGTAGAGAAAGGCACCGGAGGGAAGCGGACGCCCCAGCAGGTAAGTGGGGGGGCCCTCCTGCTTCCCGTCCCTCGTGCTCCTTACCTGCCGGGGCCGTCTGCTACCGATGGCAGCGGACGGCCCCATCAGGTAAGGAGCGCGAGGGGAAGGTGGAAGTCCGATCCTCCAATCTTATCCGAACTGGATCGGGTCCTTCCGGAACGGTTTGGATCAGATCGGATGATCCAGATGCGGGGATCAAATAATTGTATCCGATTTTCCCCGGATCGGGTCCAGATCATGGATCGGATCGGATCCGGTGCATACCCCTAGTTCCTATAGACCACAGCAACCCCCCCTCCCCGGCCCTCAGATCTACCCTGATGCTAAGCCAAGTATCCTGGTGGGCATTACTGGGAGAGGCTGACTCCTCCCTGCTCACCCACCCAGGTCTCGGTTATACATGCCAGATCGGCTGCCTCATCCACAATTAAGTCATGGATGAGGGAGGTCGTATTATGTACCGATCTGAAAGCAGCACCTGGAGGCCTGAGGGTTGGCTGATAGGGCAACCAGCAAGCCTGTGGGGGGGGGGACCAGAACAAGGCACAGCCATTCACTGTCTGGGCCGCGTTCCCCTTACCTGGCAAGTCCTCCTCACAACATCGTATCTCCCTCTACCTGTCACTACACTGATTGGGGGTCCTTCAAATCCCCCCACTTGGCCCTGTATCCTCCCTCCCAGGCACATACTGTAGCTCAAGCCTGGGGAAAGAAAAAAACAAAAACAAAGCAAAAAGCAAGCAGGCAGGCAGGCGGCAGGCAGGCAGCACTCCCTCCTCCCTGGGCAGTAGGCCTCCCTCTCCTGCAGGCGATGGCTTTCCCAGACCTCCTCAGCCAGCCAGCTTAAACATCCCTCCCAGTAAGGGGGGGGGACAGGCGGAGTTGTCCACAGCAGCTGGCTCAGTGCCTGGGGACCTGGTCCTGCAGGGAGTGGCAGTCTGCCAGGCAGAAGTCCACAGGGAGGAGCAGTGGTGGTGGTGGTGGTGACAGCAGCAGCAGCAGCAAGGAAGCCAGCAGACAGTACTCTCTCCTCCCCGGGCAGTAGGCCTCCCTCTCCTGCAGGGGATTTATGGCTAGTCCTGATTGAAGCCTAGAATGGATTCACAGCTCCACTGAAATCAGAGCCATCAGCCTCTACTGGTCTCGACCTAGACCAAAGCTTTCCCAAGAAAGTGTCCCTGTTGTTCATCACTGGAATGGGAAGCGGGGCTGAAGGGCAGCAGAGACAAAAACCTGCCATGTCTACCTGGCAAAGGCAAAAGGCCAAGAACCTGGCATCCCATACCAGCCCTGGCCAACCGAGAAGCTTCCTTTTGGTACGATTCCTGTACGTTGCCAGCAAAAACAAAACAAAATTCCCAGTTGCCCAATAAATTTGAAGTATCTCCCCAGGAGGCATCTGTACCCAAATGACTCAATTTCCCACTGCTGCTGCTGCTACAGCTGCCATTCTTCTCAGACATGTTTTTGAGAAAGAGAGAAATCCTGCCTCCAAATGCTTCGCCTCCCTTCTTCCTAGCTGGCCATTTCCAAGCCGACTCGTTATGCGATATATTTCCTGATCGCATTGCTGACCTCTCCATGTCCCTTTGAATTATCTCTCTGCCCTCTCAGCTGTTTGCAGCACCTCGCCATTTAATATCAGCTGTGAATATGATTAGCATGCCGTGTCCTCTCGCGTCGAGATCATAGAATGCAGATGTTAAATAGGAGCAGACAGAACATGGGCCGTCACTGTGCTCCATTAGATGACACCTCCCCAGCACTCAATACATTACCAAGCATCATTACCTTTTCTGCTTGTCCTTCATGCACACTTCTCAATCCATGCGACAGGGCTGGCTTCCAAGCCTGCCTGAATTACTTATACGAGGTTTTGTGAGATGCCATCAAAACACTTTGCTGAAATCTAAAGGTATTACGACAACCGCGCCTCCCTTCAGCCACTAATTTTGCAATTCCACCAGAAGAGCAATCAGGTTTGTGCCGTGCAATTTGCTCCTTCACCAACGTGATGGGATGCCCGTTGCTAATGTTTTCTTTGTCCCCTAGGAAACTTCTCTAATGTTTTCCACTACTAAGGGCCTATTGGATAAACACTGCCGGGATCTCTCATTCTGACTTTTTATGAAAGAAGAAAAAACGGAATCGCATGCTTGTTCCTCTTTGCTGGTTTGCAACCAGCACAATTCACCGTGGTGTTTCCTAATGAATAGTTAGCAGAACTAGAAGTTTACTTACTCCTCAGGTTGCCCACTTGAGATATAGGTCATTCCCACCCCCATCTCCCTCCCTCCACCCCCTTATATTATTTAAATATTCGATTTCTAAAGCATTTGAATGCACTGTAATTACACAAAGAGGTACTTAAAAGTGCTTGGAGGAACCATGGGGCACCTGTTTTGCTGATCTCAGGTGCAATGACATAGACTGGAGGAAGCAACATGTGTTGCACCGGCACATCTTAGGCACAACCACCCTTTGTGCTGATTTCTAAATTGTCCTTGCAACAAATGTGGAGCCCCATGTCCATGGATGGCACTATGTAAATAATAGCAAATAATATGACCAGGTACGATGGCTTAGGCTGGCTATATTACCAGAGTGGTCATGCCGCACGGATGGTTGCACTGTGCTGTCACAAGTCACAGATTGGGCAAAAGGAAGAACACAGCAGAAACATGGCAGACAGCATGGGAAGAGCCATGCTGGTTCAGACCGAGGTCCCATCTCATCCAGCACTCTGTTCACACGGTGGCCAACCAACAGAGGGCCATCATCTACACCCACCCAACCATGTACACCAATCGTCTCCCAGTAACCAGGTCTGTGCCTATTTCACAATTCCATACAAGTGCAGAATGCAATTTCAGGTGCAGCTTAGAGAGGAACACCGCCTTTTTATTCTTTTATCAGCCAGGTTTCTAGTCCTTATTGCAGCTCTGCTCTGCTTGAAAAGCAGCTCGGTGCATTTCACTCCATGAAATACACCAAGCTGCTGTTACAGCGGTGCTCTGCCCCAAATACAGCTGCTCAGAACTAGAAGAGGATGTGCTAATGGACGAATGTGTTGCCTCGCTTACGTAAACAGTACCGTTTGTAATGCTTCAGTGTCTGGCTCAGAATATGTGCACCAACTGAAAGTCACAAAGTTTTCTTTTCTTTTTAAGGAACAGCCTGTGTGAGCCACTGCCTTTTTTTTTTTTTTTCCTTTTTTGGCTTTTCGAAAAACATGTTGTGTAGAATGTTTGTGTAGGTATGTAGGTGTGCACATAACACACATGCATGAACACTACACACACCAAAACTATGCTATGTCCCCTTCACCATACTTTTTTTCTTTAATTTTCCTTGTCAAAGGCTTTTTCTTTAACTATTCAGTTCAGGACCTCATTGATTTTAGAGTTGTAATTAATTTCATCCTTTGGTGCTTTTGTCAATGAGTTTACACACACTATCTTTCTGTAGTATTCTGGTGCAGTTAAAGGAGATTGACTCCAATTTGTTTTTCTTTTGGTCATTTCTTGCTTCTCCATTCTTTGCAAGTTGTAGGTTCCAGATCTTGAAATCACCTTGAAACAGGCTGTCACATATGGGGAGTCCCACCTTTTTGGAGGAACGCTAGATGCTACTGATCACATTAATCTCCTGAATCTGTTTAGAAACCTTCATCACTCATGCCCCCAAATGTATCTCTGTTAGGGTTGCAATGGGAAATCCATAATTTTTCTCCTAGGACCAGAAATGCTGTATTTGCGACAATGGAAAGTGTCCCAAATATTGTAACACACTTCTGAATAGTTATAGCAGAATTATTAGAGTTGCAATGGGATGCCCATGATTTTTGTTCCAGGAGTGAAAATTGCATCTTTTTCTGTTGCAAAAGTTGCCCTAAACTTTGTAATAAGTTACCAAATAGCTGTGGCAGATTTGGAGGCAGAGGGAGAAGAAGGAAAAAGGTATGGAGTTGTTGCACAAAATCCTCCAGAGTTAAGTCAATTGCACATAATGGGAAAGAATGTGCTATAGCAAGGTGGGCAGTAGTTGAGCAGGAAACCATGATCAGTACAAGCAGAGCACCATGACCAACAGTGGACTTGTCAATATTTTGAGCAGGGACCTTTTTAAAGTACTAGCAACAAAGTATTATTATTATTATTATTATTATTATTATTATTATTATTATTACATTTATATACCACCCCATAGCCAAAGCTCTCTGGGTGGTTTACATTGGACATTTAAAAACCAATATACAAAATTTAAAACCATAAAGAGTATAAAATAAACTACAGGGGTTAGCAAAAAAATTCAACATATGCTGTTAAATGTCTGGGAGAAGAGAAAAGTCTTGACCTGGCGCCGAAAGGATAACAATGTTGGCACCAGGTGAGCCTCATTGCGGAGATCATTCCACAGTTGGGGGGCCACCACTGAAAAGGTCCTCTCCCTTGTTGCCATCCTCTGAGCTTCTCTCAGAGGAGGCACTCAGAACCTTAGAATGGAACAGATGCAAAGATGACTAAACTCTGTTGGCCATGCCTGCTTTGCACTATTGTTTGTTTGGGGCACGACTCTTTTGGCTCCATGATGCTGCAGCCTATGATGCTGTCATGATGGAACTCACGGATCTTGTTCCTAGATCTTGTTCCTGGAGAGAGGCAACAGATTACAGTTAGTCTGTCCATGATAGCATGAATTCTTGAGAACATAGGAAAATGCCTTTAGTCAGACCATTTAGCCCACTATTGTCCACTCCAACCTTCCCTGAGTGCCCTCCAGACATGTTGGAATGCAAGTCCTATCATTCCTGGTTGGTGAAGATTGCTGTACTCTGACTAGCCGTGACATTTCAATGTCTCAAGATGAGCCCTGTCCTAGTTCTGCTTCCCTATGACCCCTTTGAACTGGCGATGCCAGAGCTTGTGCATGAAGCCTTCTGCATCTAGGAGTGTGCCCTACCTAGATATGTTGGAGAAGTCCATTAGGGTTGGGATGTTCAATGAATCCTATGTAAACCGCCCAGAGAGCTTCGGCTATGGGGCGGTATACAAATGTAATAAATAAATAAATAGGTTGAACTCCACCCCACCCCCAGGCTTTGCTTCAGTACCCCCTGTGACACCTGACTCAATCTGCAGCGCATCAGGCCAGTTCGTGGATTTTTCTGGGCATTATGCACATTTTTTTCACAGCTTCTGGAACCTGCGCAAATTTCTGAGCAATTTGTGCAAATTATTACCAAATTTGCACAAATACGACCATAGCTAGCACAAATTGATCAGAAATTTGTGCAAATTGCAGAACCTGCAAAAAAGAAATGCAAACAAACAAACAAACCCACCATTCCTGCAGTTCAGAGAAAAGCCCACAGCTGAGCTTGCAAACTCAAAGCGAGTTGTTCATGCCGCAGAACACTATCAAGTCAATAAAAGAGCCAGATCTCTAGCTCTACCACAATGGATCCTCACTGAATCCCTATAGAGAGCTTTTCCCGGTGATTTTGTAAATGTAAGAGGGACGCCGAGTATGATTCTCCTATCTTCCTTTGGTTACATCGGTGCCTGTATGCCCTGCAGTGTGTTTGTGTTGTGGAGTGGGTGCGGGGAGTAATAACACTACTTGCCTATCTTACATAGCAAGAGCAAAGCCCTAAAAGAATGCAGTGTTGCTGTTATCATGGCAAAGGCGGCCGGCTGCGGCAGACAACCTCAGTGAAACTAGCCAACTGCTGCCTTCCAATGGCGGAAGCTTGTATCACCACCCTGCTCTGCAAGGCCCATTTGTGCCCCAGTGCTGCGGGTAGCTATTGGTTACTCAGAGAAACTGGCAAAAGTGATTAGCAGAGGGGCCTTTGAGCTCCAGAGAGTAGAATAGCAGCAAGAGCTGTAAACAGAACACCATTGCCACTTGGCTGCAGAGTTTGAGACACAGGGTGAACTCTCTGGCATGATCCTTGCCCAGCTGATAATGTTTGCTGGCAAGCGATCGTGCCAGAAGAAATTAGAAGCTGGTTCCCCCCCCCCCACCGCACCATGTCCACATCCTCACAAAAATCTAGGCATGTCCTTGAATTCAAGAGTCTTGGCAATAAGTTAATGGCAGCTACTCATCTTTAACAGGTCTATGGGTGGCTTTATCGCCAGCCATCTGTGTTGACAGCAGCCTGACCAAAGTGCAAAAGTATATTGGAATCTCTGCCCATATGGTGGCCAGGAAGCGAAAGCCAAAGACAGCTAGAAGCATTTTCATTGTATGCAAAGCAGGTCCCCAATGAGTGAGTCCCGTCTCTCCCTTACAGAAAGGGTCGTCTCAGGTCAAAGGGAATTGCCACATTCCCCAGCTGGGTCAGTAACCCCAGGCAATCCCCGGTGTTAATGACCTGCAGAGCAACAAGGAGGTGGCGGTGGGATTCTGTGGTAGAAGAAGGAAATGTACCATAGTCAGCTGCAGTAGTGATGCTCTCTAACACTGTGAAAGATCCATATGCAGCAAGTATTCCTCAGATGCTGCAAAAACAAGACCAGCAGTGTATGTCTCGGGGCCTGAAGCAGAAAATCCAGAGGCAACTCACACCCAACTGATGTGGGGCATGATCCGCCAGGACCTTTACCTGAAATAACCACTCTAAAGTAAATGGGAGCCACAGACCTTCCTGCAGGATTTGTGCCTTCTGGATTGGATGTGTCCTTTCCCCTGTTTTGCCTTGGTCTCCTCATCTTGACTCATCCTGGCAGGGCTGCCTGTGAGCAAAGCGTTTAGGTTTTTTTGATGGGCTTTTCATCGAAGGCTGTCAGCTACGTGCAACGAGAAGTTGTACTAAGCTAAAGAAAACCCTCCACACTTATGTTAATTTAAGGCACTATATTATGGCTGCAGTGTTTTATTGGGCTATGTGATTTTATTGGAAGTTGCTTGGAGGTTCAGGCTGTATATGAGCTTTTGAATCAACCAGTAAATCCCTCTATCCCATTCCTGCCTCCCCTGAAATAGTCTCAATACCTCCTGTATCTCCCTGCTGCCACATTTGGGTCCCCTTTTGTTGCAGTGACCAATTGAGGGCCACCACCGAATCACTAAACTCTCCAGTGGTTTCAAGACCTTTCCTCCAGTCCACTGCGTGAACTCCTGTATAGTCCTCATTCCATTCACAGGGAGAGCTGGAAGTATTGTGCATGCCATTACATTTCTCCGATGTCTAAACAGCAAAATCAATGCTTTTGTCAGCAATGTGATGCAGCAACAATATTTCTCTTCCTAGACCTGCATTCCTCCCCACACCACCACCCCCAAACCTGGCTGGTTTCCTCAGGAGAAAGCCCTGCTGCTGGCATTTCAGCTAACAGGGTTGGCAAGCTGGCAGGAAAACTTTTGCAGGAGGGCACCAAGCCGTCACCCGCTGGGAGCAGGGCCCTGGAACAGATGCTCCCCATTTCTGCCCCCTCCCCAGTGGAGGCTGGTAGCTCCGATTTCAGTGGGGCCGTGAACCCATTCCGGGTTTCAGTCACAACCAGCCAGAATGCCAATGTAGCTATCCAAGCTTCAGCACCTTGGATAGCTCTTGGATAACTTTGATGTTCAGCACCTTGGATAGAGTCCTGGAATGGATTCAAAGCCCCACTGCAATCAGCGCCACCAGCTTCCACTGGGGAGGGGGCATAGCTCAGGGGTAAGCATATGCTTTGCATGCAGGACTCATCCCAGATACAATCTCCAGTTAAAGCCACCATGAAGCAGGTGATCTGAAAGACCTCTGCCTGAGACTCTCAAGAGCCACAGCCAGTTGGCAATATTGGGATAATTGAACAAATATCCTGGCTTGATCTAAGGCACTTTCCTCTAATTCCTAAGTAAACAGGTGGATGTCAGGTTTGTGGCAGAGATCCATTCCTTCATCCAGAAATCCAGGCCGGGATTTCAAAATGCCCTGGCTAAGCACAGGTAGTCCACAAGACTAGCACTAGATTAGCAAGGACTAATCTGGTGAGTGCTGCATGGGAGGAAGACGCTATAAAATAAACTCTGGAATTTCTACACTTGGGGGTGAACCCAGACTCTTGGTTTCATGGGACCCAGACTTCCAGTCACAACAGTGGGGTATGGGGTGGGGAGCCTGGCCTTGAACTCTTGAGGCTGGGGGCTAACCTAGCCAGATGCAGGCACAGACGTAAGGTGACCGTGGGCCCTGCTTTAGGGAGGACAGCCCTCTCTTTGAAAGACTCTGAGAGGACAATCCTCTATTTCAAGCTGTCCTCTATTTGAAAGGCTGCCCAGTGCAAGGCTGGTTTAAAGATCAAAAAAACCCAAGACGAGGAGTGGGGGGGAGGCTTGAAGTTGCCCATCAAGAGTTAACACCTGGCAGCAAACGGAGCCCACATGCTCCCAATGCCCCTAGTCATAGCCCCCCTCTCCTATGATGAGATGCATGTGGTAATTCTATTTCAATTCTAGAAATTACCTCCAAGGTTTCATCTATATGTATCACTTTAGCACATGCACATTCAAAGTAAATTGGTGTAAATTTGGCAAGGCAGAAGCAGCAGCCTCCCTCCCCGCACCCCCAGAGTGTACCTGCATCCTTGGATTCCTCATCCTATCTCCCTTCTGTTCCATTCTGACCTTTCCCTTCCCAGCACACCACCTTGAAGAACAGGGGTGGTAGTATTTAGGGGCTAGGGTTCAGGACCTTGAATAGCTCCCTTTGAGTTCTGGCTGGTTCAGACTAAAATCCAGAATGGATTCATAGCCCCACCAAAATTGGAGCCACCAGCCTCCACTGGGTAACATACCTCTTAATACCTGTCGCTGGGAGATATGAGCAGGAAACGGCCATCACCCTCCCATCCTGCTTGTGAGCTTCCCAGGAACATCGGCTTGGCCACTGCGGGAAAGAAGATGCGGGTCTGATCCAGCACGGCTCTTACTAGAGATTTCTTTGGATTTGAATGGGCTTGTACGTACAGTGATTGTTGATAAAGGGCCACAAGGCAGAAAGACGCAGAAAGAAGGTTTCTGTTTTGAAAATACGATGCATTCCAAAAGCTGTAAATAGGACTGCAGTGGAAAATAAGGGCACTGGTCCAGGAGGGCAACGGCTAACGTTGCAGCATGTGGCATTGCCCTGGCAATGCTAGCGAGCCAGGATGCTATGCTAGCAAAGAGGGATGTGCCAACACTATTGCCTTGCCAGCAGTTTTCAGGAGTAGAACTCAAAAAGCAGGAAACTGGATGCATGGAGAGGATGGGGTGGTTAAAGTTTATACCCAGGCAAGCAGCCCCAAAAGGCGGCAGCAGCATAAAACAACCCAAGCATTGAGCAAAGGGGTGGAGTCAATGGCCTTATAGGCCCCTTCCAACTCTACTGTTCTATGATTCTATTATTACCTTCTTACATTGCTGACCCAACATGGGTCCAACTTCAAAGTGTGCCTGCTCAAAGGGCGGGCGGGGAGGTGTTGCACGGCTTTGAATTCAAGCAGTCATGTATTTTGAGTCTGCAACCCTTGGGGAATACTTGGCAGGAGCGGGGGGGGGGAGGGTTGTGAACCCTTCTCCTCTCCAGAGCTCCCACATTTGAACGAAGAGGTTCTGAGATGTACTTTTAGCTCGGAACCTTGTCATTCTAGCCTGCAACAAAAGGTTGCAGTGTTTGGTGTTCTTGTTCAGGGTTCCAGCCATGTCACTTTCCAAGGTATGGGATTCACCACCAGCGTTACCACTTTAGGGTCCCCCCCCCGAAAGTGTTGTTGTTGTTGTTGTGTATTTCTGCAAATTTTGGGGTTCCTCCAAGCCTAATGATGCCTCTCCCTTGTGCATTCATGCTGCTGTTTTGGCGACACAAGGCTCCACTCAGAGAATTAGTTTTCTATTAATGATAAGATAATGGATGGCACTTATTTCAGAACCCAAGCACTGCATAGCACAAAAGGGGGGGGAGGGATAGAGGCACAGTTCCATTGTATCCTTTAGTTATCCCATTGTTATCTACCCATCTTCTAATTGCAGTACTAGAACCCCCCAAGGGGGGGGGGTCCTGGGTCGCTGAGGCATGTGAGTTGAGAGCAAAACCAGCTGGGTGGGGTTTAAAAGCAACACCACCAAACTGTCTATTTATTGTAGGAATTTAAGGGACAGATCTGGGGAGGGGGTAGAGATGGGGGACATAACAGAGAACAGAAAAATAAATGAATCTCCAACTGTTAGTTGATGAAGTGAGATCGTATTGAACTAAGCCGCAGTGTAAACTTTATTAAAGGTCACACTAATGAATGGCTTAATTCTGGAATTATAAATTAACTCATGCGGTTTTTGCTTTGTGAACAACTGTGCTTTTCTGGATCTAACCATCCTTCCAACAAACACAGACACGCACAGGGAGAGACAAGCGGGAAAGGGTTGAGTCGATGGGGCTACACTGCCACCTACTGGTGAATGGCATTCCGTGCATTTTAGCACTGCTCCCCCAACCAAAACTTTCCCTCTGTGCAGAAATAACCTGGCTGGAAATGGGGGGAGTACACACATATGTGCTGTGTCATGTGTGAAAATGCTATGTGCGCCTATTTTCTGTGTCTCCGTGCATTGAGGAGCTGAAGTGTAATATTCAAAACCTTGTGCGTTCAATCAACATACTACTAAATGATATTATTGTTATTGTTATTGTTATTGTTATTGTTATTATTATTATCAGATTTCAATGGTTCACAGTGCTTCGGACACATTATTTCATCATCCTTACAGCAACCATGTAAGATAGGCCAACATTATTAGTCCCATTTTGCAGATAGGAAAGCTCAGGCAGAGAAAAGAGAATTGTGCCTAAGGCCATTTATAAATGTATGTATGCTGGCGTGAGATCTGAACCAATGACTTCCTAATTCATACTGAACCACCTCCCAGTGGTGGCTGGTGGCCTGAGAGCTAAATTCCTGCTTTGCGGGTTCAAGAATCAATGCAGGGTCTTGAACTGGTAATTAATGTGTTAATGCTTCACCGCAGCAGTCCATGGCCTTGGAGAGCCACTGCCAGAGTGGCAATAATAGGATAGATACCCAAGGGTCAGAGTCGTTGGGCCTGTTCAGACGACACTTCAGGCTCTGTGGTTAGCGAAACTGTGGTTCTCTGGGGTTAGCACTAACCACAAGCCATGCTGTCGCACACAACACTTTAAGCCATGGTTAGAGCCGCTAACCTTGCTGCAGGTGGTCCAACTGTGGTTAGGGAGTGAGCAGAGTTTGGCAAAATGCATTGCACAGGACACTTTAAACCCTGCTACTTAACCGAAAGCCTTAACCTTAAGGTGACTTCTGAACAGGCTCAGTAGAATTTCTTTATTTTATCTGAAGCATTTTTATCAGGAGCAGCATCAAGAGTAGGCATGGTCAGGCAGTGGCCAAGGATCCATATTCCATGGCCCTAGTTAACAATATTTAGAACAGGAAGATGAAGACACAACTTCCAAGCCTACAAGCAGGACTTGGCATCAAGGGTAGGTATGACTGGGCACTTACAAGAGTCCCCGGAGCTGCTCCTCCCCTTCATCATTGTGATGTGCATCCCTGCCTCTCATTCAGGCCCAGACAAAGGTGGTGGTGGTGAGGAGGAGGAGGAGGGGGAGGAGGAGGAGGAGGAGGAGGAGGAGGAGGAAGAGCAGATGCCATGGTCTACTTCCTCCCTGGCTCTCTGCCTGTCCAGAAAGCAAGCGGTAGCCATGATGTGGAAGAGGAGGAACAATAGCAGCTGGTAACAATAGTGGTGAGAAGGTAGACTCACTGAAGGGCCCGTGGAAGGTTTCTTGCCCAAATCTCCTCAAAAAACTGGAGCCAGCTCTTCCCCACACTTATGTGTGCTATTAGAAAGAATGATGGTGATTTGAAGGAGCTATGTTGTTTTGTTGTACAGACAAACAAAAGTGCTGTAGGTGATGTCCAGCAAAGTTTCATTCCTGCCTCCTTGCTCCCTGGCTCTCTGCCTCTCAAGCAAGCAAGTGGTAGCTATGATGAGAAGGAGGAGGAGGAGGAGGAGGAGCTGGTGACAATGGTGGTGAGAAGGTGGACCCACTGAGGGAGGGGGTCCATTGATGGTATCTTGTCCAAAGGTCATAGAATCATAGAATGGTAGAGTTGGAAGGGGCCTATAAAGCCATCGAGTCCAACCCCCTGCTCAATGCAGGAATCTACCTTAAAGCATCCCTGACAGATGGTTGTCCAGCTGCCCCTTGAAGGTCTCTAATGTGGGAGAGCCCACCACCTCCCTAGGTAATTGTTTCCATTATCGTACTGCTCTAACAGTCAGGAAGTTTTCCCTGCTGCCCAGCCGGAATCTGGCTTCCTGCAACATGAGCCCATTATTCTGTGTCCTGCATTCTGGGTTGATCGAGAAGAGATCCTGGCCCTCCTCTGTGTGACAACCTTTTGAGTATTTGAAGAGTGCTATCATGTCTCCCCTCAATCTTCCCTTCTCCAGACTAAACATGCCCAGTTCTTTCAGTCTCTCCTCATAAGACTTTGTTTCCAGGCCCCTGATCATCTGCGTTGCCCTCTTCTGAGCCCCTTCTGGCATGGAATTCTACACCGCTCTCCAGCCAGAAAAGGCTTTTAGCTGGGCAGCTTAATTGCAGAAATCAATGATAAGATAGCCCTGCCTTATAGAGACATGCATTCTAAGAAACAGGGCAGAAAAGGAAAAGGCAATGGGAGGGAAGAGGGGGTAGAAGCAAATGCAGGCACGAGTTCTTAGTTTCATGTTCTTGTAACAGGCAGCTGGCATTGGAACGACTCAAGGGGAGGAGGAGCCAAAGGTTGCTGGGCCACTCGGCACAGCTGGAGTGACCCTGCTTCCCATCTCCCCCATGCCTCAACTTGATGGAATGCCTCTGCTGCCAGAAGACAGCGTCATGTGTCTGTTGTGTCATGTCTCATGTATTTCTCTCACCCGGAGGTATTTCTTTTAGGTTCTAAACTGCAAAGCCACAGGGGCTGTTTATGACGATCATAAACAGCTTTTTAAAAATCCACCCAGCTGTCAGTATCGACGAGAAAAGCTTACGCTATTTCTATTTAGAAAAAAAAAAGAATAACCAAAAAGGTTGTACAACAGGCATAGATTATAGTAACCTAGGAACGCGCATTGACACTCTCTCCAAAGCCTGCCCAAGGCATTTTTTCAGAGTGGGGCGGGGGAATAAATGCACCCCCTGCGCCTGCTCAAGCCAAGGGTGCGTAGTATGCGAGGCCAAGTTGCTTTGGGAACAGAAAATCCCACAAAGACCTCTCCCTGGCAGTTAAAAATGCAAAATCAGCTGCCTCAGGCAACTGAGTCACGCTGTCTAATGGTAGGGCCGGCCCTGTGAGTTCTGTCTCTCTCTCTCCACACCCACAGCCTTTATCTAAGTTGAAGACACAGGCAGAGACATCCTATGGTCCCTGCAGAGCATCACAGGGACCATAGATTTCTCGGATTCCAGCTCCCAAATCCATAGACACTGCTATTACCTCATGGGGGGGGGGGGTAAATGAACCCCTCCCTCCTCCTTCCTCCCTCCCTCCCTCCCTCCCTCCCAGCCACAGCTGAATGAACCATGGTACTTATTTTGCTCAGTGATCTCAGAAGACCTTATAGAAGCCAAAAAAGGACATTCTGGTGGGCAAGGAGAGGAAATATCCTATGGTCTCTCCAGCCCCAGACAGACTCAAAGTCCATCTAGAGGGAAAAGTTTAAAAGGAGGAAAGAGAAGTGACCATTGTGTCCCATCACTCCTCCTGCCCTTAGGGTTTGCCCTAAGCCTTTGGGGACATATATTATTTTTGACGCCCCGCAAAGTGCAGCCCATGGTGGAGGGGACTCTGGGTGAAAAAAATGCCCCCCAGACCTCCCCCCATTGCCTATCCTTGCACTAATGCTATAACTCTATACCCACTTATTTGGGAGTAAGCCTCATTGAATTCAACGGGACTTACTTTTGACTAGACATTTATAGGATTGCACTGTAAGATGGCAGTACAATTGACATTTTGCCCACAACAAGACAAGACACCCCATTTTGTTGTTCATTTCTCCCCCCACCCACCCAGCGCTGGATTTAATACTTGGGGACACATATATTTACCCTGGCAAATTAATTAAATGTTACCAATTTCCCCTCTAGCAAAACAAACTGCAGCAAAAAAACCAGGTAGCTTAATTTGTTGTATTAAATAGCAGTATCAATGGGTTTCCACCAGATCAGCGGAAAGTGCCGTAGGGAAGGATTTCTGCCACCATTTGCCAAGGAAGAAAGAACAAGAAAAGCTAGAAGTCAAGGAACAATCAGTCTTGTATTGTAGATTTAAAATTGTGATTAGCCTCTGCATTCGGAAGCGGTAACTCCACCAAAAGCATCAGACTACAGCGGCAAAGAGAAAATGTGAACAGCAGAGAGAGTAGATCAATATCTGGAGGAGAGAAAAGGCAAAGGAGAAATTGGTTGATAACTATGCAGATCTCGTGCAGTCCCACCTTCCTGAAAAGGGTAATTAAAGCCATATTCTAATTAACATGTACTTTACCCCCAATCAGAAGCAGGAAAAACTAATGAGGCTGCGAGAATAGGCTCTTCCTTGTGGATTCGTCTGAGCAAAACGAAAGCAACCTTTAATAAGTAACTTTTTCAAAAGAAAGAAAAGGCCTCTTAATAGGTGGGTGCAAAAAGGCACCAGACCCCTCATCTGATGCAGGTGAGCCCTGGTGGCCTCTGAACACTCACTTGCACAAGGTCAGAGACAAATTACACATGATCTGCAGACATGTGCATCTAACAGCTACTTCAGCTAGAGAAAAGATCTGCTGGGAGAGGGCAATTTTCAGCAGAGAAGTGGCAGGGGGTGCTTAACACTCCCCCTCCCACTGCTCTTCCACTACTACCCACATCGAAGTTGAGGCGTATGGTACCTGCTGCCATGATTCCAAGCCCTCCCACCTAGATATGAGACCATAAAGAGGTCTTCTGTGCAATCCACAAAGCTTTATTCAGTAAACAGACACCTCTTCACATCTGAAGGGAGTGTGAATGTTAGGAGCTGTCCTCTAAGCTTAATTAGCCTAACAAAGCAAGGCAGTTGCCTATCCACTAAATGGATGGTTTCCTGCTGTGCCTGACAGGTTTTTGCCAGACTTCTTCTTCGGGGAGGGTCTTCAAGTTGCAACCTCTGTCCTGACATTAGCCTGGTGGACCGCCTCCCACCTCCTCCCACTTGACTGCAGCGGACTCTGGGATCTGTCAGTTCTGATGCTTCCTCCCCTCCGACAAAGACTGGGTTCCTAGGGGCAGAGAGAAAGATCTCTGAGTCTGGGCTTCCTGTTTGATAACCTCCTAGAAAGATTCCTCCTTGACTCCTGGAGAGACTTTGAGAATTTGCTGCCCCGCTTCCTGTCTTGGCTGGTTCTTCTTCTTCTTCTTCTTCTTCTTCTTCTTCTTCTTCTTCTTCTTCTGGCTCCAAGTCCAATTTGGGATACACACCATGGAGACTGGGCCTGATCCTGACACCTGCTAGGAGCTTTTCATTCTCTCTTCCTTCCCCTGCTCCTGGACCAAAGTTCTGTGTATGGCCAGGAGAGAGATGGAAGAAGATGCACCTTCTTCCATATGTTTCTCCCAGTTGTTAAGATTGTTTTGGGAGACTGTTCACTGGGTGCCACTGCCCGCAAAGGGTGGCTTCCAGGAAGAAAGACTACTCTGCAGTGCCCCCCTCCTATAGAATGCCCTTCTCAGGAAATCCACCTGGCATCTTCATTGTATACATTTAAATGCAAAGTTATGACCTTCTTCTTCCAGTAGATATTTAATCATTCATCTCTTGCTTTGATCATTAATTTTACCACTGGCTCTTCAATGTGTTTAACATTTTTAAAACATGTTTATTGATTAATATTGTGTTCTTTTGATACTTTCATTGTTGTATTCTTTTGTTATTTATTGTTGTTGTTGTTGTTGTTCTTTGGTTTTGCGATTCCATATCACCCTGAGAGCATTTGCCGGTGGGGCAGTCTACAAATCTAAGAAATTAGTAAGAAGAAAATGCACAGCCAGCATTTCCATGGTGAGGTTGTGCTTCCTCACAGCCACCTTGGATGAAAGAGGTGCTCAGACACATCCCACCGGTGATTGTTTCAACACAACTTGCTAATATTTGGAACAGGACTCCCAATGCTTGATTTGTTCCCCATATTCACCATCTGCTTCTCTTGCTTGCAGATGGACAGGAGCGAGTTTCAGCAAGATTCAGTTCTTAAGCAGCTGGAGGTGCTCAAGGAGGAAGAGAAGGAATTCCAGAACCTGAAGGTAATTGATTACAGGATTGAAATTGACCCATACGGGTGACCCAAGTATCCTGGGGATTAACTTTTCCAAGGGTTGCTTGATCAAGAGGCAAGGAGGATTTTGCTGCTCTGTGAAACAAGTACAGACAGAACAGCTAGATTAAAGCCAGTAGTGTGCCTGTCCTGCAATGGCTATAGAAGACTCTGAGAGAAGTGGCTAGCCAAAACTAATGAAGTGGGCAAAGGTCCTAGCAAACAGGTTCCAGTCCAATGGGTTCAGGCTAAGGCAGGGGTGGTAAACATAGCAGGCAAAGGTCAAGACAGTTAAGCAGTCAGATACGTTACACAGTACAGAAGCAGAGCCACGAAGGAGTCCAAGGGTGAATAGCACAGTGGGTCAAGGCAAGGTCCAGAAAACAAGGCACTGAAGCTGAGAGAATGTCGTCTGCACACTATCTAGTCAGCCCAGCTGCAATACATTGGAGCTCTCTGATCAGAGTCCTACTCATGAAGAGTGGTTTTTTCCTGAGGTTTTAACCATGCAGGGTGGCTTGTTTTCTCAAACAAGCCACCTGGAGAACCCATGGCTTGTTGCTGGATGGTTCAGGATGGTTCACATGCTACACCGCATGGTTAGCAAGCCACCCTACAGAAAATGTCCTGGATTCAGACAATACGCTAACCCACAGTTCAACAAACACCCTGCAATTCAACGATAACCCAAACCCAACCACTGAGTGTGGGTTGGTGTGTTGTGTGAACAGCTCAAATGGGGCTTTTGCATGCAAGCATGTGTTCTTTCCCATAATGATCCAGAGGTTAACTTCCCGGTGGCAAAAGCTCAAAGGTGCTCAGTGTATCTCTGCCCAGCTGATACTACGTTTTGACCTGGATTCTTCCTCCCCAACAAACTCTGAATCAACCCCTACCATACACACACACACACACTTCCCCCCTAATCCCTCTGCATGATTACACCCATTGGAATAATTTCGCTTTGACATTTCCCCTTCCTTAATGAAGATTTCAACTCAACAATTTCTCTTTCACACACACACACACACACAGGGAAGCAGAGTTTCCAAAAGCAGGCTCTTTACTTTGAAACATGAAGGCCTTTATCTTCAAGCCGAGACCTTTGCCGTGTAGCATCCTCCCAACATGAAACAAATCCCGGGTCAATCACAGAGGCTTTTTCAAATGGGATTCAACAAAGCGACATTTCAAAGGAGGTTTGCCTCTCTCTCCATTCCTTTCTGGGGAGAGATGGAAAAGGCAAAGTGGAGGGGGGATTAATTGATTAATTAATTAATAGAATGTGGCACCATTAATCTGAATGGTTTCCATGGCAATCGAGGCACCATTTTCATCTCTGTGGGGCAAGGCAGCAGCTGTCCTTGACAAATCCCAACCAGGTTAAAGATCTGTCCACTGAAAGGAAGCAGCAAAGAGTCTTGTGGTATCTTGAAGACTAACAAATTTATTCTAGCATAAGCTAGTGCCCGCAAAAGGCTAGTGCCTGCAAAAGTTTACGCAATAATAAATTAAGGTACATGTGGGCAACCTCAAGAGGTCGGAGGACCATTTTGAATATCCCAGATCCCTCTGCCCTTGAAAGCAATCAAGATGTTGATGTTTTAGGCTTTTGGTTGGTCATTGAAAACTGCCAGCAAAGTGGCAATGCTTTTGTCGCCTCCATAAATTTCATCAACTCAGCTGGGGGTCCCACCAGGGCATGGTGAGGGGCATACGTGGACCAGGTGTTACCCACGCCTTCTTTAAGGTACCACAAGATGCTTTGCTGTTTTTGCTGTAACAGACGAGCAGAGCTACCTGTCTGGAAACTGAAAGGAAAGAGTAAGCCATAAGGAGAATGGAGGAGCAGAGGACATAGAGTAGATGGGCTTATTATGCCACTGAGAATGGGATGGATGTTACGCCCCACTTTCCCCACGCTGAGGTCCTGATTTTGGGGAGGGGGGAAACTGCTATTAAACAAAAAATAGATCACACATTTAGGGTGTAATCCTATGTGGATATCTGGTAGCCTTTGAACGCGGAAGCTGCCGAGTATCCAATGCAGAACAGGCGGACAGCAGAGGTGATCTGCATTTCTGCTAGATGGGCAATTTTGTCCATCTGGCTGCAGCACCTCAGATGGGGAGGGAAGGAGGCTGGGGCAGCCATAGCGCAGCCGCCCAAGTCTCCTCCCCTTCCTGCTCCGGGAATGCCCCTTTCACTGTCTCTGCGCTCCTTCTGAGAGCAGAGAGGTAGCCAATGTCATTCTCCCCATGTCGGCTATAAGAAGAGGGGGAGGGGATGGGGAGCACAGCTTCCTGGCTCCAAGGTCAGAGCCCTGTCTCTGACCTCGAAGTCAGGAAACTAAACTATCCTATCCCTTTCCACCCCGATGCTCTCTCAGCTGCATAGGGTTTCTCTCCTCATATATCATCTGGAATGGCCCTAAGTGTTTCACAATGCATATATTTTATATTCACATTGTCTGTCACATGAAACATAATAAGGAAATGTGAGAGATAAATGAATTAATTAAAAGTTCTGGGTTGACACGGAATTATCATTGTCCCTCAGAAAATGGCTACAGGCAAGGCCATGACAGGCAGGTTCATGAAATGATTTAATATAAAACAGGGAAGTTTAATCACGGAGTGAGAAAACTCTCTTTAAGACATCTGTAGTTATTTGTTCTTATATAAGGCATCCACCCCCTCACAAACACACCTGACATACTAGAAATATAATCACAGAAAAGTAGAATTGTGTTTCCCCAGGTGGGATTTTATTGTCCATTCCATTTTCCCAGGAATGGACTTTACGGGCAGTAAATCATGCCATGTTCTTCAGGTGACAGACTAGAAACCTTTAAGTAATGAAAGGATACATTTCCACAGAAAATCAGTTTATCCTTTCATATTTTGGCTGGTGCCATTTGCACTTCCAATATATAACCAATTTCTCATTTCAGTTCTAGGCACCAGATATTTTTTACAGATACACATTTCTCCCACAGTTGCCCTGCATCATGGGGCTTATAGTCTTAAGGCTGCCTGGGTCTCACAGGTGATATTGCAAGAATGCAGAATGTTCTGCATTCTGGCAATAAAAACAACCCCACACTTCCTGGATGAATGATCAGGTCAAGCGGCCAACCGCTATTTCGATTTGAAATCTACCTACAGTTTCGGAACCCTAATTCTGCATTTCAATCCATTCTAGGTGAAAGAATGCAGCTGGAGTCCTATGGAAATGGCACTATTAGATTCTCAGTGGCAAATAACATACCTTGGTTTGCACACCTAAACAAAACACAAGGGATGAAGGAAGAAAGGCAAAAGCCCAAACATTTGGCCAGGTGGTGTGGCCATGAGGTTTTGCAGTTTCAAAATGGAGATTTGCAATCTGGATGAACGAGTCAGTGATAGGTGCTGCAGGTATCAGATTGCAAAAAGGAATTCATTTTGGGATAAAGAAGCAATGTGGCTGGTCTCCATTTCTGAAAATACAAAGGTTCCTGAATCAGCATAGAGCAAAAGTGCAGAAAAAACATTTCTTCTTTTTCTTTTCTTTTTTTGAGTTATCTTTTAATATGCAAATTTGTATTTATCCATAGCAATGAAAGCATACAAAATTCATATATGTGAAAATACTGCTTAGTAGCAATTATACATAAACTTCAACAAAAGCAGACCAGATATCCAAATAAATATCCATTTAAAAGTTATGTCTGTATGCCACCTGTTCAAATATTGAAAGCGTTATAAGGTCCTCAATCCATTGCATTATAGGAGGTGAGTGTTTACCCTTCCAATGCCATTATATCAGTCTTTTAGCTGTCAAGAGCATGCAGAAAATCCATTTATGCCGACCATTCATTCATTTCCATAAAGCAGGTAAATAGTTTAAAAAGCATGGACAACTGCAAATATTAAAGACTGTTCCAGTACAAAATTTATCTATATAATAACCTCCTCCCCAATGTAAGCAACTACTGGACATTGCCAAAAACATATGTTTCAAAGAAGAATTGAGTGCATTGCACTGCCAGCAGTTAGCCGAACTAGACAATTCCTTATTAAAGAGACATTGTGGTGTCCAATAGACATGAGACAAAAGTTTTTGCTGATAAGACACAGCCTAAGATCTGGGTATAGGCAGTAAAGTGGTGATCCACTGTTTCTGCAGAATGGGATGACCCAATCCTCTATTCCATTCCTGCTTAAAAAACCTGTATATCATATTTATTCACCAATAACAAGCAATTGTAGACATGGATCGTGGATTGCTTTACCTGACCAGCCTCAGTAAGTGCTTCCAATAATGACAGAGACTCTGATGCTGTAAAAGCAGCCAAACCTAGATACTAAAAAATGCTGCAAGTGCAAGTATTGCTATTCAGGCATAGCTGGCAGTCATATTTAACACACAAGATAAAATAAAAAATGGCAGAAATTCATCAGCACCCACCAGTTGATCCAAAGTAAATAAATAAAATCGCCTTACCTTTTCCATGTCTGCCACAAAAACATTTTCTTACCAATTTTTTAGTTCTGGATTGCCCCATACAGGCAATTTTGCATGAGAAACTGGATCGGTGTAATTAACGTAACATTGTATGCCACACAGCTGTAACTGTAGAAACTGTAGGAGGAACCCTATGCATTCTTGTAAGTCTAGAACCTAATGCTATCCATTTAGAGAGAGGAACTGGACAAGAAGATTCCAAAACTAATCAAGGCGGAAGATCTAATGCACACAGAAAAGACCGAAATTCAGTACGAGTCAGCAGATGAGCCCAACGATATAAGGCAAGATGCAGAAAACCAAATCCACCTTCTTAAATTGGAAGCTGCATCCTTTTCAGAGATAACCTTGTAGAGAGGAACTCCCCACCCCAAATTTAGATCCAGAAACCCAAATCCAGAAAACCAAATAGATCCAGAAAACCAAGCCCACCTTATTAGATCCAGAAAAAAATATATCTTCTTTAATAGGAAGCTGCATCCTTTTCAGAGATAATCTTGTTGGAGAAGAACCCCCCACCCTAAATTTACAGAACAAGGCATTAATTTTCTGAAAACATTTGCCTGATATAGATAAGGGAATCCCACCTACAGTATAAACAATCCGAGGTATGGTATTCAGAGAAACCTAACAGTCCTTACATTAGCAAAGCCAGAGATTAGCCATAGCTGTGGTTAGGGCCGTAGCTAGGGCCGTGGAGAAGGGCCATAGCTTTGTCAAGAGCACCTGCTTTGCATGCAGAAGGTCCCAGGTTCAACCCAGGGCATCTCCAGGTAGCGCTGGAAAAAAATTCTGCCTGAAACCCTGGAGAGCTGCTGTCAGTCAGTGTAGGCAATACTAGACTATATGGACCCAGTGTAAAGGAAGGTTCCTATATTCCCAACAGCTAACTAAAGAACTACCTCATGGCAACCTTTCCCTGTAGAAACAAATCAGCGATCACATAAAACTCTTCCTTCGTCTGGGTGAACGTTTCAGGGTGTGCAAAATCTCCACAAGCTGTTGCCCAATTTGGTGCCAAGCGAAGATCCAGGAACCCGACGTGCAAACACGCCTTGCCCGCGCACTAACCCCCCTCTCCCCATTTCTCCCAGGACCCCACCAATGGCTACTACAGCGTGAACACCTTCAAGGACCACCACTCCACTCCCACCATCTCCCTCTCGGGTTGCCAGCCGGACCTGAGACCCGCCAACAAGCAGCGCGTGCCGACCGGCATGTCCTTCACCAACATCTACACCACCCTGAGCGGGCAGAACCGCCTCTACGACTACAGCCAGCGCTTCGTCTTGGGCATGGGGAGCAGCTCCATCGAGCTGTGTGAGCGGGAGTTCCAGCGGGGCTCCATGAGTGACAGCAGCTCCTTCCTGGACACGCAGTGCGACAGCAGCGTCAGCAGCAGCGGGAAGCAGGACGGCTACGTCCAGTTCGACAAAGCCAGCAAGGCCTCGGCCTCCTCGTCCCATCACTCCCAGTCCTCATCGCAAAACTCAGACCCCAGCCGGCCCCTGCAGAGGAGAATGCAGACCCACGTGTGAGGGGGCAAGGCGGGACTGGAAGCGGAGGAGATGGGGACGGGAAGCAGGAGCAGACAGGCCGGCAAACGGAGGGGGTCAGGGTGCCGCCTGGCCTGAAGCCCGGCCCTGCCGGCAGCCGGGGCCCTGCTGACGGGTCGGCACATCCAGGGTGGGGTGGAGGCTGCTCCGTGGTTTCCTTTGCATCCTGGCAACTTTTCATCCCTCAAAGGACTTTCCCCCCTCCCTCTCTAGAGTCAAAACGACAGCCGGTGCAAGGAGCTAAACCGAGGCTGCGTTGCGCATAAACAGACACATACCTCCCTCTTCCTGGACCTGTTTCCCCCACGACCCCCACCCCGTTAAGAAGGTGGAGGAGAATCGACGGCAGCTGAACCCAAACTAATTTTAAGCACAACATCTGTTTCCTTCCTGTAGCAGGCTGGGCTTATGGGAATGGGGGACAAAGAAAGGCAAAAGAGACGAGACAATTTATTTGGGAACTATAGGTTGAAACAAACGCCACAAGCTTACTTTTCTGTATGTTTAATCTGTTGCCTCTTCTTTCAAGGAGAGGCCAAGGTTCTAAAAAAATCCATGGGAGTACAAATGTCCACAGTCTTTAGTGGGACACTGGGGGGGGGGGGGGGGGGAACTGCCTTTCCTTGTTCATTCTCGCTAAGATGACGTGCCTGGCCACAGGATGTTTTGAGAAAGTACATGGTCTTCCTGTTGACCAGCCATTTTGTATTTCCCAGTTCCTCTGGCAAGTAGCTCCCCCAGTTCTACACAATGGGGAGAGACAGACATGCTACCTTCCTCCTTAAGATCACTGTCAGCTCTTCTTACGGCCGGTGGCTTCGCGAAGAAAGGGTGGGCCATGATCCTGCCATCTTTCCCCCTCCCCTTCCCCTAACGTCCTCTTCCTTTGTGACACCACTTCCTGACTGTGGACATTTTGAGGATGGTGGACCTTCAACACCGTTACGTTTGCCGGCCGACTGCCCTTCTTGCCGCTTAATCCCATTTCCGAACTGTGATCCCGAAATGTGTTCTTCAAGCAACCTCAAGGAGTGTGGCTTAATTTCAAGGACGTTCAGTGTGATGTGGGGAGGGGAACAGCCATTGGTGTGACTTAATGTGCGCTGACTGCTCATTCTGGTTTGGTTTGGTTTTTCCCTCGAGTTTTTTTTTCTTTTGTTTGGTGTTTAGTGTTCATATTACAGCGTGTCTTTGGACTAAAAAAAACAAACAAACCCTGAAGTTGAGAACTTTTGAGAGTTGCTTCTCAGCAGAACACACCTAGACAGACACACACACACACACACACACCAGGAATACTGTCTGGATCAGTTGCAGAGGAGCCGTTGGTGGGTGGCAGTCTGAACTCATCATCCAAGTGACCTTGCGACAATCACAGAAAAGACCCTCCCAAAGGGGGCTACTGCGAGTGAACATAGAGCATTTTCTTACTGCTGCTTGTGTATTTCCTGCCCCCCCTTCCTCTTACCCCTCCCCTCCTTCAATAGCACAACTGGAAGATTAATACAAGAGTTGTTACAAGCGCCTTTGCAGTGAGTTCATTTGAAAGCTTGTCTCACAAAAGGTCTCCCTTCCAAGAGAGAAACTATGCAAATGTTTTAGGGTAGAAGACAAATCCACAAGGTGTCTTTTTATGCTCTCAGTTCAGCGTTGAGTGCTCGTCTTCCTGTCCTGACATCCAGAAGCCAACTATTTTATTTTGTTTATTGGTTTTATTTTTTATACTGCCCATCAGCCGAAGCTGTCTGGGCAGTGCACAATTCAAAATCATAAAACAGGTATAGATAAATTTAAAACATTAAAAGTTATAAAGAGCGATATAAAACCAGCTAAGTTAGAAACCAGGGAAATACTGTGTAAAAAGGTATGTTTTCAAGAGGCGTTTAAAAGATGTTATGTTTTCCACCTCCCGAACTGCACAAGGGAAGGTTTTCCAGAGGTTGGGTGCCACTACAGAGAAGGCCCAGCGCTAAGGTTCTTCACCGCAGCATTCTGTTCTTTTCGGAATGGTCAACAGGACCTCCTCTGAGGATCGTAGTTGTCATCCGGGTGTATATAAGGGAAGGCAGCCTGCTAGGTATGTTGGTCCCAAGCTGTTTAGGGCTTTGTAAGATAACAGCATAACCTTGCATGTGGTTCGGTAGCTAACAGGCAGCCAGTGCAGTTCTAGCTTTAGGGAGCACACTGTTGTCGTTGGTCCTTCAATGGTTTCCATCTGCCATGCACTGGGTGGTTGACCGGGATGAGCTAAAAATGGTAGACCATGGAGAATCAGATGCACATTGGATGTACCTCTATCCTTCTCCTTCATTGCCATTTGCAGATGGTTCTTGGCTTTTCCGTTATTTGTGCACAAAATTACTTTTCCACATAATGTGCACAAGCACCAGTTTGTCTAGATCTCAGGAATCATTCAGGAATCAGTCATTATGATGATCCAGTCCAGTCTAGGAAAGCTACAAAAACCAACCTTTTCAAAATCCATTGTTGTCCCATGATATGGACATGAACCATTCACACGACAGGGAAGGTCCATCCACACCCAAAATGAGGTGCCTGGAGAAGTCGACGTGCTCTGGTTGATGTGGGGAACAGGAGGGTCCCAGAGTGAGATGCATAACTTCAGGAGCACCGGGGAGAGCCGGGCCCTCTGCCCCGATTCATCATATTCCTCCAATGATCACCATCTGTATAATGAAATATGGCAGTTTCCTGTTACTCATAATATCCTGTGCTGTGGCTTGTGTAGAGATCCTTGGGAAACTCTTGTTGATCACAGCAAAAATTCTATGGAGGTCAACTTCGCTCCAATGGATTGTGTTCTTCCTTATTTTGACATGAGCAGCTGAGAATATGTTCATTTTCACAGCGCGCGCATACACACACAGTCTGGGAGGACAAGGCTGGAGGGCTGCACAGTTATACCCAAGAGTGTGCTCCCCAGTTCACAGCCCCTGAGGTCAGTGGCATGAGCTGGAAGTTGAAATAAACAGAAGGGACTGGCTTATTGACCAGGCAGAAGAAACGGTTTGTTGATGTTGGTACCAGGCCTGCCCAATCTTGAAGTGTCATACTGCTTGCCAATGAATGGGTTGAGGTTGCTTATTCCCTTCTGTGCCGGAAGGGGGCCCTGACACACAATCGGAGCTTGCCCAAGACATTTTTGCTGCCTGAGGGGAAAGACAAAATGGTTCCACACCTCCCCATTCCATGAACAGAAGCTGACTGGACTGGCAACATTAACATTGACAAAGGGATAGTGTCCTCCGCTATACATGAAGGGGCACAGAAACGCACAGCTCTTGCCCTCAACAGAAACAGCAATGGGGAGACCAGGAAGGACACTTGGGAGGCAGCCAGGGCTCTTCCACCAGCACCTGCTGGCTGGTAGAGCTGGCTGGCACCGCCTAAAGTGGACTTCCCCAAGCTGGTGCCCTCCAGATGTGTTGGACTTGGAAGTGTCAGAGACAATGGGAATCCTAGTCCAACACATCTGGAGAGTATTAGTTTGGGGAAGGCTGGCCGACCATGGCTCAATAGGCCTGGTCCCAGGCTGTTGAACCTCTTTCAGCCTGACGGGTTCCATTGCGAAGAAACTCTTGGTATTCAGAACTGGCCCAAAGGACAAGATGGTACCCGTTCCCATTCCATGTACAAAAGCTGACTGGACTGGCAGATGAATCTGCCTTCAATACTAATGATGGGACGATGTTCTCCACTGAACCGGGGAAGCCTGATTGGGACCTTAGGATGGCAGTATTTTGGCCCTGGCCCAGCAGGCTAATAGAGGAGGGGGGTGCAGAGTAGAGGGGGGGTGACTGCCTCACCCTGCCTAATGGCAGGGCTGGCCCTGGCTGCGTTCAAGTGGTGGGAGGTGCAGCAGGCAAAAGGAACTGAGCCAAAACACCCAGCATACCAGCCTATTGTAGCTTCAAGCTCTGACTGCCAGTAATTAAGCCTTAGGAGAGGCATTTCAGGCTTTTAGAATGGGGGAAAGGTGCACAAATTCTGGGAAACCATCAAACAATCCGTGATTGGGAGAAAAAGGCGTAGTCTTCAGGGGAAGCCTGGAGCACCAGATTGGGACCTTAGGACAGCAGTTTTTGGTCCTTGGCCCTGGCTTTCTGCACCCTGCATTAAGCCTTCACGTATCTACTCAAACACCTGCATAGGGCTAACATCTCCGTTTGCGACGCAGCAGCCAGAACTGTACGCACTGTGGTTGCACCATAGGTTTCAAATAAAGGACTGCTCCATGTCCGGTTCACAGGCTTCAAGTTGGTGGATGAAGCTCTGTTTCCCCCCGTTCAAGTTTCGCTTCCCCCCATTCAAGCTGTTACTATGACTGAAAAGATGCTGGAAAAGCAGCTGTCCTCTCCTCTGCTGGTCTGCTGCAGATCAATATTCTGGTCACCATCCAATATCAAGAGTTCATCTCTCTCTCTCTCTCTGTGTGTGTGTATATATATAAGAAAAAGAGAGAATGGTGGGGAGAGAGACCCAAAATTGCTACTGGTTTTATTTTGAAGGTTAATACTGAAGAAAAGACCCTGGCTTTGCAGATTTCTTGCCCTCGCATCATCCAGCACAGGAACTTAGGAAGAATAGATAAAGTTGCCTTAGGAAGCAATCCTATGCATGTTTAAACAGAATGAAGTCCTACAATTCCCAGCATTCCCCAACCAGCATACGATTGCGACCTTATACTGAGTCCGACCATCAATCCATCCAGCTCTGTATTGTCTCCATTAGCTTTCACCAACCTGGAGCCTGCCCAATGCCTTGAACTCCAACCCCATCATCCTCAACAAGCGTGGGCCAATGACCATGCTGGCTGTGGGTCAATGGGAGTTCTCATTCAAAACATCTGGAGGGCACCAGGTTTGGGGTGTCCTCTGATTGGCCAGAGTTTTCTAGGTTTCCAGTCTTTCCTCCTCCTACCTGGAAAAACTAGGGATGGAAGCCGGGACCTTTGGCACTCAAGGTATGCAAGAGTGTATGTGTTCTTGCCTCTCAACTACAGCCCTTCCCCTTTCCTCCTTTTCTCATAATTCTAGAACCCAATGGGCTCATCCTATGACTCTGATTGGTGGGAGATTCAGGACAGATAAAAGGAAGGACTTCTTCACACAGAGCCAATTATAAATAAACTATGGAATTCACTTCCACAAGATGTAGTGATGGCTGCCACTTTGGATGGCTTTAAAAGGGGATTGGACAAATTCATCAAGGAGAAGGCCATCAATGGCTACTAGTCCTGATGCTTCTATGCTACCTCCAGTATCAGAGGCAGTAGGCCTATGTACACCAGTTGCTGGGGAACATGGGCAAGATGATGCCAGTGCACTCATGTCCTGCCTGTGGGTTTCCCGTGGGCTGCTGGTTAGCTACTGTTTGAACAGAATGTTGGACCCCTGTGATATTGCATTTGATATTTTGAATTGCTGATTTTATTGTATTTAGCGGTATAGAAATGTCACAAATAAATAAATAGAATGTTCAAGGCACACCACCCCGGTAGGTTTTCATAAAAATGGAGGTGGGGGATCTAGATTAAATCCTAAGGATTTTAAGGCACTTCGCCTATGCCTGAGCCATCTGCATTGGCAGAGGTGAAAGGGCTAATCTCCACAAACCAGGGCCAAGAAAGGTAATTCTCAATACAGACAACTAACTGTTCATCAAGCAGTCCATCAATGGAAGAATCTCCTATTTCACAAAGCCAGTAAGCCAGGCATCAGCCTCCCAGCTGCTTTCCTGTTCATAACCAGGAACTGGGTGAGCTATTTAGGTCGACGTGACTGGAAATCCCTGGATAACAGACTCCGTTTTTAGTTCTTGGCTTCTAATTTTGCAGATCGTCGCCTCCTCTTTGGCAAAACATGGAAACAAAGTGTGTCCTCCTTGGCAAAAACTGATAGGTGCTTACACTGTATGTTTGCGCCAACCAAACATTGTCAGTCTTCCTATTATTGTTGTTGTAAAAGGTAAGAAGAAAAAGCAGAGTAGTCTTTGCTCTTTGGGAAAACACATGCTCTTGCTGCCACCTACTGGCCATGCGCTAGAATGGCAACTTGTAACTCCCCACTTTGATCTCTGGAGCCCCCTAAACTGAGAGCAAGGTGGAGGACTCTCACACATAATTCATGAAGCTCGATTAATATGCAAATACTTGGCAGCTGATCACCCCTCGCAAGCAGTTAATGATTTGTTCAGAGACCCAGCTGCCTGCCAGTATAGATCTCTTTTTTTCAGTTTACTGTCTATGGCAAGAGCTTCTTCAACCATCTGTTCATTAATATGTAACAAGCAACAGTGATAAGCAATTAAACTGGCTGCAAATTAACCAATTTGCTTGGGGAGCAGCCTTTTGAGCGCTTGTTTGTTTCATTAAACCTTAAATTCGTCAGGAATTCAGAGAAGCGCAATGCCGGGCGTCAGATTCAGAGCCTGGCTGCAGTTTCTTTTTTTCAGGAGCAGACCATGCCTCTACAGTAAGGAAAAAAATGCAAACCAAGTGTTCACATGAGATCTACACAGTAACGAAAGGATTCGATTGTGCATTGCATTCTTCTGTCCTGAGCAACAGGGCATTTAGTGCATCTATTGCCAGCCCAAATTACCTTTGGATGAAAAATAGAAGTGGTTTGCTGGCTGAACGTAATGGCAGAATGGGTATTAATCAGGTTGCAGCAGCAAGCACACAGGTCATGCAAAGCCACTGTGGCATCCATTCAGCCCAAAGAGACAAGTGAGACATGAGAGGTGGTGCTTTTTCTTCTAGCATTAGCACCATGTGGCCGGAGGTTGCATTAGGCTGGCCAACCACTTACCCATGAGAGATGCCTCCATCCTGGTCTTCCACACCTAACCATGGCTGCCAGTCCCAACAGCAGCGAGAAAGAAGCCAACTCAAAAGGAAGGGTGCACTCCTGCAAGCATTCTGACTATCTGCCAAGTGGTTCTTGGTCCAGTGGGTGATGCACCAACCTCTGGCGCCTAACTATAAAGTGAGGCTTATCCTAGTTGGCGGCAGCTGCACCATTGTGCTCAGGATACTATCGAGCCTCTTCCCCTCTCCTCCGAGTCTAGTCACTCCCCCCCTTTGTTCTGCTTTACTTACCACCTTCAAGGACCCAACTCTATCTATCCTGGGAGAAGACACTCCTCATCGGTCAACTATCATGTTGTTCCAGGTTCAATCCCTGGTATCTGTAGACAGATCTGGGAAAGACCCTTCCATGAAGCCTTGGAGAACCACTGCCAGTCAGTGTCGGCAATATTGGGCTAGACAGATCCGTCATAGTAACTTAGTATAAGGCAGCTTTCACTGTTCCTATGTGATTATCTCCAGCAAACCTGGAATAAAAAAAAGCAAAATCTCCACTTTGATAGGTGGCTATAAGAGAGACCACTTCATTTATATCCATCTCATGAAGATTAGGAAGCAAAGAGTAGGAATAAATGGAAGGACATAAACAATGGAGTCCCATGGGGAGCTAAAGCCAATCCTGGTTCTGTGCGAGAGAAAAGACATTCCTCTAACAAAGCTGAGTTGTGGTTAGGAATTAGAGAACCTTCCTCATAGGACTTCTTGCACCCATGAGAATGACATGAAGCGTCGTTTTAAATTTACTTGCCTCTTTCCCATTTTCCGGTTGTTCGGAAGCCTATATAATCCATTGAACACGGAGCAATTGGCATGAAACTTGGCATGTAAGGTCTGTATAGAATTCTACATTCCAAGGTCAAAATTGGGCCCTGATCCCAGCTCAATTTTAAGGGGGAAGGAAAGAAGCAACACACACCCTTGTTGCAGCAGCTTCACAAGTTACTGGTACTTTACTGGGAAGAATAGCTACTCTTTTTGTTGCATCGGCTAAGTCTTTACCTGGCATCCTGCAAAGTCAGGATCTCAGAATGCAAAGTCCCTTTCCCCACATTCTCTATTACTATGAATAATGTTACACTTAATCCAGTTGAGGAAACTCGTAGTCTCAGTTTTATATTCGACTCCTCACTTAGCGGTAGCTAAGTCCTGTCATTTTTTCTTATATCATATTGCCAGGATCCGATCGTTTGTATCGGTCTCTTCTGCCAAGACTCTTGTTCATGCTTTGGTCATTTCTTGGCTGGACTATTGTAACCTTCTCCTGACTGGCCTTCCTTCTTCTCACCTTTAGTTCGTTGGTTTCCATTCATCACTCTGCTGCTAAGATCATCTTCTTGTCTCATCGCTTTGATCATGTCACTCCACTCCTGGAATTCCTTCATTGGCTTCCAATTCACCTCAGAATCCAATAGAAGCTTCTCCTGTTGACTTTCAAAGCTTGTCACAGTCTAGCTCCTTCCTATCTTTCTTCTCTTATTTCACATTGTTGTCCCGTTCATGCTCTTCGCTCATCGAATGCTATGTTCCTTACCCGCCCAAGGGTCTCGACTTCTCTTGCTCGGCTTCGTCCATTTTCTCTCGCTGCTCCCTATGCCCGGAATTCTCTTCCAGAGCATTTGCAGACCATGAGTTCAGTGACAGTCTTTAAAGCTCAGTTGAAAACTTTTCTTTTTTTCTAAAGCTTTTAGAACTTGATTTTGATCTTACTTTTATACTGTCAGTTTTATCGCTCCCTGTGCCTGTTCGGTGCATTCCCTTCCCTGTCTTATTTCATTGTGGTTTTATCAGAATGTACACCGATGTGGCAGGGCATTGCTGTTTTATTGTTTTACTATGTACAGCACCATGTATGTTGATGGTGCTAAATAAATAAATAAATAAAACGTTGAGTGAGGCACAAAGGTTGCAGCGGGTGGGGTAGTGATATCAGTGGCCGTGGCACAGAGACTGGGTTGGATTCCCAGTCAAAAACTATCCACAAATCTCAAGCGGCAGCAAAGGCCAATCAAACTAAATTTTCCCCTGGGACCTCTTTCCAGGCCACAAGCATCCTGCTTGATAAAGAGTACTCTATTACAGCCTGCCGTAACAGTCTGGGAAGGGGCAGCCTGGTCACAGGTCTCTCGCAGTCCCTTGATCTACCATCAGCCCAACAATTGTTCCTGTTTCCAGAAAACACTGTTCAGCCACTCTGTCATTTATGAGCTATATGGAGTTGTTGTCGTTTTCAGTTCACATATGAAGATGCAGCTCTTAGATGCTTTTGGAGGCTGTTGCTCCGCTTTCCCACCCAGTCACCACAGGGTGGCGCTGCTCAGGATTTATTCCCCTTGTGTGTATGTGGGAGAATGACGGGTATGTTCGCAACTCACATATCCATTTTTGTGGGGGGAAATTATACTGTGACTCACAAGACAGGTAGGTTTTATTAGGATTCAATCCAAATGGGAATTTTGCCACCAAATTCCACAGAACCCAGACCTACAAAAGATAAACTTGTTATGGAAACAAAATGTTCCTTATCAAGCAATGATAAGATTCCAGAAACCCTGAATACCAAGATTATTTATTTTGCATCCCATCCAGAAAGAAATCTGAACATATTTTAACAACTTTTCTAGAAAAAAAATGTGATAGCCAGTAAGCCATTAGTGATCAGGGTGTGACATTAGGGCCAAAAAGACCCAGATTCAAATCTCTGCTCAGTTAGGAAGCTCACTGGGAGACTCTGAAGTAGTTACTATCAGCCCAATCTACCTCAGAGGGTTGTTGGTGATAAATGGTGGGTGGGTGTGATCTCTTTGGGGGAGGGGTGGGATTAAACAAATAATTTATAATAACAAGAACAAAAATAATAGTCCCTTCTTGGCTGGCTGGGAATACTGAGTTGTAGGACTTTGTTCTGTGTAATATAAGATTGCACCCTAAGAGATATGGGGTCACCTGGGGTTGATCCTGCCTCACAATTTGAGGGCCAGTTTGCTCTTTACACTGCATTTGTGTTTGCTAATGGCTACGCTGGTGTTTGCTGGTGTTTCTTTAGCACTCCCCACTTTTTCTCTGTGGAGAAAAGCACCATGCATCTCTCTGCGTGGAGAAAGGGACTTGGTGACTGTTTGGGATGTAAGTGGCACGCAAAGCAAAGAGACTTGGCAGCTGCTTGCAGGACTCTGGCACCTGCACATGGTTGCAGAATCCCTTAGAGGGAATACCTGTTATCTCCGACCTGTAGGATTCCTATGGGGGTCAGGGGAGCCCACAGAGGGCGCCGAACTCTCCACAGACCAAATTGGGAACCTCCGCAAGCCAGATTAGGTTTGCAGACTGGAGGTTCCCCGCCCCTGCTTTAGACATTTACAACAAACCTGTAATATAGGCCAGGATTGGTTATCTCTAGGCGGTAGAGGTGGCTGAATGAAAGTCTCTTGCAGTAGGGACACCTGGTAAGGTGATCAGCACTGATACAAGATCCACCCTGCTTTTGACTTCCAGGTTGGCAGATCAGCCTCTTACCCACAATGCAATGCTACCAGAGTTTATCATTGTGTCTTTAGAAGAAACAAAACTGGCATGTTAAACTGCACCTCCGAGAAATAATAGTTTAGGCTGTGTTATGGGATAGATGGCTTACTTTTAAATGGGTCTGCTTTATTTATCATCTAGCATAAAGCAGAGAGGTCTTTAATTTGGGAACATCGCCACATCATTTTCCTATAAAGGAGCTAACTGGAATGTTCTTTTGTTGTTTTTAATGGGGCAGCAATATCATAAAAGTAATTAAAATACTTGCCACATCTGTCTAGCTCCAATAAAGGCCCACTTTTCAGCTCAACTGAATCCCCCTCCGTTTACGAGCAGAGGGAACATGGCCGAGAAAAGCTGACGCTCACATTTTAATATTGCCTATCACCCCTTTAAATGGGTGGCAGTAGGTTTACGTGCCGCACCTCTTCTTTGCTGTGTTAAGCTCCTGAAATGCCATCCACCGTGGCTCCCTTGGCTTTCACCTATTTCTTTTTGTATGGACTTAAGCTTCCTCAAAATGGAGAAAGTAGATCCCCTTGAGAGAGAATGGATGTAGAAGGCTAGAAATGAGTTTACAAGGATGGGGAGAGGGGAGTGATCAGCTAGAAACTGCCTTACTAAAAGGCCTTTCTGAAACATTGTAGACGATACCGCAAGACGATAACAAGGACAGGAGATCATCTCGCTTCCGTGGGTTAAAAGGACCAATGAAACAAAATTTAACGCCAACATCAAAAGATTCAACGGATCTGATGTATTTGAGGCATCATGTGAACATACATGATGGATTTGAAATGCAGTGAATTTCTAATACAGCACCTCAAAAGCTTATAAATGCAAAATTAAGGTTGGAGAACAAAAGCCAACACCCAAACCCCCTGGGTTTTAAGCACTTGACAATCAACTGGTCTGTAATAGTTTGAAATCATCAGTGCATTGGCTATATAATTATTTACCTGCAGAAGCCGTCACTCCGATTTGCCTATGGTCTTACGCCTGCTTGAGAGGAAGGATAGAAAGGCTATAGTATCGGGGACCCAATCCAATTCCACAAGTCTCCATATTAATGTATTTGTCGGACATGGGATAGAGATGATGAGAAAAAGTGATTTGATCCAAAATTTGTGAAATCGATCTAGCAAATTCAAAGGCGAAATAGATTTGTGAAACAGTCCCCATACTTTGCTTTGCTGATTCTTCCGTACACTTATTTGGCAGCATGTCCCATTGAACTCAGTGAGGTTTACTTCTGATTAGACATGCATAGGATCACACTGCTCTAATTCCCCTTTCTCCCCACCCCAAAATCATAGGATACCTTATAAACTTTTGGTTTTGCTTCTGAATAAAGCATATTTTTGTTGATTTTGCTGTTCAGCTGAAATTTGGGGAACTGAAGCCATCTGTTTTGATGTGACTGAAATGGCTTTAAAATGACCTTTGTCAAGAGACATAAACCCTATTTAGACATCCAACCTGAACCTATGAAGGTACAAAGCGTGGCATGGGCTGGGACGCATGCACTGTGGCCCCACCCCTCACTTTCGTGTACGAGCCAGCTCCACCCCTCCATTTCAGATCTTCCTGTGCTCAGCACAAAGATCTGAATAGATTCTAACCTCATTCACCTGAAGGTGCTTAGAATCCTTCTTCAGGTTGTCACATTGTACACCTGAAGGCCAGGTATGGAGGGGGTAGAGGTAGAACACATGGGGCAGAGGTAGAACACATGAAGACTCTGAGACATGGGTGGCTCATGTGTCCCCAGTCCCGTACACACTTTGTGCCCTTACACATTCATGCTCAAAGCTTGAGTAGGGCTTTCCACAAGGAACTGGCAAACTTCCCCAATGCTGATCCACCAATTGTGCATGTCAGATTTGATTTGTAATGTATCTCAAAACACAGCCATTGGGATCTACTGCTAGAACCTAGCCTGATAAACTATCAAGAGCAGAGTTATGTTAGCAGCGTAACTTGGGAAGGGGATATCGTCAGCATTCCTCAGAGGCATGCAACAGGCATGCTTCAAAGAGCCAATGCTCCTTCGTGTTTGGAGATGTGTGTGGTCCCCCATTATACGTTACGACTTTCAGTGTTGAAAACCTTTGAGGTTGTAGGAGTGCAGGAGGTGGCAGTGTTGACCATTTTAATGGGCCCTCTATGAGTGCTCATTGGCCAGTTGTAAATCCTTGGGTTCTCCTCAAGTAGTGTTCTTGCCATGTCTCTGCTTTTTTCCCACTCATTCCCATCCAATCCCAAAAGCACTGATCGTTCCAGCATTGTAAGAGTGTGCGCCTTCTTCCGTCATTTTCTCCCTGCTTCTCCTATGGATGCAATATGGAAAAATGCATCACCGTTTCCACCCTGTGTGGGTCTGGGAACCAGCTGAAGGTGTAGCATCCTCTTCACACTCCAAAAGATGGTCCCATGTCCCCACCACCCTGAACACGATTGCCCTAATCCCCAAGACAAAGTTCACTGGAAATAAGCATTGACCTTCTTTTGATAGATAGATAGATAGACTGAAATGCAGAATCGCTTAGTCAGGAAAGACACTTCCAACGTTCCTTGAGGGATTCAAACCCCTTTGGAATTATAACCTTTAGGTAGAACCGTCTTTCTTCCCTTCTCACCCCCAAGGAACAGTCCAGATTTCTGTGATAAACCAGCTCCCAGGTCATGTTCCCTGTGCATCCTAATGGGCTATACCACAGGCAACTCAATCTAATCAACCACCTTCTAATGAATGCGATGGCCCAAGCCATTGGAGGTTGCATTCCCAGCAGAGCCCTGGAAGTTGGGCTGTTGCATTCATGGCTAAGGCACGTTGGCTGTGCATACAAAGTTTGGTGGTGATGTATGGTGGGGACGTATCCTGTCATCTACCTCCCTTTGTCTTCTCCCCAGTGGATGAAACAGAAAGCCCCAGATTCAGCAACAGTCAATCCAGACCCCTTAACCAGAAATAAGTGCACTTTGCTGATGTCATATAAAGACACTTTGACCCAAGGAGGGAGGGGGACTGGGAAGGGGGAATTAAAATATTGATTCCTGCACAAAAGCATGTATTATTGATTCCTAGGCACACATGCGCACACTGGAGTGTAGTGGCAGCGTTCTAGTTTCAGAATGAAACTCAGCCTATCTAACATAACGTTGCCAGCTCTTGCTGCCATAGACTATCATGGGGCAGAAAGAGGTCGGTCATTTCTTTTTTTTAGAAAGCTACTCAGAATTTCACCAAGCCGATGAAAGACATACCTCTTCAATAGGACTGAATAAAATATATCAGTGGATTCCTCCAGAATTTGAAAGGAATATATTTGACCAGCTGCCGCTGTATCTTGCTGTATCTGTGGCAAGTTGTAACAGCCCAGGTTGAAATTTTGCTTAATTGTAGACCATATTGGGAAGATAATGGAAGCCAAGTTTCAGACTATTATCCCTACAGGTGTCATTTTTATAAGCGGTAGAATTTTGAGGATTATAATGGTGGGATATTTGGAGGGACAGGACTCAGCTTAAGGGACACCTCCCATGCCTCTTTGAAATCTGTATCTACATCTATCTCTCTATGGTTTTGTGCCAGAATCCATATTTTAATCCCCACCCCCTCGTAATTCTTTTAAATGCCAGTGTTGGGCATCTTCCAAGTGCTGATCTTATGCCCCATCCCAGAGTAGGCGGCTGTTTCTGAAATGTCTGGACCCCTCTACTCCCCTGGCTTTGTGAAGAGGCAGCCTGCTTCAACATTCCTCCTACGTCCAGCTCCCGAGAAGAGCCTTCATTGCAAATGACAAAAAAAAATACTCCTCTTCCTAACAACAGTGGAAAAGGCAGGCAAAGGTGCTATATAATTTCGAGTTTCTGTTCTGCTAGAGAGGAACAATACAGCGTCTGTCCTTTCCCTCTTTAAATGGACACACGCTTTCTCACTATTCCATCTTTTCCTTCTTTCCAGACTCCACTTTGGCCAGGAGAGTTTGTCTGTACAGTAGTCCTATTCCTGATAGGAAGCAATTCCCATATACTGGAAGAAAGAAATCTACAGGTTATATTTAAGGACAGATTTGGGATGCTGAACCTGGGTCACACACACACACACACACACACCCTTCACAGAAGGAGGATTAATTTTCAACCAAGTGTCCGGAAAGCCCAAATGTACAGTTGAGTTCCACTGTCTTTAGTATAAAAACTGCTAACAAATACTGTAGGGTATCCTCTCCTTATGCCACAGTCCCCCCCCCCAAATAACAACAACCGGATGAGCGATAAACATTATCGACAACTCCCTGCATCCCTAACAACCGTTCTCCTAAACTCTTTCACTGGACAGGAGGGACTTGAACCAGTACACTTTGACTCATCTTCATTTGAACAGAAAAAGGAGAAGAAGATGGCAACCAGCTAACAATCCTTCATTCAATTGCTTCCTGCTTCATCAGGTGTCACCTGAGCCGTTTATAACTTAAAAACAGAAAAGTAAACAGCCACCACTGTGTCTCTTGAAGTGGGAAGGCCAAAGTGATTAATGGAGCTTCATGCCATTTGGGGGGGGGGGGATCACATGATCCAGTGGGAACGTTTGTGGCACTGGCTTTGCCCCCCCCTCCCCCAACCATCTCAGTTGCCACTGGTGAAGATTTCAGGAGCTTCGGTTTCTATAAGTCTCAGTTTGAAGCCGAGGAACTCCTGCAGTTGTCCAAATGAAGTGGACCTTGTAGAGGGCCATTTGCCTCCAACGGCAGTCACCATCGTCCAGCCTCTTCCCAGGACCATCTCCGTCCTTAGCTGTCAAAACAGCGAAGAAGCGCATGCTTCCACCCCAGCCTGCGTGTCACTTGAGCAAAGTTGCAGGGTCTTCACACCAGTCAGTGCTGGGGGGAAGGGACAGCTATGCGGGAGATGCTATCAGCCACACCATGCTCCGGTTGGTGCAGCAGCCAGCTCAAGGTGTTTGTGTGGGGGGGACTACAGTCCATATTCCATCAGAAGTAAGTGAGGTTCTTGATGAGTCCCAATTCAAGCATCTTTTTTATTGCAAATGCCTCTTGTGAGACATTGTGCCCTGAAGACTGTAAAAGAAGACAACAGGAAATCCATTAGACCAAACCGCATGCTGTTTTTTCAGCTTTACATGAACAAATAGATCCTGAAAGGGGTGGATAGGTTCAGCACCTTGGATAGCTCTTTAGAGTTCCATCTGGTTCTGACTGAAACCCAGAATAGATTTACCTTGCCATTGAAATCAGAGCCACCAGCCTCCGCTGATTGGAAGATATCCCTGAGGACAACTAGTCCAACCTTCTGGTCAATGCAAGATCTGCATTGCAGGATGAAACTACAGCATCCATCAGATGGCTGTCCTGCCTCTGCTTAATGACCTCCAATGACGAACAGTCCACCCAAGGTAGCCTGCTCCACCGCCAAACAGTTCCTAACATGTAAAAGGGAGAAGCCAGGGTGCCCACTGGGACACCCAGATACGTCCAGATAACCCCGTGTTAAAAGAACCTACACTATGTTCGATATCTAAGGCCCTCCTCCGGATGCCTACTCCAAGGAAAGCTCGGAGGATGGCAACAAGGGAGAGGGCCTTCTCAGTGGTGGCCTCCAACTATGGAATGTTCTCCCCGACGAGGCTCGCCTGGTGCCAACATCGTTATCTTTTCGGCGCCTGGTCAAGACTTTCCTCTTCTCCCAAGCATTTAACAGCATATATTGAGTTTTTAATTGACCCCAGAACTATATTTAGGCCTGGCTGAGAGGTCGCAGCTGTTTAAAATGTACACTGTTTTTATGTGTTGTCTGTTTTTGTTTTTATGGTTTTAAATTTTGTATATCAATTTTTAATGTCCAAAGTTTTAATTTTTGTAAACCACCCAGAGAGCTTCGGCATTGGGGAGGTATATAAATGAAATGTAATAAATAAATAAATAATATAATATAATTAAGAGTCATATAAGTATTACTAATAAAATACATAAACAAATATTCAGTTCAGCTAGATTTTCTCCTCTGTAACTTTCACTCCCTGGGTCCAGTCCTGTTTTTATCTGCGTATTGACTCATGAAGAGAGACATCAGGAAACCTCCCATGTGGTTGGATAATGGTGCTGTGTCACTGCAAAAAATAACTAATGGGATAATCCAACCATACCTATATTATTGACTGAATAATCCAATCTGCAGAGACAGCGGAATGATTAGAACAAGAAATAGCCAGAACAGTCTCGTGCAGAGATGCAACAGCCAGACCTCTCTGTGAGTGTGTACTTTGGGCTCATGGAAGATTTTAATATAAAGAATTGGTTGCTTGTGGCACACCAGCAATCCTCTTGGAGTACACTGATCTGCTTTGGCTCTCAGGTTGCAAGACTGCGGAAGTCCTCTGCCTATGACATGGGAGAGCCATGCACAGTCAAAGCAGACAGTACTTGGCTAGATGGACCAAGGCTCTGACTCTATGAATATATTCAGATGATCACATGTTGGTTTAATTGAGCTGAGATATAAATGTGCCTTTTGCCTGCAGGCACAGCCCTCTCACTTCTCTCTTTTTGAGAGCCAGCAAACAAACCAATCAGGTTTCCATTAACTATAGATTCCCCTGTTCTTCCAAACCATGAAGCTACGGTTAACAGCTTTGAAACAAACCAGGATATTTAATCATGGTTTGATGTTGGCTTGCTTATTTTTTTTGCTGCATTTTTATCCCACTTTTCAGACAATCATTGTTCCCCAAAGTGTCTCACATCAATAAAAGTCACAGAGAGAGAGAGAGAGAGGCCCTGCCATCAGGCTTACAAATTAACAATACAAGGCATACAACAGAAGGGAAACGTGTTCTGAAACTGTTAAGCATACTTTCCCTGTTTGGACGAAATGGGAAGCTATAGTTAAGTGACCTGTTTGAAGGGGGGTGCCCACGCAAAAGGCTCATTCATAACTCCCTCTATGAGCAGCTTCACATATTCTTCTGACAAGAGAGGAAGTGGTTACTCACAGCCATCGACTTCGCTGTGATCTGCTCGTAGTAGTGAATGGTCTGCTTCTTGTTGGCAGAGTCAGGGTATCCAAAGCCTGCGATGTGTACCACATCGCAGAAGTGCAACGCTAACGTGATGGCAACTAATCCTGTGGTTGGTTTCTAGAAGGAGACAGAGCAGTGTAAGAGATGAGGCTTCCCCTATAGGGACGTCCTGCTTTATCCAGCCTTTAGGGAGAATGATGAAGTTAGGTCCCACAGCCTAAGGTTTTACTCTCAATGACAAACTTCTGGAGTCTTTGCTTAAGTTTCTCAGAAACTGGTGTCGGTAGCAGGAACTCTCTCACGTCAACATTTTCATACAGGAAAAAAACAGAAAACACACACAAACTTTCACCACTTATGCTTGCTGTAACTTCAGAAAGTTTGGACAGAATTTTGTTTTGCCTTTGAGAAGTAAGTCTGGAGCCTACCAAAATCTCTGCAAGTCTCAGCAGAAAAGACATCTGATCTTATTTGGCTTCCCTCTTTTGTCCTCTAACATGGGTCTCACTTCCCAAAAGTGTCCCTCATTTTCACTCATGACTTCTCAAAGTAAACCGAATGCTCGAAATAAGATTCTAGTAATAAGCCTTTAAAGCTCACCCAAAGAGCTTAAAGGCAGGTTTGCTTACTGGTTTGCAGGGGAAAAAATTCAGCTCCAAACATTATCCCTCCTTTCCTTGAATGAGTTCACAGAGTCGCCCCACCAAAACAACAAAACAAACAAACAAAACCTCCTGCCTTTTATCATCACAATACCGTGAGGTAGGTTAGGGTGAGAGATGGTGACTGGCAGAAGGTTGTGATTGTGTGGGGACTTGATCCTGAGTCCCTGTGTGCTGTGGCCAACCCTATAGTCCCTATACCACACTGGCGCCTAAAGAAGCTCTGTGTCAATAGAAGATGGACCCCGCCAAGCCAGTGAAAATGGTTTAAACTGAATTTTCTTGCTCCGTTTAAAAATACATTGCTTCTGTCAGTTATGGGGTAGGGGATGATGCAGGTCATGGAAAACCTTTAAAAATCTTACTCAGGGCCTACTTTGTCCTGATGATTTTTTAAAAAAAACCAGGAATTGCCCATGTTCTTAAGGTACAGTCTTGAGGACTACTGACTTGCTTTAAAAAATAAAGCCGAGGTGGCTTAAGAGTAACAGGATGCTCAATGCCTGTGTTTGCACAATGCAATTACAAAATCTTTGAGAAAACGTAGGTTCAAAAACTTTTGGCAGAAGAGCTTCTAAACTTCAGCCATAGAAATATTTCCTGGTAGCAGCCACACAAAAAAAGATGAAGAAAAGGGAGCGTTCTAAGAATTTCAAGGAAGTGGTACAGCTGAGACGCACAGCTTGACAAACATGGGCAGAGCTAAAGCATGTCCAGCCTAGGAGCTAAGAGATGGAGAGGAAATAACGCTGAGCATAAAAACCAAAGCAATCTCCTAAAATGAGATGAACAAAGGCCTAGCTCAATCAGAAATGGTAGTCCTGGTGTCTGGGCTGTACCACTTCAGGCTACAGGGTGGGAGTCCTCTGACTGAAAGACCCTCATACAGAACAGTTCTTTGCACAAATACAGGGTTCTATGCTAGCCCTGTCCTTGACATGCTAGTTTGCTATATGCAGGGATGCATTAATATATTTATTGGCACAAAGAAACACTTCCTTATGTGAGCTGCAGACTGATCCGGTATAGCCCAGGCACAGGTTTACCATCTCAGTGAATGTTACGAGTTGCCTCATCCTGTCTGCGAAAAGGAGCCCAGGATGAGCTATGAGGTGGCTAGCCTACGTGACACCTGCGTCTTTTTTTTTCCAATTTTTAAATTTCTGCGTCTGAAATGTTAATGAAAAATGTAATGGATTTGAAATTGGTTTTCTATCCTGCCTGGACAACATGGACGAGAGCTGCATTCCAGTGTAAAAGGTGTTCTTATCAACTGATGTATGGAAATGTTCTGGGGAGACAAAGGACAGGAGACATGGAAGATCTGTGACTGCAACTCTAGATGCCGGGGTTGTGGGGGGGAGTTAGGCTTAAAATCAGCTGCGGACGAGGGAGGGGGTGGGAAAGTAAATTGGTTCAGGGCACCAGTTTGGGGCACTGGGGAAGTTTCCCCAACTGAAATCCCACCCCACAGTTACATAAAAAGCCCTTGGAATTTGGGGAAACCATGCAGCTTGGCTCACAAACGCAAACCAAGTTGGATTAGCTCAAAAAGGTCTGGATTCCCTAGGGACAAACGTCCCTACTACGCTCCCCTACCACTGACTTTAAGTTTTAGATGCCTGAAGATCCAATCACAGATCGCCCGTGTCACATGAACCTTGGCCCAAGATATCCAGACGCCTAATTGAGGGAAAGGTTACAATTCCATGGCCCAGAGAAGACTAGGCCTAATTTCATTTTGAGAACTGAGAGAGAAAAAGTATTTCTCCCTTCAGGAATCAGTCTCAAATCTCTTATCTAAACAACAGTCCCTTCCTTGATCTCGCTCTTTCACACACTGGCCTCTCTTACCTGTTTTAACCTCCCCAGCTGCTTTACTGGAAGGTGAAGCAATTTAGCAGCAGTAATTTCCATAAAATAAGGGTTCAGAATCCGCACTTGCTCAGGTTTCGCATCCCAAATTAAGGGAGGCTGTTTCCAGAAGCCCTTCCGAATCTGGAAAGAGGATAAAAACCAGGGAGGTCAGTCACACTCTCTTTACTCTCAAGAGTAGTATCTAAGCAGGAGAACTGAGCTGGGTTAAATGAGGGAAAGGCGAGAAACGTGAGTCAGAAAAAGCTAAATCGATTTCAGCCGGAGCTTTGTGGTGTTGCATTCTGGAACCTAATCTCCCATGCTTTAGCTGGGTCTCTCTCTCAATCGCTCTCATTCTCTCTCTTTGCATATTCAGGCTGCTTGGAAAAGCTAGTGCCCCAGCGTAAGTGCAGATCTTTCCTCCTCCCTCAAAACAGCTTCAACTGCCTTTGTTATTATATTAACCCACACAACCATCCTGCAAGGTAGGTCATTATTACTCTCATTTTAGAGGTGGAAAAAAGCTGAAGAGTACCACCCACCCACAGCTACCACCTATGATTGTAGCACAAATGGGACTCCCAACATTGGTCTCCAAGATCCAAGCCCAACACAATATCTGCAAGACCACACGGGCACTCATGACACGCTGCCATGTTTCTGAGGTTAGAAGAAAGAGCTTGTAGGTCAACAGACTTGGCTTTCTGATGCACATGATCCCTGGAGTTCTTCTTTTCACAAATTAAGCACTACCAAATGCGATTTCCCGACACCCCATCCCACCCCCGAAAACTTACTCTCTTCTTGTCATGGAGAATCGTCTCTACCCATTGGAAATCCATGGGTTTGAATGCCACCAATACTAGCAGCGTGTTTGGGTCGTTTTCAGTTTGGGGGTTGAAATGTGCTGACTCTGGGTAGAAGAGGCGCATAGTGGTCTTAGAGCCCACATCATTTTCGTAACCATGGACTGGTGCATTGTTCAGTCTGGCAGGGAGGAAGAGAGAGTCACACTGTGAGGCAGGAGGCATGTAGATTAGATGCCTCCTCATTTCATAGCAACAACACCCAGTACCAGAGTTTTATCCAATAGCTGTCACCTGCCCAACTAGAGCAGCGGAAGGCAACAGGGTCCCCTCCAAATGTTTTAGATAACTCCTATAATCCCCTACCATTGGACATGCTGATTTGGGCTAATGCAAGTTGCAGTCCAAAATATCTGGGGGTCACCAGGTTCCCTGCCACAGTACTAGAGGATGCTTGCACCTAACCTCATCTCTAGCCATTCTTTCAATAGAAGCTTAGAACTACCTAGAACCAAACCAAACAGTTACTTTGAGCTTTTCTACATGAGGCATTTATTGCGCACTCGTGATTCCTTACTTATGGTCGTTCATGGACTTTTTTAGATGACGATGTGATCCTTCAGTATTGCTTCTGTTTTTTCAGAGCATTTTTTTTAGAATAGGGAAAATGGGGTATTATTTCTGAAAGCGTTGTTCCTACTTGTGTATTTGTGCTATTCCACAATAGCACAGCTCCACCTAGAGGTTACGTAGCTAGAAAGCAGGAAAGGAAAAGCTGTTTGCGTACTGCTCGGATCTCAATTCTGTGACAAAACCAAAAGTTGATACAGTGATTAACAGCCCCGTGTAGAAAAGCTCTTTTTATCAGTGGTCCTCTAAGCAAGAGGAAAACCATAACGCCGACACAAGCCCAGAGTTCCTGGGTCTTTCCCTAAGAACTGTTATTTGCTACATTAAACACTGGGATGCTATTAAAAACAGCACTCTGGCATTGAATTTTCTCCACTCTATAACGTAATAGGAACATAGAAAGCTGCCTTATACTGAAACAGACCATGGGTCCATCTAGCCCAGTACTGCCAACACAGAGTGACAGCGGCTCTCCAGGGTTTCAGGCAACAGTCTTCCCCGACTCTACCTGAAGATGCCGGGGTTTTGAAGCTGAGCTTTCTGCATGCAAAGCCTCTGCTCTTACCACAAACCTATGTTCCTTCACTATAAATAATAAAATGCTTGCCCTAATATTATCCCATTATGCATTTCCATCTGCCCCACTCCACATCATTTACTGCCCCTAGTGGGGGCAAGAAGGGGGAAATGCATAGTGCGATGAAATCAGCACACAAGGTAAGCGCATCGCACAGAGGTGGACGATCTGAGATGAGGATTGCTGGCAATCCCATCTTTCTCATGATGTGTAGTTCCATGTGGCAAAACAGACTTTGCCCCATCCAAAGAAATCCACTGTGTACAAGGAAATTGGTACAAGGAAACCACAAACTTCTGCATCCCAGTACCTGATCACAACATCGTATTTGTTAATAGTGTGTCCCATAGAACTGTTTCGGAGCCGGTGTCCATTTCCTACGACTGCACATCTCCGGCATTTCAACCTACAAAAGAGGAAATGAAGATTCAATTTGACATACATGAAAACCATCTCAGAAGGCAGAGTGATCAGATGACCAGTTATGGATGGGACGGGTTACTTTAACGTTTCCCATCAGGCAATGCTAGCTCCATGGAGAGTTAGTTCTTTGCTCTAGAAAAGCCCTGCTCAGGGTGGGGTTGGTGGCCTATGCCTTTGGGGAAGGAAAACAATTCAGGAGAGAGGACATGTTCAATCTTCAGCATCTCCAGTTAAAACGGTCAGGTAGACGGGAATTCAAGAGACCTTTCTTTGTCTCAGACCTTGGAATCTGCATTCAGTGGGAGGAGGCAATATTGGACAAGCCGGACCTGGAACCTGGATGGGAATTTTACACTGATCTACCAGGCCACCATTTGGCAGATGAAGCCTCACCCACACCCTCTCAACTGAGCCATTTAACACAAACCATGGATGACTGACAGCTCAGCTCCGCACACCTATGCCAAAACCAACACTTGCTTTATTTGTCTTATGGATTTTTTATAAATGTATTTTCCACCTTTAAGTGCCCTAACTGACTTCCAGAGAAGTGATTTCATTTTCGTGCAAACAGACTCCTGGCTGCGTTTCGGTGCCGTGATTTCATGTCCAAAAGCAAAGCAAGGTCTGGGACTCTGTGTCAGACGCTCGATCAGGAGCAGCAGCCGGGGACACTGCCAACGGCTGACGAATCGGATGGAGGACGGCAGGAGTTGATGTGCAGCTCTGTTTGACCAAGTCTCCTGCAGGAAAGCTGTGCACTGCGGGAAGCTGTCTAACAAAGGAGCAAAGATCGGCCATGGAACACGCGGGAGTGGTCAAAGAACCGATGCAGGCAGGGGAATTAGGCCAGGACGGGAATGGAGACTGGCAGGTTGAAATTTAGGGGCGCCCTTGGGTTGCTTGAAGGCAGGTGAAAAGCTCCTATATTTTTGAGGCTGGAAGCAGGCAAGCAGGGATGGGCGAACGAGTGATGTTTGAGAATGCCAGGGTTCTCCAAACGTTGTTTTGCTGATCGTCTTGTGCCCGACTTCTCTTTGCAATCGCTGCTCGCTCAGCATGAACTGGAAAAGTGTGCAAATTGAGCAGCAATCCAATGGGAGATTTGTGCAAATCTCCCCATTTGCGCAAATTTCCAGCATCTGCTAACGGGAGACAGATTCCGTCTACTGAGGAAATTCGTGCACATTAGGAAATTGGGCAAACCGAACTGGGAATGGGGAATGAGACAAACGCAAACAAGTGTTTCACTTTTGGGGGGCTGGGGGGTACATCCTTTAGGACTTTAAATAGTAGATTTCGTACTTTTGAAAACCTTGGGATTTCCCTAAGGCTGCTAAGATCTCCTCTTGTCTGTGGGCGATGGTGTTTTATTACGTAAGTGACAGCACTCAATGCGTGAACATAAAAGGGATGATGAATGAAGCCACAGGTCCATATAGCTCAGCGCTGTTATCTCAGGCTAATGATAGCCATCAAGGATCCCTGACCCTTGTGTTCCTTTTAATTGGAGATACTGGGGATTAAACCTGGGACCTTCTGCGTTCAAACCAAAGCTCCACTACGAGGCTATTGCCCATATTCTAACTCTTCCTTCTTTGTATAAATAGACCATCTTTGCTGTACCCTCTCTTCTGACTGGCCACTCTGACTGCTGGTGGTCAAGTTCTCTGAATCCTTTTCTTCCTGAGTTTAGCTCGCATCTATCTTCATCGATATATTTTGTGGTTATCAAGAGCGTATCGCCTGTGCATGAACTCACACTGAGTAGCAATGCTAGGAAGAATGATATGCCATGCTCTGTAGCTACCAGTTCCATAAAGAGGTGAGAACCAATTCAATTTCTGAACCCATCACCTTGCGAACGCCCTTAAATTGAAAGCAACACAGGTGACATCCACAAACCTTATACCTTAAAGGGGAGAGATGCAGATGAACCTGGTATTACCTTTGTAAGCTCTCAGGAAGAGAGTAACTTGTGATTGCCAGAACTCGCAGGAGAATGTCCTCTGTAAAGGAACAAAGGCAGGCAGTTAAAGGAGGGCTGGTCCGTGTTACTGAAGTTCAAACATTCATAACAAAGGGGAGGATCCAATGTTAGACCTACTTAGAGTAGACCTATTGAAATGTATGAAACTTAAGTTAGTCAAGACTAGGGCTACGCACTGGATCAGGCCAAAGGTTCATCTAGTCCACAATCCAGCTTTCCGTTGTGGTCACCCAGATACCTTGAGGAAGCCCGCAACTAGGGCTCGAGCAACAGCGAGAGAAGGCTGCTGTCTTCCTAAGCAAGTGGCATTCAGTGGCCTACTGCCTTTGAACATATTGCTTCTTAGCACAACAAAGCTGCCTAAGCAAGAGCAAGCAAGAACAGTTGACTGCACTTTGTCAATTGGATATGAAATTTTATTTATAAATAAAAATCTGTTTCAGCATCTTGAGACATTTCTCTTCCATTCATGGGTCTATTTCAGATGCTCTCTTGCTTTTATACACGCATCAAGCAACAATGAACGCACAACGCAGATTCCTGTGCTGCCTGCTTTAACCACAAGGCTGGCAATCAGACGGAGAGCATGCCTAAATAGGCATCCAATGAGTTTCTCGAAAGAGTTTTTAGCAGGCAGAGATCTCTGCCATCTGGTATCTTCTCTCCGATTTGTGAGAGGTTCTACTGCTTACAAAAGGAAGGGCGGGGGACACCCCAAATGGTAAAATCCCCTAACCTGGTGCCCTCCAGATATTTTGGATGACAACTCCTAGCTTTCTTGACCATTGGCTATGCCACCTGGGGTTGGCAGGAGTTGAAGTTCAAAACACTCGGAGGATACTAGGTTGGGGAAGTCTGCCATAACGGATCAGTAAAATAAAAGGAGCGATGGAACTTATGGATCGAGCCTCTTTACACATCACGCTTAGGCATACACACATACACAGTCAGCAGCGAATTTTAGTAGGAGTCATTTATATATTAATTTCTGCAGCTTTGTCTCCAGGCTCACCATCTTCATTGCCCCTCTATAGACACATTCCAGTGTGTCAATATCCTCCTTAAACTGTGATGCCCAAAGCTGGACACAGTAGCCCAGGTAAGACCATACCGAAAACAGAATAGAGCAGTACCATTACATCCCGTGATCTGGAACCTATAGTTGCGTTGATGCAACCTAGAATTGCATTAGCCTTGTTAACTGCCACATAGCACTGCTAATTAATTTTTAGCTTGTAGTCTACTAAAATCCCTAAGTCGTTTTCACATGTATTATTGCTAAACCAGCTTTCACCCATCAGGTATCTGATTCTTCCTGCCTAAACGCACACTTTACATTGACCTTTGTTGACATTAATTTTGTTAGTTTTGGCCCAGTTCTCCATGCTGATAAAATAATCTTGAATATTATTTCAATCATCCTAGGGATTAGTTACCCCACCCACACCCAGTTTGGTGACGCATGCATATTGTATGAGGATTACACCTGCCATTTCTTTTAATACCCCTATTATACAATTCTTCTTTCCCTGAAGACTTGAAGTTATTTGGAGTGGTAAGGTGTCCCCATACCACCTCTTCATCTAATTTGGTCTGCAACCCCTTTCCCTTCATCATTTGATCTGTTTTTCCCAGTTGAGCCAAGTTTCTCCAAGGGAGAAGACCGAGGCAAAGTAGGAGTTCGCAGAAGTTGAGGAGCTCCTTCTGTCTAAAAAAAAGGAAGGAGAAGCAGGTTCTCAGAATGCTGAGATACTTTATTGTTCACACCCAGCGTCAGCCTATGTTGTTTTTTCAGGCCTTCTTCAGGGGGTTGGTAAGAGATGTCTGCAGAAAATTCTTAGCAGGACGATAGCCTCCTATGATATTCACTGGCGACTGCAGACAACATGCTAAGCCATGATATTCACTGGCGACTGCAGCCAGTGAATATCATAGGAGACTATCATCCTGCTAAGAGTTTTCTGCAGACATTTCTTACCAACCCCCTGAAGAAGGCCTTAAAAAAACAACATAGGCCGAAACACGTTGGGTGTGAACAATAAAGTATCTCAGCATTCTGAGAACCTGCTTCCCCTTCCTTTTTTTACCCTGAGTGGAGGATGCTCTCCTCCTTTTGGTTTCTCGAGCTCTTTCTGTCACCCACTAACATTTCTCCATCTTCTTCACACCATTTACTTGTTCTTGCTCTGAACATAAGCTGATATACCAACTGTGCCCTTATCCGGACAGAGATAGCCTAGCTACAGTTATTCATGCTCTGATAACCTCTCGTCTGGATTACTGCAATGCGTTATACGTGGGGCTGCCTTTGAAAATGGTCCGGAAACTTCAACTGGTACAAAACAGGGCAGCCAGACTGTTAATAGGGACTGGCCAACGAGACTATATTCGCCAGTCCTTTTCCAGCTTCACTGGGTGCCGGTCCAGGTCTGGGCCCGATTCAAAGTGCTAGTATTAACATTCAAAGCCCTAAACGACTTGGGGCCAGGTTATCTGAAGGAACACCTCCTCCCATATGTACCTGCTCAGACACTAAGATCATCCTCGGGGGTCCTTCTCTGTGAGCCCCTGCCAAAGGAAGTGAGGCAGGTGGATACCAGGAGGAGGGCCTTCTCTGCTGTGGCACCCCGGCTGTGAAATGAGCTCCCCAGGGAGGTTTGCCTGGCACCTATATTATACTCTTTTAGACGCCAGGTGGAGACCTTTTTATTTTCTCAGTATTTTAACAGTTTATTAGTCTAATTTGTAACTTTGCTGTTTTAAATTTGTATTTTAAATTTGTATTGCTGCTTGGTTTTATGCTGTTTGGTTTTATCCTGCTTGTGTTCTTATACTGTATTTTTATACTACATTTTGATACTGCTGTTGTTTTATAGTTTGAATGTTTTTTATGGTTTTAATTCTTGTAAACCACCCAGACAGCTTTGGCTATTGGGCGGTATAAAAATGCAACAACAACAACAACAACAACAACAACAACAACATAGCAAAAATAAAGTATTTTAACATCTTTCCCAAGCCTATGCTCATTCTAAGTTTCAGATCTCCCTACAAACTTTGGCAATTTGTTTGGACTTGCCCATTGTTGGTTGGCTCCTGCTTCCATTTCCTATGAATGTGATTGTTTCAATCTGAGTTCATCAAAATGGTTCTTGTGAAGCTGCCCCGGTTTCTTTAGATGCTTTCTAATTTCTTTGCTCATTGGAATGGTTTGCAATTGTTCCTTCAATATCTTGCTTTTAAGAAATCCCCATCCATCTTAATTTCCCTTCTTCTTGAGTATTTCTACACATGGGACTGTACACCCAGTAAATCCTTAAACTTGTTGAAATCACATTTCCTGAAGTCCAGGGTGTTTTCCCTTTTCTCAGTTTCATGAATCCCAAGATGACATGTCCCCTGTTCAGACAACACACTAAGCCATGATGGTTAAGCATTCTGAGCTAACTATGATGGCTTAGCTTGTCGTGTGCACAGCGTTTTTCCTACCCATGGTGGCTACATAACCACGGTTTAACCATGCTCACTAACCACTTGCTGCAAAAGGGTTAGTGGCTCTAACCATGGCTTAGCATGTTGTCGGAACAGGCCCATGGTTACTTCCATCCCAAGTTCCCACTGCTTTCACCTCATCAACCAGGTCTTGCCTGAAGCCAAAGATCAGGTCTAGGACAGCCAATACACTTATTTCTTCTTCCATCTTCTAAAAGATGAAATTGTCAGTGAGGCAAGTCAGGAATGTATTAGACCTTTCACTCTTAGCGGTTTGTGTGAAGGTCTGGAATTCAACAAATTTAAAAAGGAGTTCGAGAATATTATACTCTACTAATAATAAACGACTCAAAGTTCTGCCATAATGTAAGCAACAAAACACTCATTGTGTAAATTGTCTTTTGTCCTGTCATGTACTAGAGGGTTAGAAAATTCAGAGATGTCAGATCAATCCATAGAGGTATGCAGATAAGACTTCATTAGTTAATAAGCAGAACACAACATATTTTGCGACACAATGGGCTTTTCATTGAGCAAACTTTGTATACAATAATGGTTCTGTCTCAATCAAGGAGGGAAGGCAAGGACATGTTTACTGTTCCACCTTTGTATTGAAAGTCCTTGAATTGTATTTATTTTGGGAGTATTTCTCTTGTTAAACTTCCTAGGAAAATAAGAAGCATTAATCACAATCTGACTGCTTCTTGGTAACGAATACGGTGGCATAGCCAGTCACTCACACTGAAGATGGGAGGTGGAATTTGTGCTATTAAAACTGGTTAACTTCCAGCCGATAGCAACTATTATGAGAGCTCCATTAGTATGAGGCTGAACACATGCCCAGAGGATATTCTGCCTATTGCAGCAAACACAATCAGGTCAAAATTATGTCAAGGTTAATTGGTACAGTCAAACAGTTGAAACAATTAATCAATATGGTGAAATCCTTATGGAACTTGTCTATTTGCCTGCTAAAATCATAAGTAAAAACTATAAATCATTGGCCTCTGGCATTAAGAATCTTGAACTTCTAATCTTTAGGAATGATGATCTGTTTGCTACCTAAAGTGTTAGTTTGTTTTGTAAATTTTCCTATAAAGCTCAATCCTTAGGTGATTTGATGTTGTTTCATGTTCCAGTTATAATCTCATGGATGCTTCATGTAGTAAGATGACACTGCCAAATTATTTAAAAACAACAATTATATTCCCATTTTAGGATATTTTTGTTTAAGCTGCATTCCTTTGCGTGTTTAGACAGGGAAAAAGCCTACAATTCCCAGCATTCCCCATCCAGTATGGCTGGCTGGGACATGCTGGGAGTTGTACACTTTTTTTCACTCTAAACATGCATAGGATTGCACCCTTTACAGTGATAGTGGTGTGTTTACGGATGATTTTAAAAACGCCAGTTGCCGAAATAATCTGAATTGCACATATGGCAACTGAAAAAAAGTGGCATAGAGTGGAGGAAGCAAACATTTCCATGTACGCTGATCATATATATTAGGGATGTGCACTGACCCCCCGGATCGGATAGCGGATCGGAATCGGACCTGGGGGGTCGGATCGGATCGGATCGGAGGCTGGTCGGATCGGATCGGACCAGATGTCCGATCCGGATCGGACGCCATTTTGAATGCTTTTTCTCATAGCCAAGTATTGTTTTACAAAAACGCCTATAACTTTTTCATTTTTAAAGATAGAAGGATGAAACTTGGGCACATTGTAGACTGGTTAGGGATAGTTATCTGTGAGAAATTTCAGAAAGATTGGTGCATGCGTTTTGTGGCAATTAATTTTTTAATAAATACCCAGGAATGCTTATAACTTTGTCATTTTTAAAGTTACAAACATGAAACTTTGCCACATTGTAGGAGGTACCTTGGGACCTATGTGTGTGAAATTTCAGAAACATAGGTGCTTGCCTTGTGTGGCAATTAATTTTAGAAAAATGGGTAGTAGTGGGGTAAATACAGTTACGCCTCCCATTTTTTTATTTTTAAAGATACAAACAGGAAACCTGGGCACATTACAGGTACCACTTGCCTTGATATGTGAGTGAAATTTCAGAAACATTGGAGCTTGCCTTGTGTGGCAATTAAGTTTTGAAACAATGAGGAAAGAAACACCTATAACTTTGTCATTTTTAAAGTTACACACATGAAACTTTGCCACATTGTAGGTGGTACCTTGGGACCTATGTGTGTGAAACTTCAGAAACATAGGTGCTTGCCTTGTGTGGCAATTAATTTTAGAAAAATGGGTAGTAGTGGGGTAAATACAGTTATGCCTCCCATTTTTTTAGTTTTGAAGATACAAACAGGAAACTTGGGCACATTACAGGGAACACTTCACTTGATATGTGTGTAAAATTTCAGAAACATTGGTGCTTGCCTGGTGTGGCAATTAATTTTTGAAACAATGAGGGATTCATTGGACAGCACTTGCCCATAGGGATTCATTGGAGAGTACTTGTCCATAGGGAATCATTGGAAAGCACTTTCCCATAGGGAATCATTGCATTGCACTTTCCCACTGAGAAATGCAGTTATGCCTCCCACATTTTTATTTTTGAAGATACAAACAGGAAACTTGGGCACATTGTAGACTGGTTAGGGATAGTTATCTGTGAGAAATTTCAGAAAGATTGGTTCATGCATTTTGTGGCAATTAATTTTTTAATAAATACGCAGGAATGCCTATAACTTTGTCATTTTTAAAGTTACACACATGAAACTTTGCCACATTGTAGGTGGTACCTTGGGACCTATGTGTGTGAAATTTCAAAAACGTAGGTGCTTGCCTTGTGTGGCAATTAATTTTTGAAACAATGAGGAAAGAAACGCCTATAACCTTTTTATTTTAAAAATTAGAAGTCTGAACATTGCTCACTTTGTAGATGGGTTAGGGGTAGATATGTGTCAGAAATTTCAGAATGATAGGTCCAGGCATTTGATGGCTATGGAATTTTTAGATAAAATGTTTCAAAAAATTTTCCACAGAGGCCCGGTCTTCCCCTCTTCCCCCTCCCGCTTCCCGCGAAGAAAAGGAAACACTCTCTCGTCTCGATCCCTTTGATCCTGTTGCTAGTATCCATTACAGGGCTCGTGTCTGCTTTCACTTTTTACTCAAGCAGAACGGCTGAGCCTAGCTGAGTTTTGCAGCCATGCGTGCAAGGAAGGATCTCTCTCATCTCGATCCCTTTGATCCTGTTGCTAGTATCCATTACAGGGCTCGTGTCTGCTTTCACTTTTTACTCAAGCAGAACGGCTGAACCTAGCTCAGTTTTGCAGCCATGCGTGCAAGGAAGGATCACTCTCTCTCGATCTCTTTGATCCTTTGTTCCTCCCCTTCTCCTCCCCCTCGCCGGCGTTGTGTGTGCGCCCCGCTGGTGCCCTCGCGTGCGGGCCGGTTCCTGGGCAGCAGAGGCTCTGCCTGGCTGCTGTGAGGCTCCTGAAGGGCTTGCCTAATGCGGGCTGTTGTGCTCCGCTGGGCCGCGGGGGTAGGTTGATGATGAAGAGGATGATGGGGAGGGCGTTCAATGGCCCCTCCGCTCACCAACTGACAGCGCGTGCTCCGCTCCAGACACCCGGCCTCGGCAGCCAGGAGGATACGCTGCCAAGCCCCCCGCCCGCGCGCGCACACACACCACCCGTCCATTATCATTTGGGCAGCCCTAATTAAGGAGCGCTCAAAAAATGGCAAAACCCCCTCTCCTTTTTTCTTAATTCCTTGCAGCTCCCACGATTTAACCCTTTCCTATCAGCTACAATTAATTAATAGTAGGATGACCAGTACCAGGAGACTGGTGTGTACAAATGTTTTTTTTTTTTAGGCTTGAGATCATAAAGAGGCAAATATTCTACCTACCGTATTGGAAGCAGTATGTATTATTACTTTTTTTAAAAATGTAATTAGTAGGATGACCATATGAAAAGGAATACAGGGCTTTAACAGTGGAATAGAAAAGGGAATTTCAGCAGGTGTCATTTGTATCCATGCGGCACCTGGTGAAATTCCCTCTTCATCACAAAAGTTAAAATTGCAGGAGCTCTGCTCTCTTTTGTATCTGGTCACTCTAGTATAGCTCCTGCAGCTTTAACTGTCATATGGTCACCCTTGTTTCCCAACATACTGCTTCCAATACGGTAGGTAGAATATTTGCCTCTTTATGATCTCAAGCCTAAAAAAAAAAAACATTTGTACACACCAGTCTCCTGGTACTGGTCATCCTACTATTAATTAATTGTAGCTGATAGGAAAGGGTTAAATCGTGGGAGCTGCAAGGAATTAAGAAAAAAGGAAAGGGGGTTTTGCCATTTTTTGAGCGCTCCTTAATTAGGGCTGCCCAAATGATAATGGACGGGTGGTGTGTGTGCGCGCGCGGGCGGCGGCGGCGGGCTTGGCAGCGTATCCTCCTGGCTGCCGAGGTCGGGTGTCTGGAGCGGAGCACGCGCTGTCAGTTGGTGAGCGGAGGGGCCATTGAACGCCCTCCCCATCATCCTCTTCATCATCAACCTACCCCCGCGGCCCAGCGGAGCACAACAGCCCGCATTAGGCAAGCCCTTCAGGAGCCTCACAGCAGCCAGGCAGAGCCTCTGCTGCCCAGGAACCGGCCCGCACGCGAGGGCACCAGCGGGGCGCACACACAACGCCGGCGAGGGGGAGGAGAAGGGGAGGAACAAAGGATCAAAGAGATCGAGAGAGAGTGATCTTTCCTTGCACGCATGGCTGCAAAACTGAGCTAGGTTCAGCCGTTCTGCTTGAGTAAAAAGTGAAAGCAGACACGAGCCCTATAATGGATACTAGCAACAGGATCAAAGGGATCGAGATGAGAGAGATCCTTCCTTGCACGCATGGCTGCAAAACTCAGCTAGGCTCAGCCGTTCTGCTTGAGTAAAAAGTGAAAGCAGGCACGAGCCCTGTAATGGATACTAGCAACAGGATCAAAGGGATCGAGACGAGAGAGTGTTTCCTTTTCTTCGTGGGAAGCGGGAGGGGGAAGAGGGGAAGACCGGGCCTCTGTGGAAAATTTTTTGAAACATTTTATCTAAAAATTCCATAGCCATCAAATGCCTGGACCTATCATTCTGAAATTTCTGACACATATCTACCCCTAACCCATCTACAAAGTGAGCAATGTTCAGACTTCTAATTTTTAAAATAAAAAGGTTATAGGCGTTTCTTTCCTCATTGTTTCAAAAATTAATTGCCACACAAGGCAAGCTCCAATGTTTCTGAAATTTCACTCACTTATCAAGGCAAGTGGTACCTGTAATGTGCCCAGGTTTCCTGTTTGTATCTTTAAAAATAAAAAAATGGGAGGCGTAACTGTATTTACCCCACTACTACCCATTTTTCTAAAATTAATTGCCACACAAGGCAAGCACCTATGTTTCTGAAATTTCACACACATAGGTCCCAAGGTACCTCCTACAATGTGGCAAAGTTTCATGTTTGTAACTTTAAAAATGACAAAGTTATAAGCATTCCTGGGTATTTATTAAAAAATTAATTGCCACAAAATGCATGCACCAATCTTTCTGAAATTTCTCACAGATAACTATCCCTAACCAGTCTACAATGTGCCCAAGTTTCATCCTTTTATCTTTAAAAATGAAAAAGTTATAGGCGTTTTTGTAAAACAATACTTGGCTATGGGAAAAAGCATTCAAAATGGCGTCCGATCCGGATCGGACCTCGTCGGATCGGATCGGATCGGATCGGAGGTCGGTCGGTCGGATCGGATCGGATCGGATTTTCCCGATTTTGGGTCGGATCGGATTCGGATCGTGGATCGGATCCGATCCGATGCACACCCCTAATATATATATATATATATATATATATATATAACCACTTATCCATTGACTGATGAAGTGTGCCCTTCCAGACTCCATCTTAGAGCTCTTTAAAACACACACACACCAAACACAACCAGAAAAAAGGAGGGTGTAAGTGGATGTGTTTGGACAATGGTGGGGTAATAATCAAGAGGGCACTCCCCACACAAAGTAATAATAATCAACCGTGGTGAGGGTTAGGATCAGCATTGAATTGACTATTAGTCAATGCTGAGTTGACTGCCCTCTCTCCCTGCCCTCTCCCCCAACCTTAGTCTTCCCATTAGTATCCCATCAGCCATTGTGGCTGAAAATCTAACCTGCCAGCTGGACTAGAGCAGCAGCCACTGCCTTGAATGTTCTTGCCTTGCAACTTTGTGGCTGAGGAAATAACCAACGATGTCCTCCATGCAACATGAGAACCAACGGTGGTTCAAATAGCCAACATGGCACAGTGTTGGTTATTTCGGCCAAATAACCAACCATTGGTTAAAAAACTCCCTCCACACAACACGATAAACCACAGTGGGTTAAATAACCAACTACTGACTATTTAAACCCACCATCAGATATCGCAGTTGTAACTGACTGGTTGCAACTATGTTATGCATTCTATTGTTCTTTTGTCTCTTGCATGTTCCTATTATTGCCACTTCTTTATTCTGTGATAGATGCTAAGAAATGCACATTTTGCTACATTCGCTCTTAGCCGCCGTGACTCTCTGTACAAATGTGGCTAGAGTAAGCGGTGTGGATAAGTAGTCTGCACTAAGTGACTTGATGAATGCCTTCTCAAATAACTGAGCACGCCATGAGAACAGAAAAGATGGAAAAGTATAGGATGCAATTCTAACATGGAAACTACGCAATTTTGGCCCTGTATACTGCGGCCACTTGGAAACTATATAAAAGATGCTCAGAGCTCCTCAAAGGAGGAGTGAAGTATAATTGAAAACAAAAAGCACACCAGGCTCACATTTGCATGACAAATGAGATTTATTATGTTACAAAATAATCCAAAGGATATTTAATAGGACGGAGTGAAAATTCTCCAACAAAGCCAAAACCAAGAAAAAGGAGAAGGAAAGGGACAGAAATGAAGCTGTGTGCTAAAAGAGAAGAGACAGGTAGGTTTGCTTACCTGTTCCCTTAGTACCATATGGCAGCTCATAGATGGAGGGGGTCTTTACCCAGAAGTAATCCTTCAGCTGTAAAAATAGTGGATGGTCCCGTGTGTAACTGCAGTGAAGGCAGAAGAGAAGACAATGTAAATTTGGCATTCCATATATTCAGAGATTGCAGTCGGATTCTGGAACTGCCTTTCCTTCCCCACCAGTATTAGCAATCCTTTTTGGATCTCACCCCATCCCCGCTGCCTCTAAGCCCAGGAAAAGTGAGCAGAAGAGATTCACAGAGACCCCATTCCCGCACCACAGTGTAGCCCGGGTACTTACTTTGCTATGAGCTGTGCAGCTTTCCTTTCCACCTCTCCCAGAGGACAAGTCATCTTGTCATTTTGAAAATGGAAATCAAAACTGTAAGACAAATGGCAAAGTGCGGCTGTTTTCACTTCCTATCCCGACCTTGGAGCTCTCTTGTACAATAAAAGAGTGGACGCTGAGGACTGAATCTGGGATCTTCTGCATGCAAAACACTGGGTCTACCACTAAACTACACCATCTTCCCCTAACGGAAGCCTCCAAATTCAGACTATGCTCTGGATCAAGGCTTCGCACAAGTGCTTTTCCTTCCAAATAGAAGTGATTCAGCTGGAGCAACTTGATTTTTTTTTAAAAAAACATGAATAACATGAGCGTGTCATTTGGACAGAGAAGTACTTTGATGAAGAACGTTCTCCCCAGTGACATATATTTGAAAGCATTTTGCTAGGGTTAGTGCAACGGAAAACAAAGTCACACAGCCATTGATCATGTATCTGCCTGTTTTCTGAGCAAGGCTAAGCTGCCAATGGCTGATAAGTGGGCTACTTAAAATATAAGCTACTGTGAGTAGCTTATTAACCCATCATGGACTATCGTGACGTCCGAACGCAGCCAAGGTATTGTCCCCAGTCATTTTACCTGCCTCGCCTCTGATGGTGGAGGCACCACCACCATCTCCCGAATCTTATGTGGCATCAGCATTTCCTTGAGGTCCGGTGGTCCCAAGCCATACAAGGCAGTAAAGGTAGGTAGCAGCACTTTGAATTGTGCTTGGAAGGTGTTTAAGAAGCAAGAGAGAGATGTTCCCACCTATCAGTCCTGGCCAAGAGACTTGGAGATGCATTTTGAACTAACTGAAGTTTCAAAACAGTGGCTATTAATCAAATGCTGTCTGATTCAGATAATAAATCTGCCTTTGAAGTGGGCAAGGGGGGGGGGCGGGAAATCAATGACCCTCCTGTGCACACTTAATTTCCTTTGAAAGAAATACACTCACAGCTGTATGTACCTTTCTTCCCGGGATACTGTATACCACACCATCACTAAAAATATAGCCAGTAGTCCAAGAATCTTCCATCCTGAAGAAAGAGAAAAGGCGGCACATTGATTAAAACTGAGATGTTCAATCGTAACTGTAAAATAAGACATATGCTGGAATGCCAGGGGGCAAACAGCTAGGTTTAACATGAGCCAGGATTTACTAGAACTCAGCTCTGGGCACTTAGTTTTAATACCAAGCTTCATTCCTGAGAACATATGATGCAATAACAAGACTGCCTCTGAGTGATCAAATGCTGAAAGTTGTATCCCCGTACCATGTAACCCCACGAGCCGTACAAAATATGGGAATAGGTTGGGAGGCTGAAAGACCGTATTCTCCCATATGAGCTCTGAGATCTTTTGGGAAGGCCCTTCTCTCAGTCTCACCAACATCCCAGGCACCAACATCCCTTCTCCATGGCTGCTCCAGGGCTCTGGAACTCCCTTCCTAAGGAAGCCAGATTGGCTCCCTCTGTGTTGCACTTCCAGAGGCTGGCAAAAACTTTTTTTATTCCAGCAGGCTGTTTGAAATACGCTGGACCTATGTTACTGTATGGTTTTGTTTCGTATTTAAAATTTGTTACTGTTTTTTAATTTTTTTAATGTTTTAATTTTACTGTAGGTTTAATTCTATTTTTACTTTTGTAAGCTTATATTTATATGTTTTATTTGTACGAACCGCTTTGTGTCCCAGCCCTGGGATAAAGGCGGGATATAAATAAATATAATACTACTACCAATAATAATACAATGACATCACCAACTTATCAACTCAACTAATGAGTTGTAGCTTGCACGCAAGGTTAATGTAAGCAGTGTACCACATGACGTTTTCTAAAATCAGTGGAAATCTATATAACATTACATAACAATATATTCCGTGATACTATGGATGTTTTATTTAGCAGCAAATTAACATGCTTAGTTATTAATAATTTAATATTAAGGCTTTCACACAAATAAAGGAATATGGCAATTTATCATCATTTTTAAGTCAGCTAAACATTGCAGCCCCAATTAATATGCGTCAGAAAATATGAGGGGGGAGAGAGACAGAGAGAGAGAGAGAGAGAGAGAGAGACTGAGACTTTTTTCCTTGGGAATTTAAAATCCATCACCCTTCCCAAAATGGAGCACCACCCACACAAAGACTAGGGGTATTCACACATCACACTAACCCACATGCAGTAGCTGAGTGTGAGTTGTTACTGAACCATGGGTTAGTGTGTTGTCCAAACCCAGGGTATTTGTGGCTTGCTAACCACCTTGAAGAACCCAACAACAAACCATGGATTCTCAAGGTGGCTTGTTCGAGAAAAATAAGCTACGTGCATGGTTAAAAAGCCACCATGCAGAAAATATCCTCGGTTCAGACAACACATCAACCCATGGTTCAACAAACAACACATGGTTCAACAACAACACACACTCAATCACTGAGTGTGGGTCCGTGTGTTGTGCGAACCCAGTCACAGACTTCCAATGCGGCCCAGTGCATAATTATTCAGGAGGAAATCCCAGTGTTCTATGGGGCTTACTCATTTATAAGTGTGTAAGCATTACTTTTTCATGTCTTCTCCTCCTTGCAACACACAAGTATGCCTGATTCCAGATAATTAGGAGGTGTGTAGCACAAGAGAGGAAGTGGAGCAGTACTTGGACTTACGAGACTTGTTGATCATTTTTATCAGCAAGTAAAGACTCGTCCGGTGGCTTTTGCTCTCATGACGGCTGCTGCTGTTCCCCTAGGAGAAAAATAAAGTAATACGTTAAGAATGGCATATTGCAGGAGGAAGCCCAAGGAGTTGGGACCATAGCACGACTATGTTTTCCCTTCCCACTGGTAGTTTACTTGAACAAGAGAACACAGACAGCAGATTCCAAGAAAAATCTCTGAATATATAAAATGTATTATGTTCAAGGGGGCATATTTTAAAGCTGTTTCCAAACAGAAACGGTGCTCCCAGCAACAACAAAGCCAGCTAAATTATTGCCACTGTTTCCTAGGATTTCATAGTTTGTCTGTGTTTTTATCCCACACCAATAGTTTAGATGGGACAGACTCCCCTTGTTTCCACTTGTAGCACAGAATTAAAATCAGCACTTTTCAATATTAAAATAAAAATGAGTAAAGCACTTTGATTTCAAGGAGTCCTGAATGTGCTTAACTTTTTCTGAATCGTGTCTTAGTTAAAAATAAAAATAAGTATGCATAATCATCAACAATCATGTAAAAATCTAACAGGCGTTAATTCTGGTTCATTTAGATTCATGTCGAATGAACTCAGAATTTAACTTATCAAAAGGTGTGCAATCAAATAGACATCCAGATGTAATAAACATAGTTAAGCTATATTTTAAAAGGCATTATTCATTCCTGTTCTGTTTTATATTTATAATTGGCTTACTTATGTAACTATATAGCTTGGCAAGTTCTTATAAAGTTCATATATCTCCTCTGTGTGTGTGAAACACTGGTAGGCAAATAGATTAGATAGCACAGAGATCAGCTCTATCCTTTTCCAAACTGTAAAGCATACATGTGTGATAAGTAGGAATATTTGCAGATTCATCCATCCACCAGTATTGTTCATATTTTAAACCCCGAAGACTTAATAAGGCCATCCTAGCCCCTAAACCCATGCTAGGCACCAGGTACACTTTGCAGCCACTAAACACATCAAGAGGTATCCATCACAAAAATGCAGGTATGAAAGAAAATGACCTACATACTTAGAAATAATTTCCCCTAGGTCTGTCATCTGGATCAGAAGAAGGAATCCAATTTCTCAGGGCATCTCAGGATTTATTTTTGCCACCTTCTTCCCTTTATGGATGCAACTCTTCCAATCTAACACCTTGGAGCAAGAGTAAAACTTGCCCCTTTGCTTTCTCAGCGAGTGTTTCAGGAAATGTCCCTGTCCACATTCAGCGTTTACTCTCAAGCACAGCTACGCCGATGTGATTTGGCATCTGAAGCCCAAACCACACACCCTTACACATAAATGCATGCAATAGGAGATCAGAGATTGATGTATATAAGGCAAAACAGATGGTTTGGGTTAGTGACAGGCAATGCTCCCCCACATCTCAAGCTAGGTTGGTTTAGAAATATACTTCTAAAAAAAATATCAGACCAAGTTGTCCAAATCTGGATTGATTCCACCTAAACCCATCAACAATTAAGGCACCTATCTTGATGCTCATCCACTGGTCCTTCCAAACTCCCCCCCCCCCTTTAATAAGTTGGCACAGCGGTGCTTGGAGAGCAAGGTGGAAGAGAGAAAGAGGGATGCCTTTCCTACAATGTAAGAACATAAGAAGAGCCATGCTGCATCAGACCAAGGGTCCTAGTCACACAGTGGCCAACCAGCTGTCAATGGGGAACGCACAAGCAACACGTGAGTGCAATAGCACCCTCCCACCCATGTTTCGCAGCAATGGTGCACATAGGCTTCCTGCCTCTGCTACGACATCCCCTTCCACGCACCTGGTGTTTAAAATCCCAGCCAGAAAAGAATTTAGCTTTCAGAATGTGAGCATTATGAACCCCGGAAAGTTATACTTACGAGCCCAAAAATACGAGAGGTAGCAGGAAGCCGGCATTAAGAACATTAAAAGAGCCAAGCTGGAACTAGATTCATCTAGACCAGCATTCTGTTCACACAGTGGCCAACCAGCTGCCCGTGGGAAACCCACAAATAGGACATAATTGCAATAGCATCCTCCCACTCATGTTCCCAACATACGTTCTCTGATACTGGCGGTAGCATATAGCCATCAGGCACTTAACCCTTTTCCCCTGTCTACTATTTCCCATTGCCAAATCGCCCCTCCCCAGTTTTTAATGCAGGAAAACATTGATTTTAAACCCCACAAGGGGGGTCAAGGGGGCAAAATAGCAGCTTGGAAGAAGTGTGTTTTGGGGAACAGAAACCGTAGGCACAAAAGGGTGGATTCTTTCTATTTACGCATTTATTAATTAATTAAATTTATTAAACACCTCATCACATAAATTTCTCTACATTTTTTACCATTACATTTTGTAATACAAATAACATTGCAATAAAATCTACAATACAGAACTAAATGCAGCCCTCTCCCCATCTCTCCACTCTGCTTTGCGGTGTCCTTTTCAAAAGCAGCCTCCTCCTCACCCAAAATGTGCTGCAGAGCTCCCCTTATATCCATTTCCATGTAAATGTGTGGCTTGGGCCTCAGTGTTTATGCATATGCATTTTAAGTGCAGGAGCATGGAGCCAAGAACCATGAGGGTTCATGAAAGATCAAAAGCTACCTCCGCTTGTTTCGAGACCAGAGGCTTCCCTGCAGGAGCAAGACATCTGTCTTTGCAAATTGAAAACCACAACATCACATCCCCTCCAGGCTGTTAATGGGTGACATCACAGACAAACAAAATGGAACTGCACACGCCACCGCATCAGATTCGCAAGCAATTAAGATTTAATCCTTCCCCAAATGAAGTTTAGACGTCTGGGTCTATGCTTTAAGCCTTTAACATTTAAGGCACAGCTCAGCTCAGCAGATATTTTCATTTTAAAATGTATATTCTGCTCTATTACAGAGACACCGGGCAGGTGATCTCTCCCTCTCCGCATTTAACAAAGATGCGGCAATGTAAAACCGTATGTTAAAAATTCACAACAATTACGACAAAGTAGCAACAGCCTGACCAGGTAACACCCAAGTTAAGAACAGTAATCTCTAAGGCATGGGGAAGCGTTTTTTTGTTTGTTTGTTTGTTGTTGTTTTTAAAGGTTTTCATCCAGACAAAACAGCCAACTTGGAGAAAAGCAAACCACTCAACATTTATCACTTTTGACACTTTGTATGTGTTATATAAAAACATCCTGGATGGGAATAAATCTGCACCTGTCTATCAAAACAGCGGCATTTATACAAGTTGTTTGTATACAATACACCAACAACTGTTTGATAATAGACCTAATGATACAGACTAATTGTCCAGTTTTCCCAAATAGAAACCATTACAGGTTACATTCATTTTCTTTTTCCTTGCAAATCACAGAAATCATTCTATACAATCTTGGTAGAAATCAGCTTTTCTTTCTATTTTTCTGTAGCAGGTAGCTGCCTAAACAATAGATTAATTGGAGGTCAACCGACTTCCATCATGTCCAAATAACCCTCTTATTCAGCCTTTCCCAACCGGGTGCTCTCTAGGTCCCATCATCTCAGCAAGTGGGATGATGGTTAGGCAGCATGCATTGCAGCCCCTAGAGGGTTAATTAACCCACAATGGGATGTCATGTCATGTTGTCCAAACTGGCCAAAAGTCTCATTGTTAAGAGCACAATCCTATGCACGTTTCGGCAGGGGGGGAAAACTCCTACAATTCCCAGCATTCCCTATCCAGCCATGCTGAGTGTGAGAGTTTTGGTTCCCCACACCCACCCCCGCACCAACCAGCGCATGACTCGGACGTCTGCATGACATGCACCACTTGCTGACTCTCTGGAATGTCTGGAAGTGGCTTCAGTTACTTCACTTTCCCGTGTTGTGTCAGTTTCAAACATTCCAAAGACTCGCCATTCCGAAGAGTTACTACCAATTTCAAATGTTCCTAGTGGAGTTCCTCTCTGTCTGTGTTGTGTCAAGTTTCAAACGTTCCAAAGCATTACCATTCCAAAGAGTTCCCATCAGTTTCAAACGTTCCAAAGAGTTTGCCTTTTCTAGTGGAGTCCCTGTCTGTTACTTTCATATTTCCTCCGTTATAAGTGACTCACATTCTAACTAGTTCGGAGTTAACGATAACAGAATTAGGGGTAGGATGTGAGAAGAGAAAATCAACATCCTTTTCCTGGACTTGATACATGCCCTCAAGTCTTTTAGACGTTGGTAGCAGAGTTGCTGGTGACTTCCATGACTGCTGAACAGTGCTAAGTAAAGTTGGAAAATATGGAATCACTACAGGAGCAGTAGTTTCAGTCGTTACAGCTGTGTTTCGAGCCCGAGAGACTGAGCCATTCGGCTATCCTGCTCAGAAAAGTGTCCCATATCTTCAGATGGGGAAATTCCTTCAGCCGATCCAACGTTAACCTCAGGGGACGGAACCGATGGGGCTAGCGAAGAGACAGATGAGGACTCAGAAGAATAACTTCCTTGTTCTGATTGTTGAGAAAGATCTGCAGTTGGTATGGCAACAGGAAGAACAGGAGGTGGAACCTGTGCAGGAGGTGGTGCAGGAGGCAATGACTGCAACGGAAGAGTAATAGTAAGCTGGACCATAATATTCCTTGCCACAGAAGGTGGAGGATCAAGAGGTGTAGGCTGACGTAGGTGCGAGGAAGAAGGCATCCTCGCTAGATAGTGTCGATCTTCTTCAAATCGGGACCTACTTCTAGACCGGTATACGTAACGAAGGGGTGAACGGTATGAATATCTATCGTAATCAGAATCTGGAGATCTTGAGCGGTTCCTACTACAGGACGGATATCGGTACCGATCCTCTCGGTATCGATCACAGCAAGAGGAATGGCTGGAAGCTGGGGATCTATCTCGGTACCTATATTCATGCCGTGGCCGAGCAGATGTAATTGGGCGTTCCCGAAGAGTAGGTTGAGCGCTCAGTACTGGTAAGGGGGAGTGGTCTTGTATTTCCCCCTCCGACACCGATGGAACTGATCTCTGTTCCGTCAGTACCGAGATGGAGGCTGCCCCTATAGGGAAGTCCAGCATTAGTGTCGGTATGGATAGCCCTTTAACAACGAAACGAAAATTTTATTTGCGGCCAAAAGGCCAATAAAAAGAGATTGTATACAAATTTTATTACAGCCTATTGGCCAATAGTACATAATTTAAAAATACATAATAAGGACTGGTATTAAAACTTAAAATAGAAAACATTGGTGAGCTAAACATAGGACTCACCCCTTAAAAAGTAAAATACATTGCAGTAATTATATGAGTAAGCAGCAGTGCGAGGCTTTTCACCAACTTAATACTAGACAGATTAAAATGCCAAGAGGTATACTAATTATGGTGAGTTGCCATGAGGACCCGTAAGATGCTACACAACCATTAGGGCTCTGCAGCCAATTGCGCAATGGAAGAACTTGGCTACTTGCAGGGTCATATACTTGTTTGAGCCCTGCAGGAGGATACTCACCAGGGTTCCTTTTGAGTTACCAGCTAAGGCACGTGTTATCGGCCATATCAGCACTTCTCTCATTACGGTATAAAAACAACAGTCGAATAGAACATGTTCAACCGTTTCATGCAGGAGACTTGGTGCTCTGAAGATATCTATGTAAATGGATTTTCCTCACTATGCCTCCCTGCTTTCACTAAAAAGAGATACAATTTATACAGAGCAATAGGAGCAATAGGATCTGCACTGTTTACATATCGTCATTACAAAGTACAATTACCTATAGACTTAATTGATTTCTACAGCTGATTACATTGTGCAAAAATTTGGCAACCTGGATGGTTGCCCTTTAACAGTTTCAGGAGTCTTTGCACGAGCAACAGTAGCCGTGGGCAGTCTCTTTTTCTTTTTCTTGGGCTTATCCAGGTCAGCCGATGATTTAGAGTGTTTCGCTTGCTTAGCCACCCGTTTCGTCATTACCACCGAGGTATGTGGTACGTTGGCAGAAGTGGAAGTTTCACTAGATGGAACTGGTTCCACCTGCTGTGGTGACAAGGCTTGGGATAGAGACATTTTCCCCGGAACAGCCTGTAAAGCTCACTTCCAGAGCTCAGCACAGAGCCAATCCGCTCGATTATGTCTGGCTTGCCTGGTAATTTTTTGGCAATGCGGCAAGTCTCCATGCTATGTCCTTCGCCCAAGCACAAAAGGCAAAGTGAATGTCCGTCAGTGTGAGGGAATTTTCCCGCACGCTTACTACATTTACGAAAGGGGCCTGCTAAGGCCATACACTTCTATTGAAGTTGCGATCTGAGGCGGATTGCCGTTCCGAATAAAAGAATAAACTCTATCTATTAGAAGGGAAAAACGATAGAGAGAGAAAAGGAAGAGCAGAAGTCTAACTAAGTATTTACATAGATAGATAGATAGATAGATAGATAGATAGATAGATAGATGATAGATAGATAGATAGATAGATAGATAGATAGATAGAAAATCTGTTCAATTCTACGCGTTCCCAGCGAGACTCACACAATGGCGGTCGAAGAAGAACTGAGGTAATAGGCGGGAGTGCTCTGGAATATGCACACAGGATGGTGGGGGAGGGGTTCCCGCCTAATTTTTAGAAGTTTCCCGAAGCAAGGCTCCGCGCAGGTGCAGAGCCCATATGTGGGAATGCACAGAGACCACGAAGAAGAATTGAAAGAAACAGCATGATAAAGACATGATGAGTGAAAGAAAAATAGCAAGGAGAGGAAGAGAGAGGAAAAAGAAGGCTATTATTATTATTATTATTATTATTATTTATATAGCACCATCAATGCACATGGTGCTGTACATAGTAAAACAATACAACAGCAACACCCTGCCGCATAGGCTTACATTCTCATAAAATCACAATAAAACAAGAAGAAAGGGAAAGGAATGCACCGAACAAGCTTAGGGTACAATAAACGTAACAACGTTATAAAACAGTAAAATCAAACTCAAGTTCTAAAAGCTTTGGAAAACAAAAAAGTTTTCAGTTGAATTTTAAAGACCGTAATGGAACTCATAGTCCGCAAATGCTATGGAAGGAAATTCCAGGCATAGGAACGGGGAAAGGGAAAAAACAGCAAGGAAAGGGACTGGTGTGGAAAGAAATAGCAAGAATATGTAAAATTGCTAGAAAGTTGTATTTCCAAATAGAGCATTTCATATTTATTCATTGCTGTGGATATATGCAAATGTGTATTGAACACTTGAGTCTTAAACACGGACCCACCACAATTTTCTTCAATGTGAATTATTTTTCCTTCCTGGTCTGATTTGGACTGTTTGCATTTTTGTGAACAATAAGAAGCCAGTAAAAAGTAAATGTTAAAACAAGCAATCCAGTACATGGCTCACAAATAAAGTGCCTAGCGTGACCACTAACAACAACACCCACCATAAATATAACAAGCAGGAAGTACGATAGCCAAGTGTCACAGAGAGCCTAGATACAAAAACTACAAATACATTGCACTGCAAGGATCATAAACTATATAATATGCTACGGGTTTTCTTTTTTTAAAAAATTCCCATAGTCGCAAAAGCCATTGAGGAAAGACAGAAGACCAACCGGTTAAAATCTTATCTGCCCATACAATAAAGTTCATGGCAATCTGCTGCTGAACCATCAATTAACAAAACACCCCCATCTATTCTCAAAAGCTCACCTGGATACCCATTATATATAACTTGTCCAGGTATAGTCAGAGAAAGATTATGGATTCCAACTCTGCCACCTAAAACAAGTCACTTCATCCTGCATTTGTTCCGGAAACACGGCATATTTCCTCGTAACAAAAAAAAGGAGAGGCTTCCCTCTGGAATTATTATGTGCGTCTTATGATCTCACTTGCAGTTCTTGTAGCATTTTAGGAGGATGGACCCTTTGCTCCTTTTTACATAAAAGAACGCAGGGGATGAATCGGAGGAGCCAAGACATTGGCAGCTGTTGCAACCGCAACTGGCCCTCTAATACAACCTGTGTTTAGTTTCTCCCTTTGCAATTCCGCCTTTTCCTGACGAAGGGGGGAAGCAACTCAGTGCCAAAAAGGGCACAGAAGAACCTCTTGAACAATTACGACGGTAGGTATTGGTATCCAACTCGAATGCCCAATTTCAGACCCAAGAGGCTTTGCGTGTACTCTTCCTTTTACTATTTTTAATGGGCATTAAGTTAAGGAACTGCTAAAGTAAGGATGTTCCAAAGTTGGAATGGTTTCAGAAATAAAGCATTCCTCAATGGATCCAGCTCCAATATAACGTTTAGAGCGTGATCAAAATTAAACTGTGTGGTTCTTTGGTGAGTGATAGTGTGTGTGTGTTGTTTTCCCCCCATCATCTCACCCCCCCCGTCACATGACTCGGACATCTGCATGACATGCATGAACTTGCTGATTCGCTGGAACTGGGTTCAGTTACTTGACTTTCCTGTGTTGTGTCAGTTTCAAACATTCCAAAGAGTTACAGCTCCTAGTGGAATTCCTCTCAGTCTGTGTTGTCAGTTTCAAATGTCCCAAAGAATTACCGTTCCTAGTGGAGTTCCCATCTGTTACTTTCATAGTATCTCCATTATAACTGTTCCACATTCTAACTAGTTCTGAGTTCCAAATAGTCCATTTTCCCCCCAGTGTACAAGGATAGAACAGGGTAACAATGGTAAAATAAAGAGCACTCACACCACTCAGCCACCTCCTTCCCATAAGTTGGGGTGTTCAACAACAGACCTGGGTTCTGAACTCCTCATCCACTCAGGGAGCATGTCATGTTCTTCATCCAATGCTCTCAATAGCTTTGTACCCTCTCCAATGGATGCTGGTGGCTATTTCAGTGGGGCGGTGAATCTGCTCTGCGTTTCAGTCAGAACCAATCAGAACACTCAAGGAGGTATCCAAAGTGCTGAACCCATTTGGGGAATAGGGCTCGGCATTTTGGATAGCCCCTTTAGAGTTCTGACTGAAACCCAGAGCGGATTCACTGCCCCTCAGAAATACCAGCCTCCACTGCCCCTCTCTTCTCAGCATGGAGTTGGGATCACAGAAGCGTAGTAAAACATGAGGTGATGCCGTCTAATGCTTAAGCAAATGGGTTGCAATGTTTTAGGGGCTCATTGGTAAGAGACTCACTGATATTTTCACTGCATAAATATGCCTGCCTTAATGTTAAATATCACTTGGGGTAAGATGTTATCATCTCTCCCTCCAGCTTCCTCTCTAAGATTTAAACATAGTGTAGAATAATTTTATGCACTAAAATATTTAATTATTCCCATATTTTTGAGACAGACTCCCTAAGCTCTGGAAAGTGATGAATATATAAACTAGTGCTATGCTGAAACTTTCCCCCACGAAAATTCCGCCCATTCTTGTTCAATTTGATAGAAAAAGAAATTTTGAATTTGAAAAGAATTTGAAAAGAAATTGCTTTTGAAAAGAAATTCAAAGGAGAAGACTTTTCGGAGAAATTCTCATGTGTTTGGTTCAGAGTTCTTGTGTTTTCCTTACTTATGAGATGGCTGAGGAGTCTTTCACTGTACAGTCCTCTCTCTGACAGCTTGTAGCATCTTTTCTTAACCACTAGAAATAAAAGGACACTTTGCAGAATTTTCTCCAAATTTTCTTCACTATATTTTTTTGTGGTGGCTGCATTCTTTCCCCAGCACCTGCCACACCCTGGAATTATGCTAAGTATATGAGGTATTGTGGAGGATGCAAAATGGGGGCCAGGCTGCCAACACAGTTGATGCTGTTGCCACTTGCAGTGGCTGGGCAGAAAAACCAAAACCTGACAGGAAAATAAAAGGAAGAAAGAAGCTGTTCTACAACCCTGGCCAATGGTGACACTTACCTGTGAGACATTGTTGGAGCATTCCTCCTCACTCTGGAGAAATTCAGTGAAATTGTCCCCACCCCCCAATTTTCTGCCTACAAATATGGTGGACAATTTCGAGAGGCCACTTTCACACAGCTCTAATATAAACAGAAAGTGTCATCTGGATGCAATCAAGAAGTTCCTCAATCAGTTTGCAACTAGGAGTGATTCAAAGTCTATAGCATCCGGTAAGTTAAATTTAAGAAGAGGCTGCTCACAGATCTCTTTCTCAAATCATACCTCTCCTTTACATGCAGTTCCTTAGCGATAGGCTGTCCAGCTCCTCTGTGTCATCAGAACAGCTGAGACAATGACAGTCAGAGGGCCGGTGACACTATGATATCATACAGAATCAGCCAATGGGCAAAGAGCTAAGGGATTAAGAAGATTGCAGGTGAAGAAAAGCAAGGTGGCAGCATAAATGGGACAAAATACCCAAGCAGGTAGGGATAGCTGAAAGCTGAACAAAGCCGCCATGGTCCAACAGATGGAGCACCTTCTGCGGCACCATTTTCCACTTCCCTATACAAGTTAAACGGGTGAAGCTGCTCCATTCGCTTGTAGAGCAGCAGGGGACAGAGACTTTACAGGAGGTAAACTGGCAATCTGTCTGCAGCTCAAATTTCAATCCAAGTGGAGAAAAACAACAACATCCCTTGAAGACCTTTTGAAGTGGACATTAATGAGTGCCTGAAGTTCTTTTCCAAGCTTGCCTTGGAAGGATTACACCAGCATCTCTATTTGCAAAGATTTTCCTTGAGATGGCAGTGCATGGCTTTACATCAGAAGCCCTGTTAAGAATTAGGAGATTTCAGCCGAGCTTTGCAGCCATCAGATCTGCACTAGGATTCAAAGACTCGGTTGATTACTACCTCTCCTTGGGCTACCTCGGCACTCTCTTAGATATTGCCTCTTAACCAGCTACCAGTATCTTGCTACTGGTATTGGCTTTCAGTTGTGCCAGGCATGCCCCAGGCAGGCTTCATTCAAAAGGACCCCATAGTCCTGCTATCCAGCTGGAATACTGCAGGCAATTCTTACATTGTTAAAACATCTCAAGCTGGGATCTTCTGGCTTCGGTGGAAGGATGGTCACCATCAGTGAGTGGTTGTCAAGTATTGAGCAGAAGCCTGAGTGGAGATCATCTTGAATGCCCCTGGGAGTTTGATTCCCCCCACATTCCCTTACAAGCTTTTTAGGACCGCCGTTTCCCATGCAGGTGTGGCATTGGGCACTCCTGTCTTTCCACACAAGAGCAGATGTGGGGCAAGAAGCCAGCTTGGTTGCCGATTTCCTTAGCATCTGCTCAATCTCCGATATCTTGCATACTGGAAGAGTCCACATCACCATCTTTCGTGTGCTTGACGTTAAAGTAGAAAACCTTTGGGAGTTGGAAGTAATTATGGGCAGACCAGCTATCAGAACTAGAAGGCGACTAAACTTAAATGGGACTGGAAGAGGTTCAAAAACTTCCCTGCAGAAAGATAAGGCTCCCAGATGTCATGTCAATTAACATGGCTCAGAATATGATGCCTGATTTAAGTCTGGGAGGATATAGTTGTGAAAGACCTCTGGATTGCTCAGTCCATTTCATCTACAGAATCTAAAACAGTGGGGAAGTTCACACAACTGCTGTTGTTGAACCATGCATTAGCGTGTTGTATAAACCCAGGACATTTTCCGCAAGCTGGCTTGTTAACCATGAAGTCTTGCTTGTTAACCATCCTGAACAACCCAACAACAAACCATGGGTTCTCAAGGTGGCTTGTCTGAGAAAAATAAGGCATTCCGCATTGTTAACAAGCCACCCTGTGGAAAACGTCCTGGGTTCAGATAACACATTAAACCTCAATTCAACAAACAAGGCACACTCAGTTAGTGCATTGTGCAAACCTATTTCACTATCAACTAAAAAACTATTATACTTGTTGTTTCAAAGAATACTTAATATCAGGTCTGATTTTCACTTTATTTTTCACAGGAGTGGCTACTAATTGTATGGCCTAGGAGCCTTTGGGGTTTCCACAGTAGAAGGAAAAGTAGGGGGACATCAAATTGGCAAAAATGAAGAGGTCACTGGTGTAAACTCCTGATCACTTTGGTTTATTAGTGAATAGAAAAACCCTATACTTTAAGAACAAATATTTTTGCCTTGAAGTTGAGTGCATGGTTGAAAGATGTCAGCAATTGGGTTACTCCTGGCATATAGAGAATGGAATTTGCAATTTGCTGCCAACAGCAAATTGGACAAAGGACCAGCAAAAGTGAAGGATGGAATGAGGGGAATTTGGAAGGCAATCCAGTTTGGAACTGGGTCTGGAAGAAGAAGAAGAAGAAGAAGAAGAAGAAGGAGGAGGAGGAGGAGGAGGAGGAGGAGGAGGAGGAGGAGGAAGAAGAAGAAGAAGAAGAAGAAGAAGAAGAAGAAGAAGAAGAAGTCTAAATAAAGAATACATGGAACAGATGAGTCTAAGGTACAGTACAGTCCTAGCCCTGCTGGTAAAGGTAAGATCATATTTTACTCTATCAAGTTGTTGTCCCAACATAGCAAATGGATACCAGTTACCATTTACAATTTGGGGCATTCTTATTGCAACAGAGCCTTCACATGGTTAACTAATGAAGTGGACCCAGCCAGCACCCACAGAAGAGTCCACTTCACACAAACACAGAACCTATGTATTTGCTACATAGACAAGTTAGGTACACTCACTCACTCTCAAGCACAGAAGTGGAGGTGGGAGGGACCTACGGCCATATTAGGTTTGCCGTGGTTATTAAGAGTTTCCTCTTGCCTTCCTCCCATCTCAACTGCATCTCAATGTCAATTCTGCTTCTGGCTTTGCCAAGGTGAGCATATAAGCATTCTATGAGCCTTAGAGGAAGTGTGTAACTTGTTTGATAAAACTCAACGCACCACCCTATCAAATAATTTCAAATAATAACAGTTATGTATAGACAAGAGTCATTCCCCACTGAGGATTTTAAACTGCAGATATACAAGGCAGATTGTTTCTGTCTCACATTGTTATCTTTGGATGAGGCTGGCAGTCATTTATTGCATAAAGGGAGGAATCCACCTGCAAAATCTCACATTCCAGGGGAATGTGTTGCAAACCATAGCAGTTTAGGGCAAGCAGGAGCACCTAATCTCCCTAAAGAGTGCAAGAAAATAGAACAGGAAGAAAAGAGTGCAGGAGCTTGAAGCTGTCTGGCTTTCCCCGCAAGCTTACCAGAAAGTGAATAGACTGGGCAGATAGGCAGGTCTCACACATTCCCTCTTTTCTTTTTTGGTCTTGTAAATAGGGTTAATTTAGTATGAAATAATATATGTTGCTTTCCAAAACCTGACCATATGGCTAGGCCACATGAGAAACCTGCAGATGTCTTTGTTCACACAAATTTTAAATTTGAATGATAGGGACATGGTCCTGTTCTGCTGATCAGATCAAGGCGGGGTACTGGTTCCAACATTGGAAAAATGCTAGAGATGGTATTTCAAAAAGTGCAAAAACATTACGCTTGTTCAACTATTAATACAGTCTGGTGAGGTGTTGATCACACGGGCACAAGGAATACAAGAACAGAAGAGGACTTGTTAAGTACCGCTTTTTAAAGAAACCCTACAGAGGGGAAGAGACAGACAGACAGACAGACAGACAGACAGACAGACGAAAGGAAGGAAGGAAGGAAGGAAGGAAGGAAGGAAGGAAGGGAAGGAAGAGACCTGAGCTGCCCTCAGCTGGGTGAGAAAAATACATAACATAGGGAAAAATGGAAGGTTTCCATCCCCATGGCAAAGCTGGGCTATATGCAGAGGCTGAACCTCAGGAGAAGGATTAAGTCTAAAAAAACCCCAAGAACCACATCCAGTAACTCTAGATTTAGAGGATGGCAACCAACAGGGTTTTTGAAACACAGACACAATTGACTTATCAGGGATCAAAGTCCCAAAACCAAGCAATAATTCAAGCACAGACTGTTCAAACGTGTATACTGTACACAAAGAACATGCAATCTTTGCATATAGTAATTCCTTTCTTGCCTGGAATTTAACAAACACCACGTTGTTGATCAGCCTAATGAGCAGCAGCTGTGGACATGGGTAAATGTGTTAGCAAGCACGATTTGGCATTTATTCATTTTTTCCATTGCATCAGACTCAATACATAAAATTCAAAAACACCAGGTGATGAACAAGAACAATCCAATTTCTATACCTGGCCTTAAAGTACTAATCTGGGCATTCCTAGATCCTTCTACATCTCAACGATCTTACTATTTTGTAATAGTGGGGCAGGACTTCCCTGCCCCATTTCTCGGCCATTTCATGAGGCTTACTCCTCTAGTTTTTGAAGTGAACACTTTCATTTCAATTCCTTCTTCAACACCAAAGCCTGGTTACTGCTTTCACAGCACTGGCTCACACAAAATGTACCACCCCATCTGTTGACCAGTTCTTATACTGCTGACAAATCAGAAATGAGCCCTGCATTACAGGTTATCTCCTGCTAAACAGGCTGTTTTTCAAGCTGATCATTTTAGTTTGCTTCAGCCCACACTGATAACAAGGTTTTGGCCTGCCACCCCTTCTTTTTCAATTTTTTTTACTAATCTCACAGAAAAATGTACAATTATGCATTCCGATCTCACCCCAGAAATTAGTTTGCACAAAGTCATGCTGCAAATTGTGAATGTGATTTGGCATATGCACACCAAAATTGGTTTATCTGAGTGTGGGATGGACCAAGGAGAATAGTGAAAAATAACATGAGAAGCAATTGATGTCAGAAGGGCATCTCTTGCAGGATGCAAGTGCAACAGCACCTTCTTGCCCATGTTCCCCAGCAACTGGTGTACGTAAGCTTCCTGACTCTCATATGAAAGATAGCACACAGCCATCAGGACTAGAAGCCATTGAAAGCCTTCTCCTGCAAGAATTTATTTAACCCCTTTTTAAAGCCATCCAAATTGATGGACATCATTACATCTTGTGGCAGTGAATCCCATAGTTTAATGAGGCACCATGTCAAGAAGTCCTTTTATCTGTCCTAACTTTCCCCAGAAATCAACTTCATGAGATGATCCCCTTGGGTTCTAGTATTATGAGAGAGGGAGAAAGTGACTCACTATTCATTCTCCACATCATGCATAGTTTTCTAGGAGTAATCTACACTTCTATTATGTCTCCTCATAGCCTCCTTTCTGCCCCAAGCTAAACAATCCCAGTTGTTGTAATCTTTCTCTCATAGGGGAGATGCTTCAGCCCTTTGATCGTTTTAGTTGCCCTTTTCTGCACACTTTTCAAAATTATAGGTGTTTTCTTTTTAATTTAGCATTTTTATGCTGTTTCTCTGTGATGACCAAATCAGAGAACAAAAAGCAACATTCATTTTTAAAATGTTGCCATTAAACAGATTTTAATAATATTTCCCCCCAGTACGTATATGCCACCTTTCTTGGCAGAGATCTTTCAAGGCAGCTCACATAAACAATTAAAATATAAAACACAGAAAACACGGGGGGGGGGGGGGGGCATAGAAAATATGACTAAATTAAGCCCTGTTCATTTCAATGGGTCTAAAGTAGGATTTTAGTTGGATTCTACTCTTGTATTTCTCTTTTCCTCCAAGAAAGTTCAGATGCGAGGAAGGTCAGATGGAGAGACTATTACTTGCCCAAAGCTAACCGGCAAGTGTGGATAATTAAGGGCTTGTCTACCACAAAGGTTAGCCAAGGGCTGGTTGGTATTACCCTTGGGAGGTTGGCCAGCTGCTTCTTTTGCATCTGGTTTGACTGGTACTCTCATGGTAGAAAGGTCATCTGAGCATTCCATTACAGGTCCACTCTAGGATTCAACAAATCATCACGGGCAACCATAAAGTGGGTTGACCAGTGGCTTGCTGGATCACAGTTTGTGCTTGTGACATAGCATTCAAAGACGCCATGCATCCTAGGTATAAAAGAAGCAACCAGAAAACCATTAAAGAGTTTTGTGTGTTAGCACAGTGCAGCTAACACTAATCACTGCTGATGTTCCGTTTCAGGTCTCTCTCTTCAACAAGGAGCAAATCCCAAATTAATGTCATAATTTGGCCCTCATGGTGATTGTGTTTGGGGCCAACAATCAAGAGTAAGATTCTTTTTAAATATTGCAATACAAGGAGGAGATAGTAAGGGTGTAAGTTAGAGATAACCTCTCTGGTTAAAACTACTTAGCTCGTGATATAAAATAAATCCAGATTAGGTGCTGTAAATGAGATGATAAACGAGATACTGAACATCAAGCTGATGTTTGGAGAATCTGGGTGAATGTGAACACTCCTTGTTCATCCACCCCTACGCTGCATGCCTTCTATTTTCAAGACAGCCACAGAAGAAACCCATAAAAATACAACCTATCTACAACTTCTGCTTGACATACATTTGCACTGAATTGTATTCCCAAGATGGCTAAGGCACTGCATAAATAAAAAAAACAGCAGTGAAATCCTATGAATATTTACTGAGAACCAAGTTCATTGTGTCCAACAGGACTCCTCTGCACACTTGACAGTCAGGTTCAAATCAATAAAACAGAGAAATGTAAGTACTGCAAAAGCACCACATCTTACACATCTTTTAACTGGACACAAAAGAGGTAACTCAAAGAAAGGAAACTTAAGCTGCATAGGTTTGGGATTTAGCGAGTCACCGGGTGCCTGAAAAAAGTTTTCCAGGTAAGAAGAGCTCTTCACCTCTCTATAAATGAGCGAACTATCTCTGTCATACCTGGCAGCCAGTTCCTCTACAGGAGAATTGCCGATAAGCCACCATCCTTCGAGGGAGTTAGCTTTTTAATGCTTCTAGAATCACCACAATTCTTCCATCATGTGGAAATCTCCTTTATGTATCCCAGAAAGGTGCATGACAAGTACAGGTGATTATAAGGGTCACAGCTAGGGAGGAGCCTGGAGTTTATTTTTACTGGCACATGGCAGGTCCTTTAGTTAAAGCCTGCCTTGTGAGAAAATCAAGAAATGATTAATTTTTACAAAGGTGTTGGATTTCAGAAGCTGGATTATCCTGCATAATAAAATGCAATGCAGCAGCCAATCTTTCTGCTTGGATTGTCAGGGCAATGACTGCTTTATGAGGCAATTTCCACAGGGTGTTGGTAGGAAATGCTGTCGGGTGACCTATAAAGGATTTATGCGTGTGGCTAAAATGTACACTTCTGCAGCAACACCCAGCCCTTGGGTCTTGCTAGGGTGAATGTCAATGCTAGAAAATATGGACAGAAATTTACCTGCCTAAACATGTGATGGAATCAAGGTCTGTTCTTGGCTCTGCTCCCACTGACTTTTTAGAGACGTTCCTCTTAACATGAAATGATAATGTGGGGCTCCTCTAAATGAGTGGTTTATTGCACATTCATGATTGGCCACTCATGAAAGCTTGCTGGTCTTTTAAATGATGTTGTGAATGACCAGGATGTCTCCTGTGGCGTCCACTGGAAATTCCGTCATGAGAAGAACCACTTTTAAAGTGGTAACATCTGAAAAAAGCAAGATTTCCGCCACGAGATGGCACAGTCTCAATGGAACGTGGTCGCCCCCTTCATCTGTGTAATTAAACCCATAACAATCATGCCAAAAAGCAAGAAGCACAAACGCCCCGGGTAAGCAATGCGATTTCCCCCTAATGTAAAGATGCTCGTGTTCCAAAAGCAATCTATACATTAATTTTTGAAAATGTATTTTTAGGATTACCAGTAAAGCAGCGTCCAGTTTGCATGCATTCTCAAGAACCCTTTGCGTCACAGCAAGAGATCCCAAGGTGCTCTTGGCTTCTTTTCCAACAATCTGAAGACTGCCTGCTTGCGCACAGACCTGCTCATCTTCCTCAGAGGCCATTCTCAAAGTGCCCCTGCTTTCAGAAGTTCTAAATGGAGTGAGAGGGCCTTTTCAGTGGTAGTATCCCATCTATGAAGCTCTCTTCAGGTCCACCTGCACTGGTAAATTTAAAGTGTCAGCACAATACTGTTTTTTATTTGGCAGAACCTTTTTTTTTTGCTTGTTTTAATGAACAGTAATTTTGATTTTTTTTTCTGCTGTACTGCTTGTTGTTTTATCCAGTGTTTATTGTTTTTTACTGCCATCACTGCTTTTACAATTTGCTTTGCCACACTAGATTTTTATTTGATTTTTAACCATATTTTATTTCATGGTTCTTTGAAAATTTTTAATTAAAATATAAAAGGTGAGTTATAAATCTTTGAAGAAGACGAAGAAGAGAAGGCAAAAGTCAGCAGTTGAGGCACTACGGCAAACTTAGAAACACATGCTGAATTATCGATTTTGCTTTATGACCACTCCCTAATCTCCACTTCTATATTTATTGCAGGAAAATCCAGCTCTTCAAAAATATTTATAGCCTGCTTTTATATTAAATAATACCCAAAATGGGTTCCATAAAAGGTGGTGGTTGGGGACTAATACAAAGTGAAAGTATTTAAGGCTAACTAAAATGCCCTCTCAAACAGAAATAAGCAGAATTAGAAGCATTATTATAAAGCTACCCAGAATGAAATCCCACCAAAAGCTTGTGCTTACTAAAACAGCTTTTTATCTGACACTAAACAACTATGTTTGGTGAGGGAAACCCACAGCCAGGTCACTACCACAGAGGAAACCTGATTCCCTGTAGTCACCCAGCTGTTGGGGAAATTCCCAAGCAGGGTATAACACTTCGAAAGCGGTTTGATAATGGTACATAGGCTGACCATATGAAAAGGAGGACAGAGCTCATGTACCTTTAACAATTGTAGAGAAAAGGGAATTTCAGCTGTTGTCATTTGTATGCAATTAGTTCCTGGTGAAATTCCCTCTTCATCACAACAGTTAAAGTTGCAGGCACTATTCTAGAGTGACCATGTACAAAAGAAGGCAGGGCCCTTGCAACTTTAACTGGTGTGATGAAGAGGGAATTTCACCAGGAACTAATTGCATACAAATGACACTGGCTGAAATTCCCTTTTCTCTACAACTGTTAAAGTTACATGAGCCCTGTCCTCCTTTTCATATGGTCAGCCTACCCAACAGGCAATCTGCCAGAGCTCCTGAAAATATCCAGCTGCCACAGGAGTTTAATGAAATGAATCAATATTATTTGTAATCACACAAGCCAGCTTGGTTGGAAGTTTGTCACTTTACAGATAGAAAACACACCCTTTCAAGGACACTCAGTGAACGAAGCCAAACTTCAATCCAAAGGTCTATGTTTCCCAGATATGATAGGATCAGCTCTACCATTAGGCAGAGTGAGTAGCGTGAGCACCTACACATTGCCAAAGAAGAGGACAAAAGAGGCCTGGAATAGCATAAAATGTGCATATGTTAATTTAGAGATATGAAGGCCCAGGAAAAAAATGGGTAAAAATTCTGCCCCTTCTCCCGTTTCCCCCTCCCTCAAAGACCAAAAAAAAAAATCCTTTGGGGGAAACCAAGGTTGGTTTTATACACAATTTCTCAGGTTTTTTTCCTGTTTTTTTTTCCAGGCAGTAGAAAGAGACAATAAGCCAGAGGCTGGGTTTGACCCCCAAATGACTAGTCACATATTTGCCCTCAAGATATCGATTTTCACAGGAAGAAAACCGGTGATATTCTGAGCAAGATTACCCCCCCCCCCCAAAGTAAACAAACAGACAAACCTACCCTTCAAAAACAGTCAGGCAAAAATCTCCCCCCCCCCTCCAAGCTGAAAAAAGAAAGCAGGTAAAAAAACCCTGCAGAAAAATCCAGGCAGGCAAAACTGCTCTGCGAAACAACTCAAGCAAGAGAACAAAACTGCTCCCTCCCCCACCTCAAAAAAACCCTCTAAGCAGGCAGGCAAAACTGCCCCTGGACAACCCAGCAAGGCAAAACTGCCATACACACATCCCAAAACCAGTAAAATACACAGGTACAATTGCCCCCTTCCCCTCACCCAGCCTATATAAAAACAGGCACAACTGCCTGTCCCCTAAAGCAAACACACACATGCACACACCTTCCCCAAAGAACTGGAACCAAAACCGTAAAGGCAATCTCCTGACACACATGTACACAAACACACATATGGGCAGAACACTGCCACTCCATTTTAGCTAGCTGAGCATGCTGCAAAGTAGATCTCTGGGCTGCAATTGCCTGGCCCTCTTTCTTTCATCTTGGAAGAACAGTCTGGGGCCCATGTGGAGCCTAGAGCTATGCTGCGGAAAAGAAAAGAAGGCTAGAGGTCTCCGTTGCAGTCACAGAAGGCATGAAAAAAACACCCAGTTATAATATAAAACTGGCAGAGCCGTGCAGAGGGGGGGGGCAGTGGAGCCAGTTGGCCCGAGGCCCACGATTTTGAGGGGACACTCCAACGAGGATAGCCCCCCCCAGCTTATGCTGCTGCTTCCATAGCATAAGCGACCCATCGAGAAGCGAGGAGCCCGTCTTGCGGAAACAGCGCAGAAGCCATCCGTCGTGAATACCACGGTCAAACTACAAGCTCCAGAGGGCCATGCCACATGCGGGGTGGGGATATATGTGCCTTGAGGTGTTGTAGAACAGGTTTAATATGAAGGTGTTATGTAGAACGGACATGTTGGTGGGCACGCCCCCTTGGGGCGGCCATGTTGTCCTCCTTTTTTGAAATGGGGGGCACACACTTCCCATCTGGCCTGGGCCTATGACCAGCTCTGCACGGTCCTGAAAACTGGGTGAGACAGGGGACTTGGCAGATGCCGGTGTGGGTGTGGGTGGGTGGGTGCGCGCGCAGGAAGGGGATGCATGGCTGCTGCTGCTGCCCCATCTGCCAGGTAATGTCTGGTAGAAGAAATGCATCCCATTCAGCTTTTCCATACCCATGCTCAAATTCATGGGCTGTTGTTTGCAGCCGGTGGGGAAACACTAAATGTCATCCACTGCGTCATGCGTTTCTTTTATCAGAGATGAACGAAGGCATAAGCCAACAACAGTTACACGTTCCAGCTGTAAAAACTAGTTCAGCCTTTTAAAATCAAAGCCAGGAGTAACAACAACAAAATCTCACAATGTATTATCATAGTGCTGGTAAAATGAACATCTATTCTATCACGGTGCAAGGTACTTAGAAGAAGAAAGCACAAAGGTAGTGTGACATGGAATTTGATTGAAGCAACATTAAGGTGTCAAAGTACCCAGCTTAGGAGAGAGGCCAACTGATTTAAAAGAAAGCTTTGTTTTTCTTCCAGCTAAGAGGCCCCATTATCTTGTCTTTGGTATGTTGATTGACCTTGCTTGCTTGGCTTCTGTAACTTCGCTTGCAAATAGAGTTTTTAAGTTTCGATTCATGAACGTCACTAGAGAGGGGTGTTTAATTTTTTTTGATGCCATGAGGGTAAAAAGCCTTTGTTCAGTTTGTGAGGGGCGTTTTCCCCGGAATTTTAGCCAGAAAGCACCAGGGGATTCGCCGGACAGCGCTGTTCTTTTCTAATAAAACTGAATTGAACCTACCTCCTTCTATCTGAGTTTGATTTTAAGTAACTCCAGGTTACAGTAGCTAAAGTATTAATGACCAGCCAGATAGTCAAAGCCCATGAACTTGCACTAGGCAGCAATCAACTACACACAGCTACTGCATGTTTAGCTATATGCATGCTTTTACTGGAGTGAGCACAGATCACATACACTGTATCCAGGATGCTTTCCTCTCCCCTACAACAACCCAGAGAGAGATAAAATTGAAATTCTGAATAAGCTAGTGCACTTGTAGCTGGGGCAAAACATATGAATAAAAACATCTCATGGGCGGCTGGATTATTTATAAATAAAATAATAGTCCGGGTTGTAATGACTTGATGCTATTGGTTTTTTAGACTGTTTTCTTTGTTTTATGAGGCGTTTGGGGGTGTATTTAGTACTTTAAGCTACTTTAGGGAGGGTAGTTTAATACTAGGGGTGTGCATCGGATCGGATCCGATCCACGATCCGAATCCGATCCGACCCAAAATCAGGAAAATCCGATCCGATCCGATCCGACCAACCTCCAATCCAATCCGATCCGATGAGGTCCGATCCGGATCGGACGCCATTTTGAATGCTTTTTCCCATAGCCAAGTATTGTTTTACAAAAACGCCTATAACTTTTTCATTTTTAAAGATAAAAGGATGAAACTTGGGCACATTGTAGACTGGTTAGGGATAGTTATCTGTGAGAAATTTCAGAAAGATTGGTGCATGCGTTTTGTGGCAATTAATTTTTTAATAAATACCCAGGAATGCTTATAACTTTGTCATTTTTAAAGTTACAAACATGAAACTTTGCCACATTGTAGGAGGTACCTTGGGACCTATGTGTGTGAAATTTCAGAAACATAGGTGCTTGCCTTGTGTGGCAATTAATTTTAGAAAAATGGGTAGTAGTGGGGAAAGTACAGTTATGCCTCCCATTTTTTTATTTTTAAAGATACAAACAGGAAACCTGGGCACATTACAGGTACCACTTGCCTTGATATGTGAGTGAAATTTCAGAAACATTGGAGCTTGCCTTGTGTGGCAATTAAGTTTTGAAACAATGAGGAAAGAAACACCTATAACTTTGTCATTTTTAAAGTTACACACATGAAACTTTGCCACATTGTAGGTGGTACCTTGGGACCTATGTGTGTGAAATTTCAGAAACATAGGTGCTTGCCTTGTGTGGCAATTAACTTTAGAAAAATGGGTAGTAGTGGGGTAAATACAGTTATGCCTCCCATTTTTTTAGTTTTGAAGATACAAACAGGAAACTTGGGCACATTACAGGGAACACTTCACTTGATATGTGTGTAAAATTTCAGAAACATTGGTGCTTGCCTGGTGTGGCAATTAATTTTTGAAACAATGAGGGATTCATTGGACAGCACTTGCCCATAGGGATTCATTGGAGAGTACTTGTCCATAGGGAATCATTGGAAAGCACTTTCCCATAGGGAATCATTGCATTGCACTTTCCCACTGAGAAATGCAGTTATGCCTCCCACATTTTTATTTTTGAAGATACAAACAGGAAACTTGGGCACATTGTAGACTGGTTAGGGATAGTTATCTGTGAGAAATTTCAGAAAGATTGGTGCATGCATTTTGTGGCAATTAATTTTTTAATAAATACGCAGGAATGCCTATAACTTTGTCATTTTTAAAGTTACACACATGAAACTTTGCCACATTGTAGGTGGTACCTTGGGACCTATGTGTGTGAAATTTCAAAAACGTAGGTGCTTGCCTTGTGTGGCAATTAATTTTAGAAAAATGGGTAGTAGTGGGGTAAATACAGTTACGCCTCCCATTTTTTTATTTTTTAAGATACAAACAGGAAACATGGGCACATTACAGGGAACACTTCACTTGATATGTGTGTAAAATTTCAGAAACATTGGAGCTTGCCTTGTGTGGCAATTAATTTTTGAAACAATGAGGAAAGAAACGCCTATAACCTTTTTATTTTAAAAGTTAGAAGTCTGAACATTGCTCACTTTGTAGATGGGTTAGGGGTAGATATGTGTCAGAAATTTCAGAATGATAGGTCCAGGCATTTGATGGCTATGGAATTTTTAGATAAAATGTTTCAAAAAATTTTCCACAGAGGCCCGGTCTTCCCCTCTTCCCCCTCCCGCTTCCCGCGAAGAAAAGGAAACATTCTCTCGTCTCGATCCCTTTGATCCTGTTGCTAGTATCCATTACAGGGCTCGTGTCTGCTTTCACTTTTTACTCAAGCAGAACGGCTGAGCCTAGCTGAGTTTTGCAGCCATGCGTGCAAGGAAGGATCTCTCTCATCTCGATCCCTTTGATCCTGTTGCTAGTATCCATTACAGGGCTCGTGTCTGCTTTCACTTTTTACTCAAGCAGAACGGCTGAACCTAGCTCAGTTTTGCAGCCATGCGTGCAAGGAAGGATCACTCTCTCTCGATCTCTTTGATCCTTTGTTCCTCCCCTTCTCCTCCCCCTCGCCGGCGTTGTGTGTGCGCCCCGCCGGTGCCCTCGCGTGCGGGCCGGTTCCTGGGCAGCAGAGGCTCTGCCTGGCTGCTGTGAGGCTCCTGAAGGGCTTGCCTAATGCGGGCTGTTGTGCTCCGCTGGGCCGCGGGGGTAGGTTGATGATGAAGAGGATGATGGGGAGGGCGTTCAATGGCCCCTCCGCTCACCAACTGACAGCGCGTGCTCCGCTCCAGACACCCGGCCTCGGCAGCCAGGAGGATACGCTGCCAAGCCCGCCGCCGCCGCCCGCGCGCGCACACACACCACCCGTCCATTATCATTTGGGCAGCCCTAATTAAGGAGCGCTCAAAAAATGGCAAAACCCCCTCTCCTTTTTTCTTAATTCCTTGCAGCTCCCACGATTTAACCCTTTCCTATCAGCTACAATTAATTAATAGTAGGATGACCAGTACCAGGAGACTGGTGTGTACAAATGTTTTTTTTTTTTAGGCTTGAGATCATAAAGAGGCAAATATTCTACCTACAGTATTGGAAGCAGTATGTTGGGAAACAAGGGTGACCATATGACAGTTAAAGCTGCAGGAGCTATACTAGAGTGACCAGATACAAAAGAGAGCAGAGCTCCTGCAATTTTAACTTTTGTGATGAAGAGGGAATTTCACCAGGTGCCGCATGGATACAAATGACACCTGCTGAAATTCCCTTTTCTATTCCACTGTTAAAGCCCTGTATTCCTTTTCATATGGTCATCCTACTAATTACATTTTTTAAAAAAGTAATAATACATACTGCTTCCAATACGGTAAGTAGAATATTTGCCTCTTTATGATCTCAAGCCTAAAAAAAAAAAACATTTGTACACACCAGTCTCCTGGTACTGGTCATCCTACTATTAATTAATTGTAGCTGATAGGAAAGGGTTAAATCGTGGGAGCTGCAAGGAATTAAGAAAAAAGGAGAGGGGGTTTTGCCATTTTTTGAGCGCTCCTTAATTAGGGCTGCCCAAATGATAATGGACGGGTGGTGTGTGTGCGCGCGCGGGCGGCGGCGGCGGCGGGCTTGGCAGCGTATCCTCCTGGTTGCCGAGGTCGGGTGTCTGGAGCGGAGCACGCGCTGTCAGTTGGTGAGCGGAGGGGCCATTGAACGCCCTCCCCATCATCCTCTTCATCATCAACCTACCCCCGCGGCCCAGCGGAGCACAACAGCCCGCATTAGGCAAGCCCTTCAGGAGCCTCACAGCAGCCAGGCAGAGCCTCTGCTGCCCAGGAACCGGCCCGCACGCGAGGGCACCGGCGGGGCGCACACACAACGCCGGCGAGGGGGAGGAGAAGGGGAGGAACAAAGGATCAAAGAGATCGAGAGAGAGTGATCCTTCCTTGCACGCATGGCTGCAAAACTGAGCTAGGTTCAGCCGTTCTGCTTGAGTAAAAAGTGAAAGCAGACACGAGCCCTGTAATGGATACTAGCAACAGGATCAAAGGGATCGAGATGAGAGAGATCCTTCCTTGCACGCATGGCTGCAAAACTCAGCTAGGCTCAGCCGTTCTGCTTGAGTAAAAAGTGAAAGCAGACACGAGCCCTGTAATGGATACTAGCAACAGGATCAAAGGGATCGAGACGAGAGAATGTTTCCTTTTCTTCGCGGGAAGCGGGAGGGGGAAGAGGGGAAGACCGGGCCTCTGTGGAAAATTTTTTGAAACATTTTATCTAAAAATTCCATAGCCATCAAATGCCTGGACCTATCATTCTGAAATTTCTGACACATATCTACCCCTAACCCATCTACAAAGTGAGCAATGTTCAGACTTCTAACTTTTAAAATAAAAAGGTTATAGGCGTTTCTTTCCTCATTGTTTCAAAAATTAATTGCCACACAAGGCAAGCTCCAATGTTTCTGAAATTTTACACACATATCAAGTGAAGTGTTCCCTGTAATGTGCCCATGTTTCCTGTTTGTATCTTAAAAAATAAAAAAATGGGAGGCGTAACTGTATTTACCCCACTACTACCCATTTTTCTAAAATTAATTGCCACACAAGGCAAGCACCTACGTTTTTGAAATTTCACACACATAGGTCCCAAGGTACCACCTACAATGTGGCAAAGTTTCATGTGTGTAACTTTAAAAATGACAAAGTTATAGGCATTCCTGCGTATTTATTAAAAAATTAATTGCCACAAAATGCATGCACCAATCTTTCTGAAATTTCTCACAGATAACTATCCCTAACCAGTCTACAATGTGCCCAAGTTTCCTGTTTGTATCTTCAAAAATAAAAATGTGGGAGGCATAACTGCATTTCTCAGTGGGAAAGTGCAATGCAATGATTCCCTATGGGAAAGTGCTTTCCAATGATTCCCTATGGACAAGTACTCTCCAATGAATCCCTATGGGCAAGTGCTGTCCAATGAATCCCTCATTGTTTCAAAAATTAATTGCCACACCAGGCAAGCACCAATGTTTCTGAAATTTTACACACATATCAAGTGAAGTGTTCCCTGTAATGTGCCCAAGTTTCCTGTTTGTATCTTCAAAACTAAAAAAATGGGAGGCATAACTGTATTTACCCCACTACTACCCATTTTTCTAAAATTAATTGCCACACAAGGCAAGCACCTATGTTTCTGAAATTTCACACACATAGGTCCCAAGGTACCACCTACAATGTGGCAAAGTTTCATGTGTGTAACTTTAAAAATGACAAAGTTATAGGTGTTTCTTTCCTCATTGTTTCAAAACTTAATTGCCACACAAGGCAAGCTCCAATGTTTCTGAAATTTCACTCACATATCAAGGCAAGTGGTACCTGTAATGTGCCCAGGTTTCCTGTTTGTATCTTTAAAAATAAAAAAATGGGAGGCGTAACTGTATTTACCCCACTACTACCCATTTTTCTAAAATTAATTGCCACACAAGGCAAGCACCTATGTTTCTGAAATTTCACACACATAGGTCCCAAGGTACCTCCTACAATGTGGCAAAGTTTCATGTTTGTAACTTTAAAAATGACAAAGTTATAAGCATTCCTGGGTATTTATTAAAAAATTAATTGCCACAAAACGCATGCACCAATCTTTCTGAAATTTCTCACAGATAACTATCCCTAACCAGTCTACAATGTGCCCAAGTTTCATCCTTCTATCTTTAAAAATGAAAAAGTTATAGGCGTTTTTGTAAAACAATACTTGGCTATGAGAAAAAGCATTCAAAATGGCGTCCGATCCAGATCGGACATCTGGTCCGATCCGATCCGACCAGCCTCCGATCCGATCCGATCCGATCCGACCCCCCAGGTCCGATTCCGATCCGCTATCCGATCCGATCCGGGGGGTCAGTGCACATCCCTATTTAATACATTTTACAAATAGGAAAAAGTAATACTTTCCAGTGTTTGAAAGGCCAGATTTGCTGGGCTGGATCCAGATTAAGTTAGCTATAAAAAGGTCCCACTGAAATCAAGGGGACAAATTAGTCATGACTTTAGTCTCGCTGGTTTAAATTTGAATTGTGGGACTAATCAGGATCAAGCTGGTGTTTGAACTTAGCACACAGAATTGTGTTCTGAATATGCACACCCCATTCTGGTATCTCAATCTTCAAGGCCTATCTTGTGTTACAAACCAGAATACTGAACAGGCAAGTTAAACCAAAAACTTCCATTCTCTTGACCAATAAAATCTGCATGGATATCAATACATACACACACATCCAAAAATCAGCTAAGCTCATGACATCTTCCAGAATCATTTTTTGATAACTATGGAACTTTGAATTCAGAAATGGGAACTATTCAGTCCATGTTTGGGGGGGGGGGGGGATGTCTGTGTTTATGTGAATCTGTACAACTCGTAGGATTGTTTACTGCTGGGTTTTGTCTCCATTTTTTAAGAATGCTTTGCAAAAATAGCAGCCAGGAGGCTCTGCTGCTAGAAATGAGAAGGAAGGGAGCGTATTAATGTTGAATTCAATTATTAACCTTATTAGCCACACGTATATGTGGATGTCTACATATATATACTGACATTATTTCACTATTGTATTAGTAGCATGACTGACCTTTCTTGGGTTTTTGATGAGATGCTTGAGCTGTGTAAGGGTTAAATTAGCCCCTCCCAACCCTCACCTAAATGAAAGTACCATTGCAGAGAAATCCTCAGGAGTTATCTTTTTACAGAGATCATGCAACAGAAAAATCCATACAAAAGTCACTAATTTAAAGGAGACTAGCTAGACAAAAAAGTTTCATTGCTATGCAGTAGCACAAGTTATATATGCAAAGTATGCCAGGTAGTTTGGGCCTCTGTCTCATATATAAATATATTTCCTTGTCTTTATTTATTTACCTGGGCTTAGGGAGTTTCCTGCGGAAGCAGAAAAAAGAAATAGTTGAATCTTCCAAGTACAAAGCAGGAAGGTGAATGTTTAAAAATACGTAATCTAGAACTTCTTGTGTGCCCACTAAATTACACCAATTTCCTTTAAAAGATTACACTAACACTAACGAATAAATGGATTTGGCTTGGATGCTGTCACTGAGGAAAGCATGGAAGGGGCCGTATCTAAATGGTACAGCACATCCATTGCATGCAGAAGGCACCAGGTTCAATTCCCGGCATCTTCAGTAAAAAAAAAAAAAAAAAAGATCAGGTAGTAATTGTTGGGAAAGACCCTTGCCTGCCAGAAGTCATGGAAAGACAATGCTAGTCAGAATACATAAGACTGGGCTAGAAAAAAAAAGCAATGTTCTGAAAGCTACTTACATTTACTTGATGTAGGATGCTAATGGAAGGCCCTCTGCCATTCAGAAATGGAAGTTTAATCAGAGTCTGAGAGAGCCCATGGAGAAACAAGGTACAGGTAGCAAGAAGGTTCGACCGATTTACCGAACCTGATTGACTAGATTGACTAGGGCCTCTGCTTGCTGTCAAAGGCCACAACCTGGGTTTGGAGGTGTGTCAACCAGTTTTGGATGGGGCTTCACTCCCCCTGAAAGACTATGTTCGCAGCTTGGGGGTGCTCCTGGATCCGTCGCTCCAAATGACAGCCCAGATAGATGCAACGGCCGGGAGTGCCTACTATCAGCTTCAGCTGATACGCCAGCTGCGCCCCTTCCTAGATAGCGCACACACTGGTAACTTCGAGGCTCGACTTCTGCAATGCGCTGTACATAGGGCTACCTTTGTGCCTTGTTCGGAAACTTCAACTAGTTCAAAATATGGCAGACAGGTTGGTCACCGGTACACCTACGGGTGACCATATTACACCAACTTTAAAATCTCTTCACTGGCTGCCAATTACTTTCTGGGCGAAGTACAAAGTGTTGGTTATTACCTTTGAAGTCCTACATGGTTTGGGTCCAGGCTACCTGCAGGATCGCCTTCTCCCGTACAATCCACCCCGTACGCTCAGGTCCTCTGGAAGGAACCTACTTCAGTCAGCGAATACTAGGTTGACAGGTATTACCCGGATGACCTTCTCTTCTGCCGCTCCCAGACTGTGGAATGGCCTACCAGAGGAGACTCGTCAACTTAACAGTCTTTTAGAATTTAAGAAAGCTATAAAGACTTAATCTCTTCTGGCAGGCATATCCAGTGGAATTTTAGGATGTTTTAGGATGTTTTATTGCTATTTTAATAATGTGTACCATGTTTTTAATCAGTTTTATGTATTTTATCATATTTTATATGATAATCGATCCAAACGGAGAGGTGGGTAAGAAATAAAATAAAAAGACCTACCTTGTTGAGGACGGTACCTACAAGGACAACATAAGAACACAAGAAGAGCAAAGCCCTCTCTAATCCAGCATTTTGTTCTATAGTAGCCACCCAGATGCCCATGGGAAGCCCACAAATAGTCATCTACCATGGCGCTTCTTACGTTCTTATGTACTCACCACTTACCTGGACAGGCTCCAACCACTGGAACATTTTATTTTGTTACAATAAAATGTGACTCATGAGATCATTGGTGGAGTTACCAAGGGTAGTGGCTAGTCTACAGGATTTGGTTTGTTCATTGCATGAGTTAAATTATTTTCAGATTTAACGATTCTATCGTTGAACTATAACACACCTTCTAATGTTACCCTGGTATTCTGTTTCAATTCTATCACTTTATGGGGTTGCATTGTTCAACGATTAGCAAACACCATTTTTACCAAATGACAGCAAGCAATAGGACATCATACTTACCAAAGTGGTTTGGCTACTCCACCAGTAAGCTGTTTTGCTGAATCGGAGCTCATTCTAAATAGCACCTTTGGGACTCATCACCATATAGGGAACCATTACTCACTAATGTGCTTTCACCATGGCATATTTGCATGAACTATCCAAACACTGAGAAGCAACATATCCACATTAATGCCACAATACTCACAGTGAGGTTGCGTTTCTTTGGAGGGAGGCTCGCATTCCTAAAACATGTTCAATTGATTGCTCTATGGATTAGAGATCCTGGCTTCCAGCATAAACCAAGCCATCTACCAGTCACCAAAAATCCTAGTTTTTGTTTCCTTTGAACAAGGAAAAAGATTTAATATCCCTCCTGGTTGCAAAGATAAACTCAAAGATGTTGTGTACTAAAGGCAAGAACAAGAAGATAACATTCTTCAGCTTTCAAAATCCCCTGTCCCTCTGCTCGGACTTCAGTCTCAGGCTCTTTGTTACTGTCCAATGCTCTTGCTCCCCCACTCCCACGGCAAGTGCTTTTTTAGCATTATAGATCAGCGTACAATACCCTATTATTCATTTATTACTGATACTTATACCTCGGCGCTTCACTGGCCAATCAGCATTCCTATGGCAGCTTGCAACGAAACAAAACAATGCAAGCTAAACTCCAATCAATAAAAACTCACAGCTGGAAAAGCTAAGTGACGTTCAAAACCCTGGGAAACTAAAACACTCTCCGCCTGGCACGGAAATGAGAGCAAAGGCCTTTCCACATGGTTGACGCCACCACCACCACGTCTCCATCCCCAAACCCCACCAGTTGCCACCCAGCCTACTTCCGATTCCGGTGGTAATCAGAAAAGTGCCTTAAATGTAGATCTCAGTGCACGGGTCAATAGATACTGGATGTGAGTGGAAAACATATCACTTCCGCCGATTCTCATTTTCCCGTCCAAAATATCAAATCTGATTGGTGCATTACATCAAACAGGCCCATGCGCCTGTCCTCACCCACATGACTCCAGCTGCATGGAATTGCATCATGGGGAAACAGATCACATGCCACCAAAGGTGCATGCGAAGGAGGCCTTTATTTATTTATTTATTTAATTAATTTCTAACCCGCCTCTCCATCTAGATCGAGGCGGGGAACAACACTAAATATAAATATAAAAACAATAAAATAGATAAACCATTAAAACAGATAAAAACAAATACATTATTAAAAACATCTTAAAATTAAACTGGATAGGCCTGCCGGAAGAGAGCAGTCTTCACGGCTTTCTTAAATTCCAGAAGATTGCTAATTTGTCGAATCTCCTCTGGCAGGCATTCCACAGCCTGGGAGCGGCAGAAGAGAAGGTCCTCTGGGTAACACTCGACAGCCTAGTTCTGGCTGACTGGAGTAAATTCTTCCCAGAGGACCTGAGTGTGCGGGGCAGATTATACGGGAGAAGGCGATCCCGCAGGTAACCTGGACCCAAACCATGTAGGGCTTTAAAGGTAATAACCAACACTTTATACATCGCCCGGAAACTAATGGGCAGCCAGTGGAGTGATTTTAAGATTGGTGTTATGTGGTCACCCCTAGGTGTACCGGTGACCAACCTGGCTGCCATATTTTGAACTAATTGAAGTTTCCGGACTAGGCACAAAGATAGCCCTATGTACAGCGCATTGCAGAAGTCGAGCCTCGAAGTTACCAGTGAGTGCACTACCAACTTTAGGTCTTCCAACTTTGCTTTTATTTTCCCTTCCTTATTAAACATGTCCTGATTTCTCTTCTTTCTTTGTATTCCTTTAAAAAAAAAAAAACTTTGCTGTTGAACTGCAAAAGTTAGCAAGCCCAGTTATGGTCCCAAAGAGGGGTCTACTATGCAGAAGTATCAGAACCCATGAAACCTGTGGGCATTCAGTTCCATGATCTTAGCAACCAAAATGTGTGCTGTTTTTAAAATCTGGATAATGGCACAGGGATGCCTGACCTGTAGCAGGCGCTGCTTATTTCAGTGACCTGGGCACCCGACTACTTTACTACAAGCAGAATTTTGCACACCATTGCAAACACCATTAACATGGGCTGAGCGCTGGCCTGCAAAATCCAACCCTGCTTCGACATGCTAAAATATTGCGAGTGGGTCCTGAAATGGACAGAAGAAATGCATGGGCCAGCAGAAATGCACACCATTTCTGTAGTTGGATTGTTACCTGGCAGATACAGCTTACACAAGACGACTGAAAAACACATTCATTTCTGCTGGTACAGAGGGCTCTTGAAAATACAGACCTCTAGTAAGATTTCATGACGAATGTTGCACAGCAATTTTAGTGGCGCATGTTATACATCCAGGAAATCACTCCTTTTATTTGAACTGGGTGTCACATCAGCACATGATTTCGGGGGAAGAGATTTGCGTAATCAAGCAAATAAGCTTCAAATAAGATTGAGTCATAGACAGAATGGCAGAAAATATATCTGGGAACACTTTCACAGAACATGTTCTCCTAATAAAATAAAATTTTAAAAAAATAGCCCAGAGTGGTATCAATCAACTCATGCCTATAGCTCACTTTTACAGATCACTCAGTTTGTCTGATTTACTGCATGCATTAAGTAACGTCTCCTTTGTTTCCTTGTTGTTGTTTTTTAATGCTCTGAAGCACTTTTGTTAAGACACACTTCTGAAGATAAATAGAATGACTATGTTGCAGGCAGGTACTAATTCATCTGTCTAAAACGCATTGAAAGATTGGTTTGAAAGGCACTTTTGACCTAACATGAAATTGGCACAGATTTAACGGAGGAAGGAGAAATCCAAAGGTTTGCTCACATGAGATATCAAACATAACCAAGATGAGGGAATTGTGTAATGGTTGGCAGATGGGCGAGCACATCAATTTCGGCTCTCTGCACCAAAATGGACAATGTCACCACATCACCTGCACTTGAGAGTTTGATTACGCATGTGGGGTGAGTGGGTTAGCATTCTGGGCTAGTTTTTAGGATGCATTCGCTACGTCCAGTGCCAAGAGATTATTTGCAATATCGCATACCTCCTTTTCAGGCCTGTTCGCACGACTGCACTTTCTCCGCTGCTGAAAATGAACAAGGAGTGCCCCAGATGAGACGCATAACTACTTCTCACTCCACCCGATTACCTTGTTTCCCAAGCTTGAACGGGTGTATCTGAAGTTCACCCGATCGAGAGAGAATACAAGGGCTTTAAAGGCCAGGCCCTACTCAGTGACAGATTTGCAAATCTTTACCGAGTGTTTTGGGCTTCAAGAATTAATGTCCCTGAAACGTCTCTCAAACCAGACAACACACATTTGGTACTAAAGAACACATTGTTATTGCTCAAACAGTCTGAGGGAATAACAAGTTTTAGCTAAGATGAGGCAGATCACAAACATTCCTAAATACACACAAGTTAGAGTCACTAAAAGTTCAATGAAAATAGCAGCAAGCATATTGTTAATATAGTAAAACCTAGGTTCCTCCCAATCAAACAGAATTAATATATTAATACCGTCAATATTAAAGTTCCATATATACCTAAATGGAGGGCCTGGTAGGCAAGCCCGGAATATACTTGTATGGCGGGTTTCTCGTTCTCCCAGGATCTCTCTCCCAAACTAATCCACCCCTGGTCTTTTATAACCCCCATGATGTTGATGACCTCATCTTTAGTTCTGGACCTGGTCATACCACTATTCCCATTTTTCTCAATGTAGCCTGGTCTGCCACTGACACCAGTAACACCCGGATGAAGACATCCCTGCTAAGCTAAGCTACATGCTACTTCCAGCACTTGACTGACCCATTCCTGGCAGCCTCCCTTCATTTCCAAGAATATATGCCATTACTCATAGTTATCTCACAACACATACACACAGAACTAGTCACACTTACAAGACACAATAAATTCTTATCAATTCCACCCACTACAGTGCATATTCTGCTACACGTTTGCAAAGTTATGTGCATTCCATGCGTGTCGCACAAGCATGGAATCTAGTGCAGAATTTGGTATCCTGAAAAGAAATGGAAAAAAGCATACATGGTACAGACAATGTCCCCCGATGCTTGGTGTTGGGCGCCAATGTTTTCCATTGGGCCTGTTCAGAGGACACTTCAGGCTCTGTGGTTAGCGAAAATGTGGTTCTCTGGGGTTTGCACTAACCCCAAGCCGTGCTGTCGCACACAACACTTTAAGCCATGCTTAGAGCAGCTAACCCTGCTGCAGACGGTCCGACTATGGTTTGTGAGTGAGCAGGGTTTAGCAAAACGCACCACACAAGACACCTTAAACCCTGCTGCTTAACCAAAAGCCTTAACCAGCAGGGTTTAAGGTGGCTTCTGAATGGGCCCATTGTTTGCTAGTCTACTATTCCTCCTTTGACTTATATTATGCACAGCCGGAGGCTATAGTCAAAATGTACTCCAAACTTTTCGAAAGGACAGAGACAGTGGTTATTACTGAAACACATTAAATAATGAACATATATATATTCTCATCAATCAATCGCTAATTCCTTCCTACCTAATGCCCTGGCCCTTTTGGAATGATGGGGTTGTTGAGTTATAGAAGCATTGAAAGGGTAATTAGGAAGGCCAGAGAGGAGAGAGGGATTCTTGTTAGATTGAATTAAGCGACTGAGATCTAGAGAGTCAGAATCCTTGGAGGAAGAGGGCCGATCAAATTAGGAAGGAACTATGGGAAGCTCTCCTTGCCCTGTTTAGTTGTCACTGCCATCCATCCATTCATTGAAGAGGATATGCATTCAGAGAAATGTGGACAGCCCGTTGCAAGCTGGATACTGACACGACCTAGTTGGTGGAGGTCATCTTAGCATTCCTAGGGAGCAAAGGAGGGAAACAGCCAGCCTGCAACTTTACCTTAAGGGGATTCTTGGAGACAGACCTGTATGAGGAGTTCATTAGTTGAGCAAAAGCTGGACAAGTGTAACATTGAGGCCACCGATCAATTTGACTTCTCAAAGTGGGCATCAATAAACCCAGCCAGCAGAATTATATCAGCTTTTCCCAGAAGTGTGAAGCTGTCCTAGGACCTACTTCGGAGGAGGAGGAGGAGGAGGAGGAGGAGGAGGCACATGCAGCAACAGAGGGTGCCAACCCCCCATCCCAAAACAGACCTAAAAGTGGGAAGCCACACCCATAGGCAAAACTGTGCTGAACTGACTTCCCTGAACATAACGTGATCTCCTGGAAAAGTGGACAGCTTCTTACCTCAAGTGCACTGGGATTTTCTTCTGCCTCTTCCATGCTTTCAAATGTTTTCCTCGGATTTTAAATTATATCAGCAGAATGTCAAGGTGGCAGCTCCTGTTTGATTAATTAAGCTTTTTAATATTTTTTAAAATTTATTTTTTTTAAAATACCCCATCGCCAAAAGAGTTACCCACCACCGTAATTTATATTGCAAACCAGAATTACAGCTTGCTAGGCAGGCGTAGTTTGGATTATATTGTCATTCTTTCTCCAATGTCAAATAAGCAAAGAACGAGGCATACAATATAACCTTTTTTTTTTTTTGCATTTTAAGGAAATGCTGGGCACATTCCTCTTGATTTGGGGCAAAATCCCACTGAAATCCTGCTTAGAATACACCAATTGAAATGAATGGGACTTAAGTTAGTCACAACTAACTTAAGTTCCATTTATTTCTATAAGTCTACTCTAAGTAGGACTTAGGTTGGATTTTGCCCTGCGATTTTGAATTTTCTTCCTTAAATGTACAAATGTGGGCCAAATGAAATGTGACACCATTCAAGCGATTGGCAAATATGTGGATGTCGCTTTTTAAAAAAAATAAAAAATAAACATCAGGCACAGTTAAGCCTTCCTATTCATGCCAAAGGAAGCTTTCCTGCCAGTGAAAATAGCAGGCATGGGGGAAACAATGCAAATTCTTTCAGTATGGGGGCAAAAGGCCCACTATCCCCCCTCCAAGCCTGGTTTGGCTCAGGCCGTTTGCACCTGCTAGTTATTTGCCACCCCCCCCCAAAAAAAGTTCATGTGATTGCAAATATCTAATTTGGCCCTAACTGTCATAACATTCATGTTAATAATAAGGCTCGCATTTATCATCAGTATAAAGGGCAAATGTGTGCTACAAACCTAAAAAAAAAGTTAGTTCACATAGAGTTTCCTCTATGTCATTATAGCAGGATTCTCTTCTACAAAACTACCGTTCATGCGGCTTTCTTAGGGAAGGCTATGAAAGAGATGCACTGGTTTCAAAACTGCTTTTGGTACATAGCATGGATGGCTCTAATTCTACAACATAAAAGAGGATTCTGTTGGAGCCCACTGTGAAAGTGTGTAACTTCATCCTTGATCAATCTTTAAAGTAATGCAAAAGAGTGTTATCTCCCGTTTCTCAGCCAGGAAACAAAGAAAAGAGATGTTGGCAGCTGGAGGAAAGAACCACTAGAATCCCTTATAAGCCTCACGACCAACAGAACCTAAATAGTCTCATTAATACTTACTTCTCCTGCATGGGAAGCAGGAGACTGTGGACTGTATCTGCCACCCCACCTGTCCACAGCAATTTTACCTGGTCTCTGGAAGACCTACCAAATTATAATCTCGACATTCTAAAAGAACGAAAAAAGAAAAAAAAACCTAGAAGCAAGGAAAAGAAAAGTGTTTTCAAGCGGCAAGAAAACCAAACATTCCACACTTTTCAGGATATAGCCCTTCATATGCAGTGCCCCTGTGCACATGTTCTGTAACTGTAAAAGCCTTTACTGCTAAGGTGGAGCTAAGTTTTATTATAGAACCTCTCTGCTCACAAAAGGATGCATGGCGAGGCTTATGTGGCAAAATTACCTCTATTCCATTATTTAGAGAATAAAGTCCCTGTGTGTTTCCCACCCCTCCTCTGCTGCTTTAGATTATTATCATTATCATTATTATTTCTATCTCACATTTCTTCCATGGTCAAACTCAAGGTGGCTACATGTGATTCCAAGGTGGTCTCCCCTCCAAGGACTGACCAGATCCGGACCTGCTTAGCTTCAGCAAGGTGGCTGCCTCATGTGTCTTCAGACTATGGCCTGGGACTAATGGCAGTCCAATTAGATTAGGCCCATTCATTTCAATAGGTTTACTCTGCATAGGAGTACCACTGGATACTACCCTCCATTTCCCCTGCTACCAAAAGGCACTAAAAGGTCATGTATTTGCTATTGTTTTCTGACTTCCAAAGGTCCTAGCCCTGCAGAAAAATCACCATCACTGTCACAACCTGACATCTCCAAAAACCCTTTAAGGGGCAGCTTTCACACAGAGTAGGGCTCTGCCTTACCTGGTGCTTCTTAGCTGTACTAATCTGTGTACAGGCGGATGAATCAGGCTTTCCAGCTACACTTGCAGCCTCACAGCCTCACTGGATAACCTCTCCCTGTGTGTTTATCAGCGTTGCCTTGTTTACAGCTGCACACTTTGTGCAGGGAGTCATCAACATGGGAAAATTTCACAGCTCAGGGACTCGAACACAACACGCACACACAGGCAGAGATTCACAGCAGGGCTGCAACTGCTGCTTTCAGATACGGCTACAGCCAACATGTTTGCAAAGGCCAAATGGTAGGTGAATACTGGTGTTATCTCGCCAGTGATCTGGACATGGGAGTAAACCAATGGCTGAAAACTTTAACTGGTGTAGTTAAATAGCAGAAGCTCTAAATCATGGATTAAAATGTTCCTGGTGATTAATCAATGGGGGTAGGCCATAAGCAAAAAGACTCGCTTATGGAAAATGTCATTAGTTGACGGACCAACTTTCCTGCCAACTGTACGGAAACATCATCTCTCTCTCCCTTGTTGCACCAAAACTAATGAACTTTAAAGTGCATTTTCCTTCTAGTTCATAAGGAAGTGTAGCAGAGTGTTTGTCTTTTAGGATGGATGTATTTCAAATATTTATATCCCATTTTTCAAACAAACACCCCTTCGTTGAAAATGAGAATTAAGCCCCTAACCATTCCCATTTCCAAACAATATGGATATGATTAAGTAATGGGCACATTTACACTCTACTGCTGCGTCAGCAGTAAAAGCTTTGCACAGCATTACATGTTATGCTCACTTATAAATTAAGCAAGCAGCTCAACAGCTGGCTTCAGGATGGTGGGGAAAATGATACATCCAGGCAGAAATTCTGCCAGTGCAGCTCTCTTAATAATTTGCTATAGTTTTTTAGTTTTCTGAACAGTTGATTCACTACGTTTTACGGATCCTTACAAATTGAAATATTAACTCTTGGTGTTGTTGTTTTTTAAAAAAACAATAAAATTAAATGTTTTTTTTAAATTTTTAGCATCCTAAAGCATCCATAGTGGAGAACGTTGTAAAACCACTGAAATTAAGAGACTACATATTTAAAGTTTGGCAAGCGGGCTTGAATGACAAAAATGAGAGCTTTTTGTTTCTTAAGATTCATCTCATCTCTTTTTGTCACCAGCACCAAAATCTGAACTATCTGGATTACAAAATTACAAAGACACATCAAGCAATAACTGCCCACCACAAGTAACTGATAAACAACCACAAGAAAACTGCATGCACTCCTGCTGGACTCCCAAACCACAAGACATTGTCTCACTCACTCTATTTGGCTTTCTCTGACAAGACAAAAGACATCTACAGCGATTCCTCCCGCCCCACAAATTCTATATAAACTTTTGCTATTCACTCTGAAGGAGTATTATTTAGGTTGGCAGATTCATTTCTTACATCATGCCAAATGAATTAAAAACGGGTGTGCAGATACCTGTAAGAAGCTATTGATAAAAGCTGAGGCCACATTTAATGGGTGGATTTCAGAACAGGTAACATTCCAGACCACGCTCAGTGAACTAAGAACAAGGGCTGTTACCAAATAACCCAGAAAAGCATCCATGCAAAGCAATTAAATCGTCTCCAAGATCCAAATCGAGATTTTGAATTTTCTTATTCATACAAAACACACACACAAAACGCCTTCTAATATATAAGGCCAATTTCAGTCTCATTTGCTGACAAGTACTTAAAGATGCATTTGGCTATTTCCTCTTGTCATTTCAGAGCCACACCCATGCCAATTTCCTCTGGCTTTAACTTCCTTACAAGAACTTACATAAAATAAGAATTGTTTGGCCGGCTTGCTTTGACTCAAAGTCCACCCAATTCACCAGCGCTATTCTTTTCACAGTAGCCAGGCAGAGGGCCACGGGAAGCTCACAAACGAGGTATAATATTTATCTGCAGTAATTTCCAATAACGATGGCTGGAAGGAAGAGTAGGAAGCAATTTCTCTGGATCCAACAGAATCTCCTTGGGAGGATAAAAAAGGCTAGTTTGGGAAGAGGAAGATCTTTCACAGCAAGTTGAAGGTGATGGGAGCAGAGATGATTTCCAAGTGAATTTCCTCTCCTGTTGCAGAGTAGAATTCTTACTGACAGCATAAAGTTCAGACAATGAGAGTCTGGATAGTTCAGTGAGTCAACAGAGGATTATAACTATGACTTGATGAGTCAAAGTTTGAGCTCCTGTATGGGAAACTTGGGTTTCTTTGTGAGCAACACTTTTTGAAACAAGAACTTGGCCCAGGGATAGATAACATACCCGGCATGCAGATGGATCAAACTCTGGTTAACTCGAGCCCACAGGCTCTGAGGAAACAAGGTCAGGAAAAACCGATCAGAGCAGTGCCAACTTCAGGTTGTTGAGGGTCCTTGGCCAGGACACTGTCAAAGGGCTCCCTCCTCCTCCTCCTCCTCCGTAAGTCTACCTTCTCACCAACATTGTCCCCAGCTGTTGCTGCTCCTCATCTTCTTTTCTCAACACTTGTTTGCTTGACAAACAGGGAGCCAGTAAGCAGTGGCATCTACAGTTCCTTCTTCTCACCACTACCGTTGTTTGGGCCACAGCAAGAGGCAGATGGACAAGCAGGTTACAATGGTGAGGAGGTGGGGGAGCAACTCCAGGGGCTCTTAAAGGCCCCCTGTTGGGGTGGGGGCCCTTGAATTCGGCCCTGGGCCAGAGTACACAGTACTGAGTTAGATGGTCCAAAGGTCTGATTTGGGATAAGGCAGCTAAATATGTGATCCCATCCCCAGATATATCCAACATATTGGAACCACTTTGGTTCACCAAGATCATGTATTTTTATACCTAGGAATTTAAGAGCAAGAAACATGCAATCGACAAAAAATAGGGATACACGTGTGTCTGAAAATATAATCAATCGTATGCATAACATGGATGTAGATCTGGACCTACTGGTAGATCTCTGGGTAAGATGTATTTATTTATTTATTTATTTATTTATTTATTTATTACATTTCTATCTCACCTTTCTTCCATGGTGGAACACAAGGTGGCTACACGTGGTTCCCAGGTGGTCTCCCCTCCAAGCACTGACCAGACCTGGACCTGCTTAGCTTCAGCAAGATGGCTGCTTCATGTGCCTTCAGACCATGTCTTTGGATCGTCAGACCATGTCTTGGGAGATAAATATCCTTGCCAAACTCCCAATTGTTTAACTATAGCAGCAACAAAATGACTCCCTCCCCTCCCTAACTTTTCCTAAATTATACTGCTGAAATGCAGAATGCTTGAGGGCAACCAGCAATGGATTTTTGTGAGGTCTGACTGGTTCTCATGCTCAAAACAAACCCCTGGCTTCAGAAATCTTTAATTCCAAGTGTACGACTGCATTCAGACACCACAGTAACCCAGGTGACTGTAAATAAGCTAGTTTGCTATATCACAAAACTCAATCACTTCCGTTTGGCTCCTCCTGACAGCAGGAACGGCTTAAAAAGCCAAGTTAGCGTAACATCCAAACCGGGACCTCTGGCTTGTCTCTCCATGACAACTTAGAGTTATATCTCTTAGGTGCAAACTGGGCCCAGGTCTTTTTCACCAGGCTCTGGTTGAAGTTCTAGGAAAAAAAAAAAAAAGAACCCACCCCAATCTCTGCCCACCTCTGCTATGTTTAGGGCAATAGGCAGCTGCATTCCATCCTCCGGTTTGTGGCCTCGGACCCAGTAATATCAGAGGACAAATAAACTTGTTCTTTTTTTTATTGGATTCATTTCTGCGAGCAGATGTGTTCAACATGCTTTTGAGCCTCACAGAGCTCTACTTTTCCGAACCCTGGACATCTGTGGGAAGTACTCTACTACGATGTAACGTCTCACCTAACTAATTTGGCTTGCAGATCAGCACCGTAACAATCTACAGCCATTTGCAACCAGAGACAGTGAAATATTTGCAAGGCGTGAGTGTTTCAGCCAAAGCTAAACAGAAATAATTGTGCTCATATTTTTCACAGCACTGAAAGTAAAAAGCCATTAGAAGAGGACAGGGAGAAAGCAAGAGCCACTCATGTGGCAGAAGAAAGAGTAATGTCACCTACCCTGGCTTCCAAATTAACTTATCTGGGATAAATATTACCGCCTGGTTCAAGACTCATAATTACCAACCAATTTGCATTCTCAATTTTTCCATAAATATACACTGAAGCCAACTAGTTAACTAAAAGGTGTTACGAGGTAACATAATCTACATTAAGTGATCGCCGGTACATCTAACTGCAATTTGTACCCATTATCATGTGATGAAGAAACCAAAAGGTATCATAAACCAACACAACATTGAACATGTGCATGCTTTAAGCATATACATCAAGGGTGGGCAACCTGTGGTGAACCAGATAATTGTCTACAACTTCCATCATCCCTCACCACTGGGACATGCTAGCTAGGGATGATGGGAGATGTAGGCTGAACTACCTGCAGGGCTGTAAGTTGTCCACTCCTGATACTCAGCACTACCACATACTTCCAAAGAGTGCTAATATATTTAATTCTGTCATAAAAGCTTTGAAGCGATCAACAATAATCTTATGCGTTGAAAGCTCTTGCTAAGTGACCCTAGATATAAGCCTGATGTATATATAATACTAGTGACCTCTGAAACTGATGTGATTCCACGCCCTCCCACCAAGATGTGAGACAATAAAGAGGTCTGCTGTGCAATTCACAAAGCTTTATTCAGTAAATAGACATCTCTTCACACCTGAAGGGAATGTGAATGCTAGGAGCTATCCTCTAAACTTGACTAGCCTAACAAAGCAAAGCAGTTGCCTATCAACTAAATGGGCAGTTTCTCACCATGCCCGACAGACTTTTACCGAACCCCTCCTTCAGGGAGGGTCTTCAAGCTGTATCTTCTGGCGAATGGCTAGCCTAGTGGACCACCACCCTCCTCCTCCTCTCAACTCCACCCACTTGACCCTGTGGCGGGCTCTGTAGTCTATCAATTATGATGCTCCCTCCCCCTCTGACAAAAAGTGAATTCCCAGGGAGGGGGTAAAGGGGGAAGATGATCTCTGAGCCTGTGCCTCCTGTTTGATAAGCTCCTGGTAAGATTCCTTCTTGATTCGTGGAGAGTCTTGGAGGATTTCCTATCCCACTTCCTGTCTTGGCTAGTCTCCTTCTTCAGGCTCAGAGTCTGATTTGGCCTGGTCCTGATAGAAACATGACTAGAGATTGGGAGCAGGATCCAGATTTACACACTTCCTCTACCTTGTCCATGTGAATTCCATTCTCTTTTCTCTGATTAAAACGAACTATGGTACAGCATTACCGGCCCAGCTTTAGCCATGGTTAACTCTTACCAGGATTTGTAAATCAAGCTTGAACCCTGGTTTCAACAGCTGGTTTTAAAAACTAACCATGGCTAGCACCACTGTAGATAATGCTGTGCCACAGTCAATACTAATATAAGAAATATAATACATGAATCAGTAGCAAGCTTCCTATCCCCTACGCATGAATATGACTGCACTGGATATCAGATGTCAGAGCTTCATCACTGCCTATTATTAATAGCAAAATGCAATACTTTAAGGATAGTTTACCAGTTAGCAGTGAATAAACTTCTACTGTTTGTACATTCAATCATTAACACTTCTCTATGCTCATATCAGCTTGTCTTATCAACTGCTGAGTTTATAGCAGCAAATATAACATGTAATCACCGGCAATTCCCCATCCTCGATACCTCAAGTTCCACGCAGCAATTACATGTAATCAAGTAGTACGAAGGAGCACAGTAAGTTTTTTCCGTAAGCCTGGGCAAGATCAACTGTGGACACCGGGACTTAATAATACACATAAACCTTATTGAACTCAATGGGTCTTGAGCGTACTTGGTTTCCTTGGAACCACCATTTAAGTGTTATCAGCCTTTGAAAAAACACAGAGCAATTCATAAATGTTGTAAAGAAATACGATTCAAGGGGCTGATTTTGACCTATGAAGCCTTCCGTAGCTCAGGGCCACAATATCTGACAGAGCGCCTCTCCCAGCATGACCAACCCACGGCTCAAAACAACCCAGACTTAACCACTGAGTGTGGGTTAGCATGTTGTGTGAACAGACCCTAAGACTGCCATTGTCTGATTGTCGCATATTTCTTTACAGGAGCCTGAAAAAGTTTCCTACGATGAGATCTACCTTGGCAGGAATTTAAGAAACAAAACAAAAAAAAAACCTCTACTGCAATGATAATAGTATATTGCCATCTAGTCCTCAATCTCAACATACATTTGCAATGGAAACATGCTTGATTACTCCATTGGTGCAGCAAACCACGTGAGACATGATTTGCTTGCAGAATGCATGAAGCCCCATTGTAGAGAAAGAGCAGTGCGGGAGATAAAAATCTCATCTCCCTTCAATCCCAACTCCACTCCACTGTCCATTTTACATCTTTGCATGCCTTCTATCATGGGGTACGTTATAATGCAACCTAAAAGGTAGTTACTTACTCACCTCTCCTTTTTATCCCCAACCAGGACAGTAGTGCCTCCACGAGATGAGAATCTACAATCCCATTTGTCTTCTGTGGAAGGAAGAAATAAATTGCAAGCAGATTAGTCGAGCAGTAATCCATAAATAGACGGCCAGCTTACATTCAGGTTGAAGGTAAATTCACACAACCTGTTGAGTGGGTCATGCTGTTGGATGGCTTCATCAGGGTTACGATTGGACACAAGGAAAATCAGTTCTTTACAGGAATGTTGCTTCAGGTGCACTGAACAAGCAAAAGGACAAGAAGTACAAGTGCTGTGTTTCCTGCTTCTTCGTTCATTTCTACCAGGGGTGGGCAGCACACAGGCTACATGTAGCTCCCAACATTCCTCTGCTGTGCCCCCCACTGACCCGTATCATGCCACTGAAATTGGCAGTGTTAATACTGCTACGCAGCTTGTTCTCAAGTGAATTTCGGCAGCAAACTGCTGGTTTGTTTGTGTTTGTTTTTACCGCCACTGCCCCTCAGAATTCCACGGGGTGCCAGTGGCAGGAGTCTAGCCTGCAGGGGATGGGTACAGCCCCTGGACTCCTCAAGGATGGCTATCCATGATTTCAATCATTTGTGAAGATTGTGTGCTCTCCAGATGAGGAGGCCAAATATGCATCTTCCCACAGCAAAGCTACATAGGCTGGTCAGCTTTAGTTCATGTGGGTTAACTCAAAAATCAGAATACATGGCAAAGTAATACAACTGCTTTACCACACTGCAATTTCATCAAGGCTGGTGCATCATACGCCTTCAGGTCATACCGTGGTGACAAATATATGCATGTTACATTTTGAAGTCTGTTGTTTGATGGCAACCTCTTCTTCAACCATTTACTGTGGTCTCATTGTGCAATTCGCTGCCAGCAGATCATAAATGAGTTCTTTGTCCAGCAAGCAGGCACATTTCTATCCTGATACGGATTTAAAACTCTATATGGCTGTGAAAACATCGGCCATCACTTGACCCGGTTCTGGAGCAAAGAAGCTGGTGGCTTTATCAGAAAATCCCACATTTTGTTGTACTTTAGCCTGCAAGGTTTGCAGTGAGGGAAGGGGGTGTTATTCAAAAATAGCTCCTGCTAAATGAATTGGGTAGCACTAGAAATTTAGAAGACCTACGTAGCTTGACACAGAGCCTCCAAATGCTATTTCCCTTGCTTTACTTTCCCCTTCTTCCAGCCTTTATTTTGCACTCAAAATGCAAACTTAAGTTTGCATGATTTACCCTGATAGCAGAAGGTGATTGCAGTTTTTTCTTGGCACTTTTAAGGGACATAAGGGTGCTGTCTATCCACAGGTTACACAGCGCATAATTAAACTTTGGAATTCGCTACCACCAATTTGGATGGCTTTAAAAGGGAGATAGACAAATTCATGGAGAAGGCTATCAATGGCTACTAGCCCTGATGGCTATATGCTACCTTCAGAATCAGAGGCAGAATGCCTATGTACACCAGTTGATGGGGAACATGGGCAAGGGGGTGCTGGTCCACTCATGTCCTGCTTGTGGGTTTCCTGTGGGCAGCTGATTGGCCACTGTTTCAACAGAATGCTGGACTAGGTGTACCATTGGTCTGATTCAGCATGGCTCTTCTTAGGTTCTTAGTTCAGACAATTTGACTATCTAGCCCAGGGTTCCAACTAGCAGCATCTCTCCTTTCTACAGCAGGCAAGCTGAATTAAGAGTGACACTGTAATGTTTGCAGATATGTGCAGAGGTGGTTCTGCTGCTTACTGAGTCCTCTGACACATCTCAGTCATTCCCCATCCATTGCTACCACATCCTATTCCTTGAGGCATCATCAAACCTCTCTCTCCTTTTCCTTTCCATGAGGTTTTCCTGCCAACTCCCCTAGCAAACAGCCTCCAGGCAGGCAGGCAACGTTGAATAAAGCAGATCCCGATGGCACAATCTAGTTGGAAGCACATTCCATTTCAGTTACAACTCAACACACTCTACTTACCACTCCTATACGAAGTAGTGATGCTGAGTGGCTGCAGGTCTCCCGATTTCTCCTTCCAGCTGGGCAAGTAGGAAGCTCTGAACCAAGTTATTAGAGTGTCTGTGCCTTGGCTTCCCCATCTGTTAAACAGAACCAATGGCAATGTTACGTTCTTCAAAGGCAGGATGCAAAGTTTCATTATCATGGGCAACACAAAGTTGTCATTAAATTCATTAAGAGAATGCTGTATTTTCACCTACTCAGGATGCTATTACAATGACTTATTTGGGCAATCTTTTACATTAAACAAAGCCAAGACGACCTGCAAAGTTTATAACAGGGATCAAGTTTACCACCTGACATAAGCGGGAGAACCTATCCTTATTAAAAACACACCAACCAAAGCAGCCATCCCTTTTTAACTAGCCCTGCTCCTGCCCCTTTAGTAACAGTTGGACACACAGACATCAGATGGGTTAATCACACCCTCAAACAGTAAGTTCAGGTGTTGAGAGCCAACAGGATTGGACCCAAAACAGGCCCATTGAGAAACAACACAAAGCAATCAGCATGCTAGAGGAACAGAGATGTTTGCAGGCATACTTTTTTGTTGTTATTAACATTTATTTATTTATTACATTCATATCCTGCCTTTTTTCCTCCAAAGAACCCAAGGAGGCGTACATAATCCTCCTCCTCCTCTCCATTTTATCCTCACAACAACAACCCTGTGAGGTAGGTTGGGCTGAGAGTCCGTGGCTGGCCCCAAGTCACCCAGTGAACTTCATGGCTGAGTGGAGACTAGAACCCGGATCTCCTAACTCCCGGCCCAACACACTAACCACTACACCACAGTGGCTCTTTTATCCATCTATATAAATAAAAGGCAGTGTTTGTATGTTCTCGATGGACTAAAAAAACCGTGCATCCTATCGTTATGAAACTTTTAGGATTTGTTTTACCTCTATCTGGTGAAAATGCTTAAAGATGTACTGCTTCAATACCATTTGATCTCTTTCAATCAAACTTCCCATCAGAATTCAGCACTGTGGCGAGCGCAATTTAACCATGCAACATTCACATTTTTCAAACATTTTTTTAAAGAAACAAAACAAAACGAACTCCAAATATTGAATAACAAAAGCATGTCAAAGTATTGGGGGGGGGGGGGGGGGGGGAGAGAGAAACCAAGCATGGTTTGAAGCCAGGGAAGATTAGTAGGCCAAATCACAGGCCTGCTCCCTCCCTTCTGCTGTGGGGCATCTCCATATGAGGGGGACCAAGCAGACAGACCCCTCCCTTGGGGGGGCTATGGGGTAGACCATAGCAGGGGCTATGCTGAGGGGTGCTAGCAAGTCTGCCTTCATTCAGGCAAGCCGGGCTCAACGTGTCCAACTGGGACAGCTGTGTGTGAGTTTGCTTGAGGTCTTCTCTGCGTCCACCTAAAGGCAATTCCAACCTGTGCAGAGCCGGGTCTGTTTGCTAGTTTCTATACATTAACAATCCAAAATTCTGCTCCCCTCCATCCCCCCATTTCCTCCCCCTCCTTTACACACGCGTAAACACACACGTACGCATATGCATGCTTTTAAAATGTAATAAAATACAAATGACTACAGTTCAAAAAGCTTTTAAGAACAGGTGCATCATAAATGTACAGTGTACAAATAAACCTTATCATTTACAGCAAAAAGTCTCACAACTGAATGTCCACCATTTCCCCACTCCTAGTTTGTCACAGCTGAATTCCAGTTTGCAACATTTAAGGGACTCTGGTTTCCATGGTTTTTCCCTCCCTTTTCTAAGCCCCTTTTGTATCTCCTGCCCCTTCCTGATCAGATCTCTTGACTCCCACATAACCACTTTACATGGACTTGCTTCTCCACTGTCCTGGCCCACACCTGAGGAAATCCACAACACAACACCCTCGGAGCCTTAAAGTCTCAGCCAAACAGTGAAGGCCAAGCAGAAATACCTCGCACCTATCTAGCACTTGCCGGTGCGAGACCACAGTGGTGGCTTGTTAAATCTCCAGGATTGGCCTCCGGAGATTCCTCGGGACTCCGGGCCAAACCTGGAGGTTGGCAACCCTATATGAAGAATAATTACAATAGCCTGAAGTCACCTACTTATTATATCAGGAGTCCTCAACATGGCAGCCATGGGCAGCCCTCCACCTCTTGCAACCTTCAAAAAACCTTTTAAAATGAAAACCTTGAAACACATTAGGGTACTCGTCTATTTCCCCTTCTTCTAGGCTCACAATTTATCTCCCCACCACCTCAACTCTTCTAGGGTGACCATATGAAAAGGAGGATAGGGCTCCTGTATCTTTAACAGTTGCAAAGGACAGGGAATTTCAGCAGGTGTTGTTTGTATGCATATATAACCTGATGAAATTCCCTCTTCATCACAACAGTTAAAGCTGCAGGAGCCCTGTCTCTTGACCATGTACAAAAGAGGGCAGGGCTTCTGCAGCTTTAACTTTGTGATGAAGAGGGAATTTCACCAGGTTCTGCTTATATACAAATGACATCTGCTGAAATCCCCTTTTCTATGAAACTGTTAAAGATACAGGAGCCCTGTCCTCCTTTTCATATGGTCAGCCTACTTTACCTTCCTTTTGACCTGCCAGGCTCCAATGGCAGCCATTTTATGACTAGCTACATCCTCCATGGGAGCCATTTTGCAGTGCTGTGAGCTGCAGTTTCTAAAATTCCCAAATGTGCCCACAGGTCCAAAAAGGATGGAGGCCCTTGCATTATGTGTATTCTGTTACGGTTCTTTGGCATGTGTCTTACAATTACGCAGTGACGAATGGCCAGGCTAGCTGGGGATAATGGGAGTTACACATTTTGCTGCCTGAGGGAAACGACAAGATGCCCCCCTCTCTATTCCTCATTCTGAAACAGACTGAATTGGCAGTTGACTCCTCCTTCAACACTGGCTAATTTAGAGGTGAAGGACATACAGCACCCACTATTATCCTCTCTAGAAGGGGGAATGGCTCAGGAGGAAAGGCCTGGGCTTGCTGGCCCCCCAGCATCTGCTGCCTGAAACAGCTGCTTCACTCTGCCTAATGGTAGGGCCGGCCCTGCCAACACATCTGAAGGAAGGCTGATTAAGATCAATCTTATTCCCTGCTGTATTTAAAGCACATGCAGAAACTTCCGCTGCAACAACTGTAAAAGCATCTATCCTGCCTATGCAAGGCATGACCTCCCCTGCCCTCTGTTAACTCCATTCATGTAGCTTCCCATTTATTTTTTCTTTGCAAGACCCGAATTCGCCAGGGTTGCATTAAACACTGCAATTTGAATTGACAAAAAAACACATATTAGACAAGAACACAAGTTGGGCTGATTGAGGCTGAATAAACCTTAAAAGGTTTGAGAATTAAACCTTTTAAACACTTTCCAATGGATGCAGCAAATAATACGGATAAAAGGTCAAAGACACTTAAGAGGGGCCCCAACAAGTGCTGAATATCTGGTACTACTAAACAAATATTATTTATTTGCTGTATTTACATTCTACCTTTCCTCCGTGTAAGTCAAGGCAGCGTATTCAGGTGCCCCAGGTTGGTTTCTCTTTCCAGAAACTGATCAAACCTGTTTTGCATACTTCAGACTATGCCCTGGGATGTGGAACAAATTGCCCTGCTCTACACAAAATCCTACAATTGGAAAAGGTACCCTAGAGGTCATCCAGCCGTGTGCTTAATGCAGTGTCCACAATGCAGGATGCAAAAACAGCATCCCTAAAAAAAATGGTCAGCCAGCCTCTGGTTAAACACTTCAAGGAAACAAACATACATCCGTACAAAAAAGTGCCCTTCCAAAACTGGCTGCCCGTTTGCTACCTGACCAGGTTTAAGGTTCTTGTACTAGTGTACAAAGCCCTAAACAACTTGGGACCAGGATACCTACAACAATGCCTTCTCCTTTACTAACCTGCCCCGGTCACTGAGGTCATCAGAGGGCATACTGCTGGTGTTCCACATGGATCTATGGTTCGACTAGAGTCCACCCAAGAGAAGAGCCCTTAGAGTGGTGGTCCCTTTTCTTTGGAATTCCCTACCACTGGAGGTCAGGCAGGTGGCAACACTGTGCTGCTTCCGGCGCCTCCTGGAAACAGCTCTTTTCCAGGAAACATTCCTTAACGGACAAGCCAAGGTTTTTATTGGTAATCTGCTCTAAAAGGAACAACTTTAATGTGCTGTTTTAATCTTTTTACTGTTTTATTTCTTATGTTCACCGTTCCGGAATCTATTTTAGACATGGAGCAATATATAAATATTTTAAATAAAAGCAAATGAATAAAACAAATTACTCAGTTATTGTCTAGGCACAGGCCAACTGAACTAGCTACCTGTTCTGTGCACCATATTCTCTCAAGCTCTATCTATTTAATCAAATGGCTCTTAAAAACAACCATGAGTGAGACAGGAGATTAGATTTATTCTACACCATCAGTCTTCAAACGGCAGGTCGTGACCCATGACCACATCGCAGCTTGTCCTAAGGTTGGTCACAACAATAGCACTAACATCATACAAATATATGCATTTTAAAAAAGTAAGAAATGGGTCTCCAGGTACAGCTGTGGACAAAAGATGGGTTCCAAGTCTGAAAAGATTGAAGATGCTGTTGTACATGGATGATGCGCATTCAACGCCACAACCCTGCCAATGCCGTCCTTGCAACCCAGAGGTTTAGACCAGATGGACTGCTACTAGCTCCAAAATTAGACAGAACAGAAGTAGGATTTGGGGTTTTGTCTCAGACTTTATGATCTGCAGCATGGCAGGATTTCAACTGTGCCAGCAACGCAACTTTGTGGTCCGTTTCTTGTGTTTGTTCAGCTGCTCAAGAACATTGTGGTGGTGGAATATAATTAAAATGCATTCGTATATATATACGCACGCAACACATCCTGCTGACAAGAGCAGCTGCTGCAGAGTAGGAAGAAAATAGCAACGTGAAATGTTTAATAAAGACTCTTTCTCCCCCTTCCCCCCCCCCCCGAACATGCAAATAGGGAGATGAAATGATACGGGAGGATGCAGGCACAGCAGGCACAGCAGGTATGGGAAGAGCGGCATTCCCCCCACCCCAAAGAGTCTGCCGTTTCTTGGTTCTGCCAGCCGCCTATATGCTGGCCGTGCAGAGAGCTGGCAGGACCAAGAAGCAGCTGTTCGCTCACCAGTGCCTGCCCCACCTCCTGCCCACGCATGCACCTCTCAACCCAGCTGGTCCCATGCACCTGGCTGCCAGCCAGCCAACTTACTTTTCTTGGCATGCATTTTTGAGCCCACCTCACCAGCGTACTGCCCATAAGGTGTTTCTGCCTTCAGGAGCCGTGCGGCACCTGTGTCAGGTTGGGCAAAGTATCGTGAGAGGTGCCAGAAGTTCTGGGACCTCTCGCAATATTTTGCCCAACACGCAGGCGCTGTGTGGCTCCTGAAGGCGGGAACACCTTAAGGGCAATGCGCTGGTGAGGGAGGAACACATATGCACACCAAGAAAAGTAAGGTAGATGGCCGGCTGGTGAGGCAGGCAGATTAGGAGGGAGGGAGGGGGGCCGGCGGGTCCCTGCTTCGATATCTGTACATATGCAACTGTCTTATGATGGGTCAAGTCAAGGGTCCATTTAGCCCAAAACGGAATAGCAGCAGCCCTTCCTGGTCTCTGAGGCAGAAATCTTTCCCAGAACTGCAACCTGAGATCTTTTATTGCAAGAGATGCTGGGAGAGTGAGCCTAAGGTTGTCACACAGAGGAGGGTCAGGGGTGGAGGAAGCAGGAACAAACTCACGATTTGGGAAAGGGAAATCCCAGAATGCCAGATTGGAACCCCGGGCAGGCCAGATTTAGCCCCCGGACTTGAGGTTCAACATTTACATCTTGGCTCCAAATGGACTCACAGAGGAGGGCCAGGATCTCTTCTCAATCATCCCAGAGTGCAGGACGCGGAATCATGGGCTCAAGTGACAGGAAGCCAGATTCTGGCTGGACATCAGGAAAAACTTCCTGACTGTTAGAGCAGTACGACAATGGAGCCAATTACCTAGGGAGGTCGTGGGCTCTCCCACCCTAGAGGCCTTCAAGAGGCAGCTGGACAACCATCTGTCAGGGATGCTTTAAGGTGGATTCCTGAACTTGAGCAGGGGGGTGGACTCGATGGCCTTGTAGGCCCCTTCCAACTCTACTATGCTAAGATTCTATGAGACCCTCTATAGAGCACATGGTCTTCCATACATGCTCTACCTCAGAACTATAGCCCTGCTTCCTTCCATGGTGATATGAATTTTCCAAGCAAAAGTTTGCAAGGGAATCGTTCTCAGTACCCTATTCAAAATTGCTGGCTTTTACTTTTCAAAAAGAAGAAGAAGAAGAAGAAGAAGAAGAAGAAGAAGAAGAAGAAGAAGAAGAAGAAGAAGAAGGAGGGAGGGGGAAGGAAGGAAGGAAGGAAGGAAGGAAGGAAGGAAGGAAGGAAGGAAAAAAAGGACACAGCAAATTGACATGTAAACCAAGGCCTGACAAGTACATACGTGTAATAGAAGATCAACAAGATACAACATTAATTATCCAAAGTTACACCCATGGTTGCCATTGTTTGTTTTCTGCTTTCCCAAGATGGATGCTGTGTCAAGGTCAGCACCATTAAAAGTTCAAATATGTGTTGAAAGAATTAAAAGGTTTAAAAGGAGATAAATATGTATCTCCAGCCTCAGAAGAGAATCATTGTCCTAAGCAACAGAGTGGCTGGCTAAGTTCACGGGGAACTTCATGTAATATAATAAAAGGCAGCAAATACAGAGGCAGGGAAGAAAGTTTGCCAGACATCGCCCACAGACTAGGGGCCATGTTGCTGTAGAACAGTAATTTTTTTCCTGCCTGCAACAAAATATCGTAACTCCTTAACATTACCATCACTCCTTCTAATAGCAAACGTAGCTGCTGGGCAGAGCTGGCTCCAGGTTTTTGAGGGGCCCTGGGTAAGACCCCCTCCATGGGTCCCCTCCTTCAGTGAAGCTCCCTCCTCGCCACTATTGCCACCAGCCGCTCTTGCTCCTCCTCTTCCTCATCACTGATACGACTTGCTTGCTTGACGGACAGAGAGCAAGTCAGCCGGGGCATCTACTGCTCCTTCTTCTCTCCACCACTGTTGTTTGGGCTAGAATGAGAGATGGGTGAACTGCCCGGGAGAGAAGCGCTCCCGGTTCACTTACAGCAGAGGTAGCTTGTTCCAGAGATCCGTTCAGTAATAATACTCACACACCAGCGGTTTGTGTTTAGAATAAGCTTTTACTGAGGTTCCAGCATTTCCTTCAGTATATATGTACAGCAGTATGGTCATCAAATATAATACAGGTTCCAGGAAGATTTCCTCATCAAATAACATAACCGTCCAACATCATATCCTCATACCACCAGCCTCTCTCACTCCATCAGATATTTACACATATATATTATACAGTTTGAATAGACAATGACTAAGCACAAATCAATAGAAAAAACTCCCAGGGAAAAACCCACTATCTCTCTGACCTTTTCAGTAGCAGATAGAAAAAACCATTCCCCTGTTAATTGATATCAGGTGCAATAGTCAGTCCTCTGGACACTTTGCAACTGTCCGGTCCTTTTATTCATCTTAAGGGAAATTTTCCCCAACATGAACAAGTAGGCTGCAATAGTGAAGATGCAGAGGAACTCCAAGGTGCTGTTATCAATGTGCCCTGGCAGGAGCCCATCCATGCCTATCTTTGACGTCCTGCTGTTGAGAAACACCAGGATGGGGCCCCTTAGAAATGAGAGGGAGGTAACAGCATGCTTTGGGGGGGGGGGGGAGATGCTGATGTTTGCAGATTAAAAACAAACAAGCAAGCTACAGTAGGGAATTGGAACTTGATGATGGGGCGGGTTGCCCTGAAGGCTTCAGAGAAAATGTGGGAGATCTACATCACAAGGAAGGATATCTACATCACAGATCAGGATCTTCCAGAGAGTCAGTCCCATGCTACTCTTTGCTACAATGCTCCAAGATTTACTCTACTCCCTCAGGCTGAACAACATCCCCACTGATGTATGTCAGGAGACTCTGCACCATAAAAACATAAGAATAGCCCTGCTGGATTAGACCAAGGGTTCATCTAGTCCAGCACTCTGTTCACACAGTGGCAAGCAGCTATCTGCAGGAAACCCACAAGCAGAGCATGAGTGGAAGAGCTCCCTCCTGCCCATGTTCCCCAGCAACTGGTGTACAGAGACAAACTGCCTCTGATACTGGAGATAGCATATAACCATTAGGACTAGTAGCTACTGATAGCTTTCTCCTCCAAGAATTTATCTAACACCCTTTTAAAGCCATCCAAATTGGTGGCCATCACTTTGGCTTGTGGAATTGAATTCCATAGTTTAACTATGTGCTGTGTGAAGAAGTCCTTCCTCCTTCTGAGCTTCTAGATTCCTCACCTGCTGGCTGAACCTCTGCTCCAGGTACTTATCACCTATCAATCCATAAAAGGCTAAAGATGATGATGATGATGATGATGATGATGATAATGCCAGCACTTAGGAATGTAGGAAGCTGCCTTGTGCCCAGCAATGTGGGTTTTCTAGAAAATTTTCTTGTGCAAATTAGGGTCATTTGCATAGGGAAATGTTCAGTTTACATTGAAAAAATCCAATTCAATTTTCGAAATTCAAGTTGACTTACATGGGAAGGTTTTCAGTTTGCATCGGAAAAGGTTCTGGTGCCCTAGAGCAGGGATGGGCAACTTGTCCTCAGAGGTTTTGGCCTAGAACCCCCATCATTGGCCTCCTCCACACGAGACGTTTAATGAGCCTTGAAGGCTCATTATAAATTTTACCTCCACACCAGCGGAGCGCAAAACGGGCGTACAGGCGCGTTATCTCCCCAATAATGCGCATTTTCGAATGCGCGTTAAATAGCGACTTTTATTTTGCTCCGGCCGTTAAAGCGCATTTTCGCCGTGTGAACAAGCGATTATGCGCATTAACGTCTTCTAAAGCGCTTTTTGGACATCAATTAATGCGCTTCGCTGCCTCTCGCCGCCTCCCGTGCAGAGGGATTAGGCGTAAATGCGCCTCCGCGATAATGCGCATAATCCCCGAACCGGGCGCAAAAGCGCATCCTTGTGGAGGGGGCCATTGGCTATGTTGGCTAGACCTGATGGGAGCTATAGGCCAAAATGTATGGAGGGCTACAAGTTGCCCACCCCTCCCATAAAGTGACCTAATTTTGCATGCTTATTTTACTTGAATTTAGTCAGCAAAGCTAGAAAAGGTACCCCCTATTTTTTTTTGTCTTAAATACACCACAAGCATTTGACCTAAATATTCGAGGGGGGTTTAATGTCTTGGGACATGGCCTGTGCTGCATCCCCTTCGTTAGCCTATAGCCTTCAGGCCTGGTGGAAGAGGCTGTCCCATCATTAGCATTGAAGACAGATTCATTAGCCAGTCCTGTCAGCTTTTGGGCATGGCACAGGAGGGGTCGCCATCTTTTTTTCTGCCTCAGGCAATGAAATGTCTTGGGACAGTCCTGCCACAGACCTATGGCCATTCCGCCCCCCTCTTGAACTCAGCATCCTAAACCACCCTTCCCCAACCTGGTGCCCTTCAGATGTTTTAGACTACAACTCCCAACATTCCCGACCAACTTTCCATGCTGGACAGGGCTGACAGGAATTGAGGTCCAAAATATCTCAAGAGCGCTAAGTTGCGGAAGCCTGCTCCTAAACGTTTTCTTTATTTCTCTCTCTCTTTATCACAGAGTACATTATCAAAGGACAACTGAGATCAACATGTTATGCAGGAAGGGGAGGGGGCACCATTCAAAAGCTTATCCTATGAATTAAATGGGAGGGGTGTGTGTATTTTTTGTGCCACAGAAGCACCCAATGTGAAAAGCAATTGGAAAGATCACTATCAAATAATTTGCAAGAAAATTAGCCAACTGCAGGAACACCTAAGATTAGATTTTTTTTTCCCGCCTCACCTCAGCTCTATTTGCTGAAGTGTAGTACAAGGATTAGTCATGAGATTTAGAAATTACATTGGCCAAGATGGACAGAGGTACATACATGCCTAAATATCTTCGTTATAAAAAGAAACAAGCCCACAGCTGCAAAACCTGGAACCTTGAACAGGTTACCATGGACTTCCAGACAGTAAAAGCGATGAGTCAAGGCAAATCAAAAGGCTACACATCTCAAGTTTACAAAATGTGTCAGCCTTGAGGTCTGGACTGAAACATCTCAACATACACACAGCAGTTCACTGAATCCCGTGGGCAAGATAAAAAAACAAGATGATAGCTAGAGGCTAGGCAGGCAGTTGGAAGGGAGTGGAGAGCTTTAAGGTGGCTACAACAATTCAAGAGATGCTGTAGTGTAGTGACATAAAGATTGAGCTAAAAGTCAAGAAGTCCCCAGTTCAAATCTCACCTCTGCCATGAGCGGCCCAAGCAAGCCGCTCTCTCTGCCTCAGTCTCCCCACCTTGCCACGGGCATTGTGGGAAATAATACCGTTCTGGTCACTGCATCTCCAAAGGGATATTATAGAACAGTGGTGGGCAATGAATGGCTGGTGGGCCACATGCAGCCCCCAAAATTGTTTTTAAAAAAAATTGTTTTAAGAAAGGGTGTCCAGGTGGTCACTTTGACTTTTTTTTAACCCTTTGCAAACAAGCTCCTTTTGAACCTCTTGGTGCTCTGTAGCCACTCCAGACGCCTCAAGCTGCCCACTCCTGCTTTAAATGGTAAGTTAATACATATACAAAGTCCATTACAGAATCTTAATATAAACATGTAGTTTTTATTTGCTCATCACATCTGTTCTCAGGGCATTTCAATAATAATACATAAATATTCCATGAACCAATCTACCTTCTGCCTGCCCGGTTGGGTTCAAATTTTTGCTGCGTTATACTTGTCCGGCGACCAGCAGATCCTAAATTTTCTCCATCCAATCCATCTGCTGGTGGTTCAAGATATTTCCACTTGTGTGCTATAGCAAGGTGTGCTCCTCTCAGGAGATTAGAGATTAATTTCTTTAAAAAGCCATTTCTATCTCTGCCACTGATATAACCCAAGAGCATTGCTCATGGTTTATAACCCTTAAATGCTTGTTAAATATTTCTTAAACATTGAGGCTTCAGTCACCTCTTGGAATGTGTACAAGGCGACCTCTGACAAATTTCATCCCCCAAAATATACTAACATAGTTTTGCCCTGTTCTGTTGCAAAGCGGGGGGATAAATAAGTTATCAAGCTTCCAAAGGGACAAATGAATGCGTTACTAAATGCCTTGCCAAAACCTATACGTTACCAAAACAATTATGTCCTTTCCTGGCAGGACCACTCATACGATAGCCTCTTCCCAGGTCAACTGCTGATTTCTTTCAAGGGCTTTTCACCAGCTAGTCACAGAACCATCTACTCCATGCTACAGAAGGTGTTTTAAGAGTACCACCCAGCAGAGGGTTCTTTGAGCATCAAACGCTAGGAAGTGGGCTGCCTATCTTTGTTCTGAGACCTAGCATTTGTACCGATCCTTTTGACATCTACAAAAGGACTTCCAGTTTCAGGAATGTTTGCTCTGTTTCAAACCACAGTTCATCATAAAAATGCATGGTACAATATTTGTCACTGATAGGTGCTTTGGGAAATAACTTCACTTACATCAGTGGCTACTTACGGTCTGTCAGTACAAACAAACATGCAAATCTTGTGCAAATACCATCGCTTATTACATTAAACAGTGTGCAACCTCCTTATATCAAATCACCTCCATAGCATAACACTGTGATTGATTGTACATAATGGCTTCAAATTTTATGGGCAGCTGCACAAGCAAAGATGCCCTATATAAGTAACCCATTTGTCCTTTACGGAGCAGCACCCATAAAGAATGGAATACATAAAGGGCACATATATAAATACTAAGAATTGCTAAAGCTCTCGCCAGAGCAATGATGGGCTGTTTGCATAGAATCCGGGACAGAATTTGCATTGCTGTGGATCAGGGTTCAAGAGCAATGCATTTTTGTTTATTTTTAAGAACATGTGCTAGGAAATATGAAGTGTCTGCAAAAGCTCTAAAACTCAGTGAGTGCAGCTTTCATGTTCTATAGAACAGAACAGTGGGTTGGCCACTGTGTGAACAGAATGCCAGACTAGATGGACCTTGGTCTGATCTATCATGGCTCTTCTTATGTTCTTAAGTAGATAGAATACAATCTTATATCCTACTTGGGAGTAAGTCCCATTGAATGAGTAAGTCCCAATGGGACTTATCAGTAGACATGTACAGAACTGAATTGTCAATGCCCCTTTCTAGCAATTTACAGTGCAATTCTAATCCCCAGATCCGGTAGCTGAGATGGGGGGGGGGGGGGGGTAGGATGGTTTGGAGGAGAGCTGTGCCAATGGAAGGGTGTAACCTTTGCCTGCAGAGAGCTCAGGGGGGGGGGGGTGATTTCACCAAAACACAAAGCTCTGAAACAGGGCAATCTTGGAGTGGGATGGATTTGGCCTTCATTCACTGTGGTGGCTCCAGGATCAGGTGTCTGCTGGAGATAGCATCACTAATCCACCTTTCCCCCCAAGTGTTTATTTAGGTTCCTTACTACTAGAACCCTACAGATGCCATATGAAAGTCCATGGTGTCAAGGCAATATTTGTGTTATCTTCCTGTACCTTACATAGGGTCCTTGAAGATAACACAAGTATTGTGCAGCCTTCACAAATCACAGCACAGGTTAGAATATGTAAGTTTAGTTTGAACTTTATAAATGAAAAGCCTCGATCCTTAAGTCAAGATGAGTTGCTTAAAAATAAGAAGTAAGACACAGAAAGAAGGAAGTAGGACAGAAGACACAGAAAGAGGGAACTAGCAAATGTACACGAAGGCAACAAAGGAGCAGGAAAGATTGTGACATCTTGTGGTTACAAGACCCGGGTACACATACATAGCCAGAGTGCAATTCTCTTGGCACGGACAGAGTTCACTGGAAGAAAGGGGTACCATTACATAAAGGGGAGGCATGGGTAGATGTAAAGAGGTGAGAGTAGAAGGCTACAGTAACCAATCACACTACATATCACGTTCAAAGATAGAAATATAAAAATAAAATAAAATAAGTTACTGGGTTGGGTCATTCCTGGAATGGAGTCACCTCAAACAAGCAGAAAGTTATAACAACTGGTTTGCTCTTGTAAGCTTGTATCTTCATCTTGTTGTAAATCGGTCAGAGAGCTTCAGCTATTGGGCGGTACAGAAATAAATAAATAATCACTGTCAGCTCCTACCATGGTACCATCTTCTTTCTATAATTTCCTTAGATATTTTAAGATTTCAAAAGATTTCCTCTTGCTACTTGTCCCAAAGCAGAGAAACCAGTGGAGCACACTGCCTCTCTTGCTTGCAGAGGTCCATTGTGTCATCAGGAACGGTCACCAAATGATATAAGCAGAAGAGAGGCTGGCAATAGGTCAGAGCATGAAGAGAAGTCTGGAGGAACAAAGAAAGGTCAGAAGCGCAGGGAAGCTTAAATACGACCCCTAATAGTGAAGAGCCCTTCTCTAGTATGATTTATTTAGCTCCACTTTTAATTAACCCTTTTCCCCTTTGTTTTACACACTTTCAGGATCAGCATTTATTTACTGTAGGCAAAAAGCTAGTATGCAGACTGGGGATCCCTTTAACATGGCACTAGAGTTATATACATCATTTAGCAATTTTCTGCTTTGAATGTTAAGCCAAGTCTTTCTAGAAACCTGCCCTGTTATTAGCATGTTATGTTATTTGTAACAAAAAGGGTGGGTGGGTTGGGTGTCGGTCTTTAATTTGTTCAATGGATAATATTTACATTGTGAACAGAGCTAGGACAAGCACTGGCAACAAGACAAACTCTCTGGTTTCTCTTGACATCATATAAATCTTTTGCCTGAATTAACTTTTTATTGTAATCTTGTTGTACTGCAACCTGCCATGAGCCTTAAATGAATGGGATGGGTTTATAATTAAATGAATATTATGTGCTGCAGAAATACACACACACACACACACACACACACACACACACACACTAACTATGCGTAGAGCTACAGGGCTTTCACATTTGTCACAGTAATTAAGGGCAAAATAACACCTGTAAACACCTTTATGTCTACTTGCGAGTTCAAGGCAAAACTTTGGCATGAAACCAGACAGCGGGCCAAAGGAGGAACAGGACAAATTCGGAGACTTGCTGCTGAGCCCATCAGCTGGTACACAGAACAAGAAGCGGGAACATAAGGTCATTCCCTAAAGTAGGAGCAAACCCGGATGTGGCTAAGTTAATCTCCTAAAAATGCAAGGATCAGTTAGATCAAAGCCACTGGCAACAAAGGAGCTCTTTTTTTAAAAAAAATTAAAACCCATGAATTATAGGATTCTTAATGAGGCTCAAATTCTCCCTGGAGCGAGCACATAATAGGATGCTGAGGCACTCACAGCAGAACAAGAGCCACTTCATGGCAGAAATGCGCACGGCGAAACTCATGAGGTCGCATGACTCCAGCTCTCCTTTGCTTGAGCTGAGCTACGGGGTGCAGTCGGGTACAGAGGGAAAGCGCCGCCTTCAAGGGGGCAAAATCTCAAGAATGGTGTTGGAAACAGGAAAGGACAACAAAAGCTGGGTGAGGAGTGTGCATCCAGGGCAAAGCCCACGGATCTCACTTACTTCGAGATGTCCTCCAAACCTCTCAAGGAAGAGGTATTATAGAAGATAGGGAGGGGGAGTGCAATAAAATGTTGCAGTGCGGAATGCTCACACAAACCCTTGGTTTTATTTCCCCCTGAAAGCCAACATTCAGCGCCAACTGAGCATGCTCAGTCCTCATTGATTTCCTCCCACCCTTAAAAAGACACACAATAAAAATGAGCAATCCACCCACACGAGCCATTCCTGAAGTAATCCACCACATCCTCGTCCCAAACTATTTTCATCTTTTAAATGTTTTGTATTAGCAATGCTTAAAAACCTTGGAATATCCAATTGCTCACCACGTAAACACACCGAATTATCTAGATGAAAGAAAACATAGTTACAAGCCTTTTTAAGGCTTTGGTCAGGCTTGAGCCTCTTAAGAAGTTACAAAAGAAGGACATGCCGCTTCATGGATCTGGATTTATTATCATCAGAAATTATGGGAGCCCCCTCAGATAAACATCAAGCAAATTTTACAAAATCCATCTTTTCGCTCCCTATTCCAGGTGTCAAAGGGCAATTCTAAGGCATTAAGACCAAGCCACACTGATGTCATTGGGGTGGGGAAGGGAACGTTTAAAAATGGATGGCTTTTCCTTCTGTGCTTTGGCAAAGGTTGTCACATTACGAACCATAACTACAAAACGTTATACAATCCACCTCCACTGAACAGTCACTGGTTGAAAATCAGTTGGTACCTCCATAAGCCATGTGCTTGTAAGCAAGTTTCTGAGAAACGCCAGACACTGCCCAAGCAAGAAGCGTGGAGTGCTGCCCTTAGACAAAAACAACAACTTATCCTTGAGAAACGGGTACACACGATGGAAGTGTTGGAGGCAGATAACAGGGCCAACAAGGAACAGAAGGAGGATTATTAACATGACATGGTGATTCTATTTAAATCCTAAGCTTTCAAAAGACTAGTGTACACAGACCACCGGCTACATGCTCAAAATACAAGTTTGCCATCCAGTCCGGGGGTCTGCTATGACCAATCGCTGGCGCGGATCAATCGATGTAATTCCCCAGAGTGCCACAAGCAAGGGAGCACGTGTGATGTTTGGCAAGTGTTCGGAAAACTAGGGTATGTGCATGCACACGTACCAAACCTGCACACCTATGGGTATGGAAGGTCTGGCATGTTATAATCACAAGCAAGGAGGCTGTTTTGGCTTGAGCTCAGCCAAGCATTTGAAGGACAATGCACTGAGCCTTAATTGACAATGACATTTTTCTCCTACGCCCATAATGCTAGAACCTGGGGTCATCCCATGAAGCTGATCGGCGGGAGATTCGGGACAAATAAAAGGAAGGACTCCTTGGCACAGCACATAGTCAAACTCTGGAACTATGAAATTCACTACCCCAAGATGTAGCAATGGACTTTTTTCCATCTAAACATGCATAGGATTGCATCCTTAAAGAAATAAACCTTTTCTGATTCCCCTGTTTAAACGCAATAGAGATCAGCACCATCTGATCTGCTGTGCCCAAGTGGTTGGACTAGGAACATTTTGCAAATGCCCACATGCCCACTGTGCCTATTGAACAGTTACAGCCCCCATTTTCTGGTTCCATAAATCAATTTGTGTCATGCACCTGATCTGTGCCAAATTCTGGCACCTATCCTTCAAAATGTACTTATTTGGCCGGCGTGATACTAGCTTTTTTGTTTGTTCGTTCCAATAACAGATCTTCCAAAGCAGCTTTCTCCAACCTGGTATCTTCCAGATGTGTTGGGTGTTCATCCCATCCCCCAGCCTTACTAATTGGGGACCATGGGAGATGTAGTCCACACCTATCTGGAGAGTGCTGGTATATGCTGAGCTCTGAAGCTATCATATTAGGGGAAATTCCCATCAATAGATTATTGATAATAGCATATGCCATCTGCACATGGCATTTGGATAACAACAAAAGCAAAAGACAAGATAGTTCCCTGCCTCAAGGAGGTTGCAATCTAAATTTCAAGTGTAGGTGGAAAGACGGAAGGGTGAGATGGAAAAGCAAAGCTATACATGGTTCAGATACTTATGAACAATTAATCAGATTATTAATTATTATGTTAGTCCCTGCAGGGTCGCTCATTATCCCAGTCCCTGCAACATGATAGTGCATTTTATGCTGTCTTGGCAGGTTTATAGTTTTATATTGTTAATTTTATTGTGATTCTGCTGGCATTTTTATCCTTCTTGCAAAAAGTCTATTTTATGAGGTGTTTAATAAATGTAAGGAAGAAAAGAAAAGAAGCCGTTTTAGGAGACACTGAAGAGGTCTAAATCTATGTCTCCGTATAAAAAGAGATGGCCTCCAATCAGACTGAGGACCGTATATTCTGAATATGAGATTTTTGAAGGGGGGTATTTAATAAGGCTGCACTTACTCATGGAAGTAGCACCCAGAGGACACTTTTGATTGTTAAGAGAAGGTGTTTTCTCGCAAAAAAAGAAAGAAAGAAGTGAACCTATTTTCCTTTAGAAAATGCTTTATGCCACGAGGCAAATAAATAGAAGAAAGCAGGCAGGCAGCAGTTAGCTTTCCAAGTACGTGGAAGGGGCCATCACCCCAGGGAAATCTTTCCAAGTGTAATATAGGATATGCCTATATCGGGAGCAGTACAACAGGTTTCAGGAAAGGTGGGGGGGGAGGAATTGGATTTAGGGTCATAGCTCAGAAACAGGAGCAGGCTGTGCTAAATGTTTGCCCACAAGCTATTTCAGGAGGACATTACACTTCTGAAGCAGCAAACACACCCCCTCCCAGAAACAAATAATCAATCAGGCCTTTCCCCCACTCCCAGCATGATCCCAGCCAAGCAGGGATCATGTAGTGGATGTGCACGTAAACCGGCCATGTTCACTCATTCTCACTGCATACACTGAACTCACAGAGGCAATAGCAGGACAGAACCCCCTTGCCCCAACTCCCAGCCTCCACCCCACTCAGAGGTCATGTGAAAGGGACGTTCGGTGCACATGCAGCTCTATGTGTGCAGGAACCCCACTGAACACACAGATGTTGGGGCCAGACCCGCAGGCAAAATTCTACTTCCCCTGCCTTACGTACAACGTATGCATTGAGAATCAGGTCAGCAGGACTTCTGAGTAAGGACAGAGCTTCATGGACAGGTTGCATGGGCAATCCTAACCAATCAGGACACACTTGAAACTACAAGAGCCCATCCCCACAACACACAGGTTTCTCAACACCCTTCCCCATTTTCCTACAGAGAAAGGCACAGAGTAGTAAAGTTTGACAGTGATTGGGGAGCCAAGGTGCCCATGTGCCCTCTTTTACAGAAGACAACCCTCTATTTGAAGGCATCCTCTATTTGAAGGGCAGTCGCCATCCAGTTTAAAGATGAAGAACCACCAGAAGGAAGAGCAAAAAGGGCTTAAGGTTGCCCATCAACAGTGCCGGGAGAGCACGGCGAAGGGCATACAGGTCACCTGGTCACAGTTGTCTGCACAATGGAGAGATACACTGTAGTTCTCTTTAAATGACCGTCGCTATTTCTAAACTTGCATCTCTACATACAAATTAGCATATTTACATTTTATACAAATGGGTATCCTCTCTTTTGTTGATGTATTTCGTTGGGGGAGGGATACGTAAGCGGTCACCCTAATGGGGAGTAGGCTGCTTCAGCAGTGCAATATCATATCAGGTAGTTTTCCATTCTCTTCCCTCCCCCCGGTAAACACTTCCCCTCCCCCTTTGCAGTATCCCCAAATATCTCCAGGGGGAGGGCACTTTTTATATGCAACAAATCACGTTCATGAAAATGCCCTACCTCAAAATAAAACAAAACAAAAAACATCCCGTGTTTTAGTTGAGCCCTATTTAGGACTAACTGGCACGGCCCAAACTCAGGCACAAAACTCACTCCAACTATCCTCCGGAATGCAGCCCCCCCCCTTTAAAGAAGGGCACATCTTGGAAAAAGAAGAGGAGAAACAGAGAAAATAAGGAAGCCTGCCCTTCCTACCTACCCAACCCTCTCTGAAACGGCAGGAGATCATTTATATCACACTGAAACCAATTACCCAGGCTGGCTTTCAGCCAGGGTTAAACACACAGCTATTGCTGTTGGGTGGGGAAAAACCTTCTTACTACTGTGTTTAAGTTCACAGAGAACGCACCTTCATCCATTACGGCTGTGTAAACAACCAAGAGATAACTGACACTCCCTATGTGCATTTAACAATAAGTGCTTTGCAAACATCAGAGACAGTTGGACAATTATTGTAGTTTTTAGCCAATGTATATGGACAAACAAAGCCATTGTATGCTCATGAAGGGTCTTTCCAAAAGGAGGACTCCTCACGCTACCAATGAGAAGGCATTGCACAGTGATTCCCTGTTTTCTTTCTTAATGGATTTTCTGGGGGAAGGGAAAAGAGAACACAGTGGGAAACGACGGGAGGGTTACGAGCTAAAGACGATGACGTATGGACACCCAGCCCCACCTCGTAAAATTCCAAGAATGAGGCAGGGGAATGATGCCATCAAAGTCTTATCTGGAAGAACCCATAGACATTGTAGGGTCAGGCCAAAGGACATAAAAGGGTTACCTTCTGACCATGCATATATATCTGATTGCGAGAAGGTCGTGGAGAAGTTCGGAGACCAATAATACCCGGCATTACTTACAATTTCTGCACATATATTCAATAGTCTAAGTCCACTACCAGGTATTTCCATATCACCACTACTGTTTAATATTTGCACGGCACCAACAGTTGTTTCTGTGCCAAAGCATCCATTACCTCTGGAAATTGACAATCTGGATTAATTGAAATCCAAGCAATCTAAGCTACTCCACAAACACCAATCAATGCTGCCATGGAGGAAATGGAACAGTTTATACTGGCTACTAATATCAACCATCAGTGAGACCAGAATCCAAAATTATTTAGAGAAATACACACAGAGGTTTCGCAAATCAAACCAAGGCCTCGCCAGTAAAGCACAGGCAGCAGAAATGACATGGGAAGAAAAGGGGCAGAGCAGATTAGTGGGAAGGAAGTGGACAGGCAGTGCAGATGTCACGAAAGGCAGCTGCAAAACCGGTGATGGGGGAGTGGGTCTCCCTACCCCCACCCTGGGGAAAACAGGGCTTGGGGTTATGGAACAAGTATGGCCCAAGTAAGTTCTGAAATGCTTCTGGTGAGGTCCTCTAGTAGCTGTCCCATTGTGTGAGGTAGTAAGCTTTGAAATATAGAGAAATGAGAGAAAGGTCTGCAAGTCAGGCAAACCACTAACAGAGCACATAAGACTCCAAAGGAGGAGAGGTACAGAAGTTTGATCACTCTTGCTAAACACTCAAGGCTCTGAAGTGTACAAACTGGAGGCAGGGAGGATAATTTGCCTTGACACACAGAAGCCTCTCTGACAGGGCAAGATTTTTGAATGGGCCACAGTTTTCACATGTAGAGGGGGAGCCGTCCAAATCAATGACCTCCTGTTTATGCACAGAAATCTGAAGACACGAGATCCCCCTTTCGAACCCTCACCTCAACTGGCCACGTTTGCATCAGCCCTCCGAGGTAGGTTTATCAAGCAAAGTTGTCAATACTCACCACACTGCAGGTTGCAGGTGCTACATTCGCTTCCACTTGGAGAGAGACCTACCTGAGCAGCAGAAGAGGTGAAATTCCCCTCTGGCTGTAAATGCCCCACCCCTTAGGTGTTCAAGCCACTCCCTGACCTGAAGTAGACTTGGAAGACAGGGGCGCTGCTAGATTTTTCCATTCCACACTGACTGTTTTCCATGTCTTTCTCCACCTCAAAGCTTGAACTTCTTTAACCAACTAGACTTTCCTTGAACCAAATATCACACCATTGATATTACTCCTTGGCCTTCAAGTAGCGGATGTAGCAAAGGTGGTTCTGAAAATGAATGGTTGCGCCCCCAATGCAAATTGTACCTTAGCCACACATGGGGAAGGTGTTAAGCCTAGCCCCAAATCTATTTCCTAGGGATGCAGCTCTAATGGCATTGGCACCAATGGAAAAAAAGTGTTTTTCTAAGCTTTACTGCCTTGCAGGAGAGAATTTTCACAGGGGATTGTACCTGGGGAGGGAAAGGTTATCTTTCCCCTCCCAGCATGTTGAAATACCCTCCACCAGCACCACCCCAAAAATATCCCCCGACTGGCAATAAAGTTTAGAAAAATGGTTTGAGATGATCTAGTATGGGGTGCATATTGATAGGATTTATTTTATTTGAGATTATTTGAATGGGAAATTAATGGTCTAGCTGGGAAATTTGCAATTTGGCCCGTCCACGGGATTTACAAACTAATGAAGCGTGGTAGATGGAGGTCATATTTCTATACTGCCTTTTAGCTAGATTGCTCAACACAAGTTAAGAATAAATTTCAGCGCAGCAACAAATATTAAATGCACCAGCAACAAAGAAAAAGAAAGGCAGATATACTTTTTAATAAGATGAATTTACTCTTCATATAAAAACAGAGTAGAAGCTGAAGAGTATCCATCCAGGGGTGAGATGTAGGATGACAAAAATGTGTAAATGTGTGAATTGATAGATATAGGTAGGGGTGTGTGTGTGTGTCTGTGTGTGTGTGTGTAAAAGAATAAAGGGCAGATCTACACGTAGTCCTCCCTGCGCCACGAGCCACCCTCGGAGCGCTGCCAGTGTGGATCAAGTCTCGGAGCCGCCGCCGCCGCCCTTTCATTCCCAAATAGTGTTCAAATTCTCCTACTATATTCATCCAATTCCTTCACACCAATCCTATTTCCTCCTCTCTCACTCAATTGTTTTATCTGAAGAAGTGTTCCGTATAGCCCAAAAGCTTGCTACTTCAACATGAAGTGGGTCCAATAGAAAAACGCATTGGAAGCACCTGATCTCTCCCAAATGACTACACCCACAAACAACTAACAACCTCAGCATTTGAAAAGAGCTCCACTCCCTAAGACAGGAAGACAGAACTATACTGATCCGATAGATGTGAGAAAGGAACACTTCATCCATTACATAGGTTAGGGGTACACATGAAATGTTTTAATCGTAATAGCCTGTTGAGGGTACACTCGTGGCAAACGCAAGTTGACCCACCGCGGGGGAAATGTTAGAAACCTTGAAGGCGGTGAGATGCTCAGCCAATCAGCAGGCAAGCCGGCCTAAATACGTGTAGAAGTGTTGCCCGGCAGAGAAAATTCTTCAAGACGAATACCAAAGGAGGATCCCGTCCAACATCTTTGTCAGGCAGATGTCATATGGCGGGTAACTATGGATGAATTTTGCTTCCGAGTGCAAGGAAGACAGACTTGCTTTTTCTTCCCATTGCCGTCTTGAAATGCGAAAAGGGTGAAGGGGGAGCAGAACAGCAAAAGACACAATACGGGAAGGTGAGTGAGCTTACCTGGTGTACCTGTTACAAGAGGAGCTTTGTCTAGTTGCATTCCAGTGAGGTGCAACACTGGGTTGCGTCAGGTAGAGCCACCCGACTACATTTCTAAACTTTCCCCTAAGCCCACAGGCTCAAAAGAGGAGATTCAGGAATGCTCAAGGCAAAATGGGATCAGCATCCTTCAGTGAGCAAGACTGCAGGAGGTCTGGGAGATAGAGGGGGGTACAAAGAAAGAGGGAACCCATCTTTTAGTCCACGTTTATTTGGGGTCCCTATAAATATTTACAGGCAAGCCCTGCAGAAAAATCAGTCTTTCCAGGTTGAAATCTCTGGAAAAGCCACAACTAGGAGCCATCTGAAGTCTGTCTTGGTACTGAAAAGCATGAGTGCAATTTCTCGGGTGTGCGATGTGTTTATGTACAGCGAGAGAGGAGAATAATAAATAGTATTAATTATGCCAATCAACTCGTAACATTAAGGGCTAGACATTTTAGCAAAATTTAAAGCTATAGTTCTCCAATGTCCAGACTTTGACGCAGAATATTAGATTCGCCACAGCATAAGAACAGAAGAGTGACTCTTCTGGATCTGATCAAAGTCCATATAGGAGGCTTATCATTGGAAAGGGCACCAGGGGTGACTAGAGACTGCTGCAGGCAGGCAACTCAAAATCTAATAATAATAACAACAACAACAACGACAGCATTCCTTGAAGCACTGAGTTCTAGCCAATTACCAAACTGAGACAATATTTTCCATGCCAAAAGCCTTCTGCAAAGAGCTCTGTTCTTTGTATTTATTTTCACACCTCATCAAAACCCACTAAACGTAACAGCTTGAGATGCTCCAGTGACCCAACAATCACTTTTTTAAACACACAAGTAGAAAGACGGGGTGGTGGAGGGGGAAGAGAGGAGGTATGTCTAATATATACTTTCTCTTCTGCCACTCCCAGGCTGTGGAGTTTAAGAAAGCTATAAAGGCCGATCTCTTCCAGCAGGCCTACCCAGTCAAATTTTAAGAGTGTTATTGATATTTTAACGATGAATTCGTTTTTATATGTTTTTAATCAGTTTTATGTATTTTATATCATTTGTTTTTAATGTTGTTCCCCACCTCGATCCAAAGGGAGAGGCGGGTAATAAATAAATAAATAAATAAATTATTATTATATATAAGACTTTTCAATTGTTTTAAGTTTTAATTGTAGGTTGCCTCGACAGCCCTACTTGGGCTGAAGGGCGACTTATAGATTTATAAATACTTTTTAAATGATTTTAAAATATTTATACCAGTTCTAAACTACCTTAACTCTCATTCCCCTTCACCCCCAAATGCAGGGAATTGCAATTTAGCATAGGCGCTAGGAATCCAGTTGCAGGACCTCTACCTTTCCGCTGCCCCCAGGGTCACTTTCCCCAACAAAGCACAGAGTTCTTGAGAGAGGTGGAATGGCTGTTGAAACCAGTGTATTTGTACTGTAGATATGCCCTAAGACAGAAAGAAGAAGAGGCAAAGAGAGGCGGGATGGACACGTACATTCCAAAATTAAAGCCGAATCCCATGTTGCAAGAAGGGGTTAAAGATGGATTCCCCATCTGGAAAAAACTGAAGACACCTGCACTCCAACTCCTGCACCATAGATACAATATAGGAAATCCTCCTGCAACATCTGTCCAAAAGATCGGATGTCATTTGCTGGAACCCTTAAGTGAGTTACTATTCACGTTTTGAGTGGTAGTCCACATTCCCACAGGGAATGCTCATAATCACATCTGATTGCACAATACCGATGTGTGACATTTAAGTGTGCCAAAAGATGCAAATCATGCCAGGTGAAGGCATTCCTCAATCTGAGTTTCAGTTCAGCTTTAGAGGCATGACAGGTGTTGAAACTAAAAGCTTGTTTCCTTCAGGGGAACAGTGACTTGAAAAAAGGCAGAAAGGAAATGATAGAAGTGTTAATGCAATTCTCAGAAAGACTTAAAAGCTGAACTGTAAAAAGGCTTCTTTCAACGTAGCAGTTACAGTGACTTTTTTTTTAGAGTGAAGCTATTGTTGCATCATCCTCTTGTTCACAATGGTTAACATTAGCAAATAAAAGAAGTTTATGTTCAAGAAGCTAAGCTTTCCAGAGCATTTATTTGTGAAGCCATAACTCTGGGATCTCAAGAGTGCTACAACAGCAGGTTTAGAATTAGAAAAAACATGCTAGGGAAAATCCAGCAAAGCAGTAAAAATACCTTTTGCAACCAAGTGTCCTTTTTATGGCACCGTTACAAAATTGCTTCTTGAGGAAAAGTTTATCAATTTCTCATTGCTTGGATTTTCATAGGGCTGGGAAATGATCTAAAAAAGCTTAGTTGTTTAGTCATATGGAATTTAGTTGATTATATCAATTAATTGATTCTTGGAAGCACCTGGATTGCCACTGAGGAAGACAAGAATGTTGGATTGTGGATGAAATCTTTAACATATTTACCTGGGAGTAAGCCCTATTAACTTCAGTGGGGCTTACATCTGAGTACACCTCCATAGGATTGCACTGTCTTTGCAGCTTGAGTCTGATCTGGCAGAGAACTTCTTAATAATACACAACATTTAACTAAAGATGGCAAATACTAGGTTTTAACACCACAAAAAGGAGGCCGCAGTTGTATTGATAAACAATAGAGAGTGCCAAAGCACACAACCTAGGCTGACCATATGAAGAGGAGGACAGGGCTCATGTAACTTTAACAGTTGTCGAGAAAGGGGAATTTCAGCAGGTGTCATTTGTATGCAATTAGTTCCTGGTGAAATTCCCTCTTCATCACAACAGTTAAAGTTGCAGGGGCCCTGCCTTCTTTTGTATATGGTCACTCAAGTATAGTGCCTGCACCTTTAACTGTTGTGATGAAGAGGGAATTTCACCAGGAACTAATTGCATACAAATGACACTGGCTGAAATTCCCTTTTCTTTACAACTGTTAAAGTAACATGAGCTCTGTCCTCCTTTTCATATGGTCAGCCTAACACAACCACACCAATAGCAACCACTACTAATCTATCTCACTGTGTATACAATAAACTCCAGGTTAAAGGACTAAAGTTATATTAATTGTTAATTCATACAGGTATTTTATATCCGTTTACAACTTTTTTTACCATGTCATAACATGCAAGTATAGAAATCAAATTTGACTGCTAGCATATGGCCTCACTGGTAACCAAATTTAAAGTAGAAGTTAGCATTCATCTGCTGCTGTACCAACCAATAAAGTAATAAGACAATAGACAAAAACCATGCTTTTTAAACATACCAGTTTTTAGTGTACATTCATAAATGCCCTGGGTAATTGCACCCCAAGTTAATTTACATCAAATAATAGTACATATTTATCCATACAAATCATATCCATCTAATTATACATAATGACAGGAATCCAAGTTAAGTCCCGTTTCGAGAAGGTCCACTTCGTCAGATCCAATAGTATTATTTTGAGTCTGTTGAAGGATGTTGAAGGTCTGTATGTGTCTGTTTTTATTATTTTAAATTCTGCATATCGATTTGTAATGTTTACTGTTTTAATCTTTTGTAAACCACCCAAAGAGAAGTGTTATAAATCATCATCATCATCCAAGGAAACTGTCCTTATGAACTAAAAACAGGCCAAAGTCAGTTTCTGCTTAGGCAATCCTCAGAAATGTCCTTTTAGAGATGCATGGGGGATGCATATCTCCAACAGAAAAGATAAAGGGGTGTAGAAAAAAAAACTGTCCTTTTCGGCAAGGAAACTTGAAAGTCTGCAATCTGTCATCCTGTTTCGGGTGCAGCTGTACCAGGAATCTAAATTGAGGGCTGCCTATACAAGAGGAAAGCCCACGGTGGCTGCAGATCTGCGCTGCATCAGTTAGACAATGCCGGCGCAGATTTGCAGCCATCACGGGACTTTCCTGCAAAGCTACGGTTTGAAAAAGTCGAGAATTTACCCCAACTTTTTCAGTTGGAACAACGTCAATACTGTCTCACTTCGCTCCGGGGCCAATCCAGGGGCAATTAGTTGCCTTCCACCAGGAAGAGGGCAGGAGCGGTCCAATACCCGGATGGCCACCCAGAAACCCTATGCTCCCTCCTTGGCATCAGGATTACCCAACACCACCCTGGGAGAGGGAAACCGTGAGATTTCAGACGGACCTGGCACCAACCCAGTGCTGTGAAAACAAGTCCCTGGTTTTAACCTGGTTTAACTATCACAGCTTTCCCCAAAATGTCCTGGGTTCTAAATCATGGGCTGCTTAAAACGCACAGTGCAGCTTTAACAACTGCGTAGTTTACAGGTGCTCTCTAAAAGCTACATTAGACCAGAGTTCTGGGAAGGCCGCAGGACCCAGCTGCACAGGAAAACAGTGCAAGACCATGAAATCCAGTTTGCCTGTAGAAAACACAGAGCCAAGCCAATAAAATCTCCTCCCAAGTGTCGCCGCAATTAACGACTGATTCATTATAGTCATCGCTGTCCTTGGCAGAGCTTCAAGCTTTCAACTTTGGCTTTCATGGCAGGGGAAAGAGGGGAAAAAAATGCTTGCCCAATTTTTTGTATTTCTCCTCGGTAAAAAAATCTTGTGAGTGGCAACTGATGGGATTAACCTCAAAGCACTCCCTCTTCAAATAAAATGGCTGAGATAAACGGGTTCAGGAGATAAGGATGCTAGAATCATGTAACATGTTAGCTAGAAGTCTGCAAGACACATGTAACACATTCGCACACTACAGCCCCCTACAGCATGGAGTCGTTAGCTTCCACGCAATTAAGATCGCGTGGAGAGTGAGAGAAGAGCTGTCCACTGTCCACACATTGAGGGCACATCTACAGGGGGGAAACTTGCAGAATGTGCATAGGATTTCCCTTTGCACTCCGGGCTCCAGCTCAAGGGAACACCCTATACATGCCTGGCAGCCTTCCCCTCTGCAGACGTACCTCTAACATACGGACAGCATGGCGGCAGTGGGATAATTGGTGGGGTCAGTTGCTTAGGGACTAATTTATTTTACATCTCTGATTCAAATGCCACATTCGCTATGAACTTCCTAGATCATTTTAGGCAAACCACTGGCTTTTCCCTTTGGTTCTCCAGTTTTGGTGATATTCTAGTTTTGCACCGTTAAAGGTTTTTAGATTATTGTCATGTGTTTGGGGTCAGTCTAAATTACCTCCAGGGGTACCTTATAATTCCTCCTCTTCCTCCACACACGCACGCACACACACACACACACACACACACTGTAATTCTTGAATGGGTAACCTTTTTGTTCTACAAGGCCTGGTGGGGATATTTATTTATTTATTTATATTACATTTATATATCGCCCCATAGCCAAAGCTCTCTGTGTGGTTTACAAAAATGAAATGAAGCCAGGGGAAAGGTGGATCTAGACAAAAGGAGAAACCGGCTTCGGCACAAGGAGATCCCTGGGCAACTGGGAGGAAGTAGGGTTTGCTTGGAGTGATGAAGATGTTGTAGGCCTTTGTCCTGAGCACAGTGTAAATAAACCCTTTTATAAAAGGAATGCCACAAGTCTCCAGTGCCCTCCTTCCAGGAAACTGAAGTCTGAGTAAGTGTTGCAGCCTCTGCAAGTTCACCCCTCCCAGGACTGGGGTGCAGAACACACTAACCCACACTCAACCACTGTGGCTTGTTAGAAGCCTGAATGACCCAACAACAAACCATGGGTTCCCATGGTTAACAAGCCACCCTGCAGAAAATGTCCTGGATTCAGACATGGTTGAACAAACAACCCATGCTTCAAAACGAGTGTGGGTTACTGTGTTGTATGAACACAGCCTAAGTTTTATCAGGTTGCATTTTCATTGTTGTGAACAGACCAGAGAGCTTTGGATATTGGGCGGTATAGACATGCAGTAAATTAAAAATAAATAAATGAAAACTGATCAGCTGAAGAGAATACCTTTAGGTCAAAGTTTCTGTCCTGGGTGTAAGGACTCAAGGCCATAGTGGATCCTAAATCCTGAAGTCAGGCCACTATCTGGTCCACACCAAAGAAGGAAACCACAAACTATGCATAGACCAAGTACAAAAGGCTCAAAGAAACAATAAACTACGGGATATTCCCAAACCTTTATAAAAACCCTTCCCTGGTCTGACTCCTCCTTGTACCGCTTAACGGCTGGTGGTGCCTTTGCCCTGCACCCAACACGCTACGACAGTATCATTATTTTACACGTAGCAATTCTGAAGACCTCCAGATCATAGTGACATCTCCATTGTCACTGCGACAATTATTCTCCTCCGGCCTGGATCCACACTGACAAAGCTAACATATCACAGCCGATCGCTTTGCGAATGAAGCAAACCGTACCTGGCAGCGTTAATGTCGTTGCATTACCGTCAGCTCCTGGCTCTGAACAGATAACTGTTTGCTTTTGTATTTCCAATGCTCATGTTTTGTTTTGTTTTTTGTTTGTTTTAAAAAGGAACCACAGTCCTATCCCTTCAAGCGGCCTGGCATTCACACCGCCATCTATCTCCAGCCGCCAAGGACACCAGGGAGGGGGACCGGAGGGGGGGGCTTCCAAAGAAAGCAGCCAGACTCACACAGGCCACTTTTAATTAAAATGATGTATCGTCTCTGGAGACAAATGGGGCGGGGGGTGGGGGTGGGATTTGCAGAGATTTGGAAGAGACAAGCAGACATCCACAGTGGTTGCAGTATAGGACAGAGGCTAAATGTATGGGGCAGGGAAAGTGGGGTGGGGAGCAAACTATTGGTGAGGCAAGACTCCATCTGGACAACGCTGCTTATTAGTAGCACGTTCTACCTCGTGTTGTCATCTCTAGCTGCCTCAGTTTCTTTTGCTCCTCAGCATTTCCAGACTTGCCCTGTGACAAAACTCTGGACTCTGAGGTAAAGTACCTAACAGCCAGCTCTGTGGGACTAAGGAGGCAGTTGATGCTCATGTACAAGGTCCTAGCTGTAAATCACAGGACGGATGGATACATCTGAGCTGTCTCAGGCAGGAGTGGGGAATCTGCTCCAGCTTCTTGGAACAGAGGAAGCCTTATACTTAGTCAGACCACTGACCCATCTAACCCAGTACAGTTGACACTGACGGGCAGCAGCTCCCCGGAGTTTCTGGTAGGGGTCTTTCCTGCCCTACCAATAGAAACTGGGAATCGAACCTAGGACCTTGTGCATGAAAAGCACACACTCTACCCCTCAGCTATGGCCTTCGTGTATTAGGGAGCAGAGGAGAAGGATCACTTCTTATTGAAGATGCTGGGAAGAACAAGACTGTCCTTAGGAACAGGACAATGAGGTTGTTTCTAAGGTGGCGGCCTGGGAACAAGCAGAGCCCCCTCAATTTTACTTCCTATTGCTAAAACTTCTAGGAGTCAGAAACATTTACCAACCTTAGTACAAATCAGCCAGAAATCTATCCAGTTGTGGTGTAGTGAGAGGCAGTGCGGTGTAGTGGTTACAGTATTGGGCTCGGCCTGGGGAGACCCAGCTTTTGTCCCCCTTGGCCGTGATGCTCACTGGGTGACTTTGAGCAGTCACTGACTTTTAGCCTTTATTTATTTATTTATTTAAATTTATTTATTTATTTATATCATTTCAATATTGCCCAATAGCCTATGCTCTCTGGGCGGTTCACAAAAATTAAAACCATAAGATACAGCATAAAATATAAAATATGGAAGCTTAAAATATTATTATAACTATCATCTCTCTTTTCTCGCTCATGGCAGTTTTTGTAGATGGACATGACAGGCTTTGCCAAGTCATGCTGTCTTTTACTGATTCAGACTACTGAAGATGTTTTAAGTAGGACTGCTTTCTGGGTGGTGGTGTGGATGTATTTTGGTAAGCCCAGTTTCTGAAGGTTTTCTGTATAGTGATGCCAGTGACTGTTGTGACTAACAGAATAGTTGTGACCATTTCCTGTTGCCATAGTCCTTTAACTTGCATAGCCAGTGTATATTTTTTCTCCTTTCCTCTTTCTTTTCTATGACAATTTTGTCACTTGGTATTGCTAAGTCGATGAGGTAAATGTTTTTTGTTTTGTTTTTTGTCTGTAACTGTTATGTCTGGTCGATTGCAAGGTATTATTATTATCATCATCATCATCATCATCATCATCATCATCATTACATTTAGATCCTGCCTTTTTTCCTCTTGCGAGGAACCCAAGGCAGCTTACATAGTCTTCCTCCTCCATTTTACCTTCACAACAACCTGTGAGGTAGGTTAGGCTGAGAGTCACTGACTGGCCCAAAGTCACCCAGCGAGCTTCACTGCCAAGTGGGGACTAGAATCCAGGTCTCCCAAATTCCAGTCCAACACTCTAACCAGTACATGACATTCCCACTGAGACATTTCATTATATTCTGCAATATTTAAATGCCACAAATAAAATAAAATAAATACTGACTCCCACAAGCATTAGAGAGATGTCAAACAAATTAAGTCCAGTATGTGGACACAAATTGCCACACACATTTGGTGTGTGTGACTCCAATGATAAAACAGCAAGAAATAATGCCATTGAGGAAATGACTCCTCTCACTGTGCAAACATTAGTGGGTTATTTTAACACAAGTGTTCCCAGGAAGGAGCAAACATGTCATCTTGGGCATATAAATTACAGGTGGACTATGGATACCTATGACGGTGCTGATAAGAGGCAGAAGTTGAGTCCCTTTAAGGAAACGGGGAAAAGAACAGCTAATGTTTTATATATCACAACACTAAATTACACAATCTCTTAAAAACTCCAGGCATTTATTCAGAAGCTAAAATTACTTTGCACTTGCCTGGGCAAGATGGGTGGATCACCTTAACTGGCTTCCACTCCGAAAAATATGTCAAATGGAAGAGCCAGTCTGCTGAAGGATGACACCTGAACACACTTCTCTTTGTTTCCCCTTTCCAAGAGCAACAGCAACCTGCAGAAAGGATTAACAGGCTAATCCATGTGAATAATGTGCTCTACAAAGTTCATTAACAGTTCTGCCCACCCTGTCTCCACAGATGTGTTTGGACTGCAAGCCCCATGATCTCTGACCGTTGGTCATTAGTACCACATATACCAAAGCAAGAGGCAAGACCGGCCGCCCTCCAAATCCATTGGACTACAATTCCCAACATTCCCCAGTCTAGCCCCCTCCAGATTTTCACATCCCCTGAATCCCCCCCAAAATTGAATAAAGTTCACCAACATAAACCAGAGGTGGAATTAACCACCTACCTGCTTGTTTTAGGGGAATATTTTAGGAAAACCATTTGCTAAAACTGTAACTGTTTTAAATTATTTTAAATTTTGTATGTTAAAAATTCTAAACTATATTTTATCATGATCCTGCTTCTGTGGTTTGTAATTTTTGTGACTGGATGTGAACCATCCAGAGAGCTTCAGCTATTGGGTGATACAAAAATGAAATCATTATCATTATTATAATGATAATAATGATAATGATTTCATGATAATAATGATAATAATAATAATAATAATAATAATAGATCTTGCCCCAGGAAAAGTATCAAAAGGGCAATACTTCCCATTCATCTTAATGGTTTGCAAAGCTGGTACAAATGAATTAGCTCATGCAAATCATGGCGAACTGGTCTTCCCTTATGGAAAAGCACAGGCTCCTAATTAACCCCTTCATAGGCTCTATGTGTGCGCGTGGATATGTGTGCTTTCGCACTGCATCCTTTCCAGCAACACGACACAAGCAGAGACGTGAATTGCTGATCGTGTTCCTTGTGCCACACCGAACTCCCAGCTATCAATGTTTTAGTGTATGGGGGGGATGGTTCTGCTAGGAAGCTCCCCCCTCCCCCTGCTTTCCTTTAATCTACCTCCTCCCACGGCTGCCCCAGAGGAACCACCTACATCCTTTGCACTGCTGTAGCAAAACCAGGGGAGTTCTTGTTCACTCCGACAAGGCTTGACAATGAAGCAGGCTGCCCTCACACGGGCACATTGAGGGCAATGAGGTTTGTTTGCTTCGACATGGGGGGGGACACTTTGGCTGGGTTTCAAAGTTACTTCTTTTGTTCTCTTCCCGTCAGGGAACATTGCAGGGAGCTGCAAAAATGCAGGTTTCTCCACGGATCACTAAACCTGCTCCGTTCTCCTGACAGCAAATCAGTGGCTATCGTAAACAGTCTATGGGTAAGGCTGTTGCTAGCAAGCAATTCTATGCTTGTCCCCAATGTGCAAAACAGGGTGGGAGAGGAGGTTATTTAAGGGGGGGGAGTGGTTGGGATGCTTAACCCTTTCCCCTCCCCACTGTTTTTCCTCTGCAGTCCTTCTTCACCACACTGACCCGGTTCAGACGACACACTAAGCCATGGTGGTTAAGCATTTTGAGCTAAACATGATGGCTTAGTGTGTCGTGCGAACCATTCCTAACCACGGTGGCTACATAACCATGGTTTAAACATGCTCACTAACCATTTACTGCAGAAGGGTTCTTGGCCTAATCATGGCTTAGCGTGTTGTCTGAACAGGCCCACTGAGGAGAAACCTGGCCTCCAAGTCAGGTTGGGCGAAATGAGCCAGTAAAGGGGGCAGGGGAGGCTGCAGAGAAAGAGCAGCGGACAGGGGCACAGTTCCGCTCAGCCCTCCCATTCACAGCTCCTCCCTTGAAAATGTCTCTGCCACCCCAATTCTGGCCCTCCAGGCCCCCTTCCAATGGCTCAGTGGTAGAGCACCTGCTCTTCAAGCAGAAGGTCCCAGGTTCAAGCCCAGGTATCTCCAGGTAAGGCTAGGAAAGAATCCTGCCTGAAACCCTGAAGAGCTGCCAGTCAGTGTGGACAACACTGGGCTACATGGACCAAGGGTCTGACTCAGTATAAGGCAGCTTCCTAGGTCCCATCCCCTTTTCCCCAACCATCCACCGAAGTGGGGTTTCCTGGCTTTTATGCAGCTTTCCCCCCCATTCTAAGGGTTACTTGCTGGCAGCAAGAGCTTTAAGCTGAAATTTGCTGGCATTCCGGGACCATCCTACTCCTGTGGCCCTGCCTCTTTTGCCTTTGGTCCCACCAACCATCGGAACATGGCCCCTAAGAGCGTCTCCGAAATGGAATTTGGCCTGCGGGCTGAAAGAGGTTCTCTACTGGTGCTGTTGCACCCGTGTCCTGCTTGTGGGTTTCCCATGGGCAGCTGGTTGGCTGCTCTGTGGACAGAATGCTATGCTAGATGGACCTAGGTCTGATCCAGCAGGGGCTCTGATATTTTTATGTTCTCATATATCCCACCAACGTAGAACAGCCTCTCCAAAGATATCGGATGGAAACGCTTCCTTCCACAGACATTAAACAGCTTTCCCCAACCTGGTGCCCTGCTGACGCTTTGGAGTACAACTCCCATCATCCCTGTTTGTTGGTCATGCAGATGAGAACTGTAGCCAAAAACATTGGGAGGGCACTTGGGCTGGGGAAGGCCGCAGAAGAAAATTCCGTTCGGACAGGCACGTTGGCAAGGCCACTCTGCCGTTTTTATTTGATACAGGTTTGTTTTCGTGGCTTGTGTGTTGGCTCCTTTGATATATTTACTTGGGATAGGAAAAGCAGGGCACTAGAGGTGAAAACGGAGATGCACCCTGCTCTCCCTTTGCCTATTCACCTATTTTTTAAAAAAAAAAATAGAATGAAACAAACCGATCCCAAAACGTGTTTCTCTCCCTCCCTGCTCCCTTCCTTCTTGAGGAGATGCGGCTTCAAGTCGCAACGCTGCTGAACCTCGCAGATCTGGAGTAAGGGACAAAGAGAGTCAAACGCCTCCTGTTGATTACACGCCTCAGAGAGCTCACAATGAACTCAATTTCATGGTGCACTTCCTCCACACCGCCGCATTAATTCCATTGTGACACACACATGCAGGCTGTTTGGGAGCACAACACGTGTAATGGCAACAGGATCAGCATGGTGCTAAGCAGCCATTGTGAAAACCGGAAGCAGCGGAGCGCCATTCTGAAAAGAATGGCCAACGGCTCAGAGCCGGGAATTTCCTCTCCCTATAAACTGGGGGAAGAATGCCCTCTTTCTGACCCTCAGCTGTAGAGAAGCTCATCAGCTGTTGTCTTTCCCCGCCAAACTCATGGAGGATGCTCAACGGTTAAAAGGCGGAAGAGCCCTGCCAGTACAAGAAAAGGAAGAGTTGGCAACATTAAATGCCGTTGGACTGCTCGATACTACTCTAAGTCAGTTACAAGCCACGCTACTTGTTTCATTGCAAGTAAGAGAAGATGTGAGGAAGAGGAGGAGGAGGAGGAGGAGGAGGAAGCCGCCGATGGGGTCAGTGTTTGTTTTCTCCTTATTGGGCTCTGTTATGTTATTAGCTGTATTGTGCTTCTGCATTTTTCTTTTCTTTTTTTAAGTATTTTGCCAATTGTCCTCTCTTTATATTTTTTATAGTTGTTATTCGTCTGCCATTATCCATCTTAGGCACTCTCAGGGGGAAACACAAGTTTTAAAACACACACATTTGCAATGAATAAATGTGAAATAAATTAATATTTGAGTAAAGCCGTACAATGAAGGCAAGTACTGGGGGGGGGGAGGCAATGAGGCCGGCGGAGAATTGCTTTGAGTCAAGACGAACCTCCCCATCCTGGCACCCTCCAGATGCATTGGACTGCAATCCCCATCATTCCCAGAGGCAAGCTGAGTGGGACCGATGGTGTTTTTGGCCTAGCACATCTGGAAGGGACCAGGTTGCGGAAGGCTGGTCAAGAGTGGCGCAGCAGCAGCCGGGGTTGGGGTCAAAGGCAGGTGCGGGGCGGCAGTTGCCAAGGGACCACCCACAAGCAGGGGCCCACTGACAAGCTCCCCTGGACTTGCTCCTCCCCCTCACCATGGCAACCTGCTCGTTCACCTGCCTCTTGCTCTGGCCCAGACAATGATGGTGGCGAGAAGGAGGAGCAGTCAATGCCACGACCTGCTTATCCACCGGTTCTTTTCCTATCAAGCAAACAAGTAGTAGCAAAGAGGAGCAAGAGGAGGAGCAAGAGCAGCCCGTGAAAACGGAGGAGAGAAGGTGGACTCACTGAGGGAGGGATCCATTAAGAGGGTCTCGTCCAGCCTCCCACCCTAACCCCAAATCCTGGAACCAGCATTCGCAGGGACTCCATCTCTCCCACTACAGCTAACATTTTAAAACTGGTGTGGAGAACGTTTTTCCTATAGGGGACCACATTACCCCGAAACCTGTTGGGGTCCGCATTCCATTAGCAGGCATAGCCAGAGTCAAGAACTGGGCAGAGTTGCAGATGTGACTCTTACCTTTGTTCAGCATGCCGCAGCAACAGCAAGAAGATATAGCCTTTTCAAAGGTACAACATGGCAGGATCCGCTAGCTCGTCCCCTGGCCGCTCTAGCGAGAAGATGCACCTTCACAGAGCACCAAACTGGATTTATTTCATTTAACAGTTTTCTCCCCTACAAATCATTTGCCCGGCATGCAAGCCAGCCAGCCAGCCAGCCTGAGCCTTATTTTGATTCTACCTTCTTCCCCAGCACATGAAAGCATCCAGTCAAAATCTAAATCTTTTAATACTCTGCTTGGGCTCGGTTCTGCGGGGACTGTGCAGCATTAGTGCCCACACACGCGCGCTTTGAGGACACGCTGGCCCAGCTTCTCACAGAAGGCGTCCTTGATTGCTCCAGACAGCTCAGTGGTAAAGCACACGCTTTGCATACAGAAGGTCTCAGGTTTAATCCTTGGAATCTGCAGTGCAAACGGGAGCAGGTGATGTGGAAAAAAAAAAAACACCCTCTACTCGAGGCCCTGGAGAGCCACGGCTAGAACAGGACAATTCTGGGATAGATATGGAAAAGATGGAGAGAGCAGGCAGAAGGACTCTACGCAGTGGATGGGTGCTGGGGGCTCTGGTTTCGGTGGGGCTGTGAATCCCTTCTGGGTTTCGATCAGAACCGGCCAGAAGGCTAAAGGAGCTGTCCAAGGTGCTGAACCTATTTTGGGGGGCTTTAGAGTTCCTGCTGGTTCTGACTCAAATCCAGTATGGATTCAACGCCACACCGAAATTGTAGCCACCAGCCTCCACTGGATGTACTGGTACTCAGGGTGGTTTGCAATAGATTGGAAAGGCTTTGTGACTACCAATTGTTTAACAATAGCAACAATAACCCCCCCCCCACACACACACACACCCTAACTTAGGCTGCTGAAATGAAAAAAAAACTGGTGGGGGGGACAGGAACGTTTCTTATTTGTTTCTTTGTTTTTGCAGAAGGACTGTAAACTCAGTTCTGATATCAAAAAACGAGAGACCTAAATGACTTAAGGTGCCACAAGTCAAAACAAGAGACCTGTGGCACCTTAAAGACTAACAAATTTATTCTGGCATGAGCTTCCATGCACACTGTCTACCAGATGCCTCTGATGAAGTGGATAGCAAACACGTAAGTTTGCGCCGGAATTCAATTTGCTGTTCTTTGAGGCGTCACAAGACTGTTAATGGCTTTTCCTGCAACACAACTAGTCTTCTGAAAATAGACTGGGTAATAGTCTCAGGAGAGGAGGAGGGCTATGTAAGCCACCTTGGGTACATCGTAAGATGAAAAAAGACATGATATAAATGTACTAATACTAAAATATAATAAAAATACACTGGGAAAGAATAATTCATACAGACAAGACAATACCTTGCAATCAACCAAACGGAACAGTTATAGACAAAAAAAGAAAAACACACCGACCTCATTGACATAGCAATACCTAATGACAAAAATGTTGTAGAAAAGGTGGAGGAAAAGAGAAAAAAAAATACACTACTGGCTATGGAAGTCAAAGAACTATGGCAACAGGAAAAAGTTACAATTACTCCATTAGTCACAGCAGTCACCGGCATCACATCAAAATTTTTTTACAGAAAACCTTCAGGAACTGGGCCTACCCAAATACATCCACACCAACATCCAGAAAGCAGTCACACTTATAACATGTTCAATAGTCAGGAAATTCCTGAATCAGTAAAAGACAGCATGACTTGGCAAAGCCCAGCATGTCCATCTAGGAAAACCGCCACGAGCGAGAAAGGGGAGGTAATAATAATAATTTTTAAATAAATAAAGGTTACGATATTGGGGCAAACGCTTCAAAAGAAGGCTGTAATGCAAAGGCAAAAACAGCCACCAACTCCATGGTTCCTAGTTCTAGACCATATACTGGCTTTAAAACTGGTACCCTGTCTGCTGAAGTATGCACCCATCACAAGGTGATAGCTTGTAGATCAAGTGTGCTTCCCTCCAACTGTACTGCCCAAGCCGGCCAGCTGTCAACTACAATTTGGTCTGGAACGCAGTGAAGAAGGCTGCAGCAGCAAACACGGATCTCCTTAGCAAGTTAGTCCCACTCCTATGAATGGATTCCCGCTGGTCCACTTCAAATCATTCTCATTATTTGATCACATTTTCCTTCATTTCATGCTCCTCTTTACCCATCTAGTTCTCTTTGAAAAGAGAAAGGGGGGGGGGGAACAAATCCAACAAGGCCTTGGATCAACAGGTCTTGTCTTTTGCCACACGGTACTTTTAGAAATCTTAAACAGCTCATCCCAAAATTACAAAAAGAAAGACCCACCCACCCAAAAGAACACAACATAATGCTGCCTTTCACTGTAAGACTGGATTAAATCAAAACAAAGGAAGAGCACTTCCAGTAAAGTTATGTTTTGCTTTTTGGTGTGTGTATGTGTGGGTTTTTTGCTTTTTGCAAATCCCAAAATAGCACTAAAACCCATGCAAGCTGTTTGGAGTTTAAACAGCAGGTGTGCCAGACGCGTTTAGCTGAAAAGCTTCATTTCCAAGCAAGTCAATCAGTGGTTGCACAGCCTAACAGAAGAGCCTCTTAGCAGGAAAGGAAAAAAACAAAGAAAGAGTCAGTGCCTTAGCTTGAAATACCGCAGAAATCGGTAGAGAAAGAAACTTAGGCTCCGTTCAGACAACATGGTAATCAACGCAGTGTGAAAACTCCCTGACAGTTTTATATCTGTGTAGTGGCATATGCTCCTCCCTCTGTTATTTCTCTGCTGTCTATTTTAGATTGTGACCTCTTTGGAAGCAGGGACCTGTCTACGTGAGATTTGACAGGAGAGACAGTATGGTCTAGTAGATGGAGGAGTAGGGAGACCCAGGTTCAAATTCCCACTCAGCTGTGAATCTTGCGATCTTGAGCCAGTCACTGGCTCAGTTCAGACAACACGTTAGTTAACGCAGTGTGAAAACTCCACTCCATGGTTGAGTTTTTAAGGGACTGAGTAAAATCCATCGCAATGTTTGATTGACAGTTCCTCCACTCTCTCTCGTCCCCTGGTCCTCCCAATGGTATCCCATCAGGCACTGCTGCTAAAAAACAATCCCAGTAGCTCTCCTAGAGCGGCACTCACTCCTTTTGCCACTCTTGCCAGGGAACTCTGTAGCTAGTGGGAAAAGTGAACACAACACAACGGAAAACTCCACAGAGCCCTCCACACAACACACAACAGTTGTTCAGGAACTCTCCTTTGCACAGTGTGGATATTCTGTGTGGAGTGTTTTCCCAAAAAACCTCCACCACTGCGTGGAGTTTTCCTGCCAGACAACACGTTTCTCAATGGTGGTATAAAAACTCCACAGTGGAGTTCTAAAAACACTGTGGAGAAATGTGTTGTCTGAACTGAGTCTTCATGCCAATTTCAATCTTTTTCTCTCCCTCATATAACACTAGAACCTAATAGGGTCAATCCCGTGAAGTCAATTGGTGGGAGATTTGGGACAGACAAAGGAAAGGTGCTTCATCACACAACGCATGAACTACGTAATTCACTGCTAAAAGAGGGGAGTTGTAGTCCCACACATCTGGAAGGCACCAGGTTGGTGAAGGCGGCTCTAGATTATGTTCCTGTGGAACAATCACTCCCATAGCCCACCTCCACCATGGCTACTAGATGACGCTCCCACAGGAGACACTCGACTAGCCCACCAATGTGATTAGATCGGATGCTGTGAAATACACCTCTGCTCAGACCTGTAGGCTTTGAATGAAATCTTTACATTCAAACGTGGAAGCAGCAAGCATCTCTCCGAGAGCCAGGAGGGCATAAGAACATAAGAAGAGCCCTGATGGATGAGACCAAGGGTTGATCTAGTCCAGCACTCTGCTCACACAGTGGCCAACCAACTATCAACCAGGGACCCACAAGTAGGACACGTTCCAACGGCACCCTCCCACCCGTGTTCCCCAGCAACTGGTATATATAGGACAGGAGCTCTATAGTGGAGATATTTCCCCTGAAATGGGGATGTGAAGGAGTTTTTCTTGAGTTTTGCAACTTTACTTAGTATGAATACAGGAGAGGGGGTCATAAGGGCTTGTTAGGATAGCATAGGGAAAGAAGCTCTGGGGTGGCATAAAAGGGGTTTAAAGGGATATATGAGTCGTAACACCTTAAGGTTAAGGAAGCAACAGGACACACAGAGTTTTCAGATGATTGGGATATGAGTGACGCTCGGAGTGATGCTTGCTGCTTCAACATTTGAATTCGAAACTTTCATTCAGAACCTGCTGGTCAGAGCGGAGGAGCATTTCACAGCATCTGCTCTAAGCATCACTCAGGTGACCAAATATCCCTGCTGTCGTCCTCCTGTTTGTCTCTCCATTTTACTCTTGACAACAACCCTGGGAGGCAAGTTGAAGCGAAGAGAGAATGCTCAGCCAGGCCTTCCCCACTCTGGTGCCCTCCAGATGTGTGGAGTGAAAACTCCCAGCGGGGAACCCCACCTCAGTCCAAGGACACCTATGGCTGAAGGAGGATTTGGACCCAGGTGTCCCCTGCACCACACCGGCCCGCGGCTTAGAGCTGCACGCTATTGGCTCTGCAGCATGCAAAGGTGACTCCCCCCTGCCTGCCTGCCCGCTGCCTCACCTTGAGTCATGGTAGGGCTGTCCAGGGAAGTGGGTTATCCGCCCCGCACGCTCAGGTCCTCTGGGAAGAACTTACTGCGGTCGGCCAAGACTAGGCTGACAACTGTTACCCAGAGGACCTTCTCTTCTGCCGCTCCCAGACTGTGGAATGACCTGCCGGAGGAGACTCGTCAACTTAACAGTCTTTTAGAATTTAAGAAAGCTATAAAGACTGTTCTCTTCCGGCAGGCATATCCAGTGTAATTTTTAGAATGTTTTTAGGATGTTTTAGGATGTTTTAATGATGTTTTAGGATGTTTTAATGCAGTTTTAATAATATTTGTCATGTTTTAATTAGTTTTATGTATTTTATCATGCTGTTGTTCCCCGCCTCGATCTAGATGGAGAGGCGGGTAAGAAATAAATCGTTATTATTATTATTATTATTACATCAGAATGCACAGCATGCTCCCACGAAGTGACAGGGAAGCCCTAAAAAAAAAAACAGATGACAACCCTAGTGAGGTTTCAGATGCTGAGCCTGGGGAAACCCTGTGAATGGAGCCCTGAGGATTTTTCTGACCTCTGGCCCTAAATTCGGCCCCTCCAAACGCTGTCACTAGGAACGTTCAAGGACATTCTGAGCGACAACCACAAGGCAGCGGTTATTCACCTTGCTCAGGACGCTTAACTAACCCAACAGTCACACTCATCCGGACCTTTGACAACAGCCAGAGAGCTGTTACTCATCGCTGCACCATCCGTTCAGGAAGACATATCTTGAAAGAGGCCTGCTTGATCTTCAGCTCTTCACTTGCAAAAAGGAAACCGCCCTGAGGGCTTTTCCTAGCATCCCTCACCACGGTCTCCGGATCCTGCCAAGCCATTTTGTCAGTGCTAGAAAGATCACTGTGCGGCCGCGATAACAGATGTTGCTGCTATGGCTCCCCCCCCCCCCCCCCCAGTCCCCAACTCCTTGGGAAAGTGGCCACCGAGCCTCCCTGGATAAGCTTCGTATGTAGGCTGGTGTTTCTCGCAACCCACCGCTGTCCAATTCTGTCTGCGCCAGAAGATGACAAAATGCAAATTACCCAACAATGCGTCTGCCTCTGCACACACACCAAACACAAAGGCCTCGACAGGATTCCATGGGCGATATTTCATGCTCTCCGCTGCCTCTCAAAGGAGTGCTATTAGCCTGTCGGCCAATAAGCACTATTATATTGATGTGATAAGCCTGGGGGCTGAGATGCTTCTGAAGATGGTAGCCCTGATGTCATGGCTGCTTTACAGTTTTCCTCGATGCCTTAACACACGTACACACACATTCTCCACATTTTTTGATCTTGTTACAACGGAGGTTAGATTAGGACTTTTTGGGCATCGATGCAGAACAGAGCTGGATGATCCAAGGCACAACGGCCTGCTCCTTCAGATTTCAGCCAGTGTGTGGCTGGGGAAAGAGATTCCAGTTCATTGACGGAAACAACATAGACAAAGGATGGGTGAACAAGGCATGTTTGAGAATGCCAGGATTCTCCGAACATCGTCTCGCTACATGTCTGGTGCCCAATAACCATTTGCAAACGCTGCTCGCTTTGCCGAAAGGGGAAATTGCACAAATCGAGCAGCGACAACAGAGCGGGAGATTTGAACAAATTTCTTCACGCTTCCACAGCTTTTCTCCATAGGCTAAAGCGGGGCCGAATCCATCTTAACAGATGGCATTTGCCCAAGTTAGGAAATTTGCAGAAATTAGAAAATTTGCGCAAATTACATTGGGAATCAGGAACAAGGCAAACGCGAGGAGAGGTTCAAAGATTTGTGAATATTTTCAGTGGACACCTACCCATGCTCGCTTTCGGAGCTTCGAATGGGACATTGCGCGCACGTTTCGCAAGCAAAAACGAAATCCTCATAAATCCCTAACACAGATTCTTACTTGCCCATCAGCTACACCACACGCTGCCCCCTTTGAACTGGGATGAATTGGTTAAAATGCCTACATCCCCCTCTCCTTGCCCTTCCGCTGTCAGCCCACCCCAATTACTGGGCTTGGTGTAGCCACCCATTCATTCTACCTGTCATTGGACGTCTGGGCCAGCGCACACGTTTAAGTCCTGCTGATTTTCTCTATGACATTGTATAAAAGGGATGCACGAGTTCATGGGGAAATGTGAGGGTGCCCCAGAGGTCACATCAAGTCAGCAGCAGCAATTCCATGTGTGTGGAGCAGTGCACGTATGGAGAAAACCTGCTTGTGTGAGCAGCTCTCCTGCATTTTCTGGGAACTGAAACTTTAGAGGAAAACAAAGTTAACCCTGTGTTTAGCAGGGCTGGGCAGAAAGTACCCGTGTTCCTGACCATTGCTGGCAGAGGCTTCTAGGAGCTGAAGTCCAAAACATTTGAAGATCTACCTTCTGTCTACCCCTGATGTAAAGGACAGGCGATAGACCCTCCAAACCCATAAGATGAGCCATGCTGGATCAGACCACCTAGTCCAACACTCTGTTCACACAGTGGCCAACCAGCTGCCCACAGGGAACCCACAAGCAGGACATGAGTGATGCAGCAGCAGCAGCATCCCCCCATGTTCCCCAGCAACAGCACCCTCCCACCCATGTTCCCCAGCAACTGGTGTACAGAGGCATATTACCTCTAATACTGGAAGGAGTATATAGCCATTAGGACTAGTAGCCTCCATGAACATCATTCTGTTCACACAGTGGCCAACCACATGGATACATGAGGCAGCTGAGTTCAAAAATGAAAACTTGCCAAGAGAAGTTATGCCCTGAAGAATCCGGTCTCTGCAACGACTGGGAAACTCTTGAACCCAGAACCCCCTGCATCCATCCTGAATTTCAGTTGTGGCAGATAAATGAAGAGCCGTTTCTGCCCGATGCCCTGGAGAGTGACTGCCTGTCAGAGCAGGCAATACTGAGCAAACAGTCTGAGCTGGTAGAAGGCAGCTTCCCACGTTTCCCGCATTAATGTTGTTAACACAAAGGAGCCTTTTCTATAAAGTAGTTGCTAACAAGGTGGCAACGTTGTTTTGAATGTGTCTGGTTACATCAGGGTGGGAAATGTCTTCCAGGTGTTGTTGGACAGCAATTCCCATCATCCCTAGCCAGCATAGCCAAGGCTGATGGATCATGGGAATTGCAGTCCAAGAACATCTGGAGGGCCACCTGTTTCCCATCCCAGGTTTACATGGAAGGAAAAAAGGAATAGTCTCTCTCTCACACACACACCCAAAATCGAGTACAGCTAGCACATTCATTTATCTCACCCGCCCACCACCTAAGTCCAAGAGATCTGATCAATTCTTACAACAAAGACAGAGGACTCTGAATAGCTGAAGTGTTTGGAGCAGAAGGGCTGTGATGGTGCCTCCAAAGGGAGAGGCTGACTGGGGGCACACGCGGGGGGGAGGGCTCCTTGCAAGAGGAACATCCAAACAAGAGGAACATCCAAGCAAAAGTTACAGATGTTAACAATTATGGCAGAAGAGCCTCACCCATCCAAAGAGGAGAATTCCACTATGATGAGCTCAGGTTAAAATGACAGTTTTAGAGAGCGCAGAGCAGAGCAGAGCAAAGCAATACTATTTTTGTTGTATTTGCAAGATTTAGAAGGGGCGAATCCTTTTGGATAAAATGAACATTGCAGCATAAAACTCAAGATACACTATCACGTTGTACACTTAACATGCTCCAGTAAAAGAAAAGAAGAAAAACTAAGGTGGGTGGACTCCTGCAAATATGTGCAGAACCGAAAGCAACAGTTTCCATTTGTTTTGGAGTGAGATTTGCAGTTTTGATGTGCAGCCAAATAATGACCAAATTGAGTTGGCAGGATATATCCCACAATTAAGGAAAGCTTTAGCCCATGATCACCTAACTGGGTTTGCATATTCACACACACACACACACACACACACACACACACCGCCATGTGCAGATTGAGCAGAGGAAAGGGGTGGGCATTTATGATATGTATTTATTTCGTACATTTATATCCCCAAGGAACTGCGGGCAGTATAAATAGTTCTCATCTTCCCACCCCCAAAACCTGCCACGATTTTATCCTGTGAGGTAGGCTGAGAGATAGTGCCTGCCCCAAAAGTCACCCAGTGAGTTTCATGCATGGCTGAGTGTAGATTCGAACCTGGGTCCAACACTCCAACCGCTACACTCTGCTGGTGACAGGGAATACCCATAGTTGGAGCACCATCAAACAGCAGCTCTGAGTCTTTCCGCCACACACACACCCGCCAAAGAAAAAATAATCTTTCTTTTCGGAGCAGAGACTAAGAACATAAGAAGAGCCCTGCTGGATCAGACCGAGGGTCCATCTAGTCCAGCACTCTGTTCACACAGTGACCAACCAGCAGTTGACCAGGGAACCACAAGCAGGACACAGGTGCATCAGCACCCTCCCGCCCATGTTCCCCAGCAACTAGTGTATACAGGCTTACTGCCTCTCAAACTCAAAATGCAGAATAAAACCAGCTGCTGAAAGAAAGAAAGAAAGAAAGAAAGAAAGAAAGAAAGAAAGAAAGAATTGTCTCATGTACCCCAGAAATTCCAGGATGCTTAATCTCTCCATATTTACTAGAACCACCCTGAATGCATCTTTCATTTCATGCAAAATGAATTTGGATCCTACATGCATGACTTGGCTGAAAAGAGAAACGCCTCATCTTTCACAGAGACTTCATTGACGAAAGTGCTAATCCCACGGCTGAACTGCACCTGACATATACTTCTTCCCAGCCTCCTGGCAAGTGAATCGTTAAGGTGATTCTCCAAGACAACTGCATCAATTGATTCCTGCCGCCCGCACCCATCCTCAAAAGTCCCAATTGGTAGCAGAGTCACACATTTCAGAAAAGAAACATAAAAGTTAGAATGTTGGATTGGGAGTCTGGAGATTTGGGTTCTCGTCCCACCCAGCCATGAAGCTCACTGGGTGACTTTGGGCCAGTCACAGACTCTCAGTCTAACCTACCTCACAGGGTTGTTGTGAGGGGAAAAAATGGAGAGGAGGAGGAGGATAATGTAAGCAGCCTTGTGTTCCTCGAAGGGAAAAAAAAGGTGGGATATAAATGTAAAAATAAATAAATAAATAAATAGGAGGAGGCAGAAAAGTTGGCTTGTAGCTGACCCAAAATTAACTCTCTTAAGTGGATGTCATCTCAAAACAAAACAAGTGGTAACCACCAACTTGTGCCATGGAGGGAATTTTTAGTTGACTCCTTTAGATAACTTTGTCACACTCGTTTCATGTAGATTAGCTAGCCAATGCTGTTCTTAATCTAGGCTTTTGTCAAGATGATTCAGGAGTCCAAAAAGGGCAGATTAGTTTGCACTTCCAATGACACTGTAGACACTGACAACAACAAAGAGCCAGCACGGTGTAGTAGTGTTGGGACTGGGGCTGAGTTTCTTTGGGCCAGTCACTGACCCTCAGCCTAACCTACTTCGCAAGGTTGTTGTGAGGATAAAATGGAGAAGAGGAAGAGGACCATGCAAGCTGCCTTGGGTTCCTTGCAAGAGGAAAAAAAGAGTGGGATAGAAATGTAATGATAACATAAAATTGCACTACATTAAAAGCTTGTTTGGAATCAGTGGGACTTAGAATTTATTTATTTACTTATGTATTTATTTAAACATCTGTACCCTGCCCTATCTCATTGGGATCTCAGGGTGGCGTACAGATAAATCAATTCAAGCAATATAAACCAATAAATAATTTGCAGAGCTAAAAACATTTTAAACGATTAACAAGCTAATGCCAGTAAAAAATTAAAACAGTAAAAACAATTAAAACTATGTGCAATTCTAGGCAAATTTACCCCTCAAAGGCTTTAATAAAAAGCTTAACTTGGTCCCCCCAAAAACCCAGTATCTGTGCCAGTCGGGCCTCCAAGGGAGAGGGCATTCCACAACCAGGGTGCCACAACAGAGAAGGCTCTCTCCCATGTCCCACCGTAATGTACGTCTTGCACTGGTGGGATGCAGAGGAGGGCTTCCCTGAAAGATCTCCGATCCCGGGCAGGCATAGAGAGAGACGCTCCCTCAAGTATCGAAATCCCAAGCAGCTTAGGCTTTAAATGTCATCGCCAACACCTTGAATTCCGACCATGTAATTCTTTTAAGACTGGTATTATATGGTCTTTACATATAATAATAGCTGCTACACTTTGCACTAGCAGCAATTTCTGAGCCGTGATGTAAAACAAACAAAAACACGCGTGTGCACACACACACACACACACACACACAGAGAATAAATCCTCAAAATAGCAGGGTGTCATTCCAAACCCTACCAGGTTCATCGTCTCTGCAAAAGAAGTGGGGACAAACATCTAAAACGGTGTGGATTTTCTGGTCCTACCTATCTAGCAGGTTCTGTCAGGGCAGCCCTCCAGGAGAGACCTGATCAATCCAAAGGCGATTTCAACTACGTGGAACCTGAACTTGTAGTTTCAAGTCTGTACCGCTGCCTTGACCTACAGTGAATCAACACCGCTGACAAAAGCCTCGGATTTTGCCGAGACTGTCTGGTTCCTCCTGAAGAACCTGCTTGCCGGGCCGTTAAAATAAATAGGGCAAAATGCTTGTGGTACTTCTACGCTTTGGGTACTGATGCTCCCATAGCAGACTGCCATCCATTCCTAGTTGGATATCTAACCTTCTCTTTTTTCTTGCGCAAGGGAGGTTAAGTGTCTGATGGTGCTAGAGGCTACTCCTCTCCTTTCTCTCATGTCCCTCCAAAGGCAAGAATGCCTGCAGCTCAACGCAGATGAAGGGGAACGGCAGGCCTCACTTGACAGGGGAAAGAGCAAAACAGCATGAAAATACTCCTATGACGAGACAGCACTCAAGGGGCCGGGGATTTGTGATGACAAAGGAAGTGGGCCTCTTCCCCCGATAACAGGAAAAAAAGAGATACTTGCTCAGAAGACATAGACACGTTGCCTTACTTATCTTCTACACAGCAAAGTGCTTGAGAATGGCAGCGCACGGTTGCCGCAAGGCAACACCTTCCTAGCCTGACAGCTCAAGTTGGAAGCCAGGTTGAGATCGCTTCCCTTATCCAAGGCAAAATGCATGTAGAAATTGCCTCATTTTATATCCCTTATCCAGCCTTGGCTTCTGACCACATCCAAGGCCTACCCACATGGTGATTCTGTCAAGACAGCTGATCGAAGGGCTCCAGGTTTTGCAGAGCCCTTAAGCAAGGCAACGTCAGCAACATCTCAATGTCCACGTTCGGACAACACTTTAGGCAACGGAGAAGGGAATAGGCAATGCACAGCACCTTATTTCAGAGGTACTCCCCACGCAACATGTTGCCCTTCCCCCATCACGCAGCTAAAAGTCCTGGCATCCTCTGGACAGCTGGTACTCCTCCCTCCCTCCTCCCGGCCCTATCCCATCATGCATTGCAAGTTTTACTTTCGTCCACTCCTGCCGGAGAACTCTATGACCTTCCGGAATAGTGCACTCGACGGGGGAGATTACACAACGGAGCTGGCCACACGACATGTTAATCAACGGGTCTCTGGATAAGCAATGGAGCAGCCCGTTGTTTTCCCCCATTGTTTCATTCCAAAAAATAACATACTGTGAGTTGCGTGCCAGTTGTGTGTTGCCCCCCAGATGACACAATGATCAACACAATGGACGATTATCATGTTGTCCAAACCCAGCCAAAGAGCCTACATTTTCTCCACCAATGTTACCAGCTGCTTCTGCTCCTCCTCCTCCTCTTTCTCACCATTGCTACCACTTGCTTGCCTGAGAAGCAGCAAGGGAGTAGGCAGTGCATTCGACTGCTCCTCCTCCTCCTCCTCCTCCTCCTCCCCATCATCGTTGTCTGGACCAGATTAAAAGGCAGGTGAACAAGCAGGATGCGATGGTGAAGAGGAGGAACAGGTCTTGCCAGTGGGTCCATGCTGGGCTGTGGGCTCTTAGCAGGTGCCCAACCATGCCTACCCCAGGGTCGCAATAGATGAGCCTCCCCATAGAATGTCATAGTTCAGTGGAAGAGCACATGCTTAACATGCCAACTTCCTCATTTCAGTCCCCTGCACCTGCCATTTCTATTTTGTTGAACAGGTTTTTATCCCACCTTTCAGGATAAACTATCCTCCCAAGGTGGTTTATATCACTCAATACAACAAGAAAAGAAGACTCCAAGATTAAAATATTAATATAGCTGCACATAAATAAATCAGATGAAACAAATAAAAGTATCTGCAGTACATAAAACATTTTTTTAAAAAAACAGTGGCAGCAGAGAAAACAGCAAAAGTACCAAAAATCATTCCAAAGATGTCAGGAATAATAATAATCAAAAGATCTTTAGGGCCCTACCTAAAGGCATACAAGAGGAGGTCAAACATATTCCCTTAGAGAGACGCAGGGTCACCAAAGAAAAGTACTTGCTGATGGACAAGACAGCAGGGTCTCACATGCCGATCTTAAGGCTAGGGCAGGCAGAGATGAGTGTAGGCAGTCCTTCAGATAGCCTGGTCCCCAAACCATTTGGGGCTGTTAAAGGTTAATACCAGCACCTGGAAACAGATAGCCCTGTTCAGACAACACACTAAATCACGATGGTTAAGTGTTTTGAGCTAAACATTAGGGCTTAAGGTGTCATGTGAACCATTCCTAACCATGGTGGCTACATAACCACAGTTTAAACACATTCACTAACCACTTGCTTAGTGTTCACTAACCACTAACCATGGCTTAGCGTGCTATCTGAACAGTCCCATAGGCAGCCAAACTAACTGGCACAGAATAGGTGTAATACAATTAGAATGTCTAGCTCCTACAAGTTCAGTTGAGAGTAGACAGTCCTGACTTAGACAGACCAATGATCTAAACCAGGGATTAAGAGGCTCAGCTCCAGGGGCCAAATCCAGCCTTCCTGGGGGGCCAAATCCAGCACTCCTGGAGTTCCCCAGATAACCATGCCCCCTTCCCTAGTCCCGCCTCCTTTCCCTGAACACCAACTGTTTGTCAATTACCCAGCTTTTGTGCAGATTTCCCCCATTCTAAAAGGTTGCAATGCCTCTCCTTAGGCTTACTTACTGTCAATAAGAGCTTTCAGCTAAAATACATGGGTATTTTGGCCATACCCCCTTTTGCCTTCAGCCCCGCCCTCTTTCTGGCCCCGCCCACCATTGGAATGGAGGGCCCAAGAGCTTCTCCAAAATGGGATTCGGCCCACGGGCTAAAGAGGCTCAACACTCATGGCCTAAACTGAATATAACCGAAGAAAAATGAGAAGGGAGACAGCCAAACAGAACAAAATGCAGAAATAGAGTGGGTTCCCAAAAGGTGCCACAGGAAAACTTATTTCTTTGAACCCTACACATTTCAGAGACAAAGGCTCCTTCGTTGGGCCAACCTTATAAAATGCAAGTGCAGAATGCAGTCTAAGCCACGGTACAAAGGCAGTAACGATCGGTCATACACCATCAAGGCCTGAGTATAAGGCAGCTGGATACGTTTGTAGGTCATTATTGCTATCTGGAAGAAGCAAAGGGAGATGCAGGCTTCAAGCTGGTGCTTAATACCAGTAATTTATTATACAAAAATACACAGTGTACATCTCTGAGTGAGAGGTTCTAACTGATGCAGGAGAATGGGACACCTGAGACTGTTTGCGCCCGTGGAACACCACTGACGGAAACGTGCTAGGCGGTCTTCTGTCAAGCATCAACTTGAGCCTGCTGTTTGCTTAGTTTTTCCTGATACTGTTCCTCTCTTTCTCCTGCGTTACCATCATCCTCATTTTGCAGCTGCAGCTGAGTGGCTTGCCCAAGGCTATCCTAGCAAGTTGCCGGCAGAAGTGATAGCAGAACCATAAGGGCTGTTCACACAACACACTAAGCCACACTCAGGGGTTGAGTGTGGGTTGTTGTTGAACCGTGGGTTGTCTGCTGAACCGTGGGGGTTAGTGCGTTGTTTTAACCCAGGACATTTTTCACAGGGTGGCTTGTTAAACCATGCAGGGGGGGCTTGTTAACCACCCTGAACAGCCCGATGACAAACCATCAGTTCCCAAGGTGGCATGATCAGGAAAAATAAGCCACACTGCATGGTTAACAAGCCACCCTGCAGAAAATGTCCTGAGTTCAGATAAAACGCTTACCCATAGTTTAACAAACAACCCACACTCAACCACTGAGAGTAGCTTAGCGTGTTGTGCGAACCCCATCCTGGTGTACAAACATAGGCGTGCACAGCTCATTTCATTAGGGTATGCACCTTAAAGGCCCTGATTGGAGCGGAGGAGGGGAAAGTGCACTTTCTCATCCTTCCACTGCTCCAATTGGGGCCTAGGTCCCGATTGGAGCTGTGAAGGGTGAGAAAGTGCACTTTCCAGAGCTTCCAGAAAGTGCGTAGTTCCCCCAAGAATGCTAATGGCGGCTTTCCAAAGGCTTTCCCGTCCTTTTAAAAGCCCCAATTCAAATGGGGGGAGAGGAAAGCAGAGGTGCCCTGGGAAATTAGGGTGTGCCTGGGCACACCCAGCACACTCTGGGCACACCCAGCACACCCTGTGCACACGCCTATGTGTACAAATCTGTCTCATAGACCCCACACTACCTCCCTGCAATCCACATAATCCTCTTATCGAGGTGGTGGGGAGGAACCATCACCACCAATTGCTAGTTTGCTAACTGGCCTCCCCCGGTTCAGAAATGTACAAAAGAATTCACACTAGCCAGCCAAAAAGCAAACTTATTTTCTACAATGGTCGCCAGGATTGCAAGAAAATAGAAACCCTATTCAACTTCTCCAGAATGTGTGTGTGTGAGGGCATGTGATGTTTAAAAACTGCCAATTGCCGCAGCAAAAAAAAAAAGAAAAAAAAAAGGTGAAGCTCATCTCTTCTATACCAAGATAGAACATGGAAAAGTTTTCATTCACCAGGACTGGGAGAGATGAAGGCAGAAATCAACGTGTTCTGTCTCCAGGATGGAAACAACTTAAAGTGGCAAAAAGGAAAACAAAAGAAGTGCTATTGATGGCTGGGTCATTTAAAAGCATTCTTGGACAAGGTCACTTTGAATGAAGAGTACCTAGTGGGAGAGGCTATAACACAAGAAACACAGCTTCTAATTCCACGCTTTGCCTCCTGAGAATTTGGGCAACTCAATAATTTGCTCTCCAATAGCACTTTCTGTCTAAGTATCTCAAATGCATCACACGCAATAATGTATTAAGCCTCAGAAGCCCCAAATGGCAGATACATCTTCAAAGATGGGAAACTGCGGAGCAATCTAATACTATACCAGTTACACCGGGGGGACTTGTGGACCAAAAATTCCCATCAACCCTAGTCAGCATAGTCAACACAGAGGGATTCTTTATTTATTTAGAGAATTTTCATCCCACCCCCTCAGCCAAAAAGGCTCATGACCAGCTCACACTGGGTGAAAATGTGCCTTAGAAGATCCCCTCACAAAGCTGCTCATTGCAAGGAGAAATTCAGAATTGGCGGCACCATGCAAGGGAAGCACATGTCCGATCACTGCCCTTCCCAATGAGAACCACCTGTCCACAAAACTACTACCTGAACTGTCTTCCTCTTCCTTAGCTGTCATTTTTAAGGAGCTGGTTCAGCTTTTCCCACTGGCTCTAGAAATTAATCACAATCACAAATTCAAGTAAACATTCAGGCGCCCAGGGGAAATAAGCCAGAGAGCACTGCTTATATACCAATAATAAAAAAGCATTAATAGCCATGTGCTCCATTCATACTAACATTTACTGGTACTTCTGGAAACCAAAGGTTTAGAGTTTAATAGCTGCTCTGATTCTCTTTGGGCTGCTGTGAGGGTTCAACTGTATTATCAAAGGTTAAATTGGATGTAACCAGTTAAAATGTATGTACAATGGGTAAACTGTTAAGATTAACATACACTCCAAAGGTTTCCTGATTAGCTTAATGACTCGTTGACCAGGTAAAAATCAGGTTTCTAGGTGGAAGGTAAAGAAAGCTGAGAGCTGGAGAATTACTGAGATAGGGGGAGTTAAAACAGCAATTAGCAGTTCAAACTAGAGAAGCGGGAACAAAGAGCCAATGAGAAGAGCCAGCCAGAGAGCCAATAGAATAGCTAGCCAGAGAGCCAATGAGAAAGGCTGGCTGGTCAATTAGAGGGAGTCTTTAAAAAAGGAAAAACCCAGAAGAAGGCAGGGAACTGATTCAAGTCCTTGGGGATGGAGGATTGAGCCATCCCAGAGCGAAGCAGGACAATTGGGCGCTGGGAGGGACCCAGAGCCTAATGGAGAAAAGCTGAACTGAACTACCAAGTACTAAGTAGCCGAGCCAGACGAAACTGCAGTTTTATTTCTGTTTGTTTGTTTGTTTTTATTGCCCTTGAAAGTAACAGCTGTATGTGTGTAAATACCTTAAGCTAATGTGCCTCACTATGGTTGGAATAGTAGAGTTTTTTTATTTAAAGCCTGTGTTGTTGGAGATTCCATTTCACACCTGCCTACAGCTCAAACCCCACGCTACCGAGAGGGGAAAAGAGGAAAGGTGGAAACTTGGGTCCCAAAAAGGACAGAGTGCAGCTCTTAAAGAGGCAGTATATCTTTAAGGAGCAAAGTCAGAGGGTCCAGCCAGGAAGGTGGAACTCTGACAGTTGGGGTGGAACCCCGACAGCTGCACAGTGGAAACCACAGTTGTTTTCTTACCAAAGATAAAATGACAGAGGTATCATGGAGACCAGGCCCAACTTTCGAGAGATAGGACTTCTTTTCTCCCTGATAGGGCACAATGGCAGGAAGGGCCACAGTTCAGTGGTAGAGCACCTGCGTTGCATGAAAAAGTCCCAGCTATAATCCCTGGCATCTCCAGGTTGGGCTAGGGAAGACTCCAGCCCGAAACCCTGGAAAACTGCTACTAGTCTGTGTTTAAAATCAAAGAACCATAATGAAGAAGAGGAGGGAGGAGCCTTGAGGTTGCTCAGTTCCTAGACAGCAGATTGAATAGGCACACAGATCACCTCTTCAGTTTTCATAATTAGGGTAAGGTGCATTGTAGAGACAGCTGTACATACACAACACAATCCTCGGTTACAGATATTTCTTTTACATTAGCATATGCTGATGTTATGCAAAGCATCCTCCTCTTTTTGGGTGATGCATTTCCATTTTTGTAGCAGTGTGTAGGTGGCAACCCCTACGTCAGAATGCGGCATTTCATTTTCTCAAAGAAATTCCAGTGTTGTTAGAAAACCCACGGCGATTTCCAGCCCCATCAGCTGAGTGTTCCAGCTACTGGCCACAACTAAGAGCTGTGGTATTGCTACAAACTCATGAGACAAGCTCTCTAGAATCACATAGGAGACTGAAAATTATGAGATTCAAAAATGAAATAGAAAAAGTGAGGCTTATTTTTATTGGTGTTGTGGTTCCAAAACTATTCAGACGGAAGCCAGTCAATTTCTCTTGAGCAAAGGAAGGACTGCAATTTACTCTCCTTCAAAGACAAAAGATTTACAAAAAGTCTAGCCCACAGGCCACTGAAAAGTACGCCACAAAATGAGGGTGCCCAATACCCAAACATTGTCCTGCATGGGGGTGGGGAGCCATCCAATTGACTGCATCATGTAGGAATGATTATTTCCCGTCGGAATTTAATGGAAGAATAAATGTACTTATAAGAACATAGGAAGAGTCATGCAGGATCAGACCAAGGGTCTATCTCGCCCAGCCCTCTGTTCACACCGCGGCCAACCAGCTGTCAACCAGGAACCTATAGCAGGAAACGGGTGCAACAGCACCCACCCACCCATGTTCCCCAGCAACTGGTGCATATAGCCTTCCTGCCTCTGATACTGGAGGTAGCACATAGCCATTAGGACTAGTAGCCATTGATAGCCTTCTCCTCCAGGAATTTATCCAATCCCCTTTTAAAGCCATCCAAATTGGTGGCCATTGCTACATCTTGTGGTAATGAATTCTACAGTTTAACTTTGCAAGTGCCTGGTTGGTTTGCATGAAACACTATTGTTTACCTGTATAAGGATGAGCCTGAAAGAGCTCAAGCGAAGTGGCACACTCACACACTCCCCAGTGGTGCAGCTAGGGTCGGACATTGGGGCACATGTCCATAGCCCTGCAATCCGGGGAGGGGCCTAAATGACCATCCAGAGACTGACATTTTATTCCAGTCATCATGATTGTGCTATAACTTAAGCAAACTGCAAACTGCATATGCTCAGAGTGTTTTTTTACGATCAGATTGTTCTATCACATTCAGAACGTACAAGCAGTTGTAAAGCATGGAGTGGAGGTGGGGGAGAATACCATTTAAAGTAAAATACATACCCATCTAAAGTGGGGGATACAAGACCATTAAGTCCAGGGTCTAAAATTACCTAGCTGCACCACTGAGGCTCCCCATCCTGTCCTACTCTCATGTGACCAAGAGGAGGACTTCAGCAGAGTGCAGTTTCACTTTCCACCAAAGCTGGCTTGATGTTACACACAAACCACAGTTTAATGCTGGCTTGTTTAGAAACTGACCAGAGTTTGTTTGAAAACCCAATCTCTGGTTCATACATAATGAAATGCCAGCTTTCATGGAAAGTGAATCTAAAATCTGTGGAAATCCTCCTCCTAGCCATGCAGGAGGAAGAGAGCGAAAAGGAAGTGCAATTTGTTTGGGCTTCTCCACGTAGGACTAACTCCTGGTTTAGCATTACATGTGAACCTGCTCACTATTGTCAATGCAATGTTGTCTTTTCATTGAGCAAACCTTGAGGAATGTTGCAGGAAGCATGAGATCTCACTGAAAGCCAACTGATGAATGAAATACTTCTGTAGGAAATCAAACTTGCCAAGTGTAAGGGTGGAGAAAAGGAACCTGAAATAGGTCATCCAATTGTATTTCTTATCAGAACATTGTTAGTGAAATTTGCACATGAACTTTCGCAATGCATAAACATGGCAATTAGCTTTTTTTTCCCCCTTCAGAGGATGGGTGTGAATGCTTGGAACTATTTTTAAGCGGGAACTGCTTAAAGAGCATGCAGATACAAATCAATTCCTGGAAATGCCACGGGTCAGGAAACTTTCTAAAACATCCTTACAAATAATCAGCTCCCAGACAAAAAGTTGAAAGAGGCCCTCAGTGGCCGCTTTCCTCAATTAATGTTTGTTTATTCTAAAAGGAAACAAATCATATTTTCAGCCAACGTTCCTCAACCAAGTTGGCCATTTGGAATCATGGTTTCCGCAAAACCTCCAAGACAAAGAGGGAGAGAAAACAGAGAACGTGTTTCAGCAACTAAACAAAACACATTTCCAAATAAATTTGGGTTTACGGCACTGGGAAAAGACAGGGATACAACACTAGGAAAAGACAGACAAGTTTTTTTAAAAAAACCAGTGTGGTCATCAACAGAACAGGAGATGGTCTATCCAACCTTAATCCCCAATTTCAAATTAGTGGATTTTGAGCAGTCACTCACTGATAACCGAAGTCACCAGGCTTACGTCCAAGGGAACATATCATTACATCCCAAAAAAAATCAGCCATGGAAAAGCCTAAGTTTCTTTCAAAAAACTACAGCTACACTTCTTGGGTTCTTGGATGTGCTGCTATTGTGAGTGTGTTTGTTTCATTGGACAGACTAAGGTGGACAGTTATGCTCTCGATGTTTAGATAAGGAGAGAGAGATACACCAAAGCAATGGGTGTGTTCTTGTCGACTGAGTTTCAGTGGCGTTCTCCTTCCTTTGAATTTAGACCCGGTAACCTGCTTGGAGCCATGAAGGGAAGGAATATATGTCATACTTTATGGTAGGGTGACCAGATTTTGAGGATCAAAATCCCGGAAACCCCCCCCCCGCCACCCCACCCACCCAAAACACCCCCCCCCGCGCAGCCCCCCGTCCCCCACACGCACACCCCGCGCCGCCCACCCCGCGCTCCTTACTGGCTGGGGCGTCTGCTTCCCTCCAGTGCTCGGAATCTACTGAGAAACAGGCTTCCTGGCCTGTCTCTCAGTACCGCACCGGGTGATGACGTCATCACCCGGCGCGCTACTGAGGGACAGGCCGCGAAGCCTGTTTCTCAGTAGATTCCAAGCACCGGAGGGAAGCAGACGCCCCAGCAGGTAAGTGCCACGCGCCACCGCCCGCCCCGCGCAGGCCGCCCGCCCCACCCGCGCCGCGCTGCCCCCTCTCCTCGCGGGAGGAGAACGAGCTGTTTCCCGGAGGTTGCCCCCTGGGGCCTGGTCGGCCTGGTTTGGCCCATTTTTCCCGTTTAGGACTGGGAAACCCCGGGGGGTCTGGTCAGCCTACTTTATGGTCAATGGGGAAATGGAATTATTTATTTAGGTGGGGGGGTGTATGGGGGGGGGGGTAGCCGTGCTGATCAATTTTACTTTTTTCCACTTGTTGGTTTTTGTTATTTTGGTTTTGGGGTTATTGTGCTTTTTTTTAGACTGCCATTTCCTTATCAGATCGGGTGCTAATCTACAAAATGAGCTATTACTTCAAAAAAGGAAGTACACATCACACACTGCAGGAAGCAAGACAATTTATCTAAATTCCCCATGGGAAGAACTTGTCAAACAAGAACATTTGAACATTCAGCATTAGAATTCTCGGCACATAATGCTCTTGTGGAACCCCGGTGCTCTCTAGATGTTTGGGGCTCCAATGCTCACCAATTCTGCCAACCATCAGGAATCTGGAGCTTGAAGTCCAAAACATCCGGAGGGCACCAGTTTGGGGAAGGCTAGCTTGCCTGATACTGATTTTACAGGCCCTTAATTAGCATTGGCTTTGAATAGGTGCTGATTTATCTAGGATAGGGATAACAAGGAATTTAGTTTTAGTAACATAGGAAGCTGCCTTATACTAGCAACTATACTCTGGATCCTTTTCAATCTGGCTTTCGTCCTTTGCATTCCACTGAGACAGCTCTTACAAAGATAACCAATGATCTTCCTATTGCCAAGTCTCCTGGATCTTACTGCAGCCTTTGACACGGTTGATCATGACCTTCTGTTGGATTCCCTTCATGACCTTGGTTTTCATGACTGTGCCTATGACTGGTTTGCTTCTTACCTATCAGGTTATTCATTCAACACGTTGGCTAATGGCCACTTATCTTCTTCTTTTCCTCTTTTAGTTGGGGTTCCACAGGGCTCGGTGCTTGGCCCAATATATATATATATTATATATATATATATTGTCCTTGGGTAATCTTATTCAATCTCATGGCCTCCAATATCACCTGTATGCTGATGATACACAATTATATCTTTCATCTCTGGAACTTTCTCCTGATGTTCAGGATCATATCTCAGCATGTCTTTCAGATATCTCAGCTTGGATGCTTCATCATCGTTTGAAACTTAATATGGCAAAGACAGAATTACTTGTTTTTCCTCCCAAACCTTCGTCCCACCTTTCATTCTCTGTTACTGTTACTAATGTTACACTTAATCCAGTTGAGAAAGCTCATAGTCTTATCCACTGGCTTCCACATTTCCTGAATGTTCCAACACACCTTTCGTCTCAATGCTCAGGATCCACATGGAAGTAAAAATGTGTACTTCTAAAACACATATTTGACGTGCATATTTAAGGACACATTTTGAGCATAATCTTACAAGATGCTCAGTCTTGGGAGTCCTCCATCTGTCCTAAGCTCTGCTGGCAAGAGTCAGTGATGATGGGAGGAACAACGGCGATTTTACAGCCTCTCCATGCTCCCTTATTGTATTTTGAGATGTTTATTTTTTTAAACAAAACTTTGGGGGGTTGATGGAAAGAAGCCCAAACAAACTTCAAAAATGCATGTATTAATTCACATAAATACATGATATATCTTACTAAATTTGGATTTTCTCACTAGGCATTAATCAGTTGGTCAATTTTATTGCATGCAACCATAGGCTCTTACATTTTTACCAGAAATGAGACAGCTACAAAAAACAAAACAAAAGGTTCTATAAGCCAATCACCTCATCATGTGCACAATTTACAGCAACAGTTGTGAAGACCTTTGCTCTAAAAATTTTTAGCAGTCACAGCCAATAAAGCTACTTGGTTGATTACACAGAGATCTGTATCTACTAACAGTTGACGCATTTACTCAGCCAAAGTTTTATCTGAGAGTCCTCTCTACAAAGACGCAAGAAATCTTTCCCTAGGATCGGCATAGAACTCACAGGAGAATATGTAATGAATAATAAGGTCTATTTGTAGGGACTGACATATACAAAGAAATATGAAACATGAGGACAGCTGCATGTCCCCCCCCCCCAATCCAAAAATAAAGAAGGCATGGTCTGGAATTCTGTAAATGCACTAGCATTGAAAGCCAAATGGTATCGGCTCAGGATAGCATGAGTGAATCAGATCCTATGCCATTCAGGCTGCTGGAAGGACACAAATCACCATTACTTGCGTGCCCTGATCGTAACCTTCTCAAAATATCTGGCTGGCTAAAGTGGTAGGGGGCCATAGCTCAGTGGTAGAGTAACTGCTTTTCATACAGAAGGTCCCAGGTTCAATCCCCAGCATCTTCAAAGAGGGCTAGGAAAGGGCGGTTTCTGAAAACCTATTAAGCCTCTGACTCAGTATACGGCAGCTTCCTGTGTTCCTGTACTGAGGACCCTGAATGAAGGATAGGGCTAATGATGGCTACTAGTCATGATGGCTACATTTTACCTCCAGCGGGAGAGGAAGTATGTCTCTCAGTACCAGTTGCTGGGTAACACGAGAAGAAGGGTTCTATCATGCTCATGTCTTGCCTGTGGCTTCCCACAGGCACCTGAATTTCATTCCACAGCTTCTGCAAGGTGTTTGTCCCTTTCACATTTGAAAGACAAAAAGGCCAGTGGCGGTGGTAGAACACCTGATGACACATTAGAGTCATTGGGGCAACTGCATACGAAGCAGGAAATGATCCAAGCTGGGAAGAGATCATCAATTTGTGATTGGTTTATTATCTATGATTGTGACGGCGTTGTAGCCTCCAGAGGAAAATGACTACCCTTACTTTATTTTTAAATGAGACAAGGGCTCTCAGTGTAAAAACGAGCAACCCAAATTGCTTGTTTAATTTCATCTCGATAGCTTGAATCCTGGACGTACGTACCATGAAGCGAGGTTAGCCAGTTTCCTCCGCAGTTTGCATTAAGAGTAATCACCATTGCAGACCAATTTGTGGCTGCAGTACAATCAGGTTTTGATAAGCTTATCACCTCCTGGCTTGGTTCCCATTACCAGTGAATTGCCTCACCCAGAAGGATCAATGGTCCATGATAAGCAGCAATAACCTGAATGTATGAAAGCATGGATGATAACTGGAGTTAGCAAGTGCATAATATTTGCCCAAGGATGCCCAGAATATAGATAAAGGGGAAACAGACAATTTGGGTAAGTGAAACTCAACTGTTCTCCCCAAAATCAACAAACTGGAGGACAGAGCTTTAAAAAAAACCTGAGTTCCACAGGGGCCGAGCTGGCCCTACCATTAGGCAGGGTGAAGCAACCAACTCAGGTGGAAGATGCTGGTATGGGTGGAAGCAACAGAGGCACACACACACAGCCATTCCTCCTGAGCCCCCTGGCATTCCCCCCTCTTGGAAGACGGAGCTGTGTGTGTGACACAGTCTCTTCTACACTCCTTAAACGAGCCAACTGCCTTCAGGTGAGGTGGATTACCTTATTCTATTGCCAGGGTCAAAGTAAGAGTCAGCCAGATAAAAAGTAGGAAATACTGCTAGAAAAGTGGTACATGGACAACATCATGTGCCCCAACAGTTATCACAGTTTAACAATAAACAGCACAAGTGTAGATCGGACCCAGGTGACAGGTATGGTTGCCTGCTGTCCAGGTGCTCACTGTCTCACTGTTGATGAGCGACAGTCCTTAGGGTTGCTGTTGTTATTGTTATTATCCTTAAACTACAATTGGACAGGGCAGTCCTTCAAATAGAGCCCACTTTTGGACCTTCAAATAGAAGGCTATCTTTTCTAAAAGAGGACACGTGGCCATCCCAGGTGATGGTCATCTTAGGCAGTGGACAATATTTTTCCCATCCAGAACACATAGATTATGTAAAGCTACTTCTATGTCTTCAGATACTGGGGTTCCAACATTCCTCCCAAAGATATGTATTCCAGACATCCAGCCTTAGCAAAGAAGTATATCCTAAGAGACCCAACAGGGGCAGGATCCACACTACTGCTTTAAAATGGTTTAGAACGGTATTGACAACTGTTGGGTCTGAGGACACACTCCACATACAGTTTTCAAACCATTTTCTGGCCAGGATCTTTCTGCATTTGGATGGTGATGATGATGATGATGATGATGATGATGATGATTTTTAGGAAGTATGTTCATTTTGGGATAAGCCACTGAATGACAGAACTAGTTCAACATGGCAGCAACTTGATGTGGGCTCACAAGCAGAACAGGACAGCCATCATATGGATTGACTTGCTCCTGTGCCTTTAAGAATAGACTGAGATGCAGAAATCTCCCTCGAGAAGGACTCTCGCTCTGCGCTAGGCTCCAGGGTCTACATGAGGAATGTCCCAGGTTCAATCCCCAGCATCTCCAGGTAGGTGTGGGGAGGTATGCCCCCTGAAACCTGGCAGAACTCTTGCCAGCCAATGCTGACGCTTGCCATGACAATGATGCATTGGCACCGCAAGCCCCCCAAACCCTGCGGTTTCACTCCTGCAGAGTTATCCCCATGCCAAGGAGCGAGCACACGGGTTGCAGCCATTGGAGAAGAGGCTGCCAATGTCGCCCATACTGCTGCTCATCCTTCCCGGGCTTCCCCTCCCCATTACCTCGCAGGGCTTTCCCTACCAAAGGAACAGAGAACTTTACTTCTCCCCATGCCAGAGGAAGCGTGGGGGAGTTCCAGCGGTTATTAGGCTCGCCGTCCCACCCCCTCTCCCCTGCCTAGGCAGACGGTGACCAATCAGGGTCACCACCCACCCAGCCACGACTCCGCTGCGACTCCGGAGCAACGATAGACAGCGAACGCACCGTTCTCGCCTTGCTCCAGAGAAAAAAGTGGGGGTAAGTCCCTGACTTGTTTACTTTGGAGCTTCAGGGAAAAGCCCCGGGATGGCTCTGCAGCGGCTGCTAAACCATATAAGTGACACAGCGCCACCACAGAGGCACCCCAGGGCTTAGCCGTATAGACAGCCCTCCAGTACCAGGATGCCAATTGGGAGAGTCAACCCAAAACAGTTATTAAGAGCACTCCTCATGCATAGGAGGCGAGCACTGTGAAAGAGCCGAAGATAAATCACTTTGTGTAATGAGCTGCCCACATCGCAGAGGAGTTAACGGACCATAAATCCTGCCCTTACCACCAGCTAAACAAAGCCTCAAAGAAACCAGCTCCCCTGCTCTTTCCACCTCTTACATTCTTTTCCCTTAACTAGCATAACCACCCCAAAGCCTCTTTGTCAACCCCATACAAACCACGAGTTCTTCCATTTGCCTCCCAGAAAGGCATCTGCCAAATTAAAGCCTACATAGAGCACAGAATGAACAGGAAAATACTGGACTGCACCATCTTGGAAAGCAGGGCAGGTAACAGGATTGCCATGTTTTTAACTCCACCACTGTTGGGGAGAGGGGAACTCCACACCACAGGACCATAGGAAGCTGCCTTACACCGAGTCAGACCCTTGGTCCATCTAGCCCAGTATTGTCGACACTGACTGGCAGCAGGCCTGCAGGGTTTCAGGCAGGAACTTTTCTGCCCTACCTGGAGAAACCGGGGATCGAACCAGGGTCCTTCAGCATGCAAAGCAGGGGCTCTACCACTCAGTTACAGCCTCTAATACAGAATTTTGCCAGCCCAGCCTATTACCTCTGCAAAGCGTATACATTGGCTTTAATTCTCTGGGGCAATTTGTCCATTGGTTGGGATTATGCATTCTGGGTAACGTCTAGAACAGCAGCAGCCAATGTCAGAATTGAGGGCCCCTCAACAAAAGCGAGTTTGGTGCACCCCCTTCTACAGTGGTGCCTCCCCCTTAGGGTTTTGTGCTGAGCACCACCTTTACCATGAAGCCTTTGGGGATTCAGTGGAGGGTGTTCAGAGGAGGGCAACGAGGAAGATCAGGGGTCTGGAAACAAAGCCCTATGAGGAGGAGAGACTGAAAGAACTGGGCCTGTTTAGCCTTGAGAAGAGAAGACAGAGGTGAGACATGATAGCACTCTTCAAGTACTCGAAAGGTTGTCACACAGAGGAGGGCCAGGATCTCTTCTCGATCAACCCAGAATGCAGGACATGGAAGAATGGGCTCAAGTTACAGGAAAACAGATTCCGGCTGGACATCAGGAAAAACTTCCTGACTGTTAGAGCAATATGACAATGGAACCAATGACCTTGGGAGGTCTTGGGCTCTCCCACACTAGAGGCCTTCAAGATGCAGCTGGACAGCCATCTGTCAGGGATGCTTTAAGGTGGATTCCTGCACTGAGCGGGGGGTTGGGCTCAATGGCCTTATAGGCCCCTTCCAACTCAACTCTTCTGTCATTCAACCCCCAAGTTCCCATGCCCTATTGTACCCTTCTGCAACCTGCCAGGGACTGAACCGGGGACACTTTGCATTCTACCTCTGAGTCATGGCCCCTCTGAAGCTAGGGTGGCCACTTAAGCCTTGCAAAAAGAAAAGAACTGCACCAGCAGAAAAACAAGACCAAAAATGACACGTATTTGCATGTGCTAATTTATACAGAAAGGTGCAGATCTAGAAATAATTGTTATAATTTAAATAGTAAGACTCCACAGCAAGGAAAACTGTGACCAGGTGAGTTGTTCTGTCTTCTGTCCAGGTGCTAACTACTGATAGGTAGATTCAAGGCCCCTCTCTCCTTAGAGTTTCTTTATCTTTAAAGCAGAAATGCACTGGCCAGAGTTTCAAATAAAAGACACCTTCAAAACAGGCAACTGTCCTCTGTAAAATAAGAAACATGGCCACCCTAACTGGGGCCCTAACATTCTTATTCATTCATACACTTCACATGTGTGTGCTCTCTCTCTCTCCAAAATCGTCACCACCCAATAGAAAAGAAGTTAGAAGAAATCAAAAGTTGTAATGTTCAAGTCAGTTCTGAAGTTCAAGGCCTATGCAGGATGCTTGCCAACAAGGTAACCTTCTCTCTCTTAGTTCCCAACACGCTCATTAAACTTAACCTTAATTTGCCTTTTCACAAGGATGGTCTTTAACTATCTGTTGCCATCTGAACTAAGTTTTTTTTTAAGTTCCTCCACCCAAGGTGTAAAACACACACACCAAAGAACAGCCCATCTGTTCCTCTTTTGATTTTCCTAAACCAGTGGTTCCAATGCATGAGGTACTTACCCTGTATGATTAATTCAGTATGTGTTCATGTGGTAAAAAAAATGGAGGGTTGGGGGAAGAGAAACGGTTTAAATAAAAACTTCTGAAAAGCCACCTCCTCCAACATGCAATGCCTATAAGACAGCAAGCAGCCCATGATGGCTTTCCTCCCATGGCAAGTACCAGATTCAAGAGAGGTAGAGATTTGCATTGGGACTGCACAGCAAGGAGAAAGGATTAAACCTTCACTTCCAGGTTGCAAGGTTTCCCTTACCCGATTCTCTCACACACATACAGTTGCACTTAAACAATAACCAGACACATTCAATGTGATTGTGCAGTTAATGTAACATTTTGTGCAATTAACGTAACATTCTCATTCTAGACGTGAAGGATGTGGTTGTGGAAAATGCACTCATTACATGCTCAGAGGCACACTGGAAAATGAAAACAGGTTTCAAAACAGAGTCGTCAATCAGATCAAGTCCTCCATCTATCTCCAACATACTTGAACCCATATGCACGCCAACCACAATTCTAGTCTTTTTAGCTAATGTCATCCCTTCGTGCTCCTTAACATAGACAAGATATACTATAGAACCTACAGAGGAAGTAAGCCCCAGTCCTAGGAAATGGGCTAGAGGTGGAATGGAGGCAAATGTAGCAGCTACCTTAAGTGTGAATTAGCAGGGAACAGGTAGAAATCAGGACATCCAAATCCCAGCAAAACAGTCCATGTGGCAAGATCTATCACTACAAGCCCAAAATGAACCTGTTCAGACAACACGCTAAGCCACAGTGGTTAAGCACTTTGAGCTAAACAATTATGGCTTAGCATTTCATGTGAACCATTCTTAACCATGATGGCTACAAAGCCATAGTTTAAACATGCTCACTAATCATTTGCTGCAAAAGGATTAGCAGCCTAACCATGGCTTAGTGTGTTGTCTGAACAGGCCCAATGACAAGAATAATTGGACAATCAGGTTAATGACTCCTTCTCTCTCCTGAAATCCCTCCTCCATATTCTGCCTTTGCAGTCATCATTTCCATCCCTTGCTAAAATATAACTGAAAATATTAATAGCGTGTGTACGTGTGTGTGTGTGTGTGTGTGTGTGAAGAGAGACACTTTCCAGGGTCCTAGAGCCTTGGCCCAGAGATAATATGACGACCCATCCCATGGCAGATATGCAGAAAAAGTATCAAGATGGTGCAAAAAAGCATGTTCCCACACTTCACAAGGATGCAAATTTCCCCAGTGCAGTAAACAAGGGGTGTGTACAAGTTATAAGCACAACAGCACCTCGAAGGCAACCTGGAGAGTTCAAGAGTCAGGCATGTGCCCTGGGAGTGTTAACTGGGAGAAGAACAGAGAAACTGAAGCGACTGGAGGTGATTCCCCGCCAGCATCAGATAACAAGAAATGCCTGAAGCAGCGGGAACATAGAGCTATCTCATATCATTGCTCCATCTAGCTCAGTATTGTTGACACGGACTGGCAGCAGCTCTCCAGGGTTTCAGGCAATGGACTTTCCTAACCCTGCCTTGAGATGCCGAGATTATTGAACCTGGGACCCTTTGGCATGCAAAAAGCCCTTCCCTGTCAAAAGCCTCAAGGAACCAATGCAAAGGGAATGGCCTCTTTTCCCTGGCTCCAGTAAGAAGGCTGCAATATACCTGGTCCTCCAGCTAATTATTGGAATTGATCTATTAATCCCTTTAAAATACCAGAAAGCGGCCTGCTTTGAAAACTTTAAAGGGAGAGGATGTAGGAAATCTAGCATTGTGTCCTTTATAAACAAACAAATTCTAAAAATCTATTTATTTATTTTCAGGCAGTTTTGGAGAGACTTTGGGAGACCCCCCCCCACCTCCTCAAGCGATTTGAAGGCAGGCTGCAGGATTTTTAAAAGGAACCACAGCTACCTGTTGACGGTTAGCGATGCCTGGCCAAAGCTCCATCATTTCCTTTGTCTTTTGCAAGTTTCCATTGTATGTATCTATAACACAGCCCGTCCTTGCAAACTAAAAAGCCAACAAGCAGGCCTGTCCACAGCTTTCACATGTGTTTTAGACAGTCCAAGATACTTCAGCCCTTGCTTCACAACTACTTGAAGAGATCCAGTGTGGTGTAGCAGTTAAAGTGTTGGACTGGAAGTTGAGAGACCTGGGTTCTAGTCCCTACGCAGCCATGGAAGCTCACTGGGTGACTTTGGGCTAGTCGCAGACTCTCAGCTCAACCTACCTCACAGGGTTGTTGTTGTTATTGTGAGGGTAAAATGGAGAGGAGGAGGAGGATTATGTATGCTGCCTTGGGTTCCTTGGAGGAAAAAAAGCAGGATATAAATTCAGTAAATAAATAAATAACTGCTTGAATGTGTCTTTAGGCGAAGGAATGTAGCTCAGTGGCAGAGCACAGGGTGTGGATCTCGGGTTCAAACCTTAGCATCTCCGGACTGGGCTGTGAAAGAGTCCCTGGAAAGCCATGCCAGTCAATACAACACAAGAGAGACCACGCTAGATTTGCCTGGAGGGGCTGTGGCTCAGCGTAGAGCCCCTGCTTTGCATGCCGAAGTTGCCAGGTTTGATTCCCAGCATCTCCAGGTAGGGTTGGAAATATTCCAGCATCTCCAGGTAAGGTTGGAAATATTCCAGCATCTCCAAGTATGGGTTGGAAATATTCCTGCCCAAAATCCTGGAGAATTGTTGCCGGCCAGTGTCAACAGTACCTGGCTAGATGGACCCATGCTCTGGCTGGGTGTAAGGCAACTTTCCATGTTCCTATGTCCAATGGTATGACTTAATATAAAGCAGCTTCTGGCGTTGCCTATCCCAACTCAAAAAACAAGTTATGCCGCGCACGTGGATATTATGAAGGAGATGCCACCGCCTCTCTCTCTCTCTCTCTCTCTCTCTGGTGCAAAGCTATGCCAAGTTTGAAAGTTTTTTTTTTTTTGGTTTGGTTTGGTTTCTTCTGCTGAGCTGGTCTGCCGAGAGAGAGAGAGACCACAGAAAAACAACTAACCATTCTCCCCCTACCAAGGCATCAAAAGAACCGAGCTCCCCTCTTGCCAGATCTGTCCCTAATGAAGGTTCTCAAACTGTACACACCATCAGACAGACAGACCTAAAGGAAAAAGGCACAGAGAGGCGGGCAGAGCCTGCAAGTCGAAACACATTTGACACACAACAGGCTGCTGGGTACAGATGTGCTCTGGCAGAGGAGAATGGAAGGAGAGGAGACAGAGCAGAGCCAAGCTCCCCGAGCCTTTTTTTTACAGCCTCTAAAATCCTCTTGCCTGTATTATTATTATTATTATTATTATTATTATTAGCCCAGTGGGAAGCAAACGCTAAAGACCAAATAAAACATGAACAGATCCAGCAGCACCAAGCCCTCTGCTGACGAGCAGATCAGCCACACATACAACCATCCTGCCGCTGCTTGCCAGCTTAAGTGGGGAGAGAGAGCAAAGAAAGGCAGGCAACTTAAGATACCGGGTCTGCTTCCTCTCCTCCCCCCCTCCCTTGGAGAAACCGACCAGCCCTGGAGAAGGCATTCAGACGGCGCTGTGGAAGACACGGATCAAGAGGCTCCATGCACAGCTCAGAGAGGCCAGGGGAGGGGTGAAGGGGGGGGGGGGGTAGAGGGACCAATTCAATCACTCACCATCAGCCAGCCATCTGGGTGTCAGGAAGGGCTCCCATCCGCTAGATCTGGCGAGCTATCCCAGCCGTGTCTAGAAAGCAAAGGGAGGTTTATAGAATCCCAACGGGGGCTGGTGGAGAGGTGGCGAGGGGGGGGGGGTCGAGGGGCGGGTGCTGGGGAGGCGATGGCGGTACTGATTTTGGGGGTGGGGGTAAGTAGCAGGGAAAGAGGTGAGGCTGCTCTCTCTCGCTCCCTTGCAGGGAAGGGAGGGAGGGAGGGAAGGCTACCAATGCAGGCGCCCGTTTGCAGCCGCCGCCACCATCTCCAAGAGGAGGGTGCAGAATTGCGTATGGCCCCGTCTAAAGTTCACATGGGCTGGTGGAGGCGAGCGGGAGGCGAGCGCGAGGATGGGGCGAGGGAGGCGAGCGAGCCGAGACGGTCCGCCCCTGCCTCGGCCGCGCACGCGCATAGAGGCGCGGGTCAGCTGGCGCGTCTGGGATAGAGAGGCGGGGGGGGGGGGGAGAAGCCGAGGGGAAACCGAGGAAGGGGCGTGAGTCAAGGGAGGGAGGCTGGGCTGGGCGTGGGGAGGAGAGAGCGCCCCTGAGCCGGATTCTCCCGCCCTCCGTGCCTGCCTCCCCTGCTCCGCTCCGCTCTGCCTTTTCATTCGGCATCTCTCCCCAGGCGCGTTCACACAACCGCTCCGCGGCCAGGGCTGAATGGACAATGGGCAGGGAGAGAAGGAGACAAGGGCCGGGAAGGGAGGGTTGGGTGGAAGACACAGGCGCAGGCAGCAGACTCAATTTAATAGATCAACAAAAGGAAAAAGAATGTAGCTACATAAATCTGAACATATCCGTTTCAATGTATAGATATGACTTGTGTGTGTGTGTGTGTGTGTGTGTGTGTAATATGAAAAATACGGGATTATATGGCCTCATTAATAGGCTCGCTTCTAAAATCGTCGCTTACCAAGAGGCAAGTGTTTCATCAGTCTCTTTTTAAATCAGTTTCTCTCCCCACCCCTACCCGCACGCTCCAGTTTAATTGCCATAGTCCGAACGAACCTAAATGGCATGGCCGAGATCAAGGTTGGACCATTGGGGTTATACAGCACAATCCAATGCACGCTTACTCAAAAAGGACACCCCCCCCCCGTAATGAAGTGGAACTTACTTCCAGGTAAGCGGATATGAGGGAGGCAGCCTTGAAATGAAATATCTGGCTTTCCCCCCTCCTCCCCCCTCCCAAATCTGAATGGGATTTCGTCTTGTGTGTGTGTGCTTTTGTTTTTAAAACAAGTCGCTAGACCTCATGGAGTCTGACTTCCGGTTGATCTGCCCAGGCTTCCTCATGAGCTAGAAACAAGTGAGACCAGCAGCACAGGCGGTGCATGCCTGGAACAGGAGCCCGGCTGTTCATGCGTTGGAAGGGGGAGGATGAACTTCAGGAGCGCAGAAGTCATAAAAGACACACACACACACCGCTCCACTTCTACTGTGCGGTGCTAGATATCGCTTGTAATAATAATATATTTATTTCTTACCCGCCTCTCCCTCCAGATCGAGGCGGGGAACAACATCAATACAAACAATATAAAATACATAAAACTAATTAAATAATATGAACTTAATACATTATTAAAATCGATAAAACTCTTAAAAGTTGACTGGGTAGGCCTGCCGGAAGAGATCAGTCTTTATAGCTCTCTTAAATTCTAGAAGACTGGTAAGTTGGCGGATATCTCCTGGCAGGTCATTCCAGAGTCTGGGGCTGCCTCTACACGAGACGTTTAAAGCTCTTTGAAGTCTCATTAAAAATTTTACCTCTACAAGAGCGGAGCGTAAATCAGGAGTTGAGGCGCTTTATCTCTCCGATTATGCGCATTATCAAATGCGCGTTAAATAGCGAGTTTTATTTTCCTCCGGCCGTTAAAGCGCATTTTGTAATAACTACAGGCCTGTATCAAATCTTCCGTTTTTGGGCAAGGTGATCGAGAGGGCAGTTGCTCTTCAACTCCAGGTAGTCTTGGATGACACCGATTTTCTAGACCCATTTCAAACTGGCTTCAGGGCGGGATACGGAGTTGAGACCGCTTTGGTCGCCTTAGTGGATGATCTACGCCTTAGTATCGACAGGGGGAGTGTGTCCCTGCTGGTACTTCTGGACCTCTCAGCGGCTTTCGATACCATCGACCATGGTATCCTTCTGGAGCGCCTGGGGGAATTGGGGATCGGGGGCACTGTGCTTCAGTGGTTCCGATCCTATCTCTCGGGCAGGTTCCAGATGGTGATGCTTGGGGATAGCTGCTCTTCAAAAAAGGAGCTGCTATGTGGTGTACCACAAGGTGCCATCCTTTCTCCAATGCTGTTTAACATTTACATGAAACCGCTGGGAGAGATCATCCGGAGGCATGGGGCGGGGTGCTATCAATACGCTGATGACACCCAAATATATTTCTCTATGCCTTCGACAACATCGTCAGCTAAGGATAGTGTGTCTCCTCTGAATGAATGCTTGGAGGCGGTAATGGGCTGGATGAGGAAAAACAAACTGAAACTGAATCCAGACAAGACGGAGGTGCTTGCTGTTAAAGGCCCCAACCTGGGTCTGGAGGTGTGTCAACCAGTTCTGGATGGGGTTACACCCCCCCTGAAAGATTGTGTTCGCAGCTTGGGGGTACTCTTGGATCTGTCGCTCCAGATGACAGCCCAGATTGATGCGACGGCCAGGAGTGCCTACTATCAGCTTCGGCTGATACGCCAGCTGCGCCCCTTCCTAGAGTTGGAAGACCTAAAGACGGTAGTGCACGCGCTGGTAACTTCAAGGCTCGACTTCTGCAATGCGCTGTACATAGGGCTACTTTTGTGCCTAGTCCGGAAACTTCAACTTGTTCAAAATATGGCAGCCAGGTTGGTCACCGGTACACCTAGGGGTGATCACATTACACCAGTTTTAAAATCGCTTCATTGGCTGCCAATTAGTTTCCGGGCGAAGTATAAAGTGTTGGTTATTACCTTTAAAGCCCTACATGGTTTGGGTCCAGGGTACCTGCGGGATCGCCTTCTCCCGTACAATCCGCCCCGCGCACTTAGGTCCTCTGGGAAGAACTTACTCAAGCCAGCCAGAACTAGGCTGGCAAGTGTTACCCAGAGGACCTTTTCTTCCATCGCTCCCAGACTGTGGAATGGTCTGTCGGAGGAGGTTAGACAAATTGACAGTCTTCATGAATTTAAGAGAGTCATGAAGACTGTCCTCTTCCGACAGGCCTATCCAGATGAATTTTAGGATATTTTTAATGTTGTGTTGTTCTCTTGTTTTTAAAATTTTTAACTGTTGTGAATTTTTGTGTTTATATTGTTGTTGTTCCCCGCCTCGATCCGGAGGGAGAGGCGGGTTACAAATAAATATTATTATTATTATTATTATTATTATTATTATTTTGCCTATGTGAACAAGCGATTCTCCACATTAACTACTTGTAAAGCGCATTTCAAACAACCAGTAAGGCCACCAGTTGTGCGTTCAATTACCTCTTGCGTACAAGCATTTACGATAAAGCACTTCAGCGATTATGCGCATAATTGGCTAACCAGGCATCAAACAGAATCCATCTAGAGAGGGTCTGGGAGCAGCAGAAGAGAAGGTCCTCTGGGTAACAGTTGTCAGCCTAGTTTTGGTTGATTGTAGTAAATCCCAGAGCACCTGAGCGTTCGGGGCGGATTTTATGGTAGAAGGCAATTCCGCAGGTAATCTGGGCTTTAAAGGTAATGACCAACACTTTGTACTTCGCCCAGAAACTAATTGGCAGCCAGAGGAGTAATTTTAAAGCTGATGTAATATGGTCATTCCTAGGTGTACCGGTGACAAACCTGGCAGCCATATTTTGAACTAGTTGAAGTTTCCGGACTAGGCACAGAGGTAGCCCTATGTACAGCGCATTAACGAAGTCGAGCCCGAGAGGTTGGATCAGAACCACTGAAGCACAGTGCCCTTGATACCCAATCAGCTCAGGCATTCCAGAAGGACACCATGGTCGATGCCATCGAAAGCCGCTGAAAGATCCAGAAGTACCAACAGGGACACGTTCCCCCTGTCCATACTGAAGCGTAGGTCATCCACTAAGGCAACTATAGCAGACTCAACTCCATATCCTGCCCTGAATCCGGTTTGAAATGGGTCTAGAAAATCTGTATCATCCAAAACTGCTTGGAGTTGGAAGGCAACTGCCCTCTCGATCACCTTGCCCAAAAACGGAAGATTTGATACTGGTCTGTAGTTATCCAGATCCAAGGGGTCCAGGGAGGGCTTTTTTTTTAGAAGCGGACGTACCACCGATTCTTTTAAACAGGATGGAAAACATCCCTCCCTGAGAGATGTATTAATAATAATAAAGGTTGGCTGTCCCAAATCTGAGTGTTGTATTAGCTATGTTGGAAGGATGGGGAGGATGGAACCCTACCCTACCCTGTATAAAGATCCAATTCTAATCTCCTAATCCAGGATATTTACTATAAACTAACAGTGCCTTAAACAGGCCAATTCCTCATCTATCCTTGTTCCTTGTTTGTTTGTTTGGAGGGGTGTGTATGTTTTCAACCTTCCCTGTCTATGCTGCTCTCAACCATAGAATTAACTCCTCTTGAAGAATTTACACAGGCTGGCTGACTTTTCTGCTTCAAGATTTGTTTGTTTGTTTGAACCAGACCATCTCCTTGCCTCATAGAATTTTACAGGGATCCAGAGGACACTGAATTCTACTCATACCCTGCTCCCCACCCCCAGGAATTTTCCCCAACATCTTTTCCCCCCGAAAATCTGTTAAGGAGGAAAAGACAGAGTAGCTGCCCAAGGCCTTCTGAGTAATAGTGTAAGGAACCTTCCATCTGGAAGCACTCCTGATTTCCTTAGCCCCTTTCCTCTCTCCCCCCCCCATCCCTTTCCATAGGGGTAGGGCTTATTACAATTATCTTTCTTTTGATTTACAAACTTCTATACTTTCCTGTATTTAGGGAGTCCTGCCAAGAATGTGGAAACCACGTTCTTATTTGTGGGTGGCCCCTTTTCACTTCCAAACTCATCTGCACTCAACCACCCATGTTTGCTTTTAGAGGGAATGATTAGGCGATGGTCTTGGGAAATGGGGTGAATATAAGCCTACAGAAGGATATAGGGGCAGGGGGGGTTAAATGTGCCACGGTGGTTGCGATCCCCACTTCTGAGGAGAGTGCAATGTGAAAATCAGCCCTAAGAACACCGTTTGAATATGGGAGGAATATAGACACTCATTTACCAACTGGTGATTTAACATTAGTTGGCACAAGTTGGACACGCTGCAACGGACAGGCCTTCCCCATAATATTCCATTCTGTTCTGGCCTCCCACACAGTTTTCTGTTCTGCTCAGCGGCAGTCACTGTGCCCAGAGAGCATGATCATGCCCCATTATTACATTTATATTCCTGCCTTTTTTCTTCCTCAAGTAACCCAAGGCGGCATACGTAATCCCCCTCTCCATTTCCTCCTCACAACAACAATAACCCTGTGAGGTAGGTTGGGCTAGCAGGGGAGACACCTTGATCATGATTGGTTGAACTTTTGCAGAACCTAAGACTTCCCTTAGGTCTTTTCTGACTCCTCCCTCTTGAACATGGGTGGCGGTGTTTTGGTTACATAAGCAATACCGCCCACACCTCAAGGTGGGAAATGGAGGGAATGATGCAACCACTAGGTAAGCTGTCTGCAGTGCAGGCTGATGGCTCCGATGTCAGTGGGGCGGTGAATCCGCTCTAAAAAAGCTCACCAGAAATGCTCTTTCAAAACAGAAGCAAAACTGGAGGGTCACGGCATCGTTTAAAAAACTTGTAAACAACCATGCGTAGGAAATGACAAACTCAGAATAAATGCCTCGTGGAGAAGCTCGTAGACTGACACATCTGGAGGGGACCAGGTTGGGGAAGGCGGTGCTAGAGGGTTTTTTTTATTATTTGCAGGTCTTCTACATTCAAAAATGGCACCTCCCACCTACAGCCTGAAGTGGTATAGTCCATGATGCACCACAGGATCCACTCGATTCTGCAGGATATGTAGACCCAAGCTTCTGCATAGTCTTGCCAAGTGGTAAGGAAAACGTTGCCACACATCTGCTCCTCATCAGGAATCTCTGGGAGCAGGAGAGCAGTAAAAAAAAACAAAAAACCCTCACAACTTGGCAGGACACTTGGAACAAAAAACTTATTTATGCCAAATGCATGCGTATACAGCACCGTGAGAAAGTTATGATTTGATAAATGGGCATTTGTATTCAGGCTGCAACAATTTTAAATGTTATTTATTTATTTATGCAAAGCATTTTTTATCCTACTCTTCAGTCAAAGAGCTCCCAGCTTACAAGAATTGGACAATCTGTGCCCTCAGATTTCCCATCTAAAAAAGACACAGGTGTACAATTTCAGTGCATAGTTCTGGTCACTTAACCTTTAAAAAAAAAAAAGAGGGGGAGAATATCGTAGAATTGGAAAAGGGGCAATGAAAAGGATCAAGGGGCTGGAGAAACTTGCCTATGAGGAAATGTTACAACTCCAGGACTGTTTAGCCTAGAAAAAAGGCAAGTAAAACGAGACTCAGAGGTGTACAAAATTATGCATCGTGTGGAGAAAGTGGACAGAGGGACATTTTTCTCCCTCTCACGTAATACTAGAACCTGGGCTCATCCCATGAAGTTAATGGGTGGAAGAATCAGGACAGATAAAGGGAAGTACTTCTTCACATAGAGCATATTTAAATTATGGAATTCACTACCACCAGACGTAGTGATGGCCATCAGTTTGGATGCCGTTAAAACGGAGTTGGACAAATTCTTGGAGAAAAAGGCTAACAATGGCTTCTCATCCTGATGGCTACATGTGACCTCCAGTATCAGAGGCAGCGTGCCTATGTACACCAGTTGCTGGGGAACATGGGCGAGAGACAGCTGTTGCGCTCATGACATACTTATGGTTTTCCCATGGGCGGCTGGTTTTGCTACTGTTTGAACAGAATGCTAGACTAGCTGAACCCTTGGTCTGATCCAGCAGGGCTCTTCTTATATTCTTACGACACTAGACACACAAAGAAAGGAGGGAGGGAAGAGAGAGGGGGAAACTGATGATATTGCTTGATTCAGTTGCCCAGATGGATGGCTCAGGAACCAATTGTATATGGTTGTCCTTCTGGGCTGGCCTGTTGCTCTTTTCTTTCTCCTCTTCTGCAGTTTCTCTTCTCCTTTAGTTCAAGCTTGAGTTCAATCTGCTTCCTTCCCCCATCCATTCAGGGTAAGATGTTTCCCCAGCTGCCCTTCTAGTGTAGGGTGACCAGATAAAATCCAGGTCAGGGCTCATGTAACTTTAACAGTTGTAGAGAAAAGGGAATTTCAGCCAGTGTCATTTGTATGCAATTGTGAAATTCCCTCTTCATCACAACAGTTAAAGTTGCAGGGGCCCTGCCTTCTTTTGTATATGGTCACTCTAGTATAGTGCCTGCAACTTTAACTGTTGTGATGAAGAGGGAATATCACCAGGAACTAATTGCATACAAATGACACTGGCTGAAATTCCATTTTCTCTACAACTGTTAAAGTTACATGAGCCCTGACCTGGATTTTATCTGGTCACCCTATTCTAGTGGCTCTGGGGGAGGGAGAGACCACCACTGGGCGCTCGATGCCAGCTGTGAACCACTGGGCGCTCGATGCCAGCTGTGAACTGGAAGTGCATCCATTTGCCACCAAATGTACATTCCAGTCAATAAAGTTGCACATCAGAAAGGAAATAAACGACGACACCAAAAATGCAATCTATATATGTTTACACCTTAATGGCTCATTCATTATGTTTTCATCTTGCCCTTTTCTCAAGGAGCTAGGCAGTGTACATGATTCCTCCCTTTTTTCCTCACAACAACCCTGTGAGGAAGTCAAAGAGATAGCGACTGACCCAAAGACAGCCGGTGAACTTCACTTCTGAGCCAAGTTGTGTGAAGCACCTTGAAGAGCCTACGGCTCTAATTTCATGGGACCCTCAGTGTCATGGGGCACTCCGGAAGCTGGGGGGCCATCTTTGTTTTCTGGACTGTCCCTCTGGGAATCATTTCCTCTCTTGCTTCGTGTTTGTGTGTGCAAGAGACAAAGAAGCAATGGGCTGGCATGGAGGGAAAAAGAGCTGTGCAATCCTGTAATATTATAAGCCACCCACGTTTGGCTCTGGGTCCACCCTGGTTAGGCTCCACCCACCATTGGCTGTGTCCCAAATTGATTTTTCCAGTGGGTCAACAGCACTTCGTAAGAAAATGGATCCCCACCCATTCTGGAATATGCTAGACTATTAGGTGGTAATTTGATGAGCAAATGAGGGGGGAAGGGTGAAAAGAAGCAAGAAGTGTAGATCAGGTAACACTCCATAGGGTCTAAACCAGGAGTGGTGTACCTTTGGCTCAGGACCGAATCTAGAAGGCCTGTTTCTCCGGAAGGCCTGTTCCCCCTTTCTCTCATCCACTTTCGACAAAGTGAAGCAACACGTTGGATTAATTCACAGACACTTTGAGTAGCAAGCAACTAACATCATCCGTAATCATGATCTGATTATTTCTAGCAGTGAGGAAGGAACCTATCCCGTGGTCATTATTTGGCTGTCCATGTGGCAAAAGAGCCGGAAACTGCCCAAATCTTCTTCTAGATCAAGTTGCTTTTTTTGTTTTAATGACGTCTGAAAACAACAAGCCTTTCCAATAAGATGAATGATTGTCTGCAGAATTCAGCTGGAACATCAACATTCGTTTATAATAAAACACTGAAAAAGAGTATTGTCCTTGCTAAACTCGCATGACCTTTAGCAACAAGCGACAGCTCACATTTCGCTTTGTGAAGCTCAGGTAGCAAAGGAAAAAAAGGAAACCCTGACCAGATTTTAAATGGCAAGATAAATACACGCCCAGCAATAATGGATGGTGTACACACATTTAAATGGCTAAGTCCCTGGAATAAATACAGAAGTGCCCCCCCCCCCCAATTATTCCCCAGGAGAAATTAAGTACTGGAAGTGCGCATGCAACATTCGCAAGCAATTGTATTCACACAAACAATGTTTTTTTAAAGAAGTTTTGCTGTCCATGGGGCCAATGCCAGGTTTAAATGGGCATTCGGCATGGTGTCACCTCTGCCACTGCCCCCAGTCACACATCACCCCTTCCAAGAACACCTGCTTGGCCTGCAGAAGGTCCCAGGTTCAATCCCCAGTCTCTCCAGGTAAGGCTTGGAAGGAATCCTGCCTGAATCCCTGACAAGCCATTGCGCCAGTCAGTGTTGACAATACTGAGCAAGACGGACCAATGATCTGACTCAGTATAAGGCAGCCTCCTATCTTCCAGGCACATTTTAATCAGGTGGCAGCAGATGACATCATTGGTTTTGGGAGCAGAGATAGTGCTGGGCTGCATTCCACAGCAGGCGGCCGTCATGTTGGATTCCCCAAGATGCCACACCAGATGTCAGGAGTAAGGGAAATGAGAGCCAGTGTGGTGGCTAATATGTTGGACTGGGAGTCGGGAGATCCGGGTTCTAGTCCCAACTCGGCCATGGAAACCCACTGGGTGACTTTGGGCCAGTCACAGACTATCAGCCCAACCTACCTCACAGGGTTGTTGCTGTGAGAATATAATGGAGAGAAGGCTTATCTACGCCGCCTTCAGTTCCTTAGAGGAAAAAAGGCGGGATATAAATGCAAAAATAAATAAATGACTAGCAGCAGTAGTGGCAGCAAGCGCACCTGGCCTTGGCCAGGTGTCCCAACAGTTGCAGGGACTGTGATCCAACCATGATGACCCCCTGACCTTGTACACCACCTTGGGAGGGTCTGCCCTAAAGGGCAGTTTACAAATCTTTAAAATAAATAAATGAAGTAAACGTCAATGCCTTTTTATTTTGTCATTCACATTTAAAAATGCAAGTTGAGTTTTTGTATATTTTTAAGGAATGTTTTATATTTCCTGGGGTTTAAACCTGTATGGTTTCTTATGGTGCTGAACGCGATTTTTTAATGTTTGAAGCTGACAAAGTTAAAAGCCCAGTTAACCCAAATAGATTAAAAAGGGCAAAATGAATACACTTTGCAGAAAAGAACAAACAAGTTGTGTGAATGTGGCAAACGGAACTATTTATTCATGGTTGTTCTCACCAAAGTCTATATGTCATAGTTGAAGTTATGGAGAATATGGATTGAGACTTTATTTGTTTATTTATTTATTTTAATGTTGTTTATTTAGGTGAAATTGTTGAAAGACGTTAGGTTCTTTACTTTGTCGTTTGTCTTTGGTTAGCAAGATTTACGTGTGACCTTTCATTTTCACCGAATGTAGAAAATGAGTACATTGGCTTCAATTGTTGTAAATGTCTTTTGTTCATGTGGAACCATCACGCTTGTATCTTCTTACAGAAAATAAATTTTAAAAATCAAGTTGTAAAAACAATGGAATATTTATTTTGGCGTTTTCTGTAGCACTTCCCTACAAAAAACTAATACTTTCTCTTTGACTTGTATAATTTGGCATTTAGTTAATATATGCACGTGTCAAAATGATTTTTGCTAGTCTTTTTTTTTTCTCTTTGCAGACTGAAATAAATCCCATGTATAGAGGATCTTGAACAAATGCAATACATTTTTATGGACTCACATAAATGTCGGTATAGGGCTAATTCAGATCATGATGAGATATAGAAGGGGTTAGCAATGCAATCCTACATATGTCTACTCAGAAGTAAGTCCCCTTGACTTCTATGGGGCTTGCTCCCAAGTGAGTACGGGATTGTAGTTTAAGGCTGCAGCCCTACACTCACCTGGAGATAAGCCCCTTTGAACTCAATGTGGACTTCTGAGTAGCTGTGCAGTAAATTGCATAGTTGCTACAGTGAAAGAGATGCTTTGGCATTCTTCCGCATTCCTTTTTCATGAAGACATAACTCAAACTGGCAAAATATAAAGGGATGGATGGTAACACATCCGCATACATCACTCGGTAGTATTTGTTGATGACTTACAGTTTGTATTTATTTATTCTTGGGATTTATATCCCTCCACAGGACTTCAGAAAGCCCCTAGTGAAGATTAAAATATGGCATAAAACAACAATAAAACCACAGTAAAACACATAATCAAAACCTGACAATTAAGAGCAAAACCCCAAGACAAACACAATAGAACAGCGCCAGGTTATTAATAAACAGGCTACTTCTCAAGACAAACAAACGATTAGCAATTAAAATCCAACTCTTCTCCCAAATGCCTGCAGATAGACAGATGATAGACAAAGATAGAGGTTATTCCAATCATTTTCTCCTAAAAGTGAAGGATGGAGCAAGCTTGACATGCTTTTTTTGGAGAGAAGTTCTAGAAGGAGGGAGCCACTGCTGAAAAGGCCCTGGCTCCTCATCCCTAGCAGCCTGACTTACAGGAAAGAAGGGGTCTGGAGTAAAGCCCCATCCAACGATCTTAGTGCACAGCTGGAGTGGGCAGTCCTACAGGAGGAAGCACTTCCTAAGTTTGAACGTGTAAAATTGCTTCCATGGAAAAGCATTGTGTTTGAAATTAGGTGAGGTGTTCGATCTATGCTTGTTGTTTCACATGCGCACATCATTCCTCTTTCAGCTCATCAGGAACCAACTGCCATTGGGCTCCTCCCTTCCCATCAACTGCCAGCCCACCCAGATGCATCTGAGGAAGACTGCGAGGGCCGGCCGTACCATTAGGCAGAGGGAGGCAACCACCTTAGGCAGCAGGTACTGAGAGTGGGAAGCAAGTGCAAGGTGTTTGAGGCAGGACCACCAGGTCCAGCTTTTTGAGGGCCCTTGGACATTTAGGGTGCTAAATGGGCCATCTGTGAGTTTTCCTTATTTATTTTATTTATTTGTTACATTTCCTCTAAGGATCCCAAGGCAGTGTACATAATTCTCCTTTCCATTTTATCCTCACAACAACAACCCTGTGAGGTAGGTTGGGCTAAGAGTCTGTGACTGGCCCAAAGTCATCCAATGAGCTTCCATGGCCGAGTGAGAACTAGAACCCGGATCTCCTGACTCCCAGTCCAACACTCTAGCCGCTACACCACACTGACTCCCCCTTTCACCATCGTTATCACCGGCTGCTATTGCTCCTCATCCTCTTCCTCATCATTACTACTACCATTATTTACCCCATGCCCATATCTCTGCTCCAGCCACTATAACGCTTGTTGCATACAGTTCTTCATTAAGTCAGATATTGTCCTCCGAACAAAGGAAGCAACTTAGGGTTAGGCTAAACAAACACATGTGCATAACTGTTTGATCTATCAGCATCAAAAGTCCTCAACCTATACAGAGTAGAGTTAGGTTTATTGAGAACGTTTCCTCCACCGCTAATCAATTATTTGTTTCAAATCCCTCCCCACCCGCCCCCGGCTGCCCAACAGCAATTGAACGTGCGCAATCCTACCTCCAGGTCTGATTTTGCCAAAAGAAGACTATGTATTCTTACCTGGGAGTAAGTCCTGCTGAAATAAACGAGACGCTTGCAAATAAGCATCACGCCAGGCTGCGTGTGTTTTTCTGCTTACATCTTTGAATTGAATTGTCTCAACCCGAGGCTATGTTAGGGAAAGATATCCGAGCGTACATGCTGTGTCTAAATGGATTTTTGCAGGGCTGCCAAGTCTAGTCACAAGCTGGGAATACTAGGGAATGTCAAATGTTTGCCACATCTTCCATTCTGCGTGCACACATGTACACACACACTCGCTTTGTCTTTGGGGATTTCGTTCAACCAACCCCATGATTTCAGAAGACCCAAGCCCTGCATTTTGGAACACCTGGATGTCCTGTCTTTTCCACATCTGTTCAAATAGTTAGGCACGAGCAGAGGGTATTTTCCGGGCCTCCTTTTCAATATATTTATAAAGACCACCCCTACTCCTTCAAGTTCCATTCTGTATACTCAAGATCTGTGCAGGCATTTCCAGAGTTTTTCCGCAGAGAATACAGCTGGCATCAAACTTCTCCATCTTTTAATTAAATATCCAAGGTGCACTCTACTCTTACACACACTGCAAATGTGAAACCCTTCTGTGTTACTTAGGGTGGCCATGGGTCCTCTTTTGCAGAGGACAGCCCTCTATTTGAAGCCCTGCCAGAGGACTGTCGTCTATTTTGAAGGCAACCTCTAGTTGAATGGTTGTCCAGTCCAAGGCCAGTATAAAGATGAAGAACTATCAGGAGGAAGAGCTGTGCCTTGAAGCTGCCCTTCAACAGCTCCTGGACAGCAGACTGGGCACGATTCCCAGGCCATCAGGTTGAAGTCTTGGCAAAATGCACTGTATTCCCATTTAAATTGTAATGATTATTTCTAAATTAGAATCCACTCAACTAAATTAGAATTTGAAAGTCTTATGTAAACTGGTGCCCTCTTTGTCTTTTCTTTCCATGATGCATGTCCTCAAGGACAGACACACAGACACCACAGCAGCACACAGACCAACTGTAGAGAGGCGCTGAGGTAGCCGTGGCATGAGCTATGGCAGGATGTATATTCTGCCCTGCGTGCTGCTGGGAGACGGTGCCTGAGCCGGCAGGAAGCAAGGAAGAGGGGAGGGGGTGGAAATATGCCACACACTTAGGGTTGTTCGGCTGCCGGGCGCACTGGGAGTTGTTCGCAAAACAGCCCCCAGTGTGTGGCCAGTCACCCATCGTGGGTTAGTGTGTCATGTAAACAGGCCCAGTATGAAAGAAGTAGAAACCAAGGTGCCTCTTCTAGAGAAGGCACCCCCCTTCCTTTTCTCACTATAACCCATGAAGAACCAGAACGGTGCCATGCCAGAGTTACAACCCCCTATCATACAGGCAAGCTCTCCAGTGTGTGAGTAAAGTGGGAATAGGGCTGTCTGTTGCACCCTGGCAGGGCTGGGAACCCATTAATCTCTAAAACCCGAGACACCCCTATATTAAGGAGGAAGGAGCCTCCCTCTTAACCGGTAGCTCTGGAACCCAATTGCACAACCCTGCCAGAGCATTGTGTTACACATGTCCTCAATGGAGGTTGCCCATGGCGAATGTGGATGAGTTGCCGCGCTACGTCCAGAGCTATGGCGGGCAACCTCTTCTGAAGACGAGCCATTTGGCTGCGCGTCTCTGCATTGGGAACGACCGAATGATCCATTCGCACCCGGTGCAGAGATGAAACAAAATGAAGCACACACAGCGGCAATTCACGGCGGCACACCGTGAGCAGGCCTCCCCTTGTGAATGGGAACATCGTCGGGCCTTCAGAAGCCTTTCATTGTTTAATTAAGTTCTGTCTCGTGGCAAAGAGTTTGGGAATGATTGGCCTAGAATTGACAGACTCAGCAATGTTCTTTCCAAATCCCATGCTCCGGATGCTTCATGCAACTTACCTCCCCGCCCGCTCTATTCCTCTTGCCGCAACACATCCTGGTTCTTTCCCCCTGGCAACAGGCAATATCCCAAGAAACAGGCACTTGGGAGAGACTAGACTAGAGCGCTCACCTTTCGCATTGGGTGCAGTTCTTAGGAGGCACAGTTGAAATCCCCAAAATGGGTGCAATTTGAGGCCTCCTGAAACAAGGATCAATCAGCAACTGTATTGAGTTCATTATTTTTTAAATGGCTTTTCATCTACAAATGACACATTAGCAGAGAATCATAATCTTTCAAGCTGAGGGATCCCCTATCGCAGAAGAATCACCTGTTTTTCTTTTAAACGTTTGTCATTTTTGAGGTTAAAACAAACCTCCACAGAATAGTAAGTGGTGCAGAGAATGGAAGCGAATTCCCCATCCTGTACAAGCTCCATGTGCCACTCTTTGTGTAGCCCCAAAAAACACCATCCATGGGACAAGAGGAGGAATTGGGAGGTTTCCTGAATTACAACTACAAAAATTGTGTGTGTGTGGGGGGGGGGATCCAAGGGGCATCCTCCCCATTAAAAACCAACCCAATGGGGCACAGCATGCTCACTGGCTACAGAACGCTGAGGTTCTGTTGGAGGGGGGAACTGGGGGGAGGGGGAAATGGAGTCTCTTTGAAAAGGGCATAGCTGGCTGGCCGGCACTTTGAACAGAAGTACTCCACGCTGCAACATTTTGTTGCAGCCCCCACTTACCTTATCAAAATGGCAATAGGTTTTATTTAAAAAAAAAAAAGACTGAAGCAAGCACCGGCAGAAGGTGCAGCTTGAATGGTCAAAGCCTTCCTCTCCAAGGGAAAATATGAATTAGCAGGAAAGCTGCTGCGGGCTGCTTTGTGCCATCTACTTTTGAGCATATATTTCTATTAAATGTCTTAAGGATCTGCATTAGAAAAAGTCAGTTTCAAGTGTGATTCTCTTCAGAGCCTAACAGTTTTATTTTAATACAACTTCTACCCATCCTCTACATAAAACAGACATTTCTTTTAAGTCTGCTTGCTGGCCACCCTTTTGTGAACCGCCCAGAGAGCTTCAGCTACTGGGCGGTATAGAAATGCAAGCAAGCAAGCAAGCAAGCAACGATGCCATGAAATGTTTGCTAACATTCTAATTGGTGAGGGTAAAAAGAATGTTGGTAAAGCCCCAGCCTGCAAACCTGAATGCCCCGCAAGCCCTGGCCAAGGCAATCCCCATGTTATCTCCAGTCTCTGATTGGAAATAACGAAGGGACTCCCCCTTCACAATGTTTGCTCTCTGATTGGGAGGGTGAGCGATGTGCAGGGGAATCCACTTATCTCCCTCGCCTCCTCCCCAAGCCTCCAGGCCAGGGGCACAGATTGGGGATGGGGCCCAACACTCTGCAGGCCGAACTAGGCTCACGGCTTGCCCTCCCCAGGTCTAGACACAGGAGTGGGCAAAGCACACAATAAATAGGCACTGTTGCGACTTCCTCACTTCGTGTGTGTGTGTGTGTGTGTGTGTATGATTGGAGTGCCTCCGTCATGCTTTTCTGGATGGAAGGCTAGCAACAGAGTATGGGATGCGAAGATGTCTAGATGGCTGAAGTTGGGTGGGAAGAGGCCAGAGACAAGTAAATGGTCAGTTGAGGATAGAGTGTGAGAAGCATTGGGGGGAAAGGGGCAGAGGCACAGTGCTAAGAAAAGGGGGGGGGATAAGGAGAAAGGGGGTCTGGGAAAACTTTATACAGAGATGCAATTAAGTAATTTTAGATTCTGGGCATGGTCTTATGCCATCCGTCCCCCTGCAGAAAAGAGCCAGAAGGGAATGTGGTGGGTGGGGAACAAGGAATAAAACAATGAGGTGGAACACAGGAATAGGAGACGCATCAAATCTTTGGCAGCAAGTCTCTGCTATTCTGTTCTGATTCAATAGGGCTAACTTGCAGGTAAGTGTGTAGTAGATGGCAGCCTTAAGGAATTCAGTGGTGGAAGTCCAGATTAAAATGTTGCAGGCTGTTTCAGAATTTAGGGAGTAAGGTTGCAATGAAGAGGAGCAAGTCCAGCGGAATCTTGGCAATGGGCCCCTGTGGGATCTGGGCCCTTGGCAGGTGTCCAACTATGCTTACCCTTGACCCCGGTCCTGGGTGCAGCACACTTGCCAACCGTAGAATAATAGGCTGATAGCATGTTGATAAAATATACAAATTTGCCATAGAAATGTTCAGCTCATGATTTCTGAAGAGCCCAACCCTAGTTTTAGAATTTCATTTTCAAAGCAAACATTGCATTGTTGCAAGAAGGGCAGCTGCACTGGCTTGAAGAGGAGCAATTTGGGCAAACTGGATCCATGCAGCTCCATTCTACTCATGCAAGTGGTTGTAGTGGGGTGTCCGCCTTAAGGAATTCAATGGGGGAATGTCCAGATTGCAATGTTGCAGAATATGCTTCAGGATTTCGGAGGAGGGGGAGAAAGGAAAACATCATGCAAATACCTTATACTGTAGACTACAACTCCCATCACCTCTGACCACCAGCTATGCTGGCTGGAGTTGATGGGATTCCAACAACTGCTGGAGAGCCCAAAGTCCTCATTTCTGCTTTACCTACAGATGATAAGCATGTCCCTCCAAAAAGGGGGGGGAAATCGATGCATCCGGTATATAACCATTTATTGATAGAAAACAACAACAATGCTCCAGTGACAACAGGAATTAAAATAGAACACTAATCTTATAAAAACCGTACACAAAACATCATAAAGACAAAACACCTCTTTCAGCAATCTTCAGAGCTCAGACTCGATCTGCTTCCTGGAATTTCTTCAGCAGGGCTTCATCTGCCCGAAGTGCAAAGGTCAAAGGACGCTTCTCATAGTACTGGGGGTCGAGCTCCAGGTTATTGATCACGTCCGAGAGGAGGTGGGCTCGCTCCACAGAGCATCCCGGCGCATCGTAGCTCAAGGCAGTGAAATGTACATGGAGGTGGTAGTAGGATGGCTGATAATGCAGGTAGACCCGAAGCTGAGTCCCGGCCACACCAAAGCGCTTCACTATGGCTTCCTTGGAGGGAAAAATAAGTTGTGTGTTAATGCCTTAAACCAGCCAAGAACAACGACTTTGGCAACTGCTCTACGAGACAAGTCAAAAGTATGAGATTGTTATTTGTATTTCATATTTTTTATTTACTCATTCTTTTATTTGAAGCATTTTTAGCCACTCTTCTTTTATCTGTTTTAACGGTTTATCTATTTTATTGTTTTATATTTATATTTGGTGTTGTTCCCCGCCTCGATCTAGATGGAGAGGCGGGTTAGAAATGAAATAAATAAAAATAAATAAATAAATAAATAAATAAAAGTCTCCAAAACCGACCTACAAGAATCAATAATTAGACAGCCCCTGCCCTCAGACTTAAAATCTAAAAATAAAATCTAAAAAATAAAGACACCAGCTACAAGCAAAGGGATTAGAGATCACTGATTCAGTTACCCAGGTGGATGGGAACAATTGTATTCAGGATTGCACCACATCAATTGTCCTGCTGGGCTGGGCTGGGCTGGGCTGTTCTTTGCTGGCCTTTTCACCTTTTCTTTCTTCTCATCTGTAGTTTCTCTTCTCTTTTTGAGTTAAGAAGAGCCATCATGCTGGATCAGACTAAGGGTCCAGCATGCTGTTCACACAGTAGCCCACCAGCTGTCGACCGGGAACCCACAAGCAAGACACGAGTGCAACAGCAGCCTCCTGCCCATGTTCCCCAGCAACTGGTGTACATAGACATGCTGCCTCTGATACTGGAGATGGTATATAGCCATCAGGACTCATAGCCATTGACAGCCTTCTCCTCCAGGAATATGCCCAATCCCCCTTTAAAGCCATCCAAATAGGTGGCCATCACTACATCCTGTGGCAGCGAATTCCATCGTTTAACGATGCGCTGGCTTTACTGCCCACCCTGCCCACAAGCAGCCTTCCCCAGCCTGGTGCCCTCCAGATGTGTCGGACCACAACTCCCATAATTCCCAGCCAGCATGGACAATGGCCTCGCTGGCTTGGCTTTGCAGGAGTTGCGGCCCAACACATCTCGCGGGCACAAGGTTAGAGAAAGCTGCCCTAAAGACAGCTTTGGGGTGGCACAATGGGACACTGAACACAAACTGCTCAACACGCAGTCGCAGGCAGTGTGCGAAGCCATGATCTGCCTGCCTCCAAGCGATGTGTAAGCCAGCCCTTCGGCAGTTGAACTGGAAGTGTGCCGACGATTCAGTTTGGAGCCATGTAAGTTACACCCTTGAAAAGTAGAGCAGGGGAGGGAGAACAGAGGAACAGATTCCATAAGTAAACTCTCTGTGAACAACTCTTTTGGTTCTGGGAAGAGCGGGTGAAGCACTCCCTTTGGCTCCAGCAGAGGATCTCCGTTCCAGCTCAGTCCCCAGAATTAGCCTGAGTCATGAGGAAACGGACAGTTGTTTTCTAAGAAGTGTCATTTTGCAGCCTGCATAACCCTGACAGTCGGTGCATATGAGGGATTTTTTTTTAAAAAAAAGTTTCACACTGCAATAATACAAACAGACCCATTCATATAGGGGGTAGACTCAGGCATACAGGGAAGGCTAGAAACGGCCTAGGATAAAAGAAAGGTGATGTCAAACGGGCCAGTGGAATGGAAAAAAAGAAATCATTATACGCTTTAAGGAGAGAATCCCACATATGCTTTCTTTGGAGTAATCTGTGCGATCTGTGTCAGGATCACTGGGGGGAGGAAAGTCAAGGTAGAATCGGAAACTCAGTGTGGGGAATTGTTAATGTGGTGGAGGGCACCCATGAGGCGTGTGTTTGAAAACAGGGGGGTTGTACAGCCCTGTTCTATGCCACAGAAAATCTCCTTTGATTGTAGTTTACAGTGGATTGATTGTTCTCTTTCTTCTTGGGATGGGTATCATGTCTTGTCCACGTTTGAGCTTTGCATAGAAACATCACAGCCTGTACCTCTTGCATTTCTTGGCATTTGGGCCAATGTCTTTCCCTCCCTCTGTCGCTGTGTGCATGTGTGTGTCTATCTGGCAACTGAAGACGACACTTCATGCATCTGATGAAGTGGGTTGTACTCCTCAAAAGTTTAGGCTATAATAAATGTGTTCGCCTTTAAGCTGCCACAGAACTCCTTGTGCTTTTTGCTTTAACGGTGCGGCACAGCTACAGCCCTCTGGGATGTTGTTGTCTTGGATTGCGTCACCTGGGCAAGCCAAGACTGTGTGAGAAGTTCAACGGGACTCAAAGGAAGATTCAGTCAAGTAGTAACAAGTCAAAGCCGTTAACAAAGGGGAGAGCCTGAGCATCTTGAAATATCACTCTGCTCCTGGTATGGGATCAACACAGTGGTGGATTTCCTTGTTCCCCAAATAGCAAAGTCTGTGCTGCTCAGAACACAGTACAATGTGTTCTGCAAACACAGGCAGGTAAAAAGGAGGAAAATGCAATAAATAATTTTGGGGGGATTTTTTAAAAAACAACAACAACATGATTTTAACTAGCTTATGATGCTTAGGGTTCTGATGTATTTTGTTACCAAGAGAAGGTTTTGCAGTCCCTCCTCCACAAAAAGGAAAAAAATTACAACTGGCAATGTTCCTGTCCACAGAAGGGTAGGGGATGTTACATGGGACACTTCACTCTTTGACAGTTCACTTCTCAGACAAGTAGATGGCTTGCATAAGCAATTGTTTTAGTGTGTGTGCACATGTGCGTTTGTGTGTGTGCATGTGTTGGTGTTACTGGCTGCACAAATGTTAGCGGAAGATCTGAGCTTCTATCCCTCATTGTTACTAAGACAAGTGTCAAAAGATGATAGCAAAACAATAAAATAAATCAAAACTCCTAACGGATAGCAAATGATGACAACAACAAAAGCAAAAAAACTACTAAAAGAAGCGAAAGTTCATCCAGTTTTTCTAGCTGTGTCTCTCAGTGTTATAACTCGGTGATGAAAAACCCAGTCCTGGTCCCTTAGCAAATAAGGTAGATGAAACTCTGAGAATTGAAAGTTCCCTCTAGACTGAACCTCCAAATCTGAACACAATCAACGGATCCCATAGGCTCACAGACCAATGGGGAGAGCCCCAGGCCTTAAAAGCCCTCCTCCATCCAAGTCAGCACCTCAGCCTGAGCAACTGATCTCATCAAGTAGTTCAGGACCCCCAAGCCTTTTTGGCTCAGTGAACGTATTTGGAATGTGGAGTGTCGTGGGTGCTCTCACAAAATGGTTGCCACAGTGGGCGTGGATGGTCAGAAAATACTCATTTCCCAAAAGGCAAACCGGTGTGACTAAACGAAAAGGAACTTGCCCAAGAACCAAGATACAAGGCAGAGGTGTGAAGAAGTATTTCCTTTTATCTGTCCTGAATCTCCCACCAATCAGCTTCATGGGATGACCCTGGGTTCTAGTATTTTGAGGGGGGGGAGAAAAATGTCTCTCTATCCCCATTCTCCACACCATGCACAGTTTTGTACACCTCTATCATGTCTCCCCTTAGCCTCCTTCTTTCCAAGCTAAACAATCCCAGCTGTTGTTTTTGGAGGGGCCATGACACTCATAGGGGAGATGCTCCAGCCCCTTGATCATTTTAGTTGCCCTTTTCTGCACCGTGTAATTCTCCGGCACATAATTTCTGAAGCCCACAACCTTGCTTCACTCTTTCACTTCCAAAGCACACAACACGTTGTTGCAAGAAGGACAGCTGGAAGGGGACACACAAGGCGGGCAGCAAAATTTGCAAAGCAGATCCATGCAGCTCAGTCCTACCCGTGCTTCCTCCAAAGGAAGCCTCACTTATTTCAGTGGGGCTTTCTCCCAACTAAGCCGGCGCAGGCTTGCAGCTTCAGACCTCGTTGTAAGCTGAAACCTCCAGAATTTCCATTTCCGTGCCAGCTGCGAGGCACGGTGTCACTCGCCTCTCAAACGCTTTGCGCAACATCTGGTCCCAGAGAGGCCCATTTCATTCTGTCCTTTCTGCCTGGCAGCAGGCAATTCATCACTGGGGGAAATAATTGTCCCCAGAAGACCAAGTGGCGGTGGGGGCAGCAGAAGTGGCAGCGCGGAAGCAGTCTTCTGGCAAGAGAAGCTATAAATCCACGCCGTGTTGATTAAGCTGCCCGGGTGTGAAATACTCAAAATAATAATAATAATAATAATAACCTTCCACATTAAATTCTGACGAGAAAGCATGAATCTTTCTTGATTGCCAGCCAGAGCCTCACCAGATTGGCCTATTAACAGATCGCTCAGATGCTGACATGGGCAATTTCTACAAAACTTCACAGGAAATGAGTGAGCAGCTAAAGAGAGGCGTAATTCCCCCACCCCCCGGAATTTCCCCTTGGGTTAGACCAGATCCATTGCCAGCTGCGTAGCTGCCACAGAACATACACAAGGGGAAGGAGCTGATTTGGTGTGCAGGCATGAATCTGCCATGACTGAAAATATATATTTTCCAACAAGCATTCCCTTCCCAGCAGGGGCGGTGGGGAGTGGGGGCAGGGGGGTCATGCACCTCCCCAAATTCCCCCCCCCCCATTGTGGGATTCCTGTCATTACTTTTCACATGCAGTCTATTGTTATCCTCTCTGTAGTTCTCCCACAAGTCAGACGCAGCTCCTGAGCCAACCAAGTCGAAGCATTTTGCAGCTCCTCACATCAAGTTGCCCACAGACTAGTGACCGTGCACTGGGGGAAAAGGGGAAACATCTGACATGTAGGAGAGGGGATTAACTAATTTTTTTATTTATTTTTACAGGGTGCCTAATAGCAAAACAAGAAGAAGAAGAAAAGAAAGAGGGGGGAAATTCTAAACACAAGTCAATATTTTTTTCAAAATTAAAATTAATTTCCCCTTCTGTGGTGTAGGCTAAAAGTAACCTTTCCTCCATTTATTTCAGAGATAATACGTTTACCATGGAAGCTTTAAGGTGAAATATACCATTATTTTTCTTTCAGCGATCTTAAGGGATGGGACACATCTTGGCCACCTAGAAACAGACTTTGCACTTTCTGTACCACGCAATTTTTTTTTCTTGTGGTGCCGCTGCTTCCCAGAGAGGTAATCTTGTCCTCTGTATGAAGACCTGTTTTTGTACTCACTTAAAAATGTATTTCTTTCTGTTTTGTTACTAACAGTGTATATATATATATTTCTCATTTTCCCAACACAATACAAACCCCAAAACCTTCCCTCTCCTCCCGCTCCCCTCTTCTTTATTTCAATCTCCCGTCTTTGTATGGTCCTGCATTGAAACTATAAAAGGTTTCATGTCTGTAAGTAAAGCCACTCAGCAAAAATTGGATAAGGTAATAATTACGTAGGGAAAAAAGCATCCTTTAATGTAAGCGATTCGTGAATATCGTAAATAAATAAGTAAACAATCCCGCTTAGAGCTTTAAGCAAACAAACAACAGGCAGGGGAGATGTGCTCTCTAGCACTGGAGACGAGGAAACAAGCAGCCTTTCAGAAAACGTGATTTGGAAAGTTAGATTTCAGAAAACAGAACGTGGTTTGGAAAGTTAGATTCACAAAACAACAGGACGTTGCTGCCGAGGGGTAAGAAGAAGAGGAAGCACTTACTGGTATTCACCACCACACACACACATACACACTTACATTTGTTTGTTTTAAAGGTCTATGTGAGTACACACGCTCTAGAGTAGTATAGCAGGGAAATACTTGTCCTTTAAAAGAACAATTCACACAATGGTCTGGGCAAATGGAAAGGGCAAAAGAGGATTTTTTTAAAAAAAATGCATTTATTGATTTGTACCCTGCCTTTCTACCAAGAAAAATGGCACTCAGGGCAGCTTACACTCATAAATGAATCCTGATTAAATCAGCAATAAAACAATGCGTTAAAGCACACAGCAGCAGCAACATGAAAACAGCATCCAACCCAACAGACTCATTGACGTGCAAATGGTATCTTTGCGGAAGGACAAGCTAGAGAACATCTCCTTTCACTAACGTTATGTCACAAGCACTAGGATCCCATGGCACTGGCTTCACAATCGCCAGGGATGTCACTGGGGCTGCCAGCTTCTGAACTGGTCGCTGCAGCTGTCCCTTTAACTGCAACTGGACCTGTACCAATTAGCTGCTGGTCATGTTTGGCTCCAAGTCATGAAAAGCTTCACCTCCTGTTTGTTTGTCTGTTTGTTTTTATTTTGCACATCAAGCCTCTGCTAAATGCACAGGAGCAGGCCCATGTGTGTGTGTGTGCATGTGCGCACATGTGTTTCTCATCAGTTGCCAACCCCAGATGCCATGAACTGGAGCATATATGGAGAAATGCAGTTTCCCCATGATAACCACAACAAAATACTGCTATTTGAGTGATGGAAATAAAAGGGTAGCTTTGCAACAGAAATGCCATCTAGTTTCTGGAACTCCAGGGGTGCATCTTTATTTTGTGAGTGTGAAAGGGAACATGGGAAGCTGCCTTATATTGAGTCAGAATTACACAATATAAGAAGGCAGCCGTTGAAATAACCCAAACTAGAAAAATGCTAATCAGCACACAACCGCTTGAATGTTAATAAATGTCAAACAAACTGGGGTGAACCAACAGTTTATATAAACATATTATTTGTGCCATATAATAAGAGCATACAATAATAATATACAGTAACAAAACAATTTGTTTACAATAACCAAGCATAAGGTTTACAATGATTTGCAATAATCAAACAGCGAACAAAAATAGGATGCAGTGACTAAGCAATACAATATTGACGGATGGTCAAGATTTCACTACCCTTGAAGAATTGCGTGTTTGGCTGGGGATTCAAGTCAATCCTTTCTGGAGGACAAACAAGCCTTTGTGAATCTGAGGAATGATCTTAATGGATCCTCTTCTATTCCCCACCCATCAGCATTATAATCTGGTTGCAATATTCTGATGAAGCATTTGCATGCGAAACAGGTGTAAGAAGCCGGAGGCCTGTAGATATTGTATTGCTTAGTCACTGCATACTATTTTTGTTCACTGTTCGATTATTGCAAATCATTGTAAACCTTATGCTTGGTTACTGTAAACAAATTGTTTTGTTACTGTATATTATTATTGTATGCTCTTATTATATGGCACAAATAATATGTTTATATAAACTGTTGGTTCACCCCAGTTTGTTTGACATTTATTAACATTCAAGCGGTTGTGTGCTGATTAGCATTTTTCTAGTTTGGGTTATACTGAGTCAGACCATTCCTCCATCTAGCCCAGTCTTGTCAATGCTGACTAGCAGCAAGTCTCCAGGGTTTCAGGCAGGATTCTTTCCTCGCCCTACCTGGAGATTGAGGGGATCAAACCAGGGACCTTCTGCATGCAAAGCAGGTGCTCTGTCACACTGAGCTACACCCCCAACCTATGAGATGCCTTCACCAGCAAATAAGGAACCCAGTGTGTGCTCAGGTAATGCAAAGTCGGGAGAGGGCAAAATGTGTCTTAAAGGGAAGAGGATACTCACTTTCCCTTCTTGGGAGATGTTTCGAAGCAAAGGGAGATGCTCAGCCGTAAGGTCCCTCAGTGACTTGATTCCCCGGCAGTGGCAGATGGCAATTAAGTACAAATCGTCTAGCTGCAGAGACAGAATAGACGGTTGACGTTAGATGAGCAGAGAAAGGATTCGCAAATTTTGCCACAGCAAGTCATGATGGGTTATACAGAATTTCCTCCCTAGAACGGCCACTTCTACATCACCCAAAAAGGGCACTTATTTTTGCATAAACATTGCAAAACTGTATATCTACAGATGCTGGTTATTGTGATATTTTGGCTCTGCCCCCATTTACCTTTTGGCACTGCCTCCATCCCACCCACACACCAATATGGAGTTTTTTATATGGGGGACCATTCAACTCTGATAGCCCTCTGAAGTGGTGCAGTCTAGGAATAATTTTAGCACAGGATCTGTTGTTGGTGTTGGGTAGGCCTAAATTGACTGTGGTGATTTCCCTCAGAGATATTTGCAAAAAGCCTGGAGAGTTATCTTTTGGAGAACTTTCTCCTAGGAAAGCAGGTCTGTTAGGTGAGCTGGAGCCTATCCACATTGCTCTTAAAACGACTTATATTCTGTTTAAAAACGTGGTTTTTTAAGTCGTTTCATTACTTGGTAGGACACACTGAGCAGTACTTATGTTTCATGATGGATGACTGCTTCCTCCATCCTGAAAGCGTTCAGTGGTGTGACACATGGTTAATTCTTTTGTCTGTTCTTGTTTAGTTTCTGTTTTGCAGGCTGTTTTACCCGCCCACTTCTGTCTCATAACTCAAGCAGCCTGCAAAACAGAAACTAAACAAGAGTCAAGGAATTAAGCCTGTAATACACCAGTGAACACGGAGGAAGCAATCACTATGAAACGTAAGTACTGCTCAGTGTGTCCTACCACGTAATGAAACAACTTAAAAACCATGTTTTTAAACAGAATATAAGTCATTTTAAGGGCAATGTGGATAGGCACCTGGTTAATGTTAACCTGACCTGATTAACGTTGCCTTCCTGAAGGATGGAGGGATGCCTTGTTTTCGAGGTGTGGTCACGTAACTTCTTTGGCTGTTTAAGCTAGCAAAAACGGAGTTTGAAACTGAAATGTTCAGTAACATCCGAGAAAGCATGGCTAATACTCCAGGACTGGTAATGCTTTCTTGAAATAACTCTACTCGAGAATGAATGAGTCACTTGACAATATCACTGTTGTTAGCAATGTTCTTGAAAAGGCAGTTTGGCTAGACTCTTGGCATTTCCCAGAATACTTGATGGATTCGGTGATAAACTTCTGGATATGAAAATTATTTTAAATCTAATAGAGTGCTGCCAATCACTATAGCCTACTCAAAGTACACAGTGAGTATAATAAAAAAAAATGGTTGGTAAGGTAGTCACAACAGAGGGTGTTCTAAAAGAGATTGAGTGGTCCAATGGGTGCTGAGTCGTTTGGATTGAGAGCCAGACTTGGTCTTGGAGCCACTTGGTGGCATTGGGCAGATCACCTTCTCTCAGGCTCAGTTACCCACCTTTAAAATGGGAAGCATTGTGCTAAAATAATAACAACAATCCAGAAAATGAAATTCTACACCAAGAAAAGTGAATCCTGAGATCTGCATCCATTATGCACATAATGTTATCCTGCATCCTCTTTGATTATTTTGCATAATTTGTTCTCGTTTTGCTAATGATGGGGTGGATGGCACTGAAGCCCTGCCCTTGACCATTAAAACTGTTATTCAGCTTTCGTCTAGGGCAGGGATGGACAACTGTGGGGTTCCAGGGGGCATTTTTGCCCCCCTCCAGACCCCTCCATGGGCTGCACTCCTGCCAGTGCCCCATGGAATTCTCCCTGCATCCCACAGTGGCAGCAAAAAAATTGATCCATTTTTCCTCTACTGAGTGGTAAATAGGTGAAATTTAGCTTGTTCTCCATGATACATTTTACCGCCACCATGGTAAAAACCTGGGCAACTGGGAGGGGGACAGCAGGAGCCACACCGTAGGCAATGCTTGCGGCCCATGGGTTGTGTGTTCCTCACCCCTGTTCTACAGTTTCTCTTTGATTTCAGCAGCTCCCCACTGAATCCTTCTGTCCGACTCTGGATCAATAATAGATTGTTTGGAAAGCCTGGAGGCACCCCAACAAAGGACACTGCATATTATGCCATACTATAGCCATCCGGGGACCTAAGTGGAAATGGAGGTCAAGGAACAAAAGCAGGGGAGGAACCCAGTGTTGTCCTTAATCATTTGGAAATTGCAATTTGGAATGCATAAGCCTATTGTTCATCATCATCATCAGCAGCAGCAGCAGCAGCAACATACACTTAAACAGTGGAACAGAATGTCTTGGCAGGTAGTCATCTCTCCTTCATTAGTGGTTTTTAAACGAGAGGCTGGGTGGCCACCTATCAGCATTGACAAGGGAATGGATTAAATCACTTTTGAGCTTCCTTCCAACCCTATGATTCTATAAAGGGCCCATAACAAGTCTAAGTGCTTTATAGATATTAAAAGATCTCCTGTCTGCAGGCTCACATCTAACAGACACGACACAGAAAGAAAACGGAATGGGAAGAGAAATGGAGGCACTGGAGGAGCCTCTCCTTCAATGGGTGAAGAAAGGGCCTTTCCCCTGTTTTTGCCATGGTCTTCTTCCTGGGACGTAGGGGTGGGTGCAGCTGCCTCCCGGTAGCAAAGACATTGCTAAAACGGATGTGGATGACGTAATGCGAAACACCTCAGTCTCCTGCAGCTTGAGGAATGGGGAGCTAACTGTGAGAACTACAACGGGGTTTTATCTGCACATTTAACTAACACAAACCATGTGCAAGTTCAAATGCTGAGCCTTCTAGCACTGAAAAAAGAACCCCAGGATCTGAGATCACCGACATGATCTAGCAGAATGTTTGCTGGAACTGGGAATTTTGTTTCCAATCTGGAAACCCACTAGATGGTCCCGAACAAGGCTTCGCATCTTGTCCAGGACCACCACCACCATCCCATCCCACCCTGTTCTGCAAAGTGTGTGAAATCATGACATCCTACAGAAGGCAACTGACGTACAGAAACCTTGTTACCTGGTCTGAGCCTTTGGGAAAAGGTGAATTCTATCTTGAAAATAAAGTAAATGGAGTGATTAAAGTAAATCGGTTGGATCCAGAGTTAATCATGCTTAGAGTAGACCCATTGAAATCAATGGGAATTCAGTTAGTCATTGCCACCTTAAGTCCCATAGATTTCAATGGGTCTATGAGACTAAAGGTGCAACCCTATGCATATTTATACAGAGGCTGGCTGGGGAATGCTGGAAAGTATAGGATTTTTTCTTGTCTAAACATATAGGGTTACAACCTAAATCTATTTAATCTCAATCTCTCTCTCTCTCTCTCTCTCTGTATAGAGAGAAAGAGGGGGAGAGAGAGATGAATGAGATAAAAATAAGAACCCTAGAGTGTCAGCAGGTTAAATAGATGATAAGTGGAATTTCCAGCTCTTGCTCAAGTACTTGAATTCCCAGAAGAGCTTGTAACTAAAAATACCTCCAACCATTCCAAGTCAGAAAATAGCAGCAGCCCAAGGGAGATTTGTAGCTCTGACCACATACTACTTTTCACAAGAATCAGGGTGAAAATTGGTCAGTGTTGATAGAGCAGTACACCAGAACCTAAGTTTAAAGAGTGTTCTCTGCAAAGACCACACTGGTCAAGTTCCAGCTAGAGTTAAAATGCAAAAAAGGAGGGGGGGCCCTGATTGAAACCACAGGAAGGGCCAGTTTAGAGAGACTGCAAATGTTGCTCATCAAACGTTCTTCACAACATCCCATCCTGGTGGCTCCTTTGGTGCACAGTTGTGTAACCATTAAAACTGAGGCCCAGTATTGGGGAAAAGGCGGGATACAAATAAATATAATAAATGCAGGTTGCTTACCTGTAACCATAGTTCTTCGAGTGGTCATCTGTGCATTCACACATATGGGCTCTGCGCCTGCGTGGAGCCTGTTTCGGAAACTTCTATAGCTAAGGCAAACGTTTTTGGCGGGAACCCCTCCCCCACTGTCTACTGACTCCATGTTCCCGCCTTTCTCCTCAGTTCAAAGAGACCGACTTGCTGGCCCCATAACTAGGAGAGAAACCGCTCGGTATCGACAGTACATTTACATCGACACCAAAGCGGGGACGGTGGGTGGGTTGTGTGAATGCACAGATGACCACTCGAAGAACTATGGTTACAGGTAAGCAACCTGCATTTCTTCTTCGTGGTCTCTGTGCATCACACATATGGGCGATTAACAAGCTAAATTCCTGGTGGAGGGTAGGTGTAGATCAATGTTCCCTCACAAGACAAAGAAATTGCTTGCCCCAAATTCCAGTTTGTCCTGGTACAAACAATCAAGTGGTAGCATGTAATGAAGTTAAAGGACTTATACCAAATAGCTGCCTTACATATTTATTTATTTCATTTCTAACCCGCCTCTCCATCTAGATCGAGGCGGGGAACAACACCACATATAAATATATTAGCAGGGGATCGACAATCCCCTGCTAAAGATACAGACTTCGATGCACTGCACATCGACTTAGCTGTTACTGGACCAACAAGCTGCAAGCCCTTCAACTTGTAGGGCAGTTTAATAGCATGTACAATCCACTCCACGAGTCATTGCTACTCTTGCGTCTTATGGAATTTGTCAGTTCTAGCCCTGTGTGGAAGCCCAGGTAGGGTGCATCAATACTGAGGCAGCTAATTCACTCGATCTGCGTAGTGTTGATATAGCCATCAGAAAACAACTTTCTAAGAAAAATAATGTGATATCTGAAGGTACCATTGGTTTAACTGGTTTCAATGTCAGAGATTGTGGCATGACAGAGAAACTCCATGCCAGAATGAAACTCCTAATTAGAGGAGACAGATTTGTAATGCCCAGAGGAACCCCCTAACAATGGGGTTGGTGCAAAAACACGTAAAGCAGTCAAATACCTGCATATCGACAACTATTTTAGCCCTATAGTGTATAGGGGGTAAGTGTAAGGACATCGTTAAGGAGGCTGAATGGGGCTTGAGGCCCTGAAGATTCATGTATTTAGAAAAGAATCCCATTGTGCAGTATATGACTTCATTGCAGGCTGCATGAAAAAATGGAATCGACCTCATGTCGAAAGTAGTTACGGTATTGGGATACCCCATGCCATGGGTCTGAGCATAGGCAGGGGCATAAACTATGGGGGGAGGGGGGTAGCGGGGGGGGCAATGTCCCCACTGGGATTTCCCAAAGGGGGCAATGCCCAACTAAGTAACATCAGTAAGCTCACAGCCTGAATGACAGATTCCTCAGTCAGTCTCCAGTTGTCTGTATTCTTATGTGTTTGGACGCAGTCTAAATTACATCCAAGCACATCCTGCTTCCTCATCAGCTGCCCAGCAGATCTCCTTGCAAGACAAAAGCCACTCTCCTGTTGTGTCAGGGTCAGGCTTCCCCAGATTTATTTTCTTCTACCCACTCAGGCGCTGTAAGACAAAAGATTGCCCATTTAGGAATTACAGTCTGGGTACATCTTGACGAGAGTTTTGCCTCCGGTCGGGGTGTATCCGGAGTGGCAGCAGGTCATCTATATGATGCAGCTGGCATCCCGAAGCCATCCAGGAGCAAATCCCTGAAGCTCCGGTTTTAAAAGTCGGGTACTTACCACGACTTTTTTTTTTTTTTTTTTATCTTTTGAGCTGCAGCGGAGCTGATGGTAACCCAATTGGTCGCCATTGGCTGATATCTTCAGAAGTAGAGTGAGCCACACCTGTCTCGGCCACCAAGGGGTGACTATGATGGAGACTGTGTGGACTACACAATATTAATATTATCATACCACAGTACTCATGGAATGAGAAGAAAAATGAGGGCTGCAAAGACATTCCCAGTTGAACAGGAAAGTGTTTGTATGAGGACTTGAGATGGGGGAGGAAGTGGGAAAGCGCATGCCCCGTAGCAAATAGTCTGTGCAAGTACACCAATGTAGGGTTGTTAGATCCAGGGGAGTCTGGATTCTGTGTTCACTATGAGGCCCAAAGAGCTCAATAAATTGAGTCGTCACCTTGCCTTCAATAGCATTTCCTTTTAGGAAGCTACCAGAAGCCAGTTGTCTAAATATGGGTAGATTTCTACCCCTTGAAGGCAAATGAATGGAAGGAGCAGTGCCATACATTTTGTAAATATTCTGGGGCAGGGCTTTATGTGTCATCAGAAATTTGTGATTCTGATGTACGTATGGAGCCATCTCAAATCCAGAACAGGTTGAAGAGATCTGTAGAGGAGTGGGCCAAATATTAAATCAGAGAGTGATATAGGTCTTCCAAAGGAGGCTCCACTCTGTACAGCTACCCCATCAACAGGCGATGCAGAAGAGAACAATGTTGAGTCCAACTGAGAGCTCTCTAAGGATTGAGGGGAATCAGGTTTAGTTCTATGATTAAACCCATCTTCTCCAAGCTGAACTTTTTGACACCCCACAGAGTGGGTCTGGAAAGGAGAAGAGCTAGGTGGACGTACTGACGCATTCACGACGGTATCATGAGGCAATGGTTGAGCCCTGTGGACAGGTCACAATGACAGTGATCTTGGTAGAGCTAGAGGGAGTTGCAAGAAAACTTCCTCCAGTGGCAATCACGATACCGATGGAGCTGCTCAGTATCGAGAAAGGCGTATGTACCAATATAGGGGTTGGTATCGATGCCTGGTACGGGAGTTACGGACCCATTGCAAGAGGTGTCCCTTTTATAATTGATGCCAATCTCTGTACTGGTATGGCATTCTCGGGGGAGGCAACCCAGTTGAAGTTCTGTCCCTCTTTTTTTTTTTTTTTTTTTTTTTTTACAGGGACCCGAGAATGATGCCCCTAGACATTACAGGCATAAAAAACTCTCTCTGTTGAAATCATAGCACTCCAATTGTAGCAGCTCTAGGGAGCAGCCCTGTATTTGGCAGCTAGCCTGTAATGGCTGTGCTAATTAACTTGGTGGGGAGATGTCTACTTCAAGCTGCATGTTAGACGTCTCTTCTTGGTACCAAGAGATTGGTACCAAAAGAGGCAGTTGAGTCTCACCCTTTGATGTCGATTCTGCCTGCTAGACATCTCATCTGGACGTCAAAGCTGCATGTTAGACATCTCATTTTGGTACCAAGAGCTCTGCACCGAGGAGCTTGGTACCATGGCGCTCGGTACCATGGCGCTCGGTACCAAGGAGCTCGACACCAAGGAGCTCGGTACCAAGGAGCTCGGTACCAAGGAGCTTGGCACCATGGAGCTCGGCACCATGGAGCTCGGCACCAAGGAGCTCGATACGAAGGAGCTCGGCACCAAGGAGCTCGGCACCAAGGAGCTCGGCACCAAGGAAGTCGGCACCAAGGAGCTTGGTACCAAGGAGCCCGGCACCAAGGAGCTCGGCACCATGGAGCTCGGTACCAAGGAGCTCGGTACCAAGGAGCTCGGCACCAAGGAGCTCGGCACCAAGGAGCTCGGTACCATGGCGCTCGGCACCAAGGAGATCGGCACCAAGGAGATTGGTACCATGGAGCTCGGTACCAAGGAAGTCAGCACCAAGGAGCTCGGTACCAAGGAGCTCGGTACCAAGGAGCTCGGTACCATGGTGCTCGGTACCGAAGGAGGCAGTTGAGTCTCAGCCTGTGATGTCGATTCTGCCTGCTAGACGTCTCATCTTGACATCGAAGATGCATGTTAGAAGCTCCAGTATCGAGAGCTTAGACCTCGGTACCCAAGGAGCCAGTTACGTCATCGCTGCCAAAGGGGCCACCCTCAGTATCGGGGGGGGGGCTAACAGCTGCAGAGGAGTTGGAACCTGGTCTCTCTCTAGCTGTAGAAACACAGGTAGAGAGTATCCAGATGTTGGAAGATCGGAACGACCTATGGTTAGGGTGGGGGTCCGAAGACACTGAGGGGCTCTCATCCATAGAATCGCTCCAAGCGATCAGTCCCCAGAAGTCCTATGTAACCTGGCCTTCTTAGATATCCCTTTCACTGTAGAGACAGCTAGGGAGCGTCCAAACATTGGACGATCGGAATGACCCATGGTCAGAGTCAGGGTCCGAGGACGCAGAGGGGCTCTCCTCCGTAGAATCTCTCCATGCGATCAGCCCCAGAAGGCTCCTGCCTTCTTAGATATCCCTCTTGCTGTAGATACAGCCTGGGGAGCGTCCAAATGTTGGAAGATCGGAATGACCCTTGGTCAGAGTCAGGGTCCGAGGACGCAGAGGGGCTCTCCTCCGTAGAATCGCTCCATGCGATCAGCCCCAGAAGGCTCCTGCCTTCTTAGATATCCCTCTTGCTGTAGATACAGCCTGGGGAGCGTCCAAATGTTGGAAGATCGGAATGACCCTTGGTCAGAGTCAGGGTCCGAGGACGCAGAGGGGCTGTCCTCCGTAGAATCGCTCCATGCAAATAGCCCCAGAAGGCTCCAGCCTTCTTAGATATCTCTCTTGCTGTAGATACAGCTAGGGAGCTTCCAAATGTTGGAAGATCGGATGAGGCATGAAGCGGCCATGTCTCCAGTAGATCGAGGAGCCTGTGCCATAAGTGTAACAATTGTCTGGAAGAAACCATGGCTTCTAGAACTTTTATCCATAGACCTGGCGCCAACACGGTTATCTTTTCAGCGCCAGGTCAAAACTTTTCTCCCAGGCATTTCAACAGCTTAAGTTGAGGTTTTAACTGACTTTGTAGCCAGGCTTAACAGTTTAAAATGTTTTAAATGTCAGCTGTCTTATGTTGGTTCTAAATTTTGTAAACCACCCAGAGAGCTTCGGCTATGGGATGGTATATAAATGTGTAAATAATAATAATAATAATAATAATGTAGCGACAGGTTTTGATGACCTGAGCCTCTCCCAAAACAAATTAAACAGAGAAAAGTCTGTCTGCTGGGGAAGCTTGCTGACGCACTTAACACATTTTGAAAAGGGGCCTTAATGGCTGTGCGATCCCCCTCAAAGCGATCCAAGATCTCTGGAGAATAAAATATCTAAGAATATAATAACAATAAATTATATTGTTTTAAATGTACGTGTGTACGTTGTATGTTTTTGCTGCTTTAATTTTTGTATATTGTTTTTAATTGTTTTAATCGCACGTAAACCGCCTAGAGAGCTTCGGCTATGGGGCGGTATACTAATGTAATAAATAAATTAATTAATTAAGACTAAAAATGAACTAAAACAAAGTAAAATAACTAAAAACCTTAGCACTCTAAAGCTTTCTCCTCAGGAGAAAGACAGAAGTTCCCAACAAGACATCCTTTCAGCAAGGCGGTCGAAAAAGAACTGAGGAGAAAGGCGGGAACATGGAGTCAGTAGACAGTGGGGGAGGGGTTCCCGCCAAAAACGTTTGCCTTAGCTATAGAAGTTTCCGAAACAGGCTCCACGCAGGCGCAGAGCCCATATGTGTGATGCACAGAGACCACGAAGAAGAACTTGCAGAAATGCAAAAAAAGTGCAGAAACCTGGCACTGGCCACACAATTTAGATCCCTGAAAGTCTCACTTTTCACTAGAAGCAGCAGCAGCAAATTTCTAATTCTTACAGTTACGAAAATCGGCTTGAAACTGTGGGAAAGTTCAACAATAATTCCAAACCATGGTTTGGTGCTATGAGGATGAGCCTTGAGGGAGCTTTCAGCTCATGAATCCCCCCCTTGGACCCTTCCCCCCCCCCATGCACGGTTATTATTTTCCTGGTTTGAGGCCAACCATAGTATAACGCTTTGTCTGAACCACCATTTTGCCTCAGTTGGGCAAACCACTGTTTGGTGTTTCGTCCAAACTATGGTTTGCATCTACTCTGCAAATCAGTATTGGGAAACCACATTCAAATGGTTTCCAATCCAGCTTTGAAAGGCAAAAACAAACCAGGGTGTTCTAGTTGAGTTGAAATTAATAACTCCCTAGTTTTCCTCAGACTAGAAAAGAACCAAACAAATGGTGGCACACGAGTGACAGAAGGTATGGGAGGAGAGAGTGAGCAACCTCAGAGCTCCTTGACAGTTCATTCTCACACCACCAAACCATGGTTGAGCTTTCTGTCTGAACCAGCATTGCACAGAGCAATGGCTGCATCACAGAAGCCAGAAGAGGATTTTCAACATTCTGCAACATGCCTTGCATAATTTATCTGAGTCACAGAATTAAGCTCTAAATTAAGGCTATCAATGGCCACTAGTCCTGACGGCTAAGCACAACCTCCACTATCAGAGGCAGTAAGCCTGTATACACTAATTGCTGGGGTACTTTGGTGGAAGGGTGCTGTTGCACCGTGTCCTGCTTGTGGGACTGAGGTTGACAGCTGGTTGGCCACTGGGTGAACAGAGTGCTGGATCAGATGGACCCTTGGTCTGATCTAACATGGCTCTTCTTATGTTCTTAAGCCTTCCTTGGTTGCTTTCATTGTTTTCTTTTGTTATTTTAGCATGACATATACGCCCTAAGCGCAAGCTGTTCCTTGCTTTGGCAAAGGCTTGGGAGTATCCAGGCTACAAAAGCCCCAAATTCAAAACCTTCAGAATCTCCTGTAGGTCCCAGTACACACATTTATGAGTTCACTTGGACTACTGGACTGTGGGCCCTTACATATTCTGAGAGCTCAACCAGCTACAGTTGCCCTTCAAGCACCCTACTTGAATCTGCTCTTTCCTTATAACACGGTTATTATCTGGATGATGCAGATTAATCCCGGCTGGGGTGTGTGTGCGCGTGGAGGATCCCACCTCACCACCCGGACTGGACATGATGCTGTATAATTCAACCCAGCAACATCTGTTACTTTATTTAGCAAACAATTCCCTTCCAAGCAGCTTGGCCAGACCGCCTGACAGTCTGAATAACATCAGCTCCACCTTTCCTCTTTTCTTTTTGAGGTCACTGGCCCTCTGCAGAATTTCAATATACAACATACGGAGTTCTTGCTGCCCCCCCCCCCCCAGTCACATGCTTCAATTCCCTTCCCCTTCCCCATCTTTCTCAGTTAAATTGCCACTATGACGGGGTGGGAGGCACCCGTGGACTGGAGTACACTTTGAAACCCAACTGAATTAGGATTGCTTTTGAAGTTCTGCTGGGAGCTACTTGTAGCCCCTTGTAATTTGACATGGTGGTTTGCAACTTTGGGGCACATGCAATAAAATCACACCACTCAGAAGGGCTAGAATAGATCCAAAGGGAATAAAAACTAAATGGGAATCTCTCCGTATCATAATAACAATACTGACTTCTATTTTGCTGGCCTTTAATAGTGCTCAAAACCACGTCCCCGCCTTACGGTATGGCCAAGCTTAAGACAGCCGCATAACTAGAAGAAACTTTGTGAAATGGCACCAACTATTTCTTTAATTTAGCTAGAAATCTATATCCTGCCCTTCTAGTGCCCACGCACCACCTAGAGCAGCTGGCAACAATGAACCAGTTTGCATGTTGCGGTGGCAAATCCTGGGTTGTTCACCTGCCTCTCTCTCTGGCCCAGACAATGGTGATGGTGAGAAGGAGAAGCATGAGATTCCACAGCCTGCATGCTCCCTGGCTCCCTCCCTGTCAAGCAAGCAAGTGGTAGCAATGATGAGGAAGAGGAGGAGTAAGAACAGCTGGTGACAAATAAGAACATAAGAGGAGCCATGCCAGATCAGACCGAGGGTCCATCTAGTCCAGCACTCTGTTCACACAGTGGACAACCAGCTGCCATTGATAGCCTTCTCCTCCAGGAATCTATCCAACCCTCTATCCAAATTGGTGGCCATTACCACACCTTGTGGTAGTGAATTCCACAGTTTAACTGTGCCCTGTGTGAAGAAGTACTTCCTTTCATTTGTCCTGAATCTCTCACCAGTCAGCTTCATGGGATGACCCCGGTTCTAGTCTTTCGAGAGAGTGGTGGTGAAAAGCTAGTCTCACTGTGGACGGGGGCCCATGGAGGAGGTGTTGCCCAAGGACCCTCAAAAACGTAGACCCAGCATTGCCTCCACCCAAGGTGAAAGACAGAAAAGGGCCTCTCCACCTGGGCTTAGGGAATGTGCAGGTTCGTAAGGGAGCAGGCAATCCCTCAGGTATTCTGGACGTAAGCGATTTAGGGCTTTAAAGGTGATCATCAACATAGGAACAAAGGAAGCTGCCTTATACTGAGCCACACCCTTAGTCCAACTAGTCCAGTATTGTCGACACTGACTGGCAGCAGCGGCTCACCAGGGTTTCAGGCAGAAGTTTTTCCTGCCCTACCTGGAGATGCCGGAGGTCAAACCTCGGACCTTCTGCATGCAAAGCATCTGCTCTACCACTGAGCTAAGGCCCCTCCCCAACATTTTGATTTGTGCCATGAAGCACCTTATGTAGTGGGGGGAGGGGGGGACATTTAAGCTACAACCCTCGTAAATCCTGGCAATGAGATGGGATTTTCAAAAGATCTGTGGGAATTACTGGTCTTGCGGGACATGCTGCATGTAAGAGTCAAGATGCGACAGTGATAAAAAAATAAAGCTTGAAGAATTGCTTGAAGAATTTTCAGTCAATTAATGATCTGAATTTTAACATATCTATCAATTAATCAAGTTTGAAATGAATGTGCATATCACCTGGATGCCGTTTTCAGATACAGAAGAAGTCATTTAACTGTATGTAAAACATGGATATCTTGCCTTCCGACTGCAAGGCAGCTTATATATAATTCAAAATAAAATCAATCCGTTTTCTCCTTTTCAGTAGAGACTCGGTTGTCCCTACACTGCTGTCATTCAGGCACCAGCTAAAGACATATTTGTTTGTTTTAGTGATGGTTTCGTTGCATTTTATTACGTTTATAATTTTGGAGTTATGATTTTAATGGTGTTCATATGTTGAATGGTTTTATATGGGTTGTGTGCTGCCCTGGGCTACTTGCAAGGATGATGATGATGATAATATAATTTAAAATAGACATGTAAAAACAGTAACAGAACCAACAACTGGCAGACAACGAAAGGGCTGGTGGTAGAGAATTCAGTAGCATTATGTTAATCTCATTGAAATATGACTTTATTAAAATACATGGATTTAAAAAAAATTGAAACTAAGGGCACAATTTTATGCATGTTTAGACAGAAAAAAGTCCTACAGCTCCCAGCATCCCCCAGCTGGTTGGGCCACACTGGCTGGGGAAAGCTGGGAATTGTAGGACTTTTTTGTTGTTGTCTAAGCACGCATAGGATTGCCCTTTAAGAGTGTAGTTTTGAATGAAGGCCAACACCCTCCATTAAGCTTAGACGTAAGTGGGACACACTGGATTTAAATTTGTTCATTGCCTCACAGGAGATTACTTTTTTATCCCATGGCCACAATCCAGGGAACCAGGAGAACAAAGTGAGTGCATTGTTGGTTCTGAAACTACAAAGATTACAATTCTTATCTTTATCTTTTGCAGTTGTGTAGCTGACAACATAAGTGCTTGCAGGCTCACACATTTCCAGACTGCTGCCAGGGTGTCCGGTTCTGCTCGCTGCCCATCTTGCAATGCCCATTGTTTCCTGCCAAACCGGTAGCAGGGTCTAACTTGACACCATCCAGCTAGAAAACGCTTAAGACAAAGAATGAATGGTACGATCTCAGCAGCACCATGTTAAAAACGGTCGTAATTTAATGCAATTCTGTGGATGTCTTGTTTTGCTTTACAGAAGTAAAACATGTCCACATTGCTGAAGTTGGAATTATATTTTGACAGCTAGCAATTCAAGGCCCTTTTAACCTCTGGTCTATTTAGGGTCTTTGCTTTAAGGTTTGTGTTCTGCTCAGACAACAGGCAAGTATTATAAAATGGACAAAATTAATGTAGATTCAAAGAAAAGGCCAGATATGCAGCTAAAGTCTTCCCATGTCGTTCCCCCCCTACAAAAAAGCCTACCAAAACAAGCACAAAGTAGCAGAAAGGCGTTTGTAAAGAAATAGATGGGGAGGGGGAGATTGAAAGATATGAACCCACTAAGAACCTCTTAGCATGTCTTCACTTTTTGCATTCAGTGCTTGGGACCACTATTAGGAAAAGACCCGTAGCAAACCTCAGTGATTATGATGGGAAAAGGACATAAGGTAAGGAGGTGATCTCTTTGTTATAAAGGGCCCAAGTTTATGATGGCTTGCTCCATCATAATACAGAAGCGGTAGATGATCTTGGTTATGGTGGTGGCTGTGGATAAGTGCCCCTTTGGTTAGACGACATAGGCACAGGTTCACAGCCATCGCGGGGCTTCCCCGTGATGCTGCGTTTTGAAAAAGTCAAAAGGAGTGACGTCAACACGGTGCTTCCGCTGTGTAATGACACTCTGCTGCCAATCTGGGGCCAACCAGGGGTGGAGCCTCAAGGAAGCCGACTAGTGATTGGTCACCTTCCACCAAGAAGAGGGCTGGGGGCAGCTCTGGGACCCGGATGGCTGCCCAGGAGCCCTGCGCTCCCTCCTCGGTGTCAAGATTCCTCGACAACTCCTCGGGAGAGAGAAAATTGAGGAGGGAGGTGGTGCCAACCCAGCACTATGAAGACAGCTCCCCCCCAGTTACAATTAGTTATTTTTATCACTTCCTTTAAAAAAAAAAGGCAGCTAACACTTCCTGTTATGCAAGTGCTTTTAAGGCACCTTTCCTTTTATATAAAACATAGAAGCAAGTGAGAATCTCTCAGGCTTTCTGGGGACTAGAATCATTAATTTGATCAACTAGAAAGGGCTCTGGCAGGTCAATTTATACCCCAAATGAAAATATTATAAAAACCAATTATGAAAATATTATAAAATATTTCATAAAAGATTATGAAAATATTATAAAAACCAATCACAAAATGCAAAATGAATAAAACAATATGTTTGTTAGATTTGCCAGAAACATTTAGAATCTCAAATATCAAGCTTCTAGTTCTCAACATTGTGTTCACTGCACGGCGTTTAAACTGAAATATCTACTGATGCCCCCCTACAAAGCGGTCAACATTCATCACATATTAGAGATAATATATCTTATACCTAAAGATGTAAAATTTGTGGTCATTTTGAACCTACAGAGGAAACATGGGCTAAAAAGCCATGCTGAATCAGACCAAGGAACCATCTAGTCCAGCACTCTGTTCACACAATGGCCAACCAGCTGTTGACCAGGAACCCACAAGCAGGACACAAATGCATCCATACCCTCCCACCCATGTTCCCCAGCAACTGGTGTATATAGGTTTACTGCTTCTGATATTGGAGGTAGCACATAGCCATCAGGGCTAGTAGTCATTGATAGTCTTCAGGAATCTATCCAACCCCTTTTTAAAGCCATCCAAATTGGTGGCCATCACCACATCTTATGGTAGCGAATTCCATAGTTTAATTATAGGCTGTGTGAAGAAGTACTTCCTTTTATCTGTCCTGAATCTCCCACCAATCAGTTTCATAGGATGACCCCCACTGGGTTCTAGTATTATGGGAGAGGGGGGAAATGTGTCCCTAGCCACATTCTCCACACCACGCATAATTGTGTACACCTCTAAAACTGAGTAAAACTGCAACTTAAAAAAAAAATCACTAATTACAAGAGAGAAAATATTTCATCTGAGGGCTCCCCTCTCATCTCCCTCCCAAATTCCCAGTTTTTCAATTGGGGGGGGGAACTCCCCAGGAAAGCAAATGGGGGAGAACACCCCCCCCCCCCATTTTTCTGCCACCACCACTCTCCAAGCCTTGCCATCTGTAGTTGAGACACAAAAAGAAATTGTAGCATATCTGGTAATGGAAGCCGTACAATTTGTAAAATTGTAAAACTGCTTTTATAGTAAAAGCAGCTATTATAGTAAAAGGCATTTTCTGAAGCATTTTTATTGATGACATGGTATTATTGTTAAAGAGCTGGTGACAGGAAGACAAAAGCTTGAAGGCAGTACATGTGGGTGTGTCCTCAGGAGACCGAAGGGTGAGGAAAGCAACATGAATGCAGAACTACAGGTCCTCCAGCATTTCACAGACTTTCGGACATCTAGAATTCCTGTTCTCATACCATAAGAACATAAGGAGAGCTATGATGCATCACAGCAAGATCTATCTGGATCAGCATTCTGTTCACACAGCGGCCAACCAGCTGCCCGTGGGAAACCCAAAAGCAGGACCCGAGTGCAACAGCACCCTCCCCCCCATGTTCCCCAGCAACTGGTGTACATGGGCTTAATGCCTCTGATACTGGAGGTAGCATATAGCCATCAGGGCTAGTAGCCATTGATAGCCTTATCCCCTATATGCTACAGTATGTTCTGTGCTAGAATATGGTCCTTTCTACAATTACTTTTAAAATCGTAATAACCATGCCTTCAAACCTTAACCGACCTGTTTTTGATTCCATTTTAAATCTGGAATGAGGACAAATCCATTTGCAGGGTCCGGGTTTTCATAGACGATTCTGTCAGCCTCAGCCTTCTTCTCCAAGATGTTGTATACCCACTAAAAGAGATAATAAATTAATTACTTTTAACAACCATACAAACAACCAAAAACAAATATTCACTAGCATCAAACCTAGGCTGATTTTGTTTTGTTTTCCTATCTGCCCGTGGAAACCTCATTGCAAGTCCTAGCACATAAAAACTGCATTTGGATTTATGGAAGAGCCTCATGCTTTCATAGCTAATAAGGTTTACAATTATTTATCCATAAAACAATCCAACGTCACAGGTCAGGGCCTGACTCGAACTCTAAGGGGAAAGAGGGAATTATTCTCTTATGTACACCATCACCAGATGAATTAGGAGGTGTATTTGCCTTTTCTAAAATGTACTGTGCATCTGCCACTTCTGAAAGCAGGGGACACCATTTAGCAGATTCTTGGACAGTTAGTTTCTGACGAACCATTGCAACACTTCTGGAGAGCAACTGCAGAACAATTGCGTAAGAGAATTTGGAAAGAATTTCCCTTGAAATTGACTTTGCTGAAGGATAGATTGCAAGGCCTTTATGTAGGGTTTCTCCTCTCATCCTTGTAACCAATGGGGACTATCAGGCCAGGAGCTGCCAAATCACATGCCAGGCTTACTAGTGTGTCACCAGGAGCCTACAGAGGAGGTTGCCTGCTACTTCTCTGCATGAGTCACTGCTCAGGGCTGAACCTTCTTCTTATCAGCCTCAGATGGTGGTGGTGATACCGCCACATCTCTGCACTGAGTATGACGAGGAAGGGGGAGAATGGAGTCAATCTAGTTCGCACATCCTTGGCTAATCTGTGTACCAGAGCACAATTATCCTTCAGGCTGCATGCTTCTCTGAATTTTGTGTGGTAGCTTTCGGTTCAGCTTAAGTATGCGTAAATAAAACAACTGTGTATTCCTTCCCTCCCTCCCCTTCCCTTCCCTCTGATGTGTTGAAATTCAGATTGTAAGCTCCTTGGGGCCTATCTTCTTATACACAATAAAGTGCTATCCACACTGGTGGCACTATCTAAATAATAAATCACAACCACAATCAGAGTTTATCATTACATCAGTACTTTGAAGTTCTAGGGACCTGGGTTCTGATTTTCTAAGGGATAGCACCTGACAATCTAAGCCCTTCAGGAGGGACAGGACTAAAATCTAACGGCACAAAGGAAAATGCCAAAATCTCGGCTATTTGAAGCCTCTCGCCGCATTTTGATTTTTCAGTTTACAGAAACTCTCCCACAAATGACTTCTGCGTCCAGCGTTTTAGTGCATGAAATATTTCTGTACATGCCCACTAATGAGAAACACAGAAAGAGGCTGCTCCCTCCCCATGACTTCAGACTGCAATGCGAGTCCAGCGTCTGAGCAGGCTGATGTTGCTTCCAAGAACAATCGCCTGCCCTTTATTGGATCCATGCAGATGCCTGCCGTGCATTATCAGTGGTAGGGACTGTTTATGCTGGTGGCACAATTGTATTATTATTATTATTATGAAAAAGAAAACAAGGATTGAGGGCACTTGTAGAGCTCTTTGCAGGCTGCAGATACGAGAAGAGAAGAAGTGCCAGCCTTTCGCAGCTGTAAATTATTACAAACACATCACAACAAAGGAACCACATTTAACAGTGGTGCACAGCGGCGTAACAGACACAAAGCTCATGGCTGCATCATGTGGGCCTTTGGTTAAACCCCACTGTTCAGTTGTGATCGCTGCATTTCAAAGTACATGTGATTTTAGTTTGGCCTGAGCAAGGATAGTGTGTAGCTCAGAAGATTCATCGACAATGAAAGATGCATTTTTTCCTCTCTGTCTCATCTGCTAAAATGAACAGGGCAATCATTAGGGCCAACATATCAGAAAGGGTGCCATATCAGCCTGACCATGCATTCTGAACATCAGTGGAGGCCCATCTCTATACCCCATCAATAGCAGAAGCACGTTACACTCGTACAGAAGCGAGAGCCTTCACTGTGGTGGCTCCCTAGCTGTGGAATACCCTCCTGCGGGAAGTACACCTGGCACCAAAGTTGTAGAATGTGGGTGGCAGGTTAAAACTTTTTCATTTGCCCTGGCATAACATGGGTAAAATAGAGATGGTGGAATCACATTTTCCCAGTGATGAAATAGTGCTGTTTGTGAGTGGGGACTATACAATATCTCCGCAAGACAAGCTCTGACTGCGGTAGAAAATCTCCTGAATCTCCTGTGTCAAGCAAGCAACGATTGTACATTTCCTGTGCTTTAAAAAGGGGCCCGCGGGGTGGGGGAGGATCCTTTTAGATGATCCCCGCAAGGCTAGAGAGACAAAGTGGTGGAAGGCGGTAGGGGAAATGACCACTGAGCCTGGATGGCTATCTGTTGGGCAGGGCTTGCTCTGCAGATCAAATCATTCTCATTACCCTCACTATCATCACCACTACCTTCAAATGCAATTTTCTTCATCAAAACTCTTGCACAAATATTAACTAATTAATTAATCATAGCGCCAAAGTGGTGTGGGGTATTCCTAAAACAATTATGTTCCACCCCGCGCAATCAGCAAGCGCCTCTCCCATGAGAGCCATCCCCTTTTATTCCCGTAAAACACAAATGTTTGTGTACTTTTCGACACAAAATAAAAGGCAAGAGAATCGCCACTTACCAGGATAAGAAGGGGCAAACGGCCCCACCCCACTCCTAAAGCCTCACCTTTCCATGTCCTGGCCGGGAAGGGGGGGGGGGGGAATAGAGCCTTAGTGATAGTGACTTGTCCACGCAAGAGAGAGAGAGATCATAACTCTCAAAGGTTCAAAGGTTCAATCGGTGGAATCTCTAGCTAAAAAGGATCAGGTAGGATCAGGTGGTGGGAGAGATGCCTGCCTGAGGCCCCTGCTTACTCTGTTCCCACAGTGCATCCACGGCAGAGAGAAGACTTAAATCCCGAATGATCTGATCCACAAGACCAGAGTTATCAATCTCTGCATTCAACAGCTCCTTTTTCAGACGCTCATGCAGAGGCACCCGAACAGCATTGATTTGACCAATGGTCCTGTCCACCCCCAAAAGCTGCAGGTAGAGCTGAAGCTCCGAAAAGATGGCACCCAACTGCTCCACCTGGTCCTGATTGAATCAACAACAGGTACACAGCGGCACGTCCCATTCAGACCTTCTGCTCTAGGCAAAGGGGTTGAAGGGGAGGGGGCGAGAGGGGCAAGAGACCCCAATACAAACCAGGTTTTCCCCTGCTACTGTTGGCAGTGACGAAAAAACTATGTGTAGCAGGTTCGCTGGGATATGTATATGTGTGTGCGTGCGTGTGCACACGTGTATCTGTATGTGTACTCCTGTGTGTGTATACAAAGATACATGTGGCCCCCCTGCCTCCAAGCCAGAATCACATGCAGCCCTCGGGGAAAAAGTTTGTGCACCACGAGTATATAGGATGACCACATGGAACAGCCAATTCGGAAGACGTTTGAGAGGAGAGGTGCTAACGGAGTGGGCCTTGTTTCACCTATCCCTCTACTGCAGACAGGGGGAATTACCGTATTTCTTCGATTCTAAGACGCCATCGATTGTAAGATGCACCTTAATTTCAGTACCACCAACAGAAAAAAAGCTTTGATTCTAAGTGTGGGGTAATCTCCATCGATTCTAAGATGCACCCCGTCTTTAGAGACGTTTATATAGGGGGGAAAGTGTGTCTTAGAATCGAAGAAATAGGGTACTACTATTACTATTATTTTCTTGCTCGGTTCCCCTTCTTCTACCCCAGGACATGCCCCATCTCCCTTCTGACATAAGCCCTTAGTTCCCACTCCAGCTTAAATGAAGCCTACAGTTACAATCCTACAACCACTTACCTGAACTCAATGACACTTACATCTGAGTAGACTTACAACATTGCACCGTAAACAGGTGAACCTGCATTTTCTCACACTCAGCCCTTGTTAGTCTTATATCTCCTGTCCCAACCTCTATTTTGCCTCTCCTTTCCTCCCTGTTACCTCTCCACTCCCACTGTCTATTTCTGACTGTAAGCTCCTTGGAGCGGGGACCCGTCTTTTGAGCCAGATAGATTAATGGTGCTATCAAAATATATATATTTTAAAAAAAAACAGAACAATTTCTCGTTAAATATCTAACAATGGTATTCTGACCAATGCAAAGGACACCGAGGGTATGTTAAATGTAGAGAAGTGTATCAGAGGGAAAAAACACACACAATACTGCATACTGAAGGCCACCAAATGCCAGATGAAATTACATCCAACCCCCCTCAAAAAAAGGCCAACCCATTTACTAAATCTCGTTAAGTACTCATAATTACCCGTCGAAAAGACTGAGCTACAAAAGCTTGTCTGAGAAGACACAGAAAAGAGCCTGTCTGCTAAAATCAGCTAAATGTCCCTAAAAAGCCCTTGGCCTAGATCCAAAGAGCTGTGCAATTCATGCTGTGCTCACCCAAGTGAAATCTGGCCCTGTGAGTCTTGAACAGCCACACAAACACGCACACACACACACACTCAACTCCTCGCCCCATGCCAAACCTCTTTTGAAACTGAGGGGAGCTTCGTAAACAGTTTGTGATAAGGTATTGGGAGACCAGGAAAGTGTGTGTATGGGGGAGGGGGGTCTGTTCAAAGGGGTAAACAAAACCCTCAAAAATTCAACTGGGCATAACCCAGTCTTGGGCGTGCCTATGATATCTCTTTGGATGCCAGCCAGGGGCCCTGTTGCTAAAAAGGAATTACATTCCATACCTGAATGCTGAAACTCTGCGATTGGATAAAAGGGAGAGTAATGTTCTTGTAATCCTCCCCGGTCTCCTGGATGAGATACACTTTCTGACGCAAGTATTTCTGGAGGTGTTTCTCCGTTGCTGGGTACACCACGGTTGTTTTTATCTCTGGAAATGCAAAAACAGATACACGGCGTTATCATCCAAGAAGATGCAGCCACAGCTATTCCATCGGTGTCCTTGGTCGTTTCCAGAGACTGCCTTCAGCGGTTCTTTGCAGAAGGGACACTTCACATGCAAAGAAGAGGGCCGCACAGCGGCTATCAAAAAAACCCCTTCCGGCCAGGACTCAAGAGCACAATGAATGATGTCGAACGATCTGATACTTCATAAAATTAGGAATAAACCACAACCTTAAAGAGCACCAAACAAGGCTTTTTGGAGAGCACAAGCCAATAGGGTGTGAGACCTGAAGGACGTCTCACCACTCAGCTCTGTCCAACGGAGCGAACTGCAGGGGGATGAGCCAGGGCCATGAGAGGTCCAGGGCAGAGCTAGTTTCTTCCAGAGGTGAGTGCAATGCCTTCCATAATACAGCAGCGTGTTTACAAGCGTACAGGTTGAACAGGTGTTACAGGGGCACATAAAAAAGCAGACAGGTAGTGCTAATCCTTCAACATCAGCACCACAGAAACCCCAAAACAGCTTTTGCCACCTACATCAAACAGCTCCCATCAAGCTTTTCTTACATATCTTCAGCCACACAGATTGGATTTGAGCTCCCGTCCCGAAAGATGGGGGTGGCTCGTATTCCGGGGCTCAACAACAACCCAACCGTTCAGTTGTGGTATCTTTCTGGGCCTCCTTCTTGGGATGGCTTTGTCAGGAACACTTTTATGGTGGCCCCAGTCATTCCTGGAAGCTAGGTCTCACAAGGTGCGGCTGGGGAACCGCTGTGCTGCCCTTTGGCCTTCGGCTTACGGCAGAAGTGCAGAATATCTTTCAACCTGAGAGGTGAATTCCGTTCCGGAGAAGTTCTCGGGGGCTGCATTTCAGTGGTGACCGTGGCCCCCAAGAAAAAAAGAGCAGGACCAAAAAAGCATATTTCAGCTTAAACCGCTAACTCCTAAGTCTTAGGAGAGGCATTTCAACCTTTTAGAATGGAGAAAAAACTGCACAAAATCCGGGAAACCACCAAACTATCAAGTGGTTAGGAGAAGGTGGTGCACCAGGGGAAGGTGGTGTGGCCTTCTGGGAACCCTAGGAGACCAAATTTGATCCCCGGGTCTGAGGTTCTGCACCCTGGCTTATGAGATTCTGCAGAGTTCTATGTTGTGTTTGGTGCTATTTAACATCTACAAGAAACTGCTGGAGGAAGTTCTCCAGAGCTTTGGGGTGCAGTGATTTGATATGTTTTATTGTAACTTTTTTTAAAAAAAAATGTGTTGTTTGTTTATGAAAAGGCAGAGTAGAAATGCTAATACTAATCATGTGAATAATTATCATGTATACACCATGTAACACAACACCATGTAACATACAGCCAAAACCATGTTGGGTAACTTGTACTAAATTTTCAAGACCTGACTGTCCAGGGGAACTGAGCCATTGTTCATCACAAGGGTGACTGAAAGAATGGGACATCCAAGGTACCCAAATATAGATTTCCTCCACCCTAGATGCCGAAGAATGCTGCTTGTTAAGAAAGCAGTGTACGCAGATGTTCTCAATATAGGATGGGTGGGAAAGGAAAACCTGGTGAAAATACTTGTTTGACGCGTCGTTTTTCAGTGGCAGTAAATAGAACAGGCAGGAACAAAATCTGGCCCTACAAGGAGAGGTTCTCCAATGTAAGATGGATAAAAATTAAGACAAACAGAGAGAAAACAGTTGGGCCAAATAAAACACAAATCAAATCCCTAACGGCACATCAGAGTGCATGGAAATGGTCACATCCAGCAGGTGGCCAGTCTGGATTTGCAAAGGCTTCTTTTTGTTTGGTTTTATTCTGGACTTGATTCACGAGGACAGGTTTTCTTGGTGGAAATCCAAGCCCTGGTACTCTAGAAGCAAATTGTCTGTAATAAAAGAGAGGAGTTCGCTACAGCAGCCGACTGGTCATGTATTCCTTTTACTCATGGGGAACAGTGGAAATTGCTGGCACATTGCAAAGCCAATATGCAATAAGGCCATTCATGATGACCCCACAGTGGCTTCCACAGCTGGGCTGTTGTGGGACCCCAGGGAAGGAGATGTAGGTTTGGCCATGCTGTCTAATGCCCTCCTATTTATGCTGGCCTATATCTTGCTGACATCCGTCCCAGAATTCCTTGCTCCTATCACTCAATATGGAAAGGGTGTCTTGTCTTACTCTGTGATTCCTTCCTGATAGATGACAGATGGGATGTTTTTGACCTTACCTTCAGAGCTGTATGAAACAAGATTGGGCATTGCTTGTTAATCTGTGGCATTTAGCCAATATACAAAACATGCGCTGATACATTTAAACTTTTTGACAGCTAAGCAAGGGGGGGGAAACAGTGCAGAAGACAGGCAGGAAATTACAACAGAATTTCTTATTAGAAAGTTGTGGGAAAGGGTTTGCAGTTTTAACATTCCTTGGTAGAATTCTCTGCAGCCGTGGGGGGAAAAGTCTAGCCTCTCCCAAATGGCCACAAGGCATTTGGCAAGCATCTGCTTTCTTGTGGCTTTATCAAAAAATAATGATGATGGTTGATTTTAATACCATCATCAATTAACTCGAGATGAGCTATCCAAGGTGGTTGCTATTATTGCCTAATGCTGGTCCTCATAGTAACCATGAAAGCCTAAGGCATGTGTTAGCAATATGTATGAAAGATTCAGAAATGCAGCACTAAAAAAACAGAGCTCTTTTTCCCCCTCTTTTTTCCGTTTCTTTTTGCCCTCACATTTTCTTGCAATCCTTCCTGTTTAGCCTGTTTTCTACCACCACCCTCTGTTTCTTCTTGCACCACTGGCCCTGAGTCAGCTGCGAACCCTCCTGATCACAGCCACTTGGGTTACTGTCCTGACATGCGCTCTTGGGTTTGCGACATCAGTAAGCCGTGTGGATGGCTACGTCTTCCTTCGCATGCCAGAATTAGGGTGGCCACTTCCACAGCACCGATAAAGTGGCCACAAGGGGGTGGGGGAGACGACAGAGAACACTGATTTGCATTGTATTTCCATATGGTAATTTAGATGCATAGATGCACATTTAGAAATAACTCCTAGAATTTAAACAGAAAGCCGAGGCATCTCGCTATAGCAGGGAAAAGTGGGACCAGGTGACCACTTGCGTGGTCTGCTGTCTGGTGCTAAATGTGGAGGGCCAACCTTGCTCTCCCTTTTCATGATTCTTTGTCTTTAAACCAGACTTGGACCGGACTGCCCATCAAACAGAAGACTGTCCTCTGACAGCCCTCCTCATGCTTTTGCAGCCCGTAGCAAATTCCTTCAAGCCCCTCCAGTAACGTTGCAGTTTTGCAGTTTGGAAATCTGGGAAACATTCACACGCGGGTTACTCACTCCTCTTAAGCTTGACCTAGGTAATTGGATCTTGATGTTCTCTGTCCAGACCCTCTCTGTCGCCAGTGTAGCCCTGGTGGTTTCCAAAAGGGGATTTCCCCTGCCTGGGCTGAAAGCAGCCTGTTTGGAGGGCCGACCTGTGGAAAGTAGCACGCATCGCCTCACCCCCCACCCCCCCAGCTAGAACGCTGGTTCAGTTTCTGAATGCAGGTCACATCAATACTGGGAATGGTAAAAACGGCTTCCATTTCAATGCAGAAATTAATTCATTCCATCTCGTCTTACCAATTGACCTGCAGGCTGGGGTTGTTGCTAATGGACATGCTCAAAACAAAATTGGTTTAAGAGAGCTCGTAAAGGGCCAAATTAGGATGGAGTTACCATTAAATAAACTTTAATAAAATTTGATAAAAATAATTACAAAGTATAAAAAGTAATTGGAAAAAATGTAATTAACAAACCATATAAAATTATAACCAAAATGGAAACTGGACAGTCCCACAAACATGGTGACCGTACTTGTTTCTAATAATCCTATAACAGGCTATACTAATACACATCCATCTGTCCCCGATGCATTTCAACCCCAAGGGTCTTCATCCGTGGGATAAAGAATTTTATCATAGGTATTAGCCCAGAAACACTAAATTTTACGAAGTTAATTGTCCAAATCAGACCAGAAAGTCACCCTTATCTGTTTAGTCTGTTTCAGTCAGTTTCTGGATACATCAGAGGAGGAAGAGAGATATAACATTCCCTCCTATCTCGTAACAGATAATGTATAACTGAAGCATCCATATACCAATTAGCTAGATCCAAGTTAAAAGGGGTGAGTAACCTGTGTGTGAATGTTCCTCAACTTGCAAAGCTGCGACATTAGCAGAGGGGGTTGAAGGGGTTTGCTACAGGCTGCAAAATAATCAGGAGGCACGGAGGAAGCACAATGCAGCATTTTTAAACTCACAGGTCCATTCCTTCCATTTATTTCCCACATTTCCCCACTGAAGCTATGAACGTGAGATTCCCAGGGGGTCTCCTGTCCACTGACCAGATCCAGAGATGGGTCAGCTTCACCAAGGTAGCAGTACCATGACAGACAATATGGTGTAGTGGTAAGTGTTGGACTGGGACTCAGGAGATCCAGGTTCTAGTCCCTGCTCGGCCATGAAATTCACTGGGTGGCTCTGGGCTAATCACTGACTTTTCGCCTAACCTACCTCACAGGGCTGTTGTGAGGATGAAATAGAGAGGAGGATCATGCAAGCCACCCTGGCACGTTCTTTGGAGGAAAACAGATGGGATATAAATGTAATAATATGTAATAGTAAATGAATAAGGCAGGAGATGTCAAAGAGGTGAATTGTTACAGGAAGCACAAGGCCATCTACCAGAGCTCTCCTAGATCAACGTAGCTAAAGAGAAGTCTGGGGAATAGCAGCTACAGCAAGATGATGAATGTTCCCAGAATATGCGGAGAGTATCTGAAGTGAGTTTTCAGTAGGTGGCATAAAAACTGGGGGCCTGTTTCACCGGAGATTAAAATTCTTGGCATGTCTTTTGTACAGAAAAGGGACGTAGGCTTCCTACTCCCAGAGTCTGATTATTCTAACCTCAAGAAGCGTAAACCAACTACAACATTAAACCCACAACGAATTAAGAAGGGTGTGGAGGATATCCTATTTAAGCTCTTCTAAGCTGGAGATCCAAGCTGCTTAAGCACAATGTTTGCATTGATAGTTTGCGCACCTCATAAAAACAGCCGTGTGTCTCTTCTCGAGCATTTAATAATGAGAAATAGCTTTGCGTGGCGATTCCTGTTCAAATGAGAGCCACCTTGCAACCTAGCCCCAAGGGTTGGAGACCTTTGAATTACCCCACTGGAGACAATGCTGGCTGCCTGGTCTTGGCATCTCACGCCCCTCCTTCGCTGCTCTGCAGCTCACCTGCTTGGCAGAGCAACATGTGAGGGAAAGGCAGAGGATGACCCTAGAAAGACAGGATGGCAGGAGCCACAGGTATCTCCTCTCCTACTTCAACAGGAGGTTCAAGGCTTTCTTAATACATTAGATTCATAAAGCAATAGGCAGATCCAGGCTGCCTGGTGCCAGAGATCCATGTGCCCACCGGAGTCTTTTTTTATTCGCTAGCAACAGCTTCACACGCCAGCCGACTAACTGCACTGAGTGAAGTTTGGGAGAGGCGCTTTCTGGGGTGATGTGCATATGCACCAGAGACCCAGGTATGCAGAATTCCAATTTCTTTGAAAGCGTTCTTGTTAAGAGGTTTTTAATCTCACGCTCAACATCAATGGTGTCAGGGCGGAAGGTCTTTCAGCCAGAGATCAGAGTTCACTTACAGAGTGGTGGGTGGGGGTGAAGGCGAAGGGGGCGGGGACAAAGGCAAAAGGGGGTGAGGCCAAAAATGCCCCAAACTCAGCATATTTTAGCTTAAGGCTCTTACAGCCAATAATTAAGCCTCAGGAGCGGTGTTTCAACCTTCATCGAATATGGGGACGTGCAAACACAGGGTTCCACAGAACAATATGTGGTTAAGTGTGGAGGAAGCAGGAACGAACTCATGATTTCGGAAGAGGGGCACGGCCATCTGGGAAATCCCAGAAGGCCAGACTGGGACCCCAGGCAAGCCAGATTTTGCCCCCGAACTTGAGGTTCAACACTTACGTCTTGGCTTGAAATAGAATTACAGAGAAGAACCAGGATCTCTTCTTGATCATCTCAGAGTGCAGGACACTGAATAATGGGCTCAAGTTACAGGAAGCCAGATTCCGGCTGGACATCAGGAAAAAACTCCTGACTGTTAGAGCAGTATGACAATGGAACCAAGGACCTAGGGAGGTGGTGGGCTCTCCCACATTAGAGGCCTTCAAGAGGCAGCTGGACAGCCATCTGTCAGGTATGCTTTAAGGTGGATTCCTGCATTGAACAGGGGGTTGGACTCATTGGCCTTAGGGGCCCCTTCCAACTCTACTATGCTATGATTCTATGACACGCATATTTAGTCCTATACATCCAATGACATTGGAAATAGTGGAGGTTCTGTAAATAGTGGACCGCGCACACACCTTAACCAATTCCCAACTCGTTCCACCAATAACGCACAACGTCTTTTCCCCATGTACCTACCGCCTTCTTGCCCTTGTGACTTCTTCATTCTTTGCCAGCCTACCTCCCAAGGCTGTTTCCCTGCAATCCCAGATATTCCTGCTCTAGGTTAGCCTTCCCCAACCCATGCCCTGCAAATGGGTTGGACTGCAACTCTCATCACTGCCAGGGGGGATGGGAGTCATAGTACAAGACATCTGCAGAGCACCCATTTGGGGGAAGGCTGGCCTAGGCCCTGTACAAAATTTCCCTCTGCTGCCTTCTCTCTTGGACAGCACAGGCAAGTAACTTGCACGTAAAAAATGGGAACAATTCAGAAGGGGTTCAACGCAGTCATCAACCGTGAAATGTATATGTATAATGTCTTGCTAACTTAAATAACAATTTGTTTCAAAACCAGGATTTTAATGGCTTCCACCCACCCAGTTCAGAGTTAGCCAGTCAGGACGACTTTTCTTTTTTATTTCATGCCAAAACCTAGCTTAATGGAATTCACAGGGAAACCCTGCTAAGATAAAGTACACACACAAAGCCCAAGTGCACAAAGACAGTCTAGTCTAGTTCCCACTAGCCACGTGTGCAAAGAAGACAGTCTTGCAGCCGTTGGTTAAGGATTCCGTCGGGATAAAGTTGGAGGGAAAAGCCAAACCAGGCTCCCACCCACTGCAAATCAGTTTTCGTGTAACATGCATAGAGCAGGGTGACAAGGAAAAAGGCATTTGCAACCAGCATGTGGATTGGAGGGACGGAAACAAGCATCCTGCAGGTGGGAAAATTCAACTGATCTTGCCGGGAAAGCTTGGATGGAGGCGATGGAGGCAGCAACAGAAGCTCCAGTGGGGCCGAGTTATCGGAGCCCACTCACAATACAACAGAATAAGGTGGTGGAGTCCTTTCCCGGCAGAATGGAGGATACCACTTCAGCCTGCAGACAAGGGATCATGGTGTTCTATTATTATTATTATTATTATTATTATTATTATTATTATTATTTTTAATGTTCCTCTATGTATCGAATGCCCTGCAAGGGGAAAACTAGTCAAACAATGAGAGAGCTGGTCCAGAACTAATCTTCTTGATGTGCTAGATTTCTTTGCTTGCAGGAACTGTGTGGTTTTTTAATTTAATTTTAACATGGGGAACATTCAAAAATGCCTCTCGGAATGCCACCTGATGTGCCACAGTCCATTCTACCAGCTCATTTGCCTGTACTGTGTCGACCAGGCTGAGTCCTCACGTCTACTCATTCTTCTGTGTCTGGAAAGACATGTGCTCAAGCTGTTTGGTGCATCAAACCACACCAATAGCTTAGACTCCTCCCTCTCTCTCTCTCTCTCTCTCACCTTCATTTCTCCCTCTGTTCAGTCTACTGCCAAGCTGTTCCACGTCTCCATTTACAACACAGCAAATATACTGCCCTTCCTCCCTGCCACTTCATCAAGAACTCTGGTTCAAACCCTGGTCATTCTTTGCCCGGACTATCGCAACCTTCTCCTCTCTGGTCTTCTGTTGCCTCACCTCGGTCCCTTCACCTCTATCCAGCACTCTGCGGCCAAAAGCATGCACCTCTCCCATCAGAGAACTCCCCTCTTGAGATCCCTGCGCTTGCTCTCAGCCCATTCGGATCTGGCAAGTGTTCATGTTGACGTTCAAAGCCATCCATGGCCTGCCCCCATCCCCACACTTTTTATATCCTGATACATCCCTACCCGTCATCTTTGCTCCACCAGTCCCACCACCTTCAGCCACCCTCCAGATGTTGTTGGATTGCAACTCCCATCATCCCACTCCATTGGCTATGCTGTCTGGGGCTGATGGGAACTGCAGTCCAACAAAATCTGCAGGGTCACACATTCCCCTCTCCTGCTGCACACCATAGAAAATGACATATACAACTTTTAGAACCTGATTCAAGGTGCTGATTTTGACCTATAAATCCTTACACGGCTTGGGATCGCAATACCTGATGGAGCGCATCTCCTTGCATTAACCTACCTGTATACTCAGCATCTAAGGCCTTCCTCTAGGTGCCTCCTCCGAAGGAGGATCGGAAGGTGGTAGCAAGGGAGAGGGCCTTCTCAGTGGCTGCCCCCCAATTATGGAATGAACTCCCCAGTGAGGCCCACCTAGCGCCAACATAGTTATCTTTTTGACACCAGGTTAAGACCCTCTTCTCCTCCCAGCATTTGGCAGCATATGATATGTTTTTAATTAGGTCATGGGATATTGTTTGGATCTGTGTGTGCCTATTTGTGTAGCTAAACTGTTTTTGCATTAAGCATAATACTATATTCCTAATGTTTTCAATCTTTGTAAACTGCCCAGAGAGCTTTGGCTATTGGGCAGTATAGAAATGCAATAAACAAAATGTAATCTCATGGGCTTAAGTTACAGGACGGCAGGTTTTGGTGGAACATTTGAAGAAACTTCCTGATGGTAAGAACAATGCAACTAATAACCTAGAAAGGGTGAAGGGGCTGTTGGGTTTGCTCTAGAGCTTTGGATTTCCTGTTCAAGCAGCGCGTTCAACCAGGTGCCTTCTAACTCTATGATTCTATGCAATTCAGGAATGGCAGACAAATTTCCCTGAAAACGAATTCCCCACACGCACCTGCAATAAGTAACATCTATATCAAACACTGGAAGTGTGAATTGGGATTCTAAGAGAACAGTAGTTATCATTCACTCCAATTTATCCATGTCTGAATTTAGACTTGCATCCCACCATGTATGCATCTAGATTGGGTAAGGACGTAGTCAGAGCAACTTTAAAAAAAAAGAAGAAGCTCAAAATACTAGATCAAGGTAACAGCTGTCAGTAATACAGTGGACCTCTTCATGAATCTTACTGAAGTAAATATCACATCAACCTTAGGCCAGTGAGAATATAAAACGAGATCAATATTTTAGGCTGCAACAGCACACCTGGGCTGATGGGCTGATGCCAAAGAGAAGTCAGTGGGACTTGTGTACACATATTTTAGGACCATAGCGGCAGCTTTGGCTTTTACACAGAGCCTATTTTTGCAGTGTAAATAAGCCTTGACTGGGGAGCCACAACTGCTGTACAACTAATGACTTTGTATGGTCATCCCAATTTTGGGTATTTGGAGCACCCGTAAGAGCAGGGTGGTGTGTATGTTGGGATTCTACACAAACACACACACACACAAATACTGTAGGACAGGAGTGGGCAACTTCTGGTCTTCCAGAAGTTTTAGGCTACAACTCCCATGATTCTTCACTATTGGTTAAGTCTGGTGGTACAGTTGTAGGCCAAAAGCTCTAGAAGACCACAAGTTGTCCACCCCTGCTGTAGCAAGTGGGATGGGTATTCTACACTTCAATATTGTGTCTCTTTGGAGGGTTGGATGTATACAAGAGACCCGTTGAATCAGACGAAAGTCTCATTTAAACCCACCATTGTCCGCCTCATGGTGTCCAAGCAGGCTCCTGTGGGAAACCCAGGCCCAGAGCATAGGGCTGCTTGGACAGGACTATGGGGCAAATGTCCAGGGCCCTATAGCCCAGGTGGGGCTGGGGGGTCCTCAAACGACAGCACCATGTCTGCTGTCAGTTTGAGGGCTGTCAGTTGCTGCGACGTCTTCCCTTCAACACACCTTTTAATAACCCTTTTACCCAGCGTGACTGCCCTGAGGCAATCTGGGAAACAAAAGTGGAGGACATGATAGCCAGTGCTGGAGCCCTATACAATGTTTTCAAAAGGGATGAGAAAGACTGCCACCACCTGGTAAGTTTTGAAGAAAAAGGGACTCTGTTGTTGCCTTCCCGCCGCATGGTCAGTCTCCTCCCTCCACACTTATCAGGTGGTAGTACAGTGACAGCAGTCTTGGTAAAAGAAAGCAGATGAGACCTGTTCTCTCTCTCTCTCTCTCTCTCTCTCACACACACACACACACACACACACACCCCACAGCTTATTGGGAGGAAGGAAGGGAACAAAGAGGTCCCTTTTTCCCTCCCCCCCCATCACCCATTTTCTTTTTAAGAAAGAGCAAACATGGGGGGGGGGGGACTAGAGGCCATCTTGCCCAGAGCCTCCTCGGACCTATCAGTGTTACGGAGGGAACAGTCCTTTCTTGATGTTTGTCTTTAGCAGCAAGTATTCAAAGGCATCCTGCGTCTGAACATGGGAGATTCCATTTAGCTATTGTGGCTGACGGAGCTGTCCTCCATGAATTTGTCTCATTCCCTTTTAAAGCCATCCAAGGCGGTGGCCATTGCGACATCCGGTGGCTGCCAATTCCGTAAATTAACTACACACTGCATGAAAAGAACATTCATTTTTCCATCCTGAATCTATTACAAACAATTGCTTTGGGAACCCCAAGTTCTAGGGTTACTGGAAAAAAGCTTTTCCCGATTCACTTTCTCCTTACTATGCACAATTTTATAAGTCTCTATCCAGTCTTCCCTTAGTTGTATTTTTCTATACTTTAATAAAAATAAAAAATAAAGAACTGCAAAAGCTTTAGCAGTTTTATTACAGGGAAGCTCCCTTAATCCCTTAATGAAAGGCTTTTCTACACAAGGCATTTATCATGTACACGTCATTACCTACTCATGGTTGTTTACAGATTTTTTAGACACATCATGATCCTCCAGTTTCGCTTCTGTGTCTAAAGAGTACTTTCAGTGAGAGAGATTTTTTTAGAGCAGGAAAAATGTGTTATTTAATTGTAAAAGTGAAAGAAATTGCTTTTTTCACTTGTGTATTTGGGCTATCCTGTTATACCACCGCGACACCTAGAGGTTATGTAGCAGAAAAGCAGGAAAGAAAACACTCGGATCTCAACTCTGTGATGTTTTACTGATTGAATCACAGTATCATAGAGTTGCAAAGGGCCATTTAGGCCATCTAGTCCAACTCCCCATTCAGTGCAGGAATCCAGCTTCAAGCATCCCTAAAAGATGGTTGTCCAGTCTTTGTATGTAAACCACTCCAGGAACTTTTTTGGCTGAGAAGCAGGATATTTTTTTTAATTTTTTTTTTAAAAAATAAAAATGCTGGAAAGCATGCAGGCGATCCCTGCAGAAGCCTCAACATCAAGCTGGGTTGCTGAACAGGATTTCCAGCAGCCACAGGGCAGGCCTTCTATTGCTCCTGACCTCTCCCTGTGACAAGAAGCAGGATCCGTTATGCAAAATAGAAGAAACCAGCCACATTTGCTTAATTTGCACAGCTTATACAGCTCACAAAGTCCAGCTGGTGATGTTGTACTGCTTGGCTTCGCTTGGCGCAAAATTCCAAAATTGTATTTAATATAGATTGTATTTAAAGCCCCGGTGGCATTGATTGCACATGGAAAGCACAGCTTTGATGCAAGCGCTGTGAATGTTCCAAACAGGATGTGATTTGGTTACACAATGGAAAGAGAGACTGGGGTTCTTCACACAACACGCTAACCCACACTCAGTGGTTGAACAGTTGGTTAGCATATTGTCCGAATCCAGGACATTTTCTGCAGAGTGGCTTGGTAGCCATGCAGTCTGGCTTGTAAACTACCCTGAACAACCCAACCGTGGGTTAGTGTACTGTCTGAACCCAGGACATTTTATGCAGAGTGGCTTGTTAATCATACAGTCTGGGCAGAGTACCCAGTGGTCCAACTCTCCAAGATTAGGGAGAGATGTGGATCAGCCAGAACAGTGTTGGATTAGAAAGGGGCGGGATATGCACCCCGCAGCCCCATCCTACTCCCTGCTTTGTCACGTGCAGGATTCTCACCTCCTCCTCCACTACCACCGCCACTGCAAATCCTCTTGGCACAACATTATAAAGACGATGAATCTGCTTGTTTTTAAACTTTAATTCTGTCCGCAGGCACTGAATTATGCTGCGTGATTTGGTATTTTTGGCAGCGGTGGTAGTAGGTGGTGTGGGAGAAAAACAGCAACGGTCGGTGGACGAGAAGGGAAAGGCCCCGAAGCAGGAGAGCTCTGGGAAGGGATTCGGCATTCGTTGATGGAGGATGATGCCTGGAGCTGTTCCTACCTCCCATGCCCAGCCAAGGACAACATCTGAATTTCCAAAATGCCGCTCCCCTCATCCTTCTAGCTGGCCATGGCTGTGGAGCCTTAATACTTAATACTTTGCAAGCAGACAGAAAAATCTCAGGTTCTGCCGGAATTTCCAAGGCCGCCGTTCTCCACGCCAGAGCATTTGATGCTGCTGCGGAGATGCGCTCATTGTCCGAATTGAAACGGGGCAGGCAGGGGTTTTTGTGTTTTTTTTTGCTTTCACTGTGCAAACCGCCTGCTTCCAAGAAGAAAACGCTGTCGCGCATTTCGGCACATGTCAAAGTTCTGGGCTTTGGAAGGAGGGAAGCCTGGGATGCTGAATCGTGCAGAGACACAAGTGGAAAGCCATGGGGCTGCATCATCGCATCAGGAGGGCACCGAGTGATCCAAGTGCACCTTGGGCAGAGATGCAGGCTGATCACTTGCTCCCCCCCGGTAGAGATTGACTGGAAGGCAGAAAGGCCAGAACAGCAACTCATACAGTGATGTAGTGGGCAGCCTCCTCTGAGGCTAGGTACTTTGGCACTGCAGAAGCCTTCCGTTATTTATTTCTTGCAGCATGCGAGTAATTTTCTGACAGCACAGCCTTTTGGAATTGCTGTCCCCGCCATTAATGCCTACATGTTTAAATCTGTCCCCCAGATAGGGTGGCCATGTGTCCTACCTTACAGAGGACGGACAGCAACATGTAGCCTTCCGCAAGCCTTGGCCCACAACTCCCAACATCCCTCACAACTGGCTTTGCTGGTGGGAGTTGTAGGCCAAAATATCTGGAGGGCCACAATTTGCTCACTGCTGTACTTTTTGAAGGTGATCTCTACTTGAAGGGCTGTCAGAGGAGCAGTCCTACATTAGAAGGGCTGTCAAAGAAGCAGCCCTCTATTTGAAAGGTAGACCAGCCCAAGTCTGGCTCAAAGAAAATATGAACTGAATGGGCATTCTAACTAGGGTGGCCCTGTGTCATACTTCAAAAAGGACAGTCCTCCATTTGAAGGGCTATCCAGGTCAAGTTCACCTTAAAGATAAAGAACCGTAAGAAGGGAGAGCATGAGCCTTGAAGTTGACCATCAAAGCTTTGCACCTGGACAGCAGACTGGGCACAGGTCACCTGGTCAGTCCTCCCCACCATGAGATGCATCATATATCTTTTTAAATTCTAGCAATTGTTTCAAAATTTGCATCTATCCAAAAAAACTTAGAATTTACAAATCACTGTCTTCTTTATTACCTCCCCTACCCTTAGACCTTCCAAGTGTTGGGTATGGGTAGGGTGGAACCATGTCAGGAAAGCTGGTGGCTTTCCCCTAGGCAGGTCCTGTCTAGGAGGATTTAAACTTTTCTCCATGCCAAGATCCTTTAAGTGCACAACCGCATGTTAAAATTACATACAGCTGCTTACGTAAACCCACTGTAATGGGATTCTAACATACGCCTGGGCTTGATTTTTGCAGAGCATTAACCACCCAGTGTTTCTCCTGGATACGCAGCGCCATTCTGCTGCAAAACAGGATTAGATTTGCCTCTTGCTGGAAATTGTGTCTGCCGTCCACAGAGCAGTATGCTGCTGTAACAAGGAAGTGTGACAGGCCCTGGAAGCTGGCCTGAAAGAAACCAGATGTTAAACAAAACAAATGTACTAGTGCAGCTTAAATATTATTAAGGACCACGCTGCTTAATGGATCCGACATTTACTGATGGGTCGTGCAGCGTCAGGTTGTTTGAATGTATATCATTCTACGGCTGGCGGCAGACTTTGCTCACCACTTGGCCAAGAAAGCACACTTCAGCTTGCTTTCAGTCGGCATTTGGAGCTTTCCAATTTGTCCTGAGCTACCTTTCAAAGGAGAAATTGGTCGAGGGGCATTTGTGGCAAGAAGCCCACTTGGGCTAGCAACTGCTCCTGGGCATCGGTGCCAGGGAAATCAATTCATCCCAATTTTCCAAATGGTTTGAGAGAATATTGGGTGTTTGCCTCCACGGATCCATGTGTATGGATTTGGAGTAGTTGAGCCCCGCTGACCCAGGCCTAATCCACACCAAGCAGGATATTGCACTATGAAAGCGGTATATAAAAGGCAAGAGCCGCACTACTGCTTTATAGTGGTACTGACAACTGCACTGACAACTGTTGGGGCCCATTGACACATACCATATACCGCTTTCATGCCACTTTCACAGTGCTATATCCTACTTGGTGAGGATTAGGCCCCAGTTTAAGATCAATGCCTTATTTAAAAGTAAGAGTTAAGAAAGCACAAGCTTTTTAAATGTTAAGCAGTGATGCTTTCTCCATTGGGGTTGCTTCACCAGATCTGATAGCTGGAGGGCAGCGAAGAAATGGGTTGGAGGCAGGGGGGGGATGAGGAAGGAGGTGAGCAGGATGAAAGTAATCCGTAGCAGTGTGAGTCTCATCCTTGCTCAGACCAGGAAGCAAACTTTAAGAACATCAGAAGAGCCCTGCTGGATCAGACCAAGGGCCCATCTAGTCCAGCACTCTGTTCACACAGTGGCCAACCAGCTGTCGGCCAGGGAACCACGACACGGTGCAACAGCACCCTCCCCCCATGTTCCCCAACAACTAATGTACAGGCTTACTGCCTGATACCGGAGGTTGCACTTAGCCATCAGGGCTAGCAGCCATGGATAGCCTTCTCCTCCAGGAATTTCTCCAACCCCCTTTTAAAGCCATCCAAATTGGTGGCCATCACTACATCCTGTGGTAGTAAATTCTATAGTTTAACTATGCGCTGTGTGAAGAAATCCTTCCTTTTCTCTGTCCTGAATCTCCCACCCATAAGCTTCATGGGATGATCCCATTGGGTTCTAGTATTACGGGAGAGGGAGAAAAATGTCTCCCTATCCACATTCTCCACCCCATGCACCATACACTACTGCTTTATAGTGGTACTGATGTGCATTGACAACTATTGGGGCCCAGAGCACATTCCGTATACCGTTTTCAAACTGCTTTCAGAGTGTTATATCCTGCGTGGTGTAGATCTGGCCCTGGAAGCTTTGATAGGGGCCAGGAAGTGTCAACTGGCCTGCTTAATTTCTTTCTTTGTAGCAAAGCATGGAGGGGGAACACAGTGTCAGAGCTGAGGAATACAGAAAAATACAACAGAGCCAGGAAGGTTGTTGATGCTCAAGCATTTGTCTCCACGTTGGCGACCTGCAAACTGATGTCTCCTTTTATTGATGAGCTCTCCTGGCTAAAATAGCAATCCTGTGCACACTTATCTGGGAGTAAGCCTCTTTGAACGGGTACTTACTTCTGAGTAAACATGCAAAGGGCAGCGCTCTAAGAGTGCAGCAGATTTTGGGGCCTTATAAAAGCAGAGGCACTTAACTAGCTCTCTGTGGGACAGCAAAAGCACTTGATCAGCTCTGTGGGGCCGCCAGATTTTCAAGACTAGGAGGGCTGTGGTCTGCTGGCATTTCCCTTCTCAGACCAGCGGTCCCGATGCTGCAGGGAGTAAGATATGTGTGTGAGACTTGTAGGGATCCTGGTTCAGGTCAAGGCCTAACACCTAACACCTAACACTCCAGTTGCTTACCCCTTTTACGTACGTCAATCCAGTTTATTCCACCATCAGTCTCGCTGAATGAGCTTTTCATCAGCTATCTTAGGCTCATGGCTGATGTAAATGCTAAATGCGATTCCCTTACGGAAAATATACCTATACAATGAAGACTTCCTGCCTCTCCCAGGAATAATCTGGAGTTGCTCCTGTAACCACAGGACGGAGAGCAATGGGCTAAAATAAAATAAATAAAAAGACATGATCGCTATTCAGCTAATGTCTGAATTCAGGTATTGCAGGCAAAAAAACGAATGAGTGATCCCGCTGCACACATTTCACCTCCCTGTTGTCACACATTTATCTCCTCCAGGTAACTGATTTAACAACAGGCACCTAGATTCGCCAAGACTTTTCTACAGCAAATGCCTAGCAGAAAAGTTTGCAAAGGCTTACTTCGTTTTGATTTCAAAAGGGAAGAGCCCACCTACTAAGTCTGCAAGCAGCTTCTGCAAAGGCGTAAGCCCTTAAGTAAAAGGGGACCGTCCAAATAAGAGCCAAGGGATCCTCAGCACACCTGTCTTGCAGAGGATTTCCATCCTAAGCAGTAGACCAAGAATCACCGATGAACGTTCCCCTCCACTTGTTTGGGGCTGGGCTGGGGGGATTTGATGGTGGAACAACCACTAAGCCATACTGCATACCCACCAACTCTTTAAAACTTTGCCTGCCTAGTCAATCTCTGGGCAATTCTCATGCGCAACTTACAAACCTGGAGATCAACTCTTCATTTTAAAATGCGATATTTAAAGAAAAAAAATGGATGGGCAGCAGTAAGCTGAGGACTGACCGTGTGTGGAAAACGCAGGTCGGCATGCGGCCCTTTTCTGCCTTTCAAAAAGTCTCTCTCCCACCTTGACTCTCCCATCCTGCCCAGCCAGTGAGGAGACAAGTGATTAAACTCCATTGATTTCCAAAGACAGCAACAACCTCTAATAAATCTTGGGGAAAGCAAGAGAGGAAGCTGCGGGAGTCGGGTCGAGAGGAAATCTATGTTGCAGCTTCGGAGTTTCTACACAGGAAGCTGAGCAGCTGGCACCTCAAGGACCCTTTGCTTCACTGACGTGTAAACTCTCTCTCTCTCTCTTTAAGGAATTTAATCTCTGGAATGAGCCCACACTGTTAAAAATGGCTGGAGGCTCGGCAGAGTCTTACCCTGGTTGAGTTCATTATTTACTCAGCTCTGCACACTTTCCTCCCTGAAATTTTAATGAGAGGTTTTCAGCGCCAAAAGCCAAAGAGATTACAGGCCGTCCCATAAGTCATCCATATTCTAGCTTTGTTTCGTTTTTAGGGTGTTTTTTTTTAAAAGCAGCTTCCTGGACCCTGAAGCTGTGTCAAAGCAACAGCTTCGGAGTCGGGTTGCAAACAAATGGCAGAGGGCTCTCCCACCACTAATCCACAAACGACAGCACTTGCTGATCAGACGCTGGCAGGGCTGCGGGGGGCGCCTGGTCCCCCCGGCCCACCGCTGCGCGGGCCATAATATATGCACACACAACTCCATATGCAAAACAGCCTCATCTGTTCGAAACAGGCTTGGGAGAAAGCGAAAACGTTTGGGTAATCAAACATTGGGATAAGTGGGAATGCCGTGAGAGCAGCCTTGGAGATAATCATCCACGCAGACACACAACTGCTACCAGTTTGCTGGCTTACATTTATTTGAGAGGTACAGGACAGCTTCAGTAGGTTTACAAGCCCCTCGCTCATAAAGGAACGTTACTTGCCCTGGAAAAACGGAGAAGCTCCTAACTTTTTGTAAGCCGCCCAGAGAGCTCCGGCTATTGGGTGGTGTAGAAATGCAGTAAATAAATGAATAAACTCGAAGGAAGCTGACAGGGTGACTTTTCTGCGGTGCAACCCCATATCCCCAGGGAAGTGTGTGTGTGTGTGTGAATATCACAGCCATGCCATCGGGGCTCATGAATGGGTGTTTCCCACCCGATTGGCAGGGTATTGGTCAGATAGGAAAGACCCACAGAACAAGTGCCGTTCGTTGGGTTGTGATATTTACATGTTCTCCACAGACATGACTCCCTGCCAGTGTGTCTGTGTGTCATTGAAGTGGAGACTGGAGACTGGGACTACTTACAGGTAATTAGGTCAAATCTCAGGCTGAACTTTAGATACCGCCTGGGGGTTCATATAGGACCTCTCTCTCGTTCCAAAGTGGGAAAATCCAACGTTTTTCTTTTTCTGGTTCCCAGCAATCCTAGGAGCAGCTACAGGGACATCCTGTAACCATCAAGTGACCTGCACAGCCTAATCTGAATGTCTGCGGGCCCCTTCTCTCCCACTTCATCTAGGGGTTCTAAACATGGGACTGGCTCATCAAGACAGATTTTTCCCCTCCTCATCTACTTTCTGTAACATCTTGCCTGATGATCTGGAGATTTCAAAAGCTTGCACAGTTTTTGTGATCTTTTGGTTGGCCTAATAAGGAACTAGATAATATGGATTTTGGAAGATTGCTTACCTTTTCTTTTTTTCCTCTTTTTTAAGGTATACTTTTCTATGCTGTTTTCCATTAAAAGTTCCCAACATTTATTACAGAAGATTACAGCTTTCATTCATTCATATATATATATATACACACACACTTCACTTATATCTTATTTATAAACTAAGAAAGTGGCAGATGAAGGGCCATGGAATGAGTTGAGTGGGAGGAGCTTTGGTGGTGGGTGGGGTTTCAGATGGAATGTGGGGAGGAGCTTTGAGCATAGCCACACATAGCAGAGGAGGATCTTGAATCCAGATGCCCAACTTGTATTTCTGGAACTTAATGGCGCAAACCAAACCAAAAAGGAAGTACATTTTTACAGTCTTAAATTTATGGGAGGAAGACATTTTTATCCTCTTTAAACACAAAGACAGCACAAAGCACTCTCTGTAGCTTGCAGAACAAGTTTAGTCTAGCAACAGCAGCGGTGCCAATGGTGCGGGTAACAGGCAACCAAAAAGAAAAGGGGAAAAAATAGAAAAGCCAAAGCACCGCACACAGACCCAAACGCACGCTAAAGCTATTAGAAATTAAAGCGACGCTTTATGGCCTTATATTGGCTTAGTTATACACGTTGGCTTATGTAAGCTCAGAGGAGACAAACCTTGAAAGGAACATTAACTAGACAATAAAGTAAGTAAGTGTTTCAGACATGCCTCTGAGGGACGCTGGCAAAGGAGAGGGAAGGGGGAACAATGCTGCTGGAACTTGCCACTCTTAAATGCTGTCAAAACAGGGAAATAAATGCTATGCTTCAAATATCTAGTGGGCTTTTGGCAGCTTAGGACAGACACATTTTCCCCCTTTCAAGCTGTTTAAATCAAGAAGCCAAACAGGAACATGATTTTGTTGTTGATCAATTCTGGCTCAGCTGCAACTCTAATTCTGGTTTTTTTGCTCTGGTTGACGCCTTATGAATATATCGTCATTGGTATAGTACACCTGAACTGGTTCGATTTTGCTTTTCACCGCTAGATTTAATAAAATCCCGATGGTTAACGGACGCTGCCCCTGTAACAACATCGAGGTGGAGTCCATCTTGCAAGTTCTATGCCACTGCAGTTATTACCAAGAGGCCAAGGAAGACCAAATATGCCCAACAGCACATTTTTTTCCCTGGTCGATCTCTTGAATTCTTTATCATTATTTTACTCCGCGGCACCAAGAAATTTCTGAATCTGGCTATTCTCACTACACCACTCGTGATTGTTTGATCATCTCTCAAATTTACTGATTAGTGTTTTTACAGACGTATTCTTCCTTTTCTATTAACATGTGTTTTTTATTAATACGTGTGTACATCACGTATTGTATTAATGGTGTGTTGTCAGTGAATAAAGATTGATTGATTGAACTCAGTAACGTGTGTCTCTACACCTGACTAACAGCAGATCTTCAGAGTTGGAGGAATCCCCCCCACACACACACAAATTCAGGGGTGGGGAATCTCTTTTTGGCCTGAACTTCAGAGCAGCTCTTGGGGCTCACATTTCAGTGGTAGGCAGGGCAGAAGGATAACGAACAAAAAGACCAGCATATTTTAGTTTCAAGTTCTTACTGCCAGTAACTAATCCTTAAGAGAGGCAATTCAATCTTTTCGAAACACACCACACCACTGGGGAACTCCATAAGGCCAAATTGGGGCCTTAGGTTCAATACCCCTGCTTTATGGAGATACAAAGCTCGATCACAAAAGAGATGCCAGAGATCAAGTTGGAATCTTTACTTTACAAACAATGAAGTGAAAACCTAACACCATTTCCTGTTAATTTGACCAATGGGAAAACCTTCCAGGTGAGACTTTTGTGTCTCGTGTTCATAGAAATAGGGATACGTAATGGGTGATGATCCAGATCTAGCTACCCCTCCCTGCAGTCACAGCATTTCTGCTCTTATTTAAGAAATGCATTAACTATCTTTCAAAATGCAGTATCCCCCTCCTCCAGGCGGTATACAATATATAGCAAAATCAATATAAAACATGTGGTAATATTAAAACAAGCAACACAACGAAGATGAGCAAGAAAAACAATAAAAACAAACCATTTCATTCTCTTTCAGCCAGTCAAGAAACAAACAAACAAACAAACAAACAGGGACCCCTTCTAGATGGATTCCGTTTGACGCCTGGTTAGCCAATTATGCGCATAATCGCTGAAGCGCTTTATCGTAAATGCTTGTATGCAGGAGGTAACTGAGCACTCAACTGTTGACCTTACCGGTTGTTTCAAATGCACGTTACAAGTAGTTAATGCGGAGAATCGCTTGTTCACATAGGCAAAATGCGCTTTAACGGCCGGAGCAAAATAAAACTCGCTATTTAACGCGCATTCGATAATGCGCATAATCGGAGAGAAAACGCGCCTCTATGCCCAATTTGCGCTCCGTTCTTGTAGAGGTAAATTTTTTAATGCGCCTTGAAAGAGCTTTAAATGCCTCTTATAGAGGCAGCCAGGGACACTAAGAAAGAACACAAAGGTAATCTAACATTTCATTTAAAACCTGTCTGGAATAAACACATTTTTAGGGCCCGGATAAAAGACAACACAGACGGAGCAGATCATATCTCCCAAGGGATCATTCATTGTGTTGAAAATGCGAAAAGGTCAAAGCTCTCCTCACTGGACATGTAGAAAGATTTGTTAAATGACAATCATAACTGAGACTGAATTCTTGGACTTACCATGCAAGGCCAAATCATTTTGGCTGCTTCCGATTCCAAATCAGTTAAATACGGCTGCAATCCTATATACACTTACCTGAGAGTAAGTACCACAACTGTATTATTAATATTTGTTTTCCCATCAGTGTGAATGGTGCTTTACAGAGTAGAAAAAGACAGGCTCCTGCCCCGAGGAGCTTACAATCATCAAGCTCAAGGGAACATATTTCTGAGGAGACATGCATAAGACTGCACTACAGGAGAAACTTTCAGACTGTGCAAGCTTTTCTGGAGCCAGGTATCCCGTTTTATGTAGCTGGGGGAAGTTTGTTCCTTTAAGCCCAGAATGGAAGAGTTGCATATGGCTGCCCTCTGTCCAACATAGGAGTCTAATTTTTTTTAGTGCTTGCTAAGCAAGTCAGAGATAAGCATGTGTTTAGTTAGTTATAGGGATGACTTCATATGTTTCTCCACCACCATCTGTGCAACTGCCTGTGATGTCTCCAGATGTGCACTATAGACAATTAAGGCCCCAATTCTCAAGTTAAATGCTTGGCACCAATGAACTCTGTAGGATTTTCTTTCGAACAAACAGAGAACTGAGATGCAACAGTCCAATCTTACAAACATCTACATAACAGAGGCCCATGAGTGGCATGGATTTCACTGAGGAAGCGGCAAGTTAATTCACACTTTATACATTAACCATCTAAATGAAAGGTCCTGGATGAAATCTAAAAAGGCAGAATGGTTTCTTTAAGCAAGGCTGATGCCAAATTTGTACTTTACAGTAATAAAATAGGTGAGGAACCCCCCCCCCCCCAACCAATAAAAACAAATAGCACTTCCTACTATTTGGTAATGGTTGCCGCTTAAGTGAAGAACATTTCCTGGATCCTTGGCCAAGGATGCCACCTTGTGGTAAATGCAGCATCTTGTTAACAGTCCTGGAAAGTAAGAGAGGGCTGGGCGATCGCTAGGGAGACGCTGAAGCTATGGGCTCTACTGAATGCCGGGCCAGCAAAAGAAGGTGCCATCATTCTGTACAGACTAGTTCTAAAGAGCACGGAAGAGGCGTGCCTGGGTTCTGCTGGTGCCTGGCCTTGATGTCTCCCAGGGCATCAGCCCCGAGCCCAGGAATCTGCTTTCTGCATGAGCCCTATGTCCAATAAATGTATTTAAACATCCAGGAAAAGCATGCAGTGCAACCCCACAGGGCTGTATACTTGGACACTTACCCTACAAAGGGGACGACAAATAAATCCTTACAGAGGAACATGGGAAGCTGCCCTACACTGAGTCAGACCATTGGTCCATCTAGCCCAGTATTGTCGATTCTGACCAGCAGCAGCGGCTCGCCCGGATTTCAGGCAGGAGTTTTTCAAGACGTACCTGGAGATGCCGGGGATTGAACCTGGGACCTTCTGCATGCAAAGCTGGGGTTCTACCATTGAGCCACAGCCCCTCCTCTACATATGGAACATTGATATGCCAGGAAGAAAGTTTATAGTCCCGCCCTTCCCCTGTGGAAAGCCCAGAGAATTGCTGCTGGTCAGTGTAGACATTACTGAGTTAGGTCAGTCTGACTCGGTAGAAGGCAGCTCCCCTCTGTTCTACAGCCTTTGGCTTTTAGGCTCTGACCAATTCTTCTTCTCCCAGGAGGTTGGAAGAAAGGAATCCATGGAGAAGCAAGGCTGAGTAGGCGTCATTGTCGCCACAGTCTTGCTTCCATTTTTAGCCCACGTTTTGGCCCTCAAGGGTTCTCAGGATTTTTAAAAGACATAAGAAGCAACAAACGTTCCTATTATGTTGGTGGTGAGGGCAACGTTACAGCTTAGAGACAGTGGCTTGCCTACTTATCTGTCAAGGTCAAAATCTGAACCAGGGAATAACCAGTGTATGGCTTGTCACTACACACCAGTAACACACGCTGATATTTTTGGCTTCCTTTCAGTAATCCAGAAAATAAACATGGGAACGGCATTTTCCCATATTTCACTATAGCAAAAAAAGAGCAGGCACCCTCGGAACACCTGCCAGGCTGGGCTAAGTCCCCTGCACTAAGCGTCTGTGTCTGCCAGCTGCCATTTTGAATTTCTCATAATGCCCTGGATAGTCACTATGTCAGGTGCTCAGAGGCATTGTAGGAAATTCTACATGGTGGCTTTATAGTTGCCCACTGTCACTGCCAGGAAAGCCCAATGTCCAGGCTGGTGGTATACCACTAACATAGGAAGATGCCATCGGAGACACATTGCCAAAGGACCCCTCAAACCTGGAGCCATTTCTAGAGAAGAGTCTTAACTTTCAGGATCAAGGAAACAGATAAACTGAGGATGATGCAAGAAAGACCTAATCTATTCCTGGTTTTCTCCCCAGGTGAGCCACTAACAGTAGAGGGTGGCATCTGGTCTAAATAAACCAGGTGGGCCACTTGTGGCACTCCAGATGTGTTGGCCTAAAACCCCCATCATCCCGTACCATTGACTATACCTACTGTGGCTGATGAGAGTTGTAGGCCAAAATATCTGGAGGACCACAAGTTGTCCACCCCGGCATAAACAGACAGCTGTTGGAGGGTCAAGCCCCCTCTGCTGACCACTTACCGTTCAGCTCAGGAGGAAGGTAAAGGTGGTAAGTGCTGTAGATATCATTGGACATCTGGAGCTGGAGCTTGGTGTGCTTCTTTAGAAGTTCGGCGATGTTCTCCTCCTGGAAGGGAGTCTTCTCCAGAATCACGACAGCATCTGTCCCGTCCCCGGAAGCCCCATTCACCTAGACAAATGGGAATGTAAGAGCTCTCCCATGGATCGAGCCAACGTCCAAGTACAGCACCACTTGATCGCCAGCTGTCATTTGCCAGATGCCTTTGGAAGCTCACAAGCAGGGTCCAAATGAGAAGGCAACTGGTATTCAGCTGCATTCTACCTGGCTAGAATTCTTTTATTCTACCCTTTCTCCAAGGAGCTTGGAGAAACCTACATGCTTCCCTCCCTCCTTTTATCCTCACAGCGACCCTGTGGGGTAGGTTTGGCAGACAGACCAAAAATAATTGGACTAAGATCACCTAATGAATTACATGAATGAGTGGGGATTTCAACATGGATCTCCCCAGTCCTTGTCTAACTGCTACACCACACTGGCTTTCAAATATCTATCATGGCAAACAACTGTTGACCATCAGTATCAATGAATGTCCAATCCTCTTTTAAAAGTCACCTAAACTGGGAATTGTTACCACATCTTTTCTGGTCCAGAGGAGCCATGTCCAGTACTATGAAGAGGAATCAAAAGGACAGCAGGACCTAACCCTAGGGCAGCTTTCCTCAACGTAATGCCCTCCAAATGTGTTGGATTATGCTAGCCTGCAACTGAAATCAGTGGGACTTAAATTAATCACAACTCAAGTTCCATGGATTTCAATGGTCTATCTATTCTAAGTAAAACTTTTCTTCCAAGCCATCAATAATAATAATAATAACAATACTATGTATAGCTTTCTGCTTTCAAAGTGCTTCACTACATTATCTTATTTCAGTTTTTACAAGGTGCTTTCAGACCCATATTGGTGTTGGAGAGGTGCGTGGTGACAGGCTACATACTGTGGGTTGTTCTGTGAACATGGTTTGTGCCCTCGACAGACAATCGGGCTGGCCACGGTTTGTTTCCTCCCTCCTTCCATCTCAGTCCCACACCCAGTATCCAAGGGTCTTGCATGGCAGAGCCCATCTTGTCTGCCCGTCCTGACCTCCTCCTCACTCTGATCACTATCCCTTTTAGGTCACCGGCTTCCCCCTCCCCCTTTATTTTGTTTAGTGTCGCTCTTTCACTATAGCGGAATATCGCTATAGCACCATAAAGGAATTTTTAAAAAGCAGCATATGAAAGCAGAGATAATAATAATAATAATAATAATAATAATTTTATTTCTTACCCACCTCTCCCTTTGGATCGAGGCGGGGAACAACATTAATACAATAACAATGTACATCAAATACATAAATTAATTTAAAAAGCATATAAAACAATCAAGGCATCTTAAAATTATTGATTTAAAGTTCATATGGGTAGGACTGCTGGAAGAGGCTGCCTTAAACTCAGAGAGAGTTAAATTTACGAATCTCCTCCGGCAGCCCATTCCAGAATCTGGGGGCGACAGAAGAAAAGGTCCTCTGGGTAACCATTATCAGCCTAGTTTTGGCTGACCGAAGTAAATTCTCCCCAGAGGACCTGAGTGTGTGGGGCGGACTGTACAGGAGAAGGCGATCCCACAGGTAACCTGGAACCAAACCATGTAGGGCTTTAAAGGTAATAACCAACACTTTGTACTTTGCTCGGAAACTAACTGGCAGCCAGAGGAGTGATTTTAAAGTTGGTGTAATATGGTCACCCCTATGTGTACCAGTGACCAACCTGGCTGCTATATTTTGAACTAACTGAAGTTTCTGAACTAGATACAATAGTAGTCCTATGTAAAGCGCATTACAGAAGTCAAGCCTTGAAGTTACCAGTGCATTCACTACCTTTTTAGGTCTTCCAACTCTAGGAAAGGATGCAGCTGGCGCAACAGCCGAAGCTGATAGTAGGCACTCCTGGCCATCGCATCTATCTGGGCTGTCATTTAGAGCGATGGATCCAGGAGCACCCCCAAGCTGCGAACACAGTCTTTCAGGGGGAGTGAAGCCCCATCCAAAACTGGTTGACACACCTCCAAACCCAGGTCAGAGCCCTTGACAGGAAGCACCTTTGTCTTGTCTGGATTCAGCTTCAGTTTGTTTTTCCTCACCCAGCCCATTACCGTCTCCAAGCATTCATTCAGAGGAGACACACTGACCAAGACATTGACAGAATGCGGAAAGTAGTGAAAACATCACCTTGTATCAGTACAGTGGGGAGGGGGATCGAAGGAGAACACAATGTCCCTGGCAACTATCAGGTCTTAAACATTTCTTCTTCAGCGCTATTCTGATGGAGCAACTGAGAGTAGATTACCTAAGGTCACCAAGTGAGTACATGAAAACAGCAAGATTCAAGCCATGTACTTCCTGTTTCAAAGCTCAGACTCTTTGTCACTACACTATACCAGTTCTTATAGACGTTCAGCCCTTGAAATGATTCACTCTATGGCCATCCATCACCATCATTTATATACTTGTAGCAAACTCAGGTGGATATGAAACGGGGGTCACTCAAAAATAAGGTATCAATTTCTGCATACTTGAGGGACTCGCTAGAAATGGAAAAGCAAAGAAGATTGCAAATTAAAAGTTAACTAGCAACGACAAAGCAGCCTGACAAGGACTTTCAGAATATTAAGGTGTCAGGGAGGCAAAAGGAAGGAGGAAATTGGAAGGAGGAGGAGGAAGAAGAGGGAATTTGCCTGTGAGGGATGGGGGAGTGATTATAGCTGGGCAGACATATATATCCTAGTGGAGCGGGGATTCACTGCAACACTTTGTTGCAGCTCTTGCATGCATCTCTTAAATCTGACCTTTGCTCCTCCAACACAAAAATATTATCCACTTTTCCCGGAGCCTTCTAACTCCATTTTATAGATCCGCAACCCTTTCATGGTTCTACCTCCTCACACCTTGAATTTGACCTACAATCCAATCCACCTTCAAGTCCTTTCGAAAAGCCATTCATCTAGAATTTACACGCGACTTTGAAATTATAGAGAGGCCTGGCAATTTCCTGACACTTCATCATGTGCCTCAGTTATCTCAGCGGAGGATTTACAGAGGGCAATAAAAGAACTAACCCAACTGTATCCCCCCGTGCTCGGAAGAACCTGCCTTCAGAACACTGTACAGCTGTAAATGGTGAATTAAAAGAGTACTTGCAAATTTCCCGTTTTTATGGCCCCTGAGTGACAAGTCCATCCATCTTATTTACAGCATCTGAGTTAACTGCTAGTTTGCAATTCAATTCCACTTTAAACACTAAACATGAAAAACGGATCTCCAGGCTAAAAGCAATAGATATGCTAATAAGAAAAATAATCTAAGCCTTGAGATGCGTATCTAGTGCTTTTGTTAGGTGGAACAATGACAACCTGAACCCTCTACTACATGGTCCTCCCATTGCACAGTACAATGACCTTCCTCTCTATGCCTCTTGTGTATCCTGGTTGCCAAAATCTGGGCGCTTGCTGCACCTCATCATCCAGGATACTTCCACGTTTGAAGAGGGCACAGGGTTGTTCTCAACTAGGTTTTCCTTGGGATGGTGATGCAGTGCATGGGGAGTTCGCTCTCACAGGAATGGAATGAGGAAGACCACATTAATGGTCAAGGCAGATTGGCCAGTGCCTCTATGGCAGGTCCTCCCCAGCACGCGGCCTGGCTTACTTTCATGAGCTTCATGAGTTATTTGTTCCGAAAGCACCCTTTTGCTCTCCCTGTAGATTTGGGAGGAGGAGCTAGTGGGTGAATGGATGGTCCTGAGCCATGGGGTGAAGTTGAACTAGAGAACCTTTTGATCCCCTCTAATTCTACAACTGCCTCAAAACCCTCTCCCACCTCCTCCCTAGGATGTCTTTTCTCTATTGCTTGGCTTTCCTAGCCTGCCTGTAACATCAGGACCTCCACCTTTCTTCTGCCCATTGCGCACCCAAAGGAGCCAAAACTCCATGCAAAAAGCCTTATGCACTGTGGTCAAAGCTGAGGTTTAAGATGTCTTCTGAATGGGGCCTATGTGAAATATAGCAGAACAAAAATATACCAAACGGCAATACAAAATACCAATAAAAGCAGCCACATAGTAACATGCCTTAACGAAAGGTCCACTGGTAGATTACTGGGCGATTTGCAGTAGATCACCAAGGGTTTTCAACTTCCAATTGCTTAACGATATTTGCAACAAAAAGACCTCCCTCCCCTTTCCCCGCTCAAATTATACAGCTGAAACCAAAAAAGCTCAGGGTAAATAGGTGTATAATCATGTAGAAAACGTTCTGCTTGCAAGCTCCCATTTCTGGTAGAGAAAGCAAATTCCTGGGCATGTGCTCAGAGGCACCCTTTCCCTGCCATGCTATGTCCATCATCTTCTTGAGCCACTGTTTTGCACCCGGTTGCCCAACTGGTGGAGATGGAGGTTGTAGCCAAAAGCAAAGCAGAACCTACAAACCTACAGTCTGACTACCCCCCACCCCCTCCCTCTAACCAGTACCCTTCACTGGCTCTCGTTTCCCTGAAAGCAAGTCCCACTGATTCCAACGACAGAGTGAGAGGAAACAATCTTAAGCAGGGATAGACATTAGATAGAAACTGTAACTTCCTTTCGTCAGGACGCAGCTAACAAAAAGAGGCACAATGGAGCCTTGCAGCAAAAAGAACACAATTTTGTTCCTTCGCTCCTCGCCCCGCCCCTCCTTAGTACAATCCTCTTCCCCGCTCTTCCCTCTAGCGGTGGAGAATGGTAACTCCCATAAGGGGCGGGGCAACGGTGTCGTTACTGCTAGCTCCGCCCCTTGGCTCTGATTGGCTCTCGCCGGCTCCCACTCATTCCCGAAGGAAATGTTAGTTACCTGCCCGTGTAGGAAGATCGTCTTGTCCCGCGCAGACTCCCTCAGCACTTTCCGGACGGAAATCTCAGCTAAGGGGAAGCTGCTGGCGACACTTTCCCCTTGGGACGCGGCCGCCCCGTTCTCCCCATCTTTCTCCTCACGCTTTTTCTTAGCGGCGGGGGACTCCGCCATCTCTTTGTCAGGCAGGGGAAGTCGCGCGCATGCGTCGTGGCCGCCAAAGCTTCGCGCTGTTACTAATGGTGCGTTTTCATAGCGCGCTCTGCCGGCGGGAGGTCGCGGTTACCGACAGCCGGGCAAGGGTTGTCTGAGGCAATGTGCGCAGGCGCACGAGTACAGCCGTGTTCCAAACACAGATACAGGAAAGGGCTTGAGTGACAACTACTACTTTGGACATGAAACTTCCTGGTTGCTTCTAAACACACCTCCCCCCCCTTTTTTTTTTACATTCTTAGATAGAAAGGAGAGCTGTCCATAGAAAATAATAGAGAAATGCCGGAATCTATTTAAATTTTCCTCTCAGACCACATCAGTTGCATTCAGGAGGTTGAGCTCTCTTATTGATTTGAATGTAGATGCCTTGCACTTTTAACAGTGCAATCATATGCATGTCTACTCAGATGTAAGCCCCACTGAGTTCAATCGGGCTCACTCCCAGGTGTGTATAGGATTGCACCGCAAATGATTTAAATAAATAAAAAAGGGTTTTTTTCCCCACCCAAAATAAGGCTCGAATTAGAAAAAGTACATTTTCTATGTTTTTATGTACATTATAAATTGAGGTAGGTGAACCGACACACGTTACCTAGGGTGACCATATGGAAAGGAGGACAGGGCTCCCGTATCTTTAACGTTTATAGAGAAAAGGGAATTTCAGTAGGTGACATTTGTATGCAGACAGCACCTGGTGCCTTATCCCTGCCTCTCCAGGGTGAAGGTCATCATGGCCAATCCAAAGCAGACAAAGCAGCAACGAGTTCAATGTGATCCCAGAAGTGTCAATAATGACCAAATTGGAATCTGCACAAGTTACAGCCCTCAAGGGGTGATATGCAGCTTTTGTGTTATATATGGTTGTTCCCAGGACTTGACTGGACTAGTGATTGTCAAATAGAAATGTAATAAATACATAAAACAACATTATTATTATTATTATTATTATCCAACTTCTTACATTTCCAGCAGCTATTATTAATAATAATTAATATTAATAATTAATATTAATAATATTAATTAATAATTTAATGGAAACTTCTTATGTTTCCAGCAGCTATTATTATTATTAATAATAATAGCTGCTGGAAATATAATAAGTTGGAACTTAAAGGACTAGTGCCAACAGCAAGGGGTACAGTTGTGACTGGACCCTGGTTCCAAACTCCAGGGCCAACTGCAGACCTTGTGTAAAGGCTTCAGACTGGCTTTCTAAACAATAAGGTTTCCATCGTCACTTGCATTATTACTCAATTTCTGAAGTAGAGGGCTAGAGCCTCAAGTCCAAGAAGCACGAAGGAACTGAAACAACCGTGGTTTCGTAATGGCTGCTATGTAAGGCTATGTAGAGAACCTCAATAGTAGCTAAACATATTTAGCCTACTCAAAACATATGTATTTATTTACTTTTACGTATTTTTATTCCACTCCTCAGCCACAAAAAAATGCTCCCAGAATGGCATTATGGATAAGACCCCAATTCCAAGAACGGTTGAGCCTTCAGGCCTACATAATTTAGACTACCATTATAGATTTAGGACAAAGAGTTGTATCAGAGAAATTCCTTTTACTTCTGACTAGACATTTCTACAGGGATTATTGGGGGGAGGGGGGAAGGTACTTCTTAACACAGCAACAACACTTTGAGTAATGTTAACAGTCGATGACACAGACTAAAAACAGTTTCCCCCACTTCTCTGCCATGGATGATACAAACATGGAAACTGGATTCACTTCTTAGCTGGGAGCTGTTTCATAGGGATGTAGATGAAGGAACATTTGATTCCATCAAAGGGATGTAACCATTATTATTATTTTTTTAAAAAAGTCAATGTGAAGATTCAAGACAGCATTCCAGTGCTGTGGCCCCTTAGTAACTGTGCCTTTTTCTCAATGCTTTAAACTCAGGATATTAATCCAGTGTGCATGGATTATCTATCTGGAATAGCCCCCACTTTTTATGGGACATGCAGCTCTAGAAGTTCCTCTGGATTCTAGAATAGATGGTGTTGCTTTCTTGTAGCCATTTTTTAAAGAAAGTATTGATCCCTCTATGTCTGATGTTCATGTGTCAAGGTAGGTCTGAATGTAGCTACAACAGCACCTTCCATGCGTAAGAGGGAGATAACAGCCAATGTGGGGAAACCCCAAGGCAGGCAAAGGTACCAAAAAAAGAAGAAAAAATCTTTAGGGGAAAAAAATGTTAGGGGAAACCCCCCCAAACACAGCCTGGTGGAGACCAAGTGTGCTCAGTGGCCACAGAGGAAATGGAAAACTGTGGGAGGGGAAGGTAGTGAAGCATGGTGGAAGGGGCCTTGCCGACTTGAACAGTAAACAGGGGCACTGCACCCTGCAAGGACTTGTTGTGAGTCTCACGTGCCATTAGTGTTCCTGTGCTAGTGCTGACCACCAAAATCACCACAATTGCAATTATTCTGTTTAGGACCACCAGAGCATAAAGCACCTCAGCGATACTGCCAGCCACTGCTTTCTTTTCCAGTTAATGGAAAACCAGACAGGTCAGCTCAGGTGAAGAGAAAACACCATGAAGGCTTCTTCAGCAAGCCAAACTGCACCGAGACATTCCTTTGATCGAGTCTTTACTTTGACCATATATCTATATTTCTCCAGCCAGACTCCAGTTAGTCTCTTCTGCTTGGGTTTTCACAGAGGTCCTGTAGATCTGAGAGAGATGCAAAAATTATTAGGAGTTTTGAACCATAGAGTTTCAAAGATTCGAGCAACCTTACATCTTCAACGGTTCAGAAAGCCTCCTACTAGAGCGGCTTAGCTTCAAAATCGTGCACGTTGTGATACGTGTGAAATTTGGTATGGCGGTATTTATGACCATGTAGATTAAAATTAGATATAGAGGCATCTCAGGAAATCATCGTAATGACCACCATCTTGGAAAATGGCACCCAAAATCCAGTTTTTGCACAATAACTCTTATTATTTGTAATTTCACAGAAAAGATGTCTCAGTACAAAATTAAAGAGCATAAAATTTGCTACAAAAACTCATTAACAATCTTTTCATAGGAGCAACCCTCGTCGAGATATAAAGGTTTTATTCCTACCCATTTTTCTGAGACACGAAATATCCGTAAGAGGCTGATTTATTCTTTCTGGATCAGGGTTTCAGATCATTATAGAAATCTGTTTACTGCATAGCAAATGTATTAAATTATCTTGTAACAAACACAAAAATTACATTTAACCATTTTTTTTTCAAATGACGGAGCTTAAAAACTTTGTTTGTAGTGAATTTAGTTTTTATCATTTACTCTCGACCACATTCTCCATCATACCTGTAACAAACCAGTATTGCAACAAATGAAACCACAAGACTGATAAACTGCATGAACTTTACTTATTGTTAAATAAAAGTTATTTTGTTTCACTAACTCCCTGCTCCTCCCCCCAATTGAAGCCTCAATACATGTTCTTGTTGAAAAAGGTGTAAATTATGACCTCTGAAAGTTTCAGGCTTGCAACCCAAAGTGCAAGATTGAGATGAGGGTGAGACAGTGCATCTTTTTGACTTCTCAGAGAAATGGGTAGGAATAGAACCTTTATATCTCGATGAGGGTTGCTCCCATGAAAAGATAGTTAATTGAGCTTTTGTAGCAAATTTAATGCTCTTTAATTTTGCACTGAGACATCTTTTCTGTGAAATTACAAATAATGGAGTTATTGTGCGAAAACTGGATTTTGGGTACCATTTTCCAAGATGGCGGCTGTTACGATGATTCCGAGATGCCTCTATACCTAATTTTAATCTACATGGTCATGAATAGCCACCAAGTGTTGCATTTTAAGCAGTTCAGTAATGTATGCCATTGCTCCTACTTAATCAACGCGCTTGTTTACATGACAGTTTAGGGCTCAAGCCCCTGCTGGATGTGTTCCCCCACCCCCACCACAAAAAATATCCCCATGCTATCAGCAGTAGCTTGCTCTTGGTTCCTCCACCACCACTTCACCTGGGATGCTCAGAGCCAAACAGATTCAATGATACAGCCGATCTGTGATGGGATGTCCTGACTTTTGTTGTTGTCATTACTTTTAAGGCAGCCAGCCACAGGGAGTTCCAATTTTAAAAGCATCCTAGCTCAGGGAGGCGGCGTTGAATTCTTTCCCCCCATGCCCTCTCCCCCTGAGCTATACTGCTCCCCCTGAAAATTCACCCCACAAGAAGAACAAAATGTAAACAAAAATGCATGCATGGTACAGATGCTATTTTTTTTCCAATGTAGGACCAGCTTTGGGTCTGTGCGTGTGCATACACAATCAAGAAAATGGTTTGAGAAGGGAGTTTTAAACACCCCCTTCCCCCAATCAAAGTCGACAGCTAGTTGGCCACTGTCTGAACAGAGTGCTGGACTAGATAGATCCTTGGTCTGATCTGGCATGGCTCTTCTTATGTTCTCAGCACCCCCTAGCCAGCCATGTTGGGCATATAGTCCATCATATCTGGAGCAAGGCCAGCTCAAGACATTTTGCCACCACAGGCAAAGGACAGGCTGACACATCCCCCAATCCTACATACAAAAGCTGACTGGACTGGCAGCTGAATCTAATTTTGACAGTGGTGATGAGATAGCATCCTCCAGCACACCTGAGGCAGCAAGTAGTTAAGGGGGCCCAGGACAGGTTGTGTGTGTGCCATACACTTCTCTGTCCTCCAACAGGCAGAAATTATGCAAACAGCCGGAAGCCTTTTCCCACCAGGATCTGCTGCCAGAGGCAGCCACCTCACACTGCCTACTGGTACGGCCAGCCCTGATCTGGAGAGTGCCAGGACGGAGAGGTCTCCCATAAAGGCTGCTAAACATCTCTCACTTGCTGATTACTTACAGCGCATCACCGTCTCCTTGATCTGTTTGAAGCTGGTCTCCTGGAGCACGACACTGATGTAATAGATGCAACGGAGCTCCCTCGGGTAGTCTCTGCGGTCCATGTCCTTCAGCACAGGGATGGTGCGCCCATTCGCCATGGGCGCCTCAGTCAAGGCTTGGTGCATTTGGTAACGGCACCAGGGATCTGTGAGGAAGTTGGGGGTGATTAGCAGCACCCAGCAGTGGCTGTTCTGGACGGCGTCACACAGCTCCGTCACAATGGCGCCCCCTACAAGGGCATCCCGTGGCTGAAGGAAGCAACGGAAGCATTCAGGCTGGCTCTCCAGGTAGGAGACCAGCTCCTCCACGAATCCAAGGTCGCCCTCGTTGTGGCAGATGCACACGTCGTACGGTTTGCTCCAGCGTGCACTCTCATCAGAACGGTTCGTGCTTCCCTGGGAGGCGGAGGACCTGTCTGTCAAGCTGCTTATCAAAGAGCAAGAGCTTCTCACCGCAGGAGGGGAGGGCGACGGAGACAGATATTTAGAATCATTGTATGACTGTCTACTGGAGGAGTTTGTACTTTTCCTAGGCTTCTGCAGTAACGCCTTGAACCAGCCTGCAAATCGAGCAATACAGAATCAAGAGAAGTCAACTGGCTGGCTTGAACGTGGACTGTGGAACCGCAGGCCCGGTGGTTAAATTCTGTCCCTTCATTCTTTAAGGTTGAAATGCCTGTCTTAAAGCTTAGTTACTGGCAGCAAGAGCTTGGCAGAGCCATGTTATGGTCCCTGGGACTGTAGGGTATGTTGAAGTCCCCCTCCAAAAGTCATAGGCACACCTACCTACCATCCTTTCCTCTTTTCCTGCTGGCAGCCGCAGTGGAAAAAATGGCCATGGCTGCTTTTGTGACCTCAGGGAGGGAGAAAAGGTGATGTTCCAGTGGACAAGGAAGGGCAGAGAAAGAAGAGACTAGGATACATCAGATCCCATGGTCTCTCAAGCCCCGCCCCCAGCAGAGTGGTGCCTCTAGCCGAGGCCTATCTAGAGGGGGGAAAATGCAAAGGGGAAGAAAGTCACCTCCATTGCTCCTCCTGTTCTGTTGGCAACAGCCTGGCAGGGCATACAATATTGGCAATCCAATTGGATTGCACCTCTAAACTAAAATACCTTGGGATTTTGGGTTCCAGCCCTTTTTCCTTCAGACCCACCCACCGCTGGAATGTGGCCCCTGAGAGCTTCTTCAAAATGGAATTTGGCCTTCAGATCAAAAAAGGTTCAACATCCCTGGATTAAACCAAGGTCCATTCAGTCCACTATCCTGTTTCAACAGAGGGCAGCCATATGCCTCCCGCAGTACCGATGGGCGTCCCCTCTTTGTCCCTATAGATGTGAAATCCTGAGGGGATGGGGGAAGACCCAGAAAAAGTAGAAGAGGAACCAGGACAAAAAAAAAATCTTCCCCACTGAGGTTTTTGGAAAATTTGGGGAAAAACAGGTTCCCCCCCCTCTTTCCCATCTCTGTTTGTCCCCAGCTCCTAGATTTCAAAAGTATTTCATTTACTTCATTTCAGCTGTTACATTTCTATGCTGCCCAATGCTGTCTGGGTAGTTCAAAATCCGAAAATTCAGCATGAGAAAGCGAAATGTAAAACCTTTAACATACAAAAGTTGCGAGCAGTTTGAATCAGTTAAAAACAATTAACGATAAAACTATCCAGACCCAATAAAACAAGTAACGTTAAAAAGCCCCATCGTATGCTGTCAAGTTCCTGGGAGTAGAAGGAAGTCCTAACCTGGCACCAAAAGGACGGCAATTACAGCTCTTCTTTGTTTTGAAATACCTCTGTGATGTTGCCATAGCTGAGAGGCCTGAGTTTCTGAACTAACCTTGTAGTTCTACTCTGAGCACAAAAACAGGATGTCTCTTTAGCAAGTACTGCTTTTCCTGCAACCAAGCCTTGGAAGAACACACTTTTCTCTCATGCAGAAGCTTGGGTCTTAATGCCATAGCAGCTTTTGTATAGTTGGTTTGGTCATAATAAACCTTGCGTCGTCCTCTTCCTGGCTTAGCTCCCCACCTCACCCCTACATTATCAGAAACTTCTGCTGTTCTTACAAAAGGAAAAAAGACAAGAGAGAGAATTTCTGCCCTTAAATCGGTTCACTCATTCCCCTAGACCAAGGGCATCAAGTCTTTTCAGCCAGAAGGTTAAATTCAATTTCGGAGACTGTCTCAGGGGCTGCATTCCAGTGATGGGCAAGGACAAAGGCAAAAGGGATAAGGACAAAATACCAGCATATTTTAGCTTAAAGCTCTTACTGCCAGTAACTGAGCCTTTGGAAAAGCGTTTCAGTCTTGGGGACTGGGGGACCGGGGAGGGGGGGAGGGGGGGAAGAACACAGAGAAACTACAAAACAACTAGTGAGCGGGTGGGAGGAAAGGGGTATGCATGGCCTTCTGTGGAACTCTGGAGAGGCAGATCAGGAACCAAAGCAGGCTGGATTTGGCCCACAAGGATGGAGTTTGATACCTGCCCTAGACAGTTTGCTCCATTTTTGCAGAACTTTTAACATGGCTGATTTCACAGACCTGAAACCTTGCTACTTCACAATTTTAAAGTGTCTTCCCCCACCTGCCACTAATGGCAGCAATCCAGATCAAATTTACTGGCTGCACATTTGGGGCAATCAGATAAGAAAAATCAAAATCTATGCTGCAATTATAACAAAAGGAAGTACATGCGTTTGTGAAACGTGAAAAGGATAGTATCAGTACAGTGCAAGACAAACGTGAGATAAAGTGTGGGGAAAGAATACACACAAACCCAATGGGATTTGCTTACTCACCTGACATATCAGGAGCAAATCTCAACCAAGAATCAACCACATCTATCTTCCTTTGCAGACTGCAAGGCAGAGAAGAGGCTTGATAAAAGTTGTTCTGTTTCTTCTCTACACTGGAATCTAACTTTGGGCCAACTTTTGCGGTATAACTTAATCTATCTACAACCCCAACAGGAAGAAAACAAAATGAGATGGTCAGATTCACTGGTTTACAGAACCCAATAAAGCTCAGTCAAAAGTTAAAGTGAACACAGGCTGGGAAAAGTGGAAACATTCTAAAACAAAGAAAAATCCCAAAACAGCCATGATGGTCCATGAGAAACAAAAAATCCCAAAACCACAGTTGGGCAATACATTTATTAGGACCGACCAACCAAAACAGCACAAGCTGTCAAGCTCTCCAGAGCTCTTCATCAGACTAACAAAGAGTTCTAGAGAACTCAAAATATTGCACATTATGTATGAGAAGCTGTACGAGAAGCAGAAATTCAGGAGGTGAAAGTCCCCCTCCACTCCTCTTGAAGAATTAATGGGGAATGCATCAGCTGCTGAATTTATGCACGGCCAAGGATACTGTTATAATCATAGGAAGCTGCTTTACACCAGGTGAGAATATTGGTCCATCTAGCTCATTATTTATATACTGACTGGTAGAGACTCTCCAAAGTTTCAAGCAGGAGATTTTCCAGCCATACTGGGAGACTCCAGGAATAGAACCTGGGTCCTTCGGCATGTAACACATGCATTCAGTCATGGAACTACAGCCAGCCTTCCCCTCTCAAAATGGTTCTCTTCCACCGCTTTTGCTCAACTCCAAGATCTGCCCCTTCTAAAGAGGTTCAAATAATTTGCCAAAAAATATCATGAGAAAAGTATACATTTTAGCCTCCCCCACCCAGAGGGTTTTGCCCAGCTGCAGAAACAAAGTTTTATTTGAAAAGGAATAAGCACGAGTACATAAGAAGAGCCATGCTGGATCAGACCAGCATTCTGTTCACAGTGGCCAACCAGCTGCCGATGGGGAACCCACAAGCAGGACTTAAGTGCAACAGCACCCATGTTCCCCAGCAACTGGTGTACATAAGGCATACTATTTCTGATGCTGAAAGTAACACAAAGTCATCAGGACTAGTAGCCACTGATAGCCTTCTTCTCGATGAATTTGTCTAACCCCCTTTTAAAGCCATCCAAATTGGTGGCCATCACTACATCTTGTGGAAGTGAATTCCATAGTTTAACTATGCGCTGTGTGAAGAAGTATTCCTTTTTTTATCTGTCCTGAATCTCTAATTGACCAATAACATGGGATGACCCCAAGGTCAAGAAACGCCTGCTTCTCCGAATATGCGCATTTTCCTATATTCGAATTTAAGTCTAATAGCAATAGACGAGAGCCATGAAGGCGCATTACGGGCTCCATATACTGCACCTTACAATTGTTCATATGCGTAGATTCGCATCATAGTTGAAGCATAGATCGAGCCTTGAATGAGGAAAAGTTGAGGACAGTACCGCCCTAGTGGTTTTTGGTACTGCCCACCTGCATTTCCCACCGTTCGTTACCCCTGCCCACCTGGTAAAACCGGTAAAGCAAGAGGGGGGGAGGGAAGAAGAAAATACTGGAGTAGTGTCTGCATTCCATCCTCAGGTCTCCAACTTATCTTCTCCAACCTTGTCCTTTTCTCCCCGATTCATCTCAAGACCCCATGGGAGTGTGTGTGTGTGTGTGTGTATGTACACTGGAAGACTTTACTGAGGTTGGAACTAGTATCCATCCCCACCCCAGCTGAAAACAAAATCATCTGCCACCGCTAAGGCATGCCTTGAAATCTGTCTCTAGCAGCAAGTCCTACTACAGTCGCACCCCCCACCCCAATAGCTCTGTTTTACTTCAAAGTTACATTGCAGTCTCTTCCTGTGAGAACAAAAGATCGCTTGTCTTTCAGATGTTAATCTGTTGCAAATCGGGTGTCCTTGGAAACATCCTGTGGGCTTGATTTTGTATTAAACTGCTTTGCCGAAGAAGATTTCAGGCAGTAAAAGGAACTGGAACACAAAATTCACTAGCACCAGGAAATGTGTGAACCACAGAGTTCAATGAGGCTTGAATTAGGGACATAATGAGAGCACATCCTGAGCCACACTTCCCGGGGAGCAAGTCCCCCCCACCTGCTCAATGCGCCTTACTCCCAAGTAACAGTGCGCAAGACGGCCGCTCAATGCCAGGAACTCTCTCGCACGGAGAGAAGTTTCCCTGCCTTTTTCCAGCCAGGATCCCAGCAAGACAGAGAGAGAAGGGAGGGAACTGGAGTAGATACGAAGCCTTAGGCTGCCTCTACAAGAGGCATTTAAAGCTCTTTGAAGTCTCATTAAAAAATTTACCTCCACACCAGCGGAGCGCAAATGGGGCGTAGAGGCGCGTTATCTCTCCGATTATGCGCATTATCGAATGCGCGTTAAATCGCCAGTTTTATTTTGCTCCGTCCGTTAAAGTGCATTTTGACTGTGTGAATATGCGCTTATGCGCATTAACTACTTGTAAACCGCATTTTGGACATCCTTTAATGCGCTTCGCCGCCTCTCGCTGCCTCTCGTGCAGAGGGATTAGGCGCAAATGCGCTTCTGCGATTATGCGCATAATCGCCTAAGAAGGCGCAAAAGCGAATCCTTGTAGAGGGGACCTTAGCGGACCTCAAATTATACTCAAAATGAACAGCGCAAATTCTTTTTCCAACCCCCTTCCTTTCGCAACAATGTACCAATGCAAAACCATCTAAACAATCTCTCTGCGCCGAAGCTCAAAGCGTGGATGGAGCAGTGGGAGGGGTGGCCAGGTAAAGGAAGAGAAGGGACAGCCATTCACTCATGACATCACCAGCCCTGCCCTCCAAACTACGCCCACTATTAGCATCAATCCGAATGGATTGGTTACATTACGATACTGCGCTCGAACTGCGGAGGAAAATTTAAAGTCACGGTAAATCGACACTTTGAAAATGCGAATTAACAGAGCCCCAAATCGTCTGACTTGCGCCCCACTCATCTGTCGCAAATGCCAGCAGGGTGCATTCAAAGAGGCGCAAATGAGCCGTCTAGAGGGACCCCAAGTTCTACTCTTATGAGGGAGAAAAATGTCTCCCTAACCACTTTCTCCACACTATGCATTACACCTCTATCATGTCTCCCCTTACTCACCTTTTTTCTAAACTCAACAATCCCACAGTTTGCAAGTTAAACAAGTTGTTGTAAGTTGTCCTCATAGGGGAATTGCTCCTGTTCCCTACTCATTTTAGTTACCATTTTCCCCAACTCTACAATGTCCTTTTTTAAGGTGTGTTGACCAGAAATGTCCACAGTATCCTATGTGCAGTCACACCATAGATTTGTAGAAGGGGATATGATCTTGGCAGTTTTATTTAAAATTCCTTTCCTAATGATGCCTATCATGGAATTTCCCTTTTTTTCACTGTAGCCGCACATTGGATTGACATACACCACAACCCCACAAACTCTTTCTTGGTCAGTCACTGATAGCTCAGATCCCATCAGCTTAGAGTGCACAATCAGAGTGTACTTCCTAAGGTTATACTCTAGTGGAGCAAATGCTTTTGATAAAGAAGGCTGCAACCCGAAGTACACTTACTTGGGAGTAAGCCTCAGAATTCAGTGGGATTTATTTCCAAGTCAACATGCAGAGGATGGCATTTTTATGTTTTTGTGGCAGATTCGTTTCTTTTAAAGAGATGATTTGAAAACCAACATCCAACATGGAATTGCACCTTAATGACTGCCTTCTCAGGCACACTTACTAGGAAGAAAGGCCAGCTGAACTTACTAGAAGACTGGCTGAACTCAGTGGGATTTACTTCCAAGTAAACACATTTAGGATCCCACTGCACAATAAAACAGTCATCTCAACTCTGGTCAGAGGAAACTAGACATTAAAGCATATTTGTTTTAAAGCAAAACAAAACACTCCCCCCCCCCCAAAAAAAATCTGCTTTGCATCAAAAGATCCAAAATCCTGCAACTTTTTAAACCCATAGAGCTAGTATCCAGTGCGAACTTAAGTCGCATTAATTTCAATGGGTCTACTCTAAATAAGATCAAGATTGGATACTACTCTAGAAATTTCGCCATCTGGCCCAAGAGTTGATTTTATATCTAGAATTATTTTTTATGCCTTATCTCAGCCCTGGACAATTGCTTCACTTCCTTCGGGTCTTTTATTCCTTTTTCTTTCTGTTTTTTTTTTTTTTTTTTTTTTTTTTTTGCGGAAGGAAACCAGCAATGAATTTCAAGGCTAGGCCTGCAACTATGGCAAACCGAATTTAAAAACATAATTTAAAAAGGGCAAAGTCCTTTGGGAAAGAAACTGACGCTAATTCAAAGGAAAGCATCAGAAGACTCACCAGTCTACGCAGGGAGTTGGCAAAAAATCCAGAGCAGCAAAAAGAAAAGAAAAAAAAGCCCTTTTCCTGGTTTGTAACTACTAGGAAGAAGCCGAGACCCTTTTGGACGCTCTCCGTCCCCGCCTGCGCCGGTTTTGCGTGGTGGCGTAAGTGAAACTAATCCGAACAAGACGCGGAAAGAAAAATAATCAGAGAGCCTATGACAAGAATTACTCAAAAGTACGTCCGGGTTCAGTGAGGCTTATTGCTAACCGCCCAACAAGTAAGTGCGGAATTTTGTCGCGGCATTACAGCCGGATTAACCAACCTCTGTCGCGATGGCTGGAAGTCGATTCGGATTTGGGTGCAATTTACAGAGGCAGCGAAGGCGCGCGGTCGTTTCTGCTTGGGAAGGAACTCGCCTGTTTCTACTTCCCGCGTGGTATGAACAGAGCGCATCTTGCGTGCCCCTCCTGCAAGAAACCCTCCTCCCTCCGCTTTTCTGTCTTTCTTTCTTCGAAGAACATGTATTCCCGCTCCCGGGATTTCAGGGCAACCGGTTCCTCCTCCTGTGATCCACGTTTATTCCGGAGAGCCATTCCGGTCGATTGGACGGGCCCGCAAGTAAGTGTACAAAGGATTGCAGCTGTTAATCCGTATTAACCAGCGCCCTGCGGCTGCAATCCGTTGCGCGTTTACTAGAGAGGAATCCCATTAGAATCAATGGGGCTTCTTTCCGAGTAAACATTTATCCGACTGGGCTTTCTATGGCCTTTCAACAAGTATACATTAAACGGAATTTGCTATTAGAAAGTAATAATTAAAAATAATAGCTCATTGCATTTTAGCAATCAGTTATTGCAGACAATCTCTTTCCTTTTCCGTTAACGTGACGCCTGGACTTGACGTTGGGGCAAAGCACCCCTCCATTGAAGTAGGTTTACTTCCTAGTAAATCTGTGTATAGGATCAGGCTGCATGACTGCAATCCATACAGCACTCTTATCTAGGTTGACCATATGGAAAGGAGGACAGGGCTCCTGCATCTTTAACAGCTGTATAGAAAAGGGTATTTCGGCAGGTGTCATTTGTATGCATGCAGCAGCTGGTGAAATTCCCTCTTCATCACAACAGTTAAAGCTGCAGGAGCTATACTAGAGTGACAAAAGAGGGCAGGGCTCCTACAGATTTAACTGATGTGATGAAGAGGGAATTTCATCATGTGCTGTATGCATACAAATGACACCTGCTGAATTTCCCTTTTCTATGCAACTGTTAAAGATACAAGAGCCCTGGCCTCCTTTCCATATGGTCATGCTACACCTGAAAGTAAGATCCCACTGAAGCCAAGGGTGGATGGGGAGATTGTGCCATCTCAGTGACACAATGTGCATCACATGTGAATGCTGCTCATGCGGGATTTATAACTCTCCTCTCGGTTAATGGTCAGGGTTCTGTGTCTTTCAGATCATCTCCACATAACCAAAGGAGAGGAAGGGGGAGGAAGCTGCAGGAAATCACACCCCAGAGGGACAGCTGGTAGTTGTGTAAACTTGTCCACAATGGGGTTAGGCACCATGGTGTTACAAAAGCAAAGACAGAATTGGTTGGGTGCCTGGTAGCTCAAAGAACGTCCCTGCACAGAGGCGGATCTGATGTGTTGGAAAAGCCCTTTCTCTTGCAGAAGGCTCTAGAGGAAAAACAGGAACTAACTGTGCAATCTGTACATGTCTACTCAGAAGTAAGTCTATTGGATTAAATAGGGTTTACTCCCCAGGTAAGTGGGTGTAAGCCTTAGGAGAGGCATTTCAATCCTTGAGAACTGGAAAACAATTTCCACAAAAACTGGGAAACCGCCAACCAATTGGTATTTGGGGAAAAGGAAGTAGGGCCAAAGGGATGGATTGGGATCCCAGGAAGGCCATATTTGGACCCCGGGGACAGAAGTTCGCCACCTCTGCCATTTGGGGTAGTGTTATTCCAAATAATTATCACTTTCCTTAAAATATTTTGTGGGGAAAAAGTAATGGGATTCTAGCCTCTAGATTTTTTCCCCCTTTGGACATACAAAGTGGAAAGACGTGGGCTGGTTCATAGGATGACACACATCACCTCCATGATAACCCTGCCCTACTAGCAGCGATGAAGAACTGCTCAGAGGTCTACCCTATCTTTATCCTTGACCCCTGGTTCCCAAAGAATATGCAGGTCAGTGTCAACCACTGGAGGTTTCTGGTTGAACCTCTAAGCAATCTGGACAAGAGCCTCAAGAAACTGAACTCAAGGCAAGTACTGTAACTGGAGCCATTTCTCCTAATGTGGTAGGAAGGACTGAAGGACAACTCATAAATCACTTTGGATTTCCCCCCAGAGTGGAATGGTTTTCCATACAGAGATTGCCCCCAGGGATAAATGACGTGCACATGAAGATATTGCATAAGCAGGAACTTAGTATCAATAATTAGACTGTCCATCCGAGATGCTGGTCCTCTTTGCCTTGACCTGAGAATCTGCCCTAGTCTTTGGTGCTGTCTTGTTCTCCTTGCCTGTATCTCCATACTCAAAGTCAGTGATGTCTCCTCAGGCTGTTTGTAGTTTGTGGTTGCCCTGCAGAGGTATTCCCCAGACTCTTTAAGAAACGGTAGGTCACATGGCTTATATCTGAAGACAGCTTCGGCTATTGGGCGGTATAAAAATGCAATAAATAAATAAATTGAAGTAGACACGGAACCCTATGCAAGGCAGCGAGATACTGAGGTGGTGAGATTGGCAGCTGAAGATGGTGTCCCACACTTTGTATGACACCAGAAGGTGGGTACAATGAACCTGGGTCATTTGGAAATGCATGCAGATTTGTAGTCTTCCACCAAGTAGAAGCTTACTGCACTCCCATTGCTGAACATTCCTGATAACCCCTTGTCTGTCTGTTATCTTTTACAGAATAATTATTGAGAACAACGGTAGAGCACCTCTAACTTACACATGGCTGCAGACAGTCTTGACTTCTCTGCCCCCCCCCTCCAAAACCCAGCTCCAGCTCCCAGGCTGGAAAACATGAAAGGTGAGTATGGGATTTTCTGGGCTTCCTGGATGTTGATAATTGATGTTTTAGGCTTTGACAAGTAATGTGAGCTGTTTGGAGACTGTAATAGATATGAAATTTCCATGTGATGCTTAAAGCCCCTGGGGTGGGGGCATGATAAGAATAAATACAGTTGCTAGAATTCATTTCTAGTTCTGAGTAGCACATAGCTATGAGATCTTTCCTTCCACCTCTTGACTATTCCAATGTTTAGCAAGTTCTCAGGTTCTACCGCAGAGGTAGCTATAGTTTCAACCAATAACAATAGCCATTTAGCTCACCTCTTGCTTCTTGAGAGTGGTTGGCAATTATGATTCTGAGAAGATGCAAGAAACGAGGAAGACAAAGAATCTTGTAATCCCTTACAGGTTAACAAATATATTACGGTGTAATAGTGGATCCATGAAAGCTAATGCCATAATAAATGTGTTAGTCTTTAGGATGTTTACGGGGCTGTTATTTTTCAATTAATTAATATTATTATTTTGCTGCAGCAGATTAACACAGCTACACCTGTAGAAAAAGAATTAAAACAATCAACTGGAAAAACTTTTTTCAAAAACAAAGCAAAACATAAAATCAGCATATAAAACAATAAAATCAAGTGGTAAAGACATCAATAAAATGTCAAGCAGCCAAAAGCCTATTAAAGGAGCTTTTATTAAAAGTGATTATAGGCACAAAAGAAATGTCTGGTGTTGAAAAAAGCAACAGGTGCCCATGTTTAGGGTCTCTTTCTCTCTCTCTTTTTTATAGTCATGGGTATGTAACTTCAAAAAGCCAGACACATTCCCCAATTCTTTGACTCCCAGTACCACAATGCTCAGCCCCTATGTCAAGTTTGGGTGCCTGTCTGTCCAGACGTTCTGGTGGAAGTTGACTGAAATCTACCAGGGGATAAGATTGGAAAACTTTTCTATTCTATAGCCGGCACATAAGCACAGAATATTGTCTGTGTGTTTTCATCAAGGCCGCAGCAGCAATCTGTGCCAACAAAGTGTAGCTTTGGAAATCTGTAGATCAGATGTCTGCCCCAGGCCAATGCTGACAAACCTTTCTCTGACATCAGAACATGTAAGCCAGTGCTGTCAGAGTTGCTGTGATCCATTTACCCGGCCACGCAGCAAAGTTAGAAGTAGATTGTAATAAAACTGTGTGGACTATGACATTGATATGCTCTTAGGTAGTTTTATTTAGAAGCTGATCCTTTCAGGCATTTAAATGAGAAGAAGAATCATGTAGCTCCTGCTAGATTGTATCACTGACTTTACTGAATGATTCTGGTGATTGTGTAGCTCAAGTATACTCCAGTAAATGTGCCAAGTCTCTACTCTCTGAAATAATTCCAACAATAATCATCTTTTCAGTCTAGAGGAAACACATTGATCCACCAGTATCTTTGCACAGCCAGCTGCTATGGAGGGAGTTTTTCTATTCAGCAGGAGCTGGGATTCCCAACTTTGACAAGATGGAGGGCAATCCAGTTTGTGTGCAAGTGGATTGTGATAACAAGGAGTATCATAAAGCATGGCATGAGGTATATTGTATTTTGGCAAAATTCATGATCTAGAGAGTTCCCCAAGCATTTGTGGGTTAGGTGATTTCCTTCCTTTCTAGCAGAGCCAAACACGTTATCCGAGGTCCCCTCTACAAGGATTCGCTTTTGCGCCTGGTTAGCCGATTATGCGCATAATCGCAGAAGCGCATTTACGCCTAATCCCTCTGCACGAGAGGCGGCGAAGCGCATTAAAGGATGTCCAAAATGCGGTTTACAAGTAGTTAATGCGCATAAGCGCATATTCACACAGTCAAAATGCGCTTTAATGGATGGAACAAAATAAAACTCGCGATTTAACGCGCATTCGATAATGCGCATAATCGGAGAGATAACGTGCCTCTACGCCCCATTTGCGCTCTGCTGGTGTGGAGGTAATTTTTTTAATGAGACTTCAAAGAGCATTAAATCTCTCGTGAAGAGGCACCCCACTCCTATGCAGTGAATTATTCACAGCAGTGTAAATAAACAGAATTAGCAGCTTTGTGTCCTATAACGTAAGTCCCTGCTAGATCAGACCAAGGGCCTCTTTAGTCCATCATTCGGATCCCAGCTAGATGTCTATCAGAAGTGTACAAGCAGGACATGAGTACAATTGCACTCTCCAGATCATGTCCTATAGCAACTGGTGTTTATTTCTTATTTGAAAATATTTCTATAGCACCTGTGATGTGTAACATTTCCAGGCAGTTTACAATGCCCAAAACGCAATATAACAATGAAGTATATAGCAAAATAAGCAACCATTAATTTAAAAAAATAAAATAAAATAAGGACAGGTTCTGCTAAACACTTCTGCTGCACTCCTATGGAATTATTAACATGGTAAAGTTAACTAGCCTTGTTTACATAAAAATGGTTCAGTTTTTTTTAAAAAAAATGTTCATGGGACAGTTTTTATGTGAGCCGAGTTGTATAGCTTTGTTTGGTACATGTCTTAGAATGCACTGAGAATCAGTGTGCGGCTAGGTAATTTTAGACCCTGGACTTAATAGCGTTATGTGTGTGTGAGTGTATGTGTGTGTAGGTAGATGACATTCTGTATTACTTCAGTTGTGAAACACACAATTTATATGTCTCTATCCCCACCCATCAACTGCTGTTCCATGTTTTACAACTGCTTCTACATTCCTTATGTGCTAGAATGTTAGTCAACCATGGAAAATAAAATACTCTCAAGGATGTGCAGTTTTGCATTTTAAACTCACTTAAATCATAGCATCGCTGTGACTACAGGAATAAAACAGAGTTTGCTTTTGCGGCCCTTAGCACCTGCTGCTCCCTGGGTGGTCATTTTGAGGTCCCTAGAGTGCAGGGCCCCGAACTTTGGCCACAAGGTCCAGTCCTAGCTGCATCACTGCTAAGAATAAATAAACAATTTAGTGTATTGGTGAACAAATGTTTATGGTGATTGAGGCCTTTTTTTAAGGTTTCAAAGGATTTTCCTTCATATAATCTATAATGCTTAATTTCACTTGAACAAGTTGGAAATTGGAAAACAGCATCATCCCTGTGCTCTGTCTTCCGTGCCTCCTAGCAGGGTCGGACAGGTTACCCTTTTATAAATGCCATCATGACGCAGCTATGCACAGAGGGCTGGAGTCATCACTTAGCATACACGCTGTGGCTTGTTTTCTGACACGAGGAGACCTCTGGATATCCTGGGAGGAAGGGCAAAAGGTGAAGGCAGGGTCAGGGGTGGGGGCTTTCTGAAAGTCCTCTAAAGCAAGGGGAAAGCTGAATTAACTGGCACGTCCACGCAGAGCAGGAGTTTTTAACCTCTTACAGCCCCAGAGCTGGATTCCATTTTGGAAAAGCTCTCAGGGGCTATATTTCAGTGGTGGGTGAGACATAAGGCAAAAAGGCTGGGCCCCAAAATCCTAAAAACTCTGCATACTTTGACGTAAAGTTCTTATTGCCAGAAACTAAGCGGTAGGAAAGGCATAAGAATAGGGAAATCCAGCACAAAAGCTGGAAAAGTACCAAATGATCAGTGGGTGGGGGCAGGGACATAGCAATCTGGGAACCTTGGAAAATCAGGATGGGATCCCAGGCAGGCAGGATTTGGCCCCCCCAATCCTGAGGTTCTAACGCCTCTGATGTAGAGCAAGCGGTAGTCGCTTTCTATGCACGGTAGCATAGATTCCAGTGCAAAATTGGGATGAATTAGTTCTCCCCTCACCGTACTCCAAGCTGTTATTAGTGCAGTAGGTTACTGTCTTTGCTTTACAAGCTTTGTCGTATCTGCATAGTATCATGCACGATAGGAGTTTGGGGTAAAGCTGATCTCCGCTTTTCCAAGGGTTCACAACCTTTTTTGTCTTAAGGGCCGTGCTGGGTTTCTGCTGGGCTGGCAAGTGCTGCACATTTGCACAAACATCTCTCACTCACTCACTCACTCATTCAAATCCAACTCCTGCCCAAGAGCATTTCAGAGGCTGGCACCTCCTTTGGTTAGATAAAACATTCCCTTCCATTTATGTGTTTCTAGCTTCTGGTTGCATAGAAAAGTTTGGACTATGTGAAGTTTGAGGCTAAAAACAAGGGCAAAGATTCTGCTCCCCTCCAACTCCTCTTCCGCCTTTCTGTGTCTTCTGCCAACTCATTTTCTACAAGGCAGCTGCCAACTAAAAATGACTTATAAAAACAGTGAATAAGCCAGACTGATTTTTGATTTAACACAAGTATGAAAGTTCAGTTCTTCTACTTCAAGATATGTTTCTGAAGTAACCTCAGCCAGGGAAAAAATCTTCCATTAATTTCCAAGTTCATTAGTTGCCAGTCCAGTGGCAACAGTATCAAAAGATTAGGTACAGTAGAAGGTCACATCTTCGTTATAGCGACTCGAATATCAAAAGGAACAGCAAGACCACACCTCATTTTTTTCTTTTTTGAAAAAAACTGTGCATCTTTCTGCACTGAAACGTATGTGCCACTGCTTTTAAGACAGTTTCCACTGAAGCAAATTTGGTGCATCATTACAATGAGGTTTCAATTATGATGAGGTTTGTTCAATCACTGGAAATTTTTTCTCTGCAGTGTAAATCTAAATTCCTCATCTTCACACCGCATCAGATAAATCTAGAACCGCAACTTCCCGGTTTTAATCAGTGATGAAGTCAGTAGTAATGTGAAAGGGAGGGCAGCATCTTCCCCCTACAAAGGAATAAACCATACATCATTATATAAAAGTTAACTGCTTAGACCTTGGCCCTTTGGCACCTTCTTGCCAAGGAACTGATAATCTCTGTAATGTCAATAAAATCCTTAACTCACATAACAACAATTTCAGAAAGCAAGAGTGTAAAAGGATGAAGTCTATTGATTGAATATATGTGCCTAAAGCTCTGGATATCTCACAACAATGTCCATACAGATACAAACCAATTAAGGAATCTTGCAGCTGGTGTTACTGGCAGAAGCAGAAACTAATCTCAACCCTATATCCTTTAGCAGAAAAAGCAGCCTGAAACACCATCAAGTAATTACAAAACACAACATTTCATTCTGACTTGCAGTTTCCACTGTATCATCTAAACACTTTGAAGTAAAAGTACTGCTTATACTATTGCCAAGTTACATAACTTCACACACCCTGTACCATGATATTTATGTTCAGACTGAAATACGCATTAAGTAATTCTAGTTTCTGACTTAACATCACAGAAATGGACACACAGAGAAAAGTTTAAACTGCACAGATACTCTGCTTTTACTGCATCAGTATGAAAACTGTTCAAGACACTTGTTCCAGTCCAGTCACTGGTGTTGGATATCAAGATTTCAGAATCAAACTCTGCAGGGGAAGCATTTCTTATTGTGCAGTTCAGCTGTGGCCAAGTACAAGGTTGGTGCTCCTTCGAATCCTACAGCCATGGTGGCTTTGGAATATCACAGGATTCCAAACTGGCCATCCCAAAACGCTGCATGGGAATATAGTTATTAACCTGGGGAAGAAGAGAGGGGAGGACAAAGGGCTGGGACTCACCATCAGGATGGATTCCCAGCACTCAAATGTGTTTAGATGATATTCCTCTCTACAGCCTTCTTCCCTCTGATGAACCTATTGAAGGAGAATCTCTCAAGGTTGATGGCCTTGTATTCACCATCCAGGATGATCTCAGCCATGGCTTGGCCCACAGCTGGTGCCTGCTGCAACCCATGTCCACTGAAGCCTGTGGCGAAGTAGAGATTTTCCACCAGTGGGTGCAGGCCAATCACAGGACTCTGGTCAAAAGTGTTGTAGTCATAGTAACCAGCCCAAGCACTCTTCACCTGTTACAAGTAAAAACAGAATACCTGTTCATCATGAGACAGAGCCAGGAAAGTGTCACAGGCAAGACTGACAAATGACTTTGCAGTTAAAGGTGCCAAGGGAAAAAAAAGACAGCGCTACCTTCCTACATCTACCACTGAGCCAGGCCAATTCAATCCATGTGATATAAATATAGTATTCTGCTTAGGAATTGAAGCCTAGCCAGCTACTTCTAGCTGAGAACAGGTTTGGACAGAAGGGATAAAAGGTTGTGTCTGGTACTCAGGAGGGGGGAAAACAGGATTGAGATGCTTTCAACAGGGAAAGATCTAAGGCCAGGATTCTATGATCTGGTGGATCCACAAGAATTGCAGAACTCAACAACCTAAGAACCTGAACTTTAGTTTATGTGGCGGATGAGCTGCAATTGTGGTGCATAACCAAATGGTTTTACTTACAGCAGTCCCCTAGTCCAAAATTATATACGTTTTACAGAAGTGTCAATAACAAACACCAAAAAGCCACTCTTGTCCACCAGACAGCTTATGCTCTGTTGCACTAGGCACGTTGGCTCTTCATTCAACTCACCGTACCCAGGAAGGAGTAAATTGAAACACAGGTGTTGCATAGCTTGTGGAGTCTGGATGTACTGACAGAGGGCCACCAGTCTGTTCATACCCAATTCTAAATGTCACCCATGCAGATATTCCAAATTAAGCTCTCCAAGTTCAAAACACAGAATCGAAGGCAATGAGAGGCTTGAAGGCTAAAGTTGCAGACGTAATGCTAACCACAGTTAGCGCAAACTGGAAAGAGACAGTGGGCCTGTTCAGACCACCATAGTTAGGAAGGGTGCACACGACATACTAAGCCATAATGGTGTTTAACCACTGTGGCTTAGGGTGTTGTCTGAACAGGATCATTATGGTTACTTGAGATTTGCAGTGGAGCCACCTGCAGGGTGTTTCTGACCATTTAAACATGATCAGGCAGTGTTATGCCTGAACTGTGTCTTAAAAGGGAGATTAAGAGCAGGAGTTAACTCTTCAACCTCTTCCATCAGATAGCCAATCATTTTACCTTCAGGGATTCAAAGTTTGGCACTCGGTGGGCCAGCTTGGGCCAGATCTTCTCCTGGAAGAACTCATGATCCACTTCTAGGTCCTGAATATCTGGCTCTTCCTCCTGAGAAGAGAATACAGACACCAGACACACTGTAACCAGAACAAGTAATGCATCCCTGGTAGTACCAGAGAATGCTGCCCATCTGAGGATGGCAGCAGCTGAAAGCCTTATTTGCACCTTGAACCTCCTAAAAGGGGAATACTAAAAGGTAGGTCCTCCCAAGAAAGTTGAGAGCAAGTGGGAGACAACAGCCAAATCCAGATTTGCAGCCTGAAGCACAAATGGGCTTTGGAAATACTTAAAATGCCATTCCAGGCTGGCTCAACAATCAGTATGGTGCAGTTAGAGAGTTGGATTAAAAATGCTTCCGGGCGAAGGGCTCCCAGCACCAGCAATCAGAAGGGATTGTACAGCTATTTTGTCTTAACAGGTTCTTTCTGCTAAGAAAAAAAAATGGAAAGAGCCATAGGAAAACAGAAGGGCCACAAAGAGCGATTAAACTGTGTGAATGGAGCAGTGTGATTGGACAGTAAAAGTCTTGTCTGAAAGCACCCTTGGACCAAGGTAACCTTGGCTCAAATCTCTGCTCAGCCACAACACTTCTTGGGTGGACTTGGGTCATTCACTCAAAGCCAAGCATTCTTCAAACTTGTGAGAGCAGAAAGGGTAAGGGGAGGCACATATGCTCTCTTTGGAGGAAAAGAGTGGCTGCATTCAGACAACACATTAAGCAACTGGGGGGGGGGAACAATCCTCAGTTGTGTTGCTTATTGTGTTGTGTGGAGGGTAACACGCTGCTCACAAACTATTAACGGTATGCTATTCCGCCCAAATAAGCAACTGAGAGAAACAACTGGCTTGCAAGTTGTTTCGCTCGAAGCCAGTTGTTTAAAGTTTTGTGTGGAGGGGTGAGTGTGTTAATGGTGTGTGGTGAGTGGGTTAGAACACAAGCCCCATAGAGGCAGGCAGCAAGAGCAACCAAAGCGGCAGCTACCACTCTGCTACAACTGGTGCAACTTGCAGAGGCTGCTGGGATAGAACTGGGAGGACTGAGGGAGGAGGAAGGGTGGGGAGAGGGGCGGGGGCTGTGTCAGTCAAATGCCGGGTTGACTATTAGTCCACTCAATGCCAGCCCCAACCACCCACAGTTGTGTAGGAATATGTTGTGTGGGGAGTACCCATAAAATAACCAACTATGAGTTGGCTACTCAACCCACCATTGACTAATGTGTTGTCCGAATGCAGCCAGAGATACAATTCTAGAGAACTTTAGGTGTTTATAAATAATAAACAGTAACAACATATAAACAAGTAATTTTGCAATGGCGGTGTTCTTAAAGGACCACGTCTCTATACACAACCATGAAAAAATGCATCAAGAATGCCCCTAGTTCACCAGTCTAGGGGGCTGGTGCAACTGCTCTAGTTTCCGGTGGGTCAGCTCCCAAAGAAACTATGGTAAACTCACTTCTGTAGGGCTTAAGCCTCCAAGGTAGTTGCCACCCAAGCCTTCCCTCCGGAAGTAAGTTCCTGTGGTGTCGATTAACATGGGGCATTCCAAGCCAGGCCCATCAGGACTGTGCCAAACATAGACGTACCTGGAAGTGAAAAGACCAAAGGACATTGTGACGATACCCCACATTTCTATTCCCTTAGGTATGTCTGGTTTAGTATGTCTGGAGAGTGCGGAATGTTGGACTGATGATGCTGGGAAAGGGGGGAGAGTATATATATATATATATATATAGTGTGAAAGAATGTTCCAGTTTATCTTTATGTTTTTCCTTATTGTCTTGGTTGGGTGGAGGGTAGTTGTGTGGAAGATAGCTGTGTGTGATCTAGTCAGGAGTGTGTGTGAGGAGATTATTAGGTTTTAGGTTTATTAGTGAATTATTAGAAGTATTAAGTATAGGCAGGTGTGAGATTAATTTGAAAAGAACTGTTAACAATAAACGTTTTCTTTTATTTTGTTTGCTACCACAAACCACGTGTCTGCTTGGCTTTGTAACTTGCTCTATAAATATAATAAAGAAACACAAATCATTACCCTTTCAGCCAACACACTCACAGGAGAACCTTATTCAAAACCCTTAACACCCTTTTCCCCTCTGCTATAAGGGAAAAGTGGTGCGTCTTTTACCCTTCCCTCAGGCTTATTCAAGAGGTGGCGCTTGTCCTGAGAGGGGTGTGCTCGTCTAGGCCTGGTGTTTGAGGCCGTGGCAGCACAGACATATACTCTGGTATTTAATATCCAAGTACTAGATTCACCTAACACCCAGGAGGAAAGCAAAAGCAGAAAGGCACCAAGTCAAGAGTCTGACAACAACGCATAAACTTGATTCTTGCCTTGGATCTTGAAGTGACAAGAACTGTTTTTCATTACAGTTCTTATGAATACATGAAGCTCTTTAGACTCTAAGCCTTTGGCCCATCTAGCTTAATATATTCCAGCCCAATTAGCAGCTCTCAAAGGTCCCTCTCTCAATGCTGCAAGCTGAGATCCTTTCAAGTGCCGATGCCAGGCATTTGGCATACAAGCCGCCTTCTCTTACTGAGGTATATGGCCCCCTCTATTCTGCAGAGCTTCACAAAAAGGTGGGCTCTGAGGTGTAATCTGGAGGAAGACAGAGGTGGCAAAAGCAAGTGTTCTGGGAATCAATAGTAGGCAAGTGACCAATTCAGTCATTCATGTTTTACTAGCACAGTTTAACGAAGCACTAACAGAAGGTGCCTAGCTATAAGGAGATTAGGTTCATCATGTGTAGCAATGGAGTGCAATGGAAACTCCAGCCTTAACCTATAAACTGAACTATGTGTGCACTCCCCATCCCCAATCTAAGCATCACGGAATAGGTCTACCTCTTGAAGAGGCAGAGGCCTATAATGCAATGCAAGGACTGGATTTAACCACACCTTTTCTTGGGTTCCACTGGTAACTTGATCCCCGATACCGAGTCTGGTAGCCCAATCCCAATGCCAGCCATTTCTGCCACTCTGCTCGACCAGGCTCCTGCCGCATTCACGACTATGGCACAGTCGATTGTGATGTACTCAGGACTGTCAGGCATCTGAACCTAGAGGGGAGAGCTGGTCACTTTTTCATTCGGCAAAGAGCCCACTAGTGCACTGATGAGGTCTAATCAGATGACAACAGGAAAAGCAAAAACAAGAAGGAGAAGGGGGGAAGCAATGGAGGCCACATGAGGTTCCCCCAACATTTGCTGCACCACAGAAGTGGCAGGTAACATCACAATCCACTATTCTTTGCCTCTTATAAACAAAGCGTGGGATTGCTGCTTTCTCCCGAGCATCTCTTGCTCACCTCCATGCTCTTTTTCAAGTCATACCCTAGCCGGGCAAAGTACACTCCAAGACACTTGCCAAAAAACACTGTCGGAAACCATGAAGTCCAAGCGCACCTTCGATGTGTTATGTGTGACAGTCTTAAACTGAGTTAATATTGGTGCTGCCTCACTTCAAGGCTGGGAAGAGCAATTACCAGTTATCATGTTTTGGGGGCAACCATGGCACAAATACACACTACTGAGAGCACTAACAGTGACCTACAATACGTACACAGTACCTTGTGCCTTGAGATGACTTTGCCTCTAATCTACTAGAGGCAGGCAATGTAGCTTTGAATGAAGGTTTGAGTTATGGCCCCTTCTGCTGCTCTTTACAAAGCTGGTCCTTAGCGTGACCATACCTGGGTCATTTTTTATGCTCTCACTCACCTACACAGGACTTTGCAAGCATCTTGTAAGCTTTAGAGGATCCCAAGTGAAGTGTATCAGGAAGCTTCACCTTGGAACCTGTCACTCAACATCATTAAGGCCTCCATTGAAGTAGCCTAAACAGATGACTTACAGTAACTTTCCTGATACGGGAAAAATTAAGTAGCTCCTCATTGCTTGTCATATATTCTTTGGAATCTGAAGTAAATGCTGGGAGGAGAGATGGAGAAACATTTAGAAGCAGCTGCAGTTTGCTCAGTCCTGAAATCTTAAAGGCTGTGAGGGGGGGAAAGGACGGCCCCATGTCTGCTTAAGATAAAACATTTATTTAAAACATTTTTAAACTGCCCTTTAGATTTCAGGGTGATAGCATAAAAAATACAAATGTGCGTGCATACACGCACAAACACATGCATACACGCACCAGATAAGCTTTTAAAGCTGGTTTAAATAAATCAGTAAAGTCTATTGAAATGCCTGGAGAAATACAAATGATTTTGCATGGTGCTTAAATGACAAGCAGTTCTGGTGCCAGACAAGCCTCTTTGGAGAGGGTGTTCTGTAACTGGAGTGCCACTGCTGAAAAGGCCCTCTCCCTTGTAGTAGATCTTTGAACCTTTGATGGAAGAGGTACATTGAGAAGGGCCTCGGCAGATCGCAAAAGAATGGGCAGACATGCATTCACAGGCTTATACAATTAACAGCCGCTCCCTGGATTCATAGAAAGAGTACAACCCCTCTGTCTCTTTTTCTCTTCATTCCCCCCCCCCATTAACAAAATGATTGCCACTATGATACACAGGATGTGGGAGATGAAAGGAGGACCCCTATTTTACAGTGTACAAGGGGGGGGAGGCTTGGTATTGGTGGGCTTAATGCAAGGGTGAGAAGAAGGTAGACCTCCAGATGTTTTGGACTTCAACTCCCAGAAGACTCTGCCTTCATGGCCAATGGTCAGGAACTCTGACAGTTGAAGTACAAAACATCTGGAGATCTACTTTCTGCCCACCTCTGACTTAATGTATGTGTGAACTAAAGAGGCACATTGACTCCTACTGCAACAATGAACTCTGATATAAAGCATTTGCTTTCCTCCCATAGCACTGAGCGAAGCAAAGCTGTGGGTATTATCCAATGTTAGTCCTACATTGAGTAGGTCCATTGAAATGAATGGGACTTTAATTAGTTGTGACTAACTTAAGCCCCATTCATCTCAATGTGTCTACACTATATAGGACTAACACTGGATACTACCCTATATACCCAGGGATATGGTTGTGGCAGGATCTGCTGCTCCCTTAAGAGTCTCCACCAAATAGTGGCTAGAGCATCTGCTCTGCTGTCACCAGGAGGTTGGAATGCTCTACAAATTTCAGTGATGAAGGTGTGTACTGCAATACCGAAAGGGGGAAACTCACACGTCACTTCCCCATAGCTCTGGTAGACACCCATGGATATTGCTTTGCTCCGGAAGGCATTGAGAAATGTCCAAGGGTCAAACCATCCTTCATTTTCCAACCCTAAAGGAAAAGACCATGTAGGATGCAAAAATAAAATTCAAGTTTAGACTTACAATTCCTTGATATTTAAATAGACTGCATAGTATGTAGTACTCTATATACATATTACTCAGTAACAAGCAGGGAACCAAAACAAAAAGAGGAAATCCTCGAAATGGTAAAACTGACATCACCATAAAACATTTCTGGCTATAGGCCTACATATTACTGCTTCAGATGAAGTGGAGGGCTGAAGGACCAAGACTAGATTAACTACTCATGAGTATGCTGTAAACAGGACATAGGAGAAATGCAAGTTTCCCCATTCTGGAGTTCCTGTGACATTGCCATATGAAAAAACAAGGAACACCATCTTTTGTCTGTAAATGTTTACTCAAGATAACAGTACCACCCTTATGCTTTCAGATAGATTGAGATTGAACAATCCAGTACCATAAGATGCCAAAGCTACATCATCTGCGTTCAACCACGGATATTTCTTTTTCAGTTGTGTTGGTGACAACAGGGAGACCTTTGCTCCTTCCATCCTGAAAAAACATTAAAAAACTGTCATCAGAATGTTCTAGGCTGGAAATGTGGAAAGTGTCTGGAATGATTAACCAGTGGAAAGTGTCTGGAATGATTAACCAGTTAGACTTATCAACTAAAACATTACCCCAGTTAAAGCAGACAGAAAGCAACACATTATATTTAAACTAAAAAAAAGAGTTACAGAAAGGATACTTTCCCAAAAAGGAGGCTATCTGAAAGTTTTATGTGAAAATTGGTATAATCAGATGAGAAAATGGAACATCTCCTCCCATTCCCAAATGTGGGAGATAACTTCACCAGTCCTACTTGCTGGGAGCTCACAGCACTTCATCTCACTAAACAGGGCAAGTAGGGGAAGTGAGAGTGGCTGATTATTTAGTCATATTCTGATTCCATCTGTGCTTTTTTTAAAAAAATCCTCAATCTCCTAGAACAAAAATTTGGATTTATATGTATCATTTGGCTGGTTCACACATCATGGTAAGCCACCGTGGGTTAATTCACCTACGGGGCTCCGATATGTGCACCGGCTGGCATTTTGAATAAACAAGCCATGTTGGGAGGAATGCCAGAGCTTATTGTGTTGTGTGAATCTGGGCGTTAAACTCTTGGATGTCCAGGTTCACACAACATGACATGCTGCAGCGCATCCCCCACCTGGCTTGCATATTCAAAACGGCAGGCAGCACACATCTCAGAGCCCCATGGGTAAATTGACCCACAGTAGCTTACTGTGACATGCGAACCAGGTCATTGTCTGACAAATTTCAGTGCCAATGATGTCTCTTTGTATAGGAGGTACCCTCCCTGATAGGGTTGCAAAGGTAGGAGCTTTTAATCAAAATTGCCTGGTTTCCCACTGCAGCAACTGGAGATGTATACTCTTACATTTCCACCATGAGGAGAAAATTAGCAGAGAGGATTTGTAGCTGGAAAATGCTGGTAGGGAAAGACTTAAGACTGCAGTCATTGTGGCTGCATTAAAACAAAACAAAAAGGCCAAGGCCAAACTATACATGACTAAAGTCACATATAGCTTAGTCCCAAGGTATGAGATGAAACAACCTCCAGAGCACACAAGAAAGGCAAGTCTGAAGAAAAGGAACAGGAAAAAATGGACCCTAAAATCCAGTAATGGAGACAGAGAATCACTGTGGCTTTATGGTTAAGTGTGATAAGGAGAACATGACATTGTCAATTACCTCATTCATACAAACATCTGTGTCACTGCCCTTCTTCCCTTGGCTTCCTTCAGCCCACAGGATCCCTGGGACCCATACCTTTGAATCTGTACATTCTCCTCCAACACAGCAGCTCCTTCATCTGAAGCCAGGAAGAGATAGCCCGAGGGATGAAATCGAACATCTATGGGAGGCTGGTTGACAATACAAAGGTATTCCTGAATGCAAAAGATAGTCTGTTTAGACCCCAAACAGTCCTCCTCTCCAAAATTCTGAACAGCGAATAAACAGAAGTATAGCCCTAACTTTTTTAAAAATGAAATACATGTGTTAAAAATGTATATTCACTGCTTCCCATTTTAAAAAAATTCCAAAGCAGTTTACAACAAATGAAAAAAAAATACATTATTATCAAACCAGAACAGCATTAAGACAAGTTAATGACTAAAAACCCCCAGGATAAACAAGTATGTTTAAAATAATTGTCAAAAGCACATGACTGTTGGTTCCTGAGGCATCACAAAGCAGAAATCATTTCAGAGGGTAGGGCCACAACAGAGAAGGCCTGTTGCTGTGTTGTCAGATGGGACTGTGCGGGACAAGAAGGCCTCTCCTGAAGATCGTAGTGCTCTAATGGGTCATATTATAGGGGAAGATGATATTTCAGGTCATGTAAAACATCTATACAAAATTAAACCCAAATTCTGGAAACAGTCTAAGCCAGCTTTCAAAACAGGCTAAACCAGGGCCCCAATCATGCAAGAATGACAGCTACCATCTTTGTAAAACTGACATAACCCAAATTCTAGGACATAAAAGCTATGTAAGATTGCCTCCAATGAAGGGACTTTTAGTTCCAAAATGCACCAGGCTCAATAAATATATTTTTCATTGGCACCTTAGAGAGAATGCAGTCTCTTTTTGCATTCTGACCTGTTTTGATGCTTCCTCCTGGTTTCTTTTTGTACAAAACCATAATATAAAAAAATAAATACACAAAATAGCTATAACGTACTAAAACATAATCAGTGGCCATCAGAAAAACAAACACAAAATCGAAATGGCAGGCATTATAAATCGCCAGAAGCCGAGCCAAGATAACTTTGACCTTGAAAGCATGTGGTCTGGGGTTGTAACCGATATGTGTTTGTAAGTCCTACAACAGAAGAAATCAGGAAGTAACCTCAGGATTTTCTGGGTGGTGAGCATGCTACTGGGTTGCCTATCATGTAGAAGCCAAAACTACTGAACGATTATGACAGGAGCAGTGGAGCAAGTGGGAGAAATGCTCCCAATCACAGCTTCAGAGTGGAATATATACGGTGGGAAGCAACGGTTCTAGTAGCTCAAGAGCTGTAGAGGTATGATTTTTCACTTGCTTGGGCATCCCATTATTGTATTTGAGACATCCAAGGACCTGCACACTGGACTGCCTGGTCTCCTCCTCTCTTAAGAAGGAATGGCAGCCCATTTGCCTTATCCAGGGGGTGTTAGAAACAAGGCTAGCCAATAACAGAAGCAAGAATGAGGTCCCTCAGTTCCAGCATCCTTGCCAAACCCACCCAGCATGACTTACATTGATTGTGCGTAAGAAGTTTGCTGAGAACATGCTCATCTGGATGTTTTCTGGTATCGAATATTGCTGCCGAATCCCCCCAACAGAGAGTACTGTAGATGCTTTGGAGTACTGCAATAAATAAATAATAATAATAATAATAATAATAATAATTTATTTCTTACCCACCTCTCCATTTGGATTGAGGCAGGGAACAACAATATGATAAAATACATAAAACTGATTAAAACATGACACACATTATTAAAACTGCATTAAAACATCCTAAAAACACCCTAAAAACATTCTAAAATTCCATTGGATATGCCTGCCGGAAGAGAACAGTCTTTATAGCTTTCTTAAATTCTAAAAGACTGTTAATAATAATAATAATAATAATAATGATGATGTATTTCTTACCCGCTTCTCCGTCTGGATCGAGGCGGGGAACAATATGATAAAATACGTAAAACTGATTAAAACATGACACATATTATTAAAACTGCATTAAAACTTCCTAAAACATCCTAAAAACATCCTTAAAACATTCTAAAATTCCACTGGATATGCCCGCCAGAAGAGAACAGTCTTGACGGCTTTCTTAAATTCTAAAAGACTTAAGTTGACGAGTCTCCTCCGGCAGGTCATTCCACAGTCTGGGAGCAGCAGAAGAGAAGGTCCTCTGGGTAACTATTATTAGCCTTGTTTTGGCTGACTGTAGTAAATTCTTTCCAGAGGACCTGAGCGTGCGGGGCAGATTGTATGGGAGAAGGCGATCCCGCAGGTAACCTGGACCCAAACCATGTAGGGCTTTAAAGGTAATAACCAACACTTTATACTTCGCCCGGAAACTAATTGGCAGCCAGTGGAGCGATTTTAAAGCTGGCGTAATATGGTCACCCCTAGGTGTACCGGTGACCAATCTGGCTGCCATATTTTGAACTAGTTGAAGTTTCTGGACTAGGCACAGAGGTAGCCCTATGTACAGCGCATTGCAGAAGTCGAGCCTCGAAGTTACCAGTGCATGCACTACCATCTTTAGGTCTTCCAACTCTAGGAAGGGGCGCAGCTGGCGTATCAGCCGAAGCTGATAGTAGGCACTCCTGGCCATCGCATCTGGGCTGCCATTTGGAGCGATGGATCCAGGAGCACCCCCAAGCTGCGAACACAGTCTTTCAGGGGGAGTGTAACCCCATCCAGAACTGGTTGACACACAAACGACAGAGAGAAAAGGTGTTGCTAAGCTACACAGTGAACCCCTCTCTCCCCAAAATATTTCAGTAATGCAAAGAAGCAGCAAAGGAAAAAAGAAAAGAAAACTGTGTAAAGGATCCACTGGAAGGACAAAATCTCCATATATTGCTATGCTAGCAGTTTTTATGCAATTTAATAGGCTATCTATCATTCTACATACTACACCTGGGGTACTTGGCACCTGCTAACTCCCTGCCCTCCAGTTTGTTTTTTTACTTTGTCTTTTTAAATAACAAATAATTGGGAGGCCAGCATGCTGCAAAGTGAAGTTCCAGTGCTGCCCCAATCTTTATTTTCCACAATGCCTCTGGGTCCCATTGGCACTCTTAGAGAATATAATTGATGGGAAGCCGCAGTCCAGTGCTTTGTTTTGAGGCATGCCCAGAAAAAGTAAAATGTAAGCTGGGAGGCAGAAGGGAGAATCCTGGTGTGCGTGCGTGTGTGCGCGTGCAAAAAGAGTATGAGGAGCAAAGGGAATGTTTTGCCTGTACTGTGTGTGGGTTGTTGGGGTTGCATGTTTGCTTTGTTTGAGAAAGAGACAGTCTTGGTTGGTTTGGTGTTGTGTGTGTGTTGCTCCAGGTTTTGTGATTGTGCAATGTGTATTTTGCATGAGGTGCATTTTGGGGTGTGTGGTGTGTTTTGCCTGACTTTTGTGTCTGTGTGGTATTTGTGGGTTTTGCCCGGGGTATGTGAGGTGTGTTTCTCTGTGGCTTACCAATTTGCTTTCTGTGAAATAGGTATTTTGTTGTGCTTTGTGGGGGCAAATATGTGATTCGGCATTTGTGGCTCAGATCCCACCTTTACCTTATACTCAATTTCTTGCCCAAGTTATTTGTCTCTGAGCTTCCTCAGTTCGCCTCCTGTGAAATGGGTACTGGAGCAGAAAAAAATATGTATTGCATTCTTATCCCATCCTTCTTCCAAGGGGATCAGGGCAGCATATAGTTTTCTGTTCCCTCCCATTTTAAACTCACAACAACCCTGTGAAGTAGGGTAGGCTGAAACAGCACCTGTCCTGAGTCATCCATGGAGCTTCAAGGATGAGCAGGAATATCCATGGGCCTAGTCTGAGACTGTAATCACTACATTACACTATCCATACCTTAAACAATAGCCTTTAATGCAATTGACCTTTTTAGAAGGAAGCTGATGCTGTATGAGCAAGTCAAACACTTAACATTACACTTGATGTTTTGGGACTTTTCCTTAAGGGCCACACTTTAGATCTCAAACTACAACTCACTTGGAGGTCTCTCTCAACCACCACCACTCGTAAGGCATTATGGTGTGGCTCTCTCCTCTTCAGCCAGTAGGCAATAGACCAGCCCATTATCCCACCCCCAACGATGACCACATCAGCCTGATCTGGAGGGAGTCCTCTTGAACTCTCCAGAGGGCTCCAGTTACTGCCAGGAAGGAACTCTTTCGCCTTCTTGCGGAACTTGACCATCTCCTTCTCGAATTCTGAAAGGAGAGATGCACACAGTCACCTAAGGCCACTATACTAATAGCGAGTACTCAGCAAACAAATCCACTGTCTTTCCTATAAAATGGCTTGGCATTTTTCAAATTCCTTACCTTCTAGGAACCCATTCCATAATTATTGCCTGCTGAAGAATCCGTGCCATGGAAACTCCTGCCTGTTGGAAATGATTTTCAGGAGTTTCTGAGTACCATTCTGAGCTCCATTCAAGCCCTCCGAAGCTAACTATAGCCCATGTGAATGGAGAGCACACTTTAACGGACATCCAGCACTCTTCCACAACTTTCCCATTGAAGGGAAAGATGGTGTAGTGGTGTGCAAGGTGGCTTTCGGGGAAGCTTGTCCACCATTAATGATGTTTTCATCAATATCAACTGGTAAGTTTCCAAAGAGCTTCCAGAATATCCCAGAATAGAGACTGAAAACCTACATTTCCACCTATCCAAACCCCACACTTTAGCCATTACATTGTGCTAGCTCAAAAGTGCCAGGAGAGAATAGCTTTCAGTTACAAGAATTGGAGAAATTCCACTTCTTGCCATGGCTAGTTAAGAAGTAACACAGTGCCCCGGATTCCCAAACTCCTCAGGCGTTCCAGAAGGATACCATGGTTGATGGTATTAAAAGCCTCTGAGAGATCTAAAAGTACCAGCAGGGACACACTCCCCCTGTCAATACTCATGCAGAGATCATCCACTAAGGCGACCATAGCTATCTCAACTCCATATCCTGCCCTGAAGCCGGTTTGAAATGGGTCAAGAAAATCTGTATCATCCAAGACTGCTTGGAGTTGGAAGGAAACTGCCCTCTCAATCACCTTGCCCAAAATGGAAGATTTGATACTGGTCTGTAATTATTAAGGTCCAGGGAGGGTTTTTTTTTAGAAGAGGATGTACCACTGCTTCTTTTAAACATGGTGGAAAATTCCCCTGAGAGATGCATTATTAATATGTTGTAGTTGTAGTCTAACTGCATCTCCTCCCTGGGCGACCAGCCAAGAAGGACAGGGATCAAGAGGACAAGTTGTCTTCCTTACTCGTCTAGGCAGCTTGTCCACGTCCTTGGTATTAAACCAAAATTAAGCTGGTAGGAAGAAGAGCATACATTAGAAAAATCCACATGTATATACCCCATAGATGTTCAACAACCCTAATTTTGGTGGTGGAGTATGACGCTGTATCCTTCTACAGAAGCCGAAACACTCAAATCACAACTATAGGAATCCATCAAGGAAGCAAATCATTCTTCTCTCATCCTGAAACCCAGCAACTACATTCAGTTCAGCTGAAGTGTGGAAATGCTGTAGAATGTGCTGCAAAAATCAGCTTAAAATGAGCTCTTATGGATTCTATGATGTGCTTGAAAGTGTTGGCAATGCCTTGTGAAATCTCAAAAGAAGCCAAGTTGTTAAAGATAGTTTTCTGTGGCTTGAGAGAATGTTAAACTTCTTGTCCCTCCCCCAAAACTGCAGAACAAATCATGCAAAACAAGAAAGAGGATGCATATTGTTCAATAATAATTTACAGGCTACAAAATGCAGCCTTTCTTGTTATAGAACAGAGCCTTTCTTGTAATAGAATGCAGCCAATGTTAGTTATTTTGTTTTTAGAACAGAACACAGCTCTGGTTAATACCATACTAACTGAAAAAGCAAAATTCTTATTGATTTTGATGATTGTAAGGCTTTCTGATTATCTTTGCACTTTGTGTTTCAATGATTGTGATGCCCTGGCACACCTCTGGCATCCCAAGTTCAAAACACAAGAACTTTGAATGCAAGGACTGTGATGATTAGCCAATTCATATGTAAGAAGTAAGAAGTATCCCCTCTTAATCAGACAGATTTTTAAGAACGTAAGAGCCATGTTAGATCAGACTAAACAGCAATGTAGTTCAGCATTCTGTTCTCAAGTGGCAAACCAAACATCTATGGAAAACCCACAAGCAGGACATGAGTACAACAGCACCCTTCTTTTAAAAGATTTGTAATTCTTTTTAATACAACAACTTACAAAAACACAAGCCGCTAATGTCATTTCGTTATCCCCAGAATTGCAAATTGGGAGAGTAAAATGTACAAGCATGCTGTCATGGAGCAACTGACTAAAGCTGAAGTCCTAAACAGGTTTACTAAGGAATAAGCATCACTGAACTCAGTGTGACTTACTTTAAATGCTTATTTGATACATTGCGCTTAGTTTGATTTTCACATATAAAAGAAAAAAAAATTGTGACCATTGCAATGTACTTTATGTATATCTCTTTTCTTCATTTGACTAAGATAGAAGATGCTTCCCCCTCCTCACTTTTACTTGGTGGTGGGGACAAACACCTCTTTTCCAGTGGCACCATACCCTTTTGCAAACACCTGCCTTGAAAATGATGAAAGACCTAGTTCTCTTTAATCAGGCAACCGCTAGAGAAGAAATGTCCCATCTCTCTTCCCTGCAATTCGCTGCAAGATGTTATGATGGCCACCAATTTGGATGGCATTAAAAGGGGGGGGGGGTAGATACATTCCTGGAGGACAAGGCTATCAATGGCTACCAGTCCCAATGGCTACATGCTACCTCCAATAACAGAGGCAGTATGTCTATGTACACCAGTTCCTGGGGAACACAGGTGGAAGGGCACTCTTGCACTGGTGTCCTGCTTGTGGATCTCCCGTGGGCAGCTGGTTGTCCACTGTGTGAACAAAGTGATGGACAAGATGGACCTTTGGTCGGATCCAGCATAATAATAATAATAATAATAATAATAAATTTATTTCTTACCCACCTCTCCCTCTGGATCGAGGGGGGGGACAACAATACATATAAATACGAAGACCATAAAATAGATAGTACATTAAAAACAAATAAAAGTAATACATTATTAAAAACCATCTTAAAATTCAACTGGGTAGGCCTGCTGGAAGAGATCAGTCTTCACGGCTCTCTTAAATTCAAGAGGACGGCTAAGTTGTCTGGACTTCTCCTCGGGATGGCGTATCTGCTTCTCCACACTCTCGCATCCCCACTCCTACCCTCGCATTCTCTTCACAACAACCCTGTCAGGTAGGCCAGGCCGAGAGAAAGTCGCAGGCCCACCCAGGAGGCCCTCCGGCTGACAGATTCCTATCCACACGCGCCGCCTCATACGCTGCCCAATGCCCCACCTTCGAATGGGTCGTAACGCCGCGGGGGCCCTCTACCAAATGGCCGGCGGAGCACCGTCGGGCTCGCGGAGAGTCGCGGCGGCGGCGGCGCCACCAAGGGACGCAGCGCCCCGAGCAGCCTCCGCCCGCGGAACATGCTGCTGCTCGGCATTTCTGACACCTTCAGCCGCCGAAGACGAACCCGAGCACTGCGCGCATGCGTCAAGGACATCTCCTTTTACCTCAACGCCGCCGTTTTACGTGCGTGAAAGACACGTCACGCCCCCAGTGCGCTGATTGGACCACTCCGTTCAAAATCCCCGCCCAGCGTTCAGAGAGCCTCCTCCCCCTGCACGCCAAACGCCCACCCTCCGTGTTTCACAACTGGCCAATCCGCATTCGCGCTGCAGCTCCGCCTCCTTTTCCGCCGCGCCCCTCTCCGAGGGCCACTCCGCGTTGCCGTTAGCTGTGACGTGGCCAATCCGCTCCTCTCCTCCCACCCCAAACGATACGCTTTTTTCATTTGGAGGATAGCCAATGAGCTCTGCTTTGTACGTCATCATGAGCCCCATCTCTTTCTCAGCTCACCAACGAATTGGCGCAAGCATAAGTCTGCGTGTCCTGTCGCAGACCAATCACTGCCCCTCTCTCTGTCTTTCCTAGGAACTTCATCTCTATGGTTGTACGGATGAGGCCCATATTCTTAAAAGTATTTTAATCAATCTCTATTTAGACCGCTTTACACCTTTTCTGTCTCTATGCTCCACAGAAACGCCTTTTCCGGAGGCGAGGCCCAATCACAACGTCCGTTTCCTTTGTAGGTCCCGCCCTCCCCTACGGCAAGCAGCTTCCGGCGGAAGTGAGGCGTACTGTTAGAGAATAATCTGACGTGGGTAAGGAAGTCGGGCTGGTTTCCCGGCGTCTACGGCCCCGACGCCCCCAGTCTCCCCCTTTTCCCCCGGGGCGCGGCCCCGAGCCCCCCGGTTCCGCCATGCTCGACTTCTTCACCATCTTCAGCAAGGGAGGCCTCGTGCTGTGGTGCTTCCAAGGCGTGCGCGGCCCCGCGGCGGCCTGCACGGCGCCTGTGAACGCGCTGATCCGTTCGGTCCTGCTCCAGGTGAGACCCCCCCCCTTCGCCCTCTCCCCCCTTCACTTCTTCAGTTAATCATTATCACTGCTTAAGTATGTATAAGCTGCCTTCCCCCACCCCACCCGCCCTATCAAAAAAACTTGTATTATGTTTCAAGCTATTTTTTATTTGCCATACCATCAGCCCACATTTCCCACCTATATTGCTCGGCCTAGGCAATGTTGTTATTGTATTTCCTTTAAAATGAAATAGTCTCAGGACTGTAAAGCTATGAAATAATCTGTAAACGGACAGACCAGTTCTGCGCTGGTTTACTCAACTGTAATATTAAGCGTAGTAATGCTGAAAGGGCAGAAAAGGGCAACTAAAATGATCAAGGGGCTGGAGCAACTCCCTCAGGAGGGCAGCTTACAACAGTTGAGATTGTTTGGCTTGGAAAAAAATGAGAATAAGGGGAGACATGAGAGAGGTGTACCAAATTATGCAAGGTGTGGAGAATGCGAAGAGAGCAATGTTTTTTCTTCCTCTCTCAAAGTACTAGGACCTGGGTCATCGCATGAACTTGATTGGTGGGAGATTCAGGGCAGATAAAAGGAAGGACTTTTTCACACCAGGCATAGTTAAACTATGGAATTAGCTACCGCACGCCAGTTTGGATAGCTTTAAAAGGGAGTAGATAAATTCCTGGAGGAGGAGACTATCAATGACTATGCACTACCTCCAGTAAGCCTATGTGCACCTGTTGCTGGGGAACATGGGTGGGAGGGTTCTGTTACACATTCTGCCTGTGGGTTCCTGGTCAACAGCTGGTCAGCCTCTGTGTGGACAGAATGCTGGTTGGACCCTTTGTCTGATCCACCTTGGCTCTTCTGATGTTCTCATGACTACCTTATAGGGTTGTTGTAAGGTTTGCAGTTACATAAATGAATATGATGTGCTTTTGAACACTTGAAAGCACTGTAATTGTAGGTATTTTATAGTAATAACAAACTCATTCTCCGAATGTAAATCCTTTTGTAGCCAGAATGACACCAGAAGAGAAGGAGGTAACGGTGGGCTAGGGTGGGGGGAGTTTTGTACAAGGAAAAAAACAAGGGTGGGGGGAGAAGCCACAAACAGCATAATGAGGACTGAGCATGCTCAGTGGGTACAGAATGCACATTTATTGTTTTGGGGGTGGAAAGGAAAACTTGGGAGGAGGAAAACTTGGAGGAGAAATGGAATGGAGTATGCTGGAAAGGGGTCTGACTGGCTGGTACCCTGAAAGGGGGGATCCAATCCTGCAGTATTTTATTGCAGGCCCATCTTATTATTATTTAAATCCGCTCTTGCACTCTTTCTGCCTTGAATCTCATCTCATAATGCCTTCACCCTCCACTGCCATTACAAATTAACCATTCACATATGCTTTCTGTAACTTATCCATTTCTGTATAGTAACTGAAATGATGCAGAATTGTCTTATGATTGTATAATTCATCTTAACCTGAACTTCCCTCTGGATTCCCCATTAAATACAAGTGTTTTGAGTGGCAGGATGAGCTGGTAATTCACCTAGATCTTGCATCATCTCGTAATTGGGACATTTTGATCCTTAGTCATTGCTCACAGTGTGAACCTTAAGATCCTAAACAGGCAATAAGAGCTGGTTTATTTAGGACAGATTAATGGCTCATTATTCTGCTTTGGGACTATGTCTTCCCTGTATGCTTCAAAATAAGTAGTGTGGTTAAACAGGGTTCTTGGATTCTTCTCACAGACTTTCATGTTAAACAAAGCTACATTTTTGATGAACTGAGCATGAAATTGCATGACCTGTATCTGTATTTTAACCATAATTTGTCTACCTTCTAAAGATTGAGTTATATCATTAGTCGTCCTGAGCTCTGCTGTTGCTATGTTCCAGAGATTAAAGGTGTGCTTATAAATGCTTTCAAAATACAGTGAGAATGCCTGTGTTCTTTGGGCTAACACTAAAGAACAAATAGCTCTTAATGTAAATTGTGCTTTTTATTGCTTTTTATTTTACTATCAACATGCATGTGTTTACAATCAGCGCCATCCGATTTCTTTTTCTTTTTATATAAGAAAAGGATTTGTGGCTGGAAGGTGGTAATTTGGTGAAGGCCGCTTTGTGTGTTTCAAGCAGATAATACTTGAGCCCAAGTATTTTGGGTCAAAGGCTAAACACTTTTACCATTAGACCACCCTGTTTCCTTTATGTTTCTGTATTTAGAAGATTTTTCTCAGCAGAAAGGTGATACCTTTTCAGCTTCCCTCTGCTTTGGGGTGTCATATGTTTCTGCATTGTCACAGAATTGTTCTGTATTTCCGAAAGCCTCTTCGTGGATTCTATAGCAGTATTGTCCTGTTCCTTGGATAGGTTTTCATGCCAACAGTTTTCACATCTGTACTAATGAGCGGGTGCTCAGAATTGCATCTGCTGTATGCCATGCAAGTGTGGTCATCTTGTTCCATGTAGCTTGATAGCAAGGGCAGGACTTGGGCCACCTCCAAATCTACTTCCTTTGGTGATGGTGTTTTATTTGGCACTTTGCTTGTTCATGAAGGCATGACACTGATAGGAGGTTAGATGACCGCGTAACTATTTTAAATTGAGGCAGACTAAAGGTTCAGGTAGACTACCGTAATTGGTCTTGATTGTTTGTAGCTCTCCAAGATCTTGGGCAAAAATCTATCAGGCTTTCCACTGGAGGCCGTTTAACTAGAAATGGTCGAGATGGAACATTCCTTGATCCTGGTCTGGTTTCTGTAGGAGCAGGCTAACGTCAGTTTTGTCAGGGTTGTTCGCAGACGTTGTACTGAACCTATCTAATGGGTCTGCCAACAAAAGTAGGGCTACAGGATCTGAATGTAGATGATCGCCGATGATATGGTGGCAACTGATGCTAGACAGCCAGAAGTCTGAAACCACATTGTGGTGGAAATCCATGTTGTATAAATTGCAATTTAATTAATTGTGGCCTGACTTGTGTGTCTTGAAATAAAAGTTACCTGAATAGGTTTGGGGGTGAGGGATCTGAAGTACCTGGTTGCTCAGGCACTTGAAGATTGAAACTGCCTAGTAGTATTTGAAATATTTTCCCCACCCCTCCCTAGAAAGCACTTGCAGTTACCAAGCATGTCTCCTTGTATCTCCCACCCTCAAAATTCATCTCTATGGCTCCTGCAATGCAGACTTCTGCATCCCACAGTGAATCCTGCTAATGTATTTTTCCCTCTCATTTCAGGAGCGTGGTGGCAATAACTCCTTCAACCATGAAGCCCTTACATTAAAATACAAGCTAGACAATCAATTTGAGCTAGTCTTTGTGGTAAGTGAGCTGTTCTGTATGAGATAAGTATTTCAAATGGGTGGGAAATACTCTGTAGCTAATTAAATAGTATTCTGAACTAGAGAACTTCCCCCTCATCATTGATGTATTGTCTCTGAGGTTGTCCCTTAAGCTGCCTGTGATTTGGAACTCTCTGAACAGATCTTAGCTGCTTACTCAGTCTTGCATCACAGATCATCATGATGGCAACATCTCAGAAATGCTCCTTTGTGTTTGGATTGTTCACCTGTTTAGAAAGAGCAACTAGACTTCAAAACGAAGATGTCTTTTTAATTAATGGCTACTTTCACATATTACAATAAACCAAAAGTTCTGGCATAGTCAAGCTACGTACTAGTGTATGCAGCTTGTTCATTCACTTCGGCAGGTAAACAAACTAGAAGAGGTAGCTACATATGATGTCTGAACCTAGGATTAAGGTTAAGTGTTCTGAAATAAGCCAAGATTGTAAGCCAGCTTTAAACTATGGTTTGTTGTTGGTTTACAAATCCTGGCTTGCTTGGCTGCGCTTAACCATACCACCAGCTTCAGAAGTTACCTAAACCTATTCCTTCCTGCTTGGTTTACCACTCATGCAAAGTAGGGAGGGAGCAGGCTGTGAGCACTATGTGCAGCTTGTTCACATTGTGGCTTATTAAGCCAGAATTGTTTACCTATAGTTGCATGTGAACATTTACAACATGTGGTGGTTTTGGTTTTTGCAGGTTGGATTTCAGAAAATTCTGACTTTAACATATGTGGATAAGTTGATAGACGATGTCCATAAGGAGTTCAGAGACAAATATCGAAATGAATTCCAGCAGAAGGGAAGTCTTGGAATTCTCAATGGCACCTTTGATTTTAAAGAAGAATTTTTACGTCTCCTACGGTAACAGTATAATCCCCTTCAGTAGTAAAGCTGCACAAGTTTTTTTCCTGTTTGTTTTCCTGTGCTATATATTTTGGAACTACTAAAGGGCAGAGGTTTGAGGAGGGGGAACCTTGGCTCAGTAGGAATTACACAGTTTTGTCTGTGGAGGTGGGCAGACAAGACTTGTGCCTGTGGTGGGAATTGCTTGTGTGATGTTTGCGTTTCCTAGCTTTTCTTACCTTCAGAACCGATTGTTTTTCCCCTCCTACTTCTGGATGGAGTTGCATTGCAAGCAGGGAACATTTTGGAAAAAAATTACCTTTGCCCACACCTACAAAGCTGCATCTATTACTTAGGGAATTTGCAGAAAACTGTTAAAACTAAGCCAGGCACCATTGCAGTTCCTAGTATAGCCTATCATGATTTATTGCATCCTGTGCATGGACAGAGCTTACTGAGGCCACTGGTGGTCATGTGCCTGCCACTATCACCCCTGACTTTCAGGGACTAGTGCCGCAATCATAGATATAAGAGGTGACTCTTTGGCCATTCTGAATGCTTTTTGTTTTTTTGTAAGTGTGTCCTCATCTGGTCAGCTTATTTTTTAAGGGGGAAAAGAGGACCAAATCAGTGACTTTGGAAAATTAGAGGACGTGGATCTCAGCATGTACTATGAAACAAGTCTATTGAAAACAGATTTATTTATTTTTTAAAACTCAACATAAACTCTTCATGGGCGGCTAGTTCTCCTGGAAGGCAGCAAGAGGTGTGACCTTGCTCAGACAAGACTCTTGTCCCTTGAAGAGCAGTTTGGCTATGTTCAGGATAACAACCAACGATAGCTTATTACACAAATGTGCCATGACAATATTTGGGTTTTAATGCCCTTCCCTCTAGGTGCGAGGGGATGACATTTGAAGCTTCTGTTTGTGATGTACAAAGCACAAACAGTGCTTTTTTCATTTTGTGTGACATAGTTAAGAAACTAGGCCATCGGTCAGGGTCAAGCTAATCTGATATTCTTTGTTAACAATCATTTGCACTAATCACAGTTTGCTGTATTTGGATGAAATAGGATACTGTGGCTTGCTATGAACTGCAAATGGAAGCTTCTGATGTCATCCTGTATTACACAAAGGAGACTACAGTGTTACATTCTTTATGTAGCAGCAAACCATGTTTTTTTCATTTAGTCTGAACGGAGTCTGTATTTACTTTTTAAAAAAACTGCTGAGGTCCAGATTAGTGGATTCATCCATGAAAGTTTAGGAAAGTTATTTTATTTATGATTTTTCATAATGCGTTTAAAACTGGCCCTTTGTAAGACAAAGTCACAGACAGACCTCAACAGTGACCATACAGCAACCATAATAATAATAATAATAATAATAATAATAATAATAATATATTTATTTATTATCCGCCTCTTCCTTCCGGATCGAGGCGGGGAACAACATCATACAGACAATATAAAAAAATAAAACAGATTAAAAGCATATAAAAATTAACACATCATTAAAATCAACCAAGTCTTAAAATTCAGCTGGGTAGGCCTGCCAGAAGACATCAGTCTTTATAACTCTCTTAAATTCTAGAAGACTGGTAAGTTGGCAGATCTCTCCCAGCAGGTCGTTCCACATTCTGGGAGTGGCAGAAGAGAAGGTCCTTCTTGTCATAGAGTTAGTTTGTATTCAATTTTGAAAAAGAAAAATTCAGGCAGCTGCCATGTAGGTTAAGATCAAGTCTTCAACTCACCAGTAGAAGGAAGCTAGGGAAGGAAATTCCATTCCAGAAAACAATATTGGCTGGTTTCGGACAACACTTTAGTCAATGGTGGGTTAAGTAGCCAACTCACAGTTGGTTATTTTGTGAGTACTCCCCACACAACATATTCCTGCACAACTGTGGGTGGTTGGGGCTGGCGTTGAGTGGACTAATAGTCAACCCAGCATTTGACTGACACAGCCCCCACCCCTCTCCCCTCCCTCCCTCCTCCCTCGGTCCTCCTGGTGCTATCCCAGCAGCCTCTGCAAGTTGCGCCAGTTGTAGCAGAGTTGCAGCCGCCGCTTTGGTCGCTCTTGTCGCCTGCCTCTATGGGCTTGTGTTTTAACCCACTCACCGCACGCCATTAACACGCTCACCCCTCCACACAACACTTTAAACAACTGACTTCAAGCTAAACAACTTGCAAGCCACTGGTTTCTCTCCGTTGCTTATTTGGGTGGAATAGCATACCATCAGTAGTTTGTGAGCAGCGTGTTACCCTCCACACAACACAATAAGCAACACAACTGAAGATTGTTTACCCCCCCTCCGTTGCTTAATGTGTTGTCTGAAACCAGCCATTGTTTTGTGTGTTGATTAACAAGCACGATCATGTAACCATTTTCTCTTTGCAACCAGGGAAGCAGAGGAGAGCAGTAAAGCAAAAGCTCCTGCTGCCATGAAGACGTTTGAACAGTCAGAAAAGTCCAAAAAAAGTGTGAAGTCTATGATAGAAACTCGAGGGGAGAAACCAAAAGAAAAAAATAAGAATAAGAAAAACAAAGGTTCCAAAAAAGAAGGTGAGTCTCAGGTAATCTGGCAGGGGCTGCATGCCAGCCATGGGTGGGACTTGAGATGAAATGGGTGGAGCTACACCTTCTCTCTTTCCCCTCTCTTTCCCCTCTCTCTCTCTCTCTTTCCCCTCTCTCTCTCTCTCTCTTTCCCTTCTCTCTCTCTCTCTTTCCCCTCTCTCTCTCTCTCTCTCTCTTTCCCCTCTCTCTCTTTCTCTTTCCCCTCTCTCTCTCTCTTTCCCCTCTCTCTCTCTCTTTCCCCTCTCTCTCTTTCCCCTCTCTCTCTCTCTCTTTCCCCTCTCTCTCTCTCTCTTTTTCCTCTCTCTCTCTCTCTTTCCCCTCTCTCTCTCTCTCTTTCCCCTCTCTCTCTCTCTCTTTCCCCTCTCTCTCTCTCTCTTTCCCCTCTCCCTCTCTCTCCTCCCTCTCTCTCTCTCCTCCCTCTCTCTCTCTCCTCCCCCCTCTCTCTCTCTCTTTCCCCTCTCTCTCTCTCTCTTTCCCCTCTCTCTCTCTCTCTTTCCCCTCTCTCTCTCTCTCTTTCCCCTCTCTCTCTCTCTCTTTCCCCTCTCTCTCTCTCTTTCCCCTCTCTCTCTTCCCCCCTCTCTCTCTCTCTTCCCCCCTCTCTCTCTCTCTTCCCCCCTCTCTCTCTCTCTTCCCCCCTCTCTCTCTCTCCTCCCTCTCTCTCTCTCCCCCCCTCTCCCCCTCTCTCTCTCTCCCCCTCTCTCTCTCTCTCCCCCCTCTCTCTCTCTCTCCCCCCCTCTCTCTCTCCCCCCCTCTCTCCCTCTCCCCTCTCTCTCTCTCTCCCCTCTCTCTCTCTCTCCCCTCTCTCTCTCTCACATCCCTCTCTCTCTCTCACATCCCTCTCTCTCTCTCTCACCCCTCTCTCTCTCTCACCTCTCTCTCTCACCCCTCTCTCTCACCCCTCTCTCTCTCTCTCCCCCTCTCTCTCTCCCCCCTCTCTCCCCCACTCTCTCTCACCCCTCTTTCCCCCTCTCTCTCACCCCTTTTTCTCTCACCCCTTTTTCTCTCACCCCTTTTTCTCTCTTATCTGCGTACCCCTTTCTCTCACCCCCCCCTCTCTATTTCTCCTATTCCGCTCAGAGAACTGCTGGAGAAGGGACAGATTTCTTTTGCCTAAGGTTTAAACTGATCGCTTTCAGAGGACTGTTGAAATTAGGCTGGGGGCCACATGAAAGTAAGCTGAGGGCTACAGGTTGCCCACCCCTGTCTCATAACATTGTGCCTCAATGTAGCAATTCTGTTTCTTTCAGCTCCAGGAGCTGAAGCAGCCCCAATCCCCAAAGCAGCCCCTGTTGTTAAGCAGGAACCTCCTGTTGCAGCTGGGGACAGGGAGGAACTGACCAAGGATGAAATCCTGCAGAAAAACCGGGAGGAATTCTTCAAGAAACGCATGAAAGGGGGAGAGAAATCCAAGTAAGTGTAGCCAGTGACTGTGTCTGTGATTTCTTCAGATGAGCAGACCCAGAATTCTGCTATTTTCCTTGATCTAACGGAGCTTTCTCTTACTTCCTTAGCAAGTCCCCAAAGCAGGATGCTCAGAAGGACAAAGGGAAGAAGCCCAGAGTATGGGAGCTGGGGAACTCTAATGCCAAAGTACTTGATTATAGCAACTCTACTACCAACGGAAATGCAGACACTTGTCCCATGGAGGAGTACGATGCAGATATGGTAAGCCCCCTCCCAGGTCTTGACATCCTGGTGGTTCCGCTTCAGGCATTTCCTGTGGTTCTGCAGAGCTGGTGCCACATTTCTCCCCAATCCTCCGACTAAGGTCACCAAAGCCGCCGCTCCATAGTGGGCTTTGGATGGAGAGCTTGCCGCCAGAGCTGATACAGTTGTTTAACCAACGGCTGAGCTGTGTTGCGCAAAATGCAAGAAGCTAGTTGGGGCAGTCAGATGGATGGAGTGTAGGAGTTCCCAGTCTGTTTCCTGCCTTTTTCTCCTGTCTCAGTAGGACCCTTGAAATAATGGTTAATAACGTGTGTGTCTTCATGTGAGTGTGTGCAACCCTGTTTCAGATTGGAGCCATGGCACTCCGGGAGGGGGGGAGGGTTTAAACCTTCCACCCAAGCCGAAATTCTACGCCCACGTAGAGATGTAAAAATTCCAGAAATTTTAAAGCCATGGAAAATAACACTTTTTCGGGGGGGGGGGGGGGTGTTTTGGGGAAAAATTGAAAAAATGCAGTATTAGCACTTTTTAAACATTGAAAGTCACTTTGTTACTTTAGGAACATAAAATGTACTTATGTACAAGTTGGTTTGGCATAAAATTTATCACATTTGATATATTCAAAGTAAAGTGTATTCAATTAATTATTAGAAATTGAATTTATTTCTTAAACTTTTTATCTTTTTTGTTGTACAAATGGAGCTACAAGCTCCAGAACTGTAAGGAATCTCTTTGGTTTTTCCAGTTTATGAGGAGCAGGCAAAAAAAAACCTTTAAAAAGCACACACAAAAGAAACCATCAACATTAGTAACAAGGAAAATTATTTATGTCTCCGCTAGTCCTCCACAGTGTCAAGCAGACATAAAGCACCCATTCCCATAAAAACTGAGAAAAAGGGAGGGGGGCAAGATTCAATGAATATGCATGAAATTTAATCAGACTCATTTTCTGAGCTAAAGCTATCCCTATCAGTTTCAGTCGCTGCTTCAATGGCAGTGCCCCCTAGAGGCAGAAATGCATCTGGCTCTTGTGTTTGAGAGTTGTAGTCTCAGTTTGCAACCTAGGACTTGCTTGTCCTCTGATACTGTACATATTTTTTAGAAATCATTTGGAGAAGTAAATATATAAACACCTTGTCTTAAACATTTTATGCATCATGCTAAAATAAAACATTCCATAATCCGTTTTTCTTCATTTTTTTTCAAATTATCAAATTTTTCAGAAAAAAGCAAAAAAAGGCTTTGGAAAACTTTTGTTTTTCCCTGGATCTTCACATCTTTGCGCCCACGCCCACAGAGGGGGTGTTAAAATTTAAAAAGAGCCTCCATTTACTCCATATTATCTCTGATCAGCGAATGGAAATAAGCTTGGCATTCTCTGCACTGCTTGGCTGGGGCTTGCAAGAACTTGGCTCCTCCAAGTCCCAGCCGGGTTCCTTCCCCCGCTGCTCGCATTCCAGTCGAGCAGCACGAGAAGGAGCCGCTTGATTCAGGCGCAATTCAGCCCCTGGACCAAAAGCGGTTGTCTCCCCCTGCCTTACAGAGGTAACCTCTGCTGTTTAGCTTGTGCAAACACAGCCCAGGCTTGTTGGAGTCACAATAAAGAAGCTGTCTAAGACTTAGGTTGATCCTCAGCCTTTTCCTCCCTGCAATTCAGATCATTGGGGATCGCGATCATGAGCCTGGCCATCTCCGTGACCTTGAATATGAGAGTGAGGAGGAAGCTGAAGAAGAGGAGAAGGTGGCTCAGAATTCCTCAAGTGCAAGGTAACTCCTCTGGGGGCCTTGAGGCCAATCTAATCTCCCAGGTTGTAGAACAGCTCATAGCCATGTGTATATGGGTACATCCTGTGCCAGAAAACATGGCAGCTGTTCCCTCTCCCCACCGAGAACCCAAACTTTGGTATCTGAGCAAAAAATAGTGACCATTGCAAAAGACTGAGAGATGCAGAGCATGCAAAGTCACTTGCTTGATATTCTTGGATTTCTGACCCATCTTGGTATGAAAAAAAGGCAGACTAGAAATGATTGGACAACCTCCCCTTGATCTCACCAACTATCTGATCTTCATGCCCCCTATGTTCAAATTTGTTTCCATTGTTGTCATTTTTAAAAACAAGGAAACATAAAACACTCTACCATCACTACTATTTATTACTACTGCTACTACAGAATATACATTCTGGACCAGATACCACCCACCTGCGACAAACATATGGCATGCAAACGGCTTTGCTTGGAGGCTTTGCAGGTTTGCAAACCCGGACCGCCCCACTCCTTGCTCCTTTATGTTTTCTCATGCAATGATCTGGACTGTTCAGCCTTCCCCAACCTGGTGTCCTCCAGATATGTTGGTCTACAACCCCTATCATTCCAGCCGCATGCCTATTGGGTCTGCTGGCTGAGGGTGATGGGAGTTGTAGTCCAACACATCCAGAGGACACCAGCTTGGGGAAAGCTGCTGTATAGCCTTTGGCAAGGGGGTATTCAATATGCTGCTTGAGTAGGATCCTTTAGGGCCACCTTTTACCATACCATTAGTATCCGATGTTCATCAAGAGTAGGAGTGGGTACCATGGGGCCACATGTGCCCCCCTCCACCACCTCACCAAATTGCGGAAGAAATGGCAGTTTTCGCACTACAGAGTGTTAAAATAGCCACATGTAGCTTCTTTGCAAGGCCACTCCGATGTACAGGTTGCATGCAAACAGCTGCCATGCCGCATTTTGCAGGCCATGAAGTCATAAGTTCTCACCTCTTGTTCACTCCACACTTCAGTGAATAGAGGCCCATTAGTCATGAAAGTATGCTCTGAAGCGACACGGTCTCGTCTCTCGCTGAAGACACCTGGGCGTGGATTTGAGTGAAATCCCTTATTTAATGGCTGCATTTCCACCAGTGATGTTCTAATGCTGCCTTCCTGTCCCCAGTGCCAAGAAAGGTGGCCTTGGAGGCATGTTTGGGATGCTGAAAGGCCTTGTGGGCTCTAAAAGCTTAACCAGAGAGGACATGGACTCTGTGCTGGAGAAGATGAAGGATCACCTGATTAGTAAGTTTGGGTTCCTCTGGAACTAGGCTGACTTGGGGCTCTAGAGGGTGGCGATGGATCACACGTTGGACGTTTCTCCAGCAATTCTTGCTAAGCGGTACTTATGAATGTTACCAAACAGGGTCAAGAGAGCTGACCCTGTAGTTTCTGAAGGCTAATGAAGGGAGATGTCAGTAGGGAGGGAGGGAAGGCTGGCAGCAAAATTTACAGCCGGAGTGGGCAACTTGAGTTGGCCTACAGCTCCCATCGTTGTTTCCTGTGCTGGCTAGGGCTGATGGATATGATCGACCAAAACTTCTGGAGAGTCACACGTTGCCCACCCATAGTTTACAGCAGCCTTCCCCAAACTGGTGCCCTCCAAATATGTTGGACGACAGCTCCCCAAAACCCCCAGCCAGTGTGCCATGCTGGGGGAAGGCGTCAGATTGGGAACTGCTGGTTTATAGTGTGGCTAGTCCCTGTCGCGGACTCCAAATGGGATCATGTTCCTTCTTTGTCCTATTTTCAGAACATCGTTCTCTCCTTCGTAAGTTAGTCAATTTGTTGCGCCATCCGGAAATGTGTCCTAGAGGTTGTTTTGGCTTTCCAGGCTGTCAGAATTTGCCTTTTGGCTATCACACTTAAATCCAGGCATGCTGGAGGATTGGACAAGGCCTGCAAGGTAGGCAGGCATTCTAGCCGGAAATGTCTGCATGTACACACCATGCCTTATGCAAGCTGGTTTATTCCAAAAGCCTCTGTTAGTATTTTTCACAACACCCAGAATGCCTTGTACGTCGAGAGGGACGTAAGAACTTCAGACCTTCAGTATCAGTCTGATTAAAATGCATTTTTCTTGGCTGTTCAGACTGGGGTCTTAATAGACTTATGAACAGCTTTGGGTATCCCTTAAAGAAGCTTTCATGCTGCTGACGATTTACAACAGGAGGGTAGAAGGATTGCCTATTGCTGGAGATCCTTTCTCTCGGGATCAGTCGTGCCTTCTAAAGCTACTTGACGTCTCTTCCTTTTCTTTTCTTCTCGTATTAATCCCACGCTCTTGCTCTCTGGAGGTCTGAGCACCCTGCCAAGAGGTCCCAAGTGTACCCACAATGACTATCTGAATTTCAGTATCCAATGATGACTAGCTGACTTTGTCAGAGGCGGGAGATTCAGAGGTTTGGGCCGGACGTGAGAAAGCCAGATCCAAATCTCTCTTGAGCTGGTTTCAGAGTGTCTGTGAGCAACTTAGTGTCAACCTCACCCACCCAATACAGCTGTGAGCTTAAAAACCCATTTCCACTCCTTGATGGGAAGGTGAATGAGCAGTACTACTGTCTTAACTTGCCGTGTTTGTCTTTCTCTTCCCAAAGCTAAAAATGTTGCTGCTGAGATAGCTGTCCAGCTGTGTGAATCTGTTGCAAAGAAGCTGGAAGGCAAAGTGATGGGCACCTTTACCAGTAAGTGTCCTTTCTGTTTGAGTAGCTGAACCCATTGGGTAACATTACTTCCCTTGGATATATGCCCAAACATCAATTCTGGAATGAATCCTTGTTTCTCGGTAGCCTAATTTAGATCGTGGCTTTCGCTGAACTTTTAAGACCTGTTCACACAATCCTCTATCAGGAAAGAATGTGTGCGGTATATATGTATATATATATATATATACACACACACACACAGTACTCCACATAATGTGTGCGGTATATATATATGTGTGTGTGTGTGTGTGTGTGTGTGTGTATATATACATATATATATATACATATATATATACATATATATATATATATATATATATATATATACAGTACTCCACAAAACCCATAAAACAGGATGCAAGGGTACCCAAGCACACCTTTACATTTCTTTGCCTGTTCCCCACAGTTTTCCTACCCCTGAAAAGGTCTGAAAGGATTGTGGAAGTCCAAACAGTGTCACATGATGCATTGCACTGTATGTCTGTTCGTGGGGGGCGGGGTGGGGGGAATGAACACACATGCATAGGCCCACTATTGGTATGGGGTTCCTGAATGTTACCAGGCTGTGCCTTCAGTTTACTCCCAAGAATATTTTGTTGGTACCCTGTACCAATCTGTTCCTCCCTGCTTTTCACTGTAGATCCCCTCTTGTGGAAGCAAATTCCTCACCCAGTGGGACTTGCTTCCAGCTAAATGTGTTCAGGGTCAGGGTGCAAATGTGAGTAGTTGTTGTTACTATTTTCCCCCCAGTTTCCTGTGCCAGAATGTCGTTGCTTGCTTAGAATGGTCTCTAGTTGGCATGTGTCACTTGATATGATGGTGGGATGGGGAAGAAATAGCCCAAGCAGGATTTGTTTGGTGGGAAAGAATGGCTCCCCTGCAAGAAAGGAGGATTTAGCTCCTTGTCACCGGGATGTGGGGCTTCTCTCTACTGGATGACTTTTCTGCATGTTCCAGCAGAGCAGCCTGATTCTCAGGGAATGTTGATAACGATTGAATGTTGCTGGAATGAATTTTAGGCAGAGAGGTATTTGAGTGCCCATGAGTAAGAATGGTGAGGCATAAATAAATACCTTGCTAAGAAATATGATGGCTTGCAAGAGAGGCTGTGAAGGGGACAGAAAACCTGAGCAGGTATTGAGTCCTGGGGCAACCTGTCTGTCAAAAAGGTGGGGAATTGGAGTCTGAGATCTGGCTTGCACAATACAGTGTGGCTTTTTGTGGGTTATTTAACCCACCACAAGCTGCAGTGCCTAAGGACGCCACTACGCATATCCAACCCCCATTCGGGGGTTGTCACGTTGTACGAACCCAGCTAGCGTGGGATATGTTGGAGTAAAAAACTCTTGCATAACCCGCAGTTTGTTCTAGGGTTAGGTGAGGGTTGTTTAACCCTCAGATAACCCACACTCTCCAGGTTCACAATACGACAACCTCTGAGTAGGAGTAATTGCACACATCACAGCCTCTCCATCTGTTAAATAAATAACCCATAGTAGGCTATCGTTTTGTGCAAACAAGGGTTGTATCCAATTTTAGTCCTACTTAGAGCAGACCCAATGAAATGAATGGGTCTTAAGTTAGAGCAGCTTTGGATACGGTTGAACAGCCAGCTGCTGATAGACTTAGATTAGTGGGGGTCAATGATTTCCAGAATGGGATAAGTAGAACCAAGAGCCAGAGGTAGATAGCAGAAAGATGAGCCATGTCCAGAGGGGAAATGAGAGATTTTATGTTCACAAAACAGGAAGAATTTCATTGTCCAAACCATTCTTCCCCAACCTGGTGTCCTCCAGATGTGTTGGGCTGCAAATCCCATCCTTCCCAGCCAATGCCCATGATGCCTGGGAATGATGGGACTTGTAGTTCATCACATTTGGAGGACATCAGGGTTGGGAAGGCTGGTCCAAATGTTCCAGTCTGACCCTACTTGGAGTGACAAAACCCAGCCCCTGCAAGGCAATCCGTAGTGAGCCTGTTTGAGTTGCAGTTACCTTGGATGCTTTCCTGAGTTTTAAGATGGGATTAGAATGGAAAGGAGCAGGTTGACAGCTGGCTTCCAATTTTCCAGCGGTGACCTCAACTGTGAAGCAGGCCCTTCAAGAGTCTCTGGTGCAGATCCTACAGCCCCAGCGCCGTGTGGATGTCTTGCGTGATGTCATGGATGCCCAGCGTCACCGCCGACCTTACGTCATCACTTTCTGTGGGGTCAACGGAGTTGGGAAGTCAACCAACCTGGCCAAGGTACGTAAGGCCTCTGTGTGTGTGTGTGTGTGTACCTGGGAAGGGAACTTGGATCTACCTGAAGCTTGGTAGTCAAGATGCCAGTGTGTAGTTGCTAGCATTCAAGGCAAGGGGAAAGACGGCACATCAGGGTGTGTCATGCAGATGTAATGGAAGGCCTGACTCAAGGGGTATTATGATGTGAAGCAAAATGCTATTATAGATTGCCCACTCTTTCCCTGTTGAAATATATCCTGTCTAGTCTATTAAGCCTTCTACAATTTGGGGCCAGGCTATTTGAAAGACCACATTTCCTCCATACGAGCCTGCCCATGTTTAATATTATTATTAATATTAATAATAATAATAATGTTTAATAATAATATTTAATAATAATAATAATATACTTACCTGCCTCTCCCTTTGGATTGAGGCAGGGAACAACATTAGTACAATGTAACATAGATCAAATCCATAAAGTTAATTAAAAGAGCATATAAAACAATCAAGACATCTGAAAATTCTTGGGTTAATATTAATCTAGGTATGCCCTTCCGGAAGAGGCTAGTCTTTATAGCCATTTTAAACTCAGAGTGTTAAATTGATGAATCTGCTCTGGCAGGCCATTCCAGAGTCTGGGGGAGACAGAAGAAAAGGTCCTTTGGGTGACAGTTGTCAGACTAGTTTTGGCTGACTGAAGTAAGTTCTCCCCAGAGGACCTGAGTGTGCGGGGCAGATTGTAAGGGAGAAGGTGATCCCGCAGGTAACCTGGAACCAAACCATGCAGGGCTTTAAAGGTAATAACCAACATTTTGTACTTCGCCCAGAAACTAATTGGCAGCCAGTGAAGTGATTTTAAACTTGGTGTAATATGGTCGCCCCTAGGTGTACCGATGACCAGCCTGGCTGCTGTATTTTGAACTAATTGAAGTTTCCGAACTAGATACAATGGTAGCCCTATGTACAGCGCATTACAAAAGTCAAGCCTCAAAGTTACCAGTGCGTTAACTACCTTTTTAGGTCTTCCAACTCTAGGAAAGGGCGCAGCTGGCGCAACAGCCGAAGCTGATAGTAGGCACTCCTAGCCATTGCATCTATCTGGGCTGTCATTTGGAGCGATGAATCCAGGAGCACCCCCAAGCTGCGAACACAGCCTTTCAGGGGGAGTGTAGCCCCATCCAGAACAGGTTGACACACCTCCAAACCCAGGTCAGAGCCCTTGACAGCAAGCATCTCTGTCTTGTCTGGATTCAGCTTCAGTTTGTTTTTCCTCATCCAGCCCATTACTGCCTCCAAACATTCTTTGAGAGGAGACACACTATCCTTAGCTGACGCTGTTATCGAAGGCATAGAGAAATATATTTAAGATCTTCGGGGCAGCCCTTCTCTCAGTCCTGCTGCCATCGGAGGCAAGTTCGGTGGGGCCTTATCTGGCTGCTCTCAGACTCTGGAATTCCCTGCTTAGGTGGGCCAAGTTGGCTCCTTCTTTGGCCTTCCACTGCCAGGCAGAGATGATTTATTCAGGCAGACTTTGGGCGTGTAATTGGGTTTGTTGCTAAAGGGGTTTTTAACCTGGTTGAGTGCTATTTATTTTGTTCTGTTTTTCATTGTGTTTTTAAATTATTTGTTTTTAATCAAGATGCTGTACTTAATCTGTGTTTTATTATTGTTAGCCACCTTGGGCACCATTTTTGGGAGAAAGAATATAAATTCATTAAACCGTACATACATAGTGAGGGAAGAAGTGGTAAATAAATACCACTCAGTGCATAGGACTGCCTTCCCCAAGCGACTGCCCTCCACATGTGTTGGTTCCATATCTCCCAGAATCCCCTAGCCAGCTATGTGGGCTGGGGGGATTCTGGGTTGCAGTCCCAAAGCATCTGGAGGGCGACCGGTAGGGGAAGGCTGGCATAGGTAGGCGTGACAGGCAGCGAACGTGCCAGGTGCCCCTTTTAAGTTCTGTCTAGAAGCCGAACAGCAGGCCGTGGAGGAGGTAACCTTCTTGTACCCATTCCTCAGATTTCTTTCTGGCTGATGGAAAACAAGTTCAGTGTTCTCATTGCTGCCTGCGATACGTTCCGTGCTGGAGCTGTGGAACAGTTGCGAACTCACACTCGCCGCCTGAATGCTCTGCACCCTCCGGAGGATCATGGCGGCCGCATCATGGTGCAGCTTTATGAGAAGGGATACGGGAAGGATGCGGCCGGTATTGCCATGGAGGCCATTTTGTATGGTAAGGCCTCTCTACCCTCCCCCCTACAATGTTCTCATCCTTTCAGTTCCCATCCAAGTCACTCCCCGCCACCACCCCAGATTTCTGGGGATATTCCTGATGCCAGTCTCCCTTTCACTCTATCTGAAGTTTGAAGAAATGGAGCTGGACTGAGTAAAAGGATCCTCCTCCAACCTATCTCCATTTTCTTTTCTGCTGGGGAAGGAATCCAGTTTATAGCTGTGTCTTACCTGTCACAGAAACCATAATCTGGAAGGACTCAGAACAGCCTTAAGGGTTGAATGAAGAAAAGGCTCCCTGTCAGACTTGTATTCCTGATCATAATAAGGGCTAGAAACATGCTCAGTTGAAGAATGCAGCATTCTACACAGTATTCAGCATCCCGACCAACTCATCTATGCATTTTCTGAAAGTTTCTAGCCCATAAAGATATGAGGACAGGCATGAAAACTTGTGGGCAACGCCTGGTGGAACTCTCAGAAGCAAGTGGGAGCGAAGCAGGAGTTCCAGCAATAAGAGAGGAGAAGTTTAATAAATCATGTAGGGTACTTCCCCCCCACCCCCATTTGCAAAACTGGCGTAGGGTTGGTCAAAGAGGAGATGTTTTTGTTTTAATATTTCTATCCCTTTCAGTGCAGGGTGCAAACAGCTCTAAGCCCCACTCTCTTATGAATCTAATGCTATAGACAGTATGCAGCACGGGGAATCCCTTGGTGGCAAAGAGGTATGGGTGGGCAGGATATGCAGGCTCCCTGCCCCAATTTCCACTGGGAAACCTACCCACCCCATCAATCCCATCCATATACACTTTCACAAAGAACAAACTTGGGGTATTTGACTGTTCTGCAACTCATTTCAAAAAGAAAGCAGCTGTAAATCTCAAAATATGCCCATTCAAAACAATGGACTTGGATTTCCCCCCCCCACACACACACACACACCACTGTTACTTTATTCCTTGCAACAAGCACATCCCCTTCTCTCTTTCCAGCGCGTAACCAAGGTTTCGATGTGGTCTTGGTGGACACGGCGGGCCGTATGCAAGACAACGCTCCCTTGATGACAGCCCTGGCTAAGCTCATTGCGGTCAACACCCCTGACCTCGTCCTGTTCGTGGGAGAGGCCTTGGTGGGCAACGAGGCTGTGGATCAGCTGGTCAGTTCCTCAGCCTTCCTGGTTTTGAGATGGCATCGCAAGGTTGAAAACACCCCCTTCTCTTGAATGCTGTTCCATACAATGCATATTTACCCAGTAGGAGTCATGTGGGCACGCACAGTGAAGGTGTCATAGCAGCAGGAGTGCAGAGACTCTTCCAGCCTGAGGGCCGGATCCAATTTAAGAGAAGCTCCCGGGGGGGGGGGGGGCATTGCAGTGGGGAGGGGCACAAAAGGAGGTGAGTCCCCAAATCCCATCGTATTTTATCTAAGCCTTTCAATCTTTTAGAATGGGGGGGGGGCGGGGGGGAGGGACACGCTAAAGCTGGGAAACCCACAAACAAGAGCCACTGTGGTATAGTGGCTAGAGTGTTGGACTGGGAGTCGGGAGATCTGGGTTCTAGTCCCCACTTGGCCATGGAAGCTCACTGGGTGCCAGTCACAGGCTCTCAGCCCAACCTCACAGGGTTGCTGTTGTGAGGATAAAATGGAGAGGATTATTATGCAAGCCGCCTTGGGTTCCTTGGAGCAAAAGAGGTGGGATATAAATGTAATAGATAAAGCGGGGAGGGGGAGAGGGAAAGAAAAAGCCACCTGGTGATATGAGGAAGGGGACATGCCCATCTGCAGAACCTGAGATGATTAGAGGTGCATGCGCCAGAAAGTGCTGGGAAGGGCCAAAGTGTCCCCGTTGCATGCACATTCAGTGCAAATACATGTTTGCTGCTCTCGGAATAACCTGCTTGTGTGATTGATTATGTGTGTAGGGAGAAATGCTTATAGCAAGCATTGTGTAAGAAATTCTGCCAAACCCCAATTTTCTTGTCTCCTTTCACCCCCAAGGTCAAATTTAACAAGGCCCTTGCTGATCACTCTGTGGCTCAGACCCCGCGCCTCATTGACGGAATAGTGCTAACCAAATTTGACACCATAGATGACAAGGTAAATGGGGCCAGCAGGTGGGATTTGCTGAGCGGGAAGGGCTTGTTCCATTGGGAACTTCCTTTCTCTTTAAAGAAGCCAGTTGGTTTTGCTTGGCTCTGGGCGTTCTAAGATCGGTTTGTGTGGGCAGCATCTGGCGAAGGCTCAGGAATTAGAGGAGGTTTAAAAGAGGTGATGAACCATCATAGACTCCTTCAGTGTCCTACATTTTTCTAGCCTCGTTGCATGGTGGTCGTCCCTTGTCCAAGAGAACAAATGGGCCATGTCATCAACTGCAGAAAGCCAAACTGCCTAGTTGTCTTTATAAGTGAATGTTGAAAAGCAGCATATAACTGAAATATAACGTTGCAACTAAAATATCTTTAATAATCCTCTGTAGATGCCTGGTTTGCACATAAGAGAGCTTTGGTTATTGGGCGGTATGGAAATGTAATAAATAATGACAAGCCAGAGCATATAGGTTGTTGGATCCTGGGTTGTTTTATGTGAACCCAGAATCTCGGGCTAACGATGGGTTGTTAACCATGAACAACCCAGGAAAAGAACCAATGGTGTATTGTTGGGTTGTGAACTCTGGGTTGATTTAATTGGGTTATCATTGCATGGGTACAGAGTACAGAGGCAGCAGGCATGAGCGGTCTAAGAAAACAAACACTCTACATGCTAGTACTATAACATCTCAGGGCATTTGGGTTACAGGGAGGGAGCAGGCGAAGGAGGAGGGAAACAAACAGTCCAGAAAATTGAGGGGGGGGGGGGGGAACCAACAACCTTCGCCTTGCACAATAGTCTGACTGACAAATCATGGGCAAACTCTGGGTAAGACCAAAGCCCATACTCTGGGTTGTCGTTATGTACAGACCAGGTCAATGTGTTTCAAGGCTATAGGTCAGCCTTCTTCAAACTGGTGCCTTCTTGAACTACAACTCCCACAAGTCCCCAGCCTATGGGAGTTGTAGTCCAATACATCTGGAGGTACCAGATCTTCAGCTGAAAGAAGAAAGAGAATGAACTAATCACATTAGAGTTACTACTGGATGCAATTTCACTATGCAAAACGATTCCATAAGTTTACCCTGATGCTGTTTGTCCATTAACGGTTGTCCCTTTTTCATCCTAGGTCGGTGCCGCAATCTCCATGACGTACATCACCAGTAAACCAATTGTGTTTGTGGGTACTGGACAAACCTACTCTGACCTGCGTAGCCTTAATGCCAAGGCTGTGGTTGGTGCCCTCATGAAAGCCTGACCACCAGTTATTGCACCAAATTCCTGTCTGCAGATGTCTCAGAATGTGCTTTCCAACGTGACTGTCTTAGAACCCTTTTCAATTTTTCTTTCTTTTTTTGGCATAGTGCAACACGGCATGGAGGGAAGCTGGAAGAAGGGGCTGCTCTCCTGCCTTTCAGTCCTCCTCTTGGGTGCATTCACGCACACCTTCCTCCTTTAATTTTAGCAAGAGGTGCCCGTCTTCAGTTATGTCCCACTTATTTGAAATGAACTAAACTTGTCCTGCGCAGTGACTCTAAAGAATTTGGGGCTGGGGGGGGGGGGGGGGGGGAGGAAGCTTTCTCTGGCTGGAGCTGCTCCAATGCCACCTTCACCTGTCCAATGACCCATCTTACCTGTCTCCTGTCATTTTGGCCTGCTTGAGACAAAGGCCAAGCCCAGAGCATTGTATTGTTCATCCCCAGTTAGTGGGTGCCATAAGAACTTTGGTGTGTTTTTTTGCTCTGCCACTAATTAAACACCCATGAACTCTGCCGTATTTTAAAAAAAAACTCTCCCTCGGACCTGTGCAGCCACTCCGGATTGCGTTTGGGTGATGTCGAAAGCGTGGGAGCGTTGGTCATGGCCATAGGGCTGTTTCCTAGCATCGCTGGCCACCGATATGACGCTGCCTGGCATCAGTTGGAGCGAAGCAAGGTTCATCCTTGCAGCTTGCCTCGGGCTCAGCAGCTCCTCGAAGCTTTCAGACCAAAGCTATAATGAAAATTGTATGGATGGCTCCTGTTGCTTTCGGAGAGGCAGGCAGCGGAAGGCCCTTTTTGGGCTGTCCGCGAGGCGCTTCACACCAAAGCTCTCCAGACCCTGCCTCAGACCCCGGTAGGGTTTCCCAAAAAACAGTGCAGGAATCTGCAAGGCCATTTCTAATCACACTTTTGCAACGGAGGGCATCCCTTCTGTTTCTCTAATAACGTCCTTCCGGCTGATCAGAAAGCTCCTTGTTGCATTTTTTAAATTATTATTATTGCTTGTTCCGTGGGGCTGAGTGCAGGCCAACGGTTACGACAGCTGTGCTTGTCGCCGTATCGATATCGGGCCCTTCTTGCGTCGAGCTTGTTTGAGCGGTTCCTGATGAGCACATGCTGTAAGCTTGCACAATACCCACTGAAGCTGCGCATGCAAAACTGAAGCGTGTGCTCATGATGAACGTGGCAGACAATACCTTTACCACATCCCTTCCCCCCCCCCCCAAAAATACAGGGTTGAATCCAAACCAGGTAAAACAAACACCTGACTACAAAAAGACTTGGTTATGTGGTTAACTTTATGCTGCTAGATGACCTTACTAAATCAGAAGTTGGGTATTTTCTGCCCCCAATGACTCGTCTCCCTTCTTACACAGACTCCAGTTCTATGACTGGGTTTGCACAGTCACCACAGCCCACTGTGGCTTACTCAAGCCACGGTGGGTCATGGCAAGGGCCAGGTGGCTTTTGAATATTCAAGCTGTAACTCTGTCATCCAAACCCAGTGAGGATGGGTTGTTGACATGGTTAACCAAACACCCAGGACTCTTGAGCTGTTTTAGGGTTGTGGGTGGCTTGTTAACCATGCCAACAACCCACCCTCGCAAGGCTTGGATGACGCAGCAAGCTACGGCCGCAATTCGAATATTCAAAATGGTGACTCACACATGCTGCAGCGCACCATGGCTTAAGTAAGCCACGGTAGGCTGCTTGATCATGCAAACTGGCCCACTGTCTCTGCCTCTACTCTTGCCATTTTCTGTCTAATCAGAGGTCAGAATCAAACAGTTAAACACAAGCCTTTGCATGTGCTCCTGCTGCACTGGCTTTTGCTTTTCCAAACCAGTCTATGAAAAGGAACGTTCCATTGGGGATAATACTGGTGGTCGCTTGCTGCTTTCTCTCCCCCTCCCCCCACCCCACCAATTTCCCTCTCCCTCCAGAGTGCCTCTTGATCCTGGTATAAAGTGCTATGTTGAATAATACAAAACTTTATGAAGATGTCTTGTAGCTCGGTATTGCAGATGTGCTCTAGTGCAATAAGTTGAATGCTGTCTGCTAAAAAGTAATTTATATAATAAAATTTCATTGAAAAGAAACTACACACTTCCCTTTTGTTGCTAGTAAGAGCAAGAGCCAGGGTTTTAAACGATGTTCCAGAAAATCCTTGCCTCCTTTCATTAGGGGATCCGTAATGGCAAACAAGTCCCCCTGAAAGACAGCTCCCAACTGATTTTTCCCAGCAGTGCTCAACAGCAGAAGAGCTTTGCATAAACTTAGTGAACATCCTCAAAAGCTCCTGCAGAAAACGGGTCTTATAAAAGCATGAAAGTGACGGGCAGGTGCTATTGGCACATCATTTGTGCATCCCACTAAATTATAGTTTTAATGAATAAGCAGCAACAAGCTACAGCAAGTTATGACTTCCCCCTTGTCTGTATGCAGGCATGGGGAAGAGTTTGGAAGCTTTTGCTTAACCGTGCTTTGTCACATTATCCAGAGCAATTCTGGTTAACAGTAAACTTATGTTAGTTTCAAGCAACCCAATTTGAAGCTGGCCTGTTTAGCCACAGTTAAGCTTAGCCACAGTTCCAGGTCTGGACAACACAGCAAACTATGCTTAAGCAACAGCAGAAATGAAAGCTTCCAGACTAGAGGAAGAGGGAAATAGGAAAGGGAGCACACGAACCTGAGGCTTGTTCGTGCTTCTAAGAACTGTGCTAAGTTAGACAAGACCTTGACGTAGTCCAGCATCTTGTTTCCCCACAGATGGGATGTGAAAGCGACAGCCCATCCCCATCGTTGCTTCCCAACAACTGGTACTTAGAGCTCCACCACCACTGAACCTAGAGGTGTGTCACAGCCGTAGTTCCTACCCGCCATGATTTTCTCCATGTCTTTGTGTTCAACGCCAATCTAAGCCACAGACAAGTGAGCAACCTCTTTATTACAGCTTCACACATATAAAACACTGAGTATAAAGAAAAGACTTTAGAAAACTAGAGCTTCAAGTAGTTTTTAAAAAATGCGCACATTTCAGAATAGAAAAGCACTAGTAGCAAACTCTTGCTCCAGATGGGAGAGGGTACATCTCCTTGCAGATACAACCTTAAATAGAAAAAAAGATGTCACATTGAACTAACAAGTCTTCATGCCCAGATTGGCAGGGTCCAAGAATGGTTGTGTCAAGGGCAGCAGCTAAGGAAGACCAGGCTGGGCACTTCCAAGAACCAGGTACGGAGGAGGTAACGCTTCACTTTTCTTCCCCAAGCGACCGTGAGAGAGCCGCCTGTCTTCCCAGGAGCTGCCAGGAGCTTAGTTTAAATTGTCAGCTGAGAGTTTAACCTGCAAAGCCGGTGAGGCTTTGTCCTCTAGGCTGCTGCATTCTACAGAGTGTTAGTAACTTCAGACAACTTCTAGGCATATACTGTGGGCGCTGGCCTGAAAAAGAACCCATCCTAACAAAACCCACAGACAACTGAAAAGGGTTGATAACAGAGCTGATAAAAAAAAAGGGGGCTGGGAGGGTCGACAAACCAGCTCTTGGAGAAGGGAATTTGAAAAGGCAGAGTCAAGTTCACTCACCAGGAGCTGAAATCAACCACTTGCTTGACAGAATGGATTCCACACTCTCATTCAGGACTAGGTCTGTGGGGCGGCATTCTATGATCACTTTGGGATACTCCATCTTGAAAGGGAGCGACGGATGAAGGACCAAGCAGCAGCACAAGGAACACGCAAATTCTTGTTCTGCAGACTCGGCTGCTACAGCCCATGTAGAAGCGGCTCCTTGCCTGCGGGTTCTTGACGCAGGAATGGTTTAGGCACCTTTCCCATGCAAGGAATGTTGCAACAAGCAGAGAGGCCAGGAAGCACAACGATCCCTTGTGCTTCCTGTCCCGAAGCCCAATTGGTCTGTTCAGCGGTCAGGGCGGAGGCCGTTCTCCATTTACCGACCTAGAATAATACCTATGCGCCCTAATGGGTGCAACTTGAGTTACTAACTGCACACTTGAGGCAGGGGATTTTCTCAGGTTTACTGAATGACAAAGTTAGCTGCCGAGGCTTCCCCCTGGGACATTTTAAAGAGGTCTTCCCCACGCTGAGTTGAATTGTGATACACGGCTGTTCCCTTTTGAAACAACAACACCCTTCTGTCTTAAGAAACAGGACAAGTTTTCGAATTAGCCCTCGCCACTCCAGAATCAATAGGCCATTGAAATGACTGCTGTGCCTCTGTCGTCGTCCTAGCTGACCAATAGCCACCTTAACGCTGCCTGTTGCCCTTTGGAAGCAGGGAGGTGGTCCACCGCATTCTTACTTAGGGGTCTTCTGCGCTCGCCTGGATGCCTCCCCTAGATTTGGCCTCGAGCCTTTGTTGCACGCAAGAGAGCGCAGTTTCAGTCTTGAGTGGTAGCTGCTGGTTAGCAAGACTCGTCTCCAAAGCCGTCCTTAAGGGGGTTTGAGTATTAACTAAGTGCCGTACCTTTGATTTCAGTGCGTGTCATAGCTGTACCATTTAGTTGTCCTTCCTGAGGTGGACCTGGGAGTGGTAGAAGAAGGGGGGGGGGAGATCCAGTGATTTATGGGATGGCAAAGCAGGGACCGGCTACAGAAGAAGTCAAGGAGCATCTTGCACCTAAGCTAGCCCACCCACCCTCAAAAAGTCCCAGAGATACCGTGAGTCTTGTGTTTCAGCACCATTTTCCTTAGGGTGAAGCCCAGTTCCAGAAGTGCCATGCTGGATCAGACCAAGGGTCCATCTAGTCCAGCCCAGCCCTGTATTTACACAGTGGTCAACCAGGGGCCACCAGAGCAGGACACGAATGGGGGCTGTAAGTAGCTTGCCAAAAATATCGTAAGGGGTGACACAGGAAGGAATTCTTGGGAAGAACACATTCAGCATCAACTGTCATCTTGTGGCCCTAACCTATTATAACCCTTACATACAAGTTAGGCAGCAGAGTTAGGAAACCTTGAGAGTAAAGCTGAACCTCACTTTGGGAGTCTTCACGGGACACTTCCTGTTCTTCTGACCCTTTTGTAAAATTTATATAACTGCGCTGATCTTTTCTTAATTTAAAATGTATACAGTTGCTTATTAATTTGTTCTGGTATTGCTCTCATGTGGAGGTGGGGGCAATAAGCTGCACAGGACACAGAAGCCTCCTCTCTCCGCTTCCCCCAAACCACTGGAAATCTTGTTCAGACACCACTGTGGCATCCGAGATCCTAGCAAGCAATACCCACGTGTTTTCAAGTGATCCTTCACTGCCATAAGGGCTAGAAACCTGTTCTTTATTTGGAATGAAAACAAAGATCCTCTGGAAACTGAATTGAGGGTCTAAACTGCATTTCTGCATTGATATAGACTAGCCTAAGCATATGACATTTAATGGTCTGAAAACAGGTGTGGCAGTGATCTCACTGAATCTAAGCAGAACTCAATCTGGCCAGTGCCTGGATGGTAGGTCAGTCTTGAAATCAAGGGAAGAAGGGTGTAAAAATGGAAACGCAAAACCCAAGAAAAGAGGCAATGTCTTAATTTGTCCTAAGCTTTGGAAACAGATTTTCCTGCTTAGAAGTAAATCCTGTATCACACCTTGATTAAAATTCAGTAGGGCTGCCATCATATATGTTTATGCCTACAGGGAGGCTTGGAGGGTGGGGACAAGGGAGAGGGACTTTTCAGTGGTGCCCCCCCAAGTATGGAATGAGCTCCCCACTCAGGCTTGCCTGGTGCCAACACTGTCATCTTTTTGGCCCTAGGTTAAGACTGTCCTCTACTCCCAGGCATTTTTTGGCATATGATGGGGCATTTATGCCAGCCATCTAAACAGGTCTGGTATTCTATTGAAACTGTTCTTAGCAGTCTTAAATTGTTTTACATTTTGTATATTTATATTTTTATGCTGTATTTTATTCTCTTATGAATAGTTGTAAACTGCCCAGAGAGCTTTGGCTATTGGGCAGTTTAGAAATAATAAAAACAAAACACACACACACCACACAAAACAATAAGAAAAATAATAAGCTCTTTGGGCTCCTGGCGGCCCTTCTGGCTCCAGCCAAACTCATCCACCAGCAGAGTTATCATTCCTCTTACCTACTCGACCCTGGTTGGAGATTTCATACGCCAGCCTCTCAAAATACTCAGGCAAGTCCGTGTATTCGTCCCCATACGAGATGACTTTAATCCCTTTGTCCAGCATGTTTTCCCGGAGCTTCTTAAATTCGTCCACATCCCCACGGCGCACTAGCATAAAATGCTCCAAATCAGATTTGTGCTTCACAGCTTCTAGGAAGAGGGCTTGGAAAGTGGTATCATCCACAGTCCAACCGCAGCCCAGGAACAAGAAGGATTTGGCTTCATACAACTTCTGAATCTCCCGCTTTATTAAAAAAAAAAAAAAAGGAAAAAATAATGGGTACAGAATCTCTATCTTTGTAAGAACTGTGGACTTTTAGAATTGGACAGAAGCAAGAGCAGAAACCTTTAATAGCAGCCCACCAAAGATCAACAAACCTACACAAGGCAGCGCATTGTGATCACTATAGAAAAAGGGCTTGCAGGTATGAGAAATTCATTTCAGTTCATTTTTGATCAGGATTGACCCATTTCCCTCGTTCCAGACCAAACATGGACCTGGATGCAACCTGCAGTCAAACTACATACACTTTCAAGCTTGCCATATGTTTTGAAGACCCAAGAAACTGTTCTTTGTTGGCTTCCATGAGAGCAAGATATGGCAGGAGATACATTGCCATCTTCCATTGGTGTCATCTCTATGTCCCAACCCAGCTCTGGTTGTGCATAGACAAATCTTAGTGTGAGAAGACAGATGGCATGCACAATTGAATCCTGAACAACACAGTCACGATAGACTCACTTGGGCTGTTCACACAACGCAGTATCCCACATTCAGTAGTTGAGTATGAGTTGTTTGTTGACCCGTGGGTTAGCGTGTTGCCTGACCCTGTGACATTTTCTGCAAAGTGGCTTGTTAACCACCCTGAGCAACCCAACAACAAACCATGGGTTCTCAAGATGGTTTGTTCAAGAAAAATAAGGCACAGCATGGTTAACAAGCCACCCTGTGGAAAACATTCTGGGCTCAGACAGCACGCCAACCCACACTCAACCACTGCAGTCATTGTAAATTTAATTTACAGCAGTCCCAGTTCAACAGGTCTTACATATACATGGAGTCTGCTTATGCAAACCTAACCTTTTTATAGATCAGGTTACCTGTCTATAGTTTGGCAACCCCATAACCTTTAGAAGACAGATCATAGACACACGAAGCATTGAAAACATTCAGGGTAGATGTTCATTCATGCACTGGTAACATTCAGTAAGAGACATCACCATCCATAGAAAGCTGCAGTTCTCTCACCATGACCTCGGTGTTGCGTAGCACGTTCTGGTAGCCAGCTGGATGGAGCACTATTCCACTGGGATTGGTGTAAACTCCATGAATATGTAGGACACTAAGCTTTCTTTTCTCCTGTGCCCACTCCAGCACCTGTTTGGGATTTTAAAAGAAGCACTCAGTGTCTGCACAATCCCGCTCCCCTTTGGTTTCCACAAATCTGCTGAATTTGGCTGAGCAGCCAGGAATCTCTCCACTTCGCTTCCATCCTGCATTCCAGAATTCACTCTGTGAATGTGTTTTTACAGCTCCTGCCTCCACAGAGGCCACAGTAGTAGTAGTAATAATAATATTATTATTAATTATTATTTCTAACCCACCTCTCCGTCTGGATCGAGGTGGGGAACAACAATAAATATAAATACAAAGACCATAAAATAGATAAAACATTAAAAACAAATAAAACTGATAGATTACTAAAAACATCTTACAAAACCTACAAATAAAATAAATCCCACACATCTGCAAGCTATTGAAGCTGTAGGATGTATCTATCCGAAACTCAGTGTCAGGGTTTTCCAGCGCACAGTTGGATGCGTTCATGAAGGATGTGCTCAGGCTTGGGGTGGGGTGGGGTGGGGTGGGGGGACGCCAGCTGCAGTCCACTCAAGGCAAAGAATGGGATTCTTATGCTCCAACCTCTGGAGCATGAGAGACTGCAACAGTTAGGCACAAGAACATAAAGAGCCATGTGGGATCAGATCAAGGGTCCATCTAGTCCAGCATTCGGTTCACACAGTAGCCAAGCAGCTGCTGGAAACCCATAAGCAAGGCATGAAAGCAACCTGCTGCCCATGTTCCCCAGCAACTGGTGTACATAGGCATGCTGCTTCTGATACTGGAGATAGCATATAGCTATCAGGACTAGTAGCCATCGATAGCCGTCTCCAGGAATATATCCAACCCCCTTTTGGTGGCCATCACTACCTCTTATGAAAGCGAGCTCCATGGTATACTTACGTGCTGTGAGAAGAAGTCCTTCCTTTCATCTGTCCTGAATCTCCCATCAGCTTCATGGGATGACCCCGGGTTCTAGTATTATGAGAGAGGGAGAAAAAATTCTCCCTATCCATTTTCTCCACACCATGCAAAGTTTTATAAACCTACATCATGACTTCCTTCTTCGCCTTTTTGTCCAGGCTAAACAATCCCAGCTGTTGTTACCTTCCCTCATAGGAGAGATGCTCCAGCCCCTTGATCATTTGAATAGCCCTAGATCTTCACCTTGTTTCCAGCTCTACAATATCCTTTTTTTTTTTAAGACAATGGACTAAGTCACATGGACTTTTGTCCCAATAAAATTTCCTTGAAGGATGACTCCATAGGTGGCGTCGCCTTCCTCTCTAGCCTTTTACTGGATTATTTCTTTCTCTGAAGGATTTTTTATGTCGCGCCTCAGAGCAGCTTATATATAACCAATTAAATAAGACAGTTCCGGTCTGCAGGAGTGCACTCTAAAAAGACACAAGGAAAAAGGAGCCATGTGTCCAGTATCAGAGGCAGTAAGCCTGTACATGCTAGTTGCTGGGGAACATGGGTGAGAGGGTGCTGTTCCACCAATTCCTGCTTGTGGGTTTCTGGTGACAGCTGGTCGGCCACTGTTTGAACAGAGTGCTGGACTAGGTGGACCCTTGGTCTGATCCGGCACGGCTCTTCTTCTGTATGTGGAGGGAAAAGGGGGGAAAATTAATATTTTTAGCAGGGCTGATAAAATGCTCTGCTCACCCGCTCATCTGAGCCTGCTGGAATCGCTGCTGCTAGTGACGGCTGAGGGAGGAGGAGCTAACCTGGGTAGATTTAAAGTGCATGAAAACACAGAGATCCTGATCAATCACTGGTGTCGCATTGATCTATCTTTTTTCATGTAGCGCCTGGGCATGACTGCCAGCAATCAGTGGCCAGGGGTGGACAAGCTGTGGCCCCCCAGGTGTTTCTGGCCTAGACGTTGTCCACTGCCCTGTCATCCCACACTCCACCCTAACTATTCTCTGCTACCTCTCGCTTTCAAAGCTCTGCTGCCCTGTTCCTTGCACAAAAAAATTGTTTCCTGCGTCTCGGAAATAGAGCAAACAGCGTCACATCTTGGTCAGTTTGTTAAATAGTTTGCTTTTGCTTTGTGCGGTGATGCAAAATTTAGCTTCTGTCTGAAAAAAAGCTATGAACATACAGTAAAAGCCAAATGCATTCATGCAAAAAATTAGATATTCTGCACCAAGCAATAGGTAATCAAAATAGAATCATAGAATAGAGTTGGAAGGGGCCTATAAGGCCATCGAGTCCAACCCCCTGCTCATGTTCAGGAATCCACCTTAAAGCATCCCTGCCAGATGGTTGTCCAGCTGCCTCTTGAAGGTCTCTAGTGTGGGAGAGCCCACAACCTCCCTAGGTAATTGGTTCCACTGTTGTACTGCTCTAACAGTCAGGACGTTTTTCCTGATTTCCAGCCGGAATCTGGCTTCCTGTAACTTGAGCCCATGATTCCGTGTCCTGCACTCTGGGATGATCTAGAAGTGATCCTGGCCCTCCTCTGTGTGACAACCTTTCAAGTATTTGAAGAGTGCTATCATGTCTCCCCTCAATCTTCTCTTCTCCAGGCTAAACATGCCCAGTCCTTTCAGTCTCTCCTCATAGGGCTTTGTTTCCAGACCCCTGATCATCCTCGTTGCCCTCCTCTGAACACGCTCCAGCTTGTCTGCATCCTTCTTGAAGTGTGGTGCCCAGAACTGGATGCAATACATTATGCAAATTAAAAATAAAGCAGCTTCTCTCACACTTTTCTGTTTACATATGTGCTTTATTCTTACATTTCTGACTTCCCCCCTGCCCTAAAATGTGAGCTGTGGAGCTTTTTTTCCAACCACTTTTGGCACTCAGGAAGCATGTCAAATAGGTTTCAGATATTATCCTAACACTTCCATGATTTATGGTGTTTAAGATTTCATTCCTGCACAGCTCATCCTCCATTTGTTCTCCTTTTGCTCTGATCACGACTGCCACCCATGAAATGTCATGTCGGAGGCAGAGTTCAAGAATGCAAAGGGGAAACAAACAGCCATATAAAACTAAATCAGTTAGCAAGAAATGCCTTTTTCGTTGTTTACATGCCTTTTGAAGTAAACCAGGCACAGGGCCAAGTCCAGCAAAAGAGGATCTGCCTGAAGAAATTCTGGCTTTGGGGAACAAAAGAACAGGAAAAAATGGGGACGAAACTTGAGGGAGGGAGGGAGGGAGGGAGGGTCTGTGGCTGAGCTTGGTGTACGGGAAGTTCCAGGTTCAATCCCCAGCATCTGTAGGTAGGGCTGGGAAAATTCCCACCTGAAACCCTGGAAAGTCACTGCCAGCCAGTGTCAACAATACTGGGCTAGATGGACCAATGGTCTGATTCAATATAAAGCAGCACCCTACGCTGAGCGCACATTGTTAATCTTCACTTTAAGGTATTGTTCTCCCTTATCGATGCTTCAGTGTAGAGTGGTCTCTACACTACAAATAGCCCTGGAATTTCTCAAAGTACATTTGCAGTAAAAAACAAACAAACAAACCAAAGCAAAATTGAAGATGGAAACTTGCCCTGATATTGCACACGTGAAAAACAAAAAAGAAAGTCACCGTGTTGCAGGAGCCTTAATGCTCTTTGTAAGAAACTGCTCAACAGGGTCTGGGCAGTTAGGGCAGCCTTTCTCAACCTGGTACCCCCCAGAAGCTTTAGACTTCAACTCCCATCAACCCCAGCCAGCATGGCCCATGGTCAGGAATACCAAAAGCTGTTAACCATCTTCGGGGGGGGGGGTACATCAGGAGGAGAATGCTTTACAAGAGGTACCTTGATGCACACATGTTCACATTTATGGATCCCTGGCTCTTTGAATATGGGCAGCTTTGAACGATATGTGAAGCACTGAAAAAAAGGACACATGGGTTGCTCTTGCGCCTACTTTTACGGTTTCCAAAAAACACCTGGAGACATATGAGCCAACAGACACCTGGAGAGGGTTGGGGGCAGCATGAGATGGAAGCTGTGCATGTTGCTACTGCGAACATTAAGCAGAAGTATGGAAAGAGGATGCGCAAGTTGCTTGTGTAACCTTTTTCAGAGAGACATCTGAAATCCCTGTAGGAGAATCTTAAGCATTAGTGCCTGGAATGGCTGATTAGGACTTAATCCTGCCTGCTGCTCGTTTAGCAAAGGGCCAGCTGTTACTGGTGTCTGCTGCTGTGTATTTACTGGGAATGGCACAAATGCAGCATGTTCTACCCCCATCCCACCCCACCAACGGTTCAAAATACCCTTGCTTCATATGCTGGGAGCACCGAAGTGCAATAAATGGATTACACACTACAACCGCTGCCATTAGCAAAGCACGAGAGTTCCCCCTGCCACCCAATTACCTTTTTCTCATCCGTAAGGTCAAGAGACTCAAGCTGCTTCCCTTGGTCTGCGGCATAGATTTCCAGCAGGTTGTCAAAGTTTGTGGTCAAGACGAGGGCACCGTTCTCCATCAGATGAAGCACCGATTGAAGGAGCCGTTTGCCCGTGTCTTCCATTTTGGACTCCAGGTCGTCAAAGACCTCGTACAAGCAATCTTTGAAAAACGTAGAACGGACATTGCTTGTGCGCTGCCAAGGCAATTTAAAAAAAAAACATACCAAGATCAGAATCTATTTTAAATTTTAGTTTAGCTGAGCCTTTTTTCAACCACAGAGGACTTGAGATGGGCATGGAGGCAAAAATAGCTATCCGGGATGATTATTGAGATCTAGTAAAGCGGGATCTATGGCCCTCCAGGTGTTGTTGAACAACATCTCCCATCATCCCTGGGCATGATGGCTGGGGATGATGGCAGTTGGAGTCCAACAGCACCTGGAGGGTCGCAGGAAGCCTATATGCACTGGTTGCTGTGGAACATGGGTGGGAGGGTGCTGTTGCACCGTGTCCTGCTTGTGAGTCCCTGGTCGACAGCTGGTTGGCCACTGTGGGGACAGAGTACTGGACTAGATGGACCCTTAATCTGATCCAGCATGGCTCTTCTTATGATTCCCCACCCCTTCAGTAACAAGAGCTCTGATGTTAGAGGGGTTGTGAATCCACTGTGGGTTTCAGTCAGAACCAGCCAGAACTCTACAGGAGCTGTCCAGTGCTGAACCCTTATCCCTACCCCCAATAGGTTTGGTACCTTGGATAGCTCCTTCAGAGTTCTGACTTGTTCCTTTTTTAAAAAACCCAACACATATCTAATACAGTCACACAGATACATTATGTCAATTAGAATATTATATCTATTGTTAATTGTATGTTAAATAGTCTGTTCCTATAGCAAACTAGAATCTACTATGCCAAACATTCAATTGATTAATTGGAGGCTCATCTTCTGTATTCAGTTCTAAATGAAATGTTAAGAATGGGTGCCAAGTTGCTACAAAATTATCTTCCTTTACTTCTTCTCTAGCCATACAGAAACAACTGGTTAGTTCCTCCACCAGTGCAATCAACTGTATTCTATCTAGATCTCTCCAGAGTGAAAGTCCTTTGACATTTTTCCAGACTCTAACAATCTCGGTCCTCGCAGCTCCTGGTTCTGAGTGACACCCAGATTTCAGAGCCAGCAGCCTCCACTCTACCCACCCCACCCACCCCAAAACGATGTAGAAGTTTGTCTTTTCTAAAAAGAAAATACATAATTTTCACCAGAAGCTTGCAAACCATTCCCTCCTGGACCATCAACTTACTGGTGACAGTTTCTGGATAAGGTCATGGGCTACGTGGATGAGGTTCTTGTCGTCGCGGAGACACTTCTGAAACTTTTTCCTCTCCTCGTCTTCAAGGAGGTCAAAGTCAATCGCAGCATCCAGCAGGGCCTGGATCAACCCTTTCCAAGACTTCAGGGCCGGCACTTGGGGAGCTACTGCTGCACTTATCCCTGTCCCAATCACCAGAACGAGTTCTTGGGGCCTTTTGGTTTTCAGGCTTGGCAACAGTTTCCTGCAGAACCAAAAAGTGTGGGGAGGTTGAAGAGGGAAGGAGCACAAAGTGAGCGTTATGGTCAAGTGGAAACTCGAACCCAGGTCTTCCGAGTCCGACACTCTAACCTCTACACCACACGGGCAAACAACTTCTGTAGATGTATTTGCAAGGCTATATATAGTTGAGGAAAGAGCAGAGGAAAGCTAACTCAAATTCTGAGTGAGAAAGCTCCAGCTCATGCAAGAAAAAGACAGAGGTCTGCTCTACGCTTACAGCGAAATGGACTAGTAGAATTGGAATCCCAGTTCGGAATGCTCTCCTACACTAAAGAAAGCTCTGCAGGTAGAAATCACAATACAGTAAGGAATGGATGAGATGTGAACCCTTTCTCCCTGGTGTGGCAGGTTTGGGTGGTTGTTTATTTGTTTACCCATGCTTACCTAGGCTTTTTGGCAGGTGGCATTCCATCCTCCAACAATGTTTCTTTATCCAGATGCAGGTTCACATTAGAAGCCATCCAGTTTCTAGAAGGAAGGAAGGAAGGAAGGAAGGAAGGAAGGAAGGAAGGAAGGAAGGAAGAGTTACAAGGAGAAATCTGGGATATGTGCACTTTGAGCAAGAGTAATATTTACCAAGGCAACTTTGTCAAGGAAGAACAAATATTTAGGCCATTATCTCTCATCACTTCACCTGCTTGCCGGGAACAGAGCGACACTCCTTTGTCATTAATGACATCATTCAAAAGATAATCCAAGGGTTATCTTGAGGAAATGTGGGGCCAGTTTTAAATGATAAAGTGGAGGACTGAACTAAACATTGGAAAGACTAGCAGTTGACTGTGGTCAGGTGCAGTCAAATCACAAGCCAAGGAAGAACGCCTACTGCCAACATGACAGAGGTGGCCCTACTAGCAATTGTTTAAGCCACCATAGCTACTGAAGCATTCTACTAGCGTTCCAAACACTGAAGAAGTTCTACTAGCGTTCCAAACACCCTCTCTAGGGTGACATTAGCTGCGTTCAGACGATCTTCTGAGCCATGATTTGGAGGGCCATGATGAAGCACCGCTCCTTCTTCCCCACCAGAGCTCAAGTCTGTACTTCCTGCTTTAAATCAAACCATAGTTTGCAGTTCTGTCTGCACCAGCTAACTATGGTTTGAGCAATTCCTCCAAATTGGGATTGCAAACCATAAGCACCTGCACCTTTCACAGCCATGTAGAAAAGAACATTTCTGAACCATACATTTGGCATAATGGATTGGAGGTGGAAAGGGGTTGCCATCTTTTTTTTAGGGCTCCGTGTAAATATCCCCCACAAATAGCACATGAGGGAGAAAGATTCTAGCACCACCAAATCCCCACTGTGTCAGTCTTCTACATACAAGGAGATCCCTCTGCTGCACTTCCTTACAGTCTGAAATGACAGCCATCCTTTCTACCCCTTCAGGATCCTACCCGTTCATTCTGCTGCCTGTGTAGACCAGGCTTAATGTGTCAAAATTCTCTCTTTCTGCATATCCAGCCAAAAAGCCATGCTCCTTGTCCTCCGTTTCATCTGGGCACCCGGCAGACAAGCTATTATTGGCCAAGGATTAGAGCTGCTAAGAAGTTCCTAATTCTCAAGTCAAGAAACTTAAGTCTCCACGTAGTCCGCTAGAGGAGGAAAAGCTGCTCTCCAGGAAAGCTGTGAATGAGGGGCAGATTGCGTGAGAACGAGCAACTAACTCCTCAGCCAAGTCATTCGGTACTGCCAATTACACTGGGACCTGCTATGTCTCCTCGGTTCAAAAGGCCCATGGGTTGGATTCAGAATTAAGCTGGCCCAACCACACTGGCAGAGATGGAATTCACCGTCCTCTACTTACCAGGGCAATCCCTCCAGCCCCCCTGAAAATACTACCAGAGACCTGGTTCAGATGATCAAACACGGTTTGTTAACCATGGGTTGTTGGTGACTGCACAGGAGCAAAGGATTGTGCCGACTCCTTGATCACCGTTCAAAGTTACCGTTCAAAATTTCAGATATACAAATACATTTCCTAGCATGAAAGAGGTGAGTCAGAGAGTCCTTGATTTTTCAAGGGGATCTTTCCCCTCCTCCCACCCGCCTGCTTATCTCAACCTCTGGTTCACAACCTGAACTTACATACAAATCTGAGAGCCCAGCAAATGAATAGTTGAGAGCCACCAGAGTATAGCCGATAGAATGCTAAATTTGGACTAGAGAGACCTGGTTAAAATCCTTGTTGGACCAGGAAGCACAGTGGGTGGCCCTGAACCTAACCTTTCTCACAGGGTTGTTATGAGAATAAAATGGAAGAGATGAATGGTTACCAAGTTATGCTTCTTAGAGGAAGGATGGTTCCCAAATTGGTGAAGAAAATGGGTAGGTACCAGGAAAATTGACTGCATAAACAAGCTCATAGCCCCATTCTAATTATACCAGGTAGAGAAAAGTTATTTCAGACATTTGTTTGCAGCTGTATGTGCTCATGGAGTCAATACTGGGAGATGTTCCTTGTTCCATCACAAATCTATACAACAGGCTTGCAGAAACAAGGAAATAACTTGTGAAAATGAAAGTGAGGTCATTTAGACATAACTTACATTCAGCAAGCCAGATAAAGGAAATTATATTTGAACAAATCTATGTACACAGAAGAAACAGTGCATTACTTGCCGGCAACACAAGTAATGTTACTGGACACTAAGTAGTTTTGTAAGAAAACATAGCTTCTCTTAAAGCTAATACAAAAGGGGGGAAAGTACATTGTGTGAATACTCCCAAGTATAATCTCTCAGCAGTGCAAGCAATTAAAAAGATGTTGCGATTGCCATGTACATGAATGTTCCTCACAAAAGAGATTAAAATACTGGCATTGTACATTTGGCAGTGCATGCATCCCAAGAGAGTTATAATAGTGCAAACAAAGGATGCAGAGTCTACCAAGTCCAGCTATGGCATGATCTCAATTCATTTCAATGGGCCTTGTCCAGAGGCTCCACACACGATCCATATGAAATGAATACAGGAAGCTCAGCAGCCATGCTTCCATTTTCGTAAAAAATACACTCTAGAAATATGTTTTCTGTTCATGCCTTTACCTTCTTAAGAGGAGAAGTGGTCCTCACAGGCAGATGATGATGGTGTTCAACTAGATATAAAAAAAAAACGCAATCTCAGCATCCTGAAAGTTCTACCAGTCATTTATTCAAATCTATATCTGCATGCACAGATTAAAGAAAAACGAGGTGACGCATAGGCCAATGTTTTTGAACCCCTGAAACACAAGGCCCACCTCAAAAAAAGCAAACAATTCAGTAATACGGTACTGGAAGTAAAGCAGGGTGCCCAGCAAATGAGAGAACTTATTTCTAAACATTATGACGATAGTTTTTAGACTGTAAGCCCAAGACTGCTTTGTCTTCTTAGATACATTTCATGCAGGAGTGAGTGAATTTAGACACTTATTACTAATATTATTAATAATAAAGTTTATCCATAAATTATGACAGGCATTTATCTAGGAACTCATAATGTTAACGGATTGCTCTAGTTTTACCCAGGAAGTAGCACAGCTAACGGGTTAAGGAGCAGTCCTGCAACTCTTTGGCCAAAATCCAATGCTCGCTTACCTGGGAGTAAGCCCCATTGAACACAACGGGACATTTCTGATTCAACATGCATAAGATTACATGGAGAATCCATCAGTCAAACAGGTGTGGGGCACAATCTTATACATGTCTACTCAGAAGTAAGCCCTCTTGTAAAGGATTGCAGCCTACATTTTCTTTAATCCGGTGATTGCTCTACTGCAGGCTTCCCCAACCAGGTGCCCTCCAGAAGTGCTGGACTACAACTCCAAGTATCCCCAGCCAGCTATGGGATCTGCAGAGCACAGGATTGGGGAAGGCTACTGTACTGGAGAGCAATCTGGTAGTGGCAACAGGCACAATTCCCTCAGATAACACAGTTTACATCTTCTCCCATCCCCTGGCCCCAGTAGGTGTATATAGAGACCCTGTTCAGACGACACGCTAAGCCACAGTGATTAAGCATTTTGAGCAATTCCTAACCGTGGTGGCTACATAACTATGGTTTAAACAAGCTCACTAACCATTAGCTGCAAAAGGGTTCACGTCCTAACCATAGCTTAGCGTGTTGTATGAACAGGCCCCAGAATCTGAGGCTAACAGTTCATGTATCTGATTAAGTGGGCAGTGTCCACCTAAGCTTATGCCAGAATAAATGTGTTAGTCTTTAAAGTACTACAAGTTTCTTTGTAGGCTTTACTATAAAGCAGACTTCCCCAAAAAGCGCCCTCCAGATCTGTTTGTCCAAAACAACTGGTGGGCAAAAGGTTGGGAAAGTTGCCCTATAGGCCACTTTTCCTTGTCCCCAAATTACAAGACAATCACAGTACATACAGGTCTACTCCAAGGCACATTGAATTCAATAGGGCTTATTCCCAGGTAAGTGTGTTTTGGATTGCAGCATCCATAACAAAGCTAAACTTTGAACTGGCAACTTCCAGCTCATGCTCTGAATCACCCCACTGCATCAGCCCTCACTTTCCTTTTTCGGAAGGAGGGTGAGGGCAATTGCAAAATGCTATCTAATTGCCAGAGAAGACAGGTGGAGGCATTTCTTAGATACAAATCAACCAGAACAATCTCTTTCCAGATCAAGAAGAACAACCTGCCTTAGGCTGGCTAATGCTTTCTCATTACAACACTTCTCCACTCCCTGCATCAGAGAGAAAGAAAACACTATTTCCATGCAGAAAGCTTCCTCTTCAAAAGAGAAGGGGTGGGGTTTTCCCAGTTTGCACTTACACACTGCAAAAGAATGAATGAAAACCCCTCTCCCCAGAAATGAAGTGACTTCCTGCACTGGAAGAAAGGTGGAAAGCGTAAGTGATAGATCCAAATGAGCCTCTGTCCCCCATTTCCACTAGGCTGCTCGCTTCTCTTCTCTGGGTCCCTATTTATTCAATGCATTATTCATTTTTACAAAGCTTTGTAAATATGAATAATGCATTGGTAAAGTGGGCTTGATCATGGGGGGGGGGGGGAAGGGTGTGAATCACCCTGCCTTGCAAACAAATTCACAAAGTGACTACCTCCTGTACTCATGCAAATCTAAATTAATTTGCGTTATGTTGATAACCTGCCTGGTTACCTGGAGATGACCTCAACTCACTATAGCCGACTAGGCAAGTGGCTATTAACAGCCCTGCCTCCATTACATCTCTGTTGGCCTTCTGTAGAAAGATCACGCTGGACGGAGATAGACATGAATGCCCATGGAGCAAACAAGTACAAGGTATTTGCCGATGTATCTATGTGTTCTTACAGAGTGGGGCAAGGAAGAGAGAGAAAGGGGAGCCTGCAGTTTTAGATCAGACGCCTGCCCCATTTAAAATTGAAACTTGTGGCAAAGTTGCCAGGAAGGCAGACTCAGATAAAAACATTGGAAGAAATTCTAAATGTAACTCAGCTGTAAACCAAACTGTCCAGGCATCTCCTTCCTTATGGATTTTCAAAAGAAAAAAAATAGCAGTACTAATGCTTCATATTGGAGTTGCAACAAATAGCTTTACTGGAGAATGACTCTGAAGAGGAGATGACAAGTGGCAAATCAGCCCCATACATTCCTCAAAGCAATCTATCAGCAAGTCCCATTGTTGACATATATACAGTTCATATGTCTGAGGGGGCACATGAGGATGCTGGGAAAATTGTGTTCTACACAGGGCGCTATTTTGCCCTGCAACCTCCAGCTGCTGACCCTCCCCTCCACCTTTAGAGGAAACTCTGCCTTCTTGCCTTCGATTTGATGTCCCTTTGGGTCCCTCCCAACTTTGCTATGAAAGTAATTGTGGCTAGACTTGCAGTGCTTTGTATGCGGGCAAGAATCTTTCATTTGTCACTTTGCCACTGGCCCTAGCCAAAGGACACTGTCTTTGTTCAAGCCAAGAGTTAGATGGCTTCTGATCCTCATCTCCCTGTCTAAAATTGCATTAACAGTCGAATCAGACAGTGCAGGTACAGGAAAACAGCTGGCTAGGATCCTCAAACAAAGCTTCACTTGAGCAATGAGTGAATGATAAAGAAGATCCCTGATCTCATACAGATGGCTTCCTCCTTACCAGAGTGTAATGACAATCGTCAGAGGGCACGGCTTATTATTGTTATGAGATGTGAACACTCTGACAATTAAGGGTTGGCTGCTCAAGCTTTAGGATGTAGTTATTACGGAAAAGATCACAGCCTATATTACATCAACTCATCCAATAAACTCCCCAAATAAACAGCGTGATTTATCCATTTCAGGAGAGAGCATGGACAAAACTACAGTTTGGAAAATGCATTTGTTGTACAAGGAAATACTTTGCTACGTCATTTGATACAAAAGATCAATGAACCAGAAATATCCTACAAAGCAGTTAAGGTCTCAGTGTTTGGATTTAAACCAGTTTATGATGAACCCCAAACAGACTTAACTGGAAGTAAAGCTTGTTGGGAATAATAATAATAATAATAATAATAAATGATCAGTGGGGTTGAGTTCCGAGTAAATACATTTAGTGATGACTAGCCCCATTTGCTGCTCCTAAGTATACCAAGAGCGCTTCTAGGCAAGCAAAAATAAATAAATCGAGTGAACAGGATTTGGAGAAATCAGGCTAGCGCGTTTGAGCCGCTGCCGAAATCCAGCCGGATGAACAGGATCCACGCATCTCCAGCTCCTGCCTGGCTTGTGAGAGGAACGATTATTGGGATCCGCATTAGCAACACTGTTTCCCACCGGTTTCGCTGCTGCGGTTTCCACGGGCAGCGGCCCCGGCTTCCTGGGGGCCATGAGCTTGCTGTGGCCTTGGCACCCCATTCTAGATGGGCGCCCTTGCTGGGGACGATCCGGCAGTCGCCAGAAATAAGCAAAGGCTCTCTTACCTTGCCGGACAATGCCAGCAGCCACCGCAGCAAAAGCAGCAGGCAGGAAGCAACGGCAGCCCTCTCCTCCAAGATACAGAAGGGTGGGGCTAGAGTGTCCTTTCTCCATGGCTACAGCCGCCGGCTATCCGAGCTTCCTTTCTTCTCTTTCGTTAGTCGGAAGCAGAAGTTTAAAGCCTTAGCTGCATAGAGCCAAAAGCAAAGAGATAGGAAAAGACAGAGTGATATTCCAATGGTTTTAAGGTTTATTTATTTTAATCCTGGTTCATTATTATTATTATTATTATTATTATTATTATTATTATTATTATTATTTTAATGCTGTTTTTCCCCCGCCCTCAGAGGGGAAGCCGAAATTGGTGTTCAAAGTGATCCTGGAATGCGTGGATTTCTTTCTTCTCTCAACCTTCCTTAAAGACCTGGTGCCCTCTCCAGATTTGTTGGATTTTAATTCCCATTAACCCCAGCTAGTATGGCTAATAGTCCAGAATGCTGGAAGTTGTAAGAGTTCCAATAGAATCTCTGCAAACTGGGAGAATGGGCATCAAAAGAGTAGGATGGGGTCCCACAGGGATCTGGTCAAGAGGGCAGGGCTCCTGCAGCTTTAACGGTTGAGATGAAGAGGGAATTTCACCAGGAGCTGCATGCATGCAAACGACACCTGCTGAAATTCCCTTTTCAATACAACCATTGAAGACATAGGGGCCCTGTCCTCCTTTCCAGATGGTCACCCTACTACAGCAGCGTAGTTGCAGCCGTCTCCTCTTCCACAATTCTCCACTGCGTACACACACACACACACTGTCAGTCAGCATTCTGTGCCCACTGAACAAAGATTTTTGGGCCCTCCCTCCTACAGCCAGGTTTCCTCCCCCACCATTTTCTCCAATATTTCTTTCCATGAAATTTTATTTTATTTTGAAAAAAAGAAGTTAACATAAAGGCAACCAAAAGAACATACATAATAATTAATCAAGATCAGTGGATTTTTCTCCCAGATAAGTGAGTATAAAATTAAAGCTTTATGCTGAAATCCCATGCATGCTTACCTGGTAGTAAGTGCCATAGAATGCAGTGGGGCTTACTTCTGAGTAGACATGCATAGGATTACGATCCTGTGTGCATACTGCCCTGAGAGTAAGACCAGGAGGGATCACTTCTCTGTGAACTTGTATCGAGTTGGATTGTTTGCCCCTGTATTTGGGGAAAATTCAGCACACTTTAAAATATTCAACTCCGTCATTTTGGGAGCAAGGGCAGGAATGTGCCTATGTTCTCTGCTGCCTCTACAGCCAACCTGAGCATAGTCATACAGGCCCTTCAGAGACACCCATTTCTAGATCTCTTTATTAGTGAAACATGATATGTCACAGTAAGGTCCCAACCACAGCAATACACATGCCACCAAGGTGCAGACAGGCAGCCAAAGAATTACACAAGTCATATAGATATTATTATTATTATTTGTTTGATTTATATCCCATCTTCCCAACAAAAAGAATGGTACTCAAGGCAGCTTTCAGGTAAACTCCTATATGTCCAAGTTCAAAATCATCATGCATTCGTAGGGACAAGTGGGATCTGCAACAAAATGTTGCAGCATAGAACGGTGGTCAAGATTCTTGCCAGCCACCAGCCAGCCATGCCCATGTCTAAGATTCACTATTCCATGCCCCCTCCCAATGGGCAGCCTGCATTCTGTAACTACTGAGCTTACTCAGTCCTCATTGGGCAGTTTAGGAGGTGTTTCCCCATACGGTTCCCCCTCCCTGTTAATTTTGTACTGCTGCAAAATCTGGGTTTCCTCCAAGCTTGCCGATACCTTCCTCTTATGCATGGATAGTGATAGAATAATCTGCGCTTGGAATGAGTTCGTTATAAGTATACACTCGGAACTCTTTCCCAAACTTGGGTCCCCAGATGCTGACTTCAACTCCCATCATCCCTGACAGTTGTTTGTGCTGGCTGGGGATAATGGGAATTGTGGTCCGAGGACTCAAGATTAGGGAAGGCTAATGCAGAACTGAGAAATGCAAGCTCAGTTACTCGATCACCTATATACTAGGTCCGGTCGTGAGCACCCCTTCTCAAGACAAGCGCCACCACTTGAATAAGCCTGAGGGAAGGGCAAAATAACACTACCTTTCCCCTCTCCGTGAGGGAACAAGGCAAAGACTTTGTGAAATAGGTTCTGCTTGTGGATATACTGGGCTAAAGGTTTAATGTAATTGGTGGATTTATGAACCAATAGAGTAGGTGACAAAGCCAAGCTGACGCATGGTTTAATGGTAGCAAAATAAAGAAAATGTTTTATTGTTGATTACAGTTCTTAGTTTCTTCAAATTCAATTTAAAACCTACCTATTCTTAATAATACTAGTAATAACAATCCTAATACTAATTAGCCTAAATCCCTACAATCTTATATCCATTCCTTTCTCACACTACCTCCTTCCCTACTCTATCCACACCTACCCACATACAAACCCCAACTGACAACTAACGGACTCTCTAAACCCTTTTATAGTATCACTAGCCACACCCATTCAGTCTAACATTCCAAGCTCTCCAAACATACTCATTCAGACATACCTAAGGGAACAAACATGTGGGGTATCGCCACAGTGCTTCTGACCCACACGCGTGGGGATTCTCTTCAACCAGGAATCGGCGTGTTTGTGTCCCCTCTTGTTTCTTCCACGGTGGAAACTAAATAGACAGCTAAATGCCTGTACTCTGTTCTGTCTAGACTAGTTGTTGTACTACAGCAGCACCTTGTGGCTGAATAAAAACATTAGACTGTGATAGAACATTGAAAGAAGAGCAGAGGGGTGTGTTCAGGCACACTGATGCCTTGTGTTCCTATCCCGGACTTACAAAGAAGAGGCACAAATGTCTGCTCCTGAATGCAAAGAACTGTTCCCAAGTTGACCGATGGATTCACGGCAATGAAGGCACCAACTGGACCTCTCTGGGATGGATGCTTCAAAGGTGTACCACCATTAAAGGAACCTGCCTTATATAAAGTCAGAGATCTCTAGTCCATTTAGCTCCAATCGCCTCCTCCAGCCTTTCCCAACCTAGAGCCTTTCAGATGTTTTGGATTCCCAACTCCCAGAATTCCTGACAATTGGCCCTGGCTGGGGCTGATGGGAGTTGAAATCCAAAACACTTGGAGAGCACCCGGTTGGTGAAGGCGGGTGTACAATGACTGGCAGCAGTTCTCCGGGGTGTCCGACAGGAGGCAGAGACATCCAGGATAAGGCCTCCAATAGTGATCTGAATGAACAGGAAGGATCATATGGGAACAGGATTTTTAGACTCTCTGCTTGAATACAGGAGACATATTTATTATGTTAGCTCATTTCATTGTTTGCTTATGGACTGAAATGGGATGTTCAGAGGGGTGAGCAACCCTGCACGTTTGAAATATTTTAGACTACAACTTCCATGATCCTCAACCATTGACCATGCTAGTTGGGGCTTATGGGAGTTGTCCAACACATGTGGCAGACACCAGGTTACTTACCCCTTCTAACTGGCCATCATAATTAGCCCAAAGCAATCCATGTTATTGGGCCTTTCCAAGGTCTTTAGGGTGGTGATCACAGGAGTCTTTGCTTTTACTCTTACTACCCCTTTCAATAGTCCACTAGAACTGATGCTGTCATAGTATACTGCTTGTTTGTCTTGAAACAATTGCTTAGATGGTGGTTGGAAGGTCCTCCTATCAGTGAACTTGGAACCTTTTACAGTTTCTTCACAGAGAGAAATTAATGTACAGCTCCAAACTTTTTTTTACGGGTTTTAAAAATTGAATTAAAAACCATACAAACAGGAAACTTTTAACTAACTTTGGAAAGGGCCTTAGCTGATTGGGATTTGCTTGTGAATAAACACAAGAAGGATCTTGACCATGGAGAAGGGCATTGCTGGATAATATCATGCTATATTTATGTATCAGGCAGAGCCTCCATTTTAATTCCACTTTCACCTAATTACCAAAAAGCAATCCTTGAGCAGCACTAAATGGCTTTAGCGTGGAAACAGCTTCTGTTGCTAGTTCATCACATCTTGATATCCATCACCGGACCTGTCTCCCGTTAGATTCTGCCTTGAACTGCTCCTGGGTGTTTGCTGCCCCCAGAGGGCACTATCGGTGCCATGGCTGCACCATTTGCCCACTAGCTTTAGTGATTAAAGAGTATGAAGATCCCACTACTCAGTATATATATCAACTAAAACACTTTTCAAATTGTGCCACCAAACTGGTCATATATGTCATTATATGCCCATGTGGTTTATTATATGTAGGAAAAACTAACCGCAGGATTCGCACTAGAATTGGCGACCATCGTTCTAAATTAAAGCATCGGATTTTGGAAGCACCGCTGGTGGAACATTTTGTGGACAAGAAGCACAGATTTGATGATTTTAGATTCTTTGTGATTGATGTCATTCAGCCACACAAGTACAACTGGCAAGACCATGACAAATTGCTGTTACGACTTGAAGCCAGATGGATTTACAAACTCAATACCGTGCCACCTCTGGAGTTAAACCAGAACCTTGATCTAGCCCCGTTCCTGTAATCTATCTACTGTATGGGATGATGGTAGTTAATACCGCAATTAAACCAAGGGAGCCTGACAAGGCAGTATTTATTGAGTACAGCTGGCCCAAGGCCACAGCAACACCCAGGAGCAGTTCAAGGCAGTATCTAACGGGAGACAGGTCCGTAAGGTAGTATCTTTTAATAATTAGGATAACTCAGGGGATAGATAAGGAAAAACAGACTAATATGTTTCCTCTTTAACCAAGCAGGTATCTGGCAAATAATATGAAATTTTATGCGAAGGTCCCAGTATTTAATACCTGTTTGTGAAAGCCTGTTGCCTACGTGGGGGTGAGTGACTCATTATATTAAGAGTTATGAGTAGGGAGGACTCATGGTTTGAATAACACGGGTGGGATAAGACTTAAGCATGTCAATTGTATTTACAGAATGCTCAGCAGTAAGAGAAATTTCTGAAGAAGAGGTCGAAACGAGAGACTACTGGATACTCGTTAAAGCAATAATCTTTTACTGTTATATAACTAATTAATGTTACTAAGTGAATACCAATTGCTGTCATAAATTTGAATGTAATGCAATCTTAGTTGAAATATGAAACCAAATGTTATTGATGTATTGTTTCAGCAATATTATTTGCAGTAAAAGTACATGAGAAAGTAGAACCACCTGTTGTTTTCGGGTCCTATACAGTGAAGATAACTGTGAGTTGAAGTTTATCAATGTGATAGCAACGAATGTGTATTGGTTGCTATTATCTATGTTTGACTATTTTCGTAAGTAGTTGCGTGCGATAGCATTATTATATAACAACTAGTAGCAGCTTCTAGCCTTCTTTTGAGTATTGTCCTCTAGTATAGTGCCTGCACTTTTAACTGTTGTGATGAAGAGGGAATATCACCAGGGACTAATTGCATACAAATGACTCTGGCTGAAATTCCCTTTTCTCTACAACTGTTAAAGTTACATGTGCCCTGACCTGGATTTTATTTGGTCAGCCTTCTCTCTCTCTCTCTCTCTCTCTCTCTCTCTCTCTCTCTCTCTCACACACACACACACACACACACACACACACACACACACACAGGAGAAGTAGTCATGAGCTAGGTCCTTATCATTCTTCTTCTTTGGAAATGCCTATTTGTGGATCACTGATGTTGACATTATGGGAGTGGCATGCTTTGAATGCAGACAGTTCTGGGGTTCAATCCCTACCATCTCCAGGTAAGAGAGCGAGGAAAGAACCCTACAGAAAAAGGTGGAGAAGCGCTGCCAGTCAGTGTTGACATTACTCGGCTAGATGTTCCAATGATGTATCTCAGTATAACACACTTGTTTCCCCCCAGGCTGTTAGTAAAATTTTCATTTGTTTTAATGCTGCACCATACTGCTGTTTCAATGTTGTGTTGCTAATATTGTATGTTAATATTGTGAACCGCTGAGAGACTTCATTATATTCAGCAGTATATTAAATGTCACAAATGAATAAATAAATATAAGTCAGCTTCCAATGCTCCTATGACGCTGGCACTGAATTTAGAGTTCTTCACTTGACTCTAGTGCAACAGCTTAGCCAAATTTCCTTATGTCCTTCCCAAGCTTCTCTCAATCCCCATTGACCCAGGCTGCCTAAGTGCTGGGTTTCCACCACTAATAACGGTGGAGAAACGATACCTGTGCTGGTGTTTGCTGGGAGAGGTGAGAACCTCTCCCAATCTATAGCAATTCCTAGATCCCAGCAGGCAAGGAGGCTTAAAACCTCCCGATCCCTGCGTGTGCATGCGTGCATGTGTGTGGAGAGAAGAGCGTATGCAATGTGTGTGTGTGCGCTCATGCATCCCTACATTTCTATACTGCCCAATAGCTGAAGCCGTCTACACCGTTACACCTGTGCAGCAGGTTTTGCAAGGTTTGTGCTCTGTCGAATAGCAGCTACCCATTTCGTCTCATTTTGATTCTTTGGGGCATTCTTTGTATGTTAGTGGTATGCAAAGTTGTTTTTTAAAATAATAATAATGATGATAATGATAATATAATCAGGACATAATGCTTAGCTGTTAGCTCGCAAATAGCAAAAAGGTGGCACGCTCTGGTAAAGCTGGAGAAAGACAGGCAAGGCACTGAACAAGGAAAGAGGAGTTGCCAAATGTCCAAATTTTTCTAGATACGAGGGCTATCACAGGGTCCCTGTCTTGTGGAGTTCTGGTTTTCACATCAGCAAGAGCCAGAAGTATAACTCAAATCACAAATGGTATTGGGTGCAGAGTGCCGCAAACTCTTCGTGAAATGCAAGTTCAATCTGCAACAAAAGTTGCAGCGTGGCGTGCTCCTCTCTCATGTTCTAGTCAATCGACCATGCCCTGAAATGGAATAATACTTCTTTGGGAACAGGACATTACTTTGTTTTCTAGACTGAGTAACTTCACATTGTCCCTGCCTGTTAGCAATTTGTTATTGACTCCTGGACAGCTCTCTTCATTTCCCTATGAAGCTATAGAAAGTGGCTTCACTTGGGTCTGGCTGGTCCTCCTAACAAGCAGACAACTGTCCTCCTTGCCCTCATCATGGGATGTTTTGCACTCTGGTCTGAGCTGCTGAGTGTCACTGGGAAGAAGGAAGGTATGAACTCTGTTTTGGTCTCCTTCCGATCCTTATGGTGAGAGTGTTGAATTTCTTTCATCCCAAGGCCCAAATTCCACTTCAGAGATGCCCTTGGGAAGCCCATCCCAGTGGTGGGCAGGGCTAATGGCAAAGGGGGTGGAGCCAAAGCCAGAATGGGTGGTACCAAAGGCAAAAGGGGTGAGGCCAGAATACAGACTATTCCAGCCTATTTAAAGCTCGTATTGACTGTAGCTAAGACTTGGGAGAGTTATTTTAGAAGGGGGGAAATGGCAAAAGCCAGGAAATCACCAAATGGTATGGGGAAAGGGGGTAGGGACATCTGGAGAAGCCTGGGGGGACAGATTGGAACCCCAAGTGGGCCAGATTTGCTTTGAGGTTTTGTGACCCTGGTTTAAAGTGCACACAGACTGACTTTCCATTTTTTTAATATAAAAAACCCACTACAGGGGAATAGCTGCTTAGCATCTTTTCACAGGTAATGCTAGGAGCCCTCCATTTGGAAGCATCCAGTGAGTGTTGATGAATACATACCCAAAATGGGACCACTCAGAAGCAAGGCGATAGACCAGCACGCTCAGGGAAGCTTCAAGGTTTGCAGATTCATTTTGAAGAGCATTTTAAAATAAAACAGAACAGGACATCAGCCCCTCCTCCCTGAACCTTGAATTGAACCTTGAATTGAACCATGAATTGAGCACGCTCCGCGGTTTGTTTATTCACTTACTGTACGTTATTCCCACTTCTCAGACAATCGTTGTCTCCCAAAGTGGCTCCTGTCAATCAAAGGAAGAGAGACAGGCCCTGTCATCATGCTTGCAAACCAAAATGACAAGACATGCTGGAGAAGAGGAATGGAAGGCAAAGGAAGAGGTGGGGGGGGTCATTGTTTCAAAATCAGAATAAGGTGACTGAGCTATAAGTGATCATACAGGTGCTTTTTGAGCCAGGATGATCATTCCTTGTTGTTGGTTTTGCTTGAATAGCAATCAGTGCATATTTGGATGGGGCCAGAGTGTTCTTTCCTCTTATGTCTACAATCCCATGAAGTTGGAGCTGAGTGTTCTTTCTGGGAGGGAGGGGGAAGGAAGCTCCCTTCAACTGCTCCTTCTCTGGCTGATGGATGGCCATGATCACCCCCTTGTCTTGATGATATAGCCAGGGAATTTTGAGTATCAGTTCAGACAGACAGACAGACAGACAGACAGAGAAAATGGAGAATCCTGGGGGCAGGCCTGGGTGGCTAACTAGCAGGAACCCTGAACTGGAGCACTTCAGCTAGGAGGTGAGGGTGCACTGCAACATTTTGTTGCAGGTCCCACTTGCTATTGTATATTGGCCTCATACCATAGCCTAACATTTTACTTCTTAAGGCAGAATTTCTCCTAGCATCAATAATGACTTCCTTGACCTGGTTGACCATAAACCTTTGTTTCACCGGCCTTCCGGAATAAAATGGAGATTCTAGAGTCAAGGTGGGCAAGGCATGCCTCAAAAACAACAGTGCAGCTGAGCTCCTTAGTAACAACTCACTGTCCTTCCATGGTAAGAGAATATGGCATGTTACTGAAGTTTATTGAAGCTACCAATCTTCCTGGACCCCAGGGAAGGAGCTGGTCAATTAGGCACACAAATAGGCTCTGGTATAAGGAAACTATGACTGGCAAGACAAAGATCATGTTTGGTTGGCAGCTATGCTGGATAAATAAGAGCAGCGCCTAATAGCACCTTGGGCAGCACCCTGCAAATGTTGCTCCTCTGAGGTAATTCCTTATAGAAGGAGCTGTAGTTTCAACAAGGGACTAGCAGCAACCAGACCAGTTGGCTCTGGTCCCTCAGAAGGTCCATCTCCCTCTGGGCTCTGAGGGTGCCCTTTAAAGGGCCTGTGCTCCTTCCTGTTGCCTTAAGCTCTTACATGGCTGAGGGACCTGAGAGGCTTTGGAAGAGCCATTCTTGGAGGCTAAGGTTGGAGGGAGGGATAAGTCCTTAAGTCTTGGGAGTGCATGATGGATTCCAGCAGGTCTTCCCTGGAGTGATCAGCATTTCATTGGGCTCAGGGTCCTCTTTGGGGTGATGACAAGCTTCCAGACCTGGGACCATGACACTGATCTTGTGAACCTGTGCCTTACAACCCCTCCTATTCACCATTCACTGTCAGGCTGCACCCCCCCCCCCCCAAAAGGAGATAAAGAGGTGAGTTGCATATAAATAATGAAAGAGCAGGTTTATAAATACGGTATCACAGGATCTGAACTGTTTCTGGTTACGTCAAGATGGTGCTGATTGATTTTATGGATCTGTTATGTCCCTACTTGAAAAGGAATAGTAATTATTCAAGAACAGGGAGTTACAGGGCAGCTTCAGAGTGTCCCTTTCTATCAGTAATTGGATTTTGATGTCCAAATCTCATTCTCTCTCGCTCTTTCTCTCTCTCTTCCTCTCTCTCCCCCCTCAACGCTATATAAAGTGGCTTCACTGAACACCGAGCCCTCGCATAAATCAGCCACCATGCAGTGTAATGATGTTGTATGCCTCATCCTCATCATAGGACTTGTCACACCTTGGTCTAAGCTGCTTGGCATGGCTGCCAATTCTAAAGGTAAGATTTCACTCCTCCTCTGGCACTCCTCGGCATCCAGACCACAACTCCTCCCTCCTTCTCCATTGGTTATGCTACCACTGCATAATGGAAGGGGTGGGGAAGCACAGCATCATGTTGGCCTTGTAACAACATGGTTCTGACCACATACTATCCCATGGTTCAACAAACAGCCCATGGTTCAACAACATGGTTCAAGTACAACCCAACTCAACCACTGAGTGTGACTTAGCAGGTAATGTGAACCCAGTCACTATCTGACAATACGTTTTCATGTGTTTCTCTGCCTGCTTGTATACTTGCCCCTCAGGTTTCCCAACTCGAGTCTCTTCCCAGCACCAGGTTTTCCAAGATCCTTGGGCAAGAAAGCCCTCAATGAGCCACCTCTCTCAATGATTCCACCTTCTCACCCCCTTTGCCACCAACTGCTATTGCTCCTCATCCTTTTTCTCATCATTATTGCCACTTGCTTGCTTGAGAGTCAGAGAGGAAGCAGGCAATGGCATCTCCCGCTCTTCCTCCTCACCACTATTGTCTGGGTCAGAGTCAGAGTCAGGTGAGCAAGCAGGTTGTAATGGTGAAGAGGAGGAGCAACTTCAGGGGTGTCTTATAAGTGGGCTTCTGCTGGAGTGTAGGCCGTTGGCAGGTGCCCAACCATGCCTATTATTGATGCAGCCACGATCCCTTTCCATATTGGATTCAAGAGCTGTACACGAATTCTCTACTGAAATTCGCCACCTTATTTGTGGGCAGAGAAATTTGGAGGATCATTTAGCCTAATTTCTCTATATGGAGGATAATTTCTCCATCAGCCTCTCACAGGTAGGGCTCACCGTTGACAGGGCTTGGAGCACAGCTTCTTTCTTTTTCCCAAAGGGTTTTTGGTTTTTTGTATTGCCAGCTCAAGTGGAAACAGCATCAACTGTGTTGGTACAGCGGCCACCATTTTGCATCCACCACAATGGAGGTGTGAGGAGGCAGTGTTGTTCCTATCTCTAGGGGAGAGGCAGAGCTACCACTGCGCTAAAACCTGTCTTCTAATTTCATGGAAGTTTTGTTCTTCGTGAAAAAGGCTTCCATTTTTCTGCTTCATTCTCAGAGCCTTTTATAATTTATTTTGAATTTCTTTTGTTCATGTTTTTGATCACTGCAAGGTGGCTGAGGGTGTTGTGTGTGTGTTTTCTTTCTATCACACACCCCTCCATTGCTCTGCAGTCTCCCAGGCTGCCTGTATTCCCTGATCTGCAAAAATGCAATGGGAGGAATTGCCTTAGCATGTCTTCCTTGCAACTTTAATTGAAGTGCAGGAAGCTGAGAAGGCTACAGGTTACTGGAGTTGTAAGTTAAGCACAAGAAACCCGACCCCAAACCATGAGAATTTCTCTGAAATTTTCTTCTCCTTTGAATTTCTTTTCGAAAGCAATTTTATTTTTTATCAAATTGAATGAGAACGGCCAGTTTCTTTTAAAAATAGCAATTTTAACGTGGCATATATATATATATATATATATATATACATACATACATACATATATATATTGCATTCTACCTATTTTACACTGCTCTGAAATCTTGGCTGTGGAGCACAATACAAATATTGTAAATAAAGATATAAAACATGTGTGGAAGTATTTTTTAGCACAGCACTATTGGAGACTTTGGTGTAGACTTTCCAGAGTTTGTCCTGTAACTCATTCCAAGGTAACAAGAGGATATGGAGGCCACCGCCTCAACAATCTTGTTCTTCCACTGATAGCTTTGTGCACCTTCCTTGCAGAGGAGGCTGGTGGCTCCGATTTCATTGGAGCTGTGAATCCATTCTTGTTTTCAGTTACAACCTGCTAAACCCCTAAAGGAGCTATTCAAAGTGTTGAACCCTAACCCCCCAAATGGTTTCAGCACCTAGGACAGCTCCTACGGAATTCTGGCTCATTCTGAGTGAAAGCCAGTATGGATTTCCAGCCACACCAAAATCGGGGCCACCACTGCTTCCTTGCTCTCCTTAAGATGTAGCTAGTAGAACTCCAGTTTTAAACCAAAGCAGGTAGGAGAGATAGGGGGATAACAGAAGCAGTGGAGGAAAAGGGAAGGACATGCAGAAGGTTCATATACTCCAGGTGCTGCAGAACATTTCAAGGTGCAGGTAGGATTTCAAGATTCTGATTTCACAAGCCTGCTTCTCCCCACTGAGTTTAGCAAGCCTGCTTCTCCCCACTGAGTTTAGCGCAACAAGCCTTCACTAAAATTTCCATATGCTATAGCCAACTCATGACAGAAGCCACAACAGCAACACAGCTCTAGTTGGGATCTTAGATCAACCTGATGGCTGGGTCCCACTCTGCAAGTTCCATCATTGCCCTCTTGGCAGAGATCATCTCAGGAGTTGGATTCACAAACAAGAAACCTCCAAATGCCATTTTCTTCAGTGTTTCAAAAGATGAGATTAAACGATACGAAACTAATCTTTGTTCCTCTCTTCTCCCCATCTCAGAAACTATGCCAAAGAAATGCAAACGGCCTCCAAGATATGGACGGTGCAAACAATCATTTCAAAACTTTTACTATGATTTCAAGGGCCACATGTGTAAGACATTCATTTACAGTGGCTGCAGAGGGAATGACAATAACTTTGCAAATCTCTTGGACTGCCTTTTCGAGTGCGAAAGATTTGGTAAGGGCAAAAATCTTTACTAACAAAACACAACCGAAGCCTTTTAAACTGTAAAATTTTCAAGGTTAAAATCTGTTTAAAATATTTCCTCCTATTGCTTGAGATCCTTTGTTGTACTGATTTTATTTTCTGTGATTAATATTGCATCATTTTGAAAACTGCTCAAGTTTGTATTTTAATATTATTGTAAGCCACAGATTGGGTTTGGATGACACGATAACCAACAGTTGGTTATTGTGTCATCTGTCAGGACTTTTTCACACCATGGTTAGTTATTCAGCCAAAATAACCAATGCAATTAACCAACGCTGTGCAGAGTTGATTATTTGAACAACCATTGGTTATCATGTCGTGTGTCAGGCACTGTTGACTAGTTCATTGTACACAGTGGTTTATTTTCAGCAGATACAGCATTCTCTGGTAAAAGCGCCTAAAGCGGCAGCCCACAAAACTCTTAGTGGCTGATGGGATACCAACAGGAGGGCTGAGGGAGGGAGGGAGGGCACGGATGTGGCAATCAAACACACCATTGAGTAACAGTCAGTTTGACTCATAGTCATCACCATGGTTGATTATAATCATGTCATGTGGGGAGTAACCGCTTAATAACCAACCATGGCATTGACTATTAACCCACCATTGACTAGCATGCTGTCTGAATGCTGCATGTTACAGAGTGACCTATAAATATTACAGCATGACATATAAAAATTAATACAAACAATCAAGACCTTTCCTACAACCAAAAGGACCTATTCTGTTTTTATTATATTTTATTTTGGTAAGATTACTTTTAGTCTTACCTATTGTATCCTGGCATCCATATGGATGAAGGGCAGTTTAAAAATACTTTTAATTAGCAATAAATGAATATGAACAATAAATTAACTTTTCCTGGGTGACAGCAGAACTGATACATGAACTTGACATTTAGCAAAGAAGAATCTGAAGCATTATTGTGAGCTTGAACAATGTGTTCCATCTTGGATATTAAGGATGTGGAGGTATCCATTTCATTGAAACAGTCTACACAAGACAATTTGGGCTGAGTCAACATCATCCTTAGTGAACATAACTTTTGAAATACATTTTATAAGCTCACTCTGATAAAGTCTCTATTCACACAGAAAACAGGGAAGGAAAGAGGATAAAGCATAAGATTCCGTAGGTGTGAATTCGGTAATACTGAAATTTCTGGAAGCTTCTACACTAATCTTCACATGCCATATCCTAAAGAGGTAGAAGGTTTTCAGGGCAGTTCAAAGGCTTACTTTTCTTGTCCCTTTTCAGATGTTCTCCCTTCACAAGTTTACCATGAACTTTTTTGGTTTATCATTAATCAGTGCCATTTCACAGAGCCTGATAGTTTAGCTGTTGTTGTTTTTATAATGCCAATTCATTTTGAGGCTCTGATACATTCCCAGTAGAAATGGCAAAATATTTATTCAAGATTACTTGAACTGTGAGCAGTTCCTGGGTGAGTGCCTGACAAATTGTTTTGGCTGCACACATGCCCCTTCCCATTTCCCTAGGGAATATTGTACAAAAGGACACTCACAACAAATAGGCACCATACTGTGCAGTGACTTCTTCCCTTTTGTCCATTCCACAGAACTCACCATACCCTGGAAACATGTGGTGGGTAATGTTCAGTGGTACCAAGGTAAGAGATGCATTGTAATCTGCACTGTGTTCTGGTGGTGGAAGAGAGACACAATTACCACAATTGGAGTTGGGGCGGATGCCTATGAATAGGACAGGTAATTGGGTCATGTCTGTGCTGGGAATTAAGCAACAAGTAATCAGTGAATACCTGGAGGCATTAAGGTGGTGAATAAGGGTTCCCTAGTCTGGCCACTTGGGGCTATGGGTGGTATCCAATGGTATTCCTACACAGAGTAGAACCATTGAGGTGCATGGCCCTAATTTATGTAAGATACTGCCCTATGGGTCCCCACTGGGAACTCTCTTGCTTCAGACAAAATGGCTTCACTCCAGAATCTTTGGGTTCAGCAGGCTAGTTTAGGGAGACAGGGCAGACTGTATGACACATAGAGCTCCGTATGTTCCCCATCCCTCAGCATCTGCTGCCTGAGGCTGATGCCTCATTCTGCCTAATGATAGGGCTGGCCCTAGTGAGCAATGATGGAAGTTGTAAGCCAATATATCTGGAGGGCCACAAGTTGCGAAACCTCTGATGATGAGAAATGGGGCAAAACATGTGGCACCTTTCCATTCTCTGGCTGCCACAAAATGTTTCAAGGGTTAAGCAGAATTTTGGGGACATTATCCCATGATAATTCCACCCATGTATCTAATTATCTCCACTTAGCCACACTGCACCAAATGAAATAGCTTTCCACCAACTTCACTCTGATGATATGCTAAATTGATTTCTAGAGCCGTGGCAAAACAACAAACGAACAAACAAACATGACAACAACACAGCACCAAGAACAGGCGCAACACTTTCCAAAGCCATGAACAACTCTGTTTCAGAAGATGAGATTAGGAGTGGATATATGTTGCTTTCTCTCTCCCTCTTCTCTTCCCAGAGATACCTGAGAAATGCAAACTTCCTCCAAGGAAAGGACGGTGCAAATATTCCTTTACCCACTATTATTATGATTTCAAGAACAAGAGGTGTAGGCCGTTCACTTATGGAGGCTGCGGAGGCAACATGAACAATTTTCGGACTTTCCATAATTGTGCGCGGGAGTGTGAACTGACTGGTAAGGACAAGGAATTTTGATTCCCCCACCCCCACCCCAGATGATTGGAAGACCCTGCACTTTTCTCACAATATTATTCCTGTGCTAGTGAAGTTCCAGCTCCAGTCACACAATACCCTGTCCATTAATAGTGGAGGAATGGGTACTTTTGCTACTAATGGGTCAGGCAGCCAGTTGAGAATAGTGTTTCCTTTTCCTCCAAAACTAGGCTAGGCAATCTTTTGAGCCCAGGGGCCCATTTGGCAATTTGAGAAACTGTCCCGGGCACCACCACAAAATGGCTTCCATGGGATCCATGGCGAAGGACAAGTAACCTGCCCCAAAAGACTGAGTACATGACAGAGGTGGAGTCTAAGCCCCAACATACTAAGCAACTCCTTTGAACCCATGCTTTTCAGCACCTCAGAAACCTATTTCACAGTGATCTCAGCTGCCAGTAAGAAAATGTGTTAACGAAAAAAAGAGAAAAAAGTGGGGATCATAGAGCATCTTAGTAGGTGCCCAGAAAGATTCACTGGGGCCTGTGGACCACACATTGCCTACACCCTGCTTTAAAAGGTATCAGCCTACCCTCTGCTTTAAAGGATATCGCTTGGGATGCTAGAGTAGGGAAAATGCACAGCCTTCAAAGAAAGAAAAGAAAGAAGACCCACAAAATGGCAAGGTACTACCACAGGAGTGGTAATTTTCTGGAGTTTTCTATTCTTCATCAGGTTCAATGGAGATAGCTTTAGCCCCTCTCAGACCCCAGCGATTTCTGTAGAGATAACTGTTTCTGTACTGCTACAGAAATCAGCGATCTTAGAGGAATCTGGAAACAAAGCCCTATGAGGAGAGATTGAAAGAACTAGGCATGCATGTTTAGCCTGGAGAAGAGAAGTTTGAGGGGAGACATGATAGCACTCTTTAAATACTTGAAAGGTTGTCACACAGAGGAGGGCCAGGATCTCTTCTCGATCAACCCAGAATGCAGGAAACGGAATAATGGGCTCAAGTTACAGGAAGCCAGATTCCGGCTGGACATCAGGAAAAACTTCCTGACAGAGCAATACAACAATGGAACCAATTACTCAGCGGGGTGGTGGGCTCTCTCCCACATTCAAGAGGCAGCTGGACAACCATCTGTCAGGGATGCTTTGAGGTAGATTCCTGCATTGAGCAGGAGGTTGGACCTGATGGCCTTATAGGCCCCTTCCAACTATCCTATTCTATGATTCTGTGATTCTATGAGCGTGTGTGCTGGGAGCTGGGCATTAATAGCAGTGCTGGAACAGCATTTCTGTCATGTGCAGGCCCACTACAATTTCCACCCCATCCCATGCAGTCCCACAGCTCTGCATGCTGCACCAGGGGTAGCCAAGGTCTACAGGTTCTGCACATAGCCTGATATATGTATAGGCTACGTGCCAGGTAAGAAGCCCATGGGAGACTGTTCCTGAGCTGAGGAAGGCAACACTGTATCTGATCACCTCTGTCAATCTTTGATGGCCTCTGAAGAAGGGGAGATCTTATTGTCCTGGCAAAGTGATTTGTAAGGTGGTGGGTCCAAAGCCAGGTGCCCAAGCCAGGCTAACACATTGGGTGTCTCTACATTAAAGAAAAAAAATGGCATTCTTACTGGGTATCTTCTTCTGGAGTCTTTCCTGACGGTGACCACGTGATTTTGAATTGAAAACTCCCCTTCTTGGTAATGCTATATTCAATGAAACAGCATCATCTAGTGGCAGAATTATAGCACTATGATGACTTTACACACTGGGGACACCCCGCAATAATTTTAAATATTGCTTTAGCACTGATTTTTTTTTAAAGTGTGATTGCCAGTGAAAAGTTCCAGAGATGTCCTGGACATCGTCATGGTAAGGACCTGCAAATTTCCTTGAATGGCCAATCACAAGCATACAATAAATTGCTCGTGTAGAGAAGCTCTTATTCAAGAACAAGCTGATAACTTGGACTTCGAACAGCTCCCGAGTGAATGACAAATAGTTTTGAGTTCCTAAATGCCCTTCTCCATTTGCTCATGGAACACTACTTAGCACAGCATCCAACAGCCCATGTGGTATAAAGTAATTTTGCTCTCCTTGCCTTATCATAGGAAACATCAACAACTTGGGACGTCCTGACTTGAATCCAGGTAAATTCATTGTAATCATCTTCTGACCCTCATCTGCCCACCATTGCTGCTGCTTCTCTTCAGCATGGCAATTTCTCTCTCTCAAGGCCTTTTTCTCTGTTTCTTCACTTCTTGGTAGTTTCTACCTGGCTGCCAGGAGGAGTGTGGGGTTTGTCTCCTTCCAAACACAAGGAGATCTGTCAATATTTTCTAGGTCATTTCTACATGAGGCTTTTATCTGGTATCTTTACCAGGGCTTCTGATTCCGGATTCTTTGTGGGATTAAGATGCGCTCCATTAAATGTGTTTTTTTTTCTGGGGGGTTTCTTTCCTCTGCCTTTCTATATATTCCATTACACAATCACTAGGTGGCACTGTGGTATAACAGAATTGTGCAATTAATTCAGCGTTTAGAAAAAAAATATGCCACACTTTCCTTGTTAGGAAAAAAACATAATGGTTGCAAAACATGGGAGAGGCCCTGGACATCATTTTCGGCCTATTCAGAAGACACCTTAAACTCTGCTGGTTAAGGCTTTTGGTTAAGCAGCAGGGCTCAAGGTGACTTGTGCAATGCCCTTTGCTAAACCCTGTTCATTCATAACGACATTCAGACCATCTGCAGCAGGGTTAGCGGCTCTAACCATGGCTTAAAGTGATGATAATAATAATAATAATAATAATAATAATATAACAACAATTTATTTCTTACCCGCCTTACCCAACTTGTGGTTAGTGCTAACCCCAGAGAACCACAGTTTTCCTAACCACAGAGCCTGAAGTGTTGTCTGAACAAGCCCATAGAGGATCTGCAAACTACCACGAGTGAACAGTCATGATTGCACAATAAAAAGCCTCATCACTTGGGCTGGAGGAGACACACAGCTTAGAAGCATCTGCTGGACTATGCTCAGCAGAGGCTCCTGCAACCAAGCAGAAATCTGGAAGTACAAAGGAGCTCGAGGGAGTCTCCTGGGATTGTCTGATGAGGAGATTGGTGTTTTTTTCCATCTGAACTGATGCAAAGAGCTGGGGTCAGGCTGTGTGGGAATAAGATCAATCAGACCCTGCTATAATAATCAGTAGAGGTGTGCATCGGATCCGATTGGATCCGATCCGCGATCCGAATCTGCCCCAAAATCGGAAAAATCCGATCTGATCCGACCAACCCTCCGATCCGATCCGATCCGCCGAGGTCCGATCCGGATTTGAAAAAATTGGCGGATCGGACGCCATTTTGAATGCTTTTTCCAATAGCCAAGTATTGTGTTACAAAAATGCCTATAACTTTTTCATTTTTAAAGATAGAAGGATGAAACATGGGCACTTTGTAGATGGGTTAGGGGTAGTTATCTGTGAGAAATGTCAGAAAGATTGGTGCAGGCATTTTGTGGCAATTAATTTTTTAATAAATAACCAGGAATGCCTATAACATTTTCATTTTTAAAGTTCCACACATGAAACTTTGCCACATTGTAGGTGGTATATTGGCACCTATGTGTGTGAAATTTCAGAAACGTAGGTGCTTGCCTTGTGTGGCAATTAATTTTAGAAAAATGGGTAGTAGTGGGGTAAATACAGTTATGCCTCCAACTTTTTTATTTTTAAAGATACAAACAGGAAACTTGGGCACATTACAGATAACACTTTGCTTGATATGTGTGTGAAATTTCAGAAAGCTAGGTCCAGGCATGTGGTGGCAAGGTATTTTTAAAACAATGAGGAAAGAACGCCTATAACTTTTTTATTTTAAAAGTTAGAAGTCTGAAAGTTGCTCACTTTGTAGATGGGTTAGGGGTAGTTCTCTGTCAGAAATTTCAGAAAGTTAGGTCCAGGCATTTGGTGGCTACGATTTTTTTAGATTAAAAGTTACAACAACACGGAGTTTTGACAGATAAAAAAGGGAGGGGGAGGCGGGGGAGGGGGAGTGCAATTGACAGCCCAAGCCTCTGTGGAAAAACTTTTGTAACTTTAATCTAAAAAATTCGTAGCCACCAAATGCCTGGACCTAACTTTCTGAAATTTCTGACAAACAACTACCCCTAACCCATCTACAAAGTGAGCAACTTTCAGACTTCTAACTTTTAAAATAAAAAAGTTATAGGCGTTCCCGCCCTCATTTTTCAAAAATACCTTGCCACTACACGCTTGAAGCTATGCTTCTGAAATTTCTCCACATTAGACATACCACTTTGGTTCACACTTTTTTTTATTATTTTTCAACATATAATACAAAATAAACACAATACATAAACAACCCTCCACATCCCCCCTGTGCTCCCCTACTCATGAGACCTTCATTGCTGTTATATTATACATTTTTCCAAAATTGCTGTGATTCTTTTGAAAGGTGTACATCCTCTCCCCTTTACTAAAACATATTCTAAAAATAATTCCCAAATACTTTCAAAATCGTTCTTTTTGGTTAATCCCATCCTAACTTTAATTTTACATGTTAATCTATCATTAATTGCAATATCCCACACTCCTTTATACCATTCTTCTATACTATAATTCCCTTGTATTTTCCAACTTTTAGCTATCATTAATCTATCTGGTGTCAGGAGATTGTTTATCAATTCTATTACATTGTTATTATCATATTCTTTATCAAACAACCCCAATAAAGCTATATTTGGACTTGCTTCCACGTTCTTACCCAATATCTCACTTTTTTCTTTAAAAACTCTCTTCCAAATTTTTTTTACATATTCACATGACCACCACATATGGTAATATGTCCCCACATCCTGACAACCCCTCCAATATAGCTTTGACATTTTCTTATCTATCTGATGTAGTCTTACAGGGGTGAGATACCATCTCCAAATTACTTTATAATGATTTTCTTTTATCCTTATTGATAGCAACTTTAAAGTTCTTAATTCCCATATCTTCCCCAATCTGTCCCCAGTAATTTGAATTTTTAAATCATCTTCCCAAATTGTTTTCAAAATTTCTTGAAACTCACTCACCTCTAACAATATATTATATATTTCACTTATTATAACTTTTTTACTTTTATTTCCTCCCTCCTTCTCTCTAGGCTCAATTAACTTTTCAAATCTTGATTCCTTTCTACAATCCTTATTTTTCTTTTTCCATTTTTGTACCCACTGTTCCAATTGCAAACTCTTAAACCATGATTTTTTTTGCCCTATTAGTACCTCTTCTATTTGCTTTTTATTATCCAGTCTCTTTACCCAATCTTTCACTTTAATTATTTTTTCCCCTCAAGTAACCCTTCCAATTCTCTTCCCAAATTACCTGGGAAATTTTCCAATAAAACAACTGGGGTTAGAGGAGAAATTCCTGGCAATAATTTCTTTTTATATCTTTCCCAAATTTCTATAATATTCCTTAGGATGGGATTTTCCATATCCTTCAATTGCTTCTTTTGTATTTTACTAAAAACATTTTTTTGTAACTTTAACTCTATTTCTCTTGCCTGCATCTTTAACCATTCTAAATCTTCTTTCCCTACTATACTATTTATAACATATCTTAATTGATTAGCTATATAATACATCTTTATATTCGGGAGTCCTAAGCCTCCTTTCCTTTGAATCTTATACCATTTTGTTTTATTAATTCTTGGTTTTCTATCCCCATTACAATAATTATTTATCATACTTTGCCAACTTCTTAATTCTACTTCTGTTATTTTAATTGGTAACATTCTAAACAAAAAATTAATCTTTGGTAATATTTTCATTTTAATAACCGCTATTCTACCAAACCATGAATGCTTTAATTTCCTATAAGCCTCTAACTTTTCCATTATTTGTTTTTTTAACCTACTAAAATTTATTTTCTCTAAGCTTTCTAACTCTTTCGTAATATAAACTCCTAAATAGCGTATTATATTTTTAACCTTCAACTCTGATTTTAAACTACACTCATCCCTTTCTACTTTATCGTAATTAAATAACATCATTTCTGATTTCCCCCAATTTATTTGTAATCCTGTAATCTCTCCAAATTCTCTCAGATGTTGTTTTATTTCTTCTATACTACCTCCCGGATTTTCTAATGTCAATAAAGTGTCATCCACAAACATATTAATTTTTATTTTTTCCTCCCCTCCTATCCCTTTCAACCTCTCGTTCTCCCTTATAACATTTGCCAATATTTCAATAACAATTGCAAATAATATTGGGGAGAGAGGACACCCTTGTCTTGTACCTCGGGCTAAGGTAATTTGTTGTATTAAACCATTGTTTACCATTACCTCCGCCATATTGTTTGCATAAAGCTGATTAATCACTCCCATAAACCTTTCTCCAAAACCAAATATCTTTATAATAGTTTTTAACACCGGCCATTCCACGCAATCAAAGGCTTTAAAAATATCCAAAGCTAACAATCCTGCTTTTAAATTCCTTCTTTTAATAATATTTATTATATTCAGTACCCTCCCTATTAAATTTGGCATTTGCCTCCCTGGAATAAATCCACATTGATCATTTTTTATATACTTATTTATAAAGGTATTTAATCTTGTTGCCATAATTGCTGAAAATATTTTAGAATCTTGATTAATTAAAGAAATAGGTCTATATGAAGCTGGGTCCGTTAAATCCTTATCTGGTTTCGGGATTAATATTATCAGCGAGTTTTCCCACGATGGTGGGGTCTTCTCTCCCTTTATTATATTATTATATAATTTTTCCATTTTTGGTAATAAAAGTTCTTTAAATATCTTATAATATTCCAGCCCCAATCCATCGACTCCTGGAGATTTTCCTTTCTTTCAGTTTGTCAATAATTCCCTCTATTTCTTTTTCCATAACTAATGCTTCCATATAATCCCTATCCTTATCTTTTAATCTTATCTTCCAATTTTTCTCTATATATTCCTGTATTCTTGTTTGTGGACCCGCTTCTGACGTATACAATTCCTGATAAAATTCCTCAAAAATTTTAAATTTACCCTTCATTAAATTACAGTTTTTCCCCATTTTATCTTTAATTGTCCCTATTATATTTTTTCCTTCTTTGATTGTGTGGACCTTGCCAGCATTTTAGAATTTTTGTTACTATACTCAAAAAAATTCCTTTTCAAATATATTAGTTCTTTTTGAACTCTTTCAATGTCCTTTCCCTCAAGTTCTTTTTTTTTGCTTGAAGTTGGGCATATATGTGCTTATCCCTATTAATTCTAAATTGTTCCTCTAAATCCTTAATCTCTTCTTCAATTTTTTTACTATGTGGTTCTTGTTGTCTTTTTAATTTGCACGATTCTCTAATACAAATTCCTCTCACTACTGCTTTCATCGTGTCTCAAACTATCCCCTGTGAATTTATCCCTGTTTTATTTATTTCCCGTATAGTCTTTATTTCCTTTTTCATTTTTTCCACAATATTTTTATAACCTAAAATTTTAGTATCTAATCTCCACCTTTTGGCTTCTCGGTAATCTTTCTTTATTTTAATATCCATGCTCACTAATGCATGATCTGAAACCTTAATTACATCTATTTCACAATCCATTATCTTGGAAAGCAACTTCTTTGGGTGCCTCTACAAGAGGCATTTAAAGCTCTTTCAAGGTGCATTAAAAAAATTACCTCTACAAGAACAGAGCGCAAATCAGGTGTAGAGGCGCGTTATCTCCCCGATTATGCGCATTATCGAATGCGCGTTAAATCGCGAGTTTTATTTTGCTCTGTCCGTTAAAGCGCATTTTGACTGTGTGAATAAGCGCTTATGCGCATTAACTACTTGTAAAGCGCATTTTGGACATCTATTAATGCGCTTCACCGCCTCTCGCTGCCTCTCGTGCAGAGGGATTAGGCGTAAATGCGCTTCTGCGATTATGCGCATAATCGCATAACCAGGTGCAAAAGCGAATCCTTGTAGAGGGGACCCCTGAGACAAATATATAATCAATCCTGGAGAAACTCTTATATTTTGATGAATAAAAGGTATTTTTTTTCTTCCCCTTTTACTATTGTCCAAACATCCTTTAATTCTTTTTGCTCCATTACTTTTGCTAATCCCGTTTTCCCTATACCTTTTTTAAGATCTTTATCTTTCATTTTATCCATCACCATATTAAAATCTCCAGCCATTACAATATTTGCATTCTCTACATTTCCCATACTACTAAACACTTTATCATAAAAATCCATTTGCTTTCCATTTGGAGCATATACATTTACCAGTATATATTTTTCCTCCCCCAAGACACAATGTATTATAATGAATCTTCCCCCCACATCCTTTACCACTTTAACCACATTAAGTGCACATTTTTTTGAGATTATTATCGCAACACCTCTTGCTTTAGAAGTCCCATATGCTTTCTCATATATACCCATATTCCTCATTTTAAGTTCATTCCTACCATCTTCTTTTTGATGTGTTTCTTGTAAAAAGATTATATCAGCTTTCCTTTTATTCAACAACCCTTCAATCCTCTTCCTTTTAATGACACTACCCAACCCGTTGACATTTAAAGTTATTAAGCTAACTTTATTTTCCATAACTCCATTTTTATTTTTTTCTGTAGGTCTCCAAATGTGTCACACTTCCCCCCACTTCCCCTCCCCCTCCACCACATATAACCCCCATTTCCCCCCTTTCAGCCCCGGGTTCCCCCGAGCAATGGCTCCTCTTCCCCTCTTCTTAGGACCCTTCGGGGGGGGGGGGACGGCCAACAACCGACATGGAACCAAAACAGAATTCCTCCTCCCTTCTCTCTTCTTATAATCCCTCTTTAATCCATTTCTCAGTCACAAACTGCTTCCTCCAGCTGCCCCTTCTTCTTCTTTTTCTTGTTCCTTCTCCATCACACCCAGGCTCCTCAGAAGATCCATTCCTTGCTCGCATGATGTTATTCTCTGTTGTTTCCCCTTGTACGTAAATCTCAGAAATACTGGATATCCCCAGCTATAAACAATTGAATTCTTCTGCAGGGTAGTTGTGCACAACTTCACACTCTTCCTCCATTGGATTGTATGATAAAAAAGATCCTGATAGATCTGTATCTGTGAAGACTGGAACATCAATTGCCCAGCCCTTCTGACAGTTTGCATCAATTTATCTTTTTTGTAAAAGCTGGCAAATCTTACAATTATGTCTCTTGGGACCATTCCACTCCTTTTTGGACCCACTCTATGGATCCTTTCAAAATCTTCTTCAGCCCATGATCCTTGAGAATCCATCTCCTTAATCCATTGCATGACCTTGTGTCTCAACATTTTTGGGTTTTCTCTTTGCTGTTCCTGGAAGAATCTGATGCGTATATTCATTCTTCTATCTCTGTCTTCCATAGAAATCAAACGTAAGTCCATATCTTGTAGACATTTTTCTTGCAATTCTAACTTATTTTTGTTCTGCTCTGATTGTTGCTCCAAGGATGCAAATCTGTCATTAATCTTTTGAAGACTGCTTTGCACTTCCAATTGAGAAATCTGGACCTTCTTAACCTCTTGCATGATCTCCTGCTTCTGTTTATCTATCATGTCTTGAATACTAGCCAGTAACACTTCAGAGGACATTGGCTCTGTTTGTGGTTTCTTAGGAACTGCTCCTGGCTTAGCTCCATCTTTATGATTCCCACTTCCGGATGCCGCCGGCCCTGTTTTTCTGTTCGTCATAACTGTTGCTGAATTTTCCGAATTCTTTCTAGTCAGACGACACCAACTCTTGTCAGAGGGGTGTTCTTTTACTCTTAACCACTTCTTTGGCAAGGTTTTTTTACTTCCTCCCCCTCTGTTGGTCATCTGGCATTCAGCCAACAGTTCCAGTGTTCAAGCTCTCTGTTGCCTCTTATTTAAGTCTCTGCTAATTAATTAGCAAATACTGTCCAGTATCTTCTGTAAGTACAAATTATTCTGTACCTTTGTTTAAAATTGTATTAACAGAGATACGCAGCGTCTGCTGTTCCAGTCCCCGTTTGGCTGTTCTCTCAGATCGTTAAAATGCAAGTCTGCTGGTTTATCTACAACCTCACAGATAAATCTCTTTATTCTCTAGTGCTTCCCATCATAAACATTTCTTTTCACTTACAGCTTGATGCTTTCATTATTGGGATTTTCTTCTTTTTCGTTTATCTCCCACGGGAGGAGAGACAATCCCGGTCTGTCTAATCCATATCGGAAGTCCCACACACCCCACTTTGGTTCACATGTGTGATAAATTTTAGAAGCATAGCATCCGCCTACCCCCTGGCAGCTGTGGGGTCTTGCTAAACCAGAGCTGCCCCCCTGAGGAAGGACACAGGCACCCACTCCTGCGCTTTGGACAAGCGGGGAGAAGTGGGGGGGCAGGAGGTTAGTGATCACCAACGACGAGGAGGATGGAGGAAGAGCACGTTTTGAGTTGGAGGGCGCCTCTTAAATCCCAGTTGGATCCTGCCAGAAACAGCCGCAGCTGGTTGCAAAGAGGGAGACAATCCAGTCTGGCGTGGGGGGGGAGAGACCTTCTCGCTACGAGCCCCGCGTCACTTCGGGGGGTGACCGGGCATCACCAGAGTTGCGGGGAGTTGCTGCAGCAAATCCACCAAGCTCCCCCACCCTCAACCCACCCACAGCAATCTGTTCTCTGCCAGAGATGTCGATGGGGCAGCCGCTTGGCACGCTTCAGGGTTCATCACATCCTCCTCAGCTTTGTCGGGGGAGATTTTTGAAATCGTGAAAAAAAAAAAAGAGGGTGATTCTCCCCCCACTTCCTCTGACGGCGATCCGCACAGCCAGGTGCCCAGCGCACCACTCCGGCAGAAGGACTTGCAAGCCGCTCTTTTAACCCTGTGGCAGGATGGAGATGATCCTCTTGGGGGAGGGAAAAGCCACTCTTTTGCCTGCCTGCTTGCCCACCTTCACCGGCTAACTACCAGGCTTAGATCCAGCACGGCGAGGGTTAAAGAACCCCCCTCTCTCTCCCCCCCCGTCCTTTCTCACCCTCCACTTCTCTCGTAGCTACTTTTGGGCCCCACCTATTGGCAGCAGCATTGACGGCCACACGGGGACTTGAGCGCTCGGAGAGGAAGGCACATTACAGGTAAAAATTGCTCTTCCTCCGTCCTCCTCATTGTTGGTAATCGCTAACCTCCTGCCCCCCCCACTTCTCCCCGCTTGTCCGAAGCGCAGGAGTGGGTGCCTGTGTCCTTCCTCAGGGGGGCAGCTCTGGTTTAGCAAGACCCCACAGCTGCCAGGGGGTAGGCGGATGCTATGCTTCTAAAATTTATCAAACATATGAACCAAAGTGATATGTCTAATGTGGAGAAATTTCAGAAGCATAGCTTCAAGCATGTAGTGGCAAGGTATTTTTGAAAAATGAGGAAGGGAACGCCTATAACTTTTTTATTTTAAAAGTTAGACGTCTGAAAGCTGCTCACTTTGAAGATGGGTTAGGGGTAGTTATCTGTCAGAAATTTCAGAAAGATAGATCCAGGTATTTGGTGGCTATGAATTTTTTAGATTAAAAATTACAACAACACGGAGTTTTGACAGATAAAAGAGGGAGGGGGAGGCGGGGGAGCAGGGTGCAATTGACAGCCCAAGCCTCTGTGGAAAAACTTTTGTAACTTTTAATCTAAAAAATTCGTAGCCACCAAATGCCTGGGCCTAACTTTCTGAAATTTCTGACAGAGAACTACCCCTAACCCATCTACAAAGTTAGCAACTTTCAGACTTCTAGCTTTTAAAATAAAAAAGTTAAAGGTGTTTCTTTCCTCATTGTTTCAAAAATACCTTGCCACCACATGCCTGGACCTAGCTTTCTGAAATTTCACACACATATCAAGCAAAGTGTTATATGTAATGTGCCCAAGTTTCCTGTTTGTATCTTTAAAAATAAAAAAGTTAGAGGCATAACTGTATTTACCCCACTACTACCCATTTTTCTAAAATTAATTGCCACACAAGGCAAGCACCTACGTTTCTAAAATTTCACACACATAGGTGCCAATGTACCACCTACAATGTGGCAAAGTTTCATGTGTGGAACTTTAAAAATGAAAATATTATAGGCATTCCTGGTTATTTATTAAAAAAATAATTGCCACAAAATGCCTAAACCAATCATTCTGAAATTTCTTACAGATAGCTACCCCCAACCCATCTAGAAAGTGCCCAAGTTTCATCCTTCTATCTTTAAAAATGAAAAAGTTATAGGCGTTTTTGTAACACAATACTAGACTATGGGGAAATGCATTCAAAATGGTGTCCGATCCGCGGATCGGACATCCGGTCCGCGGATCGGGATCGGATCGGATCCAATCCGCCCAACCTCTGATCCAATCCGATCCGACCCCCCAGGTCCGATTCCAATCCGCTATCCGATCCGGGGGGTCAGTGCACATCCCTAATAATCAAGCAGCAAACTTTCCCACCACCAATAAAACATCACTAAAAAGACCTACAGCATAATTGAAGCTACAGAGCAAAACAGTCCAGTGAAACAGAATAGGAGGAAGGGCAGATTAAACAGGCAAATGGGGGCCTGATGGATCCCTGGCGAAAACCCATTCTAGAGGTGTGAGGCCACTGTAGAAAAGGCCTTCTCTCTTATGTAATTGGCAACTTAACAGCCCTGAAGGGTGAGCAAGTGAGAAGAGCCTTTGCACATGAATTGGTCTTGCCTTTGTGATTTTTGTGTAGAGTCCCCCAAAGTGTGTTTTTCAACACTGGCATCACAGACATGACCCTTTCAAATGCTGGCTGTTATCTTCTGTGTTTCAGGGAATGAGCTTTTATATGTGATTCTTGGCTTTCTCCTCCCATTCCCCCTTCTGTCCCAGGAAGTATGCTGAACACATGTGAACAACCACTAGATGTGGGCGATTGCTCCGCAGGTTTCAATCGCTTTTACTATGACGCCCATACCAATACCTGCAAGGCATTCAAGTTTGGTGGCTGTAACGGCAATAGCAATAACTTCCCGACTGCAGAAGAATGCATTCAGGAGTGTGTCAAGCCTGGTTAGGTAAAAAAAACTTTAAGAAGTTTTCCAGAGAACCCTCCAAAACCTGCATTGATCTCTACACATTGTTTATGATTTTTTTGTTCCAATTGCAGTAATACAATATCCTTACTTAACTGAAGAGAGGCAGAGCTTTGCTGCTGAGGGCAACGCAGCCTTCCCCTGCCTGGTGTCCTTTAGAAGTGTCGGACTGCAACTTCCATAATCCCCAGTTGGCATCTTTGCTGGGGATGATGGGTGTTGTAGCTTAACACCTCTGGGAGACACCAGGACAGATAAAAGGAAGTACTTCTTCACACAGTGCATAGTTAAACTATGGAATTCACCGCCACCAGATATAGTGACAGCCACCAATTTGGATGGCTTTACAAAGGGGCTGGATAAATTCCTGGAGGAGAAGGCTATCAGTGGCTACTTAGTCCTGATGGCTATGTGCTACTTCCAGTATCAGAGGCAGTAACCCTGTGTGCACCAGTTGCTGGGGAACATGGGTGGGAGGGTGCTGTTGCACCGTGTCAGGCTTGTGGGGCCCCGGTTGACAACTGGTTGGCCATTTTGTGTGAACAGAGTGCTCAACTAGATATCTATGCACTGTGTGAAGAAGTACTTTGTTTTGACTGTCTTGAATCCCTCACAGTTCAGCTTCATTGGATGATCCCCAGGTTCTAATATTATGAGAGATGGAGAGAAACATCCCTTTTTCCCAGTGGAGGCTGATGGCTCCCACCATAGGTTCAGCACCCTGGAGAGCTCCTCTAAAGCTCTGACTGGTTCTGACTGAAACCCAGAGTGCATTCATCACCCCACTGACATTGGAGCCACCAGCCTCTACTGCTCTTTCCGCCATTCCCACTTTTTCTAGACCATGTATACTTCTTTAAAAATAAAAAACCCTTCTATCATGTCCCCTCTTGCTTCCTTTTTTTCTGAACTAAAAAAGCCCCAGGGATTGTCACCTTTCCTCATAGGGGAAATACTTTTTGTTAGGGATGTGCACTGGATTGGATCCGATCCACGATCCGAATCCAATCCAGGGGGAAATCGGATAAATTATCTGATTTCTGATCTCACCGCTGGATCGGCTGATCCAATCTAAACCGATCCAAAAAGCTTCCGATCCGGTTCGGATGGATCGGTGGATCGGCAGGTGCCCGCTGGCACCAGCTGCTGCTTCCATTGGCGGGCACCAACGGGCGCCCGCCGATGGAAGTGGACAGCGGGGGGGGGGGGGGGCTTCCCTAGCGGGGCTGTCCGCAGCATGTTTACCTTCCAGGGACGTCCGTTCCCATCCGGCGGCCGCTGCTACTGTGAGCGGGCTTCACGGCCTGCTCCAGGGTGTCGCGCTGGACATTACCCAGCGTGCCACCCCGGAGGGGGTAGGGAGTGCGGGGGAGGGGGCTTACCTGCCGGGGCCATCCACAGCGGACGGCCCCAGGGGGGAGGGAGTTAGGCCCCCCTCACCCACCCGCCGCCATTTTTTCCTCATAGACTTGCATTGTAATGCAAGTCTATGGGGGGGGGGGAAATGGCGGCCGATCCAAAAATTTCCGATTTTTGGATCGGGATCGGACTTGATCCGGTCCGGGGGGGCTCCGATTTTGTCCGATCTGGTCCGTGACAAAATTGGAGGTCCCAATCCGATCCGGGGGTCCGTGCACACCCCTACTTTTTGTCCCATCTTCGAATTTCATGATCCCAACATGATGGACTTTCCCTTCTTTTCTCAGGTTACGCTTGAGACCTCTACTGTGCAGACCTGGGCCGGTGACTTTTTCAGATCCATTCACACGTCACTAGGACCCACGCAACGAAGGCACCAGGTCAAACCCAATATCTTTCATCCTGCCGTACCAGTCTTTGAGTACATTTCTTACATGCTTTCCAATAAACTCAGCTCCTTTTCTGTATCCTGTGGGTTCTGTTTCTTGAATATGATACTAGATGTCTTTATTCTCTAAAACCAACGTCCTCTTGTGTCAATGTGTAGGGAGAATGAATGAGGAGCCTTTCTAAGCAGGGCGGACACTTCCTATCAGGTAGTGTCAGAAGCTTCATCCCAGCAAATGGCAGTCAGAACAATCATCCTTGCTCTTAATGGCCCTTCACTTGATCAGCAAGGATGAACTGAGGAGGAGGATCTGGGAAGTGTGTGCGTGTACACTCATGAAAGAGAGCGAGAGAGAGAAGAGAGAGAGAGGAATGCCAAGAATGGCACCACCCATTGTGGATGGTGGCTCTGTCCTACTCCTGGTGGAGATAAGAGCTGCTGATTGGAGATAAGAGTGTTTTTCCTGTTGGTAGAGAGGACAGGGCACAGATAAGAAGTTGGCAGGCCAGATGGGGAATCCACTATGAGTTCTATCTGGCCCATTGGGCTGTAGAAACTAGGAATGTGCATTGTATTGGAACCCAATACCCGATACCAATATAAATTGGTGGAAATGGGGCATCCGATGTCCGATTCAGATGCTGGCCGCAGGAGGATCCAATTTTTTTCAATCCAATTAATATAGGAAAAAATCGGAAAATTGAGCCTCCATTTAACGTCTTTTCACCATAGGCTTGCATTGGGGGAAAGAAAGCTTTCCCCCAATGCAAGTCTATGGGAAAAACATGGCGGCGGGTGACTGGGTACCTCCCTCCCTTCCCCCCTTGCGCTCCTTACCTGCCGCTATCGTCCATTGCTGCCCGCTGCTCCATATTACTGAGAACCAGGCTTTGCAGCCTGATTCTCAGGAGAGCGACGCATCGGGTGATGATGTCACCCGGCGCATCACTCTCCTGAGAACCAGGCTGCAAAGCCTGTTTCTCAGTAGTATGGAGCAGCGGGCGGCAGCAGACAACAGAGGCAGGTAAGGAGAGTGAGGGGGAAGGGAGGGAGGGGTGGAGGGAGGGGTCTCCCCTTACCTGCTGGTGTCCCACGCTGCTGTCCACTGCTCCATACTACTGATAAACAGGCTTTGTGGCTTGTTTATCACTAGAGCGATGCGCCGGGTGACGTCATCACCTGGCATGTCGCTCTAGTGATAAACAGGCCACAAGGCCTGTATATCAGTAGTAAGGAACAGTGGGCGGTAGCGGGTGGTAGAGGGTGGCAGCGGGCGACGGCAGCAGGTAAGGAGCATGGATCGGGGGGAGGGCTGCTATTTTTAGGTGTTTTCCCCATAGACTTGCATTGGGGGAAAGCTTTCTTTCCCCCAATGCAAGCCAATGGGGAAAACACCTAAAATGGTGGTCTGATATTGAAATTGGAACTTCTGATTTTGTATTGGGATCAGATCGGATCCGATAACATTCCGAACCAATACTTTACAAAATCTGAAGTTCCGATTTCAATACCGATACGATTTTTGGGGTCCGTGCACACCCCTAGTAGAAACCCCAGGTCTACAGAGACACTGAATAGTTAAGCAATGTTATCATAGCTTAACTGATGAACATGTGGCCAAATTATGGGTTTCCTCCTGCAGGAACTGCTGTAATTCCCATTGCCAAGCTGATACAGCCAGAAAGCTCAAAATGGTCATAGTGAGTTCATGATCCAGGGCTGTCTTCAGGTTTGAGAATACTCTAGATCAGCTCCTTCCTACAGGCATTGTGGGAAATTTTAAATGGCAGCTCAAAAGGCCCAGGGCAAGCTTCAGTGCTGTTGGGCTCAGAGCTGGGCAACTATCCAAGGGTGTCAGGTACTGATGCTGGCTGAGTCTCAACTGATGTCCTTTCTGGATATTGTTTGGATCCTTCCTGAATCTAGAAGAGCACTGCTTCACCCTCCCCCTCCATGGGTGATTGATTTGCCAATAAAGCATCTCATGCTAATTTGAAAAGCCATGTTGATAGTCATGCTTTATTGGCTCCCATTATCTAATGTGAGACCACTTATATGGGTATTTTACGTGACCCTAAGCTACCAATAAGGCTGATAGGCTGGCACCAACTTCTTCCTTGTGGCACCACGCAGAGTGCATTTGTATACCAAAAGATAGTGTTTGTACCAATACGTTATCACAGAGTCTGAACTCTTTCTGGCTTTGTCAATTTGATGCCAATTGACTTCATGGCTCCAATATCTCCCTTGTTGAAATGGAACAGCATTTACTGAAGAACACGATGTTGCATTGTATTAATCCCATGAGCTCCAGAATGTTCCTTCTTATTGGCTAGTTGTTCTGGCTGCCTGAATGCCCATCTCCACTTCCCTATAGAAAACTATATAAAGTGGCTTCACTCAGCAGCGTGAACTGGCATCAAACAGTCACTCATCATGCAGTGGCAACACACCGTCCTGCTTGTACTTATCGTGGGGCTGCTCACACCCTGGTTTGAACAGATGGATGCCTGCGACCATGGTAAGAGCCGCATTTCAGTGTGCGCTTAGTTGGGGAAGGCACTGCTGTATCTGGTTGCCCCTTTTCTAGGGATGTGCACTGACCCCCCGGATCGGATCGGATAGCGGATCGGAATCGGACCTGGGGGGTCGGATCGGATCGGATCGGATCGGAGGCTGGTCGGATCGGATCGGACCAGATGTCCGATCCGGATCGGACGCCATTTTGAATGCTTTTTCCCATAGCCAAGTATTGTTTTACAAAAACGCCTATAACTTTTTCATTTTTAAAGATAGAAGGATGAAACTTGGGCACATTGTAGACTGGTTAGGGGTAGTTATCTGTGAGAAATTTCAGAAAGATTGGTGCATGCATTTTGTGGCAATTAATTTTTTAATAAATACCCAGGAATGCCTATAACTTTGTCATTTTTAAAGTTACACACATGAAACTTTGCAACATTGTAGGGGGTACCTTGGGACCTATGTGTGTGAAATTTCAGAAACGTAGGTGCTTGTCTTGTGTGGCAATTAATTTTTAGAAAAATGGGTAGTAGTGGGGTAAATACAGTTACGCCTCCCATTTTTTTATTTTTGAAGATACAAACAGGAAACTTGGGCACATTACAGGTACCACTTGCCTTGATATGTGTGTGAAATTTCAGAAACATTGGAGCTTTCCTTGTGTGGCAATTAATTTTTGAAACAATGAGGAAAGAAACACCTATAACTTTGTCATTTTTAAAGTTACACACATGAAACTTTGCCACATTGTAGGTGGTACCTTGGGACCCATGTGTGTGAAATTTCGGAAACGTAGGTGCTTGCCTTGTGTGGCAATTAATTTTTTAATAAATACCCAGGAATGCCTATAACTTTGTCATTTTTAAAGTTACACACATGAAACTTTGCCACATTGTAGGCGGTACCTTGGGACCTATGTGTGTGAAATTTCGGAAACGTAGGTGCTTGCCTTGTGTGGCAATTAATTTTAGAAAAATGGGTAGTGGTGGGGTAAATACAGTTACGCCTCCCACTTTTTTATTTTTGAAGATACAAACAGGAAACATGGGCACATTACAGGTACCACTTGGCTTGATATGTGTGTAAAATTTCAGACAGCTGGGTCCAGGCATGTGGTGGCAAGGTATTTTTGAAACAATGAGGAAAGAAACGCCTATAACTTTTTTATTTTAAAAGTTAGAAGTCTGAACATTGCTCACTTTGTAGATGGGTTAGGGGTAGATATGTGTCAGAAATTTCAGAATGATAGGTCCAGGCATTTGATGGCTATGGAATTTTTAAATTACATGTTTCAAAAAAATTTCTACAGAGGCCAGGTCTTCCCCTCCCGCTTCCCGCGAAGAAAAGGAAACACTCTCTCGTCTCGATCCCTTTGAAGTTGCTAGTAGTATCCATTACAGGGCTCGTGTTTCCTTTCCTCCTTTCACTTTTCAAGCAGAACGGCTGAGCCTAGCTGAGTTTTGCAGCCATGCGTGCAAGGAAGGATCACTCTGGTCTCGATCCCTTTGATCCTTGGTAGTATCCATTACAGGGCTCGTGTCTGCTTGAGTACAAAGTGAAAGCAGACACGAGCCCTGTAATGGATACTACCAAGGATCAAAGGGATCGAGACCAGAGTGATCCTTCCTTGCACGCATGGCTGCAAAACTCAGCTAGGCTCAGCCGTTCTGCTTGAAAAGTGAAAGGAGGAAAGGAAACACGAGCCCTGTAATGGATACTACTAGCAACTTCAAAGGGATCGAGACGAGAGAGTGTTTCCTTTTCTTCGCGGGAAGCGGGAGGGGAAGACCTGGCCTCTGTAGAAATTTTTTTGAAACATGTAATTTAAAAATTCCATAGCCATCAAATGCCTGGACCTATCATTCTGAAATTTCTGACACATATCTACCCCTAACCCATCTACAAAGTGAGCAATGTTCAGACTTCTAACTTTTAAAATAAAAAAGTTATAGGCGTTTCTTTCCTCATTGTTTCAAAAATACCTTGCCACCACATGCCTGGACCCAGCTGTCTGAAATTTTACACACATATCAAGCCAAGTGGTACCTGTAATGTGCCCATGTTTCCTGTTTGTATCTTCAAAAATAAAAAAGTGGGAGGCGTAACTGTATTTACCCCACCACTACCCATTTTTCTAAAATTAATTGCCACACAAGGCAAGCACCTACGTTTCCGAAATTTCACACACATAGGTCCCAAGGTACCGCCTACAATGTGGCAAAGTTTCATGTGTGTAACTTTAAAAATGACAAAGTTATAGGCATTCCTGGGTATTTATTAAAAAATTAATTGCCACACAAGGCAAGCACCTACGTTTCCGAAATTTCACACACATGGGTCCCAAGGTACCACCTACAATGTGGCAAAGTTTCATGTGTGTAACTTTAAAAATGACAAAGTTATAGGTGTTTCTTTCCTCATTGTTTCAAAAATTAATTGCCACACAAGGAAAGCTCCAATGTTTCTGAAATTTCACACACATATCAAGGCAAGTGGTACCTGTAATGTGCCCAAGTTTCCTGTTTGTATCTTCAAAAATAAAAAAATGGGAGGCGTAACTGTATTTACCCCACTACTACCCATTTTTCTAAAAATTAATTGCCACACAAGACAAGCACCTACGTTTCTGAAATTTCACACACATAGGTCCCAAGGTACCCCCTACAATGTTGCAAAGTTTCATGTGTGTAACTTTAAAAATGACAAAGTTATAGGCATTCCTGGGTATTTATTAAAAAATTAATTGCCACAAAATGCATGCACCAATCTTTCTGAAATTTCTCACAGATAACTACCCCTAACCAGTCTACAATGTGCCCAAGTTTCATCCTTCTATCTTTAAAAATGAAAAAGTTATAGGCGTTTTTGTAAAACAATACTTGGCTATGGGAAAAAGCATTCAAAATGGCGTCCGATCCGGATCGGACCTCATCGGATCGGATCGGATCGGATCGGAGGTTGTCCGGATCGGATCGGATCGGATCGGATTTTCCCGATTTTGGGTCGGATCGGATTCGGATCGTGGATCGGATCCGATCCGATGCACACCCCTACCCTTTTCCTAATCTCTGATGGCATCTGGAGAAGGGAAGAATGGACTGAGCTCTCAGATTCACTTGGGGCCCTGCAAGTGAATGGGTCACAAGCCAGGTGCCAATAAATCCCCAGCTGAAATTGGATAATGCATATGTAAGATCCGGAAGGTAACCCGGACTAAGAACAGATCCAGGGTGTCCAGCAAAATGTTTGGGCTATTTTATTGGGCACTCTTAAAGATTTTACGTTGTTTTGAACTATTATTTTTTTAAAAAAAACCAATTCATAAAATGGATTCACATACTCTTAACTAATGTTGGGTGTTTCTCTCTCATTATTGCATCACCCTTAAAACTCCTAATGCTTAAATGTGTTCTTGGCAGTTCCCCAAAATATACTCCAGCCACTGCAGCTAGAGCCAAGTAGGACATAATCCTAGCCAAGCTGGAAGTGTGTTTAGGATGTTGCCTTTTTGTGCCTTACAGTGCAGAGGGAGGTGGGGAAATGTTATAACAATGTTTCTTCCATGTCTTGGTGATCATGAAAAAGATGGAAGTACAGGGAGATGCAAATGAGAAGCCAAATTATGTCTTGTTCAGCTACTGAATTATTGGTATGATTTGTAAGACTTGGTTTGTGCCCGTTTTCAGGATTTATCACACAATCTTGGATGTTAGCTCAGAAATCAGACTCACTATGTCCAATTGCCAATTGGGCTCCTGCCTAGGGCCCATCTACACGGAGAAGTAGATGGGCTCAGATTTTCATGAAACTGGTTTGGTCCATCAGTGGCAAGTGAAGCAAAAAAAGTGGGGTCTACATTACCTAAACACCTGCTTTCATGGGTCAAAGGACACTTGAAACTGCCACATTTCGTGGCTGGCTGGGTGGATTGACGTAAGTAGAACTGAGTAGAATTGAACATCACCAATAGTCTAGGTGCTGTGCGGAGAATGAGTAAGGCTTGATCCTCACCCTTCTCCATGCTTTCCTGCTCAGTGAAGTGTAATAGAAGAGATGAGTTACACCCCTGTCGTTTATTCCACACCTCTCCCTCACATCTACCATTTGATTTCAGAAGTGTGCTCAACTTGTAGAGTGGTTACATTGATATGAAGTTGTGTGCTGCCGTAACATCAGAGATGTGTTATTGCATTATTGAATGCCTTGCTGCATTGTGGCAACAATGTAGCGTATCACAAACAACCTTTGGGGGTGAAACAAGCATGTCCCGATCTTACTCTGTGTATTGTTAACTATTATACATTGTTTTGAAACTTTTATTTTAAAAGCTCAGACAATGGATTTACATAGTCTGAACTGAGTTTTGCACACACACACCCTCTCTCGTGACTGTATCAGCCTTAAAATTGCTAATGCTTAAACTTATTTTTGGCAGTTCCCCAAAATATAGTCCAGCCACCACAGCCAGCACCAGCTGGGAGACCATCCTATCCCACAATTTCAAGGCAGGAAAGGAGAACAAGGCCAAAGAAATACCGCGTCTCTCACTGTTAAGTGTGTTACAGATTGTTGCCTTTTTGTACTTTACAGTGCATACGGTGGTGGGGAAATTTTATTGCAGTTTCTTTCATGTCTTGACGATGGTGATGAAAAGGATGGAGGCCAATGAGTTGGGGCAAATGAGAAACTACTACGTTATGGTTCACACGACACACTAAACCATAATGAGCCTCTTCAGACACCACACTGAGCCATGGTTAGGCTGCTAAACCTTTTGCAGCAATTGCTTAGTGAGCATTTTTAAACCACGGTTATGTTGCCACCATGGTTAGGAACACTTCACATGACACACTAAGCCATAATGTTTAGCTCAAAATGCTTAACTATCACGATTTAGCATGTTATCTGAACAGGGCCATTAGCTTAACTTCAAATGGACTCTTGCTCTGCTAGTTTACTCATCTGACAACATAACCATTGGACCAAAGTCTAGATGTTTCATCATTGTCCACTTAGAAGAGGTCATCTCAAGAGTTGGGAACAGAAGACACAATCTCCAACTATCATAGAATCATAGAATAGTAGAGTTGGAAGGGGCCTATAAGGCCACTGAGTCCAATACCCTGCTCAATGCAGGAATCCACCTTGAAGCATACCTGACAGATGGCTGTTCATCTTGAATTCCTGTGGTGTGGGAGAGTCCACCACCTCCCTAGGTAATTGGTTCTATTGTCATACTGCTCTAACAGTCAGGAAGTTTTTCCTGATACCCAGCCGGAATCTGGCTTCCTGTAACTTGAGCCCATGATTCCGTATCCATCACTCTGGGATGCTCAAGAAGAGATCCTGACTTCTCCTCTGTGTGACAAAGATTTGAAGAGTGCTATCATATCATGGTCTTCTCTTTTTCATCTTGCTCTTTTTTCAGACGCTTATCCTTCAAAATGCAAGCTGCCTCGAGTCATAGGAGATTGCAAGGCAAAATATCCACGTTTTTACTTCAATATGCACACCAAGTTGTGCCACTCTTTCTTTTATGGGGGCTGTGGAGGCAACGCAAATAACTTCTACGAACTGGCAGATTGCATTTGGGAATGTGAAAGTGCAGGTAAGGGGAAACAAGTGCTTTGGGCTTTTCTGAAGACCCAAAAGAACCTGCACTTTTCTGTTAGCATTATTTGCCCTCTATTCTGATTCCAGCAATGCAATTGTAGCATCCTCACCCAATGGACGAAGGTCTAGTTTTGCTGCAAAGGAGAGTGGGGGTGGCAGACTTTGTGCTGAAGAGAACAGAAGGAATTACTAGCCACCTTCCTATTTTCTTCTTCTAAAGTGATTCCTGGTGGAGGGCAGAGCTCGCATGTTGGAGTGGGGAAAATACACGGGTTAATAATAATAATAATAATAATAATAACAATTTATTTCTTACCCGCCTCTCCGTCTAGATCGAGGCGGTGAACAACAACATGATAAAATACATAAAACTAATTAAAACATGACAAATATTATTAAAACTGCATTAAAACATCCTAAAACATCCTAAAAACATTCTAAAAATTACACTGGATATGCCTGCCGGAAGAGAACAGTCTTTATAGCTTTCTTAAATTCTAAAAGACTGTTAAGTTGACGAGTCTCCTCCGGCAGGTCATTCCACAGTCTGGGAGCGGCAAAAGAGAAGGTCCTCTGGGTAACAGTTGTCAGCCTAGTCTTGGCCGACTGCAGTAAGTTCTTCCCAGAGGACCTGAGCGTGCGGGGTGGATTGTACGGGAGAAGGCGATCCCGCAGGTAACCTGGACCCAAACCATGTAGAGCTTTAAAGGTAATGACCAACACTTTATACTTCGCCCGGAAACTAATTGGCAGCCAGTGGAGCGATTTTAAAGCTGGCGTAATATGGTCACTCCTAGATGTACCGGTGACCAACCTGGCTGCCATATTTTGAACTAGTTGAAGTTTCCGGACTAGGCACAAAGGTAGCCCTATGTACAGCGCATTGCAGAAGTCGAGCTTCGAAGTTACCAGCGCGTGCACTACCATCTTTAGGTCTTCCAACTCTAGGAAGGAGCGCAGCTGGCGTATCAGCCGAAGCTGATAGTAGGCACTCCTGGCCGTCGCATCTATCTGGGCTGTCATTTGGAGCGACGGATCCAGGAGCACCCCCAAGCTGTGAACACAGTCTTTCAGGGGGAGTGTAACCCCATCCAGAACCGGTTGACACACCTCCAAACCCAGGTTGCGGCCTTTGACAGCAAGCACCTCCGTCTTGTCTGGATTCACCTTCAGTTTGTTTTTCCTCATCCAGCCCATTACCGCCTCCAAGCATTCGTTCAGAGGAGACACACTATCCTTAGCTGACGATGTTGTCGAAGGCATAGAGAAATATATTTGGGTGTCATCAGCATACTGATAGCACCCCGCCCCATGCCTCCGGATGATCTCTCCCAACGGTTTCATATAAATGTTAAACAGCATTGGGGAAAGGATGGCACCTTGCGGTACGCCACACAGCAGCTCCTTCTTTGCAGAGCAGCTATCCCCAAGCATCACCATCTGGAACCTGCCCGAGAGGTAGGACCGGAACCACTGAAGCACAGTGCCCCCGATTCCCAATCCCCTCAGGCGTTCCAGAAGGATACCATGGTCGATGGTATCGAATGCCGCTGAGAGGTCCAAAAGTACCAACAGGGACACACTCCCCCTGTCAATACCCAGGCGTAGATCATCCGCCAAGGCGACCATAGCAGTCTCAACTCCGTATCCTGCCCTGAAGCCAGTTTGAAATGGGTCTAGAAAATCAGTGTCATCCAAGACTACCTGGAGTTGAAAGGCAACCGCCCTCTCGATCACCTTGCCCAAGAATGGAAGGTTTGATACCGGTCTGTAGTTAATAAAGTCCAGGGGATCCAGGGAGGGCTTCTTTAGAAGCGGCCGTACCACCGCTTCTTTTAAACATGATGGAAAACTCCCCTCCCTGAGAGATGCATTTAATAATATATTGTAATTGCGATCTAACCACATCTCCTCCCTGGATGACCAGCCATGAAGGACAGGGATCGAGAGGGCAAGTCGTCCCCCTCACTCGTCCAAGCAACATGCAACCCTGCCTGATGCCCACATAGTGGTGAATCATTTATGCAGGGCCTTACACAATTATCTCTCCCTGCAACCCTGAAAGAGTTATGTGAGCAATGCTACGCTTGGATCATACACTGAGACTATTTCTCATCCTCTGAACAAGTTTTGTAATGAGGTGGCGGGGATGAAGCAAATGTTTGAGCAAGTCAATAGTAGTGGGATGTTTGACAAGGAGTTTATGGCATGGAGGGAGTTTGGGGCTCAAACAGGTACGTATTAGACCATTCACAATCACAATGGTTCTGCTAGGTGGAAGTTTTGAGAAGCTGCCTTCATAAAGCTTTTATTTTTTTCTCCCACACTAAAACTCTTCAGTGCAGGTGAGATATTGCTTTTCTGCTATCTGCTGGATATATATATTCTGTTCTGCTGGACAGAAATAGCTTAGCCTTTTTCAGCAAGTTGGTTTCATTTTCTTTGACCAAAATTATAAATGACAAACTTTATTCCCCACCCCAGGGTTACTACTGAGCCGAATTCACGTGAAGTAGCCACTGCTACCCAGATATATTGTTCACTCCCCCACCCTTAATTTATCACTAATTGCCAGTCTTTCTAGGCTGACAGTATGACAAGGAGGTCAGGGATTCTGTATCTTTAACAGTTGTATTGAAAAGGAATTTCAGTAGGTATCATTTGTATGCATGCTCCTCCCTTTACTCTTCTTTCTTTCCCCCTTTGATCTATGTCTCAGTCACAAACTGCTTCCTCCTGCTACCCCTTCTCCTTCTCCTTCTTGTTCCTGCCTCCCATTGGTATCTTTCTCCATCAGGCCCAGGTTCCGCAGAAGATCCATTCCTTGCTCACACAATGTTATTCTGTGTTGTTTCCCCTGGTATGTAGAAAGGCCTTCTTCAGGGGACTGCAACATCAAGAATACAATACATTACTATTACTGTCTAAGGATAACACAAATCATAATTTATAACTCTATAAAGAATAAGTTATAAATTATGATTTCTGTTATCCCTAGACAGTAATAGTAATGTATTGTATTCTTGATGTTGCAGTCCCCTGAAGAAGGCCTTTCTACATACCAGGGGAAACAACACAGAATAACATTGTGTGAGCAAGGAATGGATCTTCTGCGGAACCTGGGCCTGATGGAGAAAGATACCAATGGGAGGCAGGAACAAGAAGGAGAAGAAGAAGGGGTAGCAGGAGGAAGCAGTTTGTGACTGAGACATAGATCAAAGGGGGAAAGAAAGAAGAGTAAAGGGAGGAGAGGTTCTGCTTTGGTTCCATGCGGGACGTTTGCCGCCGCCCCCCCCGAAGGGTCCTAAGAAGAGGATGAAAGGAGCCACCACCCGGGGGAACCTGGGGTTGAGGGGGGGGAATGGGGGTTATATGTGGGGGGAAGGGGAGGGAAGGAGGGGCTAAATGTATCACACAAGGAGACCTACAAAGAAAAATAAGATTGGAGATATGGAAAATAAAGTAAGATTGATAACTTTAAATGTTAATGGGCTGGGTAGTGTTGTTAAAAGAAAGAGGATTGAAGGGATGCTGAATAAAAGAAAAGCTGATATAATATTCTTACAAGAAACACATCAAATGAAAGATGGCAAAAATGAGCTTAAAATGAGGAATGTGGGTGTATATGAGAAAGCATATGGGACTTCTAAAGCAAGAGGAGTTGCGATAATAATTTCTAAAAATGTGCACTTAATGTGGTTAAAGTGGAAAAGGATGTTTTGGGAAGATTTATTATTTTACACTGTTTCATGGGGGAAGAAAAATATGTATTGGTTAATGTTTATGCTCCAAATGAAAAGCAAACATAATTTTATGATAAAGTGTTTAGAAATATGGGGAATGTAGAGAAAACAAATATTGTAATGGCCGGAGACTTTAAATGGTGATGGATAAAATGAAAGATAAAGACCATATAAAAGGTATTGGGAAAACAGGTTTAGCTAAGGTAATGGAACAAAGAGAATTGAAGGATGTATGGAGAATAGTAAAAGGGGAGGAAAAGAAATACACCTTTTATTCACCAAAATATAAGACTTTCTCCAGGACTGACTTTATATTTGTTTCAAAGAATATAATTTCCAAGATTATGGATTGTGAAATAGGAGTAATTAAGGTCTCAGACCATGCATTAATAAGTATGGATATTAAAATAAAGAAAGTTTACAGGGAAGCAAAAAGGTGGAGATTGGATACTAAAATTTTAAATTATAAAAACATTGTGGAAAAAATGAAAAAGGAATTACAGACTATATGGGAAATAAATGAAACGGGTAAATTCGCAGGGGATAGTTTGGGACACAATGAAAGTGGTAGTAAGAGGTTATGTATTAGAGAATCGTGTAAATTAAAAAGACAACAAGAAGCACATAGTAAGAAGACTGAAGAGGAGATTAAGAAATTAGAGGAACAATTTAGACTAAATAAGGATAAGCATATATATGCTCAACTCCAAGCAAACAAGAAAGAACTTGAGGAAAAGGATATAGAGGGAGTCCAAAAAGGATTAATATATTTGAAAAGAAATTTCTTTGAATATAGCAATAAAAACTCTAAAATGCTGGCAAGGTCCACGCAATCAAAGAAGGAAAAAAATATAATAGGGACAATCAAAGATAAAACTGGGAAAAGTTGTAATTTAATGAAAGATAAATTAAAAATATTTGAAGATGTTTATCAGAAATTATATACATCAGAAGTGGACCCACAGGCAAGGATAATGGAATATGTAGAGAAGAATTGGAAGATAAGATTACAAGGTAAGGATAGGGATTATATGGAAGCATTAGTGACTGAAAAAGAGATAGAGGGAATTATTGATAAATTGAAAGGAGGGAAATCTCCAGGAGTAGATGGGTTGGGGCCAGAATATTATAAGATATTTAAAGAGCTTTTAGTACTGAAAATGAAAAAATTGTATAATACTATAATAAAGGGAGAGAAGACCCCGCAATTGTGGGAACATTTGTTGATAATATTAATCCTGAAACCAGATAAGGATTTAATGGACCCAGCTTCATATAGACCTATTTCTTTAATTAATCAAGATTCTAAAATATTTACAGCAATTTTGGCAACAAAATTGAATACCTTTATAAATAAGTATATAAAAAAAGATCAATGTGGTTTTATTCCAGAGAGACAAATGCCTAATTTAATAGGGAGAGTACTGAACATAATAAACATTATTAAAAGAAGGAACTTAAAAGCAGGGTTGATAGCTTTAGATATTTTTAAAGCCTTTGATTGTGTGGAATGGCCAGCATTAAAAACAATTATAAAGATATTTAGCTTTGGAGAAAGGTTTACAGGAGTGATTAATCAGCTATATGCAAATAACAAAGCGGAGGTAATGGTAAATGATGGATTAACACAACAAATTACCTTAGCCCAGGGAACAAGACAAGGGTGTCCTCTCTCCCCAATATTGTTTGCAATAGTGATAAAAATACTGGCAAATGTTATTAGGGATGATGAGAGACTGAAGAGGATAGGAGGGGAAGATAAAATAAAAATTAATATGTTTGCGGATGATACTTTATTGACATTAGAAAATCTGAGGGAAAGCATAGAAGAAATAAAGCAACATTTGAGAGAATTTGGAGAGAATACAGGACTACAAGTAAATTAGGGGGAAATCAGAAATGATGTTAGGGAGATAGGGAGGAGTGTAGTTCAAAACTTGGTTTTAAGATTAAAATATAGTGCGATATTTAGGAGTTCATATTATGAAAGATTTAGAAAAGTTAGAAGAAATTAATTTTAGTAGTTTAAAAAAACAGATAATGAAGAAGTTAGAGGCTTATAGGAAATTAAAGCATTCATGGTTTGGTAGAATAGTGTTTTTTAAAATGAAAATATTACCAAAGATAATTTTTTTTGTTTAGAATGTTACCAATTAAAATAACAGAAGTAGAAATAAGAAGTTGGCAAAGCATGATAAATAACTGCTGTAGCGGAGATAGAAAAGCAAGAATTAATAAAACGAAATGGTATAAGACTCAAAGGAAAGGAGGGTTGGGACTCCCGAATATAAAGATGTATTATATAGTTAATCAAGTAAGATACGTTATAAATAGTATAGTAGAAAAAGAGGATTTAGAATGGTTAGAGACGCAGACAGGAGAAATAGAGTTAAAGTTACAAAATATAGTTTTAGTAAAATACAAAAGAATCAATTGAAGGATATGGAAAATCCCATCCTAAAAAAATATTTTGGAGATTTGGGGAAAGTATAAAAAGAAATTAATACCAGGAATTTCTCCTCTAACCCCAGTTGTTTTATTGGAGAACTTCCCAGGTAACTTAAGAAGAGAACTGGAAGGGTTATTGAGGGGGGAAAATAATTAAAGTGAAAGATTGGTTGAAGAAAATGGTTAATAAAAAGCAAATAGAAGAAGCTTTAAGAGGACAAAAAAACTTATGGTTTAAGTGTATACAATTGGAACAATGGACACAGGAATGGAAAAAGAAAAACAGGGACAGTAGAAAGGAAACAAGTTTTGAAAAGTTAATTGAGTCAAGAGAAAAGGAGGGGGAAAATAAAAGTAAAAAAGGTATAATAAGTGAAATATATAATATATTGATAGAGGAGGGAGAGCAACAAGAAATTTTGAAAACATTCTGGGAAGAGGATTTAACAAAACAAATTACTGAGTATAACTGGGGGAAGATATGGGAACTAAGAACTAAGATATTTAGATAGTTAACACGTCACATTTAAATCACTATCATAACATAGGACCTGAACCTGCCTCCCTCAGCCTGCTGCCCTCCAGATGTTTTGGCCTCTAACCAGTGGAGGCCGTGCGCCCATTTTCATTGGGGCTGTGAATCCATTCTGGGTTTCAGTTGGAACCAGTCAGAATTCTAAAGGAGCTATCACCATTGACTGTGCTGGCTAAGGCTAATGGGAGTTGTAGTTGAAAACATCTGGGGGACCGCTCTACTCATTAAATATGGAATGGTGGTATTGGGCGGTTAATGCAGATAGACTGGATATACATTGAAATGCTACTACTAGAAGTATCTTAAGAGCTCCAGCAGAACTACAAGTGCAACTGAGACACAACTGTCTGTGATGTGTCCCATCTGTCACTTCGACCATTCTTCAGAAGGTTCTATCATTCCTCGCCTAGAAGAGATTATCTCAAGAACTGGAAAGAGAAACAAGACACCTTCTTGTTTCTCTTGAATGCAGGTAATCGTGATTACAGGGTGGGAGCAGATGCCCACACGTTTGATGACCTTTACATTAAAAAAACATTGGCATCCATTGAGTTTTCTTTCAATATGAATAATGAAGGATCATAATTTATCTTCTTTTCAGTGACAGGCATGTGACAATACATTTCGATTAGTGTCTCTACAGGAATTTTCCCCAAATTGAAATATATATATATTTAGTTTAGTTTAGTTGGATCTGTGTGTAATCCGTTTCAGAGCCAGTACAAGACATCGTGCTTCCTGAAACAAAGAGAAGCCTCCTGTCGCCTATGGTCTAGGGATGAGTCACTTGTGCTTCTCCAGAACTTGTTGGACTACAACTCCCAGCAGCCTAGTCAACATAGCCAAAAGTGAGGTTTGATGGGAGTTGCAGTACAGCAACATGGGGGGAGCTACAAGTTACCCACCCCAGTTTTAAATAGTTTGGGCTGTTTCATTGGCAATGATGGAGATTTAGGCCCTCCAGAGCCCTTCTCTCCCCACAATGTCTTGCTCTAAGGAATGCAGGGATCCTTCCTCAGAGCAAAGCATTGTGGGTCCTCATGACAGCCCCAAAGACTGATACTACAATATTGGGAGGATAAATGTTCACCTCCCATAATGCAATGGATCGAGGACTTAACAACACTATCAATATTTGAACGGATGGTATATAGGCCCCACCCCGTGTGGATAAATATACAGATATTTGGCCTGTCTTTCTTGAAACTTATATATAATCCTCCCTTTTAAAATTTATTTAAAGAATCTTATACTTGATCGAATATTGTTATTACTATGCATGTAATTTCTTGTTCTTTTTCTCTTTTTCCATTTCTGCAATTTGTTTTCTGTTTTGTTAAATTCACAATAAAAAAGGGGGAAAGATTAATAAAAAGATTAGTAACCTCAAGACTGGATTACTGCAATGTGTTCTATGTGGGGCTGCCCTTAAGGCTGCTCCGGAAGCTGGAGCTAGTGCAGAACGCAGCAGCTTGGCTGTTTCAGCATGTAACTCCTTTGCCGATAGAACTGCACTGACTGCCTATTTGCTACCAGGCTAGGTTGTTCCCCGCCTCGATCTAGACGGAGAGGCGGGTAAGAAATAAATCATCATCATTATTATTATTATTATTATTATTATTATTATTATTAAAGTTTTGGTACTAGTGTACATAGCCCTAAACAACTTGAGACCAGGGTACTTGAGAGAACGCCTTGTCCCTTACCAACCTGCTCAGTCACTGAGGTTATTAGAGAGCATGCTCCTCATGGTCCCATGACCTATGGCCCGGTTGGAGTCCCCCAGGAGAAGAGCCTTCAGTGTGGTGGCCCCATTTCTTTGGAATTCCGTGCTCCTGAAGGTCAGGCAGGTGGCTTTACTGTGCTGCTTCTGGCGCCTCCTGAAAACAGCTGTTTTCCAGTAAGCATTCCTCAACTGACCAGCCACCATTTTTATTGGTAATCTGTTTAAACTGAAGAATTTTAATATGCTGTTTGTTATTGTTTTATTTGTTATTGTTTTATTCCTATGTTCATCACTCCGGAATCCATTTTAGATTTGGAGCAGTATATATTGTTAATTATATTATTATTATTATTGTTATTATTATTATTATTATTAATAATAATAATAATAATAATAATAATAATCTGATCTCAGTCCAACTCTTTCCCCTAGAAAAAGATAATTTATATTCAGCCACAGGTATAGGAGCACTTTTTTTATCCAAGCTTCCAATTTTATTGTGACTGATGCTCCCTTATTTTCTAGCTCCACATTGAGTCCTTTTAAGACTTGGGTCACTACAAGTATCAATTCCGTTCAGATGTCCCAGAGACCCGTGGAAGAAAGGCAGCAGGTGAATACAGTTGACTTTCATCCTGATGTACCCGTCCTTGCTGAAATGTGTTGCATGCTTCTCACTCCTAATACTGCAGATCTGTTCTCCAATAAATTCACCTGTTCTTTGGCCTCAGGTACATTCTTCCTCTTGAGTATTATTGTCTTTGTCCTGTTCTAATGTCTATGGCCCAGAAAAGGTAGAGGGTTTGCCACAATACCCAGTGTTCAGAGGAATGCATCATTTCAATACATCCAGACAGAGGGAAAAAAAATATTTGTATGAGTTACATGGGAAGAGCAGCTATGGTAGGGTGACCATATGAAAAGGGGGACAGGGCTCCTGTATCTTAAACCGTTGCATAGAAAAGGGAATTTTAGCAGGTGTCATATGTAAGCATGTAGCACCTGGTGAAATTCCCTCTTCATCACAACAGTTAAAGCTGCAGGAGCCCTGCCCTCTTGACCAGATGCAAAAGGTGCTGCATGCATGCAAATGACACCTGCTGAAATTCCTTTTTCTATACCACCATTAAAGATACAGGAGCCCTGTCCTCCTTTCCATATGGTCACCCTAGCAGATTTGTACAAAATATGAATTAGCCACACAACATGTTTGGTCTTCGCTTCATGCTTTCTGCCAGACTCTGGACTCTTTATTATTATTATTATTATTATTATTATTATTATTATTTTCATTTTTTCAACATATAATACAACATAATCATAAAATAATATACTAACATAACCTTAACAACCCCCCAGTGCTCCCCTACCCCATTGAGACCTTTTATTCTTTCATATTATACATTCTTCCAAAATTGTAAAGAATCTTTTAAAGGTGTACAACCTTTCCCCTTTATTAATACAAAATCCAAAAATGCCCCCCATATATTTTCAAAATCGTTCTTCTTAGATAATCCTCTCTTTACTTTTATATTACATGTTAATTTATCATTAATCGCAATATCCCATATTTCTTTATACCATTCTTCTATTCTATAATGTCCTTGTATTTTCCAATTCTTAGCTATCATTAATCTAGTGGGTGTCAGGAGGTTATTAATCAAATCCCTCATATTTTGATTCCCAATTTCTTTATCCCAAATTGAGAGTAAAGCCAATTTTGGACTTGCTTCCACAATGCTTCCCTTTATTTCACTTATTTCTTTAAAAACCCTTTTCCAAAATTTTTGTACATATTCACAAGTCCACCACATATGGAAATATGTTCCAACCTCCTGTCATTCCCTCCAACAGTTCTTTGAAATTTTCTTATCTATCTGATGTAATCTTACTGGTGTTAAATACCACCTCCAAATTATTTTGTAATAATTCTCTTTTATCTTAACTGATAATAACTTTAGCATTCTTGATTCCCATATCCTCCCCCAGTTATAATCACAGATTTGTTTTGTTAAGTCATCTTCCCATATTGTTTTAAGAGAATCCTGTTGGTCTCCATCCTCTATCAGTATTTTATAGATTTCACTTATCATACCTATTTTGCTTTTATTTTCCCCTTCCTTTTCTCTTGAGTTTATTAAATCTTCAAATCTTGTATTATCTCTACAATCCTTATTTTTCTTTTTCCAATCCTGTGTCCATTGTTCCAATTGTATACATTTGAACGAAGAGATCTTTTGTCCTCTTAATATCTCTTCTATTTGCTCCTTATTAGACATTCTTTTCAACCAATCTTTCACCTTAATAATTTTCTGTCCCTTCAGTACCCCTTCCATATCTTTTCTTAAATTCCCTGGGAAGTTTTCCAGTAATACAACTCGAGTTAGGGGAGAGATTCCTGGTGCTAATTTTTTTTTATACCTCTCCCAAATCTCTACAATATTTTTTTAAAGTAGATTTTCCATTTCCTTCAATTGTTTCTTTTGTATTTTGCTAAAAAATATATTTTGTAATTTTAACTCTATTTCTCCTGTCTGCGTCTCTAACCATTCTAAATCATCTTTTCCTACTATACTATTTATAACATGTCTTAATTGATTAGCTACATAATACATCTTCAAATCTTGTATTATCTCTACAATACTCTCCCAATTAGATTAGGCATTTGCCTCTCTGGAATAAATCCACATTGATCCTTTTTTATATTTTTATTTATGAAGGTACTCATTCTTGTTGCCATAATTGCCGTAAAATCTTTTGAATCTTGATTTATTAAAGATATAGGTCTATAAGAAGCTGGGTCCGTTAAATCCTTATCTGGTTTCGGGATTAGTATGATCAACGAATGATCCCATGATGGTGGGGTCTTCCCTCCCTCTAGTATATCATTATATAATACTTTCAACCTTGGTACCAAAAGCTCTCTAAATGTCTTATAATATTCTGGCCCCAACCCATCTAAACCCGGAGATTTCCCTCCTTTTAATTTATCTATTTCGTTTTCCCTCACTAAACCTTCCATATAATCCCTATCTTTCCCTTGTAATCTTATTTTCCAATTCCTCTCTACATACTTCACTATCCTTGCCTGTGGGCCCACTTCTGATGCATATAATTTCTGATAAAATTCTTTAAATGTGTTTAATTTATCTTTCAGTAAATTACAGCTTTTCCCTGTTTTGTCTTTAATTGTCCCTATCGTATTCTTTGCCTTCTTCGACTGCGTGGACCTGGCCAACATCTTAGAATTTTTATTACTATATTCAAAAGAATCCCTTTTCAAATATAACAACTCTTTTTGCACTCTTTCTAAATCCGCTTCCTCAAGTTCCTTCTTTTTAGCTTGAAGTTGAGCGTATAATCATTTATCTTTTGTTATTCTCAGTTGTTCCTCTAAATTCCTAACCTCCTTTTCAATCTTTTTACTTTGTGCTTCTTGTTGTCTTCTTAAATTACACGATTCCCTAATACATATCCCCCTTACTACCGCTTTCATCGTGTCCCATACTATCACTTGAGAGTTTTGCCCTGTTTCATTAATTTCCCATATTGTCTGTATCTCTTTTTTTCACTTTCTCAACAATGTTTTTATGATGTAAAATCTTTGTATCCATTCTCCACCTCTTCGCTTCTCTATAATCTTTCTTCGTTTTAATATCCATACTCAATAATGCATGATCTGTGACTTTAATAACTCCTATTTCACAATCTATAATCTTAGAAATCAAATTCTTTGACACAAAAATATAATCAATCATAGAATAACTCTTATATTTCGGTGAATAAAAGGTGTATTTCCTTTCTTCCCCTTTTATTAGCCTCCAAACATCTACTAATTCTTTTTCATCCATTACTTTACTTAGTCCAGTTTTCCCACTACCTTTTAAAGTTCTCACTATATTATCTTTATCCTTACCTTTATCCATCACCATATTAAAGTCACCAGTCATTACAATATTCATTTTCCCCATATTTCCCACAGCTTTAAACACTTTATCATAAAATTCCATCTGATTTTCATTTGGAGCATAAACATTAATCAATACATATTCCTCTTCCTCCACAGTACAATGTATTATCAAAAATCTTCCCATATCATCCCTCTTCACTTTTACTATATTGAGTCCACACTTTTTAGAAATTATTATTGCTATTCCTCTTGCTTTAGAAGTCCCATATGCCTTCTCATATACGCCCATATCCCTCATTTTAAGCTCGTTTACTCCATCTTTCGATTGATGAGTTTCTTGTAAAAATATTATATCTGCTTTTTCTTTATTTAACATCGCTTCTATCCTCTTCCTTTTAATAACATTTCCCAGCCCTTTAACATTTAAAGTTACAATTCTTAATTTGTTTTCCATCTTCCCAACCTTAGTTCTCTTTGTAGGTCTCCATATGTGTTACATTTAACCCCCCCTTCCCTCCCCCCTCCCTCCCCCACATACCCCCCATTCCCCCCCTCATCACCAGGAACTTCCTGAGCAGTAGCTCCCAATCCCTTTTTAGAACTCTTCGGGGGAGGGGAGGTGATTTCACCACCCTGGAGCGTCAGTAGATCTTCTTCTCCCTTTGATTCTCTTCTTCTATCACTTTTTAATCCAAAACTCAGTTACAGACTGCCTCCTGCTGCCCCTTCTTCTTCTTCTTCTTCTTCTTCTTCTTGTCTTCCATCTGCATCTTTCTCCATCAGGCCCAGCTTCCCCAGTAACTCCATCCCTTGCTCGCACAATGTTATTCTGTGTTGTTTCCCCAGCCACACAAATCTCAGAAATACTGGGTAACCCCAGCTATAAGCAATAGCATTCTTCCGCAGGATTATTGTGCACATTCTCACACTTTTCCTCCATTGGCTCGTTTGAGAACGCAGATCATTGTAGACCTGTATCGGTGTTGATTGGAACATCAGTTGACCAGCACATCTAATTGCTTGCATTAGCTTTTCTTTTTTGTAATAATTTGCAAATTTAACAACTATGTCCCTTGGAAGCATCCCCCTTCTCTTGTAGCCAACTCTGTGGATCCTTTCAATATCAGCATCTTCCCAATCCGTTTGGGGGTCCATCTCCTTGATCCATTCCATTATCTTGTCTCTCAAAATCTTTGGATTTTCCCCCTGCTGTTCCTGGAAGTATCTGATTCGAATATTTACTCTTTGGTCTCTATCCTCCATAGCAATTAAACGTAAGTCCATTTCATGTATTTTGATTTCTTGTTGTTTACTTTTTTCTTTATTCTCTTCCGTTTGTTGTTCTAGAGATGTCAGTTTGGCCATAACAGCTTGGAAGCCTGTCAGAATCTCCTTCTGAGAGTTAAAAATCTCCTTTTTAACCTGTTTCATAATATTTTCCTCCTGCTTGCCCAAGCTTTGATCCATCTTGGCTTTAATGTTCGCCAGTAATTCCACTGACGTCATTTGTTGACATTCCTGTGGCTTGGTTCCCTTAGGAACTGCTCCTGGCTTCGTTCCATTTTTATGATTGCCACTTCCGGTTTGAGACGGGACCATTTTACTTTCTTGTGCCTTATCAGATATTGTTCTGGTCAGCCAAGCTAGATTCTTATCAGAAGGATGTGTTCTAGTCTTTCTTGCCCACTTTGGAGACAATAGACTCTTTTCTCTGCGACCTCTATTCATCTGGCATCCAGCCAATTACTCCGGAAGGCACTTCGTCCCAGTTTAATTCTTAATTCATATATCAGTTCTTAAAGTCCATATTATCCCTTTTAAAACAATTGGCTAGGAAGACATATCCTCAGAAGACTTTATTTATCCAGCTAATGGCATCCAGCCCAAATTCTTCCACAGCTTATCTGCTCTAATACGCTGTTCCAATTAAACTGCCCGCACATTCCTGAGCAGCATTGCTTTCAATTTATAAATTTATTTTGTAACTTACAGTCCATCCGGTAGAAGATAGGAATTTTTCTTTTTTGTTTTCACCGCTTCGGGAGATCTGAAAATGTCTACCGATCACTCCATAGCTGAAGCCACACACACCCAGACTCTGGACTCTGACATTCCCTTAAACAAAGACTTCCAATGTAACACTTCTGGTAAAGATCCATTTCAAAGGAAATCCATCCTGTGTGCTCTACATTTCATATATATATTTAGAGTGTTTTCCTTGATCTGCAGAGCCACTCAACTGAAGAATGGCGTGGTCTTCCACATGGTTAAACTCCCGCCATCCTTGTTGTTCCACCTGGATCCAATTCCCAAAGCAACAGCAGGCAGTTAATCTATCTGAGGGGTCCCCAACCTTTTAGGGTCTATGGAGAATTTGGAAATTTAAGAAACTATCATGGGCACCATCCAAAATGGAATTCTATGGGCGGGACATGGCTAGTCACATGATGGCTGTCGAGGAGGCCGATCTAGTTACAAAGGGTGAGCAATCAGCCCAATAAACTATGCACAAGGCAGAGGCTGGGTTTGAGACATTTTTAAAAACAAAAATATTATTTAAAAAACCAAAACTGGAAAACTATGATCGTCATCATACGTCTCCTTACTGTCGCTTCTCTGCACTTCCTCATTCTTCCCGGAGGCGAAAGAGGAGGTAAACAAAGACCACATGGCCCATTCGGAGGCTGTTTTTATCATGCTGCTTTTCTTGAACAGCAGGAAATTGCGGCACATTCCGTTTTCTAAAAAACGTTGGAATAAAAGGGGTCTATTTTGCTACGGAAAAATGAGCGGAAGGAGCAGGAGGCACTTGGGAGGCAGATGTCATCATCCAAAGGACATGCACACATCAGTCAGTGGGCAGTAGTGAGCATTGATCCAGTGCTTGTCTGATGAACCTCTATGTCAATTCACAATTCATGACCAGCAACACAACTCTCATATTCAGTTGTACCTACAAAGACACTGAGGCCACATGGAATTCCATGTGGCTCAAGAAGTACTAAAGGGAAATTAAGATAGTGGGGCAGCTGTCCACTAAGCCAATGCTACTCTTTGCAGTGCACCCAGCCACAGGTGGGGCAAGAGATTTTTTTTTAATGGGAAGGGACATGGGTGCAATGGCAGGGCTCTGTGAGCATCTCCATGTGCTGTGTTGAGGGAGCTTGGTCTATCCAGACCACACGTTGTAACCTCATCCATCATTTGCTGCCTGAGCTGAGACTGCAAAAGAAGAAGGGATGTGGACCTGGCAATGGCAAAGACGAATTGGCTATTCTGATGGAACGGTTGCCATTTTGAACACTATAGGGCAGGGATAGGGAACCTAAGGCAGTTCATTGGTGCCTGGTGCAAGGGGACAGGTGGGTCCGTGTCACCATGGCAACTGCCCAATGATACTGATTCTGGGCCTATCTCAACCCATGACTTTCCTAAAAATTTGGCAGCTCCAACCTGGATCTGCAGGATTATTCTGTTCTTAGCATGGACAATTTGTTATCCAACTTGGCTTCTCATGTTATTTGAACATATTGATATTCATGCTATTGTGGCTCTTGCTATCCATTGCAAGACCATTTGTATGGCTATCCTATCTGATCAGGACCAACTGATCGGGACCAAGCTGTAACAAACTTATCTTCCCCTTTGGTACCCTGCAGGGTGCTTTTTCCTGGTACTTTTGTGCTATGCAACAGTGCAGCTGCAAACTTTATTAGACAAACAAAACTTTATTACTTTTCATGTATCACTGAGTTGTTTATGTTTACTTATTATTTATTGTTAGCAGGAGTGTCTGTACAACTAACTTCGGTACAACACGAAGTGAAGTCTTGGCAAAGCAAACTTTCCATGGCTGCCAAAAGCATACACAAACACATGATTTCTTTTCTGTGCAAAAAAACCCCAGACAAAGTAGCCAATGGCTGAATTCGGATGACACAATAAGCAACTGGTGTGGGGGGAACAATCGTCAGTTGCATTGACTATTCTGTCGTCCGAATGCTGCAATAGTCAACTCAGCGCTGATCCTGATCCACACCACGGCTGATTATTTATTACCATGTTGTGTGGGGAGTACCCCCTAGATGAACAACTGTAAAGTTGTTTATTACCCCACCTTTGACTATCGTGTTGTCCGAATTCAGCCAATATGTCTTTAGTTCTGCCTTGCTAGTAGGCAATGTTCTCTGCATGTATGCAGGGGAGCAGATTAGTTCTGCACCCTGGGCAATCTCTGCTATGACATCTCTAACATTTCCTGCCATTTCTATTCCAACTTTTATATTTGCTAGATGCCTTACAAAACAAAATTTCCAGGCAACATGCAAGATCAATTATTTAAAAGATCGATCATCTCTAAACTCATGCTTTTATTGAGCAACACTCACTGCCCCTTAGCTTGTCTGGAGTTTTATATCTCCCTTTCCTTGATTCCCCTTTGAAATATCTAACAGGAATAGTCAAGAATCTTCTGTTCTAAGAACCATTGTGCCATGCTCAAAATGTTGCTGCAGAGCTATCATAAGCACCAGCAGGCAGCCCTCTTTTACATGGGGTACACTGTAACTCAGTCCCTTTCCATACCGAGGATTTTCCCAGGATCGTCCTGCACAGAGACCCCCCGGGGACAGCAGGGATGGGGATGGGAAAAAAGAAAACCTGGGAAAACCTGATTCCTCCAGCGGTCCCTGGATGGTTCCCCCCCGATTTTTGGGGTGTGTGTGATTTTTTAAAAAACCTTATAGTTGCGATGGAGCACAAGTGCGCTCTTGGCTCCTTCTTAAAAAAAATGGTGGGCGCGGAATCCCTGCTTTCTCCTGGGATGTGAGCATGTGCATGATGGGGGAGGCTCTCGCGATCAGGATATCACGAGAGCTTCTCCCTCCTAGAGCTCTAGGAGGTGTAGAAAGGCTCTCAGTCTGAAACAATACCTGCTTAGAGGCATGGACCAATGGTCCTGGACCCATCATTAATCTTCCATGACAAAGTGCACCACTTTTCCCACCCCAAAGAATCATATGAGATGCTGGCTTGTGGGTGATGGGGGCCACACATGTATGCACATGTATGCACACCCCAGTCCCATTTTTTTTAATGAAATGGTTGCTTTTACACATAAATCCCTGCACCTCTCTGTCTCAAACTCAGCAGATGCATTCTCCCTGCAAATTGCACCGAATTCTGCAAAGAAATTAAAAGATTATCAAGAGTTAAGTTTTTGAAAAATGCAAATATTTAATCCCATAACATGCTATGTGAGGAAAAATAGTTGTATGCATTTATTTTTTCCACAGTTCTGCTAGCACAATCCTTTCCAAAGGGAGTACTCTCCTTGCAAATATAGTCCAATTCCTACTAGAGTAATACACTTAGAGATCTCCCCTTTTTAAAAACCTTTTATTTTCATCTTAATCTAGGGGAGGTCCTGGGCGATTTCAACATCCCATTCGAGGCTGGTTTGTCAGGTGCAGCTCGGGAGTTCATGGCATCCATGACAACCATGGGCCTATCCCAATTGGTCTCTGGACCTACACATTCAGCAGGTCACACCCTCGATGCTGTCTTCAGCTCCGAACAGACAGATCTGTGGGCGGAGGTAACAAATACCTCTGCATTGTCATGGACAGACCACTTTCTGGTCAGGGTTAGTATCACAGCTACCACCCGCCCCTGCAGGGGTGGCGGACCTATTAAGATGGTCCGCCCTCGAAGGCTGATGGATCCTGCTGGATTCCAGAAGGCCTTAGAGGGATCTATGGCTGGTATCGTCGACGATCCTGTAGAAGCCCTGGTCAATAGATGGAATCAAGACCTAACTAGGGCTATCGACACGATCGCCCCCAAACGTCCTCTCCGACCCGCTTCTAATCGGGCGCCCTGGTATACAGAAGATCTCAGGGAGTTGAAGCGGAAAGGACGACGACTGGAGCGCCGATGGCGGAAAACTCGACTTAGATCCGACAAGACACGACATAGAGAACATCTTCGTTCCTATGGGGTGGCAATACGTGCAGCGAAGAAAGCTTACTTCTCTGCACGCATTGCGTCTGCGAATTCGCGTCCAGCAGAACTGTTCAGGGTGGTGAGGGGTCTAACTCGGGCACCCTCCCCCCTGAACCCAATGTTAGAGCCTTCGGTAGTTCGCTGTGATGCCTTTAACAATCATTTCACAGATAAAATCTCTCAGATAAGAGCCGACTTAGATGCTGTCGTTATAGCAGAGGCTGATAATGGAGTGTCCAGCGACTCCGCGAGTAGAATTACACTGGATCAGTTTCAGTTGGTGAGTACCGAGGACATGGACAAGCTGCTTGGTCGAGTGAGGAGGACGACTTGCCCTCTCGATCCCTGTCCTTCTTGGCTGGTCGCCCAGGGAGGAGATGCAGTTAGATCACAACTACAATATATTATTAATGCATCTCTCAGGGAGGGGAGTTTTCCATCATGTTTAAAAGAAGCGGTAGTACGGCCGCTTCTAAAAAAGCCCTCCCTGGATCCCCTGGACTTTAATAACTATAGGCCAGTATCAAATCTTCCATTTTTGGGCAAGGTGACCGAGAGGGCGGTTGCCTTCCAACTGCAAGCAGTTTTGGATGATACAGATTTTCTAGACCCATTTCAAACTGGCTTCAGAGCAGGATACGGAGTTGAGACTGCTATGGTCGCCTTAGTGGCTGATCTACGCCTGAGTATTGACAGGGGGAGTGTGTCCCTGTTGGTACTCCTGGACCTCTCAGCGGCTTTCGATACCATCGACCATGGTATCCTTCTGGATCGCCTGAGGGAATTGGGACTCGGGGGCACTGTGCTTCAGTGGTTCCGGTCCTACCTCTCGGGCAGGTTCCAGATGGTGATGCTTGGGGATAGCTGCTCTTCAAAAAAGGAGTTGCTATGTGGTGTACCACAAGGTGCCATCCTTTCCCCAATGCTGTTTAACATTTACATGAAACCGCTGGGAGAGATCATCCGGAGGCATGGGGCGGGGTGCTATCAGTATGCTGATGACACCCAAATATATTTCTCTATGCCTTCGACAACAGCATCAGCTAAGGATAGTGTGTCTCCTCTGAATGAATGCTTGGTGGCGGTAATGGGCTGGATGAGGAAAAACAAACTGAAGCTGAATCCAGACAAGACGGAGGTGCTTACTGTCAAGGGCCACAACCTGGGGTTGGAGGTATGTCAACCAGTTCTGGATGGGGTTACACTCCCCCTGAAAGACTGTGTTCGCAGCTTGGGGGTGCTCCTGGATCCGTCGCTCCAAATGACAGCTCAGATAGATGCGACTGCCAGGAGTGCCTACTATCAGCTTCGGCTGATACGCCAGCTGCGCCCCTTCCTAGAGTTGGAAGACCTAAAATCAGTAGTGCACGCACTGGTAACTTCGAGGCTCGACTTCTGCAATGCGCTGTACATAGGGCTACCTCTGTGCCTAGTCCGGAAACTTCAATTAGTTCAAAATATGGCAGCCAGGTTGGTCACCGGTACATCTAGGGGTGACCACATTACACCAGTTTTAAAATCTCTTCACTGGCTGCCAATCAGTTTCCGGGCGAAGTACAAAGTGTTGGTTATTACCTTTAAAGCCCTACATGGTTTGGGTCCAGGTTACCTACGGGATCGCCTTCTCCCATACAATCCGCCCCGCACGCTCAGGTCCTCTGGGAAGAATTTATTACAGTCAACAAGAACTAGACTGACAACCGTTACCCAGAGGACCTTCTCTTCTGCCGCTCCCAGATTATGGAATGACCTGCCGGGAGAGATTCGCCAACTCACTAGTCTTCCGGAATTTAAAAGATCTATAAAGACTTATCTCTTCCGGCAGGCCTACCCAGATGAATTTTAAAGTGTTTTATTGGTGTTTTATTGGTGTTTTAATGATGTACTGGTTTTATCTGCTTTTAATCAGTTTTTGTATTTTGTGTTTGGTGTTGTTCCCCGCCTCGATCCGTTGGGAGAGGCGGGTGATAAATAAATAAATATATTATTATTATTATTATTATTATTATTATTATTATTATTATCTATGGATTTTTGAATCTTGACTCAGGTTCAGCACCCAAGCCAAAGAGTACGAACTCTAAATGGCCAGTGCACACTTCTCGTTTGACCCAATGTTATACCATAGGGCTGGTAATCTTCCTTGCTATGTCAAGATGAAGCCAATTGACACTTTCACTCCAGTAGTTGTCATGGAATATTACTAATTCAAGAACAAGAAGTTGCCTTGAACCAAACAGAGTAGTTCCAGAGTGTTCCTACAGATTGACTCATTGTTCCTGCTGCCTGAGTGCCCAACTCCATTTCCCTATAGAAAAGGATATATAAAGTGGCTTCACTCAGCATTGGCCTCAAACAGCTACCATGCTGTCTAGCCACATCGTCCTTTTTGTACTCATCGTTGGACTTCTCACCAACCCCATGGAAGGTAAGATCAGCATTTCAGTAATCCTTCTCTGAGCCGTATGCGTTTCCTACCTGTAACAAGGTGGAGAGGTGTACAAAATTAGGCATGGTGTGGAGAATGTGGATAGGCAGCCATTTTCCCTCTCCCATAATACTAGAAGCAGGGCTCATCCCATGAAGCTGACTGGTGGGAGTTTAACGACAGATAAAAGGAAGTACTTCTTCACACAGCACATAGCTAAACTATGGAATCCACTACTACAAGATGTGGTGATAGCCAATAATTTGGATGGCTTCACAAGGGGATCGGATAAATTCCTGGAGAAGAAGGCTATCAATGGCTTCTAGTCCTGATGGCTAAGTGCAACCTCCAATATTGAGGCAGTAAGCCGATATACACCAATTGCTGGGGAACATGGGTGGAGGAGTACTATTGCATCGTGTCCTGCTTGTGGGTCCCTGTTCAACAGCTGGTTGGCCGCTGTGTGAACAGAGTGATGGACTAGATGGACCCTCGGTCTGTTCCAGCATGGCTCTTCTTATATTCTTAAGTCCTTAACAACCCCTGCCTCTCTCTGAAGTAGGCATCAGGTGCAGAATGGGATGGGGAAAGGGGAGGGATTGGCATGGCTGCAATATTCTGGCAAATATCATTCAGACAAATGATCCACTTTTCCCCTTTTTGTCTTGACTGGCTGGCATCATAGACATATCAGACTAGAAGCTTTTCTACACTAATCGGTAAATTGCTGTGTCTAGTTTTAGTTTTGTTACCAAATTGAAATCTGAACTCTACACATTGACCTTTTTGTTTCTGGTTATTCTGCTACATAACCTCTAGGTGGAGCTGTGCTATAGCAAAATAACTGAAATATAGGGATGTGTATCATATCATTAAAATTGCCGATAACGATACGATATGCTCTCTATCATGCCTCCATTTAACGATAACGATATGATAGGAAATCGTAAGAAATCCAATGATAATTATCGGAAACGATAGAAATTCCAACGATAAGTATTGTATTTTATCGTGTTATCGGAAGGCGCTTTCTCTTTTGCCGCCACATGGACGGAATTAGAAGGTGGGGTGTGCTTGATGAGACTGACAGTTTCAGTGACCAGTCGTGCAGCAAGGATTCCAACAGGAGCCAATCACAATGTTGGAGGAGGGCTAAGGATATCCCTGCATAAAACCCCCACACTTGGCATTCCAGGTTCTGTTGGGAGTTAGGCGTTGAGGGGAGAAGGGTGGATTTGTTGGAGCTCTGTCCTGGCTCCTGGGTCTTGGTGGCAAATTGTTGGAGATTCATTGTAATCTCTTGCATCTTTGTGTCTCAGGTTCATTTGCCTGTGCGTTGCTGCTTGTGTGTTTGAGACTTTGAGTCATAAGTTTTATTTTTATAGTACGTTTTCTGGTTGGGGTTAGGTACTTAGCATGAGTGGGGGTACTGTGACTGAGGGGGAGTGTATTTGTCCTCTGCCCAGTTGAACTTTCTTTAGAAAAATAGAAATATATTATATTTTTAAAAATTATATTTATCTCCCTCTCTCTCTCTGGGTGTGTGTGTTTGCTTGATTGACTGTGAGTGTGCTGCTGCTGTGTCTAGATTGCTACACAGGATCAGTGTGGTCAAAGCAATACACAAAGTCACAAACTGTGGGCAAAGCATTCTTTTTTGTTGCAATCATTTTCTACTTTGTAGCAGCATGAAACACGGCTCTAAGACGCGCCTTGGGCGATGTGGCTCTGGGTTTAGGAGAGATGCTGTTGCTGCTGGGGGCAGTTTTGGAGCGCCTGTGTCTCCCTCTCATACATTTTTTATTTCTATTTGAAAGACATTGCTCCAGCCAATGGTTCCAGTCTGGACTGGAAGGATTGCTTTAGGGAGGGGGGCTGCAAAGGAGCATCCCTCTCACACACATTTTATTCTTTCTTTCTTTCTTTTGAATGACACTGCTCCAGCCAATAGTTCCAGTCTGGACTGGAGGGACTGCTTCAGGGAGCCTTGAGAGAGATTCCTGTATTTTTATTTTTCGTCACTACGTCCCCTGGGTCTGCTCCTCATGGAGTCCGTTAGTGAGGGACTGCCTGCCAGGGACTCATATTATATTATCAATTGGCCATTGTGCCTACCCAGAAGGGGACTCTTATCAATTGGCCAATGTGCCTACCCAGAAGGGGACTCTTATCAATTTGCCAATGTGCCTGCCGGGGACTCATATTATATTATCAATTGGCCATTGTGCCTACCCAGAAGGGGACTCTTATCAATTGGCCAATGTGCCTACCCAGAAGGGGACTCTTATCAATTTGCCAATGTGCCTGCCGGGGACTCATATTATATTATCAATTGGCAATGTGTCTACCCAGTAGGGGACTCTTATCAGTTGGCCAATGTGCCTGCCGGGGACTCATATATTATCAATTGGCCAATGTGTCTGCTGGGGACTCATATCTTATCAATGGCCAATGTGCCTACCTCTGTTCCAAACGTGACTTTTATTCGCCTCTGCTTCAGTCAATGTGCGCAGCTCTGGCATGAAGAAATGCCAACCTGCCTGCACGGGGATGGCGGGCAGACTGGGTCATTTGCAAGCATGATGAGGTCAAGGTGGTGCATGAGGGTAGTTTTGATGGGATCCTGCCGGTTGGCGCACTGCAGCGGTATCTCCTGGCCCAATGAGGCCCTACCCCCCTAATGCTTTTATTATTTCAATTGTCCTTACTGCGCATGGCCTAGTCTAGATACAAGGCAGCAGTTCTACAGTGGCAGAATACATCCACTCACTGTGCCATGCATGCATAGATGCTAATGGGATCCTGCCGGTTGACGCACCGCAGGGGTATCTCCTGGCCCAATGAGGCCCTGCCTGCTAAGGCTGGCTCTAAAATAATAACTGTTACGCCCATGCTATTCCCCTACCCCCCAATCCTTTTAATTTATAAACATGCATGGATGAGACAAGGCAGCAGCAGTCCACACATTTTACTTTTATGACTGCATCTGGAAGGCACTGCCGCCTAGGTTTATCCATAGGTTTTGAATGTTCACTGTATTCATAAAAATCATTAAACAAAAAACCTGCGGTTTACAAAAATAATGTTAAGGCTCTACAGTTTCCAACCAAGCACCAAAAAGCAGGGAAATTGGGAGTTAAGGCTCACAAGCCATAACGCCATATCCTCCCTAAGGAGACAGAAAGTGCAAGTGAAATTCTCATTCTCCCAAAGCAGATAAACCATGAGGACAGGGTGGAGAATATGATATGCAGAGGTGACTGTGGGGTTGTGGAAAACTGATGACGAACAACTTAGACAAGACTGAGACGCTGTTAGTGGGTGGTTCCGCTGACCGGATGGTGTTCAACCTGTTCTGGATGGGGTTGAACTCCCCTTGAAGGAGTGGGTTCGTAGCTTGGGGGTTCTCCTAGAACCATCTCTGTCACTTGAGGTGCAGGTGGCCTCAGTGGCAGGGAGTGCCTTCTACCAACTTCGGCTGGTGGCCCAGCTACGTCCCTATCTGGACAGGGATAACCTGGCTTCAGTTGTCCATGCTCTGGTAACCTCCAAGTTAGATTACTGCAATGCACTCTACGTGGGGCTGCCTTTGAAGGTGGTTCGGAAGCTGCAGCTTATGCAAAATGCAGCGGCCAGATTGATAACTGGAACCAGTAGGTTCGAATATATAAGACCTACTCTGGCCTGCTTGCATTGGCTGCCTGTATGTTTCCGAGCCCGGTTCAAGGTGCTGGTTTTAACCTATAAAGCCTTACACGGCTTGGGACCACAATACCTGATGGAACGCCTTTCCCGACATGAACCTACCCGAACACTACGTTCAACATCTAAGGCCCTCCTCCGAGTGCCTCCTCCGAGGGAGGCTTGGAGGTCAGCAACAAGAGAGACGGCCTTCTCTGTGGTGGCTCCCCAATTGTGGAACGATCTCCCCGACGGGGCCTGCCTGGCGCCAACATTGTTATCTTTTCGGCGCCGGGTCAAGACTTTCCTCTTCTCTCAGGCATTCAGCAATATCTGAGGAGCCTGGGTTTGTTTTGTTTTTGTAGTTTTTGAAGTGTTGATGTGGTTTTTAAATGTATAGATTGTGTATATGTTGTATGTTTTTGCTGTTTTAATTTTTGTATATTGTTTTTAATAGTTTTTAATCCTATGTAAACCACCCAGAGAGCTTCGGCTATGGGGCGGTATACAAATGTAATAAATAAATAAATAAATAAATTAGGGCCACCTACTTCTCTTTTTTTGTTTAGAGCAGCCCTTCCCCAACCTGGTGCCCTCCAAAGGTGTTGGACTACAACTCCCATCATTGTCCCATGGTCAGGAATGCTGGGACTTGTCATCTCAAAAATCTACATATGCAATTTGATATGCAGAGGTGACTTTGGGGTTGTGGGAAATGACGATGAACAACTTAGGACCAGCTACTTCTCATTTCTTAGAGCATCTCCTTATGTTGAGAGTTGCAATCCAACACATCTGACAGGCACCAGGTTGGGGAATGTTGTTCAAGAACAAGGGAAGGCAGAATGTAGATCTCCAGATGTTTTGGAATTCAACTTGTAAAAGCCCCTATCAGCATGGGCAGTTATCAGGAATGCCACGAGTTGATGTCCAAATCATCAGGATAAATCTTTTTTCTGCCCACATCTGTAATAAAGTATGATGTTTTCCAGCATTAAGATATGTGATCAATCAAGGAACTACAAAAGAGCTGTATCACTTTAAATAAACTGTCAAAACCAAATGAAACAACAATGAATGAATCTTGAATACCAAATCCAGATAGCCCTTCAGACATCAACACTAGTTTTCAACACATGGCATAGGATGTCAGTTTCTTGAATATCAGATAAAGGATTTCTCTTACTTGTTCAGCAGTGTGAGATCAAAGGTAGAGCTACCACCTAATACTTTCATGCATAAGTATTATTTTAAAATCAAGTATGAATTGATTTTTGTCTTCCCCATAACACATAATATGGGAGTTACAGTGCAACACATCTGGAGAGCACCAGGCTGGAGAACGTTGACTCCTACACATGTCTTCTCAGAAGCCAGTGCCATTGAATTCACTAGGGCTTTCTCCCAAGAGGTATAGGATTGCAAACTAATCTCATCTGAAAGGTGTTCAAGACAGCCAAACTAAACCTGTTGCTTTGATGAGATGATGTATTGTGCAGGGATTGTGGGGAGTGAACAGTATATTTTTGATAAATACATTTTAAGAAAAAAAACATTGGTTCTTTGAAAGGCAGGATATTGACCAAAATTTGGAAGTGCCTGGCACATGCTCTGGTTCTAGATCTGTAATGAATAGTGCCCCTTTTGTTTTCAAGAATGCTGCTATATGTGAGATGTGTGTGAGAGAAAAGTATTGGGCAGACCCTGTATTTGGTAAGGGTATGACACAGCATTCCCCATCCTGCTGCCCTCCAGGTGTTTGAGATTACAAGTCCCAGCATTCCTGACCATGGGACATACTGACTTGCAATGATGGGAGTTGTAGTCCAACACCTTTGGAGAGCACCAGGTTGGGGAAGGGCTGCTCTAAACAAAAAAAGAGAAGTAGGTGGCCCTAAGTTGTTCGTCATCAGTTTTCCACAACCCCACAGTCACCTCTGCATATCATATTCTCCACCCTGTCCTCATGGTTTATCTGCTTTGGGAGAATGAGAATTTCACTTGCACTTTCTGCCTCCTTAGGGAGGATGTGGCGTTAAGGCTTGTGAGCCTTAACTCCCAATTTCCCTGCTTTTTGGTGCTTGGTTGGAAACTGTAGAGCCTTAACATTGTTTTTGTAAACCATAGGTTTTTTGTTTAATTAATTTCATGGCTTTGTGTAACGGATGACTGGATATTATACAGTTGACAACCAAGCCAGCGTCAGCCAAGATGTTATACCATCTTGCCATCCAATATAAAATCAAAGCTAGTGTTATGTGTTGAACTCACTTTTAACATTAACATATCAACCAAAATGCTTGCATCTCCCTCATTTTTAAAGATAAAGAGATGAAACCTGGCATCATGGTAGCTCTTAAGTAGGGATATAGCTATGCCAAGTATGAAGCAGATCCGTTCATACCTTGATTTTTAGGAATTTTTTAAAGTTCAAACAGAAATCTCTTTGGGGTCCAGGACCTTGAGCAGTACAAGTTTAAAAAATGAAATTAAAGATAAAGAGATGAAACTTGGCACCATGGTAGCTCTGAAGTAGGGATTTAGCCATGCCAAGTTGGAAGCAGATCCGTTCATCCCTTGATTTTTAGAAACGTTTAAAACTTCAATTTAATTTTTTTAATTAACTAAAATGCTTACAATTCCATCATTTTTAAAGATAAAGAGATGAAACTTGACAGCTTGGTAGCTCTTAAGTACGGATTGAGCCATGCCAAGTTGGAAGCAGATCTGTTTATGCTTTGAGTTTTAGGAATTTTTTAAACTTCAAACCCAATACTCCTAGGGCCTTGAGCAGTACATTAAAAAGAAAGAAAGTAAAGATGAAGAGATTAAACTTGGCACCACGGTACCTCTTAAGTAAGGCTTTAGCCATGCCAAGTTGAAAGCAGATTGGTTCATGCCTTGAATTTTAGAAAATTGTTTGAAGTCAAACTTTTAAAAAAATATCCTAAAAATCAAGGCACAAACCTATCTGCTTCCAACTTGGCATGGCTCAATTCCCTTAAGTTCATCTGACAGCAGGTGCTATAGAACAAGAACCTTCCAGGAGCATTGTGGCTGGATTTCTGGCAGACCCAGCCAGGCAACTTTATGGCCTGTTAGCCCCTCCATCTGATAGCCTGCAGAGCACCTGCCTCATAAGGCAAATGGCCACATGCGAACTGTTATTATGGCCTGCTACTTTGTTTGTCTTTAGTAGTCTGTGGTCCAGATCTCTTCAGAAGGGGGAATAGTGTTATGTGGTTGGGGTCAGTCTAAATTATCTCCAGGGGTCCCTTACTCAGTGCCTCTGATAGCAAAGAGATTGAGGATTTTCCCCAACTCTGTTGCTCTTGAAGTTACTAGGCCTGTTGAAAATAGATTTTATAACATAAGCATGAAAACAGTGACTACCCCTTTTAACTTGTTAAACCAATGAAAACATGCCACACAAGAAGTCTTAAGATATGAAGAACATCAAATGCAGAAGTGAAATCTGAAACATTACTATTAGTAATAGTAGTAGTAGTAGTAGTATCCTGCCTTTTGCCCAATGCTGGGCCTCAGGGCAGCCTTACAAAACTAAAACATATACAGCTAAAACCTATAAATAGGAATATACAAAAGTTAAAAATATAATTAAATACTTTTCAATATTAAAGCCTTTAAAACATTTAAAATACATAACAATTTAAAAGTCAAAGGTATACACAGAGGTCCAGATTATTTGCCAAAGGCCTGCTGGAACAAAAAAGGGGTTGTCTGCCTCCAAAAACACATCAAGGAAGGAGCCAGTGTAGATGGCAAGGATTAGAAAGAAAATGCATGTGTACACTATGCAAAATACATGACAGCTCAACTGTTTCTAAACCTTATTAAAAAAACAGGGTGACTAGGCCAAAACCAACGTTGTAGGCCCAGAAGCACTTTGAAAGGTTTCAACATTGTACTTAAAACTTAACACCGGCTCAAACTAATTAAATGAAGTGTTTGAAGCCTTCAACTTTATAGCAGTATGGACCAAACTCTTAGAAAAGAGGGAAGGAGCACTGTGTGTGTATGGGGTGGGGGGATAGAAAGAAAGGTATAGCCACCTATTCCAAGGAGAGATCTGAAGATCAGGTTGTCATGGTTCCAGAGGAGCCACGCCCTGCTTCACCAGGGAGCAAAAGAGCAAACTGGCCTTATGAAGATAGCCCAAAATACTCTCAGAGCCAAAGGAATGCATGTTCCAGAAACTCTTCTTCTTCTTCTTCTTCTTCTTCTTCTTCTTCTTCTTCTTCTTCTTCTTCTCTCAAAAGGTCTGTGCTAGAGGCAGCGGCCATTTCACCCACTCACCCCACATTCTAAGGCAGGAGGGAGGGGGAGAGCGACGCTACTGAGCGTGCCTCGCGCTATGAGGGAAGCATTGACTTGAATGAGAGGTTAAAATATTCCTTAAAAATCAACCGAAGGGAATTTTTAAAAAATGAAAAGCTTTCCACCAACTACAGTGAAGGAGGAAGAAGACCCCACTACTGGATTAATTAATAAGGCTCTAGAAATTATGCAAATCATGAGCACAAAACTCGGAAACCGAAAGTCATTTGACAAAAGCAGGGAGACAGGTTTGTGTTTCTTTTCTGCCTTAAACTGCTCTCCTTCCCTCAATCTTTCACCAATCTTCTTGAAATTTTCAGGTAATGTAAAACAAACATTTCTTTCTGGCACCTGTAAATTTCAGAAAGGTTGGTGAAACATTTTCGATTTTATGGCTGTTAGAATGACACCCCCCCAATTATCACTTTAACATGGCGGAATGTGTTTTTTACTGACAGCCCTTAACAATGGAGGCACGACTGTGCCTCCATTAATATACCTAACTCACGTGACTTTTATTTGGCAAAGTGCGTACCCCGAACATGAGTTTTCTTTTATTTGGCAAAGTGCCTCCTTCTTCCCCGAACAAATGTGACTTTTATTTGGCAAAGTGCCTACCCCAAACGTGAGTTTTCTTTTATTTGGCAAAGTGCCTACCTGTGGTACTCTGTCTTCTATGAACTGGGCTCTGTGCCTACCTGTGGTACTCCATCTTCTATGAACTGGGCTATGTGCCTACCTGTGGTACTCCGTCTTCTATGAACTGGGCTATGTGCCTACCTGTGGTACTCCATCTTCTATGAACTGGGCTATGTGCCTACCTGTGGTACCCCGCCTTCTATGAACTGGGCTATGTGCCTACCTGTGGTACTCCATCTTCTATGAACTGGGCTATGTGCCTACCTGTGGTACCCCGCCTTCTATGAACTGGGCTATGTGCCTACCTGTGGTACTCCATCTTCTATGAACTGGGCTATGTGCCTACCTGTGGTACCCCGCCTTCTATGAACTGGGCTATGTGCCTACCTGTGGTACTCCATCTTCTATGAACTGGGCTATGTGCCTACCTCAACCCTGAAGGGGACTTTACTTTTACTTGCCAAAGTGCCTATCTCAACCCTGAGGGTTTTTTTCTTTTATTTGCCAAAGTGCCTACCTCAACCCAGAAGGGGACCTCTATCCTGAATGTGACTTTTCTTTTACTTGCCAAAGTGCCTACCTCAACCCAGAAGGGGACTTTTCTTTTATTAGCCAAAGAGCTAACCTCAACCCTGAAGGGGACTTTTCTTTTATTTGCCAAAGTGCCTACCTCAACCCCGAAGGGGACTTTTCTTTTATTTGCCAAAGAGCTAACCTCAACCCAGAAAGGGACTTTTATTTTATTTGCCAAAGTGCCTACCTCAACCCCAAAGGGGACTTTTCTTTTATTTGCCAAAGAGCTAACCTCAACCCAGAAGGGGACTTTTATTTTATTTGCCAAAGTGCCTACCTCAACCCAGAAGGGGACTTTTCTTTTATTTGCCAAAGTGCCTACCTCTATTGCTTCTGTTCCAGCCAATGTTGTGTGGAGCTCTGGCATGAAAAAATGCCAACCTGCCTGCACGGGGATGGCGGGCAGACTGGGTCATTTGAAGCACGATGAGGTCAAGGCAGTACGTGATGGTTGTTTCAATGGCATTCTCACAGTTGTAATAACAGCACATGATATGCTTCTGCTGGGATCCTCCATGTTGCCCACTGCAGGGGTATCTCTCCTGGCCCAATGAGGCCCTGCCAGGCTACGGCTGGCTAAAATAACTATCACCCATGCTATTTCCCTACCTCCCAATCCTTTCATTATTTCATTTGACATGCGTGGCCTAATCAATGAGACAAGGCAGCAGCAGTTCACCATCTTCTGATTAACACATTTTACTTTTATGCATATGGAAAGCACTGCTTGCCTACTTGGTAGGTTTATCAACAGGTTTGGAAAGTTAATTCATTGTATGTATTATTCATATAATACCTATAAGTCTCAGCAGCAGCAGCAGCATGTTCATGTAGTGCATTACTAGAAACAGTGCATGTTGTTGAGAGCTTACTTCTGAGTAACACGTGCAGCTGTGCATTTGAAATTGGGCACAGATGAGTCCCCTCAAGGCCGTCTGTGAGATGCCCATGAGTAAAGGACAACAACATCTCTTGAAAAAGGACCACATTTCAGCCACCTGAAACCATGTATTTGAAAGCTTACTTCCAAGTAACGCTTGCACCTATTGTTCTGTAATTTGGCACACATGACTAGCAACACTCAGTTTGCACTGTGACAAAGTTTCAAACCTGTAACTTGGAAAATTAAGACATTTTAGGCCTTTCAGACTAAAAAAAACCTCTCTCTAGGGCAAAATGTAGAAACGATATAATATCGTATCCAATATGATACGATACGGACCACCTACGATATTATCGGAGACGATAATTTTTTTAGTCCAAAATCCCGATAACGATACGGGCATGCACATCCCTACTGAAATACACAAGGAGAAAGAGGTAGTGAGGAATGATACCCCATTTTCCAAGTAGTTAAAAAAAAACCTGGAAAAAGTGCTCTGGAAAAACAGAGGTGAAAATGGAGGATCCCTTCATCTAAAGGGCCCGTAAACAACTGTGGAAAAGGAATCATGAGCTCACAATAAAGGTCTTGCGTAGAAAAGCTCTAGGTGTCAGATGAGCAGCTCTTAGGAGAACATTCCATCCTTGGGGAAGGCATTTTTGTATCTGATTGCCTCCCTCCTCATCTTAGATGGCACCTGGAGAAGGACAGTTCTTGATGTTGTACAGGTAGATCCATGGGAATGGAAATGGCCCTTCAGGGAAATGAGTTTTAAGCCAGTCTCTAAAAGTCCCTGGGTGAAATGGGAAAATTTGGGATTCATCCCATACTGGATATTTCAATCTAGGATTCTGAGAGCCTGTCCCATGTTATATTCCTCAGCATCAGGAATGTACTGAGTCTACTGTTCCCATTTTCCAGATGTGCTACTGGTTCCATTGCCCCCTTCCTTTCCATAGCTGCTGTATCAAGCAAGACTCCAGCTTTACATCACAGAAACTAGGGTTTGAAGGTGGGTGAAAGAACCAAAGGCCAGGAGGTGCAGGAGCTCTGCCTTCTCCATGAAAACAGGGATTTCAAAGCAACACGTTTCCCAACTTACCTCACCAAAATGTAACAGGTCTGCACTCTGCAGGAGATTTACTACAGGAATGCGTTAAATGCAGTTTAGGGTCTATGACAGACATCGAATTATCTTGGCATCTGCAAAAGATGTATAATTCCTCCAAAATACCACAATCTTTTTGGATAAGTTATATAAACCTTCCCTTTGTTCCACTATCAGTGTTCCTATTTTTCCCCAGGGACTCAGCCAGCAAAATGCAGTCTGCCTAAAGAAGCTGGGAAATGCCGTGCAGCGTTTGAACGTTTTTACTTTAATACCACCACAGGGCAGTGTACACTTTTCGAATGGGGAGGCTGTGGAAAAAATGAGAATAACTTCTTTACTCTAGAGGATTGTGTTTCAGAATGCCAAAGTTCTGGTAAGCAAAAATAACTTTTAGGGCTTTCCTGGACTACTGTAAGTCCATACACTTGCTTTTTAAACTCTATTCCAACTCCAGTAAAGCAATATTCCATCCTTAGCATCAGGATATATATATATATATATATATATATATATATATTCTTTAAAAAAATCCCAAGCAGTTGTGGGCTCCTGTACTTCAGGAGGGAAAATCCACAGCTTTAAAGAATAAACAATGAAATCTACAAAATGCCTGCATATTGGTGAAGCATTTCTACAGATTGATTTTATCTAGGGGTGTGCATGGACCCAAGAAATCGGATCGGAACCGGAACTGGTGCCTCAGATTGGATCGGATTGGAGGCTTCCCAGTTCGGTTTGGAGCCGATTCCGATCTGAAAATCAGACATCCGATTTTCGTGTCTGATGTCATTTTAGGTGTTTTCACCATAGGCTTAAATTGGGGGAAAGAAAGCTTTACCGCAATGCAAGCCTATGGCGAAAACATGGGGGCGGGTGAGTGGGGACCTAACTCCCCCTCCCCCCCCTCCCTGTCCCTCCCCCCACGCACACTCCTTACCTGCCGGGGCACCCGCTTCCATCTGCTGCCATCCGCTGTTCCATCTACTGAGAGGCAGGCCAATCTACTGAGAGGCAGGCCATGAAGCCTGTTTCTCAGTATATTGGGGCAATGGGCGGCAGCGGATGACAGCGAGGAGGCAGCAGGTAAGGAGCGCAAGTGGGGGGAGGGAGGTCCCCAGTCATCCGCCACCATGTTTCCCCCATAGACTTGCATTGAGGGAAAGCTTTCTTTCCCCTAATGCAAGCCTTTGGCGAAAACACAAAAAATGGAAGTCCGATTTTTCAATGTGTCCTGATCAAAATCGGGGGGGGGGGGAGAATCAGATCGGAAAAAATCGGACCTCCATTTTTTGATATCGGAATCATTAATTAACGTTCCGATTTTGGCCGGATTGGGCCCATATCGTGGATCAGGTCCGATCCGTAGCACATCCCTAATTTTATCCATCTTCCCACCTGAAAAGAAATAGCCTATGTCTGGTCTTCAGATTTCATTGAGACTGACTCTCTCTTCTTTCCTCAGGTCCTCAGTGAGTCCTGTTATTCACACATGGCAATACCACCTTCCACCTCCTGGACCAGTCTTGCTCATATTTCTTTACTCACTCCAGTTGCAGCAGATATGTTCACCAATAAACTCACCTTTATCATCCTGTGAATTCAGCTTCTTGAGCATTATTGTCCTTGACCTGTTTGTTATCTAGTATCTACAGCCCAGAAAGGGCATGGGGTTTGCCACAATACCTAGTGTTCAAAAGAATGCATCACAAGATATAGTAAAGTTGGAAAAAGTGCAGAAAAGGGCAACTAAAGCGATCAAGGGGCTGGAGCATCTCCCCTGTGAAGGAAGGTTACAACAGCTGGGATTTTTTTAGCTTGGAAAAAAGGAGGCTACGGGGAGACATGATAGAGGTGTACAAAATCATGCATGGTGTGGAGAATATGGATAGGGAGTCATTTTTCTCCCTCTCCCATAATACTAAAACTCGGGGTCATCCTGTGTAGCCGATTTGTGGGAGGTTCAGGACAGATGAAAGGAAGGACTTCCTCATGCAGAGCGTAGTGGAATATGGAATTCACTATCACAATATGTACTGATGGCTATCAGTTTGGATGGCTTTGAAAGGGAATTGGATAAATTCCTGGAGCAGAAGGCTATCAATAGCTACTAGGCCTGATGGCTATGTGCTACCTCCAGGATCAGAGGCAGTAAGCCAATATACACCAGTTGCTGGGGAACATGGGTGGGAGGGTGCTCATGCAACATGTCCTGCTTGTAAGTCCCCGGTGGACAGCTGATTGGCCACTGTGTGAAGAGTGTGCTGAACTAAATGAAGCCTTGGTTTGGTCCAGCATGACTCTTCTTATGTTCTTATCACACAACCACATCCAAAAGGGGATTCAAAGAGTTTCTCCACTGTCTTCCCACCATAGTTGTTCTTTGTTTTGCTATACAAGCCCCCTGTCTAGAGGCTGGAAGTAGAGAGAGTTAAGAGAAAAGGTCTGCAGGGATTGAAAGAGACTGGGCAAACCAGGAAACAACCCTTTCCATTTCCCCCTCCCTCCCAACCTTTAGTCTTACTATTTCTCTCCCTGCCACTGCCCACAGCAGCCATTATGAGACTAGCCACATCCTGCATGGGAGCCATTTTGTGGTGGTGCCCACAGCAAATTTCTCAAAGTCCCAAATGTGCCCATGCATCCAAAGAATGTTGGGGATTCCTGAGATAAGATATACATGTGAAGGGTCTCACAATGGATACTGAGATACATATTAGTCTGACTTTTAATACGGATTTTCAAAATAACATGAGAAACCAAGCTGACTAAATGGCTGCTGATAGGGAACAAAAGTCCTGCAGCTCCCAGATGGAGCTGACAAATATCTAAAAAGGACGTGGAATGAAATAGGCCCACGATGCCCCCAAATGATGCCTTTGTGTGAATCCTGCCTCCCATAACCTCCTGAGGAAGAGTGATTTCCAAGACTGCTCTGGAACTGTGTACAGACAATGACAGTTAGGTAGGATGGCCAGTATAGATGAGATGGAGTAGAACAAGTAAAGAAATAAACCTTCATAGAAAGGTCCCTTTTCCCTTGCTCCTGACACAAATAAATAGTAAAGCAGATGTCTTCTGAATCAGTCCAAGCAGGATTGGGCCTTTTTCCAAAGTACTGAATCGAGAACAAAGCCGAATCTTATGTTTGGTGCATATCCTCAGTTTGTTCCAATACCAATTCTTCCTGACTATCAACATGAAGCTAATTGGCTTCATTCCTCCAACGGCTGGAATGGAATGTCACTTATTCAAGAACATGATGTTGCCATGAACTAAACAAGTAGTTTGAGAGTGTCCCCGCAGATTGACTAATTATTTTTCTTACTACGTGAACACCTTCCTCCAGTTCCATACTGAAAACTATATAAAGTGATTTCACTCAGCATTAGGCAGTTGCATCAAATGGCCATCATGCAGTGCCATCCCATTGTCCTCCTTCTATTCATTGTGGGGTTGACCACATCCTGGTTTGAGCCGCTAGATGTCCAGTTTCCAATTGGTAAGAACTGCATTTCCATAATCCTCTGATTTGTATGTGCTTCCTGCATGCAACTGCCCCTGCCTCTTTTCGAATTAAGCATAATTTGAAGAACAAAAGGAGCCGGGAGGCATGAACATTGTGGTAGGCCCCCTCCACAAGGATGCGCTTTTGCGCCCGGTTCCGCGATTATGCGCATTATCGCGGAGGCGCTTTTACTCCTAATCCCTCTGCACCGGAGGCGGCGAGAGGCGGCGAAGCGCATTAATTCATGTCCAAAAAGCGCTTTACAAGCAGTTAATGCGCGTAATCGCTTGTTCACACCGCGAAAATGCGCTTTAACGGCCGGAGCAAAATAAAAGTCGCTATTTAACGCGCGTTCGAAAATGCGCATTATCAGGGAGATAACGCGCCTGTACGCTCGTTTTGCGCTCCGTGCTTGTGGAGGTAAATTTTTTAATGAGCCTTCAAGGCTCATTAAACGTCTCGTGTGGAGGAGGCCGTAGACTCATGATGACAATTCCCTGTCATGTGACACCTCTGACCCTGAGAGATGCAGACAAATGCTCCACTTTTCAAATTTTGTCTGCATGCCCGTATTCCTGCCTCTTGGCCCTTTCAATCTGGGACTCTCCCCATACAGGATACTTTGCACCAGGAGTCCCAGAGCCTGTCCCGTAACAATCCAGAGAAACAGCAAGAGGAGAAGGCACTTATATATCAGAAAAAAGAAGAGAGAAAAAGATCTCAGCGGCTTAATTTTTTTAACTTCTGCCAAAGGATTATTCTGCCAATTTATTTTATTCTTCCCAACAAGTTCTAGAAATTTCCTTCCCAGGGGCCACTCACTTTTCTCCAGTTGTACTGAAAAGAATCCTGCCAATGTTATTTCTAGCTTGAAATGCTCCATGTCAAGCACCTCAGGTCTTTTTTCTCTTCTGCTTTGCCATAACAGTCCAAGGCAGCATGAAAGTTTAGAACCCAGCCCACGCCCCTACCTGATACACCATTGATCCCACTGCCCACTTCCTTACACATCTGCTAAATCAAGCAGGCATCCAGTTGAACAACCAGGGCAGTTTCATTCTCCAGCAAACACAGAGGTTTCAAATAAATACCTTCCCCAGTAGAGCTTCCTAAAACCCAACAGGACTTCAGTAGCTTCACTAGAGTGGTACCTTAAGTCCCATTTAAGGACAAAGGCTGAAGCCACATGAACTTCTCCTTAAGAGGACTCTTGGCTCTGCAGTATCCAGCTGTCAAAATGACCATTGGAAGAAAGTCCAGATGTTCCATCATTTCTCATGTCCAAGAGTTGGGAGTTACAGAATGCTGTCTGCAAAATCTTCTGTGTTTCGAAACAATGTGCATATAAACCTCCCCTTTCTTTCACTTTCTTTCCCCTAGATGATTATCCTGACATTTGTACTCTGCCTAAAGAAAAAGGATATTGCACAGCAAGGTTTCGAAGATATTACTTTGATATCCGCTCTGGGTTGTGTCACTTTTTCATTTATACCGGCTGTGATGGCAATGAAAATAACTTCAAAACTGCAGTGGATTGCTTCCGGGAGTGTCAAAGATTTAGTAAGCAAAAATAACTTTGGGGGTTTTCTGGGACAGATCAACACCAAGTGGGATGTAACACCTTGAAAACGGTTTGGCAACTGTATATGGAGTGTGTCCTGGGCCCCAACAGTTGTCCATACTGTGATAAAACATTTTAAAGCAATAGTGTAGATCCTGCTCTGGTCAATTCTAACAGGATGCACTTTTCTCTTACGCTCTGCACCAACTCCATCGTTACCCATGCTTCCATCCTAACCCCATGTAAGAACATAGAGGTGTGCTGGGCATGGGTGGGGGCAGCAAACTGGAGGAATCGCTTTTATAAAGCAGGCATTTTATTGCTCCCGCACTAGAGCACTTTAGTGCATATCTATAATTCGATGGGAGAGGAAATAGTTTTCTACTCACCACTTAATAAAACAATATATTAACTGTTAGAGCCTTTTGGCATTGAGTATGCAGTTAGTAGGTTGGCTCTACCATCAGGCAGAGTGAGGCAGCCCCCTCAGGAGACACAGGCTAGGTGGTGGGCAGTGTTGGTAGCAGAGCTATATGTATAATGCAGCCTAGCTGGTGCCCTCTAAGCTGTCCCGATGCTCCCTGAAAGGATAACTCCTGGTATCTACTAGGAGTTAATGGGAGATGCTGTCCCATCTCCTGTATTGAAGTAAGATTCCACTGCCAGTCCGGTTGGCTTCTGGGTGTAGAATGATGAGCAGGGGAACAAGCTGTCCATTCTCTCAAGAAGTAAATGGCTTCAGCTGGCTAACTTGTGAGTGGATAAATACATGGTTCTATGCTCTGCCTTCTTTGAAACCTAGTCATAACCCCCCCTTTTTTTTTTTCATACTTGATGAAAAATGATGATATTCCTGTATATGCAATGTGGGTTTTTCTTTTTCATGATGTCTTGGGTTGGCTTTCAGTTTAAGGTTTTCATTTTGAAAATGGCTCTTCAAATATATTATATCATGGGTGGGGAACTTTTTTCACCCCAAGGGCCGAATTCTAATCTGGGAAAGGCTTTGAGAGGTGCATTCCCTCTGTTGAAAGGGCCAAAGGATGCACCCCCTTAGCAATCTTCCTAGCCTGCTGCCTTTATGAGGGTGACCCCTGGCATCTCCATGATCAATTTGTTTATTACCGTGTTATAAATTGTGCTATAGACACAACATTGTCTGCTCTAAAGGAGTGCTTGACTGGCAGATGTTACATTTTATGGTGGAAATGAGTGACTGGCTGGTGTGCCTCCACCTTTTTTTTGGTACTGTATGGATGTACATAAGGATATTTATGGAAAGAAATAAAACTGAACTTCTCTGGCTAAAGCCACGGCCACTCAAAAAGCCTTCAATGGTCCCGAAGTTCAAGTGCAGGCCTATGGGTAGTCTCTGTCCCATCATCAAATCTTGTTGTGACGGACTCTGCCTTTTCCCCTCAGCTCCACAATGAGTGCTTTTGTGCAGATCTGGGCCAGGACCACTGTCCATCCCATTCAAATGTCCTATGAAACCCATGGAAGAAAGGCAGCTGGTGAAAAAAGTGGACTGTCAACTTCCTGTACCAAGCTTTGCAGATCTGCTCTCCAATAAACTCACCTGTTCTTTGTCATCCTGTGAATTTGGCTTCTTGTGTATTATTGTCCTTGTCCTGTTCATTCTCTAAATTGTATGGGCAAGAAAAGGTAGAAGGTTTGTCAGAATACCTAGTTTTCAGAGGAATGGATCATGTCAACACATCCTGACAGAGAATGCAATATTCAGATGAGTTATATGGGAAGAGCTGCTATGAAGGGTTGCATACGAAATATGAATGAATGGCACAACATATTTGGTTTTCCCTACATGTCTTCAGTCAGATTCCGGACTATGACATTCTCCTGAACAAATTATTGCACTGCTCCCAAACATTTGGGCCTGTGAGCAATTTGGAATTGCGAGAAACTCTCTCCTTCCACCCAGTCATCAGCCCTTCATGCACACACGCAGGAACATACAAACTTTCTCTTTCTTTGTCACATGCGCATGCACACTCAGAGAGTCGTCAGCACAGGTCTACCACACAAACGCATGCGCTCCCTCTTCTCCTCCCTCACTTCTGACTTCCTTGCCTCACAGTCTCTGCACGGGCCTTGCTGCCACCCCACAATGTGCTGCAACCCGTCTCTGGAAGCACTGGCATGAATGGTCTTCTGATCCATCACGTGCAGTGAGGCTATGGATAGATGGCATTGGTGCATTTTGGGGGGGGGGCATTCTGGGAAATTTAAAATGGCCATTCATAGTTGCCTGTGCTGCGACTCAGTGGTAAGGGAACCATCTGTGCTGGTGAGCCCTATTGGGGCCCTGTGATCCTGACAGTTGCCCAAAGGTGCTGAGCCTTTCGCAGCCCAGGTCTTCCCAGATATTTCTCATCTCTGTCCTAATTCTGCAGGAGTTTCTCTCTTGGTTTGCCAAGTAGACTCCAACCTCGCCCCCTCATGACCAGCGCAGAGAGAGGACCACACTGGCTGCTGTTACCAGCTCACAAACAAGAACTTGTGGGGGGTGAAAGGGGACGTTCCAGGGGGCAGGAATGGGGAGGAGATTGGGGACATGAAAATACGAGGTATCTCCAGCCACCCCCAACCTCCTTCACTCCCCCTCCCTGAAGCCTCCTCTAGATGGGAGAAATTGGCCATCTAGCTAAAATGAATACTCATCAGCCTGCGAGCATCAGAGGTGGTGTTGTGTAGCAAGCAAGACATCCTCAACTGGAAAGGGCATACCAGATCAGCTCATGTATATGTAGGCTCCTTTCTGTATCTGGGACTACAAATATAAATGTATTGGTTTTAAAAAAGCAAAATTCTGGTTTTCTCAGAATAGATATTGCCAGCTGACTCCCACAAATTAAGTGGTGAAGCTCATTTGTGGCAAATCCCTGATTATAAGTATTTGAACCCTACAACTATGGGCTGTACCAAAATGCTAAATGTTCTGAGTGCCAGGCTTTACACAGGAACACACAAGCATGAATACAGGTAGCATTTAAAATGAAAGGAGGTAGGTTTACCCTCAAGATACCACTCTGTTCACTGTGAGACCTTCATAACTCGCATTTCTCTGCATGGGATGCCTTTCAGCTGCGAGGCTGGAGCTGAATGGGCCTCTCTGTGTATATGTGAAACTTTCCAGCTTCTTTGTTTATGTCAATGTAAGAGCAAAACCTTCAAATCTCAGTCACAATGCCACCAGGCAAACAAATTTGAACAGGCTCAGCATAGTCCTAAGCCTCCTCCACACGAGACGTTTAATGAGCCTTAGAGGCTCATTATAATTTTTACCTCCACACCAGCGGAGCGCAAAACGGGCGTACAGGCGCGTTATTTCCCCGATAATGCGCATTTTCGAATGCGCGTTAAATAGCGACTTTTATTTTTCTCCGGCCGTTAAAGCGCATTATCGCGGTGTGAACAAGCGATTATGCGCGTTAACGTCTTCTAAAGAGCTTTTTGGACATGAATTAATGCGCTTTGCCGCCTCTCGCCGCCTCCCGTGCAGAGGGATTAGGCGTAAATGCGCCTCCGCGATAATGCGCATAATCCCGGAACCGGGCGCAAAAGCGCATCCTTGTGGAGGGGGCCCTTGGAATGCGAATGAATGGAAACTTTTTCTCATTACTGATTGTGTGCCCTGTTCTACTGAGTCTCCAGCCATGTCCACATTCCGCTCTCTCTCACTCACACATCTGATTTCCCCTCCACCTGCAGCACCTGCACAGTGGACCACAGCAGCTAGTCAACCATGTTGCTCTTTGCCTCTTTGGTAGGCTGACCATATGAAAAGGAGGGCAGGGCTCATGTAACTTTAACAGTTGTAGAGAAAAGGGAATTTCAGCCAGTGTCATTTGTATGCAATTAGTTCCTGGTGGAATCCACTCTTCATCACAAAAATTAAAGGTGCAGGCACTATGCTAGAGTGACCATATACAAAAGAAGGCAGGGCCCCTGCAACTTTAACAATTGTGATGAAGAGGGAATTTCACCAGGAACTAATTGCATACAAATGATACCTGCTGAAATTCTCTTTTCTCTACAACTGTTAAAGTTACATGAGCCCTGCCCTCCTTTTCATATGGTCAGCCTACAGTCTTTGGTCCCTCTTTGCTGCTGATACCATACAGTTGAGGAGCAGGAGGTCCCCTTACTCCCCACCCCCGAAGTCTCCTCCAGTAGCTCAGATCATAGCAGCCACTTCACCGCTAAATAACAATGCAAAGCTAGAGATCCCTTGCTGACAGGGAGCTGCTATTGCAGAGAGAGAGAGAGAGAGAGAGAGAGAGAGAGAGAGAGATCCACACTTGTGGAGATTGAGAGCCACCACACTCGGGCCTTGCTGAGTGAGTCCTAATTCTTGGTGATAGCTCTCCAATTGCGGAATGATCTCTCAATTGATGTTCACCTGCACTGATGTTTATCTGCATCATCTTTTCAGCACCTGGTAAAAACTGTCCTCTACTCCCAGACATTTGATGACACACAATGGGATTTAAATGTCAGTAGTTTTATCTGGTCCAGGTAACAGTTTTTAACTGTTTAACTTGTTCTAAATTTCATGTTTTGTACTTTTTCTGAACTGCGCACAGGACTTTGGCTATTGGGGGTACAGAAATATAACAGATAAGTGAATACATTTAAGATTTCAAGATGTTTGTATCGATGGTATATTTTCATAGCAGTGCAGACATATTAATGACAGTGAACGTTCAGATATATAGACTCTTCTTTTTATAAAGTATTGGCATCACATGCCAAAATTTAAAGTGCTAATATTCTAATATCAACAGCTAGCAGCACTTGCAGGTTTATTAGGTACTGGAGAAATCAGAGCCATGGCTGTTCCAGTGAACCAGTGCATTGCCCCTATTGACCACTGCATGGCATGGCTGCTCCATGAGCAAAATACATTTGGAAAAAAAAGACACTTTTTAATGCTTTACTCTATTGGGGGGGGGAGAGCACATTTTTGTTACTCTCTCTGAAAAATTCAAATACCTCCCATTCAAACAGTGCACGTTTCTCATTCAATTAACATGAAAAAGTGTGCAAACAAGGGAAGATGATCTTCAAATTGGTTTTCAGAGAATATGGGCAATCATGAAAATTGCTTGTTTGCCCAACGCTACCTTCCTTTCCCTTCTTATCCCAGAAAATGTTTATCTACCTATATACTATGCAGTTTCCAAAAGTTCTCTCCATTTGTCGCACTCCCTCAATATTCCATCACACTATTCCATCACATGCCCCTAGTGGCTGAAGTTCTGCACATTATTTTTAAGGGTACATAAAAATAATAATAATAATCAAAATTAATTCATGTGATCCTTCGTTCGGGAAACTGCCCGAGCTAGCTGACTAAGGTAAAGGAGGAGCCTATGAAAAATCACAGGAAGACCAGTTGTTATAAAGTTAAATTCTGGAGTTGATTATCGAGGTGTGCTGGCTTGTTTGGATGGGCACATGAATATAGCTCTGGAACAGACTGAGGGGGTATGTAAATGGACAGCTGAAGAATAAATATGGGGATGCTGCTTTCATCAAAAGAAACAGAACAGGAGAATGTAAGCATAACTGAAGATGGAATATTTTGTACTGTAACTTGTTTCTTAAGGTTTTATTTGTTGCTGGTAAATTTTCAATGAAAAGTTACATGGCCTGTATGAAAGCTTGAGTTTTTATATCAGTTTTTATATTGTGAATTTTAACATTATTATTATTATTATTATTATTATTATTATTTTAAAAATGGGCATATGCAACTACATATTCAAAAGCCTTGGTTTCAAATATCACAATGTTCTAAACAATAAAAGAAGAAAGGGGAAGTGGTAGCATGAGTTACACATAACTGTATTGTGGAAGCAGACCAAATGTCCAAATATAAATCCATTCATAAAGGGATCCTATATCCTCAAGGTGCTTCACCTGTGGCCAATTCATGGCCATCGAGAGAACACCTCAGCGTCCATAAGAATGCACCCATTCTTGAAGTTGGCAAGTTGTACAGACATTTGTATGCATCAGCCCACAAGTTTGTGGAAGTTTATGATAAATCCCTGTTTCTTCAGAGATTGCTGGAGGTTTCTTGGCTGGCATTAAGCCCCACTCACTTTCTGGCCTTGCCAAAATGAAGCTGATTGGGGCTTCAAGGTGTCCCTAATCAACACGGAATGTTCCTTCTTCAAGAACACAGTGCCTCCTCTAGCCTGTTTCTGGTTCTTGATGTTTTGCTTTGACTACCTTATTTAGGCTCTGACAACCCCTCCATTCCATCATGGAACATTGGCTAAATCAAGTTAATGCAGTTCTTCACTGGACACAAAATAAAGTAGCTTAATACAGCTTCACTGGGCACTTGCATGAAAAATCACGATGCAGTGCAACTCAGTCATTCTGCTCTTTTTCTTGGGACTACTTGCACCCTGGTTGGAGCATCTGGGTAGCTCTGGCTGGAACACTGCAGGTGAGAGCTGGTCCTCCTATTAATCCAATGTAGGTGCCACTGTCAGAAGGCAGGCTTAGAAGTAGGAAGCTGCCTTATACGGAGTTAGACCATTGGTCCATCCAGCTCAGCAGTGTCAAAACTGGCAGACACTGACTATCTAGTCCTACCTGGAAAGGTCAAGGATTGGACCTGGGACTTTCTGCATGCAACGCAGGGGCTCTACCCTTAAGCCATGGCCCCTCCAAGTTAGATAAATTTTATTACGGTTATACAACCAGCATGAGCCCCTCCAAGTAGTTGCTTAGCTCCAAGAATTAGGGATTGCCTTTAAGTGACCAAGCAGGATGGTTTTCCAAATGGAATGTAGGTTGGCTGGGTTAGCTTAAACCTTTCAGCAAAGGCGATGGCTTAACTTTGCTCTTTGGCATTCCTTGTTTGCCCAACCTGGTGCCCTCCAGTTGTTTTGGACTACAGCTCTAGTAATTGGCTACACTGGCTGGGAATTACAGTCCAACACATCTGGAGGGAACCTGGTTGCGGAAGGCCCTTATAAGTTATGTACAATGACTGTGCAGGTGCATTCTCGAGCATTTGCTAAGACCCAGACACCAGCACAGGGACCACGGTTGACCTCCAGAGCTTGCTGGCCTTGCTCCTCCTCTTTGCTGTCACTGCCTGTCCATCTTCCCTTTCCAAGTGTGTGAAAAGGAGCAAGGTATGGGAGCACCACTTGCCTTGCTCTCTCCTTTTAGAGCCTAGGATCTAGACAGTGGGCCTAGAAGAAGAGGGCAAACAACTTGACAGAAGTGACAGTGGTAAGAAGAGCCCACTCAGGCTGGGAGAACCCACTAAGGGCATCTTCTTGCCCAAAGGCACCCTCTCCAAATCCAGACCACTCACTAAGAGTGGTACCAGACTCTGTCCACCCCCAGTCTAGAGGTGCTTCAATATGGAGGGTTCTTAGCATTGTACAGTAGTAAACCTCCTTTCCCTTCCTAATGGATTTTTCATGGGAATAATAATAATAACTAAAGAAGCGGTGGGATAACACAGGAGGTTCACAAATGGAAGATGACATCATTTGGATCCCCTTAAAACTCCACGAATGAGGTAGGGTAATTGCACGATAAAAGCCTCATCTGGAAGATACCCAACACTTCCCACACTGTAATGAATTTGCATAAGTTCAGTGCAATGGACTGAAGACCTGACAACACCAGCAACATTTGAAAAGGTATTAGCGCCACTTGCAAATGGACACAGATATGGATATTTGGTCTGTTTTTATTATTATGTATAATCTTCACACAGTCTGCCAATTTGTTTCCGGGCAAAATATTAAATGCTGGTTCTTACCTTCAAAGTCTAGGTCCAAAGTACCTTATGGAGTACGCCTCCTCCCCTATGTTCCAGCTACCACTTAAGGTCCTCAGAGGATCATCTGCTGTGACTGCCTAATGTGAGATTGGTAGACAAACGCTAGAGGACTTTCTCCTTTGCTGCCCCTTAGCAGTGGAATGACCTGCCAGATAAAATGTGCCTGCTGATTTCTTTGAATGTCCAGCAGGCTTTCCCTTTTTAGAATCTTATTGCTGACATATTATTGTATGCTCTATGGTTTTATTGGTTGTTTTATTTCTTTATTCATTGCATTTATAAACCACCCAATAGCCAAAGCTCTCTGAGCAGTTTACAAAAATTAAGTTTTATCTTGTTTTAATTGTTTTTAACTTTGTATGCCGCATAGGGTAGGATCATAGAACCATAGACTATTAGAGTTGGAAGGGGCTTATAAGCCCATTGAGTCCAACCGCCTGCTCAATGCAGGAATCCACCTTAAAGCATTCCTGAAAGATGGCTGTCCAGTTGCCTCTTGAATGCCTCTAGTGTGGGAGAGCCCACAACCTCCCTAGGTAATTGTCGTACTGCTCTAACAGTCAGGAAGTTTTCCTGATGTCCAGATGATATTTTGTGCATAGGCAGGATATAAATTGAAATACTACTATTACTACCAATAACAACAACAACAACTTACTTTTCCTAGAATGCTATAATTGAGTCTTTTAATGCAATATATATATATATATATATATATATAATTTTTCCCTTTTGTTTTGTTGAAATTTACAATAAAAACATTAATTAAAAAATAAAGAATGTGCATAGGTCAGAGGAGGAGCCTCTCCCCCCAACACAACACATGCTCCTTCTACAGAACTTGCATTTCAGAAATTGAGATTCCTCATATATTAATATTGCTTTTCTCTGTTCCCCACCCACCTGAAAGCTCTGCCTACAATATGCAAACTACCCTCCAAAAAGGGGTCATGCGAAGGACATTTTACCCGATATTACTATAACTTTGGAAAAAAAGCATGTGAATCATTTGTTTACGGTGGCTGCTTAGGCAATGGAAATAAATTTTACACTATCAAAGATTGCCAGAAGATGTGCAAACTCTCAAGAGGTAAGGAGAAAGAACTTGCTAGTCTCCATGTGGTGGCTGAATGGGCTAGATTACTGTAACACTCAAGTTTTAATCAAATAAATGATACTTAATGGTTGGTAGCCAGTATAGTATCAAGCAAGTGGAATCAAAAAGCTGTAAAAACTATGCCAGGGTGGGGTGGAGTTAGGGAGAAAATCAACAAAGATATTGGGTTGGCTGCAGACTAGAGCTGCAATCCTGTTGATACCTACTGCAATCCTGAGGAAGTCCCATTCAAATCAGTGGGGCTACTTCTAAATAGACATGGCCTAAGTTTCCAATGCACATTATTTGAATGAACGTACCATGGAGATCAATGGGACAAGTTAATTAATGACTTGCATGTCATTGATTTCAGTGCAAACAAAATGCAACTAACATAGTCTGGATCCAATCCACTATCTTTTCCCAATGACATAGGGAAATGACAGTATAGTAGTTCTTTTCTTTGGCTATTGAATTAAAAACTTAAATTAAAAAATTTAAACTTTGGGCATTAAAAATCGATATACAAAATTTTAACCATAAAAGCATAACAACAGACAACATATAAAAACAGTATACATTTAAAACAACTGTGAACTCGTAGCCAGGCCTAAATATAGTTCTGTAGGCAGCTGTTGAGCAGGAACAAGGAACCAAAGGGCTGAGCTGGAGGGCTTGAACCAGGGAACAAGCCATGGGTCGGAACATGACTAAGGAAAGGTGGCCGTGGCCTAGGCAAACTCCCATCTCAACAGTCAAAACACATCTAGAGGGCACCAGATAGGGAAAGTGTGGTCTAGATGAATGAATGCTTAAGAAGGTTTTATATTTCAGAAACTGGGATTATGTTTATTACCAGTGTTTTCTTTCTCTGTCACTCTGTTCCACACATACATCCCTTCACCCAGGAGCTCTGCCTTCAATGTGCAAACTGGCCCCTGACAAGGGGAGATGCCACGCAAAACATACCCGCTATTACTATAACCCGGAGACTGATGAATGTGAAACATTTTTTTATGGTGGCTGTTTTGGCAACAGGAATAAATTTTACACCGCTGACCAATGCGGAAAGGCATGTAAAAAACGCCCAGGAGGTAAGGGGAAAATAACATTTTAGTTTCAGCACATTGTTTTAATAGTTTGGTTTTCTGATTGTTGGGTAATATGAACAACTCTACAGGCTTCCAGATACTCGGGGGCGATAGAGAATAAGCTGTAGCACAGTCATCTTCTACTGGTCCAGACTTGAGACCCACCTCAGACTCCCAACGTGTAACATGAAACCCACTTTCACAATTTTGCGGTTGCCCAAGATGGTGGCAACAGCTTTGCCGTGACCCATCTGGACTGATTCCACAACCCACTTTTGGGTCGCGACCCACCAGTTGAAGACCAGTGGTTTCAGTTACCACCCCTAGGAAGTACGTATAGGATTGCTGTCTTATTCTAAAGCAATTAATGCCTGAAAAGGACTTGAGTTTCAGAGTTAAAGGCTGGAATTGTATTTATTTAATTCATTTCATTTCTATACCACCTAATGGTCAAACTTCTTGGGGGTGGGGGGTTCACCAAAATTAAAACAATAAATACAACATAATATATAATACAAAAGCTTAAAACCACAATACAAAAGTACAGCCAGAATGAAACCGAGCAGCAATGCAGAGATTTAAAATACAGATTTAAAACAACAGAGTTAAAAGAGATAGTAAATTGCTAAAAGACTGGGAAAATAAAAAAGTCTTCACCAACACCGGAAAGAGTACAATGTAGGTGTCAGGCGAACCTCTCCAGGTCGCTCATTCCACAACCGGGGTGCCACAGCAGAAAAGGCCCTCCTCCTGGTAGCCATTCACTTTGGTACGGGCTCACAGAAAAGGACCCCTAAAGATGATTGTAGGGTCCAGGCAGGTACATATGTAATCCTACACACACCTCCCTTGGACATACATAGGTAATAGGCTTGCATTGTAAGATTATGGTATTGATGAACTTTGTCTTTCTTGGTCATTCTGGTTTACCACTCCACAGAATTGCCTAAAATATGTAAAGTTCATAAAAATTCTGGGCCGTGCTCAGAAAAGATTCTTCGATATTACTACAACCAGGCAAGCAGGAGGTGTGAAACGTTCACTTATAGCGGCTGCGGCGGCAGTTCAAATCATTTTCACAATGTTGAAGAATGCAAAAAGATATGCAAGGTTTAACAGGTAAAGTGAAAAAACTTTTTATTCACAATGTACTGGCAGAACAGTCTTGCATGATGCTGGATTTCTTAGGAGATAGGAAGAAAATGGTACTTAATGGCAAGTATAAGAATAAAAAGAGGGCAGTTAAAGGGTACAAAGTCAAAGACAATATGACGTGATTTGGATGATTAAATGTGCTGGTTCTCACCCACTTCTACTTTGCTAAACAACTCAGGATTCCTGAGATGTTTCCTGTGATCTGGAACTCTTGGATTGTTGAAGGAGCAATAATCCTGAGTTTTAGCCCAAGAACAAACCAAGGTTAAAAACGAATGAATAGTTATTTAGAAAAAGGCAGTATCTACTAACTCACCAGTATGGTAAGGGATAGCATTTCCACTTTTCCCTTTGGCTACAGTCAGAGAAGGAGAAAAGATAACTTAAGCTGGAACCAAGAGGGAAAATAAAAATCTTTATTCACAAAAGTTTGGCTCAGAAATATTTTTCCCCAGATCAGGAAATGGCTCAGTTCATTTCCGAGATGCTTTGTATTTGAATCTCCCTCCCCTCCTGATTGATGCTCAGGGGTTGCTGGGAAGCCTCCCAGATCCCTGGCTGTCAAACGCTGGCTTTGCCTAGCAATGAGAGGTCTGTCCTGGCCGCTCAAAGATTTTAAGGTTATGTACCTGAGAAAACCACTAGTTGGTGGAAGAAGCCCATTCCTCACAGATTACCACTGGAGCAAGGAGGTCCTCTGTTGGGGTGGATTGCACCTCCCCCAAGAATTTATTCTTCTTCTGCTTTCATTCCTTCTATTCAATCTAATTAAACAATGTCAGTAAAGACTATTCATTTTCTTACATCGCAGCACAGCAGACATCCTCAAACTTTGTGGGCCTGTTTGGACAATCATGGGGGCGGGGTGGTGGTGGTGGTGAGTGATGGAACCACAGAGCAGGGAGGGGTAAGAAAACCATGATGCTTTTTAATAAGGAATGATCTAATTCAGATAATTGCTGACAGTGCCATACAGCTAATGCTTCTTTTAAACAAACGTTTTGGCAATGTCCATTGGTTGCTTCATGTTATGGGGAGGCGATTACACGGACAAATCTTGTACTGGAACAGTCTTTAATATTCACTGATGTATATGCTCTTTTACATTATTTACCTGCTTTGTGGAAATTAACAAATGGTCAGCGTAAATGGATTCTCCATGCCTGTTTGACAGCTAAAAGACTGAAATTACAACATTGGAAGGATAAACATACATCTCCTATAATGCAATGGATTGAGGACTTATAACGCTTTCAATATTTGAAAGGGTGGCAATTAGACTTCAGTTTCAAATGGATACTTATTTGTTGCAGCCCACATATAACTGCTAGAAAGCTGTATGCATTTCATACAAATTCATGTGTGTATGGCTGCCTCTACACCAGATGTTTAAAGTTCTTTGAAGTCTCATTAAAATTTTTACCTCTACAAGAGTGGAGCATAAATCGGGAGTTGAGGCGCTTTTCCTCTCCGATTATGCGCATTATTGAATGCGCGTTAAATAGCGAATTTTATTTTGCTCCGGCCGTTAAAGCGCATTTTGACTATGTGAACAAGCGATTCTCCACATTAACTACTTGTAAAGTGCATTTGAAACAACCGGTAAGGTCACCAGTTGAGTGCTCAATTACCTCCTGCATACAAGCATTTACAATAAAGCGCTTCGGCGATTATGCGCATAATCGGCTAACCAGGCGTCAAACGGACTCCATCTAGAGGGGGTCAAAATTAAGAAATGCGCACTTTCACCAGGGGCTCACTTCCTTCACGTTGTTTGCTTTAAGGGAGGGGTCAACTGTTGATATCCAGGCTACTGGAAGAGGCTTTAGGGGTGGGGAGTCAGGAGACCTGCCACTCGTCAGCTCTGCGGTCATAGGTGGGGAAGAGAGAAGAGAACATAGTAGCAAACTACCAATTAGCTGTGGTGAGGGAGGAGCCCGAGAGGCAAAGAGCAATGTGATTGGGTAACTGAGTGGCATACTGCGCAGCTACTGAGTTGGAGGGGAAACTGAATGTATAGGTGAGAGAGACGGGGTAGACTGCACTGAGAAATTTGGCAGCACTAAGTAGAGCAGCACACTCTCTCAGTGATGAGAAAAATCCCAGTCCAAGGACCAAGCCAACCTGTAGAAATTTGGCTGCTGGGAGAGGGAGGAGCCCCAACAATCCAGAAAAAGCCCCCCAGCGGCATTAGGGATGGTGATGGGAGCCAAAGTGATTCCTGCTTGAAAAATAGTGAAGATCACCGCCAACTAACTGCATGGTGAACATTGTACTGTATTCAAGCTCCAACCATTGTACTCCCTTCAGGCAATTTCCAATATAATGCCCCCCTCTTTTACCAACTCTCTGCTCTTCTTTCCTCAGAGCAACCCTGAAGTGTTCAGCCCAGCTTTCGCCCAATAATAGTTTTAGTCCCACTCTTATGATGCCACGTCTCGTGGAATGAAAGCACCAAGTTCTGCTGTGATTATGCAGCTTCATTCTCTCCTGGAATCTTCTCCGTGCAGTGCAATAAATGATCTCATTCCTCTATAACCCACGGGTTCTGCATCTCATTTGTTTATCTAAACTATTTTAGGCCGTCCTTCAGCAATGCTATAAGAGCAACATACAACCAGGAGTATAAAACATCAATATAAAATATATGAAATCACTCTAGGGTGGGATGGAGTTGGGGGAAACCGGAGCAGAACAGTGTAAAAATTTAGTGTAAAGCTTCATCAAAGCAAACCAACCCCTTTATTACATGTTCTAAGCTTGGTGGCAAAAGTTTGCTATTAGAGGGAGTGATTGCAGCTAAAGCTTTCTAGGCACTGCACAAAGACAGCAGAGGCCCTCCTATTACTGTTTGTCCCTGAAAGTACATCAGAAGAAACACACAAGCAGGAACAATGGTTAAGCTTGGGTGAACATAGTTGCAATGTTGTCAGGCAACAACAAATAACATTTATTTTATTTACGTTCCACCTTTCCTCCAAGGAACTCAAGGTACTTTCCATCTATTCCCACTCTCAAAACAACCCTGTGAGGGAGGTTGGGTTGAGAGCCTCATGGCTGATTGAGGTTTTTAAACCTAGGTCCTCTCATCACTAGTCCAATACTAATTACCATAGCAGACTGGTCTTTACATTAATATTGACTCTGCACAGGCTAATGCAAGCACAAACAATTGCGGAGCCCATTTTCTCTTGTGTCCCCTTCTGATTCATTCGTTCTGATTCATCACAGCTCTTCTTATGCTCTTCTTCTGCGTTTGCTCCCTGGTGATAAAACACACACAACCAACAAAGACAGCCATTCTTGTGCATTAGAAAACAGAAAAAGAAGGGGGGGAATCAACAGTTATTTCCCCCCCCCCTTCCCAAATGTGCAAGCTTTCGAATGCTCCAAGACCTCTTTTAATAGATGCTTTCAAGAGAGATGGAAATTCAATTGAGAGCGCGCAAAACTAGGAGGATCTACAATCACAGCAGAACAGAAAGATGGTGTGACTTGTTCTTGCGGACGCGGCGTAACACACAGAACATTTCTCATTGGTTACTAAAACAGACCCATTAGAAACTACAGCTCCCAGATTGCTCTTTGCCGCCACTAAATTAGCGCTCCTGTTATGCAAAGCACAGAAAGGCTCAGGACTACATTTTTCAGAGGCCTTCTGCTGAATGTAACGAAGACATTCCGGGCTTTTGGCAGGGGAGCTGTTTAGGAGAGCACAGAACTGGGAGGCCAGAAATTTGTGCTGCATTGAACGCTAGTGATTTAGAGGTCTGTGTGGAGACCAGGGCTACTTGGAGAGTCCCAAGAGGTAAGTTTGCACGTGGAGAAAGAGGGGCTGTAAATAAGGCATCGGTTTGCACAGGGTCTGCTTCTGGTTGGGGGAAAAGTTGTATATTAGACAGGACAGCTCTATAAGTTTCCATAGGTTGCAGACCTGCGTTGGAGAATCCACGTCTTTCTGGTCCAGAAAGGTGGTTTATAAACGATTACATATTTAAATATGTGTGTATACAACGTTTTTGGTCCTGCCCCCAAATACTAAATTTCTGGATGGTAAAAGACGAATCATGAAAATTGTATGCGTTGAGCCGCTCTATGGACCCATTATTTTCATTTGGATATGTTAAATATATAGTTTCAATTGATGATGTAGAAATGATAAGGCACTTCCTGACAGTGGCCTGTATGGCAGTAAGCCATAAGTGAAAGAGAACTAATCCTCCTCCGACGACTGATGAATGGTGTATGACAGTTTGGGATATGATGCCTCAATGATGAAATTAACTAATATTATCAGAGTCAGAAAGGGATGATTAGCAAGTAAGTCTTTAATAGAAAAATGTAGTCTCTTTATATTGGAATGATAAAGGACAGGATTCAGTACAACCTAATTTACTGGTAGGGGCAATTTAAATGGCATGAGTTTGAATCTGTGACTCTTCTGTATTATCATTTGTATTTGTGAATCAACGAAGGATGAAATGTTTTCCTTGGTTTATCTACTGGCAGTTCCCTCTGTAATGCATAATAATAATAAATTAAAAAGAAAAAGAAAATAATAATAGAAGAAAACACACACATACATAGTGTTTATATGTTTATATATGTAAAGCAGCTTTGTAAACTCCTTAGAGGGCTTTGATTACTGGGTGTTTTAAAAATGTAATAAGTGAAATGAAATATGAGTTCAATAGGGCTTACTCCCAGGTACATTTGTATAGCAGCTTTCCCCAGCCTGAAACCCTTGAGACATTTTGGACTACACTTCCTAGGATTCCTGACCCTTGACTACGCTGGCTGTGGCTGATGGGACTTGAAGTCAAAAACATCTGGCGGATACCAGGTTGAGGAAGGTTGCCATTTATGACTGGGTGATTCCCCCCCCCCCCCAATTTGGAGATTGCTTCAGTAAGAGCAAGTTTTGCTATGATGCTAGATTATCCTAACCAATGTAGGGGTAGGAAAAAGCCCTCACTTCTGTCCTTGCTAACAACTGGCACCACAATTAAATATTAAGGATAATCTACCATGTGCATAGTGACATTCTTGGGATTTTTTAAACAGTATTTGAGCCATCAATTAATTGACTTGTCAAATGACTGGTGTACCAAGCCCACATAGAGTGGTGATTGACTCTTTTTAAGAACCCCCCACCTACCCACCCCCGCCCCCAAAAGACCACATTCTTTCTGCAGAAGTTCATATAGCCATGTGGGTATTTTAAAACAGTGGCTGCCGAACATTTTTGTTCATCCACAACACAGATCTTCCAAAAGAAACAAGCAATTCTGTTTTCTCTGCAACAGCAAGTGCATCTGAGGTTGGGTGTACCACATGCCAAACAGAGAGCGTTGGCAAACAAGGGACTAGTGTTGGCAGAATCCAGTGTTTGTCATGGTAAATGAGAAAATTGAGTTACCTCACTTCTTCAGCACTTGGAATGTCCCCCCCCCCCCCGCTTTACTGTAGGAGGTCCTGTCATATTAAACATAGTTTTGCACTCTATGGCTATGATGTCAAGAACACTTGGGAACTAGTGTAATTGTGGATATGTATGTGTGCCCCTGCCTTTCCCATGATGCTATGAGATTCTGTCAGTTTCAGTCACTTGGTACAGTGCAAACAAAGTGCTATTTCTTCCATTCAGCAGGTTGAAAAAAACTTTCTACCAATAGTTTTGTATGGAACAAGCCAAGCAACAAAGCATGCATAAGGAAACAAACACATGTATATTAAGAAAGTGCTATTTTACAATATATTACTTGTCACAGCACCTTTTGAACTTGTTATGCACTAGTGGCAATGTGTTTTCCCAATTCTTGATAGGCTCATAAAACTGTAAGACTGCAATAACACTGAAGCAAGGTTCTGAGTCTGCACCATTTCTGAACTGTTCAGAAGGCAGGATACGGAGTTACAACAGAATGGCACTATGCAATAAAATTTTCAAGATCTTGGAGTTATTTCTACTATCTAGCTTTCTTCTGGAGAACTCTTGTGTAGCATCGGTGGCAACTGGTGGTCCTCCAGCTCTTTTGGCCTCCAGTTCCCATCAATCCTCACCATTGGCTATTCTGGCTAGGGCTGTTGGAAGTTGTGGCCCTCCAGTTAAGTTGACTTACAAGGTGCCCAGCTCTGACATGTATGGAAGAATTGCTTTAAAACAGACAAATCACTGTGAAGATACACTAACGGTCCAATCCTATGCATATTTACTCAGAGGTAAGTACTGTCACAATATGTTCAACGACATTTAGTCCAGGGTGGATTGATTCAAATCAATATTTTTAATCAGCAAGAAAAAAAGGCTGACTTAAAACAATGATTTAAATTAAGTTCCTATTGTTAAGTCATATATTTTCTGAACGATGGTGCAGATGGACCACTAAACCATGTTAAATAAGTGTGTAATACTATGCATGTTTAGACAGAAAAAGTAGGGCCTTACATAGGATTGCACCCTAAATAGAGTATTATTTATGCAATATGGAAGGGAATATTATTTAGATAATTTGATTTTTACTAAAACCACAAAAGAGTCTTCTATCGTCCTGAAAGACTAAATAAAGGTGCAATCCTTTTGCGAATTTGGAGGCTTACGGTCTTCCTATGCAGGGCAATAGGAGCAGTGGGGGTGATCTTCGCCTCCCACCCTACATTTTTGCTAGATGAGGGGGGGGAGAGAGTTCAGGGCTCCGATTCCAAGCTCTGAGGTAAGAGCGCTGTCTCCGACCTTGGATCTGGGAATCCAAACCATCCTATGGCCCTTCAGATGCTCTCTAAGGGCTATAGGATCATTCCCTAAATGTGTTAGTCTTTCAAGAACCACATAGCTAACATAGACTAACACTGTCACTTCTCTGTAAATTGATTTTTTATCTAATAATAATAATAATAATAATAATAATAATAATATTTATTTATAACCCGCCTCTCCCTATGGATCGAGGCGGGGAACACAATGCAAATACAAGCATGACAAAGTTAAAAATTTAAAAAACAAGAGAAACACATCATTAAAACATTTAAAATTCATCCGGTTAGGCCTGCCGGAAGAGAACAGTCTTCATGACTCTCTTAAATTCATGAAGACTGCCAATTTGTCTAACCTCCTCCGGCAGACCATTCCATAGTCTGGGAGCCATAGAAGAGAAGGTCCTCTGGGTAACACTCGCCAGCCTAGTTCTGGCTGGCTTGAGTACGTTCTTCCCAGAGGACCTAAGAGTGCGGGGCGGATTGTACGGGAGAAGGCGATCCCGTAGGTAGCCTGGGCCCAAACCATGTAGGGCTTTAAAAGTAATAACCAACACTTTATACTTTGCCCGGAAACTGACCGGCAGCCAGTGAAGTGATTTTAAAACTGGCGTAATATGGTCACCCCTAGGTGTACCGGTGACCAACCTGGCTGCCATATTTTGAACAAGTTGAAGTTTCCGGACTAGGCACAAAGGTAGCCCTATGTACAGCGCATTGCAGAAGTTGAGCCTCGAAGTGACTTTTTAAAAAAATATTTTATTTTTCAACATAATACAACATAAAACAACATAAAATACAATACATAACCACATACCCCCCATGGTCCCCTCCCCCCAGGAGACCTTCAATTATACATTATTCTTCTTTCCAAAATTGTAAAGACTCTTTTGAAGGTATTTGCCCCTTCCCCGTTCTTAATACATATTCCAAAAATGGGCTCCATATATCTCCAAAATCATTCTTACTGGACATTCCCCTCTTTATTTTCATTTTACACATTAGCTTATCGTTAAGTGCCATGTCCCATATTTCTTTATACCATTCTTCTATGGTATATATCCTTTGCCCTTTCCAGTTTTTAGCAATCATTATTCTGACAGGAGCCAGGAGGTTGTTTATCAATTCTCTCTTGTTTATATTCTCATTTCCTTTATCCCATATTGCTAGTAGAGCCAGCTTTGGGCTTAATTCCAGTTTACTTCCAATTATTTCACTTATTTCTTGGAACACCCTTTCCCAAATTTTTTGTACGTGTTCACAGCTCCACCACATATGAAACTAAGTTCCAACCTCCTGACACCTCCTCCAACAATTCTTGGACACTTTTTTATCTATCTGATGAAATCTTACCGGCGTTAAATACCATCTCCATACTGTCTTATAATAATTCTCCTTAATTCTAATCGACAAAAGCTTTAACATTCTTGCATCCCATATCCTCCCCCAGTCATGTTCATTAATTTGTTCCTTTAAATCATCTTCCCAAATCATTTTAAGAGAGTCTCGATATTCATCATCCTCTATCAGAATTCTATATATTTCGCTAGTCAAACTTTTTCTAGTTTTAATTCCTTCTTTCCTCTTGATTCAATTAAATCTTCAAATCTTGTATTATTTCTACATTTCTTATTTATCTTTTTCCATACCTGTGTCCATTTTTCCAATTGTAAGCATTTGAACCAAGCTATCTTTTGTCCTTTTAACAACTCTCTAATTTGCACCTTATCTATCATTCTTTCCATCCAATTCCTTAACTTAATAATTTCCTGATCCTTCAGACTCCCTTCCAACTCTACTTTTAAATTCCTAGGGAAGTTTCCCACTACTACCACTGGGGTGAGTGGAGAGTCTCCTGGTATTAACTTTCCTTTAACTTTCTCCCAGATCTCTAGAATATTTTTCAGCAACGGGTTGTCCAGTCCCCTCAAATCTTTCTTTTGAATTTTAATAAAAAAATATATTTTGCAATTTAAAATCTAGTTCCCCTGTTTGCGTTTCTAACCATTCTAAATCTTCCTCCCCTAATATACTATTTATAACATAACTGATTAGCAGTATAATAACTCTTTATATTTGGAAGTCCCAAACCACCTTTCTTTTGTGTCTTATACCATAACCTTTTATTAATCCTAGCTCTCTTATCTCCATTGCAATAAGCATTAATCATATTTTGCCAACTCTTTAACTCTACATCCGATATTTTAATCGGCAGCATTCTAAACAAAAAATTAATCTTAGGTAATATCTTCATTTTAATAACCGCTATTCTACCAAACCAAGAATGTTTTAATTTTCTATATACCTCTAACTTTTCCCCTACCTGTTTTTTCAAACTTGCAAAATTAATTTCCTCTAACCTATCTAAATCTTTTGCAATATTAATTCCTAAATAACGTACTATATTTTTAAGCCTAAGACCTAACCTAACTTTACCTTCCTCCATCTCCTCTTTGTTATAATTAAATAACATCATTTCTGACTTCCCCCAATTAACTTGTAGACCAGTAATCTCCCCAAATTCTCTCAAATGCTTCTTAATCAACTCCCCAGTCTTCAGGGGATCTTCTAATGTCAGTAATGTATCATCCGCAAACATATTCATTTTAATCTTCTCCTTCCCTCCTATCCCCTTCAATCTTGAATCCTCCCTTATAACATTTGCCAAAATTTCTTTCACTATCGCAAATAAGATCGGTGAAAGTGGGCAACCTTGTCTAGTTCCTCGAGCTAGTGTAATCTGTTGCGTTAACCCATCATTAACCATTATTTCTGCTTTATTATTTTTATACAGTTGATCGATCACTCCCATAAATTTTTCTCCAACCCCAAAAGTTTTCAAAATTGTTTTAAGTGCTGGCCATTCCACGCAATCAAAGGCTTTGAATATATCCAATGCTAACAAACCTGCTTTTAAATTCCTTTTTTAAATAATATTAATTATATTTAAGACTCTTCCAATTAAATTAGGCATTTGCCTTCCTGAAATAAATCCACATTGATCTTTTCTAATATATTTATATATAAACGTACCCATCCTTTTTGCCATTATTGCCGTAAAAATTTTTGAGTCTTGATTTATTAAAGATATTGGTCTGTAAGATGCTGGATCCGTCAGATCCTTTCCTGGTTTCGGGATTAATATAATCAAGGAATGATCCCACGATGGCGGGGTCTTTCCTCCTTCTATTATACTATTAAATATTTTTTTCAATCTTGGTATTAAAATTCCTCTAAAAATCTTATAATATTCCGGCCCCAAACCATCCATTCCCGGAGATTTTCCTCCTTTTAATTTATCAATAATTCCTTCTATTTCTTTTTCTGTAACTAATCCTTCCATATAATCCCTATCTTGCCCCTGTAATCTTATTTTCAATTCCTCTCTACATATTCCAATACCTTAACCTGTGACCCCATATCTGATGCATACAATTCTCTATAAAATTCTTGAAATATATTTAATTTATCCTTCATTCAATTACAACTTTTCCCTGTCTTATCTCTAATTGTCCCTATCATATCCTTAGCCTTTTTTGACTGAGTGGACCTAGCCAGCATCTTCGAATTTTTATTACTATATTCAAAAAAATCCCTCCTTAAATATAGCAAATCCCTTTGGACTTGTTCTAACTCTTCTTTCTCTAATTCCTTTTTCTTAGCTTGAATTTGGGCAAATAGGCATTTATCTTTTGTCTCTCTTAGCTTCTCCTCTAAACCCCTTACCTCCTTTTCAATCTTTTTATTTTGTGCTTCCTGTTGTTTTCTTAGGGTACACATTTCCCTAATACAAATCCCTCTTACCACAGCCTTCATAGTGTCCCATATTAACCCATGCGAGTTTGAGTCCTTTTCATTAATTTCCCATATTTCCTGCATTTCTTTTTAAATTTTCCCCACTATATTTTTATTATTTAATAACCTTGTATCCATTCTCCATCTCTTAGCTTGTTTATAATCCTTCTTCATTTTAATATCCATCGTCAATAATGCGTGATCGGTGACTTTAATTACCCCTATAGCACAATCTATAAGTTTAGACATCATATTCTTTGACACAAAAATATAATCAATCCTGGAATAACTCTTAAACCTTGGTGAGTAGAAAGTATATTTCCTTTCTTCCCCTTTTAATACCCTCCAAACATCCATTAGTTCTTTTCTCTCCATTAATTTGCTTAACCCCGTCCTCCCACCACTCTTAAGATCTCTTAATATATTATCCCTGTCTTTCCCTTTGTCTAATACCATATTAAAGTCACCTGCCATCACAATGTTCTTTTTACCCACTTCTCCCACCGCATTAAAAACTTCATCGAAAAATTCCATTTGTTTCCCATTTGGAGCATATACATTGATCAATATATATTCCTCCTCCCCCACCATGCAAAAAATTATCAGAAATCTTCCCGCTTCATCCTTCTTCACCCTTTGTATTGTAATACCACATTTTTTTGAAATTATTATCGCTACACCTCTCGCTTTAGAAGTACCAAAAGACTTTTCATAAACGCCCACTTCCCTCATCCGAAGCTCATTTACGCCCTCCTTTGTTTGATGAGTTTCCTGCAAAAAAAATTACATCTGCTTTCTCTTTTTTAAATAACATTTCTATTCTCTTCCTTTTTATAACAGTTCCTAGCCCTTTAACATTTAAAGTTGCAACCCTTAATTTATTTTCCATCTCTCTCTTTCACACAAATCTCTATATTGGTCTCCCTCTGTGACACACTTATCCCTCCTCCCTCACCCTCCCCCCCCCACACTTACCTCCCATCTTCTCCCCCCTCCTCACCAGACCTTTCTGGGCAATGGCCCCAAATATTATTAGAACTCTTGGGGGGGGGGGGGAGAAGCAACCCAACATTCCCGGAGCAAAAATCCGACCCGACCCTCCCTTATAATCTCTTCTTATCCCTATTACAATAATATTTCTTCATTGACTGCTTCCTCCTACAGCACCTTCATCCTGCTTTGTTTCTCCAACAGCCGTGGGATCAACTAAGCCCAGCTTCTCCAAAAGATCCATCCCTTGCTCACTTGATGTTATTCTATGTTGTTTCCCTTTCCACATAAATCTCAGAAAGACTGGATACCCCCAACTATATGTTATCGATCTCTTCCGCAAAGCCACTGTACACAGTCTAACACTCTTCCGCCCCTGCACTGTTTGAGGGCATAGATCCTGGTAAACCTCAATTGGTGTTGCTTGTAGCATCAGCTGGCCTTGACGTTTAATTGCTTGCATCAACTTTTCTTTCTTGTAGTAGTTGGCAAATTTAACAATTATATCCCTTGGGAGCATCCCCTTCTTCTTATAACCCACTCTATGGATCCTCTCGATATCCGCCATCTCCCAAGTTTCCTGAGGTTCGACTTCCTTAATCCATGTCAAAATTATATCTCTTAAAGCCTTAGGGTTCTCCCCCCCCCCTCTCTCCAACAGATCTAATTCGAATGTTGATTCTCCTGTCTCGATCTTCCAAGGCAATTAAACGCAAGTCCATCTCCTTCAAATTCTCCCCTTGCTGCTTGCTATCTTCCTGCAGCTTCCCAGTCACCCTCTCCAATTTCTCCACATTTTCCACCACAGTTTGAAGGTCCAACATAAATGCAAGCTGTGAGTCCTTAATTCTTTGCATTAATCTTTCCTCCTGCATCATCAAGGCCGCCTCTAACACTTTCTGAAATTTGTCCATTAATTCATCTGATGTCTCTGCTTGACTCTCTTTGGGCACTTTAGGAGCTGCACCTGCCACTTTAAGAACTACACCAGATTTAGTGCTTCTGGAGTGACTTGGAGATGTTTTTCCAGCCTTTTCAAAATGCTGCGTCTTGTCCGGCATTTTGTCTGGCAAGATTCCAGAAACTCTCGTGAGCCGATGCCAGTTCCTATCTGACGGATGATCTTTCGACAACCTGCTCCAGGTGGGGGCACTGGATTTTTCACCTTTTTGCTTTCTTTTCATAAAGCTAAACTCATAAATCCGCACCCCTCACCTAAATCTTCGCTGTCCGCCTCGGCTCTTATCAAACAAGTACGTTTCAGCTTCTAACACTTTCGGCTGGAGGTTAAATGTCTCTTTTCCCTCTTAAATCACTTCCTTCTCTTCCTCCAGTCTTATCAGTCAGTCTTACTTCTCCCAATTAAAATCCATTAATTACCGTTACTGATCGCCTGCCAGAGTTCTCTCTCTGCTGATATCGCAGCAATCCAGCAGTTTCGTTCTCCACAGATACAGCAAAGCTTCCGGACCCGTAATCAGATCTTTGATTAACAATCCATTCTCTCCAAATCGGGATTTTATAGTTATTTCGATCGCTTCTTAACGAGAGCGAGAGAGTTCCGACTTCACTCCATGCCCGTTAGGCCACTCCCCCCGAGCCTCGAAGTTACCAGTGTGTGCACTACCGTTTTTAGGTCTTCCAACTCTAGGAAGGGGCGCAGCTGGCGTATCAGCCGAAGCTGATAGTAGGCACTCCTGGCCGTCGCATCAGTCTGAGCTGTCATCTGGAGCGACGGATCCAGGAGTACCCCCAAGCTGCGAACACAGTCTTTCAGGGGGGGTGTAACCCCATCCAGAACTGGTTGACACACCTCCAAACCCAGGTTGGGGCCTTTGACAGCAAGCACCTCCGTCTTGTCTGGATTCAGCTTCAGTTTGTTTTTCCTTATCCAGCCCATTACCGCCTCCAAGCATTCATTCAGAGGAGACACACTATCCTTAGCTGACAATGTTGTTGAAGGCATAGAGAAATATATTTGGGTGTCATCAGCATATTGATAGCACCCCGCCCCATGCCTCCGGATGATCTCTCCCAGCAGTTTCATGTAAATGTTAAACAGCATTGGGGAAAGGATGGCACCTGGTGGTACACCACATAGCAACTCCTTTTTTGAAGAGCAGCTATCCCCAAGCATCACCATCTGGAACCTGCCCAAGAGATAGGATCGGAACCACTGAAGCACAGTGCCCCCGATTCCCAATTCCCCCAGGCGCTCCAAAAGGATACCATGGTCGATGGTATCGAAAGCCGCTGAGAGGTCCAAGAGTACCAGCAGGGACACACTCCCCCTGTCGATACTAAGGCGTAAATCATCTACTAAGGCGACCAAAGCAGTCTCAACTCCGTATCCTGCTCTGAAGCCGGTTTGAAATGGGTCTAGAAAATCAGTGTCATCCAAGACTGCCTGGAGTTGAATGGCAACTGCTCTCTCGATCACCTTGCCCAAAAATGGAAGATTTGATACTGGCCTGTAGTTATTAAGGTCCAGGGGATCCAGGGAGGGCTTTTTTAGAAGCGGCCTTACCACCGCCGCTTTTAAACATGATGGAAAGCTGCCCTCCCTGAGAGATGCATTAATAATATGTTGTGATCTAACTGCATCTCCTCCCTGGACGACCAGCCAGGAAGGACAGGGATCGAGAGGGCAAGTTGTCTTCCTCACACATCCAAGTACCTTGTCCACATCCTCGGTACTCACCAACTGAAACTGATCAAGTGTAATCCTACTCGTGGAGTCATTGGACACTCCACTGTCAGCCTCTGCTATAACAATGGCATCTAAGTTGGCTCTTATCCGAGAGATTTTATCTGAGAAATGATTGTGAAAAGCATCACAGCGAACTACCGAAGGCTCTAAAATCGGATTCAGGGGAGAAGGAGCCTGAGTTAGACCCCTCACCACCCTGAACAGTTCTACTGGACGTGAATTCACAGACGCAATGCGTGCAGAGAAGAAAGCTTTCTTCGCTGCACGTATTGCCACTCCATAGAAACGAAGATGTTCTCTATGTCGTGTCTTGTCGGATATAAGTCGTCGTCCTTTCCGCTTCAACTCCCTGAGGTCTTCTGTATACCAGGGCGCCCTATTAGAAGCGGGCCGGAGAGGACGTTTGGGGGCGATCGTGTCGATAGCCCTAGTTAGGTCTTGATTCCATCTATTGACCAGGGCTTCTACAGGATTGTCGACGATACCAGCCATGGAACCCTCCAAGGCTTTCTGGAATCCAGAAGGATCCATCAGCCTTCGAGGGCAGATCATCTTAATAGGCCCGCCACCCCTGCAGGGATGGGTGGTAGCCGTGATACTAACCCTGACCAGAAAATGATCTGTCCATGACAATTCGGAGGTATTCAATACCTCCGCCCACAGATCCATCTGTTCGGAACTGAAAACAGCATCGAGGGTGTGACTTGCTGAATGTGTGGGTCCAGAGACCAATTGGGATAGGCCCATGTTTGTCATGGATGCCATGAACTCCTGAGCTCCACCTGACAAACCGGCCTCAAATGAGATGTTGAAATCGCCCAGGACCAAGAGCCTGGGTGAATCCAACACCAGCTCCGAGACCAGTTCCGTGAGCTCGGCCAGGGAGTCTGATAGGCAGCGGGGTGGCCGGTACACTAACAGAATCCCTAGCCTATCCCTGGCCTTCAGACTCAGGTACACACACTCGATGTGATTCAGTTCCCGGACAGGATGCATGGTCAGGTTAAGATTGCTTTTGTAGACCACAGCTACTCCGCCCTCCCGCCCACTTTCCGTCACCTGCTCACTAACACAGTACCCAGCTGGGAGAGCCTGAGCCCATTCATTACACAGTGAATATACTGTGTAATGAATAACTTTGCTGGTTTCCTGCATAGTTCATAGTATTTAATATTAACCAAGTGATTCTTTCAGGGAAACTTAGTTTATTTATTTATTTTTTTAAAAATATAATTTTAAATTTAAAAATCTAACTTAGTTGATTCAAAAAAATATATTGATTTTTCCCACTCTTGCCTACTATTTCATACATGAACACAGGATTGCAGTCAGATTAGCATGTTGAAACAAGCTATTTGCTTCAAACAGTGGTTTCTTGCTTGTGAAGAACTGAGATGTTTTGAGCCAGTCTATTCCTTGTCATCCCACAGTTGTTTGACAAGATCCCTATTTCACTGACTAGCATCTTGTGCCATAATTAGATGATGATCTCAAGATGCTTCCTGTTTACAGGATAATCATAACCTAGGAAGATGTTGCGCAACATTTTATGTTTATGATCTCCAACAGAGTTGTCCTGTTAAAATAATTTTTCTATGAACAGTTGGACTGCTAGTCTTTAACTCTGCCTTCCCCAACCTGGTGCCCACCAGATATTTTGAAGAACAACTCCCTTCAGCCCCTGCTATCATGGCCAATGGTCAGGGAAGTTGGGGGGTAGCAGTTCAAAACATCCAGTTTCTTAATGAAGTTATTATTGGCTTATATTGATTTAGTTTCTCTAAAAAGAATGCAATTTTTAAAACTGTGAAGGCCTTATTTTAAATTCTAGATGAAAAACAAAGTAAGGATTGGTAAACCATAAACCTTTTTATCATCTTCAAGTTTTGTGATATTACCATAACTTTCAACGTATTTGAATACGTCAGCTTTTAAAATTTAGCTCTCGGGCTTGGTTGGTTGAGAGTGGGAGGGATTTTTAAGTTCTTGGCAGTGCATTCCTATACATGTCTACTCAGAAGTAAGACCTATTGAGTTCCGTGAGGCTTACTCCAAAGTAAGCAGAGTAACACTTAGCTAGGAGTTAGCCCCATTGAATGGAACAGGTCTTACTTCTGAGGAGACATGAGATTGTGCAGTAAGAAATAAGCATCCGCTAAAGAAGTATTAAAACAATGCTTCCTTTTATTTTATTTAAAATCAGCCTTTTGACATTTTAAACCCACCCTGTGTATCAGTGCACTGCTCTCCATAGCAACGTCATACCCTCCCGCTGAGGTAACATGAAACAGCTCCTCTTCCCTCCCTCCTCCCTTCCTTTTTATGGCTCCTTTACGGCGCTTGCTCGGTACCTCAGGAGACGCGCATGCGTGAAAAGCCCGAGCTGCCTCTTGGGGATGCTTCCTTTAGCGGCCGGCTGACTCTTTGCAGCCCTGAAAGAGAGGGGGGAGGAGGAGGAGGAGGAGAGAGTGCGCGCCTGCGCAGTGGCTTCCCGGCCGGTGTTGCCCCAGGAGCTGGTTGGTATCTCAGCCCAGCCTTTCCTGGTGGCCGAGGCGGCCTGTCAGTCGCTTGTCAGTCGCCTGGGTCGGGTCAGCCGCCGCCAACACGGACTCCGAGGACCCTGGGCCGGCAAGTATCGAAGGCCGTGTGTGTGTGGTTGGGGGTGAACCTCCCTCTCCCTCCTTCCCAGTACCCCTGTTTTGGGGTTTCTCCTCTTTCCTTTTCCAGATTGCCAACTCCAGTTGTGTCTGGGTTCACTTCGCTTTGGGATTTAAGACACCTCGATTTCTCCCACCTCACCCCCCCCCCCCAATCCCCTCCCTGGCCTTTCCTTTCTGTACCCTCATACCTCCCCATATAAACCTCCCCACTCTTCTCCCTCTCTTCCTCCCTCTCTCATTGCAATTTTTAATCTACATCTTGCTCCTACACCTCTTTTCCAATCTATATCGATTTCTAATATATAGATCTAATCTATATTTTGCTCCTACACTTGCTTCCTTCTTTTCTGCTTTGGAGGACTGTCCAGCCAGCCAGCCAGCCACCCGCCCTGCACTCAAAACCCTTTGTTTCTGTTCATGTTCCCATGCCATTGCTTCGCCCTACTCTCACCTACGTATTGCTCTTATACCAGATTTCCGGCATCTGACGTCCACCCAAACCTTTCTGAGACCATCTGTGCAATCCACCGCCGCAGCACCCCATTATTCCTTTCCGTGCCATACCCTTTTTCTCTACCCCGATGCTGTGCTCTGACTCTCTTTTGCAGTAGGTATTTCTGAGGCCATTGCTTTTGGTGTGTGTGTGTGTTTAAATGCAATGTGCACCTTTGATTTCCTCTTTAAATGGCCCATGTTTTCATTTTGGCTCTGTATAGGTACACTTTCTATGGTAGATATTGCAGGCAAGAGGTGGAAGGGTATTATTGCTGCTAGTTTTACCATGAACCTCTAAAGGTCAGATTGGAGCTAATGCTGTGGTTATGTATGGGAGCTGTGAACCAGGAAGTCCCCAGTTCAAGTCTTGTTGCAGCTACGAAATTGCTAGGTGGACTTGTTCAAACTGTGGATCTCTTAGCCTCAGCCTATTATTTATTTATTTATTTATTTGTATCCTGCCTTTCCTTCAAAGAGGCAATCCTTCTCCCTTCCATTTTGTTCTCACAACAATTTTTATAAGCCGCCCAGAGCGGCTATTGGGTGATATAGAAATACAATAAATAAATAAATAAATCTCGGTGAGACTGAGTGCCACTGACTGCCCAGTTGAGCGACATGGCAAAGCAGGGACTAGAACTCACGTCTCCCGAATCCTAGTCCAACACTCTAATTGCTACACCACCCTGGCTCTCACACTGACTCTCAACATCTTTAATATGGGGGTAATAGTACCGGCCTACCTGACAAGGGAACATGGAAAGTTCCTTGAACTCCATAAACTGGTATATAAATGTTCCATATTGTCATTAAATTGAAGAGTGCCTTTAGTGATACAGGTTGTTCTGTGGACATTATTTTAAGCAGAGCACTTGGGAGCTTGCTAGGAACAACATTCTTTTGTGGACAGAGGATGAATGAATTGTGAGATCAGCATAATAATTTTGTCTTTGACTGGCATGATTCAGCGAGCTGTGTTTATATTCCTTAGTCCCTTAGGTGGTGTTAGGCAGTATTTCATATACAGGAGCTGGGCAAACACTTGTGTTAGACAGAATGGGTTTGTTAGGAATAGTTAATGCCTGTACGTAAGGACCTGTGGGACTCCATAATTCACAAGGTTGCTTTGTATTGAATTCTTGAAGCTCTTTGTAGTGGTGAGTAAGTAGTGCCATCCTCATTTGAAATATGAACAAACTGAGACTTAATTTGGATGGGATTGAGGTTGCAATTCAGTATGTGTATTCAGATTTACACTTGGTGAAATCCATGTGATTGCTGTGGAGTAAGCCAATAGATGGTATGGACAATATGGCTCCATCTGTACTGTGGATTTTCAACAAATGGTCTAACGGTCTCAGTTTCTCCAGACAGTCCTGGGAATTGTAGTATTACGAGAATGATAAAATGTGTTAGTAATCCTTAGGTCCTTTGTGGAACTATATTTCTCATGGCCCCTTGTATGGGAAGCTTGTATGGAACTGGGTGTAGACCTGATTTATATTTGTAGTAGTGTAGACATGGCCTAGGAGAATATTTTAATGGCATAGAGGATCTACGTCAAACAGTTCTCTTGGGGAGTTGCGGTACCACTACTGGTCTAACTAGTTTAAACCAGTATTGAGTAAATGAAAGAAATGAAATTTTAAAAATCCACTATGAAAATGAACATGGAATGCCTTTTTCCTTGACATCCGGCAAAAGTGGTTTCTGTGATCAGCAGTCTCTGAATTACCTTTCCTGTCACTGGAGGCAAAATATCTGTGTGAAGACATTTATTAATAATGCACAGCATGCAAATCTATTGCAGGGCCATGAAAAGCACATTTTTTTGTATTTCTTTGACCTACCTTGAGCAACAGTTTCTTTTTCAATTCTAGTTTTTCTTCCACTTTCTCTCTGCCTCCTAAAATGGCTAAATGAACAGTTTCATCAATAGAGATAAATATGTTTTGAATCAGGGTCTGATTTGCATTTCTCAGGAATAGTAACCAAAGAAAGTGTCCTGGATCTACTTGAATCGCAGTGGCAATAACATTTCACTTCTAGAAGAATGTCTTTAACTAATTTATTTAATAAATTTACATGCCACATAACATATTTATTATCTCTAAGCAGTTTACAGGGAGATTAAAATGCATCGCAATATACATTAAAATATAATAATCAATACAAAAACATCTATAGAAACATTAAAACCAAATACACAGCACCATAATTAACAAACAAACTGGCCAGTGCAATTGCTCAGGAAAGGTCTTTAATTGATGCCTAAAGCATGCCACAGTTTGCACCTCCTGAATACCTGCAGGGAGAGCATTCCATGAGGGTTGGTAGTGCCACCACAGAGAAGGCCTGCTTCTGCATTGCCGTAAAATGGCAATCTGCAGGTTGTGGTACAACCAACAAGGCCCCCTCCAATGACCTTAATGATTGCACAGGTCTGTATCGGGGAAGACAGTGCACCAGGTAACCTGGTGCCAAACTGTTCAGGGCTTTATATGCCAACAACAAGACCTTGAACTTGGCTAGGTCCCCCACCCCCCTCAGCATCCTGGCTGCCACATTCTGGACCAGCTGCAGGTTCCAAAACAAGCACATGCAGTGCATTACAGTAATCTAAATGTGAGGTTATCAATGCATGGACTACAGTAACTAGGCTATCCCTTGAATTGTTACTTGTTGAATTAGCAGTGTTTCCTCACTTCATAACTATTCTCCCAATTCCTAGAGCTCTGTCCTGGAAGAACCACCTTTCCACATTTCTCAGCACGAGCTTAGAACCAAACGCCTGCATTCCCATTTCCAGGCTCAGTTTATACTATGCCACCTCCTGATTTAGACTTCCAAACATGCAGACAAACAATAGTTTAGAGCTGCTTGTCTGCTGTCATTTTCCATTTGCTCAGCACTATAGTGGTCTCTGATATCAGTTGTGGTTTTTTTTTCCAGTTTGGGCATCATGTCAAATGATAGTTTCTTCAAACCATGCTTCAACCCCCCAGTTCAAACCATTGTTTCCGGTACTAGTTTTCTAAGCCAAACACAAACCATAGTCTGTCAATCCAGACATTGCACTACAGTGGTACCTTTTCATACTGGGGGGAGGTAACGAGCGGGGTACCGCAGGACTCAGTCCTGGGCCCAGTGCTTTTCAACATTTTTATTAATGATTTGGATGAGGAGGTGCAGGGAATGCTTATCAGACTTGCAGAGGACACAAAATTGGGTGGGATCGCTAATACCCTGGAAGACAGAAACAAACTCCAAAGTGATCTTGATAGACTGGAGCACTGGGCTGAAAGCAACAGAATGAAATTTAATAGAGATAAATGCCAAGTACTAGACCTAGGAAAAAGAAACCAAATGCACAGTTACATGATGGGGGATACTTAGCTAATCAATACGACAAGCAAGAAGGATCTTGGAATTGTTGTAGATCACAAGCTGAATATGAGCCAACAGTGTGATGTGGCTGCAAAAAAAACAAATGCTATTTTGGGCTGCATTAATAGAAGTATAGCTTCCAAATCACGTGAGGTACTGGTTCCCCTCTATTTGGCACTGGTTAGGCCCCATCTTGAGAATTGTGTCCAGTTCTGGGCACCATACTTCAAGAAGGATGCAGACAATCTGGAGTGTGTTCAGAGTAGGGCAACGAGGATGATCAGGGGTCTGGAAACAAAGCCCTATGAGGAGAGATTGAAAGAACTACGCTTGTTTAGCCAGGAGAAGAGAAGATTGAGGGGAGACATGATAGCACTCTTCAAATACTTGAAAGGTTGTCACACAGAAGAGGGCCAGGATCTCTTCTCGATCAACCCAGAATGCAGGACACGGAATAATGGGTTCAAGTTACAGGAAGCCAAATTCCGGCTAGACATCAGGAAAAACTTCCTGACTGTTAGAGCAATACGACAATGGAACCAATTACCTAGGGAGGTGGTGGGCTCTCCCACATTAGAGACCTTCAAGGGGCAGCTGGACAACCATCTGTCAGGGATGCTTTAAAGTAGATTCCTGCATTGAGCAGGGGGTTGGACTCGATGTCCTTATAGGTCCCTTCCAACTCTACTATTCTATGATTCTATTCTATGATTACGGTTAAGCTTTGTTAACCATGGTTTAGTGTGATGTTTAAATTCAGCCTAAGCCTAAATAATGTATAACTGCATTTGTTAACAACAATCTCTTATTACTGTTCAGCACCCTTCCCTTTCATCACTTCGTACTGTCTAAATTTAGATTGCAAGCTTTTGGGGGCAGAAACTTGCCCTGTTTTTGCTTGTTACTGTGTAAACTTGACAGTGTAAGGTGATGAGTGCAGTTATACTGCTATATGAAAAAGAATCCAGCATACTGTAATTAGGATCTCACATTTTATTCAAAATTCACAGACCGCTAAATATGGCTGCCTCTACAAGAGAGGTTTAAAGCTCTTTCAAGGCGCTTTAAAAAATTTACCTCTACAAGAACGGAGCGCAAATGGGGCGTAGAGGTGCGTTATCTCTCCAATTATGCACATTATCGAATGCGCGTTAAATCACGAGTTTTATTTTGCTCCGTCCGTTAAAGCGCATTTTGACTGTGTGAATATGCGCTTGTGCGCATTAACTATTTGTAAACTGCATTTTGGTCATCCGTTAATGCGCTTCGCCGCCTGTCGCCGCCTCTCGTGGAGAGGGATTAGGCGTAAATGCGCTTCTGCGATTATGCGCATAATCGCCTAACCAGCCGCAGAAGCGAATCCTTGTAGAGGGGACCTATGTCAGGTTAAGGGCGCAATCCTCTGTGATCAGCCCTGGGTACTCCTAAGCCTCGAACTTGGAGGTTTATGTATGTCCTATGCATAGGCACCTGCTGCTCTGCATTTAAGCTAGACGGGTGGTTTCACTTTTGGGACAGGGAGGGATGGAGGCTGGGGCAGCCATAGGATTCCTCATATGGCTGATGCCTCAGTCTCCTCAACTCCCTGCCCCTGGGAATGTCCCCCTTTCTCATTTTCGTGATCTGTTTCCAAGGTGGAGACGAAGCCAGCACAGAGAGAACTGGGCTGGCTACGAGGGGGCAGGTAGCGCAGTATCTGGGCTCCAAGGTCAGAGCCCATAAATCGAACAACCTTATGTTCGCCCAGACATTGCCAGCATGTTTTCACATCCCACCTCCACTCAAAACATGAGAGCTGATCATTGGGGCAATGTGTTAATGCCGAACTACTTGTAGTTGCTATGGCAGGTGGAACATTTGCAGAACCTTTGGCATTGTAGTTTGGGTGTGGGCTGAAAGAAGCAAGGCTAGAGATTACCTCAAAACGTCATGCAAGAGATTTAATTATGATGATGATCTATCTTAGGAGCTTAACACCTTTAAACATCAGTTATGAATTTCCTTTAAGAGTTATTGAAACGAATGCAAGCTGATTATATTTACTACACATGCTTTTATTGCATCTTTAATTGCACTTTTTCTTTCTCCTTTCTGCCAGACTCTACGAGCTTCCCATCTCTTCACAATGAGACAGGCCTGGGTTCATTTCTTCCCATCACCCTGCAGTTGATAGTGTTAGATGTGGAGGCAATGCTGGCGTAGAGATGGCAGATAGTGTCAAGATCTTCCTTAATGATCTCATTAGGGTAAGTGTTTCTATTATTATTATTATTATTATTATTATTATTATTATTACACATAGATGGCAAAGTGTATTTACAAGCTTATTTCAATAATTACCAATTGGATATTAAGATCTGGGGATATTGGCTTTCTAAAGCATCAAGCAAGTCTCGTATGGGAGCACAGGTGAGGGGGAAGTCTGAGACTCTATAAGGCTGTTCCCATTAGGATTATTTTTTCATGTGTTTTGGTTGGGACAATTGAGGGGGTAAGAGTAAAATCTCTCCCAATGCAAATTTCCCTGGGGTCCCCTCCTGAAAGTTTATGTAAGCAGATATAGGGTTGTTCATACAACACAAAGCCATGGTTTAGTGCAGGAATGCACAAAATATGGCCTGCCAAACCATTTGAGAGCCCACCAGAACCCCCTCCATCTGAACCACTGATAAAATTCTGCTGGCACTGGCTGGGGTTTCCCTTGGTAGCACTAGAAGGGAATCCTTTCCCTTATCTCCAATTTCTGCTGAAAGCCATTTTATAGGTCTGCCTCCTGCTGTAGGGCAGCCCCCCTCCCCTTCAGGAGAATGGAGTACAGAGACCCTCGAAGCTAAAGGGGTACAACATGACAGGGGCCGTGCCTAGGATTGCCAGTGGACATGGCTTCACTCAGATGGGATGGGCACAATGTGCCCAACTCTGACAGCTGCGTAAGCTTGCTTGAAGCCTTTGTTGTATCAAACTAAGGGCTATTTTAGCCTATGTGGAGCCGGATCTGTTTGCCAATTTAAAATATAGCAGACCAGAACACCTTATATATTTGCCACAAGATAATTGCACCAATATTAGAAGTAATGCTATTTTTTTTCGTAACAGAAAAGACAAGTTAGTTTCTGATGCTTTTACGAGCTTGGAACATCTACTGGTTTTATTATAGGTCACTTGGCAGCTGAAAGAAGGTGGTGCTCACGGATTGATCTTTGGCTATAACTGCCGGTGTCCCTCCACGGCTGGAAAGACACTGGCAGTCACTCAGGCCTCTAATTTGGGAAAATGTCAGAAAGAAAACGAAAACACAGAGCAGATATTGGAACTATCCCAAACACTAGATTTACTCAAGGAGCTGTGTTTTGGCACATAGTAGGATAGATTGCAGTTTCTGGGTGGCCTATGCCTGTGTGTGTCTTGATTCCACTATAGCACCATGAAGATGTAGAAGCTGAAATTGGGTACAACATTCATCAGTGAAAACGCCAGTGATCATGTTCTTAAAGTCAAATTTCTAGCTCTCTCTCTAGCTTTGGCTTGAAAATGTGCAGATAATACCTGATGAAATTTCAAAAACCCATCAGGAGCTGCAGACGCATTTCCAGTAGGAAAACACCACGGCTTAAACTTAATTGTACCGCACTGTATTTGAGGCATTCCATAAATATTGTTACTAATATTGGGATAAAGGAAGCAAAGTGATAAAAATTTGCTTAATTTTGATAACCTATGCATGTTACAGATTTTGGCTTTTCATGATGCAGAATTTGGATGATTTTAGTTTTTGCGTAATACCCATCAAGTATATTCACATGATTAAGTATTGCAAAGCTACTGTTGATGCTATCTCCATTACTGCCACTTAATTACCTTCTAGCCCTTTAAGCCAGTCACTCTGATGCCATTTATTTTGTCTAAAAATTGCATGGTAATTAAAGCCGTTCTACACATTTCACAAAATGTGTTGGTGGGTTGGTTGTAGAATTTGGGATTCTGTCACTTGCAAACTGGAGGTGTTGTGTGTTGTGTGAGTGTGTGTTTTAATGCAAACAATAAACTAGCACCTCAGAGGCAGAGAATTAGTATATTCCTCTCCCTAATGTGCTAGCTTATTTCATGAAAGGAACACTTAACAATATGACACACGCATCTCCTGCTGTCTTAAATCCAGTATTCTACCCCTCGTTTAGTGTAGATTGGCTCTGAGCTCATGTGGAGAATGAAAGCACATTTCTTCTCCTGACGTCAGAGGAAGCCCAACTATGTGGTCCTACTCTGAGTAAGATCTCTTCAATAGTCCTTCTGCTTATGCTCTTTTCCCCTTGCTCCATGAGAATTTGATCAGTAAAATTGTAGAAAGGTTCTTTCTTTCTTTCTTTCTTTTTTCAGCTGGGAAAACAGGCAAATAACTTTCCTTCTTCCCTTCCCAAATTTATCCAGAAGCTCTTAAACTCGACTTACCACAACACTATTTAAGCCTGTAAACTTTGATTATTCTTTCTGCATTTGCCCTCCCGCAATCCCCCCCACCCACAACCCCTGGAATTTAGGCCTGATGCCGCTTTTTGCATCTACAGGGAATTAAAGATTCCATATGGGGGATCTGCACAATCTCCAAACTGGACGCTCGGATCCAGCAGAAAAGGGAAGAGCAGCGGAAGAGAAGAGCGAGCAGTGTGCTTGCCCAGCGAAGAGCACAGAGTGAGGAGAAGAAGCAGGAGAAGTGAGTGTGGGAATGTCGGGATGGGAGGCTCAGGAATCAGCTCGCGCCACCTTGAAGCACTCCCACTTTTTTAATCTACCAGAATGAGACTCGATCATAGCCAAAATGAGTGACTAAACATCTCCACAATAGCAGTACTGTGAGATATGTAGAAGTTGGGGGCAGTATCTTTAGCGATTTGTTGTTGTTTTTTCTCTAAATATGATGGGCCTAAACGAAGAGAATAGAGTTTTTAAAAATACGTTTAGGCTCTAAATTTGAGAAATTCTCACGCTTTCCCCTTATTTCTCTCTAGTGAACCACGGATAGTAAGCCGCATATTTCAGTGTTGCGCGTGGAATGGAGGTGTATTCTGGGTAAGTACATTTTTGCTTTTTTTGTTAATGTCTTGCATTGCTGTGGTGTGTATATGTTGGCTTACTTGCACTGTTAAAATGGATCATGTTGCAAATTGAGAAAAAAACGAGTAAGTGCCTAAATTCTTCATGTTTTGCCTAAAGAAGGATTAGTTGAAATTAGTCAGTCCTGTTATACTGTGGACTGCCAATGTACTAATTTCCCAAATCAGATTTTCTTTCTCTTAAATTGGTTCCAGAGTCTCATTTGGAAGTGAATCGTACTTAATTCTTATACTACTTTGCTGCCAATAACCTTTGCCAGGAGCCTGCTATCCCCCCTGACAAAATGCCAGTAAACCATTGATGGATCTATAATTCTCTGTATGGGAATTATTGCTTTAATAGTCCAGTCTTTTTATCTCTGAATCCGTTTCTCAAACACCAAATGTACCTGTGCAGCCAAATCTAGAAGTCATCCTGAATGGAATGCCACTGGATAGAGAGTATTTCATTAGTCTCCATGCTGCGTTTGTCATTGATTGTGTACTGTAGATTAAAATTTTCCATTTAGAATCTGTCCTAGCTGGTGAAGAAATAGTATGGAAGTACTAAAAAGAAATGTTTTGATTATTTTGTCTGTAGTTGGAAGAAAGGAACTCTTACTTCTGGTGCTCTGTGTTTAATATTGAGATATTTTATATGAGCTTCATGTACTTCGTATTTAAATGAATACTTTTCTTTGTTCCTTGTGGATGAACAATGTTCTGAGCTCAGTGTATGCAGCATATTTGCAGCGTAAGCTTTTCCCCACAGAACTCTGACAGCTTGGCTTTTATTTACAAACAATAAAATATGCTTCTAGCCCCCATAATTGTATGCCTAGAGCAGAGCTTAAAAGTGCATGGGCAATATAAGATGAAGGATAATAAACAGAGTGCGGTAGCATAGGTTGTCCAAAGATCAGGGCAAGATGTTGGGATCTGCTCAACTACCTATTCCTTCCCATAGTTGTCTCTATCGTGATACTGTTCTTCTGCTTACCTGCCTCTCTATTTGAAACTTAAATATAAGGATCTTGGAGATATTCACATGTCTGACATTCAGCAGCTTTTGAATTGGACAACTGATAATGGCTTTTGGAGTGGGATTGCAGAGTAGGCAGGCAGGCAGGGTGGGGATCTAAATGACAACTTTGGTCTGGGAGACAGTATTTATTGTGTTTCAATTTTGGATAGCTTTTCATGTTTCTGTAGCCATGTTTTTCCCCCAATCATGATTTTCCTGAATACTTAGGGATGCTTATGCAAGGGGGCATTTTCAGGCATTTTTGTTAAGGTCCATTGCAATACCATTACATGTGTTGCTGGCAATTAACTTCTCATACGTGCATCTATATGGGGAGAATAATACGTGCCTGAAAGGAATTGTGGACTTGGGCATGGTAAGAAAATGTGCAAATTTACCCTGAGGCTTCAGGATTGTGGATCAATTTTAGGAAGGAGTGTGATTCATTGAACATATTAAACTGAGGTGATTTCCTTCCTGCTTCTCCCTTTTAGCTTAGTCTCTTCTTGTTCTACCGGGTATTCATTCCTGTACTTCAATCAGCGACAGCCCATATAATTGGTAAGTATAGAATTGCCCTCAAATAGTTCCGTGGGTCTTGGTTAGCCAGTCAACAACTCATGCAAATGTGGACGACTGGTTCTACATGCATAGGGGAGATTTGGGCTCGTGTTTCTTGAACAGCAGCCACTCACACTGCATGGCCAATCTCTTTGGAACAGAGGGGAGTTTTTAAAAAATCATTTGACTTATGGTAAAGCAGTCTGCCACTTGAATAGTACAAAATCAAACACTGCATTGGACGTGGCCATCTTTTCAGATATACTGAAGGTAGCTTTTGGGATCCTTGCTTAGGCCTCTTCATGCTTTTCATGCTTTGTTCACCCAGGTGTTTGGGTCCTTTTGTTACATCAAAGGATGTTCTCTGCTACTAATGAATTTCATGCTTGTGCATTGTTGAGAAGCTTAAGTAGAACACGGGAAGAAAGATTTCAGAGCTGATGTATCAATGTCTGATCATGCTTTGTTGTCAAGCATTACATCAAACACTGTAGACTCCATGGAGATTTTTTTTCCTTTGCTCTGTTGCGTTGCCTTTGTTTTTCTCTGAGTTTTTTTAAAAGAAAAATGTGGAGGAACTAGCAAGAATCCCATTGCTTTCCCAAGGCTTTCGGAACTCCTGGGAACAAAGCACGCAACTTTGATCGTGTCTGATCAGGACACCATTAGTATCCCTGGTGAGACTTCACGTTCTCTTGTCTCTACCATGTAGCATTTTAGTGGCAAAATGGTTTCTCTTCCTACCCCTTCATTTTTGGAAAAGAAACCTCAATGCTAAGCAACCCAATCTTAAGCAGGTTTACTTGGAGGCAGGTTCTACAGAATGTGTGGGAGGTTGCACTCCAGGAGACTTACTAAAGAAGGAACAGGAGACAGCTTCTCTGACCATATCTGAAATGAATGCAATGTCTACGATTTTGAGCTATGCAAGAAATAAACATGCTGGGTTAGCCAAAGTAGAAATAGATCTACCAGGCTATTTTTTAAGTAAGTAAATGAGCTGACTGAGGCATAACTCCTTATTGAAGGAAAGCTATATATATCCCCGTCTGCATTCACTGATCTTTCTCTCCACCTTGTTGCTAAGAAATTAGATTTGCAGATTCTTTCTCTTCTGTCACAGTAGTGCAAGCGAGCTGTCTACATCATAGCAAATCCTGTGTGCATATTACTAATGGGGACTTTGTCTCTGTTTGGAAGGTGACCCCTCATTGCACGGTGATGTCTGGTCTTGGCTGGAATTTATTCTCACCTCCATCTTCAGTGCCCTTTGGGTCCTTCCCCTCTTCGTGCTCAGTAAAGTTGTCAATGCCATCTGGTTTCAGGTAGGTGATCTTGCCAAGAAGATGGTGCTCCTTAATGTAGTGCTCATCAGTTGACGAGGTTACATGAAACATGTGATTTTTGTTTGGGTGGGGATTGCACACTGATGGTTTATTCAGAAGAAAATCCCATTATGTTTAGTGCTGCTTACTCCCTACTTAAATATGTTCAGGATTGCAGCCTAAAAGTGTATCTACACTGTTCTCTCTCTCTCTCTCTCTCTCTCTCTCTCTCTCTCTCTCTCTCTCTCTCATATAAACACAGAAACACACAACTTTACACATATCCAGGAGTTCTTCAATCCCCCTCAAAAAAATTATACCTGTCCCAGTTTACATATCTTGTTCTTCTAATGCATCTTAGCAAAATACGGTAGACACCTTGTTCTTCTTTTATATAGTTCTGCAAATTTTAGAAGTATATAAAAGGGCTATAGGTGCAACTTTTCACAAACGTGTGGCAGGGAAAAGGGGAATAAGAGTATTTAATCATTTTAGAAAATGGAAGGAACAGGAGCATTTGTATTGGGAGGAAGACAACTGCATGTATTGCAAGCTGTTATTGCTCCTTGTTCTTTGCTAGCACTCTCCAGTTCTTCTGTTTTTAAAGAGGACAAGAACTAAATTAAAATCAACTGTGCTGAATTGCAGGACAGTTACTGGCTTATTGATTCCTTATTTAGGAAAGAACATAAACGATAGCTCTGCCCTCTGATGGGATCTTTTGTTCTGTATCTATGTGTGCTTTTAAAATATATTTTACACAATATGGTATATATCTTGTCTGTATGTTTTGTTCTTTGTTAAAACTCTTATTGTGAAGGAATCAATTCAACTAAAACCTTTACTTGTATTTCAGGACATTGCCGATTTGGCGTTTGAGGTATCAGGAAAGAAGCCCCAGCCCTTCCCCAGTGTCAGTAAAATCATTGCTGACATGTTGTTTAACCTCTTACTGCAAGCTCTCTTCCTCATCCAGGTAAGAACAGAAAAAGCCTGGACAAAGGCTGTACAGGCACTGAGTAGAATAATAGAAAATGGGACCCACAGATCATCAAGGCCTTGCACATTGCTATGAGACAGAACTCTGCATCCACCAGGCCATTGCTGACCATTCATTGCTGAAAAATGAAACACTTCCCCCACCCTCAAGCTTGAATATTCCCCTTCCACAAAACACACAGCACTTATCCTTCTAAAATGTTGCAGGTTTCTTAGCTAGGGCCATATGCTGTGTGTCATTTTCATAACAGTTGCTCGGAAACAATGTAGAGGAATAACCACATCCTTTTTTTTCTTGATGGGGAAGGGGGAGAAACCCCCAAACTGTAAAGGGTTCTGTTACACAAATGCACATGCTGGACCAGCTGGCAGCCTCTTTCTCATGGGCAAGAGTGACTAAGAACCTCCTGTCTCACAGCAACGGTGATCAAACATTAGCAGTGCCAAAATAATTGGGGTGTATGGCGGTGATTGGGAGGAGAGAAATGGATGACAAAGAAAATGTCTCTTCACCTATTTGGCTTTTGGGGCTCTTGATAATGGTTAATGGATTGTGCTTCTGTTGTGTTCTGAAGGAATCTGTTTCTGCAGAGGGGATAAAAGATAACGTCATTTGATTCCTTCCACAGGGGATGATTGTAAGCCTGTTTCCCATTGATATCATTGGCCAGTTGGTTAGCCTGCTACATATGTCACTGCTCTACTCGCTGTATTGTTTTGAGTACCGGTGGTTTAACAAAGGTTAGTACTTCACTTTGCTTTCACATACATATTTCTGCAGTGAGAGTTCTGTTTTGTATTGATGGAATCCCCCAAGAAGCAACAATGGGTGAATTACATGGAAACTCCCACACTACCAGCCATACTTCATAGCTATGGGAATTTTCAGTGCAATCCCCCCATTCCATCCCACTAGAACTTCTTCACCGCATATGAACTGAGCTGCTGACCAGGTGTCTAGGATGTTGGGCTCAGTCGTAAGAAGCCTGAGTTCAATTCTCCACTCAGCAGTGAAGTGTGTTGGGTTATCTTGAGCCAGTTGTACTTTCTTGGTCTAAACTACTTTGCAGGTCTGTTGTTGGACTAAAATGCCACTCTGAGATATAAATTAATAAAGTAGAAACTTGTTCCATTCTCTATTAGTTATCGAAATAAATTCACTAGATAAAATGATCTGATTTTTAAAGGGCGGTAAAAGGTCATTCTGAGCTCTACAGAGAATGAGATATAAATGTAATGAGATGTTCCTTCTGTTCTCTATTAGTTATGGAAGGAAATTCACTGGATAAAAAGATCTGGCTATTAAAGGATGGTAAAAGGGATGAAGGGGACAATCCTATGCATGTTTAGACGGAAAAAAACCCTGCAATTGCTTGTGGGATTCCCATTGGGACATCTGGTTAGCTACTGTGAGAACAAAGTGCTAGATAGGCTTTTGGTCTGGTCCAGCACAACTCTTCTTATGCTCTTATGTTCTGCTGAGTACTTATTACCTACTAAGTATGCTTAGAATTGCAGCCATTATTGTGTGTTGGGGAAAACACCATAGCATTATGTGTGAGCCAAGTTATGGAAATCTTCATGTTCTGCAGGCAACTTTCTTCAGTGCACACCTTAGCTGTGAACCACCGTGTCTGTGTTACCTAGGTGTGTCAGTGACCTTTAGAAAGCTTCCACTTCCCTGAGTCTTGGATGTTGCAAAGAGTTCTAGGAATGTGAAATCAAATATCGCTGTGTTTCTGCCTCTATTATTTTAACATTTCATATTTATCTTTTGTCTTTTCAGGAATTGAAATGCATCAACGGTTATCCAACATTGAAAGGAACTGGCCCTATTACTTTGGATTTGGTTTACCACTGGCCTTCCTCACTGCAATGCAGTCTTCTTACATCATCAGGTGACTTAGGGCCTATCTACACAGTCCCTTGGAACGTTTTAAATAGTATTTTAAAACGTTCCAAATAGGTGCGTTCTAAAACATCTTAGGCCACATTACTGAGTACTCACGTTACAGGAGAAAACTTCTTCAGTCTTTAAAGCGGTGTGTGCGGTCACACACCCTTCTGCCCTGTCTCTTTCTGTTTCGCTTTTACAGCGAGTTTAGGGCAAGGCATTGTGGGCGTTGTAGTTCACGCACCCACTTCCTCCTTAGCCCCGCTTTCTTCCCCACCAATCAACTGCTAAGCATTTGGGCACCAGTAAATGAAGCACTGCCCCTATGAATCACAAACGGTAAGGAAGGACACATTATTTTACTTAAAATGATTTATTAAAAGTGAAACCGATGTATATAACTGAAGTGAGTTTTAAAAAACCTCAGATATACAACGTTATAGGGAGTGCGTCATGTGGCCCAAAGAGTTTTCATAACCCTTATAAAACGTTAAAAACCTAGCGTGTAGATCGGCTCTTATTAGGAAACTGGAGACATTCACTTTGATTATTTTTCCCCCCTGCTAGAACAACAGGCAAAAGTAAACCACCAGAATGTACAATAAGTAATAAGGGAGAGGAAAGGAATGTGTGCAGCTAGCAGAAAAGGAATTGTGCAAATGGTAGGAAAATGTGATTGGGGAAAGAGAAGTGGTGGAAGCAGTTCTTCAGTGCAAGGATGCAGACAAGAACTCCTTTCCCCTGAACGTAGAATCTTATGCTCTGTTTCCAAATAGCTTGGTAATGAAGAGGTAGAATCTAAGAGAGGGTGGCGAAGAACAAGATTTTCTCATGAAGAAGGATTTTGGGCTGAGCCCTATGGTTTCTCCACAGAACATTTACTTGCGATCAGCCTGTGCCTTGGACCAAGCTTATACTTGCATACCTCTGAGATCCTTCTTCCCCACGTTGGCATGCAGCCCTTTGCTGATCTGCTGAACCCGCCGTTTGTACCATTGTTTTGAGCAATACCAGTGTAGCTACAGAGGCCCTGGGGAAGAGCAATGGTACTGGATATGAGAAGCTTTGCTTTCATGCATTGGATTGCAAGATGATCGAATAAGGAGTTGCTCTAGATTCCCCGTGACAGCGAAATAGATGCATTGTGCTGTGATAATAATTTAGGCAGCCTGTTCTCTGTCCAGACTGTTGACAGGAGGTTTGGAAAAGGTCCCAGTTTATTCAGCACAGCAAAACTGGCTGCTTTACTCTTTCAGTGTCACTGCAGGTGCACCTGCCTACAGTGTCTTAGCATCCCTGGCAATGTCATCGCCCCCCCCCCCCCCTTGGCAAACAACAATTTCACTTCATAATGAACACAATTACATGTTGTTTGGGTAGCATAAGTGTCTAAATCATTTGCTCAAGCCGGCGTTGGTTAAGCCATTGGGGCTTCTCAGAAAACACACTCACACTCAGTTGTTGCTGTTGAACTCTGGGTTGTTTGTTCAACTGTGGGTTAGCATGTTGTCTGAACCCAGGTAATCAGAGCCCGTGTTAATAGAAATCATTTCAAAATAAGGACTCTTTGATTGATTACATCTTTTATGTCTTTTCAGTGGCTGCCTGTTCTCCATTCTTTTTCCTCTGTTTATCATCAGCGCCAATGAAGCAAAGACACCAGGGAAAGCATAGTACGTATCTCCCCCACCCCTGCAATTCATTATGAAGTTATGCATGGGGAGGAAACTACCGGTGGGCTACAAAATCTGTATAGAACCACTAAACTGCTTACTGGTTCTTGCCATCTTTCTTTCTGATTTTTACTTGATATTGAAGTGAGGTGACCTAGATAACTTTGGGATTCCAGATGACATATTTAATATTTTGAATATTTCTGATGGGTTTGAAGGGCATGGAGTATGCTTGCTGTTTGACACAGGGAGACAGAGTCCTGGCTGGAGACTGCCAAAGAGGCATTTTGCATCTGCTTACAGTAACTGGGGTCAGAGTTATGACTCTTAGAGCAATTTTGTGGAACAGACGGACCGTTAGGTGCGAGGGTGCAGGTAGAAGGCAACTAAGGTTCCAGAAATAACATCACAGCATGGGTGTGGGAGGGGGACATATAGCAATTAGTTTCAAGGTGTTGCTTTAAGACTGTTCAGCGGTGGCTGCAGATAAGCACAAAAGACTGTGCTTACCTGTATGTAAATGTCTGGGCCTGATTTCTGATTTTTAGTTCAATTCTGGTTGCAATCAAAGACATAATTCCAGCAGCAGTTCCCCTTAGAGCAGGGGTGGGGAAAGTGGCCCACCGGGTGCTGCTGGACTCCCATTCCCATCATCCCTCACCACTGTCCTTGTTGGTGGAGGCAGATGGGATTTGGAGTCCAGCAACCTCTAGAGGGCCACAGGTTCTCCCCCCGCCCCGCTTAAGAGAAAAGTGTAATGTCTCTGCATTAACTGGTGCAAGGCAAGGTGTTTGCACACAACATGACAGTGGACCAAAAGCCTTTGAGTGGAAGCTAATAGCCATTTTCTTGTGTTACAGCCACTTCCAGTTGCGTCTCTTTTCCTTGGTGGTCTTCCTTAGCAACAAACTCTTTCACAAGACCGTTTACCTTCAGTCTACCATGAGCAGCTCTTCTTCAGCTGACCGACTGCCCTCGCCACACTCATCACCTGCCAGGCAAAAGGCTGCTTTGGCACACTGAACCATAACCAAAGCAGGGAGGGAGGGAGGGAGGAAGGAAGGGAGGGAGGGAGGAAGAGTGCCATTCCTGGCTGATGTATAAATGCTCCTGTGGTCCAGGGAAGAGCAGTTAGCGTTCTGACAAGGGGGCTTGTGCATCCTCCCATGTGATCCTTGCTCGAAGCCCCAGTTGGACAATGGTTTCGCATCACACTGAATGTGTGGAGAAAAATATTGGGTGGGGGACTGGGTGGGGGAAAGGGAGCAACAGAACCTGGGTTTTTAACACCTTTGCGAGTTTTTCAAAAGCTGGGTTCTTTGCTTGTTTTTATAGCGTGTCTCAGACCTGTGCCTGTACTGTTTTTTTTTTTTTATACCCCCCCCCTTCCCCGTGCCATTCCCCCCCCTTCCCCAGGATGAATGTTTTTTGTAATGCATAGTTTGTCGTAGCTTTGATGGGGGTCTTTACGGTGAACAGCACCACAAGTGTTGGGTTTTCTCAACGATCATCGTCCTTTGTATATTATATAACTCAGGTCAGGATTTTGTAATCCCTGTCGTGCTGAAATGAAAAGTGGATCATGTTGGCTCTAGGTGCAAGATCAAGATACAGAGCGGGAGGTCTCCCCATGTTCTTGGTATCTGGTCACATCAGTACGGTTCTTGCTGTCAACTGACACGTTTTGGTGGTGTCGCCCTTGAAGGACCTGGACGAGTGCCACTTTAACTGTTTTTATGCTGGAAGGGATCTGCTTTTGATGGATGAAACAAATTCCTAACCTTAACAGCAGAATGTATGATTTATTTTTTTTAAATAAACGTCTACATCCTTGGAGCTTTTCAGAAGCTCCTTCTGAACTTTCAAAAGGCAATCCGAAAAGCGTACGGGTACGGTCAGGCACTGAAATGGAAACTTGTTAAATCTGTGTCTGGGATTGTAGGATTTGCAGTATAATGTTTTGGCCCTGGAGCAAACATTCTAAACATGAGTGGCTTCAAAAATCCTGATGGTGTTTGAGGAGCGGGGGGAGAAACGCAACGGAGGTCCCAAAGGGTACCATGAAAAACCAAGAGAGAGCTAGTTTGTTTCTGCAGAGCTTCAAAGAAACCATTGCCTTTCTGAGACCAGGTATGCTGGGTATGCCTTTGTAGCAAAAAGACTTGTTCAAGTCTGAGTTTAAAAAGGCCTCCAGTTCAGGTACACAGCCTGACTCGCAGTTGTTGTCCCAGCCAAGTTAGAATGATGTACACCGAAGTGCTCCTGTGTGGTTGTAGTTGCAGCTGAAACTAACTAGTCAGCTCAGGATATGTGATCTTTGTATGTGTCTGTCTGCGTGTACATATGTAACTGTGTATGCACAAAAGCAGTGCAATCAATCCTGATTTTAGACAGTGTTTCTTCATGCATGTCAAACTTCTGTAGGGCCGAAAACTATGAAATTCGAAAAAAGCTCTTTGGTTTTTGCAGAACTGAGGTCAGTCTACAGAAAGCCTTTTCTCTAGTATTTTCACACGGAAATATTAAATGAAGGTGGAAAAACAAGCAAATCCAGCAACTCCTTGAAGTGATTGCATGGCTTAATCACAAAGCTGATTTCATCCTGGGGTTGGGGGAGGGGAGAACTGTAAGAGTTAAATTCACTGCAGTCGAGCTGATATAATTATCTCTGTTTCCAATTTAATTTTTTCTGTGCTCGTGGAGCTGTAGCCAAAATGGCAGTGCAACGCGCACACACACACACACATACACACACACAGAGGCTGAATTCGGACAACACGATAGTCAACGGTGAGGTAATAATCAACTTTACAGTTGTTCATCTAGGGGGTACTCCCCACACAACATGATAATAAATAATCAACTGTGGTGTGGATTAGGATCAGCGCTGGGTTGACTATGGCAGCATTCGGACGACACGATAGTCAATACAACTGACGATTGTTTCCCCCCCTCAGTTGCTTATTGTGTTGTCCATATTCAGCCAGAGAGAGATTGGGGTAAAGCCCTATATTTGCAGATGCCAAACTTCTTCAGGGAAGAAAAAAAAATGATGTGGGGAAACTCCTCATAATGCCTCCATCATATGGAATGTTGACTGTGTGGAAATCACTGACGTGCTTCACAGATAACTATTGTTTAACCCAGGAATGAACGCTTTACCTCCTACATGCTTCTTGCTTCTGTTTTCAATCAGCAACCTGGTTTATCGTGACATCCGGTCCCAGAACTCTGGGTTGTTTATACGTTAAATAACCCAGAGTAAACTAAACAGCAAACTATAGGCAATTGTTGCATTAACTATAAAACCTAAGCAACTCAGCATCCCTGGGTTAGGTGCTAGTTCTTTATCTAAAACAGCATCATCTACATACAAGACCAAGGCACTGGCAGGTGTGGGAAAACTCCAAGGGCTGCAGAAGTGAAAAGGCTTTAATAAAGGGGGGGGGAGGAACCACTCCGGGGGGGGGGGGGGAGGTGGAGAATGATGGCAAAACCAGCCTGATGTGGACTGACCATGGTTAGTGGCCATGGGGAAAGGTGACTGTTGAAGAGGGAATGGAAAAATGATGGAGAAGGGGAATGGAATGGAGTGGAGTATCCTCGAAGAGAGCAGGATGGCAGCCAGCCATGACAAGGATCACTCCACATGGCAAGATTTTGTCGCAAGTCCTGCTAGTATCTTTCAAAATTGGGCTCTCAGTATGTCCCATACCAGATGTTGTTTTCCCTAATGCACAAATGGCTGCAGTCCTACACGCCCATGCTTGGAAGTAAGCCTTGTTGAATTCTGTGAGATCCAAGCTAAAGCACCTCTTTGGTTTATCTTAATCCTAGCTATGTTATAATCCAGTATAACATGGCTGGGATTAAGATAAATAAAAGAGTTGCCTTTGGATCAGTTCCTTAAAAAGAGGTAATCCCTGCCTGGCATTCCTAACCTCTTGGTTGGAAGCCTTGTTTTCCAAGAGCCAAACTGCAAGTTATGCTAATTGTGCAGCTGCTGTTGCAAAAAGCTTCAGCTCTCGGACAGTATTGAAAAGTAATAATAGGAAACTGCTTGTTTAGCTTTCCTTTCCATAATATTTAGTACAGCCCATGCCACAATGAACTGCATTTCTCTATTTAGCCACTCTGGAGCTGGAAAACTTAGTGTTGCGATATCTGGACACAGGTAAGTTACATTACACATTAAAGAGGCTTTGCTGGCAGCTATGTTTCGCTCTTTCCAGCGCCAGGTGAAGAAGACCTTATTGCCCCAGTTTCTAAGTTTGTTTTAAATCTCTTACGATGTTTTAAATCTTTGCATTACAGCTTTTTACTTTATATTGTAGTTTCAAACTTTTATATTCCATCTTACATTGTATTTTATAGTTTTAATTATGAACTGCCCAGAGAGGTTCTGCTATTGGGTGGTATAGACATGTAATCGATAAATAAATGTGGTTGCTGTTCTCAATGGCCCCGTGTGACCAGTGTCATATCTAGTTTGGCTAAGTTTATGAACTTCTCTCTGCCCTCTCGTTTTATCAGTCTTTAACAGGATAGAGGGAGGCCATAGCTCAGTGGCAAAACACCTGCTTTGCTTGCAAAAGGTCCCAGGTTCAATCTCTAGCATCTTCATGTAGGGCTAGGAAAGAATCCTGCTTGAAACCCTGGAGAGCTGCTGCCAGTCAGTGTTGACAGTAATAGGCTAGATGGACCAATGGTCTGACTTAGTGTAAGTCAGCCTCCTATGCAACATTATTGAGAAAGAAAAAGTATAGGAAAGAGACTTCAGCCATAACATTCCTCTGATAAAGGAATGTCTTGCAGGCCTACCCAGATGAATTTTAAACCAAGAATTTTAAGATGTCTTGATTGTAACCTTGATATTGTATTGGTTTTATATGCTATTTTAATTAATTTTTTATGTATTTGATTTATATTGTATTGTTATATTAATGTTGTTCCCCGCCTCGATCCAAAGGGAGAGGTGGGCAAGAAATATATTATTAGTATTATTTAAGATTTTTAATTGCCCTGAACTCAAAAGGTTTTTTCAGAATCTTAAGGATTTTCAAAGGCATATGCTCCCATTTAACCTCTTTTTTTAAAAAAATATTTATTTATTGCATTTTTATACCGTTCAATAGGTGAAGCTCTCCAGGTGATTCACAATTAAAATAGAGCACAATAAAACACAATGTTGAGAGTTGAAAACTACAGTAAACCCACCAGCAGTGTAAAGATTTAAAAATACAATCATGGATTTAAAATGAACAGGAACTGAAAGACTAAAGATTAGGGGTGTGCATCGGATCGGATCCGATCCACGATCCGAATCCGATCCGACCCAAAATCGGGAAAATCCGATCCGATCCGATCCGACCAACCTCCGATCCGATCCGATCCGACGAGGTCCGATCCGGATCGGACGCCATTTTGAATGCTTTTTCCCATAGCCAAGTATTGTTTTACAAAAACGCCTATAACTTTTTCATTTTTAAAGATAAAAGGATGAAACTTGGGCACATTGTAGACTGGTTAGGGATAGTTATCTGTGAGAAATTTCAGAAAGATTGGTGCATGCGTTTTGTGGCAATTAATTTTTTAATAAATACCCAGGAATGCTTATAACTTTGTCATTTTTAAAGTTACAAACATGAAACTTTGCCACATTGTAGGAGGTACCTTGGGACCTATGTGTGTGAAATTTCAGAAACATAGGTCCTTGCTTTGTGTGGCAATTAATTTTAGAAAAATGGGTAGTAGTGGGGAAAATACAGTTACGCCTCCCATTTTTTTATTTTTAAAGATACAAACAGGAAACCTGGGCACATTACAGGTACCACTTGCCTTGATATGTGAGTGAAATTTCAGAAACATTGGAGCTTGCCTTGTGTGGCAATTAAGTTTTGAAACAATGAGGAAAGAAACACCTATAACTTTGTCATTTTTAAAGTTACACACATGAAACTTTGCCACATTGTAGGTGGTACCTTGGGACCTATGTGTGTGAAATTTCAGAAACATAGGTGCTTGCCTTGTGTGTCAATTAATTTTAGAAAAATGGGTAGTAGTGGGGTAAATACAGTTATGCCTCCCATTTTTTTAGTTTTGAAGATACAAACAGGAAACTTGGGCACATTACAGGGAACACTTCACTTGATATGTGTGTAAAATTTCAGAAACATTGGTGCTTGCCTGGTGTGGCAATTAATTTTTGAAACAATGAGGGATTCATTGGACAGCACTTGCCCATAGGGATTCATTGGAGAGTACTTGTCCATAGGGAATCATTGGAAAGCACTTTCCCATAGGGAATCATTGCATTGCACTTTCCCACTGAGAAATGCAGTTATGCCTCCCACATTTTTATTTTTGAAGATACAAACAGGAAACTTGGGCACAAGGAATTAAGAAAAAAGGAGAGGGGGTTTTGCCATTTTTTGAGCGCTCCTTAATTAGGGCTGCCCAAATGATAATGGACGGGTGGTGTGTGTGCGCGCGCGGGCGGCGGCGGCGGCGGCGGGCTTGGCAGCGTATCCTCCTGGCTGCCGAGGCCGGGTGTCTGGAGCGGAGCACGCGCTGTCAGTTGGTGAGCGGAGGGGCCATTGAACGCCCTCCCCATCATCCTCTTCATCATCAACCTACCCCCGCGGCCCAGCGGAGCACAACAGCCCGCATTAGGCAAGCCCTTCAGGAGCCTCACAGCAGCCAGGCAGAGCCTCTGCTGCCCAGGAACCGGCCTGCACGCGAGGGCACCGGCGGGGCGCACACACAACACCGGCGAGGGGGAGGAGAAGGGGAGGAACAAAGGATCAAAGAGATCGAGAGAGAGTGATCCTTCCTTGCACGCATGGCTGCAAAACTGAGCTAGGTTCAGCCGTTCTGCTTGAGTAAAAAGTGAAAGCAGACACGAGCCCTGTAATGGATACTAGCAACAGGATCAAAGGGATCGAGATGAGAGAGATCCTTCCTTGCACGCATGGCTGCAAAACTCAGCTAGGCTCAGCCGTTCTGCTTGAGTAAAAAGTGAAAGCAGACACGAGCCCTGTAATGGATACTAGCAACAGGATCAAAGGGATCGAGACGAGAGAATGTTTCCTTTTCTTCGCGGGAAGCGGGAGGGGGAAGAGGGGAAGACCGGGCCTCTGTGGAAAATTTTTTGAAACATTTTATCTAAAAATTCCATAGCCATCAAATGCCTGGACCTATCATTCTGAAATTTCTGACACATATCTACCCCTAACCCATCTACAAAGTGAGCAATGTTCAGACTTCTAACTTTTAAAATAAAAAGGTTATAGGCGTTTCTTTCCTCATTGTTTCAAAAATTAATTGCCACACAAGGCAAGCTCCAATGTTTCTGAAATTTTACACACATATCAAGTGAAGTGTTCCCTGTAATGTGCCCATGTTTCCTGTTTGTATCTTAAAAAATAAAAAAAATGGGAGGCGTAACTGTATTTACCCCACTACTACCCATTTTTCTAAAATTAATTGCCATACAAGGCAAGCACCTACGTTTTTGAAATTTCACACACATAGGTCCCAAGGTACCACCTACAATGTGGCAAAGTTTCATGTGTGTAACTTTAAAAATGACAACGTTATAGGCATTCCTGCGTATTTATTAAAAAATTAATTGCCACAAAACGCATGCACCAATCTTTCTGAAATTTCTCACAGATAACTATCCCTAACCAGTCTACAATGTGCCCAAGTTTCCTGTTTGTATCTTCAAAAATAAAAATGTGGGAGGCATAACTGCATTTCTCAGTGGGAAAGTGCAATGCAATGATTCCCTATGGGAAAGTGCTTTCCAATGATTCCCTATGGACAAGTACTCTCCAATGAATCCCTATGGGCAAGTGCTGTCCAATGAATCCCTCATTGTTTCAAAAATTAATTGCCACACCAGGCAAGCACCAATGTTTCTGAAATTTTACACACATATCAAGTGAAGTGTTCCCTGTAATGTGCCCAAGTTTCCTGTTTGTATCTTCAAAACTAAAAAAATGGGAGGCATAACTGTATTTACCCCACTACTACCCATTTTTCTAAAATTAATTGCCACACAAGGCAAGCACCTATGTTTCTGAAATTTCACACACATAGGTCCCAAGGTACCACCTACAATGTGGCAAAGTTTCATGTGTGTAACTTTAAAAATGACAAAGTTATAGGTGTTTCTTTCCTCATTGTTTCAAAACTTAATTGCCACACAAGGCAAGCTCCAATGTTTCTGAAATTTCACTCACATATCAAGGCAAGTGGTACCTGTAATGTGCCCAGGTTTCCTGTTTGTATCTTTAAAAATAAAAAAATGGGAGGCGTAACTGTATTTACCCCACTACTACCCATTTTTCTAAAATTAATTGCCACACAAGGCAAGGACCTATGTTTCTGAAATTTCACACACATAGGTCCCAAGGTACCTCCTACAATGTGGCAAAGTTTCATGTTTGTAACTTTAAAAATGACAAAGTTATAAGCATTCCTGGGTATTTATTAAAAAATTAATTGCCACAAAACGCATGCACCAATCTTTCTGAAATTTCTCACAGATAACTATCCCTAACCAGTCTACAATGTGCCCAAGTTTCATCCTTCTATCTTTAAAAATGAAAAAGTTATAGGCGTTTTTGTAAAACAATACTTGGCTATGAGAAAAAGCATTCAAAATGGCGTCCGATCCGGATCGGACATCTGGTCCGATCCGATCCGACCAGCCTCCGATCCAATCCGATCCGACCCCCCAGGTCCGATTCCGATCCGCTATCCGATCCGATCCGGGGGGTCAGTGCACATCCCTACTAAAGATGCAATCCCGTGCAGGTTTAGACAGAAAAAAGCCCTCATGCTGGGAGTTGTAGGACTTTATTCTGTCTAAATCTGCATACGATTCTGCCCTAAAATGCCTGGAAAATAAGGCTTTCTGGTGCCAAAAAGACAACAATGTACGGTTCAAACAAGCCTCTCTGGGGAGGATATCCATAACGGAGCCACCGCTGAAAAGGCCCTCTACTTGCTGTTCATCATCCTCTCTTCATTTGGTGGGGGCACTTGGAGAAGAGCCTCTGAAGACGATCTTAGGGTCCCCTCAGGTATATACTGGTGGAACGAATATGGGCTTACTTCTAAGTAAGGATACATAGGATGGCAGCTTTGAAGTTCGAGGTAAAATCCAACCCATTTAGAGTAGGCCTATTGAAATGAATAGGATTTAATTCAGACATGACTAACATAAATCCCATTCATTTCAACGAGTCTTCTCTAAGTAGGACCCAGGCTGGATTTTACCCTTGGATCCCACGTCTTTTCTTCCAATATGCTCCCTTGAAATATTAGCCATTGCTATGGCCACAAACTGCAGGGCCTCGATCCCCTGCACCCACCACTCACTTCCCATTCACAGCCTTTCTCCCCCCCTCCCCCCGCATCGTATCCTGCCATGTGATAACCCCTAGCCACGCCCCCTCCCCAAATCCGTCTTTGCCCCATCATCCAAGAGCGACACGTCACTGCTCGCGCCTCAACCAAACTCTCCTCTTCCCTCCAAGACAACCATCCTCGTCGTCACTGCTTCTCGCCAATCGGAGGCGAAGGCGGCCGAGCGCGTCTCTCAAACTTCCTCTTTGCTGACAGATGCTGCCCTTGTCCTGTAGTTTCTCTCGTAAGGCGGGCCCTTGAGAGTGACGGACGCGCGTTTCCCCCAATGGCGTCTTTAGAATTGGGCCCGGGGAGGCGGGCCGGCGATGCTGCGGGGAGTGGGTGCGCGTGGAGCGGATGGCTGAGGGAGCGGGACGGAGAGCGGCTCCGGAGTCCCAGGTGAGGAAACGTCGCCCGCGGACGAAAGGTGCCGTCGCCACCGCAAGGCGTGTGGATGGCGGCGGCCATTTAGGACATGAATAGCGTGTTCTGAGGGGAAAGAGGCCCGGCTGGATTGAGGCGACGGGTGTGAGGAGGCTGCTGGCTGGCAATGGGCTTCCCCGCGCAATTGGCCTACGGGGGTGTCCTGAGGTGGTGCAGCGGACTGTGTCGCTTCATCCTGCAGTGCCATTTTCGAACGCCTCCCCACCTCTTAAAAACTCACGTATTCTTGCAGGGAGAAAACTAGTACATGCTTGGGAGAGGGCCAGCCTATAGACCTCTTTCCCTGATGTGCTAGCTCTCTGCTTGCAGGGAACTGGAAAAGTGAGGGTGTGAAATATGAAGGACGCAATGAAACCCACGCATAGAGCCTCCCTCCTGCAGGTAGAAAAATAGCATATCAGGGAGAAGGATGTAGGCTAGTCGCCTCCGTATTGTGTTAGTTTTCTTCAGGAGGTGATTTCTATTCAAGGTAAGGCAACTTTCCCCAACTTGGTTCTCTCCAGATGTTTTGGACTTCAGTTCCCAGCAGCCCCAGCTAGCAAGGTCATTGGACAGGAATGCTGGGAGTTGTAGTACAGACATTAAGAAGGCACCAGGTTGGGGAAGGGTGAGGTAAGAGGAACTGTAAACGTGATTTTTCCGCCCGCTAAAAATCTAAAGTAGAACTGTTGCCACATTCTCCTTTTGCACAGATAGAGGACATAGATTCTTCCTTCCTTAGGCAGACTGTACAGTTCCTCAAATTTTGCAGCGTTGTAGTGGTTATGAGGCACTCCATCCCTACTTGATTGGCAACTTACATCTTCACAAGGGCCATCATAATAGAACATTATATATTTTGCATGCAGAAGGATCCACGTTCAGTCCCCAGAATCTCCAATTAAAAATCTCTAATCAAATCTGGGAAATACCCATGCACTGAGGCCTTGCGTAATCAGTGTAAAGCAGCAATGACCAAGATGGACTGATAACTTGGTATCAGTCTTGGCATTTTCATTTTCGTGTAAAGATTTCCCTTCTTTCTATTCACCACATCTGTTTTATATTGCCTCATTGCAAATATTCCTACTCCCATAGAGCATTTTCCTTTACATATTAGGAATACCCTGCAAAGAAATTCATGGAATGCATGCTTACGTACAGATCAATATGTGGGCTGATCAAACAGGTTTCCGTGCTGTGTCTGTACTTGGTGTACTCATCCTCAGAAAGTGCATTTTAGCCACAGCTTCTTAGCACATGAACACATCCAGCAAAAAAATGCTCACCCCACCCCCTGTTAGATAGGGCTCCCTATAAAAGGGCTTTTAACTCAATAAAAACTCATCTGGATATATAATAATCACATTAAGTAGATAACCATAGCATCAAGAGACATAGAAAGCTTCTCTTCTCCATATCCCCTTTTCAGTTTTATACTGTTTTTGGACAATTATCAAAGTACCGTATCACAATTATTCATTTTTATACTCTTTGGGTTGTATAGAGCTATGAACAATAATTGTGCACATTCTGTTGATATAGGCCAGACTCCTATAGAGAACACATCTCATCTCTAGAGCTTGATTGAATGAATACTCTTCTCATCAGCAAACAAGGCATACTCATGTTTTGACATTGCTGTGGTACATATAGATCTGTTTGTAAAGCATCCTATTTGGGGGTGGTGAGATGTTTGTGTGATGGGAGGATAGTTCAACTTTGTCAAAAAGCATGGTCAGTTTTGGAGATATTGAGCTATTCATTAGTATATCTTGCATATATCTCACACACGTATACACCCTGACAAGGATGAACAAAAGCCTGCTAGTATACTGAGTGATATGTAAAACCATGTATGTCTGTAGCCTGTCTGACACTGGTTGAGGGGGTCTAGAGAATAAGGCATAGTCTATAGTCTTATGACTTAAGAACAGCCAATGTAATGCAGCTCTCAGTGGTAGGTATGTTAGCTGGAGCAATGTGCCTATGTATAGGCATAATTATGTGTACATTTACTCATCCTTCCTCCAGGGAGGTCAGTGCTGTAGACCTCAGAGTCAATTGAATGGGATTTACCTAAAGACTCATCTATGAGTTTATGAAACCCATTTTGATACTCTTATGAATGCATTTTATTTTTAACGTATTTGAAAACTTCTAGCTGTAAAGAAAATCCCCATTCAATCTGCCTTTACACAGTTTAGGAATACAAGCTAAATACAGGTTTGTTTAGCATCTGAAAGCCACTGTGGTGATGTGTAATAAAGACATGTGAGAATAATTGATGGGGACAGGGTTATTTACAGCAAAATCTTATGTCTGTCTACACAAAAGCAAGTCCCATTTAGTTTAATGGAACTTACTTCCAAGTAATTGCGTATAGAATTTCAGAGGCTGATATGGTTGGTTGGTGGTGTTGGATCAGTTGCTTTGAGAAAGAAATGTCTTTGTGGGGAAGTGTCAGTTGAATTGCTGCCTAAAGAAATGACTTTTTTTTATTGGTCCTGATAGAAGAAATATCTTTGTGGCCTAGGAAATGTCCCATTGTAAGAAACATACTTGCTTGTAACGTTATAAGTTAAGAGATTTGGAAGATTTGGTTACGCTTGTTCACATTTTCTTAACTGCTCATCTTTCCCTTCTGTTTTCCTTCCAGGTGTTTAAATACTGTTTGTTGTTGCCTTCGCCAGAATGACTAAGTTAGGCTTCCTCCGCTTGTCCTATGAAAAGCAGGACACCCTCCTCAAGCTCCTCATTCTGTCAATGGCAGCTGTGCTATGTAAGTCTGAACTTTTTAAAAAAACACTTCTAATTGGGAAGGAAGATATATGGCTGTAAGCATAACCTACAGTCTTCTTGGATTACATTGCATCTTGGATCATGGTGCTTGGACTTCAAGTTTCCTATCCCTACACTAGATGTTTATCTAATTTCCAGGGACATAGGATTTTTCAGATTCTCCCTCCCGAAGCCTCCCCTCTCCTATGACTTCAAGAGGGGGACTCTGAGATCCCATCCTGACTCCTCGCTGCCACTCCAGAAAGAACTGCAGTCTTTGCTTTTTGAGATTGCAACAGCAACCTTGGAGGACCTCATACATGTAAAGAAAGGGGGTGTTCTGGTGGGAGAGGAGAGGTCAGGATCCGCTCTATCCTATGGCCTTTTCAGCCCCATTCCTGCTCAGATGCCCACCTATAGGAAAAATTTTAAAAGGAGGAAAAAGAGGTGAAAATCGCCTCCATTTCTCCACCTGCACTGCTAGCAGCAGGGTGCAGAATATTTGGAAGCTTCTAAGATTGGGGACTTCAGTCTAACAAGCAGCAATCCCATAGGATTGTGCCCTCAGTTTCCTACAGTAAAGATCCAGTGTTAAAACCATTTAATCTGTGTACGTATATGAATGTTCCTTTCTTTTGTTTTGTAGCTTTCTCTACTAGACTCTTCTCTGTGTTAAGATTTGAGAGTGTCATTCACGAATTTGATCCGTAAGTATCCCTCTTGCCTCTGTTAGCACAGGTTGCGTTATTATCCTGCAGTGTGTTCGACTTAAAAGAATGATTAAGCAGATTGTTCTGCTTCAATAATAGGGCTTCAATCTGCTTTTAATCAGTTTTTGTATCTTATGTTTGGTGTTGTTCCCTGCCTCGATCCGTTGGGAGAGGCAGGTGATAAATAAATATATTATTATTATTATTATTCAATAATGGAGAGTTTTTCTGGAGAAAATTTTAATAGGCTTAGCTTTAATGAATTTTGCAGTTGAACTAGTATACGTTCTAGTCAGATCCATCTGGATCTAATAAAATAATATCTAAAGAAGCGAGGCCAACTGGAATTCCATTATTCAAAATTAATAGACTGCAGGGAAATGCTTACGCTGCTTTAGCTGCTGACATCCAGTATGAAGCTTCTATAAGGTAACACAATATGTATTGTAGCATGTTAAATAGTGCGCAAGGATCCATTAGAAATGGAACATAAGACTGGGTGCTCCTGGTTGCCTGCAAAGAAGACTGAGTTCTTAGCAAAATGTTTCTGTATGCATTTGGAGTGTTCGTGCTTGGATCTAGTAAGGATCTTATTTCCTGACTGGAAGAAAAAAGTGCTCAACAATCATATTGGCACTACTTTGTATATTAGATTTGGCAGCACTTCTATACAAGCAGCATAGCTGAAGGCTGAGATTGTAATATGAGGAGCAGCAAACAGTAATGTCAATTGGAAAGTGATTTAGATTTCTGTTGCTATCACAGGTATTTTAACTACCGCACAACTCGCTTTCTGGCAGAAGAGGGTTTCTACAAATTTCACAACTGGTTTGATGATAGAGCATGGTATCCGCTGGGGAGGATTATTGGTGGAACTATCTATCCAGGTAAATGATTGCTGTTCCTTGAATATAGAGACACAGTGTGTCGTAATGGCACAACATTTTAGTTCAGTCCTTTTCTAATGTTCTGTGGGTGGAAGCTATTGGATACTGACCAGAGATATTGGGGGATGTTGGAATATATTGCCATGTATCTGCCAAGTAGAGCTGCGGCTGGACAGAATACATGTTGTGTTCCATTAAACTCATTTAAAGCAAAACCCCTACCAATGTCAGTGAGCCTGTAGTTGGCTACTTGGAGGTCAGACGTCATCCTTCAGTGGACCATATTTGGTTCAGGTCTCCCAAGTCCTACACCTGCTCAGTTCTGCTCTTTTGCTTCTAGGAAATCAATGACTCATTGCTGTGACATCTCTTTCTTTCAGGCTTAATGATCACATCAGCAGCGATCTATCATGTTCTGCACTACTTTCATATTACAATTGACATCAGAAATGTGTGTGTTTTCCTGGCTCCCCTTTTCTCCTCCTTCACCACCATAGTAACGTATCACCTCACCAAAGAACTCAAGGTAAAAACAAGGAAAGAGAAAAGTTGCCAGGGTCATAGCTGACTTTCTAATGCTTGATTTATTTTTGTGCTATTGCAAAAGAGCTGATGTTGGCATTGTTAGTTTCTAATGCTTGCTATTTTCTTTTAAAATTGATATTGATTAGTTATGGCTTAAACAAGATTTCTTAGGCACTTCATTCTGTGCATTTGGCCTTTCATTCAGATTTGTGATGTACAAAATATGAAATTTTGCACTCGAAGTTTCATATTTTGTAATAACAATGTCTGCAGTAAGCAGTCTGTCCTCTCTATTTGCAACATGAATGTTATGCAGATGAAGGAAATTCTGCAACCTCTCTAACATTTGGCCTGTTCAGATCTTAACATGGATACTGGGGATGAAGAGGGAAGAGGAACTGGGAATCTTTGTGTTGGTGTATCTTGAAGGATAGCCTGGGCTATCCAGGATAAGTGTGATTCACAAGCTTCCAATGTATCCATGGACACAAGGATTTTCTGAGCCTCTAGATGCTCAGCCTGGAGATGGTTGTTGAGTCCTAGCAATCAAAGCTATCTGTTGGTTTGTGATGGGGTGTTACATGCATTCTATCACTCCTGGTACTGGTCAGAAGTTAGTAATCAGGTGTATATTTTATCTTGGAACCATTAATGGAAGAGGTCAGGTCTTCTTTGTAATAGCTTTCATCACTACTGGATATCCACCCCCCCACCCCCCTTTGCAGGATAACACTTAGAGCTGAGAAAAACCTAGCTTGCTCGACCAAACCTCTCTTACATGTAATAACATTCATATGCACTTAGTATCGCTGGTTGTACTTACTACAGTTCTTTTTAATGACTTGGGCATCCGTATCTTTCTTTTTTTCCTTTTTTTATGGCTAGGATGCAGGAGCAGGCCTCTTGGCAGCTGCAATGATTGCTGTGGTGCCTGGCTACATCTCCCGTTCTGTTGCTGGATCCTATGACAATGAAGGTGAGATCAGAGTTTAAAGTGCCGTGCGTATTGTCCTGTGGAAATTGATGGTTCTTCATATTTGTATGGGGATTAGCAAAACTTACATACTAGTTTGATTCTTATACTTCGTTTATTTCCAGGTATTGCTATATTCTGTATGCTTCTGACCTACTACATGTGGATTAAAGCAGTGAAGACAGGCTCGATCTATTGGGCAGCCATGTGTGCACTTGCCTATTTCTACATGGTAAATGAGTGCTTTCAATAATGCATTGAATTTCTTGAACTACTTCTCAGCTGTATGAGCAGCTCCTTGCTTTGCCATCATCAAAACTGACAAGAGTGAGTTAAATTCAGGCAACAACTGGCTATAACTATCTCCCAAGTTGCATATATTTTGCACTCCTGTAACTACTGTAACTCAGTTTAACTGTCACATCATTGCAGTTTCATGAAAGACTGTGTTCAGACAATATGATAACCCACACTCAAGGGTTGAATGTGGATTGTTGCAGAACTGTGGGTTGTTGTGTTGTCTGTACTGAGCTGCGGAGCAAACTATGGTTTGTTAACCATGAACAACCCACAGTTCACAACCCAACAAACTATGGGTTCTCTTCATATGTTGTTCGTGATTAACAAACCATGGTTTGGAAGTGTGGCTGGGTTCAGACAACACAACAACCCATGTTTTAACTACAACCCACAGTTCAACAACAACTCACACTCAACCCTTGAGTGTGGGTTATGTTGTCTGAACCCAGCCATTGACTGGGTTCACATGAGATGAAAACCTAGCATGGGTAACTAAGCCACTGAGGGTTGTCATGTTGTCTGAACTCAAGACAGGTTCCCACAGGGTAGCTTATTTTTAGGCAACAACATACCCTGGCAACCCATGGCTTCTTGTAGGGTTATTTAACCCTCGATGGGTTGCTGTGTCCTCCAGACCTTGGGGAGCAATTTTATTGTGGATTGTGGTGATTTGACACAGAACTTGTTAAGAGTCGCAAAAAAAACCCTGCTGCTCTTCCCAATCATGCCCGCCCATGCCTCCTCAAGCCTCACTTGCCAGTGACTGCCCCTCATATGATGCCCAAAGAGTACTTTGGAGGGGCTATCACGTATTTGCCAACCCCTTAAAAAAAATTGCCCCCAGAGTTTTTGTATTTTGGTGGTATGCAAATGTACACTTATTGCTGTGGGATATGTATAGCTTTGCCTTGTAAATTGCCGTGTATGTTTCAACTCTTCAAAGTGAAATAGGAAACATACAAGGAAATTAACAAGAGGAGACTGCATATAGGCTAATTTGTACACCGTTGACAGCAGTAGGTGGAGAAAAGAGGGAAAGATCGGGAGAAGTAGGTGCACTAAAATGGGGGAATGAGAATATTGGTGATCTTCTGGGTTGAACTTGACACATCTTTCACAGTAACTGTGGCGTTAATCAGCTGTCACTTAGCTTTACCTCTCTATCTGTGATATCGGGCACATCCAAGCTGTTTTTTCCACTGGCTCAACAAGGGTTTAATCCTTTAGCCAATGTGAAAGTCTGCTATAAGATTATGTCTCTTTGGCATGGAAAGGAATAGGCAACTGTGAATTTCTCTAAAGTTAATAATAATTTTCTTTGTGGGGTAAGCAGTCTCTTTGGTGATGTAATTGCTATGTCTGTTCTTATCTTTTCTCAGGTTTCTTCATGGGGTGGCTATGTATTTTTGATTAATCTCATTCCCCTTCATGTCTTGGTTCTGATGCTGACTGGACGATTCTCCCACCGGATATATGTGGCTTATTGCACAGTATACTGCTTAGGAACCATTTTATCTATGCAGATCTCTTTTGTTGGCTTTCAGGTGAGAAACCTGGGATGTTGGGAAAAATAAGTGATTTTAATTTTGTGCATATCTGTTGGCTAGGAAAAACACTCTTCTGTAGTGAAATGTCAAGCTAATTCATCCGGTTTAGCTCTCAAATAACATTTCCCATTTAATAGAGGATTGTTATTGCATTGTAATGTTTTCAGAAAATGCCTGTCTTCCCATAAATTAACCCACATTATCTCTTTTTTTGTGCTAGCCATAAAACACTGTAGTCTTTCTGGGCTTTTCAAATCCTTGGGCTTTGTCTGAACCACCTTGTGATAAATGCTTATAGGCTGGTTGACATGTAATGCTAAACAGCTGCTTAATGTATATGCATGAGCTACCACAAGCCCCAGTAAATCCTTGAGCCCATGTGCTCCCCTCTTTCCCCCACACACAACAGGGAGACGGACCTCTGCAGTGTTTACTTTCGGTTCCACAGAATCTGTGTCAGAGATTGAGGTTTAAAACAAATTCTGTAAGGTTTCTAAACAAACTAACTTCAGACTATGGGTTCTGAACCTGGGTTGTTTAACTAACCAGAATTTGTTTAAAACCACAATCCCTGGTATGAACGTAACAGTAAGCTGGAATTCCGTGAAACAAACTGGGTGATAGCAGGGAGCACACAAGGCTGAGGTTTTGCATGTGTTCATTGCAGCTCATGCATATGGTTTAAAACCATGGATTAGTGTTACATGTGAACCAGCCCATTGAGTTAGAATAGGAAATTAAGGGGTAAAGAAAGTAATCAAATCTGTTACAAATGGAAAAGGTGGCGAGTAGACAAAGTTTTGCTGGTATCAGACTAATTATTCATGAACTCTGTCCAACTGTTAGTGATGATTCTTTGTGGTTAAGTGGTGGCTTATATGGGACCATTAGCCAGAGACAAATGATTTAATTGTCACAGGATGCATCTTAACTGTGACTGTTGTTCTTTCCTGTAGCCTGTCTTGTCATCTGAACACATGGCTGCCTTGGGTGTATTCGGCTTATGTCAAATCCATGCCTTTGTGGATTATCTGCGCAGCAAACTGAACCCTCAACAGTTCGAGGTTCTATTTAGGAGTGTGATCTCCCTGGTTGGGTTTGTCCTTCTGTCAATAGGAGCTGTTCTGATGTTGACAGGTGTGATGATACTGATGCTATTAAGATGTATGCCTAGCATATTTCTGTACTGTTTCATAGGGACATTAACCTGATGGACTAGAAACAATCTTTATCTTAAGAGGAAAAGTTCCCTTGTTTTGGTTAAGAATAATGTTTTGTTGAACCATTTAAAATTAGTCTTTCTTGGCTGTGGGCAAGAATGCAATAGTTTTACTGTGTACACACACAGTTTAGGGCATAAAATTCAACATCCTGAGAATAACTTTTTTTTTAAAAAAAAGCCAAGTTTATGGTGGCAATAGATAAAACATGAAAAATCAGACTATTTGGTGAAATCTCATACTCGGACTGGGATTTAATTGTTAGGTGCTTGAAGCTTTGGAGAGCTCTGGATTAGTAGAAGCACTCTGGGTAGCAAGAGCAGAATTATCCAAAATAAGCAAATCAACTTCTTTATGTGATGAGTTTTCTCAAGGAAAGAGAAATAACTGTTTTGAACAAGAAAAATAAATGTTTCTAGAGCTCAATCAGATTATGACTTATCTTTTAGCAGAACTGAACTTTTAAATCTAAATTTTGGAAACTTTTAGTTCTAGAACATGCATATTGAAAATGGGACATTGTGCAGATTTGTTGAGATATTGACTGCCCCATAATACAGTATAGCTCTGCCTGCTAATATCCCTATGTGAATTTGGATCTCTCTGATCTTTGTCAGGAAAAATCTCCCCATGGACTGGCCGGTTCTACTCGCTGCTTGATCCTTCCTATGCAAAGAATAATATTCCCATCATTGCATCAGTCTCTGAGCACCAGCCTACCACATGGTCGTCTTATTATTTTGATTTGCAGCTTCTTGTTTTCATGTTCCCAGGTTTGTATTGCTTACTTATTTATTAAATGCTTTCATAGTGATCATCTTCTGCCAAATAGCTGACTCTTCTTTTAAAGAGGCAGATACTGTTGACATTCTTCAGGAAATAAGTGGTCTTCTTTTTAAAGACTGCATCCATTATCCGACAAAAAGAGAGTTAATGGATAATGATAACATCATCTTGCTGTGGAGAGGCACTGAGAGTTGGTTAGAAGATGCCACTATTCTGAAGGGTTTGCAATGTGATGCTTTGATTTTTTTATTCTGTTAGTCCCTAATGCCCATGTTATAGTCACGTTGTTTGAATAAGAATGTTCTATATGTTACTGTCTGCTTGCATAGCATCTCACCCATCTCTCTCTCTCTCTCTCTTTTACAGTTGGTCTATATTACTGTTTCAGCAACCTATCTGATGCTCGCATTTTTATTATCATGTATGGTGTAACCAGCATGTACTTCTCTGCTGTGATGGTGAGTACTGAATGTAGACTTATCATGGCATTGGCCAATTTAGGAGAGTTGTACCAGTGCAAGAGGGTAAAATAAAACATAGATTCTCTTACTTGACCTCAGCTGAGTCAGGTAAGAGAACATCATCTGGGAAGAGTGGATAAATTGTTCTTTTGGTGGAGACATTAGTACCACATCTGACCGCCTTTTCAATTTCACACCCTAGTGCACCCCATATGTGTTATTGGCTGATTGGCTTGGAGACAGCCATCCTTTTTTTGGTTGAATCGTTTAATCACTCCTTTAATCATTTCTGATCTCTCTCTGTGTGCCTCCATAATTTCTGTTTTATCTGCATAGTAGTCAGATGCTCAGTGTACTGCTGTCTTAACAGGTTCGTCTCATGCTGGTATTGGCCCCAGTTATGTGCATTCTGTCTGGCATTGGAGTCTCTCAAGTATTGTCAACTTATATGAAAAATCTAGATATCAGCCGACCAGACAAGAAATCAAAAAAGCAACAGGATTCTACTTATCCCATTAAAAATGAAGTGAGTTTGTTATCTTTTTGTCACACTTTTCAAGCAAATGTTAAAGATATGACTATGGAAGTCATAGGTTGCTTCACTAGAACTGGAAGGGAATATTGTGGAAATTGCATCGGACAATCTCTAAATCACATGCTTATTTATTTATTTATTTATTTATTATAGCATGTTATGGAGAACATTTTTTTCTGTTAAAAGGTAGATAGATTCTGTACAGGCTGTGAGTGAAAGTTAAAAATTAATATGTTAAGAAGATGGTGGTCTTTACCAAAGTAAAGAACATAACTTCAGTGTGTGCATGTTTTCATGGTGACTATTGCTCTTCTAGGTTGCCAGTGGTATGATCCTAGTCATGGCTTTCTTCTTGATCACCTATACTTTCCATTCAACTTGGGTAACCAGTGAAGCCTACTCTTCCCCCTCCATAGTGCTGTCTGCTCGTGGTGGTGATGGGAGCAGAATTATCTTCGATGACTTCAGAGAGGCTTATTATTGGCTTCGTCACAATACGCCAGAGGTAATTCTCTACAGAATTTTCAAGACAGTTAACAATATAAAAACATAAAATCATTTGTAGAAAAGTCAGCAACCTTTAAATGGATAAACGTGTCAACAGATTGAGTAGTATTAAGCATCAGATACCATTAAAAGTTGAGGAATAAAATTATCAAGAAGGGAACCTGGTGCATGGTTGGGGGTAGTGTTAGAGTTCCAGAGGCGAGACACAATAACCAAAAAATCCCTGTTTCTCCTTGCCACCAATTTTGGTGTAAAAGGCAGGGATACTATTAGTGGGGCCTCAGAAGAGGATATTGATAGTTTGTCAGGGTTCATATGAGAGCAGGTGGTTTTATTAACTTTATGTCAAAGGCATCTGCATTTATTAATTTTCTTCTTTCCCTCTAAGATATAAAAGACTGCATGAATTTTCAATTACTGACTAATCTATTATAAATTTGTAATGTTATTATGTGAAGGGACTGTTGCCCATTCTGGGATGTTAGCTAATGTTATTGGCACTGCCAGCTATCTGAGTGTGTGCTGCCTCTAAGTGTCTTGGATATACTCCAGGGTGCGGGGGTTAATGCTTGCTGTCAGCATCACCTCTGCAGTGTTTCTCTGAAAGAAAGAAAGAAAGAAAGAAAGAAAGAAAGAAAGAGAAAGAAAGGATGGATGGATGGACATGTATATATTGGGAGTAAAACTAAAGTAGCTCTCCTCCACCCTCACCAATATACTATACATACTATTAATAAAACCCTATAAATAAAATTAATAATATTTACTGCATAATTTTCCTAATGTTTCTAAGCACTGTGCAGATACTAAAAGATCATACAATCCGTGGCTGCAGGCTCACAGTCTAATAGATATGAAATGACACAAAAGAAAAAATGGATGGGGAAGGAGGAGAAAAGCAAAGTACAAGAGGTTGGAGCAGAATGAACTTTTTAGCAGGGAAGGGGAAGCAATCTCCATGCAGCTACTCCATCTCTGCTTAGTAGATTGCTTGAGACTATGATCTTCCTGGGAGGCAGAAAGTGTTTCTTCCCGGTAGCTCTTGGGGTCTTGGTTGATGACAGAGGCCAGAATGTGCTTCCCTTCAGCTTTGCCATCCCAGGGCTCTTGAAAGGTCTTGTAAACATATTCCAGTACTTTTTGAAAGTTATTAGTCCATGTAATAAAACATATGCGAAACCTTCAATACCAAGCAGAATGGTTTCTAATTAAAACCTTTTTAATAAATGCAAATCATTACTCAGTAAGTGTAATTAGGCCTATAAAAATGGCAAATGTATCATACTTTATTTCATTTATGCAAAAACCCTACTTTGTATAGTCACACTATACAATTCCTAGAATGTTGGCATTATCATTCAACTGATAAAGCCTATCATACTAATCCAGAATACACACACACACACACACACACACACACACATGCCACATAGTTCTCCCCACCACATCCTTATCCGAAATTAGCTCAAATATGTTTAGTACTTTTGTATGTGTTAGCTCATAGAATGTATGCTGATTGTCTTTTTCTGTTTGAACTCAGGATGCAAAGGTTATGTCCTGGTGGGATTATGGGTATCAGATAACAGCCATGGCAAACCGAACGATTCTTGTGGATAACAATACTTGGAATAACACTCACATTTCTCGAGTTGGTCAGGTAGGTCCAGTAGCTCTATGAATTCTAGATTGTCTTTCTAGCATTCTGAACAAGCCATGGAAGCATGTTATTTTTTTTTAGTCTATGGGAATGAACCTTAATGCCTCCAATGAATGATGAGTAACTAAACTGAAAGAGTGTGTTAGACCATCAAGTTAGAAGGTATAGTAACTGATGTACAGTGAATTCATGAGCTGCTGTTTTATTTTCAGGCCATGGCGTCCACAGAAGAGCGAGCTTATGAGATTATGAGGGAGCTGGATGTCAGTTATGTGTTGGTTATATTTGGAGGCCTCACAGGATATTCCTCAGATGGTAATCTTGTACTTCTGTTATACAAATTGTACATTTCCCATGAAAGGAGCTTCCATTGTTCAGTGTTCCACGCTTACGTTCCACGTCATACTAATCTTCCCTGTTGATTTGGGGTAAGGCAGAGAGAGAATTTGCATGTGCTACAGCACTGTATATGTTGAGAAATTCCTTCTGACATGGATCCTATTTTCTATATAAAGAGTTCTGTAATGGCCCAGAAAAAAAACTTTTAACCAAGAGCAAAGGGTGGCTTTTGTGATATGTGGTAAATTCAGTAACTGGATGTCTTCACTGATTTGTTATACTGATGAATTTGGAAGAGGGTTACTCAACCACATCACTGTCTCTCCCTTAGATATCAACAAATTTTTATGGATGGTGAGAATTGGAGGGAGCACAGACACCGGCAAGCACATAAAGGAGCACGATTACTACACATCAACAGGAGAGTTCCGTGTGGACAGGGAGGGCTCCCCTGTGCTGCTTAATTGCCTTATGTACAAGATGTGCTACTATCGCTTTGGACAGGTCTACACAGAAGCCAGTGAGTGATGTTAATTTGAATACTGCAGAATTAAATATAAGGACTTAGGTTTGTGTTAAATCCTTGATTCTCCCAGTATCTGGTCTTTTCTCTGACACATGCTTAGAGTTTATAGCAAAATGGGTGTGTGGTAGGGGGAGAACATGCCATAATCCTATTTACTTTGGTCCCCTTGCTCATGTGATCCTTATCCTGAACAAAGCATTGCTGCATATTGATGGAAAGCTGGCTGGAAAAACAGGATGTGGTGAAAACGCCACATTTTTACTGGCTTGAAAGGAGCTTTTAGGGTAGAAAAACTAGAGTTAATGTGGATGGGTGGTGGGCACCAGGGAAGCTTCTTTTGGTCATTATTTTTTCCTCCCCTATTTCTAGAGCGTCCTCCAGGTTATGACAGAGTGCGAAATGCTGAGATTGGCAACAAAGACTTTGAGCTCGATGTATTGGAGGAGGCCTACACCACAGAACACTGGCTAGTCCGAATATACAAAGTAAGCAAGTTCTAGGTCCCTTCAGCTGCCTAAATGTGGAGAGATGAAAGCAACTGGGTGTTCTACATTGTTCTCTGCAGGCTGCCCATATGAAACACCCTTTTTGTACAAGGCTGAAGTCCTAAATTATTTGTTTAGGGTTTGTGATTTGTTGTAACACGTGCAAATTGTTGACAGTCATTCAGAATGTGCTGGACTTTATACTAGATTTGGAAATTATTTAAACTTTATCCACTCTCAAATAAAAGTGTACTCAGCAGTTCACCCAGCAGCTGGCTGGTAAGGGAACAGTGATTGCCAAATTATGTGGTGCATCTCTGAAATCAGTAAATCTTCTGTCTGGATGACAATCTGCAGCCATGTATTAGCAAACTTACATCTCTATTTCTAGGCAGAATTAGGAACCACTAAGCACACGAAACTGGGCTTAGGTGCGCCTAACATTTCATTTGATAGCCTGATCTTATACAAAGGTTAGGAAAGGAAGAGGGATCGTTAAAGAACAGAAAAGGGTACTTGGAGGTTAGAATAAAAACATAGCTCTGACCCATACCGGCTAGTTCCCTGAGTATCATTGGGTCAGAACTTCTGGAATAAGAAACAACTGTGATATTTTTAACGTCACTGGTTGTGCTTTTTGCCGGATCTGTTTGCTTCCTGCCTCTTAGTTTTCTTTCCATATTTAAATAGAAGGGGAGAAATTTACATTTGCTTCTGACATGGTATGCATGTGTGTGCTGTTCCAGGATTTTAATCCTAATGAGTTGTGAAAGCTTGTCCTGCTGCTAAATTCTGAACTGGGAAGTGAGCCACTGCATCACAGTACAAGTGAAGAGAAATGGTAGCCAAACCTTTGATCTGGTTAATATTGAGGAAACAGAAGTTAATAGGTTTCTCAACAGTAATGAACAGAAAAAAGAAGCAATGGAGAGCATTTTTCTCTCTCCGAGATAAATATAAAGAACCCATTGTTAATTGCTAGGTTAATTAACTCAGCTTTCATCCATTTTGTCTTAACAGGTAAAGGACTTGGATAATCGTGGATTGTCAAGAACGTAATTTGCCTTCAGATGTACCATAATGAGCACTGATCAAGCCTTTGCCTGTGAAGCAGATGGGTTTTTATACTGTTTGTCAGTAAGGAATTGGGATTTAATCGCCCCCAAATCCCATCCTCATGCATTGAGTCCGTATTAAATGGAATGATTTTTATAAAAATGAACTGGCTACCAAATCAGAAATAGTGGCTTTATGATGGGATAATTAAAAAGGGTATGGAAAAGTGTGTATTCTTGTTCATTTCCTTCTGACCCTTTACTTGGCAGTTTACAATAGTAGTCTAAATGATCAGATATCTGTAACTTGGAAGGGTGTGTGTGAGCAGTTGAATATCTTCTTACCTACCTCTTGCCTACCTACCAGCTGCTTTATTCTCATACCTACTCTTCCTGTGTAAATGGGCTTAGGTTTACTTTTTACGTTTTATACTATATGAAACCAACTTCCCTCCAGCTTCTACCACTGAAGAAATCTGAGTGTCCTCTATATAAATGAAACATATTATTTACATATATAATAGCCCTCCCTCTTTCATAGATCTTTCAGGAATTTTATTTTAAAGATTTAACTTGATTATTGAGGAATGCTGCTCGCTGATGGAGGACATGCATCATGTTTGGATTGAGAAAAGATCTGGATAAGAGTTACACTGTGTAAAAGACTTAACCATGTATTTCGCCAATACTAATGGACACAGAGTTGAATATCTGTTAAACAAAATCAGACAAACTGCTGTTCATGAAAGAAGGAAAGTCTTTACTCATGTAACATTATTAATCCTATAGCCCTTAAATACACTGGCTGTCATCTGTAGGATGGAGGATCTCCTGTCTGAATTTGAACTGGAACTCCCTGTATATAAATGGACTTTTGCTCTTTGAAACCAAACTATAACGCAGAATTCAATTTTGCAGTCACAAAAATGGAATCAATGCGAGGCCCTTGGTGGAAAAGGTTTTGGACTAAGACTTTCTCTTAAAAGGACAATTCATACCTGCATGTCTGGGCAATTTAAATGACAAAGAAGTTGACTTAATATGTTCCTCATGTACAACTTAAAAATCAGTCACCCACATATTCCCAACAACCTTAATGTAAGATTGAAGAAGGCACGATAAAGAATTTTAAAAAACCTGCAAAGGCATAAATGTGGCTGATTTACAGTGCAATCAGAAGTAAGACTAAGTGGGATTTCCCCCCCCCCCCCATAAGTGAGTATAGAACTACAGCCATAGACTGATGGAAAGTGGTCTAAATGTATGTACATTCACCTTAATCTGTTCCCTACTAAGGGTGGCGTGACTCATTACAGCAATTTTCTCATAAGAATAATCAGATGGCAGAGTATTAACCTACAAGTGATTCACCAGAGTTCTTGTCTGAAAAGTAAAAAAAGGTTTTATTATACTTGATAAGGGAGGCCTTGAGTGTTCTAAAGCTCTGGGATGAGCTAAAACTAAAACTGACAGTAGTAGCAGGAGAGCAAGTAAATTAACAAGGACACTCTGCACATGCTCACATGGCATTTATTTTAAAGATTGGTATATACCATTTTAGCAATGAGTTCAGGCATGGAAGTCAGGTTTCCCAGGGCTTAACACTTTGTTCAAGCTGAATTCCACTTAAGCAAGACACTAATGACATCAGTTCTAAATTACTTGATAGGCTTATAGTGAATTTTTTGCAAGATTATCATTTGGAAACAAGCCACAGTTCCAAAACCTGTATTCAGTGTCTGGACTTAGTCCTAGAATATGTGATGAAATAGATGTAGAATGAGTCCTATTGCCATTGAGTAACCCTAGTCAGCTTCCATGAATCAGGTCAGAACTGCTTTTAGGGTGAGCATGAGCCATGACACCTGCTTTCAAATTCAAAAGCACCCAAGAGCCCTACTTGATCATACTAAAGTTCCATCTGGTCCAGTATCCTGTTTATTATACAAAGCAAATGTGCTTTTGGGAAGCCTACAAGCATGACATGAAGGTAACAACAGCCTTCTACAGTATTCATTTCAGTAATTTACTGCCTCTGTACCTGGAGTTCTTATATAGCAGTCTAGCCTATAGGCCATTGGACGTCTTCATTCATTTTCTAATCTTTTTAAAGTCATCCAGGCTAATTCTATGAATATTGGTTTGTGTTTTTCTGGTCCACAGTAGCTTATGCCATAATAAAATTTGTGTAACAAGACTATTCTGGAAATTCTAGCAATCAAAACAAAGCAATGAAAGTCACCTTGAAAGGCTGAGTGAGGCCTGTAATCCTATACACGTACTTGCCTAGGAGTAAGTCACTTTGGACTCTGTGCAATCCTATATGGTATAAGCTTTTGTGGGACTAGAGCCCATTTCGTCAGATGCCATGGAAACCTATGCCACACTAAAAACATTTAACAGCACAATCTTGTGCATATTTACTCAGAAGTATGCCCTCCTGTTCAATTTCATTTTATTAGTTACTACATTTTTATACTGCCCAATAGCTGAGACACTGGGCAATTCACAATTAAAACCATAACATGCAACAGATCAAAACACAATAGAAAGCTTTAAAAATTTAAGAATGCCACGTAAAACCAAAATAAGCCCAGCAGCAGTCGCAGCCCAGGGAAAGCCTGCTATTTTTTTTAATTTTTTTTTAAAAAATTATTTCACTTGCTCAATGATGCTCACTTACTAGAAACCGTTTAGCATTGCAGCCTGATCAAGCAATCCCATCCCCACCTAGCCAGGGATCATGCCCCGGAGCAACCAATGGAAGTATAGGACTGCACTAAACCTTCCAACAGTGCACTCCTGCACGTTTAGCCTCCGCAGTGACCCCCGCTGGGTTCAAGGGCAACTCCTAGGCAAGACTTTACCTGTAGGATTGCAGGCGCCGAAGTGACGTTTTTGCAGCGGGCGCCTAAGGGGGCTGCCAGACTCAAAGGAGTCCGGGGCCAGTGGGAGCTTTCTTGTTTGTGCGAGGAGAGAAAGATGCATGAGATGATGCTTGAGGAGGAGGCAATTCTTTGCACATTTAGACAGGATGCTGGGAGTTGTAGGGCTGCCCCCCACCGCCCCGGTCTGCCCGTTGTATAGGATTGTACCCCCCTGAGAGACTCTCGGCGCTTTGGCTTGGCGGGACGGCACTGGCCGCCATTATGCCGCCTCACGGCCGAGGCAGAAGCAGTGGGAGGAGCTGGTGCCGGAACCCAGGCGCCGCTTTCTGTCCTCCTCCTCCTCCCGTCTCTGCCCGGCTCCTGTTTTCGTCGCTGTTGGGCGGGAAAAGCTGTTTGCGGAGGGGCCGGCGAACTAGCCGCCTCCGCTGCCCCGGTGAGGACAAGCGCGTGTGGGTCGCCCTCTTTCTCTATGGGTGGGAAAGCCAGGGTGCCTCTTCCTCCGTGTCCCCCCCCCCCCCCACACACACACACGGTGCCGGACTAATGGCTTCCCTTCCCCTGCTCTTCATTTCCTCCACACGGGAGGCGTTTGAGGGAGACAAGAAGTCTCGGAGGGGGAGAAGTTCTGGGGAGGGATTCCTAAGCTGCGAGGTGAGGGCTGCAACAAAGTGTTGCAGCGTGGGGTGTTTGTGTGCCGGGCCGCTGCCAGCCGTGCCCTTTCCCCCAAGTTACTCCATTCCAGTTTTTCCCACCAGATGTTTTGGAGTTTCAACTCCCATCAGCTCCAGCCAGCATGGCCAATGGTCAGGCATGCTGGGGGGGGGGGGGTTGTACTCCAAAGTTATCAGGAGAGCGCCCAGTTGGGGAAGGCTGCTCTGTTTCATCCCACCCACCCCGCAGTAAGATTTCCATTGTCAAGTCGGTATTCTGTGCCCATTGAGCATGCTTGTTCCTCAGTGGGCTGTTTGGGGGAGTTTCCCCTGTCCTTTGTGGGGTGGGTTCCCTTAAGCCCCCTTCCTTCTGTCGAATTCTGGGTCCCCTGGGCTTCTGGATACTTCAGGGTTTTTTGCATGGATGGTGCAATTCTGGCTATGTACGGATGGGCTCTTGGAGAATGAGTTTGTCATTAGTATATAGCAGCCTTCCCACCTCCTGGTGCCCTCCAGATGTTTGGGACTCCAATCAGCCCCAGCCAGCATGGTCAGGAATGCTGGGAGTTGTAGTCCAAAACTTCTGGAAGGCACCAGATTGGAGAAGGCTGGATGGCTGTGGGTGATTTAAACCCACACTGGGTTTCCCATTCCCTTCTTCTTTGCAGAATTCTTATGTCTTTTAAGAGTGACTTGGCAGCAACTCAACAGATGTAGTGTTTTCCTTCATCATTGTATTTGCTGGCCTTGAGAAAGCAGCACCAGTTGAATTACTTCCTGTTAAGCCGTTGTTAGGGTGGGCGGGGTGGGGAGTAAATGTTGGGACTCAACCAAGTCCTTTTCACTGAAATCTGTGGATGAGGCACTGCTATTTCAGAATCCCAGGTGTATTGGTACAAGCCATGATGCTTTCTCTGTAGTAGTTTTGGACTAATATTCCTATTTTAGATTGCTGCACAATAAGACTTTGTATTATTCCAGACGTTGTACATTCTGAGAGTGGTAGACAGCAAGCACACTGGCTTTATTGTGTTTATTTTGCAGTGTTATTGGTTTGTTTAAACAGTGGCCTTTTATTTTTGTGTAGCATATTAAATGTTGTGATTGCCATGATCTTATTTGGGGGGATTGTTTCTCAATTGAAAAAAAAGTTTCTAAATGATTTTGGCATACTTTAAGATTCAAAGATAAATAGAATTTGATTGCCTCTGACCTGGAAACAACTTGAATTCAGATGTGGCAGAAATACAGTTTGGGGCGTGTCACAGGCCTCCTCCACACGAGATGTTTAATGAGCCTTAAAGGCTCATTATAAATTTTACCTCCACACCAGCGGAGCGCAAAACGGGCGTACAGGCGCGTTATCTCCCCGATAATGCGCATTTTCGAATGCGCGTTAAATAGCGACTTTTATTTTGCTCCGGCCGTTAAAGCGCATTTTCGCCGTGTGAACAAGCGATTATGCGCATTAACGTCTTCTAAAGCGCTTTTTGGACATGAATTAATGCGCTTCGCCGCCTCTCGCCGCCTCCCGTGCAGAGGGATTAGGCGTAAATGCGCCTCCGCGATAATGCGCATAATCCCGGAACCGGGCGCAAAAGCGCATCCTTGTGGACAATTAAAGCTCCGTGTTTCTGGCCTGTATCAGGTAGCATCCCAAATGGGTTCTGGTTAGTGTGTTTCTTGTAGGCCAGCTTTGTAGTTAAGTAGGCTGACCATATGAAAAGGAGGACAGGGCTCCTGTAACTTTAACAGTTGTAGAGAAAAAAGAATTTCAGCCTGTGTCGTTTCTATGCAATTAGTTCCTGGTGAAATTCCCTCTTCATCACAACAGTTAAAGGTGCAGGCACTATACTAGAGTGACCATATACAAAAGAAGGCAGGGCTGTGCAACTTTAACTGTTGTGATGAAGAGGGAATTTCACCAGGAACTAATTGCATACAAATGACACCGACTGAAATTCCCTTTTCTCTACAACTGTTAAAGTTACAGGACCCCTGTCCTCCTTTTTGTATGGTCAGCCTAAGTGTTCACCTGGTAGCCATAGGTGACAAAGAATTCTAGGCAGGTGAGTAAGTGAGCTAGTGCAGGACTGATGGAGTGCTCAGTCCCTCTTTTGCATCCAGCAAAGAAACCAAGTGGCCACAAGAGGAGAAATGGAGCATAGAAATATAGCAGGCAACTGCAGGAGCGTTGGAGCTCACTGTCCCTCTTCTACTAGCCTATAGCGGTTTAGTAATTTATCTGTAGACTTACGTTAGAGGCGGATATGTGAAGGCTGGCTTTTACTGCCCATTCTATGAATGTTTACTGATAAGTAAGCTCACTGTTAAATACAGTTGCCCAGGAAGCGTGCATAGGACTGCATCCTTAGTGTTCTGCTGTAAGAGGCATCTGTTATATTTCATTTCATTTATTACATTTTATAAAGCCCCAATGACCAAAGTTCTCTACGCAGCTTACAAAAATTAAAAACCATAAAAATGCAATATTGAGCATTATAAAAAATCTGGCTACGTTCAAACATATAGTCAGACAGTGTGCAAACACACCCACACATATCTAAACGATTTTAACATTCATCAATAAGAAATCCAAGAGCTGAATTAAAAAACTTACATGTGGCCAAATGCCTGAGAGTAGAGGAAAGTCTTAACCCGGTGCCAAAAAGGTAACTATGTTGGCACCAGGCAGGCCTTGCTGGGGAGATCATCGTTCCATAATTGGGGGAGGGGAGGGGGAGCACCACTGAAAAGGCCCTCTCCCTTATTTCCACCTTCCAAACCTCCTTGTAGGAGGCACCTGGAGGAAGGCCTTAGATGATGAGTGTAGTATACTGGCAGGTTCATGCTAGGAGAGGCGCTCTGTCAGACAATTCCAGTCCGTGTAAGGCTTTATAAGCCAAAATCATGTTATTTGCTCATTAAGAAATAAAGGACTTTTTGTGATGCTTGACTTACCAAATTCCTTATTTTGTTGTTCTGTAGAGCGTGTGCTGTCTTTCAACATGGCAGTGCCTTTTGTGGAAGACTGGGACTTAGTTCAGACCCTTGGAGAAGGTGCTTATGGAGAGTGAGTATATGTAGCTTAGGCAACAACATATAACATGTAGCTTGTGAAGGTAGAACCATGTTTGCAGAGCAAGGGGGAGCTGTAAATTGAAGTTGCTGTTATGTTCTTCTGTTGGGGAATTGTAAATCTAATAATAATAATAATAATAATAATAATAATATATTTATGTATTTATTTCTAACCCGCTTCTCCCTCTGGATCGAGGCAGGGAACAACAATAAATATAAATAGAAAGACCATAAAATAAAACATTAAAACAAATAAAACTAATACATTATTAAAAACGTCTTAAAATTCAACTGGGTAGGCCTGCCGGAAGAGATTTGAGTTGTGGAGTCAGTTCTGTGAAGGGGAGAAAATGTATACTCTGGATGGTGGACAAAGCCTAGACTAATCTTATGCTTTAACTACTTTAGCAATAATGTCCAAGGTAGAAAGCCTTGTTGTAACCCTGCTTTCATTCTCCTCTTTAGAGTTCAGCTGGCTGTGAACAGGCGCACTGAGGAAGCAGTTGCAGTAAAAATTGTTGACATGAAACGTGCTATAGAATGTCCAGACCAGATTAAAAAGGAGATCTGCGTTAACAAAATGTTAAATCATGAGAACATTGTGAAGTTCTATGGACATCGGCGAGAAGGCACTATCCAGTATCTCTTTCTAGAGTACTGCAGCGGGGGAGAGCTCTTTGACCGAATAGGTACAGGAGGCTTTGTGGGGTAAAAAACACACACACAATCTGCACACAGTTTGGATGTAGCTGGGCTTGGCTGTCGTGTTCTTTCAGGGACATGTAAATGCATCCAAAGCTAAGCACCCTTAAAGTAAGCTAAAATCATTTTATGAACTTCTAAACAAAATCTGTGGCACTTAAACTAAATAAAATTGTCATTTGCTCTTTTAAATGTTAAAGTGAAACAATCTCTCTACTACCAGTAACATCTGCAATCATAATCATTTCTGGACAGACAACCAGAATGTTCTAGTTGGGGAGAAGTTGCTAACAGTGTAACTTCTGCATGATGAAATGGTATCTTTTTACAGAACCTGATATCGGCATGCCTGAATCAGAAGCACAGAAGTTCTTCCACCAGCTTATAGCCGGTGTGGTAAGTTTATGCTGCTTTTTGAAGATAATATTTTTTTTTATTTTTTCTCTTTTTGGATGAAGGTGGAATTAATAGCTTGTATCATTTCTTTAAAGGTCTACCTCCATAGTATAGGAGTTACACATCGGGATATTAAGCCAGAGAATCTGTTGCTAGATGAAAGAGGTAAGAGATAAACCATTTTGTTCTAATGGTCTGAAAATCTGTGGCTGCTGGAAAATAAGAAAGGAAAATCTTGCTTTTAAAAAAAGAAAGAAGCTAAACTCATTTCAGACTTTAGGTATAATCTATCCAGTCATAGGAACATAGGAAGCTGCATTATACTAAGTCACACCATTGGTCTGTCTAGTCTAGTATTGTCAACACGGACTGGCAGTGTTTCTGCAAGGTTTCAGGCCAGGGCCTTTTTCCAGCGGTACCTGCCTTCTGTTTTCAACAATGACCCACCAGATACCCTTGGGAAACTCACAAGTAGGGCATGAAGGCAACACTTCTCCCTTGTTTGCCCTTGACATCCATCCCCCAGAAGTTTATTGCTTTTGAACTCAGGAAATTCCATTTAAGCTTTCAGTCAACTGCCTTTTGATTTAGAATGAGGAAATGATGGAAGACTTTATCCCATGGGATATTTCTCAGTAGCCATATTTAGGTGCACTCTAGCCCAATTAAGGTGATATGCTTGTCTCTTTCATAAGTGTGCGACAGAACTGTGAGGGTGAGCATGCTGACTCCTGCCACCACCATCTTTCTGCTGTGTCTTTGTAGTGGGAAGCCTTTTCTATTTGTGTAGATTTTCCAGCGTTCTAACTTGAGCAGGGAGCTTAGGCCAAAGGCCTATAGTGCCCTCCAGGTGTTTTGAATTACCATTAGCCAAATTGGCTTGGGGATGATGGGAGTTGTAGTCCTAGATATCTGGACATCCCAAGGTTGCCTACGCTGGCCTAGATGGATAGAAAGACTCCTCAAGGCAGGTGTTCACCCTCAATATGTGGAGGGTTGTGACGGGGTGGGTGGGCAGAGCTACATGGCTCATCCTTGCTCTCCTTTCTTGTGTGTTCATTAAATGCACAAGCATAGTGCCTGAATAGGGCTTCTGTTAATTACACAAAAGATCCCTTTGCCCTGTTCAGCTTCATGGACTGTTTCTGTGAATTAAATATTAATGCCTTTTTTGATTGGTTTTACTTTAATGCATTTCAAACAAAGATGGTATGTTGATACATTACTTACTTAATTTTTGCTTGTATTTGGTTAGATAACCTCAAAATCTCTGATTTTGGGCTAGCAACTGTGTTTAAGTACAATGGCCGTGAGCGATTGCTAAACAAGATATGCGGTACGCTCCCATATGTCGCCCCAGAGGTCCTTAAAAGAAAAGAATTCCATGCTGAGCCAGTTGATGTTTGGTCTTGTGGAATAGTACTCACCGCGATGTTGGCAGGAGGTAAGAGTTACCCAAGCTTTAGCTCATTTTGTTAATCTGGATTTGTTTCTTAATCTGGATTTGTTTCATGAAATGAATTACAGAAATGTATACAACAGTGGTACAGATACCCGGAGAACTGTATGTATTATCTTCTGGGATTCAGATATTTATTTAAAGCTCTCTCTGGCCATACTCTGAATGCTCAGGGAAGATTACAGTATTACTTAGCACCAAAAGCGCTTCCTGTCTGGAAGGCAGTTCTAAGAAATGAGAATTGTTTAGAACAACTTTCAAATTTACAGCTTGTTTGGTCCAGGGTCATTAATGGTTTTAAAATAACAAGCCATTGATGACCCTGTTCCAAACCAGCTATATAAGTAGTGTGAATATTAGTGACCCTGATATAGGGCAGTATCCTATTGTGGCCTAGCACTTGTGGGACCCGCTGCTTGCATAATGGGGCTTGTTTCTAGAATGAGGCAGAACAGTCGAGCTCTCAGAAGGAAGCTGTGCTGACCTCTCTTGATCTGGAAACTAGTGTTTCTGCTTGTTTCTGGGGTTATGTTTAGGCCTTTATCACACCTACTATCTCCCCCCCCCCCCCCCCAGTTTGCTTCTGCAAGTTCCCCCTCCGTTTCCTGTGTGAGTCTAGCGTTTTCAATCCCACGTGGTTGGTATTGCTACGATACCTCAGCTTGGCTTGTTGAACTTTGCCTGTTTCGGGCTTTGCCCGTTCAGGGATAAATCGAAACAGAAACTAAAAACTGCGACCTCAGGGTGAGAGAGCAGCAGGAGGGGGACAACGATGTCATGCGAGTCCAGTGCTGAAGAAGTGGATCAAAGTCGAGGTGGATGTGCTTAAAACTGCCCGTGTGATAACGGCCTTAGAAAAGCAGATGCCCCTTTGTGCAAGCAGTGCATCCCTTGAGCACAACAGCACCAGCACAGGTGGAACGCCCCCTTTGGATACTGCCCATGGCTCTTGAGCATCTCTTTTCTTCTTAACATGCTAAAATTCATTCAGTTGAGGTCCAGCATTCTAAATGTGTTCCGTCTTTCCTCCCAGATTATTCGCAATTCCGGTCTAAAACTGTGGCCTCCTTTCTTGCAGAATTGCCATGGGACCAGCCTAGTGACACGTGTCAAGAATATTGTGATTGGAAAGAAAAGAAAACATATCTCTCACCATGGAAGAAGATCGATTCATTGCCACTAGGTACCTCAGTTGACTGGCCTTACATTTGCTTAGTGGCAAGGCTTAGTGCATTTGCTAAGAAACTGGAGTGGTATTTCTCTGAGTACCCTTCAAAGGACATCTAAAACCCCACATTCTGATTTTTGTAAACATTTTAAGAATATATTGGTTGTGTTGAAACAGAAATACTCAAATCAGGTTTGAGGGCATTTCAGGTTAGTTAAGCTTTGGGGGCAATCCTATAGGGTGCATCCCATGAGGATAGTCGGCAGCCTCTGAAATTGGAAACTGTCGAGTATCCAGTCCATGGTGGCTGGAGTGCAGAGGCAATCTTTACGTCCACTCTCCAGCCACTCTGCCTTTTTGCTAGATGGGCGATTTCACCCGTCTAGCAGCGGTGCTTTGGAGGGCAAAGGAAGGAGGCTGGGGCAGCCATAGGAAAAATTGTACAGCTGCAGCCCCAGTCTCCTCCCCTCCCAATTCCCAGAACTGTGCTGGCTAGGAGGGGAAGGGGGATTGAGTTCCTGGGCTCAGATGTCGGAGCTCTTTTTCCAACCCCGGAGGCCCGGAACCGAACAATCCTATGTACTCCCAGATGCTGCCTGGGGGAAATAGGATTGCTCCCTTAGTTTGTTAGTGGCATTTTCATTTAAGCAAGTTTTTCCTGAATGACCTGGAAATCTAAAATATTTTATTCTTTTGTATTTTGATTATTTTTTTTTCTTTGTTGTTCATCACTCTGCAAACTTTTTAAAATGCAGAACAGTTTATATTTTTTTTTATAAATAAACAAATACAAGTGTTGTTATAGAACCAGTATGGACAGCATCTGAAATTGTAGACCATATCTAGCTAATACTTTATTTTTTTGCAGCTTTACTTCTCAAAATATTAACCGAGAACCCTGCGTCAAGACTTACTATTGTAGACATAAAAAAGGACAGGTGGTACAACAAACCTTTAAAGAAAGGTAAATCTCTTTTAAATCCACATTGTGGTAGTATATTACTGCATTTTTGTAAATCCTATGACATCTGCAGACAGTTTTATTACATCTCTATTAGGAATGAATTGTATTTAAAAAAGACTTGATAGTTGTATGTTAGGTGGCCCAACTTATTTTAAGTTTAAATAAGGTTGGTTCTAGCCTCTTAAGATTTTCTTTGCTTTTTCATATCCTTGTTGATTGGTCCCTATTATGATTTCCTCCCCCCCCCCCCCATGAGTGACTTGTAGGAACACTCATCTGAATGAAAATTATGGTAGGGAAAGGGGGTATGCTTTTGTAGTTTTTATGTAGATGTATATTAACTAATGAAGGAAAAGATTGTCAGTGTGCTAACTCTGCAGAGGAGTTAATTTGATAGTTCTGTCACTTTCACTTGGCCTGCAAAGCTGATCCAAGTATTAATAAGGCTTGCACAGATGGCTTTGAGTTTACATCAGTGTACGCAAATACAAGTGAGACTTTGGGTTCACAGAACACGCTAACCCACCCAGTAGGGGTTGTTGTTGAACTGGCGGTTATCGGGTTGTGAAGGTGCACATTGTGTTGTATAAATGCAGCGCCTTTTCAGCATGGCGACTCGCTAACCATCCAGTGTGGCTTGTTAACCATCCTGAACAACCCAAAAACAAGCCATGGATTCTCAAGATGGCTTGTTTGAGAAAAATAGACCTCCCTGCATGGTTAACAAGTCACCTTGCGGAAAACAAGCTGTGTCTAGGCAATGTGATAACACACCCTGCGAAAAATGCACCCTGCGAAAAATGCACTGCATTTAGACAACACGATAACCCATGGTTTTGTGAACCCAGCCTTTGTATTTAGCTTTTGTGGCCCTCGGGGAGAGAGACAAAGATAAACTGCCATATAACCCCAGAGAGACCAGGTGGGGAGGCTCCTGGGTTTAGCCTAACGTTAAAAAAACCCAGTGAATTACTCAAGATTTACTCAGTCTTTAACAGTGTGAATGTCTAAAATTGTTTTTCTGAGTGCTAATCACAGCATGTCTTTCTCTGTAGGCATAAAGCGCCCTCGGGTCTCCTCAGGAGGACTATCTGATTCTCCTGGAGGTTTTTCTAAGCACATTCGATCAGATATGGACTTCTCTCCAGTTAAAAGTACACACAGGTATAAATGTGTATACATATGCAGAGTTGAGCTAATGTTTTATCTTGAAACAGTTTGAGGCTCTTGAACTTTAATTTACTTGGAATTTAAAAAAACAGTGTTGTTTTTTTTAAAGAGGAAAATGTTTATCCACCTTAATGGGACATTGTTTTGGTTAGAGATTAGGCTGTTTAAGAATCTAGTTTGTTGTGATGAAGGGGGAGTTTCTGGCTACGGTTTGCATACCCTCTTGTATTGTATCATTATTTTCATTTCATTATTTACCAATTCCTGTTTCCCACCATCCCCCCCCCCCCCCAGCTAACTTGTTTGTTACTGAACACAATCCATCTATGAATGAGTTAGAAACTCTGAACCACACTTCAGAATATAACTTTCAGAGTCAGATTAGGTGATCATATGAAAGATTTATTGTGTCTTATAAAAATGGACCCAGGCTTTTGAGACTTAATGGTCAGTTTTAGAAGAGAGTCTCTCTAATTGATATGGGCAAGGAAAATTGATCTAATAGTGCAATTATGATATTGGCATATTATATAGGCCGGCATACGTAGCAGTAACCCTTCTGAGTATATAGTACTGGAAAATGTGACATTGTGATATGCTTTAGTAATATAACTTCAATTGTTTTCATTGCTGCAGTGAGGATAAAAAGACGTGTTCCTATTCCCAGCCTGAACCAGGCCCTGGCCTTTCCTTGTGGGACAGCAGTCCAGCCAGTATTGACAAGCTAGTGCAGGGGATCAGCTTCTCCCAGCCAGCCTGCCCTGAACACATGCTTCTGAATAGCCAGTTACTAGGCACGCCGAGTTCTTCACAGGTAACCTTATCCAGTGGAGCATCTCCCCTATGAGGGGAGGTTATAACAGCTGTGATTGTTTAGCCTGGGAAAAAAGAGAGGCTAAGAAGAGACATGAGAGATGTGTACAAAACTATGCATGATGTGGAGAATATGGGTAGGGAAACATTTTTTCTCCCTCATAATACTAGCACCCAATGGGGTCATCCCATGAAGCTGATTGGTGGGGGAGTCAGGACAGATAAAAGGAAGGACTTCTTGACACACCACATAGATAAACTATGGAATTCAATTACTACTAGTCCTGATAGCTGCGCGCTACCTCCAATATCAGAAGCAGTAAGCCTGTATACTCCAGTTGCTGGGGAACATGAGCAGGAGGGTGCTGTTGTACCCGTGTCCTGATTGTGGGTTCCTGGTCGACGGCTGGCCACTGTGTGAAGAGAATGCTGGACTAGATGGACCCTTAGTCTGATCCAGCATGGCTCTTATGTTCAGTGGCAATAAACTGCCTAATGACGATGATGCAGTTTTGATGAAAACCTGGCATGCAGCTTTAATTAAAAAAAAACACATATTGGTTTGAAGGAGATAGCTTTAATTGCTCACTTTCCATCTGGGTTTTGGCATCTTTGTCTTCCTTTTTCTCAGAGCCCATGGCAGCGCTTAGTGAAGAGAATGACCCGTTTCTTTTTGAAACTGGATGCTAACCAGTCCTACCACGTCTTGAAGGAGGTTTGTGAAAAGATGGGCTACATCTGGAAGAAAAGTTGCACAAACCAGGTATAAACCAGGGATGTAAATGTATACACTTTTGGCTGGGAGACCATATACTGAAAAGATCATGCTGTTTTATTGAGTTCAAGGTTATAGGGGTGATCTTTACCCAGATGTGTGGGGATAAACACCACTGAACATTGTGGGATTTGTTTCTGATAAACACAGTTCTATTGCACTGAAAACATTTTCCTCCTGGTAAAGTATTATTTTTCCTTATAAGGTCACCATATCAACCACAGATAGAAGAAACAACAAGCTGATTTTCAAGGCAAACCTGGTGGAAATGGATGACAAAATTCTCGTGGACTTCCGTCTGTCTAAGGTATGCCAAATTTAGCAAAAAAAATTAATTCCAAGAATAGGGAGATTTGGCCATTTATACTAGATGTTATCTAAGACCCCAAACCTATTTTTGAAACCAACTTTTATCCTATTCATGGCACAATATACAACAATTATTTGATTTGAGTTGGGCATCTCTTGTTCCTACTGTCTGAGAGATTTCACAGGTAATATTTCTCGTATTTATTTATAGGAGTACCAATTGTGTCTAGATCCCACATTTTGTACCTTGCAGCAACAACATCACAAGTACTCTAAACCATATATTTTCTTTAATTTCATTGGTGTCTGATTCCCCAAAAAATCATTTAAAAACATTGTTTCTGGTTGGATCAAACTCAAAACAGTATGCCCTGTTTTAGCCTTCTACAACCTAATGCCCTCCAGATATTTTGGGCTTCAACTTCCATCAGCCCCAGCCAGCATGGCCAAAGATCAGGAATGCTAAGAGTTGTAGTCCAGTTCTTGGAGAGCACCAGATTGGAGAAGGTGGTTCTATTCTACACACAACGTCTTGTAATAGTAGACAAAATCTTGAACAATATCTTGATCCGGATGATGCTTACCAGGTTTGAGAATCTGTGTAACTGCCATGGTTGTTGTTGTTTTCTTTCGTCAGTAGCCTTGGTAACATTTCATTGGGATTATGTCCACATTCAGACAAGTTATATCCATTGATTGCTTTAAATTCAGAATATATTGGCATTGATTGCTTTAACATTTTTGAACTCCATTTATTTTTAATATATATTTGTTTAGTTTTCTTTTAGGGAACTCAGTCTGCCCTTTTTTATATAGCTACTTCATAGAAAATGGTGCAAGGGTCTGCATAGATTAACAATCCAATTTTCTGATGATCAGATATTAATATGATAATGGAGCTTCCTTCCTGCTATGATGATGATGATGATGATGATGATTTATGTTTATATACCACCCCATAGCCGAAGCTGTCTGGGCAGTTTACAAAAATTAAAAGATTGAACCTTAAAAAGTCAATATACAAAATTTAAAACCATAAAAACATAAAACAGCTGATATTTAAAACATTTTAAACTTTTAAGCCTTAGCCACAAAGTCAGTTAAAACCTCAGTTTAAGCTGTTAAAATGCCTGGGAGAAAAGAAAAGTTTTGACCTGGTGCCTAAAAGATAACAGTGTTGGCGCCAGGCGGGCCTCATCGGGGAGATCATTCCATAATTGGGGGGCCATCACAGAGAAGGCCCTCTCCCTTGTTGCCATCCTCCGAGCTTCCCTCGGAGTAAGCACCCGGAGGAGGACCTTTGATGTTGAGTGTAGTGTATGGGTAGGTTCACATCAGGAAAGGCATTCCATCAGGTCCCAAACCGTGTGAGGCTTTATAGGTTAAAACCTATAAACCTATCTGTAGATACCACAGCTAATATGCAGACTTCCATCAGCACACTCATTTTGATGCTCCATGTTACTGTTTTTCCTATGTAGGGAGATGGTTTGGAGTTCAAGAGGCATTTCCTGAAGATCAAAGGGAAACTGACCGATGTCGTCAGCGCACAGAAGTTGTGGCTTCCGGTCACATGATTGAATTTTGGTTGAAAGCACATTCATTTTGATTCAGTGTTTTCTGCTAAGGGACTGTTATGCCTGCCATGCCCTGAACTTCAGACATTCAGTAGAAATCTCTTGGTTTTCTGGTGATAACTGTACCAGTAAACTGCATATGACAATGGACAATGACTATTGTGAAGGTACATATTTTCGAAGGTTTGCTAGGGTATCTATCACTTAGTGATCATGAAAGTTGCCAGTGGCTCACCTTTGTTTCAGGTTTTGACTTGAATTCTCTCTGCAAGTCATTCATTTTTTATTTGTAAGCCACATCATCCAGAGGCATGTGTTTCCTTCTTTTCCAAAGTACACACTGGACTTGGGGGGGTGGGGGAAGGGTAGAGAAAGCTGCTTATTTTTTAAAGGGTAACAAAAGTCATACTTTCTGCTCTGTTAAGATTACTTTTCTGTCAGGGCTTTCTGAATGAAGCTATACGGTTCTAGTGTTTTGCTTTAAATTTGTCACTTATTTAATTCTAAAGAAAATGCAAAACACAATAGAAGTTGTTAACACTGGTTGTTCCCATTTAACAGGTTCTCCCCCCCCCCATTTCCCCACTTCCTCCCAAAATACATATGATCAGACGTTTGAGCCTCTGAAATAGAAATGTTTAAACAGAAAGAGGTGAGAGCAATTAGCAATTCCTCCCATTTCACCATTTTCCTTTCTGAGATGTGTCAGACGTCTCAGACCCATGTTAATGGTACATTGATCTTTTTGAAGAGACTGTAACCGTGTGTTTGAGTGATTATACTTAAATGTACCATTGCAGATACAGTGAAGAATAAGGAGACTTGCTCCTGGCTGATTATGCTTAAATCTGCAAAAATGTGACTTTTTAAAGTGTTTGTAAGAAAACAAAACAATGTACAAAATAAAGTATTTTTTCAAACAGAAAGATTGGCAGTATATCGTGCATGGCTCTTTATTGACTCAAAAAGGATGATCCAGGAAATTTCCATTGCAAAGTCCCTCGGAAAAAAAAAGAAATAATTTTATGTATAGATACCAGTTGTTTTCAGAAGTACAAGTTATCAGTTCTACACACACAAACTCACACTCAGATGTAATGTAACTCAGCATTAGTCTATGTTAGGTGGATCCTGATGTGTTTCTGGGTGGGTTGCAGAACTGGGTCGTTTGCACTTCTCAAGAATAAAGGAAGTAAAAGGTGAGTATCTCCTCTTCATTCCTGATAGGACCAATCAAGGAAGAAATTCTAACCTGTGTATCTGAGAGATGCTCAAGGTGTGACAGGACAGCTACTCTGAAATGGAGAAACTAGGTCAATTTGGCAGGTAAAGTGATTTTTAAAGAGAACTGTTTGAGAATAAAATGCCTTTGTTCAGAGGCAGCAGCAAAAGCAGGCAGAAGGATGTGGGTTTTTTCAGCCTCTGAAAAAAACCACCTTTCACCATTGTCTTGATGTGCTTTTCTGGGACTAAGAGCAGCAGACCTCAGATTATTATTATTATTTTTAAAAAAAACAGTTTTAGCATGATCAAAAGGCATGTTTTTCTCCCACGCAAAGTGGCATGGAAAAGTAGCAGAAGCACAGATGCTTGGATAGATAAAATGTTGGAATGTGATCTGATACTCATCTCTAAAATTTACCATTGCAAGATCCATATCAATTTCAAATCGTCATTGTGAAAGGCGGTGGTTAAAATATCTTTTTTGTTCACCTGCTTGGGTTGCCAAGTGGGAAACTGATTTGATCAAGGCCCAAATCTCCATTAATTGAACACTTTCTGTATAGCAGGAGAACATAATGCCTCTGCCTGAACTTCTAAAACTTCAGGGGTAACATCACCTGCTGTTCTTCAGCCAGCAGTGGGAGGTACTTAGCAAGTGGCTTATACCGCAGCCACTGATAGAAGTGTCATTCCTTACCATCTGGCTTTGTCTCTTGGCTCCAAGAGTTATCCAAAGAATCCCTGTGTGCCTTCTGATTATTTTGTAGGGAAACGGGTGAGTGAGAGTCTCTATGGAATTCAAGCACTGGGCTAATAAATAGAGGAAGACAAGTTCTAGTCTCTCCCCCCCCCCCCCTTAAAAAAACACCTGGTCCCTGGCCTGTCCCTAGCCATAATCTGGTGAAGAAGGCTTTGAATTCCTCAAATGCTATTTAGATCTGACTTGAGGGGTTCTTTTTGTTTCTTTGACCTTTCAGCAAGGACACTCAGATGAATAAGGCCTTGGCTCTCTTACTTATGCTCTCCTTTGCAGCAGGTAAGTGCTTAAAAAGGAGGGTGAGGGGAAGCACAGCCAATTGGGATTTTATAGGAAGGGAAATACTAGCATCATGTTAGGGTAATGCAGCTGGAATCAGTGGAATCAAGAGGTTTGTCAGCAGGGGGAAATGGATGGTTTACAAGCCAATTGAGTGTTGAATTGTATAAAAGCTTTCTTCAGCCTTCTGGACGAAATCATGTTTACAGTTTCGGCCAGTGGCAAATGGTAACCCTGTCCAAATGTTTACAGCTGCCTTTTCCAACCTCTTGTGCTCCATGTATGTTAGACAGCAACTCCTATACTTCTCAGCCAGTATAGTCAATTAGCAATTGCTTGATTGACTTTGAAAAAGCAAAGTGCAGCTGTTATTTGCATTGGAGGGAAAAAAACTCATTGGCTCCAATGGGAGCTTTCTTTCCCCTCCATGCCAATATATGTGTGTGTGTGAGAGAGAGGGAGTAATCCAGGTTGGGACTGCAGTAGGGAGCAAAGGTGTAAAGCGCTCTGCTCCCCTGCTATGATACTGGTCTGGATTGGGGGCCCTGTCCTGTAATTTACTTTTAAAAATCCAATCATGCAGTAGCTACATGCATGGCTGGTGTATCACCTAGTTTGGCTCTGTGTATCTTTTTAAAGACTTTGTTACTCCTGCTCCAATTGCAGTCTGCAGTGGGGGCTGATGGGTCTGCAGTGGGGGTTACAACAGCTGGGATTGTTTAGCTTGGAAAAAGAGAGGCTAAGGGCAGTCATGATAGACATGTCCAAAATTATGCATGTGGATAGGGAGACATTTTCCTCCCTCTCTAAAAATACAAGAACCCGGGGTCATCCTATGAAGCTGATTGGTGGGAGATTCAGGACAGATACGAGGAAGTACTTCTTCACACAGCACATAGTTAAACTATGGAATTCACTACTACAAGTTGTAGTGATGGCCACCAATTTGTATGGCTTTAAAAGGGGATCAGATAAATTCCTGGAGGAGAAGGCTATCAATGGCTACTAGTCCTGATGGCTATGTGCTACCTCCAGTAGCAAAGGCAGTAAGCCTATGTATACCAATTGCTGGGGAACATGGGTGGGAGGGTGCTGTTGTACCATATCCTGCTTGTGGGTCCCTGGTCAACCGCTGGTCAGCCACTGTGTGAACAGAATACTTGACTAGATGGACCCTTAATCTGATCCAGCATGGCTCTTCTTATGTTCTTAATTCCACAATAGACTTCTGAAATAAAGAAAATAGACGTTTCTTTTTTGTCTGGTGAAGGGTGGTTTGGCCTCCTATTCTTCCTTTCTGTTTGTCTCCTATAGTTGGAGGACTCCAATGCTATCTCTGTTGGAAGGTTAATGAAGATGGTTCATGTTCCCATCCCCAAGTTTCCTGCGAATCAACTGGATACTGCTACAGTCGACGGGTTTTAACAGGTAACGTCAGGCAACAAAACTCATTTGGGCAAAACGTTCTTGGGGAGATTGACCTTATGCAAAGCACGACGGAGATACTGTTCCCAGTGGAGGCTGGTGTCTCCATGTCAGTGGGGTGGTGAATCCGCTCTGGGTTTCAGTCAGAATGGGTTCGCATCTTGGATAGCCCCTTCAGAATTCTGACTGGTTCTGACTGAAATCCGGAGTGGATTAATCACATCACTGATATCGGAGCCACCAGTCTCCACTTACTGTTCCTTTTGCAGTTGTCCTGGGCAATTACAAAAGATATAGCAGATAAATGAGCTATTTGCTGTTACCCATTGCTCAAAGCCCATAGGTGGCATAGAGCTTAATTTCTGCTACGGCTTTCTGAGCCTCAGAACTGGCGTCTGCTTTGCAGTGCCAAGGCGTTGCCCTGGGACCTGAGGAATAAAAATGAATGAAATTGCTCCTGATTCCTTCACCACTGTGCAACTAGAGAGAATAGCAGCACTCCAGAAATGTGTGGGGAAGGACTTCTAGAGTATATCATGGATTTCTAGGGCATCAGGCACTCTAGAAGCCTTTTTCTAGAAATTCAACCCTTCCTTGGCAAAAGTGGATCACACCAGTGGCTGGTTTGTTGGATGGCTTGTTTGTTTACTTAAATAGCAACATCAGTATGGATGACATTTTACGGGGTACAATAGCACAGGTCTCTGCCCCAATGATCTTACAACATGTCTGCGTCATGTTGGACTTCAAGTTTTTGTTTTTGCATAGTGTCATAGTTGTATTATCAAAATAATAATAATAATAATAATAATAATAATCACAAACATTTTTATACTATGTATTTTAGACTAGTTATTTTGTTAAAGTTTATTTAATTGTAGCTTTTTATTATTCTCAGTGACTTACAAGCATTGTTAAACCTATTTTGTTTTTTATTGTTGAGTTTGGTTTAAGATAGGATTTTCATTGATAATTGTCTGGAAAACCAAAACCAAATATATATATAAAGATTATGAACAGATGCTAAGCCGATGCTTAGGAAATTTCCCAAACAGGTCTTCCATAATAATCAATCTCTCTTTTTTAATTCCTAGCAGGATCAATTACAAAAGCAGTCCGAGGTTGCACTGCAAGCTGCCTACCCTTCATAGAGCACACACCTCCGATTATAGAACATTACTTTTGCTGTGAAACAGATTACTGTAACAAACATAATCCTTGGCAGTAAAACATGGCTAATTTTGACTAGGTTTGTTGGCGCTGGATTTGTTGTTGCTGCTCCATTGCTATAACTTCTGGTAACATTACTCAACATGTCCGTGTGATTTTCTTGCAACCACAGATTCTGCAGCAGGACCGGCTTTTCTCATGTCGGGCGGAGTCTGCAGAGTTGCGGACTGTTTTTCTAACCGTTGGGAATTTTGTCCAATTTTTGTCATATAGAAAGATGCAAAAAAAACCCAGCCAAAAATGCTCATTTCCCCCACAGGCTAAAGTGTAAATATGCGCATTTTGGGGTGTGTGTGATCATTTTTACATGTGCAAATTTGCACAAATTCCCATTTGCATAAATTTACATGTGTGCAAATCCAGAAACTAACAAAAATCCAATTCCGTAGCTGGGTGGATGACAAAACAAAAGGTTCCTGATAATCCACAAAACACAAAATGGATTGTATACAATTCGTACATCCCTAAAACTGTTGGGGCAAATTAGCCATTCCATATAACATTTTCTTAGCATTATTTCCTGCTTTTTATTCCGTATTACCCAAAATAACCCAACAGATGTGTGTGCTATGAGATATAAATGTGCAAGTGGGATACAGCATTACTGCAATGGGGTCATATCGATATAACACAAGGTGTAGATCTGGCCTACAACAGTGGAGGACAAAATAGACCAGTGCTGTTGCCTCCTGAGCACCTGAAAGCTGAACGAGGCATTTTGGTTGGCGTTGTTAACAGTTCTTTTAACATGGAGAAGTGTAGTAGTAGTTTCTGAGCTCTCGGTAGGCAGCAACAGTGTCATGTCTAGGCCTGTTCCCCTTTGGCTGGCAGAAGGAGTTTCAAGCGATCAATCAGAATCTGATTCTGAAGCAGAAGAGACGGCACCAGAAACATACCAGCCTATATGGGGAGTGGGAAAGGTGACTCTCATGGGCTCTTCACCAGCTGGGAATGAACTTTCGCCAAACCTTATCTCTGAAAGTGTAAGCAACCCACAGGCTCTGGGAAATCAGTATTCTTCTGAGGGGGAGGGCACTGAAAGGCTAGCTGATCCTAGAGTGCGCCGCAGACTAAAACGGGTGGAACTAAAGGAAGGTGAGAGAAGGTCGGCCTGGCTAGCTTCTCGCCAAAGGCTTCTTCAGAACCAGTCTCCCTGAAGCTAAAGCGTACTGGGAAAAGACTTTCCGTTCTTCTTGAAGGGACAATTGTCTCGCTTAGTTTGCATAATTTTGCCTAGAGGGAAGTTCCTAGCGCTTGAACTCTCTTCAGGTGGGAAGAGATGTGTATTGCCTGAATAAAGCTTTATTGTCTCCCAATAAGATGGGAGGTTTTGGGAAACATGACAAGCAGAGGAAAAGCCCAAGGGAAGAAGTCCTGGCTAAGCCCTCCAAGGGTCTTTCCAGAAAGAACAAGTAGTTGGAGAGGCTAGAAAGCACAGAATGGAATAAAAGTTGCAAAATAAAGAGCACAGGCATATATATCAACCACCTCTTAGCACTGAAGCCCTGAATGTTGAGAAATTTCTCTGAAATTCTCAAAATCCCTGCAAAAGAGGCAGAAAAACAACAGTCTCTTTTGCAGGGAAACAAAGAGGTTGAGGGAGGGAAGTGGGGTTTGGGCCCAGCCCTAGTTAAAACCACACCTTCAATTGGGGTTGGGAATGCACTGGCAACCAGTGCAGGTGGCACAGTATCAGTGTCACATGAGGAGGCCACGCAGGCCCCCATTAATATCTGGGTGAACCATATCATGCACCTTCTGAAATTCCTGGACCATCTTTAAAGGCAGCCCTACAAGGGTGCATTATAGTTGTCCAGCATGGATGCCATAAGAACGTTAATAGCAGACAAAATCCAGAAATACTCTGCAGAAAGGGTCACAGCTGGTGTATCAATCTAAGCTGGTAAAAAAAGAACTCCTGGCCATTGCTGACATAGGCTCAATTCGGACGACACAATAAACAACTGGTGTGGGGGAAACAATCGTCAGTTGTTTTGACTATTGTGTCATCCAAATGCTGCCATAGTCAACTCAGCGCTTATCCTAATCCACACCACAGTTGATTATTTATTACCATGTTGTGTGGGGAGTACCCCCTAGATGAACAACTGTAAAGTTGATTATTACCCCACCATTGACTATCCTGTCGTCTGAATTGAGCCATAGTTATCTCTGAGTCCAGAGTTCCTCCCAAACAGTACACTTGTGGGTTTTTTCCAATCCTGTGTATGGCCAGATGTTTTTTCTTTCCAGATTGGTCTATTTTCCTAGCTACAATATCTTCATGTTCTTTGGATTAAGTTTCAGCTTCTTTGCCCTCATCCATCCCCAAACTGCCTCCACAAACTGGTTCAAGAGTTCAACAATTTCCCTAGAATGATTAGATGGAAACAAGAGCTAAGGCTGAATGTCATCTACATATTGATGGTACTTCAGCCCAGGCTTCCAAGTGACTTCCCCACCTGGTTTCTTGTAGTTATTAAAAGACATAAGGGACAAGATGGAATTTTGCAGCACTCCATGGGCTAAGAGCCATGGGATGGAGCAGATGCCCCCAGGTACCACCTTCTGAGACCATATATCCAGGTAGATCCAGAACCATGCTCCATAAATGATCCAGAAGAGTACTATGGTTGATGGTTGGTTACTGAAAGCTACTGAGAGGCCCAGGAGAACCAACAGGGTCACTCACTTCCCATTCATTATCCAGCATAAATACTCTATTAGAGCGATAAAGGGTATTTCCATCCCAAAACCATGCCCGAACCAGGAATGGAATGGATCCCAATAAGCAACATCATCCAATATTGTCTGATCTAGAGAAGCCAGCACGTACTCCAATACCTTGCCTAAGAAAGGTAAAATTTATACTCCATGATAATGTCAGAAACCATTGAATCTAAATAGGTTCCTTCAATGGTGGACTCACCACCCATTCCCTCAAGGAGGCATGCCCTGGCTGATTTCACAAGCCTGGGTGGGGCAAGTGTTCAGAGAACAAACGCTGAGCCCCAATCCTCCCAGAAGTTTGTCCATCTTATCAGGATGTACATCCTCAGATCGTACAAGTTGTGGATACCATCTCATCCACAGAATAAGACCAGAGATTCCAAATGGTGTCTGGTTGTCCTCATTATTAGACTTTTGCCATTTCTGCCATTAAAAGTAGTTAATGCCTCCTCTTTATTACAATGTGCTCCTCAGCCCCTTGGAAACTCCACCTGCTTTGCCACCCACACAGTGACCTTTTCCCAGTCAAGAACTGATTTGATCAAGGACCAAATCTCCCATTACCTGTGGAACACGCCCACTATACATGTGCAAATTTCTTGAGCAGCAGTACATCATGCCTCTGCCTGGACTTTATGAAACTTCAAAGCTAACACTGGCTGCTTTTCTCCAGCCAGTAGCAGAGGTGCTTAGCAAATGGCTTATATTGTTTCCAGTGAGAGATGGTTGATTCTTTTCTGAATGGGTCTTTGTGTTTTGACTCTGAGCACTAATGGAAGAAACCGTGTGTAGCTTCTAATTACTTGGATATAAGCAGAGTGGTGTGAGAGTCACCTCAGCTAAAGAAAAGGTACAGAGGTCAAGCACTGGGTCAATATTCAATGTACTGAGGGAACAATGTTGAGGTCTTAAGACTAAGTAATTTCCACTGAATATGTAGATCTAAGAAATTGACAATATATGTTTTAATTTGTATATCATACTATCATTGGAAAAAGCGCACCATGAGCATAGGCAACCATGTTTAGATATCATTTGTAATATAGGGAGAAAGGAAGTCAGAAAGAATCAACAACAAAAAATGAAGGCTGTATAATAAGATATAATAAGACGTTACTAATATTTGTTCTTTCATCCATTCAGGTACAGATAATAAAAAGTTACAAAAGCACGTTCTTCTAGACTTCATTAAAAAAAAACGCTACAAGAATTCCAAGTGGTCAGATAAGAACTGTCTTGGTTACTTTTTTCTATACTTAATGTTTTCATGGATCAATACCTTTGACAAATCTTACATCTCAGAATGAATGGAATATGATGCCTGGATTTCTAATTTTGTATGATTAGTTGCTTGGCTACCAAGGCCATCTTTCAAAACGACGAGTGTGATTCACCAGCTCTTCTACTGTTTCATAGACAATGTTAAACTAGCCACCATGGTGATTATAAATCCATAAGACCACCCTTCTCTATGCCCTGGTGATGGAGGCTTTGAATTCCTCAAAGGCTATTTTGATCTGACTCACAGGTGCTCATTTTGTATCTCTGATTGACTTTTCAGAATGAAAACTCAGATGAATTTGGTTTTGGCTCTTGGCTTTTCAGTGATGCTCTGCTTTGTGGCAGGTAAGTCCTGGAAACAGAAAAAAGATGGGAAATTGTGCAAAACAACTAAATGGAAGGATTCAATTGAAGAGGTCCAAATGGATGCTAGCACTGATTGATAATGGGGTATGAATTAGGGGTGAGCCAAATCCATCAAATTAGGGGTATGAATTAGGGGTGAGCCAAATCCATATGACTAAGGCTGCCTCTACAAGAGGCATTTAAAGCTCTTTCAAGGCGCATTAAAAAATTTACCTCTACAAGAACGGAGCGCAAATCAGGCGTAGAGGCATGTTTTCTCTCCGATTATGCGCATTATCGAATGCGCGTTAAATAGCGAGTTTTATTTTGCTCCGGCCGTTAAAGTGCATTTTGCCTATGTGAACAAGCGATTCTCTGCATTAACTACTTGTAAAGCGCATTTCAAACAACCAGTAAGGTCACCAGTTGAGTGCTCAATTACCTCCTGCATACAAGCATTTACGATAAAGCGCTTCAGCGATTATGCACATAATCAGCTAACTAGGCATCAAACGGAATCCATCTAGAGGGGGTCAAAATGGGAGTAGTGCAATAAGCCACAAAATGTCCATAGCCCAGAAAAATATCCTCAGATTAAGCCAAACCAACCAAATTCATGCATGATGTAGGCAATAATTCATATTCTGGAAAATGATCTGAAACACCAGATTGTGAAGGAGCCAAATCAACCAATCAGCTTCCAAAAATCCCTTTAACCCATCACTGCCTACTGTTATCCAGAATGCCATTAGATATGTCCGAATTAAACTTTAGTCATTGGCCTGTGTAACACCCAGTGAATATTTTTCAGGTTTTGATTTTTTGCTTTGAGGCCTCATAATCTTCCTTTCTATTTCTCTCACACAGCTGGAGTGATCAGATGCTACAAATGTCCTAATATTAAACGAAATAACCAGTGTGCTACTCTAAAACTTGCCTGTCAAACACAAGGATATTGCTATGTTGCAAGATATTCCAACGGTAATTTTAGGGAGAAACAATGTTTGGACGAATCATCCTTCATCTGGGTGCCCAGTTACAGAAGAAGACAAGGGCACTGTACATGTCACATTTGTCCTAGAGAAAGAGTTGTGCCCATTTCCTTTTGCCTCTGGTCAAGGTAGATACATGGGAATGGGGCTTCCTTTGTGGTGGAACTCACCAACGCTTAGTTCTGGTATCTTTGTTCAATCCCAGGTCTTAACTCTGGAGTATGTGAAGTAAAAATGGATGAAAATGCTCCTGATCAAACCAAAATTTGGCACCATTTCCTATATTTCTGCAAATCAACTCACACACAATTTATCTCTCCTCACCAGCTCCAGAAAGTGGATTGGCTATTGCTCACCTTTAATGGGCCTGTTCAGATTACACACTAAACCATGGTTAGGCCACTAACCCTTTTGCAGCAAATAGTGAGTGTGTTTAAACCATGGTTATGTGGCCACCATGATTAGGAATGGTCATACAATATCATAGAATCATAGAATAGTAGAGTTGAAAGGGGCCTATAAGGCCATCGAGTCCAACCCCCTGCTCAATGCAGGAATCTACCTTAAAGCATCCCTGAGAGATGGTTGTCCAGCTGCCTCTTGAATGCCTCTAATGTGGGAGAGCCCACCACCTCCCTAGGTAATTGGTTCCATTGTCGTATTGCTCTAACAGTCAGGAAGTTTTTCCTGATGTCCAGTGTCATGTTAAGTCATGACACACTAAGTCATAATATAGCTTTAAATGCTTAACCACCATGGCTTAGTGTGTCATCTGAACAGGGTCAATATCTATCTTTGAATGGCATGACTAACTGAAGTTTGTTGGTACACACCAGTTCTGATTTTGTGTGCATGCATCTCTCTCTCTCTCTCTCTCTCTCTCTCTCACACACACACACACACACACACACACACACAGGCAAATGTCCTCCATCATAGTTTCTCTACTTCGAATGGACACAACTCTTGAAATATGAACAGTGCATGCAAGATATGGAGAGGAACAAACGGCGAGGGACTCCACCCATAGAATATCCATAATTATTTCTCTCTCTCTCTTTTCATTTATAGCGGGAAATATTAGAGTGAGAAGTGGTTGCACCAGGAAATGCATACAAGTGGCAAACTTGGGTCGTAGCAGATTAATTCATTTTTGGTGCTGTGAAAAAGCTTGGTGTAACACATACAATGGTTGGACTGGGACTTTGCTCGACTGAGCTCAATTTGGATCTGTTGGCGTTGCTTCATTCCTACAGCTTCTGGTCACATAACAATTATGCGATTTACCCTCTCCTAGTTTCCAGCCACAGATATGTGGTAGATCAGTGTAACCTTGACCCTTGAGGATAAAATGGTGGCTATTTGCTGTTTATCTTATGTGGGTTTTACAGGCATGCTGGGATACATTGCCTTTCCAAATGGCCATTGTAGTTCTTTACTCTTTTTTGACTTCATGTGATCATTTTTGGGCAGTGGGGGGGGGGCAAGGCTATTTCCCCTTTGGCTTTCATTCTTTTATTGTTATTAATTGAATTTCTGTACGGGTATGAGTAAATAAATAAATAATACAGAAGATAATGATCTGGATGCAGACAAAGCATTGAAATCATTGTGAAAGGTTAGTTGTAACTTACATCCCTTTGGTTCTATTTATGGAACCAAGAGCAACTTAGTCTGAATCCAACCCAATAAGTAATCAAACACACGATCACATTAATACATCAGTAAGTCAATAAGATAGATTTACCAGAAAAGTTAATACATTAGTAAAAAAAAGAGTTAGTTTAAAATAACAAGAAATAAAGACAAAAATAAAATTTAAAAAATTAAGAGAATACAAAATTAAGGAATAGCTGAAGTTAGATGTAGACACATAAAGGGAAAACCTAATGAAGTGCTGAAATAAATGAATATTCTCTCAAATGGGTCCATTCTTCTTCAAATCTACTCAAGGATATTCTCCCATACCTCTAATAGTGAATTCAGGTAGTGAATGCTGACTGATACGAAGCTAAAATGAAGCCACTGAGGCTGTAATCTATGGACACTTACCTGGGATTAAGTTTCATTAAACTTAATGGGGCTTCTGAATGAACATGTATAGGTTTGCACTATGAGAATGAAGAGGGAGGAATCATCAGTGTGGTATGAATCATATAGAGACCCCACACCTCTCCCTTCTCATCCCCCATTGGGATATTGTGAAAGATTAAAGTTTAAAACTGCACTTTTATGAATGGAGAAAATGGGCTGCATTCTATGAATGAGTAGGAGTGGGTGAACTCACTTCGCCACCATAGCTGCCTGCCCCCTGCTCACCAGGCTGCGCAAGCTGCAGAAGAGGCTCCCAAGGCCCCAGCGAGTGCTTGGCAGCCACCCGCCTGTGCACTGAACATGTGCACTTCCCCTTCCTGTGTCAATGGGCTCTGTTCAAGGCTATACTTTGCATCAATAGGCACCATTGGTGTGGGAGGGGGTAAGTGTGCAATTTACGGAGGCTCCAGAAATTGCACAATTCCCCCTGTTCCATCAATGGCGGCCACCATTGATGCAAGAAGGGGAAGTGCGCAATTTTGGCTCATGGGGAAGTGGCTTGAAAGTGCTTGGGTGGGGGTCCACACTCATATTGGGAGTCCAGTGGGCTGGACATGGGGGGTTCTTAGGACTCCCAGACCCAATCATGTGCTCATGGCATCTCTGTTAGGGTGACCAGATAAAATCCAGGTCAGGGCTCATGTAACTTTAACAGTTGTAGAGAAAAGGGAATTTCAGCCAGTGTCATTTGTATGCAATTAGTTCAAGGTGAAATTCCCTCTTCATCACAACTGTTAAAGTTGCAGGGACCCTGCCTTCTTTTGTATATGGTCACTCTAGTATAGTGCCTACAACTGTAACTGTTGTGATGAAGAGGGAATTTCACCAGGGACTAATTGCATACAAATGACTCTGGCTGAAATTCCCTTTTCTCTACAACTGTTAAAGTTACATGAGCCCTGACCTGGGTTTTATCTGGTCACCCTAATCTCTGTGAATGAGTTGAACTGCTATACTGACACATTGGAATTGTGTGACTGTGCCTTTAAGGAGGGAGAAAACAGGCTCCATTCTATGAATGGGTCAAGCCTCTAATGGGAAAGCAACCCTGGAGTGAAGAGGGGCTCCGATCTTCTTAATGGGAAAGAGATGCTACAGAGGCACTGGGGTGGGCAGGCTGCTCAAGGAGGTGGAAGGGAGGGAAGGAAGGAAGGCGGCAGCAAAACGGCAGTTCCTCGCAGCACCCCTTCACCACCCTCTTGGGTTGCTATATCACCTCTGCTCCTGACATCTGAGTAGACCTAGCAGGCTATTCTCTCAACTCCTCTCTCCTGACTAGACACAGGCAGCCCCAGAGACACCTCTAGGCACGCCTAGCATGCAGGATTTAATTCAGGTGAATGGGCCACGCTGCAGTAAAGTCAGTGCTAAAATGGCTTTCAGAAAATGCATGTGTTAGAGGGGGAAGCAGCGGGGTGCGTGCGAGGCGGCCACGACGTCATGTGTCCCAACTGCCTCTGAAGTGTTTTTGCTCTGCAGTAAATCACAGGTGTAGACTGGCTGCTGCTGAAAATGATACATAGAAAAGAAAATCTGACATTAATGGAGAATGGCAAAAGATCTCATACTATTAAAACAATGGAAAGTTCAAGTTACAAAAGAGGACTCTTTAGATCAATTAGACCAATTTATTCAGTGTTGGAGACAAAATAATAATTTTTGGACTATATGGAAATAAGTTCTTTAACAGTTATAATTGAATATACATTTGATGGGAAAGCTTAAGAAGTATTGATTATTTATTGTTTGCATCAAGATTTCCTCTCTTCCGCATTTGTATTTGCTTTTTTTCTGGTTAAAGGTATTAACCAGAATCCTCCATACTTTATTTACTGGACAAATGATGCATATGGTTAGGCTGACCATATGAAAAGGAGGACAGGGCTCATGTAACTTTAACAGTTGTAGAGAAAAGGGAATTTCAGCCAGTGTCATTTGTATGCAATTAGTTCCTGGTGAAATTCCCTCTTCATCTCAACAGTTAAAGTTGCAGGCACTATACTAGAGTGACCATATACAAAAGAAGGCAGGGCCCTTGCACCTTTAACTGTTGTGATGAAGAGGGAATTTCACCAGGAACTAATTGCATACAAATGACAATGGCTGAAATTCCCTTTTCTCTACAACTGTTAAAGTTACATGAGCCCTGTCCTCCTTTTCATATGGTCAGCCTACATATGGTTGATCTGAAAAGCATGATCCCTCCATATATTAGTTTGTTGCTTGTAATTATTAGCTGATGTACTAATCTCTAAAGCAACCCACACTGACATGACGTGATCAATGTCTGCAATCCTCTGTTCAATTTAGTTAATGCTCACTCTATTACAATGTATTCCACAATGTCCTGGAAATTCCACCTGCTTTGGTTGCCCACACAATGACTTTCTCCCAGTGAGAAACTTGCTTTGATCAAGGACAAGTTATAGAACATTCAGATGCATTTGGGTTTTTTGGAACAGCTTCAGATAAACGCCTCTGCCTGGATGGGGAAGGGCCATAGCTCAGAGCAATAGAGCACCTGCTTTGCATGCAGAAGGTCCCAAATTCAATCCCCGGTAGGGAGAGGAAAGAATCCTGCCTGAAACCCTGGAGAGCTGCTGCTGTCAGTCAGTGTTGACAATAAGGGGCTAGTATAAGGCTGCTTCCTATGTTCCTATGACTTTGTGAACTTTGCCTGCAATGATCTAACCACTAGTGGGAGGTGCTTTGCAAGGCAATTTATTTTACTTCCAGCAGTGAAAGATTCCTTGAACCCTCTCCATCCTGTTAGTTCCAAGTGATAACTGAAGAAACGTCCTAATTATTTTGGAGATAAATGAGGGTGAATGAGAGAGCAGGGATATGTTATTTTATGGTTTTAATTTTCATGAACTGCCCAGAGAGCTTCGGCTATTGGCCGGTTTAGAAATGCAGTAAATAAATACGTGAGAGATCATCTGCTGTATGGTGAGTTCTGCCCCATTGTACAGAGGGGTAGGTATATCTCTGCAGTTGCTGTGAGCTCTACAGTAGCCACAGAGGCAGCTGGGCCATCCAGAGTTGTTGATAGAAATGCATAGAGTTTTTAGGGTTTTTTTATGCTGTGCATTGCACTTGTTATACTGGCATTATAATGAATTCGTATTCATGTTGCCATCAAGTTTGTGATTTTTGTTTTTTGGCTGATGCTCTAATTAATGCTACCATTATGGTGATGTTGGTTTGTTCTAGGACAGGGGTGGGCAGAAAGTAGCTCTCCAGATGTTTTGGACTTCAACTACCAGCATTACTAACTAGGACTGCTCGGATTGCATTTAATCCATTCCGCATGAGTTCCGTGAATTGGGTGGAATTTTGAGGTCTGTCGTTCGCAAACTCACAAATTCAGAGATGTTTTGCCCGCTCAGAAAAAATTGCATAAATAAATTTGCAGTTTAAGAGTTCATAGCATTTATATTTGTGAATCATGTAGCAGTCTTCATCTAACTTGGAGTCTTGCCTGTGGATTTATTTACATAAATTTTGGATTATTTTTGTTAAAAAAGCCACATGTCCACTGAATTTGCCTGATGTGAGGATGCCAGCTCTGCACATCATCTGTGGACCAGATTTCAATATATCTGGACTTATTTCAGTCTGTTTCTGATTTCTCTGCCATCCCTATTCCTAACCGTTGTCCCTACTGGAGGGGGCTTCCAGGAAGTAGAGTCCAGACCTACGTTCTGCCTACCCCGTTCTACTATCCTCATTATCAGTTCAGTATAGTGTTTATCACTGTGAAGGTTAGGCTTGATGATTTATATATTTATTTGTTAAATGAGAACGATAACTCTTGTGGTAAGAGTCTTGAAATTAGACTCGTAGTTTCGCGTCCCAACCGTCACTATCCCAATCAGACGAAAGACACGTGTAAGATCGAAAACTGGCTGCAGCTCTTTAATTTCCTTCTTGCAAGAAGTGACCATTCAGGAATCAAAACCTAGAAAATGGTACTGGCTACATATTTTGAACAACCTTAAATAGAAAAGATCATACAGGGATACATGGATCTGGTTCAGTTAAACAGTAATTAATTCTACCAATCCTGAATTCTAGAATAAACATAAGCTTCAAAGAATCTTCTGATGTGGATTCAGTTAACTCTATCTTTGACTAAGAGATGGAATCCACAAACGTTGCAATCTTTGCCAGATGTAATGTTGACATAGCTTGTCTCCTAAGAAGGCAAAGTCTATTGCTGTATCAATAGACTTTTCTTAACCTTTTGTCCTCGGCTTTAGGAATATAGCTACCATTAATTCCCTTACGTGTTTTCCTCTTGCTAAGTTAACCTGAGGTCTTCATGAGACACACTTTATTAACTCTTATTTCAGAGGCACGTATAAGGGAATTTTGAATTATCTTGCCACACTCTACATCTGTTATGAACCCTCGTTGACTGCAGCAATTGAAGAAAAGGAGTTAGCATGACCTAACCTGAGAACTTTTGGGACAATATTCAAAGTATTGATAGAACAAAACTGTGATCTTTAGACACACTAGCAAGTTATTTCTGTTGAAATCAAAGTTGTAGGTTTTTTTAAAAAGTATTTTGGTTTGTATCTAATACAAGCATTGAAAAAAACAAAAATATAACCAACCATGCAAATGTATCACACATGATATAGTAAAAAGAGGGGAAATATAATATATCAATAAAAAAGAAAGCTATATAACAAGATACGGTAGGACAAACATTACTATTAATGTTTATTCTTCCTATTCAAAGAGCAGTCTCTGAGAAGAAGAAAAAAACCCAAAGCAACCTATCCAGTTTATCTGTATAAACACAAATTATCTACAGTTCCTGCAAAAAAACAAACAAAAGCAAACAAAACAAACAAAAACCAAATAGGTACATTCGGTTTTGAAATTTTCACATACTTCATAGATTTGATTTGATGGATTCTTTTTGTATCTCCCACTGACCTTTTCAGAATGAAAACTCAGATGAAGAAGGTGCTGGCTGTCGGCTTCTCCGTGATGCTCTCTTTAGCAACAGGTAGGTCTAATAAGGACAAAGAAGATATTGGAAGTGATTAAACTCAGCTGACAGGGAGGATTTCAACTGAAAGCAATATTAAGTAATGGTTTATTTAACCCATGGTTTGTTCCCTACCCATGGTTTATCTGGTAGATGTTCAGATAAACCATAGTTTGTTTCCCTCCTCCTCCTTCACCCACTCTCTTCCTATATCCCAAATACTTTTCCTGCACTGTAGTACTGACATGTAGAGTGGATGTTTCTGCCACCACCCCTACTCTTGCTTGCTGCCTCTGTAGCCTGATGGAACAGCACATAGTTCTGGGTTCACACATAATGACAGTCCTTGGTTTAAACAGCCCAAAGTTTACAACCCAACAACAAACCATGGATTCTCTTTCCAGGTTGTTTGTGGTTACCACAAAGTGTGGTGTGTGCTTTATTTAAATTGCAGATATCAAAATGTGCTAGTCACCTCCTGGATGACAATATTTCATCAACCAGCAACTGACCTCATTTTTATAGCACCAAGCAAAATTCCCATGGGGAGATAGCATTTAAAAGCCTCTGCTGAAATCTCTGATGAAGAGCATTGTTCAATCAGACCAAAGGCTCATCTAATGTTGTTAGATTCCAGCTCCCAACTGCCCCAGCCAGCATCACCAATGGTCATGGATGATAGGAGTTAGAGTGCAACAACTTCTCGAGGTCACAGGACACACACACACACAACAGAGAGAAATGTTCCCTTAACTCATCAACGCCGGGGGTGTCCAGAATTGCATGTGATACTTCTGAACTCAACATTGGTCATTGCTTGACAACCATCTCAAGCTAATTTTGTTTGTTTGTTTGTTTGTTTGAGGTTTTTGTGTATGTGTGTGTGTGTGTGTGTGTACCATATTCTCTTTTTCTATTTGTTTCATGCAGTTGAAGGCATCCAATGCCATCGGTGTTATCGGGTTAGAAATGATAACACATGTCCAAGGAGATCTACCTGTGAAGCACCTGGAAAGAACTTCTGCTTCGTTCAAAGAATCTCCAAAGGTGATTCCAGAGGGAAAACTTTGTTTGGGCAAGTGACTCAAGGGGATCATGACCAGATGCTAAGTTGAATAGGGCAGTTGTCCTAAAAAAAGGCAACCCTTTTTCAGCTGTCCAAGAATAACCTGATGCTCTCCAGATGTTTTTGGACTACAGCTTCCATTGTCCATGACCATTGGCCATGCCGGCTGGGGGCTAGATGGAGCAAAAGATCTGAAGGGCACTAGGTTGGGGAAGTCCGTCCGAGAACAAGGATGGAAAACATTTTGCCCCCAAGGGTGATATATGGCAGTGGACAGCAGAGCAAGGGCTTCATATCAACAGTGGGAATGCCTGGGTTCCCTCTTCCTTCCTTCCTTCCTTCCCTTCCTTCCTTCCCTCTTTCCCTGTCTCTCCCCCCCCCACCATACACAGAGCCTTCCCCCTCACTCACTGCCTCCCATACACACACATCCCCACCTACTACTATGGAGGGTTAAACCTCCCCTCCCCTCCCTGGCTTTTCTCTCCCCTCTTGGAGAGGAGAGGTGGTTGCTCTAGTCCACCTTACTCAATGGCTTCCCCCTCAAGAATAAGGTCCTTGAGGGGGACACCACAGAGCACAGAGAGCTAGAGTGCTTTTTGCCGCTTTAGGACCTAGAAGGAACTGAGTACATTTCCTTGTCCCTCTAGTCAAAGCAGATACATAAGCTAGGGCTCACCCAATGCTCAGTTTTGGCTTTTGTTTTCAATGCCAAGGCTGGTTCCTGGAGTGTGTGAAGGAAGAATGGAGGAAGTACTCCTGAGGAAGTGCAGAGTGCACTGAACCCACCACTGAGGAACACACACACAGAGTCCCTGCACGTCAAAGCTTAGGGGAAAAGTCTTCCAGAACAGATACTGCCTTTTCTTGGCAAGCTCTTTTTGCTTCCAGAAGCCTATAGATCAGTGGTAGAGGCTATATTTTGCATGCAGAAGGTCCCAGGTTCAATCCCTAGCATCTCCAGTTAGGGCTGGAAAATCTCCTTCCTGAAACCCTGGAGAGCTGCTGCCAGTCAGTGTTGACAATACTGGGTGGGAGGGACCACATAGTCTAACTGGAGCTCCCTGTGTTCTTTTGTAAACCCTTTGTTTCCAATCCCTGCCTTTGAATCGGAAGGCAGGACTAATGGGAGGTTTTCTTTTGCTTTGTTCTTGGAAGGCCCCATTCTGCCTTCACGTGCGTGCGTGCATGCAGACCCAGGAACTGACATGGACAAACGCCACCTCTCAGCATTTTCCTTCTCAATAGGAAGAAAGCTCTTGAAACATGAGCAACCCATAAAAAAGCATGGACGGTGATTCTCTACCCATCTCTCTTCTCTTTCTCTTTTCGTGCACAGGAGGAAATATTAAGAGAATACACCGAGGTTGTACATCATACTGCGTGCAAGCCATCAAGTTCAGCAGCAGCTATATAAAGTCTACCTTTTGCTGCAAAACAGATTTCTGTAACAAATACCACGCTTGGCAGTTTTACTAAGCTCACCCTGAAATGGAAGGAGCTGCTCCATTCCTCCCGCTTCTGGCAATGTGATGTCCACTTCCATGTGATTTCCCTCCAAGCACAGTTATACGGCAGATCGGTGTAACTTTGACAACTGAAGATGGAACTGTGGTCGATGCGCCCTCCCTGCGCCACAAGCCGCTTTGGAGCGCTGCACTTTGTCTAGTGTGGCTCAAGCCTTGGAGGCTCTGCTCGTGCTCTCACCGCCGCCGCCGCCGCCCTTTCATCTCGCTGGTCCCAGGGAGGGAGGAGGGAGGGTTGTAAACAAAAGCTAGCAATTGGAAATCCCTCTCCCAATCACTGGCTTTTGTTTACAACCCTCCCCCCTCCCTCCTCCCTCCCCGGGACCAGCCTGGATAAAAGGGCAGCGGCCACGGCGGCATGGGCAGAGCCTCCGAGGCTTGAACCACACTAGGCGGGGTGAAGCGCTCCGAAGCAGCTTGTGGCGCAGGGAGGGCGCATCGAGGACAACGTGTAGATCCTGCCCATTTATCTAGACCTGGTCCTTTGAGTTTAAATCAGACTTGGATTGGACAGCCCATCAAACAGAGAGTTGCCTTCAAACAGAGGAGTGTTCTCTGCGGCTCTCCATAACAGAAGACTGACCCTTGTAATGTAAGTCATTTGGCCACCCTAGGCCACAAGAGGCAAAATCAGTCAGAGGACTGATTCTGTACCGATTGGAGGCAGGGGAATCTAGGCCACCCTCACTAGGCAGTGGTGGAACGTGACAAGGTGGCTCCTGCATTAGCCAGTGTTCCCACAAAACTCACAATGTTTGTTGCACATCTCCTTTGTCAAACATAAATAAAGTTGTGGCTCTTTTTGATAGAATGACAAGTATCACACCTTTTATTCCAGGTGAGAATGCAATTTCCTGTTAGCAGACTTTGAAAGGGTTCAGGATGGCCATTTTGCTACACTTTCTGTTTTATCAAACACTATCACATGAGGAAGCAAGGGGGCTATGGCGAAATGGAAGGTGATGTGAACGTTGTCAGTGGAAAGGCATTTTCCCTCAGCTCTGGTGGAGAGAGAACCACAAGTGCCTTCACGTCATGACTGGCTAGTCCAGTCTCGTGGAGGCTGTTGCGGGTGGGGGCTGGGGAGAAGAGGCTGCGTGGAAGCCTGCCATTGGCGGCTTCTAATGGTGCCACTGTGACCTGGAGGGGTTGAAAGAGTATAAATTATGCTCAGCTCCTCCCGTCTGCATCTTCTTTTCACGGCTCTCTCGGAGAGAGGAGAAGATGAGAGGAACAATCGGCGGCGGCGGAGTGAGGGCCTTGGCGGTGGCGCTGGAGTGCTGGTGGCTGCAACAGCAACAGCAAGAGGTCCCTCGGTGGCGGCAGAAGCTCGGCGGTGGTGGCGGCGTAGACAGGATCGGCGTGGGCGTGGGGATCCACAGCAGCGGCAGCACTGCGTTCTCGGAGCAATAGCTAGGCCCCGGAAGTGGTTTGCAGGTCGTGGAGATCCTGGTGCCAGCGGGAAAATATCCTAAGGCCGTGGCTGTGGCTCAGGGAGAGCCTTTGGGCCCCCGCAGAAGCGGGGAGTGGTGCAGGCTTCTCAGCAGCACCTGTGCCATTTATAGGCCTGTGCCTGGCTAGGCGGGCCTGGGGGCAGGGGGGATGATCGTTTTCTGATATCCTGTAGAGAGCGACGGAGGCAGCAGTTGCTTATAGGCTTCTTGGCCCTGTGGGCCTCAAATTTGAGGAGGGAGGTATCCGGAGTAATTCTCCGGATCCCCGATCAAGGGGCGTGTGGCACCAGACAGTGGGAGGCCTGTGTGGGCAATGGCTGGCTTGGCCTTCTTTGGCCCCAAGGCAGTTAGTGGGTTGCTAGCGTTTGCTGGCGGGGTGTGGAGGAACCCTGCTGTTAAGAAAAGAGGCCTGTCTAATTTTCTCCTTTTTGGAGTGGGCACCTTGGTGTATGGGCCTTTTTCTTTATTCTAGGGCTGCCAAAAAGTAGTGACTACCAAAAGGGTATAGAATCATCATCATCATCATCATCATCATCATCATCATCATCATCATCATCATCTTATATTTGCTATATACAAGGAAAAGATAAATTGGGTAATACTAACAATAATAACAACAGCGACCACAGTTGTTTAATTATTCAGGAAGAACACAATGCCTCCCAAAAAAGGTGTGGGTGGGGAAAAAAAAGGGGGGGGGAGATTCAGATAGCGCACGGATTCTTCATCAGAGGAGGAAGCAGACCCCAATATGGCCAAAATTCTTGCTTGATTGCAAGCTATTGAACAGGGTAGAGGAATCCCACAACCTACAATTCTGCTTCCACAAGGTGGAGGGGGGAGGGGGCATACTCAAACGAGGAAACAAGCTCAGGATAAATTATGGGCATCTGTTTCAGCCAGGTTGGATGCAATTGAAGCAACATCCAGTCCATCGTCCAATCCGGTGCCACAAGCTGGGGCTACAACGGATTCAGGGTGAGATACTGCAACTACTAACTACCTCAACTGTGATGCAAGAAGCGGTGCAGGGAGTCGCCATCTCTCTTTCGCTCCAATTGACCACGGGGACAACTCTGGTTATAGAGACAGGTGAGTCTGGCGGAACACCACACCAGACACAAATGAATGCTATGGGTGCTGTCCCTCCTTGGGGGGCATACCCATGGTTTTCAGGGCTTGCTTGGCCATATGGAGGGAACAGTGAAAGGATCAGAAATATGACCACAACATTGCCGAATACTAATATCCAGGTATCAGTTCCTACTAGTAGGGCAACAAGGAACCAGGGCAATTTGACCGGACAAGGTTCAGGAGAGGCAGCAGCACAAACACAGTCAATTAATAATGCAGCTCAAACAGCAGCAGCTGCGTGTGCGTCAGTTTGGCACGGTCCAGCTGATTCGACTGCCACTGGTGCAACCGAGCCGTCACAATGCAAGGACCCCCTACGCTGGGGCTGAGAGGGAGGCAATCCCGACAGCTAGTACTTCCACCCCACTAGGATATCACTTATTAGCAGCTACTGGAGAAAAGATACTGAAGGGCGAGTACATAGACGTATTTTCTCTGCTCTTCCAGGAAGTGGAGGATAAAGAGAAGGACAGAGCAAGTGAAAAGGAATTTGGAAGCTAAGGAGGAAACGGGTCGCCAGGACATGGGCCAATTGGCTGCCTGGTTTTCTTATATATATATATATATATATATATATATATATATGGGAGTAGTACAACAGCAATATCCCGAGGGGGGGCATTCTTACTAAGTACCTCGATATGATTTATTGTGCGTGCACGGAATATGAGGGAGAGGCCTGGTTGGCCTATGATGCGTCATTTCGCAGAAGAGCGGCATTTATCACTCCCTTAAATGGGAGGTGAAAGACAACGACCACTGGCTGTAGTTTATGACTCCAGCCAGACCTGGTTTGGGCGAAAGAACTGATAGTGGCCATCTGATAGCAAAGCAGCATCCCGCACCCACAGCAAAAGGGAATGCGGGGCAGTGGGTTCAACCTCGCTGGCCTTGCTGGGAATACAATGCAAGAGGCAGCTGTTCTAGAATACAGTGCCAGTATCGGCATGACTGCCCCACATGTGGCAATCATCACCCAGCCTCCGCATGTAAAAGAAATAGAGGTGGAAGGGGCACAGGCCGTGAAGGGCAAGGGCCCAGTAAACCAGGGAATCAGCAACCTCCTGCAAAAGGGCCCCAGTCCAATTAGACTGAGTCCTTTAAGGTTATTATTGGAGCGTTACTCAAGGAGGGCAGATGCGCAATACATAATTTATCATTTCCAAAAGGGGAGTCAGTTCAGGTCTGTATTACAGATTGTGGTTTGAAGATGTGGGAAAGGTGCATTGATGGGCGAGTGTGACATCAAATCAGCGTTTCGCATCTTGCCTATCAACCCCGCAGATTTTGACTTGCTAGGCTTTTCATTTAGGGGTCAATATTATATTGATAGGGTGCTGCCCATGGGATGCGCCATATCATGCGTTATGTTCAAAAGTTTAGTACATTTCTAGAATGGGCACTTCAGATTAGATCCGGATTACATGATTCGGTTCACTGTCTTGATAATTTTTGGTGGTTGGCTGGAAACATAGTAGACAGTGTGCTTATTTAATGGCAGAGTTTCAGGCTTTATGTGAAGAACTTGGAGTGTCGCTGGCACACGAGAAACCCGAGGGGCCCCTCACCACCTTTAAGTTATTGGGCATTGAACTAGATTCTCAGCAGCAATGTTCCAGACTGCCTTTAGATAAATTGGAGATATTAAAGGCTAAGTTACATGCAACTGTCAGGGCCGGAAAGATCACATTGCTACAGGCACAATCTCTGCTTGGGCATTTAAATTTTGCTTTCAGAGTCATTGCTCCAGGTAGGGCCTTACTTAGGAACCTGTGCAACGCAACGATGGGATTTAGTCGCTCGCATCATCGACTGCGGGTTACGCAAGCCATCCGAGAGGATTTGTCCACATGGTTACGTTTCCTAGAGGATTACAATGGCATGTCCTTTGGAGACAAGACCTATTGATGGAGGCAGAAATGCAGATACATTCTGATGCCTCAGGAGCCCTCGGTTTTGGCGTAATTTTGCAGGATCGGTGGTGTGCAGAGAGTTGGCCAGCTGACTGAGTGTCAGCCGGAATTTGCAAAGACCTAACATTTTAGGAATTTCTCCAATATATGTGGCAGCTCATATTTGGGCTAAAGAATTGGCCGAGCGTGCGATATGGCTATTTTCAACAGCTAGTACAAGAACTGAGTATTTAAGGTCAGGTGGGGAATTTTCAAAATGTTATGAACAATACACACCTTCAGCAATCATGGCCCATTCCTGTTGATCATATTTTGCAATTTTGTGTGTCATGCCATAGGAAGGGCCTGATGGCTCGTACGACTAACCGCAAGTTAATCTTTTCTTTCTAAGATGAGGGTGTTGCCGACAGTACGACCGACTTCAGGATGCACAAGGCGGTGCGTGGATGGGCTAGGGAGTCCCCCCAAAAAACCTGATTCTAGGGTTCCATTGTCTCTGGACATTTTAAAAGGATTTAAGATGCTTTGGCTTTCCTTGTGCCTATCTCCTTACGAGGCCGCCTTGTTTCACGTGGCGGCATTGACGGCCTTTTTCCGGAGCGTTTCGTATTTCGGAACTGGTAGCCTGGTCCAAGAGCAACAGATCAGGTAGGGCTTCGCTGTTTAGCAACATCCAGGTCTCCTCTCATGGTGTGGTGCTTCACCTCCGCCAGTCAAAAAGTGATCCACTGGGAGAAGTTAAAACTGTTAGCCTATTTCCAGCTCCCATGGAGGATTTGTGCCCTGTAGAAGCATTAAGGGCTTACTTGTCAGTGAGAGGCAATCTTGATAGCCCATGGTTTTGCCATCAGGATTTCTCACCATTAACGAAGTTTCAATTCTGGACAGTCACAAAATGTGCACTTCAGACTTTAGGATTAGGAAACTTTCTATTTGGCACTCACTCATTTCGCATTGGGGCAGCATCCACGGCTGTGTTGATAGGTTTCCACAGAACAGATTCAGGCTGTGGGATGGTGGAAGTCCAAGGCGTATTGCTCTTACCTGTGAAAATTACCAAAATAAGTTTCTTTTTGTACCCTAATGGCCACATGTTCAATTTTAGATCCCAAGACAGGCTTCGCCTGGGTCAGCGTGATCATCTCTGGCCACAGTATGGTCTTTTGGGCCAGAAGGAGGGCCGCCCAAACCAGCGTTGGAACACAGCTTGGAATGAGAGTGCGGGCCAGTATACAATGGCATGGCAGGCGTGGCATGCAGTGGGAGATGCTTCTCCCCTCATTATTTCATCTTCATGTGGCTGGGGTCCCTTCACAGGTCCTCCTTATCCACCTTGGCGGCAATGATGTGGGTCTGCTAAGGGGCAGAGCCCTGATATTACAGGCGATAGCTGATTTTCAGAAAATTCAGCAGTGTTGGCCAGGAGTGGTGATTATCTGGTCCTGTATGTTACCGCGTGTCAATTGGAGAACAAGCGATGATCACCAGGCCATGGAACGGGTGTGGAAGAAAGTTAATTCTCAAATTTATAACGAATTAACAAAACACGGTGATTACAGCATCCAGCACACGGAGATAGTGCTGACGCGGAGGAAGCTTTTTAGAGCGGACGGCGTGCATTTGTCGGATTATGGGAATGATTTATTTTTGGCAGATCTGCAGAGAGGGTTAATTGAAGTAATTAATCAGAGGTGGGGGGGAGCGCCTAAACAAGTGCTTTGTCTCTCCCTGTGGCAGGTAGGTGCGGATATCTGGTGGGACAGGTCTGGTGAGCATTCACAGGCACTATTCAGGTGATTGGTAATTCCTGAGGGCTCTCAGCTGTGAGTTTCACGGCCTCAGCTGTTGGGATAAGGATGACTTTTGAGGCCAACCTTTCTCACCCACCCGGATCCGTACAGAGTGGGGAGGGGTTGACATCGGAAGGTCTCCCTACCCTGAACGGGGAAACCTATGTAGTGGTGAGGGTCAGCGCCACTTAACAGGTGGCGAATGGCTCGCCCAATAAAGATAGATGTCCGCTTAGGTTTACCCAATCTGCAGATCTTTAATAAAGTGGCCCTATTTAAATCCATATACTGTGTCTCACCTCTTCTTGTCTCCAGTCTCCATTTCTCGCAAGCATGAAATAGCTAAGTTGTGTTATGAGTAAAACACAGGAATTTCCAAAGCAGCAGTGAATCCTCCCAATGTCAGAATATACATCCTGATTGCTGCATGCTTTAGGCCTCATTTGGGGGAAATTGTCCTGGTAGAAAACATTCCTCCAGGCCTGATTTACAGGAAGGAAAACAGCCATGTTGGACAAAGAGGGAACCAATCATTGGGGGGGGGGGGACTGTTTGTCTCAATTCTCTTCACAGTTAATGTCATTGGGTAGTTAAATTAAAACAAGATTAGTTAAAGAGATCTTGGGTCAAATAATTCTTGGTCAAATAATGTGGGAGCAGAGGTTAGTTTTGTAGTGTACAAAATCTTCTACATGTCCTGCTAAGCAAAAAATTGCGTCCCTTCCATACCCTGCTGTCTGTTGAAAGGACCATCTTCAGGCTCCATGTTAGTGAGAGTTGGACTAATGGTAGTCAAGTGTAGGGTGACCATATTTGGGAAACCAAAAAAGAGGACAACCTGTGGGCAGGGCAGGAAAGTGACTTTTCAGAGCCTCTGGAAAAAGCATCATCCCCCACCCTGCCACCTTAAAGGCCCCAATTGGAGTGGAGGAGGGGAAAGTGTGTCATTTCTGCCCCCCCACTACTCCAATCAGGGCCTTTTCTATAATCTCCGGGAATGACACACTTTCCCATTTAAGGTCCTGATTGGAGCAGTGGAAGGGAAATGATGCGCCTCCAGAAAGCACATCATTCTCTCCCAAAATGCTAATGGCGGCCTTAAAGGGGAAAGTGTGTCTTTCCAGGACAATATAGAAAATCACAGAAAATCCCCCCTGACATCCAGAATAGAACAAAAACCAGGACAAATCCGGGGAAATCCTGACAGTTGGTCACCCTAGTCAAGTGATTTATAAATACTTCTTTAAACAACAACAACAACAAACTGCCTTCCACTGCGTCCTGGCACTGGCCTCAGGGAGGTAGTTGCAGGCAGGGGGAAAAGAGACGTGCTCACTCCCCATTAGGGCATAATTGGCGCCACTGGGCTGGGGGCTAGGTGGCTGCACGTAGAGAAGGCAGCTGCACCCAGCCCTCCAGGCTCTTCAAAGCATGACTCCCTCCCTCCCTGTATGCAGTGTGGGTTTACCTGGTCGCCCTTTTGGGGGCCAAGTAGGAATTTTTGGCACATAGTCTGATTGGCCTGGGCTATGTGTCTTTTCGCCTACTTCACACTGTAAGTGGGGAGAGTGTCTTAGGAATTATAATATTCTGATTCAGGTTAATTTGGTCACATTTGAGTTAGGCTAGTAGGGGCGGCATGCTTAGAGGAAAGGGATGGTGAACATTCTGTGGCACTGTTGTTTGGTGACAGGTGATACCTGAGGCCTTCCGCTGAGGGTTGTGCAGCCCCAGTAGGGGGATAAAGCCACCTGTTAGGCTGGCTCTCATCACTCCATCTGGTGTCATGCAGCCCGGGCGGTGAGTGGCATGGGTTCATTTACCCTCTCCAAAAGGGGTATGGCCTGGGTGTGGCAATTTTCTGATGCCACTTGTCAGACGTAGAATGCTTCACCCACTATAATGCTTAGCTAGTGGCTGGCGAAGAGTAGGGCCCGCCCATTTTCCCTTTGCAGATCTTCAATAAATGTGGCCCAAATTTGGTACCATATACAGTTGTCTTGTCATTCCCCCTTTCGCCTGCAACAACAACAACGACAACAGATGACAAAGATGCTGACGCTGAAGATGACTTCACTTGTCACAACATAAGTGAGCACTTGATGTTTATAAATAAACAATTATGGAAAGGAGGAGAGTTCCAGGACCTGGGATGATGATCCATCTAGCTCTCGGCCAGAGCTCCAGAGAAACCATTAGCAGCACACTTAGAACTGATCTGTGCTCCCCAAACATGCACCCAGGGGTACTGATCCAGCCAGGGAAACTATGTTCACAGGTTGCCTTTTGTTTGCTGGAGTGGAGCATCTATGGTTACAGGAGATTTTTTGTTTCCTTGATAAGTGGCTTTAGTGGGCCAGCTCCAATCCTTGGTGTCCTTTTGTCCCTGAGCACTGATGTTATCACATACCTGCACACCTGCCTGTGGAGGTTCAGCATGAACTATGGTGTGTGTGTATGTGTGTGACACTCTTATGTGGCCACATCACAAAAAGCTTGGAGTGGGAGTGGATGGCACACAATGTTTTACCCACTAGCACTCCTAAGTCTTAATGCTTTTCAAATCAGATCATTATGGACATTTGCACACTCTTGGTTTGCTGCTTTAGTGTTTTACTGAAGTTTCGGTAAGAAGGCTGCTGAATAGGAAGGTATAGTGGGGCACAGAAGAAACCTGCAATGCATCAACTTCTCATGGTGGATGATACATACAGAGCTATCCCTGTCTCTGCCAGCCCCAAGACAAATTCTCAATCTAGTTGAGGATCAATTGTCCCAGGAAATATTGTAGGAAGGATTTGCTCAACGTTATACACAATCCAGTTGTTGTTGATGATGATGATGCACAGAGATCATCATCTGATGGAACTAGGAAGGCTTCATCATCGTTGTTGTTTTTCTTATTAGTGTTATAATTATTGCCATTATTTCCAATTCACAGAGAACATCATTTGACTGAACTGGGAACATTTTGTCTTGGTTTACAACAACAACAACAACTACAACAACTGAAGATGAGCAAAATCCTGGCTTACGGGCTATGGATGCTTCTCAACCTTTCCACTGGTAAGTGGACTCATATACTTGTCTACTCAGTGGTAAGCTCTATTCAAGAAGAATGCAGACAAGCTGGAAGGAGTTCAGAGGAGGGCAATGAGGATGATCAGGGGTCTGGAAACAAAGCCCTATGAGGAGAAACTGAAAGAACTGAGCATGTTTAACCTGGAGAAGAGAAGATTGAGGGGAGACATGATAGACTCTTTAAATACTTGAAAGGTTGTCACACAGAGAAGGGCCAGGATCTGTTCTCGGTCATCCCAGAGTGCAGGATGCGGAATAATGGGCTCAAGTTACAGGAAGCCAGATTCCGGCTGGACATCAGGATAAACTTCCTGACTGTTAGAGCAGCACAACAATGGAACCAATTTCCTAGGGAGGTGGTGGGCTCTCCCACATTAGAGGTCTTCAAGAGGCAGCTGGACAGCCATCTGTCAAGGATGCTTTAAGATGGTTTCCTGCATAGAGCAGGGGGTTGGTCTCAATGGTCTTATAGGCCCCTTCCAACTCTACTATTCTATGATTATATGATTTTATGAGTTCAGTGGGATTTATAACCATGTCAGTCAGTATAGGATAGTAATGTAAAGAAAAACTGGAGAAGAAATAGTTTTGAATCAAATTCTGAACCTGTTGCAAACAGCTGGTATATTATCATGTATGCATGTATGAGATCTTAATTAGCTTCTGCATTTCCTGCATCTTAAAATAAAAACTTTGCCCTTGATTCAGGCAAACTATGTCATGACTAAATTGGATCGATACCAATCATGAAAACTCTTAATATCTTACTGTTTATGGAGGCAAAAAAGTCACAAGTTGGACCCCCTTCTTCCATCAGTTTCACTGGGGACAAGCAGATGTACTTTTAGCTGGATCAAAGCCTATTTTCCTCCAGCAAGGATTGAGAAGTTTCAAGGCAGTTTCAATCTAGTTATGTTGCTATTCTACTATTGTATATTGATATTACTTGCAAGCCACCTTGAAAATGTTTGTTCTTAAAAGCACAGTATACATAATTTAGCTTAATGTCATCAATAACAATAAAGTATAGTCAAGTTAGGCTTAACTTGCTGTTGGAAATCTCACACACCCTTTTATGTGCTTATACATTACTGTATGATTGTTGCTCATATGGAATAAAAGCATTTTTAAAGCTAGTGAGCATTCCAGCCAAGGTAGTTTTTACATTCCCAGATCAAACTGATTTAAGGAAATAATGCTTTAAGCCTCATGGGTGACCATCCCTTTGCTTTGATTTCTTGGTTCTCAGTTTTTTTTCTCTCCCGACCTTCATTTTTGTTTCTCTCCCCACATTCCGCCATCTTCTTCAGCAAATGCCCTCTGGTGTTATCAATGTAGCAAGCCAATTCCAACAGGAAAGTGTCCTGAGATACAAGAACTCTGCTGGGCAGGCGCTGGGTCAGGATGCTACACAAATAATCTCTATCTTGGTAAGTATACAAGGCAAAATGCATCTGGAATAATAGCAGTGGGACACTTTCCAAGCACCGTCACAGCTCCGAAAAAGGTCTGTGTCTTCCTAATTTCTTATTCTGAAGCAGGATTACATTCATTCTGAAGAATTCTCGCATGCTGTTCATACTCTAGAAATTATCTCCTGTATGGAGGCATCCTCACTCTGGGGGAAGGATCTCTTTCAACTCAAGGACTGAAATGAAGTTCCAAAAAGCTCTCTAGTGGCCCAATACTGGCATAGTTTAGCTTACAGCTCTTGCTGCTAAGAACCAAACCTTAGGAGAGACATTTCAACCTGCTGGAATGGGGGGAAAAAACCCTGCTCCAAAGCCAACAAAAACATTTACACATTTTTCCTCCCCTCGATTAAAGCAAGCGTATTTTGTGTGCTTTTTTCAAATGTACGTGGTTTTTCTGGTGTGTCATTTTTCTGTTCCACAAGAAACATTGCAATCCCATCAATGTATGGACTTCAACTGCAGTTTTTGTCAGATTCTGGGAATTGCACAGGGGATAAATCCTGATCCAAAAGGAACTAGAACAAATTTCTCAGACTTCCTCCTGTATTCTCTTTTTCGTTTCCCAGGAAGCAGCATGATCAGTTCTGAGGTGGGTTGCATGCAGGACTGCTACGATAACAAAGCCGACCATCCCTTCATTTGGCATGAGCATTTTTGCTGCTTCACAGACTATTGCAATGAATAGGTTTGGACAGGCAGGGGAGAGGAGGCAAGAAGAAGAGCCTCAAGGTCCTGATGTTAGAAGCAGGGTCCTTCCTTCCTTCCTTCCTTCCTTCCTTCCTTCCTTCCTTCCTTCCTTTCTTTCTTTCTTTCTTTCTTTCCCAACTTACCTTGTCATCCTCCAAGCAAAATCTGCAGCTGATATTGTATCAATCATAATAAACAATATCCCCCCTTTACTCCTTGTGTTTTGGTATCTGTGGCGTTACCCCACAAGTGTTTATCTTGCATATGTTTGATTTAGTATATCTGGTAAGAATGGAATGTTGAATGGAGTGGGTGTGGTTTATGATATAATAGGAGTTTGGAGGGGGTTGGTGTTGGTTGGTAGAGTGAGAAGAGTTTGGTTTCAAGGGATTTAGGATTAGCATGGAGAGTTTAGTGTAGGCAGGTTTGAAGATATTATATTCTGAAAAAAAACTTTGTTAACTAAAATAAACTTATTATTAATTTGTTAGCTACCAAATACCCCGTGTCAGCTTGGCCTTATTTACCTGCCCTACGTTTATTCAACACACACACCAGATTATACTCACAGTTTAGTTTAGTTTACAAGAAGATCCTGAATTAAACCTTTTCCCCTCACAGCTAGGAGGAAGGTTTTATTTAACCCTTCCTCAGGTTTTTCAAGTGGTGGCGCTTGGCCTGAGAAGGGTTTATGTACCGTGCCTGATATAGGGGTTATGTCGCAGTATCCTATCCAACAGAGCTTTGGGGCCAGGGGAGAGGCTATGGAAGAGTTGTTCAGGTGTCATTTCAGATACATATGCCATTGGCATGGCATCCTGATCATTTCCCCAGGTTTCCCCCCCCCCCCCAGGTTTTATGAGTAAACATGAAGTGACTGAGCAGCTTAGATGCTGACCTTTCCTCCTTGAGCTTGTCTTTTGGGGGTGGGAGAAAATGCTAGCTCCAATTATACAGCCCCACTATCTCATAGGGTTCATCAGCCCTAGTGCCTGTGCCTTTCCTTCAGGGCCCAGCTCTTGAGAGGGTTCCAGTATCCACATCTTTTTCTTCATATGTGGAAAACCAGCCAGGAGAGGGGGAATGTTGAGCAGGGGAAAAAGCTGGAGGAGAAAAGGGCAGAAAAGATTCATTCCCTACCATTCATCTGGTCATTTGCTTTTTTACAGACTGTTGCAATGAATAGGCTTGAATTTGAAGTGGAGCGGAGCTTAAACAACAAAAGCCTCAATATCAAGAGGCCAGAAGTAGGGATGTTGAAGAATGCACAAAAGAATTGAATGAGTTCAGATTACTCAGAATCTGACCCATGGATTCAGCAATGGACTCATGGACTTGCAGACTGATTTTTTTTTTATTTCTGGAATTTTATGCAAATTTAGTTATAGAAAAATACATTTTTTTAAAAAGAATACCAACAGCAAATGGACATTTTCTCCATAGGCTAAAGCATAAAAATGCACATTTGGGGGTAATTGCACATTGGGGGTATTTGCACATTGGGAGGATTTGCGCATTTCTGCAAGTGTGAATTTTAAAAACTTTCAGTTATTTTACACAAATTTAGTTGTAGAAAAGTGTGTCAAAACCACAACGGCAAAAAAATGTGCATTTTCCCCATAGGCTAAAGTGTGAAAATGCACATTTGGGGAAGGGGATTTGTACATTTTCGCAACTGAGAATTTGTGCAAATGCAAATTTGCACAAATTTGGGAAACTGGAAAAAATCCAATTCCATCCATGACTGAATGAAACACACTGAAATTGGAGCCACCAGCCTTCACGGGCTCCAGTTTTATTATCTCACTATCCTACAGGACTCATCAGCCCTAGAATGTGTTCTGGGAGAGAAAGCACAATCCAGAATTAGGACTGCATATATATATATATATATATATATATATATATATATATTTAAATTAAAGTGGGAAATATTGGAGGCAAGACACACAGGATTGAAATGATGTCAAATATACATTTGCTTATTCTTCTGGCAACATATTCCTTTGATTAAAAGTCATCAATTTTTATCTGACCCAACAAAAGGCTCTATATGTTTGTCTCTCTGTGCAAGTCTTTCATAAGGATGTAAGCAAACATTGGGATGCATATATATTATCTCAACATACTTCCAGGACTGGTCCAAGGCCACACGATATGTTTATCAGAGCAGCATAGTTTGCAAGGGAATAAAATAAATCTGCACCCTAAAAATGGCTGTTGGTGGGCAAAGCCCCTGCCTCTAAGGATGCTCAGCAGGTTTCTTTTCTTTCCACAGACCATAGTTTAACTATGCTTAAACAAACGGCATTCAGAGGCATACTGATTGTGATACAGGAGGTAATATATAGCCAATAGGTCTGTTCAGACAACATGCTAAGCCATGGTTTTGCAGCAAATGTTTAGTGAGCGTATTTAAACCATGGTTATGTAGCCACCATGGTTAGGAATGGTTCACAGAACACACTAAGCAATCATGTTTAGCTCAAAATGCTTAACTAGCGTTGCTTAAGACCATCCAAGTTGGTAGCCATAACTATGTCTTGTCATCTGTGTGAAGAAGTAATTTTATTTCTCCTGAATCTCCCAACGTTTAGCTTCATTGGAAGATGCTTGGCATTATACCTCCCCCATCTTAAACTAGCCCTCTTCTACACATCTGTTCATCGTCAAACAACACAGTTGTGCTTTACATCTGGTCTACTCATGAGCAGGAGGTGCAGATTCTTTATTAGGGGAACCAGATGCAACAGAGAATAACACCCTGTACCTTTAATTGTTACATAGAAATTGAAGTTTGGCAGATGTAGCTTCTCATGCAATTGTTGGGAAAACCTGACCTACTAAAATGTCCTCTTCTGAACAACCATTAAAGAAACAGAAGCAGTGTGTATCTGCTTATCCTGGCAGGACAAGAAGCTGTATCTTGCTGAAAGTCCCACTGCCATTAATGTTGCTAGCTAATGTTGTACATAAGTGGGTGGAGGATTATGATCACAACTTTGCATCCAACGAAACCATTTCCAGAGTGTATCACTCTCTCACCTGAGCAGCCCAAGCCTAGGATGCTGATTCAAAAGAAAGCCTCCCTGTATTCAAACTTATGTAGACTGAATTGGGAGCAAGTCTCATGGAATTCCCTGGGCCTAAATAGGAATAGGCTTGCATTGTAAGATAGACTTTTGACAGTGCAAGCCTATATCTGCCTACTCAGAAGTAAATCCTATAGGTTTAATGGGAATTACTCACAGGCCAGTGAGTATGGGATTGCAGCTTGATTAAATACTAGGGCTAGTAGCTCTCATATGCTGATCAGGCACTGCCCTGGTCTGGAATCTTCTCAGTGAAAGAGCTTCCTCTATTTTAAAGGATTGTCCCTTAATTCTGGAACTGGAAATGATAATGACCATCTCGCTTATTTCAGCCTCTAAAATGTGCCTAATCAAAGCATCCCTAATTCTGGAAAAACCTGTGATGTGGTGTTTTGGACCTCCTACTCTCTTTGGCAAAGGAGGATTGTTTCTCTTTAAGATCAACAGTTTGGTTCTAGTTGACCCAAGAGTGTGTGAGAAGCACTTGTTACCTTTCTATAAAGGGTTGTCTCCTTAGAGCAGGCTGTGCTAGTATTTCTTTCTTTTTTCTTTGGCTGGTGAGTTATTTGTTAAGTGGTTTTGCCTTCTGTGCTAGCTAGCTAAGGAGGGGAAGATAAATGCTAGGGCATGCTATCGTTTGTGTTTAGGGATAACAAGCTTGCAACTGATTTGCTATTTCTTTATTTAAAGTATTTTACCCCTCTCTTCAGGTGTAAAACTTTTTACAGAGACAATAGTCCTTGTTCTCAGGCATATAATTGACAATGGGAAAAAAACGATTGGTGGGGTGGGGGGAACCGGACCTAGATGCTAATAACAAGCTTTATCAGGTAACAGAGCTGCATTGAAGCACAATGGAAGGATTAATTCCTTCTCTCCTTATGAACTTGGGAATGTGACTTGAAAGCCAGAGCTAGTGAGGCTCTCTACTGGAGCTGTAGTAACCTACAAGGTATTTAAGTTGTAGTATGGTTTACTTTGAAGAACTCTTCAGCTTAAATGTACTTACTTTGTAGCATGGCTTACTGGTGATCTCTAGGATTCCATTAGTTTCAGCACTTAGCAAAAGAAATGAGAAACAATAGTTGTATGTAGACTGCTTTTGTTGTAGAATGTATTTGTTATCTATAAACCCCTGAAGCTGTAAACGAAAGGATGGCTATGTAGCTTAGAGCAGTACTATTGATTATTATAGTAAGCAAGATGATCAAATTCATAGTGGTCAGGGACTTAACTAAAGTATGGCAATGCACATTCCTTAGAATCTCTGGATCTCTTTCCATCCTTGGGAATCTAATACTTCTAAGAGGGAAGAAAAATTGGAGTCATTTTGTAAGAATGAACTTTGGGGCTAATGCAGAGAGGTTTGGGTGTTAATTCTCTTGGTGTTGGCTGAAATAATGGATTTCTTGGCATTGACTGCAGGATTAGCTATAGGTGTTGCCTCCCTATATCAATACATTTTACTCTGTAAATCAAAGAGTGTAAATCAAAGAAATTATCAAAAACAGAGATTCTTCCCCAAGTCTCTGTAGGGGTGCAATATATTTGACCATGCACCATCTGGGGGGAAGTGGGAGAGTGTGTACTGAGAAGAACGTAGAACATTCAGCTGTTCATGGGAACCCCTTCTCATGGGCCAGATTTACAGCAAGCAGGATATAACACGTTGAAAATGGTCTATGGAATGTGGCATGGGCCCCAACAGTTGTCAGTATCATTCTAAAACATGATAAAGCAGTAGTGTAGATCCTGCCATGGACATAAAAGTTGCCATTGAATGAAATGGCGCTCAGGGCCAAACTGCGTGAGATGTGAAATGCACCTTTGTATGTAGACGGCAGGCTTTTCAACATAAAGATGGCACCAGATGAAGGTGGGGGCTGCTAACTTAACAGGAAGTGGAATTTTCCCCAAGATGGCAGCAACCCCCCATCATGCCTTTCCTGACCCTATTTATTATGACCCCCCCCCCCAAAGCTGGTGTGATTGGTAAACCCACCCTGCGCTTTAACTGTAGAGCTATATTTCAACATGGCCTCTGGTTTGGCCTCCAGACTTTGCTCTTGCCAAATTAAAAATGCCAAGGGAGGGGGCAGCTCTTTTCAAATATTTTATGCCCAAGTTGTAAGCTTTGACTGGGATTCGTTAGACACTCTTGTGAAGCATGTATATTTCTTTCTCCACAGAGTTTTTCTTCTTCGCACCATGTCCCTGGAAGCCAGCTCTGCTACCACCAATGAAAGCTCTCAATCCCACAAGCCAGTCTGTCTAGTCTGGGGTAAGAAATGCCTCTTCTTGGGGGGTGGTTAAAGAGGCAGCAGCTCTAAGCAACTGGTTGGAGGGGGAGAGATGGACATTGGATAATCAGCTTCCTGATTCCTGCTTTACATGCACAGGGTGTCAACTAAATGTCGAGAATCCATCTTACACGTTTGACATCCCAGGGGAGTGGTCAGATGAGCAGCAGCTGGGCCTAAGAACGGTATGTGACTGACTCATTTTTCTGATAAAGTGATAGGACCGTGTGGCTGTATCTCAGAGATTTTCCCAAACACTTTTAAGTATAGAGCAGTTTTTCCTAACCTGGTGCCTTCCAGATGCTTTGGACTACAGTTCCTATCATCCCTCATGATCAGCTGTGTCCAATGGGTGTTGTAGTTCCAAACATCACTGTCACCATCACTCTAAATTTGCATGCCGCTTTTCCACACAATATGCCCCAAATGGCTCATGAAACAAGAACAGCAACAAAAAATAAAATAAAAATGCATATCAGTACATCAAGTGAAGTAATTGCACCATTACAACAATAACCCACTAATACATGACATTTTAAATTAATGACAAGACAGGCAATCTGAGCCATTAAGACCCAATATTCATTCATATTCGCCCATAATGCACACACCAAAGACAAACATAGCTAACTTTTCCAGTTCCTTGAGGCATTACAAACCCATAACCAATAACCACTTCCCCCCAAACTGCTAAATCCAGGAAACAGCCACTAGCTTTCTTATAACCTGCAGCCGCTGGTCTCTTCCATGCCACTCATTCTGGTGCAGTTCTTAGCATTTCAGCAGTCCAGGAGTGGGACAGAGCTGATGTTTTGTCTCTTTCCCTGTGCTCTGGATTTCTCTGCTGGTTCTAGGGTGCCTGTGGAGAATGCAGAGTTACGGCCAGCCACTCTGGAGTCCAGAGGGGACTATGTTGGATTACATTCAGAGGGTACCATGTTGAAGAACGCTGGTATAGAAAAAGAGAACATTCTTAACCAGGACAGAGCTGACTTTTGGCTTGTGGGGACTCTTGGTAACTTGGCATGGGGTGGAGAGCAGAGGTGCAAATGAAGAGCCTGCCTTGTAGCCCCTTGTGGAAAGGACTCTGGATCCTCCTCTCATTTGGTGCAGCTCCTGCAATACCAGAGTCTGATGGCCCTTCCTACTTTGCAATGAACCAGGCCAAGCCTGAACAGAGGTCATGCAATAGTGCAGCTCATTTTGGCCATGCTTTGTTGGAGAGGTTGTCCGTTGTGCAATTGGCTGGGGGAACTTGTGGCTATGGCTAGGCCATGGAGTGGAAAGTCTCAGTTGGAAAGATGATCCATTTCCTGTTTCTCACAACTGTTGGGAAGGCACTTCTGGATTAGATGGCAGAATTGCCAGATGTCCTACTGATGGCTCTCCACACCCTTCTATGTTCAGAAATGGTGGTCTTGCTAGGATTGCTTTTGAGGCCCTGATGGCTTTGACTTTCTCTTCAAAGATCTGCCTAGGAGCAAATGCCAAGGATGAATTCAACATTGTAGAGATCATACCTCCCAAGGACAGCAAGGAATCGACTCCAGTGCACATAGCTACCTTAAAACTTTCTGTGCTTCCAATGGTGAGTGTCTTAGGCCCCCTCCACAAGGATGCGCTTTTGCGCCCGGTTCGGGGATTATGCGCATTTTCGCGGAGGCGCATTTACGCCTAATCCCTCTGCACGGGAGGCGGCGAGAAGCGGCGAAGCGCATTAAAAGATGCCCAAAAAGCACTTTACAGGTAGTTAATGCGCATAATCGCTTGTTCACACAGCGAAAATGCGCTTTAACGGCCGGAGCAAAATAAAAGTCGCTATTTAACGCGCGTTCGAAAATGCGCATTATCGGGGAGATAACGCGCCTGTACGCCCGTTTTGCGCTCCGCTCGTGTGTAGGTAAAATTTATAATGAGCCTTCAAGGCTCATTAAACGTCTCGTGTGGAGGAGGCCTTATTTACAAGTCCCTCATTAAGGAATTTATGGCTATTTCTGCCCCAAAGATCTTGCTCCATTTTGCTGTTTGAGCTTCCCAAAACATCTGACTGGAGATGCTCAGCCTTGACATGGCCTTGGTCTGATTCAGCACACGCCATAGTAGGTTTTGTGAGCCAACCTGACCAATCAATATCGAAGTTGATGTAATTGTTACATAGATCAGAATGTCTCTGTCACATGTCTCAGAATATGAATTTGTGTACCCTGCAGGCTACTCTAGCAGGGCTTGATCTGACTCCCCCTGTCACATTCAGGCTAAAATCGGGGTCTGGACCAGTCTTCCTTGCTGGGCAACATGTAGCAGGTAAGGCCCAAAGTATGTGGTTTGGATGAGATAATCCAAAGTTGAACTCAGGATCTGCCAAGTGTGACATCTGACAAATCATGGATTTGTCACTAAAGACTTTCATGAAATCTGACCCCCCCACCCCCCATGTAAACTATGGACACAAGTTTGGCTAGTTGCCTAGTTTGTATTTATGGCTATTTTTATATGGTGGTCTGAAGATAGATTCATATACAGGGTCATTCATTTAGCCCAGGCTGGATGCAGGCATTAACTGTGAAGCCCTGGCAAAGGGCTAGTCATACATGTAAATGTCTGGTCTGATCAAATCACCTGTATATTTGTTTTTAATGCCACCTTGGCTCTAGTGTTTCCAGAAGCTTGGTTCAGAGTAGCAAAGTAGTTGTAATATGTGTGAATCTGTCTGAACTTTCATCGAGCTCTTTACAATAATACATTGAAAACCAGTTCTTTGGTAGGTAGGGTATGCCAAAGTCTGGCTAGTATTTATAATGGAGATAACTAAGAATCATTAAATGATCCTGTCTTGTTTAATAAGCATTAAACAATCCTTTCCATCTTTTTTTCTTAACGTGGAAAATATGCTAAAGGAAAACCCAAACAGCTGCCCACTGCATCTTGATCATTAACAGTAGGGCCCCTCCATCTGCAAGTTCCCTATTTTCATGCAGCTTATGTTCATTTATTCATTGTATTTGCACCTTTCTACTTAAATCTGGCACTTAAGGAGGCTAGTTTGCATCTAGTTTTGCCCTGATTCAAATTGTCTTTGATGTACATAGCGCATGTACCTGAAGCTCACAATCCTAGTAAGTGTTTTCACAGCTTTGAATTATGAGCCACCTCTTCTTTCAGTTGGCCTGCATTGGAATGGAGATGATGAGCAAGAGGAGGAGAAATCATCATCAGCACCATCCTCCCTGCAGGAAGATGAAGAGATAGAAAGCTCTTCCACAGAAGACTCACCTGTAAAAGCTGTCATGTATCCATCCAGCAAATGTGTTTTTGCCACCAAGAAGGAGCAAGAACAGTCTGCTCAGGAACAATCCCTGGTAAAACTAGGAAGACTAGATGGGAAGAAGCTTCATCTATTAGAAACTGGAATTAACTTCCCTTTTCTTTCTGCCTTCCATCTGTCTACCAAACAGGTGGTGTCCAAGAACTGCTTAGCTTCAACAAAGTGTTTGCATCGTGTGGCTTTAGAACAGGGCTGATACCAACTTCTGCAGGACCCCTGGGCTTCCTTCTGGGCTTAAGTCCTTCAGTAGCATCCTTCCCTCTCTTCAATGGTGGCAGGCAAATGCAGCAGATGCAAAAAAGGAAAAAGCTGCTGCCTGCTATTATAACCCCCCACAATGCATCTGGGCCCCAATATAATATTGCTCTATGTTGGGGCCCCAGAGGGATTGGAGGGAAATAACAATGGCAGATGTCAGCCACAATCATTGGGATCAGTTTCTGAAATGGTTACTGGGCGTAGATTGCTAGGGATGAGTAAGAATTTAATTCAATTTTTTAATTGATAATAACTCACATTTCTTCATAAATGGGACAGAAAGAACTTTAGGGTTGGGTGAATCTGGCAAGTTTGCCTTTTCCAGACTTTAAATGTTGTAAATCTCAAGTTCTTTCTCTCCGGAATATGAAGAACTTTGTGAATTTTGATGAATACTTATCAAGAACTAAAACTCACCCACCTGCACCACCCAGATTCAATAGGTACAGTTATTCTTGGCATGGAAAGGACCATGATGTACCCATATGCCACTTAGTCATTAAAAAGAGGAGCCTGTCAGAAAAAATAATAGGTAGCAAGTCTAATTGAGCATTAAGCATGGTTGAACACACAGGCATTCAAACCCTGACTAAGCACTCAAATCTGGGCAAATCTACCAGTTTTGGTTTATCCCACATTTAAATAAAATCTCAAATTTGTTATTTCCCAAATATGGTGAACCTTGAGAATTTTAGTAAATTCCTATAAAAAACCAAGCAAATGAAATTCTCCGCCATCCCTACTTGAGTTTTTTTTAATGAATGTGTGAAAAAGGTTTGTCCATCTCTGCAGCATTTTGAGTTGGCAGAAGCGTAGGTCATTTGAGGGCTTTAGCCACAAATAAATAAAATAAATTGCTCAATGATCCAGATACTGGAGCTGTTTTAGACCATGTTTTCTGTGGGACTTTCTTGTGGAGCAAAAACATGATGAAGGAAGTACCCATCAAACAGAGCATCATGCTCTGTTTGTGACCTACCATTGTATCTAAAAACAGACCAACTAGAATAGATAAGATGCTGGTCCGATCCAGCAAGCGTTAGGCACTCCTCTGGGCTCCTTTCTAAATCCAGTCCATAGTTGGGCAATCAAGGGTACATTGACAACGTAGCAGGAAGCAGGTGTAATGGTAACCCTGGGAACTTATTTTCATGAAGTGTGGTGGGGTAGTGGCACTGTAATTCTCCTTTTGAACATATTCAGAGGAGCATACAAGCCTTATATGACTTGGATGTTATAGCCACTTCATGGGCACAATGCTATATCGTGGCAGATATGGAGATAGTTTTTACTTGGGGTTTGGATCACCATCCCCTGGTCTAGATTGCAAGCTAGATTGCAAGCAGAGTAATATGGGGTGTGGTGTCATATCAAACTTGCCACATCCGTGGTCTAAAAATGGCTGAACCAGATGGGCATAACAACTGTAAAGTGTCTTCATGTTTGTCGCAGCAGCAAGGGCAGACCCAAGACTCAGCTGCCCGAAAGGCGCTGCAGGGCTCAAGCGATGTGGAACTCTCATGATGTTTACCTTTATTGTTGCTCCCCACACCCCCAAAATAAAAAAAAACATATGTCCATGCAAGTATAATCACCTCAACTTTCTTCTACAGGGGAAAAGAATAAGAAGAGGGAGGAAGCCAAAGGGAGAGCTGAGGATATGAGTTCTTATGGAAGGTGAGATACAAGTGGCCTCAATACCATTTTACGGAGGATGTAATCTCAGGACATCTTGCACAAATGCAGGTTTCATTCTCCTGAAAGCAAGATGAGCTAGCTAAAACATGGTGGGAGGAACTCTCTAAGGCAGTTAGCAATAGAGAACAGCAGTTGCACTATGAAAGTGTCCCATCCCTCTTAGTTTCTGGTCTTGTGGGCTCCTTCCCTCTAGATTTATTGGACTCCAATGGCCTCCACTTCACAGTTAACCCAGTGTTACAGCTTTTCCAGACACTCTAGGGCAGGATCTACACTACTGCTTTATAATGGTATTGAAGTGCACTGACAACTGGTGCGGCCCATATTTCAAACCGCTTTCATAGTGTTATATCCTGCTTGGTGTAGATCTGGCCCTGGACTCATGGTTACTAATGCAATATTGTAAAATTGGAACTCTTAAGGTGTATCGCAGAGAACTCTTAAGGTGTATTGTACCTTCTTTGAGCCTGGAGGATGAAGCCAATTTCAGAGAAGCTCCTGGGGGCCACATTCCAGTCATGGGTGGAGCCAAAGGCAAATGGGTGGGGTTAAAAATCCAAAAATATCTGCCTCTTGAATTTTAAAGCTCTTACTGCCAGTAATTAAGCTTTAGAAGAGGAATATTAACTTTTTAAAATGGGGGAAAGACTGTTTAGAAATTGGGAATCCACCAGACAATTAATGCTAGGGAAAGGGGTGGAGCCATTGGAAGGAGGCGTGGCCATGTGGGCAACTCCAGAGGGCCAGATTTGACCTGTGGGGCTGAGATTCTGTACCCCTGGTGTAGCAGATGATAACAGGCAAGGAAGGGAGGTACATGTGATCTGGCAAGGGCTGGCATTCTGTTTGGTGGCTGATGTCTTAAGTAGGCAAGGAAGCATTCAACTTCTGTGACTGCTAGTAGGAGTGGTGTCCCTATTATGGCCATAAGACCTGTACAAGTGAAAAAATATGAAACACAGAGAATAGAACACAAAGATACAATTCCTCCAATTTATCTAATAGTCAATTGATCTTTTATATCCATGGCAATCTGAAAAGAATTAGCCACCTGTTCAGTAATGTGTGGGACCTTATCTGATAGGCAAGTAATTACAACTGTTTCATCTGCATGCCCTGGAAAATTGTTCAGAAAAGGATAAATTATATGGCATCTCAAATTGGAATAGAAATTACCATATAAAACTACATGTGTCAGAGTTACAGGGACCTTTGTTTCACATGGACACAATCTGCTTTGAAATGGAACATGGGCAGGGACATGGGTGGGAGGGTGCTGTTGCACCGTGTCCTGCTTGTGGGTCCCTGGCTGACAGCTGGTTGGGCACTGTGTGAACAGAGTGCTGGACTAGATGGACCCTTGGTTGAACCAGCATGGCTCTTCTTATGTTATGTTCTTAGGAATTTTCAAAGATCTCCCACATTCTCCTACATTTCATACAATGTAAAGACCGCAATTTTATGCACACTTTGCTTAAATTCAGTTGGGGCTAACTTCTAAGGTAGGGTTACACTATGGGTGCCTCTACAAGAGGCATTTAAAGCTCTTTCAAGGCGCATTAAAAAATTACGTCTACAAGAACGGAGCGCAAATCGGGCGTAGAGGCGCGTTATCTCCCCGATTATGCACATTATTGAATGCGCGTTAAATTGCGAGTTTTATTTTGCTCCGTCCGTTAAAGCGCAGTTTGTGTGAATAAGCGCTTATGCGCATTAACTACTTGTAAAGCGCATTTTGGACATCTGTTAATGCACTTCGCCGCCTCTCTCCGCCTCTCGTGCAGAGGGATTAGGCGTAAATGCGCTTCAGCGATTATGCGCATAATCGCCTAACCAGGCGCAAAAGCGAATCCTTGTAGAGGGGACCTATGTGTCTTGCAAATATGGGTGATCTATCAGCTTGTATCAAATAAGGGAAATCAAATAAGACTGAAGTACCATACCTGGTTCAAAGGAGAAGATACTGGAGACCACTCCTTGCAAACCGATGAGTTTTTGCAACATTGATGTATGCTTGAGAAGCTGATTGAACTAAAATTGTCCCCCTGTCCAGCCAGAAGAGACCCACCGGGAGGCTGCAACTGAAAGATCCCTTGTTGTAAGCCCCAGAGTTTTTGGAACCTTGATGCAAGCCTGAGAGCCCCTTTCTGGCAGAGGGATGAGCATGTATCCTAATGTAAAGGAAATGGGTTGTAGAGCTTCCTGTACCTCAAACTCATGCCTTAGCTGGAAAATCCTAACTCTTGCTCTTCCTCTCTTGCAGAAACTCTCACAAACGTGCTGGTTCGACGTCTTGATGTTAGAAAGGAATAAAATGTGTATATTCCCTGCTCTTGAGTCTGTCCTGTTTGAATCTGACTGGTATAGCACATTCAGAGTGCTGACTGGTATAGCACATTCAGAGTGCTGACTGGTATAGCACATTCAGAGTGCTGACTGGTATAGCACATTCAGAGTGCAGTCCTTTCTGGATTCCCATCAACCTTCAAACTTGGAGGCTGATAAGCATCGTATGTGGAGCAGAAGAGTACGGAGGTGACAGTTTTACCTCTGCATTTCTCCCATTCTGCATTTTTGTTAGGTGGGTGTTCTTGCCCATCTAGCTAGGGCTTTCTGGAGGGAGAGGGAAGGTGGCTGAGGAGGACTGGGAATAGCTTATAGCTCCACTTCCCCAGTCCCCTCCTGGCCCACCAGATTCCCCCTTTCTCTTCTCTCTGAGGTCACTTTTGTGAGCTCAGAGAGGCAGCTGACATGGCTCTCCATGCCCCAGCTGCAAGGGGGAGGGCCAAGGAGCTTAGACACTTGGGTCTGGTTGGAGCATTGGGTCTGGTTGGAGCACTGTCCACAACTTTGGAACCTGGAATTTAAACTGTCTTATGGCCCCCAAGATGCTCTCTAGGGGCCATAGGATTGCTCTCTAAGGCAATCCTAAAGTGGCATGCCTCACTGGCTAGTTGGCATCTTGGAAGTTCTGGAGGTGGGGAGGAAGCAACTCAAGGGAATGGCACTTCCCAGGATACTGGCTTGTAGAGGATTTTTTAAAAGATGATGAACAATTTCACAGGTAACACTTTAAAAAACCTTCTGTGTGAATATTATTTGGTACTAACCAATCAGTAATTTAATTGGCTAGCTCATTTTTCAGAAGTTCCCCTCTCACCACCTTGGTTTGGCATCATGATCATCAGAAGCCCAGACCAGCTGTATTGGCTGTCTGTGCAAAGAAATAACAAGAGGAAAGGGCCCGAATGTGTCTCAAAACAGAAGAGAAAGCTACTCTCAGGTGCCTGAAAAAATGTTTTATTACGCCCCTCACATTTCAGAAAGGAATTTTCTTCCTCGAGGGCTGCTGATTTTTCTCCAAATGTGCCACAGAAAATCTTATTCATCCTTCCTGTGCTTGAAAATGCTACATATTGAAACAGAGGAAGCATTGGCAAGATTATCTGTGCAAAACCAACTATAATAAGGAAATAGGCAAAGAAAGTATGACATGTATTTTTATTGTCCTCCAGTACAGTTTTTGCTCTACTGGTTTGTTGGTTGCATATCAGAACAATGCAAGCTGCCCGGCTTCAGCTCAATTTGCATCATTGCATGGCAACAGCTATGGCCAGACAAATAAGGCTGAACTGCAGTTAGTTAGTACCTGAAACATTCATAACTGTTGTGATGAAATGACTATCATTTTCAACCAATGGGACCGACAATGAAACATTTCAGGGTGGAGTGCTGTCTGTTCAGGATTCCATTGCTTTTCCACTTTCTCCCCTCCCCTACAGTATATCAGCATGATTTTATTTATTTTATTTGTATCTGATTTTCTACCAAAGAAGGTGCTTGAGACACCTCCAAATAAAATCCAGATTAAAAGCAAAAAATCTTAATTATAACATAAGATCAGAACAAATACATCTGAACAAATACATTTAAAAACTAGAGGCATCTTTCAAGGATGGTGTTTAATTGTTGTACTAGCAATTCTACCTATCAACATTTCCCCCTAACAACTTAGGCCTGATGATTTTTGGTTGAGAAACAGTGGAAGGGGAACATTGTTATCTTTTCGGCGCCAGGTCAAGACTTTCCTCTTCTCTTGGGCATTTGGCAATATCTGAGGAGCCTGGGATTGTTTTGTTTTGTTTTGTTTTGTAGCTTTTTGAAGTGTTGTAGTGTTTTTTAAATGTACAGATTGTGTGTATGTTGTATGTTTTCGCTGTTTTGATTTTTGTATATTGTTCTTAATTGTTTTTAATCCTATGTAATCCATCCAGAGAGCTTCGGCTATGGGGTGGTATACAAATGTAATAAATAAATAAATAAATAAATAAACATAAGAAGAGCCATGCGGGATCAAACCAAGGATCCATCTAGTCCAGCACTCTGTTCACGCAGTGGCTGCCCAGCTGCCCATGGGAAACCCCCAAGCAGGGCATGGGTGTAACAGCATGCTCCTGCCCATGTTCCTCAGCAACTGGTGCATATCTGCTTACTGCCTCTGATACTGAAGGTAGCACATAGACATCAGGACTAGTAACGATTGATTGGAGATCCAAGTCAGTCCCATTGCCATTGAGAGGGGTAAATAGCAATAGGTCTGACTTGGATTTCCATTTCCCTTTTTCCCTTGATGTGATTTGCATTTGCCAAATTCTATAAAGCAGGGAGATCTTTATCACAGGTCATGATCTGATTGAGGTTTGCCTTGAGAGGGGGTGATATGAGTAGAACATAGGAAGCTGCCTTATACTGAGTCAGACCATTGGTCCATCTAGCCCAGTATTGCCCACACTAACTGGCAGCAGCTCTCCAGAATTTCAGGCAGGATCCTTTCCTCGCCCTACCTGGAGATGCTGGGGATCGAACCAGGGACCTTCTGCATGCAAAGCAGGTGCTCTGTCACACTAAGCTCTGCCCCTACTGTCGTTTCTGGGCCTTAAAACTTCAATCATGTAATAGAATCTTTGGTGATACCCAGCACCTTTGAAACACCACTGCTGTGCCGCAGAGCAGGTATGAACAATGTTTGGGGGGGGGGGGTTGAGGATCTCACTCCCTTGGAGGAAAGTGTTTGGGATGCCAAAGCCAACATTTAGGGTAGACACTCCTTATTTTTCTCCCCACCCTCACCCATTTAGTTTCTTCTATCCATCTATCAGTCCATTCATCATGCATTCATTCTTCCTCTCTTAGCGATTGCAGAAGTTTCTGTGAGAGCAGCATCTAACGACTTGGGTGATGTTCTCATCTTCTGGTGCTTTAAAGACATTAACACATTTTGTGGTACAGCCATTGTAAGAAAAGAGAAGAGTCCTTCCTAGAGAGGGAGAGAGGTGAGTATCAGGAATGGCATGTTAGGGGCAGAACCTCCCTCCCACCTTTGCCAGTCAGGCAATTAGCCAATTAGTAGGGTACCAATTTTAGCTCCTACTCCATCACCTTGAAGAACAGCATGGTATCCAGACATTCATAGTGGATCAGGACAGATAAAAGGAAGCACTTCTTCACACAGCGCATAGTTAAACTATGGAATTCTCTACCACAAGATGTAGTGATGGCCACCAAATTGGATGGCTTTAAAAGGGGGTTGGATGAATTCCTGGAGGAGAATTTATCCAACTCCCTTTTATCCAACCTTCCCCCTCCTGGAAGAGAAGACTATCAATGGCTACTAGTCCTGATGGCTAAGTACTACCTCCAGTATCAGAAGCAGTATGCCTCTGTGCACTAGTTACTGGGAAACATGGGTGGGAGGGTGCTGTTACACTCATGTCCTGCTTGTGGTCAACAGCTGGTTGGCCCCTGTGTGAACAGCATGCTGGACTTTCATCTGATCCAGCATGGCTCTTCTTACATTCTCATTCAGTGAAGCATTTCACCTCTTGACTTCTGTAGGGCAAGGGGCTCTTAAAGATGTATTAGCACATGAGGCTGTTGTTGTTTTTTCTGAGCGTTGGCAACCTTGGTGGGTAGAGCCCATCTTTTTGTCTTCTGCCCTTTCTTACTATTTCTGAACATACAGGGGGCAGGGATCAAGCGTGCTTGGTAGCAACGTACTGTGACTGAGAAGCCCAGTCTCTCAATTCCTGTAGCCCTTGGCTGCAGTTGCTCCAAAAGGAGGAGAAACTGCACTGCAAATGCTCAGAGCTACACTTCTCTCTATGCCCTACATTGCCTGCTTTATGAAGCAGTTGGAGGTAAAACACTGGGCCAGAGTAAATTCACAGGCTCTGAAGTGGAATGCATCCATTGTCTTCTGGCAGATGCACTTCCCTATCTCAGCTGCCAAGTGGCCAACTTCACCCTGTTGACTCTTAAAATTAGAAAGAGAACTGTATCTACCAATCTTGTTAGACAACTTGCTGATTTGTAGCATTAGTCTTAGTACCAGGATTACGTTCATTATAACCATAACCACAGTTAGATATTTAGGATTTTTATTTGTACTTTAGCAATTAACTGCTGTTGTTTTTATGCATGGTGTTGATATGTTTTTATTATTTCTATGTGTATGTTTGATTTACCATGTTATGACCTGTGATTACAACAATAAACCAATACCGCAAGCTTCTCTTTCTTATTTCTTCAGATGGTTCCAGGAGCAAAGCCTGGACTGGTTCTCTAAGTGGCAATTATCGCTTACCAAAACAGGCTGTGTTCTTGTGGCAAGATTGCCCTATGTTCAGTCTGCAAGCATGCAGCTGATCAAGGCACACACACGGTTTGGTGGCTGGAATAGACATTGGATGCATTGGAGCCGGAATGAACAAACAAAAAGTATGAGATCCAAGACAAAGCCTGACTACCCCACCTGAGATGGCCATCAGAACCAGTGCGGCCCCAGTCTCCTATCCTGTTACTGGTGGGCTGCAAAGGGAGAAGCCAGACTTAGCACGCAAAGAGAGCCCTCTGTCCATTATTTATATGATGCAGCCACCAATTTGCAGCTTCGTTGTATTATTTCCCACAAAGCTGCACATTTTTGATGTCTCGTTTTACCGCGAGTTTTTACTTTGCTCTGATGTGACCACAGTTTTTTGTGTGCCAGTGGTGGCTTTAGTTCGGATTAAGAGAGTGGGTGTTGTTAGGGGGCGGACTCTGTTGCAGGGTAGGCATGAGAATATGGGCAGGGGCTGTGCTCCAGGTGAGTGCTTAGTAATAGCTGCTACGGCGACATTGACGTCTCATTGTGGTAGGAAAGTAAGGACAGTTATTATGTATAATGCATAAATTCAACGAACCTGGCTATGCAGATGCGCAGATACAGGCTTTCAAAGTTACAAGGCAGCACAGAGTTCCCAGGAAACAACAGCAACGAAATGCATTTGGAGGTTTTCAGTCGCTCAATCTTTTCTGCGCATTACTGCCACGTGACAATGGCGCTGCAGATTTTCTTAGCTGGGTAGCCTGTGCTCACACCTGCCATGTAACCTTTTTGTTGGGAATCCGTAGCAAAAGCAGCGTCGTAAAACACCTCCCAGTACAGGGCTGCTGTACACTTTGTAATTCGACACACAACAGCCTCATTAGTTAAAGGGAAGAGCTTACAGAGGCATGATTCATGTTCCAATTGGACACACTGACCTTCCTTTCCCTCCCCTCCAGACTTCTAAATGATTTCTGGCTTCAAAGACTTAACCCAATCCAACGGAGAATGACATCCATAACCCAAGTTTCAGAAGTATGCGCAGGTTGCCTTTTCTGTCCTAAATCAACAGTGTGTCATGGTGCAGCTCTATTCTGAATTTATACCCATCTCCAAGGATCAGGTGTGGGGTGAGTCTGCACTTGCTTTCTAGAGGACATGCCTCTTTCTTTTGATTGGATGAAAAGACTCAAGAACGTTATTCTGATCAGCCTGCACAGAAGGTTGAGTCAGTGGAGGCTGGTGGCTCTGATGTCAATGGGGCTGTGAATCCACTCTGGGTTTCAGTCAGAACCAGTCAGAACTCTAAAGGAGCTATCCAAGGTGTTGAGCCCTAGCCCCAAAATGAGAGTTAAGAGAAGGGATTCCCTTGCTTGCAAGAGAGGAGAAAACCCAGGTTTGTATTTGTGTGTCTTTATATGTGCATGCGTGTGAGCGTTTCCATGTGCATTTTTATTCGAATTCACAGGATTACAGGTTGAGATACAGATTAAGATTTAGGGTACACTCCTATGGGATGTGCCTGGGTAGTCCTATGCCTCCAAACTTGAAGGCTAGTGAGTATCCATTGCAGGCTTGCAGGTATCCGATGCTTCTATTTAGATGGATGATTTTGCCCATCTAACGAAGGCTTCAGGGAGGGGGAGGGGGAGGGGGAGGAAAGGAGGATGGGAATATGCATATTACTATGCCCCAATCTCCTCTCCTCCCTCCCCTTTCACCTGCTACAAGCTCACATTTGTCAGCTCATAATAGCAGCCTGCACAGTTCTCTTTGCGCTGGCTGTGAGTAGGTGGGGAAGGGAGCAGGGAGCATGGTTTCTTGGCCCTGAGCTCAGAGCCAGGAAACCTAATATCTTGAATTCCCCAGATACTGTCTGTGGAGTGTGGGGGGGGGAAAGCATAGAATTCTTTCTTAAGAACTCAAATGAATTTTTAAATATGTTTATTTAAATTAATTATTCGCAGATTGCATATTTATTTATTTATTTATTTCATGTCTATAACACCCAATTGCTGAAGCTCTCTGGGCAATTCACAACAATTAATACAATATAAGATATAGGTTGAAAGCTACAGTCTAAATCCAACCTGAAAAATAAAAACCAAAATAAAACCTAGCAGCAGTGCCAAGATTTAAATTACACTAACATATTTTTCGCAACACAGTTTTCAAAAAGATATAGATCAACTGAAATGGAGGGAAATGAAGATGCAAACCTGATTTGACCCATTAGGATATTGAAACCACAACTTCATTTTGACTGCCTTCATTGTTTCCTAACTGATAGGCACTCAGAGGGAAGAGTGGAGTCCCTTGACAATCTTGTTATGAATGCTGGTAAAGTCTTGCTGGTTACATAATTTGTTAGGGGAAAATTTTAGTAGGGGTGTGCATGCCAAAAAATATCATCGTGTATCGTTATCGTCATTTCGGACCAAATAAAATATCGTCTCCATTCATATTGTAGGTGAACCGTGTCGTCTTCACGATAATTATTGTGAAAAATGATATTTTTTGCAGCCCTATTTTTAAAGAAAAAAATGCCTATAACTTCTGTATTTTAAAAGTTAGAGGCTTGAGTCATGGTCACGGTGCTTATGGGGTATGCCTAAGAATGTGTATAAAATTTGAGATCAATCCCTCCAACTCTCGATTTTATATGAATTTTTTAAAGATCGTTTCAGTTCTGACAGATCAGAATTACAGCTTGCCACGTGTGTTCATTCAGACCTGTCAGAATGGAAACGATCTTTAAAAAATTCATATAAAATCGAGGATTGGAGGGATTGATCTCAAATTTCATACACATACTTAGGCATACCCCATAAGCACTGTGACCAAGTTTCAAGCCTCTAACTTTTAAAATACAGAAGTTATAGGTATATTTATATGCTAATCCGATAAAACGATAAAATCACCCGAAAATTATCATCTCCGATGATTATTGTAGGTTTTTGTATCGTATCTTTATCGTTAAACACATGCACAATAATGACCTTATAGTATCATCATTGTACATTTTAACGATACGATACAAATCCCTAATTTTTAGGGGTGTGTATCATATCATTAAAATGTACCATAACGATACAATATGCTCTTTATCGTGCATGCATTTAACGATAACGATACGATAGGAAAGCCTACGTTAATTATCGGAGACGATAAAAAATCCTACGATAATTATTGTATGTTATCGTTTTATCGGAAGGCTCTTTCTCTTTTGCTACCACATGGACGGAGCTAGAAGGTGGGATGTGCTTGCTGAGACAGTGACCAATCATGCAGCAAGGATTCCAGCAGGCTCCAATCACAATGTTGGAAGAGGGCTAAGGATATCCCTGCATAAAACCCCCACACTTGGTGTTCCAGCTCTGTTGGGAGTTAGGCGTTGAGGGGAGAAGGGTGGATTTTGTTGGAGCTCTGTCCTGGCTCCTGGGTCTTATAGTTACTTGGTGGTGAATTGTTGGAGATTCATTGTAGTCTTGCATCTTTGTGTCTCAGGTTCGTTTGGCTGTTCATTGCTTGTGTGTTTGAGTTATAATTTTTATACGTTTTCTGGTTGGTTTGATTGAAGGCTTAGGTTAGCATGAGTGGGGGTACTGTAACTGAGTGTGTTTTGTCCCCTTCCCTGTTCCCTTTCTTAAAAAAACCCCATATATATATATATATATATATATCCCCCTCTCTCTTTGGGTGTGGCTGAATTCGGACAACACATTAAGCAATTGAGGGCAGGGGGAAACAATTGTCAGTTGTGTTGCTTGTTGTGTTGTGTGGAGTGTAACACGCCACTCACAAACTACTGACGGTATGCTATTCCACCCAAATAAGCAACGGAGAGAAACAGGTGGCTTGCATGTTGTTTAGCTCGAAGCCAGTTGTTTAAAGTATTGTGTGGAGGGGTGAGTGGGTTAATCGCGTGTGGTGAGTGGGTTAAAACACAAGCCCATAGAGGCAGGTGGCAAGAGCAACCATAGCGGCAGCTGCCACTCTGCTACAACTGGTGCAACTTGCAGAGGCTGCTGGGATAGAACTGGGAGGAGGGAGGGTGCCTGGCTAAGGCTGGCTCTAAAATAAATAAATAACTGTAACGCCCGTGCTATTCCTCTACCCCCCAATCCTTTTATTATTTCATTTGTACTTAGACATGTATGGCCTAATCTAGAGTCAAGGCAGCAGTTCTACTGCAGAGGAATGCATCCATTCTCACTGTGCCACGCACGCATAGGCGTGGATAATAATATGATTTTAAGTTTTTTTAGTTTTAGTGGGATCCTGCAGGTTGGCGTGCTTCTGGGGTATCTCCTGGCCCAATGAGGCCCTGCCTGGCTAAGGCTGGCTCTTTAAGAAAGGTCTTCTTCTAGCCCTGCTCCTGTGGTGACACCCAAGAGTCCATGCCGCTTTCAGGGACAGATCCAAACTGGCCCTCTGCATCTGTGCCAACCTCTGCCAAAAACAACTGCCTGCCTGCCTGCATCAGCCTGCCTGCCATCTGTGCACGGGGATCGTCTTCCTCCTCCTAGCCTCCATTACTGAGGGGATGCAGAAGCATCTCACACATTGCCTTTTTTGAGCCACTGCGCCTGCCCGGCAAGTCTTGGTGGGTCGATGACATGCATGTGCATTTTTGGCTTCCATCAACATCAACAGAAGCTATGTCAAACTGACGTATGCGCTCTCATCATGGAGGGCTGCCATGAGTCCACTCCCTACAGCCCTTCGGTAAGGTCACCATCTTTAAGGACTAGCTCTTTAAAAATGAGGAGTTATTATTATGTAGCACTTAGCAGCAGCAGCATGGAGTGCATTACCGGAAACAGTGCATGTTGTTGAGAGCTTACTTCCAAGCAATGCCTGCAGCTGTGCATCTGAAATTGGGCACAGGTGAGTCCCCTGAAGGCCATTTGTGAGATGCCCATGAGTACTGGATGACGTCTTTTGAAAAAGGACCACATTTCAGCCACCTGAAACAGTGTATTTGAAAGCTGACTTTTGAGTAACGCTTGCACCGATTGCTCTAAAATTTGGCACACAAGACTAGCAACACTCAGTCTGCACTGTGACCGAGTTTCAAACCTGTAACTTGGAAAAGTAAGAAGTTTTAGGCCTTTCTGACTCAAAAATCAACTCTTGGGCAAAATGGAGTCTCTTGGGCAAAATGGAGAAACAATATAACGTTGGATTTCCAATAATTATCAGAAAGACGATACAATATGGTTCACCTACAATATAATCAAAGATGATACATTTTTTGGTCTGAAATTCCAATAATGATACGATATGATATTTTCGGACGTGCACATCCCTAGAAATTTTCATGGAAAAGGCCCAGGATGAGTGGTGAATGTCTCTTTAGCAGAATTAATTGCTAGACAATGGTTTCTTAATCAGGGAATGCCCCCCTTCCATTGGGATGATTCAGCAAATTAAGGCAAGGAATTGCGAACTGGCATTCACAATGACTAGATATGAGCCTTAGAATTCCTACAGAGAAGGAATGGACCTTACCAGGAAGTTGGTATCTTGCGAACAGGGTTTCAGGTAACTTAAATGGTTGCTGCAGTTAGAAAACCAATAAGGTTGCAATCCTATACACAGTTTCCTGGGAGTATGCAAATTTGAATTTAGGGTCAATCCTTCTTGAAATAAAGGAATTCATGAAAGCTTACATATATACACATTCTGGCAGCCTGCCTTAAAAAAAATGAAATGGTTACACACTTTAAAAAAATCTATTCTAAACCTTTAAATTTCTTTTTTTTTTTTCCTCTTCTTTTTTTTTAGAGAGAGATGGGAGATTTGATCAATGGTCAACATCATCTTATCTAGCTTGGCCAAGTGGGAGGTATGAGACGAAACGAGACTCTATTGCAGCTTCCAGGTTTTGAACCTTGAGTTGTACAGCAACTGGGATGGTAATCCCAGCTACTATTGACCCATGACTGCGATGGCTTAGAGCACAGGTGTCAAACCTCAGGCCCATGGGCCATTTCTATCGCACTTGGGAGCCCCAAGCCCACTTTCCTCTGTCTACTGATCGTCTGTTTTTTCTGCCCCTCCTCCAATTCTAAAATGTTGAAATGCCTCTCCTGAGGCATACCTATTGGCAGTAAAAGCCTTCAGCTAAAGCTTGGTGGTAGTTTTTGTATATTTTGTTGTCTGGCCCACCCTTTTTTGCCTTCGGATCCACACACCACTGCAGTGTAGCCCCCCCAAGACCTTCTCCAAGCTTGATTCGACCCTCAGGCGGAAAGAGGTTCAACCCAGCTGGTTTAGGTATTGCAGAAACTTCGGTGAGAGCAGCATGTCATGGTTTCGCTTAAGGTTGATTGCTGCTTTGGCAACTTCACCCTTTTGCAATTTCGTGAGCAGCCCTTGTTGGTAATGATCAGGGTCTCTCCTGGAGAGGAAGAAAGATTAGTTTGTCTCTCGGAACTGTGGACCTTCCTCCTCCTCCCCGATCCTTCTGATGAAATGTTTTGACGCTAATCAACCCTTCATATCTTCTACAGACCAGAAGAAATCAAGCTTATGCTCTTTGTTTTTAAACCAGATTTGGACTGGACAGATGTTCAAGTAGAAGAAACCTTCAAATCAAGGACTGTCCCTGATTTGAGGGTGACATATGGCCACCCTAATGTGGGATTTTCTGATACAGGTGCCAAATTTACTCAGCTGAGCTTGTACCATGGGGAGCAGTGGGTTGTGCGTGCCGTTGCTGCGTCACTTCAGGCAGCAAAATGTCTTGGGCTGGCTCTGTTGTTTAGTTAAAGAAGGAATTAATGAAAGCTCATAGGATTTATTGACAGCCCTTCAGAAATACATTGGCACCTAGAGTCAAATGCAAGAGCGATATGGAGAAGTGTTTCTGCATCTGAATTAGGGTTGGATGAATCTGTCAATTTCGGGTTTTCTCAGTTTCCCAATCTTAAATCTGGTTTGTCCTGAATTTATGAGATAGTTTTTAAAGAAATGTGCATGAGAATTGTTATGCATTTTTGTCTACAATTCTCTTAACGCATGCTTTTCTGTATGCAAGGTTGCCCAATATACACATTTTTTGCAATCATTTTTCCTAATATAATGCATTTTGAACATTATTTTCATGAATGGCTTCATTTTTTGTGCACTTTCCCCTTATGTGCATTTTTGTACAATCTCTCTTTGTTTTAATTGAAGAACCTTCTTGCAAAGTACAAAGAAATGCTAATTTTGAATGATAACTGAGTTTTGGCTTGCATATTAATTCAGAACTGCAAAATCAGGTAATTTTGGATTAAAATACAAATGGAGTGAATCCCCTCCCCCCAGCTACAATGTCTGAAAACATGGATGTCAGGGATAAACCAAATCTGGGAGCAATATACTGGAATGAAGCTTTGCCTAGTAATTCCTACAGTTGCCCTGTGATGAGAGGAAAGCCCACTGAATACATTGTTTTAGGCAGATGGAATCACGTCAACGAATGACCATCATCACTTACCAAAATAGACTGTCTGCTTGAAGCAAGATTGCCCAATGTATAGTGTGCACCTCCGATGTCTTCGATGGATGCAATAACCAGTTGGACGTTCGAATAGACATTGATTGCAAAATATACCAAGAACTGGGGGTGGGGTGGGGTGGGGGGAAGAGACAATGGCTCAGTTCATACAACACTTTTCTCTATGCAGTATGAAAACTCCACTCAATGGTGGAGTTTTTAGGAAGTTCTCAGCAGACAACGGCTAGTTTCGCACGACACATTAGGCAACGGATGGGGAGATAGCATACTGACCATGCATGAGGTAGGCGGTGCTCCCCACATGACATGTTGCTGCTCCGTTCCTTGAGCAGCTGAAAATTCTGGCGTCCATCTTAGTTGCAGCATCTCCTCCCTCCCCTCAGTCCTCCAGCCATATCCCAGCATGCACCGCAAGTTCTGCCAGCTGTATCAGAGCAGCTGGGGGGTTTCGGCTGCTCCGGCTGGCAGAACTCTATTTCCACATGGAATAGTGTGTGGAGAGCAGGGGGTTGGTTTTGGATAACACTTTAGACAATGGGCTTTGGGCTAAAAAACTTGCAAGCCCGTTGTTTCTCTCCGTTGCTTATTTGGGCAGAATAATATACCATCAGTTGTGTGTGCATTGTGTGTAACCCTCCACAGGACACAATAAGCAACACAACTGATGGTTGCTCCCCCCCCCCCTGTTGCCTAATGTGTTGTGCGAAACCAGCCAACATATTCTAACTCCAATGTTGTATGACTGTGGGCTACTGTGAAGTAGAGTAAAACTCATCATGGAGTTTGAGTGAAAGTTTGCCCTCTGTCCCTCCCCCAGTCCTACCAATGCTATCCCATCAGCCATTGCCGGAAAAAAACCCAACCTTAGCAGCTCTCTTAGAGTGGCACTTCCTCTTTTTGCCGCTTTAGCCAGGGAACTCTGTAGCCAGTGGGGAAACTCCACTCAATGTAGCAAGAAACTCCACGGAGCCCTCCAGACAACACACAACACAACTCTCCTTTGCACAATGTGGATATTCAGGGTGGAGTGTTTTTTAAAAATACTCCACTGTAGGGTGGAAGTTTCCCTCCAGACAACACATTTCTCAATGGTGGTGTAACAACTCCACCGTGGAGTTCTAAAACCACCATTGAGAAATGTGTTGTCTGAACTGAGCTAATATGAGATAAACCAGGAGACAGCCAGGGAAACAGACAAAAGCTAAGCCAACCTGTTATGGTCCATGAAGACAAGAGTGCATGGCATTCTTCTAATATTCACCAGAGATGTCATCTTATTATTGGTGAGACTCAATAATAGGTTGCATTCATATGCCTGTTTACCCTCCAGTCAGTGCCTCTGGAACCTTTGCAAATGGGTATGGTGTGAGCTGCTATGGCTCAAGTGACATGAGCAGGAGCTGTAGAAGAAGAACTTCCATTTGCCAAAGCCCAAATATCCTAGTCACTTGCCAGCTTCCCTGGGCTGCTCTGTTTCCTCCCAAGGAAGAAAAAAAGATCTGTCCAAGATTAGAGAGAGGAGGTCTTTGCTAGTTGGATAGAGGAAGACAATGAAGCCATGGGTGAAAAAGAAATATTGAGCCCAGGGGTGGATAGGACTAACCTAACTTTAGGTAGCCTCCCAATTTTAATACACATACTGGCATTATAAATACAATGTATTCCACCAACCAACATGAGGCACCAACCATGCTGCCTCATGTTGCCAGCACCTGCACCTTTTTGGCAGCTAAAAGACTGATATTATGATGGAAGGATGAATGCAGTGGAACACACCAGTTGCTGGGGAACATTGGCAGGAGGGTGCTATTGCACCTGTGTACTGCCTCTGGATCCCTGGTCAACAGCTGGTTGGCCACCCTCTGAACAGAGTGCTGGATTAGTTGGACCATGGTCCAATCCAGTAGGGTTCTTCTTAGGTTCTTATGGTTCCTACTTGATTATCTGCAGAGGCTTACCCAATCCAATGGAAAGCAAGATCCAGAACGTGAGTTGCACCAGTGTGTTCATGTTTTCTCTTCTGCCCTCAAGTCAACAGTATGCAATGGTACAATTTCATCATGATTTTATACCCACCTCTAAGGATCATGCATGAGGTGAGTCTGTGATTGGTTCCTGGAAAACATGCCTTTTAGTTTTGCTCTCAGTTGCAACCAGTCACTTTACTGGTAGCATTTCTTCCTCCCTCTTTCTTCCAGTTCCTTGGAAGCTGATGGCTCTGGTGTCAATGGGCTATGAATCTTCCCTGGGTTTCAGTCAGAACTCTAAATGAGTTATCCAAGGTGCAGAACCCAATCCCCAAGATAGATTCAGCACCTTGGATAGACCCTTTAGAGTTCTGACAGAAACTCAGAGTGGATTCACTCTGGATGACATTTGAACCACCAGCCTCCACTGCCTATGAGTGTTTCGGAGGCAAAAGTCTCTTTATATTTATATAGTGAAAAGGAAATATCTAGTAAGAGAATAATAGAATAGTAGAGTTGGAAGGGGCCTATAAGGCCACTGAGTCCAACCCCCTGCTCAATGCAGGAATCCGCCTTAAAGCATACCTGACAGATGGTTATCCAGTTGCCTCTTGAATGCCTCTAATGTGGGAGAGCCCATGACCTGCAGTAGCTTAACCAGAGCCAGATCTACACCAAACAGGATATAACACTTTGAAAGCAGTTTGAAAACAGTATATGGAATATGTCATGGACCCCAACAGTTGTCAGTGCACTTCAATACCATTCCAAAGGAGTAGTGTAGATCCTGCCCAGGTCGATCAAGCACTAGGTCTGACTGAAAGTATCAAGTTTGCTTTCACTCATTTCTAATTTTTCCAACCTTAAGTTGATTTCATCCTGTTCTGCATGAGTTTTCATTTTTTAGAAGTCTATACGAACATTCACATACATTTTTGTATATATTTCATATATACGTTTTGCCCACACTTGTTCCTAATATAAGCATTTTTTGCAAGCAGTCCCCAAATGTATTGCACTTTTGTACATCATTTTATCTAACATAATATTTGCTGACATTTTTGTGAAAACTATCCCTCAATATATGTGTATTTGTACGCATTTTGTGGTTAGAGAACCACTTCACAAAATTCGGAGACACATGGCTATTGAAGTAGAACTGTGTTTCATTTCACCTATTGGTTCCAGAAATGCAACTTAGGTAAATTCATATTGTAATGTGAATCAAACAATTTTGTCTCCCATCCCCATTGATAACCCATCAGGACTGATTGACAACTCATCAGCTTATATGGTTTTCAAAGGGGATGAGACAAATTCACGAAGTGGAGGTTATCAGTGGTTATTAATTGGTCAGAATGGGTAAATGGAAATTCCAATTTCTGAGGAATTGGGCTACTAGGTAACCAGAGAAAGAAATGGGTTCAATGGCATCTTAAAACCACACTTTCAGAAGCATTTTACTGCAAAGTTACATAAGCTTTTTGAGGCAACAACCTAATTCATCAGGATGCTGAGTTATAACTTCTAAACAGGGCTGAGCTGAAATGTCTTAGGATACATTTTTCTAAGAAAATGTTTGAGATTTTTCTTTTTTTCATCCTGCCTCCCTCAAAGAAGACCACTCTGCATAATTGTCTCTGAAATTCTTCACCCTGTGTATGTGTGTGTGTGTGGCTGGCTGGCTGGCTGGCACCCCCACATCGCAATGTCATGGAATGACTCTAGGTGTTGAGTCTTGGGAAGTGGACATAAAAATCTGCACAATTGCTCAGGGTGAGGCCCACCCTGAGAAACTGGGGGAGAATTTCTTTCTCCCCTGGAGAAAGACAGTGAATTGGTTCCCTCCATTGCTATACTTATTGGACACAACTCTACTTTGAAAAAATACAGCAGAAAAGTAAGGTAGTTGAAAGCTGACCAAGAGAAAATATTCTAAGGGTGCAATCCTAGACATGTTTAGACCTAGCATTCCCCAACCAGTAGCTAGCTGCATAGAACTGTGCCCTATAGGGCTACAGCCAGGAACTGCTTTTCTGGCAGGGCCTATGTGCAATAGGCAACCCATAATCTTTTTCCCGTGGGAAGGGACTTGATAAACTAGATTTCATAATCTGCTTAGATGGAGTGGGCAGAATCAGGAAGATTTGTTCCTGACTCTGATGTTCTTTCTCTGTGTTCCTATCTCTCAGTACAACTGGGAACATGAACTAGGGACTTGGTCCTAATGTAATCTGGTGGGTTTCCTGCACATTTTTTTCTGCAGATGTAAGGTGTGTGTGTGTGTGTGTGTGTATTGGTCTTCTCCGCCCAGAAAAGTAAATGTTAGAAGGATTTATGATAGGCATCCCACAGGGAGCTTGTGGGATGTTGTAGGTAGGGATATGTGAATCAGAAAAAATACAAGCTCGCTGAAGTTCTCTGAATTCTGTCTTGAAGCTCATTCTGACCTGAGTCTTTATCTTATTATGAGCCTTGTTCCATGCATATTTTGTTTCTATTTCCCCAAATGTATGCGTCAACTGTGCACGTCTTTGAAATGTACTCATTCTTCCCTCATTGATTAAAGCATATTAGTGCCCATTTTCCCAAAAGTACATTTCTTTTCAAACATATTCACTGTTTAACACAGTTTTTTTGATTCATGAATCACATTGCAAGCTCAAATGCAGACTGTGTTTGTATTGTTTGTTTAATTATTACAGTTCTATACCACCCAACAGCTGAAGCTCTCTGGGCAGTTCACAAAACTGTTCAGTCTGGAAGATGTGAACTGTGTAAATCCTGATAAAAAACGAACTGAAGTAAATTATTGTATTTCCCTAGAGGGATGGGGTGAAATTTGTTCAGTTCACATTTACACTTTTGAACCAGAGATTGCATCGCCATCATGTCTAGTAACCACTAGGGATGGTGGAGAAATTTAAGATGGTCTAAAATCAGTTCAGATTTCTAAGAATCTGATCTGTGGAATCTGCTGTGGAGCAGCCTCCCCAGGCCATGTGGAGTGGACTTTTGGATTTATTTGTAGTAAAATATGCACTGGGAAACATATGTGGGGAAGAGATAACTGGAACTGGGGACAATACATTAAAAGTAACGTATTAATGTAAATTGTGCTTTTCTTTTTGCAAACCCTCTTACAGAATTGTTAGTGTACATTTCCTCATAACAATTTTTTTTTAAAAAACTGAATTTGTGTGTGAATGGATACTGAAATGAATGACAATGCACAATCTACAGAACACACATCGGATGGATTTCACAAAATCCAGGCATCCTTAGTAACAACTGAGAGATTTCTCCTCCATGAATTTCTTTAACCCCCTTTTAAAGCCATCAAAACCAAGTGAGTTATCCATCAAGTCTGATGGATGACAGCCCAACATTTTCATGACTGTGTAATTTGGCCATAGCTTCTTAGGGCAGGAGATGATACAACATGCCCCTTCTGTTCGTACATCCTTGACCTCCCTGTGCATACGTCTATATAAGGCTTTGCTTGTGACTCGTAAGCCTGTGGAACTGCACTTAGTGAATGGGAGATAAGAATGACTTGTTCTTGGGCGAACATAGGAGCATAGTTCAGGCTACCAAGTTACATAAGTGCCAAGCCAAGTGCCACTGGATCATTGGACCAAACTAAGGAAATAAAGAGGAAGGAATGAAGAGCAGTGCCTGCCAGGCCCGAGCCAGACTGAATTTGCCTATTCCATCCAAAGACTCCAGCCAAACTGGAGGCCTGTTATAAATATGTACCTACTAATGTCTGATCATGAAGCAGATGTCAATGGCAAAGATGCAGTGGCTGGTTCTGTTGTGGGCATCCCTACAAAGATGAGAAACTAACCATTGTTTTTGCCTCTCCACTAATCCTCAGAAGTGGATCGTCCTGGTGTTAATGTTTAATGTGTGCTCCTACACTGTTCCTGGTCATGTCCCAAGCATCCTTATATGATACCTAGTACAAATTTGGTGTGTGAGTAGAAAGTCAAGGAATGAAGAAGCTTTTGCTTCTTGGATTATGCATGTTGTTCTACTTTGCAATGGGTAAGTTTGGAATCAGGCATTGCCAGCAAATTCTAAGCTTGGCACCATGTCTTCAGATGACCATAGTGCTCTCTCTCTCTCTCTCTCTCTCTCTCTCTCTCTCTCTCTGTGTGTGTGTTTGACTGGATGCTAAGTTGAGGTTGTTTTGTGTTAAGCAGTTGAATATGCAACCAGAGATATATGAGAAATTTATTTCAGTTCATTTTTATCAAATTTTACCCAGTTTGCACCTTCCAGTTGAACCTGGGCTCGGATGCAATCTGTGGTTGAAGTATGTATATTTGCGAGTTTGCAATGTGATTTGCAGACATCCCCTTTAAATGTGTTCAACAGCCTAGATGTGCATGAATAAGCTTTAATCATGGGAGAAGAACGTGTACATTTAAAAAGAAATGTATACATTTCAAAATGAGTACATTTCAAAAATGTGCACAAATAAGCTTTATTCATGGGAGAAGAACGTGTACATTTCAAAAATTTGTACATTTAAAAACGAGTACATTTTAAAATGTGCACAGTAGATGCATACATTTGGGAAAATACGCACAGAGTTTCATTCAAAAATAAAAGTTTGTAATCCAATACAGACTTGAGGCAGAACGAGCTTTGATCTGCACATCCCTATGTACAGCTTACCTGTACTGGAGGATGGGGACTTGAGGTGAATAGCTAAAATATTGCAAGGAGTGGAAAAGGGCTTCAGCTCAGGATGGGGTGGGGAGAAATTCCTTCAGGTCACATTTTAATGTGACATGTCCTATTTCGCACTTTTGAGCCACTATTTGAACCCTTTGAAATCCATGCTTTTCTGAATTCTCCATAGATTTCTCTAATTTAAGTATATTAGAGAAAGTAATGTTCAGATATGCATTATATTAGGAAGACTACAAAATATGCACAAAAATGCTTATGAATTTTTAAGCATACTTAAAAATAATTCTCAAAGGTTGGGATGAATGGACCTGAAGATTGGAGAAATTCACAAAGTTTGAGCCAAACCAAACTTAAGATTGGGGGGGGGGGGAACAAGAAACTGGGAGAAATGAAGATTGTTTCATCCATTCCTAACTGGAGATGGGGGATAAATCCATTCAGTTCTTCGCTTAAGGCAAACTTATTTAACTTCACACTTATGGACTAATTTGCAAATTGGAACTCCTTCAAAATTCACACTTCTCAAAATTGTGTTGTTTCAATGGTAAAACAATGTAAGTGTGCCTCTAACAGCAGCACGATCTAACAGCACCAAGAGATTTTGCTGCCTTAGGTGAAGGACAAGAGGGCACCTCCCCTCCCTCATTCCACATACATTAGCCCACTGGATTAGCAGTGTAATCTTATTGCAACAGTGGTGATGGGACTGTGTCCACCACCATGCTTGAAGGCAGTATGGTAGCTTACATGTAGGTCAGGTTACATGACACACAAGCTCTGTCCTCCACAACTTTGCTGCTTCTTTGCTGCTCCCAACATCGTCCACCTGAGGTGGCTTCCTCACTCTGCCTCATGGTAGGGCTGTCCCTCCATGATATGAGGCAATCGGCATGTTAAGCTTTTCAGACCATGGAAAGGAACATCCTGGCATGCCAAACCAGCTGATAATGAACGCTACATTGGCCGGTTGAAAATGTTGCGACTCCAGTTATGCCATGCTATACCTTAAGACAGGCATCTCTGTATTTAAAGGCTTTCCTCTGTTTTTGTCCAGTTGGTGGCCTGAAATGTTACAAATGTTACCGTGAGCATAAAAATCACAGATGCAGTGCAAATGAAAGACCCTGCATCGCAACTCCTGGGGAGTCCTGCTTCCGGCAACAGGTCTTCATAGGTAGGTCTATGCTGTAAAGGCCAGTCAAGTTTCCATTCTTGATCTTAATGAGACTTGTTTCTTAATCTTGCTTTTTTATGTCAGTCCAGAGGTAGGGATGGAGTTTGATGAGTTTTTCTAGGCTTAGCTCCCTGGATTTTGTTCTAGTTCCTGCTAGAGTCTCTGACTAGATCTGCAGTGAGTTGGGCCAGTTTGCAGATTTTTCAGGAATTTTGTGCAATTTGGGTGGGTGTGCAGGGGGGAAGCTTTTGCAATTTGCACAACTGTCCAAACAAATTGCACAAATTTGACCATCATTTGCACAAATTGCTGTAATTTTGCTCCAGGGGTGGGCAAGTTCTGGCCCTCCAGCTCTTGAACCAGATGCATTTTGTATTTGGAAATCCATGCATTTCCAGATCTTCAATATGTCCCATGGAAAAGGAAAAATGTGGCTGATAAAATGTGCATCCTAAACCGTGGTTAATATTACTATGTTTTGTTTAAACAAGCCGATTTCTTTGGATCAGATAACATGATGAGCTGTGGCTAATCTAATTTAGAAGCAAATGTTTCCTCACAGCCATGTTGGGATGGAGGTGGAGGGGGTGGGATGCATGAGCCCCAGACTTATTTTGGTTCAGTCTCATCACATGCACACAAAGGCCTTTATCACACATACCATTTCACTCCCAGATTGCTTCTGCGGGTTCCCCCTCCGTTTCCTATGCGAATCTAGCGTTTTGAATCACACATGGTCAGTTTTGCTCTGATACCTCAGCTCAGCTTGCTGAACTTGCCTGAATTTGCCTGAAATGGACTTTGCCCATTCAGGTTTAAATCGAAACAGAAACTAAAAACGGAGCACTCAGGGTGTGAGAACAGCGCGAGGGGGACAACATCATGTGAGTCCCGCGCTCCAAAAACAAATCTATGGTTTAGCATCATGTTCAAATGCAGCCAAGGCTCCTGCCTGCCCAATTTTCACCTTAAAAATTATTGGGGGGGATGTCAAAGGGATCCTTATCATGGCTGCTTCTAAATTATTTATTTTATGGTTTATTATTAAATTTATATCTCATGGCTTCAGCGTGAATCCTTTCAAAGCAGCTAACAAACAATTAAAAACAGCACAATGACACACAGCAGCAGATTAAAAATAGGGCTGTGCACAGCCTCCTGAACCCGATCCGGACTGGACCTCCCCCAATCCAGTCCAGAACCAGATCCGGGTCTCTGGATCAAGATCCGGAGACCATCCTTTTCCCCACAGATTTGCAAGTCTATGGGGAAACGAAGTCACCACCTTCCCCTCATTCTCCCTGCTTACCTGCTGCCTCCTCGTCACCACTGTTGTCTGCCATCTGGTTCTCAGTAGAGTGGAAGCAGTGGTGGCCAGTGGACAGCAGCGGCAGATGGAGGCAGCTGCAATGCAGCAGGTAAGCAGGGAGTGTGGTGGGAGGGTGGTGAGCCCAGTGGACTCACCACCAGCCTGGCATCCAGGGATCTGGAAGGCCAATGGGCCCTGGATCGATCCAGAATAATCCGATCTGGTCCGGAATGATCTGGACCTCCCCCGATCCAGTTTGGATCTGGATCCGGAAGGTCCAGATCACCCCAATCTGGTTTGGATTCGGGATCCGGAACTGTTAACAGCCCTAATGGAGAATATCGTCTCCCCTATTACACAGGAATTGAGGACTCACTAATTTCTTTTCCTTTCCAGGAGGCATTATCCTTTATACTTCAGCAGGCTGTATCTTGGATTGCAAGCAGGTGACTGCAGGCAAGAACATCCACCATATCAACAAATGCTGCAAGCATACTGATTTATGCAACTCCCCCTAGGCTAAATGCCTGCAGGGAGAGGAGGGGCTCACAGAATCTTGTGCCTGACTTAAACCTATCTCCTTCTCCTGGAAACCTCTCTTCTTCTCTGGAATCTATTTTAGATATGGAGTGATAAATAAACATTGTAAATACAGACATACATAAATAAATAAACCAACATTCAATTACCAAATATATTTTGTGATGAAATGAGGAGCTTGCTACTTTTTTTTTGATGTGTGTATTTGTTTTGAAATGGTACTCATTTTCATTTGGTACACTGTTTATTCATTAAAAAATCCATTCATTTTATTATTTGTTCACATTTACTGGATTGCATTCAGACACAGCCATATTTAGAATAGACCCAGTGAAATCAAGGGCCCTTAGGCTGATGTAGTCTCCAGCTTCATTCAAGGTCTCATCTGTTGACCTGCTTTGGTCAGAGCTGAAAAGTGCGAACATTGTTCCATACTAGGCTGACCATATGAAAAGGAGGACAGGGCTCATGTAACTTTAACAGTTGTAGAGAAAAGGGAATTTCAGCCAGTGTCATTTGTATGCAATTAGTTCCTGGTGAAATTCCCTCTTCATCACAACAGTTAAAGGTGCAGGCACTATACTAGAGGGACCATATACAAAAGAAGGCAGGGCCCCTGCAACTTTAACTGTTGTGATGAAGAGGGCATTTCACCAGGAACTAATTGCATACAAATGACACTGGCTGAAATTCCCTTTTCTCTACAACTGTTAAAGTTACATGAGCCCTGTCCTCCTTTTCATTTGGTCAGCCTATTCCATACCTCCCACTGCCTACCCCAAGGCCATGGCTCTTTGCTGTGGTTGCCAGTTTCCCATAATTTCATTCATGGAAAATTTGCTCCTCTTTTCCTACAGCCTGGTCTCTGAAATGCAAAGTTTGCAGCCACCATATATTTGCTTTGATGTGTTTGAGAGGCAGGGGGATATGCACAGCTGAAGATGGACAGAAGTGCAAAAAAGAGTTTATCAAAAAAGGTTTGTTTGCTTTGAAATGAACACGTGCATGATTTTTTTGACAGCCTTTCACCTCACTAGCTTGCTGACGTTATTTTCTCTCTTTTTATGCTGTGTATCAGATTGTGACTCCAGTAGCATTTGTATTCTTTTGTCACAAGATTGCGCACAGAGCCAGACCCTTAACCCATGTAGCTCAGTATCATCTGCCACAGGGATGAGCAACATCTGGGGTTCTGGGGGACAATTCCCCTGAATCCACCCAGGACCATGTTGATGAATTTTCCACCAGGAATTGACAGCATACTGCAGAAGCAGGGGGAAAGCCCAACTTCTTCTTCTTAGGATGCCTTGTCCTATGGGAGGTTAGCTATCCTTTCAGCTATTTTTGTTTTTGTCACAACTGCTATAAATAATTGTATAGGAGTACAGCTATATTGTTCCCTCAAGTTCTTTAGCCACGATGTTCATTTTCTTCTCACTGATCTTTTTCCTTCATTTTTTCCCTTGTATAATAAGTTGGAGAATGGTGTATCTTTCTCCTCAAATAATATGGCCAATATATTGCAATTTTTTCTTTTGATGGTATTTATTAATTCTCTTGGTTTGCTTACCCTACGTAGTACATCCTCATTTGTTATTCGGTCTTTCCATGGTATTTTCAACGTATGTTGGTATATCCACATTTTAAAAGATTTGATTTTGCTCAAATTATTTTTCTTAAGTGTCCAAGCCTCCACTCCATAAAACAATATGTATTTCCACTGGTTTCCATTTAAAACAAGGCACATTGGGAGTGTTTCCCTTGTTTTAAAGTATAAATCATGCTTCTGGGAGTGCCATTGTGTTTAAAAGCAATGTACATATGTTTTCTCCATTTTATGTTTGGGTTCACCCATAATTTGTTTGACTTTAACCTTCCTACAGTGAACAAAATGATTTACATTAAAAAAGGCTGCACCTCGTCAAGTGACCGTTGTGAGTCTACATATGGAGATCATACCTACAGTAAGATGACTGTGTGCTGTGATGAAAAAGGCCTCTGCAATAAATAAACTTCTGCAGGAACATGGCTTTGACTAAGCTGCTCTTCATCTTCATAGAATCATAGTATAGTAGAGTTGGAAGGGGCCTAAATGGCCATTGAGTCCAACCCCCTGCTCAATGCAGGAATCTACCTTAAAGCACCCCTGACAGATGGTTGTCCAGCTGCCTCTTGAAGGCCTCTAATGTGGGAGAGCCCACTACCTCCCTAGGTAATTGGTTCCATTGTCTTGTTGCTCTAACAGTCAGGACGTTTTTCCTGATGTCCAGCCAGAATCTGGCTTCCTGTAACTTGACTCCATTATTCTGTGTCCTACATTCTGGGTTGATTGAGAATAGATCCTGGCCCTCCTCTGTGTGACAACCTTTCAAGTATTTGAAGAGTGCCATCAGGTCTCCCCTCAATCTTCTGTTCTCCAGGCTACATATGCCCAGTTCTTTCAATCTCTCCTCATAGGGCTTTGTTTCCAGACCCCTGAACATCCTCATTGCCCTCCTCTGAACATGCTCCAGATTGTATGCATCCTTCTTGAAGTGTGGTGCAGAACTGGATGCAATGCTCAAGATGGGACCTAACCAGTGCCGAATAGAGGGGATTTGGAAGCTATACTTCTATTAATGCAGCACAAAATAGCATTTGCTTTTTTTGCAGCCACATCACACTTTTGGCTCATATTCAGCTTGTGATCTACAACAATTCCAAGATCCTTCTCGCTTGTCGTATTGTTGAGCCAAGTATCCCCCATCTTGTAACTGTGCTTTTGGTTTCTTTTTCCTAGGTGTAGAACTTGGCATTTATCCCTATGAAATTTCATTCTGTTGTTTTCAACCCAGCGCTCCAATCTATCAAGATCACTTTGGAGTTTGTTTCTGTCTTCCAGGGTATTAGTGGTCCCACCCAATTTTTTGTCATCTGCAAATTTGATAAGCATTCTCTGCACCTCCTCATCCAAATCATTAATAAAAATGTTGGAGAGCACTGGGCCCAGGATTGAGCCCTGTGGTACCCCGCTCATTACCTCCCCCCAGTGTGAGAAGGTACCATTGATAAGCACTCTTTGAGTCCGATTCTGTAGCCAACTGTGAATCCACCTAATAGTTGTTCCATCTAGCCCACTTTTCACTAGTTGGTTAATCAGAATGTCATGGGGCACTTTGTCAAAAGCTTTGCTGAAGTCAAGATATACTATATCCACAGCATTCCCACTGTCCACAAGGGAGGTTACCCAATATCTGTGACTTCCAAGCTTCTGAGAGCCTTTCAACTCAACTTTAAAAATTTTGGTAACATAAAGGGTGGCCACTTACATATTGCAAAAAAAATAAGAAGCACATTAATCCCCCCAAAAAGGTCAAAAGGAGATAGAGATCTGTACAAAGTTTGCAAATGCTAATATATACTATGTGTGCATCAAAATTTAAAAATAATTAGATTTTTCTCATGAAATTTTATTTTATTTTGGAATAATGTTAACAAAACAAAGAAAACACAAAGAAGAAGAAGAACTTACATAATAATCATAATAACTAAACAAAGGAATCCACTAATTATACATCTTAGTCTATAACTGTTATCTTTATGGAACATTTACAATTAAATGGCCTAAGTAGGATCCATCGTAATAAAAATAAAAATGCCACTTTTACAACATATGAGGAGTCAATAATAGAAATAATCAATATAATTTAAAAAGGAATGCAGTATACCTCACCATAGTGGGAAAATCTGACAAGGTAACCCATGTGACTCCTCAGTCTGCTGTTCAAGTGCTAAATAGTAATGGGCAATTTCAAAGCCCCCTGGTGGCTTTCCCTTCATTAAGGTTCTTTATTGTCAAGTCAGATTTGAACTGGACAGCCCTGCAAATAGAGGTCACTCTCAAACCCTCTGTAATGTGGGACACATGGTTAATCTAGTAACAGATGGTGGTGGTGGGTGTGCAAATTAATCAAAGGAACTGAAGGCTGTTGGAAACTGAGCATGCTCCAATTAAAAAACAAATTCTCAAAATTCTGCTACTTCACTTAAACCAGAGGTCAAGAGGGGTCGAATGCAGGGCAGATGAAACCCTCTGAATGAGAGCAGAATCAATTATCTGAAGGGGTTGTGGGCTCTCCCTCGCTTGAGATATGGAGAGGGAGGGCTGGAGCATATCCCCTACGAAGGAAGGTTAAACAGCTGGGATTGTTTAGCTTGGAAAAAAGGAGGATAAGGGGAGTTGTGACAGAGGTGCACAAAATTATGCATGTTATGGAGAGGGATACATTTTTCTCCCTCTCCCATAATATTAGAACCTGGGGTCATCCCATGAAGCTGATTGGTGGGACATGCCAAAATGATAGAAGGAATTACTTCTTCACACAGCGCATAGTGAAGCTATGGAATTCACGATGCAATTCACGACCACTAGATGTAGTACCTGGCACCAATTTGGATGGCCTTAAAAGGGGGGTGGATAAATTCCTGAAGCTATCAATGTGCTACCTCCAGTATCAGAGGCAGTAAGCCTATATACACCGGATGTTGAGAAACATGGGTGGGAGGGTGCTATTGCACCATGTCCTGCTTGTCGGTCCCTGGGTGACAGCTGGTCACTGTATGAACAGAGTGCTGCACTAGATGGGCCCTTGGTCTGATCCAGCATGGCTCTTCTTATGTTCTTAATAGAAGCTGGATTCGGAGCCATATGTTTGGGATGCTCTAGTTCTTGATTTCCTGCCCCAAGATGGGCCTTGGAACAGATGCCTTACAAGGTCCCTTCCAACTCAACGAGTCTCCATTTCTAACAATGGAGAAAAAGAACAGAGAAAATTGACTCGTTCCTACACCCAAGTGCTCACTAAAGTTGCTCCCACCTTTTCATGTGCTGGCCGAGTGCAGAAACATTAAACGATTGATAAGTGATTGAGATGTAGGTGGCAATGGGAGTATCCTGCCATTGTGGGGAGGGGAAGCTATTTTGATCAAGATCATAGTGGGATCAAAGGCTTAAAGCCACCACCACCCCAGCCGTGCTCCCAATCCAGCTCCCCTCTCCGTATTTATGTTGAAAAAAAATCACATACACCAAGGCTAATGTCATAAATAATAGGATGTCCAGTTTAGCCCTCTGTCATCACTCTCAGGTATTAGACTTATTTTGCTATTTCTGATAATATTGAAAATGGTTTGGCCATTTCTCCCATGTGCCATAATGATGTGAGTAGGGAACTGAATTTTGGAGCAGCGTTACTAGTGACTGTATGGCTGCCCCTTCACCCTAATCAATTGCCCTGTCATAATCAAAGCAGCTGAAAGAGAAGTGAAGGGAGAGATTTTTTCCAACTCTTCTATTACATGCTTCTGCAGTGAAATAGGGATTTTTATTTCACTGCATCAAGGGTAGGCATGGTTGGGCACCTGCTGAGGGACCCCACCCCAGCAGGGGCCCACTGACAAGCCCCCCTGGACTTTCTTCTCCTCTTCATCATTTCAACCTGCTTGTTCACCAGCTTTACACTTTGGACCAGATGATGGTGATGGTGAAAAGGAGGAATCATAGATTCCACTGCCTATTTTCTCTCCAGCTCTCTCCCTGTCAAGCAAGTGGCAATTATGGGAAAGAGGATGAGGAGCAAATAAAGCTATTGACAACAGCAGCAAAAAGGTAGATTCACTGAGGGAGGGAGCTCATTGAGGTGTCTTGCCTCCAAGACCTAGAGCCAGCACTGCTGTTATGCACTAAAGGAGATTATTAGTTTTTTAGATTAGTGGCTCCCAACCTTTGGTCCCCAGATGTTGTTGGACTACAAGCCCATCACCTCCAGCCAACAGGGCCAATGGTCAGGCTGAATGGAGCTGTGGTGCAACAACATGTAGGGAGTAATGGGGGTGAGCAGAAAGGTAAGGTCTTGTTTTTATGGCTTGGCACACTTGTGAAGAGGAAGGTCTAGCTAGAATACCCAGCCCTTGCAACCAGAGGAGAGGGCCTCTTGGCAGATAGCACTTGCAGGATGTGTGAAACAGGATGGTGACCTTGATCCACCTGCCATCCAATGAAGTTGGTCTTTTTCAAAGGGTTTTCAAGCAGAGTAGAGATTATCTCAGAAGCTTGGATGTCACAGAAGAGGGAGTAGTTGAGAGCTAGATCCACGGGGGAAAAGCAATTTTTACTTATGAAAAGCAAAAATCGCGATTGTCGCAGCACCGTGTTATTTGAACGCTCTCTCTTCCTGTCACAACCATATTGCAGCGATCATGTGGCCTAGTGCAGCCTTTTCTTTCACGAACCTTTCTGCCTTCTGTAGAGAAGATAAAAACAAATGCATTGGGGTGAAGTCAAACATAATATTTCAAGACACTCTAGTGATGTCCCTTGTCTCCATGTTTCAGGTGGATCCTCCTTTGTTGTTTGTTTTTTTAAAGCACCACATGAACTCTAATGAACGCATATGTTCATTATTTGCCATTTTCACCAATTTATTTATTAGAGTTGTATACTGCCATTTGGCAAATGCCCACAATCACAAAGCCAAACAAGAAAAACAAAATTATCAAAAACAAACAACACACACACATAATACAAGTATCAAAATAATACAATATTAAACATGAAAAAGTTTTTTTAAAATACAAATCTTGAGGAGCCAGCAGTAAAATTAATAAACAGAGCAAGTGATGGAAGGCTAATTGCCCACTTAAAGAGGTCTTAACCTGATTTCTAAAAGTATACAATGAAGTTGCCAGGCAGATCTCTCTGGGAAAGGCATTCCAGGATTAGTTAATGGCAGAAGCAATGCCAAGAGGGCAATATGTTATGGGTGGAGATGAAGCCACTTCCTGATAATTTATAATGCTTTGAAATCCTCCAAAGGATGGTGCCATGGGGCAATGATATTGGTTTATGCTTGGAAAACAATGACACGAGAGGTAGAGAATGTGTCACTGTTTGGTCGGGATTATAAATTGACTTAAGAGATGGACACCTGTGTCGTAGCAACTAAAGAGACACTAAGGTGAACAAGAATTGCAGGGCTGAACTCTCTGGCCTCTGCCACTGGATAAGCAACACAGACTATTGGCAGGCAAAACTCTCAGGAAGAACATCATAGCCTGGCCCATCCATCAACCAGTGATGCTCCAGTGATGCTCCAGTGCTTGCTTTCCTCATCCCTCCCCATCCCTTTTTCCTTATGTATCATTGCTATTAGATTTTACCATCTGCACCATGCTTAGAAAAATGTGTAGGTACTTAACCGACATGCAGGCGATGCGATGTGCATGATACAGCACTCCAAAAACAAAACAAACTACCACAGCAGTCCTGCTCTGCTGTTCTACGAAATTAGTTACAACCAGCCAGGAGTCTAAATGAGCTATCCAAAGCGCTGGTCCCATTTTGAGGATATGGCTCAGCACCTTGAATAGCTCCTTTAGAGCTACCTGGCTGGTTGCAAGTAGCACATCAAGTTTATAAAGGTTTATAGATTTGAATATATATTTTTTAACAAAGATGTTTATCGATAAATTAAAACTTGATATCAGTGTAAAGGAGGAGATGAACCAAGCCATGATATTTATTAATGCAGATTGATTGGTTGCTGAATACAAGTTTTGGCTGCTAAACCCTGTTTCCTTATTGAGGTTTGGCCTGTTCCTGATTGGTGCTGGCTGAGCTTCTAAGATGTATTGCAGCAGACTCTTGTTTGTGATAGAAGCTGGCGTTTTATACTGAAACGTTTCACATTTTAGAAATAAAAATTTTAAGCTGTAAAATCTTAAATTTTAGAATTCTTTAATTTTTAAAATCTATAAAGATTTACAAACTGGACGCACTACTTATGATCATTTGTTTTGTTTTTGGAGTGCTGTAGGGACTTCAGTAATAGTGATAGGTGGTTTAAGTGAAGAATAATAATAATAATAATAACAACAACAACCACCACCACCACCACCACCACCACCACTACTACTAAAACCGTCATAATAGTTGTAATAATAATAATAATAATAATAACAACAACAATAATAACAATAGGAAAAAAGAATACATTAAAACCCAGATCCAGGGATTCGTATGTGTGTCCAGATAATGCTTGCCTAGTTAGTGCCATCGGCAGCCAGGCTTTCTTGTAAGTTTGCAGAATTATGTGTAAGTTTTGTTTGACAGCATTCAGAGTTGGAGAGGAGAAGCTGCATTTCTAATTAATGCAGCCAGATCACTTTCAAACTGTCCCGCTCTGCTGTTCTATGAATTTAGTTACAACCAGCCAGAAGTCTAAATGAGCGTGGCCCATTTTGGGGGATATGGTTCAGGACCTTGGACAGCTCCTTTAGACTTGTTGCTGGTTGTAAGTAAAATCCAAAATCTGCACCTGGAGCCAACAGCCTCCCCTGGAAGCGACTTAAAGCCATGGCTGAAGTATCTATTTTGTTCTAAGAAAGGCAGCAAGAGACTTGAAGACTGGTATGAATGAGAGGGAGAGAGATGGTCTGTTCCCAGGATCCAGACAGGCAACATGCAACCAAACCATGATGCAGAATAAATCTCATGGTCCAGTTGCACATTGCCATGGACGTAAGCTAGACGTGTCATGGCGGTAAAGATTCAGCCTTTTAAATGAATGAACATACAAGCAAAGTACAAAATGAATACGCCTGCATGCCACTTATCCTATAACATGGACAAAATGAAAACAACGCACAGCTAGTTTTACAAAAGCGAACCACGGCCTTTGCAAACCTACATACCAATGTAGACTTTGTAGTATTTGCAATATTGTCCAAGTCTGGCTTCACACTGCTTCTTTCTCTTCATACAAAAAAGTTTATTCATATCAAGTTCACAGACAAGGCAAAGGACAGCTTCAGCTGCAGGAAAAAGAGTGACCAGTTCCTAGTGAGTGAAATTAGGTAACACAAGGCAAGGTACAACAATCACATCTATATAATTAAAACTGATGGGGTAAAAAAAACATTAAAATCCACAAAAATGACAAACACCGGCAAAGGACTAAACCTACAATGCAATTGCAGCTACAACTCAGTCCGATAAAACATAACTGGGGTAATGAATAGACTAAATAAACACATTTTCAAGTAACCCATCACAGCTTTAGAGATTTCCACATGCAAAGTAACAAAATGTGATAAAAACTCAGAGTACATGTAGGAGAACTATACGAATCCACCAAATCTATTGGAAACATGCAACAGATGTTTTTCATTGCAAATTCTGGCTGTCAGTATCCTCTGACTTTATACTCAATATCAGGATTGAACTAAAGTGACCAATACGGTTCAGAATTGAATCAAGCTAAAACCAGGCAACTTTTCATTGCTTCAGTAACTATCCGATTCCTTGAGAAAACCTGCTGTTGGTTTTCGTTACTCTTTGGTAGGAGACCATAAATTCTTACCTGCAGCATCCAGACTGTGACCTTCCTTTGCAAAGACCTATGGCTGATGCAAAGAAATTAAATGGAAGTCATGCTGTACTATATAACTTCCTACACACACACACACACACATGCACGAACACTGGGCTGAATGAAGCCCCTTTCCTCGATGCCATGCTCAATGAAGGCCCCGCCGGAAGCACAGCACAAGTGAGAGGAACACACTTAATGTGTGAGTTAAGGATGCCCTGCTCACCAGGTTACCGCTTACCAGTGTTGGGTGAGACCTAGCTTCTTTAAAATGACTGGAAGTGCAGCCCCTGAAAGCTTAGGCCATTAAAACAAACAAACAAACACCCGTTAGACTTTATGGTTTGAAGGAACAATGATGATGATATCAACAATGCAAACAGCACTTGAGGACCCCATGTTCAGTGATGATGGCAGAAAGGTGGGATATAAGAGAACAACATAAATTGTTATCTTTTCAGGCCAGGTTAAGACTTTTCTTTTTTCCCAGGCATTTAACAGCATATGTTGAGTTTTTAACTGAGCCCTGGATAGTTGATAGATAGTTTGTTTTTATGCTTTTTACGGTTTTAAATTTTGTATATTGGTTTTTAAATGTTCAATGGTTTTAATCTTTGTAAACTGCCCAGAGAGCTTCAGCTATGAGGTGGTATATAAATGTAAACAATAACAATAATAATAATAATGGACTATACGGACAGACACAATACAGCTGCAAAAATAATTCACAAACAACTGCCATCAAATTCAATCTTATCAAACAACCTACACCATACTATACATATTCACCCAAAACAATCTTGGAAAATGCGTATCGTAAAATATACTGGGACAGAACAATTCATACAGACAAGACACTACCTTGCAACCAACCAGACATAATGTTCATGGACAAAAAAGAAAAACACACATACCTCATCGACATAGCAATACCGAATGACAAAAATGTTGTTGAAAAGGAAGAAGAGAAACAAATGTACACCACTGGCCATGGAAGAACTGTGGCAACAGGAAAAGGTCACAATTATTCCATTAGTCATAGAATCATAGAATCATAGAATAGTAGAGTTAGAAGGGGCCGTCCATCGAGTCCAACCCTCTGTTCAATGCAGGAATCTACCTGAAAGCATCCCTGACAGATGGTTATCCAGCTACCTCTTAAAGCCGTCTAATGTGGGAGAGTCCACCACCTCCCTAGGTAATTGGTTCCACTGTCATATTGCTCTAACTGTTAGGAAGTTTTTCCTGATAGCCAGCTGGAATCTGGCTTCCTGTAACTTGAGCCCATTATTCCATGTTCTGCATTCTGGGTTGATCAAGAAGAGATCTTGGCCCTCTTCTGTGTCATAACCTTTCAAGTATTTGAAGAGTGCTATCATGTCTTCCCTCAATTTTCTCTTCTCCAGGTTAAACATGCCCAATTCTTTCAATCTCTCATAGGGCTTTGTTTCCAGACCCCTATCATCCTTGCTGCCCTCCTCTGAACACGCTCCAGCTTGTCTGCATCCTTCTTGAAGTGTGGTGCCCAGAACTGGATGCAATGCTCAAGATGGGCCCTAACCAGTGCTGAATAGAGGAGAACCAGTACCTCATGCAATTTGGAAGTTATACTTCTATTAATACAGCCCAAAATAGCATTTGCTTTTTTTGCAGCCACATCACACTGTTGGCTCATTTTCAGCTTGTGATCTACAACAATTCCAAGATCCTTCTCGCTTGTCGTACTGATTAGCCAAGTATCCCCCATCTTGTAACTGTGCATTTGGTTTCTTTTTCCTAGGTGTAGAACTTGGCATTTATCCCTATTAAATTTCATTCTGTTGTTTTCAGCCCAGTGCTCCAGTCTATCAAGATCACTTTGGAGTTTGTTCCTGTCTTCCAGGGTATTAGCGATCCCACCCAATTTTGTGTCATCTGCAAATCTGATAAGCATTCCCTGCAAATTAATAAAAATGTTGAAGAGCACTGGGCCCAGGACTGAACCCTGCAGTACCCTGTTTGTTACCTCCCCCTAGTGTGAAAAGGTACTATGATAAGCACTTTTTGAGTCCGATTCTGTAGCCAACTGTGGATCCACTTAATAGTGGATCCACAGCTGTCACCAGCATCACATCAAAAATATATACAGAAAACCTACAGAAACTGGGCCTACCAGAATACATCCACACCAACATCCAGAAAGTAGTCATAATTAAAACATGCTCAATTGTCAGGAAATTCCTGAATCAATAAAAGACAGCATGACTTGGCAAAGCCTGTCATATCCATCTAGAAAAACTGACATGAGTGAGAAAGAGATAAATAATAATAATAATAATAATAATAATAATAATAATACACTGGCCATGGAAGTTAAAAAACTATGGCAACAGGAAAATGTCACAATTATTCTGTTAGTCACATCAGTCATTGGCATAATGTCAAAAAGCTATACAGAAAACCTTCAGAAATGGGACTACCAAAATGCATCCACACCAACATCCAGAAAGCAGTAATACTTAAAACATGCTCAATTATCTGGAAATTCCTGAATCAGTAAAAGACAGGCAAAGCCCATCATGTCTGTCTAGAAAAACCACCATGAGCGAGAAATGAAATAATAATAACAATAACAACAATAATAAATAGAAAAAAGAAAACCCAGTTCCAGGGATGTGTGCCTGCTAATGAATCTTGCCAGTCATTGCCATCCATAGTCAGGTTTTCTTGCAAGTTTGCAAGAACAGTGGCATTATCTCCACCCTAAGATCAACAACAGATAACACCCCATCTAATACTCACCCTGGAAAAAACAGAACAGAAAAAAGAAGCTGAGAAGCAGAAACTTATTCATATTTTATTTTCTTGCTAGAATTGATGATTCAGCGGAAGAACAAGATCTCCTTGGTGAATCCAAGACCTCAAGAGGGACAAAGAAATGAGAAAAATGGACTCCCAGAGTTGGGCAGCTATGGATGTAAACTGTGGGACTCTAGGCTGGTTCTGGAACGAGCCAATATTACATTTCCCACCCACTGTGGTGGTTAATTTTAACTTTATCAGCAAGTTGCAGTCCAAGAGCAGGATGCTCTTTGATCATCGGGCACTTTGTAGCCAAATGTTTGCTCACTGAGTGCCAGTGCCACCTCAGAGAAGGTGGGGGAGAATAGGAATGAGTAGAAGTGGGAAACTGTCAAAGAACCATGCTCTCAGCACAGGCAATGAGAAGTATGATGAGATTTGACAAAAGCCAGTTATGGGATTAGATATGAAGGTTGTTGATCATGCGAGAGACAACATTTGCCACTTATATATACACTTGTGAGCTTAAAGCTGCTACACAGCCCCTCTTTGGAATTAAAGTTGCAAGGCAGAATTGTGCAAAGACAATAGACTTCATTATGTCCAAATGGGCAGGAAGCAGCCTGAAGCAACTGATGTCCAAACTAGCCTCAAATCCAGATCTACACCTTGTGTCAAATCATTACAATCCCACAATGGCAAAGCTATATCCCTCTTGTGCATTTATACCTTGTGAGACATGACATTTGTTGCAGTGTTTTGGATAATGTGGAATAAAAAGCATGAAACAACACCACGAAACTGGTACATGAAATGCATAATGTGCCCCAACAGGTATCAGTGCACTTCAATGCTGCTATAAAGCAGTAGTGTAGATCTAGCCCATGTGTTCCCCAAGAAGGTTTTGGTTTGTTTGTCTCACAATCTGCTACTCACATTTGCACTAAGAAGCATCCAAGCCCACACAGTCTTCCACTGTTCAAATTTCAGCATGGTCCTTTGTACACCTCTTCCACTGTGGGAGCTGTTTTAATGGTCAAGGTGCACCTTGCACCTTGGCATGTATTCACCTGGAGGCTTTGTTAATTTTCCACCCAATCTCTTTTAGTAGAAGCTAATGGAATACTGCATACTTCTTTGAAGGATACTCCTGGGCAGGGAATGTTCCTTCCCCACTGATATGCCTTGAGGATAAGATGTGAATTCATCTGCATCATTTCAGCTGGGAAGGTTTTAATGATGGGTTCTATCCAAAAAGGGGCTTCAGTGCCAAAGGTATTTAAAGCCATCACTGGCCTCTTCTAGGAGCAACATTTGAAGCACGCAGTATGGAACTCATGGTTTATTTCTCACTTTGGAGACCTTGATCGTTTACATAAGTTAGCAATTCCTGAAAGGAAAGACATGATGAATAAGATATTTCTTCTCAGCCTCTCAACCCTGATCTGTTGTTGCGTATGTGAGTAATGTAAAAATAATATTGATCAAAATGCTATACAGGACATGGAGATGTCTCATCTTTTTATGGGCATGTCCTGTGCACAGTCCCGTCATTCTAGAGTGATTGCAACTTTGTATTTGTGCATAGCTAAACTGTGGAATTTCCTGCCACAAGATAGGGTGATGGTTTTACAAGGGGATTAGGCAAATTCAGAGAGGATAGGTTTATTAAAGGCAACTACCCCCAGTTGCTATAGTACCCCAAGAATTATGGCTATATTTGTTTACCAGTAGCTGGGGAACAAAAGCAGGAGGAGACAATTACTTTTATGACTTACTTGTGGGCATCCCATTGCGGCATCTGGCAGGCCACCATGGGAAAATGAATGCCATACCGGATAGGCCTTTGGTCTGATCTGACTGGGCTCTTCTTATGTGCTGCTCTTCACATATTTGCAAGAAATACACAAATGTTTCCTCTTTAATTAACCCTGGGCTTGGGTTAATTAAGAAAAAAGAAGTAACCTTTCTTGGTTGGAGGGCCCATTTGGAATTTTGAGAGAGTGTCATGGGTAGGCTGACCATATGAAAAGGAGGACAGGGCTCCTGTAACTTTAACAGTTGTAGAGAAAAGGGAATTTCAGCCAGTGTCATTTGTATGCAATCAGTTCCTGGTGAAATTCCCTCTTCATCACAACAGTTAAAGTTGCAGGAGCCCTGCCTTCTTTGGTATATGGTCACTCTAGAATAGTGCCTGCAACTTTAACTGTTTTTTTTTTTTTTTTGTAAATAATTTTATTATTTTCAACATAATGATAACATAAAATACATACATAACCCTTGACAATCCCCCCCGTGTACCCCCCCACCATGAGACCTTCTCTTAACCTCTTATTCTATCCAGAAGTTTATCGACTCTTTTGAAGGTGTTTGTCCCTTCCCCGATCTTAATACATATTCCAAAAGGGGTCTCCATATTTCCCCAAAATCATTTTTACCGGACATTCCCCTTTTCAATTTCATTTTACAAGTTAGCATATCATTCAAAGCCATATCCCATATTTCTTTATACCATTCTTCTATTGTATAGCTTCCTTGTCCTTTCCAATTTTTTGCAATCATTAGTCTAACAGGAGTCAGGAGGTTGTTTATCAATTCCCTCTTGTTTTTGTCCTCTTCCCCTCTATCCCATATTGCTAGTAGAGCGAGCTTCGGGTCTAATTCCACTTTACTTCCAATTATTTCACTTATTTCTTTAAATACCCTTTTCCAAAATTTTTGTACATATTCACAGCTCCACCACATATGGTAATAAGTTCCAACCTCCTGGCATCCTCTCCAACACTTTTTAGATATTTTTTTATCAATCTGGTGAAATCTAACCGGAGTTAGATACCATCTCCACAATACCTTATAAAAATTCTCCTTAATTCTGATCGATAACAATTTTAACATTCTTGCGTTCCACAACCTCTCCCAGTTATAATCCTTAATTTCTCCATTTACGTCTTCTTCCCAAACCTTTTTTATTACTTTAAGTGAATTTTGAAATTCTTCCTCTATCAATAATTTATATATCTCACTAGTCAACCCTTTCTTAATTTCCTTTCCTTCTTTCCTGCCTTTTGACTCTACTAATTCTTCAAATCTTGTATTGTTTCTACACTTTTTATTTTTCACAACTTTAACTGTTGTGATGAAGAGGGGATTCCACCAGGAACTAATTGCATACAAATGACACTGGCTGAAATCCCCTTTTCTCTACAACTGTTAAAGTTACATGAGCCCTGTCCTCCTTTTCAGAGGGTCAGCCTAGTCATGGGCACTCTCACAAAGTTGCCATGGTAGACATGGGCCATCACAAAACCTTCATTTCTCCAAAAGCAAAGCTGGTGAGAGGAAAAGAAAGGTAACTTGCTCAAGAACTTAAGTAGCAGCCAGAGGAAGGGGGCAGCTCTAAAGCACGCACAAAAAAACCACTCATAGGAACCCAAATAAAGATGCCGCTGGAAGGCAGCCCCTTCACTTTCTAGCATGGCAACCTCCTAATAATAATAATAAGTCTTAAACTTAAAACCAGGAAGGACAAAGGACATTAGTGAGTGCCAAGAGAGGGCTCCATGGACATATTGGTGATCATAGGTATCGCACTGGCAACTCCAGGCCTATGGGCTGTCTTTACAGCAGCAGGTTGCTACCACAACGATCCAAAACTCCATGCTTTTGCTGCTGCAGGGTGGTGGTGGCTAATCTTGACAGTGCAGGGAAAGTGTGGGATTTCCAGTGCTGGTTATGTCCCCTGTCCTCTGCCTGGGCAGACGGCGACCCAGCAGGGCTCACCATCCGCCCAGCCAAGCCTCCACCGTAACTCTAGAGTGATGCTTAGGGGCTGTCTTGATGTCATCTTGCATATCCTTGCCTTGCTCCAGAGAAACAAAATTGGGGTAAGTCCCTGACTTTTTTCTCTGCAGCTTTGGTGGAAACCGAGGGGGGGGGTGGCTACACGATTGCTCTGGCGGTGTATAATTGATGCCCCGCCACCACGCACCCACCCCGGGGCTTTCTGAGCATTTAGACAGTCCCTGAGATACTTAACCTTCTAAATGAAAACTGAAATTCAGAAATATGCCTGGAATATAGCCCTATATGCTCCCACATGTCTATGTATGGACTTACTATAAATTTGCCTACTATCTAGTTATGTCATCTCTCAAAAGAAGATGGTGCAAAGAAAAACGTGAAGCCCAGGAGGCAAAACACCTGTCTATAGAAAGAAAATTGGAATCAATCTCACATGTTCTCATCCTGCATTTTCAAGAATGTCCTGAATTTAGACCATCACCGAGAGATGCTCATCAGGTTTCATAAGATAGGTAGACTAACAACAGACTAAGTCTATTTAGAGAAAAATGGGCTTCCACCCTCATCAGTAGCTGTGATCTTAAATGGATAGAGTGGCGGTTTAGAATAATTGGAGATCAAAATTCCTAAGTAGGAAAACAACAACAACAGAGGAATGCGTTGTATAAAGCTTATGAATTGTTCTCCAGATTAAGGGCACATGGACTAAGAATTCTGAGTACGTAGATCCAGAATATTTCCCCCCCCCTCTTTCAAGCATGTCAGTGTCCTTTGTTTGTTCAACTGGAAACAACTGTAAATCTGAGAGGCTGTGTGCAGGTGAGTGAAATATATTGTAACAGGTTAATCTAGAGTGAGTTTACTTTCTCACCACCACTTTCACCAGCTATTATTATTATTATTAGTAGTAGTAGTAGTATTCCTCCTCCTCCTCGTCACCACTTACTTGCTTGAAAGGCAGAGAGCCAGTGAGCAAGTAGGCAGTGATGTCTACCGAGATTCCTTCTCACCACTACCATTGCCTGGGCCAGAGTTAGAGGCAAATGAATAAGCAGGTTGCAATAGTGAGAAAGAGGAACAATTTCAGGAGGCTCCTGTCAGTGGAACTCTGCTGGTCCCTTGCCACGCCTACCCTGACAGCGGCCCTTCTTACGTTATGGGGATGATGGATTGTTTCTGAATTCCACTTTCTTTAGAATTGTTTCTGTCTCCCTTTCCTACAGTTGAAACAACACTTAACGCGCTCCAATGCCGTGTCTGTTCTAAACACAAACCCATTTGGGGCTGTATCGAAGGAGCAGGCCACTGCTATACTGCATTTGGACAACAGTGCAAAACTGTAATAATTTTGAAAAGTAAGTTACCCCAGTCTCAGATGAACACATAGTTGTATTACTTATATATAGTGATGTAAACACATTATATGGGTAATTCCATGACTTAGCAATGTGTGTTCACTTGTGGGTATGAAAGGCTGTTATTTTTTTTTCATAATTCTGTTTGCTTTTACTATTTAAAAAATCCCTCATTAGTTTTGTTATTAATTCCTACTCACATTTATTTTCATCTCTTTCTCATTCCGTTTCTCATTTTGTCCCTGCTTTCTGTGGCAGAGCCTCCTTGTGGTTGCTATTTTATTTTGCCGGACTTCCCCAGATGTTGGATTGTTTGGGAATGTTCTGGAGGAGAAATGGAAATCACCATTTCCCCCCACAAATTACCGCAAAACGATGCAATTTGTGGGATTTTTTTGGAAAAAAAGATGGCTGTCATGAAGTGGCAGGAAAAAATAGATTCACTACCATCAGAGAAGGGAGGTCTCTCTGAATGAGTGAAAATGGGGTATAAATGGAATAATGAAAATGAACTCCATTTCTTTTTCATAGCATTGTTGTTGTTGTTGCTGTTGTTGTTGTTGTTGTTGTAATAAATGAAAGTTGAATAGAATTAGGTCCATTTACTTTACTCACAACTACTTGCCTTGCTGATAGGCTGACCATATGGAAAGGAGGACAAGGCTCCTGTAGCTTTAACAGTTGCATGGAAAAGGGAATTTCAGCAGGTGTCATTTGTATTCATGCAGCAGCTGGTGAAATTCCCTCTTCATCACAACAGTTAAAGCTGCAGGAGCCCTGCCCTCTTTTGTATCTTGTCAAGAGGGCAGGGCTCCTGCAGCCTTCCAGAAAAACTGAAGGACAGTCAGTTATATTGATATTTTGTGTTGAACCAATATTAACCCCTCAAAATACTGCAACAGTAAATATAAACAGAACCTTCAACATATTTTACAAGGACACTGACCATTTTGGTACAGAAGGCAAATCATGTAGTCACCTCTCAGTACCCAATTATAGATTATGGAATTGGGATAATCTGATCCCAAATAATTTAGAAGGGGGGAGTGTTACCTTGCTCCCTGTGTTTTGGGTTCCCCCCACCTTGTGCTCTTTTTCCTTCTCTCATTTACCCAAACTTCCTGTTCCTTCCTTCCTTCCTTCCTTTTTCCCTTTCTTGCTTGCTTGCTTGTTTGCTTGCTTTCTGCCTGCCTGTCTGCCTGCCTGCCTGCCTGCCTCTTTCTGTTTTCATTCACTTTGTCTCTTCTTTCTCAGTTTTGGTTACAAAAAATTTAGGAGTGGGTGCTGCTAGCTGTGTGTTCCTTTGTTGTTGTTGCGTTTTTTATTTCTTTGAATGCTTGCCAGCCAGTTTGCTGGAGGAGATTTTAAATCAAATTCCTTTCTCCCTCTAATTCTTCAAGACCTGTGAGCAAAGGACTAATCTAGTTCCCCCTTCTCTTAAGCCCCTGTGATGAGTTGGTTGGTGGGATTTACAGGTGGAAAGTAGCTAGGTGGGAAGATGTAACCCACCAGCCTTTTCCAACCTGGTACCCTCCAGCTGTGTTGGACTGCAACTCCCATTCTCCATGCTGCCTGGGAATTAAAGGAGTTGACCACCGACACATCTGGAGGCTGCCATGTTGGAGAAGGCTGAGTTAACCCCTACTGTCACATGGTGGTCTTGATGCCGACTTGGGCCCTGCAGGCTTGCACTAGAGTAAAAACAAAAAACAAATTTAAGATCATGCAGTTGCTACACATTTAACTCCGTGTCTCATTTAATCCAGATGTTCAATGAGACAATTGTACCTTCAATTCTTTGGCTGGCTTTGAGACAGGAGTCATGTAATGCCAGAGAGGAGCTTGATAATATTTATATGCTAATCAGATATACATAGATATGACACATATTTTGGTTTGTTTTTGTTTCACACCTTTACAGAAGGCGGAAAACCCCTTACCATGAAAGGATGCACTATGCCGGGAGAGCTATGCAATATTGTTGAAAATATTTCCTATTTTGGCCTTATAAGGAGGAAGTGCTGTAACAATAAAGAATTTTGTAATGTTCATTTATGAAAATGCAAGAAAATAATTGATCAAAGAAGAAGAAAATAACAACTGTTAACCCTACGGTTTGCAACATGTAAAACCAGCATCAAGAGAATTCCATAGTGGAACTACAGCAAGCAGATCTTCATTCTAGGATGGCATGCTTTAATCAGTTTAATCAGTAGATTGCTTGTATAAAACATTTGTTTATTAATTACATTAACCTGCAGCCTTCAGACAGTGGAGGATACTGTCCCATTGCAAATGTTGAAGAAAGTTTCAATGGCCAATCCAGCTGGCTATTGTGCATGGAATGGAAGGGGCACCATCTTGTCCTTTGCCTCAGGCATCAAAATGTCTTGGACTGGCCATTGCATTAGAGAATAAATAGCAAGAATTGAAACTATGAAATGCATTTCTTTCTAGAGACCTTTGTCTGCTGAGTCCTGTGTGCTGATTACATTGTTTTCGGTGACACCCGTTGCTTGTGGATTATTATTCAAACTGTGTAAAATGTAGGAGCGGTGCATTATGGATATGCTCTTGTATTGGATTAGAGAAGCAGTAGACCGGAAGGCTCTCATCTAATACAGAAGCATTGAACACATTTTTTTTTCTTAATAAACCTCAATTTTTATGTAGTGACTCCTGTTGTCATCTACAATAGTCCAGCATCCTGTTTTGCACAATGGCCAACCAAATGCCTCCCAGAAACTCAAAACATGGCGTGGCTCCTTAGCAACATCTATTCCGTGTCAAACTCTTTTTGAACCTGGATCACTTAGGGCCAATCTAGGCATGGCTTTTATGATGCAGTCTGGTGTCGCATAGCTCTCCTTTGTTTAACAAATAGCCAACATGGGGAAGCCAGAGCCGGGTTAATATTATGGCATAGGTGAAGGAGGTTTCCTTCCCATTGCAAATAGCAGGTATGTGTAGGGTGGTAGTGGTGATCTGATTGGAACTGCCATGGTCCCAGTCTGGCTTGGGACTCTCATGCAGGCTGGCCAATGGTTAAACAAACACAGCTACGCAATGCCAACCTATGTGCTAAAAGCCATGCCTAGTTTAGTCTTTAGCAAAGTTTAAAATAGCTTAAAATACAATTTAAAACTACACCATGAAACATAAGAAAGATACTAATGACGTAATCCTATCTGGATCCCGCCAGCCTCCAAATGTGGAGGCTGACAGGCATCCTATGTAGAGCAGGAGTGTGGAGGTGATGGTCACTTCTGTGCCTCTCCCGCTCTGCATTTTTTCTAGATGGGCATTTTTTTTTTGCCTGTCTAGCTAGGGCTCAGCAGAGGCCTGGGGAAGGCTAGGGATAGGTTGTATCCCTGGTTCCCAAGTCCCCTTCCCTCTCTGCCCACAGAACCAGCCAATCTCCCTCCTCTCCAAGGTTGCCTTTGTGATCTTGGAGAGGCAGCCGGCATGGTCCTCTCTGCACCAGCTGAGAGGAGAGAGAGAGAGGGCAGGGAGGGCAGACTTCTGGGTCCAAATTTGGAGAACTGTCTCCAACCTCAGATCCAAAGATCTAAACTTTCCTATGTCCCCCCCCAAGACTGTCAACAATCCTAACAATCCTAAATCTGAAAACCAACTATCAGTAGAGAACAGCCATCCTACTTCCTATGGAGGAAAATCCAAAGGTGGTACACCCCCACAGAGTTACCCAGGTATGCAGAGACATCAAAGAGTTCATTGCTCGTTTTTTTAAAAAAACAGCAACAACAAGTATGTGAATAATTATCGAAGAACAAAATGGTGAACAGACACCATCTTCTTCACCAATAACAAAATTGCAGCCAATTCTTCTAGGGCATTTTAGCTTCACTCTTCTTTCTCTTGCCTCCTTAAACCCTCTCAGAACTACGGTTTTCTTCTCTCAACTGCTTGGAATTTTAGCCCCTTCCTTCCTTTGAAGGCGGGCTCTTTTCAAATCCCAGCGCAAATCCCAGCTCCCTCATTGGTTAGTTCTGCTAAGAAGGAAAAGAAAGTTTGCTTCCTTGTCCGCTCTTGTGGCTTCTCTTCCGTTGAAAGGGCCCTGCTCTTCCACTGGGTTATCAGCTACAGAGAAAACAGAAGATGAGTAAAATTCTGCTCCTCAGCTTTATAGTCCTTCTTTGTTGTGTTCTGAGTGAGTAACAATGATAGCATTTAACAGCGCCAAATTTCAAGCAGAAAACAAGTGTGCTGCTCCATGGCTTGCCAAGTGCAACATGGATGAATTTGCACTGGTAGCCAAGTGGAGGAGCAGGTGGCTGTTTAAAGGGTTTACATGTCCTCTTTCCAGACCCAGTAGGGATGCCATGGGAGTCCATGGGGTGGTGGTGGTGGAGAAGAGGAGTCATCTGATGGACTCCTTCCAGCTCAACTACCTGGAACCTGTTCACCAAGCTGCTGCCACCTGCTGGACCTTTGTGCCAGGTGCTTATTATAAACCTGTTTATACAAGTAATGTTGTGCAAATGGCCCATTTCAGGCCACCGTTTATGTAGGGTGACTAGATAAAATCCAGGTCAGGGCTCATGTAACTTTAACGGTTGTAGAGAAAAAGGAATTTCAGCCAGTGTCATTTGTATGCAATTAGTTCCTAGTGAAATTCCCTCTTCATCACACCAGTGAAAGTTGCAGGCTCTATACTAGAGTGACCATATACAAAAGAAGGCAGGGCCCCTGCAACTTTAACTGTTGTGATGAAGAGGGAATTTCACCAGGAACTAATTGCATACAAATGACACTGGCTGAAATTCCCTTTTCTCTACAACTGTTAAAGTTACATGAGCCCTGACCTGGATTTTATCTGGTCACCCTACGTTTATGTAACATTCGATTTCCAGAAAACATGACCCACCATTTTTTTGGAAAATGGCAGCTCACTAAGTAAAACAGCAGGCCTCACAGTGCTCCCTAGGCAGTCATCAGGTTGTTCAGCCGCTTCAGGTATAGTGGAAGATTCTTTCCCATTATCACTGTTGAAGGCAATTTCATATGCCATTCCAGTTGGCTTATGTGTGTGTGTATGTGTGTATCTGTGAGAAATTTCAGAAAGATATGTCCAGGCATTTTGTGGCTATGAATTTTTTACTTTAAAAGTTCCAAAAGTTCAAAAACAGAGGCTTTAACAGCTGTCAAACTGCACCCCTCCCCCTCTGTTAGCTGTCACAGATAAGTACCTCACTTCTTTCTGCCATGTGGGCAAGTTTCATGCTTCTATCTTTAAAAATAAAAATGTTAAATGGGTGTCTCTCCTCATTTCTCCCAAAATACCTTGCCACTACATGCTTGAAGCTATGCTTCTGAAATTGCTCACACATGTCAACCAAAGTGGTATCTCTAATGTGGACAATTTTCATGTTTGGAACTTTAAAAATAAAAAAGTTGAAGGCATAATTGTCTTTTCCCCACTGCTACCTATTGTTCAAAAATTAATTGCCACACAAGACAAACAGCTATGGTTCTGAAATTTCACATACATGAGTCCCAACATACCACCTGCAACGTGGCAAAGTTTCAGAAGTGGATCTTTAAAAATAAAAAAGTTATAGCCATTCCTAGTTTGTCAGTAAAAAAAGTCATAGCCACAAAATACCTGGAGCTAACTTTCTGAAATTTCTCACAGAGAAGTACCTCTAACCCACCTGCAATGTGGCCAAGTTTCATCCTTCTATCTTTAAAAATAAAAAAGCTATAGGCATTTTTGTAACACAAAAATAGGCAATGGGAAAAAGCATTCAAAATGGCGTCAGATTTTCTGATTTTCTCCGATTAAAATCGGAGACCAAAAAATCGGATCGGAAAAAAATGGATTTCCAAATTTTTGAATCAGAATCAGTATCGAATGTTCGATATTCTCAGATTTTAATCGGAATCGGATAGTGGATCCGATAAAATGCACATCCCTAATGTATGCCATATCTAAAGCAGAGATCCACTTTGTGTGGGTGGGTGGGTGGGTTTGGGGGGGTGATTTTTCCAGTGCACCTTGTTTCATCCATTGAGCAAGAAACCATACTGCTGCTTTCACCAACTTCGTATCAAGCATGTGTGGAATTGTGGGACTTGGATGGATTGTAACTCGGCGGGGATTGGTTTTTCTTTCCCTCCTTGCAGTTGAAGCTCTCAAATGCCATGTCTGCAAACACTATAACTCCAGTATTGGCTGTCTCAGTGATAAGGGGGTCTGTGAAGCTGGGCCTAGACAATTCTGCAAATATGTCAAGTATTATACAAGTAGGTTTGTCTCCAAATGAATACATCTCTGTGGTGAGCAATTGAACCAGTTATTTTTCCCCGTTATTTAGTTCATTAACAGATTTCTATACCTTTTTTTAAAAAAAAAAACCTTTAAAGCAGTTTAGAGGGAGACTAAAATACATTAAATACATCACAACGTATGATCATTCCTAAAGCATCTATTAAAAACATTAAAACCAATGTTCTCTGCCCTTTGGGAAATCTGTTAATTTTCTCCTGCAGTAAATGCCTTTCCCTCTGCAAAACACAGCCCACCTTCATGGCCTGTGTTGGATGGTATGGTTTGGGCACAGCCATATAGAAAAACACAGCACAGCTACGTGAATGCAACTTAACAGTTTGCACTTTTCAAAATAGGAAAGGAAAGAAGGGCATCATCTGAAAATAATAATGATGTAAGAGCGGTCCTGCTGGATCAGTCAAGGGCGCATCTAGTCCTGCATTCTTTCTCCCATAGTGGTCAATCAGATGTGTCTGGGAAGCCCACAAGCGGGGTTTAAGATCAATAGGCCATCCATGCTGTTGCTGCGTAGTAACCAGTGTTCAATGTTAAAGTGTCTCTGAACTTGGAGGGTCGATTGAGTCATCACTTAGCTAATAGTCACAGATAAAATGGTTTGTCTATGGACTGCGTTTGGCTTGGGTGTTAATGCATCGTTGGGGAGGCTATTGTTGTTGGGCTTTTTCAGTGTTCGTTCTTAACCTTCTTGCAGAAGAAAAGCCCCATACTGGGGAGAGAGGGTGCTCTGTGCCAGGTGATCGGTGCAACGTTTTGGAGAAGAAGGGGAATTTGATCAGAGCAATCACTTGCTGCAACTATCAAGACTTTTGCATGTATCAAGATGCCTAGGACATGTAGGACAGGGCACTTGTAAAGCAAAGGATGACTTCTTGCTTCCCAGCACCACCACCATTACATTTTGCTGATGTCTCTTTACTGTCTTCTTCAAGGATGTTCTTTGACTCTGTAGCAGTATTTTATTGGTTTGCTATTGTGATTCAGGAAGCAGGACACCAACTCAGGCCTAGGGGTTGAGCAGACTCGTGTGTGTGTGTGTGTGTGTGTGTGTGTGACTTGGGATCTTCATGTAAAAGTGTCTGGAAGTCTCCTAGGTGTGAGGTGGCCTTACCAGGGCCAGCCCTACTATTAGACAGACTGAGGTAGTTGCCTCAGGCAACAGATGGTGGGAGACGACAGCAAGGTGATGGAGAAGGGAGCTATGTGCCATGTGGCCTGTCCTGAACACCATAGAGTAGCCTGCTGCTTTCAGGAAGTTTCTGTCTCATTGTCACTATTGAAGTACAATTTAACTGCTAAAAGTTGGCTTTTGTACATGGAATGGGAGGGACACTATCTTGTTCTTTGCCTCAAGACAACCCTAGGACTTACTCTACACTACTGCCTTGTTTTCCTCTTCTGGGTGTGGATTCATCTCCAGTCTTGCTGTTCTGGGTATTATCGGCTCTTGACTGGCAAATCATAAACCTTTCCCCACACAACAGCTGTGCATGGAATGAACACATGGGCATCAGCTCTTTGGCACATTGAAAACTCATCAAAACACAATGTCCCCGTAGTCATGGGAGATCCTGTATGGATACAACATGTGTGAATTTGTATGCATATATGCTCCCTTTTGACATTAGGATCAACATGTGGAGGCTGAGTGCAGGGCCAGCAATTATAATCCTGCTCCTCCACTTCATGCCTTGATTCAATATATGACATCTATGTGGAAAGCCCAAAGTAATATTTTCAGGTAGAACCATGAAAGTGTGGAAACCTGAAGGCCAGTTGACATTGTTGCCTGGCACATAGACCCTCCACATGGTAGTGTTGCACATGTGCAATCTCCCCACCCTCCATGTAGAATGCTACAGGTGATAGCACACACACATACATGTAACTATGTCCCATCAGTACAATCTAACCATCCACTTGCTCAAAGAAACCTACCGATTGATAGCTTCCCGTAGATGAGCTAATCCTTTATAAGACTGAGATTTGCACTAAGCTTGCTACGGTGTGAAAATAACCAAGCCCAACTCCTTCTCAAACTGTTCGTTGGATACTGGCATTGCCAGAGTATTCTTGTGGCAACCATTTCCCTTTGTTCTGCAGATCTCCATTGGTGTGTGAAACAAAGGAAAGTGGTTGCAATCAGGGACACCCTTTAGGGTGGGATCAGTGTTCAAATCCTGAAGGTCTGTTTGGTTGCACTCAGTTCTGGAGCTGGAAGGCTTGTTGAATTGGTAAGACCCAGCTGCCTCTTGCCTTGCTTGGTTGCGAGAACACCCCCATGTAGCTCAGGCTTACAAAATGGCATTCATATGAGTTGTAGTCTTCCCCCAAATTAGACATCTGAAAGATGTTCAAGGTTGGGTACCTAAGCACAAGAAACAAAAGTCATAAAGGCATCGAGGAGAATGTAGTTCAATGCACTTCTTGGGATGATCCCCCAAGATAAAGGGGCCTGTGTAGGAAGTAGAAAAAAGAACTTGTATATTTTTAAGTATACGCCAGGGTCCAAGCTACCCAGAAGTCTATGGGTGCCCATTGAGTGTCTGCCTGCTTCCCTGATGGGCTGCCATTTTGCACCCCATGGCGGTGGTGGAGGTGGCAGGATGGGAGCTCAGAAGGAAGTGTCAAGGCACTTCCCTGTCAGCTTCATTGTGCTGCTGCTTCCACCATGGAGCAACCTTACCTCTCTCTGCTGGGAGGCCTGGCTGCTCACTGTGGGTGGCAGGATGGGAACCAAGGGAGAAATGCCATGGTGGTTCCGTCTCAACTCCCTGGCAGCAATTGAAGGCAGATGGGGCCTTTTCCATAAAGGGCGATTTTATGTAAATAGTGAAATTTATGAAATTTATGAAATTGGTCTTTATGAAACAGGCTGAGCTGTCAGTCAGGGAAGGAGCAGGGATCACAGCACTTGCCCAACTTGGCATGTGTTGAGTCAGGCAAGCACTGGGGGCCACACACTGGTATCTGGGGGTGGGAACTGATAGGAACCTGCTGAGCTCGAGACCCCAACTTGTGACATTCTTATTAATTAACAAAAGAAATGAGTTTGACAACATGTGTACATTTGAAAAATACACATGAAAACATGAGCACTTTTGAAAAATATGCACACATGTTTAATCAATGGCAGAAACGTCTATATTTAAAAAATGGACAGAAAAATATGCATGGGTTTTCATGAAAAATGCACTTGGAGATTAGAACTAGTGCTGTGCAGGGTCCCCCTGATTCACCTTGGGGCCCATTTTGGAGCCCCTAAAACAGCCCCGATTCACCTTGGGATGCTTCAGGGGTTGCCCAACTTGCCTCAGTGTTGAAAGTGAGATGAGATTCGACCCCCCCAAGGCGACTCAGCTTTGTGGGTCCCTGGATGCCGGCCACACAGCCGACACCCAAGAAAGCCAGTAGCAAGGCCGAGGGCTCCCTTGCCCCCCACCCAGAGCAGCTGCCACCAGGGTTTACCCATCACCACCAACCGCCATCGCCACCAGCCTCCATCACTGCCTGCCACCATCGCCACCTGCTGCCACCGGATCGCTGTTGCTGCCGCCGGTGCCGACGAATTGCCACCTGCTGCCACATCGCCCGCTCTCCTTAGAATCAGGCCGCGATATCGCATGGCCTAGTACATCTATGGCCACAAACTATGGCAGAGAGGGTGGCAGAGGCAGCAGCGATCCATTGGTGGCAGGCAGTGATGGCAGCAGGTGGCGATGGTGGCAGCAACGTTCTGGTGGCGGCAAGCTGCAATGGTGGCACACAGCGATGGAGGCTGGCAGTGGGCGGTGATGGCAGTGGGCAGCAATGCAGTGAGAGGCAATGGCAGCAGCAGGTAAGCAGGGAGAGGGAGGAGAGGGAGGTGAGTCCAATGGACTCACGGCCAGCCTTCTGCTGCCTTTCCTGGGATGGCGGGAGGGAGGGCCCAGGTCCACTCCGAAGTGGCCCGAGGCACCCCAAAGCTTTGGGTACCAATCTGCTTCAGGGTGCCCCGGGCTGACCCGGAACCAACTGGGAACTGACTCTAATTAGGGTGCATAGCCCTAATTAGAACAATTCATACCGGAACATACAAATGCCATAGGAACATAAGAACATAAGAAGAGCCATGCCGGAGCAGATCAAGGGTCCATCTAGTCTAGCACTCTGTTCCCACAGTGGCCAACCAGCTGCCGACTAGAAACCCACAAGCAGAACACAAGTGCAACAGCCCCCTCACACTCATGTTCCCCAGCAACTGGTGTACATAGTCATACTGCCTCTGATATTGGAGGTAGCATATAGCCATCAGGACTAATTGATAGCCTTATCCCCCCCCCCCCCATGAATTTGTCCAATTCCCCTTGATGGCCACCAAATTGGTGGCCATCAAGGCATCTTATGGTAGTGGATTCCATAGCTTAGTTATGCATGGTGTGAAGAAGTCCTTACATTTATTTGTCAAATTCCTCAAGCATTCCTCAATTCTTCAAGTGTGCACCAACCACAAGATTTGACTTGGAGCCTGATTTGGTACTTTGGAATACAGACCAGTTGGGCTTGGACCAATTCAGAAACCATCCCTATTGATTTGTGTTCCAAACCTCAGTCAAGATTTGGAAATCTAATACTTCATGCCTTGCATTGACTATCATGGGGAATTTTAAAATGGCTATAATACCTTTCTTCTTTAACAGAATTGGGTGGAATTTGTAGGCATTGTAGCACTTTTGAAGAGAATTACAGCTGCCAAATGTAAGAAAAATAGCTGCAGTGTTTTTGTGCTATGTGCTTTTATAATTCTACTTTTTTTTTTTAAAGAGAAATGCTAATAACTTTCTTTCCAGAGCAGAACTGGATGAAATTTACAGCAATTGAGTCATATCGAACCTGCCATGTTTCAGATGAATAGGTGCAGGGATTGTTGTTCAAGAGCGTTTTGAGGGTATCCAAAAGAGGACACACACACACATCCCCCTATGCTCCTTTGGACCATTGTTCTGAAACTGTAAGATAGCATATAGGTAGCCCTAAGTAAGAAACCTGTGAAATTTTGGAGACAGGAAAGGATTTGAAAGTAATGAACAAACAAAACTTGTAGCCACTTTACCCCTTCAACCCAACACAGGCCCTCTCACGTTCTCCTTGCTTGCTACATGATACATTTGCAGCTGAAAGAAACTTAATAGAGAGAAAAGATTTAGTAGGTCTCAATCCCTTCCCAAAGAATAGTGATCGGAGTCTCTGATAAATGTGCTCTGGGGTTAGAAGGTGGATGTGTCAGTCACTCAAAACACTCCCTCCACCACCACCACCACCCTGTCAGCATTGCAGAAGAATGTAGCCAAAAAACTCTATTTGGAGAGGAGACAGAATGCCTGTATTTCTGAACCTCAAATCTTTAACAAAATGTCTTGTTTGAGTTCAAGTTCTGTTCTTGTTGCTTTGGAGGAAAGCCAACTTTACTCAAGAAAGCATCATGACTGGTCCAAAGGAGCCCAATTTGGTGAAGGTTTTCGGATTTGGCCAAATCCGATATGCATCCCTATCTTCCATGTAATGCAGTACGGCCACTTTTTCTGCCTCTATGCTTCTGTCTAGGGAACTCTAGGGCTGTAGCAGATTGTTACTTAATGTCACGGCCATTGGGAATTGGTCTTCCTTTCCTTGCAGATGAAGCTCTCAAATGTCATCACTGCAAAGTGACTAGTGGTTGTCTAATGGGTGAAAACAGGAACTGTGAAACATTACCTGGACATTGCGTAGTTGAGAATATCTTCAAAAGCATGTTTATTTCCAAATGAGAGCTGGGGCACTATAACAAGAGTGTGCTGTGATGACCGTGACTTTTGCAATGAATAGGTCTGCATCATCAGTTTCAACATGGCCTTCACTTTGATCTCCAACCATCCAAGATGTCTTCACCGCTTCTATCACAATGATGAAAACTTTCCAAGTAGATGACCATTTATATGTATGCATTTGGGAATTTTAAAACTGGAAAAGATTCCCAAACTAGGGGGAAAAAATAAATGATAAACAATAAAACAACATTAATAAAATCAATACAGTGTTCAAAGAAACCATCAAGACAATGGCTGAATTCAGACAACACGATAGTCAATGGTGGGGTAATAATCAACTATACAGTTGTTCATCTAGGGGGTACTCCCCACACAACATGGTAATAAATAATCAACTGTAGTGTGGATTAGGATCAGTGCTGAGTTGACTATGGCAGCATTCGGAGGACACAATAGTCAATACAACTGACGATTGTTTCCCCCACCCCCCAGGTGATTATTGTGTTGTCCGAATTCAGCCAATCAGTTATGTAAAGGAGTACTTGCTGCTCCAAGGCCTGTGAATTTCTGGGATTTCACCTTTTTGGTGACAAATTATGTTATGATAGCTGCTGACCCTACAGTTTAGCTGTTTTGGCGGTGATGTTCTGGGATTCTTTGTAGCCTAAACTCCACCCCCACACTTGCAGAAGTATTGTCCAAATTGGGAGGAGTTTTTATATCATAATTTTAAGCTTCATTCTGTTTGTGTTCTATATTCTGTTGTTATGGCAGGCAAAAATGGCATGCCAGTAGATAAAACTGGTGTATGTGATAGGCAGTCACCTAGAGGAAGAAGGGGGGGATGTCTTTCAGCCAGAGGGGAAGAATTCAGTTTTGGAAATGTTCTCGAGGAAGGGGGGCATTCAGTGATGGGTGGGGCCAATGGCAAAAAGGAATCAGGATCAAAATACCCAAATAAATAAATAAATAAATAAATAAATAAATAAATAAATAAATGCCAGCATATTTTAGCTTAAAGATCTTGCTGGTGGTAACTGAGCTTTAGGAGAGGCAGCTGTATACATCTCAGGTCTTTTGCCTCTGGCTTGGGGCTTTGAATCTCATCTTTTGGACCCTGTACAATGCAAAGGCCCATATTTAGGTATGCATGCACAGGTGTAGGTAACTTTTCTTATTTTCTGCCTGAAGTATTGTTTCCAATACTTGTATGCCATTTTTGTATGCCATTTTTTAAAATCCTTCTTTCCATTTTTCCTTGTAAATGAACTTAACACCTACCTCGTAAGTAAGGTAAGCCTTAGGAGTAAACCCAGAGCCTTCTGCTTAGTTCATGGCTACTGCTTAATATTTCAGGCATGGGAATAGGGTGTGATAGTCTGAAGCCCTATTTCATAAACCTCAAGAATATCCTGCAAGGTCTGGGAACCCCTGGCTCAGGCTGAGATGGATATACGAGCAGTGGAGGCTTATGGTTCTGATTTCAGTGGGGTGATGAATCTGCATTGAGTTTCAGTCAGAAGCAGTCAGAACTTTAAAAGAGCCATCAAGGTGCTTCAGGTGACGCACTTCGAATAGCTACTCTACAGTTCGAACTGGTTCTGACTGAAATCCAGGGCGGATTCATCACTCCAATGGCACTGCAGCCACCAGCCTGCACTGCGTCAAGGGTGGTGGCAACATACCTTGGTAATGTTTTGCCCTGCCTACACAGTCAGGAACTAGGATAGCCATTCTCTACCTCCATTCTATCTATGTATATCTATTTACATATATACACCAAAAATGGAAAGAGAGCGCAAGAGAGAGAGAGAGAGAGAGAGAGAGCATGAACTGTTAAGTAATACCATTACTTGTATGTGTTTGGAAGTTGTATTTTTGTAGTATTTCATGACCTAAAATAAATGTATGACCTAAAAAATAAGTTCAAGAATGCTACCATTTTTATAAGCAAATGTCCCCTGAAAGAGTTGCTACCTTGCTTTTTTTATGCTTCCATCCCAGATGGAAATGGGAACTTGCTGAAATTTCAGGCTCCTCTGAGCCAAGCTCTCATTTCCCTTTGGCATAAATCCTAGGAGGCTAGAGGGAAGTAACTTTCTTGGAGCTTCTTGGAGCATGAAGAAGTCACTGCTCTGCTCCCTCTATGTTCTCTCAAACTAAAGATGGATGAGAGGTCACTGGAGCCTCTGGGTTGATGGGCCATTTCCTAGTTTGAGAACTGCCTGGGTGTGGGACAATGACTTCCTCAAGCACTAAAGAGCCTATAAGGCTAAAAGAAGCAGGAAGGAGTGATTCCTCCCTCCATTGTTTTACACTCTAAGAAATAGATGCTTATCCTAAAAGCCCCAGTGATTATTGCAGGGCTCTCTGGGGCTTAGTTGGAGTCTTAGTCTCATTTCTTAGTTGGAGTGTGTTTGGAGGAATCTATGGAAGGGGAGCTCTCATGTGCTGTCTGCATTTTGCTGCTGTGAGGTGCTTGTCACATTGGGAAATTGGTCCAGCATCTTGCATCAGTCATAGGCTAATGACCAGGGTATAGGTGGCGGGCAGGTACCAGGTCTTGGTGATCTTGGCATCCTATACTTAATTCCTTCTCTGTCTTGCCCCAAGAGCAACAGCGTGACTGTTGTGTGATAGAGCATATCATATCCCTTTCTGCACTTGTACTTTCTGTAGTCTTGCTGACGAGACCTTGTTCCTCAATCAAATCTTCAATAAGTGGGAGAAAATAAAAGATGGATAAGAGTCTGCTTCTCAGCATCTCCGTCCTCCTCTGCTTTGTCCTGGGTGAGTAGATGAAAATATAGGAAACAAGGATACGTTTAGAGGGATCTATGAGTGAAGCAGAAAAATAACTCATATTTTTAAGTATTGCCCATTGAATAGCTCTAAGATAGTTGGTTGTTATATTAACACTCTCTGGATATTGGTTCTTCTTTTCTCCCAGCTGATGGCCTCAAGTGCTATGTTTGCAAACATTATGAGAAAGGACGTGGCTGTATACATGGACAATCCATTTGTGAAGCTAAACCAGGAAGACAGTGCAAGATAGTCAATGTTCTGAAAAGTAAGTTTGATTCCAAGTGGAGTCTTTCCTGACTCGATTTGATAGAGTGGCAACACTGCTTACAAGTTTGTGTATTTTCTGGATCCTGGATCTTCAGACCACATGGACCCATATTCTGGAATCATGTAAATCTTGCTTTCCCCTTTCTCCTAATTTCATGGCCCCACCACTCCCATCAATATATTCACACTTAATTGTTGGTTTAATGTGGGCCCTATACTTTTGGCGTCACACAGGGAGCATGTAACTACTGCCCTTCATGCCCTATACCTCCACCAGAAGTTCATTCATGTCATCATTTCTATACCACCCAACAGCCAAAACTCTTCATCCTCCTCACATCAGCAGTTTACTGGCATATTTAGAAGTGTAGCCAAACATTTGGACCAGCAGGCACCTAGCAAATTTACTGACAACTAATTAGTGGCTTACTCCTGCAACCATGGATGGTTAAATTCCTGTTCCACTGGTGCTTTGTCCTTGAACAGCAATAATTTGATGGCATGCTGAAGCATTCCATTTGTGTTCAATCTGTTTTGATGTAGATACTGTTTGGATCACTCTTCAACCATGAACCAGTTACCAACTTCAGTTGGCATGACAAGTATGTCCATTCCCCTAGATAATGATAGCCCAGCCACTGTGGTTCAAACACTGGTAGCCTCACGATTTGATTACCATGATGCACTTTATGTGGGGCTGTCCTTGTGCCTGGCTCAGAAGCTGCATCTAGTGATGAATGCAGCAGCTAGGGTACTCACAGGGGCTCCAAGTTTTGTACACATTGCATCTCTTTTAGAAAATAAAAGTACACAGGCTGCCTATTAGCTCCTGAGCCATGTTCAAAGTTTTGCTGCTGACATACAAAGCCCTGGGACCAGGATACCTAGTAGACCTTCAGAGAAGGTCTTCTTGCCCATTCTGCAATCCACAGATTGTTGGCAGGTAATTGTTATATCATATAATCTAAGTAGTTTAACGGTGGGTTAGATATTTTATAATAATATTAGGAGGTATATAAATATCAATCAATATCAATCAATCAACAGCTCACTTAATAGGATATGTTATATCCTATTATCTATGTATTTTAACTGTGGCTTAGATATTTTATAATATTAGGATATTATAATAGTTAGGATATTATAATATCAATCAATCAATCAATCAATCAATCAATCAACCAACGTCTTGCCTGATTTGCACATGACTTTCTTCCACATGTCCGATGCATATTCAGGAATCCAGAATGCAAACATTTCTAGTCTCTAGTATGACCACTTTATCACAATCTGTGCAGCTTCCCAAATGGTTTCAGTGGCTGCATTTGGACAATACATTAAGCAAGTGAGGGTGGGGGGAAACAATCATCAGTTGTGTTGCTTATTGTGTTGTGTGGAGGGTAACACACCGCTCACAAACTACTGATGGTATGCTGTTCTGCCCAAATAAGCAACTGAGAGAAACAACTGGCTTGCAAGTTCTTTAGCTCGAAGCCAGTTGTTTAAAGTGTTGTGTGGAGGGGTGAGTGGATTAAAACACAAGCCCATAGAGGCAGTCAGCAAGAGTGACCAAAGTGACAGCTACCACTCTGCTACAACTGGTGCAACTTGCAGAGGCTGCTGGGATAGAACTGGGAGGACTGTGGGAGGAGGGAGGGTGGGGAGAGGGGCAGGGGTTGTGTCAGTCAAATGCCCAGTTGACTATTAGACCACTCAATGCCAGCCCCAACCACCCACAGTTGTGTAGGAATATGTTGTGTGGGAAGTACTCACAAAATAACCAACTGTGAGTTGGCTACTCAACCCACCATTGACTAAAGTGTTGTCCAAATGCAGCCAGTGACTTTGAATCAGACAGATGAGTATTAAGTATGCACAGTAGCTACCGAAGGTTGAGCATTAGTTGGAAATGAAAAGCACAAATGGAATGAATGGATTACTTTGGAGGAAGACCTGACTGGCCAGCTGGCTGGAACCTAAAACTTGAGCATCCATACTGCAGCAGTTCCTTACAGCTCCCACCGTCTCTCTAAAAATCTAATCTCTGGATCTGTACCTAAAGCAAGGCAGGGGACAAATGCACTTTCTATTTAGTAATCTAATTTTATTCTCAGGGTAGATGTTAATCACTGATGTGGATGGATTAATGTGCTTCCTTTCTTCCATTTCTGCAGATGAGTCAAAGAACTTTATGAGGAAAGGGTGCGCTACACGACTGAATGAATGCAATCTTGTTACATTCAATTTGCACACTTCTACTACAACAACATGTTGTCAGGACTATGACTTCTGCAACGCTTATTATTAATTCTACATCAAGTCAGCACCAGCGTGATTGTCAAACCAGCAGGCCTTCTCTTTCTCTCTCTGCCCACTTGATTCAAACTTTCAAGGTCTCTTGGGAGTCTCTCTCTAATCTTCTCTTCTGAGCCAGTTCCTAGACTATTTTCTATTACTATTTTGGCTGGCTACAATAGCATCCCAGGTGTGCTTTCTTCTTCAACTCCGATCAAACACCTTAGGTGAAAGTGAAGGTGATGGCTAGATAAAATTCTGTGTTCGCATGTACAGCCTGCTGGTTGAGTATTAAACATGCTTCATTGAAGAGGAGCAGATTCTGGATGAAATTACTTGGAAACACAGGCATCATACACTTGAATTTCTTAAGGATAATAATTCCCCCCCCCCTCAAATTTAATGGCATGAAGTAGCACCTCACACCTCACATTTTGATATATTTCTAGGTGAGAAATTAATTGGCCCAAGCTACCATCTACACTTTCTTCAAAGATGGAAGGCCAACAATTTTGCAGCATTTAAAAACATAAGATGTTCCAATCCAAAAATGAACTGCAAGGTAAAGTCATACTTGAGGCAACTCAATTGAACCAATATTTCTAATTGTGGGACCTTTTTTACCTATCAGGTTTCCTTACCCAGATAAGACATTGAAAACGCAATACATAACCACATTGGAAGAAGCACATCAAATCTTCCCTGATCACTTACTTCCCTAGACCATGTGACCACAAACTCTTGTGGAAATTTATATTTATTACTCAAAAGGAATCAAGCTACATCACCAGCAGCCACTAGAAGAAAAAAAAATAAACTCCCAAGCCAGGGAAATGCTTCAGAAAAGATCCTTATACCCAAGTCTCTTTAAGGTTGTGAATCTTGGCCTACAGACAGATAAGCTCCTCTGTTCTCTCTTCTTCTAAGTCTTTGGGGGAAATTATCTTTGAGGATAGGAGTTCCTTAACCTTGACCTCACCTTAGTGTTGTTTCTTTAGATGGGACTATCTGGGGACCCAGAGAGTCAACATCTACAGGATTGGGGCAGGAATTGCCTATGCCTTTCTCCCAATAGTTTACCCTATCTGGAGTGGAACAAGCATTTCTGCTAAATCAGGCTGACCATATGAAAAGAAGGACAGGGCTCCTGTAACTTTAACAGTTGTAGAGAAAAGGGAATTTCAGCCAGTGTCATTTGTATGCAATTAGTTCCTGGTGAAATTCCCTCTTCATCAATTGCAGGCACTATACTAAAGGGACCATATACAAAAGAAGGCAGGGCCCCTGCAACTTTAACTGTGGATGAGGGATGTGGGCGTTTATGAGAAGGCATTTGGTACCTCTAAAGCGAGAGGAGTAGCAATAATAGTTTCAAAAAATGTGGAATTAATATACAAAGAGTGAAGAAGGATGAAGCGGGTAGATTTCTGATAATTTTTTGTATGATGGGGGAGGAGGAATATATATTGATTAATGTATATGCTCCAAATGGGAAACAAATGGAATGTTTTGATGAAGTTTTCAATGCTGTGGGAGAAATGGGGAAAAAGAACATTGTGATGGCAGGTGATTTTAATATGGTATTAGATAAAGGAAAGGATAAGGATAATATATTAAGAGATATGAAAATAGGTGGGAAGACGGGTTTAAGTAAATTAATGGCTGAAAAAGAATTAATGGATGTTTGGAGGTTATTAAAAGGTGAAGAAAGAAAATATACCTTTTACTCATCGAGGTTTAAGAGTTATTCTAGGATAGATTATATTTTTGTGTCAAAGAATATGATATCTAAAATTATAGAATGCGATATAGGGGTAATTAAAGTCACCGACCACGCATTAATGACAACGGATATTAAAATGAAGAAGGATTATAGAGAAGCAAAGAGATGGAGAATGGATACAAGGATTTTAAATAATAAAACTATAGTTGAAAAAATAAAAAAAGAAATGCAGATAATATGAGAAATTAATGAAATGGAGCAAAACTCTCAAGGAATAATATGGGACACAATGAAGGCAGTTATATGAGGGATTTGTATTAGGGAAATGTGTACCCTAAGAAAACAACAGGAAGCACAAAATAAAAAGATAGAAAAGGAGGTAAGATATTTAGAGGAAAAAATTAAGAGAGACAAAAGATAGACGCCTATATGCCCAAATTCAAGCCAAGAAGAAGGAATTAGAGAAAGAAGAGCTAGAACAGGTTCAAAGGAATTTGTTATATTTGAAGAGGGATTTTTTTGAATTCAGTAATAAAAATTCTAGGATGCTGGCCAGCCACTCAGTCAAAAAAGGCAAAGAATTGGATAGGGACAATTAAAGATAAGACAGGTAAAAGTTATAATTTAATGAAGGATATACTAAATATATTTCAGGAATTTTATAGAGAATTATATGCATCAGATATGGACCCACAGGTTAATGTATTGGAATATGTAGAGAGAAATTGGAAAAAGAAATAGAGGGAATTATTGACAAATTGAAAGGAGGGAAATCTCCAGGAGTTGATGGGTTGGGCCGGAATATTATATTTAAAGAACTTCTACTACCAAAAATGGAAAAATTGTATAACAATATAATAAAGGGAGAGAAGACCCCGCCATCGTGGGAACATTCATTGATAAGATTAATCCCGAAACCAGATAAGGACTTAACGGACCCAACATCATATAGACCTATTTCTCTAATTAATCAAGATTCTAAAATATTTACAGCAATCATGGCAACAAGATTAAATAACTTTATAAATAAATATATAAAAAAGGATCAATGTGGATTTATTCCAGAGAGGCAAATGCCAAATTTAATAGGGAGGGTATTGAATATAATAAATACTATTAAAAGAAGGAATTTAAAAGCAGGGCTGATAGCTTTGGATATTTTTAAAGCCTTTGATTGCATGGAATGGCCGGCGTTAAAAACTATTATAAAGATATTTGGTTTTGGAGAAAGGTTCATGGGAGCAATTAATCAGCTTTATGCAAACAATAAGGCGGAGGTAATGGTAAATGATGGTTTAACACAACAATAAGTGAAATATTGGGTAAGAATGTGGAAGCAAGTCCAAATATAGCTTTATTGGGGATGTTTGATAAAGAATATGGGAATAATAATATAAGAGAATTGATAAACAACCTCCTGACACCGGCTAGATTAATTATAGCTAAATGTTGGAAAATACAAGGGAATTATAGTATAGAAGAATGGTACAAAGGAGTGTGTGATATTGCAATTAATGATAGATTAACATGTAAAATGAAAGTTAGGATGGGACTATCCAAAAACACTGATTTTTAAAGTATTTGGGGATTATTTATAGAATATGTTTTAGTAAAGGGGAGAGGATGTACACCTTCAAAAGAATTACTGCAATTTTGGAAAAATGTATAACAGAGCAATGAAGGTCTCAAGGGTTGGGGAGCACAGGGGGGATGTGGAGGGTTTGTTTATGTATTGTGTATATTTTATGTATTATATGTTGAAAATTAAATAAAATTATATAAAAAAAATTAAATAGTTGCAAGAATAGTCTGTTGTAATGACCATCACTTCTGCAATATCCTTTTATAAAATCCACATCAAATCAGCAGCAGTGTGGTTGTCAAACCAGCAGGAATATCTCCATCTCTCACTCTCTGGAATCAAACTCTCCCCAGTTTTCCAAAGAGTCTGCTGTCAAAATTTTTCTCCTCTGATTGCTGCTGCTGCTTGGCTAAAATAGTATCCCAGAGGTGCCTTCTTCCCCCACCCCTATCTGGCACCATAGTTGGATATGGAACAGAGAACTGCATAGTCCCATTTTACCTAATCAATGGATTACCATTTTATCTGAAGCATCTATGGTTCTCAGGTTATATCTTAGTTGGGAAAAACCCTTATTCTGTGTCTATTGGATGGGTCAAATGATTCTTGTTATAATTGTCTGCCTCATTTACTTCATATTTCCTTAAGTTCAGGGAGCTAGCCTTTAAGAACTTTGCTAGTTGGAACAGTAACCCTGCAAAACCACACCATACCAACAAAAAGTAGTGGACATACTACAATCCCAGAATGAACTGCATGCCTACATGGTTTGAAGGTCCTTATGGTCTCATAGAGTTGAGCAAATTTTATTTTATTGATTCTTGAGAATATTTTTATCCTCACCTTCTGGTTATTTTAATACACTCAAGTCACCATTCATTATCCAAAGCAAAACAGCATAAAAGTATAAAACAATAAATAATTGAAACAGAAACAGACATAAAAGCGTAAGAAGAATCATACTGGATCAGTCGAAAGATCTATCTAGTCCTGAATTCTGTTGCCACACTAGTTTCCAAGGAGGTCATGTGTACCCTCCCACTTGTGTTACAAATGATGACTAAGGTGACCAGATAAAATCTAGGTCAGGGCTCATGTAACTTTAACAGTTGTAGAGAAAAGGGAATTTCAGCCAGTGCCATTTGTATGCAATTAGTTCCTGGTGATATTCCCTCTTCATCACAACAGTTAAAGGTGCAGGCACTATACTAGAATGACCGTATACAAAAGAAGGCAGGGCCCCTGCAACTTTAACTGTTGTGATGAAGAGGGAATTTCACCAGGAACTAATTGCATACAAATGACACTGGCTGAAATTCCCTTTTCTCTACAATCCCTGACCTGGATTTTATCTGGTCACCCTAATTGTGACAGGTACAACAGAAAAACAAGGCCTAAAATACATGAAACTGAAATAGGCTCAAAACATATTTTAAAGTTCATTTACATTAAACTACATCCAATATTAAGATATTAAAATCTAAAAGACAGCTAAAAAAGACAATTCAATCAAGGCATCCCCAAAGCAATCAACTGCATTATTGAGAATAAATTTTGCATGAATTTGTGATACTGCCAAAGCAAAGAGAGAGATCTTGTGAGTTAAAATGGTATCTATATCAGACAAAAGACTTCTCTTGAACACTATTGCAATACAGGCAAGACAAAATAAAACCTCCAAATTTAGACCTTGGTTCAAAGTATAAAGAGTAAAACAGCAAATAGTGTGTCAGGTCTTCAATCTCTGGAGCACTACAAATACATAAACGTTGAGCCAGAGGAGGTTGGAAATATTTGCCATCAATTATAGCTGTTGGCATCATTTGAAAATGAAAGGCCATGAAAGCTTGCTGACATTTTGGAAACGTGAGCTTTATCGAATAGGCAGCTCTTTGATGGACATTTTGAAAATGTTGAATTACTAATAACCTGTCTGTTCAAATCCCCCCCACAGGGCAGGGCCCCTGCAGCTTTAACTGTTATAATGAAAAGGGAATTTCACCAGGTACGAATTGCATACAAATGATGCCGGCTGACATTGCCTTTTCTCTACAACTGTTAAAGTTACATGAGCCCTGTCCTCCTTTTCATCTGGTCAGCCTAAGCTCCAGGATTTACAATTCAGCTGCTGTTTGAAGCAAAATATAGACATACTGCCTCTGAAACAGGAGGTAATATATAGCTAGTATGAATAGTAGCCATTGATGGCCTTATCTTCCATGAATTTGTCTAATCCCCATTCAAAGCCATCCAGGTTGGTGGCCATCATTACAACTTGTAGAAGTATATTCTACAACTTAACTGTGTGCTTTGTGAAGAAGTTCTTCCTTTTCTTGGGCCATCTTCATTGGATGATGTCAGTTCTAAAGTAATAAGAGAGGAAGAAAAACATTTCTCTGTTTACTTCCTACACACAAAGCATCATTTTATGTGCCTCTATCATGCACCCTCTTACTTGCCTTTTTTCTAACCTAATGAGTCTCACACATTATAAACATTATTCATAGAGGACTTGCCCATTCATCAGTCATACACACAAAAATCATAGTGGGTTATGGGATGGTAAGTTTGTAGTTAATATTTGTTTTAAAAAATGAACAAACCATTATAAGGACAAGGAGGAGAAGGAGACTATATAAGTCAATGTTGGGCGTTTTCTATTCCTGAGTGATTTTCTGCTGCAAATAGCTCCCCAAAATCAATGTTTTCCAGATATTAATCACATAGATTTGGAACTATACAGAAACTTTAAAAATATATAGAACATAGTGAGAATTCACAGTGTTAGTGCTTAAAACAGGCCCGATGTAAAAACAACAACAACAACAAATGAACATAAGAACATAAGAAGAGCCATGCTGGATGAGACCAAAGGTTCATCTAGTCCAACACTCTGTTCACGTAGTGGCCAAACAGGTGTCGACCAGGGTCCCACAAGCCGGATATGATGCAACAGCACCCTCCATCCATGTTCTCCAGCAACTAGGGTATATAGGCTTACTGCCTCTGAAGCTGGAGGTTGCACTTAGCCATCAGGACAAGTAGCCATTGATGCTTCTGCTTTAAGAGAGAGAGAGAGAGAGAGAGAGAGAGAGGGAGAGAGGGAGGGAGAGGGAGAGGGAGAGGGAGAGAGAGAGAGAGAGAGAGATTCAGAATAACATGAGCCCAGTGAAGTCACCAATGAAGTAAACGATATCGAATTATTATTATGCAGTGCATTCTCCACTGCAATGCCTCACTTTATGCACCTTAAACATATCTCTTCTTATTTGCCCTTTTTTTCGAAGCGTCCAAAACAACGTAACCATTTTTCATAGGTGAGTTGCCCCTTGATCACTCTCACACACAAACATCATAGTGGGTTCAGGGGAGGGGATGGTATGTTGGAAGTTAATATGTGTTATAAACAACCTGGAAAATATGAAGCAAATTATTAAAAGAAGGAAGAAGAGGAGGAGACAATTTCATTTCATTTGGGGCATTTTCTATTCCAATTTTTGTCTTCCAATACTCCCCCCCCCAAGTTATTCCACAGCCTAGTGCTTAAAGCAGGCCTGATGCTAGAAAAAGAAATTATTCTGCTTATGTCACAAAGAATTTATGTCACATCAACCAAATTAAGAGACCAATGAAGGAAGCAAGGAATCTCCAACATAACAGAGGGCTTTTTTTGTACGTGGCTCCCATGGCTTTTGGTGTGTTTGTCCATTTTCCTCCTTGGGATCGATTCCATCTGCCTTTAAGCTCTGGATCATTAGTGAGGGCTGATTCATTTGACGTCCAAGCATTTAACTAAATCCTTCAATTGGACATAGAACGTTCTGCTCTTTGGAAATGAAAGTTCTGCTCCTAGGTTGCCATTTGTTGATAAGATTTACTTTACTGACTATCTCTAATGTGAAGGCTCACATGAAATGTTCCATGACTGGCTTCTTGGCCCATGATATTTAAATAATCTCCAACTTACTCCAAGAGTGACTTTGCGAATGATGCAACAGAGACCACACATTCCCTCCTGCACTCCGGCAGTCTACAGTGTTGCCGACAAGACCTTGTTTGTCTTGAAGATCATCAGTTACTAGGAGAATGAAAAAGATGAATAAGTTTCTGCTCCTCAGCATCTCCATTCTTCTCTGTTCTGTCCTGGGTGAGTAACAGAAAGTAGACCAAAGAAGGGGAAGATTGGAGGGGGTCTCTGTATGAAGGAAAGAGAGAACCTTTGTTTAATATTGCCATGAAAGAACTCTTGCTTAAAAATGAGGGAGGTAATTCATATGTAAAAGAAAGCTGGAAAGGCATCAAGAGAGAATGTAGACCAATGAACCTCTTAGGGTCAACCAGACAGCTCTATCTACCACCTTTTAAATGGCAACTCAAAAATTGGTAGCAAAAATATGTAATTGTAAAATGGTAATATGCACATTAAGAAGAAATCTCACAAACTTGATCATGACAAAACATGGAGAGAGAACAGAAAGAAGGAAGGAACATTCTAAAGTTGCATAGCATTTTTATCCAATTCTGCAGAAACAGAATCGAACCACCAAGAGTCTGCCAAGAAATCTAAAGTATGTCCTTAGTGAGTAGCAGAAAACATAGCAAAAGAATGGAGGGAAATGTGTGTTAGATGGAGAGAAAACCCATCTCTTTCATTGAATGGTCCAAAGATGTCCATCCATTGCTTAACCTCCAAACTGGAAGGTCATATGCATTCAAAACAGAGCTGTAAGGCTGTCAAAACGAGTAGGGCTGAAGTTGCAAAAATAAATTCTAGGACAAACTGCAAAAGGGAGGGAATTATAGAAGGGTAAAACTTTAGGGCATTCTGTCAATTTTGGAGAACGGGAGGAAAATCTTGTCCTGGCAGCTTTGATTAGGTTAATAAACAAAATGTTTGCTTGTTGAAATTCTTCAACTTCCACTTTAAAGCTTGTTCTATATCAGATTGTGAGCAGTGTTTTTCCTTTGCATGAAAACTTGCATGGATTTTCATTTCTCCCAATGTGCACATCTACTGAAGGCAGTTTTACATGGGTATGCATTGTTCTCCCATTTATTAAGGTGTGCTTTTGAAATATGCACATTTTCCATGGCTTAGTTGTCAAATATATACTTTTTCTAATAATTTCCTTGGGTGACATAAATGAATTGCAGCCTTGCAAATGTATGGATTTCAACATCCAGTTGCATTCAGGTCCACCTAACTTCCAGGAATTGCAAATTTGGTAAACTTTGGTTTAAAAATGACCTGAAAGAAATGCCTTTTATATCATTACTGTTGATGTCATTTCCCCCTCCCTCCACTGTCTTCCATGACCCCCCCCCCCCTGAACAACCAACTTCTGAGGCCACTGAACATGCTGAGGTCTCAATGGTATATTTTCTTCTGGGGTGATGGTATTGCCCCCCCCCCCAGTTTTTTTAAACAAAGTTTCATTTTTGTTGTTCTTCAAATTTTGGGGGCCCCTGCAGTGTGCTGATATACCACCATCTTCTTTCTTTGCCCGCCCCTCCCGTCCCATTTGGCTACAATCCTGTTGGCAGAAACTGCCTGAGTTTAATATTAGAAGGACATATATAATGAAATTCTATAGTGGATGGAATTATTTACACTCCCTGGATGTTGATTCTTGCTTTCCCAACAGCTGAAGCACGTATTTGCTATGAATGTAGTAAATATAAAATTGGTAGTGGCTGTCTATCTCCTGGCCCATCATCTTGTATAGCTAATCCAGGACTACAATGCAAGACAATCAAATCTTTCCTAGGTATGTTTGTTTCTAAATGAATGCCTGGCTGTGAGCAAATGAAAATTACACAGCTTGGGGCCACAATTCCTGAAGGAACGCCTGTCCCGGCATGAACCTACCCATACACTACACTCAACATCTAAGGTCCTCCTCTGGGTGCCTACTGAGGGAAGCTCAGAGGATGGCAACAAGGGAGAGGGCCTTCTCACTGGTGCCCCCCCCCCAATTATGGAATGATCTCCCTGACAAGGCCCACCTGGCACCAACATTATTATCTTTTTGGCGCCAAGTCAAGATTTTTCTCCCAGGCATCTAGCAGCTTATGTTGCATTTTTCAATTGACCCCAGATCTATCTTAGGCCTGGTTGAGAGTTCAACAGTATTTTTAAATGTATATTGTCATTGTATGTTAGCTTTTTTATGCTTCTATGGTTTTGAATTTTGTATATTAATTTTTAATGTTTAATGTTTTAACCTTTGTAAACCGCCCAGAGAGTGGTTTATGGGGCGGTATAGAAATGTAATAAATAGTAGTAGTAATAATAATAATTATTATTATTATAACCCCTCTGTCACTGATGAACACACATATCTACATAAATACATACACACATAGATTTGATTACTTCCTTACTTCCTTACAACATTTTTATACTGCACAATATATTAACATGCCAAAATAGTTCATTTTAAAATATGACATTACAATATGAAGAACAAAGTAAAATAATAAATTATTAAAAACAGTTAAGAACATTTTAAAACTATCACATCAGTATTACAATGATACAGAGCAGTAACTGAGATCCTATCCACATTGCCCTTAAAACGACTTATATTCTGTTTAAAAATGTGGTTTTTTAAAGTCGTTTCATTACATGGTAGGACACACTGAGCAGTACTTACGTTTCATAGTGACTGCTTCCTCCGTCCTCAAAGCCCTCTGTCTCCGTAAATCAAGCAGCCTGCAAAACAGAAACTAAAGAAGAAGAGTCAAGGAATTAACCCTGTTAGGGTGACCAGATAAAATCCAGGTCAGGGCTCATGTAACTTTAACAGTTGTAGAGAAATGGGAATTTCAGCCAGTGTCATTTGTATGCAATTAGTTCCTGGTGAAATTCCCTCTTCATCACAACAGTTAAAGTTGCAGGCACTATACTACAGTGCCCATATGCAAAAGAAGGCAGGGCCCCTGCAACTTTAATTGTTGTGATGAAGTGGGGATTTCACCAGGTACTAATTGCATACAAATGACCCTGGCTGAAATTCCCTTTTCTCTACAATTGTTAAAGTTACATGAGCCCTGACCTGGATTTTATCTGGTCACCCTAAACCCTGTAATACACTGTTGAACACTTTGAGAATGGAGGAAGCAGTCACTATGAAACGTAAGTATTGCTCAGTGTGTCCTACCACGTAATGAAATGACTTAAAAACCATGTTTTTAAACAGAATATAAGTCATTTTCAGGGCAATATGGATAGGCTGGATGGATAATTGGTGTGTTTTCAAGAGTCATTAAAAACTTCACCCATTTCTGCCTCTTGAATCTATCGCTATATATCTATATAATCCATTCTCCTGATTGGTAAGTCAAGCAATAAATGAGTCCAGTGCATATTTATTTACTAATTTACATTAATTCAGTCTCCTGGGAGGCATTGATGAAAATCTGTTGAGTGACCAAACAATTATGGGTATATTAATAATATGCATCCTTTCCTCCTCTTCCACAGGTAACATACAGGGTTTAATTGGACAAGGGTGCACTCAACTAAATGATTTATGTGGAGCTGTTCAATTCAGTGAAGAAATAGGTACTTTTACAATAAATTGTTGTAACAACCGTGATTACTGCAACACAGCATAAAATAAACTTCAAAGCTGCATCAACTTAGCCACCAAAGCAGCAGACCTTCCTTCTCTACTATGTTCAAACTTCCAAGACCTCTTGCTATTCTCTTTGAGCAGCCTTTGCTGAAGAATGTAATCTTTCAGATCAATGATTTAGTATGCAATGTAGTGTACTTGAAAATTATCTTTTCATAATACCATAATGAATAAAGGTGTGCCCTGACCAGAAGAATCAATTCAGATCCCACGTAACTAATTTGGAAAATAGCCCTATTTGGTTCAGACCACTTCAGTGGCTGTAGTGAGTTGGTTTGTGAGTGAAAATGTGGATTTCGTGGAGTTTCTAAATGCTAGCAGTAGACCTATGTAATTAATTTTGCTTAACTGGCAGCTTCATCGTTAATAGGACAGGCCTTTCGAACAGGCTAGCAAATCTATAGCTTTCACCTTGAAGCTGTTTTAACTAGGCTGACCATCTGAAAAGGAGGACAGGGCTCCTGTAACTTTAACTGTTGTAGAGAAAAGGGAATTTCAGCCAGTGTCATTTGTAGGCAATTAGTTCCTGGTGAAATTCCCTCTTCATCACAACTGTTAAAGTTGCAGGGGCCCTGCCTTCTTTTGTATATGGTCACTCTAGTATAGTGCCTGCAACTTTAACTGTTGTGATGAAGAGGGAATTTCACCAGGAACTAATTGCATACAAATGACACTGGCTGAAATTCCCTTTTCTCTACAACTGTTAAAGTTACAGGAGCCCTGTCCTCCTTTTCAGATGGTCAGCCTATTTTAACCAGCCGTATGAAGTGAAGAGAAGGGTGACATTGTTGAGTCCCACTCTTATGAGCTCTCTCCCTCCTTTCTCCTGAATCTGGCCTGTCACCTTCTCAGCTTGTGGAGAGATAATTATAAGATCTGGCCCGGTGGCCCTGGCCTTTGCTCTCGCTTCAGGGGGCAATGCGCACAGCCAGGCTGGAGAACTTTTGTGGTTGGGGGATGACTTCTCTCTATTGTAGGTGCCCCTCTCACACCCAGCTATGATAGTTAGATTAGCTGGAAAGCAGTGTGAGTTTTCATTACATAGATATTCTGCATCCATTTTCTATCAATATACCATCATCTTTTTGCACATGTGGTTTTGTTTCATCTTGGTAATCAAAATAATCTAATTTGGCTGGGACTTCGCAAAGTCAGGGCTCCAGAACAAAACTGCGACTGTTAGGCTGACCAGATAAAATCCAGGTAAGGGCTCATGTAACTTTAACAGTTGTAGAGAAAAGGGAATTTCAGCCAGTGTCATTCATATGCAATTAGTTCCTGGTGAAATTCCCTTTTCATCACAACAGTTAAAGTTGCAGGGGCCCTGCCTTCTTTTGTATATGGTCACTCTAGTATAGTGCCTGCAACTTTAACTGTTGCGATGAAGAGGGAATATCACCAGGAATCAATTGCATACAAATGACACTGGCTGAAATTCCCTTTTCTCTACAACTGTTAAAGTTACATGAGCCCTGACCTGGATTTTATCAGGTCAGCCTAGCGACTGTACACTTTGATTTGGGAATCAAACCCAAGTTAAGAGTCAGAAAGTTGAGACTTTATACCTTCCATTGAGTATCAGGGGATTTTTTTTCTTTAAAAATGGCTATACCTAGGCTGACCATATGAAAAGGAGGACAGGGCTCATGTAACTTTAACAGTTGTAGAGAAAAGGGAATTTCAGCCAGTGGCATTTGTATGCAATTAGTTCCTGGTGAAATTCCCTCTTCATCACAACAGTTAAAGGTGCATGCACTATACTAGAGTGACCAGATACAAAAGAAAGCAGGGCCCCTGAAACTTTAACTGTTGTGATGAAGAGGGAATTTCACCAGGAACTAACTGCATACAAATGACACTGGCTGAAATTCCCTTTTCTCTACAACTGTTAAAGTTACATGAGCCCTGTCCTCCTTTTCAGATGGTCAGCCTAGCTGTACCTTCCCCTTCTCTGTCAGAATGTCATGATATTTAGGCCTAGTAGCCTCTAGAAGGGGATTATGCAAGCTCAATGACAGAAAAATATCAATTAATTATTAGGCTGACCAGATAAAATCCAGGTCAGGGCTTATGTAACTTTAACAGTTGTAGAGAAAAGGGAATTTCAGCCAGTGTCATTTGTATGCAATTAGTTCCTGGTGAAATTCTCTCTTCATCACAATAGTTAAAGGTGCATGCACTAGAGTGACCATATACAAAAAAAGGCAGGCCCCCTGCAACTTTAACTGTTTTGATGAAGAGGGAATTTCACCAGGAACTAATTGCATACAAATGACACTGGCTGAAATTCCCTTTTCTCTACAACTGTTAAAGTTAAATGAGCCCTGGCCTGGATTTTATCTGGTCACCCTGTTAATTATGTGAGTCATGAAATCAATGCAATAACTGAAGGATGACTAACTTGAGTTCCATTTCACAGGGTCTACTCTAAGCATAACTAAGTTGGGATCAAACCCAATGGTAAAAAAATATATCTCAGGGGCAGAACTGGATGGTTAGACCCTTGTGGTTTTTTTTGGGTATGGTTATGGTATACTTTTGGAATTCTGTGTTTATGATTCCTTTTCCAATAAGTGAAGTACAAAATATCTTCCTCCTCTTAAGAAGTATGTGTCAGTATATTATAGGAATCTTCATGAAAACATACAACCTGCTGCTGGGTCCGAACCCCAAAATATTCTTTTTGGCACAATAGAAATTGCAGGTTTATATCTATTTTGGTGAATTAGTTGGACCATCGTACCATTTTATGTGGTATCTGCCATTTTCCAGTTCAATAGGATCAAGCCCCTCATCAAGTTTTCTACAATCTGCTCGTTTCCACAGCCATGACACTGAATTGCTCCTTTTAATCTTTTGGATCAATGCTGGTTTAGATGGTGGCAACATTGTTGGGTCAATCCCTTTAACTTTGGAGAATGCCTTAGACTGGATCTTTGGTGTTGTTTTTTGTACGTGACTCCCATGGCTTTTGGTGTGTTTGTCCATTTTCCTTCTTGGGATCAATTCCATCTGCCTTTAAGCTCTGGATCATTAGTGAGGGCTGATTCATTTGACGTCCAAGCATTTAACTAAATCCTTCAATTGGGCATAGAATGTTCTGCTCTTCGGAAATGAAAGTTCTGCTCCTACATTGCCATTTGTTGATAAGATTTACTTTATTGACTATCTCTAATGTGAAGGCTCACATGAAACGTTCCATGACTGGCTTCCTGGCCCAAGATATTTAAATAATCTCCAACTTACTCCAAGAGTGACTTTGTGAATGGTGCAACAGAGTCCACACAATCCCTTCTGTAGTCCGACAGGCTACAGTGTTGCCGACAAGACCTTGTTTGTCTTGAAGATCATCAGTTACTAGGAGAATGAAAAAGATGAATAAGTTTCTGCTCCTCAGCGTCTCCATTCTTCTCTGTTCTGTCCTGGGTGGGAAATATGCATTGACATGGAATATATATATATATATATATATAAGCACTGGCATGGGCTAACACTTGGAGAAGTAAAAGAATACTATAAAAGCATCAACGGGGAATGTAGTTTAATAATAAACTAACTAGGAATCACCCCTATGATGTTATCCTCAAACATTTTATGGTATCCTTAGCTATATCTCACACATACTAAATTGATCAAGAGCAACTCAAAAATTGGTAGCAAAAATATGTAATTGTAAAATGGTAATGTATGTACATTATGGAGAAATCTAACAAACTAGATAATGATGAAAAAGGGAGGAAAGAAGGAAAGAAGGAAAGAAAGAAGGAAGCAAGGAGGGATGGAAGGAAGGAAGGAAGGACGGAATGACGGAAGGACGGAAGGAAGGAAGATTCTACAGTTCATTCAGTTTCAATTCTGAAGCCAACAAATTAAAGCATCAGGAGCCTGCCAACCAGCCTTAAAAATGTATATTTTGAGTAGCAGTAAATATTTCAAAAGACTAGAGAGATGTGTGTGTTAGGTAGAGAAAGAACTCATCTCTTTTAATGAATGGCACAAAGAAGTCTATCCATCGGTTAAGCAGAAACCCAGAAGTTCCTACGCATGTAAAACAGAGTTGTAAGGTTGTCAATTAGAGAAGGAGTGAAGTTACCAAAATAAAGTTTAGGGCAAACTTCCAAAGTTAGGGGATGAGTAGAGGGGGAAATTGTCAATTTTGGAGAATGGGAAATTTTTTTACTTGACAGCATAGATTAGGGATCTGTGAATTAGCAAAAAATAAATAAAAAATGAGGTTCTTCAACTTCCACTTCAAAACTTGTTCTGTATCAGATTGAGACTGTTGTTTTTTCTTTGCATGAAACCGTGCACTATTTTCACACTCATATTTCTAAATGAACATATCAATTGGGTGCATTTTGCATGGTGGCCAGATCTACACCAAACAGGACGTGACACTTTGAAAACGGTTTGAAAACTGTATATGGAGTGTGTCCTGGGCCCCAACAGTTCTCCTATTTATTAAAGTGTGTTTGTGAGCATTTTTTAAATAAGTATTTTTTTCCCAAATGCATACATTTTTGAATGTTTTGTGTGCGTCTGTGTGTGTGTGTGTGTGTGTGTCATGAATCTCATCCCAAACTTTGAAATGCATGGATTTTAAATGCTGATTGCATCCAGGTCCAGCGTTCTTTTAGGCCGTGCAAACTGGATAAATTTTGGTTTGAAAATAAACCGTAACAACTTTCTTTTACATCCGTGCTGTTGATGTCATCCTCCCTCCACTGTTTTTCACCCTCTTCTCTCAGCCTTCTGAGGCCACTGATCATACTTTGGTCTCATTGGGCCATTTTCTTGTAGGGTGGTAGAATTACCCCCCCTTAAGTCTTAAATATTCATTTTGTTGTTCTTTGAATCTTGTGGTTTTCTGGAGTGTACTAATGCCTCCTTCCTGGTTCTCTGTCACCCCATTTCATTACAATCCTGGTGGCACTCATTGCCTTAATATTGGAAGGAGATGTATAATGAAGTTCGATACTGGATAGAATTACATTTACACTCCCTGAATGTTGATTCTTGGGGCGGATCTACACTGCTGCTTTAAAGCGCTTCAAAGCACTTTATAACAGTAGTGACAACTGTGTTGGAGTGTGTCCTGGGCCCCAACAGTTGTCACTACTGTTATAAAACAGTTGTCACTACTGTTTCTCCATTTTGCCCTAGAGAGTTGATTTTTGAGTCAGAGAAAGGCCTAAAACTTCTTAATTTTTCCAAGTTACAGGTTTGAAACTTAGTCACAGTGCAGACTGAGAGTTGCTAGTCTTGTGTGCCAAATTTTAGAACAATCGGTGCAAGTGTTAAGTCAGCTTTCAAATACACTGTTTCAGGTGGCTGAAATGTGGTCCTTTTTCAAGAGACGTCGTCCAGTACTCATGGGCATGTCACAGATGGCCTTGAGGGGACTCATCTCTGTGCCCTATTTCAGATGCATAGCTGCAGGCGTTACTAAGCTCTCAACAGCATGCACTGTTTTTGCCGGTAATGCACTCCATGCTGCTGCTGCTGCTGCTGCTGAGACTTATAGGTATATTATGAATACAATGAACTTTCAAAACCTGTGGATAAACCTAGCCAGTGCCTTCCATATGCAGTCATAAAAGTAAAATGCGTTAATCAGAAGATGGTGAACTGCTGCTGCCTTGTCTCATTGATTAGGTCACGCATGTTTACGAATTAAAAGGATTGAGGGGTCGGGGAATAGCATGGGTGTTATAGTTATTTTAGCCAGCCTTAGCAGGCAGGGCCTCATTGGGCCAGGAGATACCCAGGAAGCGCGGAAACCTGCAAGATCCTACTAGCGCCTATGCGTGGCACAGTGAGTGGATGCATTCTGCTGCATTAGAACTGCTGCCTTGACTCTAGATTAGGCCACGCATGTCTAAATACAAATGAAATAATAAAAGGACTGGGGGATAGGGGAATAGCACAGGCGTTACAGTTGTTTTAGCCAGCCTTAGCAGACAGGGCCTCATTGGAACAGGTAGCGAGGAAACCTGGAGGATCCTATCAAAACAACCCTCACGCACCGCCTTGACCTCATCGTGCTTGAAAATTAAAATGACCCAGTCTGCCCGCCATCCCTGTGCAGGCAGGTGTGCCAGAGCTGCACACATTGGCTGGAGCAGTAGCAAATAAAAGTCACATTCGGGGTAGGCACTTTGCCGAATTAATATTAGTCACGTTCAGGGTACAGGTAGGCACATTGCCTGGACCAGAGTATCAATAATAATAATAATAAAAAGAAATGCATGAGGGGGATGCTTCTGTAGTCCCTCAGAAACGGACTCCACGACCCAGGGATGTAGTGGTGAAAAATAATAATAGAGGAATCTCTCAACTCAAGGCTCCCTATAGCAGTCCCTCCAGACTGGAAACATTAGCTGGAGCAGTGTGTTTCAAAAAGAAATAAAAAGTGTGAGAGGGAGAGACAGCCACCCCAGAACTACCCCCAGCAGCAACAGCATCTCTCCTAGAGCAAGAGCCACCTCGCCCAAGGCTCGCCTTAGAGCCGTGTTTCATACTGGTACAAAGTGATTGAAAATGAAATTATTATTTATATTAATAACAATCCTTTGCAAAGAGTTTGTGTGCTGCTTTGACCAGAGATTGTGTAGTTTTACCCTGTGTAGCAGACTACAGGACACACCAGCACACTCACAGTCAATCAAGCAAACTTACACACCCAGAGAGAGAGAGGGGAGGGAGGGAGAATATATATATATATATATATATATATATATATATAGTTTTTTAAAAGGAAGTTAAACAGGGAAGAGGACAAAACACACTCCCTCCGTCACAGTACCTCCACTCATGCTAACCTAACCCTTCAATCAAACCAACCAGAAAACATATAAAAAATTAAAAAACATAAATCAAATATACAAGCAACGAACAGCCAAATGAACCTGAGACACGAAGATGCAAGACTACAATGAATCTCTAACAATTCACCACCAAGTAACTATAAGACCCAGGAGCCAGGACAGAGCTCCAACAAAATCCACCCTTCTCCCCTCAACGCCTAACTCCCAACAGAGCTGGAACACCAAGTGTGGGGGTTTTATGCAGGGATATCCTTAGCCCTCCTCCAACGTTGTGATTGGAGCCTGTTGGAATCCTTGCTGCATGATTGGTCACTGTCTCAGCAAGCACACCCCACCTTCTAGCTACGTCCATGTGGCGGCAAAAGAGAAAGAGCCTTCCGATAAAACGATAAAATATGTTCATCATCGTAAGATTTTTTAACATCTTCGATAATTATTGTAGGTTTCCCTATCGTATCGTTATCGTTAATCGTATGCATAATAAAGAGCGTATCGTATTGTTATTGTACATTTTAACGATACGATACACATCCCTATTATAAAGTATAAGATTGACAGAAACAGAATGGGTTAAAGGAAAATTATATACAGTGTAGCAAATTTTTAATATAAATACTAATAACTCACTCAAAATTAAACAATCCTTTAGCAGTCAAAACTGCCCATCAATACAGCACATACATAGGCTGTACATATTCACTACACTGATTTCCAAATGCAAGGCAATACATGTACACAGTACCAATATCCCAAAAGTATTCCAAACAATCTGGGCCTCTCATGCTAAGCTGGATATTGAAGATTTCATGCAAAAGACAGTGAACAAAGTAAGCAACATCATTAAGAGAAGGTCGAGGCAGTTGGTGTGCTACAGAAGAGGACAAAGGTAGAGCTTGATGTTACAGGGTTTATAATTAAAAGGACATAAGGAATGATTTATTAAGGCCAATAAGTTGACAAAATAAGGGATCAGTAAAGAAAGTCAAAACAAGGATATAACATGTGTCAACTGAGCACAATGGAGATAATGATGGATTTCCACTTCTTACTATGCGATTGTATCAAATCAGAGATGTTCATTAACTTTATCCCATTGCCAGTGTTATAAAACAGTTTCTTCCCTACCAAGTCCAATATTTTGGTTTCCACTTCATATATAAGACTTTAAAGGTAAATACCAGATGTTGAAATTCAATCATAAACAGACTAGAAGTCAATGAAGTTCTTAAAGTGGGAGAGAGCAGGTAAACAACCTGCGACTGCTCCATGCCCTGCATGCACCTCTCCTGTGGTGATAGGGTCTCTAAATGGTTGACACTGGCTGAAATTCCCTTTTCTCTACAACTGTTAAAGTTACATGAGCCCTGTCCTCCTTTTCATATGGTCAGCCTAGCTAATGGTGTTAGGCAATCTCCACGCTTTCCAGAGCCCTGGAGAATGTACGGCTTGCCCTTCCCCCACCTCACCCCACCCCACCCCACCCCTTTCCCATGAAGAAAGGGCCTCTTATTCCAAGCATTAAGAGACCCTTTTAACCCAGGAAAGTGGTGGGGTGGGGTGGGGTCACAGCAATATGAATGAAGGCGATAATTTGTTTGGTCCAAAATGATGATAATGATAAAAGACAATATTTTTTGGCATATAAATTGAGGAAATTGAGGAAAGAAAAGGAAAAAAAGACAATAGTAAAAATTCAAGATGGGGAAAAAGAAATAATGGATGATAAGATTCAGAGAAAATTTTGGCAGTATTATTGAATTTATATAAGAAGCAAGAGACGCCAATGGAAAAAATAGATATATATTATATTTACAAAAACAAAATCTGCCTAAGATATCTTTGGATCAGAAACAGATGATAAATGGAGAGATTACGATGGAAGAAGTGGATGCAGCTATAAAAAGAACAAAAGTGGGGAAAGCACCAGGAACAGATGGTCTTTCAGGTTTATATTATAAAAATTTTGAAGAGGAATTATTATTACCATTGCAAAGTATGATGAATGCTATTTTGAAAGAGGGGAAGATACCAGAGACGTGGAAAGCAGCATATGTATTGTTGATACCTAAAGAAGATCAGGATCTAATACTGACTAAAATTATAGGCCAATCTCGTTGTTGAACAATGATTATAAGCTGTTCACATCGACAATGGCAGAAAGGTTGAAGTTTGTGTTGAGGGAATTTATTCATGAAGATCAATGTGGATTTTTGTCGAAAAGACAGATAAAGGACAACATGAGAGTTGGTATTTGGACAAACATCCAGAAAAACAAGCGGCCTTGATTTTTTTAGATGCGGAGAAGGCCTTTGACAACCTTAATTGGGATTTCTTGTTTAAAATACTGGAAGTAATGGATTTTGGGACTAATTTCACAACTTGGGTGAAGTCAATTTATACTGAACAGAACACACAGATCATCATTAATGGAGATTTGACGAAACCATGTAAGATTGCAAGAGGGACTAGGCAGGGTTGTCCAATGTCGCCTTTGTTATTCATCTTGGTGTTGGAAGTATTGAATAGAGCAGTAAGACAAGAGCGAAAAATTGGAGGAATAAAAATGAGAAAAGAATCTTATAAATTGAGAGCCTTTGCAGATGACTTGGTGTTTATATTAAAGGATCCATTGAATGGAATTGAAATTTTAATGAATAAGTTGAATGAATTTGGCACATTAGCAGGTTTTAAGGTAAATAAACAAAAGTCTAAGATACTTACAAAAAATATGAATAAACAAGATCAAATAAAGATGGAAGAAAAAACTGGTTTCAAAGTGGAAAAGAAGGTGAAATATTTGGGTATAAATTTGACAAATATGAATTGTATGTTGTTTCATAATAATTTTATTAAGGTTTGGAATGAAATCAAACAGGATTTGATAAGGTGGGATAAACTTCAAATGTCATTGATGGGGAGGATTGCATTAATCATGATGAATTTTTACCAAGAATGTTGTATTTGTTTCAGACAATCCCTATTGTAACATCAGAGTTACCATTCAAGCAGTGGCAGAGAGAGATTTCTAAGTTTATATGGCAATAAAAAAAACCAAGGGTGAAATTTAAAATATTACAAGATTCTAAAGAGAGAGGAGGTTTGGGATTGCCAGATTTGAGGATTTATTTCTCTGCTTGCTGCTTGATGTGGATGAAGGCGTGGATTTTGATGAAGAATAACAGACTATTGGAATTAGAGGGACACGATTTAAGTTTTGGTTGGCATGGGTATCTGTGGTATGATAAAGCTAAAGTGAATGCAGAATTTAATGATCATTATGTGAGACGAGCAATTTTGAGAACATGGATTAAATATAAGCCAAGATTGTGTCAGAGGACGCCTCTTTGGGTTTCCTCACAGGAGGCTTTTTATAAGAGAGAATTGGCAACTACGAAAAAATAGTTGACATATGGTGAAATGTTAGAAATGAAAGATGGAGAGGTTAAAATGAAATCAAGAGAGGAGCTACAGAATGAAGGAATTGTAATTCAGTGGTTCGCATATGCACAAATGATGGAAAAATTTAAGATAGATAAAAAAACCTGGGGTTTTGAATGTACAAAATCTGAATTTGAGAAAGCTTTGTGTATAAATGATAATCATGTTATTTCAAAGATATATAAACTTTTGTTAAAATATGAGACTGAAGATGAACAAGTAAAAGAATGTATGATAAAGTGGGCCCAGAATATTGGGCATAATATTACTATGGATCAGTGGGAGAATACATGGTTGAGAGGTTTGAAGTTTATACTATGTGTCAGATTGAAAGAAAATTTTTATAAAATGATGTATAGATGGTATATATCTCCATCAAAATTGGCAAAAATGTATAACGGAACATCGGGAAAGTGTTGGAAATGTAAAGAGCTGGAAGGCACATTTTATCATGTATGGTGGACATGTAAAAAAGCAAGATCTTTTTGGACACAAATGCATAGAGTGATGCAAGATGTATTGAAGATAAAAATACAAATGTGTCCAGAATATTTTCTGTTGGGCTTATAGATGAACAATTATTACAAGGTTATGGAACTTTATTTTTATATATTACAACGGCAGCAAGATTACTTTATGCACAGAATTGGAAGACTGAGAAAATACCAACAGAGGAGGATTGGCTGTTGAAAATTACAGAACTGGCGGAGATGGCAAAACTTACTGCAATAATAAAAGACAAAACAACAACCGGGTTCATTGAGGAATGGAAACCTCTGGTGGATTTTCTGAAAGAGAGGGAAGGGAAGGACATTTTTGCAAGTGGATTCAACTGGAAGAAAAACATCTGTTAAAGAAATACAGGAGGGGAAATTTCACTCACTATTTTGGCTAATTTTGGCTTATTGTGATAAATTATTAAGAAAAGAGGAAATTCGGAAGTCCGTTTTAATGTTGTTTGTTGTATGTAATTTTTGTTGTTTGTGGGTGTAGGTAAGGTGTATGTGTTAAATGTTTTTTATGTTTGGAAAAATAAAAAATTAAATGTAAAAAAACCCAAAAACAATGACCACATGGGCCATTCAGTGGGCGTTCAGTGCACACAGCAGGAAATGGCAGCACGTTTTGCTATAGCTGGAAAAGTAGGATTTTCCAGGTATTTTTTGTGACCCGGAATGAGGAGAAATGAGCAGAAAGGGAGGGGAATGCACAGGAGGTGGACGGTCTCAGCAAAAGGACATGTGAGAAACCATGAGTGGCCAGTAATGAGCGTGTGCTAAAACACTAATCTGATAATGTGCAAAGCAGTCAAATTTGATGTTACCAGTGCACAGAGCACAGTGGCTAGCTTATCCCTATCCAAAAATGGTTGTAGTTCGTGTCCCAGCCAAAGGTTGCAATGGGCATTCCAACCTACTGAGGTCACCTGGCACAAAAATGGATCCAAAAGTACCCCCAGATTGCATACAACAATTTGATAGGGGCTTTGTTTTTGATTACATTCATTTGATTGTTTAATATTTTAAAATAATAAAAAAAACACCTTGAGTGCCTGGGCAGAAAGCTGATATAGAAATGCATTAAATAAATTAGCAATGAATAAATATTATGGTTGAATCCAGATTTATACTGGATCAACTGTGCAAGTGGAAGTGGTCTTCCCCACCCCCTCCTTCCAATGGAAGCCTCTTCAGCCTACTGAAAATTGTATGCAGAAAGTAAGGAGGCCATGTTGAAGGGGGTGAACTTTGGTGTAGGGGAGAGGGGAATCCCCCCAAATCAAGCACAAGATGACTCTTCCTCTTGGAAAAGGCAGATCATGGATCCAACCCTGTATCTATAAAATCTAATCTCCTGGTTGCTAAGTAAAGCAATGAATTGATCAAATGATTTACTAATTTATATTCAGTCTCCTGGGAGGTATTGACAAAGATCTATTGAGTGACCAAGCAAATATGGAAACATTAACATGCATCCTTTCCTCCTCTTCCACAGGTAAAATAGAGGGCTTCGTTGGACAAGGGTGCACTAACCATAGAGATGCATGTGGAGCTACTCAAATGAGTTTAGAATTAGGCTCTATGACAACAACTTGTTGTAATGATGGTGACTATTGCAATGTGATAAGATAAGCTTCAAAGCAGCAATAAGTGGCCACCAAAGCAGAGATCTTTCTTCTCTACAGTATTCCACCTTTCAAGAACTCTTGCTATCCCCCCCCCCCCCCCGAGCATCTAAACACTTTGCTGTAGAAGATCATCTAACAGAATGTCATGTTTAAAACTGGTGCTTTAATTTCGATGGCTTCTGTAATATCACATGAATGGATTTTTCCCCCATGCAAACCAACCACCCTGAGAGAAGCTAATGATATATAATTGTGTGCCTATCTTCCCCATTCTCTTTACAACTCTCTCCATTGCTTGTCTCAGGATTACTTACTCAGTGGTACACTTAGTTAATTTTAGACTCTGCATTTCATAAACTAATGAGGGTGTGGGTGTGGTCATTCCACTGAGCTTCTGCTCCACAGGCCAACACGGAGCATGCCACTGTACTGAATGTCAAACTTTCTTCTAGTTCTAGAAGAAAGCTTCAATAGATCAGAAGCAGCGTGTATGTTGGTCAGGGCGTGTCTCTTTCAGTATGGTGGTTGTGCTGGAGGTATTTGTACATCTGGCTCTCTGAAACAATTAGGCTACTGGGTTGTTTGGTTCTTTCATGTGTCATCAACCAAATAAAATTGTTTTAAGATGCCAAGTTCTATCATTAATATCAAATAGCACTCCAAGATAACTATTTCATGCTATTAAATGTGGTAGAGAATGCCACTGCAACCTTATAGAGTCAAATTCCATTTCATCTCAGTTATAAAATTACAAACCAGTGGTTTAGTATATAGTGTACTTGACAATCATTATCTTTTTTATAATACCATAAAGAATAGAGGTGTGCCCCAACCATAAGAATATTTCCCACAAGAATGGAAAATAACCCTATAGCTCTGGGGACTGGGAAAAAGAGTGCAGGGGATGTCTTTTTTTCCCTAAATGTTAATGCTCCATCCAACAATGAAAGGGGCTGAATCATGAAATCTATATAGATGACACCTATATAGCCTCACCATCAAATGAAAGGATCAACATGCTTGGAGAAATCCCATAGATTGCAGAAGTGGAATGAATGGAACTATCTGGAGGAGGGCATGGTTTGTCTGCCAGCCGGCTTGTTGGAACCCTGAACTCCCCCTGCACTCCCCCCCCCCAGTATATGGTTATTTTTGGCACTGAAAAGCCGGGTTTTAAGGACATCTGGCTCCACCGTGTAACACTGACAGAGCAGAGCTGATTTGCCCATTCTACAGAGAATAAGGATAATGTGCTTTCCTCCTGTTCTTTTGAAGATGGGGGCCGGCAATAATATGCCCCTGTAACTGAGCACTAGCTGAGTTTCTTAAGGGCAATGAGTTCCTCTCAACATTAATGGCACGAGGTGGGTGATGTACAGTATTATCACCCAAATGGGCACAGAATGGTCTCTTATGATATCATTTGCTGATTAGATTTCTATTATTGACTATTTCTAATGTGAAGGCGCATGTGAAATGCTCCTTGATTGACTTCCTGGCTCTATATATTTGAATCATCTCCAACTTACTCCAAGAGTGACTGTGTGAATGGGGCATCATAGATCACACAATCCTTTGCAGGCGAAAGGGGGAAATAATGATACGATGCAACTGTATGTGGTACAAAATTCGGGCCACATTTATTGAAGATCTGCAAAGGGAAACTGGGTGGGCCTTAAACTACGCCAGCAACTAGCTAGGTGTTTTATTTTGGGTGAAGCATTCTATGTCTGGCAAGTGGCGTCAGAGGATCGCCACACCTGGGCCATACCCCTTTTGGGGAGGGTAGACCGAGCCATGCCATTCACCCCCCATGCCGCACGACTCCGGTTGGAGTGACGAGATGAGAGTTGTCCTAACAGGTGGCCTTATCCCCCACACTGTTGCCGTACGACTCCCAGTGGAAGGCCTCAGGTAGCACCTGCCACCAAACAGCAGTGCCGCAGAATGATCACCATCCCTTTCCTCTAAGCATGCCCGTCCTAACAGCCTAAGTTAAATGTGACCAAATTAATCAAGATCAAGATATTATAATTCCTAAGACACTCTCTCCCCACTTACAGTGTGAAGTAGGTGAAAAAACACATAGCCCAGGCCAATCAGACTATGTGCCAAAAATTCCTACTCGGCCCCCAATAGGGCAACCAGGTAAAACCTCCACTGCATACAGGGAGGGAGGGAGGGAGCTGCTGATAAGGATTTTTAATCTGGGCATTGATATAAAATCAAAATCTGAAACTCTGGTTTCTCCCAAAGTGAAGCAGAGACACTTTACACTGCACCAAGTCAAAGTTCACACCTCACATTCTAGCATTTCAGAGGAAAAACATAGAACACGATAACCCAAAACATCCTTTCCTAATAACAAGTCTCACAAGCACATCCCCCAAATGGTGTTGTAAGTAACAAGATGGCACCTATCATGTAAACATTTTCAGTTCTTCGCAAGGAAAATTACTGGCCATTAGAGAAAACCAAACAGTTTTGTCTTTATGATTCAGAGAGCTTTTGTACAACTCATGTGCCACTTCTCTCTCCTTCATATGTTGTTTTGAATAAACCTGTTGGACTGAACCCTGCCTGTTCCTGGTGATTCTTCAATTTGAGAGTTAGGGAACATTTCCTTAACACCGCGCTTCGAAGAGCCTGTAGGGCTGGGTGCAGCTGCCTTATATAAGTGCAGCCACTGAGCTCAGTGGCACCAAATATGCACCAATGGGGAGAGAGCACGTCTCTTCTCCCCCTGCCTGCAACTTCCTCCCCGCGGCCAGCGCCAGGATGCGGGGGAAGGGCATTTCTGCACTTTTACAGTTTACAGTTTTGTCGATATCACCTTGTTCCTCTTTCAGAACATCAGTTACTACCAGAAAGGAAAGGATGAATAAGCTTCTGCTCCTCAGCCTCTCTTGTCTTCTCTGTTCTGTCCTGGGTGAGTAGCAGGAGGTAGACCAAACAAGGGGAAGGTTGGAGGGCATCTCTGGCCATTTCTAGACCAGTCTTTTGTCATGGGATTGCCCACTTTAACTAGAGTGACCAGATACGAAAGGCACCAGGGCTCCTGCAGCTTTAACTGTTGTGATGAAGAGGGGATTTCAGAAGCTGCAGCATGCGTGCAAATGACACCTGCTGAAATACCCTTTTTTCTTTGCATGAAAACTTGCATGTATATTCATGGTTTTTTTCTCCAAATGTACAAATAAACGGTGTGCATTTTATACAGGTATGCTTTTTTTCCTGCCTTTTATTAATGTGTTTTTGTGAGCATTTTTAAAATATGCATATTTTTCATTGCATAGTCTTCAAATGTATACTTTTCTCAGTGTGCTGCTTTCTTTGGGTGGGGTGGCAGCTTTGCTCTCCTTTGGCTTTTTAAATGAAAAGATTTAATTTTGTTGTCCTTCAAATTCGGGGTAACTTGGGCCGGATCTACACTGAGCAGGATATAACACTTTGAAAGCCATTTGAAAACGGCATGTGGAATTTGTCATTAGCCCCATTCAAATACCATAAAATACCATCAATACCATTAAAACCCGTTATAATAGAGTAGTGTAGATCCTGCCTTGTAGGGATCTCCATCTTGTTTCTCTGGCATCCATTTCAGCTACAATCTTGTTGGCACACACCGCTTGAGTTGAATATTAGAAGAAGACATAAAAAGAACTTCTAAAGGCGACGGTCACATTTAGACTTCACGGATGTTGATTCTTACTTTTCCAGCAGCTAATCAATATTTCTGCGTACGATGCCGAAGATATAAAATTGGTGAAGGATGTAAATCCCGGGGAGCGCCTGTATGTTTACCTAAACCAAAACAACAATGCAAAACAGTCACATCTGATAAAGGTATATTTGTTTCTTAATGAATGCCTGGCTGTGTGCATTTGAGAATGACCCTTCCACCATGGATAAACATACCCACCTTCCTTGACTTCCTTGTATACTTTAAGCATTTCTATACCGCTCTCTATATATTTAAATTCCTAAGTGGTTTACATAAACATATGACATAACAATACAAAGAACAAGTTACAATAGTTAATAATTAACAACAGTTAAGAGCATTAAAAACATTGCAACCAGAGCTGTGGCTCTTAGAGAAGATCGTGGATACAACCCTATATCTCCTGATAGGTTAGTAAAACAGCAAATGTGTCCAATGCCTATTGATTTACCAAAATTAAATTCTGTCTCCTGGAAGGTATTGATGAAGATCTGTTGAGTGGCCATGCAAATGTGGATATACTAATACGTTTCCTTGCCTCCTCTTCCACAGGTAAAAAGGGTTTTGTTCAACTCGGGTGCACTCAACCAAATGAAGTATGCGATTCTACTCAAATGAGTGAAAAATTTGGTCACATGACAATCAAGTGTTGTAATAAGCATCTCTGCAACAATCCATAAATCCAGTACTGAAGTTCCACCAACCTGACCATCGGAGCAGCAAACCTTCCTTCTTTACCATATTCAACCTTCCAGAATCTTTTGCTGTTCTCTCCTTGAGCATCCGAAGCCCTTGCTGCAGAAATGTATCTTACTGAATGTCACTTTTAAAACTGACTCATTAAACTGAATGGCTAGTACAATACCCCAGGTATGACTCTTTTTCTGTTTCAATCAATGACCATGGAGGGTGGGGTTAACCTTCCATTCTGTGCATATCTTCTAATTCTCTCATTGGCTGTCCCCAGTACTTGCCACTGGATTACTTACACAGTGGTACACGTTGGTAAATTTAGACTCTAAACTTAATGAACTGATGGGGGTGCGCTCTGAACATTCTTCTCTTTTGATCCAAAGTCCAACACTGAGTGGGCAGATGAACTTAATAAAGAAACTTCATTCTATTTCTAGAATAAAGTAGAAATACCGCCAAAATGTATATGGGCTAGGGCATGAGTCCATTATTCTGGGTGTTGTGCTAGAAGCAATGGCACACCAGGCTCACAGAAACAACCAGGCTGCCCTCTGAGAGTTGATAAGTTACAGGTACTGTATGGGCCATCCAATAACACATGTGTGTGGTGTGTATAAATGTGTGTGTGTGTGTGTGTGTGTGACACCAAATTTGATGTTAGTCAAAATACAGATGAAATGAAATATCATCTTCCTCCCTCCTGAAAGCATCTGACACTTCAAAATTCAGATTTTGATTATGAGCCTCAGTGTCAAAATGTAACATTTTAAATCTTCAGGTTTGTGGGCAGAGACTGGATTGCTTGGTTCTTTTGAGTGTCAGCTATCAGTGTCAGCTCTCAATCTGTCAACTTGTCAACAATAGTCAATATCCAGTGGTCTTGTCTGTCAGCCACCATGTTGTGTTAAATGCCAAATACAGTTACATGTGGCTATCAATAAAATGCTATCATCAATCAAATAACATTGTTTAAGATACCAAGTTCTATCATTAGTATCAAATATCACTACAAGATATCTCATGCCATTAAAAGTTGTAAAACAAAAATACCACTGTAACTTTATACAGTAAAATTCCATTTCATCTTAGTTATAAAATTGCAAATAAATGTTGAATATAGAATTTACTTGATAATAATTACCTTTTCATAGTATCATAATGAATAAAGATGTACACCGTCCATTAGATTCACCTCAGACCCCAATTCAGTAATTAGGAAAATGGCCCTATTTGCCTCAGAACAATTTGATGGCCATCCATTTTGACTTGGGTACCAAACTTGAGTTGAGAGCCTGGACTTTATGCCTCCCACTGAGTATCATGGTTTTTGTTTTTTTTAAAAAAAATAAAAATAAAAAACTGCTTCCTCTCACTTCTCAGTCAGATTTTCATGGTATTTACAGGCCTAGTAGCCCCTTAGGAGGGGATTGTGCCTGCTCAAAGTCAGAAACATACCTGCCTGAGATTTTGTTTAAGATCAGCCTTGACATTTTGGGGTGTCCAAATCATCATGAAGAAAGAATTTTGAAGCCACACTACCCAACCCAATAAAAGAACTTCTAGCATTCCACTTGCAAGTTTGTACAGACTGAACAAACAACCTGAGAAATGGATGAGAGCGAGAGCGAGAGAGCATCATCACACAGGGGGAAATTGCGTTTCTTTACCGTCATTTCTCTGTGCACACATTTGTCCCTCATTACTTCCACAGGAGGAGGTAGCGGCAAGTTCCATCTCAAAAAAGAAGTCAGACTTACTGGCGTGTTTTTTTGTCGTGCGAAGAAGCTTAGAAGAGGTGGGAAGCATGCTGGACACAGACGCCATTGTGAGAGGGACCCACAAAAACTCATGAGTGCCAAGTAATGAGCATGCAATAAAATGCTTATCTGATGACTCCCAGAGAGAGAGAGAGGGGGATATTTTTTTAAACTCAATTCCTCCCCCAAACGTCAGTGATTAGAGTCCCTGGTGAAACATGTGCTTACATAAGATGGGGGACATGTTCGTTCCTTTCTCTCTCCACACATAATCAGTGTTTATAGAAACAAAACCAAAATACACTATTTCAAAGGATACAGAATGTTTGTATCTCTGAAGCCTGTATTAGAAACAAGGTCTTGTAGGGCTGGATGTTTGTGTGTGTGTGTGTGTGTGTGTGTGTGTGTGTGTGTGTGTGGTGTGGTGTGGTGGAAAACTGTACAGGGGAGGGGGAATGGCAACATTGATAGGGACATATAAGAAAGTTTTCAGTTCATGTTTTAACCAGAAGTTACCAAATTTGCACTACCTAGAAGTAAGACAGACCCAAATACTATAGGCAGTTAAAGTCCATACACTTCCAAGCTCGTAATGTAAAATCATAGAATAGCAGAGTTGGCCATTGAGTCCAACCCCCTACTCAGTGCAGAAATCCACATTAAAACATACCTGACAGATGGCTTCCAGTTGCACATTGAAAGCCTCTAGGGTGGAAGAGCCCACAACCTCCCTAGTTAATTTTATTTGTTATAATAAATTTCTATTAAGTTTTCATAACAAAATACAGTGAGGTAAAACAACAATGACAACAAACAAAACAGCATCATCAACAAAAACCCAATAAATAAGCCCAAAACATTACCTCACCGTTCCCTCCCCTCGCTTGGTTTGTTTCAAAAATTTTCCCTATTCTCTATTCCCTGGTGGTATGTTAAATCAATTGTGTATATATGTATGTGTGTGTGTGTATATATATATATATATATATATATATATTCTCCTTTCTTTCATGAGTCCCATAAATCTTTGTGCACTTCTGCCATGTTTTTTCTATTCGACCTCCCTAGGTAATTGGTTCCATTATTGTACTGCACTAACAGTCAGGATGTTTTTTCCTGATGTCTAGCCGGAATCTGGCTTCCTGTAACTTGAACCCATTATTCCGAGTTCTGCACTCTGGGATGATCGAGAAGAGATCCTGGCCCTTCTCTGTGTGACAACCTTTCAAGTACTTGAAGAGTGCTATCATGTCTCCCCTCAGTCGTCTCTGCCCCAGGCTAAACGTGCCCAGTTCTTTCAGTCTCTCCTCATAGGGCTTTGTTTCCAGACCCCTGATCATCCTCGTTGCCCTCCTCTGAACATGCTCCAGATTGTCTGGAGAATAGAGGGGAACCGGTACCTTGCCTGCTTTGGAAGCTATACTTCTATTAATGCAGCCCAAAAGAGCACTTGCTTTTTTTTGCAGCCACCTCACACTGTTGGCTCATATTAAGCTTGTGTTCTACAACCATTCCAAGATCCTCCTCACTTGTAGCATTGCTGAGCCAATCTTTTTTTTAAAAAAATAATATTTTTATTATTTTCAACATATAATACAACACAAACATACAAATAATATATACTAACATAACTTTGACAACCCCCAGTGCTTCCCTAACCCATTGAGACCTTCTTTTATTCTATTATATTATACATTCTTCCAAAATTGTAAAGAATCTTTTAAAGGTGTACAAACTCTAAAAATGGCCCCCATATATTTTCAAAATCATTCTTCTTAGATATCCCCCTCTTTACTTTTATGTTACATGTTAATTTATCATTAATCGCAATATCCCATACCTCTTTATACCATTCTTCTATTGTATAATTTCCTTGTATTTTCCAATTCTTCGCTATCATTAATCTAGCAGGTGTCAAGAGGTTGTTAATCAAATCCTTCATATTTTGATTCCCATAAGCTTTATCAAAAATTGACAGTAAAGACAAATTTGGACTTATTTCAACACTGCTTCCCATTATTTCACTTATTTCTTTAAAACCCCTTTTCCAAAACCCCTTTTATTTCTTTAAAAACCCTTTTCATATAGACATATGAAAGTATGTTCCAACCCCCTGACAACCCCTCCAACATAACATCGAAATTTTCTTGTCTATCTGATGTAATCTTACTGGTGTTAAGTACCACCTCCAAATTATTTTATAATAAATCTCTTTTATCCTTACTGATAGTAACTTTAACATTCTTGATTCCCATATCCTTCCCCAGTTATAATCACTAATTTGTTTTGTTAAATCATCTTTCCATAATTTTTTTAAGAGACTCCTGTTGATCTCCATCCTCTATCAACATTTTATAAATTTCACTTATCATACCTATCTTACTTTTATTTCCCCCCTCCTTTTCTCATGATTCTATTAATTTCTCAAATCTTGTATTATCTCTACAATCCTTATTTGTTTTTTTCCAATCCTGCGTCCATTGTTCCAATTGTATACATTTGAACCAAGAGAACTTTTGTCCTCTTAAGACTTCTTCTATTTGCTCCTTATTAATCATTCTTTTCAACCAATCTTCACTTTAATAATTTTCTGTTCCCTCAATACCCCTTCCATATCTCCATATTTTTTATAATTGTTTTTAATGCTGGCCATTCCACACAATCAAAGGCTTTGAAAATATCTAATGCTATCAACCCTGCTTTTATATTTCTTTTTTTTAATAACATTTATTATATTCAATACTCTCCCAATTAAATTAGGCATTTGCCTCTCTGAAACAAATCCACATTAATCCTTTTTTATATATTTATGTATAAAAGTATTCATTCTTGCTGCCATAATCGCCGTAAAGATTTTTGAATCTTGATTTATTAAAGATATAGGTCTATAAGAAGCTGGGTCCGTTAAATCCTTATCCGGTTTCAGGATTAATATAATCAGAGAATGTTCCCATGATGGTGGGGTCTTCTCTCCCTCTATTATATTGTTATATAATATTTTCAAACTTGGTACCAATAACTCTCTAAATATCTTATAATATTCTGGCCCCAACCCATCTAAACCCGGAGATTTCCCTCCTTTTAATTTATTAATAATTCCTTCTATTTCATTTCCAGTCACTAAACCTTCCATATAATCCCTATCTTTTCCTTGTAACCTTATTTTCCAATTCCTCTCTACATATTCCACTTTCCTTGCCTGTGGGCCCACTCCTGATGAATACAATTTCTGATTAATAATAATAATAATAATAATAATAATAATAATAATTTATAACCCGCCTCTCCCTACGGATCGAGGCGGGGAACACAATGCAAATACAAGCATGACAAATTTAAAAAATTTAAAACAAGAGAAACACATCATTAAAACATTTAAAATTCATCCGGATAGACCTGCAGGAAGAGAACAGTCTTCATGACTCTCTTGAATTCATGAAGACTGTCAATTTGTCTAACCTCCTCCGGCAGACCATTCCATAGTCTGGGAGCCATAGAAGAGAAGGTCCTCTGGGTAACACTCGCCAGCCTAGTTCTGGCTGGCTTGAGTACGTTCTTCCCAGAGGACCTAAGACTGCGGGGCGGATTGTACGGGAGAAGGCGATCCCGTAGGTAGCCTGGGCCCAAACCATGTAGGGCTTTAAAGGTAATAACCAACACTTTATACTTTGCCCAGAAACTGACCGGCAGCCAGTGAAGTGATTTCAAAACTGGTGTAATGTGGTCACCCCTAGGTGTACCGGTGACCAACCTGGCTGCCATATTTTGAACAAATTGAAGTTTCCGGACTAGGCACAAAGGTAGCCCTATGTACAGCGCATTGCAGAAGTCGAGCCTCGAAGTTACCAGTGCGTGCACTACCGTCTTTAGGTCTTCCAACTCTAGGAAGGGGCACAGCTGGCGTATCAGCCGAAGCTCATAGTAGGCACTCCTGGCCGTCGCATCAATCTGAACTGTCATCTGGAGCGACGGATCCAGGAGTACCCCCAAGCTGCGAATACAGTCTTTCAGGGGGGGTGTAACCCCATCCAGAACTGGTTGACACACCTCCAGACCCAGGTTGGGGCCTTTGACAGCAAGCACCTCCGTCTTGTCTGGATTCAGCTTCAGTTTGTTTTTCCTCATCCAGCCCATTACCGCCTCCAAGCATTCATTCAGAGGAGACACACTATCCTTAGCTGGCGCTGTTATCGAAGGCATAGAGAAATATATTTGGGTGTCATCAGCATATTGATAGCACCCCACCCCATGCCTCCGGATGATCTCTCCCAGCGGTTTCATGTAAATGTTAAACAGCATTGGGGAAAGGATGGCACCTTGCGGTACACCACATAGCAACTCCTTTTTTGAAGAGCAGCTATCCCCAAGCATCACCATCTGGAACCTGCCCAAGAGATAGGATCGGAACCACTGAAGCACAGTGCCCCCGATTCCCAATTCCCCCAGGCGCTCCAGAAGGATACCATGGTCGATGGTATTGAAAGTCGCTGAGAGGTCCAGGAGTACCAGCAGGGACACACTCCCCCTGTTGATACTAAGGTGTAGATCATCTACTAAGGTGACCAAAGTGGTCTCAACTCCGTATCCTGCTCTGAAGCCGGTTTGAAATGGGTCTAGAAAATCAGTGTCATCCAAGACTGCCTGGAGTTGAAAGGCAACCGCTCTCTCGATCACCTTGCCCAAAAATGGATGATTTGATACTGGCCTGTAGTTATTAAGGTCCAGGGGATCCAGGGAGGGCTTTTTTAGAAGCGGCCTTACCACTGCCTCTTTTAAACATGATGGAAAGCTGCCCTCCCTGAGAGATGCATTAATAATATGTTGTAAATGTGATCTAACTGCATCTCCTCCCTGGACGACCAGCCAGGAAGGACAGGGATCGAGAGGGCAAGTCGTCTTCCTCACACATCCAAGTACCTTGTCCACATCCTCGGTACTCACCAACTGAAACTGATCAAGTGTAATCCTACTCGCAGAGTCACTGGCACTCCACTGTCAGCCTCTGCTATAACAATGGCATCTAAGTCGGCTCTTATCCGAGAGATTTTATCTGAGAAATGATCGTTAAAAGCATCACAGCGAACTACCAAAGGCTCTAAAATCGGATTCAGGGAAGAAGGAGCCTGAGTTAGACCCCTCACCACCCTGAACAGTTCTGCTGGATGTGAATTCGCAGACGCAATGCATGCAGAGAAGAAAGCTTTCTTCGCTGCATGTATTGCCACTCCATAGAAATGAAGATGTTCTCTATGTCGTGTCTTGTCGGATATAAGTCGAGTTTTCCGCCATCTGCACTCCAGTCGTCGTCCTTTCTGCTTCAACTCCCTGAGGTCTTCTGTATACCAGGGCGCCCTATTAGAAGCGGGCCGGAGAGGACGTTTGGGGGCGATCGTGTCGATAGCCCTAGTTAGGTCTTGATTCCATCTATTGACCAGGGCTTCTACAGGATCGTCGACGATACCAGCCATGGAACCCTCCAAGGCTTTCTGGAATCCAGAAGGATCCATCAGCCTTTGAGGGCGGACCATCTTAATAGGTCCGCCACCCCTGCAGGGACAGGTGGTAGCCATGATACTAACCCTGACCAGAAAATGATCTGTCCATGACAATTCGGAGGTATTCAATACCTCCGCCCACAGATCCGTCTGTTCGGAACTGAAAACAGCATCGAGGGTGTGACCTGCTGAAGGTGTGGGTCCAGAGACCAATTGGGATAGGCCCATGTTTGTCATGGATGCCATGAACTCCCGAGCTCCACCTGACAAACCGGCCTCGAATGGGATGTTGAAATCGCCCAGGACCAAGAGCCTGGGCGAATCCAACACCAGCTCCGAGACCAGTTCCGTGAGCTCAGCCAGGGAGTCTGATAGGCAGCGGGGTGGCCGGTACCCCAACAGAATCCCTAGTCTATCCCTGGCCTTCAGACTCAGGTACACACACTTGATGTGATTCAGTTCCCGGACAGGATGTCTGGTCAGGTTAAGATTGCTTTTGTAGACCACAGCTACTCCGCCCCCCCGCCCACTTTCCCTCACCTGCTCACTAACACAATACCCAGCTGAAATATTAAATATATTAATTTATCTTTCATTAAATTACAGCTTTTCCCTGTTTTATCTTTGATAGTCCCTATCATATTCTTTGCCTTCTTCGACTGCGTGGACCTGGCCAGCATTTTAGAATTTTTATTACTATGTTCAAAGAAATCCCTTTTCAAATATATCAAATCTTTCTGAACTCTCTCTAAATCCACCTTCTCAAATTCCTTCTTTTTAGCTTGGAGCTGAGCATATGTTCGTTTATCTTCATTCATTCTCAGTTGTTCCTCTAAATTCCAAAGCTCCTTCTCGATCTTTTTACTTTGTACTTCTTGTTGTCTTCTTAATTTACATGATTCCCTAATACATATGCCTCTTACTACCGCTTTCATTGTATCCCATACTATCGCTTGAGATTTTTGCCCTGTTTCGTTAATTTCCCATATTGTCTGTATTTCATTTTTCATTTTCTCAACAATGTTTTTATAATTTAAAATCTTTGTATCCATTCTCCACCTTTTTGCTTCTCTAAACACTTTCTTTCTTTTAATATCCATACTTAATAATGCATGATCTGTGACTTTAATAACACCTATTTCGCACTCTATAATCTTAGAAATCAAATTCTTTGATACAAAAATATGATCAATCCTAGAATAACTCTTATATTTCGGTGAATAAAAAGTGTACCTCCTTTCTTCCCTTTTTATAAACCTCCAAACATCTACTAATTCTTTTTCATCCATTACTTTACTTAAACCAGTTTTACCACTACCTTTTAAAGTTCTCAATATATTATCTTTATCCTTCAATTTATCCATCACCATGTTAAACTCTCCAGCCATTACAATATTTGCTTTCCCCATATTTCCCATAGCTTTAAACACTTTATCATAAAATTCCATCTGCTTTTCTTTTGGAGCATAAACATTGACCAGTACATATTCCTCTTCTTCCACAATACAATATAATATTAAAAATCTTCCCATAACATCCTTCTTTACTTTTCCTATGTTGAGACCACATTTTTTTAGAAATTAATATCACAACTCCTCTCGCTTTAGAAGTCCCAAATGCCTTCTCATATATGCCCACATCCCTCATTTTAAGTTCATTTACTCCCTCTTTCGAATGATGAGTTTATTGTAGGAATATTATATCTGCTTTTTCTTTGTTTAACATCGCTTCCACCCTCTTCTTTTTAACAACATTTCCCAGCCCTTTAACATTTAAAGTTACAATTCTTAATTTATTTTCCATCTTTCCAACCTTAATTCTCTTTGTAGGTCTCCTTTTGTGTTACATTTACCCCCCCTCCACCCTCCCACCCCCTCCCACAAATACCCCCCGTTTCCCCCCCTCATCACCAGGAATTCCTGGGCAATGGCTCCTTTATTCCCTTTTTAGGACCCTTCGGGGGGGGAGGCGACTTAACGCCCTGGAGCCCCAGTAGATCGTCTCCTCCCTCTAATTCTCTTCTTCTATCCCTTTTTAATCCATTTCTCAATCACAGACTGCCTCCTCCTGCACCTTGATCTTCTCCTTCTTGTTCTTGCCCTCTATTGGTATCTTTCTCCGTCAGGCCCAGCTTCTCCAGTAACTCCATCCCTTGCTCACACTATGTTATTCTATGTTGTTTCCCCTGCCACACAAATCTCAGAAATACTGGATATCTCCAGCTGTAGACTATTGCATTCTTCTGCAGGGTTGTTGTGCATAACCACACTTTTCCTCCATTGGATTGTTTGAGGGCAAAGATCATTATAAACTTGTATCTGCGTTGATTGGAACATCAGTTGACCACCACGTCTAATTGCTTGCATCAATTTTTCTTTTTTGTAGTAATTCGCAAATTTTACAATTATGTCCCTTGGGAACATCCCCCTTTTCTTATATCCAATTCTGTGGATCGTTTCAATATCAGCATCTTCCCAAGCCGTTTGGGGGTCCAGCTCTTTGATCCATTCCATTATCTTGTCTCTCAATATCTTTGGATTTTCCACCTGCTGTTCCTGGAAGGATCTGATTTGAATATTTAATCTTCGGTCTCTGTCCTCAATAGAAATTATACGTAGATCCAATTCTTGAATTTTAATGCCTTGCTGCTTATTTTCTTTCTTATTCTCTGCAGTTTGTTGCTCCAAAGATGACAATTTGGCATTAACAGCTTGAAGGCTTGCCTGCAATTCCAACTGAGATTTATGAAGTTCTACTTTGACTTCTTTCATAATCTCTTCTTTCTGCCTGTCTAAGCTACTATCCATCATAACTTGGATATTTGCCAGTAACTCCACTGAAGACATTTGTTGACATTCCTGTGGTTTGGTTCCCTTAGGAACGGCTCCTGGCTTAGGTCCAGTTTTATGATTACCACTTCCGGTTTGAGACTGGGCCACTTTACTTTCTGCTTTTCCTTCCCTTTTCATGATTACTTCTTCCAACACCGTTCTGGTCAAATGTGCCAAATTTTTATCAGAAGGATGTATTTTTGCCTTCTTGGCCCACTTAGGAGGAGAAATACTTATTCCTCTGCGATCTCTATGCATCTGGCATCCAGCCAGGTGCTTCAAGGCATTCTGTCGCTCAATCTCAGTTTATATTTTAATTCTTTTCCTTCTTTCATATATCAGTTCTTAAAGCCCATAATATCCCTTTTATTTTTGTTTTGAGGACAGCAGTTAAGGCAGAAATATTTTCAAACAACTTTACTGAGCGTCGAAACAATTGGCAACCAGCCCAAATTCTTCCAGAGACTATCAATGCTGTTATACGCTGTTATACGCTGTTCCCAGTTAATCTCCCAGCACATTACTGTGCTACGATGTTTCAGATACACAAATTTTTAGTTTTAAACTTACAGTTCATTCATTTTGAAGATAGGGATTTTTCCTTTTCCTTTCCCCATTCCGGGAGGTCTGAAAAACTCCACCGTTCACTCCATTGCAGAAGCCACACCCCCTTGCTGAGCCAATCTTGTAACTGTGCATTTGTTTTCTTTTTCTTAGATGAAGAACTTGGCATTTATCTCTATGAAATTTTATTCTATTGTTTTCAGCCCAGCGCTCCAGGATCACTTTGAAGTTTGTTCCTGTCTTCCAAGCTATCCCACCCAATTTTGTTTCCTCTGCAAATTTGATAAGCGTTCCCTGCACCTCCTTGTCCAAATCATTAATAAAAAATCTTGAAGAGCCCTGGGCACAGGACTGAGCCCTGCGGTACACCGCTCGTTACCTCCCTCCAGTTTGAGAAGATACCATTGATAAGTATTCTTTGAGTCTGATTCTGTAGCCAATTGTGGATCCACCTAATAGTATTCCATCTAGCCCACTTTTAGCTAGTTCGCTGATCAGAATGTCATGAGGTATTGTGTCCAAAGCTTTGTTAATCAAGATATATTATGTCCACAGCATTCCCTCAGACCATAATGTAATTGATACCACACACAAAAATCTTTCAAACAAGTATACATTGTTTTTTTAAAAATATATATATGCATGAAAACTATTCACATTTTTTAAAATGCTCTCAAGCACTTTAATAAACGGGAGAAAAGGGCATATGTACGTTTGGAAAAAATGTCCATGAAAATACATGCAAGTTTTCTTGCAAAGAAAAAAACAATCAATACTAACAATTTGATACAGAACAAACTTTAAAGTGGAAGTTGGAGACCTTAATGAGCTCAGCTTTTGATAATTCTGAGATCCCTAATCAATGCTGCCGAAGCTACTTTTTCCCTCCTCTTCCCCAAAATTGATCATTTTGCCCTCAATGTCACCTCAAATGAATCTCTCCCTTTTTAGATGCTTGCCCCAAAATTTATTTTTAAAGTTTCAACTCTACTTGTTTCGTCAAGCTTATAACTCTGTTTTGTTTTCATCGGACCTCTGCTTTTAGGATTGATTAATAGATATCTCCTTTCCACTCAATGTAAAGAGATTAGTATTCTCTCCACTTAACTCACAAATCTCTCTAGTCTGTTGCTGTGCTTTCTGCTACTCACTAAGGACAGATTGGCAGAATCTTGCTGAAATGGATGGAATGTCATCATGAAGTACCCAGAGTATGGAGCCTTCTCTGCAAATGCCTCCAGAAGATACATTTGTTCACCCAGGCCTTCCCTGGGCCTTAAATAAATTAACTACAACATTCCACTTTACTGTCCCACTTTACTACAATGATGTTTTAGAGAAACCCAAAATATTATTTCTGGCACAATAGAAATTGCACTTTTTAAAATATCTCTTTTGGTAAACTAGTTGCATGGGCCACTGGAAAATGGAGAAAAGTAGCTGAAACCTTCATATATTTGCGATAATCATGTGGTAGAATCATTAGTGATTTTCATGGAACAATCTTTCCACCTCTGATAAACACCAGGAGTCTCTCCCAGATGCTCTTGTTTAGTTTCCACCATCACTCCACCCAGGGACTGGTAGCAAGAGGGTGGACTATCTTTTTGTCTAAATGTTATTTCTCCCTCCAACAGTGAAAGAGGGTGAGAGATGTTACCCAAATAGCTGAAATAGCCAATGTACAAATACAAACTTGGTTGATTTTATGCAAGAATGTGCATCAAATAATCAAAATGGGACACTCCAAAGCTCCCAAATGAAGACTGTAACCATTCTCCATTGTTGCCATTGTGGCCAATATTCATTGACAAGTTGCCCCTTGATCAGACACACACAAACATTGGTGCAGATTGTAGGTGGGGGATGGAATGGTAAATTTGTAGTTAATTTTTAATATTATCAACTACACATTTAAATTGCTAAATTTCCATAGAGGTACGCATCGTTTTAATTCTTTTTATTGCTTTTAAATCCTTTCCTTAGCTTGTCAATGATTTAATATGGTTTTAACTGTGTAGATTATTTATTGTTTTATACTGTTTGAATTGATTTTATTTGTATGCCACCCTGAGATCTGAATGATATTGGATGGAATGCAAATGTTTTAGTAAATAATTAAATAAAATATTTGTTATAAAAAACCCTGATAAATATGAAATCAACAATTAAGAGGAGGAGGAGGAGGAGGAGGAGGAAGATACTATGATAACATCATTCCATCCTGGGCATTTTCTGTTTTGACAGCAATTCCCCTCAACACACACTGGTTAGTATTTTCTTTCAGCCTAGGGCACAAAAGGTAGGGATGTGCACTGGATCGGACCCGATCCACGATCCGAGTCCGGTCCAGTGGGAAATCGGATAAATTATCCGATTTCCGATCCCGCAGCTGGATCGGCCGATCCAATCCGAACCGGTCCGAAAAAGCTCCGAACCGGTTCGGCGGATCGGCGGATCGGCGGGCGCCCACTGGCGCCCACCGCCGCTTCCATTGGCGGGCGCCAGCGGGCGCCCGCCGATGAAAGTGGACAGCGGGGGGGGGGAGGAGGGGGGCACTTACCTTCTCGGCCCGGTGGCTCCCGTCCGGCGCCGGCGCCTACTACTACTAGCAGGCTCCGCGGCCTGCTCTAGGGTGGCGCGCCGGGTGATGTCATCACCCGGCGCGCTACTCTAGAGCAGGCCGCGGAGCCTGCTGGTAGTAGTAGGCGCCGGCGCTGGACGGGAGCCACCGGGCCGGGAAGGTAAGGAGGGGGTGCGTGGAGGGGAGGAGGGGGTGCGCGGAGGGGGGAGGGGGGAGGGGGGCCCTTACCTTTCCGGCCCGGCGGCTCCCGTCCGGCGCCGGCGCCTACTATTCCCAGCAGGCTCCGCGGCCTGCTCTAGGGTGGTGCGCCGGGTGATGTCATCACCCGGCGCGCTACTCTAGAGCAGGCCGCGGAGCCTGCTGGTAGTAGTAGGCGCCGGCGCCGGACGGGAGCCGCCGGGCCGGAAAGGTAAGGAGGGGGTGCGTGGAGGGGAGGAGGGGGCGCGCGGAGGGGGGAGGGGGGCCCTTACCTTTCCGGCCCGGCGGCTCCCGTCCGGCGCCGGCGCCTACTATTCCCAGCAGGCTCCGCGGCCTGCTCTAGGGTGGCGCGCCGGGTGATGTCATCACCCGGCGCGCTACTCTAGAGCAGGCCGCGGAGCCTGCTGGTAGTAGTAGGCGCCGGCGCCGGACGGGAGCCGCCGGGCCGGAAAGGTAAGGAGGGGGTGCGTGGAGGGGAGGAGGGGGCGCGCGGAGGGGGGAGGGGGGCCCTTACCTTTCCGGCCCGGCGGCTCCCGTCCGGCGCCGGCGCCTACTATTCCCAGCAGGCTCCGCGGCCTGCTCTAGGATGGCGCGCCGGGTGATGTCATCACCCGGCGCGCTACTCTAGAGCAGGCCGCGGAGCCTGCTGGAAGTAGTAGGCGCCGGCGCCGGACGGGAGCCGCCGGGCCGGAAAGGTAAGGAGGGGGTGCGTGGAGGGGAGGAGGGGGCGCGCGGAGGGGGGAGGGGGGCCCTTACCTTTCCGGCCCGGCGGCTCCCGTCCGGCGCCGGCGCCTACTATTCCCAGCAGGCTCCGCGGCCTGCTCTAGGATGGCGCGCCGGGTGATGTCATCACCCGGCGCGCTACTCTAGAGCAGGCCGCGGAGCCTGCTGGAAGTAGTAGGCGCCGGCGCCGGACGGGAGCCGCCGGGCCGGAAAGGTAAGGAGGGGGTGCGTGGAGGGGAGGAGGGGGCGCGCGGAGGGGGGAGGGGGGCCCTTACCTTTCCGGCCCGGCGGCTCCCGTCCGGCGCCGGCGCCTACTATTCCCAGCAGGCTCCGCGGCCTGCTCTAGGATGGCGCGCCGGGTGATGTCATCACCCGGCGCACTACTCTAGAGCAGGCCGCGGAGCCTGCTGGAAGTAGTAGGCGCCGGCGCCGGACGGGAGCCGCCGGGCCGGAAAGGTAAGGAGGGGGTGTGTGGAGGGGAGGAGGGGGCGCGCGGAGGGGGGAGGGGGGAGGAGGGGGCGCGCGGAGGGGGGAGGGGGGAGGGGGGCCCTTACCTGCCCGGCCCGGCGGCTCCCGTCCGGCGCCGGCGCCTACTACTACCAGCAGGCTCCGCGGCCTGCTCCAGGGTGGCGCGCCGGGTGATGTCATCACCCGGCGCGCTACTCGAGAGTAGGCCGCGGAGCCCGCTGGTAGTAGCCGCCGGCGCCGGACGTGCCGAGAAGGTAAGTGGCGGGGAAGGGGGCTTACCCCCCCCCGGAGCCGTCCGCTTCTATCCGCTGGCGCCCGCGGGCGCCAGCGGATGGAAGCAGGCGGCCCCAGGGGGGGGTAGGGAGCGCGGGGGAGGGGGTTTACCTGCCGGGGCCGTCCACAGCGGACGGCCCCGGGGGGGGAGGGAGTTAGGCCCCCCCTTACCCACCCGCCGCCATTTTTTCCTCATAGACTTGCATTGCAATGCAAGTCTATGGGGAAAAAAATGGCGGCCGATCCAAAAATTTCCGATTTTTGGATCGGGATCGGACTCGATCCGGTCCGGGGGGCCTCCGATTTTGTCCGAACCGGTCCGGGACAAAATTGGAGGTCCCGATCCGGGTCCCGATCCGATCCGGGGGGTCCGTGCACACCCCTAACAAAAGGACCTGATAAAACCTTAGCTCAAGTTACAGTGACAAGTAAGAAAACCTTAAAGTCTCATACTAAAAGTGCTAACAAAATTGATAGAAAAGGTAGGGTGACCAGATAAAATCCAGGTCAGGGCTCATGTAACTTTAACAGTTGTAGAGAAAAGGGAATTTCAGCCAGAGTCATTTGTATGTAATTAGTTCCTGGTGAAATTCCCTCTTCATCACAACAGTTAAAGTTGTAGGCACTATACTAGAGTGATCATATACAAGAGAAGGCAGGGCCCCTGCAACTTTAACTGTTGTGATGAAGAGGGAATTTCACCAGGAACTAATTGCATACAAATGACACTGGCTGAAATTCCCTTTTCTCTACAACTGTTAAAGTTACATGAGCCCTGACCTGGATTTTATCTGGTCAGCCTAAGAAAAGGGAAATGTTACACATTGGTGTGGTGCTGAACCTTGAAGTGCAGGCTCTCCTCATGACGGCCTCCATAGAAATGCCCCCAGGAGAATCCAAAAATGTAGGCAGCTACATCAACAAAACAGTTCTAGCACTTCCCATCTCGACTGAGTCAGGCCCAGGTTCAACCCAGCTACCTTGATAGTGTGAGGGGGTGGGATATCAGATAGAAATGGTTGAGAACCACTGACGTATACATTTCCTCCCCATTTTGTCCCTATTTCGCTATTGGGGAGATGTTGAAGATCACTTTTTAAAAATGTTCATAGTGTGTGAGCACATGCAGTAGGGGAAACTAGTTTCCCTTCCCCCCAATTGATCAGACCCACCCCCCTAAATAGAGACGCACGCACACACACATACAGAAATGACTTCCTTTCTCGGTCGTAAAAAGTTGCTGATTAGCCGAATATGTTCCATTTGCAGATATTTTAAACATAGGTCCAAATTTGTATGTGACTAGCCATTTTATTAGAGTCCTTAAGTTCAGACAAAAAAGTACTAACAAACTGATTCAGAAGACAGAGGGGGACAATTTATAGTAGGTAAAATCATGCATCAAAGAGAAGGGAGAAAAGAAACTTCTGTAGTGAATACTTCCAGGACTCAAGTGTGAGATTAGGGGTGTTACAAATACCCAAGTGTCTTCCTATTTTCCTCTTGGCTATGTTAAAGGGTTTAGTATTTTCCTCTTGGCTATACTGAAGGGATCTGAAACCTGCAAAAGTCTCCAGAATCGCAGCATGATGTACTTATAGCTAAGCCTTCTGTTGTGAAAACCGTATTGCACCAAAGACCTGGCTTGGTACACCCCCGCGTCACAGTATTCTTTGGATTTGCTGTTGGAAGAATAAAAACAAGAATATTAGTATTGTTCATTCATGTTTATGCATTTGATTTTCAATATTTCTATACAGTCCTTTTCTATATTGCCAAGAGCCAAAGCTCTCTGGGATTTCACAAGAATGCCCTTCCCCTGTGTCCTGACCATGGAGTTATGGGTAGGCAGTTGCAGGTGGTGGTGGGAAGGTGAGACATGCCCAATTGCCACTGGGTGGTGATCCAGAGGTATCACTGGCTGGGGCGAGGCAGCGAACCCTTTATTAGGTGAGTGCACACAGCCTCCAGCCTCTTTTCAATTACTGCTGCCTCCCTCCCTCCCTGTATGCAGCATGGGTTACATCTGGTTGCCCTTTTGGGGGCTGTGTAGGAATTTTTGGCTCATAGTCTGTTTGGCCCGGGCTATGTGTCTTTTTGCCTACTTCACGCTGAAAGTCAGGAGAGAGCATCTTAGGAAAGTCCTCTATTTTGGCAATATGATAATTTTGTCACACTTCTTTAGGCAGGTAGGGGCGGGCACACTGAGAGGAAAGGGATGTGATCATCCTGTGGCACCGTTCTGGTGACAGGTAATGCCTGAGACCTTCTGTTGAGGGTTGTGCAGCCCCAGTGGGCCTTACCTGAGGCCAACTCACTTCACTGCACCAGGTGTTTCATGGCCCCGGGGGTGGGGAGTGACACAGGAAGTCCTCCCCTCCCCAAAAGGGGTATGGCTTGAGGGTGACGATCATCAGACACCACTCATTGGACGGAGAATGTTTTCGCCTGATCCAGTGCCTAGCATAGTTGCTGGCACAGATTAGGGACTGCCCAGTCTCCTTTAGCAGATCTTTAATAAATATGGCCCGGATTTTACACCATATATACTTGTCTTGTCTCCTCTTGCTATTTTCCGCCTTCTGTCTCGCAAATAGCATTGCACTAATCACCTTGATTGAAGCATCCGACGACAGCAGAATTGTTTGCTTTTGGAAGAGTAAAACAAGCACATTAGTATTATTCAATTTTTTATGTATTTGTTTTTCAATATTCCTATTCAGTCCGACAGATAACATTTTCTGGGAAGTTCATGAAGAAAGAAAATTAAAACACAACATGCAAAAAGGAAGCAAGCAAGCAAGCAAACAAACAAACAAACAAACCTAAAATGGAATAGAACCAACAACAGAATTAAATCAACTGCAGATAATGACATCAGCAGAACAGATCTCAAAAGTATAAAACAAATATTGAATATTGAAAAGTCTGTGAAAATAGAAAAGGCCTTCACCTAACATGGAAAAGAGCATAATACAGATGCCAGGCAAACATTTCTGGGGAGGTGTTCCAGCATTTTCAACCTCAGCATCCTCCCACTCATGTTCCCCAGCAACAGGTGTATGTAGGCATACTCCCCGTGATAGCATATAGCATTGGGACTGGCAGTCTGTTTGGTCTGGGCTATGTGTCTTTTTGCCTACTTCACACTGTAAATCGGGAGAAGAGTGTCTTAGAAAAGTCGTCTATTTTGGCGATTGGTTAATTTGGTCACAATTCTTTTGGCAGGTGGGGCGGGCACGCTGAGAGGAAAGAGATGGTGATCATTTTGTGGCACCGTTCTGGTGACAGGTAATGCCTGAGGTCTTCCACTGAGGGTTGTGCTGCCCCAGTGGGGGGATAGGGCTTACCTATGAGGCCAACTCACCTCACTCCACCCGCCGTTCCGTGGCTCCAGGGGTGGAAAGTGACACAGGAAGGCCTCCCCTCCTCAAAAGGTGTATGCCCTGAGGGTGGTGATTGTCAGACACCACTCATTGGATGGATAATTTTTCACCTGATCCAGTGCCTAGCATAGTTGCTGGCACAGATTAGGGCCTCCCCAGTCTCCCTTTGCAGATCTTTAATACATATTTTACACCATATATACTTGTCTTGTCTTGTCTCGTCTCGTCTCATTATTTCCCCCCTTTTCTCCCGCAAATAGCATTGCATTGATCACCTTGCTTGATGCATCCGCCGATAGGAAAATCATTTTCTGTTGGAAGAGTAAAGCAAGCACATTAGTATTATTCATTTTTTTAATGTATTTAATTTTCAATATTCCTATTCAGTCCAACTGATAACATTTTCCGGGAGGTTTATGAGGAAAGAAAATTAAAAACACGACATGCAAAAAGGCAGGAAGCAAGCACACCTAAAGTGGTATAGAACTAGGAAGAGAATAAAATCAACTGCAGAGAATAACATCAGTACAACAGAACCCAAAAGTACAAAACAAATATTGAATATTGAAAAGCCTGTGGAAATAGAAAAGGCCTTCACCCAACATGGAAATGAACATAATGTCTGTGCCAGGCAAGCATCTCTTGGAGGTGTTCCAGCATCTCAGCATCCTCCTACTCATGTTCCCAAGCAACAGGTATACGTAGGCATACTGTCTGTGATCCTGAAGATAGCATATAGCCATCAGGACTGGCAGCCATTGATAGCCTTATTTCTAACTCCTTTTTAAATCCATCCAAATTGGTGACCTTCACTACATTTTGTGGCAACAAATTCCATAGTTTAACTATGTGCTATGTGAGGAAGTGCTCAGCATATGGTGACAGGGGAACACCTGAGAAGTGGAGAAGGGGAAGGTGCATGATGAATCACTTGGAGAAAGATCTCAGCTAATTCATCATACAATATATGGACATGTAACTACAAGGTGCCTGAGGTGATGCACTATAAAAACATTTTAAAATACGAAGAAGCATGAAAAACAGGAGTAAAAACACGATCACCAAGCAATTAAATAAATAAGAGCAGCATTAAAATGATTAAAATCCTGAGGATTCACAATACTAGATAAACTAACATAAAGATCATGGTTTGTAGAATCAATTACAATAAGCATATTAAAAGCACAGAAATAGTCAGATGAGCAGGACAGCTGCTATGTCAAAGTGAATGCAGAGAAACGTTCACTTGGGGACACACTTACTAAAAAAGTATTGGGTGTATATGCACTTCTGTCCGATGCCAGCTTCACAGACCCCCTTGCCTTCAAGACAGCCCACGCCAGGTTTATAATGCGTACATTCGTGGCATCTGAGAGCTGGAACTGCAGGAAAGGAAGGGAAACAATCTCCAGTGAAAATAAAATTAAGTTGCACTTCATCATAATCTCACAGATGCATACTGGAGAACTGAGAAGGGCAAGAACATGTTCCTCCATCGAGGAATGAGACAAGGTGCATGAATGAAGATCAACACCATACACTTCTACTTATTCTGTGTAAGAACTACCATGCACACAGGGATGGGAAAAAACAGCTGTGTGGCACTGGGCAGGTTCTGACCCTGCTGTTGCTGCCACTCGCCCCTGAGAGCCGGTTCGCATGAGCTCCACCAAGAACTCGTGAGACCTCGGCACGTGCTTGGCACCTGCGTGCAAATACGGCCAAACTTAAGCACTTCCTCCTCTCGAGCCAATGCTAGCCGCCATTCGTGTGGACGGGGGAAATGCGCCATTTCCAGATCCTTGGGAAATCATGCATTCCCCCCGCACCAATGATACAGACCGTAGTAGCAATGATAACAGAAAATTGTAGCAGTTGGTCCCCTCTGCTGTCTACACCTGATTTCTTTAGAAAAAATTGACAGATGTGTTGAGCTGCCACAGCAAACGTTGCAACCTTGATTGTAATCACTTCACTGTAATCTGCTGACGGAGCACAGATCATATCAGGCCTGGTTTTGGTACGGAAACAGCCTTGGTCGCCCTGTATGATGACCTATGTCGGGAGAAAGACAGGGGGAGTGTGACTCTGTTGATTCTCCTTGATCTCTCAGCGGCTTTCGATACCATCGACCATGGTATCCTTCTGGGACGACTGGCTGAGTTGGGAGTGGGAGGCACTGCATTGCAGTGGTTCTGCTCCTACTTGGTGGGTCGGCTCCAGAAGGTGGTGCTTGGGGAACATTGCTCGGCCCCGTGGATTCTCCAGTATGGGGTTCTGCAGGGGTCAGTCTTGTCCCCCATGCTGTTCAATATCTACATGAAACCGTTGAGTGCAGTCATCCGGAGTTTTGGAGTGCGTTGTCATCAGTACGCTGATGACACGCAGCTCTATTTCTCCTTTTCATCTTCATCAGGTGAGGCTGTGGATGTGCTGAACCAGTGCCTGGCTGCGACAATGGACTGGATGAGGGCTAATAAACTGAAACTCAATCCAGACAAGACTGAGATGCTGTTGGTGGGTGGTTCCGCTGACCGGATGGAGGGTGTTCAACCTGTTCTGGATGGGGTTGCACTCCCCTTGAAGGAGCGGGTTTGTAGCTTGGGGGTTCTCCTAGAACCATCTCTGTCACTTGAGGCGCAGGTGGCCTCAGTGGCACGGAGTGCCTTCTACCAACTTCGGTTGGTGGCCCAGCTACGTCCCTATCTGGACAGGGATAACCTGGCTTCAGTTGTCCATGCTCTGGTAACCTCCAAGTTAGATTACTGCAATGCACTCTACGTGGGGCTGCCTTTGAAGGTGGTTCAGAAGCTGCAGCTTGTGCAAAATGCAGCGGCCAGATTGATAACTGGAACCAGTAGGTTCGAACATATAAGACCTACTCTGGCCCACTTGCATTGGCTGCCTGTATGTTTCCGAGTCCGGTTCAAGGTGCTGGTTTTAACCTATAAAGCCTTACACGGCTTGGGACCACAATACCTGATGGAACGCCTTTCCCGACATGAACTTACCCGAACACTACGTTCAACATCTAAGGCCCTCCTCCGAGTGCCTCCTCCGAGGGAAGCTCGGAGGTCGGCAACAAGAGAGAGGGCCTTCTCTGTGGTGGCTCCCCAATTGTGGAACGATCTCCCCGACGAGGCCCGCCTGGCGCCAACATTGTTATCTTTTCAGCGCCAGGTCAAGACTTTCCTGTTCTCTCAGGCATTTGGCAATATCTGAGGAGCCTGGGTTTGTTTTGTTTTGTTTTTGTAGTTTTTTGAAGTGTTGAAGTGGTTTTTAAATGTACAGATTGTGTGTATGTTGTATGCTTTTGCTGTTTTAATTTTTGTATATTGTTTTTAATTGTTTTTAATCCTATGTAAACCGCCCAGAGAGCTTCGGCTATGGGGCGGTATACAAATGTAATAAATAAATAAATAAATAAATATCAGCAGTGAGCCAACCTGCTCTTGCTCTCAGAAGATCTCCCAGAAAATGATCCCTGATATCTTTATACAAGGAGCAGCATAACAAGAAATGTACTACATCTTCCACCTCCCCTGCGCCACAAATTCATGTCCACTGAGCATAGGGAACCCCTTTATACTTGCCTGCAGCTGGCTGGCAAGTACATTTCATAGAAATCTCCATCAAAAATTCTATTTCTGTTAAAAAAAATATATCCTTGTGGGCCAGAAGAATCTGTGCATCCTCTAAACAAGAATGTGACAGTGCCAACCAATTGCAAGCCCATCCACCTTTTGCGGACTGTTCTGTGAAACATTGTTTTACTAAATTGGTTTCCTCAAAATGCCTCATTCCTTTTCAATAAAGTATGATTGCCTTGTGAATTCTTGTCTTAATGGAAGGCAAGTCAACTTCCAATCTTAGTGAATGGGTGGGTACCCCGGGGGGAGTGCCAGCAGTTCTTTCAAGAACTTATTCTGTATGATATCAGCAGTCGGGGCAAATTCCTGTCCCCATAACTCCACCCTATATAGAAGTTGGGGGAGTACCTTAGCTGTATCTACTAGGGGGGCACCTTTATGCCCCCCATAAGATTGATTTACTTTTGCTGTTCTCCAGGCTGAAAGTTTTGCTACCTCTAGATTAGATTTCCAACTGCCATTATATGAAAAGATGTATCTCCAAATACGTAAAGCTAGCACATTGGTTATCTATTGATTGCCAATGGATCCATCATCAAACATTGTGATTAATGTTCAACTGCCAGATTATATCTTTTAAATAGGAAAGATTCTTGAATCTTATCTCCTACTATATTTTTTTTGACAAATTAAAATGTTACCTACAGCGATTAGAAATATCCACGAAAGGATCTCGGGAAAGAACTCAACAAAATTGCAAGATGATGGAATGACAATGGCTCAATTCGGACGACACAATAAACACCTGGTGTGGGGGAACAATCGTCAGTTGTTTTGACTATTGTGTCATCCAAATGCTGCCATAGTCAACTCAGCGCTGATCCTAATCCATACCACAGTTGATTATTTATTACCATGTTGTGTGGGGAGTACCCCCTAGTTGAACAACTGTAAAGTTGATTATTACCCCGTCCGAATTGAGCCAATGTCTTGACCATATGTAATCTAGCTGAGAATCTGATGGAAGTTCAGTAAGTCATAAAGAAATAAGACAAGTAGAAATCAGATATGTGTGTGTGTGTGTGGGGGGTGGGTGGGTAAATATTGAAGAGCAAATGTGAGAAAATATAAATAATGCACTCTTTTTCTGTTGCACAATGAGAGACTGAAATAGCAAAACAGTCATTTGATCTACAGATCAAAGCTTACACAGAGTTGTCAGTGTTCTATACTTGACTTGAAACCATGCTAATAATCACTCTGCAAAAACAATAACTCTTCCTAAAACACAATATCCATTTTACATTATTGCTTTTGCAGCACTGCTAATTAATGAAATTCCTATTGACACCTTTACAATGTATTCCTTTTGTCGAGACCTGGATTTTGTAGTTCTCAGAACCATATGATCTTACTTAACACAGCTTTTCACAATAGCTTCTGTCCCAATAGGCCCTGTCCACAGTGATATTTTTGCCTCTGGAACTTACCTGCGGTGAAGTAGATTAGGGCTAAGAAGCCCATTACCAGAAGTTTGCTTCTCTTTAGGTGCATTTTAGCAAGGCTCAGGGGGAAGAGAAGCAAAGTGCCTTCATGTCAAATAAATATACCAACATCAAATTTGAAAAAAAGGGGGAAATGCAAGCTTCGTACATGTTTACATGATAGGAAGAACAGAGTGGGTGGATTTAATCTTGCAGTCTGGGGTCCGGTAAGCTTATAATTACAGGTTTATTGGCAGTGAGGCCGAAGAACATCTAGAGACTTAAGAATATTTGGCAAGTCTCTCATGTACTGGGGAAAGAATGCTAAAACATAAGAAGAGCCATGCTTGATCAGACCAAGGGTCTATCAGGTCCAGCACTCTGTTCACACAGCTGTAGAACAGGGACCTACAAGCAAGATACAGTGCAACAGCACTCTCCCACCCATGTCCTCCAGCAACTGGTGCATATAGGCTTCCTGACTCTGATACTGAGGTAGCATAGAGGCATCAGGACTAATAGCCATTGATAGCCTTCTCCTCCAGGAATTTATCCACCCCCTTTTAAAGCCATCCAAATTGGTGACCATCTCTCCATCTCATGGTAGTGAATTTGATGGTTTAGGTATGCACTGCGTGAAGAAGTCCTTCCGTATATACATGGGCAAATGTCACAAGGCAAATCCTTTACACCCGCCCTCTTCGTCTGTCTTATGTCACCACCCTAAATGTCATCGAGAAACAGGAATGGAAGCTTCATAGTTGGGTACACAGCACCTTCAGTCTCACTAGACACCCACCACTACCATCTAAATTGGTGGCCAGTGAAATTTCCATCAGATACATTTTACTTGGACATCTCAAAACAGGTCTATTTTTTTCTATAATCTAGCAACATAGCAAAATCATGGTTAGGAATGCGCATCTTGGGATGGCTGGGCAACCTTTGTGAGTCTGGCAACCACCACATTCCCTCATGGGTGTTCTGTCAGGGCTGCACATTGGCCATGGGCAGGGCCAAAGGCAGCTGTATGGAGGCCCAAAGCCAAAGCTGTGAGTTAGTCCTTTTGTCTTTCTCTTTCTGCCATCAGTTTTTGTACACATTTTCAAACTGCGCACATTTTCTTCCATGTTTAAAGCATGTTTGTGCATTTTTCAGAAATATGGGGCTTGAGCTGCAGGAAAGGAAGGGAAACAATTTCCAGTGAAAAAATTAAGATGTGCTCCATCACAATCTCACAGACACACACTGGAGAGTTGAGAAAGGCAAGAACATGTTCCCTCACCAAGGAATGAATCAAGGGGCATGCACTACAAAACTGGCGATGGGATCAGACGTTCTGCATTTTGTTATGTGCCTCTGAGATGTTGGCAGGTATGGCTGTAATTCCTTGGGGACTTGAAACCTGCATTTGGATAGGCCCATATCTCACTGTAGATCTGAGATTATGAACCCGTACAATCTTACCAGCCAAGCACTGCCTGAAGATAGGTCCTTCTTCTGCTTGGGTGCTTTTGATGAAATCTTGTAGTACTTTTTGCTTCGTGGGTCAGAGATTTAATACACACCAAATGGGAATTGGCCTGAAGGAATAAAACCACCACACACACACAAATAAGCTGATGCCTACAAATGAAGCATGGGAGAGAAATTTGCAATGGAATCAAATGAGTTCAAATTTCTGTGAATCCAAACATTTTCTGAGTCATGTGGATTCTATGGACAAACAAGGGCTTGTTTGCTATCCCACTTTGGAGGGGATTAGCACAAGTCCGCATTAGTGTTAATGTGCAATTGCACTAGTGTACATCATCACTAATGCTCCCTTAGCCTAATTTCATGTGGCCCTCTGCTCCTGTATCTTTAACAGTTGTATAGAAAAGGGAATCTCAGCATGTGTCATTTGTATGCATGCAGCAGCTGGTGAAATTCCCTCTTCATCACAACAGTTAAAGCTGCAGGACCCCTGGCCTCTTTTCTACCTGCTCACTCTAGCATAGCTCCTACAGCTTTAACTGTTAAAGATACAGGAGCCCTGTCCTCCGTTTCATATGGTTTCTCTACAGTTATGGTAATACTGCCTCCACAACAGACAGTGAAAGGGGCTGAGTATTTTCTGCAGTGTAAGAGTCATTCTTCTTACTGGCAGACTCACATCTAATAGTCATGCGACTGTAGCAGAATTTCCGTACTCCTGAATTGCATGTTCTTCCAGTATGCTTACAAGTATTGTCATGTTCAACATTTTGATGGTGAAGACATGAAATAGCTCCAGCTGCGTATGATGAGCAAAGAGGGTATATTATTAAGCAAATGGCTAGTTAAGAGAATGGCCTCTAGCAACAGAAATAGCAATTGCCATGGCTAGGGATGGGCAGGGGTGGGTTGGTTCACATTTTAATATGAACTAAACTAATTCACGTTTCCTGAATTAATATGAGACCGAGAATTCAATTTTCACACTGCTCTGAATTTTGTGAAGCAATTTTCCAGTCAAAAAAATGTGTGTACACACACACACACACACACACACACACACCATGAACATTAGGAGGAAAATATATGCATTGCTGTGGGCATTTCTCCTAATCCATACCTCTTCGTATGCACAATTTCACCAAATGTACCCATTTTTGTATGTATGCCTCCCATTGTATGCATTTTCCCAGCTGTATGCAATTTTGTACGCATTTCCTGCCTTGTATGTATTTTTGTATACATCTCCCCTATTGCACCATTTTAATGCATTCTCCCATTGTATGCATTTTTGGGAAACACATACAAATATGAATGTGAATCTAAATGCAGACTTTTTACTAAAATAATAATAAGCACAAATTGATGCACAAATGGGATGGGGCAAAGGCAGTGCAAGTGGGGAGATCTTATCCTTGCAGTCGTTGTATCCTTTGAAAGCATGGGGGGGTCATGTGAACACCCTCCCCCCATGAAAAGGCAATAGAAGGATTGAGATGGGATGAAAGTGGATGGCATACATTACAGAAATGAGAAGCCATATGAACCTACTGACGCATACAAATCAACATCTCTGATGCCCTCCTAGGACTATAGGATTGCTGCTTTGGGCTTTGAAACTATACATACTTACCTGGGAGTAAGATCCATTGAACTCCATGGGACTTATTTCTTAATAAGACCAGGAATTGTACATTCCATTCCTAAGATTTCAAACTTAATTATTGTTCAAGGTCATGAATATTTGGTCAATAATTGAAGAAATTGAAAGAAAAGTAATCCAAAAACACTCATTCTAATAGTATTTTCATCGTGACTTCTGACGTGATCCCCATTGATCAGCTCATGAAGGCAAATCAACTGATAATAATTCCAACTTGACCACTATTCAATATGCATCCATGATACGTGGAATTTATGAAGATGAATATGCTTTCATTCAGTGACTGGGTTTTGGCTGGTTGACCATACAACGAAAAGAAAACTAGGTTAATTCATTTGTCTGATTTTTATATATGAGACATCCTTAAAGTATAACTGTTTCATACAATAATAATAATAATAATTATTATTATTATTATTATTTATAACCCGACTCTCCCTACAGATCGAGGCAGGGAACACAATGCAAAATACAAGCATCACAAAGTTAAAAAAAAATTAAAACGAGAAAACACATCATTAAAACATTTTAAAATTCATCCGGATAAGCCTGCTGGAAGAGAACAGTCTTCATGACTCTCTTAAATTCATGAAGACTGCTAATTTGTCTAACCTCCTCCAGCAGACCATTCCATAGTCTGGGAGCCATGGAAGAGAAGGTCCTCTGGGTAACACTCACCAGCCTAGTTCTGGCTGGCTTGAGTACGTTCTTCCCAGAGGACCTAAGAGTGCGGGCGGATTGTACGGGAGAAGGCGATCCCGTAGGTAGCCTGGGCCCAACCATGTAGGGCTTTAAAGGTAATAACCAACACTTTATACTTTGCCTGGAAACTGACCGGCAGCCAGTGAAGTGATTTTAAAACTGGTGTAATGTGGTCACCCCTAGGTGTACCGGTGACCCACCTGGCTGCCATATTTTGAACAAGTTGAAGTTTCCGGACTAGGCACAAAGGTAGCCCTATTACACACAATGACATGGAATGGGCTGTTTATTCTGCTTGTTCTATATGACACCATTTAACTTCTGATCTTTCAAAATGCAAAACAAAAACAGTATGACCAAGTGCTTCTCCACATGGGGATTATATCCTGCAACCAAGATCAGTCATTTAGGAAACGTTGTGGTCCTTCACATGATGTCGGGGTTGATCCCATGCTTTGTGACATTTATCCTGGTTTTGTAAAGATTGGAGAAAGTGCAATTTTTCTTTTGGGTGCACTATGAAACATTTTACTTGCAAGGTATAATTCTAGGGAAGGATTGAAGCCTAGGGTTGGTCCAGGTAAGCAGGAAGGCAGGGCAGAGAGCAGAGGGCAGGCTCAATGAGTCAAATGGCTGCCAGCACACTGGTTTTTTTTTTGGATGGATTGCCCATGCTCCCTCCACCCATCAGGATTTAGTGCTCCCACCCCACAGCTGCGAGGAAGTGGAGTTTTGTGGGAATCAAGCAGCAAAGTGCCATCTTAAAGTTCAGCCCAGGTTTGTTGATAGAGTGAAGGGGGGATGTAAGATACAAACAGTTGAGAACCACTGATGTATAAAATTCCTCCCCATTTTGTCCCTATTTTGTTATGGGGGAGATGTTGAAGATCACTATTTAAAAATGTATATAGCGTGTGAGCTTATGTAATAGGGGGAACTAATTTCCTTTCCCCCAATTGACCAGACCCCACCAACACACACACACAGACAAACACACATTCAGAAATGACTTCTGTTCTCAGTAATAAAATGTTGCTAATTCTCTGAATATGTTCCAGTTGCAGCTATTTTAAACATAGGTCCAGATTTGCATGTGTCTAGCCATTTTATTAGAGTTCTTAAGTTCAGACAACAGCAACAACAACACAACAAAAACAACAACACATTATAGGCAATGTACTAAAAGTCTGGTCCAGAAGACAGCGGGGAACAATTTATAGGAAGTAAAATCATGTATCAAAGGGAAGCGAGAAAGGAAACTTCCATAGTGTATACTTCCAGGCCTAAGGTGTGAGATTAAGGATGTTACAAATACCCAAGTATCTTCCTATTTTCCTCTTGGAAATATTTAAAGGACTTGAAATCTGCAAAAGTCTTTATAGTCTCAGCATGATGTACTTATAGCTACTTTTTCTCTGTAGAAAATGGTATCACACCAATCACCATTCTTAGTGCATCCTCGTGTCACAGTATTTTTTGGATTTGCTGTTCAAAGAGTAAAAACATGCATACTAGCATTTTCCATTCATATATATGCATTTCATTTTCAATATTTCTATACTGTCTAATAGCATTCTTTTTCTGGGAGGCTTATGAGTAAAGAAAATTTAAATCATAACATGCCCCCCACCAAAAAAAATCAGCAAAAGTCTATGTAATCATAGCAAATGGTGCTCAGAACTTCATTGTCTGTATTTATTTATTTATTACATTTCTATGCCACCCAATTACCGAAGATCTCTGGGCATTTCACGAAAATAGCATTAAACTAATCACCTTGCTTGTTGAATCCAATGACAGTAAAATTGTTTTCTGTCAGAAGAGTAAAAACTAGGGATGTGCACGGACCCCCCGGATCGGATCGGGACCCGGATCGGGACCTCCAATTTTGTCATGGATCGGTTCGGACAAAATCGGAGGCCCCCCGGACCGGATCGAGTCCGATCCCGATCCAAAATACGTAAATTTTTGGATCGGCCGCCATTTCCCCCCCCCCCCATAGACTTGCATTGCAATGCATGTCTATGAGGAAAAAATGGTGGCGGGTGGGTGAGGGGGGGCCTAACTCCCTCCCCCCCAGGGCCGTCCGCTGTGGACGGCCCCGGCAGGTAAGCCCCCTCCCCCGCACTCCCTCCCCCCCGGGGCCGTTCGCTTCCATCCGCTGGCGCCCACGGGCACCCGCGGATAGAAGCGGACGGCTCCGGGGGGGGGTAAGCCCCCTTCCCCGCCACTGCTTACCTTTTAGGGCCGTTCGCTCCCATCCGGCGCCGGCGGCTACCACCAGCCGGCTTTGCGGCTAGTTCTAGAGTAGCGTGCCAGGTGATCACCTGGCACGCCACCCTGGAGCAGGCCGCAGAGCCCGCTGGTAGTAGCCACCGGCGCCGGACGAGAGCGGACGGGCCGGAAAGGTAAGGGCCCCCCTCCTCCCCTCCGCGCACCCCCTCCTCCCCTCTGCGCGCCCCCTGCTTACCTTCCCGGCCCGTCCGCTCCCGTCCGGCGCCGGCGGCTACTACCAGCGGGCTCCGCAGCCTGCTCTAGAGTAGCGCGCTGGGTGATGACATCACCTGGCGCGCCACCCTGGAGCAGGCTGCAGAGCCCGCTGGTAGTAGCCGCCAGCACCGGACGGGAGCGGACGGGCCGGGAAGGTAAGGGCCCCCCTCCTCCCCTCCGCGCGCCCCCTCCTCCCCTCTGCACGCCCCCTGCTTACCTTCCCGGCCTGTCCGCTCCCGTCCTGCGCCGGCGGCTACTACCAGCGGGCTCCGCAGCCTGCTCTAGAGTAGCGCGCTGGGTGATGACATCACCTGGCGCGCCACCCTGGAGCAGGCTGCAGAGCCCGCTGGTAGTAGCCGCTGGCGCCGGACGGGAGCGGACGGGCCGGAAAGGTAAGCGCCCCCCTCCTCCCCCCCCCGCTGTCCACTTTCATCGGCGGGCGCCCGCTGGCGCCCGCCAATGGAAGCGGCGGTGGGCGCCAGTGGGCGCCCGCCAATCCGCCGATCCGCCAAACCGGTTCGGAGCCTTTTCGGATCGGTTCGGAATGGATCGGAAATCGGATAATTTATCCGATTTCCCACTGGACCGGACTCCGATCGTGGATCGGGTCCGATCCAGTGCACATCCCTAGTAAAAACAAGCATTTTGTATTATTCATTCATTTTTATATATTTGATTTTTGATATTCCTATACTGTCCAATTGCTAATATTTCCTGGGAGGTTTATGAGGGAAGAAAATTAAAAACACAACATGCAAAAAGGCAGCACGCAAACAATTGAGCTTCCCCTGCTCAGCCCTGAAAATTGCAGAAATATCAGCTATGGGGGTTTGAGAAATTCCTCTTTTCCTCAGTTCATCTGCATCCACACACAAACACAACTTAACATCCAACCATTCCCATCTCCATACTCTATTTACACAGGCTGGACTTGATGGAGCCTTGGTCTCATCCAACATGGCCCATCTTATGTTTAGTTCTAACCACATGCACACACATACACACACATAGAATCATAGAATCATAGAATAGTAGAGTTGGAGGGGGCCTATAAAGCCATCAAGTCCAACCCCCTGCTCAATGCAGGAATCCACCTTAAAGCATCCCTCAAAGATGGTTGTCCAGCTGCCTCTTGAAGGCCTCTAGTGTGGGAGAGCCCACAACCTCCCTAGGTAATTGGTTCCATTGTTGTATTGCTCTAACAGTCAGGAAGTTTTTCCTGATGTCCAGCTGGAATCTGGCTTCCTGTAACTTGAGCCCATTGTTCCGTTTCCTGTACTCTGGGTTGATCAAAAAGAGATCCTGGCCCTCCTCTGTGTGACAACCTTTCGAGTATTTGAAGAGTGCTGTCATGTCTCCCCTCAGTCTTCTCTTCTCCAGGCTAAACATGCCCAGTTCATTCTGTCTCTCCTCACAGGACTTGTTTCCAGACCCCTGTTCATCCTCGTTGCCCTCCTCTGAACACGCTCCAGATTGTCTGCATCCTTCTAGAAATGTGGTGCCCAGAACTGGATGCAGTACTCAAGATGGGGCCTAACCAGTGCCGAATAGAGGGGAACCAGTACCTTGCACAATTTGGAAGCTATACTTCTATTAATGCAGCCCAAAATAGCATTTGCTTTTTTTGTAGCCACATCACACTGTTGGCTCATATTCAGCTTGTGATCTACAATAATTCCAAGATCCTTCTTGCTTGTCATATTGCTTAGCCAAGTATCCCCATCTTATAACTGTGCACACACACACACATTCCCAGAGATCCATCCATCCATTCACATCCATCCACACTAACCAAATTTAATGCCCACTTCCATCCATCCACCGTAACCCACTCATCCACAGCCATCCATCCACCGTAACCCACTCATTCACAAACAGTAACTGGGATTGTGGGAGGTAAACCACCCACTTACCAACCCACATATCTCAGCTAAGCAGTGGGAGGCTCAAACCTCCCCTCTAAAATGATCTCTCCCCTTGCTGCTCATAAAAACATAAGACAAGCTGTGGTGGCTCAGACCAAGGGTCTATCTAGTGTGACCATATTTTGGAAACCAAAAAGGAGGACAACTTGGCTGTCCCAATGGGGCGTGTCCACCAAACATGGCCTTGGTCACATGTCTGATTTCACAGCATACAATTAAGACAAACCTGTTCTACACAACATCTTAATGTTAAAATCTCTGAAATCACTCACTCCTACTTTTGTAGCTTTTGCTACTTTGAAGCTTCTGCTATACTCTGTGTGATACAGTCTCCTCTTCCCTCAAATATCTTTTCTGACTGCAAATCCTTCACTGGATGACCATAGTCTCAACTTTCCTAACATTTAACACTCTTTCCCCATCTATTTTCTCATATCCATACTCATATGGCATTGTCAGATTACCCATGAGAGAATAGGGCATCCAATAGGAAAAAAACTTTCTGACCTATTCCTTTGTTAACATGTTTGATTATATTTTTCTTTCAGCTATTCTTTCTTAAATGAAGGTCAGCTCATGCAGCACCTTAGGTTTTGGTACGTTTGCACATCTTCCTCCTCGATCTCCTTCCATCTATATTTAATTTCTGGTTCACTAATGATTAGTAGTAGTTATGCGCCTTCGAATCGACTTTGACTTATGGCGACCCTTTGGCTCAGCAACTTCCAGTTGCATCTGTTGTAACTTCATGTCCGCATTTTCCTTTGTGGAGTCAGTCCAACTCTTGTTCAGTCTTCCTCTTTTCCTTATACCTCCTGTTTTTCCTAGCATTATTGTCTTTTATAATGAGTCATTTCTTTTCATTAAATGCCCAAAGTATAATAGCCTCAGTTTCAACATTTTCGCTTCTAGTGAGGGGTCTGGCTTAATTTGTTCTAGAATCCACTTATAGGGCTTTTTTGTAGTCCATGGTAACTGCAAAACATTCCTCCAACATCACATTTCAAGTGAGATTGGAAATACCATGGTCTGAATAATCCAATGTTTCCAATGTTATTTCATTACTTTTAATGATAAATGCATGATTAATTTCTCTACCAAGCATTCAGTTGAAACCTTCAATTGGATATTGGATGTTCTGTTCTTAGGCTGCCAATTGATGATATGATTAAAATTCATTACTGTTTCCAGTGTGAAGGAATACGTGGGACCTTTCAATGACTGGATAACTCTTCCAAAGTCTTTAAGGCTGCAATATTTTACTCACTTTCTTGGAAGTCAGCCCAATTGAACTCAGTGGGACTTGCATCTGAGCAGCCACGGGTAGGATTGTGTCATTAATTGATTAATTGATTTCGGACATTCTGGTACCAACTATGTAATGTGTGAATTTATATAGACTCTGCCAGAGGTGAGGAACATGTAGCTCTCCACATCACTCACCATAAACTCTGCTATCTAGGGCTGATTGGAGTTGCAGTCTACCAACACCTGGAAGGCCACACTTTCCCCACACCCAGACTGCATTATCCCTTCTCTCCTACAGTCTAAATTCTGCTGACAAGGTTGAAAATGGCAAATGCAGTTCAATGAAAGCAAGTGTAAAGTGACACACATTGGGCAAAAACATCCTAACTCCAAGTATAAGCTGATAGGATCTGAGCTAATGGTGACTGACCAAGGAAGAGATCTTGGGGCTTTGTGGGGACAGCCTGATTAAAATGTTGATCCAGGCTGCCTCTACACGAGAGGTTTAAAGCTCTTTCAAGTCTCATTAAAATTTTTACCTCTACATGAGCGGAGCGCAAATCGGGAGTTGAGGTGCGTTATCTATCCGATTATGCGCATTATCGAATGCGCATTAAATAGCGAGTTTTATTTTGCTGCGGGCCGTTAAAGCGCATTTTGATTATGTGAACAAGCGATTCTCCACATTAACTACTTCTAAAGCGCATTTCAAACAACTGGTAAGGCCACCAGTTGTGCGCTCAATTACCTCCTGTGTACAGTCATTTACCATAAAGTGCTTCCGAAAAGATGTGCATAATTGGAGAACCAGGCATCAAACCGAATTCTTGTAGAGGGGGTCCCAGTATGGCCCTGTTCAGACAACACTCAGGGCTTTGTGGTTAGCTTAACCATGTTCAGCTGTGGTTAATGCTAACCACATACAAAAGGCTAGCAGGCGACACTTTTAACCCTTTTGTGGTTAAGGTTTCCTTAACCACATGCTAATCACAAAGTGGTTAGTGGAACGCCTGATTCCTCCAAGTGATCCACCCCATACCCCAGCAACCCTAGCGCTAGGAGCCCTGGCAGATATAGCTGTTATTTTAGTGCAGGCACCAATGAAATCAGCAATTACATACATGCATCACCCCGTTTAGTGCGTGGTTCCTTTGCTTTCTGCATCGCCATGCCTGCTATACCTCTGTAGTCATCACAGGGAAGGCAGAAGCCTCCCGAGATGGCTGCGCTAGCCACGTCATCAGGCAGCGCCACCACAGTAATCAGAACCTGAGGGGTGTAATGACGCTTCAATGAGGTAGGGGAAACAGATTCTTCATATGGGGAAATTGCAAGCAGGGATTTAAACAGCTATACTGTAAGCATGCTCCGCTAAGAAGAGCAAAAATCACTCAAAACATCTAACGTGAAAGCACTAAATGGCAGCCACAGCGAGCTTATCAATGGGCAGTCCAGAGCAGTCATAGAGCCCGCTGTCTAGAACTGCTCCACTTAGTTAGGCCACTCAGTACTAGAAGCTCTATGCCTTAACCATGGCCCCTTGACCACAGACACGTGCCAGACTACACTTTTTGCCATGATTAGTGCCTATAACCATATTGCACAACGTGGTTAGTGAGCCTAACCACAATGTGATTAACGGGGCAGATGGTTAGGGAAAACGTTTGTTCAGGCAACACCATTAACCATGCTGCCCTAAACACGCTAACCACAAAAGGGTTAATGGCGTGGTTAACAGTGTTGTCTGAACGGGGCCATTGTGAAAGCTCTAGTGAATATGAAAATGGACTTGGAAGGGCTCAAAGGTGCCCAGGATTCAATGAAATGCACTGACAGAGTTCTCTAGATGTAAATCTTACACATTATGAAGAACCTCCAACCCTTTATTCTCTAAACAGAATAAATGACATCTCACAAATCAATAGAGATATCTTGGCATGAAAAGGTCATCTTTGTACATGTTGCAGAGACTGAGAGCCTATCTACACTACTGTTTTAAAACAGTTTATAACAGTTTTAAACCATTTTAAAGCAGTAGTATAGATAGGCTCTGATGCCAGATTTTAAAACAGGGATAAGACAAACTGGATTAATGGTACCAGGAGGAGAGAGAGGGAAGACAAGATGTCAACAAGCCAAACAAATCTATACTTGGTCTTTTTGGATAGTCCACATGTTGTTATTGTTACAAAGGTCTTTTTCACAGCATAGCATCTCTTCTTTAAATGTATGGTCCCTGTACCTCACATTTCGGCATGCAGCACTGCAGCCCCGGTCCATGTGTGTCATAGTACGTTCTGGAAAGGGGAACGAGAAAGACAAAAAATAATAATACTCATCACCACCTCACTGTGTTTGATAAGCTGATTGTTTTCCAATTGTGTTACCGTCATGTCCTGCATAAATATCAGTTGTATTAAGGAAGAGCCAGAGGTGTACTGGAACTGCATGCCACATCTGTTCTTCTTTCACTAAGTGCGTTGAATATCTGATGATCAGAGAGGCAATCCACCTCACCCATCCTCCTGTAGCTGCCTCTACAGGAGGCATTTATCATGCGCTCGTGATTGTTCACTCACAGAAGTTTGCCAGTCCTTTTCATGACGTCGTCACATTCCAATGCCTCTCCAGTTGTTTTCAAGCAGGAACCAGCCATTTTATATATCACCAAAAATGTGGTAATAAATCCATATCACACAATATAGCAACACTATCTGCTGACGGTATAAATGAAACATAGGGGAAAGAACTGGCAAAAATTAGGGGGGGTGGGGAAGCACACGTATTGTGCCGATCATAAACCCGCTAAGACTATGGAAGATAAAGCCCAGCTAAGGCTGCAGGATGTTTGATTAATATAGAGACACCATTCAAGTGCTGTGCTGAATTTCTGTCTGGATTTTCCAAACTTTTTGCTTCCCTATGAAAGAGGCAGTTGCTTTTCTGCATCCTTTGCAGAGATTGTAAGAATTTCAGAGAATTTCTTATGGAAATCACTATTTTGTGCAAATAGCAGGTGTAAATAGTACCATTCATAGAAAATTGCAGGTGTTTATGGTCCAATTACATGTATTTTCAATATTATATTATAGAGTGGACACTTAAGAAAAACATTTGAACGAAAGTGAATCTTTTGAAATGTGGATATGCTGACATACGTTGAAGATACCATGGACTGACCAAATAACAAATGAGGACATCGTGTGTAGGGTAAACAAACCAAGAGAATTAATAATTACGATCAAAAGAAGAAAATTGCAGTATCTTGGTCATAGTATTCAGGAAAACAATACACCATTCTCCAACTTATTATACAAGGGAAAATTGAAGGGAAAAGATCAGTGGGAAGAAGATGAACACCATGGCTAAAGACTTGAGGGAATGGTATGTCTGTACTTCTACACAATTATTTAGAGCAGCGGCATAAAAAACAAAAATAGCTGTCATGATAGCTAACCTCCGATAAGAGAAGACACCCTAAGAAGAAGATTCTCTGCAGTGAAAGAGTCATTTTTCTTACTGTCAGACTCACTTTGAATAGTCATCCGACTGTAGCAGAATTTCCGTATTCCTGCATTGCATGTTCTCTCAGTATGCTGACAAGTATTGTCATGTTCAACATTTTGACAACGAAGGCATGTAATAGCTCCAGCTGGGTTTGATGAGCAGAGAGGGAAAATTATTAATGGCTAGTTAAGAGAATGGCCTCTAGGAACAGAAATAGCAATTGTTATGGCTAGGGAGGGGAGGGGTTGGTTGGTTCACATTTTAATATGAACTAAACTAAATCACATTTCCTGAATTAATATGAGATTGAGAATTCAATTTTCTGCTTCAATTTTTCACACTTCTCTGAATTTTGTGATGCAAAAATTGCAATTTCTATAATGGGATTAGGAATGATCTGTTGCGACCAATTATTCAAGATCTCCCTGGTCGCTCCAAAGAAACTCTATCTATTATTCTTCTCCAGGGCAAAGATAAACTTGTTACCGCCCAAGTCTCAAATTTTGTATATCTCGCCATTCGTTATAGAACTCAAATGGCTATATGAAGATATTTCCATGTACTGTCCTGTGAATTTTGACAAAACTGTATATTTTAATTTGTGATATGGTCTGTTGACCGATAATAAAGTGATTGATTGAATTTTCCAATCAAAAACTGTACACACTCACACATACACACACAATGTGAATATTAGGATCTTTGAAAATGCAAAACAAAAACAGTATGACAATGGGCTTCCCTACACAGGGCTAATATCCTGCAAGCAAGATCGGTTCCTCAGGGAATTTTGTCAGTCTTTACACAATGTCATCAATCTTCAGAACTCCTCTCATGCTTTATTTCTGGTTTTGTAAAGTTTGAGGAAAATTTGATTTTTTAAAAGCAAACATTATGAAGCATTTTACTGGCTGGGTATTCTTCTGGAATTGTGCTATACCATAGCACTATCTAGTGGCTCTAAAATGGAACATATAGAACTTTATGAGAAAGGAATCCCTGAAAAACATTTCAGCTGGTGTAAAGGAGCCGATCTTAATTACGTGAAGAATATGGAAGCAGAAGCTCTGGAAAGGGTGTGGAATTTTACCCTGTATGGTAAAGTCCAAAATGACTATCTGAGCAGTAGGTTATTAAGTAAATTTTTGGGGGGAGGTGCATTTTGATTCATAATGCTATCCATATATTCCTTGCCTGATACATAATCTCAAACATAATTTGTGTACCCATCCTACAGCATTGATAAATTTCTTAACCTTAATCTCATACTATACCAATGTATTCTTTGATATGTAGGAGAAATAAAGTTTCTCAGAATTATAGAGATTTTAAGTGTAGCATTTGAAGTGGAGCAGCCTATGACAATTTCTCATTTCCCCCCCAAGAGGTTGCAAAAACAATCATGTTTACTGAAAGCTTAATCCCAAAATATTTGATCAAAAACATTATTTGAAAGGCTCAAATGGTCTTTCTTAAAGATAATACAAAATGTTGGTTTTCCATATAAATTTAGATGATGGTTATCTTTTTATTGAAAATACATCCATCATCAAACATTGTGATTAATGTTCAATTGTCAGATGATATCTTTTAAATAGAAGAGATTCTTGAAACTTATCTCCTACAATATTTATTTTGACAACTAAAATGTTACCTACAGCTATTAGAAATATCTATGAAAGGACCTGAGGAAAGAACATAACAAAATTGCAAGATAATGGAATGACAATGGCTTGACCATATGTAATCTAGCTGAGTTTCTGATGGAAGTCCAGTAAGTCATAAAGAAATCAGACAAGCAGAATTCAGATATGTGTGGATGTGGGTGTGGATTTAAATATTGAAAAGTGAATGTGAGAAAATATAATAGACAATACACTCTATTTGTATTGCACAATGAGAGACTGAAATGGGAAAAGAGCCATTTGATCTTCAGATCAAAGCTCACACAGAGATGTCAGTTTTCTATACTTGGCTCTACACCATGCTAATAATCACTCTGCAAAAACAATAACTCTTCATAAAATACAATATTCATTTTACACCATTACATTTGCAGTACTGCTAATTCATGTAATTCCTGTTGACACCTTTACAATGTATTCCTTTCATTGAGACCTGGATTTTGTAGTTCTCAGAACCACATGATCTAACTTAACATGGCTTTTTGCAATAGCTTGTGTCCCAATAGGTCCCGTCCACAGTGTTATTTTTGCCTCTGGAACTTACCTGCATTGAAGTAGATTAGGGCTAAGAAGCTCATTACCAGAATTTTGCTTCTCTTTAGTTGCATTTTAGCAAGGCTCAGGGGGAAGAGAAGCAAAGGGCCTTCATGTCGAATGAATATACCAATATCAAATTTGAAAAAAGGGGGGTGGGAATGCAAACGTCTTGCATATTTACATGATAGGAAGAACAGAGTGGGTGGATTTAATCTCGCAGTCTGGGGTCCAGTAAGCTTATAATTACAGGTCTCTTGGCAGTGCGGGTGAAGAACATCTAGAAACTTAAAAATATTTGGCAAGTCTCTCATGTACTTGTGAAAGAATGCTAGAACATAAGAAGAGCCATGCTGGATCAGACCAAGGGTCTATGTAGTCCAGTGCTCTGTTCACACAGCTGTAGACCAGGGACCCACAATCAGGACACAATGCAACAGCACCCTCTCACCTGTGTTCCCCAGCAACTGGTGTATATAGGCTTCCTGCCTCTGACACTAGAGGTAGCATAGAGGCAGCAGGACTAATAGCCATTGATAGCCTTCTCCTCCAGGAATTTATCCACCCCCTTTTAAAGCCATCCAAATTGGTGGCCATCTCTCCATCTCATGGTAGAGAATTTGTTGGTTTAGCTATGTACTGTGTGAAGAAGTCCTTCCTTTTATCTGTGGGTCACATGGCAAATCCTTTACACTTGGCTGCTTCTTCTGCCTCATGTCATCATCCTAAATGTCATCAAGAAACAAGAATGGAAGCTCCATGGTTGGGTACACAGCATCTTCAGCTTCCGTAGATACCCACCACTACCATCTAAATTGATGGCCAGTGAAATTTCCATCAGATACATTTTACTTGGACATCTAAAAGCAGGTTTATTTTTTTAAATCTAGCAAGAAAGCAAAATCATGGTTGGGAATGTGCATCTCGGGATGGGTGGGCAACCTTTGTGTGTGTCACAACCACCGCATTCCCTCATGGGTGTTCTGTCAGGGCTGCATGTTGGCCGTGGGCAGAGCCAAAACTGTGGGTCAGTCCTTTTTGTCTTTCTTTTTCTGCCACCCTTTTTTCTCTCCCGTCTCAGGACTGCCAGAGAAGGGACAGACCACTTTGGCCAGAGGTCTAAAATGAGTGCATGTAGAGGGCTTTTGAAAGTAGGCTGAAACTATATGGCCTTAGGGATTAGGTTGCCCACCTTTGTCATATCTCATGTTGGTCATGTGCCAAGGAGATTAGATTGAAAATCCATGTGTATTTCTTTGCACATTTCCCAAATGTATGCATCAATTGTACACATTTTCAGAATGTGCACATTTTGTTCCATGTTTAAAGCATGTTTTGCTCATTTTTCAGACATATGCAGTTATTCATGTGCATTTTTCAGATGTAGGCATGTTCAAATACCTGTGTGTATTTTGTATGAATCACGTTGCAAAGTTAGAAATGTACAGACCTCAACTGCAGGTTGTGTGTGGGTCTGTGTTCAATTCCAGGAGGTGCAAACTGAGTAAACACTGGTTGAAAACAAACTAAAATTCTCATACATCTCCACTCCTGATTCCCCTCTACCAGGGTCTCCCCTAAACATCTACCAGGAATTTTCATTCCCATAGTATCAGGATTGCATATCCTCCAACTGAAACTATTTAATTTGGATAGAGAATATTTTCATATCAGAACTTAAAAAGAGCTATGCTGGATCAGACCAAGGGTCCATCTAGTCCAGCTGTCTGTTCACACATACCCTTGTGTGCACATTTTAGCAAACAAGACTTTTGCTTCTGTATAATTGTGATGCAACCCCAGGCATGTCTTTGCCCCTTACTTGTAGAACAAGGGACTTTTGGATATAACTTTTGTCAACTGCCATGTCTTCAACTAGCTAATAAAATGATCTATGACGAAGCCTCAGATATGGAGAGCTATCAGTACTGTGGGAGTCATCCATCAAAGTTACAGTGGTTGCTGCATGGTTGGTGTCATTATTTATTAAAAGAATCAAAAGCCAGAAGTGATAGCTATTTAGTTATTTATTAATTATACTTGTACAAGTTCTTTGGATGGTGCACAATGCACCTGAAATCTTCCTAATCTCACAAATCCACCTGCACCTCAATCTCGCGATTTCCAGAACTTCTGATGGTTGCAGCGGTCTTTGTCACAGCACAGCATATAATGTTCAATTTTATGAGAATTCCTGTACCGTTCAGTGCGGCATGTAGCACTGCAGCCATAGGCCACGTGCTGTAAATGGCCTCCTGGAAAAGGAAAACCAGAAAGAGAATAATTCATCATGGAGTCATGCAGCAGAGTGATTCAGAAGGTCGTTCTCCAAAATTCATGTCTCCCTTGTAAGCAACAGTAGAATTAAAAATGAGCAACAGGTGCATTAGCGCAAGGTGACACATTTCCTCCTCTTCCGTTGGGTTAGTTGAATATCTCATGGCCAGAGAGATAAGTTCACCGATTTCGGCTGCCTCTAACTCCCAACCAGCTGACCTGAATGTTCAGGCAACTCTCCTGATTAAGGATGTACAAATCAGCAAGTTTGTTAAAGTTCTCCAAATTCTGTCTTGTAGCCCATTCAAAGTAGTTTCCATATCAAACTGCAACCTTTGTTTTTTTCTCTCTGCATGAAAATCCACCTGTATTTCTACGCACATTTCCCAAATGTATGCTTCAATTGCATACATTTTGTGTTCATTTTCTCCTACATTTAGAGCACGTTTGTTCACATTTTTCAAAAGCATGCATTCATTCATGTACATTTTTTCAGGCGCACACATCTTCCAAATTCATTTATGTGTAAGTGTATGTGTATTCTGTGAATCATGTTGCAAGTTTGGAAATGTACAGACTTCAACTGCAGGTTGTGTTTGGGTCTGCGTTCAGTTCCTGGAGGTGCGAACCGAAAAAATTTTCTCAAACGAATCAAAATAAATTTGTCATACATCTCCATTCCTGATCCCCTCAAGTATCCCCTAGTCATCTACCAGGTATTTTCATGCCCCATAGTATCAGGGTTGCATATCATAGAATCATAGAATCATAGAATAGTAGAGTTGGAAGGGGCCTATAAGGCCATCGAGTCCAACCCCCTGCTCAATGCAAGAATCCACCTTAAAGCATCCCTGACAGATGGTTGTCCAGCTGCCTCTTGAATGCCTCTAATTATCATCCAACTGAAACTATTTATTTGGTATAGAGAATATTTTCATATCAGGTTTCACTTCTGCTGCAATCCTAGTTAATGTCACAACCAAGCCTCTATATAATGCAGCTCCAGAAAGACTCCAATAGTACCTATTTTTCTGGCATGCTTGTTGTTGTCTTTGTTCTTTGGGATCTGCCACATACAATGTTCTCATACAACTCTTACAATAATACTAATACTAATACTAATAATAATAATAATAATAGGCCACCTTTCAAAGCAAAAGCCCTCCCAAGATGGCATGCAGCAATAAAAATACATAAAATCATTAAGATATTAAAAGTGATGAAAACACAAACACACTAAAACAGCAATAAAAGCCAACAATATAAACATTGACACAAACTAATGATAAAACCATCAACAAAGACACAGGAGCCCTGTTACCAAAATGGTGGCAAGACTCTGAGTATGGTCTTCCTGCCTCCTGTGCTCTGAATTGGTCCCAGAAATGGACTGGCAGCCAGTACAGATGGAGAAACACCAGCATAATATGAACACATACAACATTCCTAGTTAGCAGCTGAGCTGCCCTATTTTGGATCATGCACTGTTGCACTGACCTTTAACAGTCAACCGGCTGTAGCAGAATTTCCTCTGTCCTGCACGGCAAGTTCTTAAACGATGCCTACAAATGTTATTAGGTTCAACATTTCGACAATAATTGCATCTGAGGTCTTTCACTGAGAAGGAAGGGAGGAAAAGGAACAACATTAAGCAAATGGCTTATTGGAGAACCATTTCTACAAGCAGAGCAAGCAATAGCCATTACCTTTTTGAGAAGTAGTACATAAACCTTTGTTTCCATGCAATGCAATGAAAAGGCAACATCAGTTTTTCATATGAGAATGAAAGATTCTGGACATGTAGATGGCACATGTTCTAGAAATAAAAGTGAAGGGGTAGATTCTAATCTGAACCAACCTGCTTACTCTAATCATCATGTCCTAAGGTGTGGAGGAGTTGGTACTACTATGTATGTTAGGACCTTCTCAGTAGTGGCACCTAGACTCCGGGATTCCCTCGCATGGAAGAAATGCTCGGCTCCTCCACTGCTTAGCTGCAGACGCTTAGAGAAGTGCTTCTTTTTCAGTTGCCAGTTGGGTTTAGTGGAAACTGACATGATAAGAGTATTGGCATCTCTTGACTTCCCTATTCTGCTACTTGATTGCATTTTAGTTGTAATTCTTCTAAAATGTGGTAATACTTTTGTTGATAGTGTTGTTAGCTGCCTTGCAGTCCTTGATGGGGAAAAATGTGAGCTGTAAATATTTTAAGTGTAATACATAAATAGCAATGATCCGTTACTAGGTTTGGCTCTGATTCTAAATCTCCCAATGAAAAGTTGATGAGGAGGAATGCCTTAGCTCCAAGTTTGGCAGATAACGGACAACCAGAAATATGGATGTAGAAGATATTTCCTTTTCCTGCTTCATCCTTGCTTTTAGTGAACTCTTGTGAAATTGGAATTGCTTGTTGTGCGTAGGAGCATATTTACAGGGGCTTTGGTGGGAGTGGATCTCTTGAGGGTGGGCTATCCGCTGTTGACAATAACCATGATTAGCAGACTCTTCTGAAATCAGATTTTTTCATTAGATGTAGGATAGTCATTGCTTATATTTCTCCATTCAGAGAGTGTTTGAAAGTTTTGATTGGAGTCTGCAGTGCAGATAGGCATCTGCAGAATTTTTTTTTTGAAAGCCTGTCAGTACAATCCTATGCATGTTTACACTGAAGTAAGTACCACTGTGTTCAGGGGGCTTACTCCCAGTAAGTATTTTTAGGTTTGCAGCAAGCCCAAGTTATATCTATCACCTGTGTGCTCTGCAGTTTGACATACAGAGCAAGCCTACACAGAGATATCAGTTTTATATATAATGTTACCCACTTCACAAAAGCAACCACTCCTATCTATTATTATACACCATTTTTTAATTTTAAAAAATTAGTGTCTTCAATTTCATTTATTCCAATTGTGATGCTTTTCTCTTCTGGGACTGACCTTTTGTAGTACCAAGGAGGACTGGGTGATCTAAATTAAGCAACTTCTGTGCAATGGCTTCTGTCCTAATGGATCCCCCCTTTAGAGTTTGGGTTTCCTTGGCTCTGGAGCTTACCTCGTTTTCCTTGGGTCTGGGACTCCATGTAGAGCAGGGCTAGGATAGCTATTGCCAGAAGCTTGATCATTTTTAGTTTCCTTCTTCCAAGCCACAGGAAGATGATAAGCAACAGGCCTCAGTTAAATAAAAGGAATTGAGAACTTCCTACACTGGGTGATGGGAAACAGAAAGTGGGCAGATTTAACATTGCACCTGTGGCCCATTGAGTATATGATTATGACCTCATTGGCCATGAGGGTGTAGAACACCTAGAGACTCATGAACATCTGGCAAATGTCATGTGTACTTGAAAAAGAATGGTGTGTGTAAGTGACAGGATTGGGACAGTAATTAAAATTGTGTCCCTTGCCCTGCTTTGAATCCTAGATAGATAGAGGCAATGGGGATGGATATTTCAGAATTAGGTGCACATCACCCTTGCTCTATCTTGATACCCACCACTGTTCTTGAAAATGAAAAGGTGCATTTTACAACCATATCTATCAACAGGTCTGAAAAATAAATAAATGCTCATTGAAAAATGCAGCAAGCCAAGTTCCCCTCTTAACAGGGAGCTGTGATTTGTGGGGGGTGCAGGCCAGCAGTGAAAGAGGAAAGGCAAGGAGCAGCAGCCCAGCTGTGACAGCAGCACCTTCCCAGGGAGAGGGCTGCTGAGCCAATCAGCATCCTGATGATTTTGATGGAGGTAGGGTCAAAGCTCTCATGAGATCTCACCTTTGTTCAACCCGAGGCCCAAAAAGGCAGGGCTCCCCTGCAGCTGCAGGATCATACTTGTTGACTTCCCATCCACCCACTCTGGGTAGTAAGGTGTCTTGAAATGGCAGAAGTAGTCACCAGTTAATGGGGCTGGGAAGGATTTTTAGCTGCATAACAGTTTCTTGCCTTCCCCATTATAAGATTAATTCCATTGTGAATAAATTGATCTGGACTATCAATAAATGCTTTGTGGATCCTTCATTTTATAATGTTTGTCACCATCATGTAGGTGTGATAGGCATTGGGCTGGAACCATTAGGGAGAGGGGTTGGGATTGGACTCCCCTATCCCCATGGTGGGGATTGCTGTAAGGGATCTTGGGGATGAGGCATCAAGACCAGAACCAGCATGGGGGCTGTGAGCTGGCCACATCTGGGGTGATGGAATGGGGTTCCCATTGTGATCCTTGCTGTGGTGTGCCCTTGGCCATACCATTCACCACCAGTGCTCCTGGCATGTGGGTCAGCAAGGGGGAATTGGACAGCAGGTGGATGGGCTGATGACAAGATCCATGCCCTATGCTGCTGCCAAGCTTACTCAAGTAAAAGTCAGTAACGTGGCCAATTTATTATGCCAGCTATGTCTGTGTGTCTAATGTATTTTCTCCCCTTCTCCAACTGGACCCAATTAAGTTCTGCCCATATGAACACTTGTTCTGAAAGTCTTATCCCAAGGTGGCATGTGTGCTGTGGAGATTGGGCTGGTTTGTGGCACACAGTCATGTGTACACATTGTGGCAAATGATCGTTTGCTGCAGCATATTTGTGAATCAAGCTCTTGCTTGTACCCATCTCGAATAGAGGCAAGGTATGTGTCATTGGGTCATAACTTCATTCCTAACAAATGAGCCCTGCAATAAATACTGAGATTGCATTACAGGTAACCATCTGGGCTGAGTCAGGATACACCAGGTGACTTCATGCTGTTGGTGTCATGTTGGAGTTGGAAATAAGCCATTTTGTTGCTTCTGATTCTTCTCAGCCACACAAGTATTCATTTTCCTTCAACCTCTTGGTAGTTGAGGCAAGAGATAAAAAAAGGAGTGCTGTTGCTTGCCACTTGGGTCCCAAAGCCCTAAACTACAGAGATAGAAAATCTAGAAGACTTCCTTCATCTTCTCAGAACCTCTGAATGCTCATCAGTGACTGTTTCATAGGGATGTGTATCGTATCATTAAAACGTCCGATAACGATACGATATGCTCTTTATCGTTTATACGATTAACAATAACGATATGATACAACTTCCTACGATAATCATCGGAGACGATAATTTTCAGCCCGATTATATTGGATTATCGGACTGCCATATAAATAAACCTATAACTTCTGTATTTTCAAAGTTAGAGGCTTGCAACTTGGTCACAGGACTTATGGGATATGCCTAAGTATGTGTTTGAAATTTGAGATCGATCCCTCCAACCCTCGATTTTATAGGAATTTATTAAAGATTGTTTAAGTTCTGACAGGTCAGAATGACAGCTCGCCACATGCATTCATTCAGACCTGTCAAAAAGTTGCAGGATCCTTAATAAATTTATACACCCAAGTCATGCACCCAAATTCCAATAGTTATCATTATGTGGCTCTCAAGAAAAGTACCTATTTGTAGGGATGTTGGAGGAATCCAGTTTGGGGTTTGAGCTCGGCAAGTTGTTGCTAGCTTGGCCCCCTGGATGCCAGCTTGCAGATCCGCACCACATACCCCACCCTGGCAGGCACATGTGTGAGCCGACGCATAGTCCACAAGCACCTGGTGCATGCCGCACAGCGTCCCACTTTCCTGCAAGCTGCCTTTTTACACAAAATCACGGGTAAGAGTTTTATGGAAATTGCCAATTTGTACAAAACGCCAGCCATAAGTAGCACAATTTATGCAATATTACATGTTGTCAATGGTGTATTTAGACCACTAACGCCTGCAATTTTGTGTAAATCACTCTTGTTATTTTGTGCATAATGGCGGCATTTTGTGCATAATGGCGATTTTCATAAAAGACTTACGATTTTGAATAAAATGGTGGCTTTTGGGGAAGTGGGATACTGCTCGCTGCTCACTGGGTGCCCACGACTCTCAAGTGGCTCATCCTGCATGCCCTCCAGAGTTGGGCTAGTGTCGGGGGTCCAGGTGGGGGTGGAAGGAGTTCACCCATCCCTACCCATTTGTTGCTTGCAGTGACCCAGTATTTAAGTGAACAGGAAAAACACACACACCTGAGGCTGTAGCTATCCAGCTGATTTAACTCCCCGACCATTAATTATTATTTATTGTTTCATTTATGTAACAGAGATCCAGACCTTTTCAATATTGCAAAGATCTGTATGACAGCAGAACATATATTTTTCATACGTAGGTCTCTTCCACTTTGTGGTGCGACATGTATAAGCGCAGCCCCGGCTTACGCGTTCTACAGCAACTCCTGGGAAGGGAGCAGGAAAGAGAGCAAATGCATCATGACATCTTTCCACCTCAGTGGTCGAGAAACCTATATTCCAAATGACAGTCAGGGCTGTCCCACCCAGTTTCAAACAGAGCTCCTAATCCCACCCCCGCAACCTCTCTTTGCATTTTTCCAGGTACGTCCATGGACATATAGTTTCTGCTAGGGCTGTGCACCCCCCCCCCAATTTGCCTCGGAGGCCGTTTTGGAGCCCCCAAAACAGCCCCTGTTTGACTCAGGGTGCCTCAGGGGTTGCCCGCCTCACCTCAGTGCCGAAGCTGAGGCGAGATTCCCCCCCCCCCAAGGCGACTCGGGTTTGCAGATCCCTGAGTGTGGTGGTAGCAAGGCTGGCAAGGAGTCCACTGGATTCCTCTCCCTCTCCCACCTCTCCCCACACACCTGCTGCCACATTGCTGCTGCCGCAGAATCACCGCCATTTTCTCCAGAAAAAGCAATGGCACAGACTATGTATTTACTGCTCTCAAAGAGTAATGGTTTCATTCATTCATTCATTCATTCATTCATTCATTCAAAATAATGTATAACCCCCACAAGATGGCATACAACAAATCCTTACTAGAGAACTCACCTTTAGCAGTTACCTGGGTGTAGCAAGACCGTCGTATTTTCTGCACTCCTCCTTTGCAAATGTATTGTTTATTAGCACAAGTATTATCAGGGCGGACGTTGTTACATAGATAACACTCAATAGTGTCAACTGGGAAGAAGAGCAGAAAGGGAAAATGTTGTCAGGATCAGGCTTGTTCCCCCTAGTGTGGGGGAAGGAATTTCACGCTATGAATCGGAATCAGATTCTGAACCAGAAGAAACAGGACTAGAAACGTACAAGGAAGCAGGGGAGGAGATTCTCCCAGGCTCTTCACCAGCCAGGGATGAATCTTCACCGGACTTTATCAGTGAAAACACTAACCACTCAGAGTCTGTGGGAACTCAGCAATCCTCAGAGGGGGACGGGACTTCAGAGTTGACCAATCCCAGAGTCTGCCGCAGATTCAAATGGGTGAAACTAAAAGAAGGCGAGAGGTGATCAGCTCCACTAGCTTCTCACCAAAGGCTTCTTCAGAGGAATCCTCCCTGAAGTTCAAAGGACAATGGTCTTGCTAGGTGAGGCGTGGGCGGGGCTTGGCAAGTAATAGTAGGCCCCGTGTGCATCCCAGGTCTTTTCCATTTTCCGGCTGGCATAAGGAGTCAGGAGCGCAAGGACTTTGTCGGAGGGACTGCACCCCACAGGCAGCGTGGACGACAGGGCATCAGCCCAAAGGTTTAGTTGTGGTCCAGGTCCCACCTTCCTCTCCCCCCCCACGCTGTGGCACCCACACATTTCAGCCACACCAAAGGGTGCACATGATCGGTGCAAGGGCTTGCCTGCGCCTGACCAGCCCCCGTTCCTTCAATCACTGCAGGCCTCATGGCCTAGGCCACAGCTTGGAGCAGAGCACCTTGCTGGGCGCCAGTCTTTCCTGTGCTCACTCCAGCCTAGGCCTTAACTGGGGTGAGGCCCCTCTTACTACCTGGGCACCGGCCTTGCCGTATGGCCTCATCTGGGGAATTCCCGCACGCCTTACACATTGGGCGCTGGTTTCCCCGCGCCCTCTCTAGCCTCGGCTGCAACTCAAGGGTAGCCTCCTGCTCCCTCGGCACCGGCTTTGCAGCACCCACTCCAACCTAGGCCACAACTTGGGGATTGGTTGCTCCTTTGCTCCCCAGGCACCAGCTTTGCCGTGCCTGCCCCATTTGCCACTAAGGGCTAGGTCTCACACACTGGGGCCAGTTTTAACACTCAGGGCCTCGCCTTAATCTGTGGTCCAAGGGGTGGGGCTGTAGCTCTGGCATAGGGTGCCTGCCCTAGTCACTGAAGGTCCCTGTTTCATACCCTGGCACGTGTCTCTTCTGGAAGAGCACAAGCTTTGCATGCAAATGATACCTAATCAAAGGACCCGGAAAAGCCACTGCCGACCAACAGCTTTCCTCCTCCTCTTCTTCTTGTTTTTCTTCTATGGGGCCCCTTGAGGTTATTCTAGGCCTAGGGTGACCAGATCGCCCGGGGTTTCCCGGTCCTAATCGGGAAACCTAGGGCGATCCGGGCCAACCGGGGGGCGGCGGGGGAAAACCGGGATGGCGGGGGAATCCCACAGTAGTGGCAGCGAGCGGCAACGAGCGGCGGTAGACCCAGCGGCGGCGGCAGCGGAGGAGCCCGGGAAGCGGCTGCCCCAGCAGGTAAGTGCCCCCCCTCGCGCCTTGTGCTCCTTACCTGCAGGGGTGTCCGCTTCCCTCCAGTGCTCGAATTACTGAGAAACAGGCTTCGCGGCCTGTCTCTCAGTAGCGCGCGCGAGGGACAGGCCGCGAAGCCTGTTTCTCAGTGGATTCGAGCACTGGAGGGAAGCGGACGCCCCTGCAGGTAAGGAGCACGAGGCGCGAGGGGGGGCACTTACCTGCTGGGGCGGCCGCTTCCCGGGCTCCTCCGCCACCACCACCGCCGGGTCCGCCGCTGCCGGGTCCTCCACCGCCCGGTCCTCCACCACCGCCAGGTCCTTCACTGCCGCTGCCAGGCTTGTGAGGCCAGAGGCTGCGCGGAAGAGGCAGGAGAGGGCTGATCACATCACTTCCGGATCCGGCCCTCTCCCGTCTCTTCCACGCGGCCTCTGGCCTCCTCGGGGCTCATCGCGATGGCAACGAGTACCGAGGAGCCCGGACGCCCGCGCGGAAGAGGCAGGGGAGCTCCCCCGCCTCTTCCGCACGGACGTCCGGGCTCTTCGGGGCTCGTCACCATCGTGACAAACCCCAAGGAGGCCAGAGGCCGCGCGGAAGAGGTGGGAGAGGGCCGATTACATCACTTCCAGATCCGGCCCTCTCCCACCTCTTCCGCATGGCCTCTGGCCTTACGAGCCTGACGGCGGAGGACCTGGTGGCAGCGGAGGACCTGGAAGCTGACCTGGCGGCAGGGGCGGGGGACCCGGTGGCGGGGACCCGGCGGTGGAGGAGGAAGACCTGGCGGTGGCGGGGGACCTGGGGATGGTGGCTGACCCGGTGGGGGCGGCAGCGGAGGACCTGGCGTGGGCGGCGGAGGAAGAGAACCCGGTAGGTCCAGGCTGGTGGTTTTGGGGGGGGTGTGGCTTGGGGGGGGTTGTTTTGGGGGGGTGGCGGAGGGGACCGGGATTTTGGTTTGCAAAATCTGGTCACTCTATCTAGGCCGGCATAACCAGCCTTAAGGGGGGGGGGGGAGGTTTTCTGCCAGAGGGGGTTGTGCGGGTTTCAAGGTATATTGGCAGGCCATAGCCTTTTAATAATGCCACTAAAGAAGGGGCCAGGGGCCAGGAAGGGGAAGGGCAGAGCACAGCACCCACCAGCAAAGCACTCCCAGCCCCCCTTCTTCCTCGGAGGATGAAGAACCCAATATTGCCTAAGTACTGAGGTGCATTGCGGCACTTGGGGGGATAATGCCACTTTGAAGCAGGAGTTCACTGCAGCAAAGGCTTCTAAAATGCCCAGGGGCTGGTGTAGGTGTAAGTCTAACAATGACTGGGTCGCCATTTCAGAGCGAGTCGCCGCCTTGGACGCTGACAGGCCAGCAGGTGCTGCACCTACCATCCCCATGCCATCCGGACCAGCTACACAACTGCCTCAGACGCGGGACCCATTGCCCTCAGCATTAACGAGCGAACCCTCTCTAGGTGAGTCCTCGCAAACACCCATGGTGGGATGGCCAGCTTGGCACATGTTCAGGCCCTGGGACGCCCCTTTATGGGGTATGGGGCAGACCTGGCCATTTTCCAAGCCCATGGATTCTGAGGCTAGTGGGAGTGAGAACGCTCAGCAGGAATCTTTGTCAGCTGCTTGCTCTCCAGTGTGGCGGCCCGTAGCGCCCACTATGGAGCCTGAAGTGCCAGCTAAGGCGGCCACTTCCCCAGTTACATCCACACAAATGACTTAGACAGAGACTCAGACTGAAGCACCTCCTGTTCACAATGACCCCTATGCGTCAGCCAAAGGCTCACTCGTTCCCTATGGCACAGTGTCTAGCCCCTTGGGTTACCACCCATTGCCCACGACCAAGGAGAAAATCTGGAAGGGGGAATTTGTGGACATTTTCTCCCTTCTATTCAGGGAAGAGGAGTGTAATGATAAAGAAAAAGATAGGGACAGAGACCAGGAAAGGGCAAAAAAGAGGAAGGTGGAGCGGAACTGGGCCAACTGGCTTGCGGGTTACATAGTATTTATGGGCATTGCCCAGCAGAAACACCCAGACAAGGTACTGACCAAGTACCTAGATATTATATACAGGTGCTATTCAGAGTACCTTGGGCCCGCATGGCTGGGCTATGATGAGGCATTCAGACTCAAGGCTTCCTTCCACCCCAACCTGAAATGGGATCTCAAGGAGCCTGAGCTATGGCTTCATTTTATGACCCCTGCTTGGCCTGCCCTGGGTGACAAAGCAGACAATGGGCATATTCTCTCCTGCCTGGCTGGGCCCACTTCAAGTTAGGGCACAGCCGGGCAGGCGGTTCAATCCCACCTCCTATGTTGGGAGTTTAGCTCCCGGGGAGTATGCGCCTGGAACCTGTGCGAGTACAGGCATGATTGCTCCAACTGTGGGTGGGGCACCCCTTCTCGGGGTACCCACAACTTGAGGGGCCCAATGGAGATGTAGGGCAGCCCCCATGGGGCCACCTGCAAAAGTGCCCCAGTCCAATTAAGTTAGAAGAGCTCGCTGCTCTTCTGCGGGACTACCCCCGCAAGGGCGATGCCTCCTTCCTTCACAATGGTTTCTCAGCTGGTTTAAAAATTCCCTTCCAGGGACCCCAAGCCCCTTGCTTTCCAAAGAACCAGGCCTCCATCATTGGCAAAGAAGTTATAGTGGTGGCAAAAATCGACAAAGAGGTCAGGGCCAGCCGCATGGCAAGCCCATTCTCCTGTCCCCCATATCCCCTCCTGAAAGTGTCTCCTTTGGGAATCATTCCCAAAAAGGCACTGGGGGAATACTGTTTGATACATAATCTGTCCCACCCAAAGGAGGCTTCAGTAAACGATGCCATCCCCCAGAGCTGTGCACCGTATACTATGCTTCTTTTGACTGTGCTGTCCGTATGGTGCGGCGTTGTGGGAAAGGGGCACTAATGGGAAAATGTGACATCAGGTTTGCATTTTGCCTCCTTCCAGTGCACCCAGAGGACTTTGATGTCCTCAGTTTCTCTTTCCAGGGACAGTGTTATGTGGATGGGGCCCTACCTATGGGGTGCTCTATATGCTGCGCTGTATTTGAGAAATTTAGCACCTTTTCAGAGTGGGCTTGGAGGTGCCGCACCGGCTCCTCCAACTCGTGTCATTACCTTGATGATTTTCTCTTCACGGCGGCACCAGATTCAGATCAGTGCCAGCAGCACGTGGCTGAATTTGAAGCCCAGGCTGCAGAGCTGGGTGTCCCACTTGCCCGTGAGAAGACCGGAGGCCCAATAACATCCTTATCCTTTCTGGGCATACAGCTGGACTCGGTATGCAATGTTGCAGCCTCCCCGGGGATAAATTAGACACCCTCCGTGGCTTGATTACCAAGGTTCGCTTGGCACACAAGATCACCCTGCAGCAGTTGCAGGAGCTCATGGGTCATCTGAACTTTGCATGCTGGGTTATAGCACCCAGCAGGGCATTTGTATGGTGCCTGTGTGATGCCATGAAGGGGGCAAAATGCCCCCTCCATCGCATACGCGTCTCAGCTGATATGAGAGCGGACTTGGAGGTTTGGGATGCATTTCTGGAGCAGTACAATGTAGTTTCCTTTTGGAGGCAAGAACTGATACTGGAAACGCAGCTCCAGGTGCACTCTGATGCCTCCGGTGCACATGGTTTTGGAGTCATTTTAGATGACCGTTGGTGTGCTCACCAATGGCCCCAGCATTGGAGGGACTCTGAGATTGGGAGGGACCTCACCTTCCTGGAGCTTTTCCCAATCATTGTGGCATTTTGCCTATGGGCTGAGCTGCTGGCCAATTCAACAGTACACTTCTGGTGTGATAATTTGGCCACAGTTCATGTGGTGAACTTGTTAACATCAAAGAATCCCAAGGTGATGGGTCTTGTCAGGGCTCTAACTAGCTGCTGTCTTCAATTCAATCTCTCCTTTCTTGCCCTCTACGTGCCTGGACTGGACAATGGAATCGTGGACGCCTTGTGATGCAACCAGATGTCCAGATTCTGTCAGTTGGCCCCAAATCCAATGCCCCCCAGGCTTTGGGATCTTGGAGAAGTGAAGCAGTGGAAGCCATGCTGAACTCAGTGTCCCCCAGCACGTGGGCATCTTACGCATGAGCAGGTAGGGAATTCACTGTTTTCAGGGCAGAGAAAAGGTTGGATTGGCCCATCCCATTCAACCACCTGTTGGAGTTCTGCATGGAGTTGCACCACAAGGGGCTATCCATGTACATGGTGTGAGGTAAGCTTGCCGGTTTATCTTTCATGGCCAAATTGAATGGGCTTGCTGACAACACCACAGATTTCCGCATCAGGAAGATGCTGGAAGGTTGGAACAGATCTCTCCCCCCCCCCCTACACACACACCAGATAGCTGCCTTCCCATCACACCCCAAATTCTGATGAGACTGAGGGAGCAGTGGGCAGATCTCTGTTCCTCCCCCTTACAGCTTTTTTTGGAGCCTTCCGGATAGGGGAGGTCATAGTGTCCCCCAGATCCGATGCCTCAGGCAGGGCATTCCAGTTCTCTGACATATAGCTTCACACTGGCAAAGTAATCTTGCACCTCAGATGGTCCAAGACTGACCAAGGGGCACCTTAGTAATGCTGGCCTCTGCCTCGCAGGCTGAGATCTGCCCTGTCATGGACCTATCCTCTTTCCTGGCTCTCCGCGGGAAGAAGCATGGCTTCCTATTCTGTCACATGGATCAGCAGCTCCTGACATGGTATCAATTCTGGTCAATAGCCAGTAAAGCCCTTCACGCCATAAACTTTGAGGTTCAGCGCTTTGGCACACACTCCTTCAGGATAGGGGCAGCCTCTGCAGCTGCAGCCGCCAGGTTGGGCAATGCCAGCATCCAAGCCATTGGGAGAGGGTGGTCTGGAGCCTATCGTGCTTACATTCGCAAGTGATGTTGGTTGAACATTGGTTTGCGATGTTAGCAGTTGTAATTCTCTCTGCAGATTGCTGGAGTGGAGCTCAAGCCTCGAGGGTCCTCATTTGTGGACACAGCATGGTCTTCTGGGCCAGCTGCAGAGCAACTCGAGCAGCAGGCACGCAGTTGGGGCTTGGCCATGTAGCCTCCATCCAGTGGGTTGGTAGGCAAGGCATGCTGTGGGGGTGGCTCCTTCAGACACCATTTGTGTCCAGTCCTGTTCGTGTCCTGCCCCAGGTGCTGGTGAGGGAACGACATGGGGGTTGTGATGGGGAAAGCCCTGATTATACAAGCAAAGGCAAATTTTGAAACCATTTGGACCCGGTGGCCGGGCACACACATCATTTGATCCAACATGCTCCCTCGACGCCAGTGGCATGAGGGATATCCATAGTTTAATTAGGGCTGTGAGGAAGGTTAATAGGAAGATTTGGCTGTTCTTGCAGAACCGGGGGGGGGGGGAGCGCAATTCCCCATCCTGAAATTGTACCAGCCAGAGGGGAACTTTATAGGACAGATGGCATTCACCTGTCTGATGCAGGAAACAACCCTTTCCTGCGGGATCTTCACTTGGGTCTGTGGAATTTCATTCAGAGCAGGGGGGGGGGGTCAGGCGTTGAAGCTGAGGCTTAATGCCCTCATTGGCAGTTTGTGTGGGAATCTTAGGAGATCAGATAAGGTTGGTGAGCACTTGTTGGGCACCTTTATGGTGATTGGCAGGTTCTGAGGCCTGGTCCTCTGGGGGTTGAGCAGCTCCCAACTCAGGATATGGCCTGCCTCTGGGAATCTCACTGTCTCACCTACTCAGAGTTAAGTGGCATGAGTGGAGGTGAGATGGGGTGGTTTCTCTCAAACACATATGTGGAGCGTAAGAAAGAAGCCGGGTCTTACCCGACTCCTGGCTTAGCCGAGTGGCTCTCCCTTCACGCAGGCTAGTGGCCTGGAGATTGAGCGATTAGATTCCCACACCTTCACATGCAGATCCAGGGAGGGGTGAATTACCTGATGTTAAATAAAGAGGCCCTAGTTTACCCAAGCTCTGGCATCTGAGTCGTTATTTGCTCATTTCTTCCTCTACCCGCAAGAGAGGATGCCACCAGATGCGTTTCTCCAGTTGCTGCAGCACCACGATGGGGATATTCCCTCTTCATCAAAACAGTTAAAGTTGCAGGCACTATACTAGAGTGACCATATACAAAAGAAGCCAGGGCCTCTGCAACTTTAACTGCTACAATGAAGAGGGAGTTTCACCAGGAACTAATTGCATACAAATGACACTGGCTGAAATTCCCTTTTCTCTACAACTGTTAAAGTTACAGGTGCCCTGTCCTCCTTTTCATATGGTCAGCCTAGTTAAGGTGTCTTTTGAACAGACCCATTGCATTTATATTGATTTATTCTACTTGACTCTGGGACTTACCCGTGTGGAAACAGAGCAGGGCTAAGAAAACAGTTGCCAGAACTTTGTTCATCTTTAGCTTTCTTTTCCCAAACTCAGACAGTAGAAAATAAAAAATAAAAAATGAGCAGGTAATGTGAAATCCCAACCTCTCTATACTGGATGATGGGAAGAACAGAAAGGGTGGATTTCATCTTGCATCCATGGGGGTCAAAGAAGTTTATTTTCAGAGCCTTATCAGATCTGAGGGCGTAGAATGTCTACTCCTATGCTTTGGGCAAATCTGATGTGTACTTGAATGAGGTTGGCTCGTGGGTGAGTGACTTTTGACCTGCCTTGGTTATACACCTTTCATGTGGCTGGGTCATGGGAATGGAAATATCTGATTGGATACACAGCACTCTTGGCTTCCTTTGACACCCACCACTGTTATCTACAAAGAAGGTCAGTGCTAATTCCAAAAGGTACATCCAAAACAGGTCCAAAAATAAGTTTTCAATGAAAAACACTGCACACGTATGTTTGTAAATGCATATCTCATATCTTCACATCTGTACCAGCTGTGATGTCCATCCAGCCATTTGCATATACTGTGGCAGTCAAGCATTTTCTGCTGTGTATTAGTGAATCTGGCTTCGTCTAAGAAAGAGAGTTTGGGCAAAGCTCTAATAGCTACTATGTATGTATAGTAACATATACAACAATGTATGACAAAAATTCATGGCAGCCAGTGTGATGTATTGGATTAAGATGTTGAAGTCCAAGGTTCAAATTCTGGTTCAGCAAAGAAACTCACCTGGATACCATGAATAGGGATGAGAGAATCAGGAATGATCCCAGCTTGCCAAAGTTCTCTGAGCTCTACCTTGAAGCTCTGAATGCCTTGCTCCCATTTTCAATTGCAATCTGTTTTCCCCCCTGTTTTTGTTCAAATGGGAAGACTGCACATTTTGATAAGCAGTTTTTCTTAAGGTTTAAGTTTTAATTCTTTTTCTAAACATAATTTTTTTTAACACATACACAATACATACACCCACAACACAACAAAAACTGCACACTAAAAGAGGTATTTAGTCAAGTTACAGCGCGTTCTGATCTTCTCCACAGCAAAAGTGTACTAATCTACTTTTTCCTCCCTCCCTTTATTCATTAACCCTGTCTTATTGGTTGAATCCACAGATGAATAAGTCATTTTTCTCTTGCTCCATCACATAATCTCTCAGAGGTTTCCATTCAACTCTAAATCTATCTGTTGACTTGTCTCTAATTATTGATGTGAGTTTTGCCATCTCCACTATCTCCAATAATTTCAAAATCCAATCGTCCGTTGTAGGTAACATTGTATTTTTCCAGTTCTGTGCATATAACAGCCTCCCTGCCGTCGACATATATAGAACTAAAGTTCCATATTTACTTTTCATCTCCTCGTCCATGAGTCCCAAGAGAAAGTATTCCAGTTTCAGTTGTATATTAATCCTTAGTATGTTCTGCATCAGAGAGTGAATTTATATCCAGAAAGAGTTTGGTTTTTTACAGGTCCACCATACATGGTAAAAAGTTCCTTCTTGCTCTTCACATTTCCAACAAGATTTTCTAAGTGTTCAAACAAGTGTGCACTTTCTCCCCACAGACTCAAGTGCAACAATATGTTGGTATGTTGTTATTGTTCTAAACAATGCATTTTTAAAGTGTACATTTTTCTAAAGTATGCATTTGATATGACGATGTTGCTTTTTTGGTGTGTTAACTATGAACCCACAGTTGATGTATCAAGTGACAATTGTGTGTGTGTTGGCACAAAACTCGGGATTTGTGGCACAAAACAGCACAAAACAAGCACAAAATTTGGCCCAGGTTTGGAGCTGATATGAGAATGTGGAGTTTGTAGCCTTCGACAGGCCACACCTAACATGCCACATCTTTTCACACTTTGGGTACCAGCATAAAACATGGGATTTGTGGCACAAAACAGCACAAAACTAGCACAAAATGTTAGCACAGGTTTAGAGACAATATGACAATTTTCCTTTTTTTTTTGGTGTGTTAACTATGAACCTGAAGTTGATGTATCAAGTGACAACTGTGTGTGTTGGCACAAAACTCAGGATTTGTAGCACAAAATAGCACAAAACTACCACAAAACTTTGGCACAGGTTTGGAGATGATATGAGAATGTAGTAATTTTCACATTTGCCAGCCCACACCTAAGAGTATGTTGTTTTCATGCTTTGGGTAGTGGCATTATATATCACAAAACAAGCGCAAAATTTTGGAGGTAATATGACAATGTTACTTTTTTTTGGTGTGTAAATTATGAACCTGCACTTGATGTATCAATACACAGTTGTGGATGGTGGCACAAAACTAGGGTGACCAGATAAAATCCAGGTCAGGGCTCATGTAACTTTAACAGTTGTAGAGAAAAGGGAATTTCAGCCTGTGTCATTTGTATGCAATTTGTTCCTGGTGAAATTCCCTCTTCATCACAACAGTTAAAGTTGCATGCACTATACTAGAGTGGCCATATACAAAAGAAGGCAGGGCCCCTGCAACTTTAACTGCTGTGATGAAGAGGGAATTTCACCTGGAACTAATTGCATACAAATGACCCTGGCTGAAATTCCCTTTTCTCTACAATTGTTTAAGTTACATGAGCCCTGACCTGGATTTTATTTGGTCACCCTAACAAAACTAGCTCAAAACTTTAGCATAAGTTTGGAGCAGATTTTTTTTTGGGGGGGGGGGTTGTAGTTATAAAGCAGCAGTATGATTTTGCTTCTGTGATTAAAATAACTTAGGGTGCAATCCTATTCATGTTTAGATGGAAAAAAGTCCTACAACTCCCAGCAATCTCCAGCCAGCATGGCTCATTCTATAAAAGCAAGAGGGAATCAAATGTCTGAGGACAGATTTATTGAGAAATTGAGCATCTTTGCTACATTTTTGAACAGTAAATTCCAGGATAACATCTGACCATATTTCTTATTTTCATTGGTTTGAAGGTATGTATTAAAATTGCATATAAGTAAAAAAAACAACAACAAAACCCCAACAGACCAAATATCCATATATTTATCCATTTCCATCTGTTCAAATATTGATAGTGTTGTTAGGTCCTCAATCCATTGCATTATAGGAGGTAGGGTGACCAACTGTCAGGATTTCCCCGGATTTGTCCTGGTTTTTGTTCCATCCTGGGTGTCAGGGGGGATTTTCTGTAATTTTCTATAATGTCCTGGAAAGACAAGCTTTCCCCTTTAAGGCCACATTAGCGTGGTTGGAGGGAATGACGAGCTTTCTGGAGATGGGTTATTTCCCTCCCACTGCTCCAATCAGGACCTTACAGGGGAAAGTATGTCATTCCTGGACATTATAGAAAAGGACCTGATTGGAGCAGTGGAGGGTGGGAATGACACACTTTCCCCTCCTCCACTCCAATTAGGGCCTTTAAAGCAGTGGGGGTGAATGACATGCTTTCCAGGGGCCCCGGAAAGTCACTTTCCCACCCCCCACCCCACTGAGGGTCCTCTTTTTTGGTTTCCCAAATGTGGTCACCCTAATAGGAGGTGAACATTTATCCTTCCAATGTTGTAATATCTGCCTTTTGGCTGTCACAAGGGCTTGGCAAATCCATTTGTGATGACCATATGTTAACTTCCAAGAAATTGGTAAATATTTCAGGAGGACATGCACATAAATCAATATATAAGAGTATTCCAATGCAAAGTTTATCCATATTATGACCTCCTCCCAAATGGAGGTGACTATTGGGATTGGCAAAACATTTAATATTAGATCCTTATGGGTAGTGGGCAGGAAGAACAGCTAGAAGTTGACGTAGTCCTAGTAAATGTGTCATGTCCTTAAGGAAGAGTAGTGTGGATGAGTGCCCTTGTCAGGCTTTCACTCTTCATGTGGCTGAAACACAGAAATGGATATTTCAGATTGGGTACACAGTTCTCTCAGCTTCCCTTGACACTTGAGGACCAATAATAAGGCACACTTAGATGTCCATCTATAGACAGCTCTACAAATAAGTCTCTGTTGGGGGGGAGGAACCCACCCTGCAAATATTTCCAAATATCTTTGGAAATGCATATCTTATGTCTGCGCATCTTCAAGGGAGGTTGGATTGACTGTGGCATTCAGGCATTTGTATACGGATATACAGTAAATATTTTCTGAAGCATAATAGTGCATCAGCATCTTCTCTGTCTTTGTCTAACCTCTAATTGAGCTTTGACTTTGGGCAGAGCTCTATTAGTTATGAAGTATGTCTTCAGGTAGCAAATAAAATAATTCATGACAAAGCCTCTTGTATCAGCATAATTACCGCGTCATACTGAGGGCCAAAGAAGACATGACTATCTATGTCTAGCAGATTCAGCTTTTAAAAGCCAGCCCACCCTGACACTAGCATCCCAGTCCAGATCAGGGGTGGGCGCTGTGCCTACTCCAAAAATAAAAATGAAAAAGCAGAAGACATAGCTGCCAGACCCAGATTTAATGTAAGGTCTGTTCCGAGCCTGAGTTATCCACCAGAGTTTTAGCATTTGACATTGTATAGCTGAAATGCTATCTCTTTTCATTGGATGAAATTATTAACAGAACCAATCAAGATCTTGAGGCTGCAGACATCCAGCTGATCTCGCAAACCCATCCTGAATAAAGATGTATTCATTGATTGGCCCAGAAGTCGTGAGCATTGCAAAGTTCTTCCACACAGCACAGCATAATTTCTTCATAGTCGTTATGCTTCAGCTTTACGCTACGGCATGCAGAAATGCAACCGCGGTCCACCTTTAGCATAACGTTTCCTGGAAATGGACAGCACAAAAGAGAAAAATGCATCATGGAGTCTCCCAACTCTATAATTCATTTTGAGATTTCTCTCCCTCTCTCATCATGAGACTAGAACCCAATGGGGTCATCCCATGGATTGGCGGGGGGGGGGGAGTTTCAGAACAGAGAAAAGGAAGGAATTCTTCACATAGTTGAACTATGGAATTTGCTACTACAAGGTGTAGTGATGGCCACCACTTTGGATGGCTTGAAAAGGGGATTGGACAAATTCATGGAGGAGAAGGCTATCAATGGCTACTAGTCCTGATGACTATATGCTACCTCCAATATCAGTGACAGCTTGCCTATGTACACCAGTTGCTGAGGAACTGAGTGGGAGCATGCTGTAGCAGACATCATGACTATCTTGTGCTTTCTGAGAATAATAGTTGCCTCCTGGACTCACCTTTACTAATCAGCCGAGAGAAGCAGTAGTTTAAATTTCCATAGTTGCATTTCTTTTCAGAATGTACACAAGTGTTATCCGCTGCAACATTTTTACATTCAAGGCACAGGAGAGTTCCAGCTAGGCAAGATGAACAGAAAGGGAAAATATTAAGCAAGGGGCTAGCTAGAAAATAGTCTCTAGGCTTAGAATAGGCAGGAGCCATGCATGTTTGAAAAGCAACACATCCAACTAGGGATCACTATGCAATGGAACTACAATGATTAATAGAGCCCTCATTTGGACTAATTAATTTAAAATCATTTAACCAATGTGAAAACTACCTTGATGATTTGGGCATCAGATTTTTTAAATTATTTTTTTAAATAGCAGTTGTTTTAAAAACTTCAGATACTCAGTGCCATCTTAAGAGAAGCATGTCCCCTTTTATAACACACAGGAAGAATGTCTCTTCTAAGGTGAAGACTACTGTGATTCACATATGCTGCAGAACAGTTTTTTATCCAGCTGCAGACTCATGCATATTTATCTGATTGCTTTAACAATTAACAGTGCAATCCTACGCATATCTGCTCAGACATTGGTCCCATTGAGTAATCTAAATTCACTAAGCTCTTTGCAATGGCTTCTGCTTGAATAGGTCACCCTCTGCTGTGATTCATTCTTCTTGCATCTAGGACTTACCTGTGTCAACATAAAGCAGGGCTAAGACGCCTATTGCCAGAACCTTGCTCATCTTTTAGTTCCTTCCTCCAGGCAAACAGCAAGGAGAAGAGAAACCAAGGACCTTAAATATAAGCAAGATTATGTGAAAATGGCAATCTTGGAAGAGCAGTCTGGGTGGATAATTGGAAGAGCAGTCTGGGTGGATTTCATTTTGTATCCTGGGTCCTACTGAGTTTATCATTAGATCGTTATGGGCAGTGGGCAGAAAGAACAGCTAGAAACACACATGGTATTGGTAGGTCTGTCATGTCCTAAGGAAAAATGGTGTGGGTGAGTGTCCCTTGTCTTCCCTGGGCCTTCACCCTTCAAGTGGCTGAGACACAGAAATGGCTATTTCAGACCGGGTACACAGTATTCACAGCCTCCCTTGACATTCACCACAACAATCTAAAGTGAGGACCAGTAATAATTCCAAAAGGTACACTTAGATGCCCATACATAAGCCTATAAAAAAGTCTCCATTGAAAAAACTGCAAGCATATGTTTGGAAATGCACATCTCAGCTCTGTAATCTGCCAGGGAGATTGGCTCGGCTGTGGCATTCAGTCATATGAATACACTGTGGCAGCGAAGTAATTTTTGCAGCATAGTTGTGAATGAGCGTCCAGACTGACTTTGTCTAACTTCTAAACTAGGGACTTTGGATGGAGTTCTAACTAGGGATGTGCACGGACCCCCTAGATCGGATCGGAACCAGGATCGGAACCGGGGTTGGTGTGTCGGATCGGATTGGATCAGATTGGAGGCTTTCTGGATCAGATCGGACCCAATTCCAATCCGAAAATCGGAAGTCCGATTTTCGGATCGGATGGCATTTTAGGTGTTTTCAGCATAGGCTTGCATTGGGGGAAAGAAAGCTTTCCCCCAATGCAAGCCTATGAGGAAAACATGGGGGCGGGTGAGTGGGGGCCTAACTCCCTACTCCCTGTCCCTCCCCCAACTCACGCTCCTTACCTGCCGGGGCACCCGCTGCCATCCGTTGCCATCCGCTGGTCCCGTCTACTGAGAAACAGGCTTCGCAGCCTAGTTCTCAGTGGAGCACCAGGTGATGTCATCACCTGGCACTCTACTGAGAACTAGGCCGCGAAGCCTGTTTCTCAGTAGACGGGACCAGCGGACGGCAGCGGATGGAAGCGGGTGCCCCGGCAGGTAAGTGAGGCCCTCCCCCTCTCCCCCACTTGCGCTCCTTACCTACCGGGGCCATCCGCTGCCATCTGCTGTCACCCGCAGGCAGCAACGGATGGCAGCGGACGGTCCCGGCAGGTAAGCCCCCTCCCCGCCACTCGTGCTCCTTACCTGCTGGGGCTGTCCACTGCCATCCGCTGCCATCCACTGGCCCCTTCTAATGAGAAACAGGCTTCATGGCCTGCCTCTCAGTAGTGCGCTGGGTGATGTCATCACCCAGCATGCTACTGAGAGGCAGGCCTTGTAGCCTGTCTCTCAGTAGAAGGTACCAGCGGACGGCAGCGGATGGCCCCGGCAGGTAAGGAGCGCGAGTGGGGGAAGGAGGTCCAGTCCTCCAATCTCTTCCAATCCGGATTGGGTCCTTTCAGATCGGATCAGATGAGATCAGTCGATCCAGATGTGGGAATCGTAATCAGATAATTTTATCCGATTTCGTCCGGATCGGGTCCGGATCGTGGATCAGACCCAATTCGGTGCACACCCCTAGTTCTAAGTATGTCTATTAAGTATGTCTGTAGGTAGCAAATAAAGCAATTTATGATAAAGCTACATAATTACCAGCATTGTGCTGCCAACGTTTTAGTGGTTGAGATTGCATTGCTGGAATGTTTTACTTTTAATGATATGTTTCAAGCCGCATCTTAAAATTTTCATTTCCCATGTTTTAGGAACATGGAAAAATTATTCAAATCATTCAAAAATAATTTTATTCAAATAATTCAAATTCATTTTAAATTATTGCTGTTGCTGCTTTTATGTTGTTGTTGTTGTTGTTGTTGTTGTTGTTGTTGTTGTTGTGTGTTTTAATGTTGGTTTGATTGTGTTTCCTTTTGTGTTATATGCAGCCCTGAGAGCTTTGGCTATAGGTCAGCCCATAAATTGAAATAATCATACCTATAATTACATATAATTGTCATGCCTTCTTACCCTGGATGGTGAAAAAGACCAATAAGTGGGTTCTAGAACAAATTAAACCAGAACTCTCGCTAGAAGTGAAAATGTTGAAACTGAGGCTATTATACTTTGGACATATAATGGGAAAAAATCCCTGTACTGGGCATGACAGATGAAGGAATGGTTGACCAACATCTCTGGAAGCCCTGATAACATGTTTTGTCTCAGCTCCATGTTTTCTTATATTTTGACCACCAAGAGTGAGAGAACTACCAATTTACTTCCATACCCTTATTTGTCTGTAGCAGGAGCACTATTCTGCACAATCCTGAAGGTATTCCAAAGTTCCAAGCTTTGCAGAAATGCATAGGTTGCCCTCTCTGTGGCATACCTTTATCAGTGCTGGATGCCATGAAGCTTTGGAACAAATCTTGTAATAGAAACCAGAAACCAGGCTCAGACATTGGCATCATGTCATATACTTGACTGTATGCAACATTAATCACCTCTCAAAGCAAGCAATCTTATTTAATACAACATTCAATTGTTTCACCATTCATTTTACAATGTTCCCAATTCCAATTATCCCTGTCAACACCTTTCTCGTTGGGTCTGCTTCTTTGTAGTTTGCAGGAGTGATTGATCTAAAATTTAAACTAAGTAAGGTCTTCTCAATGGCTTACAACCCAGTAGATCCCATCTAGAGCTAAGACATCAATCGCCAGAATATTGCTCATCTTTTGTTTCCTTCTTGTAAGCTACAGGGGAAAGAGAAGCCAAGGGTCTCAAAGTCAAATGTAGGCAGCTTATGGGGTTGTTCAGACAACACACTAAGTAATGGTTAGGCTGCTAACTCTTTTGCAGTAAATGATTAGTGAATGTGTTTAAACTGTGGTTACGTAGCCACTATGGTTAAGAATGGTTCACACAATATGCTAAGCCATAAAGTTTAGCTCAAAATGCTTCACCATCATAGTTTAGTGTGTTGCCTGAACAGGACCATTATGAAACTGCATGATGGGAAGAACAGTCTGGGAGTCAATTTTGCAACCTGGAGCACAATGTGTTTACTATGAGAAGCATTTTGGTCATAAGCCTCATATCAGTATCATTATTTATTAGTACATTACTGAGTATTCCATTGAAGTTTCAGTGGTTGTCATTGTTCACTTGCTGAGAGAAGCTCCTCATTAACAGAACTGATGAAAAGCCCAGAGCAGAAATCCAACTTGATCTCACAAGACCATCCCCAACAAAGTTTCATTTATCTTCATTCATTCATTAGCCCAGAAATTGTGAGTGTTGCAAACATTTCTGACACAACACAGCATCTTTTCTTCAAATTCATCTTTACTCTTCTGAATGATCCGGCATATTGGAGTGCAACCCCGGTCTACACCAATCATAATAGGTCCTGGAGAGAACAGCCAGAAAGAGCAAAATGAATCATAGAACCAATTTAGCAATTGAGAAGTGTATTTTTCAAAAGTATGTTTCCTCCTTATATGACAGGGAAAACAGCCATCACTTCATAGAGTTCTCTTAAGTTTCAAGATTCACTCTATTGCTTTTATTTACTTATGATAGGATTTTCTCATTTTCTGTGTTTGTCTTTTCTAGTGTCCTTCACTCCCATGACTTCTATTCTACAAAATGACTGACTGAAGGGATGCCCATTCTGTTGTCCCTGATATTGCAAAGGTGCTCCCAATTCTGGAGTTGTCTTGCCCACATCTCTAGGGGAAGCCCTATGGAAAGAATTATCTTATGATGTCTTCCCCAGTATTCTAATTGAAATGCAGGGAGTTGAGGAGGCTACATATTGCTGGAGAGATGATTGTACATTGAAAGTCAGGACATTCTCACACACTCTTTGTCCACCACATTAGTAAGGTCAGCCCAAGAAACCTGGACCAAATCCATGAAAGTTTCTCTGAAATTTTCTTCTCCTTTAAGTTTATTTACAAAAGCACTACTTTTTGTTGTTGTTCTTTTAAAGGAAATGAGTAGCTTAATTTAACACCATGATATATCTTATAAATATGCCAGAACTTCTTTATGATTCCCTGTGAGCTACTGGTTACATGATTACATGCTAACTGCAGGTCAGACAGCGACATGGAGTTTTATCTTGTTTTCTTAAAAGATGACTTCATACTACTAGGGTGACCCTATGGAAAGGAGGACAGCGCTCCTGTATATTTACAGTTGTATAGAAAAGGGGATTTCAGCAGGTATCATTTGTATGCAGACAGCCCCTGGTGAGATTCCCCCTTCATCACAATAGTTAAAGTTGCAGGACCCCTGCCTAGTGTGCAGGGCTCCTGCTGCTTTAACTGTTGAGATGAAAAGGGAATTTCACCAGGTGCTGCATGCCTGCAAATGACACCTTTTCTATATAACTGTTAAAGATACAGGAGGCTTGTCCTTTCAGTCTATATACTAGGGGTGTGCATCGGATCGGATCCGATCCACGATCCGAATCCGATCCGACCCAAAATCGGGAAAATCCGATCCGATCCGATCCGATCCGGACAACCTCCGATCCGATCCGATCCGATCCGATGAGGTCCGATCCGGATCGGACGCCATTTTGAATGCTTTTTCCCATAGCCAAGTATTGTTTTACAAAAATGCCTATAACTTTGTCATTTTTAATGTTACATACATGAAACTTTGCCACATTGTAGACTGGTTAGGGGTAGTTATCTGTGAGAAATTTCAGAAAGATTGGTGCATGCATTTTGTGGCAATTAATTTTTTAATAAATACCCAGGAATGCCTATAACTTTGTCATTTTTAAAGTTACACACATGAAACTTTGCCACATTGTAGGGGGTACCTTGGGACCTATGTGTGTGAAATTTCAGAAACGTAGGTGCTTGTCTTGTGTGGCAATTAATTTTTAGAAAAATGGGTAGTAGTGGGGTAAATACAGTTACGCCTCCCATTTTTTTATTTTTGAAGATACAAACAGGAAACTTGGGCACATTACAGGTACCACTTGCCTTGATATGTGTGTGAAATTTCAGAAACATTGGAGCTTTCCTTGTGTGGCAATTAATTTTTGAAACAATGAGGAAAGAAACACCTATAACTTTGTCATTTTTAAAGTTACACACATGAAACTTTGCCACATTGTAGGTGGTACCTTGGGACCCATGTGTGTGAAATTTCGGAAACGTAGGTGCTTGCCTTGTGTGGCAATTAATTTTTTAATAAATACCCAGGAATGCCTATAACTTTGTCATTTTTAAAGTTACACACATGAAACTTTGCCACATTGTAGGCGGTACCTTGGGACCTATGTGTGTGAAATTTCGGAAACGTAGGTGCTTGCCCTGTGTGGCAATTAATTTTAGAAAAATGGGTAGTGGTGGGGTAAATACAGTTACGCCTCCCACTTTTTTATTTTTGAAGATACAAACAGGAAACATGGGCACCTTACAGGTACCACTTGGCTTGATATGTGTGTAAAATTTCAGACAGCTGGGTCCAGGCATGTGGTGGCAAGGTATTTTTGAAACAATGAGGAAAGAAACGCCTATAACTTTTTTATTTTAAAAGTTAGAAGTCTGAACATTGCTCACTTTGTAGATGGGTTAGGGGTAGATATGTGTCAGAAATTTCAGAATTATAGGTCCAGGCATTTGATGGCTATGGAATTTTAAAATTACATGTTTCAAAAAAATCTCTACAGAGGCCAGGTCTTCCCCTCCCGCTTCCCGCGAAGAAAAGGAAACACTCTCTCGTCTCGATCCCTTTGATCCTTGCTAGTAGTATCCATTACAGGGCTCGTGTTTCCTTTCCTACTTTCACTTTTCAAGCAGAACGGCTGAGCCTAGCTGAGTTTTGCAGCCATGCGTGCAAGGAAGGATCACTCTGGTCTCGATCCCTTTGATCCTTGGTAGTATCCATTACAGGGCTCGTGTCTGCTTGAGTACAAAGTGAAAGCAGACACGAGCCCTGTAATGGATACTACCAAGGATCAAAGGGATCGAGACCAGAGTGATCCTTCCTTGCACGCATGGCTGCAAAACTCAGCTAGGCTCAGCCGTTCTGCTTGAAAAGTGAAAGTAGGAAAGGAAACACGAGCCCTGTAATGGATACTACTAGCAAGGATCAAAGGGATCGAGACGAGAGAGTGTTTCCTTTTCTTCGCGGGAAGCGGGAGGGGAAGACCTGGCCTCTGTAGAGATTTTTTTGAAACATGTAATTTTAAAATTCCATAGCCATCAAATGCCTGGACCTATAATTCTGAAATTTCTGACACATATCTACCCCTAACCCATCTACAAAGTGAGCAATGTTCAGACTTCTAACTTTTAAAATAAAAAAGTTATAGGCGTTTCTTTCCTCATTGTTTCAAAAATACCTTGCCACCACATGCCTGGACCCAGCTGTCTGAAATTTTACACACATATCAAGCCAAGTGGTACCTGTAATGTGCCCATGTTTCCTGTTTGTATCTTCAAAAATAAAAAAGTGGGAGGCGTAACTGTATTTACCCCACCACTACCCATTTTTCTAAAATTAATTGCCACACAAGGCAAGCACCTACGTTTCCGAAATTTCACACACATAGGTCCCAAGGTACCGCCTACAATGTGGCAAAGTTTCATGTGTGTAACTTTAAAAATGACAAAGTTATAGGCATTCCTGGGTATTTATTAAAAAATTAATTGCCACACAAGGCAAGCACCTACGTTTCCGAAATTTCACACACATAGGTCCCAAGGTACCACCTACAATGTGGCAAAGTTTCATGTGTGTAACTTTAAAAATGACAAACTTATAGGTGTTTCTTTCCTCATTGTTTCAAAAATTAATTGCCACACAAGGAAAGCTCCAATGTTTCTGAAATTTCACACACATATCAAGGCAAGTGGTACCTGTAATGTGCCCAAGTTTCCTGTTTGTATCTTCAAAAATAAAAAAATGGGAGGCGTAACTGTATTTACCCCACTACTACCCATTTTTCTAAAAATTAATTGCCACACAAGACAAGCACCTACGTTTCTGAAATTTCACACACATAGGTCCCAAGGTACCCCCTACAATGTGGCAAAGTTTCATGTGTGTAACTTTAAAAATGACAAAGTTATAGGCATTTCTGGGTATTTATTAAAAAATTAATTGCCACAAAATGCATGCACCAATCTTTCTGAAATTTCTCACAGATAACTACCCCTAACCATTCTATAATGTGCCCAAGTTTCATCCTTCTATCTTTAAAAATGAAAAAGTTATAGGCGTTTTTGTAAAACAATACTTGGCTATGGGAAAAAGCATTCAAAATGGCGTCCGATCCGGATCGGACATCTGGTCCGATCCGATCCGACCAGCCTCCGATCCGATCCGATCCGACCCCCCAGGTCCGATTCCGATCCGCTATCCGATCCGATCCGGGGGGTCAGTGCACATCCCTACTATATACTACCAAAATCCTATAGGTTGCTATCTCTGCAGCAGGCAGTCATAGAGGCTGGGTGTTTCCCACTCTCTAAGAAACACTGGCTTCATGGACTCACCTTTACTTCTTTGCCGACTGTAGCAGAATCTCGACGATCCTGGATTGCAGGTAGCTTCTTTATGCGCACAAGTGTTATCGGCTGCAACGTTTTGACATTCAAGGCATACGATAGCGCCACCTGAAAAGGAAAAGAGTAAGAAAATATCTAGCTAGCGAGTGAGCCTTAGCATCGAAATAGGCAATAGCCGTCCTTGTTGGACGAGGATCCAACAGGATCAATGAGCATTAGGGCTGCAATGATTAACAGATCCATCAGATAGAGTGAACACATTTGCTCAGTGGCAATGCTGTCCCAATGGTTAGATGGTAAACATGAATGTTAAAATAGCATGGCTCCTTTTTCCCACACATAAGGAGAACCCCTTCCCTAAGTTAACACTTACTATAATGTGCGTCCACTGTCTAAAAACAAAGTTGCTTCTTTGCTTCAGAACTGTTTTACCCATATTCAGACTTTATGCACATTTAATTGATTACTTGATTAATTAATTGATTGATCAACTAAAACCATTAGTCGATTAATCAACGAAGGTGTCTTGAATTGAGTGACAATCCTAGTGCGAAGCAATGAAAAGGTAACATGACTCTTTGACATGGAAAAGAGATAAAGGCCACCTTCACATGCGTGGGGAGGGGTGGTGGTTAGGGGAGCTCCAGAGAAGGGATGGGTAACTGAACCACTGCATGTGGGCCTGCCACAAGATTCCACTACCCATCATCCCTCGCCATTGGGATGGGTGGGAAGGGAGAGTTTCCTTAAATTGATGGGCAGGATTTGGCCTGGCATTAGTAATTTCCTCAGATGCCTCGGCTCTTTCCCTGCTGGGCTACAGATACTTTGGCCCAGTTATGACTTTTTGGCTTAATAAGCCAAGATGAGCCTTGTGCTCACATGTCATCCCTTCCCTCTTTGGTTCTTGACATGCTGCTATTAACCTTAGAAGTCTTCAATTAACCACAGGTTGCTGTTAAGTCTGAATCTGGATTTTCCCCCCTCCAGGTTCAGAATAAGCTGGGATCTTAAGCCAAGTTCAAGCCATGGCTTGTTCTGACCCTGATAACTATAGTTTATAAGGCGTCCAGAAGCAAAAGAGGACAGGGGTCCTGCACCTTTAATGGTTGCATAGAAGTCAGGATAACAACAGATGTGGTTTGCATGATGGACTACACCTACTGAAATTTCTCTTTGACACAGCTATTAAAGATACAGGAACCCTGTCCTCTTTGGCATTCACCCACCTTTCTGAATACATTGTTAATCATTTCTCAAAAGCAGGGGTGACTTCCCAGATATTTTGGTCAACAACTCCCATCATCCTTTGCCATTGTCTCTATTCACTAGGGATGATGGGGTTGTAGTCCAAGGCCGTTTCTACACCGGCCATTTTTGTGGAATCGTCCCTGGGTCATCCCTGTGTGTGCAAATGGTGCACAGGGACTCCCAGGGGCGGTGGGGACAGCAACGGGTTTCCCCCTGGATAAGGGATCTCAGGGGAAACCTGATTCTTCAGATGGTCCTGGGAATGTCCGGAGACTGGAAGGTGTGGGTGCTCATCCTGCCTGGTGCCTGCTTACTCATGAGTAAGCAGGCACCAAATACAGGCATGGAGCCATGCCACATGGATTCATGCCCATCAGGGGAGGGGGAAGCAAGTCTGCCATCCCCAGGATGGCGGGGGGGGGGGCAATTACGGGGGAGATTTTTTTTTAAAAAAACTTACATTTTTGATGGAGTGCAAGTGCACTCTTCTGGCCCTTTGTAAAAAACAAACCCAAAAAAACAAAACAAAACAAAACAACCAATGGCAGCTGCGATGGCACAACATCCTGGGAGGAAGTTGGGACATCTCACTTCCTGGTTTAGAAGGAGGACGATGATCCCAGAAGCAGGTATGTCCAGGATCATCTTGCCTCCCTCCCTCTACACCCGTAGGTGTAGAAAGGACCCAAAACATTTGGAGGGCCAAGTGTTTGCCCAACCCTGCTTAAATGGAATCTTTTTTATATCTATAGAACTTTCCCTTGTTTCACTATTAATTTTACAATTGCTAAATGCATTTTTTTGGCATCATGTTTCATCAAATGTTTTTTTTAAAAAAGGAGAGAATTATACATTAATGATGTCATCGCTGTGTATGTAATGTGTTTCTTTTTCTTTTTTTTCACTATTTGTTTTTATTGCTCAGTTTCTTTGATATTCACAATAAAGGGGGGGAAACAATTGCTAAATGCATTTATTCCTATCTATATATTTCTCTTGACGGACTGCCCATTTGTAGTTCTTAGGAGTGGTTAATCTAAATCAACTAAGCTCTTCCCAATAGCTTTTGTCAAAACAGATTCCATCTCTAGAGTTTTGCTCTTCCCGCCCCTGAGGCTTACCTGTATCGAAGGAGAGCAGGGCTAAGAACCCTACTGCTAGAATCTTGCTCATCTGTAGCTCTCTTCTTCTAAGCACAGGAGCAAGTAAAGCAAAGGCTTCAAAGTCAAAAACTAAGCAGCCAGTGAGAAATTGAAGTCACCCTACACTGGATAAAAGGAAGAACAGTCTGAGTGATTTAATTTTTCAGTCTGACCCACAGTGAGTTTATTTTTAGTATCTGATTAGCAGTGAGGGTGTAGAACAGCTAGAGACCCATATGGATTTGGCAGGCTTTCTGTGTACTTGAAGAAAACTGATACTCCAGTATCCAGTTGCTGGGGAACACGGGTGGGAGGTTTCTGTTGCACCTGTCCTGCTTGTGGGTCCCTAGTCAACAGCTGGTTGGCTATTGTGAGAACAGAGTGCTGGACTAGATGAACGTTTGGTCTGATCCAGCATGGCTCTTCTTACATTCTTAAAACTGCTGTTGGTGGGTGTCATGACCAAGGCAACCTTGTCTCAGGCCTCTAGCCTTCATGTGAACGAGACACAGAAGCACTAATATTAATTATAGGTGCATGGCACTCTTGTATGGTAACCAAGTGTCCTACTTCACAGACATCTGTCCAATTTAAGACCAATTTAAAGATACAGACCCACAAAGAGAGAGAGAGAGAGAGAGAGAGAACAATGGTCGTCTCAGCTGTCCATCAACACTTAGTATCTGAGAGTGGACTGAGCAGGGTTGTATTGTATTATTATATTTCTATTTCAATGATAGCAATTCTTTTAAGCTTGGATCTATATCTAGAAATTAGCACATTCAAATTTTATGCAAGTCTGCGTCATTGAAGTGTTGACATAACCAGAGGGTGGCACTGTTACATCATGAGTGCTAGCTGCATTCCTTGATATTCGCATTGCCTTGTTAATCTTGGTTAATCTCAAAACAGGCAAAGCCAATCCTTACTGGGAGCATAACATCTGAAGAACATCCAAATGGCCGACTCGTTCTTATGCAACAGGCCTATCAATGTCCATTTGACATGTGAGCTGGATGGAATCTCCATGATCAGAGGGAGCGTTCCTCTAACTAAGGCTCTTTCTACACCTCCCGGCGTTCTGGGAGGGCGGGGGGAGGCTGTTGCATTATCCTGATCGAGAGAGCCTCCCCCAGCATACACACGCGGCGTGCAATGTCCAGGGAGGAAGCAGGGTCATTGTGGCCACCATTTTATTTTTGGAAACCATCTGGGCTGATCGCACAAGAGAGAGGCCCTGCTCCAATGAAAAAGTAAGGAAAAAACTCCCCCCCCCCGAAATCGGCGCGCAACCCCCCATCCCTGCCGTCCCAGGGGTGGCAAAATTGCAGCCACCCCTCCCCTGATGGGCACGGAGCCACGCTGCATGACTCTATGCCCATTTCCGGTGCTGTGCTTACTCATGAGTGAGTGGGAACCAGGCTGAAAGGCTGCCCACACCTCCCATGGTCTCAGGATGGTCCCGGGAGCACTGGAAGAATAGGGTTTTCCCACCCATGCCCACTCCCCTGCCCCGGGAGTCCCTGTGCATCATTTGGATGCACACGGAGCACCCAGGGACGACCCTGGGGGGAAAGTCCGGTGTAGAAACGGCCTAAGATATATTGGGGAGGGAGAGGGAGAAATAACAAGAGTAGTTGTGTGCATGCTTTGCTTGTTGCCTTCTGGGAGGCCACTGCTAGAAACAAGATGCTAGAATGGACACCCTTGGTCTCATCCAACCGGTGCTGGTCCCAGGTTTTGAGAGCCCTTGGGCAAGGTACCCTTTATGAGTTCCCTCTCTCAGTGAGTCTACTGTCTCACCACCGCATTGTCACCAGCTGCTCTTGCTCCTCCTCCTCTTTCTCACAACCGCTTGACAGGCAGGGAGCCAGGGAGCAAACGGGCTGTGGCATCCATTGCTCCTCCTTCTCACCATCACCATTGTCTGGACCAATGTGAGAGGTTGCAGTGGTGAAAAAGAAGAGCAAGTCCAGGGGGCTCTTGTCAGTGGGCCCCTACTGGAGTGTGGGCCATTAGCAGGTGCCTGGCCATGGTTACCCTTGCAGCAGGCCTGCATCCCTCTCTGTTTATTCTGCTGTGTGAAACCAGGTCTTTTGGGTCTTGAATGCCAATGGCCACGATTTCAGCTTCATTAAAAATTAAACAGTCTGCACAAGCATGAGTTTATTGAATAAGGAGAGAATATCGTCCAGAAATACAATATTCAAGCACCACCAAATGAACAAAGCACCAGGGACAGTGTATGTCTGTTGAGTGGGGACACTATACAAATAGAACCTGAGTATGATCCTGCCTGAATTTCAAACTACATGCCATGCTTCGTTGCACAATCCACAATCCACCTACACCCTTGACAATGCCCCTGTGCCTTTTCTTTTGTGAATGGGAAAGTAGCTATGGGATTTTAAGTGGACAAATGGCAGGAAGGGAAAGTGTTATGCAGTCCCCAGCTTTCAATCACAGATTTTGAAACTGCTTTGCTTTTTTAAAACGACAACGACAACGACAACAACAACAACCTGTCCAATGCAGGAGGGGATATCAAGCAACTGAGCATCAAATACATTTTGAACTGGAATGTGTGATGCTTTATCCTTCTCAAGCTATGTCTAAGAGTGCAGCCTTCTAGGATTTGCCCTGATTAAGCTAGGGTAGTAGACTTAAAACACGTGTGGCCAAGGATGCTTTTCCCCACAAGCTTAAGCTGTTATGTTAATGGTGTCCTTTCCTGGAGAACAGCCAACCATTGTAGCCCATGCCTTAGTTCCTTCCGGGAGCACTGTAACATCCTCTACATGACGCTGCCTTTTAAGAACTTGGGAACTGCAGTGGCTTCAGAAAGGGGCTGCCAGAATTATGATTTTGGTGAGTCATAGGGAATATAGTCAATGTTAAAATGGGTTCATGGGTGAACATTTGGTTTCCAAGATCAATTCAAAGTATTGGCATTGACTTCAAAGCTCTAAATGGTTTGGGCCCAGAATATCTGTATCTACATGTGTCTTGAGATCATTCACAGAAACTCTGCTCCAGGTCTCAAATTTGGCACATATGTGTAGCAACATGAGCTACACATATGTGCCAGATTTGAGATCGATCCCTCCAACCCTCAATTTTATATTACTTTATTAAAGATCGTTTCAGTTCTGACAGATCAGAATGACAGCTCACTATGTGCGTTCATTCAGACCTGTCAGAACGGAAACGATCTTTAAAAAATTCATATAAAATCGAGGGTTGGAGGGATCGATCTCAAATTTCATACACTTACTTAGGCATATCCCATAAGCACTGTGACCAAGTTTCAAGCCTCTAACTTTTAAAATACAGAAGTTATAGGCATTTTTCTTTAAAAATAGGGCTGCAAAAATATCATTTTTTCATGATAATTATCGTGAAGACGATACAGTTCACCTACGATATGAATGAAGATGATAATGTTTTTGGTCCGAAATGACACTAACAATAAACGATGATATTTTTCGGCATGCACACCCCTAGTTTTCATATTGGCACTAAAATGGTTGGATTTCCTTCCCAGGGAAGTTTGCTCCTCCCATTTTGCTTAGCATTTAGACAGCAACTGAATTTTTTCCCCCAGTGGGCCTTGGAACATCTCTAAGTTTGAGGGAACACTCAGTGGGTTCCTCATATTGTTTTGCTGTGGTGATGATGATGGTCACCTAGGGGTGACCACATTATACCAGTCTTAAAATCACTCCACTGGCTGCCAATTAGCTTCCGGGCGAAGTATAAAGTGTTGGTTATTACCTTTAAAGCCCTACATGGTTTGGGTCCAGGTTACCTGCGGGATCGCCTTCTCCCTTATAATCTGCCCTGCACACTCAGGTCCTCTGGGAAGAATTTACTTCAATTCGCCAGAACTAGGCTGATGAATGTTACCCAGGGGACCGTCTCTTCTGCTGCTCCCAGTCTGTGGAATGGCCTGCCGAGAGAGATTTGTCAACTTAACAGTCTCTCTGACTTTAAGAAAGCCATGAAGACTGATCTCTTCTGGCAAGCCTACCCAGTTGAATTTTAAGATGTTTTAAATAATGTATTAGTTTTATTTGTTTTAAAGTTTTATCTATTTTATGTTCTTTGTATTTATATTTATTGTTGTTCCCCACCTTGCTCCAGAGGGAGAGGCAGGTTAGAAATAAATAAATAAATAATAATAATAATTAATCAATTTAATGTGGATTTGGATTTTACAATTGTGAACTTCCTAGGAAATATTGTTGTTACTGTTCAAAAGGTGACAAAAGCATTTGTCATGAATAAAGTAAAACAATGTTGGGGGTGCAGAGTAGAAAATGCATGCTCTTAACAAGAACCACAAAGCTCTAGGAGCCTATCTACACTGTACCTTAGAATGTTTAAATGTTCCAAATAGGTGCATTCTAAAACGTCTTAGGCCACATTAAGGAGTACTCATGTTACAGGAGAAAAATTCTTCAGTCTTCAAAGCGGTGTGTGCAGTCTCATACTCTTCTGTCTGTCTCTTTCTGTTTCATTTTTACAATGAGTTTAGGGCAAAGCATTGTGGGTGCTGTAGTTCAGTCGCCCACTTCCTCCTTAGCCCCGCTTTCTTCCCCACCAATCAACTGCTAAGCATTTGGGCACCGGTAAACGAAGCACTGCCCCTACGAATCACAAACGGAAGGAAGGACACATTATTTTACTTAAAACGATTTATTAAAAGTAAAAACCGTTGTATATAGCTGAAGTGAGTTTTAAAAAACCTTGGGCATACATCGTTCAAGGGAGTGCATCATATGGCCCAAAGAGTTTTCGTAATCCTTATGAAACGTCACAAAGCTAGAGTGTAGATCAGCTCTAGGTGTTGAAATAAGGTCAACAGGGAAACAGTCCTAAATATCCTTACTTGAAAACACTGTGACCCATTGAACATGGTTAGATTCAGATTACTGGAAGAAGAACGCAAGTAAGGGCAGAGGTCAGAAGTGCCAGGGTGGGGTGAGGTGGGGTGGGACAAAGAAGACAGATTGATACATCATAGTGACTCTGGTGTTGGTTCTGGTGGGAGATCATTGGGCCAGAGGTTATAATCATTGCAGAAGTTTCTACTGTGACAGCACATGGTCAGGTTCTTATAGCGCTTATCACGTTGCACATGGATGCAGTTCAAAATGCAGCCTTGGTCAACAAAAAGAACTTCTCCATCTGTGAAGGCGAGAAGAGGGTGGAAGAGAGGAGAACAGATTGGCAACAGATTTGCAAGGAAAGCCTCTCAAATACTCCTGACCTGAATATACATGCAAAACATCTAATTATATTCTTTGTATCCTTTATTGTTTTCCAACTTCTTTAAATCAAACTCAGTTAGAAATCAAAACAGCCCGGAGAGCTTTTGGCTGTTGGGTGGTATAGAAATGTAATAAATAAAGAGCCAGTGTGGTCAGTGGCTAAAGTGTTGGACTGGGAGTCAGGAGGTCTGGGTTCTAGTCCCCACTAGGCCATGGAAACCCACTGGGTGACTTTGGGCCAGTCACAGCTTCTCAGCCCAACCTACTACACAGGTTGTGAGGATAAAATGGAGAGGAGGAGGGTTATGCACGCCGCCTTGGGTTCCTTAGAGGAAAAAAGGCAGGATATAAATGCAACAATAAAAAATAAATACATACATGGTTTTTGATTTAGGGAAGCCTTAGATAAAAATAAACCAAGAAACTAAATTAAGCCCTTTGCTATTCGGGATAATATATACAGTTAATAAATAATATTAATTCATTGAAAAATGGGAGAATTTGCAGGTTGATGCAGTTTTCAGTTCTTTGGCCTCATTTGTATCTCCCTGCCCTCCCATGTTACTGACGTACACAGATACAGTGATCAAACAGTGCAAACTGTGTGACTGCATCAAGATTCATTTTTGGGGAGTTTTAACACACATGCAGGCTTGGGAATGTTCCCAGAATAGAAGTGCATTGAATGATATTCCACAGCTTCCCTTCCCTTTAGCACTCACCCTTGCTCACCATCCGGTTGTAACAGGACTCCTTTTTTTTGGTCGTGCAGGTGTATGGCTTTTTAATACAATGGCCATACGGGTGTACGCTTTCACAGCCAACACAAAGGAGAGGTCCGCTTTTATAGCTGGATGCCTCTGTGGAGAAAAGAGTGGCTATGGTTTATCAAATGGCTGCAGTTTACTGAATTAGCTAAACTAGGGATGTGCACGGTCAGAAATTTCGGAATCGGATTGGAATTTTTGATATTAAAAATATCGGATCTGATCATATCAGGGGATACCCGGATTTGATTGGATCTGATATCTGATAAATATCGGAAGTTCCGATCTGATTACGGACCGCCATTTCAGGTGTTTTCCCCATAGGCTTGCATTGGGGGAAAGAAAGCTTTCCCCCAATGCAAGTCTATGTGGAAAAACACTGGGCTGGCACTCCCTCCCTCCCTTCCCCCACTCACGCTCCTTACTTGCTGCTGCCGCCGTCACTGCCTTCACAGCTGGTCCGAGTACTGCGAAACAGGCTTTCCGGCCTGTTCCTCAGTACAGAGACACACTGAGTGGCAGTGGGGAATGTTGCAGGTAAGGGGGACCCTTTCCCCCCCACTCACACTTCTTACCTGTGGCCTTCCCTGTCATCGCCACTGGTCCGTAATATTTCAAAACAGGCTTTCTGGCTTGTTCCTCAGTACAGAGATGTGCCAAGTGATGACGACATCACACGGCGCATCTCAGTACTGAGGAACAGGCCGGAAAGCCTGTTTAGCAGTACCACAGACCAGCGGCAGCAGCGGAGAAGGACACAGGTAAGGGGGACCCCTCCCTCCCTCCCCCCCTCACGCTCCTTATGTGTGGCCTTCCCCGCCACCACCGCTGGTCCACAGTACTGCCAAACAGGCTTTCTGGCCTGTTCCTCAGTACAGAGAAGCGCAGAGTGATGACGTTATCACTCAGTGCATCTCTGTACTGAGGAACAAGACGGAAAGCCTGTTTTGCAGTACAATGGACAAGCGGCGGCAGTGGGGTAGGCCACAGGTAAGGAGGGACCCCTGGGGAACCCTCCCTTCTCCCCAACTCACATGCCTTACCTGCGGCCTTCCCCACCGCTGCTGCTGGTCAGTAGTACTGCTAAACAGGCTTTCCGGCCTGTTCCTCAGTACAGAGATGCTCAGAGTGATGACATCATCACTCGGCGCATCTCTTTACCGAGCAAGAGGCTGGAAAGCCTGTTTCGCAGTACTACGGACCTGCGCTGGCGGCGGCAGGTAAGGCGCGCGAGTGGGGGGAGGGAGCAAGAGTGGGGGGAGGGAGGGAGTGCTGGCCCAGTTTTTTTCCCCATAGACTTGCATTGGGGGAAAGCTTTCTTTCCCCCAATGCAAGCCCATGGGGAAAGCGCCTGAAATGGCGGTCTGAAAATCCTATATGTTGGATAATTATCGGACATATGGATATTGGATCCGATCAGATAGGGCCTCCTTAGGGAATAATAGTTATCAGTCATAGGATGTCTGATAACGTCCTTATCAGTTCATTATCAGACATCAGATTCAATACGATACACATCCCTAGGCTAAACTATCTCCATCTGGAAGTTTATAACCATACGAAACAAACTCTCCCATCCTTAGGATTTTTTGTAAGTGTGTAATCCACTTCAAAGAACAATCTCACAAAACTATTACATAAAGAATACTACACCTTAACAGAAAAAAAATCTGAGCAGATGTGTGTCCCAGCACAATGAGAGGGGCAGTGCTCAATCCGAAAAGAAGGGACTTGTAAACTGGGAGTTGAAATTAGGAATGGACGAATCTGTCAATTTTGCTTTCTCTTGTTTGTCATTCTTCCAGTCTTGAGTTTGGTTAGTCTCAAATTTGAGATTTTTTCCAATCTTAAATTCAATTTGCCCTGAACTTTGAGGATTTTTTCCTCAGAATTTTTTAAAAATGATTTATTTTTATTTTTAAAAATTAAAGTGAAAATTCATAAGTATTTCTGTGCACATTTCTCATAATACATGCATCTTTGCCTAATATACACATTTTACATGCATTTTAAAAAGTTATTTCCCTAATATATCCATTTTCCATTGCAAAATTCAGAGAAGTACGCATTTTGAAGGATAACTGAGTTTCAATACAAATAGTGATTTGAAAGTGCAAAGTTAGGTAAGTTCATATTCATATTCCAACTGAGTAAACGCCTCCTTCATTTCTAGTTGAAACTGATCAGTGATGAGGCATAGTCCAGACTCCCCTTCTCCATTTCACACTATCACTAACAGCAGGTATAGGGAAAGTCACAGAGAACTTCTTTGAAAGGACATCTTCAGATATCCTATCCATCCTGTCTGTCCTCTAAATCCCAAACAGGCAAACAGAAAAATCAAACAGACATTTGGAAGGGGGCATTTTGAAATCACCCTTATTGCCTTAAGAGCAACAAATTTATATTTTTCTCTGCTGAGATGAGTTTTGAAGCATGACATTGGTCTGCAAATTTCTAATGTATTAGGGGCAGTGTCTATGATGTGATAGACATATCTCACCTTCCCATCCCTGGAGCTGCTTTTAATGGTTGTGCCGCTAGGCTCACTGTTAAGAAAGTTTACAAAGCTTGTAGCTTTATATTTTTTACTGTATGAACTTCAGGAAGGATTCACAGCTTGATCCTATGGATCATAACTAAGTCCCACTGAGCTACCTGAGGATTACTTTCAACTAATTTTACAAAGGACAGCAGTTTGATGAGGTAGACTTACCACTGGTTGATAAGCAGAAGGCAGCTAAGAAAATCACAGCCAGAGTCTTGTACATCTTCTTCCCTTCAGGATACAAGGCAGAGCTTCAGAGATGTATCAAAGGAGCAGAGATCCCAAAAGACAACCAGAAAAAAACAGTGTAATTTACTGTTAATCAAATAAACCACTTTGTGGGATGAATGAAGGAGGATTTATGTCTTACATATCAATATTATTGTACAAATGCATCTTAAGAACATGAGGTTCCTCCTGTTCCGTGCCCTTGGCAGGTGTCCTATAATTCAAAGAAGAAGCAGGAGGAGGTGGTGGTGGTTGTAGGTACACAAGTGATTCACTTAGAAGGGAACACTTATAGCAAAAAGCTATGATTCTAAAAGGGGAAGGGACCCTTAAGCATTAGACTCTAGCTTTCCCTGTAACGGTTGTTCTGAAAGGCCTTCCAAGCTAGCTGTGATCGAGATAATGCAGAAATGCTCTGGTATGATTTCATAATGGCTGAGAACAGTTCTACACTATTCAGTAGACCTGGTGCAACAGGGGGCGAGATCTGTCCCTCTTGGGGCCCTAATTCAGCCCTCCAGGATTCTCTAAATGGCCACGCCCCCTTCCCCTGGCCCCACCGCTTTCTCCCAACCACTGGCTGTTTCGTGACTTCCTGGCTTTTGTGCAGTTCCCCACCACCATTTTGAATGGTTGATATAACTCTTCTCAGGCTTAGTTATTGGCAGTAAGAGTTTTAAGGTACAAGACACTGGCAATTTGTATTTCAATTATTACTATTATTCTGGACTCCAGCTCCTTCTGATTTGTCCCTATCCAACACAGGAATGTGGCCCCCAAGAGAATTCAGCCCTCAGTCTGAAAGAGGTGACCCAATCCTGGCCAAGTGACAATGGCTCCTGGCAAATGTGGGATGGTTATCCAAGGCCTATTAAGTTTGTGTTCCACTTGCTTGTTGAGAATATGATTTCCATCAAAACCTAATTATGGTCCTTTCTACACTGGAGGGGTGTAGAGGACTCAGGGCAGGCGATCCCAGAAGTAGCTGCTTCCGGGATCGGCGCACCCAATACACATCAGAAGTGCAACGACCTGAGTTCCTCCCAGGCCTTCGCAAGTCGTGTCTGCCATTGTTCTTTTTCAAGCCGAGGAGAGTGCCAGAGCGCTCCTCCGCACAAGTAAATTTTTTAAAAAACAAAACCCACAAGCGCGATTGGGCCCCCAACCCCCTCCCTGCCCTCCCAGGGGTGGCAAAACTGGTGCCCCCTCCCCTGCTAGGCACAGAGCTGCACGGTGTTTGCTGCTGTGCTTACTCACGCAAAAGCGCGGCAGCATCCAGGGCGGGCGGGCACATCTTCCACGGTCCCGGGAACTTCCCAGGACTGTGGAAGAATTGGGATTTTTCTGGTTTGTGTTTTTCCAGAAAAATCCTGTGCCCCCCCCCCCGGGACTCCCTGTGAGTCATTTGGACTCACAGGGAGCACCCAGGGGCTATCCCAGGCAAAATGCCTGGTGTGGAAAGGGCCTGTGTCTAGGAGATCAATGCAGCCTGCCCGCCTTTATCATCATTCATTGCAGAGATGCTCCACTATTCATTAGCTGCTTGTATCCAACTAGTGCTTTCTCCACTTCTCTACCCCAGTTTTGCAGGATGAACACAAACCTGGATATCTCCTACAGCACATAGTTAAACTATGGAATTCACTACCTGAAGATGTAATGATGACCATCAATATGGATTGCTTTAAAAGGAGGTTTGATAAATTCCTGGAGGAGAAGGCTATCAATAGCTACTAGTCCTGATGGGTATGTGCTACCTCCAGTAACCTTATGTATACCAGTTGCTGGGGAACATAGGCAGAAGGGTGCTATTGCACTTATGTCCTGCTTGTGGGTCCCTGATCAACAGCTGGTTGCCCACTGTGTGAACAGAATGATGGACAACATGGACCCGTAGTGTGATCCAGCATGGCTCTTCTTGTGTTCCTGTGTTCTTTTGTATTCAGAGAGATGTCCAAACATTGCTTATGTTTTTCATGCACACTTTTATTTTAACATTATTCAAAGTTCAGGATGAACCAAATGTAAGACTGGAGGAATTCTCAAAGTTCGAGATGAACTGAACTTTAGTTGGGAAAAATAAGAAATAGAGAGAAACCAAAACTGAGAGATCCATCCCTAGAACTAATGAGGCCAGATGTTATAACGATTGCAGAAGCTTTTTGTCTTGCAGCACCAGGTAACGTTCCTACCTGGTGCAGTTAGAAATGTACATGAATGCAGTTAGAAATGCAGCCCCGATCTACAAAAAGAAGCTCTGCATCTGTAAAGGGGAGGAGAGACAGAAAAAGAGAAGAGACTGAATTAGTCAGGGAAATCTCTCTAACACTCCTGACTTGAACATCCATGCAAACATATAATCATGTAATACTAACACTTATAATTAAAAATTCCACTTATGGATGATAATGGATTTAGGAGAGTTTGGAGAGGTGAAGGTGTTAAAATATAAGTCTCCAATAAGCTGATCAATATTTGGGCTGTCCACGGACTCCCCAACTCTCTTCAGAGGCCGATAGGAGATGTGTTCAAAAATACCCATACAAGTAAAAACACGTTGCTCCTCCTGCATTTTCATCTTTATAACTCCACACTTTAACTCTTAACAACTTTATATGGATTCAGGAGGATCCTAAATTCAGACACACCACTCTGCTGCACTCACATCTAGTTTGGAGTTAGGGTTTTGAGTCTTGGCTTTCCATATCATCATACATATTAAGTGTCATGTGTATTATTACATACAAGTCTGGAAACACTCTTGGGAAGTAAAATGAAATTGAATGATGACCCCCGGCATCCCTTTCTTTTAGCACTTACCCTTGCTCACCATCCGGTTGAAGCAATATTCCTTTTGTTTTGGTGGTACAGGTGTACTGTTTTTTTAAACAAGTGTTATGTGGGTCTATGTTGCTACAGCCAAGTCATTGGATAGGTCCTGTGTTATGTGTGTATGCCTCTGAGGGAAAAGAATAACATTTATTGAATGACTCTAATTTATTGAGTTGGCTAAACTGCCCCATCTGGAGGGCTGTAGATGTATATTACAACCTCCCTTGTCAATAGGGCTTTTTTTGCGAGTGTGTAATTCCCTTAAAACAATGATCTCACAGAACTAATAAATCAATGAATTAATAAATAAGAGCACCCATTAAAACATCAAAATCCACTCCAGATGTTTAGGAGCTTGCTGACCTCTTAAAGCAGCTTTACTCAACTTGTTGCCTTCTTGATGTTTTGAATTTCAACCCCCACCAGCCTCAGCCAGCATGGAAAATGGGATTCTGGGAGATGTAGTTCAAAGCATCTGAAAGGCTCCAAGGTTGGGAGACGCTGTCTTGAGAGAAGGTAAGTACAGTTAGGAGGTGCTGCGATTCTGTGCTCTGTGCACCCTAATTAAACTGGTTGAGCTTAGTTAACTGTTTTCAATTTTTTAAAATCAGGCTAATGGGTATTATGCTATCATGGTGTATTATGCAAATAAAAGACCCCCCCCCAAAGAAACCCCTCAAAAAGACCCCCCATCAGGTTATGTTTAGCCTGTGCCTATGGTATATGGAACATTTAATGGGTGGCATCCAAATGGTTTGGTGTCCTTTGTTCCTTTGATATAAGTGAGACTCACAATGACTAGCTTAGCCCATTCATTTCAATGGGAACTAAGTTTAATTAACCTAGTCTGAATCCAACCCTCTGTTCCATACAACTTGAAAGTTGTGTTCTCCAGAAAAAAAAGATGGGGTGGGGGAGATTTCATCCTGAAAAGAAGGGGCTTGCAAAGTGGAAATTGACACGAAATATCATCTAGATAACTAGGGGTGTGCATCGGATCGGATCCGATCCACGATCCGAATCCGATCCGCCCCAAAATCGGGAAAATCCGATCCGATCCGATCCGATCCGATCCGATCAACCTCCGATCCGATCCGATCCGATCCGACGAGGTCTGATCCGGATCGGACGCCATTTTGAATGCTTTTTCCCATAGCCAAGTATTGTTTTACAAAAACGCCTATAACTTTTTCATTTTTAAAGATAGAAGGATGAAACTTGGGCACATTATACACTGGTTAGGGATAGTTATCTGTGAGAAATTTCAGAAAGATTGGTGCATGCGTTTTGTGGCAATTAATTGTTTAATAAATACCCAGAAATGCCTATAACTTTGTCATTTTTAAAGTTACATACATGAAACTTTGCCACATTGTAGGGGGTACCTTGGGACCTATCTGTGAGAAATTTCAGAAACTTAGGTGCTTGCCTTGTGTGGCAATTAATTTTAGAAAAATGGGTAGTAGTGGGGTAAATACATTTACGCCTCCCATTTTTTTATTTTTGAAGATACAAACAGGAAACTTGGGCACATTACAGGTACCACTTGCCTTGATATGTGTGTGAAATTTCAGAAACATTGGAGCTTGCCTTGTGTGGCAATTAATTTTTGAAACAATGAGGAAAGAAACACCTATAACTTTGTCATTTTTAAAGTTACACACATGAAACTTTGCCACATTGTAGGTGGTACCTTGGGACCTATGTGTGTGAAATTTCAGAAACATAGGTGCTTGCCTTGTGTGGCAATTAATTTTTTAATAAATACCCAGGAATGCCTATAACTTTGTCATTTGTAAAGTTACACACATGAAACTTTGCCACATTGTAGGCGGTACCTTGGGACCTATGTGTGTAAAATTTCAGAAACGTAGGTGCTTGTATTGTGTGGCAATTAATTTTTGAAACAATGAGGGATTCATTGGACAGCACTTGCCCATAGGGATTCATTGGACAGTACTTGCCCATAGGGATTCATTGGACAGTACTTTCCTATAGGAAATCATTGGAAAGCACTTGCCCATAGAAAATCATTGGAAAGCACTTGCCCATTGAGAAATACAGTTATGCCTCCCACTTTTTTATTTTTGAAGATACAAACAGGAAACTTGGGCACATTGTAGACTGGTTAGGGATAGTTATCTGTGAGAAATTTCAGAAAGATTGGTGCATGCGTTTTGTGGCAATTAATTTTTTAATAAATACCCAGGAATGCCTATAACTTTGTCATTTTTAAAGTTACATACATGAAACTTTGCCACATTGTAGGTGGTACCTTGGGACCTATGTGTGTAAAATTTCAAAAACGTAGGTGCTTGCCTTGTATGGCAATTAATTTTAGAAAAATGGGTAGTAGTGGGGTAAATACATTTACGCCTCCCATTTTTTTATTTTTAAAGATACAAACAGGAAACATGGGCACATTACAGGGAACACTTCACTTGATATGTGTGTAAAATTTCAGAATGATAGGTCCAGGCATGTGGTGGCTACGAATTTTTTAGATTAAAAGTTATTAACCTTTTTTACACAGAGGCTGGGGCTGTCAATTGCACCCTCCCGCCTCCCGGGAAGAAGAAGGAAACACTTTCTCTCATCTCTTTGATCCTTGCACGCTTGGCTGCAACTGAGGTAGTATCCATTACAAAAGGCGAAACAAAGTAGCACTTGGCTGGTGTCTGCTTTGATTGATACTTTCCCTTTTTACTTAAGCAGAACGGCTGAGCCTAGGATCACTCTCTCTCGCTGGGATCGTTACGGGAGAAATTTTCTACAGTCTTCAAAGTGGTGTGTGCAGACACCTTGCCACCAAATGCCTGGACCTATCATTCTGAAATTTTACACACATATCAAGTGAAGTGTTCCCTGTAATGTGCCCATGTTTCCTGTTTGTATCTTTAAAAATAAAAAAATGGGAGGCGTAAATGTATTTACCCCACTACTACCCATTTTTCTAAAATTAATTGCCATACAAGGCAAGCACCTACGTTTTTGAAATTTTACACACATAGGTCCCAAGGTACCACCTACAATGTGGCAAAGTTTCATGTATGTAACTTTAAAAATGACAAAGTTATAGGCATTCCTGGGTATTTATTAAAAAATTAATTGCCACAAAACGCATGCACCAATCTTTCTGAAATTTCTCACAGATAACTATCCCTAACCAGTCTACAATGTGCCCAAGTTTCCTGTTTGTATCTTCAAAAATAAAAAAGTGGGAGGCATAACTGTATTTCTCAATGGGCAAGTGCTTTCCAATGATTTTCTATGGGCAAGTGCTTTCCAATGATTTCCTATAGGAAAGTACTGTCCAATGAATCCCTATGGGCAAGTACTGTCCAATGAATCCCTATGGGCAAGTGCTGTCCAATGAATCCCTCATTGTTTCAAAAATTAATTGCCACACAATACAAGCACCTACGTTTCTGAAATTTTACACACATAGGTCCCAAGGTACCGCCTACAATGTGGCAAAGTTTCATGTGTGTAACTTTACAAATGACAAAGTTATAGGCATTCCTGGGTATTTATTAAAAAATTAATTGCCACACAAGGCAAGCACCTATGTTTCTGAAATTTCACACACATAGGTCCCAAGGTACCACCTACAATGTGGCAAAGTTTCATGTGTGTAACTTTAAAAATGACAAAGTTATAGGTGTTTCTTTCCTCATTGTTTCAAAAATTAATTGCCACACAAGGCAAGCTCCAATGTTTCTGAAATTTCACACACATATCAAGGCAAGTGGTACCTGTAATGTGCCCAAGTTTCCTGTTTGTATCTTCAAAAATAAAAAAATGGGAGGCGTAAATGTATTTACCCCACTACTACCCATTTTTCTAAAATTAATTGCCACACAAGGCAAGCACCTAAGTTTCTGAAATTTCTCACAGATATGTCCCAAGGTACCACCTACAATGTGGCAAAGTTTCATGTTTGTAACTTTAAAAATGACAAAGTTATAGGCATTTCTGGGTATTTATTAAACAATTAATTGCCACAAAACGCATGCACCAATCTTTCTGAAATTTCTCACAGATAACTATCCCTAACCAGTGTATAATGTGCCCAAGTTTCATCCTTCTATCTTTAAAAATGAAAAAGTTATAGGCGTTTTTGTAAAACAATACTTGGCTATGGGAAAAAGCATTCAAAATGGCGTCCGATCCGGATCGGACATCCGGTCCGATCCGATCCGACCATCCTCCGATCCGATCCGATCCAATCCGACCCCCCAGGTCCGATTCCGATCCGCTATCCGATCCGATCCGGGGGGTCAGTGCACATCCCTATAGATAACCCCTTTCTTCACCATTACAACCCAGTCTAGCAAACATCATTCTGAGAGCCGATCTACATGCTAGTTTTTTTACGTTTTATAAGGGTCATGAAAACTCTTTGGGCCACATGACACACTCCCTTTAACGTTGTATACTCGAGGTTTTTTAAAACTCACTTCAGCTATATACAACGGTTTCACTTTTAATAAATCATTTTAAGTAAAATAATGTGTCCTTCCTTACCGTTTGTGATTCATGGGGGCAGTGCTTCATTTACTGGTGCCCAAATGCTTAGCAGTTGATTGGTGGGGAAGAAAGTGGGGATAAGGAGGAAGTGGGTGAGTGAACTACAACACCCACAATTCTTAGCCCTATATTCATTGAAAGCTAGGGAATGACAGAGGAACTAAGGAGGAAGTGGGTGACTGAACTTAAATGCCCACAATGCCTTGCCCTAAACTCATTGTAAAAACGAAACAGAAAGAGATGGGGCAGAGGAGTAAGTGACCGCACACACCGCTTTAAAGACTGAAGAATTTTTCTCCTGTAATGTGAGTACTCAGTAATGTGGCCTAAGACGTTTTAGAATGCACCTATTTGGAACGTTTTAAAATACTATTTAAAACGTTCCAAGGGACTGTGTAGATAGGCTCTGAATCTCTTGGACAGGTTGGCTTCTGATATCCTTCCCAACTTCTCTGTACTCAGAAGGACTCTGAAATCAAAACAGACTATCAGAAAGGATGGGCAGACACTTAAAATAGAATGTTAAAGTAGTATAAGTATTCTCTTCTGGAGTGAGAGCCAAAATACAAAATGGTTCTGTCTGCAAAGAGGCAGAGAAACAAAACACCTCTGTCATGGGCATCCATTGGGTAGCATCTGTGTTATCATTAGCATATCTTACTTCTCCATCGCTGAAGCAGATTCAAAGCTGATTTTCATGCTTCAAGTTCTCTGGGGTGGTGATGGTAAAGGAGTAACAGCAGTGTTTGTACGCATGATTTTTAAAACTTGGAACATTTTCTTAAGGTAGACAAGCAGAACAGGCACGGCTGAGAGAAGACTGAACGCTATGCACACTTACAGCATACGTCAGTATACCAGGGCAAGTGGTGAAGCTGGGTTTGCTCTACAATTAATAACAACAAAAGAGCACGGTGGTCATTTGTAGCTTTGACTTTGACTTTTGCCTAGCTGGTAGATTTTACTTTTACTGAATGATCTGTTTGAAAGACTCGCAGCTCTAATTATACCGCATTTGGACTGTCGATAAAGACTTACCACTGGTTGCCACACAGGAGGCAGCTAAGAAATGCACAGTTAGAGTGGTGTACATCTTCTTCCCCTTGGTTTCAGAACACAAGAGGAAGTTGCAGAGATGGACCAGAGGAGCAGAGATTCCAAAAGTCAGCCAGAGAAAAAGAGTACAATTCTTGTCAACTGAATAAACCTGCTTATGGGATAAAAAAGATGGATTTATAGCTTGGAGCTTCTCTAGTTATCTATTAAAATATTATTCTGCAATTCCAACCCAGGAACACACGTCTCCTCATATCTCATACCTGGCAGGAATGTCCTGTAACTCAAAGAAGAAAAAAACCTCTTTGTGTGTACACAAATGCTTTGCTTTGTTCCAGGCACTCTTGGATGAGACCGATTATCTGGATCCATTTCAGTCTGGTTTCAGGCCTGGCTTTGGCATGGAAACAGCCTTGGTCGCCCTGTATGATGACCTATGTCAGGAGAAAGACAGGGGGAGTGTGACTCTGTTGATTCTCCTTGATCTCTCAGCGGCTTTCGATACCATCGACCATGGTATCCTTCTGGGACGACTGGCTGAGTTGGGAGTGGGAGGCACTGCACTGCAGTGGTTCCACTCCTATTTATTGGGGCGCTTCCAGAAGGTGGTGCTTGGAGGACATTGCTCGGCTCCGTGGATTCTCCAGTATGGGGCTCACAGGGGTCAGTCTTGTCCCCCATGCTGTTCAACATCTACATGAAACCGTTGGGTGCGGTCATCCGGAGTTTTGGAGTGCGCTGATGACACACAACTCTATTTCTCCTTTTCATCTTCAGCAGGATGAGGGCTAATAAACTGAAACTCAATCTAGACAAGACTGAGATGCTGTTAGTGGGTGGTTCTTCTGACCGGATAGAGGGTGTTCAACCTGTTCTGGATGGGAGTGCACTCCGCTTGAAGGAGCAGGTTCGTAGCTTGGGGGTTCTCCTAGAACCATCTTTGTCACTTGAAGCTCAGGTGGCCTCAGTGGCACAGAGTGCCTTCTACCAACTTCGGTTGGTGGCCCAGCTATGCTCCTATCTGGACAGGGATAACCTGGCTTCAGTTGTCTGTGCTCTGGTAACCTTCTATGGTAACCTTCTAAGTTAAATTACTGCAATGCGCTCTACGTGGGTCTGCCTTTGAAGACGGTTCAGAAGCTGCAGCTTGTGCAAAATGCAGCAGTCAGATTGATATCAGGAACCAGAAGGTTTGAACATATAAGACCGACACTGGCTGCTTGCATTGGCTGCCTGTATGTTTCTGAGCCCGATTCAAGGGGCTGGTTTTAACCTATAAAGCCTTATACAGCTTGGGATCACAATACCTGATGGAATGCCTCTCCAGACATGAACACTACGCTCAACATCTAAGGTCCTCCTCCAGGTGCCTACTCTGAGGGAAGCTTGGAGGATGGCAACAAGGGAGAGGGCCTTTTCAGTGGTGGCCCCCAACTGTGGAACGATCTCCCCGACGAAGCTCGGTTGGCGTCAACACTGTCATCTTTTCCGCACCAGGTGAAGACTTTTCTCTTCTCCCAGGCATTTAACAGCATACATTGAGCTTTTTAACTGACCCCTGGACAGTTTTAAATTATATGTAGTTTGTTTTTAGGCTTTTATGGTTTTAAGTTTTGTATATTGGTTTTAAAATGTTCAGTGTTTTTAATTTTTGTAAACCACCCAAAGAGCTTTGGCTATGGGGTGGTATATAAATGTAATAAATAAATAAAAAAATGTAATAAATAAAATATAATTTGCTTAGTTAGGGAGGACCTAAAGCAAATGAGACAGGAAGCCTATTCCCACTCTATCCAACTAGCTTCCCTCCCATCTGAACAGGTGTGTCTCACCTGACCAAGAGAGAAAGCAGAGCTTAGGTAATACATTTGGTAGGTTTCTCATTCTCCCAGGACATCTCTGGTCAACAGGTAAAACTTTTATTACTTATAAGTACAAAGCAATAGCTCTAGTTCCTTTATGTTAGGGATGTTGGGGGCATCTTTTGGGGGGACTGAAGTTCACAGAGCTTTCATTAGCTCACCCCCCCCCCCCGACTTCAGATTGCTTTCCTGTGAACTAGCTCAACTTGATGAAGGAGAAATTGGGCCAGCTTACAGATTTTTAGGGGGGTACCCCTCTAAAATAAGCATTTATTCAAATTGCAGCTGCGATTTGCATAATTTTCAAAAAAAATCTGCCACCATAATTGCTTAATTTGCACGAATCACACCCATGCCTGAATTGCACCCATGATTTTGCTGTTTATTTAAAATTGCTTTAGAAATATGTGTGTCTCTGTGTGTGCTGTCTGTTTATATGTTCATATGTAAATGGTTTTTATAATGCATTTTTAAGATTTTGATCATTGCAAACTTCCAAAAAAGTTTTGCTATTGGGTGACACAATAATGTAATAAATTATTAAACCTATAATGCACTGGTGACTCCTGAGCGACAGCTGAATTACCTACTTTTCAGGTTCATGCCAAAAGACCTGTCAATGTCCAGTTGCAATGATAGTTCAAATGCAATAGGGATATTCAAAGGGAGTGTTCCTCCAACTGCCAGTTGTTGGGCACAAATAAAAAGGAAAAACAGTGGTCTCCATGCTCTACCTGTGGTCTTCATGCAGGTATCTTGGTGACCACTGTTGAAAACTGGATACTGTACTAGACGGGGTCTTTGAGTGCCATTTTCTCCATGGAAATGTGGGATACAAATTGAATTAAGAAATAAATTTGTCTAAGCCAACATATATCCATTTTTTAATCTTTGCATTGCTGTGTCATTTTCTCCCCCCCTTTTTTAAATGGAATTGAATTTTCATTAAAATAAGATGGTACATGAAATACATAAAGTAAGTAAATATGGGGGTCAGAATCAGTTGCTGAATGTTGCTATAATAAGAACCACAAAGTTCTGAGGACTAAAATGGTGTCAATGGGCACGAAATCCTAAACATAGAGGGCAATCCTATGGCCCCTAGATCACCTCTGTTGCACCTCCTGCAATGCACTGGATGGCTGGAAGCCTCCAGGTGTGGAGGTTTGAGGCCATCCCCATGGGATTGCGCCCTTACTGGCTGGACAGCCCTGTGCCCCACTGAACTTAGTGAAACTTCCTTCCAAATAAAAGCAATTTAGAAGATCCAACACAATTGAGTCTGCTTAATTGTGAAGCTTTATTGGCTAAGAAGAGCATGTTAACAGGAAACAAGAGGCACGTTTCAGCAAATGACCAAGGCATCCAGGAAAGGGAAGGAAACCCTGTAGTTCACACTACTGGAAGGAAAACAGAGTGGGGCTGGAGGTATGAAGCATCATGGGAGTGGTAAGCAACCTGCTACTGCAGCTCCCAATCTCAAATGGTTGGCATGGATGAGCGGTCAACCATGATCCCAGTAGTTATAAAGATTGCACAGCCATGTTGGGCAGCATTTGGTCACATTCCTATAGACTCCATTGTCTCGTTCATGTTTACAATCTGCAGTGCATCCTCGGTCCACAAAAAGGACTCCACCATCTATGAATTGGGGACAAGAGAGAGAAAGAGAGGACTGACGCTAACATGGCAATGAATTTGTCTGGTGAAATAAGCCTATGTATATCAGTTGCTGGGGAACATGGGTGTGAGGGTTAAGGGTGTGCACGTCAAAAAAATCATCGTTTATCGTTATCGTCATTTCGGACCAAAAAAAATATCGTCGTCATTCATATCGTAGGTGAACCGTATTGTCTTCACGATAATTATCGTGAAAAAATGATATTTTTGCAGCCCTATTTTTAAAGAAAAAATGCCTATAACTTCTGTATTTTAAACGTTAGAGGCTTAAAACTTGGTCACAGTGCTTATGGGGTATGCCTAAGTATGGGATCGATCCCTCCAACCCTAGATTTTATATGAATTTTTTAAAGATCATGTCTGTTCTGACAGGTTTGAATGAATGCACGTGGTGAGCTGTCATTTGATCTGTCAGAACTGAAATGATCATTAATAAATCATATAAACTCAAGACTTGGAGGAATCGATCTCAAATTTGGCACATATGTGTCCCACTGACAAGAGCCCCCTAGTGGTGCTCCTTCACCATTGCAACCTGCTTGTGCAATCACCTGTTGTCCGGCCCAGACAATGGGGTTTGATAAGGAGGAGGACCAGCAGATGCCGCTGGCTGCTTCCTCACTGGCCTTCTGCCTGTCCAGCAAGCAAGAGCAGCTGGTGATAATGATGGTGAGAAGGTGGACACATGGAGGAAGGGGGCTCACTGAGGGTGTCTTGCCCAAGGCCCCTCCAGAATCTGGAACCAGCCCTTTACATAGCCATCATGACTAGCTTTAAGCTCCACTTGCTGTTCCAGGAGAAGGTAAATGTTTGGAGGAAAGCAATTTTTGAGACAACCAGTAATGTGTGCAGAATAGGGCAACATCCAGAGCTTCACTGGAACATACGAAGCTGCCTTACACTGAGTCAGACCAGTGGTCCATCTAGCCCAGTATTGTCGACACTGACGGGCAGCGACTCCCCAGGGTTTCAGGCAGGAGTTTTTCTTGCCCTACCCTCAGGATAGAAGGTGCCAGGATTGGACCTGGAACCTTCTGCATGCCAAGCAGGTGCTCTACCACTGAGCCAACTCTTGCTTCCTGAGGCAGAGCAGCAAATGCCACCTCCCAGAAAGACCCCAGCCACTGCCTGACCAGGTATTAGGTCTAATCCTATGTAAATTAGAATTCAGATTCCAGCAATTGGATCTAGACATCATGCCACTTCGAATATGCCCTGAGATCCCAGTGATATAGGGCGGGATACAAATGTTTTCAGAAACAAAACAAATTAAAAAAAATATGCAGCACTTTTGCAAACGTGTATAATCTTTGGTTGTCTTTTTGGTTGATGCATTTCCTCTTTTGGGCAATAGCTAAGTGCCACGGCAGTGCAAAGGAAGCACTCAGAAACACCCACATCCACACCCAGCTCCTACAGCCTATTAACATACCCTGAACCCTATGCTATTGGGATGCTGGAGTCCCTGATTCAGACACACAGCTCTGCTGCTGCCACACCTTGGCATTCCAAACAGGCAGGTGCATTTTGTACTCCATTTGAAGGATGTATGGGAATGTCATTTGAAGGATGTATGGGAATTTCGTTTTGTCAAAGACATGCATGTGCACCTCTTGTTCCTGATCCCCAAATTTTGATTTGCACAAATTTCCTAATTCACGCACATTTTCCTCTATAGAGTTTTATTGGTATTTTTAAAGAATGTATTAATTTTATATGTTTTTAACTAGTATTATGTACTTATGTTATTTGCATTGATGTTGTTCCCCACCTCAATCCTGAGGGAGAGGTGGGTAAGAAATAAATAAATAAATAAATAAATAAATAATTATTATTAGTCTATGGAGGAAATTCACACAAATTTGGGGAAACTTGAGCACATCTCCCATTTGACTGCTGCCCGATTTGTACAGGTTTCCCCTTTGTGCAGTGGAAGCAGCGATCACAATCGCAAATGGGAATCAGGCGCAAGACGAGTGGCGAGGCAATACTTGGAGACATCGCTACTCCATCCCTACTTCCAACTAGATTGTCCATCCCTATTCCACCTGCAGGACATACCATTCTGGTAACACCTGGAAAGTCAGCTGAAATGGAGTGAAGTCCTCCAGTTTTCCTTCCCATTAACACTCACGTTTGCTCACCATCCGCTGGTAACAATACTCCATTCTTGTGGTGTAACAGATGTAAGGGTTTTTAACACAATTGTTAAATGGGTTTATTTCAGCACAGCCACCGCAGGCAATCCTGTCTCCATCTCGCTTCCTTAACTCTGTGGGGAAAGAACGGCTTCTGCAATCAACTAGTTCAAAATTTGGTAACCAGGTTGGTCACCAGTACCAGCTTTAAAATAACTTCACTGGCTGCCAATTACTTTCTGGGTGAAGTACAAAGTGTTGGTCATTACCTTTAAAGTCCTACATGGTTTGGGTCCAGGTTACCTGTGGGATCACTTTCTCCCCTACAATCCGCCCCGCACACTCAGGTCCTCTGGGGAGAATTTACTACAGTCAGCCAAAACTAGGCTGACGACTGTTACCCAGAGGACCTTCTCTTCTGCTGCTCCCAGACTGTGGCACGGCCTGCCGGGAGAGATTCTCCAACTTAACAGTCTTTCAGAATTTAAGAGAGCTATAAAGTCTGTTCTCTTCCGGCAAGCCTACCCAGTCGAATTTTAAGAGTTTTATTGGTATTTTAACAATGTATTGGTTTTTATAAGTTTTAATCAGTTTTATGTATTTTATATCATTTGCTTTTAATATTGTTCCCCACCTCGATCCAGAGGGAGAGGTGGGTAAGAAATAAATATTATTATTATTATTATTATTATTATTATACTCGCTGAACTCCTCCATCCAGAGAGACGTAGACATACAATACAAGCTCCCTTGGTTTTAAGGCCATGTGTGTGACTATTAAAAGACAATTAAAAGAACAATTGGACAAAATGAATTGATAGATACCATCCTTAAAAAATACCCAACATCAAACTCCCCACTTCACCCTAGATCTTCATAAGATCTTGCTGATCTTCAAAATGAAGATGAAGTTTTTATGATTCTGTATTCACGCATCCTAAATAAATTAATTGTGTTTGATTGACTTTTGCTTTGGTATGTTTTTTGTTTGTTTTCGTTGTTATGCTTAGTTTATGTCACTGACTACTGCAAAATTGTTTATCTGTTTTTGTTGTGCTTTTAATACAGGGGTGCACAAACCACGGGCTGCTTGCAACCCTTAAATGCTGACGGTGTGGGCCCTATGCCGATCTGGGTTGCTGGGAGGGGGAGAAGGCCAAAGTCTCCAACCCCAGTGTTCTTGTGCAGGATTACTGGATGGGTGGCAAGATTAAATTCACCCCCACCCCTGTGAGTGTATGGATGCACACATGCACATGTGTCCCCTCCAGCAATAAGAATGTGCCTCCTCCAGGGCTGAAAAGGTTGTATCCGCATTTTACTACCTTTATATCCCACCTTACTTCTTGACAACAATCCGCTAAGGTGATCATGAGTAAACACAAATCATACAGAGTAAGGTTCTTTCTAAAGGGTGTGATGACGTATAATGACTTTGGGGGAAATGTCCACCCACCCACCCACCCCAGCCTTAGTCGTTGCTGCTACTGTGGCTTTTTCAACTGCTGCTCTTCAAAAGGGTTTCATGGTGACCACGGGGAGAATACAACTTTCTAGCACACCAAAGATCCAAATCAGTATCCATTTGAAGGTGGCATCTCTATGCAGCATCAGTTCAAATACTGAAAGTGCTGTAAGATCCACAACCCATTGCCTTGTGGGAGGTGAATGTTTACCCTTCCAGTGTTGTAAATATCAGTCTCTTTGCTGTCAAAAGGGAATGGAGAATCCATTCATGCTGACCACTGGTTAATTTCCATGGAGCAGTAAATAATTTAAATGAGCCCGTACAACAGTGAATATCAAAGACTGTTCTGCTACGACATTTATCTGTGTAATCACCTCCTCCCAAAAAGAAGCAACTATTAGACATTGCCCAAACGTATGTTGGCAATGTACTGTACCACCAGCAATAAGCCCAATTAGACAATCCCTTATTAAAGAGATGTTCCAGTGACAAACAGATATGAAACAAAAGGTTTTGCTGAATGAGACACAGCCTAAGCTCCATACAGGTGGCAGGTAGATGCCAAAGCAGTGATCTACTGATCAAGCATTTTGTGGTGGTGCCATAGCAGTTTCTCAAATTTGCAAACCCTTGTTTAACTTATCAAGGTTATGGAAATGCCATCACCTCTGGATTCCGAAACAAGAAGCAGTGACCTCTAAAGCTGGTACAAAAGACTCCCCTAAGATATATAAAGCTGTATTTACTGGTTGTATGTGTGGGGGGAGGGATGCATTGGATCTCAGCTGTGTTTGCAACTGTATTTGGACTGATAAAGACTTACCACTGTTTGTTGAGTAGCAGGTGGCTATGACGGTCAGAGCTAGAATCTTGTACATCTCCTTCCCTTTTATTTCAGGATACAAGAAGGAAGCTGCAGAGATATATCAGACATTCCAAGATCCAGCCAGAGAAAACGAGTGTAACTACACGATCTATTGATCTCAGCTATCCATTAAATGTATATTGCATCAAACTGGAGTTAAACTACATGCAAAAATATATTCTGGTGTTTTCTTTCAATGACTTAAAAGGAAGAAGACTCTACTGCGCCTATATGGCCGATGCAGCTGGAGAGAGTGAAGAGAGGGAGGAGCCAAGAGAGTGTTCAGGGCAACTGTTATTGTTGTACAGAGGGGACTGGAATGTTGGCGAGAGCAGCAGTTAAGGCAATTTGGCTGGGGGGTTATGGGAGTTGTAGTCCAACCTGTCTGAAGGGCACCAGGTTTGGTGAAGGATGAGATAAGCTGAGGGGCTTGGTGAGCTGGTGAGCTGAAATGTGTGAAGCTGAGCAGGATAAAACATGGGCATCTCCTCCAGAGGTGGATTACGAATGCATGTAAAAATGGTCTCCAATTAAACTACTCCATATAAAAATCCAACTGCAGATATGATCACATTTTTAGCCCAGCACAAAATAATAATAATAATAATAATAATAATAATATTTAAAAAAATCTTAACCGCATCTCCCTCTGGATCGAGGTGGGGAACAACACTGAATACAAAATAGTATAAAATCCATAAAACTGATTAAAAACATATAAAACTAATACATTATTAAAATACAATGAAACATCTTACAATTCAACTTGGTAGGCCTACTGGAAGAGTTCAGTATAATTATAAAAAACAAAAATTCAAAAATACATTACTTACAAGGCAGACGCAGCCTAAATAAAATCATCTTAAAAATAATGACATCCACCTGCAGGTTTCTGTAGATGTGAAATGGCATGGAAGACCAGATCAAACCCGATTGGATGGCTTTAGAAGGGGGTTAGACAAATTCCTGGAGGAGAAGGCTATCAATGGCTACTAGTCCTGATGGCTATATACCATCTCCAGTATCAGAGGTATTATGCCTATGTACACCAGTTGCTGGGGAACATGGGTGGGAGGGTGGCACTTGCTTGTTGGTCTCTTGCCACCAGCCGGTTGGCCACTGTGTGAACTGAACGCTGGACTAACTGGATCCTTGTTCTAATCCAGTATGTCTCTTCTTATACTGTTATGAACCAGTGTGTAGCTACCAGGATGTTGGTGGCCATGGGACAGAAGAGACATCTTAAGGCAACCCCTTCTGGGATCATCCTTCCAGGAACAATAAGACCCACTGCAGAACCATGACCCTCCAAGCTAGATGACCTAGCTAGATGAAGTAGAAGGATACTATGGTTGATGGCATCAAAAGCCACTGAGAGTTGCAGGTGAACCAATAGGGTTGTACTCCCACTAGGAATGGACAAATCTGTTTTGCTTTCTCCAGCATTCACATTTTTTAAACCTCAAGTTTTCTCTTCTGGAGTGAGCATCAAAACACAAAATGGTCCTGTCTGCAAAGAGGCAGTGTGTTAGAGGGGAAAAAAACACCTCTGTCATGGGCATCCATTGGGTAGCATCTGTGTTATCATTAGCATATCTTACTTCTCCATCGCTGACGCAGATTCAAAGCTGATTTTAATGCTTCATGTTCTCTGGGGTGGTGATGGTAAAGGAGTAACAGCTGTGTTTGTATGCACGATTTTTAAAACTTGTACTTTTTCTTAAGGCAGAAAAGCAGAACTGGCACGGCTGAGAGCAGACTGCACATTATGCACACTTACAGCATACGTCAGTATACCAGGGCAAGTGGTGAAGCTGGGTTAGCTGTTAATAACGACTTACCACTGGTTGCTACACATTAGGCAGCTAAGAAATGCACAGTTTGAGCGGTGTACATCTTCCCCTTGATTTGAGAACACAAGAGGAAGTTGCAGAGATGGACCAGAGGAGCAGAGATTCCAAAAGTCAGCCAGAGAAAAGGGGTACAATTCTTATCACCTGAATAAACCTGCTTGTGGGATAAAGGAAGATGGATTTATTGCTGTGCAATTCCAACCCAGGAACACAAGGCTCCTCATTTCTCGTACCCTGGCAGGAATGTCCCGTAACTCAAAGAAGAAAAAACCCTCTTTGTGGGTACACAAATCCTTTGCGTAATTAGGGAGGACCTAAAGCAAACAGGACAGGCCTATTCCCAATCCATCCAACTAGCTTCCCTCCCATCTGACCCGGTGTGTCTCACTTGACCAAGAGAGAAAGCAAAGCTTAGAGAATACATTTGGTAGGTTTCTCATTCTCCCAGGACATTTCTGGTCAACAGGTAAAACTTTTATTACTTATAAGTACAAAGCAGCAATAGCTCTAGTTCCTTTATGTCAGGGATGTTGGGGGCATCTGTCAGGGGGACTGGAGTTCACAGAGCTTTCATTAGCTCACCCCCCCCCCCCCGACTTCAGATTGCTTTCCTGGGAACTAGCCCAACTTGATGCAGAACAAATTGGGCCAGCTTACAGATTTTTAGGGGGGGTACCCCTTTTAAATAAGCATTTATTCAAATTGCAGATGCGATTTGTATAATTTTCAAAAAACTGCCACCATAATTGCTTAATTTGCACGAATCGCGCCCATGCGTGAATTGCACCCATGATTTTGCTGTTTATTTAAAATTGCTTTAGAAATATGTGTGTCTCTGTATGTGCTGTCTGTTTATATGTCCATATGTAAATGGTTTTTATAATGTATTTTTAAGGTTTTGATCTTTGTAAACTTCTAAAAAAATGTGGCTATTGCATGACACAGTAATGTAATAAATGACTGAACCTGCAATGTACCGGTAACTCTTGAGTGACAGCTGAATTGCCTACTTTTCAGGTTCATGCCAAAAGACCTATCTATGGCCAGTTGCAATGGTAAATGTGGGGGTGCAGAATCAGTTGTTGAATGTCGCTATAATAGGAACCACAAAGTTCTGAGAACTGAAACGATGTCAATGGGCATGAAATCCTAAACATAAGGGGCAATCCTTTGGCCCCTAGATCACCTCTGCTGTGCCTCCTGCTCTGCGTTGGTTTGGAGGCTTAAGGGTGGGAGGCCCTGTGCCCCACTGAACTTAGTGAAACTTCCATCCAATTAAACATGGTTTGGGAGATCCAACACGATTGAGTCTGTGAAGCTTTATTGGCTAAGAAGAGCACGTTAACAGGAAACAAGAGGCACGTTTCAGCAAATGACCAAGGCATCCAGGAAAGGGAAGGAAACCCTGTAGTTCACACTACTGGAAGGGAAACAGAAGTGGGGCAGGAGGTATGAAGCATCGTGGGAGTGGTAAGCAGCCTGCTACTGCAGCTCCCAGTCTCAAATGGCTGGCATTGATGGGAGGTCAATCATTGGTCCAGTAGTTATAAAGATTGCAGAGCCATGTTGAGCAGCAGTCAGTAAAATTCCTATAGACTCCATTGGCTCGTTCATGTTTACAATTTGCGGTGCATCCTCGGTTCACAAAAAGGACTCCTCCACCTATGAATTTGGGACAAGAGAGAGAAAGAGAGGACTGAAGCTAACATGGCAATGAATTTGTCTGGTGAAATAAGCCTATGCACACCATTTGCTGGGGAACATGGGTGGTAGGGTGCTGTTGTGCACATGTCCTGGTTGTGGGTTCCTGGTCAACAGCTGACTGACCACTATGTGAACAGAATGATGGACTAGATGGACCCTTGGTCTGATCCAGCATGGGTCTGTTCTTACTTTCTTATTTCCAATAGTCCTGAGATTAATATAGATAGGGGAAATTAATTAATATGGAATGATACTCTCCTAAGTGTTACTATTTTTTACAAGTATCCCAGCTATGAATGATATTGGATGTTGAGCCTCTTTTAAAAGAAAGAATGAAAATAATAAGAATTTGACTCTGATACATTGGTAAATAACTTTAGAGCAGTGGTGAGGCTTAAAAGTTTTCAACAAAGTTTAGGATTCTTTGGTTGATTGGTTTTGGTTTTGGTTTTAGTATTGAAAAGATTTTGAAAAGATATTTCAAGAGCTGTGTGTGTGCTCTTGATTCAGATGAATGTCTAATCCAGAATTAAATTGGGCCTATCTGGAGAAATCTGGGAATCATCTGAAGAGAAGAGGGTTCCTTTCTTAACTATTCAAAAACTGAGAGCTCCATCACACTCTCGCCATGCCTGGTACATGTTTTTGCAGCGTGGTACTCACATGATGATGTCCCTATCCTGCGCTCATCTCACCTCTTCCCCTCCGTTTTCCATCTTTTTTTGGAGTGGGGAAACTCTGTTTTTTCCTTCCATGTGCAACAAAGCCGCTCCTCCCCCCTGTGTATTGCTGTTCTAGTGCTATATTAGACCATCCCATTTTTTTTGTTGGTAGCATGTGTGTCGAAGGGCGGTCTCACTGACAAAAGAGGGGGATGGGGTGGCTCTCTGCTCAACTGTGAAGGGGAAGGGAGGGAGGGCACCAAAACACCCTGTGGAGAAGGTGAGTGAAGCAGCCACTGCCTGTGCCTGGGACTCAGTCCCATTCAACTCTACGGTTCTTACTCCTGAGTAGGCATGTCTAGGTTTCCTGACCAGAACAATGTTGGCTTCCTCTTGCCATGCCAACAAACTTCTAATTGAAATACTTTCTCTTCTCTTCTCTTGTTTAATATGATCTCAGGAGAAAGCATAGTGTGTTGCTTTACCATACATGCACAGTTTCAGGCTGTCGAACTATCGTATTTGCGCAGAAAAAGTATATATAAAAATATAAAAAAAATTACTGCAGGGGGAAGGAGAACATAGGGGGCAGGGCAGGAGATTTTGTCGGCATAGTAGCGATACAGTTGAAAAGATACATGAGCGAAGCAACGCACAGATGTGAAAGTGCCCAGCGCTCGCCTAGCTAAGAAAACAGAGGGGGAAACCACAGATGCAAACCAGGAAAAAAAATAGATGTGATGGAGCCCTGAATGTGGACTGATTCTGAAACTTTGGATCAAATTTGGAGATTTGGAAGCTCTGGTTTTTAATAATAGAGGATGATTTACCAGGGTTCTCCAACGATTGTGCTTTTGAAATCGTCGTCCTAACAAAGTAGTTGTTATCTATTCTGTGCTCTTTGCTAGTTCTGTATCCTAGGAGGAGAAATGTTGTTGTTGTTGTTGTTGTTGTTGTTGTTGTTGTTATTGTCGTCATCGTTGTGCTATGCTATAGTGGATCACAGGTAGGAAAATACATTTGCTTGTGCTTTCACAAGTAACACTCCATTTCCCCTGATCTTAAAATGAATAAATAAAAATCAACCAACCAACCAAGCAAAACAAACAAACAGGAAAGTTCTCTTTAAAAAGCAGAACTGAAACTGAAGAGTTGTGATCATTCCTGAAAACCCGTAAACAGTAGCTAGCCGGATGTTTGTGGGAAGTGCACAACAGGACATGAATGTTTGTGTTCCTAAGCAGCTGGCACATTGCCTCTGATGCTAGAGGGAATATATATCCAGGCTCAGTGACAAAGGCAGGTATGGGTTGACCCATGCCAAAGGCCCACACCCCAGCAGGCACCCACTGACAAGAGCCACCTAGAGGTGCTCCTTCACTATTGCAACCTGCTTGTGCAATCGCTCTGGCCCAGACAATGGGGTTTGATAAGGAGGAGGACTGGGGCAGGATCTACACTACTGCTTTAAAACGGTTTATAACAGTAGTGATAACTGTTGGGGCCCAGGATACACTCCATATACAGTTTTCAAAGTGTTTTCAAAGTGTCATATCCTACTTGGTGTAGGGTGACCAGATTTTGGAAACCAAAATCCAGGTCCAAAATGGCCGCCCGAAGGGGGCATGCTCACCAACATGTCCGGCCCCCAGGGGGCGGGTCTAGCCCCAAGGGGCGTGCCCACCTGAACATAGCCTTGGTCACATGTCTGATTTCACAGCACACAATTAAGACAAACATGTATTTCCTTATCTGAAAAGCTGTGTAGAAATAGTGAGTAGCTGTAAAGATGTGGGGCAGATGTTAGACATCAACATTATATACATTGTGATATATACGTGAAATTGCTTTCAGGCAACATGTCTAGAATTTTATCAGGTGTCACTTGTATGCATGCAGCACCTGGTGACATTCCCTCTACAATACAACAGTTAAAGCTGCAGGAGCCCTGCCTAGCATGACAAGATACAAAAGACGGCACATACACACCCCAGGTAAGAGCAGCAGTAGCAGCATCCACACACACCTCATGCTCACCAAAGGCAATAAAAATTAAAATCTACATACTCCTGCACGCTCACCCAAACTGGGGGAAAACTCCACACCCTCCCAAAAGCAATTAAAACAACAACCACCTCCCCACACACACTTAACTAGGGGGGATAGAAATCCACCCCCACCCCCACCAAAGACAAAATAATGACAACAACAACAATAATAATAAACCACCCACACAATGCAAAATAACACAAAACATGCACACACCCATTGCAATAAATAATATTAAAAATACAACACTTACCCACATACTCACCCAAGGAAAAATAATAAAAAAGCCAGGAGGACACCGGGTGAGGATGCTCCCCACGCTGCGCTGCTCCATGTGCCGCACTGGGCCAAGCTGCGCCACCCTGCACGCACACCCCGCGCTCGCCTGCCCCATGCCCGCCCCACTTTCCCCATGTGCACCGCACCCACCCTGTGCCCGCCTGCCCCACACCCACCCCACTTTCCCCACGTGCACCGCACCCACCCCGTGCCCGCCTGCCCCACGCCCGCCCCACTTTCCCCACATGCACCGCACCCACCCCGTGCCCGCCTGCCCCACACCCGCCCCACTTTCCCCACGTGCACCGCACCCACCCCGTGCCCGCCTGCCCCACGCCCGCCCCACTTTCCCCACGTGCACCGCACCCACCCCGTGCCCGCCTGCCCCACGCCCGCCCCACTTTCCCCACGTGCACCGCACCCACCCCGTGCCCGCCTGCCCCATGCCCGCCCCACTTTCCCCACGTGCACCACACCCACCCCGCGCCCGCCTGCCCCACGCCCACCCCACGCACCCCGCGCCCGCCTGCCCCACAAATGCATGCCTCACAAGCCCCACAACCGTGCCACCCACTGCCCGCCCGCGCCAACCCCCGCCAGCGCTTTGCCATCGACTTAAGTGTTCATTCCGGGGCTGCGCTGCTGCTCCTGCCTCTGATGCTGCCTTCTGGATCTGTTTGGAAGCACGGGGAGATTGCTCCGCCTCTCAAACAAGTCTGGCGAGACCAGGAGAGAGCAGGTAAGCAAGCTGCTCCGTGCCCCGCATGCGCCTTTCCTGGGGTGAAAGGGTCTCTTTGGGCTTGAATGAAGAGGCCCTTTCATCCTGGGAAAGAGGCGGGGAAGGACAGGCTGTGCGCTCTCCAGGGCCCCAGAAAGCGTGGAGCTTTCCTGCCTCCATTAGAGTAGGCGATCTCCACCCTTTCTGGAGCCCCGGAGAACGTGCGTCCTGCTCTGCCCCCACCCCTTTCCCAGGATGAAAGGGAGACCTAAAATCCTGGTCCCCCCCGCCCCCCCACCTAAAACAACCCCCCCGCGTGCTCGCGCGGCCCGCCCCCGCCCGCGCTGCGCCGCTCGCCCCACGCTGCTCCTGCCGCCCGCCCGCCTCGCGCTCCTTACCTGCTGGGGTGTCCCGTCCACTTCCCTCCGGTGCTCGGAACCTACTGAGAAACAGGCTTCACGGCCTGTCTCTCAGTATCGCGCCGGGTGATGACGTCATCACCCGGCGCGCTACTGAGGGACAGGCCGCGAAGCCTGTTTCTCAGTAGATTCCGAGCACCGGAGGGAAGCGGATGCGGCCTGCACAGGTAAGGAGCGCGGGGCGCGGGGCACTTACCTGCTGGGGCGGGTGCTTCCCGGGCTCCTCCGCCGCCACCGGTGCCGGGTCTACCGCCGCTCCTCGCTTGCTGCACCACCGCGTGACCCCCGCCACCCCGGTTTGCCCCCCCCGCCCCCCGGTTGGGCCGGTTTGCCCCTGGATTCCCGGTAAGGACCGGGAAATCCCGAGCCATCTGGTCAGCCTAACTTGGTGTAGATCTGGCCCAGCAGATGCCGCTGGCTGCTTCCTCACTGGCTTTCTGCCTGTCCAGCAAGCAAGAGCAGCTGGTGATAATGATGGTGAGAAGGTGGACACACGGAGGAAGGGGGCTCACTGAGGGTGTCTTGCCCAAGGCCCCTCCAGAATCTGGAACCAGCCCTTTACATAGCCATCATGACTAGCTTTAAGCTCCACTTGCTGTTCCAGCAGGAGGTAAATGTTTGGAGGGAAGCAGTTTTGGAGACAACTAGTAATGTGTGCAGAATAGGGCAACATCCAGAGCTTCATTGGAACATAGGAAACTGCCTTGCACTGAGTCAGACCAGTGGTCCATCTAGCCCAGTATTGTCAACACTGACTGGCAGCGGTTCCCCAGGGTTTCAGGCAGGAGTTTTTCCTGCCCTACCCTCAGGATAGAAGGTGCCAGGATTGGACCTGGGACCTTCTGCATGCCAAGCAGGTGCTCTACCACTGAGCCAACTCTTGCTTCCTGAGGCAGAGCAGCAAATGCCACCTCCCAAAAAGACCCCGGCCACTGCCTGACCAGGCATTAGGTCTAATCCTATGTAAATTAGAATTCAGATTCCAGCAATTGGCTCTATGCATCATGCCACTTCGAATATGCCCTGAGATCCCATTGAAATAGGGCGGGATACAAATGTTTTCAGAAACAAAACAAATTTAAAAAAATATGCAGCACTTTTGCAAACGTGTATAATCTTTGGTTGTCTTTTTGGTTGATGCATTTCCTCTTTTGGGCAATAGGTAAGTGCCACGGCAGTGCAAAGGAAGCACTCAGAAACACCCACATCCACACCCAGCTCCTACAGCACATTAACATACCCTGAACCCTATGCTATTGGGATGCTGGAGTCCCTGATTCAGACACACAGCTTTGCTGCTGCCACACCTTGGCATTCCAAACAGGCAGGTGCGTTTTGTACTCCATTTTAAGGATGTATGGGAATGTCAGCTGATATGGAGTGAAGTCCTCCAGCCTTCCTTCCCATTCACACTCACGTTTGCTCACCATCCGCTGGTAACAATACTCCTTTCTTGTGGTGTAACAGATGTAAGGTTTGTTAAGACAATGGTTAAATGGGTCTATGTCAGCACAGCCACCAGAGGCAATCCTGTCCCCATTTTGCTTCCTTAACTCTGTGGGGAAAGAACGGCTTCTGCTTATTGAACTGGCTGAACTCCACCATCTAGAGAAACGTGGACAAAATTAATAGATAGATAGACAGATAGATAGATAGACTCCCCACTTCACCCTAGATCTTCATAAGAACTTGCTGATCTACTAAATAAAGATAGGTACAGCTGAAGTTCTTGTGATTCTGGATTCATGCATCCTAAATAAATTAATTGTGTTTGATTGACTTTTGCTTTGGTTTGGTTATTTTTTGTAAAAAAGAACAAAAGAGCAGATTATGCTTAGCCTATGTCACTGACTACTGGGAAATTATTGATCAGTTTTTGTTTTGTTTTGTTTTTTAATAAAAGGATGCACAACCCATGGGCTGCATGCAACCCTTAGATGCTGATGGTGTTGGTCTCATGCTGACCTGTGTTGCTGGGAGGGGGGAAAGGCCACCAACTCCTGTGTACTTGCGCAGGATTGCTGGATGGGTGGCAAGATTAAATTCTGCCCCCCCCATTTATGCACACATGCACAGGTGTGTCCCCCCAGCAATAAGAATGTGCCTCCTCTAGGGCTGAAAAGTTCATACACGTTTCGCTACATTTATTTCCCACCTTTCTTCCTGACAACAGCCCATCAAGGTGATCAGCAGTAAACTCAAATCAAACAGAGGAAGATTCTTTTTCAATGGAAAGATGACTTATAATGACTTTGGGGAAATGTCCACCACTATCACCAGCCTTAGATGTTGCTGCTACTGTGGCTTTTTCAACTGCTGCTCTCCAAAACGGTTTGCTGGTGCTCATGGGGAGAATACAACTTTCCAAATCAGTATCCATTTGAAGGTGGCATCTCTCTGGCAGCATCTGTTCAAATACAGAAAGTGCTGTAAGATCCACAACCCATTGCCTTGTAGGAGGTGAATGATTCTCCTTCCAGTGTTGTAATATCAGCCTTCTAGATGTCAAAATGGTATGGAGAATCCATGTATGCTGACCGCTGGTTAATTTCCATGGAGCAGTAAATAATTTAAACAAGCATGTACATCAGTGAATAGTAAAGACTGTCCCAGTACAAAACTTATCTGTGTAATCACTTCCAAACAAAAGGTTTTGCTGAATAAGACACAGCTTAAGCTCCATATACGCGACAGGTAGATGCCAAAGCAGTGAGCCACTGATTAGGCATTTTGTGGTGGTGCACATAGCAGTTTCTCAAATTTGCAAATGTGCCCACAGATCCCAAAAGGTTAAGGAACCCTGGTTTAACTTATCCAAGTTATGGAAATGCCATTACTTCTGGATTCCAAAACAAGAAGCAGTGACCTAAGATATATTAAGCTGTATATTAAGCTGGGGGGGGGGGGGATGCATCGGATCTCAGCTGTGTTTGCAACCATACCTTATTTGGACTGATAAAGACTCAGTACTGCTTGATGAGTAGAAGGTGGCTATGAAGGTCAGAGCTAGAATCTTGTACATCTTCTTCCCCTTTATTTCAGGATACAAGAAGGAAGCTACAGAGATATCAGAGGAGCAGAGTTCTCCCCCTTTGTTTTTAATTGTGAAATTTCAACAACAAAAAGAGCTGCAGAGGTATATATCAGAGGAGCAGAGTTTCCTACAAGATCTATTGACCTTAGCTACCCAAAAAATGTGTATTACATCAAACTGGAGTTAAACTACACACAAAAATATCTTTTGATATTTTCTTTCAATAGCATATAAGAAAGAAGACTCTACTGAGCCTATATGGCCAATGCAGCTGGAGAGAATGAAGAGAGGGAGGAACCAAGAGAGTGTTCAGGGCAACTGTTATTGTTGTACTAAGGAGACTGGAATGTTGGCAAAAGCAGCAGTAAAAGCTATTTGGACGGGGGATTATGGGAGTTGTAGTCCAACCTGTCTGAAGGGCACCAGGTTAGGTGGAGGCTGAGTTAAGCTGAGGGGCTTCGTGGAGCTGGTACGCTGGAGCGTGTGAAGCTGGGCAGGAAAAAACATGGGCATCTCCTCCAGAGGTAAATTACGAATGCATGTAAAAAAATTCCACTTCAATTAAACTACTCCATATAATAGTCCAACTGCAAATTTTATCACCTTTTCAGCCAAGTGCAAAAGGAATGATAAAATCCAAGAAGAAACAACTGTCCCAAAAATACATTACTTACAAAGCAGGCGCAGCCTAAATGAAATCAACTTAACTAAAAATAATGACATCCACCTGTAGTTTTCTGTAGATGTGAAATGGCATGGAAGACTGGATCAAACCCGAATGGATGGCTTTAGAAGGGGGTTAGACAAATTCCTGGAGGAGAAGGCAATCAATGGCTACTAGTCTTGATGGCTATACCATCTCCAGTATCAGAGGCATTATGCCTATGTACACCAGTTGCTGGGGAACATGGGCGGGAGGGTGGCACTTTTGTCTTGCTTATTGATCTCCTGCCGCCAGCCAGTTGGCCACTGTGTGAACTGAATGCTGGACTAACTGGATCCTTGTTATAATCCATTATGACTCTTCTTATGCTCTTATGAATCAGTGTGCAGCAACCAGGATGTCAGGGGCCATGAAGCAGAAGACACATCTTAAGGCAACCCCTTCTGGGATTATCCTTCCAGGAACAATAAGACCCACTGCAGAACCATGACCCTCCAAGCTAGATGGCCTAGCTAGATGAACCAGAAGGATACTATGGTTGATGGCATTAAAAGTCTCTGAGAGGTCCAGGAGAACCAACAGGGTTGCACTCCCACTAGGAATGGACAAATCTGTTCCAGCACTCACATTTTTAAAATCTCAAATTCTTTCCATCCTGAATATAAAGGCATTTGGGAAATATGTATAGCTATTCTCAGCATGGAGAGAGTCACGTTGCACGTTCATGGCATATAGTTGTTGAAGATGAGGAGCCTGTTTGAAAAGAAGAAGAAGAAGAAGAAGAAGAAGAAGAAGAAGAAGAAGAAGAAGAAGAAGAAGACTTTTAAAAATGAAACACTCAGGATCTGCCAGATTCAATTTCTCCCACATTCAATTTTTCTTTCCATCTCAAATATGGTAATAACATGAATTTTGGTAAATTCTGATCAAAAACCAAGTGAAATGAAATTCTCACCCACCTTTAATTCCCCAGTGCATGTCATCTACCCAGACCTCTAAGGATATTTCCAGTGGCTTGGATAGCTTCTTTTGAATTCTGACTGGTTCTGACTGAAACCTGGAGCAAATTGGATCAGATTCACCACTCCACTGACTTCCGAACCAGCAGCCTCCAGTCAATATTTCTAACCACAAACCAAGCATAAACCTCAATTGGAACGGATCCAAGTCGTCTGTATCCCCCAAATTCAAATCCTGGATTTGAGAGGCTACCTAGAGGTATTCTCGTGGACATATAAACATAAATGTAAGACAAACCACAAGAACATTTTGGAATCCTGCATGCATCTTTTGATGAGTGCATCTGAGAACAGCCGCTAAAGCTGTTTAGCCAAAGCTAAAATCATGAAACTAGTTTTTTTTTAAATGGATCTCCCTGAAATGAGCAAGATCTTGGACCATGCAACCCTCGCCTCCCCAACACACTATTTTCCTTTTCCTGTTAGGTGTTTGATCATAAATAAATGTTAACAGTGTCCACCCTGTTCTCTTCCCCCTTTCTACCTACCTAGAATGTGAAAGTTCCATTATTTATGGCAATAAAGATCTTCTCTCTGCAGCTTTAACCATCAAAGCCACAAATGATCTTGTACCCAAATCACAAGGATTCCCCACCCACCCCTGAAACTGCCTTAGAAGAGATAATATCAACAAAGTTTTCATTAGCTCCTGTACAAAAAGAGAACCTTGGAAGGAAAAAAAAAGCCCTGGTTGCAGACCAGGAATTTGACCACAATGGTAAATATTATTCGTAGCGCTTTCATGTGGCTTTTTAGTCATTATCCAACTGCAGGCCATGGCAAAGCCACAGTAGTCTTTGTTTACAGGGAAACAAGGCAGCCTGGTATTATGATCTATTGACCAGCAGGTGGCAAACTTCAACCAGTGTTATAGCTTTGGAATTTTGGAGCAGAGGATTAAAAGCTGCCACATCCAGCTTTCATCTGGATGCATTTTTTCATTGCATTTAACCCAGACACAAATCTGTGAGTTTTTTAGATGCGTTGTGCAGCCCTTCAGGCACACAGCAAGGTTATGTAGGTTTAGTAACATGCATGAGCAAAACACATCTCTGAAATGCATCTCGTTGGTCACATGAGATCCTGAAGAATATTTAGAGAAATAACACTTTGGTTCTGTGCCCATGCAAGAGAACAGCTGCCTTTGAGCATCGAATCTGATGAATACTGAAAAAGCAGGTGGACAGACTCATAATAAGCTCCATTTAGTTTCTGATCCCACAAGGAATTTCAGGGCAAAGGAGCTGCCCTTGGAACACCTCTGAGTATTATGAGCTGGGAATATTCTTATTTGAAGTCCGTTCCTTCTGAACTTTGTCATCATCATCATCATCATCATCATCACCACCACCACCACCACCATTGATTATTTACTTGAGGAAACTCAAGCCTCAGGCTACCACAGCACCCTGATCTTGCCATACCATATCTCAGGGCCAGCCCTATCTTTTGGCAGAGCGAGACAAGTGCTGCAGGCAGCAGAATTAGAGGCCTGATCTACACCAGGCAAGATATTGCACTATGAAAGCAGTATGAAAGAGGTATATAAAAGGCAGGAGCCACACCAAGCAGGATATAGCGGTATGAAAGCGGTATACAGTATGAGTCAATGGGCCCCAGCAGTTGTCAGTGCACTTCAATACCGCTATAAAGCGGTAGTGTGGCTCCTGCCTCTTATATACTGCTGCTTTCATACCACTTCCATAGTGCAATATCCTGCTTGGTGTAGATGAGGCCAAAGTGTCATGCAAGGACAACAAATGGTTAGTTTCTTCGTGTATTACTTTTGCTCTCTTTTTTTTCCAGCCAGGGAGCAGGGAGAGGTTACGTGTGGGTTTCCTGCCTCAGGTGTGAAAACAGCTTGACTCCAGCTTGGCTGGCTGTAGTACTATGCACCTTGGCTTGGAGGAAGGTGGTGTATGTCAAATGGCATAATGCAACCTTCCTTCACTGTTAATGTTGTTAATATGAGGTAGAATGCAGGAGAAGAATTGAAATACATTCTAGCTCATAAAGGGTTGCCCAATAGGGCTGTTTTGCAGGCTCCAGGTCTTTGAGAGCAGTTGGGCAAGACATCCCCTCTCAGAGAGTCCATCTTCTCACCATCACCATCATCATCATCATCACCAGCTCCAGCTCCTCCTCCTCAGCAATGCTCTCACTTTGCTTTCTTGACAGGCAGAGAGACAGTGAACAAGTAGGCAGTGGTATCTTCTGCTCTCCCTTCTCACACTATCACCGTTGTCTGGGCTAGATTGAGAGGTAGGTGGACAAGCAATGGTCAAGAGCAGGAAAAAAATCGAGGGGACTCTTGTCAATGGGGCCCTGTTGGGATGTGGGCCCTTGCAGGTACCCAACCATGCCTACCCTTGGGACCTGCCCTGTGGATGAGGTTGTGACTAAAGAGTCTCCAACTGGTGGTGGAGGGGAACACTAGTGTGCCTGCTTGCTCCAGTCACTGGGTGCAGCTGTCCCTCCACCAAGCCAGTTAGGTGTCCAGGCAAATGTTTGCAAAAGGCCCGAACCTTATGGTCATCAACCTTTGTTAAATCCAGGGAAGTGGTTGTGCGGTTCAGCTCTATCCACATAGAACATTACACATGTAGACCCTGTGCATATGTTGCACCCAAACTTGGACATCTGATGTAGTTCTTTGACAGAGAAGGCAGAAGTGACCCGACCTCCTGCTGGTAAAACCTTATGCAAGCTTTACCATGCTTCTGCATTGCAGAGGGCAGTCTTCTATTTGAATGGCTGTCAGTGGACATTTCTGTATTTGAAGGGATCCTCTGTTTGAAAGCTGTCCAGTCCAAGCCTGGTTTAAAGATTTTAAAAAAACCAGAGAAAGGTGAGCAGGGACCTTGAAGTCCCCCATCAATACTTACCACCCAGACAGCAAACTGAGCAGGCACGTAGGTCATCTTCCCCACATGGAGATGTAGTGAGCTTCCATTTAAATTATAGTAACAGTTTCCAAATTTTCATTTATATGTATCAATTAGCAAAGTTACGCAAAATTATGTCTTCTTTATTTTTAGTAATACATTTCCCCCTTTTTGGCAAAGGGTAAGGGGCTACCCTAATGTGAAGGTTTGCAGAAGTACATAAACAGTCCTGAGAAGAGAGAGACCCCAAAAACAGCCCAGTAGAGACTGTGTGTGCCTTATCCCTGAACAGGAGTACTACTCCACACTGCAACATTTTGTTGCAGGTCCTGCTTGTTGCTTGCCACACGTAGGGTGACCAACTGTCAGGATTTCCCCGGGTTTGTCCTGGTTTTTGTTCTATCCTGAATGTCAGGGGGGATTTTCTGTAATTTTCTATAATGTCCTAGAAAGAGACACTTCCCCGTTAAAGCCACCATTAGCATGGTGGGAGGGAATGACATGCTTTATGGAGACATGTTATTTCCCTTCCATTGCTCCAATCAGGGCCTTAAATGGGAACACATGTCATTCCTGGACATTATTGAAAAGGCTCCAATTAGAGCAGTGGGGTGGGAATGACATGTTTTCCCTCCTCTGCTCCAATTGGGTCCTTTCAGGTGGTGATGGGGAATGATACGCTTGCCAGATGCCTTGGAAAGCAGCTTTCCCACCCACCCCACAGGGTGTCCTCTTTTTTGGTTTCCCAAATATGGTCACCCTACACTTGAGGGATCAGCTGAATGATAGGACACAAGTCTGGGGCTATGCTAAGGCCTCCCTCATATTCAATTCTGATTACCACCATGTATGCAAGGCATAAAAAGCTGGGCCTACATAGCTTGCTTCATGGCATTTCGGATGGCAGGGATTTTAGTCACTTCTGTTCAAGGATGGTAGATGAAGAAACTGTAAGTATAGCTAGGGATGTACTGATTTTGTAAAAACCCATTCGATCTGCATTTCATGGATTGTCAGGTACCTTTCATTCCATTGTCTGCTCATGGACGGAATCTGATTCCCCACCCCCATTTCCTGAATTTGTGCGAATTTGCATTTCTGTGAATTTGTGCTTGTGAAGATGAGCAAACCCCTCCTCCCAATGTGCAAATGTTCTTGCATTAGCCTGTGGCGAAAATGTACAGTTTTGGCTGTGCATTAAAACACACACATCATATTTTCCTATGAATACATTTGTGTGAAATTCCAGAAAGTTTTTTTTAAAAAAATAAAAACACAGTCTGAAAGTCCACAAAATTCATGTGACTCAGGAAAAGCCAGTCCACTGTCAAAGCAGTGGGTAGAATTCATAGGAATCTGAACTCATTTGATTCCATTGTGGGTTTCTCTGACAACTCTAAGTATAGCTCTCGATGGAGCTTTGATAAGGTTCTGGATGTTCCTTCAAAGAGTTGAACACACAAAGTGTGTTTTCCCAAGGTACACGATAGACCTACCAAATGCACAAAGCACCCGATCTGTTCTACCTGCTCCTTGACAATAAGATTTCAATCGAAATCTAAGCATGCCCAGGGGATAAACCAAACTGGCACTGGTTCTGTTAAGGTGCTTTCACATTTGAAGTCTAGTGTGGTCTAAGAACCAGCTTAGATACAGTGTTAAATGGTTCCTTTGCTGCTTGTACTATCTGGTGGTTTCTCAGGATGAACGCACACCTGGAGAAGTGTCTGGCTGCGCTCTTTCCATTCATGCTTTGCCTACCGTTAGGTAAGTTGTCAAGAGAAAATGGAGGTAAGGTTCCTCTCCTCCTTTTCCTTCTCACGTATCTGCCAGGAGGATTTCAGTTAAAGCAAATGGCATTATCTATGCATGGCAGGGTGAAGGTGGATGAGATCAGATCTACACTACTGCTTTAAAATGGTTTATAACAGTAATGACAACTGTTGGGGCCCAGGACATACTCCATAGACAATTTTCATACTGTTTTCAAAGTGTCATATCCTGCTTGGTGTAGATCTGGCCCTAGAAGAGAGAACCCCAAAAATAGTGGCTGAGGATGTTGTCATTTCACAAGACAAAGAACTGTGTTGCCCACCATTGTAGGCACAGAGATGTCATGTTTATGTTTGTTTGTTTGTTTGTTTGAGCTGCTAAATCACACTTAAGTCTGAAATAACACTTGCTTAAAGTTCTCAGATGAATATTTTCAATTCCGGAACCGTGGCATCTGAAATAAAGGCTAGCCATTGTGTTCCGTGGGATGTAAGAATAAAAGATCCCTCCCCCATCAGTTATTTTGGATTGTATTCAAACCTGGCATGAACTCACTTGCATATTTCCAAATTTGGAAATTCCCGAACAAATTGATTGCTCAAAGACTAGCAGCACAATGCTATGCAGAAATATATCAGAAGTAAGTCCTATTGAGTTCAGTAGAACTGACTTCCAAGTACGTGTACATAGGATAATGGTCTGAGGCTAGATCTACACTACTGCTTTATAGCAGCATTGAAATGCACTGATATCTGTTGGGGCACATGATACATTTCATATACTGCTTTCATCATGTTATTTCCTGCTTTTTATTCCACATTCATAATGATTTGACACATGAGCTTCACCTACACCAAGCAGGATATAGCACTATGAAAGCAGTATGAAAGCGGTATATGGTATGTGTCAATGGGCAGTTGTCAGTGTACTTCAATACCACTATACAGCAGTAGTGTGTCTCCTGCCTTTTATATACCACTTTCATACCACTTTCATAGTGCAATATCCTGCTTGGTGTAGATGAGGCCAAGGTGTAGATTTGGCCTAAGTGAGATTTCAACTCTGCCCCACTGGAAGCTCCCTATGAAGTCATTACCATAAACATCATCTGACATAAAGTCTGGACCTATTGTAGGCAGGAGCTTTTTAAAGCCTGCTGTCATCCTGGGTGTCTTATCTATTCCCTGCTCTATATCAAATGATGATTCTTTAGCTAATATTTTGTCTTTTGTCTTTGTTTTATAAAGGTGGAGTAATTAAATGCTACACGTGCAACAAAGTTAAGATGGACAATAGCTGTACCTATGAAACACACACCTGCAGAGGAGGCTTTGCAGAATATTGCTACACTCGGAGATATATTCTAGGTGAGTAAAGGAGGTGAGGTCAGAAGGCTAGGAAAGACTCTTCCCAACTGGTTTCTCTTCTACCAGTTGGGAACGATTTCTCTGTTCAGATGGGAGAATGTACCAATTATGGGAGAGCAAAAGGATGGCAATAGACAACTGAAAAGAGATGTACCTGTGAACATTACCTGCCCACAGGTAGTGGGCAGATAGCTGTGCACAAAAAGAAGATGGTGTCTTCAAATTCTTGATATGTGTCTTTGCATAGTGTCTAAAGCAGCAGCCTTCTGGAGATGCACTCAGTTTCGATGTGTGGTTAGGCACAGGGATATTGCAGGCACCCAACCAGGTGCCAGGGATCCGATGGACTTCTCCATGTCCATCACCACCCCAGACCCAACCAGGAGCTCCCAGTGCATTTGCGGACCCATGGGTCAAGCACTGGACAGCGGCAAACACCTGCTGGGCGCACCTCCGATGCTCACTGAACCACCAAAGAAGTTTGAGCAATGTACAAGTGGGGGCAAATGGCAGCAGGGCGAGCATCCCACTAGTGAGATGCTGGTGAGTTCACCCATCCCTAGTTAGCTCATGCATGGTATCTTCCTACAAAAGATGCGCAGGAGCAGCCACTTCATATATGACCCATAACCATGGAAGGAGGATGCATGTGTTACTTGTGCATCTCGCCCCCGGCCCCAGTTCTTTTGGAATTGTTCGAACCTGCATGAAGTCATTTGCAAAACTTCACTTAGAGAGCTTTGGGTGCTGCCTGATTTTGGGAGAATGGATTAAAATGGAAGGGCTATTGCAGGTGTGTCGATCCACTATCCCGGGGACCATCTCCAGACCTTCTGGAGCCCCAATCTGGTCCCTGGGGTTTAGGATGAAAGAGTTTTGACAGTTCTAGGCTATTGGGCAAAACCCATTCTATATTACACCATGAAAGTTGGGTTTGCACAAACCTTAATGGAGTGAGAAAAGTCAGTGGCACACAATGCAGATCTGCCGCATCTTTATCTCTCTGTGCCCTTTTCCAGGGCAGGTTGCTATCAGGGTCGAACGAGGGTGCACTTTCCACTGCTGGAGTGAAATGGACAACAACAGCTTCATTAAGGCTGAAGTCCTATGCTGTAAGAAAAGCTTCTGCAATACCCATGACATCTGGCCTGAGCATTAGCATCGTGTCTGGTTCAAGGCTGGCATTGGTGAGAACATAATCCCTGATGGAGCAGACCAAAAGCTATCTAGATCAGCATCCTTCCCCCATTCTGTGACACCCACAAGCAGGACACAAGGGCAACAGTCATCTCCTGCTACATCTCCCAGTGACGAAGTCCATAACTGCTTTGCCTCCAAATGTGGAGGTACTATACAGGCATCATAACCAGTAGTTGATGAAAGATGTCGTCCGTGATCTCTTTTTGAAGCCAAGTGGCAGCAAACACCAAACGTTTATCATGTGCTATGTGACATTGAGGGATGCTTGAGAAATTAATTTCAGTTCATTTATGATCCGGATTTACTCAGTTTGCACCTTCTGGACCAAACATGGACTCAGATGCAATCTGCAGTTAAGCTTGCAATGTAGTTTGTATGATTCGTGTAACAAGTGTGATCAACCACAGGTGTACAATTGAAAAATGTGCATGACAAAAATGTGCACTTTGGAAAAATGTACACAAATACACTTAACTCAACGGGAGAAGAATGTGTACATTTCAAAGAAGCACACAACTGATGCATACATTTGGAAGAGTATGCACAAAAATGTTCCTCGATTGTCATGTGAAAAGAAAACAGCAACCACCAAAACTCACAATCTGATACAGCCTCGAGTAGGAATGAGCTTCAACATGGAATTTGGAGAACTTTGGTGAGTTTGGGTTTTGCTGATTTGCACATCCCAGCATACGTCCTTTTGCCTGCACTGAGCCCCCCTGCCAAGCAGTATCCTTAACTGTTCTCGGATTCTAGCATCACAAGAAGGGAAGAAAAATGTCTCGATCTCAACTTTCTCCACCCTATGAGAATGTCATCTTCTTCCTACATCGCCTTTCTAAGTCTGACTCTATATTACTCAACTTTTGAAGGGCTTACAAACTGGATTCTCACCCTTCACCCCTCCACCCCCCAAGGAAACCCCTCCCTAAAAGCCTGAGCTGCAAATCTGGTTGTCTCTGGTTCATGAATTTCTCATCTATGCTATGAGTGCACTAGATGGCCATAGGTAAGCTATTCTGTCAGCATCAGTCTCTCCATATGTAATAGGGCAGAGATATCAAACCTCTTTCAACCCAAGGTCCAAATTCAATTTTGGAGAAGGTCTTGGGGGGCACGTTCTACTGGTGCCAGTCACTAATCTGGCTTGCTGTTAGCTAATATGATGGGGGAACAGCAACCACATTCTCCTTTTTCCAACATGCCTTTGTACCACTCCCTTGATTGGCACTAATTTAACGTAAGGCAAGGGAAGGAGGTATTTGGGACAGCTCTGGGGAATTGGGGAGGACTGCAGAGATGGAGAGGAAGATGTGAGAAATTCTTCCCTGGCTTGGATTTTAATCTGAGCCAGAGAAGAATTCCTTGGTTTAGAATGCTCACCTTTCATTTTGAAGCAGGCATGACAGGCTCCCAAACTTTGTATCTTAGGCCAAACCTGGAGAACTTCATCAGAGCCTCTAGTCACAACACGACACAAGCATAGGAGAGAGGAGATTTGATACTTGACACTGATGACATAGTCACTAGCCAATATATGTCTGTTATGTTCATGCAGACCCATTCCAGAGAGCTTATATGAACTGCCAAAGAAATTCTATAATTAAAAACAAACTAAAATCACACCTCAACATCTTCATAAAATCCAGGAGATGCATCAAAAAATCTGTATCTTACGATCTATCAGCCATTTGATGAATGTTAAAAAGGAATGCCTTCATCTTGGGTGAAGCCAATCTCAAAGTCTTAATTAACAATTTAAGTCATGTGGTGGCTCAAGCAACTATTTTGGTTCCACTTTCAAATACTATTAGACTGAGGAACTGAGAGTTTTATTGTAGAAGTTGCATTGAAATGCCACCTCATAAAACTATATTTGTGCCTACGGGAACATGGCTAGATTCTAACACTAGTGGGTTTACCGCTTAAACCAACACATGTCTTTTAAAAGCTGTCCAGGCTCTTGATAGATGTATGTGATTATCTCCAGGTGGAACGGGGCATTCTGACCTCCGTGCAGCATGATTCAAGGATAGTTTCCTGGCAGCTCAAAATGTTTGTGAAACGATCGAGGCAAATGCCTGGAGTTCCTGTAGCCCACCCAGGCTAGATTGGCATTCTTTTAAAGGAAATGTGATAATGCTGGTGCTTCTCTGCCAGTTCTAATACAAGAAGGGGTGTGCCCACCCCATCTCTGATCTAGTAGGAAGTTTGGCTATGATGCTTTATTATCTCTTCCCAGGGCCTTTGTTTCCAGATGAGCAATGCAGGTGTCATAGGAGAGGCATAATCTCCCAAGAGGCATTCCTTCCTATATGAGACAAAAGGAGATAGCTTTTTATAATGTGCTGTTAAGATCTGCAGTCAGTTTTTATTACTTTTAATAACCTTGCATAACAAGAGAGAAAGAGAGAGAGAGAGAGAGAGAGAGAGAGAGAGAGAGAGAATTAGGGGGCTCATTTTCAGTCAATGATTTTTTTAACTAGTGGAACTAGCTGATTAATCAGCCAAACATTTCATCCTTTTAATACTTTACAGAGTAGCCCTAGTGCGAAAAGGCCATAGCTCCATGGGCAGAATCTGCTCTAAATGTAAGAACCCAGGGTAAACCCTCAGCATCTCCTGGTAGAGCTAGGAAAGACTTGTACCTGAACTTACAGAGAGCTACAGACAGTCAATGTAAAATAGCCTTTTCCAACCAGGTGACCTCAAGATGCGGTACATTTCGACTCCCATCATCCCCAGGCAGCAGCCTATAAGGTTGTAGTTCTATTTTTGAAAAATTATCTGGACAAGCACTTCTCTCAGAGCCTTTCCCTTTAAGATGATGATGATGATGATGATGATGATGATGATGGCCAGGTATTCTACTTTACAGAGGAAGATTCTCTATTTGAAGAACAGCCATAAGGCAGTCCTCTGTTTCATGTTGTCCTCTATTTGATGGGCCACCCAGGCCAAGTTGAGTTTGAAAGTTGAAAAACGAGAAGAAAGAGGCAGGGCCTTTGAAGTTGCCATTAAGAGTTGCTAACATGGACACCAGACTGAGCAGGCACTTGGGTTACCCTATCAGTCTTCCTCACTTGAGTGAGATGCACTGTATTTCTATTTAATTTGTGTAATTATTTCTACATTTGCATTTATACCTATGTATTAGCATGTGCAAACATTATGCTAATTGGCGTCCTCATTCTTGGTGACGCATCTCCTCTTTTATGGCCATGTGTAAGTGGCCACCCTAAGAAGGAGTAGGAGTAACAGAGTGGTGCCAGCACCAGACGTGGTACGCCCTCAATGGTCCAGTGCCCTGGAACATGCTTGACCATTCCAGGCCTGACTCAATTTCTTACACATCATTCAGTACGAATCTAAATTCTGTCTTATGGATTATACAAGCCTGCTCAGTCACCAAGAACATATACTTTCTAAACATTTAAATTTGTGTGCTTAGCATATAAACACACACACACACACCATCCTTTATTGCTGGCCTTTACTCTAGCCTGTAGCAATCCGTTCCAATTGTATGGACTTGTGTGGGAAAAGAAGATATTCCTTTTTGTTCCATTTTGAACTAATATTATGTTAATGCCATCAGGGGTCCTCTTAATTTTATTTTATTTTTTTATTTTGCATGTTATGAATATCCCTCTCCCTTTTCCAACTGGACTTGGACTTATGGACCTTCATCACATTCTCCTTCTCTCCCTTCCTACACCCCTTTTATAAACTGCAAATCCTAAACTTTGGGAGCCTCTTCTCAGATGGAGGGGTGCCTGCCATATTAGCAGTGCAGCAGAATTTAAATATTCAACTTGAAACTCCGAGCTGGAGACAGCTGGGTTTAGGGATATTTACGAGCACATTCAAAGTGTGAGAACCTTAGATCCCCACCCTCAAATGGCTCCAGCTCTAGTTACAATCGGAGAGAGCTCTGTGTTTCCCACTGGCTAGCAAACATTCCTTTCTAAATGAAGATGCCTCTGCTTTGATACCAGTGAAATCTGGGTAGTGATGGTGGGAGCTCTTAATATAAGAGGAGAACAGGCTGGCAGGTGCCAGTTCCCCCAGGTGTGTATGTGTGTGTACATACACACAGGTGTACACGCTTTGCTCTTTTTATCATAGATCTTTCCCTATCTGCTTTTTGCTTTCAACTGAAACATTAATTTTGCAATGGACGAACCAACAATGATAAATCTCACCACGAGAAGATGGCTTTGGGAAGGGAAAACTGCCTCCACACTTCCCTCTTTCCCCCGCCTTTTCTCTCTAATTTTGGTCTGAGCCCTTTTACTCAGCCGCACCCTTCTATAATGGCACATCATCCATCGTGGAGTCCATCTCACGTGAGGAACTGAAAGGGGATTGAAATGCTGGTGTGCTGGGAATCCCTGTCCGGTTCAGGATGGCCAGCATGTAGCTCTGCTTTTTGGCAGAGGGGAAGAGGGCCTGGCAGCTGCCTGCTTTAATCGCAACCAAATTTTTGTTTCGCCGTGGTTCCCAGTCTTGTTCCCTATTTAATAAAAATTTGGCCCAGGAGTAAAGGGTTGGCTTTACTCCTGAAAAGCTAAAGCCCACAACTCCCTCCTTGCTAACTCATTCATAAGAGGGGATGGTTCCCAAAATTGTCCTCATTCAAATTTCTACTTGGCTTTTTTACAGGGGTAAACCAAAGATTTTGCTGTCTGAAGCTAAGAACAAGATGGCTAGGGTGACCAGATAAAATCCAGGTCAGGGCTCATGTAACTTTAACAGTTGTAGAGAAAAGGGAATTTCAGCCAGTGTCATTTAGTTCCTGGTGATATTCCCTCTTCATCACCACAGTCAAAGTTGCAGCCACTATACTAGAGTGACCATAGGCTGACCATATGAAAAGGAGGACAGGGCTCCTGTATCTTTAACAGTTTCATAGAAAAGGGAATTTCAGCAGGTGTCATTGGTATATATGCAGAACCTGGTGAAATTCCCTCTTCATCACAAAGTTAAAGCTGCAGAAGCCCTGCCTTCTTTTGTACATGGTCACTCTAGTATAGTGTCTGCAACTTTAACTGTTGTGATGAAGAGGGAATTTCACCAGGAACTAATTGCATACAAATGACACTGGCTGAAATTCCCTTTTCTCTACAACTGTTAAAGTTACATGAGCCCTGTCCTCCTTTTCATATGGTCAGCCTAAGTGACCATATACAAAAGAAGGCAGGACCCTTGCAACTTTAACAGTTGTGATGAAGAGGGAATTTCACCAGGAACTAATTGCATACAAATGACACTGGCTGAAATTCCCTTTTCTCTACAACTGTTAAAGTTACATGAGCCCTGACCTGGATTTTATCTGGTCACCCTAAAGATGGCACCCTCCCCATTCCATGTGCAAAAGCCAATGGGATTGGCAGCGGAATCTTACTTCAATGCTAATGACTGGACAGTTTCTTCCACTACAGTAGTTTAGAAGGCAAAGGACAGGCCACATCATGGAACACGCAACTCTGCCTTCCTACACCTTGCTTCGGTTCCACAGCATCTGCTGTTTGGGGCAACTGTCTCACTATGCCTTGTAGCAGGGCTGGCCCTGCTTTTTTTGAGTTCTGCATTACTGAGTCTTCTTCCCAAAATGGAACAGATGCCTGAAGGATTCTCCATTGTTGTTTCTCTCTTTTTAAAATAATAAATAAATCTCAATTTTACCCAGAGCACAGTGGATGGGTAGTTGCCCATTGCTCTTAAGACTGTTTGGAAACCACAATCGGTTTCAAATGAGACCCCTTGTCTGCTAACTGGGACCAAGGCATTTTAGTACCTGATGCACCCCCATTCCTCCCACCAAATCAATTTGATTAGAAAATTTGATTAGAAAATGGCACCCCTTCCTCCCAAGTCAAGGCATATCATATCAAAGGCAAGAAACTCCTCCTTCCCTCTCGGACAGTAAAATTACGATGATAATAAATTAAAGAATAAACAATTTGCTGTCCTTTCATGACATTCTTGCTACACTCTTGTTGGAAGTAGGCCTGGCCCTAGTTACATGCTTCCCCATGCTTAACAACCTGGCTGCTTTGTCCCGGACCAATTCCAGAAGGAACATAGCTCAGTGCTGGAGCATACACTATATATGTAGAAGACTCCAAGTTCAATCCCCAGAATCTCCATGAAAGGCTAGGAAAGAATCCTGCCTGAAATGATTCAGTATTGGTTCTCAGCCTCACCCTGAACATCGGGGAAAATTCCTTCCCCAAACCAAATGTTTGTGTCATGTCTTATCAGATGATTATTTAGCTTCATTTGTCAGTCAACAAGGCCCCTGAGAGCCGTGGATGACAGTACCAAAGATTGCTTGGATTCCCAACTTTGATCAATCAATCAATCTATCAAAGTTTATTATACACTCACTTTGATCTAAATTACAGAGGTCAGGAGAGTTGCGGGGAGGTGGAGGATAATCAGAATGCCAGGGAATCTCTGTGTTATCTCTTGAAACCAGTCCCTCTCTCCCTCCTTCTCTCTTTCTCTGTTTTCTCTAACATATTCCTCATCTTTCCCCCACTCTTATTCCTATCAAAGTGGATCTTTTCTTCTGTGAGCTTCTACTTTGGCCAAGAAGGTCAGTCAAAGAGCCAATCGACCATGATCCCCAGTGAAAGATTGTGTGCTTGGATGGCACCACATTTCATTGGCCCTGCCCCTATGTCCCATGTTTAACTTTCCAAGTGGTCGTTTCAGGTTGTCTTTTGTCTCTGGCACGTTGGCCGTAGTATATCTGGCAGGATCTACACTGCCATTTTATAATGGGTTATAATGGGTTATAATGGCATAATGGTATTGACAACTGTTGGGGCCCATGATATGTTCCACGTACCGCTTCCAACCTGCTTTCAAAATATTATATGCTGCTTGGTGTAGATCTGGTCTCTCTCTGAATGCAGGTCTACAATGGTGCAAAAACGCACACCCACTGACATTATCTGCCCTGTGAAAGGCGTGTTGGAGGGGCAATTTGGGCCCCCACCCTAAAACAGTTCTGCAGCAGAGTATCTTTTATGCAAACTGTGTCTCATGCATTCTTTCTGGAGCTAATAAAATAATACAAAGGTCTAAGAAGATGGAAACCATGACCTATAGCCAGAAGACAGGAGATGATGTTTTGAGTTGAATCCTGGAAAAAAAAAAAGAAGCCTGAGGGGTTAGTGCCAGAAAATATGATTCATAACCTGAAGAAAAGACTTGTTTGACAGGGTAAAAAATTGGTTATTGCTGCATATAGCTCATTCCAGATTGAACTGGCGGGGACAGGGGGGGATAGAGAATTAAAACCACATTTCAACAGAGTTCAGACATAGACTGATACAAAAGAATGTTCATATAGCCAAACCATAAAAGCTCCTTCAGAAATGCCCAAACCAAATCATTTGTTTGTTATGAAGGATTCATCCCTTAGAAATTTAACTTTCACTCATAGAGAAATGGGAATTTGACATTAGTGGGGTCACTGAATGAAGCAAGCACTCAAATGGAGAATGAAACAAAAGATGTAGGAGTTAAACTGGTGGATTTTTATGTTAAAGTACAAGGGAAAGACTCTAAGGGAGGGATGTCAAAATCCTTGTATGCATTTGGCCAAGTTTTCAAGCATAGTTTGTTGACCTCGTTGCTGTGGGCTATTTCTTGTCTCAAATGGATGTGGAAAGCATTTGTGATCTGGCTGGTGATTCTTCTTTCTTTCTTTCTTTCTTTCTTTCTTTCTTTCTTTCTTTCTTTCAATTTCTTTCTTTTTATTGATAGCAGGGGCCCAAGAGTATTATAAATGAAAAGTGATATTCTGCATCCAAAGAGACGCACAATAGGTTCTCGGGAAGATATGCAGACCCCAGCTGAGACGCTGCCAAATAGACTCCTCCAAATGTTCCATCTCACATAGTGAGGTGGATTCATGTTCTCTTTTACAGGGGAGGGGAGCCCTTTCTTCTCTGCTTTCCAAGGCACAGATGTGGGATGATGGAGCCTTCAATGAAGGCATGAGATCAAGGAGGTACTTTGGTTTCCTCTCATCTATTCTAAGGCTTCCATAACTACATTTTGCCCCTGATTCATCAGTTCTGAGGTCAACCACTGTTGTCAAAAAGCTAAATTCACTCTGGGGATCAAAGGGTGTGCCTCAATTGACCTCATCAAGGCAACACGCTATGTGTCAATGCACATATTTATTTATTTTATTTTTAAAAAGGGGAGAGCAAAGACTCCGAAGAAGCGAGCATGGAGTCAAGGCACAGTAACTCCAACCAGCTCAGGAACACTTAGAAAGTAGATAGGACCTTGCAACTTGAGAGTCAAATGGGGTGTGATGTGTGTGTACACATATGCATGCACATGTTAATCTCGTGTGTTTGGCGGTGGAGAGGGGAAGCAAAAGAATTCCACCCATCTCTGCCCAATCTTCATCAACAACTTTGGGTTTGTGTGCAATACATAGTATATCTGCATAGGTATGTCTGCATGGGTATGTTAAGAGTATGCATTTGTGCCTGTTTATGTCACCTTGCATTTTGTTCATGCTGGGAAGAAGAAACAGGCATAGATCCATGCCTCTGCCTTCTCTTCCTCCTCACTTGTTATCCTTTGCTTTATTACTAAAGTTCTTAAAGCCACCATTAGCTGCAGCTCAACAAGGTATTACATTAGTAATGGGTCCATGAATTGACCACACACACACACACACACACTTCAAATATACTTCTGATGGCATTAGCCGCAGCTAGTACTGGTGTTTAAAATTATGCAGCTCGCACAAATCATGACTTGCTAATTATGAGTTAGAATCTTTGGCTACCTCTAGCACAGAGGCATCAAGGGAATGCACACCTGCCAACATCTGAAAATGTCTATAGTTTTGCTCCCTGTTTTGACCCCAATGTTCCTGCCTCCTGAAGGCAAAGCAAACAAAGCAAGGTAGGGCATCCTAATATTTAGATTCATAACATCCCAAAAGTTATGTTCAAAGTAGGGGTGTGCACGGACCCCCCGGATCGGATCGGGACCTGGATCGGGACTTCCAATTTTGTCATGGATCGGTTCGGACAAAATCGGAGGACCCCCGGACAGGATCAAGTCCGATCCCGATCCAAAAATCGAAAATTTTTGGATCGGCCGCCATTTTTCCCCCATAGACTTGCATTGCAATGCAAGTCTATGAGGAAAAAATGGCGGCGGGTGGGTGAGGGGGGCCTAACTCCCTCCCCCCCCGGGGCCGTCCACTGTGGACGCCCCCGGCAGGTAAGCCCCCTCCCCCGTGCTCCCTACCCCCCTGGGGGGGGTAAGCCCCCTTCCCCGCCACTGCTTACCTTTTAGGGACGCCCACTCTCGTCCGGCGCCGGCGGCTACTGCCAGCGGGCTTTGCGGCCTGCTCTAGAGTAGCGTGCCGGGTGATCACCCAGCGCGCCACCCTGGAGCAGGCCGCGGAGCCCACTGGTAGTAGCTGCCGGTGCCGGACGGGAGCGGACGGCCCGGAAAGGTAAGGGCCTCCCTCCTCCCCTCCGCGCGCCCCCTGCTTACCTTTCCAGGCCATCCGCTCCCGTCCGGCGCCGGCAGCTACTACCAGCCGGCTTTGCAGCCTGCTCTAGAGTAGCGCGCTGGGTGATCACCCAGCGTGCCACCCTGGAGCAGGCCGCGGAGCCCGCTGGTAGTAGCCGCCGGCGCCAGACGGGAGCGGACGTCCCTCAAAGGTAAGCGCCCCCCTCCTCCCCCCCCCCGCTGTCCACTTTCATCGGCGGGCGGCCGCTGGCGCCCGCCAATGGAAGCGGCAGTGGGCACCAGCGGGTGCCCGCCGATCCGCTGAACCGGTTCGGAGCCTTTTCGGATCGGTTCGGACTGGATCGGCCGATCCAGCTGTTGGATCGGAAATCGGATAATTTATCCGATTTCCCACTGGACCGGACTCGGATCGTGGATCGGGTCCGATCCAGTGCACATCCCTAGTTCAAAGTAAAACCACAAAAGTACTTTGTATTGTCATATTTTATTGCTCACAGTTTGATAAACCTGCCATGCAAAGCAGCCATGTCCTTCTCCTACTCACTCCCTGGTCACTCTTTGGGACTCAGGCTGTAAACATGATCAAGCAGCAGGGAAGCAATTAAGCAGATGGAGGAAAACAGACCCAGTGCAGACTGAGGGAGGAAACCTCCAAGTGCCTGAATAGAAAGTCCAGCAAGTTGGATGATTGTGAAGATGTTTATTCCAAGCCCATTTTTTTTAAAAAAAAACCAAAACAGATCAGTAAAATAAAATAAACAAATATATGAAGTAAAAAAATGGAACAGCAGGTAAAATAACAAGTGGCCAATATCTAAACGTTCAGAGCTTCTCTACATTTTTGTTCTGGGATTGCAATTGGCTCAATTACATGGGCAGCCATGGGTGGCCATGTGGTTTGATTTGAATACTTCCTATCTCTGCATGCTCCATTCAACTTAATAAAACAGCACCATCTAGTGGTGGAATTGTAGCGCAATATCAACTTTACATGGGGCTGTTTCTGCAGGATGCTTTTTTTTTTTTTTTTTACAAAAGCTGATTATTTCTGTGTTTCCAACAGCAGGATAATAGGGTGATACTGCATGAGACCTCCAGGACATTGACAGCATCATGGAAATGGATCTGCAATCTTCCCGCCATGCCTGACAGGCTTTTACTGGAGCCCTCCTTCAGGGAGGATCTTCAAGCTGCAACTTCTGTTGTGTGGCTAGTCTGGTGGACCACCTCCCACCTCCTCTCAACTCCATCTGCTTGACCCTGCGGTGGGCTCTGGAATCTGTCAATTCCGATGCTCCCTCCCCGTCTGTCAAATACTAAGTTCCTAGGGTGAGGGGGGAGAAGGGGGAAGATGAGCCTTGGCCTCCTGTTGGATAAGCTCCTGGGAAGATTCCTCCTTGACTCCTGGAAAGTCTTGGAGAATTTCCTCCCCCACTTGCTGTCTCAGCTGGTCTACTTCTTCTTCAGGCTCCAAGTCTGATTCAGAATCCACACCGGGGAGACTAGGCCTCATCCTGACACACACAAACCTGCTTGTTTGTTTTGTTTTCAAAGAAAGAAAGGAAATGCCAAGCTGATTTCTAAAACCAAGTAATACATTTTTTTATTTTGGCTTTCAAAATGGAAAAAGGGGTTACGAGAAGCTGTTCTTAATGGATATCTCTATTGGAGTACCTAAATGTGCATAATTATGTCACCAAAACAATCCAACCCACTGGGTCACCCAAGGAGAGAGAGGGCTCCATCTGTTCCCCTTTGAATTTTGCAGTGGAGATTGGTGGGTCTGGCAATGATGTGACATAGGCAACATGAACATCTAACCAGCACTAATAAGGCAAAGGGAGGGGGAAGAAAGCCCAGACAGAAGACTCATGTATCAAGAATGGTGAGTGAGGTAGCCTTCCTTCTGACTCGCAGCAGCCCTGGCTAAATTTCCCTCTTCCCGGTGAAAGCACCCGAGGCCCCTCCAAATTGACTCTGCTGAACAGCTGCCAAGTCAGAGCACTGCTTGGAGTCTGGTCTGTTTCTTGTCTGCAGTTACAGAACTTTCCAGAAGATTTTCCTTCTTTTAAAAATTGCTGTATGCTTCATCCTCTGAAAGGAAAGTTTGAGGAGGAGGAGGACGACAACAACAACAACAACAACGTGAAGATGTGTGCTTTCGAAAGGAAAGGGTATTTGGTCAACTGAACAATGGACAAGGACTCCTGTGGCTATTCCCTCTCCCTCTCTCTCAATTACTTGGAGTGTTTTTATGGAGAAAGACTGTATTTAAGGCCTGATATTAGCACAGGCCTAGTCAGGCCAATGCCAGGACCTTGGGGGGCCCTCAGCACCCCTGCTGCTGAAACCTGCTGCCTGCACCTCAGCTGGGTGAGCTCCACTAAAACAAAGGTCTTGCCACCCAGCACTGAGTGAAAGACCAGGTGGCTGCAGTGCACTATTGTCTTAACTTTCCATGCAGCTGAGCACCACATGATGTTGCTCTGGAGTATCACTCCTTCAGGGCTTGGGTGCATTAAGTCCATAAGAACCTAAGAAGAGCCATGCTGGATTAGACCAAGGGTCCATGTAGTCCAGCATTCTGTTCACACAGGGGCCAACCAGCTGCCCACGGGAAACCCACAAGCAGGACATGGAGTGCAAGAGCACCCTCCCATTGAGAGGGGTGATCCAGTCCCCACAATATACCCCCATAAAAGTTTTGAGGTTCAGAGATTTTCTCTGCTGATATGTGATCTTGAAGTATTGGATTAACATAATAATTTGGGTAGACAGTCTGATTCTTGTGTGAAACATTTTTAGGCGCTATTTTCAAAATGGCGGTCAGTTTTCTTTAGGTCGCTAGTTTTCGTCAACCACAGAAGTTACTATCTTGTGTTTGGTATCTAATTATAGGTTTCCAGGATCAATGAGTTCAAAGAACATGTTATTTTAATTGTCGGAGTACTCCTTCCACCATTTTCCAAGATGGCACTGAAATGTTGTCTCATTTTCTCATTTACTTGACAAATCAACTTACAAATGTGATTTTGGCTTCAAATTTTAGGGTTTTGGGGGTCAAGGAGGTCAATGTCACATTAATTTTGATGGAAAGGCTGCCCTTCCACCATTTTTAAAAATGGTGTCCAAGCATTTATTGATATACGCAATCATATTTAATGAGTTCTTCTCTTTTCAGGTTTGATGAAATGAAAAATATGAAACTATGACTGAAAAGGCTGGAACTAGTGTTCTCTTGATAATTTTGATTTCCAGGATAACTCTTCATTATCAGGGACACATGGCACTCATGGTACAGCTCTTGTGCTCTTTCAGAATTGCTGTGGTGGAGTAGGGCCTAGTGAGCCAACAATGGCCCTGTTCAGACAACACATTAAACCATGATGGTTAAGCATTTTGAGCTAAACAATGGGCCTGTTCAGAGGACACTTCAGGCTCTGTGGTTAGCGAACTGTGGTTCTCTGGGGTTAGCACTAGCCACAAGCCGTGCTGTCACATACAACAATTTAAGCTATGGTTAGAGCCACTAACTAGGGATGTGTATCGTATCATTAAAATATATGATAACAATACAATAGGGTCATTATCGTGCATGTGTTTAACAATGACGATACGATACAAAAACCTACGATAATCATCCGAGACGATAATTTTCGGGCAATTTTATCATTTTATCGGACTGCCATATAAATATACCTATAACTTCTGTATTTTAAAAGTTAGAGGCTTGAAACTTGGTCACAGTGCTTTTGGGGTATGCCTAAGTATGTGTATGAAATTTGAGATCGATCCCTCCAACTCGCGATTTTATATGAATTTATTAAAGATTGTTTCAGTTCTGACAGATCAGAATGACAGCTCACCACGTGCGTTCATTCAGACCTGTCAGAATGGAAATGATTTTTTAAAAATTCATATAAAATCGAGGATTGGAGGGTTTAAGGTGTTTTCTGAACAGGCCCATAGTATCTAAAGACTTACTAAAACATACAGAAATATACAGTAATATTAAAGCAGTTTAACATAAGCGTTTTTGCAGTTGTTTTCCAAATATTTTTTTAAAACGTGCATTTGACCACTGTGTTTTGACATAGACATCTCAACCACAACCCTTACAGGTACAGGTACATAAAAGTTCACATGGCAGGAGGTTCAATAACTTTTTTGGTCATAGGACATCATTATCATTTTCCAAACTGCAATCACATGTGTCTTCTTTTGGATGAATGCTCTCTAAGAGGCAAATACATCTTCTTACCAGATAAAATGCTCTTGTGATGGGAGCATGATGTGGGAGGAAGCTTACTGATTGGTACAGATCTTTTATACTCACTGAAAAGCAGACTGTCAAAAGTGTCACATTTTGATTGAAGTTTCCAGTCGTGTACAAGGTACTTCTCCACTTCTTCAAAATGACAGTTATCAGGTGTTTCCCCAAATTTGGTAAGGTATTTTGTTAGTTTGGCACTTAGAGCTCTAACTTCATCCCAGTTTTGCTTTTCATCATCTCCTGTTAAAATATGAGCCTTTATGACATCTGTGGACCTAACTTTTTAAAGAGTTCATGAACTGAAATGGAGTGACAATTCTACCCTGTTCCAAAACATACCCATAACTGAGATATACCTCTGGAAACCCAACTGGACATAAATCAAAGAAGCAAGTCGACATCAGTATCATTCAAAAGCACAACTCTCTCTGTACCATTGTGAACTGCCCAGTTTACATGTGGAACAATTCTAAGGTCAGCCTCTTCTAATGTATTCTTTAGTTGTTCAAGAACATGAGCCCCTCCTCTTGTGAATTGAACTGCAAGTTCCAACTCATCATCAATGACTGAACCACTAGATACCAGTGGATGTATAGCTTTTCCTGCTTCCTCTTGCACTCTTGTTCATGTTAATTTCTGCAGATTTGTCTTGTTTAAGGTAGATGACCAGAATTTTTCAAGCTGACAGGTGTTGGTGTATTGCTTTCTATTACAGCCAGATCTGTTGTACCACTGGTAGATTCTCTTATCCTCCTGCATTCCTTTACTGACAGCTGCAAATAGCTGTCGAAAACAAAATGAAGTTTTTGAAGAGAACATAAGGATGTTGATCCCTTGACTACATTGTTAACAACTTCTCCAGAGTTTTTCATTGCTGACATCCTAACCATTCATATTTGGGACATAAAGTCACCTACAGTCAGTGCCTCTGATATTATTATCATACCTTGGAAAGACCAAACATATAATGAGTTCTATTCAGTACAGACTGAATAGTTCTACTGCCAAAAAAATCTGCTTCAATAAGGGCATCATCCATGCCACTTCCACAGATATATATTTCCTGAACACCTTAATGCTACTTTTGTTATATGGAACATGCCCATCATGAGATACAGATCAGTGAATTCTTCTGGATTAGACAAAAAAATGTCTGTTACAATTTGAAAAAAAAACCCTTCATCACAGAAAACTGGTAGGACAGGCTGGTTTTAGTTGGACACGAACATTTTGAATGTTTTTTAGAGCTGCATACACAGTTGCATAGTCAGTAAGTGGATGTAATATAACTGGCAAGAAACCAACCCTTGACAATGGAACTGTATCCTTGGAGATTATGGCACAAATTCCACACCATGTAGGAACTTTCTTTTTTTCTTCATTTGACAGACCACACCAAAAAGCGTTATGAAAAAATCATTTGTAGATGCTTTTGCAACAACATCATCAAAAGACATGATATCCATATCATCTGAGACAATGAAGGCCTCTGGAAGACTAAGAGCCTATCTACACAGTCCCTTGGAATGTTTTAAATAGTATTTTAAAATGTTCCAAATAGGTGCGTTCTAAAACGTCTTAGGCCACATTACTGAGTACTCACGTTACAGGAGAAAATTCTTCAGTCTTTAAAGCGGTGTGTGCGGTCACATACTCCTCTGCCCTATCTCTTTCTGTTTCATTTTTACAATGAGTTTAGGGCAAGGCATTGTGGGCATTTACGTTCAGTCACCCACTTCCTCCTTAGTTCCTCTGTCTTTCCCTAGCTTTCAATGAGTATAGGGCTAAGCATTGTGGGTGTTGTGGTTCACTCGCCCACTTCCTCCTTAGCCCCACTTTCTTCCCCACCAATCAATGGCTAAGCATTTGGGCACCGGTAAACGAAGCACTGCCCCCATGAATCACAAACGGTAAGGAAGGACACATTATTTTACTTAAAACGATTTATTAAAAGTGAAACCATTGTATATAGCTGAAGTGAGTTTTAAAAAACTTCAGATATACAACGTTAAAGGAAGTGCGTCATGTGGCCCAAAGAGTTTTCATAACCCTTATAAAATGTTAAAAACCTAGCGTGTAGATCGGCTGTAGGTCAAATGACTGGACTGTAGTAATTTTTCACCTTCTGGCATGGCAAGTCGGAAACAAGTTTGCAGCTCCGTTTCTCTATGCCTGTTGCTGATATCGGGCCTGTTTAGATGATGTGCTAAGCCATGGTTAGGCATCCAACCCTTTTGCAGCAAATGGTTAGTGAACAAGTTTAAACCATGGTTATGTAGCCCCATGTTTAGGAATGGTTCACACGACAAGCTAAGCCATAATAGGCCTGTTCAGAAGCCACCTTAACCACAGAGCCTGAAGTGTCATCTGAACACTCATACTGAAAAAGAAGATACAAATGTGAACCAATAGTAGTAGCTGACTAGTATATAAAATAAAATATACTCAAATTTCATTCCTTTTTTTAATTAATGATGTAATAAACCATAATATTTTAGCATACATCATGAAAAAAATGACCATATAAGATACACATTTTCATTCAATGGCCTATTGTAGAGATAAGTGTTTGGATGCCATTTTTAAAAATGGTGGAAGGACAGCTTTTCTGTCAAAATTAATGCCATGTTGACCTCCTTGACTCAAAAACCCTATAGTTTGAAGCCAAAATCACATTTGTAAGTTGATTTGTCAAGTAAATGAGAAAATGAGACATTTCAGCACCATCTTGGAAAATGGTGGAAGGAGTAGTAAGACAATTAAAATAGCATATCTTTGAACTCCTTGACCCCGAAAAACTATAATTTGATACCAAACACAAGGTAGTAACTTCTGTGGTTGACGAAAACTAGCGACCAAAAGGGAATTGTCCGCCATTTTCAAAATAGCGCCTAAAAGACTTCCGCACAAGAATCAGACTGTCTACCCAAATTATTGTGTTACTCCAATTCCTCAATATCACATATCAGCAGAGAAAATCTCTGAACCTCAAAATTTTTACGGGGGTATATTGTGGGGACAGGATAGGGATTAACGTGCTTCCTCACTGCAGCTCCTCTCATTGATGCTGATGCTGCCTGAGCCCTGGACAGCTGCAGCAATGTTAACTCTTCCCAATGGGGCCAGGATGAGATGCAATACCTTGCAGAGCAATGTTGCATCAGGGACCAGGCACATTTATTTATTTGTAGACCACTCCACATCCAAAGAGTGTATTGTGCCTGTCCGTATAGTTCATTCCTGCAGGAATTTTACATCCTCCTGTTACATGGTCTATTGTTTCTTGGGACTGATGGCATTTCCTACATGAATCTATTACACTGTATTCTTTTATGATGTGGGGAAAACATTATTATTATTATTATTATTATTATTATTATTATTATTTTTATTATTCAGATAACATTTTGTTGAGTTTTGCAATGGCAGAAGCATTCTTTGGAGGTAGGAAGGGATGGACGGACTGACTGACCGTGCAAGACCAGGTGTCTGTCCGCAGCTGTTAATAGGGGCCTCGCTCCCGGTGGGCTTGCTTAGCTGCACAAGAGAGACGCTTTGCCTTTCTTGGTTTTAAATCAGTCCCCCTGCCACCCCTTTCACCTCTTAGATTCCTGCCATGGGCTATGCGGTGTGGAATGAAGCCTGATCCTTTACAAGAGGAAGGAGAGGGCACAGAGGTTGCATTCCAAGGACGTTGCTGAAACCTGCAGGTGGACCGCCATGTAAAGTGACGACTCAGAAATGCGATGGGGAAATTGCAGGCCCAGGGCCACCCATTTGGGCTGTAACAGACAGATACCTGAGCAATGGGGGTGTTGTAATTGGCCACTGGTGGAGGATGGTTGCATGGGATGGCTTCAAGTGAGAGTGGAAAAGTTCATCAATGCTTCCTGGAATGAAAATGCCTGTGCACTGACTTAATGCAATTACGTGCTGTCAGCAAGGAGTCTCGCCCAGATTCACTCAGCACACGTTAGGTCAGGTCGTGATGCCACTTCTGGCTCCCCATCAATGATCCAAGAAGACCAGAAATGGACCTGTAGATGCCCCTATTGTTTAGGGTGTCCAGGTGTCCTACTTTAAAGAGAACCATCCTCTGTTTGAAAGGCTGTCACTCACTGAGCTCTATGGGGATTTGAATCCAGGTCTCTCCTATCAAAGTCTGACTCTCTAACTACTACACCACACTCTCTTCTGAGATAGATCAGACACCAATCATCTTGTGATTATTAGAAACCTACTTGTTCACCCTGGCTTTCCCCAACCATTAACTTGTCTTTTATCATGATATACAGTTTTGTAATTTGTTGCAAACTGCTTTAGGATTTGTATTTTTTTTTTTTTTTTAATGGGAAGCGGTATATGATTTTTAAAAAATGAATAAATAAACATTATTCCTGCTCAGAACCTGCTATAATATACATTTTTATATATAATAATTCGTTCATACCTCAGGTCATCGCTCTAGAGCCAAAGGCAAGATCCTTTAAATTTGCTGGAGTACTAAGAAAGACAAAAGCAACGCTAATATTTTTTATGACCTTCCCAAATGCCTTTAAGAGGAATGCAGGCCCTCCAGTTACATGAAGTCTGACATGCCAAAAGGACGGTAGCGGGAGGCGGGTTGGGCCTGGCAGTTGTGTGTCAGCACTTATGATAGAGAAGACCCCTTCCCTCGCTTTACATCACTCATCCCTCAGCAATTTAGCTGCCATCATATCATGCGGCGCTGTCAAGAGGAGGAGGCCAAGAGAAGAGATCAGGCTTTTAAAGAGAAAGGTGGAGGAATGTCACATGACTGAGGCGATACACTGGCTTCTTTGTTTTGCCTTCCAGTCTTGGGTCGCAGTCAGGATCCAGTACTCCACATATGGGGGAAGAGAGACAGGGAACACCAATTCTGCATCACCCTTCAGCCGTATTAGCCATGAGCAACGATGACTACCATCTCCAGCCTTTGGACATGGTCTACGTGTTGATTAAACGGCAGTTTAACCCCCCCCCCCATGTGCTGCCCCAAAATAAATGAATTTGGCCAGCAGTCCCAACTAGGTGGTGAATTACATTGTTCTCTTGGCCCTCGATCAGCTTGGAAGGCGAATGAGGTCACAGTAGCCATGACAAGAGCTGTCAGCACAGTCCTCTGTGCACAGAAGGATGAGGAAGACAATGCCAAGCACTCTGCATCAAGGAGGCCTCTTGGGAAGGCTCCCCTGGTCTCGTATGCCTGGAGATAAAGATCGATAGGGAGATGAGATTAGGACTTGTGGAGCCAGAGAGCTGTCTGAGGGGGTGAGACACACAGGCCTTGGCTGGGCTATGCCTTGTTCATGTTGTCTTGCAGTTGTGCCAGGCTCTTCCTCCCCTGGGCACTCCAGTGTCCCGTGTGTCCTAATTTACAGAGGACTGTTACCACATGTGCTTGATCACATGTGCAAGTCAACACGCATCTGTACGTACGTACTTCAACGACAATGAAATATAAGTAGCTTTGGGATAGGGCACACACCCAGTGGAAAAGAATTCCAGACCTAAACAAAAGTAGGGGAAATTTGTTCAAGAGCATTGATAAACCCAAAACCTTAAAGGGTGTAACTTGCTACTTTGCCATCAATACCAACAGGAAGGCGGATTCATGCGCACGCAACAGGGAAAGACAGCATTTCTATGGCAAAGGACACCTGAGGGGCAGAACAGATAGATTTTGAGCAAGATCAGGAGAAAGAAAGAGAAAGAAAATGAGAGCAGGTATATTTATCGGTGTCCGTAGAAGGGGAAAACACAGAGCTTCATTTCTAGGTTGTTTGCAATCACTTGGAAATTGACAGAGACCCGTAGCTACCTAGGTCCCATGGACTTTGACCACAACAGGTGCAATCCTGACAATTGCAACCTCACTGCTCAGAAGAATCCCCCAAACTTGCAACAACTAATGCACATGGACCCTGTTTTGTGGAGCTGTGACTTTCCTAGGGTTCACCTGGCATGCTACACATATGTGCCAAATTTGAGATTAATCCCTCCAACCCTCGATTTTATATGAATTTATTAAAGATTGTTTCAGTTCTGACAGATCAGAATGACAGCTTGCCATGTGCGTTCATTCAGACCTGTCAGAACAGAAACAAACTTTAAAAAATTCATATAAAATCGAGGGTTGGAGGGATCGATCTCAAATTTCATACACATACTTAGGCATACCCCATAAGCACTGTGACCAAGGCCCCCTCCACAAGGATGCGCTTTTGCGCCCGGTTCGGGGATTATGCGCATTTTCGCGGAGGCGCATTTACGCCTAATCCCTCTGCACGGGAGGCGGCGAGAAGCGGCGAAGCGCATTAAAAGATGCCCAAAAAGCACTTTACAGGTAGTTAATGCGCATAATCGCTTGTTCACACAGCGAAAATGCGCTTTAACGGCCGGAGCAAAATAAAAGTCGCTATTTAACGCGCGTTCGAAAATGCGCATTATCGGGGAGATAACGCGCCTGTACGCCCGTTTTGCGCTCCGCTCGTGTGTAGGTAAAATTTATAATGAGCCTTCAAGGCTCATTAAACGTCTCGTGTGGAGGAGGCCCAAGTTACAAGCATCTAACTTTTAAAATACAGAAGTTATAGGCATTGTTCTTTAAAATAGGGCTGCAAAAATATCATTTTTTCATGATAATTATCGTGAAGACGATGTGGTTCACCGACAATATGAATGAAGATGATATTTTTTTTGTCCGAAATGACAATAACGATAAACGATGATATTTTTTGGCGTGCACACCCCTAGTCTATTGTGTAGAGATGCCCCAAGAGGTTCTGGTACTTGAGATGGAGAATCTAAATGAATGTTCCTTAGAACTAAAATCATTGCAATAACACAACTACTTGATGATTTCTTGTTCTTTAAAAATAGCTCAACATCTGCCAACTGACGTGGGTTGCTTCACTCTGCCTCATGGTAGGGCCAGTTCTTAAATTATGGTTTCTCCTAACCATTGTGATAGGTGGGCACTTTGTGTACAATTAAGCAAAAACAACAACAACCTGTAGATGGTGGCCAGACTTCCCAGATTGCAGTAGCACTACTAAAGTTACTGGTGCTACTTTGGAGTAACTGGTTTTGAAAGACAGATGGCTGAATTTCTCTGTGAGCAGCTTTCCCTTTTCTTGTTATTTTCTCTTAATCTAAATGAAAATATTTGTATATGGGGAAAACAGTTATCTCTCAAACTGTTGATTGTTTTGTCTCAGTGGCTCATACAATTTGATTCAGTTCGGAGGTTTCCTTCCAGCAATTGCTCTTGTTACCATAAACATCAATCCCTGGGGCTTTAGAACTCCCAGCCAAAAGGGCTTCTTCATTTTCTTTCCCATCCTTAGCATTTCCAAACATTGTTCTGGCTGATTCTTCATTGGTTTCTGCCAAGAAAGACTGGGAGGAGGTAGGATAGGCCATGATGAAAACTAAAAAGAAAGGGGAAAAAATCTGGCTCAAGGGGAGTTGATTTTGGCATCACGTCACAACTGGACTAGAACTACAAAAAGCAAAATATTTAGGAAGTGCCATTGTGTGCGTAGGCCTCAGTCATAGGGCTGCCAGACTGTAACCCAGAGGTCCTCTCTGTGGCTATAGCGTTTCTGGAAGAGTGGAAGCGATGAAGCTGCGATGCCTCTGCCCCTGTTGCTGTGCTAATTCCTTTGTCCGCCCCTCTGCCCGTGTGTAATAATAAGCAAGAGTTAGGAGGCAACACTTAAGCATTAACCCAAAAGAGGAAATGTGTCACCCTAAAACAGAACAAAACAAGATACAGATTTGCATATCGTATGCAAATACTATTTGATAGAAATACAATACATCTCACCAAAGTGGGGGAAACTGTGACTAGAAGCTTCTCTACATTAAGCAAACAACCTGCATCCTTATGGGGCTTTCTGCTTTCAGTTTCTTTGCAGGATCATGATGGGTGCCTCCACACATGCTTTGAAGCGAGGAAAGTCCTTCCTCCGCAAGTTCTATATGTGTCTGTGTCTTTCAGTTTAGAGCCACTAGATGGCACTGTCATTATACTGCTTACACCGGCATTTCGCACATGAAGTCCCTATCCACATTATTTCTGATCTTTTTGAAAGCTGGATAAGAGCGGGGGGGGGGGGGGAGCGTGGCAGATGTCCTTGAGGTTGATGACGTCATGTAAAGGCCCCGCTAACTTCTGTCAGTGTGTTTAATAATGTGTGTTCAATAAATTGCTCAAGTAGAAAAGCAATAGGTGACATATCTGCCATGTGTCCTGTTTTATAGAGCACAGTCCACTATTTAAAGAGGTGTTCAGTAGAGATGTCAGAAAAATCCACAACTGATCAAAATGACACTGGAGTTCCAAGAATTCATATTGTGGACTCTACAGAGGACCAGCTTTTCAGCTTCGTGTGGATTCCATGGACTTGCAGACCACTTTTAAAATTTCACATCACTGTATGTAACTTTGGTCATAGAAAACTACAAAAGCTGCATAAAAATACAATAACATATACACTTTTTTTTAAAAAAAGGGACATTTTACACATTTCTGATCTCTCATCAGCTTCTGCAGTAGCCGTCTCTTGTGTGCTCTGCTCATTAATTTTACATAAAATGTTTTACACAAATTCAGGAGTATACTTTGCAAATCAGGACACACGGTCATCATAGCAGGAATCCAATTTTACCAAAGAGCAGTTGAAAAAGTTTGGGTGGATGTACTGATTAGTGGAAAGATGGGGCAGAAGGTGTCACAGCTGTGCTACTTTTGGAATGTTTAATGGCATAGAGCATGTACAATGTCCAGGTTATGACATGGGAACCCTTTCCTCTCTCACAATGACCTCTGGGCAACTCCTGCACATTTCAATAATTGAACAACACTTAGGCATTTGACCATCTGTTTGGTAGAACCTTTCAGAGGATGTGAAAATATAAGGATCTTTTATTCTAAGATATTCTAAGATCTTCAAATATTACTTACAATCAGCATTGCTCCCAAATCATTTTTGAATGATTAAGCCCCCAATGGCCAACTGAGTACTCTGAGATCAAATCAGAAATGGAGGGGAAAATGTCACATGGAAGAGGAGGCATCTAGTGTGGTAGCTTCTATTGGAAGTGGGGGAAAATGAAGTAGGTCTAGGAAAAGGGGGCAATGCTCCTCTGGGGAACCCCAGAGGGCCAGATTTGGACTCCTGTGGTAGTCCTTGTGGCTGGCCATTTGACTTGACAGCAATCAGCATGTGGGCCTTTGCACTTTTCCCAGTAGAGTTTGTGCATCCCTGATTGGCACTTTGTGGATCTGGAAGAAAACTGGCCTTTTAAGAGCTGCCCCCTCCCATTTCATTTGAGGGTCATTTTGTTGGGAAGTTGCATCACATTTGGATAAGTGTCATAAAACATTTTGTATTCTGGACTGCATCCCTCCCCTTTGACAGGTGAGACTAACATTTGTTTGTTTTGTTTTGGGGGGGGGGTTAAATCAGTTCAATAGACTCCTGTTCTTATACTAATTTTGCAACTGGTAATTTGGGTTACATTTAAAGGACATCTGCTTAAACAGGCCGCGGATACATAAAGTGAGTATTCCTAATAGGTGTCCAGTACCAGAGGTCATCTGCCTATGAATATCAGGTGGTGTGGCAGATGAGAAGGAAGGTGCTATTGCATTCAGGTCCTGCTTGTGGCCATCTCATTGGGTACCTGTGGGAACAGAGTGCTAGACTACATAGGTGTCATTTTTGGCAGAAAGGTGAGATATAAACATAATCAGTAAATACCATAACAAGCACACTCCTTATGCTAGATTCTTTTGAAGAGTCCATCTATGTAATCTATGTGATGAGCAAGAAGTATTCAGAATTGTGGCATGCTATAGTATTTTTCGTAGTATTAGTAGTAGTATTTTTACTCATGGAAACATGAATTCAACATACAGGGGGGGGGGGGGTTCTTCCCCTGTACAAGAGCATTGTGAACAGCAGTGAGGCTGTATTTGTTTCTGCCGTGGTACGACCTCTCAATTCCAAACAGAGAAACAGTTTCTCAATTGTTCCAAGTCCAAGCCAGCAGCACAGAATTGACCTCGGGGGTCAGGGCCAGACCATTTCCTGACTCCCATGAGCCTCCATTTCTGCTACTATGGAACAGCTGCCTCCCTCTGCTGGTTCATGCAGGAACAGCTCTGAGTCACTTGCTTCTTGTGCTAAACACACACACACACACCCGCACACACCCCATCTTTATCAAACTAATAATTGGAGTAACAGCAGAAGTTTGACACAGCCAGAATGAAAACTCTCGACAGCTGCAGCCGCCATCTTCCCGCTTTCCCACTGAAGTTCTTATTTATTAGAATTATATGGACATTATCTCAGCAGTAAAACCGAACATCTGGAACAGTTTCTTTAGCTGCCTCTCATTGCCTCATTATTTCCTCCCAGAAAGCATAACCTGCACTTGAGTAGCGGCATGAAGAAATCCAATTGCTCTTTGTCAGTTTTGACATTCAGTGGCAGTATTGAATGCAATGGCCGATGCAACTTGGAGAAGGACAAAACACTGGTAAAAAATTATTGTCCTACTAAAGCAATATTGCTTGATTCAATTGTCAGGTGTTCCTGGGGGTGTTCCCAATCCTGGGTCCACGGGGCTCCACCTCCAAATCCATTTCCTAGAGTTCTGAGTTTATTCCCCAGAATAAATGGAAGATTTTGCTTTACTGATTTCCCATGCAGAGGTTGATTTTCAAAGAGGGTTGAAGCTAGGTTACATCTCCCCTTCCTCAAATACTACAACACTGCCCACTCCCCCCTAAAAAATTTTTTTCTCTACATGGGAATTAAGCTTAGAATTTTTTCCCCCCATGGGTTGGGATTTTCTGGGGCGGGGTGCAAATCATAGGAGAATTCAATTTATTTGAGGTTATTTGGATTAGAAATTAATCGGCTGCCTTTGCTTCCTGTGTAATTTAAACAAATACTGGTAAAGATTTCTACATTTGCATATATAGATAAAAATCAATCTATGCATATTTCATGCAGATTTGTGTCCTGTGGGACTAGGCCCTGACTCTGTTAAGCTCCTGGCAACACCCTTGAGTGCACCAACTCTATGCACTGGCTGTATTTATCATTATCTGCTCTGTGCCTCTACTCTTTCTGGCATTCACCAAGAAAGATGGGGTACAGGAAAAGCTTGACATGCAATCTATCCATCCCAATTAGCCTGGCTCCATTTCAAATCGGGCCGAGTCCCCTTCAAGCTCAGCCTGACTTCCACCCCGCCTTCTCAGTTCTTCCACCTATGCTCCCTGCTAGCCTGCCACCACCATCTTCAAGGGGAACTCTTGCCTTTGGCAAATGGGAGGGTGCAAGATGTGCTGGAGTGGAACCTGATACACATTCAGATTCATAAGGAAACATGGCAGCCAGACCCAGGGTCATGGCAGTCACTAGGAGCAGCCACCAGAGAGGTTTCTTGGCAATGGTGATGGTATGTGGGAGGTGCCAACAGGTCAGCAGCATAGTTGGCAAAATCCTCTGACCCTGATCTGGTTTGTGCACCACCTCTTGAGGAATGACATGGCAACAGAGGAAGCTGCCTTATATTGAGTCAGACCTTTGGTGTATTTAGCTCAGTATTGCTGTATACACTGACTGGCAGCAGCCATCAATGGCTTCAGGAAGGAATTTCCCCAGCTGGTTGGCCACTGTGTGAACAGAGTGCTGGACTAGATGGACCCTTGGTCTGATCCATCAGGGCTCTTTTTATGTTCTTATGGATAATATGTGAAACTATACTATTATGCAATAGTATCCCATAGGCAACTATGAGGCCACTGGACTGGAGTGCACATGATTGGCTTAGATTGCTGTCTCATGTTATTCCCTTTCTTTCTCACTTCATTTCACTTCATTTATTATATTTCTGTACCGCCCCATAGCTGATGCTCTCGGGGGGGGGGGGGGGGGTCACAAAAATTAAGACCCATTAAAAATATATCTATATTCAGTCTGTGTCAGTTTAGCATGTATTACGGCCAATATGCCCCATTTCTACATCATTCAGCAATTTCTTTTTTTTTAAAAAAAAGTATGAACGTTCACATTTCTTTTCACCTACAACTTCTGAGCTGAGAATTGCACCACAAAAGCCAGAGAAGAGAGGAATCCAAAATGGAACTGTGCTCATATCCATGTATTGGGAAGGGCTACTGCCCTGAAAGGCAGCCAAGAAATGATATAAATAAATAATAAATAAATAAAATCTGTGAAGTGTGAATTAGGCCAGCTTGCTTAAAAATGTGGATCAAAAGAAATTCTTTGGCATCCCTAATTGTGAGTTGAGTAAATCCATATTTCCAAGCCTGATTAGTTGTTGAATTTCAGTTGCATCAGTAATACCCACAAATGTTTCGATTTGCATCTGTGAGAATTTGGAGGAAAATATGTAGCAATGAAGCCCTCCCCCCCCCCCAAAGGGGGGAACCAAAGAGCTCCGCTTCCATTCATCCCGTATCCTCTTCTATCATCCTTTCTCATTGACTCCCTTCTCCGGTGTCTTAAATTCTCATTAATAAACCAAGAGCTCTTAATTATCGCGTGTGCCTTTCTGGAACACTTACTGATGATGGTGCAGCCTGGGGCCTTCTCAACAGAGGGAAACATGTTTCCTTGAGATCATCAGAAGCCTTGAGGCTTTCTTGCATGAATAATCCCCTTGTTTTCTGTCTGGAGTGGTTTGGAGTGTGGGGGCTGAGAAAATGTGTTGAGGGGAGGAGGGAGAGAGGAGAAAGAGAGAGAGAGAGAGAGAGAGAGAGAGAGAGAGAGAGAGAGAGAGATTTGTGTCCCCTTCAGTTTTGACTGGTAGGGGGTACAATCGTATGCCGTCCAAGGAGGCAGGGAAGACAGCAGCAGCAGGAATCTGCATGCGTATGTGTGAAAGGGCGAGTGAACAAGCGAGCAGCAAATCTACATGAGAAAAAGACATTCTTGGCCACAACCTCAGCTTTTCACAGGAGCGACCCCTGAAGGTGGCTCCTTTTGTGGCCTCCTTATGGAGTTGGTACAGCGCGGCCAGCCAATTTCGCCAGCCATTGTGCGGCCCACTTCATCCTTTAGGGATTAGACACAGCCCTGACAACCCCAGGAGGAACTTGAACGATGCAAGATCTTTTCCCTTCCCCACCCCCCTCTTGAACCATAATATATTCTGTCTGGCTGCCTAGATGAGAACAATATCATCTGTTGCTCCCAAAAGAGGATGGGTTCCAGCAACATTGCGTGGACAGTTTCAAACCTGTGCCATCTTCTGAGCATGGGGGTGACTGACCTCTGAATCAAATGAGCCATTTCCCATGTTGCAAGTTAATTTTTACATGGAGGAGGGATAGTTTGTCTGGATTTGCACCTGATCTCCTTGCAGCTTCTCCTGTTGAAATCCTGCAATATAACTCAAAGGTGATAAAGGAAAATAAAATCATGTGACTCAATTTTCTCTCTTTACTCGGTAGAGTATTATAAGAAGGCAGGGATTCCAGCAGCAAGACCTAGCTGCTTTACTCTCTTCAGTATTTTGGTAGCTTTTCAGAGATGAGAGCACCTAGCCAGTGGTTTGCCATGCTTTAGTGCCACCACTGTGGATGCTCAGATGGATGTATTGCCATTATTAGCTCCATGGTGATCAAGAAACACAAGGAGTCAATAGGGTTCTAGCTTGTCCTGAAAAGCCACTGGGTTGGATCCAGACTAAGTGAGTTGAGCTTTGTCCCATTTGAATGAAATCATGAGAAAAAGTTAGTCGTGATCTAAATCATGTGGATTGAACCTCAAGCCTGTGGGCCATATCTGGCTAGCCTGGGTTCCTAACCCAGTCCTCTGGGGCTCTCAAGAAGGCCACACACCCTTCCCTGTGTGCACATCCTTCTCTCGCTTCACCCCTTACCTGGTTCCACCCCTTTCCCCCCAACCACTAATTCTTTGGTGGTTTCCTGGCTTGTGTGTGTGTGTGTGTGTGTGTTTTACATATTTGAGAATTTTCAGACACGGGGGGAATCGCGTTTTCTTACTGTCACTCTGCTTCCTGCTTCTCTTCTGCAATAGGAATGAGCAGAATCACACAGGGAAGAAAGAGGAAGAAAGCAGCAACCACACGACCCATTAAGTTTAGTGGGACAGCGTCCTCCAGTGGGTGTTTTATAGTGCAACTTCTCTTGCACATGGCAGGCAATAGCGACAAATAACGTTATAGCTCAGAAGAATCAGGTTTTTGGAGTCTTATTTTGTAACAAAAAATAAAAACAGCAGAAGGAGCAGGAGATGCACAGGAGGATCACTGTGTCAGCAAACTGACCCTTGAACATCCATGAGTGGCCAGTCACAAGCATGCTATAAAATGCTCATCTAAGGAAGCTCCTTAAGACTTAGCTACTGGCAGTAAGAGCTTTAAGGTAAAATTAGCTGGTATGTTTTGTTTTTTGCACCCCGTCCACCACTGGAATGCAACTCCTGAGAGTTTCTCCAAAATTGAATTGAAAGACGTTCAGCACTTCTGAGATGTTCAACACCCATGCTCTGAAAAATAGCACAACCACCCATTTTTTAGTTGAGGGGGAGTTGCAGCACCTTCAGGTTCTTTATATCCCAACATGCTACATGATTAAGGACACCATTTAGTGACTGATAACGTGTATCTTTATTCGACTGGTTCTATTCATGGCATAAGAATAGATATACCAGCTTTCCCCAAACTGGTGCCCTTCAGATGTCTTGGACAACAACTACTTTCATTGACCATGCTGGCTGGGGAAGATGGGAATAGTAGTCCAAGACATCTAGAAGTCAGCCAGTTGGGTAAGTCTCTCTCTTTCTCTCTCTCTCTCTCTCTCTCTCTCTCTCTCTCTCTCACACACACACACACACACACACACACTAATATTTGATTCATATGCCTACATTTCTAAGTCATCTGCATTCAAAATGGCAGTTCCCTTCATCCCATGTCACATCCACATTAAACATATACACAGATTCACATTTTAATTCAAATTACTATGCAAACCAAAACCCATTTATCCTTCAAAATTTGCACTTTTCCAAAGTTTTAGTGGAGTTCTCGAATTAAAAGTGTACAAAATGCAAGTATTAAGGAAAATAACACAAAAAATGCACATTATTAGGAAAATTGCATGAAAAAAATGTATGTACATTAGGAAAAATCCATACAAAAATGCAGGTATTCGAGAAACACAAAATGTCTTATGAATTTTCATACAAACTTTTAAAAAGAAACACTCAAAGTTTGAGACAAACCCAATTTTTAGACTGGATAAATTATCAAAGTTTGTGACAAACCCGACTTAAGTTTGTAAAAATGAGAAATGCAGAGAAAATGAAATTAGCCGTTTCATCTGTCCCTAAAAGGGACAACATCCTGAAGTTTCCTTCTTGACCCTGGTCAGATGAGAGAGGTCATGGTTACAGAAGGTTAATACCCTGTCACAGATAGGGGATCAAGTGGCTGCTCACTCAAGTGGCTACTGTTGCACATTTGGCCCTCTGTATATGCTCAGACCTTTATATCCTGGCTCACCAATGAAGAAGAATACCTGAAAGAGTCTTCCAATTGGATAAGAATTTTGCCATAGGAAGAGGGGAAAGGTAGTCTATTGTGTCATCTCATCTCTTCGCCCTTTGCCATTTCTTAGAGTTTCATTTCTTACAGGATGAAAGGCATTGGTGGTGGGTGGGTGATTCTTCAGAGTATGTGTTTCTGAAACTGTTAAATCATCTTTGGCTTCTTTTTGAAGGCAGAGCTAAACATTTCTCTTTTCAGCAGAGCTGACCCGAAACGTATTGCTGCCTGAGCAAAGATAAATATTTTCACCTTCTGCAAAGATTTGCTTTGTATGGCTGAGCTACAAGGGCTGTTCATGACATTTTCATTTCTTTAAAAAAAAGGTGGGGGAGAAAAGAATTCTAGATTAGTTTTCCCAGTTAACGAGACAGTATTATATTCCTTTCTTTGAATCACCTATTCGTTTTTATCATTGCATTTATATCCTGCCTTTTTTCCTCCAAGGAACCCAAGGCAGTGTACATAATCCTCTTCCTCCCTCCATTTTATCCTCACAACAACAACCCTGTGAGGTAGGTTGGGCTGAGAGTCTGTGACTGGCCCAAGGTCACCCAGTGGGTCTCCATGCCTGAGTGGGGACTAGAACCCAGATCTCCCAACTCCCAGACAAACACTCATCTGATGTAGTGTGCTGTGAACAAAAATGTGCAATAAAATATTAATTTAAAATCATAGAATCATAGAATAGCAGAGTTGGAAGGGGCCTATAAGGCCATCGAGTCCAACCCCCTGCTCAGTGCAAAACAAGAATGGAAAACTTTTTAAAGCAGGTTGTGCATCTTGAATGTTCGGTGCATCATGGTATAAGATTTTCTGGTCCTTTGCAGGGGTGGGAAGTAAAGGAAGGGAAGGAACCAATAACTACTTTGTACACCTTATTTTCTGAACTGGAGATGTCTCGTGTAAGTCCGAATGTGTGAAGTATTTCTTTAATCACAAGCATAGATATTAGGATTCTTTTGCATGCTTTAGCTTCCCAGCCTGTCTGCTCAGAGAAAAATAAATCCTCAAAACAGGTCATCATAAATGGTGATATACTCCCCCCCTTCCCACCACAGATATTATTTCAGTGCAGGAAAATGGTACATGTGGAATGCCCCCTTAGGAGGGATGATTCTGGACTGGTTTCCACAGCATAGGAAATGTGTGTGCAAGTCTTGGTATCCCCTGCAGGTGGCAGCACATTTCTCAGAAGGACACCATTGTAGTATTCATCTGAATATCTCATTACAACCCACATTTCTGGCTGACGTTGTTATGCTTCGGTTTGAACCCCCCCAAAAGTCATCCAAATGGGCTGTGTGTTGGGAAGACAGCAAGACGGTGGCTGATGGTGCCAATAAAAGCAGGTGCAGGAAGGAAGCAGGATTACTTGCAGTAAGCCACCAGGGGAACGATTCACCCCAAGCATCACAGGACTCCATCTGGGATCTTGCAGCTTTAATAGACATGGAGGGGATACTTGGATGACCTAGTTGTTCATTCACAGGAATGAAGATTGTTGGTTTCAATTCCTGCTTAAATCTCTGTTGGATCTCAGTAGTGCAATGACTTAGGGCTTGTTCACATGCTGCTTGTGGTGTGGATAAACACAAGGGAAATTGTATGGTGTCCATATAATGTTCTCATGCTTACATCTGTTGTATTTCCCAGCGAGGCAACATTCATGGCAAAAACACCCTGATTGTGAAACATTTACTAGATTTTAGTGGATTGTGAACTCATCTGGGTTTTGTCATGTGCCTGCACCAAGGGTTTAACTTGAGCTAGAGTTCTGTAGGGCTCGGTACGTTTTCTTGAGTCTAGGGCTCATATTAGAGGACTTCCAAAGAGTGAAAGAGCTAATACCTAGGGTGACTAGATAAAATCCAGGTCAGGGCTCATGTAACTTTAACAGTTGTAGAGAAAAGGGAATTTCAGCCAGTGTCACTTGTATGCAATTAGTTCCTGGTGAAATTCCCTCTTCATCACAACAGTTAAAGGTGCAGGCACTATACTAGAGTGACCATATACAAAAGAAGACAGGGCCCCTGCAACTTTAACTGTTGTGATGAAGAGGGAATTTCACCAGGAACTAATTGCATACAAATGGCACTGGCTGAAATTCCCTTTTCTCTACAACTGTTAAAGTTACATGAGCCCTGACCTGGATTTTATCTGGTCTCTCTACTAATATCAAAATTTGATTCTATTCATTTGGGCTTGAATAGAAACAATGGCCTCTTGTCCCCTGCTAGAGGTAGTTGGCTCAGCATTATATCATCCCCAATTATTGCTTTCATGAATAGTCCCTGTGCTCAGTTCAAACACTTTTAAGTTTGCACTGTACCGTTTGCATTTTTTGCCATTTTATTCTCACTGTTTACATTATTCTTCCCTACACACATGTGCTCATATTATTTACACATGTGTATACACTTACCATCTGCCCTAGCCCAGGGTGGGGTGTGGGTGGGGTACCAACATGTTATTTCTCCTACTCTATCCCTCGCCCCCCCCCCCAAAATATCAATTCAGTAAAAAAGATTCTACATCACTTAGGAAATACTTATTTATTTATTTAGATCCCACTTCTGTTCCATGATGCAACTAAAGGTGGCATACATAGAGTTCCTAGGAAGCCCCATCCAAACACTTCCACAAGATTGCATTTATCATGTGCCTTCAGAATACACATAAATGTGCCTAGGCTCACGTAAAGTGAATCTCAAGAGTAAGAGAATTCAACAGCTATGAGCAGCTACCAAGAAAAACTCTCTGCAAGCCCTTGCAGCTCAACTTGCGGCATGGCACTCTTGATCAGTCTTAGTGGTTATACAGAAATAAGAGATGCGTTAGGTGGTAGGTATGCTGAGCCCAGGCATATCTATCATAACTACATTATTGGGATTAAAAAAAGAAGAAGAAATCAGGGATTTAATTATCACTCCACACATGGGCACAGGCTGTATCCTTCCACTCCTGTTAATTCAGACTGTTCCCATGCATATAAGATTTACAAAGCAAAGCTTCCAAATGATAGAATTCAACTTCTGTGCGGTCCCAATGCCTTTTATTTTTACAAATGAAACTTTGGCAAGGATTGTAAGTTTATACGACTCAGTGTAGCTGCTATAGACAATGGTGTGGGTGGGTGGGTGTGGGTGTGAAAGCTGCTGTTCTTCGAAAAGGGGAATTCCAAAGGGAGACACCAGCACAAAATAGCTAATAGCAAAATTTGATTCTATTAATTGGGCTTGAATAGAGACAATGGTTTTTCTCAACCACTGCAGGTGTTAATTTAGACGATTGAGGATAACACAATTACTTCTACCATGAATGTTCAGTTTGCCTACTTTACACACATTTAACCTTAAATTTAATAGTCACAGACTGTACTTTTTGCTCCATTTTTGCCATTTTAATCCCACTGTTTACATTTTTCTGCACCCATGTGTATACCTACCTGCCAACTGAGAATAACATTTCAAGCATCTGATGAAGTGGAGTCTAATCTACAAACCGTTATGCCAAAAATAATTTTGTTAGGCTTTAAGATGCTACACAACTCATTGTTGTATATGTTATGCCCAAAGATGTTCTTGAAACCATTCTCTTGAAATGAGGGACACCAAACATTTCTGGGTCAGGATGTTACCTGAATTCTAATTAAAACAAAAACAAAAATATGAGAATCCAGATTAGATGAGCCCTCACCTGCATTGCCACCAATTGCCTTGCTCAGTCTGCTTTCTAGGTGGTGTTGATGGACAACTTCAAGGACCGACTCTATCTTCTGATGGTTCTTTGTCTTTATCCTGCACTGGACAGCCTTTCAAGTAGATGATGCCTTCAAAATAGAGGACAGCCCTCTTGCAGCCTTTCAAATACAGGACTGTCCTCTGCAAAGAGGACACTTGGCCGCCCTAGGTAATTCCTACACTCAGTGGCTGCATTCGGACAACAATTAAGCAACCGAGGGGGGGGAACAATCATCAGTTGTGTTGCTCATTGTATTGTGTAGAGGGTAACACACCGCTCACAAACTACTAATGGTATGCTATTCCGCCCAAATAAGCAACTGAGAGAAACAACTGGCTTGCAAGTTGTTTAGCTCGAAGCCAGTTGTTTAAAGTGTTGTGTGGAGGGGTGAGTGTGTTAACGGCGTGCAGTGAGTGGGTTAAAACACAAGCCCATAGAGGCAGGCAGCAAGAGCAACCAAAGTGGCAGCTGCCACTCTGCTACAACTGGTGCAACATGCAGAGGCTGCTGGGATAGAACTGGGAGGACTGAGGGAGGAGGGAGGGTGGGGAGAGGGGTGGGGGCTGTGTCAGTCAAATGCTGGGTTGACTATTAATCCACTCAACACCAGCCCTAACCACCCACAGTTGTGTAGGAATATGTTGTGAAGGGAGTACCCACAAAATAACCAACAATGAGTTGGCTTCTCAACCCACCATTGACTAATGTGTTGTCCAAATGCAGCCACTCTGTCTCTTCCTCAGAGTCTACAATGTCATCCCCTGACCCCCAAGAGCCTACTTCTGGGGTCAATTGACAAGAAGAAGAAGAAGAAGAAGAAGAAGAAGAAGAAGAAGAAGAAGAAGACGACGACGACGACGACGACGACGAAGAAGAAGAAGAAGAGTGTGGTGGTAATCATTTGCAGCTAGGTTAGGAGGACTCCAAACACCACAACTAGGGAAGGATGAACAGAGAACATTTGTTCCCTCCCATGTCTGCATCTTACCCTAAACAAATCCTATCCCATTCCATTTCCATGTAGATTTATTTTTAATGAAAATCCTTAATAAGCCACATAGTTTAGTCAAACTTTAAAAACTTAAAAAAAAAAAGTTTCCTGAAACTCACCGGTCCCTCCGTGACTAGGACTAGTTCTCTGGGAACAAGGCAAAAAGTGGCCTAGCAAAAGGGTGGGGGATGGGGGAAGTTGAGCCGGTCCCGTGCAGTCTTGTGTTTAATGATGTGACTTCCAGTTGTAAATGAAACAGAGGGCGGGGGACATTGTGTGAACTCTGACCCCTGCTGTCCATCTCGGCTTTTATCGGGGAGTTTTATGAGCTGCATAAGCCCTCTTGGAGAGACCCACCACAGCCTTGAAGCACAGCAGCCAGATTTTTTAAAAAAAAAAGAGTGGGGAAAAATACAAGAGCTCTTCTCAGAAGAGAAGCGAGGTAGGAGAAACATCTCAGTCATGGAGGGGAGAGAGAGACAATCGGGGCAGGGCTACAAGGAATTTGGAGCTCTCCTCTTGCCCGATGTTGAACTTGGTGTGCCGGTAGCTGAACCACTTTCAACCTTCTGTATTTTCTCTCCTCCTCCTCATCACCACCACCTTAATTTCCCTAAACGCAAGGAAATCCTTTGCCTTTGTCTGACAATAAGGGCCTGGTTGAGACAACTCATTGAGCCTATCTACACACATATCTACACATGCAGGATAAAACACTTTGAAAACGTTTTGAAAACTGTATATGGAGTTTGTCCTGGGCCCCAACGGTTCTCAAAAGTGTTATAAACTGTTTTAAACAGTTTTAAAGCTGTAGTGTAGATAGGCTCATTGTGTTCATTTGATTAGGGTTATGTGCAAAAGACCATTTAAACAGCACATTTATTCATTAAAAAAGCCAGTGTAATGAAAGGGTGGAAATGCATATCTCACCCCCCCCCCAAAAAAAACCACTTAGGAAAACCAATGTGATTTCATCTTCATTCATAAAGAGGTTAGACCCTAAGAAATTTGAGAGACCAACACTCCCCTTGCAAGATTTGCACTACTGTTTTAAAATGGTTTATAAAAGTAGTGACAACTGTTGGGGCCCAGAATACACTCCATATACAGTTTTCAATCTGTTTTCAAAGAGCTCCATCACACCAGCGATTTATTGCACATTCACCATGCCTGGTATGTGGTTTTGCAGAGCGGTACTCACCTGACATTGTCCCAGTCCTGAACGCATCTCATCTCTTCTCCCCTTTGTTGCATTTTATTTTGGTGCAGGGTAAGTCTGGATTATTTTCCCCTCTTGCTTTTTCCTTTGTTGGGGGCATGTGCTAATAGAGTCTTGCTGATAAAAGGGGAGGGGAGGGCAGTTCTCCTCCTCCATCATGTTTCCGTACGGACTTGTGCTTAGTTGGTTGGATGGACTTTTTACTGCTCCAACGCCCCCCTCCCCCACAATTGCCTGCAGAAATGGAGCCCAGATGAAACCTTAAATCAGTAAATCACTAGTCAACAAAGCCAGAGCGAGGGAAGAGAGCCATGCCCATCAGAGTACCACAACCAATGAACTGGAGGAGGAGAGAGAAGGGGCGGGATGGAATGGAAGAGCAAACAAGTGAAAACGCATATGAAAGGGACTGTGTGTGATGGAGCCCTTGATGCACTTATGAAACAGAGGTAAAAAAACACCGAGGCAAACCATGGGGGGGGGGAATAGGTGTGATGGAGCCCAAAGTGTTATATCCTGCTTGGTGTAGATCAGGCCCATTTGTCCTACAGTGATATCTAGGGGGTCAAACCGCACCTTCTGTCTTTCATTTCTATGCTTTGGATGGTTAGTTTGTGTACTCTAAATTGCAGCTTGTGGGAGGGGCAAGGGCGAAAATAGCAGCTTTGGCGATGAGGAAAGGGTTAGATGTTTAGCAGGATTCTGGTCTTGGGCTAAAGAATTTTTTAAACACACACACACACACACACACACACACAGAAACAAAAAGTCCCCCTCTCCATGGTCCTGATTGTAATCCCTTCCCCCAAACTATTAAACTATTAAACTACGTAAGACTAAGCACGTGTTTTTATTTATTACATTTCTGTGCTGCTCAATAGCCAATGCTTTCTGGGTGGTTCACAAAAGTGGCCAAATGCATCTAATGTTGTGTGTACTTTGACTTTGAGATCTGTCATCCCTTGGATAAGCTGTGTCTACAAAGCCCAAACACAGCATACCAATTAAGCATGACATCCTGAAGAGTGTGTGGCAGTCTCCCTGTGCTTCAATTCCAGGCAAGCAGCAAAACCAGGAGATGTATCCAACCCTAACATGGTTGGTGGGCTGTATTCAGCTTGGTGGGTTGCATGTTGTGCAGGTTTATTCTAAACCGGATCACCAGAGACTGAGTTGCTCAGTTCAGGTGTAATGGAAAAACATGGTTTCTTGCTATGTGAATCAGCCACGGTAAGGTTTGGATTCATGCATACACCCTCCCCCCTCCTCCTCTTTCCCTGCTCGGAGGGAGGGATTGGAAGCTCCCTGTAACAGCTAAGCTGTGGTTAGTTTGAACCGTTGCTAGTGAGAACAAGCCAGGATCAAACTATGGTTTCAAACTATCTGCCTGTCGAGAAAGTGTGCCATCTTGCCCTTTGCCTCAGATAGCATAATGCCTTGGGCGGTCCTGAATAAGGGACAGCTGGAAGTCCTAGATACAAATCACACAAATCATTCCTGAATATCCTTTTCTTATGTTGCAATGAATGCTGCTGATCCCTTCACCCTGCCCCCAAATTCAGCCATAAAACTGGAATATATAGGAACTCCCTGAATCTTACACTGGAATTCTGAGCTTGGTGATGAATGCAGGCCAATTCTTTTTTTGCTGGTGCTCAGCAAACCTCTCCATTCCTGCCCAATTTCACAGCTGCCTTCAGCAGAGCAGCAGAGCAGGCACACATCTCCCATGGCTTTTTGCCCCTCTTGTTCAAAGACCAGAGGGGGTGGTGACAGCGAAGGCTCCTGACAAGAAGCCCTTTGGTGCATGAGGAGTTAACGGGCTCCACGCACTCCCGGGTGCCCTTGAATGAAACCAACAGGCGTGATGTGTTCGTTCCCACAATAGGACAGGCCAGGCGAGTGAGGCTGCTGAACCCCCAACCGGACTTGGCTGTCAGAATGAGCCATGATTAAAGCCTCCAGCAGCAGGGGAGGGGAGTGTGAAAGAATTCCCAAGCCTCCACCATCCCTTACATTCTGGGAAAACCACCAGGCTCTCCCCCCTCCCTTCCCCCTCCCCATACAGGCTGCAGCGACTTATGAAATGATGAATGCATTTGGAGCCTGCTGAAAGTGCATGAGAGTTAGTTATTGCAGCGTACCAGCCAAATTTGGGGATCCAACTGCATTTCATTGAGGGGGGGGGACACCAGACGGAAATGGGATGAACAAGCCAAGCACCCCTCCCCACCATGGAGCTTGCCTCCACCTCTTACATTCTTTGATGTTGCTTAGACATTTTTGGACTGAATCATAAACAGGAAACGAAAAGAAAACTGCCAGTATCAGCATGACTCCTTGAAAGTAGGTGTAGACGGACTCATCCATGTCCGGCTCAGTTGGACACCTGCTAAGCTGCCACAAGGCCATATGCCTAATAAAGCTGTGAGGCCTTCTGCACTCGTCCAGAGCCTCCATTGTGCACAACAATGGAGAACTCTGGAAATTGCGTATTTTCCAAGTTGCGCAAATAGAGGCCATAAAGGACCCATTTATGCAAGATTAAAGGTGTGAACGCAGTGTTTCAGACCCAGGCAGATGCCCACGATGTCCCTACTTGAAGTCCACTCCTCAAATTGCATAGTCAATTGGGCTTTCAGAAAAAAATATCTTGAAGAAGGGAGTATTAATGTGAAATAAACCATGATTTTGCTTTCAGAAAGAGAGCATTGGGGCAAGGCTGACCAGCATCCAAATTTTCTCACTCCATTTTTTTTTAATTTCTTGTGCATGGGGGATAATGTCTTTAATTCACCTAAGAATAAGAAATTGCCAAATTAAGTACTTCCCAAATCAATGTGCAAACCAGAATGGAGTTATTCTTCTGCATTCACACTTTTCTGACAGAGGAAGGTGCGGAGCAAAAAAAAAAAAACAGCTTTGGATTGAGAGCTTTTCCACATGGACCTGTTAATCCATTATATCTACTTTCAGTTTTGTTGCAGAATTGCAGTCCAAGCACTACCCAAAGAGTGTTTCCTTTCCTACTTTTCCACTACACAACCTCTAGGTGGTGCTATGGTAGAGCACAAATAAGCACATGGAAGAAGCATTTTCTTTCACTTTCGCAAATAATGCTGCATTTCCTCTGTGTTGTTGTTGATGTTGTTGCTTAAACTCACTGAAAGTGCTCTTTGAAAACAGAAATGAAACTAGGGAGTCACAATGTCATCTAAAGAACCTGTAAACCTCCCTTTGTAGGGAACGATGAGCATACAATAAATGTCTCACATGGAATAGCTCTGTGTTGATGATTTCAGAAGTTGCTCCACAAAGCAGCAGTTCGGAGCTTTGCTTCCCTGGTCCAGGAAGATGAAGCATGGGCAAAGCAGATTCCCAACAGAGCCCTCGCCTTGACAAGTGCCTCCTCAAAGTGCAGGACCCAAGCTTCCCATCTCTCCCACCTTTCTGGATTGAGGAAGGAGATGGACAGGTGAAGCTCACTCTCGGCTGGCTCTAAACTCCTCCCGGAGGTGCTATCCCAAGATTTCACCCACCTATCACTTTCCCCAACCTGGGAAGGTTTAAACCTCCCTGCCCTGCCCTGTGCACCACAATAGAGATGAAAACTGGGCTGAACCTGATCATCATCTGATTCATTCTAGTCATAGGGTGGCCACTAAATGAATTGGGGGGGGGGGGAGGAAATGCATCACCAAAAAAGAGGACAAAAGAGGACAGTGATTTGCATCACATTTGCATATGCTTGGCAGACCGAAGAGTCATAGCTAAAAGCTAGAAAACTGCAGAACTCTTAGCTTTGCTATAATTTCATATACGATGATTTCAAACAGCCATGGCAGGAAAAAAAAAATCATACCAACTGAAGATAGCTAAAGGCAAAGTCAAAATATCTGACTTTTATAAAAAATATATGGCTGGATTTTATTCTATATATTGATCAGGGACAGCCTTTCCTCAGATTATGAAAAAGAGACTAAATATTGACTTGATATATTGAAGAATAATGAAAACTTTTATACAGCCTATAGATCCCATTCATACCTTGGTCTGTAAAGTAAAAAAAAAGGGGGAAATATGAATAGATATTACATGGACTACCCTCTGTCAAAAATTGGATTGAAACTTAATGTATTTCTTTTTATCAACTTATTTTTCCTTCCTGCTGGCATGATTGATTTTGTTTTGGAAAACTAATAAAATAGTTGTAAAATGGAGGGGGGAACCCACTTGCATAAAATTTAGAAATTATTATAATAGAATTTGTATAGATGCAAATTTAGAAATTAGAAATGATTATAATAAAAGTCCAGTCATCTCACCCTATTGTGGAAGTCAGTGAGCATGTGACCGGTGTGCCTGCCTGTGCAGACTGATACCCAGGTTATAAATGTTGATGAGGAACACTTGTTATGGTTTCATTGCTTTTAAACTGGAATATGTTTCAGTTTTCCTGAATAGGGCCGCTTTCTTTGTGTTCTACAAACCCCATGGATAGCTCTGCAGCATTTGTTAATTGGTTAACACTCACTCACACGCACAGGCACACACACACACAGACTGATTAATTCACCCATGTGTGGCTTTGGTATTATTATTATTATTATTATTATTATTATTATTATTATTATTTGAAAAAGAAGCTCTCGAGGCAGGGCTGTTTTGTAACACCAAACTGCAGGGTTTAAACGGCAACTTCATTGGGATGAAAGAACCCTCAGAGTCCGCTATTATTCCGTCTGCAGAGATGCTGGCAATACAGAATAGATGAATCAGGGACCTCTGACATCTGCCTGAAGTGTACCACGGTTGTCACTGGCAGGGAAAGAGCAGCTACTTTCTGAGCAAACAAAAGCGGTTTTCATAGCAAGACCAGGAAAGCTGGCCATTGAAAGCAAACACACACACACACACACACAAAACTGTTTCTGGAGCATCTGGGCTGGAGCCAAAGCCAGATCCATTAGATAAATGAATTATAATTGCAACCCGTTATTTTCAAGCGCTAACATTCTAACAGTCACCATCCCAAGATGTGATGAGTCAACATTCCAGACCATGACATCTAGTATAAACTGTAGCTCTGAGTAGGTTTAAAATACAAGATTTGTAACACTGCCAGGCCATGGATAGAGCATCCTAAGACTGTTTTAAAGGCTTGGAAACTGTGCAAAAGGTTTCAAGCATGGATAGCCACTGCATCCATAAGGTGATAGCTACAGGCATCCTTAATTAGTCCAGGAAACAGGAGCAGTCAGACACGTAAAATGTGTGCCCCACTCCCAATGTTCCATAGGGACACTTGTGTATATCTAACATCCCTTTTCTTATACAGCAGGTTGTGCCTTAGTTTTCATGGACATGCATTATTTTCTAACGTCCCTGATAACATGCCTTGGTGTTCATGTGCATTTATTTTCATGTGCATTATGTATTGCACAACATTTTCAACATGCCTTCTAACATTTTCTTGTGCAACTTCTTTTAACATCCCTTCTAACAGGCCTTAGTGTTCATGTGCATTTATTTTCATAAACATTATGTATTGCACACCCCTTTCAACATGTGTTCTAACATTTAATTCACCACCCCTTTAAACATCCCTTCTAATGTGCTTTAGTGTTCATGGGCTTGCATTATTTTCAATGTCATGTTCACTTGTTCTAGTTCTGCTGCCAAGATATTTATTTATTTATTTATTGCATTTCTATACTGCCCAATAGCTAAAGCTCCCTGGGCGGTTTACATTCACCTTCCACCAAGGTGGATGGCTCATGTTTTCCCCAAGGTGGATTTGTCCCTGATGGATTGCCCACCTTCCACCAAGAATTGTCCAAATTAGTGGATCAGTGGCTTGGCTGAATAACATGATGGAGCTGGAGGTCTTAATACCAGAGATGTTCTTCAATTCAACTAATGTCTCTGTCTGCTGACTCTAGGTTAGTCTTAATCCATTAAGTCTCAGCCTCCATTAGCAATGATGGCCAATCAAGGGCAGATTCAGAATACTCCCAGCCATGCTTAGGTACAGAAAGATGAACATGCTTTCCTGCCAGACTGCAGGAACAGGACTCATTGGCATTCAAGCTGCCTAGTCCATTACTGCTAAGGATAGCAATCGTATTTCAATTATTCTTTGGAGGCTCTTTGCGAACAGGAGGGTTTATTTACTGTGAAATCCCTCAAAGTGTCTTTCCGAAAGCATTGCTAAAAAGAACTTGGAGATGGGGGTTGGGGGCTAGAATCAAAGCTTACAATCCCAGGAGAGAGAAGGAGAGAGAGAGAGAGAGAGAGGCCAATCAAGTACCCATTCCTGCCTGCACAGCATCTGCAAGCTGTCCTCAGCTCTGTTTATTTTACATTGACTCAGCGGTGTAGTTAGGTTAGCCGCAGCTTACTCAGTGCAGGCAGCGTGACCACGCAGCTCACCCGCACCCGCTTCTGGGTGCTGCATGGCTCTCCTCTCTCCAACCTGAACACTCCCTCCCACCCATGGCACAACCCTAGTACACCTTGTGTCCTACAGTCACTAAAACGGTATGTGCAAAAACCAGGCAGTAAAGGCTGACTGCAGCCCCTGATAAGGTAAACAATGTAGTTGTTGAAGGTTTGTTCTCAAATCTAGGAAACTGTTCTGCAGACTAAAGGAGAAGTAGTTGATTTACTGGACCACTTCTTAACAATGGTAGCCCTTTTCACCCCAAAAACCACAATCCCTCATGCGTAACTTTCCAGGGACTGCTTGCCAGAAGTGGGTGGGACCAAAATGAAAAGTGGGCAGGGCCAAAGCCATATTCTCCTCCCCATTCACATATATTTTCCTCTCTCTGTCCAACACACAGAGGCCCTTTCCACACCATAGAGGTGTAGAGGGCAGGGAGCAGGCAAACCCAGAAGTAACCACTTCCAGGTTCGTCGCTCCTGTAGACATCACAATGTGACGACCCGGGCTTCTCCCGGGCCATCGCAAGTTGTGGCAGCCATTTTTTAGAGGATCCATGGAGAGCGTGTCTACTGCTGAGCTACAGGCCCTCACTCCTAAAGTAAGGTGTCCCTATGAAATATTCCTACATGACTGGAAAATATAGTGCAGTAGCAAAAGCATTGCAGCTGATACTAGGAGGGTGGGGGACAGCAAGTCTATTCGTGTTTGTGTGGGCCGGGGGAACAAGGGAGTGACGATGGCACTAAGTTGGGAGGAGGTGGTTTAGCATAAGGACCCCGAGTCCTTGAATCTGGCCATTGCTTCCAAAACCCTTTCTAGCACCTACTTTTACAGGATTCCTCTAGAACGTGTTTGTAGGCATTTTGATGCAAAACAGATGGTTGCCCCTTACCTGGCACCACCAAAGCACCAACCATACATGTTCTCCTCTTCTCTCTTGTGGCAATATCTACTCTTACAAAAGGAGTGATGTAGACATTTTGAACCTAGAAACCAACAACACATGAAAGGACTGGCGGTCAGGATTGTTGCCTGCTGGCCCCACTCCTGACTGCTTCCAGAATTTGCACTAGGGATAACCATTCATCCAACTGAGGGCTGTAGCTCAGTGGTAGAGCAAATGTGTTGCATGGAGAAGATCCCAGGTTCCATCCCCAACATCTTCAGGTTGGGCTAGGAAAGAACCCTGCTAGAAACCCTGAAGAGCCTCTGCCAGTCTGTGTCGACAGTACTGCAGAAGATGGACCAATGGTCTAACTCAGCGTAAGGCAAGTTCCTTTATTCCTAACTCTGAAGGTAGTAAGGGACAAATTGTTGCTGTTGTTATTGTTAACAACAACCACAACAACTGTATCAATAACAAAAATGGGAGCAGATGTTGCAAAGGCACAACAGGCTTCATGAAAGCCTAATGGTAAGAGCAACACCTCCCATACAGAAAAACTAATCCTAGAAATGAGAGCTAATCCCAATTGCCTGATTCTGGTGCTTGGCTCTGCAATTGTGCCAATAACATGGGTTCAGCACACTCCTGCCCAGCTTATCTCTTACTTAAAGCCATGAGCACAGCTAGACTTAGGCAGCTACTACACTCTGGAATTACTGCTATCCTGCCTGATGCTGCATCCATCACTGTTGGCTGATGTCAGTTACCATGTATCATTTTCCTTGAAAGATTCTCCCACCAACCCACCCTCCTTCCCTCCCTTTTTTGGGAGGACAGTGAGATATCTCCCTGGCTCGCTACCTTTGGGTAAAAAGGTCAGCTGTCTGCCATTGACTGTGAGATACAGCCTGGCCTGGAATTTCTGTGGATGGAATAACATAAGCCCGGGGTATGTGTCTTGCTGGTTTTTTTCCACTTTGAAAAAGCTTGATTTATGGGAGCTGAAATAATCGTATTACATTCCCAAGAAATGGAGACGCTTCAGTTGCAGCTCTGGTGTTAACTGTAGCTCCACTATGATCTTTGGACTGTTCTGTGTTCCATTCATACTGTGCAAATACATACGGCTGATTTAGGGGCTGATTCTATGTGAAAGTGGCAGATCCTTGTGTTAGAAGCACTGCAAGCTGACTAATACCAAGTTGGGCAACTGGTCCATCCAACTCCATATGCTATATACTGAATGCCAGTAGCTCTCCAGGGTTCCAGGCAGGGTTGCAGACCTACCTGGAGATGTTAGGATAGAATCGGGGTGCGTTTCATCCAAAGCAGACTTTATGGCCCTTTCCCAATGGTGTCATCATCCTTTTCCCCCAGTGCAAAGTCTTGTCTGGGAAGTGAACCGGGGTCCTCTGGACCCAAGGCAAGAATCATGCTGCTTCTAGACCAGAAAGCTGGACACTGTGATCAAAGGCAGGTTGCAACCAAAGTCCTATGAAGAGGTGAATTTAAAATGGTAGGAAGAAGTGGATTGCCAATCCTTCCCCTGCCTGCTGCCCTTCACTTGACATCTTCCTCCACACAGCTGCTGTTCTCCTGGTGGGCTTCCAAGATCAGAAATGTGGCCGAGGGGCCTAAAGCAAAATTCAAGACAAACATGTATGGTCCAGCTGAGTTGAAAGAAACAAATGTAGGCATTTCAAGGAGTGTCAAAGGAATGTTGATAGGAGTCTCCAGGCAAAGACCAGAACTAGATGCTATAGAGCAGCCCTCCACTTCTCTCCTCTGTTAATGCCTGCGGGAAGTACTGGCCATGTGTAGACAAGTTGAATATAGGTACCAGCAGCATGTGAAGGGGCAATCAGGACTGTTACTACGGTCCCGCTCCTGTCTTCAATGCATTGGTCAGACCTTCATGTATAGAACATATGCATGCACACCTGAATGTGCAAAGGCTCTGGTGTGTGTGGTTTGGGTGTCCATGCATAAGTTTTGTGGAGGAAGTATAATCAAAGTGCGGAGGTCAAGGGCAGGCTCTTGCCAACAGACCGCCACCATTGTCATGACCTCTCCATTGCTCCCTCTTCCTCCTCCTTGCCTGTCTGCTTCCTCCATGCCATTCCTTGACCAGAATTTAGCCAGTTTGCTCCTCCCAGAACCAAATGTGGACCCAAATGCAATCAGCGGCCAGAGGCCATGCTTTTCTGAGCTTATAATGCAATGTGAAGCACAATAACGTGTTCACAAAAGGCATACTTTTTTAAAAAAATGTACATGAAAACAAATGCATTTTTTTAAAAAAAAATGCATGCAAACACGCTTCAATCAATGGGAGGAAAATGAGTACATTCCAAAAATATGCATATGATTGACATGTGCATTTGACAAATACGCACACACACAAAAAGCTCACAATCTGGTATGGAACGGACTCGAGACGCAATGAGCATCAAGACGGAAATTAGAGAACCTTGACATGCTCAGATTCTGCTGATTCTCACAGCCCTCATCTCCTACTGTGGATTAATGTTTTCATGAGAACAAAGCTCAACGTAACTATGATGTATAGGAGGAACAGCAAACACATGTGCTCCTTCTCAACCAAAATGATGGCTAGTGTCTTAGAATGTGGTCTCACTGCCTCTCCAGGATATTAAAATGCAGCAAATCTGTTAAACCTATCTGAACATGTCAAGCATTGTCCGTGGTTATCTGTGGGTTAAGGTTTCAAGGCCAAAGAATACTGTGCAAGTACTCAATTCATTTTCAAATTCCTATAACGTGAACCCCACAGCTCTAGCTGTTTGCCATCCCTGGCAGGAACTGGTCTCAATTACGCTTCTGAACTGGTTAATGGGGTGGTGTGGTGGTAAGAAACTGGATTTAGACAAGTTGGAAATAGATCAACCAACAAAATGTAGCCTAGCAATGGATTTTCCACATTTCCCATCCGGCTCAGAGTTTCATCTGGTTGTCACATGCAGTTGAGATTAACAGACAAATGCACAAAACGGTCGTGCCATTCTGGCTGGCTATGTGTAACCGAAGAACACAGCGCTTCTTATGAACCACACAATCTGGCCCCTTCATTTAGGGGAAAATACGACCTTCACCTCTCCTTTCGCTGCGAAATGATTTATGGTGGAAACCACTGGTCCCTTTCAGCTCCCTCAAAATATCTGCCCAAGGTGTCTAGCTTATCATTGTGGGTGTGAAAAGCAGGATGCTTTGGTGAAATTTAAAACAAAAACCTGCTAATGGCAAAATTCAGCTCCTAGATTTTTATATTCCAGGGTCTCCCTTGGAAATTTAAAAAATTTCTTTCAATGCATAGCAATGGGTCTAGGTCACTAGGACATCCTGAATTTAAAACAAGGTGTTATTGTCTTTTATACTCCGTTTGATTCTTTTCTTTTTTTTGAAAAGAAGAAAGGAAGTCTGCTGCTTTTTTCTTTTTTTACTGAAAAAATGGGAGAAATGCTAGTTGTTGTTGTTGTTTTTAATCCTCTTGTTATAGGCTTGCAGCTGCTTCATAATGTGTTGGTTGTTGTACTATACTTGTAGCCTAGGGCTACTGTCCAAACCATCATTCTTGAAAATGAAACCCCATGGAAGCCAATGGGGGTTTCCTTCTGTGAATAAGCATGGTTAGGATTGTTTTTCATTTCCTGTGGTTTGTCATACTATTTCCACCCCACCCCACCCCCCACCCCCACCGTCCCATTACTGTCTCTGGTGAAATGGGTTTTGAAGGCCTTGGCAGCTTTGAAAGACAACAGAACACTTCAAAACCTGTGCCCCATGGACAATGGTTGCCATTTCATACCACCTACAACTCTCTGGGGGGAAGAAAATGACTATGGCTGAATTCGGATGACACAATAAACAACTGGTGTGGGGGAAACAATCGTCACTTGTTTTGACTATTGTGTCATCCAAATGCTGCCATAGTCAACTCAGCGTTGATCCTCATCCACACCACAGTTGATTATTTATTACCATGTTGTGTGGTGAGTACCCCCTAGAGTTAGGGTTAGGGTTAGGGTTAGTCAACCCACCATTGATTATCGTGTTGTCCGAATTGAGCCTATCTGTCTCCAGTCTAACTTAGTAATATTAAAACTAGCCAAGCTGTTTTAAAGCCAGTGGCTGAATTCAGACGACACAATAAGCAACTGGGGGGGGGGGGGGGAACAATCGTCAGTTGTATTGACTATCATGTCGTCTGAATGCTGCCATAGTCAACTCAGCGCTGATCCTAATCCACACCACAGCCTGGGCACGGTAATGGACTGGATGAGGGCTAACAAACTGAGACTCAATCCAGACAAGACGGAGGTACTGTTAGCGGGTGGTTCATCTGTCCGGCGAGGTGATGTTCACCCTGTTCTGGAGGGGGTTGCACTCCCCCTAAAGGATCAGGTCCATAGTTTGGGGGTGCTCTTGGATCCAGAAGTGTCACTTGAGGCACAGGTGAACTCGGTGGCAAAGAGCACCTTTTACCAGCTTAGGCTGATATACCAACTGCGCCCTTATCTGGACAGAGATAACCTAGCTACAGTTATCCATGCTCTTATAACCTCTCGTTTGGATTACTGCAATGCGTTATACGTGGGGCTGCCTTTGAAAACGGTCCGGAAACTTCAGCTGGTACAAAACAGGGCAGCCAGATTGTTAACGGGGACAGGCCAATGAGACCATATTACGCCAGTCCTTTTCCAACTTCACTGGCTGCCGATCCAGGTCTGGACCCAATTCAAAGTGCTGGTACTAACATTTAAAGCCCTAAACGGCTTGGGGCCAGGTTATCTAAAGAAACGCCTCCTCCCATATGTACCTGCCCGGACCCTAAGATCATCTACAGGGGTCCTTCTCCGTGAGCCCTTGCCAAAGGAAGTGAGGCAGGTGTCCACTAGGAGGAGGGCTTTCTCCGCTGTGGCACCCCAGCTGTGGAATGAGCTCCCCAGAGAGGTTCGCCTGGCGCCTACTTTGTACTCTTTTCGTCGCCAGGTGAAGACCTTTTTATTCTCCCAGTATTTTAACAGTTAAATTAACTCAATTTTAATCCTTGCTGTTTTAAATTTGTATTTTAATCTGTATTAATTCCTGCTGCTGGTTTTATTCTGGTTTTATTTTGGTTGTGTTTTTAGATTGTATGTTATTTGTTGTTTTTGGATTGTGGCTTGTTTTATATTTTTAAAATGATTTTATGGTTTTAATTTTTGTGAACCGCCCAGAGAGCTTCGGCTATGGGGCGGTATAAAAATGCAATAAATAAATAAATAAATTCATTACCATGTATGTGGGGAGTACCCCCTAGATGAACAACTGTAAAGTTGATTATTACCCCACCATTTACTATCGTGTTGTCCGAATTCAGGCAGTGAGTGGGTAACCTTGCTGTTGGTGCAAAGCGTGAGAAATTGGACTTCTCTGACAGTTGTACACTTCTGCTTTTATAGCTTGTCTTCTGCATGATCTCTTCTCCCTAGCCTTTGATGGTGACTAGAGATACATAAAAAAATTATTTCAGTTTGTAATTGGTCAGAATTTTACCCAGTTCACACCTTCTGGACTGAATACAGTTTCAGACTCAATCTACGGTCAAAGCCTGCATGTTTCCAAGCTTGCAATATGATTCACAGAGGGGAAAGGGTGGGGAGAAAGCATTCAACAACAGCATGTGTACATTTCGAAATGAGTAAATTTCAAGAATGCATACATTTCAAAAAATATGGCCAATTGATGCATACATTTGGGAAAATACACACAGAAATACACATGGATTTTCATGCAAAACAAAACAAAACACCAAAGCTTGCAATCTGATAATGGACTCATATCAGAACGAGTTTGGAGATGGAATTCAGAGAACGTTCGACCAGCGCTACCTAGAGATGCCATGGATTAAACCTTGGAGCTTCTGCATGCAAAGTGTGTGCTGTTATCACAGAGCTACAGTCCCTCCCATCATCTAGTCAAGTATATGGATCATCAAAGAGCACCTTTCTACTGTGTTCCATGTATGGTTGGTGGACTCATAAGTCCATCTCCTTTGTTTACACTGGAAATAAAGAAGGCCATATGTCAAGGAAATCCTGATGGCTAAGTGCAACCTCCAGTATCAGAGGCAGAAAGTCTGTTGTTGGGGAACATGGGTGGGAGGGTGCTGTTGCATCGTGTCCAGCTTTGTTGGTCCCTGGTTGATGGCTGGTTGGCCACTGTGTGAACAGAATACTGGACTAGATGGACCCTTGGCCTGATCCAGCAGGGATCTTATGTTCTTGCGTATCTCTGATTGGCTTTCCCCTCCTTGTTTAGTCAGGGTTTTTTTTATTTTTTATGATAGCACTATATTCCAGATTTGAGTCATTGTTCTTGTGAGAGTTGTCCTTGACATCCAGGGTGTTGGGGTTTTTTTTTGTTTTTGTTTTTTGCAACTACTAAATGTACAGCCACAAACATAGCTGTTAACACTTCTTGATCTTCTAGGTTTTTGTTAGTTTCTTCAAATATGGAGAGGAGAGTTAGTTTGGATCATAGGGCATTTCTGGCCAATAATTGCACTACTTTACTCAAAACTTCCCTGTCAACTCTTGATGTGAAGAGCACTTCAGCAATGGAACTGATTACCCAGAGTGGGCACTCCATCTTCTTCAAGGGATCTTAAATCAGATGGTGGAAAGTCATCTGTAGGGAATACTCTCGTTCTGAGTTTCCTGCATGAGGCTGGGGATTGGATCACATGTACAGATGTACATTTCTGCTTGCAAAACATGTGAGCATGCCCTGTTCAAAGCCCCAAATGTGACTGTCATATTCGTCATTTGCCAAACATGTGCTCATCTTAAATTTGCTCAACTTTCCCCATTCACTTTGCACAGCTTTCCTAAGTTGTGCTAATTTCCCCCATAGAATGAATCAGCCACACTTTAATCTAGGGAGGAAGTGTGCACAAATTAGGAAATCTGAGCAAATTTTAGGAAATTTGAGCAAATTTTGGGAAATTTGAGCAAATTTTGGGAAATTTGAGCAAATTTCATGTTTGGTCAAAGCTCAATTTGCACTATTTCCCCATTCACGAAGAGCAAATAGAGATCCCAAACACAAATGGTCTAGACAACACAAAACTATATAGACCAATGGTCTGACTCCATATTAGGCAGCTTCCTATGTTCTACGACTGTGCCACCAAACCATAGATAGTTGGGCCCAAAGGAAGGAAGCTCCTAGGCCTGAGGTTCTACACTCCTACAATAGAGGATACCTTCAAATAGAGGACGGTCCATCTAGCCCAGTATGGTCTATTCTGGCTTGCAGTCGTTCTCCAAGTTCTCCAGGGTGACGTCACCTCCTCCCTGGTCCTCTCTGACGATGCTTGGGACCGTCTGCATGCAACGCATGTGCTCTACCACACATCTATGGCCCCTCCCTAGTCATAGCATCACAAAATCATGCTTTGTTGGAATACCCATTTCCACCAGCCCCGACCAATGGCCTTCTGTGGTCTCCATCCCACATGTCCCTTGAAAAGCACGTGCGGCGTTGTTTGAGTTCACAGAGTCTCTCATTCCAAGACACTAGCATGGAATTAGTTCAGCAGCAGAACCTCTCTCCAGCAAAAGGCATCTTGTTCCTATTTTCTCAGCCGGAGGTCTTGGCAGAAAAGCTTCATTTCCGGAGATAGAATGAACTATGAATCTACCAAGAGAAAACTTACTTGGGAAGAGAAAAGGAGTGAGGGGAAAGGAGAAGTCATAAAATGTTGATAAGCCAAGCTACACTTAAAAAAAAAAATCATCATCTTCTGTATTTTCTTTCAGAATGAATGCAATTGGTATGAATTTGCTCCTACAGCTACCACTTGCTCTGATGGCTGCATTCTGCCAGGGTTTATCCGAGCCATTTATCTCTGCATAGCACAACTGGATAGGAAACACAAGGGGGGGGGGGAACCTAGCATCCTTGTTCCAGGCTTTTGGAGATGGAAGCGTTTGAGTGAGGGAGTGGGCATCTCCAAAATCCAGATGGTCTGATCTGGCTTCTTTGCAGAAGCCCAGAGGATATCAGGTGGTGCTCTATTGGATGTCTCCAATTCAAGGAAAAATTTGCCTATTAGTATGGCACAGTGTAGGCTTTGGAGGGCCCATGGGCAAGACACCCTTGATGGGTCCCCTCCTCCAGTGAAGCTACCTTCTCACCGCCATTGTCACCAGCTGCTATTGCTCCTCCTCCTCTTTCCCATCACTCCTACTACCTGCTTGCTTGACAGGCAGAACCAGTGAGCAAATGGGTGGTGGCATCTCTTTCTCCTCCTTCTCACCACCACCATTGCCTGGGCCAGAGTGAGATGCAGGTTGCATGAAGAAGAGGAGCAAGTCTAAGGGGCACTTGTCAGTGGGCCCCCTGCTGGGGTAGGGAGTCTTGGCAAGTGCCCAACCATGCCTATCCGTGGTGGTATGATATAATACATACAACAGTGCATGCAATAACTCTGTGGTTGATATTTGTAGTTGTTTTGATTTGATGTTCATTTGACACTATAAACCATTTCAGGCATAATGGTGGGGGAAGAGGCATGCAAATAATGAATGGGAATGAATGAATGAAAAGTCTGGAATACACACATGCAGTGGAGCAGTGGTGAAGTTGGGAGGAGTTAGAATGGACTGTACCACTTCAGTTTTTAGATGGGGGTGGGTCACACATTTAATGTTCTCTCCAGTGAAGTAGAGAGGGGAAGTGCTCAGTCTTGTACCACTGTCGCTGATCACTATTTTCCCTCCTTCTGGTTACTACCTTCCCCCCTTCCCTAAAAAAGAGGATGGAGTGAGTGCAGAAAGCTTTGGCTGCAATCTGAATTACCTTCATGATGACACCATGTTGCTTATCCGATTTAGCTCTGCCATAACATCTATGGGATGAATTCACTTCCACTGACACCGCAAATGGATGGCAAAGATGAGGTTTAAAAATGCACAGGGGGGTGGGGAAAAGGGGTCTTGTTAATCTCCCCCCAACCCCTCCTTTTTCAGGCTAAAAAGATCTGAGAGCAAACATTTGAAGACGCATCCTAAGATGGCGTCTGCTGTCTTTGCAGCCATATTTCATTGCTGACCCATCTGCAGCAGTTACTGGCCTATTGCATCCCCGTCTCTGCTTTTGCAGAAATACAAACCCAGTTGCTAATCCTCTGTGTGGGCAAGGAGAATCGGAAGCAGACTACAGGAGAGCCAGACAAACTAGTCACTGTGTGTATGTGTGCATACAAGTGTGTAAAAAATAATGTGTGTGTTGTGCTGGCTCATTTCCCTGTCTGACATGGAGGATCAAGAGGGAGGTGAGCCAATTTGAACACGCTGCCATTACCTCTTGGCAAGAACAAGTGTTTTTAGACATCACTTCCTGTGCTTTCTTTTCCATTCGTAGCTGGCCAATTTAAATGGGCCAGACTGAGGCTGAGCCTGGCTCGATTTTCTTTTTAGCCACAAGACTTGCCAGATTATTAGGAAGACCTTCAGTACCAAAAGGAATATTCAATGTTGCAGATGGACAAAGTGCTAGGAATATAGAACACTGTCTTTTAGGAGTCAGGAAATGGATCCTTCTAGCCCAGTCTTGTCTACACAATGTCTGGCAGTGGCTTTCAAGGGTTTCTGGCAGAATCATTCCTAGTCCTCTCTTAAGATGGCCAGGTGTCTTACTTTACAGCAAACAATCCTCCATTTGGAGGGCTGTCTCTCCAAAGGTGTCCTGCCCACTCCCAAGTCTTATTAAAGTTGAAGAACCATAAGAAGGAAAAGCAGGGAGGAGCTGTCAGGTTGCCCATCAAGACTTAGTACCTGGAGATCAGACTGAGCAGGCACACAACTCACCTGAGCAATTTTCATCACTATGGTGAGACGTATTGCATTTCAATTTAAATTATAGTTATAATGTCTAAGTTTGTGTTTATACATATACAGTAGCATATGCAAATGCTATGCAAATTGGTGCCCTGTTTTTGGTTATGGGGTTCCTCTTTTCTTTTTCTTTTTTTGCAATGCGTAGGTGGCCACCTTACCCTACCTAAAGATGCCAGGGATTCAACCTGAATCTTTCTGCAGGCAAAGCATGTGGTTAACCACTGAGCTATAGCCACTTCCTAGAAGTCTGGAAGTGCTTTGATTAGGTTGACCAGATGAAAAGGAGGACAGGGCTGATGTAACTTTAACAGTTGTAGAGAAAAGGGAATTTCAGCCAGTGTCATTTGTATGCAATTAGTTCCTGGTGAAATTCCCTCTTTATCGCAACTGTTAAAGTTGCAGGAGCCCTGCCTTCTATTGTATTGGTCACTCTAGTATAGTGCATTCACCTTTAACTGTTGTGATGAAGAGGGAATTTCACCAGGAACTAATTGCATACAAATGACACTGGCTGAAATTCCCTTTTCTCTACAACTGTTAAAGTTACATCAGTCCTGTCCTCCTTTTCATATGGTCAGCCTAAAAGTTTTGATTGATTGATTGGTTGATTGCATTTATATCCCACTTTTTTCCTTCCAAGGAACTCAAGGCAGTGTACATAACCCTTCTCCCCTCCATTTCTATCCTCACAACAACAACCCTGTGAGGTAGGTTGGGCTGAGAGTCTGTGACTGGACAAAGTCACCCAGTGATCTTCCATGGCGGAGTGGGGATTAGAACTCAGATCTCCCGACTTCCAGTCGAACACTGTAGCCACTATACAGGGGAAAGAAAGGCATTGTTTTAGCATTTATTTTATTTTATTCTTCATTGTATTTTAGGGTAGTTGTTTTGTTTTACTTGTAAATTGCACAAAGAATCTTCGGTCTTGGTCAGTATGTCAACATTAATAAATACATTATTGACTGCTATTTAAAGTTGCATATGCTATTTAAATTTAATATTTAAACTGCTATTTATAGGATTAAAAATACAGTCAATTTCCTTGATTGAAACCAACAATATCAGAATAGTTGCTCCAAATAATTCCTTTCACGTCCAAGCTTATTGTGAAGATCCTAGCTAACTGATATTTCATATCTGATTCAGGTGTCGATGTGTCCTGTCCTCTATTTCAAGACTGGCAAAAGAGAGTCCTTTATGAGCAGGTGTGTTCCATTTGAAGAAGAGAGAGTCCAGGACTCTTGAAGTTGCCCATCCACACCTGGACAGCAGACTAAGCACACACAGAGTTCACCCTCTCATAGTCTTGCCCATCAGGACAAAAAGTATTGTAATTCTATTTAAATGATATTCTTTCTAAATTTGCACCTATATACATATAGAGTGGAATGTGCAATTTTTATGCAAATCTGGGTCCTCTTTGGCTCTCTGTTTTGGGGATGCATTTCCTCTGTTTTGAGAGAGCATAAGAAGCCACCCTATGTCCAGTCCTTCACATTCCATTACCTCCAGAAACTGAGACAAAATGAAGAGAACAGAACAACATAGAGAACAAATTGGAGAACCTTTTAAAATATTGTTACTGGAAAAGAAGGCTGGCATAAAGCAGCATTTTCCATTGAAACTACAGCATCTACTCCTCCAGAACAAACTGGCAATTGGAAGACCAGAGTGATTAAACATTTTATACACGTACATTACCTAATGGAACAGACAATGTTTTCTTGTCACATTTCAGTTTTCCTGTTCTTTGCTCTTCTATCTAAACATTCCCTGACAGACGAGGATTAGAGAGAGGGAGACTCTCAGTAGGGGAAGATCAGATGGCTTGAGGTTTATCAGAAGTTGATTTATGGAGGATTCTGCAACTCATTGAGAAGCACAGCTAAGGGTATGACAAAAGTTTATGAACGCCTTTGAGGTGGAATCTCATAGAAAATGGGCCATGGCTACTGTCAGGTTTACTCAGGCTTTTTCTCATCTGCTAAGCATTATTTATTGATCTGGTTGGCTGGTTGGCTGGTTGGCTGGCTCATGTTTAATCCCACTACATTCTGGAGCCTTGAAGGGACTTGTGATGGTCAACTATTATGAAAAACAGAAGGGAATTCAGTTGGCCTGTCCAATCTGAAAACGAGTGTTTCCACTCATTTCTGGGGTGACTTTTAGAAGCATGAAAGCCCTGTTGCTCAAGTGGTCATTCCTATGAGCACCTCAGAACCAGTGGATGTAGACCAGCACTGTTGGATAATTATTTATTTAATTACATTTATGTACCATCCAATAATGGATACTACCTATTATTTCTAAATTTTCATATCTCTCTATATAAATTAGCATATGCAACCTTTGTCCTTTTTTTAGTGATGTCACCCAAGGTCCAGGATCAGTAGACAGAACATGAAGACCATGCCCTAAAACAAACCCAGCGGGTAGAGAAATGGCCACTCGTGGGAATCCTGGGTTGGATCCAGATTTGGACATGTTCGAGTGGCAATGTGGGTTTTTTCTGGGGGAAAAGATTACACTGAAAAATACCTGCTCCTGAATGTTTCAATGGCATTGATACATTCGCTCTCACACACTTGCTAGGGCCAATCACCTGGAAATATCAATTACACCTTTGAAACTGCCAAATGTGAGTAATATTTGTTTGTAGTTGCAACCAACATCAATGAATATATGAAATTGGGGGGGGGGGGGAATCCATGAAAAAATACATAACTGGGGAAAAATATGCCCTGTGGACAATTTCTCACCCCACATCCCTGGCTTAGGGTTGACCCAGTGAAATCAATGGGACATGTAAGTTGTGACTAAGGTCCCCTCTACAAGGATTCGCTTTTGCGCCTGGTTAGGCGATTATGTGCATAATCGCTGAAGCGCATTTACGCCTAATACCTCTGCACGAGAGGCGGCGAGAGGCGGCGAAGCGCATTAACGGATGACCAAAATGCACTTTACAAGTAGTTAATGCGCATAAGCGCTTGTTCACATAGGCAAAATGCGCTTTAACGGCCGGAGCAAAATAAAACTCGCTGTTTAACGTGCATTCGATAATGCGCATAATCGGAGAGATAACGCGCCTCTACGCCCGATTTGCGCTCCGTTCTTGTAGAGGTAATTTTTTTAAAGCGCCTTGAAAGAGCATTAAACCTCTCTTGTTGAGTCCCATTGATTTCGATAGGTCTACTCTAAGCACAAATAAGTCTGGGAAAAACCTAGCTAGCAAGGAGGGATGGTGATTTTAATAGAAGCCAAGCATAAAACCAGCCTCATCTCTCCCCCTTTTCCTCTTTTACTGCTTGAGCTTGAGACATTAATCACTGGAGAAGTTTCCTGAAGCGCAGCCATGAGGACTGAATATCCACATTCATTCAAATCAGTCAGAGAGCCCTTGGGTTGTTGCGAGTTGTTGTTGCTTTTTCTAATGAACAGCACAATGATGGTGGTGAGAGACTCCCCACCAAAGAGCATGGATCATTTTTCAGATATGTTCTGTGAAGGAGGCACAGTAAATATACCTCAAGTTCCTGCCAGGCATGACTTGGCATGGCCAGTGTAACGGCTTGAAGGGGAACATTCTGCCAGCATTCTGCTGCTTAGAACACCACTTGCTGTCCTGACAGATGTTACCTAGTTAGATATACTCTCCAAGAGTTGGGAGCCAAGGCAAGGAAGGCAGTTCGACACTCTGTCTCCTGCCATCAGATTTCAGGTTGAGAGCATTTCAAAGCAGAGCCAGCTCACCCTTTCAATAATCCACTCCCCACCGCAAGCCCCACTGGATTATGAAGCCATCAAAGCTGTATGAGTTGAATTATCTTCTCAATGGCTTGATCCTAAACACAGACTGGCTGACGCTGATCCTGGCATCGTCTACACAGATGCTCACTCCGATGGACCTTCGAGGGATTGTTCCTTTCCAAGTAAGATATTTCATCCCCTGGCAATGCTAGGGAAGCACTGACCTGGACTAGTGAAGGACCTGCAATTAGGATCAGCTTTCCCAACTTCTGAGCCAGTAATGAGGTACTGAAATGTGCTGCTATACACAGAGGAGTAGTTTAGGTTGGCTACATGTCCTATTTTGTAGAGGACAGTTCTCTGTTTGATGGGCCATCATAGGAACAGCCAGGCTGGATCAAAACTAAGGCTTATCTAGTCCAACATTCTGTTTGCAGAGTGGACAACTAGATGCTCATAGGAAGCCCATAAGCAGGACATGAGTGTAGTAACACCCTCCTGCTAATGTTTGACAGGGTTGGTATTCAGATGTTACTGGAGGCAGTTTATAGCCACCATGACAAGTAACTATTGTTAGACTTATCTGCCATGAATTTCTCTAATCCTTTAGAGCCATCAATGTTTGTGGCCACCATTACAACTCATGGTGGAAACAGTGTGAAGCAGTATCACTTTTATCTGTGTTGAATCTCCCTCCATTCAGCTTCATGGAATGACCCCATCAGATGACAATCCTCAATTTATGGTATCTTTTATGTGAAGGGCTGTCCAGTCTATGTCTGATTTAAAGATAAAGAACCATAAGAAGGCAGAGCTTGCGCCTTGAAGTTGCCCAACAACAGTTGGTGCCTGAACAGCCAAATGAGCTGGCACACAGGTAAGATGTATAGATGTATAGAATGGTTAGATGTATTGAATTTGAGATATAAAACTATGGTGAGATGGACTGAATTTCTATTGAATTCCTAGCAATTATTTCTAAATTTGCATCTAGACATCTAAATGAACATGTGAGAAATTTATGAAAAATCTATGTCCTCTTTTATACTCTTCTTAGTCTATTCATTCTCTCTCTTTTGGCAATGTGTAAGTGGCCACCTTAGAGTAGAGATGTATGGGAATGTCATATTTGCTCACAAAACATACCAGCATGCCTTGCTCGAAGTTCCTAGCATGAGCACATGTCCACTGAAAATATTTGCAGATTGTCAAACACGTGTTCGCGTTCATCTCATTCCTGATTCCCATTTCAATTTGTGCGTATTTCCTAATTTGTGCAGATTTCTTAATGGATTGAATCAGCCCCATTTTAGTCTATGGAAGAAATATGCACAAATTAGAAATTTGCACCAATTGGGGGAGATTTGCGCAAATCTCCCATTCAATCGCTGCTTGTTTTGTGCAAGTTTCCCATACATGCAAAGCGAGCAGTGATCACAACTGGGATTGGGAATTGGGCACGACATGAGCAGCGAGACGATGTTCAGTGAATCCTAGCAATCTCAAACATTGCTTGTTTGCCTAGCCCTACGCTAGGGTGGTTTGGAATGTAGAAGGCTCAAATCCTCCTCTTCCCTATGTAAGTAAGATCGAGCCAGTAACTATCTCAGAACTTACAGGTTTGTAGTGAGAATGTCATAAAATGGATATGTTACATATTTACTTGTTAATTCATAGGTTCTTAAGAGGCCCAGCCCGGAGGAATATCAGAAAATGCGGATATTTCTTGGCAAATCTCAAAGCCAACTAAATCCAGGGCCAGGAGCTATGAGCACCAGATGCTGCAGCATTAATCTGAAGCTAAGCAGGTGTGCACCCAATCAAGTCCCTTGGATGAAAGACCACTGGCAGCCTCATCTAAGAACAGGATGAGGTTATGATATATAACTCTGTAAAAAAAACCAGTTCTAAATTTCATTTATGTTTCCGTCATTTTCCAGTAAACCACAACATTTACCATAATGCAGCCGTAAATACTGGGGCAGGGAAAGTATCTCAATACAATCATTTCTGAGTTGTGCCTGTAAAACTCAAGAGCCATCTAGTTAGGCTGACCAGATAAAATCCAGGTCAGGGCTCATGTAACTTTAACAGTTGTAGAGAAAAGGGAATTTCAGCCAGTGTCATTTGTATGCAATTAGTTCCTGGTGAAATTCCCTCTTCATCACAACAGTTAAAGTTGCAGGGGCCCTGCCTTCTTTTGTATATGGTCACTCTAGTATAGTGCATGCACCTTTAACAGTTGTGATGAAGAGGGAATTTCACCAGGAACTAATTGCATACAAATGACTCTGGCTGAAATTCCCTTTTCTCTACAACTGTTAAAGTTACAGGAGCCCTGACCTCCTTTTCAGATGGTCAGCCTACCTCAGCCCCACCCCACCCCAAAAAGATAAGTGTGCCCATGGGCTCAAATAAATTGCCTACCTCTACACTATAGTATAAAGCCTTATAGGATACATTTATTCAACATCACAGGGATAATTTAAAACTGAACGAGAATATATACCATCAAATCTCCTACTAAATACAGTGTTCAAAGTACTGCATTTGACAAATCACTGGGCAGCATTCAACTGTGTCGTTCCACTAGCACAAATGATGTTGCACTCATGTAAACTAGGTTCTGAACTATGCGGAAGACGAGAGTCCAACTAAAGTGACATTTCTGCAAGTGTGGTTGAGCAACGGTGCACAGTTGTGTGGCTTTGCGTTTGTGCAAGCAGCTGTGCAAGTCTAGTGCTCAAGCAACTTCTGCAATGGAAAGATTCGGTGGAGCTCTGCTAGAGCTATTCAAGTTTGCAGGATGACACTGTGGGATACTTCCCATCACTCTGCTAGCCCAAGAATAGTACACACATCATTCATATTAACCTGCAACTGAGGTTTCCAATACTAAAAAATAGGGACCAAGAAGCATAGCAAAGGGATAATAGCAAAGCTGAAGGCTTATTCAAAAGTTGATTTACTCCTGTGCAGGCACATCAGCTTGCTACTTCAAATGCTTTTAACTTAGAGGTACCAACCTGGCTAAAGAAACCCCCCACAAAAGTGGAGCCTTTATTCATAAGTAGATGACCTCCACAGTAAGATCTCTCCTTTCTTCCCTTCTCCAGGGTCTTTTCTACAACACAGGGTCTTCCAGGACACAGGGGGGAGGATCCTGGGATTTCCTGCTTCCAGGATCATCCCCCAATGTCTAGACAGCCACGTAAATCCCAGAAGGGAAGAGCGACGTTGCGGCCGCCAGGTTTTTTTTAAAAAAGAATAGGGGCCGGTCACGCAATTGCAATGCAGCACAAAAGTGAGGTTGTTTAAAAAAAATGCCCTAAAACCCCTGTCATTGCAGGGAAGGCAAAATTGTTTTTCCCCACCCCCGTGCATGGGCACAGAGCCTCCCCGAACAGATCCATGCCCACTTTGAAGGCCATGCTACTTGCAAGGAGGCAGGAGTGGCGGTCACACCTCCCGTGGTCCTCGGGATGGTCCTGGGACCGTGGAGAAAATTGGGATAACTGGGTAAAATGGAGGGGTCATCCCTGCCTGTGCCAGGGATCCCCTGTGCATCATTTGGAAACACAGGGATGACCCCAGGAAAAAACCATGGTGTAGACAATGGACCAGAATAGCATGGAGCTTCATGGTGGCCCTTGGTAAATTGTGTTTTGCCCATAGCTACTGCAATGTTAGTTCCTCATTTCCAGAACTTCATCTGCAGGCCTGAATAGGTTCTACATGTGTATAACTTGTACAAGCATTCTCTCTCTCTCTCTCTCTAACTTCTCCTCCCCTTTACAGGCAAAAGATATGGGTGGGATCCATTAGCTGCTTGGAAATTTTCTTTCTGATTCTTCATAATAGCAAAGTATTTAGTTTCTTTTCCACATTTTGAGGAAATGTTTTGATAGATAGTGCCGCATGTGTCCCCAATTTGTATATGAAATAAAGCCATACCATATTGGATCAGACTCAGATATTTTAACTTTGCCTTTAGCTAGTTGATGTTGACACATCAGATTTTCTGCCATAGCTCTCTCCATGTTAGATCTGGAACTTTGCAAAATCCATGAGTCGCAAATAGGTGAACAGAGTCTGCACACATAGTATTCTACATGTCTGGGCTCCGCTCAGACCTTTGAATAAATGCTTGGAGTTCAACAGTGGGGCCAGAGAGAACAATGCCTATTTCTCCTGTCATGGAAGGCTTACAGAACATACCAGACAGGAAATTAGAGAACTTTATTGACTCTACAAAAAGAACAGAACAATAGCAGGAAATTCCTAGTTGTGGTTCTGCCTAGATACATTTAATCCCAGGGCCACCTAGTGACTAAACTAGATTCCACCCTTAACGGCAGCTTAAAAATAATCCATAATAATAAAAGACGATATGTGTCTGTCTGTCCATCCATCAGTACCATAGCCCCAAGACCATGAAGCTTGGCAGGTATACTAAGGGGGGGGGGGCCTAGGTTTGTGCATTTTAGGCTTATTTGTTTTTAAAATCCAGTAAATTGATTTTAATTAATGTTAATAGGACCATGTGGCTGAAGCCTGCAATAACATCTTCAACTACTAGGGGCATACTTCCCTAACCAGTGCATAGCTTTGCAGTCTGTATAGTTAGAAGCCAGCGGAGATTAGAAGACAATGGACAGAGTTACATGCAACCATAGCCAACCCCCAGTACCTTTGGAATTTGGAGGCAGAGCATCTAAGACAGAGGGCTTTCCTGCCAGGCAGGCCGAAGAGCCTCCAAACTTCTCTGAACTTGACAGCTGCATGTAAGAACTAATGTGCAATGTAATAATCCCTGCAGTGTTTCCTGAATCTGGAAGTGCTGCCGTTCTTATAAAGGGGAGGGGTCTTTTGTTCTTGTTCAGCTTCTCATCAAAAGTGATTCAGATGAATTCAGATGAGAGTTGGCTAAGCATCTAAATCCAAAATATGATCTCAGTGGATATACAATGGGTTTAATTGAAATCAGAAATTTGGCTCCAGATGCTGAGTTATGCAATAACCAAACAAGTACTTTGAGGGTTTCCTGTCTCTACTCCAGTGAGAGAAAGTGAGCGCAGCAATGCAGCAATGCAGCAATGCTATATTAGGATGACCAGATAAAATCCAAGTCAGGGCTCATGTAACTTTAACAGTTGTAGAGAAAAGGGAATTTCAGCCAGTGTCATTTGTATGCAATTAGTTCTTTGTGAAATTCCCTCTTTATCACAACTGTTAAAGTTGCAGGGGCCCTGCCTTCTTTTGTATATGGTCACTCTAGTATAGTGCCTGTACCTTTAACTGTTGTGATGAAGATGGAATTTCACCAGGAACTAATTGCATACAAATGACACTGGCTGAAATTCCCTTTTCTCTACAACTGTTAAAGTTACATGAGCCCTGACCTGGATTTTATCTGGTCACCCTACACTATATCTATTTACGATCCATCCAACCTTTTTCTGATTCCTTTCCCTTCTTTGAGGACAGTTCAGTGACAAAGAAACCCAGAGAGTTATTGGCAGTGCATTGGGCTTATATGACATTGAGTGGCAGATGTTGCTTCAGCTGTTTTTGCGGCAAGCTAACATTAAACTTTTGTGTGGCCTAACTTTTTTAATTGCTCTGCATTTTTCCAAGCCTGTTACAGTCACCTCAATTAAACTGGCTAATTTTACTGGAGACCTGATTGCTCCCATCTGGGATTTCTTAGAAAAATTCACCCCACAAAAAGCTTAATATTTGGCTCTAGCATTGGGCATCACTGCGCTCTTCATAGAATCATAGAATAGTAGAGTTAGAAGGGGCCTATAAAGCCATCGAGTCCAACCCCCTGCTCAATGCAGGAATCCACCTTAAAGCATCCCTCAAAGATGGTTGTCCAGCTGCCTCTTGAATGCCTCTAGTGTGGGAGAGTCCACGACCTCCCTAGGTAAATGGTTCCATTGTCGTACTGCTCGAACCGTCAGGAAGTTTTTTCTGATGTCTTGGCGGAATCTGGCTTCCTGCAACTTGAGCCCATTATTCCGCATCCTGCACTCTGGGTTGATCGAGAAGTAGGGTGACCCTGCCCTCTGTTGTATCTGGTTACTCTAGTATAGCTCCTACAACTTTAACTCTTGTGATGAAGAGGGAATTTCACTATGTGCTGCATGCATTCAAATGACACCTGCTGAAATTCCCCTTTTAATACAACTGTTAAATAAACAGGAGCCCTGTCCTTCTTTTCATATGGGCACCATATCGAGAAGAGATCCTGGCCCTCCTCCGTGTGATGACCTTTGAAGTATTTAAAGAGTGCTATCATGTCTCCCCCCTCAATCCTCTCTTATCCAGGCTAAACATGCCCAGTTCTTTCAGCCTCTCCTCATAGGGCTTTGTTTCCAGACTCCTGATCATCCTCATTGCCCTCCTCTGCACATGCTTCTGTTTGTCTGCATCCTTCTTGAAGTGTGGTGCCCAGAACTGGATGCAATACTCAAGATGGGGCCTAACCAGTGCCGAATAGAGGGGAACCAGTACCTCGCACGATTTGGAAGCTATACTTCTATTAATGCAGCCCAAAATAGCATTTGCTTTTTTTGCAGCCACATCATACTGTTGGCTCACATTGAGCTAGTGATGTACAACAATTCCAAGAACCTTCTTGCTTGCCGTATTGCTGAGCCAAGTATTCCCCCATCTTGTAACTGTGCATTTGGTTTCTTTTTCCTAGGTATAGAACTTGGCATTTATCCCTATGAAATTTCATTCTGTTGTTTTCAGCCCAGCGCTCCAGTCTATCAAGATCACTTTGAAGTTTGTTTCTGTCTTCCAGGGTATTAGCAATCCCACCCAATTTTGTGTCATCTACAGATTTGATAAGCATTCCCTGCACCTCCTCATCCAAGTCATTAATAAAAATATTAAAGAGCACTGGGCCCAGGACTGAGCCCCGCGGTACCCCGCTCAATACCTTCCCCCAGTGTGAAAAGGTACCATTGATAAGCACTCTTTGAGTCTGATTCTGTAGCCAACTGTGGATCCACCAAATAGTTGTTCCATCTAGCCCACTTTTCACTAGTTTGTTAATCAGTATGTCATGGGGCACTTCGTCAAAAGCTTTGCTGAAGTCAAGATATACTATGTCCACAGCATTCCCACAGTCCATAAGGGAGGTTACCCGATCAAAAAATGAGATCAGATTAATCTGTCAGGATTTGTTCTTGACAAATCCATGCTGGCTTCTAGTAATTACTGCATTGTTTTCAAGGTGTTTACAGATTGATTTCTTGTTAATCTGCTCCAAAAATTTCCCAGGGATGGATGTCAGACTGACTGGTCTGTAGTTCCCAGGTTCCTCCTTTTTACCCTTTTTGAAGATAGAGACAATATTAGCCCTCTTCCAGTCATCTGGCACTTCACCCATCTTCCATGATTTCACAAAGATAATAAACAGTGGTTCTGAGAGTCCTTCTGCCAGCTCCTTTATTACTCTAGGATGCAGTTCGTTGGGCCTTGTAGATTTGAATTCGTTAAAAAAAAATAGGTGTTCCTTGACCATTTGTTTATCAATCTCAAACTGCAATCCTGCCCCTTCAGCTTGTACTTCACTTTTTCCAGGGGGGTCATAGACCCGCTTTTGAGAGAAGACTGAGCCAAAGTAGGAATTGAGAACTTCAGCCTTTTCTTTGTTACTAATGTCATCTGTTTGCCATCCTCATGAAGCAGTTGAACCTCCATTTCTTTCCTCTGTTTTTTACTATTCATGCATCTGAAGTAAGCCTTTTTATTGCTTTTAGCATCCCTCACTAGCCTCAGCTCCTTCTCAGCTTTAGCCTTCCTGACACTATTCCGGCACTTCTGTGCTACTTATTTACACTCTTCTTTTGTAGCCTGGTCTTCCTTTCACTTCCTATATGTATCTTTTTTTATTTTCAAGTCATCTCTAAGCTTATTGTGGAGCCTCATTGCTTTCTGCCATTGTCTTCTATCTTTTTTCCTTGTTGTTATTGTTTGTAATTGTACCTTTCAAATTTCCTTTTTAAAAAACTCCCACTCACCTTAGACTCTTTTTCTCATTAGGGTCACTTGCCATGGGACCTTACTTATCATAGTTTTGAGTTTATTAAAATCAGCTTTCCTGAAATCCAGAGTATGTGCATGGCTACACTCAGCTTTTGCTTCCTTTAAAATCAAGAACTCAAGTATGACGTGGTCACTTTCCCCCAGAGTTCCCGTAACTGCCACTTCATCCACTAATATAAGTCCTCCCTATTGGTCAGTATCAAGTCAAGAATAGCCATTCCTCTAGTTCCTTCCTCTACTTTCTGTAGGAGAAAGTTATCAGCCACACATGTCAGGAATTTCTTGGAGGGGCCACTTTTTGCAGAATTTGTCTCCGAACAGATATCGGGATAATTGAATTCCCCCATTACTACTACATCGGATTTCCTTGAAACACTGGCAGTTTGCTTCTCAAAAGTTTTGTCCTCATCTTCTCCTTGATTGGGTGGTTGGTAGTAGACTCCGATTATCATGCTCCTTTTATTCCTTGTTCCATTTATTTTAATCCAGATACTCTCAAGGGGGCTCCCAGGCTCATCCTCTTGTATTTCTGTGCAGGGATAAGTATTTTTAACATATAGTGTGACTCCGCCTCCCCTTCTATTTCTTCTGTTCTTTTTGAACAAGTTATATACTTCGATTGCTATATTCCAGTCATGGGAGTCATCCCACCAAGTTTCAGTTATACCTATCAAGTCGTGTTTGCCTTCATGTATTAAGAGTTCAAGTTCATTCTGTTTGTTTCCCATACTCTGGGCATTGGTATATAGACATTAGTGTATGCCATGTTGATGTCAGGCAGGAACACAAACATTGCACACACTTTGCAGGTCACCACCACTAGAGACTCCTTTCTGTCCATAGTCTCCATTTCTGTTTTGTTTCTGACTTCCAATTGTGATGGAATTTTGTTAAGGACCACCCCTTTGACCTTCCCTGACAAACTCCTGTTTGCTCTCCTTGTTCCCTCACTCTGATTGCTCGCTCTCTGAGAGTTCTCTTCCTTATATTCCTTCTAGTCCAGCTAGGGCAGCTTCCTCTTCTCTGCTCTGCTCAGCTAGGAGTCTCTGGTTTCCATCTTCATGTTGCCATTTGGGGTATCTCCCAACACCCTATGGTTCCAAAGCAGAGAAGAACAAGAGATGTGGTAAGATGCAATAGCAGTGTTAACACAAGTTCCCTTCAGAGAAACACTGGATGGATTGTTGTGAATAGTAAAGCTGAAGTGTGTTTGTGTGCAGGTGTGAGTATGCAGGGCCAGACCAAAACATTCTGCTGCTTGAGACAAAGAACAAGATGGCATCCTACCCCATTCCATGTAGAAAAGCCAACCAAAGTGCCAGTTGGATCTTAGCTCAACAGTGGTGATGGGTCTGGGACCTCCTTCACACATGAAGGCAAAAGGCTAGCTTAGAGGGGAAAAGGCAGGTCCAATGGTACACACAACTCTGCCTTTCTACACTTTGTTGCTGCTCCACTGTGTGCCAGTGTGATGAAGAGGCTAGAGCACTGGACTGGGAGATCCAGGCTCTAGTCCCCACTTGGCCATGGAAGCCCACTGGGTGACTCTGGACCAGTCACAGACTCTCAGCCCAACCTACCTCACAGGATGTGAATGCAATGAATAAATAAATAATCTGCTGCCTGAGGCAACTCTCTCACTCTGCCTAATGGTAGAGCCAGCTCTTGGGTTTGTTCAAAGCTGGATGCATTGATTCAGCATACATGACCCAGGGCTGCCCCAAATCATTTTAGTGCCTGAGGCAAAGGACAAGGTGGCTCCTCCCCCATCCCCCAATTCCATGTAAAACAGCTGACCAGACTGGCAGTATTATTTCAATACTGGTGACAGGGCAGTGTCCTCTATTGTATTTGATGGTAGGGCAGCATAGGGGGCACAGGACAAGTCTAGGGATGTGCAAATCAGGGGGGAAAAATAAGCTTGCTGAAGTTCTCAGAATTTGACCTCGACATTCATTCTGACTTGAGTCCATTTGAGATTGTGGGTTTTGCTCCATCTCCTTCTCCTCCTTCTTCTTTTGCTGTTCGCATGAAAATACATGCACATTTTGTGCATATTTGTCCGACTGTGCACATCAGTTTTGTGCATCTTTGAAATGTACACACTCTTCTCCCATTGTTTAAAACTTCTTTGTGCACATTTCTCAAAGGTACACGTGCTGTCAAACACATTTTTTGTGTTCCACAAATTACATTGCAAGCTTGGATGTGTAAGGACTTTGGCCGCAGATTGCGTCAAATTCCATCTTCAGTTCAAAAGGTGAGAACTGGGTAAATCCTGACCAAAAATGAACTGGGATGTGTTTCTCATACATCTCTAGACAGGTCACACAATGCATATAGCTTTCTCCATTCCACAGCTCTCAGCATCTGCCGCCTGAGTTGGCTGCCTCACTCTGCCTAATGATAGGGCTGGCCCTGATCTAACCCCTCTTCAATAAACTCTTCTGATCATTACACTAATCCCCGTGTTTTTCAGGGAATGGCAGAGTTTCTGCAGTTGGCACAGTTCATCCATACAGAGAAACATTGCACAAAAGGCATCATTTCCCACACTTCTGGATGAGTGCCAATTGAGCAGCCTGGGAAGAAGGCCGTAGATAGAGAGAAGTATTCTCTCTCTCCATCCCTCCCTTTCTCTCTCATAATACTAGAACTCGGGATCATCCACTGAAAATAATTGGCAGGCGACTCCGGACAGGGAAAAGAAAGAGCTCATTAATTTTTTCAGTGTCTGCCTTGAGCATTATTTTTAATGGAAAGCAAGATATACATTGGATTGCTTGATGACATTCACTGCTACAGAATGTAGTGGTGGCCACTAACTCAAAGGGCATTAAAAATGACATTAGGTAAATTCATGGAGGAACAATTTATCCACCAGTGGCTATTAAAGGCTACTATCAATGGCTACTAGCCAAGATGGGTATGTGGATCATTTATGTTCAGAGAGGAAGTATGACGTTAAGAGCATTTCTACACAAAGCAGTTAATCGGCTGTATTTACTTTTGGTTTCGTTGCAGAATTGAGATCTGACACTACACAAGCAGTGTTTCCTCTTCTGCTTTTCCACTAATAACCTCTAGGTGGCACTGTGGTATAGCAGGATAGTGCAAATACACAAGAGGAAATAACACTTTCTTTCACTTTCATAATTAAATGCAGCATTTTCCTTGCTTTGAAAAAAACTCACCGAGAGTGTTGATTAGACATAGAATTAAAATTGGAGGGTCACAACATTGTCTAAGGAACCCATAAGCAATTGTGAGGAGGGATGATTTTGGGTCAGTCACTGACTTTCAGCTTACCTTACCTCACAGGGTTGTTGTGAGGATAAAATGGGAGGAGAATGTAAGCAATCTTGGATTCATTGCAAGAGGAAAACAGGTGGGATATAAATGTAATATCAGATAGATAGAGAGATTATTTATTTATTTATTTATTTATTGCATTTTTATACCGCCCAATAGCCAAAACTCCCTGGGCGGTCCACAAAAATGAAAACCATAACAATTATTCAAAATATAAAACAACGACAGTATAAAAACATAGTATATAAGAACACAAGCAGGATAAAACCAAACAGCAATATAGATTTAAAATACAAATTTAAAACAGCAAAGTTAAAAATTAGACTAATAAGCTGTTAAAATACTGAGAAAATAAAAAGGTCTTCACCTGGCATCTAAAAGAGTATAATGTAGGTGCCAGGCGAACCTCTCTAGGGAGCTCATTCCACAGCCGGGGTGCCACAGCAGAGAAGGCCCTCCTCCTGGTAGCCACTGCCTCACTTCCTTTAGCAGGGGCTCACAGAGAAGGACCCCAGAAGATGATCTTAGGGTCCAGACAGGTACATATGGGAGGAGGCATTCCTTCAGACAACCTGGCCCCAAGCCACTTAGGGCCTTGAATGTTGATACTGGCACTTTGTATCAGGCCCGGATCTGGACTGGCAGCCAGTGAAGCTGGAAAAGGACTGGCGTAATATGGTCTTGGTGGTCAGTGCCTGTTAACAGCCTGGCTGCCCTGTTTTGTACCAGTTGAAGTTTCCAGAGCATTTTCAAAGGCAGCCCCACATATAACACATTGCAGTAATCCAGATGAGAGGTTATCAGAGCATGGATAACTGTAGCTAGGCTATCTCTGTCCAGATAAGGGCACAGTTGGTGTACCAGCCTAAGCTGTTAAAAGGTGCTCCTTGCTACTGAGTTCACCTGTGCCTCAAGTGACAGTTCTGGATCCAGGAGCACCCCCAAACTACAAACCCGATCCTTTAGGGGGATAGATAGCTGGATCCCTTGAAATAGAGGATGCCTTCAAAATAAAGGACAGTCCTCTGGCAGCCCTTGAAATAGAGGACCATCCTCCAAAAGCATGGACACATGGCCACTCTAGATTAAACTGAAAGAAATGATTCAAGTAATGGGAAAGGAGAAAAGAAACCAACCAAAACCAACTGGCTTGATCATCGTGAATTTTGTCATGCCTTGCATGGAGATGTTCTGCTATATCTCTGGTTCAATGTTCAGAACATCGTGGGTGGCCTGAATTCAGGCCATTGTTAAGAAGCAAAAAACAATTGATTGTATGAAACGCAAAGATCTGGCCAAGAGTGTTCCACAAACAATAAACCTGGATTGTGAGATAGTGGTATGTATGAAGAGGAAAGGGGGTATATTTTCACTTTTCATTGATGCTTTCTTTTGAATCATCATATAGTTTCTTTCCTTTCAGGGCATGGTATTCTCCAGACTAGCTTAGGGTCACTTATCGTGCCCTTAACCATAGCAATAAAACCTTCTGAAATAAAAGTAGTAAAAAGACATAAGAAAGAGAGCTCTATTGCCAGAGTGAACGAAGATACAAACTCAAAACAAAGCTATTCTTGCTTTTGTCAAGATCGCTTGGACACAGGAATATCAAAATTGACCTCAGAATTTCAGTTTAAGCAAAATACAGAGGGAACTCTCCAATCCCAGAAAAGCTTCTTCACCAACCTGGAAACCCAAGCAGAATATCAAATAGCAACCAAAGCACAAGTTTACTAAGAACAAAAATGATTTTTTTTCCAGTGGGTATCAGATATGGATGTACAGAATCCCACTGAAAAATGTTCCTTGTCTTGTTGAAATTATTTTTGCATCCCTCAGAATTCTATAGATGTTCCTTCTGTTTTAAAATTTTATTTTATTTTTGCTCCAGGAGGAATTCTGTAGTAGGTGAGGCTGAGCTGAAACGCTTTACTGCTTTACATAAACATTTTGGCAGTACCCAAACCAAACATCACATATCCCTTTTTCAATGGGTTGCTGTTGCAGTTTTTGCATTTTTTTTAAAAAAAACTTAATTCGTTTAAATCACCCTCATCCTCACTTGCCTCCATGAACAGCAGTACATCATCAAATCTGATTGACTATGTAGCACTGTGGCATCATTCTGTTTCCTGTGTGATCCCTTTTTGTTTGGGATCACCCATGTGTCTGTTCCAGGAAGGAGAATGAAGAATTCATCAGAGAAAAAATGCACCCAATAACCAACATCAGCCGTGAAAAAAGTAGGACCAACAGAACTGAAATAAGATGATGACTCAAAAATATAATGAAGCTTAGGCAGAATTTCCATCCTACCTAAACCATTTATTTTCAGTGATTTTTTTATGCTTACTGTGAACATGTTTGCTTATCCGTTTAAATTGATTCCTCACTCTCAATTGCCCTCAGTAATATCAACTCACAGCCAAATCTGGTTGACCACCTAGATCTGTGACATCATCCTGTTCTCTGTGATCCCTAATTGGGTGGGATCATGCATGTGACTCATTGAGGTAGGAGAAAAAAGCTGCTCTGTGTATGTTGCAGGGTAGGAATGGTACCAAAGAAGAAGAAAACAGCCAGGCGCAACAGTGACAACATTACAATTGTGAAACACAAATATTTACACCATCTAGGCAGGTTTTGTAGAAACTTCAGCATAGCAAATAGTTTAGACCCAAAATTAAACAATGGAGAACAATCAGCAGTCTTATTCATATCTCCAATAATACAAGTAGTGAAATAGAGCATCCTAGTCCCCTGGGACCATAGCTCAGTGGTTGAGCACCTGTTTTGCATGCAGAAGGTCCCAGGTTCAATCCCCAGTGTCTCCAAGTAGGGTCAGAAAAACTCCTGCCTAAAGCCCTGGAGAGCCATCGCCAGTCAGTGTTGACAATACTAGGCTAGATGGACCCATGGTCTGATTCAGTATAAGACACCTTCCTATGTTTCCCAAGGAAAGGAGGAAATAGAGCATCCCCTTTCCAAGTGTATGCTCTTTGCATGATACTGCCTTTCACACTGAACAGTCCGAGAGCAGAGCTTCACTTTGCTGGCAACAGCCTCTACCTCAATTTCTAAACACGCCCCTTGGCTCTCGTGTTGAGGTCACCCTTTGAAATCAGGTCAGCGCCTGCATTAGTAACTGCATTGGGGGTGGGGGTTCTCTTCATCTGCTTTATAATTGTTTTTCTGAGTTTAATGAGCAAGCCACTGCCAGGAGATATTAGCAATGGACCGAGAGGAGGACCTAGGAAGTGTGGTTGATTTGTCAAGAAAACTTATGATTAGCAACTTGAAGGACCTGCTGGCTCCTAATTCACTTGACTGCTTTCCTGCTACTCTAGCTTGTTGGAACAGAGAAGGAAATAATACTCCCCCAAATACATAAATACCCCCAAATGGAAATATGCATATATGTAGTTAAAACAACCAACCACACACACACATAAATCCTGCAAACTTAATTGTGAAATTGTATTGCGTTGGATTCAGTGTTTTATCATGGAGTTTTAAACTAGAGTATTAGCTCTTTTGAGTATAAATAATAACAAAGCAGATGGATGGATGGGTAGAGGTGATAGATGAGAGACAGAGAGAGAGAGAGAGAGAGAGAGACAGATCCTAGGGACATGGCTAAGGTACAGATGTATGAAAAATTCATATCAGAATTTAAACACCTAGTACCTTCCAAACTTAACACGGACTTGAACGCAATCAGCATTCAAAGTCCATAAATTTCCAACCTTACGCTATGATTCATGGACCCAAATAAAATGCATTTGACAGCAGGCATACATTTGAAAAGTGTGCATGAAAAAAATGCATATATCTTTTTTAAAATGTGCACAAACACACTTTATTCAAGGGAGAACACTGCATGCATTTCAAAGATGTGCACGATTAATGTCTACATTTGGAAAATGTTCACACACAAAAAACATGAATTTTCATGCAAAAGGGGGGAAATAAAGATATGGACGAGAGACGGAACACCCTTGGCAGTGAACTCGGAGGATGTAGATGAGCTCAGGGTTTGCCCTTGTGACTGTCATTATGAGTCCCAGCACTTCAAAAATGTACCAGTACGCCACCGCACCAGCATGACCCCTCCTCCTCACAGCCCTCACAGGCTTATGGCCATCAGCAACCTCACCTTTCCTTGCCTCATTTCATCCCAATTAAGGAGCATTCTCATAAAGAGAAATTGAGATGAAACGCAGCGCGATGCTCACTCTGGCGAATGAAATTCCTCTGGCTCACCAAAGTCGGGCTAATGCATGAGTACGCACAAGCAGGTTGCTGCTGACCCAGCGGCGGCCTTCTGGATTGTCTCAACAAACCTTTGGGCTGGGTAGATTCCCAGGGTTGAAAGAGGAGGTTACTTTGCAGAAACAGACTTGCCAAGAGCAAAGTGACAAAGCTCTTTTCATTCTCTCTCTTTTTTCCGGGTGGGGTGGAAAGGTGGGGGAGGGCAAGAACCCCTACCCCCACTCCCACTCCCCCCTTGAGAACCAATTACCGGACCCTTTCGGAATGTCTAATTGAATATTTGTATGATACACAGGAGCGGGAACCCGCAGCCTTGATTAAGGGAAACAGGAAGACAATAGCTAGGGTCGTGTTTGCTTTTCATTTTGGATTAAGGACTTTTCATTGTTTGCAATGCTCATAGATGGTGGCTCGGAGGATAATTAGTCTGAATTTTATTTGCTGTCTGACTCCCTCCCCATGAGATTCCTTCACCCCCTTTCCCTCCCTCCCCTTCCCCTGCACTCCCCCTTCCCACAGCAGAGGAGATTAGAAGGAAACTACTGCAGTACCTCTGCCAGCTGGGTTTTCCGCTAGACAATTGAGTTTTCTGGAGGATTTTGTGTCTCAAGATAAAGATGAGTTGGGATTAGCTGGCAGATCTCACAGGAGTTTGAGCCTTTGGCTCTCACTAGGAAGGCAGTAGTTGGGGTATATTGGCTTGTATGTAAAATGTGAACCATATGGCTGGATGGTCTAGTCATCATCCCGCCCCAGAGCATCTCTGGAGTATGACTGTTCATTGCTAACCATTGGGTTGTGCTCCCTCCCCTTATCCCATTTTAGGGCCATCTCAAATTTAACAGTTCTGCTAAGGAAAGTACTCTCTCCAAGGCTCTGGAAAGTTATTCAGAAGTGCATGCAGACAACATATACAAAGCCTGCTCAACCTCAAAGATTGTCAGGCCACTGCAAAGCCTCTAGCATGGCCTATCATTGTGGTTCTTCTAGCCAACCTGGTCATCCTCACCTTCACACAGATTAGCAGTAGCACAGTGGAATCAGGGCTCACAGGGATGCAGCACCAGCACTTGCGTTACTTAGCAGGGATACTGACATCATCTGGCACCCCCTGCAAAATTCCCTGCTCCCTCTGAACTCAGCTGAAGTTCTTAGGGTACCAGGGGGAAATGAATTTTTCCAGCAACAATAAATTGCCCTCTGTCGCCATGCAAAGTATTTCTGTGTGGCTTGATTTGAACCGGCAATTCAGACCCGTTAGTTTTACAAAAGGCTGCTCCTGGTGGACATGAAACCTGCTGGAACTGAGTTGCTCAACATGGCTGCCTGAAGTTTTGGATTCCCATTGTGGGCGTGGATATGTGAACTGTCATGAAGAGCCCCTGAACTTCAAAATTTACCATGACACCTTTTTTATTTCAGCCTTGGAGTCAACCTGAGGGCCAGAATTGCCCTTAGCAGGGCAGAGAACAACTTCTACATTCCTAATACATTAGAACCTCTCCACCCTCAACCCTTTTGCCAATCCTGATCATAAAAAGAGAAATACCCTGAACATGTGCAGCTCCACATTTTAAACTCACTTAATTCATAGCACCATCACGACTACAGAAATAAAATGGAGTTTGTTTCTGCTGCCAAACACATTTACTTGGGAATAGATACTACTCTGCATTTTTTTTTTAAAAAGATATATATTAAAAGTAAAAATAAAATGAGAATCTGTAGCCATGCAAATGCTCAGTCAACTGCCAACTGACCCCAGCATATATGTGTGTGTGTGTGTGTGTGTGTGTGTGTGTGTGGTGGGGTTTGTAATTGTTTGTTTTTAATGACAAGGAAAGATGCTGCAGTAACCAGCATCAGCCTCAATTGGCCCCAGCACTCCCAGGCCTCTTTGCTCCTGTCTTCATCACCTGCTACTCTCTTTGCACACCCAAGCCCTGGACTTCAGCCCCAAAGACCTGCTCTAGCTGCACCACTGATTCTAAAAGCAAAGTCAATAGTGATCAAATACAGGGAGATCCAGACAAGAGCGGAGTTAACAAAGAGCGACAAAACAAGCCTCAATAAGCTGGTACCCAAGCAACATCCAGCACCTAGCGTTTGGATCGGAAGGCTTTTAAGTCTGAGCTTTAGAGCCCTACCCAGAGCACAGCCGCAGACCATCAGTGTCACCTTAGGAAAGGTCTACTCATGAAAAGGGCCTTGCTCACGAGTATACCTTTACTCACAAGGAGTCCTTATTACTCAGGCGAGCATGTTGGAATAAAATCCAACATAGGTCTTATTTAAAGTTGGGAATTAAGCTAGTCATTAGTATATTTAAAGTTGGGAATTAAGCTAGTCATGAGTAAGTTATGTCCCATTCATTCCAATGGCTCTGCTTCAGATAGGACTTATGTCAGGTTTGTGTCTGGCAACTGACTGACACCTCTGGGCTAGGGGACCACTCCCCATCTGCCTCTGAAGCTGGGAAACCAACAAACAATCATGGTTAAGGTGAAAGGGGGTGGAGCGATGGGATTGTAGCCATCGGAGCAACATTGGAGGGCAAGATTGGGACTCAAGGGGGGCAGATTTGTCCTCTAGGATAAAATCTCATAACACAGCACCACACACATGAGAGCTAGGGTCCCAATCCAGATCAGGCAAGCTCTGCTTAATGTTGATTGCAGAAATAAACACTAACCCGGCTGCATGTTACATATTTAAAGTGAAGTGTTGTTTCGGTCTCAATTCTGAGTATAGAGCTATACGGGCTCTAAGTTAAATGGGATTTAAGCAGGGATACCATTTAGGAAACTCAAGAGGATGGAAGACAGCTGCTCGTCCAACCCACCTCCTTGGTTCCTGACCATATCTCATTGTTCCTCAGGAGGGCAGTTATTTCTGGCATACCCACTGGATCTATAGGGTGAGCAGCTATTGTTATAAACAATGAAAAGGGCCTCTGTGTTAGGTATGCAAAAGTGCAAATTTCTTTTTCGGCAAAAAGGGCACCTGTTTGCTCTATGTTGACAACGTTGCTATGGCTATTTGAGAGATATTTGAAAGTAACTACAGCAAAGGTTCTTAAAATAAACTGCTGGCTCTTTTTTGGCAATTTATATTTCAATATATCCAGAACTCACTCTTAGACCCATGTGTATGATTTCTCCTCCACCACTCCAAAGAACTCTGAAGTTCACAGACAGATTTTGAAGCTAACTGCAAAAGAAGATTGGGGGGGGGGGGAGGATGTGCCCTACTTTACAGAGGAGTGTCTTTTGTTCAAAGGTGCCCTTCAATTGAAAGGCTGCTCTGTCCCTCTGTTTGAAAAGCTATCTAGTCCAAGTCCAATTTAATGATAAAGGGATCTTGAAGTGGCCAACAAACAATCAGCATCTGAACAACAGACCGAGCAAACACACTGGTCATTTGGTCACAGCTTTCTCCACCATGGTGAGATGTATGGTGTTCCTATTTAAATTCTAGGAACTGTTTATACATTTGCTTCTATACATATGAATTAGCACATCCAAATCCCTCTCCTTTTTGTTTTTTTGTTTTGGTGATGCATTTCCTCTTCTTCGGTGGTGAGTAATGGCCACCCTCTTGTCTGTTCAGACTGCCCAGGTGAACAAGAAAAGTCAGCAAGAAGGAGAAGCAGCAGCCATAGGGCCGGGAGGCTTCAAAGACTGACAGTGGTCCCACTACAGAGCTATGGCCCTTTGCGACTACTCAGTAACTCCAAACCATGATGCCAGCCAGGCCTGCTTCAATGCTCCTCCATAGAGAGAAGGAGAAGTGGCTCTATATTTGGGGTGATGATATTATTATTATTATTATTATTATTATTCCACCTTTTTCCCAATACTGAGACTCAAGGCAGTTTGCAAGATTAAAACATATACAATTAAAACATATAAATATAAATTTGTAAAAGTTAAAATAGAATTAAACTCACAGTAAAATGTTATTTTAAAAAAAAGAAAATAAAAAAGCAATAACAATTTTAAAAAACCAATAGAGTAACACAGGTCCGGAGTATTCCAAAAGGACAGAACAAAAATGGTTTTGCCTGCCTCCAAAAGTGTAACAAGGAGGGAGCCAGTCTAGGTTCCCTGGGACAGGAGTTTCAGAGCCTTGGAGCAGCCACTGAGAAGGCCCTCTCCCACGTACTGATCAGGTGTGGCTGTGAAGTTGGTGGGACTAAGATAAGGTGACCAGATCGCCCGGGGTTTCCCGGTCCTAACAGAGAAAATTGGGGCGATCCGGGCCGACCGGGGGGCAGCGGGGACAAACGGGAAATTATGCCCGCGCGGAAGAGGCCGATTATGGGCTCGTGCCACCGCCATGCTGCTGCCGCCGGGCTCATGCAGCTGCTGCCTCTGCTGCCAAGCTCGTGCAGCTGCTGCCACCGCCGCCGAGCTCGTGGAGCCACTGCCGCCACTGCCGCCATACTCGTGGAACTGCTGCCGCCAAGCTCGTGCAGCCGCCACCAAGCTCATGCAGCTACTGCCACCACCGCCAAGCTCGTGCTGCTGGTGCCGGCACTGCAGGGCTCATGCCAGAGGCTGCGCAGAAGAGGCGGGAGAGGGCCGAATCCAGAAATGATGAAATCAGCCCTCTCCCACCTCTTCTGTGTGGCCTCTGGCCTCCTCGGGGTTTGTCGCGATGGCGACAAGCCCCAAGGAGCCGGATGCCAGTGCGGAAGAGGTGGGGGAGGCCGATTACTAGGGGATGTGCACGGACACCCCGGATCGGGTCAGGATCCATATCGGGACCTCCACTTTTGTCACGGATCGGATCCGACAAAATCGGAGCCCCCCCGGACCGGATCGAGTCCAATCCCAATCCAAAAATCGGAACTTCCGATCCTTGGATCGGCCGCCATTTTTTTCCCCATAGACTTGCATTGGGGGAAAGAAAGCTTTCCCCCAATGCAAGTCTATGAGGAAAAAATGGTGGCGGGTGGGTGAGGGGGGCCTAACTCCCTCCCCCCCGGGGCTGTGCGCTGTGGATGGCCCCAGCAGGTAAGCCCCCTCCCCCGCACTCCTTACACTCCCCGAGGCCGTCCACTTCTATCCGCTGGCGCCAGCGGGCGCCAGCGGATGGAAGCGGATGGCCCCAGGGGGGTAAAACCCCTCCCCCCTGCCCCCTGCTTACCTTTCCTAGACGTCCGCTCCCGTCTGCCACTGGCCACTACTGCGAGCGGGCTTCGAAGCCTGCCCGTAGGTAGCGCACCAGGTGATGATCACCTGATCATCATCAGGTAATCATCACCTGATCATCATCAGTTGATCATCACCTGGCATGCTACCTATGGGCAGGCCGCGAAGCCTGCTCGCAGTAGCGGCCAGCGGCACAGGGGAGCAGACGGCCAGGAAAGGTGCTTGCCGTGCGCCCCCCACCCCCCTCCCCCCTCCCCCCTGCCCCCTGCTTACCTTTCCTGGCCGTCCACTCCCATCTGCCGCTGGCCGCTACTGCAAGTGGGCTTCGCGGCCTGCTCCTGAGTAGTGCGCCAGGTGGTGTCATCACCTAGCGCGCTACCTAGGAGCAGGCCGCGAAGCCTGCTTGCAGTAGCAGCCAGCGGCAGATGGGAGCAGACGGCCAGGAAAGGTAAGCGCGCCGCGTGCCCCCCTCCCCCCTGCTTACCTTTCCTGGCCGTCTGCTCCCATCCACCCCCCCCTGTCCCCGTTGTCCGCTTCCATTGGCCAACGCCCGCTGGCGCCCGCCGATGGAAGCAGACAGCCCCGCTAAGGAACCCCCCCCCCGCTGTCTGCTTCCATCGGCGGGCGCCTGCTGGCGCCCGCCAATGGAAGCAGCAGTGGGCGCCAGCAGCCACCCGCCGATCCGCCAATCCATCCGATCCGGAACGGAACCTTTCCAGATCAAATCGGATTGGATCGGCTGATCCAGCGGTGAAATCGGAAATCGGATAATTTATCCAATTTCCCCCTGGATCGGATTCGGATCGTGGATCGGATCCGATCCAGGGAACATCCCTACCGATTACATCACTTCCGGAATTAGTTCCTGGTGAAATTCCCTCTTCATCACAACAGTTAAAGGTGCAGGCACTATACTAGAGTGACCATATACAAAAGAAGGCAGGGCCCCTGCAACTTTAACTGTTGCGATGAAGAGGGAATTTCACCAGGTGCTGCATGCATACAAATGACACTGGCTGAAATTCCCTTTTCTCTACAACTGTTAAAGTTACATGAGCCCTGACCTGGATTTTATCTGGTCAGCCTAATATAGTAGGAAAGCGGATCTCAGTGGACATGAGGAACTGTTGTATGCATGTGCTCTGAACTTATTATTATGAGAAAAAGGAAAGCAGCCAGAACACAGAATACTTTATTGGCAGAATTTACTATATAATATCTACATGTAACAGGTTTTAGCAGACAGCCACGATGGTGAAAGTCACTGTTGACTTGGTCCTTTTATCTGACATAAAAATACTTAAAATCCAAAATGTCATGTTTTTAGATTTTTCTGATACATTGTACAGCCAGACATATCAGCATGCCAGATTTCAAGTTTCTACTCTGCGTTGCTTGGGCCCCCTAAAATATATGTCTGCGAGGTAATCATCTTAAAGTAGAAGGCCGGTGCTAGGCCTGAGTTAACTTTTCAACAAATTAAATTCATTTCTTTTATTTCCTCTCTCACTAGGGTGACCAGATAAAATCCAATTCAGGGCTCATGTAACTTTAACAGGTGTAGAGAAAAGGGAATTTCAGCCAGTGTCATTTGTATGCAATTAGTTCCTGGTGAAATTCCCTCTTCATCACAACAGTTAAATGTGCATGCACTATACTAGAGTGTCCATATACAAAAGAAGGCAGGGCCCCTGCAACTTTAACTGTTGTGATGAAGAGGGAATTTCACCAGAAACTAATTGGATACAAATGTAGGGTGACCATATGAAAAAGAAGACAGGGCTCATGTAACTTTAACAGTTGTAGAGAAAAGGGAATTTCAGCCGGTGTCATTTCTATGCAATTAGTACCAGGTAAAATTCCCTCTTCATCACAACAGTTAAAGTTGCAGACACTATACTAGAGTGACCAGATACAAAAGAAGGCAGGGCCCCTGCAACTTTAACTGTTGTGATGAAGAGGGAATTTCACCAGGAACTAATTGCATACAAATGACACTGGCTGAAATTCCCTTTTCTCTACAACTGTTAAAATTACATAAGCTCTGTCCTCCTTTTCATATGGTCAGCCTATACAAATGACACTGGCCAAAATCCCCTTTTCTCTACAACTGTTAAAGTTACATGAGCCCTGACCTGGATTTTATCTGGTCAGCCTATCTCTCACCCTCATGACAACCCTTAAATGTAGGCCAGTCCTCGGCCTGTGAGGTAACTTTAAAATAAATTGAGTTAGTTACTTCCCCCTCCCTCTCTCTCACCTTCAATGCATGGCCAGGGCTTCCTTGAAGCTGTCACCATAATTTTCCTTGTCCCCCACAGAAAACAAAAACTCCTGGCATGCCTTTTGCTATGGTGCCCGGCTTGCCAAATGAGAGTCCTGCTGCTGAAGCTCATGGGAAGGGAAGTCTGGCTGAGCCAGTCCGCACTACACTGTGTAATCGGTGACCGTAAATAGGCTGTGAGGGAGCTGGCTGGCTGATTGACAATTTGCTTGGTTGCCATTAGTAACAGGCCTGCTCCCAATGGGGCCTAGCTACTGAGGCAGCTGGCCCCAGAAGCTCTTCCATCAGGCCTATGAGGGTGAGCCACTACCAGATAATGGCTGCCAAAGCCTGATAAGTCTTCCCTCCTGCCCAAGGCATGCTGGGAGTTGTAGGCATAAACCTAGGTCTCTGAATAACGTGTTAATCTTTGAACACCATCTGAGATGTGGTGAAAGACAACAGTTGTGGCACCCTGCTTATGGATTTCAGAATAAAGTTTATGATTTTTATGTAACAGCCTGACTATACCATTGAGACATAAGAGTGAATGGAAGATTGACTGATATAGCTGAGGCTAGAATGGAATGGTGGGCAGGATTAGTGGCAGTTGGAGAAAGTTAGGTGGGAAAACAAAGACAGTTAGTGAGGGGTCAGGGTTTGCTCACCCATACTTTCTTTTAAATCAGCCACTCTACATGCCAGTACTACACCTCCCAGCATGCTTTTGGCAGCCCGCAGGTGCCTGCATCCTCTGAGACATCCCATTGCTGATGCTGCTCCTCAATAGAGCATCAAGGAGTAACATTGCCAAGGAGGGGAGGTAAGCGGCTATCAGTGGAAACACCAGCTCTGGCCATTCCTGCTGGGACTGCCTTGGCCTGTGCTTCTCACCCACCAAGTGCTATGTCAGGAGCCTGTACTGAAGGGTCGGGGCTGGGCCGGGCACTTCCCCCCCCCCTTTGTTGGGTCTGTTTCTGGGCATGCACAGAGTGCCTCCCCTTCCTCCCTCCCTCTTAAGGGCAAAGGCTACACACTTGCTTCCCTCAGATTCTGAGAAAACAGCGATATCAGGATGGAATGCCTTTGAGCATGTTTGGCCTCTCGAAGTCATGATGTTGTATCAAGTTACATTTTAAAACAACGCAGAGGGTGGGAGGAGGCACCGCAAATGGATGCAGCCCATTTATGTGGGTTGTTTCCTTTTATGTGGAATTGGGTTGACTGCTCAAGACCAACCTTAGGAGTCAGGATTGTAAGAGACACACAGCACCACCAACCTGTACACTCACAATGGCTACTTAAACCCCCAAAATCCGTGATTTTAGATTTTTCTGGTACATTGTACAGCCAGACCTATCACTGTGTCAAGTTTCTAACTCATCTGAAAGTGGGTAAACATTTCTGGACATATGTGACACACACATACTTTTCGCTTTATAGATAGAAATAACCAGCACTTTGAATTGTGCCCAGAAACAGACCAGAAGCCAGAATAGGGGCAGCAACTCTTCACCTCTGTCCCACCCACTTGTGGCAGAGAAATCCCACCACCACCAACCAGTTACATTTGCTCCAATGCTCAGCATTCAGCTGCCAATTGAGACACATGATCTTCTCCTGCCCTCGTCTGACAATCACAGTCAAATATTGAGTATCTACCCTGCCCTCCACCCCAACAGCCCCATTGAGCACCAACCACCACAGGGGAGAAGGATTTTAGCATCACCTTCTCCCTGACCTGCTAGTAGGGGCACTGTTATGCACAGAGGTCTGTACTAGTATGATCTAGACAAAGGTTGACCACCTAGGTGAGGATGTGATCTAGTGGAAGACAGCCCATGTCCGTGATGTCATGCGAAACAAAAGGCTTTAGTCATGCCTGCTCAGCAATGATCCTGCTAATAATGTGATGGCCTTTCTATGAGAAAATATTTGCTGAGCTGCCTTTTCTCCCACTATTTGATTTACTCCAACATAGGTATTTCAGTGGATTTATGCTCCAAACAAAATAAGCTGGAGCATTTCCCAAACGTCTGGAGCCCAATGAATAGTTACTTCAATTACACCGAATGAGATCATGAAATAATTGGAATGTTGTGCTGAATACTCTGCTAGGTAACGTGTGTGTGATATATATACACACACAGAGACACAGTATATGCTGGCTTTTCTTTTCCCTCTCATGAAAAAAAGACATCCTGTTCAGTATATTAGTTCTCTTCGGTTCTTGGCTCTGTTTTGTAAAATGCCACGCTTGCACTAATTAAAGAAGAAGTCTTATCTTTTATTATATGTGTGTGTCTGAGCATACAAAAACAAACAAACATGAAGGGGCGTAATAGCCACATGATCATCGGCCATCTTTATAACACACAACCTGCTAACCAGCAACAAGGATCTCAAGCAGCGTTCCTGAGTCAGGCATCTGGAAAGCAAAGCCTCAGAAAAGCTGGAGTGGTTTCAATGGAATGCAAGTGTCTCCTATGGTGACAGCCTCCCATAAATAACGTCACTGTGGTTTGGCATAGTGTAATTCTTCCCCACCCCCCACCCCCAGCTCCCGCCACTCCAACAGTGACTTTTAGTATTATTAAACCACTGGAAAGCTGTGCAGAAATCCAGGTGAGCAAGATCCACCTTCAAAGTTAACTCTTGAGACTAAGAACAAAGTAACTTGCCTCTTCATGTAGTTTACATAACTTGGGGGGGGGGGGTAGGTGTCTTATTTTTAGAGAGGACAGTCCTCTGTTTGAAGGTGTCCCCTATTTGATGATCTGTCCACTCTGGTTTAAAGTCAAAGACCCATAAGGCGGGAGAGCAGCAGGATGGGCTTTGAAGTTGCCCATTCACAGCTGGCACCTGGACAGCAGAGCTGAGCAAGCCCACAGGTCACCTAGTCAGTCTTCTCCACTGTGGTGAGATGCCTTGTATTTCTATTTAAATTATGATTTCTAAATTTGCCCCTTGACAGTATCACCCCCACTCTGTGCCCACCTGAGTGCACAAAGCAAGGAAGCAGTGCCATTCCAGCAGGCTGTAATGACTGAGATGAGAGTGGCCATTCTCTAGGGTGACCATATGAAAAGGAGGACGAGGCACCTGGAGCTTTAAGAGTTGCATAAAAAGAGGGAATTTCAGCAGAGGTCATTTGTAGGCCTGCAGCACCTGGTGAAATCCCCTCTTCATCACAACATTAAAGAGCCCTGTCCTCTTTTGTATCTGGTCACTCTAATATAGCTCCTGCAGCTTTAACTGTTGTGAGGAGGAGAGGATTTCACCAGGTGCTGTATGCATACAAATAACATCTGCTGAAATTCCCTTTTTTATGCAACTCTTAAAGCTACAGGAGCCCTGTCATCTTCTTCATGTGGTCACCCTACATTCTCACCAACCCTGCTGAAATACTTCCTCCCCCCCCATCCTCTTCCCTCCCCATTCCTTTTTCCTTGTGTGATATTGAGCAGACATCTGGGTCGCCAAGGAGGAAACAAAATCATGTCTGTTGGCAGGAACCAGTGAAAGGTGTTTCGTTGTGTTTCATTTTTTTTTTTAAGTAGAGTGGCCAGAGCAAGCATCTGTGGTGAGCATTCCTGGGAGACTGAAAAGCAACCATCACCACCCCTGGCCTTCCATGAAGCCTGGTGGGACTGGCCCATTATTGCAAGTTGGGTGGCCACCTGCAGAATTGCCAAAAAAGAAGACATGCATCATGGAAAAAAAATGGACAAAAGTGGCCCCGTATTGGCATGAAATTGGCATATGCTAACTTATATGTATAAGTGCAAATTTAGAAATAATTATTCAAGTTTAAATAGAAATACACTCCTTCTCACCAAAGTGTGGAAGACTGTGACCAGGTGACCTTTGTGTGGCTGCTCAGTCTGTTGTCCAGGTCCTCTTGATGGGCAGCCTCAAGGCCCTTTGGCTCTTCCTTCTGAGGTCCTTTATACCAGACATGAACTGGGAAGACCTTCAATAGAAGACGACTTCAAAATAGAGGACAGTCCTCTGGCAACCCTACAACTAGAGCACTGTCCTCTGTAAAAGAGGACACCTTGCCACCCTAAAACAATTGCAGGAGGGCTGCCCATTGGAGAGGAGTTTGCCAAGAGCCTCAGTTCCAGAGATACCCCTGCAAAATAGTATCCATGCTCCACAAATTTTACCTTCATTGCAACTTGGCATGCAGAACCACTTGGCATGCAAAGTCAAGGGTTACTATGAAGACCTTTTTATTTTCCCAGTGTTTTAACATTTGACCATCTTAGTTTTTTAAAACTTTGCTGCTTTAAAACTGTATTTAAATCTGTATTTTAAATCTCTGTATTGCTGCTCAGTTTTATTCTGGCTCTGCTTTTATATTGTGTTTTTTATATTGTGGTTTAAGTTTTATACTTTAAATCATGCTTTGTGGTTTTAATGTTTGTGAACCACCCAGACAGCTTCAGCTATTGGGCCATATAGCAATGCAGTGCAATGCAATAAATAAATGAGTATGAAACGTGCAACATTTATCATGAACCAACACATACGCGTACAGAATCCCCCACCCTTTCTATTTATTCTATTCATTGAGAAGGCCAGAGAGAGTCCAGAGGTTCTGCAAACAGTTACTTTGGATGAAAATGCAGCGCTTAGCAAGAGCAGGTCCATGGAGAAATGGGAGAGCAAAGGGGATGCGGACAGATTCATTTCAGGAAGGCTTCGCCCACATTCAACTGCAAGGAGGGGAGCTGGTGCAGCCAGCACTGAGTTCCAGTGGCAAAGATCTGAAAAAAAACTGGAGCTTCATCAGGGCCCACCCAGTCGGTTTGAACGAGGCCAGGTCACCTTACGAAGGCTGATGAACTTTGCTTCTTGAAACAGAATCTAAAGGCGGATGAAATCTGATGGGAAAAAGAGAACACATTTTTTAATAAGCCGGTCCGAGAGCCGAGCATCCAAAGCAAGCCCCCAAAGACGAGGCTGATGCTGACGGATTAGCATTGGCAGCAACTAGAGGCCCACAGCTGCAGGTCAGAGGTCACGCTTTGTAAATGGCCGGTGTTTTGCTAGGGGAAACTCAGGCTCACAAGGCTTAATTCGGGAGGCTGAAACTGGCGAGGAACAAGGTTGTCTTTCAGCATTGCTTTTTGGTCGTTGGGACCTCCGAGATTTCTCAAGCCCTTCAGGTCCTTCCTAAATCCAGAAGGGCTAACCAGGCATCCGAACGCTAAGTTTCAGGAAATGAGTTCGATGGTGGCCCTTTACATGCCGCCCCAAAGGAGGATGGAAGAGACCACAGGTTTGCATGAAACATGCTCATTTACATGGTTGCATGCAAATTTAGAAATCAGGACTCATTTAAAGAGGAACACAAGACATCTCAACAGAGTGAGGAAGACAGTGACAAGGTAACCTGTGTGCTGCTCATTCAGCTGTCTAGGTACTGATGCTTGATGGGGAACTTCAGGGTCCCGCTCACCTTTGTCTGATCCAGAGCAAGGGGCAGGCGAACAAGAAAGTTGCCATGGAGAAGAGTTCCAGTTTGTTGAAACTTTCGTCCACTTCTCTCTCTCTCTCTCCCCCCTGTCCCTGAACTCATCTCCACCTCTAATTCCTGTGCTAGTTGTCCTCACACTGCCCTCATGTTCTGCATTGATGGGAAGGCGGCTGACCGCTTTGTCAGCCTGGAGCCATGACTGCGGCGTTTACTGGAAGAGACACAGAGTTTCCTCAGCGTCATTTACTACGATTCCCTATGCCTTGCTTCCCAGATGCTGTTTGTGTAGGAGCTGGAAAAGCCATAATGAGTTGCGGATGTTCTGCGGCTGGCTTGCATTTCAGGGATGGCAACAGTAGCTGCTCCTTTTCTCTCCTCCTTGTCACTACCTGATGGATGTGGTAGGACTATAGGAGATTCCAGGAACGCAGCAGCAGCAGCAGTGATGTCAGCAGCAGAGCTTTGCCCATGAGCATGCCAGTCAGCAGCTTAGTTGTCTGAACATTGCAGCTAGCAGATGAACATTCTGCCTGTGCTAGAAGCTGTAACCTAGAAATTGATGGGGGGGAAATGGTACCTTTTCGATCCTATTGGGGACAGAGGAAGCCTCCTTATACTGAATCAGACCATTGGTCCATCTAGCCCAGGATTATGTCAGCACCGACTTGCAGCAGTGGCTCTCCAGTGTTTCAGGCAGGATTCTTTCCTTGCCCTACCTGGAGATGCTGAGGATTGAACCTGGGACCGTCTGCAAGCAAACCATGTGCTCTACCACTGAGTTACAGCTCACGGTATTTTGGAACAAATGAAAAAGGGAATGAAATGGGGCCCGTTCAGCTCAGTTTTCCTTTGTTAAGCAATGTATGCGGAGAAGGAGGAATTGGTGCAAATGGAAGTCCTGAACAGATTCATACTAGGGTGTGCATATGTCCTCTTCTATACAGGGCACTCCTCTATTTGAAAGCATCCATTGTTTGAAGGGCTGTCCTGGCCAATTCCAGTTTAAAGATAATGATAGGAACTGTTGCCCATCTACAGTTAACAGCTGGATACAACAACAACTTTATTTACGAGCTGCCTCTACAAGAGAGGTTTAAAGCTCTTTCAAGGTGCTTTAAAAAAAATTACCTCTACAAGAACGGAGCGCAAATCGGGCGTAGAGGCACGTTATCTCTCCGATTATTCGCATTATCGAATGCGAGTTAAATCGCGAGTTTTATTTTGCTCCGGCCGTTAAAGCGCATTTTGCCTATGTGAACAAGCGCTTATGCGCATTAACTACTTGTAAAGCGCATTTTGGTCATCCGTTAATGCGCTTTGCCGCCTTTCGCCGCCTCTTGTGCAGAGGTATTAGGTGTAAATGCGCTTCAGCGATTATGCGCATAATCGCCTAACCGGGCGCAAAAGCGAATCCTTGTAGAGGGGGCCACGGTCCATAGACCAAAAGAGCAAAAAGACAAACAATACAATATCCAAGTACATATTGTTGTGAGTCTTACTGTTATCCAGTACGTCTTAAAAGTTAGCCCCATCCAAGCTGAAATCTATTTTGTATTACATAGGAAATATACTTTGCCACTTGTAATGTGAGAGGTTTGTCTGTGCCCCAAAGCAGCTCTCCAACTAAGGAATCCCGAGACCACCCTGAAAAGCGTTGAATTATGGGGAATAACTGAACAAGTAGGCATGCAAGTCACCTGATTGCAGTCTTCCACACTATGGTGAGATGGCCTGCATTTCTATTTAAATTATAATACTACTTCCTTGCAGGCAGTAGAAGACTGTCTGGGCCTTCTACTAAAATCAGTGAAAAATCCTACAGACCTTTTTAAAAAGGCCTATACAATTGGCACCCTGTGTCCAACTTGTCTGGATGCATAGCAGAAAGCCTAAAATTTTCATGTCATTTAGATGGAAAACACCGAAGGCAGCAGAAAACTGGCTGCATCTCCCACTCAAAGGAATGGGAAAACAAAAAAGAATTGGGTGGGGATGGGAAATTCAACAAATGCAATTCAAATGAATGGGAAACAAAACAAATTAAGATTGGGGGGGGGGGGGGGAATTAAGAGAATGAATGAATGAAAGTCCCCCATGCCATGCAGATGCCAAGAGCCCACCATCATTCTCAAACATAGCATATAATAGCAGGGCAGGTAATTTGGCACCTTGTTGCAAGCTGCAATATTACAAGCATGCTGTGGGTGACAGAGCATATGCTTTGCATAAAAAAGATCCCAGGGTTAAATCCTATTATCTGCACTTTAAAAAAATCTCAAGCCTGATGTCTGAAAAAGCAGTTACAGATCGATGATCCTCAAAGTTGGAATTTAAAACTGACATCAAAAAGGTTACAGCTTTCTTTTTAAAATCACTTTTTACATGAGCTGAATTGCTCGCCTTCCAGAAGGAAGTGTTTGACCCATTTTCCCTTTCCTTTTGATGACGGGGAGAAGATTATTTGAAGTCAAGGTTTCCCATGGCTTTTTGTCAATGCCGATGTCTTTCATATCTAAAGTGAGGTCCCATCTAAAACTGCATGAAGGCCCAAGGGGGATTAGAGATACCTGCTGCTCGTTCCCTTCCAGCTCCATTAAAGCATGACTGTGGCTTCAAGACACCCCTCGACTTCTTTTAATTACAGTTGCTCTTCGGGATTAAATATTATTGCTAGCCCATGTGTGAAAAACCATGCACTTTGCCAGTACCATGGAAGAAAGAGGTACCAGATCCCTTACCCTTTGCATGTGATAGTCACGTACTGCTCGGCGTCATTACCTACACCAGCTTATGGCAGAGTTATTGTCATTACAGGGAATTGGTAACCTTAGGGTGACCATATTTTGGAAACCAAAAAGGAGGACAACATGGTTAGCTCCCTAAGGGGCATGCCCACCAACATGTCTGGCCCCAGGGGGCATGTCAAGCACCGGGGGTGGGGGGGTGCCCACCTGAACGTAGCCTTGGTCACATATCTGATTTTACAACACACAATTAAGACAAATCTGTTCTAGATAACATCTTAATGTTAAAATCACTGAAATAAAGAACAACGGATCTGAAATTAACTTCACTTACTCCTACTTTTGTAGCTTTTGCTATACTCTGTGTGATACATTCTCCCCTTCCCTCAAATAACTGTTCTGACTGTATCCTCACTCCGCTGCAAACTGCTGCTGCTTTTAACAGGGCTTGCTACCAACTGGCTGGCTGGCTTTTTTGTTTTTAAATTTCAATTTTTGTTTCAACCTTATGTATGATTGTCACAAGTTTCTCTACTCTAACATTAGGGTGGGTGTTATGGTCGGCAGACACTACTTCACCCATTCTCACGTCTCACTTATATACATTAGCTTCTCAAGGCTTGCGCATTGACACCATTTCTCACATACAGTTTTTGAACTCCTGTCTACTTCCTGCACAAACACGCGACTCTGAGACTTTCTTTCTAATGCCCTACGTTGCCTACCAGCACCATAGGGCTAAGTTACAACAGGTGTCTCTGGGTTGTCTGTGCAGCCTGTGTTCTCTCTCTCTCTCTCTCTCTCTCTCTCTCTCTCTAAGTCATTGCAGCCAAACCAAAGCCTCCAGCCTCAAACAATCTCCCCCTCTCTCCCTCTGCCAAAGTCTCCCGATGGTCCAGCCAGGCCACACACTTGTGGCCAGGGGTATTGCTTATTATTTGGTCATGTCTAGTGACTCTTACTTTAAAAATCTCCGCCGCCAGCTGCCTCCACCTCCTCTCCTCTCCTCCTGCACACCTGTTCGACTCTGATGCACTCTTAAAACACTCTGGGGGGCAAGCCAGCCTCTCAGGGCCAAGCTACAGATGAATCTAGGTTGCCTTCAGCCTCTCTCTGCTTTATGCCAGCCAGCCAATGTATCCAGCTTCCACCTCAAACAATCCCCCCCTTCTCTGCCAAAGTCTCCCAACAGTCCAGCCAGGCTGTGCACTTGTACCCTTTGGCTGGGGGTAGGGTGCCAGCTTATAGCTTGGTCACATCTGGTGACTTTTGTTTTTTTTTTAAAAAAAAACTCTGCCACCAGCCACCTCTGTCCACCAACATTGGACTCTGAGATGCTTTTAAAAGGCTCTATGTGGCATGCCAGCCTCTCAGGGGTAAGCTACAGCCGTCTCTGAGTTGTAACTCTGTCTGAAACTGATGCCAGCCAAAGCTTCCAACCAGCCAACACCTGGACTTACACTTGATTCTGAGATGCTCCTGAAAGGCACTGTGTGGCATGCCAGCTTCTCAGAATTCAGTCTAACTCTGTCTCTAAGAGATAGCCAGCCAGCCCAAGCCACAAATCTATTTTTTTTCTCTGACACGCACTTCAAACGTTCTGCATTGCATGCCAGCAGTGCAGACAGAGCCTAGCTCACAAGTGAACAAAGTGAAATGGAAGAGAAGGGGTAGCAAAGCAAAGCAACGCCATGCCAGGTTCCAACATCCATATCAAAAGGACATCTGCAAAGATGAGAGCCTCTCTCTAGACTGACACCTCACTATTGGTCATGAGAGTTTTTCTCTAAGGATGACCCTTCATTGCCCATGATGTGGAACTCTGAAAAAAAAGGCCTCTGGCCTGTTCCATTTTGCCCTGTGGGCTGCTTTGACTGACCTCTCCTTTCCCACATTTTGAACTGTGGATGCCTCGCCTCTGACCACCAAATCTGCAACAGGAAAGGTGCCCTGCTGGCCCAGCACTTCTTAGCTAAAAACTTGACATTCCTTTGATACCAATAGCTGAAAATTCTCAAGGTGCAATACCCTAAAGAGGAGGTTTGACAACCTGAGTTTGAAGGTTATGGCTCCAGCGTGTTTTTTTTTAAAAAAATTTAAAATCTCAAACTTTACAAAATTCAATGGATGAACAGATCTGCTTCAAACTTGGCAAGGATAAAGCCCTACCTGAGATTTATCATGGTGCCAGGTTTCATTTCTTTCTCTTTAAAAATGACAGTTTTTTAAAAATATATATTTTAAAACCTCAAACTTAAAAAAATCCCTAGAAATCAGTGGATGAACAGATTTGCTTCAAACTTGGCAAGGCTAAAGCGCTATCCGAGAACTACCATTTTGCCAAAGTTCATCTCTTTACCTTTAAAAATGAACGTTTTTTAAAAATATATATTTTAAAACCTCAAACTTTTTTTTTAAAAAAACCTAAAAATCAACGGGTGAATGGATCTGCTTCAAATTTGGCATGGCTAAAGCCCTTTCTCAAAGCTATCATGGTGCCAAGCTCCATCTCTTTATCTTTAAAAATAGCAGAGTTGTACGCATTTTTGTTAATTCTCATTAAAGTAGAGCTGCCCTTTGGCTGGCTAGGATGGGAAAAATCTGTTTTTTTTGTCAAATTTCATAATCCCCCCCTTTCCTGGATTTGTTACCAAAAGTTCTGACAAATCCAAGTTTTCCCTGTCATATGGTCACCCTAGCTGGTGTCATCAGATCAGGGCCGGCCGTACCATTAGGCAGTTCAGGTGGCAGATACTGATGTGAAGGGCAGCAGCGACAACATCCCAGCTGTTCCTTCTAAACTCCTTGTCTGTTCCTCCCACATAACGTAACCTGCCTTCCCCCGAGGGTGACCATTTGAAAAGGAGGACAGGACTCATGAATCTTTGGTCCCCTCTACAAGGATTCGCTTTTGCGGCCGGTTAGGCGATTATGCGCATAATCGCTGAAGCGCATTTACACCTAATCCCTCTGCACGAGAGGCGGCGAGAGGCGGCGAAGCGCATTAACGGATGACCAAAATGCGCTTTACAAGTAGTTCATGCACATAAGCGCTTGTTCACATAGGCAAAATGCACTTTAACAGCCGGAGCAAAATAAAACTCGCGATTTAACGCGCATTCGATAATGCGCATAATCGGAGAGATAACGCGCCTCTACGCCCGATTTGCGCTCCGTTCTTGTAGAGGTAAATTTTTTTAAGCGCCTTGAAAGAGCTTTAAACCTCTCTTGTAGAGGCAGCCTTTGATAGTTGTATAGAAAAGAGAATTTCAGCAGGTCTCATTTGTGTGCATGCAGCACCTGGTGAATTCCCTCTTCATCACAACAGTTAAAGCTGCAACAGCCCTGCCCTCTTTTGTATCTGGCGTCCTGTAACTTGAGCCCATTATTCTGTGTCCTGCATTCTGGAATGATCGAGAAGAGATCCTGGCCTTCCTCTGTGTGACAACCTTTCAAGTCCTTGAAGAGTGCTATCATGTCTCCCCTCAGCCTTCTCTTCTCCAGGCTAAACATGTCCAGTTCTTTCAATCTCTCCTCATAGGGCTTTGTTTCCAGACCCCTGATCTTCCTTGTTGCCCTCCTCTGAACCCCCTCCAGCTTGTCTGCATCCTTTTTGAAGTGTGGTGCCCAGAACTGGACACAATACTCAAGATGAGGCCTAACCAGTGATTTGTAAGCGATACTTCTATGAATGCAGCCCAAAATAGCATTTGCTTTCTTTGCAGCCACATCACAGCTCTGACAGTGAGGCTCAAAGTCAACCAGTCTTTACCTTGCAGTGCTGGCTCTAGGGGCTTTTGGTCATGTGGAAGTTTTATGCAAATCTTTGTCCTCTTTTTGTCTTTTGATACATTTCCACTTTGTGTGTGTGTGTGTGTGTGTGTGTGATGCATGAATAGCCACACTTGCCATATTCTGCAGTCTTGTCCTTGCTAGATACCAAACAACAGCAACAGAGTGTTATTGGGTTGAACTAGCTGCCCTTTGGTCCTTTTCACTGCCAATTTTGTGCTTATTAATGTAGGCTGACCATCTGAAAAGGAGGTCAGGGCTCATGTAACTTTAACAGTTGTAGAGAAAAGGGAATTTCAGCCAGTGTCATTTGTATGCAATTAGTTCCTGGTGAAATTCCCTCTTCATCACAACAGTTAAAGTTGCAGGCACTATACTAGAGTGACCATATACAAAAGAAGGCAGGGCCCCTGCAACTTTAACTGTTGTGATGAAGAGGGGATTTCACCAGGAACTAATTGCATACAAATAACACTGGCTGAAATTCCCTTTTCTCTACAACTGTTAAAAGTTACATGAGCCCTGTCCTCCTTTTCATATGGTCAGCCTAATTAATGAGCAAACATTACATGTCATATGCCTATGAATTGAAGCTCTGGGATTTTCCTTAATGGAATATGTGGCATTTTAACATACATACACAAAGGGTGACCAGATAAAATCCAGGTCAGGGCTCATGTAACTTTAAGAGTTGTAGAGAAAAGGGAATTTCAGCCAGTGTCATTTGTATGCAATTAGTTCCTGGTGAAATCCCCTCTTCATCACAACAGTTAAAGTTGCAGGCACTATACTAGAGTGACCAGATACAAAAGAAGGCAGGGCCCCTGCAACTTTAACTGTTGTGATGAAGAGGGGATTTCACCAGGAACTAATTGCATACAAATGACACTGGCTGAAATTCCCTTTTCTCTACAACTGTTAAAGTTACATGATCCCTGACCTGGATTTTATCTGGTCAGCCTAGTATCATACACACATACACACCATTCTCGGGATCCCACCTTAATGAGTTATGTCCTCTGCAAGCTGTGAAGGCATCTGATAATGGGATTTTGAGGTCATTGGGTGCAGGGGACATCAAGGCAACATCTTGGAGTGGATATTTCATGGATTATGCTGAGAAACACAACAAAAGGAAGTGGTGCTGATTTGGGTTGCCTGAGTGTCCATCTCACAATGGGAGAGGGAAGGACCTTTCTTTAGAGAGGCTTGTTGAAAGCCATCATCAGCTTAAGGGTGAAAATAAACCATTGATGGGGAGATTGAGGGGATTGGGGCAATATTGTTCTGCAGATGCAAGTAATCCTTTTGAACCCAGGAATATCCAATCAATGAAATCAACAGACACCACTAGCTGATGCTAAATAAATAAGAAAGGTGGCCGGGCGGAAGAGCCGCCTCTCGGTCCATATAAGGATGCTGAGCTGGAAGCCACCCCTGCCGCCTTCTTTTTGTGCTTTGGTTAGAGAGCAGCAGCAGCAGCTGCTGCGATGGAACATAAATAGCTTCCTTTCACAAGGTGCAATACACGGGGCAAGACTGACTTTCTCTATGACTAAATTTGCAGGTGATGATGTTGATCCATTGAGGGCGGGGAGGGGGGAAGTCAGCATCCCCCCAAAAAACATATCAGTAGCATAATACCTTTTATTAGCATGAAACAAAACGTCACACCATTCATTTCTATCCAGCTCCATTATTATGCTCCATCCATTCCTATTCTGTTGCTTGCTTGAAATCTCTTGCTTGAAAAGACTCGCATGAGATCAGAGGTGCACAACCTGAGTCTGCCCCCCCATCTTGGCACAGGAGCTCTGACCCCCCCCCTGCCAAATTCCCTCCCCCAGCAATCCTGTTGCTGATTGCTGTTTCCTTGTAGGTAGCCATAGTGAGGAAAGAGGATTATGTATCAGGATCACTGCACTGGTGTGTGTGCATGGATGCAAGTGTGTGTGTGAGAGGCTGTCTCTACAAGAGCGATTGAAAGCTCTTTCAAGGCGCATTACCGATTTTCCCTCTACAAGAGCGGAGCGCAAATGAGGGGTTCAGGCGCTTTTTATCTCCTGTTATGCGCATTTTCGAATTCGCGTTAAATAGCGAGTTTTATTTACCGCAGGAGTAAGAGCGCCTTATGTCCGTGTAAACAATTGCTGTTCAAGCACATTAATGATCAGAGTGGGCAGACTGTGGTCGTGATGTCATGCATAGAACTGCCCCTTTGCTGGGAAAACCTCCGACTTTTTCATTTAGCTTTATTTCCTTTCTCCTCCTGGCAACTTCCCCCTTGTTCTCCATCTCTCCGCATGGAAGCTCCAGGAAGAGGAGACCCAACATGAACTGAAAATAAAATTTCTTTTAAGTACCCTCATGGGATATTTTTTACATGGAGATACGGGGCCAGATGGAGGTGGTTTCACAAGAAGTAAAGGGGGTAAGAAGGATGTGCGCATGTGCGCATAATTAGCATCAGCTTAGACATATAATCCCCTCGTTTCTTGCTGGGTTCCTGACATGAGCTGTGTGTTTGTGTGCGTGTGTATGTTTTACAATGGTTGAGCTCGCTGGGAAGAGGAGGGGGAAGGAATGAAGCAGCATCCTCCTGTCTGCTTTGGTGTGCATGTGTGCAAGGCACATTCCCATTTACTCCTGAGCAGTTCACTTGAAATGGCAATTGGGTGAAGGGGGGGGAGAAGCAGCTTTTCAAAGGCTGCTGGAGGGAGAAACTTATGAGGCACATTCCCATTTACTCCTGAGCAATTCTGGGAGGGGGGACAACTTCAGCTGGTGATCGGGTGAAATGGGAGGGGAGAGAGGTAGCCGAACAGGTTAACCAGGTCATTACCGGCAGGTAACCCAGGTAACCAAAGGTGGGAGATTCTGGTGGGCAGGGAGAATAAAGGGAGGGAACCTGTTTGGGCAATTCCTCTGGGACAAAGCTCATTGATTTCAGCAACATTTGCATGTGAATCTCCGCAAGGAAACAACTTTTAAATTGCCTTGCATAGAACCCGTCCTGTGCTTCAACTGCTCTCGTGTGTAGGTATTAGGTGTAAACGCGATTGTCAGGAGATGCGCATAATAAGCGAACTCTTGTAGAGGGGACCAGAGAGAGAGAAAGAGATCTCAATCCCAAGCCAAAAAAGTTGCACTCCTCTGCTTTTAACTGTGTATCTACCTGGGTTGTTCCTTCTCTTCTCCTCTTTTCTCTTCCCTATTTAATAAATCCTAGCTGCTGTTGCCCTGCCCATTCTGTTAAGTTGCCCCACTTTCCCCCCATATCTGCCTTCAGGATATGCAGAGATTGGTGTGTGTGTGTGTGTGGATGGGTGTTCCTGGGATTCATTCCTGCCCTCTCACCCATCCCACTACAGTTTGAAACTTGGCTCCATCATTCCCTCCACTACCCAGGGCTGTTGGAAGTGAAACCCAGTTTCCATTATGAATTTTGATAACATTTTATCTGCTACCCATGTAGCCTCTTGAATTGTTTAGGGTTGCTGATTTTTTTTATTTAAAAAAAACATGTTTTTTATTGATCAATAGTTTAAACGTTTATACTGTGAGCTGTCTAGAAGTATTATTATTTTTTAGTTAAGCCAAAAGGTAGGATATACATTTCTTAACAAAGAAATAATAAATACTAGTCTGGAAGAACAGAGATGTTTGACTCTCTTCACTCATTCATATCCCCCAAAGTATCGTTCCAAACAAAAGAAGTAAACAAAACACAGCACAAAATCCCCGATGAGCAGAACCGAAGGCAGCTCTTCCCTTTCCCAGCCTTATGGATCCAACTTTCGGAAGGTTTAGATGTTTGATGTTTGGCTGGAATTAATTTCCATGACCCAATGTTTTATTTCATTTCAAGCAATGAAATGAATACCATTCTATTCCCAGTCCACCTCCTCATCCTTTGGACCAAGGCTAAAGTTAACAAATCCAATAAACTCTGATATTCCCTCCCCCCTCCCCCCACCCACCCCCAGTTTTGTTATGTCATGGCAAAGGGCCGTCTTTCTTTCAATTGAAACAATATGTGGCAAGTTTCCATGCTCAACCGATCATCATGAAGAACGTAGGGAATTGCCTTTTAATCACACAGAACTTGGTCCAGCTAGCTCTGTGTTGTGTGCACTGGCTGGCAGTGGCTCTCCAGGGTTTCAAGTAGGGATGTCGGAGAAATCCACAATGAATCTCGATAAGTTCAGATTCCTATGAATTCTCATTCTGCAGCAGATCAGCTTTTTCCAAGTTATGCAGATTCTGCAGGCTTGTGGACTGGTTTGTCACGTTTAAGGGGATTTGCACTAGTTTGCATTACTGCCAATTTGGTTAAAATCTGGTTAAAAACTTACCATCCTGTAGCAATGAGTTCCATAGATAAATTTTGATTAATTATGTCAGCCAGCCACTAAACTATTTAAATTAGAAAGCATATGGTGATGCCTTGATGGAATGGACATGAATACTATAATACTTGCCGCATGGGATACTGGGGGGGGGGGGGTGTCTACACCAGCCCATTATTGCAGGATTGTATCACAGTCATCATTAACGGGTCACATGACATTCAACTGCTCCTGCAGTGATCTCAGGTCCACCTCTCAGCTATTCAGGAATATCGCTGACTGCTCTTTTTTTCGGCTCTCTTGCTACAATCCCGAAGTCCGTGACTGGTGTGCCCCCCTCCCTCATGAAGCTGTTGCTGTTCGGTGCAAGTTCCTGGCTCAGTGAACATCCAACCAGCTGCCAGGGGCATGTCCACCGGCTTTGGAGGTGTGTGGGAGTGGACCCGGCCACCATTTTCACCACATGTTTTCGATGTGTATTGGCGTGTTTTGGCATTGAGAGTGTGTATTTTTTTTAATACAAGTGCATCTATCTGTGTGCAGCATCGCATATTCGATGGACTCCCTGTCCACCCCATGTGTTGCTGTTCATTCATGTGCATCCCCCACGAGTCATAAAAAACAGCCCCGTAGCTGCGTCATCTGCTTAGCCCCGCCCACTTCTGCTGATCCACATACGGAAACACTGTCACGGGGCACACATCCTCCCACAGCAGCACTCCTGTCATTGTGGGAAACATCGCTTGCATGCACCACGTGAGTGCCGATCGCGGAAGTGGAAAAACTCACCATCCGTTGAGAAAGGGCTGTAGGTGTAGAAAGGGCCTGGGAAAACAAAAGGAAGTACTTCTTCAAGCAATGCATAATCAACCTATGGAACTCATTGCCACAGTATGCTTTTGATGGCAGTTCTATGTATGGCTTTTAAAGGACTTGATTAATGCATGGAGGATAGGTCTCCCTAGGGAGGGATGAATCATTCAATTTCAATTTCTCATTTATCCAATCTTAAGTTTGGTTCACCTAGAATTTGAGCATTGTCTTTGAGGGTTTTTTTTTTTTTAATAAAGACTATCAGATGAAAGTTCTTCCATATTTCTGTGCTTTCTCCTAACATATGCATTTTTGTATGCCCAATGTATACATTTTTATAGACAATTTTCCTAATAAAATGCATTTTAACATTATTTCCATGAATATACACATTTTTGTACATAACATATTTTTTTATTGGAGAGCTCCTTTGGAAAATTCAGAGAAATATAAATTTTGAAGGATAACTGAGTTTCCCCCATCCCTGGGTCTACCTGAGACCACCAGTCCATTTGTGATCAACCCCACAATGACTTTGCACCTAGTCCACCTAGTCCACCTAGTCTAACAAATAAGCCAATCTGCGCAGAAGCAATTTAGAAGATATGTTTCCTACATGCCCGTGAATACTCAGCAAAGAGATTTATGGCAACTAATGATGCTACAGAAGCATATGCCTCCAGACAGGGTCCCTGTTAATGAGGTTTGGCTTGAAACTGATTAGAAAAGGCTGCTGAGCAAAGAGAGTTATACCAGGCTCTCAGCTTCAAACTGTAGGAGCCTAACCGCTTTAATCAGGATAAACCCAGGTAAGCGATGATTAATATGGGGCTGGCTGGACAGTGTGGAAGAAAGGCTTGATAGCTGGATGGTAGGTTTTGATTGCCTTACCCAGTTGGAGAGAAAGAACTTCAGTTGAACCATTGTCCACCATTTCATAAATTCTCCCAATGTCTCCTGGGGATACCTAGAGTTTGACCTTCAACACTCGGACCAAAGTCCTTTTCTTTGTCTCCTAATAAACAGCACTGATGACTTTAGGGCTCCAGCTGCTGCACAGCTCCGAGCTTCCTGAAAGAGACGACTTCTCCATGTGAAGTCTCATTAATGTGGACTTAGGGGCAGTTTGGACTCCTGACAGCTGCTTCTCTCTCCTCATTATAGGCCCTGACTAGTTAGAGCAATCATTTCAAATGCTTTGCTTGATGGAAAAGTGGCTGTTGGTTATGAACCGGCCTTCATAGAAGCCCATTGTATGAAAGCTTCAGGCCTCCTGTTTTGACAGCATTGGGGGAAAGGGGGTGGAGGGGAGAGAGAAGGTCCCACTTAGCGTGACGTTTTAAAACATTTTGACAGATATTTCACCCCCCTTCCTTTCCCTTTGCTTTGGTGTCTGCCTGAGTTGTATCAATTCCACGCCAAGACAACTTGTACTAAGCAACTAATGACCTGCTTGTATTTTTTAAAAAATATATTTTATTATTATTATTTGAGAAGTGGAGGTATAATTTTGCAAGGGGGTGTTGGCTGTCATTCTTCGAGAGAAAATAGATCAGAACCAGCTGTTGAGCAGGGCAGCAATTCACACACACACACACACACAGAGTCCACCTCTCATCCCTTCATTTTAGGGCCAAAGACATGGAAAGATTTGATGTGCACATAATTTTGAAAATACAATGGATTATACCCAGAGACTCCTTTGTCTGTTGCTATGCTGACTTAGGTCTCATCTCTTTAAGAGCATGGGTATGCGCGCACACGCACACGCACACGCACACACATGGGGGGGTTAACCTGCTTTAGAATCATAAAAAGAGGGAGAACAAAAGTGGATGGTGGAACTGTAGACTTCCTCTTGCCTCTGATGCATTGGAGGCTGGTGACTCCAACGTCAGTGGAGCAATGAATCTGTCCTGGGTTTCAGTCAGGACCAGTCAGAACTCTAAAGGAGCTATTCAAGGTGCTGTACCTATTTGGGGGGGGGGGATTGGGTTCAGCACTTTGGAAAGCTCTTTTAGAGTTCTGGATGGTTCTGACTAAATCCCAGAGTGGATACACTGTACCATTGACATCGGATCCACCAGCATCCACTGCTGTCTCAATGACCCGAGCATCACTAGAGCAAGCAATAAAACGCAGGCCCCTTCCTACACAAATGCCATGATCCAATTCCATAAGTAGAATCACATGATTTGTATTTATGGTCACATAAGTAACTCACTTGCTTTCAATGTATTATTATTGAAATATAAAGTCCTAAATAACTAAGGACCAGGTCACCTCAAAGATCCTCTCCCCCTATATAATCCCATTAAACCACTCCAATCTTTAGTGGGGGAAGCCTTGCTGTCCGTCCACATCCTGCAGTGTTCCATCTGGCAGCAACATCACAATGGGCCTTCTCTGTGGTGGCACCATCCCAGTGGAATGACCTCCTAGTAGCAGACAAGTCAGGCACCAATGTGCTTTTGAAGATCACTAAAAACTTACTTGTTTACCAAACATAACTTACTGCTTTTACCAAACATCAGCTTGAAAGAGAACTTCTCTACACACAGGGAAAATCCTGTGGCTTTCCTCCTCACAGTAATCCCACTATCGTGACAAACTCCTTCACACACGACTACATGATTTGTTCCCTTCTTAGAAAGGCCCTGTTGTGTTTTAATGAGACAGTGCCATCTAGTGATGGAGAAATCCTGCTTGGTTGTTGTTGTTTTTCCCCCAAATGTGCCGTTCCTAGCATGGGAGGCATCCTGGCCGTTGACGATGTCATGTAATGGACCCGCAAACTTCTGTGAGTGGCCAATCACAAGTGTGCTGTCAATCACTTGTTTAGAGAAGCTCTAAATGTTGTTGTGCTTTTGTAATGACATATTGTTTTATATATTGCTGTAAAGCACTTCAGGATTTTAAAAACTTGAAAGCAGTATGTAAATGTGTCAAATTAAAATAAAATAATCTTCACTATTACCAATGGGCAGCCTAGTAAGTATAGCAGTGCAAGTGCTAACATTTCCGAAGTCACCCCCCCCCCCCAACACGCACCCACCCCACTGCCCTTGGGCTGCAGTTACAATTCAGCTCATGCATTTCTGCACCAAAGGCACTCCAATCGGAGATTCCCTTGGCTCCTGTTCCAGAAAGACAGCTGGAAAGTATTTAGGAAGCTACACTTGTTTATCCATTTATTTTAAAAAATAAAAAAGAAGGAAGGGTAAATAAATCCATGTTGCAGGTTCCTTGTTCACTTATAATTTCAGCTATTATTCAATGGGCAAAAATAGACCCACAAATTATTGATTGCAGTTGTTGTTGTTATTATTATTATTATTATTATTATTATTATTTAAAATCTGCCTAGTTATAGCACTTAATAGAATCAGAATAATTTTTTTCTCTCTTTTAGGCCAGCAGAATGAACCTCTCCCATTTTCAAACTTTAACTGTGTAGAACATTATTATTATTATTATTTCATTATTTATTACATTTATACACTGCCCCATAGCCAAAGCTCTCTGAGTGGTTTACAAAAATTAAAATTTTGGACATTAAAAATCGCTATACAAAATTTAAAAGCATAAAACCATAAACAGACAATATATAAAAACAGTATACATTTAAAACAACTGTGAACTCTCAGCCAGGCTTAAATATAGCTCTGGGGTCAATTAAAAACTAAGTACATGCTGTTAAATGTTAAATGCCTGGTTGAAGAGAAAAGTCTTGACCTGGCACCGAAAAGATAACAACGTTGAGTGGAAACCTTTTGAATTTCACTTTTTTCCTGGTAAAAGCAGTATGACTATATTTTCCTATCAGGAATAAAGTAGATACAGTGTGCAGGTGTTTTGACTTCCTCCTTAGCACAATGCTGACCATGCCTCTAGGGCTGTGACATTTCTCTTTGGATAATATCAAGTCTTGGTACAGGGGGCTTAACGTTTATATGGTGCCATTTACTGGTGTTTTTCCAGTTAGCACCACTCTGACATTTTCTTATATTACATACTGCTGTTCCAACAATAAACAAGCCATTACGGAGGTCAGAGGGCAAACCCTGGCTGTTTTATATTCATTGTTTTAGGAATTGACTTGCACCTCTCATTAAAATACCTGTATACACTCTGGACGAATTTGCAAGGAAAGTGGACGCTGAAGGTCTAAGAAGTAACTGGATGAATTCAGCTGTCACACAACCTAGATTCATCTTGCTCCGCCACCACCACCACACACACACACATACACACATACACATATATTGCGCTCTCAGCAATTTCCAACAGAATGCAAGCTGTCCAATTTAAAGTCGGATCAGACCTCTGCAGAGTTTTGATAGGTTTTCTTCCATTTAGCCTGTGAACAAACATCAGGGCCAGTTGCAGAATTTGGATCAATGCCCAACATAAATGAATCCAAGATCTGCAATAAACAGCCATATAGACCAGTATGATCACACCAACTCAACTGGAGAAGCTAGTAAAGACTTCTGAAACCTTCAAGAACAAAAGCCTCAGGTCTTCTAGACCTTTGAAACAATGAAGTTGTGTAACCCTGAAAGGCTTACAATTATTGTAGTGATCAAGTTATAATTTACAGGCATTCTTTAATGGGACACTACTCAACAATATGTTGTTTGTGGACATGACCTAAGGCAGCCTTCACCAAGCAGGCACCTTCCTGATGTATTGGACTACAACCCCCATCATCTACTAGCTAGCAATAGTGGTAGTTGTAGTCCAACACATCTCAAAGACACCAAGCTGGGGAAGCCTGACCTAAGACATGAGACGGCAATATGAACTGCGGAGCCACTTTGTGGATTAATACTGCAGTCCTATGCATGTCTACTCAGAAGTAAGTCTCATTCCGTTTAATGAGACTTACTCGCAAGTAAGTGGGTATAAGACTGCTACCTTAAGTTGCAATCTTACACACATTTGTCTGGGACTCAGCCCCATTGAATATGATCAGACTTACTCCTGAGTAGACATGCATAGGTATCCTTTGTAAAGTTGTGTTTTTCCTCATATTTGTCACTTAGATGAATGGGCCGAGAAACATTCTAATGCCATTATGACATAAAATTAACAATTTTACTGATGCATCTGACTGGTCCATGTCCACAAAAGCTTATTCACAATATAATTGGTATTTAAGGTCCTAATGTTCCATCATTGCACCAGATTAATAAATCTTCATATCTCCAAGATGCAGCAACATTTCCAGGGTATAAAATGCCCCTATAGTTTCCCCCTCCCCACGAAGAAAAGCAGTCCTGTATCAAACTCCAGTCAAATGAAGCACCAAATATCTGGGCAGGTAAGAGCATAAGAGCATAAGAAAAGCTATGCTGGATCAGATCAAAGGTGTATCCAGACGAGCTTTCTGTTCACACAGTGGCCAGGTCCATGGGAACCCCACAAGCATACCAGGAGTGCCACACACCCTCCCACTCATGTACCCCAGCTGCTAGTGTACATAGGCATACTGCTTCTGATACTGGAGGATGCCCATAGCCATCAGGACTAGTAGCCATTAATAGCCTTCTCCTCCAAGAATTTGTCTGAAGCCCTTTTTAAAGCCATCCAAATGGGTGGCCATCACTGCCTCTTATGGTAGCAAATTCCATAGTTTAACTATGTGCTATGTGAAGAAGTCCTTCCTTTTCTCTGTCCTGAATCTCCCACCAAGCAACTTCATGGGATATATATATATATATATATATATATACTGACCCTAGCCCCCCCCCAGTTCTAATACAATGAGAGAGGGAGAAAAATGTCCCCCTATCCACTTTCTCTACACCATGCATAATTTTGTACACCTCTATCATGTCTCACCTGAAACACCTTTTCTCCAAGCTAAGCAATCCCTGCTGTTGTAACCTTGCTCCTGCCCCTTGAACGTTTGAGTTGCCCTCTTCTGCACTTTTTCCAACTCTAAATTTATTTATTTTTACTGTGCAGTGAAGTGTACACAGTATCCCAACCATTGTCACACCATAGATTTGTATAAGGTTCTTGAGAGAGAAGGTAAGCCATTTAGGGCTTTATATGTAAACATCAGCACCTTGAACATAGCTCAGTAGCTTATTGGCAGTCAGTGCAAGTCAATTAGAACTGTATAAGATGTTCCAAATAGGCTGTTAAACATGAAAAAATATGTTATGCAAAGTGATATCCTCTTTTGTCCTCTCTTTGGCCCTGTGTAAGGGGCCATCCCGTTTAAAGCCAGATTTTCACTTTTAGTTCCCCCTGAGGTAATGTTATTCATTTATTTGTAGCTAGGCTGACCATATGAAAAGGAGGACAGGGCTCATGTAACTTTAACAGTTGTAGAGAAAAGGGAAATTCAGCCAGTGTCATTTGTATGCAATTAGTTCCTGGTGAAATTCCCTCTTCATCACAACAGTTAAAGTTGCAGGGGCCCTGCCTTCTTTTGTATCTGGTCACTCTAGTATAGTGTCTGCAACTTTAACTGTTGTGATGAAGAGGGAATTTCACCAGGAACTAATTGCAAAGAAATGACCCTGGCTGAAATTCCCTTTTCTCTACAACTGTTAAAGTTACAGGAGCCCTGACCTCCTTTTCATATGGTCAGCCTACTTGTAGCCCACCTTTTTATGAGCCCATGTGAAATGGCTTTTGATTTTATCTAAACCATTTCATATATATATATATATATATATATATATATAGTCAGTTTGGTTTAGCGGCTAGAGCATTGGACTGGGAGTCGGGAGATCCAGGTTCTAGTCCCCACTCAGCCATGGAAGCTCACTGGGAGACTTTAGGCCAGTCACAGACTCTCAGTCTAACCTACCTCACAGGGTTGTTGTTATTGTGAGGATAAAATGGAGAGGAGGATTATGTACACCACCTTGGGTTCCTTGGCGGAACAAAGGCAGGATATAAATGCAATCATCATCATCATCAAAGCTACTTGTCACCATATTTCCCAACCACCAATCCAGCATGTGTGGAGGAGCAAAAGGAACGTAGGAAGTTGCCTTATACTGAGTCAGTTCCTTGGCCCATCCAACCCAGTATTGTCAGCACTGACTGACAGCAGCAGCTCCCCAAGATTCAGGCAGGAATATTTCCAACCCTACCTGGAGATGCCAGGGATTGAACCTGGGACTTTCTGCATCCAAAGCAGGGGATCTACCATTGAGCTACAGCTTCCTGTTCAGCAGTTCACCCTCCCCGCAAGCCTGTACTTGCAGGTTCCAAATGGTGATCTCCTCCCTCCTGCCAAGATTCTTAAGTTGGTTCTGTCCCATCTTTCTAGTTTCTCCGCCAGGCTTTCCTGTCCTGGGGACACAACCCAGACTGCCTGGCTGGTGTTGTTTTTTATGACCTTTACTACATGTGTACAAAAATGGGTCTCTTGATTCATACCACTTTCCATTCTTTGTGGTATTAAAGCACTTTTATTAGGTATGTTAATTATCTATTGTCTTGTTTCAATTATGTGCTTACATGCGCCCAGAGGCCAGGCAGCATGTGTGCAAATGAGCTGGGGGTGGAGAAACATCGACATCTTCGCCACCATGTGGGACATTGTAATCTCCCTCTCAAGAAATGTAACCAAAGTATCTGAATTAAGCAGCAGGGGGTTAAGGAAAATGAAGAAACAAACCAACAGAAATAGCCATTTCTAATGCAGAGGTTCAACTCAACTTGCTATTGATCAATTGGCAGAAGTGTGTGTCGGGGGTAGGAATTTATTTATTTATTTATTTATTTATTTATGTAATATATTTATATATTGCTCCCTATCTGAGGATTTTGGAATGGTAAACAAATGAAATCAAAGAATAAAAACGGAACAAATTCATTAAAAATTACATATTAAAAGAACAGATACAGATTGAACCACGGCTGGTCATTCTGGGAAAGCGTCTTGGAACAATAATGTTTTCAGGAAGCGCCAAAGACAATTCACTGTTGGCGTCTGCCTGACCTCCAAAGGCAAGGAGTTCCATAGGAAGGGGGCCACCACACAGAAGGTTCTTCCCCTGGTGGACTCCAATCAGACCATAGGTCCATGTGGCATCACCAGGAACATGCCCTCAGGCAGGTTGGTAAGGGAGAAAGCGCTCTCTCAGGGCTATTTAGATTTTGTAAAAATGCATTCCATCTGTGTTTCATGGATTGACAGGTGTCTTTCATTCCATCATCTGACCATTGAGAGAATGGGATTTTCTCCAGTTTCCTGAATGTGCAATTCACATTTGCAAACATTCACATTTGTGCAAATTCATACATACAAAAATGAGCAAACTCCTCCCAATGTGCAAATCCAACCCCCAAATGCACATTTTCATGCATTAGCCTATGGGGGAAACACACATTTTTGGCCAGTGCTTTTTTATTATTTTATTTTATATATTTTTCTATGACTATCTATACATAAAATAAAACTTTCCCTGAATGGCCAGCCATGGTTTTATTTGCACTTTGTTCCTTTTAAAAATGCATTTTAATGTGTTTTTATTGTTTTTATTCTCTTATTCTTATTTGTTCACCGCTCTGAAATTCTTGAATGGGGAATGGTATGTAGATATTGTAAGTAAATTAATAAATAAAATTACAGAAAGTTAAAAAAAAAAAAGTCCACAAGTCTAAAGAATCCGTACAACTTGGGAAAAGCTGATCTACTGTTCAATATGTGGGTAGGTTTCATTAAAATCTGAATTCATTTGATTCCATTGTGGATTTCTCTGATGTCCCTAATCAGGAGGTTGTGAGCCCTAGAAATGTTCTCCAAAAGAAACCTCCCTCCCCTCAAATTTTTCCACATCCCTTTTAAAGCCACCCAAAGTCGTGACCATCACTACATCTTATGGGAGTGAATTCCATAGTTCAACTATGTGCTATGTTAAGTACTTTTTTATCTGTCCTGAACCAATCAGCTTCATGGGATGATCCCATTGGGTTCTAGTATTATGAGAGTGCGAGAAATATGTCATCCTGTCCACATTCTCCACACCATGCACAATGCCGTACACTTCCATCATGTCACACCTTACTTGCCTTTTGTTTTGGTCTCCACTTCCCAACCAACATGGCCAATGTCAAGGATGATAATAGGAGGAGTCCAGCAACATCTGGAGGTCTACAGGTTGCCCACCCCTATGTTATAAGATGCCACAGAGTCATAGAACCATACAATAGTAGAGTTGGAAGGGGCCTCTAAGGCCATCGTGTTCAACCCCCTGCTCAATGCAGGAATCCACCTCAAAGCATACCTGAGAGATGGTTGTCCAGCTGCATTTTGAATGCCTCTAGTGTGGGAGAGCCCACGACTTCTCTAGGTAATTGGTTCCATTGTCATACAGGGTGCTATTGAAATGCTCGTCATCTAAATTTCTTCTGGTTTTGGAGATTGACATTGACTAGCCCTTCTTTCTGAAGTTGAACTGATGCACTGGCAATTCAATTTTCCATTGTTATACTTCCCAATTTTCTGTATTTGTTTGCATTATTTAAACGCTGTTCTGTGACAAAAAGTTGTCTGGGCAGCATGCAACATAAAAACAAATCCCTAGCAATTAAAAAAAAATACAGCAAAAGTAATAAATATAAACACACCAATAAAATAAAATAGAGAGAAAAGAAACAAAACTACAGAGGCAAATCAATTTAAAACAAAGGGATTACAACTTCAAAAGCCAACAATATTAGAATCACACAGTTTTAAAGGCCTGGGATTTTAATTTTTTGTAACAGCATTTGCTTGGCACCAAAAAACAACAACATTCGAGTAGATGCCAGGCGGGCATTTCTGGAAGGACTACACAACTAAGGGCCATTACTGAAAAGGCCCTTTCTTTAGGCTGACCAGGTGGCTCGGGATTTCCCGGTCCTAACCGGGAATCCAGAGGCCAACCGGGCCAACCGGGCCAACCGGGAGAAAACCGGGGTGGCGGGGGGTCACGCGGCGGTGGCAGCGAGACCCGGTGGAGGTGGAGGAGCCCGGGAAGCGGACGCCCCTGCAGGTAAGCACGAAGGGGGGCACTTACCTGCTGGGGCGGCCGCTTCCCGGGCTCCTCCGCCACCTTTGCCGCCGCTGCCGGGCTCGTAAGGCCAGAGGCCGCGCGGAACAGGCAGGAGAGGGCCGGATCCGGAAGTGACATAACCGGCCCTCTCCCGCCTCTTCCGCGCAGCCTCTGGCCTCCTTGGGGCTCAATCGCGATGGCGATGAGCCCTGAGGAGCCCGGACGCCCACGCCCGCCTCTTCCGCGTGGGCGTCTGGGCTTCTCGAGGCTCGTCGCCATCGCGACGAGCCCCAGAAAGGCCAGAGGCCGCGCGGAAGAGACGGGAGAGGGCCGGTTACGTCACTTCCGGATCCGGCCCTCTCCCGCCTTTTCTGCGCGGGCGGCGATGGAGGACCCCGCGCGGCCGCGCGGGCAACGGAGGACCCGGCGCGGCCGCGCGGGCGGTAGCGGAGGACCCCGCGCAGCCGCGCGGGCGACGGAGGACCCGGCGCAGCCGCGCGGGCAGCAACAGAGGAACCCGCGCGGCCGCGCGGGCGACAGAGGAACCCGGCGGTAGGTCCAGGCTGGTTTTTTTTGGGGGGGGGGTGGCTTGGGGGGGGGGTTGTTTTGGGGGGGGGCGGGGGGGACCGGGATTTTTACTTTTAAAATCTGGTCAGCCTACTTTCTTTCTCACTGATTACAAGAACTCTCCCTTGTAATTATGTAAATCAGGGTGCATGCACTGTTTACTCCAGTTTTCAGTGTGTTTTACTCCTTGTTAATGAGTATTGATATTGGTGCTTATCAATGTCCAGAGGCAAATGTGTGTATCAGTTAAACACCACACAAAAGCAATCTTGATGCAATCATTATTACAATCACTTTGAGATGGATGTGGGGGGAAGGCATGTTTTCCCAAGGCACATGTGCATACCACTAACATTGCCCGAGGGGGCAGGGGGGGGGGAGAGAGAGAGAATGGAATGCAACTGAAGGAACTGAAAACAGGCAATCTCATTTTGCTTGATCCAGTTCCAGCAGCACAGGAACGTAGGCAGCTGTCATATTGAGTCACATCACTGATCCATCTAGCTGTGCTCTGTGGCTTCAGACAGGAGCGTTTCCTAGCCCTAGCTGGAGATACTGAGGATTGAACCTGGGCCCTTTGGCATGAAAAGCCTGGGTGCTCTACCACTGAGCTATAGCCCTTCCTGAAAGTTTAGAAAGCCAGGATTCAGAAGGGGTGGAAAGTAGGGCCGAAAGGACTGCAAAAAGAATTCAAGGATGGAACGGGGGGGGGGGGGGAGTGCCTCTCATCCTTTCCCATGGTTGGCCATGAGGGGTTCAGTTTGGTTATTTCCATTTGAAGGATGATGCAACCCACCATGGTGGAGGCTAGCTGGAGTCAGATGCACTTTCTCTACCTGTAAGGGAGCATCCATTTGTGGATAGCTTCTTCTCCCCCTAGACCGTTATCCTGGACCATGGGGTAAGTTCAACAATGCTCCCTCACATCTGCTCTTTGTTAGCAAAGCAACAGCTTCGTTTGGGGATGGGGAAGAGAGAGGGGGGATGGTAATTGGCTCATGAAAGCTGCATTTTGCTCGAGGGTTCAGGAAGGGGCTGGGGGATGCCGAGGGAGCAGCAAAAGGGGGGCTTTAATGGGAACCAAATGCAAGCCTGCAACAGAGCGGTACCCCCTGCCACCAACCCCCTTCCATCCATTAGCATTCCTCAGACACCTGTAGGCACTTAAATCCTTGGCAGCCAACAGAAAACATTTTCTTTTTCTTCTGTGCCATGTTTGTTCACAAAAAAGACGCACATGTTTGGTTTCAATTAACAGAGCTGCCAACCATGGGGAGCTCCTTATAAATCCATCACAGAGGGGAGCAAGGGCGCGGGAGAGCCGTTTGGTAGAGTGCTTTAAAGGCGGGGGACTTTAGAAGAGATGCCCTCCCCCAGTATTGTCAAGGAAGGTGTTGGAGGTGGGGCTGATGTAATCTGCCTTGGGGATATCAGACAACATAAACAGTTTGATTGAGATGGTTCCTTATCATGTCACAGAAGTTGATTTATTGGCAGGATCCAAGGCACCTGCCTGTAACTTGCAGCGTTCAATGGACATGAGTCTTGTCCTGTCGTGTTTTCTCATAACAAATGCAAATAGTCTTTCCCGCAATCAATGCAACCATTTTCGGAAAAGATAGAGTAGCGTGCCCTTATTTTGAGCCAAAAATGACACCTTCCCTTCATTCTGCAACAAGCATCTCCTGTTTGGAGCCATTTTCTGCACTTCACGCAACGCCTCTATGGTCTTTGCGATGCCGCCATTTTCCTCCTTCTTTCATGTCCCATTTACCTGTACTGCAGTTTAATCCTATGGGCTCTGGTGACCCTTGTGATTTGGCCAACCGTGCCGGGGAGGGGGGGGCACACCTGATGTGAGGATGCCGTGGATGCTTACAGTCAAACCACCAGAGTCAGCACAACCGACAGGATTAAGTGGCAGCCTTGGCAGCAAGAAGAGTGAAGTCAAAGGAAGATGAAGAAGACACAACGTGGCAGCAGCCTTCAGAGGAACAGAAGGTTGCAAAATAGCCTTGAAGCTATGTAAATGTTCCACAGCATTAGCATTTTATATGTTATGTTATTCGTAACGTGTTTGACTATGCTGGATGTGCAGTTTTGGAATAATGGAAGGATTGTTTTATTTATTTATACCATTTTTATCCCACCCCTTAGCAAAAGACACCCAAGGCAGAGCCTCTTAGGACAGTAAACACCCTCAGGTTTACAATCTAAAACAACATGACGCAGAAGGAAAAGGGACTGGGAGGAAGGATGGGAAGATAGCAAACTCCGGCACTGCATTCTTAGTTGCAAAGTTCAGCAGGTCATGGGCAGAGTGCAAAGGCAGCGGCTGCTTCCTCTCTCTCCGATGGCCTCAGGAGCAACAACAGTAGCCACCCTCTTTTACCTCTTTCCTCTCAGACATTAAAGAATAGAGAAGGAATGCATTGATTCATCATTTCTATCCCCAGGAGAGGATTCATGTATGGGTCTCGCTTCACAACCATGATTTAAAAGTCCATTCATAGGAGCCTTGATACTACCATTGGCCAAATCACCTGTCCTGGCTGTCATTGGGTGAACTGCTCTGATGTCACATGAGGACTGGGTAGGGATGTCCAGATTTTGCAAAATCCATCAATTCTATCTGTGTTTCCCAGATTGTCGTTCTTTCATCCACTCATGGATGGAATCAATTTTTTCCCCCAATTTCCTGAATTTCTGCAAGTTCACATTTGTGAAAAATTGCACTTGCACAAATGTGTAACCCCCCCCCCAAATGCTCATTTTCATTAGGACTGTGCACCCCCTGATTTGCCTTGGGACCATTTCAGAGTCCCCGAAACAGCCCCGACTCGACTTGAGGCACTTCAGGGGTTGCCCGCCTCGGTGCCAAGGCCGAGGTGAAATTTGGGGGGCCCAAGGCAACTCACCTCCCTCTCCCAGCTCTCCCCACTCACCTGCTGCCTCATCGCTGGCTGCCCTCATCGCTGGCACGCACCACATCACTTGCCGTGACCAGCACAGCACAAATGAGAACCAGTCCATGATTTGAAGATATCAGTGGCCGGGAATGAGGGTGGCTGGCAGTGCCAGCGATGATGGCGGCTGGCCGGTGGTGACGGTGGCCAGTGATGAGGCAGCAGATGAGTGGGGAGAGCTGGGAGAGGGAGGTGAGTCCAATGGACTCACTGCCATCTTTCCTGGGACAGCGGGAGGGAGCTGGGCTGACCCAGAACCAACTCAGAACCAAGGCGAGGCGGGCCAAATCAGCCCACCGTGCCTCGGTTTCAGGGGTTCAGCCCGAGGCGGTGCACAGCACTAATTTTCATGCTTTAGCCTATGGGGGAAACACACATTTTCAGCCTTTTTTATTATTATTTTACATATTTTTCTATGACTAAATTTGTGCAAAACTCCAGAAAGTAAAACAAACAAACAAAACTGGTCCACATGTCTGTAGAAGCCATGCAACTCATGTAAAGCTGTTGTAGCTTGTCCTGCAAGCTGAAATTCCCTCTTCTACACTACAAATTAAAGGTTCATGAGCCCTGCCCTCTTGCACCTAGTGACCTTATTGTAGTCAGGGTAGGTGGGTGGGGAACATGCAGCTCTCCAGATGCTGTTGGACTGCAATTCCCATCAGCCCTAACTAGCATAGCCAATTCCTGCTGTAGCTAGTCTAGTGGGAGAATTTGTCCACTTCTGCTATAGGTGGCAGATTCTATCTTCCAATAAGAGGGGATGGACTGAAGCTCTTTAGAAATCCTCTTCTACCCTCTCAGTTCTGAAATCCCATGACAGAATGTGGGAATGGGAATGGAAATTAAAGTCCAAGGACACAGCAGGAAGAGCAAGCTTTGAGTGGGAAGGCCGTTGGTGTGAAGATGTTTTATGAGCAGAAGGAGAGAAACAGCCGATAGCTCAGGAATTACACAGTCAGCCTTTTTTCCACCCCCACCTTTGCCATGTTTTGGCAGGACAAATACTGTGCTAAAGGGTCCTCATGAATATCACATTTATAATGGCTTCATACAAGCTGACACATGTTTCTCCGGCAACTTTCCCAAGTGTTCCCTCTGCTTGTGCTGGATCCAAATATATATCAAGAGGCAGAGGGAGGAGGCTTTGATGAGTCATCAGTTCAGGGGTCCCCACTGGATGAAATGACCCAGGGTTTGCCGGTAGAGTTGCCGCTGCTCTGCTCCTGTGCCTTTAGCATTAGCCACATGGAGAAAGTCAGTCGTGGGGTGGCCAGTTTTGAAATGCACATGCTCAACAGAACAGTCCCCATTTACCATGCCCGCATGGAGAGTCCAAAACTCCAGGAAGCCGTGTTGATCCACATCAACAAACAAATTCTGGATGTTTTCATCTCCATTGGGGCAGATTAAGTCAATGGGTCTTCATTGCCCTTCCAAGAGCAAAGCCACCTCAAAATACTTTGCATTAGGAAGGAAAGTTCATCTCCTCTCCTTGTTGCTGGGAAAATCCATTTCCTCCCCTTTTCTTTGCTGTGCATAAATGACGCTCTTATTCACTTGTCCACCATTTTACCTCTGTTTGCAAAAAATGAGCTCCCAGACTCTGCTGCTCTACGAAAATCATGCAGGTTTGCCAAAATGCAGGGTCATGCAGAGCTGGTAATATACCCAGGCCAGATGGGAAGTGTGTGCCCCCCATTTCAAAAAAAGTAGAACAACATGGCCACCCCACGGGGGAGTGCCCACTAACATGTCTGTTTTACATAACACCTTCATATTAAACCTGTTCTACAACACCTCAAGGCACATAAATCCCCGCCCCACATGCGCCATGGCCTTCTGGAGCTTGTAGTCTGACCGCGGTATTCATGACGGATGGCTTCTGTGCTGTTTCCGCAAGGTGAGCTCCTCGCTTCTTGATGGGCTGCTTACGCTATGGAAGCAGTAGTGTAGACTGGGGGGACCTCCTCATCAGAGTGCCCCCTCAAAATTGTGGCCCCCACTGGCCCCCCTCTGCACTGCCCTGCCAAAATGCCAAAACCCAGCTGAGTGGTGAATGAGCCATTTTGAAACAGCCCATTCCATCAGCCCCGTGGATCCAAGGGAGGCTGGTGGCTCCAGTTTTGGTGGGGAGGATTCCATTATGGATTTTAGTGACAACCAGCCAGAAGCCTGAAGGAGCTATCCAAGGTGCTGATCCTGACCCCCAAATGGGTCCAGCGCCTAGGACACCTCCTTTAGACTCCTGATGTGTTGTAACCAAAACCCAGAATGGAATCTCAGCACCACTGAACCCGAAGCCACCAGCTTCCCTTGCACGTATCCTTTCTAGCGGTGTGAGAAACTCGGGAGAACAAGGGCAGAGCTCTGCAACTTTCCCCTGATGTTATGGGTTTTTTTTTTAACTTTTTTTTTTTTTACGGCTCCCTTTGACTGATGGCAACCCCATCCTCACCTGCTTCCCAGCTGTTCTCCTCTACAAAGTCTCAGTTTCCCTCCTCCTGCCAATTGCAAATTCTCACAGGCTTCTTAAAAATCATCCACCCAAATGCCAGACATCTGTAAGAAGGATTTGCAGATTAGTGTTAAGTGGAGCTATTTATATTGTTATCTTTGCGATGGTTCGTTTCTCCCCCCCTTTTGTCTTTTTTTTTCTTGCAGAAATTGCCCTGTTTGTTTTATTTTCATTAATGAGGCAACACTTAGCGATAGTAATATCCTACATATGTAATATCAGCTCATGAGGCCATTCCTTCCGTTTCCCAAGGAAGGCTACACGCAGATGGGACTTAGTTTTAACACTACCAGCAATATTCCAGATAAATGAAGGACAAACAGTAGGGATTCTGAAGCTAAGGAAATCAGAAGTCTCGAATCACCCACAGGAGGGAAGGAGGGGAGGCACATCCTAGAACAGCCTTCCCCAATGGGGTGCCCTCCAGATGCTTCGGACAACAATTATATAATCCCAGCTAGTGTGTGAAATTGTGGGGGGTGATGGGAGTTGGAGTTCAAAACATCTGGCAGGCACCCCATTGGAGAAGGCCGTTCTAGAACAAGAAACCTCTAGTTACTATGACTGGGATAATTCATAGCCCTATTCAGTGTCTAAGCATGGCTGGAACAAGGGGGCACACGTGCTGAATCTGCCCTGTATACCCCTTATCTCCCCATGTTCAACTAGATGGTCTGAAGAGACCTGAACATATAGCTTTTCTACACGAGGCTGTTAGTCAGCTGAATGTACTTTCATTTTCATTTCAAAATTGAGATTCACATACTACACATAGAGCATTTCCTTTCCTGCTTTTCTGCTACATAACCTCTAGGTGGCACTGTGGTATAGTGGAATAGCACAATTACACAATTGGAAAAAGTGATGGTTTTTGTTTTTCACTTTCACAATTAATGCTGCATTTTCCCTGCTCAAAAAAACTCACCAAAAGTGCTGTTTAAAAACAGAAGTGAAACTGGAGGGTCACAATGTTGTCTAAAGAATTAGTAGGGAATGGTGAGTGTAGGAAAACTCATTATTTGTGAAAGCAAAAGAAAATATATTTTCCTGCTTGTGTAATTGCAATATTCTGCTGTAGCACAGAGTTTATATAGTGAAAAAGCAGGAAACAAAGAGCTTTTTGTTCAGAGTTCGAATCTCAGTTCTGCGATGAACGGAAAGTAGATACAGCACATTAATAGCCTTGTGTAGAAAAGCTCATAATCTCTTTTCTGATTCAACATGAGGCAGTCAGGGGTAGGAGGGGTTGGACCAACAATTGAATGGAGTGAAGAAGAAAATGGAATGAAAGAAAATGGAGTGAACTCTATCTCCCCCTCTGGTAACACTACAGACAGAATACATCCCTGACTTGTTTAATATTAATTCACAGGTGACCATCTAAAATGGGCAGAATGAATGGTCCAAACTGCTGCTTGGAGTGAAAACATGCCCATATTCTCAACATGTGATTCCACCAATAACTCCCCCTCTATATGTAGTTCCTGATCTTTTAGCAGAGAGTCCTTTATTTCAAGCCACTATACTAAAATAAAGGCTAGAAACTTGCTGCTGTTTCGGGGTTTTATTTTGTTTTAACTAAAGATGAAGGCACTGGTAACGCCACCAGAGCTCATGTGTGTACACTTGATTCCTGATAATGTCACAGCTATGCAGATCTTTGTACACCTTTTTACCACTGGATATTGTAATGGTCACTAGTACTGGAGCCTTATTAAAGAACAAGATCAAGCCTCTAAGATACATCTATCAATGGGTAAGCTTATCCATGAGAGCTAAGAATGAAACTTCCATGTTCTGAGACAGTATATTTCTAGCTACCAGATAGTGACTAAATGCAAAAGAGGACAGGGCTTTTGTACCTTTAATAGTTGGGTTATTTCCTCTACTGCACAACTGTTAAAGGCATAAGAGCCCCATCTTCTTTTCCATCTGGCAACCCTATGCCATATGTGCAGAATAAAGAACAGAGGAAGGCTAGCATCATCCCATCCTCCTTCTGAACTTCTTGGGAGAAGCTGGATGGCCAGTCATAGACAGGCAATAAAAACCTATCACAAAATTTAATATCAAGATCAATAAAATATCACCATTACATTATGCATAAACAATAACAGAATAATAAGCTCATAAACACTGGCAAAGAATTGGCAAAAAGTTCAAAATGCAGGTACAATCAGTAATCAAAAAGCCCGCTGAAACAAATGGGGTGCATGTGCAACTCTAAATGCAATAAGGGAGGATATCTGATGGATCTCCTCCAGGAGGGTGCTTGACAATACAGGGGCCACGACAGAGAAGGCCCTGTTTCTTAAGCCCACCCGCCATATCTCTGACCACCCAACAGGTCAGAGAGGAGGGCCTTTGATCTTAAGCTTAGCCCATTTGTATGGGCGAAAGCGGTTTGAAGGTACATCAACCACAGGAGTAGGAGAAGAGCCAGCTCCACAGGAAGTGTGTTTAGCTTTTCAACCCCAGTATCTTTATCCATTGAGGATTTTTTTTTCTATGCCTCCCAATAACCTGGAGGAAAGAAAGTGGTGGGGAGGGGAGAGGTTTACAGAACAGTCCTTTGCTTTCTGAAAATCCAATGCTCTGCCTGCAGACTCTGGGAAGAGCAGAAGGAGTGATGGAGGTGATCTTTGCCTCTTCATCTTCCTTTTGGTTCCATTTTTTACTAGACGTGCTCTTAAGTGCATCTAGTGGAATCCCTGGGATGGGAGCTGAGAAACGTCAGGATTCTGCGTATCCTTGGTGCCTTCCCTCCCACCCCTTCCCCCTCATTTCCATCCTCTCCTGAGGTCAGTTCGGATTCTTATGTTCTTATGCATTTGTCTGTCTCCTTTCCTGTTCGGCTGTCATGTCCGTCTGTGTCTGTGAGCGTGTATATGTGAGAAAGTTCTTAGGTGCGTACATAATCCCTGTGTCTGTTTGATGTAAGAAGGGGTTCATATTGAGCTTGCTAGCATGGGCAAATCAAATTAAAGGCAACGTCTTTTGTTTCCAGGGAAGTGTGAAATATGAAATATGATTTCAACTAAAATATGTAGTGATATGTACATAAAACAGCTTTCATTGACCCAGTGTGTGCCCCGTGTACATACACATGAACTAACATTGTCTGTGGATTCCGTACTGGGGAAAGAGCAGGGGGACCACTACAGACTGTGAGACCCAGGGTCCATCATAGCCTTGTTCCAGCTCTGGTGGTGATGACGATGCCCATGTCATCCTCTGCACCAAGGCTGGATCAAGGCCACGATGGGCCCATGTGCTGCCCACACCACACAAAAGGTACCCAATGAACGCATCACCGTGGCATCAAGTCCCCCAGCACACCCTGTGCATCACAGCACACACACAACAAGCAATAGGGAACACCAATTTGTAGAACCTCTTTTAAATATCTCAGAATTTATATTCCCAGGAAAATTAACAAATTGTTTAAATTAAATGATGCCCCCCTTATTAAAACTATGACTATAGATTTGAAGAGATGGAATAAATTACATTTGTCAATTTTAGGGTGAATAGCCACAATACAAATGTCTTTGATTCCTAGGTTTTTATTCTTATTCCAAGTCCTCCCCATTCTCCTCCAGCCAAAGCTATTGAAGTCCTGGCAAAGTCAAATCAACACATTTGTCTTTCAAGCTAAAGTACCTCGCCTGGCATTAAAACTATATTACAAAAATCCAAGCAGAGGAGGCTGGGGACTCCCACACCTTGCATCATATTATGAAGACTTTTCAGTGACGGCAGCTCCACTTTATCAGTATGAAGGCAAACAAAAATTGGATACGTCTGGAAGAAGAAATGTTGAATAAGGGCCCTTTATGGGCCCTGCCTTTTCAACCTATAAAACAAAGGAGATAAACAATATCCAAAACCCATATACGAAGACTATATTCACAATTTGGAAAAAGTGGCAACCCAGACTGTCTCCAGTATGGTCTCCCCTCACCCCATTACAAACATATCCAGGTAACATAGACATAACTATCATTACTAAAATCTCTGAATGGGGGAAGAAGGGATACTTTCGATTGAGAGACTTTTATGCCCAGGATAAACCAAAAACGTTAGAACAACTTAGAGCTGACCTAGGAGACCTAGGCCTAGGATGGCTACAGGAAGTACAACTATCCCACCTCCTTAGAGATCCCAACATAAAGACACATGCACTTAGAACCTTAACAGGATTAGAACGAGCAATGCTAATGGTAGGGAAAGGAGGGAAGGGAATTGTATTCTTAATTTATGCTATCCTAAGAAACACTCAGATGGGTTCAATGGTGGACTTGAAGAAAGTGTGGGAAGGTGATTTTGGAAGGGAATTAGATGAAGCTAGCTGGAATAAATTATGGAACAATAGACCATTTAGATCAATATCAGCTTCTATTTGAGGAACATCTTTGAAAATATTGCATAGATGGTATCGTACACCAATACAGCTAGCACATATTACTTCAACATGTAGCCTCCTTTGTTGGAGAGGCTGTGGGGTAAAAGGCATGTATTTTCACTTATGGTGGATTTGTCCACATATACAGGGATTCTGGATGTTAGTACATAGAGAATTAAGGACTATTACTGGAGAAACTATTGTATATGATCCAGAATTATTTTTATTACCAATATACAAAGGATTTAATGCAAGTTTGAAATGTAAAGATTTAATATTATTCTTACTAACTGCCACTAATGGGCTCAAGTTACAGGAAGCCAGATTCCAGCTGGACATCAGGAAAAACTTCTTGACTGTTAGAGCAGTACGGCAATGGAACCAATGACCTCAGGAGGTGGTGGGCTCTCCCACATTACAGACCTTCAAGAGACAGCTGGACAGCCATCTGTCAGGGATGCTTTAAAGTAGATTCCTGCATTGAGCAGGGGGTTGGACTCAATGGCCTTATAGGCCCCTTCTAACTCTACTATTCTATGATTCTATGATTGTTTGAATTACACAACAATGGAAAAAACTGGATAATTTGAACCTAGCTGCATGGTATTGAAATATATGGTCTGTGACAATGTCAGAAAAAATAACTCGTGACTTGCTCCTAATTCAAGGAAAAACAGAACCACTATCCTTTTACTCTACATGGAGGAGATTTATTCAACATACGTCACAATTGGACTTACAACACCACATGCCTGTTTCAGCTTTGAGCATTTGGATATTATAACAACAAATGAAGATCACACAGCACATGTATTAATTAGTATAATTGTTTATTTAATTATTTCCTTTCCCCCTCCTTTTTCGTTTGTCTTGTTTTCTCCCCTAAAATTGTATTAATCATTTTTTCTCTTATATAACAGTTGTGTAGACATCAGTTGTGATGGGCACTGATCACTATTTGGTTATATTTTAAAAAATAATTAAAACATTAAACATCTAGGCTGAAAGGTGTATGTTTAAGCCTTTTCTGGATTATTATTATTATTATCCTGCCTTTTCCCCAATATGAGACTCAAGGCAGCTTACAAATTAAAACATGTACAGTTAAAACAAACAGAGATATACAAAAATTAAAAATATAATTAAACATAGTACGATTTTAAAATATTTAAAACAGTTAAAAACATTTTAAATACAAATAATTTTTAAAAATCCAAACTATAAGCAGCATATCAACAAAGGTCTGAACTACTCCCCAAAGGTCTGCTGAAACAGAAATGTTTTAGCCTGCCTCCAAAAGCACACCAAGGAGGGAGCCAGACTAGCTTCCCTGGGAAGGGAGTTCCAGAGCCCTGGGGCAGCCACTGAGAATGCCCTCTCCTGCGTTCCCACCAGACGTGCCTGTGATGGTGGTGGGACAGAGAGAAGGGCATCCCCTGAAGACCTCAGTGGGCGGGCAGGCTCAGATATCCTGGACCCGAGCAGTATAGGGATTTGTAGGTCATAACCAGCAGTTTGAATTGTGCCTGGAAACAGACTGGAACCTAGTGGAGCTGTTTTAACAGGGGAGTTGTATGCTCCCTGTAGCCAGCCCCGATCAACAATCTGGCCGCAGCTCTTTGAACCAGCTGAAGTTTCAAAACACTCTTCAAAGGCAGTCCCACATAGAGCACCTTACAGTAAACCAAACAGAATGTAACTAAGGCTTGTGTTACTGTGGCCGGGTCCAACATCACAAGAAATGGGCACAGCTGGCGCACAAGCTTTAACTGTCCAAATGCACTCCTGGCCACCGCCGAAACCTGGTCATCCAGGCTCAGGGCTAAATCCCGGAGTACACCCAAGCTGTGAACCAGTGTCTTCAGGGGGAGTGTAACCCCATCCAACACAAGCTGAATCCCTATTCCCTGATCTGCCTTTTGACTGACCAGAAGCACCTCTGTCTTATCTGGATTAAGCTTCAATTTGTTTTCCCTCATCCAGTCGATTGCTGCGCACAGACACCGGCTTAGGACCGAAACAGCTTCCTTGGAATCGGGTGGAAAGAGAAGTAGATTTGGGTGTCATCAGCGTACTGGTGGCACCACACCCCAAAACTCCGGACAACGTCTCCCAACAGTTTTATGTATATGTTAAATAGCATGGGGGACAAAATAGAACCCTGAGGGACTCCACAGGCCAATGGCCAAGGAGTCGAACAGAAGTCCCCCTGCACCATCTTCTGGGTCCGGCCCTCCAGGAGTTAAGACTGTGAGCCTAATTTGTGTGACAGCTAGAAAATGTTAAATGAAGTAATCTCTACACAAAAGGGAAAAAAATCTTCACCAAAAGGACAGCAGAGCACTCCACCAGCATATCTGGGATGTTCTACTGGCATATGAGCTGTCATGGTGGTGTGATGTTCATTCTCCCTGTGTCGCATGGGCCCTGCATATTCCTTTAGCCCCCACCAGCACATCTTCAGTATAGGATTGTTCCCTAAAATACCTAGGAAAATGGAGTTTCACCTGTCAGAGTTTTCAGAGGGGACATCAATAAAAATAGAACAAAAATAGAAGAATAGAACAAGTCATTTAGACATATTTTTAAATTCAACTTTAAAGATAAAGTGTGTGTGTGGGGGGGGGACAGCTGAAATAAGAGATGGATGGAGGAGAATTAAGTAGAGATACGTTCTAATTGTTGGCAGGTGCTCCTCAAGATGGCTGGAAAATTTCCTTAATGATTTCAGGCCGAGTTGGCTGTAATCTCAGGGGAAGGGGATCTTAGAGTCTTCAGGGCTTCACAGGGTCAAAAGGTCATTTGCAAAGCAGCCATACTGGCTACCAATGGGCAGGGAAAGTCTCTCATTAGTTTGAAATTCCAGTTTGTGTTTTTTCCCCCTCAGCAAATAATTTAGTCTAAAATGTGCATGGTTTTTGTCTGCAGCCTAATTGCTCCCTTACCCAAACGTTATCTCCTGTAGCCTGGAGAAAGAGAGGCAGAGCTGCTACAATGGCATAAAAATGGCTACAATGTTTCTCAAACAACAGTGCTTATCTTTATTGGGATAGATAGATAGATGATAGATAGATAGATGATAGATTCAATAAACAAAAAACCTGCGGTTTACAAAACAACGTTAAGGCTCTACAGTTTCCAACCAAGCACCAAAATGCAGAGAAATTGGGAGTTAAGGCTCATAAGCCTTAACTGCACATCGTCCCTAAGGAGCCAGAAAGTGCAAGTGAAATTCTCATTCTCCCAAAGCAGATAAACCAAGAGGACAGGATGGAGAATATGATATGCAGAGGTGACTGTGGGGCTGTGGGAAAACTGATGACGAACAACTTAGGGCCACCTACTTCTCTTTTTTTGTTTAGAGCAGCCTTTCCCCAACCTGGTGCCCTCCAAAGGTGTTGGACTACAACTCCCATCATTGCAAGTCAGTATGTCCCATGGTCAGGAATGCTGGGACTTGTCATCTCAAACAATAGATTAATTAATAAGGATCCCAGAAGGTAAGGAGAGCTGCGCAAAAATAGTTGCCAACTCTCAATTCAAATGTCCGTTTCAGTTTCAGAGCATTCTTTAACCTTTTCTACCTTAAACTGCCCTCCTGCCTTCAATCTTTCACCAATCGTCTTGACATATTCAGGTAATGTAAAACCAACATTTCTTCCTGACATATGTAAATTTCAGGAAGATTGTTGAAAAATTGTCGATTTTATGGCTGTTAGAATGCCCCTCCCCAATTATCACTTTAACATGATAGAACGTGTTTTTTACAGACGGACCTTAACAATGGAGGTAGTGCCGTGCCTCCATTTTATATATATATGCACCCACCTTTCTCACTAGATTTCTGTGCCAGTTCTCACCTCTTGACAAGCAATGCAGCTTATCTTAACCTGCTATTTGATCCTTTTAACCAGAGATGGCAGGAAATGAGAGTGTCATCAGGTGAGGGGGGAATCACATTTCCTTACGATCACTTTTCCCCCCGCTTCTGTCCCACAATACTTCCTCTTTCTTCACACAGGGGAAGAAAGAGGAAGTAAAAATGAACATGTGGCACATTCAGTGGGCATTTTTATTGCGCTGCTTTTCCTGCACACAGCAGGAAATGGCGGAACATTTCGCTTCCCCCCCCCCCAAAAAAAATCAGATTTACCGGGGTCTTATTTGTGGTGGAAAGAAGACCTGAAGAAGTGGGAGACATGCGGGAGGCACGCAGCAGCATCAAAAAGTCCTGCGAAAAACTGAGTGGGCAGTAATGAGTGTGTGATAAACTTCAGATAGTCCAAAAATTCTTATTTTTATTTTCGATTTCAATTCCTTTCCATCAAGAATAAGAAGAAATTGCGGGGTGGGTGGGTAGGAATGGCAAGATCTTCTGAAAAAATGATCTGAAGCAAAATTCTAACCCATCCCTGAAATTTGGAAAAAAACAAAGAACAGAGCAAAAGCAAAACTGACAGTTTCAACTACTTCTAGTGTGGCAGTGTATGGGTCTGTGATCTGGCTACTAGTCTTGATGGCTAGGTGCTACCTCCAGTATCAGAGGCAGCAAGCCTATATGCATCAGTTGCTGGGGAACATGGGTGGGAGGGTGCTGTTGCACAGTGTCCTGCTTGTGAGTCCCTGGCCGACAGCTGGTTAGCCACTGTGTGAACAGAGTGCTGGACTAGATGGACCCTCGGTCTGATCCAGCATGGCTCTTCTCATGTTCTTAGGTTCATATCTGCACAACCTGAGCCTCATGCTATCCCAAGCCTCATCCTAGAGGCCAGAGTAGGGAAATGCTTCTGCTCCCAGATTCTAGTCATGCGCCGAAACTGGTGCTTTATCCCTCCTGCAGGCCACCCTGATGCAGAAGAGCTGCAAGTTCATTTCCAGGGATAATTAAGCCAGGGTTGAAGCCGTGTGTGCATAAATATATATATAGTGGAAAGTGGGGGAGGGAGGGAGTGCGGGGGGAATGCGGCCTGGGAGTAAACTTGACCTGTCCTCTCTTAAAAGGGCCATTAGTTTTTGCCACCGCCAAGCGGGAGAGCCAAAGAAAAGGGCCTGCTGCAGGCTGAACTCCTGCTTTGGCGGACTCGCCAGGGTTAGGACACAGAAAGACAAGCACTCCATAGAGTGCAGTCCCCTGAAAGCGGCTATTGTTAAGGGCTTTGGCGTGAGGGAGCCCAGGGCAAAAGAGGCTTGTTAGGGAGGCCCCGGCTGAATACAAGACGCTCTCAGAGAGCCACTGAACCATGCCAAATTACTTAAACCAACACTATTGACATTGCACCCAGCTCCCCTTGAAGGGGGCAGTTTCTCTTTCTGTTCATCAAAAATTCATAGTAAAAACCCTCCGGTGCCTTCTTTTTCTGCTCTTGTTGTTCACTGAGGAGGGTTCTCTAAGTCCTCCCCCTCCGCCCCTCTCCAAGCCCGGCTCCCTTCCAGTCCCCTGGCTCTGAAAGGAAGACGCAGAAGCCTGATGGGGAAGATCAAGTGGGTATCTGAAATGGGGAAAACCCTTTCGGGGTTTATTAAACCAGAGTACAAGGCCAAGCAAATCCAGCTTGTTGCAGCCATAAGAAAAGACACACATGCAGACACACACAGAGAGAGAGAGAGAGAGAGAGGGAGAGAGAGGAAATACCAGTGCCACCACCTTGGATCGTTGCAAATGAGGTTTTGTGCTGTGTTTGATTCGGCCTCCCACGTTACTAAAAGCTGACAACAACTAGAAAGCAGAGCCTTGGGTTTAAAAATTGAAATTCTCAGGGGTTCCCTTCACCTCCCCACTTCCAAGGACTTATTTATTTATTCATTTAGTTATTTATAGTATGTTTACCTCACTCCTCAACTAAAAAGGCTCTTGGGGCAATTGACAATATGTTAAAAAAAATAAAAATCTGGAGGGCAGAGCAAACTTTAGGCTAATAAGTGGGGGAAATTCATCCAGCAGCCTCTTTTCACATGACCTTAAAAAAATATTATCAGATTGCACCTGTTCCAAGATCTGCATTGCTCTGTGTTGGGTCTGGGTGGATTAACACTGTTTCAACCCCCCCCCCCTTTACCTTTAGACCTTGTGCGTGTATTTTGAAGATGGGATTTCTTTTCTTTCTTTCTTTTCTTTCTTTTTTTAAAGGAGGGTAAAAACATAACTACATAAGAACAGCCACGCTGGATCAGACCAAGGGTCCATCGAGACCAGCATTCTGTTTGAACAGTGGCCAATGCACAAGCAGGCCAACCCCTCTCTCACACACATAAACTCACAAGCAGGATATGAGTGCGATAGCACCCTCACACACAAATAAAGGAGCAGGATATGAGTGAAAAAACACCCACACCCACCCATATATATATATATATATATATATATATACATACACACACACACACACATAAATAAGCAGGATATGGGTGCAATAGCACCTGCACACACACACACGTTCCTTGAGAATTGTTCTTAGATGGTGGTCTAGATCTTGGTGGACTAGATAGTAGACTAGATCTGGTTCATCTACTAATTATAGTCATCAACTTAGATGGCTTTTCTAATGGATTAAAGATAGACTGATCAACATCTTTTAGGCATAATACTTAAAAGGAGAGAGGCATCTCTGAGTAATAGAGTTCACGTTTTGCATGCAGAAGATCCCAGGTTTAATGCTACTTGAAACCCTGGAGAGATGCTACCAGTCAGCGTTGACCGTACTGAGTTTGATGGACCTATGGGCTGATTCTATGGAAGGTAGCTTCCTACGTTTGTGATTACTTCACAGTCCAGCCACCTTTGGTGTTTTTGTAGGTGCTGCCATGTTCCCTTGGCAAAGCCACCAAGTTTGGTGCCATAGTGGTGGCATCAGCAAACTGTTGTGCAGTTTAGCAGGGAGACAGGGCTGGCATCAAGATCAGGCATGTCTGAGCACCTGCCAGGGGCCCATACCCCAGCATGGGCCCATTGGCAAGAGCTGCTAGAATTGATCCCCCTCTTCACCATTGCAATCCGCTTGTTCACCTGCCTCCTGCTCTGGCCCAGACAATAATGGTAGCTATTATTATTATTATTATTATTACTATTATTATTATTATTTACATTTCTATACTGCCCCATAGCCAAAGCTCTCTGGGCGGTTTACAAAGAAAGAAGAGCAGCTGATGTCACTGCCTACTTGCTTGCTGGCTCCTTGCCTGTGAATCGAGGAAGCAATAATGACAAAAAGAAAGAGGACTAATGAGAAGGCAGACTCACTGAGAGAATTGGGTCTATTGGGGAGTGCCTTGTTCAAGGCCCCACCCCCAAAACACTGGAGTCAGCACTTCAGGGCAACAAATTATGCATAGATCACAAACCTTGTTTCCAGGAAGAAACACATTCTCAGAAGCTTTCTGGAAGTGCCATTTTGCTTAAAAACAAAGTGTGTGCCAACCATGCACCTTGTCTCCCTGCTAAATCCTGGTGTGATTTTTGCTGCAGGGATGAACTTGGTGGTGGGAGCAAATTCAGCAAGGCTGGGGTATGGCCCCTGGTGGCTTCCAGTGGGAGCAATGTGGGTAGGCAACTGCAGCCCCCGGAAGTTATCAGCCCATCCAATTCTCCCGCTGTGCCTTATGGGTTGAGCTTGAGGTTTCTTCCCAATCTTTTCCCCAGATCTTGCCTCTGAAATGGAAGATGCTCTAATCTGGCCCGTCCCTCCTCCTGGATTCCATCAAAGGAGGGCAAAATGGCCATGGCAAAGGCTGAATGTTTCTGCATATGGAGTGTGAAGGGGATCCCCTGTGGTTCAATGACTCTCTCCCTCTCTTTTTCTCTGCAAACTCAGTGGGAAGGAAATGATAAACACGCCCAAGCGCTGCGGATTTGATGCTGTGTAAACTCAGCCGGATGCCATTTACTTTGCTGTCATAAAGTCTCGTTGCTTGGTGCAGAGCAGAGCACTTTTTCCAGCTGGATGGCACCCCTCAAACGAGCATCAGCTTTTTCCTATGTCTAGGATGTTTGCTACATCTCAGGATTTGACCCCAAGTCTCAGGACTTTAGCCCTTTTCTCAAGATTTCCATGGGATGGTGTTAAATCATGGGGTTGCATAAGCAAGGAGGAAAGCTATCTTCCAGCCCTGCAACCTCATGCTCACCGTCCATCCCATAGCTTCCTTCCTTCCTCTGGGAAGCAGTCACACGAGAGGTGAGCACCAAAGCTTACATCCTAAATCTGTTTTGCAAAACACATGGGAAAACAGATAATAATTCTGCACTGGTGTTCAGTAAGAAGGAGGGTCCTGAGATAATTTTGGAAGAGTATCATTGAGTGCTACCCAGTCTCTGCTCTGCCTCTTTGGCTCTTAGGTTCTCCAGTCCCCCTGTCCCAGAGGCTTGGGAAAATGGGAAACCTTACCCAGGTTAGGGGGAGGGGGTACACAGTAACCCTCTGCTTAAGCATCTTCTTGATAGTGTAGTCCAACAGCATGTCATGTAGACAGGCTTTAGGGTTCTGGTTAACTAACATAAAAGTCTGTTTGAGAAACTGGCTATGATATAAGGCCTCCATGAGAACAGAAACTATGTAAACCCCTCCCTTCCTCATTTACTCAGCATTCCTGTCCAGCAGAGAGAAAGTTTCTATAGGAATATATTGCCAGCTGTCTATCAATGTCAGTGCCTGGAACACAAGCAGAAGAATCCTAGGGCAACAATGAGTTTGTGGCTTCCAGTGTAGACTGACCATATGAAAAGGAGGACAGAGCTCATGTAACTTTAACTGTCGTATAGAAAAGGGAATTTCAGCAGGCGTCGTTTGTATGCAATTAGTACCTGGTGAAATCCTCTCTTCATCACAACAATTAAAGTTGCAGGCACTATACTAGAGTGACCAGATACACAAGAGGGCAGGGCCCCTGCAGCTTTAACTGCTGTAATGAAGAAGGAATTTCACCAGGTACAAATTGCATACAAATGACACTGGCTAAAATTCCCATTTCTCTACAACTGTTAAAGTTACATGAGCCCTGTCCTCCTTTTCATATGGTCAGCCTATTCCAGTGTAAGAGTCCAAACTCAATGCCAAACAACCCCCCACCATTTAAATCTGCAGAGCACTCCATAGCACCACAGTGGTTACATTTAGCTTGTTTGCAAGGTGCATTTAATCCTTCTGGCCCTCTGTAGTGACTACAGAGCACATAAAGGGCCACATTTAGCTTGCAAACAAGCTGAATTTGGCTATTTTGTAGCTGCTAGAGAAGCCATTTTTTCAGGGCAATTTTTTTTTTAAAAAATGGGGCCCAATGGGGGCAGTAAGGGCATATGTTGCCCACACCTGGTCTAGGGGGCTCTGGGTGACAGGTGTGCACCTCAGCAGAAGCCTAACAATGCTGACTCCTGATACCAGCTCTTGCCACATGAATATCTTTCTGGAGGTGGTTCCATAGCTTATGCCCCTCCACTGAGAAGGCCCTGCCCCTGAAAGCAAATGGTCTCACCTGAAGGACAACTGCAGTTGGGTCTCTAATGATGATCTTAGCAAACAGGTGGGCATGCGCTTATAAGGAAGAAGGTGATCTTCCAGATACTTTGTCCCAAGGCCATTTGTTGGTCTTGCTAGTCCCAATAGAATAACAGGATATGCACAGAAGGTGCAACTATTGTGCCCAGAACTAAAACTAGCAAACGTAGTGCTACACCTTCGTATGATTCATATCCCTTGTTTGAGGTCCTTCCTGTTCAACTTCCTGTGTTGTTGCCACTGCCATTGCTAAGAAGTGACCTCCAGTGCCTGACCTGACATTGACACCTACAAAGAGAGTGGTGGTCTTTTTCATATTGACTAGTGTGTTCATATCATCAGCAGTTCGTATCTCTTGACACTTCAGTGTAATTCTAGATCAAATATATAACTCTCTAAAAAGCAGCATTCCAAGCATCAGAAGTCTACCCATCATCACTTCAGAAGCATCTGTGCAAGGTGGATTATACTTATGGGCCAGCATGGGTTTACTTTTCAGATCTGAGAAGCTTGGGAGACCGTCATTAATAGAGGCTGGTGGGATTTTATTAATGGAGTGTGGAATTTGCTCTCCCCTTCCCTTAGCTCATGGGTCAAGTTTAGTTTTTCCCCTCTCTACCACCAGCCACTTTCTTATGAGCCAAAAATGCATGCACTTTATGCTAATAGAATAGATCTACCCTGGCTCCAATTTGAGACAAAGTTCTTGCAAGTGTGAGATGAAACACATGCCTTTCTGGCAGGCCAGTAATAAGAGGCAGAGAGCTCAGAGATGTCCCAGGCCAATTGGAAGCTATTGTGTGGAGGGGGAGCAAACAAAACCAAAGATGTGCAATTCTAGTCTACAGGATAAATTACACCCTCCAACTGCCCCTAATTACCAAGCAGATTGCCGATTTTCTCATATGGGGAGGGAAGACTTTAGGCTTGCGTAGGCTGACCATATGAAAAGGAGGTCAGGGCTCATGTAACTTCAACAGTTGTAGAGAAAAAGGAATTTCAGCCAGTGTCATTTGTATGCAATTAGTTCCTGGTGAAATTCCCTCTTCATCACAACCGTTAAAGTTGCAAGCGCTATATTAGAGTGACCATATACAAAAGAAGGCAGGGCCCCTGCAACTTTAACGGTTGCATATTTAAATTGCAATTGCATATTTATGTCCTACACAAGATCAGTACCAACCCCAACATATGGCTTTATTTGTCTGCAATTCCCACAATTCTTCCTGTGCTAAGAATTCTGGGTTATATAATGTGATGGATATTTCCTGTACTAAGAAATATGAAACATAGAGAGTTGCCACTAGAGGGCATTCCAAAGAGCTTTGTCTGCTTATAACTTGCTACATTAGTTAATTAATGGCATGAAGCTTGGTAGATATCTCACTGGCTGGGATACAAACCCTCTGTTATTCTTTGTGTAAATGGGTACAGCCTGTTGAGCCCCTGTTTAGTCACAGAATGGCTGGCTCTCACAACAGTTCTCCAGATGTGTCAAAATAAGCTGTCATGAACGTTGAAGGAGGCAGCTGGGACATTAATTCAAAAATAGCTTGGTTTTGGTGCTCCAGTTCTCTGCCTTTGTGGAATTTTATTGCAGGTTTAACAAAGAAAAGAATTTCAGTCCAAGTGCATAGATTTAACGGGACAGAGATATCTCCTTTTAAAATGCGCATTCTTCATGTTCTCCCTCAAGAGTCTTATTTAGGGGTGCGGCTGCTCTATAGTCCCCTGAAGCACATAAGAAGATGGAGGCTTTTTTGGAAGGGAAGTGTCTAATTTCTGTGGCTCCCAAATGGGAGTGGTGAGTCACTTCCTTTCAGGGGGGGAAAGGCACAAAACAGAACTACGCATACGCACATAGACACACACCCAGAGGGAGAGGATAAACCATGCCAAACTGCAAATTCAATTATAATTTGGCCAACTGTTAATGGACTCCAGCAAGCAATGTGTCTGGTGTAGAGAACCACAAGGTAACCTTGATGTTTTAGCCATACTTTAGGCCAGCTTTTTGCATTTCCATGTCATGTGTAGCTTATAAGCTGCTTTTCCTTCCCCAAGGAAGCCCAAAGTGACTAAAAAATGAAAGAGGGTGGTGGTGGGGAATTCATAAAAAAAAAAATCAGAATAGTGATTTCTATTTATTTATTTTGTTTTTATAATGTCTATTAGCTGAGGCTTTTTGCACAGTGCACAATTAAATCCATAAAATACAACAAGTGTCAGATAAATTGAAAACATTAAAAGTTTAAAAAGGCAATATAAAACTAGCTAAGTTAAAATCCATGGAAAGCCTGTGTAAAGATGTTACATTTTCTGCCTCCCAAACCGCACAAGGGAGGGTTTTGTAAGGGTGGGTGCCGCTAATCAATATCCAATATTAGGTTCAACACCCCAGAAATAAAACCAAATAACTTAAAAAGCAAAAGTATAGGAACATAGGTATCATCAGCCCAGATATACATATATGCAAAACATCATGCATATATGCAAAATATAACAGAAAAGTCAGAAAGCAAATTCATATCCCAATATCCTTAGCCATGTGTCCAATCTTCCAAATGCATGGGGAATTAATTTAATAACTTTTCCCATCAACAGTAAAGTTCATCTTAACGAACAGTTCCATTATTATATCAGAAGCTGCAAAACAATGATGTTCTCCTTGCTCAAGGACCTGGAGCAGGATGTGCTCCCTAACTCAAGGACTTCAGGATGGGAAAAGCAAAGCCCCAAACAGATGAGACTTAGGAGATCCAAGGCTGCAGGGATGTGTTACCATTTGGGATGTCTATTGCTGGGAAATCCAGTTCATTTTTGGCTCGACTGAGTTCCAAAGGACTATAGGTTGGGAAATGTGAAACTCCAAACAGAAATTTGGAGGTGAGTATGGTAGAGCACTCAATCAGGTGAGCCCCCACCTCTGGTCTGAAGCAGTGTAGTTCAGACACAGGTTGGCCATATCATCTGCCATTTGCAAGGACTAGACCGCAGTTATTCTTTGCTGTGAAGGAATATACTCACTACCAGCTTAATGAGAAACTCAAAACTCAGCATTCAGAGGGGAAATTGTTCCAAATCCAGGAAAAGGAAGAAATGGAAGGAGAAATGCCACAGAGATTGAGGAGCTGGCAAGCAAGAATTGTAGCTTTGAGTAATTTGTTATTTTTTTTAAAAAAAGTAATAAACCAGTGATGTCATCAGCCCCAGGAGAGGTGCAGACGAAAACTAAAACTGAGCAAGCTTTTTAGGACAGTTGCAGGGGGAAAACCATGCTTTAATATATAAAGTTGCATTAGAACATCTGGGGGGTCAGAGGGGCTGCATCCCAAGGAGGAGGAGAGATGCAATTTTCAACATAACCCAAATGAGATGAGTTGGAAAGCGTTTATGAAGATAAAGTGTGGGGAGCAGCATACATGCCTTGAACTCCTCAGAGGAAAGAAGGGATAAATGAATAAAGTCTGAGAGCCTATCTACACAGTCCCTTGGAACGTTTTAAATAGTATTTTAAAACGTTCCAAATAGGTGCGTTCCAAGATGCCACATTACTGAGTACTCATGTTACAGGAGAAAAATTTGTTAGTCTTTAAAGCGCTGTGTGCGGTCACACACTCTTCTGCCCCGTCTCTTTCTGTTTTGTTTTTACAATGAGTTTAGGGCAAGGTGTTGTAGTTCAGTCACCCACTTCCTCCTTAGTTCCTCTGTCATTCCCTAGCTTCCAATAAGTATAGGGCTAAGAATTGTGGGTGTTGTAGTTCACTCACCCACTTCCTCCTTAGCCCCTCTTTCTTCCCCACCAATCAACTGCTAAGCATTTGGGCACCAGTAAACGAAGCACTGCCCCCATGAATCACAAACGGTAAGGAAGGACACATTATTTTACTTAAAACAATTTATTAAATGTGAAACTGTTGTATATAGCTAGGCTGACCAGATAAAATCCAGGTCAGGGCTCATGTAACTTTAACAGTTGTAGAGAAAAGGGAATTTCAGCCAGTGTCATTTGTATGCAATTAGTTCCTGGTGATATTCCCTCTTCATCACAACAGTTAAAGGTGCAGGCACTATACTAGAGTGGCCATATACAAAAGAAGGCAGGGTCTAATTGCATACAAATGACACTTGCTGAAATTCCCTTTTCTCTACAACTGTTAAAGTTACATGAGCCCTGACCTGGATTTTATCTGGTCACCCTAATATAGTTGAAGTGAGTTTTAAAAAACCTCGGGTATACAACGTTAATGGGAGTGCATCATGTGGCCCAAAGAGTTTTCATAGCCCTTATAAAACGTTAAAAACCTGGCATGTAGATTGGCTCTGAGTCTAAGAACCATGCAATCTGCTTTGTGCTTCTGCAGCATTGGCTTACCCATCTGTAAAATGGAGTCAACAGTATTCTTGAAACTTCTTTTGAAGCACTGTAAATAGCATGTACAGAATGACTCCTCCAAATGGCTCTGTATATGTAGCAAACTGGGTAACTTTTGCCTTAATTAAAGTTCAGATGACATTTATTGCTGGGGTTATCTGTACTGATGGTGGAATTTTATGGTACTTGAGCTGAAAAACGGGGCTGGGATTGGTCCATGTGGTGCTGAGGGGAGTTTGACATTTGGAAGAAAGAGTTAGTCTGGAAGCTGAGGGGAATGGAGCTCATTATTTTTGTGTGTGCTGGTTCGATTATTTTACTTGGCTTTGGACTATTACTGTTACTGTATAGGAAAATAGAAACATGGTTCTTTATCTAGTGGTGCTGAGTGGAGGTCAATACCCACGTAGACTAGAGTTGGCAGTTTATACAGGATCAACATAATTGCCCTTGTGTACTTGAAGCTACAAGGTAATGGAAGAAAAATACCTGAACTGGTGGCAGCAGGTTGGTAATTCCAGCATGTACAATTATCGTCATTACACCTAAAAAAAAAAAAAGATATTATAGAGCTGGAAAAGGTGCAGAAAAGGGCAACTAAAATGATTAAGGGGCTGGAGCATCTCCCCTATGGGGGAAGATTTAGGCTGACCATATGAAAAGGAGGACAGGGCTCATGTAACTTTAACAGTTGTAGAGAAAAGAGAATTTCAGTTAGTGTCATTTGTATGCAATTAGTTCCTGGTGAAATTCCCTCTTCATCACAACAGTTAAAGTTGCAGGGGCCCTGCCTTCTTTTGTATATGGTCACTCTAGTATAGTGCCTGCAACTTTAACTGTTGTGATGAAGAGGGAATTTTACCAGGAACTAATTGCATGCAAATGACTCTGGCTGAAATTCCCTTTTCTCTACAACTGTTAAAGTTACATGAGCCCTGTTCTCCTTTTCATAGCGTCAGCCTAGGAAGATTACAACAGCTGGGATTGTTTAGCTTGGGAAAAGGAGGCTAACGGGAGACATGACAGAGGTGTACAAAATTATGCATGGTGTGGAGAATGTGGATAGGGAGACATTTTTCTCCCTATCTCAAAATACGAGAACATGGGGTCATCCCATGAAGCTGATTGGTGGTGATCCAGGACAAATAAAAGGAAGTATAGTATAGATCTATACCATAGATCTATACTATCATACTATACTCTGATAAAATACTATACTATCATGTTATAGATCTAATAAAGTTTAGCAACCACATTTTCCCTCGCATTCCTTTATTATCGTTACAGTCAACCAAGGATGCCTGTTGTAGAACTTTCTCCCCCAAATGCACAAAAATCCCGGAAAATCTGCTAACGAGCCCAGCGCACTGAAGATTGAGTTGGACACCACAGCGGGAACTGAAACAAAGTGAGTGCGCGGGGGTGGGGGGGCAAGTCTAGGAAAACTTGTCAAACTGCACCCACCCCAAAATGGATTTCTCCAACATCCCTAGCCTAAGCACATGTGCCCGAAATAACGACATATTCTGTCCCTGTTCACAGCTGTTTTTAATTATTTCAGCTTCCATTTTTTTTTCTCCATATGATTTTAGATTGTAAGTTCATCAGGGTGGGGATCTGCTCTCTTGCACACTATAAAAAGACAGGCAGATAGATGATAGATGATAGATAGAAAGATGGAAGATAATAATGACACAACTAGATGAATGATTGAATTAAAGGCATTCATTATATCTCAGGGGCATGTTAAATTATTTCAGCAGCATGTTAGTAATTTGAAGTTGGAAACAACAACAGGATATTACCAAATGTCAGGGCAGAAGACAGAAATTTACATATTTGGTGGAAGATGTTGAAAACTGCCAGAAAGCCATTAGAGGTTGTGGAAATATCTTGTAATCTGAAAAAGTTCCATATTATCTTTGCACGTTGTGAAATTAGCTTCAGAGAGGCCCAACCTAATTTGCAACTGTTTAAATGCAATAGGCACAGGGCAACAGTGAGCACAGGATTTCTTTTCTCTCCTGATAATTATTAAACTAAAGATCCAACTCTGATCTCTGAGCTCAGCTGCAACCCCCACCGAAACTGGGGGGAAATGAATGTTTCCACCAACAATATATTGTTCCTTGTTATATTGTGATGTAGCTTGGTCTTGTATGGCCAATTAAGTCTAGGGCAGTTGGAGAAATCCATTTGGGGCAGGGTGATGGAGTTTGACAAGTTTTCCTAGGATCATCTTCCCCAGACTTTGTTTCACTTCCTGGCGCTCATCTCAATCTGCAGTGAGTCAGGCCACTTCACGGATTTTACAGGAGTTTTGCGCCTTTTGTGGGGAAGGTTCCGCAATTTGCACGAATTTCTGAGCAATTTGCACGAATTTGGTCAAATTTGCACCAATTACAGCTGAACTGGGGTAAATTATGGACGAATTCATACAGGGAGTTGAGTGGCAACCCCCTCTCCCCCTCCACTTCATTTCCTATCCAAGGATATTGGGAGCCGGGCTTGGTTGCACACCCTCATTCCCGTTTCAGTTTCAGCGCTCACATGAACAGGTTTGCCCAGGGCTCTTGCCATGGGCCAAGTTAGGAATGTGTGACAGCACCCACTGGTTCCTTTTCTGGCACTTTTGCTGATGGTGCACAAATTATTTTGAGCAATTGCTACTTCTCTTTTTGAAATGAAGCTCTGCTGATATACAGCAAAATGGAGGTATTGGGGACTGGTGTCCATGAATTTCATTGTTTAAAAGTTTTAAAGGGAAAGTTTTTATAAAATGAAATAATTTAATCTGCACTGTGCTAGATTTGCAGAAACATAACATTCATTTGCATTGCCTACTCATTCAGAGGAGCTGTATTTGAAATGCCTGCATTCCAATATTAAGAAAGGTTGCTTAGGAATATATTTTCCACAGTTGTACACCATAAAAGGCACCTCACATGCCTTAGCCATCCTTTTAAAATACATATATAGAAATTTTAAATTGGAAAAATGTATCATTTTAACTTTATAAGGCAGCAGAAAATTATAAAGTGTGCAACCAGGAACAAAAACGTAGAGACCTTCCATTGTCTAATGTATACAGCTTTAAAATAGATTTCAACAGTTCTTGCCAGACTTTCCAAAAACATGTTCAGCAGAGAAATGACAATGGAAGATGTGGTTGGCTGGTTTCAGTATAGAACTGTGGGACAGAATTTGCTAGTACTTGGTCTATCTACCCATCTATCTAGGGCCAGATCTACACCAAGCAGGATATAGCGGTATGAAAGCGGTATATAAAAGGCAGAAGCCACACTTTGCAGCGGTATTGAACTGCACTGACAACTGTTGGGGGCCATTGACACATACCATATACTGCTGTATCCTGCTTGGTGTGGCTCCTGCCTTTTATATACCGCTTTCATACCACTATATCCTGCTTGGTGTAGATCTGGCCTAGGATTCCTTTTAATGGCTAACTGAGGTGGTTGAGTGCCAAAATGGTTGGAGCCAAAAGAAGGCCACTGAGGAACAATGGCAGGATGAGGAAATGGGCCCCAAGCTCCTCAGAAGTACAAGATGTTTTAGAAAAAAGCAAAAGAGGGCAAGCTGTCAAAACAATCCCAGCCACGTGAGGACTGAGCGGGCTCAATGGCTTACAAGTGCCACTGAAACTTAAGTGTCCGTTGGAAAAGAAAAAATGGAGGGGGGAATTAGCCTGATTGAGCCCCTTACAGCTAATATTATCCTGGAGATGAGTAGAGCTGGCTGGCTGGAATTCTGAAGTAGAGCACTTCAGTTCAGGGGGGGATAGACAAGTCCCACTTGTCTCTCCATGGCTGTCAACATCTTTACCCACTCCTCCATTTCTATCACAGTCTAGTCCTTGTCTACACCTGCAGAAGAATGTAGTGGTCGTACAGTTGACATCATTGTTTTACTAGTCTCCTACAAGATGAAAAGGAAAAGAAAAACAAGAATAACTAAGCACATCAGGGAAAAGCTTTACCCCCACGCCAGTCCACTTCCTATTGTGCGAGATTTCATTTTTTGCAGAGCATTTTGGTTGGTTGGTTTGTCTGTTTCCACATTACCACGTTCGTAGTGTGATCCTCCACCCCATTCACTTCAGGCCTCTTCTTCAGTACGAGCCTTTTAGTTTGTTGGCTGTGTTGACTGGGCCCTAGAGTACACAAGAAAGAGAATCCAGAGTGGGGTTGTGCAGGCAAGTTTTCAATGGCATCCTTGGCATTCTACTGAATAAATTGAGCTGATGTTTCCCCAATGCTTTAAGGCTTTGCTTTCGTATAATGTTCATGTTTTGTCAATCCCTCTGGGACCCTTTTTGCTGTAAAAAGGCAGAGTGGTTCAAATAACCCCAGACCACACATGCCATCTCCATATTCACACGTTGAAAGGATGCATTGGAGGGGGGCTCAAGCTAGTCCAACTCAAGACATAGGGGGTGGGCATTGGGGCTTATTCTGCTATGCCCACTGCCAACCACATTCATCTGATTGTCAATGCAGAGCTTCTGTGCACACAAGTGGTACAAGTCTCTTTGTGTGCAATTTGTACCCTTTTTTTCTAGAACTTTTGGAGAGAGTGTATGCACATAGACGCTGCACAAATAATCAGATGAATGCACAGAAGTAAGGCGAAATGTTCCACTGCACATTCCCAGAACGTCTGAAAAGTTCTTCCATCAGTTCATGGTGAAGAAGGCTATCACTGGCTACTGGTCCTGATGGCTGTATGCTACCTCCAGTATCAGAGGCAGTGGCCCCATTCAGAAGACACCTTAAACCATGGCTTTAACCACAGTGGTTCAGTTAGAAAGCTGGGCCATGTTCAGAAGACACTTTAAACCATGGCTTTAACCACAGTGAATTAGGCTTTTTGCCTTGGTCCCCATGGTTCAAACCGTGGTTTAAGGTGTCTTCTGAACGGGACCAGTATGACTTTGTACACCAATTGCTGGGGAACATGGGCAAGAGGGTGCTGTTGGACTCATGTCCTGCTTGACAAGATGGACCTTGGTCTGATCCAGCATGGCTCTTCTTATGTTCTTAAAAGATAAAAAGACAAGACCATAATAAAACTCCATATTAAAATTATTAAACAAACAAATAAAAACAAATAACAACAACAACAACAACAACAACAACAGAATACCAATAAAAACTTTGGCTGGTCAGTCAAGGAAGGCTTTCTGAACTAAAGATTTTTCAGGAAGTGGCAGAAACAACACAGTGTTGGTGCCTGCCTGACCTCCAGAGGCAGAGAATTTCATAGAAAGGTGGCCACCACACTGAAGGGTCATAGATCCACGTGGAACCACTGGGAGCATGCCCTCTGATGACCTCAGTGACTAGGCAGGTTGATAAGGGAGAAGGCGCTCTCTCAGGTATCCTGGTCCCAAGTTGTTTGGGGCTTCATGCACTACTACCAAACTCTTAAACTAGGCCTGGTAGCGAGTAGGCACCCAGTGAGTTTCCTCAGCAAAGGAGTTGCAGGCAGAAAAGGGGAAGCTCCTGACAACAGCCAAGATGCTGCATTCTGCACTAGCTCCAGGTTCTGGAGCACTTTGGAATGATGTGTTCATTTTCCCTCCATCCCTCCCCAAGACTGAAGAAGGAAAGGGTGGTCAGGTAGGACCATAAGGCTAAGAAAGGTGATCATGACAGACACACTCATATTAAGCAAAGAATTGAGGAAGGGAAGAGGGAGCAAAGAAGAAAATTCAGGGCTTTGGCCAGAAAATTCAACCTGACATTGATTATCTGAAGAATGCTTTGAACTGAAGATCCTGGAAACCTTTCCTGTACCCTGTCCAACAGAATGTGGTTTTGGACGATATCAGGGGAGTGTTTCAGATAAATCATGCTCCTTAGAAAACATTGAGTTCTGCGTAAGTTGGTGCTAATGATCCTTGGTTACACCCAGTCAAGCTTAGCATAATAGAAATGCAACTTCCGAAGGCATCAAACCAACACAAGGATTTCAGAGTCATTTATGTAATGGAATCAACTGTTAATGTCATTCATCATCAGAAACAACAACCGGATGAGTTTTCTTTTATATTTGGGTGGGGAAAACGTCTTCATGTTGAGGTCTCTAATACCTCTTTCAAGGGATCTGGGGGCATCTCTGGGGCCACATTCCAACAATATGCACCGGATCCCAAATTTGGATAGAGCCATAGCCCAAGTGGATGAAGTAATGGATGAATCTTTGTTCATGACTCCCTACAGGGATGGGGGGGGGGGCATTTTTATCCAGGTATTCTCCTTCTCTAATTTGTGCAAAAGTCCCTGTATCAGTGGCCTGAGGAGGGCCTTGAAATCCAGACTGAGAGACCTGGATGTCCACATTTGGCCCATGAGCCAGAGACGACAACATCTGGAAGTCCACAAATTGCCCATCTCTGCTCTATGCGCTAACTATTGTTACAAGTAACTGCAGGGTTTTGCAAGAATTTTTGCAAGGAAGCCACCCACACATTAGACATGTAAGTGACCAACCATCAGGATTTTCCGGGATTTGTCCTGGTTTTTGTTCTATCCTGGGTGTCAGAGGAGATTTTCTGTAATTTCCTATAATGTCCTGGAAATACACACTTTCCCCTTTAAGGCTGCCATTAGCATGGCAGGAGGGAATGCTGCACTTTCTGGAGGTGCGTCATCCCCCGCCAGTGCTCCAATCAGGAAAGTGTGTAATTCCCGGAAATTATAGAAAAGATCCTGATTGGAGCAATTGGGGGGGGGGGGATAGACGCATTTTCCCCTCCTCTGCTCCAATTGGCACCTTTAAGGTGGCGGGGAAGATGACATGCTTTCCAGGGGCTCTGGAAAGCTGTTTTCCCACCCCACTCCACAGAGTGTCCTCTTTTTTGGTTTCCCAAATATGGTCACCATACTGTTGATGTTTGAGGCCTACACAGGCTTGGCTTTGGTTTAGGCCTGAAGGCCTGGAAAGCCTCTGATGGGAGGGGGGCCTTCCTAAGTTTCATTTTCCCCTAAAGGAGTTAAGTTTCATTTCTCCAGTTTTAGGTTACCAGATTGTAGGTTTCAGTTTCGGTATTAGGGTATATAAAGGGGTAGCGTTAACTGCACAGTGTGGTTAGGGTGACCAGATAAAATCCAGGTCAGGGCTCATGTAACTTTAACAGTTGTAGACAAAAGGGAATTTCAGCCAGTGCCATTTGTATGCAATTAATTAGTTCCTGGTAATATTCCCTCTTCATCACAACTGTTAAAGTTGCAGATGAAGTTCTTTTGTATATGGTCACTCTAGTATAGTTGGGGTGAAGTGCCGGGAAACCTGGGGAGATCTGGGCCGACTGGGGGGCGGCGAGGGCAAACCGGGGCTGTGGGGGGTGACGCGGCGGCGGCGAGGGGCGCCGAGCAGCAGCAGACCCGGTAGGTCCGGGATGGGTTTTGGGGGGGATGAGTGGCTTGGTGGTGGGGTTTCGGGAGGGGGGACCACCCCCGCCACCACCTGCTGGGGCGTCCGCTTCCCTCCGGTGCTCGAATCTACTGAGAAACAGGCTTCCCGGCCTGTCCCTCAGTAACGCGCCGGATGATGACGTCATCACCCAGCGTTCTACTGAGGGACAGGTCGCGAAGCCTGTTTCTCAGTAGATTCGAGCTCCGGAGGGAAGTGGCCACCCCGGCAGGTAAGTGGGGGGGCCCTCCCACCTCCCACATCGTGCTTCTTACCTGCCGGGACCATCCGCTGCTGTCGGCTAGCGCCCGCGGGCGCCAGCAAACAGCAGCGGACAGCCCTAGCAGGTAAGCCCCCTCCCCCCTCGCTGTGTTTTTTTTTGGGGGGGTGGCTTGGTGGTGGTGGGGTTTGTTTTGGGTGGCGGGTGGCGGGGGTGTTCAGATCTTCCTTGGCGAGTGGCCTTTTAAAAAATATATATATTATGTTTTGGGGGGGCACACCCCCTTTGGGCGGCCGTTTTGGGTGGCCATTTTGGACCGGGATTTTGGGTTCCAAAATCTAGTCACCCTAAGTATAGTGCCTGCACCTTTAACTGTTGTGATGAAGAGGGAATATCACCAGGAACTAATTGCATACAAATGACACGGGCTGAAATTCCCCTTTCTCTACACCTGTTAAAGTTATATGAGCCCTGACCTGGATTTTATCTGGTCAGCCTAAGTGTGGTTGTTGGAGAAGAGAGAGCTAGAGAAAGCCAGAGAGAGACCCTGGAAGAAGGACAAGGTCCAAAAAGAAGGCTAGAAGAGATTCTAGGCTTAACTACAGGTGAAAGTGTAGTTAGGTTAGAGGATACTGCGGTTTTGCATATTTTATTTTCATTGTAAATGCCTTTATAAGTTTTACAGCTCTATTTGAGTAAATTCCTTAAGTTTATGTGATTTTGCTTTACCTTATAACATAGTAAACAGTTGTTGTTAAAACCTGGTAGTCTGGAGTGTCATTTACACCAAGCCTAAACCTGGTAGTCTGGAGTGTCATTTACACCAAGCCTAAGGCCTAAACCCCACGTTATTGAGAGGGGAAGGTAAAACTGGATATCTGATTAAAAGAAGGGCTCTTAAAGAGGCAAAATATCTTTAAGGAGATGATCAAGGGGTCCAGGTAAAGGTGGAACCTTGACACCTACAAAAGCACAAATCTTTTTTTTTTTTTTTTTGCTATAAAAGAGAGATGGACTAATCTGTGCTGATAACATCACTATAGTTACGAGATATAGTTATGAGTTGCGAGATATAGAAGGTAACCACAACATAGGCTCTTGAAGTACACTCCTTATTTATTTATTTATTTATTTATTTATTTTTGGTTTCATCTTGAATTTGTCCCCCTCAAATCCTGGGTCTTTGGGTGCCCCAGATGAGGCCTTTATTGTGAAATCACCCCATGTCATTCATGGAATTTGATGTCAGGGTCCAAATGACACCATCTTCTCCCATGTTTTCGCTCCACTTCTTTCATCTTTTTTATATATATAAAACAAGAACATCCATGAAGGAGGGTGCAGCTGTACAATGCCTTTTGATTGGTGGCGCTAGGAGCCCTCTGTCAAGGAGCCCTCTCTGCTTATTTTGGCAAGTCTTGGCCCCACCCATTTTTGCTTTCTCTCCCCACCCCCTCCTACATAAGCTAAAATGGCACTTTTTAGTACTTTCCTTTCCTGATGGTCACAAGCAACTGACTGCACAAGATCACTTAAGAATGCAGGGAAAGCCTCCAAAAGGCGACGGGTGCCGTGGAAAAAAGTGTCGCTCTCCCACTCCCCTTTCCTGTGATCGTGAGTCATGCAACTTTGACCTTTAAGGAGGTTTTTAAAAAATAAAACCTCAGCACTTCATTCTTTCTCCCATCTGGAAAACAGGAGCTGAGCTGGCTCTGCAGCAACAAGATCCATGTGGAGGCCAGATGTGAAAGACCTGAGAAGAGTTACAACATCTCAGCTGCATTTGGAATTTGGAACCATTCCTTGACCTCTTGACACATGGAAATTCCCAAATAGCCTGTGGTCCTCACACCTGAAAGGCAGGGAGAATCCATCCCTGTCCTTTGTAGAATAGTGTCCTCATGTGTTATTTTGGGAACTGGCACATGAAGGAGGGAGGAGAGTAGAATGGTGATTATGGTACTGCTGGCTGCCTGGGTGTTTCTCATACTGTTTTCAAACTTCTCATGAAGTTCCTGAAATAATGGTGGAAGGGGTTCCTTCCAGCATGTTTTGGAACAGCTGGCTTCCCATAGTCCCAGAGAAGAGAATGGAAAAGGATGCAGATGCCAAATACTTCTATGTACCATGCCTGCTATGAGCCTTGGCACTGGTAGGTATGGTTAAGTTGGGACATCATACCGCAACAGAGATGGAGAGGTGTCCTTCTGATACTTACCATGTTCCATAGGGCAGGGATAGGCAACCTGGTGGTCTTCAGATGCTTTGGACTACAATTCTCCAAAACTCCAGACAACATCACCAACGATCAGGAATTATGGGAGTTGTAGTCCAAAACATCTGAAGGCCACCAGGTTGCCTACTTCTGCACTAGGACAAAGAAAAATATGTGCTTCAGATGATCGGACTTATTCATTACTGGGTCCAGGTCTTCGGGGGGCCCTGCACAAGACACCCTCAAGGGACCCCCTCTCTCTCGAGAAACCTGCCTTCTCACTACCATTGTCACCAGCTGCTCTTGTTTCTCATGCTTTTTCTCATCACTGCTACCACCCACTGGCTTGGCAGACTGAATTCGGACAACACGATAGTCAATGGTGGGGTAATAATCAACTTTACAGTTGTTCATCTAGGGGCTACTCCCCACACAACATGGTAATAAATAATCAACTGTGGTGTGGATTAGGATCAGCGCTGAGTTGACTATGGCAGCATTCGGATGACATGATAGTCAATACAACTGACGATTGTTCTCCCCCCCCCCACCTCCAGTTGCTTATTGTGTCATCTGAATTCAGCCAGAGAGCAAGTAGTTAATGGCAACTCCTGCTCCTCCTCCTCACCACCACCATTGTTTGGGCCAGATCAAGAGGCAGCTGATTAAGCAGATTGCAACGAGGAAGAGGAGGAGCAACTCCAGAGATCTCTTGTGAGTGGGCCCCTGCTGGAGTATGGATCATCGGCAGGTGCCCATCCATGCCTACCCTTGAGACCGAGCCTGGACTTCTTTTGTTTTCTGTGCTGCTCTTCCTCCAAGGAGTTCAGAAGAGCAAACATGGAATTATCTCATTTTGGATTCACAACAACCCAGTTATTGGAAGTAGGTCCAACTGAGAGCGATTGCGCAAGACCACCCAGAAAGTTCCATAGCTCAGCAGAAGTTTGAAACCAAGTTTCCTCAGGTCAAGTTCAACACTCTGCCATGTACATCACCAGTGGCTTTTAGGCTGCCTAGTTGTGTGTGTGGGGGGGGGGGGGACAGGAAGAAGTTGGTGGTACATTGCACCACTTATGTAGATGTTAATGCTCACAGCAGCCTTCCAGATGTGCTGGCTGAGGATGATGGGAGTTGTAATGTACTACCCACACTGTACTTTTCATTTCCCAAAAGTGATCCATTTGTTTCGATGGAGATGTTTGGTTTTCATGTTTGGGCAATGAAAATTACAAGCGGCTGAGTGGAGGCGGTGATCCGGACTGGGACCACATTGGTGACAAAGAGTTAAAGGTCCCTTAAACCCAGACTAGAGCCCTGATCTGGACTGGAGCCCTGCATTTACTTAGAGTAAAGGATAAGGAAAAGAAAGGCCTCTGTAGAGGAAAGGAAGAATGGAAATGTAACTAATAAATAACAACGCCTGATATTCTTCAACACAACACCCACTTCAAAGGAGAAGTCTGTTGTGCAGGGGATTTTGATCTTTGTTTCCCCCCACCACATTCTTAACCTGGGTGGTGATCTCTTTGGAAGATAAGAATAAATACTTAATTAAAACGGATGAATGTGGCATTTCTAAATGGGGGTGGGGGGTTACTGGAAACTAAGGCAAATATAGCCAATATACTTCACCTTTGGCAAATAACACAGAACAAAACAAAACAAAACAAAAAAAACCACAAAACCCCACACCCTTTAATAACATTAGCAGGGTTTTATTTTTTCATGGGGACAGAAACTATCAAACCCAAATCGACGCAATAAGTGAAAACACACCCGGCATCGTAAAATGCCCTGGGAAAGATGCCACATCAATAAAGAGAAAAATGTGAAGGAGTCTATGAAGAGAAAGCAGTTAAGAAAAACTCAGGCACTTGTAAAAATCCACTCCAACAAAAATTGCAGGCAAGATTTATTTTTAATTTGGAGGGGGGTTGGTTCTTTAGTCCCAAAGGGTTTCTGATTAAGGAGATGATGGAGACATTCATTTTCTATTGAGACAATTGGTTTATAAACCGGAATTCAGACTCTTATAAAAAAGACAAGACAAGAAAGAAAACCTCCATATCATAACTCAATAGGACAGATTCTGCGATTACCTCCAAATGAAATCTTCTCCTCATTCCTCTCCAAATTTAAGGGTGTTTTACATTGGATTGTACCCAGGGACAGTAAATTAGTGGCAGATCTGGCACCAACATCCAGTATGGTTGGGCAAATGCCAGGGCCCTTTGGATCTGAAGGTGATCACCAATGTCCCCTTTCCTTTTTCTTTTTACTAGGGTGGCAAGGTCACTGTGACACAAAATGCTGTCCAAGGCTACAGCCACCTGCCATCTTTGTTTCTCCAGAATACCTCTGGAGAATCCAGACCAAGAACAAGACTTTTAAATCCCAGTGATTTTATAAGGAGACTTGAGCCCATGCTTAACTCTCTCCTTGAATTTAACTCTCTGATCCTAAACGCAATTACCTCAGAGTTAATCTCCTTGAAATCACTTGCGCTTCTTTCTAAATAAACCACAAGGTTGTACAATTGCTTCTCTTTGGCTGTATCATTTCCTTTCTCATTCTATGTGCAGGTTTCGGCTTGTTTGTGGTGTGTTTATTATCTGCCGGCTGTACCTTTTTTGGTTGACGCAACATAGTCAACCTAGTTGGGAAATGGATCTTTCTACTGTATAACAAATATTGAAATTCTAAATATTTTATTGTTCGGGAAGGATGGTGTATTGCAAAAGCAGTAACTATATTTATGATTCATGAAAATTGCATGCAGTATTCTGGGTTGTAGTATCAAAATATACAGTGCTGTGTTCATATTTCAAGATGGATGGATGGATGGATGGATGGATGGGCTGGGAAAATCACTAGATTATACAGAAACAGCTAGTTTGTTTGGCTTCTTATGATCAATGCTGGCTCCATGTTTTTCATGGCCTTTGGGCAAGACACCCAGTGGGCCTCCTCCCTCGCTGAGTCTACCTTCTCATCATCAGTGACACCAGCTGCCAGTGCTCCATCCCTTTTCTCATCATTGATTCCACTTGCTTGTTTGACAGGCCGGGGGGGGGGGGCAGTGAGCAAGTCAGCAAGAGCATTTCCTGCTCCTCCTTCTCAACTCCAGGATCTTGGCAGTGGGGCCCTGCTGAGGTGTGGGCCCTTGGCAGATGCCCATTCATGCCTAATCTTAATGCCAGCCCTGAACATGATCTTCCTCCTTACTTTATTCAACCTAAGACCAGTGAATCCATTTTCCACTGTCAAATGTTGGGACCTATATTACTATTACCCACTGTTTGTAATAGTCGGGTATATTGCTGGAATGCAACCAATATTTTTTTTTGATGGCCAAAGTTGGGTCATTTTTTAAAGGGGGAGGAATTCCAATATGATTTCCATGCCTACAAACACCTTTCATATCCAACACTCTTTTTTAGGTGAGACTTCAACTAGCCAGGTGCTTCGGAATCAGGCCATGTCAATGTCTGGAAGGAGTTTTACTGGGACAACCCAAAGCCTGCTACCCTCCACCTTGTTTTCTTTTCGCTGGTTCTCATCCACAGGAGCTGTTCACATATGAAGCAATGTTATATGTTTCCAAATAAGTTGGCTTTTGATGTTTCATGTCTTCCTTATTTTTTATCCACCATTTGGGGTTATAAATATATGAAGATCTTAGTACTTAATAGGGTCAGGTGATCTTCTCTCTTCTTAGGCAGAATTCAGGTCTGATTAGCTAGATACACACACACAAAAACACACACACTATCTTGCACTTTTCTTTTCTTTTTTTAGGAGGTGGTCAAACCCACTCGCCTCCAGAGAAGGTCATCACTCACCAGTTGCTCCCATTGAGTATTGAGAACTTCGGCATATACTCTAGAATGGGGGCACCTTTGCTGATTATAGCCTTGATATGGAGGAAGAAAGAGATAGACATATGCAGATATGTTTGCATGACATGTCACTGGCCTGGTTCGCACGTAACGAGAAACCACCATGGGTGACTTTCCCTGCGGGGCTTCTCATTGCTGAGGCAGCTGCCCTTTTGAATATTCAGGCTGCAGTGGGGATGCGCCATAATTTCTTGTCACATGTGAACCTGTTGGGGGGGATTGTTGGGGTGGTGGACAAGCCACCCATAACCCTAAAACAGGCCATAGGTTCTGGGTGACTTGTCAACCACCTCAACAACCCAACCTCACCATGTTCACACTCAATGCTGCAACTCACCATGGCTAATTAGCCACAGTGGACTGCGGCAGTCATGTGAACCAGGTCACTGTCGTCTTCAGTGCAGTGTTGGCCACCACATTCAGACCCAGTTCCATTATCAGAAAAAGAGATCTGTTGGAAGAAGAGCTAGTTTGCTCCTTTGTTAGAACTAAATAACAAACTGTAAGCCTATATACACCAGTTGCTGTTGATGTATGGGATGGTGCTGTTGCACCCATATCCTGCTCGTGGGTGCTTGGTTGGCAGCTGTTTCGCCACTGTGTGAACAGAGTGCTGGACTAGATGGACCCTTGGTCTGATCCAGTTCATGCTCTCTCTCTCTCTCTCTCTCTCTCTCTCTCTCTCATATCTAAGATGCAGTTCATAGGTTTTTGGTGCAAGTGAAGCACCGTGATTCTTCTTGCAACCTTCCATCCTGCTTTGTCAGCTTCCAATCCACCCTAAATCAAGGATGTTGTTACACTGATGATGCAATGGGGCAGGACACCCAAGAGCACCGACACTCAAGGTCAACCTGCTGTTTAACCAGACCATTGAAAAAGCAATGGTTCAAGTAAAAGGGAGTGAAGTGTAAATCTTTCCAGGAGAGCTCATGCAAATCAGTTTCATCGTAGGATGGCTTCCCCCCCACACACACTTTGAGGGATTCGTGCTGGTTTTACGCCATCCGTGGAAATGATATCCCAACGACTCGTGTGCATTCCAATTACACTGTGTTTTCCTTGCTAACCCACTTCCAAATGACAACAAACTTCCTCAGCTTCATTACCTTATTGGTTGAATTCCAAGGATTGGAAGCCTATTCCACCCCCACTCCCAACCCACTCTAATTAAACAGCAAGTCAGTCCCTTCTGCAGCCTGATGTTGGCTGAAGGTTTCCTGTTGGGCTCTCTTGATGTGTGTATATCATGAGGACAGCTCCAAGGTCTTCTTCTTTCCCCTTTGTAAACCCATATCACATGTCAATCCATAAAGCGGTGTGCGTACGTGCGTTCATGCATGTTCGCACACATGCGGACTGAGAACCAAAAAGAAAGAAAATGTCAAGGGAATATCCATCCAGCTACCCATACAGAGCCAGCCTCATGGAATCTACAAGCAGCAAAGCGTTGGCTTTCTTTAATGATCTATGGTTCTGTAAGCAACACTTTGAAAGTTTGTGCTTTCTTTGGTCAAGATCCAAGGTGAAGTGGAAGCCCACACAAAATAACCAACTGTTGAAAGTGAGAATTAGCAGCAGCCAATTCCATTTTCAGACTCTTCAACCCTCTGAAAGCTCCATGCTTCTCCTTTTATGGAGGCCAGAAAGCCGTGTAGACTTGGCTCTGATACAGGACGACGTGAAGCATGGCTTAAAATCCCCCCACCCCCCACCCCAAAAGTGGGGTTCATTTCTTTTCTTCTTGTGTGCTTCTAAACCAGGAGAGAAAGTGCAGCATTAATGATTGCAGGGCCCCTAAATGGATGATGACCACATAACATGCCATCTGGATACAAACGGGTATTTTTCTCCAGTTCCTGGGAAAAAAAGAAACCCAGGTGGTTGTTACACACACACACAGAGAGAGAGAGACACTCTCTCACACACATGCACCTATTTTAAAAAGTAAAAAGAATCTTAGAAAAGCAGGCTGAGGTCATCGTTTGGCACACGTGCCCAGTTCGTACCAAAGGCTTTTGAGATTTGTTTTAATATCTGTAAAAAGCATTCTTGAGCAGGGTGGATAGAGGACTCATTCTGGACAAGCCATTGCTTAATCAGGAATGATTCCCCCCCCTCAGTTCACAGGGTCAAATAACTCTTTCGATACCCCTTAGCTAGGAGCAATCAACAGACAGCTGTTCTGTAGAGGATCACTAGGAAAAACTATATCGATTCCAAGAGGCTGTTAAAAAGCCATTTGAAATGTGTATACATTCTTGAGTTTCAAGCGGGTCAAAGAAGATAGTGCCTGCCTTTATGGGGCATGGCTTCTAAGTACATTCATTACTTCCAGCAAGTGGGGGGCTGTCTTCATGGCGCCGGGTTGGTATCACCTCCCTCCTCAACCCCATGCTTTGCCTTTCCCAGGGTGGTGTCAAGTAATACTGATGCCAAGGAGGGAGCATGGGGTTCTGGGTGGCCATCTGGGTCCCAGAGCTGCCCCTGCTCTCTTCCTGGTGGAAAGCAACCAATTGCTGGTTGCCTTCCACCAGGCTCCGCCCCCGGGTTGACCTTGGTTTGATGTGGAGCGACATTACATGGTGGAAGCCCCGTGTTGATGTCACTCCCTTTGAAAAAGTAAGGGTAAATCCCTGATTTATTCAAATTGGAGCATCGCAGGGAAGCCCCGTGGTGGCTGCGAACCTGTGCCTGCATTGTCTAACCAACGGGGCACAGGTCCAAAGCCACCGTGGGACTTTCCCCACATGTAGACAGCCCCTAGTGCTTCCCTTCCTCTGTGCATCACATGTAAAGCTGGAACGACCCTTTAGAGGCAACATGTGGCCATCACAGAATGCAGCAGCCCCTTGTGTCTTCCTCGTCTTTGACTCTCCTCCCACACCAAAAAAATCATCATTCCACAGCAAGTTTCCCCATCCCACAACTGGTAATCACTGCAGTGGGAGCAAGGGCAGGGAAACTTGCAGTGCAACTATGTGACATGACATGACATCACACACACCTTGCTTTAGCCTTCCCCAACCTCTTGCACCTCTGATGCATTGGACCACAGCATCCATCATTCCCAGCCAGCGTGACCATGGTGGGAATTGTGGTGAGAGGCAACAGAAAAGCATGAGGTTGCGAAAATCTGGATTATCACCTTGCTATGGACTTATCAACAGTATTCTGTGTATTGAAATACTGTGATTGGATGAAAGAGTTTTTCATTGTTTAGTATTGGTTGTACTTATTATTTACTAATGCTTGACTCCATGAGCTGGTTTTCAACTGCAACTGTGGCTAATATATTGGGCAGAATCCCACACCACGTGAGCTGGGAATGATGGGCATTCAACACTTTTGGAGGGCACCAGGTCAAGGAAGGCTGTTTTATTTCTTTACTTGTTTGTTTAAAAAATGAATAATGCTTTCCTTTAGGAGAAAAAGTCAAGATGGCTAACAGCTAGTAACTACAAAAGGGAGTTTTTAAAGAGTAAAATATAATAGCTGCATACACAGGGCCACCCGGATCCCCAGCATCTCTCTGCCAGTCACTGTCAGAACCTGCATTGCTGATCTGGCTGCTTTCCCTTCTCTCCCACCGGGCTCATGCTGCCGATCAGTGCTGGCTTCAGGTTTTTGAGGGGTCTTCGGCAACACACCCTAAATGGCTTCCCTTCCCTCAGTGGCTCTACCCACTCATCACTCTTGTCATCTCCTTGCCCTCTTTCTCATCATTTCTATCACTTGATTGATTGATGGAAGAAGCAATTCCAGGGCAGCTTTCGCCAGTGGGCCTGCCCTGGTTTGTAGACCTCAGCACATGCCTAACTGTGCCTCTCCTTGACTATGCCTTTGCTGCAGGTCTCCAGTACATTCCTTCAAATAGGTCACCATTACACTGACCAACCTCCTCTGGCCTTGGGTGTCATGAAACAATGAGCCATTTACATCCGGAAACTGTATGGCAGGGTGCCCCAACCTTTTGGAATTTGAGAAAATGCTGTGGGAGCTACTACAAAATGGCTCCTATGGAGGATGTGGCTAATCACAAAATGGCTGCCATGGAGGCCTAGTTAGTCAAAAGAGGTGGTGGGGGAAAGAAAAACAAAGAGCTAGGCTGACCATCTGAAAAGGAGGACAGGGCTCATATAACTTTAACAGTTGTAGAGAAAAGGGAATTTCAGCCAGTATCATTTGTATGCAATTAGTTCCTGGTGATATTCCATCACAACAGTTAAAGTTGCAGAGCCCTGCCTTCTTTTGTATATGGTCACTCTAGTATAGTGCCTGCAACTTTAACTGTTGTGATGAAGAGGGAATTTCATCAGGAACTAATTGCATACAAATGACACTGGCTGAAATTCCCTTTTCTCTACAACTGTTAAAGTTATATGAGCCCTGTCCTCCTTTTCAGATGGTCAGCCTAGAAAAAGCAAGGTACAAAGGGAGAGAAAGAGCAAGGCTAGAGGCTACAAGCAGGAGAAACAGTGAGGTAAAGAGGTGGGTGGGGGAATAGCATTGCTAGAAGCTGGGAGTGGAGGAAGCAGCAAGATAAGGAGATGTGTGAGGGAGAAAGAGCAAGTCTGGGGGCTAAGAAGGGAGAGAAAATAGGCTAGGAAGGGCGAGAAATAGTGAAGAAAGGGATTGAGTAGAGAGAAAGAGCAAAGCTAGAGGCTAGGAATGGAGAGAAAGAGAGAGAGCGTGCAAAGGGGAAGACACGTAAGATGGAAGATGATTGGGTGGGGCCAGAAAGCAAGTCTTTTCTTCTTTTCCTGTCCATTGAACAGTGGAAAGTTCAGGAACAGAAAGGATAAACTGGCACTGTATTATTTTTCAATTATTTTATTAAAAATATTTTCTGTAGGGATCAGGAGGGAGTAGAGAATTTCACGGGTATCACTGCGAGCACCATGGTGCCTGCAGGTTCCCGGTTGGAGAGGCCTGCTGTATGTGGTAAGATAGCTCCAGAAAAGCTCATGCTAAATTAATTCCCACTTCATTAAAGACCTGGGCTTGGACAGCCTAGATCAGCCTTTCCCAGCCTGATGCCCTCCAGATGTCTTGGACTTCAACTCCCAGCTGCTCCAGTCAGCCTGGCCAAAGGTCAGGAATGCTGGGAGCTGTTGTTGTTCAAACCATCTGGAGGAGGGCACCAGGTTGTGCAAGGCTGGCTGAGATGAAGCACAGATCCTTGCAGCTATGGAATTTGGGTTTGAAATGACTGATGCGATCCAACAAACATGCTTAGTCCTTGCATCATGAATGTAGGTACTACAGAGAGATTCAGCAACTTTGGCTAACCCTTCCAAAGGTTGTCCTGTTTACATTTAGGGCCCAGCATTGTAAATGTCACAAAGATAAAGGTAAAGATAAAGGTGTAACTGAAGAGCTGCTGGTGGTTTCAATCTACATCATGCCCCCAAAGCTAGGCTCTTTATTAGGAGGGACAGAAAACTCATCATCATCATCATCATCATCATCATCATCATCTGTTCTTTGTCCAACAGCCATGCTCATTCCAATGACACAAGAAAAATCAGGTCTTTTGTAGTTTCCTTAGAGAGCAATCCTATGGCTCCTAGGCAGAATCAAAAATTTCTCCCTCCAAAGACATAAACCAGGGAGAGACAACCTCTTTGGGCCATGGGTGCATTTGTCAATTTGAGGAGCTGCCTCAGGCACCACCCCAACATCGCTGCCATGGGAGGTGTGTCAAAGGATAAGTAACCTGCCCAAAAGACTGAATACAAGGCAGAGGTGGAGTCCAAGTCCCAGCACACTAAACAACTCTTTTGGACCCACACGTTTCAGAACCAACAGAAACTTATTTTACAGTAATCCCAGCTGCTGGTAAGAAAATGTGTTAACTTTTAGAAAAGATGGAAGGGTTAGGGCACCTAGGTGGGTGGTAAGAAAGGTGTCTAGGGGTGCATTGGTACTCATGGGCACCATGTTGCATACCTCTACCATAGACAATGCTGTTGCCTTTGAGGAGAAAATACAAGTGCAGATTTCCTGACACACACACACACTCCTGCCCCTCGCAGCCATCGCAAGAACCTCTGTGGTGGGGTCCTCTCCCAAGGTCGGTATTACAACCTTGAGGAAGAGGAAATGAGTGTGTTTGGAATGGACAAGTGAGCAGGGATGGAAGAAGCTGTGGTTTTTCACTGGATCTGCAAACTTCTCAGGTCTTGTACCCTCCACCAACCAGATAGGTGAAGGGAACAGGCTCAGGGACACATCTGGCAAAAACAGCGCAAATGGAGGATGGAGAAGCTAAAAGGTTTCTGCCATTTCCCCTTTTCTGGAAGTCTGTTCCAGGTGGGGCTTAGGATGGGTGGAGGATGGACAATTTTGGAATCTTCTGTCGAATTAGTCCTGTAGAATTGTCCTCTTCACGTCTGCCAAGCATTGTTTCCTGGTTGGGTTCTGCTTTAGCTGGAGAATACCATATTTGTTGAATTTCCCTTGAGTAAAGTGTTTAAGCTTTTACTTTTTCTTCTGTTTGTACCATGTGAAATGATCCTCCTTCCAACCTCACTCAGAACAAATAATTAATGGCCACAACTAACAAAAGCTTCAAATTGCATAAATGAGTGAGTTAATCATAGGAAAAAAGAACCTTATCGGCAGCAGGAAGGGTGGTGGTGGAAGGGAACTAGAGGATGTGAGAGGCCTGCCCAGGATTGTAGCCAAATCCAAGTTGAGAGAGTGTATTCTCCAGCCTAGAGTGCCTAAGGACAACCGCTGGAACTGGGGGCGAGAGTGGGCATGGGCTTGACCTGGAAAAGATGGGCCCTTGAGGTGTAGTGTGCTGAAGGAACTGTTCCGTTGATCAGTTAATGGCATAAAGCAAGAACCAGGGTCCACTCAGGAATCCTTCTGTGAAGCTGCCCACTGTGGTGAGCTATCAGAACTGCAGCTTGAAAAGTCTCCCTGGTAATGAATTCTTCTCAGGTTCTAGAATGGCTCCACCAACCCCGGCTGGCCACTGGGTACTCCTGAGGTGCTAAACAGGGTTTCCTATTGGGGGATGGGTCTTTGCCTGAGCAACTACAATGTTCCTGGCTCAGGTGTGTTCTTGTCTCTGACTCCTGATTGTGTTCCTCAGCTCTGACTTTATGGCACAACTCCTGATTTCCGTCTATGGCTCAACATTGACAGCGGGCTCCTAGGATTTCTACCAGCCCTCTTCCCTTCCACAGCTGAAGGCTCTGGGGACGGAGTACAAACAGAGTTTGGGTGGCTCACTAGGTTGGGGGTCAGTCTTAGATTTTTGAAGGTTCATGTCCAAACAGTAAGTGGAGACTGATGACTCTGATGTCACTGGGGCGGTGAATCAGCTCCGGGTTTCAGTCAGAAGCTTTCAGAACTCTAACGGAGCTATCCAAAGTGCAGAGCAAACAGTGGGAAAGGGAAAGAGATGAAGACCAAGAAAGTGTGTGTGTCTAGAGTGGCCACGCGTCACACTTTACAGAGGACAATCTTCTATTTGAAGGTATCCTCTATTTTAAGGGTGCACAATTTTTCAGTCTCAAGAGCCATGCATGACTCCGGCTCAGGAGTTAAGGGCTTCATGCATGTATGCATGCACACACATATACGCACGCATGCACACACATGCACACACACACACACACAGAGTGACCCTCATGCACAAATACACTCACTGGTAACAGCAGTAGGGAAAGAGTGACCTGTATGAGGAAAGGATGATATACTTCAAGATCACTAGGGGAGGAGATTAGGTAGTAGCAGGGAGTCAGAGCAGCCTTGGGATCTGCATTTGGACACTGGGACACAAAGGAATTCATGGATTATAAGTCTTAGTCTATAACTGATATGCTTGTGGAACACTTGCAATAAAACTGCCTAAGCAGGAACTAGCACTGGTGTCCTCTTTCAGACCCTTTTGGGAGGTCGCGGGTCCCCTTTGTTGGCAATGCACAAGTGACCACCCTAGTCTTTGTGAGAGATTGGAGAGGAAGCACTGGGCCCAGTTTCCTGGCTCTATCAGGTCAGCCTCCCTAGAAGCCGCCCCTGTTTGAAACAAAGCAACGTCTAAAATTTATGTGGCAAGCTGGACCCAATCAACCTCTCCAAGCGCACGTGTGCTTCTCTGTGATAAATCCCCCGGGGGAGATGTTATGTCATTCCCTGATGGGTGGTAGGATGGAAATGCTGGAACAGGCCTTTGAAGGACTTAATACACTCCTTAATTGCACGAGCCAGAAGGGGAAACATCCTGCGGCGGAAAGAAGATGGAAGATCTGCCAGAGCAGAATAGCTTGAACCCGAGTGATTTAGCACCAGCTAAATCTGACAAATTACAGTAGCATTGACAGCTTTACAGTTTTGTCAACAGCAGGCCCCACCTCATTCCAGAACTCTCCATCGAGAGAGAGCATGGGAGTCTCCCTGGCACCGTGGACGAGCTCTCGGCGGGATGTATGAGGAGGCCTTGAGAAAGCTGCCTGAGGAAACACCAAGCTTTAGGCCTGCCTTTAGACTGGAATCTGGAGGCTTCTTCATTAGGGTGGCCATCTAGACTTCCCTCTATAAAGAGGAGCAAAGAGGACACCAAATTCCATAACATTGACATGTGCTGATTTATATGTATAGATGCTCATTTAGAAATGCTGACTATCATTTAAATAGAAATAGAATACATCTCGCTGTAGTGAAGGAGACTGAGCAGGTGTGCCTGCTGTGTGGGCATGAAATGTTGATGGAAAACTTCAGGGCCCATGCAGTTCTCCCTTCTTATGGTTCTTTATTTCTGGACTGGACTTGGGATGGTCACCTTCAAACAGAAGACTGCCCTATGGCCGCTCTTCAAATAGAGGACTGCCCTGTGTTAAGTCGGACACATGGCCACCCCATACAATAAGACGATCTTTTGCATGACATAGAATTTTATTTTTTGTCCTGCCACGCCAGTTGTGTGGACCACCAAGGGCCAGCGTGGACAGAAGGGCCCATCAGATGTCCTGAAAACTTCTGATTGGGTTTCATAAACCCTGTCCCCATGAAAGTGCCCTGGAAGCGGGGGGAAAAGACAATCTGCAGCATCAATGGGTGAGAATAAAGTGGATGAATCCCACCAGGCATAGAGGCTAGCATTACTATGTTTCTATAATACTGTCCCATATGACTGTCTGCCTGTCTTCTTTTCTTGAAATGCTTTGCTGTAGTGGGCACTCTTGATGTAGCCTGGAGAGCTGCCATTTTAATTTTCCCACAATCCCACAGAGTGATGTCACATTCAGGGCATTGTGGGAATTTTAAAATGGTGACTCGTAGACACCTACTTGTCTTACCACATAAGCCTACAGATGGGGGCCGAGTGACATAGATGGGGGTCCACCAGAGGGCATTTGGCCAAGTACCCCCTAAGACCTAGATCTGGTCCTCACTATTCCATCTTCTCATTGCCCTGCATGAGCTGAGAGGACATCCTAGCTGAAAATGACCAGCTGAAAATCTCTCTCCCCCCCCCCTCCACACACACAGACACATGACCTCTAATTCCAGAGGCTAAAATTACTTGAAAATCACTACTTTCCAATCAGAGTGACCCTAGCCATCCTAGAAAGAAGAGGCCCAGCTCACTGCTTCCAAAGCAGCTGTAAAAATGAATGTGGATAATGGCCTTTTCCCCATCAACTTGGTCTCTGTTGTACATTCCCACTCTCATGTCTCCACCATGAATCTCCCACTGTGAAAATCACATCTGCGGCAAGCAGCGTTTTTTTAAAATAAATATTGGCACTTGAGCAGCACCACATCTGCCTCCTTGCAAAACCAGATTCGGGCTTTATTTGTCTGCTCGCGTTGTGTGTGCAACCTCACAAACACAGCCAAGCGAGCGGCCTCCACCTGGCTCGGTTAGCACATGGTCCCAATAAGATCAGCGAGATATGAGGCAGGCTAATCTTTAAGCTAAGAGGTTTTCATTAGCAGGTCAGTTGAGAAGTAATGGCAAGGGAGAAGGAGACATGTAGGAATATTTACTGTTATCAAAACCTTGGTGTATAAAGTTTTTGCAGACATTTCCGTGATGTCGTTTCTTCTGCTCAATCCTGGTTTTGGAGAACCTAATCTTTTAATTTATTAACAGAGGCTCAGTTGATTTGGCCATTGTTTTGGTTTTCCCTTGATAAAAACCATGTTAATTATAGACTGGAGCAGCAGTATACATTAGAACATTTGATGGCTGAATAGCATTGGAGGAGGAGAACTAACTGGACAGAAAATTATTCCTACTCAAATATTAAGTCCATGGGAGAAATACAGATGGACACCTGCCTTTCATTCTCTCCTATAGAATGAAAGGCAAACACTGTCATGTATTTAGACCAGAAGGCCTTGCCCCCTTCCCCTAGCTCCGCCCCTTTCCCCTCCCCACCAACCATTTCATAGTTTCCTGACTTGTGCACGTTTTCCCCATTCTAAAAGGTTGAAATGCCTGTCCAAAAGCTTTGTTACTGGCAGTATGAGCATTACTGGGCTGACCATATGAAAAGGAGGACAGGGCTCCTGTAACTTTAACAGTTGTAGAGAAAAGGGAATTTCAGCCAGTGTCATTTGTATGCGATTAGTTCCTGGTGAAATTCCCTCTTCATCACAACAGTTAAAGGTGCAGGCACTATACTAGAGTGACCATATACAAAAGAAGGCAGGGCCCCTGCAACTTTAACAGTTGTGATGAAGAGGGAATTTCACCAGGAACTAATTGCGTACGAATGACACTGGCTGAAATTCCCTTTTCTTTACAACTGTTAAAGTTACAGGAGCCCTGCCCTCCTTTTCATATGGTCAGCCTAGTTAAGCTAAACTATTCTGGTCTTCTGTGTGTGTGTGTGTGTGTGTGTGTGAGAGAGAGAGAGAGAGAGAGAGAGAGAGAACAAAGTTCTGGACTAAGTGGACCCTCGGTCTGATCCAGCATGGCACTTCTTATGTTTTTAAGTGGAGCCTTTGAGAACTACCAGTTTAAGGTGCTCTAAGCTTCCAACAGAACATGAGAACAGCCATCCTGGATAGACCACAGGTCCAGCTAGTCCAGCACTCTGCTCACACAGTGGCCAACCAGCTGTCAACCAAGAACCTACAAGCAGGACACAGTGCAACAGCACCCTCCCACCCATGTTCCCCAGCAACTGGTACATATAGGCTTACTGCCTGTGATACTCAAGGTAACCATCAGGACTAGTATCCATTGTTAGCCTTCTCCTCCACAAATTTATCCAACCCCCTTTTTAAAGCCATCCAAATTGGTGGCCATCCCTATATCTTGTGATAGCAAATTCCAGGTTCCCTCTCCCTTTGCCCTTCTCCAAGAGATGGGGGGGGGGGCAGTGAAAATGTTGAAGGCAGGTGCTCATCATGATAGTCCCCATAGTCACGGCCCCAAGGAGTGTCCAAAAATTCAGGCAGCTGTGTTGACCCATATCAACAGGACCAGTCTTTTGTAAAACAAATGGGTCTTAATTGCCCATTCAAGACCAAGCCAACATAAATATTCCTTCATCCCCAAGCTGCTGTGTGAATTGCATCCAAGCGTAGAAGCAACAGAGGTGGTGGGGACAGATGATGTCAGTGTCCCTGCTAATAATAATTTTAAAAAACCACTGGGCCCCATGAGCCGTGGTTCCACTACATCACTGTTGGGAGCTACAGGGAAGGAGTTCAGTGGGCTGCATCCAGCCTGCAGGCTGGAGGTTTCCCACCCCGACCCAAGGATTTGTGTGTGCCTAATTTATTCCGGTTTCTTTGCATTTAGCACATTTGCATCACATACACCCTCCAAAGTTTTGGGGATGGCACACATGGCAGTTATCCCATTTTATTGTCCCAACAACCCCAAGAGGGACATCTGGTGGAGAGACAGCAACTTGCCACAGTCCGGCAAGTGAAAGTCAGAGTTGAGCAGGGATTGAAATCCATTTCCCCCCATTTCACTTATTCTGGACCCATTCATATGCCTGGGTGCATAGACCTGAGATGTGGTGGGGTAAGGATCTCAGTCTTGCATTCCTCCACCCCCCCACCCCCACCATGCATATGAAACATAATGTGTGATTGGTCTAGTACATATGCCTGTACATGCAAGTAACCCACCCATGTAATCCTTCTAACCCTTCTGGGGGGCAAGTGCATTATACCTACAGATTAAAAGTGCATTGAGAATAACTTTCACAAGATAGTCTATAAGCAGATGGAGTTTTTGAATCTGAGACTCACTCCCATAGCGTACTATGTATAAAACCTACACACTGGGTTGACACGCATTGCACTGCCAGTATCAGCACCATATAATAGGCAGGTTCTGCCTTGTTTTGGGTTTTTTTGTTTTTTTTGGTTTTTTGACTTTCTTGCCTCCACACTTCCCACCATCTGTGGCCACTTTGCCTTGTCCTGAACTACTTCTGATCTCAGCAGGAGAAGAATTCTTTGCCTAGGCCCAGATGGTTCAATTTCTGCCTTGCTCTCCATCTTAATTATCAAACTCATTTTCCAAACCGCTCTTGAAAGCAACTCAGGAATGACCCCAAAACCTCACCCAGAAATGCTCTGCTGCTTTTGGTCCAATTTTCTGGGGAAAGATTCCTGGCAAAAGAGTGAAGCACCCTTTCCATTATCACTCCACCATCCACCCTGCCACGTCTCTGCCCTTAATTGCTCCTTCCCAAAGTGGCTTTCCTTAAAGTAAATTGTGTTAGGGCTCAAAGATACACGTTTGCGCATAAAGTTGGGTGAGCCCCTGGGGTTTGGAATGTGAGACTGGAGAACCACGTTTCTGCACAAACATGGTAATTCATTGTAAGTAGTGAGGCATGCCTCAACTGGATCTATTACTGGATTACTATAACTACTACTGGAGACTACTACTACCAGAAGCTAGAATTAGTGGGTACTATTACTACTATTAGTACTACTGCTACCTGACTACTTGGCTACATCTTGATGGGGCTACTACTGTAATATGCTCTACGTAAAGCTGGCTTTAAAGAAGTTCCAGTTGATCTATTGTGCAGCACCCAAGCCACATCCGCACATCTCGAGAAGAAGAAACCCAAATTTTCTCTAGAACCATTCAACTCAAGCATTCATAGAGGGCCAATTTATAAGACCCAATTATCACATCGAAAAACATGGGTTGAATGAATCCATGTAAAATTCGACATGTGATTCCATGGTCATGGGATTGTTTCAACATGGTCCTGGCTCGTACCATGAAAGACTTTGACTAAGGCGTTGCTCTTGCCACCCTCCCCAAAAATAAATAGAGCAGTTTGAGGGATTGCTCAACCGCAACCTGGCCCTGGTTGCAAGGTCGCACACTTTCGGAGAGGGCGATTTCTCCCTTCAGCCATCACAGAACCTTTTATTTATTTAGTTTTCTCATGTCTAAATGTGAGTAAATTTTCCCTTCCTGCTCAGCACACTTGGAGGCCTGAGGGTCTGAAAGGAAGTCTCTCTCTCTCTCTCTCTCTCTCTCTCTCTCTCTCTGATAAATTATTAGCAGCGCAGCAAGAGACCAGTTGTCGGGGATGTGAGTCCTATGCACTGCTGTGCCAGTTGAGCGACCATGTATCCTACTTTGCAGAGGACTGTATTTGAAAGGCTGCCCATATTTATTACATTTCTATACTACCCAATAGCCAAAGCCCTCGGGGGGGGGGGGGGTTCACAGCAATTAATTAGAAGGGTGATCCGGTCTGGTTGAAAGACAAAGACCTATAAGAACAGTAGAGCAGATGGCCCTTGGAGTTCGCTTGTGGCACCTGGATGGCAGTAGAACAAGCCCACAGGTTAGCTGGTCATAGTCTTTCCCCACCACGATGATATAGTTTGTATTTCTATGCAAATGACAAGCATTATGTTCAAAATTGCATGTATACAATTAAATCAGCACAAGCACACTTTATGCAAAGCTGTGTCCTCTTTTTTTTAAAGTTTTCACTTTTTTGGCCATGTGTAAGTGACCATCCTACCTATGGATGAAATCTAAATTTCATGTGCTTTGAGCGTGGAAGCACTGGAAGGAACAAGTGGCCATTTGCATTTGGTCATCCAAGACACCAAAGAGAAGCAAGCTAACTCGCCACCAGAATGGACCATGAGACTCAATCTGGCTGGCCAAGGTTACAGGCAAGCCAGGGCACTCCTGCTCTGCATCCCTCATCTGGGACCTATTGTCTTGGGCCAGCTTCCTTAGCCTCACTTAATACTTTTCTTTTGATCCTGTTGGTTTTGAACACTGCAGTGTAACTTTCCAAAAAACAACACAGCTGGGCTGAGATCTGAGCGTGTGGATTTCCTGAAATCCCACTTTCTTTTTATCAGACACTTGAGGAGATCATTTCATTTGCCTTCCCCCAGCTGGGTGCAGCTGTTGTACGGATGGGGGGCAGGGGGCAGTTGCCTTCATTTTTTTCCTCCCTTTTAAACGTGGAGGCCAATGGACCTCCTTACACTTTAGCCTCTATCAGCTTTTGCTTGATCCTTCTTTTGTGAAATCCAAACCCTAGGCTAGCCTCAGATTTCAACCCTAGTGCTAAAGTCTTTAGGTTTGTTGGGCCTGGCTGGAATTCCATTGTAACTATATCTCTTGGCTTCATCTCTGGGCAGTTTGAATAATGCTGGGAACCCAGCACCATTGAAAATACTGCCGTCAACAAGATGCCAGGCAGAGATCCAAAGAAACAATGGCTGTGTTTGTCTAAGGAATGCTGGGTACAGAGTTCTGGATCTAAAGAACTGCTACTGAAACCTTTACCCAGAACACAAAGCCCAGCTGAAGCAAACTTTCCAAGAAGGGGATTTGGATTTGGGGGTGTGTGTTTTTTTTTCTCCTCTAGCTGTTGGGTACTACAGATGAAGATCACATTCAGATATGTGGAGGCATTCTCTTCAGCCCCTTTCACACATTCATTGTATAAATCATCGGAAGCAAACATGATTCCCGAAGGTACCAATGCAGCTCCAGAACCCACTGTGTGTGTGTGTGTGTGTGTGCTTTTAAATGAACACATTTTCTTGCCAGCAGCTGGTTTCTGCTTTTAAATAGGTTTCTATTGTGCTGAAGCCTGTGGATTCAAAGGAGTTGTTGAGTGTGTGGCAGCCATTTTGTGGTAGTACCCAGGATAGTTTCTCAAATTGTCAAATGTGCCTAGAGCCCAGAAAGTTTGCCTAGCCCTGACATACATGATAGGTTGCTCACCAAGGAAACACACATACACACACACACACACACACACACACGAGGAAATGCATCACCAAAATAAAAGAGGGCAAAAGAGGACAGCCATTTGCATTCAATGTATAGGTATAGATGTAAATTTGCAAAGCATTATTATAATTTAGTGAGAAATATAGTACATCTCACCATGGTGTAAAAGACTCAGATTATTGACCAGTGTGCCTTCCTGTTCTGTCTTCCCTTCAGGTGCTAATTGTTGATGGACAACTGTTCTTAAGGTGTTTTACCTTTAAAATGGAATTTAAAGATAAAGCCATATCTTCAAAGTTCTTCACATAGAGGACTGCCCCCTGTAAAAGAGGACACAAGGCCACCCTAACTTGAGGGGTGGGGGAATTTGTGTTGCACCCTCTGGCCCTGGTCCAAAGTTCCACATGTGTGAATAGATCCTACCAGCATACAAACTTTGGGGAAAAGATTTCTGGGGAAAAGAAGGTGGTTCTCTTAAGGAGGCAAAATATCTTTAAGGAGTTGCATAGGGGGTCCAGGTCATGGGTGAAACTCTGGCAGAGTCACATCTCTAGGATTGCACGGTGCAGCCTCTTGGGGTGGGAGAAAGTCCAGGACAGTCCCTATTAGTCACTGAGCCAAAACACGGGAGAACTACACCTGAAACACCACCAACCGGTCCAAACTCACTCTCTAATTTATAGCACTTAAAACAACACGTCTTTAGGTCAGCAAGAACTTTCTACAAAGTTCCAAAATACTACGACGATCCCTGAAAAATCTCCTTAAAAGTCTAATCTAAATACAGGGTGTTCTGGTTCGAGGAAGGCTCTGTGTAACTTCAAAAACAAGTTAAGCTCTCCAACTCCTTACACGGAGGCAGGGTCCTTCACTGGAATTTGGCAGGAGACTTACATTTTTAACATCCGTTTCAGGGGTTTTATCTCTTTTCTGTTCTCTGCTGATTGATGCTTCTCAGGGCTTTATCTAAGCCATTGCATCTCTCCTCCCTATGATTTATTCCACCATCTCTGTTTCGGCAAATAAATGCATTTCACATTCAGTCCTGCTAAGCAAGCTGCCCTGTCTACGGCAGGGGAGGAATGGCTCTTTTCTCTGAGCACTGAGAAATGGTTTTTCTTCCATTCTAGCTCTGGGATTAGGTTTGCTGCTTACAAATCAGCACCACAACAAAAAAAGGACAAAAGGGGCACTGATCTGCATAATATTTGCATATGCAAATTTATGTATAGATGCAAATTTCAAAATAATGACTGCAATTTTAATAGGAATGCAATACATCTCATTGCAGTGGGACAGATGAACTGGATGCCTGTTCAGTCTGCTGTCCAGGTGCTGACCCCTGATGGGCAATTTCAAGGCCCCTGCCTCTCCCTACTCATGGTTCTGTGCAGGGCCAGCCCTACCATTAGGCAGAGTGAGGCGGTCACCTCAGGCAGCAGATGCTGAGAGGCGGCAGCAAGTGGACTGCCCTGTGCCCCCTAAACTAACCTGCTGCCTTCAAGTGCAGTGGAGGATGCTGTTCCATTGTCATTGTTGAAGGTAGTCCAGCCAGTTTTTGTACATGGAACAGGAAAGAGCGCCATCTTGTTCTTTGCCTCAGGCAGCCATGGTTCTTGGGCCAGCCATGGTTCTTTCTGTGTCTTTAAATTGGACTTGGGCAGGAAAGCCTTTCAAATAGGGGACATCTTCAAATAGAGGATGGTCCTCTGTAATATAGGACATATGGCCACCATATCAGGGACAGGTGAGTTGACTTGTCACCAACAGACCAAATGACTTTATGGAGGAAGAGAAATTATTGAGTGCTAAGTAATATGCAACCCAATCCCATTCATGTTTATTCAGAAGTATGTCCCAATTCTGCACCGTTCTACCTATGACTCGTGGCAAGTGAGTATTGAGGTCATCTTGTACTCTTAGGTTCACAGCATGACATTTTTAATTAGGACAATTTTCCCCTGGGGAAAGTTATACTTGAAGAAAATGACCCAATGTTTGTGGTTCAACAGTTCTGGTGACAATATTTTAGCAGTTTTATGATCCTCTGAGAGACGCAATGAAATTCTGGGGAACATCTGTTCCTACTATTTCTCTGTTCATATTTATTTATGTTGTGCTCTTCAGTTTATTTAGTGGCATAATTGAGTGCACACACCCTTTTCAAGAATGCTGGCTATCGAGGGATAAGGGCCAGCATGAAAAATGTAGTTGAACATTCAACTTTTGGGAATGTTTCACGCATTCAAGAGATATTTCCTGACTGGATAAGTGAATGAAACTAGTACAAAACTTATTAAATGCCATTGAAAGCCAACTGTCAAATGTTGACAAATGTTGACTGCTAACCAAAAACTGATGGGCGTCAGATATTATGGGTTGGATCCAGGATCTGCCTTCAGTGAGAGACAAGGGTCTCCTGCAAGAGGAAGAGTTTCTCTTGCTGAAGGTCACCCCTGCCCGATTTTGGGGGATCCCTCCCAAAACATAGCTCACCCCATCCAGCAAGGACTCCTGGCTCTCTGTGTAACATTGTCAGGAGGCTGAAGGTGCTGCCGTGGGAAGGAGGTGGGAATCTACTACTGCCAGTGTAGCTGATCCAGCTTAAATCTGTATCCTACCCTATTTGTTTAGGTAAATTACTGATGCTGAATATTGATTATTCAAACAGTCAAAGAATACTTGGATGAGCAGTGTTGTCTACCAGAGCTAGGCTATGGGAAGTAGTCAGAGAGCTTCTGGGAACTATAAGCCAGTAGCCAGAATTGAAAGACAAGTCAGAACTGAAGCACAATCTACACCAAGCAGGATATAGCAATATGAAAGCGGTATATAAAAGGCAGGAGCCACACTACTGCTTTATAGCGGTACTGAAGTGCACTGACAACTGTTGAGGCCCATTGACACATACCATATACTGCTTTCATACCGCTATATCCTGCTTGGTGTGGCTCCTGCCTTTTATATACTGCTTTCATACTGCTTTCATGGTGCTATATCCTGCTTGGTGTAGATCTGGCCCAAGAGGTGGGGTTAAGGAACAAACTAAGAATAAGGACCAAAGAATAACCAAGGATACAAGAACACACCAAACTTCTGGAAAACCATGATGCTCGAGCAACAGGAAGCTCTTTGTACTACTTCCTATCCAGATTGAACTAATGACTAGCCTGAGTGGGCAGAGTCACTTCCAAGCAAGAGGTACTTCACTGAGAAGGCTACCACCTGCAGTTTAATGGTTCACCACATGGGGAGCCCACACAGATCCAGTATTTCTCATCAATGTCTGTCTACTAGGACCTTAGAGACCCATGTTCAAATCCTTGCTTAGCCAGGAAACACAGTGGTTGATTGTGGGCCACTGACTATCTCTTAGACTAACCTACCTCACAGGGCTATTGTGAAGATAAAATGGGGCAGAGATCCATGTATGTCACCCTTGTCATCCACAGAGGAAGAATATCAAATACAAATACCTGGAGCCTACTCCCTATCAACTTTCACAGCAGGGTATTATGAGAATGTTTGAGGACAAATTCATTTCATCTTTAGCTTTTTGTCTTCCCAACCGCATGATACTAAGCTTCAGGCATTTCTGTTTGTGTTATGGCCAGACACCATCTCCCTTACACTGGGCCCCATCAAATTCTGAGACTGCTGCCATTTACTCACATGGCCCCGAGATCTTTATTCACTCCTTGGACAGAACCACCATTGACGTCAGTTGGGTGCATCACCAGCTTTCAGCAGGACTTTTACAGGGCAATTAAAATGGCCTCCTCCCTATTTTGCTCTTATCAGTTATGCGTGGGTGTGGATATCTTGGTGGGAGTGTAGGGGAAGAATTTTGTTTCCCCCTCATTTTTCAAGCAAACTGGTCCAATTCTCACTCCCCAGACTAATATGTGGATTGAAACATAGTTATTCTTCAGGCTGGACATTTCTCTGAATTTCGCAATGGGGTTCTCGACTCAAATATTTCATGCAAAAAGGCATACGTTCGGGTATGTTGCATTGAAAAAATGTGCATATTGGTGAAACTGGGAACAAAAATGTGTATGTTAGGGGAAATTACATACAAAAATAAATGCAACTTTCCACAATTTTTTTTTCTAATTGCAGGCTGATGTGGAAATTGACTGAACGATTTACGACTGAGAGTTCTTCTACACAAGGCATTTGTTGTGCGCTCATCATTCCTTACTCACGGTTGTTTGCGAGGATTCAGATGACATAGTGACACTTAGTTTTGCTTCTGGTTTTTTGAGAGTATTTTCCATCCCCACCCCCTTTTTTTTAGAGTGGAGGAAATGGAGTATTATTTGTGAAAGTGAAAGAAAATGTATGACACAGACTGGATATAGACTGATCCCTCCGGGTGGGTGTGGGTACCAGCTACACGATTGTATTCAAGGCTCATAGGTGGAAATACCTCCACAAGAGCACCCCAATATTTGGAATTCAGTACATTTCCTTTCTTCTTTTATCCCCCATTTAGGAGGTATTGTTTTTCATTTAAAAAGGGCACCGATACCCATGTTGCATCCTTTCCACATTACAAGCCATGGCAGCCAATTACCCATCTCAGTCACACAATCGCTTCGCTCAATACTAGTTGCCTGCTCTTGCCTTAAAGCAGAAAGCTTTCTTGACATGACATTAAATTTTTTGATGGATTTTCCACTTCCCCCTCGACCTTCACACTTGATGTTATTGCTCAGCTCAAAATACCTCTGTGTCTACCTCTGCACCGTAATTCAATTAGGTTATGTCCTCCATTTCTCCTTGGCTCCTTTGGAAGTTCAATACAAGTTCTACCACGCCTACAATGGGAAAAAAGAGTTACTTGCTTTAGGGTTTATTCTCCCCACCCCCAGTGCTTTTAATCTATCTGCCATTTCAGGCTGCTATAGATGGGCAATTCCCACATGTCCAGTTCTGACTACAGTGAACACAAGCCTGCAATGTACTCCATCAGAGTCTGGAAAGGCTATCAGACAAACAGATGCTTTTTAATCTCACATAGTACCAGGAGGTACCTGGGCCATTTGTAAACTGACAGTCCTGAAGGAGGGTAGATTTCAGTCAGGAAAAGCCAGAACTCAGCATTCTTGGCTTAAGTTTGTGGCCCCATGATGGAAACTTTGGAATATCCATTTAATAAAGACCATCTGGGAGGCTCATTTGAGCAGCAAAAGCGGCAGAAGGAGAACCACCTTCTCCTGGCTGAAGTGTCAACTTGGTCAACATATACGGTTGTTCCTTGGTGATAACTATTCAGAGATTTGGAGGAGTATTGTAGAGTTGATGGGGCTTATGATACACCTGTTCATCTCCTCCACCATGCCCCTTTTTGTTTTAGTTAAATTGCTCTCTTCCCCCATTTTTTTAAAATCATTTTAATTTGTACCAGTGCAAGCTGCACTTCAGAAAATCTAGGCTACTCAAATGAGCCTATCAGTAACCAGCAGTGCCAGCAACAGATGAGTGCACGGCCGTCACAAGCACCTCTTGGCCAACGCCTATGACATCATGGTGATCACACACTAACACACTCCGCTCCCTAACTTTTTAAGCTTTTCTCAAGTACAGTAAAATATGTGGGCATCTCCATGTATCTGCACGAGCGTTCGTGTAGCCCTTGAAAAATCAGTAACAAACGACAGTGCACTGCCCAGGGGTGGGTGAGAATATTGTACAGTATATTTCTTTTTAATAAGAATGTACCAACATTCACAAATGTCTTCATAAACAGGACAGGAAGAAATTGAGATTTTTTTTAAAAAAAAATGAATGTGGAGGGTGGGTGGAGCTGACAGAGTCATCTGCCCTAGCATTGCCATTCTGAGATCATTTTTGATTTATTTATTTATTTTTAAACATCTCTGTATGTTCAACTTTCCTTCTCTTGAGACTGCCCAAGAACATGTTCTTTTCTTAGAAGTGAAATTGACTGGAAGCACCTTGCCATTCAGTCTAGTCAATGTCACACCCCTTTGATGTACATGGAACCAGGGGAGACAAGTGCAATTCAGGGACAAGAAATTGGAGTGAGCTTGTTTTCCCACCCTTTCCATAAACATGCTTGTAATCTCCCCTCTCTCATGATGTTTATATCCATGGTGCATCAAGTGAATCCCATTAAAACATTTCTTATGAAAGAAGTGGTGGTCTCAATGGTGATCTCAATGGTAGGGTCAGTTGGCCAGTTGGTTCTCCCTTATCAACCTCCCCAGGTACTGAAGTCATCAGATGGGATGCTCCTGGTGGTTCTGCATGGAACTATGGCCTGATTGGAGCCCACCCAGAAAAGAGCCTTCAGTGTGGTGCCCCCTTCCTTTGGAACTCCCTGCCTCTGGAGGTCAGGCAGGTGCCAACACAACACTGCTTTTTCCAGCACCTCCTGAAAATATCTTAATTTCAGGAAGCTTTGCTTAACTGACCAGACACAATTTTATCAGAATTCTAATAATAATAATAATAATAATAATAATAGAGTGTTCTTATTTATTTATTTATTACATTTATATCCCACATTTTTCCTCCTTAAGGAACCGAAGGCGGCGTACATAATCCTCCTCCTCTCTATTTCAATAACAACCCGGTGAGGTAGGTTGGGCTGAGAGTCTGTGCCTAGGAACAAAGTGGGGACTAGAACCCAGATCTCCCAACTCCCAGTCCAACACTCTAGCCACTACACCACCGTGGCTCTCCTTCTTTTAACTTATCCTATATCTTTTAACATTCAGCACTCCGGAATCTGTCTAGATGCAGGCCGGTATATAAATGTTGTAAATAAATGTGCTATTTTTTACACATTATGTTTTGGCACTAGGCCTACAATGGCCCACCGAAGAATTCGCAGCTGAAGCTTCTAAAAACGCAGGCATCGGTGAACCCTTTGCCCCCCTGCTTTTATTATAAACTCTTGTCTCTGACTCAGAGAACCCCCCGCTGGTTTTGATGAAGGCTGACATCCATCCTGAGAGGCAGGGAAAGCAAAACCGACCCCTTAACTAAATAACTCCCAGGGATGGGGAGCTTTGGCTACTTTCTACCAAGCTTGAGCCATGCCACTAATCTATTATGTCTTCTTCTCTATTTTTTTCGTCTTTTCTTTTCGTAATTTAGTACATTAGGACAGTCCTGGTTATGTTCTGTTTATTTTTCTGATCCTCACAAAAAACATATTATAGCTGTAGGCTTGGGTTAGGGAGCGGGGTAGAGAGACGTCTTGCACTTAATTCTTGTAAGGGGGGGGACACACACAAAAGCATAGGGTGCTTTTGGACTTACATCTGCCGTACAGCTGTTAACATGAATGTCACTGTTTAATGAAGTGGTTGCTGCTGTTTGAAAGGATTCCTCAAAGTAGTTGTTCTTTTTAACCAGGAATTAGAACTGTGCTTGTAGGAAAGCCTCCCTCTGGCCTATCTGAAGTTCTCAGACCCCCTCCAGCCTCAGTTAGGGGCTCCTCAAGGATGGATGCTACAAGAGTATTCTCCTAACTTTTAGCAGCCTCAGAATTCCAGCTTTAACTATGGGAAAGAAGACCCAATTAGCCCAGAAAGGGGTGATCCCTTGTTGGCATTTTGAAGATACAATAATCAGACCTCTGTTTGCATCCAAAAAGGCGGAAATGAAGAACAATAACTATTGAAACAATTATTATGAATGATGCTATTTGCTTAATATGACCACTCAGCTGCCTTTTCTGCTGTGGAACCCTGGCTATGGAACGAGCTCCAGACAGAGGTTTCCCTGGCGTCAAGTGAAAATCTTTCTATTTTCCTAATATTTTAGCATCAAAGTCTTTTAGCTCTGCTGCTTTAAATCTGTATTTTAAATCTCTGCCCTGCTGCTTGGTTTTATCCCAGTTGCATTTTTATATGGGGGTTTTAAAATTCCATATTTTATATTTTATGCTGTGCAGGGTTTTGATTTTTGTGAACTGCCCACAGAGCTTTGGCTATTAGTTGGTACAGAAATGAAATGAAATGAAATAAATATAGTTCTGCAATGTACTGATCCCCTTTTTTGAGAATGAGGTGATATCAAACATTGTAAAGGAAAATTATTGATGAAGGCTGGCTTTTCTTTTTTTAAAAAAAACAACTAAATATGTTTTAGGTCGCAGCTACATCTCTGTGTGTGCACATGCACACCCAAACAACCACAGCCACACACTTCTTTCTCTGTTTCAAGAATTCAGGACAAAGTTAGCTGTTGGAGAGAGGGTGTGTATTTACCTTAGTGATTAATGTTGATCCTTGGCTCTCCCCGCTTTCCCCAGGTCCTGCATGCTCTTGTTGCCTTAGGCATGTTAAATATCAAACATGTGGGAAAGGCGCTTGTCAAACGACAGTCACTTCCTCTCCAGACTTCAGTTTGTCAGTAGGTCGGTCCTGGAGAACTCAGCTGTTTCTTCCTAATGAGTTCTTTTCTAATTGCACTGGCTGCCAATACACTTCCGGTCGGAATTCAAGGTGTGGGTAATGAAGTTAAAACCCCTAAACAGCTTGGGACCTCGAGGCTTGAGGGAGCGCCTCTCCCTATATCTTCCTGCCCAAGACCTGAGAACTGTTGGAGGAGCCCTTCTCCGTGCCCCACCAACGTGAGATATATGCTATGGTGGGACATGGGAGAGGACTTTCTCTGTTGTGGCACCCTGGTTGTGGAATGCCCTCCCTCTGGAGGCCAGACTAGCCCCGGCACTGGCTTCATTTCAGCGCCAGGTTAAGACATGGCTTTTTAATAAAGCCTTTGATGGCTAAATCTACCAGCCTGCACACTGTTTTGTTTTAATTGGATTTTACTGTTTTAAAATTTCACATTGGTATTAACATATCAATGGTTTCCTTTGTTTTAGAATTGTATATTTATTGTTCTCTCTCTCTCTCTCTCTCTCTCTCTCGATGGGGTTGTATCTGCACGCTGCCCTGAGATCCTTGTGATATAGGGCAGAATATAAATGTTTTCATAAATAAATAAAATAAAATAAGAACTCTATTCGGTTAGGTTTATGTGTGAACAGGGGTGTTGTACATACACAAGAGTGTCACATCTTTCATTTGCCACTGCAACAGATCGCCAACTTCTGCCTAAACCCTTCAAGACATTGTTTAGGGGCCACAACTGGAGGAGAACATCTGGTACATGGGTCGTCACCTGGCTGCAGTGGAGCCTTAACAGGACAACAGCTTTCACTTTGCCAGCAGATGCACATCATTTTCATCACTAGTGTGACGGAGGTCTTTTTAGAGGCGACAATCATCCAGAAGTTCAAAAAAGCCATCATAATGGCAGGGTGGCTGGGTGGGCAGGGACAGCAGGAAATGTAATTCAGAGTCACTCCATCATTCTGCCTTTGGGACTGGAGGTTCTCCCTAGGAAGAGAAAACACACTTTGAGATCATGTCTGTCTTGGCCATGCTGCCAAGTTAAGCAGAGTTCCGCTCCAGATAGTTATTTCTTTATTACTCTGGAGAGACCTCTGTCAGTTCTAAAAGAAAGAGGTGCTTTCCTGCTCCAGGAGCCTTTCAGAATCTTTTCCCCGGAACAGAGAAGGAGTGTGTCCTGAAGGAGGTGATGCTGGGTCTCTCTCAGGCCTATTATTTTAGTGCTAATACTTTCAGCCTGTGTTTATTTTCAGAGAGTGGCAAGTGTCTCTCCTGCAGATGATCCTGGGCTCACCGCACGGGTACAAGGGAGGGGGGATCTCTGGTGTGTGCGTGCACAGAGGCAATGAGTGCGTCTGTTTGTTTTAGAAGTGTTGCTAGACTGGGGGCTGCATGGCTGGGATTGCCAGCGGAGGAGCTTGTGAACAGGCCAAGGGCTGTGTTTGTTTACTTAGCTGAGTGGAGGGGGGGAGGGGGAGAGCGCGTCCGAGAGACAAGTGCAGGCCTGACTAATCATCTCTCTCTCTCTCTCTCTCTCTCTCTCTCTCTCTCTCTCTCTCTCTCTCAATCAGAACTAAAATAAACCACAGCAAATGGAAACAATGGCTTCTGGATGGGAAGCTTCTTCTGCCCCCTAACGTAGGGTATCGGGCTGAGTTCATCTCCAGGCTAGCTTTCCCCAACCTTGGCTCCTCCAGATGCATTTGCTTACAGTTCCCATCACCCCCACCAATGGCTCTGCTGGCTGGGGATGATGGAAGTCGAAGCCCAGAGCATCTGGAAGGCACCAGATTGGGCTGTTGAAGGGGTTCTCCTGGCCTAGCCTCCCGAAGTGCCCTAGATGAAATTAGATGCTTCCTACTGTTACTTGTCAATAACAACCCTCATTCTCATACCAGAGCATGGGAGAAAGCTCTTCACCTCTTCCATGGGAACATAGGAAACTGACAAAAGGTGCCTCTACAAGAGGCATTTAAAGCTCTTTCAAGGCACATTAAAATCTTTACCTCTGCAAGAGTGGAGCACAAATCTGGGGTTGAGGTGCGTTTTCTCTCCGATTAAGCGCATTATCGAATGTGCGTTAAATAGTGAGTTTTAATTTATCGCGGCCGTTAAAGCACATTATGCCCATGTGAACAAGCGATTCTCCGCATTAAACACCTCTAAAGCACGTTTCATACAACCGGTAAGGCAACCTGTTATGTGCTTAACCGCCTCCCACATACAGTGATTTACCGTAAAAGCACTTGCGAGAAGATGCACATAATTGGACAAACAGGCGTCAAACTGAATTCTTGTATTGGGGACCTAATAGTGAGTCAGAACTTGGTACATCTAGTCCAGTATTGTCAACACTGACTGGCAGCAATGGTTTCAGGCAAGAGTTTTTCCAGCCCTTCCTGGGACCTTCTGCTTGCAAAGCAAGTGCTCCACCGAGCTCCGGTTCCTCTCCTGTGCCTGCCGGTGGCATTGTTCCCAGTGGCTCTGGTTTTGTTATAACTTGGCTTCTCAGAGGGAGAGGGATGAACATCCAGTGTGATCACTTTGTAAAACACTTTGCAGATGTCCTTTCCAAAGCCTGTGTTTAGAGCCAAAGCTGTTCGGTAGCAACCCTTAATTATTACATTTATATTCTGCCTCTCTTCCCCTTGCAAGGAACCCAAGGCAGCTGACAAGATCCTCCTTCTCCCCATTTTATCATCACAACAACCCTGTGAGGTAGCTTAGGATGAGTCTGTGACTGGCCCAAGTCACCCATTGAGTTTTATGGCTGGGTGGAACTAGAACCCGGATCTCCCAAGTCCCAGTCCAACACACTAACCAATACACCACATTGGCTCTCTGCCTTCAAGTCAGTCATCACTTATATGCCTGGTGGGAGGGCCAAACTCCTAGCATGCTGTAAGTGATGGATGCACTGTTTTCATAATGATGGCATTCTGCTGCAGCATTAATTTCATCCAACCCATCTTGTAAGCCCAGCCCAGCCCAGCCCAATGTGCCCTTATCCCCGTTGATTTGGTGTGACTTGAGACTCCTTCCCCCTCCTTGTTCTACAGGATTACAACAGAAACTCACCCTGGTGGGATTGCTAGCCCTTCCTGCTGCTAAGCTGCTTTTGCAGAGGAGAGGAGAGGCAGAAGTAGAGCTTGCTGGAGTTTTGTACCTTATTGAGGCAGGAAGTTCGGAAACAGCTGAAATCCTTTCTTTTCTTCGTTTCCTCCTTTTGCTTTTGCCTTCTCCTTTTTCTTTAGAGGGCAAAAGGGGAATTGCACAAAGATCCTTTCCTTTCCTGCCTGGCAATTAGGATTGTGCTGTTCAGGGATGCCCTGCAGGTGCATGTTAACCCCTGGCGACTGCGCTCTGCTCACGTGAACTGAAGACAGAGGGACAGAAAGAGTCTGTGTCCCTTGTTCCTGGCTGTGTCCCATTCAACCTGCCTCCCCGAAACGGCATTCCTTTGCTTATTGCTTATTTACCAAACAGAGTCAGGTTCTTAGAGCAACTCTCACCCCACCCCCAGCCCTGGGTAACAGCATTGTTTCAGTGTAGGGGTCTCCCTTGACTAGCTTTACAGCAGGGGTATTGGCCCTCAGGCTTGTGGGCCAAATCCAGCCTGCCTGTAGTTCCAATCTACTCCTCTGGGATGCCCCAAAAGACCACGCCCCTTTCCCCTGCTCCACCCTCATTTTACTGCCCCCCAGTGGTTCAGTGGTTTTCCAACTCTTGAGTCTTCCCCACCCCCACCCCCATTTTAAAAGGCTGAAATGTTTCTCCTACGGTTTAGGTATTGGCAGTAGGAGCTTTACGCTAAATAAGATGAGTTTTTGGGTGGTTGTTGTTATTATTATTATTATATTGCTATTCATGTACCACCAAATATAATAACTTCTCAAAGCGGTTCACATATCAATATTAACATCACATTTAAAGTACAATATTTTCATCCTGCCGCCTTTGTCTTTGGCCATGCCCATTTTGCCTCCAGGACTTTCTACCACTAGGACATGCCCTCACCTCAAAGAGTTTCTCTGAAATTGAATTCAGCCCTGAGGCTAAAAGAGGTTCAACATCCCTCCTTTACAGGATGCATAAGCAACTTGGTGCTGTGCAAATGTTTTGGATAACAACTCCCAGCATTCCTGACCTTGGCCATGCTGGCTGTGGTGGCTGGGAGTTGAGGTCCAGGACATCTGGAGGATACCAGGATGGGGAAGACTGGAGTAGCGTCATCTATCCTGTCCCTTTAGCTGGCTTTCAACAAAGATTGAGCAACATACCACCCTACTGGGACATCAGCACATGGCTATTGATGGCATGGGTGGCCCAGGTGGCATTAAAACAGAAAAAGAGTCCTGCTGGTCAGACCAATGTTTCACCTGGCCCAGCATCATTGTTTCCATAGTAGTCACAGATGCCTCTGGGAAACCCACTAATAGGGTAGGATGGCAACTAGGGATGTATAGATTGTGTTCTGTCTGTATTTTGCAGATTGTCAGTCACCTTTCATTCCGCGCTCCTCCCTCCCATCAAGAGAATCGAGATATTGCTGATGTGTTTTTTTTCAGTTTCTGCATTTGCACAAATTTGCATTTGCACAAATGCCAAATTTGTGCAAATTCACACATGCACAAATTCCCCCAAAATGCACATCTTCACATTTTAGCCTATGGGGGAAATGCATATTTCTGGATTATTATTATTATTATTATTACATATTATTTGTAATAAAGTGTTTTATTGGTGTTTTATTGGTATTTTAATGATGTACTGGTTTTATCTGCTTTTAATCAGTTTTTGTATCTTGTGTTTGGTGTTGTTCCCCGCCTCGATCCGTTGGGAGAGGCGGGTGATAAATAAATTTATTATTATTATTATTATTATTATTATTATTATTATTATTATTGTCTACAATTAAATTTGTGCAAAATTCCTGAAGGGTAGGAAAATAGTCCACAAGTCCACAGAATCCATGGTGGAAGATGTGGATGGTTGTATGTTCTTTAGTCATGCGGCCTACAAACCTTGGCCAGCTAACCAAGAACAGTCCTTTCTTGAAAAGTGACCACTGATAAGTACAATTATCCCTCTCCTACAAGACAAACGTGAACCTCTCTTTGGGATCCCATCAGTTTGTTTCCCATCTTTGCAGCTGACTTTGGCAGATTAGGACAGTTTTGCAACACAATGGGCAGCTTTGTGATTTGGGCTAGAATATGGCTTTCCCAGACTCATTTCAGAGGGAGTCAAGGAGGCTGCTGTTGTTGTGTGCCCCCCCCCACGCACACAACTCTTTGATCCAGTTCGTTGCTCACTGCATCTAATCTGGGACGCCTGCAAATGCATCTTGAATTTTGGAGAGTTATGGCTCCCGCCTTTTTCATTAGCCACTTGGCTCGTAGCCAAGGGAGATGTTCTGGCTTCTTTGCTTGCCAGATGTGATCAGGAAAAGTGGGGTGGGGGAGGCAGTCTGTTGATCTTTGGTGGGGGGAGGGGGAGAAATCCTTGGGTAAATCAAAAAGAAATGTTTGTAATGGGTAAGTGAAGCCAATCCATCTTCATAAGGCTAACTCATCCCAAGAGAGAACTGGAGAGATTGAAGCATTCATCTATGTTCTAGTTTGGTTGCTCTACGCTTTCATCTGCAACTGATGTTCTGTTTTGTGAAAGCCTCAGTTCTCATCACTGCTTCGGTCTCTCTTTCCTCCTCGCTCATTTTCGCAGATGCACGCACACGCATTGCACGCACAGAATGCTGGGAGAGCTTTCGGCATCACTTTTTCAACCTCATATTTCATCTACTTTGATCCAAATCCAAAGATCAGACTCATACCATGGAAGAACTGAAAGTGCCTGAGATGATGGATGCTTAGGAGGGAAGAGTTTGACTGTGTCGGGCTCAGAGTTGAAGCCAGGAGGTTCAGACATCCCACGTCCAAATTGGATGCGAGTCCCCCAGACATCCTTTGCTGAGCATTCAAACTGTGAGCAGTTGGGAAAGGAAGTCCCCCTGTGTTTTGTCCACCCCCACTAGTTTCCATACACTTGCATGGGGGTGGGTGGGGGAAAATAACCTTGCAAGGGCAAAATCAGGGAGGAAAGAGAATTGTGGTCTCTGCTCCCACCACCCAATTTCAACTCCTGCAGTGCCCCCTCCCCGGCTCCAATACAAGCTAATGCTAGTTGCGTTGGAGATATAAAAATAACCCTGCAAGGGTTGAAGATGAGTGAGGGGAAGGCTTGATTCCCAGTGAACACCAGAGGGATTGGGACCCCCCTCTCCCACCCCCATTTGTTCTCCTGCATAGTTATTTTCATACCACTATAGGAACTAATGCTCAGGGAGCATAAATCTGGGAGGGAAGAGAAATGGGGTGGAGACTACTGTACATGATTGACTTTTCTAGAATTCTAGGAAAGGGGGGAGGGAATCCGCCCTGACCTCATAAAACTGTAAGCAACCCACCAACTAAAAATGTTGCCTCCCAACACAAATATGTATAGGGTGACCAGATTTTGAGAATCAAAATCCCGGACCCCCCCGCCACCCCACCCACCCAAAACAAACCCCACCACCACGCGCCTGCCCCGCCCTGCCCCGCGCCCCTGCTCGCATGCCTCGCACCGCCGCCCGCCCCGCGCAGGCCGCCTGCGCCCCCGTGCCGCGCCACCCCACCCACCCGTGCCGCACCACCCCCCTGCCCCCGTGCCGCGCTGCCCGCCCCCCTGCCGCCCCCCCGCACGCCCCGCACTGCCCGCATGCCCGCCCCGCGCCGCCCGCCCTGCGCTCCTTACCTGCTGGGGCGTCCGCTTCCCTCCGGTGCTCGGAATCTACTGAGAAACAGGCTTCCTGGCCTGTCTCTCAGTAGCGCACCAGGTGATGACGTCATCACCCGGCACGCTACTGAGGGACAGGCCGCAAAGCCTGTTTCTCAGTAGATTCCGAGCACCGGAGGGAAGCGGACGCCCCAGCAGGTAAGTGCCTCACGCCACCCGCCTCACGCCACCACCGCGTGACCCCCTGCCACCCCGGGTTGCTCCCGCCGCCCCCCAGTTGGCCCGGATCGCCCCAGGGCCATCTGGTCACCCTTTTGGGGGGCTAAATTTCTGGATTTGCCCCCCCAAAACAGTTTTTCCCCCCGGATGCGGATTTGCTCCCCATTTCCTGGGCATGTCCGGACAAATCCGGGCAGATGGTCACCCTAAATATGTACCTTCTCCCAAAATTTGAGGAGGTTTTGCTTTTGGGAAAGTTTTTTGGGGCCCCAACATCCCCCCCTCAAAAAAAACCTGAGCCAAAATTCTCAGCCCAGCCTTACACAAAACAGACAATGTCCAGACACTCTAAGAAATCCCATAATTACTGAGATGACTTCAAACTGATCCAAGCACAGTTCACTCTTTTACATGAGTGCTGTGTCAAAAATGTCTTCCACAGGTGTTTTGTTTGTTTTACCATTCTCATACACTCTGATGAAATAGAAATTGCTTTATGAAAAGAAATTTTTGAAAAGAAATTCAAAGGAGAAGTTTTAGAGAGATTTTTTTTTCATAGGCTGGGTTTGGGATTCTTGTGCATAACTTATGTATGAGGTGGCTAAGGAGTGTGTAGGAGAGTCCTGTCTTTCATCGTACAATCATTTCTCTGGCAGCCTGTAGCCTCCTCAGCGTCCCACACTTCAACTGAAACCAAGGAGAAGACATCATGAGCTCATTCCGTCCATAGGGCTTTTTTCGAATCAGAAAATGCATGCAGTCTGGGAGGCTGCAGGGCAATGGAGAGATGTGTAATAGAAAGAAAACTTGCAGACATCCACCTCACAGTCTTTAGAAAATACTACCAAAAGAGAGAGAGAGAGAGAGAGAGAGAGAGAGAGAGAGAGAGAGAGAGAGAGAGAATTTGTCCTGAGAATAGGGCAGAAAAATGGAAGTCTCTCTCATGCAGGAAGAAAACTTTCAGGAAACTGCTGGAGGTCAATTTTTGGCACAGCACCGGCTCCACCACTTCCCTGCACCTGGATACAACACTACCCTCCTCCCGACTTCTGCTACATGACTGGGAGGCCTTGCAGGGTTGTAAGTAAATGCAATGAGAACTTGTTTAGAATGTCAATGTCTCTGCAAACTTATCTCTGTCAGAGTTTTCACTCCCTGTAATGGCCTTGAAGCTCTAAAGGGTTCCCTGGGAACCTGAAAGGTCGGGGGCCCACTTGCTGAAGCAGTCGTTCAGACTGTAGCGTCATCTTAATGCTTGAGCAGTGACACTCTGTTGGCACATGGGCCCGATTTACAGGCCACAGATCCTGTCTGTCAAGTGGCTTTGAACAGGCCATGCCTCCATTTATAAGTTGGGGGCGGAGAGCAAAGCTGACATCCCTCCCTGTTTGGATCCATCTCGGTTTGGGACTTTGAAAGCACTCTGCATATGGACTCTCTTCTATTTGGACTTTGGATTTCTAAGGACTGTGTCATGGAAAGTACTGTGAGGCTTTTCATAGGCTTGAACTTGCATTTGCTGTGGATTGTGTGTTCCTGGTCAGCTCAGCATTTGGCAGGCTGAGTCCTTGCCAGGACTCAGGTGGCAGGGAGTGCCCAGTGCTAAGTACATGCATGGGACTCCTGGTGCCTGGGATTTTACCCTCCCCATGATCTTGTTTAGGCCTTGGCCATGCTCCCTCTGAGTGATCAATGTATGCGGTGTTGGACAAGCTCCCTTGGGATGGTTTGTTAAGCCTTTCAAGAATTCCTCTGTGTGAACGCCTGAAGCATGGAGCCGAAAGCATTCTGACCATGAATCTGCTTTAAGTGTTTTTGGAAGTATGTAACCATTATGCTTTTACTGTGGGAGTTCTTCAATAAAAGAAGTCTCACTGATGTGAGTGTCTCATATCAGTTTGTCAGCACGTGTGAATGCCGGAAGGAACAGGCAAGCACACGACAATTACCTCCATCAGAGACAAACATCCCTCAGAAATTTAACATATGGAAGATCATGGGAAAGGTGCTGGACCCTGAAAAAAGACAACTAGAGTTGTTTTCTCAAGATATTTTTCTCTGACACAACGCCCTGGAAATAAAAGGCCACTTTGCATAATTTTCTCCAATTTCATCTCCATTTCTTCTCCTTTTTTTTATGGGATTTGTCTCCCCCCCCATGCCCCCAAATGGTGATAGATATGTGGTATTGTGGAGACTGCAAAATGCAGTCCAGGCTGCCACAACGGTAGATGCTTTTACCACTTGCATTGGCCATGCAAAAAACAAAAACCCTTGGGGGAAAAGAAAGAAGCAGTGGAGGCTGGCAGCTCTGATGTCAGTGGGGTGGTGAATCCACTCCAGGTTTCAGTCAGAACTCTAAAGGAACTATCCAAGGTGTGATGTCTGTTGACATCAGAGCCACCAACCTCCACTGGAAACAATGGTGAACCCTATTGGAGAAATAGTTGGAGAAATTCTCCTCCCCTTGGAGAAATTTGAGGAAATCCTCCCCCCCCCCCAATTTCTCTGCCCACAAATAGGGTACAGAATTTCAGGAGACCATTTGCACACTGCTCTAATTTATACATGTAATGACATTACGGAGCAATGCCGTTACAGAGCAATTTGAATTCTTATGGCTCATATTTTTAAGAGCTTACCAAAAATCACAATCAATATTGCATTTATTCTAATGACATTCCTGGTAGCCAAACCTCGTCTGCATTAACATGCATCCAAATGGTTCCTTTCCTGGGCATTCCGGCTTGTTCCTTTCTGATGTCTCCTCACTGCCAATCCCATCATATTTTTGCATCCCCGCTCAACCATTGCCAATGATCTGAGTTACTCTGAAGACTTAAGGAAGTAATTGTGAAGCCAAGTACAAAGGATATATTTATCCCGTAGCTTTCCAAAAGACCAGGTGTTATCCTCTTTAATCTTCTAGGTCAGAGGTCAGCGTTTTGGACACTGCAGTGACCAAGCAGAAGATGGAATCAGAGAAGGGTTCCCAGAAGAATCATGTGTGGTTTTGGCTCAAGGAGGACAGGGCTTTCTTTCTTTATTTCTTTCTTGTCCTGTAAATAATTTACTCAGTAAATTCATTTTCTCCTTACATTTTAAGCTATTGATCTTCCTCAAGGCAGTACCTGAAAAATAGCTCACCAGTCAATAGAAATCTACCTTTTAAGAATACATATGGATATATGTCCAGCTGACACTCACACACACAAGCAGACACACAGGCTGAATTTGGACGACACATTAAGCAGTTGGGGGGTGGGAAACAATCGTCAGTTGTATTGACTATCATGTCATCCAAATGCTGCCATAGTCAACTCAGTGTTGATCCTCATCCACACCACGGTTGATTATTTATTACCATGTTGTGTGGGGAGTGCCCCCTAGATGAACAACTGTAAAGTTGATTATTAACCCACCATTGACTATCGTGTTGTCTGAATTCAGCCACAGACACAATCCGTGGGCACAATCTTATTGATTGCACCCTTCTAAACAGCTAGGGTGAAAGGAATAGGATTGTTGCCCAAATCTTCAAGAAGTATAACTCTTGAAGGATAGGACAGAGACTGGGATTATGACTGGGATGATCAAATACTGAAGATGATTTCAGCTACTGCAAACGAGTTCCTAGTTGTCATTTATCACTTTTAAAACTTCACCACAAATATAAAACATCTACTCATCATTGGAGAGGCTGTAAATGTACTGGATCATGTTATCATATGTGGTGGAAATTTGATATTGTAAAAAAAATTGACTCATGTTTATGCTGATTATATATATATATATATATATATATATATATAATTCCAAACTCAAAAGTTATCTTTGCTTGGGATTTTTGATTGGGCGGGGGGGTCTCAGTGACGTGCCTCATGAGGACTTGAGTCATTTTGTTGTTGCTGGCAGCACACTTAGAACTTGTTCATAAATGGGAAAGTAAGAATCTGCTTCCGTTTGCACTGTGGTACACAATGGTACGGGATTTAGCCTTGATGGACAAATCAACTGAATAAGTTTGGGTGCTTGACACACAAACGCCATCAGATTAATTTATTGATAGATGGTTCATATTTCTTGCAGATATAAACCAGGATGCTTCAGTACAGCATCAAGAAGTGAAGACTTACAAAAATAAACAAACTGGGGAAAATGGAAGAAAACTGGAAAAATTCTGAAAAACAGCTTTAAATTTTTTTTTTGTTAATCCCTAAGGGGAAAAAACTGGGAAATGAGTCCCTCCACCCTCATATTCTCTCTCTCTCTCTCTCTCTCTCTCTCTCTCTCTCTCTCTCATGTGTGTGTGTGTTTTCCAGGGTTTTACATCTCTAGTACAGGATTTCTCAAGTCAACTTACTGTTTTTGGAAGGACTTGACCACTCTGAATTTTGTATGGTTGTTCATTCTGTGAAGATCCATCAAAAGTTGCGTTTAATTGACACCTTAGAAACGTGTGTTAACGGAGGCTATAAGTCCCATACACTTCTGATCTGCGCCCCGCTCGTGTACAAACTGTCGTCAGAACGAAGTAAAGGCGACCCAAATAAGCCGTGAAGAGGTACCCTTAAAGAGTGATCGTGTTCAGTGTTGTTCTTGTTGCTGTTTTGCATTTTTATACCACCCAATAGCCGAAGCCCTCTGGGCAGTTTACAAAAATTAAAACCATAACAATTATTCAAAATATAAAACAACAACAGTATAAAAATGTAGCATAAAAATACAATATAAGAACACAAACAGGATAAAACCAAGTAGCAAGCATTGGTTATATGTGTTTTGTATTTTCTTTAGATTTAGGTTTTGTTGTTGTTGTTGTTGTTGGGATAAACTATGTTATTTGTATTTAAAAGAATCAATCAACTATCATTTAAATAAAAGAATTGGGTAGGGAAGGCTCTAACCAGCTTAGTCCTATGTTACTTAAAGCTGGACGAGGTACAACACTTTCAGTTTCACCTGTACATGCAGACTAGGGTTTTGTGAAAGCAGATTTTTCATCCCGAAGAGCCGGGACTCCAGAGTGCAAACTGTTTCCTGACCACACTGTAGCCAAAGCGCAGGCATGACTGAACAAACCTGGAAGCGGGAGCACTTTGCCCCCTGTGATGTATGCCAGCAGGCTGGAGAATGAACAGTTTGGAGAGTTGCAAATGTGTGGTTTCATTCTCCTCGTTGCAAGAATCATTCTGCACACGTGGCCAGAGCAAAGTGGCGTTTCTGAAGGAGGTGGACCAGAGCAATGTCCCTAGCAGCAGCTTCTCGTGCCAGATGTAAAGAGTGGGGGGAACAGGTTGGTTTATCTTGTTCAAAGGATCAGTTATACTTTAGCCCTATTTGGGCATCCCTTTTCCCCATGTATTAAAATTGTGCCATGCAATGTGTCCGCATGGAGGGTGATGGAGATGGCAATGAGGGGTACAGCTAGCACATTCCTCCAGGGCTGGTATCAAGGAAAGGCATGGTTAGGCAGCTGCCAAGGGCCACACCCCAACAGGGGCCCACTGACAACCCCCCCGTGGACGTGCGCTTTCTCTTCACCAGTGCCACCTGCTTGTTCATCTGCATCTCACTCTGGCTCACTCAACAGTGATGGTGATAATGAGGAGCAGGAGCAGCTGTTGCCTACTCTCTCTCTCTCTCTCTCTCTCTCTCTCTCTCTCTGCCTGCCTGCCTGCCTGCGTGCCTGCCTGCTTGCCAAGCAAGTGGCCGCAATGATGGGATAGAGGAGGAGGAGCAAGAGCAGATGGTAACAATGGTGGTGAAAAAGTAGACAATCGCTGAATTCGGACGACACAATAAGCAACTGTGGGGGGGGGGGAACAATCGTCAGTTGTATTGACTATGGTGTCGTCCGAATGCTGCCATAGTCAATTCAGCGCTGATCCTAATCCACACCACAGTTGATTATTTATTACCATGTTGTGTGGGGAGTACCCTCTAGATGAACAACTGTAAAGTTGCTTATTACCCCACCATTGACTGTCGTGTTGTCCAAATTCAGCCACTCTGTGGGATGGGGCACATTGAGGGATGTCCAAGGGCCATCAAAAACCTGAAGCCAACACAGCACTTTCCCCCCATTCTTCCCCCATTTGGGACTTGGAATGCCCAAATAGAATATTTATGTGGCAAGATGTCCTCCCATGACAGGCCTTCGTCCATTTAGTTTTTGCTTTGAGTCAGTGCAGGAGATACACTGGCCATTGTAGTGCTTATTCTTTGAACTGCAGGACCAGAGGGTCTGCACTATAGTATGCTTGCCACATAAATGATATTATTAACTGACCAACCTCTCCTTGCCTCTTTCTTCTCTCCTCTCCTGCACCATGAGAACACAACGAAGCTGCAAGAGCACCGCACAACCTCTGGCTCCTGCACAACGTCCGTCATTTCCAGCTGTGCTAAAATGTAACTTCTGCTGCAAACAGATATTCTGAATTTCAATTCCTTCCAGCTACAGAGCTCCCCCACACCCTTAGGGAATTTACTCGGATGGTTAGTTCACCTCTCCATTCGTAGAATGTGTGCCAAATCGCCGTCTGTCTAGCTTCAGTTCCAGACGTGAGACCTCGTTCTGCTTTTTGTCCTCTTCAGACATCTTTGAGCACTTCCCGCCCTGCCTTCGCTCCATGCCCCTTACTGTACATTATAAGTCTCCTACTTAACCCTCTCTAGGTATGTCTCATAAGCTCCACGCTAGGGTTAGACTTGAACATTTCAAAATGTGACTCACCTGTCTACATTTTACATATGGCAAAGCTGTAAACCACTGCTAGTTAAATCTGCACTTACTAGCACATTTTAAGGCACCATCTGGATCCTGAAAACTGGGGCAGATGTTTCTCTTTCTCCATCCTTCTCTGCTTCAACACCTCTCATGCACAATTCCCTACACCTGGCTCTTCTTCCCGGTAAAAACAAGTCCATAAATTAAATTCACATGAGAAAACCCTTAAAAAATAAAAAATAAATAAAAGATAAATCAGATCTACATTTCTGGGCAGAGGGTTAAGGTGGAGGAAATCACCTAAGGACTTGTCCTTAAGATCAACCTCATGTCCCGGGATGCTGTCAAGAGTAGGCATGGTTGGGCAGCTGCTGAGGGCCCACACCTCAGCAGATGCCCACTAACAAAAACACCCTGGAGATCCTCCTCCTCGTCACCGTTGCAACATGCTTGCTGACCTGCCTCTTGCTCTGGCACATCAGTGGTGGTGGTGAGAAGGAGGACCAGTAGATGCCACTGCCTATTTGCTCACTGGGTCTTTGCCTGAGAAGCAAGGAAGTGGTAGCAATGGTGAGAAAGAAGATGAGAAGCAATAGCAGCTGGTGATGATGGCAGTGAGAAGATAGACTCATTGAGCGAGGGAGCCCACTGAGGATGTCTTGCCCAATGGTACTCCAAAAGCTGGAGCTGCTAATGTCAACCAATTTTAGGTTTCTATCCATAGAAAAGCAAGGAGTTTATGTTGTAGGGGAGTTCTTGCATAACAGTCCGCCAAGGATCAAGGCTCCCACTGGTTTTGTGGGGTTATATTATTTTATTCATTCATTCATGGGGTTGTATCCAGACATAGCTGTGTTTAGAGTAGACCCATTGAAATCATAACTAATATGGGTTTCATTGACTTCTAAGGGGCTCCTCCAAGCATGCCTAAGTATGGATCCAACCTACTGGAGTTATAATCTTCCTGCCCTCCTCAGTTCTTGCAAGAATTCAAGGACGGCAGGCTTGCCTATGTTAGTATACCTACTCGAATCCTTGCAACACCAATAATGTGTTATTTTATCTCATACAATAATATAATTAATTAATTAATTACCTTAAGTCCCACCAAAAATGGTACTCATCTAGATCAAGAATAAAGATGACACGGGCAAGGCAATTCCACCTGCCATTGCAGAGAGCTCTGATGTTGAAGGACAGCAAGGTGGAAAAGAGGGAGAAATGGCATTTGAGCATAGTTAAACTATGGAATTCACTACTACAAGTTGTGGTGATGGCCACCAATTTGAATGGATTTCAAAGGGGGTTGGATAAATTCCTGGAGGAGGTTATCAATGGCTACATGCCCTGATGGCTATGTGCTACCTCCAGGATCAGAAGCAGTGTAAGCATGTATATACCAGTTGCTAGGGAACATGAGTGGGAGGGTGTGTTGCACTGTGTCCTGCTTTGTGGGTTCCTGGTCAACAGCTGGTTGGCCACTGTGTGAACAGAGTTCTGGACTAGATGGACCCTCGGTCTGATCCAGCATCAGGGCACTTCTTATGTTCTTAAGTTCTCTTTGTCCTTGGGCCATCGTAACAAAGCAAGATATCTGCTGCTGCTCCTGCTAATAAATTATCTGCATGCTCAAAGTGAGTACAACTGATGATGCATCTAGACCGAGGGTGTGCTGATCTTCTTTCAGACCGAGGGCCAAATACAATTTCGAAGAAGCTTTCGGGGGCCACATTACGGTGGTGAACGAGGGTGAAGGCAAAGGGGGTGTGGCCAAATGCAACAGGGGGAATGCGGGCATGGCCTTCTGGGAAATCACAGAGTGCCGGATTGGGACTCCAGGCAGGCCAGGCTTGTCCTGTGGGCCTGGGGTTCCGCACCTCTAATCTTATTGAGCTCAGCTCCATCATACAGTTCTGTCGTTTTAGACAAAATGAGGGTTGTTTTCTGCAGCCCCTTTTTTCTAGTTATCCCCTTCCTTTACCCTGGGAGGACAAGTCCAGGGCAGCTGAGCTCTTAAGGGTTTGCCTAGCCCTGTTGGTTTTTTTAAAAAATGGACTTAACTTTCCATGATGTTTATGTTAAACTTTTTTTTCCAAGTGTCTTAAACTGACACATTTTCTCTCCCCTTATTTATGATGCCAATTAAAGCCCCTGCCTGTAATTCTACTTCAGGAAAAGCCTCATTCGCCTCAGACAGCTCTGCAGAGAGTTACTCGTAGCTTTTAAAATATTATTTTTTTAAATGAGCTAAGTTCCTCCACTCCTTAAACAACATTGTTTGCATCAGATGTGCATGCAAAGTTAGCTACGCTAAGCTGTCTAGCCATACCTTCTAAGCAGGGCTGTGTTTGCTATTACTATTTATCAGGAAGGGGACATATTTCCTGCAATCAGTCCCTGGTTGAAACCAACAAACCAACAAACTTCCCTCTTTTGGGGAGCACGGGCAGGGGAGAAAGAGATTTTAGGGATACTCTTTTAAAATACTGTTAACATGAGTCCTACAGTTCTTCTTCAGATATGAGCCTGTTCCATTGAATTGCTAACAATACAATTCTATTTATTTTTACAAAGAAGTAAGTCCCACTGTGTTCATTGGGGCTTACGCCCTAGTAGAGGTGTTTAGGATTGCCAGGGTGACCAGATAAAATCCAGGTCAGGGCTCATGTAACTTTAACAGTTGTAGAGAAAAGGGAATTTCAGCCAGTGTCATTTGTATGCAATTAGTTCCTGGTGATATTCCCTCTTCATTACAACAGTTAAAGGTGCAGGCACTATACTAGAGTGACCATATACAAAAGAAGGCAGGGCCCCTGCACCTTTAACTGTTGTGATGAAGAGGGAATTTCACCAGGAACTAATTGCATACAAATGACACTGGCTGAAATTCCCTTTTCTCTACAACTGATAAAGTTACATGAGCCCTGACCTGGATTTTACCTGGTCATCCTAGTTTTAAACCCCATGTGCAAACCAGGAAACTGTAGTTTAATCCTTACTTACTAACCAGGAAATCATGAGTGGATCCTGGTTTCATATCCATGTTAGTAAACAGGGATTAAACCACAGTTCAGGTCTTTATCACACGTACATTCCCCCCCCCCCATTTGCTTCTGTGATTCCCCTTCCATTTCCTATGTGAGTCTAGCGTTTTGATTTACACGTGCTCAGTATTGCTGCAGTACCTGCAATACCTGCCTGTGCCTTTCGGACTTTGCCCATGCAGGGATAGTTCGAAAGAGGAACGAAAAACAAAGCACTCAGAGCACCAGAACAGCACGAGGAGGATGACGTCATGCGAGTCCCACGCTGAGGAACTGGATCAAAGTCGTGACGAGTGTGCTTAAAACTGCCTGTGTGATAACGACCTCAGATGTAATAGAAACTGTGTTTTAAACAAGCCACGATATCAGTGCTAAAAGTTTGCATGGCAAGGAGGAATCCTTGTATATGTATGGGTGGATACATGAGGTTCCTCGACCCTCACTATTAGTGGTCTAGTGAAGGTGGAACATGGGACGGCACAGATCTAGGACTTTTTTTTCAGAGCAAGGAGTGGTGACATCACCTGTTGGAGCACCAGGGTAATTGACTACCCTCCTGGCTCTGGCAATGGAATGAAGTGATAACGAGGCTTTCAAGTTTTACTGTTGTTTGTGACAGATTAGTATGGAGGAAGTATACTGAACTGGCTACTTTCCCCTCCCATTGATGAAATTCCTACTTCACAGTAGCAGTCGAAAGCTCACCCTTCTTTGCGAGATTGTTTGCATTTCTAACAAAAAGCTAACAGCTGAGTTTCAGGTGGCTGAAGATCTGTTGTTCAAGCTCAATGTGTTTTACAAGTTGCAGTCAGAAGGTTAGCACCACTGAGCTGAATGCATATTCCAATCGCGCTCATCCTAATACATTGGGTGTCAGTCTATGCATTTTGCTGCTCTTTTGGGGAGCCGTGAGAGGTTTTGCACGGACACTGCCCCCATGCACATGTGCACTTCAAGATGTACCAGTATACCACTGCAGACTCCCACATTTCTGACTACAGACTGGGGGAAATGGTCATCTCTCTCTCCCTCTCCCTCTCACATACACACACAGAGCGGTTTTTCTCCTTTCTAACACCTTCCAAAGTGTTACCACCTTTCTGGGTAAATTTGGAGAGTGTTCCTGTGAATACAGCACCTCTTCCAGCTGCAAAGGGGAGGTAGGTGCCAACCCCAGCTGCTGTCCACATTAGGTATTAATGATAAAGGGAATAGTAATCAGAGGGCGCCTCCCCCCACAAGCTGAGATACAGAAACAAGGGCTGGCTCGCAGATGGCGCCTTTTGTCTTTTATTACTAAACAAATGGCAAGAAGCAGTTCCAGTTTCTCTTTACAGAAGGAAAGAAAGAAAAAAAGAAAGACAAATAAATCTGTGAACTCGATTTACACCAGCACATATACTCCAAATTACTATTTTAAGTATTTATTTTTTTATTTTTTTATTTTTATATATATGTTTTGTTCATTTACATACCACCAAATATAATAAAATCTCTCAACGGTTCACAATATTAAAACCTAACATCAAAAGCCCAACTTTAAAAGTCATTCTTGTACTTCCTACTGTAATTAGGGGGTGTTTCAAGGGACGTTGAGTAGGGGTGCTCACAACAGGCCCGTGTCCCTGCTCAAATTTTAGCAGGATTGAAGCCAGCACAGCCCACTGTTAGCAGCCTCAATGCTACTCACACCTCCTGCCCAATGTTGTATGTTAGCCTGACCCCCCCCGCCCCCCCAGATGACACTAAAGACCACCTCAGCTTTAGGGAAGCTACTTATGGATCACCTAAAAAAGGTGGTCAAAAGAGTACTGATTTGCACAAATGTACACATGCTAATTTATAAGAACATAAGAAGAGCCCTGCTGGATCAGACTGAGGGTCCATCTAGTCCAGCACTCTGTTCACACAATGGCCAACCAGCTGTCGACCAGGAACCCACAAGCAGGACGCTGTGCAACAGCACCCTCCCACCTATGTTCCCCAGCAAGGCTTACTGCCTCAGAAACTGAAGGTAGCATAATCATCAGGGCTAGTAGCCATTATATGTATAGATACAAATTTAGCAAGAATAATTCAAAGGTAAATAGAAACAATACATTGGTGTATGGCGGAAGACTGGGGCCAGACTGTGATCCATGTGCCTTACTCAGTCTGCTGCCTAGGCACTAATGATGGGCAACTTCAAGGCTCTTTTGCTCTTCTTTCTGATGGTTCTTTATCTTTAAACCAGACTTGGACTGGGCAGCCCTTCAAACAAATGGAACTTTCAAAATAAGCAATTTCTCTTGGACAGCCCTTCAAATAGAGGACTCTTTTGTAAATGAAGACACAAGACCATCCTGCTTACCTTGGAAGCCAGGATAGGGAAATAGGTGGCAGTCCACTTGGCCTCCCCTCCCGACAGTGTATGTAAAGTGAAGGAGATGCTACCAGCCTAGTGAAATGGCCAGCGTCTTTCACCACAAGTTCCTACCTACCAGTTGAAAGCTTTTTCAGAAACCCTTCTCTGGATATCCTTGCTTCTAGAGCAGAGAGAGAGCGGCGGGGGAGAAGGAGCCTTTTCTCTGTTGGTACCCAAAATTACAAAACTCTCTCCCTCGTTATTTTCATTTAGGCTACTATCCTATGGTCCCAGGGGCCATGGGAGGTTGTCCCAGGGGGCATGGGATTCATCAGATTTCCTCCTTGAAAGGGGAAACCTGTCCTCGATTTCCCACTCAGCCACCATGGAAACTGTCACGGTGGTTCCTTTCTGACATCAGGATGATTACAAGGGGGCGTGATGGAGGTGTCCAAGGGGCATGTTGGGAGAGGCTGTGGATCCACAAGATTCAGAGCACTCCTGACCTCTAAGCATTCCCGCAAATCAGCTGGAAATGGAAAATGATATTGTTGCTGTGTAAAATAGAAATTTCTTTGCAATTTTCAGGAAGATTGGTGAAACCCTTTCAGTATTATTATTATTATTATTATTATTATTATTATTATTACTATTATTATTATTAAAACATTTGTATCCCACCCTATGTCACTGGGATCTCAGGGCAGCACACAGATAAAATTTTATTAAGGTTATAACAACCCACCCCCTGGTTTCCATTTAACCTTATGGAATCCTTATTTTACTGATCACCTTATCTATTGGAGCCACTACTGTAAAATATGTTTTCATAAAAAGATAACACATTGAAAAATGATGCATACAGCAATGGCAATAAAATCATCTGTATGAATACATGCATTCCTGTACATGCCCTGCATTGGCACTGGCCCCTTCACCACAACTTTATAAACAAAACAAAACAAAGGAACTACAGAGGAGATTGATTCCTTATAGTTATGTAAACAATATAAGGACATACATTATCTTCAGATTTGTCATTCCACAAACTAATAAAAATTGACCACTTCATTATAAATTAAATGTGTCATACATTTGATATCCTTGAGCCAGAACATAGCATGTAACTTTATGCATTACAGTTATATCCCATATCCTATAAAACCAACCTGAGACAGGTGGTGCCACTATCTTTTTCCAATGCACAGCAATTGACATTTTAGCTACTGTTCATAAGTTTGAAATCATCTCAACTTCAGCAAGATCAATGCATCCTTCCAAATAATTGAATAATACTTTTTAATGGTTCCTTTGGAATATTACATGTTGTAATCTGTTCGATACAATACCATACTAGATGCCAAGCAGTTTTAATTTTATCACAGCTCCAAAATACATGCATATAATATGCATGAGTTTCCCACATCTCAAGCAAGTGTCCTGGGATAAATTGTAAATCATATTCAATTTATGTGTTGTCAAATACCACTGATGCTCTGTCTTGTAGAACCTCTCTTTCAATACTTTACCTATATTTTTTCCTGGTCAATTACACATTTTTTTCCTGCAATGGAAATGCCCAGATCCTTTTCCCCATTTCTTTTGATAATTCATTTTGATACTTTACACTTCACTGGGATATATGTTGCTGTTGACATCATATTGTAGGCCTATTGCATTTTTCTACTGTACTTTTGACAAAAGGCATCATCACCCTCTAGGTTTTGAGAGCAATGGAGGAAAGTTTATTGAAATCAATGGAGACAGTTCATTGCAGGTTCAATGAACATGGTATACATTGTGGAGCAGAACCTTCAGCAATGTCAGGCAGATTGGACAAAGGCTTTAGCAGTTATTAGTACAAGAATTTGGATGTTCTGTCCCTGTTTTCATCTGAGAAATGTTGGAGGCTCTGGGTAAGTGATGGTCATTTGTCTTTGCTGTTAGAGATACTGCAAGTCCCAATTCCACTACAACACTAAAGACAGAAACATACATTAGCCAAGTCCAGCGGATGTGATGGTTCCTGACTTATGAAAATGTGGGTCACTGACTTAAATGGGTGTGACTCTTGATGAGATGAAAAAACCAGTCCTAAATGGACAGAGCAGAGCCATTCAGCATCTATCTCAGAGCAAGGCAGGCCAGAATTTGGCTGCGCCCTATACACAATAAGGAGCTTTCACAGACAGACTTCACCTATAACATTCCTACTGCAGGTGTTGTTGCTTTTTAAGGGGTATCGTTGCTTTCAAATCAAAATCATATTTTACTGGAGACAAATGGCCATGGTTCCTGCCAGAAAGCTTTCCTGGTTAGTGCCTGATCAAAGACTTGAGGATTGAGCTCAAGATCAATGAAAGAGAGTGTGAAAGAGACAGCTTTATTGCCATCAGATGGTCAGATGGTCATTAGCTGCAGGTGGAGACATTAGCTGCAGGTGGAGACTCTCTCTCTCTCTCTCTCTCTCACACACACACACATACACACACACACACCTGTTGCTTTGGGCAGTGATGGTGCTGGCATCGGCAAACCCAGCTGTGGCAACATCCCACATTTCTGTCTCCTTAAGTATGTCTGAATTAGTGTGTTTAGAGAGTGCGGAATGTTGGACTGAGTGGGCGTGGCTGATGATGCTGGAAAAGGGACGGGGAGGAGCATATAATGTATGAGAGAGTGGCTTGTAGATTATTATTGTGTTGGTTGGGTGGAGGGTAGTTAGGTAGAAGATAGCTGTTCTGGTCAGGAGTGTATGAAGAGAAATTAAATAAAATATTTTAAGGATTTAGGATTATTAGAAAGATTATTAGAAGTACTAAGAATAGGCAGGTTTGAAATTGATTTTGAAAGAACTGTAAACAACAATAAACTTTTTCTTTTATTTTTACTACCATAAACCACGTGTCAGCTTGGCTTTGTAACCTGCTCTATTATTTTATAAAGAAACACATAACATTACACCTTCAGCCAATATACTCACAGGAGAACCTTTTTCAAAACCTTAATACCCTTTTCCCCTCTGCTTAAATTCCCTCAGGTATTTAAGTGGTGGTGCTTAGCCTGAGAGGGGTGTGCTCGTCTAGGCCTAGTGTTTGAGGCTGTGGCGGCACACCAGCCAATATGTTAATGATTCCAGGCCGCCTTTCATCTAGGACCAGAAAATGTGGGGCCAAGCTGATGGATGGTCTTGGCATCTCTTTTTCTTTCCTCTTGCATGCAGGAGCATCACATGAGCACTCTCATGTGCAGGTTAATTTGGATTATGACTTGTGATCCATAGGGACACATCTGAGCCTACCTAAAATGTCCATGTGTATGTCAGGTAGCCCCGTACAGTGTCCAGATTTTTAAATGAATTCAATGATCAGAGAGCACAAAAGGAAAAGAAGAGGCTAAAATAGACATGAGGCCTCTTTTGACTTACCCAAAATTGACTACGCTTCAACAGACACCCTTTACACTTGTAAATTAAGAATTCATTGGAGTTTTGAAGCATGTTCTGTTTCTGGGAAAGTTTTTGTTTTCATACTCAGAATAGCCTTTCTTTGGTTAAGTGATGCTTGCAGAGATCTTCTTTCCCAACTTTCTGTTTCTGTTTTTGCCTGAACAGGGTAGGAATAGATTGAAAGTCTCCCCCAACCCCAGCCAACAAAATCAAACATTCTGTAATAATCAGTTTCTCTTTATAGTCAGCTGGGCTGGGCTGGTTCCAACAATGTGGATTTTTAATGCACTTGAATTCATGAGCACACAAAAAGCACTCAAGAATTAGTTACATACCTAGCTATGTGCTCTGTTTGTTTATGCTTATTAAACAGCTGTTTTCTGTGGCTTTTATCATACTTGTTTGTTCTGTCAACAGCAAATGCATGACAGATTTTTTAAAAAAAAACAACTTTATTTTTATTTATTATACTTCCAAATCTACGTTGAGCTTCTCATCCAAGTCACTGACTTTGCTTCAGTAGCACTGAAGGCTTTTGAACCATTTACTGGGCCCAATAGGATGCCATTAATTCTACCATGCTTATCACTAGTCTTCAAAAAATTAAAAGAGACATAGCTAGGGTGACCATATGAAAAGGTGGACAGGGCTCCTGTATCTTTAACAGTTGTGTTGAAAAAGGAATTCCAGCAGCTATCCTTTGTAGCACCTGGTGAAATTCCTTCTTCATCACAACAGTTTAAACTGCAAGAGCTATACTAGAGTGACCATATACAAAAGAAGGCAGGGCCCCTGCAACTTTAACTGTTGTGATGAAGAAGGAATATCACCAGGAACTAATTGCATACAAATGACACTGGCTGAAATTCCCTTTTCTTTACAACTGTTAAAGTTACATGAGCCCTGACCTGGATTTTATCTGGTCAGCCTAATAGTGCATGACAGATGAGGTATAAAAAAAAAAATTGGTATCCAAAAGAGTGAAGAGAACAAGAAGGGGTTTGAGCTAAAGCAGAGAAATAGTAAGGACTAAGAGGTTGGAGGCACTTCTAGACAAAAGTGTCTTAAACTTACTTGGGTGAAGAAGAGGCAGCCAATGTGAAGGCATGTTTATCTAAAGAAGAAAGGTGAATGAACAATTTTCTGAGCAGGAGAGTTCAGGACAGATATAAGAGTCTGAAGAGCAGTAATTCAAGTAAGAGCATATTACAATAATCAATTCTACAAACAATAAGAAGCAAAGGCCAGATCTACACCAAGCAGGAGATAGCGGTATGAAAGCGGAATATAAAAGGCAGGAGCCACACCAAGCAGGATATAGCGGTATATGGTATGTGTCAATGGGCCCGAACAGTTGTCAGTGCATTTCAATGCTGCTATAAAGCAGTAGTGTGGCTCCTGCCTTTTATATATCGCTTTCATGCCGCTATATCCTGCTTGGTGTAGATCTGGCCAAAGTGTTTTAGCAGAATTAACCATTAAAAATAGAAAGATATTGGAAGTAATGTGAAGGGAAAGGTGACTTTTCTTTTTTTATTAACAGCAGAAGTTTGAGGGGCAAAAGAAAAACTGTCTAAAATGTGCCCAAGAGAGCAGACTTAATGCTTAGGATAAAATATAGGATCACCTAAAGACAGTGAGATAGAATAAGTCAGAGAAGGGTTTAGAGGGAAAAGAATGAATTTGGTTGTCTTAGGGTGACCAACTGTCAGGATTTCCCCGGATTTGTCCTGGTTTTTGTTCTATCCTGGGTGTCAGGGGGGATTTTCTGTAATTTTCTATAATGTCCTGGAAAGACAAGCTTTCCCCTTTAAGGCCACATTAGCGTGGTTGGAGGGAATGACGAGCTTTCTGGAGGTGGGTTATTTCTATCCCACTGCTCCAATCAGGACTTTACAGGGGAAAGTATGTCATTCCTGGACATTATAGAAAAGGACCCGATTGGAGCAGTGGAGGGCTGGAATGACACACTTTCCCCTCCTCCACTCCAATTGGGGCCTTTAAAGCAGTGGGGGTGAATGACATGCTTTCCAGAGGCCCCGGAAAGCCACTTTCCCACCCCCCACCCCACTGAGGGTCCTCTTTTTTGGTTTCCCAAATGTGGTCACCCTAGGTTGTCTACCTATTGATTTTACAACTGGAATTCATGATGAAACAGTCATCTGCTTGATGCATTTTGAAGAAAAGAAGGAATGGGCCAGAAAGATACAGCTTAATGTCATCTCCATAAAATAGGGTGACAAGATAAAATCCAGGTCAGGGCTCATGTAACTTTAACAGTTGTAGAGAAAAGGGAATTTCAGCCAGTGTCATTTGTATGCAATTAGTTCCTGGTGAAATTCCCTCTTCATCACAACAGTTAAAGGTGCAGGCGCTATACTAGAGTGACCATATACAAAAGAAGGCAGGGCCCCTGCAACTTTAACGGTTGTGATGAAGAGGGAATTTCACCAGGAACTAATTGCATACAAATGACACTGGCTGAAATCCCCTTTTCTCTACAACTGTTAAAGTTACATGAGCCCTGACCTGGATTTTATCTGGTCACCCTACCATAAAATGATCCTATAAACCAAATATAGGCCAGGAACAGAACCTAGAGGAATAACAACAGAAGGAAATGAAAAGAAAATTAGCCTTTAACACAAAACATATAGAATGAGGACTGAATGAGTAAAACTTAGGGTTTAGAGATGACAAAAGCATAAAGTCAAATGCAGAAGAAAGATCCAGGAGAATAAGATTATTATTTGTAAAATCCCTGTCTTTTATTGTAGAAGTAACTGGCATTTTTTTTTTTACAAAACATAGTTTCTGTACAGTAATAAGGTTGGGGAACCAGCCAAAATATTAGACATTGGGAATAAACAATCCTTTCAAAGAAACTTGATAGAAATGAGAAGAGAAATGGGACAATAGTTAGAAAGAACCAAACAGTTTAGAAAAACAGAGAGAATAATAGCTTGCTTAAGAATAGATTAATTATATCAGAGGACATTAAAAGGATTTTTGAAATTATATCGTTATGCCATATTTATTTATTTATTTATTTACTGCCTTTCCTCCAAGGATCCCAAGGTGGCAGAAATGATCCTCCTCTCCATTTTATCCTCACAATAATCCTATGGGTCTCCTGTCGACAGCTGGTCAGCCACTGTGTGAACAGTATGGTGGCCTAGATGGACCCTTGGTCTGATCCAGCATGGCTCTTCTTATGTCCTTATGTTCTGTGAGATAGGTTAGGCTGAGAGTCAGTGAGTAGCCAAAAGTTACCCAGTGAGCATCATGGCAGAATAAGGACTAGAACTCAGGTCTTCCCACTTGTCATCCATTACTCTAACCACTCCAACCACACAGGCTCTCAGAATTACACTACAACTTTACAAAATGTTAAGAGAGGAGGGAAGGAAGGAGACAAAAGCTGACTGAGAAATCAAGCTGGGAGAGAGAACCAGATGAGGTTTTGCAGAACTCAGCACATAATCAGTATCTGAACATGAAGTAGATGCCTAAGAATACAAAGGAGCACAACATAAATATGGATGGGTCACTCCATTTAATTATAAAAATTGATGTATCCAATCTGCACCTTCCAGAACCAAAAGTGGAAATGGATGCAATTTACAATCGGAAATCCGTATATTTCTGGACTTGTGGGGCATTCCACAAAAGAAAAAAAAATGTGTTTGACAAAAAGGCGCCAAAAACACTACATGCATTTCTAAACCACACCCAAATACTTTTTAGTCAATGGGGAGCAGGTGTCAGATAATACATCCATTTGAAAAATATGCCCAAAGATATGGATGGACTGTTTTCATAAAAAAGAAAACTTGGATGGAATCAACACAGAACAGGCTTGGAAGTGGGAAAAGTCCTCCCTAAACATAAAGTGACCAAAGAAGAAACCGGCGAAGGAAAATTAATGCTGACAGAAGAACATATCAATGAAGAATGAACAGTCAAGAGAGTCAGGAAAGTATTCAAAGCCATGCTTGAGGTATGAAAAAGGTGAAGAAGAAAATAAAAGCTGCAATCCAATGCATGCTTACTTGGGAGTAAGCCCCATTCAAAGCAATGGAACATTCTAGGATTGAGCTGCATGGATAGCAAAAATGACTCTGTTTTCTTTACCATACCATAATACCCTATGCCAGGGATGTCCAACTGGTGACTTACAGAGTAGATTACCTTGTGGCAACTTTATCTGGCTCCTGACGGCACTATTAAACACTTCGTAAAAGTTCACAATTTCAATGGCAAGGAAAACCAGCAACAAGTTACTGTGTTTGTGTTTCAACAAATATTATTGTATGTCTGTCTGTTAGCCCCATAGCACCAGGACCATGCAACTTACACACCAGAAACTTTCCATGCATCTTAAGGGGACCCTACAAGTGTGCACATTGGGGTTATTTGGGTTTTTTTAAACCCATTAATTACTTTTAATTAATTTAAATGTTTCCATGTGTTTGAAGCTTGCAGTACCATCTTCAATCACTAGATGGAAGACTTTCCTAACCAGCTCATAACTTTACATTCAGCTGTGTAAATTTGCTTGAGGCTTCCCTGTATCCGAAAAAGGGCTATCCCAACCCATCTTTATGAAGATACCACTAGTATCTTCATAACGAAAAAAGGCCGAGATGTCCACAGTTCAGCCAAGGTCACACTGGGGTCCAAAAATTGAACTCAAGGTTGGTTGACCAACTAAGGCCTGAAACCACAAATGTCTCTTTCCTCCACTAGGAGTCAAGTAGCAGAAGCAAATCGCTTCTGAAAGTTCTCACCATCTTTGTTCAATTTCATCTGAAGACAGGGGCCGCAGCAAGAAACCTTTCTTTTTTTTCTCCCCTGGAGAAAAAAACATGGGTCTCATCTTCTTAGTTGCGGCAAAGTTTGGCCTCTGACCCCTGCCAGACACAAGAAAGGTGTCTACCCTGAAAGACAAGCTTGTGTTGAGCAGCCAAATGAATAAAGCCATGGGAGTAGAGGGAGGGGGTATGTTTTATCCAAAACACATGTTTTTGCCACTATTCTAGTTATCTGGAATATTTCCTGCATGTTTGTTGCCATGGCAACCGGCCCAGCATGAAAGACCTATTTACTAGGCCCTAGGATAAGAAACAGCCATGTGTTGTCAATTTTAGAGTTCTCTCTCTCATGCCCCCCCTTCTCACACACACACCCCACACCTTATACAATCCCACTCTGCTGCATTCCCGGATGGTACGGAGTCTAAAAACCCAAAAGACGAGAGCCATTCCTCTCACTCGCATCATTTCCAAGTAATTTTGTTTTCTCCTTGAGTGAGGCTTTCTTGGCTCCACGTGGAAAGCAACTGGGCAGGGAGCCATGGTGGGATGGGGGTGGGTGGGTTCTGCTTTGAAGGAAACATTAAGAAAAGTGTCTGGTGCCTTAGAGGCATGATTTGAACAGGGGGAGCCTTGAAGAGAGGACAGGAATTTACTGACGGAGCAGGAGGTAAGTGACCACTTCAGCTTTTGGGAGGAAAAGTCAAGGAGGCAATTCTTTACCCCTTCCCTGTGTTGCTTTCTTCTTCACCTTCTTTCCCTGGGTTCCTCAGGTACATACAGAGAGGGTGGCCAACCTGAGCCAAAGCTTCCTTTCTTTCTCCTTGCCTCGCTGTCCCCCCCTTCCATGTTTTTCTGTGAAGCAAACAGCCTGTCGACAACCAAACCTCTAGGAAAATATTTGCTCTGAGAACTGCGCAGGCCGCCGGCAACGGGAAAGCTGAACTGAGCTGGCTCTTACGCTTCACTTCAGAAGCGCAAAAGGGAATACATTCCTGAGAGTACCTAAATCGTATCGTAGGGCTGCTTCGTATGGCAACTGAAGGACATGGTCACAGGCTTGAGGGACCATGGGACTCTCTCAGAAGACCCTGGGGAACCAGATGTGATGCCGGCTCCTTTTCTAGTCTAAAAGCCTCCACATGTACATTCTGTGAGAAAGTCTGGCAGATCTATCCAGGATTTCTCCATACATCAAGGGGGTCTCTTCATGCTAAGAGTAACGTGAGTGACAGATGGACTGGATGGAGCCAAGCTCCTGTCTGCATTTCGGATGCAAAAGAGGTTGCTCCCAATCGAACCAGATTCCTCCGGGACACATCTGCAGCCCAGCGGTAGCAGGTGCCAGCCCATGGGGGGTTCTGCAGTAATTAAAAACAGCCCAGGTGATTTGCCTGGATTAATTATCCTAATAAAAGACAAATGTCTTCTCCCCGCCCCTACCAGATATCCCTTTGCTGGGCAAATTAGTATGTTTGGAGTTGTGGGTGAGTTAAGGGGAGGAAGGTATAACCCATCTTTGAATAGGTGTGGTGCAGTCCTCAGCATTCAGAATTCCCAAGGTAGCTTGTTTCACTGGGTTTGGGGATATTTGGTGTCTTTCCAATGGATAGAGGGTGATATCACCTTTCTTGCATATCGGGGTGGGGAACACATAGTCCTCTGAATGTTGTTGTGCTACAACTTCCATCATCCCTAACTATTGGCCATGCTGGCTGGAGCTAATGGGAGTTGGAGTTCAACAACATCTAGAGGGCCAGAGGTATTGTAATGTTGCATGCATAGAACTTCATGCAGAATCGCCTCTTTGACATTGAAGCATGGGTGCCTGAGAATCTCAGCATTCTCGATTTTAGAAACCAAGACATTCTAGTCCTCAAAGAAAGGGAGATATTGTTTGAAACCATGCAAACAGTATCTGCCAGTACCCCCCCCCCCAAGCCCTGCTCATACCTCCTTATCCCTCATACCTCAAATGAGGGATAAGGGGCTGGGCGGTGGGCGTGGAATATACCACCACTGCTGTGTGACATTCCAAATACAGGAGAACAAAAATGGGACATTGTTTGCATGTCATCAGCTCCTACCTATGCTCAGGTATGTGCAGAATCTCGGTGCAAATTGGTGCTGCATATGATTCTGTAGTGATGCAGAACAATGCCTGAGCACCAAACCAGGGGGCATAGAAACCCTTCGCATGAGATGTGCGGAGCAAGGTTGGCTACTTGTTTGTTTGTATTGCAAGTGCTTTATATTGAGATCCTTGTAGGAAGCTGGTCCAAGGGGAGGACAATAGCTCAGTGTTAGAGTACAGGCTTTGCATGCAGAAGGTCCCAGGTTTGATGCCCAGCATCTCCAGGCAGGGGAGGAGAAGTTCCTGCCTGGAAGCTTGGAGAGCTGCTGCCAGTCAGTGTTGACAATACTGGCCTAGGTGGATCAAATGGCCTGACTTGGTGTAAGGCAGCTTCCTACATTCCATATAGCTCAGTACTGTCTACACTGACTGGCAGTAAATCTACAGCAAGTCCGATAAGAAGACACCAGGCATTAGATGTGAGACCTTCTACGTATGCAGTAGAGGTTGGTAGCTCCAATATCCATGGAGCTCTGAATCCATCTGGGTCTCAATCAGAACAAGCCAGAACTCTAAAGGAGCTATCCAAGGAGAGGGGTCATAGCTCAGTGTGATAGAGCACATGCTTGGCATGCAGAAGGTCCCAGGTTTGATCCCCAGCTTCTCCAGGCAGGACAAGGAAAGGAATCCTGCCTGAAATCCTGCAGAATCGCTGCCAATCTGTGTCAACAATACTGGGTTAGATAGACCAATGGTCTGACACAGTATAAGGCAGCTTCCTGTGTTTCTAAAATACTGAACCCTATCCCCCAAAATGGGTTCAGCACCTTGGATAGCTCCTTTAGAGTTCTGGCTGATTCTGACTGACACCAGAATGGATTCACAGCCCCACCAAATTTGGAGCCATCAGCCTCCACTCTACCCATGTGCTCTGCCATTGAGCACTGGTTCCTTCTCCGGGGGTTAATTGTTAATATGTCAAAGACTACATTATACACCACCACTGAAATGTTCCTTGAAAAGCTTAGAACTCATGCTTGCCCGGTGTGTTATGGCAGAAGGAGCTTGCAGCATCATGGAACTGCTCCATCAAATGTTTATTATGGAAGAATATTTCACTCCTGAAATGTTGTGCCTTCCCTCTGTTTAACTTCCTTCCAAAGCACCTGAGATAATCACAATAGGAGAAGGGGTATCAGGCAGAACGAATTTGTACAAAAAGTCTCAAACGTTGTAATGCCCACATTTATATCATAATTGCACATATATAGATATGTGCATGTATTGTAATGCTGCATGTGTAGAACATCCAGCAGAATCACCTCTTTGACACTGAAGCACAGGGTCATGAGAATCTCAGCACTCTCAGTTTTAAAAACCAAGAGATTCTAGCCCTCAATATTTGAAACCGTGCATACAGCATACGCCAGTATCTCCAAATCCTGGAGTTTGGGTGGCTTGCAGAGTTGCTTCACAACAGGGTTCCCTGTCCATGCACCCCAATAGCTCATCACTGGCCTCCTGCCATAACTGTGCTGCTTTCAAAAACAGGCCACATTCTGCAAAGGCAAAATAAAACCTGATAGAACGCTATTGTAACAAACAAACACATTTACAAAAATGTGTATTTATTGCATGGTTTATCTTCAACTCAGAACATGAGCGGGTTGGGGGCGGGGGCAGTTGCTTGGTTTTCTCAGTGAACATGCTCTCTAGAACCCAGCTTTGGCTAATATTTCAGGATCAATCTGAGCCTGAGCCCGATTGTTGAACAGACTTTATGTGAGACCTCATTTCCTGAGTTTGACACATTATACAAATGTAGGAAAGGATCATAGCTCCATGGCAGAACACATGCTTTGTATGTATCAAGTCCCTGGTTCAAAGCCTGTCATCTCCAGGGGGTTGTCTTAACATCGTCTTTGCTCTGGGGTGGCTTCAAATCTGCGCTGCATCAGTTATATGACGCAGGTGCTGATATGAAACCACCACAAGGCAAAAAGCTGAAGACCCGCAGCAGAAAAGTCGAGGACTTACCCTGACTTTTCCTGGCCAAGCGAGGTCAGCGCAGCTCTTTCCCGTATGCCCTCCCACAGGCACTGTGCCGAGGGGCGTTCCCAGCTGGAAGGCAACCTCTGATTGGTCGACGGAAGCCACAGAAGGGGGAGAGGGAGAGCCTGGCGAGCCTAATGGCTGCTGGAAAGCCCGCACAGCCTCCCTTCATGTAAATAACTTGCTGCTACCCCACAACAGTGATACTGCGAGGTTTGGCGGCAGAGCGGCACAACTCAGCACCGCGAAGACAGCCCCCAGGTAAGGATAGCAAACCTCTGAGAGACAGCATAGTTAGAGCATTGCACTGGGGCTGGGGAGACCTGGGTTCAACTACCCATTTGGCTGTAAAGTTCAACAGGTGACTTTGGGCCAGTCACTGACTCTAAGCCTATCCTACCTCAGAGGGTTGTTTTGGGGAACAAAATGAAGAGGTGGGGGGTCATATACACTGCCTTGGGTTCCTTGGAGGAAAAAAGCAGGCTATAAATGATATATATATATATGGTGAATTTGGCTTTGCATTCATATCTCAATGTGAACATCAAGAGGTTTCAGCCCATCCTGAGCACAGTGTAGTCACCTCCCCCACAACCCACAACCACTGGGAAGAAAGTCCATGTCTTTAACAGCTGCATTGGGCAGACAGGAATTCAGCAGATGAAGCTTTTCCCCATCACTGGGAAAGGCTAGATCTGTTGGTTTGTGGCCTTTGACGCCAAAGTGAAAGCCACAAAAGTGCTGCCATGAAGGGGATGAAAGTGGAGAGAACCCTATTCAGCTAGGAAGCTGCAATCTTTTGCTAACATTGACAATTCCTAAATTTACCAAAAAGCAAGAAATGCTGAAGTACCATCAGAAATGACTGGAATTAAAGTTGGAGTTGTAATGAAAACACCATTCTGGTCACTCAGGAGGGCAAACTAGGTCATCTTTCAGGTTCCTTCCAGGCCTGCAGATGGTTAATATTATACGCAGCTCCCCTTTTGAAGAAGAGAATTCTTTCAGATGGATGTGAAAGGACTGTTTCCATACCTTTGGCCAAAACAATGCCTCCTGCCATCCCCGAAGAGCAAAAAATGCCAAGAACATTCATATTCTGGCATGCAAACTACTGCATGGCAATAGCCTTGCGCACCACCACGCGCCAAGGAAAATACCTCCTGACATTCCCGTAGAAAACTAAATGCCCACGTTTCCTCGCAATATGAAATAACCCGAATATTAAAAACAAACAGAGGCCCAGTCACAGGATTGGAATAGAAAGAGCAACCCCTCGTGCTGCAAATGTTTCACATTAATAGACATGTCATGGCTAAAGGAGCCACGTCACACATTAACACTTCTGTTCGGGGTTCCATCTGCCCAGCCACCATACTCTCCTCCAGCAGGTTTTACCACCACCACCATCACCACCACCCTGCACAGTTTTCTATTTTTCTTTCCCAATTGACACTCAACATGCCATGGCTCCTGAGCACGCACAGACCTCACTGGGCTTTGTGGGTATGTTTTGCTCTCTTAGGATGGTGTGTGAGAGGTTTTTAAAGGATTTTGCTTTGTTGCTGTTGTTGTTGTTATTGTTGTTATATCTCTGCAAACTTTGGATTCTGTAAAATCCATTCCATCAGTGTTTTGCAGTTCGCCAGGCACCTTTCATTCCAGCATCCACCCAGTGACAGAATCAATTTCCCCCCAAATTTGCACAAACCACATTTGTACAAATTTGTAATGTGAAAGTGGAAAGTGTACAAATTTGCACAAATTTGCATTTGTGCAAATTTGTATGTGCGAAAATGTACAAATTCCACCAAAATACTCATTTTTCATGCTTTAGCCTACCGGGAAAATGCAGAGTTTGGGATGAGTTGTGTTTGTTTGTTTGTTTGTTTGTTTGTTTGTTTGTTTTTGGCCTAGCTTTCGATGATAAAATTTGCACAAAATTCCCGAAGGTTTCAAAAATGTTCTGCAAGTCCGTGGAAACCTTCCAATGGGGAGAAGCCAGTCCACTACCAAATCCATGTCTTAGATTCATAAACATCCAAAATCGTTTGGTTCTGTTGCAGATTTCTCTGACATCCCTACTGATACCTCCCCACTTATTTTTCAGTAGCCCCATTTGAGTTTGCTACTAGAGGGATGACAGTGGCCAAGAGACTTTAAATCAGCACGTCCCCAGTTTGAATCACACTTCATCTAAACTTTCCCAGACACAGCCCCATGATCTATATGTGGGGATAATAATAGGTTGTTGTGAAGATTGCAGCATGATAATATAGAGGTCTTTTGAACAAATCCCAAAGTGCTAAAAGCTAAGCATTGTTCTTGTTATTTTGAAAGCAAAATGGCTACATGGTGGAGGAAAGTTAGGCCCTCCCCATATTTCCCCATAGCTCTACTGCTCCGGGCACATTTCTCCACCATCAGGCACTCTTCCAGAATATAAGCCAGCGAAAATGTACTGTTTCTTCACCCACTCAGCCTTTTTGCTCTTAAATTCGGCCTTCTCCCCCATTTTAGACATGGTGCGGCAAACCTAAGGTTAAACAGGTCTGCTGTCATCAGGAGTAGTTTGATCCTCAGTCTTCTCATAGCAGAGATGCATGTGAATGACTATTACCCTGTTCAGACAACACTAGGCTGACCATCTGAAAAGGAGGACAGGGCTCCTGTAACTTTAACAGTTGTAGAGAAAAGGGAATTTCAGCCAGTGTCATTTGTATGCAATTAGTCCCTGGTGAAATTCCCTCTTCACCACAACAGTTAAAGTTGCAGACACTATACTAGAGTGACCATATACAAAAGAAGGCAGGGCCCCTGCAACTTTAACAGTTGTGATGAAGAGGGAATTTCATCAGGAACTAATTGCATACAAATGATACTGGCTGAAATTCCCTTTTCTCTACAACTGTTAAAGTTACAGGAGCCCTGTCCTCCTTTTCATATGGTCAGCCTAGACAACACATTAAGCCACAGTGGTTAAGCATTTTGAGCTAAACGTTATGGCTTAACATGTCATGTGAACCATTCCTAACCATGGTGGCTATATAACCACTGTTTAAACACGCTCACTAACCATTTGCTGCGAAAGGGCTAGCAGCCTAACCATAGCTTGGCATGTCGTCTGAACAGCCCCATTGACATGTACCTGTTAGGGATAGGGAAGAAATTATTTTTGTTCACATTCATATCCTTGGACCAATAGGGGAACCCAAACTCAGTTATCCTTCCAATTTCGCTGCACTTTTTCTGAATTTTGCAATGGAGTTTCCAAACAAAAGATCCATAGAGACATATGTATGTTAGGGGAAAGTGCACACAGAATTGCAAATGTTAGTGAAAAGAACATTCACAAATGCATTAGGTTAAGAAAATGGCAAAACCAAAACCCCTGTACATTTAGGGGGAAGTGTGTATAAAAATGCATGTATTGAGTGAAACGCACACAAAGATGCATCCAATTTTCATGGGAACTTTTTTCTCAAAGTTCAAGATGATCTGAAGTTGAGATTGGAAAAAAGAAATCTCAAAGTTTGTGATGAGGCACATTTAAGACTGGAAAAACAACAAACCGAGAGGTCCTGAAATTGACAGATTCACCCATCGCTAGTTTCTGCGCATTGTCGGCCCTCAAAGAGCTGTTCCCTTCCCTCCTTAAGACTGCTGAACTGAAGAGCAGAGCTGCATGGATTCAAAGCTGTGAAATGCAAGGTGATGCATGTTAAGGGCAATGCTGCGGTTTCCTCCTGAGCAGTCTTGGCATGTGCCAGTGATCGGTATGCCCAGACGACCAGGGCCTTGTTTATAATAACAGTGTGATGTGTGTAGTAAGAGCAGCCTATAAAAGGCAATGCAAGTTGGTGGTTGTAGAGGGGAAATGTAAACACGCAGCTCAAGGTTAGGAGGCAGGCATGCTGGGCTTATGAAAAACCGTGCTCGTGAGATAGAGCTGGGACTGAGGCTAGAAGAAGTCTGGAATGGAGGCAATTTGAGGAGATCCAGGCCTGCCAAGCATAAATTTGACATTTGACAATATTAGAAGTCAGGTCTCACAGGCTTGGCCTCTGTCGGTTTGGAATATAATGCTGGAAATGATGACAGCCCTGCAACAATTGTATGAGGTCTTCATCAGATTTGCTGCGGGATTCAATTGGGGCAGTTTAGTTTGATGTTTATTGATGCCATATCATGATTTCCAGGCTCTGGTCCTTAATGAGCCACAAGCCACCATGCCCCACCCACACTTGAGCCAGTGAAAATGACAGACATCACCCCCTGGCCAGCCCAAACCCTTCACAACTCCATCCCCAGGTAGTCAAAAGCCATATACTCTTAATACATGGAAGTGTTCATGTGCACGTATGTGCACTACAACCAAGGTCTATCCATTCACTAGGGTAGCTTTGTGTCCTACTTTATAGAGGACAGTCCTCTCTTTGAAGGGCTGTCCAGTCCGAGTCCAGTTTGAAGATAAAGAGTCCTAGGAAGGGAAAGCCAACAGTGACCTTGAAGCTGTCCTTCAGCAGTTGGAACCTGGACAATGGACTGAACAGGCACTTAGGCCACCCAGAGGTTTTTATCAGTTTTGAAGTGCACTGATATCTGATGGAGGACGTTGCACATTCCTTATCATGCTTTTTTAGCATTATTTCCTGCCTTTTGTTCTATATTATCCGAAATACCGCAACAGATGTCATTGAGTGCACCAAGAAGTATAAATGCGCAAAAGGGATATACCATCCCTATGATGGGATTGTATTGATATGACACAAGGTATAGATCCAGCTCTGGTCACAGTCTTTTCTACCTTGGTGGGATGTATTATATTTCTGATTAAGAACTAGCAGTTGTTTCTGAATTTGCACCTGTACATATGAATTAGCACGTGCAAATCTCATGCAAACCTACATCCTCTTTTGGGGTGATGCACTCCCTCTTTTTGGCAGCACGTAAGTAGTTGCCCTCTTTGTTTTAACCTACCATCTCAACATGCCCAATAAGTGGGTAGCTTTATCCCCCTGGACAGTGAGTTCTAAAATCTGGATGCTGCAGAAAAGAGTATGCATCCCCACTTCGTAGGGAAGCAGTGGGGATACAATGGGGCCTCTGGTGACTGCACGAGGAGATCGGCTATTTCCTGGTGCAGGAGACAGCCCCGGAAGCTGTGGCTGTGGCTCAGTGATAGAGCACATACTTAGCATGTAGAAAGTCTCAGGTTCAATCCCCAGCAACTCCAGGTAGGGTTAGGAAATCCTTCCTGAAATCTTGGAGAGTCGCTGCCAGTCAGTGTCAACAATACTGGGCTAAATTGACCCATGGTCTGACACAGTATAAGGCAGCTTCCTATGGTGAGAAGTACTAATTTTCTATTTAAATCAGTGGTCCAACTGGTGGGTCGGGACCCAAATGGGTCACGGCAAAGCTGTTGCTGCCAAGTTGGGCACTTGTGAAATTGTGAAAGTGGGTCCCATGTTGCAGGTTGGGAGTCCAAGGTGGTTCCTGGGGATAGACCAGTTGAAGACCACCGATTGAAATTGTCATCATCATATCTAGAAGTGCATCTATGCCTATAAATTAACACATGCAAATTGCTGTCCTCTTTTTGGGTGATTCGTCACTGGCCACTTCAGGTGGATTTAGAATGCAGTTTGGGGTGGAGACAGGCTGCTGAATCAGAAGTTTCTCAAAACCTTGTACGGGGGGGTGGGGTGGAGAGAGAGAGAGAGAGAGAGAGAGAGAGAGAGAGAGAGAGCTCAGTTGTCCCTCTGGCTGTATCATCACATCCGTTGGATTCTCCACCCCATCCTCTGGACCCTCGGGGCTCCCAGATCTGCCATGAAATGCCAAGAAGGAGCCCATCTCAGCAAGAGAGAAGGTTGGAGGCCTGCTCCGAGGCCACCTTTCCCTTGCACAGGTGTTGAGGCAGGAGTGCCTCAGTGGGATCTGTCCAGATTGACAACACGGTTGCCCCAAGAAGCATCTGCCACCGTTCATGAGCACTGAGCACAATGCGCGGCCTCTAGGCTATCCACAAGGTCAGAGCCCTGACCTCCAGAGTCTCAGCCCCACAGGCTGGAATGTGTTTCCACAGCAACCTGTTGGGTTTGGATTCCTCCCTTGCCCCCCCCCCCACTTATCAAGGGGACAGTTTCTGTTTTGGCTGCTAATGGAGCAGGTTGGGAGTGTAACTGGATCCACAGCTGGAATTAAAGTAATGGCCTGGCTTGTTTAAGACATTTGATGGATGGGGAACCCCTTGGGGCAAGCGGAGGAGGGGGATGGATGCTCAAGGCTGGTCTTGGGAGCTGGTGCTGAAAGCAGAAGGCCACCTGTCCTTGTTGCTTGGAAGCCCATTTTCGAATGCAAGTCCCTCCTGGGTCGTTTGCGGCCTGCTGGGTGGTTAGATGCAAACCGGAGGGATCTGCTGAACGGCAAAGCCAAGCTGTTTGCTTTCGCTCGAGAGCCCTTGCTTGCTGTTTGGTTTCTTTCCTTTCAAGTGGCCACTGAGGTTGTGTTGTGGGGAATGTAGGCAAACATGGGGTCCAGATAAAGGGGAAGCTGCCATCGAGTCTCAACACTGCAGACGAAACTGAAAGCACAGCATCTCATGTTTCTTGCTGGGGCCTTTCCAGACAGTGTGTGTGTGTGTGTGTGTGTGTGTGTGTGTGTGTGTGTGTGTACACCTACTGTAGATGATCAATTAATGTAGGAAAGCTAGAAAGGTTGCTCAAACTATGGGGGAAAGGTAAGGGAACCCATAATTAAATCATGTAGCCTCCAAAAACAATCATAAGGGGGCCAGCACAAAAGATACAGGGTCTGAGTCCCTGTGTCAACATACACCCCCGCTGTGATTTGAGTGCAGTACTTACCTTGTATTCATCCAGGGATGCTTCCAGATGAGGCTTTTATTGTGCAATCGCCCTGCCTCGTTTGGAGAATTTCATGTTGTCATCTTCCATTTCTAACCCTCCCCCATTTTCCCGGTTACTTCTTGCATCTTTTTTTCTTACCACCAGGAAAATATGCTATGGAGGGAAAGACAGAAGGGAGCTGGCTCCTTGGTACAGTACGTGCTTTGTATTCAGAAGGTCCCAGTTTCAGTCCCCAGCATCTCTAGGTAGGGCAGGAAAAGCTCCTGCATGAATCCTGGAGAGCCATGGCTGCCAGTCTGTGTTGACAATACCGGGCTAGGTGGACCAATGCTCTGACTCAGTACAAGGCAGCTTCCTGTGTTCCTTTGGAGTAGCTACACAGTGCCTTTTAATTGGTAGCACTAGGAGCTCTCTGTCTGGATGCACCCTTGATCTTTGCATAGAAATGTCACAGGCTTTACCTCTTATATTTCATGGCCTTGTGGCTTCACTGTTTTCTATCTATCTATCTATCTATCTATCTATCTATCTATCATCTATCTATCTATCTATCAATCATCTACACACCCATCTGTGTGTATATCATCCAACTGAGGATAAAACAGAAAGCTTCTCTTAAGTCCACAAAAGTTTGTGCGTAATAAAACTGTTGGTCTTCAAAGTGGATTCCACAAGACTCCTTTTTTGGTGCACACGTTTGCCATAACAGACCAACACAGCTACCTTTCTGGAATTGGTAATCAATGTATGTGGCATTCTTCAGTGTAACCTAAGCAGAAAAAGACTGGTCCCAGCCATGGGCAGCTTACAAACTGAATTCCACCAGAGGAAAGGGAAAGAGGTAAAAACCACAGAGGATGAAGCTGCAGGAATGCAGTTATGTGTAGAGACAGACAGGAACCTGCACCCCTGCAAGGTAGGCCAGGTTGTAAGACACCCTTTATCTAGAGGTATTGCTGCCAATTTGCTCACATTTCTGAATAAGTCTTATGTCCTGGATATGTGAAAATCCAGCTTTCTAGCAAACAAACAGATGGTAGGGAGGAGGAGGAGGAGCCGGTGACAATGATGGTGAGGGAGTAAGGTGAGTGAGAAGAGCCCACTGAGGGTAACTTGCCCAAGGGTTCCCCAAACCTTGAGCCAACACTGGGCGCCTCTAGGACTCCAGAGTTCCATAGCAATGTATTCCTAAGGACTAGGCATCTCCAAGAGAGGAGTGTCCAAACTGACCAATCAATTGCTTGGGAGGACCTGATCTTCTAGGTCAGAGATGGGCAGAAGGAAACTCTCCAGAAGTTTTGGACTTTAACTCCCAGAAGTGCCTACCAGCTTGGCTAACGGTCAGGGAATGCAGGGCGCTGCCAGCCAGATTTCCCTAATTACTTTCACTGGTGTGGCTTGCTGTGTTGCCTGAACCCAGGTGACATGGCTTGATGGAGGGTGGCAGCAACCCTCAAATAACCCAACAGCAGCCCATGGGTTATTTGAGTGTTGCTACCCCACTCAAACAAGCCATGCCACCCAGGTTCAGATGACATGGCAAACTGCGCCAGTGAGGGTAATTAGGGAAATTCAACTGGCACGCACGGCACAGTTAAGAAACCACTATGGCTTGTTAACCTCGCTGCGATCATGCAAACCAGGTCACTATCTTCCCTGCTATAATGAGATCTGTATTGTATTTTATTTAAATTACAGTAATGATTTCTACATTTGCATCTATACATATAAAGTAAAATACTCCAAAATTTCACTTCAAAAGTCCTTGGCATGGGGAGCCGAACCCTTAAAAATGCCAACTGTCACCACTCCCATTCAGAAAATTGTATCAAGGTATTTCCAAAAGGCAAAACATAGGGACAAAATAAGGGCAGGGATTTGCCAGGGACAGGTAACACCCCCCCCAATAAAAATAGGGTCATTTGGAACTTATGCATTCAAAAGCTCAGCAGCCTTAATCTCTGCATCACACTAGCAGCCCCAGAGAAATTCTCCCAGACAAATAAATGCAGTAAGTAGCTTTCACAGTAAGAAAACTGATCATGCAGCTATGAATCGGGTCCCCTTTCCCCTGTACAAGCCTTTGCCTCTTTTTGCTGTCTCTGTTCCAGCCTTTAGGATGCTATGGGAAAGCCGCAATCTTCCATGGGAACCTCCGCACAAAGCTCCTTCCTCCGGCGTTCTATCCAGAGCGCCTGGACCTGCTCCCCCATGAAGCAGGGGTGGGGCTTTTTTTTCTTGTCCTGCAAAAGCCGTTCTCCCCAGGTTTGCATGCAGAAGTCTTGCAGCAGGAGATTGTGTAGGCGTGGGCACAGCGCAGCCTGACAGTGGGATTTGCATACATCAAAGGCACAGACAAGGAGCCTGCCGTGTGTTTGTCAGCCTGAGTTAGAGATGATACAGGCCACAGCCATTGTCTGCCCTTAAGCTTAGCCCTGAAAAGATCCACTTTCAATATCTGAAATAATTTCTCCCTTGGTTATTAGAGGCGGATGGAGGCCACTCACGGCGGGGTCTCCAGCTGTGTAGCCAATGGGGCTTTCATAGCCTTTAGCAAGCAAGACCGGCCCTTTATGAGAAAAAATGGGTTTTCCTGTGGGAAGAAAGGTTGCCCAGGGCATGTGCTGATAATCGGAACCTTCCTTGAGCATGTTCTCTCACACCAGCCCTGCCCTCCCAGAGCTTATGGCCAGTGTCATCTCCAGGTTTTGGGAGGCCCTTGGGCAAGACACCCTCGTTGGGGGCCCTCCCTGAGTGACTGGGTTCGCACAACACACTGACTCACACTCAGTGGTTGAGTGTGGGCTGTTGTTGAAATGTGGGTTATTTGTTGTGGGACATTTTCCACAGGGTGGCTTGTTAACCATGCAGTGTGTCTCCTCCTCCTCCTCTTCCTCCTCCTCCTCCTCCTCCGCCTCCTCAAGGCACCTTGAGAACTCCTGGTTTCTTGTTGGGTTCTTCAGGGTGGTTAACAAGTCAGCGGTTAAGCTATGGTTTGCGTGTCATGCTGACAACCTCTGATTGCACTGATTTACAGTACATGGAAGCAGCTCATGCACAGTGTGCATCCTGGTAAAATGTCATTGTGTACTCCTGACAGATGACCGGGCAAGTGGTGACTTGGTGTGGCTTCTTTCCCTCTCAGTCCTTCCACCTTCTCCTGGCATGTATCCCGGCAGCACACCCATTTCAGATCCTCATATTCCTGTTGGCCAAGAGCTCGATCACTTCATACTGTCAAATCTACAAATTGCAAAGCACAAAAACTCAGTGGCTTGTATTCCCTACAGAGAGAATCATCATAGAATCATAGAATAGTTGAGCTGGAAGGGGCCTATAAGGCTATCAAGACCAACCCCGTGCTCAATGCAGGAATCCATATTAAAGCATGCCTGGCAGGTAGCTGTCTAGCTGTATCTTGAATGACTTTAGTGTGGAAGTGGCCCACAACCTCCCTTGTTCCATTGTTGTACTGCTCTAATGGTCAGGAAGTTTTTCCTGATGTCCAGCCGGATTCTGGCTTCCTGTAACTTGAGCCAAAACTTACCTAGGCTGACCATATGAAAAGGAGGACAGGGCTCCTGTAACTTTAACAGTTGTAGAGAAAAGGGAATTTCAGCCATGGTCATTTGTATGCAATTAGTTCCTGGTGAAATTCCCTCTTCATCACAACAGTTAAAGTTGCAGGGACTATACTAGAGTGACCAGATACAAAAGAAGGCAGGGTCCCTGCAACTTTAACTGTTCTGATGAAGAGGGAATTTCACCAGGAACTGATTGCATACAAATGACACTGACTGAAATTCCCTTTTCTCTACAACTGTTAAAGTTACAGGAGCCCTGTCCTCCTTTTCATATGGTCAGCCTAACTTACCACCGCCACCATCACTGCCACCACCTTCAATTGCTACCCCTTTTTCTGAGCAATTTTAACACTGACAAACCATCCCCCCTGCCCCAGTTCTTCAAATTTGCACAAATGGGATTGGTATTTTTTTTTTAAAAAAAAATCTTTGGTCCTGAGCAAATGTGCACATGCAGAGGACTACAGTTTACATTCTTAAGTTGTATCAGTATGACAGCAACTAGTACAGCACCCAAGCACATCGATAGACCCTCTGCATGTTTAGAAATACCACTTGTCAAATTCTTCCTCTCATATCATGGGTCCCCTCTACAAGGATTCGCTTTTGCGCCCAGTTAGGCGATTATGTGCATAATCGCAGAAGGGCATTTCCGCCTAATCCCTCTGCACGAGAGGCAGTGAAGCGCATCACCGGATGTCCAAAATGCGGTTTACAAGTAGTTAATGCGCATAAGCGCATATTCACACAGTCAAAATGCGCTTTAACGGAGGGAGCAAAATAAAACTCGCTGTTTAACGCACATTCGATAATGCGCATAATCGGAGAGATAACGCGCCTCTACGCCCCATTTGCGCTCCGCTGGTGTGGAGGTAAATTTTTTAATGAGACTTCAAAGAGCATTAAACCTCTCGTGAAGAGGCAGCCATGTTGAAATGTGAGCTGTTAAATTCGTCTTCCACTTCAGTGTTTGCCTTGTTGCAAATTCTGAAAGGGGTGGCTGAACAAGACAGCAGCTTTTGCTGAGTCTGTAATTACTGTGGGAATATGGGGAACTTTTGCTTTAGGTGTAATTACTGTGGGAATATCTGGAGTTTATTTCTGCTTCGCCAATTTAACAGTCAATGAAACATGTGAATACAATTGCAAAATATGATATGCTGTTATCTTGGGCATGCGCACACTGTTGCACTTTAGCAGGACTGAAGGGGGGAAGCCAAATGTGAACCTATTTGTGCAAGTTTTAAAGAACCAGGGGAAAAAAGGGCTGCCAAGTGTCAATGTAGTATCGGTGCAAACACCGACAGTGGCAGACACCAACAGCACTGACAACAGAAGATGTGAGTAAATGGCAGCAGCATTAGCGAGTTCATGAAGTGCGATGGCCAGGCAGTTCTCTTGTTGTTTTAAGCAAATGACACTGAAGCGATATCACAACAACCCACTCTGAAAACAAGCCACTCTAAACAGCCATACTACAAGCCATGGGTTCTCAGGGTGGCTGGTTTGCAAAAAACAACCCACACCAGAAAAGCCGAGCTAGATTCAGACATCACTCTAGGCCAGATCTACACCAAGCAGGATATAGTGGTATGAAAGCGGTATGAAAAAGGCAGGAGTCGCACCAAACAGGATATAGCAGTATATGGTATGTGTCAATGGGCCCCAACAGTTGTCAGTGCACTTCAATACCACTATAAAGCAGTAGTGTGGCTCCTGCCTTCTATATACCACTTTCATATCGCTATATCCTGCTTGGTGTAGATCAGGCCTAATCACCCTGTCATCACCTATGATGACAACCCACCATGGCTTAGCATGATGTGCAAACCAGGTCACAAAATGCTCAAGTTCCTTTTTCTAAAAGGAAAATAAAAATCACATCAAAATATGCCTGATGTGTCAGAATTGGGGTTTAATGACAGTCCTATTGGGCAGGTTTTAAAATGGGCAGACTTGAGTTTGAGTGTTTTGTTCAAGCTAAACAGAACAGAACTGTGTCTGTCATCCCCTAACTGAATTACTGGGGTCTTCAGTATCCTATTTCCCCTCAGCAACCAGTTGTTGTTCTAATTGGGCATTGGTTGACAGACAAAGAATGGGGAGGAGGTGTTGTTGGGAGCAAAGGGGGTTATAAGCCACCACTGACTCTATGTCTCTAACATAGCTTGGACCACAAGCTATGTCAGAGACAAAAAGATGACCCAGGTGTGAGAAGAGATAGAAAGGCCTGGGGATGAGGCTTTGTTGCCATGGTAACCAGGATGCAAACAGTGCCCTTGGAGTCCTGGATATAAAAATGCTGTAGGCAAGGAACAGCTTCTTAAGAAACCTTTTTTTGTGTGTGTGGCCTTTTTGGCCTGCGTAGTTTGCCTGTTGAATAAATATTTCTCTTTCACCACAATTCAGTGACACTTTCATTGTTTTTTCCTTCATAAACAAGAAGACTGAATTTTTACAACTTTGTTTGTTTGACTTATCTCCTTAGCTGGGTTAAACGCAGTATCCACAGCAAAGGAAGGAAAATAACAAAATACTCTCCTTAGGACTGAGAGCATAACACTATACTAAAGCAGCCACTGGTGCCAAGCCCAAAGAATGATTTTTATCTTTTGAATTTCAGGGGACTCTTATCTTGGACCCTTGAAACTTGGGGCAATTTCTGGAAGCTTTTTTTTTTTTTTTTACAGTTGCTTGGCAGCAGTGCTTACCAGGGTGGTGAGTGGCCACCATCCCCCCATCTCACAAGTCCCCTGAGAGTGATGCTATGTCATGATACAGCATCATTCCAGGTGCATTCTGGGAGAGGAGAACACATGGTGGCTGCTGGCTGAGGAGAAGAGAAACTATTCATTGTTGCTGCTTGCTGCCACAATAAGCAGCCATGAACCTTGTAAAAAACAAGCAACCCCCCCAAAGCAACCAAATCCCCCCACCCCTGCGAAAATCACCACCTGTGAATGGAGTGATGAATAAGGGGATGATTTCATCTCAATCTTAATTACCAGGTTTTTTTTCCTGACAGAACTCTGCACCTTTAGGGGCATGGCAAGCAGGAACTCAACTGGTGAAGCTTTCCTCTCGCGTACATACACACTGAGGTAGTGTATCTATCATGAGGGCCCAAAAAGGCAAAGGAGCCTCCCCAGAAAGCAGGAGTGTGTGATAAGGGTTGGACGGAGGGGCGGGGGACACACTCCTAATCCATTTGGATTCTTTGGGCAGCTGATATAAGATTGTGAACTCTCCCTCCCCATTCCCTCCTCCTTGCAGGTTTCTTCAGCCATCTGCATGGTAGGTGGAAGTTTAACAGAATCCATTGGGGTGGGGTAGGGGGACAGCAATGGGGAAAAGTTCATCTGACAAATGTCCTCCACCATGCAGCTATCAAATGTCCAGGAACTTTCAGGAACTGAAAAGGTGACAGCTTTAGGCTGATGCTATATCTGTATTTTATTACAAAATCAGGTCTTTGTATTTAAGACCAACAAAGACACAGGGAGGTTGAACAAACGGCACCGGCTGAAAGGGAGAGAAGTGGCTTTCGAAGGGAGAATGAGTCTCTTGTATAAAAGGTGCTCAGCTTCCCAGCAGGGAAGAAAGACTGTTTCTTGAAAGTAACAAAAGGGCAGAATTGAGGAAGAAAGAGAAAATGTGGTGGTGTTTGGCACTCTGCATATGTTGTGATATGTTGTAAGGAAGTTCCAATGGCATGTGTGTTTGACAGACTGTTGCAATGCAGGTAACACACCCCTAATTAATTCAGGATTTTGGGTTTGCCTGGAGCCCCTCAGCTGCTTCCAGGAATGTGTTATTTATTTACTTACATTCTTAATCATTGATACACTGGGTTTCTGGTATACAATGTCCCAAATCCTTTTTCAAAATTTTGAAACAAAAGTACAGCCTCAATAAAGGTGAATTAAAATCAGCAGAAGAAAATAACAAGCGAAAAGTCCGTAGGAAACTAAAAAAAAACATCCAAAGAGAAGTAGGGTCTTCTTGATGGCGGCCCGTAGATTCTGAAATTTTCACACATGCTATTATAGGGGAGTTGTCTGGTTCTTTCACTGTTGGGACTTAGAAGAAAATTTGAAATGCTATGGTTTTAGAGAGCATTTTGCATGACACCTCCTCAATTCTCATTGATAATTCTATTGTTTTTCTGCTTCTGCTCTAGATTGATATGCTATATTGTTTTTGGTTAAGTTTTACTTGTTATTTTCATGTTGCTGTTCTTTGTGGATTAAAATGGTGGAGTATACATCTTTTGTGTACATTTTTTTAAAAAATGGTCCATTTGAACTTGGCACAGGCCCTTGGGAAACTACTCATAGAAAATCTGCAGAAAAGTACTGAATCTTAATGGAAATGGACATGGGCAATTGTACATTGATTCCAGTCTAGCTCCTATGGAATGCAGACTGTTTAAGTTAAAGCTTTCTCTGGTTAGTTAATACATTTTAACATTGCTTAAACATTTTTTCTTATATTGCCTTCCATTAGCGCTTGCTTAGACGGTTTCTCATTTATTTTATAACTTTTCCCATTAGGTCTGCCACTTTCCATCCTTCATGCTAGCCAGAAAGTGAATTATTATTTTGGAAAGTTTAATTAAAACTTCTTCAGCCATTTTATGGGTTTTCTTTTTTAAAGGCAACTTTTCCTATTGTACAAAGAAATAGTCCAAACTCTTTCACACATGATTGATTCAGAGGCAGAAGAGTGTCAGTCATCAGGCACAAGGTTTGCGTAATCACAGCAACAACAACAACAACAACAACAGGCATGTAGAGCATATTGCATAAATGAATAACATTTTAGTGGAGCCCAAGGAAATACATGTGACACAGTTGGCTAGCTTGAGGATAATGTGATTGGCTGTTTTGAAGCAATGGCTGTATTCATATGCAACAGTAAGGATTCTTGCAAATTCTACTAAAACCATAGGACAATATAAAGTAATGTTGAAAAAATGGAATAGGGAGTTGCTTTACACTGATCTTTCCTACGTGCGGCTGTTAATCTGCTGTATCTACTTTCAGTTTCATTGCAGAATTCGGATCTGAGCACAATACGATGAGTGTTTCCTTTCCTGCTTTTCTGCTACATAACTGGTAGGTGGCACTGTGGTGTAGCAGAATAGTACAATTACACAAGTGGAAAAGGTGTTTTATTTCACTTTCACAAAGAATTTCTTCTGCTCTAAAAAGAACTTGTTGGAAGTGCTGTTTAAAAACAGAAGTGAAACTGGAAGTTCACAATGTCATCTAAAGAACCCATAAACAAGCATGAGTAGGGAACGAGGAGTGCACAATAAATGCCTCGTGTAGAAAAGCTCACTGAATCAGACCATGGGTCCATCTAGCTCAGTATTGTCAACGCTGGTTGGATGCAGCTCAGCAAGTTTTCAGGCAGAATTTTTTCCAGCTCCACCTGGAGATACCAGGGATTGAACCTGGGACCTTCTGCCTGCAAGCATTTGCTCTACCATTGAACTACAACCTATCTCCAAATAATTGTATAGATACTAGATAACTCTGCTGTCAGTTTTGTTGAATAATTATTCATGCTGTCTTTATACATGTAGGTAAGTAAACTGATTTGCTTTTTCTTATACATGTAAAGAAAACAATAACTTTGACTGCATCTTTGATGCACCAAAGCACAGCAATTCTTTGCCATATATGTAAAATACCCTTTAAGTGATTATTCTCCAGTCTGTTTGGACTGCCTCTTTCATTCCTCCAGCTCTGAGAAAATGTTCCCTAAAAAAATACTCTACATCAAGCAGATGTGGGAGTCTTGGGGGGTGCGGGAGTTTTTTTGTCATATTTTGCTGAGCCTAAGGCTCCAGATTACGTTAATCCAGCTCTGTGTATACAGCAAGGAGACAGTAAGGAAATTGTCTCTTTCTTTTTCTTCTTTTTTTTTCTGTTCCTGGAGGAGTCGAGAGATTTTGTTTGAAGACAGTTCTTAATTTCCTGCCTTGCGTGGCTTCAAAGCTGGGGGCTGCCTTAGGGAGTATGTGGGATTGCATTGTTGCAAAGGGACTCAAGAAGCAGAGTTCCTGAGGAAAGTGACAGCTGCAAGGTTAACATGATGGCTGCTTTTCGAATGAGCTAAATTACTGACAAGGGGGTGTTGCCCTATGGATGATTTTGCCTGAAAACCAGAAGGAGGACAGCTCCATTCCAAGCGGAGAGGGGGGAGCACACTGCTAAAAGGCAAAGGCAGGTAGAGATGTATTGCTGAAGCTTCGCTGGAACGAAAGTTCAGCTGCAACATTTTGCAGAAGAATCAATTAGGGTGCAATCCTATGCATATTTAGACAAGAGCAAAAAAGAAGTCCTACAATTCTCAGCATGCCCCAGGCATGGCTTGTGTGTTTGTGAGAATGCTCAGATCCTCCTCCAAAATGTGGGAAACCCCCAAAATGCACGTTTTCATGCTTTAGCCTATGGGGGAAATGCACATTTTAACTGGTGTTTAAAAAAAAGTATGTATTTTTCTGCAATTAAATTTGCATAAAATTCTGGAAAGTTTTTTTTAAAAAATGGTCTGCAAATCCACAGAATCCATGAATCTCAGGAAAACCTAGTCTGCCATGGAATCCATGGCTTGGATTCATAGAAATCCAACCCCATTTGATTCCACTACAGATTTCTCTGACATCCCTAGTAGCGATGGCTGCCAACTTGGATGGCTTTAAAGGGGGATTACACAGATGCATGGAGGATAAAGGTATTGATTTCGAGTCATGATGGCTAGAAACTACTTCTGGGAATAGTTCTCCACTTCCTTATGGAGAAAGTGGATCAGAAGATCTTTTTCTCCCTCTCTTATAATACTTAAACCCAGGTTCATCCCATGAAGCTGAATGGTGGGAGATTCAGGACAGTATAACGGGAAAACTAAAAGACTAAAACACCTGGTATTTTGATATTCAGGCACACCCGTCTCAAATAGCCTCAGTGGGGCCCAAGTGTTGTAGGCTGCAGGCACGCTTGAGGATTCAAGACAGAATGTTTGCATGGACCCAGATTACACTTAGAACTTAAAACATCTACTGAGACTTTAAAATTACTTTCCAGAATTTTACACAAATTTAATTGTAGAAAAATACATAAAATGAAAATAAAAACACCAGTCAAAGACGTGTATTTCCCCCAAAGGCTAAAGCATGGAAATGTGCAGCAGCCTGGCCAAAATTGGCAAGCGCTGCATGAGAAAGGGAGGCAGGAGCCTTCCTTGGCCATTGCTTGGCTGAGGCACCCAGAGCAACTCAGACAAATAGTAGCCAGATAGATAGGGGGAGTGGTAGGGACTGACAATCACTAGTTTTAGCTATGGATCCCTGCCATGAAGGCGCCTTCTTCTGAGCCAGTAGCAAATCTCAGGTCTTCTTCGCTGGCCACACAGCAGCGCAGCTGTTTCTCCAGCTGTTCACCTGAGCCACAGGGTGTGCTTAGCTGCCAGCCCTCTATGCTATTAAAGCTGCCAAAAGCCATTGAGCAAAGCATCTTCACTTAGCTGAAGGGACATTGGTCAACCATTGGCATCCACCTGCTTTTCTTTCTGCCATTTCGAGTGTAACATGCAAAGCCAATGAGTAGGCATGACTTTTGTCAAGACATGTGAGCAGCTCCAACCACATGGGAATGTTGCATGTGTACATGTGTATGGTGACCTCCATTTAGAAATGGGGAAGCTGCCATCTGGGCACACACATACAGAGAGAGTGAGAGAGAGAGAGCCCACAGGGACCTGGTTGATGAAACTGGACTATTCCTGATGCTGCAATCCTGCACGGTAAACCTATCCTTCCCTGCTCCATTACTCTACCATCTCTCCTTCCAGTCACTGCTTAATTCCTTGTGTAAACTCTTCATTTTTGCCACCTCAAGGCATGCTTCTGGTGACCCTCTCTGGGGCTTCCCACCCCCTCCAAACCATCCCCAGCCTCTGGCAGGTCCCCCAGGAAGGCTGCTGCCCTTGATCTCCTTAGCCAAAGTGGTAATTGCTGATACTAATCTAACAGTAAGCATTTCAGGTCAAGGTTAGGGATATTGTTATGGCAAAACGTTCACACCCCTTTATTTGTTGTTGGAGACGGATGGGGATGGAAGCTAAAGGGTCTCCTTTCTTGAGCTTGTGTAAACTACTCTTGGGTTGCAGCTGTACAAACAGAAGGTCCACATGCTCCCATCTTTTTTAAGATGATGATGATGATGATGATTTAGTTCAAGTGCAATGAGGTGTTATAGAAAGCCAAACACTATCACAGGCTCAACAGCCTCCAGCAGCAGGCGAGTTTCCAAGCAGGTAAAGGGCTCATACCTAGGCAGGGGCTCCTCTATGCAGGAGGCCAACTTCATTATCCTCCAGAAAGTGTTGTGTTCTCTGCATTTGGGGGTGCAGCTTACCAGGAGCAGCACTTTACTCCCTACCACTTCCGTGAAGTGAGGGTGGGAATCATTTCATTTCTGAATGGCTTAGGCAGCCACTTGACTCGAAACTGAACTGAAATGTACTCAATTTGATCCTGTGCTGAACAGAAAATGGTGGTGTTTTCATATCCCCTGGTGTTGATCCGGGGAGTATGAGGGATGCTTTCTTTGAAAATGATGCTGAGTGCAAAGCTTTAGCAGAGAAGCTGTCTGTGAGAGCTTGGTAGAGAAAGGGTGGGGGTTTGCAGAAGGATCGCTCAGATTGACACGTCATCTTGGTGAGCTGAGCAGTGCTGCTCTTTTGGGACAGGGGCACCGCTGAAAAGCTAAAACTAGCAGGTAGTTGCAGTGAGCACAACAACTCCCCTTCCTTGCTGTGAGAACACTGACAACGATCAACTCACAGAGATTCTAACATTCCAGAAGCTGAATGAACTCAAAGCTTTCTAAACTACTTCTGATTAAAGCTTTGCTAAAAACTACAAAACCCCACAGCAGTGCTGAAGCTATCCTGGATACCTGGCTTCTTCCACAAAATTTTCCAAGACTTCAGACATCTTCCATTTATAGCCTTCCTCTGTTTTCCCACCACTTCTTGCATCATTTTTCATACCATTCAAACATAAGAAGTGCCATGCTGGATCAGACCGATGGTCCATCTAGTCCAGCACTCTGTTCACACAGTGGCCAACCAGCTGTTAACCGGGGACCAACAAAGCAGGACATGGTGCAACAGCATCCTCCCACTTATGTTCCCCAGCAACTGGTGCACACAGGCTTACTGCCTCAGATACTGGAGGTAGCCCATAACCATCAGGGCTAGTAGCCATGAATAGCCTTCTCCTCCAGGAATTTATCCAACCCCCTTTTAAAACCATCCAAATTGGTGGCCATCACTACATCTTGTGGTAGTGAATTCCATAATTTAACTATGCGCTGTGTGAAGAAGTCCTTTTTCTGTCCTGAAAAAGAAATTTATCAAAAAAAAAAAAAAAGAAATCCATTAAGGATGAAAAGATGGAATAGCTGCACAGCGCCTTTTGATGATTAGCACTAGGAGCTCTCCTTCTGGAAGCATCCTGAGATAATGAACTGGTAACATTGTCACTGAAACAATCATCTTCCCTGTCATTGCCCCTCACCCTCATAGTCAACTGACCAGCCATGTAGGACAGAAGGCTGACAATGATGGATAAAGTCCAGCTGGATTCCCCATGCTTGGCTAATCATTTAAGGAACTATCCCTCTTTGTTTCTCGTGTGCCTGTTTGCTACTCCTCCTGTCAAGGTAAGCCTCTCATTCTTCCCTTCAGGCCAACTTCTCCGGCCCAAGGTCGACAGCTGGAATAGATCCGCTTTCTGTAATTAAAATGACAAGTCTTGTTGCTAGTTACCATGATGGGCAAATAAGGAAATTTCCTTTAGTCCTGGCCTGGAAAGCTCCCAAAGAATAACACATCTCATCCTCTCCAAGCATCTCAGAATGAAGGCAGCACACTATTTATGCAGGCTGTGTCCCTTCCCCCCCCCCCCGAAGACAGATACACCCACCTGCAACATCCTTCTACAGTCTTATTTTAGAAAGACATTTTGGGGATTGGCTTGGCTCAGTTCCAAAATCTGTTCCAAAAACTGGCTAAAGGAGAGCCTCCCTAATTCTACATGGCAAGCATTTCCCTCCTTGCTCTTGGGGCCTAGAAGGATGTGGTGTTTTGACAATTCAGAGCATAAGAACATAAGAAGAGCCATGCTGGATCAGATCAAGAGTTCATGTAGTCCAGCATTCTGTTTACACAGTGCCCAGCCAGCTTCCCACAGGAAATCTACAAGCAGGACATGAGTGCAATAGCACCTCCCGTCTATGTCAAGCCACTGGTATACATAAGTATGCTGCCTCTGATACTGGGGGGTAGCATATAGCCATCAGGACTAGTAACCAGCTGTCATTTGCTGTCTTTGCCCAATATCTCTCCAGATGATTAAAGTATCTATGAGCATTAACCAACTTGTTAGAGAGAAGGGGAACATTCTAAAATGTCTCCAATCCCATGTGTCATAGAGTTAGGGTTAGGGTTAAGTTTGTTTTGCTTGGGTAGTTAGCATCCTCTCTGTCTCATTGGATTGATCTGGATCTCATTGGATGGTCTCAACAGACCATGATACCTGACAGCTAAATTCACTGGGCCAAATTGGCGTGTTGAGTATACAAGACCAATGGATACATAAATGCATGGCTGCTTCACCACGTACGTCGCAAGCAATTGATTGAGATTTGTATGCCACTATCCGTTTTAGCTCTACCACGTCGGAGACCATGTGAACTACAAAGTACTATCTTGTGATAGTGAATACTATGTAACTCATGTATTATGTAAAGGTGTCCTTCTTTTGGTCAGTTCTGAAACAACTGCCAAATAGCTTTGTTGGCCGACCATGAGTTCTATTATTACAAAAGATCATGTATTACTTGTAATAATGCCACATGCACTCAAAGAGAGGACTTGCCTTCTCTTCATGAATAGAGAACTGAGGCAGAGAGAGCTGAAAGGGTTTAAGAAAATAAGAAGAGCTGTGCTGGACCTGTCCGATGGCTGTTTCATCCAGCATCACATTCCTACATTGGACAGCCTGATGCCTATGGGAAACTCACGTGCTCATTTACCCTAGCAGCTGGTACTGAAAGACATACTGCCTCTAATACTGGAAATGTTTATATCCATTATGACTAGAAGCCACTGACTGCTTTATCCTCTATGCATCTGTCTAACTGAGTTGGCAGCCATTGCTACATCTTGTGGTAGTTTATTCTATAGTTTAACTATGCACTGTGTGGAGAAGTCTTTTTTTTTATCTGTCCTAAATATCCCGCCATTCAGCTTCATTGGATGTCCCAAGGTTCCAGTATTATGAGACAGAAAACCTTCTCCACTTTCTCCACACTGTGCATAATTTTACGCACCTCTGTCATGTTCTCCCTTCCTTGCCCTTTTTCTAAGTTAAGGAGCCCCAAACTTTACAATCCATCCTCATGTGGGAACTATTCCACCCTTTATCATTCTTCGTTGATCTTTGGCTCCAGCTCTGTGGACCACTCCCATTTTAGATAGACAAGTAACAAGGAAAACCAGTTTCTTGAATCTGCTTCAATGTGCATAAAGATGCTCAACTTTTCTGTAGCCATTGTAGAAGAGAAACCTGGAACACGGATAGTATTATCATCACTGTTAAATGTCTCAGAAACCTTTTTCCCAACCCCCTCCCCCCTTAAAAAAATCCAGTCTTAGGATCTGGACACAGGAGTTATTAATACCATTTGTCTTCCATTTCATTAAATTAAAAACAACCTTATGAAAATCCAAACAAATAACAAGCCGAAGTACTAGCCAGTACTCAACCTTAACTAAAGGTATGAGATTTACACCACGAAAGCCTGACGGCTGCATTGTGTGTATTTTTCAGCCACAATAAAATAAAAATCCTCTGCAAGTCCGCTGGTGTGGTATGAAGGCAGCTGTGTTTTCTTAGGCACCAACAATTTGACTGATATGGTCTTTATTGCTACCACAGAAGTGGTTAGTATGTAAATGTTACATTAAAGTTTTATAGACCTTGCTGTCTCCTATATTAACCTTCATAGATCTAAGGAGGCTTTTCAAAGGTGACACCTCCCGAAAGGAAAGCCTGTTGCACATCAGCGATGACCCACGTCTTGGACATTTAGAATGCAGAGGGAGACAAAAGCGATCAGTTGAATGACTCCTACTTTTCACCTCATCACGAACAGCAGCACCCGCCAGCATCCCCCCCCCAAAAAAAAACAAATCTTAAGCATGTCTCAATCACTATGCTATCAGATCGCGTTGCCGAGAATGCCATAATGTAATGGGCAACCAGCCAGCAATAATATTCACATTCCCACTGGAAATCCCCAAACCCTTTCATTTCAGTGTCCCAAGACATACTCTCTACAAAGAGGTCGTGAAATCCAAAACTCGGTGTATGAACCCCACGAGGACATCGGCCGAGCATGTCAGGTTGGGGGAGAGGGGTGAAAGAGAGAGCGGGCAGGGGGTGGGGGGGCTCGCATTAAAATGGCCTTGCCCGTTTACAATCTGTTGAAATTTTAAAGATCACTTTCTTTGAGGTGACAAAGCGATCTGTCTGCAACAAACATTTACCCGAGCGGTTGGGATTGTTTTTGGCGTGTGTGTGTGTGTTTTAAGTGCCAAACAAGAGAACACTGAGACGGGGCGCTTTGGGATGTGTGGGCCTGCTTGCATTGTTCCCTTTTCCCTCGCCCCCCGCACCTCCATCCCCTCGGCTGCCCCCATGCCGATTCGGCTTTGGCAATTTGAAATTGATTATTTTGGTTTGTGTGCATGTGTAAAACCCCGCCCCTTCTGCCGGCTAATTAAAAAGTGGCCTTGTTGAGGCAGCATGCTTTTAAATTGCTAAGGATTGGCAGGCAAGGCCCAGCAACAAAAAAATCATTAATTCTGAAGTGACAGTGTTTCTTTAAGAGGCCCGCCCGGTACAGGACAGGGGTCGGATCAAGTTGATTATGGACTCCTGTTCTCATCAATCTCGCTCTCTGCGGGAAGGTAGCGGAAACACAGCTCCAGTCTTTGGCTCGCTTCTTGACTATGTTGGGGTTGAGGCTTGTTTCTCAGGCTCCTTGTTTCTCTTGGGGGGAGGAAGGAGCCGGGGCAAGGGGAGGGAAAGAGAGAGAGAGCTCGCCTGGGCCCAAGTGTCATGAAGAGTCTTGTCAGTCCTCCTCGATATTTGCTTGCTTTTCGACATTAAAACACTTGCGCCAGGACACGCTGGCATGACTCAGCCGGGCCCGGTCCGGTCCTGCCGGATTATCCCAGAGCAGGGTGTGAGATATCAAAGTTGGAGGAGCGAGGTAATGTCAGCTCCGCTTTGTGGGATTCACTCCCATGAATGCATGAAAGGCTGCCTGTACAAACGGCATTAGACGCGCTCCAAATGTTCATTCCCAATTGGTCATGCTCTGACCCACAGCTGCATTCCGTGGCTGGAGGAGTGAAAGATGCACGGTGGCTTTGTTCTGCCAAAATCAGGGCTTGGAACCATGACAGGGCTATCATATTACTGAAATGGAGGGTCATCTGGAGAAAAATGATCCTCGCTGGGACTCAAGGGCCGTGCCCCTCCTCAAGGGGATGACGGAAACAGCAAAACCCCCACGGAAAGTCCCAGATCTGTTTCCATTGAGCTTGGCGAATCCTGGGTGCAAAACCAGGATACTCCATTACGTCCAGCGCTGAATGGCACTGTCCCATTCCCATTGCATCTATAAGGCATCGTGGGGCACCGTTATCCCTCTTAGATCTTTTTGCCTTTAAGCTCTGTTGTATGAATCTAAACAGGTTTAATGGTCAGATTTTAAACGGAACGGACCATATATTTCGGTTTGTTTAGCCTTGCTTTAGATACTGCCTTTTAGGGATCGATTTCAGCTCGCTATCATAACCCTGCCCTTTCTAATGCAAGGACTTTTGGGAAATACTAGCATTTGTCATCAATATGATTCCATGGCAGTGAGCCAGGTATCCGCCCCAGAGTTTTAGCCTTCTGAGAATAATCTTCCATTTATTTTTTTTAAAAAAAACTTTTTAAAAAGTTTCTAATGCTTATGGAGAACATGGTGAAAATAGACAAGAGATGGCTGCTAAAAGGTGGATGGGGGGTCGTGTGTATTCCCAAAATCTATGCAAAATGCCAAATACCTATGATGGCTGTTACATACCCCAAAACTCCAACAGCAATACCTAGCTCTGAATTTTGTGGGGGGGATCCAAAATGTTGTATTCAATCTGAATCGGATATGCACATTCAAAATCTGCACAGTTCAGTGTGAATATGACCTTTGGCTATCCTTGGCATGGAATGTCAGATGATCTGGAACACAGATTATGCCCTAGTGGTCATAGGAGAAGCAGTTTTACTCAATATGCATTTTACTGTGGGCATATTACAGCTTAATGTCATCAAATAGCAAAGGAGGTGTTTTGTTTTTAAACATGCCCCCATTTTAAAGTAGGGTTGCCCCATTTTTATGGAGAGAGGATCTCTGTGTTTAACTCAGGTGTGGGCAACACATGCCTACGGGCTGCATCTGGCCTCCATCACCTGCTTCTGCCCTCTGAAAACAGCCCCCAGGTCTCCTGAAGCCCCCCTCGCTTTAACTGTTTCATGACAAACAGAAATTCAATAGTAAGTCTTTCTCTGGTATGGAGGAAGCTGCACCTGTTGATTTTCTTCCTGTGATCTGCTTACACCTCTGAAAAGAAAAACAGGCCACAGCCCTATGTGGCAGCACTACTATTAATAAATGGGCAAACATAAATCTTAGCATTAAAGCAGAACTTGCAGATGCACCCATGCATTTTAAGAGAGGAGAAAACTATGGGCTAGTTCAAACATAATACTGAAGCATAGTTTAATATTACGAGAATAAGACTCCATAAGCCTCAGGTGTGTGCATCTCTCCCGCCCCCCGACACACACACACACACACACACACACACACACACACACACTTCCTCTGGTGCAGCCACAAGTAAAGGTTTATCTTTTGCTTCCATTTTTTTTATTAACCATAGCTTGCTGTATCATCCAAACCCAAACAAAATACAGTTGTATTCAACTCTGCTTTGTGGAAACAAGTCAATTTTAAAATGTAGTTTATGAATCTGGGCTTGTTTTCACTAACCATAGTTAAGATTAACTGTAGTTTAGGGTTTCAAAGACACACTAAACTGTGTTTAATCTATAACAGGAGCCGGAGCTTCTGATATCATTCTTGAGTGCTCAGCAGAGGAGGATAAAGGAATGGGGAGCATGTGAGTCCAGGGTGCAAGTAGGCTCTTTCTCCTAACAATGTTTTAGCATTACATCTGAATGTAGCCTCTGCATCAAGGAGTCTTCCTAAGGTCAAAGCCTGGCTATTGCAATGCGGCTTTTTTGCTGCTGGTTGAATTTCGTTAACCAAAAAACTGCAAATTGAATCTGGTTCCCACCTGGTGGAAAGTCACGGTGTCCAGTTATTGCCATAATCCTCCTTTCCCACCAGGTAGCAAAGCAGGTGGCATATTTGGCACTGCTGCACAGGAAATACAGTTTGATTTGGATGAGCCAAGAGATGAGAGTCACTCCCTGAGAACTGAGCATTTATGGGCAAATCTCCAGGCTCAGGCACATCTGCTGGCTGTCTCCTAAATGCGGCCGGAAACCTATTGCAATCACCATCAGACAAAGTGCCTTATTCACTTCTCATTTTACACTGGCACAGCTCCATTATCTTTTAAGGGTTAGATACGGATTTCTATCAGATTTCTGTACATAAAGCTGTGTTTCATATTCATTTGTTATAAAGACCATGTTGGTCTTACACAATAATAAATACCCATTAGGGAAGCTGATAGAAATCAATGGACCCAATGATCCAGAAGTGTGCAAGTATCTGTGTTACACAAAACTCTTCATCATTCCGAATAACTCCTTTTCGACCATAAAGAAATGGCCATTTGGCAGGCTACTGCTATTGGCTTGTGTTGCCAACAGCCGGCAAAACTGCAGCTTCTACACACAGCAAACAAGGCAGTGGGTTGACCTTGCTTTGCCTCAAGCAGAAAGACTTTGTGTGGAAAGTGTGGCAGGGATGGATCAGTGGGGAAGCCACTACGAAGAGCAGGGACATTGTGCATGTTGGACCTCACCTGCTGGGAAAAAATGAGGAGTTGGTACTGCTTAGTGACTCAGGCTGTACACATGGTGAAAAGAGGACCCAGATAAGTATAAAATTTTCATGTGCTAAGTCATGCAGTATGCATAGATGCATGCTGAGATACTGGCCAGATCTACACCTTGTGTCAAATCATTATGGTACCGTCATGGTAATGCTATATCCCTCTTGTGCATTTATACCTCATAGGACACACAATGGGCCTGTTCAGACAGCATACTAAGCCATAGTTAGGCCGTTAACTCTTTTGCAGCAAGTGGTTAGTGAGCATGATTAAACCATGGTTATGCAGCCACCAGGGTTAGAAATGGTTCACATGACACACTAAGCCATCATGTTTAGCTCAAAATGCTTAACTTCACTACTGCAATAAAGCAGTAGTGAAGATCTAGCCAGAATTACTGGAATTTAAATGGAAATACAAGACATCTCATCATAGTGAAGAAGACTATGACCGGGTGATCTGTATGCTTGCCCAGTCTGCTGTCCAGGTGCTAACTCTTGATGGGCAGCTCTCCAGTTCCTGCTCTCCCTTTTTATGGTTCTTTATGACATCTTTAAAACAGACATGGACTTGACAGCCCTTCTAATAGAAACAGGTTGAGCAGACACCTGGTTTGCAGGATCTGCTTTTTAAAATTATTATTATTATTATTATTATTATTATTATTATTATTATCTCAGAATCCACCAACTAGAACATGATGCAAAAGACATATCCCTGGAATTCAAGAAATCGGAACCAATAATTTGTTTTGACTACCAGAACTTACTGGAGCTCACAGTCGTTCCGCATATAAATCCACTCCTGGTTATGCCCAAGCTTTCTAATTTATGACAAGGTGAGGGGAGCCATTTTGCTTGTTTATTTGTTTGATTGTTTGTTTTATTTACAATATTTGTATACTACTCTCCATCCAAAGATTTCAGAGCAGTGAACAAGAAATAGAATAAAAGACTAAATACAGAATTAAAACATAATAGAAAAAATACATTTTTAAACTATCAAAGTTCTGATAAAACCGCAGCCTGTCCTTCAGGGAAAGCTTCCTGGACCAATAATGTTTTCAGGAGGTGCAGGAAGCAATACAATGTTGGTGCCTGCCTGACCTCCAAAGGCAGGAAATTCCATAGGAAGGGGACCACCACACTGAAGGCTGTTCTCCTGGTGGATTCCAATGGGAGACAAAGGTCTGTGAGAAACCACAAGGAACATGTCCTCAGATGACCTCAGTAACCAAGCCATTGTTGTTGCTGTTATTGTTAAATAATTGTTAGTCAGAATTTCTTGAGATCCACCTGTAGATTCAGGTCAGTCTTTTGCCCATTCCTGAAACAGAGGGCTGCCCTCTGTAAAGTAGACTCATGGCCACCCTGGTTCTTTTGCAAAAGCCCAAATACCTTTCAGGTACCACCTTAGGTAAAACATGCATCTTCACTCAATGCATAGTTAAACTATGGAATTCACTACCACAAGATGTAGTGATGACCACCAACTAGGATGACTTTAAAGTGGGTGGATAAATTCCTGGAGGAGAAAGCTATCAACGGCTGCTAGTCCTGATGGCTATGTGTGGCCTCCAGTAGAAGAGGCAGTAAGCCTATGTACGTACACCAGTTGCTGGGGAACATGGATGGGAAGGTGCTGTTGCCCTTACGCCCTGCTTGTAGGTTTCCCCTTGGCTACTGTGTGAACAGCTGGTTGTCCAGTGTGTGCACAGAATGCTGGATTAGATGGACCCTTGATCTGATCCAGCATGGCTCCTCTTATGTTCTTATGCCGCCTAATGCAAGTGCCTCAGTCTGCCTCATGACAGGGCCAGCCATGAGCAGGAGGAGCCAAGCAGGAGCAACAGGACTGTGGGCATAAGCATGCATCTCATTCACAGTAAGCCAGGATATGCTAGAATCCTGATGACATTCTTGGGTGTGCTGTGCAAAGTGAGCGCAGGGACTTGGCAAATGCTTGACCTCACCACATTCTAGATCCAGCGTTGGGTTTATTCGAAAGGAAGGAAGGACTTTGATGCGTTAATTAGTCTTGACTGCTTGCCTTCTTGCATGTGTAAACCATAGAAACTCCTGCATCTGATGGATTCCAGTCCATGAAAAGCTTATGAAATAGTAAATTGGGTAGTCTTTAAGGTGCCACAAGGCACAAGTTGTCACTGTTTTCAAAGTCATTCCTAGCACGCGGGTGTAATCGCCTCTGTTCAGGGTTTTGCAGATGGGCAACGCGTCATGTCGTGCAAACAATGAAATGCTTTCTCCTGGGATGCTCCCTGTTCATATTCATCTCAGCAGCAAACTGGTTAAAGTGACCTTGTGAAGGGTTGGGAAAGAAGAGGTCTGAGGTTGCTTCCCCCCCCTCCTTTTGAAGCTTCAAAGGGAGTTTAAAGTCTCCGATCAGTAATGGAAAGCGAATGGGCACAGGTCAGAATAAATTAGGGTCTCTCCTAGAAACGAAAAACAGGTTGACTGAAAAATACTCCGCTCCCCAGTTCTGGCTGTTTTTAGTCCCTGAAGGGTGGGGGGAAGCCAGCGCTATTTACCTTTTGGCAAGCTTAAAAGTACTGAACTTGAGAAAGCAGAACAAAAGAAGGGCCGCCTTGCCCTGGCTCTTTGAAAAATCAGAATCCAAAGAGTCGGCTCAGAGCTGGTCATCTCGAGGGTGGAATTCTTGCTCTTGAAGAAGGTAGGCCCCTGCACCTTGCCACCCATCACTCAGCATTGAGCACCCAGGCCAAGGGGCAAGCCAAACCAACATATGGCCAAAAGAAACCTGAGGCGTTCTGGATCCCTGCTGTATCTGTTTAGTGGTGTGTACATAGATAGAATATTTTGATTAAAATGAATTTCCCACTGTGGGAAGCAGGATGCTAGACTCAATGGATTGATCTAACAAGGCCTTTCATAAGAATCTAAGAACAGCCATGCTGGATCAGACCAAGGGTCCATCTGGTCCAGCACTCTGTTCACACAGTGGCTGACCAGCTGTTGACCAGGGCCCCACAAGCAGGACATGGTGCAACAGCAACCTCCCACCCATGTTATCCAGCAACTGGTGTATACAGGCTTACTGCCTCTGATACTAGAAGTTGCACTTAGCCATCAGGACTAGTAGCCACCGACAGCCTTCTCCTCTAGGAATTTCTCCAACCCCCTTTTAAAGCCATCCAAATTGGTGGCCATCACTTAAGAACTTTTGTATATTCGTAATGCTTTAGTCGCAGTCTGCCGCTCTGATTCTTTCTCTCAGATGGCAGTGACAGAGCAGCCTCTATTCCACCCATTGACAGCTCTGGGTTTTTGAGGGCCTTTGGGCGTCCTCCATAGGCCCCCTCCCTCCCTCAGTGAATCTACCGGGTTGTCAGCAGCTGTTATTGTTCCTTGTCCTCTTTTTCATCATTGCTCCCACTTGCTTGCTTGCTAGGCAGAGAGCCAGTGAGCAAGTCAGCAGAAGCGTCTACTGTTCCTCCTTCTCATCACCTCCATTGACTGGGCCAGAAGAAGAAGAAGGTGAACAAGCAGATTGAAATGGTGAAGAAACAACTCCAAGGGGCTCATGTCAGTGGGGTTGTGGGATCTTGGCAGGGGCCCAAGTATCCCTGCCCTTAATGCTAGACCTGATTCCATCATAGGTAAATGCTAACATGTCATCATCTGATATGCTTTGGCTGACCCCCATTTCCTCCTTGATTTATGCTTTGCAAATGCCAGGTGAAATTGGAACTAGCAGACAGTAAAATGTCCTGGCAAATCTCCCATTGGCATAAATGGGACCTTTCCTTACAATGCAAACATCAAGGACAAGTGGACCCGCCGGATCAAGACCACAGCAAGAGGCAAAAGGTGAAAGCCTCCTATACTTTCCCCTCCCCCACTAGAAGATTGATCTTGATTGGGGCCCTATACCTGCTATTTACTTTAATTAGGCTGACCATCTGAAAAGGAGGACAGGGCTCCTGTAACTTTAACAGTTGTAGAGAAAAGGGAATTTCAGCCAGTGTCATTTGTATGCAATTAGTTCCTGGTGAAATTCCCTCTTCATCACAACAGTTAAAGGTGCAGGCACTATACTAGAGTGACCATATACAAAAGAAGGCAGGGCCCCTGCAACTTTAACTGCTGTGATGAAGAGGGAATTTCACCAGGAACTAATTGCATACAAATGACCCTGGCTGAAATTCCCTTTTCTCTACAACTGTTAAAGTTACAGGAACCCTGTCCTCCTTTTCGTATGGTCAGCCTAATTTTAATAATAATAATAATAATAATAGCCCAGCATGCCATTGCTAATTACATGAAGAGTGTCCCATCGAATTAGGCCTGCCTTTCTCTACACCTCATCCCAGAGGGCCTGCACTTGACCAACATCCAGGCTTTGCTGGGGAACATTCTGTTCATTCACCTGAAGGGCAAAACGTGCTGGGTTGTAAGAAACAAAAGTCCCCCCTAGCTCCAAGAGTCATATATTAAGCGTTTTATAAAGAGAAAAAAGCAGGACATTGTTGAACATTTCTCAGCCTTTTCACCTATGAATGTAACAATTCCCATAATGCAGCACAAGCTCGGTCAATGACACATGCACAGTAGCAATGCTCTGCGGCTGTTCAACCCCAATATGGAAAAGAACTCTGCACCGCCAGGTGCGTCTGTGAACTAATCCATTGGCTGGATTCTGATGTGGACCCACAAATTCTGGAAGAAACTGGCTTCCTCCTGGATCCAGATGGGTGGAACGCACAACAGATTTCTCTGTGGGATTCAGAGCTGCCCTATTGCTAACTAACGGTCAATGTGAAAAAGCACCAAAGGCTCCCTTTTCACAGGCATTGCATTGTGTGTTGAAAACACAGCTGGAGAAGAAAGCAAGCAAAGCAATTCAGGAGTTTAAAAAGCCCATGGTGCCAAGCCAGCTTCCTGCAAACCCGGTACTGCCATTTCACTCTCAGAACAGCTGAGTGTATTTTTCATTTGCATGTTGTCTGGCTTCTGATATCAGCATTGTGCTTGATGTCACCTAGCTGATAAAACATGGCTTCATCCCCCATTCAGACCCGCAAGGAGCGAGCCGGACAAAGAGAAGCAAAGAAAAGGGTTCATTTTAAAGAGGCTTTCAAGGATGTTGCTTAATTCTTTTTATAAGCTTCTCAAAGCTGAGCCCCTCCTCCTATTAACTTCCCCCCAGGTGGGAATCTCCCCTTCTGAAGTGTGACATAATAAGAGAACTGTGGCTGGTTGGAAAATCAGGTGGGGTATAGTCAAAGGGAGAGAAAGAATTGCCAGATGCTGTTTACCAAATATCTTCTAGACCCAAGATGTATTATGCTGCCTTATGTGTTTAGTTCTGAACCATAGCAGCAATAACTCTAGCTTAGGTGTGGGCAGACTTACATAAGAAGAGCCATGCTGGATCAGACCAAGAGTCCATTGAGTCCAGCATTCTGTTCACACAGTGGTCAACCAGCTGCCCACCGGAAACCCACAAATAAGACATGAGAGCAACAGCACCCTCCTGCCCATGTTCCCCAGCAAATGTTGTACACTGCCTCTGATACTGGAGGTAGCAAATAGCCATCAGGACTAGTAGTCGTTGATAGCCTTCTCCTCCAGGAATTTGTCTAAACCTCTTTTAAAGCCATCCAAAGTAATGGCCATTGCTATGTCTTGTAGTAGTGAATTCCACAGTTCAACTATATGCTGTGTGAAGGAGTACTTCTTTTTTCTGCCCTGAATCGTCAGACTACTTAATTTTTTAACAGCACTATGTGGCACAGCTCTATCTAGAGATGACAGGGATTCAACATGGGACCTTTGGCATACATGTGCTCTAACCACTAATGGATCACACACACTACACAATGGCTTTTCAACCAAGGGGCAAAATCAAAAGTGAGCAACTGTATTTGAAGATTTATTACCTATTTTTTTCACATGACTATCCTGCTTATGTATGATTCAATAACTATATACATCAGGATGACATTAACAAAAATCCTATCAATAAAACAAAATAAACAAACAGCAGTAAACAACAAGACAACTTCATACAAACCATAAAGGAAACTGTAGACTAAAAACATATCACCAGAGGCTCTGACTTAGAAATAAAAAATGAAAATAAATGCCCACTGGAATGAAGCAATTGCAAGAGCCAATTTGAAAGTGAATATAAAGAATATGAGAATAGTCATGCTGGATCAGGCCAAAGGTCTATATAGGGATGTTGGAGAAATCCACAGGAGTTTGGATTTCTATGAATCGGCCCATGGATTTCACAGCAGATCCGCTTTTCCCAAGTCATACAAATTCCTCGAATTTGGGGACCAACACCACCACCCTCCCCGGAATTTTACGCAAATTGAGTTGTAGACACATATGTAAAGCAAAAAACTACCGGCTGAAAATGTGCTTTTCCCCCATGGCCTAAAGCATGAAAATGTGCATCGTGGGTGGATTTGCACACTTTTGCAAGTGTGAATTTGTGTAAATACAAATTTGCGCAAATTTGGGAAATTAGGGAAAAAATCTGGTTCATGGTGGAATGAAAGGCACTTGACATCTGCAAAATGTAGACAGAATGGATTTTACAAATCTGTACATCCCTATATGTAGGCTGCCCTGGGTTCACTGGAGAAACGGTGGAATAAAAATGTATTTAATTATTGTCATACAGGATCTCGTACTACTAAACACTTCACAACTGAAATAAAGTTGATGGTGCTCCATTGTGAGCACAACATTGTTAGCACTTGCTTGACAAAGAGGAAACGCCTGCCGAGATTCAGAAGCAAAATGTGCCATGAAAGTTCCCCTTTACCAAGGAAGTGTTAATGATGCACTAGCATTAGTTTATGCTAGAGCAATACTGGGCAACTTGTGGCTCTGCAGATGTCTCCACCTACAACTCCCATCAGCCTTAGCCAGCACAGCCAATGGTGATGCATTATGGGGGTTGTAGACCAAAGCATATGAAAGGTCACAAGTTGTCTAGCCCAGCACTAGAGCAACATCAAGCAGTAGCATTTTTCTTCTTTACAAAGATTACATCAACAGCACAGTAAACATCTATTCACTTAGAGATAGATAGATAGTTTTCTACCAAGTTATTTCACAAAACCTCAGATTTTCATCCAAATGCCCCTCTGGAAGTTAGCCATCGCTGGGGTACACTGTGTGCAATAGACATGAAGAAACAAGCTGTCCGTCATCCCTTCTGAACCATGAAGTGGCTTGTCCCCTGATGTTAATTTAGTTAGATCACGGCCAAAGGGCGTACCTTGTATCAATGCCAGGGCTTAATGAGCAGCTCATTTGAATCCATGCAAAGTACCAGGGAGCATGGAGACATGCTAATTAAAGTGACTGCTGTTCTTTAATTAAGCAGTAATTCCCTGCAAAGAAGTGATTATCATGCAAATTGGACTCACTTAAGTGATGTAAATGCTTTGGGCAATATCTGAGCCTCTTTCTTTACCAAGAAGTAAGGGGACATTAATCCAGTATGCATATACTGGTATTAACCAAGCATATAAAAGTTATTCATTTATTGAGCTATTGGGTTCTCAGTGCTTTGTTGCGGGACAATGGGGCCAGGCAACAGGGCTCTCCTTACAATAATATATTTATGAATAATCCTACCACCGCACTAAAAGCCTATTCAGACTGCTCTCCATGTTCAAGGGCATTCAAGACGGCAGATGTATAGTTAAGGTCTGCCAACAACTTCTTACAAGTGTGTGTGTGTGTGTGTGTGTGTGTGTGTGTGTGTGTGTGTGTATCTCTGTGTGTACGCCAGGCATGTGAGAGTGAATACATCTAGGTAGTATTTCAAGAACAGCCAGGCAACATGTGCCTGTCGTTAGATGGATGGTGTTGACATGTTGGTCCTGGAGTTCTGATGGGGACAAAAGGTTCAGTCCATTGGGGACGTCTTCTATGTAAGTTCTCGTGAAATGAATGGACTTTGCAGGAGCACAGCCTTGCACGACTCCTGTTCCTTTCCATGTAGATTATTGTACAGAAGTCTTTCCCAGTTGGTTGTGTCCAAAGTTAGTAGTACTGGGTTTTTGTTTTGTTTCTTTTATTTTGGACTAACTGCTGGTGGTAGCATTCTTCCTACGTTTGATTGACAACCTGTAAAGCAATCCTTATCTAAAGGACAATTCACACAGCAGCTGCCCTGGGCTAGGTTTAAGTTGGCCATGTGCTCTGCTTTACAAAGAACAGTCCTCTGTTTGAAGAGCTCTATTTGAAGGTGTCATCTCTTTGAAGAGCTGTCCAGTGCAACCTCAGTTTAAAGAAAAAGATCAATAAGAAAGGAGAGCAGGGATCTGAAGTTGCCTATCAAAAGTTAGCACTTCTAATATCAGAAGCAGTATGACTCTATATGCCAGTTGTTGGGAAACATGACTGGGGTGTGTGTGTGCTGCTGCACTCATGTCCTTCTTGTGGGTTTCCAACAGGCAGCCAACTGGCCACAGTGTGAACAGATTGCTGGTCTAGATGGACCTTGGTCTGATCAGCCATAGTTCTTCTTCTGTTATGACATCAGATTGAGCAGGCACATGGGTCAACTAGCCAAAATCCTCCCCACTATCGTGAGATGTGTATGGCATTTCTATTTGTGTATGAACATTTTATTTGTCTCTGGCACAAAGGCCATTACAACTGCAGCATTAAAACAAAAGATCTCTGTGACAACCAAAATACTTTCAAATTCGAACACCAGAAAAGGGGTTAGGCAGGGTTGTTTACTGGCACCTTTCCTGTTCAATTTCTATGTAAACAATCTAGTTTCTGATCTAAGTGCCCTGGACTGTTTCCCCCCCTTCCATCGGAACCAGAAAGATTCAGATGCTGCTATATGCTGATGATATCGCCCTCATATCTACTACTCAGGTGGGCCTGAGGAGACTCCTAAGTAGACTAGGCAAGATCTGTAGCCGGGAGAAACTGGTGATAAACTACTCCAAAACTAAGGTGGTAGTTTTCTCCAGGAGAAAACGCTTTCATAAATGGCGTGTAGATGGGCATCTGATTGAACAGTGTACGAGCTTTAAATATTTGGGGATACACTTTGCATATAATGGCAGTTGGAAATCTCATCTAGAGGCAGCAAAACTTTCAGCCTGGAGAACAGCAAAAGTAATTCTCTCTTATGGGAGACATAAAGGTGGCTCCCTAGTAGTCCCTGTTCTGAATTTATATACAGCTAAGGTACTCCCCCAACTTCTATATGGAGTGGAGTTACGGGGCCAGGGCTTTGCTTCATCTGTTGGCATTTCTATTTAAATTATAGTACTTATTTTTAAATGTGCGTCTATTGATATAAATGAGAACATGCAAAGTTTATGCAACTCTTTCCCCCTCTATTTTGGTGATGCAGAAATGGCCACCCTAGCTAAATGTAAGGCACAGTCCTATGTATTTTGAGACAGAAAAGAAGTCTTACAACTCCCAGCATTCCTGAGCACTGCTGACTGAGAAATGCTGGGAGATATAGTACTTTTTTCGGTCTAAAAATGCATAAGATAGTGGCCTTCATCTGTGGCCTTCCTCCCTCTTTGCACCCACATGTGATGTTTATAACAGATCTGTTCCTTAATTTGAGATAGTGTTCTGGAATGCCGTAGGTTAGTCACATGCATGTCCATCTCAAGATTTATATTACACTGGAACGACAGGGGGTGATCTGGAAGGAAGAGCAGGAGTCCCTGTGTTGCTGTATGCAGTGAAGAAATCAGAATATTAAACTTTACTCTTAAGCTTAGTGCGCATCCAAAATTCTTATTACTAAGAGCCTCAGATCCTCTGAATACCCTATCGATATTGACTGAGTGTGTGCAAACTAATAGTATATGTCAGACTGTGACAACTGAAAAAGGGCAACATGTTTTGTATGGGGTGTCTGTGAAAATCAACACAGCTTATCGGGAGCATGCAAATCATCTGGGCTCGGATTTGTTCGGATTTGAAGCACCTAGCCAAGATGGTTGAATGAAGCCAATGTATATAATTTAATGCCAAGAGAGACATGTGCCTCGCTATTTCAATAGAAATATGTAGAACTCTGATGTTCGGTGGAAAGCTTGAAATAGAAATTAGAACAAGGAATCTGGTAACAGAGAGCTGCCATCAGAAAAGCTCATCAGAACAGTCAACACTTGAGTGGCACATCAAAGTTAAGTCCTGAGAAGCCCCAGTATTCAGAGACTAGCCAGGAGCAAGCCAACCTGGCCTTTACAGCTTGCCATTTGTCAATACTAAAATGGGTTCTTAGACTGGTGATGGATTTTGGTGCGCCTGGAGAATAGGAGACCCGTGTTATGGAGCAGGATTCGCGTTAGAGAATGGGAGCCTCAATACATCACTCAGGGCCTGGTGAGACTCCTGCATGTCTGAGTGGCAGCCTTTGAAATTCATTGATTTTTGTCTCTGGCAGCTTTGATCAGATTGTCAACATGGGGCCTGACAAGGACTCGTTGTGATGACCCGCGAGTGATAAAAAGTATCTCCTCTCTAGAGGAGAGACTGATCCAAGCTGCTCCTTTTTTCATTATGAAGGCCTGTAAATAAATGGCTTGCCAAGGCGGCAGGGTTCAGTCACTGCTAATCTGCGCTCACGCTCCAGTGTAGGAGAGACACCAAATATTGAGAGGATGCTTAATGTGCTGGAATGGTGATATGTATTCTTAGGCAAGGAATCAAGGGAAGTTTGTTCTGTGTTCAAGTTGTATTTGCATGTAATTGAATAAGGTCTTTCGATCCAGATCCAATCCATCATGTCATTAAAAAATAAAGCATATGTCGTTGACCAGATGCTAACAAGCACATTAAGGCCCTCCTCCAATGGGAATGTTTAATTATCATTAGCAAGCTACTTATTCATCTAAAGGAACGTCTACTCCCATATGTACCTACTCAGACCCTTAGGTTATCTTCGGAGGCCCTCCTCCAGGTGCCCCCACTGAAGGAAGTTAGATAATAATAGTAATAATAATAATAATAATAATAATAATAATAATAATAATAATAATATGTATTACCTGCCTCTCCCTCCGGATTGAGGCAGGGAACAACATCAATACAAACAATATAAAATACATAAAACTGATTTAAAGCATATCAAATCAATACATTATTAAAATATCAACAAAGTCTTAAAATTCGACTGGGTAGGCCTGCTGGAAGATATCAGTCTTTACAGCTCTCTTAAATTCTGGAAGACTGATAAGTTGACGGATCTCTCCCAGCAGGTCGTTCCACAGTCTGGGAGCGGCAGAAAAGAAGGTCCTCTGGGTAATGGTTGTCAGCCTAGGCTTGAATGGATGGCTACAAGAGGGCCTTCTCAGTTGTGGCACCGCACTTGGGGAAAGAAGTCCCCAAAGAAGTTTGCCTGGCACCTACGTTGTTATCTTTTTGGCACCTTTCATTTCTCCCAGGCATTTTTTGAGACCTAGTTCTAGATTTTTTAAGGCTGTTTTATCAATTCCTGTGCTGTTTATTATTTTGCATTATACTGTATTTTATTCTTTTAAATATTTGTATTGTAACTTATATTTTAACTATTCTATGACATTTTAGTTTTTTAACCGTTAGAAATCCGCCCAGATAACATTAAGTTATTGGGTTGATTGAAAATGTAATAAATAAGTAAATAAATAACTGACCTTTGGCAATGAACACTTCTGTAACTGAGAGATGATGTTATCATGTATACCAAGCCTGTCGTTGCAGTGATACAGAGATGCATTACAAAGGCTCAGTGGTACCTGGGTTTTGACTGGTGCAAGTTACAATCACAGCACTGTACATGTCGTGCACCATGATGAAAAGCCCACAGCCAAAGAACCGCAAATCCATTTGAATATCGATTCAAATCAATGTGTGAAATTCAGTCTGATCACCATCCCTCTGTGTTTCTTGGTTCTTGTTGCCTCTTAGGGTTGCCAGGTCACATATGCAGGAGTGACAGTAGAAGAATTGGCCACTGGCAGAATCCCCATGTCATGGTCTAGGCTCTTGCTCCTGTACCTTTGCTTCTACCACCAGCCAATTCTGCTGGGGACAAGGGCATGTGAGGACGGCTCTCCTTACACACCCCATTTCCCAACAGAATTGGGATCCCACCAGCCCATGAAATAACAGTTTGGCAAGCTGGCAGGAGCTCTATTCTGCAGTGAAATAAAGTGTGTATGGATGGCCATCAACGAACATCCTGTTTTCCAGCAGCAATCCTGATAAAAATTACTCGGGAGGGGGTGTTTGGCATCAGCTGGAGAGGCTTTATCCTGCAATTAGTAGTAGGGTTAACTTTGTTTTGTTTAACCCATTATTAATCTAAAGGGTCCGGGTTTCGATGTCACGTAGCCTGTTTGGGGGTTGAAAATCCAAAAAGGCTGCAGAACACTTCTGGCGTGCACCACAGCAAATCAGGGATTAATTAAGATTTGCCACCATTATGTGTGTACACCCCCATGGTGTACACTGTCTTAATCAAATTAGCTATGTGGCTCTTTCCTACCACATGTTCGTATCGGAGGGAGCCACAATTAGTCATGCACAGACATAGTGAAACTGACATGTGCAACGGCTTTGAACATGATAGTGTATGCTTCAGGGATGACTGCGGTATATAGAATCAAGGGAATTGTATTACCCAGATAAGACTGGCTGAGAATATGGACATTTCCCCAAAACGTGTGCCATAGCATATTTGTGCCTATATTAGGGCTAATCAATGTAAGACCCACATAGACCAAATCTCGCCTGCAAGGAATATTTATCTCCAGATTATGCTAGACACAAAGTTATCCTAATCAAGTGCTTTAGCGCCTGGATGGTATGGAAATGTAATAAATTCAGAAATAAATGTGGACAGGTTGGGCACTACCAAACCCACCCACCCCTTGACAATCCATAAGAAATGCAGAACTCTGGACCCAAACATTCTAGCCTTGGCTGTGTCTTACAGTCTTCTTCCAAGATGAGCTTTTCAACAAATGAGGTCTTGATCCTGTTTATTTGGCCTTTAATCCACAAAGTGTAATTATTCTCATTGGGAATTTAGCATTTATTAGAGAAGTGATTTTTCAAATCCTTAGGCACATCACAATGATAAAATGTGTCTGATTTTATGGGGCTTTAAAATGCTGCTTAATCGTGTAAGCAAAGATGAGAATAATAGACAGTGGAAATCTGGAGTAATCCCAAATGGTGAAACAACCAATGTACTATCTGAAGAGCAAAATAAAAACAGAGGCTTGAAGCCCATGGCCTTGTTTATTTTATTCTTGGCCTGTGGAATCCTTTCAAAGGAGAAGGGGGCAAAACCCTTTAAACAGCAGTAACTATTTATATAGCCAAGCCCAGAGTAAACACTCTGATGGAGTAGCCTCCATTCACAACATGGCAGCCATTTTCTTGGGATCTGTGCCACTTTCTGTTTCCATAGAAACGTGGCTTATTACCCTGTCCTGTCTTATCACTTCCCTAACGTCTAGACCTTAAAGAATTCTAATTCATTGAATGTCCCTAAATAATACAAGGCGTTTCAGCTGAGCATCAGACAGGGATGTCTCGCCACACATCTCTCATACCTTATGAAGTTTTTGTGTATCCCCCCCACCTCCAGGAAAAAAAGAAATCTTATCTCGACAAGGAAGGAGTGGATTTTGTGTTTGCTTTGGAACCAGAGACATCTATAGCTGCTGGGATACAAAAGGCAAACCCACGATTTGGTGGTGTGTATAATATTGTGCAGGCATTCCCGTCTGACATGTACACAGTTTGAACAGGCTTTAAGTAAAAACACTCTTGAAAACACCTCCCGGCATCATCCATCTCTCTCCTCCATCCTTTTAACTTTGCTGTCAGCAGTTACCAGTTTGAAGAGATTGAGACAACTTAACATCTCCGTTTATCTCCTCCTGCCCTTCTTCCTCTCCCTCCCCCTTCTCTCTTTTTACAGCAAGGGTATCACTTGGGTCAGTAATATAATCTTTCAAAGCTTTGAGGAGCACCATTATTCCCTCTGAGCTGATGTATCCTGCAATTACCTCGCTGCCTTGGATAGCTTTTGTTTTGTTTTTTACTAGTAGAGGAGGAGGAGGCAAATGGTGGAAACCTCAGCTAATGAGGGTAATTGCTGTTCCAAGAAGACTGCCGTAAATATTATGCTTTAGGATTCTAGACTGTTAGGTTAAACAGCATCCTTTGCTCTGTAGTCATCCTTGGAAACCAGCCTTCTAGCAACGTAAGTTAAACTGGATCTGTTGAGGATGAAAGTATAGTCTTTGGCGAGGTATATCTTTCTCTCATTCAGAAGACCGAGCCAAGAGACTCATTTTTAACGCCATTCAAAACGTTCAGTTTAATCATACAGTATCCTGCATCTTCTCTGAACTGTGTCCAGTTTGTCAACATGGCATTTCCAAGAAAAACATACTAGTCCTACAGAATGTCCTAGTCCTACAGTATTGTTTTCAAAGCATGAATCTTCAATTCAAGTCACTTCCATGTCTAAAGTAGTAGTATCAGAAAGTTCTATATCCCTGTCTCTTTGGTACTGTCAAGCCACAGAGATACTTGACAGATTCAGGGGGTCCTTCCAGATGAGGCTTTTATTACACTGTCACTCTGGCTCATTCATAGAATTTTACCGGGGATCCAAATGTCATCATCTTCCACTGGGAACCCTCCTGTGTTTTCCCACAGCTTCTTATGTCTGTGGGAAAACACAGACAGGCTCAGTTCGGACGACACATTAGGCAACGGAGGAGTGGGGGAACAATCGTCAGTTGTGTTGCTTATTGTGTCGTCTGGAGGGCAACACACAACGCACACACAACTGACAGAACGTTAATCAGGCACTTTAAACAACGGAGCAAAACAACGGGCTTGTACGTTGTTTAGCCCGAAGCCCCGTTGTTTAAAGTGTCGTCCAAATTCAGCCCCCCCCCCCCGGTGGACTATTCCGTTTTGGAATAGAGTTCTGCTGCCTAGAGCAGCCAAAAAAACCCAGCCGCTCTATGCAGCCGGCAGAACTCATGATGCATGCTGACATACGGCTGGAGGACACACGGAGGAGAGGCTGCAACCAAAATGGCCACCGTAAGTTCGTTGCAGCCGGGGCATTTGCCGGTTCCGAGCAGTGCTGGCTGCAGTGTGTCGTCTGTGGAGCTCCTCCTGCCTAACGCACAGTCAGTATGTTATTTACCCCTCCGTTGCCTAATATGTCATCCGAACTGAGCCACAGTGTCTTCTGGAAGCACTCCTGGGCTAGATCTACACTAGTGCTTTTTATTCATATTGAAGCGCACTGGTAATTGTTGGGGCACATTAAATATTAGGAATACCAGTTTTCTAACATTATTTCCCCTTTTAGTCTGTATTATCTAAAATACCACAGTAGCTGTCACTGTGTGTGCTGTGAGGTATACATTTGCAACAGGGATGTAGCATGATGGGATCATATCGATGTGATATGAGGTGTAGATCTGGCCCTGGTCATTCTTGGACATAGTCATGAATACGGGAGATTCAGGACAATAAAAGGAAGGACTTCTTCACACAGCGCATAGTTAAACTATGGAATTTGCTACCACAAGATGTAGTGATGGCCACCAATTTGGATGGCTTTAAAAGAGGGTTGGATAAATTCCTGGAGGAGAAGGGTATCAATAGTTGCTAGCCCTGATGCGTATGCGCTACCTCCAGTATCCGAGGTAGTAAGCCTGTGTGCATCAGTTGCTGGGGAACATGGGTGGGAGGATGCTGTTGCACCATGTCCTGTTTTGTTGGTCCCTGGTTAATAGCTGGTTGGCCACTGTGTGAACAGAGTACTTGGCTAGATGGACTCTTGGTCTGTTCCAGCATGGCTCTTCTTATATTCTTATGTTCTTAATTATTGTATAGTCTCTTTTCTATGTGAAATGCTAAGTATATTTTTAAGATGATAAGAGCAGATATCAGCTTGCTACAGAAGCTAGTAAAATAAGGAGAGTGTACTATTACAGCTTATTTATTTATTTATTTATATCTTCTTGTTTATTTTTTTCTAACTCTTCCTACATGGAGATCAGGGTGATGTACATGGTTTCCCACCACCACCAGCTCCTGACATGATTTTATTTATTTATTTGGCCACAGGAACTCTGCAAGAGACAATATGGCCTGTTCCAAGGTCACCCAGCAGCCAGCAAACTTCATGGTTGAATAGGGTTTGGACTTAGCTCTTCAAAGTCCTAATCCAACTCTCTAAACACCATGCTACCTCTCTGCAGTCTAACACAAGGCTAGACAGAAAGTAGATCTCCAGATGTTTTGAAGCAACTCCCACCATTCCTGACCATTGGCCATGCTGGCTGGGGCTTGTGGGAGCTGAAGTCCATAACATCCGGAGATCTACCATCTACCTATTCCTAGACTAACAAATCAGCCTGGTTTGCATGATCGCTGCAGCAATAATTTGGGCTGTGGTGATTGTGCAAAATGGTCCACTGAATTGGCCTTAGAACAAGCCATGAGTTTTGGGGTGGTTTATAAACCACCCCCACCATACACCTTCACTGGGTTGGACATCATGACAGCCCATGCCCAGTGAGGGTAATTATGGAAATTAGGTGGCTTGGAACCGGCATGTGTGGGGTGGGTTAAAAAGCCGCCGTGGCAGGCAGGAAATAATCAAGCTGTTGTGGTGCTAGCTGGTGGCCATTGTGAATATAGGTTGCGGTATAGGGTGGATTGTTGCTATGATTAATAAACCACCACCCAAAAAAACAGGCTATGGATTGTGGTTGGTTTGTTAACCATAGCCACAAACCATCCTCGCTGGGTTTAGATATCACAATAACCTGCGGCGACCTCCTGCCACTGCTTGAATATTCACAGTGGCCGCCAGGACATACTGCAACCCACTGCAAATTGTTGAGCTGCCAGTTTCAAGCGAAGGGCATTGAACTAGGACCATGGCTGGGATGTAGGCTAGTTACAGTCACAACACTGACCTTTCTTACGGCATCTTAGATGTCATCAAGAAAGGGATTGTACAGCTGGAAGAGATGCAGAATAGGATGACCAATATGATCAGGGGACATTAGCAACTCCCCTACAAGAAAAGGTTATAACATTTTTTACTTTTTCATTAAGGGGAACGTAAACATTACACGCGGTGTGTAGAAAGAGGAGAGAGAGACTTTTTTTCCATCTTTCGTAATACTAGAATTCGGGGTTATCCAATGAAGCTGAATGGTTCAATAAATGATGGCTAAGGCTGCAACCCTACTCACACCTACCTGGAAGTATGTTCCATTGAATTCATGAGGCTTACTTCTGAACAGAATATATAGGATTACACTATTACTTAAAAAAACACTTTTTTATATATTTCCCTGTCCCCTTTCACATTTTCAGCTTTGTTTTAAATTGTAATAGTAGGCCAAAATTGAAAAGCGTAAGAGTGGAAACTAGAACATTATGATGCTTGAAAAGAAAGTGTGTGTGTGTGTGTGTGTATTGCTGACTTTAATATTGAATGTGGAAAGAGAAAAAGCAGATTGCAGTCATGCTGGAAATCTTGGACAGCTAACAATATTGTATTCAGTTGCTGCAGAATAAAAGCTTTGTGTTACAGCATGCTCGAGATATGATCTCCGAAGGAAAAAAAAATGTCCTGTAAGCTTTGCGCTGTCTTTCGAAGGCAGAGCAGACTGAAGAAAAACATTGCCAGATCTTGTTAGCAAAACATTTTCATCATTCGGAGGACTGCCATGCTTGAAAGTGTGAAAGATACCAAGCAAACCTGGTGACTCATACTGTAATACTTTTTTTTTACCTTATTTAATTTTTAAAACTGCTTTCTAAATTGGGCAGTTACACTGAAAGTTTAATTTTAAAAAAATAATAATCTATCGTCATCATGTTCCAGAGGGGGTTGGTGTGTATGTGTTTTGTTTTTTAAACCCGACATGAGGTTTTGTGTTAACACTTAGGGTAGTTTCACTTGGTTGAGTTTGAAAAGGAAAACTATGTTCTTCAGCATCAAAATGCTTTGGATTTACCAAGATCAAAAGGAGAAAAGCAGATTTTGGGTTGCTAACCAAGACAACGATTATTTCAGTCTTGGTGCGTCTCTGAGATTCTCATAGGGTAAATCCAATCAGTATTTTTCCTAACAACTTTGACACTCACTGAGTCTCTTCACATGTTATGCTGGATGCATAAAAAGGGCCTTTTTGTGCAGCCAGCATCACACGTGAAGAGACCCAGTAAGTGTCAAAGCCACTTGTGCAGAGTCAATACGTGTAGCACTTTCACTGGTTCAGCCAAACCCACAATAGGCCAGCAAGCACGAAACCACTTCCACACCTATGTGCATTCACAATAACACATAATGAGCTCTTCAGAGTGGTAGAAATGCACTGGATCTGGGTTACATGAAAGGGTCCAATGAGATTTCATAGTCTCGGTAGGAGATTGAGAGCGGACTGGGCTCCCAAAGCAGTGGCCTGCTCTGTGGCCACCTTGGAAATACCATTTCTTACAGACGTAGGCCTATCATCCCAATCCGGCAATGCGGATCCAACATGAAGGCAACTTTTCATGTGTCTTGCAGCAAGGTTTATTCTAATGTGCACATTAGAATAAACACATCTTGTGCAGTTGAGGGGCGGGGAAACTGGTGTGGGGAAACTTAAGTTGTTGTGCAGTTGGGAATGTGGACTTTGATAAGGAACAAGGCTGTTTCTTAAAAGAAATAGATAAGAAAATAAGATAAGATAAAGAAATAGAACATTAAGATGACTAATGTTTCCTTTTACTCTTATAACCTGTACTTATCATATATTATTGGCACCAACTGCTTGACTACTCAAAAGCACTTATTAACTCAGGTATATATCAGCAGTATATACAGGTATACAACAGTGGCACATAGCAGTACAAACACAATGGAGAAGACTATACAATTTTGCCATAATTCCTGAATCTCTAATCATTCTCATTTACTCTTCCTTCTTTCATGTTTTTTTTCCCATTAGAAAAAAATTGGAAGTGCTGACATATTGGGGACGGGAAGCTGCACTGGCTTATTGTGCAGTTCAGTGTGTGTGTGTGTGTGTGTGTGTGTGTGTGAGAGAGAGAGAGAGAGAGAGAGAGAGAGATTAGAATAAACCCTGCATTGCAGCTGAGGAAAGGCCATAACTTTGGGAAAGGACTATAGTTTTCCATGCAAAAGGTCCCAGATTCAATCCCTGGCATCTCCAGGTAGACCAGGAAAAGACTCCTGCCTGCTTCCTAGAGAGCCACTGCAATTTGGGTGGACTATCCTGAGCTGGACAGACCAATGGTCTGACACGGTATAAGGCAGTTTCCTATATTCATAGCACCTTAATATCCATCCATTCAGCATCGTGATGCTTATTCAGGTAAACTCAACTGGATAGATGCATCTTTCAATGCAGCAGGTTGCAAATCCCCTCCAGGGTCCAAGAGTTGTTTCATGCAACTTTGCGCATCGTTAGAGCTGCATTCGGGCTGCTTTTCCTCTCGACACTGCCCCACCAGCGCACTCTGACTGACAGACGCTGAAGATAGAATGTGTTTATTCGTTAGTCATTAGACTTTTCTAATGCACAAAGAGCAAGAGGCAGCTGGCGGACCGGCCAAAGTTTGAGAGCAGCTAATTCCAAGGGGATTCGGTGAAACAGCAGATCATTAATCAAACATCTTGTTTCATTGGAGATGTATGGTGTGTTAGTTTTAAATTTATTCTCCTGTATATTTCAGTTTGGGAATACTAATACATCTTCTTAAGTGGTGTGGCTGAGTCATGGGTGTCTGAGTAATGGAGTTTGGGATGTGGTGGGGAGGAGGGGCATCCTCTTAGATCATTTCTCAAAAGAAAGGTTCTCTAGTACTCTCCCGGTCTGATTTAAAAATGTTCATCGAAAGCATGCAGTGTACTGCACCCATTGTGGGGGAAAGAGCGCATCTTTCCATGGAGGCACATGGAATCTGAAGTCCACCTTTTTGGTAACGTGTTGCAGCAAGGGTTTTAAATTGTCTACATCCATCCTGCCTTTGCCAACTTTGGTGTCCACCTCTGCTTCAGTAGTTTCCCTTCGGACTAGAAATAATTGAATAATTATTTAAATATTACAACAAGAATCCCTGCATTAAGGATCTGGCTAAGGCACAAGGAATCTATTCAACCAATGCTTGAAATCATGGCCAAAAGCAGCTGCTCTGCTGTGGAGTAAAAGCAAAATTCCATGAGCTGTCATCGAAAACAGCTTGTCGTCATCCCAGCTGCTGGCGGTGTCAGCCTCCCTGCCTTCGCGCCCAGGTGCAGCAGAAGAAACCAGCCCATTCTGAGTTCCTTTTGAGCTCCCAGGACTCATGTACTCCATGAGGTCAACCCATCTCTCAGGTGTCATTTTGAGGGGTTTCTATACCTTCTCATTGGGAGTTTCTCTCCGTTAGCGAATGCTAAGCTAGCTGGGCGCTGCGAAGGGGACTGAGTGTGCCTTGATAAATTAAGCAACCATGCCGGATGCATCCACCATGCCAGCTGGAGCACAGAGCCCTTCTCCGAAGGACCACCAATTCCCACAGAACAAAGGGCTGAATGGCATTCCAGACAAGTTTTTGAGGGCTGCAGTCCAGGGATGGGAGAAGCCAAAGGGGAAAGGGCTGGGACCAAAATGCATCCCTTGTCCCAAAGGACTGGTATATCTTAGCTTAAAGTTCTTACTGCCAGTAACTAAGCATGGGGTTGGGGCAGCCTTTCCCTCACTTTTAGGGGGAAATGCACAAAAGCTGAGACACCAGCGAAGTGGTTGGGGAAAAGAGGTGGGGCCAAGGGAAGATGCAGGGCCATAAAGGGAATTCCAGGAGCCAGATTTGGTCATCAGGCCTGAGGTTCTGCAAGCGTGTCTTACAGTTATTAAGATAATCATTAGAGGCTCATAAGAACAAATGAAGAGCCATGCTGGATCAGACCAAGGGTCCATCTAGTCTGGCATTCTGTTGCCAACTAACTGTTCTAATTCATTTATCTAATCTACAAGTGGAAAAGTCCAAAGACAAACAGATAGAATCTTCATTCATTCATAAATTCATTCATTATTACACTTATATCCTGCCTTTGATCCTCTTGCAAGGTACCCAAGATGGTTTACACAGCCCTCCTCCTCTCCATTTTATCATCACAACAACGCTTCACAACAACACTTCAGGTAGGCTAGACTGAGAGCCAATGACTGGCCCAAAGTCATCTGGTGAGCTTCATGGCCACATGAGGACTAGAACCCAGACCTTTTGAGTCCCAGTCCAACACTCTAACCACTACACCATATTGGCTCTTTGATAGCGTTAAGTAGCTAGTACATTTGATAGTACTAGCCACTTAAGGCCATCAAAGAAAGTACAATACAGTGTGTGTGCATGTTTGAGATACCATGTTTAACATAGTCAAATATAATATCTTCTTATTAAAGAAAGATAAAGCTCCTTCCAACCATTTTGGCTGCAGTCTTGAAAACCATTCACAACTTTCTAAATCCCATTAACTTCAGCGCCCCAGGGGCATTCAAGTGGTTTTTGATTTTGTGCCCTTGTTATCTTCAGCCACTTGGATTCCTTGAAGGAGTGGAACTGGGATGTGAATGATGGCGAGTCATTCCACCTAAATAAACACCCTCCACCCCCCAGCCAAAGCATCAGCAGATCTTTTGTGCCAAAGGATCATAGGCTTGTGAGTTCTGCTTCCTGCCTTCTGGCAGACAGGTCAGGCAGAGTTAAGTGATTTAACTTTCTGGAAGAGAGTTAAGTCCCCTTTCGTGTTTTGTTTTTTCCCTTGGGATTAGAGAAAATGTGGGTGTTGCTCTCCCCGCACCCCTCCTCTCCTCCTTCTGGCTTAATTCTCCAAGAATGCAGAAGGATGCATTGGAAGGTGTTGTCCACAGGCACCTAACTTTAATCACAAGGTAAACCTTTTGTGAAGGAACGGTGGTTTAGAAAAAAGGCAGCCATGCTAGGGTGCTAATTAGCTCAGAGTTAAGCTGATGACAAATCCAGCTGAAATGCATGCGGGATGGGAAATAAAACATCCAGGAATGCAGGTAGAAGAATGTGAATGGAGGTGAATGAATGGCCGTGGCCCATTATACATCCTCTCTCCAGCAGACAGGTAGCGGGGAGAAAGGACATTTAATCTGTGACCATAGAAAATTGCATTGTGGCCTGCCTTTAGGATCTCCGCCTGGGTTTTAGCTCGCTGCTGTCAGCATGGCTACCCTTTCCTTAGGGAACAGAAGGCAAGAGAGAGAGAGAGAGAGAGAGAGAGAGAGAGAGAGAGCACCATGCTGGGGTATAGAGTACATCCTGGCGGGGGGGGGGGGGGGTGGATTAGAATCGGTCCCTAGGCATCACTGCTCTCTCTACAGGGCAAAGGCGCTGAAAAGAATAGCTATGTGAAGCGGGCGAGAAGCCACATTCAAACACAGGGGATGCAGGAGACATATGCTAGCCATCAGTGCTTCTATTTCTTGGGATTTAGCTGCTTTGGAATTTGTTGTTATTTTGTCTCCTCCTTGCTTGTCCAGATATGCCAAGAGTGAAGGGGTGGGATATTTGCTTTTCGGATCCTTTGCAACACCATCAGCAAAACATTAACTCATGGAACTTTAGTCGCCTGATGAGTAAGGAAACATTTTACTGTTCTCAAGGGCAGTTTCCACCCATTGCTTTCCTTTTTTTTTTTTTTTAAGGTTTCCTTTTAGTCATGCCACAAGTTTGTTAGAAAGCTGAGGTAAGGCTGCAATAAACACTTAAATCACACCCACAAACACACCCACAAAAGCTCCTAGATGTTTAGAAACATAGACCCTGTTCAGTCAACACGCTGGGAGTTGATTCAAAACATCTGGGGATCTACTTTCTGCCCACCCCTGGACTAGATTTACTTCATCAAACAGATGCTCTTTGGCAGTGGTCATCAACTGGTCCAGATCTGAGACCTACCTCCCAATCTGCAACATGGGACCCACTTTCACCATTTCACAATTGCCCAACCTTTTGCCACGTTAGTCTTTAAGGAGCCACAGGACTCAAGGGAGGGACCATAGCTCAATGTGAAAGAGCACCTACTTTGTATACAGATCCTCGGCTTCTCCAGGGAGGAAAGGAATCCTGCCTGAAACCCTGGAAAGCCACTGCCAGTCAGTGTCAACAATACTGGGCTAGATTGACCAAGGGTCTGACTCAGTATAAAGCAGCTTCCAATGTTCCTAAGACTCTGTTGCTTTCACTGCAACAAACATAGCTACCCTTCTCCAAGTCGTTTGAGGCCTGGTGCTCAGATTTCTCTTGGCCGATAGCTAGAGAAAGGAGGAGGAAAAGTTATTTGAAGCTCCACCTGCAGCAAATAACTGGGGACAGACAGAACCTCACGCCTGATAGCCGACTTGCTTCTAAAATTTTGAGAAGTAACAGTTTTGAATCGAGATTGGAACGGGTTTGATTTGCCTTTCAGCTTGTAAGAATTTAGCTAAATACTGTATCATCTGTTCTTGTGGAGGTGACATAACTTCAGGCTTTGAATTCCTGAAAGAAATGTTTTCACTAAGGGTGCTATTATGATTTATAAGTACATCGCTGGAGGAGCGCCAGAGATTTCTCGAGGTTCCCCCTTTCCCAACCCTCCATTATATTTATTTTAAAACTTGGGGGAAGCTGGAGGTGGGGCTTCGAATATGTTTTGCTTACTTTAAACCTTTTGTTTTCAATTTACTATTAATGTCAATATGTAAGGCCTGCAATGTAGAATCTTGTTTTGTCTAGTGATGTTAATCTTTGCAAAATGCTTATTTTTAGAACGCCTAGGAGTCAGCCAAATATGCAGAGGCCCACAATCTGTCTTCTTTTAGACGGGCAAAATACAAACTTCCATCATTTTGTGTTTTGTTGTTAGCTTAAAGCCCCGCAACAGTCAAGGAGATTCTAAACACAGCTGCACAAATCACGTTGCCACTAGCTGAATCATTCCGATTCCGAATTGTCGGTGTAGCATTGTGACCGGGGGTGGGGAGGAACTGAGAGGGGGTAGAGAGTTGGATCAGGCTGCAATCCTTTAACTTGCTAGGGAGTAAGCTCCACTGAAACACAATGGAATTACTTCTGAGTAAACACGCGAAGGAGTGAATTGCGCATACATGGGACTGCGAGGCATAAAGGATGTGTTCAGAGCCATGCAGTGGTGTAGTGGTAAATTTTGAAATATGGGCACTCTCTCCATGACAGTCCCCATAGGGATGACCCCACCACCGCCACAGAGAGCCCCAAAATTCAGGCAACAACAAACCAGTTCTAGCAAGCCTCTTCTGCCCCAGGAATAGGCCTTTGGTAAAGCTAATGGATCTTAAGTGACCATTGAACACCACCCAAACCTACTTTGTATTGCAACAGGGACAGCTCATAACAGTATGCATGTATTTGAATGGTTTTTTATGCCATCCTCAGACAAAGAAGTTCCCACAGAATCAATTAAATAAGACCCCCCCCGCCCTCAGACTTACAATCTAAAAAGACACAATAATGATAATAAAAAAATAATAACAGCAATAAAATAATAATAAAAATAACAACAGCAACAATAATTGTTTGTGTCTGTATGTATGGGAACCACGAGTTCAGAAATATCATGTGACACCAAGACAGTTCCCGTTACACTGTGCTGCTTCATACTGACTCTAGGGGCCACATGTTTGAACGTTCCTCTGTAGCAAAAGTTCTGTGCCGCAAAAAGCTAGCCTTCTAACATGTGAGTTTCTTATATAGAGAAAGTTGTTTTTTGCTAGGTGCACTATCGCTGCGTAAGGTTGGTCTGTTGTTTGGATACCTGATGACAGAAAAGAAATCTAACTGATACCCTCTTACTAAGATCAGCCTCACTTTCAGATTAGTACACAGCTGTGAAAAGTGTACATTTTATTCTGATTTCATATTTTACCACAAATAAGACACAACAGAATCAGTTTTACTCTCATTTTGTGACAGTGAATAGCTCAGAACCAATCTTATGGCATTCCTTTCTATGTTTCCAGATCCCCTAAGGACAGGAATTCTAGTTAGCAAATGAGCAGTTTTATTTATTTATGACACAGGGGCATTTTTAATTTTAGGACTTGTCATGCATATCACCACTGTGGTCTCTGGGGACATCAGGCATAAAATTGAACCTCTGATGCAGCATTCCACACTGCTGATGGAAAATGTATTTTAACTCTGCCTTCCACATGATGTACAATTAATGTACTACCTCTCCTGGCTTGCACCTATAAGGCACCCAGCAGCTTGAGCAGGGACTTGCCCTTAATTGCTTTTATTATTCATTGATTGCAATTATATCCTCCCTTTCTTCTATGATGGAAGTCAAGGCAGGAAAGGTAGAGCTCCCACGCACTCTACCTTCCAGGTATTGACCATGGCACACATAACCACACACAGTAAAGTTGCTGCCTGCTGCATAAGGTTGTTGATGCATTTATTGTCAGTTTTATTGTTTTTAATTGCTATTTTACTATTATGATGTTTGGTGATTTTATGTGCTCAGTAATGTTTCATATTCGATATATTTTGTGGTCGGTGTAAATCTTTTTAATAATTTTTCGTTTGATATTGTTTTGCTGTGTTTTATATATGGATTAATTGCAACGGCCTGTGCCTGCTGCAAATAAACATCTATTGATATTGATTGATTCAAATGGTTTTAAACAAATCAAGAGAGTAATCCTATGGCCTCTAGACCATGTCTGAGGGGCCATAGGATTGTTTGGTTTACTGTCTCCGAGGTTGGAGACGGGGCTCTGACTTCGAAGGCAGTAAACTGTGCTCTCCTCCCCCAGTAGCTGGCACAGACAGAATGCTCATAGGGGATACCCTGGTCCCAGACTATATTAACTGTGCATATGTCTCCTGACAGGTGAATAGCATCAGTTTGAAGAAGGCCAGCTTTCACCTAACCAGTGCTACCAGATGTTTTGGACTATTCTAGGTAAGGGATGCTGGGACTTGCATTCCAATGCATTTGGAGGGCACTAGGTTGAGGAAGGCTATGTGCTAATATGTGCACTAGCCATGCCGCTTGATTCTGATCCGCTTCAGAGGGGGACCTTCTTCAGGTCGATCACTTGTCAGGCAGGGGGCAAGGAAGGCACCCAGAACTGTAAGTAAACTTGGCGGCAGAGACAAGAGGCTGGCTAGGGCAGTGGTCAATGGGCAGAACCTGATGAGCATGGGGCAGAGCCAATAGCAACAACTCCTATAAAGAGAAACAGAATAGCTAGCCCTTAGGACTCAGTCCTATGCATGTTTATACAAAAAAGTCATGCAACTCCCAGCATTCCCCAGCCAGGATGCCTTATTCTAGAAAAGCAAGATTTTTCCCAAATTGAAAAATGTAAAACTATTGTATTTAGTCTTTTTTTTTTCTCCCAAAAATGCATAAGATTCCAGCCTTATTTAGATGTACACCAACTTGTTGTTTATTTTAAAAAACTAAAAGCAGTTTTGAGAAAAATATAACAGTAAAAAAGCACAACAAACATTTAACAAAAAATCAAAATAAACCACCACAACATTAAATGCATCAATTTAAATAAGTAAATTATAAATGGTAAGAAAGTAAATGACTATGCAAAACAAAAACTATTATGGCGTTGATATGTCTGTTATAAACAGTATAGAGGCCTTGGAAATCTCACTCTCTTTATAAAGTGATGTGCGCCATCAATTGCTCTATTTATAAACACTGTATACAAATACCTAATTGGTCTAGTGTAGCTCTGTTAGGTCTCTTGCACCTCGTGTGTTTGTTTTGAGCAGTACGTAAATGGCAACATGCGTAAAAGCAATGCACATGGGAAAAGCTATACGCACTTCTCACGTTTCTAGCACTCCTTGAGGCCAAACAAACCCCTCGACCTGGCCAGCAGGGCTACCCACCCACCTCTTCTAGCTAGCAACATCCATATCTGAACTACGGGGAGGCGCCTTCCTTCCCTGGATTCCCTTTCCGCTAGCCCATCACCAACTCCTTAGAGAAGCCGGCCGTTTCTTCGCTGATAACGCCTCGGCCGCCGCTTCGCCTCTCCAAACAGGTCGAAGTTCGATTCGGCTGGAGCGTCCAAGAGAGCTCCGTCCCTCGGCCAACCCCTTTCCATTTCTGCGCAGTTGGTACATTCCGAGCCGAGTAGGTGGGGGGAGGAGGAGGAGGAGGAGGAGGAGAAAAGGAAAGTGCCGTTTGGCTGAGCGAAGACGGTGGGCGTGGCTGAAGGGGCTCGAGCTCAGGTTTGAGCTAACAGCGGCGAGAAGAGGGCGGGGCTTCGGTGCGCGCGCGCCCTCGAGTGTAACTCTGTGCACGGGGTGTGCGCGCGGGATGTGCACGCGGGCGGTGGGCGGGGCTTGCCTCCCTCAGGAGCTTCTGGCAGAGCCGGGCGCGCGGGCGCTCGCGCGTTCTCTTTTTTTCTCGTCGCCTCAGTCAGTCAGTCAGTCCAGTGAGTGAGAGAGTTTTGTGAGCGGCGACGGCGGCTCAGGACGGGGACCACCGGGCTGCCTCGCCTTGCCGGTCGGCCGGTGTTGGATGGAGGGTCCCGTCCGCCTCGCCTGTTCTCTCTGGAATGTACTGGGGAGCGGCTGCCGAGTGGGAGCGAGGGCTCTATGGGCGCAAGCAGCGCCGCTGCTGCCGTTGCTGCTGCTGCTGAGGGGTAAGAAGGGAAGCAGGGTGGGCGTGTTAAAATGGGGTGGGGGGAGAGAGAGAGAGAGAGGAAGGGAAGGGGGAGACGCTGCAAGGCGCCCGTGTGTTTGTGTGACTGCGTTGGACCGAATGGCTTAAACCGGCCCGCCTTTGGGCATGTCTATATGTGCTTGTTGGGAGTCGGGGTATAAGTCAGGTCTCGAGGGCAAAGTGGGTGAGGTGATTGCTGTGATTCTAACTGTTTTAACTGCGGGCTGCCTTGTGAAGAACTTGCGCTTTAAAAAGCGGCTGATTAACGTGTGAAATAAACGCGCGTGCACACAAACCTTGCGGCACCGTAAAGACGCTCAGATTTATTGTGGCGCAAGCTTTCGCGGGCTGCTTGCAGCCCGCTTCGTCAGAGGCAGTGAATGGAAGCGACTTCCGGAGGGGTAGCCCGTTTTGGTCTTTTGCAGGGAAGGGAATCACACACACATACACATCTTGTGGCACCTTAAAGAGTGATGGGTTGTGACATAAGCATGGAAATCTCTTGGACTTTAAGGCGCCGCAGGTCTCCCTGCTGTTTTTGGAGTCATGAAACATGATGCAGTTTTGTGCAACTCGGTTGATCACAATCCACAGGCATTTGATGGAAGTGTTCTCTGTCTCAATAAATCTGTGTGTATTTTAAGGTGCCCCAAGTCTCTTGTGTGTGTGTTTGCTGTAACAGGCTATGTTACTTCCCTTCAATTTCAGGGTATAAAGTTTGTTTAATCTGAAGTAGTCTTCCCTTTTGGGGTGGAAGTGCTTTTTTTCTTTAATCCTGTGAGAGTGAAAGCAGATTCTGGCTTGTGTTTATTTGTTTTTATGCACATCAAGACATCCACTCCCTAAGGCTTGCACTTGAAGGAAGAAACTGACATGTTTGTCATTGAGAGCATAGGCTGTTATTCCATATACAAAATTATGGATTTCTTTTCTTACATTCTGCTACACTGTAAAGTGTATATGCAAAATAACACTTGGGTTCTGGATTTATTCGCCTGGAATAGCTGTTCCCCCCAGGTTTTATACACAAACATGTAAGAACAGGCAGCTGACCCTGCTTTACCATTACTCAACCCTTTTCTCGCTTTTGTGTTATCTAGTTTGCATGTGCCTTTTTATTTTTCCTTGCAAGAAGTTTGGACCAATGCAAAGCATTACTTCTCTTGTGTGTGTGTCAAAATATGTCCTCCCTGTGCAGTTCTTGGATCTTGATGCAGCATCTAGGAAGTAGTGGGTGACAATTACTTCTTAAGGACAGGAATAACATTAAAGTTTATGATGCAGCTTCAGAAGTTGTATAATGTGTGCATGTGGAAGGAAGAATGGCTATATGATTGCTTGTGAGTTGGAAGGCATTCTGGCTGTGCTGGTGAAGGTGTTGATATTGCATTTCCATAACAAAATCCCAGAGAAGCAGATAATTGGATCCTAAGAAGCTGCCATGTCTGCAGTCTTTCTGATGCTGACTTGGTCAGAAATTTGCTTTTGATAGGCAATTATATGATTGAGAGACTTGGTTGTCAACTTCAAACTGCTTAACTTCTAGCACAATTCCTTTTGAACATAAATTGTAAACTGCATCTTGTTTTTCTTAGAGTATTTATAGCAGCAACATGTTGGGAGGTTCTTCTCATTTGGGCTAAGATGAAACATCACATTTTGTCTGGAAACTTTAAATTAACTGTTGTTAACTGCAACTCAACTAGAAAGCATTCTTACCAGGAGCAGCCTGCATTGCCATTATCTGTTACAACACAGGTTATAATTGCATAGTGTCCAAATGAGCTGTGTGCAAGGGGGGAAAACAGTATAAAATAGGAAAATGTTGTTTCTCTCTACCTAATTTCAGGGGAATAGTTTGCTTAGTAAATCAGCATTGTAATTTACGTTGACTTGAGAGTTTACATAAGAAAGTTCTTGGCATTAGGTGTTTTCAGCATCATAATTAACCAAAAATGGAAATGATTGATACCTCAATCTGCTGTAGGTGTCTGCTGTTCCTATTGATCTAAAAAAAAATCTAAGCAAGGTGCTTACATCTTCCTTACACTGTGTTACAAGGATAGCAGTTGTGACTTTAACTTAGTATTTGTCTAAGCAAGGTTTGGCTGATTTTTAAAATCAGTATTCAGATGTGGTTTGTCTTTGCACACAGATGAGGCTTGGATCATGTTGCTAGCTGTAGCTCATCCTTGCCCAGTGTTCATCCTCGCAGGTGATTTCACTTTGAAGTGTGTTAATGATTTTGCTTAGACAACCTTCTTTGACAGGATCATGAAAGCAGTGCTGAAGTGAGTTTTGTATGCACCAGAAGAAAAAACTGCTGCACTGCTTTTAGTGCAAATGTGTGAGAGAATGTTGTACTGAATTCCTGTTGGGAGGCATGTAATCTGACATTTTCCATAATGGGTAAAATACATGCAGAGCCATTCTTGTGTATATTATAAGTTGCGGTTTGTTTCCATTAGTTTAGCATGCACATATTAGATAATGAATCTAATTTATTGTGATATATTCTCTAATATCTCTACTTCACAACTGGTAAGTAGTTGGATGTAGTTCAGTCTGTCTGCATTTTAAACAGAATTCGGGGCAATGTAATTTCAAATACTCACATTTTCTAATTGTGAAACACCTCGTGCCTTGTACCATAATAGTTCCATTCAAGAACATTTAGCATTAGTTACAACTAGGGAGTTTAAAAGATCACAGAATTAAAATGTATGCATATACAAAGGGATTTAGTTTTAAAAGAGGGTTAAAAAAACTGAAGAAAAATTGTTAGTGCTGGCTGTTCATGCTCAAAGGGCTAAGCATGACTAACTGCATTGCTGTTAAAATGAAACCATGCTGTATGGTATAATAGGAAACATCCTATGCAGAAAGTATAGCATTTTGCATGATTCCTGTTTAAATTTCCTTAGTTTAGTGTTTCAGGCTTGAAACATTCAGTATCACTATCATCCACAATCTGGTAATAGTACTGAGGTGATATTAATGTGGCTTTTAAAAAGTAAAGTGGTTATATTTGCCTGAAAGAGTCACATTAGTGTGATTCTAGCTCCCTGGTGCTTTCTTGGAGCCCTGGAGACAACCTAGTGAATAGGGCTGAAAATTCATTCTGTATTTGATTAAATGGAACAGACTCGTTGCTTCTTACCCCAGCAGGGGCTATGAGATCTCTTGATCCCCGAAGCGGCTCATAGACCCTGGGAATTCCATTAGCAAGCACCTGAGGAATTTCTGCCCTGCAGTGCCTTTTTTGTAGCAAGGGCGGGGGTTGGGGGGGGAACAGAACAAGAAGTATATCACTCCTGATGATAAGTGGTGGGGGAGGCTACACTGGAAGAATCCATATGTTGGCAGATCTAAAATCAAGCTATGACTTAACAGCTTATCTGGCAAGAGAAAAGCCCAACCCCAGAATCCTCATAGTCAGACACTGATGTTGAAAGGAGAACTGTGCTGTACATGGGGCACTAAAATTAGCTCATCTACCCTTATTGTTGAAACCCTCTCATTCCTTGTTTCTCATTCTGGAGAGGCAAACTGCAGGAAAAGCAATATCAATACAAGCACTTATTCTTGTGGAGTGGGTGAGTTTCGTTTTTAAAAATGGAATAGGCAGTGGTATATGGTTTTTATTTCCCTGTTAGTATAAACTGGAATTTTCAGTTATCAGCAGGAACGTTTTTAAAAATCTGGTGTTTGTGTTGAGAAGAGCCTTTAGAGCACTGTCTTCATTACACTGATACTTTTTTAAAAGTCAGATTTTTTGTACCAGATTTGTTCTAATTTATCATCTATATACTTATAATATATCCCACAGCAAATATTTGGGCTGCAATTAAAGCATTTCCCAGTATTTAGCCAATTTCAAGTATTCAGTTCCTGTTATTTTTTTTTTATGACTTTTGATAAAATATGCAAATGGTATTTGATTCTGTATGTAAGTACAATCGCTACAAGTGTTTAAACATTGCAGTCCCATACATGTATGCTCTTTGAGTTCATTGGAGCTTACTCCCAGGTAAATGGTATAGGATTGCAGCCTAAATCACATTAATCTTGAAGTTTAGAATCTCTGAGATTTATAATTATATCTTCATTACAATGGCAACATAAATGTTTAGTTATTGATGTTAGTTATTTTCTTTAGAATTTGAAGGAATGTGAATTGCATTATGCATGTTGGAAAAGTTAGCAATTATCTTTTTTGTGGGGTTTGTTATGTGGGTGTTTGGTTGCCTTACATGGGCTTTCTGTCTAAATATTTGATCCATTGAAGCTTTATTTTACTAAGGTATTTAGGTTGCAATCCTACACAATTACATGGAAGTAATATCTATTGAAAATAAAGAGACTTAGTTCTGAGTGTCAAGTGGTTGAACACTATATCTTACCTAAATATAACCACTAAAAATTGCAGTCCTTTAGTCTTATGTTTTCTGTCTGCCCCAATATTTTGACATTCTTTTTTTGGCTTGAAAAGATTTAAGAACTTTACAGAGCAACCCTGTATTTATCTACTAAGAAGTAAGTCCCATTGAGTTCAGTGCAACTTACTTCCAGGTAAGTGTGTATAGGATTGCAGCCATGTTCTGTAATAGACTTCTTGTAGCCCATGTTGTTTTTCAGAATTTAGATTTGCTATTACTATAAATAAAATAGCTGCAATTGCACACTGGAGCTCATAGGAAATAATAGTGCTATAGAAGACTATTGCACAAGTGGGATTTCATTGCATACTTTGTAATTAGGGGTGTCATCTTTTGTGTTTGTGTATGTAAGTAAAATATGCAGTGATTTGATTTACTTCAACAGTATTGGATGAAGTTATTTCTGGTACTTCTTGAGTTTGTAATTTTTATTTGGCATCAAGTTTTAGTTGTTGCAACTACAAATATTTCCAGTAGTTTTTTCTAGTTTTTCATTTGGAAATGTTAACATTGGGCATGTGAAAGGGGAAGAAAAGTGTTTCCTCTTGATTGAATTCAATCTGTTGCATAAAATACATTCTGAAGAAAAATTTGAATGTTGTTAGTTGGTAATTTTTAATTTAAACCTAATTAAACATTATGTAAATAGAAATAAAAAGTGCAATGAATAGCTGAACTATCAAGATAATTAAAGAACAGAGCATTAGGAAATGTTTAACTGGGGTTATATTGAATGGTACTGGAATTAATTTTGTCTTTTAGGATTACAGCAGCTGGATCTCTACAGTAGTTTCAACCATATCATTGGAAAAAATACTTGCTATAGTTTTAGTAAGCCTATATTATCTGTTTTTCCTATACTTTGCATATCATATAAAACCCCTCTACTTTTCAAAAGCAAGTGAGTAAAATCTTATTTTTGACCAATTTTTTATACTCTGAGAAGCTTGCAGATAATATTGTGAAAACACTGATATTCCTGAATTTCATTTTAATAGGGATCCAGTTATTTTGTTTCCATGTACTTTGTACTGTTTACACATTCTGTTCAATTCTGCAGAATATTGGCTGCTATATACTCCCTCTGCTGGCCATCTCCAAAGGCAGAGCAGTTTGGGAATACCTGTTCAGGAAGGTTAAAGCAGTAAACACATTTTCATGTTTCTATAGTATACCAACTATCAACAGTTTTGTTATCTAAGGTTTAAAATACATTAGAAGAATAACACTTCTATGAATTAGCAACACAGATGACAAATTGCTGGGAAATTGGGCCATGTACCTGTCTCAAGTTACTAAATTCGTTGTCCAGTGTAGTAAAACTATAGTTTTGAAGCCCCATGAAACTAGCTGATAGTCTGAAAAAAAGGTTGTTTTTTTAATTATGCAGTGTCTTTTGTATTCATCAGCCAAGTTCATTCTTTTAATTTAGAGTAAAACTATGCAAAAGTTGCTTGGGGCATTTTATATATTACTGATGTTTGTCTTAGAAATATGTCTACAACTCAAATGCTCCTCTGATCTATATGTTAGCATAATTTTGTGTGGTAATAGATATAACATTTATTTTATTGTGCCAACTTTTAGCAGTTTAGTATGTTCAACAATTTCAGTGTACATATTAGTAAATAACAGATACCTTTCTCTGCAGCTGTACTCAGAATCTTATGTCACATGACTCAAGTGTACACTGTCTTTACATTGAAGTTTTTTTAAAAAATTCAGCTCCTAGGAGGCTGGGAAGTGTGAGCAATTTCCTGCTAGCTGTGACTGGGATTGCCATAGGTTCTGGCCCTACTAGCACTTCTTAACTAGCCTCTAACCCTCATAGTTTAATTTAAAATTAATGTGAATTGAGAATGCTTTGAGAACAACAGTAATTCAGAGATAAGGAAAAATAATTTTCTTGAGTACCCAGACTTTCAGCATAGAACTGGAAGCAAGTCTTTTATATTTTACTCATACAAGCTTTTTAGACAACTGCTGTCTAATACTAGATTTATAGTAACACATAATGTAATAGCTTTCAAGAGGCTTCATGGAAGGCTGTAAGACAATATCAAACCTAGAGGGCTATTTTACCCACTAGGTTTGATAGCTGGTTTCCCAATTATATATTTTCTTGCCTCATGGAAGAACCTGTGTTTTGTGCATTTTCAGATCTGCAAAGTTTTCAGCAAACATTTTATGTAGAGTAGATGACTCCATTTTTTATATTAAAAAAGACAGATTGTCTTTTGAATTCTCCAGTTGATTGATCTTCTTTAGATAAGCGGGTGGACATCACTGAGCCTTTGAGGCTCTAGTCAATATAATAATAACAATACCGATAATAATACCAATAATAATAAATGTATTTCTTACCCACCTCTCCCTTTGGATCGAGGCGGGAAACAACATTAATACAATAACAATATAGATCAGATACATAAATTAATTAAAATAGCATATAAAACAATAAACACATTTAAAAATTCTTGGTTTAAAGTTCATCTGGGTAGGCCTGCCGGAAGAGGCTAGTTTTTATAGCTGCCTTAAACTCAGAGAGAGTGTTAAATTGGACAAAATGCTTAAGCAGAGAAGAGAATAGTTGTTTGCTTCCTTTTATGATTACAGTAGCTTCAGAGAAACTTATTCCAAAATAAGTAGCTACACAATTCATTCTTGCAGCCACATACCAGTGTGGTGGTGATTTAATACATCTGCCATAAACTAGTGATAATTTCCCTGTTGAATCAGGAAATTTCATTCCATCTTATTGTGTACCTGTTCTACAAATTACAACAAAAGAGTTATGCAGCCCAAGCATTTCCCTTTGAAGGCAACAGGATATAATACTTATCCTTGTTTTATGAGGACTGATTGAAATATCTGAGTAATGCTTGCAAGTCATGAAGTGAAACTGGCAGATGAAGTTTGAAATTGTTTTGAATACAGAGACCCTTTGAACATTTTGTGATATCAAGTAGCTTGTTTAGTGACTGGACTAAAAAGCAGGAACAAATAGAATGACTGAAAGCCTTTTCTTATGAGTTTCCTGAGGAGGCCTCAGCATGTTTTGGTTTACTTTTTTAAAATTGCCCTACAGCCCCATTAGTAAAACTAACCTTTGGGCAGTTCCGAAGCTGGAGCTGTAACCAGCTATGCTATATTGCATTACATTTGTATCAATGAAGTCTGGTCACAACAATGCATATGGCAATTCAGCTAGGCAGAAGGAGGAAGCCAAAGGCAACTGGCAGGAGACAGAGGATTGGCATGAGGTATATAGAGTGGGGGTGGGAGCACATGGAGAGGAGTGAAACACTGCAGTGCTGCAAAATCAAAAGGCTTGTCAGACCAACCTGACAAGCATTGAAGACATAAATGAGGCAGAGATGCATGGCATAGTGGGAGATGCTTACCTGATTACCTCAACAATAGGGATTGGCAGGGTAGAAGCCAGTGTTATGATGGAATGCCAGCCCACAGTACTGTGAGTTTTGAACATCTTTCAGGAGATCGAAAGCAGGCAGGGAGCATTGTGTGAACTTAAAAGCAAGGAGGTAGCAGGCTGCAGAGAAAAGTTCTGTTGCAGCTTTGCAGAGTACAAGCGAATAGCCCAGAGAAGACAGATGTGGGAGAGAAACATGGGCGACATAGGATGGATTTTTTTTTTGCTAGTACAGTATGCATGTGTGCAAATTACGTTTATTGAATAAATGAATGATGTTTATAGAATAAATGCAAACCATACTGCAAGAAACATTTTCAAAGAGACTTTAGTGTTGAATTATTGAAAAGATACTAAGCAGCTATTGTCATAAATCTGTGTGTTTTTTTGTGGGTGGGTGTGATTTTATAGAAAGCATTGAATGCATTTTTGAATATTAAAACTTGCTTTCCCTATGAAGTGCTGCTGAATTACTTGACCTGGAGTGCTCTTAGTTTTGATTGCTTTTTCTTCAATAAGGACCTATAACCAGAAGAAATGCTAGGAGATTAAGGTATTGTCTAGGAATACACTTGTGCTTTGTACATATGCCAAGAAGATGCAAGGAAGATAGCATTTAATGAGAACTTGAGTGACGTATAGACTAAATCAAATGAGAAGTCAAACTTTAATAGCTGCTGCTTTCTTACACTGCATTTTGTCAGATTTTAATTCATCTCTATCATATCCATGTTTAAATTATGTGGAACTTAAGTTTGTGTTCTCATTCACTGGGACTGCATTTTCCCTGTGGCCATGAATTCACTGCCTTCTAATTGCCTATGATGTAAGGCAATAGTAGATGACTGGGTGGCTATAAATTCTGGCTGCAGGTGTGGGTTTAATAGATATATGTTCCTTTAGGGATCACAAATAGTATAGATTCCTACAAGTTACAACAGAAAGTAGGACTTGATAAGCTGGCTTAATAGGCTTTTTGCCTGTATTTTATAGAGTTGCCATGGTTGCTTGACAATGTCAGTGGAAGTAGACTTGCAAATTAAGTTATTACTGCTTTTGGAGAAGAATTCAGATACTTCTGAACGAACACTTGTTGACTGATGGAGCCTCAAAGACCTGAATACTATACTTGTTAGGCAGGATAGGGTTATGTCTCTCTCTCTCTCTATCATTAAGTGTATGGATTTGTCCAAACGAACAGTGCTGAGACAGAAGCATTGTGGTGGAACATGATGCCCAATCTCTACATTTGTTCTCCAGATCTTCTTTCATCATGTCTGAACAATTACTAGTCATTTTAATAGTGTCTTTTCAAACCATATTAATAGACCTCTATCTTAGGGTCACCTTATCTTTTCTTTCCTTACGGTTGAACTTCAGGCTACAAGAGAGATTATAATAGGTTTCATCGTGGGTTTTTTTTATTGCACACACTGAATGTGATGCTCCTTTTTGGATGTAAGGTATCCAACTGCAGATTGTTTTCCCAAATGTGTGGGGGCAAGGTAGTATGAATCTACAAAGATTTCCAATCTGAAAATACACCAGATTGAGACTCTGGCCTTACTATATTTTGTAAATCTAAAGGGTTTGAGTTTCTTTTGTATTCAGAGCTTGATTTGTTTGATTGAGACATGTAGACTGCTTGAATTTGTGCAGATATTTCTGTCTTACCATACCCTCTTCTGCTCCTTGATTGTCTCAACTATCAGCAGAGTGATGTTGATTAATCTGGAATGGATTTAATGTAAAATAGTGTACAGAGAATCATACTTCTTTGTCAAAGGGTAGCTGATTCTATTCACTCTGAATCTCACTGTTCATATACTCCTACAACTAAAACAAGGAGGCCTACTGCAGTACATTTAGGGAAAATGTGTGGCCAACCTGGCCCCTTGTGAAGCATAAAATGCTTAAGGCATTGGAGATATTTCCTGGGAAGATTATATTTGAGTACTGCCTTTTAAAAAGTTTTTGGTACTTCTTATGCCTGGAGGCAAAGGGGATCATCTGGCAAGGTGGGTTACAGGTCTGTATTCAGCAAATTAATGAGATCCTTAGACAGGTGAACAAGAAGAAAAAACAGTATTTGGCAGCAGTGTAAGAGAGATGTATCTTGGAAGGGCATCCTCAACCGTTTTGCTTTGCAGTCTAGAGAAATGTAACAATTTCACCATCCAATTATATCAGACTTCTCTATCTTCAGCCCACATCTTCTAATGTAGTGGTCTTCAGCTGGTCCAGATCCAAAACCCACCTTGGACTCCCAACCTGCATCATGGGCCCCACTTTCACAATTGCCTGACATGGCAGCACTTTGCCACTACCCATCTGGACTGCTCTCACTACCAACTTTTGGGTTACAATCCACCAGTTGAAGACCACTATTCTAATGCATGGGCTGGCATGACTGTTAGGTTTTTGATTTCTTTCACTTCCAGCTGAACTTTGAGCTCTTTGAAACTTTTTCCTCCTTCCTTTTTCCTGAACTTGTAGGAATAATCCCCTGGAAGATAGGGGCTCATTCCTTTTGTCATGGTACAGCAGGTGAATACTCACATGCAGGTACAAACTTATGTGCACCCATACTCTTGTATGCATGCACACTTATGCACGCACACTCCCCCCATCTCACCACATGCAGGGCTGGGAAAGTTTAAACATCTTCTTGTATGCTGAGAGGACTTAATGCCTCCCCTGCCAATCAGCTGGAGAAAACGTGCATAATTTAAATGAAGAAGACTGTATGCTGCACCATCTTGCACATTTAGATTGTGCTGTCAGCCTACCAAACATTTACTTGGTGTGCTATCAGAAGTGTGATTGTGCTGGCAAAGGGGACTGTTTGACAGGCTGCCAGGATCCAGCCTGTACTGGGGAAGAAGGTACTTGCGGAGAGCAATTCCCGTGTACCATCATCCTAGCACTGGCACATCAAGGTGGGGAGTTTGCTTAATCCTCTCCACCCTCCCAGCAATCCTTATCCTAATTGCTGTCTTATTTCCAGCTGCTCAGCTGGGTGATGGGAAAAAGTGAGTGTGGCACACACAGCTGGTCTGTGGGCTACTCAGAGCAGCCAACACAAGCGTTGTGTGCAGGCTGCAAATTCTCCATATGTGCCTTAAATGACTAACAGTTGAAATTGCCAAACTATGCTGGTCTTATGACCGTAATAAATATTTGATTTGATTTGAAATTGCCAAATGTATTTGATTAAATGGTCTTCTTCAATAGCAGATAGTAATGGTGGATAGGCTACTCCAAAGTGGATTATATTTCAGCCTTCCTTATATTGGGAATCATGTCCTTAAAATGAAAGTATACCATTATTTCATATTTAAATCTTGCTTACATTCCCCCCACTCCTTATAAACATGTTACAGGTGGAACTAACATATGGTAACTCATCATATAGTCCAGGAAAATGCTATAATAGGCCTGCAAACAGACAATTAAAATCTGGAGAAGATGTAATCTAGTTGTAATTTCCAAACATACCCAGAAAATCTCTTAAATTTAAGGACATTAAAAATTAGGTTAAATAATCTCATATTCGTATATATCTTTCATTTCCTTCAGATATTACACTTACTTCTAAAATATCCAGCCAAAATACAAGAAAAATATGTATACTGCCTGCTTTAACCCACTCTGGAGAAGCTCAAACTTAAATACAAGAAAATGAACCAACTCACCAACAATCCATTACTATTTATTTACATAGATCTCTAATCAGTCAGCCTCAATTGGAGAGTATACTCCTGATTTGAAGAGCCGAAGTCCTTAAAACTAGCATACATAGTACAAACATAGGATGGTTTTCTTAAAGGAAATAATCCTGCAAAAGCTCACTAAACTAAAATTAGTTATATCAGTACACTCAATACACATACAACATAAAATACCATTATGTGCCAAACAGTTTACTGTCTCTGACAATACACAGTTGCATAGTAGTACATAAATGAAATTTTACAAGCAATTATTATGCATTAGCACTGACAAGGAAATGATATATCAAAGGCCAACAGTGTATATATTTTTCTTAGACGCAGTGCTAATTATATCACTGCCATCTGGCATATCATCATTTAACCCATTGGGTATTGGGTATGCAATACACCTTTAAAAAGCATATTATGTAATTCTTTGCCTTCAGCTCATAACTTATCTTAAACACTCAAATCTCAAACTCTTCCCATCATACTTGAGGTCTTGAAGTGCTTAACCAAAGGGGCTTTAGCTTTCCTGTTCTTATGCAACCGTATTCATTCATACATGTCTTGATGGCTCTACTAGTAATGCCTGTGTATAGCAAAAGGTCATGAATATCGGATAACTCTTCATTGTGGCTACAGAGAGCTATATGGGTCAAATTTAGCTTCAAAGCAAACTAAACTTGGCCCATTTAGTTCTATCATGGCCATTCTGGGGGTATATTTGTATCTATTTACTACATTCCTGTACTGCCCAATAGCCAAAGTACTCTTTACAGTTCATTAAAAAAATAACCCCAAAATACAAATGTAATATATACAGTTATTCAAATGAATTCATAACATATTTGCCAATTTGGAGACAAATCTACAACCCATTCCTGTTCCCGAAATCTGCCAAAAGACTTTGTCCATGAATTGGGGAGAGAGGGTGGGAATCTTTAATACCACTTTGGCTTAAGAACATTTTTTTAAATGGTAGGAGAATTATATATTGCTTATTTATTCAAGGTTCCCTCAGTTACCATAATTGCCTTTTCCTGTGGCAGTTGGGTACAGATGATAAACCTCAGTTGAGGATTCCTATTTTTTTTAAAAAATATGCATAGCAAAAGTACTAAATATATCCTCTGATGTGGCATGAAGAGCTGTTCAAAATGAGCAAACATAAACCATGTAGATAATGAGTTTTTCTAGATTGCAAGGACAGTGAACAAAAGTTCTAATAAATTGTCAGTGGTCATACCTAAGCAACAGATGGGCTAGGCATGGGCTAGCATGTGTTAAACACTCAAAGTCACATGCCAAGTTTTTAAACAAAGCTACTTTTTTGTGTGCTCTATATAACAATTGAATAAGTAAAACAGTTGAAAATCCTGCCATACTCTTTGCATAGCTTGCAGGTGTGTAATTTAATTGACCTATAAGTCAAGTTCAGGAATGAACATTTACAGGCCTCAAGGCAAAATGTAAAAACTTACAAAGGAGTCATAATTGAAGTGCAGCATAGATAAATGAGTGGTGGCTGCTATCCAGACTTTTAAACATGTACAACGTTTTGGTTTCAGAGAGGAGAAAAGTATTTCTCTCTAGGCATCCCGCTATTAATTAGCATTTCTTTTACAACTGTATAATGAGAGTGCTGGCAATATATTGGCTGCATTCACACATCATAGTAAGCCAGAACGAACCACGGATGGAAGTTTGTTTAGCTGCTCCTGCTTGCCCTCACCACCAGGTAAATCCCTCATTGGATTATTTACCAGTTTTGAGTTTGGCAGTTATTAAAAACTATGGGTTCATTTAGTTTACTCTTGTTCCCTCTTCTCCTCCAACACTTGTGCATTGTACCACTCCAGCCAGCCAAACACAATGTTCCCTTATCATTGGGGCTCCTCTTCCTGCTGCACAACTGATTGGTGGCTTAAGTCACTTGCATACTCCTCTCCCTCCTATGCAGCCCTCAAACAGCTGACAGGGAGGTCAGTGCTCTCTGTGGTTAGAATCATAGAGTAGTAGAGTTGGAAGGGGCCTATAAGGCCATCGAGTCCAACCCCCTGCTCAATGCAGGAATCCACCTTAAAGCATACCTGACAAATTCAGCTGCCTCTTGAATGCCTCTAGTGTAGGAGAACCCACAACCTCCCTAGGTAATTGTTACCATTGTTGTATTGCTCTAACAGTCAGGAAGTTTTTCCTGATGTCCAGCCGGAATCTGGCTTCCTGTAACTTGAGCCTATTATTCTGTGTCCTGCACTCTGGGATGATTGAGAAGAGATCCTGGCCCTCCTCTGTGTAACAATCTTTCAAGTATTTGAAGAGTTCTATCATGTCTCCCCTCAGTCTTCTCTTCTGCAGGCTAAACATGCCCAGTTCTTTCAGTCTCTCCTCATAGGGCTCTGATCATCCTCGTTGCCCTCCTCTGAATATGCTCCAGCTTTTCTGCATCTTTCATGAAGTTTGGTGCCCGGAACTCGACGCAATACTCAAGATGAGGCCTACCCAGTGCTGTATAGAGGGGAACCAGTACCTCGCGGGATTTGGAAGCTATACTTCTGTTAATGCAGCCCAAAATATCATTTGCTTTTTTTGCAACCACATCATACTGTTGGCTCATATCCAGCTTGTGATCTACAATTCCAAGATCCATCTCACTTGTAGTATTGCTTAGCCAAGTATCCCCCAACTTGTAACTGTGCATTTAGTTTCTTTTTCCTAGATGTAGAACTTGGCATTTATCACTATTAAATTTCATTCTGTTTTCAGCCCAGCACTCCAGCCTATCAAGATCACTTTGAAGTTTGTTTCTGTCTTCCAGGGTCTTAGCTATCCCACCCAATTTTGTGTCATCTACAGATTTAATAAGCATTCCCTGCACCTCCTCATCCAAGTCATTAATAAAAATATTAAAGAGCACTGGGCCCAGGACTGAGCCCTGCGGGACCCTGCTCCATACCTCCTCCCAGTTTGAGAAGGTACCATTGATAAGTACTCTTTGAGTCGTGAATCCACCTAATAATTGTTCTATCTAGCCCTGTTTTAGCTAGCTTGCTGATCAGAATGTCATGTGGTACTTCGTTAAAGGCTTTGCTGAAGTCAAGATATATTATGTTCACAGCATTCCCACAGTCCACAAGGGAGGATACCCGATCAAAGAATAAGACCAGATTAGTCTGGTAGGATTTGTTCTTGACAAACTCTTACCACTCTTAAAGCTTCCTGTTGCAGTGGCAGTGCACAGCAGGTGATCTGTGCGGTAGTATGAGGTGCCTGGTTTGGCAGAGGGAGGCAAAACATTTGGGACTCCCTAGAAAAGATCTGGAGGTCATGATCACCAGAACATACATAAAAGTAATAGAAATGTTCTAAAGTAAGGAATAAGGAGATAAATGAAACAAGCATTTAGCATTGCTTTCAGTTGTCACAATTTTTAAGTTGATCAAGATTTTTTTTATAAGATTGGTTGCACGGTCAAGAATAGTTCCAAATGTCTTGACTTTTCATAAGGTGTGAATTTTCTGCAAGATACTGTAACTTGCTTACTAACTGTGCTTTGATATGCACCATTTTCATGGGAGTGATACTCAGTGTATTGGGTCCATGCAATTGAAGTAAGCATAAGAGTTTTGCCCCCTTGGTTCTTTAAATACTTCAAAGAAGGGTCTCCATGTTGGCATCAGAAAATTGTGTGGTTGCGTGACAGGTTATGCTTCAGAGTGCCATGCCCTATGAGTTCTCAATCATATAGAAACCCATCAGTGTTGTGTACCTACTCAACTTTTGTACTTGCAATCTTGCAACTCTTGTACATGCAATTGCTGCAAAACTTTGCTGGCAGCTGGTGCTGCTTTCTGTTTTTTGCACCTATTTTCTGCCTGCTCTTTTGGAGGAGGAATGGGACACTCTGCTCCCATTTCTATCCTGGGTATGGAGGAGGGTGCCATAACTCCTCTCTGCCTAGTGCAGAAAAAAAAGACTGCTGAGACATGGGAGTGCTCAGCTCAATCCCCCCCACCCTGCAGCACACTGCACTTCTATATTAGACACACAGAAGGGAAGCCCCCTCCATGTGCAGTATAGAAACTAAGCAGGCTTGAGCCAGAGGTATCTTCCATCCCTGCACCACAATCCCATTGTGTTTCTGTGGTGGCTTCTCCAGTATATCCAGCATAGAAACTAAGCAGGCTGGTAGAGAAAATAGGGAATGCTCTGTTGTCTCTCTGTCAGCCTGCAGCATTTCTAGCCTGCAAAATTATTTACTAGCTTTTTTTTGCTCATGAGGGCTGACAAAAGGTATTGAGAGCTCCATCCATCCTCTACTAGTCTCTCCGATGAGTAAAAAGGCTGGTAACTTGGGTGGGGGCAAATCTACAAGTTTGTATTAGAGGATTAGCTGTTGTTTTATATTGTAAAATGGCTTGAATGCCTTGACAGAAAGGTATGTAATAGTGCAGTCTTAGGTATATCTATTCAGATGCTAGTCCTTTGGGGTTGAATATAGGTAGGTGTGTATTGAAGTCTAAGTCACCTCAGCATTGCTGCATTTTCCCACACTTCCAGGTCCTAAAGCAGCAAATGTGCCCCAGAAGTGATGCTGCTCTAATTCTGCACAATATAAAGAGCTTGTTCGCACAACACAACAGCCCATGGTGAGGTTGTGGCAAATGTGGGGTGGGTGTGGGCCCCATTTTGAATATGAAGCCTCCGCTTATGGGTTATCATGTCATGCAAACACAACTTTGCTTAACCGTTGCAAAAGCCATGCTTGCCAAGTTCACATAACATAACAACCCTTGGGTGGGGTTTGGATATGCAACACAGTGCCTGTGGAAGCTGTGGCATGTCCTCCGATCCTAGGGCTGTCACAGAATAGCAAAAAAAGGGGGTACTGGAAAATATAAGGGTCTTTAATAAATAGTAACATTTTATTAAAGACCCTTATAATTTCAATAATAATAATAATAATAAACCTTCAGGGGCACAAGAATTCATCTCAACTAATTGAATTATTGTGCCCCTGAGGAAGATTTCCATCTGAAGATACTCATCCATAACTAAAGAGTCATTGGACTTTTACCTGTTAATGTTGATAACAAAACATTTTTTTTAAAAAAAGCTTGTTTATTGCTTATTAATTTCCTTGTATTGCAAGCCGCCATGAAGGTCTCGCAGGATATGAAGGCCAAGGTTGAAACTTCTAAAGCTTATTGAAGACTTGGGCAAGTCATTTTCTCTCTTTTTAACCTATTTTTTTGGTAAGACTACTATTCACACAGTAGTAAAAAATTTGTTTAAAGGTATGTTCTTAATTACATTTGTGAGGTCCCCTGAGAACTGCAGCAGATAGTATTGGATTTTGATGATCAAATTGCCTTTGAGGACTGATCTTGTGTGGCAGTTTCCACATTCCTGTCTTCCCACATCATTTTACAAAGGCATGCATTTCCCTCTATTCCTCTTTCCCCACTGGTGGTTGTGGGAATTTGGATTAATCTTTCTATTTCTGTGTGAATCGCTCAGATTGATTATCTGAGTAATATGGGGAACAGTCAACTGACATTGCTTAGCAGTTCACCTGAAACACAGCTGCTTGCACCTGGCTCCTCTCTCTGTTCATGGACTGGGGGGGGGGGATGGGGAGTGTACAGCCAGGCGACAGATCTCTTAGTTGCTAGAAGACAGAAGAGTGCAACGGGATGATGGTCATTGTGGCTATTACCATTGACATAATGAGAACTGGGTTGCAGTGGGAATAGCTACCTCAGAGCAATGACATGTTGGAGTACCAGTGCAACTGTATTTTAGTTCATCTTTTTTTAACATAAGCTACTAGACAGAGCAATCCTGTGCATGGAAGATCCAAAGGCAAAGCAACTGCCTTATCCAAAGCCCTGCAAGGCACATGCCAGCAAATCAGGAGGAAGGAATTGCATTTTTCTCTACTCTCCCCACACCCCCAGTTTGGGGAGTTGTTTTTTATACTTTTTCAATTTCCCAGCTCCAAGCCTGGCATACATTTTCCCCAATTCAGGGGGCATGTTTGGGGGAATAGGAAGGCTATGGATCTTGTAGATCCTAGCATTCCCCTTGTCGGCATTGACATATCCACAGAAGGTCCACTTTTGCTTCTACCAATGTTAAACTTCCAACTTTAGCAATGCAAGGACCACAGATGCTTTCTGCGTAGCTGGAACAGGGTTAGCTGGGATAGGGTTTGTGAAATCAGATCTCCCCCCCCCCTTTCCCGGTTAGACCTTTCTCTGCCCTCAGAGGGAATGAGTATAAGTATCCCCTCCTAAGGATCATATGATTGCTGCCTTAGGGGGTCCCCCCCCAAAAATCAATAGCAGACCTTATTTTTGTATCTGTTTAGCAATCTTAGACAATTGGTTAATCTGTCAAAAGTTAACTTTTAATTTACCCTAGTGATTTAAATCGAATCCACCCTGCTCCTAACACTGGGTACTAAAGTACTTTTTCAATGGTTTTGATCAGTCATTTACTTTGTGACTAGAGACAGTTTAGCTACTTAGATTGCATGCCTATGAACACTTACTTGGGAGTAAGCCCCACTGAATTAATTTAGATGTGTTTGAGTAGTTATGCATAGTATTGCACTGTTCATCTTCTCCACTGTACCTTGAATAAAATAATACTATCTAGATGTTGTGCCATAATCTCTAAATCAGCTTAGCTATCAACCCAAAATTTGTAATTTTAAAATTTCTTACCTGCTTTTTTATTTACATAGTCAAGCTAGCTCACAATAAAAACAAATGAGCAATACATATAGAAGGTCTTCATCTGAAATGTTTTTAAAATGTGACATGTTAGAAGTCATTGTTATACTTTCAAATTAATCCATTTTCTCAATTTCACACAGTTGTAAATGCCAGTACACACTGCCTTCATTCTTGGTTTGAGAAAGTAGTGTTGAATTACTTTTTTTCCGTTCAAGTCACATAGATGCATTGAAAGCCTAGCACAAATATTGGAACCACAGAATTGCTTACGAAGGGAGTGAATCTTTGAAACCAGCAGTCTTTCTCTTCTCTTTTCCGCAATTACTTCTGCGTCTGCCTTTTCAAATCATTTCTGCAAGTTCCTTGTCCACGTTCAGGTTGGATGGCTTATTTCTTGCAATCTGGTAATACACAGAAAAGAAACTGTGTTTCCTGTCTCAACGGAGAAGTGGGATTTTTTTATTTTTAAAAATTCATCAGGTTGTGACTAAATCAAAACTTTCTTTTGACCTTAAGCCATATGTACTGAGTGTAATTGGGAACACACTGATGCTTATTGCAGCTGGCAGCCTCTCACTGTTGCCTCTTTCTGCATGTGACCCCCTCTGTCTCAATGACCTTTCCTGGGGTTAGTCATGGGCCCTTTTCATTGTGATGGGCTAGAAGTGGCTCATGTGGAGTTGATTATTTCCTTGCTTGTCTGGTCTTTTTGGTGCCATAACTTCAAGTCATTTCCATTTTCTTCCTCTCCTTTTGCCTGACCACAGTGAAAGGAAATGCTTTTGCTGGCGACAGGATCACTTTGCATGCTTGGCTGACTTGATTGAGCCTGTGAAGAGGTGGGGGTGCAGGGTAACAAACCCCAAAGGTGCTATATTTTCTTGGTATAGCCTGATAGTTCTTACTGGTTATTAAACACCTAAAATCAGCCTAAATTTACTTTTCCTTACTTTCCAGTCTCTCTTTCAGTTAAGTTTCTTAATTTACAGTAGGGGTGTGCACGCCCGAAATTATCGTATCGTATCATTATCGGAAATCACTTTTAAAAAAATTTCGGATCACATTATATCGTAGGTTAATCAGATAATCTTCACGATAATTATCGGAAATCCAGTCCTTAATTTGGAGCCCTATTTTGCCCTATAGAGCTGATTTTTAAAAAAGAAAAAATGCCTATAACTTCTGTATTTTCAAAGTTACAGGCTTGAAACTTGGTCACAATGCTTATGGGGTATGCCTGAGTATGCGTATGAAATTTGAGATCGATCCCTCCAACGCTCGATTTTATATGAATTTATTAAAGAACGTTTAAGTTCTGACAGATCAGAATGACAGTTCGCCATGTGCGTTCATTCAGATCTGTCAAAAAGTTGCACGATCTTTCAAAAATTCATATAAAATACAGGGGTGGAGGGATTGAACTGAAATTTGGCACATATGTGTAGCAACATGTGCTAGATTTTTTAATCTGTGAATTAAAAATCTATGATTTTTTAAAAGATCATGCTCGTTCTGAATGCTGAGGCTCGGTCAACCAGCTTTCAGAAGGAGCACGATCTTTAAAAAATTCATGGAAAATCGAGGGTTTGAGCAATTGCTCTGTTCCCCCCCCCCCCCATAAATGACCAGCCAGATCCCATCTTCAGTGTCCCACAAGTTTCAAGTTTTTATCTTTAAAAATGAAGAAGTTACAGCGGGGGTGGGGCTTTTGGGGACCCCCTGTAACTTTTTAATTTGAAAAGATAGAGACATGAAACTTTTTGGACATTGCGGATTGGATCTTGCTAGTCCTGGCTCCCCAAGTTTCATATCATTATCAATTCAAATAAAAAAGTTATGAACCACACTTTTCCCCCAATGCAAACCTATGGGAACAAAAGCAGACAACAAGATGACAGCACGGAGGCCCGGCCAACCAGCTGTGTCAGTAAAGTTGCACAAACTTTAATAAATTCATATAAAATCGAGTGGTGGAGGAATCGATCTCAAATTTCATACACATGTCTAGCACATGGTGCAACACATCTGTGCCAAATTTCAGATCAATCCCTCCACCCCTGTATTTTATATGAATTTTTAAAAGATCCTACAACTTTTTGACAGGTCTGAAAGAACGCACGTGGCAAGCTGTCATTCTGACCTGTCAGAACTTAAACGTTCTTTAATAAATTCATATAAAATTGAGGGTTGGAGGGATCGATCTCAAATTTTATACACATACTTAGGCATACCCCATAAGCACTGTGACCAAGTGTCAAGCTTCTAACTCTGAAAATGCAGAAGTTATAGGTTTATTTATATGGTTTGCCAGTAATCCGAAAAAATCTGATATAATCGGGCTGAAAATTTTCGGATCGGATATTTATCGGAGGTTTTTCTATCATATCGTTATCGTTAATCGGATGTCCGATAACGAGGTTATCGTATAGTTATCGGACATTTTAATGATACAATACACATCCCTAATTCACAGCAGCTTTGTTTTTTGGCAAATAGGCTTGTGTGAGAGAATGTATCGGTGTTGGTTGTATATGATTGTGTTGATGGATTTTACAGTTCCCAAAAGAATGAAGAAATCAATCCTAGGGTTAGCAGTTAAAAGTGATGAGTAGCATGTTGGCTGTTACTAGTCTATGTCTAACTGCTGCTTGCAAACAAGAAAGCCTAGTGAATTGCATATGTCAGCTGTTATACGCATTTTGTCAGGCCCTAGGAATACAGCATGAAGACTTTGATCAAAGGCTTTGGTGACCACAGAGAAGCCAGTGGAATATCCAATTGCTTTCTGTTAAATTACCCTAGGCAGCGATACTTTTGCTTTTGAGATGGCTCAGTGTGAAACTTAACAATTCAGCTGGATTTCCCAAAATGAAGCCCTGTCTGTTGTATGTGCACTGCTGAAATATATAAAGGAATCTAGATTTGATTTCACTAGTGCAAAGATAACAATGGAACAAGGCGACAACTTTGTGGATTGAGGAAGATCATAAGGAAGTATGAAACTGCAACAGAATGGAACCAGCAACTTTCATAATACAGAATTCCTCTGTAGTGTTCACCTTTGAAGTTTTTGATTTTCAAAGGCATTGACTTGCAGTGTCAGTGTCACTTTGCTGACTGACTCAGTCCTTCCCCTAATACTGGTGTTCAATTTATTCTGGGGATCCAGGGGCCAATTCCCCCCCCCCCGAACCCACTAGAGTCTTCCCCTTCCAGTTTGCTGCTGAAACTTAGTAGCACTGCAGCATTTTCTTTAAAATAGCCCTTTTTCTTGCCTCACCACCAAATTTCAGCAGCAAACCACTATTTAAAACAATGGGAGGGAAAAGGATCTGTTTTACTGCCAGACCATCACATTTTGCAGCGGTGTTGGGGACACACAAATGTATGCAGGGGTGCTGCATGCAGTATACAGACCACATGTTACTCGCCTCTACCCTAAAGAATCATGTTCATAGCTTGGAGGTGCTTATAGGTCCATTTTCGTCATTAGAGGCACAAGTGTCTTCTGTGACACAGCACCTTTTACCAGTTTAGGCTGGTACACCAGCTTAAATCCTACCTGGATAGCTGAGCATTACGATGATATTATGGCAGTGTCGTACATTCACTGGCTCTCAGTTTGTTTCTATTCAGAGTGCTGGTGGTAGTCTACAAAGCTCTTCACAACTTGCGGTCACAATATCTGAAGGAGCACCTCTTCCCACATAATCCTATCAAAGCCCCAAGAGCATCTGACAATGGCATGTGGTTTCTCTAGAGAAAAGCTTTTCAGTAGTTGCCTTCAGTTATGGAATACCTTCCCCAGAGAGGTCCACCTGGCAGTACTTTGTTATTCTTTTGGTGCCAGGAAAAGACCTTTTTATTCTCTCAAAACTTTAAATCCTCTATTTTTGCTGCTGTGCTGTGTTTTTAATTTTATCTTTGATCATTTTAGTAGTTCTTAGGATGCATGCTTTTAGTCTTTGCTGCTTGTAATTGATTGTTTCATTGTGCTGTTCCTTTTTAATGTGGATTTTACTTACTTTTTTATTGTATGTTGTCTTGAGAATTATCTGATATAGGTGATTCATAAATCTTAGAAATAAATACATAAATAAATAACATAATACTGATCGACATTATAAGGCATATTTAAGGATTATGATGAGATAATGTATCTGAATTCCTGAACATACTAAAGTGCTATATAGGTAATGATTATGATAATTATTTCTTCAGATAATATTCCCAAAGGATAGAGAAGCTTTGCTGAAGTTCATATAAAGGAAATAGATCCCTTATCACAACCTCATTTTAGAGCTGGGTTAACAAAAACAATATTCTCTGGCTTTCAGGAAATAGAATTATAATACTTTTCAAGAAAACTAAGTAGATGTATCTTTATTTATTTTCAGTACCTTGATAATAGGGTCTAAGGTACACCTTAATGCAGGAGTAGTTACAAAATGGTATATTAATCATGTGCAGTGACATGGCACAGAATGAGCTTACATGGGAAATTGAGATCACAATCCAAAGGTGTACTATATGGCTAGCATAAGTTTAGGCACCTATCGTGCTGCCTGGATGAATTTAAATTATTCGGATACAAGGATATGAACTTTGTTAATATCAAACTTACCTGCTTGACCCATACCTTTCTTGGCTTATCCTTATGATCCAGGAGAAACTGAGGACATGACCTTCATGACGAGCAGCATCTCATTGAAGGTTAGTTTAATCTGGTCTGAAGGACGTAATGGCAAAACTTCTGAGATAAATCCTCCCTTGATCCACTAGATCCAGGAAATTATAGGCCAATGTCCAGTGTTCCATCCTTGGCTAAGGTAGTTGAGTGGGCAGTGGCCAAGCGCCTGAGGTATTTCTTTATGAAATAAATCATTTTTCGGGGCTTTTGATGCCATCACTCATGGTATCCGTCTGGAATGATAAGTGGAGTTTGATGTAGGGGGCAACACACTCCAGATTCCTGAGGAGCAGCTGTTCCTCTGGGAGCTCACTTCTAATGTCCCCTAGGGATTTGTATTATCAGCTTTGTTTTAATATGTACACAATTCCACTGGTTGAGGTCATTCAGTGTCTTGGAATGGGTTGTCATCAATATGTAGGTGACACACAGCTCTAGACGTATTTTTCATTTTAACCAGGTGATGCAGCCTCTTTGCTAGGCACTTACTTGTCTGGAGTCAGTAATGGACTGGGCAAGAATAAATCAAGACAAGACAGTTGCCCATGATGGACAACCCTAATTTCAATGAAGTGATGGAAATGCCTACCTTGGATGAGTCACACTCCTCCTGAAAAATCAGGATTGTCATTGGGGCTGCTTGCTGGATGGCCAGTTTAAGCTGTTTACTTCACTACTTTATTGTGGTGCTGCCCCTGAAGGCAATTGAGAAACTTCTATTGGTCCAAAATATGGTAGCCGATTAGTTTCTTGTATTCACCATAAACTTGTTCTCTGTGAGCTGCACTGCTTGCCAATTTGCTTCTGGATTAAATTCAAGGTGCTGATACTCATCTTTAAAAAGCCTTGTCTGGGCCCAGGTTGTTTGAGGGAGCTCCTTATGTTCCTTCCCACTCTGAGAACTAGAAACAAATTCTTTTGGCTACCTCACTTATCAGGCTTGTGGCCACTGTTTAATATACTTTTCATTGGTGGCCCCTGAATTCTAGAATTTGTTACTGAAGCCAGTGTGACAGAACCAGGAAATTGACTGTTTTTATTAAATCCCCCCCTCCCCTGCCAAGGTGAAATTGCCTTTTTAAATGAGCTGTTAAGGCCTTTTGCTTCAGACAAGCCTTTTGCAATTAAGATGTTTAATGTCACCTTTCTGTTTTTAATATGCAACTGTTATGTTCTTTTGATGCTGTAATTATATTAGAAATTTATTTATTTATTTATTTATTATAGCACTTTTATCCTGCCCTTTAGTAAAAAAAAGGCTCTCAAGGCGGCTTACAAGAATATTTCTTAAGACAATCCCTGCCCACAATCTAAAGACAGTCCCTGCAATCTAAAAAAAATGACACAAAAGGAAAGGGGATTTTATTTCCTTTTAATTGTAACTTGCTTTGAGAACAGTTGTTGAAAAGCAGGCTTTACATTTGCAAAATCAATTAAGCGGAAAGCTACATTGCTGGAACTGAATTTCTTCTGTGCTTTTGTTCCAGGCGTTTCAACTCCTATGCTTAATTTTCAAGATATGGGAAGTATAAGGGATCATTGTCCCTCTCATCCCAACCTTACTAAGGAATAGACTTCTCCAGTGTAAACTTTTGGATCTGGAGCTGCATAAATCCTTGCAAAATGTGCATACAACATAGAATGTATATTCTAAAAATACTAATCTGATTACTGTATTGAATTTTATCTTTATTCTTGAATTCCACTTGTACTATGAGACTGCATATGTGGGGGAAATTATAGATTTGTGAGCCAAACCTGTCTCATAAACAGGTTCTGGACAGGTAGACAGATTGTGAACTTGACCTTTCTGAAGTTAAGGCAGCGAGGAATACAAATTGTATTTTAGTAACCTAGATAACATCACTTAGCTTAAAGTGTTAAGTGTGCTAGCTTCCCCTTTTGGGGCCTCTTAGAAAGAGAACCCCACCCTGCCAAAGTAGATAAGAGGTTGTTTTCATGTTTACTCCACCTGGCCATAGCAGAGTGCAGAAGAGTGATAAAGAATAGTATAAATTGTTTTTCTTGTGTGTAGAATGATGTAATTAACAAATTGCATAATGCTACAAGCCTATAAAAGTGAGTCTCTGATGATGGAATTTTAGTCAAACTCTTGACATGTTCTAGGGTACTGACTCCTTTCAACTTGCTTGTAATAAAGTTTCTTATTGAAAGGAGACACAGGCTGAATTCGGACGACACAATAAACAACTGGGGGGGGTGGGACAATTGTCAGTTGTATTGACTATCGTGTCGTCCAAATGCTGCCATAGTCAACTCAGCGCTGATCCTAATCCACATCACAGTTGATTATTTATTACTATGTTGTGTGGTGAGTACCCCCTAGATGAACAACTGTAAAGTTGATTATTACCCCACCATTGACTGTCGTGTTGTCTGAATTCAGCCACAGTCTTGAGTGTCTTTGACCCCCACTGAAAGATCCGAAAAGGAAAGAGGTACGTGGTTACCAAAATTCCCCCACACATTTTATGAATATTGTTCATGTTTCTTAAAGGCAAAAAATGGAGAGAAGCAGGTTATCAGAATGCTAAGATACTTTATTTCCAAGCCCAACACGTTTCGGCCTATGTTGTTTTTTAAGGCCTTCTTCAGGGGCTTGATAAGAGATGTCTGCAGAAATACTCTTAACAGGATGATAGCCCCCCAGTCACCAGTAATTATCGTAGGAGACTATCATCCTGTTAAGAGTATTTCTGCAGACATCTCTTACCAACCCTCTGAAGAAGGCCTTAAAAAACAAAATAGGCCGAAACACGTTGGGCTTGCAAATAAAGTATCTTAGCATTTTGAGAACCTGCTTCTCTCCTTTTTTTGCCCTGAGTTGGAAGCTCTCCTCCCTTTGGTTTCATGTTTCTTAAAGGCAATGGCTGAAGGGCAAAGGTCTTTGCATGCTGAAATAGATTCCCGTATATTCCATGTTTTCCAGACTATCCTCTTTCAAAACATGACTCTGCCATGTCTCAGATGGAAATGTTTACATTCGACAATAGTTGCTCACCTGGTTGTTTGCGGTGAGAGTGAATTGTTTCCAGGAATGGAATTGTGTGTGTGTGTGTGTTTCTTTTAGGCTACAAATGATTAACACAGATATATGTGGGCAATTGGGTTAATAGAAATGTTTCTGGGCATTTTTAATAACATTCTGTGGACATGCTTTCAAGGCTGTATTATTCTGAAGGTCTTGTTACAGATGCAACGTGCAATATAAATGCAGCATATGAACAACCAGACTCTGAACAGTGTATTTGACCCGTGCATTGAGAAAAGCAGTTGGAATCCTTAAGTTTATTTCCACATGACTAGCAGTGTTGTTTAGAAATAAGCAAAGAGATTAGTTTAAATTAAAAGATTAGCTGTTCCAAAAGTAGTAATTTAGATAATCTCTTGTGGATTTGAGGCAGAAACTATACTTGACATGATACTACTTTTGAGTTTGGGATGCCCTCCTGAAGGAGATACGCTTGGCACTGACGCTTGGCGGCAGTGGGACCACTCCTAAAGAAATCTTCCCTGAACCCTGAAAATCTTAATAACTACAGGCCAGTAGCAAATGTTCCATTCCTGGGCAAGGTCCTGGAGTGGGTGGTTGCGAGCCAGCTCCAGGCACTCTTGGATGAGACCGATTATCTGGATCCATTTCAGTCGGGTTTCAGGCCTGGTTTTGGTATGGAAACAGCCTTGGTCGCCTTGTATGATGACCTATGTCGGGAGAAAGATAGGGGGAGTGGGACTCTGTTGATTCTCCTTGATCTCTCAGTGGCTTTTGATACCATCGACCATGGTATCCTTCTGGGACGACTGGCTGAGTTGGGAGTGGAGGCACTGCATTGCAGTGGTTCCGCTCCTACTTGGGGGGGTCAGCTCCAGAAGGTGGTGCTTGGGGAACATTGCTTGGCCCCGTGGATTCTCCAGTATGGGGTTCCGCAGGGGTCAGTCTTGACCCCCATGCTGTTCAACATCTACATGAAACCGTTGAGTGCAGTCATCCGGAGTTTTGGAGTGCGTTGTCATCAGTACGCTGATGACACGCAGCTCTATTTCTCCTTTTCATCTTCATCAGGTGAGGCTGTGGATGTGCTGAACCAGTGCCTGGCTGCGACAATGGACTGGATGAGGGCTAATAAACTGAAACTCAATCCAGACAAGACTGAGACGCTGTTAGTGGGTGGTTCCGCTGACCGGATGGAGGGTGTTCAACCTGTTCTGGATGGGGTTGCACTCCCCTTGAAGGAGCGGGTTCATAGCTTGGGGGTTCTCCTAGAACCATCTCTGTCACTTGAGGCTCAGATGGCCTCAGTGGCACGGAGTGCCTTCTACCAACTTCGGTTGGTGGCCCAGCTACGTCCCTATCTGGACAGGGATAACCTGGCTTCAGTTGTCCATGCTCTGGTAACCTCCAAGTTAGATTACTGCAATGCACTCTATGTGGAGCTGCCTTTGAAGGTGGTTCGGAAGCTGCAGCTTGTGCAAAATGCAGCGGCCAGATTGATAACCGGAACCAGTAGGTTCAAGCATATAAGACCTACTCTGGCCCGCTTGCATTGGCTGCCTGTATGTTTCCAAGCCCGATTCAAGGTGCTGGTTTTAACCTATAAAGCCTTACATGGCTTGGGACCACAATACTTGATGGAACGCCTTTCCCGACATGAACCTACCCGAACACTACGTTCAACATCTAAGGCCCTCCTCCGAGTGCCTACTCCGAGGGAAGCTCGGAGGTCAGCAACAAGAGAGAGGGCCTTCTCTGTGGTGGCCCCCCAATTGTGGAACAATCTCCCTGACGAGGCCCGCCTGGCGCCAACATTGTTATCTTTTCGGTGCCAGGTCAAGGCTTTCCTCTTCTCTCAAGCATTTGGCAATATCTGAGGAGCCTGGGTTTGTTTTTTTGTTTTGTTTTGTTTTTGTAGCTTTTTGAAGTGTTGTAGTGGTTTTAAATGTACAGATTGTGTGTGTGTTGTTTGTTTTTGCTGTTTTAATTTTTGTATATTGTTTTTAATTGTTTTTAATCTTATGTAAACCGCCCAGAGAGCTTCGGCTATGGGGCGGTATACAAATGTAATAAATAAATAAATAAATAATAATATTTTATGTTTTGAACATTGTATTGTAGATTTCAAGAGTTTACATATACTCCTTGAGATTAATTTTTGGATCAAACTGGTGTGTGAATTCTTAAAATAAGTACATGTCTTTACTTTTTAATGTAGCAGGTTTGTGCAATTACCTAATGATGGAGAAGCATTATAATTATACATGAATTATACATAGAGATGTAAAATTTCTAGAAATGTTGAGACCATGGGAAAAAAACCAAACTGTCAAGAATGCACATTTACTGCAGGGAATGCACAATGGTGGCTTTACTCATATGTTGAGAAACTGAGCATAAATGTATATAGGTAAGATATACTTTATATCAATAATTTTGGGAATGAAAGAACTAACTATGCTGGGAATCTTACAGAGAGGATTAAAAAAGCATTTCCACCCTTGGCATTTCCAGACATTTTACATCTCTACTCTTTCTATAAAAGTGTTCTTGTTACATCAGTTTTAGAAATCATTTTGGCTGGGGTAAAACCCAAGAAACAACATGTAAATACTTTGTCTTAAATTCTAAAAGAAAATATTTCATAATCCAAAGCTGTTCAGTTTTTTCAGGAAAAAAAAAACGGATCTTGGGAAAAAAATTGGGGGGAAATGTTGTTGGTTTTTTAAAAAACGTTTCTGGGGGTTTTCCAGGCCTTCACATCTCTAACTGTACATACCTCAGCCTTCATATGATTTTGTGTGTGCGTAAACCTGTGAGTTCAAACCATCCTCTACCATATTCCTAAGTCCTTATTTCCAAGTAATAGAAGATTTCCGTATCCCTACTGAATTACGTGTCCTCACCCCCCCCACCTCATGGTATATTCACCCTTTCCATCAGTAAGTTAATTTCCAATACCCAATTTTCCTTTCTGTCGATATATACATGAAGAGCATCCATTGCTTAGCATCAGCTACATAACAAGTAAAAACCCTATTTCCCGCTTCCACTTCTGGAACAATCTGACAGATAAGAAGTAGAGTTGGCCTTAAATGGCCTTTGATCACATCCAGACACATTCTCTGTGGCTGTATCCAGTTTATGGAACATCTTGCTTTGTGAGAACTGGCTTCTGGCCACTTCTACTGCTTATCAGAAGGTTTCTATTCCAGCAGGAAATCGACCTACCTGATTAGTGATTTCCATAGTGAACTTTTATTCATAGATGACATATATATGTTGCTTTTGTTTTGTTGGTAGTTGGTACTTTACTGTTTTCACCTGTCATAAACTGCCCTGAGTTTTGCACATGCATTGGAAAGATGGTGGGGAGGGACTCAGCAACCAGAAACAGCACAAGACAGTTTGTTGTCTAAAGCAAAAACAAGTTAAATCTCCCCCATACCTTTTAGAAGTACAAATATATTTTCATGATACCCACCAAAATTTACTCCCTCATCCTGTCTTGGTAGGGCTGTTCTTGTTGGCAGCTGTTGGAATTTCTGAGTAGTAGTATTGTGTGAATGCTAGTCTCATTTTGTACAATGGTGTTAAATAAGAAATTGATTTAGGATTGGGATCACACATTTGGAAATTGAATGAATAAACTTTCAAGCTCATGATTTATCGACTGTTTTAATAAAAGCCAGCTAGGCTACAGCTATTTGAGAGAAGTTCCTTTTGTAAGACAATTAACTTGTTTGCAGAATTGCTTTGTACAGTACAAATCTGTTGGAGCTCCTGCATGCTCTTGCAAGTAAAAATAATATAACTTATTTAGATTTAGGCATGTACTGATTAAAATCTCTGTCCCATTTGGCCTTATCTTGTATTTTGTAACTTAGATTTCCTGTTCCATTTTGTATTTCAGTACTATAATACATTATTCAAGGCATGAAGAAGATAACTCAAACTTGTTGCCTAAACCTCTTCTTTTGTAGGCTCCTCAGTGACTCATATTAGTCAGAACCTCTTTCCCATCAACCTTTCTAACCTGGCACTATGCATCCTGATCCTGGACCTTTACAAGAACTGCTTTTTCTTACAGTTTTCTTCTCTACTACAGCATCAGGTAGGTTCACCTTCCTGAATTTCACATGCTCCTAATGTTCTATTTTCGATTGTCAAATGTTGACAGAAGCTTATCAGTCAAGCTAAAAAATAATGTACTACTTTCTATATTTAAAGCTGACTTTAACAAAAAGATTCTAGGCATTTAAAATTAAGTTCAGTAAGCACACCTATGATATAGCTCTACATTAGATAGTTTGGCTTCAAGTTATTCAAAATAATGTCTGTGCTGTCAGTCTGGCACAGTTAACTTGATTGTGAGAGAGTTGTAAATGCTCATCTTGAGTTAAGGTCTAGCTACAAATTTGGTTTCTGTTCCAGTTTAAAGTACTATTAGATGAAAATGCAGAGATTTTGAGGATATGTATGAATTTAAAAGTAGACTACAGTAGTCTGAATTTGTAAGTTATAAATATGTTCATCTTTTCATAGTGCTAAAGGAATTGGTCATCTTACGTGTGGGTGTCTTTCTTTTTTAGACTTGATTCCTCACTTTGTTTCTGAGCCGCTTTCTACCATCCAGAAGCCTGGTGCAACTGTAAAACTTCACTGTTCTGTTGAGCCATCTACAGCTCATGTTTCTTGGCTATTCAACGGGGAGAAATTGCACAAGAAAGTGGAGCAAGTAGACCCACAGCCGGGATCCCTGACAATCTTCTCTCTTAGCCCTTCAAATTCTGGTATCTACCAGTGCATTTCCAATAACAGCATTGGTGCAATTATCAGCAGACCTGCAACAGTAGCTATAGCTTGTAAGTTATATTCTATTTGATAGCAAAATGGCACACATTACCCTTTAATGTCATTTGATCCCTTCCATTGGCTCCTTGGGTTTACCTGCATGCACTTAATGTTTGGAAGAATGCTCTGTGTTTTTAAACAAGCTTCATTTAGAGGTAATGCCGAAATACTTTTAGCTGTACTGCCTTAAAAACCACAGCGTGATGCAAAATGTTTATTCTATGTGCCTTCCGCCTGAAAATATTTGCATAATCTAGAAAGAAGCTGGTAATAACTGTTCCACTTGATCCTTTTAAAAATATGAATTGGAAAGGAATGTGCTAAATGAAGAAATCTACATGCAGCCCTGCCTAACCTCTCCCTGCTTTTTAAGCAGATGGTTCAAGCTTGACCACTTTAGCCTAATTTGAAAGGGGAGGGGAGCAACAAGAAATTTGAGTGTGTCCTTAAAGAAAGCCCATTCTTTCCATGGAGATTACCATACTTTGTGTTATAAACGATATTCCATGTTTCATGGCTGATCTCAGCCATGCACATTTTTAGATGTCCATATACAAACTGGCTAAAATGTCAAGACCCTAACAAAATCATCCCACTTCCATATTTGTCTTTTGAAAACCTTTCCCCCTCTTGTACTGAAGATTGTTTCTGAGCTCAGGATGATTTGGCTATTTGGAATCAGAGGTAAAATGCCTGAATTGTGCCTTTGTAAGCTTGGTTTTGATGAATATCCTTTATAAAGATGCTTTACCTATGAAGCATGTCCAGAATACCCAGAAGATAAAAGTTTCTCATAATTGAGAAAGGTAAGTGTTTTTGTAAAGTAGTGACCCATAGCAAGATCCTCTTGAGAGCTTGTAAAGGTCAGTCAATACTGACAAACTCTTACTAGCTCAAGGAAGCTCTGAATATATGTTCCATGTGTACTGTATTACTTGCAGGTGAAATAGCTACTGGCAAATAAATGAGCTAGGAGTTCCTGTAATTTAATATGAGAATCTTATAATACACTGAGAGGCTCACTAATGTTTCTTCCACATCATGTCAAGTTGTTCTACTATTGTAATTACCTTCCATCTGCAGAAACAATTAAATCTTCTGTTCTTGTTATATGAACTTACCTTGCACCTGAATTTATTACCAGTATCTCACTATTTGTTGTGTCTCAACTTTCCCTGTTACTCTCAGTTATTTTACAAAGAAACTAAGAACTCCTTTCATCTTTGATGTTGAGTGGAAATACTGTTTAACCAGATAATCTTGCCATGATAGAAAAGATTAGGGGCTTGGGCAGATGTTACTTCTCAGGAGAGGAAGTCAATGCTGTAATTGGGGGTTCAGGGGAGGGGCAGTGAGCCCCAGGATCATGCATGCTCTCCTCTACCCATCTTACTGTGTTTAGAAGAGAAGGTTCAAAACACCAACTTTACTTCTACACATAGTAAGGAGAGGATACTCATGAAGTTGAGGCTTTCCCCCACTGTTACTTGTCCAGAGAGAGTCAGTGCATCATTTTGTCAGGCCCCAAGCACCTTAATGTTTTTAAACAGAGAACTTTTGGGAACACTGTATAGATCCTGGTTCTAAATCTTTAAAGGAAAAAATGTGAAATTTTCTTCCAGATCTTGATGATTTTGAGACTTCATGGAGGAACACAATTACAGTGGAAGAAGGGAATACTGCTTTAATCGGTTGCAAACTACCAAAAAGTAGACCAGAGGCACGTGTTCGTTTCCGCGTACGGGGAAAGTGGCTGGAACAATCAACAGGTGAGATTCTATGTAAGAAAAAGATATCCTTCTCTCAGCATACTGTTGGATACTTTTGCAAGAATTAATTTGAGCTTTGCTCATTACATTATACTTCTTTGTTGAAGTATAAAACATGTTTAAACACTGACAGATTTACAGAATGGAAAATCAGCCTATATAGTTCTTCGTTTTAAAAAAAAAAACCCTCTCTTTTTTTAACTTAGAAAACTACCTACTTCTTCCATCTGGAAATCTACAAATTTTGAATGTATCGTCAAATGACAAGGGATTCTATAAGTGTGCAGCATATAACCCTGTCACTGAAGACCTTAAATCTGAACCTACAGGACATAAGCTCGTAATCAGCAGTGAGTATTAAAAAAACAAGAATAAAACCCAGTAAAATTATAGGACGTAACCACCAAGGTCTGCCACTGCTGTGAATGCTCTCTCTATTTCAATCTATCCAGTTTGGTTGGAAAGCCTACCAAACTATCAGATCTCATGCGGATAAAGCATAACAACTTCAACTGTGGCTGGGAGCCAGTGTGATGTAGTGGTTAGAGTGTTGGACTAGGACTGGGAAGACCTGGGTTCTAAAACCCTCTCTGCCATGAAGCTCACTGAGTGACTTTGGCCAGTCACTGACTCTCAACCTAATGTCACAGGGTTGTTATGAGGATACATAGGGAGGGAAAGGGTCATGTGCTCTTTAGAGAGAGGGATATAAATGTAGCAAATAAATAAAATAAATGTTGCATCTGAGTACCTAAACTTTTGATTAAGGATATGAAGCCATGATTTGCAAAGCATTTGTAAACTGTGGCTTTTGTTAAGAGTTGCATTTGCACCAAGCAAACCATGGGGGAAAGGTCATAGCTCAGTGGTAAAGCACAGTCTTTGCATGCAGAAGATCTCAGGTTCAATCCCTGGCATCTTCCAGCTAGGGCCAGGGCAGGCACCTGACTTAAAACCTGGAAAGCTGCTGCTAGTCAGTGAAGACAATTTTGAGCTAAATAGACTAATTGTCTGACTGAGTATAAGGTATGTTATACCTTATACTATATGTTAAGGTAGTTTGTAAGCAGAGACAGGAAAAATGATAACCAGATCTCATTCATATCTCCATTATGGAAGGGCTTAGCTTGGTAACTAAATCATGGCTTCACTATATGTTTGGAACTTAACCAGGCATAAGGGAACAAACTTCATTTAAAAGTTATGTTTGTACTGGGCCTCAGGTTCTGATAAAGAGTATATAATCTGACAAAGAAATGGAATGCCATGAAAATAATGTGGGATGCTAGGGTCTCCTGGATACCCAATTTTATAAATGACTCATGTCTCCTTTCCCCTTAATTTCCAGGCTCTTCCTCAGAGGATTTTCGAATCATTCACCCCTCCAGTTCTCAGGCTTTGGCAGTGCCCCAGCACAGTCCCCTGATGTTGGAATGTGTTGTTAGTGGACTGTCTGTTTCTTACGTTCATTGGTATAAAGATGGCAAAGATGCACTCACTAGAGGAAGGTGGCGAATGCTTCACTCCCATCTTATAATTGACTCAATTGATACATCAGATGCTGGAAATTACTCCTGTGTGGTGGAAAACAAGCCTGGAGTTGTGAAACATGCAAATTACAGTGTAAATGTACTTGGTAAGATATAACAATGGAAGAATGATTAATTTGCAAGTTTCTTGAATGAGACATTTACAGTCAATGACCTGGTTTACTCACATGGCAGCCCCCTGTGTCTTAATATACCCATGGGGGCTATCATGTTGTACCAGATGGCCACAGGCACCATGGGTGCCTGGCTTGCCATGTGATGCAAACCCAGGAGGCAGGGGGTTGTATGAGGGCTAGACAAACCTCAAATAACCAATGGCTTGTTTTAAGGTTATTTCAAGCTTGTCTAACTCTCAAAGAACCCCTACTTGCCTGGATTCACACAATATGACAGGTCATGGCAAGCCATGCACCCAAGGGCACCTTGCAAAAATGGCAGGTGCCCAGCACAACACAACAACCCCCATGGGTAAATTAAATTACAGTTGGCTATTGTAATATGCAAATAGGCCCAATGAAACATGCTAGTGTGAAATCATCAGAATAACTTGTGAAGACTTTGTTTGTTTGTTTTTTAGAATCTCCTTCAATTTCAAAAGGATTGCAGGATCAGTTAGTGCCTCTGGGTGAAAATGTGCATCTTTCCTGTGAAATACATGGAAACCCAATACCCAATCTTACCTGGTACCATAATGCAGCTCCTGTCTATCTTTCTTCACGGCACTTAATTTCAGGAAACAAATTGAGGATTAGTGGTGTCACTAGAGAAGATACAGGGCTGTATCAGTGTTTAGTAAACAATGGTGATGGATTTGTGCAGTCTACTGGAAGGCTTCATTCACAAGCAGGTAAGAAAATTTCACCATACATCTTTCTCTTTAAGGTTCTGCTTTTTTGGCCTCCTTCAGTCTAAAATGAAAATAGCCTTTTTGCATCCTAGAGTTATTCTACTGAATTGTTCTTGACCAATGTTATGCTTTAAATTGTAGGCTTGGAAGAGATCTATCTCTTTCACTTCCGTTATGAAGACTATAGTTTATCAACAAATTGTTGGCTGTGGCTGTGCAAACTTTTGTATGTTTATTATAACATGAGTTTGTTCTGTATTTTTATGTTTTAAATAGACAGAGGTTCCAAGCCAATTATAACTTCACTGCCACCAAGCACCAAAGTGACAGAAGGTGACACAGTGACATTATCTTGTAATGCCTCGGGACTGCCTACTCCTGTAATCCGTTGGTACAGCAGCCAAGGACTGATTAACAGCCATCCTTCACAGGTACTTCATTCGAAATCACGCAAGTCAACCTCCCAAACAAGAACTGGCAACTCCATTTCTGACAGAGCCTACTTCATCATGTCTCGCAGTGGGTCAAGCTCCCTGTATATCCAACCTGTTACATCAGAGCATGCTGGGAAATACACCTGTGAAGCAACAAATGAATATGGGTTTGCTCGTTCAGAGACTTCCCTTACAGTTGGTAAGTCACTTCCAAGTTTGTTACTAAAAAATGTGCAATACTTGGGATAAAAGTACTCTCAGGTTCATCATTTTGTTAAAGTGGGAATTCGATTAACCATGGATAATGTGTGGTCAAGGGCATCTGCCAATTGCTGGATGATGATCCTATACATGCTCATTTACCTTTATTAATTTGGCAGGTGCTCTTTCTGTGTCAGTCCTTTGCTTTGAGTCCAAAAATAAGATTTATTTGAAACCATAATTAGTTGCCTACTCTGTAATTGTGCACTATCTAATCAGCATTATTATATTTTCAAGTCTGTTCTTTTGACGTTTTGTGATCAGTGGGCTCTAATCTGATAATATTGTACCATCCATAACCTACGGTTACTGTCATCAGTCATCACATTGTTTCTAAGTAGTGCTTAGCTTATGTTGTGAGAGAGGCAGGGCTTTCCTCCTCCCACTCCATTTTCCATGAAACAGCCAGAAATAGCATCCATACTTTTGGATATATCAACAGAGATTTGAAGAGAGGCAGGCATGCTGGAAATTCATGGCCTTTGCATTATGAAATATCTAATTAGTGTTAGGTAGTATACATAAAGGAAAAACGCAGTTAGGAGTGTGTAGCACTTGCATATTTTAACTACCCATTGTCAGTCTCAGGGAACAGAATCTTTTCCGTTCTTTCACATTTTTTATGTGTTCTAGCAGACTTCAAAATTCCTGCCCCACCTAGTTACTGACAAGCTGCTGCAGATGCTAAATTTGTTTTGCTGCTTAGGCTTTTCTGTGTAATTGACTTGTGTTACTTTAGAAAAGCATTAGCACCAAGAAGTACAGGAATGTGACACTACTCAAAGAATACTTAACATTTTTTATCCTTATTTTCTATCAAATTGGTTGGAATTAATTGTAGTGCTTAGGAACCAGATAGGCAATTGCAGAAGAACTTGGAGCTGTCCTCTGGTTGCTCCTTCTTCAGTCCATAATCCTAGCTACATATTTTATTTTATTTTTTTGCAGATTTGAAGAGAACATTGAAACTATGTGTATCTCTAACCTTTGACTTCCTTCTGTAGTTTCCTACGAGGCTAGTACAAAAGCAGAAGAAATTGCTCCTGTGGAAGTTGCCCAGAGTGATGAAGGAGATGGAGATTATGATAAAGAAATGGGCCTCCAAAGATCACCTCCAGCAGAGAGTCCTACTGACAAAGTTACTACAGAAAAAACATCTAATGGCATTTCCCCACCAGAAGCTCCAATCATTCTCAGCCCCCCACAGACTCATAAACCGGACCAGTACAACCTTGTTTGGCGGCCTGGAAAGGATGGTGGCCAGCCAGTTAATGCCTATTTTGTGAAATACCGCAAGGTAATTCATCATTGAGTTGCCTCCCTTGCTTGCTTTGGCAACCTTGATGAGTAGGGGTATGATAGTTTTTGATAACAGGACTTGATGTTAGGCAATTAAAAAACATGAATCTTGGAAAGCTACAAAACTTGGTATTTAACGATAACGTTAGGTCAGAATTAAACTAGGGTAGCTCTAATACAGTTAGAATATTTGTGGTAATAATGATTGACATGGGTTTGCAGCTTCTAAACATGCTTGGGCTTTGTTCAATATAAGGGTTGAAATTTGAATTACACAAATAGTAGGGAAATGTTTTGGTGGTGAATGTAACAATTACATTATGTTTTAGTTTTTTGATGAAAGCTTTTCTGACTAGTCACTAGCTATATAAAAATGCCTTAAAATTAGAATCAGCAATATGTTTTCCTGCATCTTAAGCCAAGCATTACCCATAAATTGAAACTGTTCATCTGTGGGTATCCTGGTCTCATTTTGACCTAGAACCAAAAATATCACAAAGTATTTTTGACCTGGCCAAATTCTTGAAATCTCATGAGACTTCTTATATAATTTTGTATCCAGAGACAGCTGGTTCAATTAAATATTGAGTCTTCAATACCAATTGGAAAATCTCTTCCACCAGTCTTCTGGAATTATGGATATATTTTATTTATGCACTTTTTAGTACTTGTTCTTTTATAACTTCTATAACAAGCAGCTGCTGCTTTTGCAAAATTGCTACATTCCAAGGTTTCCAAGACATGTTGGACAAACTTTGCCATATCTCAGTACAAGCTCTGATAATTCTATCACATCAGTACAAGTGTCTTTTATTCATTAGTTTATTTGTGTTAAGTTCTTCTTCTCTTTCCTTCAGCATTTGGGATGGGGGGGGGGATATTCCCCAAAGTCTCCTGTCGTTTCCATTTTATTTTGCATTTATTTGGCATTAAAGACCACTTCCTATGAGATTGTTCTGCAGTTGAGTAAAACAAAGGACTATAAAATATACACAGTGGATATCAGATATGAAGTGTGTCTACATGTAGGTTGTCTATTTTAAAATACATGTAGGTTGTCTATTTTAAAATACATGTGAGCCAGCTAAACTATTTTTAGACACATGGCAAGAAGCCCCAATACTTAATGTGGGACACTTGCATTTTTTGTGCAAATAGTCCTTATTATGATGTTGGAAGCTGTTTTACTCTGTTAAATATCTGTTCAGTGGTTCATTATGTTTAGTCTGGATTGAGGCATCCATCAATTTAGGACACTGTTTTACCCTAACCCTTTATGCATATGTGACTTACTGAGGACTGAATCCTTAAGAATTTCTTCTCTCTTCCCTGTTTTCTAGCACTGGCAGGCAACTCCCATAGTCACTTATGCTAGTAATGGTTGCTAAAATGACTAATCGAATGAGATTTATCGTGCAGTACTTACCTCAAAGCTATGTTTTTTCCATCTCTGGTTTCAGTGGTGTCTTCCCCCTCTCCTGATTATCGACTTGCAGCTTGTAACCTGTTTACACTCTCTTCTGCTTCCTTATTTCCCCCGTCTCTCTACTTCTTTATGCCAAAGAACTTATCATTAGAAAAGTGTTGTATACTGTTAATAACCTCCAAAGGAATAGGGTAGCCATACTGTTTGTTTGTTTGTTTGTTTTTAAATGCACAAAACACCAATTCTTTCATGTTGTAAACTGCACAAAGACTGAAGATATGAAAAATCTTAGAGGTCAGAATTCAACCTTGAGTGCTCTATTCTTTTGTGGACTAGTCTAAAAAAAACACCAATACCAGTAATTGATGACAACCAATCAATATTCTCCAAGGTTATTTTTCTTGGTATGAAGAAGTGCCTTCCAAGGTTCTGTCACTACAAGCCATGTAAAATTAGAAATGGTAGCTTCAGTGGATTACTGAAGAAAGAAACTAGAAATGAATTTTATAAAGTAATTAGCTATATTGCATTTAAATCACTTGTTACCATATTCTTGTAATGAATAAGTAGAATCCTAGGTTATGTTTAGGCTTGTCTTTTCCCTTGCTTGACTGCAGCAGATTTAGATAGGGTTTTCTTTGTTCTTAGCCCTTTGTGATTCCTCCTTTTACAGCTGGATGATAATGTCAATGTTACCAGCTGGAATACAGTCCGTGTCCCTGGAAGCGAAAATGAACTTTGTCTCTCAGAACTGGAACCTTCCAGTCTCTATGAAGTCTTGATGGTAGCCAGAAATGTGGCTGGTGAAGGCCAGCCTTCCATGCTTACGTTCCGCACCAGCAAAGGTTTGCTCTGTTATTACATCTTCCTCCTGAATATGTTTCAGGTGGTGCCTTTCTCTTCTAAAGTTCCAGTTTGTGGAAACCTCTAACATATAATACCAAGAAAAGTCAAAGATAGTTGTTGTAGTGTTGTTGGAACCCCATATCCAGTACTTGCTCTGACCAGAACTCTAGTTGGTTCCTAAGGTTCTGTGAATGAAGTTCCATTCACAGAAAGGGCAGTCCTAGCTGACAAAAGAGGAGAGAAGTGATTTTCATTAATCTCCCCTCCCCTCTGTTAGCCCCCTATGAAAATCTGCTTTTGGTAGGGTGGAGGACCCTCCAGAACAGCATGGGAGGTGATATGCTGGACTGAGGCTAGATAGATAACAATCACCCCTCTAGGATTAGCAGAGGCCTTGGCTGGATGAAAGTCCCTTCCATACATGTAGATGCTTCACATTTATAAAATCTCTTCCCTTGGGGACTCTCTCGTGTATCATATGAGCATACTCCAGAAACAGACTTCTATGTTGGAGCTGTCCTTTAGTAACAAAGGCTAAACTGGTATCAGTAGTATAGTCAGTTTTAGTAGGACATAAGTACTGTAAAATTTGTTGGGTACAGTAACATTACTACCTACTTGTTTAGGACAGAATGCCATTCTGAAATGGAGTATAATTTATGTAGGATGTGTGCGATTGTAAAGTTTGCTAGAAAATTTCAAAATATACTGTAGGAGGGGATATTGACAATTTATTTTCCAGCAATGCTTCATTTATTCATTAAGTATACAATCTCTCTGTTAGAAAGATCAACTTCCTCAAAAAACACACAGGCTCCCTCTCAACCAATTGGCATTCCTAAGCACTCTGTCATTCAAGAAGGAGCAACCAACAATTTCGGTGTGGTCCTTCCGGATTCATCTCGACATAGTGGAGGTAAGTGCCACTGTTTTTCTGACTTTTCCTTATGTACTAAATGCTGCCGTCTGCAAGATGGTTTTGAAAAAACTAACTGCCTCCCTTCTGAATCTTCTCTTATTGCTCTTCACATAAGTGAAGTGTTTCTTTTGTGACTCATCGGGTTGAATTGGTGGTATGGCCACATAAAAAAATTAATTACTGGCCAAGCATCAGACTCCTGAATGGAGCTTAATGGTAGAGTACATACTTGCATGCTGAAGATGCAGGTTCAGACCCTGGCATCTCCTGTTAAAAAAAGATCAGGTAGCATGAAAAACCTCTGCCCAACTCACCAATCGGTAAGTACACAATAAAGACTGGGCTGGGTGGAGAAATAAAGGCTTTAATATAACATGCTTACCCACACAATAGTTGAGTGTGGGTTGTTTTGTACTGTGGGCTATTGTCCTGCATGAATACAGCCAGGGTGGCTTGTTAACCACCTTGAACAACCCAAGAACAGCCCATAGGTTTTCAAGGTGGCTTTTTCAAGAAAACAAGCCACACTGCGTGGTTAACAAGGCACCCTGGCTGCTTTCAGACAATGCGCTAACCCACGATTCAACACAACTCAACCTCTGAGGAAGGTCAGACTGTTGGGCTCTTCACATAACACACTAATTTATACTGAGCCACTGAGTGTGGGTTAGCATGTTGTGTGAACAGCCCTATAGGCAACTTCCAACAGTGGTGAGAAAATTTGTGAACCCTAATGGTAATTATGGATATTCTATAGTTTTACCATGGTAGCCTTCATGAACCAAAAACAGTTCTTTTCTAAATATCCAGTAGGGTTTATATTAACCAATTCCATACCTTGTGAAATAAACAATGTATAAATTAGGCAAACAATGAGTACATAAGAGTCAGGGTATGTGCAAAAATAAGTGAACCCCTGGTTGCATCAGCTCAATTAAAGGGGATAATTAGAATCAGGTGTTTATGTAATTTGATTTCAGAGGTATGTTTGGGAGACTCCACCCTATAAAAAGATCAGAAACTTTGTGAGTTTGGTCTTCACCAAATGGTTGTGTGAAAACACATCATGCCACAACCAAAACACATCTCTGGTGACCTCAGAAAAGCAGTTATTGCTGCTCATTAGTCTAGAAAGGGTTACAAAACCATTTCTAAGGATTTGGGGCTCCACCAACCCACTGTCAGACATAAGGTCTACAAACGGAAAAGGTTCGAGACCACAGTCACTCTACTGAGGAGTGGTTGTCAAAAATCTCTCCAAGACCAAACCACCATCAAGGAAATCAAAAAGAACCCCAGAGTAACATCCAAGGATCTGCAGGCCACTCTCGCCTTGGCAAATGTGAGTGTTCATGACTCAACAATCAGAAAAAGACTGAACAAGAATGGTGTCCATGGGAGGATAGCCAGGAGGAAACTACTGCTCTCTAAAAAGAACTTTACCACCTGTCTGAAGTTCGCTAAAGACCGCATAGATGATCCCGAAGACTTCTGGAACTTTGTTCTCTGGACAGATGAGTCAAAGGCAGAACTTTTTGGCCTCAGTGAGAAACGTTATGTTTGGTGAAAAACAAACACTGGCTCTTGGACATCTCTGTCAAGCATGGTGGTAGGAATGTGATGGCTTGAGCCTACTTCATTGCCTCAGGACCCGGATGGCTTTCCATCATTAATACAACCATGAATTTTGCAATGTATCAGAAGATTCTAGAGGAAAATGTCAGGCCATCTGTCTGTGAGCTGAAGCTGAACCAAAAGTGGGTCATGCAACAAAACAATGATCTAAACATGTAAGCTGATCTACAAAAAAAATGGGCTTGCGGAAGAAGGAAATCCGTGTTTTAGAATGGCTTAGTCAACGTCTGGACCTAAACCCCATTGAAATGTTGTGGCAGGACCTGAAGCGAGCTGTTCATGCAAGGAAGCCCTCAAATGCCATTGAGCTGAAGCAGTTCTATAAGGAGGAATGGCCCAAAATTCCTCAAAACCAATGTGAGAGGCTGACCAATAGTTAGAGGAAATGCTTACTTGAAGGCATTGCTGCTCAAGGAGGTGCCACAGGTGCTGAATCTAAAGGTTCACATGCTTTTTCACACATAGATATTGAATGTTGAATCAGTTGTGGATAAATACATGCTGAAAAAGTATCATGTTTGTGTGCCATTTGTTTAATCAGGTTATCTATTGTTCTTTAACTAGGATTATGGGATTCGATTAAGATCTAATAACATTTTAGGTTGGAAGTATATGACAGTCCTAAGGGGTTCACAACCTTTTTCTTGCCATTTATCTTCCATCTCCAGCTAAAGATCTTAGCTAACCAGTACTGGGTAAGGCCTCTGCCAGTCAGAGTTGATGGCACTGGTCTAGGTGGACCTATGGTCTGACTCTGCAAGGTAGTTTCACATGTAATATCCTTCGGCTGGATTTACATTATCTTGCTGTAGGATGAAAATAAATAACAACATTATATTTGGTGGTTCAAACATATCTTTTATTTGGTGGAAGTATCTTTGCAGTTTGCTATTTACCAAGGATTCATTCTTCACTCTCTACCCACCCATGTGATTCATTGGGCTGGTTCTCACAATCACCACAGCCATCGTGGTTTATTTAGGCCAAAGTGAGTTGCTGCACAGGTGGACAGCCATTTTGAATATTCAACCCCCAATGGTGGATTGCCATAGTTTGTAATGTTCAAAGTTGGTGGTGGGGTTGTTTGGGGGTTAAACAACCCTCAAATAACCCTACAATGGCCCATGGATTATTTGAGGGTTATTTTTATTTATTTAAAAAATTTCTTGGTCGCCTTTCAGGGGAGAAGCATTTGCAAGGCAGCTTTAGCCTTCAAACAACCCCTGCCACCCAGGTTCAGATGACAAGCCATAGCCAGGGCCTGAATAGGCAGCCAAACACTGCAGTTCATCTTAGCTTAAATAAACCACAGTGGGCTGTGGTGATAGTGCGAACCAGGTAATTGTATAATGAAGAGAAAACCTGAGAATAATTGAAATGTATTCCTTGTCAGTGTTCTTGGGTTGCATATTGAGCTGCTGGGATTAGGTAAATTTATAATTTGTGGAATATTCTGCACAATTACTAAAATATGTCCTCATGTTCCGTCACTCTGTATATCACCAACTTTTAGAAATCCTATTTTAATGTATCTCATCATAAGCTACATCATTATAGTAAATTGATTTGAAACAACAATGTCAGGTTTCAGTGCTTGATCCTCTTCACTATCCTAAGTAAAAACAATACAGTAGAAATAATTCAGAAATCGTTATCTGACTTGATCAATATGAGAACATCAGCAGAAACTACTCTTAAAATTTTACTATCTTTTCAGTGTAAAATGTTTCTCTCCTAGTTAAACCCCTTTCTTCTTCTGTTTTGCACTCTAGGACTGTTCTCATGTAATGGCGACAAACCATGGGTTAATTAGCAGTGAGATTAACACTGCTAATTAATATAGTGCCCGGGTTCAGATGTTACAAAGCATCCTCCAATCAGGGCTTAAATATTCCAAAAACCTGTGGAACGTACCTGGCACATGCTGTAGCAAATCATGGTTTACTTAATTAACCCATGATTTGCTGCCGTTACATGCGAACAGCCACTACATGATTTAAGTATGTAAATCAGTGCAGTAAAACTGAAGGATATTTCTGTCAGAATGCTTACAATCAGACTTATTAACACCACCTCTCTCCATTCTTTCTGTTCCCACTGCTGTCTAACTTCAAGTGAGTTCAGTAAGTATTAATATAATCTGCATGGATTTGAATGTTAGCTAATTTGTTTTTAAGTGAAAGCTTAAAGCTTCTTAATACTTTAGTAACTATAGGAATAACTTTCATGAGTCTAGGAATTTCAGTTTAGGTTTACTACTCTTGTTCTGCAAACGTCTCAGTTTCTATGTAATAAGATGAATTCAGTTCTGTACCAAGTAGGAGTGTCACAAGAGATTACCTTGACTATTTCTGTGATCCTGAGTTAAGCTATGCAGTTCTCTTTGTTAATGATGGTGTGCTAATACTTCAGAACTGGTATGTGCTGACACAATTCACTGTTCTTTCATAGCAGAGGCAATAGACTATAGCAGCCAAGTTAGCTTTTTTATTTTTGGTAAGGAGCTTTAATTCTCTCCATCTTTGAAAACTGAAATGATCTTCTATGTTTGCATTTAAGGAAGGATTTCCTGGGCTTAAGACTAATTCACATTGGTTATATTCTTTCTAACTTGACTGAAACACAAGATTAAACCTAAAAAAGGTGTAGAAATCAAGTACAAGAAACCATTTGGTATGAAACGTTCTCAATTTTCTGTTTTAGTTCCTGAGGCACCAGATCGACCTACTATCTCTACAGCATCGGAGACTTCTGTTTATGTCACTTGGATCCCACGTGCAAATGGTGGATCACCTATCACTGCCTTTAAAGTAGAATATAAACGCGTAATCAAGAACAGTGAGTGGCTGGTTGCAGCGGATAATATCTCCCCTTCTAAACTTTCAGTGGAAGTTCGCAGTTTGGATCCAGGTATTATATGCATGTATTAACATAATGAACAAAGATCACCATCATTTTTAGTGATATATTTATATAGTTATCATTTAGCCAAGTTATCATTTAGCCAATAAGATTAAATTAATACCCGCCATCTCCCCATTAACTCCGGTAGAGATGATGGAGAGCTTCCCAGAAAATCTAAAAAAAGTAATGGGGAAAATATTAAGAAAACAAAACATAAATAGATTAGAAAGAGTAATAAAGACGGATAATTTAAATCAAATAAAAGAAGCATTAAGGGAAAAGAAAGTTTCATGGATTAATTGTATGCAGTTGGAACAGTGGATAAAGAAGTGGGTAAAAGAAAATAAAAAATGTAGAGAATATACGATATTTGAAAAAATGATAACACAAAGACGAGAGAAGGAACAAAATATGGTATTAAAAGGTATAACAAGTGAAATTTATAAAATATTGATGGTAAAAGAACAAGGAGATGGTTGCAAACTGGTGTGGGAAAATGATATGAAAATTTTAATAAGTAATCAGAATTGGGCGAAGTTATGGGGAGTAAGGAATTTGAAAACTCTATCAGTAAGGATAAAGGAAAATTATTATAAATTAATGTGGCGATGGTATTTAACACCAGTTAGATTGAATCAAATAGATAAAAAATATTCGGTATTATGCTGGAGAGGATGTCAACAAACTGGCACGTGTGTTCATATGTGGCGGAAATTGATTTGGAGTCCATCCCCAAAGATTGTATTATTATCAATATATGAGGGGATGAAATGTAATCAGAATACTAAGGATTTAATTACTATGTTACTAACTGCAGCAAGATTAATAATAGCAAGGAAATGGAAGATGAAGGATAACTATCAAATGGCTGAGTGGTATAAAGAGGCATGGGATATTGCTATTAATGACAAACTAACATGTAATATTAAAGTAGAAAAGGGAATATGTAATAGAAATGAATTTGAAAATATATGGAAATTATTTTTAGAGCATGTATTGTTGAGAGGGAAAGGACACAAACCTGTGCAAGAAGTATCATAATTTTGGAAAATGTAATGAAGAAGAATTGGTCCTGGTGAGGGGTGCACTTGGTGTATAAAGAATGGAAAAGAATGGTATAATTGTAGTTAAGAGTTGAAATAAAATTTTATCATTTAGCCAAGTTGAAGGACCTATTAATCTGTAAGATGCTGTTCTTATTGCCATCAACCCTGAATAAAATTCAGGAAAATTATCCATCCTTGTGCCTTAATTTTTTAGCCAAGCGTCTGAGCAGCATTTTCCCAATAAGCATGAGAGCTTGATCAGATATTACTGTTATTATTCAATATGGAGAGTGGGAATCTCTGGTGTGTGTATGTGTCCACATCATACCCGCTTGCCTATTTTTCCTGGTAAATGTTACTTTACGGGGGAGGGCATTGTTGAGACAGAAGTGTGTGCAAGCCTGGGACTTGTTTCCCTGCAAAATTTCTGAGATACTGTCTGAAGAGTTTCATTAACTCTACAGAAATCTCCCTTTTGAAGTTTCTCAAGGGGGGAAAAGGTGGGTATGTATCTAGGAACTCCACAGAAGTGTAGGATAACCTGTTTTAGGGAAGAGAGTTTGAACTAGAACTAGATCAACAGTTAAGCTCCTATATTCTGTACTTTTGAGTGCTTGCTTTTTACCTTATCACCTAATAATCCCCATTTCCCCATGTTTTTTGCTCTCTTTTTTGGCCACGTGAAAGGAGTTGCATATAGATTTCGTGTGATTGCTATTAATAATTATGGAGAGAGCCGACGAAGTTCTGCCTCTTGGCCTTACCAAGTAGCTGGCTTTCCCAACCGATTTTCCAACCGTCCCATCACAGGGCCTCACATTGCTTACACTGAGGCAGTCAGCGACACTCAGATTTTGTTAAAATGGACTGTAAGTATCAGTTTCTTCTCATTCTGGAAGAAATACCGTATATTGCAGGAAAGATGTGTCCTATAAAATAATCAGTTTTATTTGCATAATGTATTGAAGCAAAACATCTCTAGTCTTTTTACTTCTGCTTGGAGACCACAAAGAGCTGCATGAAGAGTTATGAACACTTGAAATACACTGTATAAATGCTAAGTATGATTGTAAGCTGGCTGTATCTTTGCAAATAGTCAGCTCTCCCACTTCTTGTTCAGTTATTTGTAGGGGTGTGCACGGACCCCCCGGATCGGATCGGGACCCGGATCGGGACCTCCAATTTTGTCACGGACCGGTTCGGACAAAATCGGAGGCCCCCCGGACCGGATCGAGTCCGATCCCGACCCAAAAATCGTAAATTTTTGGATCGGCCGCCATTTTTTTCCCCATAGACTTGCATTGCAATGCAAGTCTATGAGGAAAAAATGGCGGCGGGTGGGTGAGGGGGGGCCTAACTCCCTCCCCCCCCGGGGCCGTCCGCTGTGGACGGCCCCGGCAGGTAAGCCCCCTCCCCCGCGCTCCCTACCCCCCCTGGGGCCGTCCGCTTCCATCCGCTGGCGCCCGCGGGCGCCAGCGGATAGAAGCGGACGGCTCCGGGGGGGGGGGGTAAGCCCCCTTCCCCGCCACTGCTTACCTTCTCGGCCCGTCCGCTCCCGTCCGGCGCCAGCGGCTACTACCAGCGGGCTCCGCGGCCTACTCTCGAGTAGCACGCCGGGTGATGACATCACCTGGCGCGCCACCCTGGAGTAGGCCGCGGAGCCTGCTGGTAGTAGTCGCCGGCGCCGGACGGGAGTGGCCGGGCCGGCAAGGTAAGGGCCCCCTCCCCCCCTCCGCGCGCCCCCTCCTCCCCTCCACGCACCCCCTGCTTACCTTCTCGGCCCGTCCACTCCCGTCCGGCGCCGGCGGCTACTGCCAGCAGGCTCCGCGGCCTGCTCTAGAGTAGCGCGCCGGGTGATGACATCACCCGGCGCGCCACCCTGGAGCAGGCCGCGGAGCCCGCTGGTAGTAGCTGCTAGTGCCGGACGGGAGCGGACGGGCCGAGAAGGTAAGCGCCCCCCTCCTCCCCCCCCCGCTGTCGACTTTCATCGGCGGGCGCCCGCTGGCGCCCACCAATGGAAGCGGCGGTGGGCGCCAGTGGGCGCCCGCCGATCCGCCGAACCGGTTCGGAGCCTTTTCGGACCGGTTCAGATTGGATCGGCCGATCCAGCTGCGGGATCGGAAATCGGATAATTTATCCGATTTCCCACTGGACCGGACTCGGATCGTGGATCGGGTCCGATCCAGTGCACATCCCTAGTTATTTGCATGTTGTTCACTAGTGCAATGCAAAGGTTAAATTAAATTGTGGGAATAAATAAAGGATATGTATGAAATGGGCCATATTAAATGTCTCCCTTGTTGTCTATAGCCCTGGAATTTCAAATGTTTTAACATTTCTATTTTAGTATATTACTTCAAGTAACAACAACACACCCATCCAAGGATTTTATATCTATTATCGTCCAACAGATAGTGATAATGATAGTGATTACAAGAGGGACATTGTGGAAGGTAAGTTACATTGCTTTGAATATCCAAACATTGCTCCAGTTACATTTCTTTTTTTCCAAATTATCAACCAAAACTGTTGAGGTCATAATCAAGAACTCACAACAAATTCACATGTTTCTAAGATATACAAAAGGACTGTGATCTTTGCGGCACTTAAGAAAAGCAGAGTGTCAGAGGTGGGGGCAGGAACACTTCCTGGACCCAGTGGACCAGAGCTGAGGCAATAGAATAAAAATGTTAGCCTCCCTAAATCTGCTCAACTTTGTAATGAAACAAATGATGTTCTTTCCTTCCAAACTGTTCCAGGAAATTGAATTTCAGAATGTTGCCTTTGTAATGTTTCTAATCCCTACTTAGTTGTTCCCTCCAATAATTTGTAAAGTGCATTAATCTCCTCTCTCAGCCTTCTTTTTTTCTTTTAAATTAATGTTAATTAAATAAATCAATTAAATTAATGTATTCATTAAAGTGCATGTGTTCTTCAAGTGTATTCTTGAACAAGGTTAACCAAGAACCTAAACAGTAGTCTGAGTTAGTTTATATTCAGTGTCTTGTTCCAGGGTGCTATTAACTTCTCCATTAGAGGAACCGGCATGACCATATCCAAGGACTGTATTTGCCTTTTTTTGCAACGGCATCAAATTGATTTTAATAGGTATTTTAAAACCAATATTCTCTTCCCCCTCACCACCACCACTTTAAATCCCAGCTTTAGAGCACCCGTTATAGAAATTGCAGCAGGGCTATATTTGTGGAGTGTTGCTTCATGCAAACCAGTTTTTCATATGATCCCTATACATGGATGCAGTCTACTGCAGTGATGGGGAACCTCCAGACCCTCCTGTGCTGTCTTGGACAAGCCCTTTCCCCTGGGGAAGGACGAGAGGACAAAGGAAGAGGGAGTTTGCTGCATTTCTGTATTGCACTGTGAAGAAGGCAGCTGCTTTCTCACCATTCAGCACAGAAGCCGAGCAATCTTGAATTTAGAAATTTGGACATGGAGCAAACTCCTTCCCCGTGTTCAGATCACTTGGCTTTTGTGCTGCATAATGAGCCTCCTTCCCACCATGCAGCACAGAAGTCAAGCGTACATGCTTTTGTGTGTGTGAAAGAGAGAGAGAGAGAGAGAGAGAGAGAGAATGTGGTGTGTGAATGTACAGTTTGGACGTGCCTACTCCTTTGCGTGGCTCTGCCCACTTTTCGCCTTGCCCACCACTAGGTTGCAGCCCCAGACCACTTACTTAAGAGGGAATGTGACCCTTGAGTATGTGGGAAAGAGTCCCTATCCCTGGTCTAGTGGATCCCTATTTTCTTAAACTATAAATGGCCAGTATTACTAAAAAATGTTTGCTGTGAACCTTTAGGTTTCAATTTCCAGACAAGCTTTGAAATTTCCAACAGCTCTGGTTTTTATTCAGCTCGAATGTTAAGTCTCTAAAATGTGTTTGAAGCTGGAAAAGAACTGACTTCTCAGATGTGTTAGTAGCTGATCTTTTTAATTGCATGACCTTTTCATGCAATTGTAGGCTTTATTTTTATGAGCTGAACAGAGGAAACTATATACAGACCAAAGTGTGTACATTAACCCAGGAGCAGGCAGTTGATTTCATTATTAGCACCCGCATAATTTCCTCGGCATCACCTGATGGTACGACCATGAGGACTTGAAATTTATTTCATGTAAAATAAAATCCTTTCTCGGGATTGTGCATAACAGCTTTGTAGCAGCCAAGTCTCCCTATTTTAATCTGTTCCTGTATTAATATAACCCTACAGTGCTGTAGGACTGCTGAATACCTTGTAATGTGTTGAGTAAAGTTAACAGAAGTCAAAGCTTTTAACTCTGAAGAAGTTAGCTATTTCATTTGTAGCTTTCTGGTACACAGAATCTGTGACTTTCACTATTCAATGAAATTTGCATGTTCTTAATTTTCAGGTTTATGCATACTGAAATCTTAGTGAAAGCCTGAAACTATTAGCAGCTTCTTTGCTGTGCCAAAACTTGATCAGAAGTGTGTGCAGTGGTGGAAATGCTATACATCAAGTTTTTCTTTCCTGCATAAAATAGCCACAACTACTTTTTAATTAAAATATCCATTCAGCCTCAATTATGTAGGAACATGTAGATAAAGGAATCTCTTGTCTTTTATTCGATGCCATGCCTTTGGATCACCTCAGCTGTGCATTTTATTCTTTTTACCCTTGAATAGGTGACAGTTTTTGACCAAGGAATTTTCAATTTCAAGCCTTCCTCTAGTAGAAAAGTTTTTGTAATTGTTGTGGCTTAACTGATAGCCTGAGGTTTCATTATCACTTCCTGTTCAGACTTGTCTTTTGATTTTGAGTCAGAACTCTGACTTTTCTTTCTATATAAGTTGCCACATGCTGACCTTTTTTAAAAAAAAATGCCTTGATGTTTGCATTTTGTTATTAATCACATAAGTCACTGATTTTTGTCTCTTCAGCAAAACCACTCAAAACCTGCTGTTGTCTCATGTGCTGAAACTTTGCATTTCATACTTGATTCCTGAAGACACCTTAAAAAATTAATATACATTCTGATGATGGTTGCTTAAATTTTCCTTGCTAGCAGTTCATAGAGAACAGAGTTGAAATGCTTCTCTACCAATTCTACTTCAAGTAATGAGTGGAAAGGGAAACCTAAAAACTGGTGACGTTAGTGAAAGGAACAGGAAGATGGAGCTAAGAGAATTCACAAATGAGTACCTTAGGGAAAGTTAACTTGTCATTTTAACCTGGATTTTAAATTTGTTTTGAACATTTAAGATAGAAACATAAATGATTTGTTTGAGGCATTAATCACCTTTGAGGCTATTCAGAAAAATAATTACACATTTGGACTTACATATTATATTGGTATGATTTGATGGTAGTGCTCTGTAGAATTCTGTGTAGTCAGTTCACAGTCTTCCAATAAGGACAGTAGCCCTATAATTTGATTTACCCTACATGTGAGAAAAAGTGTGGGGTAGGCAGGATGGTGCTGGTGGGCCCTACACCCTGTTTTGCATGCATTGAGACAAAGGCGAGAATGCATTGTCAGCTGCCTTCTACACAATTGGGCTCCAGGGCTCCAGATGATGTTGAACACTCTATGCAAATTTGGCCCTAATCTCATTTTTGCCATAATGTGTGGAAGTCAGGGGTGGGGCCAGGGGCCCACATCTGAGACAAACATGGGTATAGCGTGAAAGTCTAAATAGTACTTGATTAATTTGGTTGAAATACAATGATCCCTTGATACATTTTCCCCCATAAAGGCTTGAGTTTATAAATCTGTCTATATTATAGTTGGCAATAGTTCCAGCTGAAATAGACCAAGATAACAACATTTTAAGGAGCGTTGGAAGTTATCTAAAGTAGGGTTTCCCAACATGCTGGCTTAGGGATGCTGGGAGTTGTAGTCCAACACATCTGGCATCCAACAGTTTGGGGAAGGTTGATCTAAAACATTTTACTTAAATATAAAGGATTCCTATTTGTTAAAACTTCTCATAAGAGCGAACATAAAAACTGAAAGTGATTTATAAGAGCACACAAAACTCCAGGTGGTGTCTAAATGAAAAATTGGCTTGAAGCCAGACACAATAAAATTATTCCCTTAGATGAGCTCGTTTGGATTTAAATCCCTAAAGCTGGAAATTGAATGAGAGCACAGTATCCAAGATCTTTTCAATCACTATATTTTCACAATTATTTTTCTCCTCCTAGTATTGATGAGCTACTTAAGCTATCCTTGTAGTTCAGTTAGAAGTGGGTGGCTGCAAGTCATCTTTGTGACCTTTTAGTAATTAAAAATAATGCATTTTAATCCTATCTTCCTGTCTTTAAAGATGGGCAGCTATCAAAATCAGTGAAATTGTACAATAAATCTAAGTATGATACCAAGAGTGTCAAAAACAAAACTTAAATACAATCAGTCAGGAAGCACTTCATCATTCTACTAAGCTCCCACCACATTTTTTTTTAACAAAAAAAAAAAGCCAGGTCTTAGTAGTACAGTGGAAGACCATCAACAACAGGCCTAGACCTCTTTCTTTTACAGGATATACTGTTACCTTAGCATGGCATTGTTCTGGAAAATTCCATGGCTGTTCTTGCAAAGGGAGAGGCAACATTACTATATGTTGGTCAGGTTCCAAAGCTTGAACAGCTGCATTTTGCCAAATTAGTCTTACTACAATTTGAGTTGTTTGTCTGGTTCAGTCTTTGCCCTTAAGGTTCTGTGTTAAATAGTTGCCACATTCCTCCTTTCAGACAGGCATGCTCATAAAGATTGTGGAAATTTGATTTGTAAAGTAAATTCTGTGTGTGTGTGTAGATCTGTAAAAGTCTGACGTTGGTCTGCCAGCTCAGAGCTAGATTACAATAAGTCATTTAATAACTGTTTTTTGTTATTGTCTCAAATGGTCTCACAATCATACTACTTTGATGTTGAGCAAAGAGAACATCTGTCTATACTTTTTCTTCCTAGGCTTAAAACATTGGCACTTGATAAGCCATCTCCAACCTGAAACATCATATGATATTAAGATGCAGTGCTATAATGGCGGAGGTGAAAGTGATTACAGCAATGTAATGATCTGTGAGACCAAAGGTGAGAAACCCATGTTCATTTTTTTTTTCAGAAAGTCAATAGTCACATATTATTTGCTGCTCACTACTCTTCATCGTTACAGAATATTTTTTTAGGCTTTGCCATTTCTCACAGTGTGTTTTAGCTGATTTAGTTAGCTTCTTGTTTTTATGGAGAAAATACTCAATTTTTATTCACACTATCCTATATGGGCTTTTAAAAGTTTGTCAGCAAGGCCAGATCGGAGTGGTTGGAGATGCTTCTCATCCAATGGATAAAATTGTGCTGTCTCCCCAAACTTTACTTCAAGCTCCGCAAATCTTCTTTTAGTGGTGTAAACGAAATGTTTCCATTTCCTCCACACTTTTACACATGCAACAGTGAGCATCCCAAGGATGTACATTAGAGAAAGAGGACAATAGAATCGTTTTTGTTACCAAATCCTTAAGAATAGCTTAAACTGACAATATATTTTGGGGCAATAGAGGGTAAAGATTTTCAGTGAAAAGATCCCCCTTTCATCCTTACTATTCTACGTTTTTATATTTTAAGATTGTTTGATCACATCATTTCAAAAACAATTATCAAGCGTGGGTGAGTGGATGAGTAATTAGTGGTAAATCTTATTGTTCCTTTCTGAACCCAGAAACTGTAACAATTGTTCTTTAGATTGAGGGGCTGGTACACTATATTGTAATCCTTGCCCTCTCTTCTTTGCTTCATTGTTCTTTGAATGGTTGTGATTATGGTTATTGATGGTATCCCAAAAGAAATATGTACTATCCAGTAAATTATTATCAGAGATGTTCTATCTTCATATTTTATGTTACATTTGATTGTGGTATCTGCGGGTCTTGTTTGACTCATGCGTATGACAGAATAACACTCTGGTAAATTTGACATTTAAAATCTTTGTATATCAAACACTTGTTCCTCCCCCCCCCCCCTTCCTATATTAGTGAAACGCTCACCTGGAGCATCAGAATATCCAGTGAAGGATCTTAGTACACCACCTAATTCGCCTGACCGTGGAGTTGGGAACAATGCTGGTCAACCAAACAGTCCTGTCCGGAGTAGTGACATGTTATACCTGATTGTGGGTTGTGTCCTTGGAGTGATGGTCCTTATTCTGATAGTTTTCATTGCCATGTGCTTATGGAAGAACCGCCAGCAAAATGCAATACAAAGTAGGTTATTTCTAGTATTCTTTATGTCCTTTGCTGCCAAATCTAATGAGAATATTACTGCAAAGTAATATTGAAACCATTAAACCTTGCATGCCTGTTTCAGTCATTGTTATGGACACGGTTTAATCTCCATATGAAATATAGTGACTAGACCCTAAGCCCCATATCTTTTTTTCTAGTTATGACTCAGGACATGGAAATGAACTCTTGCAAAATTTCATACTTTCTCTTTCTAAAAGATAATGAAAGAAGTAGCCAGTGGACAAAATTATTACTATCTGCTTTAAAATGTATTTCTGGGGGAAGTGAATCTTTCTTACTACTACATGTTCTTTGGTATACTAAGGGCACAATTCTATGAATGTTTTGACAGAAAGTCTTACAATTCTCCGCATCCTCCAGCCGCCGTGGCTGGCTGGGATATGCTGGGAGTTGTAGAACATTTATCTGTCTAAATGTGTATAGGATTGTGCCCTAAATTTGCCTAAGGGAATACCAATTCTACTTGGCTCTTACAACTATTTAGATTCAGTGATTAGGATAATCTGTATTGTGGTGTTAAATAAAAGTCTTTCCCACTGATAAACTACACAAAACTTAACACAATAGAATAAGTGTCTTTATGCCACAGAACTTTTCAGGCTCCCCAAAGCAGTGGTGCAGAACATGTGCTCCTCCAGATATTGTTCAACTTTTTTGTGATTCTTGCTTTTGCAGAGTATGACCCTCCTGGTTACCACTACCAAGGTGCTGATATCAATGGGCAAATGGTTGAATACACAACGCTACCGGGCACAAGTCGCATCAATGGCAGCATACATGGAAACTTTATCAGTAATGGAAACCATAATAATGGTTGCCTTCACCTCCATCACAAGGTTCCTAATGGAATGAATGGGATCATGAATGGTGTTGTAAATGGAGGAACTGGTGTTTATTCAAGCCACACTAACTCCCTGTCCAGAGCACACATGGAATATGAACATAACCACCACCTAGGAAATGTAAGTCAACTCTACACTTTGTAGGTCTGGCTCTTGAATTCCTGAATTCATAAGAATGTTAGAAAGTGAAGTTTGAAAATGCTGTTCCTCTTAACAAATTTCACAGTACTTCAGCATCTCTTTTTGAAGCTGAGCTATATAGTATGTTATCTCTACTAACACGGTTTTAAAAGACACTTTAAAAGACATCTCGTTTAAGACATCATAACTCCCTTGGTGTTACAGAGAGGCAGAAGGAGCAAACAAAGCAAGTCAAAGGGGCACACACAATGTTTCAATTTCCATAGTTTCTAGGGACGCTGACAAACTTTTCAAGAGTTCTTCATTCAGAATAAGGCATGTGTGGCGTGTGAAGCTGCATGCATGAAGCTGACTGAGTGAATAGACTCCATTGAGAAGAACTGATGAGATAAGAAGCTGTGTCTGTATTGCTTTATTTCTGTTATGTAAGCAAGTTGTAACTTGATGTTATCACATAAAGTGGTGGCTATTCATGTGGGAATTGAACCTGTAGTATAATATATCTGCTAATTCTACTCTGAGAATCCTAGCCATCACAATGTAGACTGACTAGTGTAGGTCCTTGCTGCAATCTTGGTGTGTGGCAGGCATACCAGCCCCTGAGCTGGGCTGGAGCCTGGAAGCTACATCCCAAGAACCCTTATGAGGATCCCCCTTTCGAGAGTGGTATACCCTAATCCCTGCTTATCCCTGAAATAGATCCAGGTTAATGCAACAAAAGAGCATGTAAACAGTAGACTCGACACTCAACTGTACTGCTATGAAGAATGCGAAAACCCTACAACGCATAGCCAAATTATGTAAGTGGTAAAATTCCTTCCCAGCCCCATCAACCAGTGGCTGACCTTTGTCCATAGCAATGATGAGTACTGGAAATAGAGTGGGCAGGAAAGTTGGCCACAACAATGGTCACAACTTAGAGGCCTCTTTTATTTGCCCCAGGATCAGTGTGTTTGTTTATGGATGGCATATTCAGTTTCCATGTTTTTAATTTGTGTTTGGGGTTTCTTGAAGGTTGTTAATCTAGTAACCCTGGTGAAGGTAACAGCTGGAATTATTCCTTGGCCTTCTCAGTTTTGCTTTACATCATAATAGCAATGACGCTTACCCTTTGGATACCCTTCCCACCCACTTAAACTGCTTTGAGATTTTGATGATCTTGTATTGAGCGACTGGGGGATTCATGCCATATAGGTACACTGACATTTTTCACTTACACAAATTTAACGATGCTAGAGCTTCTAGATTTATGACCAGCTGCTTCTTCAACCCCATTTCAGGTCTAACTTTTAAGCAGTGCTGTTAATTACATTGCAGTGTGCCAAAAGCTTGGTCTTGCTCTGCTACAGCAAAATTACTGTTTTCTGAATGTTTGAGACTTGTTTGAGGTCTTTAAGAAAGAAAGATTATAATCAGATACCTGTGTTTACTTAAAAAAATACTTACTTGTTTCTAAGAGGAATTATTTATGTATGTATTTTTATTTTATTTTATACTCCTTCCCATGAAATGATGCTCAAGGCATCAAATTCCATAACAGAAATCTTGCATAATTCTTTATCATAGATGCAATATGCTAAGATAATTTGATTGCAGCCTGGCCTCTAATGCCTTCCAACCAATGTGCTGGGATTAACAGTCCAGCTCAGAGATAAGAGTCCGGGATGAGGGATGTAGTTCAGTGGTAGTGCTTTACATTCAGTCCCTAGCACCTCCAGGTAGGGCTAGGAAAGAATCCTGCTTGAAACCCTGAAGAGCTGCTGAGAATCAGTGCCAATAGTGCTGGGCTAGATAGACCAATGGTCTGACTCAGTATAAGACAGCTTTGTATGTTCCCATAGATGCTGATTTCACAAGCAGCTCTTGCTGTATGTGTAGCAAGAGTTTGGGGTAGAGAAGGCTGCTGAATGTTTCTGTGGAAGCAAAGAAAACGTTCATACATTTTGACTAATATAATCTGATTCTGGTTGTGGTGGTGGGCTGGGGGGTGAGAATAGGGTTTGTGTTTCCTTTGGTAACTGAACATAAGCACTTCATTTCATGGAGAAACCAGTTGTCACTCACACCAGGGTTGCCACTCCAGATAACCTTTTAAGTCTTTTGCATTCATCTTGCTTCCCTTGTTGCAGCACTCTTAAGCCCTTAAGTACTCATTCTCTTTCAAATGCCGACTAAAACACTGGTTTTAGAAGTACCAAAACATAAGCATATAGGTGATGGATGGATCCAGCCCCTGTAAAATTAAATAATAGCAAGTGTCTTAACTGTGTGTGTGGAGGAGTATTCCAAGAACATAAACTTAAAACAGGTTTTAGCTGGTTTCCTTTTATATGCTTGTCTAAGGCCTGATCCTCTCTTCTACGTTTATACTCTGACTTGTACCTTTTAAAATAAAGTCTGATGCACATATGTAGTTCATTATGCATCCCTTAGTTTAAAATATCCCAAAGCTGAGGTCTTATCCTTTCCTGGTCACCTTTTCTGAATATTTTAAAGGGTATATTCTGAACTTTAGAGACACACATCCTTCAAACTTAATGAGAGCCATCTGTATGTTGTATTTGGTTATCCACCATACCAGAATATAAAGTGAGAATCTGACTTTAAGCTTCTAATGTGTCCCCTTCATCTTAAAACAACACACAAGCGCTAAATAAACAGTGTAGAATTGGAGTTTTGTGTATGCACAGTATTTTTTCCTGAAGTCCTCTGCCCTTTCACAGAACTACAGTTCCCAGGATTCATTGGTGAGGGAAAGCCAAAATTGTTAACGATGTTTATCATGTAGACATGTGGCAGCTTAAAGCCTGCATATAGGAGCAGCCTGGCTTTGGACTTGAACCTTGGATGTAAAACTGTCTTTCACAGTCTTGATCCAAGTTAGTTAAAATGCAGGATTTTATTGCCACCTGTACTGCTTCATTTTCAAATCTTCCTCAAATCTACATCTACCTAGTATTTGGCAGTGAGGTATGTGTTAATCTACGCATTTTATTTGCAAAGGATTCTGCAGCCAAAGCCAACAACTCAAAATCCCTCTCACCCTCAATCCCTCTTGGCTGACGAATGATTGCATCTGTAAAAATACAGAACATTTCAAAACCGAGTTTAGTGAAGCAAGCTGATCTAATCAGAGTAATTGCAAAAAAAAAAAAATTGGACAGATTTATTCTGTCACATCAGCCATACGTACATTTTGTCTCTTCAAACAGACACAAGTCTCCATTGAAGCGGCATTTACTTTCATGTCTGTCATCAGCATTTTGAGTTTTGTTAAATTAGATCTGGGCATTTCAGGCTGGAAACAGGGCCAAGAAAATTACTGCATGCATCTCTAAGCTACAGCTGTTTGCTTTGCTCTAGCACACATACTGAAATCTTTGCTTTGCAAAACAGAACTTCTGGCATTGCTATGTACCCTGCCTTTCGGATGAATGGCTGCCTTCATTAGAGACTGGAATGAAATCTGTTGTACCCACTTGTCTAGCTGTCACAGATGGGATCCTTAATGACTTGTATTTTTTCTGATTCCTCCTCCTCTTCCCCCTCGCCCCCCCTCCCCAATCATCCAGGGTGGTGAAGTATACACAACGATGCCTCAGACAGACCCTTCAGAGTGTGCCAACTGCCGGAACTGTCGGAACAATAATAGGTAATCAGCCAGAGAAGAGAGAATAAAATGAGCATTGGCTTTCTGGGTTTCAGTCTCTTTAGATTACTCGCTACAAATGTGCGTTTTAATGGCTTTTAAGTAGAGGTTCTGTATTCCTGATGCTTAGGCATGCTAAGACTTTTGACACCTCAACCATGACTTGATGGAAATGTACTGAATACCTTTAGTCCAGAGCAAGCTACAGTACCATCTGGTGCTGCTGTCTCAGGATATAAATCTGCAAGATCTACATTCCCTTACCTTACTGCTGAATATGCATAAGCCTGGGCTTCTCCAGGTTTATCTTAACACCAGATTTGGTGGTTATTTTGGCATTATGCTGTCCAAAGAGTGAGACAAGCCTTCCAAAGAAGGGATGAGCATCAACAGAGAAATTCCTCTCTGGCTACCTCCAGACCGGTTTGTGTTGTAATTGGGGCAGGAGACACAGTGCTGCCATCCCTCCTTCTGTCTGCCCACCCCAGCCCTCTCCTGGTTGGTGCATCATGGGCAGCATGTCCTTGCCTTCTGCTATTGCTTGCAACAGACCATTAGGTCAAATGGTCCCTTGACTTAAAATAAAAATGAAATGAGACTCCAACATAGGCCAAACAGCCACCCCCCACCACAAGCTCTGTACAGCCAAACGGAGCAAGTAGATGAAACAGGTGTTCTGTTCAATTCGTATATTTTGAGTTTGAAAATGTAAATGTTCCATCAACAGAATTGTGTTCGGGGTGGGGGCGGCCAGTTTTAACACAGAATTCCCAGTGGCTTACAGTGCTCTATCGTGCAGATATATGGCAAGCTGAATATCTCCAAAAAGTACAGTATTTGCATTGAGGTACCTGGGCACCTTTCTCCTGAGGCCTCCGCTCAGGGGCAAGCTGAGCATCACATCCAGTGTTTAAAAATGGAGCATCAGACAAGGGAATTGCCTCTTTTGGGATATGTCTCTTCAGTATTTGCTGCTGCATAGTTCAGTGTGAAACTTCCAGGCTAAAAGGTGAAAAGTTTGTATATAAAATAGTTCTCTGAACCAGTTTATGTTCGGTAAGGGCATTTTTTGTGTGATTCAGGGCAAGCTCCATGGCAACCAGATGTTAAACAACACTTCAGCAAGGCTTTATATAATCACCAGGTTTATATGAAAACCATCCAGTGCCACAAAACTCATTGCCGCCGTTAACATTTTGTTTAATTTTAAACTTTCTGCTTTGTGGGCAGCATGCCATAACATTTGCACATTTTGTCGTGAAATAAGCAGTTCCTTATTGTATGAAATAATGTAATTCTGTATACTAGTCTTGAAGAAAACAAAATCCCATAATAGTAACAGGCATATTTTGCTAAGTTCTATTTTTTACAGGGCCAAGTGAAATAGCATGGTTTTGGCCCAACTAGGTGTGCATGTCGTCAAAGGAAGCACAGAACTTGAAAGATAGCAGCTTTTACCCTGTGCTAAGCAGTAGCCAGGGGCAAACCTGTAGCTGGTTCTTGAAGCAAAGATGGACAGCCTCATTTGGCCTGTTGACTCTTGTAAATATTACTGTTATTTTTATCATTTGAAATTGCATGTGGAAGGCTGTGGAAATTGAAGAGATTCAGATGCCGACCTCAAGGTGATTTGGATGTTTAGGGGAAATTTGAGTGGAACTAGTAGGAGCAAAGATGATCAAGTTATCTAGGGGTGTATGAACATCGTTGGTTGTCTTAATTCTACTCTTTCAGAAAAGGTGCCAAACCCCCTCTTCATCCTTCACCTCCAACATTCTAGAAACAGGCACAACAAAAGCCAGTCAGACCAGTGTGCCCCAAGCATTCTGTGCCTGCGCTTGCATTCTTTGGCTTTCCCATTCTAACTGCAGCTCATGTTGGTGCATCAGAGGTTGCTCCATAGAGACTCTCAGCTTTCAAGTGTGGCTCTTTGAGGAGAGGAGGGTTCAGAAATACCAGTACATGGGTGGAAGCTCAGTCAGCATCTTTTTAGGTCCCACCCTTTAACAGCTTCCTATTAGCAAACACTGTGCACAGTGGCTGACTTGAAGCTGTCGGCTGTCTGGGGGAACACATGGAATGCCCAGGTTGAGTCCTAGAGCTAATTTGGTCTTGACTGACCCTTCTGGACCCTTAGATCAAACAAGCTCAGTGTTTGCAGATCAACACTAACATTTTACTAGTCGGACTATTTAAAATAAACTTGAAGTAATGGTTCTACTTTGCAGATGATAAAATGTACTCCTTGTATTGCTGTATATTTTGAGCTTAGTGGCTCATGCAGTAGAGGAAAACTCCTCATGCAAACACTTTTAAGTTTGTTTGGGTCAGAATATAGCCAATTTCTTCCCCCTCAATATAAAACAAGCGGAAATTAAATGGCTTAGGCCTGAGCCTCTCTTAATTCCTTTGCTGTCAGCTTAAGTAAGCACAGCTTCTAAAACAGATCATTGTATTGTAGACTGTATAGCAGCTTCATGTTGCCGTTTGTGAATTTTTCTTGTTATTCATGCAGTCCTGGCATCCTAGCCTTTCTGCATTAAAGACTCATGTAATGGCAATCCCAGGATTGCACAACCAAAGCTTGTAGTTGCATGTGTCCTGAGTCATTCAAGTATTTATAGGTTGATTACTTTAGGTACACAGCATAAACCTTTCTTTAATTCTTAGCCCCCATTCCAGGCACTCAGTGTGGGTTGTAAGTTGGACACGATGCACCATCTTTCCAAATAAAATCAGACCAAAAGACAAAAATACTATGAACTTGTATTTCAACCCTGGCTACCAAAAGCCAGAGCTTTTAGCTATTGGGCCTGTTCAGACAATACACTAAGCCATGATTAGGCCGCTAACTCTTTTTCAGCAAGTGGTTAGTGAGTGTGTTTAAACCATGGTTATGTAGGCACCATGGTTAAGAATGGTTTACATGACACACTAAGCCCTAATATTTAGGTCAAAATGCTTACCCACCATGGCTTAGTGTGTCGTCTGAACAGGTTCATAGTAATCCTGTTTAAAAATGCTCAGGGAGAACATTTTCTCCATTGTCTCTCCAGCTGACCAAATTTAGATGCAGGGAAACTTTTTTCTTTTTCTTTTTTTCCTTCTTTAAAGTGCCAACTATGTTGTTGGCACTGTATAAATAATAAAGCATTTCTAAGTATGATTCTGCTTCTGTGGCTAAAGAAAGTTCCACATAACAAAATTTCATTCTGTAAAGCTAAATATTATGTAGCTTTAGGATGTATTTTGACAGCCATTGACAATAAGTGGTGTGGTTGCCAAGGAATAATTTGAGACAGCTGCATGTTAATTATCTCCTTCCTATGAGAATTATGGAGAGCAACCGAACCATAACGCCCATGAGAAATGAATGAATGCCATGAAAGTATACACCAATAGTCTTCCCCCCCTCCCCCATCCAATTTGGTGGGAGAGTGTCTCCTATGCTTTGTTTCAAGCTCTTGTTTTAACCTATGTGTTGAATTCAGGCTGAGTCATGTGTAGTGTAGATCCATTGAAATGGCTGGAGCAAGTTAGTCATGACTAAGGCTGGATCCAGTGTAATATCTTTAAGTTGCTACCAGACATTTTCACAATAACCCTTGTAGCAAGAATAAGCTTCGGGATGTAACTGTTAAATTAGAGGCTGGAGTGAGTTATCAAAATGACAAAATATTTCTGCTGCTTCAACCATTCACTTTTTATCATAGTTTAAGGGCAATGTGCTTTGTAGTTCAGATGTTTTGTGTCACAGACTTTCAGTTCATATGACTGTCCTAAATAGACGTGGGTGTGATGTGGTTTTTCACTAAATTCGTGTTTAATTACAAATAATATAGTAAGTGTTTGTTAGCATTTACCATGAATGTTGAAAAAACAAGTTGATAACCGCTCCAGTGTCCTTGGAAGCTGGTGCTCCAGCTGCAAATATTTATAGCACTGGCAGTTTCCCAACACTTTGGATTAGTGCTGGGCATATCTACAAAGGATTTTAGCTGTAAGCTGCCTTTTTTGTTGTTCAACGGCTAAGTAACTTCAGCTATAAGGAATTGACTTCCTTTCCTGCTTGACTAGCCTTTCACAATCCAGAACGAGAGAGAATTATTGAAGAGTCTATTCTGAGAAGAGTCAGAAAACATGTTCTCACTTTCTAGGTTTACAATGATGAAGAATCCAATATTGAATGTAATAGCTCTATCAGTACTACTTTAATAGGGGACAAGTTATAATTGAAAGCAAATTGGCATTGAAGGTCACTTGTTATATTTCCAAAGTTTATCCTAATAGAAAATGTGCAAGAGATGGTAACAAAAAAAATTCTCTGTGTGTTACTGCTTGGTAACAACATTACTTGTGTATAATGTTACATCTTTCCATGCTTTCGTTTGTTTGTTTTTCCCTTAGGTGTTTCACTAAAACCAGTGGCACTTTTGGCAGCAACACTGTTCCTGTGATGCCCATCATAGCACCTTATCAGCAGGACAGTTTAGAAATGAAACCATTGAATCATGTGATGGTCGCTATGTGCTTAGCATCCTCGGTCCCTGGATGTAACATTGAGACAGAGGAAGACAGCAGGAAGAAAGTGGAGCCCCCTTCTCCTCAGGACTCCTGTTGCCAAGAAAATGTGAATCCACTCAATACAGATTGTATAGAAGGTATGCCAGAGTTTTGGGAAGGTGGAAAAATATAATTGGCTTCTAGACGATTGCCATTTACTTACTACCAGAACATCTTAACTTGACTGCACTGAAACCAAAATTAGTCTGAGATCAAATACTTCAGCATCTTGTAGCTAACTATCCATGTGATGGAAGCTAGTTCCAGTGGCTTTCAGGTGTTCTGCTAAATTATTAACTTATTTTAAAAAATGGATTTCATCCAACACTCTCCTCAGATTATGTTGTGATGACTGATTTATTCTATTCGCTGTGCTAATTTATTTAAATCTTTGCCAGGACCACCTTCAGCTGTGATCTTATATTTCAACAACTGAGATTAATCAGGCTGAATGCTTAGGTTGCAGGAAAGGGGGATGCAGGAGACATCGATGAGTCAGCAAATGGTGTTTTTGCTTCTCAGCCTGCTGGGGCTTGCATCATGCCTTTCGGGATCTTGATCATTGTTGGGGTTGCAAAAGTGGTAGACAGCTGGATACTAAAACTTGTGTTTTGATTTGCAGATAACAGGGCACATTCGGAAACATCCAATCACATGTTGAGCTGGAGCCCCCTCATTCTTCAGCCTCTTTCAAAAGACTGCAATGAAAAGACAGAAGGGATGTCAAACGGTGTTTCATTGGACAGTTTGGGGGGCCTTCGACAGCTCCAAATACAAGAGACTTAAAGAAGCGTCTTCCCTCCCTTCCCCACTTAAAGCCAGTTACTGCACAGCAGAGTCGCTGAAAGGGACTGACAACAGGATGTTGATTATAAGAATTGCTATTTATTTTTTTGGTGTCCTATGAATGTATGTTTTTAAAGCCTCTTTCACATTATTTATGCCTTGAGAAATTCCTCCCACCCCTCCCAGGGTGAAATCATTGTGACTATCTGAAGGTGTGTAGTAATTTTGGGGAACGTATTAGAGGAGTGTCCTCCGTGGACAGTTGTCACTGGAAAAATACAGTTGCAGTGTAGTGCAAAACAATTTTTTTTAGGAAACCTGCTGATTGGAATAGTTCAGGCCCAAGTTGGTGTGTGGTTTATAATTTACAGTTCAGGAGCATAATCCAACAGGATTTTCCCATGCAAACGGAAGCAGAACAAATCCATTTAAACTGTTACAACATATTAGTGAAGTGATTACCACCTAATTCTAAAAAACCTAAAATGAAACTTGAGTTTGCAATAGAAGCATATCAATCTGAATTTGTTCACTCAGGCCAGCAGTAAGGCTCCTTTAAGTGAATGTAGTAAGCGTATGGCTTGATGGCTTTTTAGCAAATAAAATGGAATAATAATAATAATAATAATAATAATATAATATTGAATTCTTGCCATGCTAGTTTCAGAGAGCAAGAGGCACAAAATAGACAACATAATATCACTGCAGCAAGAATTATTGGCAGAAGCATATGGAGCCCTTACTGCTGGGTGGGTGGAAGAGTTGAGCGTGGGTATTTTGTACCAGTGCCTTCGTTGCCATTCTAAATGGTATGATTTTTTTCCCCTCTGTTCCCTTAATGTGTCCTGTACATACATGCTTCACATTCCTTGGATTGGTTAGCTTGTTCTAACAACATTGTAGGGTGCTGAGCAAAAAAATGAGGGGGGGGGGAGAACAATTGTATGTGGCTGTGATATTGGAAAGCAGCTAAAATTGGGCTAGATTGGAAATGGGCCCTCGAGATGTCTGTTTCTGGGGATTGTTTTATTGGTAAATAGGTTCATACATGCAGTCAACTTTTTTTAAAAAAAAATATGAAATTAAAGCAGAGCTGATAGGGAAGTGGTGGGAGAGAATGACCAAAATAAAAGAATATCTGTCCAAATTAATCTAAAAGAAATTAGTACTTTTTAATCTTCTCATTATTTTATCATTAATCACCAAAAAACCCACACTGATCAGAGACAAGTTTGGGGAATGAGTTACAGATTGCACCAACTGTTCCTGTGAAACAGGTGGTACAAAACTTGTATAAATAAATCAAAAGCTTCCATACTCTTCGCCAGAAAGTGGTCAAGAAAAGGGTTCTTACTTTGATGGCTTTGTAAATACACTGGAGCATGGCACAATCAAGTGTAGATTAAGGCCTCTGATGAAATGTGTTCTCACTAGGGCTGTGAACAGCCCCCCAGGTCCAGATCCGGATCCAGACGATCCAGATCAGGCAAGTCTATGGGGGAAAAGGACTCATCACCCTCCCCCCACTCTCCCTGCTTACCTGCTGCCTCGTTGCCGCCGCTGCAGTCTGCTGGCCGCCACTGCTTCCGCTCTAGTAAGAACCAGTCCACTCTAGTGAGAACCAGGCGGCTCAGTAGAGCAGAAGCAGCAGCAGGCAGCGAGGCAGCAGGTAAGTAGAGAGAGTGGGGGGAGGGTGGTGAGTCCTTTTCCCCAATGGACTCACCGCTGGCCTGGCATCCCTGGGTGCTGGCTGCGCAGCCAGCACCCAGGGACCTGGAAGGCCAATGAGCTCCGGATCGATCCAGAACGATCCGATCCTGTCCAGAACGATCCAGACCTCCCCCGAACTGGTTTGGATCCAGGAGCTCTGGTTCACCCCGGTCCGGATTTGGGATCTGGATCTGTTCACAGCCCTAGTTCTCACTACATTCTGTTCATTTGATTTAGATATAAGCTTCAAACTTGAGTTCTTTGCCTTGGGCCTTCCAAAGATTACTGTGATTATTCTGTTATTTTAATACCTTGGAAGGTGGGGATTAAAGTGGGGCAGCTGGGAGAGGAGTTGCAGAAGGTTTAACGTCCCTGCTTCATGTCTTTTGAGAATGGAATATCTGCTTCACCCAGCTGCACCCTGCACTATTAAAAGTGTGAGGTCAAACTTGCCGCTACCTTGTATGATAGCTGTATATGCGGCTTTAAGAAATCTGCCTGTGCTCCTCTGAACAAAGCTGAAGGTGCAAATGTGTGTGCCACAAAGCTAGCTACATGTTTCCCTTCCTCTCCCAATTTTAGCCAGCATTATAAAACATACAAACAAAAAACCCACCTTGCACCTGTAAAATACTTTTTCTGGGAATAAGAGGCAGATACATTTGAATTTACAATTGCCCTACAGCAATATGAATTCATTTTCCTAGCTGGAGCCAGGAAACAGAAACACCCCATGTGGGGGGAGGGGGATGGAAGAAAGGGCAAAGATGCCCTAACAGTAATTGAGAACCCTTACAGAAAAGAGGAGGAGGCGCCCACAGGTGCAATGTTCCACACTGAGTAACGTTTGTTTGTGTATGTGTGAGATAAAAAAAAAACAGGCTCTGTATTTTTATAACTCTTGCAGCAAATGTCAAATGCTGTGTGTGTATATAGTGTGTGGTTATTTTATATAATATATGGTGTATATTATATAATTTTATAAATAAGGCTTCCTAATGAGAATCCGTAGCGTTTGTCTGGATTACTATGCAAGGACACTTTCTGATAGGAAATTGGTACAAGATTTGATTTGGTTTGGTTTATGTCTTTTCTGTTATCACTTTTATGTTATCACTGAACTTGATAATGACTTTAGACTTCAAAGAAATTACTTTTCAATCGCCCTGAAGAGGGTGTCATGTTCCTGTAAACTAGTTTGACCTGGTTAGATGCAGTGTCCCAGCTGGTTTGGACATAAATAGATAACTTTTCAGAAAGCAAAAATGTCAGAATACTTTTGATGTAGGAATGTAAGGGATCTGGCATTGCTTCAGTAACATGGAGCCACTTTGATTCAGGAGACCCCAGGCAGGTAATATGATTCTTAGATGTTGAACTGAGAGTCATATTTGGAGGCTGGGAAAGAATATGTAATCTATCATATTAGCAGAATCTCATCAAGGACTGCTTTATTTATATTATGTGACACTGTTTTAAGTGTTTTCCCCTTTATTGTATTTTATTTATAAAAGTTATATATTGCCTTTATATTTTAAGGGGATCATGCATTTCCCTTCAATCATAGATGTGTATGAATCTTAGAAAGCATATACAGGTGATCCAGATTTTCAGTTCCAAGTTCTCATTCAGTTCTCACTCTCAGATTCTGACTATTTACTTTTGTCCAGGAAACTGTAGAAAAACCTGTTTTACTCATCCTAATGGACATCGTTGTACCATCCTACTTGGTATCCAGTTAAGTTGTCCTAGCCTTTTAAAGCTTGCTATACACAATGATTTTGTGGGCCTTTATAAAGACTCCAAAGCAGTTTCTTGAGACTCATGGCATCTCATTTAAAATCTTTAGAATGCCAGCTTGTTCATATTTCTAGTCCTTATGTTTACAGAGAGCGCTTTAGGACCCAATAAGCAAGTAGAAGCTTAAATTCATTGTTTCATTTCTCATAGCATCTTGGCCTTATTAAATTTTCCTTGAATGGCTGTCTTGGATTTTTCTCATGTATGAAATTCACTATCGGAATATATGACTGCGGCAGAGTAAGTGTTGCATAACTGTCATCAATTGTTTGGCATCTGGAGTTCATTCTCATGAAAAAAAGATACAAATTAAGTTAATTGCATGCAACTAAGAAAGAAAAACTTCAACCGCAGCACTTTTCTTGCAAATTTTGAACTCTTCTTTTTGCTTACCGTTGGGCCTTTTAACTCTTTAGAAGTGCTTTTGGCAATTTAAGAATGAGATTAACTGACCCAGTTATTTATGAATGATTATGCAACAGCTCTCCATGTTTAGTTTGGTGCTAATGGGTATGTAGATCTGCCAGCTTTAAGTCACAGAGGCAGTTTGCCTCGGATGGTCTCCAAAATTGCTTTTAATTTGCCTCCTAAATAATAATTTGCAAGTATGTCCTGTCCCATTGAAATCTGTATGACTTCAAGAAAATATATTCAGGGGTATGTTACCAAGAACCTCAACAATATTTTTTTCTTGAGCAACTTTCCTGATGGTACATTTCTGATCTATGGAACCACATAAAGTTCGTATGTATCACCCCCTCGAGTCCTTGAAAAGTCACTTGGCAAAATTAAAGTATTGCTGTCTAAGCAACAAGGTTTCTTACATTTGTACTTTTGTTGTTTTGCAAATAAATGATTTAAAGATGCATGTCTTTTGTATTATATAGAAAAAATATATATTTTCCTTTAAAGGTTGTAATATTCTTTTTTTTAAAAAAAATGTACATATGTTTAAATGATGTAGTTTTGGGCAGGATTTTCCTTGTGTTTTAATATTAAAGAGAATGCTGCTGCTTTTGTCTAATGTCTGGTGTAATAATTACTTCTGAGGTTTGGTTTTACAGGTTCCCGAGATTTAAGTCTCAGTTCTCCAGAATTAGTATCTCCTGGTACATTGTCTAATATGTTACCACTTAACACAACTTTAGACTGTAAAAGCATGCATGCATGCCACATACACATTTACCAGTGCACTGCAACTTACCTACATGTCTTAAATGGGATGAGTAGTGGGTAAAAAAATGTGTTTGCCCTGAGCAAAGGGGCATTTTTGGCAGTTTCTAGCTTTGGACTACTCTCTCCAGAAAGGCTTGCCTGGCACCCACTTGGATTTCTTTTCGGGGTCAGGGAAATTTTCCTCTCCACACCCCACACTCCCCCCCCCCCCCGGCCTTTTAAACTTTTGTGTTTTATTTGGATTATTTTTCTGCCGTTCTTAAATATTTGTTGTTGTTTTTAGCTTACTTTAATGTATCAGTTTATGATATGCTTTTTAATTTATTCTAAGATACCCTGATAATGCATTTCAAGGCTGGTGTATATATCTTAATATGTATAGGAATGGTTTCATGTGAATTTACCACAATCCATTGTTTGGCCTGGTTATAGAAATAGTTATTCTAGCAGTTTGGGCAGCCTTCCCCAATTTCCAGATGTTTTGTACTTCAACTTCGGTTGAACACAGCCAGCATGGCCAACGCTCAGGAATTCTTGGAATTGTAGTCCAAAACTTCTGGAGGTCACCAGTTTGAGGAAGGCTGAGCTAAGAGGTGATCCTGCATTTGAACCTACTTTGCTACGTTCCCCATTGGCCATCCCATGCCCAGTCCCTTTAATCCTGGATGTTTGGTTTTGTGGGGTGGTTGTTTTTTAAGTCAGAGGATCCACACATGATCAGGAAAGTTCCGTATAGACCAACAACCAAACACCTCTCATGTTTACCTCCTGGGAAGGCAGAAGATGTTGCTGACTTCCACCTGTTCCAGCAGGCGAACATTAGAACACAGGATGTTGTCAAATTGAATGTTAGTTCACATGCTAGGAATACATAACTCATATGCCACCAGGTGTTTAGTGTCTTGCCTCTTTTGGATCCGTTTTATCTGTGGTGTTCTGGTTTTTAAAATGCTCCCTAGCTTTAATTGTCAGATTTTAATTGCTATGCTGCCTTTTAGTGCTAAAAAGGGTTCCAGGTGTCTTAAAAATTAAAATGTGTACACTCTCAGAGGAGGCCAAAAGCATGCTAAAGTGTACATTTCAAAACATCTATCCTCCCTGCTCCGTTACACAACGCAACTCAATTGAAGCTATAAGTTCTGTTTATAGAAAGCATGGGAGAAAAATATGGACTTTAATATTTTTTTTTTTAAAAAAAACCGAAGTCTACAGTTACATTCACAAGAACTTCTTTAAAATCCATTTATCTAAAATATATTCCTCCTTTCTGCCTGGCAACAGACCTTTAAAGTGACTGACAATAAATGTGAATGAATATATCTAACAAGATTTTTTAAAAGGCTTATGAAGGCACAGGGGAGAAACAATGTTGTAAAGCATCCATTCTCCAGGCCTTAGATGTTGCTGGTCATTTTCTCATGGTTACTGACAAGACTGGCTGGCAATCCTGCAGAAAGCTATCTAGTAACAAAATTTGACATTTTGCAGTCTGGGAATCTACTTTTAAGTCTAGTCCTTCCTATAAAGATAGGCTTGAAAACAGATGGGGTGGTAACTAAACCAGGCCTCTGTTACTTGGGATTGGGACAACAGATCTCTCCATACGGTTTTGTTAATCCCACTTCATCAATGTGCTGTTTTTCCATTCTCCCAGATCTATCTAATCTTATACGTAAGCAGTTTTGAAGTGATATTGGATATACAAATGTCTTCATATAATTGCACAGAACTTGTGGTGTTGTGGGCCAGCACAAACAGATCCCTGGTTAGAATCCTCTCAAGTGGACAAAGATTGGTGTAAATAAAAGTGCAGCGCAGGTGTACTAAGCCGTAAACGTGTTCTGTGCACTCTCCAAGAACTGATGATCAGACCACCGTCTGTCAAACTGAAACTGACTTGGTAGCCTTGCAAGTTTATGGAAGTTTATTCCAGCTGTCTCTTGGGCAAGTGGTGTTACAGTCCTATAGCTGCCATTTTCAAATCTGGTGTTCTCTGGTCTAGACCCTTGGAGAGGATTTGTGTGACTTTTAAGAGTGACATTGAAGGCAGGTTTAGGCTCTGTGCTGTTTTATTTCCCAGGTACAAGACTGGGGTGAGTAAAGATGTATCTGGTGGAAATAGCCATGCAATTTTTAAAAGGAAGAGAACCCTTTGCAAACGTGGCTGAATCTGTATGGTGGCCATTGGGCTAGAGCAAGCTAGAAGACTAAATCATGTAAAATGCATTGAATTGCCTTCTTAATAAGCTCTTTGCAAAGGCTTTTGGCTTTTGGCAAAGCGTGTGTATGTGGGGGGGTGTTGTACAAAAATGTATTGTGTACGGAAATTTGATTGCAAGCAGGAAGACTGCTGTGGAGATTTGGGGAGAGAATGAATGCAGCCTCCCAGCATTCCATTAGCCCAGCTGGTGAATAACATGGCTCTGGTTCTTAGCCGGGGTCTTGTTCGCTGAAGAGACTCATTGTTCCAGTTGCTTAGGGGCGCTGTTTTATTGGCCTAAGCAATGTGCTAACAAGAGATGACAATGCTAGGATTCCATGGCAGATGAGATGGGATGGATGCTTGCTGCGAAGGCAGTTCCCACAGTATTGCCGACTGTCCTCTTGGGAGACGATGAAAGGAATGTGTCCTGCAGTAAAGTAGCTGTTGACATCCCATGTTCTGTGGACACTGGATTAAAACTGATAAGAGTCAGCATTTCTGTTAGCATGTGTGCCCCTGGCTCCCTTTCTCATGCGTTTGAACAATGAACTGAGCAAACAGTTTGTTCTTCAATCCATTCTTCTGTCCTGACCATCAGCTCCACCCTCTTCCATTGGTTAAGTTGGGAACTATCAGAAATCACCATCACAACTGACTCTAGTACAGCAGTGGACTTCAGCTGGTCCAGACCCATGACCCACCTCGGATGCCCAACCTGCAACATGAGACCCATTTTCACAATTGCCCAACATGGCGGCCACAGGTTTGCCGTGACCCATCTCAACTGATCTCGTGAGCCACTTTTGGGTTGCGACCCACCAGAAATGGTTGCTTTCATTCCAAAGTGAGGACATTCCCGGGACCACCACTGTTGGGCAGCTGCTGGTTTCCTGGTTAGTGAATGTATCATGTGCCTTCATGTCTTGAGCAGAAAGTTCAAGGAGGTTCACAGCAAATCTGTAGAAACAATAAATATACAACACAGGTGAGGAACCTGTGCCCCTCCAGATGTTGGACTCCAACTTCCATTATCCCCAGCCAACATGACCAATGGTCAGAGATGGTGGGAGTTATCCAACGATGTCTGGAGGGTCACACAACTTCCCTACCCATGACAGGTGGCCTACTAACCTGTAAGTAGAAATCAACTTCAGAAGCACTTATTATTTTGTCACTGGTAGTTATAACCAATCTTAACCATGATGCAGTACAGAATGGGGCCACAGCTCTGTGATAGAGCACATTTTCCTTTCCATTTTTGCATGCATATAATGTACGCATGCTCAGCCCTGGCATTTCCATTTAAAGGATCTTGTTTATCTGCATGAGAGAGACCTCTGGCTGAGACTTGGGCATGTCGCTACTCATCAGACTACATATATGGATCCAACCTTCCCCAAGCAAGTGGTCTCCAGATGGGAAATGCAGTCCAACACATCCTCCATAGCTAGCATGACTGATGTTGGGCCACCTTTAATATTGGCCTTCTTGCTGGGGTTGATGGGAGATACAGAACGAATCTTAAGAGTACCATGTTGGGGGAGTCTAAATTAGCAGTTTTACTGCTGAATATGTCAATTTATGCAGCAAACAACAACTGTTTAGTTTCACTTGTAAGGGCAAAACAAAACAACAGTTGTGAGACAATTTCCACTCTTTAATGTTACATGCCTTTGGGGGTTGGATGTAATGTCTTTGGCTGCCAGCCATTCGTGGCTTTTTCTTTCCTTTTTTGAGTCTGATCATGTCTGAGGAACATAGGCAGCTGCCAGTGTCCCCAAAAGAGCAGGAGAAAGGGAGATACAGTTCCCTCAATTGTCTGGTGCAGCAGAGTCCCCCCCTCCCCCAGCCCAAGATACTACGGTGTGGAGAGTGAGGGAGACAAGAGTCGAGATGGAAGAGGATGAATCCTGAACAGCAAGGTTATGGTTCTTCTGCCATTTCATAATTATGCATGGCATCATTTCACTAAAGTTGAACCCACAGTCATCTCATGAAGCTGATTGGTGGGAGATTCAGGTCAGATAAAAGGAAGGGCTTCTTCAAACAGAGCATAGTTAAAACTATAGGATTCACTTCCACAAGACATAGTGACAGCCACCAGTTTGGATGGCTTTAAAAGGTTAGACAAATTCATGGAGAAGGCTCCTATGGTTATTAGTCCTGATGGCTATGTGCTACCTCCAGTATCGGAGGTCGTAAGCCTATATGCAGCAATTGTTGGGGAGCATGGGTGGGAATGTCCTGTTGCACTCATCTCTGCTTGTGGGTTTCCTGTGGGCAGCTGGTTGGCCACTGTGTGAAGAGAATGCTGGAGTAGATGGACCCCGGTCTGATCCAGGGATAGTGATCCTACTGACAATGGAAGCCAGTGCGGCTGATAGGATTTACAAACCAAAAATATATGTGAGTAAAAATCACACACACACACCCCATTACCTTGTCTGGCTGTAAGCACAAATAATGAGATTGTATGGATGAGATGGTATGGTGGTATGTGTGTGGGAGGAGGCTTGTTGTTGCATGTTTGTACCGAGTCCCAAAATGCTTTGCCCTCAGTGATGGTGTCAGGAAGATGGGGTTGCCTTTAAAAAAAGAAATAAATCTGGCTTCGTCTCTTTTTTTATAGCATGGCTTTTTATTATCTGCAGCCAGAAGCAACTGCTAGTGCTTTCATCTCCATGCTGTGAAGTCACATCTACCGCAGAGATGGAGAAACCTGTGTCTCCCCCCCCACACACACACACATACACAATGTTGCTGTTCACCAACTCCCAGCAGCTGGGATGATGGGAGTTGTAGCACAACATATGGAGTGTCAGGATTTCCCCACTGCTGCAGTAAAGAGATGTGATGACGAACCTTAGAAGGCATCTTGCAGTTGCTTACAGACAAACAAAGTTCTCTCTTGGTCCAAGATTGAACCAAGGGGCAAAACATGTTTGCCTAAGTCCAGGGTGCAATGGCCGTGCAGGGGCTATCGAATTGGGAATTACTCTTCCTGTTAATCCTCTACTATTCCGGTCTGGGGACTCAGCTGGCCTACTTCAAAGGACAGCAAGGAGGAGGTAATCTGTGCATTCAGGACAAGCAGAGATGTCATCGCCATTTCATGAGATTAGCAAAAGAGTCTCCTTAGCTCTAACCAGCCAAACCCCCCCACCCCACCCCACCTTGTGATTATCTGGGGCTTGTTGTCTGATCCCTTTCGTCAAGAATGAAGATGAAAACTCAGTGGGGAGGGAGCTATTGCATAGAAAAACATTCCCTGCTTCATCCGTAGATAGATCAAATACAAAGGGGACTTTGTCAGCTCAACCCAAGGAATAGACATCGTGAAGATCTGTGAGGGATGTCCATCAGCACAAGCGTCCTGTTGCTCTTCGGGTTCCAAAGGGCCCTCCTCCGACTGTAAGAGACCCTTTAGCAACTGACCATTGGGGGAAACAGCAGCATGTGCCCCTTTCCAAAACAGTAATGTTACATCTTCCAAACTGGGACTGTGCTTCTATATCGTTTAAGCAGGACTGTTTACATGGAGGAATTAAATTGGTGGATTTTGGCCACCCTCCTACCAATTAGGCAAAAGGAATCAATGGGCTCGGTTTGCATAATTTGCATCACAGAGAGTGAAAAGACGCCATGACCCTTGGGAGCTGTACTTCTCAGCTACTCCTCCCTGGCTTATGATCGCACCGAGCACTAACAGTACCTTTTCTAGCCAATCTAAAGGCAAGCTGTGGATTTGGCTGAATCCTAAACCAAATCAGACTGATATGGACAGATTCAGGGGATGTTAGATTTGAAGCGCACTGAATCTGAACCCTCCATAGGTTTTGCTTGCAATTCAGGTCCCCTCTACAAGGATTCGCTTTTGCACCTGGTTAGGCGATTATGCACATAATCGCTGAAGCGCATTTACGCCTAATGCCTCTGCACGAGAGGCGGCAAGAGGCGGCGAAGCGCATTAACGGATGTCCAAAATGCGCTTTACAAGTAGTTAATGTGCATAAGCGCTTATTCACACAGTCAAAATGTGCTTTAACGGACGGAGCAAAATAAAACTTGCGATTTAACGCGCATTCGATAATGCGCATAATCGGGGACATAACGCGCCTCTACGCCCGATTTGCGCTCCGTTCTTGTAGAGGTAATTTTTTTAATGCGCCTTGAAAGAGCTTTAAATGCCTCTTGTAGAGGCACCCTTAGATTAGGAGGGGCAAAGACAGACTCTGCAAAAAACTTTCCTCTCCAACCTCTCCATTGAAGGATGATGTCAGGGGAACGAGAGGAGGGAATATAATGTGTGACTGGCAACTCAGCTTCTAATCATAGTGAATGGCTTTATCAGGGCTCTTCAATCCCAGGTCTTTGGAACAAGAATGTTGAATTAACATACTGCAGGACTTCCCGTTGTTCAGCAATCTTTGCTAGTTCTCTCTTCCTGTTAGCAGGAATGTTAAAAGAGGTTTGGTGGAGTCTGTAGGACCTGGAAGGTTGTTGAACTGGGTGTTTGCTTGGAAAATGCTCGATGGTCAAAACCATCTTTCCCCACCCCATCACTGTATATTCCACGTCCACCTTTTGTTCTATTGTACTTTCTGTGACTTTGGTACCAGGTAGTCAGAAAATAAAACAAAACAAAAAGCCTTAAACTGTATTTCATTTCTGATCACCCCCTAGCCCCTGCACCTATCCTTCTGAAATTTTGCAGGTTTCTTGCCCAGGGACACCTCTATGATATATGCCATTTTCATATCAATTTTGAATAAAATAAAACAACAAAAAAGGATAAACAAGTCACTACCCTCCCCAAATTTGAAGACTCTCTTTCCAGAAGCAACATGGCACCAAACCTCCTGATATTTTGCAGGTTTCTTAGCTAGGGCTGCTTCTGTGCTGTGTGTTAACTTTATAACAACTGCAAACAAAGATCATAGGGCAATAAGAGTATCCTGTTTTGGAAAGTCCCAAACTGTTTAAAAAAAAAAGTGTTTGCACAAAATCTCCCGCACCTATTCACCTGAAAATTAACAGGCATCATCCCCCTTAGAATGGACAACCATGCCTACAAATTTCATTCAGTTTTGCCAAGATTATAGTCCTAGCCAACACAGTCAACAGTGAAGGACCTTGGGAGTTGTAGGCCAAAACATCTGGAGGACCACAAGTTGCCCATCCTGTATCTATCTGGCAGATACCTATAAGTATGTTGCTTGCACATGCAGTGAATAAGCCCTATAGGCTCATTCTAAACTCACTGAAGGTGAATTAAACCCAGTACTATCTTCTTGGGTAAAAAATAAAGCATCAAATTGAATTGAACCCCAAGCTAACTTGAGAGGCTCCTGAAAAAGAAGGGTAAATACTCTCTAGTTGTCAAAAAGAGCCCAGTCATGCCCCACCCACTTATTTATTCTCCCAAACATTTCCAGTTGCCTTCACCTCCTCCTAAGAAAAGAATAGTTCTATACCATCAGTGCATCAGACAGTTTAACAGCATCAGTGACACCCATCTTTAGCCATGGTCTTCTGCATGCCCACTTAGTATACAAAGCAATTGGCATCTGTTGGATAACAGAGTTCTGGTCTATGTGTCCAAACTGAGATCTCTTGACCTCTTCAGCAACCACATGCAAATAAAAGTGTCTCGCCTAAGGCTTCCAGGCTGTTGTCCCTGGACCCAAAACTGCCTTGCCAGCTTTTACAAAGAGGAAGGAAGGCATAACTTCTCTGTCTTTGATGTCTACAGGAAGGCAGCCTCCAGATTTTTCATCTGCTCTCCACTCTTTCCTCCAGCCAAGGTGCACTTCGATTCTATGGCTCACGCTGAAGACATGTTCTCAGAGATGGATATCCGCCCCCAACGAGGCCGGAACAACAGGATCTGTGATGGGGGAATCCTTTCCTACTTCACACTGGAAGGACATCTCCCTCCAAGTTCTCCCGAGCATCACAATCCCTCCCCTTGCTGACCAAGAAGAGCTCTCTCCTCAAGCTACCAAGGAGTCAAATGTCCTGGTAGTTATGGGGTTGCCATCACTGTGATCGTAACATTAACTGGGTCATCTTCAGCTGACGGAGCTGCAGCAGTGGGATCAGGAGCAGGAGCTGGAGATGAGGCATCTTCCTGGGCCATTGTAGGATCCTCTGGCGCCGCCGTAGCCTCCTCTGGGCTAGCTTCTGCAAAAGACAGTGACACACACACAGGTCAGTGGCTTGTGAGGAAGGGCAGAAAACAGTCTATGACAGCAATGCTGAGCATGTGGCCCCCAGAAGTTCTTGGCTTGCAACTCCCACCTTTGGCTATAGTGACTAGTGCCAATGGCTGTTGCAGTCCAACAACACCTGGAGGGCCACATGCTCCCTAGCCTATGCTACATCTACTTGCTGAAATCTGGGCCTAAAATTCAGGAACTCTGAAGTCCTGCTGTTTCCATTTTGTCCTAATGAAATGCAGATGTCATGCTCACACACACACACACAAAACCATGCCTATCAATAGTAACAAGGTGCAGGGATTTCATCTTTGTATAAATGAGTTCCATTTGTGTCTGTTTCTGGAATGAACCAGGCAACACAAAGGCAAGAAGAGTGGGATGATGGCTCAACAAACAAGCGTTCACACATACACTCATGCAAGACTGCCTGCCTGAATTCTCGACATCATCTCTGCAGATATGTAGAGTAGCAACCTGACAGAAATCAGGTTGCCACAGTTCTCTCACATGTACAAAATCCTGGCTTTGATGACAGAAAGCGAGAAGTGATGTATGTGCATATTTGGGAAATCTGTGCTCTGCTGGAATTTCTTTTTAATGGCTCCCACTCCCAAAGAGGCAAGCTGTTGTTAAGTATAAACAGTGGCTTGTCTCTTCAGCAGTGGGAATTGTGGTAAGAATTCCCTTTCAGTGATCAAGTTTTAATGAGAAAATGTGTGGCTAACCATGGGGACTGACCCCACTGATCAAAAAAGCACTGTGGCTGAGGTGACCTATGCTTTCAGTCTGTGCCGTCTTATCTGTGATGCCTCCATTCACATGTACAAATTGTTAGTTCATGCTGCAGTCAGCAAGCAATGAACACACAGTGCAAACCTGCAGGGCTTGGAAGTTACCCAATAAGCCACATTTATTGGTATAATTTTGATTTCTTTCTCAAGTACCTGCCCCCCAAAAGATCAGCATGTAGAGAGAGAAGGAAAGCTCTCTTCAAAGTGCAATTATCTTCTGCTGTTGTGAACACAACACTTCAATAAGTTTCCATGCTCCAGTTCTGCTACTCAGTCTATCCAAATAAGATAGGAGCGTGCATCCTTTTTGGCTCTAAGGACCACATTGGATGTCTGTTGGCGTGGTGGGGGCTGCACATGGGTGTGTGCGCACAGACATGCATGCACATTCACATACAACTGCCATGAGACCATTGCTCTCTCACTCACACCACTCACTCAAATCCAACACCTGTCCAAAAGCATTTCAAACAGTTGCGGATATTGCAACCTCATCTGCAAATTACAGGAAGGGGGCAGAGTTGCAATTAGCTAGTTAATGCACGCGCATTTTGGGCATAGCTAACTTTAGGATCTCTAACCCCTACAACGTGTTTCCCTGTGATCTTGCTCCTCCCCTTACTTCCCCCATCTTTCTCTCTGACTTCCACCATTGCTGGGAGCACATAGGTTTGCTCTCTCGCTGCTGGCTGTGTGATGGAACACAAAATGGACTGAACAAACTCCTTTTGGAACTCTACGCTGCACCTGCATCTTATGTGCAAGAATATTATGAGTAAACTGTTTTATTATTTTTTCACTGAAGTCGAATGTGGTATCTTTTTATTCTAAAAATAGCCTTGTGTGCATGTGGGACTGGTAAACGCTCATTCTGCCTTTTTTTATGTTTTTCTCTGCTAAACTGCCTTTCTAACAGAAGGCATCATTCCTAAATAATTCCATCACAAATAACATTCCTCCAAGAATCCTCAGTTTTCAAACTGTCCAGCCATCCAGGAATCCTGGCTCCCAGCTTCCTCCTCTAATCTACTCTCTTGCTGAAGTCGCCTGCCATCCCACCGTCTGTTACCTGGATCTTTTTCAGAAAAAAAAATAAAGCTCTAGGAACAGGCTGTATGATGCCTGTCATAGAAGCCAATTCCCTAGTGTTCTAGGAAGCAGGCAAGAATGCTACAAGAGTGCTCTAGGAATAATTTTATCAATCCAAGGGCAGATCTGCCAACAGTTTACCTGCAGACATTTCTTCAGCTGCAGCCGAAGGCTCTCCAACCTGCACACTGGCTTCTTCATCAATGCCTGTTGTAGTCTCGGCATCTTCTGGTGTGCTGATGTGCTCATGAGCTTCTGCACCAGCCCTAAAGGCAGAGAATTCAACAACCGGTTGAGTATTTTGTGACATTTCGGTTGGCTTTGCCGATATAAGAGCTATTATCTTTCTCTTTACTTTTGTGCTAACCTAACCAGAAACTTGTGTGTTTTGGTCAAGGCAATATTTGTTTCTTTGTCCTTGCAGTCCTTGGTACAACCTGAAACCTGCATAACGAAGAGGAGAGCCTAATCTAATTAAGGATGTAATCCTATGCATGTTGAGACAGGAAAAAGTCCTACAATGCCCAGCATGCTCCAGCCAGCCGGCTGGGGCATGTTGGGCATTGTAGGACTTTTTCCTGTCTAAACATGCATAGAATTGTGCCCAAAATCTGCTGTTTCCTCCTGTATGTTCCATTTTAAGTCTGTGACTAAATGCCGGGTTTGTGGCTTCAACATGAACCCAGCCTCTTTCTCTCTCTTCCTCGACCCCACTTGCTTAACTTCCAACATCATGACAAATTCAGGAGAACCCAAAAGCTTGCTCACTGTTTCGTGCCATTTTGGGTGGTCCTAACAAAGGCATTTCCTGATTGTGGATTCTTTCCTTAGGAATTGTTATGGCACACTAGCTAGGGATGATGGGAGTTGTAGTCCAAGACAACCGGAGGGCAGTAGATTAGGGAAGGCTGATGTTGACCCACTGAGGCAAATGAGAGCAAGATAAAGGAGAGAGAAGAGGTAAGGGGGAGAGTCTTTGGATGTCACTTACATTCTGAAGAGCAGGTCGTGTAACCCTATGGAGTAATAAAGCAAGGAGATCACAATTTAAGAATCGTTTTGCAAGCACAGCCAAATTAAACCCTAGCCCCAAAGAATAGGGGGAGTTTAAGAAAGGGCTTGATATGGGGCTCATCTCGCAGAGGCAATTTGGAGCTTTTCTACATAGGGCATTGATTGTGCAGTAGTCATTTCTACACACAGTTGTTGATGGGTCTTTTAGGCAAAGTTGCGACCCTCCAGTTTCATTTCTGTGTCTACAGAGCACTTTTGGGTGCATTTCTTTAAGAGCAAGGAAAATGTGGTATTTATTTGTAGAAACCAAGGAATGTGCTTTTTCCACTTGTGTTTTCACTCCTTTGTTTGTTTCTGCTTCACCCTCTATCTGACTTCCCCTGCTAGCGAAAAGCCACCATTCTCTGCCCTTAAAGAGAAATCTAGGAAGGATTTCTTGGGATCCCTCGGACTAGCAGCAGAAAGAGCAAAATCGCCGCACAAACAACCGGCCACTCACTTGGATTATTCTCCCGGTTCCGAATGATGTACTGAAACACCAGAAGAGATATGACCGTTGCCACGATCATTCCTGCCACCGCGGCACCGATCACAGCAGGGTAAGCATTAAAAGGAGGGTCGGCTGCAAGAGAAAGGAAGCGGCAGTTGAAGGCCACGGATTCCTACCAGGAACAGATCTTCACGGGCCCCTGAATATGTTATACCAAATGGGTCTCAGTTGCACATGTCTATGGGCATGTTATTCCAGTCTATGAAATCCTTGTCCTCCAATGTGTTGGACTACAGCTCCCATGAGCCCCAGCCATGATAGCTAGGGATGGTGTGAGTTGTAGAAAAGGGACAGGGAGCCTATGGCCCTCCAGATGTCAGGCCTGCACCTTCCAGATCATTGGCCATGCTGGCTGAGGATGATGGAGCCGGAGTTCAGCAACATTGGGGCAGCCACAGTTCTGCCCTCCCTTGACCTAGTCCGGCTTTTCCCAGCTTGTCATTCTGCAGTTGTTTTGGTCTACAACAGCGTCCCTGACCATTGACTATGCTGGCTAGCGATGATGGACACTGCAGTCCAAACTACCTGGAGGACACCAGGTTAGGCAAAGCTACTGTAGTCTCATAGATCTCTTGTGTTTGGCACCTGGTGACCTCACATCTTTGGAGGGATGTTTCTCTGCTGAAGGAAATCCTCAATGAGGGTTTATACAAACTCACTTCTCGCTCCGGCGGGGCGGGGAGGGGGTGGGGGAGGGGGCCTTCCCACCAATTCTGCAGCACATCTGTTTCCAATCTCCTCAGTTTTTCCAAGAAAATAGTTTGCTTGTTTTTCTTGAGTGTTTTGCTTTGGTTTTGCACCTTCTTAAAGCTGTCCCCGACCTGCACCCAGACTTGTTGCAACAGCTGTCGTCCGTATGGAGAGAACAGGCAGCCATTTTGGTCTGGGCCTGGCAGAGTTAAGCCGACATGCGCAACGCAGAGAACACTGGGCGGACAGCAGAAACAAGGGACCCCACGTGAGGCTTTGCTCCGGGCTTAACAAATGACCTACCAGAGAAGCCCCTTTCCAGTATATGACCTGGAAAATAATTGGGTGCTTCGCACAACCTAAATTCCACAAATATATCTACTGGGACATCACAAGCCTATAGAGCATGACTGGGACATGACAAACCGATAGATCCCCAGAAGACCCACACTCTCACTTCCTGGCCCCATGACTTTTCCCCAGCTACCGTTTGTGTGCAGCTTAGGGTGACCATCTGAAAAGGAGGACAGGGCTCCTGTGTCTTTAACAGTTGCACAGAAAAGGGAATTTCAGCAGGTGTCCTTTGTATGCATGCAGCACCTGGTGAAATTCCCTCCTCCTCACAACAGTTAAAGCTGCAGGAGCCCTGCCCTCTGGACCGGATACAAAAGAGATAGCAGTGTTGCAGTGTACGTATGTTCTTGGATACACCAAGCTATCTTTTCTCCATGCTGCATCACATATTCATTAGCCCTGTTTACACAACATGCTACGTACAGGGAACATACATAAAGGATGGGAAGTGGGATCGTGCCCACCACTGCATGTTCAGCAGAACTTTTAAATGGAGCATGTGTGTTTGTGTGTATATACTCTGTGTGTGTGATTGGGAACCCAGCAAAAGGCAGGGCTTATTAATTCAAAATGTCCACAGAACGCACGGAGGCAGGAGGTAGGGCCAACAGATGCCATCTTAAGATTCCATCTCACATCAGATGACCAGGTCCTTTCCTCCTGCGTAAAGGAATATTGCTGCTTTATGTTTGGGAGATCTTGCAGCAAGAGCGCCAATCTACCAAACCCAATCAAAGGGGAAGCAGAGGTTTTCAAAGCAACTCAGCCAAACATTCAGCAGAAAGATTTGTCTGCAACAGGCCTGGTGGCATCTGTTATGGGAGGGTGGAGTACACGTCCCAGCAGCAGCAGTAGCAGCAGACGGGGATAAAATAAAATCATCCATGGCAGGATGGATTAACCACACCGTGCAGTTAAGAAGAGGTGATGGCCCACAGAAACGGCACACCCTCAAAACCCAACCGATATAATATGCCCCCTCCAACCCGAGCCTCGCCCCGAGAGTGACATGCAGCCGCCCCACGCCCGCTGGCTTCACAAGTCTCAATCCAGCCTCATGCAGTCTGGCAAGAGAGGAGAAGGCGAGCCAGTTCAGCCATGTCCAAATGCAAAGGGAGAGCAGCAGGGAGGAATGCAGAGAGACCACAAGAGCAAAGGTTGGGGAGAAGCAGAAGCACGTTCTTTCTGGTCGTTCCAATAACCGTCCCAGACTCACAGGAAGCTGCCTTATCCCAGGTCAACTCTTCCCCCCACCCAAGCTAGCCAAGTATTTTTTTTACTGCAGCCTCCCGCAACCTCTAGATGTGTTGGCTTCAGTAGAGGCTGGTGGCTCTGATGTCGGGGGGGGGGGGTGAATGTGCTCCAGGTTTCAGTCAAAACTCTGAAAGAGCTATGCAAGCTTTGCACCCCACAGAAGCAGAACTGTGAAGTGCCCCACCTCCCACGTGATCCCAAGGCTCAGCCAATGAGATCCGGAAGCAGAAGCATTGCATAACCCCAACTGAGTTCACATTGGTTGACAGAGCTACGAGAACAGAAGTGGTTTCTGAACTAACTCCTGAAGGGCAGCCATTTTGAAGTTCACCTCCATTGGCCTTTCAGTTCATGTATGTAGTCCTCATGTAATTCTCTCACATCTGTAATTATACACCATGCATGTATAGTATGTTCAATGAAGATGCTCAAACATACACCAAATAGGTAGTATAAATAATTTCAAATTTATCATTATGACTACTATCATGCGATTCATTGTGCATGAATTACATACATACAAAACATATTTCAAAAAATGTACCACCACCCAGGTGACATATCTCATACTATTAAAGTCAATCTTTAACACAAATCTTGCAGCTATCTTTTACAACGTACTATATCTTTTGAACATACTATACATGCATGATTGTAAAGTGGGGTATAATTACAGATGTGAGAGAATTACGTGAGAATTACATACGTTAACTGAAACTGACCTTCGGAATTTAATTTTTTAGTGGTTTTTGTGGTTGTGGGTTTTGCCCCCAATTGTCCAGTCTCTTAATGGCCGCCATTCCTGAAGAGCAGTATTTTGGGCAAGCGGTTCTTCAGAGCACAAAATAAATGCCCTCATTTAACCCATTTCTCTTGCGCCTTCCATTTTGCCTGAATTTCTTCCTTAGAGAAATGGGGGCCTGGAAACAGAGTAGGGACTTCATGTGCTGACACCAAGGGAGTAGGAGACATCTTCCGGAGGGCCTCCCTCGCAAAGGCCATCACTTGCTTCTCAGATGCAGCATACCACGGGAAACACCGAGCGCCCCCACTTGTGCACAGAACATGTTGACATCTCTCTGGACAAAACAACTGAACTAATTCAGGTTCTCCTAGCTGTCAGTGAGCTCAAGAATGATACGCCGGGATTCTGAAGAATTCGGGCTTAGTATTTTGTGCATTTAATAGGCAAGAAGGTTTGTGCATCCAAAACAAGACAGGACACCACTAAACTCCAATGTCTGATGCAGGGTTGGCATCATGGGTTGGTTTCATCAGGCATTTGCTAAGGCCAACACCTTAGAGCAGTGGTCTTCAACCGGTGAGTCACGACCCAAAAGTGGGTCGCGAGATCAGTCCAGATGGGCTGTAGCAAAGCTGTTGTCGCCATGCTGGGCAATTGTGAAAGTAGGTTCCATGTTGCAGATTGGGAGTTCGACGTGGGTCTCGGATCTGGACCAGTTGAAGATCACTACTTTAGGGGACCCGTTGCCAAACACACACATCCAAAATCTACTGGCCTCCTGTCCTTCCTTGCTACTGCTGCTTATTCACCTGCCCTCTCTGAAAGACTCAGGAATAAGAAGACATTTGAAGGGTTGTTTAGTCCAATTCATCAGATGAGCGTTTTATAGCACGCTTGTTACTGGGCACTCATGGATTTTTGCGGGTCCTATTCACGACACTGTCTGCCTCCCGCGCATCTCCCGCTCCTTCTGACTGTTTTCCCATCTCAAAAAACACACACACAAAAAATGAAAATCTGATTTCCCCCCCTGTAGTGAATCATGCCACTATTTCCTGCTGTGTGCATGAAAAGCAGAACGCTGGGAAGGGGGTGGAACGTCCACTGAATGGGCCACGTGATCTTTGTTTACTTCCTCTTTCTTCAGCGTCTGAAGAAAGAGGAAGCTGCTCGTCCCTGTTGTGGGACAGAAGCACGATTCAAAGTGATGGGAGGGAAACATGATTTTCCCCCATCTGAAGAAGCTCATGAAGAAAGAACCCTAAGAAGGCACAGCAGAGGCCTTGATGTTGCTCATGATGTGTCAGCACCTGGACAGTAGACCGCAGAAGGATCACCTGGCCATGGTTGTCCCCACTTTGGTAAGATGTGTTATGTTTCTATTTAAATTATAAAACGGGACAAGGCACCAGCTGTACAAAACCCCAAACCAACGATGCTAATGGAGCACACAACTGGAAATAAATCTTAAGCCACAAAAAACAATTGTTTATAATTAAAAGGACAATCAAAAGAAACAAAAAAGTAGAATGCTGAACTAATATATCACAACACATGAGTCAAGCAATTTAGAATACATCAACTGAAAAGTTGTAGAATACAAAGATGTACATCTTATATACAAAAACGTAAACATGGAACTGAATAGGAAGGGGGTCTAAGGATCTTTTACAGGATCCTGATCTAATCGTGTTTCTCAGACAGCGCTTCTTTAGAAATTCAACTGAATACTTCTTTGTATTCTATAATGTTTCGGTTTGTTTATTTTCCTGACTCATGTTTGTGATGCATTCGTTCAGTATCCTACTTTTTGTTTCTTTTGATTGTCCCTTGAATTATAAACAATTGTCTTTGTGACTTAGATGTATTTCCAGTCGTTGTGATTTAAATTATAGATACTATTTCTAAAATTGCCTCTCTCTATATAAATTAGCATTCAGAGATTTTATGCAATTCGGTTTCCTCTTTTGCCCTCCTTTGTTTGGGGGGTGGGGGGATGCTCAAGGGTCCACCCGGCGAGCAAGAGACTTCATACACCTTGTCCTCTCCCTCTATGTGGTGCAGACTGGGCACAGAGAAAAAGACACATGAATAAGCAGTGGCCGCTGTGTGGTGAGGAGGAGGCGGCAGCATTCAGGGCCTATTGAGAGCATCTTGCCCGAGCAATCCCACAAAAACACCCCTGGAACTGGCAATGGTCCTCAGCAACAGAAATGGGTCCAATAACCATGGCCACCAGAGGCTGCATTGAATCTCTTGTTTTCAAAGGACAAGATGGCAAGAACGGTCTTTCATGCCCTATGATTCTGTTTACAAGCCTATGTGCACACATACATTTTATCCTGAACCATCTCAGGATGGGACGCCTTGAGAGCCTTTTTAACTGAAGTTCACTGGGACCTTCTTCGTCTGTGCTCTACCACTGGGCCTTCTTGAAAAGCGGCAAACACAGTGAAACAGTGACCACCACAGTTTAAAGGGTCTCTACATTAAAGGGAATCACATTGTTCACCCAGGGCTTTTGTGTTCTTCGGCGTGGTTGTTATGGGCTGAATTACATGGGAGGAGAGGGGCGACAAGAGGCTTGAATTGACTACCTCCCCTCTGTTCAGTTCCACTGAGTTCTATCGAGACAGCGCCATCCATTGGCATAAGATCATTCTGTTTCCCAGCTATTACCATTTTAAAAGCGGTTCTTTTCATCCCGGGATTTCCAGAGAATTATTCAGTGGGAGATTTCGACCTGAAAACTTCCGTGAGTGGCCGAGCACGAGTGTGCAATAAATTGCACATTTGGAGGAGCCCAATGAAGCAGATGTGATAACATCTGCCTCAAATAAGAGCAGAGGAAAACCCAGATCATGTTGTTCTTTCTGGCACACCTCAACTGGGTCCACTACTTCTTCAGAGTCACCAAGGGCCAAGCCCGCTCCCCACACTGAAATGCTCAGCTCCCTCCCAATTCACAAGGCACCACTGCATGGCCCATAGAAGGGTCGGTGCAGCAGCTCCCCAGCCGGCTTCCATCGCAGCCTCCAGGGGAACGCCACCACTTGAGCTACCCACTTCACCTGGTGTCTTCACTTCAGAGGGGTGCCCTGTAGTGCGGTGGTTCACAGCCAGGATGCGGAAGGCATATACCATGGCAGGATCCAGCCCACCCAGCTTGTGGTCACGGATGTCGGGGTCGATATCGCTGGCCACCGTTTCCCAGATGCTGGCCAGCTGCTTTTTAAGGGCCTTCTTTGCTTCCCTCCTTTGGACCACAAAGCCAGTCAGGTTTCCAGCGCCCTGGGTCTGCCATTCCAGCTCCACCTCCGTGCGGTGGCGAGTGTACATCAACTTGCTAATGGTCACATTGGGTGGGGTGGGGTACTCTGCAAAATAGGCAGATATTTTACCCTTTATTAATGAAGAATCATTCATTGACCCTGTTCGGACCACACGCTGAACCATGGCGCAAAATATTATGGCTCAGTGTGTCGCGTATCCATTTCTAACCGTGGTAGCTACATAGCTACGTTTAAACACGTTCACTAACCGTTTGCTGCAAAAGGTTTAGCAGCCTAACCATGGCTTAGCGTGTCGTCTGAACATGCCCATCATTAAACACTTCTACCATGCCTCCCAAGAGCTCAAGGCAACCTACATGGGGCACCCCCCCAACACACACCTTTTATCCTCACTACAACCCTGTGAGGTAGGCTGGGCTAAGATCACCCGTTAAACTTCATGGCAGAGTGTCGATTTGAATCCTGGCCTTCCTAGTCTTAATCCAACAGATCACATTGGCTGCTTTGGCCTGTTACTGCTGTTACAACTCCATGACCCAGCAGTTCTAGCTGGCTGGATCTCCCAATGACTTTTTAAAAAAACCTTTAAAAAAGGCTCTGATTTCTTATTGAACCAGTGGCTGTGGGGAAAGGCATGCTTAACGCTTTCCCCATGAGCTCAGTCTAGAGCCCACTCTCTATCCAAGCTGCTATTAGACCCAAAGAGTGTGTGTGTGTGTGTGTGTGTGTGTGTGAGAGAGAGAGAGAGAGAGAGAGAGATACAGGGATTATATTGTGTGCCTGCATTTTTTTCTCTAAATAGCAGCTTGCAGGGAAAATGAGATCAAGGGAAATGGTGGTATAGGGGAAAGGCTTTAAAACCCCATCCCAGGGCTGCTTCTCAGTCAAAATCAGACTTCTCTTTAAAACAACAACAACAAGAAGTCAGGAGAGGAGATTCTTTCCTGGTTCTCCCAGGTCCCGTGTGATTTGGCCCTTAGAATCCATGGATTGATTCTACCCAGTTTCATAATGTCTAAATGGGGCTTTGGTGCAGCCACTTTGCCTGCACGCATCCACTTACTTTTAACCTGTAGGCTGATGGTGGCAGAAGCATTGCCCACGGCGTTCAAGGCAGCGCAGCGATAGATGCCACTGTCCCTCATCCACTCTGTATCCCGGAGGGTCAAGTTAAACCAGGCGTTCTCTTGCTGCAGCCTGTATTTCCGCCCATCCGCTCTAATGACCTGGTTCTTGTTGTTGTACCAGAAGACCTCTGAGCCCAGGTAAGCACCTTGGAGGAGACAGGCCAGTTGGACCTCGTTGCCTTCAAAGAGGGACACCTTGGATCTCTCTACCAAAAGCTTGGGACGTTCTGTGCAGGGGAAAACAAACAAAAACAAGACAACTTAGTGCTGAAATTAACAACTCTCCAAAATATCAGCCTGAGAAAGCAAAACAGTAAGGTTGCCAGTTCTTTTCTTTTCTTGAGGGAGGCTCTCTTAGGGATGTCAGAGAAATCCGTTTGAGGAGGTGGAGTCTGACAGGTTTTCCTAGGCTGGATTTTGTTTCAGTTTCCGCAGTGGTGCCTGACTCCATCTGCAGTGAGGCGGGTCAGTTTGCAGAATTTCCAGGAATGTTTTGGACTGGCGTGGGGAGGGAGGTCCTGCAATTTGCGCAAAATTTCTGAGCAATTTGTGCACATTTGTAATTTGTGCAAATTCGGCTATAATCCGCATTGCTCAGAAATATGTGCAAATCTCTTCCCATCACCTGCTCACTGGATTGAACCTGAGACCTTCTGTATGTCGAAGATATGCTCTGCCATAGAGCTACAGCCCAGTGGAGACTGGTGGCTCCGATTTCAGTGAGGCTGTGAATCTGCTCCGAGTTTCGGTCAGAACCAGCCAGAACTCTCAAGGAGCTCTCCAAGGTGTAGAGCCCTTGCCCCAAAATAGATCCAGCACCTTGAATAACTCCCTTAGAGCTCTGGCTGGTTCTGACTGAAACCCGAAGCGGACACAGGGCCTCACCGAAATTGGAGCCACCAGCCTCCACTGTTACGCCCCCCCCCCCCGTCCCCCACGGACTCGCCTGCTTACCCAGCCGGACATGGCACTCGGCGACTCTCGCCCGAAGAGGGTGAGCAGCCATGCAGGTGAATTCCTTGTCCCCGAGGGTGGCGTTGGATTTCATGACAAAGATGTTATGGGATGGTTTCAGCCCTCCCAGCACGCGGTCCCTCCAGCCTCTCCACCAGAGCATCACCCGGGGCTCTCCACCTGCCCAGTCGCACGTCAGCATGAGGAATTCATTCTGCTTCGTGGCCATGGCGCTGCAGGTCGGCCTCCCGCCTGGAACCCCTGGGACACAAAGAGCATGCTGGTCAGTGACGGATTTCTAGCCATAACAGCTCACCAAGGGCTCACTGCATATAAAATCGGGGTTAGGGGGGAAAGAAAAGAAATCACCTAGTGGAAAGGAATGGCAAAACTCTGTCTCTGTTTAGTCAAGGGTAGGCATAACCAGGCACCTGCCGAAAGCCTACAGCCCCAGCAGGGGCAACCACCGGCAAAGGCCCGCTGGTTTTGCTCTTCCACTTCATCATTGCAACCTGCCTCTCACTCTGGACCAGACGATGGTGGTGGTGAGAAGGGGGGCCAGTCAATGCCACGGCCTACTTGCTCACTGGCTGCCTGCCTGCCAAGCAAGCAAGCAAGTGGTGGCAATGGTGAGGAGGAGGAGGAGGAGGAGGAGCTGGTGACGATGCCAGCGAGAAGGTAGACTCACTGAAGGAGGGGGCATATGGAGAGTCCCGTGCCCAAATGCCCTCAAAAACCTGGAGCCCTCAAAACCTTCGAGGGTGAGTATCCCATTCTTTCTCCCCCACTGGGAGACAGCTGGGGGACTCTGTGCATTTAAACAGCAACAGGAGAAGCTTTCCAGCATAGAGGGGCAATGACGGGACAGCTTCAAACCTATTGATTTCCGCTTGTAAAGAAGCTGGCAAATACACAGAGCCTATACAAAGAAGGTGGGTGGGTGGGAAAATAATGGTGGTATCCCTATTGCCAGGGTAGAAGTGCCAACTTAATAGAACAATGAGGACTGGAGGCTTACATTAAAAAACAGAGGATCTAAAATGGCAGGGAGTATACAATTGCGGTCACCATCACTGCCAATTGCCCAGTATGCATTGCTGTTAACCCAGAGCAAAATGACACAGGGGCAGATACCTTCCTTACACAAATATATAAACACATCTTCATTGCATAAAAGAGAGACAGACACAAAGAGAGAGAGACAGGCAGGCAGGCAGGCAGGCAGGCAGGCAGACAGACAGACAGACAGACAGACACATACCCCCCTCCACACACACAGAAGATCCATGATCCAATCATGGATCTCCAGTGTAACACAAGTTTGTGTTTGCACAAGGAGTAGCAGGAGGTTGGTACTCACACACAGTGGTCCTGCAGATGGTGTCCTCTCTCAGTGCCGGATGGGAAGCCAGGCACGTGTATGAGCTCCCGTTGTGAATGTCCGTGCCCCGATGGATTTGGGTGGCATTGGAGTAGGTCACCGTGTGGTTTCCTTCCTGCCCGGATTTCACCCACTGCAGCTGCACCGGGGGGAACCCCCCCTGCCACAAACAGTGCAGAGCAAGGTCTCGGAAATTGGCCGCCGGCAGCGGCACACAGCTGGGCTTCCCTTTGGGCAGATCTGTGCGTGGGGGCAAACATCGTATCAACAGCAACGAGGAGTCACTGGCACCCAAAGCATCATGGTGGCTGGTGGCCTGGTGCGTCACGACCCTGGACCCAAAGGGACGGTTCTGGAGGATTGGTGTCCCACCCTGGCCGCTCTTGCCTCGTGCCCCAGCACCTGTTTGACTCACAGTTTGTCAGATAGATCTTTGCCTGCAATGGTGTCGGCGGGACAAAAACAGGGCACGTGCTGCTCCTGCATGTCCTACAGTGAACTTCTCCACCCAGAGCATCCATGCCGGCTGGCGCAAACCTGAGCCAGCCATAATAACAGCAACACAGGGAGGTTGGTGGGTTTCTTTGCCAATGACATTGCACCCAAAGGGCTGCAAACCGATTCCCCCTTAGCTGCAGCAGCCTAATTCACAGCTAAATGTGATTGCCGCTTCATTGAGCAAACCCAGAATCCCCTGTTCATCTCCTGCTACACTGAATCCATCATGCCAAAAGGTAGATAGACAGGGAGAGCCACTCGAGCTCACACTAAGTCGTCATAAGGAGAAGCATTGGTAGTACCACCGGGGAAGGAGAAGAAGCAGGAGGGCCTCCCCCTTAAAACAGCAGGGCTGGCTTACCACATTTGGAAGTAAGTGAAGTAGTACACATTTCCATCGAAAAAGGGAGCGACTGTAAGACGACCACAGCCAGGGCCTAAAAAAATTACCTAATTGCACCACTGAGAAGGGTTATTCCTGCAACCCAATTTATATGTAACTTTGTTTTTCACTCTTGAAATCTCTAAAGTACATAAGAACGTAAGAAGTGCTATGTTGGATCAGACCAAGGGGCACACAGGGTGGCCAACCAGCTGTCAACCAGGGACTCACAAGCAGGACACGGTGCAACAGCACCCTCCCACCCATGTTCCCCAGCAACTAGTGTATAAGGCTTGCAGCCTCTTGATACTGGAGGTTGCACTTAGCCATCAGGACTAGTAGCGATTATAGCCTTCTCCTTGGCTACTTAGCAGGAAGTTCAGCAGATGATGTTTTCCTCATCCACTGAATCTACATATTGGGAAAAGCTTCATGTACAGCATTTATGACAATGAGCTATCAGAAGCATAGGGATCCTGTTAGAGGGGGAAAGTTGGCAATCAACACCTTGCCATTATTCCTTGGCTGAGAAAAGAAGTGCAGAGGTGACCCATTGCTAGCCATTATCTCTGTTAGGTTAGTTTTCTATGTGAAGATGGATTTCTTCTTGGGAGGAGCATTTCAAAACATGGGATCTTCAACACACACACTGGCAGATATACATGGTATAGTCCAAGAAAACTGTAAGTTGTCTCTACCTTATCCTGCTGAGGACAGAGGTTCATACAGTTTGGTCTTTGATGTAGGACTAGGTTTGAGTATTTCTAGCTGGATCTGAGTCAACAAGACCAGCGTCAAGGGTAAGCATGGTTGGGCACCTCCCCAGGGCCATACGCCAGCAGGGGCCCACTGAGAAGAGCCCCTATGGATTTGCTCCTCCTCTTCACCATTGCATGTTCTCTCCCCTCTCATTCTGACCCAAACAACAGAGGTGATGAGAAGGAGGAGCAATTGATGCCATTGCCTACTTGCTCACGGGCTGTTTGCCTATCAAGCAAGCAAGTGGAGGCAAAGCTGAGTAAGATGCTGATGAGCAATAACAGCTGGGGACAATGGGGGTGAGAAGGTGGACTCACTGAAAGAGGGATGTTTTGCCCAAGGGGCCTCCTAAACCTGGAGCCAGCACTGTAAGTCAGTCTTGTATCAGACACCTGTCCCAATGTTGGATCAGACATAAAACGTTACAATAACGAACCCCTTTCAGCCAGCCTGGAAAAAGTCTACACAACTACTTACAACAGCATCCAAAACAAAATCTTTCGAGCCCCAGTAAACTGCTGACCTCGCTCTGCATGGCAGTTCTTCAACAATAAATACAGCAATATATCGGTCTTCGCTCACCCTCCTTCTCTTTTGCAAGAGCCAAATTAGAAGCTTCTGACCAGAAAGAACAGAATAATAGTTGCTTTGGCCTGTTTGGAGAATGGCCTAGTATATTAATACTGTAGCTAAAGAGCTAGTATACGTCCACCCTTCTGTCAGTTCCTTGATTTGCAAGTGCATTCACTGTTACATTATACGGAAAGTTTGCTTCAGTTTTGGACAATCATTCATCCAGGCCAGCAATGACGGGAACCTCTCGAGAAGAGGCATCCATCCCCTGCGACGTCTGACACCAAATTTCTTTGGCCTTTTCCCCTTTTGACTCCTCTTTAGCTACATCGGGGGCGACAATACTGGGAGAGCCAGAAGGCAATAAAATAGAGAAGACAGAAGGAAAGGAAGGTGCAACAGTGCATGCCAGAACATCATGCCCGGACAAGATCACTTACAGTAGACTGTCAAGATGATGGCCGTCTGGGTACGTGTATTCAGATGCATGTTTTGGGCCAGGCAAGTGTAAATGCCTGTTTGGGTCCGTGAAATCCTGGTGATCACGTATTTCTGGCCAGAGTAGACCTGAGAACTATTGTAGAACCAAATGTAGTGGCTGGGTGGATTAGAAGGTGCCAGGCACGTCATAATCACCTCTTCCAGCTCATTGGCTAGGAAGCCATGTTGGTTAATGGCAAACGGCTCCACACTGATCACAGGTTCGTCAGGCCCATCTACAGGAGAGATCATGATGTCATTCGTTAGTGGTATACTAGCTGGAGAAAGAGTCAAGAGAAACCTCTGGATGAAGCCTCTGAAGATGAGATGTTAAATCATTTGTTTATTTAATTTATAGCCTGCCTTTCTGCTAGAAAAAATGGTGCTCATTTGGCTGCTTTTAAGTTAAAATTAATTATCTTGGGAGTTTTGTTGAGGCTTCCTGTTTGGGCCCTGAGCACCCTCCATTCCACTGCATCTTGCAGGATTAAGACCTTGTAGGGTACACAGAAAGCCACCCATAAAAGGAAAGACAGAACATTTGGCCCTGCTGTTCAGTTACTTGTACTAGTGACAGCCAGTGGTGTAGTGGCTAGAGATTTGGACTGGGAGTCAAGAGATCCTGGTTCTAGTCCCCACTTGGCCATGGAAGCTCACTCGATGACTCTGGGATAGTCACAGACTCTCAGCCCAACCTAACTCACAGGGTTGTTGTTGTGAGGATAAAATGGGGAGGGGGGATTATGTATGCTGCCTTGACTTCCTTGGAGGAAAAAAGGCAGGATATAAATGATATCAATCATCTATTTAAAGCCATTTTTCAACTGCTTGCCATTTACAACATATCCAGAAGGTTTACAACAACGAAATTACCACGCCAATATAAATTTGGCTAAAACAATCACTAGACTAGAAAACCAGCAGCCACGATTTATTTATTTTTTAACAAATTGAACAAATGCTGTGGTTACTTACAGATAACATCGAGGTACATCCTGTCACTGGTTTGGCTATTGACCTCATTTTGGGCAGTGCAGATGTACCAACCCATGTGAGTCCGGTTAGCCGATGTCAGGTTCAACAGACCGCCCGTTGCTTCCATGATGGCCACCGTGCCATCCCGGTTAGTGTGGCGCTGCCAGGAATATTCGACAGGATGCGTCCCTTCTTTCACCGTACACGTCATCACGACAGTCATGCCTTCCACAGGCGTTGAATTGTTCATCTGTAGGAAGGGCTTTGAAACAGGAACTGGGAAAGACCAGACAAAATTCTGAGTTGCCTTCTCCAGACAGCCACGGCATTGAGTTCAGGGTGGGAAGGCTTCAGGCTTGTGGGATCTACTGAGGCTGGTTGGTTGGTTTGATTGTTTACCAAGATCCACCAAACAGAGCCAGGTGCAAAACAGAAGCTGGCGGTGGTAGAATCATACTTTGAATTCAGGGACAGGGTGCCTCTGAGCACATGCATACCCTTGAAATTAGACATTAGACCTCTTGCAGTCTTTCCATGCAACACACACACACCCCTTCTGTTTTCTGCCCAAGCTTTCTAAGGGTGCTTCTGGTACTACCCAAAGACATTCTGCACCTATTCTGTCTTTTCTTCCTTATTGTTGTTGTTGGGTTTTTGCTTTTTTAAAAAATAAAGAAAAAAGATGTAAGAAGTGATGGGGGAAAAACCCAAGATGTTATTGGGACTTGCTGTGAATTTATGTGTTTTTGCCCAGACTCATCTGGAAGTAGTTTCAGCAGCACTATTATTAAACATTTAGGAGTCAGAAATCTTTATGGATCCCGTATGGCAAACATCCCAGAGATCTACCAGTAGATCAGTTCAAAAAACATTTCCCCAGTGTAGGTTGCCACTGACATATTCTGCCCAAAGGCAGAAGCCGAGATGGCTGTGGAGGTAGGGTGACCAACTGCCAGGATTTCCCCAGATTTGTCCTGTTTTTTGTTTTATCCTGGGTGTCAGGGGGGATTTTCTGTCATTTTCTATAATGTCCTGGAATTACATGTTTTCCCCTTTAAGGCTGTCATTCCCCCCCGCCCCGCACCCCGCTCCAATCAGAGCCTTAAAGGGGAAAACATGTCATTGCTGGACAGTAAAGAAAAGGCCCCAATTGGAGCAGTGAGAGGGCGGGAATGACACACTTTTCCCTCCTTCACTCCAATCGGGGCCTTTAAGTCCCCGATTGGAGCGGAGGAGGGGAAAGAGCACTTTCTAGGGGCCTCCAGAACATGCGTCATCCACCACCACCACCACCGGGTGTCCTCTTTTTTGGTTTCCCAAATATGGTCACCCTAATTTTGGTTCTCTGGGTGTTGTAGCTCAGTGGCACAACTCTTCGCTTTGCATGAAGAAGGATCTAAGCTCAGTCCCTGGCATCTTTTGTTAGAAGGACCTCAAGCAGCATGGCTGAGAAAGAACTCCAGCCCTTGGAGAGAACCATACCACCAACCAGAAAATATTGGGCTAGGTATAGAACCTCTTCAGCCTAAAGGCTGAATCCCATTTCGGAGAAGTTCTTGTTGGGGGGGAGCACATTTCAATGGTGAAAGGAGCCAAAGGCAAAAGCGGCAGGCAGACAATATCAGCATCTTGGAGCTTAAGGGCGCAATGTTATGTGTCTTTATATGGATAAAAGGCCTACAGCTCGCAGCATGCCCCATACTGCGAGTTGTAGTTCTTTTTTTCTGTCTAAACACACATAGGATTGCACCTTAAAGCTCTTACTGCCAGTTACTAAGCCTCACCGCAGGCATTTCAACCTTTTAGAATGGGAGTGGAAGGAAGGAACATGCAAAAGCCAGGAAATCATCCAATGGTCAGTGGTTGGGGAACAGATAGACTGATGGTTTGATTCAGTATCAAACAGCTCTAAAGTGGAATGGGAGCCAGCTTTGGGGAGGAGGGGGGAGTTACTAGGATCTGGAAGGCTTCTGCACATCGCCTCCTATTGGGGAAGAGCAATAGCTCAGTGGTAGAGCCCCTCCTGCCTTGCGTGCACAAGGTCTCAGGTTCAATCCTTGGCGTCTCCAGGTAGCGCTAGGAAAGAGCCTTGCCTGAAACTCTGGACTGCTGTTGCCAGTCAGTGTAGACAATACTAAATTAGATAAACCAATGGTCTGAATTACGTAAGGTGCCTGCCAACCAACATCACCCTCTGTGCCGTGTCTCACTAGGCCTGAAGCATCAGCATGGGGGATTAGATGGTCACCCACCGTCCAGAACCTACCTTACTCATCCATGCGGGTTTAGTATGTTTAGATTTATCTGCAACCATAATTTACAGTCAACATTAGACTCGTGAAGGTAAAATCATAAAATCATCCTCAGGGGTCCTTCTCCGTGAGCACCTGCAAAAGGAAGTGTGGTGGGGGCTACCAGGAGGAGGGCCTTCTCTGCTGTGGCACCGCAGCTGTGGAATGAGCTCCCTACAGACGTTGCCTGGCACCTACATTGTACTCTTTCTGGCGCCAGGTGAAGACCTTTTTATTTTCCCAGTATTTTAGAGATTTACCATCCTAGTCTTTTAATTCTGCTGCTTTAAATCTGCATTTTAAATCTCTGCATTGCTGCTCGGTTTTATTCTGGTTGTACTTTTGTATTGTCATTTTATAGTGTGATTTTAAGCTTTTAGATTATATTTTAGGCTGTACTTGCAGTTTTAACTTTTGTGAACCGCCCAGAGAGCGGTACAGAAATGAAATCAATAAAATAAATTAATAATAAAATAAAATGGAGAAATAAGTGCATATCCCAGAAAAATGGGAGCACAGCAAAGGAGGTGTGGAAAGAGCAGTGTGCGTGGGCATGCGTGGGTGCGCAATCAAGAACATTAGTGTATTTGCATACATGAATGATGGGGAAAAGAGTTACGAGCCTGCTGGGATGATTATATGTAGTTCCTTGGTCAGCTGAAAATGGCAATACGTATTTCTCCCTCCCTGGGTTTGCACATGGCGCTGAAAAATGTGATCTGGCTGCCTGATGACGGGGAAAGATTTAAATCTCCCATTGGCTAAAAGCAAAGGCAAAGCCCTTCCAGTGGAATTGCTGGCAATGAGTGGCAGAGACAGATATCTGAGAGATAAGCGCCCTGCCACCAAAGCGCATTTGACAACTTGAGTTTAGCCAACACCATCATCAGCAGCAGCAAAATACAAGCCTGCAAACAATCACCTTTGAAAGGCCATCTGCAGCGTTCTGCGTACAACCAAAGGGAGCCCAGGGATGCCACGCCAGAGACCTGGGATACACTTTCCCCGACGTGCCCAGCAGAAAAACTTTCTGACCGGCACACCCCAGCCAGGAATGTCAACTCTTTTTGGGGGGATCCAGTTACTCTGCGGCCCTTTTATCTCCAGATATTTTCTCAGGAGGCTGGAGTGACATTCCTAAGGTGCTTTCCTACATCTCCTCGACAGTGGAGGCTGGTGGCTCCAATGTCAGTGGGGCGGTGAATCTGCTCCTGTTTTAAGTCAGAACCAGCCAGAATTCTAAAGGAGTTGTCCAAGGTGCTGGACCTAGTTTGGGGTTCAGTTTCAGCACCTTGGAAAGCTCCTTTAGAGTTCTGGCTGGTTCAGACTGAAAACCAGAGCAGATCTACTGCCCCACTGATATCAGAGTCACCAGCCTCCACTGGTTGAAGATGAGCCAGGCTGCAGTTTGTCCAGGATCTCTCCAACACATCTGTCTGTTATTTTCAATATTGCCAGCTGACCTGGGTCCAGCCCTTGTGCTTGCCCAGACTCCAGGATGAGGAAAGGGGGTGTCTCAGCAGGAATCCTCTGTGAGCCCCCCTCTTTAACCTGGAAAAGGTGAGTTGTGCAAACTGAAAATCCTTTCATGATGTGTCCGAGCTTTTCTGGTTCTCCATACAGGCATAAGTGGAACCATTCGGTTCTGCTCCAAACTATTTTGGCAGATCGCAGAAAGAATTCATTCCAAATTGGCTCCACCTCAGCTGGAAAACCATTAGTGGGAAGGGGAGGGGGAGTTTAGCCGAGGGCTCCTTCAGGAATTTGATCTCTGTGAATTCCAATGAGATCTAACCTGATATGCGCCTCCCAGGCTAATATGCGGATCAGAATGCAATTGATCATCCTTTGAATCTTGCACTTCTCCAAATGGTGCTACACAAAACACCTCATTATCATGATGCATTTGAAATGTGTATAAGATAAAACATTTTTTTTTTCAAAATGTGTTTTTTGGGAGAAAAGTTTAAATGCAAACATTTGTGCGGATTTTTTTATTTTAACGAACACACATTAGTGTGCCAATAAAACAGATTGGACTAATGAGTGAAAACTATTATTATTATTATTATTATCAACAACAACAATAATAATGATAATAATAATAATAATAATAATACAATAATGATAATAATAATTCTATACCACTTAAAATAATAAAATCTCTAAATGGTTCAAAGGAAAATGCATATACAATATAAAGCCAGCTACAATAAATAAATAAATAAACAAACAAACCACTGCATAAATGAAAAAACAATTGCACCAAAGACAAGGAAACAAGGCGATGTCATAGTGATCTTGACCAGAGATAGATGGGGCTAGCCATCCCTAGTTTAACCCCTTTTCTGCCCTCTGATTTCCACTGCTCTTCCACTCCCCCCAACCCCACAAGCCACTTTCCCTCCTGTAGGGTTTCAAAGACATGTTTCCAATGGTTAAACACATGGGAAACCCAGATGAGATGGGAAAAAATGCTTTGGTGGAGGCAATTTGGCAAGAAGAACTGGTAGATGGTGCCAAGGGTGAAAAGCGCACACACCCTACTGTTTCTCTGATCTAAATCTCCCGTTCCCCAAATAGCTTTCTCCTACTGAGAAAAAAAAAGTTGTTGGGGTTGCAGTAGAGGTGGCTCTATATTTGGGGTGATTTGGGGCAAATTGGACAGCAACCCTCTGCCTCTCCCCCACCCACTTGTGGCAGAGAATTCCCCCTACAACCAGGTACATGTGCGCCAATGCACGGCATGCAGCCGCCCATTGCTACGCATGATCTTCTCTTGCCCTCCTCCGACAATCTCAGCACAATATCTGCCCTGCCCTCCATCCCACCAGCCCTAATGACCGCCAGCCGTCACTGGGTTGCAGATCACGTGAACTAGACTCTAGTGCAGGATGGACTCCGTGTGACCCTCTGGACGTTTTGGCCTACAACTCCCTTCAGCCCTAGCCTTCGTAGCCAAAGGTGAGGGGATATGTAGGTCAACACATTGGGAGGGCTAGCAGTTGCCCACCCCTGAGCGAGAGTTTTAACTTTGGGGAAACTTAAGAGGATCGGAGGGCACAATTCCCCCTATGTCTCAAGACACTTCAACATACTTACTCAAAACAATGAGCTCGATGTAGAAATACGCCACCTTGATCTCCCCTTCTTCTTCATACATCGCCTGGCACATGAAGCGCCCTTCCGCTGCCTTTTGCAGATTCTCGATCTCCAGGGTGCCGTTCCTCAAAATCACCTCCCCAAGAACAGCAGAGGCCTTCTCCACCTTGGACTCTAGCCCATTGCTGATGGCAACAGCCCTGGGAATGAGCGAGCCCAGCTTGGTGAAGCTCCAGAAGACAACCATGGGCAAGACCACATCGCCGCATGCCAGCAGCACCGAGCGATCGCGCACCCCTTTGACCACGTGCTCCTCATATTTTGCATCTTCCAAAGGGAGCAGCTGACCTGGCGTGAGGGGAGAGAAAAAGCAAAGCACTGATGTTACGGCAGGGCTCCCCTTCCAAATAATACCAGCAATTTTGATGGAGGACAGGATTTGAGCTGATTACTCCTCATTCACGCATTCTGTTTAGGAACATAAGAAGATGCCGTATCCTAAGTTAGACTTGTTGTCCATCAAGTCCAGTATTGTCTATCCTGAGTGGCAGGGGGGCTGTTCATACTACACACTAACCACACTCAGTGGTTGGGTGTGGGTAGTTGCTAAACCATGGGTTGCTCAGACAACACACTAACCATATTCAGTCAGTGGTTGAGTGTGGGTTGTTGTTGTTGAACTGTGGGTTGTTTGTTGAACTGTGGGTTAGTATGTTGTCTGAATCTAGGGCATTTTCCACAGGGTGGCTTGTTAACCATGCAGTATGGCTTATTTTTCTCAAATAAGCCACCTTGAGAACCCATAGTTTGTTGTTCAGTTATATAGGGTGGTTAACAAGCCACCCTCAGAAAAATGTCCTGAGCTCAGACAACATGCTAACCCACGATTCAACAACAACCACTGAGGATGGGTTCGTGTGTTGTGTGAACAGCCCCAGTGACTCACTCCAGGGTCTTGTCCACAGTTTTCTTTAGGTTAAATGTGTACAGGGGGCGGGGGCATAATTTCTCCCTGATCTGTTACCAACAGTTCAAAATGAGTCTCAACAACATGTGACATGGCAGGCTGGGCTTCTTGTGATGCAGCTCTTTATATACCCTTACATTCCAGAATATTAGCCAGGTGCCTTGGGCAAGGACCCAAGTAGCCTCCTCACCTAACCTGTCAAGGGTGGGACAGCATCTTTGCTGCAACTATTTGTCTGATAAAGGTGGCTTTAAAAAAACATATTAGATCAGCGTTCCCTAGCCTGATGGCCTCCAAATGTTTTGGCCTTTAACTCCCATCGGCCCCAGCCAGCACGGCCAATATTCAGGAATGCTGGGTGTTGGGGTCCAAAACACCTGGAGAGCACCTGGGAAGGCTGTATTAGAAATATCTGTGGAGCATGGGTCTATCAAGAGCTAGTCACCAGGATAGAAATGAGCAACTGGTGCAGTACATAAGACCCATGCTGGATCAAACCAAAGGCCTATCCAGTCCACCATTCTGTTCCTACGGTGGCCAACCAGGTGCCCATGGGAAGCCCACGAGGAGGGCACGAGCAGGATAGCACCCTCCCACCCATGTTCTCCAGCAACTAGTATACAGAGGCATACAACCTCCAATATTGGAGGCAATATATAGCCATCATGCCTAGTAGCCACTGATAGCCTTCTCCTCCATGGATTTGTCTAACCCCCTTTTGAAGCCGTCCAAATTGGTGGCCATCACCACATCTTGTGGTAGTGAATTCCATAGTTTAATTATGTGCTATGTGAAGAAGTCCTTCCTTTTGCCTGTCCTGAATCCCCCACTATTTAGACTCATAGGATTCCCCCTATGAGAGAGGGAGAAGAAAACATCTCCCTATCCACTTTCTCCACACCCATACATAGTATATTGCAAATGGTATATTGTCCTTGTATTTATACATAAAGACATGCATATACACACACGCCCTTTTTGCACCGCAGCTGGTCTGGCACGACTTGGCTTGCACGGTACTCACCATAAGCCACCGTCGGAAGGATGTAGATGATTTTCAGCAGGCTCCTAAATTGTAGGTTCCTTGCCAATCCATAATCCATTGCTCCATGTCACGGCATGAGAAAGGAACCAGAAGCCAGATGCTGTTAGCTCCTTCCAGTCAAGCACATCTCTCCAGCCTCCATGCAAGGGCTTCCAGCCCTGATGCGACTTTTTCCACTTCCTGCCTATTCTGCAGACCTCACTAACCTCAGTGACATGGAAGGCTGGTCTCTCTATCTCCTCTTTCAGTCACTCATCCATCAGAATGCAGCCCTCACCCATCTCCAGTTACTCTGAATCACCCCCAATTAATCTTCAATTATTCATTCCTTTCTCCTTAATCTCATTTCCTTGATCTATTATGTAGGAGCTTCTTTAAAGAAAGGGCGGAAAGAAGAGTCAACTTTCTTTGGGGTTGTTGTTGTTTTTTTGCATCTTGGGCTGATGGTCTCTCTCGTGGAAGAGAAGGATTGAGAATATTAAATTCTCCATAGGCAAATCTAAGCCAATGAGATCCAAATCTAGAAACCTATCAGCGAGGCAAATCTCTTTGAGCCGTGTTTTCCGAGAGCAGAAGCACTGCTCTTTGGCCAGATCTACACCTCGTATCGTATCGGTAGGATCCCATCACGCTAAACATATATCCCTCTTGTGCACTGATACCTCGTAGCACACGCAATGCCATCTGTTGTGGTATTTTTGATAATACAGAATGCAAAGCAGGAAATAACATTAGAAAAGTGGTGTATGGAATGTACCCCAACAGTTATCAGTGCACTTCAATATAAAGTGTAGATCTTGCCCCTGTCTGAGTTAAAGCTGCCTGAAGGCACACTCAGGGCTGAAACCACGGCTTAGGGGCAGGTTGGTGTATTCCCCCCCCTTCTGGAACACGGATTTACCCCATGAAGCCTTAAAAAAGGGTTTTTTAAAAACTTCTGACATCCCCATATTCTACTCACAAAAAGTTTGTTTCAGTCCCCCACCCTGCGCAGGAAGGGTATGGCAAGGGTGGGCAGAACCAGTGCTGTAGTGGAGGCAGGGCTTACAGGGACCCAGCTCCAGCACGTTTTGATTAGCAGGGATGCTGCCCTCCCTCAGCCCTCAGAAGCTCTTCTTCCTTCTGAGCTTAGCTGCAATCCGATTAGCTTGGGGAAAAGGAGAGTAAAGGAAGGCATGATAGCAGTCTACAAAATCATGCATGGTGTGGAGAATGTGGATAGGGAGCCATTTCTCTCCCTCTCTCATAATACTAGAATCCAGGGTCATCCCATGATTGGTGGGAGATTCAGGACAGATAAAAGGAAGGACTCCTTCACACAGCACAAAGTTAAACTATGGAATTCACAGCCACAATATATATGGTGGCTGCCAATTTGGCTTTAAAAGGGGATTGGATAAATTCCTGGAGGAGAAGGCTATCAACGTCTACTAGTCCTGGTAGCCATGTGCTACCTCCAGTACCAGAGGCACTAAGCCTATATACACCAGTTGCTGGGGAAGTAGAGTGCTGTTGCACCGTGTCCTGCTTGTGGATCCCTGGTCAACAGCTGGATGGCCATTGTGTGAACTGAATGCTGGACTAGATGGAACCTTGGTCTGATCCAGCATGGCGGTTCTTTGGTTCTTATGTAACAATAACAGCAGCAACAACAACAACAACAACAATGCTGCCTTAATATTTGGATGTTGTACAGGAGGAGATGTACTTCCTGGATCCTCCATGGTGTTTGAGGGCACTTGTCTAAGAATGCACATATCCCAGCATTCTTATCTAACCATTGCCACCAAGATGACAGTGTTGCAAATCATAACGCACCTTCACCATCATTGTGACTGAATAGCTGAGGCTCCTTGGAGAGATTTCCTATTCAGCTCTTGAAACAAGATCCCATGCTCTTGTTGAGCAAACAGACTTTGGGCAGCTCAACCCCCTCAGAGTGAGGTTAGATATCAGTGCGTTACTTATTCATTACAAGGATGGTCAGTGGTTTTAATTTTCATCCAGGCTTTTATCAGGGCAGGGAGGAGGGTCAACTTCCCCCACTGAGATCAAAGTGTATGTCAAGTGCAGACACCATCCAGTCTGGTCAAGGTCTTCATTCACAACTGAATGACAAGCAGCCTTTGGACCTTAACAGCTGGGCAGGTCCTAGCAGCATTCGCCTAAGGTTTTGACCGCTGCACTGGTGTCAGATTCATTAGCACCACATATTAGAAACATACACCATTTCTTATAGACATGGACAGAGGCACATCTGTGGGTGTCCAAGGAGTACTGAGATAGATAAGCCCCAGCATCACTCTGACCAAGGATCTACTGCAGCTATTTTCCATACACACTTCCCACCATTTGGGAGGCAGCCGGTAACAGATATTTTCAAGACCAATGTTCCTTCCCTTCCATTTTGTGATAGGGCCAACCATGGCCTTGAGGAGGAGCCCTCTTCAAGAAGTCCATTGTTTGGCCAGTTGAATCAAGTAAAGACATCCAGCAAGATGGGGAATGACCTGAAGGTACATGAGGAAGCCACCTTGCTGACATTAAGCATGTTTGGGTCTGGTCAGCGCTTGGAGAGGAGATCATCTGGAAATGTCAGGTAACCAACTTGAGTTCCATGATGGAAGAAAGGGGGGGATATAGATGTAAACATTAACCAACAAACAGATGTAGCTAGAAAGAGGATCTGTGAGTGGATCAACTTTTGAGCATTTCTACATGAGGGTTTTATTCTGCACCTTTACCCAGGCTTCTGCCTCCAGATTCGTTGTGGGATTAAGTTTGGCTTCTTTACACATGCTTTTTCTGGGGGGTTTCTTTATGTGCCTTTCTATATGTTTCAATATGCAACCATAGATGGCCCTGTGATATAACAGAATTGCACCATTTCTAAATAATACCAGACTTTCCTTGTTAGGAAAAAAAAATGCACAATAATGATTGCAAAACATGGGAGAGGCCCTGGAGGATGACGACATCATGTAAAGGACCCTCAAACTACCGTGAGTGAGTAATCACAAGCACACAATAAAAGCTTAGTGTAGAAAGGCTCTTTATTTTCCCTTCCCAGCATGTTTTGCCCCCACCTTTCTTTCTTTTTAACTCCTCCTTCCTCCCGCTTTCTGCTCTGCCCACTATCTGCACCCTTACTCGAAGCATACACATCCTTCTCCTCTCCTCTTCAGTCCTCTGCTGTATCCAGTCCCTACTGGGATACCAACCAAATGGTGTGGTGTAGTGGTTAGAGACTTGGACTTCGGAGTCCCAGGTTTGAATCACTGCTCTCATCAGGTGATCATATACTCTTAAGCTACAATTCTATACACATTTACCCAGGAGGCCCATTCCCAGTAGATGTGTGTAGATACCACTGTTAGCCTCATCTACCTCTCAGAGCTGATGTAAGGGTAAAGTGGGGACAAGTGGTGCAGGTCAGTTATTTTAGACTCTGGGTTTCATAGTCTTATTGTAGGGAGCTCTCTTTAGATCACAGATACAGAGGTTTTCAACCCAATTCCATTACACAGAACCTCTCAGGGGCCGCCTTCCCATGGTGAGTGGAGCTAAAGGCAAAATGAGCAGGGCCAAAACTATCACCACACTGTAGCTTAAAATGTTTACTGCCAGTAAAAGCCTTTGGGGAAGCGTTCTCAGCCTTTTAGAATTGGGGAGGGGGTGCTATACAAAAGTCAGAACACCACCAAAGGCTCAGTGGTTGGGGAAAGAGGTGGGTCTGGGAAATGCTGCTTGGCCATTTAGGGAACCCCAGAGAGCCAAACTGGGACTCCAGGTGGACTGAAGGATGGGCGTAAGATCTAGGGTGAAAAAGAGGACAGTTGCACAGAAAAGGGAATTTCAGCAGGTGTCCTTTGTATGCATGCAGCACCTGGTGAAATTCCCTCTTCATCACAACAATTAAAGATTCAAGAGCCCTGCTCTCTTGACCAGAGACAAAAGAGGGCAGGGCTCTTGCAGCTTTAACTGTTAAAGATACAGGAGCCCTGCCTTCATTTCCATATGGTCACTCTACAACTGAGTAAAATCGTTAGGTCCAGAGCCCCAAACTGACTAACTTCATGACGGCTATTAGTTAATACACTCCGATGCGGGAGAACCCTTTGAGGGTCCAAGGAAGCGGACGCACCACCTGGAGGAACGTGTGACAGAAATGACCATATATTTGAGCCCGGTCTTTTTAGAGAGTTTAATTAGCACCGGCTACACAAGACAGAGGCAGGAGTGTTGCGATGGAAATTTCCAGCGTTTGCCTTTCTGAGGCAAGGAGGGGGAGGGGCTGTTTTTCTTGGAGAAACGCTGCGAGTCGTTGTCACTCAAAGCTCATTTCAACTCGCTTGGCTGGAGCTTGGAATGACCTAACCTGTTTGGATGGACCTCTTATTCCATTAACTTACTTCTCCTTCCTGGTTTATCTGCCTCCAGCAGTCCTTTGACCCGCCCGTCCTTTGCTTCATGCCTGCATATTTTCCACATGCTGCTTCCAAAGCATTTTCACTCAGTCATCTTCCTTCACACCAAAGGGAGGATGTGCTGGCAGTTTCTCCCTGCTTTCCCTCCTCATATTAAACATCATGCGCAAAGTCTTGTCAGCTTGGGAATTCGGTCAGGAGATGGCAAAATGAGATTTATTTTTATTTTTTTAAGCAGACTTTGTCATAAAGTAGAGAAAACGTCCACCACCCTGCGACAAGAATCATACTGCCCAATGAGCTCCTTCCAAATGCCATGACAAAACAGACATGTTCACTTCTAGGAGGGCAATTCCCAGAAAAAAATCAAGGCAAAACAGCCCCCCACCACCACCACCATACACAGAACATAGCTCATGAAAAGACAGCCCAGTATGTTGTGGCAGGTACATGACATAAGATTACCTCACAGGGTGCTTCCTTTCATTGCGGCGGCGTTTAGGCACACGTGTCATATCCTGTTTTCAGCTTGGAGACGCCTTGAACACATCAAAAATTGGACCGTGCTATAAGAAGAGACAAGCTGAGGCAGCGACTGTGAGTGACAGATTTGGCAGCTCTGAAAGAAAGCCAAGTGCGTGAGATGGACAGAATTTCGTTCGTGTTGTACACTTTACTGGGAAGTCCTCTTGGGCGGGCATTGTTGACACAAATGGGAATGGCTAGCATCTTTGGATGGCTCCCATTCATTTCTTCACCAGCAGCCACCACTGTACGTACAGTGAGTGTGTGAAGGAAACTCACTAACAGCCGAACTAGACATGACTTCAGTTGCATAGAATCATAGAATAGTAGAGTTGGAAGGGGCCTATAAGGCCATCGAGTCCAACCCCCTGCTCAATGCAGGAATCTACCTTAAAGCATCCCTGACAGATGGCTGTCCAGCTGCCTCTTGAATGCCTCTAATGTGGGAGAGCCCACCACCTCCCTAGGTCATCAGTCCCATTGTTGTACTGCTCTAACAGTCAGGAAGTTTTTCCTGATGTCCAGCCGGAATCTGGCTTCCTGTAACTTTAGCCTGTTGAGTTGCATAGTTAGTAACCACACCTGGGTTTCGGGGGGGGGGGGGTGCTAACTTGATCTAGGGGTGGGAGGAGGAATTTTCTTCAGGACCGCAGCACACAGGGAGGGAAGGTTTAGCTCTTCCCTCGCCAATTGTTGGGAATGTTGCAAACTCACCTGCAAGTTACAGGAAGAGGGCAATGTTGCAATTAGTTAGTTCATGGGGATTTAGGCCACAGCCAGCCTTAGGATCTCTATAGCCTACAGTGGGGTTTCCTGTGATTTCTTGCTTTTGCTCCTCCCCTGCCTTCCCCCACCTGGTCTCCTCCATTGCTGGGAACACTTATGTTTGCTCTCTGTATAATAAAACATTCATGAGTAGAGCCATTTTACCTTTTCTTCACTAAAGAAGGGTGAAGTCTAGGGTGACCAGATAAAATCCAGGTCAGGGCTCATGTAACTTTAACAGTTGTAGAAAAAGGGAATTTCAGCCAGTGTTATTTGTATGCAAGTAGCCCCTGGTGAAATTCCCTCTTCATCACAACTGTTAAAGTTGCAGGCACTATACTAAAGTGACCATATACAAAAGAAGGCAGGACCCCTACAACTTTAACTGTTGTGATGAAGAGGGAATTTCACCAGGAACTAATTCCATACAAATGACACTAGCTGAAATTCCCTTTTCTCTACAACTGTTAAAGTTACATGAGCCCTGACCTGGGCAGGATCTACACATCGTCCTCAATGTGCCCTCCCTGCACCACAAGCAGCTTCAGAGCGCTTCACCCTGCCTAGTGTGGCTCAAGCCTCGGAAGCTCTGCCGGCGCCCACGCCGCCACTCTTTCATCCAGGCCGGTCCCGGGGAGGGGGGAGGGGGAGGGTTGTAAACAAAAGCCAGCAATTGGGAGAGGGATTACCAATTGCTAGCTTTTGTTTACAACCCTCCCTCCTCCCTCCCTGGGACCGGCCGGGATGAAAGGGCAGCGGCCGCGGAGGCGCAGGCTCGGGCAGAGCCTCCAAGGCTTGAGCCACACTAGACGAAGTGAAGCGCTCCAAAGCGGCTGTGGCGCAGGGAGGGCGCATCGAGGATGACGTGTAGATCCTGCCCTGGATTTTATCTGGTCATCCTAGTCGAATTTGCTCATCTTCATGCTGCCCTTTCAGCAAGAGTCTGCCCCAGTGTCTGGGTGGAGACTGGGATGGAATCACTCCACTCTCTGCCAAAACAAAGGCCCTTTCCACACCATAGGGGTGGAGAGGGCAGGGAGCGGGCGAACCCAGAAGTAGCCACTTCCGGGTTTGTCGCTACTGTACACACCACAATGCGATGGCCATTATTTTTAGAGGCTCCACGGATGGCGACTTTGGTGTCTCCCCCTCTCCTGATGGTGGCTCCGTGGTCATCGGTAAGCACGGCAGTATCGGGGCGGCCAGCCACATTCTTCCGTGGTCCCGGAAACTTCCTGGGGGCCGCGGAAGATTCAGGATTTATCTAGTTTCCGGTTTCCCAGAAAAATCCCGTGCCCTCCCCCCGCCCCCGGTGCGTCATGCGGCCACACAGGGAGCAGCCGGGGTCCATCCCAGGCAAACTGCCTGGTGCGGAAAGGGCCTAAGAGGGTCATCCTTATTTCTGATCAACAAGGAATCAGAGAAGGAGTAGGTTGTTACTGAATGGCTTGTCGGGTGACCTCGGCTGCTGAAGCAGTGTGCCTCTCTCGCCCAAACAGCCCAACGTTCAGAAGCACCCTCTTACACATCTGGATGTGGAGCTGCCGGGGTCTGCCACAGAAGACGGGCCCTGTTGTTTACGGCTCTCCGAGGACTAAAGCTAACCCTCCTCGCGTCCTCCCAAAGGACGTGCTGCTTTGTAAACAACCTCCAGTCACTTCTCAAGTTTTCTTCCTCTCCCGAGTGCAGAAAATAAGAACCAGTCGCAAAGCTGCACTGGCCTCTTTTCAGTTTAAACAAGGAAGATGTGGGATGGAGGAAGACGTGGGATGGAGGGAACTTGGCTCCAAATAGAATCCCTTTAAAAGAAGCAGCAGCAATCTGGAGTCTAAATGGAAGAAGTGAGGGAAGAGAAGGTCGGGGAGGTGGGAATGAGAAAGCCGAAGGCCAGGCCTCCTCCAAGCAACGTGCCCATTACTGTTTACCACGAGCGGCAAACAAATTCCAGTGACTCCACAAGGTCTCTCTTTCCAGGGAGAAGGCACGTCACTCCCCAAGGGACAGATACTCTTACTACGCATGGTACAGACCACACACAGCCAGGACAGAAAAACACACACCGAATTATCAGCTTTCCTCTAGTTACACACCCACCCCAGGCTGCTTTCTCCCGCCCCCCTTTCCTCCAATACTGTCTCTCTCCCATCCCTCCTCCCCCCCTACACACTCTGAGTTTCCCTAGTGGGAAGAAAATCGCATCTTGATCAAGATGAGAGTTAGAGGCCTGCTTCAGGGAGGGGGTGTTGTTGTCAGTATTGATTTTTGCTATTGTTACGGTTTTCTTTTCTTTATGGTAACAGAACCAAATAGCTCGCTCTTAAATCTGACTTGGCTCCCAACTCCACTGCTCCAGCCAAACCTGGGAATCTCGTTAAGGTCCCTTACTCCGTTACTATAGCTCGGCACAAGATTTTTGCAACTGAAGCAAGTAGCAAGCATCTTAACCCTGGACACATACTATTTAGGACAGACCACTGCCTCTCCCTGTCCCTCGCCCTGCCGCCCCCAAACAGAAGATTTATCAATCAACAAATTAATTACTTCTCCCCCTAACCCCTCCTCCATGCTGCATACATAACAACTGTTTGCTTCGTTTCAAACTGGGAACAATGCTTTCCTTCGCAGAAACACCCTCGGAATGGGTGTGCATTGCAGGAGCGGCTGGTAATGATGAGTTGTGGAAGCTGCATGCTTCAAGAAGGCAGGAAAGACTTTTAAGAGTTGTAGCAAAGTTGTACATGTGGCTCGTCTCTGCTGCAGTCAGCACACTCTTTTCTCTAATACTAATCAGGGCGGGTTGCAGATAAACTAGTTCTGCTACTAGCGACTTGCTCTCCCCCCCACCCCCATTACTTTCTTCCCCCTCTACCCTTGACTCACCATTAGATTCAAATCAGAGTTCCTACTGCAGGATTACCTCTTTGTTTGGCTGCACCACCCCTCTAGGTAATTGGTCCCATTGCTGAACGGTAAAGAAGTTCCTCCTAAGGTTCAACCAAAATCTACACTCCTGTAACTGAAGCCCATTAGATTTAGCTCTGCCTCTGCAATGGCAGGCTGCCTCTACAAGAGAGGTTTAAAGCTCTTTCAAGGCGCTTAAAAAAATTTACCTCTACAAGAACGGAGCGCAAATCGGGCGTAGAGGCACGTTATCTCCCCGATTATGCGCATTATCGAATGTGCGTTAAATAGCGAGTTTTATTTTGCTCCGGCCGTTAAAGCGCATTTTGACTATGTGAACAAGCGCTTATGCGCATTAACTACTTGTAAAGCACATTTTGGTCATCCGTTAATGCGCTTCGCCGCCTCTCGCCGCCTCTCGTGCAGAGGGATTAGGTGTAATTGCACTTCTGCGATTATGCGCATAATCGCCTAACCGGGCGCAAAAGCGAATCCTTGTAGAGGGGACCGCAGAGAACAAACATTTGCCCTCTTCTATGGGGCAGCCCTTTGAGTGCTGTCCTTCCCCACTCCTGGTTTTCTCTTCTCCAGGCTAATCACACATCCAAATTGCAGGTATATTCAGTCAGTTTTTCTAGCGCTTTTTGGGACATGCATCCTGGTATGCTTGATTTAAAGTCAACCATTCCAGGACACATTATTTTGAGACTCTGGTCTTCCTACAGGTTTGCAAGGCTTTTGTGGAACTTAAGATTCCAGCTGATGCCTTCTGCATATCTTGAGGGGAGATACTTGGGGAATTATATTAGCAGAACAGAAATGTATTTTTGGTTGTCATCAGATCAACGACCTGCTACTTTATTTGTTGTTCTGCCCCTTGTATCTGGGCTCTAGGGGAAAATCTTGCCATGTATATTTCAGCAATACCCTGATCAAACTCTCCATGGAGTCTGGAATTATTAGCTGACAATCATTCATATAGTACCTATATTAGGCTGACCATATGAAAAGGAGGACAGGGGTCATGTAACTAACAGTTGTAGAGAAAAGGGAATTTCAGACGGTATCATTTGTATGCAATTAGTTCCTGGTGAAATTCCCTCTTCATCACAACAGTTAAAGTTGCAGGTACTATATTAGAGTGACCATATACAAAAGAAGACAGGGCCCCTGCACCTTTAACTGTTGTGATGAAGAGGGAATTACACCAGGAACTAATTGCATACAAATGACACTGGCTGAAATTCCCTTTTCTCTACAACTGTTAAAGTTACATGAGCCCTGTCCTCCTTTTCATATGGTCAGCCTAACCTTTATGGTATCCCTATGTGATGTGGCAGCCAAGAAGATATGTTCCAACTTTATCAAAAAATGTCAATTAATTTAGACATTTAGGACTCCCTTTTGTTCCCTCTCTGAGAGCATGGGCAATGGTGATATGGCCTGATATTTGGAAAACAACCCTGTACTCTGTTTATATTACCTTTTGTTTACTATTGAATCTGTGTATATACAATTATATTTTATGGAATCCTATCTCATTGTAATGGCCTATGGTTATATACAATAGACTGCAAACATGCATGCTCATTTAGCTCAATCTGCAACATCATAGGAGCAAACTTATAAAGAATTCACCTTTTTTCCTAAGATCCCAGGTCTCCTGGAAACAATCATCTCACTGGGAGAGTGAGCTATTCTACACGAGGTATTAACTGTGCACTCACCCTACTCACAGTTGTTTATGGGTTCTTGTGATCCTCCGGTTTTGCTTCTGTTTGTAAACAGCACTCTCAGAAAGTTTTTTTTTAAGAGCAGGGGAAATGCGGTATTATTTCTGAAAGTGAAAAAACAACACTATTTCCATGTATGTATTTGAGCTCTTCCACTATACCACAGTGCCACTTAGAGGTTATGGAGCTGAAAAACAGGGAAGGAAATGTTCCTCATATAGTGCTCAGATCTTAGTTCTGCGACAAAACTGAATAGTACATGCAATGGATTAACAGCTGTTGGAAAGTAAATGCAACAGATTAACAGATCGTGGGAAGCCAGTCACTGTCTGATCCCCCTGAGAGAAGCACTGGTACTGGTGGCCCCTTTCCACTCCCCTCCGACAGTGAGCACTGGGCCATCGTGTTCGACAGTCCTGGACCACAGCCATGTTCTGCAGGAAATCCTTCACAGCAGGGGCCCTCTAACCGGAGATCCCCTGCTCCTCCTTTTCACTACTGCAACCTGCTTGTTCAACCTGCCTCTCTCTCTCTCTCTCTCTCTCTCTCTCTCTCTGGCCCAGACAACGGTGGTGGTGGTGAGGAGGAGAAGCAGCAGATGACCCTGCCTGTTTGCTCAGTGGCTCTCTGTTTGCCAAGCAAACACAGGAGGATGAGGGGCAAAGGCTTCTAGTGACAATGGTAGTGAGAAAGCAGGCTCACCGAGGGAGGGGGGCCATTAGGCTGACACTGTCTGTAACAATTCGCCCAACAGAGAGCTCTGCCAAAAAATATTTGCAGATTCTCCAGCAGGCCTCGGCTTTCATGGGGGCAACTCTTAAGATGACTGAATCAGGAAGGCTGCGGTATTCATAGAAACACAATTCTCTTCCCCGTTCTTTAAATCAGACTCGGGTTTGCAACAAGCTCAAGCGACTTAACTCTGCTCTGTTGCTGCTTGTCCCTGTGACTTTGGCATACCGCTGGGTTTGATATTTCATCCCCTGGTGTCCCTTTAGCCGGAGGCCATTCAATATAGATGAGTGTTTGTCATGTAACTACAGTGCCACTGTCTGTAAGAGAGGAAACACTGTACATTTTAGAGGTGCTGCAGAGCTGAGACCATCCATTCATTACCGTCTCCGGATATCTATGACTAGGTTGGGGGTGATGGGAGGGGGGGTCTTTCTATATCAGGTTGACAGTTCAATATTAGGCAAGCCTACTCAGGAGCAAGCCACATTGCGTTCAATAGGATTGACTCCCAGATGAGTGTGTGTAGGATTGCAGCTTAAGTACCATAGATTCTCTGATTCTGTAGTTAGATTCTCTGGGCTGGATCCTGATTTTGTCATACTTAGAGTAACCCCACTGAAATCAATGGGACAAAAGTCAGTCATCACTGAGGTTAGTTGGTTCCATTGATTTCAATGACTAAGATGACAAAAAAGGCAATCCTCTGCATGTTTAGGGAGAAAATGTCCTACAACTCCCTCCATTGTCATTATCACCATGTTCTCTGTTGTTGTCAAGGTTCTGTTAAAAAAAATAAATGAAAATGGGGGGAGAGAGGGGGGAGGGGATGGTGAAAGAAAGAAAGAAAGAAAGAAAGAAAGAAAGAAAGATCCCATGTTACAGGTTGAGGTTAAAGGTCTGAAAAAATTGGAAGAAAGCTACTTTGCAGGATTATTTAGGATTCCCTTGGCTTACTCTTCCAAAGAGGCTCTTGAATTGTAACAAGAAAGCTGCCTTTCACACACTCTGAAAATGGGGAGAGCTGTTCCACATTCAACTCTCGCTTGCCACAGATGTTATAAACAGCTGATTTCCAGCAGGATGCTATCTTAGCCCATGCTGGGAGCTGGGACTTCTGCTATTCCAGTTTGCTCCTAAGTGAATTTCATGCTGATGAGGTGTTGCATTGAAGGGCAGGCTGTGACCAGAGATCAAATGCAGAACAAGCAACTTAGCATATATAACTCACCGATTGCTCTGCCAATAACCAGTGACGTAATAATACTTTCTAACATTTGATGGAGGAACAATAGGTGCATTGGCTTTATATTATCCAGGGTACAAGGGGCTCGGGGCATGGAAGAAACCAAGCTGGCTGCTTTCACCCCATGTGATTTGACGGCATGCTCTGTTCAGGAATATTTTAAAATGCTATCTTCAATCAATAAATCCTTCTCTATAGATAGAAATATGCTGAGAGTTTTAGTCCTACTTACTTCTGAGCAAACATGCTGTTCATCCTTACTTTTGAGTAGACATGCAGAAGCTTGATATGTGGGATTCTATTTGAATTTGCTACTGAGTGATTTGGCCCTCCTTACTTCTGAGAAGACATGCAGAAGCTTTGTTCCGTTTTCTTCTGAGTAGGCTTGAATCGGCAATAATCACATTGTGGTCCCACCCATTTGGCTTTTCCCACTCCCACTTTGCTATTGTCCCTGGGAACAGATGTACCGTAGCCTCTGAGACCTTTCCGAGATTGGAAGTCAGCCCTTGGCTGAAAAGGATTCTTCATTCCTGCATGATACTAACAGTGAACTCATTTTCCAAGTGCCAATCCTTATGTAGCCATGATACATACTTAACGTAGAGCAACTGAAATCAATGGGACAACTCTTAGGTCCCATTGATTTCAGTGGTTCTACTCTTTAGTATGCCAATGAGTTCCATCATACCTACTTTTTTTCCTGGTATGCACCCGCGATTTTGACCTCCGTTTCTTTAGCACAGCAAGTGCTGGTCCCTTTCATAATCGTATAACTAAACCAAGGGACTTGCCTTTCACTTGTTTGCTCTCCCATTATTGCACCCACCCCACCCCTTCTCCTTCCCCCTCCACTTCATTGGTTCTTGTTGGGTGATGGATGTGGGAGCCTCCCCCCCCCCCATGCCCCACTCTGGCTTTGTTGTCTAGCATTTTACCGATTCAACATTTAATTGGCTGGGTGCCGTTTCTGCAGGCAAGGAGGGTGGGGTTCAAACAGCAAAAGCCCATTCGACCAGCTCACTTTGTTCAACACAGTGTGCTGGAGGAGGAGAACCGCCCCGCCCTCCTCTTTCATCAGCAAGCACAAATTCAAAGCATATGCCCCCAATAAAAGAGAAAAAAAAACACGAGGATGGCAATACATGGGGTGGAAGGGCGTTTTAATCCCACATGGAGGAAATAAACCAGACTTTCCCTGCTCTAAAATAAGATGGAAAAGAGAGGGGAAGAAGCAAGATGAATGCAGGACAGTGACGACATCATGTGAGTACCGCGTTGCAAAACCACAAACCAAGCATGGCGAGAATGCAATAAAACACTGGTGTGATGGAGCCTGATATCTGGAATCAGCCCAAAGTAAATTATGCCCAAAATCAAATGCTACAATCATATCAAATGATATAATAAATATTAACCTATATAATGCTTGTCACATGATTCTCAGCATGGTAAATTTTCAGGGTTCTAAATTGTGCAGAGAACTTACATGGATAGAAAAAGCTCCTGGCTCCAGAAATTCACCCTCAATACACGAGGGGGAGATGAGAATGGCAACGGAGTTAGCTTGCTTGTCCTTGCTCTCCCCTGTCATGCGTTCATTGTACCCACCACAAGAACACCTGAACAGGGCTTGTGTTTTGGAAGCCAAACAGATACAGTTTGCAGATGAACTCCTGTATTTCCAACGAGTGTGCTAGATTTATATATGTATAGCAAGTTCCTCCCTTCCTCACCTCCCTGTAGCGGCTTTACAGCAGGAAGATTGCAAGGATGCCTACCCCCATTTTGTGAAGCTTTCGGAGAGGTTTTTGGTTTTTTAAAAAATGTCATGGGACTGTATATCTAGCCAGCGTCTTTTTTTAATTACTTTTTTTCCCCCTGCAGCAAGACAAAATTTCTCTCCCCCAATCCCAACATTCACTTTTTGCTTGTGTTTGTAAAGCCCCAAGTACAGCTGGTGCTGTTAATATAATTTTATGATAATTCTTTCTTACAGTTCTTAGCAGGATATTAATAGTAACCAACCAATTCTTGGCACCCGCATAGAAATCACCAAGTGCCTGAAAATGCTCAATCCAAACTGTGACGGCTATTTCTTTGGAGTGCCATGTTTTTACTGGGGGTGAAAATTCCGGGTAAGTTGTTCTGAATTATTATTTGATCATAAAAGGAAAGAAAGGAAATCAGAGGAACAAAAAGGTGTGAATGCATTTCTTCAGATATGAACAAGAGCATCAGCAACAGCAAAGCCTGCAACCCAATAACCGAACCGAACATTGCATACGTGTTGCAATATCAGTTACAGGGTTTATCTCCAGGGCCCTGTAACCAGTAGCTTCAAGCAAATACATGGAACGCCAAGTTCTGCTTGTGCCGTTTCTCATGTTACCGCCACTTTCTCTCCATAGAGAAAAGGAAAAATCACGAACAAAGAAGATGAGAGATGAATTGGTCACCTTGCACTCTTTACTAAGCCCAATGTCGACCTCATTGTCAGTGCTGGAAATATCCTTTGGGGTCCAGCCAAGCATCTTCAGGGAGGGCAAATGGTGCTTCCATGTAGGGATGTTGGAAAAATCTGCAACGGATTCAAATGAGCTTGGATTTCTGTGAATCCAAACTGTGGATTCCACAGTGGACCGGCTTTTTCCTAGTCATGGAGATTCCCGACTTGTGGACACGTTTTTCACTTTTTGGTGGTGGTGGTGGTGGGGAGGATTGTGCTAATTCACATTTGCGCAACTACAAATTAGCACAAGTTTGAAAACAAATTCAATTGTGTCATTGAGCGGAAGACCAAATGAAAGATACACAACAATCCGCAAAATGCAGACAGAATGGATTTCACAACATCTGTACATCCCTGCTTCCAGGGCTAGATCTACATCGCTGCTTTATAGCGGTATTGAAGTGCACTGATAATTGTTGGGGCACCATCCACATTCCATAGACCGCTTTCATAGTGTTATATCCTGCTTTTTATTTCACATTATCCAAAATACCGCAATAAGTGTCATTGTGTGTCCTACGAGCTACAAATGCGCAAGAGGGATATAGCATTACCATGATGGGATCGTAATGATTTGACACAAAGTGTCGATCTGGCCCAGGTGACGGTTTTATGATACCATCGCAGAGCCTCATTCACAGAAGTTTATGGGGTGTCCAGACATCATCATCATCATCATCATCATCATTTATTTCTTACCCGCCTCTCCATTTGGATCGAGGCGGGGAACAACACTATGATAAAATACATAGAACTGATTAAAACATGACACACATTATTAAAACTGCATTAAAACATCCTAAAACATCCTAAAAATATCCTAAAAACATTCTAAAATTCCACTGGATATGCCCACCGGAAGAGAACAGTCTTTATGGCTTTCTTAAATTCTAAAAGATGATTAAGTTGACGAGTCTCCTCCGGCAGGTCATTCCACAGTCTGGGAGCGGCAGAAGAGAAGGTCCTCTGGGTAATGGTTGTCAGCCTAGTCTTGGCCAACTGCAGTAAGTTCTTCCCAGAGGACCTGAGCGTGCGGGGCGGATTGTATGGGAGCGGGCGATCCCGTAGGTAACCTGGACCCAAACCATGTAGGGCTTTAAAGGTAATAACCAACACTTTATACTTCACCCGGAAACTAATTGGCAGCCAGTGGAGCGTTTTAAAGCTGGCATAATATGGTCACTCCTAGGTGTACTGGTGACCAACCTGGCTGCCATATTTTGAACTAGTTGAAGTTTCCGGACTAGGCACAGAGGTAGCCCTATGTACAGCACATTGCAGAAGTCGAGCCTCGAAGTTACCAGCGTGTGCACTATCGTCTTTAGGTCTTCCAACTCTAGGAAGGGGCACAGCTGATGTATCAGCAGAAGCTGATAGTAGGCACTCCTGGCCGCCGCATCTATCTGGGCTGTCATTTGGAGCGACAGATCCAGGAGCACCCCCAAGCTGCGAACACAGCCTTTCAGGGGGAGTTCTCGTGATTTGTTCTCGTGACTCTCCCAAGCTTTCTTACATAGCTTCTTCCATCTTTTCACTTAACACAGAACAACCTCTAAGGAGGAAAAGCAAGAAGAGCTGCACAATGTCCTCTGATTGCTACTGCCAGGAGTTCTCCAGATGCACCTAAAAATGCCAGGTCAACCCACCAATCTGAAATGTCCCAGAAAGGCTGATGCGTCAAGGGGAATAACTTGAGAGGCAATGGACAAAAGCAAGGCAAGAGCTGATTCAGGGAAAGACACCTGTCAGGTGGAAGTGACGTCACCCAACATGGGCCAAAATAAGAAATGCAGGACAATGGAAGGAAATGAATATGGAGACCTACTTTTGAACTTCCTGTAAGCCACTGGTTTGGGGGACCACAACGGAGTTACACCAGTGCCTGTTCAAGATTTACTTTTTGGAGGGGGGGGGATGCTCTCAGTGCCTTTTCACCGTTGCCACTGCCCAATTTGCTTTCTCTGCCCTCCTTCTCTCTTCCTCCCTCTCAGACCAAGGCCTGGTTTAGTCTGTTGACAAAGATGAATTTATGATCGTGGACAGCATGGACTCTGTTATTATAGGATCAGGTCCAGATTGGGGGGGGGGGTTGGAAAAATACCATCTGGGGTGTCCCCTCCTGTGTCAGCAGGTTCTGGTGGTCTCACCTGGCTGTGGCTAGCAGCACCAGGTTGAGGTTGCTATTTCAAATTTCCCACATAGTACTGCCCCAGGGCATTGTGGGAAATTAAAAATGGCAGCTCAATGCCATTTAGCATGAGGGAGGGAAGTCCAGCACAGGTTTCAGCACTGTTCAGTGATGCCATATGCTGACACTGGACCTGGGTTGTTAGTTCGAGTTCATCCAGATTTACAAGGTCAGAAGAATTCAGCAACTTCCTTTTAAATTTACATAGCATGGCCTGCCAATTTGAAATCCCAACAAGTGCAGGGCATTCACAAGACCAATTACTACAGCATAAAATAGCAGATGGTGTTGGCCTCACTATTCATTCCATTGCTCAGTGAAAAGAGTATCCTGAAATCGAGCATTTTTTCTCCTGCCAACCATATACTCTGGAATCTATGGACTTTTCTACATGAGGCATTTATTGTGCACTCGTCATTCCCTCCTCAGGGTTGTTATTGGTTCTTTAGATGATGACATGACCCTCCAGTTTCATTTCTGTGTCTATCCAACTCTTCTGGTGAGTTCTTTTAGAGCAGGGCAAATGTGACATCCAACTGAGAAAGTGAAAGGAAGCACGATTTCCCATTGTGCATTTGCGCTATTCTGCCATACCACAGTGCCACCTAAAGGTTATGTAGCGGAAAAACAGGAGAGGAAATGTTCCTCATCTTGTTTTCAGAGCTCAACTCTGTGACAACACCAAAAGTAGATACAGTGGATTAACAGCCCCCTTTAGATCTAAATGTGTAAAATACACAGCGACATACATATACACCTTGCTTCTTTACAGCTATTCAGATACAACAACCACTTGTGGGACCCACAAAACATAACATTTGAATTGCTCCTCAATAGTTCAAGGCAGCCTTTCCCAAGCTGGTGGCCACCAGATGCCTTGGACTACAACTCCCACCACTCCCCAGCCAGTATGATCAATGACCCTGCTGGCTGAGGATGATGGCAGTTTTAGCCCAATGCCTCTGGATGGCATCAGATTGGAGAAAGCCGTCAAGCATATTAGCAGAGGGAAGCTGCATCGCGGAGAGGACGAGGGAACGGATTACATTTAATCACAAGGAGGGTCAGGGGGAGGCTGTGGTGTTATGAGAGAATGACTTTTGCACATGCTCCTCTGACAGGACGGCAGCAATTTGTCCAAAATGGGGATCGTGTTTCTGGAGACGACAGATGACAAATTAGGGTTTGTGCAGATAACACAGGAAATGTGGATCCGAAGGGGTCAGAGGCTCTTAAAACTGACATCGTAACTAAGGGCAGGAACATATATTTACATCCACGCAAGAAGACCAGGATGGAAGCAGAGGAGGTTTGCGGAGACATTTCCAAGGTCTGGCTCGTTATGGAACGATCCCAAAGGATGGAGGAGTAGCTAACTCAATTCCATTACTCTATATAATGATGTCTGGGGACGCGAGCGGAAATTACAAACCAGGCTGGCTTGACAGGAGTGGTGGAAACACTGCAAGAGCTATTTTTAAGGCACTGAGCGAGGGAACGTTTGGGAACGCACAGCAGGGTTTCAGGAAGGAGAGTTTTATGTTTAAGGGGGCTGAATGGAAGATCGGCTGTTTATGGCTGTCGCAAGTGTCCTCACCATGGACCCCCGAGGCCCGTTTGCTTGCACAGTCAAGGACGGAGATGGCACGTGGGAAAATGGAAACTTGAACAGAGCAAGCCAAGAGCAGCTAATTAAAGTGATGCTTGGGAGGGGAATCGGTACCTGACTGTTCTCAGTTGGGGACAGGTCAAGGATGGATTCTGCTTGCGCACTACTCTGCAGTTCAAGACAAAGAATGGAACAATTCATCCCCCACACCCGCCAAAATCAGAAAGATCATCAAGGAAGCTTTTTACCAGCTACCAGCTATGGAGGTTCAAAGGGCACCCCACACTGCCAATGCCCACAGATGCCAAAGCTTTGCCCATTCAGGTGCTAACTTCAAGACCCCTGCTGGCTCGCTCGCCCCTGAGATTCTTTATCTTTAAACCAGACAGCTCTTCAAGCAGAGATTTAGCAGGCCTCGTTGATAGCAAACCCTAGAAAAGGGCCAGAGCTTTCTATGCCATGCAGAGATCAGGTTACATACACACAGGTGGTTCCTGGGCAGAAACCACGATCCTAGCCAATTCAGCCATGTTGGGTGCAACCAGCAGGGGTTGTTACTACAGTTCAGGTGACATCTCTCAAACCATGAGGTTAAATGATCATGTCTCCAGCCACTAGCTTGTATTTTAAGAAATAACAGGCAAGAGGAGATGGACTTCAGCATCTTTCTCAGATACTCCAATTGCCGTGTCATCTTAGCCACCATCTAGGGTAGCCATGGGTCCTTTTTTACAGAGGACAGGGTGGCCACTTACACAACATGTGTCTACTGACATTATAGTGATTATAATTACATTTCTATATATAAGTTAGCATATCCAAAGAACTGTGTTCTTTTTGTTCTCTTCTTTGGCGATGCGTAAGTGGTCACGCTACAGCCAGCACACACATAGTCCTGGTTTGCATGTTGTAACAACAGCCCAGAATATGGGTTGAATATGGGTTGTTGTTGAATCATGGGTTCTCTTTATGTGTGAATCCTGCACTATAGTTTAACTATGAGTTGTTAACCACAAACTACACAGGAAGAGAACCCATGGTTTGTTGTAGGGTTATGAACACTGAGTTGTTTTGTGTTTAACAATCCATCGTTAAACCATACTCTGGGCTGTCATTACATTCAAACTATAACATTTGAAGCTGTGGCTGGGCCAGCTCAGGAAACCATATGAAACCAGTAGGCTCTCAGTTATTCCTCACCGGGTTTTATCAGCCTGTCCTTAAGCAGCAGGGGACACCTGGGGGAAGACGTCAAGAGCTTAGAAACATATCATCTTGGGCACGGGTAGCCTTCTTAGAAGCTCAGCTGTATCAGAAATTGGCTTTCTGCCTAGAGAGATAAACTCCTATGCAAAACAGGGGAAATCAAGCTGATTTCCATCCCATACGTGGGGAAGGGCTAAACAAAAACACACACTCATGAGTTCCAAACACAAAGCAGACTGCCTGATTCCAGCGCAGGAATCTGTTTTTAATTTCAGACTCTGCTTCTGGTTTGTGTCTTTTTTTGAGAAGTATATTTCATATGAAGGAGGACTTGGCCTTTCCAGAGCTATGTTACTGCTGCAGTGTGCATCAGCTCACTTTGAAAAGATGCTGCAATTTACTTCAGTGTCCACTAGTACCTCATCCATAACATCCAACTATTCCCAAGAAACATCCCCCCCCCAAAAAAAAATCATGCCTCCCGGCCTTTCCTGATGACTTGGAATCAAACTGAGGGGAGGGGGATGGTTTCTTCCCAGGGAGTAACCATGGCAAATCAATAAATGTTTTCTCAGGGTGAAAATGAGCTGAGCTGTTCCTGCTGTCAATGCAAACTCAAGATGAATAATACCGTTAAATCATATAGCTGACATCTGGCTAAAGTGTCCATGTGTCCTTCTTTTACAAATGGCTGTCCTCTATTTACAGGCATTCTTTTTCAGGGCTATGCAACCTGGTGCCCTCCAAACGTTTTGGGCTACAACTCTGGGGCTGATGGGAGCTGTACAGCTTTTCTAGACAAGTCTGTTTAATCTACCGTTTCTACTTCCAGTTTCATTGCAGACTTAAGATTGGAGTTCTACATGAAGTTACTTTCTTTTTCTGCCTTTCCTTGCTTTCTGCTACATAACCTCTAGGTGGCACTGTGGTATAATGCAACCACACTAGTGGGGATTATATGTTTTGCTTTCACAAATAATACTAGATTTCCCCAGCTTCGACACCAGCAGCAAAATTGCATTTAAACCAGAAGTAAAACTGGATGGTGATGATTGTAATCTTAAGCACTGATACACAAACATGTATGAGGAATGATGAGCACGCACAATAGGAAAGCTTGTTGTTGAAACTGTTGCACGCTGCCCATTCCCTCTGGCATTCACAGATACTGGCAAACTGACACGAGACACTCACGTTGGTGAGACTTCTTTTGATTGAGGAAATTACACGGTAAAAAGCATAATGGCTACATTCTTCAAATGACACCCACTTAAAGCTGAACGATGTTTAGAATGCTTTAGGCTCCTTTCCTGATACGATCCTTCAGGCAAGCACTTGGGGGGGGGGGGGGGTTAGAGTTTGCCACCATCTGAATTGAGCTTCTCCAGATGCCGCATATGCTGGCACCTCAAGGGACATGGCCAATAGCCTAAAAAAAATCCCAGAGAGGGAAAACACTTATGCTCTGAGCCACTAGTGCTGGGCAAAGATGAAAGATCACACCCCATCAAACACAGCCTGCGAAAGCTAAGCTGATACAGTCCGCGTGACCACAGAGAAAGTAAAACCTCAGGCCCATCAAACACACAATCCACAGCAAAGGCAAGTTCAAGTCTATGAAAAGCCTCACAGTACTTTCCATTTCACAATCCTTGGAAATCCAGAGTCCAACTAGCAAGTGAGAGAGCATGTGCAGAGTGCTTCCAAAACCCTAAAACAGGTAGAATCCAAACAAGAGGGGCTTCAGGCCATGCGTAGAAAGATGATCTCCAGCAAGGCTTCTTCAGCCTTGCTCCCACCTCTTATAGACCAGAGGCCTGTCCTATTCAAAGTCACTTGACAGACAAGCCCTCTGGCCTGTAAACCATGCCCATGTGCCAACATGGCAGTACAGTTCAACCCCCCTTTTGATGACACTACAATATAAGTGACACCGTCAAAGAGTGGCCCCCAACTTATCAGAACACTCCCAAGTTCAGAGAGAAACTAGCAGCTTTAAGGCCGAGACAGGGAGCGCAGCAAGCAACTTCCGTGAGAAACTCCGACAGAGATAAGCTTTCAGAAACGTTGACTTTCTAAATCTATTTCTAATGCATCAACTTACATATGCATGTAAGGACGCCTTGTGGTACACATGACAAGAACATCTGGAGGGCCACAAGTTGCCCAGCCTTGTTCTATCTGAAGGGCTGTCCAGTCCAAACAAAGCCCTATGAGGAGAGATTGAAAGAACTGGGCATGTTTAGCCTGGAGAAGAGAAGATTGATGGGAGACATGATAGCACTCTTCAAATACGTGAAAGGTTGTCACACAGAGAAGGGCCGGGATCTCTTCTTGATCAACCCAGAATGCAGGACACGGAAAATGGGCTCAAGTTACAGGAAGCCAGATTGCGGCTGGACATCAGGGAAAAAAACTTCCTGACTGTTAGAACAATACGACAATGGAACCAATGACCTAGAAAGGTGGTGAGCTCTCCCACATTAGAGGCCTTCAAGAGGCAGCTGGACAACCATCTGTCAGGGATGCTTTAAGATAGATTCCTGCATTGAGCAGGGGGTTGGACTCGATGGCCTTATAGGCCCCTTCCAACTGTACTATTCTATGATTCTATTTCAGATAAAGAATCCTAAAAGAAAGCTCAGGATCCTTGAAGTTGCTCATCAAGTGTTAGCACCTGGATAGCATATGGAGCAGGGACACACTGGCCACCATCCTCCCCATGGTGAGATGTATTATGTGTTTATTTAAATTATACTAAGCATTTCTAAATGTGCATCTATATATATATATATATATATATACGCTAATTTGATGCAAATCTGTGCCTGTCTGTCCCCTTTTATGGTAATGCATTTTCTCTCTTTTGGCAGAGCACAAGTGGGCACCCTTCTTCTGTATGGATGAATTCTTTGCTCAAAAATCAGTTGTAATCAGTCTCCCAATCTATCCAAGCACAAGATCATTGAAAAAGTTCAAGGCTTTGATTTTTGAACCTGAAAAACCCTGGAGCAAAAAGTCCTTGGCATCAGGATTAGTGAGGGGAAGGTAGCTCAGAGGCAGAACACATGCTTTGCATATAGGTTCAACCCCTAGTAGCTCCAAGTGGGGCTGGGGAAAAACACCTCTCTGAAACCCTAGAGACATGCTGCTAGTCATACTGCAGGGGTGCATAACCAGTTTCAGACTGAGAGCCAAATATCATTTCGGAGAAGCTCTCGGGGGCCGCATTCTAGCAAAAATACCAAAACGGCCCTCATTAAAACTCTTAATGCCTGAAACGAAGCCTTAGGAGAGGAATTCCAACCCCCGTAGTTTGGGGGTGCTCTTGGATCCAGAACTGTCGCTTGAGGCACAGGTGAACTCAGTGGCAATGAGCACCTTTTACCAGCTTAGGCTGATATACCAACTGCACCCTTATCTGGACAGAGATAACCTAGCTACAGTTATCCATGCTCTCATAACCTCTCGTTTGGATTACTGCAATGCGTTATACGTGGGGCTGCCTTTGAAAACGGTCCTGAAACTTCAGCTGGTACAAAACAGGGCAACCAGATTGTTAACGGGGACTGGCCAACGAGACCATATTACGCCAGTCCTTTTCCAACTTCACTGGCTGCCGATCCAGGTCCGGGCCCAATTCAAAGTGCTGGTACTAACATTTAAAGCCCTAAACGGCTTGGGGCCAGGTTATCTAAAGGAACACCTCCTCCCATATAAGATCATCTACAGGGGTCCTTCTCTGTGAGCCCCTGCCAAAGGAAGTGAGGCAGGTGGCCACTAGGAGGAGGGCTTTCTCCGCTGTGGCACCCCGGCTGTGGAATGAGCTCCCCAGAGAGGTTCGCCTGGCACCTACTTTGTACTCTTTTCGTCGCCAGGTGAAGACCTTTTTATTCTCCCAGTATTTTAACAGTTAAATTAACTCAATTTTAATCCTTGCTGTTTTAAATTTGTATTTTAATCTGTATTAATTCCTGCTGCTGGTTTTATTCTGGTTGTGTTTTTAGATTGTATGTTATTTGTAGGGGTGTGCACGGACCCCCCGGATCGGATCGGGACCCGGATCGGGACCTCCAATTTTGTCCCGGACCGGTTCGGACAAAATCGGAGGCCCCCCGGACCGGATCGAGTCCGATCCCGATCCAAAAATCGGAAATTTTTGGATCGGCCGCCATTTTTTTCCCCATAGACTTGCATTGCAATGCAAGTCTATGAGGAAAAAATGGCGGCGGGTGGGTAAGGGGGGGCCTAACTCCCTCCCCCCCCCCGGGGCCGTCCGCTGTGGACGGCCCCGGCAGGTAAACCCCCTCCCCCGCGCTCCCTACCCCCCCCTGGGGCCGCCTGCTTCCATCCGCTGGCGCCCGCGGGCGCCAGCGGATAGAAGCGGACGGCTCCGGGGGGGGGTAAGCCCCCTTCCCCGCCACTTACCTTCTCGGCACGTCCGGCGCCGGCGGCTACTACCAGCGGGCTCCGCGGCCTACTCTCGAGTAGCGCGCCGGGTGATGACATCACCCGGCGCGCCACCCTGGAGCAGGCCGCGGAGCCTGCTGGTAGTAGTAGGCGCCGGCGCCGGACGGGAGCCGCCGGGCCGGGCAGGTAAGGGCCCCCCTCCCCCCTCCCCCCTCCGCGCGCCCCCTCCTCCCCTCCACGCACCCCCTCCTTACCTTTCCGGCCCGGCGGCTCCCGTCCGGCGCCGGCGCCTACTACTTCCAGCAGGCTCCGCGGCCTGCTCTAGAGTAGTGCGCCGGGTGATGACATCACCCGGCGCGCCATCCTAGAGCAGGCCGCGGAGCCTGCTGGGAATAGTAGGCGCCGGCGCCGGACGGGAGCCGCCGGGCCGGAAAGGTAAGGGCCCCCCTCCCCCCTCCGCGCGCCCCCTCCTCCCCTCCACGCACCCCCTCCTTACCTTTCCGGCCCGGCGGCTCCCGTCCGGCGCCGGCGCCTACTACTTCCAGCAGGCTCCGCGGCCTGCTCTAGAGTAGTGCGCCGGGTGATGACATCACCCGGCGCGCCATCCTAGAGCAGGCCGCGGAGCCTGCTGGGAATAGTAGGCGCCGGCGCCGGACGGGAGCCGCCGGGCCGGAAAGGTAAGGGCCCCCCTCCCCCCTCCGCGCGCCCCCTCCTCCCCTCCACGCACCCCCTCCTTACCTTTCCGGCCCGGCGGCTCCCGTCCGGCGCCGGCGCCTACTACTACCAGCAGGCTCCGCGGCCTGCTCTAGAGTAGCGCGCCGGGTGATGACATCACCCGGCGCGCCACCCTAGAGCAGGCCGCGGAGCCTGCTGGGAATAGTAGGCGCCGGCGCCGGACGGGAGCCGCCGGGCCGGAAAGGTAAGGGCCCCCCTCCCCCCTCCCCCCTCCGCGCGCCCCCTCCTCCCCTCCACGCACCCCCTCCTTACCTTCCCGGCCCGGTGCCTCCCGTCCGGCGCCGGCGCCTACTACTACCAGCAGGCTCCGCGGCCTGCTCTAGAGTAGCGCGCTGGGTGATGACATCACCCGGCGCGCCACCCTAGAGCAGGCCGCGGAGCCTGCTAGTAGTAGTAGGCGCCGGCGCCGGACGGGAGCCACCGGGCCGAGAAGGTAAGTGCCCCCCTCCTCCCCCCCCCGCTGTCCACTTTCATCGGCGGGCGCCCGCTGGCGCCCGCCAATGGAAGCGGCGGTGGGCGCCAGTGGGCGCCCGCCGATCCGCCGATCCGCCGAACCGGTTCGGAGCTTTTTCGGACCGGTTCGGATTGGATCGGCCGATCCAGCTGCGGGATCGGAAATCGGATAATTTATCCGATTTCCCACTGGACCGGACTCGGATCGTGGATCGGGTCCGATCCAGTGCACATCCCTAGTTATTTGTTGTTTTTGGATTGTGGCTTGTTTTATATTTTTTAAATGATTTTATGGTTTTAATTTTTGTGAACCGCCCAGAGAGCTTCGGCTATAGGGCGGTATAAAAATGCAATAAATAAATAAATAAATAAATTTAGGATGGATGGAAAACTACACAAAAGCCAGAAAATCTCCAAATGCTTGGCAGTCAGAGGGAAGGGGGTGGGTCCTGGGGACCCCCAGATGGCCAGATGTGGCCCCCAGGCCTGAGCTTCTGCAGCCCCGTCATATAGAGATGGTGGAATGGTCTGTCTCAGTATGAGACAGCTTCCTCTGCTTGTAGTAGGAGTGAAACTGGTGCTCCTTGGATAGACTCCATTGCCCAATTGACACATGCAATTATCTGTGGCTTGGCATAGGGGCTGTTTGAAAATGCAAACATGGGAAGGCTCTAAAATTAGAGTTTCTGCCTGGATGTTTTGCTCCACTGTCTAATGCTAGGCAGGCTGGAGACAAGCAGTAATTTGGGGTTGTCCTCCCTTCCCCCTCAAGTCAACTAGCTTGAAAGAGAGATCAATGTTTGTGTGTTTCTCCCACATTCACTTTGCGTTGTTTCAAAACCCTGCAAAACCTATCTGACCAGAAGCATGGGGCTGCAGAAGCTCAGACCTGGAAGCCAAATCCCAATCCTTCCCGGAGTTCCCCAGATGTTCACACCTCTTTACCCTGGCTAAATCCTCTTTTAGCAGTCACTGATCTTTGGGGTGCGTTCTTGGCTTTTGTGCAGTTCCCACTCACTTCCCCCCCCCCCCATTCTAAAAGGCTGAAATGCCTCTCCTAAGGTTTAGTTACTGGCAAGAAGAGTTTTAAGCTAAAATATGCTGGTCTTTTTGCCCCTGCCCCTTTTGCCTTTGGCTCCGCCCACCACTGAAATGCAGCCTCTGAGAGCTCCTGTGAAATGGAATTCGGCCCTCAGGCTGACAGAGGTTCTGCACCTCTGATCAAGTCCAATGCAGGAAATCTGCTGCTGCACATCCCCAGGTGATGACCATCCAGCTTCTACTTAACAAGCTCTAATGAAGGATTGCCCATCACCTTCCGAGGTAGCCTGTTCCCGTGTCAAACAGCTCATACCACCAGGAGGTTATTCCTAATGCTTAGTCTCAAATCCTTTTTCTTGCCATTTGAAGCCAACTGGTTTGGCTCCCACTCTCTGGGACAACAGGGAACAAATTTGCTCCATCATCTAGGTGGCAGCCCTTCAAATATTTGAAGATGGTGATCTCATTTCCTCCAAAGTGTCTCTTCTCCAGGCAAAATATAGCCCTCTGACCTTGTTGCAAAGGATTCGCTCTCCAGATAGGGCTGGCACCAAGGATAGGCATGGTTGGGCACCTGCCAGGGGCCCACACGCCAGCAGGGGCCTGCTGACAAGACCATACTGGTCTTCCTTCTCTTCACCATTACAGCCTGGTTCTTCACTTGCCTCTCTTTCTGGCCCAAACAATGGTGGTTAGGCTGACCAAATAAAATCCAGGTCAGGGCTCATGTTACTTTAACAGTTGTAGAGAAAAGGGAATTTCAGCCAGAGTCATTTGTATGCAATTAGTACCTGGTGAAATTCCCTCTTCATCACAACAGTTAAAGGTGCATGCACTATTCTAGAGTGACCATATACAAAAGAATGCAGGGCCCCTGCAACTTTAACTGTTGTGATGAAGAGGGAATTTCACCAGGAATTAATTACATACAAATGACACTGGCTGAAATTCCCTTTTTTCTACAACTGTTAAAGTTACATGAGCCCTGACCTGGATTTTATCTGGTCACCCTAATGGTGGTGGTAAGAAGCGGTAGATGCCCCTGCCTACTTGCTCATTGACTCTCCAGCAAACAAGTGGTAGCCATGATGAGAAAGAGGATGAGGAGCAGTAGCAACTGGTGACAATGGTGGGGAGAAGGTTTTCTCACGGAAGGAGGCCGAGGGCATCAAAAACTTGGACCCTGTACCATTTCCAGGGCCCTCACCTTGCTTTCAGCCTCCTCTCGACCTGTCCCAGTTTGTTGATATCCTTCTGAAACTCCAGGGCCCAGAACTGGACACAGTACGCCATTACCTTTTCATGCTCTGAACGCTATGCTTGTGCTGAAAGACCTAGAATTACATGAACACCTTTTAGCCACCACAGCTCTCAGGGTTCGTTCCTCCATTGTGTGGCGTTAGCACAAGCTGTCCACCAGCTAGGAATGGGAGCAGTAAAATGGCACAACCTCGCTGGATAGCCACTCCTTGCAAGAGGCTGTTCCCAAAATCGCCACGGTTTACTCAACCACCCTAAAATAGAACATGTCAGCAATGACTTTTCCCATCTCACTTGGTTCACAATCTGAAAAGCCCTCCGGAGATAACTGCTTTTTTTGATTCGACAATTATTTGGAGATCTCAGTATCAACTGCCTGATCTTGGTCATTATTCTAATTAAAGAGCAGTTCTAACCTGCAAAGACATTTTGACGACAACGTGATGATCCATACTTTGGGTATGCCACAGCCATTGACCTTTTGAACATGAAACGGAAAGTCATTTCCACGCTTTACTCCGAAGACTTTCTCATGCAACTGAAACGGCCACTCAGGTTGGCTGCCGTGTATTACAAAATTATTTAGTGCAAAAAGTTACGCACGGTGTGGAGAATGTGGATAGGGAGACATTTTCTCCCTCTCCCATAATATTAGAACCTGGGGTCATCCCATGACGCTGATCGGTGGGAGATTCAGGGCAGAGAAAAGGAAGGACTTCTTCACACCACACATAGTTAAACTACGGAATCCTCTACCACAAAATGCCCTGATGACCACCAATTTGGATGGCTTTAAAAGGGAATTGGACAAATTCATGGGGGGGGGGGGGAATAAGGCTATCAATTAGTCCCGATGGCTATATGCTACCTCCAATATCAGAGGCAGTATGACTATGTACACCAGTTGCTGGGGAACATGAGTGTGAGGGGGCTGTTGCACTCAAGTCCTCCTTCTGGGTCCCTGGTCAACACCTGGTTGGCCACTGTTTGAACAGAATGCTGGACTAGATGGATCTTTGGTCTGATCCAGCAGGGCTCTTCTTATGTTCTTAATTGAGCTGATTCAATCAGGTTGGTGCCTCCAGAGGCATGTTTTGGGGGTACCCAAAGAGGGCTGTGCAATCCCATCTCTCTGAATCAGTCATTTATTAGAGCCACCATTTTATTAGCGTGATGAGAATAATTGTCCTATTTATCTGGCTCTTGCCATCGTGGGCCTCTTAGGGCACCTGTCCAATTTCTAGCCTTACATTTGCAACTTTAAAAAACAAAAAAAAGTCCCACATCTTGGAGGATAACTTGGACCTTCCTTATGTGAAGCTCATCCTGGCTTCGCCAAGAGCGAGTAGTGAGTGCATTAACTAGTCTGCAGGGACAGATGTAACTATAAGTCATGGATCTGGGTTTTGTGTGTGTGTGTTTCTCTGAAAGGCAGCCAGGAGAAAACCTTGAGTTAAGGAAGGGAGCAGGGACACAGCAGGTCTTGAGTATATACAAGGCGTGCCGTTGACATGTTGGCTCCTTCAAAAACCTGGCAGGTAATTCCGTCAGTTGACTTGTCCCATCTTGAGCTCTCTTGTTGTGGCACTTGTTGCTACGGACAGAGAAGGCCCAGTAGCACGGCGGCTTACAGGACATGAAGTCACTTGGTGCGCTGAGCCAGGATTCAAGCAGCTGGGAAAAGAGAGTTGGGTTATGTGAGTCAGAAATGCTCATTGCTGAGCCCTGCCAGCAGGGCGGAGGAGAACGCTCGGAGTGCCCATGGAGCCATGGGGCAGACGGCGACTGCTGTGAGATGAGGCCATTCTCTGGGGGGATTTTATCCTTAGCCTAAAATGGCAGCAAAACATTACAACTGGCGGGGTTAAAGCTTTCAGACAGTGCATTCCAGTGGTGGACAGGGAGGCTGAAAGGTAAAAGGGGTAGAGTCAAAGGCAAAAGGGGTGTGGTCAAAATATAAAAAATTACCAGCATGTTTTAGTGTAAACTCTTAGTGCCAAGAAGTAAGACTTAGTAGAGGCATTTCAACCTTTTAGATTGGGGCAGAAAAGTGCACAAAAGCTGGAGAACCACCAAATGATTGGTGCTTTGGAGAAAGGGGCGTGGTCATCTGGGGAACCCCAGAGGACTGGATTAGGACCCCAAGTTCACCAGATTTAGTTTACAGGGCTGAGGTTCAACAGCCCTGCATTACAAACTGCCAGCAATACGTTACAGCTGAGTATTGGATGTCTTCTTGATAAGACGTAGGGACGAACTATGTGCAACACTCTTTACACGATCAGCAATTATGTGAAGGGTCTTTTTTTGAAAAGCAGGCACAGGCAGGGCTCCAATTTGAAATGGAACCCTAGTGGAGGAGTATTGGGGCTTTAGCCCTTTTTCCAAGTTGTCCCCTCCCCACCTAGTATTTGAAATGGAAGGAAAGCTCTCATTTGCGCCAATGGAAACTTTTCTTTCCATATAACTGCCACCGTGTGTGTGTGTGTGTGTGTGTGTGTGTGTGATCTGTATCAGAGCCATGGTGTGTGTGGGGGGGGGAGCTTAAAGCCTCCCCTCCATGTCCCAAAGTAATCAGGAAGGCAGCATTTGCTACTTAGTTTTGTTTTGTTTTAAAATCCCATGAACACAATCACTAATGGTGTTATGTCTAGTCTGGCCCTTAGAGTGCAAGATGTAGTGATGGCCACCAATTTGGATGCTTTTAAAAGGGCATTGGTTAAATTCCTGGAGGCGAAGGCTATCAATGGCTACTAGCCCTGATGGTTATGGGCTACCTCCAGTATCAGAGGCAGTAAGCCTATGTTACACCAGTTGCTGGCGAACATGGATGGGATGGTGCTGTTGCACTCGTATCCTGCTTCTTGGTCCCTGGTTGACAGCTGGTTGACCACTGTGGGAGTGGAATGCTGGACTAGATGGACCCTTGGTCTGATCCAGCATGGCTCTTCCTATGTTGTTAACTGCAGAAAGCTCATCCAGGGCCCAGCTCATTACCTATTACAGCAGCCTCCTTCACTTTTTAAATTGTTATTTATGAAATTATGGGAGGTGAGAGTTGTGCAAGTAGATAATTTTAGACTCCTAATGGTCTTACACCACCATCCCTCACCATCTTGAGATGATAATGTATATCACTCCACTTACTTCTAAATGTGGTAAGTCAGCCCTGCTGTGTTCAGGGCCCCTCCTGCTAAGTGGAACCCAGATCTTGTGCCCCAAAGTCCTGCCCTGATGGCACCACTAGGATGAGAGGGGCATGCAGGAGGTCTCAGGTTCAATCCTTCAGATACAACTAAACCCCCAAGCTGCTGGATGCCAGCTAATAATGCCAAATATATACAGCAGGGTCTATACTCAGGCACTGCAGCAGCCTCTAGTGGTGAAGGGGAGCAATTGCACGCAGCTGACATAATGTGGGAGATGAAGCCAGTGCACGGGATATAGAGCAGCCTTCCCCACCGCTCCAGATGTTCACAACTACAACTCCCATCATCCCAGACCATTGAAGCAGGCTGGATCTAATGGGAGTTGGAGTCCAACATCTGGTGGGGGTACCAGGTTGGAGAAGGCTAGTTTATAGCAGCAGCAGGCAACCTGGTGCCCTTGAGATTTTTGGACCATAACTCCCATCAGCCCCAGCTAGTATGGCCAATGGTAAAGGATTATGGGAATTGTAGCTCAAAACATCTGGGAGGCACCGAGTTGGCACAGCAGTAGCAGCCACAGTGATAACAATCGACATACCTTCTCCACTCAGTGCTGACTCAAGGCCCCCCTTCCCTCAGTGAAGCCATCTTCTCACCACCATGGCCACCGGCTGCTTTTGCTCCTCTACTTCGTCCTCATCATGGCTCCCACTTGCTTGCTTGTCAGGCAGAGAGCCAGTGAGCAAGCAGGCCGTGGCATCTACTGCGCCTCCTTCTCACCACCACTGTTATCTGGGCTAGAAAGGGCAGGGCTCCTGCAGCTTTAACTGTTGTGATGAAGAGGGAATTTCACCAGGTGCTGCATGCATACAAATAACACCGGCTGAAAATCCCTTTTCTATTTATTTTTATTTCATTATTTATTTCATTTCATTTATTTTTATCTGTGCCATTTTATACCACGGAATATAGTAAAATCCCTCAGCGGTTCAAAATATTTTAAAAAACCATTTAGGTACAATATTAGAAAAACACTGCATTAAAAACAAAACACAAAATGCACAAAATTAAAACGACTACTTTAAAAGCTATTAAGCAGCAGCAAAATGGAGCGGCCTGATTCGTTTACTCACAGGCCAGGGAAGGCCTGGGTGAAAAAGTGCGTATTTTACACTGTAGTAACTATTTCCACATTGGTGTAAATAAAAATAAACATGTGCAAAACATGCAAAGCTTTGTCCTCTTTTGCCTCCTCTCTCTCTCTCTCTCTCTCCCTCATGGTGCTGCATTTCCTTATCCGCTGCTCGTTTCCCAATGGGAGGATTGCCGGGGGGGGGGGGGGGGGGAAGAGAATCGGCTGCTCAGGAAACACAAGCCCAAATCCCCTTTGTAGAAGCTAGTTTTACACTTCTTTGGATCCCTGCCACGGGGCGCAACTCTCAGCCCTTGAATTCAGAGTAGCCTAGGGCGACCAGATAAAATCCAGGGCTCATGTAACTTTAACAGTTGTAGAGAAAAGGGAATTTCAGCCAGTGTCATTTGTATGCAATTAGTTCCTGGTGATATTCCCTCTTCATCACAACAGTTAAAGGTGCAGGGACTATACTAGAGTGACCATATACAAAAGAAGGCAGGGCCTCTGCAACTTTAACAGTTGTGATGAAGAGGGAATTTCACCAGGAACTAATTGCATACAAAGGACACTGGCTGACATTCCCTTTTCTCTACAACTGTTAAAGTTACATGAGCCTTGACCTGGATTTTATCTGGTCACCCTACTGACTAGCCATAACAAGGCTCGTGGGAGTATTTAGAGGCAAGCTGTTTGAGAACTGCAGAATGAAACCAAAAGCCCCAGTGGTCTTCCAGCTGCAAGCAGGGCAAAGGCAGTGATAACAAACACCAACAGTTTTACAGCCCAGATGTTGTTTATATATGCAGGGAGCTTTTTCTTTTCTTTTTAAAAAAACTTAATTGGTACTAAAACAAGCAGATGCTAATTATATGCTCTGGGGTTATTTCCAACTTAAAGTAGCACCATTGTGAATGTCGTCATTTTCCTTTTTTGTAAAATAAATAAATAAATAAACCCAACTCTCAGCTGCCCTTTACAAAATGTCACAACTTGTTCTTGCAGGGCTTTTGGTGCCCTGCGCTCTTGATGATGACATTTTGCCCGCCCACACCTGAATGACTGTAATTAGAGCTTCAGAGATCCCAGTTGCATGACTATGGCAGTCGAAAAGTGTAGCGCTGCTTGTTTGCTTCAGTTTAGAAACAAGAAACTGATAGGAAACCTTTTAGAACCTGGGAACTACCTTTGCTGGTGTGACAATGAATTGATACAGTCGGTATACAGTTCTGGATGGGGTTACACCCCCCCTGAAAGACTGTGTTCGCAGCTTGGGGGTACTCCTGGATCCGTCGCTCGAAATGACAGCCCAGATAGATGCGACGGCCAGGAGTGCCTACTATCAGCTTCAGCTGATACGCCAGCTGCGCCCCTTCCTAGAGTTGGAAGACCTAAAGATGGTAGTGCACTCACTGGTAACTTCGAGGCTCGACTTCTGCAATGCGCTGTACATAGGGCTACCTTTGTGCCTAGTCCGGAAACTTCAATTAGTTCAAAATATGGCAGCCAGGTTGGTCACCGGTACACCTAGGGGTGACCACATAACACCAATCTTAAAATCACTCCACTGGCTGCCCATTAGTTTCCGGGCGACGTATAAAGTGTTGGTTATTACCTTTAAAGCCCTACATGGTTTGGGTCCAGGTTACCTGCGGGATCGCCTCCTCCCGTATAATCCACCCCCCACACTCAGGTCCTCTGGGAAGAATTTACTCCAGTCAGCCAGAACTAGGCTGACGAGTGTTACCCAGAGGACCTTCTCTTCCATGGCTCCCAGGCTGTGGATCTGCAACAATTCCACTGGACCATTCGGGGTATTGCCAACTTTACACTGTTGTTATATAAAATTTGATTTATTGAGCATAACAAATTGAGGGAAGGAACTTTCATCCCACGAAAGAGAAATCCTTGTGCACATGTAGGGGAATTTGATGAAGAGAAAGCATGACCACTGCTCTGGCCCTGCGTGCTGCCCAGCCTATTTCACCCCAACCTCCACTTTGAATGGGTGGAGAACATGGGCTGGAAGCAACACCACAATGTGTGGGCCATGCAGACTACATGAGAGCTAGTGTGGTGTAGTGGCTAGAGTGTTGGCCTGGGAGTCGGGAGATCCGGGTTCTAGTCCTCACTCAGCCATGAAAACCCACTGGGTGACTTTGGGCAAGTCACAGACTCTCAGCCCAACCAACCTCACAGGGTTGTTGTTGTTGTGAGGATAAAATGGAGAGGAGGAGGAGGATTATGTACACCACCTTGGGTTCCTTAGAGGGGAAAAAAGATGGGATATATATGCAATAAATAAACGTACATCAAATATACCATCATCTGGACCAGTCTTTTCCAGCCCTGGTGTCCTCCGGATGGGCTGGACTACAACTCCCTTTATTCCCACTGGCTGTGCTGTCTGGGAATGACGGGTGTGGTAGTCCGTCACATCTGGAGAGTGGGTGGGGGTAAGGCTGATCTAGACACATCCCAGGGCACAATGAAAAGATGTTGGCTGGGTTCCCCTTTGGCTCGTCCACAGAGCTATTTCACAGTCTCAGTTCTGGAATATGTAACTTTCCAGCTCTGTGTGGTTGAGCAGAGTGCGGTGAGTTAGTTCTCAAGAAGCGAAGATTGGACAGCTTCCCAATACGCTGTGCCTCAGGTTTCCTTGGCAAACCGAAGGGGAAAGAGAAAGATGTTTTACCCCCCCACCCCCCCCACACACACCGTAAGTGCCTTGTCTGAGCCTGCACTCGGAGACTTGGCAACCTGAAATGATCTGCTGTCGCTGTAGCAACAAACGACTAAATAATGACAATTAGCTGAAATAGTACAGGGAACAGGGCCAAGGCAAACAACCCAAAATTACCTGCAATTCCTCATCCCCAACATTCATGCATCAGGCCCTTTCCAAACAGCCAATCTTTTAATTAAAATTAATTGCTCATTACCTTACCTCTGCCCCCACCCCGCAACAGACACAATAAAATTGCACGAGAAATATTGAGCATGAGGCTACCTGTCAGGAATCCCTTCCAGATGAAGCGAGAGCCAAGCGGAACAGCATCTCTGGGGTCTTACGACAACGGGGCCCAATTTGCCTTTCAGCTTGTCGCGCCCCAGGCAGAGCGTTACGAGGGGAGGCTGCCGTTGCCTCCCCCTGCGGGGATCGTGGGACAGGTGCTACATCATGGGGAGTCACGCTGCCTGCTGATCCAAGCTTGTTTTATGCTATCAAATTTATCGTCTGATTTCTTGGATCAACAAGAGATTTTGACGGCTGAGGTAATGCCTCTCCTCATCCAACCCAGGTAGAAGTGTACAGAAAGATTAATGGCTCTCCCTTGTCGAAGACAGGATCCATATAGTCATATTCACTAGCCCAGCCTTCCCCAACCTGGTGCCCTCCAGATGTGTTGGACTGCAACTCCCATCATTCCCAGCCAGGATGGTTGTCCAACACATCTAGAGGGCACAAGTTTGGGAAAGGATCTTCTAGGCGAATGGTTAGGTGCCAATAGCTATGAGCTTTTCTACATGAGGCATTTATTGTGCACATATGATTCCTTCCTCACACTTGTTTACGGGTTCTTTAGATGACATCGTGATCCTCCAGTTTCACTTCTGTCTTTTAAGAGCACTTTCCCGGTTGGGGGAAATGAGGTATTATTTCTGAAAGTGAAAGAAAAGGTATTTTCTTACTTGTGTAATTGTGATATTCTGCTGTAACACAGCGCCACCTAGAAGTTCTGTACATTTAGAAAAAGAATACTATGATGTATTGAAACTTCACATGTGGCAAAGCCAGCCTATTAATTTCTCATCCAAATAATCTCAACTAAAAATAAAAAAAATCAGTTAATTTGCACCCTGACACAGATCTTCCCAAACCAATGGATATTTTATTTTGTCTCAGATTAATTGCCGGATGTGGGAATTGGAGGGGGGAAGGGGGAGTTGCAGCATGTGGGAAGGGGAGACTTAATGCTTCCCCCCCTCCCCAGCAGCAACCCACCTTGAAAATTGCCCCCTCCCCCATGGCAATTAAGCTGAGGGGGAAAATCTTACCATTGGATACTCAGGGTTCTATGGAATAGATTTAGGGCCCTGGGAAATAGTTTTGCTCCTAACATCACTCCTGCTCCAGATCTGTGTCAACAGTCCAAGATCAAGCAAAATGGCTGAAGTACCTTGGATTCCTTGACCACAGACAAAAGAGTTGTCGAATCAGTGGAACATCAACCCCCAAAGTAGTCCTGATTGTGTAAATGACAGGTGAGGACAGCCGTTTTAAAGAGCACACGTTCTTTCCTTCCTATCTAATGTGGATGGGTCTTGGATATCCTCCATGTTGAGATAAACATTTCTGAGGTTGACAAAAGTTGCCTGTGACTTCATGATTACTGACGGTTTGGGGTCAAAAGCAGAGAGAAGAAATATCTCCAACCTTCTACAGTTCCCTTGACTCAGACCTGAGCATCGTAAAGCAGCATCATTAATCCTGTCCACAAAGCAATGTTCATTATGTCTGCATAGTTCCCCAAACAGAGGGGAACCTTGTAGAGACACAACTGATACGCAAGAAATGGAAATAATCTTTCTGTCAGCAGAGATGATACAGATGTATTTATTTTCTCACAAGCACAGCCAGTGTCTCATACAGATGTTGAAATCGGATCCAGGCAGATCGATAGCAGTGGAATTAATTAAGTCAAAAAGGCACACCATCTGTTTGCCCTGCTGAGGTGTGCCTGTTCCCCTAAAGGCGCCTCTGTCAGTGTTTGGAGACTGATCTTTATTTTATCTGCAATCGGAACTTGTGAAAGATCGCACAGATATGAAGACAGCCATAAAAGGACAGTGCCAAGGCAGTTTTATAATTATGAAAATTCTCCCTTTCCTCACTCCATCTGGTTTAATGACACCTAGAAAGTTGAAACCCAAATTTCTTCTAATAGCTTGCTTGCTCTATGCTTCTCTTTACTGCACAGAAAATTTTATTCCCAAACTGATTATTGTGTTGATCAGGGGTAGGCAGAAGGTAAATCTACTGATGGTTGGAACTTCAACTCTCTGAAGCCCCAGTAAGCATGGCCAAGGAATGTAGGAAGTTGAGATCCAAAACTTCTGGAGAGCTACTTTCTGCTCACCAATAATGTAGATCAGGGGTGACTAACTACTGCCCCTCCAAAGGTTTTGGCCTACAACTCCCATCATTCCTCACTATTGGCTATATTGGCTAGGCAGAGGGGGGAGGTGTAGCCCCAAACATCTCTAGGGCCACAAGATCCTCAATCCTGGTGTAGATACTAGAAGGGTACACTCCCGTTCCAAACTGCTAAAGAGTATAACTCACTAGTGCAGAGGGGCAGGCAGAGTGAGGTGGCTGCCTCAAGTGGCAGATGCCTCAGGCAGTGTGGAGTTAGCCGTGGCAGCAAGCCTGTGGCTATTTCCCTTTGCTGTTGAGGGAGTAACAATCCAGAGTTTTAACCCATGGTTTCTTGTTGGGTTCAAACTCTGGGTTGTTTCCCCCTCAACAACCCAAACAATCTAGGGCTGCCTCTACACAACACATTTAAAGCTCTTTGAAGTCTCATTAAAAAATTTACCTCTACAAGAGCGGAGCGTAAATCGGGAGTTGAGGCGCTTTTTCTCTCCGATTATGCGCATTATCGAATGTGCATTAAATAGCAAGTTTTATTTTGCTCCGGCCGTTAAAGCGCATTTTGACTATGTGAACAAGCGATTCTCCGCATTAACTACTTGTAAAGCGCATTTCAAACAACCGGTTAGGCCACCAGTTGTGCGCTCAATTACTTCCTGCGTACAAGCATTTACAATAAAGCGCTTCAGCGATTATGCGCATAATCGGCTAACCAGACGTCAAACGGAATCCATCTAGAGGGGGTCTAGGAAGATCCTGTTCATGGGTGATTTGGTAAACCAGATGCAAAGCGGAAGCAATGAGTGGGTAGGAGGTCGTGCGTTCATTTGCAGCCCCAATATACCATGGGTTAATTAACCCAGTGGTCTTCAACTAGTCCAGACCTGGACTCTCAGTGTGCAACATGGGACCCACTTTCACAATTTCACAATTGTCCAACACGTGGCAACAGCTTTGGCATGACCCATCTGGACTGATCTCATGACCCACTTTTGGATCAAGACCCATTATTTGATGACCAATGAATTAACCCATTAACCCATGGTTTGTAATTACATGCAAAACAGTTCACTGTAGAACTAAGGTATGCTGCTTGCTGCTACAAGATATGGTGATAGCTGTTGATTTAGATTTTTTTGAAAGGGGATGAGACACATTGATGGAGTATATGTCCCTCAATAGCCATAATGGCTTTACAGGACCTCCATATCCAGAGGTTGTATACCTCTTAATACTAGTTTCTGGGCAACAGCAAGAAAAGATCTTCAATTTGATCCAGCAGGAGTTGCAAGAGGAGCGAGTTATTTGGTTGGCCTTTCCTCCTGCTTCGGACATGTGGCAAAGCAGTTGCATAATACAAGTTCCATTTCCTCCCCCCTCCACAATTGCTCCCATCTTACAGAACACTCTGTCTCTCTCTCATCATATAACACATTCATAAAATGCATATAAACATGTATTATAAAGAAGACACAATAGGTGGTGTTTTATACGCATTTGTTTTGGACAGACTCAATTGCTTTTCATATTGATTTGAGCCCCAACAGCTTTCTTTATAAATTAATCTCATTGCTTTATCATTGGCTTGTAGCTGTTAACTTTGGCTCAAGTCACACACGAGTGAGGTTGATGTAAGCTAAAGCAATGCTAAACAAGCTCTAACAAAGCTACTGTCATTCATAAGTCTAGGGGACAGAGATATACAGAGAACTCCCCCACTTCCCAAGTCAATTCTGGCTTGGATGTACCTCTGTCGACACACAATTCATGGTATGTGGTTGACAGCAATTAGTCAATGTGTTGTTCATAAATCCATCCATCAGTTTATTAAGTGTAGTGTATCTTTTGGATGGGCATTTATCTTGGGTTCATGGAGCCAAGGACCAGGAGTGCTCCAAATCAAACCATCGTTGGAGGTCCCATAGGTTACTGTTAATCTATGGGACCTCCAATGATGATTTTCTTTGGAGCCCAATTTGTACTTGGCAGTAGACGGAGAACATACTTTCTTCATATGTGGTCAAAGCTTCCATTCCTGGCAACTCCACTTGCAGAATCTCTAGTGACATAGTTGGGAAAGACCTCTCTCTGGGCCCTGTTCACACAACACACTAACCCACACTCAGTGGTTGAGTGTGGCTTGTTGAACGGTGGGGGGTTTGTTGAAACATGGCTTAGTATGTTGTCTGAACCCTAGAATTTTCCACAAGGTGGCTTGTTAACAATGCAAAGTAGCTTGTTTGAGAAAAATAAGCCACACTGCATGGTTAACAACCATCCTGTGGAGAATGTCCTGGGTTCAGACAATATGCTAACCTATGGTTCAACAACAAGCCATACTCAACCACTGTGTGTTGGTTAGCATGTAGTGCGAACCCAGTCTCTGATACCACGGACAGCCACCGCTGGTCAGAGCAGTGGATAGTGTAAGACTAGATCAGAGATAGGGAGACTTCATCCCCTGGCCAGATACAATCTCCGGGGTTTTCTACACAGGACTTCTAACTTGCCACTTTACCAAGGCCTCTGCTTCTAGATTCTTTGTGGAATTAAGATTGGCTCTTTTACGTGTGTCCTTTCCCAGGGGTTTTCTTTCTCTGCCTTTCTATATGTTCCATTAAACAGCCACGAGGTGGCGCTGTCCTATAGCAGAATTGCAGAAATAGACCTTGACTTCTTGCTGCCATTTACAGAAATACCAGGCTTTCCTCATTAGGACAAACAAAAGAAAATGCTATAATGGTGGAATGCATGAGACAGGGCCTGGAGGAGGATGTCGTGTAAAGCACCTGCAAACAGTGAGGAATCACAAGTGTACAATAAACGGCTCCCAGTCTGCAAACTTTTTTTTTGCTGTTTTTTTCTGAGCACTGTTTGAAGATATAAGAGGGTACTTAAAGGCAATTAAAAGGCAATTAACCTTTAAACACCCTACAAAGAAACAAGCAGTTGGAAAGATTTTGAGCTATGCACTTTACAGGTGGTTTTTACTATTATTTATGATGAAGTCGATACGAACAGGCCATTGGTCCATCTAGTCACTAAATGAACCAGACATGTTCATATCTATGTCATTCTTCTCCTTCCTCCTTCTCCTCCTCTTCTTCAGCAAAGCACATGCTGTGCATGCAGAAGTTACCAGGTTTGATCCCTGGCTTCCTTTGCTTCAGAGTCCTGGAAAACCCCAGCCAGAGTAGTCCATATTGGAGTAAATGGACCAAAAGTCCATCAAAATAAGACAGGTCCATATGTTCATCTGAAGGTCTACCAGTGCATATAAGAAAGCAGCAATATTATTTAACACTTATATAGAACCTAAAATTTACTAAGGACTGTACAGATATAAGATGGTCCTGACCAAGAGGTTCATAATCAAAGGAAAAGGCATGGGGAGGGAAGAGGAAAGCAAGCATGGAAGCAGCCGCTCCTTCTCTGGCTGCTGGATGAGGCCAGGTTGGTCACCCCTTTGCCATGATGGGAAGTAGAGGATGCAGACATCCAGAAGGCCTTGGTCTTTCCTCGCCACTGGCAAAAGCCAGAGTGCGCTTTTCCTCAACTCTGCAGTCCCAGGAGAATTGGCAGTTGGAACAGAGTGTTCGATTCATCAGTATACATTGAGTTCCTCAGGTCATTTTTAAATTTCAAAATCCTCTCAAGTTGCAATAGTAGCTAATGTTGTCTTTGTTCTCTTCCCAGCATCATGTTTATTGTACAAGAAGAACAGTAAGGACTCAATTAGTTGAGAGGAGCTATAATACTGATCCAAACAGGTCGAAACTGTGGCTGCGTTCAGGGTTGGTTCAGAGCCAGGTTTTTTTTTCCAACTGAAAATGAGCTCCAGACCACAAGTGTGTGTCAAAACCAGCATCTACAATATAACAAAAAGTTGGGAAGGGGAGAAAGAGGAGAGTAGGATGGAAATAAACACTGTTGCGCCTAAACAAATTATAGTTCATTGGTAGATTAGAGCCAGAACGAGTACTCTAGCATGGTTAGACTGTTGGAGCAGGTCTCCTATGAGGAAAAGTTAGAATGTCTGGAAGTATTTAGCTTGGGGGGAAAGGTGAGTATGGGGAGACATCGCAAAGGTGTACAAAACTCTAAAAAGTTAGTGTAGCAATTTCAGTGAGACAGGATATTGCTTTGCAGAAGCCATGTTCATTCTTTTTCAGCAGGACTTGTCCTTCTACATGCTTGATAGTTTTTTTTTCTTCAATAGTGCTTTCCATCAATAATGATGAAAATAACCTGTACAGCATTTTCAAGTGTTCCAAGTGCTTTACGTGTACTATTTAGTTGTAGACCTCCATCACACCTAATTCTCCCCCCTGGTTGCCTCTGCGTTTTTTTAGAAGCATGTCAAGCTTATGATCCCTTTCACCTGAATAGCTGCCCTTTCGCTCCTTTGCTCTTCCGCTCCGCTCCGCTCCACTCCACCCCTTCTCTTTTACCCTCCAGTCAGGTCCTGTCTGATGAGTACTTCAACCAGACCGGTTTCTGCCCGGAAAAAATGGAACGACCCTTTAGTCTGGCTCTTTGGGGGCATCGAGGGAGTACACTCCTGTCTCTGCAAAGATTCAGGTGTTGTATGAGTTTAAAAAAGGCTTTGGAGCCTGGGATGCAAGGTTTGGGTTTTATATTGAGGCTTGGAGCCGGTGCTGGGAGAGATCACTTTTCCCTGCCAGGACCTGATGCAATCCATTCAAGCCCCCAGTTCCTTTAAAACTACACGGAGGCTTAGGGCAAATTAAATGCACTTAGGGAAAATAATCCAGACTTCTAATGTTCTAGAAAAGGCTGGGGTAGAGGCGGGGTGTCAGCAGGACAGGCATGACATCATGTGAGCACCGTGTTGCAAATCCGCACATCAGACATGGCGAGAGTGCACTAAATCGCTGGTGTGATGGAGCTCATAATCTATACAATAACCCTGTAAAGTAAACTAGTATTGTTATCCCACCTATTGCTAGGATTGAGGCTGAGTGGCTTGCCTAAGGCCACCTAGTGAGTTTCTGGCAGAGTTTCCCCAGGCAAAATGGGGACTTTCTGATTCGCAGCTCAGTCTCTTATAGGAAGGATGGGGAACTTGGAGCCTTCCAGTTGTTGGACTGCAACTTGTGTCATCCCTCACCACTGGCTGTGTTGGCTAGGGCTAATGGGAGCTACAGTCCAAGAACATCTGGAGGGCTACACATTCCCTATCCCTGTCTTATAGCAGGGGTGAGCAGAACACAGATCTCCATCTGTTTTAGACTTCAGTTCCCAGCATTCCTGACCACTGGGCATGCTGGCAGGGGCTTCTGGGAGTCCCATCACTGTCTTATAGGGTGGTCGGGTGCCAAAGTGAACAGGGCTTGTGCACCTTTAATAGCTGGCTAGAAGAGGCCATTTCAGCAGGTGTTGCTTGCTTGATGAGTGACACCTGCTGAAATACCCCTCTTTGGCACAACGATTAAAGGTACAGGAGCCACCTTTTGCATCCAGCCACCCTGCCCTAGGCTCTTAAGCCACCGTGTTACTCCTGCTCTCAATTTGATCAGCTGTTTCCCTATTTGAAATCCTAGGTCTGGAGGTGTTTTAGCGCCAATTTGCAACCAGACGTTATTTTAAGTACAGTGAGCACAGGCTCTCTTCATTAAGCAACCCAGAGCAAATGGCTCTATCAATGAGAGCTTAGAGATACTTCATCTATCCCTGTCACACTTAAAGAAAGGGTTTGTGCTCAGAGACTAAGCCTCACAGCTGGTTCCAATGTTCTCCACTAAGTTTATTGAATTTTTTTTTAAAAAAACAGTTTATCATTCCTGCTCTGCCGCAGCACCGCTGATTAGCTACATATGACACGGGCCAATTGTGAAACAGGCAGAGACCACAGCATAAAGAGCTGGACTGTTTGAATTTGGAGAAGTGAGGCAGCAAAAGGAGAGAAAGAGGCGACAAGGAAATAGAGGGAATATGCAAGGATGAGTGTAGGCCTCAAGGCCTAATATAGTGGAAACGGAGTTCCCGTTCCAGAATATACTTAAAAGGGCTGTTAAAAACTGGTTTCGCCAGCACCATGAGGTGCTGGAAGGAATTCTGGAAACGACAGTTATCTGTGGGTCGAGCTGCAATGTTTAGTGACCAATATGCACAGGGCTGGTCCAAAACGTTTTGCCTTAAATCGATCAAACATTTAAGGCATAATCCTATGATTTATGCCTTGATGCGTGTAAGTCTCTGAGGCTTACAAACATCCAGTGCAGAATGGGAGGAACGGTGGGGGCGATGGTTGCCTCCGCTGCTCCCCCTGCTCTGCATTTTCGCTAGACAGGCTTTTTGGCCCATCTAGCTGGGACTTCTGGAAGGGTAGGAGGATAGAGACGCTTTTGGGTAGCTCGTGGCCCAGCTTCTCCCGTCACCTCCCCTCCCTACCCACCAGGACGCCCCCTTTACCAACCTCAAAGAGTTCCCTACCTTGAAGAGGCAGACACCAAAGTTCTTTCCATGCGAGGGGGAGAGGGGCAGAGCTCAGATGCCTGGCTCCAAGGTCGGAGCACCGTCTCTGACCTTGCATCCAGGAATTCGAAGTGTCCTATGCCCACCCACCCCCTGACATGGTCTAGGGGCCATAACGTTGCTCCCTTCAGCAATATGCATAGCTGCAGTTTTAGAAGAGAGCTTTGGCGGTTGGGCGGTATAGAAATGTAATGAATAAATAAATAGAATGACTATTACTTAAATAAAAGCACCGTATATTTCTCAGTTGTGGGGAAGACTACAACTAAGTGATAAGACTATCATGTGCTTGGCTTCTTGTGATTCTTTATCTGCAAACCATGCTTGGACCAGACAGCTCATCAAATAGAGGACACTTCCATAAGAGAGGACTGTCCTCTGATAGCCCTTGAAATAGAGGGCTGAACTCTAAAGTAGGACAAATGGCCACCCATCAATGGGATGTAGCCCTATTCCTGTTTCAGAAGTGTTAAACCTTACTTCAACGCTGGCAATAGAACAACGTCCTCCACTGCATCTGAGGGCAGATGGCTACTTTAGGGGGTGCAGGACAGGCCACAGGCAATTCTGTCTGCCAACACTTCACTGCCACTCCCCACCCCCCCAGCACCTGCTGCCCGAGGTGGCCACATCGCTCTGCCTAATGGTCGAGCGGCTCTGAACCACATTTCCCAACCCTGGGCTTACGAGCCATGTGCAAAACAGAGGCGAGAGAGGGAGAGCGGACAGTATATACAGGGAGAAGCAAACATTGGGGACGAGGATGCTTAAACCTTCCCTTAGCCACGGCTTTCCCTCTCACCCTCCTCCCAACCCTATCATTTCCCCCCCACACCAAAAAAAAAAACACCTGGTCGAGATTTCGGTTAAATGGGAGAAAAGAAACCAGGGGAAAAGAATTGCAGGAGAAACTCTGCTGCAAACTACTCCCTTCTGCACAAAAACTCCAGAAAGTGGGTTTGTGGGGAGGAAACGTTTTGGGCTCTTTTGGCTCGGCGTGCCATGTTTATGCCTGGGCCACCAACGTAGCTGCATAAACTTCGCCTTGCCACAATGCCAATGATGCAACTCCCCCAGGAGGGCTCTGTCTCTGCAAGACTTTAAAATTACTCTCCGCCTGTCTTCACGCCAGCTCTTAACTCTGCTGTGACACAGACGCACACGATGCAACCCAATCTCAAGACGTGTTGATTAAGAAGAAAGTTCTGCAGAATCCACGGAACTTGCCCCCAAGGAAGCGTGCGCAGATGTGCAGCCCATGCCAGCGCTGGGTTTTGTGAAGCCCTTGGGAATGAGGCTCTCAGGGGTTTCCCCTTCTCAGTGGGATGTCCTCCTCGCCACTGTTCCCGCTGCCCATTTGCTCGCCCTCTCTGTCTGGGCCTAATCCACACAACCACATACAGAGAGAGGAGGAGGGAATGGACAAGTGGAAGAAGCTGCTCCAACATCTCCCTCTTGTTGCTGGTTCCATGCATGGGGAGGTCAGGCGAACAAGCCGAGACAGCAAGGAGGAGGAGGGCCAGGGCCAGGTGGCTCCAAACATCGGTAGTGGGGCCCCTGCAGGAGCTGGTGGACCTTGGCAGCGTCCCATCGATGCCAACCCAATGGCGCCAGCCGAGTTTGCAGCCCTCATATAAACTACAGATGGGTATTGTCTTAAAAGAGGCTGTTCCCTTTCCCTCGTGTACAGGGAAGAATGACTGCTCTAAAATGAAGCCTGCGATGACAGAGCCATACGTTGGGTTGGACCCAGAAGATGTTAATTACATTTAAGCCCCATTGGTTTCAATGGGACTGAACCTCGCCAAGTCAAACCTGTTGCATTGGTTTCAATGGGACTAAAGTATGACTAAGTTCCTCTGGATTCAAACCATCATTTATAAAGAAATAGAATAATGCCCTTCCCTGTGGCGGAGACCCTTCTATAATGTTTACTCATAGATCATTTCCATTCAGGAATGGTTGCCAAGGGGGTGTAGGACCTTTGGCCCGGGTGCCAAATCTGGTTTTCCTAATGGTCACAGCCCCTTTGACCTCAATGGGGTTTTACTCCCTAGTAAAGTATGTTTAGCAGCCTGGGAAGGGGTGTTCCTCTGCCATTGACCCCCCTTCCACCCCTCCCACCACCAATGCAGAAAAGAGACAGGACAGACTCCTGGTTGAACACATGTGAATTTAACATAGACCGGAAATAAAGGATGCTTCCAGATTCTTGCTATCTATAAGTTCCAAAAGCCCCACAGCAGTGCTGCGTCAGTTATACGATGCAGAAGCCACCACAGGGCTTTCCTGCGAAGCTCCACATTTAAAAAGTCAGGAACTTTTAGGCTGGAGAAAGGCGAACACGGCTCTTCCATCATCTAACCTCGCTCCAGCGTCAATGCGGAGGCGTTCCAAGGCAGAAGGCCGATTGGTCACCAGAAGCCTGGGCAGAGGGCAGGCCGGCAAGCCACATGGCCGCCCAAAACCTTATGCTCTCCCTTTGCTTTGGGATTAGCCGCCGCCACCCCGCGGCAGAGAAAGTGTGGGGGTTTGCTTAAGGCGGCGGCAACCCAGAGCCGTATAGGCAGCCCCTAAAAGTCAAAAGGCATTGTGCAGCGATTCCATTTTTGCTTCCGTAACAAATTCTCTTCTGGTAAGAAAAAAAGACGGGAAACGTGGTGAGAAAACACAGGAAGGCTACAAATGGAAGATGATGTTACCTGGACACCCCCCTCCCCCCCCCCCAATAAAATGCCATGAACAAGGCAGTGCAATTACACAGCACCCAAAGTGATCCATCCATGGAGCACAAACTTCTACAGGTTTGCTCTGCGTTGAGCCTGGGCAGAGCATATTTTCTTTTGCTGCACAGGCAAGCCTTTGGGATGAAGATGGGGGGGGGGGGGTTAAGAAGTAAGCCAAGGCTGAGGGGGAGGAGGGGCGCATTGGCAAACCCAGCAAATGACAAAATTGTCAACAGTCTGACCTAATAAAAATATTTCAGCAAGAAAACAAAATAATAAATTGTTAACAAAAAAAAATGGCAACCAAGAAGCAGCATGACTCCTCAGTAATCATTCATAATTCCCTTTTATTACAGATTGTTTTGGCTAGAGATGGTAAGAAGGATATAACGTGTCAAATGGGCCTGAAAATCAAGGCAAGAATGTACTTCCCGCAATAGAGCTCGTAGATTTGGGGGGGGGGGGGAAGAGCAAATGCTTGTACTCACTTCAAGTTGCTGAATTTTCTTTTGGAAGGGGGAGAAACAAAGCTTTAACTACAAACCTGTTTTAAAAGCTAAGAGCTGCTTCTGACAAGACATTTCACTACTTGAAAACAAGTATCAGGGAGTGACCAGAAAACAACCTAGCTGCGCAAACCTATACCTATCTAATCAGAAGTCACACTGAGTTTAATGGGACTTATTCCCACATTAAGTGTGTATAGAATTGCATTCTAGGACTCCAATATTTTGACCGCTGAGGCAGTGGACAGCTTTGCATAGGACACAAAAACAACAACAGAGAAAGTGTACATGGGAATGAGGTTATGAGTTCTAAGGTGACTGACAGCCCAGATAGACACGACGGCCAGGAGTGCCTACTATCAGTTTCAGCTGATACGCCAGCTGCGCCCCTTCCTAGAGTTGGAAGACCTAACGACAGTAGTGCACGCACTGGTAACTTCGAGTTTCAACTTCTGCAATGCGCTGTACATAGGGCTACCTTTGTGCCTAGTACAGAAACTTCAACTAGTTCAAAATATGGCAGCCAGGTTGGTCACCGGTACACCTAGGTGTAATATGGGTGACCATATTACACCAGCTTTAAAATCACTTCACTGGCTGCCAATCAGTTTCTGGGCGAAGTACAAAGTGTTGGTTATTACCTTTAAAGCCCTACATGGTTTGGGTCCAGGTTACCTACGGGATTGCCTTCTCCCATACAATCCGCCCCGCACGCTCAGGTCCTCTGGGAAGAATTTACTACAGTCAACAAGAACTAGACTGACAACCGTTACCCAGAGGACCTTCTCTTCTGCCGCTCCCAGACTGTGGAATGGCCTGCCGGAGATTTGACAAATTAGCAGTCTTTTAGAATTTAAGAGAGTCGTGAAGACTGATCTCTTCCAGCAGGCCTACCCAGTTGAATTTTAAGATGTTTTTAATGATGTATTAGTTTTTATTTGTTTTAATATTTCATCTATTTTGTGGTCCTTGTGTTTTATATTTATTGTTGTTCCCCGCCTCGATCCGGAGGGAGAGGCGGGTTATAACTATATTATTATTATTATTATATTATTATTATTATTATTATTATTATTATTATTATTATTATTATAGTGGTACACATGACAGAATAGTCTGGCTCTACATTTAGTCATGCTTGGAATAGACCTGTTGAAATCAATGGAACTTATGTTAGTCATGGCTAACTTTAAGTCCCATTGACCTCAGTAGGTCCACTTGAACTGTGACTCAATTTGGAACCAACCCAATGTACAAAGGTATATGGCCTTATTCCCAGGGTTGGCTGCAGAAGGGTGCGAGGTTGGGCACTTGCGAGGGCCCAAAGACCAGCAGAGGGCCCACTGCCCCAACAGTGCTACCATTTCCACACTGCAGGTTATCCAAGGGCATCATTTGCAACCAAGCAGAAGTCTCAATTTGCACATATCAATTCTTGCATGGACAGAACCCTGTATGTGGGACTGCAGAGATGGCCCCACCCCCTTCCAAAAGAACGTTGTGTGCATTTGCAATTCACCTGCTTGTGAGCTGGGTGAGAAGTTAGTAGACCTAAACCCTATACTTTACAGGGAAGTGAGAGTTTGATAGCCTGGCCCCATCCATCACCCCAGAGAAGGAACAGCTGCAAGGAGCTTCATTCACTGCCACCCCCTACCCCAAAGAGAACACTCAGCTCTGAGAGTTGTCTTGGGACTGAAGAGCTCAAGGGCAGCACACTCATCTGTCGCCAAGAAGCTACTGGAGGCTGCAGCCCCTGCCTCCAAGGCAAGACATCAAGCCAAGGAGAGGCTAACCCCTGCCCATACATAAACCAGAGAGGGAGCAGCTGTGCCCATGCTGGCTTTCCTCCCCGTTCTTTTCCTTTTGTATTGCACATGGACAGGAACTGTCTTATTTATGTTAATAAATCTTGTTAATTTCATCCAACTGGTGTAGTCATTGAGGTGTACCTGAAGAAGGTATTGGTGGCAGGGGGAACAATAGAGGTTTGTCTGAGGCCAGGTTGCTGGGCTGTGGAGCCTAATAGTAAAAGCTGGACAGGGGCAGCAGCAGCAGCAAGAAGTTAGGATAAAGTGTCACAGGGTTCCCCCTCCGTTTCCTATGCGAGTGTAGCCTCTTTTGATCACACATGGTCGGTTTTGCTCCGATTCCTCAGCTAAGCCTGCGGAGGGGAGCAAACGGACAATCCCCGTTCAGGGATACTTTGAAAGTGAAAAGAGGGGGACGACGTCATGTGAAAGAATTGGATAAAAGTCGCTGCAGGTGTGGATCAAACCGTCCGTGTAATAAAGGCCTATGAGAGTTCAAATGAAGTGATGGAATGACCCATCAACCACTCTTAAAGAAACTGGGAGTGGAAAGAGGATGCATATCTTTCTGAAAAGAAGACTAATTTGTTGCCTCTGCCACAGCTTCAAGTGAAAGTAGCTGGTGACACCTAGAGGCTAGTAGCTTAATTACTAAAAGTAATTTTGTTTGTACTGCTTTTAGTAAAACATTTGATCCCATCTGCTTCATGATCCTGTAATTCAACTCAGTCCGCAGACTATACATTCTTAGCACTCAAGAAGTCCAGTTTATTATGTTCTTGGATCTGGGAATTCCCCTGACTGCAGCTATGGGTTGGAGGATTAATTAACGATGTGATCAAAATAAATCATACACAGTACAAATAAATTTGAACGAAGATAGCATAAGGCATGCAGTTGGTAAGTATTCTCCCATTTCACCACCACCAAGGAAGATCTAATCACTCGTGGTAGCCACAGCACTGCCAAAGGGCATGTACAAATAGCAGGGCCGTTCCAGAGCCACATGTCCTTCAGTACACTATAATAGTTGGTGGAAGCAAAAGAAAGCTAAGGACAAATAATAAAAGGTCCTTTTAAAAGAATTTGACAAAACCAAGCATCATCATCTGAAAATGGCTTTAATGAGGTTACAGGACACTAAGGTTACAGGACACTAAGAAGTTACATAACTGGAATAATTCAGTCATCTATTTTTTCCAGTTCTTCCATATCCCCAGGATCAAGGCGTTTGATTGTAATCTCTGAAAAGAAGAAGAGGAAGTTATTTTGTAGTTGGCCTTTTGGGAAGTGGGAAAAAAATCTGAAACATTTTACCCACTTCCCTGAAAGTGGACAAAATGGATTGGATGCATTTTGGAGGAAAAGACTATCAATGACTACTAGTCCTGATGGCTATGTGCGACCTCCAGCATCAGAGGCAGGAAGCCTGTATACACCAGTTGCTGGGGAACATGGGCAGGAGGGTGCTGTTGCACTCATGCCCTGCTTTTGGGTTTCCCATGGCAGCTGGTTGGCCATTGTGTGAACAGAATGCTGGACTAGATGGACTCTTGGTCTGATCCAGCATGGCTCTTTTTATGTTCTTAAGTGCATCCCAATACTCAGAGAAGAAGCTGCTGAGCTCAAAGATTCCTAAGAACACAGGGGTCACTGCAGCAAGAAGCATGTTGGCCTAGCCACATCCTCCCTAATTGCACAAATTTTCCATGTTGAAGGTAGATTCGTATACTGAAGTGTGTGGCACAGCAACAGGTAATACAGATTCAAACACATTAGTTTTACTGCAAATGCAGGCGAGTTCTTTAATTTGCAACTTGTTTCATATTTACTTTTTCACATTTGTTTTTTAATAATAACAACAACAACAACATATTTAGTTCTAACCAGCCTTTCCCTCTGGATTGAAGCGGGGAACAGCAATAAATATAAACACAAAGATCATAAAATAGATAAAACATTTAAACAAATAAAACTAATACATCGCCCTGTTACTTCCTAAAGGCTGAAATAGCACAAGACAGGAGAGGAGCATCTTGTACTACCTCTGTTATTTGAATCAGTCCAGTTACCATCCAAAACATCTAATTTTTCTTCTTATGCCAAAATGAGCTTAGGATAAGATCCTGCACCATTCTTTTATAAAGGCATTCAACGGGCATATCTACACTAAATATTTAAACCAGTTTCAAATTGTTTCCATTAGTTTTCCAGTCACAGTGCCTGGAATGTGTAGTTCTATGAAGAAAACAGGACGTCTAACAAAAGAAAATCACAGTAAAAACACTATCTTTCTCAGTGTTTTTCCTTTCAAGAGAAGATTATAGTTAAATGTGTTTTGAAGCAGGTATAATGCAGATATTTATTTCTTGCAAGCGCAGAGGAAGCGCACCTAAACAATCAGCTGGCGGCAGCTTTGTTTGCTTCTAAGGCTCCGGTCCCCCATTTACCAGCTTAGCAGAACCCTACACTTATGGCTTTACGTCTTCCATCCCAGGCCAAGCACTAGAATCAGCAAAGCTGCCTGCACATGCAAAGGCTGGTTGAGCATTAAGACGGGATTAACGTTAATAATAAATAAACAAATCATTAGATGCATTGCCAAACAGAAACACAAACAGAGATCATTCGCAAAGGCTACTGCCTAGGACAGTCCATCACATCCATCAGAGGAGCCTTCTCCAACCTAGAGGCCCCCATGTTTTGGACTTCAACTCCCATGAGCTCCAACCAGCGTAGCCAATGGTCAGAAATTCTGAGAGCTGTAGTCCTAAACATCTCGACAGTACCAGGCTGGAGAAAGTTGGGTTGGACTAGGACCAGGGAGCTTCAGGTTGAAATCCCAAGTCAGCTACAATGCTGGCTGGGCAGGAGCTTAGGAAGCTCCCTTACACTGGGTCAGAGCATTGGTCCATCTAGCCCAGTATTGTCTGCAGCAGCTCTCAATGGTTTCTGACAGGAATTGTTCCAGCCCTACCTGGAGATTCCAGGGATTAAACCTAGGACTATCTGCATGCAAAGCATGTGCTCTGCTACCAAGCTATGGTAGTCCTGGGCCATTCGCCATCTCTCAGCCTAATCTACTTCAGAGTTAGTGTGAGATAAAGGGAGTGAGGGAACAGCCATGTATGCTACCCTGATCATCCTGGAAGAGAGGCAGAATATACATGCAATAAATAATTTGATCTTGTGATTAGGGTAAGTATCAAAAGGTTAAAGGTATATTTTCATTTTCTAATTAAGTTAATGATTTATAAATAACATCATTGGTCAAATATTGTCAAATCAGTCAACCAAATCTTTTTTTTAAGCAGGTCAAATGCCCAAGATGAAGTGCTCCAGCCCTTCGCTTTTCGCCTTCCAAACCCTGTGGTTATATTCCTGCAATTTCCATTTTATAGTTGTGGCAGAAATTGGAAGCCATTGAGTGTATTTCCAAGCAGGAATTCAAATACTGATTAACCCAGACCTGAAGTCTTACTGTTCTACCTTAGTAGGTTGGGTGGAAATAGAGTATACTCACTGAAATGCTCTTGAATAGAAAACAGAAGTGGTAGATTATGTCTCTCCACCATGTTGAATGCTAGGCCCTTCTTCCCAAAGCGGCCTGCTCGGCCGATGCGGTGCAGGTACGTCTCGAAATCGGCAAACTGCAGTATCGTTGTAGGCAGGCTGAAGTTGACTACGATTGTGACTTGCTTGACATCGATGCCTGCCAGAAGGCACAAACAAGACGGTCACTTACTGTTTAGCGCCTGTGCCAGAGCACCTTGGCAGCAGAGATTGCTTTGGCTTTTTCAATTCCTACCTCTAGCACAGACGTTGGTTGTGATGAGGACTTTGTCTACCCCATCACGAAATTTCTGGATCACATCTGCCCGCTCTTCAACGCTAAGCTCCCCACTCAGCAGGGATACTTGGTGCCCGTCATTCGACAGTGCCCAATACAGCCATTTAGCATTTTTACGAGTCTATCAAAAGGATGTGGGAAATAAAAGATGCAAGATTATGGCCATCGCTACATTGGAAAATACCTATGTCCCATTTCGGTATGTGTAGCTTTTAGCAAATTAGCCTTGCGCCATCCTCGCCTCCCACACTGGATTCCCAATTGTAACTGAGAACCATAAGGACATATCTAAACCGCAGACAAAACAGCTGGGTTTTGGGTCAAGTCAGAGACTCCACTAAAAAGACTCACAGCAGGTCCCCCCACCTGGCTTTGCAACTGACGTGACAAATGTACATACGAGCAAATCCAACACTAGATCAGTAGTTCATCTTGCCCAGGTTATGTCAGATTCAGCCAGACTAAACTGGCAAGGGAAGAGAGCTCCAATCTCAAACTTCCAGACACTCAGGAAATAATAGTTCTGTGATGGAAGCTCAGGGATCGCTCTCAGAATTCACAACACTTCAAAAAATAGGGACACTTACAGTGGGAATGTGTCTTGAGATAGTTTGAGACCACCTATACCCATACCGAAGAATGTCCAAGAGGCTGAAAAGCTTCTATACACAGCCTTACCAAAGAAACAACAGAGTTACATTCAGACAACCACTGCAGCCTGTGGAAGGTGAAGGAAAAGGCCACCCAAGGCTGACTGGATCTTGCACAGATGTAAACACACATGCACCCCACCTCTCTCTCTCTCTCTCTCTCTCTGTCACACACACACACACACACACACACGTATAGAATATAGCCCCAGATTTAACTGTTATAATTTCATTTCTTACACTTCTATATCCCTATAGCCAAAGCTCTCCAAGCAACTTACAAAAATTAAAACCCATTAAAAACATGTTATACAAAATACAAAGAAATACAAAGAAAGGCATTTACATAAAACCACGGACAACATGTATCTATAAATCTTTGTAAAACTATCAGCCAAGACGATCCAAGAACTAATTTAAACTCATTGCACACTGCCAAATACCTGAGAGAAGAGGGCAGTTTTAACCTGGCGCCAAAAAGATAACAATGCCGGCCTTCATACCACAATCATACCACTATATGCTAGATTTTTGCAGAAGAATGCTTGCAATTACATCCAACTAATGCCTTTGCTTGCCTTGCATCCAAGATGTCGTGAGAATTTACACTTAGCCTAGCAAAAATAAATTGATCAATGAAAAGAGTCAAGAGGGAAAAAGAGCGCAATATTGAAGAGTCTCCTTCCCTGGCTACCTTGTAGTAGGCTCAATGCAATGCAACATTTTTCATCTCAAGATCATGGCGCACCACTACTCTCCGCCACAAATCTACGCTTGGTGTTCTCTCTAGACTCAGTCCAAGTTAACTGCCTGCTGCAAAGGCACCTTACCTGGCAGAAGATTATAGCCTGGCCAACAGTGATGCTGCCATAGATATTGCAGAGGGCTTTGTATTTGTCTTCCTTATTCTCACACTCAAAGTAGTACTGCCTGATATTGTTGAGGGTCAGCTCCTCTCGGCGCAGCTTAATGATGTTAGGCTCAGGGACAATGCGCTGTGCAAACTGTAGCACACAGTCCTCAAAGGTTGCTGAGAAGAGAAGCATCTGGCAGTCTGGTGGCAAAGTTCTGGGAGGGGGAGGAAAAACAAGTTCCGGTGTATAGGGCTTGTAGCAGTCTACATTTAATGCCCCAATCAAGTGGTTTGAGATTGCAGCATTAACTCTGCACTTGCTTTAAGTCCACTGTGATTGGTAATATGAGAAGGAGCCGCAGCTCAGTGGTAGAAGTGGCTCTCTAGGGTTTTATATAGGATCCCCCCCAGCCCTGGCTCCTGAGGGTGAGTGTGCAAAAAGGAAGAGTCAAGCAGAAAAGAGAAAAGAAAAGAGGGGGTAGTAAGCAATAGGGGTGTGCATCGGATCGGATCCGATCCACGATCCGAATCCGATCCGACCCAAAATCGGGAAAATCCGATCCGATCCGGCCAACCTCCGATCCGATCCGATCCGATGAGGTCCGATCCGGATCGGACGCCATTTTGAATGCTTTTTCCCATAGTCAAGTATTGTTTTACAAAAACGCCTATAACTTTTTCATTTTTAAAGATAGAAGGATGAAACTTGGGCACATTGTAGACTGGTTAGGGGTAGTTATCTGTGAGAAATTTCAGAAAGATTGGTGCATGCATTTTGTGGCAATTAATTTTTTAATAAATACCCAGGAATGCCTATAACTTTGTCATTTTTAAAGTTACACACATGAAACTTTGCCACATTGTAGGGGGTACCTTGGGACCTATGTGTGTGAAATTTCAGAAACGTAGGTGCTTGTCTTGTGTGGCAATTAATTTTTAGAAAAATGGGTAGTAGTGGGGTAAATACAGTTACGCCTCCCATTTTTTTATTTTTGAAGATACAAACAGGAAACTTGGGCACATTACAGGTACCACTTGCCTTGATATGTGTGTGAAATTTCAGAAACATTGGAGCTTTCCTTGTGTGGCAATTAATTTTTGAAACAATGAGGAAAGAAACACCTATAACTTTGTCATTTTTAAAGTTACACACATGAAACTTTGCCACATTGTAGGTGGTACCTTGGGACCTATGTGTGTGAAATTTCAGAAACATAGGTGCTTGCCTTGTGTGGCAATTAATTTTTTAATAAATACCCAGGAATGCCTATAACTTTGTCATTTTTAAAGTTACACACATGAAACTTTGCCACATTGTAGGCGGTACCTTGGGACCTATGTGTGTGAAATTTCGGAAACGTAGGTGCTTGCCTTGTGTGGCAATTAATTTTAGAAAAATGGGTAGTGGTGGGGTAAATACAGTTACGCCTCCCACTTTTTTATTTTTGAAGATACAAACAGGAAACATGGGCACATTACAGGTACCACTTGGCTTGATATGTGTGTAAAATTTCAGACAGCTGGGTCCAGGCATGTGGTGGCAAGGTATTTTTGAAACAATGAGGAAAGAAACGCCTATAACTTTTTTATTTTAAAAGTTAGAAGTCTGAACATTGCTCACTTTGTAGATGGGTTAGGGGTAGATATGTGTCAGAAATTTCAGAATTATAGGTCCAGGCATTTGATGGCTATGGAATTTTTAAATTACATGTTTCAAAAAAATTTCTACAGAGGCCAGGTCTTCCCCTCCCGCTTCCCGCGAAGAAAAGGAAACACTCTCTCGTCTCGATCCCTTTGATCCTTGCTAGTAGTATCCATTACAGGGCTCGTGTTTCCTTTCCTACTTTCACTTTTCAAGCAGAACGGCTGAGCCTAGCTGAGTTTTGCAGCCATGCGTGCAAGGAAGGATCACTCTGGTCTCGATCCCTTTGATCCTTGGTAGTATCCATTACAGGGCTCGTGTCTGCTTTCACTTTGTACTCAAGCAGACACGAGCCCTGTAATGGATACTACCAAGGATCAAAGGGATCGAGACCAGAGTGATCCTTCCTTGCACGCATGGCTGCAAAACTCAGCTAGGCTCAGCCGTTCTGCTTGAAAAGTGAAAGTAGGAAAGGAAACACGAGCCCTGTAATGGATACTACTAGCAAGGATCAAAGGGATCGAGACGAGAGAGTGTTTCCTTTTCTTCGCGGGAAGCGGGAGGGGAAGACCTGGCCTCTGTAGAAATTTTTTTGAAACATGTAATTTAAAAATTCCATAGCCATCAAATGCCTGGACCTATAATTCTGAAATTTCTGACACATATCTACCCCTAACCCATCTACAAAGTGAGCAATGTTCAGACTTCTAACTTTTAAAATAAAAAAGTTATAGGCGTTTCTTTCCTCATTGTTTCAAAAATACCTTGCCACCACATGCCTGGACCCAGCTGTCTGAAATTTTACACACATATCAAGCCAAGTGGTACCTGTAATGTGCCCATGTTTCCTGTTTGTATCTTCAAAAATAAAAAAGTGGGAGGCGTAACTGTATTTACCCCACCACTACCCATTTTTCTAAAATTAATTGCCACACAAGGCAAGCACCTACGTTTCCGAAATTTCACACACATAGGTCCCAAGGTACCGCCTACAATGTGGCAAAGTTTCATGTGTGTAACTTTAAAAATGACAAAGTTATAGGCATTCCTGGGTATTTATTAAAAAATTAATTGCCACACAAGGCAAGCACCTATGTTTCTGAAATTTCACACACATGGGTCCCAAGGTACCACCTACAATGTGGCAAAGTTTCATGTGTGTAACTTTAAAAATGACAAAGTTATAGGTGTTTCTTTCCTCATTGTTTCAAAAATTAATTGCCACACAAGGAAAGCTCCAATGTTTCTGAAATTTCACACACATATCAAGGCAAGTGGTACCTGTAATGTGCCCAAGTTTCCTGTTTGTATCTTCAAAAATAAAAAAATGGGAGGCGTAACTGTATTTACCCCACTACTACCCATTTTTCTAAAAATTAATTGCCACACAAGACAAGCACCTACGTTTCTGAAATTTCACACACATAGGTCCCAAGGTACCCCCTACAATGTGGCAAAGTTTCATGTGTGTAACTTTAAAAATGACAAAGTTATAGGCATTCCTGGGTATTTATTAAAAAATTAATTGCCACAAAATGCATGCACCAATCTTTCTGAAATTTCTCACAGATAACTACCCCTAACCAGTCTACAATGTGCCCAAGTTTCATCCTTCTATCTTTAAAAATGAAAAAGTTATAGGCGTTTTTGTAAAACAATACTTGGCTATGGGAAAAAGCATTCAAAATGGCGTCCGATCCGGATCGGACATCTGGTCCGATCCGATCCGACCAGCCTCCGATCCGATCCGATCCGATCCGACCCCCCAGGTCCGATTCCGATCCGCTATCCGATCCGATCCGGGGGGTCAGTGCACATCCCTAGTAAGCAAGTTTGAAGGAGTATAAGATTTTTAGACAGCTGTGGTCGGTGCAGCTAGACAAGCAAAGGCTGGGGGCATGGATATATCCAGAGCAGAGAGTTAAACAGGGCATGGCCACAGAGGACTCCGAAGGTAAGGACAAGAAGCTAGTGCTGAATCCAGGAGCACGCAGAAAACTAGCCTAGGGATTTACAGAGGGGTGCCACATGTTAAGAGCAACGAAAGGAGTGCATGAATTTGGCAGCAGGCATCGCCTGCATAGGAAATAAGCAAAAGCTGTGGCTGAGACTGCAAGTGGAAAGACCAATATGCATGCACATACTTCTTCCTACAAACCAGCAATGGTGGTGCAGGGAAAATGTCACATGAAACAGCCTTTAGAGTAGACACTTTTACAGTGACTAGTCATAAGAATGCTGTGCCTTCCTTAAGTAATAACAAACAACTGAAAAGCCAACTTCTATCGGTACAAATGTTTTAAAAATCTTCTTCCTAGATGCTCAATAACAATGCTCAATAACAGTGAGCCCACCTGGAATGTTCTACAGGTAGTATTTTCAGCAAGGAGGAAGCCACCTCTTCAGAAGAGGTCTTGGTGAAAAAGAAAAAAATGTGTTTACCTCTGAATGCGAAAACTCTGGTCTGCGAAATTCTGTCTGTCAATCATGACATCTGCTTCATCCAGCACAAACACTTTGATCTTGTTCACATCCAAAAGTTTTAGCTTGAAACACCAATCTAGCAGGGTCCCTGGTGTTCCAATTACTATCTGTTCTTCCATTACAGTCCCTCTGGGAACTATGAGAGAGAGATTAAGTTACTTTCCCCGTGCTGTCAAGCGCATATTTGCTACACTAAAAAGACTTGGGACTTATTTTTCAAGAGTAACAGGAACTTCTATGGCCTTCCTGCTGTCCCAGTGCTAGTCTTGACTCAACATTGGTAGTTTGCAAGTGTATACAATGGGGCAATCTTCCTCAATCTGGTGTCCTCCCATCATCCCCAGACAGCATGACCAATTATCAGGAATGCTAATATCTGGAGGGCACCAGATTGGGGAAGGCTACAATGGGGGAAAGGAAGGAACTGTATAATTGGCTTTCCTTAGTTCCATATAACAACATGAAAGGGTGAAATTGACTAGACCGGACTGCTAACAGCTAGTCAGTTTCCTTCCTAAGAAAGAGGATAGTGATGATGATGTTCTTGAATACCAAGAGGAAGAGGTAAGTAACCTTGTACTGTTGTCCTTTTTTAAAAGGGCTATATTAACACATGTGCACAAACAGTGGCTGAATTCGGACAACACGATAGTCAATGGTGGGGTAATAATCAACTTTACAGTTGTTCATCTAGGGGGTACTCCCCACACAACATGGTAATAAATAATAAACCGTGGTGTGGATTTGGATCAGCGCTGAGTTGACTATGGCAGCATTCGCACGACATGATAGTCAATACAACTTACGATTGTTCCCCACCACCACCACCACATTGCTTATTGTGTCGTCCGAATTCAGCGAGTGTACGGGAACTACACGATTGGCAGCTGTGACATTGTCATCAAGATACACATCATGGCTCCTTTTGGCTCTTCTCCTGCATAACTAGAAGCTTTTAAAACAAAACTAGTTTGACCAAAGTCCATGGTGAAAAAATGTGCTGAATGTAACTTTGTGTTCTGTCTTTATAGTCCAATTCTTTGAAAGCCTTGAGCTACCTCTTAACTCCCTATTGCAGATTAAAACATGTCTAAACAAAGTCAGTGTGGTGTAGTGGCTAAAGTGTTGGCCTGGGAGTCAGGAGAGCCGGGTTCTAGTCCCCACTCGGCCATGGAAACCCACTAAGTGACTTTGGGCCAGTCACAGACTCTCAGCACAACCTACCTCACAAGATTGTTGTTGTGAGGATAAAATGAAGAGGAGAAGGATTATGCATGCTGCCTTGGGTTCCTTGGAGGAAAAAAGGCAGGATATAAATGCGATAATTTTTAAAAATCTAAAATTATTTGGTGGCTACAAAGCCAGGTCTCATACTAACAGTATTTATAGTACAGATAACTTTTAATCTTTTTTTTAAAAAAAATACATACAGATTTTTCAATAAAATCCAGATAACATATTAAAATTGATATATTTCCTAAGCATTGTTATTATAAAGGAGAGCACTGCTATCTCCTGTCTTGGGGTACTTTAATATTTTGTGATCTGTATTCTGAAAGAATTCAAAGAATCCTGTACTCATGATTATTGTTAGGCCTTGCAGATAAATTGGGGAAAATCCAATATGATGCTTTTTAACTATGATAAAGTAGAAGAGGATGAGTTAAGTTTAAGATTAGGTTTGAAGGTTAAAAATATATTGGGTTATTTAGGAGTTTTTATTTCTAAAGAGTTAGAAACGTTAGAGGAAATAAATTTTAGTAGATTAAAAATTAAAATATTACAGAAGCTAGAGGCTTATAGGAAGGTCAAGCTGTCATGGTTTGGTAGAATAGCGGTAATTAAAATGAAGATATTACCAATGATTAATTTTTTGTTTAGGATGTTACCAATTAAGATAACGGATGTAGAAATTAAAAGCTGGCAGTGTATGATAAATAATTATTGCAATGGGGACAAGAAGTCAAGAATAAATAAAACAAAATGGTATAAGAATCAAAGGGAAGGAGGCTTAGGTTTACCGAATATAAAGATGTATTATATTGCTAACCAATTAAGGCATGTTATAAGTAGCATAGTTGGGGGTGAGGATTTAGAATGGTTAGAACCGCAGACAAGGAAAATAGAGTTAAAGTTACAAAATGTTTTCTTTAGTAATATACAAAAGACTCAACTGAAAGGAATAGTAAATCCCATCTTAAGAAATATTACAGAAATTTGGGAAAAATATAAGAAGAAATTAATGCCGGGAATTTCCCCTCTGTCCCCAGTGGTATTGATGGATAACTTCCCAGGAAATTTGAGAGGAGAATTGGAGGGGTTATTAAGGGAAAAAAATAATTAAATTGAAAGATTGGGTAATGAAAATGACTAATAAAAAACAAATAGAAGAAATTTTAACGGGTCAGGAAATTTTATGGTTCAAGAGTATGCAATTGGAACAGTGGTCAGTAAAATGGAAGAAGGAAAATAAGGAGTGTAGATAGGGAAACAAGTTTTGAAAAGTTAATTGAGGTTAGAGAGAAGGTGGGAGGAAATAAAAGTAAAGGTTTAATGAGTGAGATTTATAAGATATTATTGGAGGAGGATAAGGTGTATGATAGCTTGAAAACAATCTGGGAAGAGGATTTGAAAATTCAGATCACTGGGGACAGCTGGAGAAAGATATGGGAATCAAGAAATTTAAAGTTATTTTCAATAAGGATAAAAGAAAATCAGTATAAAATAATTTGGAGAGGGTATCTCACTCCTGTAAGACTACATCAGATAGACAAGAAGGCTTCAAGTTTTTGTTGGAGGGGATGTCAGGAATTGGGGACATATTACCATATGTGGTGGACTTGTGAACATGTTAAAAATTTTGGGGAGAGAGTTTTTAAGGAGATAAATGAGATAGTAGTTAAAAAGGTAGAGGCAAGTCCAAATATAGCTTTATTGGGGCTATTTGATAAAGAATATGGTAATAATGATATTAAAGAATTAATAAATAATCTCCTGACACCGGCAAGACTAATGATAGCTAAAAATTGGAAAATACAAGGGGATTATAGTATGGAAGAGTGGTATAAAGGAGTGTGGGATATTGCTATTAATGATAAATTAACCTGTATAATGAAAGTTAAGATGGGATTAACTAAAAAGAATGATTTTGGAAGGATTTGGGCTATGTTTCTAGAATATGTTTTAGAAAAGGGGAGAGGTTGTACACCGTCTAAAGAATCAATGCAGTTTTGGAAAAATTTATAAGCAATGGAGTAAGAAGGCCTCGGGGGAAGGGGAGCACGGGGGGGGGGGGGGGGGTTGTTGAGGATTATAAGTATTGTGTATTTTTTGTGTTATATGTTGAAATTAATAAAATTATTACCAAAAAAAAGATTATTGTTAGGCCTAAGGCTCCTAAAGAGCCAGACTATAAATAGATAATACAAAGTTAAATTCTATACAAAAACATGTGCACCATTCTGCAATACTTGCTCTAAAATGCTTACAGCAATTGCACGATTTCCCCCCTCGTTTTTGCAACAACCAAATAGCTGGGGCAAAGCTTCTCCACATAACTTGCAGGTAACTGCTGCAGATCTAATTTCTGTTTAGGGCACAATCCAACTGAACGTGCCCATGATGCTCCTAAGCCTCCGAACGCAGAGGCTTATGAACTCAGAGGTTTAACAAAACCCATTGCAGGGTGGGAAGCACAGCAGGGGCACTCCTCTTCTCCCATTCTGTGTTTTCGCTAGACTGGCATTTTCACCTGTCTAGCTGAGGTGTCTGGAAGGGGGAAGGAAGGAGGCTGAAATGGTCTGAAGAGATGGCGTAAGCTGTCCTCTCCCTCCCTTCCCTTCCTCCTAGCATGCCCTTTCCCCCTTCCCTCCAAGGTTGTCTTTGCGACCTCGGAGAGGCAGCTGGCACAGTTCTTTCTACGCCAGCTGCAAGGGCAGAGGGAACAGAGACTCCTGGATCTGAGGTTGAAGTGCTCTCGCTGACCTCTGATCCAGGAATCCGAACTATCCTACCTGTCTAGGGGCCATAGGATTGCTCTTTCTTAATTAAAAGTATGCAAGCTCTAAACATATGCCCAGATAACTTGCCTAGCAGCACTAGCTGGAACACATTTCTCCAGGAACTCCTCTAATTCCCCTGGAGTAGGAGGGCAGAACTTGCCCAGCAGGTTTAAAAAATCCTGACTCAGCAGCTAAAGCTTGCCCTACACCCACTCCTATAGTGGTAGTGATGTGGCCTCCCCTCCATGGCATAAACATTTCAGTAAGTTACAAGTCTGACTCAAAAATCATATGAACCCAAAGAAAGAAAATTAAAAGGGAGAATTTTTAACCCTGTGCTTAGCTACTGAAAAGACTGCTACAAAAGACTGCTGTAGAACCCTAAGTATTAAATGCATGCAATGTTAATTATTATATATTTAATAGCACAAATAGATGGGTTTGGGGTGGGTGTTGGTTTTTTCTTTTCTTTTTTTGACAACATTTCATTTCACAGCAGAAACATTTCATTTGTTATGTAGCAAGACAGACAACCATAAATGTATCAGAGAGACCCTTACATCTGTTCCCTCGAACAGCATACGTAACCCTAACGTTGACACAGAATTTGCCCATCTTCTCAACTACTCGTCCAGTTTGTACAGCCAGTTCAAAGGTGGGAGCTAGACAGAGGCACTTAGGATGAGACAGAATAAAATAAACGCAGAGCGAATTTGTTTCAGTATATGTCAAGCTTTTGTCTCCAAAACAACATTGCACAATGCAATGTCAACTGCAAAGCATATTTATTTTTCATTTTAACCACTTAGTCTCATCAGATTTCAGCCTCTTGGAGTGCTTCACTAGGCTTTTACTTGGAATAGGTAGAATTTACTCGCTCATGTTGTATGGGTCAACTACATGATATTGTCATAAAATCATAGTCCTCCTGTTTCCCCATGCTCTTTCCCCTTTCCTCAAAATGAAGAGTATTTTTTTAAGAACAATAGCACAACCTCCACAGGTGTGGCTTGCCTTAGCACTACCCTTTCGTATTTTAAGAGGTGTAGATTTGATGTGTGCAGTGACGTATTGGTTGGTTAAGCCTATAACCACATATCTATCCATGCGCACACCTCCCTGTGTCAGCTTTCTGGTTGGCACCATTTCAGCTGCATTTTTCAATCTTTTCTCATGCACTTACACAAAGACGTATTTTAGAACAGATTAAAGTACACATCAGTGCTCTCTTATAAGCGTGCTAAGGTTTTCCCAATTTTGTGTGTGTAAAACGACATCTACTTCTTAAAGTAAATGCACAATGCTTTAGTCTAAAAAATAACTTAGTGCAAAGATGATCTTAAATAAATGGATTAAGTGTTTCTAAAAATAAATTGTCCCATCTCTGTCTGCAAGGCTATGTCTCGTCAGTTAGCACTGAAGAAATGTAGTGAGACCAAACACACACAAAATCTCCTAAGTGTGGAAAGTCAATAGCAATTCCACATGTAGCTTACAGCAGAAGAACCATGACTGGGTAATGCTAATACATCAGTCTGTTAACACATCAGTCTGGAAGTTCCCAAAGCTTAGTTAGATTATTAAATATACCTGCAAAAAACCCAAGTACATATTTTATTTATTTATTTAACAATATTTATGAATTGTTTATATTGAAAAAAATTAAGCGATGTACAGAGGTTGAGATTATCTTCCCGGGAACACCTGCTGGAAAAGGTATGTTTTTAATTGCCACTGAAAACTCAGAAAGGTTGGCACTTGTCTAATTTGTAGTAGCAGGAATTCCAACGGAGTGAGCAATATGACATGGAGAGGGCAATCCCATGGCTCCTAGTCGGTGTCTGGGGGGCCATAGGCCGGCGACAAGGCTTGGAACTTGGGAGCCAATAAACCATGCTCCCCTCCTCCTTATAGCCAGTGCAGAATGAACCACACAAGCTACCACTCCATGCTTGGAAAACCTGAGCATGGAGATGGGAAAAGGGAGGCGGCCCTGGGGTAGAGGAAGAAACTGGGAAGCGTTGTTACCATGCGCGCCCCAGCCTCCTTCCTGCTCCAAAGCACCTCAGCTAGATGAGTGTGAAATTTCCCGTCTAGCAAAAATGCAGGGCAGCCAGAGCACGGAGGGAAGTGTCCACCCTACATTAGGGTACTTGACAGCCTCCACTGCAGAAGCTGCTGACTATCAACATAGGATTTGCGTCCTAAATGCCATGATGGACTGGACCTCCGAAAGCTCATAAACCTACAAGACTAAGATTTGGAGCAGTTATTTGGTGATGGTGCTAGCAATACTTTCTTACCCAGATGCATCTAAAAATTGATAATGCCACTTCAGTAAGATTAGACTGGGTGTCAATTTCATGAGTTTCCTTCTACTAACCAGTTTACAGGTTTTTCAAAAACTGCCTCAGGACTGAAGCAAATACACTTAACCATTCCAGGATAACCAGACTGTGACACAGACATTATGGAAAAGGTGTCAAGGCAGGAAAGCAGCCAGTACTCAAATTAATAACAAAGTTTTAGATTTCAAGCTGGCCATTACTGAACTGAGGATGACTCTAAGTTGATTTTACCTGTGGAAATTTGTCATTTGTGTTTACTCTGCTCAGCATAGCCAGAACAAAAGCAGCCGTTTTGCCTGTCCCTGACTGACTTTGTGCTATAAGATTTTGGGGTCTGAAACACAGAATCAAGTTGGGATTAATGCAAACAAACAGATGGCAACAATTAAACAATAGAAGGGTGTGGAGGAACAACGCAAAGTGCTCTTGTTCTAGCAGAATAACAGTCAGGGAGCAAATCTCTAACTGAAGCAACAGAATTCATAGAATAAAACTAAACCAAAACAAAAAATGTGTGAAAAGTCCAAAAGCAAAGTGGAAAGGATATTAAAGTACAAGAATTGAGAATAAAGGGACAAAAAGCACATAATAATGAATGGAGAAATCTGACTAAGGCATCAGTGCAGATAATTTCAAAGGCAAATGATAACATGGCACACACACAGGTGGAAAGGAAGACTTCTACAACAGAATTTAAGATGTAGTGGACAACAGGACTATAATAAACCAAACAGAGGAAAATATATCCTTTTCCTAAATCAATGTGTTGACTGAGGGACAGAAGAGGTCCCTTGCAGATTAAGTTACTATGTCTATGCAAATGAGATAAAGGAATCTAACATGTATTGGCTCAAGGGTGCACTGACTAATAGGCCAAGGTGTTTTCCCACTTCAACTACAATACAAACAATATTCTTCCATTTCTTTTAAACCAACTCACGGATCAGCTAGCATCAGCGGTAGAGCTGTTTCCTGTATCTTGGATGGTCTGTTAAAGCCCATGGCATAAATGCCTTGTAGTAATTCACTCTTTCTGTTTAAATGAGAAAAGTTATTGTTTTACAAGCAAGCAGATAACTGAGCAAAACGGGGAAATTCTGGCTGTCTGGAAGTTAAGATTTCCTGATCTGCAGGTGCTAATAAGGCCTTAAAAAGGTGCATCATGACTTTTCATAAGTTTGAGAACTGTAACAATTTCCAGAGTGGTAGCTCTGTTAGTCTAATGCAGCAAAAACAAACAAGAGTCTGTGTACGTGTGAGGTTGTTGGGATGAAATCCAAACCCAGACACTCTGGGCGATTTAGGAGTTGAACAACTCGGAGTTAACCTACAATTTGTTGTTGGGTAAGCTCATTGCAAATTGTTAATTGAAAGCTCCCGCTTACTCCAGCCAATTGGTATGTTAAATAACCCACAAATTGGCATTACATGAAAGCTAGCCTGTGTGTGTATTTCCAGTGCTCAGAGAACTGAGATGCAAATGCAAGAAATTGGGATTGAACCAAGTGGCAAAACCATAAACAGGTGGCATCAGAGAGCAAGAAAAGTGAGCATTTCATGGTGAAGTTGCATGGCTAATTTAATTTCTGATGTATAACTCTCGGTTTCCAGTAGACCAGCAGCCCACTGACAGGCAATAATTGCAGAGATTCCTTTATGAAAAAAGTCAATATATTTCAACTCTAGTTACTCACAAATGCAGCTCCTCAAAGGTTCTTACAGAAAACAGCGGTGAGCTGGGATCGCGCTGTAGAACCTCTACATGATGACAGGATTCCACTAGGGATTTTCTTATCAACTTATTTAAGAGAGAGGTTTCTGCTGAGATCACTGTGTTATGTGAAGAAAAACATAAAATTGGTTAAGCGTATAAAATACTTGACTTTTAAAGAACGGAACTGTGAAGACAACTAGGCATGCATAGAGTAAAAGAAAGATACACAAAACACTCAGTATACATTGAATCTCTATGCAAGCACTCTTCAAGTACTTGAAAGGCTGTCAAACGGAGGAGAGCCAGGATCTCTTCTCGATCATCCCAAAGTACAGGATATGGAATAATGGGCTCAAGTTACAGGAAGCCAGATTCCGGCTGAACATCAGGAAAAAAAACGGAAATTTATGGAAATAAAGGGGGAAATGGTTTTTTTTCTGAATTTTTCCGGGTTTTTTCCAGGCCTTCACATCTCTATGAACCGCCCCCAGAGAGCTTTGGCTATGCCTCCCAAAAGATTTCAAACAGAAGAGGATTAAGGCCACTTTTTTTGGTTTGGAGGAGCACTGATGAGCTCCCATAGCAGAGGCTCTCACTATCTTAAGGATAACAAGGACTAAATTTAAGTTGCCATTCATGACCTGTGATCTTTACCTTTTTCATTGTCCTCATCTTCATCGCACTGCGCCATGTTTCCATAATTGTTGGCATTTATTTTCCCTGAAAAAGAGTTTTTAGAACATAACAAGATTGACCTACAAATTTGTAGTTACAACTGTCGCCCACAGACATATTAGTGCCCCACAGATATTAAAACTAAGAATCATCCCAAGTCCACAACTGAAAATATCTAACTGGTCAATAGTCTGTATAACTGGAAATGATGAAAGGCAGCTCTGAAATATATTATAAAATTGAGCAACGCCTTTTAATTACGAGGCAAAGGCAGACTTCACAGGCTTGGTCATATCTATCTTCTAGACTGGGGTTTTGTTTTGTTTTTGGAGGGGGAGTTTAGGTTCTGTTCTATAGAGTCCTGTGTTTCTGATGCTGTAGCAGTCATTTAATATAGTTCTAATCTATTCAGACAAGAATTACAAATTTGCTAAGTTTTCCTTTACACATTTTAAAATATAATAATTTTATGAGCATACTAAATTATATGTAAAATGACCTCAGGAACAGAAGGCTGCTTTATGGTCCTAAAGCAACTCTCCCCAACCTGGTGCCTTCCAAGTGTTTTGGACTACAATGCCCAGCATTCCCAACTATTGGCCATGATGTCTGAGGCCAATGGGAGACCAAGTCCAAAGTATCTGGTGGGCACCAGCTTGAGGAAGGCTGTCTTAAGTAAAGAGCACTAAAATAAGTATTGCTTATTTTTCCATTTTTCTCAAAATTTCTCCTTTTCCACAGGACCCAAAATTCTCAGGAATTTTACACCTTTATTCCCCAGCAAGTGGCATACATAGACACACTGCCTCTGATACTGGAGGTAGCATATAGCCATCAGGACTAGTAGCCATTGATAGCTTTATCCTCCATGAACATCTACAGTCCCCATTTCAAGCCAACCAAAGTGATGCCCATCACTAAATCTTGCGGAAGTGGATTCCATAGTTTAGCTATGCACTGCGTGACGAAGTAGACAAATACTACTATGAAATGCACCCCATTTTCTATTAATCATGTATGAGCACCGGGCTCTTACCTTCACAGGATAACTCACACAAACATGCACAGCCAACATGATATGTTTCACAACATAAAAAAACAAGAGGTGCTTTCAGTCAGCATCCCTACTTGTTTTGTTACAGGATAGAAGGTAACAAAACAAGGCTGTTGTACTACACATACAAGCAAAGCAGACTTGCTGATTCCCTTACCAGAAGTAGGGCAGGTCTGACGACACCTGAAATTCTTCTCAGGCATGCATGGTGTGCAGAGCTAGAAGGAAAGATACAACAGAAACCTTCTGAGACACCATGGTCTAGCACAGCCAACCTGTAACACACAGATAAGATACACTAGAACAGGGACATGGGTTCAGTGGGCAATTTGAGAAAATGTTTTGGGCACAACTATGGGAGGGAGGCATGGCAAAGGACAAGTAACCCACCCTAAAAACTGAATAGAAGGTCTGAGACCCAACACACTCAACAACTCCTTGGAACCCAGTTTTCAGCATCAACAAAAGCCTATTTCACAAAAACCTCACCTGCCAACACAAAAATTTTATTTATTATTAAATAAAATAATATATTTTTATTTATTATTAAATTATTTTATTTATTATTAAATAAAATAATATTTTTTTAAAAAAAACCATGGGGCGGGGTGGGTGGGTAAGGCAGTTTAGTGGATAATGGTGGGGAGAGAGACAGAGACAAAATAGATATCCTGAAGGTTAGGACAGTAAGGGGGTGGAAAAAAGAGCTTAATGGAAACATTATCAACAGCTAATAGCCAAGGTAGAGTGACCATATGGAAAGGAGGACAGGGCTCCTGCATCTTTAACAGTTGTACAGAAAAGGGAATTTCAGCAGGTGCCGTTTGTATACATGCAGCACCTAGTGAAATTCCCTCTTCATCACAACAATTAACACTGCAGGAGCCCTGCTTAGCATGACCAGAATACAAAAGAGGGCAGGGATCCTACAGTTTTCACTGTTGTGATGAAGAGGGAATTTCACCAGCTGCTGAATGCATACAAATGACACAAAGTTACAGGAGCCCTGTCCTCCTTTTCATATGGTCTACTTAAAATTGCCCTGTTTAGAGGCAGTGTACCTGCCTAAAAGGCACTGGCTGGGGAACAAGCAGCCACAGATTGTTAATAATAAATGTATTATTTAAGGGATTTGTAATCCACCTTTCAAGGTACACTGATGCTGGATGGACCTTAGAACTGATTTAGCAGAACTTTTCTTATCAACCACAGAGTCAATGTCAACAGGAAGAAAAACAACTTAAAAGCAGGTGAAGAGGACAAATAAATGGGGATACAACTCATTGAGCATGTGCAGAGAGCTCTTTGCCTTCCCCAATGCTTACACTACTAGAAAGGCGTGTGTTTTTTTTAGCACCTTCTATTTTAGAAACTAAGCAAGGGGAAAAGAGGGGTGAAAGAAGAGGAAGAGGAGGAGGAGGAGGAGGAAAAAGAAGGCCTCAGTAGATAAAGGGGGACAAACAGGGGAAGACATAAAAACACTATATCAAGGATACTTCGTGGGAAGGAAGGGGAGAGAAAGGAAGGCGCGTCAAGGCGCTAGTCCCTCGCCTCTCCCTTACTTTCTGAGGCAGACAACGGGCATCCCCCGAGGCGCTTCCCCCCAGCTTTTTCCCTAAGATGTTCCGCTTGGGCCACATCTCGCCTTGCCGCCACCGCTGCTCCGCCTGCCCTCAAGCCGCCGAGGAAAGCCAGCCGTGCCACGCGCCTCAGCAGCACGAGACCAGAAGGCGAGACTGCCTCAAACGGCGGTTTAGGAGACCCCGAAGTGGGTGGGGCGAGGGAGGCCGCGCCTGGGGAATATTTATGCCCTCTTCTGGGCGGTGGAGTTGCCATGGAGACCGGGGGAAAAGGAAAAGGCCTCTCCTGTAAAGAACGTCAGAGGAGCCATGGTAGATTAATGACAAAGGGCCCTTCTAGGCCGGCATTCTGTTCACACAGCGGCCAAGCAGCTGCCCACAAGGAGGACACCCATGTTCGTCCCACCCATGTTCCCCAGCCACTGGTGTGTACAGGCTTATACTGCCTCTGATCCTGGAAGTAGCACATAGCCATTAGGGCTAGTTAGCCATTGGCAGCCTTCTCCTCCAGGAATTTCTCTAACCCTCTTTTAAAGCCTCACCCAAAGTAGGGTGACCACATGAAAAGGAGGACAGAGCTTTTGTATCTTTAACAGTTGTATTGAAAAGGGAATTTCAGCAGATGTCATTTGTAAGCATGCAGCACTTGGAGAAATTCCCTCTTCATCACAACAGCTAAAGCTGCAGGAGTGTGACAAGATACTAGTGTGACCAGATACAAAAGAGGGCAGGGCTCCTGCAGCTTTAACTGTTGTGATGAAGAGGAAATTTCACCAGGTGATACATGCATACAAATGACACCTGCTGAAGTTCCCTTTTCTATACAACTTTTAAAGAAACAGGAGCCCTGTCCTCCTTTTCATATGGTCACCCTAAAGTTGTGGCCATCACTGTGTCTTGGTAGAAGTGAATGTCATAGTTTAACTAGGCGCTGTGTGAAGAAGTACTTTCTTTTTATCTATCTGTCCTGAATCTCCCACTAATCAGTTTCATGAGATGACCCCAGTTTCTAGTATGATGAGAGGGAGAAAACTGTCTCCCTGTCCATATATTTTACACCATGCATAATTTTGTACACCTCTATTGTGTCTGCCCTTAGCCTCCTTTTTTCCCTAAGCTAAACTTCCCTTATATGGGAGATGCTCCAGTCCCATGATCAGTTACTTCCCCCTTTCTCCACATTTTCCAGCTCTACCATATCTTTTTTGTAGGTGTGGTGATCAGAATTGTACACAGTATTCCAAGTGTAATCACACCATAGATTTATATAAAGGCGGTATGTTATTGGCAATTCTATTCTGAATTCCTTTTCTAATTATGTCCTTTTCTAATTATGCCTAAAATGGAATTTGCCCAAGGGGCATTTGAGTTTAAAAGTACTCCCTCTTTAATGGTGCGTTTAACTGAGATCGTAGGGCAGCTTGTCATGATGTTGGCTTGTCTAAACACAGCGAGGCTGGGTAGCTGGGGTGGTTAAAACATTATCCAGAACCCACACTCTGTTGTAGGTCTGCTGGGTGGTTAGTTAGCCGGGATTGGACGTCCGACAAGCCGCACACAACGAGGGCAATTAGGTAAATCGGATAGCACATGACTTGCATGCACAGGGTGGTTAATAAGCCACTGTGAACTATTAATCGCCCTGCCATCGTGTGAACTGGCCGTGTTCGTGAGTTTGCTGGTTTCTGTATTACAGAGTAGCTTCTCAGCTTTGCGGAAAGACTACATTTCCCATAAACCTCTGTGCCATGAGTTTTGAATATTTCAGGAGGATGTAAAGGTTTAGGTCATTTCCGGCAAGGAAATGACAGGTGGAGCCGTGTGTTCGCGCGCACAACCCTTTCCCCTTCTGCAGACTTGTACGTGCAAGCTGTTGCCGCTGCAGTGGGAGCGAGATGATCGCGCCACGTGTTTGAGAGTAACCCGGAAGTAAGTACCACTGTGTTCATTGGGGCTCACTCGCCGGTAAGTGTGTTTAGGATTGCTGGTGTAGCTCATTGTTCTCACAGGCCATCAACGCGGTTGGTTAGATTCTCTCGCCTCTGCCTTTTCACATCTCAAAAAAAAAATGTTTTAATGATGTGTTTTCTCTTGTTTTTTTTTTTAAAAAATTCACTTTGTGATGCTGTATTTTGCATTGTATTCCCCGCCTCGATCCGTAGGGAGAGGCGGGTTATAAATAAATATTATTATTGTTAGAAAAAACTTGCGGTGTGTTTAACACTTGGATCTCCTTCAACACCCTCCCCTTCTGGGTACTTTTACACTAGAGTAGTAGTCCATCCTCAAGATCCTACGCGAAGCCGCCGTACTATAAATTTTAATATAGTGATCCCACGCACACTAGTCTTGGAGTAAATCCCATTGAATTCAACGGAACCGACTGAATTTGCTCAGGATGATTGAGGCTGCCATCCTCAGTACTTTTACTAGACCCAATAAATTCGGTGACACTTACTTCTGAGTAAAGGTGTAACAGGACCAGGCCGTTAGATTCCCTGAGGCTAAAAGAACCCGACCACCACCCTGCTCGGTTGGGTTGGTGTGCCAGTTGCTTTCTAACTCTTGCGGATTGTAAAGTTTGAATAGTGGGCTTGTTTTTTTCCAGAAAAGGCATTAAAGGAATGGGTCATCTTGCTTTATGGGGGCAGTGATAACAGTGGGATCGGCTTCCGTATGTTTGGCCAGTGACTGGCTTAATTTGGCTTTTAAATAGAGGGCTGGCTCTAGCCAAAAAGTCCTCTGCATTGTCATTGGGCGGGGGGGGGGGGGCTTACTCATCTGTGATAGCATACCTAAACAAACGCTGGATGGCTGTCTTTAGCCACCTTTTAAATTTCCCACAATGCTCAGTGATGCTACATCAGGAGCATTGTGGGAAATTAAAAGGGCAGCTGCCTGGCACTGCTGTATGTGAGGGTCAGGGGGCAGAATAGTAAGGGGGTCCTAGGACAGGTATTGGCAGAGGGCCCTTTCAGGGCTTTTAAGAATGTCAGAGGCTGACATCAGCCCTGTTTAAAACTTAAAGAAATGTTAAGCTAACAACGGAGGTGGGTGGCTTTGGCCATTAGGAAATCAATCCCAATTCACATCCTCTGCTGCAGCACTTTTTATTTCCCAGCTTCTTTGGAACTAATCCAGCCGTTGCGAGAAAAACTAAAGGATAATGAAGAAACACGGGGACAGAGGACGGACATACAGTCATCCATGTTCTAGCTATGAAGGCTGCTAGTTATATGTTGGAAATGGAGAGTAGTAGACTTTAACTCATTTTACTCAATTACAGGAGTATGGCAAAGTTTTCAGCCAGCCAGGAACTCTTATTAATAACATAAGTGTCTTTTAGCACTTTAGGGTGCAAACCTACACATTTAGATAAAAATAAATCCTATAACTCCCATCATTCCTCAGCCGCCTGAGGAATGCATAGGATTGTACCCTTAAAAAGTTGACATATCTATTATGGCAGCTCATGTACCTGATGAAGTGGGGTCTAGTCCATCAAAGCTTATGCTACAATAAATCTTAAATCTTTAAAGTGGCATAATACTTTTTGTTTGCTGTAACAAATGAAAAAAAATGTCCTGCTTATGATTGATATGAACAAGGCTTTGGGATTAAGGCAATATTCAACAACTGGGCTTTAAAACTGTTTTGCTATAGTAATATTTTGTTTAGTTCAAAAGCTTGTAAACATCCTCTAAGATGATTAGGCTAGACAGTAGTCCGTTTGTCATCCTTTTATCTGGGAATCAAAGACTCTGATGTTCCAATAACAGGAATCTGTAAAGTGAGTCCAAATTAGAAGCTCACACTTAGAAGTAGCTTGCCAAAGACCACTTAAGGAGTGAATGGCTGTCAGCAGAATCCTATACATGTTTACTCAAGGTCCCATTGTGAATAGTGCTGCTTACTCTGAGGTAAATTTGCATAGACTTGCAGCCTGAAGCAAAATTTAAACTAGCAACTTTCTGGCTCAGTTTAATGTTTTTGCCAATATGCATTTGATCCTTTTTTCCCATGAAAAAGAAAATAAACAAACATAGTAGGTAGTAAGCCCCACTGAACAATGTAATTTACTTTTGAGTAAATCTGCATAGGATTGCATCTTCAAATTAGGATATTCACCTTGTGCTGCCTTCTATAGCATTGTGAATTTTTTTTTCATTTTTCTGTCCTGTTCTGAGCAAGCATGTCTTTATAGGAAGCAACGATTTATTAAACTAATAGTATAGTTCCAGTTACATTGCACAATTGGCCATTGTATTTTCCAACATGCAACCTAACTTTCATTATGCTTATAAGCATTTCCATGTGCTGGAAGCAGCTTCTATTAACTAAATCAAAGGGGGGGGAGGGGAGACCCCATTTGGTTGGTGCAGAGTAGACCAACTGAATAGTGGGATTTAGTTATGACAAACGGAAGTCCCATTCATTTATTGGGTCTACCCTGTAGTAAATCTGGAGCCAATCCAATGTTTGAATGAAACCTTAGTATATAATATGAACCAATAGAGTAATATTCTAGGTCTGAAAAAATAACCAATCCCCTCTCAGGAGTAAAGTGTTGTATTATTGCAGCTTTGATATGATCTTTCTAGAATAATTATTGATAATTTGATGGATTTCCCATTTGCAGGTTATAAGGACACAAGCTTAATTAGTGGTTCCTATCATGCATAATTCTAGGTGAGGAGTCTAAAGTTCTTATACCAGAAAGTACACTTATGGTGTAAGGCAGTTCTCTCCACTGCTCTTGCTAGGGGAACATTCCCTCATGTCACCTGACAGCTATTTCAGTGGGATTATTTTTGACTAGATTTGCATAGGATTATGGGTTAAATAAACCTCTCTTCCCTTTCTCGTCTTTATGCCATAACTTTGGGCATCTTTCAGATTTCCTTCTAACATACAATTGTACAATGACATAAATTCCACACAGCAATTACAGAAAGTGTTAGCCTATCTCTCGTTCTAGAGGGACAAAATACTCTTTTAAGCCTAAACAGCAGAACTACTGGATTGCAGGGAAAATTCAAACTTGCCAGTGGAGAAACTAGAGAGTATCCTTTTATTCCACACATTTAATTTAATCCATACACCCAGAAGTTAAACATTTAAAAAAATACTGACATATAGGATGTTCATTGCTTTAGGAAGAGGAGGAATTGGGTTTAAAAGATCTTGCAATTGGTTCATCTTCTGCCTGACTTCTTATGGGACATTTGCATGTAAATGATCCACTCTGGGTAACTGTTTAAGAAGCATAGGCAAGTAAAGTCCTTTCCTGCCCAGAAAGCACCCATTCTGAAAGCCAAGGATAGACTGAAAATCAATTTGCAGGATTTGGGTTTCAAAGGAAACAAAATAGCTTAGTTGCTTGTTCAGAGAGGCTAAATCTTTAAGTGATGCTAAGCAATGTCCACTCCTATGGGTGAAGCTCTAAAGACTCTGGATTTTTAGGAGGAGTATGAATTCCTAGGCATCACACCATTTGCCAGGTCACAGCGTATTCCCCAGCGCAGGGCAGATCTTTTCTTCTCTGTAGGCACCAAGTAATTGTTGGGGATATAAACGTGCTGAGGTCGAGGCGGCATTTCTGACTTGTACAGCATCTGTTCCCGGATGCTCCAGCGCACCCCTTTCCTGAGATCTTCTCCTGGCAGCCGCAATGATTCCCAGTCGTGCTTATGCTCCAAGTAACGGGCTACCCGATCAGTCTTCATTCTGTTTCGGCTAAGCTGTTCCAGTCTTGGTAGTATGAAGGACTTTGGATGGCCAGCAAGTATCAAGTCCTGCTCAAAGGATGCACTGCTCCGGCTCTGGCTCTCTCTTTGAGAGCTCTGGCTCTCCTCTGTAGTTCTCCAGGAATAAGGAACTTCAGACTCTGGGGAACTGTTTGGCTCACTCTCCTCCTCAGACTCTTCCTCCTCCTCTTGTTGGGTATTCAGGTTGTACATTCTCTGACTCAGGTTCCCATACTCAGGCTCACTTGGACTGCTAGACTCTGGTTCACTGACGATTGATTCATCTGTCACCTGTACTTCTCCATCAGGCCTCCGCCTCAGAACCTTCCTTTTCATCACAGGTTTCCTAGAAACTCTGGAATCGTTAGGAGTCTCCGTTTGCAAGGTGGTTTCTGTCTGAAGACGCTTAATCATTACAGGAAGCGTGGGTCTGGCAACAGAGGCCACTGAGGCTCTTGTGTAGGGGTCTACCTGAGGGATGATACGAGGCTGCCTTGGACTATCCCCATCTCCCTGTTCTGCACAAAGGCGAATAAAGGCCATTGCAGCTTCTTTAAGCTGATCTTCATGGCTCATAGAGGCCCATCGGTACTGATCGGGTCTCATCAGGGCTGCCATTACTTCTTGATAGTTAGCAAACCTGAAAGATAGATTCTCATTCTTATACAGTGCATTATACCTACCAAAGCAAGCTTAGCTAGTAATTTATTCATTTACTGAATAGTACCAACTGTCTGGCAGGATTATAATTACACCAAAGTCAATTTAGAATCCAGTAAAAAAAATTCCAAATCCTGCTATATTATGTTGTCCCCCCCACCTTCATTTATTATTTGTTACATTTATATCCCGACTTTCCTCCAAGGAGCCCAGGTTTGTATACATGACCCTCCTCTTCACTTTATTTTTACAGCAACTCTGCAAGATAGGTTAGACTGAGAGTCAGTGACTGGCCCAAAGTCACCCAGTGAGCTTCATGCCCAAAGTGAGGATTAGAACCTGGCCTCCCTTGTCCTAGTCAAAGTCTCTAACCACCACACTGACTCTTCAGTGGTACAAGAAAATGGGATCAGTCTTACACAGTATTAACTATACTTTGTTTTAGTAAATCCAGATACTGCTTGTTATCAGATATGGTGGATCTTGATATCTACAAAGAAAGTATCAAGCTTCTCTGAGAGACAGCTTACCCACCACTTGTGAGTGTCCCTCAAAATGGAAAGTTGCTGAAGAATATTCATGTACGTTCTAGGGTGCATCTTTAGTTTACATAGGGCAACGCTGAGCCAAAGAGGGCTGGCCATTTCTCACATGAAATGTGTATACTGTAAAAATCCCAGAATCCTGTGCAATATGCAGAGGTCACTCAACAACCTAATTGATATGGAGAGGGTTCCCTGAAGATAGAAAGTTTGAAAAATCATACTGAAGAGACACAGTTTGACACTGAGAGTGTAAGTCACTATTTTGCATAAGGGCAGGAAAAAAACTAGAGATGCAGCTCTGTTAATTCTCTCCAGCGGCAAATATAGTTTGAACAATTCTAGTTATTCCTAAAGTTTCTTCTCTGCTTCCTTTGCAAATAAATTGCTACTGTGTTTTCACATTGCAGATTTTTTCATAGGAATTCTCACCATGGCCAAAGATGGGGAAGAAAGAGAGACGCTAATGAAGAGGATCCAGGAGCTGGAAGAGACTGTGCAAAGGCTGGAAGAAAGGCTCCTAGAGCATAAGGAATCCATGGGTACAGAAGATAGCCATCCAGCATCTGGAAAAACTAAGAAACGCCAGCAGCGGCCATTTGATTTTAGCGCTTATGGCCGGAGACATGTGGCACTAAAGATAGCCTATCTGGGCTGGGGATACCAGGGCTTTGCCAGCCAGGAGAATACCAACAATACTATTGAAGAGAAGCTGTTTGAGGCTCTTGGAAAGACCCGCCTAGTAGATAGTAGGCAGGCTTCCAACTACCACCGCTGTGGGCGTACTGACAAGGGAGTCAGTGCCTTTGGACAGGTAAGTGCAATATCTTTCTCTCTGTAGCCCCATTAACTTTTCTGATGAGCCCTATCTACTGTTTTTAGAAGGCTTGAATATGCGGAAACTTTCGCCTAGTGTGCAATTGGCAAAATGTTTGAGCTTTCACATGGTGAAACCTTGTGTGTTCACATTTAAAAAATGTTAGTATTTATCTGGACAGTTATGAACTCAAGGCTCCACTGATGTAGTGGGGCAGATGCTGGCTGGGCCATAGTTGGAGTTGTAGCCCAACACATCTGGAGGGTATCAGGTTGGGGAACGCTGAGTTAGTGTTGGACTTTGACTGGGGAGACCCAGGTTCAAATCTTCATGAAGCCCACTGGGCGACCCTGGGCTACTTACTCTCAGGTTAACTCCCTAGGTGGTTGTGGGGGGGGGGTGCGTCTGCCACCTTGAGTTCCTTGGAGGAAAGGTGGGATATAAATGCTGCTGCTAATAATAATAATTTTGCTTTGCTCTCATCTGATAATTGATATTATTGGAAGCTGCATGGAAAACAAACAAGGGACCACCAATGTTTTCTATTAATAGTTGATGTATTTAAGGAATGAACCTATAATCAACGACTGAACTGCTCAGAAAACTTAGAAAGATTGCAAGTTAAATCTATTGCCAAACCAGTTAAGGTCCAAATACTCACCAAGATACAAAACAGTCCCATTTGAAGAAGTCTTATTAATGATCCAGTTAAACACACATCAAACCATAGTCTTGTTTTACACATTTAACTCTAGAATATAATTTTTCTCCAATGTTTCAGGTGATCTCCCTGGATCTACGCTCAAACCTTTCAGAGGACAGACCTGAGGGTACCACAAAAGATAAACCAACAAATACTTCAGAGGAGATCTGCTACACCCACATCTTGAATCAGGTGCTCCCTCCTGATATACGGGTACTGGCCTGGGCCCCAGTAGAACCCAGTTTCAGTGCTAGATTTAGTTGCCTGAAGAGGACCTATCACTACTTTTTCCCCCATGCGGATCTGGATGTATCTCTCATGAATACCGCAGCTCAGAAGTTTGTGGGGACACATGATTTTCGTAATCTGTGCAAGATGGACGTAGCCAATGGTGTGACTAACTTTCAGAGGACAATTCTTACTGCAGAGGTGCAGCCTGTGGATAGAGAAGAGGAGACTGAGCAACAAAACCCATTTCAAATGTACCAGTTTGAAGTGACAGGCCAGGCCTTCCTCTATCACCAGGTCCGCTGCATGATGGCTATCCTCTTTCTGATTGGACAAAGGATGGAGAAGCCAGAGATTATTGATGAGCTGCTGGATATAGAGAAGAACCCTAGAAAACCACAATACAGGTATAACTTGCAAAGGAATTCTTAATTTAAAAAATCTCCAAATGAGTAACCCTTACATTTCAGCAAAAAGCCAGCAGGAAGATGCCTTATTATACTGACCAGCTGTGGCTCTACAAATCTAGACAGCTCTTTCCCAGCACTGCCACCTGAGACCCACTTTAGCCAGTGAAGCTGAACCTGGGATCTTCTATATGCAAAGGATATGTTCTACCAGTGAGCTGGAGCCATTACCACAGACCTGTGGTACCTAAAGACTAATAAATGTATTGTGGCATCACATCCACTGAAATAGCCTTGCCTGTAAAAGCAGACTTCAAAGGTGTGCCAGGACTCTGCATTGTCTTTGCTAAACAGTATGGAAATGTGATTTGTGCAGCTTTTCACTCATGGGTAACTGACCTTCAGTGCAAGTGTTCCATATGACATAGGCCGGACTTCCTCAACCTGATCCCTAAGCCACTAAGTCGGGGAACGCTGAGAGGCAGTTTCTGCAATGTCACATTTCTCTGCTCTGTAGTACAACTGAACTGCAAGGCAAAACCACATCAGAGTCCTAGCGAGTGGGGGGGGGGGGGGAGGGAGTTATAGACATACAGTAACATGCACTAAAATTATACTTCTTCGTACTTAACTTAAAGCTTGATTCTGTCACTTATCCTTAAGTCAGTTTCCTTTTGATGCAGTAAAATTACCATAAACTTATGTAAACAGACTAAAGAAATACGTAGATCCAAAGTTGCGTAACTATTCCTTCATCAAGTGTACATTTCTGTTCATCGTACCTGGTTAAATAAGGTAGATATTTGCTTAAAAGAACACAGCCCTGTTTCATTTTTAACTCCATGCCAGCAAGGTGTTATACAAGACTAGTATCCCCAGATGAAGATGCACTTCTCCATCTACATCAACCACCATTCAGTGGGGGTGGGGGCAAGTTGAGCATAACATTAGTTGCATGTACAACCCCCAGTCCAGGAAAGGGTTAGCTTGTGGGTGCCTGCTTTTGCATGTACTCCCTGTTGGGTTGCCACATGTATCTAATGTAAGCTTTCACTTAATACTGTTTCTTTTCTTGCAGCATGGCAGTGGAATTTCCTTTGGTTCTCTATGCTTGCGAGTTTGAAAACATCCAGTGGATCTATGACCGCAAAGTCCAGGAGTTTAACGTTACTCACCTACAACAGCTTTGGGGTAACCATGCAGTTAAAACCCATATGCTGTACAGCATGCTAAAGGGACTAGATTTTGCCAAGATACCTACAGAGACAGGTAAGAGAAACATGCTTCTGTAGATTTCTAACCATATTCTCTCTTGCTAGATCAGAGAACAGCTCAAAGGTCTCCATAGTCCTCACATACTTGGGTCTTAGAGCAATTGTGATGGACAAAAGCACTTGGTAAACATGCTCTAGCTTTGCTAATACCAAGACTGCAATATATCTCTTTTCTTCTCTCTGCCTACCCAGGACCCTATGTTTCACTCAACTCAAGGGGCAGACTGAGTTACAGGTTAGTTGCCCCAGGATACTAAATGTAATATTACCTGCAACACCTACCAGTGACTAATTCATTCAACCTGCCGCCTCTCTCTTGAGCTGCAGAACTCATGGTGACATTTGGCCTAATCTTTGTACTCCCATCTCGCCTTCCCAACCAGCTGCTTTTTGTCCCATCTAGACTGATGAAGAGTTCTGAAGAACTCAAATGCTTGCACACACTTCAGTGGCATTTTGGTTCGTCCTAATAAGGGTGTTGCCTATATGGATTTTGTTTTGTTTTTCTCATGGACCAGTAGGGCGATCTTGGCTTTTTGTTTTTATATGCTATACATAACTTGACATTCTTCCGATGCTAATTGTTGTTTATAGGTTCAAGGAACAGCATGACAGTTCTCTGGAGAGAGATAACACCTCCAGTCCACAAACAGATCAGTGCTTTAATTGAAGGCGTGAAAGCACGCAACTACAAACCGTTAATGGACCGTCCCAAATGTGAAGGCTTGGAGTCACGCATCAGTCACTTTGTGCGTAGAGGACGCATTGAACTTCCACACTTAAAAAAAACAAAATACTCTGAAACGGAAGCAGATGAACAGATGGAAATGAAGAGTGGCCACAGTGATACTGCAGAAGCAAGCAATGAAGTTCCAGAACAAGCTGCAAAGAGGGTCTGCACAAGTACCAACTGACATTTCCAGATCATCTCTCTCAAGAAAGCACAATGATCTTTTATCCAAGACTTACAGGGATACACATTTCACATTTTTTTTAATTGCAGCATCCATTAACCTTTTCTTTACTTGAGAAATAAATACTTATTTAAAGTTGTGTAAGGCAGATGTTTGCTACTATGCTGTTCCATTTCTTTCTCTGATGCATTCTGTTGCTGGGCAGCTTATTTAGAGCCACAATCAGTCTTTAAGGTACCTTAATACTTTGCTATTTTTTTCTGTAACATATTACCTTGGCTACCCCCCCCAATACACAATGTATAGCGAGTCTATTAAATCCATGATGAATCCCTACTGAACAGGTGAGCAGTTTCACCTGCCTTATTTATTACTTATTTATCCCACCCATCCAGGAGGGCTCTAGCTCATGTGATAGCACACATGCTGTGAATGCAGAAGGTTCCAGGTTCAATCCCTAGCACCTCACTTAAATGGGTCTCAGGTAGCAGGGGCTGCGAAGGGTTCTAGTGAGATGTTGAAAGTCAAAAACTGGGCTAGATGGACCAAAAGTCTGGATCAATGTTATTTCTGGTTTTGTAATTTATCAGCTGTAGTTGTTGCAATCTGCCTTGAGTACATTTCAGGCAGAAAATAAATCTTACTGAACTAAGAGCAGACACATTGCTCCCCCACCACTCCATTTTCTTATCCAAAACAGCCCTGCAATGTAGGTTAAGTGTTGAGAGTGACTGGCCCAAAGTCAACCAATAAACCTAATGTCTAAACAGGGATTTGAGTCCTGGCCTCCCAAACCCTAGTTTTACACTAACCACAGTGGTGTTTGCCATTGCAAGCCCTTACCTGCTCCACCCCCAAAGAAAGGCCAGCGATCAAAATACAGTGAAACCTAGGTCTGCGTTTTCCCAACCCCTTTGCCTGCACAGCGAGCGCTGTAAGCAACAAAGTGCAGTGGTTAGAGCACTAGTATGGGGCTTAAATCCCCCACTCAGTCCTGAAGCTTTCCAGGTCACCTTGGAACAATCACTATTTCAGCCGAGAGTAGTTTAGCAGGCGTCATTCCTGCTTGGACTACAACTTCCATAATCCTGGAGACAATGAGCGTTGTAGTCCGAATAATCTTTTGACCAAACGCAACCAGTAGGGTCGTTGAGAATAAAATGTGGGTGGAAGGAAAGAGAACAACGGCCGCCGGCTTGAGCTCCTTGGGAGGAAAGGCGGGTTAAAGACTCCTCAATAACGCTGCGGTTAGCGCTTCCCCGGAACCCGAGGAACCCCGGCAAGAGGCGGCTGCGCCTGCGGGCGGCTAGTCCGGAGGCGCAGGCAGTCGTCCCTCCCCGGCGAGCACGCGCCGTCTCTCCCTCTGCTTGCGCCCACCGTTAATACCTGACCGCCGCCGGCTCAGCCTCTTTCTGCTCTCGCGCAGCGACCGTTACGTCGCCTCTCAACTGCCGGTTGTTTAAACCGAAAAAAGGGCACGCCCCGCCCCCACCTCCATTCGCCCGCTGCCATTGGTCTCAGGCGCTTCCTTTCCGTCCTTTCTCATTGGCTCTTCCTCCTTCCATATCTCGTAAGGCCAAGTGTTACTGGATGGGGTCGACCACGTGGAACCTCGCGCCGCCGTCTCATTGGAGGCAAAGCCGGCTCGCGGAGGGGCCTTCCCTCATTAGACGTTTTGGACGTCCCGCCTCCTTCATTTCTGATTTGGCCCGGCTGTAGCCCGCGAGCGACAGGATTGGGGGGAATCGGTGAGGCGACGCCCACCCCTGTATTCCGCTTGACTTCGAAGAGCGCTGAACAAAATGGCTGCTCGGAGTGGGGTCCCTCGGCGCATTCTGGACTTCGCTATGAGGAGGCTACCTCGGCGGCCTTTTTCGCGCAGCCAGGGCCTGGCCGCCCCTCTTACCGCGGAGCAGCTGGCTGAAAAAATGCGAGCTCAGAAGCGGGTGCAGCAAAAGCCTCAGAAAGAGGTTGGTGGCCCAGCTACGTCCCTATCTGCACAGGGATAACCTGGTTTCAGTTGTCCATGCTCTGGTAACCTCCAAGTTAGATTACTGCAATGCACTCTATGTGGGGCTGCCTTTGAAGGTGGTTCGGAAGCTGCAGCTTGTGCAAAATGCAGCGGCCAGATTGGTTACCGGAACTAGAAGGTTCAAGCGTATAAGACCTACTCTGGCCCGCTTGCATTGGCTGCCTGTATGTTTCCGTGCCCGATTCAAGGTGCTGGTTTTAACCTATAAAGCCTTACACGGCTTGGGACCATAATACCTGATGGAACGCCTTTCCCGACATGAACCTACCCGAACACTACGTTCAACATCTAAGGCCCTCCTGCGGGTGCCTACTCCGAGGGAAGCTCGGAAGTCGGCAACAAGAGAGAGGGCCTTCTCTGTGGTGGCCCCCCAATTGTGGAACGATCTCCCTGACGAGGCCCGCCTGGCGCCAACATTTATCTTTTCAGTGCCAGGTCAAGACTTTCCTCTTCTCTCAGGCATTTGGCAATATCTGAGGAGCCTGGGTTTGTTTTTTTGTTTTGTTTTGTAGCTTTTTGAAGTGTTGTAGTGGTTTTAAATGTACAGATTGTGTGTATGTTGTATGTTTTTGCTGTTTTAATTTGTATATATTGTTTTTAATTGTTTTTAATCCTATGTAAACCACCCAGAGAGCTTCGGCTATGGGGCGGTATACAAATGAAATAAATAAATAAATATAAATAAGTCCGTTGGGAGTAACGGTTGAGCGGTGCGATTGGCGGGGATGCTTCATTTCCTGGCATGCGTCGGGATGGGGGGAACTACACATCCCAGCATGCATTGTGCTTCGGGAGTCGTTTAAAAGGCTTGTGAGGAGCTCTTTGCTTTCCCAGCCATGTGCGGCTGTTGCAATTTATGATCGTAAAACTATAGAATGGTTTAATAATTGGCAAGCATGATCAGCAAGTTTTTAATATTCTGCCTTGTAATCGCGAATGCGGCTTATATGAAATAAAGCGCAGTTGCATTTAGCCGTGACTTTGATCCACTTTTTCAGGGCTGGACTCGCTCAGGGCTAGAGAACAGCACGACGTGTTGTCTATTCTGGGCAGAGAAAGGTCTTTGCCATCACCTCCCTGATCAATTTAACTCGATCCCAGGGACCATATTCTGACCCTGATTTTCAGATGGGGATGCTGGCAAGGAGGGCGTTCATGCAGTTATGTTTGATGCACCCACTTTCACAATCCCATCAGCCTGTACTTCGCTATTTTCTTCCAGAGTTTACTCTAAACGTCTGATGTGTTATCGATGAAGACTGAATTAGTTCTTGCAATACTGCTGTGTTCTGACAAGCATGAAGGTCAAAGACCAAACTAGGCATTAGGTGGTAGAAGGCTGTAACAGTCTCCCAGTGTTGGTTTGATTTAATGAAATGCAGGCTTGGCAGGCCACAAGTTTGTTTATTTAAAGCATAAGATCAATGAACACAAATCAGGCCCAGTCTGCAGACTTGCAATCTAAAAGACATGACACAAATGGGGTGGAGGAGAAACCCAGACACCAATTCTTAAGCGTAGCAGTACTTCTAATCAGCTAGAATGGAAACTGTTCAGAGCAAGGAGGCGACGCGCGCAGCTGCATTTTCAACAAAGCAGGTATGGTGGTCCTGCCCCCCCCCCCCCCATTTCTCCCACTGTCCCAGCTTGATGAAATGGGGGAATCCATTTGAGCAGAGATCAGCAAGGAGGGGCTGCTTTCCCCTTTCTTTACCAGTCTTCCAGAATTTAAGAGAGCTATAAAGACTGATCTCTTCCGGCAGGCCTACCCAGTTGAATTTTAAGATTTTGTTGATATTTTAATAATGTCTTAATTTTATATGCTTTTAATCAGTTTTATGCATTTTATATTGTTTTTATTGATGTTCCCCGCCTCGATCCGGAGGGAGAGGCGGGTAAGAAATAAATAAATTATTATTATTATTGCTCACAGAGGAAAATACATGTTTTTCCCTGTGGGTGGGGAAACTGCTTACAGAGCAGTGATTTTGTGTGGGAAAATGGCCATAGGAAAAAAGGTTTAAGCAGTCCATCTCTTTCCCTCACAGCTCCTTTTTAACCACCACCACCCCAGAAAAACCTATGTAACACCTTGTTTGGCACTTGAATTGGCATGCCCAAGTGTGTTGCAATTGCAGCTCATGGACTTTTAGTTTGCTATTTTTACTGTGGTTGTTTCCTCTTTTTTTTATTCAAAAAGAAAAAAAAGAACATATTCTCGTTATTTGATTGCCTTTTGCGCGTGAATGCTTTTTAGAATTATTTGGGTTGTAACAGCTGTGTGATAAAGGGACTAACTAACTTGCCTACCCTTTCCTCTTCGGTTGTTCAAAGATTCCAAAGGACCCAGTACTGAGGCGTGTGAGGGAACTTGCTCAGACAACCCAACAGTTGCAGCGGGTTCATCCTAACGTGCTGGCCAAGGCTCTCAAACAGGGGATCCTCTACCAGGATAAAGGGATTGTGGTGATTAACAAACCTTATGGCATCCCTGTTCATGGTGAGTGGATTGTAGTGTCATCAACTTCCTTTTGATATTAATGAAAGGTCATTATAGTAGGCTAGTAGTTGTAAAACGGATGTTGAACTTCAGGCCCATGGACTAAATCCAGCTGACGTCAGGGCCAAATCCCACCCTCCAGGATTCCCCAGGAAACCATGCCTCTTTCTCGTGACCACACTCCCTGTTCCCCAACAAATAATCTCTTTTGTACAGTTTTCTCCATCTTGCTCTCCTTGTGAGTTTCCCAGATTGCCAGATTATACGGTCTCCTGGCTTGATCCAGCTCTCACTATGCCTGCAGCAATGAGGGCTCGTGATCTAGATCCAAAATCTCTCTGGGCAGTGACTGCTTCTAATTTCTGTTCTGTGTGCTGCATAGAGCAGTCTTTCATCTGACTAGTGCAAAGGCCCCTGTCACCGTGGGCGCTAGTTCTGCTCCTTTTCTACTTTTTTGCCCCTCGGTCCTGTCACCAAAGATAAAACAAGATGTCTCTATGACAGCCAAAATTCTTTATACAAGGAGCAGCGTAACAAGTAATGTACTACATCTTCCACCTCCCCCGCACCACAAATACATGTCCACTGAGCGTAGGGAACCTCTTTATACTTCCACTCCAGATAAGCTGTAGGCATTGTTTGGAAACGGAGGGCAGTAAAGGCCTTTCTGAGAGCAAGGAAAGTCATAGTCAACCTGATTAGGACGTCTAACCATTTCTCCAAGTAAATCAGTGTTTTGATGCATGAACCTATGTTGAAGGAAAATTGTCTTTGACACTTCAGAGTTTTCATAACCCTTGGGAGCGCAGCTGCTCCAGGGAAGGAAATCTCTTTGGAAAGTATGTGATCAAGACTGTTTCTGCTTTCCTTCCAGGTGGCCCCAAGGTGAAGATGTGCATCACAGATGTGCTGCCCATCCTAGCAAAGATGTTGGATGGCATGAAAGCCGAACCCTTTCACCTGTGTCACCGGCTGGACAAAGAAACCACTGGAGTAATGGTGCTTGCACGGGACCAGGACACTGCACACCAGGTCCAAGAGTTCTTCAGAACCCGACAGGTGGAGAAGAAGTACTGGTATGAGACGCCTTACTTGCATTCAACTACTTTTGGGGGATGGGGTGCAGTTTCATAAGGAGCTTTGACTTCCTATAAACCAGGGGTCTCCTCAGGACTACATCTCTGGTGCAGGACCAGATAGGAGAGAAACCTAGCACCCCATGACCCTCTTACAAAGAATGCTGATGGCCATAGTAGAGGACTTGAAATGTGACACTGTTTATCACTGTTACCTTTGCAGGGCAATCTGCATTGGACAACCAAAGCCATCAGAGGGGCTGGTGGACATTCCCATTGTGGAGAAGGAAGTGGAGAGCCACCAGTCGCACCATAAGGTGAGTTTGTTTCCTGTCCTCAGTGGCCTGCCTCTTCTAGCCACAGGAGTTTTTTCTGACGTTGTCAATGCTCCCCATCATTGAGGGAGATTTATTACTTGAGCTTTATACTTGGAAAGTCCAGTGCCATCTGTAATTGGAGCAGCTTCTCAGATCTAGAAACCACTCCCTGAAGAGAATGATTCGTGAGTGCTTTCCAGTCAGTATTGCACTGCGCTTGCTCTACTACAGCCTTTCCCCAGTATCGTGCCTCTAGATGTTTGGAACTGCAGTGTCCATTAGCCCCAAGTGGCAGGGCCAATGGTCAGGGATGAGAGGAGCTGTAGTCCTAGAGGGCAGTGGTTGGGGAAGGCTGCTCTACTACAATGGTACCCAAAGTGCACTGCGTTGCTATCAGCATCATACAAGAGATCAGATTTCTATGCCACAGAGCCACTTAGGCTGTCCTATAATTTCCTTTTGTATTTGCTTTATTGCCCCAAATCAGGGAGGCTTGGCTGTTCTGTTTAAAACACACACACACACACATCCAGCCACACAGTCACAATACAGGGAAGTATATATGTAGGCTGGCATGAACTGCCAGCCTGAGAAACATGGCCGTCTCCCCTACCCCCTCTCTATTCAGTCTGCTAATTGCCCTCACTGTTGTACAACGTTTTTAGCAATCGGAAGCTGATGCTGAGTGGTGCACCTCCACCCTGTGACGCATCCTCTCATCTTTCTTTGGCTTAGATGACACTTGCTCCAAACTATCGGATGTCCGGTGAGGCTGGGAAGATGTTCAAAGTACGTCGACACAGAGATGCCCATATGGCAGTGACCCGGTACCATGAGTTGAGTAGCCATTCCTCTTGCTCCCTACTGGAATTGCAGCCAGTCACAGGTAAGACCTCAACATTAATTCCTCTTTGGTGCCTCTACTTTCCAGTCCTGTTCTGTCAGTTTCTTCGGAGGTATATAAAATAGTGATGTTGGCATCAAGTACCAAAAGCCTACCCAAGAATCTCAGGATCTGATGATTTTAATCTCAGTTGGACAGTTTTGCTGCTTGTTCTGTACTATGGAATAGAGATGAAATTTAGTCAACTTGAAACTTTCTGGTAGGGCTCACAATAGTATTTTTCTCTACTATGTGTGTTTTCCTCGTTCATTGCTTGCTTTCTCTGCTAAAGTTGGTACCCAGTAGGATTAGCTACTCAAAGTTCACTCTTTCCCTAGAGGCAGCGCGCATATGGGTCTGGGCATGTAATTGCCAAGAATGAGCAAGCAAGTATATTTGGCTGTTATGCATGAAGATGTCTCTGTGTGTGTTGTGATCCCCCATCTTTTCCCTTTCCCCTACGTGTAGGAGTAAAGCACCAACTCAGAGTCCACTTGGCCTATGGCTTAGGCTGCCCAATCCTTGGGGATCACAAATACTCCCACTGGAGCAAGCTGGCACCACAGGTAAGAGGGGCATGATGAAAGTAGTTGTCAAGTGTGATCTTGAAATTCAGTGTAATAAGGCAATAAGGTGAAATAAGTGTTTGTTGTGCCCAGCTTTCAATGCAGTCCTATGTAGGCTTGCTTGGAATAGGCCTGGCCCACTAGTCAGTTCCCATGGTCAAATATTGTCAAATGTTCCATGCTGCTGCTTGAAGAATTGTCCTGCTACCTACTTAGCACATCATGCACATTTTATTCACGTGAGGAGCGTTGCACCTCTCAACATGTAGGAGCTTTACATCTCTGTCCCCTCATTTCTTTGTGGTCCAGTATGACCAAAAATAAACTTTTTGTTGGATCTAACTTAATTGGAGATCTGCAGTGGAAAGTTAAGAGATCCTTGCTGTTGCTGCTCAGTAGGTCACCACTTATTTCCTTTTTGTTGTTGTTGTTTGTTTTTGCAGAAGCTTCCTGTGGGTACATTGAAGAGACTGGGCTTGGAACAAGCCAAAGCCCGCCATCTTCCCCTCCACCTCCATGCCTGCCAGCTCACGCTGCCCGAGCTCAATGGCAGTGGGGAGAAGAAAATCCACTTGGTCTGCAGACCACCCCTCTACTTCACTCGTGCCTTGAAGCGGCTGAAGATGGATTTTCCCGAATTGGGAGAAAAGTGAGCAAAGACACTGGTGGCCTGAATTGCTTTGCTGGGGAAATGTTTTTCCGTGACTTTCTGGGAACTCATGGGGGGTTCCATGAAGTGCAGAGTGCTTTGGACCCTGAGGTGGCCAAGTGCAAAACAGAGAGGTCTGCTTTTCTCAGAAGTGTGAAACCCTCCAGAGAATCCTCATGCCCTTGGCAGGCACTAGAAGTGGAAATGGGGATTCCCGAGGCCTGTGTTTTGGCGTGTGAAAAAAAAAAATTGGGCCCATTGAAAGATTGTGCAGGCCATGTGACTTCCCTTGGTTACTGAAACAACAGTTATTTATGAGGAAGTGTTGCAGGTTGGGAGTTGAGAAGCACCTGAAAGTCAGCCCAACTGAAATTGCTGCTCTGCTTAAATAAATAACTTGGCTTGTACTGAAAGGATGCTATCTTACTGGAGCAAGTGTTTGGTTTTTTTAAAGAATTGCAGTCAGTTAGGATGGTGTAATAGAACCTGAAATGCCCAACCTTCCCAGCCAGCCTGGCAACTGGAGGCCACCAGGTTGGGGAGAGCTGATGCAGAAGGTAAGAGATTGAGCAATGAATCAGGAAGTCCCTGATGTGGATCTTGCTTCTGGTAGGAACTCACAAAATTTGGCAAGCCTGTCTCTCCTAGCCTTAGCACCGTCACCACCACCAAACCTACAATATTTGCTTCTAGCTTGGGGAAAATAACCTTGATGTGTGCTGTTGGAAGGGTTACAACAAGATAATGTATACAGAGAACTTTGAGCATTCTAAATGACTATTCAAAATAGGTATTAAAAGGGGACATAAACTCCGTCTCGATTTTGATTGTATCTTGAATATAGTATTGAAAGCTTCATCTATTGCACTCGTATGCAGAGATGGGGAAACTATACCCACAGAGGTTCTTTTCCAGACCATACCCAGCACTAGAGAGAAGTTGTGCTGGCAGAGGAATCCCCACTCTTATCTCCAATTACTTATGGGAAGATAACAACAGGAATGAATTATCAGAGATAATAGTGGAGTTTTCCTTTCCCAGCATTAGAGAGAGGCTGCCTTTCTTTATCACTGAGAACCTCATGCAGTGAGAGACATGGAAGGATTGTTCCATGCTTCTCATTGCATGGAGAAACTTGTTTCTCTGTGCACAGAGCAATTGCTCCATGCCTCTGCACAGAAGAAGGGACCTATATGATGTCGGGGAGGAGGCTTCCGTAAAAGGGATGGGAGTGTTCCCTGACATCCAGCTCTGTCCACTGATATCGTCTGCCCCAAGGGGGTGCTCCAGAAAGCAGTCTGGGGCCAAAAGAGTTCCCTATCCAACTATAAGACCACATGACCCCTCTTCCATCTTTTCTTTGATCTTTTAGCTCATGGTCCAAATACAAGAGTGCAGTCTACCTATCTGTATGCTCTTTCGCAAATATTAGGTCTTCACACATTACATAAGTTGGGGTACAACAAATGCACCAACCAAATTACTTTAATGCTCATAAGCCACACATCCCTTTGTTGTTACTTCTTACCATGTGTACAGGCTGCATTGAAAATCAGCTGACTGGGGATCCTGTCAGCATGAATATAAGGTCAAAACAAAAAGTGTGACTCTCATTACTGTGTGTGCGTGTACTTTGCAAAATGTGAAGTGGCTCAAGTTAAACCCTGGATGGATGGCTAGTTTCTCCTAATGCGATAAGAAGAGTGGCTGCTGCACCACCTCTGACTTCTCCTTGATTCCTTCGTTTCCCCATAAGCTGTGACTCGATGCAATAAAATAATACCTCTTTCATTGCAGTATATATTTAAAATATTTCACTAAAAATATTTTAAACATTTGTTACAAACTACCTTTCTGAATGAAGTTCACTCAAACTCATGCCCCAGCTACCCTAACAAAAATAAGGCTCCAGGCTATCTGCTTTCCAAGATGCTTTTCTAGTTTACATTATGCAGTCCTGGGTTTTGCCAGAAAATATGGTGGACAATATTACTGCAGCACTGATAGTATGGCTGCATCTGGGGTTATGCATAGGAAGAGGTAAGATACCTTCCTAGTTGCAGTTGCCAGGGTTTAGCACTCAGCATCATAGTTACTGGCAGAGTTTTGTAGGGTTTTCTTGTTTTGGGGGGGTTGAAGTGGGGATAAGAACTGCCAAATCCTGCAATACACTGAACGGATAGAATTGCAGAATCCACTGATCTCTAGGGAGGTTATTCTTGAACGAAATCCTTTTTTGTCAGGGTGTTGCCTTTCACGTTCTGAATGACAGTTCAAGAAGAATTCTCTCCTAATGTCTCTCCATCCTCTAAACAAAACAGATTGTGGTCCTCTGGGCTGATACAGCTTGTTCCTTATGAGGTCTTATGATTACATTGCTACCCATAAATTGTGATATAATACTGGGGACAGAATTCAACATCCTAAAAAGCTGGAATTTAACACAACACAGACTGGCATTTTTCAGTCTGTGACCTACAGCATAAAGAGCCCGTGTCCAGGAAAGACGCTGAATGGAGGTTGAGGTTAGCGAAAGGATGCTTCACATGCAGGATTGTTGTAGGAGTGGAGGATTTGGTTGGACCCTGAATCATGCTACAACTATAAGCTTGAAAATCAATGTCTTGAAATCTCCAAGGAGCTTGAGCAAGATTTTTGAGGTTCCTAGTTTGGCACTGTAGCATAGTGTGGAAAATGCCCCAGGGAGAAAGCGAGTCTTTTAGTCAGGAAACTTCTGTGCTCATTGCCCGAAGCCAGCTGGGCAAATGATTCAGCCTGCATTAGGTAGTATCTGTGCTTGTTGGTCAATTGGACCTGCGATGGCTGAAGCTGACTGGCAGTCAGGGGTGCTGAAATGGTGCGTCTGGTACCCCAAAATTACAGCCACCTGGGCTGTGAGACGGATTTTGTAGGCAAAGAAAGAAGCTGGATAGATTAAGATGGGTGAGTGGCCTGTGGCCTAATTTCTGAAGCTCACTGCAAGAGATGGTCTCAGACCTCTGGCAAGAGCTATGTTATTCTTTCCCAGGACCTGTGCAGGGGGGAGGGGGAGAGAGAAGGGGGTGGCAGAAAGGGAGAAAGAGAAAGGGTGGCCAGTTTTAATCTCACCTCTGCCCCAAACTCACTAAAGTGGCCTTAGTCAAGCCAGTCTCAGCCTCAGCCCTCTCACCTGAAATAGGGAGAGCTCAAAAACTGACCTACCTTACAGGGTTGTTGTAAGGAGTACAACTCAACAATGCACGTGAAGCGCTTTGAATACTTGGAAGTGCTGTTAAGATCTTAAGCATTGTGACTGCTTAGTGCCTTCGGTTAGAGCAAAGTTTGAGACTTGGACTGCTTTCAAACATTTTTTTCTCTTTCCCTGTGCCTCTGAAAGAAATCCCATCCCTGGTTTATTAGGTCTCAAAATTCCTTCAGCGTGTCTTTTTTAACATCAAGGATGGGGAAAAAAGGTTTGCCAATCCCACCGCACACCCCACAGGACTAAAAATATTCTCCAAACGCAGGTGTTCCGAGTGGGATGATCGCCCGCATGCCACCCTCTTCTCTGAAAAGGAGAACCAGGATTACCCATTGGCCACCAGCCGTTCCACCAACATAGCCCTGCATGTCCCTGGATGTGAAACCAAAGCCACAGAGCCCCACATGCCTGCAGAGGGTGGCTGAAAATAACATCTGCTTATAAGAGAGGGAGGTAAAACCACAAGGACTCAGCCTTGCCTTGCTATGCCTGTGGCAGGCTGAGGAACGTGGCATCCCCAGCAATCACAAAACACTGCTCTGCACATCGCTCTATTTCTAGGACAGATGGCAGCCCGTTCCTTACAAACTACCTTGTAATTATCCTTTCCTTCAGCCAAACACCCCAGGCTCTCATTTACAACTGTCCAGTACTTAATTATCTGCAAAGAAAGCTTTCAGCCGTTTTGACAGGCACAAGCTGCCTGTTGCCTTAGATGCTGTTTGAAGACCAGATAGCTGCTGCCTCTTCTCTGCTCGCTTGGTGCTCAGCCCATCCTAAGGAATCATGTCGTTTGCCCACACTGCCGGCGAGTACATGCTCTCGGATGCTTTGCTTCCGGATCCGAGTGGCTCCCGGGCAAAACGGCTACGCTTGGAGCTATCGTGTGACCGCATCATGAAGTTTGTTACCGTGGGACTTCCTCTCTTCTTGGTATCCTTGGTGTTTGCACGGGAATTTTCCACTGGTATGTTAACGTGATAGTCCTTAGGGTGCCACAAGGCTCTTCACTTATTCCCTCTCTTTGTTGAGGGCAGCCACCGAGAAGACCTTCTCGGAGGCTGCTTCCAGACTTTGGAACTCCCTGCCAAGGGAGGTCCCCTCTCTGTTGTCCTTCCGCTGGCGGGCAAAGATGTTTTTATTCAAGCAGGCATTTTGGCATGTACGCTGTCCTGATGGGTTGGGTGTTGTTTTTATTCTGTTATTGCTTTGTGTGTGTTTAACAATGTTTAATTATTGTTTTAAATTTTGGGTTTTGTTATCAGCCACCTTAAGCACCATTTCTTTGCTAGAAAGGCAGGACATAAAATAAATAAAATGAGGGGTAGGTAACCTGACACCCTCCAGATGTTTTGGACTACAACTTCTATTAGTCCCAGCAAGCATGGCCAAGAAATTGTGGGAGCTTTAGTCCAAAACATCTGGGTGGTGCCAGGTTGCTGACCCCTAAACTAAGGATGGAGAATGGGTGTGGTCCTCCAAATGTTGTTGGATTGCATTCCCATCATCCTAGCCAGCATGATGAAGGCTGAAGTGCAACAATACTTAGAGGGCTACACATTCCCCATTGCTGCCCTTCTTGAGAACGTGGGCAAGGACTGCAGCCTCCAGCATGTGCTCCAATTGAAATCCAGTGGAGTTTTCAGTACTCAATTTTGATTGGATTTGGCTTCTGTTTCACAAACAATCCCAAATACGTGTGTACAATCAATGAAACGGCGCTGCAATCAGGTAAACCCTGGATCCCAGAGGGATGCAACCAACATAACCAGAGTCAATGTGTTCAAGAAAGCAATTGGCAAAACTGGGATAAATATATATTCTATAATCTCTTTCAGATATTTCAGTTTTCACCTTCATCAATAGCAGTACAAGAGCTGAAACACAGGTCTCTGGGTGCAGCTAGAGAATGTTTACTGGGTGGAATTTCTAGATTGCAAATACAGGATGTGGTGGGTTATCCTCCAAGTTCAGCTCATCTGGAGTCCATGTGTCCAGTCTAGAAACCCAAAACTTTCCCCTTCTTTCAAGGATTGCCAGATTACACAGTTGTTCTTTTGGAAATATGACCCTGTCTGGAAGGTTGGGGCCATAGATCGGAATTACAGCATCTTGCCACATTTTAATCTGTCTCCCTTGAAGTTACAGCTGATTTGTGGTTTCTGAATCTTGCCGGAAGATCAGTATGGTTTTGCCAACGTGTGGTATGTTGCAAACTAGGGCTGTATGGATTTTGTCAAACCCGTCCGTCTGTGTTTCGCAGATCGTCGGGCTTCTTTTGGTCATATACGAGGATTTTGTCCCTCTTGCGCAAGTGTGAATTTGCGCAAATGCTCCCCAAAGTAAAAACAACCAACAGTCCACAAATCAACGTGACTTGGAAAAAGCCAGTTGGTTGCACAATCTATGTGTTGGATTCATAGAAATCTGGATTCGTTTGAATGTTGTGGATGTCTGCAACATTTCTAGTTGCAGCGGGGGTAGTAACACCACTTCCTGGACTTCTCTTGCAACCTGGGAATTACTTCTACAGCACTGACATTCTATAACTGTCGCCCGGGGTGTGTGTGTGTTTCAGATCTTGTACTGTCACTGCCGAAGGGAGAAACCGCAATGTTCGATAGGGATTACAGACTGTATATTTATCCCTGTTTACCAATTGCTTTGTTAAACACACACACATATTACATACACATACTTTTCTCTCTTTGTCACTATATTTTCAAGCTGAGCTGCCTACACAACTGCCTGGAAGTCTCTCCCTCCCCCACCCCCCAGTTCCTGGATGATGCTTCTGTATAATAAACTGCTTCAGAGCTGTTCCCATTCTGCTCTGGACTTTAACACTGCAATTGCATTACATTGCAGTGTAGTAGTGTAGTGGTTAGAGCACCCTTCCCCAAGTTGGTGCTTCCAGATGTTTCAGCCTTCTTCTCTCATTGGCTCCAGTCAGCAGGGCTAATGCTCAGGGATGATGGGCGTGGTAGTCTGAGTGCACTGGGTTAGCTCGTTGGAATAGGACTAGGGAGACCCGGCTCAAACCTTAATTCACCCATGAAGTTCACTGCGTGACCTTGGGGCAGTCACTATCTCTTAGCTAAACCTACCTTGCAGGGTTGTTGTGAAGATAAAAGGTGGTCGAGAACCATGCATCCCACCATGAGCTCCTTTGAAGAAGGATAGAATATAATTTAAAATATTTATTTGGAAGTAAATTCCATTGAGTGGAGCTTGCTCTCAAGTCATTAGCATGCTCAAGATTGCAGCCTAAGGCTGCAATTCTGTGCATCTTTGCCTGAGAGCAATGCAGTTGGGCTTACCTCTGAATATGCATGCATAGGGTTGTACTGTTTGAGACCAGATGCAGCAGAAGCCACAAGGTCTGTGTGAATCTCTCCAGGGTCTCCTCTTTGGTCTGCAGCAATGTGCACAGCAAATACACCAACCTGTATGCGGCTTTGCAGCAATCTGACTCAATTCAGCTGAGGTTGACACAGATGCCGTACCCAGCCTGCCTCAGGAATGTTTATTTCTGGAGAGAGAATGGTTGGGTGTTCAGTTGGGTGGGCCCAGAGGGAATAAACAAAACCTTCATTCCCACCACCCTGGCTTGTCCTGACTCACAAGTTACATTTTGGGGGTTTTGAGCATGCAGACGAGATTGATGATGGTTAGTGCTAGGATTTAGATCACACTGATGGTGTATTTGGAATTTTACAAATGGAGGGGGGGGGGGCTCCCTTACCTTGGTGGCAAGCAAGTCATCTGGAGGAGGTGGCCAGAAGTGCTGGGAGAGATGGGATCCCAAGGCAGGGTGTGCCTTCTGGCCAAGACCTGTGTGGATTCAATGCCCCCTGCCATAACAGTGGACCTTCACTGGTTCACATTGGAGATGCAGGGATGACTGTGCCTTTATTTCCCTTCAATCATTTTCCTGCCCTACTTGGAGATGCTGGGGATTGAACCTGGCACTACCTATAGGCAAAGCAGCTCTCTACCTCTGAGCTATCCCTCAGTCCCTCCCTCCCAAATGGGACCTGTCCCATTCACAGGCCAGGAAAAGCCATTCACCAGCTTGTGGTGCAGAGCTGCGGTGGAGAAATGCTCCGCTGAGATGGAGCAGATGGATGTCGCCTTCGTGGAAACAATGCTTGAGGCTAACAGCTCTGTTTTCCTCCTTGTTTTCCATTCCAGGCTCCCAGATCAGTTGTTTCTCTCCTGGCAACTTCACAGTGAAACAATCTGCCTATGTGGATGCTGTGTGTTGGGACTCCTTGCTTCACTATGATCCCGATGCTGCAGGAGACTCTAGATCCAAATCCCTTTGGGTCCTCAAGGTATCAGGTTGGGGCACCTTTGGGTTTTGAAGGAAGGAATATATACGTGCACCTGTTGTTGTTATTGTTTTACCATTATTTATATCTTGCTTCTCATTGAACATACACATATAATATATATTGTTGTAGCACCATCAGTGTGCATGGTGCTTAACAAGTCCCTGCCCCAAGGAGCTTACACTCGCAGACTTCATCACAAGGGAAATGACAGAAGAAGGGGAGGGCAGGGTAAATAGGGAAGGACTATGAGATGGTTTCAATTGCACATGCCTTAGGCTTGGTTACAGACTCCTTCTGCAATCTGGTACCCTCCATGTCTTTTGGACTACCAATCCCAGCATCCTCCAACCAGCATGGCTGTGTTGGACTACATGTTTTAGCATGGCTGGAGGATGCTGGGAAGACCCCAGGTTGGGGAAGGCTGCAGGGCGACGCTGGAAACGAGGAGCTTGTGCCAAAGGCAGGTCTTGAGGAGGGACGGGCAGGTAGTGAGAGAGGTGGCAAGTCACGGGGGCGAGGGGGGGGCAGGCAGGGGGATGGGCTGGAATCTTGAGGGAACAGGAGATCCTGGGAGGAACTTAGCTGACAGGCTGAGATGATGCTGACAGGACCATAGCTAGCTTTCTCCTCTAGGTGGCGCTGCCACTTTTCCAGGTGGAGCGTCAAAGAAACGAGTGGACAGCTGGTGATTGCCTCATGAATTGCCATAAACAGAAACATCTCTAACCTGCTCAAAAAGGCCACATGTCTTAGATTCATTATCTGTCAGGAATATATAAGAATTGAATAAGAAAAAGAGGTGTTTAACACCTTTCTTAAATAAAGTTGCCATCCTATGCAAGTTTAGACAGAAAAATTCCCAGCGTGCTGGTTGGAGCAGGCTGGGAATGGTTGGATTGCAGCCTAAACAAACAAACAAACGCTCGCTTCCTTACACTCTCTAAGGACCATATTATGTTCACACAGGCGTAGTGGCTACACTGGATTCTTTCTTTTTTTCAGGATCCCTTAAGCATGATAAAAGACGATAGGGATAAAGAAGAATCCAGCAGGGGGAGTCTTTGGTGAGGGGAGCAGGGGAGGGGGCTGGGGTTCAAGGGCAGCGCCCCTGCTTTCCATACAGAAGGTCTCAGGGTCAATCTCCAGGTAGGGATAGGAATAAAATCCTGCCTGAATCTCTGGAGAGCTGCTGCCAGTTGGTGTCAACACTATTGGGCTGGATGAAGCAATGGCCTGACTCGGTGTTCCTAGGATGGGTGATCTAGGTGGAGTTTGGTCTGCTACTTCGCTTTTGGTCAGGTGTTGCAGCAATCCTTATGGTGCTCCCCGCCACCCTTTTCTTTCTCTAGATCTTTCCTTATTCCTTGCTGGTGATTGCGGTCGCCATGTACCTACCCTACCTGCTCTGGAGATATGCCGCTGCCCCGTCGCTAAGCTGCGACTTGTTCTTCATCATCGATGAACTGGATAAGTCTTACAACCGTTCCATCCGCCTAGTGCAGTACATGGTGAAACTCCAACAGGATGGGACCGACCCAGAGGAATTGTGGGAGGAGTTTGACAAGTAAGCTCAAAGGGATGGGCGCTGACTGCAGTTCAGTGGGGGGAACAAAGGCAGCACAGACGGAAGGTCTCAGATCCAGTGGCTGGTATTGCCAGTTGAACGAATTGGGCAAGGCAGTTATGGGGAAGACCAGATCTCCAAAATGGGTTCAGCGCCTTGGATGGCTCTTTTAGGGCCTGTTCAAGGCAACACGCTAAACCATGGTTAGGCTGCTAACCCTTTTGCAGCAAATGGTTAGCGAGCATGTTTAAACCGTGGTTATGTAGCCACCATGGTTAATAATGGTTCATATTACACGCTAAGCCATTATATTTAGGTCAAAATGTTTAACCACCATGGCTTGGCATGTCATCTGCACAGCCCCACCAAATTCAGAGTCACCAGCCACCACAGGAAAGACCTTTGCTCGAGACCTTAGAAGCCACTGCCAGTGTCGATCAGCCTTCCCCAAGCTGGAGATGATGGGATCTGTAGTCAAAGAATCTGGAGAGCATCAGGTTGGACAAGGCTGGATTAACAATACTAGGCCAGTTGGTGGCTTCCTACGAATTTGCTCTGTAGTCATGGTTTGCGCAGCCGTTGATAGTTCTGTCTTCTCTTGTCTTATACAACCAGTCTGTGGACCGACTGCCTCTCCGGTGTTGTGCTTGAAAAGTGTCTTCCGTCCTTTTTCCTGCACATGCCTCGGATGCCCTGTAAACTCTCCTTTTTAACCTTGAAACATAGTCTTGGGGATTGGGACCTGACCAGAGGCAACCTTGCTCCCGCTGAACCTCCTTGTGCGGTCCACGGACTGACTATCCCTCTGCTCTCATCAACCTGGGCCTAGTTCTCTCTGTAGTAGTAAACCTGTGTTTGGGTGGTACCACTCTAGAGTGCACATGGGAGCTCACATGACTCAAAACTCCTGTGTTAAAAATAAATAAATAATATCCCGGCATAAAGAAAGCTAAATTGTCAGGGAGAAGAGTTATAATCTAGCTTCATTTTGCCATGTTAGTTTTCTGTGTGCAGTGAATTTGTTTTGAATGGAGGAGCTTTTTTTTTCTTTAGTGGAACAGCTGCAGGCTATGTGCTGCTTCCTGGAGGCCAAGGTGGTATAGGACAGCATTAGCAAAACCCAAAGCATATCTTGGAGACTCTGGGTAGCAGTCAACTTTGTCATTTTGTTAGTTATCGCTGGCACAACATCATTTGTACTATGTACAAGAGGAGTATCCAATTAATGTTATATTTGCACAAGTGGCTGTGCACAACACTTGTGCAACCTGCTGCGCAACTTACTTGTGCATCCCATTGCACAAGTTTATTGGGAAACAGCTTGCGCGGTGGAAAGTTTCAGAGGATCTCCTCTAGTGCTATTTGAGTTTGTGGAATGAGACGGTTGGATACTGCCCTGGACGTCTTGGCATTTTCACAGTGGGAAGGAAGCAGCCGGCTCTTTGAGCATCATCAGGAGTGTCTCATAGCCCCCCGTAACTCTTGAGCCAGTTCTCTTAGGCCACCTCTGTATTTTTTTTTATTTAATTAAAGCATTTTTATCCTACTTCTCAACCAAAAAGGCTCCCGGAGTGGCTTACAATCAATAAAAACAAGACGGTCGCTGCCTGCAGGCTTACAAACTAAAAGCACATGACATAAAAGGAAAAAGAGCGGGGAGGGAAGAGGAAAAAAGCAAGTGGTTGGACTTTTAGCAGAGTTGGTGGAATGGCCCTGTTTCCCATCTCATCTCCTTCTGCACCTCCCCCTTGCCTTCTCTGCATAGAGAAGCAGAGCCCCACCGAGGAACCAATATAAAGGCCCAAAAGCTCTGCTCCAGCTTCACTATCTTTCTTTGTCTTCTTGCCCAGGGCTCGCAAGGAGCGATATTTTGAGTTCCCCTTGCTGGAGAGGTACCTCGCTTGCAAGCAACGCTCCCACTACCTCGTCGGCATCTACGTGTTGCGAAACCTCGTCCTCCTCTCCCTCATTGCCGCCACTTGTTTCTACCTGGGATACTGTCATGTGGCCATATTTTTCCAAGAAGAGTTCAGCTGCTCAGTCAAGGCGGGGCTCCTCAGAGGCGAGGCTCACATCCCAGACTCCATTCCTTGCAAGCTGCTCTTCTTCTCGGTCTTCCAGCTGACCAGCATCTGCCTCGGCTGCGTCTATGTCCTCCTCGGGCCCGTCGTGATCTACCACTTGCTCCAGCTGTGTCAGTGGGACAAGCGGCTCTTGTCCATCTACGAGATGCTTCCGGCTTTCGACCTCCTCAGTAGGAAGATGCTGACCTGTCCTTTCAATGACCTGAATATTATCTTGCTGTTCCTGCGGGCCAATATCTCAGAAGTCAAATCCTTCAGCAGGCTGAGCGTCCTATGCACGCTGAAGGACGTCACCGCCGACAAGGAGAACATTGACACCGTGGTGGACTTTATGACCCTCCTCGCTGGCCTGGAGATGTCCAAGCCTAAGCATCACTTCTGCCCCGATGGAAACTCGCTTCATCCCAACAGTGAAATTATTGGTAAGTCCACACCTGCAAAGCACAGCTCAGTTCCGTGCAACAGCTTTCATGCCTGCAAAGCACAGCTGAATTCTATGCAGCGTATTTAAGAGCAGGGTATTTTTAATTTTAAATACCCTTTTGTCCATGTTAGTCTGTTGCAGAATAATAACAATGAAGCATCGTTAAGTATATTATGGCATAGGTTTCATGAACTGGAGTCCATCTGACAGAGTGGACTCTCTAATTTGTGAAAGTTTTTATTTTATTGCTGAAAGACACCTTGGGAGCGCTTCTGCATTGAAAGGCAGCCAAGAAATATTTTAAATTTTACCTATTGGTCGATCTATCTTTTGCACCAGGTTCTGGTTGATGGATCTCAGGGTTCTAGGAAAAGCCAAAGTGTTCCTGCAAGCCTGAAACCTGTCCACCCATTTTAAAGCACCCACTTGTAGCTCAGATTACGCCTTGCCTTTTGATCTCAGAGACTTTCCGCTGTGCCATGTGATAAATTGCAATAGTGTATGCCCAGTAGAGTATTATACTATGAGCCAATGGCTTTTTAATTGGCTACTGTTTTGGTTTATTTAAGTTGGGTTATAAGAGAGGCTTTGTGGGCCTTCCTGCATTTGTGGAAAGCAATGGAAATTTACTTTGTATGGCAAGTGCCAAGGAAATAAAACAGTGACTGCTGTTTCTGTAACTCCAGGGGGGAGGGGGAATAGATTCCGTTCATAGGGCAGCTCCAAGGCTACGTGTGACAAAGCACAGAGCAGCAGAACAATCCCTGAAAGCAACAAAGCCCACACTATCAGATCCCCCGAGCTCCAAAGAGAAATAGGGAAGACTCACCTCTACCTTCCAGAGTGGGGGAAGCAGCCTATTCTTCTTCTGCTGATCACAAGCTGTACGGTCAGCAGTATTTTTAAAATGTTTAGAGCTCTAGCCCCCCCCCCCCCCCGAATTTACACTGCTTCTGCCTGTCCCCTCCCAGGGACGGAGCACATGTGTTGCAATTTCAATCTCTGGCATCCCCAGTTTAAAAACAAAAGAGTAGAGGACAAGAGGGAGCAGAGGATGCTGGGAGCAATCTGTCTCTGCCCAGACCCTACAACTGCCTTCCCCAATCTGGTGCCCTCTAACTGCTTTGGACTTCAACTCCCACCCGCCTCAGACAGGGTGGCCAGTGGTCAGGGATGATGGAGCTGTAGTTGAAAACATCCAAGGACACCAAGTTGGGGGAAGCCGATTTAGTGGGAGAAAGCCACGTCGTTTACGAATAGTATAGTGTGACAAAAGTACTGCTGAAAAGCTTCAGGCCCTGAAATATTTATCTCCCGCCATGCCGAAGGCACAATTCTGCCACTAGCACGGTGAAGGCTGCCTGAGGAGAATTTTGCCTGGCGCAAGATCTTTCTCTGGAGCGCCTGCTTCTCAGGGCAAGAGCAAAAGGTGTTTCTGTTGATGTGCCACTGTCCTGTAGGGAGTGTGGTCCGACTCCTGCGGCAGCTCCGACTCCCATGAACTACAGAACGCTCTCTCACGAGTGGATTTTCAGCTCATGGGAAAAGCAGACCATCCCACAAATCACATACTGGAGTTCCTTAAGTTGTCCTTGCTTTGCATTTCTCTCTGCCCTGTGTCTTTCACATAAGCCTCAGGGATAGGCAACCTGGTACCTTCCAGATGTTTTGGACTACAATTCCTACCAGCCACAGCTGGTATGGCCAATGCCCAGGGACTATGGGGGTTGTAGACCAAAACATCTGGAAGAACCCAGGTTAAGGCTTCACCGTTTCTCATGCTACGTACAGATAGCGAGCTTACGTTTTTATTCCACCCATCTAATGAGGTGGCGGGAGGCTGTCTACATGGTGCACGTGTGCATTTATTTGCAGGTGCAGTAGAGAAAACATAGGAGGTGGTGCTACTGTAGTGCACACATCAGTGGTACTTAAGAGCCCATGCCCTGGTTTGGCTTCGCCTGCCATCTGTACAGGGGAGACAGGCAGGACTAGTAGGCTGATTCGATGCTACGACTGAGCCCTCGAGACTTCCTGCTCTTCTCCAGGCCTGCCACAAACCTCTTCTGGCTCTGTGGAGCAGCATCCATACCAGCGATTGTTCATTCCTGAGACGCAGCATCATTTTTAACATGCCTTTTTCTTTCTTGTACCTAGACATGAAAACTGCCTTGGAATCTAAAGAAAACTGACCTGTGCTTCGCTCAATGGAGCAGCAAATGAAGGAATGGGATTGGCAAATGGAGCATAGAGCATAGAAAATGACAGCCGGTAACTCCACATCCTATACTGTGCTGTCACCTAAGGGCACTGGGCCTTCATTATAATTCCAGTCTGTATTGTGTTGTGTTGCTCTGATGGAGCAGTGTCTAGGACATTCACCCTAAGTGCTTGTTGAATGGGTATCAAGTCCATCCAATTTAATATTTGTAATAAAGTTATTAATATACTTGCCATGTCTTTGCCTTGTTTGCTTTCCCAAGGTTAGACTGACAGTTGTTCTGGCAGGCAGCAGTTAACCAGGGATAACAGTTCTGGCACAGCAAGCATGCTTCAACTGTTTAATCTCTGTCACAAAGCTGTTAAAGGTATATGACGCTTGCCAGGAGGGGTGGGGGAAGTGGCAATGTATACTGCATGCAAAAGTGTAACTTTATACAACCCATTCATATTTCGCCCTTGTGTTAGTTCTGCAGCCCTGTCTCCACTGAATTTAAAAGGCTGATCAGTCCGCTGAGTAAACAAGACAGTGATGGAACGGTGGGTTACATAAAAAGAGCAAGGGTTGGGATATAGGAATGCATGAAAGGGGACAGTCGATATTAATCTAAGGCAGTCTTCCCCAGCTTGGTACCCTCCAGATATTTTGGACTAAACTTCCAGAATTGCTGATCATTAGCCATGCTGGCTGGGGCTGATAAGATTTGAAGTCCAAAACATCTGGAGGGCACCAGACTGGGGAAGGCTGATCTGAAGCAATAAATTCCTCACCCTGGAACATTCTGCATGCAAGCCCTCGGGGGTTTCCTGGAAACCTCTGCTTGGCCTGTGGGAAACACAATACTTGACTAGATGGACCTTTAGATTGATCCATCTCAGCACTTATGTTCTTTGTTCCATGGTGAATTCTCAGCAATGCAGATTTCCAGACAAAAGTGATTGATTTTAGTAAAGGCAATTTTAATCGTAAATTTAAATCACCAAGAAAAAAGGCCCACTTTAAACCATGTTTCCAATGGTCTAATTCAGATATTTCCTGAACAAGCACACGTACCAATCAGTTGATGGAACAATGAAAACTCATTAATGTGCCCTTATAATCTGAAAATTCATATCCCACGCCTATCTGTTCACTCATAAGTAAGCCTTACTGTGTTCAACAGGCATTACTTCCAGGTAAGTGCAGAGTTATTTCCATATTATAAGCAAACATTGAGGTTCCATGTTTTTGGTTGACAGTAAGTATTCAAAGTTTGCATAGTAACAAGAAAAATGTATACAACCTATTGCAGAGTACAATTTATTGTAGAATTTACAATACGGGGGACTATGTTTGGCTATTCTTACAGAAAAAAACAGGCTTTAATTCAATGTGTCTGACAGAGCTTTACGGATTCACTTTTAAGAGCGAGTATGTAAAAGAACATGTTTTCTGTTGTTAAATCTAGGTTTCATTTTAAACTAAGTTCTTTAAACATGTGTAGTGATACAACTAACACTTTTAAAAATCTGATCTAAGTAGTTTCAGTGCAAGTTTTTTATAACCCTTTTAATGTGTAATTACCTTGCACGTTTTGCCTTTGCCTTCACTCTGGCCTCCATCCTAGATGGGTTTTGAGTAGGGATGTGTATCGTACTGTTAAAATGTCCGATAACGATACGATAAGGTCATTATCAGACATCCGATTAATGATAACGATACGATACAAAAACCTCCAATAAATATCCGATCCGAAAATTTTCAGCCCAATTATATCAGATGATCGGACTGCCATATAAATAAACCTATAACTTCTGTATTTTAAAAGTTAGAGGCTCGAAACTTGGTCACAATGCTTATGGGGTATGTCTAAGTATGTGTATGAAATTGGAGATCGATCCCTCCAACCCACGATTTTAGATGAATTTATTAAAGAACGTTTTAAGTTCTGACAGGTCAGAATGACAGCTCGCCACGTGTGTTCATTCAGACCTCAAAAAGTTACACGGTCTTAAAAAAAAATCATATAAAATACAGGGGTGGAGGGACTGATCTGAAATTTGGCACATATGTGTAGCAACATGTGCTAGACATGTGTATGAAATTCGAGATCGATCCCTCCAACCCTCGATTTTATACGAATTTATTAAAGATCATGCTCGTTCTGAAAGGTGGTTGACCGGGCCTCACCTTTCAGAACAAGCATGATCTTTAAAAAAAATCATAGAAAATCGAGGGTTTGAGCAATTGCTCTGATTTTCCCCCCACAAATGACCAGCCAGATCCCATCTTCAGTGTCCCACAAGTTTCAAGCTTTTATCTTTAAAAATGAAGAAGTTACAGCAGGGGGTGGGGCTTTTGGGGGACGCCCTATAACTTTTTAATTTGAAAAGATAGAGACATGAAACTTTTTGGACATTGCAGACTGGGTCTTGCTAGTCCTGGCTCCCCAAGTTTCACATCATTATCATTTCAAATAAAAAAGTTATGTACGCGTTTCCCCCAATGCAAACCTATGGGAACAAAAACAGACAAGATGACAGCACGGAGGCCCGGTCAACCAGCTGTGTCAATAAAGTTGCACAAACTTTAATAAATGTATATAAAATCGAGGGTTGGAGCGATCGATCTCAAATTTCATACACATGTCTAGCACATGTTGCTACACATAAGTGCCAAATCTCAGATCAATCCCTCCACCCCTGTATTTTATATGATTTTTTTTAAGACCGTGCAACTTTTTGAGGTCTGAATGAACACACGTGTTCATTCTGACCTGTCAGAACTTACACGTTCTTTAATAAATTCATATAAAATCGAGGGTTGGAGGGATCGATCTCCAATTTCATACACATACCTAGGCATACCCCATAAGCATTGTGATCAAGTTCCAAGCCTGTAACTGTGAAAATACAGAAGTTATAGATTTTTTTCTAAAAAAATTCAGCTCTATAGGGCACAATGGGGCTGCAAATTAAATATCGGATTTCCGATAATTATCGTGAAGACGATACGATTAACCTACGATATTATCAGAGACGATAATTTTTTGGGTCCGAAATTCCGATAATAAAGTACGATATTTTTGGGCGTACACATCCCTAGTTTCGAGACCAAGAAATAGTACCTTGCTGACAACTACCCTACAAGGGCAAAGCTCTGGAGCCATCCAACATCACAAAAGTTCATCATAAATTGAGAGCCAGGATGCTCATCTAATAGTCACTCTTCCTTGTCCTCAGTCAATGTGACACTGCATATAGAAATGTCTACTGAAAATACTTCTGTGAAAAAAATGACAAGATTGATGTTGGAGACGACCACAGATGGACAATAAAGCAACCCATACTTGCTTGCACATCATCCTCAAGTTGGGCATCTGTTCTTCCTTCACATCTTACTCAGCAGGTCTGGTCTCTTGTGTATTAGTCCAAATCCAATGAATTTAACAACAAGAGCAAGCTGTTCCTCCATTTCTGCTCAGGTTAGCACAACAGAAACAATTGCAGCTTGAGTGCAAAAGGCTGGCTTGCTGTTTCCTCTAAAGCAAATGCCCCAGCAGTTCCATGCGAGGGATGATGTCAAGCTAATCAGGATCCACCGCTGGAGAAACTTCTACAGCTAGCATTTGGCTGCAGCTGGGAATTTTGGCAGCGACAACTGGACAAGTAATGCAGTTCCTTGTAGTTCCTTTTTAAAGCAGACACCCAGTGACAAATGGGCATTTTAAGGCTGTCTGAGTGGAACTGAGTTGTTCTTCACAGTTAGTGCAGCACTGGAATTACAGCAGGGGGCACAACGATTGTACTACTGGAACAAAAACTACAAGTAAACCTGATTCAGCTCTATTCTAGAGTCAGCAGTCCAATAGATTAGATTGCACTTGTCATGTTTTAGCTCAAAGCCCTGGTTCGAATTAGGCCTACTCCTAACAGCTGCTCAAAATGTTTGTTCTGTTTGTTTTAGTAGGTTTGCTTTGTTTCACCATGATGATGCAGGACTTCACAGCAGGTGGGGGAGATTTCTGAACTGCTGCAGCATCTTGAGAAGATGGATCCATTAAGCTAGCAGATGCCACATACCAACAAGCAAAATTAAGGCTCCAATCTTAATGGACATATACTTGGGAGTTAGTCCCAATGCGTTCAGTAGGACTTATGTCTGAGGAAACTTGTATTGTGGGTTGCTCTAGTTTGCAATGTAATTCCTAGAGAATGCTTCTACTATTATGAAGATTTGGGCAGGTGCTACATGCAAGAACCGATCCCTAAAAGCAACCTATTCATCCCCACATTTCTGGTGAATAAGCAGCCCCTCCTCCACCATTTTACAACTGTTCTGTGGAATCATCAGAATAAAAAGTTTACTACATTAAGAAAAAGTGATAATCTGCAGCTCTGTTCCCACACTCCTGTGTGCTCTGGCCTGCAAGACCAAAAGATAGGCTGTCGGCACATCTTTGGGTTATTGCTCTACTCAAGACAAAATCCAACCAGGATTACCCTTGGAAAATGTCATAAAAGGAGGGGCTGGCAGTGCTTGCAGGTTGTAAAGGGGACACTGTTTGTATTCACAGGGCCACTCGATCCACGCGTAGCGCAGGCCACTGACAGCATCTGGGCAAGACGGGTTGTGCAGAATCACCGAGTGGGAGGAGGAGGACACAATGGACACGGGGCTCCACTTGCACATGGGCTGTGTAGAACAGCAGACCTACCAAAGAGAGACAGACCATTTGCTCAAACCTGCCTTGCCTGGAGTCCTAGAAAATAACAGCCTAGAACGACCACAGGTGTCGCATTCTTTTCAGCTTTGGCAAATGCGTTGGGCACCAGATCCGGCGGGGGAAGCACACCTTCATGGAGGAGGGCCATGGCCGGGTCTGCTAATGGTTTTATTTCTTTTGCCCCTTAAATGCAGCTGCTGAGGGCTGCAAATGACATCAGAATGGTCATGCCAGGAGAAAGGGTGCTTAACGCTTTCTCCCCCACTGCGGTTGTCACGGCGCTTTCAGGCGGAGGGTCTCCTAGCATTCGCCAAGGGGAAAAGGTATTGCACAGCTATGCCATCATTCTCTCCTTAAAGGGTTTTTTCTGCATTAAGGTAAAAGACGGAAGAAGCAGTGGGAAACATGGGAGGGGTTACGAGAGGAAGACTCGCGGAAGTCTGAGAGCTCTGACTACTGGTCGGTATAGAAATATTATAAATAATGAATCAATAAAAGACAAGGATGAAGTCTGGACCCTCTGTGAATGAGGCAGGGCAATGGCATGTTAAAAGCCTCGCCTGGAAGTGCCCTAAAGCCTACCCTTCAGCCTCAAGGTTGCTATCAATCTCACTGCAATGGGGCAAGGTGGGGAGGGGAAAGGAAACAATATTGACATCAATATTAAAGTTTGACTGTGTTTTTGCAAAAAGAAAGGTGTTGCAGTTCATCGAAACCTTCAGCAGCTGTGCCGCTGCTTAAGCAGGACAATAAGTCAATAGCTGCTGTTTTCTCATAGGCCAGAAATCCGACAGGCACCATTGGAGCCATCAGTGGATAACATGCAGGGCGGACCTTGCGTCCTTCCCTCGTGATTCCACCCTCCTCACAGGTCTTACTTCAAATGTCTTGTCGTCTGAGCGGCGAAGCACGACTTCCTCTTGGTAGGTGACGTTAAGAGATGCATGGTCTGAATCCACCTCCACTTTCCGAGGGTACGGACCTTGGAAGATCACGTTTTTGTCATGATAAGCTATTGCCATCGCACCGAGGTGCAACCTGTAGGCCACATTCTGCTTATCTCGGGGGTGGATGCTGTGAAGCAAGGAAAAGTTACGTAAATCAGTACTTCTAAAAATGGAACATGGGTTCTACCACTGGAGCTACATGTAGCCCATCCTCGGCAGGTTCACCAAACAAGCGTAGATCTCTGGTGTAAAATGTGAAAACCCATTTTTTTTCCTATATTAAAAAACAAAACATTACCCAGTTACTTACTAGCCCTCAAGGTGGCAGAGAAAAAAATGTCGTTTCGTGTATATTCAGATGGTGCCTCATGATGGTCCAGGACCATGCGGAGCCCTGTGTAGGTGACGGCTGCTGGTGCAATGGTAAAAGCTCAATGCCCTAAAACAGCTCCCTCCTCCCCTCCTCCATAGACATCACCAGTTGACTTCTTGCTCCTGGGGCCCACCTGTTGCGGCATTACTATCATCATCATCATCATCATCTTCTTCTTTTTAATAGCTGTCTTTATGCAGTCTTCATGTTTTGGCACTGCCTCTCTCCTCCTCTCCCCCTTCATGCTCTCTGATGCTCCACTCTCCCTGAACTGATCCCCAAAACCCCCAGTCATGGAAAGAGGATAAATTATACAGCACATGCCATAAGGAAGTTAATTTATGGAATTAGAAGAGTTTACTAGCAGGCCTGCGCTTTTGTCTGCTCGAATTCCATCATGAACACCCTGCCTACGAATCAGCAGGCTGTAGGAAAACCTCCTTTCACTAAGGTTCTATTCCCCCTCTCGGTCAATGCCACCTGCCTTTCTCCATCCTCCCGCCTTCTCCACCGTGCTTCTATCTCTCTTGTGCACGTCAACACCTGTCTGGCTTCTCCTGCCGCCTGTTTCTACTCCCCACTGCCACGGTGATGCTGCCCCCTTTGGCTGTTCCCTCCCCACAGGCACGATGCAATATAAGATTCATCAAGCAGAATGTGGATTTCCTTGGTCTATAATGAAGAAAGCGACTCATGTTGAATTATCCTTCTATTTGTCTGAAGGGCATTGGTCCAGACTTTAGATCCACTTAGGCTCTGGCCAATGAAGCATCTTTTGAAGGCAGGCTGGACCTGGGTCAGTCTAGGAGGAACCACGCCTCCCTAGGACACATGTAGCCACGAAACATTAGGAAAATGCAAAACTAATCCCTTGTCAGTGGACCACCATAATTCAGGAGGGGTTCTGGACCACTGCCCTGCAAACAAATGAAAGCAAAATGGTGAGAAAAATGTCATAATCTGTTTAAGAGACCTACAAACACAAACACACACACACACGCTATTGTTTAGAGGCATGACAGAATCATCTGCCATCCTCATGTCCAAATAGCAATGGCTATTAACTAGAACAGCAGTAGGCCACCTTTTGGGGCTGTAGGGGTGCTTGGCAATTTCACAAACTGTCCTCAGCACCACCACAAAATGGCTGCCATGGGAGGCATGGCAAAGGCCAAGTAATCTGCCAAAAAGCCTGGATACAAGGCAGAGGTGGGGTCTGAGTCGCAACACACTAAAGAATCCCTTTGAACCCACATTTTTCACAGTAATTCCCTGCTGGTAAGAAAACATATTAATTAAAAACAAGTGGGAGGGACAGGGCACCATAGCCGGCAACAAGAAAGGTGTCTGGGGGGCGCTTTGGTACCCATGACCTCCATACTGCCTACCCCTGAATGAGAGGAAACAGACCTTCGACAAAGTTTTGCAGTGCAGAGTGCTCCTTCATATTCCAGCTATGCCCTTTTCCAGGATACTCCATTCCACCCACCCCAGAGTCGGCATGCATTTTGTACCTACTAGGCATACACAGTCCTCATTGGGATATTGTGGGGGGAGGGGGTCCCCTTAGGGTTTATTTCCTTAAGGATTTTGTGTACTTCTGAAAATCTCTGGCTTCCCCCCAAGACTGCTGATACCTCCCTCGTGTGTGTGGCTGGTACCATTTCAGCTCCATACATAAGGATCCATACTCAGAGAATGCAGTCTTTCAAAGAGCCTGGTCCCAAGTCATGTGGGGCTTTATAGGTCACGAGCAGCACTTTCAATTGTGGCCCGCACGTACCCTTCACGTACCACACGTACCCTTCAGACTGGCCCCAGTCAACAGTCTGGCTGCACCATTCTAGATCAGCTGAAGTTTTGGAACACTTTTCAAGAGCAGCCCCATGTGAAACAGTAGTACAAACGATGGGTAACTAAGGCATGCGTCACTGGGGCCATATCTGCCATTTCCAGGTATGGGCGCAGTTGACATGCTAAACTTGGCTATTCGACCACCAGCTCCACCCGTGTGGTCCCCAAAGATTACTTCCAAGGGAATGCAGCCCTTCAGAGTAAACATCAACAATGACAACAAAAACCAAGTTGCCCATCCTGGTGATGGGGCATTACCTGCCATAGGGAGAATTGTCATCACCGAGATCTATGGTCACAGCCATGAAAGTATTGGGCATTTCCTTATTAGGGGCATAGCCAAAGTCTGCTGTTTGATGCCATCGGACGCGTGGAAAGTGGTCATCAGTCTCCACATGGCGATTTGTCGATAGCTGCAATACAGGATAGCTGGTCAAAAGCAGTATTGGTATTCCTACCTACAGCTGTGGATTTCGTACTTGAGTTTCCAACCTGATCTATCATGCCGGTATTCTTGGTCGTATTTTCTGCACAAACTGGATAGTAATGGCAATTGTCTTACAGCGATGACAGTGGGGGCAGAAGCAATGTGGGGGTGCTGATGGCAGAGTAGATGCTTTCCATTCAGAAGGACTCAGGTGCAACAACTGGTATCCCCAGGATGGGCAGGTAAAGAACACTGCCTGAAACCCTGGCGTGCTACTGCCAGTCAATGTCAACAATACTGGGTTAGATGGATCAATGGTCTGACTCAGTATAACGCAGCCTCCTATATTCCTATGGCAGGCATGGAGCCACAGCTGGAACAATACTCCTCCAAAATGGAAGGCCAAGCTTCTTCCAGAACCCAGAGAGGGTATTACCTCCGGAACTGCAATAGGCCCCCATAAAAATAAAAAAATAAAAAAAAGATGTGCAGAGAATTTTAAAGTTTGTATGTGTTTCAGACCCATATAGGGATACATTCAACTTGGGTAGACATGCACATTCTGGTACATGAATTCTGTAGCTGCCATTTTCCAAAATGGCTGACAAGCAAATGGGGAATACACTAAGGAGGCTCATTTTGGTGGCAAAATTTAGGATTCTTTAAAAATTCAAGATGAGTAGAAGAACTATTACTAGCCACTGTTACCACCCATATCATCTTCTAGATAGAATACTGGACTAGGCACAGGAAGATATGGGTTCAGTTATGAAGTTATTACCAGATGCACTTTGGACAATCACCATATGTCACCAAGGGACTGGGTGGGGGGAGGTAAGGAGAGGGCTCCCCTTGTTATCTCCAATCTGTGGTTGGATTATCTGATATATATCCTGCCCTTCCTCACTAGGAACCCAGAGTGGCTAATCACCGGCATAAAACACAGTATATCCTGCATTTGTCCTCTGTGTTTGACAGGGCCAACTAACCAGTCCAGCACTTCCGCCTTCACGCCACTTACCTGTACAAAGCCAAAGGGAAAGTCCTCCCGAGTTTGCCCGTCAGACCCTTCATGGAAGGCTTTCCGCCAGTCTTTAATGAGTGCAGGGAACGTGCAGTTGTACAGATCCGTGTTCATGAGGGTATTTGCTTCACCTGTGGTACACACACAGAGGAAGGAAAGGTCTAAATGCGGTAGGGACGGTGGCATTGTGCCTGCTCAGTTCTGCTGTGGGGTTTAACATACCTTGGTACCAAATAACACCTTGGAGGGTCATGTTGAGAAGAGGGTGAATCATCGCATTCCAGAGCACTGAGAATGCTTTGGGGCCGGAATCAAGGTATGATGCTGGAATACTGCAACGTAAGAGATAAGCCAGTTAGCAAGGAACTTATGGCATTTGGTCAAGGTCTGATTTCTAGTGATTGGGGACATTCCTTGTACTGAAGATGTGATTGGGCTGGAGTTTGCAAGTAAGAACAGGTCTACACAATGCAATCTATATCATGACATGGTTCTGGTGCCATCCTGGCTCTCAGAGCTTGCATAACATTTATTTTCTGTCATGTAAGTCTTGCAGCTCTTCTGAATGTGATACACAGTGACCTCGCTTGAAGCTCAACAGGCCAGAGTCTCATCAGGGCCTGGAAGGACTGCAACCTGGGAACACCATGGGTAAAATCCAACGTAAGTCCTACTTAGACCCATTGAAATGAAGGGGACTTGTTAGGCATAACTTGAATCCCATTTTTTCAATGGGTCTACTCTAAGTAGGACTTACGTTGGATTTTGCGCCATATATGCTGCCTTGAATTCCACTGTGGAAAAAAGGCATGATACAAATTTAACTGAGAGCCAAAGTAGTCAGAGCAGCTTTTCCCACCCTAGGGTCCCCAAATTATGTTGGATTGCAGTTCTCATCATCCAGAGCTAGCATAGTCAATAGTCAGGGATGATGGGAACTGTAGTTCAACATTTGAGAACTCTGGGTTGGGAAAGGCTGAGTTAGAGAGCATCATGCTAGGAGAGCCAGGTCCAAATCCTCCCTCAGCAACGACGTTCACTGAATGGCCTTGGGTCAAACACTCTCTCCCACCCTAACCTACCTCAAAGGGCCATTGTGAGGACAAAAGGAACCCTAAGGTTGTTGCGGGAAGGGTGGGATATACATGCAATCAATAAATAAATGGGTAAGAGTGAAGAGTGATTTCAATGTGGTTTATGTTGAGTTGTCCACCCAGGGCTCTTTTGTGCGGAAGGGTATGATATAAATCAAGTGCATATAAATCTGAGAACTAAAGGCAAGACCATGACGTTCATAGAGCTGCAGAAGCAGGTCAGAAGACCTGTCTCCACATTAAACGCAAGCATACCAAAAAAACCCGACAAGCACCAAGAAACGATTTCCAAGTCTGCCACTTTATTTACTCAGAACCATATAAAGGCAGGCTGAAGAGGGCACCAATTAGCTGTACCCATTGCATCAAGAGTCCATAGCAGTCTCGCACTATTTTTAAATGGTTGCAATTTGTTGCGGGTGGGGAAAGAAGAGGGCTAAACCACCCAGAGAGCTCCAGCTATTGGGCGGTATAGAATTGAAGATGATCATGATGATGATGATGAATGTAGTTATCAGGGATGTCAAACCTCTCATCCCAAGGGTCAGATTCAATTTTGGAGAAGCTCTGAGTGGTGGGCAGGGCAAAAGACAAAATGGGGCAGGGCCAAAGGTAAAAGTGGTGTGGCTAAAATGCCAACAATGCAGCATCTTGTAGCTTAAAGCTCTTACTGCCAGTAACTAAGCCTTGGGAGAGCCACTTCAACCTTTTAGAATTGGGAGAAAGATGCAAATAATTAGTGTTGGGGGGGGGAAGGGCATGGCTTTCTGGGGAACACCAGAGTACTGGACATGGACCATAGGCAGGCCAGATTTGGCCTCCGGGACTGAGGTTCTAGACCCCCTGGTATATATGGTCATATAAATAACATAAACAAACTTGTAAAAGGTGGACCACCCACCGGAAGAACAAGGGGAGGTGCATGATAAATGGCTGATGCAGCATTTAACTTGCTGGAATGTCACAAAATCGGGCTCACAATTAGCCAATTGTGACTGCTCTTTAGAATCTTTACCCTAACTGAACTGTCCTAAGGGTAAACGAACAGGGTTGGTTTTGTCCAGCACTCTCCTAAAATCAACCAATGTGAAAATACATTTGTGTGCATACACCTCCCTCATTTCCACTATGCTAAACCAAGAGAACTGGAGCAAAGCCCTCACTGCTAATACGACCAATGTTGAATCCTCCCAAACTAGTGAAAAATAAGCTTAACTGAGTAAACTTGTCTTGTGTAAAGTGACGGTTATCACATTGCTCTCAGTTGTAATGGGTAAGTTTGCCCTCTTCAAAGAGGTACAGTTTGAACTGTACAGTCGCATGTTTCTACAGCAATTCTCAAAAGTTCTCATCAGTCGTTATAAAACAGAAATGTACTGAACCTACAACAAATTAATAGTGAGGGAAAATCCAAAGTTGACGTATTCAAGAAGTGTACAGCGCAAGGTTATCCGTCACTGCCAATGCGTTAGAGGATCATCAGAACTGTAAACAAGGTTAAAGCTGTTGTCGATTAGAATTAAGGAGAATTTTTATAAGATAGTGTGGAGATGGTATTACACCTGTTAGATTTCACCAGATTCATAAAAAAGTGTCTAAAAACTGTTGGAGGGGTTGCCAGGAGGTTGGAACCTATTTTCATATGTGGTGGAGCTGTGAATACGTACAAAAACTTTGGGAAAGGGTGTTTAAAGAAATAAGTGAAATAATTGGAAGTAAATTGGAGTTAAACCCAAAGCTTGCTCTACTAGCAATATGGGATAGAGGGAATATAACTAAGAGAGAATTGGTAAACAACCTCCTGACACCCGTTAGAATAATGATTGCAAAAAATTGGAAAGGACAAGGAAGCTATACAATAGAAGAATGGTATAAAGAAATATGGGATATGGTTTTGAATGATATGTTGACTTGTAAAATGAAGATAAAGAGGGGAATGTCCAGCAAGAATGATTTTGGAGAAATATGGAGTCCCTTTTTGGAATATGTATTAAGATCGGGGAAGGGACAAAAACCTTCAAAAGAGTCGATAAACTTTTGGAAAGATGAAGAATGATTAAGAGAAGGTCTCATGGGGTGGGGGTGCACGGGGGGATTGTAGAGGATTATGTATGTATTTTATGTTGTTATGGTTATTATGTTGAAATAAATAAAACTTACTCCAAAAAAAAAAAAGAACTGTAAACAAGGCACACGGCAGGCAAGCTCAGCCTTCCATGGTTGATTCCGAATGCAGAAGCAGGCATACAGAATTCTTACCTATCAATGTTAACCATATGGAAACTTGTGTGCTGCAGAAATAGCACGGATAAGAGGTGATAGGGCAGTGGTGCAGATCTGCAGGCCCAGGGGCCAAACTTGGCTCATCCAGGTGTATCAGGTGGCCCTGCCCCCAAGGATGGATAGTTTGGTGGTTTCTTGGCTTTTATGCAGTTGCTGCTCTTTAAGGCTTAGCAACTGGCAGTAAGTGCTTGAAGTTACAATAGACTGGTATTTTTGGCCTTTGGCCCCACCCAATACGGGAATGCAGCTCCCACAAGCTTCTCCAAATCAGCGTTCAGCTCTTGGTCTGCACTGCTGTACTAGAGAATTCCCTTAGGGCCGAAAGCATCCAGTTGATTGAGGAAACAGTCAAACACAAGGGAAAGAAACATGACCGATTGATTGATTGTCATCAGTCTTCCTTACCGTTCAGTATCCGCAGAGATCCCGCATTGATTCAGTGTACTCTTGGAAGACCAGGCCTCAATTGGTGTCCCTCCCCAGGAGGAGTCTATCAGACCTATTGGATACTTGAGCTTGTCGAACAAATACCGGCCAAACAGCCAGCACACAGCTGAAAAGTAACTGAAGTCTCCGTGGCCCAAGTTTTCTGTTTGATGAATTTTTCAAGAGTTTAGAACATTTAAAAGATTGAGAAGTAATACAAATGTTGTTAAACACACTACGAATCAGGATTCTGAATGCTGCTGCAGTCTCATCTATTAGCCATTGGCCAGCTGTGACAGACCAGTATTTAGCGTGGAATACTGCAAAATTACCCTGTAGTATTAACATATACCCCTGTCGCAGTATGTGATCTTGGCCACTATTGGAAACTGGATACTGGGTTGTGTGGAATGGATGATCATGTGCCTAAAGTGAGAATAAGCATCCATTAATGTGTCTCCAACACATTAGACAGAGGACAATGTTAAGGAAGTTTCACAAACACATCTTTTTCACTAGGGCTGTAACATTTAGTTAAATTAGTTTAATTTAAAATAGTGCTTCCACTTCATTGGGAAATAAATTTTGTGGGTTTTAAAAATACACATTACTTAGTACAAGCGTTTCAGAAAAAACAAGGGTGACTGATTGTCTTTAAGAAGAGGCATTCCTCCTTCTCTTTGATAGTGGAGGGAAAGCTTCTAAAATAGTCTAAAGCAGCCTTCCCCAACTTGGTGTCCAAGATGAGTTGGACTACAACTTTGTAAACCACCCAGAGAGCTTCGGCTATGGGGTGGTATATACATGATGATGATGATGATGATGATGATGATGATGATCATCATCATCATCATCCATGCTGGCTGGAGATGATGGAAACACTGAATTGGAAAGGCTATTCTAAAAATATAAGATGGGTCCTTTCCCCCTTTATTCATATGCAAATGTATACAGATTTGATCAATCAATTTAAATTAATGCAATTTATCCTTCAAGGTATGTGTTGTTTTAATTTCTACTTTTCCCTAAAAGGTCCGGATTAAAATAAAAGCTCAAAAATCTTCATTTTCCCTTGCCAGCTGAGGTAAATTGCTTGCAATGATTACTTTTCCAAAGGTTATACGCCTTCATCTTTTTCAGTCTTGCTGGATTGTTGGGCACTAGCAAGGGCTGAATGGAAATGTGAAATCGAGAGTATCTCCTGTTAGTCCTAGGTAGAGTAGACCCACTGAAATGAATGGGACAAGTTAGTCAGGACCTCAGATATTAGTTACGGAGACCAGTCTTGGGCTGTCATTTATCCTCAAATTATCCTAAAATCTACAGTAGGGTTTGAGAAGGGCAAAAGTTTAAATCTTGCCTCACAAGCCAAACCAAAAAACAACAACAGATGTCTATTTTGGACATACATGTTTTAAATCTTTGTGGATTGTTTGCTAGGAGTTTTGTGCAAGAAAGGTTCTTACTGGCTGTAGGAATGGACCACTGCAAACTAATTTCGGCAAGATCCTGCAGTTCCACCTCAGACTGGACAAGAGCAGCTGCAAAGACACGCACGAGTGGGTAGCGGGAAGCATCCGCAAGCTCCTGGCTGGCATTGTATATCTAGGAAGCAAGGCAGATGCCATAGAATTCACATTGAAACCAAGTTAAAAAAAAAACCAAAGTGTGCTTTTAACTTTGAGGTTAGGTCATGAACAAAGATTTCTAAGGTGGGCCTACACTGGAACAAGCAGATAGTTCCAGACTATGGCCTGGTTCACATATAACATTAACCCGTAGAATGGGTTGCTGAATTCTGGATTGGCATAATGTGTGAATGTGGCCACACTAAGAAACCATGGTTTGTTGACCACAAATAACCCAGAAAGAGAAACCATTTTTTTAGTTGGGTTGTGAACACTTGAGTTGGTTAAATCATAGGTTGTTGTTGTGTGTGAACCCAGAACCATAGGTTGTTTATGGGCTGTTTTGCCAGTCTACAGAGGTGGCGGTCAGGACCAGTAAAAAAACAACCCAGGCACTCAACATGCCACTACTAAAGTGCTGCAAAGGCATTTGGGATACAGAGAGGGAGCGGATGAAGGAAGAGGGAAACAAACAAATTTAGGGATTGAGAAAACCCCACACAGGCTGTTTGATAGTCAGCCAGACAAACCCTGGGTAGGGTAACAAAAATGGGTTAGTGTTATGTGTGTATCAGAGCAGAGAAAGAGATTGAACATCCAGCATTCCAAATCATTACACTTAGGCTAATATGGGAATTGGTGTGAAATCCTTCTGGAGCTGATTTTATTTGAGCTGGGACGGGGGATGATTTACAATTAAAAAATTGCATTTTCACAAGCTTTTTGATTTCTTAGGTACAGTCCTTCAGAAGGCTTTGACTATACCATGCGCCATTCTGTCAAGAAGACTTGAACAGTTTCCTGCTTTTTGGAGGCTCACTTTGATGTCCCGATCTAGATAGATTTACTGTGGCATTATATTATTCCCAGAGCTTATGTATGTACGTATGTATGTATCTCTCTCTCTCTCTGTGTATATAAACAAATAAATGGGATTTTGCTCACTTACTTTACTGATTTCTTACCTTCTGCTTTCCCCCCTTTTCCTATCTTATTGCTTATTCATCAGACACTATTTTTACTGTTATTTTACTAACTTGTGAGCTGGGTCATACAACCTTTATTGGTCAAAAGGCAGAAAAGGAACACCTTAAAGAAAACAATCATGTGTAGGCAAGGGCTTCACACATCTGTGATGAGGGACCACAGCTCACATGCTCCCCATTCCCCTCTCCTTCTCCCATGAAGTTAGGAGGATTAATGAGGGCTGAATTTCACTTCTCCCGATTCCTGGCTTGTCGTTTCGCATGAACTGGGTATCATGATTAAAAACAAATACTAGGTAAATAAGTCAGTAATACAACCCAGGCTTTGTTGTTGGCTTGTTTAAGCAATTGTCTATAGAGTTTGTTTTAAACCACAATGCCTGGTTCATATGTAACAAGCCCAAAATCTGGGGAAGTGAAACTAAGTCCTGGTTATGTCCGGCTAGCTGTGTGAGAGGAGGAGAGTGGAGGGAGTTGAGGGTGAGCCTGAGAGTTCACTTGGGCTCACAGATAGCGCATGTAAAGCTAGATTTTGACTTACCATTATGTGCAAACTGGTTCATTAAACAATGGTTTAGCCAGTGACACAGTGGAACCAAGGCTTCCAGGACAAAGTGCTGAGACTTTTTGATTAAGTCATTTGCCACACACACCCATATCAAACTTTTCTGCTCCTCCTGAGCTTAGCTCCAATCCTCACAGTAGCTCAGGGTAGGGAATGGATTTTCCCAGCAAGTATATACTGTTGTGAGCCATTCCTGGGATAATACAAAATAATTTGGAGTGGCTTGGTCTTGAATGGGTAATTAAGACCCTTCAGCTTTACAAAAGACCTGCTCCTGGTGGAGATGAAAATGGCTAGAACAGGTTTGTCGGCTTTGAGATAAAATGTTTATCCCTGGTCCTGGGAAAAGAAACTCCTGGAACATCTTGAGCTGGTGGTCTTATGCACTTTGGGGATATGCAATATCCCTCCTTTTCCCTTTCTCATGCAATCTCAGGACTCTCCGGCCAAAGTCCAGCATGCTAATCACCATACTGCCCTTTGGAAGGGCTTCTGAATACAAAACAATCTATCAGGGTAGTGTGTGTATCCGGAGTCAGCATCACATGCTGCCCCTGGAGCCAAAAAGGTGGTATATTCCGGATGTAGATCAACACACCTGATGTAGATCAACAACAATTTGGATCTACCTTTGAGGAAGCAGCTAAACAAACCGCAGCTTTGTATTATGTCTGGAGCCAACCCATGTCAACCTTTTCCTTCCCAATCGAGCACATGTTCCAGCTCAGAGTGCCTTCGTTGCGCTCTGCGGGAATGTGGCTGACCTGTGAAACAGTCATCTCCATGTTACTTTGTCCACTGCAAAGCCAGACATCTCCAAAGTAGACATCATTCAATGTCACATTCGTCACCTCTTTGTTGTAGTACTGCTGTATCTCTATACTGTAAGGGCCACCTTGGGCCATAGGACTCAGGACAACTCTCCACATCTTAGGGTCTCCTGAAACATTTTAAAAATAAAACAAAACTCTAAAGGTCTCAGACTTGTTATCAGTGAGAAACTATTCCAAGGGAATATACATATCTAGGTCAAGTTAAGTTTTGTTTGCTTATCAGGAAAGTGCAAAGAAGATGCAAATCACCACCAGGAGTTCCAAACTTGTGGCTCCACCACTGAGAAGGCCTAGTTCTCTTGCAACTGTCCGCCCAATCTCACATGAGTATGAGGCAGAAAGCAGGACCACCAAGGTCGACTCCAAGGCTGGGAGCAGGCGATTCAGAGGCAGCCTGGTCCTAAGCCACTTTGGGCACAACCCTGGGTATGTTTAGACAGACAAGAGCCCTGCAACTCCCAGCATTCCCCAGCCAGCCATGCTAAACATGCATAGGTTCGCACCCTTAGGGCTTTAAAGGCAAATGCCAACACTTTAAACCGAACCTGGGAGGAAATGGGAACTAATGCAGATGGAGTAAGGTGGCTCTTATGCCCTCCAATCTTTAAGTGCCAGACAAGTCTGACAGCAGCATTTTGCATCAACTGAAGTTTCTGGATTATAACTAGGACATGGATAACTGATGCCAAAACTATCTTCTCAAAGAAGGGACAAAAGCTGGAAAACCAGCTGAAACTATTGAAAGACACTTTTCGCCCCCACCATCTGTGCACCCAGGGAAAATGATGGGTCAAAGAAAACCACCCACTCCAAGCCACGCACCTGCTGATTTGGGGGTGCAATGCTACCAACAACAGGTTGAATGTCCTCCCCCAGAATGCCAGAGCCTCTGATCAATGATAACCCCACCTGATCTGGATTTAACTGAAAGCTTAACTGCAGGCAAAAAATGATTTGTTCTTCTAGACACTGTTGAGATCCTTGCACCCTGCTGGCTGCTTGGTCAGAAAACAGGATTGGGTATTACTCTTAGGGAAATATGGTGGCATCTACAGAGGCATGCAGTTATGGCAGAGAGGAGTCCACATGAGAGGTGTGCCATTTAATGGGTGTGTGTGTTGGGGTAGTTGGGAGCAGATTTAAGTATTTCATTTCATTTATTACCTTGAATCTCTGCCACTTTTTTCACAACACTCTGACCCTTAGAAACAGTCACCATTACGTTGGCACCAAAATCTCCGTAGCCCCATATGACCGCCTGGCTTGGTTCCTTCTGCAATACCATGTGATCGGCGTAAAAGGAGGCCAAACGAAGCTCTGCATCTGGAGAACACAAAATGTAATGACATTCCTGTTAATAGTTGTGGCATCTTCCAGAGAGTTCCGGAGGTGCATCCGCACTGGAGAGCACAGCCAATCAACGATCAGACTTTTCTGACTGCAAAAAATAGCTCCCTTTTTGTAATAGGTTGCTAAGGAAGCTTGTTATTGAGAAGAGGAACCATCGTCAGACACTTTACTTTTGCTCTCCCATGTTTTGTTTTTACCTCTCAAGAAAATGCGTCAGTTTACATGCCTGCCAGCACTGCATTTTTTTTCAAAGCACACACACACTCACTCTCTCTCTCTCTCTCTCTCTCTCTCACACACACACACACACACACACAGGATGTCCCCCCCCCCTTACTCTGAATATAATTGTTTTTAGTCTTCCCCAATTTAGTGCCCTCCAGATGTATTGGATTACAAGAGAGTTTTGCGTCCAATACATCGGGGGGGAGGGGGGGTATCACCAGGTTGGGAAAGGCTGATGTGGGTAAATACGGAAAAGGCTAACCTAAACCATCTCAATCAGAGAAAGAGGAACAAGTATTCTATATTTTATATAACGAAATCTGACACTTGGTGACTGTTAACCATCTCAGACAAATCTGGAGAATGTCTGAAAATTAATACATCTTTATTAAAGCATTTGCCAGTGTCAAAGCAGCTACTTCCCCTCATTTCATAGACATTACACCAGTGCATTTAAGTACAAGTCTGTGTCTTGCTTCAGGTGAGGCCAAGGTGGGCTAAGTTCCAAGAGCAGGTTCGCAAGACAGTCCAAACTCTTAAGTCAGCAATGTTCAACCAGAGAGCTAATATCCAGGCAAGGGTGAGTCCAGAGTCACAAGGCAATGTAATGTCCATGCCATGCTTCCCTACATACTAATGCTGAACAAAATGGAATTCAGAAGACTAGCACTTTAATACCACTGAACGTAATAAGCTTGTCCATTACAGCCCTGGACTTCAAGCAGGAACCAAATGTTAGAAAACACATCATACACTACTAACATTCTTGCTGGGTAGCCTTGGGGTAGTCACACTTATTTCAAGACAGATCTCTGGTCTATTTAGCTTAGCACTGCCTACAGTGCACTGGCTGGGAGCAGCCCTCCATTGTTTCAGATGAGAGGGGTTTGTTTTTTTTAAATCCTACCTGGAGATGCTGGGGATTGAACCTGGGACCTTCTACCTACCACAGAGCTCCAGCCCTTCCTGTAACCAAGTATTAATCACTGGCATGTTTTTTCAAAATCTGCAAAAAATTTATACTTCTAAGAGGTGAGGAGACCTCTGTTAGCCGAACAGACTTCGCACAGAAACCAAGAGGGCATTTGCCTGGGTAAAGCTAAACTTTATAGTGCTTTCAGAGGTTCTTTTTAATACTATCGAGTTGATGAAAACACAGCAACGCAATGAATCTTTGCTCAATCCACTCCCAGTTCATCTAAGGAACATTTTTAAAGAATGCAATAGTAATTGATTCATGTTCCAGAGTATAAGAACAATCCAAATTAACATAGGGTTGTGAAAACGTGCTTGGGTAGACTGAAGCAAACATTGCACCCTATTTACCATGCCTAAACTAACTAGAAATACAAGGGAGTGGTTATGTAGCATGTTAAAATGCTATTGAAAGCTATCATAAAGTTGCTTTTTAAAAAACTGCTTCTAGCTCTGTGTCTTTAATAGCAGCCTGGCAGAAGTTTAGCAGTCATGTCATGGCGATAAGAAAAGTTTCACATGCTAAATGTCAATTCCTGTGAAAGTCACTGTAGCAGGAGCTTAATAGAGACAGCATCAGGAATATTAGCAGATGTTACTCGGAAATAAGATGCTTTCCCTTCTACAGGAGGTAATCCAGAACTGGATCAAGACAAGCTGAGATAGAGCTTTTCCTCAAGCATTTATCTACTTATATATGGCAATTCCAAGATAAGGGTGACCCTGACAGCCAGTTTAGTGGTAAGAGTGACTAGTACAGGATAGGCAACCTGCTATCCTCCAGATATTTTGGACTACAGCTCCCATAAACCCCTGCCAGCATGGCTAATGATTAGGGATTACGGTATTTGTAGTCTAAAACATCTGCAAAGCACTAGGTTGCCTACCTCTGGACTAGGACCAAGGTGACCTTGATTCATATTCCCATGAAATTTACTGGGTGTCTCTGGGCTGGTCACTATCTTTCAGCCTAACCTACCTTTCAGGGTTGTTGCGAGACATGTTGGTCTGAGCATTTAGGAGGAAGGGTGGGGTAAAAAAGTAAAACAAAACAAAACCCTTTTCTTGCTAGCATGGCAATCCTATACATATTGACTTGGGACCCAGGTCTTACAGATGTGAGCATGCCTTGTTCCACACAAGTATGCGTTAGGACCACATCTTTAACTGTACTCCAATTAGAAGGGGAAAGACTGTGGCCTGGCCCCTTACCTGTTGTGATGCTCCCAAGCTATTATTTTTAGATAGCTACCGGAGAAGCATGGTTTGGTTGACACTGGGGGGGAGTCAGGAGATGCAGCTTTGAGTTTCACTAAGGCTCCCTTCCTGCCCTTTTCTCCCATAATTCAAGTATGGATCCTTACTATTAAAATAGGGGTAAGAATACTGTTTTTAACTCATGCTTAAAAGATGGTAATTTCTGCAAGGGATAATGAACTAAGCAGCAATTGCTGAAAGTTACAAATTAAAAGTCTTGTGTCTAAAAGCCACAATTTGTTCCTCTATACAGACTGACGGAGAGTTCTTTCTGGCTCCTGCAGTGTGGAATGCTGACACGCAAATCTATGTACACTGAAAATTAAGGAAATAAAAGGAAAAGGGGGAAAATGTACTATTTAGAAAAAGACCCAAGTAGAATAGATAAGAATCTGTTAGAGTGGCGGTTTTAACTTTTGATTCAATAATACTCTTGGTTTGTTTAATGCTCGCCTCTTACAGCTTTTCCAGTTGTTGCACAACTGAACATATATCCTAAAGTTGTAGAGAATATGCAAGAGAAAGTAAAGGGGAGGGAAGAGGGCATCAGAAAATAAAACAACTCAGTTGCTGCATAGGAAGTCTGAAGCCTGTCAAAATGTAGAACTACGGAGCAAAAAAAAAGGAGAAGAAACATTCCAGAAGCAAGAAAAAATGGTTAAACAGACCCGCCCAAACAGCTTTCTGCGTCTTGCAACTCTTTACAAGATTGGGAGACTTAAAACTTCAAACATACTTAACAGAATAGGGTTTTACTGAACTTTGAACTCAATGAAACTAACTTCTGTGTAAACATGTTTAAGACTGTACTGTTATGGAAGCTGAAAAATGTTGTTCCATTGAGAGGGAGAGAGAAGAGGGAGGGAGGGGGGAGCGAATGCTCCTGGAATCTAGCTCCACGAAACTACGATATCTTTCTTAAAACAGTATTGCCATGCACATTTTTACTGATTTTAAAAATGAAATTTCCCAATAAAAGAGAAAAGAACACACTAAGCAGCCAAATTCTACCAACACCTCATCTTCCTTATATGAACAAAACCGGATCACCGAACATGACTGTTCCAAAATGGCTTAAACCATTCCCATTCTCGCTCCAAACACAGCACCGAACCTCCTTCCCTGACTAGCCCGAATGATCCAAGTTACTTTGTTTAGAACTGCTTCAGTTTTCCTTAAGAGTGGCACGTGCCTTCCCATCAGGGGAAGGTCGCTCAGCTGCGGCAGTGGAGGGAAAGCGAGCTACTGGCGGGGACAGAGGCGGCAACGTAATCCTACAGCTTCCCAGCTGGCGCTTTCCTCTACGTTGATACCCCTCCCCCCGCCCCCGGCAAATCATGCTCGCCCATGCGCAGCAGCCGCCGCCGCCTCTCCACCCTCACCTGCGGTCCAAGCGAATACTAGCAGGAGCAACAAGGAAGCCGCCATCGTTCCGTCGGCGGAGGGAGGACGCAACACCACGTGGCTCTAGGAGCTGAGCATCTAGAGACTCAACAATTTAAAGAGATAAACGTCATTTTGACCTCACAATGGTGCCAGTCCGAGTCAGGAGGAAAACTGTGGCCGAAGAACAAAAAGAAATCACCACCTTTGCCTATTGCATTTCATACATACATATGAGCTTAGGATGGATAAGGCGACGTGCCTTTTAAAGGAATGAGCAACATCAGCGAGCGTAAGCTATAAAATGCCTCTTGTGTCATTCAGCCGTGCTTTTGCATGCCTATTGCAGTTAGGCTGGGGTGCAAAAGGCTATATTTGGCTTCTAAAACTGCCCCCGCCACCTTATGACTGTGCCTCACCACCACAACCTGCACATCTGCTCCCAAAATTTGGAGGAGGGCTTCAGGAGCAGCCTCTGATGCAGAACAAAGCTCCTATGCCTTGAGAAGTTCTTTGGATCTTGATCGTGTTCTATGTATTTAAGGTATCTGATGAAACCCCACAACCAGATCTTACAGAATCAAGACTATACACACATACTCTTACCTGTGAGTAAGCTCCATTGAATTCAGTGGGACTTACTTCTGAGTAGACATGTATAGAATTGCACTGAAAGAGACGTTCTCCTGCCCAATTTCCAGGTAGGATCCCTTAATGGTCTCTTCACTACTATGGGCAAAATTCAACATAAGGCCTATTCAAATGGATGGGATTGAAGTTAAATCATGACTAATGCCCCATTCATTTCAATGGGACTAGTCTAAGTAGGACTGCTGAGTGTGTAGTTCGTGCCAAATGCAAGTTTGTGTCTACGTAACATTTGTAATGTCTCTAAGATCAGCCAAATATGTAAAAACTATTACATGGATACTATATTTGGACATTTTCCTTTTTCCTGTACACATGAAAATTAGGTTTTGGTTCACCTGCTGAAGCCATGGAGGGTACGCATGAGAATTCCACACATATATTCAAAAGGTAAGTCCCACTAATTTCAAGGAGGTGTGTCAACTGGTAGCCCTAACCCTTAAGCAATGTACAGGGCTAAAAAATTAGACAGAAAAGCACTCTTGAGGTCTGAGGTGAAAAAGGAAAGTAGAAATTGTTTTGTTATTCCGCTTACATTTGATGGACATACTGGATTGCTCCAACAGGCCATAACGAAGCATTGGCATTTGTTGGAGGATATACCTAGATGTACTAAAAGGCCTCTATTTACTTATAAGCGGGCACACAATCTAAGAGATATGTTGGTTCATAGTGCCACACAACAGCAACCAACAACAGATAGTAGATTTGCTGATCCACCTACAGGTAATTATCCATGCAACCAATATAGTGTCTGTAATAATTGTGTAAAACTGATTTTGTAAACTACAGAAATCAAAGGAAGTATGTACTAAAAGACTTTTTCAATTGTAACACAAAAGGGTGATTTATGCAATAAAGTGTCCTTGTAACCTTTTATATGTCGGTATGACTACCAGGAGGATCAAGATAAGGATCTGTGAACATAAAAGAAACAACAGAACGCAAGCTCCACTAGTGAAACACTTTGTGGAAAATGGCCATAAGGACAGTGATTTGAAATGCTGGATCCTGGAAAAAGTAGCTCTTCAAGGAGGACTTGGACAACAGAAATAAAAGAAGAGAGAATTATTTTGGATCTACTCCCTCAACACTCCGTCTCCCTATGGACTAAATGAGGAAATAAATTGGACTCTTGCAATTCTGTAAACTTGCAATTTGTAATTGTATCTACCAAGGTTTTGTTTTTATTTAAATTTTCTTAGATGCCATTGTGATCAGTAAAAGAATTAAGTTTTATTTAGTATCCAGTGGGTTAAATTGTAAGTTCTCACAGCTGTTTTGGGATTCCATTTCTTGACCTTGAGTCCATACACACAGCTGGCCTCTATCTCATTATTATTACACCACTTAGTATAATAGGGCACAGGTGTGAGGTATATGCTTTGATGTTTTTCAATGGAGGGTTTGGTAGCAGGACCTGCTATCCATTGTAGGAGTAATTTCCCAATGTGGGTATCCTAAATTTATGTTGGAAAGTTAGAAATAATATTTTCTTTTGAAAAAGGTCAGTTTGAAAATTGCAAAGTTAATTATAATATATAGATCCTTTTCTAAAAAATATAAAAATTAATATCTTTGCTAGTTTACAGAGAACAACCAAGAAAATATTTAAAATACCCATCCTCCATTTAAACCAAGGTTTAAACAAGAACAAAAAGGGTAAGTTTAAATTTGGTAAAAACAGCTTTGATAACATTATATATATATATATATATATATATGCATACAGATAATATGTCATTACTTGTATTTATTTTTTTATCTTTTTATTGTGTCTATGTAGGCCACCGAGGAAGACAAAATTGTCAAAACACGTTTTGCCTCTTGGTGATTTGTTTTTTAAAAAGTTTTTAATGAAATAAATATTTTGTACAAATATCTGTTAAAATAGTAACCAAGTTGTTACTGCTGGTGCCATTTTAGTTGTTTTCCTTAACTTTGTTGCAGTCTATACACATATATAATACATGCCTAGCTGGGACCTTGTTCCAACACTCATATGTACATGAGTGTTTCAAGAAAGGTGTACACATGTGTATGTCATCTACACTTGTCTGCTGCAGAAGGAAATAGCAGCATACATGCATGCTGCAGCAAAAGAGTAGTGGAACTGCCTGCCTTTATTCCCAAAAGTTTTCTGTAACAAACACTGACACCCATCTTTAAAGACCATGTGGAACTCTAATCCAATCAACGGTCCCCATACATGTGAACACTAATGTTTAAAAGATGGGCATACACACATAAATTATCACACATGTATATCACATTCACAAACACCATCTTCACACATTTTGTACAGAAACTGAATAATCATAGGTGATAGAGGGTGTCATCAACAATGCCTGTCCGTGGCCTACACTGTGATTGGCCAAAATGAACTTCGTGACTGTGGATTTGAACCTGGCTCTCCCAAGCCTTGAGTGGTATTTTAACCACTATACTACACTAATATTTATTATTTATTTATATCCTGCCTTTTCTCCAGGTCGCTCAAAGCAGTGTACACAATCCCCCATTTTACCCGCACAACGACCCTGTGAAGTAGGTTAGGCTGACAGATAGACTAGCCCAAGGCCACTGAGTGAGCTTCATGGCTAAGGGGACATGAACCTGGATCTTCCTACTCCTCATCTGACACTGACCAGGCACACTACTTTGTACCCGCCCACTCCCCGCTGAGTGACGTAGGGCTGGGCTTGAGGCCCTTGTATTGAAAACCCGGATGTTGCTAAGAAGCTTTGTGTGTGACGTCAACGCTGCCTTTTTATTACATCACTCTCCTCAGGCATACCTGAGGGGTTTGTTCACTCCCACTCCGCCCTCAGAGTCCAAAGTCAATGGGCCCTGACTAGACGTGTGAGGAGCCGAGGCTCCCCTGCTTTGACCTAAAGGCTTGGCCTTGCCACCGCCTCCTTCGCTGGCGTCGTCGCGGGCCTTCGAGAACAAAACGGCCAACAAGGTAAAGCGGGACTGGGCTGAGGTTATCTACTGAGGGCGGACTGAGGTAGAGCCAAGCCGGCCGGCAACGGGGGGGTTCTGTAGAAGGGCGGAGCCGTTATCCAATCGGTAGGCGGCTCGAGGCACGGGCGGGCGGGACTTGTTCTGAGGGAGGAACTCAGGACTAAGTAAAACGAACCAACCAAAGTTTCGCTATTTTGTCCCTCCCCGCTTGCCGTCCCATTTCGAGTTGCTAAGGCAACTAATAACGGTGCTGTTCTCTGCCCCCTTCTCGTGAAAGGCCTTGTTGGGGGACGAAGCGGGGCTTTTTTAAAAAAAAATCTCTCCTGTTGCCCCCTCACCTGCGCCCCACAGTCGAGGAGTTGAGGAGAAGACGGGCCGGGGTTCGGTGAGCCCGACTGCGACGTCAGGTGGGGGGGTGAGGCGGCAGGCAAGAACTGGGCTTCTTTGTGCCAGTGGAGGCTGGTGGCTCCTATGTCAGTGGGGCAGTGAATCCCCTCTGGGTTTGAATCAGAACCAGTCAGAACTATCCAAGGTGTCAGCGCCAAGCCCCCAAAATGGGTTCAGCACCTTGGATACCTCCTTTAGAGTTCTGACTCAACCCAGAGCGGATTCACCATCCCACTGACATCAGAGCCACCAGCCTCCACAGATTTGCACCCTGAGCCCCAGAAAGTTTCAAGCTTGGCACACGCTAAATCAGGGGTGGGCAACTTGCAGGACCAAACATCTAGAGGACCACAACCCCTATCATCCGTCCCCACTGGCTATGGTGGTTAGGGCTGATGGGAATAGCAGGCCAAAACAAGTTGCCCACTCCTGTACTCAATAGTGCTAAAGGCGAGCGTTCCTTTGAGCATGGGCAGAGTGCTCAAACACAGGCGAAGGAGTGTCTAGCTATTTTGATTAAAATAAGTTAGTCTCATTGGGCCGTGATTATGAGATGGATAACAGCAACATCAAAATCCATTGTTGAGCAATACCTTTATGAGCAGCCGAAGAGAATGCAAGATTATACTGAGCTAGATGGGTTGATGATCTGACTCAGAATAAGGCAGCTTCTTATGTTCCTAGGTTTCCTTTTCTTTACCAACTTTGTATGGTTCTTAATAAGCCAGAAATAAAATTCATTAGTGTCAGTTTGAGGCCCCATATGATTGGAATTCTACTAATTGCCGGACAAAATTATAAAGTAAACTTGAAAATGAAAATAAACATTAAATAAAAATCCAGCATAAGGCCTAAATAGGCCCATTGAAATTATTGGAACTTAATTTAGTCATGTTTAACTTAACTCCCATTCATTTCAGTAAGTCTACTCTATGTAGGACTTACATTGGATTGTACCAATTGTCTACAGCCTTGCAAGTATAAGGACCACAATCCTATGCATATTTAGATAGAAAAGATCCTACAGTTCCCAACATGCCCCAGCTAGCATGGCTGGTTAAGGAATGCTAGGAGTTGTAGGACTTTTTTCTTGTCAACATGCATAGGATTGTGCCCTAAGGTGAGTTTTTTTTTCTCAGCTCTAAGTAATCACACCTCTAATTACATCAATTAGGTAATGAGAGATGCAAGATCTCATGTTTATACCCTCAGCCAAACTGTAAATGTAAACTGTGGCAGTATAAAACACAATTCAAAATTTAGTGCAGGTGTGATATATATAGGAAGGATGAATTAATGCTACTATTTTAGTTTCAATTCCTGCACTCCCTGACGTTACTTGCCATTAAATATATAAATGCATCATTACAATAACACATTTGGCATTTATCTTCCTGGTATCTAGGAAGGATCTAGAACTTCAGGCCCAGATGCCAAGCCTGGCCTCCTGGGGTCCCAGTCCAGTCCTCTGTAGTTCCCCAGATGGCTATGCTCTCTTTGCTGATGAAACAAAGGGAGAAACAAGTTCTCAAGATGCTGGTTTTTTATTTATATTTTCAAAGTTGAAGAGCCCGACACGTTTCGGCCTATATCTTTATACGGCCTTCTTCAGGGGGCTGTAAGCATTTAAAATACATATTGTAAAAAACACGGTGGGAACAACATGTGCTAAAATATATTCTCATTATAAAATCAAGTTGACATATTGCCACAAGGGCCTATGTGCATATGTAAACTGTTTTTACAACATTTTAAATTTATTACATGAGGACAGATTGCTTTATATACTGGTATTTCATTACATACATGCAATACAATTCTAATCAAAAGAAGGTCTGTGAAATCTTACTTGTAGGAAGGTATTTCCAAAGATCTCCTCAACAGAATGTCTTTCTCTGATAAATAATAACAATTGAGAAGAGTAGTATGCAGAGCCATGTATTATATCCTTGCACACTTTTTCTTCTTTGTCTGGTGTTATCTTGTAAGTAAATGTCAGGGTCATTGTGCTATTATCTGTAGAGGTTTTTTTCTCTCTCCAGCAATTTTTTGCTAAGTCACAATAATGAGAATATATTTTAGCACCTGTTGTCCCCACCATGTTTTTTACAATAAGTATTTTAAATGTTTACAGCCCCCTGAAGAAGGCCGTATAAAGATATAGGCCGAAACGTGATGGGCTCTTCAACTTTGAAAATATAAATAAAAAAACAGCATCTTGAGAACTTGTTTCTCCCTTTGTTTCACCCGATTTGGATCCTTCTCTCCCCCTGTTTTTTGCTTATGCTCTTTTTGCCCCACCACAAATCATTTGGTGGTTTCCCAGCTTCTGTGCAGCTCCCGACCCCCAATTCTAAAATGTTTAAATGCCTCTCCTAAGGCTTAGTTACTGGTAGGAAGAGTCTTAAGCTACAATATGCCGGCAGTTTTGGCCCTGCTCCTTTGGCCACACCCACCACTGGAACGCAACCCCTAGAGAGCATCTCCAAAATGCAATTCAGCCCTCAGACTGAAAGAGGTTCAACACTTCTGATCTAGAGTTTGTTTTTAACGATGGAGAGAAGGAAATTGAACTGTTATTAAGGGTTTCTATCTTTTAAATTGGCTGCTCTTTAGTTGTGTTTTCAACAGTGGCTTGAACTTCAGCAATTAGCAAGTAAAAATGTTTATCTCCATGCTGTAAAAAGTACTGCCAAATTAATGAAGTCTTAGCCAATTAATTGTATGAGTTTTAATTCATACAATTAAACTTGCATATGAGAAAAAAGTCTTAGGGTGCAATCCTATTGATTGTGTCCTTGGTGATTGGAATCCCCCAAACTCGGAGGTATCCAATTATACAGTGCAGGGTGGGAGGAGCAGTGGAGGCGCCCTGCAGATTTTGCTTGATGGGCTTTTTAGTCCATCTAGCAAGGTCACTTCAGACAGGGAGGGAAGGAGGATGGAAGAGGCTTGGGATAACTCATATCCTGGCCTCTCTGATCTCTTCCCCTCCCTGCCACTTGAACGCCCCCTTTCCTCCTCCTCTAAAGTCACTTTTCCGACTTCAGAGGGCAACCGATGAGATTCTTTCCATGCCAGCTGCAAGGGGACAGGAGAGTAGGGTTGGATCTCCAATTCCCCCATCTGAGATTGGATCACTGTCTCTGACCTCAGAAGGGGGACTCCAAACAGGGACCATAGTATTGTTCTCTTCAGGGAAGTGTTTAGATGATGTCTTCATATATTGCAGTAGCCATTGCGGCAGAAGAGGCATTCCTTAGTCTCCCATGAGGGAATACCTCTTAAGGTGGCACTTGCCACTTGCAATTTTATAAGTGTATTTGTATAAAAAATACACCACCCTTTAAATTAAATATCAACTGTGTGATTAATAGAGTGCACTGTTTTTTAGTTAATACTTTTTTCTTTCAGTTACTCTAACGAATTATGTATTTCAACTCTAGTGAAAAGCTTCATTTGCAGATTTCTATATATCAAATAGGCCATGGCTGGGCTGGTTATTTTTGGGGCCCTTTAGCAACCTTACTGCCATTTTTGTATGCTAGATCTTCAAGAATCTTATAACCCCAAGGGACAAAGAATACACTTTTTCTGATAATGTTATAAGGCTCTTCCATTGCTCTTGTAAATGGAAACTGCAGGTGTCATAGAAGCTTATTGAGAGACAATGGCTATTCCATTCTCCAACACCACCCAACGCATTCCTCCAGGATTTGCAAATCTGCTCGAAGGGCTTGCCAGAGAAGTTTTAAGGAACCAGCCTGAAGATATACCAATATTTGCAGCCAAATATTTTGAAACTCTCCTCATCGAAAGAGAAAGTGAGCATAAACTGAGTTAATTTCACAAACATTTGACTTTGTGTGAGTGTGTGTAGAAAAGACCCACACAATCTAGTCTTCTCTATGAATACTCAGAAGTAAACCTCATATAAGTGTGTATGGGATTGCAGCCTAAGCTTTCCTGGGTCTTTCCTGGGACTAAACCACTTACCTGGGACTAAAACCATATACCTGTGGCTAAGCCTGCAATTCTGTAACCACTTACCTGGGACTAAGTCCCACTAAACAGAGTGGGAATTACTTCTGAGACACATACAGGTTTGTGTGGTAAGAAACTCTGCTTTTGTTTTCCCTTTAGAGTGGATATTACAACCCCTAATGTTTGACAACCTAGACATATTATTTCATTCACAGCATTTTCTTTAGCACAGTGAACTGCTTTGGCAGTGGATTCTATATTCATATACCTTATAAACTAACTTATAAAATAATGTGCAAAGATGCAATCTTCTATCTGGTATGAAATTTGGCATCCATATAATTCCAATTTTGAACGAACAACATCCTTTAGAAATAAGCTCAGGGTGGCATGTCCTTCTTTCCCCCACTGATTTTATCCTCGCAATAAGCCTATCTGTGAGATAGGTTAGGCTGAGAGATGGTGTCTAGGCTATGTGAGTCCAATGAGCTTCATGGCTGAGTGGGGATGAGCCCAGGTCTTCTAGTCCTAGTTAGACAGGAAAACCTACACTTTACACTGGCTTTACCTCAGTAGAGGCTGTTTCCTTAGGTCCAGGAAAACATAGGCAAAATCAGAGGGATGAGATGAAAGGAACACATTGAATGTTGTGAGAGCAGAGGTGACACATACCTCTTCCTCCTTTTGCCTGTCAGGTGCAGAAGTGTTGAGTAGGGGTATTGAATCATAGGATAGTAGATTTAGAAGAGGCCTGTAAGGCCATCGAGTCCAAACCCCTGCTCAATGTTTGATTTGGGGACAAGAAATGATGGTTCCATAGCATTGCACTTCTCTTTACCAGATAATAGACGTTCTTACATGCTTTTGCAGAGGAATGAGGAGGTCACTTGGACTTTGCTAAAACTAAACTGATGTGTAGGTACTGTCCAAAAAACGGTGTTCCTAGCAGCTTAACCCAAAATAACAACTTGAGACCTCTGATGGATTTAAAGTGCCTTTCTTTATTTAGAGCTACTTAATCATTCCCAACTTGCTGTCAGTTTCATATTTTTGTAGTTTTTATAGTTTGGGACTCTTTAGTTCTCTGAGAGGATCTTTGGATTAGGGATGTGCATTGAATCGGATCCGATTCTGATTAAAATCAGAGGAAATCAGACATCCGATACCGATTCTGATTCAAAAATTTGGCAATCCAATTTTTCCTGATCCGATATTTTGGTCTCCGATTTTAATTGAAAAAAATCAGAAAATCGGATGCCATTTTGAATGTGTTTTCCCATAGCCTAGCATACAAAAACGCCTATAACTGTTTTATTTTTAAAGATAGAAGGATGAAACTTGGCCACATTGCAGATGGGTTAGAGTTACTTCTGTGTGAGAAATTTCAGAAAGATTGGTACAGACATTTTGTGGCTATGATTTTTTTTACTTTAAACGATCCAAAAGTTCAAAAACAGAAGCTTTGACAGCTAACAGAGGCTGGGGGGGGGGGGGGGAGGTGGGGGAGGGGGTGCAGTTTGACAGCTGTCAAAACTCAAAGCCTCTGCTTTTGAACTTTTGGATCTTTTAAAGTAAAAAATTCATAGCTACAAAATGCCTAGACTTATCTTTCTGAAATTTCTCACAGATCAGTACCTCACTCTCATCTGCCATGTGGGCAAGTTTCATGCTTCTATCTTTTTTTTAAAAAAAGTTAAATGGGTGTCTCTCCTCATTTCTCCCAAAATACCTTGCCACTACACGCTTGAAGCTATGCTTCTGAAATTACTCACACATGTCAACCAAAGTGGTATCTTTAATGTGGACAAGTTTCATGTTTGGATCTTTAAAAATAAAAAGTTGAAGGCATAACTGTCTTTCTCCCACAACTATCGATTAAAAAAATAATAATTGCCACACAAGGCAAGCACCTATGGTTCTGTAATTTCACACACATGAGTCCCAACATACCATCTGCAATGTGGCAATGTTTCATGTGTGGATCTTTAAAAATAAAAAAGTTATAGGCATTCCTGGTTATTTGTAAAAAATTCATAGCCACAAAATGCCTGGAGCTATCTTTCTGAAATTTCTCACAGAGCAGTAACTCTAACCCATCTGCAATGTGGCCATGTTTCATCCTTCTATCTTTAAAAATAAAGTTATAGACATTTTTGTAATACAATACTAGGCTATGGTTTCCCATTCAAAATGGCATCTGATTCAAAAATCGGACGTCCGATTTTCATATCGGGATCAGATCCAACACGATATGATGGACCTCCGATTTTTCCGATCCAATTTTTTAAAAAAATCTTAAGTTCCGATTTCGATCTGATTTTTTGCGTTCCTGCACATCCCTACTTTGGATGCATTTTAGAAAATGGTCAGACAGAGGAAGCAATCTTGCTGATTGACTAAGCTTCAAGAGCGTTTTTAATTGCAGAATGACTCACAGGCAAGCTCAGAGCTACTTGGCCTCTTGTTTCCTATGTTTAAACATGTCTAGTAAATGATGCTTCCAGAGGATTATTGTGTAATGCAAGGAAAGCTAGTTAGCGGGGAGTGCAAGGGAGAGCATATCTCACTATCACATATAAACAGTTATTTTGTCTCCTTCCCAACTGGGAGGCTCAACTATGCCTCAGAGCTGTAGGTGGAAGTTGGCACTTTTTTTGCTTGGAATAATATCCCCCCCCCCCCCCCCACGCACACAGACATGCAACACTCCCTGGTTTAGCAGACCTTCAAAATTTCATTGGTTCTGTACGTGAAGTTGTTGCTAGGCAGATTGACATTGAAGAGGGCTATTTTAATTGCATAGGGCACAGCATCAGCTCTTGCATAACTGGTTTCTATGAATTCTCCACCAAAATATTCTCCTAGCCCCAAAACCCACAACATAAGGGCAGTGTATAGATTTTTCTTTTTGCATAAGCAGGGCTGGAAAATGCTAAGGTGGATCTTCTTTTTTAAGAGGCCAACAAGTAATATTTGGGACATGCTCCTGTGTAGGACTTAGAAAAACATCTGTGTTCCAGTAAAAAGCAAAGTATATCCCACGAGCTTGAAGTCTGCTTTTGTTTCTTCTGCTAATTTTTTGGAAGTGAGTGTGTGTGTTTGATCTACAATCCCGGCTACCTCACAATGACATGGAAAGGCATGCATTTCCTTCCTCCTCTCTTTTGCACACCATTTCAAAGGCATCAAGGTGTGTGCAGTTGCATTGTTGTAGCTGTGCAACCTAAATGAGCAGAGCTTGGCCAGGAAGCTTATCAGAGGAATCAATGTGCATTTAAAAAATCAAATCAAATCTCTTTTTCAGAAACTGGGTATGATCCAAGTGAATGGGGAGCAAAGCTAGATGATCGATACTACAATAACCGTGCTTTCAATGTAAGTCTTCACTCCCCTCCCATTCAATGTGCAAGAACTTTGGGACATACCTGATATGACATGGGAAATTAATGATCAGGAAAAAGTTAGTAACAACCATGGGTTATGTGTGTGTGTGCAGGGGGAAACGGGGGTTGTAGGAAGGGGGTTAACCCTTCCCCTCCATGCTGTTATACACTCTCATGAAGCTGTGATTTGTCCTATGGTGGGAGTAGTAGCTTGGGGGGAACTGTAATTGGGAAAATGGAATGGGGAAGGGTCCAAGCGAAAAGCTCCCTCAATATCGCATAGGGATATCAGACAAATCCAATATGGATTCAAATGACTTTGGATTTCTAAGAATTCCACTAGTGGATTCCACAGCAGACCACATTGTCTGAGTTGTGCAGATTTTGCCGACTTGTGAAGTGTTTACTTTCTGGAATTGTATGCATATATTTATCTGATCTCTCTTCAACCTCTGCTGTGTAGCACTCTTTTTGTGCACTCTGCTCATTGATTATATGCTGAGCTAAGAAAAATACATAGGATGTTATGTGCTAGTGAAAATTACAAAACTTGTGGGAGACTTTTTTGCATACTTTTCCGAATGAGAAAAATGAGCAATCGATGAAATGAAAGATGCCTGACAGTCTGTGAAATGCAGATGGAATGGATTAAACAAAAACTGTACATCCCTAGTGCCATAGTCCTGATTCAATTTACACCCACCCACAACATGGCTGCTATTAAAGGATCTCCCACATCATATCCAAATGTGACTCTAGTGTGGAGTTGGATGACCACTTCTGCCATAATCAGGTGACGTTTGCAACACCATTCTGATAGAATTCTGCATGTAATATAGGCTGGGTTCAGCATAGATTTAACAATCCTGCCACCATCTGCCCAGATAGTCATTCCAAGGATGGATTTATAGGTAGGCTTAATTCAGACACTGTGCCAAACCATGATTTGTGCTTCTAAAGATACTGGCAAGCCATGGTTCAGAGCTCCTTGCCTGCTTTCATTTTTCGTTTGCATGGCACTCCTATTTCTATGGTGTAATTGCTTCTTGAGAAGTGGAGTAACAGTTGAATGTCAATTCAAATATCTTGCCAAACCACATTGGGCACAAACTCTGGTTTGCAAACCCACTTTTCAAAGTATGGTTTCTGATTCTGTTTTGTTAGCTGATCACAAACTTTGGTTTATCAATTCAGCCATTGCATGAAATCATAATTAAGCCTCTTTGACCATGGTTTGGTGTGATATTTGAATTAAGCTGTAAACTCAAAAATAATTGCAGCTTCTCACTAAACACTTGAATGTGTGAAGCTGTGATAACAGATTGCAATAACGCTATCAAAGTGGTGAAGAGGATAAGGTAGGTATCCTCTCCATTTTTCAGTTGCAGAAGCCATCAAAGTGTGAGGTCCACCCCACCACCTCTTAGAGAAAGCTGCATGCCAAAATGTTATGAGGGCCTCCCTGACCTTTCTCGACCTATGTCTTCATTGGACCAAGATTTTGAATAAAGTATCACGTGTACCACCAGGCTGTAGTGCTCTTCTTGCAGGCTAGTGGGTTAAAATGCCTCTGCTTTTGCAGGAACTTGCGCCACCAGGAGGTGGTGATAAAACAGAGGAGAAGACGGAAGAACCTGAAGAACCTGCTGCACAGGCAGTAAGTAAACTCTCCAGGTTTCACTGCACAGCTTTCCTTAAACTGAGATTTCTCAGTCCCTGGTTATGGCTGACTTCTACTGATCTTGGTATTGCCCCAAAAGCTCCAGTGAGGTGACACAGAACCACTGACAGAGGCTGGAGTTAAACTTTCCATGGATTACAACAAGGGCCAACTTTGTTGTGGCTTCTTCACTTTTTGAGAGCTGTTTTGAGTGATGTTAACATAGACATTGTCTGTAGTGAACAGTAGAGTTCCTTCTTCCCAGCTTGGATATATTCTTTAAAAAATCTCTGGTTCCTGGCCAACTGAAACAATGCCTCCACTTGAAGTTAAACGACTTGAGATAGATTAGCTTATCCAGATAAAGAGAGCAGTTAACCCATCTCCGAAGCCACTTTGCATAAAGCAGCCCACTCTCTCATGTTTCCCAAGACACCTAGACATTCGAGTTGGCTCTCCCAACTAGGGTACAATTTATCCACACAATACATTTAGATTTAATAATAGTTAGCCACCAGCTGAGGGTGGCTTTACACACACACTGCTCACAAATTTTCCAGCAAAGAACCATTTTTGTGTCATGAGAAAAAAAGTGGGCACAACGTTCAAAGTAGTTAAGTACCACTGATTTCAATTAAAAAGACTCCCAATGCAATCCTGCACATGTTGCCTCAGAAGTAAGTTCCACAATATTCAGGTAAGCGCGAATAGGATGGCAACCTTCACTGGGACTTAAAACTGCTTAACTTTGACTGAATAATTTCTCATATATTTTATAATGTTTAAATGATGAGATGGACATCTTTGACCGCTACAGGCACACAAAATATGGAGATTTTTGCTCTTGCATCCTAAGGATGAACAGTTGGTATTATCTAAGCGCTAAATTCTTACATTCTTAGCAGGGGAAAACTTTCTTTTGAAAAATGATGGAAAGTTGCCCAAGTGACATTCACAAGATCTAATACTAAAAATAGCACCACTGATGTCTTGTAGAAAATATATATTTTTAAAGTGACAAAACAAGATGCATCTTGTTTTCCCACCCACCCTTGGCATCATAAGCCAGTTTCCAACAGGCCCTTTAGGTAATGGAGATGCAAGTTACAGTAATGGGGAGAGTAATCCTATGACCCCTGGACAGTGTCTGAGGAGCCATAAGATTGTTCAGATTCCTGGATCTGAGAATGGAGGCAGCGCTCCGACCCCTCCCTCTCACAGCTGGTGCATAGAGAACCATGCCGGCTGCCTCTCTGATGTCACAAAAGCAAAAGCAATTTCAGAAAATGGGGTGGTTCTGTGGGCAAGGAGGTGATGGGACTGGGAAAGCTGGCTTATGAAGAATCCTCCAGCCTCCCCAGCCTCCTTCCCTCTCACTCTGTAGAGCCCCAGCTAGATGGCCAAAAAAAGCCCATCTAGCAAAAAATGCAGAGTGGGAGGAGTGCAGAGGCAAATATCACCTCTGTGCTCCTCCCACTGTGCATAGGATGCCCATTGGCCTCCGGATTTGGAGGATGGCAGGCACCCTGATATTTAAAAAACAGAGTCTTGTGGCATCTTGAAGACTAATAAATTTATTTGGCCTAAGCTTTTGTAGACACTGTTCACTTCCTCAGATGCTTGCATCTAATGAAGTATACAGTGTCCACAAAAGCTTATGTCTGAATACATTTGTTAGTCTTCAAGGTGCCACAAAACTCTTGGTTGTTTTTGCTGCAACGGACGAGCATGGCAACCCTTCTGGAAAGTGTAAATATTTTTAAAATCTTCAGAAAATCAGCTGGTGAAATGCAACGCTTAGACCAGGGTTTTGTTATTGTTATTGTAAAGGAGGAGGCAATCCAGAAACCGCCAGCTGAGGGAAGTAGTACTTCTTTAACAGAAGAACAAGCTGCTACAAAACTTCAGGCCATGTTCAGAGGATACAAAACAAGAAAAGAAAGGAAAGTCCCAAATGAAGAACCGGGAGCTGAGGAGGAAGCAGGAAAGGAAGCTGAGAAAGTGGAAGAGCCAAGTGAGCCTGATAAAAAAGAGCCAAGTGAGCCCGATAAAAAAGAGCCACAGTAAATGAACACAGCAGTCCTGCCCGCAGTCACGTTTTAGAACTGGTTGAAGGCAAAGTCCCTTTGGTCTGCTTTAGAAGCACGAGCCAAGTTTATTAAATGAACCATAGCCTTTAAAACTGCTCCATGTTGTTCTTGATGCTCATTGGCATGTGTTTTAATGCACAAGGTCATTTTGAAGTAGTGGACGGCTACTACTTGACTTCCACCACTCCACCCTTTCAGCTACATTAAAGAGGAAAAGGTATATGATATTATAGCTCTCTTAGGGTTTATCTGCACAGTATTTTAGTTACAAAGCTGTTGTACTATGGGTGTAAATCCCAGTTCAGACCATTAGCACTTTTTCATCAAAATTACAGCCTGCATAGGCCATTCCTTCACTATACTGACCTGGTTCATGCATAATGTCAACCTTGGATACCGGTTGTTGTTGAATCGTGGGTTGTCATGTGAGAACCCTGCACTATGATTTTACTATGGGTGGCTAACCACTAACAACCCAGAGTTCACAACCCAACAACAAACCATGGGTTCTGTTTCTAGGTTGTGAATTCTGAACACAGATGCCAAAATGTCAGAGTTTTTGGTAAGTGTGGTAACATAGCATCCAGAAGCTATTTTTCTTATGAAGGGCCATTGATTTATGGAAAAAGTCAATTGGGGACAGCATTCAACTGGATGGCGTTTCCAAGATTGTGTGGTATGTGTGGTACACTCTCTCTCTGCAACCACATCCCACCCCTCTTTCCCTCTTTCTCCTTTTGTGCCACCCCATCTCCGTGGGTTGCATCAAATTTGGGCCATGTGAAATTAGGCCACAGGCTGCAGATTTCTCACCCCAGATCTAGGTGTATCCTAGTTTTTCATCTCATACTTACGCTACTTTTGCAAATGCTTTACTTTTGCCTCATACTTCTGTAAACTTAGCTTTTGTTGATTATTGCTATGCACGCCATTTTGTTCACTCCCATTTCCTTTTATATGTCTTGTAATCTAGAGCAAAGCCATTTAATGTTTTTGTATCAGAATTTCTTTTTAAAAAATTACCTTTAAGTTGCAGTTGTATGGTTTTAATATTGGATTTGTTTGTACATTTGTTTTTTAAAGTGGTGTACACCACCCTGGGATCCCTTGGGAGTCAGTCAGACAGACAGATCCATCCATTCTCTCAGATAAGTGATGGAAAATATTTACCTAGCTTGAGCTGTCTTCAGTTGACCTTGTTGGTGTAGTTAATCAACATTCTTGATCAGAAGCTACGAGAATATGATATGGCATGATTTTTACACGTGTGATTGTAGAATTATTCTGGGGTCAAAAACAGACACAATTTGTTTGCTTGTTTTGTATGTCTTTGTATTTTGAAAATTAATAAAAAATAAAATAATTCTGGAGTGGTATGTATTAATACTGTAGTATTATCTGTTAATAGAACTACAACACCAGATGGTGCGTATCAAAGAGCTAAAAACCTGTGCAAACAGGAAGCAAGCACTTCGTTATCTCCAGTATGGCATCCTGTCTTTCTGTAAAGTCAACAAAGAGTCAGACCAGATTGTGTAAGTCCCATCATACAACTGATGCTCCTAGAGGCAACGGAGGTTTTGAACATTGGCTGTAAAGCATTAGCAGTTGGCCCTGTTCCTCAAGAGTAGCATGTAACAGCCATAGTTCTTCTCTGGGCTAAACTTGGTTCTGGGGCCACCTACATGCATCACAGGGAAGCTGCCTAAAACAAACTCCTGTCACAGAAAGCTTTCCCACATCATGGATGTGATTTCTTGGGTAGATTGACACCTTCACTGGAGAGAGCCTTCATGTATGTCAGCAGCTTCCAGGTATGGTCCAAGGTTGCCAAGACTCCATGCAAAAGTACCCATCGATGTAGTAAGCTCTCCTATACATAATTATAGTCTTGACATGGAGCCTTTGCCAGGGGCGAGGATGAACACTTTGTCACCAGTAATATGTGTCTGCTGGTCCCTGGCTTTTAATAACACCTTTCTTTAGAAAAGTCACCATCTTCAAAAATCTATTTCTTGATTCTATGTTTTCAAATGGGTGTTCTTTTATATTTTTTGCCTTGAGGGCTGCAGCAGGCGAACAATCTAAAGATATAACTAAGGTCCTGTTGACCTGAGTAGCACACACTTCCAAGTACAATGTGGGATACTCTTGCCTCTCCCAAAACTCTGCTGTTTTTCAATATAGAAATACACAGTTGCCATCCTACCTCAACTTACTGAATGATCTGCAAGCCACCCTATTGCTATTGGGATGATAATTTTATTGAATAGATACTTAATGATTTTTCTTGTATCCACTTTGCATGGCAGCCTTTCCCAACTGGCTACCCTCCAGATGTGTTGGAGTACAGCTCTTGTATTCCTGACCATCAGCCCCGCAGGCTAGAACTGATGGAAAGCAGAGTCTGAAGCTTTCTGAGTTATCTAAACTCCAGGTTGGGGAAGGCTATTGTATGGTTTCTATCTTGTATGCCACCTTGAGAGGATTCTACTTCAAAGGTGGCCTAAAGATAATTTTAAATAAAGAAAACAATCCATCTTTTGTTCAAGAGATTTCGTCGTCACCACTCTCAGCACACTCTTGACATCTGACTTCAAGACGGAGGCCTGGTAGATAGTTGGCTCTGCAAACTGCTACAATCTCTGAATTCATCGCTGCAAACTGGGCTGCAGGAAAGTTGCTTTTGGACTGTGAGAAATAGATAATTAAAGGCTCCTGTTGTGAGAGCAAAAGCATCTGCCCACAAAGAAGGCTGCCCACTGTGCTTCTCCACAGGATTCAATTGCTTTGCCCGTGCTTCCGTTCCATCAACCTACGCTAGCTAGGTCCAGTATCAGCATTGGGCACCAGCTCCTAGATTGGGTCTACCTGCACCGCCCAGGTGCCTGGGTCTATGGACCACTCTTATAACGCTCCCCAATGCACTTGAGGTAGTGTTGCTCCAGGGCATTCTGGGGAAACTTAAAATGGCCCATCACTGAGTTCACCTGCTGCCGGGTAAATTCAGTGATAGAGGAAAGGGTCCACCAGGGAGCACTTTGTCCAGGGGTCATCAAACCAGGTGTACTTGGATTTCTCAGTCATGGAGCAAAGGTGAAGAGTTACCTGCTTATGGAGGAGGCATGTCAAACATTGACTCACACAGAAACACAGGGAGATGACTCACAGAAATAGGCTCACCTCGAGAGTTTGGAGTTTCCCCCTGCCTCTTAGACAGGGAGCTGTGAATTCTGACAAAATGTAGCCCTGCTGGACTATACTCGGGTGTTACTGCGATTGCCTCAAACCCCTTTATGCTTTATTTATTTTAATATGTTAACCTTCAGCTCGAAAGGAGCTCTCACAATCATAAAACTAAAAGACCCCATCAGCATTACATTATAGAACAAAACAATTAAAATTGAAGAGTTGGTAAGTGTATCATTTATGGAACTTACACACTACCTTTCCTCCAAGAAGCTCAAGGTAGTGAATATCATTCTTTTTCTCCCCCCCCCCCTTTTATCCGCTTCACTATCCTGTAAGGTTGGCTGGGCTGGGAGAGAGAGACTGGCCAGTGGCATCCAGTGAGCTTCATGGCCAAGTGGGAATTTGAAGCTGGGTGTCCCTTATCCCAGTCTGGTACTCTAATGGCTATAGCACACTGTAAGTATGTGTGTGTGTGTGTGTGCATGTGTGCGGGGGGGGGGGGGGAAGAAGGCAATCCCTAAGATAACTGGGTCCCCCCCCCCAACCAGGTCTTACAGGTCGTTTAAGCTATTATGCATCCGTCAGGCACAAGCTGCCTGCAGTGAGGATTTTTAGGATGGGATGTCCTTGGGCAAAGCAGGTATCAATATCCACCCACAATGTCTCTCTCTCTCTCTCTCTCTCTCTCTCTCTCTCTCTCTCTCTCTCTCTCTCTCTCTCTCTCTTTCTCCTCTGTACAAAGATCTCTACTTTCCCTCTTCTGCTCTGCTTAGTAACATGGCAAAATTGCTAGGGAACTTGCAGATTTCACATCAGTTTGGAGCACTTGAACAGAGTGAAGGGTTGTTAAAGGAAATGTGAAAGAGAATAGGCATCTTATAAAGAAATAAAAAGATTTTTCAAAATTACTTCTAAGTAGCAGACAGTGCTGTTGTTATGGTGAGCTGTTTCTAAAGTTAACGCAATTAAGCTCAGAGATAATTTATTGACAGCCCTGTCAGTGCCCTGATGGATAGCATTTCTCTAAGGAAATTGATACCCTTTGGCAGAAGCTGTTCTTTCCAAGCAGAACCTGAAAGGGGGAAACAGGATTACTAAAGGTGGTGCCCTCCAGGTATTTGGGACTATAATTCCCATTAGGCTGAGCAAGCATGGCCAATGGATGAGAGGAGCTGGAGTCCAAAACATCTGGAGGGCATCTCTTGGGGAAGACTATGTGGTAAGATAGCCTCTGGAGTGGTGGCCAACTGGACTTCCAAGAGGCCCTGATCAGTGTATGATGCTAATTTGGCCAATGTCTCTAAGGTATCCCCTGGTCATTGTGAGTACTTCATTTAGGCTGTGAGTACTCCATTGAGTCTGTTCAGGTGCAAAAATAGACACCTTTAAAGGTTGTGTAGAAGAGAGATTTTCAGCAGGTATAGTTATCTGCTGAATTTCCTCTTCTATGCAACTATTAAAAGTGTATCAGCCCTGTCCTCTTGCAACTTGCCACTTTACAGAAGAGCCAAACTTCACATCCAGTGCAATCATATATGTGTGCTTCTGTAGAAGCAAAACTCAATGAGTTCAGTAGGGCTTACTCCCAAAGTACACGCAGGAGATATTTGCAAAGTTTATCACTTCAAAATGAACAGATGCATCATTAAGGTTAAGGAAGGTTAAGGATTTTTGGTGAGAGATGTTTGTTAGACAAGCATTCCATGTGAATGATTTCCAGTCCAAAAGGATTTTCTGGTATAATTTATCTAGAAAAAAATACACATTTCGTTATTATATTTCTATACTATCCCATAGCCAAAGCTCCCTGGGCTTTTCTAGGAGCAGCATGCCATGTGTGTGATTCTGTCAGCATGTGTTAATGGAGACTGTTTGGTTTTATAGAGGATCTTTTGTATATGGAAAAAATATTTTATTTTCCCATCCCAACAAGCTCTGTGGATTGGCAGTGCTTACACTCACTAAAAGGAAATGTTTTCAGGTGTAAAAGTAAAGTGTCCTAATTCAAGGAAAGGGGGGGCATGCCCCAACCAGCAAAAAATGTGGGAAACATTGTTTAAAATCTGTGTGTGTGTGTGTGTGTGTGTGTTTGTGTTTATAAAAAGAAGAATTGTTGAGATGGGACACAACCTGCTAAAACTGAACCCAGAGATTGGCTCAATTCGGACAACATGTTAAGCAACGGTTGTTTAATTAAACAACCATCAGTTGAGTTGTTTAACGTGTCATCTGGAGGGAGGCAAACAACCCACAGTTGGTTAAGCGGGAGAGTTAAACAACGGAGATAAACAACTCACTTGCAAGTTGTTTAAAAATTAGTCAATTGACTAACGTGTCGTCTGGAGCGGTGCGTTGGTTAAACAACTGAGGTGAGTACATTAACAGAAAGGATCAGAGAGGAGAGCGGCAGAAAGCTGCCGGCCGCTCAGGCACGCTTGCAACAGAGCCCCGGCATTGCAGCCATAGCAACCAGGACGCCCGCCTCCCCCAAGCACGGAGCTCAACAAGAGGCCAGCTCCTGCAAGCACTCATGCAGGGTGCCCAGTCAGCTACCCAAACGGACAGGGAAGTACACCAGAAGGGCACTATGACAAAGGGGGGAGGGGGGATGGAATAAACGAGAAGCCCAGGCGCCCAGGAACAAGGGGCTGCCCCCCCACACCAACAGGGAGAACAACAACCCATCCAAAGTAGACCCCCACTGCACCGCCACCTCCACCCTCGCATCACCCAGAAGGACGAGGGCAGGGGAAGTGGTGACCAGAGAGCCCCCCCTCATCCGCCCAACATGGCTGGACAGCGAGCTAAGGCCACGCACATCCCCAAGACGCACGAAATGCCAAGGCGAAGGTTGCCCGTGGGTGACAGCTACCCACCTGCGGATGTTGTGGAAAACCGGCGGAGGCATGCACAACATCTGCGAGTCCTGTGGGGACGTGTTACTGGCCGAGCACCCCGACCTCCCTCGGGCAGGTGAGGACGCCAATGCCATCCCTGTGGACGTGCGTGACATCAAGCCTTTGCCGGGCCCCGAGAATCCCGTTGGGGAGCATCGCGCCCGTGCGGAGGCGTCCCGGGTGCGTCAAAGCATCAGTGCCTGGATCTGGCTGCGCTACCCCCACCCCCTGTCAGCGTCAGCTGTGCAGTTTCATCTGTGGACTGGCATCTCTCTCTGGCATGTCGCCCCTCACCACCACATCCCCTTGGCACGTTCCGTGCTTGGCTCCCTGGGGGTGTGGCCTCGGCCGTCCCTTCTTCACCGCTGTGCCTTCCAGCCGCCTCCTCCTTTCCTGGGGGCAACTGTCCTCTCCATAGGTTCTGCCCTGGCTTAGTGGTGCCCATGTGCCTTATTGCCCATGTCTGGTCTCCCTGCTGAATAAAGTTTTCTACACCACCCCACTCTTGCCTTCTTTCCTGAGTGTGCAGAAGATGCTCTAGGAGGGAGGTGGGGGGTTGGGGGCTGAGGCTGGGGGCCGTGGGTCTTCCTCGCGACTGCCACGTCTCTCATGTAGGGTGGGTGAAGGGTAGCTCCCTGGGGCGTGGGTGCCAACTTTGGAATTGCAGTGCTGGGCGTGGGGTGCGAATGTTGTATTGGTGCTGCCATTCATCCTGGCTGCCTCTTTGCCCGAGGCTGCTGAGTTCCGCCCACTGATTGTGGCAGCCAATGGGGTTTGGGAGGCGTGTCCTGCATTGGCTTCAATGGCGGCGCCCATGAATTTTCGGCCACAGTGTGTTCTGGGATACCTCCTGGAGGACGGAGTTTGGTAAGCGGGGAAAATGGCGGCCGAGCTGTCAGTCAGAACCAAGTATGCTATTAGCAACCGGGGTGGTTGCTGATTCCTTGCAGCGCCTGCTGCAGCGTGTCGTCTGTGGATCACCACCTCTTTAACACACCGTCAGTAGGTTATTACCCCTCAGTTGCTTAACGTGTTGTCCGAATTGAGCCATTGTCAACTTTTCTTTGATCAATACTTCACTTTGCATTCCTTCTAAACCAGTGCCTGAAGAATAAAAGAGTTCCCCGCTTCCTCTTTCTGCTCTTTGGGTGGAAGCTAAGTACTCACGAAGACACTTGTTTAATGAAAACTTAATAAATTGCCACCACTAACTGGATAGATCCCCAAGGTCTCTGTAATTATTACAGGTGATCACCTGAGAGTTCTTACACATAGTTCCAGGGTTGTTGTTTTTATTTTTTATGGTACGAACATTCAAGCTGTTGTCTCCAAGAACCCCTGTCCTACTACTACGATGTCTGTTAAGGACAGAGAAAAGTGATCTACATGTGCCTCTCTAGATGATACTTAACGGTTCTAATTTTAGTTTTCTAGCATCCCAGGAGGCTGTCACAGCTCCCTTTGTGAGGGAGGAACGTGGCATCTGCTATTATCACCAGCATCATGAATATGCAATGGGGGAAAAAAGAAAAAGAACTACACTGCTACAGTGGAGGAGGTCAGAGAGGGAACTCTTTCTTGGGCATGGGTCAAGCAGATTGTCTTCTTTGCTCCAAATGGACGAAGGGCAACCGATTTTCACATGTGGTCTTCTCTCTGTAGTTATGTCTAGAATAAAAAGCTCTTCTCGTGAGAATCTCTCAACCCCTATCGTCATGTTATTGGACACATGCCAGTTGAAGCCCCGCCACTGCAGAGTGTCATTTAGTTTTACAAATGCTTGCCCCACTTTTGAACAGCAAGACCGCCTAAGGAGGCTTGCAGCAATTTAAAAAGGCAATATGACAACGAAACCTCTGCAATAGGAATACATTGAATAACAGAGAGCTGAAAGAAACAGGAGTGACTGCACCACAAAGCAACAGCAGAAGAAACATTCTGAGCCAAATGCTTGGTGAAACAGGGATGCCTTTGCTGCTCACCTGAAGGCCAAGGGAGGCACTCAGGCTTTCCGAGGGAGAAAGTTCCATAACCCTGGTGCCACTCCTGAGAAGGCCCGTCTGTGCATACCAACCATCCAAACTTCAGAAGGCAAAAAGACATGGGACAGGGCCTCAATGAGAAACATAGTGGGCCTGGTTCTCATGTCATGACCACCCAAGGTTTATTTAAACTCTTGGTAGCCTGGAGCAAACATGTCTACTTCCGACGCTGAGTCTGTTCCTGCTGAGCCCACTCCCGTTCTGTCTCTGGGTTGTTGTCCACAACATCCAAACCTGGAATTGTGGGTAGTTGGGGGAGGAACAACCCAGACTTGTAACCCATAGTTTATTCTTGGATTACAAGTCTGGGTTGTTCCTTCCCCCAACAACCTACAATTCTAGGTTCAGATGTCATGGACAGCAATCCAAGGATGGAGCATTGCTGCTTTCTCACTCCTGCTTCATTCTCAACAACCCACGGTACGGTTTAAGAAACTGGGTTGTTGCAGTGTATAAACTGTGTCTCTTTGTGTGAATATAAAAAGCTGGTCAGACTATTTATCTATTTAGCCTAGCATTGTCTACTTTAAAACAGCCTTAGAACACAAAATTAAGACAGCGGCGGTAAAATGACCAGAAGCCCTCCCAATTAACAAAAGCATTGGTAAATGTTACATTTTTTTTCTCAAGAGTATCTTAAAAGGTAATAAATGCACCGGCAGGGCTGGTGTCAGGAGTCAGCATAGTTGGGCATCTGCTGAGGCCCCCTGCTGACCACAGCCTACGGGCTATGCAGATGTTGTTCTTTGCCATTTATTTATGGAAACGTTCGTAAAAAGGAGGCAGCCTTCTACTGTTTCTGTTATTAATTTCAGTAACATAACAGAAGAGGGAACAGGAGGCTGCAGCCCATACTGGTAGGAGGCTGGCACAAAGGGAATGCTCAGCAGGTGGAAATCACAGTCTGTGCACTGTATCTGGTACTCATCTCCACCCAAGACCCCTTCCATTTAGCTACGAAGAATCTTCGCTTGCCTTTGACCATCATGGGGGAAGAACAGGCCATGGATAGATATATTATGAGCAAGGAAATCCCAAATCAGACCTGAACTCACTATGTGCTCATGGGCAAGCCACTGCTTTCTCAACTTCAGCCCTCCATTCTACAATATGAGGATAATAATAGTGGACCACCTATGTGAGAGATAATGTATGTGAAGCACTTTGAACACTTAAAATGGGCCATATTACATGTATGCTTGCTTAGTCTGCTGTACAGATGCTCACTGTTGATGGGCAACTTCAAGGCCTCTGCTGCTCTTTTTTCGGATGCTTTTTAAAAAATCTTCAAACCAGAATTGGATAGGATAGTTCTTCAAATAGAGGGTTGTCCTCTGTAAAATAGGACACCTGGTCACCCTACTGACAGAGCAGGGGCCTGCCGGAGGACACTTTGCCCAGGGCCTCTTCAGATGTGGAGCTGTCCCTGCTTCCATCGACATTCCTCCATGAAACAAGAAGATGGAACCGCCCAACCCTTCACTGATCGTCAACATCATGACGGGGCGTAATGGAAGAAGTCATCACGTATGAACCATGTGCTCTGACAGACTGGCCAAGATGAGGTGGAATGTATTAAGGGCATTCACTTTATTTAGGATTAGCTTGTCCTTCTCTCGTCAGCAAATCTCAACAAAGAAAGACTTGTGGTACTCTGGCAAAGAAATAAAGCTGGAATTAATGTAATAGTGGATTTGAAGTTGTTTGGATTAGGGGGACAAAGAGGTATCAGCAGGGTTTTCTTTTCCCTAAAAAACAATACAGCAATAACTGCCCCAGTGGGACATCATCAACCACATAATCACCATGAGTAATATAACTGAAGGAAAATGCATACATTGGAACAAGCTCAACTCTGTTGTGCTAGAAATGCCCTGATCTTTGACTTCCTTTCCCTACTGACAAAACAGTCACTCCAAAATCCCAGCATGAGGCATATTTCTTGGATAGACAGAATCAAGAAATTTTAACTAATAATACTGCAATGCTATGCATACTAACATAAAAGTAAGGCCACTTGTATATTGTGGGAATTACTTCTGAGTAAGCATAGAAGAGGATAGGACTGGACATCAAATACTTCATGCTCAGTAAGGCTACTTTTCATGTTCTCCAGTGTCTATCTGTCCTCTGACTGAGAGGAGGACAGAGGGGGAGGAAACTTAATGCAGTAACCCATTCCCTGTGACACTGAGACCTTCCCAGCCAGAACCATGCGGGTTTTCCAGACTCTTTAGACTCACAGGACACCCATCCAATGCAGCCCTTATTGCCTTCAGACTGGAGGCACTAGCAGCTTCTTAATTGGACAATAGCCCTGTAAGAAGCTAATAGCTCCTTGGACAGGTTAAGTTAACAGGAGATCCAGAACTGCCAACCATCACAAGGTTTCAGAAGGCCTCCACATGTTGCTGAGACAACAGCTCTTCCTGAATGAGTTCCAGCCACATAGATCTGCCCAGGGTCCTGAAAGGTCCTACCATGTTGTCCTGCATAGCTGGACTTGACTCTGCTTCATTGGACTTCTGTTTCCTGACTCCAAGCTGAGCAGAGCAGAAGAGGAAGCTGCCCCAGCTGGACTAGAAGGAATATAAGGAAGAGAGCTCTGAGAGAGGAAACAATCAGAGTGAGCAAACAGGGAGAGCAAACAGGAGTTTGTCAGGGGGAGTGTAGTGTAGTGGAAGAGGAGACCAATGCAAAGAAGAGAAAGGCCTCAAGTAAATCCAGGAGGCTGCCAGTTCAGAGCTGCCATGTGCTCCTGAGTGCTGATTTAAGGGGTGTGTCCTGACAGCTGCTACTGAAAGCTGCTAAGCTGCTGCTGGGCCTGGAAGGGTGTGGCCTGATTTCCTCATTGTTCTCAGTAGCTGAATGGGTGGGGAGAGTCATTCTGTTCCCTGACACCAAGCTGAGCAGAGCAGAAGAGGAAGCTGCCCCAGCTGGACAAGAAGTAATATAAGGAAGAGAGCTCCCAGAGAGTGAGTGATCAGAGCGACGGCAGGGGAGGTCCTTAACAAAATTCCAACACAATCAGAAGGCAGAAACAAAACAGAAATGGAGACTATGGATGGAATGGAGTCTCTAGTGGTGGTGACCAGCAACGTGTGTGCAATGTTCGTGTTCCTGCCTGAGATCAACATGGTGTACACCTGCAACAAGTGCGAGCTGGTTGCACTATTGGAAGAAAAAGTGAAAGCATTTGAGCGGCAAGTGTTCACCCTCCAAGGAATAAGAGAAGCCAAAGAGTTCTTGGACAGAACGGTGGAACTGCAACAGCAACAAGAAGCGCGAGAGATTGAAGAGCCACAGCAAGCCGAAGCAGCCAACGAAGATGGAACTCCTTGGAAGAGGGTGACAGTTAGGAGCAGAAGAACTAGAAGACACTCTGCACCAGTGGAACCATTAGAGTTATGCAACCACTTTCAGATACTGGAGGAAGAGACTGGAGGAGAGCCTGCAGAGGAAGAATTGCAGGAGACCCTGTGCAACAGTGAGCAAGAGACAGAAGATCAGCCGACCAAGAAGAAGAGAAGAGTAGTCATTGTGGGAGACTCTCTGCTGCATGGGACTGAAACCCAAGTATGTTGCAAAGACCCATGGACTTGCCAGGTGTGCTGTCTCCCTGGAGCGCAGATTAGAGAAGTGACTGAAGGGTTGCCAAAACTCATCAAGCACACTGACACATATCCTTTTCTTCTCATCCATGTGGGAACAAATGATATTGCCAAGCGGAGCTACGAAGAAATCGCGTCAGACTTTGAAGCTCTGGGAAGGAAACCCAAGAACTTTGGGGCCCAGATAGTTTTCTCATCCATCCTCCCAGTTCTTGGAAGAGGAATAGAAAGGGAAAGAAAAATACTCTGAGTGAACGACTGGCTACGAAGGTGGTGCCGACGTGAGGTATTCAGATTCAGGGACCATGGGCTACGCTACTTGGAAGGTGGACTGATGGCAAAGGACGGGTTGTACCTCACAAGGGCTGGGAAGAATGTGTTCAGCCACAGCATGAAGAACCCCATCAGGAGGGCATTAAACTGAATCCTATGGGGGCAGGAGACGTAAACTTTGAGGCAACAACGGATGAAGGCTTATGCACCATAACAGAGAGAACAGCTCCAATAGTGCCCCAAAACAGTGTTCACAACAATGTATGAAAGAAGCCAGACTGCAAAGCACATGGGCTTTGATGCCTATATACCAATGCCCAGAGTATGGGAAACAAACAGAATGAACTTGAACTCTTAATACATGAAGGCAAATTTGACTTGATAGGTATAACTGAAACTTGGTGGGATGACTCCCATGATTGGCATATAGCAATTGAAGGATATAACTTGTTCAAAAAGAACAGAAGAAATAGAAAGGGAGGTGGAGTCGCACTATATGTTAAAAATACTTATCCCTGCACATAAATACAAGAGGATGAGCCTGGGAGCCCCATCGAGAGCATCTGGATTAAAATAAATGGAGCAAGGAATAAAAGGAACATGATAGTTGGAGTTTACTACTGACCACCCAATCAAGGAGAAGATGACAAAACTTTTGAGAAGGAAATTGCCAGTGTTTCAAGGAAATCGATGCAGTAGTAATGGGGGACTTCAATTACCCCGATATCTGTTGGGAAACAAATTCTGCCAAAAGTGGCTAAGAAATTCCTGACACGTGTGGCTGATAACTTTCTCCTACAGAAAGTAGAGGAAGGAACTAGAGAAATGGCTATCCTTGACTTGATACTGACCAATAGGGATGTCTTAGTGGATAAAGTGGCAGTTACGGGAACTCTGGGGGAAGGTGACCATGTCATACTTGAGTTCTTGATTTTAAAGGAATTAAAAGCTGAGTGTAGCCATACACGTACTCTGGATTTCAGGAGAGCTGATTTTAATAAACTCAGAACTATAATAAGTAAGGTCCCATGGCAAGCGACCCTAATGAGAAAAGGAGTCTAAGGTGGGTGGGAGTTTTTAAAACAGGAAATTTTAAAGGCCCAATTACAAACAATTCCAACAAGGAAAAAAGATAGAACACAACAGAAGAAACCAATGTGGCTCCACAAAAAGCTTAGAGATTACATGAAAATAAAAAAGGATACATATAGGAAGTGGAAGGATGGCCAGGCTACAAAAGAAGAGTACAAACAAGTAGCACAGAAGTGCCGTAATGGTGTCAGGAAGGCTAAAGCTGAGAAAGAGCTGAGGCTAGCGAGGGATGCTAAAAGCAATAAAAAGGCTTTCTTCAGATACGTGAATAGTAAAAGACAGAGGAAAGAAATGGTGGTTCAACTGCTTCATGAGGATGGCAGATTGGTAACAGATGACAAAGAAAAGGCTGAAGTGCTCAATTCCTACTTTGGCTCAGTCTTCTCTCAAAAGCGGGTCTATGACCCGCCTGGAAAAAGTGAAGCACAAGCTGTCGGGGCAGGATTGCAGTTTGAGATTGATAAACAAATGGTCAAGGAACACCTAATTTCTTTGAACGAGTTCAAATCTCCAAGGCCTGACAAAATGCATCCTAGAGTAATAAAGGAGTTGGCAGAAGAACACTCAGAACCACTGTCTATTATCTTTGAGAAATCATGGAAGATGGGTGAAGTGCCAGACAACTGGAGGAGGGCTAATGTTGTCCTTATCTTCAAAAAGGAGGTACCTGGGAACTACAGACCAGTCACTCTGACATCCATCCCTGAGAAAATTTTGGAGCAGTTTATAAAGAAGTCAATCTGTAAACACCTTGAAAACAATGCAGTGATTACTAGAAGCCAGCATGGATTTGTCAAGAACAAATCCTGTCAGACTAATCTGATCTCACTTTTTGATTGGGTAACCTCCCTTGTGGACTGTGGGAATGCTGTGGATATAGTATATCTTGACTTCAGCAAAGCTTTTGACAAAGTGCCCCATGACATACTGATTAACAAACTAGTGAAAAGTGGGCTAGATGGAACAACTATTAGGTGGATCCACAGTTGGCTACAGAATCAGACTCAAAGAGTGCTTATCAATGGTACCTTTTCACACTGGGGGGAGGTAACGAGCGGGGTACCGCAGGGCTCAGTCCTGGGCCCAGCGCTCTTCAACATTTTTATTAATGATTTGGACGAGGAGGTGCAGGGAATGCTTATCAAATTTGCAGACAACACAAAATTGAGTGGGATTGCTAATACCCTGGAAGACAGAAACAAACTTCAAAGTGATCTTGATAGACTGGAGCGCTGGGCTGAAAACAACAGAATGAAAATTCATAGGGATAAATGCCAAGTTCTACACCTAGGAAAAAGAAACCAAATGCACAGTTACAAGATGGGGGATACTTGGCTAATCAATAAGACAAGCAAGAAGGATCTTGGAATTGTTGTAGATCACAAGCTGAATATGAGCCAACAGTGTGATGTGGCTGCAAAAAAAGCAAACGCTATTTTGGGCTGCATTAATAGAAGTATAGCTTCCAAATTGAGCGAGGTGCTGGTTCCCCTCTATCCGGCACTGGTTAGGCCCCATCTTGAGTATTGCGTCCAGTTCTGGGCACCACACTTCAAGAAGGATGCAGACAAGCTGGAGCGTGTTCAGAGGAGGGCAATGAAGATGTTTAGGGGTCTGGAAACAAAGCCCTATGAAAAGAGATCGAAAGCCTGGAGAAGAGAAGATTGAGGGGAGAGATGATAGCAGTCTTCAAATACTTGAAAGATTGTCACACAGAAGAGGGCCAGGATCTCTTCTCGATCAACCCAGAATGCAGATCACGGAATAATGGGCTCAAGTTACAGGAAGCCAGATTCTGGCTGGACATCAGGAAAAACTTCCTGACTGTTAGAGCAGTACGACAATGGAACCAATTACCTAGGGAGATGGTGGGCTCTCCCACATTAGAGGCATTCAAGAGGCAGCTGGACAACCATCTGTCAGGGATACTTTAAGGTAGATTCCTGCATTGAGCAGGGGGTTGGACTCGATGTCCTTATAGGCCCCTTCCAACTATAGTATTCTATGATTCTATGACTCTGCCTCACTCTTCTAGTAAGTACAAATGCTACAGATCAGTTTTCTTGGGAACCCTGAGCCAGACAGGGTATTTCTAATACTCTCCCAAAGTGCTCATTTTGAATTGTATTTTATCCTAAAATAGCATTTATAGGTGGTTTTGCAGCTGAGAACCACATCGCAAAATGTGAAGAACGGCAAAACCTGAAGGCTAACTGCATTCTGATCCATGAATTTGTTTTAAGGGGCTGATAAGGTCAGTTTGCATAAGAATTTGCCAAAAAAACCTGAATTCCTCAAAGATCCCTGCTACATCTCTGTGCATAAGCCAGTTACATAACCAAAACCTGTGTAAAGCCAGAATCAGTGGTCAGGATTGGAGGATTCAGAGAATGGTAACAATGGAGATGACATGTTCGGTCCCCCCACCCCCTGAATTATCTCATGTTCTTCCTAGAGAGGTTGGCCTGGCGCCAACATCGCCATCCTTTTGGTACCAGGTTAAGACTTTCCTCTACTCCCAGGTGTTTGACAGCATAAGATAGTGGTTTGATCGTTTGTGGGGGTTTTATTGCTGATTGTTATCTATTTTTTGTATATAATTGGTTTTTATATTATGTTTTATATTATATTTTTAAGGTTTTAATCTTTTGCAAACTGCCCAGAGTGTTTTGGCTATTGGGCTATACAGAACTGCAATCAATCAATCAATCAATCAATCAATCAAAGACAAACAAAAACAAAGAGCTTGAACCAAGAAGATCTGTATTTGCACTCCATAACGTATGCAAAAGAGCTACTAGTTCTAACCATTAGACTGTCATGAGGCAGTCTGAAGAATCTTCCTCTGAGGAGGAAGAAGTGGCAGAGACTGCAGCTTTACCCATTCCCCAGGACTTACCGGAGGAGGAGGAACAGCAGGGAGATTCCTCTGAAGAGCCCCAGGAAAGCCACCCTCTCCCACCCCCAGTTTCTAATGAGGAAGACTCAGGGCCTGAAGGAGTTTGTCCAGTAACTCCCCAGCAAAGGTGGCAGCTCAAACGGGCGGAGAAAACTAAGCCCACAAGGCGAAGCATGAGACTGAGAAAACAGAGCACAGCTGATGCAAGCCTTAAGTAAGATAACGAAGGAATTGCACGCAGCTGTGAACAGGCTCAAGCAACTATAAAGGAGAAAGAAGGCAGAAGCTAAGATCTGTTGAGTACAACCGTCGTCTTCGGCTCTTGACACCCGGCATACTCCTGAATCGGAACCTGTGGACTGAACAACCGGCTTGACTATTTTGGCTCTGGACTTTGGACTGCTCTAATACTTGGTTTGACCCTTGGCTTGACATTCGGACGGACTGAACTTTTGGCGTGACCTTGGCTATTGGTAATTGGATTTTGGAATTGCAAATAAACCCTTTAAACCGTTAAAGGCCTGGCATTTTTCCCAGACATTCTTAGATAAGGGAGTTGGCAGGCTTCCTATACTAAGAGTCGTAAATACGACATAGACACCCCTGAACAGGGCCCAACTCTGCCACCCCTAACCTAGCTGCACTGTATCCCCCAATCTCTGTGCCCAGTCCCTTCTCTCTCCCCCAGTCAGATCCATCTCCCCATCTCTAACCAAAAACACCCCACGGTTCTCTCACCGCCTCCTCCTACCATAAGATTGGTTGACAGGAAGGTTCTGTTTTCACACTGGTGTTTTTCTGAGTGGAGCTGCACATTAAGCTCACCTTACTTCAAAGCTATAATTGGTACCAAGGGGAATTCAAACCCTTAGATCAATTCAGGACTTGGAACATCAAACAAGAATATAGCTGGTGGGGGCTTAACAAATGACTCCTACCTTCAAGATTAGCATTGGGTGAGTCAGCCCTTGTGGATCAAGAAACAGACATAGCGCCCATTATGAGATGGTCATATATTTCTTCATTGCCAGTGTGCATAGTCAACCAGTGAGGATCTTGCCTAGTAACTACAATCATCTATGAAAGTGTGAAGGAAGGTGGGCTGCCTCTACAAGAGGCATTTAAAGCTCTTTCAAGGCGCATTAAAAAATTTACCTCTACAAGAATGGAGCACAAATTGGGCATAGAGGCCCATTTTCTCTCTGATTATGCGCATTATCGAATGCGTGTTAAATAGCAAGTTTTATTTTGCTCTGGCCGTTAAAGCGCATTTGACTATGCGAACAAGCGATTCTCTGCATTAACTACTTGTAAAGCGCATTTGAAACAACCGGTAAGGTCACCAGCTGAGTGCTCAATTACCTCCTGCATACAAGCATTTACGATACTTCCCAAGAGCATTAAAATTAGAGATAGAAGCGAGACTGAAAGAACAAGATATTCTTAAGCTAAGGAATTGGATGGGAAAGATGAAGGGTAGTGAGCATATTAAAGATTTGTTTAAAGGACAAAAGATAGCGTGGTTCAAGTGTCTGCAACTGGTAAAATGGACAGAGGAATGGAGGATGAAAAATAAGAAATGTAGAAACAATACCAGATTTGAAGATTTAATTGAACAAATAGAAAAAAAAGATAAAGCTAGAGCTAAGAAAGGACTCACTAGCGAGATATATAAAATATTAATAGAGGAGGAATTTCAGGACTCACTTAAGGTTATAAAAGAGGTATGGGAAGAAGATCTAAGGGAAAAAATCAATGAAGATAATTGGGGGAGGATATGGAATGGAAGAATGTTGAAATTATTGTCGATTAGAATTAAGGAGAACTATTATAAGATAGTATGGAGATGGTATCTAACACCTGTAAGATTTCACCAGATTGATAAAAAAGTGTCCAAGAACTGTTGGAGGGGATGTCAGGAGGTTGGGACCTATTTTCATATGTGGTGGAGCTGTGAACAGGTACAAAAATTTTGGGAAAGGGTTTTTAAAGAAATAAGTGATATAATTGGAAGTAAATTGGAATTAAACCCGAAGTTAGCTCTACTAGCAATTTGGGATAGTAGGAATAAGCATATAATTAACAGAGAATTGGTAAACAACCTCCTGGCACCCGTTAGATTAATGGTTGCTAAAAATTGGAAAGGGCAACAAAGTTATAAAATAGAAGATTGGTATAAAGAAATTTGGGATATTGCATTGAATGACATGTTGACATGTAAAATGAAAATAATGAGGGGAATGTCCAGTAAGAGTGATTTTGGAGATATATGGAATCCCTTTTTGGAATATGTTTTAAGATCGGGAAAGGGACAATCGCCTTCAAAAGAATAATTAAAATTTTGGAAGGATGATGGATGAATGTGAGTAGGTCTCGGGGGGGCGGGGTGCACGGGGGAAGTCGAGGGAGTTAGTTTGTTTATGTATTATGTGTATGTTTGTTTGGTTTGTTGAAAAATCAATAAAAATTATATAATAATAATAAAAAAAAAGCATTTACGATAAAGCGCTTCCGTGGATGATCCTGACCACTGATTCTGACTTTACACAGGTTTTGGTTATGTAACTGGCTTATAAACAGGGATGTTTAAGGAATATGTTTTTTTGTTTTTGTGCTTGTATGTGTGTGTGTGTGTGTGTTTTGTTGTTTTTTGCAAATTCTTGTACAAACTCAGCAGCACCTTAAAAACAAATTCATGGATTCAGATTTTGCACTTCTTCACCTTTTGCAATGCAGTTCTCAGCTCCCAAACCACCTGTAACAATGCTATTTTGGAAGAAAATACATTTCAAAATGCTCACTTTGAGAGAAAATATGTTGAGAAATGCTTATTTTGTATATCTAAACATTTTCTCTCAAAGTGAGCATTCTCACAATGCATATTTTGTGAGAAAATGACTTAAATGATACATATCAAAATATGTAATTAAATCTACATTCTCATGTAGATTTTTTAAAAATCTGCAAATTAATGTGGAAAGGGGATGAAAAGGACTTATAAATGAATGCATACAAAGTGATATAGTTCAGAAATCAACTAATCCATCTATCCCCTGGTTATACAGCTGCTTGGTAATTCTTTCTTTCTTTTTTAAAAGCCGTAGCAGGTTTTTTATTAGTCCACAGGAGAGATGGAGGCAAGCTCAAGACATTTGCAGCCTGAGATAGAGTAGCAAACAGACACTCTTCCATTAGGCAGAGAGCCAGCCCTACCATTAGATAGGGTAAGGCAGCTACCTCAGGCGGCAGATGCTGTGAGGCAGCAGAAAGGTCACGGAAGAGAGAGCTGTGGTCCACATGGCCTATCCTGCATCCCCTAAGCTAGCCCACTGTCTTCAGGTGGGGTGGAGGATACTCTTCCATGGCCAATGTTGAAGAAAAAGATTCAACCACCAATCCAGTTGGCTTTCGTACATGGAAAAGAATAGGGCGCCATCTTGTCTTTTGCATCAGGCAGCAAAATGTATTGGGCCGGCCCTGAAATACATTGTGCGGCTGTTCTGCCTTTTCCTCCTTAAGAGATTTTCTATGATGAGACAAAAAAGGTGGAAGAAATGGTGGGAAAACACGGGAGAGTTTTTAACGGAAGACTTCACCATCTGGGCCCTCCATAAAATTCTGTGAAGGAGGCAGAGCAATCACACAATAAAAGTTCCAGTAAAAGCACCCTGATTGTATTTTAATCTGTTGGTCACTACGTTGGGGCTCTCTGTATTGTTCAGAAATAAACAACAGTAACAGTCGTTAGTTTTTGCCATGATTTTGCAACGGAGAACAAAAATGGCACCTTTTAGCTAAAGCTCACTTCTGTATTTTGTGTTTTCCTCTCAGCATCTCCAGCATTCCCATGCTGGTTGAGGGCCCCAGGTTAATGAAGGCTGAGTGAAAAGCATCTTTAGGGTTCAACGACACAATAGTGTTTCCTGGCTCCAGTTTGGTCTTTTAATGCTAATCATGTAGTAGGATAAAAGGGAGGAGAAATCCAGCCATAGGAAAGCCTTGGAGGAATCCAAAAATCGATTGAGAGGCCATCTGCTCTTCAGATCAAATAGAAAACTAGTCCCCTGTGGAGGATTACCAGCAAGGTTTTTAACACCCACTGAAAGCAATAAAAAACCCGCCCCTCACTTTAGTTTTAATGGCATTGGGATTTGAGCCACAGAAATGGAAGAGCCTTAATTTAGAAGCTGGAAGATGATTTTAATGCAAATGTTACTGAAAACAGTGGCAAGACAAAAACTTCCTTCCCACTGACATTCAGGGAAGAGTGACATTTTCAGTAGTTACAGCCTTATGTTTGCGAGAAAGAGTCGTCGAGACAGACGATGAGGACTTGAGATGTGCTATAAAAGCCTCATGTTCCAAAAACAAACTCACTGGCTGAAAAGCATAGGAAGGACGGAGAGGAAATCACATTTGCCTAATTTCAAGGCAGTCTAGGGGAAAGCACCCGTGTGGCTCTTTAGAGACGGTTCCGACACGTGTGATGATCAAACAGTGACTATCAAGGCCATCAAGTAATGTGTTAGATACATGAAATAACCATGGCAGATGACCCCCCCCCCCCCGTCATCTCAGTAATATGTACCAGGAAAGGTATCTGCTTTGCCAAGTGAGACAGCTGACTATTTTTTTTTTAAAAAAAACTTGCTTGCTTGCTATGGAACACTGATGGTCCATTTAATTTTGAACTCCCACTCCCATGTCATCTGAGCAACAGGTTCCAGGAAAGCTACCCACTGTGCCAAGTGAACAGACACCTAGCTTTTGTTTAACTCTTTTTTCTTGCTAAGGACAACTGACAGTCCTTAGAGCCAGCCCAAGATGCTTGATCAATAGCTTTTGATGCATAAAATATTATTGTTCAATGACCAGGGCTACGACACATCACACAAGCATGGGCGAGAGGTGGAGAAATGGTTGGTACTTGCAATGATGCCAGCAAAGGAGACAGGATTTGACAGTTGGCTGAGATAAGGGCCCTTGAGAAGCCCCAATCAGATGTGGCTTGCTCTTGGCGGGGGAAGGATAAAAATGGCGGCTGCTGTTTTACAGACTAACATGCCTGCTCCCTCTTCCCATATTCAACGTTCAGATTTGTAAATAAACAGAGATCACAAAAACACTGCAAGCCACCAGCGCTCTCTCATCACAAAGAACTTCCCGCTGCATGGAGAACTGTAGAGTTGCATGCCTGAAAAGTACTTTTCAATGGGGCCTGATCACATCTCCAACCGCCAGCCATCAATGCCCTACTCCAGCAATGAACAGGGCACAATGAATGCATGGTGGTGGGTGCAGGACCATGGCAGCACACTCAGGCGCCCCGTGCATTAATTCTGAAAGGTGGAGCAGATACTGAGCATCATCAGATGAGTGTTTTATAGCACGCTTGTTATAGGCCACTCACGGATTTTGGTGGGTCCTTTTCACAATGCCTTTTCCACCACAAAGAATAGTGATTGCTGTTGGCTGAAGATTATGAACTGATGTCCTAGGATTTGTGTCTCTTGAGGATTTCATCTAGAGCCTATTGGAGAGCCAGTCACTGCTGCTGTTTATCCCTATTGTGGGACAGAAACAGGAGGCAAAGCAATGGTAGGAAAATGGGTTTCCCCCCATCTGATGACGCTCACTATGCATGTTTGTATTATTTATTTATTTATTACATTTCTACACTGCCCAATAGCCGAGGTTCTCTGGGCAGTTCACAACGATTAAACCATAAAATACAATGTGATAAAACATAATATAAAAGTTTTAAAAGTTTTCAAGTACCATGTAAAAACCAAGTAAAACTCCACAGTAGCTACAGCCCAGGGAAAGCCTGGGTGAAAAGGTGCATTTTCAGGAGGAATTTAAAAGGTGTTCCAGGAGGTGGGAGCCTCCACAGAGAAGGCCTGCCATTGGTGGTCTTCATGGCGACGTTCCGTATATTTTGGAATGACCAGCAAGGCATCCTCTGATGATCTTAAATGTTGCCTGGGCATATATAAGGGAAGGAGGCCTGTTAGTGATCCTAGTCCCAAGCTGTTTGGGGCTTTAACAGAGACCTCTCTGTGCACTCGATGAATCAGCATCTTACAGGGCTCCTTCCCATAACACGTATAGAGCCTTATGGTGTGATCCGTCAGGACCTTTTTAATGGGGGAGGCACAGGGGGACATTGCCCCGGGCCTCACATATGGGGGGTGATTCACACATGGAGGGGGGCACATTGCCACCAGCATTGCTGCATTGTTGCCAGCTGTTTCCTTTCAGAATCCCACTAACTTGAGCTCCATAAACCTAACGGGGGCTGGAGGGTGGACTCCCAAAACAAACTCTACTGGTGGCTGTGTCCTTTTGTCATGACAGCAGGAGCAAGATGGTTGCAGCTGCAGGCAGTGCTAATAGCAGCAACCAACCCAGCCATAGTCAGTCAGACAGTACGGGGTCCTCAGCAGAGTGCCTACTGAGGTGCCAACGTGCTCACAGAATGCATGCTATCGGAATGCACTCCATTTTAGGGGCCCTCAAATGAACATTCTACTCCAGGCCTGTTGGTGTCTTAAAATGACCCCATGTAACCAGGTTGGGTGCCAAAGAGAGACTTCCAGGAAGCCCACAAGCAAGTGATGGAGACAATAGCCCTCCCTTGCCGTCACTGCCCAGCCACTGGTATACAGTAGCATCCTGCCTTTAAACCTGCAAGTTCTGTTTAGCACTCTGGGCACCAGTGGAGGTTGGTGGTTCCGATGTCAGTGGAGCTATGACTCTGCTCTGGGTTTCAGTCAGAACTCTAAAAGAGCCACCCAAGGTGCTGAACTAATTTGGGGGATTGAGTTCAAATGGGTTTTACTCAGAATCAGCCAGAACTCAAAAGGCACCATCCAAGGTGCTGAACCTATTTGGGGATAGGGTTCGGCACCTTGGATAGCTCCCTTAGAGTTCTGACTGGTTTTGACTGAAACCCAGAACGGATCCACAGTCTCATTGACATTGCAGCCACCAACCACCACTGTATAGCAGATAGCCATTAGTAGACACATTCTCCATGGCTCTGTCTACCATCTAAGCCAGTGGGAGATGTTATTGTGACTCATCTCACCACAACCTGGTGCACACTGGATGCATCGGGACTGCAAGTCCTGTAATCGGTCATTGGTGGCTGGGAAGGAAGGAGTTGCAGTCCAACATCTGGAAGGCACAAGGTTACTGTAATTACTATAGGTCTAATTATTGCTCTGTTTGCCTGGGAAAGACTGCCGTTCATCTTTTAAACATCATCACATTTGTAGCACATCAGGCCATTCAGTATAAATGTTACAAATGAAGCCTGCCAAGGACTGCAGTTCGACATGACAGTAATGACACCAGTGTTTATAGCGGTGACAATCTTTCACACTCAGTTTGACTACTTAGTTCTGGAGCTAGCGTCTTTCCTTTCAGGGCAACAAGCTAAGGTGGAACTCCTCCCAGGAGGAAGCTGCTGAACTTGTGTCCTACTTGTGGGTTTCATTTCATTTCTTATATTTCTATACCGCCCCATAGCTGAAGCTCTCTGAGAGGTTCACACAGATTAAAAACATTAAAATACATTAGATGAAGTGTAAAACCATTTATATAAAAATGTATCAACAGACAGCATACAGACAGACAACATATATCTACAAACAATGGGCCTGTTCAGACAACACACTAAGCCATGGTTAGGCCACTAACCCTTTTGCAGCAAATGGTTAGTGAGCATGTTTAAACCGTGGTTATGTAGCCACCATGGTTAGGAATGTTTCATATGACACATTAAGCCATAATGTTTAGCTCAAAATGCTTAACCAGGGTGGCTTAGTGTGTCATCTGCACAGGGCCATTGTTTAAAAAACCAACCAAAGACAATCCAAGACCTGATTAAAAACTCATTATATGCTGCCAAATGCCTGAAAGAAGAGGACAGTTTTAACATGATGCTGAAAAGATAACAATGTTGACACCACGCGGCCTAATCGGGGAAGTCATTCCATATTTGTGGGGAAGGGAACCTCCCTTGTTGCATCTGCTGAGCTTCCCTTGTAGGAGTTACCTGGAGGAGGGCCTTAAATAATGTGTAGCCTATAGGTAGGTCCAGTTGCTGGACTTACACCAGTTGCTGGGGAGAAAGAGCAGGAGAAGTCAATTGCCTCCATACCCTGCTTATGGGATTCCCATAGACATCTGGTTGGTCGCTATGGGGAGAAAAGATGTTGGACTTAAATCAGCCCTAACCGGGAACCGTCCAGATGTGTTGGGACTACAACCCCCATCTTCCCCAGCTGGCACAGGCATTGGCCCTGCTGGGTGGGAGATAGGGGCTATAGTTCTGCAGGACACCAGGTTGGGGGAAGTTTGGATTTGATAGATCTTTGGTCCATTTCAGCATGGCTCCTATGCTCTTATTTATGTATGTCAGAATTAAACAGATTTCTATCTTTATCCTCTATATTAATCTGCCTACAAGTTGGCCCATAAATCACAATTTAAATGGGCATGAAAACACAGACAACCTTACTTCTGCTGATATATGTTTTATATGGTCAGAGTGTAAGCTTGTGCTACTCTTTCTGATATAAGAGGACCCTCAGATTATTTTTGCATCAGAATTTCAGATGAACATGTTGGTACTTTTTCTTTCTTTTTTTAATAGCCCTTATAAATTACACCACCTGCTAGTGCAAAGATTTTTGAGAAGTCAGTTCCCCGGGCAATAAGAAAAGACGACCTACTGAAGAGTTTCAAGATGGAATGGGAGAATGGTAATGTTGCTTAGCAACATCCAAGCCATTATTTTATAGAAGCAATTTTTAAAAATGTAGGCAGGGAGTTCAGATGGGAGAAAACACGCAGCTGAGCCTGGGTAATTCTCACCCTCTTGCTTTGCTCGCTGTCAGACAGGTACAACATTCCCCCCACCAGCTCTCTCCACATGGATTAATTGTATGGGCATCGTACCAATGAGATCTCATATTGCAGAGATGTTCCATCTGATCCGTGCCTTGTTCAAGCAAAACGCCTCGGACTAACGCTGATTTAAGCCCTATTAGACAAATGGGGCAGGTTAGGGTTAAACCTCTCCAAAGGGTTCAACTTGGATCAGGCCATTTGCTTTCATGGGTGTTTACAAGAAGGAAAAAACATCCTTCCCTGTGCGAAGACAAGAATGCTGCTCTCTGTGCTGGCTCCACATGTTTGAGCGAGACATCCTCCATGGGCCCCCTCTCTCAGTGAGTCTTCCTTCTAACCATCATTGTTACCAGCTGCTATTGCTCAGCCTCCTCTTTCTCATCATTGCCACCACCTGCTTGCTGGACAGACAGACAGACAGACAGTGAGCAAGTAGGCAGTGGCATCTTCTCACTACCACTATCGCTTGGCCAGATCAAGCGGGTTGGAATGATGAAGAAGAGCAGCTCCAAGGGGCTCTTGTCAGTGGTCCCCTGTTGGATGTGGATCCTTAGCAGGGCCAATCTTGCCTACCCTCAATGCTGGCCCTGGCTGGTCTGGACTACTAGCGTAACTGGATGCAACAGGTGTGCAAAATGGGCAAAAGGGTCATGTAATTTATTGACAGTGCTTAAAATAAGACAAAATGGAAACAATGCTTTCTTTTCAAGATAGGATAATGAAGCAGTCTTTGAAGACGGCACATAGAAATGGACTTCCGGTTGGCCTTACTCCCAGCTTTCACAGGCACCTATGGGTGCCTGGGAACCCGCAGCATCCAGCGTTCTTCAGAACTGGAACTGAATCCAGAGTGGGATGGGGATGTGCCAAGGTGCCCCAAATCGAATCAGGGCTGATTTGGAAGCTCCAAATTGGCCTCCAAATCAAATGGGGGCGGAAAACGTGTATAGCCCTATTACATACTAACAGAAATGACGTAAATTGTAGCAAAGTTTCTTACGGAATTATTTGCATATTTTTCTGTGTGACGGAAAGCAAGCAAGCAAGCCAATCTATCTGTGAATTGATGCTGGAACAAACGACACCACATAATCCATGAAACACACATGGGACAGATTTCACAAAATCCAGACATCCCTACCTGCAGGACCATGCAGGCTAGTCCCAGCCACACACATTGCTCTTTTGCGGGAGAGAGATGGCCATTTCATACCCCCCAGTGCAGGGGTGTCAAACCTCTTTCAGCCCAGAGGCCAAATTTAATTTCAGAGAAGCTCTCTGGGAAGCCCCCCCCCCCCCATAAATTTCAGTGGTGGGTGGGGATGAAGGCAAAGGGGTGGGGCCAAAATACCAAAAAGGCCAGTGGAATTTAGCTTGAAGCTCTTACTGCCAGTAACTCAGCCTTAGGAGAGGCATCGCAATTCACAACCTTTTAGAATTGGGGGGGGGGGCATTTTATTTATTTTATTTATTTATTTCATTTCTAACCCGCCTCTCTATCCAGATCAAGGTGGGGAACAACACTAAATATAAATATTAAAAACAATAAAATAGATAAACCATTAAAACAGATAAAAACAAATACATTATTAAAAACATCTTAAAATTAAACTGGGTAGGCCTGCCGGAAGAGAGCAGTCTTCACGGCTCTCTTAAATTCCAGAAGACTGCTAATTTGTCGAATCTCCTCCGGCAGGCCATTCCACAGCCTGGGAGTGGCAGAAGAGAAGGTCCTCTGGGTAACACTCGTCAGCCTAGTTCTGGCTGAGTGGAGTAAATTCTTCCCAGAGGACCTGAGTGTGCGGGGCGGATTATAAGGGAAATCACCAAAAGGACTTCCTTCAAGAGTAAACATGCATAGGATTGTGCTGTAACAGTGTGAGCAGGAAAACCCCTTGTTCAAATCTAACCCAGCTGTGAAACTCACTAAGGCAGCTGTCCTACATCCACTCACCTGGAAATAAACTTGGGACCACAAGACCTGATGGAGCACTTCTCCCAGTATGAACCTACCCATACACTATGATCAACATCTGAGTCCCTCTTCCGAGTGCCTTCTGCAAGGGAGGTTTGGAGGATGGCAACAAGGGAGAGGGCCTTCTCAATGGTGGCCCCCGATTGTGGATTGCTCTTCCCACTGAAGTCCACCATGGTGCCAACATTGTCATCTTTCCACCGCCAAGTCAAGACTTCCATCTACTCTCATGCATTGAGGCCAGTATGTTGGTTAACATTTAAGGTAACCCCAGATAGACCCCTCTCTCTTCTTCTCTATCTGGTGTATGATCAGGCAGTGGTAACTGACAATAAACTGGGCAATTGCATGCACATGCCCTAATAAATAGAGACCTGTAGAACTGGCAATGAAATGTTGGGTACTGTTTGTCCTTCTGGCGTGTTTCTATGGCACAGCGAGCTCTTAATGCCAGGCTGCCTGTCTCTTTAAGTATTTAAAGGGTGTTAGTTAGAAGCAAGGGGAGTTGCTGTAAAATAAGCTGGAGAGAGAGAGAGAGAAATTAAAAAGCACACGAAGAACTGGAGCTGCTTGAGTAGGTTTGATAGGCTCCCCAGTTGAGAGTAACTGGGTTACGTAGGCATAAGCTCTGCTGAACTTCAGCACCTGCAGAAAGAGCCGATCTGAAGGCAGCAAGGAAAAAAAAAAGGCAAGTTCTGATTAAGTGGAGCAGAAAGCGGTTCCCTGCCTTCCCAGAGTATCAACCTCCTGTTGGCATCCAGGATGGACTGCTGCAATGTATGTATACACCTGTACTTTTTTCCCCTTTGAATTGCAGGAAAAAAAAATTGTATATGAATGTAATAAGGTGATGGAAAAAGATTGAAGTCAAGGTGTGGCAGTGGAGTTGTTTTGTTACTGTTGCTTTTATAGGATCAGGGGAAACCTGTGTTTTCAGTGGACTACATGGGGGTTGAGTTTTCTCTGCATCCACTCCCTTATTGATATGAAGGGGTAGACACTCCCACCTTTCTTGAGGGGCTTAAGGTTTCCTTCCCTGGGATAGGGGAAATCCAGAGGTGATCCGTATAATTAGGCTCACCGTTTACAGGGTGAATTTTATTGGAACGCAGTGACGATTTGGGGACATGGCTTTATATTTGAAAGACGTTACCATCTACCAGCTCTCTTGAGTCCGTTTAACTTTAAGTGGTGCTTTGACATTGTTGCTTTTTCTTTTCTTTTCTGGCTTCTTTAAGTCAGCTTCTCAGTACCACGAAGTGATTTCTAATTGCGGAAATACTGAACACGAAATAACAAGAGACCCAGCAGAACTGTTAGTTTGTGCGTGGGTGTCGGTGCTAATTTCTGTTCCTGCGCTGGGGAGGAAAGGAGAGGCAGGAAAACAATGTCTCTTTTTTTGGCTAAAGGGCTGAGAAGGGAGAACACGGAGCAGGTGCAAAAGCAAGACTCACAAGGCTTTAACCCCCCTACTCCACCCCACCCCTCTCGACGCCTTTAAAAGAAACTCACTCAAATGCTAAACTTTGGACTGCAGAACTCTTCGGCAGATTTGTAATTCGGAATGGCAAAAGAAGCGAAAGAGTGCATGCGCTGGGCTGGCATACTTATCTTGTGATGTTTATCCCTTCATGTCTTTGTGCTATGCTGGATGGGGTTTATGGGAATTGTAGTCAAACATATTTGAAGGGCACCAGAATGGGGAAGGTGGCTTTAAAGACTTCAGCTGGTACGCCTATCTTAAGTGCCATCAGCCTTTCCTCACATTCTATGAGTAAAGGGTTGAGGAACACAGGCTATGCCAGAGATCTGTTCATGAAAATTTCCCACTTGTTAGGACTCCCTTATTTTTGCCCTCGAGGGATGCCGTGTTAAGAATTCATCTGTGTGTGTTGCTAGGGTTGCCTTTTTTCGGTTCCCAGGGGGTGGAAAAGTTCAATATCTGAGTGGTTGGGTGGGTGCAGCATCTTGACTCTAGTGCACATGTAGCCAAGAAGAGAGGTGCATGAGCGCCAAGGCATGGTAGAATACAGACCATCCTGTTTCACACCCTGCAACTGCTGAGCTTGTTCAGAACCATTGCTAACATATGATAGGACTTATGATGTTTAGACAATGCTGCTTTCGAGGGTGTCTTTAACCAAAAGAACAAACGACATTCTTGGCTTTGAAATCAGTAAGTAATAAATGGCTATGGCACACATCTGGATGGCAACGATCCTTCAACAGTGTATAATAGTACAGATGTTGGGCAATGCCGGTTCCAGGTTTCGGTAGGGGTGGTGGTGGTGCTTGGAGAGGGCAGCAAAAGCAAAGCAAAAGCAAAAAGAAAGAACAGATCCATAGGGCTGTGGGCAGTTGTCCCAGCTCCAGGTTTTGGGGATGCTTTGAGAAGGTACCCAAGTGGGCCTCCTCTACCTCTCTAAGGCACCGCCTTACTTTACCTCTTCCTCTGAACCCAGTCGGCTCAGTATAAGAGCATAAGAGGTATTCAAGAGGCAGCTGGACAACCATCTGTCAGGCATGCTTTAAGGTGGATTCCTGCACTGAGCAAGGGGTTGGACTCGATGGCCTTATAGGCCCCTTCCAACTCTACTATTCTGCTCCATTGCTTTACTCTTCACATTGCTGGTATGCTTTTAGAGGGCAAGGTGGGCAGGAAGCAACATCACTCAGTACCAGAAAGCTCCAGAGAGAGTAGGTTATGGGGCCCACTGCAAATGTGTGGGCCTTGGCAAATGCCCAATGATGCCTACCCCTGACACAGGTCCTTGCTCCAGGGGTTGGTAGTGGGCCTTTACAGATGCCTAACAATGCTGACACCATCCCTGGGATTGGAGCTCATGAAGAGCTCCTTGGTATGAGAATAAAGATATTGCAAGCACATCCCTATTGTCTCCTGTGAAATCTTGAAGGGTATGTGGCTGCTCATCACCTAAATACAGCTTACAGTACACATGAGAAAGGCTTTCCCAATATGGTTGTCAACTTTTCTCCCCTGTGACTTTGAAGTCTGCATGACAAATAACTTGAAATTCATCCAGTGATGCTTTCCCCATCACTGCATTGTGCAGGCACTCATAAAGTCAATCCCATAGCCACACCCCAAGGAGAGTCCAAAAATTCTGTCGATCTATCTCAACAAACCAGTCCTAGCAGTTTTTGTCTCCATTGGAGCATGTCTTTTGTAAAGCTAATGGGTCTTAATTGCCCAAAACGAAGCCATCCCAAATTCTTTGCATTTCAGCAGGGAACAATACATTGGTGCTGGTAAAATACCCCCCCCACACACACACACACATGCCACACACTCAGCTACTATGAGAATTGCTGCTTAACATCAAAGGGAACAGGAAAGCCTGAGAGGGGTGGCAGATGATATCATCAACCCTGCTAATAAAGATGCGATGGCACTTCATCCCTGAGAAACCTGGTGCCACTATACCACGACCTATTTTTCAAATAGCAGTTAAAGGTAAAGGAAGCCTGCTGGGGTGGGGGGAGGAGGAGAAGGAGGAGACGACTACAACAGTGACAATCCTTTTTTTTTTTTTTTTTTTAAAGCAGGGCTCATGTTTTTAGGGACATGGAAAATTACCAGCTATCAAACTTGCAAATTGCAATGTAATATGAGGAGCAGCCCTAATCACATGAAACCATTAGACTTAAAAGGAAGCCTGGATTCATTCTAACAGCTTGACTCAGAAATTCTCCCATGTCCACTGAGCTAGATGTGGAAGGATGCAACACGCTCATTGAGTGCTTGGGTTGGAATTTCCCCACAATCCTCTTTGCTGAGCCAGGAGAAGTTAGCACTGATGTGTTGGCAGTTCCCCTAGGACTTGGGTTTGTTTCCAGCCACTTCAATTAGGAGACGGCAGAGTCACACTTCATTGCATTAAGTGGGATCAAAACCAGGCTGCTTGGTTGCAGAAAACAGAACTTTGATAGATAGATTTAGGCCTCAGAATACTGGGACTGTATCAAGGGCGGGATGTGGGCTGATGGGTGCTCCGGCAGGGCTGTCTGTGCTATTGCGGAGGTAACCAGCCTGTCAGGAGCACAGATACTTTCTTGATGGAGTTCAGCATGGGATTCTTCTTACCCAAAAAGAAAGGAGAGATGGGTAGGCTGACCATCTGAAAAGGAGGACAGGGCTCCTGTATCTTTAACAGTTTCATAGAAAAGGGAATTTCAGCAAGTGTCATTTGTATATATGCAGAACCTGGTGAAATTCCCTCTTCATCACAAAGTTAAAGCTGCAGAAGCCCTGCCCCCTTTTGTACATGGTCAAGAGACAGGGCTCCTGCAGCTTTAACTGTTGTGATGAAAAGGGAATTTCACCAGGTTATGTATGCATACAAACAACACCTGCTGAAATCCCCTGTCCTTTGCTACTGTTAAAGATACAGGAGCCCTGTCCACCTTTTCATATGGTCACCCTAGAGATGGGTCCTTTTCTCACAGAGTAGGGCAGTGGAAGCTGGTGGCTTCGACGTCAGTGGGGCTGTGAATCCACTCTGGTTTTCAGTCAAAATGTATCAGAACTCCAAAGCTATTCAAGATGCTGAACCCAATCCTCAAAATAGGTTCAGCACTTTGGATAGCTCCTTTAGGGTTCTGACTGAAACCCAGAGCAGATTCACAGCTCCTCTGACAGCAGAGCCACCAACTTCCACTGGAGCAGGGGCGCAGAAGCCCCAGCCTGTGAGCCTCATGTGGCCTGCTAGGATTCCCAATCTGCCCCGCACAGCTTCCTGGGGGCTTGGGGATGCTAGGCGCAGCATGAACCCAGGGAGGTGCAGCATCTCTTCCCAGCATCAGCCAAGCCCCTTTCTCCGTTCTCCAGCATGGAGAAAGACTAAAATGGGCAGGGGGCGATGGCTTCATCCAGCCTGGGGAGGAATGGATTAGGGGAGACAGTCGGGGTCCCCACCAAAACATTCTGCACTCCTGTTCTTTAGAAGGGAGCAAAAGTCAGGGCTATTCAACACAGCCGCTCCCTTCTCTGGGATGTACAGGCACCAATCAATCCGAGCAATGCACAGCACAATGGGCCACCAGCAGAGAACAGGTGTGCAGGGGAGGCACCAACAGCTGGCATTATTGGGAGCCCGCAAAGGCCTCCATGCCGGCAGGGGGCCCATTGCGCTGCCCCTGGAGCCCCTGGCTCTGCAGCTGCTGTGTCTGGCTGCTGCTGTCTGTTTACCTGCCCCCTTCCAAGTACGGAAGCAGTGATAAGAGCCAGGAGAAGTGCAGCAGCCTCCACTTGCTTTGCCATACGCTCAGTGGACGCTGGTGGCCCCGATGTCAGTGGGGTGGTGAATCCGCTCTGGTTTTCAGTCAGAACTATAAAGGAGATAGCAAAGGCATGAAGCTCTCCCTCAGGCTGCTCATAGGGGCTGCGTTTAGGGGGAGTGGGCATGCCAAGGACCCCCAAACCTGGAAGCAGCACTGCAGGTGTGGTACAGCAAAGTAGGGGTGCCAACTGTTCACAAACAAACCCTGCTGGCCAGCTCCTGTGCAAATGAGAGAGCTCCTGTCCGATGACAGAGCACCTGCTTTGCATGTAGAAGTCCTGGGTTCAATTCCTGGCATCTTCAGTTCAAAAAACAATTTGGAAATAACACACGTTCTTTCCCCCTGATTACAGGCATTTCCATCTTCCCTTCCCCCTCCCTCTGTGGCCTCCCCTGGCAAATTTTACACTCTAATCTCCTCAGGACAAGAACATGTCATCTTGTTGTTTTGCAAAGTACTATGGCCACGAGTGGTGTGGCACACACACACAACTTGCTGTCTCTCACATGTACACACACACACACACACACACACAGACGGGTATATATGCATTTTTGGAAACAGTGGAGCCAAACGGCTGTGTAATGTGTAGCAATGAATTTATGTTGTGTCTTTGTATGCATACGGAGAACAGCCATTCTTCACAACAGCAGCCCACTGATGATAATATCATCTTCCTAGCTATGTAAATTCAAGACTAGTCGTGGGAAAGAAAACCCAAAGTTTGGCTGATGTGCGAAAGGAACCAAATCAAATTTGCTGGCAAATTCTGATTCAGCTGCTGTAACCTCCCTTTTGGGGAAGGATGGTTATTTATGAAGTCAGCAGCACAGTGTCCAGGAAGACAGGAACCATTCATTTCAGGTTTCTGGATGTTACATCATTTTTGATGTCAGTTTTGTGTCTGTTTATTCTTTGGCCGCCTTTTCATGGTGCCGGGAGCGCCACGCAATGGCGGCGCCCACCAGCGCGCCACCCAATGATACTCCTTCTGGTGATACTCCTTCTGCCCCTCCAGCTTCTGGCGGCAGCTGGAGGGGCAGTAGGGAGCATCGGCTCCCTTACTCTAAAGTAAGTGTTTGTTTTTTAAAAAAATGGGGTGGGGAAGGACTGTGGAGGTGGTGCAGCGAGCTTATGGCTCGCTGCTCCATCCCCTTCTCTGGCCAGCCCACTCCACTCTAAAAATGTTGGGGTAAATGCCCAACTTTTTATAGTGCTGAGCAAAGCCCCTTTGCCTCTAGATGGCTTTGCACTGGTGGCAGAGTCATGTAACCCAACTGCCACCAGTGTGAAGCCATCTTGAGGAAAGTGTCTGTCAAAAAGTACCCTTTGGCACAGAGACTGGTTTATTTGTCATGGGAACACAGGACTGCCCATGACGCTCCCCAGCTACCTGAGGATTAGCTACTGTGACTGACAGCAGTTCTCCAGGGTCTTGGGCTGAGAGGGATCTTCCCCATCATGTGATCCTTTTAAATAAGAGATCCCAGAAAGTGAACCTGGGACCTTCTGCTCGCAAAGCATATGCTCTACCACTGAGCCATGGTCTCTACTATATTTAGATCACATCCATTACAGCTCCTTAGTATCCTAGATAATAATTTCAGTTTTCAGAGTAGACACCGTAGAAAAAATGACAATGCATCAGATTGTATTCCTACAAAACAACTGATTCTTACCCTTTGGGTGGTGGTGGTGGTCAAAAGCTTGATGTTGCTTTGTTTTTTCCAGAAGCCTTTTCCTCTCCAACATAGATCTTTGAAATGGAAGGATCTGTTCAGACACACCGTTCTGTTTTCCATAAGTGACAACCACCTTCCCAGATTTCAATTCTTAGGGGAAAAAAATCTCATGGAAGCAAAATATCGGAGCCAAATCCTATACGTAAGAACATAACCTCCCACATTTTACAGAGGAAAACACTATAACACCCTCATGCTTATACTAATTACTCAAGCACGCACACATACGCAATATTGCTAAGCCTTTATTCCATGAGCCGTATACTGTACTCATTTTGCTCTGCAACGGTCTGTCCCAAAAAAGCCAAGGAGGTGCTTGTTCTTTGGATGAAAGATATGCTAGAAAAAACACCCACACCCACAACACACACTCACAATTGTCCTACAATCTCATTGACAGTTCAAAATAAGCCATACTCCATGTAGCAATCTGTGCACTGCATACTATTTCATGTGCATTTGCCTATGTGTGCATTATTATTATTATTATTATTATTATTATTATTATTAATCTGCCCAATAAAATGTTCTCGGTGTGGATTACAAATGGTTAAAAGAATAAAATTCAATACAAATAGTTAAAAGAATGAACAAGAGACAAAATGAGTACTCGAGCAACTCACACTAACAACATCTTAACAAGGCAATCCCAAAAGGCAGTGATGGGTGCAAGGCCAGAGGCAACAGCGAGCATCCTCAGAGCTGAGGCAGTTACTTCACCCCACCTGATGGTAGGGCCGGCCCTGCTTAAAGTTATATCACTCTGGAGAAGGGGGGGGAAGGGGAAATATGATCTCTGCCATATAAACATTGAGGCTGCCATATTGTTTTCCTCCACGATGCTCTGAGGCATTGGGAACAAATCCAAGATGGCATCTGGAAACTGTTCAGCACTAAAGTGTCCCTTCCAAATTTACATTTAAAAAACGGGACCCAGGGCAGGTGTCAGAGGGCTCTTCTGGGTGCTTGCCCCCACCAGCTGCCCCAGTATGCCTTGTGGGTTGGCACAAGGCCTGACTTGGGTCCCAAAACACTTTAAAAGAATGATACTTCATTCAAATCCACGTTTTTACCCTCCAGTATGACAGAAAGAAATTTAGCAGGTGACTCTTTTTCCTGGCATGCAGTTATACTGCTGAGAACAGCTTCATTGGCTGATTTTTGGTGTTGTCACAAAGTGATTCACAGCAGGAACACAAAGGAAAGGAAAATAAAAGCTGGTAATTCTACTTCACATACACCATGGTTCCTAGACAATGGAGATGCGTGGATTTTGTTTAATCCCTTCCACCCATGTTTTGTGGATTGTCAGGTGTCTTTCGTACTGTCATCCACTCATTGACAAAGCCGGGTTTTTCTTAATTCCTCAAACTTGTGTTTGCATTCGAAAGTGCATGCTTGTGCAAAGTGCATTTCCAAAGCTGTGTGTTTGCATAAATCCACAAGTCTCCCCCCCACCCACACCCCTGCATTTTCACGCTTTAGCCTATTGGGGGAAATTTGTGTACCAACTCTGGAAGCTTTTAAAAAAAAATTGGTCTGCAAGTCCACAGAATCCACGCGACTTGGAAAAAGCCATTCTGCTTTGGAACCTGCAGGTCAGATTCCAAGAAACTTAAACTCATTCGAATATGTTGCAGATTTCCTGACATCCCTACTAGTGGGGAGTGGAGTTGAAAGAAACACTCAGGTGAACCTGTATAGGAAGAAGAGAAAAGCAATGTTTGGGCATTCATGTTTATCAGGGGGCAAAGTCTCCAGATGACTTTGTTTGTGAGTTTTGAATAGCAAATGCTTATGGAAGGTTGACCTTTCCACATGGGAGATATGTCCCCTGCAATGTAACAGCATTTTTTTTAGTACTGTTGCTGACATTCTAGATACTTTTCCACAGCCTCGTCCTGCCTGTCTGTCCTTATTTTCCTGTGACTCTTCATTAGCTCTGACTAGGCCCAGAGCCAGTAACCAGTGTTCTCAGCTAGCTGCAGTGACACCTAGCTTGGCACTTGGCTATGCAAGCCACCATTTTAATTTTCCACAGACCCCTGATTCTCACTCCAGGGCATTGTGGGAAATGGCCTACCACCGCTTCCACTGCCAGGTAAATACACGGATGCAGGAAGGTCCGCCGCAGAGGGCACTTTGCTGAGAGTCTCCTCAAACCTGGAGCTCCGCTAGCTGTGGCATCCACCTCTGCCACCCTCCTACTATCTTAACAGGGCTGGCATCAAGGGTAGGTATGGTTGGGCATTTGGAGAGGGCCCACATCTTGTTAGGGCCAAACTTGACAAAAGCATCATGGAATTGCTCATTCTCACCACTGCAACTTGCGTGTTGACCTGCTTCTCACTGTGGCCCAGCCAACAGTGGTGGTGAGAAGGAGGGGGCAGTAGATGCCACTGACTAGATTCTTACTGGTTGTCTGCCTGTCAATCAAGGAAGTGGTAGCAATGATGGGAAAGAGGAGGAGGAGCAAGAGCAGGTGGTGACAATGTCCATGAGAAGGTGGACTCACTGAGGGAGGGGGGCATGGAGGGAGTCTTGCTTGAGGGCCCTGAAAAACCTGGAACCGGCAATCTCTTGCCAGCAGCTTTGCCCCTTCTTCCTGGCTGGTTCTTGTGCCTGAAATTCTTTCCTTGAACTCTCATGCTGTGTCATTTTCTTTCCTTCCCCTCACTCAAATCACTCCCCCTTTTCATGAAGCCTTTGGTTTAACCCCTTGGCCTTCATCCCCAAACTAAACATTAAGTGCCATGTGGAGCCATTAAGGGTGGAGGAGAAATGTGTTTGGTTCATATTTTAATGTGAGCTGAACTAACTCACACTCTGCAAACCAGCATGTGAACAGAACTCATTTATCCATCTGTATTTGTGCTTCACCAAATTTTCTGATGCAGTACTCCATTCCAAAAAATGCACACAACAATGTGTACATCTGTGCAAGTGTGAACAACAATGACTCTATTAGTGAAAATAATGTAGATCTATTATATCGGGGAACATTGTTTGCAAAAACTGCATATATTAGGCAAAATTGCACACAAAAATAAATATGTATTGAGAACGGCACACAAAAACGCTTACGGAATGTCATGCAGACTTTTCAAAGCAAATGTGGAAACCTGATATGGAAGGAATGAACTTAAGGCAGGAAAAATGAGAAATGGAGAGAAACTGAAACAGACAGATCCGTGGATGCCTACGACCTAGTTTTAATTCCACTTCTAAAGTGATTGTGGAAAAGCAATGTCTCTGCATTCCCCCAGGGAACCACCAGCTTTCAAGGACATAACGGCTCAACCTCCAGGACAGGGTAAGCATGCTCTACAAAAAGGCAGGCTGCCCATTGGTCGCACCATTGGCCATGTAATCCCATGTGATAAAATAACGTTCACAATTGTGCAGAGAGTTCTACTCGTGTTCATGCGCGCACGCTGGTTCAACACAGTAAGGTGTGAACTGAGGGGGGTGGCTGAGGTGATGCTCCCGGAGACGTACAGGCGGTCCCCCATCCTGATACCCTCTTTGAACCCTGAAATGCCTGAATAGCGCTGTAATATAACCAAGAAACAGAACACAGGATGGAGCTAGGCAGGAAGCGAGCTTAATTCTCAGCACAATGGTATCCAAGGGCATGCCAAAAAGAAAACCAAAGAAACTGAAGGAAATATGGTTAGCATTATTTGCAAACACACACACACACACACACACACACACACACACCCTCCAGTTTTCTGTTATTGTGCCTTATGAGTGTTTCCAAGTAGAACAGATGTCAGAGGCAGCCAAGGTAATAAATCCAGACGATTCAAAAGAAATATTACTCTTTTTACCGATGTCTTTAAATGGTTGGTGTGCGCCTATAATTTTAACAACACACACCTTATGATACACTGGCTAGGCTGACCATCTGAAAAGGAGGACAGGGCTCCTGTATCTTTAACCGTTTCATAGAAAAGGGAATTTCAGCAAGTGTCATTTGTATATATGCAGAACCTGGTGAAATTCCCTCTTCATCACAAAGTTAAAGCTGCAGAAGCCCTGCCCTCTTTTGTACATGGTCAAGTGACAGGGCTCCTGCAGCTTTAACTGTTGTGATAAAAGGGAATTTCACCAGGTTATGTATGCATACAAACAACACCTGCTGAAATTCCCTGTCCTTTGCAACTGTTAAAGATACAGGAGCCCTGTCCTCCTTTTCATATGGTCACCCTAATGTCACTGGCTGAACTTCCTGAATTTTGTTGGTTTCAATGTTGTTTGTTGTTGATGTTGTTTCGCTGCCCCTGATGAAGAGTTGCAATGCTTAGAATTGTGCTAGGCACAGCAATAAAGAATTGAAGCGTTTTGTAAATCAATCATACTAAATTAGATCCAGATGAGGTTTGTTCAATGTGGGTCCCCCTGAAATCAATGGCACAAGTTAGGTCCCCCTGAAATAGGCTGACCATCTGAAAAGGAGGACAGGGCTCATATAACTTTAACAGTTGTAGAGAAAAGGGAATTTCAGCCAGTGTCATTTGTATGCAATTAGTTCCTGGTGATATTCCCTCTTCATCACAACAGTTAAAGTTGCAGAGCCCTGCCTTCTTTTGTATATGGTCACTCTAGTATAGTGCCTGCACCTTTAACAGTTGTGATGAAGAGGGAATTTCACCAGGAACTAATTGCATACAAATGACACCGGCTGAAATTCCCTTTTCTCTACAACTGTTAAAGTTATATGAGCCCTGTCCTCCTTTTCAGATGGTCAGCCTACCCTGAAATCAACATTAGAGCCTATGATTGTTTGAACCCTTAAATTCCAGAAATTGCAGAGAGAGAATTCAGTTTTGGGAACTGTGGGAAGCTGCAAGCCAAAATATGTTGCCTCTTCTTCTATGCCTGGAAGGAGAGCTTCTTGTCTTTTCTGGAGGGCTTGGGCTGCCAGGTCACCCTTGTTCAGCAGCCCTTGGTTATAAACGAAGTAAATGGTGCCTCCCGCCAAACCTCCTTTGACCAGGAACTTGACCACAGAGGGAGATCCAGGAGCCATGTCTCCACGACACCGGCTCAAGGGCAGCTCAGCACGTGGCCGCCGCACCAGTTTCAGCCCCCTGGAGAGCCGTTGCGGCCAGTCAGTGTTGGGAATACTGGGCTACTTGGAGCAATGTTCTGACCCAGGCTGTGGCGCCTTCCTAGGTTCCTCAGCGAATTACGCACTGGATGAACATGTGCTTTCTTTTTGTCAATCCTGAATCATCTGCCAATCAATAAGGGGCCCCACTCACGTCCCGCTTGTTTCGTCTCAGCGAGGCAGTGAATGCCTGATCTGCCTCTTATTCGCCAGGATAAAATCTGGCAACTTCACCTCCTGTCTGCCCACGTCCTCCCCTACACAGACAGAGCAAGGTTATCCACCAAATTTGCTTTACCGGCATCAAAAAATGTAAGGGTTTGCCCACACAGGGGGAAGGCAAATGAGTTGTAAATAGCAGGGTGTTCGAGTGATTGTTACCCACCGAAAGGAGATGGGCTTACATAACCATTCCCAGCTGTGCAACATTAATGCGCCTAACACACATTAAAAAATGCAATACAATACAGCCAATGCTTACTATGCGGGACTTTTCATTTATAAATGCATCTCAAAATAGCCTCCAAAGGGGGTGGGGAGAAATATAGCCTTCAAGGACTTGAGGATATATATATATATATATATATATATATATATATATATATGACAGGTGCACCTTTCACATCTAGCACGGAAGGCATTTTTTTAAGGGCTGCGGATCATTTAGCAGCAGCGCAGCGCAATCAGAGTTGTTGGGTTTACACCGGTGCAAAACAGTTCTTGAGCTGCCTGTGGTAGAGAGGGAGAAAGAGAATCAAGTTTATCTCAGTGTGTTTCATGTTGCTGGGTATGACATTTTTAACACACGCCTTATAGAACATGCAGTATTGGGCAACGAATACAGCTAAATAGGATTTAAAAGCAAAAACGAACAACAACAACCGATTTTACCTGTATTTTTCCTTATCATCCCTTGTATTTCTGATGTTCAGACTGAGTGCCGTTGCAAAAGCAATACTACCTACACATGAGTGGTTTCTCAGCAGAATTGTGGGAACCCCATATTTCACAGAAGCATCACAATTTTGGGGGGGGGGAACTCCCTCTGAAATGGAGGAGCAGTACTTCAAAAACAGTCCAGTGAGGACTGAGCATGCTCAGTGAACACAGAATGCTGACCCAATGCTTGTGGGGGGGGGGGATGGGACTTAGAAAACAGGCAGAGGGGTAATGGCAGTGGAGGTTGGTGGGGTGGTGAATCCACTCTGGGTTTCAGTCAGAACCAGTCAGAACTTGGGCTCTCCAAGATGCTGGATAGCTCCTCTAGAGACAAACTAGGCAGAGTAGTTTATGAGGTTCCTCAGACGAGTGTTTTATCGCATGCTCGCTATTGCCCACTTATGGATGGGTGCGTGGCCTTTAGACGTCGTCGTCCGCCTCCCGCGTGCCTCCTGCTCATTTTTCCATAGCAAAATAAACCCCTTTTATTCTGACTTCTTTAAAAAACGGAATGTGCCGCAATCTTCTGCTGTGTGCAGGAAAAGCAGTGCGATAAAAACAGCCTCTGAATGGGCCATGTAGTTTTTCTTTACTTCCTCTTTCCCCTCCGGGAAGAATGAGGAAGTGCGGAGAAGCCATGGTAAGGAGACATGATTTCCCTCCAAGTGATGATGTTCTGTATCACCCCATCCTGTCGCCCCTCCTCCTTCTGTAGTCCTCCCCCCCAGCTGGGCAGGTACCCCAGCTTCCTTTGTGGCGGGAGTAGAGAGTGCTTGAGAGGAGCAGAGGGAAGAGCCAGGTTCAAACCCCCACTCAGCCATGAAGCTCCTCAGGGGGTGACCTTGGGCCTGTCAGACAGTGCCTAACTCACCTCCTGTGAGAATCAAACAGGAGAATCCAATACGATTCCTTGAGCTCCTTTGAGGAAAGGCCAGATATAAATCTCATCAATGAATAAATTAGTGTTTGTTTCTGAACACTGTCCTGTCCTGGAAAAAAGCTTTTCGTGTTCGGAGCAACAATGGAATTAGGGTGGAAAGGAAGAAGGTTTTATGTTGCTTGTTGTTGTCTATCAATAAAGAAAAAGTCCAGAAGCTCTGAAGTCCAATCACGTGGGTTTTTGATTCAATTGGTTACTTGCCAGAATCCTAAAAATAATACCGATTAAGCATTAGAGGTAGGTTCAACTCTGGGCAGAAAAACCTTTCTGAGAGAACAATCATTTTATTGAATGCAAGACATGCACAGGAACCTCATCTTTTAGAGTAGGATACATTTGCCTCAGCAGCTAGGCAACACCCAATGCATAGATTACATTTCAGTACCATCACTACCTTGCCAAAAAGGCAGCTTTAGGACAGATTGTAACCGGGAAGACACTTGGAAAAAAAAAATTTCCACACACAGTCCAATTTTAGCATTGAGAGTTCTAGGAACAGCAGCAGGAAGGAAGGGGAAGCATAATTTCATAGACAATGTTAAGGTGCAGTGTGTGTGTGTGTGTGTGTGTGTATATATATATATATATATATATATATATATATATATATTCTGCTAGGAATACCATGTCTATCCTCATTCGCGCCAACATGGCTCACTGTTAGATGGCAGGTAGCCAATTATCCCATTATGGTGTTTTAGCTTCTATGGCAGGATCACCTCTTCACTCTCCCAGGTGAGGCATAACAAGAGTAACAATTTGGAGTTAAGAACCCCCCTAGATGATAAAGGAAAAAAAGCCCTGGATTTTATTCTCTGCATGATTCTTGTGCAATGTCCCCAATTCGAGGAAATTAGTAGCTGCACCAGATCTCATTCTACCCCACAGAATGGATGCCGGGTTGGGAGGGAATAATCATCGTCATGCCATTCCATGTCCTCCAACTTTTCCTAGATGAAAAGAAGGACTTATTTGCAATGCCTCTATTCTGATACTAAGTGATACACATGCCTGCCCACCCTTCATTATGGATTGCTGAAGTTTCGCCTCGGCTTGGTCCTTTCTGTTAGTCATCTGTTCTGCCGTAGTAGCCACTGCTGATTTAGAAGGCAAGAAGGAGTTTGTTCTTCTGGGCTGAAAAATTCATCCCAAGGAAATAAAATAAATAAATAAATTGTCTTAGGATAAGAATATATGAAGAGCCCTGATGCTGGATCAGACCGAGGGTCCATCTAGTCCAACATTCTGTTCATACGACGGCCAACCAGCTGCCCAGGGGAAATCCACAAGCAGGACATGAATGCAACAGTGCCCTCCTGCCCATGTTCCCCAGCAACTGGAGATGCCGTCAGCAATTTCAACATACACTATGGGGGATGCACTGCATGAAATGGCAGGCAATGTGCACTGGATCCTGCGTTAGTGTTCATATTCACACATTTATTTGCATGGGTACTAGAGCCAGGATGTGCCTGCAACCGCAGCCTTGATTTGAACTGCTTGCTTGGTTGCCACGGGCAAACAAGGAATTGTATACAGGCGAGTGCTTGAGCAGGTGGAGGATGAACCAGTTGACCTGCATGCTATTCAGTCTGCTGCCCAGGGGCTAATTTCAGGGGTCCCTTTCACCCTTCTTATGGTTCGTTATCTTTAAATCAGACCTGAACAGCCTTCAGCTAGAGGATACCACCAAATAGAGGACTGTCCTCTGTGAAAGAGGACACATGGCAACCATGGAGTAAATAATAATAATAACAATAATAATAAAAATTATTTCTTATCCGCCTCTCTCTCTGGATTGAGGCGGGGTACAACAACAAAAAATAAAAAATACCATAAAATACATATAACCAATTAAAAGCATTTTTAAAATGCATCTTAAAATTCAACCAGGTAGGCCTGCTGGAAGAGATCAGTCTGTATGGCTTTCTTAAATTCCGGGAGATGGTTAAGTTGACGAATCTCTCCCGGCAGGCCATTCCACAGTCCATAACCCAGGGTAGAACCACAAGGGATTGTGGGCTGAGAAGATTCCCGAGGCCCGGACTGAGAGGTCTGGAGGTCTGCATTTGGCCCACGGGTCATAAGTTTCCAACCCCTGATTAAAAATCTGCTGTAAGATTTCTGAGATAATATAAGTGGTGCTACTTGAATGCTGGAAATTCCCAATATAAGTGCTAAGCATGATGATTTATTCACTGGAAAATAGAATCATTTCAAGGAACTGCTGCAGTTACTTAAACAGTCTGGCAAAATAGCTCCAGTCACTTTTCTTTCTTTGCTTCTTTGTTTCTTACATTTTTTCCCTTTCCACCTCAATCTTGGCTGCTTCCTTTTGTTTTGAAAGGGACGGGGGAGAAAGAGCCTAACACTTCTCTGACAAAACTACAACAAGAGCTAGTCATCTCCAGCGAACCTATTGCTATTTGCAGTGTGAAGATCTGGTGGGTTGAAGTCATCAGCAAACTGTAATTAGGTTAGCACAAATTCATCCCTTGATGGAAACTTCAGGAACAGGACCGGTGTGTGTGTGTGTGTGTGTGTGTGTGTGTGAGTAAGTTAGCTAATTTCTGCTTTGGTATGTTTGTTTGATTTAAAGTGACAATTGTGTCCAATAGTATTAATGCAGATCAGGGGTGCCGTCAGGTTTGAAGGGGCATTGGGCAAGGTGCTTTGAGGCCCCCCCAACTGACCACTCACTTGACATTGCTGCCCCCACCTTTGTTTTTATTTTTACCTACCACAACAGCATAAGAACGTAAGAAGAGGCATGCTGGATCAAAACAGGGGTCCATCTAGACCAGCATTCTGTTTGCCCAGTGGTGAAGCAGCTGCCCATGGGGAGCCCACAAACAGGACTCAAGTGCAACAGGACCATGACAAAAACACAGCTATAGCGCTAAAAACAACCTTCCTCCTCTTTCTGTGTGCTGACTGGGCTGCTGGCTGCCACCATGTGTTGTAAAAGGAATTGCTGCGCTACCCGGTTAGGTGAGGCTGCAGCCATCTATGCACCATTTTAACTTAGGGCGCAATCCCATGCACGTTTAGACAGAAGAAAGTCCTACGACTCCCAGCATTCCCCAACCAGTATGGGTAGCTGGGGAAAGCTGGGAGTTGCAGTGTTTTTTTCTGTCTACACATGCATAAGATTGCGTCCTTAATGTGCTTTTCCAATTGTGAAAGTGGCAGTAGGTAGGTTGAACCAGTTAAGTGCTGTTCCTGGGGGCACTTGGCCAACCAGGACAACAGAGTAACAAGGGGCTTGCCCCTCGCTCCTTCAGCATTCTCAGCACCCATTCATATGAAAGACACTGCGAACTTTGGCAAATTCTTATCAAAAATCAACTGACACGAAATTCTCAACCATCTGCACTGGCTGAATTCAATAGGTACAGCTATTCCCAGCACGGAGAGGACCACCATTCACCTGCCTACCATGAAAAAAGGGGTTGGCGACTCTTAATTTCACACTAACATGTCCAAATACACATGCATTCAAACCCAGACTTTTAAAAGTGAAGCACCCAAAGCCCCGGGCCTGAATGGATGAATCTATCATTTTCAGTTTCCCCCACATTATTATCATCGTTCTTTTAAATTGCAAGTTCTTTTCGTCCTGAATATGAGAACTTTGTCAATTTGGGTAAATTCTTATCGACACAAAACTGAAACGAAATTCTCAGCCATCCGTATCCAAAACCGCTACACTCCACCTCTTGCCCACATCCTGGACTCTCTGGGCTCCATCCCCATACTCTATAAAGAACTATTGATATGTGCATATATTTCAAGAGCTGGCAACTCTAAATGCACCCCAAAAACAACAAGGAAAGCAGAAGGGGTGGGGAGAAACCATTCATTCCAGAGCATGACAAAGTTTTCTAAAGCCTAGCCAATTAACATTTGTACAAACAAACCCAACTTGTTGTTCCATCAAAGAACAACAAATTAAAGTAACTGGAAAAGCAAAGAGCACTGCTAAAGGAGCCATTCTTACCTGTGGGGCCAGGTATACTGGTAGGAGGGGATGTAGCTCAGTGGTAGAGCATCTGCTTGGCATGCAGAAGGTCCCAGGTTCAACCCCGGTATCTCCAGGTAGGGATGAAAAAATCCTGCCTAAATCCCTGGAGAGCTGCTGCCAGTCAGTGTCGACAATACTGGGCTAGATGGACCACTGGTCTCACTCAGTATAAAGTAACTTCCTATCTCCTTAGGAAGAACAGTGCCACGTTTCCCCAATGTCTATGGTTTGCTAGCTTTTTTCAAGAGCTCTGTCAAAGACTCTTTGTGGATAGAGCTTTCTCCCGTTCTCTATTGCTATGAGTTATTTCTCATAAGAGCAGAATCTCATTAGAAAGTAGGAAATTGCATATGAAGGATGAATCACAGATGATGTATTCACAGTTTTGACTGCATCAGTGGATATGCCCACTATTAGGCTGACCATATGAAAAGGAGGACAGAGCTCATGTAACTTTAACAGTTGTAGAGAAAAGGAAATTTCAGCCAGTGTTCTTTGTATGCGATTAGTTCCTGGTGAAATTCCCTGCTCATCACAACAGTTAAAGGTGCAGGCACTATACTAGAGTGACCAGATACAAAAGAAGGCAGGGCCCCTGCAACTTTAACTGTTGTGATGAAGAGAGAATTTCACCAGGAACTAATTGCATACAAATAACACTGGCTGAAATTCCCTTTTCTCTACAACTGTTAAAGTTACATGAGCCCTGACCTGGATTTTACCTGGTCACCCTAAACTAGACACCAGATTATACTGTGAGCATAAGAAGCCTGATAGAGTGTCCATGCATCACTTTTACAGAGGACAGTTCTCTATTTGAAAGGCAGTCCTCTTCAAATACAGGGCAGGATCTACACAGCTGTTTTAAAGCGCTTTATAACAGTAGTGACAACTGTTTTGAAGTGTGTCCTGGGCCCCAACAGTTGTCACTACTGTTATAAAGCGATCTAAAGCAGCAGTGTAGATCTGCCCCAGGACTGTTCTCTATTTGAAGGTATCTTCTATTTTAAAGGCTGCCCGGTCCACGTCCAGTTTAAAGATTAAAAAAAAAACATTGGAAAGGATTGCTGGGCCTTGAAGTTACTAGGGGTGTGCACGGACCCCCCGGATCGGATCGGGACCCGGATCGGGACCTCCAATTTTGTCCCGGACCGGTTCGGACAAAATCGGAGGCCCCCCGGACCGGATCGAGTCCGATCCCGATCCAAAAATCGGAAATTTTTGGATCGGCCGCCATTTTTTTCCCCATAGACTTGCATTGCAATGCAAGTCTATGAGGAAAAAATGGCGGCGGGTGGGTAAGGGGGGGCCTAACTCCCTCCCCCCCCCCGGGGCCGTCCGCTGTGGACGGCCCCGGCAGGTAAACCCCCTCCCCCGCGCTCCCTACCCCCCCTGGGGCCGCCTGCTTCCATCCGCTGGCGCCCGCAGGCGCCAGCGGATAGAAGCGGACGGCTCCGGGGGGGGGGTAAGCCCCCTTCCCCGCCACTTACCTTCTTGGCACGTCCGGCGCCGGCGGCTACTACCAGCGGGCTCCGCGGCCTACTCTCGAGTAGCGCGCCGGGTGATGACATCACCCGGCGCGCCACCCTGGAGCAGGCCGCGGAGCCTGCTGGTAGTAGTAGGCGCCGGCGCCGGACGGGAGCCGCCGGGCCGGGCAGGTAAGGGCCCCCCTCCCCCCTCCCCCCTCCGCGCGCCCCCTCCTCCCCTCCACGCACCCCCTCCTTACCTTTCCGGCCCGGCGGCTCCCGTCCGGCGCCGGCGCCTACTACTTCCAGCAGGCTCCGCGGCCTGCTCTAGAGTAGTGCGCCGGGTGATGACATCACCCGGCGCGCCATCCTAGAGCAGGCCGCGGAGCCTGCTGGGAATAGTAGGCGCCGGCGCCGGACGGGAGCCGCCGGGCCGGAAAGGTAAGGGCCCCCCTCCCCCCTCCGCGCGCCCCCTCCTCCCCTCCACGCACCCCCTCCTTACCTTTCCGGCCCGGCGGCTCCCGTCCGGCGCCGGCGCCTACTACTTCCAGCAGGCTCCGCGGCCTGCTCTAGAGTAGCGCGCCGGGTGATGACATCACCCGGCGCGCCATCCTAGAGCAGGCCGCGGAGCCTGCTGGGAATAGTAGGCGCCGGCGCCGGACGGGAGCCGCCGGGCCGGAAAGGTAAGGGCCCCCCTCCCCCCTCCGCGCGCCCCCTCCTCCCCTCCACGCACCCCCTCCTTACCTTTCCGGCCCGGCGGCTCCCGTCCGGCGCCGGCGCCTACTACTTCCAGCAGGCTCCGCGGCCTGCTCTAGAGTAGCGCGCCGGGTGATGACATCACCCGGCGCGCCATCCTAGAGCAGGCCGCGGAGCCTGCTGGGAGTAGTAGGCGCCGGCGCCGGACGGGAGCCGCCGGGCCGGAAAGGTAAGGGCCCCCCTCCCCCCTCCGCGCGCCCCCTCCTCCCCTCCACGCACCCCCTCCTTACCTTTCCGGCCCGGCGGCTCCCGTCCGGCGCCGGCGCCTACTACTACCAGCAGGCTCCGCGGCCTGCTCTAGAGTAGCGCGCCGGGTGATGACATCACCCGGCGCGCCACCCTAGAGCAGGCCGCGGAGCCTGCTAGTAGTAGTAGGCGCCGGCGCCGGACGGGAGCCACCGGGCCGAGAAGGTAAGTGCCCCCCTCCTCCCCCCCCCCCCGCTGTCCACTTTCATCGGCGGGCGCCCGCTGGCGCCCGCCAATGGAAGCGGCGGTGGGCGCCAGTGGGCGCCCGCCGATCCGCCGATCCGCCGAACCGGTTCGGAGCTTTTTCGGACCGGTTCGGATTGGATCGGCCGATCCAGCTGCGGGATCGGAAATCGGATAATTTATCCGATTTCCCACTGAACCGGACTCGGATCGTGGATCGGGTCCGATCCAGTGCACATCCCTAGAAGTTACCCATCAAGAGCACCTGGACAGCAGACTGAGCAAGGCATACAGCTCACCTGGTCGCAGTCTTCCACACTTTGGTTGAGATGTACTGTATTTCTATTTAAATTATAATTATTTCTAAATGTGCATCTATACATAAACATTAGCACCTGCAAGTTTCATGTAAAATAGTGTCTTCTTTTGTCCTCTGTTTTGTGATGCAGGTCCTCTTTCTTTGGCAATTCATAACTGGTCACTCTATCCTCTAGGTCTCTCCAATATAACAAATGGCTAGACTGTCCTTTTATGCCACGTGGACATCTTAGATAGGAAGTTGACCGTTTGACCATTTGAACAGGGGTTAGCCAGCTATGATCCCTATTTTGCAACGTGGAGCTTCACTATCTGTATATTTTGCATGCAAATTCACCTCGCAAATATCATGAGGCCACCAGGTTGGGGAGGCAGCTTTAGACAACCTTGTGTTGTGAAGCACACAAGCAATGTTTTCATTTTTCCTGACCACCATTCCATGTTTTAAAACTGCTTCTGCACGCCTTATATTTAAGGACGTTTGCCAATCTTGGTCAAAACACACATGCACACACACACACATCTCAGCACATGTGTAGTGTTGCATTTTAAGCTAGGGGGCAGGTGTCCTCTTTTACAGAGGACAGCTACTTCAAGGGCTTTGAAGATGTCCTCTGTTTGAAGCAATATCCCCTTTAGAGATCAAGAAGTCTTGAAGTTGCCCATCAACAGCAGACTGAACAGGCAGGCACACAGGTTGCCTGGCCCCCGTCTTCCTCACTGTATTGAGAAGAATTACATTTCTATTTAAACTATAATAATTATTTGTACATTTGCATCTATACATATAAATTAACGTATGCAAATTTTATGCAAATCTGCACCCTCTTTTGTCCCCTTTTTTGGCAATTCACAAGTGGCCACCTTACTTAAATCACAGCACTATTGTGACTACAAGAATCAAATGGAGGTTGTTTCTGCTACTGTGTTGCCCCCCTCACTTGCTGCTCTCTGCATGGCCATTTGTGAGACCATAGGTCTAGCCCGAGTAGCACCACCGCCTACCCTTTGATGGGATTATTTAGTAATGATGCCTCCTGTTAGAAAGGCAATGAGAGAAAAACAAAAGGCAATGCAAAATGAGCATTTAGCAGTCCGACATGCACACAGGCTATCTTAGAACGATAAAGGAGAACATACCCTTCTTCAGTGAAGAAAACAGTATATACCCACAAATATCCTTGCATATACAATGCAGGTACAGTGTGGAGTTCCTAAAGTTTGTTCAGTCCTTTTTGTGTTCCATTATTTCAGCAGGAGCGAGAGAGGAAACACATGAGCTTCCAGCAATGGTGGAAGTCAGAGAGAGAGAAGGGGGGAAGGAAGGGGAGGAGCAAAAAGAAGAAATCACAAGGAACCGCATTGTAGGCTATAGAGATCCTAAGGCTAGCTATGCCCAACATCCCCATGCATTAAGTAACTGCAACACTGCCTCCTGCCAGTAACATGCAGATGAGGTTGCTTGCAATATTCCCAACAGCCTCACCTACTTTGTTCTCATTGCTAGCCCACCTATAGCTATGCCATCTAAATGCAATTCTCAACCGGCTCTTCCTAAATTGGTTTCCCAAAAGAAGCATCCCCGGCAGGAGGCTGAACTTGATGACATGTGGCTCCCGATGTTGATTTTGGCTTCTTACCTCTGTCTCAGGAAGGGGCTTGCACCAAACTGGACGAAGACATCTTGGACATTCCACTGGATGACCCTGATGCCAACGCGGCCGCTGCCAAGATCCAGGCCAGCTTCCGTGGCCACATGACTAGGAAGAAGATGAAAGGGGGTGAAATAGAGCGCAAAAGCAAGGACCCTGAGTGCACGAGCAGCACTCGCGCAGGGGACCTACGCAACGGAGATTAAGCGGCCAGGTAAGGGATCCTGCTGGGATTTGTAGGACTTTTATCTGTCTAAATGTGCTAGGGTTGTGCCCCAAATTATAATAATTATGTCTAAATTTGCATCTATACATATAAATCAGCACATGCAAATTTTAATCAAACTGCTGTCCTCCTTTCTTTGGGGGTGGTGATGCCTTTCCTCTTTCTGGCCACCCTAAGAGGAGGGGTTCTTTTAAACCTTCCCCTCCATGTCATTTCCTTAGTCCGAATTGTCCGAATAGAGCTGCTATTTGCCCTGCAGAGGGAAGCCTGTGTTGATCATACACACATTTCCTCAATGGCTGCCCAGTTCCTTAGCCCCCCTTCATCACCCCCTCCCAGCTCTTTGGGTACTTTTAGCAAGTGATGATCAGCTTGTCTCTTCTGTTCAGCTGCCTGGAGAATTTTCTGCCATGGAGGCAGGAACAGGACAGGCCTTCTGCCTACTGATAGGTCGCAAGGGAGGAGAGAGGGGTGGGTGTGCAGAACAAGACAAGACCGAAGCATAAATAGATGTACAAAAGTGGCCCGGAGCATGTCGCTAGCACAGCTCACCCGTTGAAGGCCTAACATTGAGGGCATCAACCTTCTTTTTCTGGCTTACCTTCCATGTACCAGACTGCCACAAATCCTCATCCACCGCAATGTATTGAAAGTTACTCCTTTAGCTTTTCCTACACAAGGCTGTTAATTGTCTCAGTCTACTTTTGGTTTGGTGGCACTATACCAAGAGTGTTTCCTTTCCCACATTTCCGCTACATAACCTCTAGATGGCAGTGTGGTATAACTAAATAGTGCAAATACAGGAGGAAATTGCACTTCCTTTCGCTTTCACAATTAAATTCCACATTTTCCCTGCTCTAAATTTTTTTTGCAGAAAGTGCTGGTTAGTCACAGAAGAGAAACTGGAGGGTCATGCTGTCATAGAAAGAATATGTAAATAACCATGAGTAGGAAATGATCAGAGCATGATAAATGCCTCATCCTGTAGAAAAGCCCCTTGTGTCTCCACCAGCAGTGTTTTGTTATGTTTTAAATCTTCCAAGGAGGCTTTCTTTTCCCACCCCTTATTATATCCATACAAAATATTAAAGAACAGCAATAAAATACTTATTATTATTATTCTTTAGAATTTTGTTGCTATTATTTAGTACTTTGATCCCATACTCCTATAAAATGAACACCCCCAGAGTGCCTTAAAATATCAAATATACAATGAAAATTGTTGTGATGATGATACCATTATAAGTATGGCACTTGATGGCAGGCAAATTCATCAGCAACCTAGGAACTAGGGTTTTTTTGTTGGGGGTGGGGAATAAGTTACTAGTCCTTATGGCTGTAGAGAGAACATGTGAACCATGCCTTGTGAAGCAGGTTTGTGTGGGCATGAGAGCAGAGCTTGCAATGGCCACAGGCTAGGGATTTTGTTCTTTGCTCTTTCCCATGGCTATCAGGATCACAGTACATACGGAAATGTACCAAATCTACTTTATTTGCATAATTCTTTCCAGGTGCAGATTTGGATTTTTTGGGTTTCCTCGTAGACTTGTGTCCCCCTAGAGAATCTTGCCAGCACAGCCAGACTAGATGATTCTTAACAACCCTTCCTACTCAATTCAATGGAAAACAGATGCTCGCTGGATCAATTTCTGGCAGATCATATCCTTACTTATAATTTTTCTTCCCTGGCCTTCCATTGAGTGGGTTTGTACTTCTACTCATCCTAAGCTGTTTTGTTTGTTTTTTTGTCAGCTGACTATCAAGTTAGCAATATCTCATCGGCTGTGTTTATTCTTCACAAATGGAAAGGCAGGAAGAGGTTTAGGCCTGTTTGCCCCTGGAGTGACTGATGTCCCAGCTCAGCCAAATTACACAGGGACTAGTGACCTGAAAATCCAAACACACTTGTGAGTTCAGCATTGCTTCATGCTGGCTGTAGTAGCTGCCACTTTCCTATCCAATGAGGAGGACTCCTGTTTTATTAAGAGCTGAATTGCAGGAGAGATTAATTGGATGCTGCTTCTTCCACCACTTGAGTGCTCCCTTTACCAAGCAGTCATGGGAAACTTTCTACCACCCACTAGCATTATTATTGTCATTATCATATTCATATCCCACCTTGTTTTCCTCTTGCAAGGAGCCCGAGACAGCTTACATGTTCCTCCACCCCCGAATTTTATCCTCATAACAACCCTGTGAGGTAGGTTAGACTGAGAGCCTGTGACTGACCAAAACTCACTCAGTGAGCTTCATGGCCAAGCAGGTACTAAAACCTGGATCTCCCAAATCCCAGTCCAACACTCTAAACACTTTGCCACCCTATAAATATATACATCTGGGCTTTGTTTTGCAGTCCTTTAGGCAAAATCTGCACACGTTCTTGGGCCCGTTCACACAACCCTATTTGTAGGAAGTACTGAGCCACAGGATAATGAATGCAGACATGAAAAGCAATTGGTTTTGAATGCTTACTAACATAGCAAGAGGCTGCTTCCCTCCCACCCACATAAGAGCATAAGAGCCCTGCTGGATCAGACCAAGTGTCCATCTAGTCCAGCACTCTGTTCACACAGGGGTCAACCAGCTGTGAACCAGGGACCCACAAGCAGGACACGGTGCAACAGCACCCTCAACAATTGGTGTACATAGGCTTACTGCCTCTGATACTGGAGGTAGCACTCAGCCATGAAGACTAGTCACCATTGGTAGCCTTCTCCTCCAGGTGAAAGCTGTACCTTAGCGGCGACATAGAGGGGCCCCTTTTGAAGCTAGGATCCCTCAAGCATGCATTTGTGTCAAGGCAAATTAAGCTGCATTGCATGATCTGGCCAACAGATGACGCGACTGCATATCTTTTTTCCTTGGAAGCTGGGGCTGCAGAGCGCATGAAGAGGTTTAGAGCAGTCCAGGTCTTGCCTCCTCAATTTGGGAGAAGGGCCAGTGCCATGGAGAGGCATGGCAGGGTCCCTGCCGAGGGCCCGGACCCCAGCAGGGGCTCACTGGCTAGAGCCTCCTGGACTTGCTCCTCCTCCTCCTCCTCCTCCTCCTCCTCCTCCTCCTCCTCCTCACCACTGCGACTCGCTTGTTCACCTGACTTCCACTCCTGCCCAGACAATGGGGGTGGTTAGAAGGAGGAGGCAGCCGGTGGCCCCTGCCCTCCTTGCACATTGGCTCCCTGCCTGGCAAGCGAGCAAATGGTAGCATTGATGAGAAAGTCGTGAGGAGCAGGAGCAGCAGCTAAGGGACGATGGTGAAGAAGGTAGATTCACCAAGGGAGGGTCCCATTGAAGGTGTCTTGCCCAAGGGCTCTCAGAAACCCAGAGCAGGGCGCTGTTGGTGTATAAGAAATTGGGGCCCTGTCTGGGTTAAAAAAAAAAGAAGAAGCTTGCTTTCAGTAAAGGAAGCCATATTTATATACCCAAACTGAGCTTTCAACATGGGAAAATTAGTCAGCTTTGACTCATTCCTTTCGAGGTGCATAAATGCAATTAACTTGCTGATTATTATTGATATCATAATATTGTGCACATATAAATGGTTCAGCCACCTAAAATCTATTATTATTAATAAAATGATTATTAATAACAAAATCTTTTTTTTAAGTCTACTATTTAAACCATCTCCATCTAATTTACATTTATATTGTCACCTGCCTAAATATAGGAAAAGAAAAGAAAATCTACAGGTATAGAATCATAGAATCACAGAATAGTAGAGTTGGAAGGGGCTTATAAGGCCATCGAGTCCAACCTCCTGCTCAGTGCAGGTATCCACCTTAAACCATCCCTGACAGATAGCTGTCCAGCTACATCTTGAAGGCTTCTAGGGTGGGAGAGCCCACGACCTCCCAAAGTCATTGGTTCCATTGTCGTACTGCTCTAACAGTCAGGAAGTTTTTTCCTGATGTCCAGCCGGAATCCGGCTTCCAGTAACTTGAGCCCATTATTTTGTGTCCTGCACTCTGGGATGATCAAGAAGAGATCCTGGCCCTCTGTATGACAACCTTTCAAGTATTTGAAGAGTACTATCATGTCTTCCCTCAGTCTTCCCTTCTCAAGGCTAAACATGCCCTGTTCTTTCAGTCTCTCCTCATAGAGCTTTGTTTCCAGACCCCTAATCATCCTCATTGCCCTCCTCTGAACACACTCCAGCTTGTCGGCATCCTTCTTGAAGTGTGGTGCCCAGAACTGGACGCAAGATGAGGCCTAATCAGTGCCGAATATAGGGGAATCAGTACCTTGTGCAATTTGGAAGCTACAGCCTGCCTTGTGCATTATTATTAATTTTTCTATTAGTATGATACTTTTCAAAGTTGAAGAGGAGAAGTTGCTCTGCCCTGAGTAAATTACAATCTAATATTCAACACACATTGGCAAGACAATGCTGGAAGGGATAAGGGGTCCACTTGCAAGCCAATTCACTGAATTGAATGGACTTAGTCTTAGGGAAATATACACAGGATGGGAAGACTTAGGTCAGGGATCCTCAATCCTTTCAAGCTGGTGGACACATTTGAAATGTTGAGAGAGTCTTGTGGGCACTCTTACAAAATGGCTGCCATGGAAAAGGCTTGCCCATTCATAAAATGGCTTTCGTATTTGGTATGGCTAGTGACAAAACACCCATTTCTCAAAAGGCAAACTGGTGAAGTTAAAAGAAAATCTACTTGTCCAAGAATAAGTACAAGGCAGTGATGGAGTTCCATAATGCTCCAGTGGCCATTTCAGAGAAGGCAAACTGATAAGGACCAGAAACAAGTCACTTGGCCTCAAAACTTTGTACTAGTCAGAAGATGGGTCTTAGCCAATTTCAACAACTGTCCCATATATTAGAATGATTGGAGCCCATGATTAACTTTCTGTTACCAATGAACCAAGTGGAAAGATTCCTTGCAAATGCCTGCCGTTAGAAAAGCATTCTATTAGGACATCTGAATTCCCCTGTCTATTCCGCATACACACATTTCACCCAGGGCAAATATTAGTGGCTCACAATACTCCACACTTTGATTGATTGTCATTAGCCTGTTCTATATGTGACTTTCATTTGCATATGCAAACGTAAAGCTTTCTCCTGAAAGCATTTGCACATAGCTATGCGAGGGAGGAAAGACATTTGAAGGGGTGGATGGGGGAAATTGTGGCCTTCTGACAAATTAAGATATTGTTTGATGTAAAAAAGCAACAGAGTGCTTTTCCGTTCATCTTCATTTTTTAAAAAATATTCTAGAGACAAATTTGCTAATGAGTTGTTGCTACATATACCAGGGAGGAGTGGAAAGTCAGAGTAGATGGAATATGTTTGTCACTTGCCGTGGGAGGACTGTAAAATATCAGCATGGATTCATAAGCAGTGAAACTCAGCATGTGTGTGCAAGTGTGGGGGTTGTGTGTGCGTCTGACAGGGCCGGTTTCTTCTACGTGATGTCAATAATTTTATCATTCAGACTGCTGCAATCTCAGAGCGAAACTATATGTGACATTAAATGTGTAGCTAATCCTATGTGTAGTGGTTTTTTTTAAAAAAAGATCTTTGGTGTAAATCCCTGATCCAGATTGGGACTATTGTGCATAGGGAAAGTTAAACCTTCCCTCCCAGCTGTTTCCCTGCTCCCTTTGAGGGTTACAGAAATTAACTGCCCCATATGAGGGCTACGGAAAAGCAAAAGCCTCCATCGGTGCCACAACCCAACCCCCATCCTGTATTGGAGGCGAAACACTTACACTAAAATAAAAAAAGATCAGCTACACATGGTTCATGTAATGCAGTGTTAGTTTAAACTTCAGAAGTCAGTGGAGGCTGGTATTTCCGATTTCCATGGGGCTATGAATTCATAAGAACATCAGAAGTGCCATGCTGGATCAGACCGATGGTCCATCTAGTCCAGCACTCTGTTCACACAGTGGCCAACCAGCTGTGGTTCAGGGACCAACAAAGCAGGACACAGGTGCAACTGCACCCTCCCACCCATGTTCCCCAGCAACTGGTGCACACAGGCTTACTGCCTCAGATACTGGAGGTAGCGCATAACCATCAGGGCTAGTAGCCATTGATAGCCTTCTCCTCCAGGAATTTAACCAACCCCTTTTTAAAGCCATCCAAGTTGGTGGGCATTCATTCCGGGCTTCAGTCAGAAACAGCCTCTAAAGGAGCTATCCAATGTGCTGAACCTATCTTGCCGATTTTCCAGCATGGGTACACATGATGCATTCCCCAGCATAGATACGCATGATGTCCTTAATTAAGCAACTGGTGAATCTCACCAGGGTCCATTGCTGACCCCTGGCCTGCCCCTAACCCTTTGAAAACAATTCATGGCCTTATGCCCTGAGCATCACCAAGCATCACCAATGACTCCCAATGACTCCCAAGTTCTTCAGGATCTCAAGAAGGAGTCTGACCCATCTCCTGCTCTCTACTTCATTAGAACTGGAGATGCCAGTGAACCTGGGACCTCCTGCATGGCAAACAGCTCCTGACAAGACTCGCTCTTCTGCACCCTTGTTAATACAGTCAGCCCCTATCTTCCTTTCAATTGGGTCTCCTTCATTTTAGGATATGTTTTGTTTGACTTCCCTTCTTTTAAATGTTTCTTTTTTAAAAAAATAATAATTTGAATTGGGCTTGATTCTTCTGGAGGGGCCTCGCTAGCCATCTGAATCAATCCCTGAACCCTTAAAGCAACTTCCACTTTGAACGGCAGCTTTTTCTCAAGTTTTGTGCTGGCCCCTAGACACAAAACACAGTGAAGAGTCACAGCTGTATGTCCTATTTTTCATGTGGCAGGCCAATCCTACACACTGTTAGTTAGTTAGCATGGAAACCAATAGTAACTCCCCAAAGGAGATGAAGGACCTGGATTTGAATTTAATTTCTTCCTTAGCAACACTAGGCTGAATGCCTCACATCAGCACATGCTATTTTTAAAACCATCTCTTGGCAGGGAAAAGGTACATAAAATGAAGTAAGTCAAAGGCAGATACATTGCAAGAAGCTCAGTGTTCTCAAACACACCAGAGCACGATGCAGCTGACATGCAGGAGAGAAGGACATTTCATGCATTTCATCTTTTGAGCACATGCATGTAAACACATGCACACGAAGAGCATTTCTACATGAGGCATTTATTGTCGTTTACTGGCTCTTTAGATGACACCCTGGCACACCAGTTTTGTTCCTGTTTTTAAGCATTACTTTTGGCGAGTTTTTTTAGAGCTGGGAAAGTGTGGTATTATTTCTGAAAGTGAAAGAAGATACTCCCCCCTTGGCTAATTGTGTTATTCTGCTCCATCACAGTGCCACCTAGATGTTATGTAGTGGAAAGGAAGAAAATGCTCCTTGTGTAGTGGTTGTATCTCAATTTTGTGTTGAAACCAAAAGTCAATATAGCACATTAACAGCCTTGTGTAGAAAAGCTCTAAAGCATAGTCTTCATGCAATGTCAAGCTTTCAAGTATATTTTGGATTCCTGATCACATATTTTCACACCTACCCCATTATACCCCAAGCAGTGAGAGGAGCCAGGGGTATACTGGGTGCCCAAGTTTGATTTCCTTTGAAAGAAGGTCACTGGAGGATGATCATTGGTATTTTGTAATTTGTGTTTATTGACACATCTACTGGTTGAATATAGGTGGAGGCACAGCTGGAACACTCTAGCGGATTGCTAAACTGCACGACTTCTGCAATTTAGGATACTTAATTAGCTCCATCCCCTGAGGCACAATTTGCATATGGCTCCACCCCGCCTGATGCCTCTTGATGGAACTCATGGTTTTAACCTTTAATAATAAAAGAGGGTTTGTGTCTGGTGGTCCATCTGTCCAGCCTTTAGAACAATAGCAACAAAACCGAGATACCTGAAACCTGGCATGCATACTAAGGCAACCCTAGGAGTGTGTACCTACATGTCATTTTGCTTTTAAAATGCATCAATTAACTGGAATTAATTAAATGTGTCCATGTGGTCCATCCACATGTCCATCTTCACCCACTAGGGGAAGACATTCCTAACCAACTCATAGCTTTGCAGTCCACATAGTTTGAAACCAGGGGAGATTAGTTAGCTGAGGGCCAGAGTTATAGGTTTGATCTGCCAGCCTGCTGTGTGGCAGCCCCCCACCAGGAAAATGGAGCAGACAGTTCCCTCCCTCAGGGGGGCTGCCTAAGGGTACCATTGGGCTTGTCTTCACTTAGATGGGGCATGCAAAATGTGTCCAACTCTGACAGCTGAGTAAATTTGTTTGAAAGTTTTTCTGTGTCAAATTAAAGGCTGCTAGTGCAAAGCCTATGTAGAGCAATAGGAGACTGTTTAGTGCAGAGCAAACTGTTTTGCTGTTAAAGCTCAAGCTTTGAAGTGTTTCAAAGTTTTAAAATTTTCTGCAAGTCCATACAGCTGGAGCTTCAGTTTTAATAAAGACTGAGCAATATCGGTCTGGTAGATCTTGAGTAATAAGACTTACACTACTGTATACTTAGATAAGATTCCAACTGGAGCAAAACCAGGTCTGTGGGCTCTTTAAAAGATATCCATGTAATGGAGAGGAAGTTAATTCAGGACCACAACCTCAGGTGAATGAGGACAAAGAGAGCAGCCAGACGAGATCAGGGCCAGACATTGTGGCTGCACATCCTATTGAGCTCAAATAAGTTTACATGAGTAAACATACATTGGACAGGGCCATATAAGTAGTGCTAACCCCTGGTCAACATTAGCCCTGCTCATATGCCTCCCTTGAATTCTGAGCTTTTGCGAGTTAATGCTCACGTTTCTAGGCTATTACCCACAATTACAAGTGTTTGATTTTTATTTTTATTTTTAGAAAAATGAAATCTGGAATGGTATGAATGTCATGTTTCACACCTGATAGCAGATTGGGTGCTTGTACTTTGATCTTGTAGGTTAGGGAACAGATGCATCTGTGTTTATTAAGTATATCAAGTATATAAAAATGTGGTGCAGCCATAGAACCCACTGCTAAAACATACTGAAATATCTGTGCTTAGGTTGGTGAGATTTCCAGCACTCTAAGATGCTTACAGAGTCCTTTGACTCTTCATCTTTTCAGTTTCAAAACTCTGTCCTTTATTTCCCTGCAGTACACCTCACTGTGGAGAACCACAGGCCAAGTTCAAATCATCTTGGATAACTCCTCTAGAGTTATGACTGATTCTGACTGGAACCAGGAGCAGATTCCTCGCCCCACTGACATTGCAGCCACCAGCCTCCACTGGTCGAATCAGATGTTGCCCATAGGCTAAAAAATCTGAAGGATACAGGATGCCTACCTCCTGGTTCACTATTTGTGGAATCTTTTGCCCACCATTGATGAGAAAGCAGAAGGCTGGAGGCACTAGCTGTGAAATTCCAGGTTTTTGAGGGCCATTGAGCAAATCCCCCTCAATGGACCTCCTCCCTCCCTGAGTCCACCCACCAGCCATTATTGTCACAAGCTGCTATTGTTGCTCTCATCCTCTTCATTGCTAATATTTGCTTGTTTGGTCAGTGAGCAAGGAGGCAGTGGCATCTCCTGCTCCTCCTTCTCTCCACCACTGTTGCTTGGACCACAGCAAAGGACAGGGGAACAAGCAGGTTGCAATGGTGAAGAGGAGGTCAACAAGCCCCTGCTGGAGTGTGGGCACTCAGCAGGTGCCTAACTATGCCCTAAACAACTTGGGACCAGGGTACCCAAGAGAGCACCTCCCCTATCAACCTGCCAGGTCACTGAGGTCATCTGAAGGCAAACTCCTGGTGGTTCCTCGTGGACCTATGGTCCGATTGAAGTCTACCAGGAGAAGAGCCTTTTGTGTGGCGGCCCCCTTCCTATGGAACTCCCTGTGTCTGGAGGTCAGGCAGGTGCCAACCTTATATTCCTTCCAGTGCCTCCTGAAAAAAGTTGTTGTTCCAGGAAGCTTTCCCTGAATGACCAGCCATGGTTTTATTTTCACCTTCTTTCTTTTAAAATGTATTTTTAATGTGTTTTCATTCTGTTTTTATTCTTTTATTCTATTTGTTCACAGCTCTGAAATTCTTGAATGGGGAACAGTATATAAATATTTGCAATAAAGTAAAATAAATGAATAAATGCCCTGGTTTGGTGCCCTGGGATAACTCTTTGTTCCCATCCCATTCCAACCTCAACTACAGACCCAGGTATCTTACTCGCCCCACAACAGGCTCAAGGGAATAGCAGGAGGGGGTATAAATTTTGTGAGGCAGAGACAGTATTGAATCAAATGCACATAAAGCAGACTTTGTTTTAACTTGCAAACAGATATCTGCATCTGCATAGCCAAATGTAAAACAAGATAAAAACTTACCAAGAATTCAATCAGATCAAAACACAAAGTTGTTTTTGTTGCTGCTGTTTTAAGCAATGCTAGGTTAACGCTCACCTTTAAAATATTAGTCCCATTAAAGAAGGACATTATGGGATATTGCACCAGCACTGTTCTGAATAGGAGCTCCCAGGAAGCAATGGGATGTGAATCTTGAAAACTGTTATGGGATAAAGGGGACATCCCAGAAAACCAAATGTGATAGCAAACAGATGAAGAATGTTGTTTACAGAGAGAGAGAGAGAGAGAGAGAGAGAGAGAGAGAGAGATGATACTTTCCCAAGTGAAAAACAAAATGTTCTTAAAATATGTGGGATTGACAAATAAAGCTGATATAGAAATGATCTGATGTTTAAAGTCCCCCAGATGTGATCATGGTAAATGAATCAGGACGTGGGTCATACGTTTTCACTGAACTCCCACGGCGCTTGAAGCTCGGTTGATAAACGTGGGTGAAATGCTTTTCTTTCTTTCTTCTGAACACTGTGATGTTTTGTTGGTACTTCAATACCTGCCCACTTTTATATTATTGGGGTTAGAACATATACCAGTCAATAATAATCCAAAACAAATAATAAATAAAAATAAAATAAAAACCCATACCTCCAGTTGTGTGTTGTAGGGCACACAAAAGCTGGTCTCTAAGAAACAATAGGTGGTCCCTTCTGTCTTGGATTTCTCTACCTGTAGTGTCAAAGAACAAGGGACATTAATTGCATAGTGTGTAGCTGAGGCTAATATCTTTTTGTTACTCTAGAGTAAACTGCATAGCTCCGATTCGCACTGGGACCACCAAAAGGGAAGGATTAAATCTTTCCCTCCACACTGTTTTCCCCTCAAAATCCCCACACCTTTGTGTGTTTAAAAAAAGCCTCAATTTGTGCCAACTGAGATGTTTTTCTTTTTAAAAACTCCACAGGGGTGGGTGGAGGGTGGCTAGGGGAAAAAAAACTGGGTGGGAGGGAGTTTAGTTCTTCCCTCCCAATGCATAATGGTTCCAATTTGAATTGGGGTCACATGCACTTACTCTTGAGTAAAAAAAAAAGATTATCCTCAGCCACACACTATGCCATTAACATAATGTAGAATTTGGCCCTTAGAGTGGGTGCTTTTCTCCACAAGGCTGTTAATTCCCTGCATCTACTTTTGGTTTTTTAACAGAATTAAGATCCAAGTGCTACATGTGGAGTGATTCTTTTCCTGCTTTTCCACTACACAACCTTTAGGTGGCACTGTGGTATGGTAGAATAATACACAAGAGGAAATCATGCCTTCTTTTCCCATCAGAAACAACACTACATTTTCCCTGCTCTAAAAGAATTTACCGAAACAGATGCGAAACTGGGTGGTTGTCCAAAGATCTAAAAAAACCCATAGACTTGCAGATGAATGATGAGATGCCCCACCCTAATATAGGGTGCCTACTTTACAGAGGATACTACTATAATTGAAGGGCTGTCATAGGATAGTATTCTGCTTGAAATCCTCTGTTTGAAGGCTTGTCCAGTCCAAGTCCATGTCAAATTGAAATTGATTGGCATCATATTCAAGACCAGACAAAAGAAAGTTCTCCTTTGCACACACATTATTAACTGAAGGAATTTATTTCCAAGATGTGATTATAGTCACTGGCTTAGTTGGGTAGTTTTAAAAGTAGGGATGCCAAAGAATTTCATTTGGTCTGCATTTGTAAGTGAATTGACCTAATTCACATTTCTGGGACTTATATGCAGAATGGAACACAGTTCTCCTTTGGATTGCACACTTTTCCAAATTTTGCAAAGCAGTAGCTCCAAAATGGTATAAAAAACCAATATATGTGAAAGTTGCATACAAAAACATGTCTATTAGGACTAATGATCTACAAAGTAGGGGGACTTAGGGGGGAAACACCACTGGAGGGATCCCTGATTCTTTTGAATCTACTAATAATAATTGGATGCATCTCTGATTCTTTGGACTCTATGATCATCCAACACTCCCCCCATCACAGCAGCAGAGAAAATGAAACAAATCCTCGGAACATTCTCTGTTTCAAGACAGGTTTCTCAAAACCTGTTCTAAGACAGGTTTTGCAGGTGGCATCTCAAGCAGCATAATGCCCAGGAGACACCTAGGGGGATGATTCAAAGCTGCCTGTGTCAAGGTGCCTGGGCTTTCCACAGTAGCAGCCATATGAAAAGCAAGAGCCATAAAACAAGAGCAAGAGAGAGGAGGGTAGATTTCAGCAGCCATCTGGCAGAAACATAGCAGGATCCAGCGTCCCTCAACACCCACACACCCTCTGCAATCGCTGTTTTCCAAGATGAGACCAAAAGCCCTCTTCTCCTATACTTCCTCGTTCGAATGAAGGCAGTGCGTTCATCTCTGAATGCTTTCTGAAGCTTCCTGCAGGTCTCACCTCTTTCCTGCCTCCTCCCTAAGCTGGCCAACTGTCCTTTCCAAACAACACACAGAACACTGGCATCCTTTCCATCCAAGATTCAGCACAGCCAGTCCACGCCTGGAGAGTAAACAGCACCAGTCTTGATGAAAATCATTTGAAAAGGGGACAGACGATTTGGGTGGCTTGCAGCATATTGCTATGCATCTCTCTGGGCTAAATCCAACTGTGTTGCCCGAACCGCTATGTAAATTCACTCTCCAGTAAGCCTTCCCCCCCATCTCTTCCCTTCCCAATATCCTTTACAGATGGATTTGAAATCATGTGATTTGCTTTTGAATCAGGCTCAGGGTGGTCACTTATGAACACCCAAAAAGAGGATAAAAGGTGACACTGTTTTGCATAAAGTTTGCAGGTGCTCATATCTGTGTATACATGCAAATGCAGAAATACGGATTATAATTTAAATAGAAATACAATACATCTTGCCATATTGAGGGTCAGAGAGTGGCCAGGTGACCTGTGTGCCTTGCTCAATTTGCTGCCCCAGGTGCTATTGATGAGCAACTTCAAAGCTCAGTTCTTTAGGGTGACCATATGGAAAGGAGGACAGGGCTCCTGTATCTTTAACAGTTGCATAGAAAAGGGAATTTCAGCAGGTGCCATTTGTATGCAATGCAGCACCTGGTGAAATTCCCTCTTCATCACAACAGTTAAAGTTGCAGGAGCTATACTAGAGTGACCAGATACAAAAGAGGGCAGGGATCCTGCATCTTTAACTGATGTGATGAAGAGGGAATTTCACCAGGTGCTGCATGCATACAAATGGCACCTGCTGAAGTTCCCTTTTCTATGCAACTGTTAAAGGTACAAGAGCCCTGTCCTCCTTTCCATATGGTCACCCTACAGTTCTTTCTTCTCATGGTTCTTTATTTTTAAACTGGACTTGAACTGTTTAAATAGTAGGGTTGCCTACTATTGGAGGTGTGTCCCTTGCCATCAGTGGCACCACAGGCACTATCCAATAGGTGCTCATCACACAAACACAGCAACATTCCAAACAGAGGGTCCTGCAGACTGGCAAAGACTGGTATCTTTCCAGCAACAAATGGATTGCTGGAAACGTGATCTCTCCCAAATCAGTGGCATTTGAAGAAAAATACTCAGATCCATCCTGTGCAACAAACGCATTATAAAATTGCTCATGCAGGGCTATTCAGCAAAGTCTAAAATGTGTCCCAGGGCTTCCTTTACACTGATCATCTCTGGATAACCTCAAAGAATCAGTTTCTCTTTCAACAATCCTTCCTTTCCTCTAATTCTCTCCATTTTCTCTAATTAGGGGAGATTATCTCAGGCTGTGGTCTTTCCCCTTCAAAATAAATGACTGTGCCATTAATATTGCAGGAATCCTGCTGCTTTCCCTATAAAATGCAGATTTTGAAACAGGAGGGGGAAGCTATCACATGGCTGCAATTGATTTTTTGTAGGGTTCTTTTTTTGGCATCCATGTGAATTTTCTAATACCGACCTTAAAAGTGATCTGGCCAATAAGATGTACGTGTGTGTGAATGAGAGAGAGAGAGGGAGGGAGGGAAGGCGGGAGAAAGAGAGGTTATGATTGCTGTCTATTAATTCAGCTTCTCAAGGACATTGGGTTGAAATGCAAGAGCAACTTTGACCAAAAATGATGATGCACACAAACAAGAAAGTTTGGTTGACATTTTGGTGAGACTACTGAAAAGTAGGGGTGTGCACGGACCCCCCGGATCGGATCGGGACCCGGATCGGGACCTCCAATTTTGTCCCGGACCGGTTCGGACAAAATCGGAGGCCCCCCGGACCGGATCGAGTCCGATCCCGACCCAAAAATCGTAAATTTTTGGATCGGCCGCCATTTTTTTCCCCATAGACTTGCATTGCAATGCAAGTCTATGAGGAAAAAATGGCGGCGGGTGGCTGAGGGGGGGCCTAACTCCCTCCCCCCCCCGGGGCCGTCCGCTGTGGACGGCCCCGGCAGGTAAGCCCCCTCCCCCACGCTCCCTACCCCCCCTGGGGCCGCCCGCTTCCATCCGCTGGCGCCCGCGGGCGCCAGCGGATAGAAGCGGACGGCTCCGGAGGGGTAAGCCCCCTTCCCCGCCACTGCTTACCTTCTCGGCCCGTCCGCTCCCGTCCGGCGCCGGCGGCTACTACCAGCGGGCTCCGCGGCCTACTCTCGAGTAGCGCGCCGGGTGATGACATCACCCGGCGCGCCACCCTAGAGCAGGCCGCGGAGCCTGCTGGTAGTAGTAGGCGCCGGCGCTGGGACGGGAGCCGCCGGGACGGGAAGGTAAGGGCCCCCCTCCCCCCTCCGCGCGCCCCCTCCTCCCCTCCACGCACCCCCTGCTTACCTTCCCGGCCCGGCGGCTCCCGTCCGGCGCCGGCGCCTACTACTACCAGCAGGCTCCGCGGCCTGCTCTAGAGTAGCGCGCCGGGTGATGACCCTAGAGCAGGCCGCGGAGCCTGCTGGTAGTAGCTGCTAGTGCCGGACGGGAGCGGACGGGCCGAGAAGGTAAGCGCCCCCCTCCTCCCCCCCCCCGCTGTCCACTTTCATCGGCGGGCGCCCGCTGGCGCCTGCCAATGGAAGCGGCGGTGGGCGCCAGTGGGCGCCCGCCGATCCGCCGAACCGGTTCGGAGCCTTTTCGGACCGGTTCGGATTGGATCGGCCGATCCAGCTGCGGGATCGGAAATCGGATAATTTATCCGATTTCCCACTGGACCGGACTCGGATCGTGGATCGGGTCCGATCCAGTGCACATCCCTACTGAAAAGCATTATACCTGGGGCTGCCTTTGGAGAATATCTGGAACTTGTAAATTGGTCCAAAATACAGCTGCTGGATCGTTGACTGGCTGGATCTTTAGAACCTTACCAGTTCTAAAACAGCTTCAGCTCCTTGTTCTAATCAAGCATGATTTAAGGTGTTCTTATGCAAAAGCTGATTTCACTGTTTTCTCTTTCTTCCTACAGCAATGGACAAGAAATGGATGGAACAGCAGCATCCAGCCAGGTTTCCAATTGGTCCTCTGAACAGAACCTTTCTGCTCCCAGAAGAACTTCTGCCATCCCACTGAGTCTGATCACAGAAAAGATGCAACACTCTCTTGATCCCCCTGGACTGCCTTTGTTTTCAGAAGCATCACCACCATCCCTTGAGTTAAAAATGTCAATGTTGGCATTCCCTGCTTTACTCTGTAGCACAGACCCTGCATCCTTCCTTGACACTCTGTTGCAGCTCCTCCTCTGCACATATAAGCTGTTCCTGAGTTCCCAGGGCTTTATTTTGGTATACACACATGCCTCTCTTTCTTACTCTCTCTCTCTCTCTCTCTCTCTCTCTCTCTCTCTCTCTCTCCCCTCCCCCTCTCACCCCCCCACCAAGACTTGTGCAATATATAATGAACATAAATGCATAATTTTGCAGACACTGTATTCTGTTCATCCCTCTCGATTGTTCACACCCACTTCAATAATGTTTCCAATGTCCCACCCATCCAGCAGTCCCTTCAGGGTCTTCAGGCATTCACTGCTGACTCCCAAATTCTAAGCAGGGTGGGAAGTGCAGATGAGATCACAATTCATACACCCTGGGCTTTCTGTTTTTCTGTTTTTCCCCACCAACACTGGCCAACAGAGTCTGGAGACAGACGAAAAAGTTGCTAGTAGTATGACAGAAGCACTGTTGACCTTAGAGGTACACACACATTTTATTATATTTGTAATCTCTGGCTAAATGGGGCTGAAGACAGACATAACTCTGTTATCAGCAGCCCTATAGTGGGTTCTTCCTAGATCTTCCATCAACACAAGATCTCCCGTCTTTCAACCGACTAAAATAAAATCAACGTGTATTTTAAAAGCAGAAACAAAGTTATTCCAGACTATGATGGGGAAGAGAGATAGGTTGGTGATGTTACAGGCACTAACCAATAGGTTTTATTTTGTTTTGCCTTTCTCCTTGACACACTAGAAAATTGCAGTACCATTCCATCTCACCATCCCAAAACTCACTCCCAGACAGAAAAGTATAGAAAAGCTGTTAGTTCAGCCTTCCCCAACCTGGTGTCCACTAGATGTGTTGGATTACAATCCTCATTATCCCCAGCCAGCCTGAGCAACACTCAGGGATGATGAGAATTATAGCCCAACAGTCTAGAGTGAGCTAGGTTAGGGCAGTGAAGGTGCATTCAAATCCCTTAAAACGTGATGTCTGCCTTCAGCAGAAGCAGCGGCAAATTTTGAACCCCCCCCCAAAAACCTAGTGATGCTTGTTTATCAGAGACGGCCTTTGGCATTCTGAAGAAGAAACAACCTGTTGCTGTCTCCAGCTGGAGAAGAAACACACCCTGACTTGTTCGGCGCAGATCCATAAAGCCTTTTCTTGCATGCTGCATGCCTGTTTCTTCCTTTGCACTCAACAACTTTAGAAATCTCTTTTGATGTGTGGTGCAGAAGACCTCCCTTTTCTCAGCCCAGCTCTCCTTGAAAGGTTCCCACTCATCAGTGATTCAGGATTGAGATATTAATTCTTTTGCTGTAGCGAGCTCTTTTTAAGCAAACTTAGACCGTAGCTGTAGGATAGTTCCAGATTTCCAGGTTCTTTGGGCCACAGGAGACTCCTAGCTTCTTCAGTTGCACCATCAGCTCCCTGTTATAATCAGCCTTTGGGTTCTTAATTTGATTGGCCCAATCTGGCAGTCAACCCCTGCAATTGTTTCCCCTTGCAAACTGCTCGCTGTGGCTGCCCCCCCCCCCATAGGTCCTTCGTTTGGGAAACTGATGTGTGAAGTCTTGTTGAATCATTTGGCCTGCCGGCCTGGCTCTAAATCCATTTCCCGCCCACCCCCTGAATATTGCATTTAGTTTCCACCTTCACTCTTGCTTTGTGAATTGGATTTCAAACTCTAATTGCATGCTCTTGATGGATGGGTTTGCATTCTAGCAGCCCAAAGAGTGTCCCAGGCTCCCTAATGGGAGAGATAAACTCCCAAGAAATCAAGCAGTGGTGTAATGCATCCGGGCTCACAGGGCCAAAGTGCTGCTATGTTTTCATCAGCAGGGATGCTGACATCATCTGCCAGTCCCCCTCCCCTAGACGTGCCTGTTCCCTCTGAGCTTGGGGGCAAATGGATTTGTCCTGCAACATTATACTGCTCCCTGTTGCAATGCAAAGTATTTTGGGTTGGCTTGAATGGGTAATTAAGCCCCATTCGCTTTACAACAGACCTGCTCCTGATGGAGATGAAGACTGCTAGAACTGGTTTGTTGATATAGATCGACATGGCTGCCTGGAGTTTTGGACCCTCCTTGGGGGCTTGGCTACAGGGACTGTCATGATGAGCATCTGCATTTCGAAACTGACTACCACTGAAACACTAAGATCTAACAGGCACATGACATGTTTTCTCTGGTTGTTCAGCTACATTCTAATCATGCCCTGTGCTTTTCTTTGGCACAGGAAGGCCCCCACACTCCTCTTCCCCTTCACGCTCTGCCCCATAGCACACCTCTCTTTCTCTCTCTGCGTCCACACCATTGGCAGGAGCTGGTGCAGTTATCTTTCTTAATCTTTCTCCCCACACCTCTCTTTTGCATGTGATTTCTTCTACTAAGATGGAACGTTAATAAAGGAATGTTGATATGAAAACTTAGAGAGCTCAAAATCCTTCTTGCTTCTGGCCGGCATCTTCCTCCATCACAGGCAGATCCAAAGGGTGGAACTGAGCAGATTCTACAGTCTCAAAATACCAGGACAGCTTTCAGGGCATTTCTTTCCACATACGTGAGACTGACATCACCTCTTGCATCAATTGCTTTTGTAAAGGATCTAGGTTTGGCGTCAGCACTTGGCATAATTGGGCAGATGTTTGCCGCCTTCAGAATGGAGATTACTCCCCCTCCCCCGACCTGGTACTCCAGCAGCATTAGCTGCTGAATCTAGCCACCTTTTACGTTTCCCACAATGCTTTCTGCCTAGCCTCACTCTGAGGCATTGTGGGAAATTAAAAGCATAGCTTGAGCCAACAGCCAAACACCCTCTGCAGCCCTGCCACCACCGCCATCTAAGCCCCCGAGGGCCCTCTGACAGAGGAGGGGGTCCACCAGAAAACATGTTACTCAGGGTTTCCTCAAACCTGGAACCAACCCTTAATGGCTATGTTGAACTGACATTGTCCAGAATGCTCATTTGCATTATAAATTCCTCTTCTCCCACCTGCAGAACAATCAGACAATCACATAAATAGCATGAAAGGCTTATACACAAGTTAGCGGACAAGATACATGTTCATGTTCAGATCTCCTGACATAGTTTCCTTTTCCTAGAAGCAGTTGGATCAGGACCACATTGCAAATGGTGGGGGAGAGGTAACTCTCCCTGCCCTTGCCAATTCCATGATACAAATTGTCCCCCCCCCCCTCAAACCTGGTAGTAACTATGAAAGAGGAAACATACAGGTACAATAGCGTTACCTATATATTTCCTCTCTGTAGCTAATGGTAGATTTGAGTTGTTGAGATGCAGTAGAATTTTTGCAACCTTCTTAATAAGATGACCAGCACCATCTTAAAAAAAGGCATGCATTCCTGCATGAGAGAGAAGGGGGCGTGCCTCTCTTAAGGTGATGTCTCTGCCACATCAGGCATGCATCAATTTAAGCCTAAAACAGGATGCCTCCCCACTTTAGAACTATCAGTGGAGGCCATTGGCCTCGAGGACAGTGGGGCAGTTAATCCAGATTTTAATCAGCACTAGTCAGAACTCTAAAGGAGCTATCCAAGGTTCTCCCACATTTAGGGATGTCCATCGATAGGAAATCAATTTCTTTTTTGGCTCGATGGAGTTCCGTGGTGTGTATAACCCACTTTCTGTCTGCAAGCCGAGCTGCAGGCTGTTCCCCGATCTATGGGAACTTTTTTTTTTGCACTTTTTTGAAAGGTTATGAAAGTTGTGCAAACTTCTGAGCAATTTGTGCAATTTCTGCACATTTAGCAGTAATATGCATAATTTGTGCAAATCTGGCCATGATTCGCTCAAACTTGCACAAATTCCCAGAAAAAAACATGAACTGGCTTGACCTGCTGTGGAGTGAGTTGGGCAGCAGGAAACAAAACAGTGCTCAGGGGTGGGTGGCTGGGTTGAGCCTAGGAAAACCCGTCGAACTCCACCACCCAAACAGATTTTTCCAACGTCCCTACCCATACTTGAACTCTTTACATTCAAAGTTCTTTCTGTTCCCTTTTTATGAAGCCATTTGCAAAGTTTGCTAAGCTCTTATTTTTTTTTTTTTAAAAAAAACCAAACATCTTGAACTGAATGAACCGCTCACCCATCTGTACTGGCAAACTTTAATAGGTTCAGTTATTCCCGTCACGGAAAGAATCATGTTTACCTGCCCTATTCTGCAGCTGTTAAACATTAAAAAAGGGGGGGGAGCAGTGGGAACCCTAATACAAGACCACAAACATGGCTGTATATATCGGGGGCTCAAAGCTAGACTTTTAAGAACACTGAAAGCTCTGTACCCTGATGCACGAATCATGCACACTTTCTCCCAGATTCATTTTTAAATCATCATCATCATCTCAAGTTCTTCCTGTACTGTTTATGAAAAAAATGCCAATTTTGATAAATTATATAAAAAATAAAAAACGAACTAAACAAAACGCTCAGCCGTAAATTGTCATCAGCACCGCTTTTCAAAATAGTGTTTGAATGACATTTTACTCTTCTTATTGAACTTCCATAAACTCCTCTGTGAGCCTTGCTAACTAAAAAGTGGGAGAAAAAAATGCATAGAATAATAAACAAACAATGAAATAATCAGACGAGAGCTCTAAAAATAAGCAACTATGCATAGCAACCAAAACTGCACAAGACTCCGGCCGCTGTGTTTGTTTTGAGTTAACTGGACACAGATTGTATTTTTAAGCACACGTTAAAGAGCAGCAATTGCAAAAGGTCGCAAGAAAAAAAAACTTTTAAACAGGGCTATGATTTGGGCAGCTCTTGTCTAGCTTGTGATACAGCCAAGGATTGTCCAGTCGTAAAAGATGGGATTTAATAACAAGGAGGCACTGGTTATTTATTTATTTCAGAGATTTGATTACTCACTTTGCAACGCAATGCAAAAAACAAAACAAAAAACACCCCTTCACCTCACAGCAAGGGACAAGATTTACAAATGTAAACTAACTCACAATATAAAATTGGCACAATAAAAACAAATAGAAGGGTCAATCAAATGTACTAAACACACAAAGCTTGCATGAACAGAAATATTTTAACAGCTTTCTTAAAAGGAGCTAACTTATCAGATCATCTGGGACACTGTGGTAGAAAATTCTTTCCAGAGCTTAGGGGCCACCACTGAAAAAGCCCAATAGGCAGTGACCATCAGCCTAATACCCTGTGGGACCACCAGAAGATATCTGGAAGTGCTCATAAAGAGAAGGTACGTATGGAAGAAGACATTCACTCGGGTAATGTGGACCAAGACTGTAAAGGGCTTTAGAGGCAACCTCCAGCACATGAATTTACCCCAGAAACAAACTAGCAAGCAATGGAACTCATACAGAATCAATGTTTATGCCCCCTGCAGTTCAGACTAGTAATTGATTTGGCTGCCAAGTTCTGAATTAATTGCCATTTCCAAACAATCTTCAAGGGCAGTCCCACATCAAGCAAAATATGGTAGTCCAGTTAAATAGAGATCAAGAATCTCTCTTTTAAAATGATTGCTCAGAACTGGGGGGGAGGGAACACCTTCCTATTCTGGCAACAGTTGTTGCCTAACAGAAAGAATTGGGGGACGATTCCACACGGTTTGTTGGGCAAAAGAACAAGCCAATGGAAGGGATTGGACTGGCTACACAAGAAATAGTGTGAAACTTTTTTTTCTGTTAAGGGCTGCACTATCTCAGGGGTAACCTGTTGGGAGCCACATGCTGGACCATAAGCAGGGCCAAAGCCAACAGCAGGCAGCCCCAGGTCCTAAACTGGGCTACCTTTGCTCTCTCTCTCTCTCTCTGTCACCCCCACCATCTTCCCTCTCTATTTCTCCCTCCCTCCTTTCTCTCAGACAACCTCTCTCTCTCTCTCTCTCTCTCTCTCTCTCTCTCTCCCCCTCCCACCTTTTTTCTCTCTGTGTGTTTCCGACACCCTCTCCCTCTCCTCCTAGTGGGACACTGAGGGAAGGACAGATTGCTCTTGCCAAAGGGCTTTGGTAATTAGGCCAAGGACTGTAGGTCGCCAGGTCCTGAAAAAAAGCAACAGGCAGGTAATATATAGTATGACAATGTAGCAGGCAGATTGGGAATAGCAGGTCCTAAAATGGATGCCGTGATGTCTTCAGATGAAACATATTCTCTGTGAAGTAAAATAGAACAATGTATACATATATATATATATATATATATATATATATAAAATCCAGTCACAAAATAATGCTTAGACAAGAATATTGTTGAGTTGGGATTTGGTAGTGCTTGCGGAACCAGGCCTGGAGGATACGTTTTCCAGGAGATGACTTTCTGACTTGCTGTCTTTTCTCTGCAAGGAGGACTTGGAGATTCCTGGAGCTGTGGCATCCTCCCTTTGCATGGGGGAAGAGAGAGATTGAGATTGAGATTGAGATTGAGATTGAGATTGAGATTGAGAGAGAGAGAGAGAGAGATGTTGAAAGAGGTAACATCAGATAACATACACTACTTTAGCTACTTCATTTACTTCCAAGTAGTTACTCCAATGTACAACAATTTTTTTAAGAGAGGAAATTAGTCTTTTAAATACTGATGGACCGATTTCCAAATTTTTCTATTCCATTTTTTTATCCAAAGATAATCATAGCAGCTAACAAAGCAAAAATAGCAGTCACTGCTCTTTATTATTTATTGATTTATTTGATGCCTTTCTCAAAAAAGGACTCAAGGCATCTTACAACAACATTAAAAATACAACATTTAAAACAACCAAACAATAAAAATAAAAATCAGTTATCCGCCTAAACTGTCACCGTCCTTATGCCTCCTGCTGTTGCTGATGTTGGAAAAGAAAGTTCCCCACACAGGTTCTACAAACACCACCACTGTGACTGTGAGGTGCAGGGCTGGTCCAAGCCATTTTGCTGCCTAAGGCAGAGCAGAAAATTATGCCCCCACCCCAATCAAGGTACGTAGTACCAAAGAATGGGATAGGGCTGGGGACATGGCCCAGTGGTAGAGCACTTGCTTTGAATGCAGAAAGTGACACGTTCAATCCCCTGCATCTCCAGGTAGGTCTGGAAAAACTCTTGCCTGAAACCTTGGAGAGCTATTGCTGCCAGTCAGTGCTGACCCTACTGTCCTAGATAGACCAGTGGTCTGATTCAGTATAAGGCAGCTCTGTTCCATTACCAGTCAATCGGAGAAGCGTCTGCACATGGACATTAGGACAGAGGTTCTTCCCTTTCCATTTGACCCTCAAATCCTCTATTGCATTTGTAAAAAAAAATATTGCAGGCTATTTGTACCATGATAATGGTCAGAGGGAAGTAACTCTGATTCCTCTGCCTTTGGAATTAGCAAACACCTTTTATAACCTGGTCAGCCAACAACGCTTTGCAACCTTTGCACAGGGCAAGAAAACAGTAGAACCAAGGCAAACTTGAAAGACAATTGGTCTAACCTTATTTCATTCCCACTGTATATGGACTGGGCTTTCTTCTTATTATTCATCTTCTTCTTTCTATAGTGTAAGACATAGAGTGTGATCGCACAAAGCAGCAGAAGAGCTAAGATGACCCCTATAACAGCTCCGGCGATTGTTCCAGCATGTGCCAGGCCTGTTGATTGAAACACACAAAACACAGGACCTGAAGCTCACGTTCAGCTTCGACAGCGGTGTGAACATGTCACAGACCCAAAGAATGTGCCAATGCTATGAGCGGTTTCCCCAACCCCTTTGCTGCTGTATTCACATAAGGAGGGATCACAGTATAGTTTAAGCTATAAGCTACGTTCCATAAACCATTGCTGTAGGTGCTCTGCTTCCTGATGTCCTTGCAACTCCCCCCCCCACATCTTTCACTAAAGCAGTGCCATAATTTGGAGCTATTGAGTCATGTTGTCCCTGACTCCAACTTTTTCTTGACTCTTTTGGGGGGGGTAGTGGTCGATTTTGTACCACAGCACATCTGTTTTCTAGGCACAGCACCAATTCTGTAGGTTGAGCTGAAGGGAAAACTTTGAATCCCAGCACTTGGCTAACATCACAATTCTGGAGAAGGTTCTCCTCCAGCACCATTCTTTTCAGCACACTGGAAAAGGAAAGGCGAGGAGAGCAGAGCAGAGGAGAGGAAGGATCAAAGAAGAAAGAAAGAAAGAAAGAAAAGTGAGAAGAAAGGAACAAGAAGGGAAGGATGGAAGAAAAGCAACATGAAGAAAGGGAAGGGAAGGCAAAGTAAGGCAAAGTAAGGCAAAGTAAGGTAAGATACGATAAGGAAAGGAAGGATGGAAGAAAGAGAAAGAAAGAAAGACAAGTGAGAAGAAGAAAGGAACGGAAAGGGAAAGACAGGACAGTTGTGCATATTCAGCTTTAATTCTTTAAAGGACACCCAACAGCCATCACAATGGTGAGCAAGTAGTTCTGAGCCATAGCCACAGGTGGGAAGCTGTGGGGCAGGTGGATGTGTATGTGGGGGGAGCCCACTTAGGGATATTCCAGGTTCCTTCCTGAAATTTCAGCTTTTATTTTAAAAAAGGTAATACTCTTGCCCTCTGAATGGTAGAATCCTAAGGAAAATGTGTGCAGGCAGGCAGTATTCTGCTTCATTGCTCAGTAAGATCTAAGCCTGCTCCATCCTTTCAATGTAGTTCTTACCAGTGAAAGTGAAAGTACCGAGAAGTACAGAGCCCTTATTTGTAAATCTCATCACAGCTGATTCTATTAATGTTTGATACGACCACATAACTTTAAACGTAGAGGGCTACAATATACCCTCAGTTCTCAACCTTTAGTGCTAAGAATCACCCTAAACACTATCGGAGAATTCTACATAATAAGGCTGATTAATCCAGTCTTTCTTTGCGTGTTCCACTCTTTTTGGCTGCATTATTCTTCCTGGCATCCCAGGCTCACCCAAGATATTTCTTCTTCGTCTTCGTCTTCATCTTCACCTGCCCATGTTAATTTCATTGGAGACCTTCCAACATATTCTTACACCTCAATCACATACAGAATTCTGAATTTTCAAAACCTCCTCTCACATAAAGAAGTGTTGCCTGGTCCTATTTTTGTTGCTATTTGCTACTTTTATCAACTTCTACTAAAGCTTTTTTCTCATATTTGCCACACCACATGAAACCAATATAGACGCCCAAGATACACACCATACGGTTCTTCCAAACTGCTCTGTTTTTATAAGCCGTTCACTTTCAAAACTATATTTTGAACTTGACGGCAGGGTCCAACTTTCACCACTTCTCATCACATCTCCCCCCCTCCAGAAATAAAAATGGACTCGTGAGCTGCCAGCATCAAGCTTTTAATTTTTTTTTTCAGAATATGAGATCTCTGCTTTATTTGATCATTGGCATAAATGGAAGGAGGATTGTGGCTCATTTGAAGTGGGGCAGTTTCAGCTGATCTTGGGACCAAATTCCAGGGATCTGCAGCCCAGTTCTCTTGGTGCTCATTGGGGCAGCTAACAGTAGATGCTCACTTGGGCAGATAACAGGGAAGCGAACAGTAGATGAAGGCAGGGCTAGCAATAGGTGGAGCAAACAGTAGGCAGAGCAGGGGGAGACAGAAGAGGCAGGAGTCTGAGCCTCAAGAAACAAAACCACTCCTTTGACCCCTACAGTTTGCTGCTCCAATAGATACCCATTTCACATAAAAAGCAAACTGAGGCAAAGAGGCATGCAACATGAGCAAGATCCTGAGTGCCATGCAGAGGTGGATCTGATCCCCACAAGTCAAATCTACTCCTGGGAAATCACAATTTTCTGCTCCAACAGAAGCTCAACTCCCTCTCTCTCTCTCTCTCTCACACACACACACACACACACACACACTCACACACACCATGTTAGGCTTTCCAGGGCTGGCCCAAGACATTTTGCTGCCTGAGGCAAAGGATAAAATGGTGCCCCCTTCCATTCCATGTACAAAAGCCAGCTGGATTGGCAGTCGAATCTTTCTTCAACGTTGGCATCCTCCTCCACCCTACCTGTATCCAGCATGTCTCCCACAGCTCTCTCCTCCAGCACTTAGCTGTTGCCTCCCAGCACCTGCTGCTGGAGGCGACTGCCTCACTCTGCCTAATGCTAGGGCCAGCTTTGCTCCTTTCCTCTGTTCCCTCCTCCTTCTCAAGGCTGCAATCCTATGCATGCTTCACGGGAGTCGGTGGGACTTACTTCTGAGTAGATCTACATAAGTCTGCTTTGCAGATCCCATCCCCAGATCTTTTACACACTCCCACCCCCTATCCTTGCTGTGGCTGCTGGAGGTGGGGAAAACTCACTTGGGCTGGGAAGGATGAAGCCAGGAAGATCAGACGGAGTAGGGTAGGGAGAGGTGGAGAAGCAGGGCATGACAGAGACTTCAGAAGCTGACTCGGGCTGCTTCCACATGGTCAGGTGGGATCCAGGCTCAGGATGCCATTTCACACCATACAGTTCTTCCAAACTGCTCTGCTTTTATAAGCCATTCATTTTCAAAACTGTATTTTGAACATGACCTTCTTCTACATGGTCAGGTGGGATCAAGAGAAAGAGTGTGGGCTCTTCCTGAAGCATGACACTGCCCTGCCTGCCCTTAGCAATGGACCTCCTCTGATGCCTTATGCAAGGGAGGGAGGGAATAGACAGGTAACCTAGAAATCTTGTTAAGGATCCAAGTAAAATTGTTCCCTCCAGGTTAGGAGCTAGATTTATTTACTCCCATGTAACATTATTCTATCACATCCTTGGGGACTTCTTCCATTACATCCCTTAAGATTTTTCTAAGTCTGAACAGGCCTTAAAAAAAAACCCAACTGGTCCTTTGCCTTAAATTCATCATTCATTTCCACACTGCTCTCTTCTTCATGTGCCTCTCCCTTCCCTGCAGCCTCAGTGTTTTATCTTCTGAATGTTTTACAGATGCCATCCAATTCCTCCCTCCAGCTGCTGTTCAGCCAAGAAGTGGAGCCAGTTAGTGTCCACGGAAATGAGAACTAATTAAATGAGAGGAGCTGACCTGAGTAGGAGGCAAGCTAGGAAAAGGAGATGTGAGTTGTCAAGGCAGGAATCAAAGCTCAGAACATTCTGCGAGTTACTTAATGACGGTCAGGTGACGGAGCATGAATGGGCAGTGGTGTGATGCCAGACATTTCCCTGGCGCTGGAAAGTTCCAGCCAGGATTCAGCAGTACTTAATTTTAAAAGCAGGAGGTCCCGGACTTCAGGTCTGGCTGGGAGTCACATTCTGTGTACCAGAGCTATGATTCCCTTGATTCCCATATTGGTGGGAACAGGTTGTGACTAGGGATGCATAGGTTTTATAAAGTCTGTTTCTCGGATGGTCAGGTGCCTTCCATTTCAACGTATGCTCATTGACAGAATCGAATTTCCACCCAAAATTTCCCAAATTTGCAAAAATGCACAAATACACCCCCCCCATGTACAAATCCTCCCCAAATGTGCATTTCATGCTTTAGCCATTGGGGGAAAATTGCATTTTTGGCCAGTGTTGATTTTACGTATTTTTCTATGAAAAAAATTGTGTAAAATTCCAAAAAGTAAAACCACAACAAAAACAAAAACAACAATGGTCTGCTAATCCAAAGAATCTGTGTGACCATTGTTGTTTTTGTTTTTGTTGTGGTTTTACTTTTTGGAATTTTACACAATTTTTTTCATAGAAAAATACGTAAAATCAACACTGGCCAAAAATGCAATTTTCCCCCAATGGCTAAAGCATGAAATGCATATTTGGGGAGGATTTGTACATGGGGGGGGGGTGTATTTGTGCATTTTTGCAAATTTGGGAAATTTTGGGTGGAAATTCGATTCTGTCAATGAGCATACGTTGAAATGGAAGGCACCTGACCATCCGAGAAACAGACTTTATAAAACCTATGCATCCCTAGTCACAACCTGTTCCCACCAATATGGGAATCAAGGGAATCAAGGAAAAGCAGAATTCTGCTGCAGAATTCACAGGATTCAAAGAAATCTGAACTCCTTTGTTTCCATGGTAGATTTCTGTGGTTCTGATTGCTTCATGATGATGCAATTACACACTCCACAAATGCTTAACGGCAAGAGGATCCAGGGATGAAGCTGTCACCAAGAAGGGGAACAATTTAAGCCCTACATGCTAGTTCTAGTCTAAACAGCAATGCAGTGGTGCTATCAGGCTGGGACTTTGCAGCAGAGATCCAGGGCCATGCTAAGCTGAATGCACAGGAAACCCCCACCACCACCACCACCCAATGCAGTAAAGCTGTTGCATCACATGTTGCAGTAAGTAAAGTAATATAAATCACCTTCTAAAGAGCCCCCACCCCATAGGTCTTATTTATCCAGAGTCTAAAATAGCCCAGCTCCACCTCTGTAACAATGAAGTCTTTTTAATCACCCAAAAGATCAACAGATTTAATATATCATAAACTTTCATAGACTAGACTCTTTGTTGCTTTTATTGCAACAGACTAACAAGGTTACTCCAATGGAAGTCCTAGTCTAGAGGCTGAATAGAAAAAGTTGAAAGAATCTCAACAAGTCTCATGGTGGGACATAAATATTTTTAACCAACCAACCAACCAATTTGTCATCTTAGCCCTAGATCCATTCCAAACTTCTATTTTTTATCACAGTGATGGCCACTGGTGGCTCATGGACAGTAGCCCATCACCCAAACCGATATCTTGTGACCTCTGCTGGGTTCCCCAGAAATGGTCTGGATTCCTTCCCTCTCCTCCTCAAGCATGCACAGGAAGTCCAAGATTTATGGCAGAGGCATTGACTTCCCACCCACATCCACACCCCTATTCAGATGTAGACATTTATATTGCTGCCAGGAAGTACACTGTCATCTTCAAAATCAGTTCCTAAGAAATGCTCTTGAAAACATACCAAGAAGAGGAAAAAAACATATTTTGTTTTTAGCTAGATAAATGTTCTAATCACTGGAGTTGGAGCGGAAGGTACTCTGCAATTGCTGAAGAGAAAAATATCCTTTTACACACACACACACACACACACACACACACACCACCTTAAACATACATTTTTTACAAAATTGTGTAGAGATGGTGGGGAGCATTGTGTCATTTGTTGTTAGTGGTGACACAGAGAAGGACCAGTAGGTACCTGCCCTTGGCATTTACATAGCCACATTCCTATACGGATAGATTGGATATGCTCTCCAGAGGGAATATTACATTTTCCCATGTGCAGGATCACATTTTCCCATAAAGCACCCACCCAATGGTGAGGAAATGCAATACACTCTACATATGGAGCACAACTTTGAGGAAAGGCAACTGGAACATATACAACAAATGGGTCACTACTCCACAGCTACTGCAGTATTAAAAACACCTTATCATGCAGAAAGGTCTTGCAATGTATCCCCTACAGATGTATTGTAATTCTTCCAAATTAACTTTAATGACGTCCTTCAGTGCAGCTGCAACAATTCATGCCACTCAAAATACGTTCAAACACCCATTATGTCCAGGGCATTGATGAGAACTGGCTTTGGGCCCGGAATTCTCCTGTAGAATTAACAGGAATGTCATTGGGGTGTCAAAACTGAGACGTGGTGAAGGAGATTTAGCTCAGGAGTTTATCTGATAAACCAGGAACAAAGGGTATATTCAGCAGGAACGGTTGAAAGCTGAAAGTGATGGATGCAAACCATTTTTGTTTAAAGAGAAGGAGAATATTACTGGAATGAGGCTTCATTGTAAAGGTGACCTTGACTATATCCAGATCCTAAGGCTGCTGCTTACTCAGTATTTCTTAATGCAGCTTACTAATTCCTGGAGGTTGCAATCCTACAGAGATATTTAAGTAACAGCCTCCGAAATTGAAGGCCGATGCCCATCCAATGCAGAGCCTCACCTCTGTGCACAGGGCACCCTGCATTTTTGGCTGGACAGCCAATTTTGCCTGTCTAGTTATGGAGCTTTGAAGCAAAGGGGGGGGGGAGAGTAGGAAACTGCATAAAGTGGCTTCTGTGGTCTCCTCCCCTCTCCACCCCAGGGACCGACCCCTTTTCACCCTCTCTGTGCTCCATTTCCAAGTGCGGAGACGTAGCTGGTGTGGTGAGAACCATGATGGATACAAGGGGGGAGGGGAGGGGTGCTCAGTTTCTGGGAACTGAGCTCTGAGCCCTGGCTCCAACCTTCATTTCTAGAAACCCACAAATACTATGGCCATCTTGTCAGTGTCTAGCAGCCATAGGATTGCGCCCTTAGTCAACCTGTTCAAACGCTATCAAGCATGCAGAGTGGTTATGGGTGGACTTCTTTGTTTCAACGCATGCTCATTCCTGAGATGAGGATGCTGTTTGTGACAGCAGTTAGCAGAATCACATGGCAAACTCTTGCCTGTAATGGGGTGAGAATAGAGATGTGAAGGCTTGCAGGGAGGGGACCGGGGGGGGGGGGGGAAACCCCAGAAAAGAAAAGAAAACACACACACACATCCCATGAATTTTCCAAAAATCAGCAGGGGGAGGGGGAGGAAAATGTGTGTTTTTTTAAAGGAAAAAAATGAATTTCCCCCATTTTCCTGCAATCCCCTCCCCCCAGGTCTTCACAAGAGTGGCTGGAAGGGATGCCATGTTTTAATGTGGTCCCATGCCAACAATCCCTTCCCAATGGAAGGCTAGCATGTCAGCACAGACTTCTCCCCATCATGCCCTGTGTTCTATTTCCAGGGCATCTCCTTCACCCCTGACCCACAAGGGAGCATTCAAAACACAACCCTTCCACCCGTGGCTGCAGCTGGAATTGCTACAGTCCATCTAACATTCTACCAGTTGATTCTGCCAACTATAAATTGTACTGAAGCCAGTCCTGGCTCAAGGTTTTGGAGGTCCCTTGGGGAAGCCACCTTGAATGGGCGCCTTCCCTTTGGGAGTCCACCTTCTCACTGCCATGGCCACCAGCTGCTCTTGTTCCTCCTCCTCCTCTTTCTCATCACGACTACCGCTTGCTCACCAGGCAGGCAGAGAACCAGTGAGCCAGTAGGCAGGAGCATCCACAGCTCCTCCTCCCCACCACTGTTGTCTGGGACAGAGTTAGAGAAGCCAGTGAACAAGCCGGTAGCAAAGGCAAGGAAGAGGAGCAAGCCCAGGGGGCTCTTGTCAGTGGGCCCCTAATGAAATGTGGGCCATGGGCAGGTGCTCAACCATGCCTGGTCTTGAGGTCAGCCCTGCCTGAGATTATGGAATCAGAGAGTGATAGGTCCGGGTTAATCAACGCAAAACAAAAGGGTGTGATTTTGTGCAAGCTGTCTATGGTTTTATGTATTGTTTCTTAAGCCAAGAATCAGTTTGGTGCAGGAGGGAGGGAGGACACATCTCTTTTGCAACACTGGCCAAAGATGTTTTGTAGCCTGGAGCAGCACCTGGCACCTCCCCTAACCCCTATTTGCTTTTTTAAAAAAACAATATTTCCTACACTCAATGGCTGCTGGGAGCCCACTTTCTCTCAGCCACAGGCCCTTCTTCCATAATATAAAAAAACACATTGGATTACATGTCAGGCTGGTTGCTAGCCACTCTCAGCATCAGTCACACCTTCAAGTTGCAATCTTAAAACACAGAATCATAGAATAGTAGAGTTGGAAGGGGCCTCTAAGGCCATCCAGTCCAACCCCTTGCTCAATGCAGGAATCCACCTTAAAGCATCCCTGACAGATGGCTGTCCAGCTGCCTCTTGAATGCCTCTAGTGTGGGAGAGCCCACCACCGCCCTAGGTAAATGGTTCCATTGTCGTACTACTCTAACATCAGGATTTTTTGCTGATGTCCAGCTGGAATCTCACTTCAAGTAACGTGAGCCCAGTAGATTATAGTGCAAGGCTGTCATCAAATAATTCCCTCTGTATATCCAACTATCTGCAATGTTGGGACAATAATGCAGGACTACATTGCAGGGATGTCAGAAGCCACTCTCTCAGCCACAACATGCAAAAGGGTAGAGGTTGGGTGGGGATGGAGGCAAGAACTCTCTTCTACTGGGGCTCTGGTCCAGATTCTAACTATGCCCTGCCCTTGGACACAGCTGATTAGTTAAAATAAAATCACACATGGAAAACAACAACAACCCTGGGCAGGAAAATGTAGATATATATAGGCCACTAGATGGCACCATAGGCTTGTGAAGATTTGTCAAAAATGGAGGAAGAACTTTTTGCAAATTGTAAAGTAGCACATGTGGATTTCTTTCTCAATGGTGGCATAAAGGCTCACATTATCCCTTGTGCCTGTGCAGGGATTCCACATTTCCACAAATGCACATGAGAAAATGCAATGCTTCCCCATAGTACATTCACTGGTCTCTCGATACTTGATTATATGATCATAGCCATGCACAAAGGGTGTGCTGGGTGTGCCCAGGCACACTCTAACATCTCTAGCAATAAGTCCTGAATTGAGGAGGCCATTGAGTGGAGATCGAGAGGGGGATCCAGGTGCAGCGAGAACAGTCCTCTGGCTGCCCTCCGGCTGCTCTGCCACCATACGGAAGAACTGCTGCCTCCAAGAGAGCACCTTTGCTCCCAGCAGGAGCAAAAAAGGAATTGCTCTGCTGGGAGCCTCTTTCCTGGGAGCCTTGCTTCAAAGAAGCCATCAGGAGGGAGCCCAAAGGCTAATATTGCCTCGTAAGCCCCTCCTCCAGCCAGTGTCACCACAAAGTCCCACCAATGCTGGGGCTTGAGGAGCATCTCCTCATTCACCACCACTACCACCACCTGCAACAACCTTCCCGCAAGCCAAATGTGAAGTAGGGGCATCATTGTCTACAGTGTTTAATAAATAAATGAATAAAAATAATGGCCTTTATGATTGAGTATTCAATAAATGTTCACCTTTTAAAAAATCATCATCATCATCATCATCCCTGGGTGCACACCCTAATGAAGTGTGCTGTAAACACCTATTATTATAATGAGCATATAGACAATGCCTTCTAGAGCATTCAAAGTGCTTCACAAAAGATCATTTCATTGTAATCTATACAACAACCTTGTAAGGCAGGTCTGTATAACGATCTCCATATCGCAAACAGGTTGCTGCAGGGCAGGCAGGGCTCACCTGGGGCTGTCCAGTGAGACCATGGGATGACAGGTGAGCAAGAGAGAAAGGGAGAGAGAGAGAGAGAAAGAGAAAGAGAAAGAGAGAGAGAGCGAAAGAGAAAGAGATTCCAGACCAATACAGACCATCCAAACCCCTGATCATCCATTACCTTTCTCAAACACCAACATAAGATAACCTCCCATTTTTGCTTATAGAGGCAGCTGAACACATTACAACCATCAGCCACCCAGACAGATGAAGAATTATTATTATTATTATTATTAGTATTAGTATTAGTATTAGTATTATTTCTGGGTATTGCCATCTAAACACCTGATCCCCACCGTTCACATCGAGGGATAACTGGCAGCTCTGCTGTCCAAACTCATTGGAGGCTACGCATCGATACGTCCCAGCGAAGGCAAGTGAGACATTCGTCAGGAGCAGAGTCCCTAGGTTTTCATCTGTGGGGAGGAGAAAAGAACTGAATGAAAATCAATGCTGGAGTTTAGGTGAATATCCCCTGCTCTCTCTTAGGGGTGGGGGAAAATTATGTTTGGTTTGGATTTTTAAACCAATGAACCTAACCTGGACTTCCCTAACTAATATACAAATTGGAACACTGTTAGTTTCAGATGGTACACCTTTGGGGGATGCAAGCTCTTGGCTCAAACACTGTGTACCAAAAAATGGGTATGTTCGGGAAACGCGTGTACAAAACTTTCTACGTTTGGGAAAATTACATACAAAATACGTACGTTGGGGGGATTTGTATATGGAAATAAATGCAAGTTTTCCTGCTTTTAAAAATAAAATAAAATTTGAATGGAATGGAAAGGAACTGAATTCACACAAAACTGACATGGACAGGGAATACACTGAATTCGTCCATCCCTACTCTCTCTAGGACAGTCAGCTAGTGGTTGCAAAGACCAGACATTTAACAGAAAGGACGAATATGGACATTGGATAGTTCCTTTAGAGTTCTGACTAATTCTGACTGAAACCCAGAGCGGATTCACCACCTCACTGACATCAGAGCCCTCAGCCTCAACTGACGGGTGTAGCATTGCCTAACCCCAGTTTAACGTTTCATCCAAGGAAATTAGCAGGAGCAGACTGGACAAGAATATGGCCATTCTTTTAGTTAGACAGACTATGGGTTGGTTACAGGGTTAGATGTGGTAGGGCACAGGAACCAGGAGTTGTGCCAAAGGATTTGCAGAAAAGGTGAGTTCTGGGGAGGGATTTGAAGGAAGCAGGGAGGCAGCGATTGGCAGTGAGGTCTCAGACAGAGGTCCTTCGCAGCCATATGAACATAAGAGGATCCATTCTTGATCCATCTAGACCAGCATTCTGTTCACACAGTGGCCAACCAACTGTTGGCCAGGGACCCACAAGAAGGACAAGCACCTTCCTGCCCATGCTGCCCTGCAACTGGTATACATAGGTCTTACTGCCATGTTTCCTGGGACCCCCTTTTTCACTGGAGCTGCTAGCTACTCAACCTGGGATCTTCCAACTGCCTTGTGCCCCCTTTTTTGGTGCTGAAGAAAACATACATTGTTTCTGAAGACTGGCTTTCCTCTGGAACAGGACTGTGGAGCCTCCATCCCTGGGGGCAGGGTGATTTTGAGGGTTGACTTCTGTGTTCTTTTGGGAGCAGGCTAGGTTTCTGATCAGGTATTTTTCAAACACTTCCCATCTACCCTATCTAATGAGAGATTTTTTTTTCCACACAGGCATGTGATGACGAATTCTCAAATGATGAGAATATCTCCTTCCCTGATTTGCAACCGGCACACTAAGAATGTAAAAATGTTGCTACCAACACAGCCTTTGTTCAGCTCTCAAAACCAATCTGCGGGCAGCCACACACCCTGCTGATAAGAAGAGAAATTGCTTGATTGCACCTGTTGTTCTTGTTTTTTAAAATCACTTTGGCGCAACAGATATATATATTTATTTTAACGGTGACTCTGAGGAAGGCCACGATCCACTTACCTTGTACCATGTTGGACAGAGGTAACGGGGTCTTTGAATCCAGCCGGGTCCAGGTGTAAATCGGGGCAGGAACACCTCCTGAAGAATTGCAGGTCAGCCTGGCGTCCGACCCCACTGATGCGGTGGCGATCCCTGCGCACACAGGAGTGGACGGAGGCACTGATGGGAAAAGAAGAATTCTACTTTGGGTTACTACTTCTTGCTCCATTTCCTGATCTGAGGTTTTCCTTACTTTCACTTTGCCACCACTTCTGTGAGCTGCATACACACACCTGCAATCCTATACCTATTTACCTGGGAATGAATCCCACTAAACACAGTTGGACTTACCTCTGAGTAAATATGTGCAAGGGTTACCAATGTGTTATCTTAACTGAGCCATTGTGTGTGTAAGAGAGAGAAATGGGAGAGGGGAACGAAACGAGAGGTGGCATTCACATACTTTAGCAGGCACAAGCAGGCATCGTGTAGACTGGGGATATGATGAGAACAAAGGATTAAAACCCCTCCCCCCACATGGCATGGTCCTGATCCAGTTCCGAGGCTGCTGTTTTTTAAAAACAAAACAGCCACACAACCAGTTTTCGTTTCTGTTTTTATGGGATGTGTTTTGATGTGATGGATGTTTCACATTTTGATTATAACTTAGTTATGTTATCTATATTTTCTTGCCAGCCACTTTGAGCTCTATTTTCCATGGAAAGACAAATAAATAGACATGACGAACAACATTGGCCCAGACGAGAGAGAGAGAGAGAAAGAGAGAGAGAGAGAGAGAGAGAGAGAGAGAGAGACCCTGTTCAGACAACACGCTAAGCTACGGTGGTGAAGCATTTTGAGATAAACATTATGGCTTAGCATGTCATGTGAACCATGACTGAGCGCACAGTGAATCATCCCTAACCATGGTGGCTACATAACCATGGTTTAAACATGCTCACGATAGGCCTGTCTAGTCAACACACTAAGCCATGGTTAGGCCACTAACACTTTTGCAGCAAATGGTTAGTGAGTGTGTTTGAACTGTGGTTATGTAGCCACCATGGTCAGGAATGGTTCACACGACATGCTAAGTCATGGTTCAAATGACACATTAAGCCATAATGTTTAGCTCAAAATGCTTAACCACTGTGGCTTAGCGTGTCGTCTGAACAGGGTCGAACTATTTGCTGCAAAAGGGTTAGCAGCTTGTCTGAACAGGCAGAGAGAGAGAGAGAGAGAGAGAGAGAGAGAGAGAGAGAGAGAGAGATCCATTTTTTCCACTTGCCCTCCCCCCGAAGCAAGGGAAGTGCACTCACCAAAGGCAATTCTGTTTTTGTTTAAGACAGGTAATTTATTAAAACAAATCAGTATCAATAAATAAATGCCAACATCTCCCTTTTCCAAGATGTAATGGATAAGGGGGCTACAGAAGAATAGGGACATGGGTATTTGCCATTGTTATGCTATTGTGTCTGTGCTTGCTGCTGTTACTACCTAGATTTGGAGAAGATGGAAAGAGTAAGTGCAATCCTATGCATATTTAGATAGAAAAAAGTCCTGCAGCTCCCAGAATTCCACAGCCAGCCAAGTTCGCTGGGGAATGCTGGGAGTTGCAAGACTTTTTTCTGCCTAAACATGCATAGGATTGTGCCCTAAGTAATAAATTAAATAGAGCAGGGGTGGAGAAAATGTGGACCTCTAGACATTCCTGGAGTGCAGCTCCAATCACCCGTCACCATTGTCCATGTGTGCTGGGGCTTATGGGAGTTGGAGTCCAGCAACAACTGGATGGCTGCAGGAGGTCCCCACTTTATAACATTTGGATTGATTGGAAAGTTTTCCCCGATATAATCAGGGGGAAGATTTATTTTGATTTTGAAAAAGAAAAGAAAAAAAAGTCAAGCACATATAAAAACGGTGCATGGGCTGGTAATACATGGTTTCAAGAGATCCTCCCTCCTGCCCAGTGTTAAAAGGATAATTCAAATGGGACTCACTTAAAACTGTGAATTGGATGTTCCCGAAGCTGGATCCAGAGAAGTCTGGAGGATCGTTCACGCTGCAGATATAGGTGCCGGCATCTGATGCACGCACATCGCTCAGTTGGATGGACGCATCGCCCAAGGTGGGAGGGTCGTGAAGCAGGCTCAGCCGTTTAGCCTGGGAGCCTGGTTTATACAGCACATTATTTGTGAAGTAGAGGATCTGCAGAGGGAAGGAAGGTTCAATGAGAGAAAGATGCTTCTATAAAGAAATCTGGGCATAAGCACTAAGAGTGAAAAATCCCTGTGGTTACTTAAAGGTAGGTTGACCATATGAAAAGGAGGACAGGGCTCATGTAACCTTAACAGTTGCAGAGAAAAGGGAATTTCAGCCAGTGTCATTTGTATGCAGTTAGTTCCTGGTGAAATTCCCTCTTCATCACAACAGTTAAAGGTGCATGCACTGTACTAGAATGACCATATACAAAAGAAGGCAGGGCCTCTGCAACTTTAACTGTTGTGATGAAGAGGGAATTTCACCAGGAACTAATTGCATACAAATGACACTGGCTGAAATTCCCTTTTCTCTACAACTGTTAAAGTTACATGAGCCCTGTCCTCCTTTTCATACTGTCAGCCTACTTGAAGGAAAGGCCTGTGTTTAACTTACAATTACCAGTGAATCATAAATTGGAAATTCAAGCAAGACTGCAATCCTAAGCATGCTTCCTGTGCAGGATCATTCAGCTTGGAAGAAAGTAGGCTAGGGAGAGACATGCATGAGGTGTGCAAAATTATGCATGGAGTGGAGAAAGTGGATAGGGAGGGATTTCCCTCCTCTCTCAAAATACTAGAACCTGGGATCATCCCATGATGCTGGTTGGTGGGAGCTTCAGGACAGAGAAAAGGAAGGACTTCTTTACACAGTGAATAGTTATACTATGGAGTTCACTACCACAAGATGCAGTGATGGCCACCATTTTGATGGCTTTAAAAGGGTGTTCGACAAATTCCTGGAGGAGAAGGTTATCAATTAGGGCTGTGCACAGCCTCCCCGATTTACTTTGGAGGCTGATTCAGAGCTTCCGGAGGCCTGATTTGGAGCTTTCATAAAGGGCCATTTCCATAGACTGCAACCTTAGATGTAGGAAACTATAGAGCCACCATCTTCTTTTAAAATGGCAGCTCTCATCGAGGATGTGCAGCTGCAGGATGGCTCAGGTAACTTCCACAGCTGGTGGGGGCCACAGCTACCATCGCCCCAGATCTGGCTGAAGCAGCCCAAGGCACTTTGGGCCCAGCCCAATCTGTTCCAAGTTGTTTCGGCCTGATCTGGTGCCAATCCAGATTCAGACTGGGATTTGGCCCTGAGGTGTGCACAGCCCTACTATCAATGGCTATCAGTCCTGATGTCTATATGCTACTTCCAATATCAGAGGGAATATGTCTATGTACATCAGTTGCTGGGAAACATGGGTAGGAGGGTGCTGTTGCACTCTTGTCCTGCTTGTGGCCATTTGGTTGGCCACTGTGTGAATAGAGTGCTGATCCAGTAGGGTTCGTCTTATGTTTTTATGAAAGTTAACTTCATAAGAATCAACAGGACTTTTTTCCTATGCTTACTAGGTGGGTACATTGAAGATTATTGCACACAATGATAGCCAGGCCATATTGTGCCACACACACCAGCCTTGATACAAATACAGGTGGATTATTTTGTCAGTGACTTGCTCTCAGGCATCCAAGCCATCGTAAGAGGATGACACAGCCAGCTGATAGAGCTCAGAAAGAGGAAGGCAACATAGTCACCCAGCACAGAGGCTACGTATGGAGCAGGGAACTGGATTGGGGGAAAGGCCTGTTGCCTACTTGACAGTCATGGATTCCCTGGCAAGGCATGTTTAACAATGATGGGGAAAACTGCAAGGCATACACACATGGGCGGGTCTTCTCGCATCAGTAGATACTGATGAGTTGGGCATCTGTATCCACTCCTTAATGGAGCCAGGACAACTTCCTTCCTTCAATTCATGTAGCATTTAGCTATAATCGAAGTACTGGCCTCAAATGAAGACACGTGTTATTGTTGGCCTGGCCTCTCAACAGCTTTTGGCAGGGGCTCTTCAGCTGATCCAAAGCAGATCCATATCCGCCTTATGGCAGCCAAATCTTTTCTTCTTTTTTCCCATAGTATGAGCTCCAGGCGGACTTATCTGGACAACACTCGATCATTGGGGTAGTGGGACATTAGCCCTTTCCCACCCAATGCAGACCTGATTCAGATTAGGTTTCCCATACCTGTCATTGATATTGTCAAATAGCAATCTATGATAGTTCTATTGATGCATTCTATAGCTAGAGAGACTAAACACAAGAGGAGAGGGAGCACACTTGCCTTGCCCCCTCTGTTGTCACATTTGTCACCCTCTACTCATGGAGGGAGGCTGTTTGAAAAGGAGAGCCTCCTGTATCCATGGAAGCTCTCCCCGCGAGCCAGAATGCCGATTTTCATTAAGGAATGTTTTGCAGGGGCTGCCTGGAGGGGCAAGGCTTCCCTGACCTGGTGCCCTCCATATGGGCTGGACTACAGGTCCCATCACCCCCTATTAGCATGGTCAATGGTTGGGGCTAATGGGAGTTGTGGTTCAAAATATCTGACAGGCACAGAGTTGGGAAAGGTTGCCAGACCTCTGCGTATCATACTTGTTTTCTTGTCATTGGTTGGAGAGGAACATGCATGTGAACACGGCAGTCTGGGAAATTTTCTGTATCTTCTGCAAACAATCATTTTGGTGGTTGGGGTTAGCAATGGATTATTATTGTTTTGGCACCTTCTACATAGTCTTTTACAGCACGGCTGGACAGACCTAAAGCTTTTAAGATATACGTTGTGTTTTTACTAGAACTTTGAGACCCATCAGCCAGAACCTGGTGCAAGAGGGCATACACGTAGAAAGAAAGAATTCTGAGCCCAGACATTTGTTTTTAGTACCAGAAATAAATGGAGTTTACAGTACTTCCACTTCAGAAATCAAGTCTTGGCTAGTTATATCAAGCTTTCTTCATTTCAGTAGTGCAATTCAAGACAGTGATTTTGTTGCTACTGTTAACAGTTGAGAGTCAGGAATCTGTACTGATCTACTGCTGGTCACCCAGAGTTCTACCACTGGATGCAGATCTACCTGTTTTCCAACACCCTTCTATGTGTATTTCCATGGAAATACTTTGCTAATGCCCTAATAAGTGTGTATAGGATCACAGCCTAATTAATTTCAGACAAATTTCAAGTAGAGCGTTGTTAATTTTTCCTCATACATCTCAGGTCTAAAAGTCTGAGATGAGAACTGACACATATTTCCTCCATGTGGACCACACCACTCTCCTGTAGCCCCTTTACCTGTTTCCCACTGTCAGGAGATGTTGAACCAGGGGCAAACTTCCATTCCACCATGAAGTTTTTGTCGACTGATGTTTTGTAATGACACAGTAGTTCTGCGCTCAAACCTATCTGCTGCATCACCAGATCTTTAGGTACAGTCACCTCCACACCTGTCCCACTGCCTGCAAGGGAATGAAAACATGGACCTGCCAGTTAGGTCATCCTGTGTCTTGGATTATTGCCACCTTTCTGTCTCTGTATTGTCATTTCCATTATCAAAACAACTGCTCAATTGATAGGGTAGGCATGTGTCCTATTTTAGAGAGAACAGATCTCAATCTGAAGATGCCCTGTATTGGAAAGGCTTTCCAGTTTGCATTTGGGAAGGAACACAAAGTTTACACTAGAGGGATGAGGAAACTATGGACCTCCAGATGTGGCTGGGCTATAACTCCCAAAAGTCCCAGCCAGGATGGCCAATCGTTAGGGTTATGGGAGTTGCAGTCCAGAAACATCTGGACCTGTGCAGAAGGAGGCCTGTGTTCTTCAATCCACAGGATGTTCAGATGTGATAAGGTTAACAGGCTCTACTAATTTCCCTGTGTTTTCTAGTAGTTATGAAAACAATGTCTGCTTTTTGTCTGGATATGGGGGAGAATTTGTTAGGCTGTGTATGTTTCAAAGTTGGCGTACTGCACCCCATAGTCTCTGACAGACTCTGCCTTCCAAACTAGTCTAACCTTTATTTAAACAAAGCTTTCCCAATGAGACCTCTCAATCTGTGGCCTCTCTCTCAGGCCAGAAGCAGCAAGTTTTGTCCTCAATCACTTCCTGGTTCTTCCCAGAAAGCAGAACCCACTGAGGCCGAATTCAGTATTTCTTCCATATTGCTCCAGTGAAGTTTCAGTCCCCTTTCTCCCATAAACTTCACGGTCCTTCCTAAATGCATCCTAATTTACCAAATGTTCACATGAAAACATTATTAATATTGACTAATATACTGAACAGGGCTTAGCACACCACCAAACACATTCTGTTTCAATCTTCATTCATGTATTTCATGGTGTAAAAGGGTTATATGTTTTTCACAACCATTTCAACACAATATGTTATACTTGCTCTGGGACTGGAGCACTGAAGAGAAGGCCCCCCTGGCTTCTGCCACTGGCCAGGAGAGAACAGGGGCTACTTGGAAGCTCCCTCCCTGCTTCCCAAGAAGAACAGTGAGCTGAGGGGGACACCATCCATCAGCTAGAGAAAGAGGTGCTTCCCCCATACTTGCTTTCCTAGGGTGACCAGACGCCCGGATTTGTCCGGACATATCCGGGAAATGGGGTGCAAATCCGCATCCGGGCGGAAAAACCGTTTTGGGGGGCCAAATCCGGAAATTTAGCCCCCCAAAACGGTGACCAGATGGCCCTGGGGCGAGCTGGGCCAACCGCGGGGCGGCGGGGGCAAACCGGGGCAGCGGGGGGTCACGCGGCGGTGGCGGGAGGCTGGCGGCGCGAGGCACCTACCGGCTGGGGCGTCCGTTTCCCTCCGGTGCTCGGAATCTACTGAGAAACAGGCTTCGCGGCCTATCCCTCAGTAGCGCGCCGGGTGATGACGTCATCACTCGGCGCACTGCTGAGAGACAGGCCAAGAAGCCTGTTTCTCAGTAGATTCCAAGCACGGAGGGAAACGGACGCCCCAGCAGCAGCAGGCAAGGAGCGCGTGGGGGGTGGGGGGGCGGCGCGGGTGCTCGCGGTGGGTGGGGGGCGGCGGGGCGGGTGCTCACGGCGGGGGGGCGGCGGGGGTGCTCGCGGCGGGGGGGCGGCGCGGGTGCTCGCGGCGGGGGGGGCGGCGCGGGTGCTCGCGGTGGGGGGGCGGCGCGGGTGCTCGCGGCGGGGGGGGGGCGGCGCGGGTGCTCGCGGCGGGGGGGCGGCGCGGGTGCTCGCGGCGAGTGGGGGGCCGCGCGGGTGCTCGCGGCGGGGGGGCGGCGCGGGTGCTCGCGGCGGGTGGGGGGCCGCGCGGGTGCGCGCGGCAGGGGGGCGGCGCGGGTGCGCATGGCGGGTGTGGGGGAGGCACGGGGGCGCGGGGCGGGTGGGGGGGCCATGCAAGGGCGCGGGGCGGGGGGGTGGCGCGGGGGCGCACGGCGGGGGGGGCACTTACCTGCTGGGTGCTCGGATTCTACTGAGAAACAGGCTTCGCGGCCTATCCCTCAGTAGCGCGCCGGGTGATGACGTCATCACTCGGCGCACTGCTGAGAGACAGGCCAAGAAGCCTGTTTCTCAGTAGATTCCAAGCACGGAGGGAAACGGACGCCCCAGCAGCAGCAGGCAAGGAGCGCGTGGGGGGTGGGGGGGCGGCGCGGGTGCTCGCGGTGGGTGGGGGGCGGCGGGGCGGGTGCTCACGGCGGGGGGGCGGTGCGGGTGCTCGCGGCGGGGGGGCGGCGGGGGTGCTTGCGGCGGGGGGGCGGTGCGGGTGCTCGCGGCGGGTGGGGGGGCCGCGCGGGTGCGTGCGGCGGGGGTGCTCGCGGCGGGTGGGGGGGCCGCGCGGGTGCGTGCGGCGGGGGTGCTCGCGGCGGGTGGGGGGGGCCACGCGGGTGCGTGCGGCGGGGGTGCTCGCGGCGGGTGGGGGGGCCGCGCGGGTGCGTGCAGTGGGGGGGCGGCGCGGGGGCGGACGGCGGGTGTGGGGGGGGCGGGTGGGGGCGCCGTGCGGGGGCGCGGGGCGGGGGGGCGGCGCTGGGGCGCACGGCGGGGGGGCGGCGCGGGGGCGCGGGGCACTTACCTGCTGGGGCTTCCTTAGGGTGACCAAGGAGGACAGGGCTCCTGTAACTTTTAACAGTTGTGTAGAGAAGGGAATTTCAGCTGGTGTCCTTTGTATGCATGCAGCACCTGGTGAAATTCCCTCTTCATCACTGTAGTTAAAGCTGCAGGAGCCCTGCCCGCTTTTGTACCTGGTCACTCTAGTATAGCTCCTGCAGCTTTAACTACAGTGATGAAGAGGGAATTTCAGCAGGTGCTGCATGCATACAAAGGACACCAGCTGAAATTCCCTTCTCTACGCAACTGTTAAAGATACAAGAGCCCTGTCTTCCTTTTCATATGGTCACCCTAATTTAAATGGAATTTGCTTCCTTCCATGCACTTAAGCATGCTTAAGGAACGTTAGCAAGTGTTCCTTAAGCATGCTTAAGTGCATGGAAAGAAGCAAATTCCATTTAAATTAGGGTGACCATATGAAAAGGAAGACAGGGCTCCTGTAACTTTTAACAGTTGCGTAGAAAAGGAATTTTAGCAGGTGTCCTTTGTATGCATGCAGCACCTGCTGAAATTCCCTCTTCATCACTGTAGTTAAAGCTGCAGGAGCTATACTAGAGTGACCAGGTACAAAAGCGGGCAGGGCTCCTGCAGCTTTAACTGTTGTAGTGAAGAGGGAATTTCACCAGGTGCTGCATGTATACAAAGGACACCTGCTGAAATTCCTTTTCTACGCAACTGTTAAAAGTTACAGGAGCCCTGTCTTCCTTTTCATATGGTCACCCTAATTTAAATGGAATTTGCTTCCTTCCATGCACTTAAGCATGCTTAAGGAACGTTAGCAAGTGTTCCTTAAGCATGCTTAAGTGCATGGAAAGAAGCAAATTCCATTTAAATTAGGGTGACCATATGAAAAGGAAGACAGGGCTCCTGTAACTTTTAACAGTTGTGTAGAGAAGGGAATTTCAGCTGGTGTCCTTTGTATGCATGCAGCACCTGCTGAAATTCCCTCTTCATCACTGTAGTTAAAGCTGCTGGAGCTATACTAGTGTTGGGTGTCAGGTGCTTCGTAGACAATTCACAGGGCTGGCCCTGTGAATTGTAGACTGAAGACTTGGCAATTTGTCATGAGAAAATGTATCTCTGCTTCTCTGGTATGTGCTTATCTCAAATGGTAGGCCGAAGGCCTTGAACGTTCTCTGGGAATTAAACTATGCTTTGCAAAGGTGGGGGCTATCTTCCTCACACTGTGGCGTCATCAGAAGAGGTTGAACCGTGCCGCCCTGTTGGCACGTAAGTTTAGATTACAGGCCTGAAGCCCTGTCTATCAAAGTAGCTTAGAATTGCCCAGCCTCCACACTATATTGCCTTTGTCCTGAGAGTAATTCCGTTGCTAGGAATTATCTCGTCTATCCTCTTGCTGCTCTGCTACTGCTGTGAGTTACTATTCTGATTTAGAATTGTGAGATGCACTCTATACATGTTCTGTTAATGTTTGGACTTGTTACTTCTAAAGAACTTTGCCATGAGAAGTGCACTGTGGCTTTTCATAGATTTGGACTTGAGATTACTGTTCTGGATTCGTGTTCTATAGCTTGCTGTCTCTCTCCATGGAGCCAAAGTTACGGGCAGAGGGAGGCAGAAGCTGATCGTTGCTGTTCTGAAACTCGTGTGTGTGTGAGACTTGTAAGAGGACCTTCCTCAGAGCTAAAGCTACGTGAATTGGGAAGGCTCCCTAGGTCGAAGAGGTTCATTTCCTGGCTTCTGGCTTCCGTAGTCAGCTCAGCGTTCCCTGACAGGCTGAGTGAAGATTTAGTTGCCAGTTGACCGTTATACTACTGTTAGGAGGCCTAATCCTAGAGTCTCTCTATGTTCCAGAGGATTCCAGTGCAGCGTGGCCGCTCCTGCCCTCTAAGGACTAGAGTTAATCTCTAAATGTCAGTCCCTGAGTGAGTGCTGTTCTCATTAAGCCATTCTACCTGAAAGCTGTGTGGTCCGTCTTCAGCTTCAAGTGTGTGTTTGCAGAAATAAAACCGTTATGCTTTGAATCTCCGTGTGATTACAATAAAAGAAATCTCACTGTTATTGTTGTGTATCAGTGTACCTGAAGTCGTGAGCAAGAACTTTAGAGAGTTAGCCAGAGTCATGACAACTAGAGTGACCAGGTACAAAAGCGGGCAGGGCTCCTGCAGCTTTAACTGTTGTAGTGAAGAGGGAATTTCACCAGGTGCTGCATGTATACAAAGGACACCTGCTGAAATTCCTTTTCTACGCAACTGTTAAAAGTTACAGGAGCCCTGTCTTCCTTTTCATATGGTCACCCTAATTTAAATGGAATTTGCTTCCTTCCATGCACTTAAGCATGCTTAAGGAATGTTAGCAAGTGTTCCTTAAGCATGCTTAAGTGCATGGAAAGAAGCAAATTCCATTTAAATTAGGGTGACCATATGAAAAGGAAGACAGGGCTCTTGTATCTTTAACAGTTGCGTAGAGAAGGGAATTTCAGCTGGTGTCCTTTGTATGCATGCAGCACCTGGTGAAATTCCCTCTTCATCACTGTAGTTAAAGCTGCAGGATAGCTAGCTAGTACAGCTAGAATGATCAAATGCAAAAGAGGGCAGGGCTCCTGCAGCTTTAACTGTTGTGATGAAGAGGGAATTTCACCAGGTGCTGCATGCATACAAATGACACCAGCTGAAATTCCCTTCTCTACACAACTGTTAAAGTTACAGGAGCCCTGTCCTCCTTTTCATATGGTCACCCTAATTTAAATGGAATTTGCTTCTTTCCATGCACTTAAGCATGCTTAAGGAACACTTGCTAACGTTCCTTAAGCATGCTTAAGTGCATGGAAGGAAGCAAATTCCATTTAAATTAGGGTGACCATATGAAAAGGAAGACAGGGCTCTTGTATCTTTAACAGTTGTGTAGAGAAGGGAATTTCAGCTGGTGTCCTTTGTATGCATGCAGCACCTGGTGAAATTCCCTCTTCATCACTGTAGTTAAAGCTGCAGGAGCCCTGCCCGCTTTTGTACCTGGTCACTCTAGTATAGCTCCTGCAGCTTTAACTACAGTGATGAAGAGGGAATTTCACCAGGTGCTGCATGCATACAAAGGACACCAGCTGAAATTCCCTTCTCTACGCAACTGTTAAAGTTACAGGAGCCCTGTCCTCCTTTTCATATGGTCACCCTAGCTTTATTGAAATCAATGGGACTTGTTTCTTGAGGTTTCTTTGGGCAGTTTTCTTTGGATCCCTGAATGGGATTTGTGTTCTCTGCACACTGAGGCAGTGTAAATTCAGGAGGTATTTGGTAAAAAGAGGGAAAAGTCCTTGTCTAGCATTGTGATAATGGGCATCTGTTCTGGCTTTTCTTTGTATTGCTACTGACCATGGTCTTGTTTACATGGCTAATGAACCAGAGGTGTAATGACACATTTTAGATTAGTTTCTCACTGATAAACCAGAAGTTATTTTTACTGCTCTAGCATCACAAATGTAGCAGCTGTGCAATGTGGAATTGAAATGATTCATTTTAAGTTATAAAGGGGGCTGTACGACCATTACATCCAGCATCCAAAATTGCGTCACAACACTATTGTTAGCTGGTGAGAGGCGCCCAGCAGCCAAGCACTGCATTTTGCCATTGAAGACTGTGAGGCTCCTGGCAAGGGGTGAGCAGGTACACTGGCTGCTGCCATGTTCACAGGAGTGCCAGAGGCCTTCCTCACCTGTTGCTTCTTCCAAGCTGGCCCAGGTCCCTTATCTGGGATGGGACAGAAGTGGTTTTGCAGCCAAACAGGGATGTGAGCAGCAATGTCTGGACTAAGGGGCAAGGTAATATGTGAGTGCATAGGGTGGCTTGTTTGGGCTTATATGTCTGGATTTCCTAGGCTCTGAAAGCATCTTTCTGGAGTGCACCTGCTGGTTGCATGAGCCACGAGGCCAGGTTCTGGTGGGTGCATAGTCCTCCTTGACAGCAGGAGGGGCTTGCACTTGCTAGAGAAAGGTGAATGGATGTGAAGAAGCAGAGGCACCTCTTGTTCTTTTGTGCTTGAAAGCCACCAAAGTGTCTTGTGGCATCTTGAAGACTCACAAATTATGCAAACTATGTTCATCTTGTGTGTGACAGACAACTTGCTCCACAACTGCAGAAACTTCCCCTTCCTAATTCTCTCCTGTTTTGTGTTTGTAATTACGTTTATGTTAACACTTTAGGATTGCAGGCCCTTTGCTGTCAGTGGGACTTACTTCTGAGTAGACATGTATAACGTTGCACTGTTCAACTTGCTTAAATTCTATCACAGTGAAGATTTATCACGAACTACAATAAAATAGTAATGGCCCTGTAAGCACCTTCATTTAAGGCTGCATCCTATATTCATTTATCTGGGAATAAGCTTTATTGAAGCTTTATTCTGAGGTTTCTTTGGGAAGTTTTCTTTGGGCAGAGCGCTCTGATTGGGATTTGTGTTCTCTACACACTGAAAACAGAATTTCCAAATATTTCTTGAATCCAAATATTCAAGAGATTTTTGGATAAAAGGAGGAAAGGATCCTTGGCAGGCATTGTGAGAATTTCTCATTGATAAACCAGAAGTATTTTTGTTCCATAGCTAATGCTTGCAGGGTAATTGTATTTTATACTCTTTCTGAATGCTAGGTTGCTAGTTTGTTGTACTAGATTTTTATGTACCTGTTCAGTGGTAGCAAAATGATGGATCTGTGAGTATGGGAATGAGAAAGGTGATGGGGAAAGAGTGTTAAATGTTAGGAAAGATTAGATTATGGTATCATCCAGTGAAGCATTTGCAGTCAGAAAAGATATCTGAGGGGAGTATGTATCACACAGAGTATAGCAACAAAGTACAGGAAAAGCTACAAAAGTAGGAGTGAGTGAAGTTAATTTCAGATACGTTGAATATCTCACTTGTTCTTTATCTCAGTGATTTTAACGTTAAGATATTATGTAGAACAGGTTTGTTTTAATTGTATGCTGTAAAATCAGACATGTGACCAAGGCAAGTTTGGGTGGGTACGCCCCCTTGGGGGCTGGACATGTTGGTGGGCACGCCCCCTTGGGGCGGCCATGTTGTCCTCCTTTTTGGTTTCCAAAATATGGTCACCCTAGCTTTCCTCTTCCCTCCCCATTTCCTTTTCCTTTTGTATCATGTCTATTAGATGGTGAGTGTGCAGGCAGGATGTCGTGATTCCAAGCCCTCCCACTGAGATGTGAGACAATACAGAGGTCTGCTGCGCAATCCACAAAACCTTTATTCAGTAAATAGACACCTCTTTACACCTGAAGGAGTGTGAATGCTAGGAGCTATCCTCTAAGCTTAATTAGTCTAACAAAGCAAGGCAGTTGTTTACCAATGGTTTCCCTTCTTCGGGGACAGTCTTCATGCTGCAACTTCTACTGTGTCGCTAGTCTGGCAGACTGCCTCCCACATCCTCTCAACTCCACCTGCTTGACAATGCAGTGGATTCTGGCACCTGTCAATTCTGATGCTCCCTCTGCCCCGACAAAGGCTGAGTTCTGTGAGGCAGGGAGAGAGATGATCTCTAAGCTTAGGCCTCCTAAATGATAAGATCCTGGGAAGATTCCTCCTTGACTCCTGAAGAGCCTTAGATAATTTCCTCCCCTGCTTCCTGTCTGAGCTGGTCTTCTTCTACTTCAACCTCCGAATCTGATTTGGAATCCACACCAGGGAGACCAAGTCTAATTCTGACAGAGGGACAGTGCTGGCTCCAGGTTTGGGAGGGCCGTTGGCCAAGACACTCTCAGTGGCCCTCTCCCTCAGTGGAACTACCTTCTCACTTCCATTGTCATCAGAAGTTCTTGCTTCTTATTCTCTTTCCCATCATTTCTCCCACTTACAAGCTTGCCAGGCAGAGAGAGACAGTGAGCAAGTAGGCAGCAGTATCTACTCCTCCTCCTCCTCACCACTACCATTGTCTGCACCAGAGCGAGAGGCAGGTAAACAAATGGGTTGTAATGGAGAAGAGGAGGATCAACTCCAAAGGGCCCTGTTGGGGTGAGGACCCTTGGCAAGTGTCCAACCAGGCCAACCCTGGGCAGGGACTGCCTTACTTTTCACTAAACGTACAGTACTTAAAACAGTGGTTCTTAACCTTTTTGGTGTCCCACCTCCCACGCCTCTCATGTGTTAACGGCCCAAAATTTAGGCTTAGGCAAGAAGAGTTTGCATTTTTTAGTTCTGTCTCTGGACTAAAAAAAATGCATATTCAATGAAATGAACACAAACACAAGTAATGAACAGTTTTGTGGAAATAAAACCTGTATTTAAAGAAAGTATTTCTAATAGCGACACACATAAAAGAAGGATAATTTCAAAATAACTTCAAAGTGATCGCTGTTGCTGTTTGTGCTCAGCAAGAGTAGTTATTTGAGGGACAATGGTAGATAGGCTGACCAGACCCCCCGGGGTTTCCCGGTCCTAAACAGGAAAAATGGGCCAAACCGGGCCGACCGGGCCCCAGGGAGCAACCTCCGGGAAACAGCTCGTTCTCCTCCCGCGAGGAGGGGGGGCAGCGCGGCGCGGGGGGGCGGGCGCTGCCGTGAGGCACTTACCTGCTGGGGCGTCTGCTTCCCTCCGGTGCTCGGAATCTACTGAGAAACAGGCTTCGCGGCCTGTCCCTCAGTAGCACGTCGGGTGATGACGTCAGGATCATATCCTGTTTCTTTTCCAGAACAGGATATGCAGCCATTTGAGAGCACCAAAATTCATCAAGATTTTGATTGAAGAAATTTTGCTTGACCAAGGCTTTGTTCTGCAACTCGATAAGGTCATCTTTTTGCATAGCAGCATCCATAGAGTCCAAATTAAATGTGAAAGGATTTCAAACCCACATGTCATTATTCACTTCATTTCAGTAAAATAATCATTAAAAGAGTCCATGAGATTATCCAGATGACTCAAAATATCACACTGAATCCACTCTGAGACATCCTCTGTAAACTGCTCTCCAGAAAGAACGTTTTCCAAAGTCGGAAAATTTGCATAGTTGTGTTTCACCACACGTCTCTTCCAAAGTTCCAGTTTTTGCTTGAAGGCAGCAACCTTCTCAGTCGCATCCAAAACAGTGACTTGTGATCCTTGAAGTGAAATGCTGAGGTCATTCAAGTGTGAAAATATGTCTGCGAAATAAGCCAAGGACACAACGAAGCTTTGGCTTTCAAATTCTTCACACAATTTCTTTTCCTTTTCTTGAAGAAATGTGGCGATCTCAGTTCTTAATTCCATAACACGAGTGAAGACTTGGCCACGTGAAAGCCAACGCACTTCTGTGTGATACAGCAAAACTTCATGTTTGGCTCCAAGTTCTTGGCAAAGTATTTTAAACAGTCTGTGATTCAAAGCCCAAGACCGTATGAAGTTGACAACTTGAACAGCGGTGGACATGGCTGATTTCCGTCTTGGAGAAAGAGTTTTTGATGCCAGTGCATGACGATGTAGAAAACAGTGTATTATCACCGCTTTTGGGGCCTCTGCCTTCACAAAAGCTCCGAAGCCAGATTTTCTTCCCAGCATGGAAGGTGCACCATCAGTGCATAGGAAACCCAATTTTGTCTTCCAATCAAGTCCATTTCTTGAAAAAAAAATTGTTCATTACTTGAAGCACATCAACAGCTTTTGTGGTAGCAAGCAGCGGTTCACAGAAAAGAAATTCTTCTTTAATGCACGTATCACTGGCGTATCTCACAAAGACCGAGAGTTGGCTGCATTGAGCTTCATCGGTACTTTCATCCAATTGAAGTCCAAAGGACAGAGTCACTTTCTTGAGTTCCTCCATGAGTTGATCCAAAACATCAGCTGACATATCCCTAATTCTTGAATTTATGACGTCATTTGACAGAGGTATTTCAGCAATTTTTTTCCTCTGCTCATGCCAGAGAACAACTTCGACCATTTCAAGGGCACAAGGCTTGATCAGACTTTCGCCAATTGTATGTGATTTCTTGTTCTTTGTGATCATATATGACACTTTATAGGAGGCCTCAAGGAGTGAGTTTTTAGTAGTTCCAAAACCGAACTTATTGAGCGTACCAGATGATTGGAATCGAGCTTTCTTTTGCTTCATCATTTCCAGCGTGTCTTCAGAATTCCTAGGGTGTATTTTTGCAAAATGTTCTTGCAGTTTGGTAGGCCTCATGTTATCGTTACAGAGAACTTTTGCACATAAAAAACACTGAGGTTTTTCAATTCCATCTTTGTCAAGAAAGCACGTGAACCCAAATTTCAAGCAATCCTCACTGTACTTCCTTTTCTTTGACATGACGATCTTTTTGCTAGTGCTGGGCGGAAACCTGCCCACTATTTTTGGGAGCTTTTTCTCTCCCTTCGAAAGAGGCATAGTTTTTTTCTGCCTCTTTTGTGGGGAGAGGGAATTTCGGGAGAATTTTCTCCATGGGGAGGGGGAACTGGGTTTCTACATAAATATATATAAAATAAAATCAAAATACTCTAAATAAATAAATAAAAATATACCTGTTAAAATGTAGCCGACTGTGGAGGAGTCTTGTTTGTTTGTTTGTAAGCCACCCCTCAGCTCTTGGAAGATCCCAGCTGCACAATCCAATCAAGTTTAGGGTGAAAAGGCCTACAACTGCCATGCTGAGAGTTGTAGGCCTTTTCTCCTGTGCTCCTAGGCCAGCAATTGGAGACCAGGTGACCTCACCCTCTCCAAATAGCAGTCAGATAGAACTCTTGGGCTGCTGCATTTTCAAGGGGTGCTTTTGAAAATAAATTTAAAAAAATGAAAGAAGAAAGGAACAACTGCCTAAACTTCAAAAGGGTTGTGGAAACCCTGCCCCTTTCCCCAAGGAGAAATTCTCTGAAAATTTCTCCTTTCCCCAGCCTTTTTCTCCAGAGTTTTCATTTTCCTCCCACCCCCCATGAAATGCTGAAAAATGTAACAATCGAAACTTTTGGCCTGGTTCTATTTTTTACAATAAACCGGGGGGAAAAGTGACTTAGAACAAAGCAGCCACTTACCTTGAAAGATTGATTGTTCTTCACGAACGCTAATGCACGAGTAGCAGGTAACGATAATTACAATAACACACGTGGTGTACAAATGAGCTACATCGTAGCTCCCAAGATTAGTAGAAAGAAATAAGGTTGAGCCAACTGCCAAGCTGCGCTGCTATGTACTTGTAAAATAAACAATTTATAGTTGAGAGGCTACTCACACCTCCCCTGGAGTCGGTCCAAACCTCCCCTGGGGAGGCGTACCCCACTGGTTAAGAACCCCTGACTTAAAATGTTTAGCCATTTTGTGATCACAATAATTATTTAACACTTGTAAATCATAAATTTGCAAATCTCAAATACTCACCAAAAAACGAGCTGAGGAGCAGCAAACTGGAGAGGGAAAGGATCTGATGGGGCATCTTCAGGGCCATTGTTGGAGGGGGAAGTGTTGATTCCACTGCGGGAGCTGAAACTCAACTAACATTGAGCAAGACTGTTCTTTATCTTGTATGTGAGCTAGAGCAAACAGGTGAGGCACAGTTCTGAATCATGTTGCAGTAGAAGCCTCCTCTGGTATGAAAAGGCGATCAGGGTGCTTGCTGTGACATGAGGCCGGATATCCTTTGTACTTGCAGGCCAGTTCAAACAACCAGAACTACTCATTTGGTACCTGCTCATGTTGTGGCTCATCTTTTAGATACCTAATACAAACTATGTTGTTTTCCTGAACCTTTTTCAATACCCAACTGGTCATATTTAACTACTGCTGCTGCTGCTGTGTAGCTTCGCTATTTCATTTGCAGTGTGTGTGTGTGTGTTGTTAGGTTCATTGTTGCTAGGGTGTATTTTTTATGTTGTTCCTTTAGTTGTTTTATTTTTAGATATGAAGCCATCTTGCTAACATGGAGGTGGAAAGGCAGGACATGAAATGGTTTTCCCCTCCATTTTTTTAAAAATAAGACAAAGCATATTGACATTGCTCAAGTTCTTCCAAGGCAACCCTGCACTACTCCAGTTGCATGAAGCTGACTCTACGTTTTGATAAGGGGGCACTGAATTTGAGTTAAAAATAAAAGGCTGGGATTTGGCTGTGTGTGAGAAAGAGAGGGGGGAGAGGGAGAGGGAGAGAGTGGAGGAGAAGGAGACATTGGGTAATATTCAGTGTTTCACTGCTGCTAACGTAAATGATGCTGCACTAGCATCAACTGTCTCTAGCACAATTCTGGTTGTGCTTGGTGGTGCAGTGGGTTTACTAGGAAAACCCATCCCATCAGCAAGTGCTATTCGCATCACGCTAGAGATAATTTACACCAGCACAGTGTCATTGACATCAGAGTTAGTGGTACTACCTACAGCCAAAGTAGCTCTTCACAGATGTACAGAAAAGTCAATAAAAAAACCAATACTTTTTTTCCTGTCTAAGCATGCATAGGATAGTGTCCTTAGTGGATTGGGGTTGACTGAGAAATTCTTCTTAATTCAGTTTTAATAAGAATTCATCAAAATTGGTGAAGTATTCTATATTGGAGACAAAAGGAAATGAAGATTTATTTTTTTAAAAAATGAAGTGTGGAGAAATGGAAACTGATGGTTTTGTCCCTACAGACCCAGGGCTTTGAGTGCTTTGCTTGTAAAAGTCTGGATTCAAATTTCTGTATATTCAACTACGTTTGTAGCAGAGAATTAGAGTTGCAACTTTTCTTTCTTTCTTTTTTCTGACAGGCTTCTCATCTTTAACAGCTGTATGGCAGGCAGAGACATCATGATCCTGTCCGGGCTGGAAATAGCTCTATCTATTGAATTTGGCTGGTGCAGATGGGTGAGAATTTTGTTTCAGTTTATTTTTATCGCTTTATAAGAACATACCAAAATTCACAAGATTCTTCATATTTGGGATGGAAATAACTTGTGATTCAAAACATTTGAGTGTGGAAGAGAAACTGACAGATTCACCCATCTCTAAAGTGGTTGCATAGTGATGCACCTAGGACTTTAAGGGGAAAAAACTTACATTTATTCCCTTTTCAAAGGGAACAAAAACCACACTGGGAAATTAATGATTAACAGAGCTACCAAAAGAAACAACAAATTATGCCTGATCCCCACCAGAGCAAATAGCGATAAGCTGACTGCAAGACTTAGAACACCTTTGTTACATAGTTCTAGCATTGTATCCAGACTAAATTAGCTGCACAGAGTTCTCACTGAAACCATTGTCATGATTAAGTTGTCTCACTGATTTCAACAGGACTTACGTATGTGCAACAAGCTCAGTCTGGATGAAGCCAGGATTTTTCACACAGAACACAGGAAAGTACCAGGGTGATTGATGGCAAAGCCAGTTGTGTATGGCAGTGTGACCACAAGGGGGCATAGCTCTGGAACATTCTTTAAAGTAGGGCTGTGCACAGACCCCCAATTTGCTACTGATGCCGATTCGGACCTACTGAATCTACCCCGATTTGCTTCGGATTGATTTGGACCTGATCCGCTTTGATTCAGTTCTGAATCTGTTTCAAGATTCGGATTTCTGAATCATTCGGATTTGTCATTTTCCCATAGACTTGCACTGGAAAAAATGAACGCCTATAACGTTTTTATTTTACAAGATAAAACCAAGAAAGTAGGACACCTTACAGATGCCCTGGAGGTGCTCCTGTGTACCAACTTCCAGACAGTTCTGTGCAGTCATTTTCTTGTAATCCACTGCTGAAAATATGATTTTTTGGGGGGCAAACAAAATGCTATAACTTCATCATTTTTCATCAAACAAACAGGCAAGTTGGAAACCTTTCAGATGCCATGGAGGGGCTCACATGTACCTAATTTCAGACTGAACTGTGCAGCGGTTTTCCTGTAAGCCAGCGCTAAACATATGATTTTTTCAAACCATTGAAAAAGCAGCCACTCCAAGCAAAGAGCGATTTGAAAGTGTGTATTCAATCAAGCTCACACTATCCCTTGAAATGCAAATCTCCCCTACTTCAGTTTTCTTTTGTTTGTTAGACTTTTGTTTGCTAGACTGGCTCCCTCCTTGGTGTGCTTTCGGAGGCAGGCTAAAACTTTTCTGTTTCAGCAGGCCTTTGGGGAGTAATTCAGACCTTTGTGGATGTACTGCTTCTAGTTTGGATTTTTAATTATGTGTATTCAAAATGTTTTAAAATGTTTTAAATATTTTACAATTGTATTATGTTTAATTACATTTTAAATTTTTGTATATCACTATTTGTTTTAACTGTACATGTTTTAATTTGTAAGCCGCCTTGAGTCCCATTATTGGGAACAAGGCGGGATATAAATATAATAATAATAATAATAATAATAATAATAACCACCTCAGGCTCTTCCCATTTAGACAAAGAGGGCAAATATGTGTGCAGTACACACATTACCTGGCTGGGAGCAAACCAAAAATGCAAGGAGGTGAGGAGTCCATCACAGTGCACATACTCCAAGATAAGCACAGCCCATAAAAACGGCAACAGCAAGATGAATATTGATGATAGTAATAATAACAATAATAATAATAATAGATGAAATGAAAGAGCCTGCTGATTCTTCTCATGAAGTAGCGAGAGAGGCTTCACTCATGGTGGGAGTAGCATGTTCAACATGCAGCTGACGTGACATGCACTGCATGACCCGTGCCTTGATTCAAATAAAAAATCACAGACACACTGACCCTGCAAGGTGGGACATTGGATGGACACATGGGCAGTGAGCAATGCTTTGCCATCTCCTTAATATGGGAGGCAAGGAGGAGGATGCTTTCATTTTCATGGTCCTCCTGAGCTCACTTACTGCAAGGTAAGCACTTAGAAATCAAGATAGTAATGATAATGATGATAATGATAATAATAATAATAATAATGACTGGATGCTGCTTGTTCTGATGAAGTCACAGAAGAGAATTTACTCTTGTTTCTGCTGACGTGAGATGTACTGCATGACTCGTGCCTTGATTCAAATTTTTAAAAAAACACAGACAATCCAACCCTGCAAGGTGGGACATTGGTTGGACACATGGGCAGTGAGAGATGCTTTGCCATCCCCTTAATATTGGAGGCGAGGAGGAGGATGCTTCCATTTTCACGGTCCTTACTCCAAGGAAAGCACTTAGAAATCATGATACTAATGATAATAATAATAATAATAATAATAATAATAATAATAATAATAATGGCTGAATGAATGGCCTGGCTGCTTGTTCTGATGAAGTCACAGAAGGGGATTCACTCCTGTTTACGTGAGATGTGACTGCATGACTACTTTCAGCCTCAGGCACCTGTGAACGCTGCTGCTGCTGCTGCTTCAGCAAGGAAGGGCGCCTAAGTTTAACAGTGGGTGAGACAGCCTGCCTAGTGGTCCCACTAGCACCTCACCCACACCCACCTCTGACTCCTCTGTCTAGCCCAAGCTCAGAGGTTGTGCCACTTTGTTTCTATTATGATGATGATGATGATGATGATGATGTGCTGCTTACAATGGGTGTGTATTGTGTGTGTGCTGCTTTGCAGCCAGGCTATAGCCCACATCCAGCCTGGCACACACACACACACACACACACACACACACACACAATGGGGGGGACACTTAATACACACACTAAGCAGCCAGTAAGTAATGGGAAGAACGGGGTGGGGTGGGGGAGAGATGGGAATGGAACAACAAACACACTTTAGGGATTTTTTAAAAAAAATTATAGCAGAGGAATGAGGCAAGGGATAACAGTGAGATGGAGGGGGGAGATAGAGAAAGCCCAAGTTCCACCCCAAATAAAAAAAATAAAAGTCTCTCCAAACAAACTACCCACCCCAAAGATCACTCCTACAGGCAGCTACAATATCTTAAAATCAGAAGGAAAAAACACACAACATATATGAGAGGGAGATGGTGTGGGGGCGGGGAGGAAACCTGAACACACACAAACAAAGCAGCCAATAAGTAATGGGAATGGAACAACAAACACACTTTAGGGATTTCTTTTTCTTTTCTTTTTGTTTTTTTCAAGAATGAAGAAAGGCAAGAGATAAGTGGGGGGGGGGGGGAGAGCCTAACCCCAAACCCAAACAAACACACTCTCCGCTCCAACCACCCAGTCCTCCAGTCCAAATCAGCAATTACAATCCTATCTTACTCCTACCAAGTCTCTACCCACAATGAGGAAGAAGGAAGACAGTTTGACCTCCTGATTCTCCTTAGCTCTCCTCCACCATTGTGATTGGAGGCTGCTGGTGGAGACTTCAGAAGGATTGGGGGATGAAGCTTTCAATTCACAGCCCATTCCCCCCCCCCCCGCAAACTCCTCTTCCCCCTCCAAAATGACAGTTACAAGCACAGACAAGCTGGCTGCACTTAAAAACAGATCAGAATTGATCCGAATCACTTTGGACTGGTCCACTTCACTTCGGATGGATCCGGACCTCCCCTGACTCGCCTCTGATCTGTTGCTCTGTCTTCTGAATCATCCCGATTCGCTTCAGATTCGGGATTCTGAAACAGAGCGCTGTGCAGCGCTACTTTAAAGTAGAAGCATCAACCTCAGTGTCAGGTCCTTAAACTGTCTGGGTCCTCTTTGTTCTGGCAAATGAATGAAGTAATAACGAGTCTTCCGTGCTTTGCTATTGCTAGTGACAGATTAGCATAGAGGAAGTCAGAGAATGAGTGAAGTAATCAATCACAGGCTGAATACTATGTCATGCTGGCAATTGAAATGGCAACACTTGTTTGCAAGTTTGTTTGCATTTCTAATTAAAAGTGACTCTGATGGAAACCCAGAATGAATTCACTGCACCACTGACATAGGAACCACCAGCCTGCACTGCTTTAGTTACTCTTAGGGACCAGGTGAAACCTGCTTGTTAAGTAAATCCATAGGCAAGCTTTAATTGCCCCTCCCCACATTTGTGAAGGTCTTTAATACCTGAGGATAAGGAATTTCAAAAAAAAAAATGTCTACAGAAATACAGCAAGTTCAAACAGCAATGGCTTGGAATCCATTTGGTTTCTTGTATGCAGCCAATGTTCCTTTGTTGTTTTAATTGGTTGTTATCTGTTTAGTGCTGCTGGTTTTGTTATTAAAACTCTATTTTAATTTTGGCTTTGTTCTTCATTTTGAAGTGGTTTTTAATTTTTGGAAGCCACTTTCAACTTCAATTCAATGGGAAGGCAAGATAAAGCTTCTGTAAATAAAGCAAACCAACAGGCAACATTTTTCACAAGTTCCAGGACCTAGAAGCAAACACACACTTTTCCCAATGTTTTTTTTAAATATAAAACCAAATACTTTTAATGATCATTTATGAAAAATAATACATTTTGAAACTGTACATAAAAATATTTCAGTGTCTTCCTACCTTCTTATGCAACAGAAGGATCTGATTGCCATTAAAAAAAAATAGCCAGCATGAAAATGGTTAGAGGACTTTCGTCCAGAGTCACAGATCTGTTAATACCTATATGTATAAATTATGCACTATATCTATATATGTATATATAAAAAAAGAAAAACAAACAAAATATTTAAAGTTGTCCATTGAATAAACGTAATAATTGCACAATATGTATTAAAATGTTGAAGGCGCCATTAAAGAGTCCATTGTTAGGATAATCTGATAGAAGGTTACTCTGTAATATTACAAACAGGTTAGATGTACAAGCTGGGGCAAATATTCGATTAAGCCCCAAGGCAGCATCCGGCTGTAACATCTGGATCTTGGAGAGTTGATTGGGTGCAGTTCCTGTGCAGATCACAAGGAGGCAGAAGACACACACACCAGGCAAAGTATCTGCATTGTTTCTGAGAACCAACATTGCAGATATAAAGATTCAACCCAAACCTACCATAAGGGGTTCAAGTTAGGGGTGGGATTTACTTATTTATTTTTCAGGGAGGAGATGAAAAAGTCTCAGTGGAACAAGGGAGACTCAAGGATGCAAGATGAACACAAAAAGAGGAGAAAGTCTCAGGATGCTATAAATTAATTTATTGGCGAAAAGCCCGATGCATTTTGGCCTCTTGCTTCATTTAAATAGTTTAAAAATAGTTAAAATTTTACATGCACACATGTAACTTGTACATTTGCAAGTATGGAATATTTTAACTGTTTAAAGCTATTTAAATATATGTGCAGAGGCCTTGCTTGCAATGTGCCCTATGGACAATTTATGTGTAGCATTGAAATGGTGTTAGTGTTTATATGCATGCACAGGTCTTGCTTGCAATGTGCTTTTCCAATTGATTTTTTTAAAAAAGTGTAGTCTTATTCATGTTTTATATATGTATTGGTACAGCCCCTTGAATCATCAATGCTCCTTCTGCTTTCTAATGCAGCTCGACTGAATCTACAGGAGAGAGTGAAATGGGAAACCTTTTTTAGTAGGAAGTAGGAGTTGTTATTACTGAAATGCCCTAGATAAGAACATAAGAAGAGCCCTGCTGGATCAGACTGAGGGTACATCTAGTCCAGCATTCTGTTCACATAGTCATCAACCAGCTGCCTGTTGGACATCAGTGCAGTAATGAACTCCTGCTCATGTTCCCCAGCAACCAGTTGACTTTTGACAAAAGCTCCAGGAACACAGAGTGCACACAATCCTTGCAGCTTTGGTCCAACACTTAGCAACACTGTGTCGTGGACCCAGGGTAGGCTCTCCATGTTTAAGGGATGAGACCATGGATTCTGAGGAGGTGGCAGAGTCAGGGAGGAGAATTGCCCTCAGCACTGAGTTTGGACAATCCCATTTCCACAGAAGCACCTGTGCGCGAGGAACCCATCTTGCCACTACCTGAGCAAGTTGCGCTGCTGTCCCCCGGACTTCCACTTGGATCAGCAGAGCCACATCTCCCCCTCCCCCGCCAATGCCATCAGCTGCAAAAATGCCCAAGGGCCCTTGAATTACAAGACGCTTCTCTCAGAGTAGGCGTCGCCAGACTGAGCAGCAGCCCTATTTAAGTCTCTGTCTTGGGTTGTGTGCTGCAAAAGCATCCTTCAAGTTGGCTTGTGTGAGGTGCTTGCCTGAGTTCTATTTGGAGCTGTCCAGGGTGCTACCATAAAGCTGAACCTTTGCCTTTGCCTTGCTCCCCAATCTGGCTGTGACTGCGCAGCCCCATCTGGCTGGAAAAGAACGTCCTGCAGTCGCATTTCAGTGGTGTGCAACCTGCACCAGCTGAATGGGGATAGGTGCTTCAGTCATGGAAAGTACATCATGTCACATGCCACTGAGCTTCAAGCATGGTGATGGTGGAACGGGTAACATTAGCATGTAAACTCTCCACCATCCAACATCTCCAACTTGGAGGCTTCCAGCTGTGTTGGACTGCCAGTCCTATCATCCCCAGCCAGATGATGAGACTGGCAGCCCAAGGCATCTGGCAGCTGCCAAGTTGGGGAAGGCTGTTCCGTAGGATTGTGCCAAGCTAAGAAGGTAAGAAGCTTTTCAGGTACGGACCCATGTAAACCCCCTTTCGTATAGCCCTGAGCAGTTGGATTTTCATGAGATGGGGCTGGCTCCCCACCACTTGGCTTTACATAAACTAAATCTTCGTATATAGAAAGCAGATTTGGGGTTCAAAACAAGAAATTAAAATGTAAGGAGTCCCTCAATTATCATCTGTTTCCCACATCAAATCTGAGCTGTCCCCATCAGAAATCTGACTTTTGCAAATTCCAGCAGGAATTGATTATGTACTAGGGATGTGCACTGACCCCCCGGATCGGATCGGATAGCGGATCGGAATCGGACCTGGGGGGTCGGATCGGATCGGATCGGATCGGAGGCTGGTCGGATCGGATCGGACCAGATGTCCGATCCGGATCGGACGCCATTTTGAATGCTTTTTCCCATAGCCAAGTATTGTTTTACAAAAACGCCTATAACTTTTTCATTTTTAAAGATAGAAGGATGAAACTTGGGCACATTGTAGACTGGTTAGGGGTAGTTATCTGTGAGAAATTTCAGAAAGATTGGTGCATGCATTTTGTGGCAATTAATTTTTTAATAAATACCCAGGAATGCCTATAACTTTGTCATTTTTAAAGTTACACACATGAAACTTTGCCACATTGTAGGGGGTACCTTGGGACCTATGTGTGTGAAATTTCAGAAACGTAGGTGCTTGTCTTGTGTGGCAATTAATTTTTAGAAAAATGGGTAGTAGTAGGGTAAATACAGTTACGCCTCCCATTTTTTTATTTTTGAAGATACAAACAGGAAACTTGGGCACATTACAGGTACCACTTGCCTTGATATGTGTGTGAAATTTCAGAAACATTGGAGCTTTCCTTGTGTGGCAATTAATTTTTGAAACAATGAGGAAAGAAACACCTATAACTTTGTCATTTTTAAAGTTACACACATGAAACTTTGCCACATTGTAGGTGGTACCTTGGGACCCATGTGTGTGAAATTTCGGAAACGTAGGTGCTTGCCTTGTGTGGCAATTAATTTTTTAATAAATACCCAGGAATGCCTATAACTTTGTCATTTTTAAAGTTACACACATGAAACTTTGCCACATTGTAGGCGGTACCTTGGGACCTATGTGTGTGAAATTTCGGAAACGTAGGTGCTTGCCTTGTGTGGCAATTAATTTTAGAAAAATGGGTAGTGGTGGGGTAAATACAGTTACGCCTCCCACTTTTTTATTTTTGAAGATACAAACAGGAAACATGGGCACATTACAGGTACCACTTGGCTTGATATGTGTGTAAAATTTCAGACAGCTGGGTCCAGGCATGTGGTGGCAAGGTATTTTTGAAACAATGAGGAAAGAAACGCCTATAACTTTTTTATTTTAAAAGTTAGAAGTCTGAACATTGCTCACTTTGTAGATGGGTTAGGGGTAGATATGTGTCAGAAATTTCAGAATTATAGGTCCAGGCATTTGATGGCTATGGAATTTTTAAATTACATGTTTCAAAAAAATTTCTACAGAGGCCAGGTCTTCCCCTCCCACTTCCCGCGAAGAAAAGGAAACACTCTCTCGTCTCGATCCCTTTGATCCTTGCTAGTAGTATCCATTACAGGGCTCGTGTTTCCTTTCCTACTTTCACTTTTCAAGCAGAACGGCTGAGCCTAGCTGAGTTTTGCAGCCATGCGTGCAAGGAAGGATCACTCTGGTCTCGATCCCTTTGATCCTTGGTAGTATCCATTACAGGGCTCGTGTCTGCTTGAGTACAAAGTGAAAGCAGACACGAGCCCTGTAATGGATACTACCAAGGATCAAAGGGATCGAGACCAGAGTGATCCTTCCTTGCACGCATGGCTGCAAAACTCAGCTAGGCTCAGCCGTTCTGCTTGAAAAGTGAAAGTAGGAAAGGAAACACGAGCCCTGTAATGGATACTACTAGCAAGGATCAAAGGGATCGAGACGAGAGAGTGTTTCCTTTTCTTCGCGGGAAGCGGGAGGGGAAGACCTGGCCTCTGTAGAAATTTTTTTGAAACATGTAATTTAAAAATTCCATAGCCATCAAATGCCTGGACCTATAATTCTGAAATTTCTGACACATATCTACCCCTAACCCATCTACAAAGTGAGCAATGTTCAGACTTCTAACTTTTAAAATAAAAAAGTTATAGGCGTTTCTTTCCTCATTGTTTCAAAAATACCTTGCCACCACATGCCTGGACCCAGCTGTCTGAAATTTTACACACATATCAAGCCAAGTGGTACCTGTAATGTGCCCATGTTTCCTGTTTGTATCTTCAAAAATAAAAAAGTGGGAGGCGTAACTGTATTTACCCCACCACTACCCATTTTTCTAAAATTAATTGCCACACAAGGCAAGCACCTACGTTTCCGAAATTTCACACACATAGGTCCCAAGGTACCGCCTACAATGTGGCAAAGTTTCATGTGTGTAACTTTAAAAATGACAAAGTTATAGGCATTCCTGGGTATTTATTAAAAAATTAATTGCCACACAAGGCAAGCACCTACGTTTCCGAAATTTCACACACATGGGTCCCAAGGTACCACCTACAATGTGGCAAAGTTTCATGTGTGTAACTTTAAAAATGACAAAGTTATAGGTGTTTCTTTCCTCATTGTTTCAAAAATTAATTGCCACACAAGGAAAGCTCCAATGTTTCTGAAATTTCACACACATATCAAGGCAAGTGGTACCTGTAATGTGCCCAAGTTTCCTGTTTGTATCTTCAAAAATAAAAAAATGGGAGGCGTAACTGTATTTACCCCACTACTACCCATTTTTCTAAAAATTAATTGCCACACAAGACAAGCACCTACGTTTCTGAAATTTCACACACATAGGTCCCAAGGTACCCCCTACAATGTGGCAAAGTTTCATGTGTGTAACTTTAAAAATGACAAAGTTATAGGCATTCCTGGGTATTTATTAAAAAATTAATTGCCACAAAATGCATGCACCAATCTTTCTGAAATTTCTCACAGATAACTACCCCTAACCAGTCTACAATGTGCCCAAGTTTCATCCTTCTATCTTTAAAAATGAAAAAGTTATAGGCGTTTTTGTAAAACAATACTTGGCTATGGGAAAAAGCATTCAAAATGGCGTCTGATCCGGATCGGACCTCATCGGATCGGATCGGATCGGAGGTTGTCCGGATCGGATCGGATCGGATCGGATTTTCCCGATTTTGGGTCGGATCGGATTCGGATCGTGGATCGGATCCGATCCGATGCACACCCCTATTATGTACTTTGAAGGCCTAGAACAGGGATGGGCAACCTCTGGCCCAAAAGAGGGCGGGAGAGAGAGGGTGGGGAGGATGGCAGGAAGTGGGGAAATGGAAAGAGAGCAAGATTGAGAAAGAGGGTGGCAGGACCTGAGAGGGAGGGAAAGAGAGAAAAAGGGGTGGACTCACTCACTGCTGGCATGCAACCCCCCAAAAATCACTCCCAAGGGAATGTAGCCTGCAACAAGAGAAAGGCTCCTCTCCTGTGGTCTAGAAACTTGCTCTCTCTCTCTCTCTTTTTTAAAGGAAGCTGAGATTCTGCAGCTTTTCTGCAGTTGCGCAAGTTCATGGAATACACACAGCTCTGACCTTGACTGGGACTGCAACCTGACCCTCTCCTCCTGAACACCTGGAATCATCCCATTCTCTGGGCTTCTCCCAGGAAAGGTGATGGCAGGGGAGCATCATCCTCTGCCTGCAGAATTCAGATCTGCCCCCCTCACTTTCTTCTAAGCCAAGAGAGTCAATCTCAGCCCAGCTTTTTCTACAATGAGATAAAAAGGTCATAGAAGGGAACAAATGACACCACTAAAAACCCCCAAGATCTGCTGATATCGGTTCAGTGAAAAGCAGCCTCTGCAGTCAAGGAGGCTCCCAGGGTCCATGGATTGGTGCAGCAAGAGGAATTGCAAGTCTCCAAAGGTGACAGAAGCTTCGCAGGTTACAAAAAGTCTTCGAAGCCAGTGTTAAATCCTGGTTACATCAATGCACGGAAAATGGTTCCTTTGTACGGCAAACCCACAAGAACGCACGCTGGCGCTCTGAAGGCAGGCAGGCAGGCAGGGAGACAGCGCTGAGCGAGTGTCCCCAATCCTCTGTTTTGCTTAGGATTGGGAGAGCCGCTTGCTGCACGGAGAGTCCCAAGAGCCGCCAAGCATTCACACCAAGGAGCCGGCTTGGCTCTGGGCAGGCACCATGACAGGCACTGCCCCCATCCGGTTAAGGGTGGAGGAGGAGAGGCCCTGAGGGGCAGTGGGCTCCTGCTGCCGGGGGGCCTGGGGCTGAGCCCCGTTTGTCCTGTGGAGGGTGTTCCTGTGGGCTGGCCCATTGGCATGGTGGCAATGGACCCCGTTGACCATGGGGGGGAAGTAGAGGGGCAAAGACTGGCTGGAGAGGCTGGGGGTGGGGGTGAGCGTTCCACTCCTGGGGTGGTGGAAGGGGGGCTTGTAGCCCACCGTGCTGCCGGTCGCAGTGGTGATGGAGGCTGTGTCAGAGGCGGGCTTGGACAGGAACAGTTTGTGGTCCTGGGCGGTGTTCAACGATGACAACGTGCCATTTCTGGAGATGGCATCAGAGCCGGGACTTTTCGCCCAGGAGAGCGTCTTGGGGGCGACGGCGTCTTCCCTGCAAAAGGGGGGGAAAAAATAGAAGATTCATGAGGGGAAAGTCAAGATGAACGAATCTACCTATTTCCAGCCTGCATTACTCTTACATGGTTTCACCCATCATTTAATTCCATTATTTTATGATATAATGGGCCCATTCAGAGAACATGCTAAGCTATGGTTAGGTCTCTAACCCTTTTGCAGCAAATGGTTGGTGAGCATGTTTAAACCGTGGTTATGTAGCCACCACGGTTAGGAATGTTCACATGACATGCCCAGTCGGGATTCATACAAGATGCTAAGCCATAATGTTTAGCTCAAAATGCTTATGCACTGTGGCTTAGCGTGTTGTCTGAACAGGGTCACAGACAGTTAGAGATAGATAGCGATATATCTCCTTTCAAAACACATATTTAAATATGTATTTACATTTTTATTTTCTCGCAAAATCTGTATTTAAAATGTCCGTCCTCTCACAAAATTGGCCTCTAGTTGTATTTTTGGGTATGTTTAAATTGTTGAGAATTCATTCGGAACAGTCAGAGAAGAGTGAAATCAGGTGGGTGACTGGTGAAGTCCTCCATGGAATGACCTGGCTCCAATCTCTCAGACTAATGTTGACAGGTGCCCATCTTCCTTGCCCATTGGCCATGCTGACTGGGGCTGATGGCAGCTGGAAGTCCAACAACATCTGGAGGTCCACCCCTAAATTGAAATGGGCCAGGTGTTCAGGGTGAATAGGGATTCTCACTTGATCTCATTGGCCATTTCCTCTTGGACATCTTTCTTCTTCCTTCTGTAGGCCAAAATCTGAAGCGCAAATAAGACAATCAGGCCAATTCCGACGAGGGTTCCCACCACTGCACCGGCTACCACTGCTGCACTGAATGCTGCAAAGGGAGCGAAAGAGAAGGGGGGGATTTCACAGGACCAGTTCAGTTACATCAGGCTCCACAGGGCTGGGCGTGGCCCACTCTCAATTGGGGCTAAGTTCACAGATATACCAAAATGCTGACAATCCAGAGCTGAATATGCTTTGTGTATTTGTTTATTTCATTACAATAAGCATCTACAGTTCCCCCCCCCCCCCCGGCTTTCCAAGCAGTTAACCAGCCAATAACAATTGCAAGCATTCAAATAAAACAACAACATCAGGAAAAGCCAATAAATAATCAAACTAAACAGCCAGAGAAATCTCTCTCTCTCTCTCTCTCTCTAATCTATCTCAGGCCTTATGTAAACTAAATGAAGTGACAGCTGTCTTTACCCTCTACCGCTGGGGGTTGCACAGTGGCAGAGCGGCCATTGGTAAAAGCTTGATCCAAGGCTGATAAAAACTCTCAACTCAGTCACTGTTCTTATTACTGGATGTAAATATGGCACAGACAATATTGCCTCCTTACTGGACCTCAGCAGGTGAATAGGCTCCTATGGGAACAGATGGCCCAGGCTTTTAAATGTTAGAAACAGCATCTTGAATTGTGCCTGGAAACAAATTGGTAGCCAATGCAACAAATGCAGGGCAGGTTGAATACAGCAGCACCACCCAATGCTTGTCGGAAGGTACACAGCAGTGTACAGTGACAGCTGAAGCTTCTGATTTGTCTTCAAGGACAGCCCCAGGTAGATCACATGGCAGTAATCAAGGCTAAAAGTTACTGAAGTCTGACCTATACAGAAAAGGAAGATGCCTCCTAATATGTCAAATAAAAATGTGCTCCAAAACCAGCTTACATTTCTCAAAAAGCAGCACTACACCCAAACCCAGGAGTACTCCAATCTCTTGTTAGGGTAACTTATGTTAACTGGTTCCACTGAAAAGCAATATGTGTAAATTAACAATGGTTGATACACCGGTCCTGTCTGTGATGTTTAATATAAAGTGGCTCATGTATCCATGAAAGCCATTAATACAAGTCAATCGCTTGGATCTAGACCTAGTCCTGCTTAGAGTAGACCCCTTGAAATCAATGGGACTAAGGGTGATAAGCCTTGTGGTCCCAAGAGGGCACTCACGTGAATTCACCTCCAGGGTGATGGTGCAATTGGAATAGCCAGCTTTGCTGGTAGCGTTACAGATGTAGGTTCCAGACATATCGGTAGTGAGATTTGTCAGCTTCAGGGTCCCCTTTGTGAGGTCTGAAAACAAATACATGAACACACTATCAAAAAACAAGGTCCTTGTTTCAACTGAGTCCCAGCGTTTTCTTCAATGGTGTAGACAAAAAGGCTATCAAATGGCTAATAGTCCTGATGGTTAAATGTTACTTCTGGTATCAGAGGCAGCATGACTACTTATTTATTTTATGTATTTAAACATTTACATACCGCTCCACGTCTAAACAGATTCAGGAGCAGTGAACAATAAAAGATAAAAAGATAAGTATATGAAAGATTTAAATGCCTTATTATTATTAATTATTATTATTATTATTATTATTTCATATCTTTCTCGCTTGTGGCAGTTTTTCTAGACGGACATGACAGGCTTTGCTAACTCATGCTGTCTTTTACAGATTCAGGAATTTCCTGACAATTGAGCATGTTTTAAGTATGACTGCTTTCTGGATGTTGGTGTGGATGTATTTTGGTAGGCCCAGTTTCTGAAGGGTTTCTGTATAGTTTTTTGATGTGATGCTGGTGACTGAGGTGACTAATGGAATTATTATTGTTATTATTATTATTATTATTATTATTATTATTATTATTAACAGAATACTGATAAAAACCATTGTTGGTCAATCAAGGAAGTGTTCCTGAAATAAATATATTTTCAGGAGATGCTGGAAACAACACAGTGTTGGCGCACAGTCTTGGGAGTTTCATAGAAAGGGGGCCACCACACTGAAGGCTCTTCTCCAAGTGGACTCCATGGGGTCATAGATCCATGCGGAATCACCAGGAGCATGCCCTCTGATGACCTCAGTGACTGGGCAGGTTGATAAGGAGGAAGGCGATCTCCTATGTGTGTACACCAAGTATGTACACCGGTGAACAGAATGGTGGGCTAGATGGAAACTTGGTCTGATCCGGCATGGCTCTTCTTATGGCATTGTTGGAAGCCCAGACCATGGTTGTCATGGGTGAGAACCATAGCAAGCCTTAGACCGGCATGTTTCCCCCATCCTTTCTCCTCCTGCACAGCTGAGAGGACATGTTTGGAACCCTTCACATCCACTTTTAGTTAACCACAGAATCCTGTGTCCTTTGAACTGGGATCGGTGGTTCATAGGGATGTCAGAGATATTCACCCGGGTTGTACCTGAAGTTAGCCGAGATTTCATCGTGGACTTCAGCTTGCATACCCATGAACTAACTGCTTCACATCTTGGATAGCTCTTTTAGAGTTCTAACTGGTTCTGATTGTAACCCAGAGTGGATTTACCGCCCCACTGACATCGGAGCCACCAGCCTCCACTGGTTTCTCCTAAAGTTCACCTGAAATCTCCCCTGCTGGAACTTAGGTCCTCTGGGTAGCAGTGCAGCGGAGCCAGGCCTCCCAGGGACACAGTGCATGGACTTTTCTATTAGCAGGGATTCTGATTTCATCCGCTGCCCCCAGTCCCCACCTTGCAGAGTTCCTTGTTTCCTCTGAGTTTAGTTGCAATTTTCACAGAACCTGTTGGGGAAATGAATGTCCCCAAGAACAATGTACTATTTCCTGTAGCAATGCAAGGTATTCTGAAAGGGCAATTAAGACCCATTAGCTTTACAATCCTCCTTGGGCGTATGGCTACAGGGCTGTCATGATGAGTCTCTGCATTTCAAAGTTCAGCGCTCCACCCCTGCCTTTGGAGAAGCAAATAAGAAGGTTTTGACCTCTTATGGGTGACACCCCTTCAGGAGTTAGAAGAGGGCTCTGCTGTCTCCTCTCAGTCTTTTCTTGTCCAGGCTTAGCATCTCCCTGTTCTTTCAACCTTTCCTCATAGGGCTCATTTTCCACACACCCACGGCCATCTTCGGTGCTCTCCTCTGAACTTGATCCAATTTGTCCACATTCTGCTTAAAGGGCGGCTTCCTAAAGGGAAGTCCCCAGCTCAGATCTCGCATGTGGCCAGGGGCCCTTGCTGTCAGACTGGGCATCCTTCTTGCTTACCTTGCCAGGGGGCGAAGAAAATCTGAGAGCTGGGTCCGGTGCGTTGCCAGCGGTACACAGGGATGGGTTTGCCCAAAACAGAATGGCAGGACAGGGTGATATTTCCTCCGATGTGGGGGCTTCCCTGAATCTGACACTTCGGTGGGGATGGCGGGACTGCAGAAGAAAGAGAGAGAAAAGGAAAGAAGACCAACTATGTTGAACCATCTCATCTGTAGTTCCAGGTTGAGCACATTTTAAAAAATAGCAGTGCCATCTACTGGCCACCAATAAAACCACAGCTTGTTCTGAAAGCCAACAAGCTGCATCAGTAATCTATGTATAGTTGCGCCTATACATGAAGGATGCCACGAGAATTTTGTTTCGATTTGCAAGCCACTTGCAAATGCCCCTGTTTGCAACCCCAAACACAAGTTCTCTGAAAAGGTTTGCAAAGTAAAAAAATCACACTTTTAAAAATGCACATTATTCAAAGGGGCAGGGAGAAAATTGCACACTTTTCCCATTCAAGCATATGGGGGGGGGGGGGGGGGAAGCTTGCAAACGAGAATAGAAACGAGCCAAACTGAGCATTGAAGTGATGTTCAGATGATTTTGGTGAACTCGAGATACCCCTGTTCTCCATCCCTAGCCCACGTCAGCACCTGAGCCTTGAAATCTGGAATGTTTTGAATTTCCATGCCACATTGCATTAGGCCCTAGACCAAGGGTGCAGAACTAAAGGCCCAGGGGCCAAACCTAGCCCTCCTGAGGTCCAATTCTGGCCACTGTAGCTCTCCAGATGGCCTCTTTCCCCTGACCACCAATCATCTGATGGTTTTCCAACTGTGATGCTTTGTTTTCCTCCTGTTCTAAAAGGCTGAAATGCCTCTGCTAAGCTTACTTACTGGCAGTAACAGCTTTAAGATAAAATATGTGGGGGGTTTGGGGGGCATTTTGGCCCCACCCCCTTTGCCTTCAGCCACACCCACCACTGGAATGTGCCCCCCCCCGAGCTTCTCCAAAATGAGGCTCAACATCTCTCCCCTAAACCCTGATTGGCTGCTCCTTTCCCTTCCCCCAAATGTATGTAGCAGCCATGAGAAGAGCAAAGCACCTCTCTCCAGGAGTCTGCCTCTGTCCTTGTCCTCCCACTCACTCCCTGCAGCACCTGTCATGCTGCAACAACAGCATCCTGGGCATCAGATGACCTGGGAAAAGCAGTTCTCCAGAGTGCCTGAGTCCCCAGGATGGAGAACTACACCTTCTCCTGGCACCTGCAGGTTCAGGTTTCTAGGTGTCATCGCGAAGGCTTGCGGGGAGGGCTGGGAAGGTCAGATGGAGGCAGAAGTCTTCAGAGAGACATCTTGGTGCCCCCACTCCTATCCTTCCATGCCACCAGGAAAGTCTGGGAGAAGGGAAAATGGGTGTTGGGGGATGGAGGAATTCTTCTCTGTCTTGGTTTACAATGGGAAAGCAGGAGAAGAACTCGTAAGAACTTGGAGCAAAGCTTTATGAGCTATCAGAGTTCAGATCCTGAGCCTGGGAATTACTAAAAACTTTGGTGCCATCCCATGTGATTGTTTCTGCAGGGCCAGTGGAGGCCGGTGGCTCTGATGTCTGTGGGGTGGTGAATCTACACCTGGTTTCAGTCAGAACCAGTCAGAACTCAAAAGAAGTTATCCAATACCTTGGATAGCTCCATTAGCGTTCTGACTGAAACTCAGAGTGGATTCATCACTCCATTGACATCAGAGCATCCAGCCTCTACTGTTCTGCACACTATATGGCATAAACCCAGCAAAAGTTTTTTTTTTTGGTGGGTGGCGGGTGGTTGAAAATGATGCTTGCAGAGAAAATGACCATGCAGCACTGCAATTTTCCTGGCTGATTGGAGGAGAAAACTTAGGCTTCAAGCCCAACTAGTGCGCCTGTTTATGGTGCAAGACTGTGATATGAAAACATTTCGAACTCATCCTGATATGCTGGAAGCAGGTTTGTAAATAATGACTTGCCTAGTCACTTCGGGTGATCCAACATCACCTCCAAGCCCACAGTTCTCCAAACTAGGAGTAAACCAAAGCTCAATTTACCATGAACTGTAAGGTTGACAAGGCCGACATTTTTCCCCGTCTTGATAATGTCATCCGCAACGTTAACTGTGCACATGTACTGGCCAGAATCCGTTTCTTTGGTGTTATTAATTGCAAGTGAGACGTTATTAGAAGGCATGGAGCGCAAAAAGCCAAGACGTTTCTTAAGATCCAAATCTGCCACTTGCGTCGTTCCGGTCATATATGCCAAGATCTGAAAGACAGATAAAAGGATGTAAATAAAGGGTGAAACAGATGCTTGGGTGGAGCTGCTGCTTCCAGCTTGCAACTCAAAAATCCTGTTTCTCCCTCTCCAGGACTCAATTTTGGCTTCTATCCTGGCTCTTTCTGGTTACAGGAGACGGCATTGTCAGCTTCCCAGCTCGCTTTACACACCTCACCGCTGACTTGCGCTCTCAACAGAAGTACCCTTTGTATGCGTGGGAGACTCTTCCGTATGTAATCAAAAGAAACAGATGGCAAAGTCAAGCAGACTAGGTAGCAAGGAAGTTCCGCGATGGAAGGTTAGGGCACCTCCAAAAATGTTTCTCCCTATCTTTCTTAAAGAAAAGTTGGTGGGAAGATTTTTTTAAGAAGCTGGGGATAGATGTTATAAAAATCAATGAATATTTCGCAACCATAAATTCAAATCCACTTTTGGAGTAGAGGATGGGGATGGGGACCTGGGGTGGCCACATGTCCTACTTTACAGAGGAGAGATCTCTATTTGAAGGTGTCCTCTGGGAAGGGAGATTTAAACCCAGCAGTGAGTATGGCCGTGTCTTGATGGCAGCGTGGCAGCAGCGCAGCGGGGGCATGAGGCCTCGTGCTCCCGCATTGGCATTCCTTCCAGCTGTCTACATGGGAAGGAGCACAATTGTGGGCTTTTGGGAAGGAGCCGCCGCCACCATGCCCATCACCCGAGCACTTGCGCATCAGTGCAGGGGCACCTGGGAGCATCCGCGCCCCCCCCCCCTATTCAAGGTTTATATTATTATTATTATTAATTGCCTTTTTGTTTGTTAAAAAAACAACAGGGGGGGAGGAACGGGTACTCCAGCTCTGAATATCCACTTTTTTTTTTTTTTTTGGTAAACAATGGTCTGCAGAGGCACAGAGGTGGTCCAGTGACCTTTCAGCTCGCTGGTCCAACCCCTTCCCTGCCCAGCCTATGGTGACCAATCAGTGGTCGCCATCGGCTGTGGCACGCCTCTGCAGCAGATCCGGAGCAAGAGTGACAGAAGGCAGATGCCGTTGTCGCCTAGCTCCAAGCTAAAAAAAAAGGTGGGGTTAAGTGCTTTGGGGTTTTCCCCTGGATGGCTTCTGGATGGCAGCTGCATCACGTAGTTCACCTGCCGCCACTCCGAAGCCACCATGGGGCAAACCGCTTGTCAAGATGTGCCCTATCCGAGCAGCAGACTGGGAAGGCATTAGGGATGAATGAGAATGATGTTTTCGCTCAGAAAACATGCGGGCATGCCCTGTTCGAAGCTCCAAATGCGAGCCTGAGCATGTGTCTGCCAAAAATATTCACAAGTTGTCGAATGCATGCTCCCATTAGCCTCATTCCTGATTCCCAGTTAGATTTATATATGTTTCCAAATTTGTGCAAATGTCCTCCATGGACTGAATCGGCCCCAGTTTCATCTATGGAGGAAAGTGGTGCAAATTTGGGGGGATTTGTGCAAAACTCCTGTTCGATTGCTGCTCGGTTTGTGCAAGTTTCCCATTCACCCATATCTAGTAGGCACACAGGTTGACTACTCCATTTTCTCCACAATGGTAAGATATCTTGTGTTTCTATTTAAATTTGAGTCATTATTTCAAATGTTGCATCCATGCAGAAAACCAACATGTGCTGCTTGTTAGAAAACCGATGCCCTCTATTGATTTCTTTTGGGGGGATGCGTAAGAGACCCCCCTGGATGGAGTGGGTTCAGAAGACCCCCTCACATCTTTAAGAGCATGGATGAGAACACAGCGGGGCCATGCGGGCCGGCCACACTGGCCATGCCCCCTATCAGCTGCTCGTTCAGCAAGCGTGAGTAGGGATCCTATGTGCATACTATCATAAAAGCATGGCATACAGTTTCCTCCCCATGCTCAGGCATAGCAGTGAAGACTGTCCCAATTCTACTGCCAGTCCAGTCAGCTTCTTTGTGTGGACCAGGGAGGGGGGCCTGTCATCTTGACATTCACCTCAGGAAGCAAAATCTCTTGGCTTGGCCTCAGTTGAACGGATTTTGTTTTTAAGCTACCTGATTAATTGTGGCATTTTTAAGTCATTAAGGGCCAATCCTATTCATGCTTAGACATGGAGGAAAAAAAAGCCCTAAAACTCCCTGGCTTGAGGATGCTGGGAGTTGTAGGACCCTTTTTCTGCCTAAACATGCACAGGATTGTGCCCTCAGTGATACAGATTTAGTACGATAAATTACCACTTGTAGTTCGCAAACTATGGTATAATTACACAGCTGTTCTAGGCCTAACTCTTAGCTGCAGTATTGAAAGATGCAGAAAAATGCTGGGGAATGCTGGAACTTGTAGGACCATTTTCTGTCTAAATATGCATACAACTGCACCCTTATGCATCTATTTATTTATTTATTTATTTATTCCATTTGTATACTGCCCCATAGCCGAAGCTCTCTGGGCGGTTTACATAGGATTAAAACAATTAAAAACAATATACAAAAATTAAAACAGCAAAAACATACAACATACACACAATCTGTACATTTAAAACCACTACAACACCTCAAAAAGCTACAAAAAAACCAAAAAAAAACCCCAGGCTCCTCAGATATTGCCAAATGCCTGAGAGAAGAGGAAAGTCTTGACCTGGCGCCGAAAAGATAACAATGTTGGTGCCAGGCGGGCCTCGTCAGGGAGATCGTTCCACAATTGGGGGGCCACCACAGAGAAGGCCCTCTCTTTTGTTGCCGACCTCCGAGCTTCCCTCGGAGTAGGTACTCGGAGGAGGGCCTTAGATGTTGAACGTAGTGTTCGGGTAGGTTCATGTCGGGAAAGGCATTCCATCAGGTATTGCGGTCCCAAGCCGTGTAAGGCTTTATAGGTTAAAACCAGCACCTTGAATCGGGCCCAGAAACATACAGGCAGCCAAGCAAGCGGGCCAGAGTAGGTCTTATATGCTCAAACCTACTGGTTCTGGTTATCAATCTGGCCGCTGCATTTTGCACAAGCTGCAGCTTCCGAACCACCTTCAAAGGCAGCCCCACGTAAAGTGCATTGCAGTAATCTAATTTGGAGGTTACCAGAGCATGGACAACTGAAGCCACGTTATCCCTGTCCAGATAGGGACGTAGCTTCTTAGTATTTCCTTTTTTAAAAGTCACTAAAAACAACAAGGTTACACTCCAACTGCCCTTTTGTAAACATTTTATTTCAATTTGTTTCAAACCGAGGAGAGTTTCAGACACTCTCCCCCCCCCCCTCCAGGCACTGAAATAATGTTTGCCGTGTGTGGTGGTGGTGGTGCAGGATTCGCACCAAGAGCCAAATTTATGGATGGTGAGGGGATGGCTATAAGGTGTATCAACTGATATGCCTCTGTGACCCTTTCATACTCTGGTTCAATGTGTGTGAAGGGTATATGTCTGACTGCCCTCCCTTTTTTTTAAACAGCAGTCCTTAGGAGGTTGGGAAGCTCTTTGGATGCTCTGAAGCCCTGGAAATATGCTTGCCATTTCTTGTGACGAGGACACACTTTTTTCTCCTGCAGATTAGTTTCAGAAAAATGTCAGAATGCTTCTTTTGCGGGGTCGATCTTTCAAACCATCAGAATTATCTTTCCACAGAGCAGTTTGTCATTGAACCCTCTGACAGGCTGCTAAAATCCACTCGACATCTGAACAATTTTTCAGAGCTTGTCAGCGAAAAATTCTCTAAATCTGTGTCGATTTGAGACCAATTTTGGCAGCCTGTCAGTTGGTCAATGAATTAAGTGAAGATGGAGAGGCAGGAAATTAATACCACAAATCTACTCATGCTTACTTTAAAGTAAGTTCCATTAAGTTAAAGGGGGTTGCTCCCAGGAAAGTGGGTGTAGGATTGCAGCCTCAAAATACTGCTTCTACCCAAAGAGGTTTATAGTCACATGCACAAACCATTAAAAAAAAAGTATCCCCAGGGTGCATCAATGAAAAGTTTATTCTGGACCAATAAAACTCTATCTACTTCTATCACAGGTAGAAGCTGTAACCTGGAACTTCTGGATGGCATCAAGCTGGAGATTGCTGTAGAGGATACTGAAACAGATTGCAGTTCTGGTCACTACACCTAAAAGAAGATATTATAGAGCTGGAAAAAGTGCAGAAAAGGGCAACTAAAATTATCAAGGGGCTGGAGCATCTTCCCTATGAGGGAAGGTGACAACAGCTGGGATTGTTTAGCTTGGAAAAAAGGAGGCTAAGGGGAGACATGATAGAGGTGTACAAAATTATGCATGGTGTGGAGAATGTGGACAGGGAGACATTTTTCTCCCTCTCTCAAAATACTAGAATCCAGGGTCATCCCATGTAGCTGATTGGTGGGAGAATCAGGACAAATAAGGAGAGAAGGACTTCTTCACAAAACACATAGTTGAACCATGGAATTCACTTCCACAAGATGTGGCGATGGCCATCAATTTGGATGGCTTGAAAGGGGGTTGGATAAATTCTTGGAGAAGGCTATCAATGACTACTAGCCCTGATGGCTATGTGCTACCTCCAGTATCCGAGGCAGTAAGCCTGTGTGGACTAGTTGCTGGGGAACATGGGTGGGAGGGTGTTCTTGCACCATGTCCTGCATTGTTGGTCAGCAGCTTGTTGGCCACTGTGTGAACAGAATGCTGGACTAGATGGACCCTTGCTCTGATCCAGCATGGCTCTTTTTATGTTCTTATTACGGAGGGTGAGCATTCAATTCACCAAGAGTTGCCAAGTTCTCCATATTCAGTTCAAAAAGTTCTTGAGATTTTTTTTAAAAAATAAAATTATATATGATAGAATGTGGGAGAAACTGTAATGCTGAAATTCAACATGAACATTTTAATGTATCAGTAGTCTTAACTTTTATACATTTATGGACATCTTTTAATGTAAGGTTTTGTTAGTGTCTCTTATTATTTTAATCCTTTGTATTAAAACTAACTTTTAAATATTTATGGGCACCTTCTAATGAAAGGTTCTGCTAGTGTCTTTTTACCCTTTCAATCCTTTGTATTACAGAATTTGTGTATCTGTATTCATTTATTCTTTGTTGTTTTGTTTATGCATCTGGTTGAAACAACAAATAAACAAGATGTGGGGGAAACCAAAAATGGCAACTGCATCCATCCAGACCCAGGGCTTTGAATGCTTTGTTATTAAAAGCCTGACTTTGAATCCTTGTGTATTCAAACAGGTCAGTGCATATTTAAGGCCGCCACGTCTTCTTTTTTCTGGGTTCAGTCTGCTGTACTGCCCAGAAAGTGAGGGCAAAGTGAGTGGTGGCTGCTGATCCTTCCCTTTGCTCCGTTTCTGCTTGTGTGCTTGGAGAGGGCGGGTGAAAAAGCAGCAACAGCAAGGAGAAGAAAGTTTAGAAGATGCTGGGGATCAGCAGTGGACTCCTGGATGAAGCATGGGCCTTGGTCAGTGCCCAAAGTTGACAACCCCCTGGCGCCAGCCCCACAGGCCGGTTAAGTGGAGAGTGACTGTCCCAAGGCCACCAGGTGAGTCCAATGGTGGACTGACAGCTGAACGTGGGTCTCTTGACTCCTCCTCAGTGGAAGCTGTTGGGTTTCAGTAGAACCATCCAGAATTCGAAAGGCTCTGAATCTTATCCTCCAAAATAGACTCAGCACCTTGCACAGCTCCTTTGGATTTCTGGCTGAAACCCAGGACAGATTCACAGCCCCACTGAGATCAGAGCCACCAGCCTCCACTGGTCTTGGTCTCACCGCCTAACCATGGCACCCTGCTGGGGTGGCTATTCAGAGTGCCTTTGGGGGCCACAACAGGTTTTAGGGCAAAACAACGGCTGTGAGTTTACCTGAACGTGATTAGTAGTTCCTAGTTTTGCGAAGTGCCATGTGACATAGGGCACACTGCTGCTCTGGGCGGAATAGGACACCGGCAGGACCGCCTGCTGCCCTTGGATCACCACCACGGAGGGATGTGCAACCTCAACTTCCAACACAGCAGAAGAAAGGCCTGCAGAGATAAAGGAAGGAAAGAAGAGAAGAGTTAACCGTGCCCCAAAGTCAAGGATGCGAGCCCCTTCCCACAGACATTGCATGGGCAGGGCCCAGTAGCCAGAGCAGAACCACCATGTAAACCTCCCATGATAGCATCCGACATGAACGTCATCAAGACCGGGGCTAGATTAGCCATCCAGCGTAGTGTGCGCTATAGAACATGCCCAGACAAAACTGGGCAACGTAGACAAAGGTGTTGCCTATTTACTACAGGTGAACCAGATGTGCCTTCCGCTCAAGGAGGTTCTTCTCTTTTGGATCTCCCCCAAGCTGTAAAAATAACCTATTGCTACTGGGGAAATGTGATGCTTTCCTCAGCCTGAATCTCTCATTGCAACTTCCCATTGCTTCCCATCAGTGGAAGTGGGTGGCTCCGATGTCTGTGAATCCATTCTGGGTTTTGGTCAGAACTAGCCAGAACTCTAAAGGAGCTATCTGAGGTGCCGAACCTATAGTTTGGGGATAGGGTTCAGCACCTTGGATAGCTCCTTAGGAGTTCTGGATGTTTCTGACTAAAACCCAGAATGGATTCACAGCCCCACTGATTCCCATTGCCAAAGCATCCCACTGCACTTTGGAATGTGGTTGCAAAGGTTTGAAGGGTGCCGATTGGAGAGGATCCATGCCATCATGGACAATGAGTAGAACTCCCCAGGTACACCCCCCCACATGCCATTTTGTAACCGATTCAGAAGTTTTATTTGCTGATTCCAATAGCATGCAAGAAATAAAATGGCTTTGTTACTCCATTTTTTCCACGTTAAAAAAATTACTCATTTCAGTATTCATCCATTTGAGTTACAGCTGGTTCCTTACTCATCCATTACTATTTCATTGATTTGTGTTACTCATTGCTTTCAACAGGAGGCTGGACTGCCAAGGCAAAAGGAGGTTCTACAGGCTATACTTTGTAGTTCTATTTTTTGTGAACTGCCCAAACAGCTTCAGCTATTGGGTGGTATAAATTAGGACTGTGCATGGATTCCTCAACCCACTTCGGAGGCAAATTCAGAGCTTAAGAATTTGCCGTGATCTGCCTTGACCTACTTTCAATTCAGTGTGCAATATTAGATCTAGATAAATACAGAGTCCCCCTCTTCCTTAAAAATGGAGGCTCACATGGAGGATGGGGAGTTGCTGGGCACGAGTGGATCAGGTCAGGTAAGTCCCAGCTACTCACGCAGCTCAGTGGGCAGGGTCAGTGGCTTGCCATCGCTTGGATTGGTTCAAAGCAATCCAGAGTGCTTTATACCCAATCCAACCTGCTCCGAACCGATCTGGCCCAGATCTGGATTCAGACTGATTCGATCCCAATCGGCCCTCTTCAGTTCAGGATTCAGATCTGGAACCGAAGATGTGTGCAGCCCTTGTATAAATACGTAATAAATAAATAACTTGTTGCTATGGGTTCCAAAGTCAACTCTAATCTCCTGCCTCCATTTCAAGTGACCTTTTAACTTCATGCCAGATCCCCTGTTCAAACCCCCTATAATCCAAGTTACAGCAGTTCTTTTAAGATGAAATACACACACACATATTCTCCATTTCTGGCAAGCTGCCAGCAAATTGTTTCTGTGGAATTCCACCCATGTAGGGTGCAAATGCCATGGCTGGAACATTTTGCACGCCTCTGGATTGCTGTGCGGGTTTTGTGTATGCCAATCTGTGAAAATGACAGGTAGAGAGAATTCGAACTGTGCAATTAATTTGTGCGCCGTTGCCGCCTTCAGTTGCCCAGCCGTGCGAGACACTCACTTTTGAAAAAACCAACAAACTCACGAAAGCTGCTACCCTCTCTCATTAGTATTTCTATTTTGGGACCGTGGAAGCTGATTAATTAAAAAAACACATGCCAGAAGAGGGCAACTGTTCCCTGAACTCTGAATGTAGAACATTCTCGGTGCCAAAGCATTTTACATCACCAATTCTGAAAGCAAAGATATCCAGCCCACTCAATGGCAGAAACCCCCCCACAGGAAAAAGAGAGAGAGAGAGAAACGTGCAGCTTGTGGACCAAGATATTAAACGCTGGTTTTGCTCACATGACTACAAAATGCTCCATAAAGTGGCCACATCTTTCCACCCATTAGGGTGGCCATGTGCCCTACTTTACAGAGGACAGTCTTCTATTTGGAGGGTTGTCAGAGGACATTCTGCCCCTGTTCAGATGACATACTAAGCCACGGTGGTTAAACATTTTGAGCTAAACATTATTGCTTGGCGTGTTATGTGAACCATTCCTAACCGTAGTGGTTACATGACCACAGTTTAAACAGTCCCACTAACCATTTATTGCAAAAGGGTTAGCGGCCTAACCATGGCTTAGTGTTTTGTCCAAACAGGCCCTCTGTTTCAAGACACTGGCTCAATTCGGACGACACAATAAACAACTGGTGTGGGGGAAACAATCGTCAGTTGTTTTGACTATTGTGTCATCCGAATGCTGCCATAGTCAACTCAGCGCTGATCCTCATCCACACCACAGTTGATTATTTATTACTTACTATGTTGTGTGGGGAGTGCCCCCTAGGGTTAGGGTTAGTCAACCCACCACTGACTATCGTTGCTGGGTTGCAATTCCAACCAAACCTAACCTAACCATCATAGCCAATGATAAGGCATAATGGGAGTGGGAGTCTAAGAACATCTGGAGGACCACATGTTCCCCATCCCTGCTCCACTAGATGGGCTATCTGGTCCATGTCTGGTATAAAGATAAAGAACCATAAGAAGCCAGGAGAGCAGGGGACTTGAAGTTGGCCATCACGAGTTAGCAGCTAAACAGCAGATTGAGCAAGCAAGCACATTGGTTACCTGGTCACAGTCTTTCCCATTATGGTGAGATATGATGGCCTGGTACATACAGTCATTGCAGCTTGTTTACGTTCCAATGTATGTTGGTGCTAGATGCTATTTGTCTAATTATTTGCCTGAACAGAGTTTGTCATGTCGTCTAAACCCAGGCAGCATGGCTTGTTTGAAGGGGAAACAACCTTCAAATAAATCATGGCTTGTTGTTGGGTTATTTGAGGATTGTTTCCCCCTCAAACAAGCCATGCTGCCCAGGCTTGGGGTTGCTGGGAATTGTAGTCCAAGACATCTGGAGTGTGCTGGGTTAGGGAAAGCAGTCTCAGGAGCAGACACCACTGGGCAATGAATATGAAGGAGAGGTTGATGGTTTTCATAACATTCTTGCCAGGTGGGAAATGACCAGAGCTTCTCTTTTTTGAGGGGGGGGGGAAGCTTTTAATGTTTTAATTGTAGCATCCCCAACCCAGCATTTCAGAGAGTAGCTGATGGCTGTTGAAAGTGACGGGCTCGATTCTGACTGTTCCGTTTGGTATGCGGAAGCTGCGGGGCAAAACATCAGCTGAAATTGGGCATGCTTGGCGAACGCTTGGAATCTTCCTGACACTGTGAGACCGCAGAAGATGCCAATGAGAAGAGAGAATTGCCCATGAGCTTGAGAGAATTATCATGCATCCTTCAGACTTTGCCCACCGCCTGCTCCTTGCCTAGATCCCAGAAATAATATGACGGCAACGTTGGTTAGCATCAGCAATGCAGTCTGTTAAATGGGAGGCCTTGTGTACAAGAGCTAGTGACCAGAAACCAGTTGTCTAATGAATTTTAATGTGCCAGCTCTCTTGGAATTCCTGTACCAAACAGTGGCCATTTACAACTTCTCTTTGCAACTACTGAAGCAGGATGGATTTTGTTGTTGTTGCAGGTATTGGGAAAGGGCTGGGGGCAGGAGGGAAGGGGCTTTTGCTACATTCCCAAAATACATTAGATTTGCTGAATGTGGACAAGTTTGATGCAGTGGTGTAGTGGAACCAGGGCTTGGAGGGCCGAAGCACACCAGGACTTTTGATTTGCAGGGATGCTGACATCATCTGCCAAACCTTCTCAGGCATTTTTGTTCCTAGGGATGTCAGAGGAATACATTAAGGGGGTCAAGTTCACTGAGCTTTTAGCAGCTCAGCACTCCGGGCTTCAACTCAGTTACCCCTGAGCTGTTCTTACTCGATGCCGATAGAGAAAGGCCAGCTTGAAGATGTCCGAGTTGTTGGTTTTTTTCTTAAGGGAAACAGGCAAGGATGAGGAGGGAAAAGCACCAAGAAATGGCAACAAAAAAGGAGGCAAACTCGGTGCTTGAAACGAAGAGGAAGAATTCATTACGCTTGATGCGTTTCGGAGGAGCCTCCTCCTTCAGGAGATGTATGCAGCTATTCAATTTCCAGCAAACATTCAATAGTGATTCCTTCTTCTCAGTGTTTTGTATATACTGAATGTTTGCTGGAAATTGAATAGCTACATACGGCTCCTGAAGAAGGAGACTCCTCCGAAGCGCGTCAAGTGTAATAATTTTTTTTGCTTAAAGCAACATGGATGCAAATTGTAGCTGCAATATGTTTATGAACGTGGGTTAGCATGTTGTGTGAATCCAGTGAATGCTTAGTAAGATGGATAAAAATAGTCTCACCCGGTATAAGGCTTCTTCCTATGATCTTTACCAATGTCAGCCATTGTGGATTTTCCACTATGAGCCCAGCAGAGAACCCAAGAAGGGCCTGATCATGTGCCCATTGACACCTTGTCCGTAAGACTATATTAGGAACAGTGACGCAAATGTGTTTAAGGCACAAGTGGACAACAAATGGACCCCGGGTGACATGTGCCCCCATCCCGCTGCCACAGAAATTCAGCATGACAGCAGCCCCAAAAGGCTGGTTTTCCCTTGTGTTAAAGGAAGACAAGCTGCAGGTTGCTGCCAATATTCACGGTCAAAAACAGAGGGAAATCAGCCCTTCTTTTCTGCCAGCAGCAAATTCAGCTGTGGTGGAGGCAGGGTGCAGCCCCCAGTGGGCTCCGAGGGAGGAATTGTCCCCCAGCTCTTCAGGTGTTACCCATATTGGTTTAGGGGGTCTTGTCACAGGGGGTCTTGTGGCAGATGGTGGGAAGGCCTGCAGTTATAATACCCTCTGAACCTGTGAGAAGCTGATAGGAAGGAGCGAGAGGCTGCAGATAAATCCAGACGCCTTATCGAACAAGACGTTAAGTGCAGCTTCCTGTTGTTGTCCCAGGCATTTCCAGGGTTTTGTTTCACCAAAGAGTTCTATGAAAATGACCGGGCCTGACGTCAGAGTGCAGTTCCTGCATGGCGGGAGGAGGTCCATCTTATTGCCATTGTCTTGCATCCTCCTTCTCAATGCTTGACCTTGCAAGGCAGGAAATCCCTTCCATCCGAAGGCAGATGGTGTATCCTATAAGGAGTCCAAGGGGACCAAAGAAATACATCTCGGATGTTCCTGGTGGCTCAGGAGCCACCTTAGTCACAGACTTAAGCTGAGCCAGACTTACATTCCACCATCAAGAATGTCTGGTTAGGACTGGGGAGACCCACACTCAAATCTCCACTCAGCAAAAGAAAAAACATGAAGTGCCACGCTCAGGAAAGAAGGAGAAAAGAAGTGTCCAGATTTGCAGAGTTCTATTTCTTGAGCTCAACATGTTGATTTCGAACCCTTTTTCAGACTCTCTGTTGCAACAGAATTGGAGCCCAAAGACTCTAACTAGTTAAGCTGTAGACCCAAAGTACACACATTGGGTAGTAGCTAATGTTAGCCCTACTTAAAGTAGTCCCATTGAAATTAATGGAACTTAGGTGAGACATGACTAAACTAGGTCTTGTTCATTTCAATGGGCCTACTCTAAGCAGGGCTAACATTGGACACTACCCATTACTTTTTCCCCCTTACTCAAAACTAAGCACAGGGGACTTGATATGGATCAGGAGCTTAGTGCAGAAGCTTTTCTCCCTGTGATCCCAGTCCATCTTTGGTCCCCTGCACATAACTTTTGAGGAAGAAGATGGTACCAGCAGAGCTGCATGTTACAAATCAAAGGCAATGTGAAGTTTGGGGCTTAGTGTGACCCTAAAGAAGGATTTATATTTTGAAATTTGTTGGGCTCCAAAACCATAGTTTGGTGCAGAAAGAGAAAAGGGGGAGAAGAGATGAAAAAAGGGTTGCTGAAAGAAAGACAGAGAAAGAGAAGGGGATGGCTCCACATACTTTGAGACTCTGGCCCTGCCCACTGTGACATGTTATGAACATTTATCCATGAGTCAGTGTGCATCCCCCTATCATCGAAATCCATGCATGGAGGCTGGGGTTGGAGGCTGCCACCATGTTCCTAAACGTCCCTACACAAGCTCAGTTGATATACTTCCAAAATATCTGGAAAGGGCTCGTAAGAGCTGTACACAAGGTGATACAGGGAGTCAACGAAAGAGCTGGAAAGGATCCCAGTCTTGGATATGAGCCAACACACAAAGACTCCCCCTCTCTCTTCTGGTTCTCCTTGAAACTCATGCAGTTTGCTGCTGTTGATCTCTGTCAGGCGAGCTGCGAGATGGCCCCTTTTTACACACACTATCCCCATCTTTAAGTGGTATTTTCACTCCGGTGAAGATCCACACTTGTTTCCTTGGAGATAGCCCAAAGCAAAAAGGCCACCTGTCAGTGTGATGTTCGTGGCAAGCAACGACATGCGGGCAGTGCCACCACTTTCTCCAGGCAAATCTGATGACACAAGCCATAAGCAAGGTGTCAGGGAACATTAACAGGTCAGGCATTAGGATGAAAGGCATCACAGCCTTGCGGGCTTCTGGTTCAGTCCTAGGGAGGATGAGAGGAGGTTGTGGGTCTGCGGACACCAGGGCAAGCTGCTTTTATTGCTGAAGTTAGAGCGATGGAGATTATTTTGTGGCACTGTAAGAGATGGATCAGCTGGGGGAATTATCTCCTGATGTGAGGTCAATGGGGCATGGCTGGAAGGGGAGAGGTAGAGAAATCTTGCTTGGGAGGATGCCGCCCCTCCCAACCTGCTGCCCTCCAGATGTGTTGGAATGCAACTCCCATCCTACCAACCATATTGGCCAATGGCATGGGGATGGGCATAATGGGAGTTGCAGTAGTCCAACATACCTGGAGGGTACCAGGTGGAGGAAGGGTGCTTTAAAGGTAGGAGAGAGGCTGGGCTGTCACCACAGCAGTTCCAGGTGTAATGTGTTGCTTGGTTTATCCCCAAAGTTGTGAATGGTTGCCATTCATCTAAATGGGAGAAAGAGCAGGGTATACTTAGGGACAACACTGGGATGGGGGCAATCCCAGCTCCCTTCCCACTCCAGTGACCACAGCCATTGCGAATCACGCCTGCTCATATCTTCATATTCCAATCCCGGATTCTGGTTTTTGGTCACACCGAAGTGTTACAGATACGTCCGAGCTGGCCTTTCTACATGTAAGTTCCCAACAAATTCATCTTCACATGAGCAAGCAGGGTTGTTCCCAACACATGCTCGAGATCCATGGCTCAGCGGCAAGAGCATATGCTTTGCTCTGCACAAAGGTGGTCTCAGATTTTATCCCTCGCATCGCTGATTAAAAAGCTTCTCAGATAGCAGGGCATCAATCTCAGACCTCAAAGGGCCATCACCATTCAAGAGTAGACAACCTGGATCTGGATGGATCAATAGGTTGGCTTGGCAGATGGCAGCATCTACGTTGCTGAAAAGACCCAACTCTAGTCGGATCACAGTTTTCTAATGCCAGCATTGATTACCTGTCACTGGCAAAGATAACATTCCCAATGACTCGAGCTAGCGGGACTGTGACAGAACAATAACATGACAGCTCCATTTATTTCACAGATCAGAGAATGCAACATCAGCTCTTCCACTGGATGAGCAACGTCTGTGCATTAGCATACGTTTCCACCTCCTCACCCATTGTCTGCGCATACTATCTCTGTGCCCCCAGGAGCCAAGCAGCCTGGTCCTCTAGGCATGCATTAGCCTCCCACGAGACAGACCACTGAACTCTTTGGCACACATCAACCCCAAGTGCCTCCCCAGAGTCCCTTCTGTAGAATTCCTTTCTTTGGCTGCAGGAGGGAGGGAGGAAAAGTGACATGAAGGGAATCAACAACAGGTGCAGCATGGAGCCAATGTGGATATTTGAGGGGGAGGGGGCAGCAGACAAAGTGACGCAGTAAGCCTGTGTGCACCAGTTGCTGGGGAACACTGGTGGGAGGGTGCTGTTGCACCATGTTTTGCTTTGTTGGTCCCTGGTCAACGGCTGGTTGGCCACTGTGTGAAGAGAGTGCTGGACTAGATGGATCCTCAGTCTGATGTAGCATGACACTTACACTTATGTTCTTACAAAAGGGCATGACTCGCCAACTCTCTAATGCAAGGAGGAGGAACTGGAGCTCACCTGAAGAGCTCAGCTTGCAGAAGATTGCAGGTTCAATAGCAGGCTGCTCCAGTTCAAAGGATCAGATAGAAGGTTATGGATCAGGGTCAGAGGTAGTAAAAACGTATTGGTTAAGACGGATAAACAGTCTGAGCTATTAGAAGGCAGCCTTGGATGTTCCTGTACTAGATGGACAATTGTCCTACCATACAGAGGGAACATCTGGTCAATGGGTCAAATATGATCTTCCTGGCATTCCATTTTTGCAATCTATGGTATCCCAGATGGCCATGCACAGCTTTCCTGGCCTCACCCCCTTCCCCTGACCACCAGTCATTTGGCAGTTTTCCAGATTTTGCATGGGTTCTCCCTTTCTTAAAGGTTTAAAACCCTCTCCTAAAGCTTAGTTACTGGCAAGCAAGAGCTTTAACTATGCTGGGATTTTTGACTCCACCCCTTTTGCCTTGGCCCCGCCCACCACTGGAATGTGGCCCCCAAGAGCTTCTCTGAACCTGAATTTGGCCTGCAGGCTAAAGAAGTTCAACACCCTTGCTACCTTGGAACAACTGTCAGAGGACAGTCCTCTATTTGAAAGTATCCTCACTTTGAAGGGCTGTCCAGTCCAAGTCCAGTTTAAAGATACAGAACCATCAGATAGTAGAGCAGCAGGGGACTTGAATCCATACATCAAAGCATCAGCACTTGGACAGAAGATAAACTGGTCAAGCAGGTGCTCACGGACTTCTCCACTATGAAAAAATCTACTGCATTTCTACTGAAATAACAGCAATGTTTAAAGCTGCATCTATACATATAAATTAGCATATGCAACTGTTACGCAAATCCATGTCATCCTCTGTCCTCTGTATTGGCGATTCATTTCATCTCTTCTCTTTTTTTTTACCATTCATGGGGCTACCCTATGAGTTGCAGTCTAACATAGGCAATCATATACTCTCATGGGCAATCCAAAGATTACACCCTGCAACAGAACTTGCTTCTAGCTCTGTTCCCATATTGCCATTTCAGGCAACAATACGGCTGGACTGAATCACATGACTCATAATATCAGGGATTCATCCATCCCCCATTTTGATATATGCCATCATATGGCAACAATGCTCCTCTGCTCCTTGCATAGGCCAGACGGTTCAGTCTCTATGCCTGAGAACAGACACACAAGCCATATGGGTTTTTTAAAAAATATTTTAAAAGGTTTTTCAGAAACCAGTGAAGGGAGTATTCCAGATTCCCAGAATATTCTGTTGCAAAATGTACTGTTTCAAGGAAGAGATCTAGCAAGAGTTTATTTATTATTTTATTTATTGCATTTATATCCTGCCTTTTTCCCTCCAAGGAATCCAAGGCGGCATACATAATCCTCCCCTTCTCCATTTTATCCTCACAACAACAACCCTGTGAGGTAGGTTGGGCTGAGAGTCTGTGACTGGCCCAAAGTCACCCAGTGGGTTTCTGTGGCTGAGTGGGGACTAGAACCCGGATCTCCCGACTCCCAGTCCAACACTTTAGCCACTACACAACACTGGAACTCTCGAGTTGGGATACATGAGCAAGTGAAATGGTAGGACCTGGATTCATCCACCATTGGCAATAGCTCTTTACCTACAGAAGGTAATTGTCCCACTCTCATGTGTTCACAAGTGCTGCAAACGTTGCAACAGGGAGTTCTGCTCTTCAGAATTCCTGCCTTCCCATTCCACCCCCTCTCGGTTTTCCATACCCTGCTCCCGAGTACACTCAGGGCTGTTCGGGGAGTTTCTCTAACCATTTGGTGTTCTTTTTTCCCCCCCAAAGATTATTTGCAAACTTCGGGATTCCTCCAAGCCTGCTGCTACCTCCCCACTTATGTGTGGGTGGTGTTGTTTTGGCTATTTAAGGAACGGCACTCAAAAGCCTGAACATCGGGAATAAAGAGAATCCTACCATCTTCCCTGCTCTGTGAATTTACCACTGTTGGTGTCTAGCTGGGCGTGAGTCACACCCACTCTGATTAGATCTCGTATTCATTTGAGCCCTTCTCAGAAATGCAACTTGCCTTCTGTGATTTCTTGCATGTTTTTGTTAATCTTTACGATGCCAAGGGACTCTTTGGTGTTGTGCTATGGCAGCCTAACCTACTTCTGGGCTATCAGGGCTGAGCCAAAGGCAGCTGTCCGGTGGGAGTCAAGCACCCGAACTGGAAGGTTGGCACCAAAGAATAAGCCAAGAGCCGGAAAAGGATATTGTTGTACAGCCCTTCCTGTTCAGCATGGGTGGGGTTAGTCCAATATCTGGGAGCCCTTTACTGCTTAGGGAGATGGTCTAAATCTAATCCAAACTTCCCCAACTGGTGTCTTCCAGGTGTATTGGGCTACAGTTTCAATCATCCCCGGCCAGAATGGCTAATGGGAATTATAGTATGAAACACACCTAGAAGATTGGGGAAATTTGGGTTAGACACTTGCCATACTGTTGATTTTTTAAAATGTTATTGACCAAACACATCTGGGGAAGGCACCAGGTTAGGGATGTTTGGGTTAGACAGGGGCCATGCTGGCTGAGGATGGTGGGAGTTGTAGTCCAACACATCTGAGGAGGGCACCAGGTTGGGGAAAGCCCATAAATAAGACATGACCAAGAGTACCCTCTTGTTCACATTCCACAGCAATTGGTATTGAGAGGCATAATATGGTTACATATTACTTCCGATACCGGAAGTAATATGTAACCATCAGGACTGGTAGCCATTGTTTGCCTTCTCCTCCTGGAATTCACCTAATCTCCTTTTATAGCCATTCCAGGGGGCAGCCTTTGCAACATCTCATGGTATCGAATCCCATCGTTCAACCACATTCTGTGCAAAGAACAACTTCCTTTTATCTGTCCTGAATCTCCCACCATTCAGCTTCATCGGATGACCGCAAGTTCTCAAGTCATGAGAAAAGGAGGAGGAAAAAAATGTCTCGTTATCTACTTTCTCCATACCAGGCATGATTTCCTACTGACCACAAAGCTACGCCCCACTGCCTGACCAACCACCCTCCCTGAAACACCATTACAACCAGAAAAACGGGCTATCAACACCCTTCCCAAAACTTTATACCCCATTGTATAACTTAACATCCTGCAGCAGCCTTCGCATGATGATGCACGATTCGTGACATGTGAAGAGGGTGGGCATTGACCTTTCGCAGAGACTTGGATATTTTTAAACTTCTTGTATATCGCTTGGATATCTGTTCATTTCTACTGCCAGATGTTCTGTAACATTTCCTGACTACGTCTTACAACTTCAAGGCAGGAAGCTCTGCTATGAGGCGATAAGTCGGGCTCTCCGGAAAGTACCAGGTGCTGAGCGCCCCATGAGGCCGTTTGAACAATGGCGGGGAACTGTCCCCGCCTAACTGGTACATGGAATTAAGACGTTAAAAAAAATACCCACAAACAACCCCAGTTTCCCAGCGTGCCAATTAAGCATTTGGGTTCTCCCTCGTTGGGAAGCAGTGGCTTGTTCCGCCCTCTTTCTGCTTGCGGCTGCGAGAAATTAGATTACCCTAACCTCACTGGACATTTGCGAGGGCTGGGCGACTCCTTGCCTAAGAATAGCTAACTCCATTATAAGAACATAAGAACTTAAGAAACCCCGGCGAGAGGAGAAAGCCAGTAGGCTAACAGTCCAGAGATTGTGAGAAGGCAGGAAATGTGGGTGAGGGAGAATTCACAGAATCTGTATTTTGGCGTGTGTGTGTGCATGCGTTGGGAGGATCTCATATCTGAAAATGAGCAATCTCATTGGCAGGAAGGATTGTCATTCCCCTGCATCCCACCACCACCACCTTTCCTTTCCTTTTGCAAAGCCTATAGCATGAGGAAGAGGAATTAATTCAGGGTAAGGGAGGCTAGAGCGAGATTGAGAGCGTACTGGAGTCTTTCCTTGGGCCAACTGTTCTCCCTGCACAAGGCACAAGTCCTGGATCTCCTAGAAGTAGTAGACCCATGATGCAACTAGGTGATTTTAGACCCTGCACTTAATGGTCTTTTTGCAGGGTGTGTGTGGGGCTTTTGATAGCCATGTGTATTATTTCAGTTGCGAAGGATACAACTAACATTTCTCTCCCCTGCCTCTCCCCTTGCACTGTCATTCCATGCTGTACAACTGCTTATATACTCCTGATCATTTAAAGCAAAAAAACCAAACAACCATTTGCCAACTTTATGAAAAAAAGAAGAAGAAATGTTAAGAACTTTTCTATATGAGGCTGCTAATTGCTGGGTCTACTTTCGGTTTTGTCACAAAATTGAGATCTGAGCACTACACAAGATGTTCCTTTCCTGCTTTTCCATTGCATGACCCCTAGGTTGTGCTGTGCTATAGCAGAATAGCACAAGTACAAGGAGTTATTTTGCTTTTAGAAATAATACTCCATTTCCCCCCATTCTAAAAGAAAGAAAGAACCCTCCCCAGAAGGAAAACTGGAGCATCACAATGTTATCTATAGAACCTGTACAAAACCCTGAGTAAGGAATCATGAGCTCACAATAAATGCCTCTTGTAGAAAAGGTCATAGACTTTGGGCATGTACAGTTACACATATAAAACTCACTTGAATCACAGTGCCATCATAAGAGCCAGCATGGTATAGTGGTTAGAGGGTTGGTCTAGGATTTGGAAGATCCAGGTTCTAGTCCCCACTCAACCATGAAGCTCACTGGGTGACTTTGAGCCAGCCTAACCTACCTCACAGGGTTGCTGTGGGGAGAGGAAGAGGAGGACCATATAAGCTGCCATTCCTTGAAAGACGGAAAAAGGTGGGATATAAACGTAACAACATCAACAAGAACAAGACCCTGTCAATGGTTCCCCATCGACAGCTGGTTGGCCATTGTGTGAACAGAATGCTGGACTAGATGGACTCTTGGTCTGATACAGCATGGCTCTTATTTTATGATGATGATGATGATGATGATGATGATGATGATAATAATAATAATAATAATAATAATAATAAAGCAAAAACAATTCACCAATAACTGGCCATCAAATTCAACCTTATCAAACAATCTACACCATACTATACATACTCACCCAAAACAATCTTGGAAAATGCAGATCATAAAATATACTGGGACAGAACAATTCATATGGACAAGACAATACCCTGTAACCAACCAGACATAACGGTCATAGACAAAAAATAAAACCACACATACCTCATTGACATAGCAATACCGAATGACAAAAATGTTGTTGAAAAGGAAGAAGAAAAGAGAGATAAATATACACCACTGGCAATGGAAGTCAAAGAACTATGGTAACAGGAAAAGGTCACAATTATTTCATTAGTCACATCACTCACCAGCATCACATCAAAAAATTATACAGAAACCCTTCAGAAACTGGGCCTACGAAAATACATGCACACCAACATCCAGAAAGCAGTCATACTTAAAACATGGTCAGTTCTCATTAAATTCTTGAATCTGTAAAAGACAGCATGACTTGGCAAAACCTGTCATGTCCGTCTAGAAAAACTGCCATGAGGTAGAAAGAGATTAACAACAACAACAACAACAATAATAATATATCAAAATGGCTTTTGCTGCCCTAATTTACATGGGAATAAGCCCCATTTTGTTGTACAAAAGGATAAACAGAAGGATCATATATTTTTACACTGAAAATAATAAAAAAGATTTTCTGTAATCAGGTACATGTCTGGCGCCAACTGACCCAAGTACAAATTTAAAAAAGAAAAGAAAAGAGAGGTCCACCATCTGTCACTCCCTGGTTGGTCATTTTGGGCCCCTCTAGGCTGTGGGGCCCTTGGCATCAGCCCTTATGTCCAACCGTAGTTGCACCGGTGGGTATATCTGTGCTTGGGCTGTATCAAATGTAAGAATGGAAAAATTCTCAAAGTTCAAGACAAACCAAACTAAAGACTGGAAAAAAGAGACCCCGTCCATCCCAAGTTCCAGTGAAACATTTTCTCATGCAGGGAATTGTTCTTGCATATTGTTTCTCAAAGAATCCCACAGATGCTGAACTAATGCTGTGAATCATGTGTGTTCACAGCTGCAGTCAGAGAGAGAGAGAGAGAGAGAGAGAGAGAGGATGCGAACTCTAAAGGAGAAAGACCATCTTAAGAAAGATTTGGTAAATAAAGCTGCAACCGGGCTCCACCACACTAAGGCAAAGCAAGCAGCCTGGGAAGAGAACCTCACCCCCCCCCCCAGCTCCTTTTTATTTATTTGTTCCCTCAGAAACTGAAGGAAAGCAGCTTCCAGTTTACTGGCAGGGATTCAAGTTAAATATTGAAACCCTCGAGCAGCTTGAGGCTACGGTGACAGATCGCTGTGCACACACAGAGACGGAGCGACAGCAAAAGCCATCAGCTTCTGAAAGTGGCTCCTTTGGGGAACGGCCACTGGCCATGTGCAACGGAGCCCAGAGGGAGACCTCCGCCTACTCTTTGCCGTCTCGCCGGGGAGGAAAGGCTTGTCTCTTAAGCAGCTACCCGTAGACAGGTAGTGTGGAGGGCGGGATTGCCAAAGTCTGTGCGCGGGGAGCATTTCACACATGATGCACGGCCAACCCAAGCTTGCCACTGGAGGTTCACTCACAGGGAGCTGCAGCCAATCTTGGTCTTTTGAAGGGCACCCTGGCCCTGTAGGATTGTGTACACTTGTGGCACAGGGGCCCAAATTACACCTGAGGTGGGGGAGAGATGTGCAGGCACTGCTGCCCTGCATTTCTATAATAACGTTTACCGGGGGGGGGGGGAATGTGATGTCATTGCTTTTGCATTTCTCCAGCCTGTTCTTCACTGCTTTGGCTCCTGCAGGAACATGGGAAGCTGCCTTATACTGAGTCATACCATTGGTCCATCTAGCCCAGTATTGTCAACACTGACTGGCAGCAGCACTCCAGGATTTCAGGCAGGATTCTTCCCTCGTGCTACCTGAAGAAGCCGGGGATCAAACCTGGGACCTCCTGCATGCAAAACAGATGCTCTGCCGCTGAGCTATATCTCCATCCACTTATCTATGGGAGACTGCTAATGTGATTACATCACATCATGTCACTTCTCCCCTCCCCACAACTATATGCTACTGGGGGGAACGCTGGCTAATGGTGCCTTGCCCATCCATCTCTCTGCGGTGTGCAGTTTGGGTTTTACACATCAGACGTCTTGGGTATAATCCAGTGGGATGCTTCTCCCAGGGGTGGCGGAGGATGTGAATGAGTCTTCAATCAAATCAGAGCCACCCTTTAGCGATGAATGTATGTATTCAAATAGTTCAGATAACACGTATGACAATTCCTGGGATGGATCAGAAAAACTGGTGGGTTCCTTTTTTTGGGTGGGGGAGAGGGATGGGCCATGTCTCAGCAGGGAAGCCCATGCTTTGCATGTAGAAGTTCCTGGAACAAATCTCTGGCAACCCTTGGTTGTCTGGGAAAGACATCGGTCTAAGACTCAGAAGAGCTTCTATCCGTTAAGGCAGAGGGCAGGGCTGGCATTAGGGTAAGCATGGTAGGATGCCCCTGGGGAGGATCCACACCCCAGCAGAGCCCAATGAAAAGAGCTCCTCCTTTGCCATTACTACCTGCTTGCTCATCTGCCTCTGCCTCTGGCCCAGACAATGGTGGTGGTGAGAAGGAGGATCAGGAGATGCTGCTGCTGCCTACTTGCTCTCTCTGCCAGCAAACAGTAGCAATGCTGAGAAAGAGGAGAAGCAAGAGCGGCTGGGGACAATGGTGGTGAGAAGGTCGGCTCAGTGGCTGTGTTTGGACGATCACAGGGGTAAAAGAAGCCATCGCGGCCCTGATTTGCTTAATCACCCACAGTGCATGCAGGTTGCCATGTCTTCTGAACTCAGTGTGGTGTGCAGAAGGGGCCGGTTCTTACCAATGCTACAACAACCTCTACTACAAGCCTTGGGTGTGGCGTGGGTAAGAAGCTGCTGCGCCAGTTTCAGAGGACACAGTGCCCCACGCTGCATCATGGGTAATTATTATGCAAATTGTGGTCACATGTGCTGCAAGTGAGGTGGTTGGGGAGAAACCACACTGACGTCTTTTATTCCTGTCAGCCCAGTCACTGTGTTAAGGGGGGCATGGAGTCTCTCTCTCTCTCTCTCTCTCTCTCTCTCTCTCTCACACACACACACACACACACACACACTGTTCCCTAGCTGCTGCTGTCCTTGTTAGATCTGGTGTGTTTTATGTCACCACAGTATTGATACAGCCTCTTGTGACTTTTGGCAAGAGCAAGCATCAAACTGAACAGATAGCTGATGTGGCAAAACATTTCCCCCCTGACAGCTGTCAAATCACTACCTGCATTGTATTGTCTTTTCTGTTGTGTTGGGGGTGGGCGAGCAGGAAGAGGATGAAGAAAGAAAGAGGCTTCATTCAAAGATCTGAAACTTGCAAGGCCATTCTGGGGAGAAGATTCCCACTCAGTCCCAAAAAACAAAACCAGTCTGGGACTTCGTTTCTAGGCAAACTGGCTAGCCTGATTTCAGACAGATGGAGGTATACACTACAATGATATCTTTTCTTGGGTGAGCTAAAAAATGCTGGTTCATGTAACCCTATTTCTGCAAACACAAGTAATATGGACCACCTGGGGGAGAGGGACAAATCCAGCCCTTTGGGTTTCCCCAGATGCCCCCTTCCCCTTTCACCCCCCCTTTTCCCCAGTGGAGGCTGGTGGCTCCGATGTCAGTGGGGCAGTGAATCCGCTGCAGGTTTCAATCAGAACCAGTCAGAACTCTAAAGGAGCTGTCCAAGGTTCGAAGACTTCACTGTCTTCCCACTCCCATAGCCAATTGGTTGGCAATTTCTCAGATTTTACGCAATTCCCCCCCCCCCCCCATTCTAAAAGGCTGAAAGCCTTTTCTTAAGCCCTAGTTACCAGCAGTAAGGGTTTTGTGCGCAAATACGCTGGCATTTTTGGTATTTGGGCACCACCCTGTTTCCTTTTGGCTTCGTCCCTGCCTCATTCCGCCTTCACCCCGCCTGCCGCTGGAATGCAGCCTCTGAGACCTTCTCTGAAATTGACTTTGGCCCTGGGGCGGAAAGAGGGGCAACATTCTGACTTAAAGCACCTCCTCACCTGACTTGTGGATATGGGCTGTGTGAACCCAGGTTGCCCAACATGGTTTAAACTTTTCACATGCCTTGCAGCTAGTATTGATCCTGATAAAGTGATTCCTTTTCCTTCCCTGGGACCAGAGTGGCTGACATTTTTTGATCTCATTGCACAGTTGCCAATAGGGCTCTAGTTACATGGGGCCTGGAAGGGTGCCACCCCTAAACCTTTTGGGGCAACCCTCTCAAGCTACTATTTTTTCAGGCTAAGTGGGAGGGCATGATTGGGCTCAAATTGGGAAAAACCAGAGCATGAGGCTTGTCAGTTGCATTAATGATCTCCTACCTACCCAGCCTCATAATCTGAGCTCAGATCACCAATGAACTAGCAACATACCCTGCTTTATAGACCTCTTTGGAAAATCTCTGAAGGCAGTGATTACTTGAGCAATCAGAACAGAATGAGGTGTCACTTAGAAACTTCAGCTCTCCGGTCCTTTGCTTCCCATGGAAAATATAGTCTGTGTCCTAAAATGATCCAGGGGTTTATAACTAAAGTAGCCAATAAACAGCAGAGGTAGGCAACCCGATACTCACCAGATGTTTTTAGACTAAATTCCCATAATTTCTGGCTATTGGCCATGCTGGCTGGGGCTTATGGCGGTTGCAGTCCAAGCAGTGGAAGCTGGTGGCTCCGGTGGCAGTGAGGCTGTGAATCCACTCTGGGTTTCAGTCCAAACCAGACAAAACTCTAAAGGAGCTATCCCAGGTATTGAACCACACCCCCAAAGTTCAGCGCCTTGGACAGCTCTGTTAGAGTTCAGGCTGGTTCTGACTGAAACCTGGAATGGATGCACAAGCTCTCCGGAATCAAAGCCTCCAGCCTCCATTGAGTTCAAACCATCTGTAGGATGCCAACTTTCCTACTACTAATATGCAATGTACAAAGGGTGAGAGCAGCCCAAGGAATGGTCTATAGCAGGGGTGGGCAGCACATGGTCCACAAGCTCCATGAGGCCCCTCAAGGTGTTTAGCAGCACTCGCTGGGTTCTCTAGCTGGCAGTATGTTCACCGTGCTGTTGGATTCCCAGCAATTCTGCTTGGAAACAAGACACATGGGGAGGCCACTTCAGAGCCAAATCATGCTCCCCCAAGCCCACCATCACAATTCTGCAGAGGAGCTCATCAATGAGGAGTTCTGTAATTGTGGACAAGCTGTTTCCCTGGAAGACAGGACGGCACTGTGACTTCTCCCCCATTTGACAGGGAGCCACAAGGGAGCACTGGATGGGATTTTGGGTACATTCACAGTTTGCACTGGGTAGCCATGAGGATCAGCAGGCTGTTTGGCACTCTGGGTCAGCTGACCATGCACCCTATGGGGAACCTGTGGGTCACATGACATCCATGGCCTGGTTTCAGACTCCACCCACTCTGGTTCCAGGCCTGCCCCATTTTGAGCTCTGACCTCACCCACTGCTGGATTCTGTGCAGGCCAACATTCTCCAGATGCAGAACCCAGCATCTAATGCCATCACCAAAATCTGCATTTCCTCCCTGACCACACATCCCTGAGGAATGGAGGCTTGATGATGATGCAGATTGTGATACAGTTTAGATAGTAAAAATAATAATAATAATTGAGTGATTGTAGGAGAAGGAGGAATTTCTGCACTCTGGGACACCACCCTTTGGGGTGTGCATTTTTTTCTTAGAAGGCGGGCAGCTTGTTTTCCAAACTCTGTGAACCTGGCTTTTCTCCCGAAAGCCGTAGATGGCAGCAAATGGGATGTAAGAGTCGGAGGGGGCTGGGAGGGAAAGATTTAAGCCAGACTCTCCATTCCATTTCCTTCTATTGGCGCAAGGAGACGGAATCTGATTTTTCTCACAGCAGGCATCAGCCAAAAACAACTCCTTTCAAAACTGGCACCAAGGCTCCGGCAAGCTCCGGCACCCAGCCTGGAAATTTTCATTGGGCACAGGCGCAAATACATGAGCTGGCCTAGATAGCAGCACTTCGCACATGATTTATTGATTTGCAACTCATCATGGGATGATAGGCCATCAGCTAGGCTATTAAAAATGCCCGACTTGGTTGCCTCTCAATAGAAGTTAATGCAAAGGGATGGGAAAGTCCCAGGTGATGTGGAGCAAAGAGGCTGCCATTCTCCCCCCCCCCCCCGCCCCCCCGTCCCCCACTCTTACCCCACCAAAAGAATGTACTAACCATTTGGAAAAGGTCAGAACATGTATACAGTACAAGAGCTCTGATATTTGTCGTTCATCTAGGCCTGTGTTTACTCCAGCAGCAAGGTAACACAAAACTGCTGAGAAAAGCTGGTTTCTGTGACTGCTATAAATTATGCACCTTTGAATATATTTGCTTATCTTGCATAAATAATTTCATTTCTGCTGGTCAGGGATAAGCAGGTAAGTAAGGCAATGAAGTCCCGACCTCTTAATCCTGGAATTTTTTCACTCTCCATTTGGTTTCAGAGGTTTCCCCCTGGATGTCGTCCACATCCACACCCTTTCAAGCTGGTCTTTGCAGCCATAAGGACTAGGAACTTGCTCTGTTTTGACACAAGCAAAGATCCTCGGAAATATAGACACCAATTTCTGTACTTGTGCCTAATCATAGAATATACACAGGCCTCATGCCAGGAAGCTGGACTTCCTGTGGAATGTGTCATACAGCCAAAAGAGGCAGAGATTTGTAAAATGAAATTCCAAAACAAACTTTGTCCTAAGAGAATTCAGCTCTATCTTTGTGTGTGCATTGACAGTAAAAAGGTTATTTAGACTGGATTGAGTTTATATTTGTATTTTGAGGATGTGGGGGTTGAAATTGGCCATTTGTCATAAGCCATAAACCGGAGTGGGCAACTTATGCCCCCCCCGATGTTTGGCCTACAACTCCCATGATCCCTCATCATTGGCTATGCTCGCTAGAACTGATGGAAGTTATCAGCCAAAGGGCCACAAGTGGCCCACCCTTACAATAAACAATGGTAATCAAAATTCCCTTTTCACTGAGGCCGGGCTGAAACAAGGAATGTGGAGGGGTCAATTTAGAAAAAAAAATATTAGTCTCCTACGTGCCCACTGGTATCTACTGATATTTTAAAGATGGCTCCGAAAGGGGGGCAAAATATGTCCACCAGTGCAAAGTGGGAAAAGGAAGCAATTCCCTCACTCTGATTTGGCTTTGCAACATCATCACATTGGCTTCATGATCCGCAATTGACTCTGTCACAAAGCCAGTAAGAACAATCAGCTGCTTTGGTTGGGGACACCATAGCAGCTCCTACGAATGGAAGCAAAACGTAGCTAAACAGTGCAAAAAGTTTCAAGGTTTTTTTTTTTTAATAGGGCTTTCAGTGACCCCCCCCCCCCAACTTCCCTTTCCATATTGGAAAAGTGTTCTAATAAACATACTTAGTATGTTTAGTTTTGTTTTTGTACTCAGTACTTTTAACTTCTTCTTTACCTGTTACAATCTCCCAGATTTCGTAGGTTCCTATTGTATTGTGTGCTAGCAGGTTCCATGTCTATCATAATCAGTACATTTTGAGATCTGTTTTTCATAAATGGGGCTCCTTTCACAATCATTATCAGAAGAAAAGAAAAGAAAAATAACAAACAGGAAATGCCAGTTTCAAGAATACTCCCATATTCTTGGCAATGTTTAACAGCGTATTAACACACTTTTGAAAAATGTGACTGTGCATTAAAGCACACAACTGACACTTGAATCAGAGAAGTCTTTTCAAAGCTCTTGGTGTTTAATTAATCAGCCGCTTCCTGAAACCACACCTTCCTAAAGAATGCAGAGCCAAGAAATCAAAGTTTTAAAATTTAAACAGGAAGGAGAGGTGGGTATGGGTATGGATGATGTTGAATTAGCATCTTATGACTTTTCAAAGTCATAGTTCAGAGATGGGCCTTGCTGGGATTTTTTTGTTTGTTTTTGTTTTTAAAAAAGAAACAAACTAACAAACAAACAAACAAACAAACACAAAACCTTCCAAAGAACAGCTAACAAAACGCATGGGTAGAAGCGGCAATAATATAGGACTACAAATACTAAAAGCCTGCTGCCAGAGATTTGGTTAGATGATCCAAAACAATAAGAGAAAAATCTATTTATTTCTTTATTGTATTTATTGTATTTATTGCATTTATCTGCCCGTGTACTCAGAGGTGGTTCGCAGTTTAAAATGGCAGCTTGCAAATGAACACACACGACACAAAAGGGGAACAGGTCAGAGAGGCAAAAGTAAAAACAAAACATTCAGGCACCAATGCTTTCATTCCAGGTGTGACCCAGTGGTCTCTTTTAGGGTTATGTGCGGGTTGTTTAATCTTCAGATAAACCCTGCAATCTAGGTTCACACAAGCCTTACCCCCAGTCAAGGCTTGAATATTCATAACAGCAGCTGACACAGGCTGCAGCGCCTTGCAGGTAAATGAACCCATGATGGGCTGTTGTGTTTTGCAAAAAGGGGCAGTGACAGAGACCTCTGTGGTGGGTTTCCCATATGCTTGCTCGCTTGAAGCCTACCTGGATCTGGGAAGCCACTCGTCACTTTCAGTTCCCATAATGCCCTAGAGTGATGCTACATTGGCCTATCTGGAGCAATTAGAGTGGCCACTTCTTCATCACTAAAAAAGAGGACAAAGAGGATGCCTATGAATTCAAATGCAAAGCTAATACTAAAAGCAGAAATTTACATCAAGGCAACCTCCCCACCCCCATCCAAGACCATATGTTTTAAGCCGTTCTCAAAACTGGTTCTTCTGAGTTAAAAAAGGCTCCTGTTTTTTTAAAATAGCTGCAAGATATGGAAAGATAGAATATAGCTCCATCACGTGAAACGTTATCTTTGTTGAGCCTCAGTGGCCAAGGTGTTCAACTGACAAGAGTTTCCTTCAGGCCAGGGGGGCACAAATGGGTCAGTGAGGGGCTCAGATTTGGCAAAAGTTGGCCATCTGCAAGGCTTTAATCCCCACCCCTGATGTAGCCACACAGACAGAGCAGAGGTCCTTTGCTGCTGAAATTAACCTGCACATAGAGCACTTCTTTTTAAAAAGGTGGAGATGTGAAAATGCCAAGTTTCGAGTTGCTGCCCCGCAAGTCAAAACAAGCCAGGAACTGATGAGGCCTCCGAATCCCCGTTGTGCCAAATTTAGATGTGGAAAACTGACAAGCTCTATGCAGAGTAATCCTTGTTTTCACATTCCAACAAGTGGACCACAGAAAATTATGCAATAATCTCCCTCACAGCATCAGGCGCAGGTGATTAAGAAAAAAAAAAAATCAGCTACCTTGAAAACTTGGGCCCAGCCCATAGCATTGACTTTTTCATCTGTAATACACAGAATCGCAATCTGGGCAAAGCATTCTAAACCTGACTGTGTTGTTACTCTCTATGGCCAGGATACAAACTGCAGTGTGGAGCCTTTGGTACAACCCCCTAGCTCTCAAGCCCTACTGCAGCTAAGTCTACAACTGAGCCAAGCTACAAATCACTGAAATAGCTTCATATTCTTTCACCGTTCACCTTGCCCTCTATTTCCCTTCTTCTGCCTCTCTTTCCCTGTGTCAAATGTTAGATTGTGAACACCTTGAGGCAGGGGTCAGACCTCTTATACTAGTGTAAAGCTTCGTGCACGCTGAGGGAGCTATATAAGTAAAACAACAACAAAACAACAACATATCCATAATACTAGGAGAATGGGCAAAGGGAGATGAAGACAAACATTGGGGCTGTTCATACGACACGCTAACCCACTCTCACTGGTTATGTGTGGATTGTTGTTGAACTGTGGGTGTGTTGTCTGAACCCAGGAACATTTTCTGCAGGGTGGTTTGTCAACCATCCATTGTGGCTTGCTAATCATGCTTAACAACTCAACAGTAAACCATGGGTTCTCAAAGTGGTTTGTTTGAGAAAAATAAGCCACACTGCATGGTTAACAAGCTACCCTGTGGAAAATGTCCTGGTGTCAGACGATACGCTAACCTTGTGGTTATTAATTAATTTATTTTTTGCTTTCTGTTTTAAAAAAGCCAGTAGTGATGAGGTCATATATGTCTCCCTGGAGAGAGAGAGAGAGAGAGAGAGAGAGAGAGAGAGAGAGAGAGAGTTCCAAAGGTGTGTGGCCACCACTGAGAAAGCCCTGTAATCATACCCATGAACCTAATGGCTTTTGCTGGTGGAGCAGAGATTAGGGCCTCCGTCTGAAAGTTGTTCACATGCCAATGATAAAGGAAAAAAGCAGTTTCACAGGAATTATTCTGTGCATCCTGATAAACCTTTTCTTTGTGCAATAGCTCTCATCTTTGGGTAAGGCACGGCTGCCCAAATAACTGAGGCAGCCGCCATTTTCCATCCTGGTATGTGCTTGATGCTACTGTCCGTTGATGGAGATGACAGCACACCATCGAGAGTTAATGCTTCTCTCCGGAGGAGAAGATTAAGTTTAACATTATCTAATAGCTTAAATGTGCAATTTGATTCAATGTGATTAACTGCAGCCCAGGCTGGTGAGCGCTGTGAATAAAAAAGCATCTGGAACGAGACTCATTTAAGTGATGGCATTTGCCCAGATAATTCGGAAGGACTATCCACTTAGCAGCAATAAAAGTCTTCCACTCCTCTTTCCTTAGCTAAAAGCTGCAGCGGGGAGGGGAGGGGTGGGAGGGGATCTTCTCCATCCAACTACAGCTGGTGGAAAAGAGCTTCAGAAATGCCTACCCTGTGCGTATAGGGGCCCCTCAGAGAGTTGATCCCTGGTGTGAGAAGAAAGGTGTTACAACAAGAATGCATTTCTTTCCAGCAGTAATACTTTGGGAGATTAGTGGATCCTAGGCTCGCCACCCCTTTGCCCACCACACACACACACACACACACAATCCAATCACCACAGCCGGCTTCCATGTTGGTTCATTTCAATGCGGGTGCAAAAAGAGCCCGTGATTTAACAGGGATGCTGAGCTCAGCTGTGTAGTATCCACAGAGATGGAGTTTGCTGCCTGCCCCAAATCCTAAACATATAGCCATATTATTGCCCCGTTCTGACAACACGCTAAACCATGATGGTTAAGTGTTTTGAGCTAAACATTATGGCTTAGCATGTCATGTGAACCATTCCTAACTATGGTGGTTACATAACCACGGGATAAACACGCAAAAGGATTAGCAGCCTAACCATGGCTTAGTGTGTTGTCTGAACAAGCCCAGTATATTTCACAGTGTCCTGTCACACAATTCTCCTCTCTCATCTCATGAGGTTAAAAGAGAGAGATCCAAATTCATTCAATGAAGAAATAATCATGGAAGCAATTATGGAAATTCACAAAATCTACGGGCAATTTAAGTTGCATGATTAATCCAGGTTACTGACTACAAGTCCTGCCCTCCCCGCCACACGCGCTGGTAGATACAAGTCTATTGTGCTCTGTGGAAAGTCATTCCAATCTCATACATGAGGAAAAAGAGTTCCCTGTTCCTGAACCAGATCTGAAAGCAGTCAAGCTAATACTGACATTATTATTTTTCTTTTGCTTGTGACGCACACTGTTTTGAAAGTGCACTTCTGGTGTTACATGGGTTTCTCATTCCAGTTGTCACTGGAGGTTTATAGATCTAGTTTTAAACGAGCAGGTTAAAATGATTTAAGCTGAAGCTTCTTGCCTGCATTGGTTTAGTACAAAGAGTTGGTTATTACCTTTAAAGCCCTACATGGTTTGGGTCCAGGTTACCTGCAGGATCGCCTTCTTCCATACAATTCATCCTGCACACTCAGGTCCTCTGGGAAGAATTTGCTAGTCGGCCAAAACCAGGCTGACAACCGTTACCCAGAAGACCTTTTCTTCTGCCACTCCCAGGCTGTGGAATGGCCTGCCGGAAGAGATTCGTCAACTTAATAGTCTCTTTGACTTTAAGAAAGCCATAAAAACCGATCTCTTCCGGCAGGCCTACCCAGTTGAATTTCAAGAGTTTTATCGGTATTTTAATAATGTATTAATTTTATGTTTTTAATTAGTTTGATGTATTTTATGTTATTTGTTTGATGTTGTTCCCTGCCTCAATCAAGAGGCGGGTAAGAAATAAATTATTATTATTATTAATAATTATTATTGTTACATGGGTACTTGGCTTATATTTACAATGAGAATGGGAGGGGGGAATGACAGAGTAGAATAGCTTTTCCTCATTCTAGCGCCCTCCAGATATTTTGGACTACAACATCAAATTCCCGTTCAGAGTTGTAGTCCAAAATATCAGGAGGGATCCAGTTTAGGGAGAAATGTATATTACCCGGACATGTCAACTCACCTGGGTTGTGTTAGAAAGAATATTGCATCTCCATTGCTGAAGAACACAAACCCATTGCATTCCACCTATTTGGGGACTGACCTATTACTCAGTGGCACATCTTTGCTTAAGATCTTTGATGTTCCCCCATCAGTGTTGGCTCCAGGGTTTTAAGGGCCATTAGGCAAGACTCCCTCCCTCACTGAGTCCACCCTCTCACCGCCATTGTCACCAGCTGCTCTTGCTCATCCTCTTTCACACTACCACTTGCTTGCTTGATAGGCAGGGGGCCAGGAGCAAGAAGGCCAGGAGCAAAAAGGCCGTGGCATCTACAGCTCCTCCTTCTCACCACTACCACTGTTTGGGCCAGTGAGAAGCAGGTGAACAAGCAGGTTGCAGTGGTGAAGAGGAGGAGCAAGTCCGGTAGCCTTTTGTCACTGGGTCCCTGCTAGAGTGTGGCTCCCCAACCATGCCTACTCTTGGCGCCAGTCCTCCTCACCATAACTACTGACATCCCCCATAATCTGCATTCTCCTTCCTGGTTTTCTATTCTACACATGTCTGTCACATCAGGGGCTCGATTAGAACAGCGTCAGATTTCTGTGTTGTGTTAGTTTGTTCATTTAAAAAAACAAACACGCACTCAGCCTGACAGTGTTTCAAACAGGCATATTTCAAGTTGTTAAGCAATACTTGGGTTAACATTGCTTTGTTCTAATGTTTATTCACATATAATTTCTTAAATTTTACAGTTGCCTCTGGAGAAAATGCCAATGGAAATGCAGTATGGGGCTTTTATGGATTTTCATCCACAAGAAGAAACATCCCAGTTCAGTAGAAGCTTGAGGCTTGCTTCTCTCTCTCTCTGTGTATTGTATTTTTGTTTGTCTGTTTTCCTTGCCGCTAACCCGGTTTGCCCAGCAAATGTTTTAAGGTTAGTCATCATAGCTCTCTAGATATTAAAAAGCACTTTGCAAAGTCTCCTGCAAGCCAGACATTGCCTGCTGCGTTCAAAAAGTAAAATAAAATAAATAAAATAAAATAAAAACAAATGAGCCACACAGGCAGAAGAAAAGTTCATTGCTTTCCAGAATGATTCTAAATAAGGTGACTCTGTGTGTGTATAGAAATACAACCTGCATTGTTTGTCTTGTTCTGCTTTGGGATCCATAGCCAGAAAAACGAGGAACAAGGCCTGTTCAATTCCACCTCTACCACTTTTTTTTTTAAAAAAGCTGCACACCACCCTTTGCCAACCTGGTGCGTGGTTAGGAAGCACCCTTAGTTTTGATTTACAAAAGGCAGGGGAGAGTTTACTAGCATACAGAGATCTAGGGCACAATCCTATGCATGTTTAGGCAGAATTGGTTTGTCTAAACTAGAAAACATTAGAACTGGCTTGTTGGCTTTGAGATCAACTGTTTTTTCTTGGTGCTGGGAAAAGAAACTTCTGGAAAACCTTGAGCTGGTGGTCGTATGCTGTTTGAGGACATGTTGACCTGGTTCACATGGAATGCGGCATCATGGGCTGATTAACCCATGATTTTATGGGAGCAAGCTAGCAACCTCCAGCGTGCTCCTTATTTCCACTTTTTGTAAACGACCTACAATTACCTCATTCATAGGCTGTGAGTATGACATTCTGGGTTGTTTAGGGGTTAAACAATTCAGTGTTAACCGAAGAGCAAATGGTAGGCTAACTTTGGCTTGTTCAACACCTAAACAACCTAGACTGTCCAGGATTGGACATCACACTCACGACAAGGCAATCGTAGATTGTTTACAGAAAATGTGAGTGCGGAGGCAGTATGCTCACTCACTTCCACTCATGCCGGGCAAATCACGGGTTAATTAAGCCATGCTGTCACATGTAAATCAGACTGTTGTGTCCCTCCCTTTCCCTTTCTCATGAAGTCTCCGATCTCTCCAGCCAAAGTCCAACATGCTAACATCATCACAATCGCAGGTGTGCATGTACCTTCCATGTGCGCACTCACATGCGTCTCTGCGTGCACAGAACCCTGACCCACCGTCACATGTGACCCTGGGGGCAAAAAAGGTTGTGTACCACTGCTGTAAATGAGATTATAAAATTAAACAAACAAACACACAAACAGAGAAAAATATGTGCTGCTCCTTCCTGTGCAAATAGGCAGAGTTTAGCCAAGTTCATCAGTGTCCATTTTCTTGCTAACGTTTGGTGATGGGGAAGAAAAACACACCTCAGCCTGGTTTTGGAGAACAGCTGAGCTCCGATGAGTCTTGACCACTGGTTGAGGGTTAATCACCTAATCCCATTTACACCCCGAGGTGTGATTGGTGTTTGTCCATTCATTTTCCAATCCCATTAAGGGGATTCGACGGGTGGGGGTGGAAGGACAGCGGCTGTGTTACATTTTCTGTATGTGCTTGAAGGGAAAAGCCCTTGGAACTCTGCTTACATTTAATGACCAGGCTTTGGTTTTGATTTGTTTTCCTTCCAAAGTCCCATGGGGAAGCCAGCCTGGTATGCTCCGCATATGTCCCAAGCAAACACCATCCGTGCAACTCTATGCTGGTTCATGTCCAAATGCATCATTTCTTGGTCCGCACAGATGACAACTTGCAACAAAATGTTCCTGAAGCAATCGGCATCACTAAAATCACAGAGACAGTTGTCATGCATCTCCCAGACTGTAGAATGGAGAATGAAAAGGGTGGGGGGAGAGTATAACCTCATTCAAATCAGGTCGGATCTCCTATACCTGCACAACAGGAAGGTGTAACTCCACACAAACACATGAAGGCAACCATACTGAATCAGACCACTGATCCATCTTGCTGACTTTTTCTATTTTGCATTTGTTTGTATCACTGGTGCTATTAGGTAATTTTAGATTCTAGACTTTATGAACTTACAGACCCTGCTCTTTTGATGGGAATGCGCATTATTTCCCTCACTTCAAAATGTGGTGTGCCTGCCCTTCCGTGCTTAGGGGTCCTCCTGCTCATTCCCATGAGTGGGACCTTGGACATCTGACCACAGTCCTGCCCTAATGGCACCACTGGTTGATATATTAGTGCTACCACTATCATAGTGCTTTGCAGAGCACAAGATGACCACTTTGCATAACGAAAAGTGGCAGCCAGGCAGAAGAATATGCCATTCTTTTGTTAGACATCCTTAAGCTTGGTTACAGGGTTAGATGCAGTAATTGGCATTGACAGACGCTAATGGTTAAGAAATGGATCTCTTGGTAGCTGCAGATCTCTCTGGGTTTTTGAATGAGATCCCCATCAGAGCTTGATGAAGGAGACAACACCCCTCCTGACAAAGGTGTGTGTGTGTGTGTGTGTGTGTGTGTGTGTGTGTGTGTATATATATATATATATGAGAGAGAGAGAGAGAAGCAGCTAAAGTTAGTTGAGCATGAGAGTAGTCCGGTGGGTTTTTCAAGTTGCTCTCCTGGGGCTTTTCTGCCTTGTAGGAATGCCTGCTTGCCTCTACATAAGCTGTATTTGTATATAGCTTATGTAGAGGCAAGATATCATAAGCAAGATGTCATAAGTAAGATTGTCCAGATTTTGTGAAATCCATCCCACATGTGTTTTTTGGATTGTTGTTTCTTCTAGCATCTGTTTACAGACAGATTTGAATTTTCCCCCATTATGTGGAAAAATACATAAATAATTCAGTAAGGAAGTTCGCAACAAGTTACATAATTTATGTTAGTCTGTAACTTTTAGCGCATTGTCCCCATTCCATTTGACTTTTCCCCACATATATTTGGCAGCATGGCTTATATCTTGGGAGAAACTTGCATATTTTCCAGTGAATAAATTTGCATAAATTTCGGGGAAGTTTTTTTTAAAAAAAAAATCTGAAAGCCTACGTATTCTGCACAGTCTAGGGAGGCTAGACCGCAGAAGATTCTGCAGGTCGGATTCTTAGAAATCCAAAATTATTTTAGTCCATCTCAAATTTCTCCAACATCCCTAAGTCTCCAGTTCTTCCTCTCCTCCCTTCGGAAGCTTAACCCAGCAGCACTGGCCCTGGATCTTCCCACCATTAGGGAAAATGGGGAGTGCGGAACAATATACACCTACCCAAACATCTCCAGCCATTTGAATAGAGAACACAACTTGGCCAGTCCACGCAACACGGCGGCGGCTTCAGTGTTACAGTCATCACAGCCCCTGCCTCGTAGGCCTGCAAAGCCTTTAATCAACTTCTGCCAAGGCAAGCAGAAACAGGGTATGACACCATCAAGCTGTTGCGATCGCTGGTTGCAGGCATGCTCTGATTATGCAAGGAGAAAGATGAGAAGTGTGCAGGACAAGGACTTTTTTTTTAAAAGGCAATTTTGTCCCTCTACAGGCTGGATTCAATGACCTAAATTCAGAGATTTGCATCCCTCCCTCCTCAAGCCTCCTCCCACCCCAATGATGAGTTTGATCTGTTCAGCAGGGGATTAAATTCATCTGTTCTGGGATTCATTCATCGTCACTTCCATGGCATCACACAAATCGTAGGGACACATGAAGCTGCCTTATACTTAGTCGGACCATTGGTCCGTTTGATATTGTCAGCACTGACTGGCAACAACGATTCCCTGGGGTTTCTGATAGTTTTTCCAGCCCCACCTGAAGATGCTGGGAATGGAACCTAGAAGCTTCTGCATGCAAAGCATGTGCTCTACCACTGACCTATAGCCACTACTCATGGCCAGGATGACTCTGAGATCAGTGTCTGAAGAGATGCATGTCAATATCACATGCAAACCCATTACATGTCTGGGTCAATTTTCAAAAACAAATTAGCATGGTAAACACAGGGCTGTGTGGACATGTGTTAATTCGTCTCAGGACTGGCCCTACTATAAGGCAGAGTGAGGAAGCCACCTCAGGTGGCAGATGCTGGGAAGCTGCAGCAAGGAATAGGAATGCAGCCTGCTCTGTGCCCTCTAAGCTAGCTTGTTGTCCTCACATGTGATGGAGGACACTGTCCCATCACCAGTGTGGAAGTAAGATTCAACTGCCAATCCAGATGGCTTTTGTAGATTCCAAAATTTGAAAACCACATGTCCTGTTTGCAACTTAAGAGCACAATCCTATGCAAGTTTAGACAGAAAAAAGTCCTACAATATCCAGCATGCCCCAGCCATCATGCTGGTGCTTTTTTTCAGTCTAAACATGATATGATTGCTCCCCTAACCTGCAACATTGCAACACCTATGTTGTTTTATTGTGATTTTATCAGAATGTAAGCCTATGTGGCAGGGAGTTGCTGTTTTATTGTTTTACTGTGTACAGCACCATGTACATTGATGGCACTATATAAATAACAACAGCAACAGCAACAGAATAGAAGTGGGGAGGGATGAAAAGACCAGAAATTCAAGAAAGGTCTCATAGTGTTAGTTTTGACCTTTGGAAGGCCTAAATGGCCTGGGACAAGGATATCTACAGAAATGCCCTCTCCCATATGCTCAACCACATGATTCATTTTCTGACACCCTGCTCTGGTTGTTGCTCCTGTCAGAAATATGATGGGGACCTTTTTACCCATGACAACCAAGATCTGGAACAGTCTGGCAAGTAACTAAGCCTTAGGAGTGGTATATCAACCTTTTGGAATTGGTTGGTGGGGGGGGGGGGGGGAAACAACACGAAAACTGGGGAAATGAAAAATATTTGATTTAATACAGGATTTTGCTTCCTCTCATCTAGAATTTTACTTGGGCTCAGAGATATGACTGTCTTGACACAATACAGTGCAGAGTTTCATGCACAAATATTTTAGTTATACATACAACCAGTTAGAGGCCCTGTTCAGATGACATGCTAAACCACAGTGGTTAAGCATTTTGAGCTAAACATTATGGCTTAGCATGTCGTGTGAACCATTCTTAACCATGTTTGCTACATAACCATGGTTTAAATATGCTCACTAACCATTTGCTGCAAAAGGGTTAGCGGCCCAATCATGGCTTAGTGTGTTATCTGAACAAGGGCAGAATGAAATAAAGTATTTTTTATTATACAGATGAATTTACACATGTCAGTCATACTTAATTCAGAAACAGAAAAGAAAGAGTTAGACTTACAACAAATTTACCAGTAAAGACCATGTCCCCAGTCTCACCAAAAAGAATCATAGAATAGTAGAGTTGGAAGGGGCCTATAAGGCAATCAAGTCCAACCCCCTGCTCAATGCAGGAATCTACCTTAAAGCATACTCTTTTAGGATTGAGAGAGAAGCCAGGATAGGACCCCATCTATCAGAGAAACTTCCTTTTCTACCTTTAAGTCCTCTGATAGCTCTATGTCCAATATCAAACTTGGCAACTATTATGCTTTACACTTACTGATTGGTCTAGCTTCATATAAGCTTCTTACTTTTAATCTAAGTGCCTCCATCTTATCAATATCATTACTGATGTTTTAGCTAATTCCGAAGAAACTCAAAAAGTCACTGACCTCCTTAAGCATCCTGTCTCTGTACCTGTAGTTGGTAATCTATCTTTAAAAAGTACGTTAGCCACAAGAGTACCCCCCCAATAGACCTCTCTCTTTTTCAAAGATAAAGGATGACTCTGCTATCCAAAAAAGCACTTCCCAGAATTCACTCCAGCTCAAACTAGGTCCACAGAATCAATCATTTATCAGGCTTACTAATCTTTGAGTTTTTTTAGCTGTCCTAGCTTATGCCCATCTTATACTATCTATGCTGTTCTTCTATTTAAACAAAATCCTTATGGTACGTTCGTACAGCCTCCTGCCTTAAAATAAGCTCACCTTCCATGCTTTATAAGCTTCCAACAGAACCACCAAATGGTTAGTGATTGAAGAAAAGGGGCTAAGATGAGGGGAAGGGACTAATTCACCTGGGGAACCTCAGAAGGCTCCCAGGTGAAGTGGATTTTGATTCTGCATCCCTCTTCCAAGACCTTGGCCAGATCTACACCTTATGTCATACTGATAATGCTATCTCCCGCCAGCATATTTATACCTCATAGCACACACCATGACCTCTGCTTTTCCGGTAATGCGGAATAAAAAGTGGGAAATAACACTACAAAAGCTGTATATGGAGTGCATAATGTGCCCCAACAGTTATCAGTTATTAAAAACAACAACAACAAAACTCTAGTGTAAATCTAGCTCTTGTCTACTTGTTTTTAAGCCTCTAAGCTGGTGGCCAATGATCTTGCCTTGTGGCAAATCCCTTGCTTTTCTTTTGCTTTATTTCTAAAATGCATTAGTCACTCTATAGTTTAAAGCCCTCGGGGCAATATGCCATGAGTTCATTATGCATTGTGTGAAAAGTACTTCTTTTTGTCAGTGCTAAATCTGCCTGTTTATTGGTTGACCCTGAATTATGTGAGAGAAGGAGATTCCCCACTCCCACCCCATTATTATTATTTCCCGACTTTTTCCCAATACTGGGACTCAAGGCAGCTTACAAATTAAAGCATGTACAGTTAAAAACAGATATAAACAAAAATTAAAAATATAATTAAACATAGTACAAATTTAAAATATTTAAAACATTTTAAAACATTTTAAATACAAATCATTTAAAAAATCCAAGATATAAACAACACATCCACAGAGGTCCAAATTACTCCCCAAAGGCCTGCTGAAACAGAAAAGTTTTAGCCAGCCTCCAAAAGCACACCAAGGAGGAAGCCAGTCTAGCTTCCCTGGGAAGGGAGTTCCAGAGCCCCGGGGCTGCTACTGAGAAGGCCCTCTCCCACATTCCCACCAGGCATGCCTGTGATGGTGGTGGGACAGAGAGAAAGGTCTCCCCTGAAGATCTCAGGGGGCAGGCAGGCTTGTAAGGACCACATGACTTTGCTGGGCATCAAGTTCCTGATGAGGATGAACTTTCTAGAACTGGCAGCAAGAACCAAAGCAGCACCTGTCGCAGATGTTGGCTCAGTGGAGGGAAGGAGGCAGGCAGGCAAGATGGCTCTATTAAAACAAGAAATGGCAAAGAGGTACAAGCTTTCCAGCATCAGTCCGCCAACTCAGTTTGTACTCTTCTTTCATATCATATATAATTACAGGTTGCCATTACACCATCTTGTGCTTATTACTCCGTTGGCTCCAACAGTTGCTATATTTTTTGCATGAGCACATCTGCAGTAGATTAATTTTTAGAGCCGATTAAAGCATTAGCCACCTAACTGTTGAAAATCTGCTAAATCCTTTGCAAATGCCAAGTCATGAGGGATGTAGTAGGCATGTCTGGGGATGGATGATGGGATGAGATTGATGCCATGGGAAAGATAGTGTGTTATAACTTTTTTGGAGGGGATTCGTTATATCTGTGTGAAGGCCACCAGTGCTAAGGAAGTCTCCTGTCTTATCAGCGTATTACTTTGTGCAAAGGGGAGCAAGCAGTTTATTGACCCTGGAAGCAAGCTGGCCACCACTACAGCTGGTACAACATCTATAGAATATGCTACCAGAGTGCTATTGCCCTCATGTTCTGCTCCTGGGCTTCCCAGAGGCGTCTGGGACTTGATGGACTTTGATACATCAGAGCTCATCTTGTGTCTTTATGATCATCTTGCATTTTTATGATCAGAGAGTCAAAGCTTGGGCAGCTGCATTTTTATGACCCATTGTTAGCAGCTCAGACATATCTAACTGGAAAGGAGGATATGACATGTGGGTGGGGAAGGGTGGCAAAATAATTGAACAATAGGCCATGGCTTGATCCAGAGTACCGCTATTTTCTTAAGGAATGCCAGGACAAGGAAATCAAAGGGGCAGCCAAGTGATAGAGGATTACGAGACAGAGGAAATCCCAAGTCAATCTGAAAATCAAGCCAAATGTGAATGTAAAAAGACCCTTCCTTGCTAGCTGAATGCGTTCTGAAGCTGTCAGCTCTTTCTCACTTATTTGCAGCCGGGTTCCAAGGGCCCCTATCCAGTCATGGTCCTGAAGAGGGCTAATGCCAGTCTTAGCCATGTCCCTGAACATAAAGGATTGCCCTGCTGCTCTGGACCGGAGCTCGCCATTTTCAAAACTTGGCACAGAACTGGGAACAGAGGCAGAATGGCAGTGCCTTCTCCCTACCCCGGCTCTGCCGCCTGAAGCAATTCTTCATGTCGACTCATGGTTAAGGCCAGCCTTGGAAGGAGTCATTGAATACACATCCAAGATGCAGTACACTGCCTGAGGAGCGTGTACTGTACGGATTGACACACACACACACACACACACACACACACACACACACAAACGCACACACACACACAGGCAGCCACAATCTCAAGCGAGCACAACAAGGACAATCACAAGAGCACCGCCTGCTAGGCAGTCAGCAAAACTGGAAATGCAGTGTCAGCAAAGGAACCCCCCATGGGGAAAGAGTACTTCCCTGGGCCAGTGATCGGACGACTCATTTGCAACACTTCCAATGTAGCACTTCAGCGTCAAGCTTGAACTTAAAGCATCGTCATTATCCCTCATTGTTATATGGTTGGGGTGCACAACCTCTGGCCCAGGGGCCAGAACCAGCCCTAAAGCATTCCCTGGAAGGGTTCCCCAGATGAACACACACCCTTCCCCAAGACATTTTGAAGCTGAGGCAAAGGACAAGATGGCACCCTGTCCTCATTCCATCTACAGAAGCCAGCCAGCCAGGCAGCTGAATCTTACGTCAATACTGGCAATAGGATCGTGTCCTCTATCACACTAGAAGGCACAGGCTCATTTAGTGGGTCCAGCTCAGGTTGTGGGGCATAAAGCTAGGCTGACCAGATAAAATCCAGGTCAGGGCTCATGTAACTTTAACAGTTGTAGAGAAAAGGGAATTTCAGCCAGTGTCATTTGTATGCAATTAGTTCCTGGTGATATTCCCTCTTCATCACAATAGTTAAAGTTGCAGGGGCCCTGCCTTCTTTTGTATATGGTCACTCTAGTATAGTGCCTGCACCTTGAACTCTTGTGATAAAGAGGGGATTTCACCAGGAACTAATTGCATACAAATGACACTGGCTGAAATTTCCCTTTCTCTACAACTGTTAAAAGTTACATGAGCCCTGACCTGGATTTTATCTGGTCACCCTAATAAAGCTCAGTCTTGCAACACAGGCAACCAGCTGGAAGGCTGCTACTACTGCTCCCCCCCCCCCCGCAGCATTTGTCATCTAAAGCAATTGCCGCACTCTGCCTAATAATAGGGCCAGCCCTGCCCCAACCACCAGCTTTCTTGCAGTTTTCTTCCTATTGTGAAAAAATTGAATGTCTCTTCTCAGGCTTAGTTACTGGCAACAAGAGGTTTAAGCTAAAATATGCTGGGATTTTTGCCCCTGCCCTTTTGGCCTTTGACCCCACCCACTACTGGAATATGGCCCCCTAAGAGCTTCTTCTCAATGGAATTTGGCCCTCAGGTTAAAAGAGGTTCAACATGCCTGCTCTAGACCTTTCCACTCCATCTATTAGGTATGCACACTTCACAGTAAAATGGAGTGGGAGGAATGGGGAGCAGGAGCCGGGTTAACCCAGACCACACAGAATGCTCCCAAGCAAAGGTAACGGCATGGTAGAGTTAGCGAGAAAGCCACGAGAAGGCTGTCTGGTTATTCCATGAGAAAGCTTTCCGGTTCATCCAAGGCTGCCTCTCGGCATATTTTCCTCCTCGGAAGGAGCGTTGGGTGACTCAGCTCAAGGTCACATCCAAAAAGCCAGTTGTAAGATTCAAGAAGGCCACACTGAACCTTCCTAAAAGCTCCACCGCCACCCATCAATTAAGGGGGTGCTAAATGCTAGCAAAGGCAAGACACACACACACAATCTCTGCAGGGATTAAGTCAAATTAATATATTTTGGAAAAAATATAAGCAGAGCAGACATTCAGTGGAAGGAAGAATGGGGAGGTGGGGGGAGGAGGAGGAGGAGAGAATCCCAGAAGAGACTTCAGGGCAACAGGGACAGATTGCATCACTGCATTCAGAAGTGGTAGCGGGAGCAGGGGGGCATTCAGAGAAGAGCATAATCTTGAAGGAGCAAACAGGAAGTGATACAAAGAAGTACATTACAGCTCTGGGCCCCTTCTCTCGTCCAATGGTGTTACAATCAGTTTTGAAGTGTAGGCACTCCTCGTGACATTCCCCCTAGCCACGCCCCCAAGGAGAGGCCAAAAATGCAGACAGCGGGTGTCGATCCAGTTCAACAAACCAGTTCTAGCCGTTTTCGTCTCCACCAGGAGCAGGTCTTTTTCTAAAGCGACTGGGTCTTTGTTGCCCATTCAGTACTAAACCGCCACAAACTACTTTGCTTTATGGCAGAGAACAATATGCTGTTGATGGGAAAATCCATTTACTTCCAGCTACGGTGAGAATCGCAGCTAAGCTCAGAGGGAACAGGGGGTGGCAGATGAGGTAAGCATCCCTGCTAGTGCAGAGATGGCCATCAATTTGGGTGGCTTTAAAAGATGGCTAGATAAATTCCTGGAGAAGGCTATCAATGGCTACTAGTCCTGATGTGCTCCTCCATTCTCAGAAGCAGTGAGCCTATGTACACCAGGTGCTGGGGAACATGGGCAAGAGGGCGCTGTTCCACTCATGTCCTGCTTGTGAGTTCCTGGTCAACAGCTGGGCCAGACCTACATCAAGCAGAACACTATGAAAGCAGTTTGAAAACTGCCTATGGAATGTGTCATGACCCCTGACAATTGTCAGTGCACTTCAATATCATTATAAAGCAGTAGTGTAGATCCTGCCCTGGTTGGCCACTGTGTGAATAGAGTGCTGGACTAGATGGACCCTTGGTCTGATCCAGCATGGCTCTTCTTATGTTCTAATAAAAAATTGCTGGAGCTGTGTCTCTGAGAGTCCTAACTCCACAAATCCACTGCTTCCATCACTTCTTATGTCCATTGATTTAAAAACCATAGTGGAAAATGGCTAGAAAATGCAAGCTTTGGTAACCCCGCTGGTCAGCTACAGTGATGGAGTGGAACAGAAGGACTCTACTCCTCTCTCCTGGATATATCACCTGCATTCAGGCTGCTTCTGAACAGGATCCTGTTTGCCGATGAAGGTCAAGCAGACATAAGTGTTTGTTCCGAACGTTGGATACATAGGGTATCCTTCTAGCTGGTCCCAGGTACTCTTTGACCAGAGGCTGGCCTTGCTGGACATGATTTTCATCCTTAGCCTCTAAACACTCCACATGCCATGATTTGCAAGGTGGGTGCCCAGTTCAGAATCAGTGGCCAAGAATCAACCCAGCTTTAAGTAGAGTAGATGTCAACCACACCGTACTGTGTGACCAGCCCTGACAATTCTAGGGCTTGAAGAGTACAAGGCATTTAAAAGCTGGGTGCAACCCAGGACCTACTTACAATCTTACAACAGTTATTGAGTTCTCAAGTTGGGGTCTGCGAGGTCTACTCAGAGAAGCCAGTGAAACAGCAGAGAGGCAAATAAACAAATTCTCGCCTTGGCTCTCGTGTTTGGCTTTGAAGATCAGAGCTGCATGTTTTTCCAAGTTTCTGCAATTTGGAGAGACTGACTTTGTGTGTTGTGGAAACAGCAGAAAGAATTTGAGACGTTTCATTTAATTCTTACACACATGGGAAACCTTTTTGGAAGATCCGAAACAAAAACGGTCAATGATGAAATCTAAACAAACACATACTGAGTAAAAGTGAAGACAAACTCACTATTGAGTCCTTGTAAGAATGACGGAGCAAGCAACGAACTCAGGGCTGGCCCTGTCATTAGACACAGTGAAGTGATTGCCTCAGGTGGCAGATGCTGGGAGGTGGCAGAAAGATGTTGGAGAAAAGAGCTGTGTGTCATGTGGACTGCCCCAGAAGCTAGGCTATTGATTTCAGGTGTGCTGGAGGATGCTGTCCCATTTCCCTTCTTGAAGAGAAATTCAACTGCCAGTCAAATTTGTACATGGAATGGGAGGGTGCGCCATCTTGTTCTTTGCCTCGGGCAGCAAAATGTCTTTGGCCAGCCTTGAAAGTAATAGAAATTCGCTGCTGCAAAATTTTTGCAAAGCTGCATGAAGTCGACAGCTTTGGCATGAAACATTCTGCCATAAAGCATTACTGCTACTGAAAAAAGCACTAGGACAACACATCCTTCCTGCCATCTTCAAACCTAGGAAGGTCTGCAGGAACTGCAACCCACATGGCACTGCAAACCACAGCGCAATTTATGTGAGCCCTTTACACGCATGTGCGGATGGTTCCTATAGCTGCCAAAATAGAGAGAAATGGTATAATAAGTGAATCAGCCTCTATTAAATGAGGCAGTGTGGTAGGTAAATGCAAGCAAATGCACCCAGGAACCCATTCACATAACATGACACACCCTACAGACGTATTGGGCTGCTCCTGGTGGTTCCACACGGACCTACAGCCCAACTGGCAATCACCAGGAGAAGAGTCTTGAGTGTGGTAGCCCCCTTTCTTTGGACAAATGTATGTCCCTCGTGGTTTCACATGGACCTATGGTCTGATTCGAGTCCACCAGGAGAAGAGCCTTTAGTGTTGTAGCCCCCTTTCTTTGGGATTCCCTACCCCTGGAGGTCAGGCAAGCGCCAACATTGTGCTGCTTCCAGAGCCTCCTGAAAACAGCACTATTCCAGGAAGTACTGCTTAGCTGACAGCCACGGTTTTTATTGGCATTCTGGTTTTTTAAAAAATATATAATTTTAATGGTGCTTTAATCTTTGCATCTTTTACAGATTTACTTCTTATGTTCACTGCTCTGGAATCTGTTTCCAATACGGAGCAGTATACACAATAAATACATTTGCAAATAAATAAAATAAAAAAGACTATAGTTCCTATCATTCCCAGCCAGCATGGTCAGCCCCGGATAATGGGAGTTGTAGTCTGACCCCTGGAAGGCTTCTCATTAGAGAAGGCTACACGAGTGCTTTCAGCAATAATCTACAGTGTGAGAATAAATGCATCACCCTATCGTCCATTGAAGAAGTGTTGGAGGTTTCCCAACCTGGGGCCCTCCAGGCTGTTTAGACTACAACTTCCATCACCTTGACCATTACTTGGGTCTGATCTGAGTTGAAGTCCAAAACAGCTGGAGGGAATTGGATTGGGGAAGGCTGTTCTACCACCATAAGTACAAATGTAAATGCAGCCTGAAACTCTTCCCTCCCTCCAAGTCCCAAGAGAACTGGATGCAGGGAGCCAAAGAACAGCATAGCCTTGTCCAGATGTGTGGGCTTTAAGCACCTGGCTCACACAGGCGGATCTGATCAGCTGGGCCCCATCTGTCACTGATGAAAGTATGCGCTGCCAGTTTTCACTTTCCCTGTGTGTGCGCATTTGTAAGGGTATATAACATTTGGAGCCAAGACAAACCGTTCTTGGGATTCAGTTTGAGAATAAACTTGCCTGCTCTAAACATCCAACAGGATTCACATATTCTAAGGGAGGGAAAGAGGCACACAAGAATCACTGGGTACCTCTAGGCAGACACTTTCCGTCAAGATGGCTTCGCACTGGCGGCAGTTGGGTTACATGATGCTGCCGCCAATGCGAAGCCATCTAGGGGCAAAGGGGCTTTGTTCCGCACTAAAAAAGTCGGGCATTTACCCTGACTTTTTTAGAGCGCAGCAGGCTGGCCAGGGAAGGGGGTGGAGCAGTGAGCCATAAGCTCGCTGCACCACCTCCACAGTCCTCCCCCCACCCCATTTTAAAAACCAAACAAAAAAAACCCCACTTACTTTAGAGTAGGGGAGCCAATGCTTCCTGCCGCCCCTCCAGCTGCTGACAGGCAGCCACGCGTGCGGCGCCCCCAGGGTAAGCCACTGTGGCGCTCTCCAGTGTAGATCACTGGAAGGAGCATCACTACGCGGCATGCCAGCAGGAGCTGCCGTGGCATGGTGCTCCCGGCGCCATGAAGAGGCAGCCATTGATTGGTTTGGGGGGTAGCACAGCTGCCAAGCAGGTGACATGCACCTGCAAAGCTACACAGTGTGCTTTTGATCTCGGTGTCTTGAAAGCAAGGATAGCTGAGCCTCCAGATAAAGTCAGTGCATTTAAAACAAACAAACAAACAAATCTACATGCTTCCCAGCTTTCACAATTACAATACGGATTGTGCGCCAGGAACATGACCCCATATCTATTTCCTGTCTCTACCCTTTTCAGTTTTGTTTTGTGAGTAGCAGGTTACAAACATATCCCTAAACAATTTGAGACTAGGATACCTGAGAGAGTGCCTTCTCCCCAATCAACCTACCCAGTCACTGAGGTCATCTGAAGGTGTGCCCCTGCTGGTTCCACATGGACCTTTGGTCCAACTGGAGTCCACCAGGAGAAGTGCCTTCAGTGTGGTGGCCCCTTTCCTATGGAGCTCCCTGCCTTTGGAGGTTAGGCAGGCGCCAACCTTGTATTCCTTCTGGTGCCTCCTGAAAACATCGTTCTTCCAGGAAGCTTTCCCTGAATAGCCAGCCACGGTTTTATTTTCACCTTCTGTCTTTTAAAAATGTATTTTTAATGTGTTTTCATTCTGTTTTCATTCTTTCATTCTATTTGTTCACAGCTCCAAAATTCTTGAATGGGGAGAGGTCTAAAATATTGTGAATGAATAAATAAATAAACAAACATCTCTCCTTGGAACAGGATGCTTCCGGCCATGGCTTCTTGCTTGGCACAGTAAGAACGCATTAGCTTTGCATTACCCTCAGTTGACCACCCTGATCTGTACTGTCTTTTCGAGTGACTCAGGTGACACCCAGATGGAAGCTTGATCCTCCATGAGAAGGAAGCAGACAGACCAAGAGTCTTTTGGAAAAGCCAACTAAGCCCCCAAACTGATTTTGCCTTATCAGGGCCACCTAAGCAGCTCACAATAAACCGTGCTTGCTAACCCTTGCTTTTCCCCACCCCCGCCCCAACCCGGTGGTAACAAAACCCAAAACTGCTTTTTTAAAGTCTCTTTCCCCTTTTCTCCTGCTATCAGTTAAATCAGAGGCTTACAAGTGTGTGTGTGTGTGTGTGTGTGTGCTTAAGATAAGGGACAAACTACACTTGGTAGAGGAGTTCTGCAAGCTACATCAAGCAGGATATGACACTTTGAAAATGGTTTGAAAACTGTATATGGAGCGTGCTCTGGGCCCCAACAGTTTTCACTACTGTTATAAACCATTATAAAGCAGTAGCGTAGATCCTGCCAAGGAGTTCCGCTCATGAGACGGCCACACGATGTGGGCAGTCCCCAAACAGAGCATGCAAAAAGAATTTTTTTTTTTTGGAAAATCTGTCAGCCAAGTTCAACCGTCGGCCATGTTGGCTGAGGGTGATGGGAGTTGCAGTACAAAGCGTCCAGAGGGCACCAAGTTGGGGGAAGGCTCGTATAAGGAATCTTTTGCAAAACTGTCAACATTTGCTCTGGATTCCTTGTTATATTGTAGTTTTAAGCTCTTAAATTTTATATTCTATTTTATGATGCATTTGTGGTTTTAATTGCTATGAACTGCCTAGAGAGATTTGCCTACTGGGCTGTATAGAAATGTAATGAATACATAAATAAATAAAATTGTTTACAGCAACGTTTCGTTGATCTGAACCTCTCCTCTTTTCTCTTATCTAAACTTAGATATTATTGTTGACAAACCTGGTCCTCCCACTCCCGTATAATAGATGCCGGCATTCAAAATCCCTGAAAATGGATTGAAAAGGCATTTCCATCAAACTGACGTGACACATGAGGTGAAGGTACCTTAAAATTAGCCTCCAAGCCATTCTGAACTGCCCGTGGGTTTGGACACACCCCTCTCTAACTCACGGTTTGCCACTCCCCTCTTGGTTTCCTGCTTTATGGCTTGCCACTCATAGTTCGCCACGATGGCCAAGTTGGTGAACTGTGTTTGGCGCTTAGCCTCCAAACCACAAGCCATTGTTTGAAGCAGCCTTCCCATTTTGCTTTTTTGCTAAAACTCTGTTCATAATTTACTCACCTGGATGTTACAGCAAATTTTGGTTAGCCAAACCAGGAAACCAGGAGGGATACAAACAAGCAGAAAGAACAAAGTGTACAAGTCCACAACTCTCAGTCTTTAATTTTAAAGGCACCAAAGTCTTTATTATTATTATTGTTTAAAACAGGGCTAGCGGTCTTTTTTGCAACTTTCCACTTTGTCTCTTTTTGCTAATACAGCTATTTTTTCTAGACCAGGGTTGCAGAAGCCCCAGTCTGCAGTCCTAATCCAGCCCGCAAAGACCCCTGGGGTTCTCCACCCCCTAGTGGAATCCCCCCCCCAGGAAATCTGTTATCTCTGATCAGAGATAACAGGAAGGGATTCTGCTGTGCACTGGTCTTCCTTCCATTGGGAGGGGAAGCCAGCCTGCAGGGAAATCCTTGCTGTTATGTCCCATCTCAGGTTAGAGATAACAGCAGGGATACGGGCAGCTGAGTCACTCCGCCTGGTGTCCTAACAGGGATGCTGGGTGTTGTGCAAAGTGAGGGACTCACCGGTGCCTAGAAGATCAGTTACTTTTTGTTTTCTTTTTGTTGACTTTGTTTTGTTAACCTTATTTCAAAATAAAATAAAATTTCATGATTTTTTTTTTAAAAAAAGCAAGGACAGCTACTCCTCCCAGTGCCAGTCAAATTCCTTTCACTCTGCTCAGTCAGGCACAGAGCTCCACGCCCCTCTCAGCACGGGGAAATGCTGAAATGGGTAAGAACTGGAAGATTATCTCCGTGGGCATGGTCACAGCCACCAACACTATCCAGCCCGTAGAGGTCCTGGCCAGCAGGCAACCCAGCCTATAAAATGGTTCTACTCCTCTGCTCTAGATCAGAGAGGCAAAACAATGGGATTTTGGATTTGCAGCATGACAAGCTAGCAAAATTAGAAAAAACTCCAACCTGTAAATCCAGGAAGAAAGTTGCCTGCAACTTACCTTGACTGATAGGCTGTTGCACTTCAAGATGCTGAGCTTAATCCATGCACTTTGTGCCATTTTGGATTAAATGTCTCCAGAGTGATAGTCAGCAACTGGAGGACCCGAGGCCAAAACATAGACCTAGTCTGGGTTGATGCTTGGCCCTCAGCTCACTGACCATGTAGCTTCCTCCTAGGTCTTACATGGTTGAATCAGTGGAGGCTGGTGGCTCCGACTTTGATGGGGTTGTAAATCCATTCTACGTAGCAGTCAGAACCAGTCAGAACTCTGAAGGACCTATCCTAGGTGCTGAAACCCCCCAATATGTTTAGCACCTAAGGTAGCTCCTTTAGAGTTCTGGCTGGTTCTGACTGAAACCCAGAATGAATTCACAACCATACCAAAATTCAAAATCATACCCCCAGCCTCCACTGGGTTGAACTGCAGGGTGAGGGTCTTGCCTCTCTCCATACCCCAGATGGAATGACAACAGTCTGCCAGCAAATGCCACAGATATACATCCAAACTCTTCCTTTTTCACCCTGTGAAATATCGAAAGAGGCCATTTCTGAGCTCCCCACCCATCTTCAGCTTTAAGATAAGCCCCTGTGTTCAGAACTGACGCCTAGATTTCTTTAATGCAGTCTGGTACTAGACTCACTGGGAGCAGTGGGGTGCAATCGCTAATGTAAATGATTCCTGGCTGTTGGCGTTGCACTAGAGTAGGCCTTCTGGATATGTTAGGACAATGTAATATGCAGCCCGTTGGATGCTGCCCTAGGTGAGCAAGCAAAAGAGATTTGGGACAATGTGGAGAGAACAGGAGAACATTCCTGCACCCCCAATCCGCAAATCCTTACACAAACAGTTGCCTATAGCATAGCCAGAGGTTATGCAAATCCCAACCTATAATAGTTATAGAGACATATTAAAAGATTGATTTCTTGTTATTGTGCCTTCAGAAGCTGAGTTATTAGATGTTTGCCCCCCACCCCCACTATTCTATAACCAGAATTCCCAGATAACTTTTAAGGTGGCTACATTTTGTGCTGCTGCAATTGCCTGTCGGCGTGGGATGATGACATCTGATTGTGATAATGTTTTAATTTTTTAAGATGTGGGGGACATGCATAATGTATACTCAATTAATTGACTGTTTATATACTACTATACTTATAGTCCCATTCTACTTTGTTGGCTCTGGGAATACTATACACGTCTGTGGTGTCATTTTGTTTCTGCTGGTCTTGTGACCGTAATAAATATTGATTGATTGATTGAAACAGGTTTTATTTAATATTATTTTATGATGCAACTTGGCCAGCTGGTGTTTTGGCTCTACAATGCTTTGGGGACAATATGCAGTTAGGAAGGGAATAAAAGTCTGAACAAAGACTGGATAGACAGAGGTCTCTGGGTTGACCTGCGAATGAGAAGCTTGGCGGCGAATTCCAGGGCTGCAGAAAGAAGCGTACATTTAGAACACCTTAGTGTAAAACCTTAGAGAAACTCTCTGTAAGGTATACAACATTCTGACCACTCCCCACCACAGTTCTGGAACACAAAGAGACTTCCAAAACAGAAGTCAACACTCTTGTCAACTTACACATCATCAGCAAAAAAGAAAAGAAAAAAGGTGCCTATAAATGCTCACTCAGCAGCAAGAACCCTACAGCAGCTGCTTGCGGGCTTCCCATAGGCAAAGAAACTCCTTGTTATCAGTCACAACACTCATGCCCTCATTTCCTCCAGTTTTCTCCAAGTACCTGAGAGGCAAGTATCATCCCATGCAACCTACACCAATCCCAACGGTCAAGGCCAGCAGGCTGTAAAGAGGGAGGTAGAAGGGGAAACAGAGACATTCCACCAGCCTTGCTAAAAGCCAGCTTCGTTTTTCCTCTTCCCTCCCCATCTCCCTTTCCTTGTGTGTTACGTTTTTTAAAAAAAATTAACCCTATCTTGGCTTGTTTTGCGGATTGCCTGTAAACCTCATTGGAAGGCTTTTTGACTCTGGAGCAGGATAAAAATGCTTTGAATAAACAAGTAAAATGAGGATCAATTGAAGGGCCAAAACCAGATGTCAAGAGGGAGGGAGTCTTTTGTAAAAAGGAACACATGGGCTAGAGATGCTGGATTCTTCCCCCCAATGGTTGTTCCAGCTGCTTTTCTCCCTTCCTGCCTTCGATACTGGAAGTGGGCTTGGGAAGGAAAACACTGGCTGGTGCAGCAGATAGAGGAGAGAGTTCAACATCCTCCCCCGAGCAGTCTTTTTAGGGTGCACCCAGATGGACAGCTCCTAGGGCTATCAATCAAAATGCACTGAGCAGCTATTCCATCGTTCCCTCCTTACAGAATTTTGCCAGCAAGAAAGAAAAAAAAACGGTGGGAAAACACAAGAAGGTGACAAATGGAAGGCAATGGCTGAAAACACCCCACCCACCTACCCTCCATAAAACCCTGTGAATGAGACAGTGTGATTGCACAATAAAAACTTCGTCTGGAAGCCCCCTTGCACTTAAAGGCAGACCCCCCACCACATTCAGTTTTAGAAATGAATAGGAAGAAACACGTATCTGCCACGTTTCTTCTAGTTTGGTCCTCAGCCAACCTAATACTGAGTGACACAGGCTATGGGGTGGGAAAAAGGTAAGGAAGAAGATCAGTTTAGAACCGGGACTTAGGGCACAATCCTATGTATGTGTAGACAGAAAAAAAGCATTACAACTTCCTGGGAGTTGCAAGATTTCCCCCCCTGTCTAAACATGCATAGGATTGCACCCTTAATGGTCTTATTGGAAGGAAGGGTGGGGGTTAGATGGCCATGTGGATTACTTTGGTTGTGAACCACACAACTCAACATTTCCTTCCCTCACCCCACAACCACCGTTCCATACTTTACAACTGCTTTGACATTCCTGATACCTTGGAACAGAAACAACAAAGCTGTCTGCCACACCCGCTTAAAAATAAATAAAAATACTCCGAACATGTGCCGTGGTGCATTTTAAACTCACCTAAATCACGGTACTGTGATGACCACAGGTACAGCATGGGATTCTCTTCCACTAGCTGCATCCCTGCATTCAATTAGCAGGAGATACACGAAATGGAACAATCACCCCCTTTGACTGCTGGGTTCTCTAGGGATATTTGAGAGTTTAAAATTTTTAAAGAGAAGTAACTGAAAACCTGAACCACAAAATCACAGAATCGGGAGTTTCAGCTTTTCACGGCACATCCATAATTCCAGACCATAATTCTCCAAACAGATATTCCTCCATCTCACTCTATAAGCCATTAAACATTTGGGAATTAAAGGATAAAGACGGATTTCATTTGATGACCTCGCTCGATAAGATTAAGATGATTACGTGATGTGAAACCAAGAGAGAAATTAAACTGGACCTTCCCCCTCCGTTTCTGTATTTGTTGGATGGACCTTTGCTGGTAACGTGACGAGATTGAAAGTTTTACTATGAGAGGGTTGACACAGCGGGAAGTGGAGGAGGGAGAAAAATCCACCAAAATGGGAGACCAAAGGTTAGCTTTTTTTTTTTTTTTGGTGAACTGATAAATACGTTATTAGCTCTCCTAGCAGGCATACAAGTCTCCCATTCCTGACTCAATATCGCAAGGAGGGGAAGTTTGTCTGTTTGTGAACAGGGACTATTTATAAAATTAACAGATATGAGTTGGCCTTAAGCACAACGTTTGTTGAGAAACTCCCTCGTTGCATTTCTCACGACCCCGGGGCAAAAGGAACTTTAAGACTCAAGAGGATAAAAAAAAAAAATGTGATTTTTTCCCCCTTCTTAAAGTTTTCTGTAATACATAGGAATTGGCTGATGGGCTTTTTAACTCTCACTGTGCCAAATGGGAAAAAACTCATTTGTTTTAAAATCATAATGATATCAATTGTAAGTTGTCTTTTGGGGGGAATTTAGACAGCAAGAAGAATGGGACCCAAAAAGGTTTGCAAGAGTTTCCTGTTGTTGCTGGTGCTGGGCTAATAGCTAAGAATCTCCCCCCAGTGTGTTCAAGATCCAGTGTTCAAATTCCCAAGGTTTCCTAATGGGAGGGGGGGCATTAGCTCAGGGGTACATCGTACACTTTGGATACAAACGGTTTCAAATTCAGTTCTTTTAGGGTGCTTCCAGATGGGTGCTTTCTAATCATAGCAACCACCATCTATAGATACCGCGAAGCAGAAGCAGGATTCTGTCAAATCAACCAAGAACCAGAACATTATCCACACATCACGTATCGCAGCAGCTTTCAGAGCAAACGGAGCAGAAGCAGCAAACTGATGTGTAGTTTTGCACAATCCACCAATTTAAAATGAACTCCACTGACAGTACCGTCAGCCCCGGCCTGTGAGATACTTAACACAAGATACACCAGCTGGGCACACTTATACGAGAGTGATATGCCAGGGATCTTATGGGTGATACGGAAAAGCTGAGTGGCATTCATTAAGGCCCCGCTGGAAGATTCAACATGGAAGATTGGGGAGAAACTATGACCCGGTTCAGAGGAGTTGAAAACAACCCAGAGAATGTAGAGTGGCCTTATCCTCAGGAATGGACTATTGACTGCAATAAAGATTTGTTGTTGTTGAGCGGCCTTACCCAACCTGGTACCCTCCAGATATTTTGGACCATGACTCCAAGTATGCCTGACCATTGGCTATGTGAGCTGGGGCTGATGGAAATTGAGATCTACAGCATCTGGAGGGCACCAGCTTGGGAAAGAGTGTTGTAGAACAGCCTCCCCCAACCTGGTGCCCGCCAGATGTGTTTGGATTAGAACTCCCATTATCCCCAGCCAAGGGCTAACACATCTGGTGGGCACAAGGAATTGGAAGATTGCTGCAGCAGTTGTTTTTCTTGGATTGAAAACTCTCTCTCTTTTTTTTGGCAGAGTGATGTCATTTGTGTAACAATTCCTACAAAATCCCACAAATAGCTCTTTAACAAATAGCTCAATGGATGACAAGCCCTAGGAACCTGGCAGCAGCCTTGATATTCACAGATCCTCCTTTCATACAGCACGGTCACGTAGTATCAGGTCAGGCTAAAATATTTCCAGGTGGAAATCTTTGTCGATACATGTAGAAGTTTGTTCATCAGCCAGAAAGCACATTTTAAGGTCAAATTACACATTGCACATTTCGTCAGGATCACCACATATCAGGAGGGAAAGATTAAACCTTCCACCACCGTTTTTTTTCCTGAATTCCCCTCTCCCAGGTTGAGCAGGTTAAAGAAAGCCTAAGACCAATGGAACCGCCCCTCCACTTTTTTTTTTAACAATACCTCCCCCGCCCTGTGCCATGAGAGGAATTTCAGGGAAAAATGGTGGTGGTGGTGGGAGAGAACATTTAACCCCCTCCTCCCAGTGCATGTCGGTCCCAATCAAAATCGGGACTTGGACGTATTCTAGGATTTAAAAAACGCCAACAGTTTCTTCTCAGCTCAGAAGTATTTCTTCACAAAGCACATAGTTAAACTACGGAATACACTTCCAAAAAAATTAGTGATAGGAGAAGGTTATTAATGGCTACTTGCCCTGATGGCTATATGCTACCTCCAGTTTCAGAGGCAGTAATGTACACCAGTTGCTGGGAAACCTGGGTGGGAGGGTGCTGTTGCACCCACGTCCTGCTTGTGGGTCTCCCATGGGCAGCTGGCTGGGCACTGTGTGAACAGAATGCTGGACAAGATGAACCCTTGATCTTATCCAGCATGGCTCTTCTTATGTTCTTAGTTCCTGACCTTTTCATTCTTATAATACTGGGGTGCATAAATACACCAGAACTCATATTGGCGCTAGCTGGACATTCAATGGCAGAGCTTGATGTGAAACATCAGGGAGATAATGGAAGGTCTAGGGCAGTAGGTTCATTGCAAAATATCCCCTTATAGTTACCTTACCCAATGGGGTAGGGGGAATCCAGTAAGTATGATATCTGCCTGGTCAAGAAAGGCTCTTGCTGGGGGAGAAAAGCTAAGGAAATGTTGCAGTTAGTCGTGTCGAATGTGGAATTTTCCCTTTGCATTCCCGCTTCCCAGCTCAGAAAGTTACAACAGGATTCTAGAGATCAGAGCTAGAAAGAAAAACAAGGGTCCACCCAACCCCATTCCCCTGAGAGGCATGCCAGAAAAATAATGATCACAATAATGTTCCCAACAGCATGTTTCGGAGTCATCGTTTCCATCTCCTTTTAAAGCTATCAGGCAAATGCCACTTCTGCGGACTCACAGGGCCGACACTTCCAATGCCCCACGTCACATAGGGCTGGGGCAAGGAGCAAGGAGGACAGCACATGAAGGAAACAAGCAAGGATAAAAGGGTCCGAAGCTCAGACGACTCAGGAGGATTTCGCCTTCTCCAAATTGGGAGCTCTACGTCTAATTTTTATGACATGGATGCTGGGCTTCAGTCCCACTGGGCTTCATTTCCCCCACCCCCAAAACAAAAAATAAAATAAATTGCACCTCTGCCTTGGACATCCCTGATCAGATCTTAGAGTGGTGAATGCCAGGCATTCTGTGTATACAGGCCATGCTTATTATTTATTATTACATTTATATTCCGCCTTGTTTCCCAAAGCAGTTTACATGGACCTCCTCTTCTCTATTTTATCCTCACAACAACGCTGTGTGGTAGGACAGGCTGAGTCAGTGACTGGCCCAAAGTCACACAGAGAGCTTCATGGCTAGTGAGGACTAGAACCTGGATCTCCCGCATCCCAGCCCAACAGTCTAACCACTATGCCACACTGACTCTACAGCCTTTCCCTAACTGGTGCTCTCCAGATGTGTTGGTGTACAACTTAAGCGACTAACTTAAGTCCCATTCATTTCAATGGGGCTATTCTGAGTAGGACTAATACGGGATGCAACCCTATATATCAAATGCAGCCCTTCGCACATGTGCACCATTCTTACAGTATATTCTGAATTCAATTCTTTCCCTAGCGCAGATTTTTTTTAGTGTGTGTGTGTATAAAAATCTGTGCATTCATAGATTTTTTTAGTGTGTGTATATGTGCAAAGCATTCTCAGCTCATCCCCGTTAAGCAGATGCGACCCCTCCCCACTTTTCTGGCCTTGAAGGGCTTGCACAATAGCAGCCACGGAGCAGCCACGGGAATATGCCGCGGAGGATTTGTTAAGCACTCTCGCCAATTTCACAGAAATTATTTGTGCTCAAGGCCCCCTTGAACATTTGCTCAGTGCTTTACAGAGAGATTATCAGCTGCCCTCTGATGAGGAGTTTGCAGTCCAAGTTATACCAAGACAAACAAACAAGAGAGCAGTTCAGCAAAGGGCACCACATGACAACGATGGAAAGCCAAACCTGATAAAGAGTGTGCCTGCTCCTGACGCCTCGACCCAAAAGCTCAAAGCCCCGTGCCGATGTGCTCGTGAATGCATGGAGGAGGGAGAGGGGCCAGATTGTTGACTGAGGCTCGGTACAGGGAGCATGTGACTCCCTTGTTACAATAGTTTCACTGGCCACCAATCCATTTCTGGATGCATTTCAAAGTCCTGGCTATGATCTATAGAGCCCTGTACAATTTGGGACCAGGCTACCTGAAAGACTGCTTTCTCCTATATGAGCCTGCCTGGGTTTTAAGATCTTCGTGGGGAGGCCCTTTTCTCATTCTGGCCACCAAGAGAGACACAGGCCCAATCTACACCAAGCAGGATATAGCACTATGAAAGTGGTATATAAAAGGCAGGAGCCATACTACTGCTTCTTATTATTATTATTATATTTATATCCCGCCTTTTTCCCAGGGCTGGGGCTCAAAGCGGTTCACAAAGTTAAAACATGTACAATTAAAATATATAAATATAAACTTACAAAAGTTAAATAGAATTAAACCACAGTAAAATTAAAACATAAAAAATAAAAATAAAAAAGTAACAAATTTTATAAACAAAACAAAACCATACGGTAACAAAGGTCCAGCGTATTTCAAACAGCCTGCTGGAATAAAAAAGTTTTTGCCAGCCTCTGGAAGTGCAACACAGAGGGAGCCAGTCTGGCTTCCTTAGGAAGGGAGTTTCAGAGCCTTGGAGCAGCCACGGAGAAGACCCTCTCTCGCGTACCCACCAGGCATGCCTGGAATGTTGGTGGGACTGAGAGAAGGGCCTCCCCAGAAGATCTCAGAGCATGGGCAGGCTCATAAGGGAGAATATGGTCTTTCAGATAACCTGGACCCGAGCTGTATAGGGCTTTATAGGTGATAACCAACTCTTTGAATTGTGCCCGGAAACAAACTGGAAGCCAGTGGAGCTGTTTTAACGGGGGAGTTGTATGAAGTGGTACTGAAGTGCACAGACAACTGTTGGGGCCCATTGACACATACCATATACTGCTTTCATAGTGCTATATCCTGCTTAGTGTGGCTCCTGCCTTTTATATACCACTTTCATAGTGCTATATCCTGCCTGGTGTAGATCTGGCCACAGTGTGGTCGCCCCCATCCTATGGAACTTCCTGCCTCCGGAGGTCAGGCAGACGCCAATTTTGTATTCTTTCTGGTGCCTCCTGAAAACATTGTTGTACCAGGAAGCCTTCCTTTAAATGACCAGCCACAGTTTTATTTGTACTTTGCTTCTTTTAAAAATGTACTCTAAATGTGTCTTTATTCTATTTGTCCACTGCTCTGAAATTCTTGAATGGGGAGCGGTATATAAATATTGTAAATAATAAATAAATAAAGGCAAGGCCTTCTCAGTGGTTGCTCCCAGGCTCTGGAACTTCATTACCAAGGAAAGGTAGGCTAGCTAACGCTCCATTCTCCTTACATTGGCAGGTAAAGACATGCTTATTCAGACAGATTGTGCTGGATCAAACGAAGGGTCCATCTAGTCCAGCATTCTGTTCACACAGTGGCCAACCAGTTGCCCATGGAAAACCCAAAAGGAGGACATTCATGTTCCCCAGCAACTGCTGTATGTATGCATACTGCTTCTGATAGCCAAGATGTACACGCATGTAGGATTTGTGAAAGAAAAAAACATACGTTGTATATGAAGGTCTTAAACAATTAATGTAGATGCCTCATATGGGATAAAGACAGAACAGGGAACTACTTTAAAATAAAGAGAGCTTATTTTTACCTCCTAAAATTCAGAAACAGAGCAGGGGATATTTGCTAGGGCTAGTAACAGATCCGGATCCCAAATCCGGACCGGATCGGGATGATCCGGACCTCCCAGATCCAAACTGGATCGGGGGAGGTCTGGATCATTCCGGACTGGATTGGATCATTCTGGATCGATCCAGAGATCCGGGGCCCATTGGCCTTTCAGGTCCCTGGGTGCCGGCTGCGTAGCTGGCACCCAGGGATGCCAGGCCGGTGGTGGGTCCATTGGACTCACCGCCCTCCCCCCACTCTCCCTGCTGCCTCGTCGTTGCCGCTGTCATCCGCCACTGCCGTCCACTGTCCGCCGCTGCTTCCGCTCTACTGAGAACCAGGCCGCGAGGCCTGGTTCTCAGTAGAGCAGAAGCAGCGGCGCCAGCAGTGGAGACGAGAAGGCAGCAGGTAAGCAGGGCCAGTGGGGGGAGGGCAGTGAGTCCTTTTCCCCATAGACTTTTCCGGTTCCGTACTGGATAGGGGGGCTGTTCACAACCCTAATATTTGCTCACATTCCCAAAGGCAGCGTCATTCAATTCATCCCATTTGGGCCCCACTTTTAATTCCAGAACAGCTTGTTTTACATTTTGGAGAGGGTTTATTGTTTTGCTTTTTAACCACATATGTCCATCTTTTTTCTCTGTCTGTTTCTTTCTTTTCTTTCTCTTATGCAAAGCCAAGCCAATGTGGATGCTGACAGGATTTACCAGCTGAAGACACTGCTCACTGCCTGAAGACTGATGTCCTACGATCTCCCCAATGTATATCATTCAGGATGGATCCATCAGTGATTAATATATAGTCTGATGCATGGAAAATGAATGGCTAAGAAAGGTCAATAAGCAGCCTGTAATCACAGATTCTACACCAGCGTTCACCAACCTGGAATCCTCCAGATGTGTTGGAATACAACTCCCATCTTCCCCACACTGGCCATGCCAATGGGAGTTTTAGTCCAATACATCTGGAGGGAAGCAAGTTGGGGAAGCCCAATCTACACGGTTTCTACCAATCTACCTTATAATGAATGCACAACCACAGTCCACCACGCTATCCAAGTGCAAGCTGAGCTATTTCTTGCATAATTATTAACTCTTTAGAATCCAGAGGCGATGAGACTCAAGCTAGAACACACCCTTGGCAGTTTCATCTTCAATCCCCATTCTAGGTGACAGAATCCTGTCATGTGAAATGGGATTTTACATGAACTTTTGAGGCTGGTTTTTAATTTCCAAGGCTTTTTATATTGGAGCGTATTTTATCTCATTAAAAAATTTGAACAGAGTGCATTTTGCAATACCCCAAAACCCATTGAGCCATTCAGGAAAGGTGGCCCGCAAATGTGCTAGTGAGATTAAAATAAACAAGTGTGCCTCTCCACCTTTGGAACACCTTAAGGAAATCCATGGAGAGTAGAACTTGACTGGAGAGTTTCCTGCATTGGCCTTCTTGTAACCAGGCAGCAAAAGAAAGGCAGAGAAAAAACAGAAAAGCGAAATCCTTCTACTGTAGATTAGAGTTTTAATAAGTACCTTACCTCACATCCAAGGGACCTTCTAGTGTTCTATCCTTATAGGCCCCTTCCAACTCTACTATCCTATGATATGATTCTCTCTCTCTCTCTCTCTCTCTCTCATCTTGAATCTGTAGAACAGTTAACAGTGCAATCCTATACATGCTAGGAGCTGTAGGACTTTTTTCTGTCTAAAGATGCATAGCATTGCACCCTAACAGGATTTTTCTACTCCCCTCATAGCTGTTGGGGAGAAGGCAGGCTAGGAGTGTAAGTGGTGCTGAGAGGAGACATGCTAAAACAAATGACAAGAATGCCCACTGGACATAATGGGAGCTCTCCTGAAAGGCCATAGGGATTAATGGGTTTGTGCTGCTGACAATGCTGACTAAGGCCCCCTCTACAAGATTTTGGTTTGACGCCCGGTTGCCTGATTATGTGCATATATGAAAAAGTGCATTTACTCCTAATACCAATTCACGAGAGGCGGTGAAGCACATCATGGGCTATATGAAACGCGCTTTAAAGTTGTTTACATGCGGAGAATCATGAGTTTACATGGCCATAAGGCGCTTTAACTCCCGCGGCAAATTAAAACTCGCTATTTAACGGGCAGTCGAAAATGTGAATAATCGGAGATAAAAAGCACCTCGACCCCTGATTTGCGCTCCGCTCTTGTAGAGGTAAAATTTGTAATGCGCCTTGAAAAAGCTTTAAATCGCTCTTGTAGAGGCACCCTAATCCAGGCTCCTTTGAAATCAATGCAAGCTACAAAAACAAACCACAAGGAATGAAATAGATCCTGAGAGGGAATGGAAGGGTCATAGGGATAGAGATGAGATAAGATGGTCCAATTTATTTGATTTTCACCCCACTTTTATTCCAAGAGGTCAGGATCCCTCCTTATCCTCAGAACAATCCTGCAAGATAGCTTAGGCAGAGAAAGAGGGAGATAGATTCAACGTCACCCAGTGGGCTTCATTGTTGAACTGAGAACTGAATGAACTCCACTATCCAGCCCTCTAAGTCCAACACTAACCGCTACGCCACACCGTCTCTGGACTCAGTCCACCTCTGCATGGCAATTAAATGCAAGACAAAGCCCACAGCAACGTTACAAGGCATGTTTCTGTATGCGATACTTTTGACATGGCAGACTCCGGGTGCGATCCTTCTGCCCATTCACCCGGGAGTAAATGCGGCTGGGGATCGCGCCATTCGATTCTCACCGAAAACTAGCGCTTCCCTCGACCCCATCCCATCCCGGCGACTGTAATTCGCAGGCACAAGACGACAGCCCCGTTAATCCGGAATAACTCACGCTGCCCATCACTAACGAGGAGGATTAGAGAGAATCGCCTCTTCCTCAGTCATCAGCACGGAGAAAAAGAAAAGAGAGAAAGAAACCCACCTTTCAATACCCCCGTCCCCCCATATCCATGGCATATCACGCCGATTTGCCAGTTGCTAAGGGTGGGAGTAATCCGCATCAAAACCCCCAAACGAGCAGAAGTTCTCCGTTCATTTCAGCCCCCATTGCCCCAACTCCAGGTCCCCGACTGGAGTCTCTTACAGCGCAATCCTAGCTAGGTTTACTCAGAAGTAAATCCCACCGTGTTCAATGGGTTTACTCCCGGGTAGAGCGCGCGAAGGAGGCTCGCGGGGGCCTCCAGGGAGAGAGGGCAGCGCAGGAGGAGAGCGCGTTAGGGGACGCTCCAAGTTGCGGAGAAGGAGAGCGAGAGAGAGGGAGAAAGATTTCGCTCGCGTCCGTCTGCCTGTTCAGGGTCGGCGGGGCGCAGGATCGGTCCGAACCCCTCCAGCCGGTGGGAAGGATCGTCCCCGCTCCCGCCAGAGGATCATCCCACTTACCCAGCAACGCCGCCAGTCCCAGGGCCAGCGGCAGCGGCTCCATCGCGCCGAGTCGCCACGGAGACGCCTGGACGCGCTGCGCTCGGCCCACTCCGGAGAGAAGAAAGCGAGAGCAGCAGGTGTAACAGCCCAAGCCCGCGGGCGGGCGGAGCCGCTCCAGGTGGGGCGGGTCTAGCAGGTGGGCGGGGGGCAAGGGGCGGCGCCCCAGGGAAGGAGAAGAGGCCTATCAGGTGGAAAGGGGGCGGTGCGCACAGGTGGAGGGCGGAGACTCAAAGGGGAGGAGTTGGCGACGGGACGGAGGAAAAGGAAGGAGGGGAGCAAAGTGGCATTACGCTGTCGGTCTTCTTATAAAAGTTCGACTTTGAAAGAACCCTACTTAGATTACTTTTCCCCAATCAGGCGTCCTCCAGCTGTGTTTGTCTACAATTTCCATCATCCCCAGCCAGCATGGGAGTTGTGGTATAAAACATCCGGAGGGTGTCAGTTTGGGGAAGGCTGACTTAGACTTTCATCAACCGCTTTTTGTTCTTTTACCTGCCTAGATTTGAAATGCCCCGGTGGTTGTCTGCCATTAAGCACAGCTTGAAGTTTCAAGACCTTACCCAGTCTGGAGATGTAGCTGCTAGATACAGCCATGTGCAGGGCATGTTTCACAGCTGCAGCCAGTAGATATGGCCAGGTGCAGAGCATGCTTTGCTTGGATAGAGAGTTGGATGGAGAGCAGCTTGCCAGGGAAAAAGCAACACAATTCCAACAGAGGAACAGGAAACTCTTAACAAATCATGAAGAAGTCACCTAGCTTTCCATTTCATCAATTTTTATTATTAGACTGGATGCTATGCAACAACAATAAACCAAAAGGTGGTGGTGGTGGATGTTGGCTGGATATGCTGAAAAAAGTCTGAGTTGGTAATAGTTTAGGAGGAGATTTTATTTTATTTTATTCAAACCCCACTTAAGGCACAATACATAGTTCTCTGCCCCATCTCCAATGCTGCCAAATATTTTAGCCTCGCAACAACCCTGCAAGGTAGATTTGTTTGAGAGATAGTGGCTGCGTTCGGACAACACAAAAACCACCAAAGTTTTTAGGAGTCACCTATCAGTGGATTGGTCAACCGTTGCTATTTGTGTCATCTGTTGGGCAATTTCAACCCCACTGGCGGCAGAGTTGACTTTTTGTACAACCAACCATTGACTGCTCAACTCATGGGTGACAACTTAAACCACCATTGACTAATGTGTCGTCCAAACAGAGCCAGTGGTGTTTCCGACCCATTGAGTTGATTTTTTTGCCTGGCTACAGAGTTCCCATGCAAGAGCGGCCAAAACCGAGCAGGCTGCTCTGCTACAGCGGGCACAACTCGCAATGGCTGCTAGGATAGTACAAGGAGGACTGAGGGAGGGGAGAGGGGCGGAGGCTGTGTCAATCAAATGGCAGGTTGAGTAGTAATTCAGTCCACATGAACCTCAACCGCTCCACGGGGCATGGCAGCATGTTGTGTGGGGAGTACATGCAAAAAATGCAACTGAGTTGATTGCTCGACCCACCATTGTCAAAAGTGTTGTCTGAATGCAGCCAATGACTGTCCCCAAGGGCATGCAGTGTTTTATAGGTGAGAGGGTATTTGAACCTGAATAGTCCTAGTTTCAATCGCTGCATTGTGCCAGAATGGATGAAACATTCTGGTGACTTAAGTAGGTTAGCCTGAACATGGCACAACAAGCTCTCAGTGCAGCTGCAACTTTAATTAAATTGTCACAGACTGTACATGTTACCTTTCATTGCCATTTGCCCTGAGCATTTTCATTAAAGAAAACAAGTAACTACACCTGTATGTATATACCTGCCAGCTGAGGATAACTAGTCATGCATGTGATGAAATGGACTCTAAAAGCTTATGCCACAATAAATGGCAAGAGAGACTCACCTGGCACCTACATTATACTCTTTCCAGCACCAGGTGAAGACCTTTTTATTTTCCCAGTATTTTAACATTTTACCATCCTAGCCTTTTAAGCTGTTTTAAATCTGTATTTAAAATCTCTGTACTGCTGCTCAGTTTTATCCAGTTGTTCTTTTATATTGTGGTTTAAATTTTATACTTCAGTTGTATTTTTTGGTTTTAATTTTTGTGAACCGCCCAGAGAACTTTGGCAGTAAATAAATAAAAAAACCCACTAGTCCTCAAGGTGCCACAACATTTGTTGGTGTGTTTGTTTGTGCTGTCACAGACTAACAAAGCTACGCATTCAGAAATTGGTAGCTCTCTAGAGTCTGAGGGCCAAATTCAGTTTTGGAGAAATTTTCATGGTGGTGGTGGGGGAGAGCATATTCCAGTGGTAGGTGGGGCATAAGGCAAGGGGGAGGGCCAAAGGGAAAAGGATGGGGCCAATATCAATTGTAAAAATAGCAACAGTATATTTTAGCTTAAAGTTCGTGCTGCCAGTAACCAGACCTTAGGAGAGGCACAAAAGCCAGGAGACCACCAAATGTTTGGTGATTGGGGAAAGGGGCGGGGCCAAGGAAAGGAGGCGGGGCCATTTGGGGGAAGCCTGGAGATCCCTTGGGCCTAAGGTCACCCCTTCTCTTGAGTAACCTTCCCTAACTTGGTGCCTCCAAATGTGTTGGACGACAGCACTAATGTTCCCCAATAATTGCCCATGTTGGCCCTGACTGATGAGAATTGTAGTCCAAAACATCTGGAGGGCACCAGGTTGGGGAAGCGTACTCTAGAATGACACAATTTCACCCCCCCCCCCTCCCCGCCTCCCAAGTCACTTCATGTAGCTGTGTTCTCAGTCTGGCAAGTTTCAGTCTAAAATAAGGACACAGAGAAGAAAAGCATCACTCCAGTATTAGCGACACAAAAAACAACACTCACACACACTGGGATGCAAAGTTCAAAGTGACCCTGTGCAATGGGGTTGCAGTTCTTATATCTAGGGATTGATATCATTTTGATATTAAGTACACTGGGCCTTCATTATGTACATATGGGCCACCCTCTTGCCCATGTTCCCCAGTAACTGGTGTACATAGGCATTCTGCCTCTGATACTGGAGGTAACATGTAGCCATCAGGACTAGTAGCCATCGTGGGGTGTGGGGGACTGTTATTAGAAGGAGCAACTCAATGCCACCAAATAGCGGGCAAACTTTCAAGCCCCCTAAAACCGTTTTTCAGAGTAGATGTCGAGCAAAAGCCAAAGAAAGATTGGCAGGAGAGGAGGGGGGAGTGGAAAAAAAAAACCTGGGCATGGTGGAAAAGACCCAAAACCAGACTATCAAACAGTCTTGGAAGAAGTTAGGAGATGCTACACACACACTGCCAGTGAAATCAGTGGTGTGCAGTTAGGAAATTTAAGCCTCTGGACCTATTGCTTTTATGCCAAGGGTAGGGGGGGCATTGCTTTAGAGAGAGTAATATTTATTACTTCACTTACTTCAAAAAGTGGCAAGACGGCCCTGCTGTGTTTGTGGCCTTTCTGATTATTCGGACATCCGTCCCCAAAGTCCTGCACTGTCAACACAATTGAGTACAATGTAGACGTGTCTACTCACCAGTATTTCACACATGCTGAGGTCATTTAGGTGCAGAACAGGTTCCAGGTGGCACCAAGACACTTTTGGGAAGACAAACACCAATAGATGTCTTCCTCACAGCCTTTTTTGGGGGGGCAGGGGCCAGGGGGGCGGGGACAGAAAAGCCTGCAGTCAGCATTCAACATGCAGAAAAGTTTGATGCAGTCAAAAATTTGCTCAATCGTTCGTAATATTTTATTTTAGTCTAATCAAGGTTGCTGCTGCTTGGGGGTTGTGAGCGCTCTGTCTCTCTAATGGACCAACACACCTCCTAGTTTAATAATAATAATAATGGGGTCACACTCCCACGAAAGGCTGTGTTTGCAGCTTGGGGTTCTCCTGGATCCGTCGCTCCAAATGACAGCTCAGATAGATGTGACAGCCAGGAGTGCCTACTATCAGCTTCGGCTGATATGCCAGCTGCGCCCCTTCCTAGAATTGGAAGACCTAAAAACGGTAGTGCATGCGCTGGTAACTTTGAGGCTTGACTTCTGCAATGCACTGTACATAGGGCTACCTCTGTGCCTAGTCTGGAAACTTCAACTAGTTCAAAATATGGCAGCCATGTTGGTCACTGGTACACCTAGAGGTGACCATATTATACCAGCTTTAAAATCACTCCACTGGCTGCCAATTAGTTTCCGGGCGAAGTATAAAGTGTTGGTCATTACATTTAAAGCTCTACAAGGTTTGGGTCCAGGTTACCTGCGGGATTGCCTTCTCCCATACAATCCGCCCCGCACACTCAGGTCCTCTGGAAAGAACTTATTACCGTCGTCCAAGACTAGGCTGACATCCGTTACCCAGAGGACCTTCTTTTCTGCTGCTCCCAGACTGTAGAACGACCTGCCGGAAGAGATCCGCCAGCTTACCAGTCTTCTAGAATTTAAGAGAGTGATAAAGACTGATCTCTTCCAGCAGGCCTACCCAGTCAAATTTTAAGACTTTGTTGTTTTTAATAATGTATTAACTTTCTAAGCTTTTAATCAGTTTTATGTATTTTATATGTATTTTATATTGTTTTTACTGATGTTGTTCTCCGCCTCGATCTGGAAGGAGAAGCGGGTAATAAATAAATAAATAAATAAATAAATATATTATTATTAATAATAATAATAAATCTTAAGAAATAAAATAAAAACCAGGAAGGGCAGGGAGCATGGGAAATGCCGGAAGAGATGTCCACATGCACCAGATTGGAGACCCTAGATGTGGTGTGTCATTATTCCCAGTTTGCAGGTAACGAATTGAGTCCACACATGACTTGCCCCAGGGGTTACTCAATGACTTTGTAGCTGAGCAAGAATAGAGTCTAGGCCCAAACCCTCTTTTGCTGGGACAGGCTGCCTCTAATCCAGAATGCACAAAGTAATACTTAGTTCTACTAGTCTGGTCCCTAAAACGTCTGTGGAGAGAGATTGTAACTATCTATTTCTGGCAGGGCCTTGAGCCTCAATTGGCATAAAAATCAACTCCCGGCAATTATTTATCGGCAGGCAGAGTGTAGAACACAGCAAGAGGGGGCATAGAAGCCATGCCACTGGGAGCCTGGGTCACACGTCTTCCTGGGAAATTGTCCAGGTTTGATGGATAGAGAAATGCCTTCATAAACGCGTAAGTTAGAACACTATGGAATGTCATGCTTGGCGCGGGAAGGATTGTTTAAATCTGCAACTGGATGAGACGCAGGACCCATTCACACACTCAACTCAGCCGCCAATCCTCTTCCCACGTTAGAGGAGTAAGTCAAGTTGTTGGTTCCAGGTAACTTGGGAGGTGGGCACTCCATCCTGAAGCCCATTCATGCAGAGCTCAGAGTGTTCGGTTTCCCCCACTCAAAAACCAACTAAACAGATACATAAAGCAAGAAAACACGGGGGAAAGAGATGGTGTAAGCAGGGCTCTGGGTGGAGCAGCCTCTTCACAATGGGGAAGGGGAGAGGCACAGCACAGGAAGAGTATTGTAGGTTGAATAAGTGTATGAACTAGCCCAGAGTGAAATCTGGTCCATCTAATACCCTCAAAATAAAACCTGTAGCCTACCAACAAAAAGTTACATAACCATATTAGGAAGTGAAAGATATGAGGCTGGATCCAGACTTAGCCATACTTAGAGGAGACCCACTGAAATCAATGGGTCTACTCTAAGTAAGACTAATGACTAACTGAAGTCCTATTTATTTATTTATTTTATTACATTTGTATACCAACCCATAGCAGAAACTCTCTGGGCGGTTCACATAATATTAAAACAATTAAAAACAATATACAAAAATTAAAACAGCAAAAACATACAATATTCACACACATTTAAAACCACTATAATAACTTTAAAAAGCTATAAGCCTAAAAACAAAACAAACCCAGGCTCATCAGATATTGCTAAAAGTCTGGGAGAAGAGGAAAGTCTTGACCTGGTGCTGAAAAGATAACAACGTTGGGGAGATCATTCCACAATTGGGGGGCCACCACAGAGAAGGCCCTCTCCTTTGTTGCCGACCTCCGAGCTTCCCTCGGAGTAGGCACTTGGAGGAGGGCCTTAGATGTTGAGCGTACTGTACGGGTAGGTTTGTGTCGGGAGAGGCGTTCCATCAGGTACTGTGGTCCCAAGCCGTGTAAGGCTTTATAGGTTAATACCAGCACCTTGAATCAGGCTCGGAAACATACAGGCAGCCAATGCAAGTGGGCCAGAGTAGGTCTTATATGCTCGAACCTTCTGGTCCCAGTTATCAATCTGGTCGCTGCATTTTGCACAAGTTGCAGCTTCCGAATTTCAATGGCTCTGTTGTAACCATAACCAAGTCTGGATCCAGCCCCAAATTATTATCATTTTACTATTGGGATTAACACTTGTTTTATCTATAACACTTTTTATTTTTAATTTTTTTTATAGACTTTTTACTGAGTTTTCAAAAAGGTACAGTGAAAGCAAAAACAAAACACATTTGTACTAAATTCAGAATCTATAACACCCTTTAATTCACAATTTTGAACCACTCCATGAACTGAAACTCACTTATCCTTCGAAATTTGCGCTTCCCTCAATTGTGCAATTGTGCATTCAAAAAATGTGTCCCAGTATGTGTGCATTTGGGAAAGGTGCAACCCAAAATGTGTATATCGGGGAAAATAACATAAAAATGGATTACATTAGTAAAAGTACTTGCAAAAATATGGATATTAGGCAAAATTGCATACCAAAGTGCATGTATCAGGAGAAGTATATACAAAAATGCATACAAACCTTCATGAGAATATAAAATAAGAAAAATTAGCAAAATTTGGGATGAACCGAATTTAAGATTGGAGGAAAATGAGAAACTAAACTTGAGAGATTCATCCATTCAGTCCCTTTCCCTGGTTGCACATGGAGAAGGGCATCTCAAAGTGAACACAGTGCACAGGAACTTGAACATGGAAGTTGATGTTCCAAGCGCCCAATGTTCTAGCTCCCAGTTTGTGTATGGCAGCCTCCCCCAATCTGGGGACCTGCAGATGTTTGGATTACAATTCCCACCAGCCCCAGCCAACGTGGGCCATGGCTGGGGATAATGGGGGTTGTATTCCAAAAGATCTTGAAAAGGAAGTGCCAACACTTTGAACTGGCCACAGATATGGACAGGAGCCACGTACATTCAAAAACCACCATATGAACATAAGGAGCTGCTCTAGTCTGACCAGTCACCCATTTCAGGGTTATGTCCACAGTGAGGGGGCTTTTAGGGACCTTCCCCCTTAGGGATAATCTTGGCGCTTTTCATTTTTTTAAAAAAGTAAGTCTCTCTAGACCAGGGATTCAGAACCTCAGACCCAAACTGCCCTGCCCTTTCCCCTCGCCCCACAAACTTTCCCTGGATTACTGATCATTTGGTGGTATGATGATGATGCACTTTTCCCCAGTGGAGACTGGTGTTTCTTATGTCAATGGGGCTGTGAATCTGCTCTTGGTTTCAGTTAGAACCCAAAAGGAGCCATCCAAGTTGCTGAATCCATTTTAGGGATTGGGTTTAATACCTTGGATAGCACTTTTAACATTCTGGCTGGTTCAGCCTCCATTGGGTGTCCTCTCACCCATTATAAAAGTTGAAAACCTCTCCTAAGACTTAGTCTTTGGATCCATCCGCCACAGGAATACAGGCCCTGAGAACATCTTTGGTCGCAAATCCCATAGTTTAACTATGTACTGTGTGAAGTTTTTCCTTTGATTTGTAGTGAATCTCCCACCATTTGGCTTCATGGGATGATCCCGGGCTCTTGTATTATGAGAGAGGAAGAAAAACTTCTCTTTATTCACTTTCTCTGCACCACGTATACACCTCTGTTCCATTCCCCCTCACTCGCCTTTCTCCTAAGCTGAAAAGCATTGTAACTTTCATCATAGGGGAGTTGCCCCATCCCCTTGACCATTTGGGTTGCACATTTTACAACCCTACAATGTCCTTTTTGAGTTCCAAAAAGGTATTGCTTTGGGTACTGCTTCATAGATCCTACATGACCTATTCATTCACCAGCTTCGGAGAACACCATGAAAAATAAACAGAGGCAAGAAACAACCATAGAGCTCTCATGCTTAGATTTCTCTTCATGCAAAGTGGCCCCAGGGAGATTAGTGAACACTTAATTTAGCAATTTGCCCCCAAGCACTGAGAAAAGTAATAGATCTATACCCAAGGATCCCTCCCACAAGGAGATAATTATGAGCTAGGGAAATGAACCTAGAAATGTACATGACCAATGTTCACCTGATCCTTAATCAGATTTGGATGGGAGAGTAACAACTTTAACATGTTCTTAAATCAAATCAGGATTTAACCAAATCTCTAAATATGAACAGATTAGTTTTGCACAGCCCAGCTGCATGTTAATCTATTTTGTACTCTGGGAGAAATCTATTGTCCTTGTCCATCATTTTGAAGACTCAGTGTCAAAAGTCCCTCAGACCAAAGAGACAGTATGCAATGAAAAATCAAGAATGCTAATAAGATGCCTGACATTATCTCGTTACTCCCAGCTCACCATGCACCATATCAACATAGGAAGCTGCCTTATATGCACTCAGGTGATTGGTCCATCTTTCTTTGGGTTGATAGGGAGCTATAACGGTGGAGGCTGGTGGCTCCAATGTCAGTGGGGAGGTAAATCCGCTCCTGGTTTCGGTCAGAACCAGTCAGAACTTTAAAGGAGTCATCAAAGGTGCTGAACCAAATCCCCCAAAGACTTTCAGCACCTTGGATTGCTCCTTTAGAGTTCTCACTGAAATCCAGAGCAGATTCACCACCCTAGTGACACTGGAGCCACAAGCCTCCTTTGAGTTGTTCTCCAACACATCTGGAGGGTACCAAGCTCGGAATGGCTGGTCTGCAGTGACCTTCGGTGGCTCTCCAGGCTTTCAGACAGAGGTCTTTCTCAGCCCTATCTGGGGTCTTTCTCAGCCCTATCTGGGGTCTTTCTCAGGCCTATCTGGAGATGTCAGGGGTTGAACATGGGTCCATTTGCATGCCAAGCTGGTGCTCTACCGATTAGCTACAGTTCTTCCCCTATGCATTTCTGTGTGAAACCCAGGGCAATCCTTCTAGGGCAGTGGTGGGAACATGCGGCCCTCCAGATGTTGTTGGACACCAGTTCCCCTCACCCCTCACTATTAATTATGTTGATTAGGGCTGATAGAAGTTGCAGTCCAGCAACAGCTTGGGGGGTTCACAAGCATCCCCCACCTGTTCTGAAGGATGGTTCAACCCCTTCTGTGCATTCAGGCAGCATTGCTGCCCCCATGAACAGGGACAATGTGTCATTGCTTCATGTTTGAACATTAAAATATGGAAAAAATATTCTTCCACACAGAACCCCAAGACAGAAGAAGGCTCCAGTATTAGAGGCAGTAAGCTATGCACACCAGCTTCAGGGGTACATGGGCAGGGGAGTGCTGTTGCACTTGTGTCCTGCTTGTGGGCTTCCCAGGGGCAGCTGTCAAAGCCAGAAGCACGATCTTTCAAAACTTCATAGCCACGACACGCTTGCACGGATTTTTCTGGAATTTGGCACACATGACTAACAGCATCCCATCTGCAATGTCCCCAAGTTTCATGTCTCTAATTTTTAAAATAAAGGAGTTATAGCAGTTTATTTCCCCCAATGTAAGCCTTTAGGGAAAAATAGGCTTGCGTTGGGAGAACATTTTTATTTTAAAAGATAGAAACATGAAACTTGGGGACATTGCAGATGGGATGTTGCTATTCATGTCTCCCCAAGTTTCATGTCTCTATCTTTTAAAATGAAGAAGGTATAGGTGATTCTTTCCCCCAATGGGGAAACACTTCCCCTAAAGGCTAGCGTTGGGGGAAAGAACCGCGTATAACTTCTTTATTTTAAAAGATAGGGACATAAAACTTGGGAAGACATGAGTAGCAACATCCCATCTGCAATGTCCCCAAGTTTCATGTTTCTATCCTTTAAAACAAAGAAATTATATAGCTGTTTCTTTCCCCCAATGCAAGCTTATGGGGAAAACTCTAAAAATGGTGGTCCTATGCGCCAATTCTATCCGATTAAAATCGGATTTTAAAAAATCGGTTCAGATTACATCAGAGCTCATCGGACCAGCATCGGAATCGGATGTCCAATTTCCCCCGATTCGCTTCAGAATCGGACATCAGATCTGATGCGATGCGATGCACATCCCTACCACTATGTGAACAGAACACTGAACTAGATGGACCCTTGGTCTGATCCAGCATGGCTCTTCTGTTTTTATAAAAACATTATAAACTGGATGCGCTACTAGTGGCCGTTTGTTTGTTTTTTGGAGTGCTGTAACATGCGCATCACATTGCCTGCATATTGATTGATTCTTCTAATGTAAATCAATAACTCAAAGATAGGTTAAACAGATATTTGGTTGCATAGTATTTGGCTTATAAACATTAATACGAGCAGCCGATCTAGACTCCTGCAATATTACTCCCATCTCCCACTGTTGTGTCACAGGGCTCTTCCTGATAAAGGGCTCCTATCGTTATCAGTGAGAAGACACCATGGAGCTAATTCCATTCCCCCCCTTTTTAATGAATTTTCTGCAGTAAGAAAGGTGGAAGCAATGATGTAGCCATAAATGTTGAAGTGCAGGCACTCATCATGACAATCCCCATAACCATGACCCCCTAAGAAATTTTAAAAATGCAGGCACAACTCCATCAATCCTAGCCAACGATAGTCAGGGATTCTGAGTTGTAGTCAAAAGCACTTGAAGAGCACTAAATTACTATTACATTACCCCACCCCCTTTCTATAGATTCAACTGCCATCTGAATTATGTTAAATCAAAGTTCTAGTTGGTCAGGTTTGGTAGGTTTATTTTGAAAGTATCCTTGATTTATAAAATTTTGTATTTCTGTACTGCCTTGGGGTATTTCTCAAGACTGTAGAAAACATGAACTATTTTCAGGTGGCTCTGTATTTCTTCCAAATTGATAGGCACTCAGACACCTGAGTTTGCTATTAGGGTGGGATGAGAATGGTCTTATGAATTGGTGTAGATTTCTTAAAGAGGCCTGAAATTCAGAGGAACGTTTGAATTCTTTACAGCAGGGCTCCCTCTGCTGGCCTAAATAGGAATAATTGGTGGAAGAAAGTTTGAGATTTCGGAGAACTCTAGGATTAGTCAGTTCTAAAGCTTTTTAAAAAACATTATTCCCAAAAAGTATTTGCACATTCTTTGTAAGTGATTATGAAAAATCAGAATGAGGGCATTTTGCATAAATTGCCTTACTATAAATGAAATTTGGATGGCTTAAATTATGGAAAGGATTCTTTTAAAGATTTTAAATGGGATCTTTTCCATGCATTTCCCCTAACAACTGCTCAAGATCGTGTTTTTGTTTTTGGACTGTGCAAGGACCCCCGATCTGCTTCAAAGGCCGATTTGGGGCTTCCGAATTGGCTCCGATCTGCCTCAGGCCATTTTGGGCCCGGTCCAACCCGCTTCGGATCCGGATCGAGACCTGGACATCTGAAGCAGGTTGGGTGGTGAGGATTGATAAACAAATGGTCAAGGAACACCTAATTTCTTTGAACGAGTTCAAATCTCCAGGGCCTGACAAACTGCATCCTAGAGTAATAAAGGAGCTGGCAGAAGAACTCTCAGAACCACTATTATCTTTGCGAAATCATGGAAGATGGGTGAAGTGCTGGATGACTGGAGGAGGGCTAATGTTGTCCCTATCTTCAAAAAGGGCAAAAAGGAGTAACCAGAGAACTACAGACCAGTCAGTCTGACAACCATCCCTGGGAAAATATTGGAGCAGATAAAGAAGTCAATCTGTAAACATCTTGAAAACCATGCAGTGGTGATCCTGTCAGACTAATCTCAATTTTTGATTGGGTAACCTCCCTTGTGGACTGTGGGAATGCTGTGGATATAGTATATCTTGACTTCAGCAAAGCTTTTGACAAAGTGCCCCATGACATTCTGATTCACAAACTAGTGAAAAGTGGGCTAGATGGAACAACTGTTAGGTGGATCCACAGTTGGCTACAGAATCAGACTCAGAGTGCTTATCAATGGCACCTTTTCACAGTGGGGGGAGGTAATGAGTGGGGTACTGCAGGGCTCAGTCCTGGGCCCAGTGCTCTTCAACATTTTTATTAATGATTTGGACAATGAGGTGCAGGGAATGCTTATCAAATTTGCAGACGCCAAAAAATGGAGTGGGATCACTAATACCCTGGAAGACAGAAACAAACTCCAAAGTGATCTTGATAGACTGGAGCACTGGGCTGAAAACAGAAATTTCATAGGGATAAATGCCAAGTTCTACACCTAGGAAAAAGAAACCAAATGCACAGTTACAGGATGGGGGTTACTTGGCTAATCAATACGACAAGCGAGAAAGATCTTGGAATTGTTGTAGATCACAAGCTGAATATGAGCCAACAGTGTGATGTGGCTGCAAAAAAAGCAAACGCTATTTTGGGCTGCATTAATAGAAATATAGCTTCCAAATTGAGCGAGGTGCTGGTTCCCCTCTATCCGGCATTGGTTAGGCCCCATCTTGAGTATTGCGTCCAGTTCTGGACACCACACTTCAAGAAGGATGCAGACAATCTGGAGCGTGTTCAGAGGGCAATGAGGATGTTTCGGGGTCTGGAAACAAAGCCCTATGAAGAGAGATTGAAAACCTGGAGAAGATTGAGGGGAGAGATGATAGCAGTCTTCAAATACTTGAAAGGTTGTCACACAGAGGAGGGCCAGGATCTCTTCTCGATCAACCCAGAATGCAGGACACGGAATAATGGGCTCAAGTTATAGGAAGCCAGTTTCTGGCTGGACATCAGGAAAAACGTCCTGACTGTTAGAGCAATACGACAATGGAACCAATTACCTAGGGAGGTGGTGGGCTCTCCCACATTAGAGGCATTCAAGAGGCAGCTGGACAACCATCTGTCAGGTATGCTTTAAGGTAGAATCTTGCATTGAGCAGGGGGTTGGACTCAATGGCCTTATAGCCCCCTTCCAACTCTACTATTCTATGAATCCCAGCATGAGGTGAGTCCATTGAACCCGAGGCAGCGCACAGCTCTACTTTTTCAGTGTACATCAGCAATGCATGCAGTATTTTTAAGCCCCAATCACGTCACATCTATATGCAACTTGCTCAATTGGCTAAAAAAGAGAAAGCTATTGTAACAGGAGTCTGTAGCTACCTCATTAGCTGAATATGCAAACCGAGGTTTGGGTTGCGATCAAAAGTTTCAAAAAAGCAATTGCAAAGGGGTATGCTGTTGGAGGTTATATTACAAAGATGGAGAACATGTGGTCCCCCAAGAGCTGTTGGACTCCAATGCTCATGAACCCCAGCCAACAGAGACCATGATGATGGATGATGGGAGCTCAACAACTGGAAGGCCACACATTCCCCATCTCTGTTAAATTAAAGTTATTTTTTCAAAACCCAGTCAAATATATATTTGAAGGTGCTTCCTACTAGTAATGTTGATTTTTGGGAGTACAGGAATGTGAGGCAATGATGGGACGCAATAAGTAAAAGCTCTTGGAAACATCTATGTAAATGAAGCAAAATTTTAATGTTTTGTTCACTTACCTCTTATTGCCATGACTAGTTCTAGGTCAGCCACAGGGAAACCTATGGAGAGACTTCCTCTCCCACACACTACAGCATCATCTCACCCGCCTTGAGATCCTTGTGATATAGGGCAGGATACAAATGTTTTGATAATAACAATAACAATAATAACAACAACAACGTGTGACTTGTGAATTAAAGCTGCATTTAAATATTCAATTGGTAGGAATTCAGCCCAAGGACAACTGCTTGACCATATTTTAAATTTTAAAGCCATATCTTTGAAAGATAGGAGAAACAATGACATTTATCCCCCACAGGAGACTCTCCCTACAAATTCATTTCTCAAGCTTGTTGGGTAGACACCTAAAGCAGTGGGGAACTTGAGATGTGTTTTCATTTCCAAGTATGGAATAAGTGGGGTTCTTTGCAGATCTGGAGTGCTCAAGTATTCCATATGACAGTAACATATAAGGTTTGGGGGTGAGGTAGAAAGACACATAAAAGAACTTACCTTCATATTAACAGAGAGGTGACGTAAAACCATTTCTCACTTGCTACATGCAGGTTGATCATATGCAAATACTCATTTTGGACCCTCCAGCTACCCATAAAGTCAGAAGCATGTATATTTTCACATTCAGTGATATCATGGAGTACTACAAAACATTATGGGTTAACTGCCCGCATACACTTTTCTTAAAGCAGGATTTATACATCAACCTGTATTTGGAGCTTTATAGCAAGTTCTCCCCAGTGAGCCTGTTTAAAAATGAAGGGCAATTCTGAGCCAAGGTCTAGTGTTAAAAAATACTAATGAATTTGAAATGCAGTAACTATACTTCAAACCCACAGATAAACTAAAAGAGATTTGCATCCCTATCTTTTGAATGTGCAGGTACTCTTGCTTTACCTGCCCCGGCTGCAGAACAGTACAAGCAAACACCTGCTCTGCTTGTGGAATAAATGGCTGGATGCAGATTCCCTACAGTGGTTTAGGTTCAGAGAATCTCAGTGGACATCTCTTCCCAAATGAGCTTCCTGCGTGCCAACATGGGATCCTCTTTGAGGGCCATTATTGGCCACTTTCACAGAAAACATGAAACCAGAACTTCAGAAAATCCTGACTTACTGTTCATGAGCAAGCATGCTGGTGTACATGCCTGATCACTCCTGCTTAGCTCCTTCCACCAGTTGGAGGAGCTTCAGTTACACTCACAAACAAAAAAAGCTTAGTGTTCCATCCAAAGTAGGGTTTCTGGTTTGTTTCTTCCCTAACAATCTAGGATTTGAAATTGGCTTACAATCCCTGGCTTGTTTGGGAGCATCAAGCCAGGACTTGGGTTTAGATCCACCACTAAGCTTTTTATTGTTATGGAGTTCTCAAATACTCAACCTGCTCCTGCTGGCAGAAGGCGCAACAGGGCAGTGTATACCAGCACGTTTGTACATGAATGAGAAGCCAGTAGGGATGTGTATCGTACCGTTCCAACATCCGATAACGATACGATAATGGGGTTATCGGACATCCGATTAACGATACCGATACGATACCGATCCCCTCCGATATTATCGGATCTGATAATTTTCGGTCTGATAAGATTGGATTTTATCAGAATATCGGACCGCCATTTAAATAACCCTATAACTTCAGTATTTTATAAGTTTGAGAGTTGAAAGTGGCCCACAGTGCTTATGAGATATGCCTATGTATGTGTATTACATTTCAGAACAATCCCTCCACCCCTGTATTTGATATGAATTTTTGAAAGATCGTTTAACTTTTGACAGCGAGTAAGTGGAAGAGACTTGAAAATCTATGACAGAGGAGTTGGAAGGATGTTAGGCATGTGTGAAAAATTTCATAACAATCGGGGCAACCCTGTATTTTTTAAGAATATTTGAAAGATCGTGCAACTTTTGACAGCTCTGAATGCACATGGCTTTTGCTGTCATTCAGACTCAGAGCTGTCAAAAGTTAAACGATCTTTGAAAAATACAGGGGTGGAGGGATTGTTCTGAAATTTAACACACATGACTAGCCAGATCTCATAAGCACTGTGGCCAGTTTCAAGTCTCAAACTTATAAAATAGAGAAGTTATAAAAAAAAGTATTAGTATTATTTCTTTGAAGAACTTAATAAATGGGTGTAACTTTTTTATTTTAAAAGATAGAAACATGAAACTTTTTGGACTTTGCAGATGGGATGTTGCTAGTCCTGGCTCCCCAAGTTGCATGTCCCTATCTTTTAAAATAAAAAAGTTACATGTATTTATTAAGTTCTTCAAGGAAAGCGTATGACTAAAATGGCGTCATCCGATAATTATCAAATGTCCAATTAATTATCGGAAATCTGATACGATATGAAAACATTTGATAAAATCGGAACCGGAATTTTTTTATATTGGAAATTCCGATAACAATATGATATTTTTCAGACATGCACATCCCTAGAAGCCAGGATACTCCAGAATTCTGGCTTATCGTTTTGTGTGGACGTGGCCACATTAACCAACTCAAGAGTCAGAGGCTTTTTGGTAATGGCTCATGCTTTATGGAAATCCTTCCTCAATGAAGCACCATAAGCTTGCCTTTGGGAAATTACTTTAGATTCTTAGATTTTAGTGAGCATATGGAAAAAAATATTTTATCCCGAACATTGTGATATTGTTGGGAAATTGTATGTCTGCCCGGGATTTTTTAAAATTGATATAATGCTATACTGATTTTGCATTGTACAAGTCAAAGGTAGGATATATACATTTCAAAACTATTAAAATATAATTAAAAATGACTGACTTCTTAAATAAATATCAGTGACAATCTTTTCTACACCCAGAAAGAAACCATTGAGCAAGAAACACATTTCTGAAAATCCACGTTTGTTTGTTTTTATTTGGACTGACACATTCATTGTATGTCACAACTTCCACTGATCAATGAGGTGGTGTTTTTTTTGTTTTGTTTTTTTGGGGGAAAATATCTTTTAAGAAGCTGGAACTTGCCAGCAGCATAATGGCGTTTATATAGTAACATTTTGATGAGGCATTAGAAATGCTTACTCTTATGGTCCATAACTTCCTAGTCCCAACCCAACCCCAACCCTTCTCACACCTTTGCTGTATTTGATAAAAGCATGGCTTGACGAAACGCTTCCCAGCGGGAGGGTTACTTTCACTGCCACACAAAGAGGCTAACTAATTTTGTTTAAAAAAGGCCAGGGATTACTTTAATGTAAAAACAAAAACAAACAAACAAAAAAAGCTGATATGGCAACACTACTAGTAAAGTGGGATACATCACAGAAACAGAAGTTTTCGCAGGCAACACTGGTTGGAAATAGTAAAAACACTTGATGAGTGAAAAACCGTGAAATGCTAAATTATATACAGGAACTAGGGGTGGCACTGAAAAACAGTCTCATGTGACTCCAAGTTTAAACTCGCCATTATCTATTGCTTATTTTATTACATAACTGTAATAACACTTAAGAGAGACAGATGTGTAAAAATGAGACATTGTGGAAAACAGCTTTTTCATATGAAACGTAAAGTGTACGCTCGTCCAACATGGAATGTACCAATAGTCATTGTATTTACAGGGCTCCCTTTCAGAGTCTTCGCTTTACAAAAACAGCTATTTGGCCCAAGCAAGTAAGCTCTATATTTTACCGACTTGGGATACACATTTTTTTGTAAAATCACTTGCATGTGTCTTTTTGTGGTTTTTCAAGTTCATTCAGAAACGCTTCTTTTGCCCGGTCTTGTACTGTTAAGATGCCCAAATGCCACAGAGGAGACAAAGTTCTGATCCTTATGAAGGATGAGATTCAGTTGTTAAATTTCAAGGGATATCCAATGGCTTTTTCCAGGCACTCTACCAAAGAGCCGGCAGAAAGGAAGTCCCTCTCCACTTCCACAAATTTTATGTAAATGGACTTGGGAGAAATCCCCGGGTCCACAATACAGTTTTGAGATAAAAATCCATTGATTCCAACCCACTCTTTGCTGAAGGTTTTGGTGTTGGCCTGAAAATGTAAGAACAAACACTGCTGGAGAGTTCTGACCTCAGCAATACCAAGGTAACAATATATGATTCGGGTGGATTCCATCTCCACTTTGAGGGAGGCCTGCGACAAGGGCATTTCTGCTTCCCCCAAAGTCTCATTTTCAGTGTCCTGGTTGATGCCCTCATGATCAGGGGACTGTGGTTTCTCGTGGCAATCTTCATAACCAATGGCATACAGACCTGGGCTCTTAGGAATCCCCCCAGGTAATAAATACTGGACAATGTTTCCACCAGTTGGTTTGGAGTGAGCAATAGGTATCCAGTCAATCTCCATGTGCAGTTCCAGGCACCTGGCTTCGCTAATAGTGATCTCTAGGAATTTGTAGTAAACGTTCTTCCAGTTCATTTTCTGTACCCTGGTCATGATGATCCTGCCCTCTGGCTTCTCAGAGTTGAAATATTCCCGGAGACGCTTGCCAAGGGGAACCTGGGAACTGATCTCGGCATAGTGATAACGGATATCCTCCTTCCACCGTGTGTTATAGCCAATGCCAAATATGGCCAGTTTGTTAGAAAGATGTAGCCTAGAGAAGTCTGTCCAGCTCTGAAATAACTCCCATTTTAACTGGACGGATTCCAAGATCTGTACAATATTCTGCATCATATCTCGTTTCCTTGAAAAAACATACACAAAAGAACAGAGTGTAAAGTTTAAGGCGAGCAACCAAACGGTTTAGAAGAGCACAAGAAACAGTGTAAGCCTCAAACACCAACTTGTATAAAGAGGAGCACCAGATACTGTAAAGACAAGATAGCATCTGGAGAAATTAACAATGTTGTCTTAGCCCTTCCTGAACTTAATATGACAGAACGTAATCCTACTGACTTGTTCTAGAGGCATCTACCAGCCAGTTAGCCTTACACACTATACAGAACAGTGGAAGTGTCTACAGCACAACATTAATATGAAAATGGCCCTAGCATTATTGAACACAATATGAAGAAAGGCTGTGGCAGAGAAAATGCTCCACATGCAAAAGGTCTCAGGTTCTAGTCTGGACATCTCCAGGTACAGCAGGGAAAGACTCATGCCTAAGACCCTAGAGAGCCACTGTCAGACAGTGTAGAGTGTAGACAATACTGAGCTAAATGGACCAGTGCTCTCACTTAGCACGTATTCTGTGCGGGAAAATATTCTGGGAAGTAGCAGGAATTTCCATGTCCCTGTATTCAACACAAAAAGCTGCACGATCCCATAATTGCCATTCAGAGAATAAAGGAAAAGGTTCCAAGCTTGTATGCTGACAGAGTTCAGCAGTCATCCTCCCAGCAAACAAACAGATGCAGGAGAATGGCAGTAAATGGCAGACATGTGCTCCTTTTGTAACCTCCTCCATTAATGTTTCCTTAACATTATCTTGGTTAGCCAATCTTACATCAATTGCTTTGATTGCCAATATGCGTCCAGGTGCAATTCAAAGTGCTTTAAAGCCCTAAATGTCTTGAAACTAGGATACCAAAAAGATCACTTCCTTTCATACAATCCTGCTCATCCACTGAGGTTATCATGACAGGCCTTTTTGCGTCATCCATCCCTTACTGGGATGCTGTGGGAAGGAAAGCACTCCCAGTTGAGGGTCCCAGCCCTTGGAATTCCCTGCATTGGGACTTCATAGAATCATAGAATAGTAGAGTTGGAAGGGGCTTATAAGGCCATCGAGTCGAACCCCCTACTCAATGCAGGAATCTACCTTAAAGCATCCCTGAGAGATGGTTGTCCAGCTGCCTCTTGAATGCCTCTAATGTGGGAGAGCTCACCACCTCCCTAGGTAATTGGTTTCATTGTCATATTGCTCTAACAGTCAGGAAATTTTTCCTGATGTCCAGCCGGAATCTGGTTTCCTGTAACTTGAGCCCATTATTCCGTGTCCTGCATTCTGGGTTGATCGAGAAGAGATCCTGGCCCTCCTCTGTGTGACAACCTTTCAAGTATTTGAAGAGTGCTATCATGTCTCCCCTCAATCTTCTCTTCTCCAGGCTAAACATGCCAAGTTCTTTCAATCTCTCCTCATAGGGCTTTGTTTCCAAACCCCTAATCATCCTCGTTGCCCTCCTCTGAACACGCTCCAGATTGTCTGCATCCTTCTTGAAGTTTGGTGCCCAGAACTGGATGCAATACTCAAGATGGGGCCTAACCAGTGCCGAATAGAGGGGAACCAGTACCTCGCGCAATTTGGAAGCTATACTTCTATTAATGCAGCCCAAAATAGCATTTGCTTTTTTTGCAGCCACATCACACTGTTGGCTCATATTCAGCTTGTGATCTACAACAATTCCAAGATCCTTCTCGTTTGTCGTATTGATTAGCCAAGTATCCCCCATCTTTTAACTATGAATTTGGTTTCTTTTTCCTAGGTGTAGAACTTGGCATTTATCCCCATTAAATTTCAGTTTGGCTTACCCTAAGAACATGAGAAGAGCCATGCTGGATCAGACCAACGGTTCATCTGCTCCAGCATTCTGTTCACACAATGGCCAACCAGCTATCAATGGGAAATCCACAAGTAGGATATGAGTGCAACAGCACCTTCCTGCCCATATTCCCCAGCAACTGGTGTACAAAGGCCTACTGCCACTGAAACTGGAGGTAGAAAATAGTCCTCAGAACTAGCAGCCATTGATAACCTTCTTCTCCTGGAAGTTGTCAACCCCCTTTTTAAAGCCATCCAACTCTCTCTCATGGCATTGTACCACCACCTGAAAATGTTTTTGTTACATCAGAACTTTAGCTTGAATATCAAAGGATTCTGCTGCCTTTAATTATAATTCTTGGGTTTTTAAAAAAACTGCAGCCTGTTTGCTCTTGTTATTGCATTTAACTCTTTATGTTAGCCATCTTGGGTGATTCAAGTCTTGAACCAAACAGACAGGATATAAGTGTTCTTTGCGAACAAATAATCTGGCGGGGGGAAACCTGACTCCCCACCAGCTTCCTGAACTTGAAGAGTGAAATGGGGTAAGAGATAAACTTTAAAAACAAGAGTACAAACAAATCAGTGTCTAAATCTGGGTTCACAACAGACACATAGCTGCTGGACAGCATGTGTTACAGAGATTAGAGCCCTATTTTAGTAAAGCAAGTTTTTATTTTGATTAAGGACAGTTTGAAGAACTTTATAATTACGTTGGAAGTATCAGTAGCTTTTCTTCTGATTCACAGGAAAGATCCAATAAACTACTTACTGTGATTCTTCAGAAGATTCCTGCTTTATCTTCAATGATTTCTTTGTAGCAGGCATTTCATCTAGAAGGTAAGGTTACAAATAATTGTTAAAGACTGAACATTGCTATTTTAAAAGGGCAACTATACATTTCCTACAACAGTGTCTGAAATCAATGAGAATATGCCCTGACACACCCATTACAGTAGCACCTAAATGCAGTAAAAGCTAGATTTCTTCAGTATTTTGCGGTATATGATTTAGGGGATTAGTCAGATTCCTTTTAAGACTAATACTATTAGGCCAGAGGGTCACATTTCTACATAGAGGCCACTCTGACTTCAATATATTTGAAGATCACGTAACAAATATATTTGTTTCTAATTAAGATTTCATTGGAACACAGGAAGCTGCCTCAGACTGTGTTAGATCATTGGTCCATTTATCCCACTACTGTCAACTCAGGCTAGGAGCAATGGCTCCCAGCATTTCAGGCAGACGTTTTCCCTGTCCTACCTGCCAGGGATTGAACCTGGGACCTTCTACATCCAAAGCAGATGATCTACCACTGAGCTACTGAGCCACCCCTGTACCTATTCCCATTTCAACTAGTATCAAACACAAAAAGTTTATCTGTATGTGCACCCAGATACAGCTATTACTGTCACAACCATGATTATAAGGAAGAAGCTCCAAGGAAGCAAAACTCTCAATATCCAAATAAACTGGTTACATAACCACAGTTTAAATATGCTCACTAACCTTTTGCTGCAAAAGGGTTAGCGGCCTAACTATGGCTTAGCATGCCTTTTGAACAGGGTCACAGTGTGTCTGTATGTGTGAGAGAGGGAATGAATGTCAGTATGAGGCAACTCTACCACCTCAAAAAATAAAAGGTCAGACTGGCCATTAGTAAGCCTATGTGTAGCTTTGGAGAGCTTCCCAATAATCCCAAAAGCTTCTGAGTGCATTAGGCAGTAGAGAAACACAGTACAGCCACTAGACAGATGCAAACAGAAATAGTACCAAATTGACTAGCAAAGGACAGCCCCCTTTCCTAATCTAAAAACCTCACCTTCAGGATACACAATGACAACACGTGGAGAACAGTAAGAATTCTCCAACCAGCAGAAACAGGAGTAGCAGCATTATGTATTAGCAATGGGGGTGGGTATGAGGAAATACAATGCCAGAATATGGGCAACGCTTGGCACTTCTTACCCAACTCTTGGTCTCCTGTTTGGTAACAATGAAGATCTTGACTGTGGTTCCCCCATTCATCCTGCGAGTATTCCTCCATTGTGCTGCCATCCGACTCCAGCTCTTGGTACAAGCCGCTGCTGTTGATAAGCACCGGTTGGCAGGGTTGAGAGTCCCATCCGCCTTGACCAAACACCTGCTCCAGCTGTTCAAATGTGTAACTGCTTTTCCTTTTTCCAACACCATGCTCTTTCACGCGACTGTAACACCTGCGAAGGGTCTAAAACAGAAAGAGCAGGTGTTAGTTTATAGTGGCTTAATTCTAAATATGTTACACAATTTTCATTCATCACTAACTCTAGCTGAGCAAAGCTCCGCAACACATACTCGACTGTTTTAAACAAAACAGGACACTATCAGGTAGCCTTAAAGCAGGTTGAACTTTCACAGCCATTTAAAGTTCCCAACATACAACAGCACTTTCATTAGTATATTTGCCACAAGAGGACAACGCATCTAATTGATCAGCATCATTTAAGAACAGCCATTTTTATTTGTTCTTCTCTACTGCCAAGGGCTTGCCCATCTCAGTCCCCAAACTTACTATATTAGGCAGAACTAAATCCCAGTCAGATACCAACAAGCCCATAAGATGTACACCTTTACAAAGGGAGGAGAAAGAACAGCTACTGTTGCGCCCATAGTTTGGAGAAGAAGATTAAGGGGAAAGGAGAGAGAGGGAGAGAGAGAGAGAAATAGGAGTCACCAAAAGCAGACAGCTGGATCATCCCTTACTCCAAAAAGAAAACATTTTAGAAGTTTTTAAAAAAAATGTTGGCCTAAACTCTTTAGCTAGTAAAATATATTACTTACATATTTTGCATCCTTACTAACTCACTCTGTCTCTTGGGAAGCTGCTGAAATTTAAAAGAGGTGAAATCAATAATGCTCTGAATTCCCATGCTCAAATATCAAACACACAGTACTAAGATGGTCAGGTCTAATCATAAAACATTAAACCCAACAGTCCAGCCTAGATTCTGAAATATCTTATACACCAAGCCTCAATCATGTTTTAGCCACTTTAATTCTTGTTCTGATGCCTCACTTGGCTGCAAGCAGCCTGCATTATATAGCAACGAATGCAAAGCTTTGCAAATCCTCCCTTCTAGGCCTCTCCTTCCCAATTTCCAACTAAACACAACACCTGTTCTTAGAAAAAAAAACTTATTCTACATTTCTTAATGTAATTTGATGTAAGGAGTAGGGTATAGACTGAAAATTGAAAGGGCACATTGTTTGATCTCTTATCAAGAGCAAGTATGTTTCGTTGACAGAAAAAGGGATGGTGATAACTTGGAAATGTTGAGCAGTATTAAGGAAAATAAATTAAGAAGTCCCTTTCTTTTCAGACGTAAGATTGAAGAAGCTAAATAAATCTCTTTACCCAAGTGGCACAAGACCTTGCTATCTCCAAGCCATTTTAGCAGATTAGAACTAAAGTGTAACTTTGCCAGTTTGGAACTGGTGCAACTTTGCCAGCTTCCCCAGTGACTGTGCTGCTGCTCATTTCTTTACCATGCATTTGCATAAGAACTATTCAGTGCCCTTTCTGGATATTTGGAATCCTGGGAGTTGGAATGAAGCTACCCAGTGGTTAATTTTATGGTGCTGGTTTGGAGATGTGGAGATAGCAAAAAATGGGGGAACAGGAATAATTTGCTGGCTAAAAATTAACATTGTGCTTCACTAGACTTGCAGATACCATCAGTATAAGTTGCTTCTCCCTAAACCCATTTTAATAGCAACAAAAGAACTTGGAACACAGAAATGCTACAAGGATAATGATTGAGAACACAATCAATGTGATGGTGTTGCTAGAATATTGGGCCTATATGGGAAGACCCAGGTTGAAATCCTCACTACAAGACACATTTTATTGGGTGACATTGGGTCAGTCATGTTTGCGTGGGGTTGTTGTGAGCCTTGAGCATCTTAGAGGAAGAGTGATAAGGTGAGGACAACAACTTGTAAATGCATGGGTGTTCTCCCCAGAATGGTGGCCAGGAACTAGTTTTACTCATTGCATTTCCCAATTAAAAGAGGAAGGGATGGAGTGTGGCAGGCCAGGCCTCTGCTACCAGTCTCCAAAGTGAAACTGTCGTCAAGAACCTTGGAATTGCCCTGGTTCCTCCATTCAGTTCTCATGCTTACGGAATACTAGAGACAACACAAACACATTCCCCACCTCCTTAAAGCATCACAATATGTTTAGTAAGAAGAAAAAATAAATCCAAGGCTGCCCCAAAGAAAAATACCAAAAAACATAACACACTTTAGTATATTCTAAATAAAACTAGCACATTCTTGTTTGATCCCTATCCAAACACTGAACTCCAAGAGCTTATGCTGTCATATTATGATTTTTCTGCACTGGGGAGATGGGGGTAAGCTAAACATTTGAAATGTTGCTAGCCATCAGTAAAGAATAGGCTTTAAGCCTTTGCACACACTTTGATATTTTCCAGCAGACTGCACAATCCACATACAACAAAGAATTTTGTTTCAAGACTTGGTCCCATTGGGAGTTCAACAGAACTAAATCCACTAAAACCCAGATACTTATGATTAGCATTGTTACAGTGAGTTGATTATCTAACTAAGCAACAGAGTATTATAGCAGACACTAATGTGGGTTCATTAGAGATAATAAATGTTTTGATTAACAGCCAAGCTAAAATAAACAGTGTCTCTAGCACAATTAGCCAGGAAATCTTCATATGCTCTGATGAGGTCTTTTGGGAGTCTCAAGATCCACAAACATGACCTCAAACACCGGGATTCAATTTAGCATTTCAAAGTCTTTTCTGGCAGCATGTTTCAATACTAAGGAAGCAACCTAGCAGCAATCCTATTGAAAGTCCAGAAATATTTTAAAATGAAGAACATGGACTTCAAAAAGATTGTTCCAACATACCTGCAAAGAGCCAGAGCAGGGGAAGCAGAAGTATTACAGGTGAGAACACCACAGATCAGTCATGTGTTGTGACTGCTTCATTCAGCGAAAAGTCAAACATATTGCCAATGGATAACTATGTCAGTCAGGCAAGATCAGAAAATTCTGCATATGTTGTGTAAAGCTATTGCTCTGTAATATATACAGTGTATGGGGGAAGCTATAGTGCTGCTCTCTATCATCCTGCAGACCAAAAGATCACCTACCATGGACAATAAACACCACCCTGCTCAAGCGATGCAATATAGAAGTAAAAAGCAGTCAGATATTGGTATGTACTGCCTTATTAAAACATATATGGAGGACGGCCCTTAATTATCTTGTCACAAGCAAGGCTGAGAAATTACCCGACACTTAGGTTAGCTAGGCATCTCAAATTTTGGAACACTTTTCAGAACTAGTAAGTAAGTAAATGCTTCAAGGTAAGAAAGTATGTGACTGTGCAAGGCAAAAGTAGCCTAATTTTCTAATTATAAACATGAATTGTCCAAGAAAGCCATGCGAATCTGAAGGGGTCAAAACTCAGTGGTGCACCACACACCCTGCATGCAAAAGGTCCCAAATTCAATTAAAAGGATCTCAGATAGCAGAACTGGAAAGGAGCTGCTGCTAGTCAAGAGTAGTCAATTCTGGGCTAGCTGGACCAAAAGTCTGACTACGTTATTACAATAGAGAAAAAACAGAGCCCATTTGCCTGCCACTACTCATTCTTGTCCTTGGCTGATGCTGTGGACAAAACAAAAGACAACAGAGTGCAAAGCCACAAGTCAACATTAAATCTCAAGGCTGTGCCTCAAACTTTTTGAACACCCCAAGAACTCCCGAGCTTATTCTCTCTTGTACACTCACTCTACCCAGCACTGTTCTGCAAGTGAGCGTGCAGAGATGTACTGTCTGCTGCTGTATGTGAGGATTTGTGGCTTGGGGTACTAATCCAACACTGGCATTAGAATAGGGGGGGGGGGGGAAACTGAATTATCTGGCTTCTGCACACAACCACAGCAAAAAACCAGAAGAACAGCTCTTCGTAGTTTCCCTTCCTTCATTAGAATGATGGGACAATGGCAACAAAGTCACTCAGACAAATTAATTGCCTATAAATGAGGGACCCCCTGTCCAGGGGCTTTGAACCTGTCCATGTTTGGGCTGGTGGGGAGAAAGAAGTTTCAACCTGCATGAGAATACTATAATTCATTCCCTTCAGTTTTTCTGTGCTCCCCAAGGGATGGGTGGGGGCTGCCTCACAGTTTAAGAATCACTGTCTCAAAGTGAATGTGGGAAGAGTTGCAAAGAAACACAAAAGTTGCCAATGGCAGGCGTTTTCTGCCAGTGCCTTCATCCCAAAGCGCTAAGGATCAATACAAAGAGTAGCAAACATAGCCTTCTGCATTACACTTATGAGGTGAGGGAAAAGAACAAACCTGAGGTACCTGGACAAATCAAGAGAGGCAGAGAGAGAGAGAAAGAGAGAGAAATAGAAGGGGCTAGGACAAATTATTATAACCTTTCCTACAAGTTGCCCAGGACTCTCATCTCACAGACTGAAAATCCCTCGCATTGGGCACTAATGATACTTTAGTTCCTATTGCTCAGCTTCTGATACTCTATGGGCACCCTTGGCATTGCAGATACATATCTTCAAAAATAAATTAAACCTATGTAAAGCAGAAGCGGGCAACTTGTGGCCCTCCAAATGTTTTGGCCTAGCCAGCATAGCTAATGCGGGATGATGGGAGTTGTAGGCCAAAATATTTGGAGGACCACAAATTGCCCACCCTTTAAAGCATTTTATACAGGTCTTCAGCCAAAAAGAGCAGTGAAAACAAACTGTGGCATATGTTCAGTCAATAAAAACAACAGTCCTGCATGTAGGCTTACAACTGAAACGACATGGCATAAAAAAAAAAGGTGTAAGAAGGAAGATTTTTTTAAAAAGCAAACAGGCACCGATTCTATTAGATCATAGTTCTTATAATAACACCAGCCATAATGAATGCATCTAGCTAATATCTGTTGATATAAATGTGGTCTTTGAAAGAAGTTCATTGCTGACCATCACCACCATTTTGTATGAATCTTCTTATTAACTCTCAAAAGCGCAATGCTCTTCTTACTGTCCTGTTGGAAATAAGTTTTATGTTAGCTCTTACACTTCCATTCTTATTTCGTCATAAGCATGTTTGGTGGCTGCCAGTGCATTTAGCGTTTCCTATAAGAATCAAGAATTACTCAGAAATAAGTTCCATTTGTCACAGGGGTCAGGGTATTCGTTACAATGTCTCTAGAAAACTGGACCTTCGGCTCCAACTTTGGTAATCAGTACCCAACTTCCAAGACACAGCCTACAAAACAAGCCACTGCTTCCTACCAGACACAATCCTTTAGAAGGGCTTCAACGGTTCTATATGTTTCCCATTTGCACACATATAGCCAGTTGAACCACTCGGTTCCTCCTTGCAGGGTTCCACACAGCAGATAATGAGGGAGCAGGCTGCAATCACCTTTTCATCGACCTCTTCTTGTGTGCCCTTCAAAAATGATTCCCCAAGAAAAGGGCATAAAGTAGAAAACTGGATCAACTACTTCTGATCAGTTCAATACCTGCTGAAATACTCGTGTGATCTCCTGCTTACCCAAGAATAATTCATGGTAGAGATTCGGCAATTCTGGAGAATGTATCTGCATATGCTCTGAATCAAGGCAGACCAAACTGAAATCACATGCCCTGAAGCACTCCACTGTATGCAAACAAGCCCAGAGAACCCTCATTTGTGTACCTAAGTAACTACTGGTTTCTGTGAAAATTAATCACTTTAATTCTCCCAGTAAACAGAAAGAAAATTACACCCAGGAAGGTAAAGTATAAGCATTAATCAAATTATCTGTACTAAATCAAGTATCAGATAAGGAGATCAGCTTAATACATTATTGTGCTGAGAAGCCAAGCAGCATATTTTCATATTGCAGAAATTTCAAAGACTCATCAAGGAAGCTGTCTTCGACCTACAGTAATGATGTCCAGTCTTCACAGATGACTGAATATTTGTCAGATGATAGCTGTCCAATATATATGGCATGATTCCACTAGATAATGCTGTATTCAAAAGGAATAAGATGTCCACAGACTTAAAATTCATATGCTAAGGACAAGCGTGGCCACTGTTTTGACCTCCTGTGTATCTTGGGCTAATGCATTTCCTTTACTTATTATGTAACATGATTAAACATATTCCTAATAAGTTCTATTGCCTTGAAGACTGAAAGTGATCAAGGGGCCATAGCTTTTAAAACAAAGTTGAATTTTACTCTTCATCTGAGCTTGTACATCTGTAGCTCACTTTGTTTTTGTCATGGCATCTTCCACTCAAGAAAAAGAGGCCTTTAAAATTCAGAGCCCTCCCTTGCCAGCATATTGATGCAATTGACTCTTATTTTTCAAAAAGCTTCATCTCATTCTGTTGCTCATTATCTGTTAATTCTTGCTTTGGAGAATCAAATTTGTTTTCTTCTTTTTTTTTTAGAACTTTTCAGCACCTTCACCCTTAAAAGAGTAGAGGCACAAATTTACAATGGAAGAGGCAAAACCAAGTCCCTAATTTAACCATTAGCCTCTTTGATATTTCAGTCAAGAGACGTAGTACTGATTCTCAGAATCTCAAAACTTTTCAAGGATATGCAATTAGGAATAATTTGATAACCCCACTTGAAGCTCTTGTTGAAATTATTTAGCTCAAATATAAGAATTTCCTTGCCACTACATTTTCAGACTTCCTTAGGACTGAATTCTCACACAAGAGCTGATGTATACAATACAGCCTAAACAGAACTATTGATGTGCAGTGCAATCCTATGCATGTCTACTCAGAAGTAAATCTCACAGAGTTCAATAGTACTTACTCTCAGGTAGCGGTGTCTAGGATTGCTGCCTAAGACTACAATAACATGCATACTTATCTGTGAAGTAAGCTTCATTGAATTCAATGGGACTTACTTCTGAGCAGACATGCATAGGATTGTGCTCAAATACTCATAAAATGTATGACTATTCATGCTTCCTTTCAACTGCCTACTTCAAGTAAAATGTTCTGAATTTCTCTTCTGTTGAAGCATACGCCTTGACATTAAGCACATAAACAATTTCTTTATAAAGGGCTTTAAAATATTCACAATTGAGCAAGATATTCGCAGATACAAAAAAAAAGGATTAATATGGGTAAACTATAAAATGCTGGTGGGATAAGGGAACTGAATGACTTTATAAAAACATTTTCCACTCTGTGGATTGTGAGCTGGCTAATACAGCAAGTCAGCCAAGTTAATTAACCTTCAAATATATTATAATGGGTATCAGTGATAAAGCAAATTACAGTTTCTTCTATATAGAACATAGTCTTCAGCCATCGGCTGTTGGCATTATTGGGTTCGTATTTGTGTGGCAATAACAAATTACATAAAAGCACTGAAACCTGGAACTTCGTAAATGCATACTATTGGAGCACTAGCGGATTAACACAGAATACAACATTTATGCATTAATGAATCATTTTCTAAGCTCCTTAAGATAAAAAATAAAGCATTTAAAATAACATATTAAGATTTTAAAGCATGCACCTATGTCACACACTTTTGCAGGGCTTCTTGTGAACTGAAACAATAATAGCTCACATTAAGCCCATAGAACCAAAACTATCTGAAAGGGCACAGATGAAAGAAGCAAAATCACTAATGTAGCAAATGTAGCAGAAAGGGATTTATGGAGATTTTTGCTTGTCCTCAGAACCACAATGAGAAGCAGTGACTTGCCCAAACATATCAAGTAACATCTGAGCTTGGATTTGAAGCTAAGTCTTTCAAATGATTCATTCTTGCTGTACCATGCTGAGGCTAAAATCTTATATTCACTTGTCTGAGAGTCCCACTAAACTCAATGGGGCATCTTCCAAGTAGACATATATAGGATTGCACGGTTAATATCCTAGAGTGAACTGGAATGGGATGCAAATTAAAAGCCAGGTCTCTAGGAAATATGCAAGGCAGTGGATCATTGAATTTTGGGCTGGATTAAATTGATATTTAAAACATGAAAGCAACACCATTTATGACGGATTTCATTTCAATAGTTAAGCAATGCTGTTTTAAGAATAGTCATTATCAATACTATGAACTAATAATATAAAAGAAAAGTATGGTGTATCCCCAGCCAAAATCATCATCGTCATCATCATCAATTTAGCGCAGAGTGATCTCTGAGCTCTTTTCATATTAGCCAAAGACACAAAATGAGTATCAGTGTGGATACTCATATGTAGCTATCATGCTACAACAAGACAATCACTTCAAACTGACAAACCTAAAGCCTCCTGCCTTGTCTGCAAAGCCATAGAGGCTAATCACAACTTTAAATCTAAGAGAAGGAAAGCCAATAACACCCGCTATTCTAGATCCATAGGTCTATAAGGTTTAGAACAATAGTATCTAACAGATCACTTTCTCCCATATGAGCCAGCCCACTCATTGAGATAATTTAAGAAGACCCTCGTAGAGATGTAAAATTTCCGGAAATTTCGAGACCATGGAAAAAAACATTTGGGGGGGGGGGGGGGGAACAAAAATTTTGGAAAAATAGAAAAAGTAGCAATGGTTATTTTTTTAGTGCTGTTTACAGATCTAAAGACACTTTATTGCTTTAAGACAGCCTTCCCCAACTTGGTGCCCTCTAGATATTGTGGTTTTCAGCTCTCATCAGCCTCAGGCAGCATGGTCAATGGTTAGGAATGCTGAGCCTTATAGTCCAAATCAGCCGGAGGGCTGCTTTAGGAATGTAAAGTAACCTTTCTGTTTCAAAAGTTTTTTTAAGTATATAGTTTGCTCATAAAAATAATTATATTTTAAAATTTTGAAAAGTAAACTCAGTTAGTACATTTGTAATTATTGTCTGAGTAGATTCGATATCTAATGATTGCTACAGCATCAGAAACACAAGACTCTATAGAACAAAACCCAAACTGTCAAGAATGCACATTTATTGCCAGGAATGCACAATGGTGACTCTACTCACATGTTGGGAAACTGAGCATAAATGTTTATCAGTAAAATATACTTTACATCAATAATTTCAATAAGGACTGAAATAACTAATTATGCTGGGAATCTTACAGAAAGGATTTAAAATGCATTTTACCGCATGGCTTCATTACTTCTAGACATTTTACATCTCTAGCCTTACTATAAAAGTGTTATTACATAGCTTTTAGAAATCATTTTGGGGGAAGTAAAAACTGGATAACAATATATTAATACTTTTGTCTTAAATTCAAAAAGAAAATAATTCATAATCCAAAGCTGTTCAATTTTCCCAATTTTTCGGAAAAAAACCAAAAATCGTCCTCAGAAAAAAAAGGTTCTCCCCCAAATTTTTCCGTTTTCTTCCCCCAGGGCCTTCACATCTCTACCCTCTTGTTAATTCCAAACCAAAAATGATTTTGTTGGGGCAACAGAGAGGTCTTTCTTTCTTGCTGCACCCTGACTTTGGAACACCCTCTCCTAGGGAAATTCATTTTGCTCCCTCCTTGGTGGCTTTTCCCCGCAGCCAAACACTTCCCCATTCAGGAAAGCCTTTGGTCTTTAAACAGCTGGATGTTATTGTTTGCTTACTATACGTATATGCAGTCCTTCCATTTTCAAAGAAAACAGTGGTTTTGATTATGTTTTTATGATGCTTTTTATTGCAGTTGTTCTTCAATTGTTTTGTTTTATTACTGGATTTTATTCTTTTTATCTGTTATTGTATTTTATTATTCTTGTAAACTGCTTTGAACTATATGAGGGAGAAGGTATAAATATTTTCAATAAATATAATTTATTTAGGTTGAAGACAGAAGCCTTTATTCTTCTGTAAAGATGCTATCAATCAGTTTGGGAAACAAAGTCATTTATAAAATTGCATGTACCCCTTGATTCCTAAAACCATTTTAATCACACAAAGTTCTATCCCACAATTGTAACAACTTGCTATAGCTGCTCTGAACAAACACTTATGTTTGAAAGCACTTCCTCCTTGCAAGACAGGGCATAGCTATTCAACTGGCTTTGAACCAGTTGAACCACCATACACCCTGGTTACTGGTTTTAAACAGATATCATTAAATTGACAGAGAATCTATATGTCACGCAGAGAGTAGGTAACTTTGTGGTGCTTGACAGAAGATTTAAAAATGTGCTTCATGTTAACTTTTTAAGGGAAAACTGTCTGGGATATGCACCAAAAAAGATTTGTACACTCTGATCAAAAAAAGCTGGTAGGTCTTGATACATGGTCACTTCCGTTGCCAGTGAGAAAGGTTACAGGGAGGAGAAACACTGCACACAGCACCCCAGCGTGTGTGTGTGTGTGGTGCGGGGAAGAGAGACAGAGAGAGAGGTAGTGCTCATGTATCACACCCACTAACACGTAGGCAAGTATCCCATGTTAAAGCATACAACACTAAACTAGAAGGAAGCAGGCACCAGGTTCTGCCCAGGCATACTATCCCCGACAGTACTATTAACATAGTAAAAGTAAAGCAAGTTTGCTTCCACCATTACTGATTCCAGTAAGCAAAATAAAGAAATAAAGAAATACCACAACATGCCAGAATATTACTCTTTAAAGAGTAAGGTGGCTAAGTTGCCATCAGGTCCAATATCAGTAAGAGTGAAAGGGAAAGTAAGGACACTTGAGATTATGAGCAACATTTATAAACTTTATTTGGTGTTATACAAATCACTTCTATTCTATCCTATCTAACTCTGAAAACTTAACTGAAACAAACAAGTTTCGCTTTAGTGAGTGACTAAGTTCATTCACTCTTCAGAACCACATATAAAAAGTGAGGAATACTAAGTGCATCTTACACTGATTAATATTGCCTTGTCAGTCATGACACCCTCTGAAAGAAAATCAGCATGGAGAAAACAACAACTACATTTACTCCACAAGACACTACTATCTTAAAGAGGAATGTATTCATTCAGCTAAAAGTCCATCAAATCTTTTCAGCCAGAATTAAGAAAGCCATCTGTGGCTTTCTGGAATTATTCAATGTCCTTGTGATCTGGCAGAAAATTGAAGCACATGACTAACTTGTATGAGATTTTTCATTCATGAGGTATCTAAAAGTTCACATACTGAGGGACGTTTATAAAGCTTTGAGGTGTAGTTTCATTCCACATGAGTCTGCCCACTCATTTCCCTACAGCTAAAATTCTGTACCATCATATCCCTTTCTAACTCCAGCCATGCTCAAACCGCACAAACAGAACAAGACCAAATTTTCAAAGCCTACATTTAGAACTGTTCATTTTACCATTTCCGCTAAACATATTTACTGTACTTGTTATTGCTAACTGCTTTTCTTCACAATTAAGACCCAGAATTGTCCATATTATCTCTAGATCTTGCCCAATTGAATTAGAAAGAAAAAGCAGGAACCAAAACCGAAAATGTTCCTAATATTAGTCAAGCTATAGGATCTTATTCTCCAGCAGAACTCAAACGCCTGCTTCTCATACCCAGAGTTGTTCGCTATGATTTGTTACACCCTTGCTCCCTTGTGTCACATAAATGACTTCGTTTTTGCAGGTGAGCACTTTTGTAAAGGCAGCATCCTGACCCTAGAAGAAAACAGAGCCAGCGTGGTAGTTTATCACCTGCCAAACTTCCAAGGTCTTCAGGAACTAGACCAGAAAAATCTTCAACTGTGAACAAGACTGGAATGGATTGCTTTATTTTTGTTGTTTCTTGCTTTTAGAAAAAGCGGGTGATGCGATTTCTTCACCCAAAACGAGGTCATGTGGCGAATAAGCTAACCGTCCCTACAATCAAGCTATTTCAACTGGCCACGACGGACCAAAGAGACATACATACAAAAGAAAAAGAAAAGAGACACTAAAGACTGCAAGAGGATGAGTGTGCTGGCCGCCACAAGGTCCCTGGAGAATCATCTGGAGGCTTTCAAATGAAGCCCGAAGGGGGGGGAAGAGCCATTTTTCCTGGGCGAAAGGCTAGGGCGCTGAGACTGACAGGGAGGACGCGACCATACCCCCAGGGAAGCCCCCAACCGATTGATAAGCCACCCTTTCCAGGGAGCGCCCGGGCATCATCACCAAGACTACCACTTCCTCCTCCTCTCTCGAGCACCACACGCTGCGCAGCGGCTGCGCTCCGTACCTTGATGCGCTCCCGACACTGCGAGGGCGTCCGCTCGTAGCCCAGTTCGGCCAGGGCCCGGGAGACGCGCTCGTACATGGCGGGCCCGGGGGCCTTGCTGCCGAACACGGTGCCGGCGCCCTCCAATTGCTGGTACCGCGCCTCCACGAGCCGCTCGTTGCCCCACACGGCGATGAGCGCGTTGGTCTCGGCCGGCGTCCACGACATGCCTCGGCAGGCGGCCGCCGTGGCGGTGCCTCCGGGTGAGAAGGATACGGAGGGGGAGGCTCCGCCACGGCCCCCGCCGCCGCCGCCACTACCGCCTCCCGAGCCGGCCCCAGCCCCCGCCGAGGTCGCCGCGGCTACGGAGCCCGGCCCGGTGGGGCCTAACGGGGAGGCGCCGCTAGGCGTGGAAGGGTCGGAGAGGCTGGGGTTGCCGTCGCTGAGCGCACCGGGCGAGCCCGGAGACAGCACCTCCATCTTGGGGATCTTCAGCGGCGGCTCGGCGGCGGGGAGCTGTGAGGAGCCACAGGGCGCCGCCATATTGGAGCTGCGAGCCGAGCGGGCGGAAGTGACGGAGGGAGCCCAACGGGCGGGGCTTCCGCCAGGCGACGACGATATGAATGGAAAGCGGGAGAATAGAAAAAAGAAAGGGAAGGGGGAGTGTTGGAACGCGTGCCGCAGGCGAGTGCGCACGCGCGGGAGGGGGCTCCCAACCGGCCTTGAGAGGACGTTAAACGGTTCTCTCAACCGCCTTCGCTTCGCTGCCTCAGGCGCTTGCTTACCCTCATGTCCTCGAAAGCTCTGTTGAGACTTCGGGCAGTATCCAATGAGTAGAACCACTGAAATGAATGGGACTTAAGATAGTCATGATGAACTTAAGGCCTATTAAGTGGGTTTACTCTAATTAGGACTAGCTGTGGATATGACTTTTTGACAAGTAAAAATAATAAAACAAGTCAGGAGTTGTGAGGGCTGTGAGGAGGGGGAACTAGTCTTCTCCCCCCCCCCCCCCCCATGAGATTTTGGCCACGAAACCCCATCAAAGCTATTACAATTATATTTTAATTAATTCACTGCATGTCTGTACCACTCAATAGCCAAAGCTCTCTGGGCAGTTTACAACAGCAACCAAAACCATAAAATACCACATTAATACAATACAACATGAACGTTTAAAATTGCAGTATTTAAAATTACAGTATACCCCAAAACACAGCCAAAAATCCCAGAACCAAGCTTTCCAGCAGTGCAAAAGTTTTAAATACAAAGCCAGATTTAAAATAGAAAGCCAAAAATACATGGGAAAATGAGGTTTTCACCTCGTGGTGAAAAGACCATGTCGGTGCCAGGTGAGACCCTCTGAGAAGGTTACTCCACAACAGGTGCTGCAGCAGAAAAGGCCCTCTCCTTAGTATAGCCACCCATCTTCCTTTGGTAGGGGCTGCCAGAGAAGGACTGCTGAAGATGATCTTACACTCCAAGGAGGTTTGTTTATTTATATTTATTATAAATGAAACAAGAGACACTAAAAGCGAGAGGGGAAAAACAAAGCAAGCAATAAAACAAAACCACTGACAAATTTACTGACCTACCCTGACCTTGGCATGGACAATTCCAACCCAGATCTCCCAGGCGCTTATCTGAAGAGGCAGCCTTGATTCCAAACTACCCCCATCTATTTAACCAGGCCCATGGAAAAGCAAAGTACCTGCCTAATTAATAGAAAATACATGAACCCATGGGACCCATTTCCACCTCTTGAATACAGTTAGAGGGATATTACTTAAAAACCTTACTGCTCAACGCTTAAAGATACATGCATCCATCCAGGAGCTTGATACAAAACCACTGTCCTGGGTGGTATGAACAGACACTGGCCTGTTTTGGACGACACGCTAATCAAGTGGGGGGTGGACAATTGTCCATTGTGTTGCTCATTGGCAGCGTTCGGACGACATTTTAGGGAACGGAGGTGGCATTTGGACGACACGATAATCAACACAACTGACAATTGTTCCCCCCCCCCCCCCGTTGATTAGTGTGTCGTCTGAAACAGGCCACTGAGGACCAATGTAGGGTGCTTTAAAGAAGCACTCATTTATTTTTTTAACGGTGGTGGTGTGCCCCAATTAAAAACAGTAATGTTCTGTTCCTGTGCTGATTTCCTTTATTCTGTTCTTAATTTTTGATTCCACTCTTCATTCAAAGACCTCAAAAGTGGTGTGCTATGTAAGATTCCCCACCGCCCCTGCTGCCTTTTATCCTACAGCAGCCTGTGAGGTATGTTAGGTTGAGGATTTAGACCAGCCTTCTCTGAACCTGGTGCCTTCCAAATATTTGGAACTGCAGCTCCCATCAGCCCCAGGCAGCATGGCCAATGGTTAAAATTTAGGCAAGTGGGTAGTCCAAAACATCTGGAGGACACCAAGTTGGGAAAGGCTGGACTAGAAACAGCTGCCTGGTGTTATTTAGACCTGTTTTCCCCTCCAGATGTGTTGGATCTCAGCTCTCAATGTTCTCATCATCATGCTGGCTCTGGGTTATGGGAGGGTGTAATGGAATTTATTAGAGTCTTTGTAAGTGATGGAATTTTACTGGAAGGTGAAGTGTATGAGTTGAAATGTATGTGAAGAAGTTGTGCCTGTGGGAAAGAACCAAATTGCTGAACAAGCTTTTGCCTGAGATAAGAAGTAGAGAATAATTAATGCACACATAGTAGTAATCTAGCCTTATCAATATAAGCTGTAACTGGATTTGTTAAAACCATAGAATGATCAATGATGACATTTAACCTATATATGTTACTAACAGTGGCTGAGCAGCAGTCTCTCCTTCCGGCATGTTGAGGAGATTCTATTGCAGCGTGTGGTCTGTCTTACTGATAAGAAATAAAGGCAGTTTGGGCAAGAAAGCAACCTGAGTTGTGTTCGGTGTTCTGAAGTTCCACAACAGAGGAAGGTTGGAGAAGGCTAAATTATTAAATCAGCCAGTCCCCAATCTGTTCTTGGGCAAGGTGGTAGAGCGAATGGTGGCCTCTTAGCTCCAGGGATTTCTGGATGAGATGGATTATACTGTATAGATACATTTCTATCTGGCTTGGGGCCTGGTTATGGACAGGGATTGCTTTGGTCGCCTTGGTGGATGATCTATGTTGGGAACTAGCCATGTGTATGTGTAACCCTGTTAGTTCTGCTGGACCTTTTGGTGGGCCTGCTGGGAGAGATTGTCTGGAGTTTTGGGATCCAGTGTCATCAATACGCTGATGACATCCAACTCTGTCTCTCCTTTCCATCTAAATCCAAGGAAGCTGTTCTGGTTTTCAACTGCATTTAGAGATTAGAATGAGGAAGATTTCCCCGCTCACTGTGTTGGATCTCTGAATAGCTTTTGATAATGTTTGTCCACTACACTATTTTCCTGCACTATTTGGGATATCAAGTCACAGTGTCAGGACTTGCTCTCTAGTGGTTTTATTCCCTTTTCTCTAATCATACATAGAAGGTGACCGTTGGAGAGGTGAGTTTGCCTCCATAGAAGTTGGCATCTGAAGTTCTATGTACTCTCACAATGCTCCTTAATATTTATATCAAGCTGCTGGGATAATTCATCTGGAGCTTTGGAGTTTGGCATCATCAACAGGTTGGTGACATTCAGCTCTATATTTCACTAACTAAGCATCCAGGAGTTGCTGTATTTGTCCAGTTATCAAATGAATGACACCAAATAGATCGAAACTGAATCCAGACAATACGAAGCTAATGCTGGTAGGAAATCCTTGTGCCATGATGGGGTTAAATATGTCAGTAATTGATGGGGCGATTGTTACCTTATCAGCATAGGTTTGCAGTTTGGATGTCATAGTGGGCCCTGCCACGCTTTCTGATAAGCAGGTTGCTGTGCTCTCTAGAGCAGCTGTCAATTACATTTAGAGTAGGGGTTTGCACGGACCCCCCGGATCGGATCGGGACCAGATCGGGACCTCCAATTTTGTTCCGGATTAGATCGGAACACAATCAGAGGTCCCCCGGATCGGATCGGACCTGATCCCGATCCAAAAATCGGATGTCCGATTTTTGGATCGGCCGCCATTTTTACCCATAGACTTGCATTGGGGTAAAGAAAGCTTTCCCCCAATGCAAGTCTATGGGGAAAAATGGCGGCAGGGGGGTGAGTGTGGGCCTAACTCCTCCCTCCCTGTCCCTCCCCCCCTTGCGCTTCTTACCTGCAGGGGCCTTCTGCTCCCATCCGCTGGCGTCCACGGGCACCAGCGGACAGCAACAGACGACCCCGGCAGGCAAGTGGGAGCCCCCTCCCTCCTCCCCCTCATGATCCTCCTTACCTACGGGCCTGTCCGCTGTCATCCGCTGCTGCCTAGGCAGCAGCGGATGACAGCGGAGGGCCCCCGGCAGGTAAGCCCCCCTGGCGATCCTCCTTACCTGCGGGGCCGTCCGTCGCCTTCACCTGCATAGATCTACTGAGCACTAGGCTTCGCGGCCTAGTCCTCAGTAGAGCGCCAGGTGGCGCTCTACTGAGAACTAGGCCGCGAAGCCTAGTGCTCAGTAGATCTACGGCAGGTGAAGGCGGCGGATGCCCCTGCAGGTAAGTGGGGGGGCCCTCCTCCCCCCTCACGATCCTCCTTACTTGCCGGGCTGTCCGGTGCCATCCACTGGCGCCTGTGGATGGCTGCAGACCGCCCCAGCAGGTAAGCCTCCTCCCCGCATTCGCGTTCCTTACCTGCCGGGGCCGTCCATGGACGGCCCCAGCAGGTGAGGGGCGCGAGTGGGGGGAGGGGGTCCGATACTCCGATCCAACACAATCCGGATCGGGTCCTTTTCGGATCGGATTGGATCGGCCGATCCAGGTGCTGTGGATCAGATTGGATAATTTTATCCGATTTCCCCTGGATCGGGTCCGGATCGTGGATCGGACCCGATCCATTGCACACCCCTAATTTAGAGGACAGACCGCTTGCCCTATTAGACGAGAGGGACCTCAACACACCAATACACATTTTTGAAATTTCCAGGTTTGACTAGTGTAATGTGCTTTATTTGGGGCACCCTTCAAAGGTAACTCACACATTCAGCTGGTGCAAACTGCTGTCTTGTGTTAAATGTCAGGAGATAGGAACCTTTGCTTTTATCAACGGCACTAGTTGCCATCCTTTTCTGGACCCAATTCAAGGCTCTGGTTTTTAACCTAAATCTCCACATTGGGAAGCACCCCCTTTTTACAGAGACTGTTTTCCCCTTTATCAATTCTGCTATTCATGTGTCAAATCAGGCAATGCTTCAGTTACTGCTAATAGAAACAAGTGGAATGTGCAACAAAATAATGCAACGTATCCTCACCCTGTAATAGAAGTGCTTATGTTCAGGGTTCCAGCCAGTTATGCCTGCTTCCAAGATACTACAAGCAATTAGGGGCTCAACCAAGCCAATTCATTCCCTGCTTACCCAGTTTTCTGTTTTCCCTTTCCAGTTGACATCTAGCATTCTGTAACTCCTGGTGATTGACTGATCAATCTGCAGTGGGCTTCTCTCTCTCTTTCTCTCTCTCTTTTGGTGGAGAGGGTTGCCTCTTTGACTTTTTTGTATTTTTTCAAACCTTAAGAATCCCCTGAACATGCCAGTATCTCCCTCTCATTTCTCGGTTCCATTTCTGTCAGCAGTGCTCAACCATCTGAGTTCACTACTAGAGGGAGTGATGATTGCTGTGAAACAAGCGTGAGAGCTCACTAGTTTCTATTCTAATTCCTCTCGTATGGCCTATAATGTTCAGGAAGATTTCTAACCTTTTTTCTAATGGGAGTTATTCTTGTCTTTCGATCTTTCAGGATACTAACGTCCCCATCAATACTGTGGCTAAAACTGACTACTAATCCAGTTGAGGCCAAGCAGGGTGCTAGTATTCTATCTTACCTATGAATTAAACAGAAACAAACACAGGCTCAGACATGGAGTCCACAGGTGCAACTGGACAGGCAGTTCCTTCCCCACAAACTCTTCCAAGCACCTTCCCCTATTAAATAGTATGTCTGCTGATGCTCAAATTCAACTTATCCCTTGGTAGAAGTGAGCAGATTTTTTTCTGATTATTTTGCTAGCCTTTCTCCCTCTTGATTTTTAGTGTGTGTGCGCGTGTGTGTGTGCACTTGTGTTTGCAGATGGAGCATCTCAGCACTTTCCAAATCATGGTGTGCATAGCTTGGTTGCTCTCCCACATCTGAGCACTAGAGGGAGCTCTTGCTCCCTATAAAAGTGACAGCTTTATAACTTACTTAGTGGGACTGGATTTTCAGTATTATCCTCTTTCAGGGTTGACTTCATTGAAATTACAGAACATTTTAAAGGAATGTTTTCCATTAAGTCTCTGTCCTATCCTAAATTAGGTCTGATTTATGTGCATAGGTATCCACTATAAGGTAATCCGGATCCTGTATTTACATGCATGTAGAAAGGCTGCATCAGAACTGACTATCCATATACATTTTCTGGGGTTGTCTATATGAACAGAATCCTAGATTTCTGTTGCTTTGGGTCCTATTAATGGATCTGTTTCTGGGACAGGGAGTATGTGGAAACTGGTTTTGGCAAAACACAAAATGTGCTCGCAATTTAAAAATAGAAAAATACCCAATTAACATAAAATGCTATGTGGCATGATTTAAAAAAATATATTTTATAGCAAAAATATTGTTTTTAAGCAGGATGTTAGAATATTTTTGTATAAAAACACTGCTGATAGCCTAAGTGAGTACATGGGATCACCTCCCCACACACTGCACATCTCAATGTGTGAGGTTCACTCCCCCCTTTACACATCTCAATATGTGAAGCATTTCACCACGGCAGCCACATATTGGATGATTTTTACTTGTCCTGGCTGTTTCAATTTTAATTTATTATCTTGCAGCCAGTTCACATTTCGTCTTTCTTTCCTTGGCCTGGAGTGCATAGGTTAGGGAGTTCCTCTCTGCACTGCAGTGGTTTGAATGATTCTGTTGAAATTAAAGGTTACTGAATAGTCCTGGAGCTCAGTGTTGCAGCATAGCTGAGCACAGCCTTGCCGCAGGACCTGCAGGGCTTGGTGCACATAATCTATGTTTAATGTGTGCTGCATTTACAAGGTGCCCCTAACTTCAGGTTAAATTATGAGCTCCCAGCCCTGTCTTGTAAATTTTCTTAGAGTTCTTTTACACAAGACCTCTAAAGGCTGAAGTAAAAGGCCATGTGTCTGTACGACAACAGTACAAGATTCCGGCTGCTCTGGAGCCCTGTCTTAAACAGTAGCTTGGATCACACGTCTTGCAAAACTAAGCCATTGTTTGGCATTACATACGTGAGCATTTCGCTTATGCATGCATTCCTCCTCCTCCATGCACTCAAATTCCTCCCTTTCACAACAAACCATGGTTTGGCATTACATGGGAACAGAGTCACTGGGGCTATTCACACCACATGTTGTAGCTCATCATGGCTTATTTAACCCTTTGATGGATTTTTTTGGTGTTTTATTACTCTTTGCTGATTGAATCTGGTTTAAAATTGTATTCGTTTATTGTGATTTTAATATGTGTGTGTGTGTGTGTTTTAAGCTGTTAGCCATCTCAAGAAACTTAGATGAGAGGCATATTATTGCAGATTAGCGTGCCACAGGGAGGCTGACCAAGGAAGGCATATCATGTCAGAGAATGGGCTTGTTCAGATGCACGCTAAGCCATGGTTAGGCGGCTAACCTAGGGTGACCAGATAAAATCCAGGTCAGGGCTCATGTCAGTTGTAGAGAAAAGGGAATTTCAGCCAGTGTCATTTGTATGCAATTAGTTCCTGGTGAAACTCCCTCTTCATCACAACAGTTAAAGTTGCAGGGGCCCTGCCTTCTTTTGTATATGGTCACTCTAGTATAGTGCCTGCAACTTTAACTGTTGTGATGAAGAGGGAATTTCACCAGGAACTAATTGCATACAAATGACACTGGCTGAAATTCCCTTTTCTCTACAACTGTTAAAGTTACACGACCCCTGACCTGGATTTTATCTGGTCACCCTAGGCTAACCCTATTGCAGCAAGTAGTTAGTGAGTGTATTTAAACCGTGGTTATGTAGCCACCATGGTTAGGAATGGTTCACACAGCATACTGCCCCTGTTCAGAAGGCATCTTAAACCATGGCTTTAACCATGGTGAATAAGGCAAAAAGCCTAAGTCACCATGGTTAAAGCCATGGTTTAAAGTGTCTTCTGAACGGGGCCGCTAAGTCTTGGGTTACATAACACACTCACCCGTAATGTTTAGTTCAAAAGGCTTAATCACCATGACTTAGTGTGTCAGGAACAGAAAAAAGTTAATCTACAGAAGAGCCTTGAAAGAATATTAGTGACGTCATAAATCTGCAGGTGTTGCAGAAGAGGCGGAGAAGGCCAAAGATAAGGGAAAGAAGATAATCTAAATTGTCCCTTAATTGAATTATTGGCTGATGTAATGTCAGTGTAATGGTGTATGTAAACTGTATATATTTGTACATTTGTATGAGATGGTGGTTGGTAGTTGATGGCTGTTGGAGAAGGTTGTTTGTTATTCAGTAAAAATCCTTTGGAGAAACTCAACGTGTGTGAGTGATTCTTTCATAAGAGCTCTCAGGACAGAGCAGGAGGCTGGAGGCTGGAATTCCACTAGAAACTCTGCTATACTAAATCATTTACCCGGACATATTGTGTTATCTGAACAGGGTCAGTGCCTTGAAGACAAAGCAGGACCCAAGATACAGCAATACTTTTAAGAAAACCTGTACCTTGAGAAGAGAGAGGCTGCAAGCTTTGAGACCTACAGTGATCTAATCTGTAGTTTTGTGTGTGTTGCAGCCTCAGGGTGCTTGATCATGACATGTGGATTGGCTAAGCAGGGGCTGGAAGCTTCTTCTCTATCCTCTGTGAAGGACACAGATGGTAAGTTCTGTTGAAAACACTTCTGGCAAAAGTCAGTGAGCAAGAAAGTGGTTCCTTGTAGCATGTGTGTATGTTTGGGGGAGTTAACTGTTATACTGCAGTGGGAGATTCAGGATAGATAAAAGGACTTCTTCACACAGTGCATAGTTAAACTATAGAATTTGTTACCACAAGATGTAGTGATGGCCACCAATTTGGATGGCTTTACAAGGGGGTTGGATAAATTCCTGGAGGAGAAGGCTATCAGTGGCTACTAGTCTTGATGGCTATGTGCTTTCTCCAGTATCAGAGGCAGTAAGCCTATATATATCAGGTTTTAGCCACTCTCCTCTTTTTCTCCAGCTTTGATTTCTTTATGTTTTAAATCTTCTGTTAGTACAGTTTCTTCCTTCTAAGCTCACTCAGCCTTATCTCTGCTATAAATTACCTTTTCTTCTCATTTCTATGGCTCCTCCTCAGTTACTTTCACTTTCTTATTCCTCTCACCCTCAATTTACTCAGTGGAGCCCCATTGGCTGACAACTGGTCAGCCAACACACTTTCATAGCTATGCTTTCAACTAGGGATGTGCACTGGATCGGACCCGATCCACGATCCGAGTCCGGTCCAGTGGGAAATCGGATAAATTATCCGATTTCCGATCCCGCAGCTGGATCGGCCGATCCAATCCGAACCGGTCCGAAAAAGCTCCGAACCGGTTCGGCGGATCGGCGGATCGGCGGGCGCCCACTGGCGCCCACCGCCGCTTCCATTGGCGGGCGCCAGCGGGCGCCCGCCGATGAAAGTGGACAGCGGGGGGGGGGGAGGAGGGGGGCACTTACCTTCTCGGCCCGGTGGCTCCCGTCCGGCGCCGGCGCCTACTACTACTAGCAGGCTCCGCGGCCTGCTCTAGGGTGGCGCGCCGGGTGATGTCATCACCCGGCGCGCTACTCTAGAGCAGGCCGCGGAGCCTGCTGGTAGTAGTAGGCGCCGGCGCCGGACGGGAGCCACCGGGCCGGGAAGGTAAGGAGGGGGTGCGTGGAGGGGAGGAGGGGGCGCGCGGAGGGGGGAGGGGGGAGGGGGGCCCTTACCTTTCCGGCCCGGCGGCTCCCGTCCGGCGCCGGCGCCTACTATTCCCAGCAGGCTCCGCGGCCTGCTCTAGGGTGGCGCGCCGGGTGATGTCATCACCCGGCGCGCTACTCTAGAGCAGGCCGCGGAGCCTGCTGGTAGTAGTAGGCGCCGGCGCCGGACGGGAGCCGCCGGGCCGGAAAGGTAAGGAGGGGGTACGTGGAGGGGAGGAGGGGGCGCGCGGAGGGGGGAGGGGGGCCCTTACCTTTCCGGCCCGGCGGCTCCCGTCCGGCGCCGGCGCCTACTATTCCCAGCAGGCTCCGCGGCCTGCTCTAGGGTGGCGCGCCGGGTGATGTCATCACCCGGCGCGCTACTCTAGAGCAGGCCGCGGAGCCTGCTGGTAGTAGTAGGCGCCGGCGCCGGACGGGAGCCGCCGGGCCGGAAAGGTAAGGAGGGGGTGCGTGGAGGGGAGGAGGGGGCGCGCGGAGGGGGGAGGGGGGCCCTTACCTTTCCGGCCCGGCGGCTCCCGTCCGGCGCCGGCGCCTACTATTCCCAGCAGGCTCCGCGGCCTGCTCTAGGGTGGCGCGCCGGGTGATGTCATCACCCGGCGCGCTACTCTAGAGCAGGCCGCGGAGCCTGCTGGAAGTAGTAGGCGCCGGCGCCGGACGGGAGCCGCCGGGCCGGAAAGGTAAGGAGGGGGTGCGTGGAGGGGAGGAGGGGGCGCGCGGAGGGGGGAGGGGGGCCCTTACCTTTCCGGCCCGGCGGCTCCCGTCCGGCGCCGGCGCCTACTATTCCCAGCAGGCTCCGCGGCCTGCTCTAGGATGGCGCGCCGGGTGATGTCATCACCCGGCGCACTACTCTAGAGCAGGCCGCGGAGCCTGCTGGAAGTAGTAGGCGCCGGCGCCGGACGGGAGCCGCCGGGCCGGAAAGGTAAGGAGGGGGTGCGTGGAGGGGAGGAGGGGGCGCGCGGAGGGGGGAGGGGGGCCCTTACCTTTCCGGCCCGGCGGCTCCCGTCCGGCGCCGGCGCCTACTATTCCCAGCAGGCTCCGCGGCCTGCTCTAGGATGGCGCGCCGGGTGACGTCATCACCCGGCGCACTACTCTAGAGCAGGCCGCGGAGCCTGCTGGAAGTAGTAGGCGCCGGCGCCGGACGGGAGCCGCCGGGCCGGAAAGGTAAGGAGGGGGTGCGTGGAGGGGAGGAGGGGGCGCGCGGAGGGGGGAGGGGGGCCCTTACCTGCCCGGCCCGGCGGCTCCCGTCCGGCGCCGGCGCCTACTACTACCAGCAGGCTCCGCGGCCTGCTCCAGGGTGGCGCGCCGGGTGATGTCATCACCCGGCGCGCTACTCGAGAGTAGGCCGCGGAGCCCGCTGGTAGTAGCCGCCGGCGCCGGACGTGCCGAGAAGGTAAGTGGCGGGGAAGGGGGCTTACCCCCCCCCCGGAGCCGTCCGCTTCTATCCGCTGGCGCCCGCGGGCGCCAGCGGATGGAAGCAGGCGGCCCCAGGGGGGGTAGGGAGCGCGGGGGAGGGGGTTTACCTGCCGGGGCCGTCCACAGCGGACGGCCCCGGGGGGGGGGAGGGAGTTAGGCCCCCCCTTACCCACCCGCCGCCATTTTTTCCTCATAGACTTGCATTGCAATGCAAGTCTATGGGGAAAAAAATGGCGGCCGATCCAAAAATTTCCGATTTTTGGATCGGGATCGGACTCGATCCGGTCCGGGGGGCCTCCGATTTTGTCCGAACCGGTCCGGGACAAAATTGGAGGTCCCGATCCGGGTCCCGATCCGATCCGGGGGGTCCGTGCACACCCCTACTTTCAACACTGATGCCGTGATATTGGAGTCACCTGTTATTCTTGGCAGTGGTCATTCTGCTTCTTGGCTTTCCACAAATCTTTCTTCTATGAAGGTTATATAGGTCATCTGAACTGGAAAACAGGGTGCATAGCAAACTCAGGGACAGCATACTGGCAAGAACTGTTAAGGGGTTTCTTGTTTTTGTTATGATATATGTAGATTTGGGACAGGGTTTGGTAAAAATACGTTTAGAGTTATCAACAGTTTCTAAAATGGTTCTAAATCTTACGATCCATTGAATTTTATGGTCAGATCCAGGTAGCGATGCTGGAGAAATTCCAGAGGAACTAAAACTCCCAGGCTGTGCGGAGTCTGCGGGCTTTTCAGGTTTTTTCAAACTTTCCCAAAATTTACACAAATTCATTTGCATGACAATATACAAGTTTCTGCTGAATCATTTGCCGTTCTGGAAAATATATGCAGGGGAAAGTAGAACAGAATGGGGGACAATATGCTAAGTATTATGTACTAGCATCAATTATGGTACGAAGTTTCTTACAGAATTATTTGTGTATTTTTCTGCATGATGGGGAAAAAATTGAATCCGTCTGTGAATGGATGCCAGAATGAATGACACTGCACAATCCATGAAACACACACAGGACGGATTTCACAAAATCAGGCCGCCTCCCTAGATCCAGGACCACCAAATGGTATTATCATTGTATATTTCATTATTGTTCTTTGACAACTTGGCAACAACACTTCATAAGAAAAAGATGATTGGTCTGGCTGATAGATTGAGTTCAGCAATGCTGTAGTTCTTCAGGTCTCCTTTCCTACATAGGTGCTTTGTGAGCTATCCTAAGGTTTTCCCCGGCAGGCCTTTTCCTTGTTTTAATTGCCATGGTTATAGTCGCTCGGGGGAGGCTAGGTAAGAGCTGTCCTGCTTGCAACCTCAATAGCTTGGACCGTGATGATAAACTCATTAAACTTGGATAGATCCTCAAAGAGTGTCCCTCCCGCTTGAGGCCAGACAGAGCTGAGTCTCCCAGCAGTCACTTTTTTTCCTGGCAGGCAGCTCATTTGAAGAGCATCTGTTTCAAATTTATCGTTCTCTGTTGTCATGCTTCAGTGTAACAGATCTGGTTCTTGCTGCTCTTCTCTGCAGACCTTTTTACCAACTGCAGCCCCAGCTGAGCCTTCTCCCAGAGGCCCCCGTAACACCTTAGGCCAGTCTGCCCCAAAGGATGGAAGAGCAGGTGCTAGGCGGGCAATAGATAGTGGAGTAATTCTCCACCACATCCCTGAACACACACATGGGCATGCAGGGTGCCACACGCAGCTTTCCCATTACGCAGCCTCTCATTAGCTTGATGTCTTTGGGGTGATTGTAATGAGGGGTTTGTGGTGCCTGCAACAAAAGATCTCACCGCTAGTAACGTTAATATGGGAGGTGGGTGGACTGTCATGAGCCAGGCTCGCGCACTGCACAGCAGCAGTGTTTCCCAGAGTAACTTCGCATTTTCTCAGCTTTTTTTTTTTTAATGGCTTGAAATGTGTCCCTTCCAAGCCTCCCAAGCGTTCTGTCAGATTTCCCCTTTTATCTCCTAGATCAATACCAAATCTGAACTGGATCCAGAGAACTCTTTCATCAAATGCAACACGCTTGACATACATGGTGTGTTTACCCCCTGACAGCTCCTTATACGAAACGCAACATGGTAAGCACTTGCTATAAATCGACCCCCTGAAGCAAAAGATGATTCCTTTGCCTTGAGTTCAGATCTTTATAATTGCTGATAGGAGGAACTGGCAGAAGATTACTACGACTTTTGAACTGGGAATTGTTGAGGCCTTGCCTTAGGCAGGTTCACTGACAAACTGAGAAGCTTTGATTGATATATCCGCCTCTTAAAAACAAACACGATTTTGTGCCAATATAGTGATGTGGCTATAGGACATTGAATGAAACTATGATGCAAATCAATTTTCCTAAGAAAACCCACTCCTGCATCCCTTTCCTGTATTTCTTTTCCATCTAGCCCCCATCTCAGATAATGTAATCCTCTGAAACTACTCTTGAGTAAGTTCCTGATGAACTACAGAATGTTTCCACGTAGTATTGTGCAGCTATAGCCTTTCACATTTGCTTACCCACAACTTTTGTGTGCTATTTGACCACTCACAGAAGTTTGCAGGTCCTTTATATGACACCATCCACCTCCAGGATATCTCCTGTGCTTTTCTCCCTAGATCCCTCTTTCAAAAATGTTGGAGATAAGCTGTAATAAAAGTTAATGACATCCAAAACATTTGCAAGCCACCAGGTAGGGGAAGCCTTGTTATATGAGAGAAGACATGAGGGGATACTCCTTCAAAGGAGTTATTGTATTTGCATTTATTTTTGCATTTATTGCTATGGGCTTAGCAATGGGATAAACCATCATTTGCTGAGGCCACCTAGGTGCTCTTGCATTCCCATTTCGCAACCTCAAACTACCTGAGCTCTGCAATTTGCTCAGTTTTTAAATTATGAATATGTATGGCTATTAACCAAATTTCCATTTCATCTCATGAAGGAACACATGAAACATGTAACTATGTACATACTAATATTTGCTTTTCTACTATTACGAATTACTGATCTATGAGAAATTCTTTCTCACTGTTCTTGCATGAATGCAGTGGGAGCAAAGCAAACAATTTGTATTTGAGATGAAATACAACTTATGCATTTTTGTGTATTTATTTATTTGTTTTATTTATTATTAATGTTTATATCCGCCTCATTTGTTGAAAAGCCTATATATGTATGTACATAGTATACAATGCCAACCACATTATTTTGGTACATGAGGCAGAAAATCCTCTATGCACCTCTTCCTATCCCTGGCAATAGAAATATACAATAATAACTAAGTAAATAATTAACCATTTGCTGCCCTTTTAGGATGCGCGCAATCTGCTGCCTGAAGCCACTGCCTCACTGTGCCTCATGGTAGGGCTGGCCCTGGTTGTGGGGGGCAGGAATGGAAAACTGAGAGGGAATGAAATGGAGTATCCTGCAAGCAGGCATGGCTGTCCGGCTGAAATATTGAACGTGTGTGTGCGTGTGTGTGTGTGTGTGCGTGTGTGCATGCACACACACATACAACAGTTTGTTGCATGTCCCACGTGTCTTCTCTAAGGATGTTTCTCAGACGTTTGTCCTCACATTGATTTTCAGCAGGATGCAAGAACACATGGAAAGAAAAGCTGATATACGCTCTGAATATATTCATAAAAAGAGAAAGTTTCAATATCAGAAATAGAACAGGCTGGGTATAGAGAAGTATTGCGATTAAGAGAGTTTTCTCTTTTTACACCTCTGCTGCTGACAGCTACAATCTTGCATAGTAATCACTCCGGAATGCGCATCCTTTGACCGCAGTGCTAATTTGTTGCAGTAGAATGAATTTGCACACTGGGAAGGCTGCGGCTTTCCCCACTTGTAAATTTCTGCGTATCAAGGCCTCCGATGTAGGAAAAGCAGAGGGGGGAAATGGGAGCAGCTTCTTTTGAGACTGAATTAGTATGTTTTGTATTCTCTAGCAACACTTTTCTTACTCATTCTCCTTTGAAGAAGAACGAGCTGGCTGCCTGCCTGCCTACTGATGCCCTCAATAGAGGGGGATTTATATGCACTTGATTATATATTTTTTCTGCTTCTGGTAACCTTCAGCCTGCGTCTGCCCTACCCTCTGTCAGGGGAAACCCTGTAAAGAAGATTTGTTGAGAAATTCAACGGAATGCTAGGTCTATTAGAGAGCAAAGTAGGCAGTTCTGAACTTCCGATCCTGCGCTTTAGCTTTCCTTTCCTGCTCACAAACCTAGTTAAAGCACTCAGCTGTGTAATATCTGAATGCAAGATCGCTCTAAAAGAGTACCCCTAGGTTAAGCTTCTTCCTCTCCCCCCCCCCCCACCAAGACCCCACACTTTTTGTGAGATCAGTCAGGCTTGAACCATTGTTTAAAATACATTAAGGTGAAATTACCTGTTATTCAGGTATGCAGCTGTGATTTAGCTTGGGGCTGTAGTATTGGAAAGGTATTTAATCTCTTTCTACCTCCACCCCATGCCATTTTCATGAGCCAAAAAAACCCATTGAAACTGCTAATGGCCTTGCTGGTAGGGGAAAAATGGGCTCAGTACAGGTATCTGTCTTTTCTTTCCAGTGATGTGTGTGAGAGATAGGCCCTTTCTACACCATACGGGTGTAGAGCGAGGGTGATCCCGGAAGTACCTAATGCACACCATCGGCACACAGGGAGGGTGATCCCAGAAGTACCTAATACACACCATCGGTACACAGGGACCAGCCGGGGGCCATCTCAGGCAAACAGACTGATGTAGAAACGGCCTGAGAGAGAATTCGATTAGGGAAATGGCAAGAGAGAAATGAATGAAATATACTCTCTGTCAGTACTGCTGCCTTCATCCAATTTGCCCCCATGGTTGTATTGAAGTTTTTTTAAAAAAAGTGTTGGGAGGGTCATTTGCATGTTTCCCACATCATGGGTGGTTTCACTTGTAGTGATTCATTAACCCGATCAGCTCCTTCTCTCTGGGGCTGTTCACGCAACACGCAAACCCACACTCAGTGGTTGAGTGTGGGTTGTTGTTGAGCCATAGGTTGTTTGTCGAACTGAGGGTTAGCATGTTGTCTGAATCCAAGGCATTTTCCGTGGGGTGGCTTGTTAACCACCCTGAACAACCCAACAACAAACCATGGGTTCTCAAGGTAGCTTGTTAGAGAAAAATAAAATGTTATAAGATGTTACTACTTGCCAGTTTTCAGCAAGTGAGAAGATATTTTACATAGTTTCGAACTTGGGCCAATTATGTCAGTCGTTGTGTTGACTTTAGAGCTCAATCTGAAGGACATTGTTCTGAATCTTGAAAACTTTCAATCCCTTTAAGTTGATCAGAGGTGTTGTTTTACCTTTTATGTATATCCTATATTTCAAATATATAAGCACATTTCCACATTAGTTACCCTAAGCGATCTGGAAAAGCATTAATCATATATCATTAATTGCATTTCTATTAAAACAAACCTCACCCTTCATGGCTAATATAGCAGCTGTTTTTTGTGTTTTTTTCCAAAAGTGAATTTGTTCCATCTGACTTGGTTGGCTTACTATTGGGTGCTGGGTATCGGTCTCCCAAACGCACTGCATGAGAAGTTGTCAGCAAATATGAAATAACTAATTGACTCTCTCTTCCCTCTGTCAGCTTGGGTACTTCAGAGCTATGAAAAGGCCAATGTACTTGTCAAGTGGACACAAAAAAAGAGGTCAAGATGTCTATTTTACTTTGGCCAGGTCATGACCTGAGCCTCAGTGGCCGGTGTCTCCAATTCCCCATAAGGCAATGGGCCCGCGGTGAGCCTGCATGTGTGCGTGTGTGTGTAAGAAACCCTCCCACTGAGAATGTAATTAAAGGCAGTTGGAAACAGAGGGGGAAAGTCTTCATTCTCTGGGGCTCATTTTACTCTAGCTTTGATTAATGAGGTTGGGTGGAGTTAATGAACAGAGGGTTTAAAAGATGGAGTGGCCCACGCTGATACATCTCCTTTCTCTTGGGAACTTGCTAAGGGTTATGGGCAGCAACAATGATCCAGCCATGTTGGTCTGGGGATCAGGTGCTGTCCCTATCTGCTTAGATCATTTATGCAGAGAATTATCTCCAATGGTATTTCTCCGGTTCCTCTGGGCATGGTCACAACTGACTAACCTCTCCGGGTTTGATGCTGGAAGAGCCAGTGGGAGCTCCTTGACCACATCCAGCTAGCGTGAAGTAGTTAATGTTGCTCTTGGTTCCCTTAGGGGCTGCACTGACTGTACGTAAAACTGCCCTTTTCCCTTATGTGGATGAAAAATGTCAGAAGCCCTTTTTAACTCCAGCTGTCAAAGAGCAGCCCAAGGGAGGACTTGCCTGATCTATCACTGCAGGTCTTTCTCACCCCAAGAGCAAATTTTAAAAAAGATGTGGGGAGAGAAAATGAAGGGGCATCTCCCTACATCTAGAGAGCAATTCTTCAGTATGGAATATGGAACAGAAAAGTTCCATAGTTAAAATACTGACGTACATCTTTTGGTAATTCCTAGTACTCAGGGTGGCTTTCAGCAAGTTATTCAATCTCCTTTTCTCTCCCCACCCCCGTATTATTTGCTGATCAAGGATTTTTGTTAGAATCCTGAGTTGTTAAAACACAATAAGCATATTCTTGAAAATGCTTTTTTACTGTTGGTATTTCTTTTCAGGTATCCATAGGAGTAAACTTAAATGTTAAGGAAGATTTATATCTAAAGGCTATGTCTCGTGTATCTAATTGTGAAATCTGGACTTTTCCAGAAGGCTAGAAATGTCACATGGGTTCCAAAGATCAGCATGAAATACAATATTGCCATATTAAAATATAATGAGTTCTAAATAGCTATTGGATGGAATGAAAAAATAATAATGATAACAAAACACATCCAATATTCCACTCAATAATCTAGGCTGCTACTTAAAGAGAAATACTGTGGGTTTTGCCTATTCTGCTACCTAGATTGGATAATGAGGTCTTTTATTTAGAGTTGCCTTTGTTGGTGCATGTCCTAGTACCTAGGATCTAGGTGTCCAGATTTCAGTACATTTTTTCACAGTTAATAATAATAATAATTATTATTATTTGTAACCCACCTCTCCCTCCGGATCAAGGCGGGGAACAACAACAATATAAACATAAAAATCATAACAGTTAATTTTTTTAAAAAAACAAGAGAACAATACAACAATAAAAACATCCTAAAATTCATCTGGATAGGCCTGTCGGAAGAGGACAGTCTTCATGACTCTCTTAAATTCATGAAGACTGTCAATTTGTCTAACCTCCTCCGACAGACCATTCCATAGTCTGGGAGCGATGGAAGAAAAGGTCCTCTGGGTAACACTCGCCAGCCTAGTTCTGGCTGGCTTGAGTAAGTTCTTCCCAGAGGACCTAAGTGTGTGGGGCGGATTGTACGGGAGAAGGCGATCCTGCAGGTACCCTGGACCCAAACCATGTAGGGCTTTAAAGGTAATAACCAACACTTTATACTTCGCCCGGAAACTGATTGGCAGCCAATGAAGCGATTTTAAAACTGGTGTGATGTGATCACCCCTAGGTGTACCGGTGACCAACCTGGCTGCCATATTTTGAACAAGTTGAAGTTTCCGGACAAGGCACAAAGGTAGCCCTATGTACAGCGCATTGCAGAAGTCGAGCCTCGAAGTTACCAGTGCGTGCACTACCGTCTTTAGGTCTTCCAACTCTAGGAAGGGGCGCAGCTGGCGAATCAGCCGAAGCTGATAGTAGGCACTCCTGGCCGTCGCATCAATCTGGGCTGTCATCTGGAGCAACGGATCCAGGAGTACCCCCAAGCTGCAAACACAATCTTTCAGGGGGGGGGGGGTGTAACCCCATCCAGAACTGGTTGACACACCTCCAGACCCAGGTTGGGGCCTTTGACAGCAAGCACCTCCGTCTTGTCTGGATTCAGTTTCAGTTTGTTTTTCCTCATCCAGCCCATTACCGCCTCCAAGCATTCATTCAGAGGAGACACACTATCCTTAGCTGACGATGTTGTCGAAGGCATAGAGAAATATATTTGGGTGTCATCAGCGTATTGATAGCACCCCGCCCCATGCCTCCGGATGATCTCTCCCAGCGGTTTCATGTAAATGTTAAACAGCATTGGGGAAAGGATGGCACCTTGTGGTACACCACATAGCAGCTCCTTTTTTGAAGAGCAGCTATCCCCAAGCATCACCATCTGGAACCTGCCCGAGAGATAGGACCGGAACCACTGAAGCACAGTGCCCCCGATCCCCAATTCCCCCAGGCGCTCCAGAAGGATACCATGGTCGATGGTATCGAAAGCCGCTGAGAGGTCCAAAAGTACCAGCAGGGACACACTCCCCCTGTCGATACTAAGGCATAGATCATCCACTAAGGCGACCAAAGCGGTCTCAACTCCGTATCCTGCCCTGAAGCCGGTTTGAAATGGGTCTAGAAAATCGGTGTCATCCAAGACTACCTGGAGTTGAAAAGCAACTGCCCTCTTGATCACCTTGCCCAAAAACGGAAGATTTGATACAGGCCTGTAGTTATTAAGGTCCAGGGGATCCAGGGAGGGCTTTTTTAGAAGCGGCCTTACCACCGCCTCTTTTAAACATGATGGAAAGCTCCCCTCCCTGAGAGATGCATTAATGATATGCTGTAGATGTGATCTAACTGCATCTCCTCCCTGGACGACCAGCCAGGAAGGACAGGGATCGAGAGGGCAAGTCGTCTTCCTCACACATCCAAGTACCTTGTCCACATTCTCGGTACTCACTAACTGAAACTGATCAAGTGTAATCCTACTCATGGAGTCACTGGACACTCCACTGTCAACCTCTGCTATAACAATGGCGTCTAAGTCGGCTGTTATCCGAGAGATTTTATCTGAGAAATGATCGTTAAAGGCATCGCAGCGAACTGCCGAAGGCTCTAAAATCGGATTCAGGGGAGAAGGAGCCTGAGTTTGACCCCTCACCACCCTGAACAGTTCTGCTGGATGTGAATTCGCAGACGCAATGCGTGCAGAGAAGAAAGCTTTCTTCGCTGCACGTATTGCCACTCCATAGAAACGAAGATGTTCTCTATGTCGTGTCTTGTCGGATATAAGTCGAGTTTTCCGCCATCGGCGCTCCAGTCATCATCCTTTCCGCTTCAACTCCCTGAGGTCTTCTGTATACCAGGGCGCCCTATTAGAAGCGGGCCGGAGAGGACGTTTGGGGGCGATCATGTCGATAGCCCTAGTTAGGTCTTGATTCTATCTATTGACCAGGGCTTCTACAGGATCGTCGATGATACCAGCCATGGAACCCTCCAGGGCTTTCTGGAATCCAGAAGGATCCATCAGCCTTCGAGGGCGGACCATCTTAATTGGTCCGCCACCCTTGCAGGGACGGGTGGTAGCCGTGATACTAACTCTGACCAGAAAATGGTCTGTCCATGACAATTCGGAGGTATTCAGTACCTCCGCCCACAGATCCGTCTGTTCGGAACTGAAAACAGCATCGAGGGTGTGACCTGCTGAATGTGTGGGTCCAGAGACCAATTGGGATAGGCCCATATTTGTCATGGATGCCATGAACTCCCGAGCTCCACCTGACAAACCGGCCTCGAATGGGATGTTGAAATCGCCCAGGACCAAGAGCCTGGGCGAATCCAACACCAGCTCCGAGACCAGTTCCGTGAGCTCGGCCAGGGAGTCTGATAGGCAGCGGGGTGGCTGGTACACTAACAGAATCCCTAGTCTATCCCTGGTCTTCAGATTCAGGTACACACACTCGATGTGATTCAGTTGCCGGACAGGATGTCTGGTCAGGTTAAGATGGTTTTTGTAGACTACAGCTACTCCGCCCCCCCGCCCACTTTCCCTCACCTGCTCACTAACACAGTACCCAGCTGGGAGAGCCTGAGCCCATGTCGGGCCACTGTGCTAGTGCTCCAACTATACCCATTTTGGGAAATGTCAGCTCTGACCACAGTGACACATGCCTTAATTATATCTTGTTTGGACTTCAGCAACACTCTCTATATGGGGCTGCATTTGAAGAGTATTCGGAAACTTCAGATAGTTCAGAAAACTGTAGCCAGGCTATTGACAGAGGTGATTTAATAGGATCATTTGTCTCCCATGTTATAACAGTTTCACTGACTACCAGTTTGTTTCTCTGCTGGTTGTGATCTATAAAGCCCCACATGACTTGGGACCAAGTTATCTGAAAAATCATATTTTCCCATTAAGGTTTTAAGATCTTTGGGAGAGGTGCTTCTTTCTTTCCCACCAGCATCTGAAGCATATTTGGTGGGAACCTGAGAGAGGACCTTCTCAGTGCCTTCTCCCAGGCTCATGAACTCCTCATCAAGGGAGGTCTGTCTAACCTTGGTTCTGATTACCTCCTGCCTGCAAGTCAAGATGTTTTTGTTCAGACAGGATCAGGCACTGGGCCATGAGCTAACTTGCTATGGCCACTGTAATTATGGTGCATTAGTTTAATTCATTATTATCCAGTTTGTTGGTTTTATTGTTCAGTTTTTGCTTCCTGGTTTTTATGCCTTTCTTCTGCATGTTCTTGCTGTGTCATTATATTTTATTCCATTTGTATTTTATTGCTGTTAACTGCTTTGGGCACCATTTGGTCGAAAGACAGGATACGAATTTAACAAACAAGTCTTAACTTATCCCATAAACTATGTTTTATTGACTTGTTAATGATAACTATCAGGTACTCTAACTTAGTAAACCTAGTCAATTTCTGCCCTGTGTGTGACTTGGTTCACAGGTCATGCTGCAATTCCTGGGTTGTTTAACCCAAGAATTGCTGGGGACAAATGAAGAGAGGAGGGAGCTGCCTCCCATATGATCATCATTTCCACTTTCAGTTAACAATCCAGGGATAAGGGGTTGCTGGGTTCTGAACTGAATTGCTTCTCTTGTTCTCAGCAATTCCTGGGTTAAATAATCCAGGAATTACAGGGTGATATGCAAATTGGTATGCATTTAATTGTAATTAAATGATAATGTGGTCCTACTATTGCAAACTGCCTTGTGATGGCAACACACCCAAAAAGCAGGTTAAAAGACTTCTAAATAAATAAATAAATAAACAGGTGGTAATCTTTCAAATCTGTATTAAGAGACTCACAGTTGTGAAACTCTTGTTAAGGTCACTCTGTAAAAAACACATGCCACTATGTTAAAGGGGTAATTGAGATGATGGTCATTCTAACATTCATAAAATCGAAAACGTTTCACCAATCTTCCTGAAATTTACATGTGATTGTTGAAAGATTGAGGCAGTTTAAAGTCAAAAAGTTGGGGGGAAACCTCTCAGGTTCACTTTGGTATTTGAAACTGGGCTGGCGATAGTTTTTGTTGAGGTCCCTTACGAATTGACAGGTTAAATAATTAAAATTCCAACCATGTCCTTTTCCTTTTACCTTATAGTTGATAGAATAGGTGTCCTTTTCTTAAAATTCACTTCAGTTTGTTTTAAATTCGATTTATAAGCTCCCATTGTAATGAATGGAGCTCCCTCTAAGTGAATGCATGCGGAGTAGCGTCTCTGTTCCTCCCTCCCCCCTCTCCAACTGGATTAGAATGTTGAGAGGCCAGGGGAGGTGACTGCCTGCCTCCTGGATTCCCTTAACAGTGCTGGCAGTCTACTGAGAAGTAAGTTCCATTGAATGCAATGGGTCTTACTCCCAGGTAAGCATGTAGACAATTGCAGCATTTTTAAAATTGGAGCCTGGGGTGTGTGGGTGTGTGTTAAAAACTTGCTTGCTTGCTTTGTGTGTGTGTGTGGATTCCCTTAACAGTGCTAGCAGTCTATTCAGAAGTAAGCTCCACTGAATGCAATAGGTCTTACTCCCAAGTAAGCATGCAGATGATTACAATTGGAGACTTGGGTGTGGAGGGGGTTAAAATTTCCTTTTCTTTTCAGGAGAATAATAATCCTACAATTTACAACTTATTTTCATGTTGGCTCTGTGTGTGTGTGTGTGTGTCTGCCTGTTTGTGTTCTCTTACTCCACTGCTTGATTTTCAATTCAATTCTATGTGTGTCTACTCAGGAAGTTCCATTGAGTACAGTGGGTCTTACTCCCAAGTCTTACTCCCTTAGTTCGGACGACACTTTAGGCAACAGAGGGTGGAAGAGGCAACTGTCAGTTGTGTTGCTTATTGTGTCATCTGTCGGGCGACACACAATGCACACACAACTTGACAGTGCGTTATTTAGCAATGGGGAAAAACAACGGGCTGATCCATTGTTTTTCAGAGCCCCGTTGCTTATTATGAGGCCGCCACGTTCAGCTGCATGATGGGGGAGGGGCAACATGTCATGTGGCGAGCACTCCAAAAATAACGTACTGTCCGTTGCCTCTTCCCCCCTCCGTTGCCTAAAGTGTCATCCGAACTAAGCCAGTGTGTAGAGGATTGCAACCTTTTCAAAACTGGAATCTAGGGTGTGGGGGGGATGGGACTGCAGCATTTCCTGTACAAAACAATTGTGCATTCTACAATTAACAACTTCCTTGCTTGTTTGCTTTTATATGATATAATATGATTTGATAATTGCTGCTGCTTGATTTTCAATTCAATCCTCTGCATGTCTACTCAGAACAAGTTGTTTTAAGTAAAAAAACTACAACATGTGTAAATGCTGAATGTGGAGGATCCTATTTGGATCAAGACCACAGTGCATTGGTAGGGTAGCTACACTTGTGGGGGGAGGGGAAAGTCCCTTTGACATAAATGGAACATGGGGGAGGGGGAAGTCCCTTTGACATAAATGGAACATATCTTCCTAGTTCTAAAGTGCTGTGTGCTGTTCAGCCTGTTTGCATCAAGGCAAAATTGTCTTTTAAAAATAAATACCATCGTACATTTTCTATATTGTCCTCTCTCCATATGTCACAGGCTCTCAGTAAGGGCTAGGTACTATTTCTGTTGTGATTTTTGTAAATATTATTGTGCCCTTTTTATCTTACATTGCTCTTACATTTTAGATCTGGTCATTTTAAGAACATAAGAAGTGCCATGCTGGATCAGACCAAGGATCCATCATGTCCAGCACTCTGTTCATACAGTGGCCAACCAGCTGTAGACCAGGGACCAACAAAGCAGGACATGGTGCAACAGAACCCTAACCACCCATGTTCCCCAGCAATTGCTGCACACAGACTTACTGCCTCGGATACTGGAGGGAGCATATAACCATCAAGGCTAGTAGCCATTGATAGCTTTCTCCTCCAGGACTTTATCCAACCCCCTTATAAAGCCATCCAAATTGGTGGCCATCACTACATCCTATGGGAGTGAGTTCCATAGTTTAACTCTGTGCTGTGTGAAGACGTACTTCCTTTTATTTGTCCTGAAACTCCCACCAATCAGCTTCATGGGATGACCCCGGGTTCTAGTATTATGGGAGAGGGAGAAAAATGTCTCCCTACCCACATTCTTCACACCATGCATAATTTTGTACACCTCTATCATGTCTCCCCTTAGCCTCCTTTTTTCCAAGCTAAACAATCCCAGCTGTTGTAACTTTCTCTCATAGGCGAGAGATGTCCCAGCCCCTTAATCATTTTAGTTGCCATTTCCTGCACTTTTTCCAGCTCTATAATATCTATTTTAGGTGTGGTTACCAGAACTGTACACAATATTCTAAGTGTGGTTGCACTATATAAAGGCAGTATGATACTGGCAGTTTTATTCTCAATTACTTTTCTTATAATGCCTAACATGGAGTTTGCCTTCTTTACAGCTGCCACACACTGGATTGACATTTTCATTGAGCTGTCCACCACAACCCCAAGATCTCTTTCTTGCTCGGTCACCGCCAGGATTTGCTGGAAGTTGGGTTTTTTTGGTTTTTTTTGCCAAGTGCATCACCTTACACTTGCTTATATTGAACTGCATCTGCCATTTGGATGCCCACTCTCCCAGCTTGGAGAGATCCCTTTGGAGTTCTTCACAATCCCTTTGTGTCTTAACAACCTTAAATAATTTGGTGTCATCACTGCTCACTCCTAATTCCAGATCATTTATGAACAAGTTGAAAAGAATTGGTCCCAAAACTGATTCCTGTGGGACCCCACTATTTGTTTCCCTCCATCGGGAGAATTTACCATTTTTTCCTACTAGGGGTGTGCACCCGATCGGGTCCGATCCATGATCCGGACCCGATCTGGGTGGGATTGGATGAAATTATCCGATCCCGATCCCCTGCACCTGGATCGGCTGATCCAATCCGATCCAATCTGAAAAGGACCTGATCCAGATCGGATTGGATCTGAGGATCAGACTCCCTCCCCCCACTCACACTCCTAAGGACCACAAGTTGGGGGAGGGAACTTACCTGCTGGGCCCATTCTCTTCCATCTGCTGCCGCCTATGGGTGGCAGCGGATGGAAGTGGACGGGCCTGGCAGGTAAGGAGGAGCGCAAGAGGAGGCCCCATTTACCTGCCGAGGCGTCTGCTTCCCTCACCTACTCGAATCTACTGAGAAGTAGGCTTCGCGGCCTAGTTCTCAGTAGAGCGCCAGGTGATGATCACCAGGTGCTCTACTGAGAACTAGGCCGCGAAGCCTATTTCTCAGTAGATTTGAGCAGATGAAGGAAGTGGATGCCCCGGCAGGTAAGGAGGAGTACGAGGGGGTGCTTACCTGCCTGGGCCGTCCGCTGCCATCCACGGGTGCCCGCAGGCGCCTGCAGACAGCAACTGATGGCCCTGGCAAGTAAGGAGCGCGAGGGGGAGGAGGAGGCTTACCGGCCGGGGCCGTCCACTTCCATCCACTGCCGCCCAGGTGGCAGCAGATGGAAGCGGATGGGCTTGGCAGGTAAGAAGGAGCACGAGGGAGCCCCCACTTACATGCCGGGGCATCAGCTTCCTTCACCTGCTCGAATGTACTGAGAAGTAGGCTTCGCGGCCTAGTGCTCAGTAGATTCAAGCAGGTGAAGGAAGTGGATGCCCAGGCAGGTAAGGAGGAGCACGAGGGGGGGCTTACCTGCTGGGGCTGTCCACTGCCATCTGCGGATGCCTGCAGGTGCCTGCGGATAGTAGCGGACGGCCCCGGCAAGTAAGGAGCACGAGGGGGAGGAGGGGGCTTACCTGCCAGGGCCGTCCACTCCCGTCTGCTGGTGCCCGCTGGTGCTAGCAGACGGCCCCGGCAGGTACGAAGCACGAGGTGGGGGGCTTACGTGCCGAGGCCATCTGCTCCCATCCGCTGCCACCCAGGACGGTGGCAGGTAAGGAGGGACGGGCCCGGCAGGTAAGGAGGAGCGCGAGGAGGGAGGGGGGCCCTACTTACCTGCCGGGGCGTCCGGTTTCTTCACCTGCTGTAGATCTACTGAGAACTAGGCTTCGTGGCCTAGTTCTCAGTAGAGCGCCAGGTGATCACCTGGAGCTCTACTGAGGACTAGGTCGAGAAGCCTAGTTCTCAGTAGATCTATGGCAGGTGAAAAAAATGGACTCCCCGACAGGTAAGGAGGAGCATGGGGGGGGCTTACCTGCTGGGGCTGTCCACTGGCATCTGCGGATGCCCGCAGGTGCCTGCGGATGGTAGCGGACAACCCCGGCAAGTAAGGAGTGCGAGGGGGAGGAGAGGGCTTACCTGCCGGGGCTGTCCACTTCCATCCGCTGCCGCCCGGGACGGTGGCAGGTAAGGAGGGAAGGGCCCGGCAGGTAAGGAGGAGTGCGAGGGGGGAGGAGGGAGGGAGGGAGGGGGGAGGAGGGCCCCCTACTTACCTGCCGGGGCCTCCGGGTTCTTCCCCTGCTGTAGATCTACTGAGAACTAGGCTCTACGACCTAGTTCTCAGTACAGCGCCAGGTGATCACCTGGCGCTCTATTAAGGACTAGGCTGCGAAGCCTAGTTCTCAGTAGATCTATGGCAGGTGAAAAAACCGGACTCCCCAACAGGTAAGGAGGAGTGCGATGGGGGGCCTACCTGACAGGGCTGTCTGCTGCCATCCACGGGCACCCATGGGCACCTGCGAAAGGCCCCGGCAAGTAAGGAGTGTGAGGGGGAGGAGGGGGCTTACCTGCCGAGGTTGTCCGCTGGCGCCCGCGGGCCACAGCGGATGGCAGCGAATGGACCTGGCAGGTTAGAAGTGCGAGTGGGGGGGAGGGAGGGGGAAGTTAGGCCCCCACTCACCCCCACACCGCCATTTCCCCCCCTAGACTTGCATTGGGGGAAAGCTTTCTTTCCCCCAATGCAAGTCTATGGGGAAAAATGGCGGCCGATCCGAAAATCGGACATACAATTTTTGGATCGGGATTGGGTCCACTCCGATCCAGGGGACCTTCGATTTTGTTCCGATCCAATCCAGAACAAAATTGGAGGTCCCGATCCGGGTCCCGGTCCGACCCAGAGGGTCCGCGCACATCCCTAATTCCTACTCTTTGCTTTCTGTTCTTTAACCAGTTACTGACCCATAAGAGGACCTCTCCTCTTATTCTATGACTGCTAAGTTTGTTTAGGAGTCTTTTACTTTTTCTAAGCTGCTTTATACAGGGCAAAAAGTGGGGCAAAATATTGAAATAAATACTATGCTTTTGCTCACACTTCCTTTACCTTTTTGTTCATATGGCTTCTCTTAGTATTCCTTATGATTGTTGGGTTTTGGTTTGACCACTAAGCAGCGTGGTCTCCGCAGGGCAAGTGCTGCTGCCGTAAACAAATTATGAGTAGGGGAGACATGATAAAGGTATACAAAATTATGCATGTTGTGCAGAAAGTGAATAGGGAGACAGTTTCTCCCTTTCTCATGATATTAGAACGAGGGGGGAAGTGAGCATTGACGTGGCCATGCTTGGTGATGATACCAAATTATTTAGTCTTGCTAAAACAATGGGGGATTGTGAGGAGCTCCATAAAGATCTCTCCATACCGAGAGAATGGCCATCAAAATGGCAAATGCTGTTCAATGTAAGCAAGTGTAAAGTGATGCACATGGGGGGGGGGAGGAGTCACAATTTCACATATACACTGACAGGATCTGAGCTAATTAGTAGTGACTGACCAAGAAAGAGTTTGGAGCAGGGGAGGTGGACAGCTTGATGAAAATGTTGATCCGGCTGCTGTGAAAAAGGCAACTTCTGTGTAAGGCATAATTAGGAAAAGAATCCTCATCCTTGAACAGTAAAATGAAAAATGGTAGTTTCTCTGATTTGCACTTGAAGTATGTGGATTCTTTAATTTTACCATAGTAAAAATAACATACTTTAGTATTAAGGGAGGCACGGTAGTGCCTCCCTTGTTAAGGGCAGTCAGTAAAAAACACGTTCCACCATGTTAAAGTGATCATTGGGGAGGGGTCATTCTAACAGCCATAAAATCGAAAATGTTTCACTAATCTCTCTGAAATTTACAGGTGCCAGAAAGAAATGTTTGTTTTACATTACCTGAAAATTTCAAGAAGATTGGTGAAAGACTGAGGGAAGGAGAGCAGTTTAAAGTAAAAAGATTAAAGAATCCCCTGAATCTAAAACCGAAAATTGAACTCAGGGGTTGCGACTATTTTTGCGCAGCTGTCCTTATCTTCAGGGAGCCTTATTCATTAATCCAATGGCAGGGTCTACTTCCTTCCATTCTAGTGTAGGTGGAACTGCTTTTCTTTTTTAAAAATTCGCTTAAGTGGATTTTATTAAATTTAAACTGTGCCTCTTTAAGAAATCCGGCGGCCATTTTGATTATGGCACATGTTCAGTAGTCTCTCTCCCCCCCTCCCTCCTGCGTCAGCTACAATGGCTGCTTCCTCTAGCAAAGAGAGTGCTGTAGTCTCTTCTCAGAAGTAAGTTCCATTGACTGAATGCAATGGTCTTACTCCCAGGTAAGTGTGTAGAAGATTGTAGCCTTTATTTTAAAAAAACAGTCTGGAACCTTGGAAGGCGGAGAGGAAGAGATGTGAGTGAGAATTCCCTCTCCTTTACAGCACTATAACTCTACAATGAACAACTTGCTTTCATGCTTTGCATGTGAGTATGTTCATTTGATTATGGCTGCTGATCATTAATTTTCATATCAATTCAATCCAAGGCTTGTCTACTCAGAAGTAAGTTCCACTGAGTGCAATGAGTCTCGTTCTCCATGCACTAGCTTGAAGGGGTGTGTGGATTTGGTTGTACTTCTCTTTGAGAGCTCTGTGTGTATTTAAGGACCAAGGCTTTTCGTAAGAGAAGGGGTTAAGCTCCCCCCTCTTTTTCTTTTTTTAAAAATCCATGTATTTGATTTTTAAAGAATTATTCCTTCATTGTTATTATAATTAATAATAATAATAATTAGTAGAAGTAGTAATACGTTTATTAGTGTTACATTTATATCCTGCCTTTTTTTCCTCTTGCAAGGAACCTAAGGTGGCTTACACAATCCTCCTCCATTTTATAAGCACAACAACCCTGTAGGGCAGAAGGGTCAGTGACATTCTGAATTCTCTTCGCTTTTCTAATATTTTTTTTTATCAGGTTGAACAAAACTATTGTGTATTGTTATCTCCAGTACCAACATCTTTGACAGGCTTAATATAGGATTCATTGATCACAGGCTGTTTTTAGAGCAATAAAAATAAAAATAAAAATCCAAACTTGGATAGATTAAAATTAAATTGAGCAATATTTCTAAACACCCACATGGCTATTCTTGGTACTGGGTCAGATGTAGTGATATAAGAGGATGTTCAGACTCCATTTAGTTGATCAGTTGCAAAGAAGCTTCTCTGGTAAGGAGGAAGGGGAAAGCCCTAGACTGATCATTCTTTCAAGTGCCATATCTCCCCCTACAAAAACCCATGAGGTAGGTTAGGCTAAGAGTCTATGACTGGCCCAAAACCATCTAGTGAGTTTCTTCTGCTGTTCACTTTCACAGCAATGTAAAACAGATGTTTGGTAATGTTTGGGTGTATGGCATGTGCTACTTTTACCCTCACAACAACCCTGTAAGATAGGTTAGGCTGGAAATTTAGGCCTGGCCCACTGTCTATCTATGTCTGTGTGCCTGCCTCTTTCATATATACACACAGAAAGGCATCCTTGGGTTTGTTCTTTACTTACTATATATATCATAAACTACGTGTGAAGTCTGTCACAAATGATGCAATACACTCACTTTTCACAATTCCTAATACATTTGTTTCCCAACTAACTTACCGCTAATACAGTCATGAATCTAATACTAAAATATATCATTTTTACTATAGTAAGATTAAAGAATCCACATACATTAAGTGCAAATCAGAGAACCCACTATTTTTCATATTAGTGTTCAAGAATTAGGATTCTTTTCCTAATTATGCCTTACATGGAGGTTGCCTTTTTCACAGCAGCCGGATCAACATTTTCATCAAGCTGTCCACCTCCCCTGCTCCAAACTCTTTCTTGGTCAGTCACCTCTAATTAGCTCAGATCCTGTTAGTATATATGTGAAATTGTGATCCCCCAATGTGCATCACTTTACACTTGCTTACATTGAACAGCATTTGCCCTTTTCCTGGCCATTCTCTCGGTATGGAGAGATCTTTATGGAGCTCCTCACAATCCTCCATTGTTTTAGTAAGACTAAATAATTTGGTATCATCACCAAACGTGGCTACGTCACTGCTCACTTCCACCCTCATTCTAATATTATGAGAAAGGGAGAAACTGCCTCCCTATCTACTTTCTTCACAACATGCATATAGGAGTGAGCAGTGAGATGGCCAAATTTGCTGCTGACCTCAAAATATTTAGGGTTTTTAAAATGAAGTGAGATTACCAAGCTCTCCAAAAGAATCTCTCCATAGTGGGAAAATGGGCATCAAAATGGCAACAACAGTTCTGCATAAGCATTTGTAAAGTGATGCACACTGGAGCAAAGCATCCCAACATCACATATACACTGATGGGATCTGAGCCTGCAGTGACTAAACAAGAAAAAAAAACTTGGGAATGTGGTTGACAGCTCAGTGAAAATGTCAACCCAGTGTGTGACAGCTGTAAAGACAGTAAACTCCATGTTAGGCATTATAAGAAAAGTAATTGAGAATAAAACTGCCAGTCTCATACAGCCTTTATACAAATCTATGGTGTGACCACACTTAGAATACTGTGTACAGTTCTGCTTAACTATAGAATTTAGTATCACAAGATGTTGTGCTAGCCACCATTTTGGATGGCTTGTCCTCCTTTCCATGTGGTCACCCTATAATGACACTATTCCCCCTTCTGAAGAGGTCTGGACCTCAGACTACTAAAGACAAAATGGCAGACCATAATAACAGTGTTCATATGCCCATTGCTTTATGAGGCTTCTGCAGGCTACCAAACAGAGAACTATCAGGCCATAAAGTTGCCTAAATGGGTCTGCCAGAAACCTGGCCTCCGTTCCTGTTAGGTCCATGTCCTACAGCAAATGCTCTCAGCTGAACGTGATGGAATCCCATCCATGTTTTATTGGTGTTTTATTGGTGTTTTAATGATGTACTGGTTTTATCTGCTTTTAATCAGTTTTTGTATTTTGTGTTTGGTGTTGTTCCCCGCCTCGATCCGTTGGGAGAGGCGGGTGATAAATAAATAAATATATTATTATTATTATTATTATTATTATTATTCATCCCTTGGTTTAATTTACTGACCTCCCTTGGCTGGGCCTTGCAGGGAACAATAGGGTAGACGGAGCAGGCATACATAGCATGCGCAGAGTGCTGAGAGTGGCAAATCTAAAAGCAAATACGTTGCTTTTAAAGAACCAAGGAAATTCAGTGGGTCTTTTAAGTAAATATCTATGGATGGAAATGCAGCCCATGCAGGCTTGAAATTTGACCACAAACATGATCACAATCTGCTACTTTCAGATGCAAACAGGAAGAAAAAACATGTAGCATAAAATGAGCTATAATAATTAATATAGTAAACTGTAACTTATTATAATTTAGGATATTTTCCTGTATCATCTTGTGTGCTTCCAGAATTAATCAGGGAGTGTTTAGTCTAGTAGAATTTTTTTTCAGGTTCTCTCCAAATGCAGACACAAAACATGAAATGCTTCTTTTCATGAGTCAGTCATAGAAAGCTTTTATTTCTGGACATTGGCTATTGAAAAATTCAAATGAGACCCCTCAGATTTCAAGTGAGAGAGCATAACTTCTAGGGTTCATTTATTATTTTGAAAAGTGGGTGCAACACATATCACTAGCTTTGATTTTATATTGGATGTCAAAATGGTATAACATCCTAGCTGATGCTGGCTGCTTGTCAACTGTATAATATCCAGTCATCCGTTACACAAAGCCATGAAATTCGTTAAACAAAAAGCTTACGGTTTACAAAAACAATGTTAAGGCTCCACAGTTTCCAACCAAGCACCAAAAAGCAGGGAAATTGGGAGTTAAGGCTCCCAAGCCTTAACGCCACATCCTCCCTAAGGAGGCAGAAAGTGCAAGTGAAATTCTCATTCTCCCAAAGCAGATAAACCATGAGGACAGGATGGAGGATATGATATGCAGCGGTGACTGTGGGGTTGTGGAAAACTGATCACGAACAACTTAGGGCCACCTACTTCTCTTTTTTTGTTTAGAGCAGCCCTTCCCCAACCTGGTGCCCTCCAAAGGTGTTGGACTACAACTCCCATCATTGCAAGTCAGTATGTCCCATGGTCAGGAATGCTGGGATTTATAATCTCAAATATCTGGAGGGTAGCAGGTTATGATATGCAATATGATATGCAGAGGTGACTGTGGGTTGTGGGAAACTGATCTTGAACAACTTTGTGTCCATCTACCTCTAATTTTTTAGAGCATCTCCTCATGTTGAGAGTTGCAACCAAACACATTTGATGGGCACCAGGTTGGGGCACGCTATTCTAGAGGAAGGGCAGGCAGAATGTAGATCTCCAGACATTTTGGAGTTCAACTCTTAAAACCCCATATCACCATGGGCAATGACCAGGAATGCTGGGAGTTGATGTCCAAAACATCAGGATAGATCTATTTTATGCCCACATCTGTTCTAAAGCATGATGTTTTCCAGCACTAAGATATGCGATCCATCAAGGAACTCCAAAAGACATGCAACAGTTTAAATAGACTGTCTTAAACCATATGAAGTGACAATGAATGAAGCTTGAATACCTAATCCAGATAGTTCTTCAGATGTCAAAATTAGTTTCCAACACATGGCATAGGTTGTCTGTTTATTGAATATCAGATATGAGTTTTGTCTTCCCCATAACACATAACATGGGAGTTGCAGTGCAACACATCTGGGGAGCACCAGGCTGGGGAAGGTTGGTTTAGATTTGAATCCTATACATGTCTTCTCAGAAGTCAGTGACGCTGAGTTCACTAGGGTATAGGATTGCAAACTAATCTCATCTAAAAGGAGTTCAAGACAGCCAAACTAATCCTTTTCGGTTCCTCTGTCACTTTGATGAGATGATGTATTGTGGAGGGATTGCGGGGAGTGAACAGTATATTTGGATAAACACATTTTAAGAAAAGGAAAAAAAAACACATTGGTTCTTTGAAGGGCAGGATATTGACCAAAAGTTGAAAGTGCCTGCCACATGCTCTGGTTCTACATCTGCAATAAATAGTGCCCATTGTGTTATCAGTCGTGCTGCTCTATGTGAGATGTGTGTGAGAGAAAAATATTGGGGAGACCCTGTATTTGGTAAGGATATAGAACAGCATTCCCCCATCCTGCTGCCCTCCAAATGTTTGAGATGACAAGTCCCAGCATTCCTGACCATGGGACATACTGACTTGCAATGATGGGAGTTGTAGTCCAACACTTTTGGAGGGCACCAGGTTGGGGAAGGGCTGCTCTAAAGAAAAAAAGAGAAGTAGGTGGCCCTAAATTGTTTGTCATCAGTTTTCCACAAATCCAGAGTCACCTCTGCATATCATATTCTCCATCCTGTCCTCATGGTTTATCTGCTTTAGGTGAATTAGAATTTCACTTGCACTTTCTGCCTCCTTAGAGAGGATGTGGCATTAAGGCTCATGAGCCTTTACTCCCAATTCCCCTGCTTTTCGGTGCTTGATTGAAAACTGTAGAGCCTTAACATTGTTTTGGAAACCGTAGTTTTTTTGCTTAATTTGTATTATATGCAGCCCACATTTGTTCAGAACATACAGACCCTGATAAGCAGGTTTGCTGTCTGCAAATCTCCATGTTGTGTCCTGAATTTATCAAAGGCTGGTCCAATTTATCTGCATCTGGGTGCGCATTAAATATCCTTAAGCCACTGAAGAGTGTCTTTTGTGGATGAAATATGGTTGACAAATTGAAGTTTTAGTTCACAATTTCAACATTTTAAGGTACTATGCCAATTTTAAGGGCACATCATACATGGCATTTTTCTTTTATAGATATCCTGTATTGGAGGGCAGGATTTAGAAAATATGTACATAATTTGGGAATAATCTATATGTGGCAGATATACACATAGTAGAAAGTTGCTATCAATAGCTACTTCTCGCTGCATATGCATTCTCCATAAATAAGTGTGTCCCTTTTTGTATTTTTCTTTTTTACATGGAGGCAAAAAAAAGAAAAGAAAAAAGAGAGAGATCATGTGTTATGAGCCTAAGAACCTAAGAGCCCTGCTGGATCAGACCAAGTCTCCATCTAGTCCAGCATTCTGTTCACACAGTGGCCAACCAGCTGTCAGAGGGAAACCCACTAGCAGGAGATGAGTGTAACGGCACCCTCCTGCCTGTGTTCCCCATCAACTGGTATACATAAGCATACTGTCTCTGATGCTGGAGGTAGCATACAGCCAGCAGGACTCGTTGCCATTGATAGCCTTCTCCAGGAATTTATCCAACCCCCTTTTAAAGCCATCCAAATTGGTGTCCATCACTATGTTTTATGGAAGTGAAATCCACACACATCTCCTCAAAGCTTGTGAAATTTCCTCAGCAACTGTCACCTCCAGTTTATACTATATTATCTTCATTTTGAATTTTTCTAACATACTTCTATCCATTCAGCTTGGGATCTATGTGATAAACCAGATGACCACTCCTTAACGAAACTTCATCTGTGCATGGCTCTGTTTTGAAGCATGTGCGCAGCTGTGTCCACAACTAAACAAGTTGTTGTGTGTGTGTGTGTGTGTGTACTGAAAAGGAAAGCTACCGACTCAGTGAATGCTGTGCTGATTGCTCCATTTTATTGGAGAATTAGGGTGGAATGGAAGAGTATCATTTGGGAGGTATTCTTATATTTGAAAAGGAAAGCTGATGCTAAATGGACCTAAGTCTCAACCGGCAGCTTTTTAGCCCCTGGTAATTGTGGTTCATGGTTGGAAAAGCTCTCTGTGTTTGTTCTTTCCTGCTTAATTCCAGTTGCCTTTGTTATGGGTGTTCCACTCCTTGCATTAACCAAAGTGCTTTAATTACAGAGCCATTTGCACCAATGTTGGTTAAACAAATCAGTGTTTGGAGAAAGCAAGATTCTACCAGCAGAACTCATTTCCTCAGCTGGGTGGGAAGGGTTTGGGGGGGGGGGGTGTCCTCCAAAAAGTAATATGGCGGCCTAAGCAATCACAGCTGTCAGGACTCCAGGATGGGAGCAATCAGATTCGTAATTATACAATTCTAATTACAGGGATTACAGAGATCGTGGCATTACAAATTGCATGAGCTGCGGGCATTAGAATACATTAAATGCTTACTTGAAAGCAAAGTGAGCCAAGGTTGCCTTGGTCTTTGTGAAGAATAAGATGCAGACCTGTGCATGGAATACAATCACCCAGCACTCCAGGAAGAATTTTGGTATACAGTTTTGAATTCAGCATGCTAAAAACCTAAGAGTTTGTTGAAAACGAAAAGCTGCAAACATGGGCTTTGAAACCTAGGAAACATTGCATGCTGAAATCTAAGGAATCAGGGGAAGGGCTGAACAGGATCATGAGCTTGTGTACACAATTTATTTCACTCTCATGATTGGTCACTCATGGAAGTTTGTGGGTCCTTTTCTTGATGTCTTGCACCAATCTGCTTCATGGGATGACCCCGAGTTTATTGTATTATGAGAGAGGGAGAAAAATGTTCTTTCTCTCTTTCCCAAATTGCAAATCTGCCATTATTATTTCTCCTTCTCCTAGCCTGTTCAGACAACACGCTAAGCTGTGGTCAGGCTGCTGACTCTTTTACAGCATGTGGTTAGTGAGTGTGTTTAAATGGGGATTGTGTAGCCACCATGCTTAGGAATGGTTCACACACACACTAGTCATGGTTCAAACAACAAGCTAAGCCATAATATTTAGCTCAAAATGCTTAACGATCATGGTTTAGTGTGTTGTCTGAAAAGGGCTGTCTCCTCCTTCTCTCCTCTCTCCCTTTCTCTTTCATCATTGTCCTGTGAAGCAGTTTCTCCTTCTCAACTCAGCTTTTCCATCCATTTTGCAAGAACATTGAAATCTGGGATGATCAAAATCAAGGTTTTTTCTTTGTTTGTTTGCTTTTTTGCTACTTTTCCAATGGCACCGTTTTGTCAAAGCTGGGGAAATATTTCTGGGAACAAGAAACAAATTCAGCAGGTGGAGAGGGAGTAAGCTATAGAATATGTTTGGAAATTGAGAGTCCCATGGTGTCTTTAATGCATTAAGTTGAATAGGTGTCCTAGCAAAATGCATTTAACCCTGGAAGATTTCTGAAAGCCACCTCTCCTCCCATTTGTGATGAGTGCTTGTTTGCCTCTCGCACTTGTCAGTTCCCTGAGCAGCCCTACAAATGATGAGTAGCAAACTCATTACCCCAAAATACAATTTGCAATTCTAATATAGATGTTATCCAAAGGTGCCTCTTGTGCCTTTATAGATCTCGCCACTGTAACCCACAGCAGGAGACATTCCTTGCTTTACAATGGATTTCCTTCCTCTTGCTGTACCAGTATTGGCTTATCTGATGCGATATATACAGTTTATCTCTAATATTTGAGGAATGTGGCTTTAAGGCACATCAAGTTAAAACACATTAAAGTGTACACCATTAATCTGCGGTCTCCATGCTTTTTTGGATTGTCTTTTTGAAAGTATAAAAATGTGTGCCATCCTTGATCCAACTGTGCATTTAAAAACCAGAAGCACCCTCTGTTGTAACGCTTGCATGCTGATCTGATCGGAAATTGAAAGATGAGGGTAGTCACCATGACTGCAAAGTAGAATGAGGAGCAAAAGCCCCAATGAAATTCTCTAATCCTCTTCCCTACCTATTATCAAACTGCACTCTAGCAAAGGACAACGAAGACTGAATTCTTAGAGAAGGAGTGCCGTAGTGTTGTAACCAACGTCGTCTAATCTTGGAAAGTTGTCTGTGTGTATCAATCACATAAATAATAGGTATCTATCACAATTTAAATAAGAATGAATCAAGACTCAGAGGCATATAAAATCCAACCATTCGTGAATGTTCACATCTAGAAAAAAAAAGTGTCGTTGATTTTCTATCACAAACTGTTGAGGTGTCTATTTGTCAATCTATTATTGATTATCAAAGTTGAGAAACACATTTCAGAAGCTATTGTTACTGTACCAGGAAATGTAGTCTGACCAGATAAAATCCATGTCAGGGCTCATGTAACTTTAACTGTTGTAGAGAAAAGGGAATTTCAGCCAGTGTCATTTGTATGCAGTTAGTTCCTGGTGAAATTCCCTCTTCATCACAACAGTTAAAGTTGCAGGGACCCTGCCTTCTTTTGTACATGGTCACTCTAGTATAGTGCCTGCAACTTTAACTGTTGTGATGAAGAGGGATTTCACCAGGATCTAATTACATACAAATGACACTGGCTGAAATTCCCTTTTCTCTACAACTGTTAAAGTTACATGAGCCCTGACCTGGATTTTATCTGGTCACCCTAAGGAAATGGAGGCTGGTGGCTGTGATGTCAGGTGTGCTTTAAGGTGGATTCCAGCATTGAGCAGGGGGTTGCACTCGATGGCCATATAGGCCCCTTCCAACTCTACTATCCTATGATTCTATGATGTCAGTGGGATGGTGAATCCGATCTGGGTTTCATTCAGAACCAGTCAGAAGCATCTTGGATAGCTCCTTTAGAGTTCTGACTGGTTCTGAATGAAATCTGGAGCAGTCCAGGCCTGAAATTCTGCACCCCTGCTGCACACACACCCTTGCTGATCTGTGATCCATGAGGCTTAGGGGATATTAAGAGATTTGTGCAACTGATTGTTTATAAAGCACCGTCACTAACTGTGCTTCAGGCTCTTCAGTTGCCACTATCCCAATCTCACAAGCAGTTGGCTGAAAAGAAAGGGTAACTTTTATCGGTCGATCATATGAGAATTCTGAGAGGAGTCAAATAGTATTTCCACTTAATCTGTGGATGATTTCACCTCTTTTATGCATCAAGCCTTCGTTGTCTGTTTTCGTAACTCTTAAGACCGTAACGGACCTCAGGTTCCTAGATATGTCACTAAATCCAAACAACAGGGCGAGATTAAGACAAATTTATAAAATAAAGGAAAGGCAAGTACAGAAAATCAGTTAATAAAGGGAAGTCAAAACATATAACACTGATGCCAGAAGAAACCAATGCTTCCAGCATTTAAATAAGTACAGTTTCAACAAATAGTAACAGTAATACAGTAAGTCTGCTGCAGTCCTGTCCCTCCTTCCCCCAACTTCTGGGAGTGTTCCTTCAGAAAACACAAATTCCATAAGTCCTGCTTTCTGCTTCAGTCAGACCTGACACAGCACTGATCCTTCACTCTCTCAAGTGCTTCTTTTGTTCACAGCAACTGCTCTCTTTCTCTGTCAACCTGCTACTCTTGATCTCCTGCTGTATCAGGTGTATATTCTCGACTTCTTTCTTTAGCTTCTCTCTCTCAGCCAGCCATGTCTCCTTCTTCTCTCTGTTTGTCTCTCATTCCTCCTCCCATCGGATCAACCATCAACATTCTTTCTCACATTACCTGGCAACTTGCTGCCTTCCCCAACCCCTGCTGTATCTATCTGATACTTTCAACTCCTTCTACAAGACTTAACACTTTCTTCATAGACCAGGGACCAGCAACTTGAGGGCCCTCCAGATGTTTTGACCTACAAACCCATCAACTTTCACGTTTACCTAGGCTGGCAATAGGAGTTGTAGGCCAAAACATCTGAAAGGTCACAAGTTGTTAACTTCTGTCATCGACCCTCTTGTGAATCCTCTAACCGGTTCTTCTGCATGTGTAGGAATTGTAACCCACTGATGAACAGGGATGGTCATCTGTGCAAAGAATGTGAAATTATCATTCTCCAATTGATAGTTATTTCCTCTCATTCATTTATATTCTGATCCATCATTTTGGATGACATTGGGTGAAAGACTTAAAGCTGCCTAAACTATATTGTGCTTTGATTTCCATACTATACTTAAAAAGAAAACCTTGCACCAAAGATTCTTTAGTTGTGATGTTTCTGCCAGCACTATAACATTACACAGCAAAGACACAATCTCCTGAGAATATAAGAACATAAAAGATCCATGCTGGATCAGAGCAAGGGTCCATCTAGTCCAGCATTCTGTTCACACAATGGCCAACCAGCTGCCCACAGAAAATCCACAAGCAGGAAATGGGTGCAACAGCACCCTCCCATCCATGTCCCCCAGCAACTGGTGTACATAGACTTACTGCCTGTGATACTGGAGGTAGCATATAGCCATTAGAGCTAGTAGTCATTGATAGCCTTCTCCAGGAATTTATCCAACCCCCTTGTAAAGCCATCCAAATCGGTGTCCATCACTATGTTTTGTGGAACTGAATTCCATAGTTTAGCTAAGTGCTGTGTGAAGAAGTACTTCCTTTTATCTGTCCTGAATTTCCCACCAATTGGCTTTATAGGATGATCCCGGGTTCTAGTATTAGGAGAGAGGTAGAAAAATGTCTCCCTATCCACATTCTCCACACAATGCATACTTTTGTACACCTCTATCTCAATTGGAATTAATTGTTTTTTTTATCATCTAAGAAATTTGATAAATTGTTTCTAATCTGTGTCTGCCTTTAAGATGTAAAGACATCAAAATGTAATTCTGTCCTGACTATTGATAGGAATGTTTGCCCTGAGGAAGGTTCACACTGGGCAGAGCTTCCTGTTTGCCTTATTACAATGTCCCTGTTAGGAAGATAATACGAACAAATGAGAAGGACTCTTGATAATCCAAGTGGTCCAAAGTGAATGGGGAATGCAAATCAGGTGAACGGTTAATTGCTTTCTGAAAAATTCATTATTTGTCTAGAGCAGCTGATTGAAAAGCAGCACTGCAATTTAAATTAAGACTATTTGTTCATTTTCAAAATGAAATAGTGTAATTTGACTTATAATCTGTTACAGCTTGGATGTGTAACAGTGATCTGAGAGCCCAAGACAGCTTTGGCCAATTGAAAAACAAAGCATTCTGATGAAGCAGGTAGAGGTGAAATGACAGACCTCTTCTGATTCTTCGCGCTCACTTCTGTGCACACATACACACACAAACCAGCAATTAATTGTTTCTACTTTTTGAGACACAGTCGTGTTTTTTGTCCACATGAATTTGCATATCATAGATCATTCTCTGTGTTGCATTGGGACATTATTATGATTGGCTGGGATATGATTCATCTTGCACATGGAGCACTTACTGTCCTTTTAATGAAGTAACAGGCTTTACCTATGTGTATGTGTTTGGTTTCTAACCATGATGCCAGCCTAAGCTATAAGGTCTTACTTTACAAATACCAGAAAAAAACTATACATACATATATATTAAGGGAGTTCCTCCGTTGTTTGATAATAACCATGGTTGACTAATATCTAAAACCTTGGAAGCAACTTCATAAATGTGCCTCCAGCTAGGGCTCCATTTATCCGACCTACCTACTGACTGGGTTTGCATGTTATAGTAAGCCACTCTGGGGCAGTTCATGCAACATGCTAAGCCACACTCAGCAATTGAGATTGGCTTGCTGTTGAACCATGGTTTGTTGGTTGAATGGTTGGTTAGTGTGTTGCCTGAATCCAGGACATTTTCTACAGGATGGCTTGTTAACCGGGCAGGGTGGCTTGATAATCTCCTCAACAACCAGACAACACACTGTGGGTTCTCAAAGTGGCTTGCTTGAGGGGGAAAAGCCACACTGCATGGTTAACAAGCTACCCTGCAGAAAATGTCCTGGGCACAGACAACACACTAACCCACAGTTCAACAACAACAACCTCTGCTCAACCACTATGTGTTGGTTAGCGTATTGTGTGAAACCAATCACTGTGTTGTGAGCCCTGTTAGTGTCAGCATTGTTTATGGTGATGTTATCCGAGAAGGAGCCATGTGGGGAGGGAGGACCAATAACTCCTTTTTTAATGATTTAATCGAGACTCAGGGGAATGTTAAAAGGGGGGAGGATACCGACAAATATCCACTCAAAGCTTAATAGTGAGAGGAAGTCTTTACCAAGTGGGAGCTACCTTCCTTTTGGTGCTCCATTTCGGGGCACTTATTTCACTTGCATTTCCCCCTTTTTCGGTGCTTCTGCATTGTGTGAATAGATTGGTACTTTCCCTTAACGTTATTCCACCTCCACCCCCCCACAGTCCTTCACAAGTGTGTACAGATTAGCCTACGTGCAGTCTCATCTTGTCAATTTCTGGCTGGGAAGCCTTTAAGGCAAGGCCATTTCTACACCAGGCTTTTTGCCTGGAATCACCCCCGGATGGTCCCTGTGCATTCACATGATGCTCAATAACTCCCGGGGGTGGGGGGGATGGGCACGGGATTTCCCAGGGATAAGAGATCCCTGGGAAATCCCGATTTTTCCACGGTCCTGGGAACTTCCTGAGACCATGGAAGATGTGAGTGTCCGTCCTGGCTACTGCCATGCTTACTCACGAGTAAGCGCAGCAGTAGAAATGGGCATGGAGCCACACCGCACAGCTCCGTGCCCTTCATTGGAGGGGGTGTCACCAGTTTCGCCACCCCCAAGAGGGTAGGGAGAGGGTGGGGACCCAATCATGCATGTTGTTTTTTACTTACCATAGTGCACGAGCACTCGTGCGCTCAGCTCAGGACCCAGGGAAAATAAAATGACAGGCGCGACGAGTGCATCACACCCTGGAGGAAGCGGAACTTCCTCTTCCTCCGTGAAGAAAGAAGAGGACGATCCCAGGAGCAGGTAAGTCTGGGATCGTCCTCTTGACCTCCCTCTACACCCCGTGGTGTAGAAAGGGCCCAAGTCAGCAAGAAGGGTTATAATCCTATGTGCACCTTTTTGGCAATATGTCTCAGAACAATTAGTGGGGCTTCCAGTGTTTAATGTTATTTAAAGCTCTTAGAAGCCTACACATCCCCACCTGGGTATATGACAGCAGAATGGCGTCATCTGCATATAATAACACTGAGATGCTCCTGTCCTTTAGAGGAGGTGGGGAGAAATCAGGACTAGATAAGAAGGAAACTATGCCATTAAAATATAGATTGAATAAAAGAGGTGCTAGCAAACATCCCTGGCACACTCCTTTGTTGACAATAATAGGATCTGAAAGATCTCCACCCGAAGAGACTGTTACACGCAAACTAGAATTCTCAAACAGCCCCTGTATTCTCCTAAGCAATTTATGTTCAACATTTAAAAGTGTAAGCTTGTACCAAAGGCAGGGTCTAGATATAGAACAGAAGGCTGCTCCGAGATCTACAAATGCAGCAAATAGTGAGTGATAAGGGGGGATGTATATTTCCCTACCAAGTATTTTAATAGAAAGCAATAGTCAACTGTAGATCTACCACACCAGAAACCTGCTTGTTCTTCAGCCAGGAGGTTCTCCCCAAATACCCAGTTTTCTAACTTGTCTAAAAGATGTCTTGCATATAATTTACTAATAACATCCAGTAGACTGATTGGGTGATTATTCTTGGGGTCTGACCAGTTGCCTTTTTTATCAATGGGCACCACGATAGCCACCACCCAATCTTGGGGAAATTTCCCAATTCTGTCAATAAATGTAAATAAGGCTGCTAACATCGGGATCCACCAATGGGGGTAATCAATCATAAAATCTGGTGGGATGCTGTTCCTTCTGGGGAGCTTTCTTCACCTCAACTTTCATATCAACATAGCTATTTCCTTGCAAGTGACTGGGGCTCAGCTAGGCAACTCTGGGCCTTCCTCTTGCAATGGGGGTAGCAGGCCATCTCATCATAAAAAAGGGAACAAAAATGTAGTTCCCATTCATGTGTGGTGATAAAAGTATCGATAGATGGAGTGCCAGAGTTCCTTTAAACTGAGATAAGATGCCAAAATCTGGGTTTATCATTATTTTCAAGTGCTGATGCCAATTCAACCCATTGCGACCTCACATGCTCTTGCTTCTTCTCCTTGATTATCTTTTTATAGAATTTATGCAGTGCCAAATAGGAACGTGGTAGAGGACCTCTATCCCTATCCCTTAGAGATTTATGTCATCTTTTGATTTCCTGCTTAAGCTTCCTGCAGTCCTCATCAAACTATAGATTACCCTCTTTTGGCCTCTGGTTCTTTAAACGGCCCTTCCAAACTAAAAGATGTCCAACTGCTGCTGTAATCTGAGCGTAGCAATTTAATACTACTTCCATCTCTTTTGAGGTGAACAGGGTATTCCTCAAGGCATGTAGGTTCTCAGAATGCCATAAACATTCCAAAGCACTTGAATTCACATTTGTCCACTTATGGCAGCATGTTGCAACACTCGTGCTGACAATTGGAGTTACATTTTCTTCATTTGCCCCGACTTCTTTTAAACCTTCCAGCTGGACAATCAATGGTTGGTGATCACTGCATGGATATGAATAGGGTGTCCAGATGGCCCGGGGTTTCCCGGTCCTAACCGGGAAACCTAGGCTGATCCAGGCCAACCGGGGGGCGGCGGGGGAAAACCGGGGTGGCGGGGGGTCACGTGGCGGTGGCAGCGAGCGGCGACGAGCTGCGGTAGACCCGGTGGCTGTGGCGGCGGAGGAGCCCGGGAAGCGGCCGCCCCAGCAGGTAAGTGCCCCCCCTCGCGCCTCGTGCTCCTTACCTGCAGGGGCGTCCACTTCCCTCCGGAGCGCGAGGGGGGTCACTTACCTGCTGGGGCAGCCGCTTCCCGGGCTCCTCCGCCACCACCGCCGCCAGGTCCGCCGCCACCGGGTCCTCCACCACCGCCATGTCCTTTGCCGCCGCTGCCGGGCTCGTGAGACCAGAGGCCGCGCGGAAGAGGCGGGAGAGGGCCGATTACATCACTTCTGGATCTGGCCCTCTCTCGTCTCTTCCGTGCGGCCTCCGGCCTCCTTGGGGCTCATTGCGATGGCCAGAGGCCACGCGGAAGAGACGGGAGAGGGCCGGATCCAGAAGTGATGTAATTGGCCCTCTACCGCCTCTTCTGCGCGGCCTCTGGCCTTACGAGCCTGGCAGCGGCGGCAAAGGACCTGGCGGTGGTGGAGGAAGACCTGGCGGCGGCGGGGGACCTGGGGGCGGCATCTGACCCGGCGGGGGCGGCAGTGGAGGACCCGGCGCGGGTGGCGGAGGAAGAGAACCCGGTAGGTCCAGGCTGGTGTTTTTGGGGGGAGGGGCTTGGTGGGGGGGTTGTTTTGGGTTGGGGGGGTGGCGGGGGGGGGACCGGGATTTTGGTTTCCAAAATCTGGTCACCCTAGATATGAATTCACTATAAAGAGCATGATCAGCCCAAATACAGCTGGGGGAACTGCAGTATAGTCGACTACACTGGCACCAAGATGGTTGATGAAGGTGAATTCTCCTGTCAAATCCTCAGACAGGGAACATTTCAGAATAATAATAATAATAATAATAATATTTAATTCTTACCCATCTCTCCCTCCGGATCGAGGCAGGGAACAACATCTATACCAACAATATAAAATACATAAACTGATTAAAAGCATATAAAATTAATACATTGTTAAAATCAATAAAGTCTTAAAATTCTACTGGGTAGGCCTGCCAGAAGAAATCAGTCTTTATAACTCTCTTAAATTCTTGAAGACTTGTAAGTTGGCAGATCTCTCCCGGCAGGTCATTCCAGTCTGGGAGCGGCAGAAGAGAAGTTCCTCTGGGTAACAGTTGTCAGCCTGGTCTTGGCCGGCTGTAATAAATTCTTCCCAGAGGACCTGAGCATGTGGGGCAGATTGTATGGGAGAAGGCAATCCCACAGGTAACCTGGACCCAAACTATGTAGGGCTTTAAAGGTGATGACCTACACTTTGTACTTTGCCCGAAAACTAGTTGGCAGCCAGTGGAGTGATTTTAAAGCTGGTGTGATATTGTTGGATGTCAGGTGCTTCATAAACAATTCACTGGGCTGGCCTAGTGAATTGTGAGTTGAAGGCTTGGCAATTGTTATGAGAAAGTCTGTCTCTGTTTTGCCCTTATCTGCAGCTGTGGGCCGAGGCCTTGAGTTCCTTGGGAACGAAGCCATGTTTTGAAAAGGTGGGGGGCTATCTTGCAAACTGTCTCTCACATAGTGTCGTCATCAAGAGGAGGTTGAACCGTGCCGCCCTGTTGGCACATGAGTTTGGATTACAGGCCTGAACCCCTGTCTGTCAAAGTAGCTGGAATTAGCCAGCCTCCATCCTATATAGCTACGAGCAAAGGGCGGAGGCCCTTTGTTAGAATTCATCTGTTTGCTGTTTGCTGTTACTTGTCATCTGTCCTCCGCTTGCCAAGAAACTCGTGTTTGGGATTCTATCTGATTTGGAAATGATGGATGCACTCTGTACATGTTCTGTTGCTATTTGGACTTGGAACTTCTAAGAACTATGCCATGAAAAGTGCGCTGTGGCTTTTCATAGATTTGGACTTGAGATTACTGTTCTGGATTCGTGATCTATAGCCTGCTTTTTCCCTGCATGGAGCCAAAGTACGGGCACAGGGAAACTGAGGCTGATCGTTGCTGTTCTGGAATTGTGTGTGTGTGTGACCTGTGAGAGGACCTTCCTCAGAGCTAAAGCTACGAGAATTGGGAAAGCTCCCTGGGTCGAAGAGGTTCGTTCCCTGACATCTTGTTTACATGATCAGCTCAGTGTTCCCTGACAGGCTGAGTTTGATTTAGTTCAAGATGATCTTATCCACTGTCAGACCTCATGCTCATCTGTGCTGGGGTTTCTCCTTTGAGTCTTTGCTCGTGTACCTGAGGATCCAGTGTGTGTGGCCACTCCTGGCCTCAAGGGACTGGGGCTAACTCTAAATGTCTCCCCCTGAGTGAGTTGCTGTTCGCATTAAGCCATTGTACCTGAAAGCTATCTGGTCCGTCTTCAGCTTCAAGTGTGTGTATGCAGAAATGAAACCGTTATGCTTTGAATTCCATGTGATTTTTACAATAAAAGAAGTCTCACTGTTGTTGGAGTGTGTCAGTTTGCCAAAAGTTCGTGAGCAGAAGCCTGGGGTGAGCTTGAGTCATGACAGATATGGTCACCCCTAAGTGTACTGGTGACCAGCCTGACCGCCATATTTTGAACTAGTTGAAGTTTCCGGACTAGGCACAGAGGCAGTCCTATGTACAGCACATTGCAGAAGTCGAGCCTTGAAGTTACCAGAGTGTGCACTACTGTCTTTAGGTCCTCCAACTCTAGGAAGGGGCGCAGCTGCGCTGAGGTTACAGCAGAAGTCATATTTGGAGGATCATTTGAATTAAGAGCTTTCCTTGAGTGTTTATTGTATGGTCCTTAGATTGTCTATCCTCTATCAGTGGAAGTCATCCAAGGAAAAATAAGTGGATTGCTCTATTGCATTCCAGTTTGGGCCAATCCGGGCATCAAAATCACCAATTAACATCAACTGAGCTTCAGGGAACTGAGTCTGCAGGGCAAGTAAATAATCTGTGAGATTTTCCCAAACATTCTCACTGTAATGAGTTGACTTCCAGGGAGGGATATATACATTTACCATGATATAAGATGTTGATTTAACTTTAAGAAATGTAGCCAAAGCTCAGGATTGTAAATTACTGATTAGATTGCTTTCTCCTTTCAGTGCAGTCGATATACAGCAGGCTAATCCCCCCATGGGCGCCCCATACCTCTGGGGGAACTTGCAGGGACTACGTAAGTCTTATAATCACTCAGAAGAACATCCCCGATGCACTGTGTTTCCTGTAGGAATATAATATCAAAGGATTTAAGGTACCTTCTGAATGAGCTGTCTGTTCTTATTGTATGAGGGAAGCCCTTCAGGTGAACTATGATAAAAATAACGTCTTAGTTTTTGGCAAAAGGAGGAAGAAATACCGATGGCAGCTAGATAGCCACCTGCTTGACCAGGTCAATATCTAGGAGTGACATTCCAAAATTCAGGATCCTGGTCTGTGCATTTGAAAACAACAGTCTTGACAGCTAATGCAACTGGCAATGCTATCCTTTGCTTTGCAGCAAGACCAAGGGGATAGATGGTAGCCCCCTTAATAGTCTTGGCAGTGCAATAAATCAGAACCCTGGGAGTAGTGATGCTGATAATCAGAAACAAACGCTCCAGCGATGATTAAGGAAAACTTTACTTGAGAAGACAAAACAACTTCATATAACTTGGGACATGGCTGCTGGTGTCGGCCATCTTCCTCAGCAGTTCACATAACACACCCTCTCACTCTCATCACTAGAGCAAGAAGAAGGAAGAAGGAGGGAGGAAACAGGAAGGGGCAGATCAAACATCCCAACAATCCCTCCCACCTTGCTATAAGACACATCAACCCCTTAGTTACATGCTTGGTGTCCTATAGCCCGAGTATTCCCAACACCCCTTCTCGAGGGCCATGGGTCACCACACTAGTCCAAGTGCTTCACTGTACAAGTCCCGTGCCCATCAGGTGTCGCTGATGCAATTCTCTTGGTAAGGGCTTGGTCAGCACATCTGCCACCATCTCTTCGGTCGGGCAGTATCTTAGCTTGATCACTTCTTGTTCAACAAAGTCTCTTATCAGATGATGCCTTACATCAATGTGTTTAGTCCTTAGTCTTAACTTCTCACTCATTGCCAGCTTAATGCACCCTTGATTGTCCTGATGCAAGACTGTGGCCTCAGTGATTTCCAGCCCCATGTCAGCAAATAACTGTCTCAGCCAAATTGCCTCCTGACACGCGCCGGCCGCTGCCACACACTCTGCTTCCATAGAAGACATGGCCACAACCATCTGCTTTTTGCTGGCCCAGCTGATTGTCCCGCCATGGTACATGAACAGACTTCCTGAGGTTGACTTATGGTCTATCTCGTCACCCGCCCACTCCGCATCCAAAAACCCGGTCAGTCCTGTGGAGGTACCTCTTGGTAGTTCCAGCTTAACATCCGCAGTGCCTTGCAAATATCGCATCACGCGCTTTACTCCATTCCAATCGTGCTGCGATGGGTTGGCCACCTTTCTGCTTAGGATGCCCACTGCTGCGGCGAAGTCTGGCCTGGTTACTGTGGAGATGAACAACAGCTTACTGATAGCTTTTCGATACAGCTGGTTATCTGCGAGTGCAATGTCGTTCTCTCGGCCGTTGAGATGTTCCGTTGTCATAGGGGTCTTCACTGCTTTCGCCTCTGACATCCCGAACGCAGGCAGCATCTCTTTAATTTTCTTCTTTTGATTAAAGAGAAAGCTTCCGCCTTTCCCCTTCTCAATCTGTATGCTCAGATAATAATTGATTAGGCCCAGATCTTTAATTTCAAAGTTCTGCCTTAACTTGGCCATGCCTTCTGTGCTGTCACTTTCTTGTTCACAGCACAGTACCAAGTCATCTACATACACCAGTACGTTAATCCAACTGTTTCCCTTTTTCCCGGTGCAGAGGCAGGGGTCTGCTTTTCCCTTATTAAAACCCATGCCTACAAGGACTCCATTGATCTTTTCATTCCAGGCTCTGGCAGCCTGCTTGAGTCCATAGATGCTTTCGTGCAGTTTGCACACCTTCCCCGCCCCTTCTGAATCTGTGAACCCTGGCGGTTGCATCATATGTAGGTCCTCTTTCACTTCCCCATAAAGGAATACAGTTTTAATGTCTAGATGCTTAACCTGCATCTCCCTGCTGGCTGCTATGCTCAGCATAGCTCTGATAGTGGTGTGCTTTAGCACTGGGGCAAAAGTCTCATCATAGTCCTCCCCCTTGTAGCGCTGTATTTCACCTTCTGCATTGTGTTTTGCTTGAAAGTCCACTTACAACCAATTGCCTTGCAATTGGGTGGGAGTTTGGCCAGGGTCCAGGTCCCATTCTGATGCAGTGAGTCCATCTCCTCCTGTGCCACCTTCCTCCACTTGTCTGCCTCGCCTTTGGGTAGGTGGGCGATCTCCTCCCGGCTCGCCGGTTCCAGGACATGCTGCGCCTTGGTGGCAAAATAGTAGTCACCGTATCTGGCTGGTGGCATCCCCTCTGTGGTCCTCTGACCCAATAGCCCTCAGCTCTTCAATCACTTGCAGAACAGCAAGTTGGCTCCCTTTTCAAGCCTCATTTTAAACAGCTTCCTCTTCAAAAAGAGCTTCGTGTTAGTAGCGGATGTACCCTCTGCAGCTCTTCCCACATTCCCTTAACTGTTTTCTCATTTCTTATGTGAATCAGCTGGTCATCTTGGACAGACAGTGCAATTGTTGCCCTTACCTTACTGTCCCTCTTGTCCCAGTCCTGTGGGTTTTCTGCAGGCCTAGCAGTTTCCAAAACCTCCCACAAGTCTTTCTTCACAAGCACCATCTCCATTTTAAACTTCCATGTTTGATAGTTTCTGGTGTCTAGTTTTCCCATGGCTGCGCATGTGCTACCTTCAGCCATTTTTCTCGCCTTCTGGAGTTTTATTCTTTGTTAGCCTATTAGCTGTACTCACAGGTTTTCTTCTTTATCTGGGTGTTACTGGACCCATAACCTCTTGGCAGTGCAATAAATGAGAACCTTGGGAGTAGCGACGCTGATAGTCAGACACAAACGCTCCAGTGATGATTAAGGAAAACTTTACTTGAGAAGACAAAACAACTTCATATAACTTGGGACATGGCTGCTGGTGTCGGCCATCTTCCTCAGCAGTTTACATAACACACGCCCTCTCACTCTCATTACCAGAGCAAGAAGAAGGAGGGAGGAGACAGGAAGGGGCAGATCAAACATCCCAACAATCCCTCCCACCTTGCTATAAGACACATCAACCCCTTAGTTACATGCTTGGTGTCCTATAGCCCGAGTATTCCCAACAAATAGAACTATACAAAGGTAAATTACTCCCCCAGATTTTATATGGGGCACCTGCAGACATTACCTCATTGGAATCAACGCAGCATAAATTCTTATTCAGAGTATTTGGGGTACCTAGATCCACCTCCAAGGCCATTGTTCAATTAGAAACAGCTTGTCATTCAGTGGTAATGCTTGTCCAAAAAGCAGCCATCTTCTTTTGGTTAAAGATAGTGTTTCAACTGGTCCCATTGGACAGAGGTTTTAGTAAGCACATAGTTCCCAGGGTCTCTTTAAGAATCTCGCTTGTTCATTTCCATTCCAGTGAAGTTTCCCTCGGCACAAAACCGTGGCAGCCTTTTTGTTGCATTACCTGGGATGGGGGTTTGGGGACCAAAATTCTGTTGCTGCTCCTGCACCTTTTCTCTAAACCTCTTTTCTGTGGGAAGCTCCTCCAGCCCTCTAACTCCTACCAACACAATTGTAAATGCAATGTTTGAAAAATTAGAGCATCTCTATACTTAGTTTGTTTCCTGAGAAGAATTAGGAAAATAGGCTTGCTGATTAAAATGGATACTCTTCTTCTGAGCCCAAAGCCCCATCTGACTGGCAATAAAGTTGACCCAAATAATGTTAATCAACAATTTCTATATGTTGGGCCTATGGAAAATAACATCACCTGCAAGAGGAGGTGGTTTGCCTCTATAAATCACTCAATGATCATTTTTTAAAAAAAAACAAAACCTCACTATTTGGTGTGCTTGTGTTTTAAAAAGTCAATTTCCATCACACAAGAAATGTTTGCATGGGACTCCACAGGCAACCAATCATTTTATACTAATGAGTTACTTCATCTGACACAATTGAATTAGTATTTGTAATACATTTGATCAGGCTGCCGCACTTCCTACAATGACTTGAGGATGGTGGAACACTTGCTTTTTTTCCTGCTGTATAGAACTGCTGAGCTCAGTTTAATTAGAAAGCGCTTCATACAGGAGAAGTCTAAGTTGCACAACACAAATTATGAAAATTGTGTTTTTGAATTGCATAGTAGCCTTCCGCTTCCCCATGAATATGATATGGCACTACCGTGGTAGTTAATTACATTGTGTAGGGGAAAATAGCTAAATCAGCTGTAAAAATGAATATTCATGGATTTATCTTAAAGTCTGTGTGACTTATTTCTCATGTATTTTTACAACAGAGCCTAGAAGTCCCACTAGTTGTTCAGTTTTTGTTGATAGCCTTTCACTAGTAGCTGAATGAATCTACACACTTCAGGGCCAAAGTGTGGCTCATGGGCCACAGGTGCTCTCCTTTCCCCAGCCTTGTCTGATAGAATCCAAATTCCCATCATTTGCTGCTGCTGAAAAAGGGAGGAAATTGCTCTAGAAACAGGTTTTATTGTTCCTGCCACAGAAACCTCATTCCTAGATTGTCCCTGGAGCATCCTAGGAAGCCGTATTTGAAGGTTCCTGACACTTCCTAGAATGGTCTGGGAATAAGATTTGCATGGCAGGAACCATGAAGCCCATTCCTAGACCGTTTTTTCTTTTCTTTTCTCTTTTGGCAATTTGGCTGTTCAACGCCTTGAGGCTGTGACATGGAACAGATGCTGTTGCTGCAAGATCTGTTGCTGCTTGGGTGAGTGTGAGTGGTGTGTGTGAATGTGTGGGTGCAGAAAATGTGTGTGATGGTGTGCGTGCGTGTGTGTGTGTATACATAAACATAGGCACACACACAGAGAGGTGAATGTAAGAAGGGTGTGTGTGTGTGTGTGTGATAGCTGTGGCAGTCTTTTCAACCTTTCCCTGTAACTTGGTGGCTGTCTCTATGTGGGGGCGGCTCCAGTACCTGGATGATCATTGGAAACCCCGCTCTCCCTTCTTTGCATCAGGATTACCCAATGCCACCCCGAGTAAGAAAAACTGCAGGGTTTGGGTGGAAGGCGGCACCAACTTGGCCGTGAAGACAAGACCTTGGTGAAATAGCTTGGATGTCTTGTTTCATCTCGTTGCAATTTGTTCCTGCTCCTGACAGCATCTTTGTCAGAAGAGGAGAAGCTTATGCCAGAAGCTTATGCCATCGATTCAAAAGAGACTTCCTAAGAAAAGAGGCATTTCCCTTCTTACACAGGAGAGAATGCCTCTTTTAAGGACATAAGGTGGCATCTGCTGTGATATACCCTTGCACTATCTAAAATCAAAGAAACTGTGCTTCCCCACTTCAAAAACAATTATTTTGACTATATGCAGATTTATGCAGATGTAATCAATGAATTGATTAAAAGCTGCCATTTAATTGACAAAGAGCTATTGAATTGGGTGGCAGCCTATAGGAGACGATATGATCTGTGTGTGTGTGTTTTATATATATACAGATGCCTTGCCAAGTGAGGACGCTTCTCGTGAGGAGGAGGAGGAGGAGGAGGAGGAGGAGGAGGAGGAAGAAGAAGAAGAAGAAGAAGAAGAAGAAGAAGAAGAAGAAGAAGAAGAAGAAGAGATCTTAGGTGAGAGTACTTTCGTGCATGAAGAATTAGATGACTTTGTGTTTTTGGAATTGGAAAATCAGCCGGCCTCCTCCAGGGGGAACAGAGCCTTTTATGGCTGCTCAGCCCTTTTCAAAGCCTGCTTTTCATACAACTGGCAGGAGGCAGGGATCCAGCTGTTTCTCAAAGGACTGCAGGAAGTGGCAGCCTCCTTGTTTCTACTGGTGGGTGAGGCTTGCTGAAGCCTCTCACCCTTGGAAGCAGAAAGATCATCTGCAGACATCTGATGGATCCAACACGGCTCCTTTGTAGCTATCAGCGTGGGCTGGACTGATTCCTGATGGGTGTAGAGCATGTGCATAGAAACCTCTGCCACACTTAGAATACTAACTCGAAATTCAAATTAAATAAGGATAATTAACAATTAACAAAAAGCTAAGCAGACAAGTAATTAGATATTCCCTGACTAGTGTTTACTGTAATTTCGTGACCCATTCATAATTAACCTCGGATTGCAAAGTATATTGATGAGAAGGCGAAGTATAAACTTGTATTAACAGTGACAGAATAAGATGCCAATTAAACTGCATTTCATTCAGGCTTGGGAAAGCAAAGCTATAATGGATTTTTATTATCTTCCCATGCTTCCCTATGCTTGGCACGTGCCAGAGGCAAGATTAGGAGCTGATGAAAGGGGATAAAAAGAACACCCAACCCTCTGCCTGATGTCTGTAGCAAAGGGGAAAAAGTAATAATAAAGAGGGTTTAAAGAAAAACAATAAAAATGTTAAGCAGCCTTCTGCTATACTGCAATGCATACACATACCGAATAGGATCAGCACATGAATTTTAACCTTTATCAGATATGGCCTGCATATCGGAGCTTCAATGCATTCTTGTAGCAGGCCACCTGAAAGCTAACTTGGAAGGCATTATTGGTCTACCTGAATTTCATGTGCCATTTTACGGGCACTTTTAAAAGATACATTAATGTTTAAAATGCAGTCTTGATCATAAGAGACTTTTTTTATTCTCTCCATTAAATTGTCTTTGTTCTTTCTTGTACGACACCACATTCTCCATCATGGAAAATGGATAGTGCAAGAGTGCCAAACCAAGTTAAGTAGGAGACTGCATGCCTAAGAATGTTCCTTCCTTGACAAAATACATGGACAAATACATCATGGATAAATCTATCATATTTTTTTTTGCCATGCTAACTAAATAGACCCTCCATGTTCAAAGGCAGGATACCTTTAAATGCCAGTTGTGGGGTACATCAATAACATCTGGTTGTCTTGTTAGGAAACTAAGAGCCGATCTACACACTAGGTTTTTAATGTTTTATAAGGGTTACGAAAACTCTTTGGGCCACATGACGCACTCCCTTGAACGATGTATACCCGAGGTATACTCACTTCAGCTATATACAACGGTTTTACTTTTAATAAATCGTTTTAAGTAAAATAATGTGTCGTTCCTTACTGTTTGTGATTCATGGGGGCAGTGCTTCATTTACCGGTGCCCAAATGCTTAGCAGTTGATTGGTGGGGAAGAAAGAGGGGCTAAAGAGGAAGTGGGTGAGTGAACTACAACACCCACAATCCTTAGCCCTATACTCATTGAAAGCTAGGGATTGAAAGCAGAACTAAGGAGGAAGTGGGCGATTGAACTACAATGCCCACAATGCTTTGCTCCAAACTCATTGTAAAAATGAAACAGAAAGAGACGGGGCAGAAGAGTGTGTGACGCACACACCGCTTGGAAGACTGAAGAGTTTTTCTCCTGTAACGTGAGTACTCCTTAATGTGGCCTAAGACGTTTTAGAATGCACCTATTTGGAATGTTTTAAAATACTATTTAAAATGTTCCAAGGGACTGTGGAGATAGGCTCTGAGTTAGATGGATCTCTAGCCTGATCATTTGATGGCTTGTATCCAGTGTTAGTCCTACTTAGAGTCGACACATTGAAATGAATGGGATCTAAGTTATAACTAACTTAAGTCCCATTCATTTCAGTTGATCTACTCTAAATAGGACAAACTTTGGATACAACCCTGTGTTCTTACTTACTGCTACCTCCTTGGCCTGTGAACTTGCATGAATGTGCAAAGCACAGGGTATGGTGTAGAATTGACCCCTCTGCATTAGATATTGAATCTGATCAGAAGAACAGCCCTTTCCTTCACTGGCAGTTACTGAAATTGTAGAATGGGTCGTGTCCTTTGAAACATCATCTGCCTCATTATGCAACTGGAGCCTTCTCCCCCTGTGTTGTGACTCCTGGATGCCCCCACATTACCCTGTCTCGTTGGCGTGTGGGTCACTGCTGTTATTTCCCTCCCGAGTTACACGAGTCATAAAATTATACTCCAAAGGGGAAACGATTGGAGCAGCAGATGCCGCCTCCCCAATTCCCTCAAGTTCCAGAGATGGCCGTGATCAATGGCATAAACAAACAAGCTCATCAGCGCTTTAGCGTCTGCCGCGAATGAGAGACAAGTAATCTTAATTAAGGCCCTGTCCAAAAACTTTCCAAGATCAGAAAGAACATGCACTCTTCTCCTAATAAAGTGCGCCCAACGAAGAGCTAATTTATATTTAACTAGACATTTATTGGACGTTAGTTAAGTAAGGATTGATTGGGTTAAAAGCAAATAAATAAATAAATTGAGAGGTCTAACTACCCCATAAGCTTGCTGCCATAATATCAGAATAGTTGTCTTTATTAATAAGAACAGGCATTGGTTGGCCAACATTACATGTTGAGTTAAAGAGGAATGAAAAGTGGTTGTGAGTAACATCACACCACCAGCAAGAGGATTGTGTGTTATGGGGTATTACTTTAAAAAGTCCTTCACAAAATGTCAGATGAGGAAATAGGCTGAAGTCTTCCAGTGCAGCTCAATGCACTCTCAAATTGGCTAGCGATCAGGGCTGGCCCTACCATTAGGCAGAATGAGGCAGTTGCTTCAGGCGGCAGATACTGAGAGACAGCAGCAGGGTGTTGGAGGAGAGAGCTGTGAGCCAAGTGGCTGCCCTGCAGCCCCTAAACTAATCTGCTGTCTTTAGGCATGGGGGAGGATGCTGTAAGAAGATTCAATTGCCAATCCAGTCAGCTTTTGTACATGGATTGAGAGAGGGACGCCATTTTATTCTTTACATCTGGAGCCGGCCCTGCTTGTGGTGTCATCTTAAGGGCATAAGCAGAACCGTGCTGGATCAAACCAAAGCCCTATCTAGTTCAGCATCCCTTTCCCCCATAATAGCCAACTAAATGCTTATGAGAAATCCACAAGCAGCACATGAGTGCAAAAGCACTCTCCAGCCCATTTTCCCCAGCAGCAAGCTGCATTCAGAGGCATGCTGCCTCTGCTACTGGAGGTGTTATATAACCATCATGAAGTAGCAAACATTGATAGCCTTGATACACAACCTTCCCCAATTTGGTGCCTTCCAAATGTTTTGAACTACAACTGCTATCATCTCTACTGTCATAGCCATGCTTGCTGGGGGTGATGGGAAGCTGTCATCTAATACATCTGCAGGGCACCAGGTTGGGGAAGGCTGCATGACAATGCATTACACTGAAATGAAATGCAGCATTTAGGTCAGGAGGGAGCGGTTGTCCTAATGGGCTGCATCATCTTTCAAGAAGAACTCCTGGTCTGCACATACAGCAGGATAAAGTGCTAGATGCATGAGGTGTCAGAATGCAGGTGGGAGATACAACTTTTTGTATCCCTTAAAAAGCAGGCAGAGCGAGCCAGGCTAGACCATTTGTGCTAGCTTTCTACTAGCTGGGGGATCTTTATTTTAATGCAAAGCACTTAAAAAAATAAACCCTGACTGCAGCCCACATTGGCATCTCAGGATTATACCACTGCATTCTTCTGCATGTTTATGTCCAGGCATACATTTCTATGTATAATGCAGTATATTTGCAGGACTAATTTAATTGTGTGTTTCCCCATCTCCCTAAGCTGTCTTTCTTTCCAGACTGACTGGGAGGGCACCTGGGGGAGGGTTGATGCTGTTCACTTTGTTGGACAAATTTCTTAAACAAACAGAAATACTTTGCCACAAACAATCCCAGGAAGGAGAAGAAGCCCTCTGCCAGGTCTTGAGGCTACCGCCGGAGATCCATGTCCCTGAGTGTTTTCAATTCCAGCTGCCCTGGCTATGAATTGCTTATTTTTGGACAATAGGGCATAGGCACTATAATTTGGTGTGTGATCATTGACACGCCCTCTCCTTTGTCTTCCTTTCAAAGCCAATATCTCAGGCCCAGATGGGTTAATACATAATGCAGACATGCAAGTAATTGGCTGCCTTTGTATAGCAGTCAGTCATAGCCTGCTGTCCCTCTGATCCACTATTAGTGGTCATGCAAACACTCCTTCCACCTAATTAAGCACAGCTTTGAAACCACCCTTCCCAATGATGTCCGGGTCCCAAGCTAGCGATTCACACATGAGCCCCTACCTGTTAAACCTGCCATCTCGCCCTCTTCTGGGACGAAACATCCCTGCCCTCCCCCCACCCCCAGGTGACCCAGCTGCTGGTGAGGTTTAGGACCTAAAGGGAGGGTGGAGTGATAAATGATCTTGAGAAAAAGTCTGGATTAGAGAGCTGAAAATGGGATGTTAATAAACCCCAAGCCACTAATTTGGAGAACACATGCTCTCCAGGCTAAGCCAGTGCCCTGAAACAATGGCCAGTGATAAACAAGGCCTTGGCCAGCCAACTATCTTTTTGTTTGGGAAGGTACAGGACTGTGCTGCAAGGCATGGGCAGCTATGTTCTTGTGGTGGATTTACCACTCTGCACCTCTTCCCATATATACCTGCCCAGACCATAATATCATCCTCAGATACCTTTCTTTGGGTGCTCCTGCTGAATGAGGTGAGATGGATAGCTACTAAGGACAGGCCTTTTGAGTGGTGGCACCCTGGTTATGGAATACTCTTCCCAGACAGGCTCACTTGGTGTCTATGTTGTGGTCTTTTCGGCACCAGGTGAAGAACTTTTTTTTATTATTTTCCCTGGCTGTTTTCTTCAGTTTTAACAATGGTGCATTGTTGAGTTCTTAGTTTTTCCAGTGCTGCTGACTTTTATCTTTTTTTTAACTTGGATTTCATTCTGTTTTAAACTTAAGGGTCATTTAAATATTATGTTTCGCTCTGTTGTTGCATTTTATGGTTTTACGTTCTGTCTGGTGAACTGCCCAGAAAACGTTGGCTGTTGGGTTATATAGAAATGTTATAAATAAAAACATTCATCGTAGCATACTGGGAATTACAGGATAAACAGCTGCATAGGTTTTCTTCAAGGTTTTCTTCCTCTTTGAGCCAATAACCTGATTTTACACCCTGCACTTAATGACTTTATAGTGTGTATGTCAGGAGGAGGGGCCTTTAGCCAGTAATGTGTATTATATCGCTTACTTCAGAGTGTGGAAAGCAGTGGAGGCTGGTGGCTCGGATGTCAGTGGGGCAGTGAATCTACTCCAGGTTTCAGTCAGAACCTGGTGAAATGAAGGGAGAAACAGGTTCTCAAGATGCTGTTTTTCTATTTATTTATTCAAAGTTAAAAAAACTCCTTTAGAGTTCTGACTGGTTCTGACTGAACCCAAGAGCAGATTCACTGCCCCACTGACATCCGAGCCACCAGCCTCCACTGGTAGTAAGCCATCCCTGCAGCCTTTGCCACCCCCACCCCCCAATCTTTCTCTTAAGGGGGTCCCAAACCTCTGACCTTAAGCCTTAATGTCACCACTGGTCTTCACATGTTTTTCTTTTTAGCAGTTAAATGTGTGCACCGTTCCTGGCGTGTGGGACATTCCATCCTTCTGAGAAGCAGGGTTTGCATTGCTAGTGAATGAGGAGGAACTGTAGCTCAATGCTAGAGAACCTGCTTTGCATGCAGAAGGTCCCAGATTGAATCCTTGGCCTCTCCAGGTAAGGCTAGGAGAGAATCCTGCCTGAAAACCTGGAGAGCCATTGCTGCCAGTTAGTGTTGACACTATTGAGCTAAATGGACCAATGCTCTGACTCATTATATGGCAGCTTCCAATGTTCATATCTCAGCGGAAACAAGGTACGTTGAAAGCTCTTTGGAAAAATCTGGTCCTAAATCTGGGTGTGCTTCTCCTTTGAAAGCTGGTCTTGATTTGCAATATTATGGATTTGCAGATAATGTCTTACTGTCTCATTCACCTGCAGACCCCACCTAAAAGCCCTTCCTAAATTGGCAGCAGCAAGAGGAAGCAAGTCGGTATCATTATTCTGCATTAATGGGAAGTCTGATCTCCTGCCATACCATTTCCCTTCCATCTTCCTTGTCTAGTTCTGTTGAATGTGGTCTCCTCCTTTGTCCAGTTGCCTTATGATCTTCCTTACCTCCTCCTCCTCCTCCTCCTCCTCCTTCTTCCCTCATGGACAACATTGCCTATATGATTTATACTAAGCAGCCACATACACACTACATACCAGTATGTATAAATATTCAAATGGAGGACTTTTCAGACAGCTGTGCAGATAACAGTCAACAGAGGAAGAGACGAAGGGGTCTCCCTGAGGATATGCTAAATAGTTAGGTCTGAAAGGGGATTTACATTCCAAGCATAGTCACTGAAACCACAAGGATTTTTTACTCAATCATTTGTTCATACACAGTTTTGTCACTTATCCGCTGCTTCTTCACCAGTCCTTAGCTAGTTAGCACCTTCCCCTGTTCTTGCCTAGGGTAACCAGACTAGGCCCTAGGTAGCATTCAAAACTTGCTCTTTTTTAAGGCCAGTGCTACACTCCTCTTCCAGAGACATGATTGCCAGCAGATTAAAAAGTCCATATTTCAGGTTACTGGTACCATTGCTTCAAGATTTACCATTAATCTTATTTTCCTCGTCCCTTAAAGTTTTCATTGCCAACATTACGCTTTGGCCATAATAGAGAGCCAACATTATGGCAATGAATTCCGTAAGCATTATGCTTCTATGAAAATGTAATGTAGGACCCACTCTCAGTAAGCAGACAGACTGTTATGGTTATTTATTAAATTTATATCCTGCCTTTCTGCCAAAGTAAAATACAGATAAAGAGTGCCAACAGATGAGCATCTTAACGCACGCTCATTACTGCCCACTCACAGGTGTTTGCGGGTCCTTTTGATGATGTCATCCATATCCCATGTGGCTCCCTGTCCTTCTGGCCTTCTTTCCATCGCAAAATAAGACCCCGGTAAGTCTGATTTATTTTTAGAAATGAAACTTGCCACGTTCACCTGCTGCATGCAGGAAAACCGGCATGATAAAAAACACCCACTGAATGGGCCACATGGTCATTGTTTACTTCCTCTTTCTTTTCTGTGAAGAAAGAGGAAGTATTGTGTGACAGAAACGGGGGGAAGCGACGGTAGGGAACCTTGATTTTCCCGCCGTCTGATGTTCCTCAAAAAACATCTCAATTAAAACATAAAAACAAATGAATTAAACATACAATGAAGAACATAGCAATATTCCCCCCCCCCCCCCGGGGAGGGAAAAAAATACGTTAGCCTTCTCCATCTTTTTTAGTATGGCAGTCCAGCTTTACCATCTGGTGAGACGCACATCAGGGAATTTCATTTTCTCACACTTCACCATCACACAGCAGTTGCTTTTCACCTCCACACACCTGGATCTCCAGAAACGTTTAGGGTCAGTTTTATGGATGCAATGAGAAAGAAAAAAAAGTTTAAAATAATAAAATATGCACCTAAGGGGCTGGCAAACACCATGAGACAAAAGTACTGTCTGCCCAGATTTGTGACATGATTGCATGTGTGTGTGTGTGTGTGTGTGTGTGTTTGTGTGTGTTTTGACACGCACGCACGCACACACACACACACACACACACTTTCTCTTTCTCTGCATAAACACTTGTGGCATGTACGGCATTTCTCTATTCATATTATTCCTTCTTTGCCCTCTCACCTTTTCTCTTCCCATCCTCCACACTTTTACAGAGAAATCAATAGACCTTCCTGATGACCAACCTTCTTTTCTAACCCTCTAGAAGCTTGTCCAAAGCATTAAAAATCATATTCAGCAAACTGTATTGATTTATTGATTTAGAAAATTTCTATCCCTCCTTGTGATCAAATGATCCTGGAGGCAGTTGGCAATAGATTTTAATAACCCACACAGACACTCTAAACCCCCAAACCTACAGAACCCACAATAGAAATGTTATGCCATGACAGACCTCCTTTTCCTTCTCAGCCTAATGCTGTTCTTTTCTGGGCTTTATAGCACTCACCTTAGTATCCCCCAGGATTGACACAAACACACTATGCTGTTCCTTAATGCTATGCACTAATTGCCTGGGCAAAAGTTATGCAACTCCTTTCATCCTAACCTCCTTCTCTTCCTTTCCCTCACCTTCTCTTTCTCCAGCACCATTTATTATGGCATGAGCTTTTGTTTTAGTAGATGATGGCCACTAGTTCCTCAAAGTAAGCATGATACCACCCCCACCCCCCCGCAAAAAAGCCCTATTAATCCTAGAATTACAGTCTAGAGATGGGCATCCTTGTAAGGGAGGAAGAAAACCAGAGTTGACCCTCCTGATATTTTGGACTACAACCCCCTTATTCCTGACCCTTGGCCATGCTGGCTGGGGCTGATGGGGGTTCTGGAGTGGGTTGGGAAGACAGGTGTGTGGCCATCAGGGTACTTAGAGAAGCCTTCTGATCTAATTCTATTCCTCTGCCTTCTGATAATTTCCCACTATGGTATCCAATGGAGGATATTTGATACCCTGTTGGATGACCAAATACATAGCAAAGTGGTGACTGGGCTTGGGATGGTTAGGAGAGAGAGTTTATTCTGCAAAAAATTGCTGTGACCACTCCCAATGGAGTATTCATTTGCTTCCCATTTTATGAATGCATTCAAGACAATGTTGACCCTGGGATATTCTACCAGACTGGTTGCGGGGGGGGGGGGGGTTGAGCATGACAGGGAGGGTGTCGCCTTGAGGGAAATTCAGTTTGCCACAGCTACAACTTCCTTGTGATCTCTGCTAACAGTCGGAGACTGCATTTGTTTCCGATAATACGTCACATCAAACCGATCTTTCTCGGTGGCAAACACGCATCTCCATGTGAGTTGATTAGATTGTCTGGCAGTATTAATTTCCCCCTAAGTCTCGCCTCCATATCCATTAGCCACTTGGTTGTGTGGCTAACAATTCCAGAGAGCACCTTCAGAAACACTTCATTACCATGCAAATGGAGACGGCTCTCCTCCCTTTCTGTGCAACGTAGCCCTGGCTGGAGGATTACACTATAGCTTTAAGGAGAGCATATGCAGAACACAAATTATTACAGTCATCAATATTTATACAGCTGCTGAAGTTCATATCTGACAGGCACAGCTTCTGCCACATTGAGCCACAAAAGCCAGACACATACATGGAGGCGGAGAGGTACCAGGCCCACAATTAAGAGATCCATAATCAAAGTGTTGCTGGATGCTTGAAATAAATTGGAATTGTGCAGGTGGGGACCTTTTTTAGCACCAGTTAGTCTCCGAGAGGTAAACTGTGGCACTAAAATATGGTGGTGGTTAGGAATTTTGTTAAATCTGTTCCTCTGTGTTTTGCTGATTGTCAGGCGTCTTTTTTCCCTATCATCTGCTTATGTAGAGAATCAGATTTTTTCCCCCAATGGAAGTTTTAAGAATTTTCTTCCACTTGTGAAAGTGTGCATTTGCATTAATATGCACTTGTACTAATACAGATGAATTCAAGTGCAAATTTGTGCAAAAAATAAAAACACTGGTCTGCAAGTCTGCAGAATGTCGGCAACCTGGAAAAAAGCCGGTTCAGTGTGGAATCTGCAGATCAGATTCATAGAAATCTGCACTCATTTGAATCCATTGTGGATTTTTCTTACGTCCTGAGAGGTCATGTAGGGTAGGCATTTAAGAAGCACCAAAAAGGAAATGCATCAGCAAAAAAAAGAAAAAGAGCCAGTGATTTGCATAGAATTTGCATATGCTAATTTATATGCATGGATGCAAATTTGGTATAATCATTATAAGTTGAATAGAAATACTGTCCATCTCATCCTAGTCTGGAAGACTGTGACCAGGTGACTTGTTCGCCTGCCTGTTTAGTCTGGTGTCCAGGTAATAACTATTGATGGACAAGTGTTTTGTGGTTCTGTAGCTTTGCCCTGGAATTGGATAGGACTGCCTTTCAAATAGAAGATGCCTTCAAGTAGACTAGAGGATGGTCCACTCGTGGTCCTTTAAATAGAGGACTGTCCTCTCCAAAGAAGTCACATGGCCACCTTATGGCCTTGACGTAGCTGCCAGATTAAGGAGCAGAATTCAGGTGATTTGTGCCTACTGATCTTCAGGACAGCCAATTGATGCCACATGCACTTGATTGCATTCTTGTGCTTTTGGGTATTCCCTCGTTGCTAAAATCAGCATATATGGTACCCACTATTTTATGCCCTGTTAGATGACAAACCCATAGTAATTTGCAACTGGCTTTTGGATGGTAAGGAAGGGGAATTTAACTTGCAGAAAGAAACCTAATATGACCTCTTCTGATTGATGATTCACCTACAAGAGGAAGTGTAGAGGGTAGGGGGCACAACAGGATGTTCTTATTGGTGGCTCCTAAACTGTGGAACTCACTGCCCCATGAGATCTGGAAGATCATGTCTTTCAGCATCTTTAACTACCATCTTAACACAGGGGTGGGAAACCATTTTTCTCTCTCCATGGCCACTTTCGGTTGTGAGTAATCTGTCAGGGATGCCATGTTGGCAAAGTGTAGGACAGGAGCCAAAAGTGGGTGTGTCACTCCTTTTCTCTTTCTGCCACACCCTCTCTCTCTCTCTCTCTTTTCCATCCTACCCACCTGGCGAGTTGCCAGCAAACAGATAGATCACTCTTTCTGGAGGCCTGAACTACTCTCACACAGATAGTTTTTGAAGTTAGTCTGAGGGCAGTGTGTGACTCATTTTTAGGGACATAAGAAGAGCCCTGCTGGATCAGACCAAGGGTCCATCTAGTCCAGCACTCTGTTCACACAGTGGCCAACCAGCTGTCGACCAGGGACCCACAAGCAGGACATGAATGCAACAGCAACCTCCCACCCATGTTCCCAGCAACTGGTGCACACAGGCTTTCTGCCTCTGATACTGGAGGTAGCATGTAGCCATCAGGATTAGCAGCTGTTGATAGCCTTCTCCTGCAGGAATTTATCCAACCCCCTTTTAAAGCCATTCAAATTGGTGGCCATCACCACATCTTGTGGTAGTGAATCTTCTGGGAGGAAGGAATAGCATGGTCCATCCCAGTTCTTGGCTTTTCCTTTGCTTGTGGGTAGCATAAATGCTCAGAAGTGCTCGTTTGAAGTAAAGCTCTTTCGCCGACATTATTCCTTGAGGCTGCTGTGATATTGCATTTTGCTTAATGAATTCATACTAGAGAACATTGTGTCAGAAAAACCTTAAGTAAAACAGGAAAGATAGCAACAAACACCATTTAATTCACATTTATCAGGAACGTGAAAGATCTTTAAACTTATTTACAGGTCTTATCTCTCCTGGCCAGAGGGAAGGTTTAGAGCAGTTATTCTTGGTGAGGGGAGAATGCAGTGTAGATCCAGATCAGGATGGAATCTCAAAAATAGGCTGCAGTGTTATGCACAATTAACCTGCAACTGCATGCAGCCCAAATCAATGGGACTCTTCAAGTTCTAGGGGCATTAGGTCTTTAACACCTGTCAGATTTCACCAAGGGTGTCCGCTTCAATGCAGGATTTTTTCAGGGTCAATATTGCATAGCGTGTATACCAAAGTCAGGCAACCTGATGTTTTGGACTACAACTCCCATCAGCCCTAACCAGAAGGCCCACTGGTCAGGGATTATGAAATTTATAGTCCAAAACTTCTGGAGGCACCGGATTGCTACCCTTGGTGTTAGTGAGGGTACAGGGATGTCTTCGTGTCTTCAGGTTCCAACCTATGCATGTGTAGACAGCATGTTTTTCTTTCTTTCTAAGCATTCATAGGATTGCACTGTTACAGAATTATTTACATACATGTCTGTATTTTAGAGCCATACTGTTCCTTTTCAGTGTGTTATTAATTAATGGGAACCTTTTATTGTTTGTTTTGATTTCCTTAATGTAAGCAAGACTTGGATCCTCTTAAGATACAAGCAAACTCACATTATAAATATGCTGGCAGCTCTTCTTGGCTTCCACTTGAGCTTTTAACAAAATTAAACCTACTGAAGTATGAAAGCTCATGGCTAATTTTTTTCAACACCATAGCCTTCCCAAACTTCTTTATTTTTAAAAATATGTTGCATAAATTTGCTATGACAAAATTTGTGCAATCCTTTAACATTCTCCCACCCCCAAATAGGGAATGTAAGGATGCAATCCTATGGCTTGTGCCCTGGGTACAATTTATTTATTTCATATTTATACTGCCCAACATCTGACGCTCTCTGCTAGTTTACAATTAAAAAAATAATATACAAAATATGCAAATATAATATCCAATGCAGAGTGAGAAATGTCTTGTACCACCTGTGCTGCATTTAAGTTAGGTGGGTGATTTCACCCATCTAGCAGAGGCTTCAGGGATGGGAAGGGAGGGAGGCTGTAGTGTTGATAGGAAAATACATAACCCAATCACCCTAGTTTCCTCCCCTCCCTGCCCCCAGGAATCCCCCCTTTTTCCTATCTCCATCCTCTGCTTACCAAATATGGAGAGGTAGCTGGCTAGGTTCTGTCCATGTTGCATATGAAGGGGAGGGGAGTGCAGTTTCCTGGCTCCCAGCTCTGGTCCCTATCTTTGAGCTTGGATCCAGGAAACCAAACAATCCTATGTCCCCCAGACACTGTTTAGAGGACATAAGATGGCTTCCTAAGTTATTTAAGTAAACCAGTTTGGATCCAAATTGCATAGTTGTGTGTCTGGGGGAAGGCCCAATCCCCGCAGTCTCGGGATTCTGAGGATGAGAGAAGAACCTCCGGAGAGCGCGGGCAGACGCCCTTAAACCGCTCAAATCCGGCATCGCCCTGCCCGTCTCCTCGTGGAGAAGCGGCAGAGGACCCATTGCCTCGGCTTATGAAGAAGCAGGCAAAGAAGGACGCCATGCCGACCAAAAAGTCGAGCAAGTCCAAGACTTCGAAGTTGAAATCTTCAACTTCAACCCTTACGACGTCGGCGTCGAAACCGGGCAATGTTTCGGTACCGAGGAAGAGCGCCACGTCGAGGGAAAAACGTCCGTCGACCTCGAAGCGCCCTTCGACATCGGCGCTGGAACCGTCATCATCGGCTAAGAGGCCTTCGGCATCGACATCGAGACCCTCATCGACGTCGGGGCAGCGGTCGACGCCGTCGACACCGAGACATTCGACGTCGACGCCGCAGGTACCGATAACGCCTTCGATGCCGACTCGCAACCCGACGCCGTCTCGAAAGCTTCCTCCTCAGTCAGTCTTGCCGAGACTAGAGCTAGAGGGGGCTCCTCGGATGTGGAGCTCGTTGACGAGGTGCGGTCGGATTTGTCCGTGATCCTCGGTACCGATGTTCAAGCAGTTCTTCTTCGTGGTCTCTGTGCATCACACATATGGGCTCTGCGCCGGCGCCGAGCCCCAATCGGGAAACTTCTCTAGCTAGCTTAGTGCTTTTTGGCGGGAACCCCTCCCCCACCATCCATCGCGCATGCTCCGGGTCCCGCCTTACCTCAGTTCTTCTTCGACCGCGTAGCTGATCGCCTCACGGGAGACTTCTCCAGACGAATTCTTCGTTCGTAGCATTCTGAGGAAAGTAAAACAGTTTTTCTATTAGCTTAGTGTTAGTGTTAGTTTATTGTTAACAGATATATATATATATATATATATATATATATAAAAATTAGTTAGTTAGTTTATTATAGTTGTTTTTGGACACCCTGTCCATAATAGTTATGGCGCAGGCAGCGCTTTTCAAACATTGTTCCCGTTGTAGGGCTAAGCTAACCCTAACCGATGGACACTCTTTATGCCTCGTATGTTTGGGAGAGGGGCATGTGGTGGACTCATGCCCCCATTGCTTGACTTTTTCCCGCCAAACCAGAAAAAATCGAGCAGACAGGCTCAAGAGCCTGCTATGGAGTAAGGCCTTGTCCGCGGTGGACCGACCACGACAGTCTTCACCAGTGGACTCAGCGACTGGCCAGTCGCTATCCGGTGAGCGTGGGCACAAGTCCGTAAATCGCTCTCAACCGGCATCTCCCTGCTCCTCCCTGCCTGGGGACGCAGCAGAGGCACCTTTGCCGCGGCTCCTGACGGAACCATCCAAGAAGTCCACCCTAACGGCTAAAAAGTCGGGCAAGACTAAAAAGTCTACGAAGTCGAAGCATGCGACATCGACACCGAAGCTTCCTTCGGTATCGAAGCAGTCGAGGAAGCACTCGACGCCGAGGGAAGATCGTACTTCGACTCTTAAAAGACCGTCGGCATCGTCATTGGAATCCTCGTCGGCACCGAAGCGACCCTCGACATCGACATCGAGCCACCGTTCGGCGTTGTAGCATCCCCGGCGTCGAGAGCCTCTAAGACAACTTACCGCTCTAGATCTTCCTCTCGGTCTCGCTCTCCGTCCCGACATTGGGAGTCGGCTTCGGATAGATCTAGAAGTAGATCTCGGCACCGTAGAGCTCCGCGGTACCTTTTTGATCCCTATACAGGGAACAGGATTGGACGATCATCCTCACAGCGCGGGACTAAATATCGCCCGCTGCCTTCTACAGCACACTCTTCGACGGCTCTTGTACCGAGACCTCTATCGCCAACATCTGGTGACGACTATGCCTCCGACACATCGTCGGTTCAATCCCAAGCCCCGTCAGTCCCGTCTCCTCCGGAAGGGGTAGGTTCTAGCGATAGACCGTCACCGTCGTTAGAATTAGGATCTTTTTCGGACCAGATGCAAAGGATGGCACAATCTCTTGGTCTAGATATTAATCAACCACAAGAGGACTTAAATGACAAAATTTATGATGTCATGTATGAAGAGCCAGCACCTCAGCTCACTCTACCGTTGGTACCTACTCTTCTAAAGACTTTTAAAAATGCGTGGGAAACACCAGCTACAGTGAATGCTACTTCGAAGCGTTTAGAGACATTATACAAAGTTAAGGACACCGACGCGCCCTTCCTGTGTAACCATCCCAGACCTAACTCCATTGTAGTGGAATCGTCACAGGGACGCACCGCGAGAAGCCATTCTGCTCCTGTCGATAAAGAGGGTAGAAAACTGGATACATTTGGTCGCCGCGTTTACTCTTCAGCTACACTGGGTTTTAAAGTAGCTAATTACCAAGCTACCATGGCTAGGTACCAGTTGTTTCTCTGGAACAAAATTTCCGCATTGACAGATTATCTTCCAGACGATCAACGCGAGCTGGCCAGAGTTTTCCAGGCTGAAGCGACTAGACTGTCCAGACAGCAGCTAACGACGGCGAATCACCAAACGGATTGCGCAGCAAAGGCCCTCGCGGGGGCAATTGCGTTGCGTCGCCATGCCTGGTTGCGCTCCTCCACGTTGCCAGCTGAAACTAAAGCTCGGATTGAGGATCTCCCGTTCGACGGTGAGGGTCTCTTTCATTCGTCAACGGATAACACCATGGACGTGATCCATAAGTCAAAAGTGACAGCTCGTAAGATGAGCACACCTGCGCAACAGCAGATGCAACAGCAGTCTCGTTCACGCCGCTGGTACCGGCCCTTCCAGTATCAACCTAGATGACAGCAAGAGTGCACCCAGCGCTTTCAGGCACAACACTCTCAATCTTCCTTCCAACCTAGAAAGCAGGCCAACAGATATAACAAGGCACGTCGTCAGGATCAGCCGTCAAAACGACGTCTTTGACTCCGTACCTATACTCCTACCACGGAATCAGACCACAAGGCTCCAACCCTTTCTGAATCGCTGGCGATCCATAACAACCGACGAGTGGGTGCTCTCCACAATTTCCGAGGGTTACCTCGTAGAATTTCAAGCCTACCCATCTCTAGGCACTGTGAGGACCACTCCGCCTTCTCCTACACTGCTGCAGGAAACGACAACCCTGTTGCAAAAGAAGGCAATCGTCCGCGTCCCATCGAGACTTTTAAAAGCGGGTTTTTACTCGCTCTACTTCACGGTTCCAAAGAAAGACGGCGGCCTTCGTCCCATAATGGACCTCAGGCACTTAAACAAATTTATAAAGCCAAAGAAATTTCGCATGATTACGTTGGCCCAAATCCTGCCCCTCCTAAAACGAAACCGATGGTTCACCTTGGTGGACCTCAAAGACGCTTATTTTCACATCCCAATACACCCAACTCATCGCAAATATCTGAGATTTGTCGTAGGAAAAAAGGTGTATCAGTTTTCAGTCCTTCCCTTTGGCCTCCGGACTGCGTCAAGGGTATTTACCAAATGCATGGCGGTGGTATGTGCCCATCTCAGAGCACTAAATGTCGAGCTCTATCCTTACCTCGACGATTGGTTGATCGTTTCTCCATCCCGGTCGCAAGCGCTCTCCGACGTCAACCTCGTCAAGTCTTGTCTGGACAGCCTGGGTCTGCTAGTAAACGAAGAAAAGTCCATTTTTCATCCCACACAGACAATTCAATTTATAGGAGTGATCCTGGACTCAACCGTGGGAAGGGCGTACCTGCCGTCCGAACGCATTCAAAACGTCGTATCTCTTGCTTCAAAGCTTCACCAACACTCACGTACGACAGCGTTCGCAGTGCTGCGCATGCTAGGTTTCATGGCCTCTGCGGTATTCGTTGTCCGCTGGGCACGTCTCCACATGCGTCCGCTGCAGCAACTCCTTCTCAAACACTACCGTCCTTACCTAAATCCGAGGAGGATAATACTTACCATCCCGTCGACTGTCCTTCCGTCTCTCCGGTGGTGGTCGTCCGCAACACATCTGGCCCATGGCATGCCGTTCCATCAAAAAGGTCCCACTCGAATTGTCACTACGGATGCTTCTCTGGAAGGGTGGGGAGCGCACTACAACGACCTACAAATTCAGGGAAAATGGTCACAGTCAGAGTCCCGACTCCACATCAATCTCCTGGAATTTCTGGCCGTAAAGCGAGCACTACACGCCTTCCTGCCACACCTCCGGGGACAGAGGGTTCGCATCTTGTAGGACAACACCACTGTGGTGTGGTACATAAACAAGGAAGGCGGGACCAGATCTCCTCGCATTCTGCATTTGGCCCTAGACATTCTTCGGTGGACCATTCGCAAGGACATCTGTCTAACCGCACTTCACATTGCGGGTACGGACAATACAAAGGCAGACACACTCAGTCGGGAATTCACCGATACTCACGAGTGGGAGCTGTCCCAGGACGTGCTGAGGCGCCTTTTCACGAAGTGGGGCAAACCGTCGGTAGACCTGTTTGCGACTTCTGCAAATGCCGTTTGCCAGGACTATTGTTCTCGGGCAGGGATTGGACCTGCATCTCTCGGAGATGCATTCCAGTGGGACTGGTCCAACGGCTTCCTATATATGTTCCCCCCGTTTCCACTGATTCCGAAAACGGTGGCCAAAGCCGCAAGGTGCCCTCTGAATGCGATACTGGTGACCCCTTGGTGGCCAAGACAGCACTGGTTTACCACCCTCTATCGTCTGTCGCGAGGACAGTGGTGGCGCCTGCCCAGGGTACCACACCTACTGTCCAAGAACGCAGGAGCTATCCTGCACCCAGATCTACAGACACTACGCCTCACAGCGTGGCGGATCCAACCAGTTGGCAATCCTTAGAGAGATGCCTCCGGCGCTGCGTTCCATCTTCGAGGCCTCCATTAAAACGTCTACGCGGGCCTCCTATGCTAGAAAATGGAACCGTTTTACGAAGTTTGCTAAGGACAAAGGTTTTCCAGTTCACGATGGCCCCATATCGGGGATCGTCGAGTTCTTGTATTCACTTCATGCAGCAGGCTTAAAACCCTCATCTATCAAAGTCTATCTAGCAGCCGTTTCAGGACAACACGCAAAGATTGACGGCTATACAGCTTTCACGCACCCAGTGGCAAAGACTTTTATGAAAGGGCTGCGCCACATGTTCCCACCAGTGCGACAAATTGTTCCTCAATGGAGCTTATCAGTAGTCTTAACGGCGTTAATGACTAAGCCTTTCGAGCCGTTAGCTACGATTGATCTCCGGTTGCTAACGTTTAAGACCATTTTCTTGGTCGCCATAACATCCGCTAGACGTGCATCAGAACTGGCGGCACTGATGGTGGGACCTCCTTACACACAGTTTTTTCGGGACAAGGTTGTGTTACGTCCTGGCCCCTCGTTTGTTCCCAAAGTGTCTACCACGTTCCACGTTAATCAAGATATAGTTCTTCCAACGTTTTTTAAGGCTTCTGCAGACCCCCTCTCTATGGCTTTACACGCCTTGGATGTGCGACGCGCCTTGGCTTTCTATAAAAAGAGAACAGAGTCTATCCGTAAATCGGATAAACTCTTTGTCTGCTATGGTGGAAAGACGAAGGGATTGGCAGTTTCCCCCCAACGCCTGGCACATTGGATTGTGGACACTATTGTCCTGGCTTACCAAGTTCTTGACAAACAGCCCCCTGTTTCTTTCACAGCACATTCGACAAGGGGGCAAGCCACTTCGTCGGCCCTGATCCATGGCTCATCAGTGCCGGACATTTGCAGGGCAGCGACATGGTCCAGTGCCTCAACCTTTGTGAAGCACTACAGGCTGGACGTTAGAGCGGCGAGAGACGCTTCGTTCGGCCGAGCGGTCCTGTCTTCCATCTGTCAGTGACCCACCAGCGTGCATCCCCTCCTCCGGTAAGTTTGGCTAGTTACTCGCCCATATGTGTGATGCACAGAGACCACGAAGAAGAAATGCAGGTTGCTTACCTGTAACTGTAGTTCTTCGAGTGGTCATCTGTGCATTCACACAACCCGCCCGCCATCCCCTCGTTGCAACGCTATGGTGTATGCAGGAGGTTTAGAGCGCATTTGTCTCCTATTTATTACCTGGTGCGAGGCCATAACGCGGTCTCAGAGAACTGAGGTAAGGCGGGACCCGGAGCATGCGCGATGGATGGTGGGGGAGGGGTTCCTGCCAAAAAGCACTAAGCTAGCTAGAGAAGTTTCCCGATTGGGGCTCGGCGCCGGCGCAGAGCCCATATGTGTGAATGCACAGATGACCACTCGAAGAACTACAGTTACAGGTAAGCAACCTGCATATGTAGATGATGGCCGCTGTCCATTGTCAGTAACTTTGCCGATGTCGAGAGCTTTGAGAACACCAACATATCGGTCCCGATCTCGTTCTCGATCGCATCCTCGCTCTCGATCCCGACGCTGGGATTCTTATTCGGATAGATCCCGAAGTAGGTCCCGTCGTCGTAGCGAACAACGCTACCTTTTTGACCCCTATACGGGTAAGAGAATTGGGCACTCGTCGACTCGCCGTAGGGAACAGCGTGATGTTACCTCACGAGATCAACCCTCTACAGCACTCCAGCGGCTGTCAGCGGAAGTCAGGCGTAGGTCGCCTTCTCCAACATCTGGCGACGGATATGCCTCCGATACGTCATCAGCACGATCTCTGGCCCCGTCGATTCCCTCTCCACCTGAGGGCGTGGGATCTACTGACAGGCCCTCGCCATCACTAGAGCTTGGGTCGTTTTCTGACCAAATGCAGCGGATGGCTCAGTCTCTTGGTCTGGACATTCACCAACCACAAGATGACTTAAATGACAAAATCTATGATGTAATGTATTCAGAGCCAGCGCCTCAACTCACCCTGCCTCTAGTGCCAACGCTTCTCAAGACTTTCAAAAGTGCATGGGAAAACCCAGCCACAGCCGGGACTGCATCGAAGCGTCTGGACACTTTATATAAAGTTAAGGACACAGATGCAGCATACTTACGCAACCACCCACGGCCAAATTCCATCGTGGTAGAGTCCTCACAAGGACGCTCCGGCAAGAGTCATTCTACACCTATCGACAAAGAGGGCCGGAAGTTGGATTCATTTGGCCGCCGCATTTATTCGTCAGCGACATTAGGCTTCAAGATAGCAAATTACCAGGCTACCATGGCCAGGTACCAGCTCTTTCTTTGGGAAAAGATCTCCACATTAACAGATTATCTCCCGGAGGATCAGAGAGAGTTGGCTCGCGTTTTCCAGACTGAGGCAACTAGGCTGTCTAGACAACAATTAACGACGGCAAATCACCAAACGGACTGTGCAGCAAAAGCGCTAGCGGGAGCAATCGCCCTACGGCGCCATGCATGGCTACGTACATCGACACTGCCAGCGGAAACGAAAAGCCGTATCGAGGATCTCCCGTTTGACGGGGAAGGTCTGTTCCACACAACAACGGATACGACTATGGATGTCATCCACAAGGCAAAGGTGACAGCACGAAAGATGGGCGCTCCTTCACAACAAATGCAGCCGCAAAACCGTCAACGGCGTTGGTACCGCCCTTTTCAGAGTCAGCCACGGCGACAACAGGGACGCACGCTACGGTTCCAGTCGCAGCAGCCCCAATCCTCCTTCCAGTCGAGGAAAGCTGCCCCAGGATACCCCAAGGCTCGCTGACAAGACGCAACATCAAAACGGCGTCTTTGACTTTTTTCCCATTACTTTACACAAAGGACAGTCCAACAGGCTACGACCATTCGTGCAGCGCTGGGCGTCTCTAACAAGTGACAAATGGGTGCTCTCCACGATCTCCGAAGGTTATCGGATAGAATTCCAGTCCCTCCCTCCACTCAGCACCATGAGGTACACCCTGCCATCGCCCACGCTGTTGCAGGAAACAACAACCTTATTACAAAAAAATGCCATCATACGCGTCCCAACGCGTCTCCTAAAAGCGGGTTTTTACTCGCGCTACTTCACGGTCCCAAAGAAAGACGGAGGGCTACGGCCTATAATGGACCTCAGAAAATTAAACAAATTCATCGAACCAAAAAAAAAAAATTCGCATGATCACATTGGCTCTGATCTTGCCACTTCTCAAGCGGCACCGCTGGTTCACTTTAGTGGACCTCAAGGACGCTTATTTTCACGTTCCAATACACCCTTCTCATCGCAAATATCTGAGGTTCCTTATAGGAAAAAATGCTTATCAGTTTACAGTTCTACCTTTTGGCCTCCGGACTGCACCAAGGGTTTTCACAAAGTGCATGGCGGTAGTGTGTGCCCACCTCAGAGCACAGAACGTCGAATTGTACCCTTACCTCGACGATTGGCTTATCGTCTCGCCGTCCCAGTCGCAAGCTCTCTACGATGTCCACCTCGTAGTGTCATGCCTCACCAACCTGGGTCTACAAATAAACAGAGAAAAGTCCATTTTTCACCCCACAAAGACGATTCAATTTATAGGAGTTCTCTTAGACTCAACTGTAGGGCGGGGCTTCCTTCCAAAGGAGCGCTTACGGGCCCTCACGTCCTTAGCCTCACGGCTCTGTCAAACTTTACGCACAACGGCGTTCTCAGTGCTTCGACTACTAGGCTTCATGGCATCCGCAGTCTTTGTGGTTCGCTGGGCACGCCTTCGCATGCGCCCGCTACAGCAGTTTCTCCTCAAGCATTACCGCCCGCACCAAAACCCAAGAAAAATAGTACTCACGGTTCCGTCATCTCTCCTTCCATCTCTCCATTGGTGGTCGATCGCTTCTCACCTAGGCCAGGGCATGCCTTTTTATCAGGAAGGTCCCACTCGAATCATTACAACAGATGCCTCTCTGGAGGGGTGGGGGGCGCATCTCGTCGACCTAAAAATCCAAGGGAGATGGTCACACTCCGAGTCTCGACTCCATATCAATCTCCTGGAACTATTGGCTGTAAAACGAGCCCTGCACGCCTTCCTGCCACACATTCAAGGTCAGCATGTACGCATACTGTCAGACAACACCACTGTGGTATGGTACATCAAGAAGGAGGGCGGAACGAGATCTCCTCGCATTCTGAAGTTGACGTTAGACATCCTTCACTGGGCCATCCACAGGAACATTTGTCTGTCTGCATTACACATTGCAGGGACAGAAAATACGGAGGCAGACGCGCTAAGTCGACAATTCGCGGACACCCACGAGTGGGAGCTGTCCTGGGATGTACTGACTCGCCTTTTCGCAAAATGGGGCACACCATCGATAGACCTGTTTGCGACGTCTGCAAATGCCGTTTGCCAGGACTATTGTTCACGAGCGGGGGTTGGACCTGCGTCGCTAGGAGATGCATTCCAGTGGGACTGGTCCAACGGCTTCCTGTATATGTTCCCCCCTTTTCCGCTGATTGCGAAGATCGTGGCCAGAGCCAGCAGATACTCTTTGGATGCGATTCTGGTGACCCCTTGGTGGCCGAGGCAACACTGGTTCACCACCCTCTCCCGTCTGTCACGGCAGCAATGGTGGCATCTCCCCAAGATACCGCACCTACTATCCAAAGATGCGGGGACCATCCTGCACCCCAACCTCCAGTCCTTGAACCTCACAGCATGGAGGATCCGACCAGGTGGCAATCCCTAAATATGCCACCGGCGTTACGTTCCATTTTCGAAGCCTCCTTGAAACCATCAACTCGGGCTTCCTACACAAGGAAATGGAACCGCTTTCAAAAATTTGCCAATGACAAAGGGTTCTCAGCACGAGATGGCCCTATAGCAGGGGTAATCGATTTTTTGTATATCCTTCATACGGAAGGCCTGAAACCCTCCTCTGTCAAAGTGTATTTAGCTGCCATTTCAGGACAGCACTCTAAGATCAATGGTTTCACCGTTTTTACACATCCGGTGGCAAAGACCTTTTTGAAAGGCTTGCGTCACATGTTTCCACCAGTGCGCCAAATCATTCCACAATGGAGCTTGTCACTGGTGTTAACTGCGTTAACGACGAAACCGTTTGAGCCGTTAGCTACCACTAACATCCGGCTACTAACATTTAAGACAGTATTTTTGGTAGCTATAACATCTGCTAGACGCGCTTCAGAACTAGCGGCTCTCATGGTGGGCCCTCCTTATACTCAGTTTTTTCAGGACAAGGTTGTTTTACGTCCTGGCCCCTCGTTTGTCCCTAAAGTCTCATCAACGTTCCATATTAACCAGGATATTGTTCTTCCAACGTTTTTCAAAGCACCTACGGGATCGCTTTGTACAACATTACACGCCTTAGATGTTCGGCGTGCTTTAGCTTTCTATAAGAAACGTACAGAATCTTTCCGTAAATCGGATAAGCTGTTTATATGTTATGGGGGTAAGACGAAAGGGATGGCAGTTTCATCCCAGCGTCTCGCACATTGGGTTGTTGACACTATTGTTTTGGCTTATCAAATTCTGGGCAAGGAGCCCCCTACTCTTTTCACAGCACATTCGACACGGGGGCAAGCAACCTCTACAGCCCTGATGCATGGTGCAACAGTGCCAGATATTTGCAGGGCAGCAACGTGGACAAATGCTTCAACCTTCGTGAAACATTACAGACTGGACATTAGAGCTGCACGGGACGCTTCCTTTGGTCGAGCAGTCCTGTCTTCAATTTGCCACTGATCCACCGGCGTGCTACCCACCTCCGGTAAGTTTGGCTGATTACTCGCCCATATGTGTGATGCACAGAGACCACGAAGAAGAAATGCAGGTTGCTTACCTGTAACTGTAGTTCTTCGAGTGGTCATCTGTGCATTCACACAACCCACCCACCATCCCCTCATGCAGCGCTACGGTGTATGCAGGAGGACTGAGCGCATATATAGTATTGCCTTGGTGCGAGGCCTAATGCGGTCTCAGAGAACTGAGGTAAGGCGGGACCCGGAGCATGCGCAATGGATGGTGGGGGAGGGGTTCCCGCCAAAAAGCACTAAGCTAGCTAGTGAAGTTTCCCGATTGGGGCTCGGCGCCGGCGCAGAGCCCATATGTGTGAATGCACAGATGACCACTCGAAGAACTACAGTTACAGGTAAGCAACCTGCATTTGTGGACAGTAAGTTGCATTCACAACATGTAGAAGTGGGGGTGGGCAGCTAGGGGAAAGTATTCTTGTGTGCTTACCACTTCCCTAAGTAGTGAAATGGGCTGGAACCTCCACTTCTAGATTCATCCATCAGTCCAGCTCCTCACCTTTTCACAATATACCCTTCATCCCCTCCAAATCCACCCCTCCATCCCAGTTGGTAAAACCTTGCACACATGCTGTTGTGGAATACATGGGATTCTTCTGTATTTTCTTTATGTATTTCTCTTTGTCTCAAAAAGCTCCCCATTGGGTGAATTCCCCAAGCCTCACTTCCCTTCATTCTGTATATCTGAAAGATACCCTTGATGTCCAATGGAGTCTTTGTTCTATCCTGGCTTGTCTCATGCAAATTACTGTCCTATGTACTTCAAAAGCCTCTCAAGATGAGAAATTCTCACACTGCCCTATGATTCTTACTGACTAGGAAGGTCCAGATTATCTAATTGATGGCTTTGTTCCTGATGGCTTAAAGACATCCCACTGATCTGAGGGTTCTTGCAACCACACCTTACACAGGAAAGAAAGATTAGTCTGGTGTAAAGTCTGCTGTCCTTGCTATGGGGTCTGTGTGTTTTAATTCAGTTTTGCTTCTTTAAGGAATTGCATTTGTTACCCCAAACAATCCAAGGAACCTAGCTGATTGGTTAGAAATGATATGACCTTGTGGTGCTATCAATCCTTGCCTGTGACATTTGCTGTCTTTTACAAGGAAATGTTTCAGCATGTCTGTGGTATGATTCAGACATTATGCCAAATCCTGTCTTAACATGATATGAGCAAGCCATGGGTTTGCACTTTCTTTCTTCCCACTCACATTTCCACCAGCACTTCTCTGTTCTCAGAAAATCATAGCTTACTGTTACTTTCAAACTGGGCAAGTGATGGTTTGCAGAAACCACAGTTTTTCTTGGTTTGGAAGGAACAGCCTCTCTGGATCTTAAACACTAGGTGGGCTGCTGGCAGTGAATGAACATTGATTAAAAAACCATTACCCCAAGGCACGAGTCTTTGGGGCAGTTTGCTACTGAGCCATGTTCAGTGTATTATTATTGACATATAAAACCTTAAACAACTTGCAACCAGGGTTCCTAAAAGTCTTTCAGGACTATAGATTAGGGATGTTGGAAAAATCCAGTTGGGGTGTGGAGTTCGATGAGCTTTTCTAGGTTTGGCCCTCCGGTCTTCCTTCTGGTTCCTGCTGTGGTACCCAACTCAGCATACAGTGGAGTTTTTTCTGAGCATTTTTCACATTTTCCCCTACAGCTTCTGCGATCTCTGCAAATTTTTGTCAAATTCGGATGATTTTACACAAATTTGAGCAATTTGCACAAATTGTGCTTGAATTAATGCAAAATTGGCTGACTTTGCTGATTGGTCAGAAACTTGCACACATTGCAGAACCTATGGGGGGTGGGAAATGTGCAAGAGTCCAGGGAAAAGCCCACACCTCAGCTCATAAATGCAATGCGAGTTGTTCAGAGCATAGAACTCCATTGAGTAAAAAAAGAACTGGATTTCCCAATGATAGGCATTCCTAATACAGAGCTTTAGACTGCTACGATTCTCAGGGGAGGCCTTGCTGTCCATGCCATATCCTGCAGAATCCCATCTGGGTGATCTGCACTAGATCAGCAAGGGTTTCCATTAGCTCCCAATGGTTTAACAATAGCAAAATCAATAAAACCTTTCTCTCGCTCTCCTAAATTAGGCTGCTGAAATTAAGACCATCCAGGACAGGGTAGGTGGGATACAGGAGAGAATTTGTGAGCGAGATCCAGTTCTGGTACTGAAAACAAATTCCTGGGCCCAGCATGTGCTCAGAGGCACCTCGTTCCTCAGTTCTATGTCCATCTTCTTGAGCTATTATTTTTCACCTGCCTCTGGCTGGTGGAGTTGAGGGTTCTGTGGGAAAATCAAGTAGATCTCACAGGCCTGAAGTTTCCCCCAGCCTGCCTTAGAGGAGTAGAAGGATAACTCTGTTAGAACAGAGGCAGCCACACTAAAATCTCTCTCTGAAATGCAGCTCACAGCTATCAAGCTGTGTAGGCAGATTGCAGTTATACAGAGGTGCATGTGTATGCAGAATTAACACGTAATATAGAAAACTCTGTTCCATGCAGTTGTCCTAATACACAGAGATCCTGCAGCGAGCTATCTTGCACATGTCATCCCGATTAAGCAAACATACAGATACATCATAATGAAGAATCTTGTGGCACCTTGAAGATTAACAGATTTATTGCAGCATAAGCTTTTGTGGACTTGAGTCTATCTCTCTGGAGAGATATTTATCCTAGATATCAAAAGCCTTCTTCACAGATCATGTCCACACAAATGTGTTACATGTGCAAACAGACCCAAATATTGCCGGCTTGCAATATGTAAAAATCTCTCTCCCTCTCTTTCTCTCACACAGGTTATACAGATCTCTCTCTCTCTCTCTCTCTCTCTCTCTCTCTCTCTCACACACACACACACACACACACCCTCATGCACCTGGGTGCAATATGTACAAATGCATTTGACACATCTGTGCAAGTGGCAAAAGATGGGGGAAATGATAAAAGTCAACTGTCGGTCTTTTAAAATTTTAATGAAGTGAAAATACTGTCTGAACCAGCATGTGAGGAGGAGAGAGACCTTTTTTCCAGTTTGAACAGATTAAAAAAAATCTCAGGGGGATCAAAGAGGATTAACATGCCCAATGCTAACATGAGTGCTTGGAGTGATGTTTGGGAAAAGGCTGTGTAAACTGTCTGACAAGAGAAGCTAACCTTCTTTTGGAAAGCCCTGAGCAAACAAATACTAATCACAGAATAAAGGGACAATTAGCTGTGATGTCTCCCGTAATAAATCTACCAACAAGAATACAACCTTCTGGCCATTCACAGCCAGATCTTGGGCACTTGCTGTTTGTTGAGCAGATTAATGGGGACAAATCGGGCAGCTTATTGCAAGGGACAAGCACATTTCTTTGTCTGTCTTGACACAAGGAAGCCAAACCTGCCTGAAATTGTGTTTGCAGCTTGATCAATGGGGCATCTGGCCCAGCGATCACTCCAGTTCCAGTGTCCCCATAAATGGCACCTCATTTCCTCCTAAAAGATGCCTCAGCTACAATAATTGAAAGCCAACAGTCAATTTCAAAGAAGCGCAAAACTAGTCCTGTTATGGCTCACTCTGTCACCTTCCCACTTTGGCTTTCAGTATAAATGAAATAGCATGGATTGGTTCTGAAGTAAATTACTGACTTACATCCATTCATTGTCACTTCTGATGAACATCTGTGAAAGAAAGGAGAATTGCTCCTAAGTCAGGGATGGGCAGAAGGTAGATCTGGATCTACTGTTACGATTTGTATTAGATCAGCAAGGATTTCTTTCTCTAAATTGTTTAACATTTATTTATTTATTTATTTATTTATGACAACACAACAACAACAACACAGCCTTTTGTCAATTAACATAAGCAGCTGCTTTGTATAAAAACAGACCATTGGTCCAACAAGCCCAGTATGATCTACCCTGGTAGTAGTGTTCCGTGGTCTCTGAGTCAAGGACTTCCATAGCCTTGCTCCCAGGGGAAAGGCCCTCTTTGCAGGTGGCCTCTAGCAGGATAGGAGAGCCCCTTTCTTGTGGAGCAAACCCACTTTGCTGTGGTATGTGTGTGAATATTGGAACCATTTTGGTGGGTCTGCAGGACTCCACTATTCTCTAGGGATGGCCATCAGAGGGAAATCTGCCCCCTTTGGAGCTCTATTTCCCCAGAGCCCCCAGCTCAGCTTGCATTTTTCCTGGAATCCAAGGAATTCCTTTTACCCCCCTCCCAAAATCAGCATTTATACAAATTGTGGCTGCAATTTGCATAATTCCTGCAAATTTCAGATATAATTCACACAAATTGCAGCCATCAATGGCTGGATTATGTGCCAATCAAGAGGGCAATTTGCACAAGTTAAGCACTTTACGACCACAATTTGTACAAATTACACAAATAATTTGTGCAAACAATGCAAATTTAGCTCCCTGGACAGATTCCTCTGACACCCCTACTATTTGCATACATACCATGATGTCAGGACTTTGCAACACAGGGAAGCAGCTCCTTCACCCTCTCAAAGCCTTCAGCCAGGCAGGGGAGCTGTCCAGCAGTGTCAGCAGCCAGAGGGCAAAGTGCTGAGCTCTTGAAGAGTTGTTCAGAAGATCACTAGGCTAGGAGCAGTCTATGAAGCTGTTGCATCAGCGACTTCTAGGCAGAACCTGAGGGTTTAAATTCTCTACCTGGTTATTCCCGCTTTCTGGAGTACTCGTTGGAACCTAATCCCGCCTATCATGGATCCTCCTCCCAACAAGGATTCTTCGTGTTGCTGGTTCACAAGATTTAATTGTTCTGAACAACCCAGAGAGCTTCAGCTATAGGGCAGTATAGAAATGTGAAAAATAAATAAATAGTGTGTGTTGCTTTGACAGCACTAAGCTTCAGTGGGGGCTTGCTACTTTTATTGTTCTTGAGGACCTGATGGTACCTGTGGGGAATGAGTTGAAGAATGAGTCTAGTTGGGGCACATTAGCACCCCCATACCAAATTTTGCATGTTTCCTGGGTGAGGTATTGTCTTGGGGGAAGTTCTCAGGTATTGCCTCTAGGTGCCCCGCTCCCCTTGTTCTTGATGACTTGGTTCATGATGGAAATCATGGTGGGACCATCTTCTGATGAGATGGTCTCATCGTATCCCAGCTCTAGGATCTAGCGGGTCCTGAGACTTGCACATCGCCAAAGAAAGTTATAAATGAGTCTCAGTGGGTGGCTCATTCTAAGACCTACAATGCTTTGGGGCATAACATTCAATGGCACAGATTAATCATGTGTTAAAACCCTTTAACTACCCTTTGGAGTCAGTGTGGCTCAAGAGTGGCTTAAAAATATAGTTCCCATTCTTTTGTTGCATATTTATGCATGATGGTTTTACACTGCATTAGCTACAGCACAGGAAAGCAGGCTTCAACATGATTGCATCTGGAATAAAAGGTTATGTTCTCTTGCCATGCCATTGAACACCCAAATGCAGAATCTGGTGAATGGGTATAGATGCTTTCCCTTGGTTTTTGCAATGACTGATGTGGGTATGTCTAAATCACTTCCCCAGAGCGAATACTACCCTTGGGTCCTGACTCTCATGCATTCAACTTTCATTCTGTCTATCAATCTGACAGCAAATTTAACTATTTATTTTGCCTATGTAACGTCAGTCTTTTCAGAAAGGTTTAAAGTGTCTGACAACAAATCAAATCATTCTATAAAGCAGGGGTTGGGGGCTTCTTTCAGCTGAGGGACCAAATTCCAATTTGGGAAGGGTCCCAGGGATTGCATTCCAGCAGAGGGTGGGGCTCAGGGCATGGGGCAGGGCCAAGGACAGATATAATACTTACCCGTTTGGACATTTTCCCACCAAGTGTACAAAATACAGCTCAATTCTATGCAGATTAGTTAAAGTTTAATTGCATTTATTTATTTATTTCATTTCTATACTACCCAATAGCTGAAGCTCTCTGGGCAGTTTGCAACAGCTCATAAGATAATACAATACAGCACAAAATGTAGCATATACACACACACACACACACACAATTTAGATAACTAAAACAGTCTCACTAGAAAACTAGACCTCTTTAGATGGCAAGCATAAGTGCCCCATCATATGACATTAAATGCCTGGGAGTAGTTGACAGTCTTAACCTGGCGCCGAAAAGATGACCATGTTGGCACCAGGTGAGCCTGAGTAGGGTGCTCATTCCATAGTCAAGGGGCCACCACTGAAAAGGCACTCTCCCTTGATGCCACCCTCTGAGCCTCTTAGATCCCTCTGAGCCTCTAAGATATTAACATCTGGAAAAAGAGGAGAGGGATCTTGCTGCTCCTGCTGTAATAGTACTACTATTACTCACTCACTGCCACAAGAGCATCTGAATTTTATTATACTTGTGTATTCATTATAAAAAGTTATACCACACCCATCAAAAAAGATTTCCCCTCATTTCTGTTGTTTGCCCTAAACATGTCAAACAAATAAGAAAGTTTCCACAAAGCTTTGACTGACTTAAAAATAATCTGGGTCATTAAGCGATCTATCTATATATATATCATCTGTCCATCTATCCCTCTGTTGGAGGGATAGATGGTCTGCCGGAGGAGGTTAGACAAATTGACAGTCTTCATGAATTTAAGAGAGTCATGAAGACTGTCCTCTTCCATCAGGCCTATCCAGATGAATTTTAAGATGTTTTTAATGTTGTATTTTTCTCTTGCTTTTAACATTTTAACTGTTGTGATTTTGTGTTTTATATTGTTGCTGTTCCCCGCCTCGATCCGAAGGGAGAGGCGGGCTACAAATAAATTATTATTATTATTATTATTATTATTATTATTATTATTATTAAACTATAAACAAAACAGTAACACAAAACCTGAAAAGAGCATAAAATAATAATAAAAAATAAGATACAATAGCAAATGGAATTGCAGATAAAAGAGCATAAAACTTGGAAAAATGACTGTTCATTTCAAAGAAAAATGTGGTCACAATTTAAAAGGTTTTTGCGTGGTGCCTTCAACTGAGAAAGAAGGGCACCCAGTAATCCTCTCAGGAGAGGTCATTCAATAAATGGTGTGCCACCACTGAAAAGGCAGTGCTGCTTGCGTCACCTGATGAATTTCTTTCTCACAGGTTTCAATGGGAATGAGGTAGTTCTTTGGAAATCCAGGTCTCATTTGGAACTGGGGTATCATGAAGTCTTTTCGGCGCCAGGTCAAGACTTTCCTCTTCTCTCAGGCATTTGGCAATATCTGAGGAGCCTGGGTTTGTTTTGTTTTGTTTTTGTAGTTTTTGAAGTGTTGATGTGGTTTTTAAATGTATAGATTGTGTGTATGTTGTATGTTTTTGCTGTTTTAATTTTTGTATATTGTTTTTAATTGTTTTTAATCCTATGTAAACCGCCCAGAGAGCTTCGGCTATGGGGCGGTATACAAATGTAATAAATAAAAAAATAAAAAAATAAATATTCTTAAAAATAATTTCAGACACTGGTCACTTCATGTCTGTGATGTGACAACATGGGACACCATTCCCAGTATGGATAATAGATAAAGCTAACATCCCAAACATAATTTCTTAATTGGTTTCAGTTTGATTTAAATTTACTTTCATACAACAACAGCTACTCTTCAATGTTGGTTTACTGCCAGCAATGATGATACACTGTACAAAGCAGAAAAGTCATAGAGTCCTCTGGGATATGCTTATGTTTTTACAGTGCTCTTTGTAAGTAAACAAACAAGTAAACAAGCAAAAACAAAAGCAGGGATTCTGACCTTCATATGGAGGAGCCTTAAATTTCCAAGTGCCTTATATGTTTTGGAAGTAATTTCTGCCAAGCCTGCATGGCATGAAATGCTGGTTATTTGTGAACTGAAACCTGATTGCATAAGGATCCAGCCCAATGGGCTCTGTTTGAATAGCATTAACTAGAATGCAAGTCAGGATACTACAAGCAATCTGGATAAACAGTGATAAGGCAAGAGAAAATAAGCATAATGTAAGCTGAGTGCAAATGAATGAAACCCATGCAATAGACCAAAGCCTGCCTTGCAATGGGAATGATAATCAAAGTAGATCGGAGGAATGAGATGATTGCTGACCAATAGTTTTTGCTCAGAGGGAGCATCTTACAGATGGATGAAATTGAGGTGAGCAAGGAGATGCATCTAGAGTGAATACATGTTGAATTCAGCTTCATTTGGCTGGAGCTCATTAAATTTCACACTCGATAAGCAAGATACATGCATGTACGTCGGGGCTGGATGGGGAGAAGGTAGATAATAGGGACATCACAGCCAACCTTGGTGATTAAATTGAAACAAATGATCAGCAGAGCCCTGATTATGTGGAACTGAAGCTATACGAAACCTTGTGCGTAACACAGGAGCGGAAAGAAAGAAAATGAATGTAAGATGAGCAAGAAATCCATTTTATTACTTTAACTATACTTTACTCTTGTATTTCTTGGCCTCATTGTTTATAGTTTTCCTCTATACTCCTTCATTAATCTAATCTATCTGTCACTACAGATATAGGTTTGGATCCTCCCTAGGCTTTTACAAACACCTTCCATTCAAAAATAGGACTGAAATCCAGTGGAGGATCCCACTGACAGAAGGGTTTGGGGCTATCAATGGTTACTAGTCATGGTGGCTATATATTGCCTCCAGTATCAGGGCCAGTATGTATTTGTGTGCCAATTGCTGGGGAACACAACCAGAAAGGTATTACTGCATTCGTGTCTTGTTATGGGCTTCCTGTGGGTATCTGGCTGGCCAATCTGCAAACAGAATGCTGCACTAGAATTGCCCTTTGGTCTATGATCTTACATTCTTAAGATTTTCATCGGTCTTCATTCCTGATTCCCATAATGTTCTCCAACTCTCTGGAGCAGATTTTTTTGGGGGGTGGATGGATATGGCACAGCAGGGGAAAGGAGGAATTGGTGAAAGATGCTTTCCTTCCCCTCCGCTGGCAGGCACATGAGCAGAAGATCACTCAGGGGACTTTCTTGCCTGTGGGAGAAAATGTAGGATCCCAGCCATTCTCTTACAAATGAGAAGGGGAACACTTCATGTATCAGATGGAGTGATCTCACATCCATAAAAAGCTTATGCTATAATAAATCTTAGGTGCCCCAAAGTCGTGTGTGTGTGTGTATATGTGTATATATATATATATATATATATATATATATATATATCTCACCTGATCTGGATGGGCCTATATCGTTCCCCCTAAGCTAGTCTGCTGACTTCAAATGGACTAGATGAAACTATCCCATCCCTGGTATTGAAGTAAGATTCATCTGCTAGTCCAGTACTTGGAATGGAAGGGGGTACCATCTTGTCATTCAGGTAGCAAAATGTCTCCAGGTGGCCCTGTGACATGGTATGAAGTTCTTCATAAAACTATGTGTAGTAGCTATGTAGTTTATTAAGGAAGATCTATCTATCTATCTATCTATCTATCTATCTATCTATCTATCATCTATCTATCTCCATGAAATTCATGGCAATTTTGTGCAAGAATAGTGAACCCCCCTTGCCATTTTGTAAGAGGATCCAAAGAGATCTATTCTTCAAGGCATAAGAACATAAGAAGAGCCAAGCTGGATCAGACCACAGGTCCATCTAGTCCAGCATGCTATTCACATAGTGGCCAACCAGTTACACACAGGAAAACCGCAAATAGAACATGAGTGTGACAATACCCTCCTGTCCATGTTCCCCAGCAACTGGTGTACATAGACATACTGCCTCTGATACCAGAGGTAGCACATAGCCATCAGGACTAGTAGCCATTGATAGCCTTCTCCTCCAGTAATGTATCTAACCCACATTGAAAGCCATCCAAATTTATGGTCATTGCTATGTCTTGTGGTAGTATATAGGCATGTCTGTGGGTGTATTCCTCAATATGGAAGTGAAATCCTGCCTTGCTCTGAGTGGTGTATTATACCTAATATCCAACATAAGAGGTCTGCTGATTCACAAGGCTCCCAGTGGGAATGAACTGATATATCCTGCTAGGCTTCATTTATGTCATGAACACTAAGAACCAGGTTTGATGTCAGATGATTTATGATCATGTATCTTGCTGGTTTTAGAAGTGCAATGAAGGGGTGCAAAAAATTATCAGGACCATGGCTTTTGCATGGATGAACCAGTCCATTTCTGGTCGACATCAGTTTTAATCATAACTCCATTCCATACAATTCCTTTGTTGGACTGCAATTTAAACAAAAACTGTATGAAGATTTACATGCATTTTGCATGGAATTTCCCCAAACACAACACACACACACACACACACACACACATATTATATGCAACTTTCCCTAATGTTCACATTTTGATATGCAATCCAAATATGCCAGTTTCATAGCAATTTTTGAGCTGATTACTGCATCTCAAAATTTGGTGAAATGTGCAATCTGAAGAAAACACTGTCCCAATTCACGTATTAGTTCAGGAAGTGAGAATTAGGACAGTTTGATTAAACATGTGGAGCAAAAATATTGACTCGCCTCCCTAGAACAGCATTCCCCCCAATGCCATTTTCCCAATGAAAATGACCCCATCAAAGCTGCTAATAGCTGTGATCACAGTGCCATGCTTTCAATCTCATGCCCCTTTGCCTTTCGCTGTTATTAAACTTTTAAAAACAGCATGGGGTTCTTTTAAATGATGATTTTAAAGTATAGGTGCAGAAACTCTAGTCCACATGCCAACCTGACCTGCAGGACTCCTGAATACAACCAGCAGAGATTTTCTTTCCCCACAGGGAGCTGCTGTTACCTCTGCTTGCTGTCTCCACCAGGATGACAAGGGATGCATGAACCCTTGGCATCTTCACTGCACCCAGGCTTTGCCTAGTCAGGGGAAGCCCAGGAACAGTGTAGCTGAACTAACCCCAGTCCCAGTTGCTGACAAACTGGGCCAGCTCATCTTCACCCTCACTGCATCCTCCCCAATGAGGGAAGGTGCAGGTTAGTTTGCCCACCCAGTGTGGGAAGGCAGAAACCATCCACCTAGCACCTCAGCTGTGATGGCTGAACTGTGCATAGGACTTTGATGCACACAGGGCTTCCTGCCCAGGAAAGCCTGCATGCAGTGAAGCATGGCCTCCGGCTGAAGCGCCAGAGGGAGGATCTACTGGCACTTCTGCCAGGTATCAGATGAGTTCATACGATGGCCAAGACTTTGTTGATTTTGCTGCAATGCTAAATGTTACATTCTAACACAATTTATGTGAATTGTTGTGAACTTTCTTATGGAATTATTTACGTACTTTTCCACAGATTGGGAAAAAAATCAAATCCAGATGTGAATGGATGCCAGAACAAACAACACCACACAATCCACAGAATACAGGGGACAGATTTCACAAAATCCAGACATCCCTAGTGGTTGAAGACCAAGGTCTCCAAAGTAATTTGCATCACAACAAGGAAAGCTCTCAATAATATATCGTTGCTGGGAAAATCCGTTTTCACCCAGGCATTGTGAAGATGGCAGCTGTGCTCAGAGGCAACAGGGAAGGTGGTGGGGCTGGCAGATGACACCATCATGCCTGCAAATTGAGAAATCACAGCGCTTCAACTCTGTGAGTCCTGGCGCCACTATATCACTGGCTAGACAGGATTTTCATCCCTTTTTGTGTTAATGCTTGAAAGCCATGATAACGAGAGCCAGTCGAGGTACTTGTTCTAGGGCTGAAGTGACACTTGCTTCCAAAGAGCATAACCCAAGAATAGCACCTACTTCCCACCAACGTATGCTGAATTTGTCATGTTCGATGTGGAGCAGTGATTTAGGGGAAACATCTAATAAGCACTTGGCACAACTCTTCACTTGTCACCTTGCACAGCGATTTAATATTCCAGAGTAACGTGACTGTTCATTTCTATTACGGCGGAGAATAATTGTTTTGATAATTGTTTGATAACGTGTTATTTTCAGGTAATTTATTTCTACTTTTCCGCGTGGTGGATTCTCCGATGTCCCTGGAGCGCTGAGAGCTCCTGCTGGAGAAATGGGAGGCTTTGTATTACTTCGGAATTAATATTTATTTGGTTTCTTCACTTGCCCAAGAACAAGAGAGCTTATGAATAATACATAGGCCCAAAGATGCCAAGATAGAGAGGCTTTATATTCTGAATGCCAGTAGGATCCAGAAAACTTAAATCCAAGGTAAGAACCATCCCTGTTGAGTGAATCAGGAAAGGCTCAGACAAATGGGAATTTGGGTTCACTTCAAGGCTTTTGACTAGTAGAAAATGGAGCTGGAGCCGTTACTGTCTTGAGAAAAGATGGGGGTAAGAATGACCTGGTGGGGAAACAGACCACCAAAATGAGAGTCAGAAGCAAAATAATCTCCCTAGAAGTTTTGCTTTCTGGAACTGGACCTATGTCCAACTCCTAGTTTAATCCACTGGGCATATTTATGTGCAAGTTTCACCCCTCCATTATATTTGACAGATGCATGCATTTTAGATTATTATTATTATTTATTACATTTCTATATCGAAGCTCTCTGGGCGTTTACATAAGATTAAAAACAATTTAAAACCACCACAACATGTAACATACACAGAAACAGACCTCTAAAAACAATTATAAACACCTTTATAAACAATTATGTAAGGCGGGGTGGGCAGATGTCAGACTTGCAGTATCTACTTTCTTTTTTACTAGAACCCTGAAATCTACCACCTGAAGCATGATGCAGAAGACATACACTGAGACCAAGGATTTGTTTTGAGTGCCAGAACTGAACAGAGGTTATTATCCATGCAATAAATAAATATGCAGTTGTTGGCATGATAGGATGTTTTAAGAACATAAGAAGCGAGACCCCCCCCCTCTCTCTCTCATATAATATTAGAATCTTGGGACAGATAAAAGGAAGTACTTCTTCACACACCACAGAGTTAAACTACGGAATTCACTTCTACAAGAGGTAGTGATGCCCACCAATTTTTATGGTTTTAAAAGGGGGGTTAGATGAATCCATGAAGGATAAAACTTTTGATGGCTACTGATGACTAAATGTTACCTCCATTATCAGAGACAGTAAGGAACATGGGAGGGAGGATGCTGTTGCACACATGTCCTGCTTGTGGAGTCCTGGTTGACAACTGGTTGGCCATTGTGCAATCAGAGTGCTGGCCTAAGTGGACCCTTAGTCTGATCCAGCATGGCTCTTCTTACGTTCTTAAGAGCCATGTTGGATCTGGCCAAGCTGAATGTTGGTCCAGCGTTCTATTCCCACAGTGGACAATGAGATGCCCATTGGAAGCTCATGTGAGGGCATAGCAATCACATCCTCCCATTCATGTTCCCTTGCAATTGGTGTACAGAAGCATACTGTCTCTGATACTAGAGGCAATATATATCCATCAGGACTAGTAGTCATTGGTAGCCTTCATGAATTTGTCTAATTCTCTTTTAAAGCCATCCAAAATGGTGGCCATCGCTACATCTTGCAGTAGCAAATTCCATATTATAACTATGTGCTGTATGAAGAAGTACTTCTTGTCTGTCCTGAATCTCCCACCATTCTGCTTCATATGATGACCCTCTTCTCTAGCATGATGAGAGAGGGAGAAAAAATCACCTGGGAACTTTGCCTGTGCTTAGAGACTCAAGTGTCACATTAGATACCTTCTCACTTATGGCCTTTGAAATGTTCTGCGTTGCCATTCCTGAAGTTTGCTTTCCCTAACCACAAGAGGTGGTTTGGTTTTTAAAATGTCAGCCTGCCATGCTTCCCAAGAGAAACTCCAGATTAGCCTCTTGGTGACACATTTTCCTGTGTTATCTCACATCAGTCCTGACACTGAAATTAGTCCGCTAATGCAGCCATCACAGTGCAACAAGATAAAGGGTTGAAAGATGCAGACATTTCTTATCACCCACTGGTTGGATGGACACAAGCTGGTCAATAAGTGCTTAGTAATGTTTTCCCATTGTACAGATTAATAGACATGTCAGCATAGTCCAAGGAGTGGATATCTGTTCCTTTCGGATTGGCTTTGACATTCCACTTCTTCCAGTTGTGCTATTCTAAATGTAATATGCAGAACAATTCCTTCCCCAGTCAATCATGATGATTGACTGCATGAAACCCTCTGCCCGCCCCCTAGCAATGCTTTCTTTAATCAAGGGTGCTTGATAAACACCATGGGCTGGATCCAAACTCAGTCATGCTTTGAGTAGACCTACTCAAGTTAGCTGAGAATAACTTGCCCCACTGCTTCTAATGGATCTACTTTAAGAATGACTATGTGTGTTTTCAACTCTGGGTTTCGCTAAATCAGTGATGGGGAACTTGCACCCCTGTCCCAGATGTTGTTATACTCCAGTTCCCATCAGCACTGCCAGCTTGGTCAATGGCTAGGGATGTTGGGAGTTGTAGTACAAAGCCATCTGGGCGGGGGAGAGGTTTCCTCACCCATGCACCAAGGGATGGTATAAGAGATAAGAGAGTCCAAAAAGAATACATTCATGGATATATAGTATTATTGAAATAGATCTGAGGCCGCTTATTGGGAGACATGAAATCAAGACATGAGTAAAGATTATGACAAATAAGCATACTTGGTTTTTTTTAAAAAATCATTGGGGATTTCCTGTTGCATGCCTTTTAGATTCCATCATGTGCAAGATAATACAAACACAACTGGAGCCCATGCATCCAGATCTTATTTGAAAGACTTAAGGTGGAGTGGGTTCATTAATGAGGTGCAAAGTACTCAGGAGTGAATCATGCTCATCACTTGAGTCCCTGCATCTATTTTTCCAACAAATCTTCACCCTTTTACACACCCATTGTGATTGGTGCAATGAACATCCGAAGTGGGAAAGGGATGCAGGTTGAATCGATTACTTTGTTGGATAAAATCCATCCAGTTAATCAGTTAGATTTCTTTCATTGGGTGAAAGCTGCACAAGCTGCACATCACATTCTCAAATTACCAAAGTTGCCTGCACACCTGATTCGGAAACAACGGTTAGTACAAAATATAGTAGCTGGCCTTCTAACTGGGACTGCATGCTTGCCAATATTTAAAGAGCGTCTCTGGCTGCTGGTCCATTTGCAAGCAAAATGTAAGCTGCCAACGTCTACTTATAAAGTCCTAAATGGCTTGTGATCCAGGTACCATAAGGAACACCTGTGCCTCCATCAACCTGCCCATATCCTGAAGCCATCTGTCCTTCTCTAGATGTCACTACCATTCAGGTGGTGAATAGAGGAGAGGCATTTTGAGGTGTGGTGCTCCATTTGTGGAATTCCCTCCTCAAGAAGGTTCTCCTGGGAATAGCTTTGTTAATGTTCAGGTGCCAGGTTAAGACATTTTGAGGACACGGTCATCTGGGCTTTTTCGATATGCTGGTTGATTTTAACTGAATTCTGTGTCCTGCTGTTTTATTGCCATTTTAATGGATGTTGCTCATTTTTCTTGTAATTCTATGTAACTGTAAGCTGCCCTGAAATCAATTGATTTAGGATACTATTGTTGGGCATTCACAAGGCCAGAAGGTCTTGTGAATTGAAAGTTGAAGAATTTGGGATTGTTTTAAGAAAGTCTGTTCCTCTGTAAGCTTATCATCTGTCTCTTTTTCTCACAGGAAGTGCTAGCTGAGGCCTTGGAATAGATAGTTTCCCTGAGAACAAAGAATGTTTAGAAAAGGAGGGGGCCTCTCTTACAAGCTGTCACTCACTTTGTAGTGCTGTCAAAAGGAGGTTGATCTGTGCCGCCCGTTTGGCACATGGGTTTGTTTACAGGTCTGAGGACCTGTCTGTCAAGTGGCTTGGAATAAGCCAGGCCTCCAGTCTATAAGAGGGGGAGCAAGGGTTCTTTACCCTTGCTAGAGTTCATCGTTCGACGCTTGGCCTGAAACCCCTCATGTTTGGATTCTACCTGTTTGGAGATTTTGGAAGAACTCTGTACATGCTCATTTGCTATGTGGACTTGGAATTTCTAAGGATTGTGCCATGGAAAGTGTTCTGAGGCTTTTCATAGACTTGGACTTGTGTTTGCTCTGCATTGTGTGTGTGTGGCCTGTGAGAGAACTTCCCCTGGAGCTAAAGTACGTGCAGGGGTGGTTTCCTAGGCCGACAGATTCACTGTTCTGCATTGTATGCATGTGTGGCCTGTGAGAGAGCCTCCCTTGGAGCTAAAGTACGTGCAAGGGAGGTTTCCGAGGTCAACGAGATTTGTTCCCTGGGATCTTGCTTACTTTGATCAGCTCAGCATTTCTGGCAGGCTGGGTGTGGTTAGTGCTGGACCGATCTGTCTCGACCTGGCTCCAGGTGGCCCTGTGCCCTGGAGCACTTCCTTGGGCTCTAGCCATGTTCTTGAAGAGTCAGTGTGTGTGGCATCTGGAAATGCTCAGATAGGATAGGAGCTAACCCTACACTTCTCTCCCCCGAGTGATTGCCTAAAGGATCGTGTCAAGATTGGAGCCTAAAGCTTTCTGGCTGTTAACAGCTTTAAGCGGATATATGCAAAAATGAAACCGCCATGCTTGTAATCCATGTGATTTTGCCAATAAAAGGAGTCTCACTGTCTTGAGTATCTTGTCAGTTTTCCAAAGTTCGTGAGAAGAAGCCCGGGGGATGGGCAAGATCACGACAGCTATATCCATTTAATAAAAATTAATGATGGGTCTTTCATATAGGCCAACCATTGGCCTAGTAAGAAGATGAGCTCTGTCTTCAAATCAGCATATTAGTGGCATTAATAAATGTCCTACTGTCATAAAAGGCAGTGAAACACTGTTAATTTCCCCCCTTAATTTAAGAATGCCTAAGAAATTGATCTCTGTACCCTGGATTCCTGCTAGTTCAAAGGGACTAATTAAAATAAATGTTTATTTCATCTCCCTTGTAATTTATTTAGCAAGGCTCCATAATGTAGGTAGGACACTCTTATTATCCACTCTTGAGTGGTGAAGGTATGTCAACATATGAGGTGTGTGTTTTGCTCCTAAAAGTTATTGCTAACAGGTAGATTCTTGAAAGGAACTGAATTTGGTCTGGAAGCAACCATATTTCTTAGGCAGATGTCTAGTGGTTGGGGCTGGAAGTTGGAAAGTATCTCGCAGTTGCATTTCATTGTAGGTGAGCAGATGTTTCTTTTGTAATTGATTGCTCTTTGATCAAATGAGCAATCGACAGACTTTCTCATGCAAGATGTGCATGTTAAAAGTGACACTTTGAAGTAAATACTTAAGTGGACCTGTTTACCTAAAGTGTGTGTGTGTGTGTGGGGGGGATCAAAAGAGATAAGTTGTGGTAGGGATAGAAGCAATGAGGGGGGTTCTCAACACAGGATCAAAAGCCCATGAGACTCAAAATGGGATGATGCAATGTTCAGATGATCCAAATAGATCCTCACTCTGGTAGCAGTTGCCAGAAACTATATTTGCTCGTTTCTATAATCCACCTTTCCTCCAAGGAGCCCAAGGCAGCATACATGTGCCTTCTTCTCTCCATTTTATTCTCACAACAACCCTGTGAGGTAGGTTATTTTGAGAGTCAGTGACTGGCCCCAGAGTCACCCAGTGAACTTCATGGCTGAGTGGGGACTAGAACTTGGCTCTCCCGACTCCCAGTTCAACACTTTAACTACTATAAAACACTGGTTCTGATAGTAGCATATAGGCACTTTGGTCAAACAATATGATTCTAGAACAGCCTTGCCATCCTAGCACCCTGCAGATGTGTTAGCTGTTACAACTTCCATCATCTCCATCCAGCAGAAGTTGTAGTTCAGCACATCTGGGGCGCATCAGGTTGAGGAAGGCTGGTCTTGAGAAAGTGTTCCTAATGCTAATCTCAGGTTTTTAAAATACAGGACCATGGACAGCTTCCAGGCAGTGTGTCTGACACAGTCGTGAACTTGAATTTACAGAGGCTTGAGTGAATGGTGCTAATACCAATGCATTGAAGCCATCTCCAGGGCTTTAATTTTAGATGGGACAAAAGGCAGGGTATACCAGGAGTTCCATATATATATGCATCTCAGCAAACTCCTTAATAACTGTTGTTCTTGTTGTTGTTGAATAAATCAAGGCAGATCCACAGGTAATATTTCAAATAATATATTTTCTTCAGTGCATTGTCAAAACTAGCACCGTATTATGAAAATCCTGTGCTGTATAATGAAAATCATGGTCCTACACCAGGACTTTATTAGTCTGTTTGATAATATGCCCCATGTCAAAACAACCTTGATCCCAGCCACCAGAAAAGAAAAAAACCCAATAAAGTACAGGATCAAATACCGATATTCCCAATTGTTCCACAATCTTCCTGTGGACCACCAGAATGCAGTGTGTATATGGGCCACAGTTTGAGAACCTCTGGTATAAACTCAACAAACAAAATTTTCATTTGCAAAATGTCCTTGGTGATTTACAATCATGGCAATATCTGTTGGATCTCACCATTTACATTTAAGAAACTCCCATTCAGTTCTGTGCTCAAAAGCCCAATTCCATTCTTATGATATATGCAGATTTGGTGGATTCTGCATTTTGGCTAAACATGGGGATCTCCTGAGAACAGAAGAAAAGAAAGGGAAGTGGAAGTGCATGCGATCTTGGACAAGAGTTTGAAGACTAGGGAGCTGGGTGCAGCTCAGTCTTTCCCCTGAACGCTGGAGGCATCAGGCTCCTACATCTTTAGGGTGCAGTCCTAGGCATGTTTAGACAGAAAGTCCTGCAACTTCCAGGTGTTCTTTGTGTCTAAACATGCATGGATTTGTATCCTTAGAAAACTGATCCGCACTTAAGTCTTTCATCACAATGAAAGTTTCAAGATTCAACTTTATTTTAAAAAGAAACAACTAATTGGTTACAACTCTTGAGTTCCCAGGCTTGTATGGAAGCTATTATCAGGTACAATCTAATCATGCAGTACTTTCCATCAACGCATTGTTGTAGAACTATTCGCACAATGATCTCTTGACTTGGAAAAGATAAGGTGTTTTTTTTAACATCCCTTAATATATTAGGATTATGAAAAATCTCCTAGAATCTTCCCTAGACAGCTGCATTGCATGATTTGTGATCACGACCACATATATTTCTAGGCTCTTTACCTGTAATGTGCTTTTGCAGCAAGTGCAAATGAATAATTTTCATCCCAGCCCATTCCTCTCTTTATTAGTAATCCCACGGCTCTTTCTTTGTCCCTCTTCATTCTACATTTCCACCCCCCACTGCCTTGCACTTTTCAAATGTAATCATTAATATTGGGGAATTAACTGATTTGAATGAGCACAATTGCCTGAGCTTTGAATATCCCCAGGATTGCGTCCAGGGCTGACACTCAAACGTCTCATTTGCATCTCAGAGAAATGGGCTCATCCGGTTAAATGTTATGTAAAATGCACCACCTTCAGATATGTGTGTGAAGCAATGTATTAATAAACTGGGTAATTGTCAATTAGGCATTCTAGAAGCATTTCATTCACAATAGAGAGTGGGCCAAATTCTCTCCAGGTGTAAGGAAGAACAGCCCTGGTGTTTAACAGTGGGAGTTAGTGGTGGAACCACTACTCCCTAACCTTCCCCAACATCTGGTGCTCTCCAGAAGTTTTGGATTTCAACTCTCACCATTCCTGACCATTGGCCATGTTGTCTGGGGCTGATGGGAACTGAAGCCCAAACATCTGGAGGGAACCTGGCTGCAGAAGGTTGTGATATAGTGTTAGGCTTAAAATGGAGGGAGCTGGGTTCAAATCTCTGCTCTGCAACAAAGTGCACAGGGACCACGTCACTCACAAGTCATTAACTCTCAGCCTAACCCAACTCAGAGGGACATGGTGAAGAAAATGGGGAGGGACCACATCTGCTTTCCAGATCTCCTTGTAGGAGAGGAAGGATACACTTGTATTAAATAAATATTAGCATAAAATAAAAAAAAAATCTGTACTTGTAATTGCTGTTCTGTTCAGAAAAGCCCCAGGCCATTTTCTGTTTTCAGCCTTGTGTATTCTGTGTACTTCATCTATGTTTGCTAAGAAATCAATGGCAAAGGAAGCTGATGTATTAAAATGCATATCAGGGAACACCTTGAGTTAAATGTGCATTTATCAATCCCATTTCACATAGTCTCTGTGGCAACAAGAGCAAGTTAGCACCTTCTCTATACAGAGAGTATAGTGAGCTTGCACTATGCACTGGGCCCCAATCCAACACAGGATGAGCTGTGACTAGGCCCATTGATTTCATGCACATCTAATTTTGTGTTGGATTGTGTCCAGGAGGTCTACCTGTGGCCTGTTCTCCAGTTACCAGAGCTGAGCCATAGGTGGCTGGCAGGTGGAGCCATGATTCAGAACCAGTGGGGGCCAGAACCAGAAAATAAGCCAGGAGTTTCAACCAATAAGGAAGTGGTTTATGATGGGATTCCAAATACCCCCACCAGGCCCTCAGTCGGCCAGATGATGTCATTGCCACACTCTAGTCTATTTTGGCTTTCTTTAGCGCTTTTTTTTTTTTTAGTCCTATGCCTCTCCTACTGTCGGATGTCAGGTGTTCGATGGACGATTCACAAGCTGGCCTTGTGAATCGTGAGTTGAAAGCTTGGCAATTGTTGTGAGAAAGTCTGTCTCTGTTCTGTGCTTATCTGTGGCTGCTAGCCGAGGCCTTGAGTTCCTTGAGAACAAATGTATGTTTGGAAAAGGTGGAGGTAATCTTGCAAGCTGTCTCTCACTTGGTGTCATCATCAAGAGGAGATAACTGTGCCGCCCTGGTGGCACATGAGTTTGGATTACAGGGCTGAAGTCCTGTCTGTCAAAGTGGCTTGGAATTAGCCAGCCTCCACCTTATAAGTGGAACGAGCAAAGGGGATGCCCTTTGCTAGGAATCATCTGTTCTACGCTTGCCATTGAAACTCCTCGTGTTTGGGATTCTATATATTTTGGAGATATTGGATGCACTCTGCACCTGGACCTGGAATTTCTAAGGACTGTGCCATGAAAAGTGCTCTGAGGCTTTTCATAGATTTGGACTTGCAGATTACTGTTCTGAATTCGTGTTCTATAGCCTGAGAGAGAGCCTTCCCTGCATGGAGCCAAAGTACGAGCACAGGGAAGCTCCTAGGCTGACCGTTGCTGTTCTGGAATTGTGTGTGTGTGTGACCTGTGAGAGATCCTCCTCTCAGAGCCTTTGTTACAGGCAGAGGGGTTTCCTGCGTCGAAGAGGTTTGTGCCCTGACATCTTGCTTACGTGATCAGCTCAGTGTTTCCGACAGGCTGAGTCTGGTTTGTGCAAGATGGATCTGTTTTCTGTTGAGCTTCATGCTTCTCTGTGCTGGAGCATTTACCCTTGGGCTCTGCTCGTGTTCTTGATGAGTCAGCGTGTGTGGCCGCTGCTGTCTGCTCACATGGGACAGGGACAACCCTACATGTCTCCCCCCCGAGTGACTGCTGTTCGCATTAAGCCATTGTACCTGAAGCTATCTGGTCCTTCACCAGCTTTACATGGATGTATGCAGAAATGAAACCGTTATGCCTGAATTCCGTGTGATTTCACAAATAAAAGAGGTCTCACTGTTTTAGAATGTGTTGTCAGTTTGCCAAGTTCATGAGCAGAAGCCTGGAGTTAGGCTTTGGTCATGATACCCAGCATAAAGAAAGGGTCATGGTCAGTGAATGGGAGGACCAGATGCTCCTCCCAGTGCTGGCTGCATCTCTGGCTTTGTATGGTGACTGGCATCCCTGTGGGGTTATTCATGCTCCACAAAGTGTCTCAGCCAGCTTTTCCCTGCACCGTCCAAGTGCCTGGCATTACGCCCCATCTGGCATCCCCATGGAGGTACCAAGTGCCATGCAAAGCAACTCAGTTAGTACCATCCCAGTCCCTGGCTTTGCATGGCACCCAGCATCTTGGTGGGGGCACCAGGCACAGGGACCTAGCTGGCACTGGGAGGAGCGGCTGCTCTTCTCATCACATATTGAGTCCCTGCTGGCCTGTAATGAGAAGGAGAACATGCATATCTCCAAACTCAGGTAACAGTGGGGATTCTCTCCAAGGTGTATTGCTCCTAGGGGAAGGGCTTGGCGGAAACCCACCATCTGGGGGTTCCATAGGCCAGATTGGGGAATCCACTAAAATGGATTAGGCCTGTCGGCAGTGGCTCAGAGGTCAGTGGGATGATGAATTTCAGTCAGAACCAGTCAGGAACGCTAAAGGAGTTATCTAAGGTGCCCCACTGACGTTGGAGCCACCAGCCTCCCTTGCCAGTGGCCCCAGAGTTCTGCACCCCTGAAGCAAAGTTTGAGTCAGAACAGGAAACCTTTACAACCCTTCTACTTGTGGAGAGCCAATGGCCAGTACAGCTGAGTAGAATTGTTCTAGCACCTGGGATGATCCAACTCCCCCCCCCCCCGCCCAGTGTCTTACCCCAAGGGGGAACTATGCAAGGAGTAGATATTCATTTTATAACAAATGAAACACAGGATCTTAAGGGGAATTTGGTTTGACTTCTATGTGTTATGAATCAAATGCCAAGACTAAATGGGTGCAAATGGTTTCATTTTTGTTATTCCATTATTGCCCATTCATCTTTCATTTGGGTGTATGGGGGGGGTTACCTTTCTCTGGCATCAGTAAAAGTCCCTTGAATGCTTGCTCTTAATGACCACCATTTTATTTTCCCAGAATACTTCAGATGTTATTCTGGGCATTCTCAGGAGGAAACAAAAATAGCAGTTTCCACAAACACACACAAGTGTGGCCTGATATTTAGGACTGTGAATGGACCCCCTGATCTGATCAGGATCCTGATCTGTCAGATCTGAATTGGGCCCAATCCTATCCATATCGAATCAGACCTGATCCGACTCGGATTCAGACCCGGATCTGGATCTGATCCGAGTCCATCCACAGCCGTCCCTCTGGCTCTTCCCGCTCTCTCCCTGATTACCTGCTGCCTCCTCCACATCATCCTGCCATCGTCCGCCATCATCCTGCTCTCGTCTATCCTCCTCGCTGTGGGTGATGATGTCACCCTCCGCAACCGGCAAATGCGGCGCTCTAACCAATTAGAGTGCCACATTTGCTGGTCACGGCAGGTGACATCATCACCTGCCGCAACCAGCAAATGTGGCGGCCCACAGCAAGGAGGGAAGTCGACAGCAAGATGATGGCGGACAATGGCAGGGTGATGTGGAGGAAGCAGCAGGTAAGCAGGGAGAGTGGGGGGAGGGAGGGAGGGAGGGAGAGAGAGAGAGAGAGAGAGAGAGAGAGTGGGGAGAGTGGGAGTGCTGTGACCCGATCCAGATCGGATCCGGCTCGTGGATCTGATCTGGCCTGATCTGGGCCTGATCCGATCTGATTTGGATCTGGGATCTGGAGGTCCAGGTCACCCCGATCCAACTCGGATTTGGGATCTGGATCCAGATCCGGTCACAGCCCTACTGATATTCTCCCACTCCCCAAAATGCTCTGGAAAGGCCAAGACATTGTGGGAAAATAAAATGTCAATTGTCAGGAGGGAGCAGTCCAAAGGAACTCTCCTGCAACAGGCAGTGGCCAAAACCCAATACTTTTTAAAAATAATACAACAAAAAATGAATGTGGTTTTAACAAATGAATAAGTGAATTAATGAAGTGTATGAAACGATGTTATTGCTTTTGAATACAGAGTGGTTCTTCTCTCAATTAAATCTAAGCTTTGTGTTCTTAGCCCAAGCTGTTGAATATATATGTTATTTCTTGACAAGCTTCTGGAGAATCAGCCCAACTCTGCTTGCCAGAAAAGCTTTGCCACATAGAAGGGAAACGGTTAGTGACAGAGCTGTCAGGTGGGAGAGAGCGATGAAAAGTGTCTTATGCTAGCCTTTTGGGTCTTCATTCCCTTGAGAGACATGAGAGTTGGATTTGATGAAATGAACTCTAATGCACAAAACCTATGGCACAATATGTTTGTTAGTCTGCCATGTTATTTTCCCAGAATGCCCTGGTCTTTCCAAGGCATTTGTGTGTGTGTGGAGGGTGGGGGGTTATCAACTTCCATGTTGTGCAGACACTGCCATTGTTTCTCCTGGGACTACCCCAGAATGATACAAAAAAACAGGGTATTCAGGGAAAATGAAATGGTGGTCACCAGTGGAAACTCCAAGAGGACTTCTGCTGCTGCCATAGACCGTCAATATGCAAAAGTTGAATGTTTAGGACAGTGATCCCCAAGTTGGTCCCGTACTGATGTTTTTGCTCACAGTTCCCAAGATTCTTAAACATTGGCCATGCTGGCTGGGGCATATGGGAAAGTTGACCAGGTTGATTTACATCGCCAGTGATTCCACAATGGATGAAGGCTTAGAACATAAAAAGAGCCATGCTGGATCAGACCAAGGGCCCACCTAGTCCAGCATCTAGTTTGGTCTGAAGGGACCTGAGAGAGGACCTCTTTTTTAAAATTGTGATGCCCAGATAAGGGAACGACTTCTCCAGAGGGGTGTGACCTCCTCTATGCTTGCTTTTAAGTGGTCATTCAAGATAGTTCTGTTGCAACAGATTTTTGGGTTGTTGTTTTTTTGTTAAGACCTTTTAAGATTTGTTTTGATTGCTTCTGTTATGCACCATATTGTTTTATTTTTTTTCCAATCTATCTTATGTTAATTTGTCTTGCACTGCTGCAAGGTCATATTGTTTCATTATGTTTGTCGTTAGCAGTCTTGCATCTGTGTTGCAGAGAAGTGCAGTACAGAAATGTCATTATAAACAGATAGACAGAAAGACAGACAGACAGACAGACAGAACTGAAACAATCTTTAATAAATTCTTATATAATCGAGGGTTGGAGGGATCGATCTCAAATTTCATATGCATACTTAGGCATACCCCATAAGCACTGTGACCAAGTTTCAAGCCTCTAACTTTTAAAATACAGACGTTCTAGGTATATTTATATGGCGGTCCGATAAAACAATAAAATCGCCCGAAAATCATCGTCTCTGATGATTATCGTAGGTTTTTGTATCGTATCGTCATCGTTAAACACATGCACGATAACGACCTTATTATATTGTTATTGTAAATTTTAACAATACGATACACATCCCTAGCCATAAGACCCTTCCTTGATGTTAATGGTGCTTCTGAGCCAATGAATCTTCTGAGATTCTGCCTGGTAGATTTACGGTTTGAAACATTTTTAATTTTATTTTTATCGTGCCACATTTTTAACTAGAGTAGAATTCTGTTGGGTCCAACACTATTTCTGTCTCAGAACAGAAGTACCACCATGAACTGAGCACAGTGTGTTACAACAGGAGGGAGAGATTGGGAAAACACAGATGAATTAGGGAACTCCTGATTCCCATCTTCCTGTTTCTCTTTTCACAAATCATTTAACCATACTTTCATCCCCCCCCCCATACCAAAAGGTGCAAGCACTGGAGACTAATTATCAGCTCCCCCCAGCTCCCTGCACACCCGGTTCAATAGCTGCTCCTTATCTCCTGCCATTCTCTGAATGGTGAGGTCTGGCTCTCATCAGAGGATCTGCTGCATAGAGATACACTATCTCCCCTTATTATCACAACTTGCAGAGCTCTGCAAAGTCTAATAACACTTGATGACTAATCAGGTCTCGGGGAATGTCCATTGGCTTTTGCTCACACCATGAAGATTCAGCACTGCTGATCCAGATAGTTATTCACTAAAGCAAATGCAGTTCTTCTCCTGATCACTTCACTGTGGATCTCTAGCTTGGCCAAACTGGGTCATCCAAGCCGCTTCCTCCTTGCCCATGTTCTTCTAGCTGGGCTTTCCTTCTCAAGCAAGTCTCATTAATATAGATCATACCACTTTCTCTCTTGACATTCATTTGTCATGCCTTTTTATCTCCGCTGTACTCTCTGGCAATTTTCACTCTGTCCCTCCTGGTGTGTGTGAGTTAGAATGTTAATCTCTGCCTTGCTGTCTCTCCCTCCTGGCATGTGCCCCTTTCCCCCTATTTTCCCATTCTCAGCAGTTGTCTTGGTCTGGGAAGCTGCACACACACACACACACACACACACACACACACACACACACACACGGGGGAATTCAGCTGGTAGAAATTGGTAACACTGCAGCAATCCACATGCCTCTTCAATGGCTTGGAAAGGTGTGTGTGTGTGTGTGTGTGTGCGTGCCATTCACTGTCAGCCAGAATAACTTGCTTAGGTCCATAGAGAAAAAGCATGGGATGTCAAAATGCCTGTGCTTGCAGCCATACAAGGTACAGAACATCGGGACTGGGCAGTGCATTATCCACGTGATCCCTGGCAGTTGTACAGTCGACCCTTCTCCCAATCCCTTGTCAACAGTACACCTATCGTGTTCTCTGGCTTAGAGGAAGACTCAGAGGGGGAAGAAGCTTCATCCAGTAACCCAGCATCTGCTACTGTGGGATATTCCAGGCCAGAGGATATGACTGCACTGGACTCCTTTGACTCAGAGGACATGCAGTCCTTACTACCTCCATCCCATAGGAGTCAGAAGCTGCAGAATGAGACAATGGCCTATAAGAAGAAGATAGCTTCTCAGAGGGGGAGGAGTTAACCATATGGCTAGACCTGCCAGCCTTCACAAGGCTTCAGAAGGCCTTTGCATGTTGTGGAGACAACAGCTCTTCCTGAGTGAGTTCCAGCTAGCATAGATCTGTCCAGGGTCCTGGAAGACCATGCCTTGCCTTGCCTTGCCATCCTGCCTGGCTGGACTTGACTCTGCTTCGTCAGACTTGATTGTGCCCCACCCTTCTGCAAGTGCAGCAGTTTCAGATTTACTTCCCCAGGAATCTTGAACCAAACTAGGAAGGAGAAGCCCCTCCCACCAATCCCTTAGCAGCAGCACACCCAGCCCCTGGCTTATGTAGTGTTTCATACATTGATGTTAGAAGAACCTCAGGAACCTCCACAGGCTTAACAAGGTATTAGTCTCAAATCTCCATTCCTCTCATACCTCCCACAGTCCTCGCTCTCCTTCCATGGAGGGTGGAGAGATTAGATGTGCTAATTTTGTCATCACGGCATATATACCTTAAACCAAGGTATATGATTTCTGGTCTTGTACCAAGTATGATGAATGATTCATGTAGCAGAGCATTGATGCTGATTGGCAATGGCTCTGCAGCATTTTGGACAGGAGTCTTTCCTAACTTCACTAGAGATGCTAGGGACTGAACAAGGGACCTTTTGCATACAAAGGGGTGTTTGAAAATTGGATTTGAGTCACATGTTTAAGTGAACTAACCTAATTGGCACTTTCTGGACTGATAGGCCAATTGAAACACAGTTATTCTTCAGACTGAACACTTCTCTGAATTTTATGGTACAGTGCTTGGCTCGAAAAATGTGTCACAAATTATATTTTTAGGGAAAATGCATAGGAAAAAATGTGTGTTTTAGGGAAAATGAATACAAAATGCATGTTTAAGGGGGAATTTGTACAATTTGAAGGCATTTTATTTGTACTTATAAAACCAGGAACCACAAACAAACAAAATTTGGGACAAAATGGGCTTATGATTCATCACATGGAAATAGACATATGTCCACCCCTCTTAATATTTTCTACCACTGATCTATGCCTCCTCCTCAAATACAAGTTGGTATATTAGCTGTTTTCAGGCATAATTAATTGTCTGCACACTGTCCTCATCAACTAGGAAAGTACTCTACTGTACCTGTGTTTAGATCCTGGCCATTGAGTTGTATCTAACTCTGTTTAATATGCCTATTACATTGTCAGCGTCTGTGATGAGCCTGAATCAGCAGTCAAGGTTCAACAAACAGCATAATACACAGAATTTCCAGGGCTGGAGCACACATCTTCCTTAAGGTTTTTAAAGCAGCAAATCAGAGTACAGCTTCCTTTGTGCAGTCTCTGGGAGCTGGTTGTTGAGCCACTTTTTCTGGATCTGTACTAATGCAACCTTATTGCTAAGGCTAAACTGCTGGATTCCTCACCCCACCCCACCCCAAGATCTGCAAAGGTCCTTGGCTTGAATGCAACCTCAGTTGGTAATAGTTGATGTTTACCACTTCAGTGCAAATTATGCTTTGCAGTGGAATTCAGCCAGGCTGAAAAAAGGGTTCAACACTCCAACATAGATGATCTGGGAAATTTGTTGTCTGTTGCTCCAGAGGATAGGATCCAAACCAATGGATTCATATGAAAAGAAAAAGAGTTTAGAAGCTAAATATTAGGACAAATTTAAGGATGGTACAAGCTGAGTGTAACAGGGAGAGCAAATAACTTTTGGCAGAAAAAATGACAAGTTGCAAGCTTTGTACACTGAAGCATTTACAAGCTTGGCTGATTGTGGCCAAAGCCATTGGAAAAAACTATTCTTTAGTCTTTAGTTGGAATTCATTAGCAAGTTGCCCACATATGGCTGTCCCAACATTTCCCATGCCCTGTTATGGCATGGCTGCTAAGCATCAGCTGTTTGGCATCTCAGCAAACACCACTAAGTAGCTGCCCTCTTTTTGTTCCTTTTAAAAAAAAAATCAGTCAGCTGTTTAGTGACAAAGGAACAAAGGATGGTGAAATTTGCCTTGTCCCTTTCTCTTCCCCTTAGCCAAAAGGAGAGTGCTGAGTTGTTTGGCGCAGACAAAGGGAGAAGGCAAGCAAAATCTTTCCAAGCATACATTTATATACAACCCACCATTACGTTCTGAATCAATTAACTCAGATGAACAACCTGCTCCCATAATCCATGCGTCAACCACTGACACCATGTAGCCAGTGTGGTGTAGTGGCTAGAGTGTTGGACTGGGAGTTGGGAGATCCGGGTTCTAGTCCCCACTCAGCCATAGAAACCCACTGGGTGACTTTGGGCCAGTCACAGACTTTCAGCCCAATCTGCAGGGTTGTTGCTGTGAGGATAAAATGGAGAGGAGGAGGATTATGTATGCCATCTTGGGTCCCTTGGAGGAAAAAAGGTGGGATATAAATGCAATCATCATCATCATCATCATCATCATCATCATCATCCCCCATAAGCATGCATTCATTTCATTGGGACTGCTCTAAATAGGACTGACCTTGGATAGATCCATGCACATTAGTTTAGGATGGCCTACTGTCTGTCAACATGGTGGACCAAAATTACTGCAAGAGCCATGCAGGCTGAATATGCTGTAAAGCTTGCTTCTTATTTTCAAGATTGGGGAGGGATGTCCTGGGGTTTCCCATGCTAGTGCTGCCAAAGGAATATCTTGCTTATTCCCAATCTGTGATGGGAAATCAGAGGTAAGGAATCAGTGGAAGCTGGTGGTTTTGATTTTGATTGGGGCTGTGAATCCATTCCAGGTTTCAGATAGAACCAGCCAGAACTTTAAAGGAGCTGCCCAAGGTACTGAACCTATTTTGGGGAAACCTGGAATGGATTCACAGTCCCACCGAAATCAGAGCCACCAACCTCCACTACAAGGAAGGGATCTGTGGCGTTACCTCACAAGTGTTTATCTTGTATGTGTCTGTTTAGTATATCTGGTAAGTGTGGAATGTTGAACTAAGTGAGTGTAGTTTATAATGTAATAGGGTGGGGGGGGAGTATTTAAAGTGTGACTGAAGAGAGTTTTGGTTGGTTAGAGTGGTGTGGAGTGTGTGTTTGGAGTTTGGAGGGTGGTTGGTTTTTGTAGAGTGAGAGGAGTTTAGTTTTCTAGGGACTTAGGTTTAGTGTGGAGAGTTTAGTGTAGGCAGGTTTGAAGATATTATATTCTAAATTAAAACTTTATTAGCTAAAATAAACTTATTATTAATTTGTTAGCTACCAAATACCACGTGTCAGCTTGGCCCTATTTACCTGCCCTACCATTATTCAACACACACTCATGCACACATCAGATTATACCCACAGTTTAGTGTATTTTACAAGAAGATCCTGAATTAAACCTTTTCCCCTCACAGCTAGGAGGAAGGTTTTATTTAAGCCTCCCTCAGGTTTTTCAAGTGGTGGCGCTTGGCCTGAGAAGGGTTTATGTAACATGCCTGATATAGGGGTTACGTCGTAGGATCCCTTGCTAATCTTAGCAAGAGAAACCAATGGGACCCCCTCTGTTAGCACTAGCAAGAGAACCCCCCAGCTTATGTTTGTGTGTGTTGTATGTGTGTCTTGCATCATGTGTTTGCATTTAGGTGTGCCCTGCCTAGGGCCCTTGGGGCCAAAAAGGTTGTGAACCCCTGCTGGAGACTGTGATGCTGCTGTTCCCTCTGGTCCTCCTTTATTCTTCCCTATAAATCAAAGGATCCCATCAGAGTGCTACTCACTGTCTCTGTGACGCGCCACCCTTGTCTGGCCTCACGGCAGCCCAGCCCAGCTCAGCCCTCTATACTTGTACCTTCTCTTTCACTGCCAACACTGAATCCTGTACTCGACCTCAGGTACCTCACAAAACACTCCAGTGTGAAACAAAAATAATATTTATTAAAAACAAGTAAGGTTATGCAGTGAAAGAACATAATGGTTTCATCAGGTTCAAGCTTATTTGTTTCAGTATAGTTCCATATACAACCCTGCCTACTCTACCCTCTAGTCTACACTATCTCTCCTTCCTTCACTCTGTTCCCCAAAATAACAAAACACGTTGTTCTTACACTAAATCTAGACCCTCCACAGACAAACCCCAGATCTCAATTCTCTTCAACAGACCCTAACCCTCCTGATTCTCTCTCTCTCTCTCTCTCTCTCACACACACACACACACACACACACACACACTTCTCTTGCTTCCTTTAACTCCTCCTTCTGACCCTGCTAACTACCAGTCCAGACCTTTGTACCACCAGCTTTCACTTCACACATTCTACTCATTCACTCCCGCTCCCACTAGCTTTAAATACCTACCAACCTTGCATTTGAAATCCACACAGCACATACTTTTTAAAGGTAAATATCATTAAAACAGCTCAAATACGTACATCATGTAAATAACTGGCAGTAAACAGTAAAACACCACAGAGACACATATAGGAGGGGAGCCCCATGTACCACCGCTGCCAGCATCTCCTTCACCAAAGGAAGGAGCCTTACTATTCTACTCTAGTACCTCTATCTCTGAGGACTCCTCCTCGGAACCCTCCACACTGCAAAATGACACCCTCCACTACCACAGCGAGAGGGAGCATGATGCTCCCCAGCTCCACCAGATCCCTTGAAGTTGCAAGAGCTTCCCTCAGTTGGGGTGGAGCTTGAGATAATCTCTTGGCTGCTGCAAGACTGTTAATGCTCACTGTTCAGCTCTGGACAATCGGTAGTGCAACATCCATCCGGACTCTGATACTTGCTCTGCAGGGAGCTGACCAGGGTCCTGAACCCCTGCCATTGACCTGCTGAAATTTGCCAGTACAGTTGTGTGGACCCAGCCTGGAACAGAATACACCTCCTGGTGCTACCACTTCATACTGCAACCCATGCAGATTAAGCAAAGGTTGCTGATGGATGGTAGGTGGAGTGGCAACAGCTTTCTCCTTGGAAATGGATTAGAGGAGAAATTAACTTTTCAAAGTCTTATCTCTAAGCATATATTATTTGCACTATTATTTGCAAGAATAGTGTCAAATTCTCCTCCTTTTCCCTTTTATTAATGGTGAACGGACATGTGGAGTGTTCCTGTTAAGGATGTGCACTGCCAAAATTATCGTATCGTATCATTATTGGAAATTCCGGTAGAAATTTTTTCGGATTGGATATCCAATAATTATCAGATATCTGATATTTAATCGGAGTATTTTGCCCTATAGAGTTGCTTTTTGAGACAGAAATGCCTAAAACATCTGTATTGTTTTAAAATTAGCAACTTGAAAGTGGCCCACAGTGCTTATGGGATATGCCTAAGTATGTGTATACAATTTCAGAACGATCCCTCCATCCCTGTATTTTATATGAATTTTTGAAAGATCGTGCAACTTTTGACAGCTCTGAATGACAGCTAAAGCCACGTGCATTCAGAGCTGTCAAAAAGTTGCATGCTCTTTCAAAAATTCATATAAAATACAGGGATGGAGGGATTGTTCTGAAATTTCATACGAATTCTTAGGCATATTCCATAAGCACTGTGACTAAGTTTTAAGTCTCCAACTTTTAAAATACAGAAGTTATAGGTTTATTGATATGGCGGTCCGATAACCTGAAAAAATCTGATATTATCGGACTGAAAATTTTCAGATCCGATAATTTTGGAGGGGAACAGTATCGTATCATTATCGTTAATCGGATGTCCGATAATGCCATTATCAGATCGTTATTGGACATTGGAACAATACGATACACATCCCTAGTTCCTGTCTATTTCCTATGAGAATTCCCCTTCTCTAAGGCCTTTCTCAATGCAGCAGGAACCACCTCCCACATGCAAACTTGGCTCTGCTGCAACCAAGTCCTTAGGCTCAAGTCAACCCATACTAAGTCCTGTATCTAACTAAAAGTCATGGCACAAAAGGGAAAAGGAAAGAGGAGGGAGGAGGAAAATAGCAGTCTCAAGCACCAATTCTTAATGAATTATTGTTAAAATTTGCATGAAAACACATGTATTTAAATATATATTTTATCCGTATGTTCCCTTAAAAGTTTGAATCCACACATTAATCTGAGAGGTGAGGATCAGGTCAATTCATATTGGAATTCATGAAGATTAAATTCTTCAGACATCCTTAGTAGAATTCTGGGAAGCCAAGTTCTTTGGGAGACTGTGCCACCACACCACCTATATACTAGGTCTGGTCGTGAGCCACCACGTGAATAAGCCTGTGGGAAGGGCAAAATAACACTACCTTTCCCCTCTCCGTGAGGGAACAAGGCAAAGACTTTGTGAAATAGGTTCTGCTTGTGGATATACTGGGCTAAAGGTTTCATGTAATTTGTGGATTTTATGAACCAATAGAGCAGGTGACAAAGCCAAGCTGACGCATGGTTTTATGGTAGCAAAATAAAGAAAATGTTTATTGTTGTTTACAGTTCTTAGATTCTTCAAATTCAATTTAAAACCTGCCTATTCTTAATAATACTAGTAATAACAATCTTAATACTAATAATCTTAAATCCCTACAATCTTATATCCATCCTTTCCTCATACACTCTTCTCACACTACCTCCTTCCCTACTCTGTCCACAAAATTAACCTTTTATAGCATCACTAGCCACACCCACTCAGTCTAACATTCCAAGCTCTCCCAGACATACCTAAGGGAACATAAATGTGGGGTATCACCACAGAGACCTATCTCAAAAGTTATCTCTCATCCTAACACTCTGACATTGATACAAGGATGAATAACCAATCACTTCATACACTGGAAATTGATATAGCAGCCTTCCCCAACCTTGTGCTCTCCACATGTTTTGGACAATGACTCCCATTGGTCATGCTGGCTGGGGCTGATGGGAGTTAAAGTCCAGAAACATCTGGAGGACAGCAGGTTGGGGTTGGCTGTGCTATATAAATGTCAATGTTCTGAACAGAGGTGGAACAGATCTTACTTGGGCTTAAGATAAACCAGCTACAGATGTTTTAATTCTGTGCAGCCAATGAATGTATAGCTATTACCAGGCTGAGCAAGAGTCACAGATGAGGGGAGAGAGGAACCACATGTTTGGCAGCCTTTATGGAAATGTAACTTCTGAAGCCAACCATTGTTGCAGTGGTGCTCTGCTCAAATGCTGATTACAGCGGGTGCTGCTCAAAATTGGGTTCTTTTTATAAGAGCCTCCTGTCTGTGTTCCCTAATTAACACAGAATGACTATTGAAGAACCAATTCCATAGAGAGAGAGAGGTGGGAGGAAGCTCCCTTGAGTTGTATGCTTGGCTGTATGCACCTACTGCTCTAACATCTGGAGAATTCTCTCTGCTGCAAAGGGAGCATTGAGGCCTCTTCCCTATTCATGTGGGGTCTCTGACATGCTGGAAATGTGCCCATGTCCATAGGTGGAATGAGACAGGTTCAATCTGCCACGTGTCATTCAGCAGCTACAGATTAGCACCAGTGAACACTTAAAATTCAAGTCCCCCCCCCCAAGAGAGCCCTTCTTGGGGCATACTTTGATGGGTGGGAACCACCTGCCCCCTTTCATTCAACTCAATGATAGACCTGAGCTATTCTGGCACACTAAGGAGCTGTCAGGGAGTGATGCTAATGGGCAAAAAGATGTAGGAGGCCCAGAATTTTGTGATGGCAACATGGGAGTAATATATATATGTTATATTCAATGGATAACCAGATTAGATAGATAACCTTTCTCATTGAATAGCATAATGAGTAAAGTGCATTGACATTAGTATATGCACCATTTACATTATGTCTCCGTAAGTCCTTCATAATGTAAATGAATGAATGAAGCAGATTTAGAATAGTTTGGCCAAAAGAATAAACAGTGCCCAGGTATGCCTGCCACCGAATGAAGCAAATCCCTCTAACTTTTGACATGGTGCTGTGACTTGCAGGATGTCAGCACTGGATGATATGTTAGGTACTCAAAGCATTTTATTCATTATCTCACAAGTCCTTACGACACCCCTGTAAAGTAGGTCAGTGCTATTATCTCCATATTGCAAACAGAACATAGGGACCTGTCAGTTTTGCTGTCCCCCAGACTCAAATATTTTTTAAATCTCACATTCTTTCTGTTCTGTTAATGAAAACATTTGTCAACTTTAGTAAATTCTTATCAAACAATGAATTACACAGTTCTTACTCATCCATAATTCTGACTCTCCAGACAGAGGTTTTCCCCATCACTTTCTATGAAGTTTGTTTAAATGGAGAAGTCAGGGTTTGAAACTTGGATCTGTGTGCAAAGTGTCTGCTCTACCACCAAGCTGTGGTTTTCACAGTCATTGTCAGTCAACTAAACCACCACAGTTGGTGAATGAATACAATATGTTCTTGTTTTGGCAGATATTACCATCAAGTGATATCCTGGGGCACGCACTAATTAGGAGTCACACCTGCTCATGGGTTTTCTCTACCTGTGCGCTAAACAAACACAAGCTGTTAGCACATGAGACCAGTAAAACTACCAGTATGTTAACACATAAACAGTTGTTTTGGAGGAATCAGCCTCCAGAATATCTAATTTGGAGATTAATCAACCTCCAGAATAGCTTATTTGGTGATTCATTGACACAGAGGATCCCAACATATTTTAATATGGCAGCAAGTTTGCCAACCAGATTGGCTTTGAATACGACTTTCCCCACTCCAGTAAATTCATTTGATTTCATTTGTTAAAAGGTTGATATCCTGCACTTCCTGTTCTATTAGCAAACCCACCAAGGTGGCTAACAACAATTTTATTAAAACAAATCAGAATTAAATAATAGGAATAATAATAATAATAATAATAATAATAATAATAAAACTAAAGCACAACTGAACATCACAGCAGCTAAATAAACACTACAGCAAATGTATACACTGCAGAGAGAAAGCAAGGCATTTGATTATCCAAGCCAAAGACCCAGCAAAATAATGTTGATTTAACTAATCAAAACATCACCAGAGAAGACACTAGATGGGCTTCTTGGGACAAAAGATTCCAATGTCTAGAGGCCAGTATGGAGTATCCTGTCTTGCATACCATCCAATTGCATTTCTACCAGTAATGGGATGTAGCGGGATCTTTATTGAGGAACTAAGTAGGTAGGCAGGATTTTCTGGGAAATGTCAGTCCATTCATAACCTTACCCCAAATTGTTAATGACAGTTTTCCTCAGCTTGGTGCTCTCCAAATGTTTGGTACAACAACCCCTTTTATCTAATGGTCAATGGTGATGGTAACAGTAGCCCAAAATATCTGGAGGGAATAAGGTTGGAGAAGATTAGTTTAGGGTTTTAAAGGCAATGGCCATCACTTTCTACTTCCACATGATCTTAAACCAACTTAGCTTCCGTTAAAACTATCTTTCCTGTCTTTTGCACCCTCCAAGACTTTTTCCAAAGTAAAATTGTGTGCCATGTAGCTTTCCTTATGCCTCCTAAGCTAGCCTGCTGCCTTCAGGTGTGGCAAAGGATGCTGTCCCATCACTGATGCTGAAGAAGGATGTTCAATGTTGAAGAAAGACTTTTGTGCATGGAATGAGAGGGGGTGCCATTTTGTTCTTCACCTTAGGCAGCAAAATGTCTCTGGCCAGCACTGGATGGAAACTTCTGCAGAGAAGGCAGGTGTTCTGCTGCTGAGCTATAGCCCCTCTCTAAAGTACCTGTTCTGGACTGTGCTAGTCACCTTTGGACCTTCAAACTGGCAATGGATGTTGAAATTGGTTGCTTGAGACCTGACCCCTGCTGGACCCTGACACTGGCTAGGAAATTGCTATCCTGTGGAGTCTCATGAGGTAACCCTCCTTCCTCTGCTTCTCTAAACAGGCACCTTTACTATTTAAGATTGCTCTGCCCATTTTTTTTAACAAGATAAGAATACACAGGTATAATGCTTCTGATCATATAAGCAACTCAGTAGCCACTGATTGCCTTATCCCCCACAAATTTGTCTAAATCCCTTTTAAACTTGTCCAAGTTGGTGGCCATCACCACATCTTGCGGTAGCAAACCCTGTCCGGAAATGTTAATACATTGGTATAGTTTTGTCCTGTAACTTTTTTCCCTAGGGAAAATCCTGAAAATGAGATTTGGTTGAGTACTTTGCATGGATTCTTTCCTGGAAAAGTGGGCTGGATCAGGTCATGCATGCATCGGCTCACAGAACACAAAAAGCAGCCAACAAAGCAGTGTCTCATGAAGCCCCTTGAGTTTCTTTTGCAGCTGGAGGGTCAGTGCCGGAAACACTCATAGAACTGATTCTATCAGCAAACATGCAGAATGCCCAAACCGATTCTTTACCACTGCTCTAATCCTTCAGGTGCAATGCTGTCATTTCATGCTTTGGGTCTTGGAGGTCAGTGCATACTGATATGGGATATGCATTTGCCTAAGGGCACTTGAATGAGAGAAGTGTAAGATCCTAATGAACAATGTCAAACAATTGCCCTCCTGGCTAAAAAGGGATTTGAACAGCATCTTAAACAGTGATCTTCAACTACCACCTCTAAGAATGGTGGGTGTTTCTAGTTTCGAGACCATTTATGAATAAATTCAGATGAGTCATTCAGAGTTGGACTGCACTTGTAACCAGCTTTATTAAATCTAGGTTTTGTCTGTTTGCCTCTCAGTTTCATCTGGCTTGATTAGTGAGTAAGTGTATTAATTCCTTGCTACCTCCCCACCCTGCGCCATATCCCAGAATTCTGAAATTAGAAATATCTGCAACCCGAATAAACTATACTAACACACACAGAAGAAACATTAATGGTGCAACCTTGTGCCTGTTTACCTGGGAGCAAACTTTCCAGTGAGACTTCCTTTTCAGTAAACATATACAAGATTGTACTGTAAATGGAGCACCAACAGAAAGATAAGAAGAGCTTCAAAGTATCAGTTTCCAACAGAAAATCCTTCTCTGCATTATTTAGTGAAAGCTGTTTTGAGTCTATGAGATAAGTGAGGTATAAATCTTCCAAATATATACATATGTTTTGGCTGCAATCCTATATACATTTACCTGGGAGTAAGTTCTTTTGAACTCAGTGGGATCTACTTTTGAGTAAACATGAATAGAACTGTGCTGTCAGAGACATATTCTGATAGCAAAATCTGTGATAGAAGGGAAAGGAGAGGAAATGTGTGTGAATAAAGCCTTTCACCTGAAACTGGGAAGCCTTGTTCATCCAAAGACTTTTGCATCTTCTCCACAAAGCCCATGCTCATCTCAGGGACCATACCTAAACCAATGCCAAACTAACTTCCTCCTTGGCTTCTGTGCCAAAGGTAGGACATGTACAAGAGCGCCACCTGGTGAGGCCTACAACAACAGCAGTTCCACAGAAGATGCTGTGGAATTCAGAATACCTGAAGTCTTGTAAATCATCTGCTCTCCACGCCCAACGGAGAGGTTAAAATGTGGCATCTCCTTCTCCCATTTCTGCCTTTAGCCTGTCAACATTAAGGCCTTTCTTCAGATTTAATACCAGTCTCTGGGCAGCTCCTGCCCCATTTGGAATTCCAGGGCAGAGAGATCATTCATATGCAAACAATGTAGCTGAGTTCTCAGAATGCAGCTCAAAGAGTTGCTTTAAAGTAAGGAGGAAGGCTAAAGGAAATTTATGATTGACAGCCTGGTGGCATCACTACATTAACTGATTGATTTATGTTGTCCAAAGGATGGCTTCCACTTTTTCTCAGGCTCTGTTGGAATGAGGTTGATTTTGGAACAAAAGTTGTATCAATGCAGGCCAACAACAGAGGAAGGGTGAGCGTTCCTTCCTTGCATCTCTTTTAAGGCATATCCTTTAAAGATGCAGATGGGCCATGATTTTGTCTCTCCCATCATGGGTTCTTTCACAAGCCTTGGTGCTATGGTGTCCACCCCATGTAGCAACCACCCTATTCTGGTTGCAATTCAAAGTGCTAGTTCCAACTTATAAAACCCTAGAGATCTTAGTATCTAAATCAGGGGTGGGGAACCAATGTCCCTCCAGTTGTTGGATTCCAACTCTTAGCAGTCCCAGGCAGTATGGCAAGGGAAGATGGGAGTTAGGGTGGCCATGTGTACACTTTTACTGAGGACATTCCTCCATTTAAAGGGCTGCTAGAAGAGGATCCTCTGTTTGAATGTCTGCCCTCTCCAATACCACTTGAGAGATAAAGAACCATCAGAACTATGGACCACCAAGAGTTTGCACCTGGACCGCAGGCTGCATAAGCAGACATGCAGTTCACCTGGGCGCAGTCTTCCACACTGTGGTGAGATGTACTGTATTTTTATTTAAATGATTTTTCCCTAATACATATAAATCAACACATGCCATTTTCATGCAAATTGGCGTACTCTTCTGTCCTCTTTTGGGTGTGATGTATTTCTTCTTTTTTTGGCGATTCACAAATAGCCACCCTAGTTGGAGTTCAATAATAGTTGGAGGGCTACAGGTTCCACAGATCTGGCCTAAAGGAACTTCTGTTCCCTTATCTACCTACCCATGCCCTACGTTCATCAGTGGAGACCCTTTCCTGAGTGCCTCCTCAGTCTGAGGTCTGGAGGGTAGCCATGAAAGAGAGGAGCTTTTTTGGTGATGACCCTCATTTGTGGAATGCTCTCCCAAGGAAGTTTTCCTGTCATCCAGTCTAATGTCCTTTCAGCACCAGGCCAAGGGTGCAATCCTATGCATGGCCAGATCTGCACCAAGCAGGATATATCATTTTGAAAATGCTCTGAAAACTGTATATATAATGTGTCATGGGCCCCAACAGTTGTCAAGACTGTTAGAAACCATTATAAAGCAGTAGTGTAGATCTTGCTCATGTTTAGACGAAAAAAACTGGGATTTGGAGGAATTTTGTTCTGTCTAAACATACATATGATTGTGCCTTGACGTGCAATGGATTGGACCCGATCCACGATCCGGGCCCGATCTGGCCAAAATCGGAATTTTAATTAACGATTCCGATTTCAAAAAATGGAGGTCTGATTTTTTCCAATCCGATTGCCCCCCCTCCCCCGACACTGTGCTCTCTTTTTGTCAGTTCCTCCTGCTCAGTGACAGTCTGGGGGATTAGCAAAATCTGTATAGGTGGTAAATTCTTGTCTTTACCTTCCAGGATTGTTGCATGAACATCTGGACAACTTTGTATCACTTTGAGTGAGTGTGGGCACCATCACCTGATTTAGCACTAAGCTGTGCAACCTCAAAAGGAATTTCCCCATCTCCTGCTCTCTCTTCTCCTCCTCCATTTGAAATCAAAAATCAAACTCCAGATACCAGGGCTTCAACTTGGTACCTCCAGCTTGCAAAACATGTGCTCTACCATTGGAGCCAGTGGAGGCTGGCGAGTTCAAATTTGGTGGGGCTGTGAATCCATTCTGGGTTTTAATCAGAACCAGGCAGAATTCTAAAGGAGCTATCCAACCCTATCCCAGAATAGGGAGGTATCCTAGGTGCTCTAAAGGAGCTATCCAAGGTGCTGAACCCTGTCTCAGAACAGGGAGCAATCCAAGATGATCTAAAGGAGTTATCCAAGGTGCTGAACCCTATTCCCCAACTCTACTATGCGGTAGTGTTCAGCACCTTGGATAGCTCCTTTAGAGTTCCAGCTGGTTCTGACTAAAAGCCAGAATAGATTCACACCCTAGTCAAAATCCGAGCCACCAGCCTCCACTGACTAGAGCAAAAGCCCTTTCCCTTTTATGCCTCACAGGATGCCTTCAAGAGGAAGTGTGTCTTCTGATCCGCAACTGTTTTTCTGCAGAGACCTTGAGAGAGAGAGAGAGAGAGAGAGAGAGAGGTGTGGAATGGTGAGTCAGCCAGCCCCTTTTCCCTGCCCCTGCCCCCCATCCTAAAATATGTCCCCCTACAACTTCGACTTCCAGATGTCCCTCAGTCTTCTCCACACCTCTGCAGCTTCTGAACTGTATGGTGGGAGGCAGTATTTCAGAATTTTGGCCGGATTCCTTTTGCAGGCTGCCAGTCGCTGACCTACTGACAAATAGGCACCTAGACCGTTTTGTGTGTGTGTATTTCCAGATCTCTTTCCTTTCCTTTGGGAGCTTAGGAAGGAGCGTCCTAACTCAACCCTGCTGCTGCCTCTTTGCAAAGGCTCTTCTCCTTCTCTCTCTCTCTCTCTCTCTCTCTCTTTCACTCACTCACTCACTCACTCTCCCTTTTCAGCCACGGGAGGGGAGGGCGGGAGCTAGCTCTCCTCTCTCATACACACACACACACACACTCCCTCCAGGGAGAGTTATTAATCCAATAATTAAACATTTATTGGTGGCGGCACCTGCTTTCTGCCTGCCCGGCCCCCAGGGGAGCGGCCAGCCCCGGCAAGGAAGGGAAGCAGCAAGGAAGGAGGGGACACAGAGAGGCGCAGAGCCGCGGCGCTGCAGAGGCAGGCGGCGGCGGCTGTGCTCTAGATGCTTGCGCGGCACCTCCTGCTCCGGATGCCAGCACAGGCGGCGGCGGCGGCGGCGGCATCGGCGGCCGGCTGCAGAGGCGGCCAGGATGCTGCGCTACCTGCTCAAGACGCTGCTGCAAATGAACCTGTTCGCCGACTCGCTGGCGGCCGGCGACGCCCTGGCCAACTCCTCGGAGCTGCTGCTCAGCCTCAACTCGTCCGCCCTGGCCGCGCTGAGCCCCAGCCTCCTCGACCTGGGCAACCTGACCAGCGTCAACGGTGAGGGGCGGGCGGACGACGCGAACGAGCCGGGGAGGAGGGCGATCCTTAACTCCCCACCATCCCAGAGGGAGATGGGTGGGAAAAACTTGAGCCCCCAGGGGCTTTTCTTTTCCTTTTTCTCTTTCCCTCCATACCAAAGTGAACTCCTGCCATCTTCTGCCAAATGAGCGCAGGGCGTGAGGTCCTCCGCCTCCAGGGTGCACTCTGTACATACTCGTGGGCATACTGGTTTCTTGCCCAGGTTTGGTTCAGGGAGCTGCGGAAACTGGTTGAAGACAGTGGTGCAGCTAGGGTTGGGCTTTGGGGCCAAATTCCAAAGGCCCACAGCCCTGGGGAGTGGGGCGGGGAGAGAAATAGATGGCCCCAGAAAATAACAGGGGAAAAGCAAATTCTCCCCCCCCCTTCTTTTTTCATTGCCGTAGCCATGATGGTGCTATTTCAGTTTAAAATGCCAAACTGCACATGTTCAGATTATTATTATTATTATTATTATTATTATTATTATTTTAAAAAGGGGTGGCAAACACTTTGGATAGGCTCTGACTAAAGCCTTACTTAGAGTAGACTCATTGAAAAGGGTGAGATTAAGTTACTAACTTAATGACTAAATTTAAGTCCCTTCATGATTAACTTAAGACCCATTAATTTCAAGGAGTCTACTCTAAGTAGAACTTTCGTTGGCTTCTCTCCTTTTGTTCTAATATCTCCGCAATGTAGAAGCAGTTTTAAAGCATGGGGGGAGCTTAAGGTGGGGGAGGGGAGATCTGTGACTTTCATGCTTCACACCTGGAGTGATGCAGAGGGCCATCTCAAGGGTTGCAGTATAAGATCATTCAGCCCAGGGTCTAAAAATCGCCTAGCTGCACCACTGGATTCAGGTGTTTAGGATTCCAGTTCTGCGACCTTCTCATGCTTCCCTAGGAGTAAGTCCCGTTGAGTTCATGAACAGGATTGTGCTGGGAAAGCACTCAGGATGGGATTTATGGACAACCTAGCCAAAAAGAGTCCCAATCTTGTGTGTGGGTTGCGAGGGCTTTGGTGGTTGGTTGGGTGGGTGGGTGCGTGAGAGTTCTTCGTTTGAGCCTTGTTAGAAAGGAGGAGAGAGAGAGAGAGAGAGAGGCTCAAAATTCCCTATGAGTTTCCGTTAAGGAACTAGGGAGAGTGAGGTGAGCCTGTTCAGACATGCATTCATCTCCAGGATGTCTTGCGTGCATATCTCCTAGGCATCTTGAGTCCGCTGGTCTGGCTCTGCCCCAGAATTCACTTCAGCTGGTTGTGTCTATCACATGGGAAATATACCTTGCTAGGACACATGTGTGCCTTACCCGGACCAGGCAGCATGTGTTGGGATGTGGGTGGGTGTAGGGCTTGAAGACTTCTTGACCGGGACTCCGCATCTTCCCCAGGGACCTCTGTTGTCATGTGTACAGCCCTCCTGAAAGAACTTGAGTGCCAGGATTAATTTGAGTTGGGGCATCTTAGTAGCTGCATCAGTCGTGGGCTTACTTGGGGTGAGAGGGAACAGTTCCAGCCCCCCTGTCAGTGTGCACGGCAACTGACAATCTTATGCACACTTACATGGAACAGCTCCCAATTGGAGTCAGATTGGAACTTATTTACGAGTCAGCATGCATAGGGTCCAGCTCCCTCCTGCCATACACCTTTCTTCCCATGTGAGCCGATGGTTTGCAATCCTTTGCATGCTTATGTGGGAACAAGAACATGTTCAATTTGGTTAGACTTACATCTGAGTCAACAGGCTGCAAGACACTGCCCTCACAAACCTCGGATCGGTGCCAGAGCTCAGCCCAGAAATGAAGATAAAGTGCCTGAGCAAGGGCAGAGTGACACCGCCGTCCGCCGCTCAAACTCATCTGGGATCAGGGAGCGGGAGCTTTCTTGTAAAGTTGAGCGCAGGCAGTGAAGGCTGGTGGCTCTGATTTCAGAAGGGCTGTGAATCCAATATAGTTTCAGTCAGAACTTTAAAGGAGCTCTCCAACGCACTGAAACCATTCCGAGTTTCCGGTAGACCTTTAAAGGAGTTAACCAAGGTGCTGATCCTATTTTAGGAAGAGGGAGGGTTCAGTACCTTGGACAGCTCCTTTAGAGTTCTGGCTGGTTCTGACTAAAACCCAGAATGGATTCACAGCTCAATCAGAGCCACGAGCCTCCACTGAATGCCGGTACCTCTCTTTCTTTTAAATGAATGAGGGTGTGTGGGGGGGGGGGGAAGGGGCTCATATATCTTAGTGCTTTAGCTAAAATCTTAGGAATGTTACTATCCTGATCTCACTTAGGGCATTGGAGTCTTAGGGCCATCATCACCCACATCACATAGAAGCCAAGCCAGGTGTGTCACTGCTGCAGTCAATTGGTCATCTGCCCCTGACAAGTCAATCAGAATAACAAATACGACGTTGCAAATATATACAGCTCCCAATCTCTCCGTGTGGAGGGTGGGGAGACACACAAAAGGAGAGTGTTCAAACCTATCACAAGAATGTGATTGGCAATTCTGGGATAAGAATAGTGCTGATGACTGCACAATCATGACCAGTAATTGAGATATGGAGTGTGCTGATAAGTTGTCGCAGTGTCTTCAGATCAGAGCATGTTGATGCAGGCAATGTTCTGTTCTGTTCTGTTCTTTCTTTAAAAAAACAAAACAAAAAAACGACAACTAAAACCCTGAATATTTCCTGAACTAATCCGCAGATACAAAATGAAAATTGACCATCTGGCGCCCTCTCTTGGATAAAGTTGGTAAATAACATGTACCGGGCTCCTTGCTTTCCTACCTAAAACGGTTTGCTATATTGATCATAGAATCATAGAATACTAGAGTTGGAAGGGTCCTATAAGGCCATCGAGTCCAACCCCCTGCTCAATGCAGGAATCTACCTTAAAGTATCCCTGACATATGGTTGTTCAGCTGCCTCTTGAATGCCTCTAATGTGGGAGAGCCCACCACCTCCCTAGGCAATTAGTTCCATTGTCGTACTGCTCTAACAGTCAAGAAGTTTTTCCTGATGTCCAGCCAGAATCTGGCTTCCTGTAACTTGAGCCCATTATTCCGTGTCTTGCATTCAGTGTCCTGCATTGATCGAGAAGAGATCCTGGCCCTCCTCTGTGTGACAACCTTTCAAGTACTTGAAGAGTGCTATCATGTCTCCCCTTAATCTTCTCTTCTCCAGGCTAAACATGCCTAGTTCTTTCAATCTCTCCTCATAGGGCATTGTTTCCAGACCCCTAGTCATCTTCGTTGCCCTCCTCTGAATATGCTCCAGATTGTCTGCATCCTTCTTGAAGGGTGGTGCTCAGAACTGGACACAATACTCAAGATGGGGCCTAACCAGTGCCGAATAGAGGGGAACCAGTACCCCGTGCGATTTGGAAGCTATACTTCTATTAATGCAGCCCAAAATAGTATTTGCTTTTTTTGCAGCCACATCACACTGTTGGCTCATATTTAGCTTGTGATCTACAACAATTGCAAATCCTTCTCGCTTGTCGTGTTGCTGAGCCAAGTATCCCCCATCTTGTAACTGTGCATTTGGTTTCTTTTTCCTAGGTGTAGAACTTGGCATTTATCCCTATGAAATTTCATTCTGTTGCTTTCAGCCCAGTGCTCCAGTCTATCAAGATCACTTTGAAGTTTGTTTCTGTCTTCCAGGGTATTAGCGATCCCACCCAATTTTGTGTCATCTGCAAATTTGATAAGCTTTATCATTAATAAAACTGTTGAAGAGCACTGGGCCCAGGACTGAGCCCTGTGGTACCCCGCTTGTTACCTCCCCCCAGTGTGAAAAGGTGCCATTGATAAGCACTCTTTGAGTCCAATTATGTAGCCAACTGTGGATCCACCTAATAGTTGTCCCATCTAGCCCACTTTTCACTAGTTTGTGAATCAAACTGTTATGGGGCACTTAGTCAAAAGCTTTGCTGAAGTCAAGATATACTATATCCACAGCATTCCCACAGTCCACAAGGGAGGTTACCCGATCAAAAAATGAGATCAGATTAGTCTGACAGGATTTTTCTTGACAAATCCATGCTGACATTTTGTCATCACTGCATAGTTTTCAAGGTATTTACAGATTGTCTTCTTTATAATATGTTCCAAAAATTTCCCAGGGATGGATGTCAGACTGACTGGTATGTAGTAGGGATGTGCACGGCCAAAATTATCATATTGTACTGTTATTGGACATTCCAATATATAAAAAAAATTCAGGTCCTATCATATCGGGGGGGGGGGGGGTAACCTGGATTTGATAGGATCCGATATCCAATAAATATTGGAAGTTCCGATATGGTTATGGTGTTTTCCCCATAGATTTGCATTGGGGGAAAGAAAGCTTTCCCCCAATGCAAGCCTATGGGGAAAAACACTGGGCTGGCACTCCCTCCCCTCCCTTGCGCTCCCTCCCCTGACTCACGCTACTTGCCTGCCTCTGCCACTGTCTCTGCCACTGCCTCTGCCGCCTCCACCTCCACCTCCACCTTCGCCTCCACCGCCTCTGCCTCCGCCTCCACCACTGCTGCTGCCAGTCCGTCCTACTGCTGAACAGGCTTTCTGGCCTGTTTCTCAGTAGAGAGATGCGCCGATTACTCAGCGCATCTCTCTACTGAGGAACAGGCCGGAAAGCCTGTTTAGCAGTAGGACAGTCCGGCGCTGGCAGCGGAGAAGGCCACAGGTATGGCGCATGAGTGGGGGAGGAAGAGAAGGGAGGGGGTCCCCAGGGTCCACACTTACTTGCGGCTTTCCCCATTGCCGCCGGTCCATCCTACTGCTAAATAGGCTTTCTGGCCTGTTCCTCAGAAGAGATATGTGCTGAGATTCAGCATGTCTCTCTACTGAGGAACAGGCCGGAAAGCCTGTTTAGCAGTAGGATGGACCGGCGGTGGCAGGTAAGGAATGCAAGTGGGGGGAGGGAGCATGAGTGGGGGGAGGGAGTGCCAGCCCAGTGTTTTTCCCCATAGGCTTGCATTGGGGGAAAAGCTTTCTTTCCCTCAATGCAAGCCTATGGGGAAAACACCAGAAATGGCGGTCCGATAATCCGATACGTCCGATAATTATCAGACATATGGCTATCGGATCCGATCAGATAGGGCCTCCATAGGAATGTCTCATTATCATTTATCAGATGTCTGATAACGACCTTATCTGATAACGACCTGATACAATACACATCCCTAGTCTGTAGTTCCCAGGTTCATCCTTTTTGCCCTTTTTGAAGATAGGGACAACATTAGCCCTTCTCCAGTCGTCCAGCACTTCATCCGTCTTCCATGATTTTGCAAAGATAATAGACAGTGGTTCTGAGAGTTCTTCTGCCAGCTCCTTTATTACTCTAGGATGCAGTTCGTCAGGCCCTGGAGATTTGAACTCGTTCAAAGAAATTAGGTGTTCCTTGACCATTTGTTTATCAATCTCAAACTGCAATCCTGCCCCTACAGCTTGTACTTCGCTTTTTCCAGGGGTGGTCATAGACCCGCTTTTGAGAGAAGACTGAGCCAAAGTAGGAATTGAGCACTTCGGCCTTTTCTTTGTCATCTGTTACCAATTTGCCATCCTCAAATTGTCTTTTACTATTCACGTATCTGAAGAAAGCCTTTTTATTGCTTTTATCATCCCTCGCTAGCTATGGCAAAGTAGGTAAGACTGATTGAATGAGGAAGCAAAACTTTGATTACATCTGTGCGTATTGGCGGGAAAATACAAGCTCTTGTCTCAGCTCACTGAATAAGAAAGAAGCCGGAGTGGCCCAAAGATTTATATGTTTATGGGGTGCACACTGTTTCTTGAAAGGAAGGGGGGAAAGTGAAATATCTTCCTGTTTTAAGAGATTATTCAAGACAGGTGGTTATAAGATTTATTCTGTTCTGAGATGTTCTAGGTATTGTGTTTTTATTTTATTTTTTGCATATTATTAGTATTATCATTATTATCATTATTGTCTCTTTTCTCACTCATGGTGTTTTTTCTAGATGGGCATCATCATCACATTATTATTATGATTATTATGATTATTATTATGATTGCCAGACCTAAAGTAGGATTGGGTGAGAACTTGCTTTTGGTCCATCAAGAGCAAAGAGAGCTAAATTGCTTAGTCCCTTTATCTATGCAACACAGATGATTTCACAAACCCAAATGCATGTGGCCAATTATTCTCACAAACAAAGCAAGGTTCCTTATTTCTATGGCAACAAGCATCTTCAGTGTCCAGGTAAGTGGTTTGCAAGAATCCAGTCTGTGAATGATCTACATTTTCTTGGAATTAAAAAACTTGAACATGTCTGCGTTTTTCCACCTTGGTTTATGAAGCAAAGCCCTTGCATCTCTTGGAAATGTATTGCAGTTAATTGGTGAGGTGTCATATGGTTCCTTTAAAATGGGCCATTTGTAAGGAGCACCTTTCCTAATCTCAGGTTTTCAGCCTGAATAAATGTGTCCCCTCGGCACCATCAGCTTCAATCTACTGCTTGAAGGCCAGAGCGTTTGTGCTTTCCTGACATAGCTTGGTCCTCCACAGTATAGCTAGCCTAGTTCCCATAAATGCAGCTGAAAAGGCAAAGAAGTGTCTGGGATGTACTGCTTCAGACTACAGGTGGGATCTCATGGGGCACCAACATGAGATCCTCCACTGGAGATCTAAATGTATGGGTAGGTTCATATAGCAGTAAGGGGATCTTTGAGTATTCTGTTCCTAAGACATAAAGGGAGTGGAAGATCAAAGCCAACCATCTGAATTGGATCCAGAAATGGACAGGGAGCCATTGCAGTTGGTAGGTTGGGAAAAGCTGATCTAGAAACTTAGTCTCTCATCCATCCAAGAGAGGTAGAAGAGAAGTGGACAAATCCAGTGGTTTGAGCATCACCTTGTGATAGCCAGATTGGGTTGCCACCTCTTCCATGACAAGGGTAAGAGAATGCGGCTCATATTAAAATTGGCCTATGAGATCCTGCTCCATGTCCTTCCACCCCCAAGTGAAGATGGGAGAGCCTGGAAACAGACCTTGTATTTTCCTCTTGTGGTATTGCTGCTTTGGCATTCCCTGCTTAGGAAGGCTCATCTGCCATTGACTCTGCTTCATTTCAGTGTAAGGTAAAAATGCTTTTTAAAATTTGCCCAAGTGTTCTAATCTTTAGCTGCTTGGAAGTGGCTTTAAGCAACTAGTTTATCAGTCTCTTCCAGCTGAGTTCCTTCCAGGTGTTTTGGATTCCCAACACTTCTGACCATTACCATGCTGATTGAGTAGATGGCAGTTGAAGTATCAAACATCTGGAGGGCAGTATGTTGGGGATGACTGATCTACCTGGATTGGCAGTAGCCTCCGTGATCTCCTGCAGAGGTTATTTTCAATGAGTACATTGAGTTCAAGGTAGTTGACAGAATAGGCAAGTCCAAAACATCTGCGGTGTGCCAGGTTGAGGAAGGTTGAACTACATATTACACTAAATGCACAGCATGCAGCTATGCCTTTGCTTTCTTTGATAAATTACAAAACTGGGAGCTTATTATTGGGATCACTGCATTCTGGGAAGGGTAGTTTATCCCTTTCTTCCCCAGCTGTATTTGGGATGAAAATCCCATTTCCTGGCAATGACATTTAGTTTTTTTTAAAAAAAAATCCATGTGGCACAAATGGGAACTTTTTTTTAAGCTTCATGCTGCCTGAAGAGGGAGGGTTTTGCAGCAGTGGAAGAGAAAAGTAAACCTCTCCTCCCCACATGCTGTGGTCTCAATATCACCCTCCCCATGTCTGTAATTCATTACAGAAAACCCAAAGATGCATTCAATGTAAAGTGTGGCTTGGCCTTTCATCTGTCTTGGTTGTGATCTCTTTAATTGTTTGATTTGTTGTATCGTTGGCTCTTGTTTGTTGGCTTTTGTAAACTTCTCTGAATGCTTCAGCTGAAGCATAGTGAATAAGCATTTCAAATAAATAACGAAAGTGGCAGACAACCATTGAACAGGTGCAGCCTTTCCATCACTGCATCTTTGGGGTGGGCAACTTTTGGCCCTCCAGGTGTTTTGGGCCACAACTCCTATGATCCTTCACCATTGGTGAAGGCTCATGGGAGTTGTAGGCCAAAAGATCCGGAAGGTCACAAATTACCCACCCTGCTGTACATATTTGCTGGTGGTGGTGCTGGTGGTGGTGGAAACCTGCACCTGTAGTATTCCTGCCTATTCTCAGAGATTTTATCAGGCTGCAGCATCTGAAAAGAAAAATGCAGCAACCCTCTAGCCACCCCCAAATTTCAGCTCCTTTAACTCTTAGGAGCCTGAAGTCCTGTTTGCACAGTGCACCCATGCAACAACGGGAGAAAACTGACATTGTTGAGTCAGTAAACTAAAAGCTAAATAAACGAATAAAAGAGAACCTGTTAATGAATAGGCTGATTGAATCCATCACCCAGAGTGATCTGGTAGCTTTTTAAAAATGTAAATGAAGCTGATTGTGGAAGGCTTGCTCTCTGCTGGTGTGCAGTGGAGACCTCACACTGTCCCCATTTGGTCTCCCTGTCATAAACAGGAGACACTTTTCATTAGCATTATTAATTAGTATTTGTTATTAATGCAAATGAGGGCAAGTGCACAGAATCTCAAATCTTGAAGTCAGACGGGACCACTGGGACAATCCAGTCTATCTCAACCCAGTTGAAGTGATTCTTTCTCCTCCCCCCGCCCCTCTGGTATGTAAATTAAGCTCATTAAGTGGTATTTGGCTAAAGCATCTCTTTATAGATGGTTGTCCATTCTTTATCGTCAGAGTGCAAGTGATGGAGGACTTGCATTCCCTACCCTCGGGCAGCCTGTGTCAGTGGCTATTTCAACCTGAAATGCCTCTTCTCTTGAACTTTTAATTAACCACCTTTAATTGGCATCCATTTGGGTCTTATTAATTTCTTCCTTTGTCAGATTAATAGGGCTTTAGCAGCCGATAGATTTATTCCCGTGAAAGTCTTTAAGTATCAAGTTGTTTCTCAGTAAACTAGACAGCTTGAACTCAATGCAAATCTTGCTAGGAGGGCTTTTCTTTGCAGCTTTGCACACTATCCCACCTTGCAAGGAGTGAGAGAAGAAGAATGTAACAAAATTCATGCAGCCCATTTGTCTGGAAAAGTTCTGGCCAAAGGAGTCACTGTCTCCCCCTTGTGGCTGAGCCATACCATCAGTGATGACAACCCAACCAAGAAACCAGACAGGTAACTCTTCTCCCTCAAATATATGTTGGCTACATTCCAAAGCACAGACAAACCTTGAGTGTGCCCCCTCGGATTATTCACCAGGTGAATGATCTGCCTGGGAAGCAACATCACAGTTCAACCCTGTGCTATTGCGAGCAATCTTAAGAGCATGTTCGGAATGGCCTGGGGGGAGGGGTGTTTAATAGTGTTTTAGGAAGCTCCCTTATGTGACATCAGACTTTTTGGCCACCTGACTTTGTGTTATCTAACCCAGCCTGCTCCAATCTGGTGCCCTCCAGCTGTTTTGGAATTCAGCTCCTACCTTTTCTAACCATTGGCCATGCTGGCTGCAGCTGATAGGAGTTGAAGTCAGTGGAGTCTGGTCATTCCAATTTCGGTGCAGCTGTGAATCCATTCTGGGTTTTACTCGGAACAAACCAGAACTCCAAAGGAGCTGGCCAAGTTTTATCCATGATTTCTTAAGGCTCTGGAAACTGCTTGTGCACTTCCCCCTTTAACACCAATGGCAACCACCATTAACATGGAGGAGGGAAATGCACAATTTTGTCAGCGGCTGCGGGTGCCTGCTGAGCACTTGCCAAGGCCTCACAAGCAATTGGTGGAGGTGAAGGCAGCCTGGCAGCAGCAGTGGGTCAAAAACATGCTAAACGCCATGGCCGCAATTTTGCCCACCTGAGTCAGACAGTAGAAAAAGTGGCTACTCTGGCTGGCACTTGTGGTTAAGTTACTTTTTAACGGAGTTAGTCACCACTAGTGGCTGTTAGTGTTCATTCTTTCCAAGATTTACTGAAATCAAGTTGATCAACCACAGTAGTGCCAACCAGACACAGCACCCTCCTGTTCTTTGTTCTTTAGCCACGGGTTCTTTGTTCAGCTCTTGGACCCCTTTTCCCTGGTCTGCTGGTAGAAGAGAGAGGCACAGAGAGAGAGAGGAGTGGGGCAAAAGATTCAACCCCCAAAACCTGACCGCAAAACAACATTGCAAAGTTAGCAGATTAAACTACCTTTTTCTTTCTAACTCAAGACACCTGTAATCGTCTAGTGTGCCTTTGAGATACGGTGGAGTTCATTTCACTCCCACCCCACCCAAGAAGCCGAAAGCAGATGGATTGTGCCGGTAAATAAAAGGCCCATTAGAAACCAAGAGGGGAAGCGATACGACTAGCCCGACCTGCCCGCCTCCTAATGAGCTGCTTCTATGCTTAGCGTGGAGCACCAGAACCGGCTCCAAAGGGCCAGGAAATCTTTATGCATGGCGCGTGTGCTGCATAAGCAGCAGGCCTGCTGCTCGCACAGGGAGATGCGGGGGCTTTATTAACACTGGCACTTTCCCTCTGCTCTGAATTCACCCCATTAGCATAAGCCATTTATCAGAGTGATTTGGCAATTGGAACAAGCCACAGTTGTGGAGCTGTGTTGTTTGTGGAAATGGCTGTTCTCTCGGGAAGGTAAAGGGTTTGTGCGCAGTAAGGTGCCGTGTGTGTGTGTGTGTGTGTGTGTGGGTGTGGGTAAAGGGACGTAGCCCCAAAACTCCATGCACTTTGGTTCCAGGTTCTAGCTCAGCTTTTCCTTGCTGGTTGCAATCATGTGCCACAGTTGTCTGTGGAGAAGCTGCACTGAGAGCAAATGTAGCAGAGCAGCTAAGAAGGGGAGACAGCGAGCGAGCGACAAATCCGGAAGTCTCTGGTTTGAATCTTGCCTCTGCCGTGATCTTGCAGGGTGAGCCTAGACTAACTACTACAATATTGGAGAGGGGGCTGACAATAATACTGGCCTACCTTACAGGGTTGTTGTGAGAAGGACAACTAGAGAATGCATGTAGAGCACCAGGACTGGTGCCAAGTTTTAAGTGGGCCCTGGGTACGGTGCCTTCTTCCCACAGCAGCACTTTCTGACCCTCCAGTGCAGCCCTGGTGGTCGCTCCCCGTGAGCTTACCAGGGTATAGTGGGGGACATCATGGCAGGGATAGCTTGACAGTCATAGGCTGTCTGATGCTGAAATTGGATGCGCAGGGCCCAGAGACCTTTTTGGTAAATGAAGATGGTGGCTTCTGCAGTTGCTTCACCCAGTGCTTTTATTTGGAGCTGCAAGCCTAAACAGGTGGGCTTTTTTAAAGGCTCTAAAAACGTGTTTGTTTTTTTAAAAAGAAAAAAGTTAAAATCTTATATGAGAATATGGTAGTGTAAGGCTTTTTACTCAAGATTTTGCTCATTTTTCTTTTAAAACTGTAGCTTGAGCAGTGTAGACTTGCAGAAAATTTTGAAACTTTGAAAAAGTTCAAAGCTCGAGCTTTGGACAGCTGGGGAAAGAAGAATAGGGACGGATGGGTCTAGGGGAAGAGGGGATGGGCACCAGAGGGCCAGATTTTGTCCCGGAGCTTGAGATTCTGCTACCCTGCACTAAACAAATGTCAAGCTATTACCAAAACTAGAGAAAGAAAAGTCCGATTCACACGGACATGCACATAATTTGATTGATCCACACTTGATTTCTGCATGCTGATGTATGTGATCTCCTCTCAGCTCAACATATAACTGACTCACAAATTTCAAGTATCAATGTGGAACATTGAAGAAAAGGTTGCTTCTTCCTAAGGACACAATCCTATGCATGTTTAGACAGAAATAAAGTCCTACAACACCCACCATTCCTCAGCCAGCTATGTTGTAGGGATTTTTTCCCTGCCTAAACATGGATAGGATCTAAATTGGCTTGCAGTGTGGATTCTTGCAATGCCACCAAACACTCTTTAGGCAGGGCTGGGCAACCTGGTGCTCTCCAGATGATTTGGAATACGGCTCCCATAATCCCTGACCATGGACCATACTGGTTGAGACTTATTGGAGCTGTAGCCAAAACATCTGGAGGTTAAGAGGTTGCCTACCCTTCATTCCCCCCCCCCTCAAAAAAAGAACAAGTAAAAAGAAGAAGAAATAGTTAGTTCTGCTTCTGATAGGAGAAAACACACACACACACAAATCCAACCTGGACTGGTAGTGCCCCCTTAATATCAGATTAAGCTATCAAAGTATTATCATTGCCTACTAACAGTTGCATATCAAACTGTACAGCAGGAGGAATCCCTTAAATATAAATAAATAAATAAAATCAGCTATAAATAAAATTTAAGAATTGGTTTGCTACCTGTTGATCTCACTACAACTTGGGTTCTCCCTAAGCAGCAGCCCTTTCTGATACCGATTTAGAGGCTCAGTAGTTCTCAGAGATATTCTCCTACTACAACAGGGTGGGACAGGGACCATGGCTCAGTGGTAGAGCACCTGCTTGGCATGCAGAAGGTCCCAGGTTCAATACCCGACAACTCCTGGCAGAGCTAGGAAGGAAACCTGCATGAATTTCTGCAGAGCCACTGCCTGTCAGGGTTGGCGGTACTGGGTAAGCTGGAGCAAGGACATGAGTCAGTAGAAGACAGCTTCCTATGTTCCTATGTTGAGTGCATTGGCATCCTTGGAAGCAAGGTAGAAGGGACTTAATAGGATTTGTGTATATTATCATCCTTCTGTAATCTGGTGCCCTCCAGATGTACTGGACTGCAACTCTCATCATCCACATAATTATGGGAGTTGCAGTCCAACACATCTGGAGGGCACCAGGTTGGGGAAGACCATGGTTTATTTTTAAAAAATTGTTTCTGTTGATGAATCATTGACCTGGTGGTAGAGGTCAGGGTGGTCCCAGAAAAGTTGCGGAATTCCATGTAGCTTTAACGACAAAAGAGCTGCTCCTGATTGACAGTCATTAGCCGGGCGGCCGGTGAATGACAGCATCCTCCCGCTGCCGCCTAGAGCGGGCTGTTTTTTCATCACCTTGGAAACCGCCTCCCTCTCACTGGAGTGCCACCAGCAGGAAGCAGCCACACCACAGGAGTCACACAGAGGGAGCATCGGTTGGCTGAGATTAGACCACACCGGCTTTCAGAGATAATGGCCAACACTAAGGCATTTTGACAAGCCTGCCCCCATCTGGGTGAGAAGGCTGAGGAGGTTGAGGAGAGAGAATGGGTTGACCATTCAGGTTTTGTCTGTGTGCTTTCACAGCAAAGTGAGATCTGGCTGCACCTTCAGTATGCATGCACCGGGCCGATGAATTTTTTCGGGGGGTGTCCAACCATTTAGAACATAAGAACATCAGAAGAACTATAATGGATCAGACCAAGAGTCCACCTAGTCCAGCACTCTGTTCACACAGTGGACAACCAGCTGTCGACCAAGGACCCACAAGCAGGATTTGGATGCAACTGCACCCTCCCACCCATGTTCCCTAGTAACTGGTGTATATTGGCTTACTGCCTCTGCTACTGGAGGTCGCACATAGCCATCAGGACAGCCTTCTCCTGCAGGAATTTATCCAACCCCCTTTTAAAGCCATCGAAATTGGTGGCCATCACCACATCTTGTGGTAGAGAATTCCATAATTTAACTATGTGCTGTGTGAAGAAGTCCTTCCTTTGATCTGTCCTGAATCTTCTGCTTTAGGGGGTTGTCAAATGGAGCGACATTGCAAGTGTCAGGGGTAGGCATGGTCGGGGAACTTCTGAGGCCCCCATGTTGGCAGGGGCCTACTGCCAAACCCCCAAACTTGCTGATCCTCCTCCTCCTCCTGCTGCTGCTGATAATCTGTCACTGTCTGTTCCACTGCCATTTCCAAATGATAAAAGGGAGGAGGAGGAGGAGGAGGAGCCGCCACAGCATTCGCTCATCTTGTCCTTGCTCCTCTAGGCAATGGTGTCGATATGGCTCAGAGGGAGAGGACAAGTGTATGGGCAATGGCAACAGAGAGGAGGAAGAGCTGGTGGGGCACTCAGAGAATGCCCCCCCGAGGTAATCTGCCTGAGCCCCCAACTCAAAAAGAAAACACCAGAGCCAACACTCAGTGCCAGCTCCAGTTTTTGGAGTGCCCCAAGTCAAGACATGGGCCTCCACCCACCACTAGGCTGACCATATGAAAAAGAGGTCAGGGCTCATGTAACTTTAACAGTTGTAGAGAAAAGGGAATTTCAGCAGGTGTCATTTGTATGCAATTAGTTCATGGTGATGTTCCCTCTTCCTCACAACTGTTAAAGTTGCAGGGGCCCTGCTTTCTTTTGTATCTGGTCACTCTAGTATAGTGCCTGCACCTTTAACTGTTGTGATGAAGAGGGAATTTCACCAGGGACTAATTGCATACAAATGACCCTGGCTGAAATTCCCTTTTCTCTACAACTGTTAAAGTTACATGAGCCCTGTCCTCTTTTTCATATGGTCAGCCTACCCACCATGAGCCTACCTTCTCACCACCATGCCACCAGCTGCTCTTGCTCTTCTTCCTCTTCCTCATCATTGCTCCCACCCACATGGTTGACAGGCAGAGAGCCAGTGAGGAAACAGGCAGGGGCATTTGCTGCTCCTCTTTCTCACCGCCACCACCGTTGTCTTTGACTGCATGCTGAGTCTGGAATGAACAGTCCTTCCAACAGAGGACATGTTGAAATAGAAGGCAGTCATCTGACAGTCGACCATCCGCTGTTAAAGAGGACACATGACCACTGGATCTGGCATAAGGTGGCTTTCTGTGTTCCTAGAACAGAGGTAGGTAGGTGCGTGCAATATAGGCAGTGGACCTTTGTCAGCGGAGGACTTATCATAGAATCATAGAATGATAGAGTTGGAAGGGGCCTGTAAGGCCATCGAGTCAAACCCCCTGCTCAATGCAGGAATCCACCTTAAACCATACCTGATAGATGGCTGTCCAGCCACCTCTTGAAGGCCTCTAGGGTGGGAGAGCCCACCACCTCCCTAGGTAATTGTTTCCATTGTCATACTGCTCTTACAGTCAGGAAGTTTTTTCTGATGTCCAGCCGGAATCTGGCTTCCTGTAACCTGAGCCCATAATTTCGTGTCCGGCACTCTGGGATAATTGAGAAGAGATCTTGTCCCTCCTCTGTGTGACAACTTTTCAAGTACTTGAAGAGTGCTATCATGTCTCCCCTCAGTCTTCTCTTCTCCAGGTTAAACATGCTCAGTTCTTTCAGTCTCTCCTCCTAGGTCTTTGTTTCCAGATCATCCTCGTTGCCCTCCTGTGAACACCCTGCATCCTACTTAAAGTGTGGTGCCCAGAACTGGATGCATTTGGACACATTTGGGAGCAACAAGGAGGATGCATCATTAGCATTATTCTGATTAGATGCAAATCATGACTGAAACCATGCAGGGTCACCCCTTCTGTAATGGCCCCAACTCTGCTTAGCCCAGCTCAGTGGATTCCCAGCCGTTCCAGCGACAGATAACAGGACACAGTGGTTTGGTGGTGGCGAAGCTCGCCCCATTCTTTATGGCTGGCTGCTGTGGCTAGAATCAGGCATCTCCCCCCACTGCCCCATGGAAGCCTTGTGCACCCCTCCCAGCTGCCTCCTCGCCATGTGCTTCCCCACGCTGAGCACGCCGTGTGCGTTATTAATTAGCTGCTTTGTCTCCAGCAGGCTGAGTGGAGCTGAGATGCCACTCTTTGCTGGCAGGAGGGCAGTCACTATGGCGAGCAGGCAGCAGGGCCTGGAGTGAGTCAATAGCTCTGAAGACGATATATAAAAGCACTCTCTCCCCCGCCACTGCAAAAACCTCAGCTTCTGGGCCATGGTGCTGGCAGCCCCCCAAGCTCTGTGGATCTGGGCCTCTGGCAACAGGAAGAGACAGCTGTGTGACTCAATAAATCACCTGTAGTTGGCTGGCTGGCTTATGACCCATTGTGTGTATGTCTCTGTGTGTTTCAGGGTTGCAAAAGCCTTTCAGCTGGTCCCCAGGACCAGTTCATTTTTCTGTAACACAACAGAGTAGTAAGGTGTCCACTTAAGGAGGACAAAAGCCTACATGCACCAGTTGCTGGGGAACATGGGTGGGAGGATGCTGTTGCACCTGTGTCCTGCTTGTGAGTTTCTGGTTGGCCACTGTAAACAGAGTGCTAGGCTAGATGAACTCTTGGCCTGATCCAGCATGGCTCTTCTTACGTTCTTATGTTCTTTAAAGGGGACACATTTCTGCATAAAATCTGCATATGCTAATTAAAAGTGAGAGACGCAAATTTATAAAGCATGGCAATGATTTAAATAGTCCTACAATATATCTTGTCATTGTATGGAAAACTGTAGGGTGACCATATGGAAAGGAGGACAGGGCTCTTGCATCTTTAACAGTTCTAGAGAAAAGGGAATTTCAGCAGTTTTCATTTGTATGCATGCAGCACCTGGTGAAATTCCCTCTTCATCACAACAATTAAAGCTGCAGGAACCCTGCCTAGAGTGACCAGATACAAAAGAGGGCAGGGCTCCTGCAGCTTTAAATGTTGTGGTGAAGAGGGAATTTCACCAGGTGCTGCATGCATAAAAATGACACCTGCTGAAATTCCCTTTTCTATACTACTGTTAAAGATGCAGGAGCCCTATCCTCCTTTCCATATGGTCGCTCTAGAAAACTGTGACTAGGTGACATGTGTGACTGTTTGGTCTGCCGTCCAGGTGTTAAATATTAATGGGCAACTTGAAGGCCCTCACTGCATTCCCCTCAAGCATAGGACTGTCCCTTGTAAAGTGACCACTGTAATTCTACACTAGATCCCCATGATTATGTTGGGGTCACAATAAGCCCTCCAGTGTCTTCTGCATTTTGATCCAAAATGCTTTAAAGCACGGAAGGACAACCACAATTTCATGGGGGGGGGCAGATAAACCCACTCCAGCTGTCCAAGGGCTGAAAGACGTAAGGAGACATGTCAAAAGGCCACGGCCACTCCCCCAACATCATTTGGTCCCTGATGGGCAGGACGGGAGGATGATCTTTCTGGCGTGTCCCCCAGGAACCCACTTTGGTATGTATGGATCTTCTTCCATCGGGGAGAGGATGTGGAGCAGGTGAAACTTTCATGGCTGAGCTGGCTGTCTCAGATGCTTTGCCTGCGAAGTGCCTTCCCCAGTGAGGCAGTCACCATGCAGGTGAGTCCCCTGCTTACAGCCCTTTCTGTAATCTGTGATTACAGATTGAACAGTGAAGATTCCTCCAGTGGGTTGGCCTAGAGGCCAAGCCCCATGCCCTGGAGGAATCCAGGTGGGTTCACCACCTAGATGGCCAGCGGGCGCCAGCGGATGGCAGCGGACGGCAACAGCAGGTAAGAAGCGCAAGGGGAGAGGGACAGGGAGGGGGGAGTTAGGCCCCCACTCACCCCCCCACCACCATTTTTCCCCATAGACTTGCATTGGGGGAAAGCTTTCTTTCCCCCAATGCAAGTCTATGGGGAAAAATGGTGGCTGATCCGAAAATCGGACATCCAATTTTTGGATTGGGATTGGGTCCGATCCGATCCGATCCAGGGGACCTCCGATTTTATTCCGATCTGATCCGGAACAAAATTGGAGGTCCCGATCCGGGTCCCGATCCGATCTGGGGGATCTGTGCACATCCCTAGATTATACTCCCCCTGAAAGGCTGTATTCTCAGTTTGGGGGTGCTCCTGGATCCGTCGCTCCAAATGACAGCCCAGATAAATGCAACAGCCAGGAGTGCCTACTGTCAGCTTCGGCTGATACGCCAGCTGTGCCCCTTTCTAGAGTTGGAAGACCTAAAGACGGTAGTGCATGTGCTGGTAACTTCGAGGCTTGACTTCTGCAATGCGCTGTACATAGGGCTACCTTTGTGCCTAGTTTGGAAGCTTCAATTAGTTCAAAATATGGCAGCCAGTTCAAAATATGGTTACAAATACACCTAGAGGTGATCATATTGCACCAATTTTAAAATCATTTCACTGGCTACCGATTAGCTCCTGGGCAAAGTATAAAGTGTTGGTTATTACCTTTAATGTCCTTCAAGGTTTGGGTCCAGGTTACCTGTGGGATCACCATCCCCTGTACAATCTGCCCCACACACTCAGGTCCTCTGGGAAGAATTTACTACAATCAGCCAAAACTAGGCTGACAACTGTTACCCAGAGGACCTTCTTTTCTGCCGCTCCCAGACTGTGGAATGACCTGCCTGGAGAGATCAGCCAACACAACAGTCTTCAAGAATTTAAAAGAGCTATAAAGACTGATCTCTTCTGGCAGGCCTACCTAGTTGAATTTTAAGATGTTTAATTGTTATTTTAATAATGTATTAGTTTTTTATGTTTTTAATAATTCATTAGTTTTATATGTTTTTAATCAGTTTTATGTATTTTATGCTGTTTTGTATTTAATGTTGTCTCCCGCCTTGATCCAGAGGCAGGTTAGAAATAAAGATTATTATTATTATTATTATTATTATTATTATTATTATTATTATCATCTCTTTCTCGCTCATGGCGTTTTTTCTGGATAGACATGGCGGGCTTTGCCAAGTCATGCTGTCTTTTATTGATTCAGGAATTTCCTGACGATCGAGCATGTTTTAATTATGACATATGTGGTGTTGTTAAGGGTGTTGGCCAGTGGATTCAGACACAGGCAAAACCATAGGGTGCTGAATGTGCCACATTTGATATTTATTTTTTCTGTCTGTATATGGTCCTTGTCTGTTGTTAGGTGTATTGTCATTCTCCATGTCTCCATGATTTTTGTCAGAAAGTTTTGGATCGAGGGATGTATTTTATATATTTCCAGTACTTTTTTCAGCCAACTGTGTGGGATGGCGTCAAAAGCTCATTTATAGTCTATGTAGCAGGTGTGGAGGTTTCTTTTCTGTTTTTCTGTTTGCTTCATGATGATACCGTCTATTATTAACTGTTCTTTGCATCTTCTGCTGTTCTTTTTACATCCTTTTTGTTCTCCTGTGAGTATATTATGTTGGGTGAGATGTGCTTCAATTTTCTGTGTGATTGTGGCAGTTATAATTTTGTAGAGTGTTGGAAGGCATGTTATGGGTCTACAGTTAGCTGGGTTTTGGATATCTGGAGTTTTTGGTTTAATGTAGGTTTTGCCTTTGGTAAGGAATCAGGGGAATAGGTGTGGGTGTTTTCTGACTGTGTTGATCTGTTTATTATTATTATTATTATTATTATTATTCTATTATTCATAATGAAACCTCATGGCATTGAAAGAATGGCCATCTTATGGTCCCATGACCAGGGGAGGCTCCAATTTTGGTGGAGCAGAGATTCTATTCTGGGTTTTTCGTTGCAACCAGCCATCAGTCTGAAGGCGCTATCTAAGGTCCTGGAGCCATTCAGCACCTTGGATAGCTCATTTAGACTTCTGGCTGGTTGTTTCAGAAACCGAGAATGGAATCTCCGCCTCACTAAAATTGAAGCCACCAGCCTTCCTTCCTCCTGAAAATCACAGTGATTGGCGCCCCTGGAAAAACATGCCATAGGATTAGAAGGTGGGTCTGTCAATCACTCAGCCATACTCCTTCCCTCCTCTCCCTTCTCATAATCAGTGTTTAAGAGAAACCAAACTAAAAGACACTATTTGCAGGAGACATAAGATCTCCATTTCTCCCATGTCTCTGAAACACAAGTTGGTAATGAAGCCTTGGTTGGCTCCAGCTTTGGTTCTGTTGTCTTTGGAGGGAAGCCCACTTTGCTTGGGGAAATATCAATACTAGACCAAAGCAGCTCAATTCTTCTTGGGCTTTGGGCTTCATCTGAATCTGTTACATATTCCTAGTCCAAATGAATCTACCATATACTGTAGTGCCTTTTTAATCCCACCAGATTCTTCCTTGGAAATGTGAACATTTAACAAGCTAGGAACTGTTATGTTCTCTAATAATGCTTCATGATAGTCACCACTGATTCAGCCTGTTGACAGCTGAAGCTTCTCTCTTGACTGTGTGTATGCACAAATGCAGTATGGGGCCGTCCTTGTAGATCCTCTGAGCTGAATGGAGACCAACACATAATTGTGTTCTTCGAATTTCTTAGTCAAAACCATGCTGACACCCAGTGGCTATTTGAGGTAATTACAGATCGTGTTTACTCTGGAAGAATGCTTGCTGTTTACTCTGGGAAGGATGGCCGATAGGGGAAGACTGGATTTTTAAAGTGTTGCTCAAATGCCAGCACTTGTAGTGTGGTATCTTCTCTCCACAATGAGTGGTGGGGTTAGCCTTGCTGTAAGGGGAGCTAGGGCAGCTATTGTGGGTGCTCATACTAGGGACACTCACAGATTTTGTTGGGTCAGCATTTTAAAAGGGGTTGACTAGATTTGCACTTCCCTGACCGATATATAAATTAGAATGCAAAGCAAAATAGATGTGAAAGGAAGGAAAATAAAACTGTGTTATCCCAATGAATGGGTTTAAGTGCCAGTGCAGTGTGATCTCCCCATGACAGGAGCAGCGCACTGGGGAAAGATATCTGAATCCCCTTCAACAATGAAGTCACAGCTGTATGCTTATTGCATAATGGAACAATGATCTAGAAAGAACTCTAGCAGTTCGTGCAGCTGTAGCATGTCCCTTGCTATGCAGCTTTTTATGCTCGTCATGGGGGAAAAACAAAATAAATCACGGACCAAACAACATGAACTGTGTTTTGCGCACAGTCAATCTGTTCTCCTGTTGCTTTCAGTGAGGGATGGCAATTGTGGATGAATCAAAATGTCCTTTTAATTTTTACTGCCATCATGTGGCCATAAAGGAAACATTCTAATAAAAACCTTGAGCTCAATTTGATTTAGTATTATTTATCGATTGATAGTATTTACATGCCACTCAAAAGGGAGGTTCTCTGGATGGGAAAGTATGGGGGCATGCAGACATCAGGCTTGCAAAGTCTTAATTTCCTCCTCCTCCTCCTCCTCCTCCTCCAGAAATCCAAAGATCTACCATGGGAAACAAAGATGCAAAATTGGGGAGAGGGGCATTCACTTACAATTAAGGAACAGGGCATCTTTGAGCATATGCTCAGACCCAACATATGTGGTCAGTACCAGAACTGAACTCACGGAACTTTCCTATAAAAACTTGCTCCTGCTCATCCCAAAAACTGTCTTTTAGCAGCCTTTTCCTTGTTCCTATTGCGAAATGGCTGTGAGTCAGAAACCTTTGCTGATCTGCCTGAAATTACCCCAGACTCCCTTCAGCCCACCCCTAATTTAGTACATCCCTAGACTGATGTATGATATGGGTTATCCCAACCTTTCTCCAAGGGACCTAGTATAGTAGGCATGTTTGACCTCTCTTCCCTCCTGCTTTATCCATGCAGTAACCTTGTGAGGTAGGTTATGCTGAGAGACAGAGGAATTGATCTTCACCTTTGTTACACACTAGTTTCCAACTCCTGGATTGTCTGTCCTTTTGCAAGATACTTGTAACACCATGGTGGAAAGTAATCAGATACCTCCATTGTTTCCTCTCCCGAGCTAAAAGCACTTTGAGACCCATTTTGAGATGGGGAATGACTGGTGAAGAAAGGGTTAAGGTGCCTCTTCAACCTGTGTCCAATGCTGGAGTTTGCAGACATATAAAGCTACTAAAATTGTCCATGGTGTGTGTGTGTTAGTGTGTTAGCATGGCCATGCATCCTCTTTTCCCAAAGGACTTCCCTATAGTTGAAAGGCTTCCGGAAGACCATCCTCTGTTTGAAGGCACCTTCCATTTGAAGGCTTGTCCAGTCTAAGTCCAGAATAAAAATAAACAACCATAGGATCTATTGCCCATCAACAGTTAGCACTTGGGCAGCAGACTGAATGGGCAGGTACACAGGTCACCTTGCCACAGTCTTCTGCAGTAGGGTGGGATGGAGTGCATTTCTAATTAAAGTATTATAATTATTTCTAAGCATCTCTACATTTAAGGGAGCAATCCTATGGTGCCCAGAGAGTGTCTGCAGGGCCATAGGATTGCTCGGGTCCTCCCTCTAAGGTTGGAGATAGTGTTTCGCCCTCAGAGGGAGGGGAATTGGAGATCCAGCCTGCCTCCCCCTTCTGTCCCCCTTGAAGCTGGCAGGGAGAGAAACTTGCAAGTTGCAAACTCAACCTTAGAGAAGGGGGTGAAGGGGGCATTTGGTGGGCAGGGGGGAGGAGACTGGAGAGACCAGGGTATGAGCTATCTTGAGCCTCTTACAGCCACCTTGCCATCCCCTCTGAAATGCTTTCAGTAGATGGGCAAAAAGCCCATCTAGCAAAAAATGCAGAACGGGAAGATGGGGAGGTGAAGACCGCCTCTGCCACTCCTCCTGCTCTGCCATGGAAGATCATAAACCTCCTGTTTCAGGGGCTTCCAATAATCGAGGATGCAATTGGTAGGATTACACCCTATGTTAGAATGTACACTTTTTATGCAGATTGGCATCCTCTTTTGGCCTCTTTTGTTGTGTAGCATTACTTCTTCTTTTGGTGATTCATAAATGGCCACGGTAGCATGTGTGTGTCCGTGTGTCCATGTCGCTGCATCAGGGAACACGGAACATGGGCCACATAATTTCTAAGTATCAAAACAAAATGAACAAACTTTGCCGAAGTAAAAGAAAAGCAGCTGTCCAGGTTAACATAGGCGGCAGAGAAGCGAGAAGACTTTGAATGCCAAATTATATGTTTTAAAAATAAGAATGAGCATTTTCAATGCATGGTCACATTTAACATGCCCCAACTCTCAAATCTGCTATTTGCCATAAGTGCCATTGTGGTTGCTCTCATTGGGGCCATATTGACCCCCTTCCCTTTGAACTGTGGGCCCAGTCCTCATCAGGGTCTCCACAGCTTAGGATCACTCAGGAGATGGGTGAGGACTTCCAGAGAGAGGCTTCCTTTTCAAATGGGGAAGACACTACTGCTGCCAGATTATCAGTTTGTGCACTCAAATGCAAACTATTGTATGTCTGTGTACAGAAATGGATGCTGCCTATGTATGGAGAGGCCTGGTTCTTCTTTGCATGGAAGGATTCTCACTTATCTGGCAATACGGGTATATAGCATCAAAATATATCTGCTCAACCCACCAGAGGGCGTTGTTGCCTCACCTCAAGATCTCTTTGGCTCTCTCTTCTCTGGACTCGTTTCTGCAATAAAGGACGTTCCCCTTCCTTGTATACGGTGTACATGTTATGATGTGTAACAATATGTTATTGTTGCTACTGTGAGTGTAAAAGGCTTGATGAATTTTGACCTGGGGGGAAGACCTGCTCTCTTGAGAGATGGGGTGGAATTTCGATAGTTTCAAAGGTCAAGGTATGTACAGACCAGCTCCATCAGAGATTGGCAGGTCAGGTGATTAACCTTAGCAAATATTGTATGCCATTGCTGTCTATTTTATTATTTATTATGCATGTTTATAAAACACTTTTATTTGCTAAAAAAACAGCAAAGTGGTGTACGACAATTTAAAACAGGAGTGTTGAACCTCAGGCCTGTGGGCCAAATTTGGCCTGCTTAGGGTCCCAATCTAGCCCTCTGGGGTTTTCCAAACAGCTGCACCCCCTTTCTCTGCCCCCCACCCTTCTGAAAGGTTGACACGCCTCTCCTAAAGCAATAAAAGCTTAAAGCTAGAATATGGTGGTGTTCTTGGCCCATCCCCTTTTGCCTTTGGTCCAGCCTCCTTTTACTTTCAGCACCACCCACCACTGGAATGTGGCCCCCAAGAGCTTTTCTGAAATTGAATTTGGCCCCTGGTTGAGGCTTTAGAATGGGATGAGACAAATTCATGGACAGAGAATCCCAGTTGCTAGGAGGCCATAGCGAGCTTCTCAGAGACACAGAATTGGCTGCTGTGGGAAGGAGGATGCTGACCTAGATGGTCATTTCATCCTGCAGGATTGTTCTCATGTTTGTATTGTGGGGTGAGTGTCACTGCTATATTACCTTGGGTGTTGATTGGGAGCAGGCCAAAGTGACTGAAAAATAGTGAGCTTGAAAGGACCTCGTTTTTTGTACAGTGCTAGGTGGTTATTATTATTATTATTATTATTATTATTATTATTATTCCTATTACCATCTCATTATTAGCATTATAGCAAACCAACTCCAATGTTAAACTATGCAATCCCGAATGGGTCAACAGTCCACAACCTGGTGGTTGATTTGCAGAGATTTTAGTGTGTTCATTGTCTCTCATTTGCAAAAGCAAGACTTGTGTGATCCAGTAAGGTTGCTCTTTCATTTCCTGGCCAATAACACAGCTCTGTGTTGCCACGTTGCTCATGCAACATTATTCAGTGAGTTAAACTGAGCCACACCCTAATGAGCATTGGTTTTGAGAAGTTATTGTAATTCATTGCATTTTGAATATGTTTGGTTGCTTTGATCACATGCTGATGACCGGATGCTTACCCCTTTGCAGCTGTTTTCTGCATCCATCCGTAATGGAATCCATCCTCCCACAAAATAGGTCTTATTTTCCCGTTCTAATGATTCCTCACTAGGAACCAGGTGTGTGTTGATATCTCCACAGAGCAAACATTGGTGAAGAGCACAAATTGTTAAAAGCTGATGAACAGCTTGTACCAATCCTTGTTCGGTGATCTTTCTCACTCTTTCTCACAAATTAGACAGTGCCCAAAATAACTTGCTTATGCACCAGGCAAGCTCCCAAATAGCAACAGGAACTATGGGAGCAGTGCAGTTTTTAAGCACCCAAGAATAGCTGCAGAAATATACAGTGGCTGGTCCCTGAAAGGCTGAAGATACAGGCAGGTATTTCTCTCAGACGAGCTTTGTAGCTCATGTCAGATGGTGGTGAGGCACTTGGCAGCAGGTGGGCCAAATCTGGCCTGCCACCACAGATCCCTCAAACTCTTTTCATTAATAGGAATCCTTTAGCCTCACCAGAGTCCAAGGAAGGGAGGCTGCAGAAACTGAAGGTCTTCTGCTTCTCATGAAGGCAAAAGATCATATGAAGTTGCCTCATGCCGAGTCAGATTGTTGTCTCTCCAGGCCAGCATTGTCTGCTCTGATGCATCTCTCCAGGATGTCAGGTGGATGTCTTTAATGGTTCTATAATAGCCCTTTGCCCCTGACATGCTAGTTTTACATGTGCAGGGAATTCTTTCATCATGTGAGCCAGGAAACCAGGAGCATAAGAAGCCTCCTATTCTCCAGTATTATCAGCTCTGGCAGGCAGCAGCTTTCCAGACTGAGGTCTATCCCACCCCCTGCTTTCTGATGCATTCAGATGGAGATGCTACAGATGGAACTGGGGACCATCAGAGTGCAATGCAGGTGCTCGGCCATTGACTGATGGTCCTTCCCCACAGTCCAGACTGAGATTTACCATGTCACTGAGGATGTGGCAGAGGTGTAGTGGAACCAGGGCTCACAGGGACAAAACACCTGCACTTTTTGATTAGCAGGGACACTGACATCATCAGCTGCCCCCTGACCCCCAGAAGTCCCCGTTCCCTCTGAGCATAACCACACTGCTCACAGTTCCATGGGGGAAATGGATTTTCACAGCAACACTATATTTTTCTCTGTTGTAATGTGAAGCGTTTGGGAGCAGCTTCGTCTTGAATGGGCAATGAAGAAGACCCATTCACTTCATAAAAGACCTACTTGTGGTGGAGGTGAAAACTGCTAGAACTGGTTTGTTGATACGGATCAACAGCACTGCTTGCAGTTTTGGACTCTCCTTGGGGATGTGGCTATGAAAATCATTATGATGACAGCCTGCAGTTCAAAATTTCCCACCTCACCACTGTTGCCCACATATGGAGTGGATTGTGATAGGTCCTGCCCAGAAGATTTCAAGGCTTGCTATATGCAGAAACTCCGAGGGAAGCAATGGACGTCTCCAATTACTTAAAGGGAGTAGGGTGCAAGTGCTTTTGAATTACACAGAAGTATCAACTCTAGGAAACAGAAACGTCTAGTTAGACATCTGGTTCCCAATTCAGTCCACCTTTTCTTTAGCCCCTGCACTTAAAAATTTACCACTACAATACTGGAACTCATCCCCCAAACTCCAGCCTCCCTCTTTGTCTTGTTGCTGACATAACAGAAAGTGAGTGTGCACCCTCCCCACCAAATAAAAACACAAAAGACCCCCCCCAATAAAAATAGTAAAAAAGGAATCACCCACCCTCTACAAAAGGCAAAGGCTGGATGGTATCTGTAATTAAAAATGAGACACCCTGTACTAGGTACGGCAGCTCCTCTGAGGCAGACGATGACCCACAGATGAGGGTCCCGCTTGATGGAACATCTGGTTATCTCCAGGCGTGGGGAGGTTTGGGAGGGGACTGTGTGCTGCATGGCTGTAGCCACCGCACAATAGGTGATCAAAGATTGCAATTATTGACAGGTCGTCCCGAAGGTCAGGGACGGCTATTTGTCATTGGCATTTCCACCTCCTACGCCAAGGGATGCACGGAGAGGGAATTAATCAGGACGGGATGCATGCAGATGATGGCCCTTTATGGAGAAGCAAACTTCGGTATCTGCTCTCCTGCAGGAGGCTACCTGACAGCTCGGCTGTGGTGACACCCATTTATCCTGGGAAGTTGACTGCCGATGATGCAGGAGATGAGGCATGGAGGGCATTGGCGGGGTCCTCGTTTGGACAGTCTCAAAGATGATTGAAGCTCTTGGCAACAGTCAGGAAGTCTGGAACTGTAGAAGCAACCAGGGCTTAGTATGATCACTTACTCACTGCCCCCTCCCTCCCCCCCAAAATTAAGGCATCACCAAAAGAAGATACAGATTTGCATAAAATGTGCACTTGTTAATGTATATGTCTTCATGAAAATTCAGAGATAATTATGGTAATTTAGATAGAAATGTGATCATTGTTGGTGCAGGGTTTGGAAGCTTCTTGGGCAAGGCGTGTGGCCCCCCTTCCTCAGTGAGTCTACCTCCTCACCACCATTGTCACCTGCTGCTCTTCATCCTCTGTCTTATCATGGCTACCGCTTGCTTGCTTGGCAGGCAGAGAGCCAGTGAGGAGGCAGTGGCCTTACCCGCTCCACCTTCTCACCACCACCATCAGTGTCTGGAACAGAGTAAAGAGCAAGTGAACAAGCAGCTTACATGAAGAGGAGGAGCAAGTCTGGGGGGGGGGGGGCTTGTGTCATTGGGCCCCTGCTGGAGACTGGGCTCTTGGCAGGTGCCCAGTCATTCCTATGCTTCACACTGGCCCTGATGCCATACCTCTCCCCATAGTGGGAAGACTGTAACTACTAGGTGACTGCTTAGTCTGCTGTCCAGGTATTAACTGTTGATGGGCAATTTCAAGGCCCTTTGCTCTCCCTTTGGTTTCTTTAATCCAAGGGATGACCCTTCTAATAAAGGGCACTTTCAAATAGAGGACTGTCTTCTGTAATGTCCACCCTACTGAAGGCAAGAGCTCACCCTTACTCTGCCTTCCACATAGCCACTAATGATCAGTGGTAGACTGCCTCCCAGTCTCTGGAGGCTCCATTCAGCCATCATTTTAGTCCTTGATAGACTTCTCCTCCTCCTTGCATGAATCCTATTGTTTTTCAAAAGCCAGCTCAGTCACTGGCCATATTCACATCTTGTTGTGGCAGAGAATTCTATAACTCAATTCATCATCCCAATCCCTTATGATCTCCACTGGTGAGGCACTGAAAGAATATATATCCATCTTGAACCCCCCAACAAGGTTCTGGCTCCCATTATCCCCCCAAAGATGATTTCCAAAAAAATTCAACCTCTTCTAGCTAAAAATCTTCTTCTAACTTCCACTCCAAATTCCTGCTGATTTTTGGAACTCAATTTGCCAAAACACACTAGAATTATAAGCAACCCACCCAACACATATTCATCAATAGTCTTTTTTTTCTTAACCTGAATTGCTGTTCCTTCTCTTGTGAGTTATCTTTCTTCGATGCATTTCTGTAGCACATGGGAGTGCCAGGCACTCTGTGGCTCAGTACTACAGCATATGCAGATGGTCCCAGAGGATTGATACGTGGCATCTCCAGGTAGTTCTGCAAAAACTCCTGCCTGAAACCATGGAGAGCTGCTGCCAGTCAGTGTCAAAAATACTGGGCTAGATGGGCCACTGGCCTGACTTAGTATAAAGCAGTTTCCTATATTTGCTATTCTCCTAAAACTATTTCTTTAGGGAAGGGGCCATAGTGGAGTGGTAGAGCACTTGCTTTGCATGCAGAAGGCCGGAAGTTCAATTCCCAGCATCTCCAGGGAGGGCTAGGACGGAATCCTGCCTGAAACCCTGGCCAGTCAGTGTCGACAATATTGGGCTAGATGGACCAAAGGTCTGACTCAGTATAAGGCAGTTTTGTATGTTCCATGTCCAAGAACTGGTAGATGCCTGCAGAAACACACAGGTGGAAGACCAGCAGGGACATGAAAGATGAGCTGCCGCAGCCAATCTACCCCAGGTATTTGTTAGCGCTTGGAGAACAGCACCTGGCAATTTGCCCAGACTGAGAGAGAGCAACAACAGATCTAGGAGCTTTATAGCTCAGATCAACTGATTCCTGCACACAGGAGGATTCTGGGCTGTCCCAGCTTAGACTGTCTACAATTTGCTCTGACCAGCACTTTGAGCTGGTGCAGGGGAAGGAAGCCATTGTGTAACTCCCAGGGCTCCCAGTTCGATTCTTGTAATTTGCAGTGGTGCAGTGGAGCCAAGTCTCACAGGGATACAGCACCAGTGCTTTTTGGGACACGGATGTCATCTGCCCTCCCCCTCAGAATTCCTTGTTCAGTTTCAGCTTAGGTGCAATTCTCACTGTAAGGGGGGAGATGAATTTTCCTGTTAACAAAATATCCCCCCCCCATTGTAATTCATAGTATTTTGTGGTGGCTTGGTCCTGAATGGCCAATTAAGACCCATTCACTTTACCAAAGACCTGCTCCTGGTGGAGGTGAAAACTGCTAGAACTGATTTGTTGTTATGATCAACACAGCTGCCTGCAGTTTTGGGCTCTCCTTGGGGGCCGTGGGTCATAATTCACCACTACACCAGTGGCAGGAGTACATGTTCCTGCTCACGCATGTTTTACAGGAACCCTCACCACCTGTTCACATTTCCTCTCTCCCTCTCCCTGTTTCTGCATGACATCTAAATCTGTCATCTGGTTGCAGCTAAGCCCCTTTGACCTTGCTAGATGCTACTAGCTCTGGATCTTTTGAAGCCAATTGTGCTCCAGCGCATGGAGTTACCCAACCCCACCGTGAAAGTTACAGTGCAGAGATAGGAATGTTGGAGAAATCCATTTGGGGGTGGGGTGGGGTGGGGTTCAAAGAGTTTTCCTAGCCTTTATTTTGGTTCCCACTACTGTATAAATTTGGATCTGCAACAAGTTGGCCCGGTTTGCGGATTTTCCAGGAATATTATGCTTTTGGGGGGGAGTCTTGCAATTTGCATTGTTCTGCAGTGTACGCACATTTCTGAGCCATTTGCACAATTATGGCCAAATTCATACAAATCATGGCTGTATTTGTTCAAATTATGCAAATGACAGCCCAGATTGTACAATTTGCATAATATCGGCCATAATTTGTGTGAATTGTGGAATCATCCCAAAAATGTGCCAAAAAGTTCCCGGAGCTTGGAGATCAGTCCATAGCTCAGTTTGCAGAAGCAAAGCTAGTCACTTTGCAACTTTGCTTTTGTGAGCTGAGCTGTGGTGTGTTCTCCAAACTCCAAGAACTTTTGGGAGCATTTTTGGGAACCCCACTGAGCAAAAATTCCCCAGGACAGAGATAGACTATTGGGGTCCTGGAAAACTCCATCCCTGGTGGTGGTGGATTGAACATAGTGCTCTCTTCATAGTGATGGCCCACACACCATCACTATGGGGGTACAGGATGGGGTAGGCGGCCCTGGTCTGGTGCCCCAGTGGTGTCAAATATCTCCGCTGTCATCCCCCCCCCCGATAAAAGATAAGTGCCATTCCTTCTGTGGAAACTCCTCTAATCAGGATAGAGCCATGTGGAGTCTTGTGGCAGGAGCCATTCATCCTCCCTATCATGCGCTCTCTATCCACTGCTCATGATAAAGCTATGTACATAGTGTCAGCGAGGCACAGACAAGCCCTGGGAATTGACTGCACAAGCTTTTATCTGCCCCAGCTCAGGCTCAGCACTCTGAGCTCATCTATTATGGGGCTGCTCCGAGGCAGCGGAACTGCCCTCCAGACCATCTCCAGTCTAGGTCTCACGCTTCCAAGGCTTCTCCCATGGGCAGAGGCATGCCGGTTGAGGACACAACCACAGAGGGTTTGGGAACACCTTCAGCTTTGAAATTTGATACTGTAGTTGGGTTCATGGTGGCTGGTATCTGGCATCTGTCAGTCTGGAGAGTGTGGTTTTGGGCAGCGCTGGACCTTGAGGTCAAAGTGCAGGGCCTCACATGGTCACTTAGAGAGTAGCAGTTGATGAGGACAGTGGCAGGTACATAGACTGCCATAGGCTGGCCAGAGCCCATGGGGGCTGATGTTACCAGCATCCTTCCTTCATACTTTTAATAAAACCTTAGATGCTTATTTTCTTATTTTTACTTAAAACGTAGATTCCCCTTTTCTACAGCAAGATGATACTTATTCTCAAATGTGAAGGTTTGAGGCTAAGGACAAGGTAATAAAGGCATGTTTAGAGGCCTGGAGTTTTTCTGTTGAGAAGGAGTATCCCTGAGAAAAGTATTTTCATTTCTCCAGTTAAGTTTCATTTCTTCAAAGCTGGAACAATGCTTTCTGTTTTGGTGAAAGAGGGCATAATAGTAGGCTGACCATCTGAAAAGGAGGACAGGGCTCATGTAACTTCAACAGTTGTAGAGAAAAGGGAATTTCAGCCAGTGTTATTTGTATGCAATTAGTCCCTGGTGAAATTCCCTCTTCATCACAACAGTTAAAGTTGCAGGGACTATACTAGAGTGACCATATACAAAAGAAGGCAGGGCCCCTGCAACTTTAACAGTTGTAATGAAGAGGGAATTTCACCAGGAACTAATTGCATACAAATGACACTGGCTGAAATTCCCTTTTCTCTACAACTGTTAAAGTTACATGAGCCCTGACCTGGATTTTATCTGGTCACCCTAAACAACTTCCAATCGGCACAATCAGCGGTTGTCAGCATGACCTTCAAAGCTGGACTACTGGGTTGTTCAGGGACTCAGCAACCCAGGGTTTAACCCATTGCATGAAGGGCAAATAGGGGTCGCTTTCCTTCAGCTGGAAAGCCACATCAAAGTAGCTTGCCCCTTACAATTCCATCAACTGCGGTGACTCCCTTCCTCTTTGCTTTAGAAAAGTAGCAGTTCTTAGTGAAAGGAGAGAAGCTTGTAAACACCCCATTCCTTCATCCTGTTTCCTGCCAGCTGTTTGCAAGATGGATAAACCTTCTTGCAAGATGGATAAACCTTCTTGCATGGGGAATATATCTAAATGTGGGCAGTTGAAGCATTGACATGGGAAACTGCCTGGTCAGTTAGTCTATCTAGAGCAGTATTTTCTACTCCCGGGGTCTTCAACATGGTGGCCATGAGCTATGAGAGGAGAGGTTTCCCAGGAGATTGCTTGTGGAACAGACAGCCTCCTGGGACACGTCTCTCAGTCCCCACAATGCCCGGCTCTGTGGATGCCCACCTGAAGATGCGACAGCAAATGAAAGGAGCTGGGAGGAGTGGTGGCAATGGAGGGGTGAAGGCCAAGCAGAGGGGGGCAGTGAGTGGAGGGGATGGTGGAGGCATGCAAAGAGGGTGTGGGGGCAAAAGAAGGGAGGATTGGGTGGCTTTTGGCAGCACCATGACTGAGGGCCCCCTGACCTCTGATGCTGGCCCAGATTCTACTCCTAGTCAGTCAAGGGATGCTTCATAGTGAAACTGGCAGCTAATAGGGAATAGGGTGACCAGATAAAATCCAGGTCAGGGCTCATGTAACTTTAACAGTTGTAGAGAAAAGGGAATTTCAGCCAGTGTCATTTGTATGGAATTAGTCCCTGGTGAAATCCCCTCTTCATCACAACAGTTAAAGTTGCAGGCACTATACTAGAGTGACCATATACAAAAGAAGGCAGGGCCCCTGCAACTTTCACTGTTGTGATGAAGAGGGAATTTCACCAGGAACTAATTGCATACAAATGACCCTGGCTGCAATTCCCTTTTCTCTAATACTGTTAAAGTTACATGAGCCCTGACCTGGATTTTATCTGGTCAGCCTAATAGAGAAGTCATATCAGCCCAGCTAATATGGCAGCCAGTGTATTATCAAGGATCATACAAATGACCTTAGGTCTTTTGGGGTCCATATCTGAGCCCCCTATATACTCTGTGAGCATTTCGATGGGAAAGAATGACGGCGTGTGTCTGTGTTTGTGTGCAAACCCACCAGCATCTAAAATCAACACAGAGCGTCTCTCCTAAATTGATCTTCTCTCTAGAGATCCCCCGTTGCTGTCGGCTCCAGCATGATCTCCTCTTACAATGGCACGGGAGTGGAACGCACAGTGTATTTGCAAACATGTTTCAGTGACCTTTGAGGATATGTGACAGGCCAGCTTTGCCACCCGGCTGTGACCTCTGACCTGAAGTCGTGGATTAAATTTGTGACATATCTTTTATTTCACTTGGGAAATATGGAAAGGTCAAATGACAAATGAAGAGATTCCCCCCTTCTCCCATCCACCCACTTTCACAACTCATTAGGGTGATGCCTGTCGAGCACCTGAGATGAATCGTGTAAGGTTTTGCACGGAGGAGACTGAACGAGGCTCCACCTGGAACTGGGGGGGGGGGGACTGGGAGGGCTGTTGCCCCTCTGCCAACAGGGACACGCTCACAGAGCTTGTTAAAGCTGCTCCCATGCTGTGTGCTGTAGCGTCTAAATGACACATGTTGTACTTTGTGGCAATTCTTTTTCCTTCAGACGATGACTTCTGAGAAGGGCCATAATAGGACGTGGATGGAAATTGATTTCCTCTGCTCATACGCTCTTGGCCACAACGCTGAGCTCTTCGGGATGGCACTCCTATAGATCTCAGCAACAATGGGGGAAATCCTTGTTACTTCAAGGAATAAATGTGTGTATGTGTATGTGTATGTATGTGTGTTGGAGGAGCTTAATGGGACAGTCTCTGGAACACTTATCTCTCCTCCACTCCACCCCAAATGGACCTCTATTTGGATTCAGGTGCAACTCTGGGGTTAACAGTGGATTAATTCTTCTCCACACCACATGCACACGGGTTAAAAAAGAAGAGAAAAAACAACCAGCACCCATGGAGATTCCCCCATTAAATTTAGCCCCTAGGGGTTAATTTAGGGATGAGGAGTGGTTGGATGGAAAGGTTTACACTTCTGCTTTTGGTGGGTGCTGGTCCCTATCCAGATTTGGGACCTGCATGCTTACTTAGGTGGAAAATCGTGAGAATTAGCTGCATGCTGTGCATCTAGTTCTTAGAACCACAAAGAAGGAACCAGTGGGTTGAGAAAGAGGAAGAGACCAGAGCAACATTTAACCCTAACCCAACCTGGCACCCTCCTGACATGTTGGACTGCAGCTCCCATGATTTCCAGACAGGGTCTCCAAGCCAGGGTCTCCAAGACTGCCCCCCCCACCTTAAACTGTGTTGTATCTATCAGTGGCTGCTTCGCAACAATGAATCCTGAGCATCTTTCTCTAGTGACAAAGGATGCTTTCTTAGAGGCTACCAGCCACTCTGCAGGACAACAGTTTCAGAGGTTTTCCATTTGGAGTCTGGACAAATTAGGCAGGTTTGAAACTGGCTTCTGTTTGTTGTGTGAACACGTCCCAACATACTCTATGTAAGAGTTGCCCTGTGTTGTTTTTCTCTGCAAAGTTTAAAGGGAGCAGTGGCCTTAAAACTGAATATGGCTGTTGTCTCAGGTCAAGCATTTGCTCAGGATGCAAAATAGGTTTTAAAAAGAAAGCAATGCTGAAGGGTAGGAATGCATATATATATATATATATATATATATATATATATATCCAAGATAATGCTTTTCTATAAATATGAATAGCCTGGCTTGCTTCTCCTGGAAGATTTGTGTTCAGTTCTAATATTCTTTTCCCGAACCAAGAGGAAGTTGACAGGCAACAAAAGTGATTTAGGGCTAGGAAACGCATTCCTATGAAGTGAGGCTGCAAAACTGGGGTCTGTGATAAGAAGGGACAGGAGAAAAACACGCACACAAAATAATCAATGCTGGGGGGGGGGGGGAAGAAGCATGCAGGCAAAAGTGAAGACAGAAGTGTTTTTTGCAAAAGAGAAGGACCATCAGATTCTAAGGCAAAAAATGTATACTGACAAAAAGCAAGCAACAACCCCCCCCTCCAGCTGTTACATTAAATGTGTATTCAAATGTGTGTGTGCTGCGTTGGGTGGATGGGGGAAATCTGGATCAGGACCTGGCTGTGGGTGGGGTTTTTAAACCTGTCTCTCTTATATGGGCTATGTGGTAATACTGGAAAAAGGGCAGAGCCAATAACAAACAGGCGTTCAGCTGTTTTCAATCACAGAATGGTAGACTTGGTAGGGGCCTATAAGGCCATTGCATCCAACCCTCTGCTTAATGCAGGAATCCACCTTAAAGCATACCTGACAGATGGTTGTCCAGCTGCCTCTTGATATGGGAGAGCCCACCACCTCCCTAGGCAATTGGTTCCATTGTCGTACTGCTCTAACAGTAGGCTGACCATATGAAAAGGAGGACAGGGCTCATGTAACTTTAACAGTTGTAGAGAAAAGGGAATTTCAGCCAGTGTCATTTGTATGCAATTAGTACCTGGTGAAACAATTAAAGTTGCAGGGGCCCTGTCTTCTTTTGTACATGGTTACTCTAGTATAGTGCCTGCAACTTTAACAGTTGTGATGAAGAGGGAATTTCACCAGGAACTAATTGCATACAAATGACTCTGGCTGAAATTCCCTTTTCTCTACAACTGTTAAAGTTACATGAGCCCTGTCCTCCTTTTCATATGGTCAGCCTATCTATAACAGTCAAGAAGTTTTTCCTGATGTCCAGCCGGAATCTGGCTTCCTGTAACTTGAGCCCATTATTCTGTGTCCTGCACTCTGGGATGATTGAGAAGAGATCCTAACCCTCCTCTGTGTGACAACCTTTCAAGTATTTGAAGAGTGCTATCATGTCTCCCCTCAATCTTCCCTTCTCCAGGCTAAACATGCCCAGTTCTTTCAGTCTCTCCTCATAGGGCTTTGTTTCCAGATCCCTGATCATCCTCATTGCCCTTCTCTGAACACGCTCCAGTTTGTCTGCATCCTTCTTGAAGTGTGGTGCCCAGAACTGAATGCAATACTCAAGATGGGGCCTAATCAGTGCCAAATAGAGGGGAGCCAGTACTTTGTTATGGGGGCAAGCTGACCAGGAAATTATATCCACAAAGGGAAATGCTGAAAAGGAAATGCTTAACACTCACCAACATCTCATCCCCTCAAATTATTGCCTCATCTGACTTTTTGAGAAGCAGCCGGGAGGGGGATTTGAACTGGTGAAGCAACATTGGGGGAAAGGAAGGATATGTAACCCTCTCCACATGGTGTTTTTAATCAAACTCCACCCCCCCCCCCATTTTGAAACTGTTCATAGGCTCGCTGGGGAAAGAATGTTAAGCTTTTTCTTAGGATGCGCGAGGATTTTGTTTTATTTCACAAATCATCTGAACTTGCCCCGTTTGCAACCCTGAATGTGAACAAAAATGCATTTCCCCCCCCCAAATACCCATATATTCCCAAAGCTGAGATCACATTAAAAAATGTGTATTTTTTAAATATGAGCACTTGGAAATGCACTTTAAACAAAATAAACATGTCGTGCTTTTGTCAAGGGGTGGGGAAAGTGCTCACTTTGGAAAAATGCACTTAGAAATGCACACTTTTTCTGTTAGAACATGAGAAGAGCCCTGCTGGATAAGGGCAAGGGTCCATCTAGTCCAGCACTCTGTTCACACAGTGGCCAACCAGTTGCTGACCAGGGAACCACAAGCAGGACATGGTGCAATAGCACCCTCCTGCCCATGTCCCCCAACAACGAGTTAGAAATGCACACTTTTTCCCACTGGAAAAGCATGTTGTGAACGGAAACGGGAGTGAGCCAAACAAATCTTTGATGTGGTACTCTCTCATCCTTAGCTTCCCCTATCCAGTAGACTTGAAAGCAGGGAGCAATATCATTTAGGAAAACAGCACAGGCGGAAGAGTCAAATCCCTCTTCCCCACTTCCAATTAATGTGCTTTTAAGCTAAAAACAAAACAAAACAAGAATCCATCTTTTATTTTGTTTTATTTATTAAGGTATTTATACTTCACCCTGCAAAAGCATAATGCAGGATGCGATAAAAATACCACAAATAAATAAACCATATAAAATGCATGCAGGCTGGATTTGGCTCTCAGGAAGGCTGGATTTAGCCCTCCGGCCTGAGGTTCAACACTCTTGCCCTATGTTAAGTTGTCACAAGCGATAGTGAAATCTTCATTATTATTTCATTCACTTGCCCAAGCATGGAGGATCTGTCAATAACCTGCAGATGACCTCTTTGCTCCTGCTTGAAAGAACTTCCCAGAGCTGCTCTCCGCTGCATTTCCCCCTCTGCTACATTACTGTCTGGCAGGCTGAAATCCACCAGCTGACCAATGGCCAATTTCTGATGGGCCATCAAGGACTTGTTCGATTGCTTGGATTCTTACAAAGCATGCTGGACAACCTAGACCAGCACCTGATCCAGCAAGCTGTTGCTTATGTTCTTAAGCCAAAGCGCATGCTCAGGGTCCTTGAACAGTTAGTTGAGCTGTGCCATCACTGTCCAGAGATTCTGTGCATTCATTGCACACTTAAAACTCATTGTTGGGCCATGTGGATTCTGGTCTATAATAATAAAGGAGGATGAGTGTGTCTGTCCATCTGCCAGTGCCATAGTACCAACACTGTGAAATCTTTACACCTAAAAACTTGGCAGGCGTATTAAGGTAGGCTGACCAGATAAAATCCAGGTCAGGGCTCATGTAACTTTAACAGTTGTATAGAAAAGGGAATTTCAGCCAGTGTCATTTGTATGCAATTAGTTCCTGGTGAAATTCCCTCTTCATCACAACAGTTAAAGGTGCAGGCACTATACTAGAGTGACTATATACAAAAGAAGGCAGGGCCCCTGCAACTTTAACTGCTGTGATGAAGAGGGAATATCACTAGGAACTAATTGCATACAAATGACACTGGCTGAAATTCCCTTTTCTCTCCAACTGTTAAAGTTACATGAGCCCTGACCTGGATTTTATCTGGTCAGCCTATATTAAGGTGATCCTAGGAGGGAGCATACCTTGAGGTTATTTTGTGTGTGTGTGTGTGTGTGTTGAATTAATTAATTAATTTCATTGTGTCCATGCAGTTGAAGGCTGCAAAAACATCTTCAGCCACAAGGGGTAGACCTCCTTACCACCACAGAACTTTACAGTTTGGATAGAGTTATTGGCCTCACCCTCCAGCCTGCTGTGGGGCAGCCCCCCTTAGGAGGATGGATTGGACAGACCATTCAGGGGTAAGGAAGTCTACCAGGGTGCCAGCAGCATGGCTTCATTCAGATGGGGCAGGCACCAGGTTTCCATCCTGGCAGCTGTGTGAGTTTGCTTGAAGGCTTCACTGTATCAAATTAAGGACTATTGCAACCTGGACAAAGCCAGATGCATTCATTAGTAGCATTAAAAAAAAAAAAAGTAGATCATACAAGCCTGACATTGCCTCACCCTTGCTCTATACTGACCTTGAGTCAGCCCTTTATCAGATACCTTAAGAGTTTTAGCGACCGGTACAGAGGTGCCTGGTCAAAAAGCTGTGCTTGCAGCCTTCAATGGGGATTGATCACAATCGCGTTGGCGCACAAATGAGAAGCGTGTGATTAATTCAGCTGTCCCCTTTCCACACCCACTCATCCATCCGCCTGTCCTTCGTTGGCCTAATTTCTGAAGCACTTGTCACTGTGGAAGGAAAACATCAGCGTAAAGCTGGCAGGCGTCCCAAGTGTCTCTTGGTTGGGTTTGAGGCGGTTCCCTCCCTCCCCACAATGCCTTTTTGTTGTTGTTGTTTTGCATATGTTGAACCAGGGGCTTGATTGAACCATTTACCATCTTCTGACTTTGGTACCCACTCTAGATAGAGATAGAGAACGTGGTGCCATCAAGTGGCTGAAATGTTGGGCTTCAGACTAGGGGGCTCCCTAGAGCCGGCCACTGTCTCTAAACCTGACTTGCTGCTTGGATTGTTGTGAAGTGAAGAAAGAAAGAGGGGCATGTATGCTTTCTCAACCTCCTTGTACTCCTTGACTCTTTTTGCTGGGTTTGGTTGTGTTTTTTATTGCTGTTTTTATTGTGTTCTCACTTTTTTGGTGGGGTGGGGTTATCACTTTTAATATAGTTTTGGTTTTGTGTATTCTATTGTGGGAGAGCTTCTGTCCTGAAAGGCGGCCAAAAATGCTTTTAAAATATATATAAATAAATCGGATAGTGACTCAGTTGCTAAGCCTCTGGATAGGGCTGACCTTGCTAAAGTGATCCATGTTATATTAGCTTCCCAGTTGGATTATCTAATGCATTATATGCAGGACTACCCTTGAAGACAATTTGGAAGCTTCAACTAGTGCAGATGTCAGCTGCTGGAATTTAACTGGTTCAGCCAGGATAGCACATATCACATATTAAAAGAACTGCAGTGGTTACCTATTTACTTCAAGGCTCAATTCAAGGTGGTGGTATTGACCTTTAAAGTCCCAAAGTTTAACATTTTGGACTCCAGAAAGGCTGGATCTGACCCCTGGAGTGCTCCACCCCTGCCCTAAAATTTTGGTGGCTGGGTGCCCTACTTCACTAACACGGCTGCCTGAAACATTTTGCTGCCTGGGGTACCTTCTTGCATTCCATATAAAAAGGCTGCCTGGCCTAGCCTTTGAATCTCTCTCCAACACTGATGGTGAGGCATCCTCCTCCATTGCACCTGAAGGGAGCAATCTAACTTTGGGGATGCAGAGCAGACCACATAACACATAGGTCTTTCATCTGCCACCTGGAGCGACTGCTTCACTCTGCCTAAGTGTTTACCAAGGGCAGTCCTCAACTTGAAGCCCTGCTCAGTTCAGCTCTGGTTTAAAGACTCATAAGAAGGGAGAGCTGAAGTTACCCATCCACCGTGAGCACATGGACAGCGACTGAGCAGCCAAATACTCAGGTCACAGTTTTCCTCACTATGATGAGATGTGCTGTACTTCTATGTAAATTATAGTAATTATTTCTAAATGTGCATCTATATATAAGAATTAGTACATGCAAAGCTGTGTGCTTTTTAGGTGATTCATTCCCCCCCCTTTTTTTTGGCAATGCATGAGTAGACCCCTACCCAAATGTCTTGTGACCCTAGTATTGGAAGAGTTCTTCCCATGTCATCCTGCCCAGGACTTCAGAACTTCTGCTAAGCCCTTATCAGAAGTAGACTACCTGCCGACAAAGGAGAGGGCTTTTTTTGGTGGTGGTGCTCCAGCTTGGAGAAGCTTTCCTCAAAGAGGCACACCTGGGAGCCATAGTGCAAACTTTCATATGCCAAGTTTATACATATTTATTTATTGCTGCATTTAAAAAAAATGTATTTAAAATAGGGCTGTGCACAGACCACCTGATTCACTTGGGAGGCCGATTCGGAGCTTCTGAATTGGCCCCGATACAATGTGGGGTGCTTCGGACCCAGGACAACCTATTTCAGATCTGGAACTGAAGCAAGATCTGGACACCCAAAGTGGGTTGGCCCTTGCAGGTTCCCGGGCACCCACTGAGCAGCTGCTTGGTGTGCACACGGAAAAGCCAGACACGAGGCCATCTGGGAGTCCATTGGACTCTCCCTTCCCTGCTCATCCCCCCAAACCCAGAGCCACTGCCCCCACTTGCCGGTGGGACTTACCGTAGCTGTCCGGTAGCCACCAGTCCTCGATGGGAGCCACCTTTTTAAATGAAGATGGAGGCTCTCTTGTTTCCTAGATCTAAGGTCTGAAACTATGGCAACTGTAAAGAATACCCAGGATTGCATCCAATGTCAGTCTAAGTTAAGCCCCATTCATTCAATGGGTTGATTCAAACTAGGGCTAACATTGGATACCGCCCTCAGTGAATTAGAAACTCTAGTCTAATGCACTACCAGTTGGATCATCCTGAAATAGGTTGGATCCTGCTTCATGTTTAGAGTTTTGGGCAGTTCCTATCCAGGAACTGCCTATCCTATCCAATCCATCCAGGATTGGGGTGTTCAGAAGTTTTCACTGAAGGATCTCTACTCTGCTTTGTTTCTGTGTAGGAAAAGAAGACGTTGCCTTATACAATATCAAGGCGTTGTATTATACAGTATCAAACCATTGCTTTGCTTCTGCTTATAAGCATTTTTATCCAGTTCTTCCACTGAAAAGGCTCCTAGAGCAGCTTAAAAAGAAATCAATAATAAGACAGTCCTTTGTCTTCAGGCTTGCAATCTAAAAAACATGACACCAAAGGAAAGAGTGGTGGGGAGGGAGAAGGAAGAAAAAGAGCAAACTCAGGCACTAGTTTTCAGTTGCAGTTTTATTTTATTTATTATTACATTTATATCCCACTTTCCCCCTCTCTTGCAAGGAACCCAAATCGGCTCACACGGTGCTCTTTCTCTCCATTTTATCCTCCTAACAACCCTATGTGGTAGTTTAGGCTGAGAGACTGTGACTGGCCCAAGTAAACCAGTGAGCTTCATAGTCATGTGGGGACTAGAACTCAGATCTCCCAGTCCAACACTCTAACCACTACATCACAGTGGCTCTCTTATAATGACGAGTTGAAACGGAAATGGCTCAAAGTGAGCTAAGCAGATGGAATGCCCCTGCTTCCTATCTCTGCATTTGCTGCTGCCTGATGAAATGACTCTGGCTGAATCTAGCCCAGTCTTGTCTACTCCGACTAGCAGTGATACCCCAGAGCTTTAAGCGGAATGCCTTCTGCCTAAGACCCTTGAAATGGGAAGTTCTGGGAATTGAACCTGGGGTCTTCTACATGGGAAAGCATCAGCATGTGCTTTATCACTGAGCTATGGACTAAATGCATATGGACTGAATCCATGTGAAAAATATGGATTTGATCAACTTGTGGGGGGGATGTACATGTACATGCATGTGCGGGCGTGGGAAACTTGGCAAGTTCCTGGAGAGAAGTTCTTTTTGCCATGTGTACTTCAACACTTCTAAGGAAGCATGAAATTGGAATCAAAGGCTCTAGATGCAAACAGCATCTGTCTCATGTCTGGAGGTCAATATCACGGCGAATGTTTAGCTTCCTTGCAAAACAATGGTTAAGTCTTGTAAAACCATCGAAAGGCAGCCTTTATGCAAATTCTGCTTTTCCTATATCTCCAAATTTGATTTACTGAAAGCAACAATTGGCAAAGAGTTAAAGATGCTATGTAGATTGCTCTCAACCTTTCATTTCATAAAAGCAAGTCCATACAAGTTAACATTGAATTAATGCTAATGTTAATGGAATTGTTTAGCTTTGGGGGGAGGGGAATGAGAGTAAAGGGAGACTTAATAGAGGTGTACAAAATTATGCATGGTGTAGAGAATGTGGATAGGGAGACATTTCCCCACCCCCATTTCCCATAATACTAGAACCTGGGATCATCTCATGAAGATGATTGATGGGAGATTCAGGACAGATAAAAGGAAGGACTTCTTCACACAGCACGTAGCTAAACTATGGAATACGCTCCCACAAGATGTAGTGATGGCCATCAGTTTGGATGGCTTTAAAAGGCAGTTAGATGAATTCCGGGAAGAGAAGGCTATTGGTGGCTACTAATCCTGATGGCTATATGCTACCTCCAGTATCAGTGGCAGTATGCCTATATGCACCAGTTGCTGGGGAACATGGGTGGGAGGGTGCGGTTGCATTTGTGTCTTGCTTCTGGGTTCCTGGTCAACAGCTGGATGTCCACTGCATGAACAGAATGCTGGACTAGATGGACCCTTGGTCTGATGCAGCATCAGGGCTCTTCTTATGCCCTTCTGTTTTTTTAATGCAGGATTGGGATGGGTGGGAGAGGATCCTAGGAGGCTCTCTTTAGTAGGGGTGAATGGATGTTGTTAAATCCATTCTGTCTGACTTTTGTGGATTGCCAGGTATCTGTCATTCCATCATCCCCTCATTGCTGGATTTCTTTTAAGGATTATGGGAATTTTTTCCCACTTGTGTCAATGCATGCTAGCACTAATACACACTAACTTCTCTCTTCCCTCCCCTGGTCTCCATTATTAACTGTCGGCTATACATATGGACAACAGAGCAGTGATGGGGATCGCTAAAGATACGCAAATGTCGAGGCAGGGCAGTGAGTGGAATCCATACATATATGCAAATGTCATGGTGGAGCAGTAAAGCAGAGGGAGAAATTATGCAAATTTCACAGCTGCAGACTTTCAAATGTGCACATTTGTGCAGGACTGAAAAATAGTAATTATTGTTGTAAAAAAGATTGAGAATGGATCCGGGACACTCTCCAGTGTCCTTTCTTCTCATCTTTTAGGAAGCTAGGGTGGAGGGCACGGAGATGGAATGAGGGATGATAGTGTTGGCATTACTGAGATTGTGAAGGACGGCAGGGGGGTTTCACCACCAGTCTTGCTGGCTGGCTCCCTAGCTGTTCTCAACAATTTACGATGAAGTCGCCCTGCCAGGTTCAGGCATCAGAACAAGCTACACTGAAAACAAGCCATCCTGCGCAAGCCAATCAGCTGATGTAGACATGCATCAGGCCCATTTCCAGCCTAAATACAGCCATAGCCTTCAAAGTGAGGCCATCCACTTCAAAGCCCCATGGAAGCTCATTTGCATGGTGCCGGGTGGCGTTACTGAACTTCTTCCTTTCGGAATATATTTCTTGTAATCTCATCTCAGGCAAAAATCACAGGCATGACCTTTCCCATTGCTGGCTAATGAGCTTCCTCTGTTTGAGGAGCACCCCTGTCAGTCAGTATTGATGCTAATAACGGAAAGCTTCCACCATATCCTCCGCTAAGCCTTTTGTCCCAGTATTATGATGAAATGCCAAATGGAAATAGAGATGGGAGGGGAGAGACCTGTAGAAGCCTTGCAGCTGTGCAGAAGTGGAGAGCTTTGACTTGGGTATGGGAGATGCCCTGATATCATCCCCAAAACAGAAGGGATCTGGGGTCAGATCTTCAAAACTGCTCAACTTCAACTTGTTGCCAAAAGACACTTCCTCTAAAATTAAGTCATTTCTTGGTAGCACATGAAGGGTTGTCATCAGGGATGGACTAATTTGTCTCTGCTCTATACTTCTGGCAGGGGCTGTGGCTCAGAAGGTCCCAGGTTTGATCCCTGGCATTTCCAAGTAGAGCAGGAAATCTCCTGTCTGAAACCCTGGAGAGCCGCTGCAGGGTTTCAGACCTATATATTCCTATGCTTCAGTTTCATGTGTATTCAATTGTAAATATATTCCATTCCATTTCCATCTCAGTCTGCTGTCCCACCACCCCACGATGCACAGAAATGTGCATTTATTTTGCACACACCTTACCCCAATAGATGCATTTTCCCATGCAAGTGTCCCAAGAGAGATGCAATTATGTGAGCAATTTTTGAGCCAACAAAGCAAAGCCAGCAGGGGCCTCAAAGTTGCCCTTCCATGGTTAACACCTGCATAGCAGACTTTCCAGGCACACCAGTCACTTGGTCACAGTATTCTATGGTGAGATGCATTGCATTTATTTTTTAATTACAGTAATTATTTCCAGGGGAGGCTGATGGGCCCACTTTCAGTGGGGCTATAAATCCACTCTTGGTTTCAGTCAGAACCAGCTAGAACTCTAAAGGAGTTATCCAAGGTGCTGAACCTATTGTGGGATCAGGTTCAGCACCTTGGAAAGCTCCTTTTGAGTTCTGGCTGGTTCAGACTGAAACCCAGAATGGTTTCACAGCCCCATCGAAATCAGAGCCAGCAGCCTGCACTGATTATTTCTAAACTTTGCATCTATTCATTTAAAGTAGTGTGGATGAATTTTATGAAAATTTGTGTCCTCTTCTGTCCACTATTTTTGATGATGCATTTCCTCTATTTTTTGGGGGGGGGGGTGTTAAATGGCCACCCAACATTAATCCCTGCTTGTGGGCTTCCCAAAGGCTTCTGGTTGGCCAGTATGGAAACCAATACTGGACTAGGTGGGTATTTGACCCAATCCAGCAGAGCTCTGGTTGTGTGCCCTTTTGAAGAACATTTGGAAACTCACAAGATACAGCTGATCAAATACATCTGGTTGTTTGGGGAAGGTTAATGTTGTGTGTAGAGTGAGAAAGCAGGTGGGGAGAGATGAGCTGCAGCTGTTGGTCAGCTCTGAAGGAGCCAAGCAGGTGCAGAGGTGGGCAAAATATATCCACTTCGGATTTGCTGTTGCTGCAGACCAGACATTGGCTGGAGAGAGACGACTTAAATGCAGTTAGTTTTCCAGATACATCAGAGGACAGCCAATGGCCATGCTGGCTGGGAATTATGGGAGTTGCAGTCCAACATATCTGGAGGGCACCAGATTGGTGGAGGCCGTCAGAGGGTTTTCATGGTGAACATGGAGCTTATCCAACAGCAGTGTATGGACAATCCTTAGTTCAAAGGCAGACACGTAATATCAATTAGTAGCAAGTCTAATGGATGGCTCAGGTAGAAGAAAATGCTTGTCAGATCAGAACAACATGTTATATTAAAGATGTGATAGTCAGACATTTAATTTCCCCTTCAACTACTTCCATAACATCCAGATAAACTCTTCTTTGGTTCATTCTCATGATAGTGTGCATTTTCTCTCCCTTACTAGTGGCAGCTACACTATTTCTTCATCACTGTCCTGCTTTGGGCTGAGTAAGACTCACCCTCAGGGCAAATGAAGGGACAAATCCAGTGGCAAGTCAGTAAACAGGCAATAGATCCAGCAGAGTGGTATCAGTTCAGCAAGAGGGCAGTTCAAGGCCAGAGTAGTCAGTCAACAGTCAATGATCAAAGGATCAGTGTTACTAGGCAAGAATGAAAGTTCCAGGAGAAAGGTCTGAGGTCGAGCTGTGAACAAATGGGCTCTCAAAATTCTCCACTCTATTGCTGGGCAGAGAAATTGGGGAGATGTTTTCACCAAACTGACCTCTCCAAGAGGAGAAGAAATTCTCCAACAGTTTCTAACTGGTAGGGCTCACCACTAGCGAGGGTTGCAGCACAGAGTCATTCTTTTTTCCCTAAGGGGTTTTGCCTGGCTACTGCAATTGGCAACAACAATAGCCGTGTTAGTAGCCTGGCCCCTATTTTACATCCTCCATACCCAGCATTCTCCTGGGGCATTTTGGGGAGGACTATAGCCTCGGTGTTAAAAAGGGATATTTTGAAATGATTAAATTTATTTCCCCAGGTTTCAGTGCTTGAAGTTACAGCAGTTGGTTTATTTATCTGGGATTATGGATGTAATCAATCATTAACAACAATGTTTTTTTAAAATGGTTAGACTTATTTTATGAATTAATTCATACCCTACTTTTCTGCACCAAATTGGTGTCCAAGGAAACTTATAATAATACATATAAGAACAAACTTTGGTTAAAGCACAAGACAAAAGCAAAATAATTAAAAAAAAAATTTAAAAAAAAATCCACAAAAATAAATGAAATAAATAGCACCCAACCAATTAAAACTCCCTTCAGCAGCTGACCAGCTTATATGCCAAAGGTCTGCCTGAATTAAAAATGTCTTTGCCTGCTGGCAGAAGGACAACAGAGAGAGGGCACCAACGTGCCCCCCCCCTTGGCAGGGAGTTTCAGAGTTTGGGAGTGGCCCCTGAGAAGGCCCTTCCTCGTGTTCCCACAAACATACCTTTGATGGTGCCAGGTCTTAGAGAATTGCTTTACCTATTGTCAGCCACATTTTAACTTTTCTGAAAAAAGGCAGGATACTAATGTTGTAATAATAAACAAATGAATCTATCCATGCTTATGTAAGTAGAGCCGTCGCAGCCGTAGCTGAAGGTGCTATTTTAAAATACGATGTAAGTTCACAAATGGCACTATCTAGCTGAGATCTTATTTTAATGTAGCAAGTAACAGATGGATATCATATCCATTGCAGTGAGCATTGTCTGCTCGAGTCGAGTGAATAATGCAAGTTGCCATTAACAATGCCTTTTTGTTTTCTCTTCCCGAATTGTCCGTGAACAGATTGCAAAAAGCTTTAGGATGTATTTGGTATTCCAACGTTTTTGCAGTGCTCCTCAACAGATGTATCTCCAGGTCTTTTGGAATGCAAATATCAAGACGAATGAGGAGCGCCCTTTCCCTCATTCTGCGAACAGGTTTGCCTCCTGCTGTGTTAATTGTAACCAGGTAAGGCAGTTGCCAGAGTTAGACCTTAGGTGTAGAAGAAGAGGCTTCAGTGGGGGGGGGGAGTTCAAAGCATACTGCAGCTGTTTCAGTATGTGAAATGGCAGGGTGTGTATTTGCACTCTGTGGATGTGGATGTGTGTGCCTCCCACACTAGAGGCCTTCAAGATGCAGCTGGACAACCATCTGTCAGGGATGCTTTAAGGTGGGTTCCTGCATTGAGCAAGGGGTTGGACTTGATGGCCTCACAGGCCCCTTCCAACTCTACTATTCAATGATTCTATGTGTGTGCATGCAGATTTGTGTGCATGCACATGCCGATGCATACAAGATAAAATGAATTAGGGCATAATCCTATTGATCCACACACATTGAACTCAGAGGTGTCTGAGCATCCAATGCAGGGTGGAAGGGAAAGTGAAGAAGATCTTGGCCTACCCATCTTCCCACCCTGCAGATTTCACTAGATGAGCTTTTTAACTGTATCCTGGCCTCCTTGGTCTCACCCCCTCCCCACCCACTAGAATGTCCCCTTTCCTCCTCCTCTGAGGTTGCTTTTCTGACCTTGGAGGGCAACAGGTGTGGTTCTTCCTGTGCCATCTGTGCGGAGCTGGCGGGGGGGTCAGATCCCCAACTCCCCATTCTGAGGTCAATCAACAAATCTTTATTTACAGTCAATGGCTCATTCATACAACATATGAAGTAAGCACATATTAAAACAAGTAAGTACATATTGAAACATGCTAATAGAAAAGGAAGGATACAAAATCTGTAAAAAACACTAATCAGTAAATTTGAAAGAGATGATCAAACATCCCTGAGTGGACTAGTGCGAATAGCCAGATCTATAAATTTGGCCACTTGCTCAGTAATTGATATATTGGTGCCCTGGAGTAAAATAATTTTAAGGGATTCAGGAGAGTGACTAGGGAAAAATCGTGTAATAGGGCATATTAGGTCTTCCTGGGTTCTTGTTAATAACTGCAGTAGAACAGAACATGCAAGATGGACTCCACCTTGATGTTGTTACAGGGGCAGCATCTGTTATTCATTTGGGATAACTCAGAAGGGGAAATCTGAACAATCCAATGGTCCCTGGGATGCCCATCCCAGGGACTATAGGATTGATCTCTTTAATGCCACTCTTTAATGGGGCTCACTCCCAGGTAAACTGGTATAAGATTGCAGCTGTGGAAATTCAACCTCTAGAGACTCTCAGGAGGGGGCAGAACCATGAAGGTAGAATTGTATATGCTTTGCCTTGAGAAGATTAAAGGAAGATACAGGCTGCATTTCAGACAACACGATAGTCAATGGTGGGGTAATAATCAACTTTACAGTTGTTTATCTAGGGGGTACTCCCCACACAACATGGTAATAAATAAACAACCGTGGTGTGGATTAGGATCAGTGCTGAGTTGACTATGGCAGCATTCGGATGACACGATAGTCAATACAACTGACGATTGTCCCCCCCCCCAGTTGCTTAATGTGTTGTCTGAATGCAGCCAGTGTCTTCTGACAGATGAGGGGCTATCACACAGGAGAGGGAGAAAAATAGTCACTTTCTGTTCCTCCAGTGGGCAGGATGAGAACTAATGGCTGGAAATGACCGGGAAGCAGGTTTTGGCTAGATTAGGAAGAACTTTCTAATAGTAAGAGCTGTTCGATGGTGGAACAGACTGGCCCAGGAGGTGGTTGGCTGGATGTCTTTAAGAGGAGGTTGCATGGCCATCTATCAATTGCATCCTGCATTGCAGAAGTTGCTTCCAGCAGAGGGCTGGACTACATGACCTCCAAGTTTCCTCCCAATCCTACCACTTTAGTAACTCTAAAATACACTTTTTATTTACATGCGATAGCAAGACTGTCCTATTGGCATTGGCCAATTTTGCTCTTAGAGCGCAAATGTATAGAACAACATTTTTGACCTTGCAGAATGTATGATTTGTCTTACTATTGTTTTTTACTATACTTGTTGTAACCACTGGTTGAAACAATAAAGTTTTATCATCAGTAACTCTCACTAACAAAAGACTTAACAAGGCATCCCCAAAAAGGCTGAACGAGGGACAAAATTGGGATAGTGATTTACCAGAGGCAGGGGCCAGAAACTGGCCAGTGTCCCTTCTAAATAGGCAGTTGGTTGATATGTTCCCCATCTGTGGGATCCACATGTCTCCATTCTGTTGTGTTTTTGGGTTTCATGATACAACTTCCCTCCCCAAATTCCCAAGGCACTGCATGGCACCACCAGCTTTCTAAAATAACTTGAGTATACTGCTAATCCCTCTGTTAATTCATTATTAGTCCGAGAGTTTCCTAACCTGGCTTTATTCGTGCCTGCCCATCATTGAATTTTTTTGCAGCTGGCATGGATTATTTATTTATTTAATTAATTGCTGCTGCAGTGGTCGAGCTGGGACTAATTTCATTCACAAGTCATTTGTTTTGCGTCAAGATTGTTCATTCCCTTTCAAGAGTCTTGTTTTGTTGCTGTGCTCTCCTCTGTCTGTTTACTACTCTCCCACAAGGTTAAATACCATTTGGATTTTGCTAAGGGCACTCACTGAATATCAAACTGCCGTTACTTGAACAACTGCATATTTATCATCCCGCCGAGGCGGCAAATGGGGGGCAAAAGGAGGGCCAGTTGCAGGATTTCCTATACGGAGGACACATTGTGTGTGTGTGTGTGTGTGTGTCACAAGAGAGGACTGGGTTTGTGGACATCAAATGGAATAATCTGCAGGAAATGATATGGGTGTTGAACTTGTGTTTGCAAGATGGGGAGCCAACTTTGATGTAAGGGGGTATGTATTGCACATATGGAGATGCCCTGATCATCTGGAGGGCAAGTGAGGTGAATTTCTGCTTGGTAGCTATTTTATTGCTCTTCTCCTCCATCAAGGGGATCATTGCTCACCTTGCATTAGGGCTGTTGGAGATATCTAGAATGGAATCAAATGAGTCTGGATATTTATGAATCAGTCTCAAGGATTCCGCAATGGACTGTCTTTTCCTGAGTCACATGGGATGCCACAGACCTGTACACCACTTTTTTTACTTTCCAGAATTTTATGCAAATTTAGTGGCGGAAAAATATGTAAAGTAAGATAACACCAGCCAAAAATGTGCATTTCCCATGTAAGCTAAAGCATGAAAATGCACATTTTGGGAGGGAGGGATTTGTGCATTGTGGAGGGGACGTGCACAAAATTGGGAAATTGGGGAAAATCCATTTCCAAGAATGAGCAGATGACAGAACACAAGGCGCTTGGCAATCTGCGAAATGCAGACGAAATGGATTTTATCAAACTTGCACATGCCCACCTTGCATTCAAGAGATCCATTTGTGTCACTTACATGGAAAATTGGCAAAAGACGGCAATTTGCCATTGTCCAGTTTTGCACAAAACTCACTTTTGCTGCAAGCCAAGGAGGGGCCGTGCCCATCTCAGCTAATCAATAGCCATGCTCCTTTGTGCGTTCAGACTGACAACTTGGGTCAAGCTCTGTTTTATCAACCAAAATTTGTCCCAAAGCAAAAGTGCCACGTCGGCACCTTATTGATTTCTGTAAAGATCAGCACTTCATCTTCTAATGGTGCTGGCACACATCAGGGCTTGCTTAGAATCCCAAGGGTGTGTGTGTGTGTGTGTGTTTTTGTGTTTGTGTGTGGTTTTATTTTGCTTGCAAATATTCTTATAAATAAAGCGCATACCTTGAGGGTTTATTACTCTGCATAAAAAAAAAAACCTAAAAGGCAAAGGAAGTTGACATAAAGCAATTACCCAAGCTATTAAAGGGATTTATTTGAATGTGCAAATATTTTCTACCAATGTTAACAACTCTGCTGGGAAAGGAGAGGGTGGAAACTCCCCCCTCCCATTGCCAAGCTCCTGCTTACAGATAATAATTCAGATATTTCTATCAAGAGCGGCATGATGGATCCTGGGTGAGGTTATCAAAATTCCATTTGTTACCTGCCTGTAAACCCCTTCTTTGCCAATTGGCTTTGCATCCAGGGCTCTCGCCAACACACCAGCTTCCGTAGTTTTGCATCAGTAGAAGAGATCATGAACACGTGCCTGTGCCTTTTATAAATCAAAGGATTGTGTGTGGAGGAAGTGGCGTGCATAAAAGAGTAATGGGGATGAGGTTTAGAGCTGTACTTAATTTGGGGGGGGGATTCAAATTTCTATCCATTGAGTTCGAATTTTCTTTCAACGTAAACTAATTATGGATACTGCAAATAACACCTTTGGGGCAGAGAAGAGGGAGCAATTTTCAGCAGGAAACTAGTGCAAGGCCACCATCTGGGTCAGGAGCACATTCCAGATCATGTCACCCTGGATATTTAGTCTTCAAAATAAAATTTCAAAAAATTACGCATGCTTTAAACAACAACAACTACAACAACATGAATATCATAACATGTAGCTTGGCTGTGATCCTGGCTTAAAAGAAGAAGATAAATTCCCCTGTAAGCAAATACACACACACACACACACACACACACACACATATATATATATATATATATATATATATAGTCATCTTTGGATCTTGAAGTTGTCCGACGTGTTGGAAATTTCCTGTTCCTGAAATATTCTCTCTCATAGCCTCTCTGTGTTTGCACACACACACACACACACACACACACACAAACCACCCCTTCTGCATATTTGTTATGGGCACTGCACTGAGACTTCGAGATTAGAACAGCAGAAAATGTGGTGTTCGTTGAGACCAGGGTTTGCCAGCTAAGGTGACCTGTTTGTACAACAGGCTTACAACATGATTTTGCCTGGCCCTTGCAACCTGCTCTTTGTGGTTTGCCAAGCTTGAATAATACCCGAGGATGATATGAGAATGGAAGGTCCTGGCCTCATTCAGAAACATGGGTGGGTCCTTTGAGTAATCTGAAAGAGGTATATCTGTCTAGAAGACTGTTTAAACAGTGGTTTGAGAAGCGTTGCTTCCTGTATATACATGCCTCTGGTCAAACAGGTTTAGCAGGTTTCTGAAACAACACAAAACCCTGCAAAACCTCTTTCAACATTCAAGGGATGCTTGAAGGACTCATTCATTGCAAATTCTGATACAAACTGACCCAATTCACACCTCTTGGACTAATGCAAGCCTTGGAATGTAGCTATCCATCGGATTATATGGTTCTCTGGATATTGCAACATAAGTCTGTGGCTAAAAACAGTTTCAAACTACAGCTAGGGACATTTAGAAATCTGTAGTTTGAGAGAAAATGTGTCCAAAACTACATACTTCAGTGCACATTTTTCAAAAACAGTATCACAGATTAAATGAGATGGAACAGATATACGAGCGAATGCATATAAAAGGGACAAGGACTAGAAATAGACTGATTTGTTCAGCCCTGGTGTTTACAAGGCGTCAAAGTGGGATGAGTGAACCCATCACAGTAGTGACCCCTCCTTCAAATCACTCTTTTTCCCCCCAGAGGGTAAAAATACCCTCTGTTGCTAGCTTCAGCTGCATTGTGAAACGAACTCTGGCCCCAGGACACATGTATATCCTTCCCACCACCACCTAGAGCTTATCTCCTGTAAAAAAACAACCTCACATATGGAATGGCTCAGAGGCTCCAGAATGAATATATATATACCCTTTCTAAAGCTTCAAGCCTCAAGTGTTTATCTACCCAGTCAAGAAAACATAGTGGTGGAATTACCAACCTAGGGAAACAGAATTTGCAGGAAGCATTATCCAGGGTCCAGCCAGATGTCCTACCTGCAGCCTTACCCAGATCAGCACTCTCCAGATATCTTGGACTACAGACCCCATCATCTCCAGCCAGCATGGCCCAATGCCAGCTGGGGATGGTGGTTTTTTTAATCCAACACATCCGGAAGGTACCAGACTGGAGAAGGCAAACGTTGGCAAATCAGATCTACATGAGCTGTACTCTTAGCTCAGCTGTGTGCTGGCCCTGGTGCTGGCCGTTGTTTGCAAGTCCTTCTTGAGATCAAACGGTAGACGGATGAAGTGTGTCACCTATCATCTCTATGCGCCCAAGAAGTTATCAGCACCCGTATGCTTCAGCCGTGACCTTTCCAAACCTTAAGCTCTGTTATCTGAGAGCGTTTATGTAAAAGCGGTGTTGACCTCCTGTTCGTACTGGTGAGAGAACAGGACACCTTGGTATGGGGAGGGGAGGGGAGGGTCATCTATCTGCTTTTGTACATTTCATTTCTTTTGCTTTTGTTCTTTAGGAGAAGTCTTTGGAGGCCAAAGTCCATCTCTAATGTTTTGGCCTCTCTGTGTGGCCTCATCAGTGTACCTTCTTGGTTTGGCCCCGGTTGCCCTATCCGTCCCCACTTATCTCTTTCCACACACTTGCGCATCATCAATTGACATTCCAGCTGCCACGGTAGCTTTGCCCCAGCTGTTTCATAAGACGAACCGGCACAGGCGCTGCTGTGTGTTGCTGACAGGTTTTTTTGGTTGCGTTTTTCACAGCTGATGCTAAAATCAGCTTGTTTTCTTACTGATACCACTTTAGAAATACAGATATTAATTGCTCTTATATGTTGGTGTGTACCGTCGTTTGTGATTCATTTATCATCGATGTTATATGATTATGACTGATATTGTGATGACTTATACATGATACACAGGCATTGGAAATATTCACTCCTTTATATATTTTGATGTGCATCAGCCAGTGCTTTATTTACAAACTTTGTATCAAAATGCCTCATTGGACCAGTGCAGTTCTGTTTGGTTTCTTGCACCTTGTGTGTTTATTCTGAGCTGTTACTGGGGACTTTGTCTCTCCAGGGTCTCAGGCGGAGGCATTTCCTATCATCTTTGCCCAACTGGAGGTGCCAGGGACCGAACTTGCGGTCTTCTACATGCAAAGCAGGCGCTCTGTCTCTGAGCTCCAGTCCCTCTGATTAGTTGTGACTTCTCTGTCATTGGATTTCAGCCTCCTTTTCTATTTCCCTAGCAGAGGGTGGCGGGGGGGGGGGGCAGAAATGAGATGCATATTGCCTCTACCACAGGTACATTTAGATGCATGTGCACAAATACAAAGGCCCCATCTACCCACAGCCCAGCGTTTTCTCTGTTCCAGTTGGCGAGGTTTATTTTGAGCGGTGGGTAACAATGGGTTGTAGGACACTTGCATTATTCAGGGTGCAATCCTATACTTGTTTAGATAGAATAAAGTCCCACAGCTTCTAGCGTTCCCCAGCCAACCATGCTGGCAGGAGAATGCTGGGACTTGTAGGTTATCCTTTTCTGTCTAAAGTTGCATAGGGTTGCACCCTCAGTGTATATTTAACCCAAGGATGGGGAAGTTTATGCCCTCCAGATGTTGTTGGACTCCCATCAGACCTAGCCAGCATAGCCAATGCTGAGGCATCATGGGAGTTGTAGGCCAAAACATTTGGAGGACCTTACCTGGCTCGGGACCACAATACCTGAGGAAACGCCTCTCCTGACATGAACCTACCCATCCACTGCGCTCATCATCTATGGTCCTCCTCCGGGTGTCTACTCCAAGGGAAGCTCGGAGGATGACAACAAGGGAGAGGACCTTTTCAGTGGTGGCCCCCCACTTATGGAATGATTTCCTCTATGAGACCTGTCTGGCACCAACATTGTTATCTTTTCAGTGCCAGGTAAATACTTTTCTCTTCTCCCAGGCATTTTAACAGCATATGTTGAGTTTTGTAATCTGTTTTTATGGTTTTAAATTTTATATATTGGTTTTTAATGTTTAATGTTTTAATCTTTGTAAACCGCCCAGAGATCTTTGGCTATGGGGCAGTATATAAATGTAAATAATAATAATAATAATAATAATAATAATAATAATAATAATAATAGGTTTACCTCTGCTTTAGCAGTTAAATCTCTGGAAGATGTGGTGGATTATTATTATTTTGTCTCAAAAGCACAGACATACACATGAATGCTATGGGCTGATCCAGTGTACAGCCCTCCATTGTAAGGGATGCAATGGCCAGGGGATATTTTGAACTGTGCCTATAACTTAACCTATTGCAGAACCATATTGATTTTCAAATATATCTTTTGTCCACAAAAGAAATAGTGCCTTGGCTTTTACAGTCCAGGCGGTGAGATTTTGCAGAGTGAAAGCACATGGAGCATTGAATGGATGGCAAAAAGCCTTTAGGAAGGAGGAGGGCAGGGAGTGAAGGGGAAACCAAGCCCTGCTAGGGTGATATAATAAGCACACCCCTATTTTTTATTACTTATTTACTGCATCTCCATACTTCCCACTAACCAACTTCCCTGGGCAGTTTATGGGATAACTCTTAAACTATCAAATATAGAAGTACCGACCAAGAGGACAGGATCAAAAGAAAATGTTGATCTATAAAAAATGTGAGGTTATGGGCTGGCCTGATGCCTTGGGCTTGTTTATTAAGCATCTCTCGCTGCCCTTGTCTGTTTGGCTTCCAGGTCCGAGAGAGCTCTGAATCAATAAACCCCATTCATTTTGTATGAGCTAGAAGCAGTCACGATTGCTATTCCTGCTACCCTGGCTTTTTCCTCCTACCAATTATGAGGGCACCCCTGATTTCCATTTCACACACAAGGGTTGGTTTCTTTCTCTCTTTTCTCCTCCCCCCCCCCTTCTCCAAAGCTGCCTACGTAAAGTTGTTGCTTCTTTCGAGCAGGTCAGAGACCATTAACAAAGAATAATTGGACTGCTTTGTCTCTTGGCTGCTCAAAGTGGAATTGCCTCGTCTGTGTAGGGAGGGGAGGGGGGAGAGGAAGGGGTTTTGAAGCCCTTTGCTTCTGGGATGTGTGGTGGGTTGGTGTGTAAGAATTGCATGTGCCCCAGGGCGTTATGTGATGCTGCTCTCCAGCACCAAATAAGGCCCCACATCCATGAAGGCTCATGAAGAAATTCTTGCAGTCACATACTTGGGAGAAAGAGCAAAGCTTTCTCGCCTAAAATGCCTGGTAGGCTAAAGCAGGGGTTGGTAGAAGATAGATCTCCAGACGTTTTGGATCCCAACTCCCAACATTCCTGACCATTGGCCACGCAACAGAGGCTTCTGAGAGTTGAGGTTCCATCTGGAGATCTACAGAAGATCTACCTTCTGCCCACCCCTGGCCTAAAGAAAAGGTAACCCAAATTGGGAGCCAGACCTCTAATACTATGTTGGACCCTGGTTCTTCTGGCTACCCAGGGGTAGCTGTCCAAATGTTCCAGCAGCTCCTGACCATATCCCTGATTAATCTGCCTGCAATTCCCTCCTACATCCAGCAACTGTGGATAGTATAGCATGTGTAGCAATGCATGGAGTAAGGCGATGTCACAGCCTAGGGGCTGAACCTTCCTCCCCACTGTACTATCACAGGAGGGGCCTGAGTTAAGAGAGGCAAGTGCAGGAACCATCTCCTGAAAGAGTCCGAGATGGTAACATCCCACCAGAGGCTCACGTTGTTATTTATTATTATTATTTTGATTTATTTATTTAGCAATATCTATATACATGGTGCTTTACAAAGAACAGGTATGACAGGTCCTTGTCCCAAGTGGCCTACAGTCTCAAATAGACATCAGAGGAAAGGGGGAAACAGAGGCATAGGGTAAGCATGGAAGAATTTGTGATTTCTTCAATTGCAAGTACTTTGACTTAGTTAGAATTATGTATAGGGACTAAGGGAATGATCTACAAGCTTCTCAGAAATGATGAGTTTTGAGGAAGGAATTAAAGGAAATACAGGAAGTGGCCACATGGAGAAGTTTGGGGAGGCAGATCCAGACATAGGTGGAGTCATTTCAGGGAGCCAGAGGCTTTCGGAAGGCTGACTGGGAAGCAAGTGGTAGATTCATCTGCAGAGCCTATGGAGGCAACCCTGCCCCCTCCTCTGACTCCAAAGACTCCTTCTAAGAAGAGGGAATAGAGGAGAGTAGCACTCTGCTACCACAACACCTGTTGGAGCATCTGGGAAAAGGGAAAGGCCACTCTGAAGCACTTGTATTGTCCTCAGAGGGGACAGAGCTGGAAACATCAATGTGACAGCAGAGCTACTTAGAGTTTCAGATGGCTCCAGGTTATTGCAAGGGCGACATCTTTGCTTGCTCCTCTCAAGTAATTCTGTCCCGCCCCACTCCATCCAGTTCCATGGTGAGCTGTCCATGGGCCTGTTCTCCTGTCCCAGCTTCTGTTGAGCTTCATCAGAACTCCCTCTGTTGGCTGTAGCATGGAACAGGATAGGAATTGGTGCCTGACCTTTGGATGCTCAAGATTCTAATCCTGCACTGCCTACCCCCCAGTGGGTCCTCACCTTTGGTGGATTCCCCATGAACTTCTGTTGCTTTGGGTTATTGTCGTGTCCCAGCTCATGCAGATTTGGCCATACTAGTTTTCTGTCTTGGCTGATGTTCGCAGCCTGAATATCAGTCTGCTAATATCATCTACAACATTCATTAATATCCCCTTTGTTCCGAATCGTTAATGAGGAGATTAAATCAGGTCTGTCCAAACACTGATCCCAGAGGTCCCGTCACAACCGCCCCCCCCCCCCCCCGCCCAGCCTGCACGTTGCCATTTATCATTCTCCTTTGTCATTGGCCTTTTAGCCAATCCTCAATCCATATTTTCTCCACTCCAAGCCAATTTAAATTACATTTTTAGTTGCAATTTAATGAGCACCATATCGAATGCTTTAATAAGACAGAGGTATATTATGGACACAGCATTCCTTATTCCACTTAACCTTACTGCTCATTCCAAAATAGCAATTATTTTTGTCTGGCAAAATGATCCTTTGTAAGAATCCTTGGCTTATAAAACAGATGATAGCATCCCTCCACCCCCACCACAAGGAGATGAAGGTGGTTTGGAAAAAAGGATCACTGCTTTTGGTGTGTTTACTCATCCCACTTGCACCTCTTGGTCAAGCAGAATTGTGTATTGCTTCCAAAGCCTGCAAAACCTCTTTAACTAGATGCAACAGGTGGACAAAAGTGAAATGAGTGGATGCCCATGAGAAGCGAAACCTCATAAGAACATGAAACCTCATAAGAACACTATAAGTGTCCTGGTGAACTAGACCAGAGACCTATCTAGTCCAGAGGTGGACAGAAAGTAGATCTTCATGTGCTTTAGGCTTTAACTCTCAGCATTCTTGATCATTGGGCATGCTTGCAGGAGCTTCTGGGAGTTGAAGTCCCAAACATCTGAAGATCTACTTTCTGCCCACCCCTGATCTAATCCAACATCCTGTTTCCCACAAACAGTAGCCTTCCCCCACTGTTCTTTCACTAGAGAACATGTATCCAGAGACATGCTTGTATTCGGGGTGGGGGGTGGGCAGTGTGTTGCTTCTATAGAGTCAGAGGAATTGGGATGCCCAATGGTAAGATCACCTGGGAGATGGGGCTTGATATGAGAGAGGGGCCCCAGAGGTAGGGTGACTGAAAGAATGGGGGCAGAGTAAGAATTAGGCTAAGAAGTGTTGGAAAGTCTGGTATAACTTACAGCAGAGTTGCTTTATACAGAGAGTGTGTGTCAACACAGCTTTTAGTATTGGAGGCGGTAATCACAGGCTAAAGCCAGTTTAAAAGAAGTGCAAGTCAGCTTGCTGCATTAGTGCTTTTATAAACATCATCAGAGAAGCTATCTAACACTGTTTAATGACAAGTACCCCTTAAGGCTGGGTGAGTGAGTGTAAATAAGCAGAGGCATGATATTTGATGACTTGCTTTCTTTCCGGAGAGACCGCATGGTGCTTGTTGCAGAGGCAGGAGAAAGAGGACGAAGAGGAAGGTGAGGGAGCAGGAAGAACGAGCTGATCAGACAACAATGGGTATGAGCAAGACAAGCAGCTGATGATGCAACATATGCTCTACTGCCCCCTAGTGTCTGGAAGCATGCGGAGTTGTTCTGATTATCCAACAAGAAGAAGGATATTGAGGTATAGAAGGTAAGAGGAAGTAGGGATTTGAAGAGAGGGAGGAATAAAGAGAAAGAAGGCTGAGGGAAAATGTCACTCAGTACCACATGGGAAGGATTTGTACATAATAGGAAGGGACTGGACAAGCAAACAAGGAAGTGAGTGCTACATTTCACGTATTGATTTGTTCTAAGTAGCCAAATCTTTAACTGCAGCTCAGTGCATTGATTATTCTAGCCCACTATAGTGCTTAGCTAGAGTTAACCAAACAAGCATCTCTCGCTGGACAAGATGTGCTTATCCCAGTAGGGACCTAATATGTGAACAAACCCTCAGTAATGCAGTCAGGCTTTCTAGTCCTGAACCCTAAGCGTGAATGAGTGAAGCTTGGTCTACACATGGGGCAGAATTGAGGCAGTAGAGCCTTGAGGTGGCAGAACGGATTGCATCATTTCTGCCTGCACGTGGAGGGTTTAGGTGGAGGGGACTGCAGATTTAGAGTGATCCCTATGTAAACGAACTCCCCGCTAGTGGAAACTAGGTCCTCTGGGAGCAGTCTAGCCTATAGCCCCTCTCCATGATGTGCTAACTTTTTTTTACCTGAGGGGTTTTATTTCTTTCAGTAAGTATATTGAAAAAATGACCACCACCCCTGCAGTGTTAAGTGGCACGGCCTATTCTGCAACCTCAGGATTCTAAGACATAACTTTGCTGCACAGTAACAGAGCCAGGACTCACAGGGCTGAAGTGCCAGGAGCTTTTGATTAGACTCCTCACAGTAGCTGGTGTGCAAATGGATTTTTCGAGCAAGGATATATTGTTGTGAGCTATCCCTATTGTAATGCAAAGTATTGGAGTGGGTGGTCTTGGAAGAGCAATAAAGATCCAGTAGCTTTACAAAAGATCTAGAGAAGACATATGTAATATTGAGAGGGATAGATGGATCAACACATCTGTGCATTTTTGGACTCTCCTTGGGGGCATGGCTATGGGGATTGTTATGATGAGCATCCGTACCTCCAAATTAATGCTACACTACCACTGCATGTGTGAACCAGACTACTGTCTGAGGAGCCATTTTCTCTTCTGCTGACGGTGAAGCTCAGAGGTGGACAACTTGTCACCTACCAGTTGCTTTAGTTGACAGCTCCCATCAGCCCTAACTTGCCAGTGGTGAGGCATGGTGGGAGTTGCAGAGCCAGTGTGACGTAGTGGCTAAAGTGTTGGACTGGGAGTCAGGAGATCCAGGTTCTAGTCCCCACATGGCCATGGAAACCCACTGGGTGACTTTGGGCCAGTCACAGACTTTCAGCCCAATCTACCTCACCGGGTTGTTGTTGTGAGGATAAAATGGAGAGGAGGATTATGTACGCCACCTTGGGTTCCTTGGAGGAAAAAAGGTGGGATATAAATGCAATCATAAATTAAATAAATAAAATATCTGGAGGGCCACAAGTTGCAGACCCCTAGTGAAGCCTCTTGGCCTTGAGAATGGTTCAGTGCTCCAACAGTGGAGAGGCGAGCTTTCTGAAGTCCACAAACACCATGCCCTGCCTCCCCCCCCCCCCATTTTTAGCAATATCATGTTCCTCCATGTACCCTTTAAAAATTAGTAAATAAGAAGGCCCTCACAAGAGAATAAGGGGTCTGGGCCCCCTCTGACTCCCAGGAACTCAAGCATGGAATGAATGTCACAGTGAAGACCTGGTTGTCGTTTGTGGCATAGGTCAAAGCTAGACATTTATTTATTTATTTATTTATTGCATTTTTATACTGCCCTATAGCTGAAGCTCTCTGGGCGGTTCACAAAAATTAAAACCATAAAATCATTTTAAAAATATAAAACAAGCCACAATCCAAAAACAACAAATAACATACAATCTAAAAACACAACCAAAATAAAACCAGAATAAAACCAGCAGCAGGAATTAATACAGATTAAAATACAAATTTAAAACAGCAAGGATTAAAATTGAGTTACTTTAACTGTTAAAATACTGGGAGAATAAAAAGGTCTTCACCTGGCGACGAAAAGAGTACAAAGTAGGCGCCAGGCGAACCTCTCTGGGGAGCTCATTCCACAGCCGGGGTGCCACAGCGGAGAAAGCCCTCCTCCTAGTGGCCACCTGCCTCACTTCCTTTGGCAGGGGCTCACGGAGAAGGACCCCTGTAGATGATCTTAGGGTCCAGGCAGGTACATATGGGAGGAGGCGTTCCTTTAGATAACCTGGCCCCAAGCCGTTTGGGGCTTTAAATGTTAGTACCAGCACTTTGAATTGGGAATGCATTGATTTTTTTTTTTATTATTTCTTTAGTAAAGAGCAGGAAGTGTGTGATAATTATTAGGATCACAGCAGGTGCATAAAGGGAATTTAACGCTTTCTTCTCCAGCTAGTATCTGAATTGGAAGGAGACCCTCACCCATTTGGGCTCTTCTAAACCCTAGCTTTAGAAGAGGGTGTTTACGCAAGACTGCAACAGGGGAGGAGCGTTTAAATTCCTCCCGCCATGCTTGCTACAATCCTGATAAACGATCAGCCCTCTTTTCAGCTAATGCTATTTGCATTTTTAAACAACAACAAGAACAAGAACAACACTTGAAAGTTAAATGCAAAGACCATTCAATGTCAGGTCACATTTGGTTTGGCCCTTAGAAGGTGCTTCATGAGTTCAGCTAGTGCATGGTCTTTTTCTTTGTTTATACACACATTGGGGAGTGCAGATGTCATCTCTGGAGAATGACCAGTACCCCAAGAAGGCCCTCATGTGTGTGTCTCAAATGTTCAGTTCTCAGGAGGCTCCTGGCTTTGGGCAATCCATGTACTTTTCCCGCCTTGTCGACCCTCGTGAGGCCGGTTTGTGCTTTCCTCTTTAAGGGGAGCTGGCAGAGGAAATGTTCTAGCTCTGGAAAGGCAGCTGAAATAAGAAGCATAAGCTACAGATGAGAAGCAACAGCTGCCAGGTGCCACAAGGGCAAAGGGAACATGCACAAGAAGTGGGACAAACTCCTTGGTGGAAACCGAAAGCCAGTGGTGCCAGTAGGGTCGGATGTGGGGGCAGATGTCCAGGGTCCAACTCACCAGAATGAGCAGAGGGGCAGGCTTAAACACAGCCGGGATGGCTTACTACATTACCATCTAAATATGGGCAGGCCATAAGAGCAATAAGTCCAAAATCTAAAATTACATAACTACTACACTGCTGAAAGCAAAACCAGTTCTGATCCCAGAACCGGGGTGAGACTAAACTGGAGAACATTCAAACTTCTTTGATGGAAAAGAGAAAACAAAAGGAACAACAGCTATAGGAAAAGAAAGTTTTATCCTTCTACTTTGGGCTACTTTGAAAAATGCAACTTGATTCTGAGATTTGATCTCTGCTTTCCATCTGATCCAAGAACCCCAAAGTGACTCTGTAGTTGGGTGAGTCCCAAAGAAAGCTGAAGCATCTCCAAGATTTCAAAGAGGAGCTTCCTTTAAGTGAGGGCCCAAAGGGGTTCATGGTGGCTCCATTCAAAGTGATGGTTTTAACTTATGAAAATCTGGTCTGGAGAAACTATATGAGGAAACTCTGAAGGAGCTGGGGTGTTCGAGCTTAGAGAAGAGGGGCATGAAGGGTTGTCCAAGGATGGATGGGGAAATTTGTGGTTCTTGTAAGGCATAAGGGGCTCACAATGTAACATCAACTACAAAAAACTAGCTTACATATCGAGCAGTCTTAGATTGAGTCAGGCCACTGGTCCATCTAGTTCAGTATTGTCTACTCTGGCGGGCAGCAAGTCTTCAGGGTCTCAGGCAAGGGTCTTTCACCTCATCTACTACCTGATCCCTTTAAATAGAGGTGGCAAGGGTTGAAACGGGAACCATCTGCAAGCAATGCATGTGCTTCCCCATTGAGCTATGACTCCTCTTTAAGGATCAGAACCATAGCTAGGAACAGAAGAAGTTGCCTAATCCTGAGTCAGAGCATAAGACTATCTAGGTCAGTGGATCCTCAAGGAGTACAATGACAGACAAGCTTTCCTGACAGATAGTCTACAACTATGAATCTTCCAATTCTGGTCTGAGGAGGAAACCACAGGACTCAGTGCAAGGCAAACTGGTTGCTGCAAATCCTAGTGAGCAACTTGCTCCAACATGGTCAGAATCCAGACTGAAGCCTTTTATGCTTCACTTCAAAGGGCCCCTCCCAGACTCCACCCCTTACCACAACATGGAAACCTTAAAGGGACAGGGCTCTGTTCTGGAGCCTAGCACTCCTCCATCAAGAGCTCATGCTGGTCGCAAGGGGATGTGTGGATCAGCAAAACTTAAACTCACCAAAGTTCTCCAAATTCCATCTTGCTGCTGGTTCCAACTTGAATCTGTATCAGTTTGCGAGCTATTTCTCCCTTTTCACATAAAAACCCATGCATATTTTCATGTATATTTTCCCGATTGTATGCATCAATTGTGCACATCTTTGAAATGTACGCATTCTTCTAGCATGTATTTGTGTGCATTTTCCAGATGCATGCATTTTCTCATGCACATTTTTCAAAAGTACGTATGCTATTGTACACATTTCTTTTGGTCAATGAATTATATTGTAAGCATGGAGTTTTATGGACTCTGACCACAGATTGCAGCTGCCAAACTTTAAAAGAATTCTTAAACATCAAGGGATGAATAATCTGCTTCAAACTTGGCATGACTTAACAGCTCTCACAGTGCCAAGTTTCATCTCTTTATCTTTAAAAATTACAGAGCTGTAAGCATTTTGGTAAATTTCCATTGACTATAATAAAGCGGTTATCTAAAAACAGAGTGGTTCTTTGATTGATAATCTGATGAAGTGGAGCAAGGGAACTGCTCTGAAAAGCAGAGTAGATGAGCACTAGGGGTATGCATGGACTTCCAAAATCGGATCGGAATTGGGATCGGAACCAGAATCGGAACCGGTGCCTTGAATCGGATTGGAGGATTCCTGGTTCAGTTTGGAGCCAATTCTGATCCGAAAATCGGACGTCCGATTTTCAGATTGGACATTTTAGGTGTTTTTGCCATAGGCTTACATTGGGGGAAAGAAAGCTTTCCCCCAATGCAAGCCTCTGGCGAAAACATGGGGGTGGATGAGTGGAGACCTAACTCCCCCTCCCTCCCTCCCTGTCCCCCCCTCCGCTCGCTCTCCTTACTTGCCAGGGTGCCCACTTCTGTCCACTGCCATCTTCTGTTCCAATCTACTGAGAAACAGGCTTCGCGGCCTAGTTCTCAGTAGCGCGCCAGGTGATGACATCATCACCTGGCGCGCTACTGAGAGGCAGGCTGCGAAACCTGTTTCTCAGTAGAAGATACCAGTGGACGGAAGCAGGTAAGTGGGGCCCTCCCCCTCCCCCCCACTCGCGCTCCTTACCTGCTGGGGTGCCTGCTTCCATCCTATGATCCCTTCTACTGAGAAACAGGCTTTGTGGCCTGCCTCTCAGCAGCGCGCCAGGTGGCGCGCTACTGAGAGGCAGGCTGTGAAGCCTGTTTCTCAGTAGAAGGGACCAGCAGATGGAAGCGGGTGATGCGGCAGTTAAGTGGGGACTTCCCTCCCCCTCCCCCTCCCCCTCCCCCCCACTCATGCTCCTTACCTGCTGGTTTATCAGTAGTACGGAAGCAGCGGACGGCAGCGCGGGATGCAGGCAGGTAACGGGGGACCTCCACCTCCCTCCCCCCTTTCCCCCCATTTGCCCTCCTTACCTGCTGCCTCCTCGCTGCCATCCACTGCTGCCTGCTGCTTCACTACTACTGAGAAACAGGCCTTGAGGCCTGTTCCACAGTAGAGCGAGGGCACGCTGAGTGATGATGTCACCCGGCGCGCCGGCGCTGAATTGTGGAACATGCCGCAAGGCCTGTTTCTCAGTAGTACGGAAGCAGTGGGTGGCAGTGGACGGCAGCGAGGAGGCAGCAGGTAAGGAGCGCGAGTGGGGGGAGGAGGTCCGAGATCCGATCCTCTGATCTTTTCTGATCCGGATCAGGTCTTTTCGGATCGGATTGGACAATCCAGCTGCAGGGATTGGAATTGGATAATTTTATCCGATTTTGGCCAGATCAGGTCCGGATCGTGGATCAGACCCAATCTGGTGCACACCCCTAATAAGCACCTCATTGGAGTTCTGCTTTAAATTTCAGAGCAGAGCAGACCCGCTTCGCACACCCCTAGGAAATAGGACCCCAATACCAGTTCCTGGGGGACATGAGGAGGAGGATGCTAATGCACTCCTGCCCTGCTTGTGAACTTCCCATAGGCAGCTGGTTGGCCCCTCTAGAAACAGAATGCTGGATCCTTCAGGGCTCTGCTTGTATCAGCTTCACATCAACTTTCTTTTACGAGAGTGTAAAGGGCAGAAGTGGTTTTCCCAGACTTCATGCAACTTGTTTATGAATTGAACCCAGCACATTGATGCTTCCTTCCCTTGAGTGAGTGGGATGGTGACCAAGGAACTGGTCAAAGGCGCCCTTCCTATTCTCCTGGAATATGGAGCAGCATCCCTCCCTCCCTCCCTCCCTCCCTCCCTCCCTCCCTCTCTCTCTCTCTCTCTCTCACACACACACACACTTTTCAGTCCCCCAGTGCAAAGCCAGCTTCTCCTACTGGGTCACACTCAGGAAGGGGCTGCCACTTTTCGGCAGATTACATCAGTTGGTATTGATCGTCCGACTGGTTTATTACCTCATCATTCACCAGAGAGAAAATTACTTTGCTGCAGATTATGCAGTAGTTCAAAATTCCTTAGTGCAGAGAGGAGACTACAAATGGAAAAGGCTCTTTCTGGCTCAGCAGTGGGCAAAGTAACATGCATGTAAGGGGGAATGACAGACATTCTCACAGTGGGCTTCACGGGTGGTTTTTGTTCAGCCGCATAAGGAACCTCAAGCAACTCACCTAAAAGACTGAGTTCACACGACACAACAACCCACTCTTACATTTGAGTATGGATTGAGTATGGGTCGAAGCCGAACCATGGGTTGTTGTTGAATCATGGGTTGTTTTGTTGTGTGAACTCATCCGCATTAACAACCCATGGTTTGTTAACCATGAACAACTCACAAATAAAACCCATGACTTGTTTTGGGGTTGTGAACTATTGATTGTTTGTCATTAATAAACCATGGTTTGCTCGCATGCCTGGGTTCACACAACACAACAACCCATGGCTCAACAACAACCCATGGTTCAGCATCAATCTATGCTGGTTGGGTCTGATGGGAGTTGTAGTGCTAAGGAAAAGGCTCTTTCTTTGCAGAGCTAAGGACCAATGTGACATCAGCAGCCAGCAAACCAATTTCCTCTCCCTGCCTCCTCTCCTATTTGCATGTCAGAAAGCTCCAAAATCTACATGGCAAAGATGGCTCTGCTGTGGACCACCAACATTCCCACCACTAGGTGGGGCCTCAACAGTCATTGATCATTGTTGTGGTTTTACTTGTTGCTTTTGTCCACTTGGCATTTTCCTTTCCATCCTGCTGACCACCTGAGATCCACCTGCTTGTCTGAACTCCGGGGGATAGTCTTCTTCTGACATTGCTTTCTTTGGTATGCATGCATGAATAGGGAGGTGTCAGCCTCTGCATATTCACCAAAAGGATCATAAAAACAAATTACACTATTAAAGTTATCTGATACGCTGGCAGGTTTCTCAAGTGTCACATAAATCTTTGGCAAAACGAAGAAGAAGAACAAAAAGGTTAGCATGGAAGTATTATAGAATCGGTATTCTCATTTGTGCTACGAGTTGGGTTTTTAAAGCACTGCAGATCCATAGGTTGGAATTTTGTGGTGGGGCCTTAAGGGGGCAAAAAATTATAGCTGGATGGTCAAAGCATAAATCCAGGTAGCCTAAAGTGATTAAAGTTATTGAATTGTATGATGTGTCAGAGAGCAAGTGGTCAGAATGCTGCCAGCATGCTTTCCCTTATATCTCTGCAAGTAAAAAGGGCTAGCTAGAGACACGGCTGGCTCCATCATGCAGCAGCATCCCAGGGCAACTGCCTGGGCCCCTGATGCCTTCCCTATGACCCCCTTTAACTGGCACTCTGATCTGATGAACACTGGGTGCCTGAATTTTGGAAATGCCTTTGGATTTCTCATAAGGTCCCCAATGTAGCATTGTTGGAAAATTTTAACTGTGTCTCCATAGCTGCTTGCTGCTGTATCTGCTTGCTGCTATTTGGCACTGTCAAAGAGGGCACTTTGCTAAAGGCCTCCTCAGACCTGGTGGTGGGCCTAGCTAGAGGGTGACTGCCAGACTCACCATCACCCCAAAGAAGACTCTGAACCTATTGGCACTGGTCAACCCACTCTAGGGAGGCCACCTGGAACCCCTGATGCATTCCCCAAGAGCTGTGGAGACTGGTGGGCTTTGATTTCATTAGGGCTGTGATTCCATTCTGGGTTTCAGACTGACTGAAACTCAGAATAGAATCACAGTCCTACTGAAATCAGAGCCACCAGCCTCCACTGCCCCAGATCAACCTCCGCCTCCAACAATGGCTCTCTTAAAGCCTCTTGGGCCCCACAACCACATAGGAGCTTAATGCTAGAGAAAGGAGCATGGACCCTTTAAGTTTGCAGCCAGTATCCAATGGGAGGTGGAGCTTCTCAGAGATCTGAACTTACCTACTTAAGCCTTCACTTGCTGCTAGACCCTTGCTGAAACATCAGCTCCTTCCATGAGGAACTACCCCAGACTACCAGCTCCTGCAGAGCACTGTCCAAGGTGCAAGGCCCTGCCCTGCCCTGCTCTTGTTTACCCAGCATAAGTGACAACTGAAGATGCCTTACCAGTCATAGCTTCCTTATACCAGAGCCTACCTGAGCAGCCAATTGACTGGGAGCTTCCCCCAGTGCCCAACACCAGCCAGGACAGTTAATTCATGATATGAGGGTTCCTGGAATATCTCTGAAGGGTCTAGGCACCCTCTCACAGACATATATATATCCCCCCACCTCACAGGCTCTGTGGTTACAGCCCTGAAGTGCATTAGCTATCCTGTTGATACAGAAGGAATGTGGTGGTCATGTGAATTGGCTGCCCAAGAGAGTGGAACTGTTTCGTATCCTTCTGCCGGCCTCGTAAAGTTGATCTGTGCCATTATTTCTTGTGAGTTCTGAAAGAGGCTGTGGTTGTCTGGCTCTCACAGGCCATTAGTGTTTTCAGGGAGGGATAGTTGGCCACAGTGCAGATATTTCTCCCTGAACTGGTTTCTTAGTTTCAGGACTGGCTTAGCTTATCATGGCTATGAATCTTGCTGCGTTGGCAAAAAATAACATAAAAAGGGGGGGGGGAGAAAGCCCTAATCCTGCCAGGAAATTTAACCAGTTCTGGACTGGGGGGAATGGGGAGGGGGGAAGTTGACCTTTAACTTTGAGAGAGGCTCCTGTTGTGGCCAGCTTTGAAAGAGAGAGCTTTTGAGGTGGTGGAGAATCCTTCAGTTTACCTGAAGGGAGAGCGAACTAAAAAGCATCATAGCCCCAGCATTATGTCCAACAGAGGCATAGTGTGTGTGTGTGTGTGTATGTGTATGTGTGTGTGTGTAATGTAGTTGGCATTTATTAATTAAAATAGTTATGTTCCCCCTTATGACCCCAAAATGGGACCTTCAAGATACTTAACTACTAGGGATATGCAGGGACCCCCTGGATCGGATTGGGAGCCAGATCGGGACCTCCGATGTTGTCCTGGATTGATTCGGACAAAATCAGAGGTCCCTTGGATCAGATCGTATCCGATCCCGATCCGAAAATCGGACGTCCGATTTTCGGATCGGCCACCATTTTTGGTGTTTTCGTCATAGGCTTGCATTGGGGGTAAGAAAGCTTTCCCCCAATGCAAGTCTATGGGGAAAACATGGCGGTGGGTGGGTGAGTGGGGGCCTAACTCCCTCCTGCCTGTCCCTCCCCCCTTGCGCTCCTTACCTCTGGTGCTTAGATCTACTGAGAAACAGGCTTCATGGCCTGCCTCTCAGTAGCACGCCAGGTGATGACATTATCACCTGGTGCGCTACTGAGGGACAGACTACAAAGCCTGTTTCTCAGTAGATCAGAGCACTGGAGGGAAGCAGCTGCCCCAGCAGGTAAGTGGGGGGCCCTCTCCCCTCCCCCCTCACGCTCCTTACCTGCCGGGGCCATCCGCTGCCACCCACGGGCGGCAGCGGATGGCAGCAGACAGCCACAGCAGGTAAGGAGCGGGAGGGGCGGGAGGAGGTCCGATCCTCCGATCTTATCCGAACCGGATCGGGTCTTTCTGGACCAGTTCGGATCAGATCAGACGATCCAGATACAGGGATCGGAAATCGGATAATTGTATCCGATTTCCCCCAGATCGGGTCCGGATCATGGATTGGACCCAATCCACACACCCCTATTAACTACCATCAATCAATAAAACTATCATCAGTTAAAACAAGAAAACTATATAAGTAAATCCTCAGAAAGGCAGTAGCAATTAATTCACCAAAGCTGATATTAAATTATCCAACAGTGCCCTGGTGAAATGTGATCCTAAATGATATGGCAACAAAAAGGCAAAAGGAGAAGAAAAAAGCTGGATTTCCTACAATGGGGTTTTCCACACCTGCCTGGGCACTACCGCCAAGAAGGTCCTGCCCTTTGTGTCCAGTGCTCACACCCTGAATGGTGGTAGAACATGGAGCAGGGTCTCCTCTGAAGGCCAACATGTGTGGGCTCAGTACTAGGATACTTGGAGCTGCTTTATAATAACAGCTTAGTCAGAGGTGTTTCCAAGTCCTGCTGTTCATGGCAGAATTTATGCAGGCACGGACCAGACAACTTACCTTTGTAGGCGTTCCATGTATGGGTGCTCATGTATACATGCATATAACCATGTGCGCTGTCACATTTGTGCCTGGTGTTGACACACCAGCAGCAATGTGCCCTCTTGACCCATCAGTTGCTGGCATTCGAGAGCCCTATTCAGGTATTGTTATAGGGCTTACCCCCAACCCAGAAGGGAGCCGTGCTAAGTAGCTCTGCCCTCAAATGTTGCTTAAGTTGCCCCTACCACACGGCATCTGGGCATACAGCATGAACAACTGTAGAGAGGGAGCCTTGGGATGTCCAGTTGCATATGGAAAGGATCCCTTTCTGCAGTTGTTTACATGGTACTTGTAGAAACCTCTTGATGCGCATGACATCAGGGGTGGGACTGCTGAGCACAGTCCATCTCCCCTGGTTGGAACAAGATTTTTAAAGGGAGCTTAAGCTAACATGCAAATGAGTGATGTGCATGGAAACATGACCAGGTGTGCATGAAGTGGCAACCCATCCATATAGGCGAACTTGGAGGTCGCCTAGGGCACCAAGTAAAGTAGGGCTCCAAATGAAAATAAAAATGAAAATGTCATGTCTCTATTTTATCTGATCTCAGAAACATTGGTTGGACAGATGGGGAAAAACAAATAATTATAACTCTGTTTAAACAAACATTAAATGCAAAATAGGGGTGAGATGTTTTCTGGTTTAGCAAAAACTCAGCTTAGATCTGACCATGGGATTTAGGGGTAGTGGCACTGATTGTATGGTTCACTTAGGACACTGGTTGCTGGCAGCTAGTCTAGGGCTGCCTCTGCATGCATGAAAAGCTTACACAAGCCAGACTTTTCCTTGTGGCCCACTTCTTATTATCAATTTAATGGGAGGTGCTGGAAGCTGAACCCGGCATTTTACACATGTAAACTATGCGCTCTGTCCCTGTGGTATCTTACAGTTCAGTGACTAGAACAAACATCATGCTATTACGGGAATTACCTTCTTCATATACAGCTTGGATTCAGTAACCAAAATTAGAATTTCCACCAGAGCGGCTTCCAGTTCTTTAAAGTAGAGCTGTTTAATTAAGCAACGCAGTCACTGGGTTTATGAATGGCTTAACTGTCGCTGAAGATTCAGAGATGTAGCAAGCATAAATTTGCCCTGTGCGATCCGAGTGACAAGCTGTATGATATAATGTGCGGGATGGGAAATCTGCTCTGTTGAAGGCCACAATGGGAGCTTGGCCGTTTGCTATTGAACACTGTCGACATGAACCTTCAGTCACAAAGTGGATCTGTTTCAGACGCAGAGACATGGTTGGCTGGTGGGTTCCAATCTTTCTTCTGATTGAAGTTCCTATCTAGGGATGGGGCATTCTTTAGCCTTGGAATTTCTTCTTTCGATGGCTTTAAAGCCTTTCCATCGCTCCTGGAGTGTCCCAATAACTGGATATGGTTGAATGCCACAAATCCTTTGGTCAGCTGGGTTGCCAGCTCTCCATCTCCTTCTTCAACCTTATTTTTACTTGAGAATTCTCAGTGCCTCGCAATAGGTGTTCCTTTCTTTTGAAAGTCGGATCTCAGAGGCCCTTGCTCTCTCTGACCTGATTTAGCCATGTGATGTATGGAAGTCAGGGCTTTGGCTCACAATCTTGGAAACTCCTTGAAGTAATTCACACTCAGAGGTTTTTAACTTCCAAGCAGTTGCACTTAGAGTTGAATATCTGGGTGTACAAACAAGGAATACCAGGGGGCGAGGGTGGGACACATCCTCTTGTGGGTTGACTTTTAAAATTCATAGTTTGTTGTCCTAGTCAATGGAACTTCCTTGGACTCTAACCTCCAGAGAGGAAATCTCCTCTGTTGTTTGCATGACCATGAATTCCATAAGGGAATGAGTGTATGAACCTTCAGGCGGGGGGAGGATGTCACCATGGCCCAGGAAAATATCATGACATTCCTTGAGGCAAGGATGGGCAGACTTCAGGCTTTCTTTATTACTATCATGAACCTCCCACCAATCAGCTTCATGGGATTATCAGAGAGGGAGAAAACAATGTCTCCCTGTCTACATTCTGCACACCATGCATAATTTTGTACCACTTTACCATGTAAGAACATAAGAAGAGTCATGCTGGATCAGACCAAGAGTCCATCTAGTCCAGTATTCTGTTCACATAGTGGCAAACCAACTGTTGATCAGGAACTCACAAGCAGGACATGGTGAAACAGCACCCTCCCACCCATGTTCCCTAGCAACTGGTGTATACAGGCTTACTGCCTCTGCTACTGGAGGAAGCATATAGCTATCAAGACTAGTAGCCATTGATAGCCTTTTCCTCCAGGAATTTATCCAATTAAGCCTCCAAAATGGTGGCCATCACTACATCTTGTGGTAGCAAATTCCATAGTTTAACTATGCGCTATGTGAAGAAGTCCTTTCATGTATCCCCTTACTCGCCTATTCTCCAAACTAAACAATTGCAGCTGTTGTAACCTTCTGTCACAGGGGAGATCCTCCAGTCCCTTGATCATTTTAGTTGCCCTTTTCTGCCCTTTCCCCAATTCTACAATATCTTGAGAGAGCCCTGACCAGTATGACCTCTCATTGCAGTCAGTCTACAAGCCCTCTAGGGAGAAAAGGACACCAAAGCATCCTGCAAAGTCCTTTGAGGGGGAAAAAGATCACTATCATTCATCTGAAGCTTGTGAAGGACCTTTGATCAAACTGCTGTGTCTTGTCCCATCACCTGGAAGGCATGAAGTATCTTTGCATGAGCTTTAACAGAGGGATGCAGAAAGCGTCTCCAAAATGCCTAGTGCTACTTCTTTGGCTTCTCTTCTATAACTACATAAATGTACCTGTGAAAAGATGGAAGCAGGGACATGCTTGTAACACCCTGATTACACAACAAGGATCATTGTATAAGCCCCTTCTGTGATCAGAGACTGCAAAATACTACACGCCATATCCGTTTACTCTGCAATCACCTATACTCTTATCAACTTTAAAAGGGAAAAGCTTTATGGTTCTTTTGGCTAAAGATATGCTAAAAGAAGAGAATTGCCCTCCAATAAGTTATTAGGTGTTCAGAATATAATTCAGTGGGTGCAGCATGCAAAATGGCCAGCTGTGGATTGCACAGGCTGGCCATTTACCCATTGCCAAAAAAAGAGAGGCAATTTGCATGTGCTCATGCTTAAGTACAGATGCAAATTTGGAAATAATGACTATAATTTAAGTAGAACTACATTGCATTTCACCACTGAGGTTTGGCTGTTGGGCAGCATAGAAATATACTAAAGAAAATAAGCTGGTCTTGAACATTACTTCAGAGTACTTTCACCTGTGCAGCACTATCAATTTCTGGATGGGGTAGCAGGAAAGAAATGACTGGGTAGTAGGATAGAAAAGGTGTTTAAGCAGAGGTTTAATGACCACCTATCAGGGATGCTGTAGTCATGGATCTCCTGCATTGGCAGGGGGTTAGACTAGATGATCTCGGAGCTCCCTTCCAACTCTAGGATTCTTTATGAGGAATTGATATTTCCATACAGTGCAGGAATTAATTCCTGAATGCACACATGGACTGGTTATGTTACTGAATCACTTCTTTTGAAGTCAAAATCAAAACAATGCAATTGGTAAATCAAAGGAACTTTCTAAGTCTTCAAATGACTGAAGGCATCGTTAAAGAAGGGCCAACAATTCTCTAGCTGGAACTGGAATCCTCTGGCGTCTTTTATTTCAGAATCCTGCTCTTCCAAGGGGCCCTTTATTTCCATCTTCATTGAAACCCAGAAGTTTACAACCCCTTGGAATAGTTGGCCTTTGGACTCTTGCAGTTCTTTAATCTATGTGCAGAGGGCAGTCTCTCATCTCTACTTTCTTGGAGTTGAACCTTGAATAATTATTCTAATTTGCTTTCTCCCCCCCCCCCCCCCCATTCCTCTTCTGGATTTGGTGAAACACAGTTAATGGTTCTACATGGTCACTGAGTACCTGGTGAAAAGAGAAATCATTGATTAAGGACAGACAACTCATATTTTTGCCTTAGGGAGTTGACTGGAAATTGAGGGCCTTCTCTTGCTCTCCTCTCACAATCATCTCCATAGAGGACGCGCAAATGCTGGGCTCCAAGTCTATGTTATCCTGGAGGCAAATGAAATGAGAGAAAAGAGAGAAAAAAGCAAATGTTTTAGCAAAGAATGTTACTCATGGGCCAACTGGCCAGGTCTCAGACAGAAAGGATTTTTCTTTCTTACTTTTTTTAAAGCAGACGTCCAAAAACCAGTAATCCAAAAGAGAGGAACCAAAGAATGTTCTTCTTTGAGATATTGCTAGGATACTGACTCTTCTTTTATATTTTGTTTACTTGGGTATATATATCCAAGTACAGAAAGTAACAGGACCCTGGACTTTCTACCTGCCGTGCAAAATGACGTGCAAAAAATGATGAGCAGTGCTAGGCTGACCATATAAAAAGGAGGACAGGGCTCATGTAACTTTAACAGTTGTAGAGAAAAGGGAATTTCAGCCAGTGTCATTTGTATGCAATTAGTTCCTGGTGAAATTCCCTCTTCATCACAACAGTTAAAGTTGCAGAGGCCCTGCCTTCTTTTGTATATGGCCACTCTAGTATAGTGCATGCGCCTTTAACTGTTGTGATGAAGAGGGAATTTCACCAGGAACTAATTGCATACAAATGACACTGGCTGAAATTCCCTTTTCTCTACAACTGTTAAAGTTACATGAGCCCTGTCCTCCTTTTCATATGGTCAGCCTAAGCAGTGCAACCCTATAGATGTCTACTCAGAAGTAAGCCCCACTGGGTTCAGTGGTACTTACTGGTGCTTATGATATCTAGGACTGCCTCCATCTTGCATGACCTATTCTTTAAAAACTAGAATACCTATGGCCCACCCATATGTTTTGCATTTTCAAATTGAGCAAAAGGGTTATGTTGAGTTTCCATTCTTGCTTAAGAACATTCCAAATGCTCAACTGGATCAGATCAAGGATTACAACACTTTGCAAGAATCCCAGCAACTCACAGGCATTAAAGCAGGGCGGAGAACCCCAGGCCCTCCAGAGATCCTAATCTGAACCTTTGGGTCCCCCGGGTGGCTATGCCCCCTTTCCCCTAACCACTTGGGGGGGGTCCTGGCTTTTGTGCAGTTTTCCCACTGCCCCATTTCAAAGGGTTAAAATGCCTTACCTAAAGCTTAGTGCTGGTAGTAAGAGCTTTAAGCTACAATATGCTACTTCATTTTGTACACTAGGACATACCACTTTTCCCTTCTACCCCACCCCTTCTCCTTTGGTCATACCCCCTTCCTCTTAAGCCACATCCCTTTTCCCTTCAGCCCCACCCATCACTGGAATGTGCCCCCCAAGAGCTTGTCCAAAATAGAATTTGGCCCTTCGGCTGAACGACGTTCCCCATCCTTGCTCTGAGGGATTGACTGCAGTGACCCAGTGGCCAGTAATCCACCAATGAACCACGATCAACCATCACTCCTTAACCACTTTGTTAATTCATGCTAGCTCTTGTACATCATGGAAAAACACACAAAGGGATCTGTGGCGTTACCCCACATGTGTTTATCTTGTATATGTCTGCTTTAGTATATCTGGTAAGTATGGAATGTTGAACTGAGTGGGTGTGGTTTATGAGGTAAGAGGTAGGGTGGGGGGAGGAGTATTTAAAGGGTGACTGAAGAGAGTTTTGGTTGGTTAGAGTGGTGTGGAGTGTGTGTTTGGAGTTTGGAGGGTGGTTGGTTTTTTGTGTGTAGAGTGAGAGGAGTTTGGTAGGGGTGTGCACGGACCCCCCGGATCAGATCGGGACCCGGATCGGGACCTCCAATTTTGTCCCGGACTGGTTCGGACAAAATCGGAGGCCCCCCGGACCGGATCGAGTCCGATCCCGACCCAAAAATCGTTAATTTTTGTATCGGCCGCCATTTTTTTCCCCATAGACTTGCATTGCAATGCAAGTCTATGAGAAAAAAATGGCGGCGGGTGGGTGAGGGGGGGCCTAACTCCCTCCCCCCCCCGGGGCCGTCCGCTGTGGACGGCCCCGGCAGGTAAGCCCCCTCCCCCGCACTCCCTACCCCCCCTGGGGCCGCCCGCTTTCATCCACTGGCGCCCGCGGGCGCCAGCGGATAGAAGCGGACGGCTCCGGGGGGGGGGGTAAGCCCCCTTCCCCGCCACTGCTTACCTTCTCGGCCCGTCCGCTCCCGTCCGGCGCCGGCGGCTACTACCAGCGGGCTCCGCGGCCTACTCTCGAGTAGCGCGCCGGGTGATGACATCACCCGGCGCGCCACCCTAGAGCAGGCCGCGGAGCCTGCTGGTAGTAGTAGGCGCCGGCGCCGGACGGGAGCCGCCGGGCCGGGAAGGTAAGGGCCCCCCTCCCCCCTCCGCGCGCCCCCTCCTCCCCTCCACGCACCCCCTCCTTACCTTCCCGGCCCGGCGGCTCCCGTCCGGCGCCGGCGCCTACTACTTCCAGCAGGCTCCGCGGCCTGCTCTAGAGTAGCGCGCCGGGTGATGACATCACCCGGCGCGCCACCCTAGAGCAGGCCGCGGAGCCTGCTGGGAGTAGTAGGCGCCGGCGCCGGACGGGAGCCGCCGGGCCGGGAAGGTAAGGGCCCCCCTCCCCCCTCCGCGCGCCCCCTCCTCCCCTCCACGCACCCCCTCCTTACCTTCTCGGCCCGTCCGCTCCCGTCCGGGGCCGGCGGCTACCACCAGCAGGCTCCGCGGCCTGCTCTAGAGTAGCGCGCCGGGTGATGACATCACCCGGCGCGCCACCCTAGAGCAGGCCGCGGAGCCCGCTGGGAGTAGCTGCTAGTGCCGGACGGGAGCGGACGGGCCGAGAAGGTAAGCGCCCCCCTCCTCCCTCCCCCCCGCTGTCCACTTTCATCGGCAGGCGCCCGCTGGCGCCCGCCAATGGAAGCGGCGGTGGGCGCCAGTGGGCGCCCGCCGATCCGCCGATCCTCCGAACCGGTTCGGAGCCTTTTCGGACCGGTTCGGATTGGATCGGCCGATCCAGCTGCGGGATCGGAAATCGGATAATTTATCCGATTTCCCACTGGACCGGACTCGGATCGTGGATCGGGTCCGATCCAGTGCACATCCCTAGAGTTTGGTTTTATAGGGATTTAGGATTAGTGTGGAGATCTTATTGTAGGCAGGTTTGAAGATATTATATTCTGAAAAATAAAACTTTGTTAACTAAAGTAAACTTATTATTAATTTGTTAGCTGCCAAATACCCGTGTCAGCTTGGCCTTATTTACCTGCCCTACCATTATTCAACACACACATACAGATTATACTCACAGTTTAGTTTAGTTTACAAGAAGAGCCTGAATTAAACATTTTCCTCTCATAGCTCATTTTCCCCTCAGGTTTTTCAAGTGGTGGCGCTTGGCCTGAGAAAAGTTTATGTAACGTGCCTGATATAGAGGTAACATCGCAGGATCCTTTAAAAAAAAAAAATTTGAGGAATTTTGGCAAAATCTATGGGGATGTTTTGCCAAATGTTTCTGCCCTGGATCTATTTTGAACTGCCACTGTTGCCAACTTTTGCAGTTTTTTTATTGCATGTCTCGAAGAGTTTGTTTCCTCCCCCCCCCGCCCCTTCCCAATGTTCCAGTGGCCTATATGATCTGATCTCAAATTTCATTTTTCTCCAAAGCAATTTTCGCAGCCTCTTAGCTATAAAGGAAAATCTTTGAACATGAACCAAAAAATGTGATCTGAGAGGACCCCGGGGCTAAATAACTCAAACATTTTTTAAAAGAAACAAAATGTATTTGTGTGCACATACACATACAGAGAGAAAGCCACAGGATGTATAATCCAATCCCATGAAAATGTGTTGCATTGATTCATTAGTTGTGAATGTTAAATTATTAGTAAGGTTGATTCTCTGGAACTTTTCTTTCTTTCTTTCTTTCTTTCTTTCGCCTTTCCTTTTCATTCTCCTTGCAGAAGCAAATCAGCAACCATTTTATGATTAAATATGCAATGCAGCTCAATACTATTTGTGTTTATGAAGAAGTAAGTCTCAATGAGTGTTAGGATCGTAGCCTAGTGACACCAATCTGATGTTGAGTCTACAACTAATCCTTTCATCCAGGGGCATACTTAGGCGGCGGCACTGGCAGAACTAGGGAAAGCCACCTTGGTTTTCGTTCTGGTGTAGATTGCCGGAAGGAGCGTCAATGCATGCCATGACGCTGGGTGTTGCTGCTGTGTGCAGCACCCGGCGCTGTGAAGAGGCGGTCTCTGATACTAGGAAAACCTGAAGCCGGCATTGGCTGGCTTCACATAGCTATCTAAAGGGGCTCCTTGTAAGTCTATTAGGTCCAGGGTATAAAATGACCTAGCTGCACAGCTGCTTTCATCTCATCCTTGGTATAGAAGATCATCAGGTTATTTTTTTTTTTAAAAAAAGTCATCTTTCCTCCCTAGTGGTGGATAAGGAAGCCAACCTGGTTTGTATTATCCAGACCTGTCTAGATAATGCAGGGATGATCACATCTGTCAATTCAGCTGGCTTCACACAACACACTAACCCACCCATGTTGAACCATGGATTATCATGTTGTCTGAACACAGTGTGTTTTCTTCAGAGTAGGTTATCGTGTTATCTGAATGCAGCACTTTTCTTAGGGTAGGTTATTGTGTTGTTGGAATGCAGCACTTTTCCCATAGAATGGGGTTATCATCATGCTGCTGAACTCTCAGCACACTCCTAGACCTGTTTTCTCAGGAGCAAGCCTCATTGTGTTCAATAGTGCTTCCTCCCAGGAAAGTGTGTTTAGGATTGTGGCCTCAAATTTAGTTTTAGTTCTTCAGCACCACCCAGGGTGAGCTCATCAAATAAGGGATGCTTTAAGGTAGATTCCTGCATTCAGCAGGGGGTTGGACTCGATGGCCTTATAGGTCCCTTCCAACTCTACTATTCTATGATTCTAAGTGCACCATCTGCTAATAGAAATAGGTTGCAAACTGGCCAAATCGCAACAATCCTGGTCTCAGAACTAAGGGACATTTTATTAAACTCCCCAAGCTCCTTCCATAACCTATTTTGTAGTAGATTTCCAGCAGTTGCAGAAGAAGGTATTTTTAAAGTGTTTTTTTTTAAATCTGAGAACACTCAGCCTGGAAATAACAGGAACTTTGAAACTAGTGCTGAATCCAAGAGAGCTCCCATTTTTCTGTAATGCATTTTCTTCTCATGGTTCTGATCATCCATTAGATTGGAAAGAAGGCTAGTGCCATGATATAAAATGGTTGATAGAGTTTTGCTTTCTTCTTCCTCTTTCTCTTCCTCCTCCTTTTTTGCTAGCTGGGGAGAGTGTTTTCAGCAGAGGATTCAACTTTGCAGTGATGTGACTTGAATCTGAAAGGAACGCCCCCTAGGAGCAAAGCACTCTCAATTTCTGGACCAAGAATACCATGATTGTTCCATTTTTCTCCATGCTGTTCACTGGCAAAGTGCCGCACTTTGGGTTAAATATGCTGCTTAAACTGGTGTTGACAGATAGTCTTTGTCACTGGCTTTTGGAAGAAAAGTGTGATTTCATGGCAAATAGGAGGGAGATGTGACCAGTAGCAGTTCCAGTTTTTGGGGGGAGAGGAGCTTGGGAAAAATATCCTCTCTGAGTGGGCCCACTTCCTTTCCATTGCTTCTGCCATTGCCAATTCACTTGCTGACTTCATTTGGGACTAATCTGCCCAGCTGCTCAGTGGGAGCTGGCAAGGTGAGTAGAGGCTGCTGCTGTTTCTCCTTCCTCCTGTCATTGCTCACTTGCTTAGAGGGGACAGATGAACAGGCCATGGCAGCAAGGGAGAGGAGCAGCAGGTTCAGCAGTGCTGCCCTAGTCAATGCGCAGGCCTTGGCAGATGCCCAGTGAAGGCAACCTCCGATATCAGCTCTGCCAGGGACTACAAGTGGAGAGCCAGTGTGGGGTAGTGGCTAGAGTGTTGGACTGGGAGTCAGGAGATCTGTGTTCCAGTCCCCACTTGGCCATGGAAGCTCACTGAGTGACTTTGGGCCAGTCATAGACTCACGGAGGAGGAGGATTATGTACACCGCCTTGAGTTCCTTGGAGGAAAAAAGGTAGGATTTAAATGCAACACAATGCAATCAATCAGAATGTGTTGGCATGTGTGTTGGCATGTGTGATGGATGAGAAATGGCACAAGCATTGAATGGCAGGGGTAGGATGGACTTCCTGGCCTCTCCCATGCTCATGTTGCATTGCCTCAGAAACTAAACTGAGCAATCTGTCCACCCCTGCAATCGGTAATAACTTATTTCCCAAAACCAATATGGCTGAGATGGCGACCAATTTGGCTGGGTTTAAAAAGGGGTTAGAGAAGGCTATCAATGGCTACTAGTCCTGATGGCTCTGTGCTACCTCCAGCGTCAGAGGCAGTATACCTTTGCATATCAGTTGCTGGGGAACATGGTGCTGTTGCTGTTGTGTCTTGCTTGTGAGTTTCCAGTTGGCAGCAGGTTGGCCACTGTGAGATCAGAACGTCTAGAAACTTCATCTGATCCAGCATGGCTATTCTTGTACTCTTTTATTCTTATTACTGGATGTTGCCTTAAAGCAATGGTAGTAGCCTGCAGGAAAATGTCCTTCCTCAATCCCCAGTTAATCGAATTGGTGTTCAATGTAGTTTAACTCTATCTCATTGACATCAAGGTGCTGCTCTCTGGCTGGATCATACCCACATTTTGCTGTTTTCAGGGAACCAAAAAAACCCAAAAAACCCAGGCTATTACTCCTCTCTTAAGTTTTGATTTTTAGAGCAACTTTATTCCTGGCATTTATTACATCCCTGTGACCCTGTCCAGAAGACATGCTAAGCCATGGTGGTTAAGCATTTTGAACTAAACTCCATGGCTTACCATGTGAACCATGACTTAGTGTGTTGTGTGAACCATTCCTAACCATGGTGGCCCACTAGGCTGACCATATGAAAAGGAGAACAGGGCTCATATAACTTTAACAGTTGTAGAGAAAAGGGAATTTCAGCCAGTGTCATTTATATGCGGTTAGTTCCTGGTGAAATTCCCTCTTCATTGCAACAGTTAAAGTTGCAGGGGCCCTGCCTTCTTTTGTATATGGTCACTCTAGTATAGTGCCTGCAACTTTAACTGTTGTGATGAAGAGGAAATTTCACCAGGAACTAATTGCATACAAATGACACTGGCTGAAATTCTCTTTTCTCTACAACTGTTAAAGTTACATGAGCCCTGTAATGGTGGCTACATAACCATGGTTTAAACATGCTCTCTAACCATTTGCTGCAAAAGGGTTAGTGGCCTAACCATGGTTTAGGTTGTCATCTGAACAGGCCGAGTATAACAACAACAACTTTTGATGCATATTTTAGTTTTCTTTTTCTTCTTAAGGGTACCTATTAGGTAAATGCACTGAGATAGCACAATACTCATTACTAAAGGCAGGGCTTCCATTTATATTAAGGTGAACTGAATTTTTAGACCATGTTTTATTATAACGTTTCAATGTTGTATCATGTTCTAGTGTAGCAGTTTGTTTGTTTGTTTGTTTGTTTGTTTGTTTGTTTGTTTGTTGTTTCTGTATGTGAATTCTTGTGAACCACCCAGTGAGCTTCAGCTATTGGTTGGTATAGAAATAAAATAAATACATAATAATAACTAGTCAAAACTTTTGATCATGGTAAACTGTAGCATTTGAACATATCGTTCTTAGAGAGTGAGAGATACTGCCAGTAGGCATGGCAATGTTCATTTAAACCAACGGTTTGAAATGGTGCCCATTTTACAAGTGGAATCTTATTTAAGTTTGTTGCCATCCCCAAACCCACCTACTAGATGTAATTCCAATCCATGTTGTGTATAAAATCCAACCCAAGGAAGATGCTTGGCAAACTAGCCAGTTGGCATGGCTAGAGAAACCTTCCCTCCAGTGAAGATAGGCAATGAAATTTGCAGTTCCCCAGTTTCTTTGGCAGCAATCTTCCAACCGCTGATTCTGGAACAGAGTATGAAAAGTCAGTGGGATGGCTCTAGCCTGTAAGTAGCTTCAGGACTAAGGCTTTGAATTCTTAGCAGTGCACTGAAATGAAGGAAGAATATCTCTGTGACCTTAGGGAGCGCTTTTTACATATTTCAATCCTTTACCGCTGACATGGAACCTCAGTCTCCTGGGGAGCATGTCAATATAACGGATTAATAGTGCTTGTTATCTTCTTCATCACCAGCACCATTACCTATCTTATATATCTACACACTCAGTAATACGTACCACAGGCTTTTGTTATCCTGAGATGCTTGGGAGGAGAAAACAGTAAGGCATTTACACTTGGATAACCCTATTGAAGTCAATGGAGCTTCGCCAACATAAGTGGCCAGTGAATCAAACTCTTTGAGAAAGCCATGCCAAAATTTGCCTTTATAGAGCAAATGATGGGGTTTTGTGCTTTGCCACTGAAAAAAGAGGCAGCTAGCTTGTATATCGAACCCCATCTCTCACAATAGCTTTTCTTGGCATTGCCGTACGATCCTGGTGCCCTCACAAAGAAAGGAACTAAGGAGGCCCAGAAACGTTGGCTCAGCCTCAGCCTTCCCAAGGAGAGCAGGGGAAAATAGCATTGTCTGTCAAATGGAAAGGGATGAAAACAGCAGGGAGAGGAATTACATCTCCAGGCTTTCAGGAGATGGTTGCAATCAAAGGAAAAGTGTGTCGCTTTTGACAGTTTCCCGTTAAAATGGCTCAATTAAGGAAGACTCTGGAAAGATCTCTGGATGCCTCTCCTGTAATTAGAGATGTATTACCCCCTCCTCCCTCCCCAGAACATTAAGCTTGTCATCTTCAGTTCTGAAGGGCCAGCTGCAATGGAGGGAGTCCAACGGATGCTTGACATGAGTGGGATCCCGTAGGTGCAGAGATGGCAGAAAGGCATAGGGAGGCATGCCTTCAGGCTCCAAATGGTTACTTTAGGGGTCTTCATTTTCTATCAGCAGTGACTTTTCCTTTTTGGGGAAAGCTGGCTGCTTCACTTGGAGTCACTGCTGGCATGCTACCACATACCTTTGGGGAAAAAAAACCATTTGAGTTTGACTGCTAAATCACGGGAAGCCACCATATACCTGGTCGGATTATTGGTCCATTTCGCCCAGTCTGCTTTGACTGGCAATATCTCCCCAAGCTCTCAGGCTGAGGGTCTTTTCAATCACCAGCTAGATGAGCCTTTTCATTTCGAGCTGCTTGGGACTAAAGCTGGGCCCTTCTGCCTGCAAAGCAGATTCTCCCCCTTTGAGTTACAGCTCCTCTCATCAGTGATTTTTCAAACCATAACAAACTTAATAGGTGTTCTGTGATATGAAGATCCATCTCAGCAGACAAAGCCACCCCAAAGACAACTTATCTTCTGTTACTGTTCTCCGGCTTCACAGAATGGCTGAGAACATTCTAGGGTATAGATGGAGAACCTCCAACCCAGGGCCTCAACTGAGGCCTCATCCTTTCAGGGCTTGTAGGGAGAGGAATCTTTGCATGGTGGGCATCTCCTTAGCACACTGCTCTCTGTCCCAATTGGGGATGGCTCGCTGGCTCAGTGGGAGAAGGTGCAGAGCAGGTCCCCAATCAAAGCATCAGCTGGAGGATCTCTGGCCATCGCTTCAGCCAGGGACTGCAGATGTCAGTGGGTATGATCCAGCCCACTGATGTCATCAGGCCTGTGGAAGGTCGGGTGGAATGAAATCCTGCCTCCCACCCAATTTCAGGTCCCCACCTCTGTCCTAGGGTGTACTTTGGATTGGGACCAGAACACAGTTAACCCTTTCCTCCATACTATTTTCCAATGAACATCGTCCCCTGTCCCAAAGCCTGTCTCATGGAGTGGAAACTTGCTGATACTGTTGGACATATAACGTATAACATCTGGGGACAAGGCAATTTTTTTATGAGGGAAATGGTGTAAAATCGAGGATTAACCCATCCCCCAGTGTTGTGGTCCCAATCCAAACTGCCCCCCATGGCTGCTAGGAACCCTTGAGGGACGCTATGTCCTGCTTGTCGATTCCTCATTGACAGCTGGCTGACCCCTGTGTGCACAGAGTGCTGGACTAGATGGATCCTTGCTCTGATCGAGCATGGCTCTTCTTGTGTTCTTATGTTCTTATCCTAATTGTGGTGGATTCTGTCCGTGAATTAACACACCACCACATGTGATTAAGTAGCATTTGTGGCAGTGTGCTAAATCATGATATTTGGTGGCATGTTCAGACAAACAATTTGAACTGAGATATATTAAATCCAGTGAAAACTACCAGTAACTATGTCTTGGACAGAACCCTCAGTAGCATTTGTGTGTGATGGATTGAACCAGAGTCCATCCAAGTTAGGAGGGCTTTAAACCACATTGCAGGAGAAGCTGAGCTGAAATGTCTGTATGGGTTTCCAAATGTCCCAAATAAGCCAAATGGTGACATCATCCTGCAGCAAGTAAAAAACAACAACACCTAATATAGAAAAGATATTAATTTACCTACATTTCAATACAGAAAGGGAAGGAGAATGGGAAATGAGAGAGCTGGAGAAGAGAAGCTACAAGATGGGATTAAGATCTACTGAGCATAACTGTTTGGAGTCCCATAATTAGAATGTCAAAAATTGATGGCTAAGATTTACACACAGCAGTGCAGAAGGGAAGATGTAGCATAGCGATGAGCTATTTCAACAGAATGAGCTAAGGCAGCTATGGACTTTGATTATGAAGATGGCGTAAAACCATTGGGCACATGGAATTTGGAACCAAGGAGAAAATTACACATGGGATCGGCTCCAGACTGATGATGAATGATGAGGCTGAAATTTCCCAAGACAGCAAAGTGAGGAATTCAGAAATCACTTGATGCTTGTTCTCACAAGTGTCTTTAATTGGCTTGAAATGAACCAAATATGCAGAATAAAAAGAGTCTAAAGGCTGTGATTTGAAGAAGAAACAACAGTGTTATGAGTCAGAATACAGAAGATCCACCTGGAAGGAGAAATCATCCCCTAGCCTGGGGTATTGAGAAGTTGGGGTTGTGATCAAGATCAAACTACTATCACTTAGTCTCCCAAAGCGATTAGGCCAGTCGTTTCTTGAGACAGAATATGGGAGTTCCAATATACTATTGGAGAACAGTGCCCACATGCCGCACGTAAGAGGGTCTTGCTCAAACAGAACAGATGGGCTGCATGCACTAATCCCAAAGGATCCCACTGCATGGGGCAAAAAATAAATAGAAAAAGGCAGATCCAGATACCTGCTTTCTGCACAGTTAGGCCATTGCTGGATGCCACTGCACATGGGCAAATGGAATGGATGGGACAGAGGCTGATCTTCATACTGCCATGTGAATGCAAATGTTACCTACTTCATTCAATGGATGCAATGCCCAAATGGATGAGATGTCATGTCTTCTGCCCTCAATCCCTGCTCTGGCTCAGAGGAGGACTCAAAAGTAGAAGAGACTTCATCCGGTAACCCATCATCTGCTAGTAACCCATTATCTGCTACTCCAGGACTTTTCAAGCCAGAGGTTGTGGTTTTAGACTCTTCAGATTCAGGAGGCAGCCCTCCAATGCAGTCCTCACTTCCTCCACATCATAAGGACTAGCAGCTGCAGAATCAGACAATGGCACTTTAAGAAGTAGACTGCTCCTTAGAGGAGGTGGAGTTAAAAGCAGGTTCAAACTGGCCAACCTTCATGAGGCTTCAGAAGGCCTCTCTATGGCCCCCTCTACAAGGATGCGCTTTTGCGCCCGGTTGTGCGATTATGCGCATTATCGCAGACGCGCATTTACTCCTAATCCCTCTGCACTGGAGGCGGCGAGAGGCGGCGAAACGCATTAATAGATGTCCAAAAAGCGCTTTACAAGAAGTTAATGCGCATAATCGCTTGTTCACACGGGGGAAATGCGCTTTAACGGCCGGAGCAAAATAAAACTCGCGATTTAACGCGCATTCGAAAATGCGCATTATCGGGGAGATAACGCGCCTCTACGCCCGATTTGCGCTCCGTTCTTGTAGAGGTAAAATTTTTAATGAACCTTCAAAGCGCATTAAACCTCTCTTGTAGAGGCACCCCATGTTGCTGAGACAATAGCTTTTCTTGAGTGAGTTCCAGTCCACATCTGCCACAGTGATCAGGATTCTGACAAACCCTGCCTGGCCTGAGTTTACCTTGTCATCCTGCTTTCACAGGCTTGACTCTGAGTCATCAGACTTGATGCTTCTGGTAAGTGCAACTGATTCAGATTGGCAGCCCTGGGAAGCTTGAGCTGAGCTACACAGGACAGAAGATGTGTGCGCCTTCCCATGTGCATTTCTGTGTTGCTGTGTCTGGCTTTTCTGCAGACAATATTATTAACATGTGGTACCTCGTTTCATATGAACATCTCTGGATCAGGACTAAGTTTCCCATTAACGTTGCTTAAATTAGATGTTGAGCATCCACTTGAGCCTCACACTTGGGTTTGAAGAAATGTTGTGTTACCAGTAAGAAATGAATAGTCCTTCTTGCATCATGAACTTAAACATGCAAAACCTGTAGCTGCTGCTCCCTCTAGTTCTATATCCCTTTTCATGTGGCCTTTCACTTCATACCTGGAGGGCAGTACCAGTTGAAGGGTTTTGTGAGAACCCTTGAACAACATGAGTTCAGTTGCCCCCCTCCCAAAGTATTCCCCCTTGCTCTTCATAACTCTGACTGCTGCCTGTTTGCTTCTCCCTCTGTGCCCAAACTATACCATTTAGGAAGAGGCATGCTGATCATATATTCTTCATGCGGAGTGTTTCCCAGCATCATTCTGTTTGCCAGAAAGTTTGGTCCAGGTCTCAGCCATTTTGCAAAAGAGGCATGCCATGAAAATGGAGAAGGACCCTAGCTCAGTGATAGAAGGTTGCAGGTGTTATTCTTTTTTGTATTTTTTCTGACTGATTATATGTTCATCCTGCTTTTCAGGTGCATATTATCTCTCAGTCATTGGCATATGCCATTTTAAAAGAATCAGGTAATGGTGATGTAGGCGACCCTCTAGCTGAGACCCCAGAAACTAGCGCTGTGCACAGACCTCCCAATCCGATCCGGATCCCAATCTGTCAGTGTGGTGTAGTAGTTAGAATATTGGACTGGGACTCAGGAGACCTGAGTTGTAGTCCCCACTCAGCTATGAAGCTCACTGGGTAACTTTGGACTAGACACAGACTCTCAGCCTAACCTACCTCACAAGAATATTGTGAGGATAAAATGGAGAGGAAGAGAACCATGTAAGCTGCCTTGGGTTCTTTGCAAGAGAGGGGGATGTGGGATATAAATGTAATAATAAAATAAAATAAAATAAAGTGATACTTTAGTAATAATAAAGTAGGGAAGGGCTGCAGCTCAGTTTCAGAGTATATGCTTTGTATATAGAAGGACCTACTTCCCATCCCTGGCATCTCTGGTTCAAGGAACAAGAATCAGGTAATGAGAAAGAACCTCTATCTGTGACACCAGGGAGCCACCATAAGTTGAAGCAGGCAGTACTGGATTGGATGGACAAATAGTCTGACCTGGCATGACTCCATCTTCTTAGAGATGGAACAGTTTGTGGTGCCTGGCTGTCTGGGAACAGTCAGATAATGGACAAAAGTTCCCATAACACAGAATGGCTCTAAGAACTAATAGACACCATGGTCCTCATAATCTTGGGGATGGACGGACAGATGGCTCCTTATGTTACCCATCAAAAGACATTGTGCAGTAATTCCATCTTTCCCTTTTTAATGGATTTTTTGCAGTAAGACAGAAATAGTGATGGGAAAAGCTGAGAGGGTTGCAAATGGAAAACGGTGATGTCTGGACACACACACCATACAACTCCATGAATGAGGCAGGGTGATTGCTCCATCAAAGCATTGGAAGAAGGAACTGGCTGTTGTAACATTCCTATTGGAACCCACTCAAATTGTGAGACAGGCTATGGAAACTTCCTTTTGAATATGGATGCTTAATTGCTGTAGCTTGTTCCAGGACTGAGAGATGGCACACATAAAAAAGAGGTGCATGGTGCCACACTCTCTGGAGCTATCTGGCATCTCTATGTCACAATCAGCATGCTGGTTGTAGACATGGTGGGGCTGGAAGGAATGTAGTGGAACCAATGTTGGGGCCTCAACCCAGAAATAGAAAGGAGAGGGGAAGCCATCTTGAATAAAGAGGGATGTCTTGATTCCCTAAGGAGCACTCTTTTCTTCATTATTATTTCTCACAGTTGTATGAAAGGATGCTCTCCTACTATTTCCAGGCCTTGCTTTATAGCTTCCATCCCTGGTGAGTCCTTTGTGGCGTGTTTGTTACCAGTACCTGTCTCAGATGAGAAGGTGTGGCTACCTGCCTTAGATGGGGCGACTTATATTATCAGACTGTTAGGTCAACTGTGCCTTATGTTAGGTGTGGATAGAGATTTTTTTTTCTCCATCTCTTAGAACCTTCGAGAACCACCTCTCCCAACCTTGGGTTCCCAGATGTCACTGGCCTACAACTCCCTCCCACCCTGACCCTGGGTCATGCTGTCTGGGGATGATGGGAGATGTATTCCAGACGGAGAGGCGAGTAAGAAATAAATTATTATTATTATTATTATTATTATTATTAACATCTGGAGACCCAAATTTTGGGAAAGCCAATCTAGAACATGGGGTCCTTCAATGACACTGGTCCGCCAGAGATTCAGGACCAGCAGAAGGAAGGACTTTTTCACACTGCCTGTCATTCATATGTAGAACCTACTTCCATCAGATGTAGCATGAGGATCGCTAACTTAGATAGCTTTCAAAAAAGATTGGACACACTCATAGAGTAGGGTCTACCAATGGCTACTAGTCACTAGGGCTATAAGCAATCTCCAGCTTTGAAGGTAGTAGGATATGCCCCTGAGCACAAGAAGTTGGGGAGCAACTATTGGTGAGGACTATTGCATTTATATCATGCTTGTGACTTCCCAGAGACAACTGATTGGTCACCACTTTGGAAAATACACTGCTGGGCTAGATGGATTTTGGGTCTGATCTAGTTATGTTCTTCTGGGCTTCTGAGGACCTGTGGGATCTCTTGAGTTGTGGTATTCTACAACATATTCTGAAGGTGAGATTTGCCCCATCATTTGCACTCAGCCAGTTTCTTTTCCCTTCCCAAGAAATAGCTCAGGTATACTTCCCATCCCACCTCCACTGATGCAATGGTAGATTGACCTCTATTTCCGTAGAGTTAGCATTTTTTGAATGCAAGCCCCTTATTTTCATTCATGTGGGGCTTCGAATAAGCCAGGCACCTAGAATTAATGCTGAAATCACTCCTTCTACCTTGAGGGTGGTGCTTTCTGTTAATTTAGTAACAGATTTGCATTTTTATCACTTTCTTGGCTTAACTGATGAACATTAATTCCATGCAAGTTTCTCCAATTGCTGGATACTTAATTATTTGGCCAAAACCTTCGGCAGAGCGAACTTAGTGCTATAAAAAGGGTCATTTCCGTCTTGATCTATTTTAGTCCTTTTCAAAAAAAAAAAAAAAAGAGGGGAAAAGAAAAGAAGAAGCAGGATTGATCCCTAAAGCAGCTCTTGGCCTGTGACTCAATGGCAGAAGAAGAAGAATGAGTGAATAATCTGTCTGATTTCTGTAGCTGACGAACGTCAGATCCATTTTTATATTCAAGTCTGTCGACACTGCAACACATTTCATCTTTGCCTCCGTTCATCAGCCACTATTCTATTTCTTTCCATCACTCTTGTGCTTCATTTAAAAAAAAAAAGGCAAAGGAGGGTGTGAGGAGAGAACTTGTGCAGAAATAGTTATTTTTATCACTGTTTCAGAAACTGAAACACTGTGTGATGATGAGTATTTATCACTGAGCAGAAATCTATGTCTGCATTAGGTACTATTACAGAAAGGTAGATGAAAGATGGATGCATCACTTGGCAGGAGAAAAGACAATGCCTGCCGGGCTTCTTCTAAAGGGCTAAAGGTCACCTGAGATGTGGTGACATGTTTAAAAAGTGATAGCATTGGTTAAAAGAGGATTCATCACATGGAACGCACCTGCCTCCTCCTCCTGCCCTGCTTCCGTCTTGAGAGAAGGTATCTGCCCAAGTGTTGACCTCAGTTTAGCACAGACTGGGGGCTTGACTTGAATGAGGTGAGCTAGAAGAGAGATGGTGAATGTAAGACCCAGGAGGGCTGAAGCAGTGTGTGTGTGTGTGTGTGTGTGTGTGTGTGAGAGAGAGAGAGAGAGAGAGAGAGAGAGGAGGAGAAAGGGTACTTGTCCATAAATCACTAATTGTCATAATCTGGAAAAATCGTAATCTTTTCAATTTTATTTCCTCCATCCTGATAACAGAGAAAAAAAATCTCAGAGGAAAGAGAACAGGAGAGTTCACAAACGAGGATGCACCTGGAAAGAACAGTGTTCTTTTCAGTTCTCATGGTTTCAGAACTAATCTTGTGGCTTTTTCTTTTGTTTTTGTATGTTCTGAATGTTTAGAACTCACTCTCTTAAGATCATTCTAATTAGCTGAAAGACCTGTTACCAAATGTTCTCGTGCATAGGCATACATCAGCTGGCATGTGTTCACATGTACCCGACAAACCTGGAAATATAAGGATCTTTTGCGCCCGGTAGGTAGACCAGCCTTCCCCAACTTGGTGCCCCCCAGGTGTCTTAGACTACAACTCCCAGAATTCTTGAGCATTGGAAGTTGGAGTCCAAAACGTCTGGAGGGCAGCAGGTTGGAAAAGGCTGTTATTCCTTCTATTTGCACACACAGTCAAATTCGTTGAATTGTGGGGTGGGGATGGACTTTTTGTATCCTTTCAATGCATCCTTATGGGGTTAGTGCAGGTGGCAGTGGGGGCTGGTGACTCCGATGTCAGTGAGGTGGTGAATCCACTCTGAGTTTCAGTCAGAACTGTGAAAGTGCTATCCAAGGTGCTGAATGTATTTGGAGGATAGGGTTCAACACCTTGGATAGCTCTTTTAGAGCACTGGCTGGTTCTGACTGAAACCCGGAGCGGAATCTCCATCCCATTGACATCGGAGCCACCGGCCTCCACTGGAAGGTGGCAAAGTCCAAGCAAGAAAAGAGTGACTGTTCCACGTTCCTCCTCCTGGTTCTGTTACTTCCAGTTAAGAATGACAGTCCACAATCAGCCCACAGGGGGAACGTGCTACCTGGCTTTTGGCAGTCTGGAATATGTCAACTGTGAATGCTAATGCAAGATATTGCTTTCACATCAAACATACTTTCTAGCCTTGAGGGGTTTCCTGCCCCCCCCCCCGCTTTCTCCCAGGAAAGCCCCAAACCAATTTAACACCATTTCTGCAGGTCTGGAGACTTAACAGGTTAGTATTGGTGTGCGTGCGTGTTTTTAATTTGTGTATCTCTCTGGCATGGCAATGCTACATTTATAATAACTAAAAAAGAAAGGGCGGGGAGTCTTGTTTATTGATATGCAAATGTCAAGTGTGACCAGGGGAGAAGGCAGCTGCTAGAGCTTTTTAATTACCTGGGTGGTGAAGCCTCCTTCCCCCAGTCCTGCCCTTAATGAGTTGTGACAGAAGTTAGCAGATGACACTCACCAGTTCATTAGCCGTTCCTGGGACACCCCCCCCCCCCCAATCAGGGTCACCAACTATCAAGCAATGCTGGATCAGACCAAGGAACCCATAAGCAGGACACTGGTGCAACAGCACCCTCCTGCCCATGTTCCCCAGCAACTGTTGTATATAGGCTTACTGCCTCTGATACAGGAGGTAGCACATAGCCATCAGACGAGTAGTCATCGATAGTCTTCTCCTAATAAAGTCAACGGCTAAGCATGATGGGAGTTGTAAGGAGGGGGAAAACATCTGCAGAGCCGTAAGCAGGACTGCAACCTTTCCAACACGTGTACTCTCTTTCTCACGTGACGATATATGCTAGTGGAGTTGGATCCCCCACCCAGGGGAGCTCACCCTCGTAGGACGGGAAACCTCAGGTGTACGACGTTCCCCCTCCCCCCGCACCCTGAAATCTCGTTACTGTTATTTCGGGCGTTCTAACCCAATCGGCAGGGTGCCGTGTTCGAATTTTGCCCCGCCGGGTCTGGCTGGTGGCCTCACGGGGATGTATAGGGGGAGATATAAGCGTGTGTATGTGAGGAAGATCCAAGGGCGGAGGATGAGCGGAACCGAGAGCGCCGGCCTCTGGCGCCGCCGCCGCCGCCGTTGCTGTTCCGCAGCCAAATACCCCTCCGTTCATTCCCTCCAACCTCACCCCAACCCGGCCAGCGCCGCCGCCGCCGCCACCGCCTCGCGCGTCCGCTCCTGCCGAGGCAGCAGGTCGGTGTCCCTTTAAGCGGTCGCGGGAGGGCGGGATCAGCCAGCCGCCAGCCTGACAATGGGCCGGGGCAGCTGAGTTGGAGCAAGTTCCACGGCGTGGCGGCTGCGGCGGGCGCAACAGCAGCTTCCCCATCGTCGCGCCCAGGCGGGCTGGCCCCATCCCGGCGCGCCGCGAGGCGCTGGAGACCTACACGCCTGCACAGAGTTCTTGCCGGAGTGCGCTGAGGAGGATGGAGCCGCGTTGGCGATGAGTTGATTCCCGAAACTGCTGGAGCCTTGCCTAGATCGCGAGTCCCCTCCCTCCCTCTCCCTCCCCACGCCACGAGATCCTTCCCCTCTTTCACCCGAGCACCGCCTCCCTCCCACCCCCTCCCGACACGGCTGGGGGCAGGTCCCGGGAGCCGATCGCCTGCCCCCCTCCCCGCGCCGCCAAGCTCCTCCGCGCGCCCGCTCCGCTCTCTTGCGGCGAGAAGGACCCCCTCCCTCCCCTGCTGTGGATGCAAGACTCTGGAGGAGCTTTAGCCATGCGGCGGAGCTTTCCGCTTTGGCTCCGGAGCTTGCTGTGCTTCTGGACGGCCTTGGTGGGACTCACTGCAGGTAAGAGGCGCTTCTCAAGGGAGGGGGGGGGCTTTTCTCCCAGCGACGGGTCTTCTGCTCCCTGCTGGTTCCCCCCTTTCCCCCCAAAAGAAAACCACCCCAAAAGCTCCTTGGAGAGAGATGCTATGGTGGTGGTTGGTATCCCCTTGCCTGGCACTTTCTGAGCAGACCTGGGCGGCAGAAGAAGAACGTGCAGTTTTGGTCTCAGCCCGCGATAGGGATGCTTTGGGGAGCTGCGCCTTTGCGGGGGACTCATGGACCCCAGATCCGGGAACGACCGCGTGGATCCCTGGCCCTGGGAATCTGGTGGCTAGTCTCTCTCTCTTGTGGGGGGCTGCGTGAGTCCTCCCCCCCCTTGATCGGGAAAGCAAAGCCTGAGGCTCTGCGGCGAGGCTGAGCAAACGGGAGTGGGGTAGGAAGGATGGGGAACCAACCCGGATTTTTGTGACGGGGGAGTTTCAAATCTGGTATTCAAGGTTGCTTGTAGGTGTAAAAGAACATCTTCTGGGAAGAGGGCAAGAGAAGATGGTAGTCTGCGCGTGTCCTCTCGGGTTTGGCGGTGGCCCATGTCCGTCTCCCCTCCCTCCTTGCCTTTTGTAACCTTGACAAGGGGGCGACTGCATTCCACCCCAGCTCTGACACATTGGCAGTTGCTTCAAAGATCATCTGATATTACCTGTATATACAGGGGGCTTCTGTCTAGAGCAGCCTTTTCCTCCCCACCTGGGGCCCTCCAGAGGCATTGGACTACAAGTCCCAGCATCCCCAGCCAGCCATGGGACTTGTAGTCCAACACTTCTGGAGGGCCCCAGGTGGGGAGGAAAAGGCTGGTTTAGAGGCTGGCCTGAAACACATATACCGATTTGCCTCGGGCATGAAAACCTATCTATATTTGATCCTGTGTATATTTCCTACTATGTGTTCATGGCGTGTGTACACGCAGAGAAACGACAGCGTGCGTTGCCACTTCCCAGGACATGTTACCCATGGTGGGATGCTACGCGCACGTGCTGTGGCGGTTGTGCTCTCCCTGTCAAAAAATGGCCCTGATCCTATTAGGCGCATGTCCCAACATGCAGCCTTGTGGACTCCCCCCTCCCCCTCCCGTGTGGCCCAGAATGGAGCGTTAGGGCTGTGTGTGTGGAGAGTCCTGGCCTGGCCTCACCCTAGAGGCTCTTCTGCCTTGCACTTTTCATGGAGGTAACAGATGGGCCCCGTGTGTGATAAAAGAAACTCACGCAGGGGATGTGTAGCCAACTACAGGCTAGCCGCAGCGGACAGGCTGTCAGCTGGAGCTTGACTGACCTTTCAGATCCCTGACAATTGAGGACTCCAGGCTTCCCCCTGGCTGATATTAGTACAGTTTGCCTTTGCAAGCTCAGTTCCATTCTCTTTCTCTCTCTCAATTAGAGACACCACTAAAATTGTCTGGATATGTTCTTAATTTGCCTCCTTCCCATGATCTCGGTTGCCTCTTTTTCTTCTTCTTCTTTTTTTAAATGAGGAAACAAAAATCCTCAGACCGTGAACTCTCTCAAAATCTGTCCGCTAGAGGAGGCATCAAGACACTCAGTGGAAAAAAAGAACATGGTGTGGATGAAGTGAAAGGCTTGGAACTGCTAGAGATAAAATGACTGTCTGTCTTTTAAAGCAAAATCTGCAATTGGAAAGCGTGCAGTGCATTACCAAAGAAAAACAACAGTAAAGCTGAGCAAGAATAAAACTGAACAATCGAAAGGATGTGTTTTTAATTCTTTGATTATTATTATTATTATTATTATTATTATTATTATTAAAATATTCTTCTGTTTTGGATTCAGTCACAAATTTTGGGGGGAGAATCTGAACTCCAGCTTTTTGGGGGGGGGGGGGGGGAGAAGGACTATACTGAGTTTCAATCCCCTACCCACCCATCTGCACCCTTATCTGAATTTTGTCCACAAAGACATTTATTTATTTATTTATTTATTTATTTATTTATTGACACTAAGATTTGCATGCTTCTGTATTTGAGGCTGTTTCTGTTGAGAGAAGGAGAATATTGCAATGTTTTTCCACATTGCATTCTTACTTGAACGTTCTTGCCTTGATGGAAATTTAGGTGCCGTGACTGACAGTATCACCCTTGTAGGAAAGGAGCAACAGAGTTAGCTTAAGTGCAGAGCCATGTGCCTGGAGACTGAGGTCTTGACCGAGTTAGCTTTCATTATATTGAAGTATGGTAAATCGGTGAATTTTGCATGGCTGTTGCTATTGCCTTTGCTCCAGCTGTTCCGCACGGTGAGCATAGGAGGAATGCTTTAGGCTGAACGACCGTGGCGGCTGAAGGATAATGCCAAGTGAAAAACATGATGGATTCACATTTTAAATGTTTAGGGAGTAATGGAGCTGATTTTCTTCATAGCACAATGCGTCCAGCTGAGAGCAGGCATGCTGGCAACAGGATCTGACAGAATCTAGCGCTCATGAGCTGCACTGCTGCTTAGCTGCATGCCTGTTATGAAATCAGCAGACAGGAGCGTGTACCAGTTCGTTAATGTTTGAGAGCAGAAAGTGTGTTGCGTGAATGCCATATATTGAGAACAACTAGAAGACACACTCATTCAAAAGGTTACCTTAACTCTTGGCAGAGCCAAAAGCTTTTAGACTGCCCATCTCAATATGGTGTCTTCCAGATGTTTTGGACTATATCTCCCAGCATTCCTGACTATTCACCATGCTGGCTGGAGCTGATGGGACTTGGAGTTGAAAACATCTGGAGGTCATCAGGTTGAGGAAGGCTGCTCTATGACCTTTCTTAAGGAGCTCTACTTGGGGAAAGGTTAGCATCAAATAACTTGCTGTCAGATGAACTGTGAGCATTAGCTGCAACCCTGGGCAAAATTACTTGGGAGTAAGCCCCAGTACATTCAAATCAATATATCTAAACCTATTATACCATGAGAATCATTTGTCCTTGGACTCCCAACTCCCATCATCCCTGATGACTGGCTGGGGCTGATGGAATCCAACAACATCTGGAGGGCCCATATTCTCCACCATTGGACTAGGCATTGCATCTAGTGGTTAAAATCTGGGCTCGTCTCTCTGAAAGACACAGCCTCTGACAGAGTAGGAGACCTTCTAATCCCATAATCATAGCATAAAAATGATTCTTACCACTGAAGGCCATTTCACACATTGTCAGGGCCAACCTGGGTATACCGTCAAGGGGATAATGATGTGTTACATGCATTTGCATGTAACTGAGCCCTGGTGCCATTTGTTTAAAATAAGAAGCCAACTCAGGAATAGGAATTTGGGCCCTGGCCAGTCATCAAGGATGATGGGAGTTGGGAGTCCAAGGACAAATAATTCTCATGGTATAATAGTTTTATGTATATTTATGTGATGTAGAGCATGGGTCAAGCCCTAACCTGCGTAATCACTTCCTCCCTCCCTGTAGAGATGGACGGATTTTGTTAAATCCCTTCCATCTGTATTTCACGAATTGTCAGGTGTCTTCCATTCTTTCATCCACTCCTCATTGGAATCAGGTTTTTTTTCCAGTTTCCTGAACCTGCGTTCACATTGGAAAGTGCCCACTTGAGCCAATGGGCTCTTCCCAAAATGTGCATTTGGGCAAATGAGCAAATGCTCCTCAAATCCACAATTTCATGCTTCAGCCTATAGATATTGAATTCAATGGATTTACTCAAAATATAACTAAGTCTGGATCCACCCCAAACTTTGGAGGTTTTCTCTAATTCTAAACGGACAGAGGAAACAGCTGAATAGCCATACTTCTCGCGTGCTATCATTAGTACAGGCAGCAGTTCTTACAGTTCTTGTTCGTCTACAATGACATCCTTTTCACACACCGCAGCCTCTCTAAGAATGGTCTGGGGAAGCCTTCCTGAACCTGCTGCCCTCCAGGCATTTTGGACTTCAACTCCTATCCAACATGAGCAATGGTCACAAATGTTGGGAATTATAGTCCAAAACATCTGGTTCAGGTGCTGGCAAGAATGTGCTTCTACCCTGTGATGTGACAAACAGGACACCCCAGGTAGACCAAGGAATTTGCTTCTACCCATAATCTCCTGCCAGAAAGCTTCAAAGAAAAATTATGATCAGAGCTTCCAACACAACTCTTCAAGAAGTCCCTTGCATCTGGATGTGTGTAGCCATGTACATTGTTTCATGCTGCCTGACACCATATCCTGTCCCCAGAGTTGAAAGGGATTAGGTTCTGTGTGTGTGTGTGTGTGTGTGTGTATGTGTGTGCATTTTTACATATCATTGCCATCAGATGCTGGTGTAAGATTCTAGGGATATAACAATGCTTTGATGTTCTTAATTTTTGATGAGCATTTTTGTGTGTGTGGGGTGGGGTAGAGGCTGAGTTTACCATCTGGAGGTTAGATTAGGCTTATATATAACCTTCCATTAGGGTTTCATGCTACAGCATGTTGTGCTAATGAAAGTTAGCTTGACCTTTTCTTGTTTCAATGGGCCTTTGTTTCACTCTTCTTCTTCTTCTTCTTCTTCTTCTTCTTCTTCTTCTTCTTCGCTGCAGTGAAATCTTCCTCAACTTGATGCCCTCCAGATGTCCTGGCCTTTCCCAAACTGATGCCATCCAGATGTTTTGGACTACAACTCCCACCAGCCCCAGCTAGCATCGTCAATAGTCAGGGATGATGGGGGCTGCAGTGCAAAACATATGGAGGGCCCCAGCTCAGCTGGGGAGGCAAATCCGGCCCTTTGGGGTTACTCAGAGGGTCACCCCCCTTTCTCCTGACTATGTATTGTTTGGTAATTTCTTAGCTTCTGAGCAGTTTCCCACCTCTCCATTTTAAATGAATGGAATCCTGTCCTGAGGCTTAATTACAAACACTGAAAGCTTTTAGCTCAAATATGCTGGTGTTTTTGGTACTTTGGACCCATCACTTTTGTCTTTGGCCCCACTAACCAAGAATGGAGCCCTCTGAATGCTCTGATGAAATTGAATTCGGCCCTTAGGCAACGGACCTGCATTTGCCCAGGCCCCATGGAGGACCAGGATTGGGCATGGCAGCGAGGATTCTGAATCCAGGAGTTATCTTTTTACAAATGCTTATAGCACAGAACTTCTTGTATGGCAGTGTAGGGCACATGAATCCTTCCACAAGGTTTGATGGGATCCTCATCCAACCACAAAGTTGCCTTCTGGTCCATTGGCCATGTTGGGTCTGGAGCACTGATGTTGGCCAACCATCAAGAGAGTCCCAGTAATGGTTCTCAAGTACCATGGAAGGTGGAGAGGATGGAGCAGCCAAGCACACCTGGAGGGCACCAGATTAGGGAAGGCAGCTCTAGAACTCCTTATTACCTAAATGCTGTAACTTGATATAACTTTTTGTGTATATCCTTTCACAAATGTGAAGTCCCTTCCCTTTCCTCCTCTGTAAAGCTGTCTAGATAATTGAGGCCAGACAGTGCTTGGCTGTGTCACTCGCTAAGAAGGATTTTTTCTCCCGTATTTTTTTTTAACATCTTGCCATTTGGCAGAGCTGCATCTTTTCTATTTCATATGGTGGCAGATGATGCTAGTGGGAGGTGAGGGGGAGGAAGGAAATGGCACCAGCGGATTCCTCGACAGTTGCTGCTGGTTGCTACTCTTTGCGTCATCTTTGAGAGTTGTTGTGATCCTTATATGGGCAGATCTTAGGTCAAATCCTGTTAAGGGAGGAAGCGCTTGCGCCTTCGTAGTTGGAGTCACTAGGACAGGCTGCTGGGAAGCGGCTGGATTTGAAAGCTGTAGGCTGGAAATTTGAGTATGCAGGGAATATGTTTGCAACTTGTATTTTGTGCTTGGGCCACCTACAGCGGGATGAGCTGTCAGGCTTCTGCAGCTTCTCAAAATGTTTTCATTCAGCGTTTGCTGACTCTGTTAGGAGGGCAAGCCATGTCTTGGTACCATTTGTTTGCTTGTTTATGTATTTATTATTAACATCTGTATACTGCTTTTTATACTAAAAAAAAGTTGGCAAGGCAGCATACAACACTATAAAATAATAAAACCTTGCGGCAATACAAACAAGAATATTAACAACAGTAAAATCATTTTAAAAGAACACCTTTTAAAAGGTTAAGTTGAAAAGACGTATCTTTAAACCCTTCCTAAAGGTCAAGAGAATGGGAGCCAAACATACTTCTTGAGGGACCTCACTTCATAGTTTTGGGGCAACACAGGAGAAAGACCATTTGGGCATGCCCCTTTTGTGGCTAATAGTGCCCTCAAAAGGGGTTCTCCTGCAGATCTTACTATTCAGGAAGGTTTAGAGCAAGGCAGGCGGTCCCTTAGGTAGCCTGGTCCTAAGTCACTCAGGGCTTTAAAGGTTAAGACCAACATCTTGAATGGGGTCCAGAAAGTAAATGGCAACCAATGCAAGTCTTTGAGGACAGATATAATATGGTCCCAATACTTTGCACCATTTAGCAGTGTGGCTGCCACATTTTACACCAATGGATGCTCCTGGAAACTCTTCAGAGGTAGACCTATGTAGATCACACCCTGTTCATACACAGGGATACATTCCATGTGGCACACCCACACCCTATGTGTGATTGCTTCTTAAATGTCCCATGGTGCTCTGCAATGGAGTGGGAAGGTCAGCTAGGAAGCCTCCTTATACCAGGTTAGAATGTTTGTTCACCCAGTGCGCCACTTCCCGATTGGTGCCATCCAGAGGTGTTGAACTTTAATACACCCCAACCACAGCTAACGTATGTCCAACACTTTCAGAGGGCACCAGCTTGGTGAATACCAATACTGTTTACTCTGAAAAGGTCTTTCCCATCCCCTGCAATTTGGATCTTTGAAAGCATTGGGTTTTTTTTTTGGGGGGGGGATGTTGACACATTCCCAAACTTGTGATCACATTAAAAATGTGTTGTTTTTTAATGCACACTTTGAAGTGTGCATGTTTTTTTAACAACAGCAAAACTCAACTCATTTTCATGCTTTAATCAATAGAGGGAAAGTGCATACTTTCAAAAAATGCACACACATTTTCTTCATTTGTACGCACTTTTCTCATTTGGAATGTCCAATTTTCCTGAAAAACCAATTGGCAACTAAAATGGGAGTGAGCCAAACTGAGCTTCAAAGTAATGTTCACAGAATTTTGATGAACACTTACATCCCTGCGGAAGGGTGTTGGATCCTCACTCGCCCCAAATGACCTACTGCCGAGTCCTGTTCCCAGCAGATGTTGCTTCTCTTTTGGACTCCGGAGTTGGCAGCTGATACCCAGTTTTCCTTGCAGTCAGAGACACAGGGTGGGATGTTTTTAAACTGTGATCAACCCTCAACCCTACTGCCGGTGGGAATATAATACGACATAAGCTGAAAAGCAGCATTCCCCAATTGGATGTCCTACAGGTGTGTTGGACCACAGCTCCCAGCATACTTGACCATTAGCCATGCTGTCTGGAGTTGATAGGAATTGAAGTCGTATGGAGGACAGCTGGTTGGTGAAGGCTGGGTTACAAAATGGAGAAAACACTGAATTCAAAACTGAGAAAATATTTTCTTCAGTGTTCACTGAGAGATAAGGACTGTAAAGTACTTCATCCACCAAAGAGTGTTAAAAATAATAATTCTGGAAAGTATATTCAGTCAGTTAGGCTCCTGAAGGATCGTGATTTATGTTCATTGAAACAAATTCTTTTTGTCGCCTGCAGGACAAAAGGTTTGTCGTGATTTCCAAGTTCTGTCCCCTTTTGTGTGCATTTAGGACAGTGACCTTAACTGATCTTGAATTGCAGAGGGTGGGGACAACTCTCCTTTTCTCTCCCCCTGGTGTAAGGAGGTGCTGTATCTTGTATGCTCAGAATGAGCAGCTTGCTTTGTTAGGCTTCAGTGTACAAAGCTTGGTCGAAATTTAGAAAAATTGTGTGTTGCGAGAGTGTCACGTGGAACATGATTTGGGTGTTGTTCCAGAAAGACTGAAGATCATCTTCCAAAGAAAGCATTCTTTTTAACAGATTCTCTCCCCCTCCTACCGCTCTGCCCCAGCATCTGGGCTTCGAGTGGTCTGAGCAACACACAGCACGTTCATTATCTTTTCAAAAGCTGGAAGAGAGGGAGCTCTTTTTCCCCCCTTTTTTTTGCAGGACTGTTGATTTTCATCACGGGATGTTCAAGGGCTGGGCTCCTGTGGAGGGTGGTGGCTCCGATTTTGGTGGGACTGTGAATCTATACCCAGTTTCCCTCAGAACCAGCAAGAACAAGCTACTCAAGGTGCTGAGCCCATTTTAGGGGTAGGCTTCAACGCTTTGGATAGTTCCTTTAGAGTTCTGGATGGTTCTGATTAAAACCCAGAATGGATTCACAGCCCCACTGAAATCGGAGCTAATGCCTCCACTGCTGGGTCCATACAACCCGCTTCTAAGTCTCTCTAGTGGTTTGCCACTGATATTTGGTGACGAAACACTGGTTTTTGATGGTGGTGGATGCCACCACCAACAGGAGTGTGGAATATGGCTGGGGGGGGGGGGTGGAGTCTGGACTCTCCATACACAACCTAAACCACAAATGTGTGTTAATGATTCTTTGGGACTCTTACCCTACCCCAGTTCATGCATATTACTGTGGACCCCCTGTTATGTTTAGGTTTCATTACCATCACCTCAGCTGGTTCAAATGTAGGCTTTCTCTCACCTGGTATTGGCTCATACTGCAGGTATTCTGGATCCAGCATCATGAATAACCATCAACAGATTGCCCTATTGCTGGTTTTCTTTCCCCCTCACACTACCCTGCTCTGCTCAAGGAAATCTTTATTATTTTCAGGGAAGGGTAAAGTCCAAGCAGTTAAGGACACATTAGTATTGCTGAAATGGACAAGGATTTCCCCAACCTTGTCAGTTACACCTTAGAGCAGGCAGGGAAAAAAAGCTGTCTTCCTGAGACAGATGGCTCAGTTCAGACAACATATTAAGCAACAGAGGGGTAAATAACGTACTGACCATGCGTTAGGCAGGAGGAGCTTCACAGATGACATGTTGCAGCCAGCGCTGCTCGGAACCGGCAAACGCCCCGGCTGCTATGAACACGCGGTGGCCATTTTGGTTGCAGCCTCTCCTCCCTGTGTCCTCCAGCCGTACCCCAGCAGGCACCGTGAGTGCTGCCGGCTGCATAGAGCGGCTGGGGTTTTTTGGCTGCTCTAGGCAGCAGAACTCTATTCCGAAACGGAATAGTCCACGGAGAGGGTGGGGGCTGAATTCGGACGACACTTTAATCAATGGGGCTTTGGGCTAAACAACGTGCAAGCCTGTTGTTTTGCTCCATTGTTTAAAGTGCCTGATTAACGTACTGTCCATTGTGTGTGCATTGTGTGTTGCCCTCCAGACGACACAATAAGCAACACAACTGACAATGGTTCCCCCCCTCCTCCATTGCTTAATATGTCATCCAAACTGAGCCAATGTTTACAAAAAGTAAGACATGAACAAAGCCACGCCCAAATGTGGACAATTCTGTGGGTAAAAAGTAGTGAGTGGAGGACAGGGAATGCATTTCAGAGAATGCAACTGATCATAATTAATGCATACACAATAGAAAGGATGAGCGGTTGGTTGCATCCAAACTAGTCCGGCATCCATTCGTTAAGATCCTCAATCATAACTTTCTGTAGAGGTCTACTTATTTATTACATTAAAAGAAAAGAAAGAGGGGGGAGAACTACCACAGAACTTGAAGCAACCTACATAGTTTCTTCATCCTCTCTGTCCCCATTTTTATCGTGTGAAGTAATTTTTTGAATGAGAGATACCGACCAATACAAAGTGACTTAGGACCAAATTACATGTAACTCAAGTGATCTATGTTTGGATCTTCTGGTGTTTTTGTTTGTTTGTTTTTGTTTTTAATGTAATGTTGCTGGAGGGGACTCTGAATTGTATCAGAATAAAATTGTGGTACTGGGGGGAAGGGTCTTTTTTGTGGGTTGTTTTTTAAACACCCATTTTTCTTCATGCCATTTTCCTGAACTAAATGAATCCTTTGAAACTGTTGTTAGCATCCTGGGGTGACAATACAGGTCTCATCCCACACACCTGCTGGCAGTACCCAATAGTACTGCCAGCAAGCTTTGGTCACTGCCTTGGCCCGTCTTGGTGGCTCATAGAGCAAAAAGGATTCACTGAGCCTATCTACACTACTGCTTTAAAATGGTTTAAAACTAGGGGTGTGCACGGCCCCCCCAGATCAGATCGGGACCCGGATTGGGACCTCCAATTTTGTCATGGATTGGATCGGACAAAATCGGAGCCACCCCGGACCGGATCGGGTCTGATCCAGATCCAAAAATCGGAACTTTTTGGATTGGCTGCCATTTTTCCCCCATAGACTTGCATTGCAATGCAAGTCTATGAGGAAAAAATGGTGGCGGGTGGGTGTGGGGGAGGCCTAACTCCCTCCCCCCTGGGGCCATCCGTTGTGGATGGCCCCGGCAGGTAAGCCCCCTCCCCCACGCTCCTTACCCCCCCCCGGGGCCATCCGTTTCCATCCGCTGGCGCCCGCAGGTAAACCCCTTCCCCCCTGCCCCCTGTCCCCTGCTTACCTTTCCTAGCCGTCCGCTCCCATCTGGCGCTGGCCGCTACTGCGAGCGGGCTTCATGGCCTGCCCCTAAGTAGTGCGCCAGGTGATCATCACCTGATCATCATCACCTGATCATCATCAGGTGATCATCACCAGGTGATCATCAGGTGATGATCACCTGGCACGCTACCTAGGAGCAGGCCGTGAAGCCCGCTCGCAGTAGCAGCCAGCACCGGACGGGAGCGGACGGCCAGGAAAGGTAAGCGTGCCGCGCACCGCGTGCCCCCCTCCCCCTGCCCCCTGCTTACCTTTCCTGGCCGTCCGCTCCCATCCGCCGCCGGCTGCTACTGCGAGTGGACTTCGCGGCCTGCTCCAGCGTAGCGCACCAGGTGATGTCATCACCTGGCACGCTACCTAGGAGCAGGCCGGTAAGGCCCAGGAAAGGTAAGCGCGCCGCGCGCCCCCCTCCCCCTGCCCCCTGCTTACCTTTCCTGACCGTCTGCTCCATTCCGCCGCCCCCTGCCCCCGCCGATGGAAGCGGACAGCCCCACTAGGGAAGCCCCCCCCCCGCTGTCTGCGTCCATCGGTGGGTGCCTGCTGGTGCCCGCCAATGGAAGCAGCGGCGGGTGCCAGGGGGCGCCCGCCAATCCGACGATCCATCCGAACTGGATCGGAACCTTTCCAGATCGGATCGGATTGGATAGGCTGATCCAGCACTGAGACTGGAAATCGGATAATTTATCTGATTTCCCCCTGGATTGGATTCAGATCGTGGATTGGATCTGATCCAGTGCACATCCCTATTTAAAACGGTTTATAACAGTAGTGACAAGCTGTTGGGGCCCAGGACACACTCCGTTTTGAAAGTGTTGTATCCTGCTTGGTGTAGATAGGCTCAAATCCATAAGATGCAAGAAGTAGCCAGAAGCAAGCCGGGGAAGGACTGAAGAACGTGAAGCGTTTTATTCTCCTTGTTTTGGGGGTGGGGATGTGGCTGCTATTGTGAATCTCCTTTCTCTCTCTGCTGCCGTAATCCCGAGAAGGGTACATTTGCAACTGAATTCCCAGGCTCTCTTAGAAGACACTTGGGATGGGGGTGGGGGTGGAGAGTTAAAAAAGAAGTAGTTCAGTAGTTTCTTTTTTGCTTTGCTTTTTTAAAAAAAGTGAAAAGGTCTCGCCCATTCTTTTGCCTTGCTAGGATCAAGACAGATTAGCTGTTTTTTTAAGGTGTTCTTTTGAGGCGGAGGACTATAGCAACTGTCAGAGGTGGGATCAGAATGTGAAATGGATGTGAGACCCTGAATGCTGAAGCGCCAAACAAATTGAAATTTACATGGGGGACGTCAGCACAGTGGTCGTTATGGGACTGATAATGAGTTACCGGGTGCTTCCTTTGTAGCAGAATAAGCCGCTGAAATGCCATTCTCCAGTCGCAGACCAGATGTTGAAAGGGCAGGTGGAATTTGTAGGTGTCTTTACAGGGTGCAATTTATTTCTCTTTAAGCTGTGTGTATCACATCTTTGTGCCCAGACCAGCAATCAAGGCTGCTTACAGTAAGATATAGTGTTTTTTTTAAAAAAGGTCTCATTTAGAATACATAACAGAATCATGCGATCCGATAATCAAAGTAAATGATAAAAGCAGCAATAAAGTATAAAATTGAGCAATTGACTCTTCCCAAGGGCTCAGTGGGAGGGGTGGGGATGACTTAACCACGGTCGTAGCTGTTTAATTTTAACAACTCTGTGACCTGGAGGCCACCAGTCTTCCACACTGAGCACTCGACACATCCCCTTCCAGTTGTGTGTGTGGCTAGAACCAGCTGGTGGTTGTTAATGGGTTAACATTCGAAAGCCCTCCGATTCATTTTTATAAACATCTGCTAAAAGGAGAGGATTTGGATTTCCCCCTGCTCACTGGGGATTTGCGCATCCTTGATTCAAGGGCTTCTGATGGGTTTTATTTCATCCCAGGATTAATAAACTCGGAATAACAGACTGTCGCATGGACTGAGTTACTTAGCCATCAGTGTTAGTTGGCATTTGGGAACTGGAGTGGTTTTTAAAGTGAAGCCCATTCCATTCCTGAAATGTGGAAGGTCTATGCGGGAGAGAATTGACAGTGGCAGAAGTCTGGAAATTATTCCTCCCGCCGGCAGCCTCCTGGCGAGAATGATGGAGGATGGAACGGAAGGTCTTTGAAATGTGCTGGGATAATAGCAGAGGAAGGGAGAAACTCATTTCACCAGGTCATAAAGTGTCCAGTTGGAATTTGGCAGTAAGCCAGCGTGCTGTAACTTGTGCAAGAGGGGAATGGTGTATCTCGGTTAGTGTGTCCACGAGAGTAGACAGTAGCCCAGTGACCCTGGCTAACGTCTCCACTATAGCACTGTGAACAGGCTGCGAGCAGAATTCTGCCACTTGATGCCATTGAAACATGCCTTGAAACATGCAGTTATAGTAAAGAGTGCACCTGGTCATGTGTCGAGTGCTTTTCCATAATCATTGGGGAATTGCAGGCAGTTTAAAGGGCAGACTTTCTAGGGTAAAAGATTTAATTTAGAGGCAAGCTTTTGGCCTAACCTAAGTGCCTCTCTCTCTCTCTCTCTCTCTCTCTCTCACACACACACACACACACACACACACATACAGGAAACTGTGCCCCACTTCTCCTCTCCCTGCTATGACTACACCAGGCATTCCATGCACACTTAGAAATGTACCTTCGCTAGGGTTAGAAACATACCTTTTTAAAACACACACACACACTGAGCTGATTATACTTTGTATGCTTAATTCTGCATGGTGGGATAGAGGAATATGCATACTCAGCCCTGGGCCTGTAGCTTTGTTCTCTTCTGCTCTTAGTGTCACCTTCCCTTTTTCATCTCCCTTGATGCTCCAGCCTTGCCTTACTGTCCTCAAAATTTTGTCGCTCTGCCTTAGGTGGCATCCTTTCTAAGGAGGGGTCCTGCCACTTGCAGCCTATCTACACTACTGCTTTAAAATGAGTTAAAACGGTTTATAACAGTTTTGAGAACTGTTGGGGCCCAGGACACACTCCATATACCATTTTCAAAATGTTTTCAAAGTGTTTTATCCTGCGTGTGTAGATAGGCTCTTGGTCTTTTGTGTGCAGCACTTGGTATGTTGATGGCTGGCGGCACATGATAAAAGTCAAATGGTTGCAGTAGAATCTTTTGCAGGTCTATTTGTTCAAAACGTCACGTTTTACAGGGCCGGTATTGCTTATTGATTTGTGAAAGAGCTCTAGTTACTGTGGTTATTGACAGGCTCTGTGTATTTTGTAGCAGCATCTGCAGCACCTGCACAGAAAAAAGTGCAAAATGTGTTCATGGCAGCAGGATGCAGGATTTGGGGAAATTCAGCTTGCATGTTTCTTACGAAAAATGCAAGGTTTGTATTTGTGGCTATGAAGATAGGCGTGAACGTCTATAGGAAATGTGTGGGTGACATTTAAGAAAGCAAAGATATGAGTGTCTTAATAGCACAATCCCATATGTATCTACTATGAAGTAAGCCCCACTGAGCTCAAAGGAGCTTCCTCCCAGGGAAGTGGATATAGGATTTGGATGGCTTTAAAAGGGGGTTGGATAAATTCCTGGAGGAGAAAGCTATCAGTGGTGACTAATTCTGATGGCTATGTGCTACCTCTAGTATCAGAGGCAGGAAGCCTATATACAGAAATTGCTGGGGAACATGGGTGGGAGGGTGCTGTTGCACTGTGTCCTGCTTGTGGATCCCTGGTCAACAGTTGTGTGAACAAATGCTGAACTAGATGGACCTTTGGTCAGATCCAGCAGGGCTCATCTTATGTTCTTATGACCGCACCCTGAATGTCAGTGCCAAGAGATGGGGCTTCAGTGCCTGGGTTATTCCATTGTGCCCTCCCCATGATTAGGCTAAGTAGAATAAATTTTGCAAAAGGTGCAAATGAGCTTAATTTCCATAACTGATGCACGCTTCAGACAACGACGGCCTGAGACATTTTGATGCCTGAGGCAGAAAAATCAAATGCCATGCCCCTCCACCCTGGAAACATAATTAATACATTAATAATAAGGTGGTCACCTGATTGATCAATTAATTGACTAAGATGTCTTTCATTCAGTAATTTACATTTGTGCATAAGTAAAGAAAAAAAAGTAGTTCTGAAACAAAAAGCATCGGAACATTGTTTTTTACATGACACGTGTTTGTTTAAGGGGCATTTTCACCTCCAAAGAGGCATTCTCTCCAGTGTGAGAAAGGAAGATGGTAGGAAGATGCCTTTATTTTCTTTAATCAATGAATCTTTTAATTCAGCAATTTATTCATCAATTTATTGATTTATCTGCCAATGATTTATCAATGAAGTTAAACCTTAAACAATGTTGAATCTTAAATGTTCTTAAATCAATGAACCTTTTAAATCATTGGTTTATCTATCAATGATTTTAAATCATTGATTTATTTCATTTATACCCCACCTTTGTCCTATGGAATTCAAGGCAATGTCCATGGACTTTGCAGGCGGTCCCTCATCCAGGCACTCATCACGTTTGGACCTGCTTAAATTCAACAATATTGCTTTGCCACGCCCCTTCAGACCATGCTTTGGGACAGATGACTTTCAGATGTTACTTGCACTCTGCAGTTATTGTAGATACCTGTATGAATCTGTGTGCATGTGCATGTAGGTGTACATTACGTGTAGATATATGCACACACATAACGCTCTCACACACTTCTCCCATTAATTTGGAGCACTTTGAAATTGTCAGTGTTTTTAATTGGCTGATCTTAACCAATTGGTTGAATGTTGAGCCCTACTAGCTGATAATTTCCTGCCCTGGCAGACCCTTTCACTCTGCCAAACGGTAGGGATGGCTCTAGTTGCAGGTTATTATTGTTTTGGTTACCACCGTTTTCTTGGCATAGATTTTTTTAAAAAATTCTGCATGCAGATTATATACAGCCCTGTCGACCAGACGGTGGAGAGAGAGGCATAAATCAGAGCATGAGAAAGGATCTCCTTTGCCTTTTCCAGCAGCCAGATGTCTGAAGGATACATGGAGAGAAGAGTCTTGTTTCCTTCCAGTAGCCAGAGGCAAGGGTAGATATTGGATTTCACATACCTGTGTATGGGAGATAGAGATTCTCAGATCAGGGTTCAAAAATGGCTCTTTGATGGGGAGCCCAGAATGTTTCCTTTCCCAGAAGGCAGTTTAATATTTTGAGGCTTAGGGAGAAATTCTATTTCTCATATTAACTTCTCATGTATGGGTGGGTCCATGTTGTGTAAGTGTCAAGACATCATTGCTGGCTGACATTTGTGGCATTCCACCAGTAAATATTTATTTGGCTTGCAAATGGGTAGGTGCACACACTCAGCAGTTCTGTGAACCATTACTATCGCTGGCATGTGCTCAGTGCCTGTCATAGTGCTGAGAAGCATACTGTTCTGGCTGTAGAAGAGCTCTCTGCAAACATGCAGGCTTATACCATCAGCAGGAGAAATAGAAGAGACTGAGTTGGATCCAGGCTACATGAAGCCAAGACTAACTTGTCCCATTGAAATCAATGGAGCATGTTAATCCTAGCTTCACTTAAGTAAGTTCAAGTGCATCTGACTTCACCTGGATCCAGCACATTGCCATAGCTGCTTCAAATTGGTTGTGTTTGGAGACTGTAGGGTTTTAGACATAAGCTATTGAAGGCTTCTGGTCCAGGAGTAGACAAAATGTAGACACCAGCCCACTCGTGGGCCACTGTCCAATTTCTTGTGGACCACATAGGGCAGGAATAGTCCGTGGTTCCCCTGCTTAGACATGGGCCTTGGCAGGTCCTGATTGTGCCGTCTGATGCTGCTGCCCCCGGTGGCTCTTGTTTGAAAGCCAATTGCTGGGAGTTTATAAGGACCCTGTAACAGCATGGCCTCAGTTTTTTGCCAGGTCAGTGCTTTCGTTAATCTTTCTTCCTTTACAAAAATTCGCTCTCAACCTCCGCAGGTGATTTTGTCAACCTAACAGGATCCTGCTAATTGCTCTCACATGTGGCTAAATTAAGCCTCGTGCTGTCATCTCTTGCTGCAGTGTTAAACAGAAATGGTGGGATGCTGGGATGCTAAGCAGAGCAGGTGGGCTGGAGGATATAACCATCTGCGACGATGAACTGCCCGCTCCCATTGTCCTTTCAACATGGTTCTTATGGCTGCTGCTGTCAGCCTACGGCATCTTGCCACAAGTAGAAAATGCTGGTTTTGCTCCCCAGTGGTGTGAATTGGTCCTAAGGCACAGGCCAGCTAGAACGGAGTCCCACAGATCTTGGTGTTTAGGCCTCTTATATAGAAGTTTGTTTTACATCTGGGCATAGCAGTGCAGAGTCTGCTGTTGGAATGTGGATCTGAGGTCTTTCTTCTCTTTGGAAAAATCAGAGCTGGTACCTGCTGAGAAAGGAGTAACCAGGTGGAGAACGTCTGGTCCTCAAGATGTTTCTGTGCTCTGACTCCCATTGGCCCCAGCTAGGGATGTAGGAGAAATCTTCCAACTTTTCCTGAGTCACATGGCTTCTGTTGACTCATGGAATGCTTTGTGTGTGTGTGTGTGTGTGTGTGTGTGTGTTTTGCTTTCCAGCCATAGAAAAACATGTCATTCCCCCCCAATAAACATTGCCCAAAAATGTGCATTTTCCCCATAGGCCAGTGCATGAAAATGCACATTTTGTGGGAGGGATTTGCTCATTTTGGGGAGGATTTTCACATTTTCACAAGTGCAAATTCATGCAAATGTGAATTTGCAGAAATTTGGGAAATTGGAAACAATCCAATTCTGTCCATGAGCGGATGACAGAAAGAAAAGCATCCAGCAATCCACGAAATTCAGACGGAATGGATTTTATAACATCTCTATATTCCAAGCCCCAGCCAGCATGGCCAATGGTCAGAGATGATGGAATGTTGTGATCCAGCAACATAGGCAGGGCTAAAGCATTTCTACCCATGGAAGGAAGGAATTGAAGTCTAGTTAGACAAGTCTTGAAATGCGCAAAAGGGTTGGTTTTTATTTTTTTAAGAATCCCAATGTCAAAAGCAATCAGAGCAACTTGATCTGAAAGGTGAGATCACTTGCAGAGAGGTAGAAATGCAGGTTGGCAAAACGCTCCTTGAGAGAATAAGCATTTGTACACTTCTAAAATATTTTACTTGGATTAGCTGTTTTCTCCCCCTCCTCCTCCATGTTACTGTGCTCTGAACCACAAGGGACAAGGTGAGCTACACATCTCTGGGGATATGCAGATAAGGATGGAGAGGAATGAATAGCTAGAATGCCAGCTAGATGTGACTTGCTATGGTTAAGAATTACCATCGCTTTCTTTAAAAACCCACATTTTTATTCAGTGAATTATGTGACTTCAGCTGCTAAAAGAAGGGGGGCACCACTTTGGAGACATGCTTGTTCTATTTTTTTCCCCAATTCTGCCCAAGGAGGCATCCCCTTGCTCGTTGTCACGTCCCCCCCACTGCACCCCCTGTGTCTGAAATGCTAAGGAATGATGACCATGGGGATGCTACAATAGGTACACACAATAGAAGTAATTTCCTGCATTTCAGAACTACCTGCACCGCCGAGGCAAGATGTAATGAATGTGCATTCCCTGTACTCCTGCACCGCAGACCTCTCAAAGACAAAGTGAACGCTCTGCAGGGAAATTGTTCTCGTTCTCCATTCCGAGATGTGATAACTCTGGCTGATTCGCAGGGGCAGGCATGACAAGCCCGACAGATGTGTTATCGCATGAGATGGAGTGCTGAAATCCGCTTAAAGGGAACCCTGGGAGTCCTATATCAGAGGCTGTGCCCTTTTGGGGATTTCTTGGGCAGCAGTGAAATGGCTCTACTCTGGGCTGCCTGGGACATTTTCTCTGGGGTCTATCACATTGGCTCATTTTGACAGCATAGATGCCAGAGGACTCTGTCAATAAAAGTGAAGGGGTCGGGAGAGACCCATACTACAGTTAAACAAAAAATAGCATCGTTTAGCTGAATTCTGATTCAGTTCTTTGAATGGCGTCACGTTTATGTAGACCATGGAGCCCAGAAACTGAACTCCCCTCCCTCTCCCCCACATAGCTGGTGTGGTTCTTTCCATGAAGGCTACGTCTCTGTGCTCAGAAATTGAGACAGGGAAAGGGGGTGGCCCTCTGGGGGGAGGAAACAGGGAAGCTGAGTTACTCAGCTTCCTATGTGCACTCCAGCTTCCTTCTCTCCCACTTGAAAGCACCACGGCTAGGTGGGTGAAATCACCCATCTAGCAAAAATGCAGGGTGGCTGGAGCATAGAAGTGAGGATCATCTGTGTGTTCCGGCCACCTTGCATTAGATGTTCAGCAGCCTCCTACTTTGGAGGCAGCCCACTATCTCCATAGGATTGCGCCCTAAAACTACAGTATAAATAAACATAAAAACCAAAATAAAACTTAGTAGCAGTGCAATAGATTTAAAATACAGTAACAAATTTAAAACAACAAAACCTGAAAGCCTCAAATGAAAGACCGAAAGACTAAAACTGAAAGACGAAAGCATGCATAACAGGAGTGTAAGAGCCAAGTGAGACCTAATATGGGAATTCTCTCATTAGAGCTCCTGACATCTTTTCCTTTTGCACAAAGCAGCTGTATGCCCCCATGGTACAGGGGGAATGGGGCGGGGGTCAGACCTTTGCTCTCATGCTGATGTCACAGTGCAAATTGTCCCTGCACCGCCAGCTGTTGTTCGCTGCAGAGATGAAAACAAATACAGGTGCAATATAGGTGTTGGTACACTTTCCAGTTTGTGGCTATCAGCCACTTCAGGGGGTTGATTTGCAGCAAGGGATTGCCACTTGAGCAAAATGATCCATAGCAGCTTAACACAGAACCATAGGAAACAAACAAACAAACAAACAAAAATAAAATAGTGCAATCATTATAGCAGATCAGAAAACTAACCATGCACCCCTATGCAGAATTACTCAGAAGTAAGTCCCATGGAGTTTATTCCTAGATGAGCATGCATAGGATTGCAGCCTTAAAGCATAACTGTATCAAAACAGCATCAGTCAAATAACATACTAACTAAGATAGGAACGACCAGTATAATCCTAGACTTGTGTATTCAAAATTCAGCCTTAGCTTCCTACATTCCTAGTGTGTAGAAGCATGACAGATAGTCATCTTACAAACCTGTGCAATTGTGCATGTGGCAACAACAGTCCTTACGCATGATCCTTGCTGTTTATGGTGGGAACAACATGTGTTTGCTACATGTGTGCAATGCTTGCCATGAGTTGGTATGTGATTTAGCCACAGAGATAGGGAATTATTATTATTATTATTATTATTATTATTATTAATTTATTTATTTGTATCCTGCCTTTTGCCCAATACTGGGCCTCAAGGCGGCTTTACAAAATTAAAACATATACAGTTAAAAGCTATAAATAGAAATGTACAAACATTAAAATATAATTAAATAGGTTTTAATATTAAAACATTTCAACATTTAAAATACATATTAAAATTTAAAAATCTTAAACATAGATGGAGGTCAACATTATTCACCAAAGGCCTGCCAGAATAAGAAAGATTTTGCCTGCCTCTGAAAACAGTTCAAGGAGGGAGCCAGTCTAGCTTCCCTGGGAAGGGAGTTCCAGAGTCTTGGAGCAGCCACAGAGAAGGCCCTCTCCCACATACCCATTAGGCGTGCCTGGGATGTTAGTGGGACTGAGAGAAAGGCCTCCCCAGAAGATACCAGAGCACGGGCAGGTTCATATGGGAGAATACAGTCTTTCAGATAACCTGGACCCGAGCCGTATAGGGATGTGCATTGAATCGGATCCGATGCCCAATTCCGATACAATTCAAGCAAAATCGGACATCCGATTCCCTATTCTGATGCTGGTTCAAGGAGCTCTGATTTTATCCAATCCAATTTTTTTTTGATCCAAGTCGCATCGGAGAATCGGACGCCATTTTGAATGATTTTCCCCATAGCCTATTTTTAAAGATAGAAGCATGAAAGTTGGAGAACTTGCAGATGGCATATAGGTAGTCATGTGTGCCAAATTTCAGATACATAGGTGCAAGCGTGGAGTGGCTTTGATGTTTTGAAAAATTAACCTGGAACTCCTATTACTTCTTTAATTTTAAAGATCCACACATGAAACTTGGCCACATTGCTGATGGTATGTTGGTACTCATGTGTGTGAAATTTCAGAAATATATGTGCATGCATGTAGTGGCAAGGAATTTTTGAAGAATCAGTTGCATTGGAGGAAAGAAAATAACGCCTATACCTTTTTTATTGTTAAAGATAGAAGCATGTACGTAGTCATGAGTGAGAAATTTCAGAAACATATGTGCAGATGTATAGCGGCAAGTTGTTTTTGGAAAAATGAGGAAAGAAATGCCTATTACTGTTTTATTTTTAAAGACAGAAACATGAAACTTGGCCACATTGCAGATGGGTTTGAGGTACTTATGTGTGAGAAATTTCAGAAACATAGGTGCAGACGTTTTGTGGCTATGAATTTTTAATTTAAAAGTTCCAGAAGTTCCAAAAGAGTGGGGGGAGAAGGCGGGGGTGCTGTTTGACAGCTGTCAAACTCACCATTTTGGAACTTTTGGAACTTTTAAAGTATAAATTCATAGCGATCCAATTCCGATCCAATTTTGGTGGCCATGCACATCCCTAGTGATAACCAGCACTTTGAAATGTTATCTTCAGTTATAGTTGGAGCATGGGAGAGGGTACAGAGTCCCATGATCCCCAGGGATTTCCCCCCTCTTCAAAAAGGGAGCTGTTTTTGTCTGCTTGCTTTCCTCTTTGACTAGATGTGGCTTGCTCCAATCATGCTCCCAATATGTTGATGGCATTTACCCACTTTCCCCCTAATCCTTCTGTGTCTGTTTGGATGCAAAGCTGCTGTTTTATAATTACACATAGGAGGATGGAAGGCATGTCCCTCGCCCACGCCACTCTCCCACTAAGTCTCCATCTCCCCCCCCCCCCGCTGTTCCTCCTCCCACCCCGATTTACCTTGGATTTAATGAATCGTTCCAATGGCAAGAAAGGATCTGTGCTGAGAACAGCTGCTTTCATTGCCATTGGAAATTAGTGGCAGCTTTAGTGCACATCTCCAAAAGTGCTACAGGACACGTTTGTCGTAGAGCATCACACATCTGTGTAGTACCTTCTGTGCTGCCAATAAACCTGAGGCTGCTATTTTAATGCTGGGTTTTGAGAGAGGTGTTTTGCAAGTGGCACTGTTGGAAATCCACCTCAATATCAACATTGGAATCTTGTTGCAGTACGTGCAAGGGGGATTTCTGTTGAGTTCTCAGGCATGAAATAACTTTGCTCAGTCTGCAATGAAGATGGAGCCTCATTGGCATTTTAAGATGGTTGCAGGCAGATGGGGGCAGGGGAAGCTAGCAGGCTTAAATGTACAAAGAGAAGCATCTAAAGATGTAAGGAATGGATGCATGGGATGGAATCTGAACATTCAACATGGATATCGCCTGCATGCACACATAATTGCATTCTTTAACTAGAGCTAAATGTTTATTGTGTTTGGAGTAGCTTTGTTTTTTTCAAGTGAAAAGTTGCTTCCTCCCTCCCCCAAATTATACTGCATACACCAAACAGGAAAGATATCCACCTGTATGTAGTTATTCCAACACAAAAGGAGTCCATCTACTTAATATTATATCACCATTGTGATAAACTTTGAACTGTTTATTTTATGAGAGAGAGAGAGAGAGAGAGAGAGAGAGAGAGAGAGAGAATGCATATTTAAAGAAGAACTGAAAGCAGACCCTTTCTTTCTTTCTTCCTTTCTTTCTCTTTGCAAAGTGGATTCACACAACCATTCATATGGGTCATCATGGACTTGAGTAGACTGTGCATTGCTGTGGTTTGCTGGCCTTGTGAATAGTTCATCAGATGTCACTGGTGGAACCCAGTCCTTTCTGTAAATCCTTCTAAAAATGATGTCGGGATGTCAGATTTGAACTTGGTCACTGCAAAACAATCAATTAATGGGATGTCCTGCCAGAAGATGTATTGATGGTTATGGGATTAAATGTTTTTTTTTCAAATGGGACCAGGCAAAGTTTGGGAGAGCTATCAATGGGTATTAGTGCTGGTAGCTAAATTGAACTCCAAGATTTGGAGTCAATATTGCTCTGAATGTTAGTTATTGGAGATATAGGAACTTGCAGTATATCAAATCAGACCTTTGGTCTATCTAGCTCAATATTGGCGGTACTCCAAGGTTTCCCAGCCCTACCTGGAGATGCTTGTCAGGATGGGCCCCCAGGCTCCCTGGTTAGGTCTCAGGTTCTGAATCAGACTCGGAGCCTGAAATAGAAAAAGATCAGCCAAGACAGGGAGCAGGGGAGGAAATTCTCCAAGACTCTCCAGGAGTCAAGGAGGAATCTTCCCAGAAGCTTATCAAACAGGAGACTCAGGTTCAGACATCATCTTCCCCCTTCCCTCCCTGCCCGCAGGAACTCAGTCTTGGTTGGAGTGAGAGGGAGCACTGGAATTGAAAGAACACAGAGTCCACCGCAGGGTCAAGCAGGCACATTGAGAGGAGGTGGGAGGCAGTCTGCCAAACTAGTTGCACAACAGAAATTACATCATAAAGACCCTCCCTGAAAGAGGAGTCAGGTAAAAGCCTATTGGACATGGTGGGAAACCATCCATTTAGTTGATAAGCCACTGCCTTGCTTTGTTAGGCTAATTAAGCTTAGAGGATAGCTCCTAGCATTCACACTCCTTCAGGTGTGAAGAGGTGTCTATTTACTGAATAAAGGTTTTATGGATTGTACAGCAGACCTCTGTATTGTCTCACATCTCGGTGGGAGGGCTTGGAACATGACAATACTGGGGAATGAATCTGAGACCATTCGTATGCAAAGTTGCATACCACCCATAGTAACCTTCATACTCTGCTATGGGGCTTCTAAGAAGCACCTGATAATCTACTATTGTAAACAGGATTTTAAGCTAGATCCACCTTCCCCTGGTGGCCTCCAGATATGTTGAAGTGGAACCCCAGTTACCAATGCTATTCGAAGGCTGAGCTAGGTAGATTTAGCAGGGTTTTTCTTAAGTGCTCAGTATGCATAAATTGCTAAGAAAAAAGTGATCGTACTCATAAAAATGGTCATGGAAAGAATGGTGCTTGGCAGCTTGACCTACACATTATGCAGGAAGTGGTGGTAGGGTTCTTGGGCTGTGCCACTTGAGGATGAAGAAGGGATAGCAGCGGTCACTTTTTGAATGCTCTCTGATGTAAACAGCTCCATGCATGTAGGAAGCTGTCATGTGTATGTCAGTGGCTTAAGATAGCCATGACCCTGATGTGCTAGTTTACTACATACAGAGAGATGTTTTCTGTGTGGGAGTATTCAAAAGATGACCCCTGCCCATCCCTGACATACTGTAATCTCAAATAGTATGACCTGGAATTCAACAATCTTGCTTATACCATCTCATTCTTTGTAATGAGTAGAGTGACTTTAAACCTCTGGAATTTGCCATATGGCTGACACAGCCTCTTTTTGATGGACTGATGGCAGCTTTTTGTATACTGTAACCAGAGGCAGTGAGCAGGGGCTCTATTGCTGTCTCTTGCATGACAATTTAGGAGCAGCAGCAAAAGAACCCCACAATTTTGCTGTAAGGCAATTTGCACAGAAACCACAGGTCTTGCTTTACAGCAAACTCAGCTCTATTTTTGCCTTTGCCACTGCAGAAGATGCAGCAGCGGTGTATGTGGGAGTGATGGGACTGCACAGAAGGCCAGGGGGTTCCATGTGACCCATGAGCTGTGTGTTGCCCACCCTTGGTTTACAGGAGAAATCCTTAAAATGTTTCTTCCTATACCAAAATGTATTGGGTGAAAGGGCAGGTGATGAAATGTTTGGTTTTGTGTCCCATAGAGTTGGTCTTTGTTTAGGGCTTAATCCAGTATTACTATTCCACATTTCAGGCCAAGCCCAAGGAAGCTTATGCACATGATTACAAATAAAATATAACCATAAGCTTAAATTCACAATTACAAAATGAAACCACTATCTTAAAACACTCAAGAGACCAGCATAAGATATCAGAGAAAATCATTTTAAACATAGATTGCCTGGGGTCAAATGATTTCAAATACCCAGCCCAGTATCTTATTGAAAAGCAGACAAACAAAAAGGTTTCCGAATGTGGGTGGTAGGGGAAGCCCTGCCCTCTCCCAAGGGGAAGTTCCTCCCATTCCCATGACATCATTGGCTTCATGTTGCCCCCCTTTTTTTAAGGGGCAGAGAGAAACATGGAGCCCCGTGCATTTCTCCGTATGGAAAACGAGTTGGGCAGCACTTTCAGCAGCCAGCTCCTGCAAGCAGTGACTGACTACCTCCTTCCTGCTCTCCTCGTGGTCCGAATGGGTCATGATCAGGATAGGAAGGGATTTGGCTAGCGCATGTATGAGCCGGCTCCTGCAAGCACTGGCTGAATTGAACAGGGAAAGCTCTGATGGGAGATACCATGGAGACAGAATTGGGGTTCCTCTGCCCCAGGGGGCAAAGCTTGGGGAGGACAGGGGATGGGACCCACAGAGGATGCTGAACCCTCTGCAGGCCGGATTGGACACTGGGACAGGCCGGATTATGCCCAAGGGCTGGAGGTCACCTTCCCCTGATTTAAAAGTCAGTAAAGAAGGAACCCAATTTATATCTCCCCTGGAAGAGAGCTCTGCAAACATAGGGCCACCCCTAAAAAGGTCCTGCCCCAAGACTAGCAGTTTTGAATCTGAAACAGTGGCTTAGTTCTCTTCACCATTGTGGTAAACCTGCACTTCAGACTACAGATGGAGAATCACAATATGAAAACATCTGATTGGCTAGTATGTGGAAACAGGTTGCAATTGTATAGACTGACCATATAAAAGGAGGACAGGGCTCATGTAACTTTAACAATTGTAGAGAAAAGGGAATTTCAGCCAGTGTCATTTGTATGCAATTAGTTCTTGGTGAAATTCCATCTTCATCACAACAGTTAAAGTTGCAGGGGCCTTGCCTTCTTTTGTATATGGTCACTCTAGTATAGTGCCTGCAACTTTAACTGTTGTGATGAAGAGGGAATTTCACCAACAACTAATTGCATACAAATGACACTGGCTGAAAGTCCCTTTTCTCTTCAACTGTTAAAGTTACATGAACCCTGTCCTCCTTTTCATATGGTCAGTAGGGTGACCAGATAAAATCCAGGTCAGGGCTCATGTAACTTTAACAGTCGTAGAGAAAAGGGAATTTCAGCCGGTGTCATTTGTATGCAATTAGTTCGTGGTGAAATTCCCTCTACATCACAACAGTTAAAGTTGCAGGGGCCCTGCCTTCTTTTGTATATGGTCACTCTAGTATAGTGCCTGCAACTTTAACTGTTGTGATGAAGAGGGAATTTCACCAGGAACTAATTGCATACAAATGACACTGGCTGAAATTCCCTTTTCTCTACAACTGTTAAAGTTACAGGAGCCCTGACCTGGATTTTATCTGGTCAGCCTAATGGTCAGCCTACAATTGTATGACTACTGTCAAGCAAGCCATGCAGAGTTTCATTATTCCAAGACCACTAAGTGTTTGGTAGCCAATCTGGCTAACCTGCCCATAAACTACATTGGACCTTGTGAAGGTTTGAGGCCTACAGGGACAAAGTTAAAAGGTCAGGCCTTAAAGGCTGTTGTAACTCAGTTGTTTTAATTTAGTAGTAAACTGCTGTGTTAAGCCACAAGTGTCTTGAGTGTCACTCACCCCACGTCTACATCCTAAACCCCACATTATTGGTAGGGGGAAGGTAAAAATAAGGAATGTGGGACTCTTAAGGAGACAAGAGATCCTTAACGTGTTGCTCAAGGGGTCCAGGACATGGAAGGAACCTGAACAGACCTCTAGAACCATCAGGCCACCATCATCCCTCTTCCTTTGGTCCCTTCCATACAGAGTAGAGCATCTCCCTTTGAATTCTGCCATTCCGGCCCTTTCCACAACAGGCTTGTGGCCTGGGGTGGCCCCTGGCTGCTCCCTGTGTGTCCAAATGGGTCCTGGGGGTGGGGGGGCACGGGGCTTTCCGGGTTCACAGGAACCAGAAAAATCTCGAATCTTCCGTTGACCCGGGAAGTTCCCAGGACCATGGAAGATGTGGCCGCCTGCCGCAGAGCTGCTGCGCTTACACACGAGCAAGCACAGCAGCACCGATGGCCACAGAGTTCCACCACACAGCTCCATGGCCATCAGGAGAGGGGGGAAAGCAAAATCGCCATTCCCAGGATGGCGGGGTGGGGAGGGCCCCCCGATCATGCGTGGTCTTTTTTTTTACTTACTTTTTCATTGGTTAAAAACAAAACAAAAACAAAATGGCGGGCACAACGTCCGACCATCCAGGACGTCGCTCCCATGATGTGTTTAGACAGCGCCGATCCTGGAAGCAGCTACTTCTGGGATCGCCCACGATGCGCCCGCTACACCACTATGGTGTAAGAAGGGCCTCCATCTCCATCTTGGTATGCTACTCCCTGTTCCTTATTGGGGCCTCCCACTCGCTCTTGCAGAAAGGGACATGTTGTTTCAGCGACTTCACAAAAAAGAAGAAATGGCTTGAGTAATATTTAGCCTTGCCCCCTGATGCTAATATCCCAAAGGTAAAGACTGGGCCAGGGAGAGATGCTACTTCTCCCACCCTGGGCTTTCCAGCTGGAGGACCATGTCCAGCTTCAGCCCTAGGGAAAACAGAGCAGCAGCAGGCAGCATCTGTTCCCACCAGCTGGGATCCTTCTCTCTCTGACAGCTCTTGAAGTGCAGCGCCTGTAAAGAGGCAGCGGCCTGACATGCATGCCAAAAAGGCTTGAGTCATCATCACCAAAGGTTGTTTGTTGTTTCGTGTGTGTGTGTGTGTGTTAGCAAGAAGATGACAGTTTTGGGATCATCTCCCATAAGTGGACAAAACTCTCCACCTGAACTCTCAGAAAGATTCCCATATCCATCCTGGCATGAGACCAGTGGGAAGGAGGGATGGCCGAACGAGCAGTATTCAAGATGAGCAGGATTCTCCCAACATCCCTCGCCGCTCATCTCGTGCCTGATTGCCATTTGTGTTTGCAATCGTTGCTTGTGCTGGGCAAACAGGAAGCATAAATCAAGCAGCCATCAAATGGGAGATTTGAACAAGTTTCCTCCTGAGTTGTGCAAATTCCCTAATTTGTACAACTTTCTTTCATAGTCTAAAGCAGGGCTGATTCTGTCAACACAAGAAATTCATGCAAAGGAGCAAATTTGCACAAATTGAACTAGGAACTGGGGCCAAGATGAATGTGAGCTTGGGCATGACAATATCTGGACTGAATCAATGGACACTTGCTCACACTTGCGCTTGGAGCTCCAAACGGGGCATGCTCACATGTTTGGTGATCAGAACCTAAATTCTCATACGTCCCTAGTGGGACGACATCCAGGGACATCTGCTAGTAAGTCCAGAAACGGCATAGCAGCTGAGTAGCCTGGGAGTGAGCAAACTCTAACTCTAAGGCCAGATGCTGCGCTCAGCCCTGATTTCAAGAGCCCTCTCCAGGCAAGCCGTTCATGAGATGAGGTGAATGCTGCCACCCCTTTGTGGAGTCACTAACTCTTGGGGAAGTTTCCAGCAGCCCCCATAGGTGGCCATAAGGACTGAATCTGCCCTAACGCTGCTCGCTTTCCAGTGTTCTCAGCTGAAATTGTATTTTCCGTATAGGAGGGACTGTAGTTCAGTGGTAGAGCATCTGCTTTGCATGCAGAAGGTCCCCAGTTCAATCCCCAGCTTCTCCAGTTAACAAAGGAGCAGGGAGAAGGAGAAGGAAAAGGCATCTCAGTCTCAGGAACCCAATCCCCCCGAGAGCTGCTGCCAGTCAGAATCCGGAATAGGCAACCTGGTGCCCTCCAGATGTTTTGGAATACAACTCTCATCGTCCCCAGCCAGCATGGTCAATGGGTAAGGATTATGGGGATTGTACTCCAAAACATCTGAAGAACATCAGGTTGCTTCTCCCTGGAATAGACCATACTCTGGTAGATGGGCAAAGAGGCTGACCTAATGTGATACACCTTCCTGTGTTTCATTGTGGTGGTAGTAGTCTCAGTATGACCTTGAAACCTACACTCTTAAGTACTTATAGATTCCTATCATGTCATCTCACTCTGTCTGCTGGCTCTGTAATTATTGCCAATTTCTACCTTCTGCCTGCCAGCGTTCCCAAGTGCCCAGTTTCTCAATTCGATTGACTTGTCCGCAAGTCTATTTTCCCCAGATGTATTACTATAAATCGCACTCCCCCTTCCGCCCTGCCACCACTTCAGTTCCCATCTCTCTTCTGTTACTCACGTTAAAGGAGTCTCAGAAACTCTCCCGCTTCTTAAAATTAAAGGTCATGCAATTTGTCGCTTAGTTTATTCTTCTCTTTTCCCCCGTTAATATTTAATAGAGGTGTCCAACAAGGCAGGTTCTGACTGCTGTCTGTTCAGCATCTTTTTTCTTTCTTACCAACTGGGGACAGTTAGTACTTGACTCCAGTGCTTCCGACCATGCTAAACATGTGAAGTGGGAGATCCTTGGGAATTGATCTCCCAACTATGGCAGGGAGAGTGGAGCTTTCGCTCAATCCAGTGGTACTAGGGAAGGGGGCTGTTCACCCCTTCCCTTCTATACTGTTCTCACTGAAATCGCTGTTTTCTGCAAAGTTGCTGGGAGCCTTGCTGTAGAAAGAAGACAGGTCAATGTACAGGCAGAGTACAGGAGGATTGATCAAGAAAATAGTAGATGTGGGGGAAGCGTTAAGCCAGGGATGGGCCCCGGGGGCTGAATTCAGTTTTGGGGAGGATCTAGGTAGCCTCATTCCAGTGGTGGATGGGGCCATAGGCAGAAGGGGTGGGGCCAGAAATATATATATATATTTAAACTATTGGCATATTTCAGCTTAAAGCTCTTACTACTGGTAACTAAGTGCTATAAGAGACATTTAAACCTTCTACAATGGGGGAAAAACTGCATGAAAAAGACAGAAAACCACCAATCAGTGGGTGAATTGGGTGGGGCCAGGGAAAGGGACGTAGCCATTTGGTGAACCTCCTAAAGGGCCAGATTTGCTGCCTAGGCCTGAAGTTCCCCACCTCTGTGTTAAACACTCCCTCTCTAGTACCTCTGGCCTAAGCCAATTTCTCCCTTCCTACTCTGCAGCTGCTTTTAATTTTTTTTAAAAAAAGACATCCAATCACAGATATCTAATACTTGGTGTATAGGAATAAGTTTCCGGGATTGCTTTCTAGCTAAGACAAGTTGGACAAAGGGAGCAGCAGTCCAAAGAAAGCCATTGTTCGGCCTCGGAAGGAGGATCTTGAGATGAGTGACATCATCATTACGATAGGTAAACAAATCAATACCCTGAGAGCTTATTACAGTTTAGGATTTCATAACTATTGATCACTTGAAGCCTGAAGATAACCCTTCTCTAATACCTCATGTGAGGGCCTCATTCTTTACAGGCTCAGCTGGAATAGAAGCTTCCAAGCTTTGGTCAGGGTCAAGAGGGGTATCTCATTTCTGCATGAAGTAGGAATTAAACTCCAGATGGATATCAAATGGAGGATTTATATTTCCTCCCTGAACACTTACGGGATAAAAGATACTATGTTAGTATAGGAAGTTTGCTTTAGTGTCTCAATTGTGGCGTGTTCAGGGTATTTGCCATAATGTTTGTTTGTTCATTCATTTGTTTATTCTATCAGCCACCTAATAATAGAAGTTTCCTGGGTGATGCACAAAGTAAAAATAAATTTAAAATTACAATAAAATGAATTAAGCAGCAGCAAACAAAAGACCTATAAGATCAACACTTTAAAGCAGATTTCCCTCCCATGCTTAAGTCTTCAAGATGATGACAGAGCAGAATGGAATGGTACTAGGATGCTAAAGAGATCTTGGCTTTGAGAAGCTGTGTGACATTTCCAGTGTATATTGACTGATTTAGTATATATTATTCATCTGACTAATCACCATTGGGGAAGGGCAGGAAGAGATTTTCCCACACGCCTTACTAATGGTAGTAACCAGATGAGTATAAGATCAAGGTGTAAGGCTGTCAAGATCCTAAGGCCAACTATGGTGCGATGAATGGATTTGCGTGTGGGCAACCCCTGTGGAAATTGCAGCTCAGTTGCAGCATGTACAGGGGTGTGTGGGATGGATGGGCTTGGGCTGGTCATTGTCGCTCAACCTGATTTGCCTCACAGGAGTGTTCTGGGAAGAAATGGTGCAAGGGTTGTCGAACACTTTTATATGTTGGAAGGTGGTTTTAAAAACTTAGATGGTAATGTTAAAAGAGGATTAAGTAAATTGTTTGATGGCTATCTGTCAATGGCTATTTGCCATGATAGCTCTATGAAGACTCCATGATGAAGCACTATGGCACTGAATACCAGTTGTTGGAGGGGAGGGACAAATAGCAAGCCCTCATGTCCCGCTTGTGGGCTTCCTGGAGGCGTCTGGTTGGCCACTACAGGAAACAGGATTCTGGTCTAAATGGCTGTGTAGTCTGATCCAGTCAAGCTGCTCTTATGTTCTTATTTACGGCTATAGAAATTAGTAGGGATGTGTATGTATCGTTAAAATGTACGATAACGATACAATGTGCTCTTTATTGTGCATGCATTTAATGATAACGATACAATAGAAAAACCTCCGATAAATATCCGATCCAATAATTTTTAGCTTGATTATATCAGATTATTGGACTGCCATATAAATAAACCTATAACTTCTGTATTTTAAAAGTTAGAGGCTTGAAACATGGTCACAGTGCTTACGGGGTATGCCTAAGTATGTGTATGAAATTTGAGATTGATCCCCCCAATCCTCGATTTTATATGAATTCATTAAAGATTATTTAAATTCTGACAGGTCAGAATGACAGCTTGCCACATGCATTCATTCAGACCTGCAAAAAGTTGCAAGATCTTTTTAAAAAATCATATAAAATTGAGGGTTGGAGGGATCAATCTCAAATTTCATATACAAGTCTAGCACATATTGCTACACATATGTGCCAAATTTCAGATCAATCCCTCCACCCATGTATTTTATATGAATTTTTGAAAGCTCATGCAACTTTTGACCTGTCAGAACTTAAACGTTCTTTAATAAATTCATATAAAATCGAGGGTTGGAGGGATCGATCTCAAATTTCATACACATACTTAGGCATACCCCATAAGCATTGTGACCAAGTTTCAAGCCTGTAAATTTGAAAATGCAGGAGTTATAGGCATTTTTTTCTTTAAAAAATCAGCTCTATAGGGCACAATGGGGCTGCAAATTAAATATCGGATTTCCGATAATTATCGTGAAGATGATACAATTAACCTACGATATTATCAGAGATGATAATTTTTTCCGTCCAAAATTCCGATAACGATAAAATACGATATTTTCAGGTGTGCACATCCCTAGAAATTAGTCCTGTGTCCATGCCAGAATAGTGCACAGCTCTTGGCCACACTGGGCTTGTAGTTAGGCTGACCATATGAAAAGGAGGACAGGACTCATGTAACTTTAACAGTTGTAGAGAAAAGGCAATTTCAGCCGGCATCGTTTGTATGCAATTCATACCTGGTGAGATTCCCTCTTCATCACAACAGTTAAAGTTGCAGGGGCCCTGCATTCTTTTGTATATGGTCACTCTAGTATAGTGCCTGCAACTTTAACTGTTGTGATGAAGAGGGAATTTCACCAGGGACTAATTGCATACAAATGACACTAGCTGAAATTCCCTTTTCTCTACAACTGTTAAAGTTACATGAGCCCTGTCCTCCTTTTCATATGGTCAGCCTACTTGTAGTGCAATGTAACATCCTCTGCTCTAAGTGGAATGGCTGTAGCTTAGTGGTAGCGGACAGGTTTTGCATGCAGAAGGTCCCAGGTTGATATATAGTTTAGAAGAGGCCTTCCTCTGTCTCTATATAAAGGAGGGTTTTTTGTTTTTGTTTTTACACATGGGTTTATCATCTAATAGTCAAGCATGCTTTTCCCCACCCCCTTGAAAGTAATGTGCCACTTTTAATTGATCAAGTCATATGCCTACAGTTAATTGGCCAAGATTTCTTTAATTGAATGGCTCCTCTGCTTTGTGCTGGCTTCCTTTTCCCCACTGCCCCAACTAGGCTTCTCTTTGCTTTCTTTGTAACTCTTGGAAGAACTTTGTTTGGCTTTCTGAGGTCAGGTTCACTGACCTCTTGAACCTGCTTGAGGAGTTCACTGGGACAAAGTTTGTGGAAGCTAGCATCGCAGGCGCAGACTGAACACCACCTCTTCTTAAGGACAAATTGGACATGAAATCACTGGAGAGGATTGCGAAAGGGACAATCGTTTGTACGTCTCTATCCCCACTGGAGTCTGGTGGCTCCGATGTCAGCAGGGCAATGAATCTGCTCTAGGTTTTAGTCAGTACTCTAGCTCCTTTAAAGGTTGGACTGAAATCCGGAGTAGATTCACCAGCCCACTGACATTGGAGCCACCACTTTCCATCTTAAAAGTCTAACCAAATGCGACTTCATTGCTTTAACATCAGCCATTTTAGTTTTCCTTCCCACACCCCACTTTTGGCTTTATTTAGCATCTTGTCTGATAGAGGGTTCTGGTGAGCATGGCACAATAAAAGACGAAAAAAGATAAATGAATCAAACACCATATTAAAATTATATTAAAAAAAAAACAGAATGCAACTATATAAAAAAATGACTGGTCAGTCAAGGAAGGCTTCCCAAAATAAAGATGTTTATGAAATGTGTTACTATTTTATTAACTTTGGAAAACCAAAAATGAGACAAGCATGATTGGAATTTATGGAAGGACACATCCAGACAATTTACAATATAAAGGTCAACTCTTACATTCCCATAATGAACTTGAATAGTGCCTAAAATTAACGTTATGAATGAAACCCATTATATTTAAAGAGGCACAGCAGTGCCTCTTTAGTTAAGCTCCAACTGGAAAAAACACATTCTACCATGTTAAAGGGGTAATTGGGGTGGTGGTCATTCTAACATTCATAAAATTGAAAATGTTTTACCAATCTTCCTGAAATTTACATGTGCCAGAAAGAAATGTTGGTTTTATATAATCTGAAAATTTAAAGAAGATTGGTAAAAGATTGAGGGAAGTAGGGCAGTTTAAAGCAGAAAGAAAAACAAACTCTCTGAATAAGAATGATTCTGATAATTATGACTGGTGATTATATATGTCATGGATTTTTTAAAAGAATAAACCCTTACTAAGTATTCCAATTGTGGTGTCTTCTTCCTCCTTCATTGTAGTTTGTAGAACAGCTTTTCTTTTTTCAAAATTCCCTTCGGTTCATTTTTAATGAATATTTTTTCAATCTGTTATGCCAGACATGCTCAGTAGCATCACTCTCCCCCTCCCTCCTGCCTCAACTAGATTAGAATGTTGAAAATAAAATGGCAGCCTGCCTCCTCTAGCCTTAGTGGAATTCTCTTAGTTATTATTATTCCTTATGATTGTTGGGTTTTAGTTTAACCACTAAGCAGCCTGGTTTCAAACCCCACCACAAGGAAGCTATGGAATTGAATGGGACTGAAACTTTAGTTCACAAGCAGGCCTGGCTTTCTGAGAAGCAGACTCAGCCTGCTTCTTGCCTCCCTTTTGAGAGAAGAAGAGTTCTTGTTTCTCTTTTGGAACATGCTTTCCTTTGGCTTTGAGAGTATTTTGGACTATCTTGTCTCTGGATCCATGATAACCTAGTCTTCAGATCTCCCCTTGGAATAGATAGCTATATATTGCTTTTAACCACCCCTCCCGCCCCCCACCTCATACTCACACAGTGCTCCTTTCCTTTTTTCTAAGAGTTTGGTCCATACTGCTATAAAGCTGAAAGCTTCAAACACTTCATTTAATTTGTTTGGACCGGTGTTAAGTTTTAACTACAATTTTGAAACCTTTCAAAGTGTGTCTGGGCCTACAACATTGGTTTCAGCCTAGTCACACTGTTTTTCTAACAAACTTTAGACACAGTTAAACTGATGTGTATTTTGCCTAGTGTACACATGTATTTTCTTTCTAATTATTGCAATCTACACTGGCTCCCTCTTTGATGTGGTTTTGGAAGCAGGCAAACCCTTTTTTGTTCCAGCAGGCCATTGGCAAATAATCTGGACCTCTGTTTATACCTTTGACTTTTAAATTGTTATGTATTTTAAATGCTTTAAATGTTTTAATATTGAAATGTATTTAATTATATTTTTAATTTTTGTATATTTCTATTTGTAGGCTTTAGCTGTATATGTTTTAATTTTGTTAGGCTGCCTTGAGTCCCATGCTTTGGGCAAAAAGCAGGAAACAAATGAAAATAATAATAATAATAATAATAATAATGGCGACAATAGTGATGTTTCACATTTCACTTCTGTACCTGATGTTCTTTTGCATTTACTATAATATATCCATTTATATCTTAAGACTTCTTGTGTGGCATGTGTTTATTGGTTTAACAAGTTAAAAAGGGTATTCGCTGTTTTCCTGCTTATATTATAAAATCTAATTTCAACAGGCCTACTAACTTCAAGAGTAACAGAGTTGGAAGAAAATCCTTAATCTCTTTGAGATCAGAGGCACTGAGTAAGGGACCCTGGAGATAATTTAGATTGACCCCAACCACATAACACTGTTCCCCCTTATGAAGAGGTCTGGACCACAGACTACTAAAGACAAACAAAGTAGCAAACTGTAATAACACTCCTCGTGTGGCTATTTGCTTTATGAGGCAGGTGCTCCTGCGGGCTACCAAATGGAGGGACTAACAGGCCATAAAGTTGCCTGGCTGGGTCTGCCAGAAATCCGGCCTCAACACACCTGGAAGGTCTATGCATGCTCTCAGATGAACTTGATGGAATCCCACCCTCCAACCCTGGGTTTAATTTACTGGCCTCCCCTGGCTGGGCCTTGCAGGAAACTATAGGGACAGACAGAGCAGACTTTCATAGCACACATTGAGTGCTGAGACTGGTTAATCTAAAAGCAAGTATGTTGCTTTTCAAAAACCAAGGAAATTCAATGGGTCTTACTTTTGAGTAAATATCTAGGGATGGAAATGTAGCCTGTGCAAGAATTGAGCCATGCAAAGTTGGAAGCAGATTGGTTCATGCCTTGATTTTTTGGAATTTTTTATTTAAGGTTTGACTTTAAAAAAAAATCCAAAAAATCAAGGCATGAACTGATCTGCTTCCAACTTGCCATGCCTAAAGCTCTACTTAAGAGCTACCATGCTGCCAAGTTTCATGTCTTTATCTTTATTTTCATTTTTTTAAAAACTGGTGTACTGCTCAAGGTCCTTGACCCCAAAGAGGAGCTTTGAGTTTGAACTTTAAAAAATTCCTAAAAATCAATGCATGATATGATCTGCTTCCAACTTTGCATGGCTCAATCCATGCTTCAGGGCTACCATGCAGCCAAGTTTCATCTCTTTATCTTTAAAAATAACAGAACTGTAAGCATTTTGGTTAATTTCCATAGGCTATAATGGGCTGTTTATTCCAACTTTAAAAAATCCCTAAAAATCAAGGTGTGAACCCATTTGCTTCCAACTTGACATGGCTAAATCCCTACTTAAGAGTTACTATGGTGCCAAGTTTCATCTCTTTATATTTAAAAATGATGGAGATGTACACATTTTGGTTAATTCCCCTAGGCTATAATGAAGCGGTTATCCAAAAACAGAAAGGAACTTCAATGAGTACATCTCCGCACTGCGGGTACTTGATGGTTTTGAAACTATCCCCTCTCCGCTCCAAAAACTCAGAGCTTCATCGGACCTCTGACGGACCCTCGGATTTTCAGGGTGGAGCGCACTCCCTAACCAATTAACATAATAAACTGTAACTTATTCTAATATAGATATTTCATGTATCATCTTGTGTGCTTCCAGGATTAATCAGGGATTTTTAATTCCAATTTTTCTAGTTATCTCCAAATACAGACACAAAACATGAAATGCTTCCTTTTCCTGAGGCAGGCATAAAAAGCTTTTATCTCTGGACATGGCTGTTGAAAAGTTCAAATGAGACCCCTCAGATTTCAAGTGAGAGAGCATAACGTCTGGACTCATTGATTGTTTTGAAAAATGGGTGCAACACATAACACTATTATTGATTGATTGCTTTTCTATACAGCCAATAGCTGAATCTCTCTGGGCGGTTTACAAAAATTAAAACCATGAAAACCATTTAAAATATAAAACAAACAACAGTGTAAAACTAGGGTAAACCCAAGCAGCAATGCAGAGATCTATACAGTTTTAAAAAACAAATTAAAAATAGCAAAGTTAAAAATTAAGCTGATAAGCTGTAAAAATACTGAGAAAATAAAAAGGTCTTCACCTGGCATCTAAAAGAGTATAATGTAGGTGCCAGGCGAACCTCTCTAGGGAGCTCATTCCACAGCTGGGCCGCCACAACAGAGAAGGCCCCCCTCCTGGTACCCACCTGCCAGTCTTCCTTTGGCAGGGGCTCATGGAGAGGGACCCCTGAGGATGATCTTAGGATCTGGGCAGGCACATATGAGAGGAGGCTAAAATCACTACCTTTGATTTTATATTGGATGTCAACATGGTGTAACATCCTCGCTGATGTTGGCTTGTCTGTCAACTGTATAATATCTGGTAATCTGTTACACAAAGCCATGAAATTTTAATTTAAAAATTGGTTCTTTGAAGGGCAGGATATTGACCAAACGTTGAAAGTGCCTGGCACATGCTTTGGTTCTACATCTGTAACGAATAGTGCCCCTTATCAAGCATGGTGCTATATGCGAGATCTGTGTGAGAGAAAAGTATTGGGCAGACCCTGTATTTGGCAAGGATATAGAACTGCATTCCCCCCTCCTGCTGCCCTCCAGGTGTTTGACATGACAAGTCCCAGCATTCCTGACCATGGGACATACTGACTTGCAATGGAGTTGTAGTCCAACACCTGACTTGCAATGATGGGAGTTGTAGTCCAACAGCTTTGGAGGGCACCAGGTTGGGGAAGGGCTGCTCTAAACAAAAAAAGAGAAGTAGGTGGCCCTAAGTTGTTCGTCATCAGTTTTCCACAACCCCACAGTCACCTCTGCATATCATATTCTCCATCCTGTCCTCATGGTTTATCTGCTTTGGGAGAATGAGAATTTCACTTGCACTTTCTGCCTCCTTACGGACGATGTGGCGTTAAGGCTTGTGAGCCTTAACTCCCAATTTCCCTGCTTTTTGGTGCTTGGTTGGAAACCGTAGAGCCTTAACATTGTTTTTGTAAACCGTAGGTTTTTTGTTTAATGATATTATATAATACTATTCATGACTTTTGTTATTTGAACAACAGTTACACTATTTGATCAAACACAATGAAATATATACTTCATAACAAAATGTAGTGCAGTCAAGCCTAAAATGAGTTTCTGTGCACCATAGTGTTGGCATTTTGGGGTGGTTTTTGTAACTCTTTCTGGATATGGGTGTGCCGTCCAAGAATGAACCTGTGGTGTGTTTTCCCCCTCCCCAAAATAACTTGATATGCAGCCTTTAGATGGGGAGAGAACAGTTTCTGTCTGACTTTTCTGACATACAGAGATGAGGAGGTGTAGGAAAGAGAATATATACATAACCAGGAAACAGGCTTTGAGTTCTGCTCTGTCTAAGGTGCTGAAAAAGTCTTCGGGCAGCTCCCAGAGGCTTTAGCAAATGATTAAAAGGATTAATTCCATCCGACTCTTTGCCTTCTAAGTTTATATAGCTGCCTGGAGCATAATTTGTCTTTCTTGGGGGCCACTTCTGATGAGATTCATTTCTGCCAGCGGCAAACCCAAGGGAGGTGCTGAGATTCATCGCAAGCAGCCCAGAAATTAGGAATGGTCCCTTTCTTGAAAAAAGATATTTTTTGCATGAATGCCACTGTATAGATTTGATTCCATTATATGCCAGGCATGCGGGAAATCAGAAGACTTGTACCGTCTCAGAGACCGGATGGAGTTGTAGGAATAGATCTTGCCCTGACTCAGCTAGAGGGATCTTAACCATCTCCTCGGGATCTGTTCTACTCAGGTAACAGAGTATCAAACACACAGAGAGACTTGATCAAGATGAAGTTAGATGAGATGTGGCCATATTCTTCTTCGTGGTCTCTGTGCATCACACATATGGGCTCTGCGCCTGCGTGGAACCTGTCTCAGAAACTTCTATAGCTAAGGCAAACGTAACTGTCCTTGTTTTTAGCTCTGCAACAGAATTGTGTCTATCCTACGCCTTATAACTCTTCATCTCTTCGCTTCTTCCACTTTAGGTTCTCGCCCTCGCCTTGAGGATTCCTCTCCACGGATCATAGAACATCCCTCTGACCTCATTGTGTCCAAGGGGGAACCAGCGACATTGAACTGCAAAGCAGAAGGACGCCCCACTCCCATCATCGAATGGTACAAGGATGGGGAGCGAGTTGAGACTGACAAAGAAGACCCTCGGTCTCATCGCATGTTGCTGCCGAGTGGCTCCCTTTTTTTTCTGCGCATCGTGCATGGGCGGCGGAGCAAACCTGATGAGGGAGTGTACATCTGTGTAGCCAGGAACTACCTGGGTGAAGCGGTCAGCCGGAATGCATCTCTGGAGGTAGCCAGTAAGTAGAATGCTGAACAAATGAGAGAGAACTTTTGGTTGTCTTCAAGCAATGCTTATGCTCACTATCTTCTGCTTGGCCTGCTCATCACTGATGGGCAGTGAGGTGGCTTGCTAGGAGACAGTGGCCCATGATCTTGGAATTAACTGTTGAGTGAAGTTGATTCTGATTCTGCAAACAGTATCCCATGTGGGTATTTACACTTCTGCTATACAATGCTGCTGCCATTGAAGTCGTAGTGACAGAGAGGATTTATTTTAAGAGAGCTACTAATATTCCATATATGATCAGTGGTCTCCCATCCAGGGCATTGATCAAGTCCACACTTGCTTAGCTTCAACACTGCTATAGCATCTTGGCCTCAGCAGTGCTGTAGCACTCTCAGATTATTCACTGGGCCTGTATCTGCAGCAATTTGGATCATAGCCTATCCTTAACTCCAGCCCAAGTGCAAATGCAGAATTAAAACATTGACCTGATATGCACATAACACCAATTCCAGGGTTAAACAACCTAGGAATTGTTGTGGCTGCATGAAAGTGAGCAAGTGTCCTCCCTCCCACTCATCTCTCATCTCTCATCACTTTCACTTTCAGTCAGGTTTCAGAAACAACCCTGGGTTGTTGCCATGATATGTGAACCCAACACCAGTGTTGTTTAGGGTTAAACAAGCCAGAGGTTTAACCCATGGTTTGTTGTTGGATTAAAACTCTGGGTTGTTTAACCCTAAACAAACCAGAATGTTGTGTTCATACATCATGATGACAGCCCAGGAAAAGGGGGTTCTTGGGTTGTTCCTGAAAGCTGAAGTGTGCAAGTGGGCAGGAGCCAGCTCACTCATCACTCACTCACTCACATGCACTGACAAACAACCCATGATTTATTAGCCATGCTTTATTTGATCGCCTGATCCTAGAGCTTGCATTTACAGCTCTAACTTTACAGGTACAACAATGGGAAATCTCCCTTGAAAACTAAAGCCTTTTATTTTTTGCATAGTGGCCTTCTTTCATTTTCATTTGTGTGTGTGTATCTATCTATCATCTATCTATCTATCTATCTATCTATCTATCTATCTGTCTAAAAGTACCACCTTTGATGTCAACATAGAAACCAATGCATGCTCAGTGCCAAGTATGGCTGGACTCATTTCCTTGAGCTATCTACTCAGGAGCTGCATTTACACAGTTCATTTTGAATGGCCTTGCTCTCCAGTCTTGACACAATGCAATCAGAATTGTGCAATATCTTGGGGACAATTGTGTGCAGGGTCTGGCTTCAAGCAGGAGGCCGAACCAAGTGATCTTCTGGCACTATGATTTTGAGCAGGGAGTGAGGGAAAGGGTGTTATTCCAGACAAAATCAGAGAAATACAACAGAGCCTACTTCTTGGCTAGATGTAACTCTACGCCATCTATGGGGATGAAAAGCAGCTTTTAAAGAATGCCACTCACACAAAGTCCTTGTGGTTTGGGTGAAACTGAAGCTCTTGCGTACATACTTCTTAAAATTTTTGATTTTCATAAAGGTGCAAGGGGATGCTTGCTCTCTCTCCTTTAATAAGGACACTTCCTGGCAGATCAGATGAATTGCTGCTTGTTTCCATTTTAATGGGGTCGATACCAATGTTGTTTTGTCAGTAGCTACTTTCTTAAACATTGTTATTCACTAGGCCTTCAGCACTTGATAATTAGGCCTGACATTTTGAATTGTTCTTGATGTTGCAGACTATGTAACTCCCTTTGTCTTGTGGTTTGTTTGCTATGTATTATTATAAATTGACTAATAAATCCTGACCGATTGATTGCAAAATCAGAAATTCCACACCTTGCCCTGAGACTACTTCTAAGTTTGATTTTGTTTTAAAGTTGGGAGATATGATCGTACATTTCTTGCATCGTGTCTGTTTTATCCTGTAGTTCGGTGAGTTGCTGAGAATTTTCTGTGAGTGTTTGTATATAAGCCCTGCTCACAGAACTACATTTCCCAGAGTTCCCTGGAAGAGAGAAGGAATATTGGAAATAGTTCCTTGGCACAGGGGTGAGCAACTTGTGGCCCTCCATATGTTTTGGACTACAACTCCCATCATATCTCACCACTGGCGATGCTTACTAGGGCTGATGGGAGTTGGGGCCAAAACATATGGAGGGTTACAAGATGCCCATCTCTGTCTTAGGGTCTGCAATGAACCCCAAGGAAACAGTGTGAAATAAAAGTGGGGAGAAAGGGAAGGAGGAAAGAAGGAAGGAGAAACCTTCTTTTTCAGAAAGGTTTCAGGGAAGCTTTATGGGAGGTATGCAGAAGCTCAGGCACCAAATATATCTCACCAAGGGCTCCAGTCTGGCTCTGCAGGTTCTCACCCCCAAACACCCCCCCCACACACACCCAATCCCTGCCCCCTTCTTTTTCCCATCACTGATAGATCCTTTCTTTCCCAGCCTTTGTGCCATTATTTTCCCCACACTATAAGGCTGAAATGCCTCTCCTCAGACTTAGTTATGGGCAGTAAGAGCTTTAAGCTGCAATATGCTGGTAGCTCCTCCCCCTCCGCCCTTTTGTCTTTGGCCCTGCCCACCCTTGAAATCTGCCCACCAAGAGATTCTCCGAAATGGAATTTGCCTCCCCCCAACCCCAGCTGTAAGTATGCTCATGTGATGCAGTCCGTGCTTCCCTGCTGTCAGTACACAGGACAAAGGAGCCTGGAAGGAATGGGTCCTTGCCCATCTCAGGAATGTGTCCTGGCCTTCCAGTTGTGTACTGCTTAATATCTGACTATAGAGATGTGTGAGCAGCTGTCCTGAAGATGCGCCCTTAAGTACCTCCTGTCCTGCTGCCAGTCTATAATTTGTTCTCCTCCCCCTGCCCCAGTTTCCTACAACCCCCCTGCTGCAGCCAGTCATGTTGATTAAAAACAAAATGCCAAACTGAACGAGGGGGAAGAAAAAAAAGAAAAGGAAAGAAATGTTTCTGCTAATCTCATTCATTGGCAGCGATTTGGGAGTGTTTGCTTAACAAAATGAGTTAAGCAAATGGTTGAAGGGGAGAGCGATCAAGGCCGCCTGCAAATCCCTACCCCTGATTGTTCCACTGATGGTAGAACATGCTCTTCCTCGCACCGCACTGCATCTGTGGCTGCCTCTTGTCGATGCCTTCTCCGCTTGGGAGCAGAGAGTTCTGGATAGACCTGCAGTCTGTCCTCCACTGCTTTGCTGTGTTCAAAGAGCTTGGAAGGATTGAGATTGTCTTAATTGGAGATGTAACTTGGAAGAATTTGGACCGTACGGCTCTGAATTTGCCCCTGAGGTGTGGCGAGTGCATCAGAAGTCCAAATAGCCAATTAGGAGAGCTGCATGTAGCCTTCAAGTGGTGACTGTTGTGGAAGATCTGGGGGATTCTCTGGAAGGGTTGGGGTTGGGAGCTGGGATGAGCCATAGCTCAGTGGGAGAGCACATGCTTTGTGGGCAGAAGGCCCCTCCGTTCAGTCTTTGTTACCTCCAGTAAAGACCCTTGCCTCAAACCCTAAAGAGCTACCATCAGTTAATGTTGACCAGGGGTGCAGAACCTTAGGCCTGTGGGCCAAATACAGGCCACCTGGGGTCCCAATATGGCCATGCCCCCTTCTCCTTTCCCCAACCACCAAGCATTTGGTAGTTCCATGACTTTTGTGCCATTCCCCCCCCCCCCACACACACACACCCCATGGGAAATGCTTTTCCTGAGGATTCATTACTAGCAGGAAAAGCTTTGAGCTCAACGATGCTGGTATGTTTGGCATTTCAGCCCTGCCCCGTTTGCTTTCTCCCTGCCAGAACTGGAATGCAGATCTCGAGAGCTTTTCCAAAATACAATTCATCCCTCAGGTTGAAAGAGGTCCAGCAATCATAGTCTAGGCCATACTGAGTTAGATGGTCCTATGGTCTGATTCAGCAGAAGGTTCCAATCTACTAGGGACAAGTACCCCCAAATAAAGACTATCTCTGGTCAGTGAGGACAGCTTGAGTGTATGTGCAATGTAGTTCCTAGAACTTTGCTTGTATGTTAGAAGCATAAACTTAAGAATACAAGAACCACTGTGATGGATGAGACCAAAGGGCTATCTAGTCTAGAATTTTGTTCCTCACATGGCCAACCAGATTCCCTGGGAAGCCCACAAGTAGGATATTAGGGCAAGAGTAACATGCTGCTTCTCTTCCTGGAGGAAGCATATAGCTATCATAATTAGTAGCAACTGAGAGTCTTATCCTCCATGAATTTGTCTAAAGACATCCAAGCTGGTGGCCAATGCCAGTGCTGACTCTGGGTTTTTGTGGGCCCTTGGGCAATGCACCCTGAGTGCCCCCTTCTCACCCTCAACCTTCTCACCCTCACTGTTGCCAGTTGTTCTTGTTCCTTCTCATCTTCCTCATCGTTGCTACCACTTTGTTCCTTGTGAGGCAGAGAGGCAGTGAACAAGTAAGCAGTGGCCTCTACTGCTTCCTCCTTCTCATCACCACCGTTGTCTGGCCAGAAGAAGAAGAAGGTGAACAAGCAGGTTGTGATGGTGAAGTAAGTCCAGGAGGCTCTTCTTGTCAGTGGATCCCTGTTGGGGTGTGAGCCCTCAGGAGGTGCCTGACCATGGCTATCTTTGACATTGGCTCTCACCATTGCTACGTCATGTGGGTAGCAAATTCCAGTATAGCAATTTGTTGTGTGGAGGAATACTTCCTTTTGTCAGGTTTGAATCTCTCATCATTCAGCTTCACTGGATAATGTCGGGTTCTAATATTATGAGAGATGGAAAAAGGTTTTTAAATTGGAAACAAGTTAGGAACCAGATTGGAATGCTCTATTTTCACAATCAGGTGTAAAGTATTTATGTGAAGGCATCTTAACAATTTCTAGGTTTTTCATGCCTCCCCTCCCACCCACCCCTGCCATTTTGCTCTGGTCACTTTCTAGCAAATCTAAGACATGAGCAAACACTCCATTGATAAGTCCATTCAGTTCTGGCTATAAACTCTTTCTAGCAACTTGCCCAGCCGCATTCCTGGCAGGCGTCTTTGGCATGTCTTTCACAGAGTAAAGGTCTCTGGGGCAAGCAAACAAGCCATGTGGATTGTGGGTGCGGAAGATATCCAGGTTGGTTATTTATCTGCCCTGACCTCAAAACCAATCTCCTGTGTGGCTTACCAAGGCGCTCTCTCTCTCAACCCATTGTCTTCCTTAATGGCTTTATGGAGACAAAGATCTACAAACAAACAGTGTGGAAAGCATTCAGGCCTGCTGAAAGTGACACGAGATGAATGATAGCCTTGCCCGAGACAAGGCCAAACGCCAGGAGCTGGGGAAATAAAATGCCGTCCCTGTTAAGCCTTTGGAGTCACTTAACGTTTTCAGGTACCTCCCATACTGAACTGAACATTAGCTGAGCACCGAAATATGGGGTGGATGGGATGGGGGGGACCTTTGGCCACTAACCTGCCATGATTTGTGGCCATTGGCTGGATTGATAACAGGTTACTGCTGAAATAAAGCTATCAAAGGAGCACGCTGCAGCCAAGGTAATTGGTCGAGATGCAAACATCAAAGGGAAATCTATAAAATGGTTTCCTGTGATGCTGATGTGCGAGAGGTGGGCTGGGGTGGGGGCTGAAGATGGACAGATGGGCAGTAATTCCGAAGGCTAAATGAAGTCTCTGTGGTGTCAGATTGTCTGAGGGGGCTGGCGCTAGTCACCTTTGTGTATTCTTCCACAAACCCTGCATTTTTATTTTCATGTGGAGAACCCCTAACCCTTTTGTGTTGGTGGTGGGAAGAGAGAGTGTGTGCAAGCCCCAAAGTAATGCCAATACATGTTTTGACATTGCTTTTGAACTGTTCCTGTGTGTCTGCTGAAACTCTGCTGCTAACGGGAGCAAGAGAAAACTGGGTTCCCATCAGCTTGGCTATGTCATGGTGGCCATTGCTGTCTCTGCTGCCGCTTCACAGCTTACGTGTCTCTGCCACTTTCCTAGTCTACTTCAAGCATCTCATGCAGAAGGGTGACATTGCTTATGCCAGGGCTTGGAACTTCCGGCCTCGGGGCCATACTCAGCCCTCTTGAAGTCCAATCTGGACCTCTGGAGTTCCACAGGAGGCCACCTCCTTCCTCCAATCTCCAACCATTTGATGTTTTCCCAGATTTTGTGCGGTTTTCCTCCATTCTTAAAGGTTGAAATGGCTTTCCTGAGTTACGGGTAGCATGAAGCTAAGATAGGCTGGTATTTTTGTCCCTGCCACTTTTTGCTTTGAGCTCCACCCACCACCGGCATGTGGCCTCCAAGAGCTTCTCTGAAATTGGGACTGTTCAGATGACACACTAAGCTATGGTTAGGCCATTATCCCTTTTGCAGCTAATGGTTAGTGAGCATGTTTAAACTAGGGCTGTGCACGGACCCCCCCCCCCGATCCGATCTGGATCCCGATCTGGGAGATCCAGATTGCGCCCAATCCGACCCGTGTCGGATCAGGCCTGATCTGATCCACCTCGGAACCTGATCTGCTCCAAGTCCATGCAGAGCCCTCCCTCCCGCTCTCCCCTCCCTCCTCCCACTCTCCCTGCTTACCTGCTGCCTCCTCTGCGTCATCCCCCGTCATCCTCTCGCCCATTGTCGGCCGGCCACTTTCCCGCTCATGGCAGGTGATTACGTCACCCGCCACGAGCGGGAAAGCAGCCGGCCGACATCGAGGAGAGAGGACGCTGTGGAGATCGATGGGGGATGACGTGGAGGAGGCTGTAGGTAAAGAGGGTGATTGGGGTGAGGGAGGGAGGAGGGAGAGCGGGAGGGAGTGGTCTGCACAGACCCAGAGCAGATCCGGATAGCAGATCCGATCAGGCCCAATGTGATCCAGTTCGGATCGGGCCCAGATTGTCTGGATTGGGCTGATTCGCTCCTGATTCAGGATCCGGCTCTGGATCTGGTCACAGCCCTAGTTTAAACTGTGGTTATGTAGTCACCACGGTTAGCTCAAAATTCTTAACCGCTGTGGCTTAGTATGTCTTCTGAACAGGGTCCTTGAGTTCAGCCCTAATGCTGAAAGAGTTTCCCTATTCCTGGCTTACAGACATCCATGGAACAAAACCAAGGGGTTAGGGCTAGGGCTAGGGTTAGGGTGCCATTTTAAATGATGATTATGGCCCTTTGGAGAAGCTCTGTGGATAGACTTCCTCAAAAATATTTGGAGATTAATGCTTTCTATGTTTTCTCTTTCTTGCTCACTTTGTAGTGCAAGCCACTAGATTAGTTTCTGGCTTGCTGCACACATAGCGGTCTTCAGTTCATTTCCAAATAGCATTCATTGTGCCCTGCCAAGCAGACTCTCTGGGATGGAAAAGCTTTTTTAGGGTAAAGAGCTAGCATATCCAAAGTAGTTCTTCACTATCTTCCTTTATTGTGTCCTATGATAGAAAATAGCAAATGTAGGCTCATCTGATCAGTCAAGACATAGACTTATAGGGCTTGAAGAGCAAATTATTCTGTACTGAAAGCCACATTGGAAATGCATTGGAATCCATTTGTTTGCCTGCTTTTCTGCAAATGTTTATGCATCAAACTTTGTGTTGATGGCACTTTGACTATAGCTACCGTAAGCATATTACATTATTGTTGTTGTTGCAGTTATTGCAATTGTCCAGGCTAATGGTGATTATCTAAAGCATTTTTGTAGAAGGTATTTCGTTAATGGAGATCTCCATTTACAGTGGGTTCAGCCAGTATATGTGCATGTCTGAACTTTGATAGAATTTTGGTAGGAGAGAATAGCCCAGTTTGCATTTCACAACAACTCGAGTTTTCTTAAAAACTGCTCATCCTTCTCTCCATTTCATCCTCACAACAACCCTGGAGGAGAAGGCTGTTAATGGCTACTGGTGCTGATGTCTATATGCTACCTTCAGGATAAGAGGCAGTTTGCCTATGTACACCAGTTTCTGGGGAACATGGGTGCAAGGGTCCTGCTTGTGGGTTTCCTGTGGACAGCTGGTTGGCCACTGTGTGAACAGAATGCTGGACTAGATGAATCCTTGGTCTGATCCAGCATGGCTCTTATGTTCTGTGAGGTAGGTTAGGCTGAGAGTGACTTGCCCAAAGTCACCCAGTAAGCTTCACAGCTGAGTGGGGACTAGAAACTAGAGCTCCTGTTTCCCAGTCCAACACTCTAACCACTACACCACACTTTCTCTCTGTTCACTCTTGCTAACTGTTAATGGGCAACTCCAAATCCCCTGCTCTCCCTTCTCATGGCTTGTTCTCTTTAAAGCAGACTTGGACTGGACAATTCTTCAAACAGAGGATGCCTTCAAATGGAGGACTGTCCTCTGTGAAGGAGGATACATTCTTGATGCAGCCGCAGAGGCAATCTTCCAGATATCTTGCTTTCAGACTAGTTTTCACTGTGCCTGGATTGTACCAGTGTTGGAAGGGGGCTGAAACTCTTTGATGACTTGAACTTTTTAAAACACCTCATAATGGATCACAAAACCCACACCCCTCTGTGCAAACTGTCTGGCGGCCAGCCCCTTCCTCACAGAGAGATCCCCCTCCTTTTCTTGGCCATTGCTTTTAATGAAAGACTCTAAAGCATTGCATTTTGTCCGCATGAGAGATTTAAAGGATGTGAGGTCAAAGATTAGCTCCCAGCAGGGGAAAAGAACCTTTAAATGGGGAGAGGAAGAAGGGGTTGAGCGAGCAGCATCTTTAGGGTAGAGCTGAGGGACTTGAGCAGAACTGTCTTTTGTCAGAGTTGGAGGAGGTTTCCTGGCACCATTGAAAAGGCTGTTAGCCTCCTGTCCATCCATCCACCGTCTGTCCCCCTCACCCTGACACACATTTTGCAGAGTTCAGAAAAGGCAGTGGAACGGCTCAACCTCGAGCAATTAGTAAACAGCTCTCCCTCGCCCAAAGTACCTCTCATGGTCCAAATGGATTTTCTGTTGCTTTTCCATTAAACGACGGATGAGGCCTCAGGTAAATGGCTGAAGCATCCTCCATCAGGAATGTGATGGGGAAGGGAAGAGGCCTCCTGCCTACTGGACTGCAGATAATATCTCGTAATGAGTGTAATGAAAGGAACGATGCCATTTTCAGGGGAATTTGCCAAATTGTCCTCCTTCACCAAATGGCATGATCTCAAGGTTGATGCTCAGCAGGAATGTTGTAAGTGGCCGTGATAAACGACCATGAGCATTTTTAGACCTGGAGGGAGTGGAGACATGTCGACAGACTTCATACGAGCACCTCATCTGAAAGCTGCAGTGCTACAGTGGTGCTTTCATTTTGCTGGAGTAGTTTATGACTAGGGTCACCCTCACCACCACATATATTTTCAGGCCTTGAGCTTGGACATGAGGAATGGTGGTTTGTGAAAGCCATGGCTGCCATAAATTCTGATGACTGGTGGAACTCTACCGTTAAGACTTCCTCCAATGGAAACGTAGAATGAGAATGCACGAGGAATTTGATCTTTGTGAACCCCAATATGAAGCAAGCTGATTGGCACCTCTCAGGCAAAGGTGGAGATCAGGACATTGCTATCCATAGCATGGTGCCCTTCTCTGAATGTTGCAATTCTGTTCCTGGAAGATTAAACCAGACTTCCCCAACCTCCAGATGGTGCCATCTAGATGTTTTGGACTACAACTCCCAGCATTCTTGACCACCGGCTCACTAGCTGGGGCTGATGAGAGTTGAATGATCATTCAACCATTTAAAGTCCAGTTTTAAGATGGTGATGATCGTTGTGGTCATGATGATGATGATGATGATTTGGAGGCTCCCTTGAGTTTGAAAGAAACACAGTGGCTTAACAAGTCATAATCCTGGTTTAATAATCCATGTTGTGACTGAAATGCATGTGATTGCATGCAGCCCATTTCCTTCTGATTCATGTGATTGGGTAAACAAACCAGGAAGTGAACATTTGAACCCAGGTTTATGGTTAAGTGTGCCCCAACAAACACACTTAACAATAAATGGGCTATCCAAATTTCAAATAAATAATTAACATCTGCCCAGCCCTATAAGTTACCTTTCCATTCAGCCCAATGAAAGTTCAATGTAGTTTGAAAGACTATTCATCAAAACGAAGGGGGGTGGGGGAGAAATACCTTTCGTAAGAACGTCTGTGTAGCCTTTCTGGTGGTGATAGACATCTGCAAATGACCCACATTTTTCTTTTCAGAAGTGTTGCTGATTTACTTCAATAACTATATGATAAAGCTGAATACAGAGCTGCAGTGGTACAGCTAGGTACCATACCCAGATTATGTATGGTTTTGCACCATGATGATTCCATGAATAGAATGGAGTTTGCTTTTGTATCTACCACTCTCTAGATGGTCCTTTGGGGGAGGGGAGGGGCTGCGGGACCCTGGGCTTGTGAAATACAGCTAAGACCAGCATTTGGGCCATCATTCCTGCTTCATCGCTGGTGCCTTCCTTATCCCTCCACTTTTCAGAGAAACAAAAGCCTTCCCAGATGAGGCTGGGGCCGGGACCATTGCTCTCCGAGGCATTTTGGAGACAGAAATGTATCCGAGACTCTGAAAGCCAGCTGACAGCTCCGTCAAGAGCTGGGCCGTGGCATGGGCAGCGTCTTGGAACGCCAGCCAGCCATGTCTAAACTGGAATTATTTATTGATTTTTGTGTCACTTCTCAGTCCATTACCCAGACAGGATGCATTTATGTAATTTGGGAAAGGGGGCAGCTGCTGGATAAACAAACCAGTCACATATTTCTTGCCAGGCTGTCGCTCCCACCCAACTCGCAGCATGGGCTGATGAGGGTGGGGGCATACGATGAACAGAATGTGTATGCCACTCCGGAGTATCCGGGGTCAGGGGTGTGTGTGTCCTGTTCTTTGCTATAATGCAGAGAAAAATTAAGTTCTCGTCCCGGGCTGGGAGAGGCAGCACACTATTGACAGACAACCGGGAGGCTCTTCTTTGCTTGAGGAGCAATGAAATGCATTGGAAGCCTCATTTGGAGCCCTGTATTTAAAGATAATTTTAGCATTCAGTGGATTTCCTATGTTTCACCCTTGTTAGTTTGGAATGTTGGTTGTGGGGAGCCGCCTGAAAATCACAAATAAATCACTCTGCTACACACGTCGCCTCTCTCTCTCTCTCTCTCTCTCTCTCTCTGTCTCTGTCTCTCTCTCTCCGTGCCTCTCTTTCTCTCCATTTGCAATTCTACATTTTTGGCAAGAATTACAGTCTAGCAGGGATGTTTATCTGCTCCTTGTAATCAGACTAGCTTCCTTGCTTACAGGCTATTTCACTCCCTTTTTGGGGCAGGGATTATTTTTTCCCTCCCGTTTACTTTTCTCTTATGGGGGACCTCCTAGTGATAAAGTGCACCCTCTCCTTGGGAGGAGGTCATGTGATTAAGTCATTACTGGTGTTTTTCCTCCCCTTTGGGGGCTTCTGAGCCACACAGAGAATAGGAAGATAAAGGATTCTATCCAGGCTCGAGCTATTCAAAGCTAGGAAATGAGTGATATCTAAGAGGGGGAATTAAGTCATTTCCTAAGTAATGGGAGTCCGTTGGAGTGACCCTTGCCATTTTGTCTTGAATTGTAGGAGGGATTTACTTGGAGAAATTGGATGGTGTTTTCTTTAAATTTTGGTGTTGAGTAAAGACTCGTTTGGGTTTGAGCCAGGGAAGACCATGAAGATGCACACGGGTTTCTTCCACTTGCATCTCAAATAATCTGCTTTCTTTAAGAGATGCAAGGGAAAGAAACCCCATAAAAATAGCGGACAGGACAGGATTTTGTTTCTGATCTTGTCTTTTTCTTGCTTTAAGGCTTCCTGTATAAAAGTTTTTCCACACTCTGAATTTATGGGGAAATCCCTATAACTTTTCTTTCCTAACATTACATTTCTGGTTCTTCTGAAAAGGCTGGCTTTCACAGATGGACATCATCTTTGGAATTCAGTTTTCATTGTAAAATATATATTCATAAATGAGAGCTCCAGGTTTTATACCAGCTCCAGGTTTTAGAGGCCCCTTGGGTAGGATATCCTCAATGGGCTCCCTCAGTGAGTCTGCCTCTTTACTACCATGGTCACCAGCTGGTCTTACTTAGGCTGACCATATGAAAAGGAGGACAGGGCTCATGTAATTTTAACAGTTGTAGAAAAAAGGGAATTTCAGCCAGTGTCATTTGTATGCAATTACTTCCTGATGATATTCTCTCTTCATCACAACAGTTAAAGTTGCAGGCACTATACTAGAGTGACCATATACAAAAGAAGGCAGGGCCCCTGCAACTTTAACTGTTGTGATGAAGAGGGAAGTTCACCAGGAACTAATTGCATACAAATGACACTGGCTGAAATTCCCTTTTCTCTACAACTGTTAAAGTTACATGAGCCCTATTCTCCTTTTCATACGGTCAACCTATCTTACTCCTCCTCCTCGCACTCACTTGCTTGCTTGTCAGGTAGAGAGCCAGTGAGCCAGTCGGCAGTGGCATCTTCTGAGCTTCCTGCTTCCCACCACTGTTGTCCAGTCTAGCATGAGAAGTAGGTGAAAAACCAGGTTGTAATGGAGAAGCAGAGGAACAGTTCCAGGGGGCTCTTAGATGCTGATGTTCTTGTAAGTTTTCTCTCTGGACACTGCTGCTTCTCTCCCCTCATTGCTCTCAGAAATGCATTGGACATTGAGGCACCATGCAGTGGTGGGGTGACCGTATGGAAAGGAGGACAGGGTTCCTGTATCTTTAACAATTGCATAGAAAAAGGAATTTCAGACGGTGTTATTTGTATGCATGCAGGACCTGGTGAAATTCCCTCTTCATCACAACAGTTAAAGCTCAGGAGCCCTGCCCTCTTTTGTATCTGGCCACACTAGGTGGGGATCATGTGCTACACTTTACAGAGAACAGTCCTCTATTTGAAGGGATGTCAGAGGACTGTCCCTCTATTTCAGAGGTTGGCCTACAACTCCCATAAGCCCTTGCCAGCATAGCCAAAGGTGAGATGGGAGTTGTAGGCCCAAATATCTGGAGGACCACATGTTACTTGTTTGTTGGGATTAATTTTAACCAGCCTTTTTCAAGTATTTTGTATCATCCTTTTTGGCCTTTTGTTTCTGGGACCCTGAAAAAAAAGCTTCCTTTCAAACCATATATCCAGGAACAATATTATTTCTCCTCTATCCAAAATTAGCGGTCATCTATGCAGCAGCGGCAGCATGCTTTCCTAATGTGTCTTTATTTTATTCATTTTTTTAAACTCTCAACCCTTGGCTGGATAATCACAGTGGCACAGATTTAAACGTCTTCTGAAGTGTTTGCTTTCTCTGCCAATACTGTCTTGCGGTATTCCAAAGCTGCTGTAGAAGGCAATGCTGATTGTCCTTGACTTGCATTTTATAGAGGCAGGCAGGCAGAGTGCTGACCTTGTTTTGAGAGCACAATTGGAGGGACACTCTTCTCTCCCTTGCTGATATTTCTTCCTTTTTTAAAAAAAAATATAAAAAATATAAAATAAAAATAAAACCATGTCGCTATGAGATTTCAGCTCAACTCTGGCTGTTGGCCGTAACTCTGGAGCAGAGCATTTAGATTAATGAGCTGAGCAGTGCAAAACCCTCCACAAGTATACAGATCAGCTGGGCATTTTCTTACTGTAGGCATACTACAGCCAAAGTTAAGCGCTTTATGTGCCATTGATTTCTGTGGGAGAGATCTGAGCATGGAATAAGACTCTCCTGTTGAAATGAGTGGGATTTTGGTTGCAACACGCATTATTACATTATGGTAGGCAATTGGGTGCCCTCCAGCTATTTTAGACTACAACTCCAGAATCCCTGACCATTGCTCATGCTGGCTAGTGCTGATGGGAGTTAGAGTCCAAAACTTCTAATCATGAAATTTTATTTTATTTTGAAATAAGGTTAACAGAATTAAGGCAACAAGAAGAACATGCCTAATAATAAATCAAAATCATTAAAGAAGCAAGGGAATTCACTAAATGTCTGGTGGGCAGCAGGTTGCCTACTCCTGCATGATGGGAACTTAAAGCTAGTATGGAGGTTCTACCATTAGTTTCATATCTGCCCCTCAGCCACCTTCTGTGGCGGTTCTGATACCTACTTCTCTCAGTTGGCCCACACTGCATGTGGCAAAAATAGGGGCTAATTTAGGTCCTGATAGGAGTTATGTGGGCTAGCAGAATGGTAGACTTTTAGAATTGGAAGTTATCTTGGAGTTCACCTGGTCCAACCCCTGTTCATGCTCCTACAGTGAAGTAGATACATCCAATCAAGCATAGCTCAGTGATACATTAATTTTAAGAATGCTTAATTTGGCCCACAGCATCTCTGCCAGACTTTTGACTCACTTCAATTCGTGTCTACTTTTGGATATGTTTTATTGGCTTTTTCAAACAAACAAACAAACAAAGAGATACTCTCAGTTTTTACAATGTAAATTACAGGCAAGAGAATTCCTGATGCGCACAAGGGGTTTTGCTTAAAACATTGAGGGCTGGCTCTGCTGTACAGTAGGGCGAAGCCACCTGCACCATGAAAAGAACTGGTGTCAACATTGATGTAAGAATTGGTGTCTGAATGGTGCCACTAGTTGGGGAGGGACCACTTGTGCTCTGCTTTTGTCCATTACAAGTGTTTAGTGGGGAAGCTGGAGCTATATAGGGAGCTGTTGAGCCAGCTGTTCAGCAGTGAGAAAATATGTATTCCCATGGCTAACCTGGTCTTCTGCTGGGTCATCGGTTACTGCTGGATTTTCTCTGGCCTCTTCCTGAAGAGACAGCTGGTGAGAACACTCCTAGCAGTCCAAATGAGCACTTTGCCATCAACTCAGGGCTTCTAACTGGGTCCACTGTTGCATTTGGTCTGGTGGGCAAAGGGGAAAAATCAGAGATCAAGGCCAGAGATGTGGTCAGAGATGTCATTAGGGCTCAGGTGAGTCATCCATGAGATGTCTGTAACAGCTTCTTCCATGTCCTCAGTTGTACTGGGGTTCTCTGCAGGATCCCATACATCTTCCCAAAAGGTTTCCCAAGATTTGGAATTAGTGAGAACCTGACAGCTGCAGGGAGCAACATGTCTTGGTCTAGCACTGGAACTTCTGAAAACTATATCATTTGTGAGCTAGATCTATATGTCATCCTGGGTGAATACAGGGCTTTCCATGTTGGCCATGCATCTACATAAGGAACCAGGAAATTGGAATGTCCCTACCAAACAGAGAAGAGAATTTTACCAGATGTCTGCACCCAATTAGAAATCCAGAGACTCAATGGTGTGTGTTTAATGTTCTACCTACCCCCTCCAATTGTGTGGAGCAGTCCAGACCACTGGCTTTGCACATGCTTACATGTGCACACTGTGGTTGCAAGGCACACAATGATAAATCCCTGCCTATACTCAGGAGATAAAGATCAGCAGCATCTGAATGTTAAATGATGCGCCTGTCAGGCAGTAGGGTAATGCACATGACACACTCTCACATTCTTCAGCAGGGTGTGCTGGATTTTGGATCTCACACAGCTGCAGCGAGGAAGCTGCTCCCTTGCTTCATGTAAAACAAATGTAGCTATTTTCATCTAACAACCCTTGGAGGGCACGCTGTTGTCAGGAGGGGTACCTTCTCTGCCCCCCCGTCACTTTGCTGATGCCATGCTCTCTGAGTACATAGCACACCGCAGGCTCTGGCACGCTATGTCAACTTCACACTGAGCTGGTTGTATATAATCACTTTCCTGTTTGCTCTGAGCTCCAGATGCATCTGCCACCGCCGCCCTCTTCCGATGCTCACGTGTCCCCTAACAAGGCAGAAACACCCCTGCTGTTGTCGAAGCGCACCTCGTGCAAAGGTTCAGTGAAGTGCCATTGCACCCTGCCGAACCGCCGGCCTCAGCGCGTGTTTCCACCCTCCTGCAATGCCTAAGCTGCTATTGTTTGCTCCTCTTTGCACGTGCAGCACTTAATTAGGTTCAAAGGCGAGACCCGGCCGGTACGTGCTTTGTTTTCTTATTAGTGTTAGGTGCTGTTTGCAGGTGCGGCACAGTGAAGGATTCCGTTACCGGCAGTGATGTTAAGGTCGCCCCTCTTAAGTATGCAACAGTGGCAATGCTACACTGCTAGGGTTGACTGCTCTGCCCCTGAATGGAGAAGCCAGACACTTAATTTGCCCCTGACAAGCTGCACTGCTGTTAGGCAATGTCTGCCTCATGGAAACAATCTTTCAAACAGGCTGGCCCAGCTGTGGCCCTCCACCTTGCAGTTTGGGACAGACGTTGCATGGCGGGACCAGTTGATTGGCCAAAGCATGGGGACACCAGCCGATGCCAACTCCATTATTTCTACACCTGGCAAAAGCTTTTAAAGCAGGGATATGAGAGAGAGAGAGAGAGAGAGAGAGAGAGAGAGAGAGAGAGAATGGCACTTGGCTCTTTCTATCATTCCAGGTGGGTTGCAGGGCATTTTCTCCAATTCTCCTTCCCAGGCTAATCAGTGGGCTGCGAACCAGCAAAAAACAGAAAAGCAGCAGGCTCCAACATGGGAGATTTATCTGGAGCTTGTGGAGCCAGGGGTTACCCTATTGAGAATCTCAACACATCCTCCAATTGTAGCTTCATCATCAAGATGATGATGGAAAAGGCCCGGATGGTCCAGCTTCATCCCCTGGGACAGGGGCTAGCTGGCACCATATGATGATTTGTCTTCTGGCATGCATTTTTGTCAAGTTCAATTTTGGTTTTCCCTGCACCGGGGGCTTCCATTGTTGCACCATCGCCGCCACCCCCACCTCCCCACCCTGGGAGACAATTCCACAGTCTGATGCACTTCACTGTCAAGAATTTTTCACTCACATTCAGCATAATTTTCCCATTTCCTAGGTTATGCCTTCTGTCACCTTCTCTATTTCCATTTCACAGATGCAGGTTATGTCCCTCTGGGTCCGTCTGTCCATCTTGGCAGGTTCATCTTTTTTATTATTATTAATGTGTGTGTGTTTTCCTCCTCAAGATCCAGTCTTCACAATTCCTACTGCTTCTCTCTCTCTCTCTCTCTCTCTCTCTCTCTCTCTCTGTGTGTGTGTGAGATACCCTCTATTTTGCAATGAATATTTTAAGTCCTCCCACCACCACCAGTAGTTGTGTAGATTCACACAACCATTTTGAAGCAGAGTCAACTGATACTGAGTTTGCAAAGTGACCACTTCAAAGGATCTCCACAACTTAACAGATCCTAAACTAGGGATGTTGGGGGAATCCGTCTGGGGTGATGAAGTTCACCAAGTTTTCAGTGTTTTGACCCACTCAGACTCCGGCTTGCTTACCTACATGTTTGCTCAAATTGATCTGTATTGAGACAGGCCAGCATATGATTTTCATGGTTCCCCCCATTCTTAAATCGCCATTTACACAAATTGCACCTGCAATAATTTAGGCAACTTTCAGCCAAATTTGTGCAAAATTAAGCATGCTACAAACGCAATTTGCACAACTTAAGCAAATTATGTCTGCAATTTGCATAAAATAAGTCAACTGTAATTTGCATAAAAAGCAACAACAAGAAAGTCCCTGGAGTTCGGGAAAGAGCAAATGCTGAGGGGGCTCCAAGGAAACCCAGTTAGTCCAAAATCTGGCTGAGTTTTAATCCACAACCTGTTCTCTATCATGATAGGACATGAAATATCAGGCTTAAATTATAGGAAAGCAGGTTTTGAACATCGGGAAAAACTTCCTAATGGTCAGAACTGTTGGACAATGAAGCCAACTTCCTGTGGAGATGGTGAACTCTCCATCCCTGGAGTTATTTCATCAGGGACTGGGCAGCCATCTGTCAGGCATGCTTTAAAGGGGGAAGCCAAAGCTCAAAGTCAGAGCATATAGAAGATCCCAGCTTCAATCCAAGGTATCTCTAGGTAGGGCTAGGTAGGAATCCTGCCTGAAATCCTGGAGATCTGCTGCCAGTCAGTGTCTGAAATACTGGGCTAGATGGACCAATGGTCTGTCCCATTATCACCCAGCTTTCTATTTTCCTAAACTGGATTCCTGCATTGAATAGGGAGTGTAACTTGAGGGTCTAAATCGTCCCTTCCAGTTCTATGATTCTATGATCTAGTGAGTGCCCCCAAGTAATGCAATTTCTTTGTTGCCTTATTTCTGCAATAGGCCTTTGAACTCTGCAATACCCAGCTGCACAGCACTATAGAAGCCGTTAGGGGACCGGTGTGACGGCCTCAATGATGCAATTCTCAGAACAATCAATGAGGACCAGGGACTGAGTTGGTCAAAACCCTTGGAGGCACAGCTAGAAATAACCCAGACCCAGTTCAGCAAGGCTGTGTCTGGTCTCTCTTTCCTTGGACGGTATTCCTATCTGTTGGCTCCAGAGGCCAAGGTCTGAGGATCAAAGGAACCAGATAAATGTCAGCCGCCATAATTTTAGCAGACACCACTCTCAAATGATAGTCCTTCATTCAAAGTGAATGGTGGGTTTTATTTTTATTATTATTTTAAATGGCAAACAGTAACAGCCGCGGTAAATCCTGTTGGCTTTGCTGGAAAAGAAGAAGGCAGAACAGCACCTCATTACAGGCATACAGCACAATCCTAAAGAGAATCTCACAATTTCAATGGTGTATGTCTCCTAGTAAGTGCACTTTCATTCTTATGAAAGGTATTGGTGCTCTTCTTGGGGGTAAGGACTGGAATTCAGCTGCATAGCCCTTTGCTATCCAATTGGTTCAATGATTGCCTCCCAACAGGTGGAATGGGCCACACTGGGGTGACCTGCCCTTGCAGTGTTAACATATATGCAGTAGAGGCTGGTGACTTCTATGTCAGTGGGGCGTTGAATCTGCACCAGGTTTTATTCAGAAACAGTCAGAACTCTAAAGGAGCTTTCACACCTCGGATAGCTCCTTTAGGGTTCTGACTGGCTTTGACTGAAGCCCGGAGTGGATTCACCACCTCACTGACATTAGAGCCTCCATTGCATATATGAACATGTCTTTCAGAAATGTTTCATCTCTCTCTCTCTCTCTCTTTCTCAATGTGTGTGTGTGTGTGTGTGTGTGTGTGTGTGTGTGTAAACTTTGCAAACCTGGCCTCTGGCTGAACTCAACCTTGTCATTTTTGGCAAAAAGGACTATGTTTGGAATCTTTTTATTTAAAAAGACAAACAAACCAAGATTGCAGAAGTGAATTGGAGGGATATAGTCCTCCACTGCACCATCACCACCCCAACCTGTAGAATATTTGAAGCTCATTTTAAATTGTGACAAGTCTGCTATTTCACTCTAGCTTGACAGCAAAATAGCTCATCTTTGAGCAGTTGAAATTTGGGCTGGTGAATACTCCCCGGAGACCACTCTGAGCTTTGAGTCTCAGAGAAACAGGTTGTAAAATAGCATAAGGATTGCTTTGCAGCTAGGTGCTCGGTGGTGGTTCAAGCTCTGCTCTTAATGCTGCCAGTGCTGTGCAGTCTCACACTTCTCTACAAGTGCGCCTTCTCCCCAGGGAGCGTAAACTTTGCCTGATGAACACCATTCCCCTTCCGTAAGTGGTGCTCGTCTTGGTAATAAAGACCTGCTGAGACTGCGACAGGGTCTACTGAGTGAAGCAAGCCCTTGCTGGAACACCGAGTGACAAGAATAAGCAACCCCAAAGGGAGGCAGTGCAAACCCAGGTTTGCTGACGGGGGGGGGGGGGGGAAAGGTTTGCTGGAAAAGGCTCTCGTTCAGTATTGCCCATTTGTGGGTGAGCTGCTGTGAGCATCAGGACTTAAAATCAGGCCTGGGAAAACCTGGCCACTTATGAACATATGAAGCAGCCCCATGTGAAAGTAGGCTTCTACCCCAGGGGTGCTCAAGCTCATCCAACCCATGGGCACATTTCACTATGAAGAAGCTCTCGGGAGCCACATTCTAGTGGTGGACAGGGCAGAAGGCAAAACAAGTGGGGTGCAAAATACCAGCATGTTTTCGCTTATAGCTTTTCCTGCCCATAGCTAAGCCTTAGGATTGGGGGAAAGGTAGGCTGACCATATGAAAAGGAGGACAGGGCTCATGTAACTTTAACAGTTGTAGAGAAAAGGGAATTTCAGCCGGTGTCATTTGTATGCAATTAGTCCCTGGTGAAATCCCCTCTTCATCACAACAGTTAAAGTTGCAGGCACTATACTAGAGTGACCATATACAAAAGAAAGCAGGGCCCCTGCAACTTTAACTGGTGTGATGAAGAGGAAATTTCACCAGGAACTAATTGCATACAAATGACACTGGCTGAAATCCCCTTTTCTCTGCAACTGTTAAAGTTACATGAGCCCTGTCCTCCTTTCCATATGGTCAGCCTAGGGAAAGGGGATGTGTAAAAGCTGAAGGGGCTAACCTATAACCTATGGGAAGGGATATTTAGCACTACACCACTGCTGGTCACAGTGGGAGCCAAGTTCGTCACCCGGCTCCCACTCTGAAGGGAGCTTGCTGAGCGGTGCCTCTGCAGCTGAAGAGGAAAGGCCAGGACCGATTAAAGCCTTTAATCACAATTAAGTTCAACAGCCACCTGCTGAGCCCAGTGCTGAAAACGGCGGCCATCGCGGAAGCTAAAAGTTTGATGTCGCAGAGGCTGTTGGTTTACTTAGGCTGACCATCTGAAAAGGAGGACAGGGCTCATATAACTTTAACAGTTGTAGAGGAAAGGGAATTTCAGCCAGTGTTATTTGTATGCAATTAGTCCCTGGTGAAATTCCCTCTTCATCACAACTGTTAAAGGTGCAGGCGCTATACTAGAGTGACCATATACAAAAGAAGGCAGGGCCCCTGCAACTTTAACTGTTGTGATGAAGAGGGAATATCACCAGGAACTAATTGTATACAAATGACACTGGTTGAAATTCCCTTTTCTCTACAACTGTTAAAGTTATATGAGCCCTGTCCTCCTTTTCAGATGGTCAGCCTAGTTTACTTAGGCTCAGGGAATGTCTACACCAGCATTCCTCAAATTGGAGTTTGTGGCTGGGAATGATGGGAGTTGTTGTCCCACCTGTCCGGAGGGCAACAGGTTGGGGAAAGTTACATTGACTGACAGTTGCTCTCCAGAGTCTCAGATAGGGATGTATGGAGTTTGTAAAATCTGTTCCAGCCTTGTTTTGCAGATTGACAGGTACCTCTCATTCCATCATCCATTTATTGGTAGAATTGGATTTTTCCAAATCCTCAAATTTGTGCGAATTTGTGTGAATTCACAATTGCACAAATTCACATTTGCGAAAAAGTACCAATCCCCGCAAAATGTACAAATTCTCCTCCCCCCCCCCCCCATGTGTATTTTCATGCTCTGGCCTATTTGGAAAATGTGCACTTTGGGCTATTATTATTACTGTTATTATTATTATTATATTTTACATATTTTTCTACAACTAAATCATCATAAAATTCTGAAAAGTAAGAAAACCGGTCCACAAATCCACAAAATCCATGTAATTCAGGAAAAACTGGTCTGCTGATCCACAAGTTAGAGACATAGAAATCTGAACTCATTTGATACTGATGCGGCTTTCTGTGACAGAACAGAGTTTTCTTCAACTCTACCTGGAGATGCTGGGAATTGAACTGGGGCCTTCTCTCTGCACAGCATGTGCTCTACCACCACTGGACTATGGCTGCACTTTCCCCACTAGTACAGAAGAGAACAGCTTATTCTGCACACGACACCAGATGTTCTCTCTTTTGGCTTGCGGTGCCTAAAGGCAGGGATGTCCTGGGACGGAGGGATTTTCCAGGCTGATTAATTCCAGGACATCCCTCTCCCCTCACCTCCCTTCAAGGATTTGTACCTCTGATGCCAAGAATCCACACGTGTCAGGCGGCAAGCAGGCTATTGCCAGTCTGGATTGGGCACATTGCCAAATGCAAAGCGAAAGCCTTTTGCAGCGCCAGCTGCTTTCCTCGGGTGCCCAAAGGAACATCCATCAATGGCCTCCATCCCAGAGGAAACCTAGATTTTCTTTCCAAAATCCATCCACTTTTCGTCCCACCATGTTCTTTTTCTTTTCTGCCTTTTGCCTGCAGCCGCCTGGCCTTCCTTCTCTAGGTTGCCATTGGCCAACAGCAAGCTAGTGCCTCCAAGAAACATGTGGTCAGGATGATAACATGGCAGAGGGGCTGATAATACTGTTCGACTTTATTCGGAGACCTCCTTTGCTCAATCATTTGCAATAGGTCAGGGCATTTGGAAGGGGGAGGTGCAAATCCCAGCTTAATGTGGATCATGGCCCACATTGAAGGGCATTACGATGCAGTCAGGAAATCTGCACTTAAGACATGGAATTTCACTTTAGCCTCCCCTCCTCCTCCTCCTCCTCCCCCCCAACAAAAACAGGCTCTCTTGACATGGGGTGGAATCTCTGCTGTGCCAGTTAGACCGTTGGCACCAGAACCGAAACTCGCTACCTTTGAAATGCGCACTTCTCAGAATTTTGCAACAGAATTTCCCAATCTGAACATTTGTACAAAAATGTGTGTATTAGGGAAAATAATGTTTAACATGCATTAAACTAGGGAAATTGCCCCCAAAAACAAAACAAAAAAGGAAGTATGTTAGTCAAAATTGCATGTCTTTGGAGAAATGTGCCCAAAAATGATTTTTCATGCAAAGCGGAGGTTTGTTTCTGTCTTTATGAGGCTTTGCTACATTTGCTGCCCAAGAGCGACAATGGAAGAATGTAGGAAGCAACCTTATACTAGGTCAGACAGCTTGTTCATCTAATACAGTATGGTCTACTCTATCCTTCCCAAATCTGGTAACTTCCAGATGAGCTACATTGCAATGAGTTGCTGCTGGGGATGATGGGGATAGTAGTCCAATACCATCATTTCCTTCCTGATATTTCTGACCCAAGATGCCAGGGATCGGATATGGAGCTTTTTGCCATTGGCCATGCTGTCTGGGAATTATGGGAGTTGCAGTCCAACAGATCTGGAGGGTACCAGGTTGGGGAAGGCTGATTCTATGGAATGCACTGACACAAGATTTTGTGATGACTAGAGGGATGCTTCATGCAGCTGCAGTGCCTGTGTTTGTGTGGTGGGGGGAAGGCAATAGTTTGGGAGGCTGACCATCTGAAAAGGAGGACAGGGCTCATATAACTTTAACAGTTGTAGAGGAAAGGGAATTTCAGCCGGTGTCATTTGTATGCAATTAGTTCCTGGTGAAATTCCCTCTTCATCACAACTGTTAAAGGTGCAGGCGCTATACTAGAGTGACCATATACAAAAGAAGGCAGGGCCCCTGCAACTTTAACTGTTGTGATGAAGAGGGAATATCACCAGGAACTAATTGCATACAAATGACACTGGTTGAAATTCCCTTTTCTCTACAACTGTTAAAGTTATATGAGCCCTGTCCTCCTTTTCAGATGGTCAGCCTAGTTTACTTAGGCTCAGGGAATGTCTACACCAGCATTCCTCAAATTGGAGTTTGTGGCTGGGAATGATGGGAGTTGTTGTCCCACCTGTCCGGAGGGCAACAGGTTGGGGAAAGTTACATTGACTGACAGTTGCTCTCCAGAGTCTCAGATAGGGATGTATGGAGTTTGCTACATTTGCTGCCCAAGAGCGACAATGGAAGAATGTAGGAAGCAACCTTATACTAGGTCAGACAGCTTGTTCATCTAATACAGTATGGTCTACTCTATCCTTCCCAAATCTGGTAACTTCCAGATGAGCTACATTGCAATGAGTTGCTGCTGGGGATGATGGGGATAGTAGTCCAATACCATCATTTCCTTCCTGATATTTCTGACCCAAGATGCCAGGGATCGGATATGGAGCTTTTTGCCATTGGCCATGCTGTCTGGGAATTATGGGAGTTGCAGTCCAACAGATCTGGAGGGTACCAGGTTGGGGAAGGCTGATTCTATGGAATGCACTGACACAAGATTTTGTGATGACTAGAGGGATGCTTCATGCAGCTGCAGTGCCTGTGTTTGTGTGGTGGGGGGAAGGCAATAGTTTGGGAGGCTATTGCCTTCATGCCATGGTTGATTGATTGATTGATTTCATTTATATCCCACCATTTTTCCTCCAAGGAACCCAAGGTGGCATACGTAATCCTCCTCCTCCTCCTCTCCATTTTATCCTCACAACAACAACCCTGTGAGGTAGGCTGGGCTGGGAGTCTGTGACTGGCCCAAAGTCACCCAGTGAGCTTCCATGGCCGAGTGGGGACTAGAACCCTGATCTCCTGACTCCCAGTACAACACTTTGGCCACAGCACCACACTGGCTCTCACTGGTTGTGTGTTGCCTAGAGGTATCTGCTTGGCATTGGTGTAAAATAGGATGCTGGATGTGATGGACCTTGAGTCTGATCCAAGAAGGTCCTTCTTGGAGTCTTCTGAGTAGCCTGCTGTATCTGCTCTGCTCTGGTATGTCAGGAATCCATTGGCCAACACTCTATGCGTCTCCTCCACAGCCGATTGTTCGAAGCCCAAATTCTCTTCCTCCCCCGCTCCAGAACAATGCTACCTGACTGATGAGATTCCCTCCTCCCGAGCATATTATCCACCCCGATTAATTCCTGACCTCTGAGCCCCTTGGGAGGGCTTGCCGGGTCATAAGCTGCATTTGTAAAAAGCAAGATTTCCATGAGTGCTCTGGGGACCCCCAAGTCTCCTCTTTGGAAAGAGGCTTTCTGCCTGTTCTGCCTGTTCTGTCCTTTCTTCCCTTTTATATCCCTCAGCTGAATGTAGAATTGTTCCCACCCACTGTGTTGAAGGGGTACAACCAGGAGCAGTGGCAGATTGGTGATGAATGTGTACCCACCCACCTAGTATTTTTACTGCTGCAATTATTTTGACACAGTTTAAAAGCCTTTTGGTCGATCCCTGCACAATTGGTTTGGCCAATAACTTCCATACCCCACTATAAAACATCCATCTGTATCTGTAGAATCAACCTAAGTTAATATTTAACTTGCCACCATACCCATTTAATGTCCTTTTAAAATATATTCCGCTTAAGCAAATATGCAAAGGGAATTTCAGCAGCTGTCATTTGTATGCATGCAGCACCTGGTGAAATTCCCTCTTCATCACAACAGTTAAAGCTGCAGGACCCCTGCCCTCTTTTGTATCTGGTCAAGAGGGCAGGGCTTCTGCAGCTTTATCTGTTGTGATATGCAACTGTTAAAGATACAGGAGCCCTGTCACCCCCTTCTTATGGTCACCCAAAGGTAGAAACTATCCAAACCAAGCAATTGCCTCTTCATGGATGCCTAGAGAGATTTTTAACAGTCTTTCCAAAAATATATATATACAGCAGGAGTGGGCAACTTATGGCCCTCTAGATGTTTTGGCCTAAAATTCCCATCAGCCCTAGTCAGCATAGCAAATGGTGAGGGACCAAAACATCTGGTGGTCCACATGTTGCTCACCCCTGATGTACAAGGACGGGCTCGAGCAGACCTCATTAGAGCCAAAGAAAAACACCTGTGGCCATACCAGCCCCAACCTGAAGATCTAGGCTCAGAAATGGATCCAGGAGTTTTCCACTCCTCTTCCAGCTTATGCCTCTGGGGCTGCAGCAGAGAAACCTTTGCTTTCTGCCCTCATAGGTCTTATGGAGGAACTTGATTTGCTTACGCTCTGGAGCACTGGTGGCATTATTGGGATGCTGGAGACCTTAAAGATTGCAATAAGGCAGAGGGGCAGGAAATAGAGTGGAGCTGTCCTACTATTCCATCACAGAGGTCTTCCAAGTCAGCTTTCCATTGTAAAACAGTGTAAAATATCAGCAGTAAGACAATAAAAGAGAATATGGCTTGCAACGTATAAAACACCAGAAATAAAGAGCTGTTAAAAGGAGGTCAAATATTGATTGTTGTTAAAGGCTCAGACAAACAAGGCTATTTGCCGATGGTGAAAGTCCTGTATCTAAAAAAAGAGAAGGTTGCATCCAGTGGACGTTGCAGTGATTGGTGGCCCTAATATCAGTGGGCTGGTGAATCTGCTCCGAGTTTCAGCCAGAACCAGTCACAACTCTAAAGGAGCTTTCTAAGGAGCTATCCCTTAAGAGTTCTGACTGAAACTACCCCACTGGTTTCAGCCCTTACCTAAGCTTGAGCCAAAGAGAAACACTAGTGTCCATACCTAGCCGGAAGATCCAGGGACAGCAATGGAACCAGGAGTTCTCCAATCCTTTGCCATCTAAATCCTACTGCGATGAATGTCCCTGTCCACACCCCATTGCCTTCAGGCCTGCTGACTGTATTGATGCTGTGAGTTGATGGTTTCCAGGCATGCCTTCGTAGTTTTTCATTCAAGCCAGTGTTGTGGACGCCGTTGATTTCTTGATGACAGAACAGATTTGCGCCTCGGCAACACAATGAAGAGCCTTCTGCAGCTTTCCTACAGCATAGCGTTGCTAGCACAGTAACCACAGTCATTCCATGCTCCTTTCCGATTCTCCACAGGGCAAAGGTGGAGCTGCATGTCACGAGAAACACAAGTAGACCCTCTCCACACACCCCACTGCCACACAGGCTTTTTTATTTTGTCTTTATGAAAATATTTCTAGAGTGCCCTTAATCCTCATGAATAAAGGTGGTATACAATAGGCATGAATAAAAAAAAATCACACTAAAAACAAATAAAACAAAACAGTAAAACCAGCAATATTTTCCTCGCTTCCCTCTGGATCATGGAGTATTAATAAATAATAAGCCAGGGTGGGTAATATAGGGCTCTGCTATTGCAGTGTTTTAGTCAGAATCAACTGCCAGTCCGGCCGGCTCCTTTACATGGAACAGAGTGGGAGGCACCAATTTGCCCTTCAGCTCAGGTACCACAATGGGCCAGCCCTGGTTCCGCTTTGTTGGCTCAGAGTCATGATTTGGACCCTTTTTGAAACCTTCATAGGCTCATTCGAGCCATTACAGATTCCTTCAGAATTGTAAGTGGTTATATATTAAGACAGTGGGAGGCATCCCCACACCCACAAACAAACACAAACACAAACACAAACACAAACACAAACACAAACACAAACACCCACCCCCACACCCCCACCCACCCATCCACACACACACACACACACGTTGAAAAGAAAATGCTGCTAATTTAAGTGTTGTCCTTCCGGGCATCAGGTGGGCTCAATTTTCCCAACTAATTCTAGTGTTTGCTCATCACATTCATTCATGCCTGCTCCTGCCTGTGCTTAATTGGAAAATTGATTTCCCCCCTCTGAAAATGACACTTCCTAATAATGAGAGTTTAATTGCATCCAGGACTCTGAGGAGAGGAGAGTTCTGAGGCCCTGCAGCCTCAAGGAAGCAACGGGGGATTCAGCACGGCCTTTGCCTTGAGGAGGGGCGGAAGGCCATCCCTTTTGCAGCTTCAGCACTCCTTTCCCAAAGGGGTGTGTTTTCTGTCCAGGGCTCTGACTGCTTCCCAGAGTTCTGACAGAAGAGTTAGGACCAGTTTGAACATTTACAACTGCTATGTAGTGGTTGCTTGCAGTACCTCAGCTAGTCCAGCCTTGTAAATAAGCCCACAAAAGTTCATAGCCTGTGAATCCATGCTAGGCAGAGAAGAAGTGAAGCCTTGAAATGTAGGCTTCTAGCAGGGCCAGCCCTATTATTAGGCAGAGTGATGCATTTGCTTCAGGTGGCAGATGCTGGGGGTGGCAGTGGCAACCCCCTGGCTGTTTGCATGAACTCTCCAGTGGCTCCTGCCTGCTGGAGGACAGAGCAGCATTTGCCACACAGCATGTCCTGGGTCCCATAAACTACCTGCTGTCTCCGGTGTGGTGGAGGATGCTATCCCATAGCCACTGCTGAGGAAAAATTCAACTGCCAGGCTAGTCCACTTTTGTATCAGGAATGGGGTGGAGGTGCCATCTTGTCCTACACCTCAGGCAGTAGAATGTCTTGGGTTGGCCCTGCTTCTAGCCCCTTAGCAAGAGAGTAAAAAAGTCACCAACCAAGCAGTCTATGACAACACATGGAGGGCACCACATTGGGGAAGGCTGACATACAGGATTACAAGGTTACTTTTCTACCAGCTGTGTGCGTTCTTCTCTTATTTGTGTGTGTGCTTTCCTTCTTGGTCTTGGTTTCTCCTACTCTTTCCTTTCTGATCTTTAAATAAATAAGTGAATCTCTGCCACTCCCCCCCCCTCCAGAAAATGGTGCCATGGCCATTGGTATGATTCACTTTAGGCTATGTGAGGGACCAACCTACCTGTTCAAACCAACCTACCTGTTCAAATCTAGGCCAGACTTCCCCAACCTGGTGCCCTTCAGATATCTTAGACTTCAACTCCCACCTGCCCCAGCTAGCATGGCTGTACTGGTGGCCCTTATCTGGTTGAGCACACTCAATATTCTCCCACCAGCTCCCAGATTTTGCCATAATATGTGAGGGGGTGTAAAGCTGCTGAGCCTAAGCTTCTGTTGATATCCCCAACCTTTGAGGTTCCTTCCCATTTTGCCAGCCCAACCTTTCCCAACCTGGTGTAATCCAGATGGACAAAAGTACAGCTCCCATGATTCCTACCCAACAGGGCCATTATCCATGTTGGCTCAGGATGATGGGAGGTGTCATCCAACACATGTAGAGGTCACCAGGTTTGGTGAGGCTTTGCTGGCCCCTTGCATGGCAATCGCTCTTAGCTGCACACCCTCCCCCAAGCTGCTACTGCCAAAAACCTTTGTGCTCTCCATCACCTCTTCCCCATATGCAGCTCAATGGCCTGTCCAGTTTGTTAGCTCTGAAGGAATGCCACTGTTTGTGTGTGATTTATTGATGGCTGGGCTGCTAATTAAAGAGCTGCTTCCCTCAAGGAAACGAGCTGAGCTTCTGCCTTTTTTTTTTTTTTTTTAGTAGAGGCGTGCAGGGTTCCCCCAAGGGCAGAGGGTCCATCTGCTGAAGCCCTGCACTAATGAAGCCCCTATTTCTGCAACAATATAACATATTGATCCAAATGTAATATTCGCACATCAGGCGACCTTTGTCTGACAGCCCACCTTCTGCCTGCCCCGAGCAGCAACCCAGTTACAAAGGATTCATTCTAGGCAATGGGGCAAAAGGGAGGGTGGGGTTCAGACATCACCCCCAGGCAGTGGGGAAATGCCATTGATTGCTGCTAGGACAATATTTGGGGCACCAGCCTTCTGGAGGTCTCTTCAAGGCATCGGTTGTCTCATTATAAGCCAACAGTGGGGCAGTCTATCTTTTTGCAGCAGGAGTCTGATAGACAAAGATGCATCACTGGAAATAATGCAGGTGCTTTGACACCACGTTGCTTGCAAGCTTAGCTGTGGGAGCTAGAATCTGACTTTTGTTTTGCTTTGTTCTGCTTTTGCCTGTTGGGGCAATTCAGGGAAGGGCAATTTATAGGCCTCCCAGATGTTGTGGCCAACATCTCCCATCATAATGGGAATAATGGGCTCAAGTTACAGGAAGCCAGATTCCGGCTGGACATCAGGAAAAACTTCCTGTCAATGGAACCGATGACCTAGGGAGGTGGTGGGCTCTCCCACATTAGAGGCATTCAAGAGGCAGCTGGACAACCATCTGTCAGGGATGCTTTAAGGTAGATTCCTGCATTGAGCAGGAGGTTGGACTTGATGGCCTTATAGTCCCCTTCCAACTCTACTATTCTATGATTCTATGATCCCTCACCATTGGCTAAGCAGGCTAGGGCTGATGGGAGTTGTAGGCCAAATAAACTGAAAGATCACAAGTAGCACAGGCTGAAGTGCTGGGTTGGTGTCCTTTTCATTCCAGCAGTCCTTTGGTGTGTATGTGTCTGCTGGGTTGGATGCTGTTTTGACTCCCTTCTTGTTGTGTTTTTAATTTTGTTTCAATGTAAATGTTTTAGCATTGTTTTAATTAAGTCTTATTTGTGATTGTAAGCCGCCTTGAGCGCCATTTTTCTTGATAGAAAAGCAGTGTACAAATTAAATAAATAGAAAGAAAGAAACTAGTGTTCTATCCATGTTTCTCTCCTCAGACCATTGTGTAGGGACGTGTGGATTTCATCTTGAAGTTCGTTCTGGCTCAAGTCCATATCAGATTGCAAGCTTTCTTGTTTTTCTTTTTGCTCTCAAGGTGGCATGAAAATTTGTGTGTGTTTTCATGTGCATTTCCCCATCTGTATGCTTCAACTGTGCAATCTTTTAAATGTGTGCATTCCTCTCCCATTGATTAAAGCATGTTTGTATGCCTTTCTTAAAAGTTCACATTGGTTTCGTGCACATTTTTCAAATGTACACATGCTGTGGAATGCATTTTTTAAAAAATGGTCTGCATATCACATTGCTAACTCAGAAATGCACAGACTTTGATCAAAGATATCAGTGTGCAGTCCAGTGATTTCCATCTGTTTCTGTACTTCCATCCAATCTCCAGGTAGCATTTTCTGCCATTCGTGGGCTCTGCACTAATGGCCCCACCTACCTTCACAACTCCACTCCCCCATTACCAATAGACACTGGCTCAATTTGGACGACACAATAGTCAATGGTGAGGTAATAATCAACTTTACAGTTGTTCATCTAGGGGGTACTCCCCACACAACATGGTAATAAATAATCAACTGTGGTGTGGATTAGGATCAGCGCTGAGTTGACTACGGCAGCATTCAGATGACACAATAGTCAAAACAACTGACGATTGTTTCCCCCACACCAGTTGTTTATTGTGTCGTCTGAATTGAGCCACTGTGTTGTATGCGTTGTTGTACAGATCTACTCCCCAGACCATGTCAGGCCTGCTTCTTTTTCCTTCCCATGCAGGATCTGCACTACTGCTTTATAACAGTATTGAAGTGTGCTGACAACTGTTGGGTCCCAGGACACATTCCTCATACCGTTTTCAAACTGCTTTCGTAGTGTTATATCCTGCTTGGTGTAGATCTGCCCCCTCCTCTCCCTTTCTATGCCATGCCTTATAGCTGCCACCACCCCAAGGACAGGGACCTTATTTCTCTGTTATGAGATGCATACAATATACAACGCTCATATGCAGTGCTAGAAAAATGTCTGTGGCATGGTGTTTATGCATACATGCTGGGCATTTATTTATTTATTACTTAACTCCAGACATTTTATTTATTTATTTATTTATTTATTTATTTATTTATTTATTTATTTGAAAGGATGATATCCTGCCTTTGTAATGCAAGGGTTTGTAATGAGACATTTAGAAATGTAGCTGCTGGCATTACAACAATCCCAATATTAAAAGCCAGAATATGCATTTTGTTTACTCATTAGGAAGATTTATATCCCTCCTTTTCTGTATTTGAAGGAACACTCAATAGATTCAAAGACAAAAACGGTCATTTAAGCACCACTGTAAAAAGCAGCAGTAAAAGCAATAAGATAACGAAGGCAGGGATTTTAAAAAAACATCCATTAAAACCTCGGCAGAATAAAATTGTCTTCCCCTGGTGGCAGGAACCTAATAATATAGGGCACCTGCTGAGTGTGGGGAGACAGTCTGTTGGCGCATGTATCAGCATTGTCAGAATGACTCCATGAGGCTCGTTCAAAGGGCCAATTGGATGTGACACTAAATGTGTCATTCCGCCTTACATCTGGGTTCTTTATACAAATCAATAGCAGGTGTGTGTCCCTGTTTGTTGGGACTACAGAGCATGTGGTGGGGAGGTTTAACTCTTGTCTTCTCCCCCATGATCCTGATGCCGAGATCTGTGATACCAATGGGAGCTTTTCTTCTGGGGCTTATAGCAGCTTGTTGGGGGAGGGAGGGGTGTCTCTGAGATTGTGGGGGGAGAAGTAAGGGTTAAACCTCTCGCATCCATTCACAGACGGATTCATTTTCCCTTCATTATGAGGTAAAATACACAAGTAATTCTGTAAGAAAGTTCACAACAATTTACATAATCTATGTTAGTATGTAACTTTTAGCGTATTGCCTAGGCTGACCATATGAAAAGGAGGACAGGGCTCACGTAACTTTAACAGTTGTAGAGAAAAGGGAATTTCAGCCAGTGTCATTTGTATGTAATTAGTTCCTGGTGAAATTCCCTCTTCATCACAACAGTTAAAGGTGCAGGCACTATACTAGAGTGACCATATACAAAAGAAGGCAGGGCCCCTGCAACTTTAACTGTTGTGATGAAGAGGTTATATCACCAGGAACTAACTGCATACAAATGACACTGGCTGAAATTCCCTTTTCTCTACAACTGTTAAAGTTACATGAGCCCTGACCTCCTTTTCAGATGGTCAGCCTAGTATTGCCCCACATTCCATCCGACTTTCCCCCATGTATGATTTACAGCATAGCATATGTCTCAGCAGAAACGTGTATATTTTCCTGAGAATGAATTTGAGTAAATTTCAGGAAAGTAACAAAATAAAGGTCCGGAAGTCCACAGACTCCACGTGGCCTTGGGAGGGTGGTCTGCAGCGGATTCTGCAGATTCTTAGTAATCTGAACTCATTTTAGTCCGTCACAAATTTCTCTGGCATTTGTACCCACAGGTCACAGGGGTGCAAAAGGTGGGTGCAAAAAGTGCAGCCAATGGGCCTCCCAGCCCTTCCCCCCCTCCTCCAGAACACTGGAAACCCACTGGTTTCTGCCAATGAGGCCAACTTCCAAGGGTCCCTGGAGCATCCTAGGAAGCAGTGTTCAAAGTCTCCTGCTTGGAATGGAACTTCTATGGCAGGAACCACACAGCCTATTCCTAGAGCATTTTTCCTGCTCCATCCCCATTTTTTTTTTCCTGGAAAAGTTCCAGAACAGTGCGTGCGATGCAAGGACCCTTCAGCAAGAGAGTGGATTATTGGAATGAGAAAGGCTAGAAGCTGGGTGGTTTGAGAACGAACATTTCTGGGAGGAGTGTTGGTTTTATCTGATCAAAGCAGGTGCCAGGCATCTGAAATGCTCTTGGGCAGGAGTTGGATGTGAATGACTGAGTAAGTGGTGTATGTGTATGAGACAAAGAGAGAGGGAGTAGAATGTGTGCGAGAGACTGAGTTGTATGCAGAGATGTCAGAGAAATCCGCAACAGAATCAAATGAGTTCGAATTTCTTCGAATCCAACTTGCAGATTCCACAGCAGTGTGGCTTTTCTCAAGTCACACGGACTTGTGGACTTGTGAACTTGTGAACTACTCCCCCCCCTTCTGGAATTTTACACAGATTTCGTCATAGAAAAGTATATATCATCATCGGCTGAAAATGCACATTTTCCCTATAGGCTAAGCATGAAGATGTGTATTTTGGGTGGATTTGCGCAAGTTCAAATTTTGTTCAAATTCGGGAAATTGGGAAAAATCTGATTCCATCCATGAGTGAACAACAGTATGAGTATACACAAAACATTAAATGTCATAGGAGTTGTTGGTGAGTGCATCTCTCTCTCTCTCTCTCTCTCTCTCTCTCCGCATATGTGTCCAAAATCAGAGGAACTACAGTAGTTGCTGGAGAACACAACTCTGAGGGTGCCATTGCACATCCATCCTACATGTAGGTTTCCCACATGCAATGGAATGAATGGAATGCTGGACTGGATAGCACAGAAGTGGGGAACCTTGGTCAGACGGTGGCTCCTCTTCCTGTGTGCGTGTACATGAAGGTGCAGTCGCCACTAATTCAACGGACACCCAATGTGACCCTCAGTGCCAAAAAGGTTTTTTTTTTTAAACAACAACAACAACACACAATACTTGATACGATTCACAATTATGCATTTAGCGTCACATCTCCTTTGGCATTGAGTTGGTATATTATTTCATACTTTTCACTGTAATAAAGTTGTCCATTATCTAATGAACAAAGATACCAATGGCACATCTTGAGATACCTATGAAGAATTCTGAAAAGCTCATAAGCTTGCAAAGCGTTACCCCCACCAGAAAACAGCCATGTAGTGCTGAATTTATTCATCTTTTATTGGCTAGGTGGGAATCAGATGAGAAACTCCTGTGCACCAAAACAATAGGGCTTTGACAGTCTTTTGCTATGGCCACATGCTACAACATTTCATTGATGGGGATCATGTGGAGGAATTGGAAAACCCGGGTGCTGCATTTTTGCCTTTCCATCCCCACCCTCTTCCTTTCCTGTCATCTGCCTCACTATCGCACTAATTACCACAAGGAGCTCAGGTGTGCCGTACAGTAGGTGATGGGGAGGACAAGTAGGGATGGAGGAAATTTCATTCAGTTTGCCTTTTGATGCAAACATGCCAAATTTGTGATTCTCAAATCAGTATGAAAAACCAAACTGCAGTCACCCTTCCGGTATTTGCACTTCTCAGGATTTTGTGATGCAGTTTTCCAAACCAATTTTTTTTTTTACAAAAATGTATAGATTAGGAGAAAGTATACCCCCCTCAAATTGCATCTGTCAGGAGAAATATGTATGAACATGTGTACAAAATCTGCTCAGATATTTGCTGATTTTGTAAATTGCAAACAGATGCAGAAAGAAGGTGGAATGAACTGATGGTTGGAAAAATGAGAATTGAGGACGAACCCAAATTTGCTGATTGGTCCATCCCAAAGGGCTAGAGGGGAGCTGTGTCTGCCTCTTTCTCCTGATTCAGCAGCAGATTTTAAGATAAAATGGAGAATCTCTGGGTTGCAGCCTGCCAACTTTAGGGGAGAATATTGAACATGGTAAAGCGGTGACCATTATTTCTTCAATTCTACTGTTATGCTTCCAGCTGTTCTGGAGAGATGCCCGTTAACGTGACTCCACCCCCTTTAGATTGACTTGATTAAAAAATAAAATAAAATTCTGAAGTGAACGGTTAACCATCTCTTTCCACCCTTGTACTCCCCTAGAATGTGCTGGTTCTTTCTGTCGCGTCCATCAGTTCAGTGGTGCATCTGATAATTGAAAGCCAGTGTCCATCTCTGCAGTCACCTGGCACTCGGTCAGGTTTAAAGTGATTAAATGGGTCTGTGAGGCAGAGGGAGCCTGCTGAGCGAAGGCCAGCACCGGCTGCAGCGATTGCTGGTAGATAGGCATTTGTCGGCATGTTCATCCGCAGGGATCACTTTGTGGAACATCAAAGGTGAAAGTGGAAATCATTAGCATCGGGGTCAGATCCTCCGTGGAGGGGGAGGCAAGCCAAGGAGGTAATCGAGATTCATCCAGAAGACGTGGCATTGAGAGAGAAAGGGAACATCCTGGTGGGATGTGGGCTGACTTTGAGAAAGGCAGAAGGAAAATGCACCCAAACTTGTGAGCTGGAATCTTTCTATGCACCGGTTTAAATTCTCATGGGGCCATCATTCCTGTTCAAGCATAGGTAGGGATGTCCGGATTTTGTGAAATCTGCCCCATTTGTGTTTTGCGGATTGTGTGGTGTCATTCATTCCAGCGTCCATTTTTTTAATGTTATGAAGAAGACACGTAAATAATTCCATAAAAATATCTGCAACAATTTACATAATTTATGTTAGTGCGTAATGCTTAGCGTACTGTCCCCCATTCCATTAAACTTTTGCCCGTGTATATGTCTGGCATATGCCACAGGAGAACCTTTGTATTTTCCTGCAAATCAATTTGCATGAATTTCAGGAAAGTAAAACAAAAAACAAAAAAGCCTGGGGAGGCCAGTCCACAATGGATTATGCAGATCAGATTCTTAGAAATCCAAACTCATTTTACTCCATCTCAAATTTCTCCCGCATTCCTAGACATTGGGGGTGTGAGTGCGCGCACACACACCCTCTTCTGCACATGTAAGGGGAGTGTGCATTGCTAGGGCTTTGCTTGTACAGCCATATTTGCATAGGCCCAACTGATGCAATTCTCTCTCAAAAAAGAAAAGAAGATAAAGAGTGTGTTGAGTGGAAGAACATGGAAACGGAAAGGAGGAACATGGCTATAGTGGCAGCCGTCTTCTATCTGTTGCGTTTCCCAAAACCTCCCACCTTATTGGGAGACAATAAAGAGGTCTGCCATGTAATCCACAAGGCTTTATTCAGGCAATAAACATCTCTTCCCACCTGAAGAGAGTCTAACCTCTAGGAACTTTCCTTTAGGCAAAACTATGCAAACTAAGCAAGACAATTGTCCTTTCAAGAAATAGGGAAAACCTTTTCCTAGAACATTTTAACTTCAAGGAGGCTGGTTCTGGATAAGCCTTTGGCAAGAAGCTTTTGCTCTGCCTGTTTAAGTCTGTGGCGGATTCTAGGATCAGCTAGCCTTGTGAACGTTTTTAGTAACAAGGTCTGGTGAAGGTTCATCCCCAGCTGGTGAAGAGCCCGTGAGAATCACCTTCCCCACTTCACATGTAGGCTGGTGCATTTCTGGCACTGTCTCTTCTGCTTCAGAATCTGATTCCGATTGATCGCCAGAAACTCCTTCTCCCAGCCTAAGGGGAACAGGTCTTGTCACGACACGATCCACCAAATGCCTCTGGTCCCTGGCATAGTGTTGCCACATTTGGGGCAGAGGCATGAAGAAAGGAAACATGGCAGCTGCCACTTCTCCTTGGAGGGCTGGTCCCTGTAAATGTGTGTATATATCAGCCAGTTAGTGGCTCCTAGCCTTGATGGCTGTATATTACCTTCCATATCAGAGGCTGTGTACCAGTTGCTAAGGAACGTGAGGGAGAGCACCGTGGCTCAGTGGAAGAGCACATGCTTTGCATGCAGAAGCTCACAGGTTCAATCCTGGCATCTCCAGGCAGGGCTGGAAAAACACATGTCTGAAACCTGGAGAGCTGCTGCCAGTCAGTGTTGACTATACTGGGATAGATGGACCCATGGTCTGGCTTGGTTTAAGGCAGCTTCTCATGTTCTTGGGAGGTCACTGTGGCACCTATGTCCTGCTTGTGGGTTTCCCACAGGCATCTGGTTGGCCACTGTGAGAATAGTGTGCTGGACTAGATAAGCCTTTGGTGTGATCCAGCACAGCTCTTCCTATGTTAGACTCTGGGGAAAGCTGCTGCCAGTCAGATTAGGCAATACTGGGCTAGATGGACAAATACTCCATCCAGTAAAAAGTAGCTTCTGATGTTCCTGTGAACCAGTGGAGCCATGAGCATTATGCTGCTATGAGTTCTGGCAGCTGGGGCTATTGTGAAAACACAAAGAAATAAGTACCTGAGCACCACCTCCTTTCCTAACCAAGCTCTGAGCTCTGCTGAGCCTTGACTTTGCAAAATGACGCAAACTGGATTGGCCCCGTTGAGTCCTGTTCACAGTTTAGAAAGATTCTCACTTCAGAGACTTGCTGTCCCAATCAGGAAGCCGCAGGCTTTTTCAATCAAACCTAATTCGCTGTTCTGGCAACAGCTTAAACCACCTACCCCCGCTATATTTATTTATTTTGCATTTAGTAGCAAAAGACCTTTGGGAGTCCACATTGCCAGAGGTTAGAATCATCATAATCCACCCTGAGTTGCAAGGCCTTGTGGATAAAAAAGAACCCAATTAGAAATGGGAGCGCTACGTGTTTGATGAGATGAGCAGAGGTGGGAATTCACCCATTAGAGCAGCCTGCGGACAAACCATCAACAGGTCTTCTGTTAGAATAGTAAGCTATGGTGGCACGAGGGAGGACAATGTTTTATCGGGCTCTTTTTGTGCGCGCACACACTTTCGTGTAGCCTTCCATTCCAGGCCTTTGATGACACTCCACAGGTGTTCCCTTGAAAGCGGTTGACTTGTGCTAATCCGTAAGGAAGAGGAGTGCTGTGATGAGTCAGAAATTTTGCATGACTTTAACATTTCAGCTTTGGAAGGGTTGGGCTGGAGAGAGACAGAGGTGGAATTCAGGGTGGGCCTGTCCTACCAAGTTATTTTAAAGGCGGTCTCAGTATTTAACCTTTTCCTTGTGTTGGGCTAGCAGGAATATTTAGGAAATTTAGCTTTCTCCAAATGTAAAATGGGTCCATTTTTCTAACTTGTGAGCACACTCCTACCACCATCACCACCACGACTAGGGATAGGGTGGACTACATGTGTCTTCTCTTAAAAGTGATCATCATCATCATAATCCCTGTGACACAACAATAGTGATCTCTCCCTCTCCCTCTCTCTCTCTCTCTCTCTCTTTCACACACACACACACACACACACACACACACACCTGTCCGTGTCTGTGGTATTTTTTGAATCTTTTTTTCCTTTTGAGGTCTACACATGCCCGTCCTGTCCCTACACCACTGCTTCCCTTGGATTATACAGAATTTACTGCAAGATCTTCTGGTGGCATTTTGACAGCAAACTGCCACTGGCCAATAGGGATATTTCCAGCATGGAAAAACCAACCATGAGCCACCCTTATGGTTAACTGGACTTCAATTCTGAATCTTAAGAATGCAGAGTCTTCCATCCAGTGCCGGCTCCAAGGTTTTGGAGGCCCTTGGGCAAGATGCCCATAGTGCCCACCCTTCTGCTCCTGTCCTGTCCTGTTTGCCACCCACTCACTTGCCCTCTTCCTCTGGACACAACTTGTGCAACATTTCGGAGGGAGAGGGCAAGGCGAGTGAAGGGAGGTTCTTTTAACTCCTCTGCCCCTGCTTGCATGATCAGCAAACAACAAGAAGGAGCAGAAGCAGGGCCAAGGGGGTTCTGGTGAATGACAAAACCCCTGCTGCGAGGGTGTGGGCCTTAGCAGGTGCCCAACCATGCCTACCTTGACACTGTCCCTGCTCCCATCTTCTCCTTTGCATGCTTCACTCCCTTTTCTGAATCGGGGTTTGGTTTGGCCCACTGGAAGATGCCAACGATGCTCATCTTTCTCTTCTCGTCTCCACCCCTTGCCTAAAAGGCCAGCTGGCCAATCACTCTCCACAAAGAGGCTGTGAATGGGCTTGATTGCAAGAGCCATAGAGCATCCCCCCCAATACTCCTTAAAGAAAAAAAGAAAAGAAAAAGACCAGCATTAGTCAGCAACCCTGGCTCTGCCACATTGTTCCCTGGCTTGCATTGGAGAAGCCAACACATACAACCAATATTTTAAGTACACTTTACTCCAGCTCTGGGATGCATGCTGTGACTATCCGACATCCCTGACATCTCCGCTCCAAAGAGCTTTCGCTCACGCCTGGAGAGTTCCAGCATGCGCTCAGGATGAGCATGCTGGTGATGACATGCCATTCAATTCCATTGCCCCCCTCCCTCCGTGTCTTGTATACCCTCTGAGAATAGGTAGGCATTGGTGGCTGAAAGCCTAGTAGTTTACCTGTATGGTCATCTATATAGGGTTGTTCCCTGTAAATTATTTCTTAACATGTTACACAGCCTATGTGTGTACAGAGCTACTAAGCAGCCTTGGTAAACTGGATCCTGGAAGAGAGTTGTTTTGGTTGTTGTTGTGGTGGTGGTTGTGGTGGTGGTGGTGGTTGTTCTCCTCCTCCCCCTCCTCCTCCTCCTCCTCCCCTCCTCCTCCTCCTCCTCCCCCCCTCCCCCATTCATGCCCTCAGTTTCTTGCTTTGTGATAGGAAACCTCTTTAGGCTTGGGAAGAGTTTGACCTAAGAGCACCCAGCCTCTAGCAATCTAAAGACCAATGTCTTGTTTTATTCCCTTTATTTATTTATGTATTTATTTACTTGGTACCTTTATATCGGGTGCAAAAACTCAGGTCTGTGAGGCCAACCTGGCCCTACTGAATTTCCCAGCTGAATATTGCTGCTGAATTTTAGCAGCGAACTATCACTTTTAAAAAATATGTAGGGGCAGCAGAGCAGCAGAACCTGAAATGAGGGTTGGTGGGGGCTGGTGGGGCCATGTGTTGCCCACCCCGTCATTGTATTGGTTGTTATTTTATTGTTGCTTTGGGGTTTTATGATTGTAAATCAGCCCGAGGGCATTGGTCAGTTAGGCAGTATATCAGTGTAATAAATAAGTAAATGCATGTTCTCCTCCACTGTGCAACTCTGTTAACCCAAGGGGGCATGAGTGTGCAGGCCGGGGAGCTTCCAGTTTCAGTCCCAGCAGAACCGGACACCCAGTTAGTGTGTGAGTCAGACAATGCTAAAATCTGCTTCCTGCATGCCACTTCCTTTGTGTCAGGTGGGCTCCTGGTAGAGCCTGCTCCGACTGTAGCAATCTGAGCTGAACAGTTTGCCAGCTTCACCTGACCACAAGATCTGCCTTTCACCTGCACCCTGGCAGCAGTGGGGCAGGTTCCATTTCAACAGCCAATTAGCAAGCTCGAACAAATCACTCAGGGACCCCGTTAGGAACCTTGATTAGTACTTCACATAATTAACCCTATTATAAATGAGGGAGAGAACCTCCTTCCTTATACCCTGTAATTAACAGCAGCTTTGTGTAGCACTTAGCACTGCTAATCATGGAAAGTCAACGAACAAAAAGCAATCTGCCCTTGCTCATCATATTGTGTGTGTGTGGGGGGGGGAGGGATCAGGGCTGGAAAAAAGTGCAGAAAAGGGCAACTAAAATTATCAAGGGGCTGGAGCATCTGCCCTCTGAGGGAAGGTTACAACAGCTGGGATTGTTTAGCTTGGAAAAAAAGGAGGGTAAAGGGAGACAAAATGATACATAGTGTGGAGAATGTGGATAGGGAGACATTTTTCTCCCGTTCTCATAATACTAGAACCCAATGGGATCATCCCATGAAGCTGATTGGTGGTAGGTTCAGGACAGATAAAAGGAAGTACTTCTTCACACAGCACATAGTTAAACTATGGAATTCACTGCCACACGATGTAGTGAAGGCCACTACTACGGATGGCTTTAAAAGGGGGTTGGATAAATTCTGCTTCTGTGCCACAAATAGGCATGTGCATTTCATTGCCTCGTGTTTTACACTTCTTACACAATATATTTTCTCATGCAATTCATCATAAATGGATGGAATTCACTGGGCCTGTTCAGACAACACACTAAGCCATGGTTAGGCTGCTGACCCTTTTGCAGCAAATGGTTAGTGAGTTTAAACCATGGTTATGCAGCCACGATGGTTAAGAATGGGTCACATTATGGCTAAACCATAATGTTTAGCTCAAAATGCTTAACCACCATGGCTTAGCATGTCATCTGAACAGGGTCACTGTCACAAGATGTGGTGATGGCCGCTAACTGAGGTTACTCTGAAAGGGGATGAGGCCAAGTCATAGAGGATAAAGCTATCAATGGCTATTTGCCATGATTGTAAAATAGAACCTCTATATTCAGAGGTAGTATACCTCTGAATACCAGCCTCCAGGAGGTGGGGAGGCATCAGTGGTGAAGGAGTACTGCTTTCATGTCCTTTTTTGTGGGCTTCCTGCAGACATCTGATTGGGAAAAAAATGCTGAAGTTAGGAATGGACAGATAGGCCATTTCCAGTTGTCAATTTCACACACTTCCTCTGTATCCTTTCTGTTTTGTTTCAGCATTAATGCACCATTTTTTAAATTAAAAAATCTGTTTGACCATTCATATATAAATATGTCTCTAAATACATATTTCTGCACGCATTTCCTCAAAAATACGTATTTATAAACTTTTCATCTACACGCATGCATTTCTGGATGTATTTTGTATTCATTTGGTGTGTCTTTCGATATATTTTTGGAGGGTGAAATCTGTATCACGACTTTGGAATATTGCAAAATCCAAAGGATAATCACATCCCAATCTGCATATCAGTCCCAGAGGTGTGGATCAATTCAGGTTATACCCAAACGTGCAAAGTTTGAACACCTCAAACATCCCTAGATGGAATAGATGGAGCTTGGGCCTGATCCAGGAGGGTTCTTATGGTTTTTTTTATGCTCAGCCAAGCTGCAGTGGCGGTAGCTGGTCTTCCTTTAAATCCTTATTCAGCAAGTCCTGACCTTTGCATTTTGCTGCCTCTTGTTGCCTCCCATAGAGGAAATTTTTCAGAAATCTATGCAGACCAAGTGGCCGTGGAAGACACGAAATATTCTCTCCCCCCCCCCCCCACTGACACATACTCTGTCATATTCTGCAAAGTTCTTGGCAGGCTTTTGATTCATTCAATGGAGGGCCAGCTGGCATTAATCATGTCAGGAAGGCTCTTTCCCCTTGCTGTGACAGCGAGGTGACGCGACCCCCCGCGATCGTCTGTAATTCAGGATAATGAACAATTATAACCTGATGGAGAAGATTTAAGTGTCATAGGGCATCTGTGTAGATTGTTCACATTTTGAATAATTCCATCAGCAGTCTTGGTTCAGCACCCAAATAAGGCATGGGGATGACTTGCTGGGATGTGCCATAATGCAGCAAGGAAGAAACCATGCAGTATATATTATTGGGTGTTTGTTTTGGAGGCTCTTCTCCATGCTGTGGGTGTGCAGGAGTTTCAGGGGAAAGCATTGCCAGTGCTAGTGACTTGCTTGTTCATTACTAGCAGTTAGGAGCAGTGTGCAAATGCCAGAGGAGAACAGAGAGCCCTGCGTCTTCTGCAGCTGTGTGTCTTGTTGCGAAGATAGGAACGGAATTCATGAGGCACCACTTGCAGTTCAAGGATCTTCCAGCAACAGTTGGCCTAATTAGTTCAGATCTGGAGCAAGTTTATCTGCAGGAGGTCATTTCTGGATGCCTCTTCTTTTTTTAATTTCAGGAGAAGCCTGGAAATTAATTCTTAATGGGACAGAAGTGTTATCCTGTACAACCTTCTTGACCTTTAATATTATGCAGTGTAGAGATGTGAGAGCTTCCTTTTCATAACCCATAATGATTGCTGGACATGAGGGTAATGAGGGAGAACATGGTATATTCCCCTGCATACATGCTATGAAGATGTTGTGATTTTTGATGCCGGATAATGTAACTTTAGGTCACTGGAATGCTTCAACAAGACAATGCTGGGTGTTAATCCATAACATGGGGAAGGAACTTGTACTTTGCCATTTACAAGGGAAAGAATAGTTCAAGGCTAAATTCCTATAACACTTACCAACAAGTAAGCCCCATTACATTTCATAGGACTTATGTCTGCAACAGTTTGCTCTGTAAATGGTCCGATTAAAAGATGCACCCATCATTGCCAAGCTGCTGAGAACATTTGTGGACCTATGGATGTACAACGTTTAGACTCCTTTTCTGTCAGTGATGCCAAAATAGTTTGCAAATACAACATTAGAAGAGCCTTTAAAATCACAAGAAGTCCAACAATACCAATTTCAGAATGAAGAACATCTGGCTTTTGGCTTGGATCTTTTTTTTCTGAATTAAATATTTCGGGATGCTTCTCCAAAGCCAGAGGCCCCTGCATGTGCAAGGATGGCCTAAAACAAGGAGATAATTTCAGATTATCTGGTACATATCTCTAGGCCAGTGGTGCAGAATCTCTTTTAGCCCAATGGAGAGATATTAAGACCTTCGGGGTTGGGGGACCCAGAAAAAAATGGGAAAATTCAGGAACCCCCCCTATTTTTTCCAAGTACTGTTTTTGTCCCCCAACTGCCCCCCAAAATTGGAAAAATTGAACTGCTTTGGATTATGAAATATTATATTTTAGAATTTAAGACAAGGTGTTCATATATTGTTGCCCAGCCTTTACTCTTCCCCCCACCGCAATGATTTCTAAAAACAATGTAATAAGACTTCTTTAGAAAGAATAGAAATATAAAATGCCTGGAAATAATGAAGCCAAGGTGGGGAAAGGATTTTTTTTTTAATCATCTCTGTAAGATTCCCATCATAGTTCTTTCTTCTATTCCTTATTAAAATTATTGATCTAATATACGATTTACTGATCGACATTTAGAGATGCCCCAAGACATGCTCAACATGTGAGTCGAGACCCCATATCGTAATGTGGAAGACAATGTGCATTCATGACAGTTTTGGTGGGTTTTTTTCTTCAGAGCCCTGTGTTTTTGTGCTTGTTCTGTCTAAATGCTGTAGCACTCAGTTACTGTAGTTCTAATCTAACACACGCATGTGCAAGAAACACCATCATTTCTTCTGACATTGTTACCAGATGCAATGGAATAGCATGCGGCTCATCTCATCTATGTTTCTTTCTTTTTAAATTAACTTTGAGGCTTGAACCTAGAGAATGTACTGCCACTGTTTTTTAATAAAGTTCTCGGTTAGACCGCACCACTAGGGAATGCTGACTTCACTATAAACGTTTTTTAACTGCTGCTGCTAGAATAAAGCGTCACTACTTAAAAGAAACTCAATAGCCTGGTTCCTATGGCATAAACATGGGATGGACACTACCATAGAGACCATCTTTCAAAATGAACAAAATATAAAATGTTCATTAACAGAAATAATTTACAAAAGTAAATAAAAAGTTGAGATTACTTATAGGTTCTCTAATTAAATATGGTCGCTTGCAATTCCTGAGCCGAGTCTTTCCCAGAATAATTTAATTTCAATCACTTTTGCTTCAGATAAAATCTCCCTAACCTGCACCCCACAAACATGGATTTCCCAAAACTTCTTTAAATACAGGACCAGATGTCCACACCAGTCTTTCTCTGCCTCCAGTTCTTCTTATGGCTTCTGAGATGACTCAGATGTTTCAGAGTCTACTTGCTGAAGTTCCCTCTGGTCAGACATAGAACAGGAACCCAAAATATGTTATGAAAAATTTGGTTTGCTCATAAAGTTATCATATTTGGTATATTATATTTAAAAGTACAGTTTATTCTGATAATAATTACAAATTTACTAACTGAATCCCCTTTTTAAAAAGTTGTTAAATATAACGATAATTTATGAGCAAATCAAGTTTTACAAAATATAACTTTGGGAACATTAAGGCTGCTTAATATTCCTAAAGCGGCCTTCGCAAACATGGTGCGTCTAGATGTTTTGGACTACAATGTCCAACATTCCTGACCATTGACCATGCTGCTGGAAGCTGATAGGAGCTGAAGTTCAAAATATCTGGAGTACACCAGGTTGGGTTCTAAAACAACAAAGCGATTTCTTAAGAGAATAATAATAATAATACCCCCGTTCATAAAGCCATAGTAAAAGCAGATAAAAACTCCACTCCACTCAACCGAGCACTACAAAACGAAGATCAAACACAATCACTTAAACTCACAGAGAAAAATGGGCACAAAAAGTACTTCATGGGAAGCACTACAACATAATACAGAACCCACAAAGAAGCAAAGAACAATCATATGAATGGCTCAGGAAGGGTGAGCTATTTCCAGAAACAGAAGAATTCCTAATAGCTAGACAAGATCAGGTTAAAGCCACCAAGAACTACCAAAAATACATCATAAAAGATAACAGTTTAACAACAGACCTATGCAGGAAATGCCATCAATTCCAAGAAACAATAGACCATATAACAGGAGGATGTAAAATTCTGGCAGGAATGGACTATACGGACAGACACAATACAGCTGCAAAAATAATTCGACAACAACTGGCCATCAAATTCAAACTTATCAAACAACCTACACCATGCTATACATATTCACCCAAAACTATCTTGGAGAATGCAGCTCATAAAATATACTGGGACAGAACAATTCATACAGACAAGACAATACCTTGCAACCGACCAGACATAATGTTCATGTTTTAATTTTGGTATATTGTTTTTAATTATTTTAATCTTATGTAAACTGCCCAGAGAGCTTCGGCTATGGGGTGGTATACAAATATAATAAAATAAATAAATAAATTAGAAAAACACACATACCTCATCGACATATCAATACCAAATGACAAAAATGTTGTTGAAAAGGAAGAAAAGAGAGACAAATATACACCACTTGCCATGGAAGTCAAAGAACTATGGCAACAGGAAAAGGCCACAATTATCCCGTTAGTCATATCAGTCACTGGCATCACATCAAAAAACTATACAGGAGAAAACCTTCAGAAACTGGGCCTACCAGAATACATCCACACCAACATCCAGAAAGCAGTCTTAATTAAAACATGCTCAATCGTCAGGAAATTCCTGAATCAGTAAAAGACAGCATGACTTGGCAAAACCCGTCATGTCCATCTAGAAAAACCGCCGTGAGTGAGAAAGAGATAACATAATAATAAAGTGCTTTCCCCCCCCTCCATATTTCCATTTCCTCCTTCCAGGAAGAAAAATGGGGAAATTGTTCCCCCCACCCCATGGTGTCAAAGGTTCCAGAAATGGCACAGTTTTGGCCCAAAGGCCATTTCAAAAATGCTCTCAGGGGCTGCATTCAAGGGGTAGGTGGGGCTGAAGAAAAAAGGGGTGGGCCAGATCATTTGAGCTAAAAGTTCTTACTACCAGTAACTAAAGCCTTAGGAGAGGCATTTCAAGATTTTAGAATGGGGGAAAACACTGAACAAATCCCATGAAACTACCGAATGATTTGTTTTTGGTGGGAGAAGTGAATGGAAGCATGAAGAGGGAAGGGGCCTTATGAGAAGCCCAGAGGGCTGGATTTGACTCAGTCCTGAGGCTGTGTACCTCTACTTTAAGCACCAAGATCAAGAAGGCTACTACGAAACACCTGGAAGGCACCTGGTGGGGGAAGACTGATATAAGACAATGTCACAGTGAAACAGCATATCAGATTTAGTTCCATGATGACATCACAAAGCTGAATCCAAGCAAGGGCAATCCTGCCCTCAAACATATTTCCCCTAGTTTCTCAGCCCCCACCCTGAATGATCACTTCAACAGTGGACAGGGGAGTTTTCAAAGGGGACACATGTTTTGTGGAACATGGCACACACATCCCATCATCCCCACTTTGGCTCCGTCAGACGTACAATGGCCTCTAGAAAGTGAAGAGTAGGGATGTATGAGGATTTCAGTTTTGCTCACCAAACATGCGAGCATTCCCCATTTGAAGCCACAAATGCAGTCGCGAGCATGCGTCTGCCAAAAATGTTCGCAAATCATCAGACACGGACTTGTGCTCGATTTGCATGACTTTTCCAGTTTGATTTTGCATCTGTGTCCTAATTTGCACAAATTTCCCCCTACAGACTGAAAGAGGTTTATGGAAGGCAGTTGCGCAAATTAGGAAAGTTTTGCAAATGTGTGCAACTTTGTGCAAATTCCACATTCGATCGCCACTTGATTTGTGCAATTTTCCCATTTGTGCAGAGCAAACAGTGATTGCAAGCCCAAAGAGGAATCAGGCACCAGATAAACAGTGAGATGAAGTTCGGAGAATCCCAGCAAACGCCAACATCGCTCGGTTGCCCATCCCTAACGAAGAGTCATTTCCAGATTAAATATGTCATTGCAGAGCCATTATTCCCTCCTGCTCCAACAAAGCAAACAGTGGGCTACCCTCAAGCATTTATCAGTTTAATTGGGAGATTAATCAATGAAAGCTTCGGTGGGGCTGGGAGTTCAGCGCACACAGACCTCACCTTTCTTAAAGGCGCAGGAATAGCAATCACTTTGGTGTTGCCTTTTGTTCCCGCACAGATTTCCCTATGAAGGAAGTGTTTGACTGTAAGCATTTTCAACCCGAGCCTCTATTTAGCCATTTCAAAATTTCTTTCCTCGCAAGGTGGCAGCGGATGCCCCCTTCTTCTGCCCTATTAATTCCCTTGCTCTCACCCCTTCCTCACACTTGTCTGACATCTCCCCTTCACCTTACAGAGGCTCGTCTTGTGTTGGGAATGTGCACACTGCCGTATTATTCTGTTGCACATGGAAAATTTGCAGTTTGGAGGTGCTGACAAGTTAACAATGAGATCCAGAGTCTGAAGCGTAGCAGTGGGAATGAGTGGGTGATGCTCCAAGAATTTAATTGCCTGCATTTCAACCTGTATTTTGACTGCATGCTTTAACATTCAGATTGGGTTCCTTTGACTATGCTCAGGATGAGTTGTTGGGTTCCCCCCTCCTGCTCCCACCACCCAGCTAGTTTACAGACTCACCTCGTGGCCTTGGCAAAGGTCAGGTGACTCGACTGGGCTCACACGGTCCAGGAGACATCTGTCACAGGTCGCAAGAGGTGGGCGCATTGTTCTTCGCTGCAAGCTGAACATAGTAAACAAGTGCCGTTGCACCCTCCCAGACAAGTGTTCTGCTTCCAAGTTCACTGGGAGCCACATGCCACCCAGGGAGGGCTCCCGGGTGAAGGGGTAATGCCGGTCATTTGTTTTTTATTGAAACTCCCTGAATGTGGGACGATGGGGGAGGGAGGTGAGCAAAAGCTGCCCTTGGAATGCACGCCGTACAAACAGCAGATGAGGTTGTAAAAGTGTTGCGGACTGAATGGCTCCAGCCTGCAGGTGGGGGGAGGTCATATTTGAAACCCCCCCTCCCAAGAATCCCTACAGATACAAAACTAGCATAGTTGGCCTGAAATCTTTGTCTGCAATCTTCCATCATGCAAACGCCATGCCTGCAATCTAGGGGTGAGCCAAACCAATGCCAAAACATGTGTATGTTGGGGAGATTAACATTTACAATGTTCTTTCTGTTATTTAAATAACTCATTTAGAAACTCCTCTCTCTGTCTGTCTCTCTCTCTCTCTCTGGATGCAGAAGAGAGCTCAATGAGGAGACTGGCTGATGGCAACCATTATTCTCCTCCCTGGAGATGCCAGGATAGGCCCTTGTAGATATAGAGCAGGGGTGGGCAACTTAAGGCCCTCCAGATGTTTTGACCTCCAACTTCCATCATCCCTAGACAGCATAGCCAATGGTGAGCGACTGTGGTAGTTGTAGGCAAAAACATCATGAGGGCCAAAAGGTGTCCAGCCTTGGTGTACAGTGATTTCAGCACCTTCTGGAGGAGAATAATGGTGCCTGATAGCCAGGAACTCCAAGGAGCTCCTCCCCTCTCCACCCACCCTCTCTCTCTCTCTCTCTCTCTCTCTCTCTCCATGATGTAGTCATCTGAAGAAGCTGAATGGTGGGAGGTTCAAGACAGGTAAAAGGAAGCACTTCTTAACACAGGGCACATTAAGCTGTGGAATTTGCTAAGACAAGATGTAGTGATGGCCATCAATTTGGGCATCTTTAAGATGGGATTAGACAAATTTATGGAGGAGAAGGCTATATATATATATATATATTGCTTTCAGTATCAGAGGAAGCATGAGGTAGTACCCCCACACGCCACAAAACACATTGGAGTCTCCACCAAAACATAGCTGAAATGGCCACTCCATTTCTCCAGCCCTGAATTCGGGGTGATCCATTCCAGTTCAGCCTTACTGCAGTCTGATACGGTAGAGTCCAGGAACACTTTAATTACCTGACCTGCTGTTTGCATCCATCAGGGCTCAGTCAGAGTGAAATGGTAAGAACAAAGCAATTGTGAAGGTAGAACAGCTCGGCCTTTTGTGAATGAAAGCTTGGAACAAGGAAGTTTGGTCAGAGTATCACAATAGTTCCAAAGAGTGAAAAGTGCTCCATTTTACATATCATAACATCAGAAGGATCTGATCAAGGACCATTTAATTCAGTATTCTGTTTTCCACAGCAGCCAACCAGATGCCTCCAGTAAGCCCACAAGTGGACTATGAAGTCATTAATTTTAATATTTAAGGTCATATCCCTATACATGTTTACACAAAAAATAGTCTTAAAAGTCACAACATTCCCCAGCTGGCTGGGGAATGTTGGGCATTGTAGGACTTCCTCTGTCTAAGCATGCATAGGATTGCACCCTAAATTGTTCTTTCTTCCTTCCTTCCTTTCAGTGGAAAATCTCTGTAAATTGTGGCTGTTCATGCTGATATGAGTGACCCCAGCAATTGCTACTGTAACTACACTTTAGCCTCAAAGTAACCCCACTGGTTACATCCAGCAACACACTTTCTAAAGAGTTGCACTTGACAATTGAGACAGTCCTGCTGCAGTCACCCTTTGAGACTGCCACAGAGAGGCACAGAGATTGGCTGAAACTGTCAGCTGCCAGTCACAGGAACCCAGAGGTCATCGTCAAGTTCTTTTCTGCTCAGTCAGGAGTTGGAACAGTGGTGCTGGTGTCAGCATAGCTTTATAGATGTGCCAGCAAAGCAATCATGACTGAATATGAAAGCAGACTAAGGCCAGATCTACACCAAACAGGATATAGTGGTATGAAAGTGGCATGAAAGTGGACTATAAAAGGCAGGGGCCACACTACTGCTTTAAAGCAGTAGTGAAGTGCACTGACAACTATTGGGGCCAATATCCTGCTTGGTGTGGCTCCTGCCTTTTATATACCGCTTTCATACTGCTACATCCTGCTTGGTGTAGATCTGCCCTAAGAGCACAATCCTATGCATGTTTAGGCAGGAAAAAAGTCCCAACAACTCCCAGCATTCCCCTGAGTGGATGGGAATGCTAGGAGTTATGGGACATTTTTTTCCTGTCTAAATATGCATAGGATTGTGTCCTAAGATGCTGATGTCCTGAAAAATGCAGAATTCCTTAGTGATGGGGATGTGCAAATCAGCAAAATTCGAGCTCCCCAAAGCTCATTCCAACTTGAGTCCATATCAGATTGTGAGCATGTTTGTCTCTTTTCATATATGAAAATCTATGCAAATTTCCATGTGAATTTTTTCCAAATGTATACATCAATTGTGCACATTTTTTAGAATGTACACTTTTTTGACATGTATGCATTTTTTAAACGTATGCATTTTTGAAATGCACGCATGCTGTCAAATACATTTCTTTTTGGTCTGCAAAATATACTGCAAGCTCAGAAAGGCATGAACTTTTGCCGTAGATTCTGTCCGAGTTGGTGTGTTGGTCTGGAAGGTGTGAACTGAGTAAAATCCTGATCAAAACAGAGTTGAAACTAATTTCTCATGCATCCCTAATGGTTCCCCCCCCACACACACACACACACACAGACATCTTGAATGGATAGTGGTGGTTTCCCTTCAAAACTCTGAGAGATGCTTCTTGCTCCATTGGCTTGTGATCAGCATTTGCCAATTACATTTATGGCAGAAGGAATGAAGATTGATTGTGCTATGAAGTCCTCCACAAATGGCCAGTCGTCCATGGAGGATTTGGTCTCATGTGTTCACCTGTGTGGGCGTTTTGTCTTTTGCATACTGGCCACATGGGGGTGGGGAGGCTACAGAAAAGCCCATTTCAATGTGAGTCTGTTCAGGCCGAATCCTGGACTCAGCTCTCTCTGTTCATTGCCATTTTGCCTCTCTCTGAGAATCATTGAAACTTGAGAAGCATGGCATCAGAAATGTTTCACACAGAAAACTGTGCCCCTTCTGAAACCTCCTGTTTGCCATTTAAGTGCTATTTCCAGGGAAATGTGAAATGAGAAAACAAAAATATTTTCCCATTCAATGTGAGGGCAGGAAACATTGCCCTTTCAGGGATTTGGCTTTATGATATCATCACGGAGTTAAATCCAGTTGGCTGTTGTACAATGATCACTAGCTACATTAGTCCCCAACCTCATGCCTTCCAAATGTTTTGGCTTAGCCTTCTCAATATTGGTGCCCTCCAGGTGTTTTAGACAACAATTCCCAGCATTCTTAACTATTGGCCATGCTGGATGGAGCAGGTGGGGATGGAAGTCCAAAACATCTGGAAAGCATTAGAACGGGGAAGGGTGAACTATGTGATCCCTGATTGGTTGGATCATATAACCAGTAAGAAGGGGAAATCCTCTCCTTCTCCTTCATTATCCAGAGAACATTTTCAGGTTCTTTGTAAAATATTTGGGGGGGGGGGGTCACAAACCTGGGTTCACAGCGGTTAGGCTTTGGTTAAGATTAGGGTTAACCCTTACTTCCTGCACCAGCAGCACTGTGTTTCCACTGATAACCTGGCAGACGGAGTTCTTGGTTTCAAGGGCACCATCTAGGCTGCCATGCCATCTTGCCTGTGAGCTCAGTGACCTGATCCTAAATACTAATCCCTGTTCACTGGTGGAAGGCCAGTGCCTAAATTCTTGCTCTCTTGGTTGTTGGTTCTTGCCTCATTTTGAGTAGCATGTCTGCTTCTGGCCCTCTGGATCCTCTCTTTCTACCTCGGAACTTATATCTTGCCTGTCCAGCACCCACTTACAGCCTAGTGTGGTGTAGTGGTTAGAGTGTTGGATTGGGAGTCAGGATATCCGGGTTCTAGTCCTCACTCAACCATGGAGGTTCACTGGGTGACTCTGAGCCAGTTACAGACTCTCAGCCCAACCTACCTCATAGGGTTGTTGTTGTGAGGATGAAATAGAAAAGAGGAAGATTATGTATTCTGCCTTGGGTTCCTTGGAGGAAAAAAAGGCAGGATATAAATGCCATTAATTAATTAATTAATTAATTAATTAATAGTTGGATTGACAGCCAGCTCTGAGCTTGATGCTAATGTTCCTATCAAAAGCTCACAAAAAGTTCAAACCTTTGTGAGTGTCTGACTGGAACATTTGCAAAGCCAAATGTTTCGGAGTGAGCAGTAGGATGCTTTCACTATCCCCAGTTTAAATGGAAATCAGACATCCTCACAGCAGAGCCTCATATGTACAGTTGAATTGATGAGTTTGTAGATACAGAGGATATTTGGGATGAGACACCTTGTTGTCCTCTAACGCTTTCCTTGTAAGTGTGGTCTTCTTAAATAATGGCTGTGATGTTATTTATATCGCTTTGCATTGCTTTGCTGACTCCTTATAATGGCAAGTTTGCCCTAAAGGGGTTTGCAGCCAGCAATCAGTTTGACAGATTGAAACGTAGACCAAAGTTGGGGATGAGAATGGAATGTGGGTGATGTATGGCAAAGGGGATCAACTTCCTTAATTTGAGCTTATGTTGCAGGAGACCTCGGGGGCACACAGGAAAAAGAGTTGGTACAGAATATAAATATAGAAGATTAGAAATAGAGGTCTGCAGCAGAAGGCCCAGTTAAACAGCAATGCATTTGTAATGTAGACATGATGGTGTGAACCATGTGGTCCACACTAGAGACATAACAATTGGGATGGAGTTTAATGTTCACCTTGCAAGGGTTGCATTGGTAAGGGAAACTGAACTCCCTCCTTCCTAACCTTCCTTACAGTCTTTTACATATCTGTGGTCCATCAATTTATCCTGAGTAATGCATCGGATTGTAGCCTCCACCTCATTAGCAACCCCATGCATTTCACATTCCAGATCAGGTGGAGCATTGCCAGAGGTCAGCATGGTCAGGCACCTGTCAAGGTCCATACCCCAACGGAGAGCCTTCTGCTGAGATCCCCCTGGTTCTGCTCCTCCTTGCTGTTTCTGCCTGTTTATCTGCCCTCTCCAATTGCATGAGTGTTGAGAAGGAACAACAACCCTTCATTTGCTTTGCCTTCTCATGCTAATCTATTCAGTGGTGTGGATTGGGCTCAGATGAAAAGGAAAAGCCATTGGGCAATGCTGACACAGAAGGGAGACTGTCCCACTGATAGAGAGGGGCACTGGGGCCATTTTGTCCAGGCCCCAAATAATCTGGAGCTGCCACTGGGCTGAAGACCATAGGCACATACTCAGTGTGCATACATACACTGTCTATTCTGATGGTCTGCTAAATGTTTCGATGTCGGACACAATCCCAACCCCCTGTCCTCCAAGGAGGCTCCCGAGTTAACAGTTCAGGAAGAGGACTTGGTCATGGACAGGCATTACAAGGATCCCACCTCCCCATGACCTAGTTCCCCCAAAATATCCCAAGGATCAGCTCCCCTGTGTCCAGAGGAGGTTGCCTAGCCATCTTCAGACCCTAATGACTCCAACCCTGATGACACTTGTATGTCACAGCCACTCCCATGTTGTCACAGCCTGAGGCTGCTAAAAGAGGCTAGACCCCTTTAAGAGACAATGCCTCATCAGTGCAGAGGTGGATCCAAGCAACCTAAATGCAGCCTAACAGCTGTTTAAGGCTCAGAGTTGATTTGCTCTTTGTTGGAGAAACATATACCTTGAGATTTCTAGGGTACTGATATCTTCCCATCTTACTTTCCTGTGAAACCTGGCCCAACCTGACTCCTGCTAAAGATCTGGCCCATAGCAGAGCCCTGCAAACTAGGCTATGACATAGATAGGCTGACCATATGAAAAGGAGGACAGGGCTCCTGTAACTTTAACAGTTGTAGAGAAAAGGGAATTTCAGCCAGTGTCATTTGTATGCAATTAGTTCCTGGTGAAATTTCCTCTTCATCACAGCAGTTAAAGTTGCAGGCACTATACTAGAGTGACCATATACAAAAGAAGGCAGGGCCCCTGTAACTTTAACTGTTGCGATGAAGAGGGAATTTCACCAGGAACTAACTGCATACAAATGACACTGGCTGAAATTCCCTTTTCTCTACAACTGTTAAAGTTACATGAGCCCTGTCCTCCTTTTCATATGGTCAGCCTAGACATAGAGCATTCAGAGAATCCATGGCCTGAAATGATTCACTCCCCCTCTCTTCCATATATATGTATACCATATGCATGATGGTTGATTTTCAAAAGACAGATGTGTTCCCATGGGAGTGTTTCAGCTTTTAAAATACTGCCAATTTGGCTAGTAGCAAATGTAATGTACCCATCATGTTATATATTTTGCTGCTCCTTGTCACTAACTAGAAGAATATAATACTAATACCACACACACACACACGACTCTGTGTCATACACCATATATTTGTATGCATTTTCTTTTCTGTTTCCTTTCATTCACTAGGATCATTAACACTGTTTAACCATAGCTTCTAGCTGGGTTAAAATGGAAGTTGTGCATTAGAGTGCACAAAAGCTGCATTTTAAATTTGTTTTAATATTAGTGGAATAAAATTACCTTAGACACATCTGATTATGCATTAAGGCAAAAAGCTGAATGCAGAGGTAGTAATTAAGGCAAAAGCTTTCGTGCCAGCAACAATTCTGAAAGCTCTGATGGTTGTGAAGAAAGAAGTGAATGCTAACATTCAAATCCATTGGGGGGGGGGGATCAAACCATGTGGCCAGATCTTTCACTCCCTGCAGTCAGTTCCAGTTTCTTTGTCCAGGTGTAACTGATACTCAAATCTCACAATCCCAACAGCTGGAAAGGCAATTAATGCTTACTGTGGCCAAATATTTATTTATTTATTTACTTACTTACTTACTTGATTTATATATTACCTTTTAGGGCACAATTGCCCCTTCAAGATGATGTACAAGATTTTAATAATAATAATAATAATAATAATAATAATGTGATGACTTAATATTATAATAAAACCATAATCTAATTAAAACCAAATTGCACCTCTTTGAAACTGAGCAGTAACAATTAGAACATCAACAGTAATTGATTTCTGAGCAAGTTGAGCAAATCACAATCACAGCTGAATTCACACACATATCTGAGCAATTTGTGCAAATTTCCAAGCTATTTGAGCAAACCAGAGCCGAATTCATACAAATAGCTGAGAAATGTGTGCAAATTACATCTTGACACTAAAAAGAAAAAAAATGGAAAAGAAGTTCCTGGAGTTTTTTTTGGGGGGGGGGGGGAACCCGTAGCTTGGATCGCAAATGCAAATTGAGATGTACATGCCACAGAATTCCATCAATCCAAAAAAGAACTGGACTTCCCAGCGATGGAGATCCATAAGCACATCAGAACATAAAAGAAGGGGACCTGCAAGAAGATAAGGTGCATTTTGAGTATTAGAGTAGTTTGTAGCAAATGAAATTGTAGCCCCTGTGATGAAATGATTGAGGCATGTTTAGAAATGAAGAAAGCTGGGATAAGGAAGCTAACAGCAGCATTACAACTTGGCCATATTGAGAGGCTTTTGTTTATGGAATATGGTGCAAAGGGTGTCTTGAATCTTGCGTAGGAAAGTCTGGATTCACACGACATTTTGCACGCTATACAGTGCAAATTAATTGGAATCCTTGTTTGTATGATAGGCCTGAGATAATTGAGAGACCTCCTCCTCTACTCCACCCTATTGCAATCTGTAGGATGGGCTGAGTATACTTTCTTAACACCCTCCACATGCCAAGCCTAGGCAGAGACAAGGGTACCCAGAGAGTAGTGTTCCAGAAGGATGCCCTGCAGCTATGAATTCTCAATCCCTGGCAAGTTGCTAGAGCTGGAGCAGTTTCCAGAAGCCAGAAGAGAGCATTTTATGTGAAGGCTAACTTTCAGGTTCAAGGGTTAATCTGGCAGAGGGCCATTTCTTTTCTATAATATGTTTAAACTCTTTTTTCCCCTTTTAAAGTAAAAAGAGAATATCATTGATTTGAATGGAGTATTTGCAGGAACGGGTGTTGTTTATAACTTGAGCCCTCCAGCCGGGGCAAGCGTATTTCCAGAGAACACTTGGGACTGAATATTTCTGTGCAATGGGAATATCCTGCAGCCGTAAACCCAGGATGACTTTGCTTTCCCCTTGGTTTGACTTGTGTGAACAAGGCTGCTGTTGTGAACAGGGATCTCCCACCAGCCCAGATGGGCTGTTCAGCTCCTTTCCTCTGGGCTGGCTCTACCCCAGTCTCATCAGTCTCTGTGAATAATCTTATCCCAGTCTGGGGGCAGGAGAGGCACAAAATCCATCACTGAAACAGCCTTCGGGGGACTTCTGCTGTAGGGAGACAGACCCAATTTAACACTTCATTAAGGATTTGCCAGCCATTGATCTAGATTATCAGGGTTACTGCCAGCTAATTGCATCTTCCTATACTTATTAATTATATTTGGAAAGGAAGAGAGGGGTGTTCAGTGCCTGCCTGCTATATTTAGAAAAATCTCCAGTGGAGATCAAATTCTGGAACAGATCTTTCACTGGCACTAGGTAAAATATTCACCCTTCCTTCTTTTTTTAAATAAGGGGTAACTTAGAAAAGATGCTCTGGTGTCCATGGAATCACCTTTCTGGATTCCCTTCAGTTCCAGGTAACTTAGTAGGCAACTGAAGGCAACAGGGTTTGTAAATGGGACGACAGAAGAGCTCTGCTACAACACATCTTATGAGAAGTGATCATTCCCAGTAGCAGGATGTTAAGACCCACCTTCTTAAAATATGGAACGAATGCTTGCTCTACACATAAAACAGAATGAGGGGGTAGAGTCCTGAAGGAGGCTGAGTGGAGCACTTCCCATTGCAAATGGGGGATCGCATTCTTAAATACTCTCCTACATAAAAAATAAAAACTCCCTGCCAGAAGAAAACTATCACAATAGAATGAAAACATATTTGACTGTAATAAGTTAGGTGTTGTTGTTTTTCACCTGCAGAGAAGTTCCCATCACCAGCATCTGGAGAAGCATTTTATATTAGGAATCCCCCACCTGTAGTCTGCTATGGTAGAGTCCATTCAACTGTATCAGGATTCTGCCCTCTTTTTTTGTTGCATGTATAGTCTGAACCACGTATAGTGCCAATTCACACGAGTCATTCAGTGACTTGGAGCTGAAGATGTCAGCCTCGGAGGTGATATGAATGTTCTCTCTGCAGTGTTTCATCTGTGATTGCTGTAGCCTTGGACTGAACACAGGTGTATAGTAGGAGAGGAGGGGGCTGTGGTCCAGTGATAGAACACTTTTCAGGGAGAGTTAGGAAAGAATCCTGCCTGAAACTGTGGGGGGCTGCTGCCGGTCAGTGTTGACAATACTGGGGTAGGTGCACCAATGGTTTGACTGAGTATAAGGCAGCTTCCTGTATTCCTAGGTTCACAGCAGCAAGCCCCATGCATGAGTGGTCAGTTGGTGTCAATATCTGCTGGATCTGTGCGAGGCTGCCCCATGCGGTGAGCTACTGAACTGCAGTTGGCAGCTTTCTCAGCTCCTGGATTGACTCCGCCCACCCAGACTAGCTATTGGATGTCCCTGGACAGGAAGGACTATCTAAGAGAGCTTCCTCTTCCCGTTGCACAACAGTGCACTATCCCCTGCCTCTGATATGTCTGAAATGTTTGCAAACCCCGATAAAGCAGGTTTCGTGTATGAAGCATGCTTCTCATGTTCAAGTGAATGCAAGAAGAGCTCTCCTTCAGAACGTACCGTTCAGTACAGCAAGGTTGGGGACTGTGGGAGTGGGCAAGCACACACAGAGACCCAGTTGGAGGGGACAGCATATGCAGCTCCATTGTTCTACATTCTCAGGAGAATGCCTTTAGAGGGCTGCAGTGGATTCTGTAAACTTGAAGTTTTCCAATCCTGTTACAGGGCACATGGAAGAGACCCAGTTCTCCAAACAGCTTACATACTATGTAAGCCAGAGGAGATGGAGATGGAGGAATAGATACAGGACTGTCAATTGAGTAGTAAGGGAAGGGGATAGAGGATTGTGTGCAGAAAGATCAAGGCTATTTCCTTTGCCCATCTGTGAGCTAATAGAACATACATGTAGCCTTTGCTGGCTCACTTTGCTTTGGTGGCGAGATCACCAGAGACTTATCGCTGTCCCTATAAATAGCTGCTGCTGCTGCTGCTGCTGCTTTTTTAATGTACAAGTATGCAGGGAAAGAAGGAGTGATAGGATTGTAAAATGAGAACAGGCAGCACAAAACCCAAGAATGTGTAAAATAATCTGTGTTTAAGATCAAAAGTCTGCTTTTAGAGCACAGGTTTCAAGCTGTTTGTTATACAAAATGGAAAGCGGTTTTAAGAGAAATTGGTGGGGGCAGGTAGAAGCAAGCGAGTTTGGCTCTGGCCATGTGAGTTTTGGGAAAAAGGGGGGGGGCAAAGCAGCCTAAAGAAGTGTTAGAGGATATTGGATTTTGACAACATGAACTGATGTACCCTTCCCACAGATGTACCGCCCACCCACATGGGGAGATTAGCATTGGGTCCATGATCAGCATCTTTAGAATCTCATTTTTAAACTGAATTTCTAGTCCTTAATAAAGTTGCAAAGTAAGGTTTCATTGCTCTGTTTTGTCCTTTGACTGCACACAATAGAAATTGCCCATTTCCCCCACTGCATAAATGGGGGTTTTATATCCACCATTTATTCAGTGGGGAAATTATGCTATTTCCAGAGCCTCCATTGTGGCACATAATGGAAGTTCTGGAACAGGTTGGACAGCTGCTGGGCACTGGTTGGATTCTTGCCAAGCTGCCAAAGAAGCTCATGCAGCATGTGAATGGGTGCAAACAGTGGCGGTGGCAGGGTGAGTGTCCCACGGATTGAACCCAGGTGAGTTCTCCCATCCCTACTGTCAGCATTAGTGTTGAGATGTCTTAAACAGCCAGAACTCATGATTGGAATCTCACATTCCCCCCCCCCCCCAATGATGGACAACTTTCTGGTATAGTTTACTCCTACTGTGAGCATGGGAAAGGTGGATTTGGGAGACAATTAGTTGGACTCCTCGCTACAATCAAGACCATTATTCCCAACTGTACCAGGACTAGGGATGTATGAGAATTTCAATTTTTCTCACAAAACATGCAAGCATACCTCATTTGAAGCTCCAAACATGAGCACAAGCGTGAGCACATGGCTGCCAAAAATAGTCACAAATTGTCGAGCTCATTCCTAATTCCCAGTTTGATTTGCACCAACTTCCTTATTTGTGCAAATTTCCTCAGTACACTGAATCAGCCCCACAAATTTCAATGGAGGAAATTTGTGCAAATTCAGGGAGATCTGCGCAAATCACTGATTTGACTGGTGCTCAATTCTCACGAGTTTTCTGTTCGGGCCAATGCGCTTGGGAATTAGGCATGAGATAAGCAACAAGACAATGTTTGGAGGATCATCACGATGTTGAACATCACCCCAGCCTGTTGTTCTTGGTCCTGCTATGATGATGTCTGTGGCTCTCTCAACCTTCACTGGCATGTGACGTTTGAGCATCTGGAGTGGCTGTCCAAGACCGGGGCACCATATTGCAGCAAGTGCCATGTTGATTATCCAGCATTGGCAAGGCTCTCCTTTCCATTTTACTGCCTTGCTGTGCTTGTTTCTCTCCAAAGGCAACCATCTCGGCCGTACTCTTAGGTGACAGACGTAAATATTTAATAAGCAATATATCTGTATTTCATTGCTCATTACCAGTGAGATTATTTCAGTATATTACTCTTAGGTATGAATATTTATGGTGCATTACTCGACTAGGAGTTAAATGGCTTATTGACACGCCGTTAATGCCTGGTAAGCACTAACTTGAGAGCTCACACTCTCTCTGGCTAGAGTGCTGATGGGTGGGTCAGCTACGGAAAGCCGTCGGCATCCTGGCATTTGAGTTTCCTTCTCTCAAGGGCAAAGCAGGAATGAGGCAAATGTCACTCTGGGGGATGCAGGACGCCCCTAGATACTCAACTATGAGTTACATTAGGGCTTACCTGGGGAAGAAAAAAAATAGCAAGGGATGTCAAGAATGCAGTGTTGCATTTCAAACCTTCTGGTTCTGCAGCTCAGGCAAATAGTGTGAATAAACCTGCCTCTGTCTATTTTAGTATTTACTTATTTATTGCATTTTTACCCTGCCTGTTTTCCTCCAAGGAACCCAAGGCATCATACATAATCCTCTTCCTCTCCATTTTGTCCTCATAACAACAACCCTGTGAGGTAGATTGAACTGAGAGTCAGAGACTGCCCCAAACCCACCTAGTGAGCTTCAATGGCTATGTGGGGACTAGAACCTGGATCTCCCAGGTCCCAGTCCAACATTCTAACCACTACACCAAACTGACTCCACTTTGTACCACATTCAGCCTGAGGGAAGAATTCAATGTTGGAGAAGCTCTCTAAGGCCGCATCCCACCCTACCCCTAAAGCACCCATCCCCAAGACTGTTTTGAAGATACAGCTGGACCATATACTGAACCCTTAAATTTCTTGGAGGAAGGGCAGGATCAAACTGTAATAAATAAATTCTCAAATTATCATTAGTAAAGCAATCTACAGTGAGAATAGTATGCAGTTAGGAAATACAAATACCTGTCCAATAAATGCAGCACATAGCTAGATGTGTCAAGGTCTACAATCCACATGAGTCTAAATTAGCTCACAAGTCCATCAGCTCAGAGCAGAAATGATAATAATAGCAATGCAAATGGAGATCTAAATATCAGATTTATTCAGAAAATGAAATCTTTCATATGTATTTGTTGTTTGTTATTGTTGTTGTAGTTTACTTTTTTATAATGATACAAATGGGACCTGCAACAAAATGTTGCAGTGTGGAGTGCTTCCATTCAGGATCCTCCATTCCATTCCCATTCCAGTTTTTTATTCCACTCCTAGGGTGTTTTGCATTGGTGGCAGTGGGAATAACAACCCCACCCCAACACATTCTTTCAATGCTGGTGGGGGAATCATCTGAACCTCCCTGCTGTCATGAAGCACAGGGGGTGAGCTTCCCACAGGCATGTAACTTGCACTCTTAAAACAATGTAAAAATCAATCTTTATGGGTATAATATTGCTGAAATTTTAATTTGGGGGATGGTGCCGAGCAAGAACTTGTTGAGTGAATTTGTTTGGCTCAAATTGGGGCATTGGAGGTGCATGAAAAGTTTCATTCAAAAGCTCTCCCCACTCCTCTATTTGTGTTTCCACCACCTGTTCCTATTCTTGGCACCAATTGCTGGACACAATTTTTACATTAGCTGTACCCACGAATACTTCTAAATTTAGGCTACGGTACACAATGACATCTGAAGCCAATGGTCAGCAAGGACTTCCGTCTCTCACTCTGGTGGCTTGTGGGTAAAATGAAAATGGCAGCCAAGAGCACTGTGAGGAATGTGATTATATCATTGCCACCAGTATGTGAGGCAAGTTTGTCAAGGGCCCATAAAAACAAAAATCTAAAATTCCCCCGCCACTTTCCTGCTGCTGTGAACAATGTGGCAAAGTCAAGTGCCATTCTGTCTCAGCCTTTCCCTCAGCTATCAGATGTTTGGACGATGCCACCCTGTGCAAATAGGTCATTCGTATCTCCCATTTTCCAGTCGCTCATGGTTTTGTTGGGCAGTTGCCTTTGTCCAAGTCAAGCTAGGCTGGTATATAAGAAGGGAGCAGCTGCATTCCCCATCCCCTCCCTCTCGCCCTGCTTTCGAAGGATCACTTCCTCAAGTGCCTCAGGACTTCATGGCTTGTCAGGTGTCCAGAGCGCGAGTGGCGAACTCTCTAGGATTGTAAAGCCTAGTTAAATGAATTGTTGTTCTTGCTGCTGCGGCTCTTTCAGTGGCGGCGGCTGCTGCTTAGGTGCATTTTACAAGCCGGGGAAGTTCTCCCCTCGTGCCATAAATAGCCTCCGACAGGCAGTTGTGCAATAAAGCCCTGACATGTCTCTGCAATGGTTATAAAATGCTGAATTATTTTGCCGAGTGGCGGCTGATCAGGGAGCCACTCAGAGGAGGGATAATTAGTTGTGCAGCGGTAAATACAGGAGGCAGGCTAAGAAGTGGTGAGTAGGGGGGTCCTTAATCATTCAGAGGAGCTTTTATGGGGGGAAGGTAGCAGAGGAGAGACTTAGCAGCAAGGCAGTGTGCATTTTAGGGCTCCACCTATGAGGAGTCGCTTCTTTTCAGATGCAGATTTGGTGGTAAATGTCATGAGAATCCAGTCCCCCCCAAATCCTGACCTGATCCTATCTATATCTTCCACATCCTATTACAGCCTTCCCCAACTTAACAGCTTCCAGATGTGTGGAACTGCAACTCCCATAATTCTTACTTTCCACTTTCTATTAGATAGCCTCCCGTGGCAACCAATTTACAGCACTAGATTTGGGGGTCACATCTTGAATACAGATTTTCGGTAGAGATGCCGGCAAAGTTCACCAGGCCTGGAAACGATCATCTCAAAGAAGAAGTGAGCCTTAGAAGTTCCCAAATTCTTCTCTGGCTTACCCCACAGATAGATGGGCTGCTACTGGGGAAACTGCTGAAGAGGAAACAAAAATCCATCCCATACAGGAGGCCGTCTTGCCCCAAGAGTGTCCACCAGAGCCTTGTGTTTGCCTTCCAATAGGATTTTTTTCCAGCATTTTTTCTGTGCACGGATCCCTCCCCCTGGTGCATAGTAGACCAGCTCTAGGGCTGTGTACATTTCCACCAGTTCTAAGTGGGTGTCATGGGAATGACAAAGCTATGGCTCTTGCAGGCTCATGCCTTCCCCTGATCCTCACCCAACAAGCCACCTGGTTTTGTCTTTACCGACATCAGAGTTCCAATGTCAGAGAGGCAAGGGCCATGTAAGTTTCTGCAGTGACTGGAAGGGGGTGGGGAGTTACAAGGGCAGATCTCTCCCCCTTCCCCTCAATGAGGTCAGACCTCTGTGACCTCAAGGGGGAGATCCACAGCATTGCATGGCCTCTGGAATGCCCTTCCAGGCTTCATGGTATTGCAGCCTTAGTTGTATTATGTTCAGCAGCACTTTTTTATTGTATAAAATTATAGTTTTATATAAATTGGAACGGAACACAAACATACTTTTATTGTAAGCGTGTTTAATTGAATGGGATTAGGGTGCACTATGTTTTTCTTTCTTAAAATGCTATTATCACCCACACAGAAAACAAGGCTTAACTCTGGAAAATGCACACAGATGGCATCATTAAAAAAATGTGTTGCATATTTCATCATTATTATAAGTATCTAGCAGGAGAGAGTTGCTCGAATCAGCCTCACCCTGGGGTCCTGCAAGAGAGCACCTGGCTTTTGCCTAATCCGGAAGTTTTGCAGAGAGCCAGTCAGTGGAGGCTGGTGGCTTTGATTTCGATGGGGCTTTGAATCTATTCTGGGTACCAGACAGAACTCTATGGCTCAATTCGGACGACACGATAGTCAATGGTGGGTTGACTAACCCTAACCCTAGGGGGTACTCCCCACACAACATGGTAATAAATAATCAACTGTGGTGTGGATGAGGATCAGCGCTGAGTTGACTATGGCAGCATTCGGATGACACAATAGTTAAAACAACTGACGATTTATTGTTTATTGTTTATTGTTTATTGTGTCGTCCGAATTGAGCCAATATGTGCTGTCCAAGGTGCAGAGACCTATAGCCCAAAGTAGGTTCAACACTTTGGGTAGCAGCTTTGGAGTTTTAGCTGGATCCCTAGAAATCAGAGTCCCCACCGAAATTGGAGCCACCAGCCTCTGCTGGAACCATCCTCTCTGCCGAGCCCCATGTTACTCAAAGCTATGCAAATTTGATGTATTCATGCATGGAAAACTGGAAGAGACCTTATACCTAGTTAGACCAGAGGTCCATCTAGCTCAGTATTACCTACACTAGCTTTCCCTGATATGGTGCTCTCCAAATATTTTGGACAACAGTATCCCAGCATTCTTGACCATTGATGATGGTGATGATTTACAATATTTATATACTGCTCCATATCTAAAATATATTCCAGAGCAGTGCACATAGGAATGAAACTGAAGAAAGAAAGATTGTGCTGGCTGAGGCTGATGGGAGTTGAAATTCAAAATATCTGGAGGACCAGGTGTTTGTTTCTTTGTTTGTTTTGACAAGGGTCTTTTCTAGCCCTTACTGAAGATGACAGAGCTTGGACTGGGACCTTCTGCATATCAGCTGATGCTCCACCACTATGGCCACTTTATCGAGATCTCTCATCAATCATCTTAATGCCAACTCTTGCCTAGTTCAGCTCCACACTGGGAAGGATGCTATTGAGCTTATAAAGTTTGTTGCAACCCGAGTGCATTTGGAACCACTGTCCAAGAAATGATGCTGGCAAAGGAAATTGGCAAGATGCTGCACTTGGCATGGGGTGAGGTGTATTGCTTGGGAATCTCAGTGCATCCCTCCAGACCGTATGGCAAGCCTGGCCCTATCAGGGCATATGCCGGATAGCAGAGGGAGCAGCTGTCAGGCTGCGTGTCATTTCCTGCGTAGGAGTTGCTAGTTCCTGCTGCCCTTAAAGTTGGGGCCAGAGACAAGGGAGGAAATTAGCCGGAGGGAGACGCCGACTGATGTGTCCTATGTGGGTCATTCATTAGGAATAGGGCAGGAAGTCTTGCATCAACAGAAAAGGTTTCATTACAATTCTAGGCTTTCACAGTTGTGAAAAACTGGATGCTCAAAAGGACCCAGATCTTGGTGCAAATTTTTCTAGATTTAAAATTGTGCTGGTCTTGTTCTCTGGCTGAGATGCCAGCATCTTGCTTTATCATCATTTGCCAATATGACAATACTCTAAGGCTCCTTCACATTGTTCTTCGTAGGCTAGGAACATGGGAAGTGGCCTTATATTGAGTCAGAAATTTGGTCCATCTAGCCCAGTATTGTTGACATTGACTGGCAGTGGCTATCCAAGATAACAGGCAGGAGTTTCTCCTGGCAGCTGTCCACCCCATTTTGGAGTCTTCATTGTGCGCGACAATAAAGGCTCCAGAAATGACATAATTCCTCCTGCTGCATAAATGTCAGCCGTAAAGGCCCCATTTATGCAAGGGTAAAGGCATGAACGTTTGCTGAGCCACCAAAGAATCTCACGCAGCACATGAGTGGGGGCAAACGGTGGCGGCGGTGGGGTGACCATCCCACGGGTCAGACCCTGGTGAGTTCACCCATCCTTATTCATCTTTCCTGATTTTGCTGGAGTCGCAGATTTGAAAGGTTCATTCTGTCCTCTGTGTGATTTTGCTGTCGCTGCACAAAAGGCAACGGTTCATGCTAGGGCTGTGAACGAACCCCCCCGATCCAATCCAGATCCTGATCTGTCAGTTATGGATCGGGCTCGATCCGATCCAACTCACATCCGGATCTGATCTGGGTCCATTCACAGCACTCCCTGCCGCTCTCCCTGATCTCTCTTTCTTTCTTTCTCTTTCTCCCTCCCTCCCCCCACTCTCCCTGCTTACCTGCTGCATTGTCCTGCCGTCGTCCTCCCCCCTTGCTGTGGGCCGGCCACATTCCTGCTCGCGCCAGGTGATGACGTAATCTGCCGTGACTGGCAAATGTGGCACTCTAACCAATTAGAGCACCGTATTTGCTGGTCGCAGCAGGTGATCACGCGGAGGACGACAGGGGACACAGGCATTTCAAAGCCTGCTGATGTAGTAGCCCAGAAGGGTCAGAAGAGCATCTACAAGTGTTTCTGTGGTTCCCATCACTACAACTCTACTGCTTTTGTTAGTCCCCTCAAAGGGATGCTCACACCTTTCTCTCTTCCTTGTAGTCTTGAGAGATGACTTCCGGCAGGCTCCCAGCGATGTGGTCGTGGCTGCCGGTGAGCCAGCTGTGATGGAGTGCATACCACCAAGAGGACACCCGGAGCCCACCATTTCCTGGAAGAAGAATAACATTCGCATCAGTGATAAGGACGAACGCATCACGGTGAGGCTGAGAGAGAGAGAGAGACGCCACTCTTTGGAACCAAAGGCGGTGTTATGCTCCTTTCGATCTGAAAGGTGTCCATCTTTGTGTCCAAATTATGGGTTTTAGTTGTTCTCCTGTTCAAGGAGTCACAGCCAAGCGATGTGAGCAGGGATGTGGAGTTACCTTAAGAGCTGGAAATAGTTATGTTTTGCATGCAGGCACAGGAAGATAAGAGCCATGCTGGATCAGACCAAGGGTCCATATTGTCCAGCACAATATTTACACAGTGCAGCAAACCACTTCTCCCATGGCAACCATTTTGTGGGGGGTGCCCAGTATAGTTTCTCAAATTGCCAAATGAGCCCACAAGCCCAAAGAGGTTCCCTAACCCTGGTACGGAGAGTGTTGGTGTCCACTAAAAGATGAGCTCAGGCAGGTATGTGTGTGTGGATATATTATGTGGATATATCTCCTTTACCAACATGCCTGGTCATTGAGGTCATCAGAGTGCATGTTCCTGGTGGTTCCACATAGATCTATGGCCCGATTGGGGTCTACTCAGACAAAAGCCTTCATTGTGGTGTTCTCCTTTCTATGGAACTTCTTGCCTTTGGAGATCAGGCAGTCACCAACATTGTGCTGTTTCTGGAGCCTCTTAAAAACAACTTTATTTCAGGAAGGCTTCCTTGACTGACAAGCCACGGTTTTATTGGAATTCAGTTTCTTTCAAAAATAGTAATAATATAAATATGGTGTTTTATTCTTTTATCCTATTTTGTATCTTCTATTGTTCACTACTCCAGAATCTGTCTAGATGTGGAGCCATAGATAAATGGTGTAAATAAATAAGTAAATAAATATTGAAGCAGAGTTTCTTGTTGGCCTTTCACTCTAGATCCGAGGTGGGAAGCTGATGATGTCCAACACGAGGAAAAGTGATGCTGGCATGTACACCTGTGTGGCCACCAACATGGTGGGTGAACGTGATAGTGAACCTGCGGAACTGGTGGTGTTTGGTAAGCAGGAGATGGAGGACTGGAATTAGGGGGGGGGGAGGTGGGCTAGTTCTCTCAAGGTCAGATTGGACTACAGGAGATTTGTAATAGAATTTGGGATGAGGGAGATTTTTTTCTTCCTTTCTTTCACACATCTGAACCACTGTGTGACCCAAAACTCAGTTATCCTTTGAACTTCTCCTCCAAATTTCACAACAGAGTTCTCCCATCAAAATGTGTGTGCAAAAGTGCATAAACTGGGGGAAATCACATTTGAAAATCCATTATATGAAGACAGTTGATTGGGGGGGGGGGAGTGTATATTTGGCAAAATGCATTATTAGGAGAAATGTACACAAAAATGTTTTTGAACTTCCATGCAATTTTTGTTTTGTTTTTTAAGTTACTTCAGGATGAGCCACACTTAAGACTGGAGACAAACCGGATTTAATATTGGAAAAATGGGGAACTGAGAGAAATAAAAAGTGACAGACTCATCCATCCCTAAATAAGATTTCCTGTGTTTGTTTGTTTGTTTGTTTTCCTTCTAAAGCTTAGTAACAGCTGTGGGTTTGCAGAAACTGGAAGTGGATTAACTCTTTCCCCTTAACATAGAAGTGGGGAACTGTTTTTCTTTCAAGGACTGCATTCCCTCAGGGGTTGCATGCCAGCAGTTGGACAGGGCCAAAGTCAATGGTGGGTAAAGTCAGAGGCAAAAGTAGGCAGAGACTTTTCTCTCTTTCTGCCAGCCTCTTTCTCTCTCTCTCTCTCTCTCTCTCTCTCTCTCTCTCTCTCTCTCTGCTACACCCTTTTATCTGTCTCCCTGTCTTCCTTCCCTGGACTGCTGGAGTTAGGGACAGATCACTCTTGGATGACTGCTGCCAGGCCTGCACTCAGTTTGAATCCTCTGAAAATATTTTTGTTCTCGACAGAGCGGCCCACTTTCATCAAGAGGCCCATTAACCAGGTGGTCCTTGCTGAGGACACTGTGAATTTCCACTGTGAGGTTCAGGGGGACCCTGTGCCGACATCCCGTTGGCGCAAGGAGGAAGGAGAGCTTCCTCAAGGGAGGTAAGTGGCGGCTGGGGAACACGTTTCACTTTCTGAGCTTGTATTTGTATGGGCGTGCCCACTTACAAACCAAGGCAGCCAAGGTTGGTGTCTGTGATTTCGGTGGGACTGAGAATCTATTTCGGGTTTCAGTCAGAAACATCCATAACTCTAGAGGAGCTATCCATGGTGCTGAACCCCAGCCCCAGATTAGATTCAGCACATTGGATAGCACCTTTAGCGTTCTGGCTGGTTCTGAATGAAAGCCAGAATGGATTCACAGGCCCAGCCCCAACACAACTGGATATACCAATTGCCACAGTTGGATACATCAGGGGCAAATCTACGCAGCAGGATCAGGAATAGCACTTCCGGAAAGGCCCTGGGCCGAGCGTTCTCTCCCCATCTGTAAAGCAAGGACCACCGTGTGTTTTGCAGTTTGGAGGAGCAGCAGAAATTACAAGCAGTAACAATAAAGGCTGGAAAGAGATTCAGGCCTGCAGAGAAGGTTTCTTTTGCTCCACTGTGGCACCTGCAGAGGTCAACCGAACAGTTTCAGGGCAACAGTGGTGGTGAAACAGCAACATGGTTCAGATATGCTTCTTTTGATTTCAGGGCGACCAAGAGCAATTCTGCTTAATCCTCTTAATGAGGCCTTGGACACAAAGGGACTGAAGATAGATATCATCACAGGCAATTGCACAAGTTGCTATGCAATTAAAGAGAGCTCTCTATATTCCCCCTCCCCCCACCCATGAAAACTAAGCACTTTCTTTGTTGAGACAGGAGACCCTAACAGGAAAGATGTTGCCAAGCTAACAAGGAGAACGATTCAGTTGCTTTCACCAGTGACCCTAAAATTGCACTTAATTTTTCTAATATGGTTAATGCAACATGGAACATTTTTTTCCCAGTTCCACCGATAGTCATGGGGGAATGTGGCTATTTAGTAAGGATGATCTTGTGGACTTAGCTTTCCAGTTGCTATGAACAAGTGCAGGAAAAGATGCACTTTCAACGTTGCTGATTGCTGTTTTGGCCCATTGAGGAGGCCATCATCCAGGCACGCATGAGAAAGCATTACTTAGTGGCAGAGCACATGATCCACATGCATCACACACATTATACAGAAGGTGTATAATACTTTTAACAAATACTTTTAACAAAGTTCCATTGCCTCCAAGACACCCTCAATAGGACCCCTCTTTTGGTGAGTCTACCTTCTCACCAACTCAGTGTCACCAACTGCTGTTTCTCCCCCTCACCTTTCCCATCATTGATACCATGATACCATTGATACCATGAAGTGGCGGATGATGGGAGGAGGGTTAATGTCCCTATCTTCAAAAAGGGCAAAAAAGAGGAACCTGGGAACTTCAGACCCATCAGTCTGACATCCATCCCTGGGAAAATTTTGGAGCAGATTATAAAGAAGTCAGTCTGTAAGCACCTTGAAAACAATGCAGTGATTACTAGAAGCCAGCATGGATTTGTCAAGAACAAATCCTGTCAGACTAATCTGATCTCATTTTTTGATCTGGTAACCTCCCTTGTGGACTGTGGGAATGCTGTGGACATAGTATATCTTGGCTTCAGCAAAGCTTTTGACAAAGTGCCCCATGACATTCTGATTCTCAAACTAGTGAAAAGTGGGCTAGATGGAACAACTATTAGGTGGATCCACAGTTGGCTACAGAATCAGACTCAAAGAGTGCTTATCAATGGTACCTTTTCACACTGGGGGAGGTAACGAGCAGGGTACTGCAGGGCTCAGTCCTAGGCTCAATGCTCTTCAACATTTTTATTAATGATTTGGACGAGGAGGTGCAGGGAATGCTTATCAAATTTGCAGACAAAATTAGGTGGGATCGCTAATACCCTGGAAGACAGAAACAAACTCCAAAGTGATCTTGATAAACTGGAGTGCTGGGCTGAAAACAACAGAATGAAATTTAATAGGGATAAATGCCAAGTTCTACACCTAGGAAAAAGAAACCAAATGCACAGTTACAAGATGGGGGATACTTGGCTAATCAATACGACAAGTGAGAAGGATCTTGGAATTGTTGTAGATCACAAGCTGAATATGAGCCAACAGGGTGATGTGGCTGCAAAAAAAATCAAATGCTATTTTGGGCTGCATTAATAGAAGTATAGCTTCCAAATCGCGCGAAGTACTGGTTCCCCTCTATTCAGCACTGCTTAGGTCCCATCTTGAGTATTGCATCCAGTTCTGGGCACCACACTTCAAGAAGGATGCAGACAAGCTGGAGCGTGTACAGGGGAGGGCAACGAGGATGATTAGAGGTCTGGAAACAAAGCCCTATGAGGAGAGATTGAAAGAACTAGGCATGTTTAGCCTGAAGAAGATAAGATTGAGGGGAGACATGATAGCACTCTTCAAATACTTGAAAGGTTGTCACACAGAGGAGGGCCAGGATCTCTTCTCGATCAACCCAGAATGCAGAACACAGAATAATGGGCTGAAGTTACAGGAAGCCAGATTCTGGCTGGACATCAGGAAAAAATTCCTGACTGTTAGAGCAATATGACAATGGAACCAATTACCTGGGGAGGTGGTGGGCTCTCCCACATTAGAGGCATTCAAGAGGCAGCTAGATTCATTCAAATATCTCAGTATTTGGTTTCATGAAGCGCTCAGGTGGAAGGTGCAAGAGAAATATATTAAGACTAAAGGAGAACAGAGTATTGGTGCATTAGCTCAGTTCTTTTTTACCAAGGGAGGGAATTTTATATTGGCAGCTACTAGAGTATACAAAGCTAGTATCGTGCCTGAAGTCTTGTTTGGTTCGCCGATTTGGTTCCCACAATCAACAAGCACAATTGAAGGAATTCAACATCTTTTCCTTAGGATAACCTTTGGCGTTCCCAGATGTGTACCAGGAGTTGTCTTGAATTTAGAGGCCAGTCTTAACTCGTTAAAAAGTTTAGCTTGGATTAAATATTGACTTCGCTGCTGTCTTGCAATGACTTCCAACTCTCTGGTTCTTAAAGTTTTTTCTGACTCATTTGTATCCCCACTATAGGGTTCTCACCTACCTATTTGTTAACATTAGGACTTGAAAATGCGGGAGCAATTGTTAAACAAAGATTTGTGGATATAGACAATCAGGAACTTTTAGGAGCTGTTATATCTGAGATGGCTATCTATTCCTAAGTATAGAAAGGCATTCTCCCTAGCCAGATTCAATTCCCTTCCCTCTAGGCTACTGGAGGGCCGATACAAGAGAATTCCATGGCATAAAAGATGCTGTCCCTGCAATGATTTAGAAGTAGAGGCTATAGCACGTGTTCTGTTCTCATGTAAGTACTATCAACCAGCAAGAGCAGATTTAATCTGGCCAATTACACAGTTTTAGCCAGGCCATACCACCGAGTCCCTTTTAATAATTCTGTTACAGGGTACAAATAAATCTATAATGGAACAGGTAGCCAAGTTCTTGAACTTGGCGATTCTCACCAGATCATCTGCAAATAATTGAGTTAGAGTGACTGAGAATTTCTTCTATATTCATTAGTACTAATTAGCCAAGATTCTATTCTTAGTAGTTAAGCTGTATTGTTTCATAATGATTTTATATGCAATGTGATTTTAGTATGATTTTAATTGTGTTGTGTAGTTATACCTTTGGTCTGTTGACTGGCAACAAAGGAGTTGATTGATTGAAGAGGCAGCTGGACAACCATCTGTCAGGGATGCTTTAAGGTAGATTCCTGCATTGAGCAGGGGGTTGGACTCGATGGCCTTATAGGCCCCTTCCAACTCTACTATTCTATGACTCTATGATTCTTGCCAAGCAGTGAGCCATTAAGCAGTGGCATCTACTGCTCATCTTTCTCATCACCACATCTGTCTGGACCTGAGCAATAGTCAGGTGAACAAGACGGTTGAAATGGTGAAGAGGAGGAGTGGCCCTCTGCTGGCACGTGTGCCTTCAGCAGGTGCCCAACAATGCCTACCCTTGACACCAGCCTTGAGCCCAGGCACACACCCTTTCAGTCAAAGCCAGGGCTGGCCCAACACATTTTGCTGCTTAGGGAAAGAACATTCCATGTACAAAATTTGACTGGACTGGCAGAAAAATCTGTCTTCAGCACGGATGGTGAGACCACGTCCTCCACTGCAGCTGAAGGCAACAGGCCAACTCATGGCACATGTGTTTCTCCTCCAACTCCTTGTTGCTGCCTCCCAGCATCTTCCGCCTCAGTCAATTGCTTCACTATGCAATAATGGTAGGGCCGGCCCTGGTCAGAGTTAGGCCTCAGTGACATGTTTCTTCCTTTCAATTCCAGATCGGAGGTTCAGAATGATAATACTCTGCGTATCAGCCGGGTGAGTGCAGAGGACGAGGGCACCTACACTTGCGTGGCAGAGAATAGTGTGGGCAAATCTGAGGCTTCGGGCGCCCTTAGCGTCCATGGTGAGTATGGCTCAAGTGGTTGCAAACTTCTGTTTCAGATGTGATGTATTATGGTGTGGCAAGAAGATAAATGCAGATGTGGGGCGGGGAGGATTTGTATATTGGGGGCACCCATTGCTGAGGCAACGATGTCTATCTTTGTTGTTCCTAATGCTGACAGAACAAATCTATCCCCAAGGGCTGATAGGAACAGTGATTTGACCAAAAGGTCATGAAACTGAAGTAGCGATTCCATCACCACCATTTTGTTTCACTGATTCATTTTGCTGATTCATCATTACATGTCATTGGGAGTAAATCACATTGAACTGAATGGGGCTTACTTCTGCATAGGATTTCACCATTAATCTGATTCCATCCTCCTCCACATACCCTCAAAAATAGACAGTGGGATCCTGCGACGTAACCCCTATATCAGGCATGTTACATAAACCCTTCTCAGGCCAAGCGCCACCACCTGAAAAACCTGAGGGAGGGTTAAATAAAACCTTCCCACTAGCTATGAGGGGAAAAGGTTTAATTCAGGATCTTCTTGTAAAATAAACCAAACTGTGGGTATAATCTGGTGTGTGTGTGTTGAATAACTGTAGGGCAGGTAAATAGGGCCAAGCTGACATGGGGTATTTGGTAGCTAACAAAATAATAATAAGTTTACTTTCGTTAACAAAGTTTTAATTCAGAATATAATATCTTCAAACCTGCCTACACTAAACTCTCCACACTAATCCTAAATCCCTAGAAAACTAAACTCCTCTCACTCTACAAACACCAACCACCCTCCAAACCCCTAACACACACGCCACACCAAGTGACCCCCTTAAACTCTCCTCAGTCACACTTTTAAATACTCCTCCCCCCACCCTACCTCTTACCTCATAAACCACACCCACTCAGTTCAACATTCCATACTTACCAGATATACTAAACAGACATATACAAGATAAACACTTGTGGGGTAACGCCACAGATACCATTTAAGCTTTTGTGTCTTCCTTTCAAATAAAGCATCCACGGCTTTTTGCAAGACTGTTTTTGTTTTTTAAAGAAAGAATTCCAAACATAAAATAAGTTTTTCCAAGTTTTTTGCAATAGGAGCACATGGAATGGTACACTGTGACTTTTTATTTTTAACAAGTCTACTTCTATTATAGATCTGTCTTTGTAGTGGTATTTAGCACTACACCTTTCAAATAAAGGCCCTGTTCAGACGACACCCTTTTGTGGTTAGTGTGTTTGGGGCAGCATGGTTAATGGTGTCATCTGAACACCCATTTTTACTAACCATCTGGCCTGTTAACCACATCGTGGTTAGGCTCACTAACCACGTTATGCAACATGGTTAATGGCACTCACCTTGGCTAAAAGTATCATCTGACCTGTGTCTGTGGTTAATGGGCTGTGGCTAATGGGTTAACAAGTTAAGGAATAGAGCTTGCACTACAGAGTGGCCGAACAGGGCAAAGCCACTCTAGGCGGCATGCTCTATGGCTGCTCTGGACTGCCACTTGATTGCAACGTTCGCTGCGACCGCCATTTGGTTCCTTCGCGGTGTTTTTTTCAGGCAATTTTTGCATATAATTTCAGAGCGTGCTTGCTATATATATGCAGAAGTCTTTGCTTGGATTTTCCCCATACGAAGTCGATGCTTCTCCTTCCTTGTTTTAGCGCCTTTACAGTCCTCATTTTCCTATTCATTTCCCATCACTGATTGATGACGTGGCCAGCGGGGCCATGTGGGGCTGCTTCCGCCGCGTCCTCAGTGTTGACTGTAGAGCTGCAGCTGCCATAGTTACTCCCATAAATAGGGGTTATTTGCTGCTTCTGCCTGTTATAGCAGCACTCAGGGCGAGGTGTTGAACTTCATAATTTCTGCAGTATGTTGCCTGAAATGACGCCTCGTGCTATGGTGGAGCATACTTAAATGTCTCTCTGTGTGACTGCTCTGCTTGCTGGCTTCAAATGCCTTATGTGGCTGTATGGCTGCTCATGACACATTGCGCCTGCGCTTCAACTCTGTCCTAGCAACTGATGATGCAGCGCTGCCAGTGACACCTCCTTCCAAATGCTGAACACGCCCCTTGAGAGGCACTTGAGATGCTGGCTGCTCATATCAGCTTTGTGGCCTTGAGAGCTCTCTTGTGCAAGGCGCGGTTCTCTCACGCTGGCTATTAGAGTCAAAACAATCCTTTGTGATTACCCCTGGCACTACCAGTGGTTTCTCATAAGCACATCTAGGCCTACTCTCATGTTGGTACTCCCCCAAAACTTGTTATTTCTTGGAGTTTTTGGTTCATAGCCAGCCAGAAATCCAGCACTGCCCTCAACCTGAACTACATATCCGTGTCATTGCTAGGGCAATTAAAGTAGATTCATGTCTGTCTCCAGCATCTCCACCTTCTACCTCCCAATTAATTCTGAACACAGTTCTTTGGCCTTGAGTTACGGAGATAAACAAAATCTGTATAGCAGAGTGAAGCCATGTTGGGGTCACGGTCTGCTTCCCCTTCCCAATATTCCAATGAGGGGTCTGAAAAATCTCCTGTTGAAAGCAATACTCTCCCCCACTCATGAAACAGCCCCTGTGGAGGTCTCTGGAGGTGGGCAGAAAAGGTCGCTCATAGTCCTGGACAGAATCAGAGCTGTGTTGTCGCATAGGACTTTGGGGTACCCTTGAGGCAGAGAATATTGTGAAGTCCCTGAAGTGGGATCAGCTGTTCCCTTGGTTTTCCAAAAAACTACAGAAGGAGGGATTCAGTCACACCCCAAAGCAGTGCTGTGAGAAGCTGAATGCTCTAAATAAACAATTCAAGACCACTGTTGCTCACAACAAGCGGTCAGGAGTTGTGCCGAAGTCAATTCCTTTCTACTACGAATTGGCATGTATCCTGATAGAGAGGAGAGACGCATATGCCTCTGCAGTGCTCCGCGCTTCACATCTACGTATAGATGAGGGCGAAGATGACATAGCGAGCAGATCAGTCATTAGCGACATGGTCCAGGCTGTGATGCATCACGTGGACATGAATAATCTATCCTGTGTTGTGCTGCCAGTGACCTGAGTGAGGATCAGCTGATTCTGAGAAAGTGGGTTCCGAAACGGACTCATGCTGTGTGGAATGAGATGAGTGATAGGGAGGACTGGGATGACCACTGATTGAGGGGGGAATTTTGAATGTCATGGGGCACTTTTAACATGCTTGTGCAGGAAATTACACCAATTCTGCGGAGACAGAACACTAACATGCGAAAGGCAGTGAGTGTCAGCTGGCGAGTTGCTATGTGCTTGTATCAGCTTGCAACTAATGTGGGCTATGGTCCGTTAAGTACCATCTTTGGACTTGGCTGCTCTACTGCTTGTGAGGTGTTCCAAGAGACCGTGTGGGTCATAAATGAACTGTATCTGAATGACGTCATTAGAGTAGGGGATGAGAAGGAGAACATGAGTGGTTTTCAGAATGCTGGTTTTCACTGTCCCTTGGGAGCATAAGAATTCCGGCTCCTCACTGTCATGGCGCAGAGTTTTACAATCACAAGTATGTCACTTCAGACACTTGTTGATTTGCTGTGTCTCCGGCCGCTTCCATGACACTGCCACATTCTGGAACTCTCCCCTCGCAGATATAAGTTATCATCCAGGAAGTTCTTCAGTAGTGACCCATCTATGATATGTGGAAAGTCAGTGTATCCCCTAAGAATTGTGGATCAGAGATATGCACTACAGCCATGGCTTATGACTCCCTTCCGAGCTCCTAAACGAAGCAGCGCAACTACAATTACTACCACAGTAGAGCACGGCTATCAGTGGAGAGGGCATTTGGTCGTCTCAAGCCCAAGTGGTGGTCACTATTTCCTATGTGTGGATGATGATATAGTAGCAGATGTAATTGTCACCTGCTGCTTTTGCATAACATATGCGAGTCAAAGGGGGACGTACTGCTATTCGACCGCCCTCACCTGCCGGAACTGGGAACAGGTGCAGATGTGGTACAGGTTCAAAGGCATAATATCCCTGTAAGAGATGGCCAACATGAACCAGAAAAAACATGGGGGCAGGGGAGGCAGGCACTTGCTATTCGAGCAAAAATTGCCGACTGCAGATGGGTATATCACCCCCATGCCCCAGGATGTGGAGAGGCTGTTGATCCTGCAGAGCAGTGCTTAACTGCATAATACGTACGACACATATGTTCACTCTTCTTCTTTCACATATGCATTATGGCTTATGTGCACGTGTAATCATTATTGATAATAAAAACATTTCAACCACGTTTTGCCTGTGTTGGTATTTCTAACTGGTGGGCGGTTAAAGGATTGTCGGAGTGGACGGTATGAAACTGCGTGTACAGCCCTCTCAAAATGGCCAACGGCTTCTTCCACGGCTGCCATACACACTCAAAATGGCCACAGGAGATGGGGAGTGCATACTGCCCTCTCAAAATAGCCGAAGGCATCTGCCGTGGCTGCAGTACACACTTAAAATGGCCACAGGAGAGGAGCCGCACTGACATGCCATCGGTGACAACTAGCAAAATACTTCTGCACAACAAAATGGTCTGAGAGGAATTGCCCTTCCATGCGAACAGATAATGATGCCTGCACCACAGAAATCACACACAGAACGGGTGGAAGCATGAATGTAATTGCTGCCAGCTCAGAAATGGCTGGCGCTACTGCACAGGCGGATCACTTGGAGGACTCAGGTGCTCCACTAACCACTTTGTGGTTAGTGTGTGGTTAAGGAATAATTAACCACAAAAGGGTTAATGGTGTCAGCTGCAACCACTCCACGTGTGGTTAGTGTTAGCCACAGTTGAACATGGTTACGCTAACCACAAAGCCCTGGGTGTTGTCTGAATGGAGCCAAAATGAGCTGCTGGGGGAATAACCTACCCACTCTTTAAAAAAAAATCTATATTTTTCTGTAGACATTAAACTACCGCCCATTATGATAATGGTCCCAAGCAAGCAGCAAAGAAGTAAGCCATTTTGATGATGGCCACCATTTTGAACTTCCCAAAATGCACCACAGAACACAGCGTTCTGGGAAACACCAAATGTCTGCTATCTTCCTGCTGGACCTCTGGGCAGTGTCCGGTGGTAGTCCTATGTAGACTAGGCCCATTCACTGCACTGGGCCTACTCTGTATAGAAGTACCGTTAGATACTACCTTCTGATTTCTTCCTCCTATTCCCATAGGGTGACCAGATAAAATCCAGGTCAGGGCTCATGTAACTTTAACAGTTGTAGAGAAAAGGGAATTTCAGCCAGTGTCATTTGTATGCAATTAGTTCCTGGCGAAATTCCCTCTTCAAAACAACAGTTAAAGTTGCAGGGGCCCTGTCTTCTTTTGTATATGGTCACTCTAGTATAGTGCCTGCAACTTTAACTGTTGTGATGAAGAGGGAATATCACCAGGAACTAATTGCATACAAACGACTCTGGCTGAAATTCCCTTTTCTCTACAGCTGTTAGAGTTACAGGAACCCTGACCTGGATTTTATCTGGTCACTCTATATTCCCATCCTTTGACAATTTTCCTGAAAGAAAAAAATACAAATTTTGAGGTGAGTGTACCTGTACCTGTAAGATACTGCAGCAACTTCTATGACATCGACACTGAAGTGCCTTGCACTCTACTTATTCCCCAGTAGGGTGTAAGAGGATATGCAGCAAGCTACCACCTGTGAATGTTCTCTAGATCTGCATAATTTCCTTAACATATTCAGTATTGCAATATATAAAACTCTAAACTATCCCAAAGGATCTAAGAGGGCCACCGCTATTTAAAATAAAGACCCAAAGCCTAACATTGAATTATTTAAAATCAAATCACAGCTAAAATCTGTGACCAACTGCAAAAGAATAAAATCTAAGGTAAAAAAATAAGAATCCATCTCCGTTCCTGGTATTAGCATAATTCTGGTTGCTAAAACTCAGCCCGTACAGGGAAGTTTTATAGCATTAGCAGGGGATTCTCTAGCTTTCGCAATTCTCCACAGTGAGGGAAATCAGTGGCTGTAGAATGTCTCAGAAGAGTACTGCTGTATTTCATAAGGATTTGGCAGACAGAGCGGTTAAGATTTGCCTCTTTACCCTTGTACTCTAATTTTGGACCTCCTTTCTTACTGACGTTTTAAGCATTCATGCCAGCTTAATTTGATCCAAATCACCTCATACCTTTTTTTTCTTTGTTTGTTTGTTTTGTCTTTGTTTTTCATATGTTCTCTTTGTTCCAGTTGGCCCATTCCGTAAGTATTCATTTCATCTCATTACACTGCTGCATGCTGGGAAGGCCGAAGGTTGGGGTTCATTGGTCAGCTTTGTGCATGCATCTCTCTCTCTCTCTCTCTCTCTCTCTCTCTCTAAGCCACAATGAGAGCATTGTTTATTTAATAAGAGAAATTCTGTGGGTCCCGTGACCCATTGGTCTGCTGTCAAGGAGAATTAATTGAGTTTGGTTGTCTAGATTAGGGATGGGCAGAAGGCTGATCTCCAGATGTTTAGATGTTTTTGACTTCAACTCCCAGCATTCCTGACTATTGGCCTTGCTGGCAGGAGCTTCTGAGAGTTAAATTCCAAAATAACTTGGAGATTTACCTTCTGCCTACCCCTGGCCTAGATCGTTGAACAACATTCTGTTTTCAACATAGTTTGAACAAACAAGATAATGTGCTATCATCCAGTACTGGTTACATGGATGACACTATGACCCTGTTCAGACAACACACTAAGCCATGGTGGTTGAATATTTTAAAATAAACATTATGGCTTAGCATGTCATGTGAACCATTCCTAACCATGGTGCTACATAAACACAGTTTAAACATGCTCACTAACCATTTGCTGCAAACTAACCATGGCTTAGCATATTGTCTGAACAGGCCCTATATCATCCTTCTCCAACCTGTGGTGCCCTCCAAACGTTTTGGACTTCAACTCCCATCAGTCCCTAGCATGGCTAACAGTCAGAAATGCTGGGAGTAATACTCCAAAACAACTGGAAGGTGCCAGGTTGGGGAAGGCTGCACGATATCATCATCATCATCATCATGGTGATATTATTCTCAATATCCAATTGCTTAGCTGAAAAGTTTCACTTGTTGTGGTGGTGAAAGTCTTTCCTTTTTTGTGACATTGTGCATGGTGGCATGTGTTTGCATTCAAATGAATTTTGGTCCTCCGAATGAAGTTAGATCTACATGCCTTTCATCCAGATCTGTGGCTTATGTAGCCCCGGCAACACAGGGGAAAGCGGTGGTTTCTCTTTTGTCCCACGGCAGGGGCAGTTGGCTGGTCTCCTTCCCTTTCAAGTGCTTATCAGGGTTGTTTTCCCTAATAAATCACCCTCCAACAAAGCACACTGCTCTTCTTGAAGCTGCAGAGATAAGGGCCCAAAGGTGCATGGGAGATTCTGGGTGATAGGAGACGCTGGTTTCCCTGCGTCTTCATTCTTTACTGTGCGACCAGCAACCCAGCTCAATTTCCTGCTTTGGGAGAGATGGGAGGGGCTGTTCTGCCATCGCCTGTTATCTGCATGCTGGTTTTGTGGGCAGCAGGAACATTTCCTCAGTTCTCCCCCCAAACCAGGCCCACATTTTATCTTTTCCTTTGAAGTGGGGAAGGCACCGAGGGGTGAGGCATTGCTGGGGGGCATCAATGAATTTCCTGAGTCATAATATCCCTTCCATCAACCAGACTCGGATAGCCTTTGAAGTGACTCCCGGTGCATGTGTGTGTGTGGGCGGGCTTTCCCAGCAATCATTAACCAACGAGCCAAAATTGCCCCCCTCCTTCCCGCCCTTTTACATTTTTATTTGATTATGGAGCAGGTGGTGCCACAACTAAGGCAGCAGGCTGTTGCTCTGGAGGGTCGGAGGTCATTCAGCTTGCATCCAGGCACAGGTTTGAATGAATCCTCTTCGAGCACCATCACCCCCCACCCAGATTGCACCCCCTCTGCAAAACCGGGCCAAGGCAGCTGATCATCAGTTGCAAGCCCAACAGAATGACCCTTGCTGTAGATGCTGGCTGCAAGAGTTTCTCCCCTGGACCCAACCACGCACACACATAAACCCTCATGAACCGATTGCTTAAATGGTGGCTATGGTCACAGGGGACAAAGCCTGACCTTCAGCAGGGATGTGGCCTCTGCCAGGCACATTCTTTTCGTGGCCACCCTCTCCTTCAGGATTTACGGCAGTCAGGAAAAGAGGTTGCTCCCAAACACTGCAGAGAGCGCAACATGACCTACAGCCTCAAATTACCCAACCATACACAGGGGCTTGCAGACATGTGCCTGACCCCAGTGCTTTGATGGTTTTGGGGAGGTGGATTTGGTTACGCTTCATGCTCGCACCAAACATCCAGATGTCAGGATGATAAAAATCAAGACAGGAAATATCCCAAGTACCTGATCACCCCAAAGCTGGGATAAGTTTACAGAAACCTGTCAATTTGGAGGTTAGGTAGGTTCATTTATTTATTTGGAGGTTAGGTAGATTCATTTATTTATTCTAAAAGTGTCAGGGTTGTCCTTCAATCAACAGCTCCCAGCGTGTATCATGGGGTTCCTGTAAAAGAAATAATGCATAAGGAAATGTAACAAGGGGAGAAGACAAAATGGGCAGAATCTAATGGGGTGCTTATGCCCCCAGCGATTCCTTTCTGCCCCGTCGATTACCTTTGGCGAGTGGCCAATCCCACCCATTTTGTTGCACAAGTAGGGCCCGGTGCTTATGCCAGGGAGATTTAGCACTTCCTAGAGGAACTCCCATAACAAATGGTAACACTTGTTCCTAGAAGGAAGCAGGTTGGCAGAGCTCCTTACGTGAGCTCCGGCAACCTGCACACTTCTGGAAATGAGCATTTTCCCTCATTTCGGGTTGCCCCAGAAGCGCTAAATCACTGTTGCACAGTCGTGGGGGTGGCTTGTGCGATGGAATTGGCAGAGCGTAAGAGAACTGGCAGGGCGTAGCACACCATGGAGTTCTGCCTCATGAAAAGCAGCAGATTAAAAACGGCCAGCAGTGCAAAGTCCTGGGAGAAAAGTAAAGTTTTCACCTGACACCCTAAAAGCTAACGAAGTACCCCTGGGCAAGTCTCTCTGGGATGGGAATTTCAGAAGCCAGGAGCTGCCACTGAAAAGACCCTCTCTCTGGCTGCCACCTGCCTGACTTCAGATGGAAAGGACCCCAAAGCAGAACCTCACTTAATGATCTCCACATAGGGCAGGTCGATATGGGGACAGGCATTCCTTCAGGTTCCCCCATCTTTGGTCTGACCCAATTTGGTAACTATTTTTCCCAGTGAATCACTTGGAAATCTTCCTGAAATATGGCAGCACACATCAATCTATGGCATGCTGCCAACTTGGGTAACTTTTCTCTCCAACCAGGTACAACAATTGGTCTCAACTGAGCCAATCTAAGAGCTGGGCTAGGAACCAATCCTGGCCAGCAGGACTCGGCACCACTTCCCATTCGAATCCTATCTGCATTGATTCCCCCCTCCCCCTCCATGACTCATTTCTCGTGCCAATCAATAACTATTAAACACGAGCAGGTTTTTCTTTTCATCCCATGGAAATTCTACAGGGGAGGATGGCTTGGTGAGGGGGGAGAGCTGGTTAAAAAACATGCAAGAGCACACTTCCCCTTGCATACACCAGCATGCGAGTAACCTAGCAATCTATAACTTCATTAAACTGAGGCTTGCAGTGCTCAGCATGACAATGGCACACCTGAAGCTCTCTTTTTTATAGCAGCCTGGTGCCCCATAAATACTTTACAGCTCTGCCAGAGGGATACTTATTGTCTCTCTGCTTCTTTCGGGGAGGATAAAGAGGAGATAAGGCAGGTGATTAGCATTTGTAAAACCTGATGTCATTTGTCTTGCATTGAGAGGGAGCAAAAGAAAAAAAAGGGTTCTTCTAAACCAGCCAGGAGAGTCTGTGAGAAGAGGGGTGGGGAGAGGTTTAAATCTGAAGCATTATTTATGGCTCATGATTTTAGGGGATTTCATCCTTTCTGGCTTCCCTCTGTCTCATTTAACACCTTCTTCCATTGCAAGATGATATTCTTTGCATGCATTTATAGATTAGATTTATTCATTTATTTATTTTTGAAGAAGAAGAAGAAGAAGAAGAAGAAGAAGAAGAAGAAGAAGAAGAGGAGGAGGAGAAGCAATAAAATAAAATAAATTACAAAAAAGCCCATTGAAAGCCCAAGCATATCTGGAAGGACATCTAAATGTTTGATGTCTCCTTAATGTAACATCTTGTGTTTCTTATGCATGCCCCAGTGCTTTGAACCATTGCTTTCTTTTATCTCTTTCATTGCAAAGGCCTCACATTGTTACTGTTTTAAAATCTTCTGGGTGGTACCACTGAGAGTCCATGCTGTGAAAACAGGCGTTTCCACTATAGATAGGAACATAGGAAGCTGCCTTTTACCAAATTGGATGGTTGGTCCACTTAGCTCAGTATTGTCAACCCTGACCGGTAGCAACTCTCCAGGGTTTCAGGCAGGATTCTTTCCTAGCCCTACCTGGAGATGCTGGGAATTGAACCTGGAGCATTCTGCATGCAAAGCAGGTGTTCTACCACTGACCTACACCCTACCCCCGACCCCAGTAAATGAGGCAAAGCCGAACAGACAGGGATCAGAATTTGAATGTACACATCCCACGCAGCAGTCATTTCACAGATTTGTGGACCTTGTAAGCAACCTGGGTCAAAAGATGGCACATCTCACGTGAATGTCGCACTGCTGTGATGACTGTCGATAGCCCAAACCAAGTAATAAGGCACAGTATTTTATTAGCCAAACATTTGCCTAGAAAAAGCATGTGCAAGCTTTTATGTTACCAAGAGCTTCCCAGCAGGTCAAGTGAAAAGGTAGCAAATTATATTTTGCGTATAAGAGAGTGGAAATAGGAATCTTCTTTCATATCTGTGCATCCAAATATTCACAGGTAGGACTATTTATTCACCTCTGTGACTTAATGGCAGAAGCTCTCTTTTCAAGCACACACACACATATAGTCTATAGCAGCCAATGTCCATGCTGGCTGGTGAATGATGGGAGTTGTAGTCCAACACTTTTGGGTGCTAGGTTGAGGAAGGTTGCGCTAGAGCTACTATAATATAGTGGCCAGAGCCAGTGAGTTTGGGTATGGAAAACCTAGGGCTGAAAGAGACCCCCTGCAAGGGTGGGGCAGGTTTTCATGTCCCAAATGCTCCAGAGTGACTCTGTGTTGAAGGGTCATTTAAATGGCAGCTCCCATTCACATGGCACATTTCTGCTGTGCACCATCAGCACCGTCAGGTAAGCCTGCCAGGGACCAATAATGTAGGAGGCTTCACACCTGAGAGCAGTTTGCAAAGAACCCCCTCATACCTGGAGCCAGCCATGTTCTTGGGTATGGAACTATGGTACTTTTGCCTCACCAGAGATACTAGCTATTGCAGGAATGACACATGTGAAAAGGTGATGAATGCATCCCAAACGCTGAGTTTTTGGCTACCTCATCACACCAACACTACCCGTTTTCTCTCATAGTCTTTCTTTGCTCTGTTAGCTTTCAGGTGATGCAAAGAGGCTTGTTCCAAAGTATCAAGCCTGTCTTTCTTTATCTTTCTCCTGTCTCTCCTTTTCCCTCAGTTCCACCTCAGTTAGTGACCCGTCCTCGCGATCAGATCGTAACTCAAGGCCGCACCGTGATGTTCCAGTGTGAGACCAAAGGAAACCCACCGCCAGCAGTGTTCTGGCAAAAGGAAGGTAGCCAGGTGGGTTCCTCAGCATCCTTTTGTTCCCTTGGGTGTGGGTGTGCACCTCCATGTTGTACCTTCTCTGCTGGCCAGTCTGGTTTTAAATGAGAATTGCATACAGGTGTAAAATTACATACAGGTGTGTGATGCTGTGGGTAAGGTCTTGGGCTTGGATGGAGGTAGGGATGTCTGAGAAATTTGTTTGGGGCATGGAGTTCAATGAGGTGAGGAAGACTGAGACTGAGAGGGAAGAAATTCTTTTTTTCTTTCATCTGCCTACTCACAAACATTTTCTGGGCAGACAACAAAAGCTAAAAGCGCAAAATGCAGTACCAAAACTAAAATTAGTGTAAGGCCAGCATGGGATATATATGTCTGTCTGTCTGTCTGTCTGTCTGTCTGTCTGTCTGTCTGTCTCTCTCTCTCTCTCTCTCTCTCTCTCTCTTGTGCCATTTTGATGGTTATATTTAAAATATTGGGAGTCAGAAAACTTTGCTATTTTACTGCAAATCTCCCAGTGATTTACCAGCTTATCCACATCTACAATCTTCTACCTTCTCCGTCCCCCACCCCCCATAGGCCTCAAATATCCTTCCATTTTGTCTGCATTTAGAGAGCAGGGCGTAACAGATCAAAGACAGGAACAATGTGACCCTATGCATCTCTACTGAGAAGTAAGCCCTACTTGAGTTCAGTGGGACTTACTACAAGGGAAACGTTTGTCAGATTGCAGCCTTAATGCTGTGAGACATCCCTGAGTTAATAGAACAGAGCGAAAAGTACACTCCTTTTTTAATGTATTTGTAAAGCTCTAAGGGATCCCCTCAGATGTGGTCACAACATTTTTACCTCAGGTTAAGGTAAAAATGCAGTGTTAAAACTGATGAGCTTTTTGCTGGCTGTGGGTCATAACCAACCTGGTTTTAGATAAGAAAAGATAGAAGGAAGTGAATTGAAAAAACCTCTTTACCATAGGCAAGAATATCCATGTTGTATCTCTGAGCAAGAGCTGGGATTTTACCTCAGCAATTGTGTTTAGCCTGCAAAGCCATGTTCTGCCAACCAGATGGATGGGATGCAGTTATATCTCTAGAGAGACAGAGTCCCATGGAATGAATAATTGGAGTTTTTTAAGTTGCCTTTAAATAGCATGGAGCTATTAATGTGTCAGTTACTCACATCCCAAGAGGATAGGTGATAGATAGAAAGAAAGTGGGGGTGAGGAAGCAAGGAAGAGGAAAATTGCAGATTGAAAAGTCTTGTTACTGAGCATGTCTTAAAGGCCATCCTGTAAATCAGCTCTCATGTTTATAGAATCATAGGGACCTTAGAGGACATCTAGTCCAACCCTGTACTTGGTGCATGATTCTTGCAAGTCCAGTACCCCTGACAGATGGCTGGTCAGTTTTGGCTTAAATACCTCATGGAGTGTGCTTTGCATGCAAGAGGCTTACACTGTTATTGTCTGCCTGGGATAGTGAGTGGACATGTTTCGACTTCCTAAGTTACAGGATGGAGCCCTAGTTAAAGCGGGAACAGATGTTATGGCCATCATAGAGATGCCACCAAAGGTGGCACCTCTGTGGCACCTTTGCACCTCATAATATTTAGGTCTGCTTACCATGTAACGTGATAACATCAAGTGGTGAGTTCCTCACCATCACCAGTGGCTGCCAGTGACATGGGATGAGGGAACTCACAGACTAATGATGCCCCAGTTCAGATATACGAGGAAACCTTGGTTTCCCTCTACATGAATGACCCATGATGAGTCTTGGGCTCACAAACTCCCTTTCTGTCTCTCAAGAAAGAGGACAAAAGCTTTTGCTTCTAATGCTAAACAAACTAAAGGTATTCATGACATATTGAACTTGGGGAACTGCAGTTCCTTTAAACTATGGTTAGTGAAAACAAGCCAGGATCAAACCACTTTGTACACAAAATGTTGGTCTGATCCAGCATGGGTCTTCTTATGTTCTCATGTTCATAGTTTTCAGATCCTGGCTTGCAAGTATACTATAGTTTAAACAAACCACAGCTCCCTGCATTTGGATGTCACAGGAAACGATGGCTATAAAACTGAAAGCAGATGCTTCTGATCTTCTCCTCTGGTGTGCAAAAGAGGAGATGGGAGGGGGGAACCATACATGCCTGAGGTTTACCACAGCTGATTCACAAAGCAGAAAAGCATGGTTTCCTGTTTTGTCTGAACCAAGCCTTTGAAAGGGAGAAGTTGCCACAGGAATGCCATTTTCATTAGTTTCCCAGCAGTGGGTGTAACTCCGAAAGAAAGACAAGGTTCCTCACTGACAGAGGCATATCTTGAAACTGGGATACAAGCAAAGGATATAATTTCTTCTGCACCCTTTTGAGGTTCGTCTTAATCCCATGACAGTGTCATATGGACACTACTGAATCATGGGAAAGTACTGCAACTGCGTCCCTCAAAAGGAAGCATTTGGAACACTGCTGGTAGGATGAAGGGATAGGAGAACCAGGGATGCTTGAGCTCACAGAAATTCTCTGAAGTGATGTTTGCCTAGCTCCTGTTTTTCTTTGCGACCTGTTTTTCTTTTCATTCAAAGGGGAAAAGTGTGCATTTCCATGCAACTTTTTGAAAAGCACAAACTTTATTGCCATTGACTAAAGCATGAATATGTGTGTGTGCATGTGTTTGTTTTTTAATGTGCATTTTAAGCTACACATTTTTTAAAAAAAAAATGATTTATGAAAAACGTGATCACAGATTGGGGAATGTGTGAGCTTTTTCTGAAAAGATGTGCTCCCGTTCATATTTGGATTTTCAACCAGGACAGCTTCTGATGGATTGAAATTGAATTCTTGTACATCCTTTGTGGATAACTGTCTAAATGGATCGTATATAAGCCATTTTGGGAGCCTTTTCAGCAGAGCAGGAAATACTGGATAAGCACACATGTGCGCATGCACCACAGTTCTCTTGTACATTTTCAGTGGATTAGAACCCAAGACTTCTCCCTTTGTCTGTTTCCTTTGGTTCAGATCTTGCTGTTCCCCAGTCAGCCCCCTCAGGCGATGGGCCGCTTTTCTGTATCTCCAAGCGGTGAGATGACAATTGTGGATGTGCAGACCTCAGATTCAGGCTACTACATGTGCCAGGCCATTAGTGTGGCCGGAAGCATCCTGGCCAAAGCCCTCCTTGAGGTGGAAGATGGTAAGTTATCTATGTGTAACCTGGATTGGGACCCCAGGCCTGAAGTGCTTCACCCCTATCCAATCCCTTCAGAACCATAAAGATTCTTCTCTGGACATGCACATAAATGCTATATAGTGATTTGGGCTTTATAGGAGGCTTTAGTTGCTACATGTGACAACATGAATACCCTTTTATCCACATCAACACAAAGTGCAGCTGTCCGTTCCATGTACAGGTGAGCTCTGAATCCCCTTATCAGGCGGAAAGAAACATCTGAGACAAAGCTGAACAAAACCAATGGTCAAGACATTTATACAGAAGTAGCTGCAGTCTCTGTAGATATAGCTGTGTCTTCTGGTTCCCTTCTCCAGTGGGAATCCAGCATTTCCTAACCCAAGGAGGCTGGAAATCATGTCTCGCATCTTAAGAAAGATACCAGGGCTACAGTTCATTGTCATTAGCACTTAAGAGCATGCCTCTGCCCTGGAGAAGCAATTTGATTTCTTGCGGAGTTTTACGGAGGACAATGGGGATTTTCCTTAAAGTGGAGAATGGAGCAGCCATTTCTTTGCTTTTGTCAACTCTTGCCCTATAGTGTTTGCTTTGATGGTGCTATTAGCTGGTCAGATTTGTTAATGTTCACCCAAATCGACAGAAGGATCTTTCTCCATATTCTCTACTTTAGCTTCCTGCAACTAATTTCATATTGTGTTGAGTTTCCTTGGCACTTTTCAGATATTTGGGGGTGGGGGGGAGAGGCAAAGGGGGGGAGGGAGCTACTTTGGATTGGATGACCTTTCACTTTTATTGCTAGAAATAAAACCACTACTGGAGAAAGGGAGAGCACAGCTGTGTCAGTAGGTGTTTCGCTCCCCCCTACCCGAAAATTGGACTTGTTCAGAGCTGCCCCCTTAAAACACATCCCTGCCACCCGTTCTTCCAAGCAAGCTGTGCTTTGTCAAAGCAAACAATTCTTTAACGAAATGCTGTCAGGTTACAAGTTTTTGAAGAAGGAGGTGATAGGAAGCATTAGTTCCTTCACCTATATTAGTAAATAACACCTTAGCAGCTGAAAGAATCCTGTGAATCACACATTCCACATATGTTCTGTGTGATCCAGGCTAGCTGAGTCTGGAAGCCTTGTTCTGTTCAAAGCCCGCATGATACACAGCAAAAGTCAAGCAAGGTCTTGTGAGAACATAACAGAAGTTCTGCTGGACCAGTACTCTGTTTCACACAATAGTCGAACAGATTCATTTGGCTAGCATGAAGGCCATACCCCATTCCCGCTATCACCTCTCAGCAACAGGGATTCAGCAGTACACAAAAGACCTGCAAAAAAATTCAGAGTGTATCCTCACCCCATAGCAAACATGCTGCTGTTCAGGGTTTCAGCCAGCCAGCCAGTCAGCCATGTCCTCCTCCAGGATACTGCAAGCCAAGGATGCAAAACCGCAGCCCTGGGGGCCAAATCTAATCCCACTGGGGTCCCAGTCATGCTCCTTTTCCCATGATCACCATTTTTTTGGTTAGTATCCCAACTTTTGTTTTGTGGTTTCCCCATTCTAAAGGGCTGAAAGGCCAATTCTGAGGCTTAGCTACCGCCAGCAAGAGCTTTCAGCTAAAATATGCTGGTATTTAGGGGATTTTGGGCCCACCCCATTTCACCTTTGGCCCCGTCCACCACTGGAATGTCTGTGTGTGTGCCCAGAGGTTCTCTGAAATGATATTTGGCCCTTGGGCTGAAAGAGATTCAACACCTGAGTTGTAAGAGGCTCATGCAGGGCAATTCACTCTTTTCCCCCACCCCCAACCCCCACCAGTGACTCTAACAAGTAATGTTTGATGTCTCCTGGGGGCCACAGAGATGTTCTGTGTTTCTATTTAAATTATATAATGTTTTAGAATGTTTTTAGAATGTTTTTAGCATGTTTTAGGATGTTTTAATGCAGTTTTAATAATATTTGTCATGTTTTAATTAGTTTTATGTATTTTATCATGTTGTTGTTCCCCGCCTCGATCTAGACGGAGAGGCGGGTAAGAAATAAATCGTTATTATTATTATTATTAATATTATTATTATTATTATTATTATTATTATTATCTCACCAAACTGTGGGAGACTGTGACAAAACTCAGGTGATCAGTCAGTTGCCCAAGTGCTATTGATGGGCAACTTGTTTGTTGGTAAAATGTATATCCCACCTTTTCCTCCAATGATGACAAGGCATGCATGATCCTCCTCCGCTGCATTTGATCCTCAAAACTACCTGTACATTTGATCCTCAAAACTACAGGTAAACTAGCCTGAGAGCCAGTAACTGGGTCAAAGTATTCAGTGTGCTTCATGGCTGGCTGAGTGGCACCTTGAACCCATGTTTCCCCAGTCCCAGTTTAATGTTCTAACCACAACACCACACTAGCTCACAACTTCAAGGCCCCTGCTTCTCCTTCTGTTGGTTCTCCATACTTGGAGAACACCGACGTTGAAATGGAGGACACCTTCAAAATATAGGGCACTCCTCCGGCAGCCCTTCAAATAGAGGACCATGTCAGAGTTTGTGATGCACTGCACTCTCTGAGCATGTACAGAGTGCAAGCACACAGCAGCGGAATAACAGCAGAGCTCACTGGTAGCAGACAGATGTCCTGGTAATCAGTAAACACTCAGACACAGCAGTGTTTTAAACTACTATACTAAGTTTACTTACAAGTATTTACATAGAACAAAACATTCCTCTAATATCTTCAGCAATACTTCCAACCAACCATAACCTACCACTAACATTCAACATCATCATCACCCACACTGTTTCTCCACATGCTGTACATTTATAGCACTGTGGACCTATCACAGCGTTGGCTGCATATCTCCCCATGTGTTGCTATGCCTCACAGCACACAGGGAAGAAACCAAATGACCTTGGTCTTTAGGTGCTTACCAGCTGCACTTGATTTGGCAACTGTTCAGAGTACTTGAGATATCAAGTCATCTCTCTTTTACTTTTCTTCTTAGTAACAGAAAAAATACATTTGCTTTTATATTTAAACAAATAAAATCTTAACACCCCTCCTTTTTTCTGTAACTAACAAACATTTTTATTCTTCCGTCTGACATTCCAGCATTCCAAGCTGTTTTGACAATTGTTCATGTCTTTGTACATTCAAAGGTTTTGTGAATACATCAGCCACATTTACTTCGGTGTTACAATACACAAGTTCAATCAATCCATCATGTACAGCTTGTCTTACGTTGCAGTAACGAATATCAACATGTTTACTCCTTGCGTTCACCCTTTCAGACTTTGCCATATGAATGCAAGTCTGATTGTCTTCAAAAACTTTAATTGGAGTTTTCACTTGCAATTTCATATCTTTCAGCAACTGGATGAACCAAATTATTTCTGTACAAGCCTCAGACAATGCTGAAAACTCAGCCTCTGAGGTAGACAGGGCAATTAACCGTTGTTTTCTGGATTTCCACCCCACTAAACTGTTGCCCAGTTTTATTACAATTCCTGAGGTGGATTTCCTGTCTTGACTGTCACCAGCCCAGTCACTGTCTGTGTAACATTCGAGTGATAATGTGTCCAATGGTCTCAATTCTAAAGACACATCAATAGTCCCTTTTAAGTACCTGAATACTCTTTTAACTGCTTGCCAGGCACTATTCGTTGGTTTGGACACAAATCTGCTCAATATGCCAACTGCATTAGCCAAATCTGGCCTAGACCATTGAGCTAAATAGAGTAGACTTCCTATTGCTGACTGGTATAGGTCTCTGTCACAAAATTCTGTGTCACTGTCATTACATTGAAAACCAGCCACCATGGGAGTTTTAACACTTTTACATTCCTCCATGTGGAATTTTGCAAGCAGATTTTTGATTTTCTGTTTTTGACTTAACACATAAGCCCCTTTTTGCTTTGTGACTTCCACTCCTAGATAGTCATGGATTGGACCCAAATCCTTTAATTCAAAATATTTACTCAGTTGCTCTGCAAATTTTTTAACCTGAGTTTTTGTTTTTGAAATTAAACATATATCATCCACAAAAGATAACAACCACATTTGTTCACTGTTGACACCTTTTGTATATAAACATGGATCAGCCATTCCATTTTTGAAACCCATTGACTCCAATGCTTCATGCAAGCACTGGTTCCAATTCCTTGCTGACTGTTTCAAACCATAGATAGCTCTGTTTAATTTGTACACAGAGCCTGGCACATTTGACTCATAACCAGGAATTTGAGCCATGTAAATCTCTTCCTGTAATGGTGCATTCAAATATGCTGTCTTTATATCAAAATGATTCACCTGACAATCATATTTTGCAGCTAGAGTTAACATCACTCTCATTGACTCAGCTTTCACAGTAGGTGCAAAGGTTTCATCATAGTGCACATTCTTTTCCTGTGTGAACCCTTTTGCCACAAGTCTAGCCTTATACATTGTCTCTCCTGACATCAGCAATTTCTTTTTGAACACCCACCTACAACCAACCACTTTTTTACCTCTTGGTAGCATTGTAGGGGTAAACACATTGTATTTTGCCATGGCTTCCATTTCCTCATCCATAGCCTCATACCATAGATTTTTCTCTGGATTTGGCAATCTTTGAACATCTGCATAGTTCTCTGGTTCATAAGATATTTGGCACACTCGTACTTCATTGGCCGTATATCTCTCAGGAGGTATTCCCTTTGTACTTCTTTCTGACCGTCTGGGAATAAAAACATTTCTGTTCTCTCCCTCCTCCTCCTCTTCCTCCTCCTTCTTAGGACTTGAAAGAGTTGTGGAACTGTTTGTTTGTCTCTCTACTGGCTGTGGTGCTCTGCCTATGTTTTCCTGTATAGGCAAACACACTTCACTGCCGTGCAAACGTTCCCAGTCACACTGCTCCTGAAAACTTGCTGATCTAGAAATTACTATGTTTCCATTTCCAGCATAAAACCTGTATGCTTTTGAACCAGGTGCATAGCCTAGGAATTTCATTTTCCTGGCTTTTGGCTGCCCTTTCCTCCTAGCTACCTTGGGGATGTTCACCCAGGCATCACTCCCAAAAACTCTGAGATGAGCCAGGGATGGCTTCTTCCCAAACATGAGGAAATATGGAGTGTTATCTATTGCTGAGCTCCAAAGCCTATTAGCAATGTAATTAGCTGTTAGCATTGCTTCTCCCCAAAAATGAGCATGCAACCCAGAGTCTGTCAACATGGCATCTTTCATTGTTTGCAGAACCCCATTCCTTCTTTCTGCAACGCCATTTTGCCATGGTGAATGTGGAGCAGTTCGTCTCGCTGAAATTCCTTTCTGCCTAAGCCATTTTTGGAACGTTTCAGCCATAAACTCCCCCCCTCTGTCTGTTTGCAATTGCTTTACTTTGGTAGAGAATTTCCGCTCCACCCAACTCAGCCAATCTTTGAAAACAGTAAACGTTTCACTTTTGTTTTTCATCACATAACAAAAACCATATCTAGTGTAGTCATCCACCAGAATTAAAGCATACTTTGCCCCTCCTAATGTTGCAGTCATAGGACCAATTAAATCTGCATGTATTATCTCAAATGCTGCCGTGGCAACTCTGTTACTCTTCTTACAGATTGGAGCAACCTTGGATTTAGCCACCTTACATGCAGTACAGTCTAGATATTTGTCACAGGCTTTTACATTCAGTCCTACACACATTTCAGGCATTTTTTTCAGTATTTGGAACCCAACATGTGCAAGTCTCCTATGCAGCAAATGCACACAATCATTATGCAAAGGTGTGTTATTCATCACAGAATTTACATTTCTAGATGTTTCTAGACCTTTAGGCAACATTTCATAAAGATTGTTCCTAAGTACACCTAAAGCTACAACATTGTTTTGTTTGCTCACTTCACACTTGCTGTTTGAGAATGATACACAATATCCTTCCTTATCCAAACAAGATACACTTAACAAATTGTGTTCCAAACTTGGCACACACAGAACCTTGCTTACAGTTTTATCAATACATGGCACATATACACAACCTTCTGCAGTCACAGCTGAAGATTTGCCATCTGCTAATGTAACATGGTCCCGGCTAGCAGAATGTAGACTTGTAAACAAACTCTGGTTGTTCACAATATGCTGACTGGAACCACTGTCCATCAACCAGGTACATTCTGGGTTGTTCTCTGCAGCTTTAACTACGGAGACCTTCGGTTTAGCAGATTTTTTCTTGCTTGTTGCTGCTTTCTCCTTCGTTTGGTTGGGACAATCTCTCCGCAGATGCCCGGGCAAACCACAACGAAAACAGCGCCGAACTGCAAACACTTTCTCCTTATCTTCACAAGCTGCTTGTTTAACGTGGGTGTCTCTAGGCTTGGCAGTCTGCCTCTCTTGCCTCTTCTTTTCTTCTTCCAGCAATCGGCCGGTCAGAAAACGAAGCGTGAGCTCGGATTCTTGCATTGCTTCCAGGCTCAAAACAAGATTGTCCCACGAATCATCCAGGGAGCTGAGAACGACGTACACTTTGTGGGACTCAGTGAAAGACATGCCGTGCTCCTCCAGATCCGCAAACAGTTGCCTCATCATGCTTAAATGTGCAGATATGCTGGCTCCTGGTTCAAGTTGTGCTCTGTACAATTTTCTTGTTAGCATAACTTTGCTGGCTGCCGTTTCTCTCACATAAATCTCTCTGAGAGTTTTCCAGCATTCCTGCGCGGACACCAGCCTCCTTACATAAACAAGTTGGTTATCTTCTAAACACAAGATAATGCTTGCCAAAGCTTTCTCTATGTTTCTCTGCTCGTCTTCATCTGGCTGAGCTGGAGGGTCACAGACAACCGTCCATAAACCTTCCCTCCTTAGATATTGTTCCATCTTAATGCTCCAAGCCAGATAATTGTTTTCATTTAGACGATTGAGTGGTAGATTAGCTGCCGACATACTTGCTGCCATCTCAAATTACTGCACACAGATGTCTTGCTTGCTTTTCAGCTTTCAGCCCCTCCAAGGCACTCAGCAACGACACTCACCGGACTGCAGATTTGAGAAGTCACTCTTCACTTCCAGGATTCTCACAACGCTCTGCCACCACGCAGGGAGTCCTCTAGGCTGTCTGGACACTCTGGACACCTTGGGTAGCCTTGCAGCTCTAGTAGCCCTAGCAGCCCTAGCAGCCCTAGCAGCCCTAGCAGCCCTAGCAGCCCTAGCAGACTGGGCCCATAACCTGTCAGAGTTTGTGATGCACTGCACTCTCTGAGCATGTACAGAGTGCAAGCACACAGCAGCGGAATAACAGCAGAGCTCACTGGTAGCAGACAGATGTCCTGGTAATCAGTAAACACTCAGACACAGCAGTGTTTTAAACTACTATACTAAGTTTACTTACAAGTATTTACATAGAACAAAACATTCCTCTAATATCTTCAGCAATACTTCCAACCAACCATAACCTACCACTAACATTCAACATCATCATCACCCACACTGTTTCTCCACATGCTGTACATTTATAGCACTGTGGACCTATCACAGCGTTGGCTGCATATCTCCCCATGTGTTGCTATGCCTCACAGCACACAGGGAAGAAACCAAATGACCTTGGTCTTTAGGTGCTTACCAGCTGCACTTGATTTGGCAACTGTTCAGAGTACTTGAGATATCAAGTCATCTCTCTTTTACTTTTCTTCTTAGTAACAGAAAAAATACATTTGCTTTTATATTTAAACAAATAAAATCTTAACAGACCACCCTCTGTAGAAGAGGACAGGCGGCCACCCTCACCCTTGTGCCAAACAAACCTTGTTGAACCATTACCTTTCTGAACCAGTGACCTGGAAATGAAAGGCTTCGTTCATTTCCACCTCCTGCCCCAGAGCTTTCCCCCAGAGAGTGATCCTTTACCCTCAACAGAGTCCTCCCCTCTTCATCTCCTCCTTCTTTTTTAATGGTGACACCTGATCCGTTGGTGGCAGACAATTGGGAGAGATTAATAAGAACAAAGAAGGTTGTAACCCTTAAATCCTCATTTAGCCGCAGCCTCGCCAGCTGGGTTTCTACGGCAACAAGAAGAGGAGAACTCTTCCCCAAACTGCTGTGGCACACCACCACCCAGGAGACGCACCTCTCTCGCACTCTTTCTCTTTGTGTGTGTGTCTGTGTGTGTGTGTCACGCGTTGACACATGAGCAAGCGGGGGGGGGGGGCTGCTGGCAACTCAGGGTCGATCCAGAGGAGCGAAATAATGCCTTCTTTGCTACAGCCATCACGGCAAAGCTGAGACCTGTGCCTGATCTTGTAGGTTGCGCCCACGCATGCTGCCGCGTATGATGTCAAGCAGCTTGTCTGCTGCGTGGGAGATTCAGCGGGGCAGGAGGGGAGGAAGTGCCGATGATCAGTCTCCCGTGCGAGTGATGGGGGCAGGCTCCCCGTGCTGAAAGCTTGGCAGGTGCGACAGATGATTCCTGTCAGAACTCGGCTCCTTTCCCTTGATTGATTTTTCCCTCCTGCTCCCTCCCCCTTGTGTCCGCTTTCGCAGCTGATTGTTACTGGGAAATTCAATTGTGTGTGAACTCTCGAGCGCCCTTTGTCCATCCGCTGCTTCCCAGTCGATAGAGAGTAATTAGGGCCGTAAATAACGGGCAGGGCCCCTGAGCTTGCCGGACTGCTGGGCAGGAGGTGTAACTTGGGCTGCCTCTTGGGTTTCATTTCAGGGGATTATAAGGGACATGTCTTTTAGAGAGGCGGCACAGTAATCCAGCTCTGATGCTCTTTCCCTTTAAGTCCTGCTTCCAAAGAGGGCAGTAGTTCAAGTGATCTGCTTATATATTAGTGGTTACAACCCACAAGAAGTGATGATGGTCTGGGCGGGGCTTCAGCTTTATCCCCTCCTTACTTTTCTCTACAGTTTGGGAGACAGCCAGGGAGAGAAGCCTCTTCTCTCCATTTTCTTTAGGGGCAGGGAATGAAAGTTAAGGATGCCTTTTAATTGTGGCATTAATCACATGGGTGATAATTTAGAATGGGTACCACATCACAAGAGGGCATTTGCTTTTGACTTACGCGTTTAAGAGATTAACTTTCCAACCCCCATTGGAATTAAGATAGGCCTCAGTAAAAACAATTTTATTCATTCAGTAAATGGTAGGCTAAAATGCAAATGTAATATAATTTATATTTCACTTTGTAACCTACCTTGAGGAGGCTTTTGGAGTGAGTGTGGTTTATCATATACAGTAAGGCTGCAACCCACTTACCTGAAATTAAGACCCTTTGGATTCAGTGGGACTTACCTTTGTGGAGGGTTGTGTTATGAGTTAAGAAATAATAGAATATAAATCTTCCCCATTTTAGTCTGTGGAAGAAATTTACATAATTTGCGCAAATCGAACAGGTGAAAGCTGCACAAATCAAACAGGTGACAGTTGTACAAATTTCACTTTCAAATGCTGCTTGATTTGCACAATTTCCCCATTTTCACAGAGCAAACAGCAATCACAAACGCAAACAGGAAGCTGGCAAAACGTGAGCATCAAATCCTGGTGATGTTTGGCAAATCTGGTGATCTTGAACATCGCTCGTTCACCCATTTCTATCCTATATACTAATCACAAACTGCTTCTCCAAGTGTGGATCCATACATAGCCAGAGTTTCATCATCCATACGCAAGTGGTAGGTATCCATAGTTTCAGGGAAACTCCAAGGTTGGCAGAAATACAAAGGAATCATTATTGGGGGAAGACCTAAGGTGAGGACAAAACCCCCCAAACAGCCCAATGAGGATACAGCATGTGCGGCAGCTGTAAATAACTGACCGGTCATTGGACCAAAAAATGAAAACTGTGTGGGGGAAGGGATGCAATGATATATCCTGGGGAAGGACATGGCTGGCTAGTTGGAACCCTGTATTGACCTGGAGGCCTGATTCTGTCAGGTGCCAGTCAAATTAGATTCTTTTGATTACCAAGATGAAACAAAGACTGAGACCTGACAGAATCAGGCCTCCAGATCAATACAAACTCTGAATAGAATCCCTCCATGCTGTAACATTTTGTTGCAACTCTGACTTTGTTTGGAGCAACACTACTACTGCCACCACAACCATCTCTTGCTCTGCCTAACATTTTACTGCCACTAGATGTGAATGTCAATTTGTTGACCAAAGGGAATCGGATGATATTTGCTGACCAAAGGGAATCAGATGCTCTTTCCACTTGGATGAATGTCTGTTTCTGGGACAGTCTGAGGACCAGGATGCCTTTTGAATCCTGCCCATTGACCCCCTCCTCCCCAGCCCTATCTCCTGTTTCCCTTTCCTCCAGCTGCCTGCCCAACTCTCTGTTCAATAGGGCTGTTATTTAGTGTCATTTCTCACCATGTCAGAGCAAGCTCCCTCCAGCGTTTCTGATCAATGGCATTGATCTGCAATAAAACTGGCACTGGCGTCAAGCATCCGGAGAAGTGTTAAGCACTTCTCAGCTGGGGCAGGCAGGGGCGTGGAGTGCTTAGTTCGTTCACACAGCTGCTGGCTTTCTCATAACACTGATTGTAACTTCTTTCATTTGCAAACCTGTATTTCATTGTGCTGTGCAGATCTGTTTTGCCATCATTGTAGAAGTGGTTTGTTACAACCAATGGTTGAGGGACAATCTATCTAGACTAATGGTCCACATTCAGGGAACATGCGGAGGGGAAGGGGCAGAATTGTGCCCACTAGCCTTTTCCCAATCTCTATGCAAGTCAGCCAAACCCCTGAACAGCATGTATGTACTATGCTGTTCATGGATGCACTATGTACTATGCAAGTCTATGGGGGAAAGAACCTACCGCCCTCACCACACCCTCCCTGCTTACCTGCTGCCTCCTTGTTGCTGCTGCCATCCGCCACTGCCGCTGCTTCCTCTCTACTGAGAACCAGGCCAAGGCCTGGTTCTCAGTAGAGAGGAAGCAGCAGTAGTGGTGAATGGCAGACGGTAGACAGCGGACGGCAATGAGGAGGCAGCAGATAAGCAGGGAGAGTGGGGGGAGGGTAGTGAGTCCAATGGACTCACCACCAGCCTGGCGTCCCTGGCTGCCAGCTGCGTAGTCGGCACCCAGGGACCTGGAAGGGCAATGAGCCCTGGATTTCCGGATCGATCCAGAATTATCTGATCCAGTCCAGAATGATCTGGACCTCCCTCGATCTGGTTCGGATCCAGATCCGGGAGGTCCGGATCACCCCGATCTGCTTCGGATTCGGATTCGGGATCCAGATCCATGCAAAGCCCTAGTATGTATGCCTGTAGAATCTATAAGTGTGGTCTGGAAATCTGCAATGATTTGGAGCTCTCCCTGATCCTACAAAGAGAGCTTACATCTGCACACCTTCTACACTGGGGATGAGAAATGCATGGCCATCCAGATGTTGTTGCGTTGCAACCCCCATTGGCTCTGCTAGTTAGGGCTGCTTGATGGAAGCTGCAGTCCACCAGCATCTGGAAAGCCATATGTTGTTGTGACCAGGCCTGTTCCCCTTAGGGTGGAAGAAGGAGTTTCCAGGAAATCAATCGAAATCAATCAGAAGAGACAAGGCCAGAAACTTACCAGTCTAAATGGTGCTTCTCCCAGGCTCTTCACCAGTTTGGGATGAACCTTCACCAGGCCTTATCAGTGAAAATGTTAATAACTCATTGCCTGTGGGAAATCAGCAACGTTCAGAAGGGGAAGGGACTTCAAAGTTGGCTGAACCTAGAGAACGCCATAGACTCAAACAGGCACAGCTAAAAGAAGGCTTCTTGCCAAAGGCTTCTCCAGAACAAGCCTCCTTGAAGTTAAAGAGACTTGAGGGAAAAGGCTTTCCCTTTTGTTGAAAGGACAGTTGTCTCGCTTAATTTAGCCAAGTGTTAGCCTAGAGGAAAGTTCCTAGAGTTTAAACTCTCTTGAGGTGCAAAGGTAGGCTGACCATATGAAAAGGAGGACAGGACTCATGTAACTTTAACAGTTGCAGAGAAAAGGGAATTTCAGCCTGCGTCATTTGTATGCAATTAGTACCTGGTGAAATCACCTCTTCATCAAAGCAATTAAAGTTGCAGGCACTATACTAGAGTGACCAGATACAAAAGAGGGCAGGGCCCCTGCAGCTTTAACTGTTGTAATGAAGAGGGAATTCCACCAGGTACGAATGGCATACAAATGACTCTGGCTTAAATTCCCTTTTCTCTACAACTGTTAAAGTTACATGAGCCCTGTCCTCCTTTTCATATGGTCAGCCTATGCAAAGGGATGTTTATTTACTTTGTGGATTACTTGGCAGACCTCTTTATTGTCTCGCACTTTGGTGGGAGGGCTTGGAAACACAACACACATTCCCCACCCCATTCGAGACTCATAGGCTATGATCAGAGGTTGGACAGACTACATGAAGGTTGGGAGTAGAATCATTGGACACAATCCCACTCTGTTCCCCAAGCATTCATTGAGCATTTCGCAGTAAAACTATTAACTTTTACTGCTATAAGGGTTGATCTTGGGGATGACAGCAAAGCTTGTGTGCCATCCGGCAGAGTTGACAAATGGCTCTGTAAGCCATGATCAGTCCCTCTCTCGCAAAAATTGCCCTGCAAATGAGGTGCATTTGGTATTGTAGGACTCTTAACAAATCAAGGCTGAGACTCAGAGCTCAATGCCCGAAACCAAGCTGAATTCAAGTTCCCAATATGCAGTTTTCAATCAAAGACCCAATTTTTCAAAAGCTGCCAAATGATCCCAGAATGTTGGATAAATGGGAAGATAACTGACAATTTTGGCCCTGTGAGAACCAGAGAATACTGGAGGCCCCTGTACGTGCTATTCGTATGAAAGATACTCCTCCTCATACGGCCACAACTTTCTGAACATCCCTGGTCTCCCGTGCCATGTCCATGCATTGAATGTGGCCCTCTGAAGAGAGGAATCCTATCCTTGTAGGTTTCCATGGAATATGAAATGCCTGTCCTGAGAATAACACATGAAGTGGGAAGGAAGCTTAATAATGGATGAGCACTCTATATGAATAAAGATGACAGAAGCTGGAAAGCAGGTTTGACTCTTCTATTTGATCAGCTTTCAGCAAATCACAGAGCATGATCGAGCAGCAAAGTGTAAGGATTGCATTTACATATTAAAATCCAAAGCAAAATGAATTTCCTTTGATAGAGAGACAGACACAAGTGTTGCAAATTAGTGGAAACATTTCTGAACACCTCTTTTGTGTTAATTAAAAAAAATCCAGGCAAATACCTCTAGTGTAAACAACGCAGCAGGCAAAGTATTTAATAACAGCCAAATTGATTTCTCATTACTAGGTCACTTCTTAACATTCCGTTATCACTGAACCGATACTCGTTTCTCGGATTGTGTTAAATAATAGGCACGTCTATGGGAAATGATTTATATTCTTCTACCATGTTAATTCCACATGGGCGCCTTGTCTCTGAAAGAGAAATCTTTAACATGTCTCCCCCTCTCATAACAAGCAATTTCTGTGTAAAACGTCACCTAGTAATGGCTCCACTTTGTTTGTGGTGATAGACGGGTAGACAAGGGATGAAAAGGAAGTGAGAATCACACTTTTCAGCACGTTCGCAGAATTTAAGACTGACTGCAAATCTAAACCTCTCTAGCTGTCCACCCCACTCCTGCACATATACACACACCTCTTGGTACCCTGGTCCTTAAGGTGTGGTTTGTTTGTTTATTTATTTATTTATTTATTTATTTTATTCCATTTATATACCGCCCCATAGCCAAAGCTCTCTGGGCAGTTTACAAAAATTAAAAACATTGAACAATTAAAACACAAATATACAAAATTTAAAAGCATAAAGCATAAAAAACAAGTTAAAATTACAATATCCTTCTGGGTCAAAGCACAACAACAACACAACAACACAAAAACCCTCATCGTATGCTGTTAAATGCCTGGGAGAAGAGGAAAGTCTTGACCTGGCGCCGAAAAGATAACAATGTTGGCGCCAGGCAAGCCTCGTCAGGGAGATCATTCCATAATTGGGGGGCGACCACTGAAAAGGCCCTTTCCCTTGTTGCCACCCTCCGTGCCTCCCTTGGAGTAGGCAACCGGAGGAGGACCTTTGATGTGGATCGTAGTGTACGGGTAGGTTTGTGTCGGGAGAGGGGTTCCATCATATGCATGTTTATCTCTTCATGACAATAATTTTTGTGACTAAGCCAGATCTAATACCACAAAGAAACTTTCAGTGAGCATGAGATTACATTCCTCCAGACCCAGTATAGGCTCCTGAGACTCTTTGGCAACTGCCAGGACCCCCGTCCTCTGACCTGGCTCACCTGTCCTGGGCCCATGAGCCACTATTTTGCATTTCCCACAATGCCCCTGAAGTAGCATCACTTTGTGGCATTGAGGGAAATTAAAATTGTGGAGCCAAGTACCCCACAGTAGCACTACATCATAGGCCTTGTGGGGAAAATTAAAATGGTGGCTGGTCATTGCCCTCTGCTAGTAGGTAAAACACCATGGCTGAGGGCTCACCTAAATAAGCAGTGGCTCTTCAGGTGGCATTTTGCTGAGGAACCCCTCAAGTATGGAGGCAGAACAAACACATGATGGTGGGATCAGGACTATGTGGAATTGAACAACATTTTAAATACATAATTATGTGTGCGAGAGAGAGAGAGTATTTTCATGCATGCTTTATTTTAAATGTACACATCAGTTGCGCTCACCTTTCAAATCTACACATTCTTCTTAAATTGTATTTGTGTGTATTTTTTTCCCCAAATGTACACATGTTGTCAAACACATTTTTTAGCTCTGTGCATCATATTGCAACCTCAGAAATTTACAGACTTTGCTTGCAGGTTGCATTCAAGTCCATATTTGATTTAGAACATGCAAATTGAGTAAATTCTGATAAAAAATGAAATGAAATGAATTTTCATGCAACCCTTCATATAGCCATCAGGACTAGCAGCCATTGATAGTCTTATCCTCTATGGATTTGTCTAATCCCCTTTTAAAGCCATCCAAATCATTGCATTTTATGCTAGTGAATTCCATTGTCTAACTATGTGCTGTGTAAAGATATACTTTCTTTTACCTGTCCTGAATCTCCCACCTAAATAGGACCTCTTCTTACAGAGACACCTGATGTGTTTATCCGTAGCTATCAGTCATGGTGGCTAAACAGAACCTCAATGTTTAGAGTCAGTACAAGTGGGTCCTGCAACAAAACGTTGCAGTGCAGAGTCCTGCTCTTCTGGATTCCACCCACTCTTTTTTTATTCTGTCTACCCTAAGTCCCCACAACCCACTTATCTTCCCCACCATCACCACCCGAACAGTAAGTTGGCATTTTTTGGCTACTGTGCATATTCAGTCTTCATTGAGCTATTTGGGGAGTTTCCGCCCACTGAGAGTTCTTTTATTGTCCCTATAGACTTTTTTTGTACTTCTGCAAATGTTGGATTCCCCCTAATCTTCTGATATCTCCCTGTGAATGGGTAATGCTATTTGGGGTACATTTGCAGTGGCACTCAGCCTGGGCATGGGAAGCAGAAGGAAAGATACAAGATGCTGGGGACAAACAATGGAAATGCTCCTTCCTTCGTGCCTACCTTGAAAGAATCCAGCTAGACAACATTGAAGTCAGAATGCTGGATTAGATAGTCCTCTGGCCCAATCCAGCAGGCCTCTTCTTTACATTATGCAAAGTGGTTCTGTACTACATCTAGTAATTAATTAGTCCACCTTTTCCCCCAAGGAGGTTTTGTGTGTTCACCATGCAAGAAGAAAGTTTCCACCCATCATTTAGCAACCTGACAAAATTATTTCCGTCCTTTTGGATCGGGCAGGTGATAGCTCAGATTAAAGGTGTGCATTGACACATTTACTGCTGCCTGTAGTTCCCTGGCTGTAAATCTCCAGGTAATCAATTTACGTTTGCCTTTAATTGACTATTTAATTACGCGTTACTAAACAAGCTGACGGATATGAGTTCCATCACCTGTAGCTGTGATGGCAGCGAAGAGGCAAATTGCAATCCATCATGGAAGAGGCTTTTAAGATCAGTTTCCCATTCTTCCATGGTTGGGGGGAAGTATTTGTGTATATGGGGTGAGAGATGGGGAAGGATGGAAGCAGCATTGTAGCCCAGTGGAAAGGAGAGCAACCCATCAGATTAAACAAAAGTTTAAATGCTAGCACAAGCATTCTTCTTCTTGGACCTGTTTGGGGAATAACAGGAAGGAGCGCCATGAAAGAATGCCTTTGTCAGTAGAACCAGGTGAGAGAGAGGAAAGCCAAAGGCTGGGAAGATGATTAGCAACCAGACAGGGTGTGCCACTTTAAACAGGTTGAAAGGGAGTTTTCCTTGGGCTTTGATTTGCATCTGGTTGCGCCCAAGAATATTCTGACATGTCAGAGATTGTCTTGTGCAAATATGCCACTCTTGCTCATGGTCTGCTTGGCACAAGCTGTATCATGTAAGAACAGCAAACACACATGGGCAATGATGCAGAAAGAGATGAGTCAGATTTCCCCATCCTGGTGCCCTTCAGATGTGTTGGACTACAACTCCCATAATTCCCAGCTAATGGCCCTGCTGGCTGGGAATTATGGGAGATGCAGTCCAACAAATCTGGGTGGTTCCAGGTTGGGGAAGGATTATGAAAATGATCTCCTTTGAATTTGCTGTTCCTGCAAGAGACTTCTCTCCCATGAGTAGGCTGTTCCTGTGAAGTGGTTTTATTCAAACTGGCCTCTGGCATGGCAACTCTTCCCAAATTGCATGCATTCCTCAGACTTGCAGATTATAATTATTATTTTCCAGAATTTTGTGCAAATTCAGTCATAGAAAATACACTGACTGAAAATGTGCATTTCCTTCACAGGATAAGCATGAAAATGCCCATTTCCAGGGGGGTTCATTGGGGGGGATTTGCATATTTTTGCAAGTGCAAATTTGCACAAACATGAATTTGCACAAATTCGGGAAATTGAAAAAAACCCTGATTCCATCAATGGGCGGACAGCAGAACAAAAGGCTCAAATGATCCATAAAATGAAGAAAGAAGAAATTTTACAAAATGTGTACATCTCTTTCTCCAAGTCAGTCTTTTTCACTCTTGAACAGCTCTTATTGTTAGGGTGTATTTCCCAATTCTGAAACCTGCTTCTTTGCAATTTCTACCTATTGGTTCTAGCCCTGCCCTCTGGAACAACTGAGAATAAGTTTGCTCCCTCTTCTGCATGGCAGCCGTTCAGATATCTGAAAGCAACAATCTTGTCTCCCCTTAACCTTCTGAGCTGAATATGAGCCAACAGTGTGATATGGCTACAAAAAAAGCAAATGCTATTTTTGGCTGCATTAATAGAAGTATAGCTTCCAGATTGCATAAGGTACTGGTTCCCCTCTATTTGGCACTGGCTAGGCCTCATCTTGAGTACTGCATCCGGTTCTGGGCACCATACATCAAGCAGGATCCAGACAATCTGGAAGGGGTTCAAAGGAGGACAACAAGGATGGTCAGGGGTCTGGAAACAAATCCCTATGAGGAGAGACTGAAAGAACTGGGCATGTTTAGCCTGAAGGAGAGAAGATTGAGGGGAGATGATGATGATGATGATGATGATGATGATGATGATGATGATGATGATGATAATAGTAATAATTTTATTTCTTACCCGCCGCTCTGTTTGGATCGAGGTGGGGAACAACAGTAAATATAAAACACGATAAAATACATAAATCATTAAAAACATGACAAACATTATTTAAAAAGCAATAAAACATCCTAAAAACATCCTAAAAACATTCTAAAATTCCACTGGATATGCCTGCCAGAAGAGACCAGTCTTATTAGCTTTCTTAAATTCTAAAAGACTGTTAAGTTGACGAGTCTCCTCCGGCAGGTCATTCCACAATCTGGGAGCGGCAGAAGAAAAGGTCCTCTGGGTAACAGTTGTCAGCCTAGTCTTGGCCAACTATAGTAAGTTCTTCCCAGAGGACCTGAATGTGCAGGGCGGATGGTATGGAAGAAGGCAGTCCTGCAGGTAACCTGGACCCAAACCATGTAGGGCTTTAAAGGTAATGGATCAACACTATGTACTTCTCCCAGAAACTAATGGGCAGCCAGTGGAGCGATTTTAAAACTGGCGTAATATGGTCACCCCTAGGTGTACTGGTGACCAACCTGGCTGCCATATTTTCAACTAGTTGAAGTTTCCGGACTAGGCACAAAGGTAGCCCTATGTACAGCGCATTGCAGAAGTCGAGCCTCGAAGTTACCAGTGCGTGCACAACTGTCTTTAGGTCTTCCAACTCTAGGAAGGGACGCAGCTGGTGTATCAGCCAAAGCTGATAGTAGGCACTCCTGGCTGTTGCGTCTATCTGAGCTGTCATTTGGAGCGACGAATCCAGGAGTACCCCCAAGCTGCGAACACAGTCTTTCAGGGGGAGTGTAACCCCATCCAGAACTGGTTAACACACTTCCAAACCCAGGTTGCGGCCTTTGACAGCAAGGACCTCCGTCTTGTCTGGATTCAGCTCCAGTTTGTTTTTTCCTCATCCAACCCATTACCACCCCCAAGCATTCATTCAGAGGAGGTACGCTATCCTTAGCTGTTGCTGTTATCGAAGACATAGAGAGAGAAATTTGGGGGTCATCAGCATACTGATAGCAACCCGCCCCATACCTCTGGATGATCTCTCCCAGCGGTTTCATATAAATGTTAAACAGCACTGGGAAAAGGATGGCACCTTGTGGTACACCACATAGCAGCTCCTTCTTTGCAGAGCAGCTATCCCCAACCATCACCATCTAGAACCTGCCCGAGAGGTAGGACTGGAACCACTGAAGCACAGTGCCCCCAATTCCAATCCCCTCAGGCGTTCCAGAAAGATACCATGGTCGATGGTATTGAAAGCCACTGAGAGGTCCAGAAGTACCAACAGGGACACACTCCCCCATTAATACTCAAGCGTAGATCATCCACTAAGGCTACCACAGCAGTCTCAACTCCGTATCCTGCTCTGAAGCCAGTTTGAAATGGGTCTAGAAAATCAGTGTCATCCAAAACTGCTTGGAGTTGAAAGGCAACTGCCCTCTCAATCACCTTGCTCAAAAATGGAAGATTTGATACTGGCCTGTAGTTATTAAAGTCCAGGGGGTCCAGGGAGGGCTTTTTTAGAAGTGGCCGTACCACCGCTTCTCTTAAATATAGTGGAAAACTCCCCTCCCTGAGAGATGCATTAATAATATATTGTAATTGTGATCTAACTGCATCTCCTCCCTGGGCGACCAGCCAAGAAAGACGGATCGAGAGGGCAAGTAGTCTTCCTCACTCGTCCAAGCAGCTTGTCCACGTCCTCGGTACTCACCAACTGAAACTGATCCAGTGTAATCCTATTCGTGGAGTTGCAGGACACTCCATTTTCAGCCTCTGCTATAATGACGGCATCTAAGTCGGCTCTTATCCTAGAGATTTTATCTGTGAAATGATAATTAAAACCATCACAGAGAACTACCGAAGGCTCTAAGGTTGGTTTCAAGGGGGATGGTGCCCGGGTTAGACCCCTCACCACCCTGAACAGTTCTGCTGGATGTGTTCGCAGACGCTATGCGTGCAGAGAAGGAAGCTTTCTTCACTGCATGTATTGCCACCCCATAGGAACGAAGATGTTCTCTATGTCGTGTCTTGTCGGATATAAGTCGAGTTTTCAGCCATCGGCACTCCAGTCATCGTCCTTCCCGCTTCAACTCCCTGAGGTCTTCTGTATACCAGGGCGCCCGGTTAGAAGCAGGTCAGAGAGGACGTTTGGGGGCAATCGTGTCAGATGATTCCATCTATTGACCAGGGCTTCTACATGATCGTCGATGATACCAGCCATAGAACCCTCTAAAGCTTTCTGGAATCCAGAAGGATCCATCAGCTTTTGAGGGCGGACCATCTTAATAGGTCTACCATCCCTGCAGGGGCGGGTGGTAGCCGTGATACTAACCCTGACCAGAAAATGGTCTGTCCATGACAATGTGGAGGTATTTGTTACCTCTGCCCACAGATCCATCTGTTCGGAACTGAAAACAGCATCGAGGGTGTGACCTGCTGAATGTGTGAGTCCAGAGACCAATTGGGATAGGCTCATGGTTGTCATGGATGCCATGAACTCCTGAGCTTCACCTGACAAAATGGCCTCGAATGGGATGTTGAAGTCGCCCAGGACTCTTCAAATACTTGAAAGGTTGTCACACAGAGGAAGGCCAGGATCTCTTCTCGATCATCTGAGAGTGCAGGACACAGAATAATGGGCTTAAGTTATAGGAAGTCAGATTCCAGCTGAACATCAGGAAAAACTTCCTGACTGTTAGAGCAGTATGACAATAGAACCAATTACCTAGGGAGGTGGTGGGCTCTTCCACACTATTGGCCTTCAAAAGGCAGCTGGACAGCCATCTGTCAGGTATGCTTTAAAGTGGATTCCTGCATTGAGCAGGGGGTTGGACTTAATGGCCTTACAGGCCCCTTCCAACTCTTCTATGATTCTATGATCTCCAGGCTAACCTTTCCCATTTCCTTCAGCCACTCCTCACAGGACTTGGTTTCCAAACACCCTCATCATCCATGTTACCCTCCTCTGGATGTGTTCCAGTTTGTTAATGTTCTCAAAATGAGGCACCCAGAACTGGACACAGGAGTCCAGTTGTGGTCTGATCAGTACAGAATAGAGTGAAGAGGAGTGTTCACACATGTTGCACTGTGCCTGCTTCTGAACACCATGTCTCTCTGAATAGGGCCTATGCCTTGTTCGAGTGTTGTTTTTTTCAGGGTTGCTAGTCACAGGGAGGGGACATTGTGCGCATACAAGTGAGCTGTATTCCAACCTTCAACTGAATTATGGCTGTCTCTGGATTAAAGAAATCCTCCTAGTTGATTATTTGAATGTGTTTTAATGGATGAATCAGTTCATTAGTTAGATCTGTGCACATGTGCATATGACTACAACAATAGTTTTGAAGAGAAAAAAAACATAGTTTAGAACTGTGTGCCTCTATCTATACACACACACACACACACACACACACACAGAGAATAACGGTATACACAATCTTAGAAGAGGCATTCCCTCCTGTGTGAGAGGGAATTGGGAAGGCCTCTCCTGAAATGGTGCCAGCCATCTGCAATTTCTAAAGGTACTGATATTAAAAGAAAGAAAAAAATATATATTGACCTCAGGGCCAAAAAGATGTGAACCCCTGATCTAATCCTAAAATATCTTCCATTTTAAATGGCTCTCTGTCTACTTGATTTTATTTGAGCTGCAGCTGAGATAAATGTATTTCATTGTGTGAGCCAATATGCCTATGCAGTTTTGTTTTGTTTTGTTTTGTTTTGCATAAAGTGACATCAGATCGTATTCCACCAATCATTCGCCGAGGGCCAACCAATCAGACACTTGCCTTGGATTCTACAGCACAGCTGCAGTGCCATGTGACTGGGAACCCCCTACCCAGCATTCAGTGGCTGAAAGATGGACAACGGATTGTGGGCAATGACCCAAGAGTCAGTCTGTTAGACAATGGAACACTGCAGATTACAAATCTACAGGTATGATGTTTATTTCCTTTTATTTTTGCTGGAAGACGCACAGTTTTATCTCTTGCAGTAAAAGACTACAACTTCCCTGTCATCAGTATTTTGTTGCCAGTTGTTTTTTACTTGTTGTTTAAACAGTTTTACAATTTTGAATTTTGGAGGCGTTATATTACGTTTTATCATGTTGTAAACCATCCAGAGGGCTTTGGCTATTGGGCAGTACAGAAATGAATGAATGAATGAATGAATATAAAGGCGGCAATTTCTGCATTGGACTTGAGAGCATGCAATACACACAAGGTAGAAGAATTGTGGAGACCTTGCTTCCTGGCAGTTTTGCCTGAGCTTAGAATGGACAAAGATGATGTGCTTACTGTTTATTTATTTATTTATTACATTTGTATACCGCCCCATAGCCGAAGCTCTCTGGGCGGTTTACATAGGATTAAAAACAGTTAAAAACAATATACAAAAATTAAAACAGCAAAAACATACAACATACACACAATCTGTACATTTAAAAACCACTTCAACACTTCAAAAAACTACAAAAACAAAACAAAACAAACCCAGACTCCTCAGATATTGCCAAATGCCTGAGAGAAGAGGAAAGTCTTGACCTGGCGCCGAAAAGATAACAATGTTGGCGCCAGGCAGGCCTCGTCAGGGAGATCGTTCCACAATTGGGGAGCCACCACAGAGAAGGCCCTCTCTCTTGTTGCCGACCTCCGAGCTTCCCTCGGAGGAGGCACTCGGAGGAGGGCCTTAGATGTTGAACGTAGTGTTCGGGTAGGTTCATGTCAGGAAAGGCGTTCCATCAGGTATTGTGGTTCCAAGCCGTGTAAGGCTTTATAGGTTAAAACCAGCACCTTGAACAAGGCTCAGAAACATACAGGCAGCCAATGCAAGCAGGCCAGAGTAGGTCTTATATGTTCGAACCTACTGGTTCCAGTTATCAATCTGGCCGCTGCATTTTGCACAAGCTGCAGCTTCCGAACCACCTTCAAAGGCAGCCCCACGTAGAGTGGATTGCAGTAATCTACCTTTGAGGTTACCAGAGCATGGACAACTGAAGCCAGGTTATCCCTGTCCAGATAGGGACGTAGCTGGGCCACCAACCGAAGTTGGTAGAAGGCACTCCGTGCCACTGAGGCCACCTGTGCCTCAAGTGACAGAGATGGTTCTAGGAGAACCCCCAAGCTACGAACCCGCTCCTTCAAGGGGAGTGCAACCCCATCCAGAACAGGTTGAACACCCTCCATCCGGTCAGCGGAACCACCCACCAACAGCGTCTCAGTCTTGTCTGGATTGAGTTTCAGTTTATTAGCCCTCATCCAGTCCATTGTCGCAGCCAGGCACTGGTTCAGCACATCCACAGCCTCACCTGATGAAGATGAAAAGGAGAAATAGAGCTGCGTGTCATCAGCGTACTGATGACAACGCACTCCAAAACTCCGGATGACTGCACTCAACGGTTTCATGTAGATATTGAACAGCATGGGGGACAAAACTGACCCCTGCGGAACCCCATACTGGAGAATCCACGGGGCCGAGCAATGTTCCCCAAGCACCACCTTCTGGAGCCAACCCACCAAGTAGGAGCGGAACCACTGCAATGCAGTGCCTCCCACTCCCAACTCAGCCAGTCGTCCCAGAAGGATACCATGGTTGATGGTATCGAAAGCCTCTGAGAGATCACAGAGAATCAACAGAGTCACACTCCCCCTGTCTTTCTCCCGACATAGGTCATCATACAGGGCGACCAAGGCTGTTTCTGTACCAAAACTAGGCCTGACACCCGACTGAAATGGATCCAGATAATCAGTCTCATCCAAGAGTGCCTGGAGCTGGCTCGCAACCACCGCTCCAGGACCTTGCCCAGGAATGGAACATTTGCTACTGGCCTGTAGTTATTAAGATTTTCAGGGTCCAGGGAAGATTTCTTTAGGAGTGGTCTCACTGCCGCCTCTTTCAGGAGGCCTGGGACCACTCCCTCTTGCAAAGAGGCATTAATCACTTCCCTGGCCCTGTTGGATTGATAGGATATTGGTCTGCTTATGCCTTTGCAGTGTGATGAAGTTGGCAAGGGGAAAATGTTCCCCCTTTGACCACCTACAGACGCATGGGGGGAGGTGCCTTGTCTCTTTGCATTTAATGAGCAAGTTTTTAAAGGTATCAATTGCATCAGATGGTGGTAGGGGGAACTGATAATTTAAGGGATCAGAGTGGGCATGGAGGGGAAAGTCAACCTTTCCCTCTCCACCCTCAGTGGGGGATAACTCAATCCCCCCCTTGTTTTAACTTCAGAAAAGAGATTTTCTTCAGGACTTCAGCCAGACTGGTAAGGATTTCACTCTGTGCCTGCTCTGATAAAATTTTCAACTTTAATAACTGCACATTAAATGCACCATCACATGTAGTTTCATCAACGATGCAACACATCACTGGGTATGTTAAATGCATTGTTACATGTAGTTTTATTTTTGGTGTGATACGATACTGATGGTTTGTGTGGACAGTATGGGTAGATTTCCTGTTGGTTCAACCAACATCCCATTCTGTGATACCTTTACAATAGGCCAGTTCGCATAACCATCTTTTGTGCAATTAAATCAATATGAACATTTTAGTATTTCAAAGTGATATTTCCAATGCTCTGACATGTGCCCAGATCATGACTTGCGGCATCTGGGTAAATTCAGTCCCTCTAGTGAACAAGCAGCCTGCAAGTACATGAATTCCACAATGTAGTTAGGAATTGAATTGCTTGCTTTCATAATTGCAAGAAAATTGCTAAGTAATGAAATTACTTGATAGAAAGAGGGTCTGTAATTGCCTGGTTCAGAACTTGAATAGGAATTGTTAAACACTCCTGAAAGCCAGCTCAGAGAATGGGCCCATAAGCTACTGTGTGCTTATTAAGAAATTAATGCTGTTAACAGGCAGTAAGCAATTTCTTTGTTTTACTGGCTAAAAAACAGCTGAATGCAATTTCCTTGCTCTTAACAAAGTGAATATCAATAAACAAAGTGCCAAGCCAGCCAAATCAGTCCCTTTGCAACACAGCCGTGTCTGAAAACACCACTTTGCAGTGCATTCCATTATGGGCAAAGTTATCCATAACTTGCCGCCAAGAGTTTGATCTTAATTAACCCTCTTTAACTGATGCTCTAGCAGGCACAATTCTCTTTAATTTTCATTTCCTCTCCTGAAGATCCTTTCCGTCTTCTTCCAAACATGAGGCTAAACTACACACCCTATTCAGACGCGACTTGGGGGAGGGATGGTCAGGGAAATGACGGAGCAGGGAGAGTTAGTGAAACCATGATGCACATGCCCATTCACACAGTTGGGAACTGCAAGGCATGCATAGTTTACTTCCTGTTTGACATATCATGGGGCTGCATTCCAGTGGTGGGTAGCTCCAAAGGCAAAACGGAGCAGGTCCGAAGGCAAAAGGGCAGGCCCAAAACAACAAAAATGCCATCATATTTTCACTTAAGGTTCTTACTAGGGGTGTTGGAGAAATCTGCAGCAGAATCAAGTGAGTTCAACTTTCTATGAATCTTCAGCAGATCGGCTCGTCCTGTTTCAGACGGATTCCACAGACTTGTGGAGCAGTTTTTTTTAACTTCCTTGAATTTTATGCAGATTTAGTCATAAAAAAAAAAACACTGGCTGAAAATGTGCATTTCAGGGGAATTTGTGTTTTTTGGGGGGAGCTGCACATTTGGGAGGGTTTGTGCATTTTTGCAAGTGCGAATTTGCACAAAATTGGGAATTCAGAAAAAAAATCTGATTTACTCAGTGAGTGGATGATGGAACAAAAGGATCCTGGCAATCTGCCAAATGGAGATGGAACAGATTTTACAAATCTGTACATTCCCTAGCTCTTAGTGCCAGTAAGTAAGCCTTAGGAGAGGTATTTCAAACTTTTACAAATGGGGAGCAGAGAGGAAGCCAGCAACCATCAAAAGATTTGTGGTTGTGGGAGAAGGCAGAACTCCTGTGGCTCCAGCTTTTACTTTTATACGTAGACTGACTTTTAAGTGATGGTGCATCATATCCATTTTGATGCATTACTATGGTGTGTGGTTTACAGCTTCCATTTCCCATTCATTCAATGAACATAACCTCTCCCAATACCTTCACCTAATCTTCCCCACTATACATTTATTTATGTATATTTACAATATAGTGCAGAAGTGGGTTTTTCTTTTTCCGTTTAGATGCTGGGCAATGCGGTGTGCCTTGTTCCAGTGGGGAATTGGAGTTGTAAACCACACTGCTGTTATAAATGCATTGCAATGGATAAGATGCATCACCTCGTAACGGTTAGATAACCGGGGGAGGGGGAGTGGAGAATTGCTTTGTTCATTGAGGCATACCTGTGGGCCCACCAAACATTTGCCTTCTTGCTGTTAAGATGTTCCTCCAGCCCAAGTTGACATATATATGGACAAGGTATAAATTCTCCGCCATCCACTAGAAAAACAACAACAAAGAGTCGTCTTGCGTTACCTTAAAGACAAACAAATTTATTATGGCATAAATATCGATGCACTGTAGTCCATCTGATGAAGTGGGCTCTAGTCCACTGATAAACCTGTTAGTCTTTAACATTCGTTGTGCAATTGCAATTAACATGGCTAGTTTAAAAAATAGCTGTGGGATGGAAGCAGATGTTATTATTGGGACTGCGGTGCACAGGGATTGAGGTTTTGGTCTCCCCCACCACCAGTCTACACACTCACACACGCTGAGGTTCTGATGAAAACCAGCATGCAATCAAGCTACCATTAGTCTTGAGAGGGAAGTTTCCATCCGTGTCAAAGTGGCGATGGCCACCAATTTGGATGGCTTTAAAGGGGGGTTGGATAAATTTCTGGAGAAGAAGACTATCGATGGCTACTGATGGCTCAGTGCAACCTCCAGTAAGCCTGTATATACTAGTTGTTGGGGAACATGGGTTGGAGGGTGCTGTTGCACCATTTCCTGCTTGTGATTCCTTGGTCAACAGCTGGTTGGCCATTATATGAACAGAGTGCTGGACGAGATGGACCTTGGTCTGATCCAGCATGGGTCTTCTTATGTTCTTTTTACGTTCTCCCAGGACTAATAGCAGCTTTGGGTGGTGGGGGTGCCATCAGTACCACAATGTAGGAAAACTGTTACCCGCCCCCATGCATCATGAGCCCAGTTATGATCCCCCACACCTGCAGTTCTTACTTAGAACAAAAACAACTAGACGCCTTATGGTGCAATCATACATTCCAAGCCATGTCTAGTTTGGTACTTACTCCACTGTCTATAAAGTCAAGTGGTTTGCTCTTCAGAAGAGGGGACACCTTTGCTTCTACTTGTACCATTCTCTCCATGTCTCCCACTCAATGACAGTGGCTCAATTCGGACGACACAATAAACAACTGGTGTGGGGGAAACAATCGTCAGTTGTTTTGACTATCGTGTTATCCGAATGCTGCCATAGTCAACTCAGTGCTGATCCTAATCCACACCACAGTTGATTATTTATTACCATGTTGTGTGGGGAGTACCCCCTAGATGAACAACTGTGAAGTTGATTATTACCCCACCATTGACTATCATGTCGTCCGAATTGAGCCAGTGAGTTATCCTCTGAAATATTATACATTAATTGAGCAGTTCAGGAGATATGGTTGCACCTGTTGACCCCAAATGATAGTAGATTCAGAATAGGTGAGCCTTATTTTAACATACACAGTTGGCTATAACTTCATTAGGAACAACCAAAATTCCACAAAAATATGCAAGCTTTCAAGTTCCAAGTAAATGTATTGCCAAATTTGATATAGCCATGTGGGTCCATGAAGATTGTATGTATAATGTTCATGGACCCATGTGGCTATTTTTGTTTTGTGTAAAATGTATTTTAACAGGCTAGTTTAGGTTGATGCACATCATGAGTGGGTAACTTGTGGCTCTCCAGATGTTTCAGTATAGCCATTGGTGAGGGATCATGTTAGTTGTAAGCCAAAACATCTACCTCCCCTGGAAAAATGCAAGGTTTCCAGTTTCACATGATAAACCAGCAACTTGTTGGATCTTCATAAATTAGATGAATATATGAAGTGGTGATGAGCTGGATGAAGTCTTTGATCTATCTGGTCCAGTACTGTCTACTCCAGACTTCCCCAACCTGTTGCCATCCAGATGTTTGGGGCAGCAACATCCAGTTTTCGTGACCACTCCTGGTGGCTAAACTGGCTGCAAGTGATGAGAGTTGGTCCAAAACATCTGGAAGGCACTTGGTTGGGCAAAGCTGGACTACTCCAACAAGTAGACTCTCAAGATACCTTTTTCATCATTAACTGAAGATGTTAATGATTGAACCAGGAACCTTCTGCATGCAAAGCATGTACTCTCCTACTGAGATATGACTCTTCCTTAACTCTTAGAATTTGGGTTTCTTGTTGCACAATTGGAGTGTAAGTGTAGGGTATCACATGGGATGCAAAGGCCTGGGGCTGTGGGGGGCAGGAGGAATCCATCATGAGGCAGAACATCTGAGGTGGAACTTTTGGGGGCTCAGTATATAGCTCTCCTCCGAAACCATCCCAAGCGCTGGGCGTGTCCGATCTGGCCTTTTGCTGCACCGGAGTCAAATCCAGTGATGGGGTAACCTGGAGGTTATTCATGAATTACTTATCAAAACACAGAGCTCACGCTAAACATTTGCTTAAAAATTGATGCCTGCAGTCAGCGGGGAGTGAAATATTTCACGTTAGTTTTGTGCCTTCCTTGTGTCTGAGTCAGGAGGTTAATGCATCTGCCCGGTCCCAGTGCGCCTAATAGCATCGTTTTATGGCAGTTGTGGCTCTTTGCCCAGGAAAAAATTAGAGCTGTCAGGTGGATTGGAGGACTAGTATGAGTTAATGGTCCCCCAGGACGGGCCGCCTCATCAGGCCACTCTGATTCATGGGGAAAAGTGCAGCAGCGCTCCATGAGTTGCAGCTTCAGAGCCCACCTGGAGTGATCCTCTCACTGTGCCATAACATGACCATCGGCATGACAAGACGAAAGCTGTTTGCAACCTCCATTTTGGCTTCCTTTGCTTCTAGGATTGGAGAAGGGGCCATAACTGCATGGATAGTGCACAGCGATGTGTGAATCAGCACAAAACGAGTTCACCAAATTTGCTGAATTCCATCTTGAAGCTCATTCTGTTTCAAGTCCATATCAGATTGCAAGGCTTGTTGTTTTTCTTTTCAGATCAAAATTTTTGCATATGTTTATGCATATTTCCCCATATATAGCCATTAATTGTGCATATCTTTGAAATGTATGCATTCTTCTCCATTGATTAAACTGGGTTTGCATGCAATTTTCAAAACCACACATTTTCAAATGCACGAATGCTATTGAACACATTTTGGTGGAGTCCGTGAATCACATTGCAAGCTTGGAAATGTACAGACTTTGACTGCAGGTTGAATCCAGGTTCATTCCAGAAGGTGCAATCTGGGAAAATCCTGATAAAAAAGGAACTGAAATAAAATTCTCATACATCCCTAGTAGAGCACATGCTTTGCATGCGGAAGGTCCCAGATTCCATTCCTGGTGCCTATAGTTCTAAATGATCAGGGATCAGGCTATGGGAAAGACCCTGAAGGGTGAGGAACTCATCCCGTTTGTGAGATTATCCAATTTGCATCTCCCGATACTGAACACAAACTCAAAAACAACTTGAGGTCAGAAATCCATACATGTCCCAGCAAGTGGAGGCTATGGCTCCAATTTCGGTAAGGCTGTAAATCCATTCTGGGTTCTAGTCAGAACCAGAGAAAATTTGCACAAATTGAGCTATTTGCAGCTGCATTTTACGCAAATAGCCATTTGAACAACAACAACAAAAAGTTTCCAGATTTTAGGAATTTACCTTCAGCTTGGCATGCAAATGTGAACTGAGTCAGGGGCATTTAGGGGCATCCGTTGGGCCCAAAAAGGGCTGGATTTCCCCATGATGGACATCCCTAAAGGCAACTTCCTATATCAGGCATGCAGAACCCAATGCCCAGAAGCCAAATCTGACCATTCGGGGGGGGGGGGGGGGAGGCGGGATCTGCCCTTCTAGAGCTCCTCAGAAGGCCACACCCCTTCCCCTGGTTCCACCCTGTAGTGTTTGTGGTAGGCCCATTCTTTGAGCCAGGCCAGGATTTATGAATGACCTGCAATTAAGCAGAGATAATCCATTCCAGGTTTTGTAGCAGGCGGGCAATGCAAAGGCCAGTCTGCCTGTAGCTGCCTGCAAAGAAGGAGCACTACAATAAATATCTACCACCTAAGTTTTGTGTGGAACCAGATTCCTACTTCCAAGGGTCCCAGACACAACACACCCCATTTCCCCTGACCACCAAATGTATGGTAGTTTCCTGACTTGTGTGCCATTTTCCCCATTCTGAAAGGTTGGGCTGCTTCCCCTAAGGCTTAGTTAATGGCAGCAAAAGCTTTAAGTGGAAATATGCTGGTATTCTGGGGCCCTGCCCCCTTTTGCCAGTGGCCCTGCCCACCACCTGCTGAAAAAGGTTCTGCAGCCTGTCCATGTTTGATGTATGATAGGGGATTGATTTTTTTTAAAAAAAAAGATCCCAGCCTCCTCTTTCTGCTATGGGCCCACTGGGGAGCAAACATTCCCTTCAGAGCCTTTCCAATCTCCCAAATTCCTTTGCCGTGAAGGACAGTCGTTGTTCCTATCTAGCAGCCTTTGGCCTAGTCCTCACATAAGACAGATGAAGAGGTACACCTCCACTTTGTATGATGGATGTTGTAGTCCAACATATCCGCAGGTCACAACGTTGGGGAAACTGCACTAGACAAAGGTCTTCCTATTTTCTCAGGCCTTTTTAAATGTCAAACTTGGTTTTCTACCTCCATCCCGCCCCCCGCCACCTTCTTAAATCTGCCGTAGTGTTTTTTAAAAAATCTGTGTTGTATTAACTGTGCTGTTTTCATTTAATTTTGATTCTTTTATGGTTTGAATTGTGGGGTGGGGTGGTTGATGTTAGCTGCCCTGCAAGTATTCCTACTCAGAGGGATACAAATTTGTCTCAAAAGGTAGCTGTGTTTTATTCATCCCATATTGCAGTGGGGAGAGGACAGGAGTGGGAAACAGGATTATTAAACTGAAAGCTAGGTTTTAGTGAGGCTGAGACAATGGTGGTGGCTTGCCTGAGACCTTCTACGGAGCTTGCAGCTCAGCTGCAATAAAAAGAGGGTATTTTCGAACTCACGGACCTATGCCCATTGGATTTCCTGCACAGATTTGAACATAGGTGGATAGCTGTGTTGGGTGAGCAGGGAGAAAATGCATGCTTGCACTTGATACCACATGCAGAGGATTCATCCGTGTATATATCATCCAATCCAGCCTACTCTTAGCCAATACGTAGCCCTGGTTCACCATTTCAGTTCTAGGCGTCACATGCAGAAGCATTTCGCTGACTCAACCATGTAGCATGGAAAGCAGTAGAGATGCACATGGGCATCAGGGCTTGCATCCACACATTCTACTTTTTCCAGTGCCCTGGGAACCACTATGGGGCTTCTACCATGGATCAACTGTGGGTCTTCCCCCCCTCAACATCACAACAAGATCCATAGAACATATACCACCCTCCCCAACCTGGTGTACTCCAGATATGTTAGACTGCAACTCCCATTGTTCCCAGTTGGAGTTCAATGGCCATCCTGGTTGGGGATGATGGGAGTTGCAGTCAAACACATCTGGAGAGGACCAGGTTGGGAAATGCTGGCATATCCATTCCAGAGACACACCCAATGCTCTTTCTACAGTTGCGGTGAGTTGTCAGTGGAGGTGAATAACATCTTCCCTTACTGTGCATTTCAGATTTCAGATTCAGGGCTCTATGTTTGCATCGCTACAAGTTCAACTGGTGAGACGAGGTGGAGCGGGTTTCTGGCAGTTGAAGGTCAGTAACGTCAAAGGAAGTGTATGATCTGAACTCTTAGATGGTGACTCAAGGGCATGTGTTAGACTTGGTGTCTCGTCAAGTTTGTTACATTTTTGCTGGGGGATGGATGTGCCCTGATGATCCACCCATTTTCATCCGTTCCAAAAGCAATGCATTTAGTAATAAGCAAGTACACTTCATTCATGCAGCAGGAGCATGTACCAATGGAAGATTTATCTGCCCCCTTCCCCCACCCCTAATGAAGATAAGAACACAAGAAGACCCATGCTGGCTCAGACCAAGGGTCCATCTTGTTAGCATTCTGTCTACACACTGGCCAATCAGCTGCCTGTGGGAAACCTCCAAGTAGGACATGTGCAATAGCATCCCCCCCAGTTGTGTTCCCCAGCAACTGGTGTACATAGACGTAATGCCTCTGATACTGGAGGTAGCATATTGCCATTGATAGCCTTATTCCCCATGAATTAATTTGCACCTCAAGCAATAAAGGTTAGGTGTTTTCTTTTAATCTTGAAACGCCAGTTTATTGAAAGACAGTTCAATAAATACTATTTTCACACAGATGCAATGATGCCATTTGATGCAATGGTACCATTTTCCCGTAGATTCGAAGGTGCAAATAGCACCTTCAGAGGAGGGTTTCTCCTCAGGACCACAGCAGGGGAAGAAAGGGTCAAATCCCTTCTCCATTGCTCCTGCAATCCTGAGAATGATCAGACTCTCCCACTCAGTTCCGGCCAAGCTGAGGCTATTTGCATTTTTAAAACCTGCACATCCAATGCAAAAAAAATGCATTTCCAACGTCACGTCTCATTTGGCTTTTAGATGCGTTGAGCATGGAGCCGGGACTCAAGTATGGCACCCCAGGGTCCATTCTGCAATTTTTTGTTCTTCTTTACATCTCCCAGGGCAGCACCTGAACAGATCCAAACACACATCGTTATGTGGTGTAAAATCCATTTCCTAACGTTGGCTGCTAGTTCACCCATCAGGCTCCAGATTCCTTGCAAAGGAACGAGTGGGTGAAATCCTCAGGCCTGTCAACTGTAGAAGGACTTAGGGGCAAAATAGACATCCCTTGAAATGTGTGTCTAGCAGGTACATCTTAACCCTCCCCCACCCATTTTTTACTCTAGTGTAGGCACAGGGCTTCCAATCCAGATGGGTATCCTAACATGGAGAGTGGGTGACTTTTAAGATGCAAATTGGGGCCTTTGTACCTACTCTAAAGTAAACATGAAAAGACGACATAGGTGCTGGGTGCACGTTTAAGGTAATGACCATTGTGGCCCTTGGACTTGTACAGTCATAATTGTCTCTCCTGGCCTTGAAACTGAGGCTCATGTATGTCCTTTGGCCGCTGGACTTCTCCTGCCTTCCAAAGCAGGAAGCCCACCGGCATCTGCATATCGGAACGGCTGGTTTCAAAAGCAATAAACTGCCCCTTGCAGCCCAGCCAACACATTCCTGCCTGCAAGAGCCGGGCCAGGCAGCTCAATGTGAAACTAGCCTCAAAGAATAAATGCTGCGAAGATGGAGGATATGTGATGGTAAGCCAGGTTTTCTGGGCCCTACACGGGGTTTTAGGAGCTTTGAAGCTCTCTTTTCCCCCCTCCAGGATTGTTCTTGGAAAAGGAAGCAGCTCAATGTAAAAAAAAAAAAAAAAAAAAAACCACCTTCAATCCTGCCAAGCTGCAAATTCTCCCCACACTTGGGAGCTATTGGCATTTGCAGATCTACCCATTCCAAAACCAAACCAACATTAGCAATTCTTGGGGCTGACTCTGCCCTCCCCGCCCCCATTAATAGCTGGATTTTTCCCCCTGTGACTGATCAGAGCAGCCTTCATCAACCTAGCACCCCCATATGTTTTTCACTACAACTCCCATCTGACCCAGCCAGCATGAGCAATGGTTGGGGATGATGGAGCTTATAGTTCAAAACTGCTGGAAAGCACCAGTTCGAGGAACACTGGGTTAGGGCCATGAACCATCCCTAAGCTGACTTCATGGTGGGTGGTTGATTTGGCTTAAAAGAAGCTTAGTGTGAATGAAGCATTTCCTGAAGAGCTAAGCTACAAAAAGAAAAGAAAAGGGATGGGGGCTAGCAGGGATTTTTAAAAACCCTCCCTGTGTTTATTTTGTTGTTCTTGTTTTTTAAAGGAAAATCACTTTTTTTTTATCCTTCCCTTCCTCTAAGGACTTTTTATCCTTCCTTCCTTCCTTCCTTCCTTCCATCCTTTCTTCCTTAACAACAAACCTGTGAGGTAGGTTAGGCTGCAAACTGGCAACTGATCACCCAATGAACATTTGTGTCTGATCAGGGATTCGAACTCAGGTCTCCCTTACCAAAATCTAACACTCTAGCTCAGCTTTCCCCAACCAGGTGCTCTCCAGATGTGCAAGACTGCACTTTCCAACGTCCCAGTCAGCATGGACAGCTGCCATGCCGAATGAGAATGATAGGAGTTGTAGTCTGACACATCTAAAGAGCCCTAGGCTGAGGAAGGCTGTTTCCATTCCGGGCAACAGAAGCAGTTGTAATGGAAATGCGGTAGACAATTGTTATATCAAGGAGTGCAACAAAACGTTCCTTCTGTGTCTCGACTTCCAGTTGAGCCTGTTGCTGTAAGTTATGCTTCTCCGTGCCATTATTTCCCAGAGTCAGCTATCTGTTTGAGGCTGTGCAACTTGAGAGGCTATTATTTACCTTTAGATAACATCTGGCGAGATCTCAAGGTTGGCCACTTGTTAGGAGAGTAGCTGGGATAGTCATATCTATGCTGGCAGCCTGCCACTTGTTAGAGCTAACCCTTTCACTTTGCAGGGGTGTGTAAACATTCTCGAAGTCATTGGAGTATAGCCAGAATTTAGGAGGAATTAATCTGAGTGTAGCCAATGTTCGTGCCTCTGGGACCCTCCCAATTCAGAACCACAATGCAGGCAGAACTTGAAGGGTGACCCTATGGAAAGAAGGACGGGGCTCCTGAATCTTTAACTGTTGTATTGAAAAGGGAATTTCAGCAGGTGCCATTTGTATGCATGCAGCACCTGGTTCATTATTCTTGAATCCTAAAAAGAAAAGTCACCCTTTGGCAATGCAGTAGTACTGGGTACGGTGGGGTGGGTGGGGAAATGGTGTTAGATGTGAATTTGGAAACCCAATATCCAATTCAGGCTCAGACAGTGGGAGCTGCCTTCAGTCATACCTCCAGCTGGGGAGGCTGGTTAGAGGATAAAAAGGAAACTATGTAAGGCTGAATTCAGTGTGCCCCTGCTGTAAAGGGCCCTCCGTGGCTGATGCGATCCATGCTCCCTCGAGGGCTTGCTGCCATTCTCAACCTCTTCTCTCACATTTGTTTCTCTAGAGAATGGAGCTGATCTCCAGATGCAGCTTCCAGAGCCAAGCCTTCTCCCAGGACCGCCTTCTGCACCTCTTGTCACTGATGTCACCAAGAACAGTGTGGCTTTGATTTGGAAGCCAAATCCCATGAGCGGGGGTGCCGCTGTCAGTTCATACATAATCGAAGCATTCAGGTAACTCTCGGGTTACTGGGAAATCCTTGTGCACATAACAGAGGGATGGTTTGGGATGAAGAAGACTTAACAGCTTAGTTGACTTAGGGATGGGCAACCTGCCGCCTTAAGGCTCCATGAACTCCTTGGCCTAATTTCATGCAGCCCTCAGCTTAATTTGAAAAGCCCTCTGCAAGCAGCCAGTTCAAACCTCTGGCAAAAGCACTCTGTCCATCCCTCAGCAGCATACTGGAAGAGAAGAAGGGGGGGTTCAAAGAGAGAGGTGGTATCAGAAAAAGGAGAGAAGGGGGTGTCAGAGAGACAGAAAGAGTAAGAGAGAGAAGTAAAAGGTGTCAGAAAGAAAGGGACATGACAGAAATTGTGGTTTCCTCCGGGGGTCACAAAAACAGTAATAGGGTTGCCTTCTTCAATGGGCAGAGTTCTTTAGAGAAACCCACTGACTTGTAAAATGACCCGGAGAGAGTGGGGCGTCTGCCTCTGCTCTGTTACCTGAGAACAGCAACTTTAGCATATTGCTTGGAAGACTTTGGTGTTGTAAAGATCTGAATCTGTATTTTGATCCATCAGCTCAGCCAAGCCTGTCTAGAGCTGGCCTTTTAGAGGTCAAGGGAGCAGATCCCCGCAGCTGTGTAAATGTTTCGCTGTCCGCACACTCCTGAGCAGGAGGTCACCCCCACTGAATCCATATTAAGCTTCTGTTTGCGATTCCTTCCTACGGCACCCCGCCAGGCACCCTCCGCTCAGATGCTTCCTTGCCACGGCCGAGTTGCTAAGGGTGCCTCTGGCACGAAGGCAAACACTTGTTTTTTCATGCAGCTGGCTGTCTCTGGCTAAACTTACCTTGAAGCACCATCTGCTCCGGCGTTAGGAGAGATTTGTGGGGTGAGCGCAGGTGGCCAAGCAATTCAGTTAGCAATGATAAATTCTGCAAACACGGAAGCAGCCGGGCTACACAGTAAATCACTGGACAAGCTGGCTGTGTGTTTGCACATCTGTGTGAGTGTGCATGCATGCAGAAACACAGGGATGCAGGGGTTAAAGGAGCAGTGTGGCATCTGTTGTAAGTTGCCTTTAACGGGGGCTTGTGTGTCTGTGCATTCAGGCCAACCAGTCAGTCTGCATGTCTGCATCTGGCCACAGTTTGTCTTGAATATCCCTGTAGATCAGTCATCCCCAACTGGTACCTTCTGGCGTTGCTGGACTACAGTTCCCATAATCCCATAGCTGGCTGTGGGGTTATGGGAGTTGTAGTCCAAATGTCCAGAGGGTACTAGGTTGGAGAAGGCTACTATATAACATATCCTGACATTACGGTCTGGCCCAGTGACTTACCGGCTCCAGACCTTGGACTAGCAATCACAGGCGGATGCTCCATTCCCCTGACCCTCCCCCATTTACAAACCTATTTCCTGCCTTTAAGAAAAACGTCAAGGGCCAAGCCCTGGCACCTCCCTTCTCTTCCTTTCCTGTCTTATTGCATTCAATAGATTTACTTATATTACACCAATAGATCAAATAGATCTACTACTATTGCAGTCACTAGTTCAAGTAGATCTACTTCAAGTAAACCAAGTACATCTCTTCGTAGAATTGATCTGAGTAGATGAAGTAGATCAGTAGATCCTTTTACAGATCAAGTAATTCAGTGGATCAAGGGGAGGATTAGATGAAGCATAGATCTTGCTGGATTTGATCTTAGTAGGGCAAGTAGATTAGTAGATCAAGCCGAACCATTGATACCTTGCTTGTTTTAGTAGATCTACTTCCATTGCAGTCAGTAGATCAAGTCTACTCCATTGCAGCTGAAGGAGGCTGTTGAGACTGTGCCCTCCCTTCTCTTCCTTTCCCGTTGTTTTGCAGTCAGTCTTCGGGTAGCACATGGCAGACAGTGGCAAACAACGTGAAGCTTGAGAAGCACACAGTCAGCGGCTTGAACCCCAACACCATTTACCTCTTCCTGATACGGGCCGTCAACACCTATGGGCTGAGTGACCCCAGCCCTGTTTCGGAGCCAGTGCGTACGCAAGGTGAGTTTCCCTGTGCTGACATGTTGGACTAGCATGAGATGGGTGGGTGCAATGGTTTGATCTGACACAGCCATAGTTTCACCAGGATGGGACCGACCACCAATGGGAATGTAAGAGGGTGGGGAAGAGACCAAGCAATGAGGTGAGCAAGGGCCCAGATCAAATCCCTCCACTGCCAACGATTTATTAGGGTGCCTTAAACAAACCTTTCAGCCCCTCCTTCCTTCCTTCCTTCCTTCCTTCCTTCCTTCCTTCCTTCCTTCCTTCCTCTCTCTCTCTCTCTCTCTCTCTCTCACGCACACACACCAGTCTGCAATAGGGGCCAAAAGTACTACCTGCCTTACAGGGCTGTTGTGAAGACGGAAGTGCCATACAAATGCAAAGTATCATTATAGAGGAAGATTTCTTTTCTACTGTACCCCTAATCTTGAGTCTTACATCTACCCAAATTATGGGTGATCCCTTCTACGCCTTGGTCCTAAGTGGTCTGTAATTCAGATATTTTATATTGGGGGGGAGCCTTTAGAACAGCCTTCTTCCCATCCAGATGTGTTGAATTACAACTTCCACAGCCTCCCCACAGCCAGTTCCCCATCCTGGTGCCCTCCAGATGTGTTAGCATAGCTGGCTTGGCAGAATCTGGGAGTTTTCATCCAACACGTCTGGGGGGTATCAGGTCAGGGAAGGCTGCTTTAGAGGCTGTGGTTCGGAAGTAGCCAGAGCCATGTATTATATTCTGTGATTATGGCCCTTTCCATACCAGGTAAAACGTCTGGGATGGACGTCGGCTGCTTCTTGTGTGTTCGAATGACGCACAGGGAGGGGTGGGGGTGGGGGCGGGCACTGGAACCACGGAGGAATGTGCCCGCCCACCCCGGTGCTGCCGCGGTTATGTGTGAGTAAGCACAGCAGCACAGATGGTCACGGATCCGCACTGTGTGGCTCCAAGGCCATCAGGAGAGGGGGGAACCAAAATCGCCATCCCCAGGATGATGGGGGGAGGGGCACGATCGCACATGGCCTTTTTTTTTTTTTTAAACCCTTACTTTTCTTCTGGAGAGCAGGAGCGCTCTTCTACAAGTAAAAAAACAAACAAAATGGTGGCTGCCACGGCCCAGAGCAGGGGTCGTTGCATTGTGGTGTGCACAGGAGCTATGAACCCAGAAGTGGCTACTTCCGGGTTTGCCCGCTCCCTGCCCTCTACACCCCTATAGTGTAGAAAGGGCCGATATTTCTGAACTGCAGAAACGGCTCTTGAATGGATTTAGAATTCTAAAGCCTTACATCCACCTTAAGGGTATCTATAAAAAGAGCTTTAAGGTATATGGGAAGCACTTGGTGAAAGCTGAGGGTCAAACAGCACATTACACACAAATGGGGATGCCAAAACTAGTGACGCTTGAGCTCATTGAAATTCTCCAAACTTCACTTCAAAGTTCAGTTCAGCTCACTCCCGTTCTCATTTGCAACCTGTTTTTCAGCTCGTTCAAATGGGAAAAGTACAAATTTCCCAAAAGGTTCTGCATTTTTCAAGCTGTGCATTTTTTCCCCAAAAGCTGTGCATTTTTAAACGTGCACATTTTGTGAATGCGAGGGCAAGTTCGGCATTTGCGAACATTCACATTCGGCGTTGCGAACAGGGCATTTTTATATAATTGGTGAACTGGAATGAAATCCCCATACATCCTTATACGCAAACACATGCAATTGTAGCTTGGCAGTCCTATTTATGTCTTGATAGTTGGAGAAGCAGTGAGAGGGAGGAGGCCCTTAACTCTTTCCCTGCCTGCCATTTCTCTAGTCCAAATTGTCCCTGTATATATATGCTAAGTAGATATATCCTACTGAACTTAACATTCATATATATAAGGAACAGATATGCTCATTTATTTAATTTGTATAATTTATAGGGTTGCAGTGTGTGTGTGTATGTGAATCTCACAGGGTCTATATAACCCTGCATACACTGCTATCATGTAGCAAGGTTGACCACTCTGTGGCTTATGAATCATCTGCACTTCCCAAACCATTTGAATGCAGCTGCTGGGTGGGGGGAGGGAAGGTTGATAGAAGTAGGCTTAATAGGAGCTTCCTGTCCAATGCATGAGAGATCCAACGAACTTTAGTCTTCATTGCTGATGACATCATTTGTATCCTCTCTCACCTTTCATGTGGCTTGGCAGACGTAAGTCCCACCAGACAAGGGGTGGACCACCGCCAGGTGCAAAGAGAACTTGGAGAAGTTGTTGTCCAGCTCCAAGATCCTGTTGTCCTCACCTCCACTACCATCCAAGTGACCTGGACTGTGAGTACCAGCAATGCTCACTGACACACGTATTTGAGACGGCAGGATGTGTGTAAGCAAAATGTGTTAGACCTGAGTGCAGAAGCTCTTTCAGCCCAAAGGCTGAATTCAGTTTTGGAGAAGTTCTTGGGAGCCACATTCCAATGGTGGGTGGGGCCAAAGGGAAAGTGGGTGGGGTCAAAATACCTCAAATACTAGCATACTTTAGCTTAAAGCTCTTACTGCCAGTAACTAAGCCATAGGGAAGGTATTTCAACCTTTTACAATGGTGGGAAAACTGCACAAAAGCTGGGAAAATACCAAATGATTGGCATTCAAGGGAACAGGTAGGGGCAGGGGCAACAGGTGTAGCCATTTGGCCATCCCAGATTGGGATGCACAGGTGGGGCAGTTTGGGTCCACAGGCTTGAGGTTCAACGCCCCTGCACTAGACAGAGAAGGTAGTTTAAATATGGGATAAGATATCAGTGCCTACTGGTCATGATGGCTATATGCTTCCTCCAGGAAAATGGCTATCACCGGGGAAACGCAACAGGAGATGCCTTTTGCCCTCGCATCCTGTTTGTCAGTTTCAAAGAGGCATCTGGCAGGCCACCAAAGGAAAAAAATATGTACATAGGCTTTGGTCTGGTTGAACAGGACTTTTATTACATTCTGAAATATATTGGAGTCAATGGCAGTGCTGGCCTTCACCATTTTTGAGCTGAAAAGTCACGATTGCAGCTTTGGACTGTTATTGTTATTTAATAGTATGGAGAAATGAACACTGGAAGCAAGAAAACCTCATCTCCTCCCAGGAATGTTCTGTTGAAAGCAACTTTTTCATGTTGCTTCTTGGTACAGTTGACCCTAGTTGATAGAGATCAGCTTGCAGTTCAGGGCCTGGGGTTAGGCAGGCAGATAGGTACATCCATTTCCAGGCAATGGGATTCATGCCCAAGCAGTTAATACTACCTCTTCTTCTCACTCAGGTGGATCGCCAAGCTCAGTTCATCCAAGGCTACAGAGTGATGTACCGGCCCAGAAATAGTGCCTGGCTGGTGCAGGATGTGAAGTCACCTGCTGAACGAAGCACTGTGCTAATTGAGCTGCACAAAGGCCAGGAGTATGAGGTCAAAATCCGCCCATATTTCGATGAGTTCCAGGGCATGGACAGTGAGGTGCTACTGGTGCGCACCCCAGAAGAAGGTACATGTGAGAGGGGAAGGAAGCTGGTGCCTCTAGGATCTGACCTCCCAGTCAAAGAAGTCAGGAGTTGCGATTCTCTGGGTCAAACTAGACATAAAGTTTATTGCATGAATTGTTGAATGTGTACCATTTCAGACTGGGTTCTGAAGATGTGGCTTGGGTTGCAGGATCAGAACTTGAACAGGTTCTGTGAGGGAACCCATGACAGTTAAACCAGTTTCAAATCCATTTCAGTGGGTTCTTAAACGTGGTTCAGTGTATTGGCAGGAATGGCCTTCTCTTTCACTGCCTTTCCTGTGATTCAGCATGTGCTGGCACTGCTGTGTGGCATTCCACAGTTCAGAATGGTCATCCCTATATGCCGCATTAGTCTTTGTTCTTACCAGAAAAGACTGAACAGTAAAGCTCTTTTCATCCTTTCTCACCCAGCTCCCAGTGGTCCTCCTCAAGCAGTTACCGTAGTAACAGTGGGGCCCAGAAACAGCACAAGTATCAGCATATCCTGGGAGCCCCCTCCACCCGGAGAGCAAAATGGGATCATCCAGGATTACCAGGTAAGGCAGACTCTCCAAATATCCTTGGGCAACCCCTGAGATTTGTGAAGCCCCAAAGGTTAATAGGGATGGCTGGAAGGCCTTGGAACCTGGCTGCAGCAAAGGAGCGGAGGAGATGCCAAGAGACAGTAATGGAATACTTGCCTTTTTTTTTTTTTTGCCATGTGTGTTAACTTCAGCCATTGGGTCACTAATTTCTTCCCTTCCTGTGGCAGGTTTGGTGCCTGGGAAATGAGTCTCGTTACCACATCAACAAGACAGTGGATGGCACAGTGCATTCAACAGTCTTGCTGGGTCTGGTGCCTGGCATGGTCTACCGCACGGAGGTAGCAGCAGCCACCAGCGCAGGCATTGGAGTGAAGAGTGCCCCAGTTGTCATACAGATCAGTGAGTATCCAGGGCTGACCCAAATGTCCTTGGGTAGAGATAAGATGACCTCTTCCCATATGACACTGACAATCCACTAAGGACAGCTGGGGAAGTCGTCTGTTCTGTTTGCCTCTGTAATGTTGACAATTTAGTGTTGCTGGATACTGGTGAGGTCTGGGTTGCAAGGTTCTGCTGTGGGTCATGTGTTTACCAAGGCTTGGGACAAGGCAGGTTTCTCAGTAAGGCAGGACTGGGAATAGCACAGCAACTTGGAGAGTTCTGACATGGACACTGCTGTAGCATGCTAGACTGATTTATTATTGTCAGATGAGTTTCTTCCTGGTTTCCCATCTCAGTGACAACCAACGTAGCTCCAGCTACTTACATCCTCTCACAGCAGATGCTTTTGCCTCCCCTGCGTGCTGCAGAGCCTTTGCCGGACCAGGACACTGTGCCTGTCAGCAATGGGGACAGTGTGAGCCTTGCTGAGCAGATCACGGACGTAGTGAAACAGCCGGCCTTCATTGCTGGCATTGGGGGGGCCTGCTGGGTCATCCTGATGTGCTTCAGTGTGTGGATCTACTGTCGCCGGAAGAAGAGAAAGGAACTGAGTCACTACACAGGTGAGGCGGGTTAGGCATCCATACCACCTCCTTGCTCTTGCTCTCTTGAGGGATAGTGTGGGTTGGCTGCCTGAGGACATAGGAAGTTGTATTATACCAGGTGGCCTTTCCTGACCTTGGCTAGAAGTCCAACAGATACCATGGAGCAAGCAAGGCACCACCACCATGGGAAGCTCCAAGTGGGCAACTTGCTCCAAAGGTGTCTGGGACTTGACTGAAGGCTTTTTCTGCCTTCAGGGCCAGGTCACCCCTCCCAGAAGCCTGCTCTTTACAGGATGAGGCTCCTCCTGACTTAAGCCTAGTACTACTCCTCCATCTTTCTGAGGATTTCCTTCAGTCACATTGCCCACATTAATGAGACAACATCGGTTTGTAAGGTTTTGGCATGATGGCTTAGTTCCATGAGGTGTGCAGGGTCTGAGGATCCAAATAGGGGCTCTCTGTCTCAAGGAGCAAGTGGGCTCAGATTCTGGCCTGGTCATGATGCTGGGGCCTGAGTTGCTTTCCAGGACCTTTGCTTCCAATGCCATTGATCCAATATGTAGATCTGGCCATTCTCTTTTCTTCTGAGTCAGAATCCGAGCCCACGCTGGTGGTCAGGGTAAAGGTCCTCACACCAGGTCAGATTATTTCTCCATTTGGCCCAAGGGTGTTGAACCTCAGGGCTGTGGGGGTCTCAATCCAGCCCTCCAAAGTTCCCCAGACGGTCATTTGCCCTTCCCCTGGCTCACGTCCTTTCCTAGATTCTTTTTTTGCTCTGAGTGGCAGTGGAGCTTCAGGGTCAGGCAGGGAAATCCTTTCCCAATCACCCTGATCTCTTACTTGGAGATACCAGGGAGACGAATGTCCTGTATACCAATCTGCATGCAACGCATGTCCTCTGCCACCAAGTGATGACCCCTCCACCTGTCCTGGTCTGCCTTAGACTCCCTCCCCACCTCTGCCGACCACAGCCGTGACTTGCTCTGAGCTGCCTCACTCTTTGCTTGCTTCTCTTTGCAGCTTCCTTTGCGTACACGCCAGCAGGTAAGGCTTCTTCCCCCTCCATCACGTTGCTTTTTCACCCAGCACCACCAGCCCAGCCCTCACCTGTATCTCCAAAGAAGCATCCCTGAGTGTGGTCTGCTTTCTTTTCAGTTTCTTTCCCCCATGCGGACGGGCCAGCGCGTGGCGGTGGAAGGTGAGTGCAGAACAGGGATGGGAGAGAATTTCATTTAATGTGGTGTAGTGGGTAGAGTGGTGGACTGGGGATGGAGAAGGCCATCATTTGGAAATCCAGTTCTTTGTTTTACTGGATGGACTTCCACTATGCATACAACTCAATTTGTCAGATGAGCTGAGGGGGGTTGTGCAAGTTCAGCCATCAATTAGCCAATACACTGACTAAACCTCATGCAATTAAACTCTTCAGGGTTTTTTTTTAAAAAAAATCAGATGACATCCTTACCGTGTACCACAAAATAATTGCCACTCTCGTGTCCCTCCTTCAGTCGCCCTGGCATGCTGGCCATGGCCAATAGTGCCTCCAGCTATCCATGGCTAGCAGATTCGTGGCCAGCCCCAAACCTGCTGCGGAATGGGAAGACGAAGGAGCCTGGAGTGACCTGCTGCACAGGAAACCACAACGCCACCGAGAGATACTATAATGGTAATAGCCCCTCTGCCTAAGCAGATCACTAAGAAGAAAGCCTAAGGTAGAACTAATGAGCAACACCCCTCCCCCCCCAAAAGAACCCAAATGTAACTAGCAGAAATGACATGCAGGTGTTACGGTAGTTGGGCTGGACATGCTCAAGTAAGAACCTTAATTTGCACAAAAGGGGAAGTTGCTGAGACAACCAAAGCAGATTTTCCAGGTCGTGACCTCCCAAGAAAGGAGCTGAGACAAGGTTAATGCAGAAGGAATAGCAGGATCCCTCCTGCCCAACAAGCCTGGATTAGAGATAGTTCTCCAAGCTCAGAAGGTGCTTAAAAATCAAGGCATGCAGAACCTGCTGCAGCCCATCGAGAAGGCCTGGTTAAGCCAGGTCACAACGTGTCCCCTTGTTTTTCAGATGCTGGGATTTCCAATTACATTGCTCAGACTGAGAAGTTTGGGACAGGGGTGTCCGATGGGCCCATCTACAGCACCATTGACCCAGCCAGCGATGACATGAGGACATTCAATGGGGCATTTTCACAGCACACCACCCCGTATGCCACGACGCCTGTGGTACCATACGGGGCGACGCATCTACACTCACCTGACGAAGAGGAGAACCAGTGGAACGCCCAGGCTGGGATCTCCAGCATCCAGTATGCCCAGCCTGAGCGGGGCAGGGTGGAAAGCGGTAGGAATCTTCAGGATACAAGGAACTAGACATCCTTCTTCTCTCCAAGTGTATAGATGGTCCAATTGCAGTGGCATCACCTAACTAGAAAAGACAGCCCTTGACATGTCCTAGAACAGAATCTTCCAGTATTTGGACAGTCCAATGACGTTGTTGTTATTGAGATAGTACAGGGGTGCAGATCCTCAAATTCCATTTTGGAGATGCTCTTGGTGGTCACATTCCAGTCATGGGTAGGGCCAAAGTCAAAAGGGGTGGGGCAAAACTGAAAAATACTACTACTACTACGACTACGAATATACTAGCATATTGTAGCTTAATGCTCTTACTGCCAGTAAGTAAGCCTGAGAAAGGGGGTGTGGACTTTTGGGGAAACCTGGAGGGCCAGATGTGGAGCGATCAACAGGCATAGCACTTTACAAGGCAATGCAAGGGGGGAACAAATCTTTTGATCTAACATCAGATATTAGGAAGAGATACAGGGATGTCAGAGGAATGTGGTTGAGGGGTGGAACTCAGTGAGCTTTAACCAACTCCCTCACCCCCCCCCCCACTTTGGTTCATCTTCCACTACCTGGCCCAATTCATCCTGCAGCGAGCCGGGCCATCTAGTGAATATCTGATGTTTTTAAAACCTGTACAAATTACAGCCACAATTTGTGCAAATTTTCATAAAACACCAGATATCCACTAGCTGGCCGGAAAGCTCCAATCCTCTGCACGTTTGCTAGGATGTAGGTCTTCATGGGGGCTGCTTCTGAGTCTACAGATGCATGGAATTGCACTGCTAGAGCTTTTCGTCCATCAGGCCGCACCTAGACTCAGTGCATTGCTCTTTTGATGGTCCTTCTCCCTAAGGATGTGTGTGAATCACAAACCTGAGCAAGGGCAAAGTTCTCCAAATTCCATCTCAAAGCTCATTCCAACTTGAGTCCATATCAGATTGCAGGCTTTGGTGGTGGTGGTGGGGGGGGGGGGTTACATGAAAATCCATGCATTTTGGGGAGAGTATTTTTTCCAAATGTTGTGCACATCTTTGAAATATACACATTCTTCTCTCATAGATTGAAGCATATCTGTGCACATTTTTAAAAAGTATGCATTTTTCATACACATATTTCAAATGTATGCATCCACGAATCATATTGAAAACCGGCAAATATATGGACTGCAAATTGGGTAAAATCCTGGTCAAAAATGAACTGTAATGAATTTCTCAAGCTTCCCTGCCTGTCCTTCTGTCCATAGTTGCTAAGCCTGGGAAACAGAAATCAATGGGGAAGCCGGTGAAAACGCCGTCCCTCAACTGGACAGAGGTGCTTCCTCCACCACCTTCTGCCAGTGAACTGAGCCAATATGTGGAGGAAGAGGAGGAAGAAGAAGAAGAGGAGGAGCTGGAAGTTGGGTAAGTCTCAAAGGAAGGGCAGGCGATGTCCCTTCCTTTCATTACAGTGTTTCCCCCTGCTAATAGGGCTGGTATTTAGACTAGAGACCTTGTGCTCATCATCAATCTGAGCTTGGGCTTCCACTCCTATTGGAGTGGGCCAGCACATCCTTTTAATGCAGTGCACTCGGCAATAGAAGAGCATTTGGAAACTGCAACTGGACTAAAATGCCAGCCTGTGAATTGGAGCATGCCATTCAGAGCACAAAACTCTGTGTGGTGCATTGGTTATAGCATGGGACTGGGATCAGGGAGGTCCAGATTCAAATCCCCCCCCCCCAGCATAAAGCTCACAGGGTCACCCTGGGCTAACCACTATCTCTCAGTCTAACCTTACCGGGCTGTTGTGAGGATAAAATGGAGGTGTCTCTGAGCTCCCTGGAGGAAGGGTGGGGTAAAAATGGAATGGATGAATTATTAACTCCCATCGATGTCTCTGGCTTCCAGTTGGTACCAAGGCCCAATTCAAAGGACTGGTCTTGACCATAAAAGACCTAAATGGTCAGGAATCAGAATATCTGAAAGCCCTCCTTCCCCCTTAGAGTTGCATTTGCATTGATTCAGCTCATGTATCTTTTGGGGAACCTTTCCGTGTGCCAGTCAGCATCAGGAGCCGACAGTCACTTGAGTCTCGCTTGAGTAGGCTTTAAATAGGATTTAGAATTTGTCCCTCCCCACTCAATATTTGCAAGTGAGACTGATTCTTTAAAAGTTGCCATCAGCCATCCCAAGCATCTCTTAATGATCTGCATCCAGCTCAAAAAACATGGGCTCTTTTCTGCAAATGCCTAGACCAGTTCCAGCTACCTAGAAGTGCACTGAGACCTCAGATTCACTCTGTGTTTTGAACAGGACAGGCACAACCAAATTAATGTGCCTCATGGCACCGAAGAACCTTTTGCATCTGGTTAGGGATGGATGCTGTAGGCTAGATCTCCATCAAGCAGGATATAACACTAGGAAAGCAGTTTGAAAACGGTATGTGTAATGTGTCCTGGGACCCAACAGTTGCCAGTGCAATTCAATACCATTATAAAGCAGTAGTGTAGATCCAGCCATGGTCAAAGTAGGTATGAAATGCCGAGAATGCTTATCCAGTGTTTAGAACGGGGTGCAAAACGTCTGGCCCAAGGCCAAATCTAGCCCTCTGAGGTGCCTTCCCAACCACTGATAGGTTGGCGGCTTCCCTACTTTTTACTCAGTTCCTCCCCCCAGTACTAAATGGTTGAGATGCCTCTCCCAAGGCTAAGTTACTAGCAGCTAAAATATGCGGGGGGGGGGGGAGGGTTTAGTGTTTTTGACCCGCCAGTCTTCTGGAATGTGGCTGCAAGGGCTTCTCCAAAATGGAATTTGGCCATTTGACTGAATGAGATTTGACTAGAGAGAGCATCTGACTGGGTCAGATGCTCTCTCTCTAGACCCCTTAGGATGTGTTTCCTTAGGATGCTTGTTGGATGGACTGGGAGCCAACACTGTCCCAGCCAAAATGCCTAGTTCCTTCACTCTTTTCAGTTCCGAGGTGGAGGAATGGTGCCCGCCCCTGCCAGAGAGGACCTACTTGATGGAGAACATCCAGGAAGAGGAATGTCCTCCTCCCCCACCCCGTGGTGAGGCCTCCTCTCCTGCCAATTCCTACGGGCAGCAGTCCACAGCCACACTAACCCCCTCACCCCGGGAGGAGATGAGAGCTTCTGAGGACATCCCCAGACTGCATCACTTTGAGATTCCGCACCTGCCCAGGTATGAACTACCGATGCTTGCAAAGTATGCACTCCAGTCCCGGGATAGTACCTTACTTGCTCATCCCTTTACTAATCCCCCTCCCCCAATTTAGACCTGTTGTCTCGACCTTCTAATCAAGGGCATGCAATAGCTATCAACTTTGGAGCTGGCTGGTTCTTTGAGGCTTCAGAGGACAGGACTAGAACTAATGGGTGGATGTTGGAAGGAAGCAGATTTCAACCAAATGTTAGGAGGAACTTCCTCATGGTGGAAGAACCACAAGATGCTGGTTTTGTTGTGAGTGCAAAGTCTATACACATCCATACAAAGTGGTGATCTCCTCTCCACCTTGCATCCCCTCCATCATGACTGTCTTCCTGCCCAACTCATCCTCTCCACTAAATTTGGTGCTTCTTGCTTTCAAGGCGGTTACCCAATGGCGCCGGGCTATTGCCCAGGGCTTCGAGTCCACCCTTGACTCAATCCAACCCAAATCTAAATGTGCCCGAAGATGGACTCGAGGGCATGGCTCCCAGGTCAGGCCATCGACGCAACCTGAGCCAGACGCCGGCGCATAGTGCGGAGAATGTGGACTCCCCGGGAATAGGTGGGTGCATCTTCCAAGTGGCAAGGTGGCAATCTCAAGCACAGGGAGATGGAGGGGCTGTGACCTCCACCCTGATGTCCCAGGGAGCAGGCTGGCAGAGAGATTGCGGTCATGCAATGCCAGGTTTGAGGCAGTTTCCTTTGTAGCCAACTTGCTGCACCTGGGAGAGTGGGAAAAGTGCATAGGGTTAATTGCCCAGCAGCAGATTTCTGGCAGGGCATATGCAGTTAATTCCTTTAAGAGTTAAGAAAGGCAGTATTGTACAGGGGTTAGAGCAAGGGTGTTGACCCTCAAGCCCATGGCCCAAATTTACCCCATCTGGGGTCCCAATCAGGTCCCCTGGGGTTCTTTGGATAAACATGCCCCCTTCCCTTGGTCTCATCCCTTTTTCCCAGGTGCCAATTGTTGGCTGTGCATTCCCCTCCCCCCATTCTAAAAGCTTGAGATACTTCTCCTTAGTTACTGACAGGAAGAGCTTTAAGCTGGGATATGTTGACTTCGGCCCCAGCCATCATTGGAATGCAGAGTCCCCAAGAGCTTCTCCAAAATTTAATTCAGCCCTCGAAAGAGACCCAACAGACTAGGGCTGGGGAGACCAGGCTTCAAATTCTCACATAGCTGTGAAACTCACTGGTAATCTTCATACACCCAGCCCACTTCACAGGGTTGTTATGTGGATAAAAGGGGAAGGGATTGGAAAGTATACACCACCCAACGCTTCTTGAAGGAAGGATGGGACAAAATGGAATGAATAAATAAATACATAATATAGTCCCTTTGCACATGTATTTCACTGTGTAGGGCAGTGCAGTGTTCTATTAGCTCTCCGTCAACCAGTGTGTTTCACCAGCCGGCAATACTCAATTGTGCTGGGCTCAGCCTCTGGGCTCAGTGGCTTGCCTTTGCCAAAGCTGGGGTTTGGTGGGACAGACCATGTTGCTGGCTACGGTTCTCTGATTCTGACGTTGTGGTTTTACTGGCAGGCAAACCCTACCCCAACCTAGGGGACATGCCTCTCCCTCCGGGGCAGAAAGCAAAAGGCAAGAAGAAATCCAAGTCCAGCCATTACCGTCGAGAGAAGAAGCAGGGAGGTAAGAGCAAAACACGCGCTCTTCCACAGAGCTACGGCCCTTCCATTGTTCTGGGGTCCCCAGTCCCACCAATCGAGCCTATGTGTAGCATTCATGTGCAGACTTCAGAGAACAGGAACAGCAGGCATGATCTTACTCCCCCCACACACACACAGACACACACACTGCATTCTTTCTGCATGGATGAACATGTGGCCAGAGATTTGGTAGAATACAATAAAGCGGCTCCCCTAGCTAGCTACCCAAGTTCCATTCAGACGTAGCGTTCACCAGCTCAACAGCAGGAAGTAGCCACATTTTCAGTGTTGTGTGCACTGACTAGCCATGCCCCCCTGGCATGTGTGCATGTATGTGATAACATCTGCAGGGAAAGAGCACATGCTTGTACACCCCTGCACGATCAGGCTTCTAGATCTCATGGAAGTGTTTATGCATGCAGCTTTATGTGCCAAGGCTCTAGCTCTGCAAAGATTCATGCAGGCATGAGGTTGGTGGGGCTAGTCAGCACTCATGATGTCAGGGATGTGGCTACTCACTGTTGTCTGCTTGTGTGTTGGGGGAAGAATGTATGTGTGCAACATCTGAACAGGGCTCCAGTGCAGCCAATTATTAGTATAATTTTAATTCCATGACCATGCACTGACTTCCTCCCTCTGCTGTTTATGTCTATAGAGTCTTAACTTCTGCTTACCACTGCAGGGTGACCAAGGGAGAGGAGAGTTCCCATCCCTGCCAGTAAGAATAAGGAAGCAGTCAGTACAATGCAGGTGTGTGCTTGCTGATTGGCTAGCCATGCCAATGTAGGTATGTGCTCCTGAAGTCAGGAGGGGTGGCTAGCCAGTCAGCAACCATGTATTTACACACTGCTAACTGAGGCTCCCTGCCTCTGGTCCCCTCTACAAGGATTCGCTTTTGCGCCTGGTTAGGCGATTATGCGCATAATCGCAGAAGCACATTTACGCCTAATCCCTCTGCACGAGAGGCGGCAAGAGGCGGCGAAGCGCATTAACAGATGTCCAAAATGCGCTTTACAAGTAGTTAATGCACATAAGCGCTTATTCACACAGTCAAAATGCACTTTAACGGACGGAGCAGAATAAAACTCGCGATTTAACGCGCATTCGATAATGCACATAATCGGGGAGATAACGCGCCTCTACGCCCGATTTACGCTCCGTTCTTGTAGAGGTAATTTTTTTTAATGCGCCTTGAAAGAGCTTTAAATGCCTCTTGTAGAGGCACCCTCTGACAACACCTCCCAGTTCTTAAAGGTAAGGGCGGTAATTCCCCTCTCTTCCCTGTCATGCAACAACAGCAGCCAGTGATTCCAGCTTGCAAACCCAGACTCTAGACAGTGCTGCATATAGCGAAAGGTTCAGCATCATGAGACTCTTGGGTTTCCAGACTTGAATTTCTAGTACTCTTTTGGCTGAAAACCTAGGTTTGGACATATGTGGGGGATGCCTGAGGACATTTCAGGAACCCTGTGGAAGGAAGGGGCTGATGGGCCTTATTCATCCTTGGTTCTGCTTGCAGATCTCCCCCCTCCCCCCTTGCCGCCTCCCGCAGAAGACCTCAGCAGCTCTGCTCCAGATAGCACTCCCCGACTGGACTGCGACCCCTCGTCCCTAGAGAAGGACATCTGTGGTTCTTCAGCCGTGGAGCGGAAGGCCATGCATCGCACACTGGCAGGCCAGCACTACCACCAGCATCGAGATGGTAATGATTGCCACAGTCGTCACTTTCCGTGCCATGGCTTGGTGTTGAGATTGCCTTGTGATCTGAATGCGCAACCCATTTCTTATCAAGGGCCAAAGCTCCACTCATCCAAGGCTGGTGTCTCCGAAGTGGTACCCGTGGGCACCAATGTACTTAAAGACACCTCTCTTGGCAGCCACCAATCTTCCTGCCCCTCTCAATTTTATTTTCATTTCTTAAGTTTGTTCATTGTTTATTTCATTGGGTGTCTGGCACACTACACAGTAAAGTGGTGCCCTCCAGTGCCATCTTTATCTGGGTTCAAAAGAGTGGATTCTTCCTCTGCCTTGTACTCAGGTTATTCAGCAGGTCACATTTCTTTGACTCGCACAGCTTGCCTTCTGGGAAACCAGTGTTTTGTGGTTGGCCATGTCCACCATGGTAGCCATTTTATGAATGTGGGAGCAGCCACAACATTCTCTCAAAATTCCAAAGGTGACCACTAACATGAAAAGGATGGGGACCCACAATCTAGGGCTTTGGGGAAGAATGTGCTTTTGAGGGGAAATTAATACCCATGAGCCTCTTGGAGACTCAAGATGAAGGCTAACAGGGAAGGAAGGAATCAGAAAATTGCCTGCTTTCTTCCGAGGCCACTTGCAAAAGTCAGACCCCGTTGTGCTCCTGTTTTCTCACTGGAATATTTGCATCCACTCTTTCATATGAATGATCCTTAAGTCAGTTTACAAAAGATTGTGAAGATTGGGGGGGGGGGGGGAGGGATCTTCTTTCAGTATTCCCATTCCACAATGTCCAAACATAGAAGGTGATCCCTGCTGAGCCATGCCGCTAACAGAAACCAGCACAGGATCTCGAAATGATGTGGATTCCTGCATTCAGCAGGGGGTTGGACTCAATGGCCTTATAGCCCCCTTCCAACTCTCCTATTCTGTGATTCTGTGATTCTATGTGACTGGTCCCTGCAGTGAAATCAGAACACTTCTTGTATTCTGGGTTAATTCGCTACTTGAACAAGCCCTGAAAACACTTCCTTGATGTTGGTGGATGATGTGGTGGTGGCGGTGGTGCTTCAGTTCCTGCACAGGCTGTGCTGAGTGGCAACCAAGTGTACATGAAGCCAGAGCCTGCTAGACCGATCGACTAGCTTTTATTACCGTTGTTCTTTTCTCCCGGCAGAGGAAGAAATCATCCCGTACAGCAAGCCGAGCTTTCTTTCCAGAAGCCAAGTGTCAAGCAATTGCTCCACAACAGGAAGTTCTTCTTCCAGAGGATCAACAGGATCTCGAGGCCATGGGTCAGGGCGCAGCCGAACAACAGGGGAGCGCAGTGAGGTGATGTCACAGCACTTCCTGTGCTTTAGTTTGCTTGAAAGATGGGCGAGGGAATGAAGGGTCCCAGCTCTGGGAGATGGATTGATACAGGCCAGGTGTCAGCACAAAGCACCTTCAGCCCTCTGCCAGAGCTCCAGAAGCAGCTGTTGAATATAAGAACATAAGAAGAGCCATGCTGGATCAGAGCTAATCTAGTCCAGTGCTCTGTTCACACAGTGCACAACAGCTGTTGACCAGGGACCCATGAGCAGGACACAGTGCAACAGCACCCTCCCACGCATGTTCCCCAGCAACTGGTGTGTACAGGTTTACTCCCTCAGATACTGGAGGTAGCACATAGCCATCACAACCAGTAGCCATTGATAGCCTTCTCCTCCAGGCATTTCTCCAACCCAGCCTTCTCCTTCAGAAATTTATTGGGTCACTCAGTTTGGATCAGGAACACAGCAGAGGGGAAGGGGAGCTAACCTTTTTCCCTACATCAGCTCCCTAATAAGTGTTGGCTTCAGGTTTTTGAAGGTCCCTTGGAAAGACACTATCAATGGACCACCTCCACCCACCAGTCTACCTTCTCCCCACCAGCTGCAATTGCCCCTCCTCCTTGTTGTCATTATTGCTACCACTTGCTTGCTTGACAAGCAGAAAGCCAGTGAGCAAGTAGGCAGCTGCATCAACTGCTCCTGCTTTTCGCTACCACCACTGCTGGGACGAGAGCGATTGTGAACAAGTAGGTTGCAAGGATGAAGCAGATCAACAACTCCCGTGAGTTCTTGTCAGTGGGCCCTTGTGGGCCATGGGCTCTTGGTGGGCACCCAGCCATGCCTACCCTTGACACCAGCCCTATCCCTAATCCACATTGCTCTTCCAGGGTGCCTATTCAACTTGGAGCACGCAAACAATAACCCCCCCAAAAACACTATTTCCAGAGTGTTTGTAGGCCGAAACGGTGCAATCTATATCCCAATAAAACCCATAGTTACCATCTCAAGGGAGAGGGTGATTTTGAACTGGGGGTTGAGTGTAGGAGCAAAAGATGAACCCCCTGCACAAATTGGGAAGCCAATTTGCTTCCCCCTCTCCTCTGCACAAACATTTTGAAGAACATTTACATGGGGTAATCCCGTCAAAGTACAAGTAATATGCTCTGCAGGGCAATGGAAGTGGGTGGGATTAGGGAGAAGGCTCACAAGTTAAGCAGAGGCATAGGTTGATCAATGAGCTTGAAGATGGAGTCTGAGCCACTTAACCCAAGGCTAGCACTTCTCTGAAATGAAAAGTTCTAGGTTGCCAAATGTCATGGACTTCCTCCAGGAAGTGATTCATACTTCCCCATTCTACATCCCGGTCTGTGATCATGTAGGCCAGGTCTCTGGCTGCATTATGGGAAGGAGGAAGAGCAGGTGAGGAGCAGAGGCAGCCCTGTTGATGTGTTGTCCCCTTTGTGCTTCCAGGAAAAAAGATGAAACCAAATGGAGACGGTGTGAGCAGAGCGCAAGGCTTACAGATTGGCATCAGTGGACTTTGGGCCAGGGTGGGTGGGTGTTTCCGCGCTTCTAATTTATGACCCTTCGAAAGGAGCCATGCGGCCGGGCCCCTTGTAAATATGTCTGTTCCCTGGAGGTTGGCCAAGGAAACTGTATTTATAAATCACGACAAAGGGACGCTCAAGCCTTGGGCCTCAGCGGGCCAGATTGTTGGAAACGTTGGTATTTCTGCAACTGGAGTGTGTGTGTGCCCAGTGGCGGGCGGGTTGTGGAGGGATGGGAGAAGGCGATGGGGAAGAAAGTCGGCCTTTGCTCATCCAACTCAGAAGGGGCATCGCAAGCAGCCCCACTACACCAAGCACATATGCTCTGATACTGCCCAGGTGCTCAGCCCCGCCAACCACAAGGCGGAGATCACCAGGTGTTTCTTTGGTAGCTAATGAATCCTTTTGTAACATGACCAATAAAGATGTTTGTTAACCTGGATCTCTCTGGGGTCTCTCCGCTTTCTTCACGGTATTGCAAACTCATCCTCTTAGTGAATCCTGGAATGTACAGACATACTTACAGTACAGCAAGGGACCCCATTGTGGTGCCTACAAGCACAGATGATAGATAGATAGATAGATAGATAGATAGATAGATAGATAATCAATTTTTGAAAAATATATGCACATGGATTTGTATATATCCATAGCAATGAATACATATGAAATGCAGTCAACTTTAAAACAATTACACATGGCATCAACAAAAGCGGACAAAATATCCAATTAAGTATCCATTTGAAGGGGGAGTCAATGTGCCATCCATTCAAATATTGAAAGTGTAGTAAGGTCCTCAGTCCATTGCATCATAGGAGGTAAATTTTTATCCTACAGATGTTGTGTATTTATGGTGACCATTTGTTAATTTCCATGAAGCAGATACATAATTGAAAAGAGTGTGTTCATCAGTGAATATTAAAGACTGTTCCAGTACAAAATTTATCTGTATAATAACCTCCCCACAAAAAAGAATCAACTACTGAACATTATCAAAGCATATGCTTAAAAGAAGTATTAGCTGAATTGCACCACCACCAATTGGACCCTGAACTCCAATTAGCCAAATAAGACGATCCTTTAATAAAGAGGTTCTATGGTATCCAATAAACATGTAACAACTGTTTTTGTTGAATAGGACACAGCCTGAGATCCATAGACACGACAGGTAGATGCCACAGCAGTGATCCACTAATTAGGCATTTTGAGGTGGTTCCCATGGCATTTTCTCAAATTCCCAAATGTGTCCATAGTCCAAAAAGGTTGAGGAACCCTGCAGCAGAGCCTATTTAAAAATACAATGCCACAAGGTCTGGCAACTTCTGAGAGGGGAATTCAGGTTCCAATTCCTACACCCTGCTATGCTCCTCCCTGCCACTGCTGAAGTGGCTGCTGACCCACCAAAATTTGGTGGTGTGGTGGCAGCCCAATAGCAATTTCTCTTTAAAATGAGGCAGATAGGGAGGAACGGAGGTGGACATATGGAATTACCCACTCCTGCCCTATTATAATGCAGATACCTGCTTACTGTACCCAGCACAGAAAAATTGGACATGTTATCAGGAGCCCAGAAATGTTGAATGATCTAAAGTCACAGCAGCTGCCCCCAGGAGTTGAAAAGTGACATGGAAGCAGGAGGCCAAGCCAGGTCCTATCAGATGGCAGAGGCTGATAAAAGGCAGCAGACTAGCCAAGCAGCCAACACAAATGATGACCAGTCACTACAGTCATTTCTCCATCAATAGAGTTCACTTTGTTGTGAGCTGAGCAAACCAAACATCCATATAATATATGGTGACCATATGAAAAGGTGGACAAGGGTCCTGTATCTTTAACAATTGTATTGAAAGTGGAATTTCAGCAGGTGAAACTTGTATGCATGCAGGACCTGGTGAAATTCCCTTTTCATCACAACAGTTAAAGATGCAGGAGCCCTGCCTAGCATGACCAGATACAAAAGAGGGCAAGGCTCATACAGCTTTAACTGTCATGATGAAGAGGGAATTTCACCAGCTGCTGCATGCATACAAATGACACCTGCTGAAATTCCCTTTTCTATGCAGCTGTTAAAGATACAGGAGCCCTGTCCTCCTTTCCATAGGGTCACCCTATATATATATGTAAATCTGTGTCCTTTCTTTTTTTGCCCATGTAGTTCCTCTATTTTTTGCGATGCAAAAGTGGTTACCTTACCAAGGATGGGTAACAAAGTGCCTATCTTGGCACACAGCCCCAAACCAAATTCTGCAAAATCCCTGCTTCATCTTGTGCCTCTCTGTTGCTAACAGCGTGGCAAAGCAAGAATTACTTTTCCTGGGAGGTTCCTGATAGGGATGTGTACGCCCGAAAATATCATATTTTATCGTTATCGGAATTTCAGACCAAAAAAATTATCATCTCCGATAATATCTTAGGTTAATCAATTTGGTCTTCATGATGATTATCGGAAATCCGATATTTAAATTGCAGCCCCATTGTGCTCTATAGAGCTGATTTTTTTAAGAAAAAAATGCTTATAACTTCTGTATTTTCAAAGTTACAGGCTTGAAACTTGGTCACAATGCTTATGGGGTATGCCTAAGTATGTGCATGAAATTTGAAATCGATCCCTCCAACCCTTGATTTTATATGAATTTATTAACGTTTAAGTTCTGACAGGTCAAAAGTTGCACGAGCTTTCGAAAATTCATATAAAATACAGGGGTGGAGGGATTGATCTGAAATTTGGCATATATGTGTAGCAACATGTGCTAGACATGTGTATAGAATTTCAGATCGATCCCTCCAACCCTCAATTTTATATGAATTTATTAAAGATCCTGCAACTTTTTGACAGGTCTGAATAAAAGCACGTGGTGAGCTGTCATTCTGACCTGTCAGAACTTAAACGATCTTTAATAAATTCATATAAAATCGAGGGTTGGAGGGATCGATCTCAAATTTCATACACATATTTAGGCATACCCTGTAAGCACTGTGACCAAGTTTCAAGCCTCTAACTTTTAAAATACATAAATTATAGGTTTATTTATATGGCAATCCGATAATCTGATATAATCGGGCTGAAAATTATCGGATTGGATATTTATCGGAGGTTTTCCTATCGTATCGTTATTGTTAATCAGATGTCCGATAATGACCTTATCGTATCATTATCGGACATTTTAACGATACGATACACATCCCTAGTTCCTGAAACTGAAAGGCACCTTGAGAGGGTGGTGCCAGAGAACTGGGTTGTAGAAAAAGCCCAGGGTTGATTTGTTCAAGGAAGTCACTCTTTAGCAATTTATCCTCCCGCCAGGAGTGCAACGTTCCCCCCTTCCCTCCGCTGCCCACCGTTGCCTGTGATGAATGAGCCGGCGGTCAGTAAATCAAGGAGAAATTCAGCTCAGGAAATGACACGTCTCTTTTCAGAGGAGAGAGAGGGCTGGTTGGCTAGGGAGGTTGGGTTTGTTGGCAAAGGATGCCGCCACACCACTTTGACCCAGGCCACTGTAGAGAAGATGCCTCTCTAAGGATGAAAGAGCCTTGGCTGTTACCTCCTCCCATTTCCTCCTTGAACATCTGCAACAAAACACATTCATTCCCAGGGGAGGTTGGTGGCTCTGATTCCGGTGGGGCTTCGAATCTATTCTAGGTTTCAGTCAGAACCAGAAGGAACTTTAAAGGAGCTCTCCAAGGTGCTGAACACTACCCCCAAAATAGGTTCAGCACCTTGTAGAGCTACTTTAGAGTTCTGGCTGGCTCTGACTGCAACCTGGAACGGATTCACAGACCCACCAAAGTAGGAGCCACCAGCCACCATTGTTCATTTCCCAGGGGATTACTGTGTACCTCCAAAGGAGGTGACCAGGATATTGCTGTAAAACAGCTGGACTGGGGAACATGGTCTGTAGAAGGTCTGCATCCAGCCTGCCAACTGCCTTGCCTTATTCCGAATTGCTGATCCCCTGCTCCTGCTCTATTAAGATTTCTAGAAGGCCTCCAGCAGTACCAGGGGAGATTATTTCAAGCCTAATTTAGGTGCAGGTGAGCATTTTCATGGGTGTTCGCTTCTGGGGAAGTGGGGGCAAACCCTGCCCCTCCCCACTACTGCAACCCACCCCTAAAAATGGCAACTCCCCCACTGCAATTGGGCTTTTCAAAAGTGCGATTGCAGTGAGTGTGCATATATGTGTGTGAGTGAGTGAATGTGTGAATGTGGTGGGGTAGCTCTGTCCACTTGTGGGTCACCCCACTGTGGGCATGTGGCTCCCAAGACACTTACCCAGAAACAACTTGGCCTTTATGCCAAAAACATTTCCCCACCATTGACCTAAAGTTTCTTAAAAGCCCTCCCTACCCCCTATGCTAGCATTCCAATCTGGATCAGGACACCTGTGCCTACTCTAGAGGAATATATATATATATATATATATATAACACACACACACAATTAAGAAGAGAGCGAGAAAGGCCCCTCTTTCCAGTAGCCACCTTCATAAACTCAGAAGGTTTGAGCCATTGTAGAAAAGCCTCCAATCAGTGGGAAGTCATGTAATTTTAGATTCTGAACCTAATGCTCTGGACCTAATGCTCTTAGCCCCTCCCCCCCACACCCTTCCTGTGTTTGGTTGCCTTCCTGCTCATTCTGCTGAGTCTCTGCCCCATAATCCTGTCCTCATTAGGGATGTGCACTGGATCGGACCCGATCCACGATCCGAGTCCGGTCCAGTGGGAAATCGGATAAATTATCCGATTTCCGATCCCGCAGCTGGATCGGCCGATCCAATCCGAACCGGTCCGAAAAAGCTCCGAACCGGTTCGGCGGATCGGCGGATCGGCGGGCGCCCACTGGCGCCCACCGCCGCTTCCATTGGCGGGCGCCAGCGGGCGCCCGCCGATGAAAGTGGACAGCGGGGGGGGGGAGGAGGGGGGCACTTACCTTCTCGGCCCGGTGGCTCCCGTCCGGCGCCGGCGCCTACTACTACTAGCAGGCTCCGCGGCCTGCTCTAGGGTGGCGCGCCGGGTGATGTCATCACCCGGCGCGCTACTCTAGAGCAGGCCGCGGAGCCTGCTGGTAGTAGTAGGCGCCGGCGCCGGACGGGAGCCACCGGGCCGGGAAGGTAAGGAGGGGGTGCGTGGAGGGGAGGAGGGGGCGCGCGGAGGGGGGAGGGGGGAGGGGGGCCCTTACCTTTCCGGCCCGGCGGCTCCCGTCCGGCGCCGGCGCCTACTATTCCCAGCAGGCTCCGCGGCCTGCTCTAGGGTGGCGCGCCGGGTGATGTCATCACCCGGCGCGCTACTCTAGAGCAGGCCGCGGAGCCTGCTGGTAGTAGTAGGCGCCGGCGCCGGACGGGAGCCGCCGGGCCGGAAAGGTAAGGAGGGGGTGCGTGGAGGGGAGGAGGGGGCGCGCGGAGGGGGGAGGGGGGCCCTTACCTTTCCGGCCCGGCGGCTCCCGTCCGGCGCCGGCGCCTACTATTCCCAGCAGGCTCCGCGGCCTGCTCTAGGATGGCGCGCCGGGTGATGTCATCACCCGGCGCGCTACTCTAGAGCAGGCCGCGGAGCCTGCTGGAAGTAGTAGGCGCCGGCGCCGGACGGGAGCCGCCGGGCCGGAAAGGTAAGGAGGGGGTGCGTGGAGGGGAGGAGGGGGCGCGCGGAGGGGGGAGGGGGGCCCTTACCTTTCCGGCCCGGCGGCTCCCGTCCGGCGCCGGCGCCTACTATTCCCAGCAGGCTCCGCGGCCTGCTCTAGGATGGCGCGCCGGGTGATGTCATCACCCGGCGCACTACTCTAGAGCAGGCCGCGGAGCCTGCTGGAAGTAGTAGGCGCCGGCGCCGGACGGGAGCCGCCGGGCCGGAAAGGTAAGGAGGGGGTGCGTGGAGGGGAGGAGGGGGCGCGCGGAGGGGGGAGGGGGGAGGAGGGGGCGCGCGGAGGGGGGAGGGGGGAGGGGGGCCCTTACCTGCCCGGCCCGGCGGCTCCCGTCCGGCGCCGGCGCCTACTACTACCAGCAGGCTCCGCGGCCTGCTCCAGGGTGGCGCGCCGGGTGATGTCATCACCCGGCGCGCTACTCGAGAGTAGGCCGCGGAGCCCGCTGGTAGTAGCCGCCGGCGCCGGACGTGCCGAGAAGGTAAGTGGCGGGGAAGGGGGCTTACCCCCCCCCCGGAGCCGTCCGCTTCTATCCGCTGGCGCCCGCGGGCGCCAGCGGATGGAAGCAGGCGGCCCCAGGGGGGGTAGGGAGCGCGGGGGAGGGGGTTTACCTGCCGGGGCCGTCCACAGCGGACGGCCCCGGGGGGGGGAGGGAGTTAGGCCCCCCCTTACCCACCCGCCGCCATTTTTTCCTCATAGACTTGCATTGCAATGCAAGTCTATGGGGAAAAAAATGGCGGCCGATCCAAAAATTTCCGATTTTTGGATCGGGATCGGACTCGATCCGGTCCGGGGGGCCTCCGATTTTGTCCGAACCGGTCCGGGACAAAATTGGAGGTCCCGATCCGGGTCCCGATCCGATCCGGGGGGTCCGTGCACACCCCTAGTCCTCATGGAACCACTGACCCAAACCAACTGAAGACATGCTGCTGCTTGAGGCAAAGAACAAGATGGCACCCCTCCCATTTCAAAGCCGACCGCACTGGTAGTTCAATCTTTCTTCAGCACAGGCAATGAGTCAGTGTCCTTCGCTGCACTTGGTGGCAGCAGTCTAGCTTAGGGGAGCACACCACCTCCCTATATCTGCCCCCTGAGGTGACTGCCACACTCTGCCTAATGGTGGGGCCTGGCCCCCAATGATGATCTCAGTCGCTGGACAGGTTTATTATCCTCATGTTGTAGAGTTGGGGACAGAGGCAGAGAGGTTGGGTCTTGACTAAGGCCACTGTGTGAGTTCATAACAGAGAAAAGATTCTACCTTTCCTGAATGTGTAGCTCACATTCTATCTACACTACTGCTTTAAAATAGTTTAAAACAGTTTTGAGAACTGTTGGGGCCCAGGACACACTCCATACCACTCAGGCTACAAGAACAGTATTATAAGAACATAGGAACATAGGAAGAGCCATGCTGGATCAGACCAAGGGTCCATCTAGTCCAGCATTCTGTTCACACACTGGCTAACCACCTGTTGATCAGGAACCCACAAGCAGGGTATGAGTGCAACAGCACCCTCCTGCCCATGTTCCCCAGCAACTGGTGTACATAGGCTTACCACCTCTGATCCTGGAGGTAGCCAATAGCTATCACAGCTAGTAGCCATGGATAGCCTTCTCCTCCAGGAATTTATCTAACCTCCTTTTAGAACCATCCAAACTGGTGGCCATCACTACATCTTATACTAGCAAAGTCCATAATTTAACTTCCTTTTACCATGACTGCAAAGAATCAGCCTACACAACCAAGAGCCTGCAATGGATGCAAAAATGCCTTCCCCCCCCCCACCGCACCCCGGGTTTTCAGCACTACAGTAATGTGATTCTGTAACAGCGTGTACTACTAACCCCTGTCTTAGGTAGTGAGAGCAGCCTTCTAAAAGCTGCACATGGGGCTTTGCAGGCCCAAGCTCTATAATCCCAGCATCCATCCAGACAAGCATGGGCTTTTCCCCCCGATGCAACACAAAGAAGGGAAAAGGCATCAGAAAAACCACAGGATTTATGAGTTCAATTATTTCCCTTGCACAAAAGTCTGCTTTAATAAGCAGTGCAACAGTGTCCTTCCAGGTGTTGGGCTGCATATCCATAAAACCATCCAGATCAAAGCAGAGCAATGCAACTTCCAAGCAGGGAGAGGAAGCATGAGAGAATAATCAATAGAAGCATCGTTAACTGAGCAAGGGAGAGAGTCAATTCTGAACTTCAGGGCAGCTTGAGTTTTCTGTAGGCCCTGGGCCAAGAGACCTCCAGTACTCCCCGACAAGGGTGGATGGTGGCCTGGAAAGGCCAAAAACATAAATTTTGAATTGCACTTCCTCAACAGTGCTACATGCCTGCCTCACCAGGAATAACCAGCCCGTACTGCACTCACTGATTCACAGTGTCCAGCCCAATCTCTGCAATCAATTTCAAAACTTTCAGAGGCTCCAAACAGCAGTGGGAGGGGCCTGTCATTGTATGGGCCTTGGCAAATGCCCAGTGATGCCGGGCCTGCTGAACAGCCTTAATAGTCCAGCTGGGTGGAACATACAAAGTTGCCTTTGACAATTAGGGATGTACAAGGATTTCATTTCTGTTCCCAAATCATGCAAACATGTCACATTCACAATCTTGAACACAAGGAGGAGCATTTGGGGGGTGGGGCAAGAAACGCTTGTGAATTCTCTAATATGCAATTGCATTTCAAAAATGTGTGCATATCTGCTTAAAATGTGCATTTCGAAATATGAATCCCCCCCCCAACATTACATATTTTCCTGCTTTAGTCAACTGGGGGGAAAGAACAGACTTTTGAAAAACTATGCATAGACCTAGCCCAGCATCATTGGGCCAGGACTGGGGAGATCAAGGTTCAAATCCCAGCTCAGCCACGATGTTTTTTGGGTGGTCCCCACACACGCCCTCATCCGCATCCACATGCTCAATATACCCACAAATGCCATGTGAAAAGGGGCTTTGGTGGAGTGCCCCCATCATTTTGTTACAAGCAGTCGTTCATGCAGCTCATGGTGGGTATAAACCAGCCTACAATCTCAGATCCTTCTGCTAGCCTGTGGTGCATTGAGGGATACAAACGGCTGAGCACCCCACGGTCCAGTTTCCAATCTCATGAGGATGACTCCAGATTTAAATAAAGAAATGGGTGACTTCATTCATGGATGGCAGCCGTCCCAACAGTTACGGTCGAATCTCCTGAGCTCCCGGATCTTCCTGGAGGCAGATGCTAAAGTCATCACTGCTGACTACATTGAGCTTCTGTTCTCAGATGGGAAGGATGTTTATGTAATCTATCGAAGGAAACAGGGGTGGGGGTGGGGGCTCGGCCACACTTAACAGACACAAAAGGTTTGGGTTTCCCAGCTCCCTGCTAAGCAGCTGTCTGTGTTTATTTAGCCCCTCTCCAACAGGAAACCCCTCTGGAGTTCCCTGATTAAACCAGATGAGACCCATAAATGCTGCCAAACTGTTCTGGACGCCTGGAAAAAGAATGGCAAGAGGCTGCTTATAGAGTTTTGTTTTGTATGACTCTGAGCTCAACCATACCAGGAACTATAAGCAGCTGCTAATACCCCTTTTTCTCATGCAGCTCCATTTCCTCCTGCAACTGAAGTCCGGAGATCTTTGGCAATGTGGTGCTTAGATTTTTTGACGCAGAGGGGGAAACCCAGCAATTATACTGACAAGCTCTCCCTTTGTCCTTATTTTCTAGGGGGTGGCACACCTGTCTTCCTACCTGGCCTTGGTAAATGACTGCCCGTTTTGAACCAAGGTTGCTAGGGCAGGAGTGAGAAAGAGAGATATGATGTATTTATTTATTTATTTATTTATTTATTTATTTATTTATAAAAAGTAAACTCAAGCATAAAGCATTAGAACATTAATAAGCCTGTCAATTAAGCTCCATAGACATGCCATCTCAGACTTGAGAGTTACAGTCCTAAAAAAATTAAAATCAGGGGCTTATTTGGAACATGAGATTGTAAAACAAGAGATAAGGGAATCTGATTGTGTTACTCAGGGACTCAGTAGGGACCAGGGCTTCTATGAACATTATAAAGACTTTTAGTACTTTTGTGGTTTGTAACTGTCACTTTCAAAGAATGGAAAGTTTGCTGCAGATCTACTTGTTGAACTATCTTTTCAGACTCAAAGCCTCCACTTCCACTTCTAACTTCTGATGAAGTGGCTTATAACCTACAAAAACTCATGCAAATTTACTATAACATCTGAACAACTAAAACAGTTACTCTATATATGCGCTACGTTTAATCTTTTTTTTAAAAAAAAATGTTAGTGTGTGATGTTGGAGTCACTGTCCTTCATGTGTTAGCTCCTTCCCTTTAGTTTCTAGAAGTTACATTTATGAGTGGCGAATGGAGGCATTTTCCATTTAGCCCGTTATTTGACTGGCACCAGTTCCATTGTCATTGCCAATGACTTCATTGTAACCAGCGAACCAGAAAGCCCGTGCCATTTCACGTACACACTACATTTTAAAACTTCTGTTTTACTGGTATTGATTCTTCTTCCAATCATGGTTTGTAAACACTCTGAGCTGCTATTTCTGAGCCAATGTTACCAACACTGTACAGGCCCTGCCTTCGAAAGAGGCTCAACAGGCAGAAATTATAGGGCCTCCAACTGACCCTATATCCTGATCCCTGATGCCCCCCAGTCACTATTTTTGCCTTCTTAACATGCCCAGCATCGGGGGTTGGCACCATTGGGCACTTACTGATGTCCAAAGCCCACTGGCTTGTCTCCCCACCCTTTCCCTTTCATAAGGCAGGCATGCCAAAAATATAATGGTTTCACCACCAAATACTGTTGTGGTTCCCCCATTTTTAATTCCCTCACAATGTTTCCCTCTTACATTGGCTTGAGGTTGCTGTGTTGGCTTGAGTCATCATCCTTCAAGATTCTGACCCCTCTTCGGGATCTCTGGAAATGAAATCTCTGGGTGAGGAATGGGTATGGAGCTTCTTATATTCTTCCTGCATGTGTCAGTAAGTAAATGCATCTGCCCAAATACAAAGGCATCACACAGGGCACAGCCTGCCATTCCACACAGGTCAACTGCAGAGAGATAGCTTGGAACCATCCATATCACGTTGTAAGGTTCATGTGAACCCATTTCCAATTTTTTCGACATCTCAAAGGACAGGCTTTTGCAGAGCAGATGAATTCAGAACAAAGCAAGCAGGGAGCCCCTAGAAATGTGTGGGGAAGGAAGCCTCTTGGCCCAGGGGTCATTCATATAAGAATAGGGCTGTTACAATTATAGCCCAATACTTGGGTTCAACTGCACATGCAGACCTAGGGATGTGCAGAGGTTTTTTTAAAAAAAAAAATCTGTTCCATCAGCCTGTTTGCACATTCTCAGATGCCTTTTGTTCCATCACCCAATAATTGACAGATCACATTTTACCAATTTCCCAAATCTGTGCAAATTCGCATTTGCACTAATTCGTACTTGTACAAGTAGGTAAATCCCTCCCAAAATGCACAAATCCCCCCCATAAATGTGGATTTTCATGAAATTGATTATTTCATCAAGAATATGTTGTTGTGTGCTATCCCATGCACAGATATATAACAGACACAGGCACACTCACATAGATACATGAGGAACAACACAAGGGTTGCATTTTGGGCTGTCCTTGGGGACATGGTTAGGGGGACTACCATGATGAGCACCTGCACTGCAAAACTGACCACTACACTAAGCCTAGGCAGCTTGGGGGAGGGGAGGGGGTTGGCAATTTGGTTTTCTGCCCGAGAGAAAACAAAAATAACCTTCAATGACTTAATGGGGTACTGCAGGAAGTGGAAGGAACTGATAGCTGAACACATGGCACCCTGCCCCCCCTATTGCAACCAGGGATGGCACCAGAGCAGCCGGTTTGGGAAGGCTGTCCTAATGGTTATAGACACAGTTGGCTAATTAGGCCAAGCTGCACCTAGAAGCAGAACTTTGTCCCTGGCTCAGCCAATGTCCCCAAAAGTACCAAATCAAATTAGCTCATCTGAAGAAGAAGTAAAAGCTCCGCTCATTAAAAATATCATTGCAGCTATAAAACTATCCATCTCTCTTCTCAAACTGAGCGCAAGCACTTAACTCGCTGACCCTGCCTGGCTCATTGAATGCCGCAAGGCTGACTGGAATACAAAACGCCAAAGCCCAGCGATCAGTCGTTCCCAACTTGGAAACTGGGAAAACGCAGCACGCAGAGAGATCCAAAGCGTGCTTCAAATTGCCAGGATCTAAGAACAAGGGCAGCCACGAGGCAAACCCTATGAACCATGAGGTTAACATTTTCAAACCATTAGGGTGGCCATGTGTCCTACTTTAGAGAGGATGGTTCTCTATTTTGGAGTACTGCCAGAAGATAGTCCTCTATTTGAAGGTGTCGTCTGTTTGGAGAGGTATTCAGTCCAAAACAGTTGTAAAGGAAAAGAAACCGAAGGAGGGAGAGCATTGAAGTTGCTCTCCACACTTAACACTTGGGCAGTAGACTGACCAGCAGGCACACCGGCCACCTGGTCAGTCTTCTCCTCTATGGTGTCCACTCTATGTATTTCTATTGACATTTGCAGATGGCATGCAAATTGGTGTTTTCTTTTTGGTGATGCATTTCACCCTAGTCAGCACAAGAACTTAAGAACAGCCCTGCTGGATCACACCAAAGACTTATCTAGTCCATCATAGAGTTTCCCACAATGGCCAGCCAGATGCCTCCAGGAAGCCTACAACACAGAGCATGAGGGCAATAGACCCCTTCTGGTGTTGTTCCTCAACCACTGGTGTTCAGAGTGGTGTGCCCATTCATGCATCGCTCAACACGAGGAAATGCATCACCAAAACAGAAGACAAAAGATACTGATTTGCATAGCATTTGCCTATGTAAATTTTATCTCTGCAGGTGCAAATTTAGAAATAATAATTACGATTTAATAAAAATACAAGCCATCTCACCATAGTGGAGAAGTCTGACTAGGTGACCAGTGTACCTTCTGTCCAGGTTCTGTCGATGGGCAACTTCAAGGACCCTGCAGTCCTCTTATTATTCTTTGACTTTAAACTAGAGTTGGACTGGACAATCTATCAAATACAGGACATCTTCAAATAGTAGACTGTCTTCTGCTAACTCGCCAAAATAGGAGACCGCGCTATGTAAAGTAGGACAGTTCACCACCCTATTTCAGGGGCATAATGCTGCCTCTGGTCCTGGAGGTAGCATCATGATTAGTAGCCATTGATTTGGCCTTCAGGAGCTGATCTAGAAGGATCCAGAAACACAGACTGCTAATGTGCTCATGTGTCCAACTTTACTAGGGGATCAAAGGGTCTAATGATATAGACACACATTTGGAAATAATTACTGGAGTTTGAATATAAATGCAATACATCACACCATAGTGGAGGAGATTGTGACCAGGTACCCTGTATGCCTTCGCAAGATGCTGCCCAGGTGCTGTTAATGGACAATCTCAAGGCCTAGCTCTTCCTTCTGATGGTTCTTTATCTCTAAACTGAACTTGGACTGGCCAGCAGGGCTGGCGTCAAGGGTAGACATAGTTGGGATCTGCTGGTGGCCCACACCCCAGTAGGGCCCCACTAACAAGAGCCCCATGGATTTGCTTCTCCTCTTCACCATTGCAACCTGCTTGTTCACCTGCTTCTTGCTCTGACCAAGACAATGGTGATGGTGAGGAGGAGCCATAGATGCCACTGCTTGGCTGCTCACTGGGTCTCTATCTACCAAGCAAACAAGTGAGAGCAATGATGAGAAAGAGGATGAGGACCCATAGCAGCTGCTGACAATGGTGGTGAGAAGGGAGACTCAATGAGGACGGAGGCCCATTGAGGGACCTCAAAAACTTGAAGCCAGCAGTGCTGGACAGCCCTTCAACCAAAGGACACCTTCAAATTTTGGAGGACAGAAAAACAGGACAGCTTGGCTGTAAATGACCTATACTTTAAGCCCCACTCTAAACCTCCCTGGTGTGCACATTTCCCCTATGATACTCTGGCTTCTTTGACCCACTATCATGTCCCCCTGTATGCTCAGCGTCAAATTTCTACCCCATTACCATTCAGATGATCTGGAACATTTATGTCCCTATCTCCCAGGGATGGTTTGTCTTGAACAGGATGCTCCCCATCACCTGTCAGCTTTCCTCTGGGGTCAGTTTAAAAGCCATTCTCAGGTGACTCTAAAGAAGCAACACAAGCTCCATTGTTCTATGGTCATGATGAAACACTGCAACAACAGGGAAGAGATTGCACACTCTGGAAAAGTTTCCATTTATTTACAAAATAAGGCCATATGCAGAAAAAAAGTTAGTAGCTGTGCTGTTGTATCAGGCACAATTAGTAGAGTAGACATTTGAAAGGGAGAAAGTGTTTTCAATGGCATGGATGATTCTCCTGCAAGAATGTAAAACAGCAAAAGAGAGATACACACACACACAGGATTTTTGAGGAATGATTACAATGGTTCTCTTTTCCCCACTCTAAAGATGCCCCCACCCCATTATTTAGGAAACCACCTCAACTGTATGAGAACAGCAGTATGTGTGGGGGGGGGGGGGGCGGGAGAGATCCCAGTCTGAACCTTAAAAATTCACAACCTTGTAAATCAGTGCAGATCAGAAACAGTGGGCCTTTTTCCTCCACATGAATAGAAATGTCCTTGCAAGTCAGAAACCCAGATGGTGGCACAGACTGATGGTTCCTGGGAGGGAAGCCAATAACAAAAAGCCCAAAAGATTTCTCTTCATTATCCCGACACTGATCTCTGCCTCAGAGGTGGCTGCGATGATCAGCCCTCTGCAGAATTACCAACTGGCTTGAAAGCAGGGAAATGGCACTGGGCTGGCCTGCTCCTGTGCCTTCACAGGGAGTTTAACATGCAGAAATGGGCAGGTGCCATTTTTCCCAACAGAGAGCTGAAGGTGATCACCTGCTCGGTGCTGCAGCTCGAACTGCTCTTTAGAGGGGCCGCTATGATGCCAGCTTCAAGAGCTGACAACTCGGGCCTTTGCCCAAAGAGACAAGGAGGAAAACGTCAGCGAGGGCTCCCAGGTCTGACCGACAAGCCCAATCCTGCATGTGTTTACTCACGTGCAAGTCACACCATGTTCAGTGGAACTTGTGCTCAGGGACGTGAGTCCAAGAGGATTGCAGCCCAGTTCTGTAAGAGTTGGTGGTATGCCTCAGGCCTCGGGGTTTCCCAGAGGGCCATGCTCCCTTCTCCAGGCCCCAATTATTGGATGATTTCTGACATTTGTGCATTTTCCCCCATCCTATAAAAGCTGAAATGCCTCTCCTAAGGCTTAGTTACTGGCAGGAAGAGCTTTAAGCTGGTATTTTTTTACTATTTTGGCCCCACCCCTTTTAGCCTTGGCCCTGCCCCCTTTGCCTTCAGGACCGCCCACTACTGGAAGGCAGCCCCCAAGAGCTTATTTAAATTTGAATTCAGCCCTTGGACTGAAAGAGGTTCCCCATTCCTGTGCTAACAACTAGGTTTAGATTCAAGAAGTTCCCTTCTCCCAGGCGTACGACAAGAAGATGGCAACAGAAGACTCTTTCCGCACTTCTGTGGAGCTCCACTGCTGGCAGACTGTGGCCTGAACCATTGCCCTCCTGGATCCAAGGAACATCTGCAGAAATCCTTCCCACCAGGATTTTTTTCCCAATCACCCAGCCCCAGATTGGCAAAATTCTGCCGGCCAACGGGGGATATGAACCCACTTGTTGCATCGCAGCTCTCTGATCCTGATAGGCCCTTCCCAAGGAAATGTGGGAGGGGCCGGCCTGGGGGGGCAGTGTGCTTTGCATTTGTACACCTTCTGCACAGTCAGGTTGCTCCCAGGCTTTCTCAGCAGCCGCTTTCTCTCCCTTTGTTCGGCGCCTCAAACTTTTCCATGGCCGGTTCCTCTCCTCCCTTTGGAATGGCAAAGGTTCCTGACCCGGGATCCTGGGTATCAGTTGCTAGAGCCTGGGTGGCACCAATTCCTCCGCCTGGATGGTCGATTGAGTCAGACACACAGGACCCTGAAAAGAAACAATCTGTTGCTATCACTGCCCTTTGGGGAGGGGGCAGGGATGTGAGGAGGTCAAACCAGGCATGCACACACGGAGGCACAAAAGGCTATTGTTCCAGCTCACAGACATAGCAGGGCAGGGGAGAGAAGGATTCAGGGCAAGCCAAAAGCCACTTCTTTGACGACTACCGAGAGGAAAAATCCTTTGCACAAACAGGAGCCGTTCAAAGGCATGTGCCCTGGAGGCTTGCTTCCAGCACATACAAAGACCATTTTCCCCATCTAGTAGGGTTTTGTTCTTTCTTGGCCAATGGATTACATCTCTGGGAAGCCTATATTTCTTGATACGCCCAAATGAAATGCCAAACTCCCCAAGGATTATGATGCAAGGACACACGATGCAGATGTGGTTCAGGTTCACAACTGGCATCGTTTTGATAGGTGTGAAGTGGTTCAGCTAGGACTGGACCACAGGGCTGAGCCCCAGGGCTCCACAGCTGAGGCTGCTCACTGCAGCATCCCTTCTTCTTCTTCTTCTTCTTCTTCATCATCATCATCATCATCATCATCATAGCAGCATCTGTAACCAGCAGGCCACACCTGGACAGTGTGGCCTGTTGGTTACAGACGCTGCTATTATTATTATTATTATTATTATTATTATTATTATTATTATTATCCTTTTCCAAAGCAGGATGGTGCTTATTCTCCAATAAGCATGTTTTGCATCTGGGCAACAGAAGCAAACTCTGTTTTTATCCCTGTAATCATGGTGGAGCTATGATTTATGTCAAAACAGTTGGAAAGCGTGGTACGACGGTGTGGAGTGGGGCGGGGAGAAGAGAAATGTTAGTTGTGTGCTTCTACATGGCCATCTAAAGGAGAATCCATTTTGAGCCCGTGAAGTCCAGGGTCTAAAACTACCTTGCTGCATCATTGGGTATGAACAGAATTTAACTCTAAGGTTTGCCAACATTTTAACTGGCCTGTGCTCCTGTGCCTCAGAAAGCACAAAAGCCCTGTCCTGCAACATCAAGTCACTCTAACATTGACACCAGCGAGACATGGACTGATGCTTTGAGTCATTCTAGCTGGAGGCACTGGAGGACACATATCAAAGATTCATAACAGAGCCGTTTTAATGTGGAAAGCAATGCCTAAAGCATTCAAAGCCTTGCCATCCATTACTGGGATAGCAAAACAACCATTTTCAAATACACATGAAATGGCATGGGTGCAAGTTTTGTTCCTTGTCTCCACTGATGTCATAGGCACAAGTCAATACATGTTCCCCTGAGATAGGGATTTTGTCCTGACATGGAAAAATGTGATGTTTTACCTGCTTGATTTTTTAAAAAGTGACCTGGGGTGAACAAAACTGCTGTTCTTGATGAAATGCCCTATTGCTCAAGGCATGGGGATTCTGTTCTCCCTTGCACCTGATCACGTTAACTGATGGGTGCTTCCAGTGGTGAAGACTGCCAAGAACAAAGCAGGAAGACCAATATAGTACCTGCATCACCATAAATAAGTATGTGTCACTGCAGGCTTCAACTTTAGGAACTCAAGAAGTTGCCTTACATTAAATCAGACAATTAGATCATTTAATGCATTATCATCTACACTGGCCTTCCCCAACCTGCAGCCCTCCAGATGTTTCAGACCACAACTCCCTGACCATTGGCCATGCTTGATGGGGCTGATAGTGTTAAGATTTTATTTGTTTAAATATAAAAGCAAATGTATTTTTTCTGTTACTAAGAAGAAAAGTAAAAGAGAGATGACTTGATATCTCAAGTACTCTGAACAGTTGCCAAATCAAGTGCAGCTGGTAAGCACCTAAAGACCAAGGTCATTTGGTTTCTTCCCTGTGTGCTGTGAGGCATAGCAACACATGGGGAGATATGCAGCCAACGCTGTGATAGGTCCACAGTGCTATAAATGTACAGCATGTGGAGAAACAGTGTGGGTGATGATGATGGTGAATGTTAGTGGTAGGTTATGGTTGGTTGGAAGTATTGCTGAAGATATTAGAGGAATGTTTTGTTCTATGTAAATACTTGTAAGTAAACTTAGTTAGTAGTTTAAAACACTGCTGTGTCTGAGTGTTTACTGATTACCAGGACATCTGTCTGCTACCAGTGAGCTCTGCTGTTATTCCGCTGCTGTGTGCTTGCACTCTGTACATGCTCAGAGAGTGCAGTGCATCACAAACTCTGACAGGTTATGGGCCCAGCCTGCTAGGGCTGCTAGGGCTGCTAGGGCTACTAGGGCTGCTAGGGCTACTAGAGCTGCAAGGCTACCCAAGGTGTCCAGAGTGTCCAGACAGCCTAGAGGACTCCCTGCGTGGTGGCAGAGCGTTGTGAGAATCCTGGAAGTGAAGAGTGACTTCTCAAATCTGCAGTCCGGTGAGTGTCGTTGCTGAGTGCCTTGGAGGGGCTGAAAGCTGAAAAGCAAGCAAGACATCTGTGTGCAGTAATTTGAGATGGCAGCAAGTATGTCGGCAGCTAATCTACCACTCAATCGTCTAAATGAAAACAATTATCTGGCTTGGAGCATTAAGATGGAACAATATCTAAGGAGAGAAGGTTTATGGACGGTTGTCTGTGATCCTCCAGCTCAGCCAGATGAAGACGAGCAGAGAAACATAGAGAAAGCTTTGGCAAGCATTATCTTGTGTTTAGAAGATAACCAACTTGTTTATGTAAGGAGGCTGGTGTCCGCGCAGGAATGCTGGAAAACTCTCAGAGAGATTTATGTGAGAGAAACGGCAGCCAGCAAAGTTATGCTAACAAGAAAATTGTACAGAGCACAACTTGAACCAGGAGCCAGCATATCTGCACATTTAAGCATGATGAGGCAACTGTTTGCGGATCTGGAGGAGCACGGCATGTCTTTCACTGAGTCCCACAAAGTGTACGTCGTTCTCAGCTCCCTGGATGATTCGTGGGACAATCTTGTTTTGAGCCTGGAAGCAATGCAAGAATCCGAGCTCACGCTTCGTTTTCTGACCGGCCGATTGCTGGAAGAAGAAAAGAAGAGGCAAGAGAGGCAGACTGCCAAGCCTAGAGACACCCACGTTAAACAAGCAGCTTGTGAAGATAAGGAGAAAGTGTTTGCAGTTCGGCGCTGTTTTCGTTGTGGTTTGCCCGGGCATCTGCGGAGAGATTGTCCCAACCAAACGAAGGAGAAAGCAGCAACAAGCAAGAAAAAATCTGCTAAACCGAAGGTCTCCGTAGTTAAAGCTGCAGAGAACAACCCAGAATGTACCTGGTTGATGGACAGTGGTTCCAGTCAGCATATTGTGAACAACCAGAGTTTGTTTACAAGTCTACATTCTGCTAGCCGGGACCATGTTACATTAGCAGATGGCAAATCTTCAGCTGTGACTGCAGAAGGTTGTGTATATGTGCCATGTATTGATAAAACTGTAAGCAAGGTTCTGTGTGTGCCAAGTTTGGAACACAATTTGTTAAGTGTATCTTGTTTGGATAAGGAAGGATATTGTGTATCATTCTCAAACAGCAAGTGTGAAGTGAGCAAACAAAACAATGTTGTAGCTTTAGGTGTACTTAGGAACAATCTTTATGAAATGTTGCCTAAAGGTCTAGAAACATCTAGAAATGTAAATTCTGTTATGAATAACACACCTTTGCATAATGATTGTGTGCATTTGCTGCATAGGAGACTTGCACATGTTGGGTTCCAAATACTGAAAAAAATGCCTGAAATGTGTGTAGGACTGAATGTAAAAGCCTGTGACAAATATCTAGACTGTACTGCATGTAAGGTGGCTAAATCCAAGGTTGCTCCAATCTGTAAGAAGAGTAACAGAGTTGCCACGGCAGCATTTGAGATAATACATGCAGATTTAATTGGTCCTATGACTGCAACATTAGGAGGGGCAAAGTATGCTTTAATTCTGGTGGATGACTACACTAGATATGGTTTTTGTTATGTGATGAAAAACAAAAGTGAAACGTTTACTGTTTTCAAAGATTGGCTGAGTTGGGTGGAGCGGAAATTCTCTACCAAAGTAAAGCAATTGCAAACAGACAGAGGGGGGGAGTTTCTGGCTGAAACGTTCCAAAAATGGCTTAGGCAGAAAGGAATTTCAGCAAGACGAACTGCTCCACATTCACCATGGCAAAATGGCGTTGCAGAAAGAAGGAATGGGGTTCTGCAAACAATGAAAGATGCCATGTTGACAGACTCTGGGTTGCATGCTCATTTTTGGGGAGAAGCAATGCTAACAGCTAATTACATTGCTAATAGGCTTTGGAGCTCAGCAATAGATAACACTCCATATTTCCTCATGTTTGGGAAGAAGCCATCCCTGGCTCATCTCAGAGTTTTTGGGAGTGATGCCTGGGTGAACATCCCCAAGGTGGCTAGGAGGAAAGGGCAGCCAAAAGCCAGGAAAATGAAATTCCTAGGCTATGCACCTAGTTCAAAAGCATACAGGTTTTATGCTGGAAATGGAAACATAGTAATTTCTAGATCAGCAAGTTTTCAGGAGCAGTGTGACTGGGAACGTTTGCACGGCAGTGAAGTGTGTTTGCCTATACAGGAAAACATAGGCAGAGCACCACAGCCAGTAGAGAGACAAACAAACAGTTCCACAACTCTTTCAAGTCCTAAGAAGGAGGAGGAAGAGGAGGAGGAGGGAGAGAACAGAAATGTTTTTATTCCCAGACGGTCAGAAAGAAGTACAAAGGGAATACCTCCTGAGAGATATACGGCCAATGAAGTACGAGTGTGTCAAATATCTTATGAACCAGAGAACTATGCAGATGTTCAAAGATTGCCAAATCCAGAGAAAAATCTATGGTATGAGGCTATGGATGAGGAAATGGAAGCCATGGCAAAATACAATGTGTTTACCCCTACAATGCTACCAAAAGGTAAAAAAGTGGTTGGTTGTAGGTGGGTGTTCAAAAAGAAATTGCTGATGTCAGGAGAGACAATGTATAAGGCTAGACTTGTGGCAAAAGGGTTCACACAGGAAAAGAATGTGCACTATGATGAAACCTTTGCACCTACTGTGAAGGCTGAGTCAATGAGAGTAATGCTAACTCTAGCTGCAAAATATGATTGTCAGGTGAATCATTTTGATATAAAGACAGCATATTTGAATGCACCATTACAGGAAGAGATTTACATGGCTCAAATTCCTGGTTATGAGTCAAATGTGCCAGGCTCTGTGTACAAATTAAACAGAGCTATCTATGGTTTGAAGCAGTCAGCAAGGAATTGGAACCAGTGTTTGCATGAAGCATTGGAGTCAATGGGTTTCAAAAATGGAATGGCTGACCCATGTTTATATACAAAAGGTGTCAACAGTGAACAAATGTGGTTGTTATCTTTTGTGGATGATATATGTTTAATTTCAAAAACAAAAACTCAGGTTAAAGAATTTGCAGAGCAACTGAGTAAATATTTTGAATTAAAGGATTTGGGTCCAATCCATGACTACCTAGGAGTGGAAGTCACAAAGCAAAAAGGGGCTTATGTGTTAAGTCAAAAACAGAAAATCAAAAATCTGCTTGCAAAATTCCACATGGAGGAATGTAAAAGTGTTAAAACTCCCATGGTGGCTGGTTTTCAGTGTAATGACAGTGACACAGAATTTTGTGACAGAGACGTATACCAGTCAGCAATAGGAAGTCTACTCTATTTAGCTCAATGGTCTAGGCCAGATTTGGCTAATGCAGTTGGCATATTGAGCAGATTTGTGTCCAAACCAACGAATAGTGCCTGGCAAGCAGTTAAAAGAGTATTCAGGTACTTAAAAGGGACTATTGATGTGTCTTTAGAATTAAGACCATTGGACACATTATCACTAGAGTGTTACACAGACAGTGACTGGGCTGGTGACAGTCAAGACAGGAAATCCACCTCAGGAATTGTAATAAAACTGGGCAACAGTTTAGTGGGGTGGAAATCCAGAAAACAACGGTTAATTGCCCTGTCTACCTCAGAGGCTGAGTTCTCAGCATTGTCTGAGGCTTGTACAGAAATAATTTGGTTCATCCAGTTGCTGAAAGATATGAAATTGCAAGTGAAAACTCCAATTAAAGTTTTTGAAGACAATCAGACTTGCATTCATATGGCAAAGTCTGAAAGGGTGAACGCAAGGAATAAACATGTTGATATTCGTTACTGCAACGTAAGACAAGCTGTACATGATGGATTGATTGAACTTGTTTATTGTAACACCGAGGTAAATGTGGCTGATGTATTCACAAAACCTTTGAATGTACAAAGACATGAACAATTGTCAAAACAGCTTGGAATGCTAGAATGTCAGACAGAATGAAAATGTTTGTTAGTTACAGAAAAAAGGAGGGGTGTTAAGATTTTATTTGTTTAAATATAAAAGCAAATGTATTTTTTCTGTTACTAAGAAGAAAAGTAAAAGAGAGATGACTTGATATCTCAAGTACTCTGAACAGTTGCCAAATCAAGTGCAGCTGGTAAGCACCTAAAGACCAAGGTCATTTGGTTTCTTCCCTGTGTGCTGTGAGGCATAGCAACACATGGGGAGATATGCAGCCAACGCTGTGATAGGTCCACAGTGCTATAAATGTACAGCATGTGGAGAAACAGTGTGGGTGATGATGATGGTGAATGTTAGTGGTAGGTTATGGTTGGTTGGAAGTATTGCTGAAGATATTAGAGGAATGTTTTGTTCTATGTAAATACTTGTAAGTAAACTTAGTTAGTAGTTTAAAACACTGCTGTGTCTGAGTGTTTACTGATTACCAGGACATCTGTCTGCTACCAGTGAGCTCTGCTGTTATTCCGCTGCTGTGTGCTTGCACTCTGTACATGCTCAGAGAGTGCAGTGCATCACAAACTCTGACAGATAGGAAATTGTAGTCCGCAGCATCTGGAGGAAGACTGGTCTACATTGATTGGTAGCAGTTCTCCAGGATTTCAGACAAGAATCTTTCCCAGGAGATGTTGAGGACTGAATCTGGGACCTTCTGCATGAAGCACATCACATACTGTACCACTGAGCTACGGTCCTTCCCAGTCCATGACTCATCACAGTCCAAGCAATATGACAATGCTCCCTACTAATAACTCAACCTTTGTCCATCAAAGCAAACCAAAAGAAGTGCAAACCAGGCCCTCATTTGAATTAGACTCCAGGTCTCTCAGAGTGGCCCCTGAATGTCTTTGATGGGTGAAATGTCCCTTCATCCATGAGAGAAATCCCTCAGGTATGCCTGGGGGTGGGGAAGAGTGATGTGATGGAATGCCAGTATGCAGCTGAGAAAGAGCCATTCTTCTTATCCCACCTGAGACTCTGATCCAAAGTGGTTCTGGCAGAGGGCTCAGGCCACACTGGATGCTTCCATCAGGCGAGGCCATTGCTAATTGAATCTCTTTTCCCTGATTGCTGAAGCATGAAGGTGTGGGAAACCATCAAGGCTCCCATCCATCAGTCAGAGCATTGGAAATCAATAGGTCTTCTTCCCCAGCCCCCAACCCCATGCGCACCCATTGTATGATCTTGAAGCAGCTGGAGATTGCAGATTCCAGCATAAACTCGCTCACCCGTTAGCCGTCCATAGAATTTTAGGAGGAGTGGACACATAGGGAGGGGAAAGAGTTAACACTTTTCTTTCCCAAGCAGGCCACTTGGAGCAAAATCTGCAAAAGCAACAGCTTTGCCGAACAGGAGGAGTGACCCTAGTCACTGTGAGCAGTGCATTTGGCTTGGCTTGCAGAGCAACACTTCAAACCTGGGTCACCTAAGGTAACCTGCTGCAACTGACCACAAAGTTCATGCACCTTTAAGAGCGGAGTAGACAAGGGCAGGGGCATCAGCTCACCAAGTCTCAATGCTGCAGGGACTGGAAAAGCTGCTCCTGTCATCATTCCCTTGTCGGTTTGACTCTTAAATGTATAGGAATCTCAAACCCCATAAAGCTGGCTATCCTCATGCTGTGGAGTTATGCATGTCCAATTTGCATTATACATATGAAGCAAAAGAACTCAATTTATGCTCTTGGTTGTTCCTGGTTAGGTTAGATACCTATAACCCTACTTAGCATGGAACGTAACGCCTCTGGCTTTCCACCTCTAGCAGCTTGGTTGCAAAAGGGCAAGGCCCTTGGGAGGCATGAGCAACATTTGCTTGGCATAGAACAAAGATACTGCACTGTTCCTTTAACTTGACAGATTGGGATTCCCCTGGAATGACACATGCCTGTATTCCCAGTTGGAAGCTCTGCCTCTGGCACCCAGTGGTGTAATGGCAAATATGGGCATTCAAGCACTCATTATGACAGTCCCCATAGCCACATCCCCAACGAGAGTCCAAAAAGGCAGACAGCTGTGTTGATCCATCCCTTTCTCTTTCCCGCCACCCTCCCATTTCCCTCCCCCCCTTCTCTCTGCATTAGCTCACAACAATATATTGTTGCTGGAAAAATTAATCCCACCCCCAGCTACAATGAGGAATGGAGCTAAGCACAAAGAAACAGAGAGCTCTCAGGGTAGGTGGGTAAGGGTGGACAGATGACATCAACATCATCATCATCATCATCATCATCCCTGTTAATCAAAAGGTCCTGGTGCTTAGACCCTGTGAGCCCCGGCTCTACTATACCAGTGCTGACACCACCAAGATGAATGCAGAAGGGAGTATATATTCGTTTCCCCCAATCTGGTGCGGTGCCTCCCAGTTGTTTTGGAATTCAACTCCCATCAGACCCAGCTAGCATGGCCAATGGTTAAGAACGCTGGATGCTGTAGCCCAAAGCATCTGGAGGGCACCAGGGTGGGGAAGGCTGGAACATACGAATGCTCTGCATGACTGAGACTATCTAGGCAGGGTGGGGAGCAAGGACTGCCATCTTTGTGAACTCAACAGGAAGAAACATGCAAACCTACCCCTTGACATGTATTGCTGTTCCTGCAGAAATTACATTATAAACATGAAGCAAATTCCTGCTCTTGGTTATACCTGCCTAGGTCAGATGCATTTAACCCTACTTAGCATGGGATGTAATGCCTCTGGCTTTCCAACTAAGGATTCTGCTGCTAGGTGGCCGACACCATCCTTGAAAGAGGTAAACCTCTCTAGGTGGCAAAACCTGAGACTCTCACAGCCATTGTGGCAGATGTTATTTTTTAGAACTTCCTTGCGGTCAACGATTCGACCCACTGGTTTGCTTACGTGAATGGTGTGACACTGGAGGGAGGGACACACGGAGCGCCTCCTTCTCTGCAATTAGAAAAAATCACAAGCTGCAGTTCTTCTAAGTTAAATATTTAGCTAGATTGGGAGCTAAGATGCCTGCAGGAGAAAAGAGTTTGCGGAGATTCAACAGAAGGCCAGAGGAAGAACTTAGGGGAAACATTGGGGCAAAGGTGAACAAGAAACTGCCCTCCTGATTGGTTGGAGTTGGGGAGGTAAATGACTAATTTTAAGATCAAAAGCCTAAAGCTGAAAAAGCCCAGAGTCCCAGAGGAAGGAACAAAGCTGTGGGAACTGGAGAACTAGTTGAAAGAATGCTGGACATCGGACATAAGGCAGTAAGATATTGCTTCAATAAGGAACCTGGATAAAATAGGAACACAGTCTAGTTAGGTTAGCTGGATACATTTATCACTGATTATTTTATTACCCTATTGATATTACATTTTGAGTGCATGTGTGTGCGTTGTGTGAATGTATATCTATTCAGATTTTAAAAGGTTCTCTATTAATACTTTTTCGAGTAAAAAACAAAACTTGGCTATTTGAAACTTTGTGGCCTCTTTTTGGGGGGTTATCCACCCCACATCTAAATGCCAACGCTCACAGTACTGAAAGCAGTTATCTGAGGCCTAGAGAGTTTTAAGGCTAGTTTGGTTTAGGCAGCCAGAGGGGTATAGAGGAGAGATTTCCACCTGGTGGCAAGGGAGAAGGTCACAGGAAGGGGAAATCAAAGCATGGGGCACATTATCCTGTTTATTTTCCCTTCCATTTAGAGGACAAGGCATTGCTGGCCCACGGCAGTGACAAAGTCTGACCACCCCACCCATCCCAATCATTGGCCAGTCCTCGACAGCTACGGCACTTGCCTTGTGTACCTTGCAAGGCAGAAGCAGGGTGCAGCCTGGTCTCTCCCGGTGGGGCTGCCCTTTCCTTTCCCACCTTTGGGAGAGTGCTCCAATTCTCAGCCTGCTGTGTATACTTGGCTTCCATCTCATCTATCCAATCTGTGCTCCACTCCCAAACGGGAAGAGACTGCATTCCAGGCTTCAGCTGCACTGCCTCCGAGCTCTCGAAGGAAGGTTGTGGATGCAGGAGTCCATCAAGAGGAGATACAGAAGGCAAAAAGTCTGCAAGGAAGAAGAGTCGGCACATCGTTACAAGGGATGTATGAAAACTTCATTGCAGTTTGCTTTTGAGCAGGTTTTATGTAGTTCACCCCTTCCAGACTGAACACAGAACCGGGCGCAATCTGCGGTTGAACTTTGTGCATTTCTGAGCTTGCGACATGATTCATGGACACCCCCCCCCCCAAATGTGTTTGACAGGATGCTGGCTTTTGACGAACTTTGCACAAACATGCTCTCATCAATGGGAAAAGAATGCATGCATTTCAAAGACTGATGTGTGCGGTTTGAAAAACTACTCACCCAGATCTGCAAAAGAAAAGAAAAACCAAAGATTGCGATCAGACATGGACATGAGATGGAACAAGCTCTGAAGTGCAATCTGGAGAAGTCCAAGGAACTCGTGTTTTGCTTATATGATATCCTTAATCATTACCACTCATTTCAATGCACAGCCAGGTGGGTTGTGGATCCATAACCTCTAAGGCTCCATCCAAACTGTGGAAAAACTGATGGAAAAGCTTCCCAATACACCCACACTGTTCCCTAGTCCACTCTAGCTCAGAAATGGCCTCAGCGGTTGTTGGGACTTGGGAGTGCAAAGAAGGAAAGCACTTTGCGTTGCTACAGAAAGAGGAAATGGTTAACATCAGGGGCAAAGCAACACACTTTGAGGATTTGGGATTAATAAATTGGGAGTTAGGCCCGTTCTACACCTAAGGGTGCAGATGGAGGGAGGGGGAGGCGATCCTGGACTTACCTGCTTCCAGGATTGTCCCCCAGCTTCTAAACAGAAGCATGACATCCCAGAAGGGAAGAGGGATGTCGCGCTCACCATTTTATTTAAAGGAACCAGAGACAGGAGCACAATTGTGAGGAGGGGAACTCCAACCCCGCTCCCCCTGATGTTCCTGGACTCCCTCCAGCTCGGCTCCTTCCCTCTTGTTGACCCTCCGCTACTCGTGGGGAGGAGGGAAGAAGCCGGGATGGCTGCCCACACTGCCCTCAGTCCTCGGGATCATCCCAGGACTGTGGGTGAAATCGGGATAATCAAGGTCTCGGTTATCCCACGAAAATGGAGGGGTCATCCCTGCCTGCCCCCGGGATCCCCTGTGCATCATTTGGATGCACAAGGACGGCCCCAGGAAAAATCCGCCAGTGTAGACATGGCCTTAGTCACTACTCTTTCCATGTGTCATGTTTCCCAAAACCTCCCGCCTTATTGGGAAACAATAAAGAGGTCTGCCACGTAATCCACAAAGCTTTATTCAGGCCATAAACATCTGTTCCCACCTTAAGAGAAGTCTGAATTCTAGGAATTTAGGCAAAACTATGCAAACTAAGCAAGTCAATTGTCCTTTCAAGAAAAAAGGAAAAGCCTTTTCCCAAAATGCTTTAACTTCAAGGAGCCTTTGGCGAGAAGCTAGCCAGGCCAACCTTCTTTCACCTTCCTTTAGCTCCGCCCATTTGAGTCTGCGGCGAACTTTAGGATCAGCTGGCCTTGAAGTTCCCTCCCTTTCTGAAGAAGACTGATTTCCCACAGACAGTGTACTGTTAATTTTTTCAGTGATAATGTCTGGCATAGGTTCATCCCCAGCTGGTGAGGAGCCCATGAGAATGACCTCCGCCACTTCCTGTGGAGGCGGGTACGTTTCTTTTGCTTCAGAATCTAATTCCAAATTATCGCCAGAAACTCCTTCACTCAGCCTAAAGGGAACAGGCCTAGTCGCGACACCATGCTTGCAATCCCTAATGTTTTGAACCTCCACTTCATACCAGCAAAGGTGTTGCTGAACAGTTCATCATTTTATCCCTCTGATTGTGAATGTAACAAGGTGGTTTCAGAGAGTTTAAAGGGTGAGTTAATCTGTGTACAATTATTGAATAGGCTATCAAAGGCTATTAGCCGTGATAGCTAAATAGTATCCCTATGTTCATAAAGAGTAAACCAATGAAATACAAGGGGGTTGTTCACACAACACACTAACCTACACTTAGTGGTTGAGTGTGGGTTATTGTTAAACCATGGTTTGTGTGTTTTCTGAACCCAGGACATTTGCAGTAGGGTGGCTTATTAACCATGCAATGTGGCTTGTTAACTACCCTGAACATCGCAACAACGAACCATGGGTTCTTAAGGTGGCTTATCTGAGAAAAATAACGTACAAAAGTCAGAACCTTAATTTCCATCATGAACTTTCAGAACATGCTGTTGCTGATTCCCTACATGCCTTGGAATGGAGCACACTGTGGTGTAAAATGCAGGGATCTGGCCGGGAGCAGAAAAGGCCTGTTTATGTCAAAAGCACTATGCCTGGCTTGGCCTCACTACAGTGGCCTGTGTGGAAGAAAGGGAGAATCTGGCTCAGGAGCTGACATAACTAAGAAGGACTTCACAGGAATCAGTTAGGGAAAGGGGGTAGAAATCCCAGCTCTGTCTTTGAGAAGAAGGTGAGTGTGAGCTTGTTCAAGGATTCTCAGCATGTTTATGCCTGGAAGTTCTTTCTTCCTTCTGCATCAATTTTGTCATTTACGGCTCTCAAAGTTTGCAATATGGGGAGAAAACTCAAAACAAAAGCCTCATTCTAACGGCAACGGAGAATTACTGCAGTGATAAATCAAGTTGCACTTTCTTGGCTGTCTGCCTTGTTATGAGGAACAGAGATTGAATGGAAGTGGCCAGAACCTGAGCAGCAGATACAGTATAAATCAATTCATCTGTCAGCTACAGAGAGCAGATCACACTCTGCTTGCAACTGAACTCCACTGTCCCGGAGAACATCGGGGGGGGGGGGGGGGGGGCAGGGAAGACAAGGGAGTGTGTGGATTCTGCTCACACACTAGTAGGGCTTGTTAGCTGGCTGGCCGGCAGGCAGATACTGACCATTTCTGGTGGGTGGGGGGAGGAAATAACAAGTGCCATGAACAAAGTGGGATTTGGAGGAAAACAGTGGAACATTTTGTAACCCTTTGAATTCCAAGGAGACTTTCCCCAAATTATCTTTGGGATGGGAGGAAGCATACCTCTTTTGTCCCATAAGTGGGCACCATTAACATCCAATTATAGTTCTGGTTTACTACCAGGGCAACTCAGGGAAGGGATTACTTAGCAGATTGCCTTTCCCAATACAGACCTGTGCAAGCATTAAGATCATCGGAGGAGGTCTTGCAGGTTGTAACATAATCTACTGATTGCCATCTCACAGCAACCAGGAAGTGGGCCTTCTCCATGGTGGCCTTGAATTTATGGAACGAACTCCCCCCCCCCCCCAGGTATTTGTGAGGCACCAACTGTATCATGATTTGGGTGCCAACGGATGACCCATTTCTTAGCCCAAGCCTCCCTTGAGTGAATGTGCTGCCCAGTCTGTTTGTTTACAATCCTGGAGTCGTTTTAATTGAGTTCGCTGCTTTTTCAATTTATGGTTTATATTAATTGTTTAGCCATTTTTACGTGTTTTTAATTGCATTTTAACATATATGACAATGTTTGCTGTGAACCACTTAGAGATAATTTTAAGTACGTTCAGCGGTATATAAACAGATCAATAATACAATTACGTTACCTGTCAATGCCTTGTCAACCTCCTTCTGAGTCAGCCCAAAGCAGAAACTGTCCACTGCCACAGCTAGAGCTTGGGCAAAATTGGCGTCCATGAGGAAAGAGCCATCCGAAGAGCTGACCAGGCTGCAGCGTGTGCTGGTTCCGTTGTCTTCTGAGACAGAGCCCCACCCGTTGAGCAGGGAGCCGCCGAGCGAGGCCTCATCCTCACTCAAACTGGACGAGGGCGTCCGGCAGAAAGCCCGAAAGAATGGGGTTGAACGGCAGCCGCCCTCCACCAGGTTCGGGTCGTCGTCGCCTGTGGCATCCGTTTCCAACAGCTCTGAAGCTAGCGGGCTGCAAATATAGCCGTAGGTATGAGGTGGAGAGAAAGGCCAAGGAGTAGCAGGGGTGCCGTCGTTCTGCTGCCTTGGGAGAAAGAGGACAAAGCTGGCATTTAAACCAGATGACAGCCATGAAATGGAGACCTCCCCAGCAAAAGACAAATAAGTTCCACATCTGAGGGCCAAAGCAGTTAAACGCATCTTGGGATCTATTTTGTGGTTCGCTTTGCTTTGCTTTTCAACATGCAAATAGCACCAGAGAGGAGAATTATTGGGAGTGCAGTATGTATTCAGGGGGAGCTTGACTCTTTCCTCTCCCACTACCCTCCTGAGGAAACCTCATTCTGTAAAGCTGCTATTTGCATTAGGAGTTTTTAAAAAAACCTCCCGGCACTAATAGGGGATCTTTCCCCCCAAGCAAACAGTAGCTTCAGAAAAAGGACTCAGGCACCAATTCTTAATGTTACATAGTAGTTCTTACAAAGACCAGCTGGAATGGAAACAATTCAGGGAGAGGAGACACATGGAACTGGTGACTCAAGAGAGTGGATGGAATGCCCCAGCCTTCCATTTCTTCTCTTGTTGAAGCCTAATGTATTGTCTGCTACCACATGTCAGTTGAGGAAAAGGAGGAGCCAAAGGCAGCTGTTGTCTCAGCAGAGATGATGGAATGGCTTGCTTCCTACTGTCCCTCTGTTGCTGCCAGGTGGAATGGCTGTTGTCAAGTGACAGTTGAGGAAAGGAGGAGGTCTTTATTGGTTAGGATGTTTCTATCCATAAACACCATTGGTGGCCTCTAGCTAGTGTCCCTCTGCTGATGGAAGGCATCCATCAGCAGGGTTAGGAGGGTACAATTTTTGGTGATTTCCTTTCCTCCTGTAGTCTTCCACACCATCCCCCATATTGTCCTAAAGAGCAGACTTGAGGTAGGTGGGTTGTTGCAGGGAGAGGGTGGAATCACTGAAAATCAACCCCTTATCATCAATGACTGGTGATAAGGGAGTTCTCCTTAGCCCAAGGAACCTCTGCTACTAATGCCTTAAAGGAAGCATTGTTCTGCCCCAGTCTTTTATGCATATACTCCCCAGAGATTTTTTAAAATGTTTTCTATAGATCCTGTAGACCACCCAAAAGAATGTATGATAGACACTGGGAATGAATGCCTCTTTAGGGGGGGAAATACAAAATGGTCTTATTATTTCTTTCTCCTAGCCAACTTCAGTTGCTTTGCTTCTATTTTTCTCCCTCCCTCTCTTGAGCTATTCCATAATAATCGGTGGGAATAAGAGGAAAAACAATGAAATGGGAGAAAATATAAATGGGGCGGAATAGGTCCTTAGACAACTCAGAACATAAGAATGCCAGAAGGGCCCTGTGGAAATCAGGGTAACAGACCATCTTGTACAGCATCCTGCTTCCCACTTAGGCAAACTGAAGTCCAGAAATGGCCAGTAGCCCCTCTCCTTCTGTGACTCTCCACACTGTGTATTCCACAGTCTCCACGACCTCTAACTCCCATAACTTCCTCCACAACTTACAACTTCCACAACTTGTATTCGGTACTGATTCTGAATTGGAGGTTGCATTTTGTGATCGTGGGCTAAGAGCTGCTGATAACCATCTCCTCCATGAATTGGTGTCATCTACACCACCTCCATGAAGAAGGCTCCTCCTCCCTCAACTGCCACCACGGATTGGTTCAGATCGCTGCTACTCAAAATATAAAGTAATAATATGTTTAAAATGGCATGCTGTGGGTCCTAGAGGTTTATTCAGCCATCTGTTTCAGTGCTTCCTTTCGCCAGCAGGGCTGGCCAGGTAAGGAGACAGAGAGAGGAGCAGCTGCAGCTGCCAATGGCTCTGCCACAAGAGCAGTGTAACCCTAGTGGCAGCTGCAGCTGGGTAAGGGCAGGGAGAGGCCTAGTTGAGTTTCTGGGCCCTTGGCATCTACCCACCCATGCCATCCCTTGATGCCAAGCCTGAGCAGCAGCAGCAGCAGTATGTATCATCAAAGCATTCCCCCCGTGCACATCTGTCTGCCTAGTCATTAAGCCCTTCCACTAAACATGTGTCAAATGCCCAACAGACGCAAATTGCCTGCACTGGAGTTCTGCCACAGTTTCTTTATTTTTCTTTTTTGGTATTTGGGTCAAAGTGGAACGAGGCTGTTCTTCTTTTAAAGAGCATTTCAACGGGTGGGGGAAGAAAGATCGCTGAAACCGCCAGTTCTGCCCGAGACAGCCAGAAAGGGAAACTAGCAATACCGAGGTTCCATTTTAATAAGCAGCTTGTTTGGGCAACTCTTCATTTCAGGGATATATTCTCCCTGTTAAAATTACAAGGTCAATCTCAGCAGGAAAAAAAAAGTCTGAATGAACAAGGCACTTGCTATTTCAGGCATGGGTTTGTTCCCACCCTGTCCTCTTAGCTCTCCTCTCTTCAATCACCCCCACCTCACTCACAGTTGCTCAGTTACATCGGCAATGAACCACATATACAAAGAGGTTCTAGCCTGAATAGAATACAAATTATTAACAAGAACAAAGCTAAGGACAAAGAAATGTACAAAATTTAATACAATTCAAGTAAGTTAAAATTAACAATGCTGTTGCATAGGAGCACAAATTTTAAACCGAATGAGTTGCTTTAAAAAAGTGCTCTCTTTCAGGGGGCCAGACGCATTTCAACAAGAAGGGACCCTTTGGCTTCTTGGTTATATTGTATGCTACAGATGAGTCTCGACTGAAATTGAAACTTTTTACTTGCGCATACTGATGACTTTACATGAGAATTATATAAAGCAATCAGCCACATTTGACAAAACTTTCCTGTACATACAAGCCTGGATGTTTGGCCACTGAAGAAGACTTTCTTGTCGAAATGTGTCTGGCCACCTGAAAGAGAGCAACTCATTTGGTTTAAAATTTGGCAATACAAGTGCTCCTACGCATCAGCATTGTTAATTTTAACCTACTTGAATTGTATTAAATTTGGTATATTTCTTTGTCCTTAACTTTGTTCCTATTCATATGTTGGCAATGACGCCTGCCACACACACACACACAGCCCAGGGGTGAAGTTAGGTAATTTTAGACACTGCAGCTAATGATCTTACTCCACCACCACCCTCTTTCGATTACAATCGCTTCACTTACTTCAAAATGTGGCAAGCCAGCCCTGATGCCTTTTGGGGGGTCCTCCTGTGCATTCCGCTGCATGGGGCCCCTTGGACACTTGCCCCAAAGAATGGTTCTTATGGTGCTGCTGCACAACCCTGTTGGTTCCTCTGATTCTGACCCAGGGGAAGTTCTATACTAATTTTTGGCTCTCACAAAACCCATCAAAAATCCATTTGAAATCAGAGTCAGCAGCTGCTGAAAGAGGTTTTGATTAGCAGCAGAAGTAAAGTTGGCAAATGGGAATTGGTGACATTCCAAGAGAACATTCATGTGGCTACAGGAATTGATTCTTTATATATATAGGTTATAATGTATGTATTATGTGTGCATAACTGCTGTTTTTTCACCCCTCCATAACCACAGCCCCACTCTGAAGGCTGGAAAACATTTTGCAGGCAGCCATGGATGCAATTGACTCAGGATCAAAAGTTGTGGTCAGGCCACATCCTGCCCTAAAGCCCAAAGGTTTCAGAAACTGCAGCCCAGCATTATAAGACGGAGAGGCAGGATGGTTCCTGAACATAGGCACAGCACATTTCATTAGGCTGTGCACCCAGGGGTTGTTTTTTTTAAAAGGTGAACATTTATTGAACACTCAGGCTGCCTCTACAAGAGGCATTTAAAGCTCTTTCAAGATGCATTAAAAAAATTACCTCTATAAGAACGGAGCGCAAATCGGGCGTAGAGGCGCGTTTTCTCTCCGATTATGCGCATTATTGAATGCGCGTTAAATAGCGAGTTTTATTTTGCTCCGGCCATTAAAGCACATTTTGACTATGTGAACAAGCGATTCTCCGCATTAACTGCTTGTAAAGCGCATTTGAAACAACCGGTAAGGTCACCAGTTGCATGCTCAATTACCTCCTGCATACAAGCATTTACTATAAAGCGCTTCCAAGAAGATGCGCATAATCGGAGGAACAGGCATCAAACGGAATCCATCTAGAGGGGGTCTCAGTCATAAAGGACATTGTTTTTATTCATTTAATTATTAAATACTGTAGACACTAATGCCCTACTCCGCGTTCGGCTTTCCTGACAGCGGGAGGTCCATTACAGGTGTGTGTGGGGGGGGGGGGGGGGAATGAGGAGACGCCAAGTTCTAGCATTGGTGGGACTTTGTCATGACAGTGGCTGGAGGAGGGGCTTACGAGGTGATAGTAGCCTTCAGGGGCCCTCCACCTGGCCTCTTTGAAGTACAGCTCCTGGCAAAGAGTTTCCCAGCAGAGCGATTCCTTTTCGCTCCTGCTACCGGGAGCAAAGATACTTTCTTGGAGGCAGCAGTTCTTTGGCGTGGTGGCAGAGCAGCCGGAGGACCATTCCCACTGCATCTGGATCCTCCTCTGGATCCCCACTCAATGGCCCCCTTAATTAGACGCTTATTGCTTGAAACATTAGGGTGTGCCTGGGCACACCCGGCACACCCCTTGCGCACGCCTATGTCTGTGAAACCCATCCTAGAGGTGAGCACACATATAAAGACATACTAGGTCAGGGCTCCCCTTCAGAACAAAGGGGACTAATGGGGTGGAGGGGGCAAAAATGCAGTTCTTTCTGCCTGTATTGGTTTTCTATCCCTGGCCATTTCTCAATCCTGGGGAATGATCATGCTGAGTGGCCGTACAGCTGAAGATTGAAATTCATTCAGGACCACAATTTTGATTAGAAAAGAAAAACCGCTGGAATGCCAATTCAACGTTTGTATTTTTGGGTCATCAGCTTCTATTCAGGCCTAAACTACTTGCTACATCAACTGCACAGTTTGTAGCTGATCAGAACTATTCCTTTCTTTTAGTTTAGCATAAGAGCATCAGGCCCAGACTCAGATCAGGACTACCATGAGCAGGGAGGGAGGGAGTTAAACCCACCTCCATTTTGGGTGGGGGTGGAATTTAGGGGGGAAAGTTGATAGGTGGAAGGATTTAACCCCTTCCTATCCACATTGTGAGAGGTAGCCAGCATGATTCTCTCTGCACTGGCTGCAAGGGGGAGGGGAGAGGGAGGGGAGCTTGGACTCCTGGGTCCAAAGTCAGAACACAGTCTCTGCCTTCAGATCCAGGAATTCAACAAATCTTCCCCCCCCCTCCCCTAATGCTTTCTAGGGGGCATAGGATTGCTTCCTCCATTTGCTGTTGGCTCTGCCTACCATTGGAAGGCAAGAGCTTCTCCAAAACAGAATTTGGCCCTCCAGCTGATTGTGGGTTCTCTGTAGGGGCTATAGCTCAGAACAGAGCACATGCTTTGCACACTGAGGGTCCCAGGTTCCACATCCCACTACAAGTTCGCAGGTAGAAGCAGACCAGGAAAAATCCCTGTTTGTGGCCCCGAGAAGCTGGCTCTAGTGACAGTAGACAACTGATGTCCTGATGGTTTCTCCCAGTGCAAAGGCAGCTTTATCTGATCATCCAGCTGAAGCGACAATAATCGCAGACTCTCAGTCACCAAGGAATGCCCATCCTCCCCATGTATCAAGAGGAACAGCAGCTTAGAGCTGAGAGGCTGGGGCAGCTGGCACACAAGACTGGCCAAGGCTTGTTAAACACTGCTGAGAACATATTAATCTGGCAGGCGATCAGCCCACCTAGGCTCTAAGCGGAGCTGTAATTATCCGAGTGGGATCAATGTGCTTCCCGTAAAATCAGCTCCTCCATGTCCCAGCCCCAATTACAAAAGTGTAAGGAGTCAGCCTTGCGGGGTGAGCTGTCCTTAAACTGCAGAGGCAGCAGTTACAGCACATTAGCTAATTGCAGCCTGCGAGGCTTTTGCTGGCAGCCAGGAGGAAGCCGGAGCCCTACGTTAAGTGAAGTTCCCACGAAGCCAGGGTGGAGCAGTGCCGCTGGCCCCGGAGGTCCTCATTCCACCCTGATCCCTGGTCTGTCTGTGAGGCAGGCAGGAAGAAGAGCAGAGCCAGCCTGGGCTGCCAAAGACCTTCACAGATGGCCTACAAGCAGAGAAGTAGGATGTGCAAGTGACTCAGACAACCCATGTAGATATTACGCCGAGGGGCTGCACAGCCGTACTCCTGCATGGCTTCTATCCATTTCCATGGGACTTGTGCAGTAGAGTATCCCAGGTGATTGCTCTGAGTCTGCAACTCCAATCAGCCCTAGCCAGCACAGTTAATGATGATGAATGATGGAAGCTGCAGTCCAACACCATCTGGAGGGCCACAAGTTGCCCACCCATGATCTAGAGTGTTGGTGTCCTGCCCCTGCCAGAGGGATCCTCATACTCTTCTGAGGAGGTGGACCTCCCTGAGACAGATGAAGCCATGGAGCCACCTCTGTCAAGAGACACGAAGGAGCCTGGGCCCTCAGGGGAGAAGACCACAAGTCTTCCCTTGCCAGAAGAGGGGAGTTCTGCTTCAAAGACTGAGGCTGAGCATCTACCCAATCCCAGAGAGTGCCATCTCCTTAAGAGGAAGATCAGTAAGACTCCTTGAACATGAAGTACCTGACTCCAAGGAAGGATTCCTCATGACTAAAGATTGTAATATATGGCAGTGGAGCTGAAAATATAAGCCTGCATTTTCTGTCTGGACTTTGCTGACAACACGTTGGTTCTCAGCTCTGGCTTCTTTTATCCTGAACTTAACGTATTTGGACCTCTGCATTACTGACCATGGACTGCTGCTTGATGCTACCTCTGGATTCTGATTAAACTTGTCTGCTATCCCAGGCATTTGATCTTGGCTACATCTCTAACTTATCTCTGGAAATCATTGTTTGCCAGCAAAAACTGTGCTTCCCTCTCAGCCTGATTAACTGACTTAACTGCAATTAACAGTGTGTGTGTGTGTGGGGGGGGGGGGGGTTGCATAGCAAGGAGTGTAACAGGAGATCTGGGTTCAGTGTCCCACTCAGCAATGATCTTCACTGGATGACTGTGGCCCAGGCTGTTCCTTTCAGCCAAATGTGCTTTCCAAGGTTGCTGTGAGGATAAAATTGGGGGGTGGGGGGTGGAGGGGGCATGTGCACCACCCCCACGCTCTTTGGAGGAAGGAGGAGATAAAAGCATACTTTTAAAAAGTCTGCAAGGATCAACTTCTACAGTGTTGTTTTATCAGTCTTCCACCTACAAAAAGCCAGGTGAAATCTGGAAAAGCACTTTTCACAGCAAAGCGCAAATGATTAGAAATCACTACCATCTTCTCGGCTCAAGGAACCCCTGCTACTGATGTTCTAAGAAGGCATTTATCACCCCCAGGTTCCTTAACAGCGATGTCCTGCAAAGATTCTCAGTGAAACAGGACATGCAGGTGACTTCTGCATCCCGTGTAGTTAGATATTGTGCCAATGGGGAACTTGTGCATGACTCACTCTGACCCCCTCTACAAGAATTCGGTTTGACGCCTGGTTCTCCGATTATGCGCATCTTCTCGGAAGCGCTTTATGGCAAAAGACTGTACACAGGAGGTAATTGAGCGCACAACTGTTGTTTGAAATGCGCTTTAGAAGTAGTTAATGCGGAGAATCGCTTGTTTACATGGTCAAAATGCGCTTTAACGGCCGCTGCAAAATAAAACTCGCTATTTAACGCACATTCGATAATGCGCATAATCGAATAGATAACGCGCCTCAACTCCCAATTTGCGCTCCGCTCATGTAGAGGTAGAAATTTTAAGGAGACTTGAAAGAGCTTTAAACCTCTGGTGTAGAGGCAGCCTCAGAGAGATGTACAAGCTGATCACACATTTGGAGGCAGGTACCTGTAAGACGGAGGAATTAGGGTCACCACCACTTTTCCCCCCCTGATAGTCTTCTCGTCTGTAGCATCTACATTGCAGGCAGGGACAAGATGGTCCTCTCCATGTTGGGAATCACTGTACCTACCGGATTTGGCAGTGCGGATAGTGAGAATTCTATTTGGATGGGTTTTTGATAAGAATTTACTAAAGCTCACAAATGTCTTCATATACAGGATGGGGAAAACACTTGGGTGGGTGGGTGGGTGTTGGAGAAAGCAAAATGGACAGATCTGTCCATCCCTACAGACATGACATTGTGCAAAGAGTGGATGTTTTATTTTTTATTTTTACCTTTCACGTTCTGCCTCTTCACTGAGCTCCAGGTATTCAGCCACCTCCTCCGGGGTTAGAACCGTCTCCTGATCATCATTGAGAGATTCCGAGATTGAGGCTGCAGAAAGGCGGCTGTAAGGAAGGGTGGGGAAGGTTTGACTCCCTTCCAGGGACTCACTGGCTGCCTGCAGGGAGTCCATGTCCTGCTGCCTCTGGGCCATGGAGTCCACAGGAGGATCCAGGTAGCAAGTACAGGTACACCTGTGAAGCACAGAAATGATCACAGGCAAAAAAGGGCTCCAACTCTTTCCTTTTTTTATGCATGGTGAAGCAGCTACTGAAAATATGTAGGACTAACATTGGATGATACCCTGTGTATGTTTGTCACACGGGCTCCCTTGAACCCCCTAAACCTTAGGTGTGGGTGGAAGTTGTGACCCCATCACTAGTGTTGAAGTGGTCCAGTTGGCTGCTGTAAGTGGAATAGGGAGGGAATGTCACTTTATCCCTTGCCTCAGGCAGCAAAATGACTTGGACCAGACAGACCTGCATTGAGCAGGGGGGTTGGACTCGATGGCCTTATAGGCCCCTTCCAACTCTACTATTCTAGGATTCTATGACCTCTAGGTGATCCAAATCTTAAATGCCACCTTACGTGCAGCAGTAGCCTCTCCCTTCCTGCTGGCTGCTTCTCAGTCGTCTGGAAGTAGGAGGCATGTTAGAGAGAGCAAGTCATCCAGGGCCACTGCAGGGGTATTGAACTGCAAGCCCAAGGGCACGGAGTGTATGGTGGCCACCTGAGGTCCAAGTCTAGCCCTCTGGGGTTCCCCCTTTCCAGGGGAGGCTGGAGGGTCTTATGTCAGAGGGACGGTGAATCCACTCTGGGTTTCAGTCAGAACCAGGCACCTTGAATAGCTCCTTAAGAGTTCTGACTGATTTGGACTGAAACCTGGATCCTGGATCCATTGCCCCACTGAAATTGGAGCCACCAGCCTCCACTGCCCCTTCATATGGCCCACCCCCCTTTCCCCCTACTGACAATCATTTGCTGGTTTCCCAACTTTTGCAGTGTTTTCCCATTCAAAAAAGTGAAATTGCCTCTCCTAAAGCTTAGTTACTGACAGTAAGAGATTTTAAACTAAAATGTGCTGGTATGCTTGGTCCTGCCCCTTTTGCCTTTGGTCCCACCCACCAATCCGGCCCCCGGGAGCTTCTCTGAAATGGAATGCGGCACTGGGACTGAAAAAGCTTCAACACCCCTGCTTTACTGGCTGCACTGATGGCCACTTGCAAAGTTTGCAGAAAAAGTGCCGACATCTCCCGCCCTGCCCCCTGCCACAGTAATCTCGGTGGCTGCCGACAGTCATGCGGCAGCAAAGCCAGCCTTCGGGTGGGGAGCACTCCCCCTTGTTGGCACAGCTCCAGTTTTCTAAGTGACTCTCCGGGTCGTGCGTCCATCTCTCACACCTCTGCCAGGCCGTTTGAATGATTTCCATAAATGAACTGAGCCCATTTCCGTGCAGGGAGCTCTTCCATCACTTACAAAACATTTCCTCAGCCCTTCCTTTCCCCCCCTCTCCCCCCCTGCCCCACTTGGTTAGTGACAGCACCCATGCCTTGCATGTAAATGGATGGTGTCTGCCACCTGCCACCTGCATTTTGCATCCACTCTCTCCTACTCTGACAACATGCGAGACAGGAGGAGAAAGCGAAAGAGGAGGTGAAGGAGGTGAAGACGCTCGCTGCTGAAGGAGCGCGCTTGCAGAAGGGTGCAGGTCTTTGCAAGAGACTAAGAGGGAAAGGGGGAAAACCTGAGCAAATCAGCAGAGGCAGGCGCCCCAAGAATAGTGCGCCTCTTTCACCGGGAAAATGTCCTTGGCACCTCCACTTGGAGGATCTTAAGGCTACAGCTTGAGGCTATTCGTTCCTTATTGTCGGGCAGATTACTAGTTCATAGCTCAAAGGGGCCCACTGTTCACACATAGAGATGATCGGGGTCAGCACAGTGGAAACAGGTGAAGTGTTGGAAGCCACTGTGCACACACTGGGGCAGAGGCCGGTCACTGCAAGACCCAGTGTGCCTGCAGGCTAGGCTGACCAGATAAAATCCAGGTCAGGGCTCATGTAACTTTAACAGTTGTAGAGAAAAGGGAATTTCAGCCAGTGTCATTTGTATGCAATTAGTTCCTGGTGAAATCCCCTCTTCATCACAACAGTTAAAGTTGCAGGCACTATACTAGAGTGACCATATACAAAAGAAGGCAGGGCTCTGCAACTTTAACAGTTGTGACGAAGAGGGAATTTCACCAGGAACTCAGGGCATACAAATGATACTGACTGAAATTCCCTTTTCTCTACAACTGAGCCCTGACCTCACCCTACTGCAGGCTCCACATGGGTCCAGAGATATTCTGGGGAAATGAAGATGGAGGGCACCACTGGGATCTCAGCAGGTGCTTCACTGCCCCATGTACCCACTTGATTAGTTGTTGGGGTTTTTTAGGGAGGGAGGTTGAAAAAGGAAAACAAGCCCAGTTACTGCTTCCCACCACCTCCTGGTAAGTTGTACTAGGAACGAGAGTAGAGCAGCCAGGGTGGGAGGGGAATCTGGGAGAAGGTGGGGCAGCGAGGAAGTGGCAGGCAACTGGGAGAAAGTGGCAGAGCACTTGGATAGGAGAAAACAAAAAGGAGGCAGCATGTGGGGGCTTTACAATGGGACTACATGGTTAGGAGACATCTGGGGGCCCCTCTGTCTATATTTGAATGAGATGCCCATCAATAGCACAGGCAGTTGCTAAGGGCACCTCACCCAGAATGCCTTGCTATGTGGAAGGCATTTGGGCCACCTCCTCTTACTCCTAGCCAATCCACAGGAGCCACAGACACATAGTGCTCTGGAGAGCCAAGCTGGCTGTTTATTTGTTTGCTTGCTTGCTTGCTTGCTTGCTTGCTTGCTTGCTTGCTTGCTTGCTGCAGCAGGGAAAGAAGCTGGCAAGGCCTCCCAGAGAGCCTGCCCAACCCATACCTGGCTCTGAGGGTTTGAGTGGTGCTCCATTTGCTGAAAGCAAAAGGAGGAGCGCATCCAAGCCAGGTCACAAAAAAGGAGAAACAGGTTCTCAGGATTTAAATAAATTATTCTAATGAAGCCCGACACGTTCCAGTCCGTACTTTATTCAAAGGCCTTCCTCAGGGGTTGTTAGAAGATAGTGTCTGCAGAATTTCTTCTAGCAAGATAATTGTCTCCTGTGATAATCTATGGTGACCCATTTGCTGCAGCAAAAGACCGCCTGGCATGGTTTTCTGGAGAAATGGGCAGGCCAGTGCCCAGCTCTCAGAACCCCTGAGAGCTAAGCAGCAGCCTGCTGCTCTGGAGAACCAGAATGCTGCGGTCCACAGTTCTTCTGGCAGCGGCAGCAGGGGAGGTCCATGCAACTGTGGCTCCTGTAGAGGAGGAGGAGGAGGAGGAGGAGGAGGAGGAGGAGGAGGAGACTGTGACCACATGGCTGCTGCTGTTGGCACCTTCAGGGAGTAATAGAATCATAGAATAGTAGAGTTAGAAGGGGCCTATAAGGCCATCGAGTCCAACCCCCTGCTCCTTGCAGGAATCCACCTTAAAGCATCCCTGACAGATGGTTGTCCAGATGCCTCTTGAATGCCCACCACCTCCCCAGGTAATTGGTTCCATTGTCATATTGCTCTAACAGTCAGGAAGTTTTTTCCTGATGTCCAGACAGAATCTGTCTTCCTGTAACTTGAGCCCATTCTTCCGTGTCCTGCAATCTGGGTTGATCGAGAAGAGATCCCGGCCCTCCTCTGTGTGACAACCTTTCAAGTATTTGAAGAGTGCTATCATGTCTCCCCTCAATCTTCTCTTCTCCAAGCTAAACATGCCTAGTTCTTTCAGTCTCTCCTCATAGGGCTTTGTTTCCAGACCCCTAATCATCCTCGTTGCCCTCCTCTGAACACGCTCCAGCTTGTCTGCATCCTTGTGTGGTGCCCAGAACTGGATGCAATACTCAAGATGGGGCTTAACCAGTGCCGAATAGAGGGGAACCAGTACCTTGCATGATTTGGAAGCTATACTTCTATTAATGCAGCCCACTCAGTCATTTGGCCCAACCCAAAATTTGGCACCCAACACAGCTGCCTAGTTCCCCTCCCCTAGAAACATCTCTGTGCCTATGCTTCCTAAGATTACCACTTTTAGGTATCACAGCACAGGATGCTGCCATCTAGCAGATGTCCACCTCTCTCAGTACTATCTACACTGCTTGGAGATGGCTGTCCAAGGTTTTAGACAGGGATCTTTCCCAGTCCTAACTGGAGATGTTGAGGAATGTACCTGGGAACTTTTGCAGGCAAATCAGGGGCTCTAACACTTAGGTACAGCCCTTCCCTAATAAGGAAACGGGTACCGCAGGAGATGGCCCAGTCAGCAAAGGACTGGGTAACCATACCTCCTCTTTTACAGAGGACAGCCCTCTATTTGAAGGACTGCCAGAGGACTGTCTTCTATTTTGAAGGTAGTCCCCTATTTGAAGGAGTGTTCAGTCCCAGTCCAGTTTAAAGATAAAGAAGGGAGAGAAGCGCCTTGAAGTTACCCATCAACAGCACCTGGACAGCAGACTGAAGAAGGCACACAGGTCCCCTGTTCACAGACTTACACAGAATGATGAGATGTACTGTATTTCAATTTAAATTATACTATTTCTAAATTTGCACCTATAGATACAAATTGGCATATACAATTTTGTGAAACTTTGCAAACTTACAAACATTCATGACAATTTTATGTCTTCTTTCAGAGTGATTTATGTCCTCTTATTCGTAATGCACAAGTGCCCCCCCCTTCAGGAAAAGGTGGTTTCGATCTTGGAATTATAGGCTCATCCTGCTTCCGCCACACTCTATGCTGCTATATTGTGGCCGTCTCATCACTAGATGGTTATGGCTCCACGGTTGGTGGAGCTGTGGTTCCATTCTGGATTTCAGTCAGGACCAGCCAGAACTCTTAAAGGAGCTGTCCAAGGTGCTGAACCCCAGCCTCAAAATGGGTTCGGCACCTTGGATAGCTCCTTTAGAGTTCTGAACGGAATCCCAGCCCCATTAAAATCTGAGCCACCACTGCTATGCATCTCTCCAACCTCAGCATGCGGCAGACACCAGCTATGGCATGAGGCCTGCAGTGCATGGGAAATGCACCGCAGTCTGTTCTCTCGAGCAAACCCTGCCCTGATCTCCTCCGCAACAAAATGTATTTTCAATCGAGCAGCCAATTATTGTGTAATTGCCCATAAATTTAGAATGACACTGAAATTATTTCATGCACAGATCCAAGGACAACATTTTCTCTTCATAAATGTGGGATTCAGGGGCAGCGAAAAGGACAGAGTCAGCTGATATTTCACTAATGGATTGATTTACTTTCCTGGAATGATAATTGTCCATTTACTTAAATAGCTGGGCACTTGTACAAAGGCCTGGCCTATTAAGTGGAAAACGCTTCCTCCTAGCAAGGCACAGATTCTCAGCTTGATTTGTAGCTTTTTAAGTGCAAAGTAGGTAGAAGGTATGGTTGGAATTCATTTCCCATCTACCCACCAACCCCTCCTGCCCGCGCCCGTCACAGATGATCCATCATACCAGTGCCTGCGGATAATATGCAAAGCATGTAGGCTCCCCTTCTCTGTGTCAGAGGGGGGCAGTGGGCAATTTATTCTAAGCACCTGGCATGATTGGAAGATGAGTCAGCATGGAAGGAATCTTGATGCAGCTGCAGCTGCAACATGCTCCCCATCAAAAGCAGTGTGAGCCGAGGAAGGAAATCTATAGTACGACAGAGCTCCGTCACTACAGGTGGCTGTGAATCACCACCTTGTGAGCTCAGATAAGATCTGAGCACCACCAAAGCATTCATTCAAGGTTCAGAATCTCAGTTTGGAGAAGCTCTCAGGAGCAGTTTTCCAGTGGTGGGCGGAGCTGAAGGCAAAAGGGGCGGGGCAAAAAAAATCCCAGCATATTTTAGCTTAATGCTCTTATTGCCAGTAACTAAGCCTTAGGAGAAGGATTTCATCTTTTTAGAATGGATGAAGGGGCTATGCAAAACCTTGGAAAACACCAAATGCTTGTAGTCAGGGGAAATGGGTGTGGCCGAGGGAAGAGTGTGGCCTGTTGGGCAAATCCAGAGGGCTGGATTGGGACCTCTGATCCTGAGATTCTCCCAAACTCTTGCCCCATGCAACTGACACTCAGGGGTATACTCATGAGGAGGGAACAGAAGCCATGTCAGGTGAACATAGCTTAACCACTGGAATTCGTGCTGTAGCTCAGCCTTCCCCAAGCCAGTGCCCTGCAGATGTGCTGGATTACAATTCCCAACATCCCCATCCAGCATGACCAGTAGCTGATAGGACTTGGTGTCAAAGACATCTGGAGGGCAGCAGCTTTGGGGAGACAGATGTAGCCCTTGAGATCTCATCCTTCACTCCTCACCCACTTTTGCAGCCTGGATGTTTGTCATTTCCAAAACTGGATTTGGAATCCCTGCAGATTGAATTCAATGCTTTGGTAGTATATAGCAAGTTTGTAATGATGCAACACATCTTCCCTGTCCTCATGAAGTCTCCTATCTCAACCATATGGGAGACCTTGAGACTGAAGAGGTCTATATCTTGGTTACCTTGGCCAGTAATCACTGAAGACTTGGGACCATTTTATTAAAATTATTCAGAGAACACAAGTTACTGTCAGTAACTAAACTTTAGGAAAGGCATTCCAGAAACCACAAAACAATTGCAGTTGGGAGAAAGAGGCTGAAGCCAAGAGAAGAGCACCCCAGGAGGCTGGATTGGGCTTCATGCAGGCCAGATTGGGACCTTGGGTTCTGTACACCTCCTTTAATGGAGGTAAAAAGTTGCACCTACTTAAATTCTCCCTTCTTCACAACTATTGGGGATGTCCAAGGAAGGGGCAGGCAGGGAATTCAAGTTGGACACGTTTGCCATTCCTGAACTAGAACACGCTGAGCATGAAAATGTGCCTGTGAATAGGGAGGAGGGAATATGAACATTTGACGGAAGTACAAAGATTGATCTGTTCCTTCCATAAGCATCCTTAGACCCTCCAGAGCACAAATCCAAGACAGAAAGAGGATCATGGTGATAACCTACAAAGGCATTTCAGAGCCATTCTTACCCTTGTTGGATGCTGTTCTCTAGGGGAACCTGAAAACCTGGAGGGATGGGAGGAGGAGGAGGCAACAGACCAGTCATATTCTGCGAGGAACTCCACCGTGAGAACTTTGGAGAACTGTATGTTTTCAGCACCTTTTTCGTCTCCCCTAGGAAGGAAGACAAGGAAAAGATACAGCATTAGCCATTTCTGGCTTGTACACAATCTCCAGTTCTTAGAGTCATCCGAAGAAGGGGCAGCTAATGCATCTCCACCTTCCCAGGCAGATAAATTCTCCTCCCACACAGTCATTCACCTATTCAACTCCCTCAATCATGGCATTAGAGTCTGCTCAGTGGTAGAGCACATGCTTTGTATGCAGAATGGAGGAAGTGGTGGGAAAGGCCTCTATCCCAAGACTAGGAAGGTCACAAAAATCAGCCACAGAATCAAATGTGTTCAGTCTTCTTGAATCTGACGTGTAAATTACACTGGCTTTTGCACTATCTGGCAGATTCTGCAGACTTGTGGACCATTTTCCTAACCTTTAGGAATTGTACACAAAATTTGTAATAGACCAATTTGCAAATAATAAACCAGCCAAAAAATGTGCATTTCCTCCATAGGCTCAAGTGTAAAAATGCACATTTGGGGGGAAATTTGTGCACAAACTTGGAAACTGGGGTAAAATGCGTACTTTGGAGTCTGTGCATTTGGGGGTGCACATTTTCATATCTACGAATTTGTGATAATTGGGAAACTTCTGATTCTGCTGATGAGCAGACAGCACAACAAAACATACCTGACAATCCACAGATGCAGATCGAATGGATTTTACAAAATCTGTACATCTCTACCACCAATGGGAATGTAGGGGGATGGTGAAGGGACCAAGCAATTAATGAGCAAGTGCCCAGATTAAATCTCTCCACTGCCAAGGATTTATTAGTGTGCCTTAAACAAACCTTCCATCCACCTCTCTCTCTCTCACCCACCCACACTACACACCAAGCTGCAGGAGGGGATAAAAGTACCACCTGCCTTATAGGACTATTGTTGTGAGGACTGAAGTGCCATACAAATGCAAAGCATCATTATAGAGGAAGAGTTCTTTTCTACCATGCTTCCAATCTCAAGTCCTCTGTGTAATCAAGGAGAAGAGCAGAGATCTACCAGTCCCATCCAATTCCAGCTAGAAATTCTCTCTCAGTCTCTGTGCCCATTCCAGCTGCAGCCCTGTTTTCTTCTGCTATGTCGCTGTGCCCTCCCATCATCTAAAGGGGTATCATTTTCTCTAAACTCTAACGAGGCTCGCATTCAAAGCCACAGAAAGATCCCCTACTATTAGACCATCTCTTAATACTTAATTCTAACTGCTGAATCATCAACCGACCATCCCAGACCATTCATTACTACTCCACCGAACATAGGAATGATCAACCAGCAACTTAAAAATGCTAACTTTAAGATATTTTAGATATTAAAACATGTTTAGAAGGAAAAATCACTAGTGAGGTGGTCCTTTTAGGGTTCAACAGAGTTCCACGTTGTGCCCAACTCAGCTTACATTTGCGAGCCAAGCTGTGGGTTTTTCCCAAACTCCGGGACGGTTTTGCACATCTTAGGGCCCACGTTAATTTGTGCAAATAGAGATTTCTGCAAAATTCATGCATAATTTGCAGTGTGTTTGTGTTGTTTTGTTTTTAAAGAAAGGAAGATCCACCAGCTAGCCTGATTTGCTGCAGATCGAATTCGGGTACGCAGCTGAAAACAGGCCGAGGTCAGGGGGCTGAGCAACTGAAGTCTCGCTGACCTCCACTCCCCAAACAGATTCCCTAGTCATTACAGTTCATAAGGAACATCTCACCTCCAAAAAGGCTCGAATGCTTAGGGCAGCCTTGCCCAACCTGTTGCGCTCCAGAAGTTTCTGACCAACTTGACATGCTGTCCCAAACAGCATGGCCAATCATCAAGAATTCTGGGAGTTGTAATCCAAAACATCTGGAGGGTGCCAGGTTGGAGAAGGCTGGTGCAGGGAAACAGCAAACAGAAGGGAAATACAAACAATGGCTCCCTTGTTAATACTGGACCGTTAAAGGAGACTGTGCAAATGTTTTGAGTCCAGTGCTTGGTGTTGCGGTGGTGCAAAACAGCACAAGATTAGATTGTTGGAAAACATATTTTCTACAACAGAATGAATGTGAGATTGTTTTCCTTCTGAACATGAAGCCTTTCAAAATATTTTAACAAGTGCATCCAATGAATATTAGAATCACACTGGTTTTATACATGAAATGAGGGGTTCTCGTGGTTCTAATTAGATGTACTGATGAAATCGCAGGGGGAGGGGGGCTGAGGAAACAGGAATTTGGCAAATTGTGGACTCTACCTCTGTGGATGTGGGGGTGACTCTTTGGGGAGATGTACTAGATTCTTGAAAAGGCTTTGGAGCACAGATACACACTTCTGAATGCATCAACTCTCACAGCCCTTGGGCCCTGGTCTGATGTGTTGACCTGGGTTGATGATGTCAGGAATTCACGTCAACATGTCAAACCTTGGCCTAGGCCTAGCAAGTGGTCCTTGGGAGGGCCAGGTCCAGATTATCTCTGCTGCTCCCCCTCCATGAGTATACCACTCACCTCCTTCTCTGCTATCGCCTATCCCCATTTGCTTGCCTGTCCTTTTGAACCCAATTAACACCATCTCCCAGAGAAATAGGTGGAGGTTTCAGCTCCTTCTCCTTTCTCCTCTCACTGCTTGTTTGCTTGAAGAGGGCAGGGGAACAGGCAGCAATAGCAAGGATGAGAAGCAGCAGGGCTAGGAGATTCCAGGGTTTGCTAGTGCCCGTTCCAGGGCATGGGCCTTGCAAGGTGCCCAACAATGTTGAGCTCAAACAATGACCTTGGGTCTCAGGCTGGCAAGAATCCAGATTTACTTCAAAACTGCTACCAACAGAATAGGAATGGGTCAATCTGTCGAGCTTAATTTTGCTCAAATTCGTCTTCTTTTTTCTACTATTAGGTTCCTGCCATCCTGTTTCCAAATCAGGATTGCACATCCCCACCCCTGGTTTGCACAAAAAAAGTGTATATTTTTGCATGGTTATTCAAAATATACATTGCAGGTTTGAGGTTTAGATGCATTCTGGTTCATGTGTAGGTCCTGGAGGTACAATTTTGGCATGTTCACATTGAAATGCGAACCCAACAAATTTCTCAGCCATTCCTATAGTGGAGCTTGCACATTGTTAATTTGATCACAAGTTGCTATTAGCACTGAGGTTCTGCTTCTAGGCTCCATGGTGTTTGCATCTAATGTAAGGAGACTACAGTCTCTCTCTCTCTCTCTCTCTCTCTCTCTCTCTCTGTGTGTGTGTGTCAGAAGCAAGTCTGTCAACATTGGCCTTCTTGTAGGAAACTAGGAATAATGTTCTCCTTGAAAGTCTCATTAAACAGCATCCCCCGACCCATGTATGACTGCTAGATCCAATTCAGATTGGGGAAAATGTAATGCATCAGAGAGAGAGAGAGAGAGAGAGAGAGAGAGAGAGAGAGAGAGAAAGAGAGAGAGAAGGCCCAGATAAGCATTAACTGCCTGACAGAATATCTATTGTCAAATTGATCAGACACTTAGTTTTCTGAGCTGCAGGGATGTGGAAAGGAGATTAGAGCAATAACGCTGCCCAGTATCTATAACAAGTCACAACCAACAGGGCTGTTACCTCGAATTCAGTTCCTTTCTGCAGGTCACAGCACCAAAGACGGTGTCCAGGACAATTGTTTGTGAGTTCTGCTAACGTTATTCATTGACACAGAAGAGGGGCAGGTGTAGTCCATGCTACAACTTTTTGTCTATCACTGTTTGCTTACACATGATTCTACAGGCACCTGATTTCTCCCCGCCCTATCTCCTAATCCTCATCTCTCCTCTAAGAACTCTCCTGTCAAGGATCACATCTGTGTCTTCTGTACAACTCCTAGTACATGGCTCATGACAAAGGAGGAGGAAGGGGAGAAGGGAATAGGAGCCTTTCTTTGCCAAAAAGAACTGTTCTCAGCTCGTGACGTAGCCCAAAATCACAAGTACATTTAAAACTGATTTAATTATCACTCCCCCACTTCAGTTAATGCATGCTGTCACCATTCACAAGTTATACTATTCTTGCTTTATGTGGCACCACACCCCCTCCTCTAGTGCAGGGGAAGAGAATCCCCTACCTTTTCTAACCCAGATGCTAACTTATAGTGCCCTGCAGGTACATGCAAATCCCACAGGAATCTCTCAGGTAGGGTAATACAGTTTTTGTAATATCCATTCTATCTGCGTTTTCATATAATCATAGAATAATAGAATAGTAGAGTTGGAAGGGCCTATAAGGTCATCAAGTCCAACCCCCTGCTCAGTGCAGGAATCCCCCTTAAAGCATCCCTGACACATGGCTGTCCAGCTGCCTCTTGAATGCCTCTAATGTGGGAGAGCCCACCACCTCCCTAGGTAAGTGGTTCCATTGTCGTATTGCTCTAACAGTCAGGAAGTTTTTCCTGATGTCCAGCTGGAATCTGGCTTCCTGTAACTTGAGCCCATGATTCCGTGTCCTGCATTCTGGGTTGATCGAGAAGAGATCCCGGCCCTCCTCTGTATGACAACCTTTCAAGTATTTGAAGAGTGCTATCATATCTCCCCTCAGTCTTCTCTTCTCCAGGCTAAACATGCCCAGTTCTTTCAGCCTCTCCTCATAGGGCTTTGTTTCCAGACCCCTAATCATCCTCGTTACCCTCCTCTGAACACGCTCCAGATAGTCTGCATCCTTCTTGAAGTGTGGTGCCCAGAACTGGACACAATTGTCAAGATGGGGCCTAACCAGTGCCGAATAGAGGGGAACCAGTACCCCGTGCGATTTGGAAGCTATACTTCTATTAATACAGCCCAAAATAGCATTTGCTTTTTTTGCAGCCACATCACTCTGTTGGCACATATTGAGCTTGTGATCTACAACAATTCCAAGATCCTTCTCGCTTGTTGTATTGATTAGCCAAGTATTCCCCATCTTGAAACTGTGCATTTGGTTTCTTTTTCCTAGGTGTAGAACTTGGCATTTATCCCTATTAAATTTAATTCTGTTATTTTCAGCCCAGCACTCCAGTCTATCAAGATCACTTTGGAGTTTGCTTCTGTCTTCCAAAGTATTAGCGATCCCACCCAATTTTGTGTCATCTGCAAATTTGATAAGCTTTCCCTGCACCTCCTCATCCAAATCATTAATAAAAATGTTGAAGAGCACTGGGCCCAGGACTGAGCCCTGTGGTACTCCGCTCGTTACCTCCACCCAGTGTGAAAAGGTACTATTGATAAGCACTCTTTGAGTCTGATTCTGTAGCCAACTGTGGATCCACCTAATAGTTGTTCCATCTAGCCCACTTTTCACTAGTTTGTGAATCAGAATGTCATGGGGCACTTTGTCAAAAGCTTTGCTGAAGCCAAGATATACTATGTCCACAGCATTCCCACAGTCCACAAGGGAGGTTACCTGATCAAAAACTGAGATTAGATCAGTCTGACAGGATTTGTTCTTGACAAATCCATGCTCTCTTCTAGTAATCACTGCATTGTTTTCAAGGTGCTTACAGATTGACTTCTTTATAATCTACTCCAAAATTTTCCCAGGGATGGATGTCAGACTGACTGGTCTGTAGTTCCCAGGTTCCTCCTTTTTGCCCTTTTTGAAGATAGGGACAATATTAGCCCTCCTCCAGTCATCCGTCACTTCACCCATCTTCCATGATTTCTCAAAGATAATAGACAGTGGTTCTGAGAGTTCTTCTGCCAATTCCTTTATTGCTCTAGGATGCAGTTCATTGGGCCCTGGAGATTTGAACTCATTCAAAGAAAATAGGTGTTCCTTGATCATTTTTTTATCAATCTCAAACTGCAATCCTGCCCTTTCAGCTTGTACTTCACTTTTTCCAGGGGGGTCATAGACCCGCTTTTGAGAGAAGACTGAGCCAAAGTAGGAATTGAGCACTTCGGCCTTTTCTTTGTCATTTGTTACCAATTTGCCATCCTCATGAAACCGTTGAACCACCATTTCTTTCCTCTGTCTTTTACTATTCACATATCTGAAGAAAGCCTTTTTATTGCTTTAGCATCCCTCGCTAGCCTCAGCTCATTCTCAGCTTTAGCCTTCCTGACACCTTTCCGGCACTTCTGTGCTACTTGTTTGTACTCTTCTTTTGTAGCTTGGCCTTTCTTCCACTTCCTATATGTATCCTTTTTTATTTTCAGGCCATCTCTAAACTTTTAGTGGAGCCACATTGGTTTCTTCTGTTGTCTTCTATCTTTTTTCTTCTTCTTGGAATTGTTTGTAATTAGGCGTTTAAAATTTCCTTTTTTAAAAACTCCCACCCATCTTGGACTCCTTTTCTCATTAGGGTCACTTGCCATGAGACCTTACTTATCATAGTTCTGAGTTTATTAAAAATGGCTTTCCTGAAATCCAGAGTACATGTATGGCTACATTCAGCTTTTGCTTCCTTTAAAATCAAGGATGATGTGGTCATTTTCCCCCAGAGTTCCCATAACTGCCACTTTATCCACTAAGTCATTCCTATTGGTCAGTATCAAGTCAAGGATAGCTGTTCCTCTAGTTCCTTCCTCTACTTTCTGTACCAGAAAGTTATCAGCCACACATGTCAGGAATTCCTTGGAAGGGGCCACTTTTGGCAGAATTTGTCTCCCAACAGATATCGGACTAATTGAAGTCCCACATTACTACTACATCGGATTTCCTTCAAACACTGGCAATTTGCTTTTCAAAAGTTTTGTCATCTTCTCGTTGGCTGGGTGGTCAGTAGTAGACTCCGACTATCATGTTCCTTTTATTCCTTGCTCCATTTATTTTAATCCAGATATTCTCGATGGGGCTCCCAGGCTCAACCTCTAGTATTTCTGTGCAGGGATAAGTATTTTTAACATATAGTGCAACTCCGCCTCCCTTTCTATTTCTTCTGTTCTTGTTGAACAAGTTATGTTCTTTGATTGCTATATTCCAATCATGGGAGTCATCCCACCAAGTTTCAGTTGTATCTATCAAGTCGTATTTGCCTTCATGTAGTAAGAGTTCAAGTTCATTCTGTTTGTTTCCCATACTCTGGGCATTAGTATATAGACATCGAAGAGCATGTGCTTTGTAGTCTGGCTTCTTTCCTACATTGTTGTGAACCCTGTTTTGGGCACTATTGGAGCTGTTCTCTCTGTTATGGTGCATAAGCCTTCATCCATTGTTGCCTCCAAGTTTGCGTCTCCCACCCCCGTAGGATTCAGTTTAAAGCCCTCCTGATGAAGTTCTTCATGCTGTGGCCAAGCACATTCTTCCCAGCCCTTGTGAAGTGCAACCCATCCCTTGCCATCAGTCCATCTTCCAAGTAGCATAGCCCGTGGTCCCAGAATCCAAATCCCTCACGTCGGCACCACCTTCATAGCTAGTTGTTTGCCTGGAGTATTTTTCTTTCCTTTTCTAAACCTCTTCCAAGAACTAGGAGGATGGGTGAGAAAACTATCTGGGCCCCAAAGTTCTTGAGGTTCCTTCCCAGAGCCTCAAAGTCTGATGTGATTTCTTCATAGCTCTGCTTGGCAATATAATTTGTTCCCACATGGATGAAAAGGAAAGGATATGTGTCAGTGGGCTTGATGAGCTTTGGCAACCCTTCAGTCACATCTCTAATCTGTGCTCCAGGGATACAGTATACCTCGTGAGGCCATGGGTGTTCACAACATACTTGGGTTTCAATCTCATGCAGCAGGGAGTCTCGCACAACTACTCTCCTCTTCTTCTTGGTCGACTGCCTCTTGCTCACTGTTGCATGGGGTCCCCTGTAATTCTTCCTCTGCAGGCTGTCCTCCAGGCTCATCCTCCAGTAGCTGAAAGCAGTTGTATAACTCTAATGGTTCCACTGGTGCAGAGTGTCTTCTACTTCTTCTGCTCCTAACTGTCACCCTTTTCCAAGGAGTTTCCTCTTTGTTGGCTTTCCTCATCTCAGCATTCTCGACTTCTGCTTCGGCTTGTTGTTGCTGTTCAATCTCTTGTGCGTCTTGTTCCTGTTGTAGTTCCACCATTCTGTCTAAGAACTCTTTGCCTTCTCTTATTCCTTGGAGGGTGGACACTCGCCACTCAAGTACTTTCACTTTTTTTTCCAATAGTGCAACCAGCTTGCATTTGTTGCAGGAGTACGCCATGTTGATCTCAGTCAGGAACATGAACATTGCACATACTTTGCAGGTCCCCACCACTAGAGACTCCTTTCTGTCCATAGTCTCCCTTTCTGTTTTGTTTCTGCCTTTTGATTGTGTTGGAATTTTGTTAAGGACCTCCCCCTTGACCTCCCCTGCCGAACGCCCCCTGACAAACTCCTGTATACTCTCCCTGTTCACTTGCTCTGATTACTCACTCTCTGGGAACTCTCTTCCTTATATTCCTTCTAGTCCAGCTGGGGCAGCTTCCTCTTCTCTACTCTGCTCAGTTATGAGTCATGAAACAGAATGAGTTTCCCCACTCACTCAAGTTGCTGACTGTCAGGTACCTTTTGTGCCATCATCTGCTCTTTGGCAGAATTCATTGTTTTTTTTAAATTTCCCAAATTTGCATAGATGCATACTTGCAAAAATCCCCAAACATGTGCAAATCACTCCATGCACATTTCATGATTTAGCCTATGAGGAAAATGTGCATTTTCAGCTGGTGTTCCTTTAAAAAAATTTTTTTGCATATTTTCCTATGACTACATTTTGCATAAAATTCTGGAAATTTTAAAAAACATGGTCTGCAAGTCCATGGAAAAGTCCACTCAGAAAAAGCCACTCTGCTGCAGAATCCATGGATCAGATTTATAGAAATCTGAACTCATATAATTCTGTTGTGGATTTCTCCAACATCCCTACCCTCAGGTCCATGTCATTACAAATTTTTCGCTGTCCATTCATCTGCTCTCCAGTGAAACTGACAAGATCAGGAAAAGGCATGGATAGCAAACAAGCAAGATGCTGAAGGAAATTTACATCACCAAAACTGACAAGCTTTTCACCACAACTCTTCTGTTTAGGCGACATAGGAATCCACCTTATACCAAGTCAGATCTTTGGTCCACCTAGTTCAGTGTCGTTCACACTGACTGGCAGCAGCTGACAAGGATTTCAGGCAACCCTACCTGGAGAATGCGAGGGATCGAACCTGAGACTTCTGCATGCAAAACATGTGCTCTACCATTGACCTACAGTCTTCCCTGCTAAAGCCATTCCTAAATCTATACAACTATATAGTGAAAAATGGTAGCAATGAACAAAAAATGCACGTCAGACAGATGGCACCAAAATCAGTGGCTCCATATGGATCCATTCTGGAGTTTAGTCAGAACCAGCCAGAACTCTAAAGGAGCTATCCAAGGAGTTGAACCTATTTGGGGATAGTGTTCAGCACCTTGGATAGCTCCCTTAGAGTTCTGGCTGGTTCTGTCTAAAACCCCCAGGGTGGATTCACAGCCCCTCTGAAATCAGAGCCACCAGCCTCCACTGACCCAAATGAAACTCAGGAATGTGGAAATGAAATGGTAAACCTCATGGACATTATTTAATTTGAAACACATGACAGAAACACAATCCGCCCCGCACGCTCAGGTCCTCTGGGAAGAACTTACTGCAGTCGGCCAAGACTAGGCTGACAACCGTTACCCAGAGGACCTTCTCTTCTGCCGCTCCCAGACTGTGGAATGACCTGCCGGAGGAGACTCGTCAACTTAACAGTCTTTTAGAATTTAAGAAAGCTATAAAGACTGTTCTCTTCCGGCAGGCATATCCAGTGGAATTTTAGAATGTTTTAAGGGTGTTTTTAGGATGTTTTAGGATTTTTTATGCAGTTTTAATAATATGTGTTATGTTTTCATCAGTTTTATGTATTTTATCATGTTGTTGTTCCCCGCCTCAATCCAGACGGAGAGGCGGATAAGAAATAAATTGTTATTATTATTATTGTTATTATAAAACTATCTTTCTATCTTTCACACTTGCTCACCAACTGTGGGAGATAAGCTCAGAAGTGCTTTTAAGTGACAGGTGTGAAATATGTGTGTTACATCAGCCTCTAGCAGCCTGTCTGACCTGGAAACAGTTGCCCATGCCTTGGTTACATCCTGGTTACACTATTGCAGTGAGCTCTACATGAGGCTCCTCTTGAAAAGTGTCTGGAAAATGCAAAATGTGGCACCTGGGCTCCTGACCTAGGTATCATGGCCACATCATCCCAATACTACAAGCTCTGTGCTGTTTGCCGATTGTTTTCTGTGTTTAATTTAATGTGTCAATTTTAACCTTTAAAGCTCTAAACTGCTTAGGTCCTAGATATTTGAGGGATCACTTGTCTTTGTATGAACCTGCTCAGTGATTAGGGTGCAATGTTTTAACAAAAAACAGTACTATAACTCCCAGCATTCCCCAGCCAGCCATGCTTTTCCTGTCTAAACATGTGTAGGTTTACAGCCTAAGAACATCTAGAGGAGGCTCTGGAAGACACTCCTGCTTGCAGAGGCCTCCTTGTCAGGCATGCAGGAAAGGACTTTCTCCAATGTTCCTTCCAAGCTCTAGAAAGCACTGCCTTTGGAGTTCCATCTGGTCCCCATATCACAAGTGTGATTGATACACTCCTTCAAACCTGCAGTGTAGCCAACTCTAGAAAATTACTTCCACTTACTTATTTCAGACTCCACCTCTATATCAGGGGTGAGGCCAGGGTGGCCCTCCCAGTGTAGTTGGACTCCCATCAGCCATAGGCAGCAGAGCCAAAAGTGATGGCTGGTGGGGTTTGTAGTCCAGCAACATCTGGAGGACCACACATTTCCCATCTTTGCCCTATATGGAAAAAAAAAAAACAAGCAAGCTCCTGCCTGCAACTTGAAAAGGGATAATCCTGGAGTGGAATTATTTATTACTTGATTCTGTTGCAGGTATAAACCAGCCTTTTGTTAGGGTTTCCAAGTACTCTGGCAGCTCACACTAGGGATGGATGAGAGTTTCATTTCCATTTGTGAATCATCAAATCTTATTTATTAATTAAAACATTTGTATCCTGCCCTATACCATTGGAATCAATGGTATGAGATTGGGAGCTCATCGCATTCACAACCCTTGAAATTGAATGGAAGTGCATTTTTTCAAAAAAACCTCACACATTCTCAACCTAGTATTTACGTTTTTTTTAATGCATATATATATATATATATATATCTTTGAAATGCACTTTAAAAAGATGCATTTTCACACTTTAGTCAATGGGGTGGAAGTACTCCCTTTTTTAAAAAAAATGCTTACAGAAATGAGAACTTTCCCTGTTTGAAGGGAAAGAAAACCAGATTGCAAACAGAAATAGGAGCAAAGCAAAATGAGCTTTGAAAGTGCATTTGGAGAATCTGGATGAAGTAATTGTCCCTCGTTCTGCCATCCCTAGCTCACACTGCTACAACAAAAACAAAAACAAAAACAACACACACACACTACAATCCATTTTGAGACAGAAACCCATCGCATTCTCTGTTCCCAGAATGTCCAATTTAGCCACAGAGCCTCTCAGACACTGCCTCATGAATAACTGAGAAGAATTTATGGGCATGGGGCACTGGGGAGAGGGGTGGCAGAGGCCGTGCGCAAAGTTGAAGAGGAGAAGCTTCCTCGGCTGCCACGCAGCCTCATTAAGCATTAGAAAGAGCTTCAAAAGATGCCTCTTTGTCCAAGAGCCAGCTTGGCAGTTGGAGGCTCATCTGGCATTGGGGCTTCCTTAATAAAAGCAATGGCAGTAGATTGCAGCCCTACCTCCAGAAGCGCATCTATTTGCCACCGGAGCTGACTTTATAAACACAGAGTTCAGAGACAGTCTAACAGTCTTACCTCTAGCTCTTGAAAGGCCGTGACAGCCAAGCTACTTAAGGCCAGTCCAGGCCTCCCCTAAGGAGACTCTGGGCACTTGCTAGGGATTGAATAAAGCCATCCCTCACTCATTCTAGCCCATTTTTATTCGGGATGTCCGTCATTTGGAAATCCTTTAGGGATTCAATAGATTTCCATTTCCCACTTGATTCAGCTTGCATTCATTTCCCCCTAACTCGGGAGACTTTTTGGCCTCCCCCCCCCTTTTTTATAGCAGGCGCTGAAATATGCACAGATACAGATTTGTGCAAATGGCAGCCAAATTGTGCACAACTTGCGCAAACTTGTGCAAATTGCAGCTGTAATGTGCACAAATTGAAAAATAAGGGAAATCCACTAACTGGCCCTACTCATTGCAGACCAAGCCAGACCAGTTAGCAGAAAATGGAACAACATCCTGGGGGCCAAACCAACAAAAGCTCATCAAGCTCGAGCCCCCAAACAGATTGCTCCAACATCACTAAATTTTATTTATTTATTTATTAATTTATTTATTCATTTAACAACATCTAGGAGAGAGATTGTAGCTCAGTGTTCATGCACATGTGTTGCAGACAGGGATGGGGGAGAAATCCATCCAGTTCAATTTTAATGCAAACATACCTAATTTTGCACTGGTAAAGCAGTATGCAAACCATCACTCAGTTGCCTTTCAAAATCTGCATTCCTCCAAATGTTGCAAAGGATTTCTCCAATCAAACAATGTGTACAGAAATGCATAGAGGAGAGAAAATAGTATTCAAATATGTATTCTTAGGAAAAACACTCACAAATGTGTGTGTATGTTAGGGAAAATGCATATCTCCAGAGACATGCACAAAAAATGCTTTTGAATTTTCGTGCAACCTTTTCTTCTTTTTTTAAGAAGAAATATTGAATTTTGGAATGGAGTGGACTGGGGAAACTCTCAACTGAACTTCAAATTGGAAAAATAAGAAACTGACAGAAACCAAAACTGAAAGATTCATACACTAGTAGTTTCATGCAGGGCTGGCCCATTCTTGTAGGAGCAAGTACCATAATCTCTCTCTGTGTGTGGTTTGTGTTTGTGTGTTTGTGTGTGTTTTGGAGTGGAAGTGTATAAGTGAAGGCAACAATTTGTGTCTGAATGGTGCAGCAAGACTTTTAAAAGTATTGTTCATAGCAAGTTGGAGGGTGCTACATGACCTCCATTTCCAGAAGCAAAATGTTTTGGGCTAGCACTCTTTGCATGAAAGCCCAGTCCCTGGCACTTCCAATGAGGAGGAATATCAGTAGAAGGTCTGGGAAATCCCACCCCCTTGTAGAGCTAATGCCATTTACGCCAGTCTTCCCCAGCATGGTGCCTTGCAGAAGTATTGGACAGCAACACCCATGATTCCCAGCCAGCATGGCTAGGAATCATGGGAATAGCAGTCCCACACATCTGCAAGGCACCTGGTTAGAGAAAACTGGAGTAGACAATACTGAGCTACATGGGCCCAATGCCCCAACTTGGTACAACATTTGGGGCTTTTTAGTTTGCCACGAGGTAAATACAAGCAAGTCATGGGGAGAATAAAGCTGGCTGGCAGAAGAGTCGGTACAAGTAAATGGAAGTCCTTCAAACAGCACGGAGTTAAACTCCAGGAATCACTCTTGCAAGGTGTAGTGATCGCCACTAACTTGAATGGCTTTAAAAGAGGATTAGGTAAATTCATGGACAATGAGGCTATCCATGACTGGAGCTTATGGTGGCTCTATGCCACTTCCAGGATCCGAGGCAGCATACTTCTGAATACCAGTTGTTGGGGAACCACAGAGGCTGAAGGCTACTGCCCTCATGTCCTGCTTGCAGGCTTGCCATAGGCATCTCATTGGCCCCCATGGGAAACAAGATTCAGGATTAGATAGGTCTTTTGTTTGATCCAGCAGGGCTCTTCTAATAGTTTTAAGCAAGTTCAGTTCATACAGAAAAAACGGCTGCCTCATCCGCTATGAGATTCTCAGGTCTTGCCTCTTAGAGAGGGTTAGATCTTCCAAATATGGTGTCGATCACCTAGCAGCAGAATCCTAAGCTGGACCAGCAATCAGACCACTGAGCCATGGATGGGGAAGGGAGGCCATGCAGGGGTTTTGTCACGTCCATTCCATCTGTGTTTTGTGGATTATCAGGCACCTTTTGTTACGTCATCCACTCATTAACGGAATCAATTTATTTATTTTTAGGACTGTACAATTCCATTCCACTTGTGCAAACGCACACTAAGTGCACACTTGTCCTAATGTGCAACAGTGCAAGTGCAAATTTGTGTGAATCTCCCAAAAGTAAAAAAGAAAACCTGGACCACTAATCTGCAGAATCAATGCGACTTGGAAAAAGCCAGTCCGCTGCGGAATCAATTGTGGGTTTCTTTGGCTACCCCAGGTATAGCAGGTATAGGCACCTGGTGCCCTCCAGATGTTTTGGACTTCAACTCCCATCCATCCTTGCCAGCATGGCCAATGTGACATCTCAATGACTGGCAGCACATTGGAGAGAGACATGTGACCATCTTGTCAGAGGGCAGTCCAAAATGTTAGGGCTCTAAAAGAAAAACTGTGGAGGCTGATTTAGCCCCCGTATAAGATGGCAGCTTCAGCAAACCTTTGAAAACATCAGCATGTTTGCGTACCATTTAGAAGAGCCTCCACCAACCTAGTACCCTCCAGATGTGTAGGAATACAACTCCCAGGCAGTGATAATGGGACTTGTACTCCAGCACATCTGAATGGCACCAGGTCGAGGAAGGAATGCAGTCCCTGCCCACAGGGGTACAATCTTAGAGCCACACCAGACATGATGCCAAAACCCACATCCTTAGAAAGCGTGCAGGGTGGTAGTGCTGACTCCAGGTGTTTTTTTTGGGGGGGGGGGGCTCTTCAGCAGGACACTCTCAATGAGGCCCCTTCCCTCAGTGAGTCGACCATTTCAGCTGCCATGGCCACCAGCTCCTCCTCCTCCTCTTTCTCATTGTTGCGCCACTTGCTTGCTTGGCAGGCAGAGGGCCAGGGAGCAAGCAGGCAGCAGCATCTGCTGCGCCTCCTTCTCACCTCCACTGGTGACAGGGCCTGAGTGAGAGGCAGGTGAGCAAGCGGGTTGCAATGGTGAAGAGGAGGGGCTGGTCAGTGCCCCCCCATTTGCTGGAGTGTAGACCCTTGCCAAATGCCCAAACATGCCTAGGGACGGTCAAAACAGGCAATGTTTGAGCTTGCGGAGCTTCACTGAATTCTTCCTCAAAGCTCGTTTCACCACATTTGCATTTCCAAACCATTCCTGTCCAAACACAGGCATTCCCCACCATAGCCTAAAGTACAAAGGTGCAGATTGGGGGGGGGGGGGGGGTTTGCTGTGTAAATGTGCATTTGTGTTCACACTTGTGCAAATGTGCATGTGAGCACATGCACATTTTCAGAAGCATTTGCACACTTTCCAATGAGAACACAAGTTTGGGAAACTATGAAAATCCCTGAGAATTCGAGTTGTGAATGGGACATGTTCACATGATTTGCGAACAGGAGCTCAGTTCTTATACATTCCCAAACAAGCCATCTCTTGACACTGCAATGTTTTTCCTAAAAGGAAATCAATTCCAGGTTTGTGGGGATGCATTTTCATTGAGGACACAATGGACAAGAAGGAGAGTTTTAACCCTCCACTCCCCAGCTACACTCCTGCCAAAGATCACACACACGCTATTAACCTTAGGAAAAAATGCTCCCAGTGGAACCACGCATATGGATCCCAGATTCAAGTGAGACCTGTGTTTAAAATGGCAATGGCATGCTGTGTGAATTTTGCCTGCCCCAATCTCCCAGGATGACAAGCCATGAAGATGACATGACAAAGGGTGTGTGGCTGCACTATATGCCCAAGCATAAACCGACCTAAGGTTCTAAAAGAGAGCTGGCCACCAGAATGAAAAAAGCATTAGCGATCATCTCTCTTGGCAGAAAAGTTCTTAGAGGCTAGCTCTTGTAATCAAGACTCAACATGATTCTCTGCTGCCCTCTACTGTTCTGTCAAGAGAGATGGAATGTGATCCTAAGTAAAGGCATTCAAAGATAGGAATGTGTATCATATCGTTAAAATGTACGATAACGATACGATATGCTCTTTACCATGCATGCGTTTAACGATAACGATATGATAGAAAAACCTCTGATAAATATCCGATCCGATAATTTTCAGCCCGATTATATCGGATTATCGGACTGCCATATAAATAAACCTATAACTTCTGTATTTTAAAAGTTAGAGGCTTGAAACTTGGTCACAGTGCTTATGGGGTATGCCTAAGTATGTGTATGAAATTTGAGCTTGATCCCTTCAACCCCCGATTTTATATGAATGTATTAAAGATCATTTAAATTCTGACAGGTCAGAATGACAGCTCGCCATGTGCGTTCATTCAGACCTGTCAAAAAGTTGCAGAATCTTTAAAAAAATCATATAAAATCAAGGGTTGGAGGGATCGATCTCAAATTTCATACACATGTCTAGCACATGTTGCTACACATATTTCAGGTCAATCCCTCCATCCTTGTATTTTATATGAATTTTTAAAAGATCATGCAACTTTTGATCTGTCAGAACTTAAACATTCTTTAACAAATTCATATAAAATCGAGGGTTGGAGGGATCGATCTCAAATTTCATACACATACTTAGGCATACCTCATAAGTATTGTGACCAAGTTTCAAGCCTGTGACTTTGAAAATACAGAAGTTATAGGCATTTTGTCTAAAAAATTCAGCTCTATAGGGCACAATGGGGCTGCAAATTAAATATCGGATTTTCGATAATTATTGTGAAGACGATACAATTAACCTACGATATTATCGGAGATGATAATTTTTTTGGTCCGAAATTCCGATAACGATAAAATACAATATTTTTGGGCGTGCACGTCCCTATTGAAAGAATGTCAGGAAAAAGCTAAGGTAGCTGTGTTGATCCCAGGGACCAAGCATAGTGGAGAAATTATCTTTTCCTGGGGCCCAGAAATCAGCAAGCTTTGTAGGACTCTTCTTCAGGCTGGATGTTATGCTACACAAAAAACAAAACCGTGGGGGTTCATAATTAAAAACCCATGTCCTTGTTCACATGTGTAGTAGTGCCTTGAGCACTACTCCAGTTGTGTTGGATTATGATTCCTATATGTACTTGTCCAACACCAAGTTGGGGAATACGACTCTGGTAGAGAATGTCAGGGGAGACCCAGGGCATGGTAGTTATTCCAAGCAAATGTATCTGAAGAAAAAGGGTTTGTTACCACACACACACATCCATGTTGCCACTTCCCACAGGTATCCTGTGAGGGGGGCTCTAGTTGGATTTTAGGTACAATTGAAATCAACAGGACATGTTACTTGTGGCTCAAGACCCATTTGATTGCAATGGGAACTAAGTTTAACCATCGTAGTCTGGAACCCTACCCTAGGATTCAACCCATTTTCTGATGCCTTCATTTGCCCCTAGCTTGTGAAGAAGCAGGTCCTTCTCCTACCCTGGATTCTCTGGAGCTTTCCAGAGCTGATTCCACTGGTCCGACTGCCATGGCGGCTCCAGTCTGGTGAAACATTAGGTGGCGGCATGGGTGTGCTGTGTGCTTGTTGTAGCTCTGGAGAAGAAAAAAGACATTACCGTTGACATGTATTCCTGTTATAACAACTCCATAGGAGGTACCATGATATGTTATAGCACTCTTGACTGGCTGGAAGAAGTGCAACTCTGCAGAGCTGGCCCAACATGTTCTGCTGCCTGTGGCAAAGAACAAGATGGTCCGTGCCCCAGTCCAACTACAGAAGGTGACCAGAGACGCCATTGAATTTGTACAGGTCACAGCAATAGTAACACATTGGAAACAGGAGAGCATCCTCCACAGAACCTCAGAGTAGCAGACTAGCTTAGGGGTCAAAGAGCAGACCTCATGATACACACAGTTCTGTCTTCCAATTCTTTTTCGCCACCTTCACCATTTGCTGCCTGAAGTGACTGCCTTATTCTGCTTAATGGTAGGGCCAGCCCTGACACTTGGATACTGTGATTTGTTTCATGCAACTCAGTCTGTTGTGTTGCCCATCACTTTTTGGCGCCCAGTCAAGACTTTTCTCTTTTCCCAGACGTTTAGCAGCATATGCTGAGTTTTTAATTGATCCCAGATATGTTTTTAGGTTTGGGTGACAGCTCAAAGTTGTTTCCAGATATATATTGTCTTTGTGTATACTGTCTATTTTATATTTTTTATGGTTTAAAATGTTGTATATTGTTGTTAATGTTTTAATCTTTTATAAACCATCCAGAGAGTTTCAACTATGGGACAGTATAGAAACCATCATCATCATCATCATCATCATCATCATCATCATCTCTTTGCATTTTTTTAAGATTTTATCACTTTTCCAAAAAAGGAAATCAACAAAGAGAAAAGAGAGAGTAGCAAAAATAAGAAAGACATCAAAAGAAATACAATTAAATTGAATTATTGACAGAGCACTCCTAAGCTCTATTCACATTTTTCCACTATTACTTTACAATCCAAGACATACATGGAATCCATGTCCTGCTTAGATTTTTTCTTTATTGTTCTTCTGTATGTCAATCTTATGTTTAGTCTCCTTTCCTTAGTCTGAGGAAAGGTTTTGACAAATACTGCTGCCTGCATATGTCCGTGATCTATGTATAGAATAAAGTCTCGCCATGTTTTATAGAAGTCAGATGTTTTGACTTTGCCTTTAGCTAGTTTCAGTTGGTATGTCAATTTTCCTGCCATGGCTATTTGACAGAAAATAGCCTTTAGATTTTCATCATATATTAGTGTGTTTGCATTCTTACAGTGGCTGGTCAATCCACGGCTGGCATCAAGGGATGGCATAGCTGGGCCCTTGCCAAGGGCTCACACCCCAGAAGGTACCTCAGCCCACAGTTCTGGTAGCTCATCTTATGGGGTAGCTCATCTTATGGGGTAGCTGTACACAGTTCTGGCCCTGGTGGAGTCTGGCACTCCTTATGGAAACCGGCTATTACAGACTAAATAAATACGGCATACGGGAGTTGGGAAGAGCCTTGGCAGTAAACCTTGAAACAAGAACAATTTTTAAAATGTTTTTTACCCAGGGTGGGGGAGAAATTTGTTCGGCACCTAGCTTCGCACTTTTAAACCAACGAACGAAATGAAACTTAGTTACCCTTTGAAAATCACACTTCATGGAAGGTTGCAATGGAGTTCTCCCAATGAGAAAGTGTGCACAAAGATAGGCTGACCATATGAAAAGGAGGACAGAGCTCATGTAACTTTAACAGTTGTAGAGAAAAGGCAATTTCAGCCTGCATCGTTTGTATGCAATTCGTACCTGGTGAGATTCCCTCTTCATTACAACAGTTAAAGTTACAGGGGTCCTGCCTTCTTTTGTATATGGTCACTCTAGTATAGTGTCTGCAACTTTAACTGTTGTGATGAAGAGGGAGTTTCACCAGGAACTAATTGCATACAAATGACACTAGCTGAAATTCCCTTTTCTCTACAACTGTTAAAGTTACATGAGCCCTGCCCTCCTTTTCATATGGTCAGCCTACACAAAGATGTATAGAAAATGCATTGGATTAGGAAAATTGCTCACAAAAAAATGTGTACATTAAGCAAAACTACAAATAAAAATCCACATATTAGGGGAAACGCACACAAACATGCAGATGATTTTTTAATAAAACTTTTTTTAAAAAATTCTAAACGTCTGGGACAAACCAAACTTAAGTTTGGAAAAATTATGAACAGGAACCGAAATGGACAGATTCATCCTTCTCTAATTTTGACAGAATCAGCCTTGTTTTCATCTGTAAAATGCCAGAAGGTCCACATTCCTGGAGGCCACCAAAGGGGGAATGGAGACTCATGATGAGAGGCAAAATGATTTTTGTACGCTCCTGGAGAAGGTGTTCATCTGAATGGGCCTTTAGACTTTCCTGGGAACCAGAGACCTTTCGCCATAATTGGGTTCAGAGGCACAAGGCCTGACTTGAATGCAAAGATGAGAGTTGAGGTCAAAGTTGCGGAGGACTCCTCACACAGCGAGAGATGTGAGCGCCCTTCTCAGCTACCCCGCCTGTTTCCCAGCAACTCAGCCCTGCTGTGTCCTTAGCAGGGACGGCACTTCCCTCTGCATCGCTCCTGGCAATTAGCAGCTCCAACAAGCAAATTAGGTTTTCCATTAGGTTCCGCGCAAGTCGCGGCATTCAATTTGTACCTGAACTTTGGAGATAATTCAATTAAAGCCTCCTGTGAATGTCAGCCTCCTTAGAGGAAGGGGAGGGAGAGAGACTCACTGGGGGGGGGCTAAGTGAGGACTGTTTCTCCTCCCCCACCCCCAGGGATCTGCAAGAACATTTAGATTCGGGATTCCCCTTCGCACTGTGTGAAGACCAGCTTTCGGCATCCCGTGTGCTTTCATAGGGCAGAGGCAAAACTCAACTTTCTTTAAAAGGTGTGCTGTGAGTTTTTAAGATCTGCAAACCAAAGCTTAAAGGACCTGGTCTCAACATGTGTTGGTGGGGTGGGGGTGGAAGATGGAGGGAAAGGAAAGAGACAACATTTTTTTTGTGACAGCAAAAACAAAACATGTTGTGATTTTAAGGCTGCAACCCTATACACTGTGAGAGGGCAGCTTTCCCCACAACTGAAAATCACAATCTCACAGAGGGAATTTGTCAGGGGTTCTGTACCACAGAGTGGCAGCGGCGTGGGCCAAAAGCACCCTCTCCACCACCACCCAAGATCATAACTTCCCTACACTGATTATCCCCCCCCCCTTTAAAGAATCTCAAAAGAGAAAGAGAAATCATGTGAGGTGATTATGACTTTAAAATCACCATCTCTCTCTCTCTCTCTCTCTCTCGCTCTCTGGCCCTTTCCACACCATAGGGGCAGACAGGGTGGGAAGCGGGGAAACCCGGAAGTAACCACTTTCGGGTCCGGCATGCAGAGGCCGCACCAGAATGCGATGGCCTGGGCTTCTACTGAGCCGTCGCAACTCGCGCCGGCCATTTTTTTTACAGATCCATGGGGCTGCGCACGAGCGCTCCTGTGCAAATGTACATATTTTTTTTTTAAAAAGTCACGCGATCGCACCCCCTCCCCCCTGGGGATGGCGATTTCACTATCCCCCCCCCCAATGGCCTCGGAGCCACGCGGCTGCGTTCAGTATGGGCGGCCACACCAGCCGCCCATCTCACTGCCCTCCCGGGAACAGGGAACAAAGCGGGATAATAGCGTTCCCTGAACTCCTGGGAAAAAGGAGGGCTGGCCCCTGCCTGCTTACAGGATGCTCTATGCATCATGAGAACTCTCCGTGAGCAGGCAGGGGCAGCCCCAGGAAAAATGGCTGGTGCGGAAAGGGCCTCCCTCTCTCTTCCACACACTGATACACATTCCACTCACATGGGATGCCATTGGAAGCAGGGACCCAGCCAGATGCATGCTTTCAACATGCTTCCCTCTCCCAACTTGAGCAGGGAAGGGGCACCCCCTCCTCACCTGGGTAGAAAAAACCCAGGAAGAGTATAACAGAGTTGCCCCCTCCTGCTATTATTATTATTATTATTATTATTATTATTATTATCCCACCTTTTTCCCACTACTGGGACACAAGGTGACTTTACAAATTAAAACATTTACAGTTAAAACAGAGGTATACAAAATTTTAAAAATAATAATTAAACATGCTACAACATTAAAACATGTAAAATACGAACAAAAACTCCAATATATAAATAGCACCTAAACAGAGGTCCAGACCACTCCCCAAGGGCCAGATGGAACAAAAATGTTTTAGCCTGCCTCTGGAAACACACCAGGGAGGGAGCCAGTCTAGCTTCCCTGGGAAGGGACTTCCAGGCCCCAGGGCAGCCAGTGCTATACAAACAAACAACCAGGACCAGTCCAGTAAGACTGCAGCCCTGAATTCCCAACAACACCCCATGATTCAATTAAATGATAGCCCCAGGACAGGGGTGTTGGACCTCTTTATGTTGAGGGCCAAATTCAATTTTGAAATTCTTGGGGCTGCATTCTCAGAGGCAAAAGTGGTGTGATAGAAATACTTCAAACACCAGCATATTTTCGTTTAGAGCTAAAGAGCCAATAGAGGGTGTTGTGTCCACAGACCTGGGACTCTTGGAAATAGGATCTGGTTCCACACAAAACTTAGGTGGCAGACATTTCTTTTAGTATTCCTTCTTTGCAGGCAGCCATAGGCAGACTGGCCTTTGCCTTGCCAGTCTGGTACAAAACCTGGGCTGGATTATCTATACTTAATGCAGGTCATTCATAAATCCTGCCCTGGCTCAAGGAGTGGGCCTATCACAAACACGACATTGGGCTCAACTCAATCAAAACATCTGCTCCAAGAAATCTGTTTGTCTTTAAGGTGCCACAGGACTCCTTCTCATGTTTACTGTGATAGACAAACATGGTTCTACTGCTGGTGTGAAAACACCCAGGTCTATATACCTACTGCTAAAGATCTGGTTGGTTATTTAAAACCCGTAGTTCAAAGCCAGCTCTCCTTGCCTGCCTGCACCCTTCTGCCTGTTCACTAGCACTGATGTGAAGACTTCCTATGTGATTGCATTGATCCAAACTGTGGCTTCAACTTTGCCAGTATTATAGTCTCCCCAGAAGGTGCCCTCCCCACAGGGAAACACTATTCCAGAAGCAGCCACACTGCCTGCCCCACATATGAAGCAGACCCTAAGGTTAAGCTTCCAGAGAAGTTGTAGAACCTTCTCCTTTGCAAAACTTTTCAAGAAAACACGGGATGTTTGAGGTCTAGGCCTTCCCGTTTCAGAATGGAGGTTTGACTTACATAACCCACTGGTTCTCTTTCCCCTAGAGTTGCCAACTTAATTCTCTGGCACGGTTCTTGCCCCTTCAGGAGTTGCATGACAAAATTCACCAGGGAAGACTGTTCCCATCACTGCATTCGCCTGCTGGGACAAGTCTACCTGAAGAGTTTGTGATCTTTGCACAGGAGGTCTGTCCGGGGTGGGGGTGGGGGAAAGCTGCCATCCCTACTTCACAACTCTGTTTATTCTGGCTCCATAGTCACTCCCAGGCCTTACCTGAAGGCAAGGGCTCTTACCTTTCTTGCTGTTTTTCTCCCAAGATCCCTGGAGGATCAGTTTAGGGGATAAAGGACCAGTTGCCTTCCACGGCCCTTGCCGAGAGCCTCCCCTGATTTTGCCACTGTCCAGTCTCAGGTTCTGGCTGCAGTGAGGCATGAGCCTCTGGTCCCCAGCTCTTGCCACTTCCCCAGTATGCAGGCTGGGGTTGGAGTAGTTAGGCAGAGGGACGCTGTAGAAGGTTTTCAGGTCTTTTGCTGGAAGATCCACATACAGGGCCCCATAGAGGCTGCTGCTCCTGCTGTCAGGCACCAAAGGAACTGTTTGGATGCGGGATCCTTGGCTCTGCCGGTCAAAGGACAACGCTGCAGGAAAGGAAGGGGGGAGAAGCAAATGCAAAAAGGAAGCACCAGTAGTTCTGCTTCAATTCATCAGTGAGGTTGATATATGCTAGAGCTGGAATCACTGTGGCTGCTGCTACCAGACTGGCCCTCCAATGGATCCTCATTAAAGGATTTCAAGTGTACTCCTTCCAATTGCAGGGCCTCAAATGAGTCCTGTGTTGTTATTTTTCATCACGACCTCCCCGTACCTTGATGAACCAGGCAAATACCTTTATAGTTTGCCAGGCCTTTTAATTCCTTAACTGGTGGATTTTACACCACTCTGACCAATTTTTGCTACTTTTAGTACATTGCTTGAAAAGTTTGAAAAATTATTTTATTGTATTTTGAGTCTTTGCAAACCACCCTTGCAACTTGTTTGAAGAGCAGGGCAGAGACTTCTATAACAAATAAGCAAACCCACAAAATTCTCTGGACTAGCTGGACAAGTATCAGGGTACAAATGAGTGAACAAGTGATGTTTGGAGGATGTTGGTGACCTCAAACAATTTGCGTTCACGTTTGTAATCGCTATTGGTTTGGCGTAAATGGGGAAATTGCACCAAACAAACAGCATTAGACTATGAATGTTGTGCAGAAAACCCCCAAATGGGTGCACATTTCCAAAGCTGCACAAATTTTCTCCACAGACTAATGCATGGATGATTTTAAAATGTGCACATTTTTAAAAAAATTCCCCAAAATCAAATGGAGAATTCAAGCACATCTTCAAGAATTTGCAAACATTTTTGGTGAACGCATTCTCCCTCTCGCACTTATGTTTGGGGTTTCGAGTGGGACACGTTTCCATGTTTTGTGAACAGAAACCAAATTTTCATACATCCCTCCACCAGAGATGATGATGATGGGGGGGAAAAGTGGTGAAAGGTGAAGGGAACAACCTGCTTTCAGGAAGCAGCACTTACTGGATTTGTGGAATTCTTGGTTGTCTTTGGGCTCTGGCCACAGAAACTGGCTGCTTAAACTGGTGCTGGTGCTGTAATTCTTGGAACCTGAAGTAGATTTCCATGTGTTTGAAAGCCACGGGGAATCACTGGAGTCTACCCTACGGGCAAGAACAGGATAAACACACTTTCATAGATGTAGAACTGGATGGATGGATAGATGGATAGATGGATAGATAGATAGATAGATAAGGGGTATGTAGTGGCACCATTTGGGGAGGTCTTCAGGACAGGAGTCTAGGACCCAGCTACAGCCCTATCTGGACAAGGATAACCTGGCTTCAGTTGTCCATGCCCTGGTAACCTCCAAGTTAGATTACTGCAATGCACTCTGCCTGTCTTTGAAGATGGTTCAGAAGCTGCAGCTTGTGCAAAATGCAGAGGACAGATTGGTAACAGGAACCAGAAGTTTCAAACATACAAGACCAACTATGGCCTGTTTTCATTGGCTGCCTGTATGTTTCCAAGCCTGATTCAAGGTGCTGGTTTTAACCTATAAAGCCTTACATGGCTTGGGATCACAATACCTGACAGAACGCCTCTCCTGACATGAACCAACCTGAACACTACGCTCAACATCTAAGGTCTTCCTCCAGGTGCCTACTCCAAGGGAAGCTCGGAGGACGGCATCAAGGGAGAGGGCCTTCTCTGTGGTGCCCCCCCAATTATGGAATGATCTCCCCGATGAGGCCCGCCTGGCACCAACACTGTTATCTTTTCAGCACCAGGTCAAAACTTTTCTTTTCTCCCAGGCATTTTAACAGCTTACGCTGAGGTTTTTAACTGAATTTTTGGCCAAGTTTAAAAGTTTAAAATGTTTTAAATATCAGCTGTTTTATGTTTTATGGTTTTAAATTTTGTATATTGACTTTTTAAAGTTTAATCTTTTAATTTTTGTAAACCGCCCAGAGAGCTTCGGCTATGGGGTGGTATATAAATGTAATAAATGTAATGAATGAATAAATAAATAAATAAATGAAATTAATAAATGTAATAAATAAATAAATGTAATACATAAATAAAATAAATAAATAAATAAATAAATAAATAAATAGGGTCCATGCAGCAGAATGGGCAGGAGGGTTCCGCAAAACAGCAGGGCTGACTCACCACATTTTGAAGCATGCAATATACATTACCATCTAAAGATCTCCCACCCCATGTATAAGATCAAGTCCAGAGCTTGCACTACTGAAGGATTGGGCAGGCAGAAGAGAAGAATGAGGGATGCCTCTATTGGTAGTTTGGGAACCCATATCTGGCTTGTGTCTTCACGGGCACACACTGGGCTAGTGAGTTCAGAAGCATCTGTGTCAGATGCCCTTGCCCTTACTTCGTTTTGAAGAACCAAGAAGGCAAGCAAATAAATAGCCCTGGCATCCCTTTTGATATCAGTTTTGTCCTGGCCTCACATTACAAACACAGGACATCAAAGGAAGACAGCCCATCACTGCCTTGTCTTGGACATGGTGGTGGCAGCAGTGGCATGGTCACTATGTCATGCCTCACCCCTTTACTTGCCATCAAAGATTCCATAACTTTTGACCATTTTGCTGATGGATCAGTCCTACCCAGATCCCCAGAGGTAAGTGAAATATTCAGACATCCTTCCAGGGAGCTATGGATTACCTGTGTTTGATGATGGTGTCATCGCTGGCATTCCGGTACAAACCTGGGGAGAGGGACATGAATGGTAAGATACTTTTAGCCAGACATGTTTGTCTTAATTTGCAATTAATTTCATGATTTATGTGCCATAGTAGACAACAGTATTCATCCCTGCCGCTTGGTGCAAGGAGACAGTTCCACAAACTGTCATAAGAGACTAGCAGACGGTATATGTATGTGTGTGTGTGTGTGTGTGTGTGTGATGATGATGATGATGATGATGATGATGATGAACTAACCCTAGAAACCACCAGTTTGCAACATTTATAAACATGTAATTGAAGGCTGGTAGCTCCAATGTCATGGGGCAGTGAATCCACTCTGGCTTTCAGTCAAAAACAATCCAAACAATAAAGGAGCAATTCAAGGTGCTGAACTCTATCCCCAAAATAGTTCCTGCACCATTGAAAGCTCCTTTAGAGTTCTGACTGAAACTCAGAGAAGATTCACCACCCCACCAGCCTCCACTGCTTATACACACAACTCACATGCTGTCATGAGTCCGACAGAATGGGGTCATCAGCTGCCCTCCCCTGAGCCCAATTACCCCCCTGCCACTGAGTGCTTTCCCTTTTCTAGAAGGTCTGTAAGGGTCGCCTCCCTTACCTTCACCAAGGGCATATTGCCGCCCTGCTCTGTACTGCTTGGCTTGCTGTTGGCAGACATAAATGGCCAACACCATCAGCACGATCCAGAGGGCTGAGCCCACGCTGGCAATGAAGACAGGCTGGCGCACCACTTCCAGAATGGCGTTGGTGGACAGGAAGTCCGGGGTCTTTGCCATCTTTCCCACTATAGGTTCTGGAAAGGAACAAGATGAGCTGATGAAACCAGAGATAACAATGAATGTTTGGAATGTAAAAGCACTATGGCTTCACTCAATGGGAGGAGAAGCCATCACTCCGTGGTAGATCACATGGTGTACATCAATTTCCCCCAACATGTTGTCCTCTGGATCTTTTGGACAAAAACTCCCAGGGTTCCTAACTATTGGCCATCCTGGCTGGGGCTGATGGGAATTGAAGACCACAACATCTGGAGGGCACCAGGTTGGGGAAAGTTGACATACATGCAAGAGGTTCCAGATGTTTGAACTGAGAATTGAGATCACAAGACTCAGTGTAAAATCCAAAGGATAACTATGTTCTGAACCACACATTGCTCCAGGAGGTGCGGATTGGGCTCAGTTCATAACTTGCATTCACAAAGATCGAATAGTCAAGAAACCCTAGTTCTATGTAGGGATGGATGCACCTGTCAAATGATATTTCTAATTTTTTCACTTTTCCAATAGTAAATACAATCCATCCCATTTCTGTATCAGATTGTGATGAAACTATGAGTTTTACCTGAGTGTTTTTTTCCTCCTCCCTCCCAATCCTTTTTTGTTTTGTGACATGCCTTTTAGATTGCAAGTTTGGCTGCTCTGTGAGGCATTCTTGGCTGAAGAGTGAGGTTAAAACGTTGTAAATAAATAAATAGTTTCCCCAAAAAATTCTGCACAACAATGTGTATGTATTTTCATGTGCATTTCTCATGATATACATATTTTTCAATGCATCTTTCCAAATATACACATTTTTTCCCAAGAGATTTTGCCTAATGTACTGTGGTTTTGTGTACTCTTCCCCCAATAGACTCATTTTTGTGCACTTTTTTTTTATTTGCAAACTCCACTGCAACGTATTCCATGGTTGATAGTAGGACTACTAAATCAATTTGAAAGTGGTTTTACATCTGAAGCGTAGACATGTGCTCAACCTGCCCTGGCATTGGGAAGTCTCTAACCTACACAAGTGAAAAGGCCCATAATTCATTCTGCACAACAGTTTTCTTGCTGAATATGAGAGATGTCTCAGGGCAGAAAACTCCCATGTTTTATTCAAGAAGGGACAGATCAGTCTATTTCCCAGTCTGTGTCAAGTTTCGTCTTCAGGTTCAGAAAGTCCAACTTTAATTAGGGATGTTCATTGCCAGGATATCCAACCTTTTTTGGGGTTCGTCCGAGTTCCGTGGTGTACCCCACTTGGCTTGCATTTATATTTTCTCCCAAATCCAGGATATTTTTTCTGCATTTTTTTTATTTGCAGAAATAGATATATGCACAAATTGTGGCCTCAGTTTGCATAATTTGTGCAAATTGTGACTGCAGATTATACAAATTAAGCAAAGCTTAGGCGAAATTCACACAAATTACTCAAATTGCACCTACAATTTCTGCAAATGTCTATTTCTGCAAATAAATAAACAAATACAGAAACTCTGCTAGTTAACCTGCGACTAGCAGAAGGTAAGCCAAAATCTTGGGTGGGGGAGCCAATGAAACCTCATCAAACTCCACCAACAACCAGATTCCTCCGAGATTGCAAACTTTAATAAATTCACATTACAGTGTAAAGCCATTTTTTTCCCATCTATCCCTATTTATATGGTGATACTTCTCGTGCTCATGGTTTTGATTTGTATCACCAGACCAGGAAGTTGCCATGAGGGGGTGACCTTAGCATAGCTGCATTCCAAGGGATTAAGTGTAAAATCGCATCTCTGACCTAGAACACTGCAGACAGGATTGCTAGCCACTCCAATTCCTGCTCCATTGACGGCTGCTACCTGCACACAGAATTTTAGCCCATTAACCAGGCCTGCTGTTTCTAGACTGTGTGTTCCTCCATCCACAGTCCTGTTAAATCCATGGTGAGTTTCATTGCCCAGGAACCAGACCTGCAAGCACAAGGAGAAGCCAAAATAAAATAGCCAGTCTGTACCATGCAGAGCAGCGCAAAGCCAGCATTTTAGTAAAACAAAAGTGCACATGAAGCTAACCAAATGTGACCTATAGAGTTGTATGGCTAGTAAAGCTGTAACACACCAATGAAAAGCTAGCATAACAAGCCAAGTTGCAGACTAGAATGTTAATCATTTACAGTTGTGCCTAATCCTGCCCTCTATTTTCGGGAATCTTCTCTCTCCCTGTGAAAGAGGTATTGGGTTTTTTTTTGGGGGGGGGGGGAGTTGCCTCCTTCACAGGAAGGAGGATAATTTTGAATCATCTTCTCCTTGGGGAGGGGGGCAGGTTTTCCAGGTAATTTTCTAAGTTTAGAGGGTGGCTGAAGGGTCTTATTTCTATTTTCTTCTTTTTTTAACTTTAAAATTGTCCCATGCACTTGTACCAACATGAGACTCTTTACAGGTAGAATTCTGCAACCATGCAGCTCTTTTTGAACTCCCATGAAACCACAGGACATCACCCGCTCTCGTAGGCATTCAGGAGGAGCTCACAGGCTGCAAAAGATTCTGTGCAGAACATCCAGGGCTGCTGCAACAAAATATTTTTTTTTTCTAAAGCTCTAAAAGCCCTGATTGTTCTTGTTTTGCAGAGAGACTTCTGCAGACAGGTATCACTTCCTGAATGCCTATAGGAGAAGGCAAGGTCATGTGGTCTCATGGGAGTTTAGAAAGAGCTGCAGGGCTGGAGAAGTCTCTCTGCAAAGAGTCCTGGGCTGCTGCAAGTGCAGGCGACATTTTTAAATTGAACAAGAAAAAAACAGAAAGAAGATCCCTTATCCACCACCTGCACTCAAAAAGATAAGCAGAAATCCTGATCCTCCCCAAGGAGAAAGTTACTCAAAATTCTCATCTCCGCAGCCTATTTCACCACAATTTTCATTTCACCCTCTCCCATCCCCCATGAAGTGCTGAAAATGGAAGAATTGAAATACTCGCCATGACATTAAAATAAACCCATTGTCAATGCACCTAGTTAACATGTATCATACGCACACAGTACAATAGGAGGCAAAGCAAAATGAAAGTGGAACTCCAGGACAAGAGCTGTTGGTGCACTAGCAGGAAAGAAGCTATCCAGGATACACTCTATCAGGGACAGATAATCTGGAATACCGGGTCAGGAGCTATCAGCTGATGCACTGCAATCACATCATTTTAGACTCCTACATCCCCTTTAAACCTTCTATCCCACAACCCTTGGCATTTTACTACTAATCATCCTTCGTTGAGGTTCCTCCTGTCCTTCAGCAACTCCCAGATATGTTTCTACCCAAACTCTAGGTTGCATTGATTTCTATTGTTATGTACGATAACAATACGATACGGTCGTTATCATGCATGTGTTTAACGATGATGATATGATAGAAAAACCTACGATAATCATTGGAGACGATAATTTTTGGGCGAATTTATTGTTTTATCGGACTGCCATATAAATATACCTATAACTTCTGTATTTTAAAAGTTAGAGGCTTGAAACTTGGTCACAGTGCTTATGGGGTATGCCTAAGTATGTGTATGAAATTTGAGATCGATCCCTCCAACCTCCGATTTTATATGAATTTATTAAAGATCATTTCAATTCTGACAGATCAGAATGACAGCTCGCTACGTGCGTTCATTCAGACCTGTCAGAACGGAAACAATCTTTTAAAAAATCATATAAAATCGAGGGTTTTCAGGATCGATCTCAAATTTCATACACATACTTAGGCATACCCCATAAGCACTGTGACCAAGTTTCAAGCCTCTAACTTTTAAAATACAGAAGTTATAGGCATTATTTTCTTCAAAAATAGGGCTGCAAAAAATATTGTTTTTTCACGATAATTATTGTGAAGACGATACGGTTCACCTACAATATGAATGAAGACAATAATTTTTTTGGTCCGAAATGACGATAACGATAAACGACGATATTTTTTGGCGTGCACACCCCTATTGATTTCCCTCCTCCTTACCTGGTAGGCCTTAATGATGCCATTGTGTGTGTCATGCGGAGGAGGTTCCCAGTGGATTATCACAGTGTTGTTCCCATCTTGGAATGGAGTTACGCTGATGCGCTGAGGAGAAGCACTTGGCACTAAGAAGAAAGGACAGGTTATTTTAAGACTGTTAGGACAAGGAGGAGAACCAGTTCCTCTGACCAACATGGAAGCAGAGCCAACAGGGAAGCTCAGAGGACAGCAACAAGGGAGAGGGCCTTCTCTGTGGTGGCCCCCCAATTATGGAATGATCTCCCTGATGAGGCCCGCCTGGCGCCAACACTGTTATTTTTTCGGTGCCAGGTCAAAACTTTTCTTTTCTCCCAGGCATTTTAACAGCTTAAGTTGAGGTTTTAACAGACTTTGTGGCCAGGCTTAAAAGTTTAAAATGTTTTAAATGTCAGCTGTTTTATGTTTATGGTTTTAAATTTTGTATATTGTCTTTTTAGTGTTCAATCTTTTAATTTTTGTAAACCGCCCAGAGAGCTTCGGCTATGGGGCGGTATATAAATGTAAATAATAATAATAATAATAATAATAATAATAATAATAATAATGAGGTTCTAGTCCCCACTTGGCCATGAAGCTCACTAGGTGACTTTGGGCCAGAAGTTAACCTACCTCACTGGGTTGTTATGAGGATAAAGTGGAGAGGAGGAAGATTATATAAGCCATACTGAGTTCCTTGCAAGAGGAAGAAAGGCAGGATATACAGAAGAAGAAGAAGAAGAAGAAGAAGAAGAAGAAGAAGAAGAAGAAGAAGAGCCTACTATCTACTCGTTCACCTGTGCCACTCTCCTCTCCATGTAACTTATCTTTAACAGGTGAAGACAAAGAGCTCAGATTGTTCCACACAATAAACCAAATGCCTGCAAGTATTCCATAAGCAGGGCTTAAAGTCAATAGCTCTGGACGTGGAGGTTCCATTATACCAGCTTTCTCCAAACTGGTAGACCTCTGGATGTGTTGGACTACAAACCCGTCTTCCCCAGACAGCACAGCCAATGAAATAAGATGCCCTTTAGAGACATTCTTCGCTCTTTTTGACCCAGAGGCTGACAGACAGACAGGATGCTTTTGCCTCTTAAAATGTTCAAAAGTGAAGGTTCAGATATTGGCAGCATTAATTGTTGTGGTCTGTGAATTTCACATCACTGCAGTCATGCATATATCCTACTGCTGGTGTTCATCCCTGCCTAGGCAAGGGGGCAAAGGAGAAAATGATTTCTATAGGGGCCTCCAGGGAACTATGGGAGACAGCTGTAACACATGTTTTACATGTAGCAGGTCCCAGGTTCAATCTTCAGTTAAAAGGGCCTCAAGTGTAGGGTCGGGAGAGACATCTGCTGGAGATCGTGGGGACCCCTTGCCAGCGGGAATAGTCAATATTGGGCAAAATGGACCCTGAACCAGTAGAAGGAACTCCCATAAGTTCCTATATATCCCAGTTCCTAAGGAATGTCATTGGCTGAGCTCAGATCATACATGAAATTTCATTTCAGAGAAGCTCTCAGGGGTCATATTCCATTGGTGTGTGGAGCTGAAAGGGAAAAGGGGCAGGGGCAGGGACACCCCCCACCCACCCCCCAAAACCATCCTATTTTAGCTTAAAGCCCTCACTGCCAGGATCTAAGCCTTAGGCGAGGGATGGATTGGGACCCTAGGAGGACTGAATTTGGCTCTGGGTTCTGAGGTTCTGCACCCTTGCTCTAGGACACTGCATTTATCAGAGTCAGAAAGAAGAGGTGGCTGTGGAGGCTGGTGCCTCTGATGTAAGTGGGGCTGTGAATCCGCTCCGGGTTTCAGTCAGAGCCAGTCAGAACTCTTAAGGGAGCTATCCAAGATGCATCTTACTGAAACCTGGAGTGGATTCACCAACCCACTGACATCAGAGCCACCAGCCTCCACCAGGAGGTGGTGAGCTTTCGTACCTTCTTCTGGAATCCAAAGATGTCTTAGATTGCTGTCCAAGCCATGGACCTTCCCTGAATACGGGCGCACCTTGAACTCGTAAGTATGACCTCTCTCAAGCCCTGGAATGATTGCATGGTGGTCTCTTGGGACTTTCCATTCAGCCCAGTGTGTGGTCACAGGAAGCAAAGAGTGGTAGGATACCACATAACCTTCGATGTGCTGGGAGGAGGGGATGGCCTTCAAGACAATAGACGAGAAATTGGGAATCACCTCCAAATTTCAGTTTTGAGAGAACAGAGACATTTCTGGAAGCCAGAGCACAGTTAGTATCTGCTGGCGGGGCAAGGAGAAACTGGCAGGGTTCAGTGAGACAAATCAGTGGAAACAGACTAGAGCACAGTGTTGAACCTCTTTCATCATGAGTGTCAAATTCAGTTTCGGAGAGCTCATGAAGCTGAAGGCAAAATGGGGCACAACTAAAGACAAAAGACAAAACATCAAAAATACTGCTATCTCCTACAGCCGGTAACTAAGCCTTAGAAGAGGAACTTTAACCTTTCAGAATGGTGAAAAACATGTGAAAAAGCCTGAAAAAGCACCAAAAGATCAGCAGTGGGAAGGGGTGAAGTGGGAACCACCTGGTTACATAGGGAAGGGGGCATCAGGCCCTTAGCCGGCCTAAAAGTTCTGGGGGCTGCCCAAAAAGTGGGGGGGGGGGAGTTCATCTGGTTTGCAGTCCTTTTAAAGACAAACTTGTAAATTGTGTTTTAGTTATTAATTTGTTAAAAAAAAAAAAGAGGGGCAGAGAAACTGTAGGGGGCACCCCCCCAAGTCTACCCCGGCTATAGGCATGGGGGCATAACTATCTGGAGAGTCAGATCAGGACTGTAGGCAGGCTGGATTTGGCTCCCAAATCTGAGGTTCAACATCCCTGCCCTAGAGTTTCACAGTGTACATTTCCAATTTGGTACTAAAACATGTTGCTCCTATCTATTAGATCCGTAGTCAACCTGGTGCCCACCAGGAGATTTGGATTACAATTCCCATTAGCCTCACCCAGAATGGTCGGTGATCAGGGATGATGGGTGTTGTAGTCTAAAACATCTGGAAGGTACCAGATCACCAATTCCTGTGTTAAATAGCTGCAAGGTTACCCTTAGTTTAGTTAACATAATTCCCTCCCCATCTCTCTCCCAAATTTTCCACATGCTGTCAGTGTTGGAGTGGAGTTAGGACTCAGTGGGTTGAAGTGCCAGGACTTTCTGATTGACAGAGATAATGACATCATCTGCCACTCCCCTCAAGCTTCCCTTTTCCCTCTGAACATCGCTGCAATCCTCACAGTAGTTGAGGGGTGTAGGGGAGAGATTTCCCCCCCCCATAATAATTTATTGTTGTGAGCTATTCCTATTGCAATGCATAGTGTTTTTGGGTAGCCTGGTGATGAATGGGCAATTAAGACCCATTTGCTTTATGAAAGACCTACTCCTTGTGGAGATGAAAACAGCTAGAAAGGGATTGTTGATACACAACAATACAGCTGCCTACATTTTTGGACTCTCCTTGCAGGCGTGGCAATGGGGGACTGTCATAGCGAGTGCCCGCACTTTCAAATTTACCGCTACAGCACTGCACACTGCCTTCTAATACTACCAGCAAAGTGGATGAAAGCTCTCTGGCTTTTCCCATGTTTAACTACAGAGACCTCCAACTTTACCAGGATTTTGTTCCAATACAGGTTCTTAATGCCACTGATAGTCCTTGCTGCTTCTAACTCACCTTCCAGTGTAGGTGGGCTGCTGGAATGGAGGGGACAGCAGTGACATTCTCCAGGTTAACCCTGGCACCTTTCAGCTCCTTCAGAACATCTTTGAGCCTGTCCTGTTCCCTCTGGCCAGTGTCCAGTGGATCTAAAGGCCAAGAAAGAAACTCAGAGACTATTTTTGTTTTTTGGTGAACCTGAACTTTATCCTAAAGGATGAATGGTGAGGTCAATCCTTTCATAAATCAGCCCTTCTCTTGCATTTGGATGTGATGTGGCTTTCCTCCACAACAACCTAGAGAGAAGGTAGGTCACCATGCAGTGGGACATCTCGGAAAGCAATGCTAGTCTTTTAAAGGTCCTGTTGAAACTACTGCAGCTAAAAGCTCTGCCTTGCCCTGTGTACTCTATGGAGGCACCAGTATGTTGGCCAAAGGGTATTCTAGGCAACACAGCATTGGGTTCCTGATTTTAGGGCCTCCTGGGTAAGATGCTTTCAGTGCTCCCTTCCTTGAGTGCAACACCCACCTCCTCCACTGTTGCCATTGCCCAATCTCTTGCTTCTCCCTCTGGACCTGATTTGCACCAACATCAAGAAAGAGGGGACAAGGCGATTAGAAGTTACTGCTCCTTTTCCTTGCTCCTCCCTTGCTTGTTTACTCAAAGAGGGCAGATAAACGGAGGAGAAACAACAGGACCACAAGGATCCAAGGTTTTGCAGTGCCCCCCACCAAGGCTTAGGCCTTAGTAGACACCCAACAATGGTGTAGCTTGCCCTAATTAGGCAACCCAAGTGAATTATCCATCTTCTCTCCTGTAGACAGAGCCACTTACCCTGCACCGTTAAAGATGCCTTGGCAGAGATAGTTCCCAACTGGTTGCGAGCAGTACAGACATATTTTCCAGCATCGTATTTTGTCAGATGGTGAATCTGGAGGATGTTTTCTTGGTTTATTTCATACCTGTAAGGTCAAGAACTCTTGGTTGGTGACCATGACCTTGTTTACAAATGTGCATTCATCATTTGATGGCTCCAATATCAAGTAATGGTTTGCCTGTGTGAAAGAGCCATCTCTAGATCAATTACTGAAGAAACTGGTGTCATTATCCCTTCAACAAAACAATTTCTAGTGGACGTTGTTCACAGCACTCTCAAATATACAGGTTCATCATGCTGACTGTTGTAGCAAGCCATGACTTCGAGCTTTTCTACGTGAGGCTGTTAATACATTGTATCTACTTTTGGTTTCAGCACAGAATTGAGATCCAAGCTCTACACAAAGTGTTTTTCCTTTCCTGTTTTTCCTCTACATAATCTCTAGGTGGCACTGTGCTACAGCGGAATATCAAAATTATAAAAATAGAAAAATATGTTTTCTTTTGTTTCACAAATAATACTCCTTTTTCCCCATCATAAAAATCAAATAAAAAGGCGGCGGCGGCGGGGGGGAAGTCTTCTTAAAAAACAGAAGTGAAACTGAAGGGTCATGACATCATCTAAAGAACTCGTAAGCAACTATCAGCAAGGAATGATGAGCACACAATAAATGCCTCATGTAGAAAAGCTCTTACATATGTGAATGAGCCATGACAAGTTAATAGTTAGAGAATAACAAAATGTTCTCGCACCATGGTGAATTTCAGTGGAGATAATTCACAAATTTGGCTGATGTGAATATGAATGTGTGTGAATTATGCACTGAAAGTGGTCATGTGATGCGCTTGCATGTGTGATCCCAACTGGTGGCAACAACAGGAGGATTTGTTGTTCTGCTTATTGTAGTGAATTTGTCCGGGTAAAAGAAGCGCTCCCGGTTCTCTTACTTTGCTGTAAGTGAACCGGGAATGCTTCTTTTACCCGGACAGAATTAGCAAATGAATCATACCTATCCATAAGGAGCAAAAGCTCAGAAATAAGAAGAGCCCTGGAAAGAAGAGATAGAAACCAATCTTCCGAATATAAGAGGTTCTACTTGTTAGATAATAGGAACAACTACGCATGCTTCCAGACATTAGGGGGTGATAGAGAATGTGTTGCATCAACAGCCATTCTCTCGTTCATCCCCCTTATTGTATGATCAGTTCCTTCTTCCTTCTGCCTCCCTTTCCTCTTCCTTTTTCTTCCTTCTCTTCTTGCCTCTGCAACAAGTGCCATGTGGTCTCTCCAGAGAGGAAGCAAGTAACCATATCTCATGCCTTCACTTACTTAAACTCATGCACCCAGTGTTAGGGGGTGCTCTTAGTTAGTGTCCAATAGCTTTCTCTGATGATGTGTGTAGAAGCATTAATAAAGTTAGATGATTTGAACTTCTTTTAAATTGGCTCTAGCCTGTGTTTATTGCCTCCAATATTAAATTAGGGATGTCAGAGGAATCCATCCGGGGGGGAGAGAAGCTTTAGTCAGCTTGGTCCTCTGGACTTCGGCTTGTTTTACTATGGATTTCTGGGTTGTCCTTTCATTAGTATTTGTGTAAAGCAGTTTGTGCAAATTACTTTTTATGCAAAATGAATAAACAAGTTCCAGCATTTCGGGAACCCTCACCCTCAGCTCATAAATGCAAACCAAGTCGGACTTGGCATGAGAATCCATTGGGCCCCAAGATGTCCGGATTTCCTTGCAACAAACACCTCTATACTAAATGCTGTGTTGCCACACTTTCTCCCTATAAAGCAACTCTGCCATAAGTTACACCAGACTTTCCAACACTCCTCACCTTCCTAAGGGCAGCTCTCCATTTTCTTTGTGCCACTGGATGACAGGTGCTGGATCTCCATGGATTCCACACATGAACTGGACGGTGCTGTCAAGTATGGCTAGAATGTCATTAGGTCGCCGAGTGAATGTTGGCTTTTCTAGGATGGTAGAAGCAGAAAATTTAGTCAATCCTTACAGTTCCTCATGGTGATGGAAATTCACAATGTAGCGTGATTAGATGGCATCCTCTATTATGTGAAATCTATTTTTTTTAAAAAACACACACAACAACACATGACTGCTGCTTACCTATAAGTTTACTCACTTCCCACATCTATTTCCTGTGCTTTATGATGATGGATTCAATAAAACAGGCATAAAATACAGGAACAGAATCGGAATAAGATGAATAATCCAGCCATTTTGACTGAGGAGCAGTAGCGTGCCACATCTCCAGCATTTGAAACCATTACAGATCATTTCTTTCTTGAAACACTAGTCTTTTCGCTGAGTGAATGTTGGCTTTTTGGCATTCTAATAAGCACTCCATTTGCTGAGTCAAGGGTAGGCAAGATGTTTTAGACTACAACTCTCATCAGCCTCAGCCAGCATGGCCCATGGTAAAGGATTAGCAGGGTTGTAGTCCAAAACAACTGGAGGGCTCCATGTTGCCTATTTCTGTGCTAAATGAATACCTGTGCCACATCAGCTTCAGTATTGTGCGCAGATTTAATACCCATGAGAAACAGGTTCACATGATGAAAAACAGGTACCCTTCCTATTAAACACATAGAGAAGGAGGATATATCATTCCATCAATCAGCATTTCAACCCTCTATACAGTTCGGTAAAGCTCATGGCTACACATTTTGCCAGATCAGTCCTAAATGGGGCATTTATCTGAGGTTCAAAGAGATCCCCATTGGTTGCCCTCCAAGTCCACAGAAAAGCACAATGGGCAAAGATGTGATCTGGTGCAGCCACAATCGACCTTCTTACCCAAGACAGAGACCAGGGCTGCTCTGCTTGTTCTCTCTCCTGCCTGATTTGTGGCCACACAAATGTATGCTCCCGAATCACTCTTCAGAGCATGAGCTACCAGGAGATTTGCACCCGAAACCTGTAGAAATGGAAAACAAAGAAGACATGGGATCTTTTCTTGTCCCTGGAGTTGTGACCTTGTCAGCGAGCCTGAGAAGCGTCAATACTACAAATCTCTAGACTTTTTTTTTTAATGCTCATGTGCTGTGAAATGCCTGGGAGTAGACAAAAGTGTTGACCTAGTGCCAGATAGATGGCAATATTGGCACCAGATGAACCTCAATGGGGAGATCATCCCATAATAGGGGGCCACCACTGAGAAGGTCCTCTCCTTTGTTGCCATCCTCTGAACCTCCCTTGCAGGAGGCACTAGGGAAGAGAGCCTCAGATGTTCACAGTAGTATATGGATAGGTTCATGCTGGGAGAGGTGCTACATCAGATTACAGTACTTGAACTTCTTCAAGGGAAGGTGGGATGTCAATGTAATAATTAAACTCTGAAGATATCTAACTTATCCCTTTATCTGCAACATTTATTAATGCATATTATTAATTTTTGCCTACCTTATGTTCTTGCACAAATTACACTTTACCCATTTGAAAACACAGAGGCTTGGACCCAGTCGTGATTAGAGTAGAACCCATTGAAATCAATTGGACTTCATTTGATTTCAGTGGATTTATCCTAAGCATTACAAAGTCTGGCCCCAATTCATACATGCTAGATTTCAGCACTGTTATTGACTACTGGTACCTCATAATGACCATTTTCCTCATTTATAGGCACTCCATTCTTCTTCCATGAGATGGTGGGCTCAGGGTGTCCTCTGGGAGGCACGCATTCCAATGACATACGTTCTCCAGCTGTCACCACCAAGTCACTGGGATGGAGCAGAAACTCTTCCTGCAGAGCTAGGAGGAAACACACATCTCTTAAAAAACGTCTCTGGTGGGAGGATGTTTGCCCTCTCAACACGTTTCTGGTAGGCCACCAGGAAGGTATGGAAAGATGGTGTTGCTGAGGTCAGCAGCAAAGTGTCCAGGGAAAACACAACATCGGAATTGCCTCTATATACACTCATGCCTACAGATTGAGGGGTAGGAGCTGTCGTTCAGTGATGGCGCACAGGATTGGCATAGAAAGGGTAACTCCTCTGCGTTGTGACAAACTACAGATGATTTCTGGCACTTCAAGGATGGGAAAAGCAATCTGAACCCCAGTGCCAGTTTCTCTAACCCCAGAGCCAGCATTCATTGGTGGGAGGACAACTCCGCTGCTTCGGATGCCCCTCCTGTCCCCATGGAGACATGTGGGTGGGTGTGGAAGGATACCACCAATGATAACAAACATAACACACTCCAAAACAGGCCATTTGGGGGGCAGGATAGGTGTAAGTTGGAGCCAGTTTTGGATCCATTCTCCCAAGACTGGCCCAATCTGAGCCCCCCCCCACTCCCGCTACAATAGTCTGGAGCTTTTATACAATGGAAAACAGGGAGTGGGACATATTTTTTAGCTTTCAAGGCTACATTTAGTGGGGACAGAGAGTCAGAGGTTGCATGCTGTGGGGCGCTGATAGAGCTGGTAGTAGGTAGGGACTGAGTTGGCAATGAGTGGGGCCAAGGCAAATATCCCTTTGCCTGCTCACACTTACCCAATAGAGATTGGGGGCTTTGATTTCCGTGAGGCTGTGTATCCATTCTGAACCAGCCAGAATTCCAAAGGAGCTATCCAAAGTGCTGAACCATATACCGAAATTAGGTTCAGCACCTTTAGAGTTCTGGCTGGTTCTGACTGAATCCCAAAATGGAGACATAGCCCCACCAAACTCAGAGCTGCCATTCCTCCATTCACACACACGGAGACCTCTCTCTCTCTCTCTCTCTCTCTCTCTCTCTCTCTCTCATACACACACACACACACACACATCCTGGTGTGCAGGGGGGCAGCTAACCCTCCCCATGTAAATCACAAGCTGCTTGACAAACCATGGGGGACATGATTTACATGGGGAGGATGGCATGCAGGGAAGATGGGAGAATCTAGCAGCAGCAACATGGGTACTAGCGCAAGCCACCCTGAAGGATTCCAAGGCCACCCGCAGACCATGGGTTGCCCACATGTGGTAGAAAAGAACCCTGCTGGATCAGACCTCCTTCAACGTCTTGTTCCCCATAGTGGCAAACCAGAAGCCTCCAAAAGCCCACAAGCAGGGCATGAAGGCTGTGTTTCTCTCTAATTGTTGCCTTCTGCCCCTACTGGCATTCAGAGGTCCACTGCCTGTGAACATGGGGGTTCTATATAGCCATCAACATTAGTTGCCTGTGGATTTGTCCAATCACCTTTTACAACCAACAAAGTGAGTGGCCATCGCCACATCCTGTGGCAGTGAAATAAGAAAAAGTGTGGCTATTTATGGGAAACTGACTTCCTCGTTGTTTTTCCTTCAAACCCAACAATCGTCTCGACAGCTTGAAGTGGGAACAGGATCGGAAAGGAAAACCCACAGAGAGCAAAGAAGACTGCCTTTCCCCCTTGCTGTTCTGTCTTTTGCCTGTTTCCGGCATTCATCCCTCCCAAAGGATGTAAATCTTTTGTGATAGAATCAGACCGCCGGAAGATGAGTCAAGTGCTTACAAGCAGCGGTCTGCAAGGCTCAGACCTTAGGATGTTGTTGCTAGATATTTTTAGACTCTCCCCTGCCTTCCACCCACCAGCCATCAGAATGGTTTCTAAAAGCATCCACACCTCATACACTTTCCATCAGAGCCCAGAAGGAAAGAGTTGACTGCTTTTAATGTTCAATCTTTTAATTTTTGTAAGCCGCCCAGAGAGCTATTGCTATGGGGCAGTATATAAATGTAAATAAATAATAATAATAATAATAATAATAATAATAATAATAATTTGCTGTCATAACAAAGTATTAAGGTACACTCCACCCACAAGAAAGAAAGACAGTGCCAACTGATGTAGAAGGATCTTTGGTAGAATGATTATCTTCCCCATAAAATAATCAGCATCTCAATATCTGGAAGGGTGGCGGTAAATTTACTTGCTGCTCATCAGATATCTAGATTCTGGTGATGTAAATATGACTTTGCATTGCAGAAGTTGATTACTTGGAATGCAGGCAGATATTTAATAGGTTTTTTACCCATTACTACCTTTTAAGCTAGCACACTAGTAGTGAAGGTAGCTACCTAGAGTAAAATCCAACTTAAGTCCTACTTAGAGTAGATCCATTGAAATGAATGGGACTTAAATTAATCATGCCTGGTGATGGGCAAACGTAACCTGAGTGAATTTGCTATTAACTCAGATACTAACAAATTCCATTTTGGGAAAATGTTCCCTTTTAATATGAGATCTCATTCCATGTATATACATTTTTGCGCATGTGCAATATCACAGTGCATCTTGGGAGCTGTAGTTTGGAATTGCATAATGCAGCATGATGTCATGCATCACAGTATTTCGTGCCCTCTTCTTGATGGTTGGTTTTCACACAGCCTGCCTGATGCCATGTAACGTTTATTCACCAACTGCTGGTATATGGAAGAAAGAAGATGGGCACACAGAGTCCTCCCCCTAATGGAGCCAGAGTTGTGGTGGCAATGGCAATGAGGGAAGCAGTGGTGGATGCACTGGAAAATTCAAGGGCTAAACCAACTTGGTGCATGCGCAGAAATGGCATTGTTTAGGTGCAGATTGCACATGCTCCAACGTTCACATAATAGCAAATTCGTAATATATTGATCCAGGCTCGCAATAAAGCTGAGCATTATGAATGGATACATTTCAGCCAATGCGCTGACCAATTACAAAATTTGGTGGCATCACTATTCATGACTAACTTAAGTCCCATTCATTTCCATGGGCCTCCTCTAAGAAGAACTTATGTCAGATTTTACCCTTTGTTAATGAATGCAAAACTTAGGGGACAATCCAATGGGTGTTTACACCCAGCTGATTATTTTCTGGCCCAGCAATTTGTTGTGCAGGTGGGTCCCCATGGCTTGCACAATGTGATTTTAGCGCTTCCAGAGACTTTCCTAGCTGTACCTAGAGAAGCTGGGGATTGAACCTGGGGACCTTTCATATGCAAAGCAGGTACTCTACCACTGAGCTGTGGTTCCTTTCTTAAAAGGAACATTTAGTCAACTTATCAATCCATTAAAAACATTTAAATCAATCAAACAGTTGTTCTGCACCCCATACTTGATATGTGAAATGGTATCATCTGGGCTTAATCAGGTGCCTTCCAGATGTTTTGGACTCCAGGTCCCATAAGCCCCATCCAGCATGGCCATTGGGCAGGGAAGATGGGAGTTGTGGTCCAAAACATCTGGAGGGCGCCAGGTTGGGGAAGCCTTATCTAGAATTTTACAACCTCGTTCTGTGTAATTGGCCAATCTGCTCTTAGACGTATTCACACCTGATGCAAAATACCAAAGCTGCATCCCTCTCCTGCTAATTTTCTTTTTGTGGCACTTAGAGGTGGAGGCTAGAAATGGGAAAATGGAGCCTTCACAGAAATCTGCCTCCCAAGGCACATGAGGCGCATCACTCCACAGCAATTCCAGGCCTGACATACATCCAGGGAGCAAATGTCTTTGTGGGCACATGCTTGAAATGCAGAGCCATGCGGCACACTTAAGTTTGTGCGGCTAACAGAAGCCTCTCCCAAACTATGTTGCTCGTATGAATATTTATAGCTGCCAAGCACCACTGTGAGCCGTCCTGCTGAGCCATGGGAGCCGAATGGAGGCTGATCATTAATGAAGTGTTAATTGTAGAGTCTCCAGCCCTGAATATTAAAGAGGATTTTAATTGCATCAATAATTAGTGCTGCACAGCCCTACAAGAGCAACACTGTAGGTTCAAAGGTGGGGAAGCTGTTGTGGTCCAGCGGTACTCATGTGACGTGGGATTCAGCATCCTATCGCTACCCTGGGAATGACATGCAGGAGATATGAGTCACATATGAGAAGCAAGAAAGCCAAATTCTTTCTAATGCAGCTCTTCACTGTTATGCTGAATCTATAGATTTATCATTTTGTTGTTGTGGTTGTTGTCGTCATCATCATTTATTTATTTTTATTTATTTAAAACATTTCTTGGCCGCCTTTCAAGGCAGAAGCTCTCCCAAGGCAGCTTACAATCATATATAAAAACAGAAGACACATTAATACATTGTTCTTTTTTTTTTACTTTCTAGAACTAAATATGCAAATTTAGTCATACAAAAATACGAAAAATACAAATAAATAAATAAATCCGACTCTGTCAATAGGCGGATGATGGAATGACAGATGCCAGACAATCCACGAAAGAGAGATGGAATGGGTTTAACAAAATCCAGACATCCCAGCACTTTGCCTCCATCCCAATGGTCCTGGGTTGGACCACTGGGCCATTGCTGCCTTGGAGAAAGCTCAAAGAAACAGGCTCTCGCCCAAACTGCCCTACTATGCTGCAAACACAGCTACCTGCCAAAGCTACTCCAAGATGATCTCAATGACTTACCTTCCACGTAAAGCGATGCATTCTTGCTAATGTCTGTGCCCAGGTGGTTCCTGGCCACGCAGTTATACACCCCTTCATCCGATTTCCCCTTTTTCTGGCTGAGACGGAGGAAGAAGAGAGACCCGTCGTGCAGAAGGGTAGGTTGCGAAGTCGCATCCCCTTTGCTGGTTTCCACATACTCCCCGTTGCGATACCACTCAATCGTGGGCTTTGGGTTTCCAGTGGCACGGCAGTTCAGGGTGGCAGGCTTGTCGGAGCGAACCACAAGGTCAGAGGGGTGGTCAATGATTTGGGGCACGAGTTCCTCTGAGCGAGACTTTGAACCTGGGAGAATAATGAAGAGGAGTATAAAATAGAAAGTCTTCATTCCATCCCTTCAGTTCCCTTTTTTCTTGCTCTGCTTTGCTGGACGGTTGACTATAATGGACCCACCACTGTGTTTACCCTGAAGTTCTAAACAGAATATAAAAAAATCAGTGGCCCAGTCACCTACGGCATCACTTTGCAATCTATATAGAGTCTGTGTGGTGTAGTGAGGAGAATTGCTGGACTTGGGCCAGATCCACACCAAGCAGGATACAGCACTATGAAAGCAGTATGAAAGCGGTATGTAAGAGGCAGGAGCCACACCAAGCAGGGTATAGCACTATGAAAGCGGTATGAAAGTGGTATATGGCATGTATCTATGGGCCTCAACAGCCGTCAGTGCACTTCAATACAGCTTTAAAGCAGTACTGTGGCTCCTGCCTCTTATATACCACTTTCATACCACTTTACCAGTGCTCTATCCTGCTTGGTGTGGAACTGGCCTTGGAGTAGGAAGACCTGGGTCCAAATCACCACTAAGCTCACTGCATGGTTGCAGAACCTCCTTTAGCCTGAGGGCTGAATTTCATTTCAGTGAAGCGATTGGGGGTCTCATTCCAGCAGTGGGCAGGGCCAAAGGCAAAAGGGGGTGGGGCCAAATTACCAAAAATTCCAACCTATTTTAGGTTAAAGTGATGGACAAAAAAAACCTTCTCTGCCAAAGACTCTGGAAAGCTACGGCCAGTCAGAGAATTGGGCTAGATGGAGAAATAGCCTGACCAAGTATAATAGAGCTTCAGCTGTTGGGCAGCAGAGAAATGTAATAAATAAATAAATAAATAAATAAATAATACTGCAGCTTTGTATGAAAAGATGCACTGATGGGTGAGTTTGGGGCAGAGGGCTGCCATTTTTGTATAATACCCTGTAAAGGATCGTGTACGTGCTGGTATCATCATCATCATCATCATCATCATCATAGCTGAGCTATCCATCAGCCAGACCACCTCTGCCATGAACTCATTTGGTCTCTTAGAATCAACCCCCTATTTGCAATACAGGGAATAATACTGGCCTACATTACAACATTGTTGTAAGCATTACTGAGATCTTGAATATGCTTTGAACCTTTTAAAACACAATAATAATAATAATAATAATAATAATAATAATAATAATAATAATATGCCACTCTTAGCCTCCTTCTCTCAACATCTGTCACAATGGCTGCACGGTTTCTTGTCACTCTGTGAAATACCAGATTCAGATTTTCCAGGTTTCAAGTGTGTATGATTTAATGAGAAATGGTAAAAGCTGCCCCATCCCCCAATTTAAGCTGAGTATAGTGGCATTCGACTGATACACACACACACACACACACACACGAGAATCCACCTCATTGTTATCATTGCAATGCATGCTAATTCCCTCGTAACGTCCTGTGCAAAACTTCCTGGCATTGTCCTCTCGGAAGGGACAGGGAGTCGCAGACCTTCAGCGACAATGAATGGAATCTGCAAACTGCTGGGCGTCCAGGCCCCGTTCAACATACGATACCCTCCAGCGGTCCCTATTCCCCAACTGCAATCTCTGTTCTCTGGGTCCTGTCCCTATTTTTGCCTTTGGGGAAGCCTTTGTGAAAATAAACAATGTTAAGATGTACTAGCTTCCCATTCCTCTGTATTAGTATAGACCAGAAAAAGGAAACTCTTCTGGTTGGTTTGCTAACACAAAGAAGCTTGTACAGGACAGCTCACCCCCATCTCTTGCCTTCTCTCACACACTCTTGCTCTCATCATCATCATCATCATCATCATCATTTTATTATGCGGTCACAGACCCACTAGGAACAATAGCAGTCATTGTTAAAACCATAAAAACACCATCATTAATTCATTATACAACAGGCTAAAAAGGTTGTTAAAAGATACACATATTTATAAATATATAAGCATAGTTAAAACACCTGATACAAGAAGTTAAAAACAACAACATAGAATAAAAGTTACAATTGGGGTGAGGAAATCATTTTATGAGACCTTTGTACAGAGAAGAGGAACTTAGCTACTGACTCTATTGTTAACTTGTTTGTACCTGCCAGAAAGTATTCCAAATACTATTTGGATGTCCTTCCAGGGCATTTTCTCATAAAAGGGCCAAGAAATCTAGTTTGCTCCTCCCTGTGGAGGCTACATTAAAAACAAAAAACATGCCCTAATGATTCAACTCTTCCATCACCACGGGGCACAAGCGATCCTCATATGGAATACCCTGATAGTGCCCTTCCAGTATTGCAGAAGGAAGGCAGTTAAATCTAGCTCTAGAAAAAACCTGACGGCACTTGGGGATGGTCAAATAGCCCAGATATCTGGCATATCTAGGAAATTCAAACATTAGACCAGATTGTATTGGAGAGCAGGATCTACGTGCATTTGTCATAGCATATTGAAAATCTATATCCTTAATCCGTTGTTCTACAATAGATTTTGCCACAGGATAATCTCGTGTATGGAGAAAATCCATAGACAGACCTAATAAACACAGTTTGGCAGTAAAACCTCTTGCTCTCTGTGCCAGCCCACCAACAATGAGGCCGATGGCCACACTTGTCCCATGGACTGCCAGTTCCCCACCCTGGGATTAGTAAGCAATCACATTTCTCTCAAGAACGTGCTATGATCAAGTTTGCAGCAGCAAGGACTGCTTAAAGCATTGGGAGGCACAACTGAGGTTTCAGCCATGTGTGCAGCAGTAGGCATAGTGATCCTTGGCAGGGGAACAGGGGTGTTCAAAGTACTCCAGAGTGCACCTACATCCACCTGTGAAATGCTGTGGTACAGCCTTGTCCAACCTGGAAACCTCCAGATGTGTGACTACAACTCCTATCATCCACAACCAGAAGGGCCATTGGGATCCCAATCCCACAACTTCTTCCCCTGACTCCAGCCCTTTCCACACCAGGCTGTTTACCTGGGAAGGCCCCAAGCTGATCCCTGTGTGCTGATGGTGTGTATTGGAAGTTCCGGGATCGCCCTCCCTCCCTCTCCCTCCCTTTCCCCCAAATGATGTTTAGTGGTTTCTGCATGTTTGTGTAATTTTTCCTCCCTTCTGAAAAGTTGAAATGCCTATGCTAAGGCTTAGTTACTGGCAGTAAGAGTTTTAAGCCTTTGAACCACCACCACCACCACCACCACCCGTAAGACTGAACTGTTTGACTTGTTCATCTTCCAGGCATGCAAAGCTGCCCTATGAGGTTGAGAAGATCCAGCTGACCATGGAGAAGGGCCATCTCCATTCACTCCATTCACTGTGAAGAAAAAAAACTATTCTCTGCTCTGGGTGGGGTAGGGGGTATCATCTGGACCCCCCTGTGCCAGCTGTCCAAGAACTAACTACATGATCAGAATGCTGGACTAGATGGACCCTTGGTCTGATCCAGCATGGCTCTTCTTATGTTCTTAAAAGATGGTCCGCCCTCGAAGGCTGATGGATCCTGCTGGATTCCAGAAGGCCTTAGAGGGATCTATGGCTGGTATCGTCGACGATCCTGTAGAAGCCCTGGTCAATAGATGGAATCAAGACCTAACTAGGGCTATCGACACGATCGCCCCCAAATGTCCTCTCCGACCCGCTTCTAATCGGGCGCCCTGGTATACAGAAGATCTCAGGGAGTTGAAGCGGAAAGGACGACGACTGGAGCGCCGATGGCGGAAAACTCGACTTATATCCGACAAGACACGACATAGAGAACATCTTCGTTCCTATGGGGTGGCAATACGTGCAGCGAAGAAAGCTTACTTCTCTGCACGCATTGCGTCTGCGAATTCGCGTCCAGCAGAACTGTTCAGGGTGGTGAGGGGTCTAACTCGGGCACCCTCCCCCCTGAACCCAATGTTAGAGCCTTCGGTAGTTCGCTGTGATGCCTTTAACAATCATTTCACAGATAAAATCTCTCGGATAAGAGCCGACTTAGATGCTGTCGTTATAGCAGAGGCTGATAATGGAGTGTCCAGCGACTCCGCGAGTAGAATTACACTGGATCAGTTTCAGTTGGTGAGTACCGAGGACGTGGACAAGCTGCTTGGTCGAGTGAGGAGGACGACTTGCCCTCTCGATCCCTGTCCTTCTTGGCTGGTCGCCCAGGGAGGAGATGCAGTTAGATCACAACTACAATATATTATTAATGCATCTCTCAGGGAGGGGAGTTTTCCATCATGTTTAAAAGAAGCGGTAGTACGGCCGCTTCTAAAAAAGCCCTCCCTGGATCCCCTGGACTTTAATAACTATAGGCCAGTATCAAATCTTCCATTTTTGGGCAAGGTGATCGAGAGGGCGGTTGCCTTCCAACTGCAAGCAGTTTTGGATGATACAGATTTTCTAGACCCATTTCAAACTGGCTTCAGAGCAGGATACGGAGTTGAGACTGCTATGGTCGCCTTAGTGGATGATCTACGCCTGAGTATTGACAGGGGGCGTGTGTCCCTGTTGGTACTCCTGGACCTCTCAGCGGCTTTCGATACCATCGACCATGGTATCCTTCTGGATCGCCTGAGGGAATTGGGACTCGGGGGCACTGTGCTTCAGTGGTTCCGGTCCTACCTCTCGGGCAGGTTCCAGATGGTAATGCTTGGGGATAGCTGCTCTTCAAAAAAAGAGTTGCTATGTGGTGTACCACAAGGTGCCATCCTTTCCCCAATGCTGTTTAACATTTATATGAAACCGCTGGGAGAGATCATCCGGAGGCATGGGGCGGGGTGCTATCAGTATGCTGATGACACCCAAATATATTTCTCTATGCCTTCGACAACAGCATCAGCTAAGGATAGTGTGTCTCCTCTGAATGAATGCTTGGAGGCGGTAATGGGCTGGATGAGGAAAAACAAACTGAAGCTGAATCCAGACAAGACGGAGGTGCTTACTGTCAAGGGCCACAACCTGGGGTTGGAGGTATGTCAACCAGTTCTGGATGGGATTACACTCCCCCTGAAAGACTGTGTTCACAGCTTGGGGGTGCTCCTGGATCCGTCGCTCCAAATGACAGCTCAGATAGATGCGACTGCCAGGAGTGCCTACTATCAGCTTCGGCTGATACGCCAGCTGCGCCCCTTCCTAGAGTTGGAAGACCTAAAATCAGTAGTGCACGCACTGGTAACTTCGAGGCTCGACTTCTGCAATGCGCTGTACATAGGGCTACCTCTGTGCCTAGTCCGGAAACTTCAATTAGTTCAAAATATGGCAGCCAGGTTGGTCACCGGTACATCTAGGGGTGACCACATTACACCAGTTTTAAAATCTCTTCACTGGCTGCCAATCAGTTTCCGGGCGAAGTACAAAGTGTTGGTTATTACCTTTAAAGCCCTACATGGTTTGGGTCCAGGTTACCTACGGGATCGCCTTCTCCCATACAATCCGCCCCGCACGCTCAGGTCCTCTGGGAAGAATTTATTACAGTCAACAAGAACTAGACTGACAACCGTTACCCAGAGGACCTTCTCTTCTGCCGCTCCCAGATTATGGAATGACCTGCCGGGAGAGATTCGCCAACTCACTAGTCTTCCGGAATTTAAAAGATCTATAAAGACTTATCTCTTCCGGCAGGCCTACCCAGATGAATTTTAAAGTGTTTTATTGGTGTTTTATTGGTGTTTTAATGATGTACTGGTTTTATCTGCTTTTAATCAGTTTTTGTATTTTGAGTTTGGTGTTGTTCCCCGCCTCGATCCGTTGGGAGAGGCGGGTGATAAATAAATATATTATTATATTATTATTATTATTAAATCCTAGTTGCATGACTCCCTGGAATGTAGCCTGCAAGGATCCAAATGCTGTTGTAACATACAATCCTGTCTCAAACAAAACCACACTTGACCAGCTGCAATCCCAAAAGAGCAAACCCAGGTCCAAAGAACCCAACCTCGAAGAAACCTATTGGTTTGGGTCTGAAACAATACCTCTTTGCCCCCAGTTGTAGCACATTAGCATCCTCCACCATGGCCTCCAAATGTGTTTCAATAATAATAATAATAATAATAATAATAATAATAATAATATGGAATGGAGGGGGTGGGACTCAAGGCAATATTATTACAATGCCAGGAAGCATGTTTAGTAGTCCTTGGGGGATAGCCTTGCAACCCACTGTTCCCAAATTCTAGTCTACATTGTTCAGGCAACATTTTGGACCCAGTGGGCCTTATTTCTGACCTGCAGTATATTTACGAAGAGCTAAGTCCTACACTGTCCAGTGTGACTTACTCGCAAGGAAAGTATGTTTAGGATTGCAGCCTAAGGAGTAATGCCACTGAAGACAGTGGGCCCTCCTTCTGACTAAACATGCATAGGATTGTGCTGTAAAGCTGCTAGTCCTGTGCATATTGACCTGGAAGTAAGAGCCATTTAATAAAGGGGGACCTATGTCTGGCTTGAGCACATAGGGTAGGCTGACCATATGAAAAGGAGGTCAGGGCTCATGTAACTTTAACAGTTGTAGAGAAAAGGGAATTTCAGCCAGGGTCATTTGTATGCAATTAGTTCCTGGTGAAATTCCCTCTTCATCACAACAGCTAAAGTTGCAGGCACTATACTACAGTGACCATATACAAAAGAAGGCAGGGGCCCTGCAACTTTAATTGTTGTGATGAAGTGGGGATTTCACCACGTACTAATTGCATACAAATAACACTGGCTGAAATTCCCTTTTCTCTACAACTGTTAAAGTTACAGGAGCCCTGTCCTCCTTTCCATATGGTCAGCCTAACATAGGGCAACACACTGTAAGTAAACATACATCATATCTGCCTGCACATTCAATTTTGGGAGGTGGGGAGTGCAGAGATTTTATTTTATTTTATTTTTAGAATTTTGATGATGGGTATTTATTTATTTATTGTTTATTTTTGTGGAGGACGTATTCACAATTTTTCAAGCAAGAAATCTAAAGAATGTGCCATGGTGACACAAGATACAGAGGACATCTGCAAAACTTTTCACATTTTCTGAAAACTCAAGCAACGATACCTTGTTACTGGGGAATAATTGTGATTCTTTCTCCCATAAGCAAACTCAGGGGCTTCTTCAGTCAGTGAAAACAAACATCAAGTTGCCCCCACCCCCAGCCTCTTTCAGCTATTCTACAGAAACCAACCCCTCTGATTTCAATAGCTCTTGTGTAAATGTGCAAAGGATTACTACTAACCATGGTTATTTTTATCTCTGAACCGAGCCACATTGATTTGTACATCCAAGTTTAGGATTGCAGCTTATGCTTTGAATGGCGGCCAAAGGATTCCCTCCTTGTTGCTGCATCTGCCTAAATCCGATCACCATATAAGGTCTGAACTGTTCACTCACCTTCCATTAATAGAAATGCTGCCCAAATCAAAAACCTCTGGAGCACAACGCTCTTTCTTCCCGACATGCTTGTCTGGTTGCTGAAAGTTTTCCTTTAGAGAACTTTTCACCCTAGGAGGTTGACTGGACCCTCTTCACTTCTCCCCTTCTCTGCCAGTCAGGGCCACGAGGGCTTTTTTGTGTCTCTCTGCTCCAACACACACGTTTGTCAGTGCCGAAAGTTTCAAGCCGGTTCCATCCCGCTTGGTGTCACTGTGTATTTTCCTGGACGGACCACAGGATATGGAAAGGGGCGGGTGTGCATTTGAGCCGCATCCTCTCCATTGACTTCACTTTGAAATTGCAATCACTTAAAGATCCCACATCACTGCCAAAAAAGGGGACTGTTTGCACCAACTTTCTGGTTTCCTCCTACTTTACAGTGAGAGTCAGAGCTGGAATTTCAAAGACAAATAAGTCTCCTTCAACAGGATTTTCCCTTTATTCTCTGCTCCCTCCTTGCTTCTCTGACAATATCTACTTCACCCCTACCTTGTATATAGAAACAATGCTCTGAAATCTATGATTTCCCAGTATATCATAATGGGAATTAAGTCAGCAGGTTTTAGCTAGCTAACCAACAAGTGATATGGTTTGCAAACGAAGTGAAAACAAATCTTCCGAAAGACATGGCCAAACTATAAATGCGTATCTTCCCAAAATTGGCAGAGAGAGAGAAAAATCCATATTCCATATACTGCTTTCCTGGGCCCAATCTACACTATGCAGGATAAAGCACTATGAAGGCGGTATGAAAGCAGTATATAAAAGGCAGGAGCCACACTACTGCTTTATAGCGGTACTGAACTGCACTGACAACTGTTGGGACCCATTGACACATACCATATACCGCTTCCATACCTCTTTCATAGTGCTATATCCTGCTTGGTGTAGATCTGGCCCTAGTGTTATTGCCTGCTTTTTATTCCACATTATCCAAAATACTCCAGCAAATGTCATTGTGTGTCCTACAAGGTATAAATGCACAAGTGGGACATGGCATTACCATGAAGGGATTGTAATGATTTGACACAAGGTATCGGTCAGGGCTTGGACTGGACAACACGGGCCAGATTTGAAAGTCTTTTAGAGGACAGACCTCTGTTTGAAGGAATTCTCCATCAGAAGAGCTGCCCAGTCCACATCCTTCTTAAAGTTCAAGAACCAGGAGAAGGGACAGCAGAGGCCTTGTAGTTGTGCATTATTAGTGAGCACCTGGACTGCAAACTGAGTTGGTACAGAGCTCTCCTGGTCGCGGTCCTCCCCACTAGGAGGAGATGTATTGCATTCCTGTAGAAAGTATGGTACTTATTTGTAAATTTGCATCTTTGCATATACATGAGCTTATGCACACTGTATGCAATTCAGCACACTTTCCCCCCTCTTTTTTAGGGTGATGAATTTCCTCTTTTTCAGCAATGTATATGTGGCCACCTAACTCCATATCACCCACAGACCCTCCCCCCCATTTTTAGAATTTCCCTCAGTACCAAAAGCCATTTTCCATAGGGCTGCTGTAAGAAATGGACTTGTCTAATCCTTCTTCCTCTCCTTAGGTACATAAAGCTAGTTGTGTGGGTTTAAAAAAAAAAAGGGGCACAAAAACATTCTCTCCTTCCATTCACTGATAGTGCATCTCGTTGTGTTATAAAGCCTTGCAAACAGCCAGAGTTTGCTGAGGCGGTACGACTATACAATAGCAGGATGTTGCAAAAGTGGCAGGAAGTGTTGTGAATAATACATCTAAACAAAAAACATGCTTAAGGAGAAACCGTTTGAGCCACAAAGGCCAAAGTCATAGAGGCATTCAATACTGCGGGACAAAGATCGGAAGCGAGCAGGATTGCTGCAAATGTCTAGTCCCTCTGGTGTTGGGTAAACACCAGACACAATCTGAGACACCTCTGAGGCAACATACAAAGTGTAGACTATTTGATAAGTAAAAGCCCAAGTCAAAGTTCAGACTGGTGTGTGATCAAATAATAAACCCTTCTCTTATTCCAGTTTGTTTCTCGTTCACTGTAACAGCATTGGCTACAGCCTGAAAACAGTACTGGACTTTTCTACATGAGGCATTTTCTACACGAGGCATTTACCGCACACTCGTCATTCTCTACGCACAGTTGTTTATGGTTCTTTAGACGAGGTTGTGACCCTCCAGTGCCTAACCAGCGAAAGAAAGTGTGAAAGCGAAAGAAAGTGTGATTTTTCTCTTGTGCTATTCTGCTATACCACAGTGTCACCTAGAGATTATGTTGCGGAAAAGCAAGAAAGGAAATGCTCCTCATCGAGTGCTCGGATCTTAATCCTGCGATGAAAGTGGAAGTCGCTATAGCGGATAGACAGCCAATTAACAGTCTCATGCAGAAAAGCTCTCAGTAGTGCCAGCAGCAGGAAGCATTCTGCCATAAAGAATGACTGCGGCTGCTGAGAAATTCATTAAAATACATCAGTCATAGCCTTTCATTTATAACGATAATGGGAAGATAAGGATAAATAGGCACAAACAGGAGACTATCATCAGACAGGTGCCAACCCTCATTGTCAGTGGATTCTCATCCATCCCTTGTCCTCAAAATAACAGGCTCCTGAGTTAACTGCTCAGGGAAAGGAGAAAGGCATCGTGAGTCTACCAGCTTCTCAGCACCCGGTCTTCTCCAGGAAAGTCCCAGGGACCCAAAACCGTCATCCAGAGGAGATTGTATTGTAGGGTGACCATATTTAGGAAACCAAAAAGGAGGACAACATGGCCACTCCAAGGTGGCGTGCCCACCAACATGCCATCCCCCAAGGGGGCGTGCCCACCAACATGCCGTCCCCCAAGGGGGCATGCTCATCCAAACACGGCCTTGGTCAGTTGTCTGATTTCACAGCATACAATTAAGACAAACCTGTTCTACACAACATCTTCATGTTAAAATTATTAAAATAAAGAAGTGAGACATTCGATGTATCTGAAATTAACTTTACTCACTCCTACTTTTGTAGCTTTTGCTGTACTTTGAAACTTTTGCTATGCTCTGTGTGATAGTTTCCCCTTCCCTCAAATATGTTTTCTGAGTGCAAACCCTTCACTGGATGACCGTAGTCCCAACTTTCCTAACATTTAACACTCTCTCCCCATAACATTTCTCTTATCCATATGCACAGAATCAGCATACTGCTACCACTGAACAAATGAAGCAGTTGACAAGTGCAGAAAAATCTAGTACAACAAACTAGCCAACCTAGCATGCAGGAAGAGTATAAAATACGATTACCCTGAAAACATTAGCCATGGAACAAAATGGACTAAAGGCTTGTTGTAGTCACTTCTCACCTCTTAGCTTGTTTCAACTTCTGGTTTATCAGTGAGAAACAAATCTAAAAATGTGTCTGGTTCATTAGCCATGTAAACAAAACTATGGTCAGTAGCAATACAAAGAAAGGCCAGAACAGATGCCCATTATCACAATGCTAGACAAGGATCTTTCCCTCCTTTTATCCAAGTATATCCTGAATTTACACTGCCTCAGTGTATAGAGAATAGAAATCCCAGTCAGGGACCCAAAGAAAACTGCCCAAAGAAACTTTAGAAATAACTCTTGTTGATTTCAATAAAGCTTACTCCCAGATAAATGAATGTAGGATTGCAGCCTCTTCACATCTGTTCACCTTACTCTAGCAAGTGCAAGGCCCTCCTGTCAAGGACAACTATGCACTCACAGAACCTGGCCTCCTCGATCATGCAACCAGCAGGTGCTTTCCAGAAAGATGCTTTCAGAGCCTAGGAGATCCAGACACACTCAAACAAGTCAAGCCAAGCCATGCTATGCTAGAACAGAACAATTCTGGAACAAGACCCTACTTTGCAAGCAATCAGACAAAACAGTCATAATATAAAAGAAAAACACAACTACCTCATTGACATAGCAATACCCAATGACAAAAACGTTGCAGAAAAGGAAGAGGAAAAAAGAGACCCAGCAAAGGTTTTAGGAAATCTTGCTCATATTGGCATAGGTTGAGATATTTTGCTGGTCAGAATTTTCATCAGTAGAACTCCAATGGACTTTAATGGAAATGTCTTTAGGACTTTTAACAATTTTACTTTGGGCTTTCAGACTTCAGAAACTTCAGGTGGATGATATGAAATAATTAGCAATTACAGGAGAAGTGAAAAACCCTTCTCCACCCACCCCACCCACCATGCCCATTGGTGCAAGAGCTAATAGTTAGATCCAAAAGATCAGTGAATTAATTGGAAAATTCATTAACAGTCTGACACGGGTTTTGAGAATTGAGGAAATATATAGGAGATACAATATACAATGTGGATCTAGACTCCAGCTCAGCTAGATATGATCTTATGAAGATTAATAAACTGAGGAGGAATATTACTTTTTAAAAAACTTAGAACTCTATGTACTGGGTGCCCCAAAAGTAGGTATACAGTTGTTTGGAATGTTGATGGGAGGTGTGAGTACTATATTGTATACCTACTTTTGGGCCACTTGGTATTTCAGCCTTCCCCAATCCAATCCTCTCCAAATATCTTTGACTATGACTCCTATCTGGTCATGCTGACTGGGCGTTGGGAGTTTTATCCAACACATCTGGAGAGAACCAGCTTGGGGAGGATACTGTATTTAACAAGAATTGTCTGTTTTTGTACAGTTACTAAAAGGATAAAACAAATGCTAGCACCAGTAAATATCACATAGATGAAGTAAAAACACCATGGCCAGTAACAATCATCCTCCAATAGAGATGGATAATAAATTATGTTTTCATTATGTTTAAAAGGCCCATTGAAATTGCATCCATATACTTTGCCTTTCACACAGCCATGAACTATGTTCAAATAAACTTCTAATATGATACCATTGCACATTTTTATATTCTTTTTTCTAAACTGCTTCATGATTTATTCAAATAAGAAGCAGTAAATAAATATTGCTAATAAGTCAATTCATACATCAATATATTACAATGTTCTCCTCCAACATAATAATCAAAGAAAAGCAAACGGGTGAGGTAACCAGATAAAGGTACTGCTTTGAAGCCAGTTTTTTGTTCCAGCAAAACACCTATTTTCCAAACAGCTAAACCAATTTCCTCAAACCATCTCTAAATGAATTCTTAGAAAATTAATTCATTCAAATTTATTTCCCGTAAATAGGAATATCAACTCCATATCATCCCCAAGTCTCACACACAAAACTATACCCCCTACTCTCAACATGCACACAAACACACAAACTCTCTCAAAATCATCCACCGCAAAACACACACGCACACATCCATTCATAGACAAATGAACATGCACCTATCACATAAATACACTCACACACTGCAAACACATAAACTCTCTCAGGATACCCACCCCAAAACACACGCACACACATTCATTCATGGACAAATGAACATGCACCCCATGCACTCATCACATAAATACACTCACACACACATACCTCTCCCAAGGCTGCTCCTATGCTTGCTTCCATTCTCCCCCCACCCCATTTCTCTAGGCAAATGATGGGGATTTTTACATTGACCTTGAAAATATTCTTAGTGGTAGCAAGGGGTTGCATAGAAGGGGATTAGAAAAATACAGGATAAAACCTGGGGGAGGAGAGATCCTAACAGATGGAGGGCAGGTTTGGAAAAATTCTCAGAACCTTGTAACTCCCAGGGTAAAACTGTCCTACCTGCTGCTCTGCCTGCTTTTTGTCCTCTGCCTGCACCATCCAAGAAGAAGCCCAGGATCATCGCAAAGGAGCCGGAAGGGGTTTGGTAAGTGTGGATGACCCACCAGGGGCAGGCAATGGGCCTACTGAGACCTGCAGAGGCTGGCTCAAGCCATCTCAAGCCATAGTGACAATGCTCTAGGAACTCGGAAATGGCTTCGGAAGGCCTCGGAAGGCCGAAACCAGAAGTGCCCGAAATGGGCCTACCGAGGCCTGCTGAAGCCATCTCCGGATTCCTAGAGGGTCATTGCCATAGCGATGGCCCTCTAGGAACCCAGAAGTGGCTTCGGCAGGCCTCGGAAGGCCAAAAACAGAGAAGTACCCGGCCAAAACGGGCTTTTGGGGGGCTAAATTTCCTGATTTGGCCCCCCAAAACGGTTTTTCCCCCCGGACGCGGATTTGCTCCCCATTTTCCAGGCATGTCCGGACAAATCCGGGCGGATGGGCACCCTATTATTGTTATCCTCAGACTTGGAGGACTCTAGCCATGAAGATACTAGCATGCCACAGCCACCCCTACACCATACCCACCTGAGGCTGCTAAAGCAGATCAGGCCCCATAAGAGAAAAGGCCTTAGTCAATGTGGAGAAGGGCTAACCAGCCTAAAGTAAGCCAAACCCCTACTTAAGGCACAGTTATGATCTGCTGCTTGTTGGAGCTACATACAGATAAGCTTCTCTGGCCCCATTCTTTACCTGCTGATTTCCCCCTGAAAATACTCATCCAGGCTGTTTTCCCTACAACTGGATTTAGGAAACTGCCTATTGGGGGGAGGGGTCTTTAAGAACAACAACCTGGGAGGGCAATTCAGGGGAAAAACAGCAAAGAAGGGGAAGGTTAAGCAACCCCTCCCAACCCTCCATTCTTCCCTACAAATTCCCCTCCCACCTCCCACATTACTATTATTTCCTTCTATAGATGTAAGTACACTCCCGTGGATTGAATAGGGAATGAAGAAGCCCATTTCCCCGTTTTACCTTCCTCCAGCAGCTCCCAGATCCTCCTCCCTTGTTGTTCCAGAGGTTGCCCAAATCTCTAGCAGGAGGGAAAGGAATTGGTGAAGTCACCCTCCTTTTCTGCCCACAGGAGCATTCACTCCAGATCCAACCTGATAATTTGGCTTAGGAAATTGAAATTGTGACAGGGCCTTTACAGTTATGACCATACAGCTATGGAATGATTGTTCCCCTGTGGAGTTGTGCCTCCTTCCTTGCTTTCAGAAGGACGCTAAAGCTTTGCTTTTTCAGCTGCTGCTTCAGCCTAGGAAATGTTAAATCAGGATTAGTAATTCAGATAGATTTTTTGGGAAGGTCCCAAACAAAACATAACCTATTCCATGTTGCCACCTTTGGATTCCCAAACAACACACTCTCTGGAAAATAGCAATTCCCAACTTTCCATTATGATCAAAATGGGGCGGGGGGGGGGAATCAACAAAGTGGTTTCAACTTAATTAGTTGCACTGATGTATCGTGTTGTATTTTCAACTGAAACACTTTAATAACCAAGCTACTAGGTACTATGTTCTTGCTGGCAACGACTCACGGGATCCTCCCCAAAAGATCTACATGGGTAACCAACATGTGTCCTCTATAGGAATAACATTGGAAATGACAAACATTGAAGGAGAAGCTTTCTGAACCATAAATCCAAGATATCCTTTGAAAGTTTTCATACTTTCTGCCAACAGTGGAACCATTTGGAACATGCTGTGATTTCCCTACAGCTCAGTTTGTACTCTCTTCTTGTATTTTAATACACGGACATAAGGAAATCCTTCTTCATACATTGTTAAACTATGGCATTTGCTACTACAGGACATAGTGATGACCATCAATTTGGATGGCTTTAAAATGGGATTAAACAAATTCATGAAGGAGGCTATCAATGACTACTAGTCCTGATGGCTATATGTTATCTCCAGTAGGTTCTTCTTATTTTCTTTGAAAGCCCTGCTGGATCAGACTAAAGATCCTACTCCTCCACCATTCTGCTCCCTACAGTAACCAACCAGGTGCCTTCAGGGAGTATACAATCAGAGGTTAAAGGCAGTAGCCCAACTCTACTCTTGCCATCCAGCATTCAGTGGCAAGCTGCCTCTGAACATGCAGTTTCTATTTCATTGTCATGTCTGATAATACCATTTAATTGATCGTCCTCTGTGAATTTATCTAATCTCCTTTTAAAGCCACCTAAGGTGATGTCCATTGCTAGATTCCATAAACTAAGTATGTGCTGTTTAATGAAAGTATTTTCTTTGGTCTGTCCTGAATCTACAGCAAATCGCTGGGGACCCAATATCTCCTTGGTTGGAACCTCCCTTCCACTATGTATCGATCCTGCAAAAAAAAAATAAAAAAATCCCGCCCCTCCTATTTATTATGAGAGAGGGAGAAAAAGTTCTCTCTATTAGGGCTGTGCACAGATCCGGATCCGGATCTCAAATCCTGAGCAGATTGGGCCAATCTGGAACTTCAGGTTCCGGTTCCGAACTGGGTCAGGGGAGGTCCAGATCATTCCAGACCAGATCAGGCCCGTTACAGATTGATTTGGATTGATCCGGAGATCCGGGCCCATTGGCCTTCCTGGTTGCCTTCCAGCACCCAAGGACCTGGAAGGCCTGTGGTGAGTCCATTGGACTCACCACCCTCTCCCCACCCTCCCCCTTCTCCCCACTCATCCTCTGCCATCCACGCTGCCTTCTACCGCTGTCCTCTGCCATCCGCTCTACTGAGAAACCAGGCCAGGAGGCCTGCTTCTCAGTACAGCGGAGTGCAGAGGACAGCAGCGGAAGGCAGCGCGGACTGTGGTGGGTGAGTGGGGACCCCCTCCCTCTCCCCCCTCTCCCCCTCACCTGCCGCGGTCCATGCTGCCTTCCCCTGCTATCCTCTGCCATCCGCTGTACTGAGAAGCAGGCCTTGTGGCCTGGTTTCCCAGTAGAGCCGGCACGCCGGATGACATCATCACCCAGTGTGCCAACACTCTATTGAGAAACCAGGCGGGGAGGCCTGCTTCTCAGTACAGCGGACAGCAGAAGACAGTGGCGGAAGACAGCACGGACTGTGGCAGGTGAGTGGGGACCCCTCTCCCTCTCCCCCCTCTCCCCAGTGGCAGATGGCAGCACAGATGGCGGAGGGTGAGTGGGGAGAGTGGGGGGAGGGCGGCGAGTTCTTTTCCCCATAGACTTGCAAGTCTATGGGGGAAAAGAGGGTCTCCGGATCTCGATTTGGAGACCCAAATCTGGTTCTGGATCCGGATCTGAACCCAAACCAGATCGGGGGAGGTCCAGATCAGGCCAGAGCAGATCAGCCCAATCTGGGTCGCCCAGATTTGGATCCAGATCCGGTTAGGGGGGCTGCACAGCCCTACTCTCTATCCACTTTCTCTACTTGAAGCATACTTTTATAAACTTTTGTTGTGTGTGTCCTCTGCCTTTATTATTCATTGTCTTTTTTTTCTAAAAGCAAAGGCCCAGAATGCTTTAGCCTTTTCTCATAGGAAAGATGTGTCCCTCTCCCTCTGCTCTAATGCTCTGTCCATCATAGGAAACTCTGTCTGTCAGAGGAAAAGAACTTATATGTTGGAGGTCTAGAGTAGGGATGTGCACTGGATCAGACCCGATCCACGATCCGAGTCCGGTCCAGTGGGAAATCGGATAAATTATCCGATTTCCGATCCGACAGCTGGATTGGCCGATCCAATCCGAACCGGTCCGAAAAGGCTCTGAACCAGTTCGGCGGATCGGCTGGCGCCCACCGCCGCTTCCATTGGCGGGCGCCAGCGGGCGCCCGCTGATGAAAGTGGACAGCAGGGGGGTGAGGAGGGGGCGGGAGGAGGGGGGCCCTTACCTTTCCGGCCCGTCCGCTGCCGTCCGGCGCCGGCGGCTACTACCAGCGGGCTCCGCGGCCTGCTCCAGGGTGGCGCGCCGGGTGATGTCATCACCCGGCGCACTACTCTAGAGCAGGCCGCGGAGCCCTCTGGTAGTAGCCGCCGGCGCCGGATGGGAGCGGACGGGCCGGGAAGGTAAGCAGGGGGTGCGCAGAGGGGAGGAGGGGGGGCCCTTACCTTCCCGGCCCGTCCGCTCCCGTCCGGTGCCGGCGGCTACTACCAGCGGGCTCCGAGGCCTGCTCCAGGCTGGCGTGCCGGGTGATGTCATCACCCGGCGCGCTACTCTAGAGCAGGCCGCAGAGCCCGCTGGTAGTAGCCGCCGGCGCCGGACGGGAGCGGACGGGCCGGGAAGGTAAGCAGTGGCGGGGAAGGGGGCTTACCCCCCCCGGAGCTGTCCGCTTCTATCCGCGGGCGCCCGCGGGCGCCTGCGGATGGAACCGGACGGCCCCAGGGGGGGGAGGGAGCGCGGGGGAGGGGGCTTACCTGCCGGGGCCGTCCACAGCGGACGGCCCTGGGGGGGAGGGAGTTAGGCCCCCCCCTCACCCACCCGCCGCCATTTTTTCCTCATAGACTTGCATTGCAATGCAAGTCTATGGGGGGAAAAATGGCGGCCGATCCAAAAATTTCCGATTTTTGGATCGGGATCGTACTTGATCCGGTCCGGGGGGCCTCCGATTTTGTCCGAACTGATCCGTGACAAAATTGGAGGTCCTGATCCGGGTCCCGATCCGATCCGGGGGGTCCGTGCACACCCCTAGTCTAGAGGTCACTGAGAAAGAGAGAGAAACATGCCATATTATGAAAAGCAACTAGTTTTTCTCAGTGATTAGAATAATAATTTGGGCAAGTCTTGTTTTAGGTTGCAATTTGTATAGGAAGTCATTAGATGGCACTTTGGAGTTAGCACCCTGGAAGGGAAATCCAAAAGAGCTGCTTGTCCAGCTACCTGCGAATCATGTGGCTCAGCTCCTCCCAAAGCTTTCGGCAAGGGCTGAGAAATATATGAAAGCATGGATCAGATCCACAACAGGTATATGTGTCCTGTGCAACTGTCCATAATTATTTCAATGACAAAAATTAAACCTGGCCAGTAACGCTGATGAAAGCAGCTGACAGCAAGTCGTACATCTAAGATCTCAGTTATCAAATGACTACCTTTGGAATAATTTCATGAAAATCAGTAGAACTACTCCAGAGGATGGACTGATTCATGCAATTATGCATTCAATCATGGCCTATCCTTTGAGCCTGCCATTGCTGTCTTTGCGCCAGTTCAGACAGCTCCTTGCTCTAGTGTAGTGAGGAACAAGAGCTTGCCTTCCCACCCTCTGATGTCCTCAAACATCCACACTGGAGATAATGTTCGGATATGGTTTTGATTAGAAATGTATTGCATGTACGTAATAAAATACCAGTATAGAAAGCAATCTGTCCTCGTGCAATAAATTTAAAATGTTGTAAAAAACAGTTTACATATGCACATAGGCCCTTGTGGCAATATGTCAACTTTGATTTTATAATGAGAATATATTTTAGCACCTGTTGTCCCCACCATGTTTTTTACAATATGTTTTTTACAATATGTATTTTAAATGCTTATAGCCCCCTAAAGGAGGCCGTATAAAGATATAGGCCGAAACGTGTCGGGCTCTTCAACTTTGAAAAAAATAAATAAAAAACCAGCATTTTGAGAACCTGTTTCTCGCTTTGTTTCACCTGGGGACTCTGGCCACAAGTATGGGCCAGATCAAGGACAGATGTCATCCGCCCTGGCCATTTGCAAGCACCAGTCTTTCACCCTGTTCCAAGATTCTGTTGGCACAGAGATCAAGTCCCACATTTCAGTGCACCACCATATATAAAATTTGGCATCTGGCTGCATGGCAAAACCATTCACACAACCTCCCTGCCCTGCACAAAGTCTACGAGGTTAATTTGCCTTGAGATGGTCTTAGAGCCCATTCCTTCATTTCCTGGAAATAACGGTGTGGATTCACCTGTTCACTCATAGCCTTTCAGCTATGCATGCAGAAAACTCATGGCTGAGATGCTTTCGGTGGCTGGGAGTGGGACTGTGCAAGTATCTCTCATGAAACACAGGCAGGCTGTGAAGTGGTTAGATGCTGTAAATCAACCCGATTTCCTTCCAACCAAGCTGGTATAGAGCTAATCCGACGACCCCTCGTGTGTAGGAGTGACTTCTTTCCCCCATGCATTAGGCTTGCAAATTATGACCCTTGCACTCTGGAAGGAAAGAGCTGGCTTTGTTGTTGCATTCTGTTATCAAACACGGGCACAATGGCAGGCTATCAGCAGCAGAGGGCAGCAAGAGGCACCACAAAGAGTAGTGTCGGGAGGAGCCACATGCCAATGACCTGTACTTCTCGGTACATGCGTTGTAACAGCCATCCACTGGTTTCATGTGAAGTCCAGCGGGAGAGAATCAGATTTCTTCACAGAAAGTCACACAAGTTCTCCCTTTGGGCTGGTCCTTCCATTCCACCCTGTGCTTCACAAAGGCAGATTCGGTATCCAATCCTCCTCCTTTCCATTTTTACCCTCACAATGAAAACCCTGCTGCACAAAAATGTGGGCAAATGGCTCAGACGTGTGTTCAAGTTGCAGACCTGCAAAGGAGGGGGGGGGGAAATGCCCAGAAAATCTACGAACTGCCCCCAAATTGCTCGAGTCTGGGTCAGGCAATGCAGCAGGAAGTGAAACAAAGTCTAGCAGGCTGCATCAAAAAGCTATAAAATTTTAGAATTTTAAAAATTTCAAATCTGTAAAAGCAAAATGTTTAAACTAGACACACTTCTTGTGGTCATTTGTTTTGTTTGGAGTGCTGTATCATCCACGTCACATCCCCTGTATATAGGTTGTATCAAAAAGTCAGATTGTGTAAGGATATATAAGAAGAGCCCTGCTAGGTCAGGCTGATCTAGTCCAGCATCCTCTTTCTGCCAGATTTCTACAGGAAGCAGCCCACAAGGCGGTTATCACTCTGCCATGGGGCAAGTCCCCCAGCATATTATATATTTTTTATTTTTTTTATTTGCAATATTTATATACCACTAGGGATCTAAAATAGATTCTGGAGTGGTGAATATAGGAATAAAACAGTAAAAAAGAATGAAGATTCAAAGCAGCAAATTAAAATTATTCAATTTTAAACTAAGCACCAATAAAAACTAGCTGGTCAGTTGAGGAATGCTCCTGGAAGAGTTGTGTTCAGGAGGTCCCGGAAGCATCTTAATGTTGGTGCCTGCCTGACCCCCAGGGGCAGGGAGCTCCAAAGAGAAGGGGCCACCACACTAAAGGCTGGTGGACTCCAATCAGGACAAAGGTCCATGTGGAACCACCAGGAGCATGCAAAGTTGCATTATGACTCACAGCTGTTGGTAGACTTACCCTCCGATCTAGGAATTTATCTTCTCACTTAAAAAAAAAAAAAGTCATCTAAGCTAGTGGCCATTACTGCATCTTGTGGCAGGGGATTCACTGCAAAACCCAATTCGGTGTTGAGCACATCACTCAAGGAAGAACCATGTCATTCATCCTACTTACTATGGTGAGCCCATAGTCCAGTTGTTTTGCATCCGTGTCGTTCGCAACACCACTAAGTCACCAAATAATCATTTATTCTAATCATAGTCAAATCCAGATTAAGTTGGCTGAAAGTAGTAAATGTAATAAATTAGTTATGATTTAGGGCAGGGGTGGGCAACCTCTGCTAATTTTGCCCTCCCCCCACCCGTGAATTGGACTAGAGGTGCATCCCCTGCAGCTGAAACCAATGAATTCACAACCAAAACAAAGCTCAATTGACCAAAGTAGATCTACTGCTTTATAAGAAAAATCAAAAGCTCCCGTATGCTGCTGTTGGGCTACCAAATATCAGCAGCAAATTGCCAATCCCCCACCACTACCGGTGGCTGCAAGACAGTGAAGGCAGGGGGGCATGTGTATCCTGTGGGCATGGGTTGCCCACTCCTGACTTAGGAGAAGACCATAAGAAGAGCCCTGCTGGGTCAGACCAAGGGCCCATGTAGTCCAGCACTCTGTTCACACAGTGGCCAACCAGACGCCCCTGGGAAGCGCACAAATAGGACAAGGGTGCAACAGCAATCTCCCATTCCTGTTCCTCAGCAACTGGTATTGGGAGGCATTATAATTATGACTAACACCATTGATAGCCTTATCCTACATACGACCCATTTATTTCGATGGGAACCAAGTTGAAGTAACTTAGTCTGGTCCATCCCATAGCTTTCAGGGAGATAGGAAGAAATAATACTCCCCCTCCAAAAAAGAAAAAAAGAAGAAGAGCCTTTGAAGATTCGACACAACTGTCTCTTCATTGACTTTCAAAACAGAGCCGTGACCTCTAGGAGATGTGCTAGTGAAAAGGGAATACAAGCTGCTCCCCTCTGAAAAAAGACTTCTCAAGACCAAAAAGAACATCTCACTCAACGTAACGTAGCTCTCTGTCATCTGAATTTTCTGATATTGTCACCTTCCTTGCCATTGTTCTGTCATCACTGGTCATTATTTCCATGGCTGTTTTTTTCAAAAAACTGAAGAACGTTTGCCAGATTGGGGAGACACACATCTTTAAGAGAAGCACTGTTTTTTTTAATATATAAAACTTCACTGATGGCTGATAAAGAACAGCAATATTCACATTTGGTCTTTTGCCTGGGAAGATTTAAGGCAGTTAAGTGGTTGGTTTCTCTGCAACAAACCAAAAGGAGCTGTAGTGAAGTCCTTAAACTAACCCCCTTTGTGGTGATTTGTTATTTATTAAGAGAATTCAGGTAGTAATCCACTGGGGTGATCTCATCCGGGGTTGCACCAGACCATTCATGTTTTTTTTTCCCAAAGAAGAACTTTCTGCTCAGTCAACAATATTTGGCTCTTCTTCATGAATGCTGCTTTTCCTCGCATGCCTGTCTTCTCTACATTTCCCCCCTTAAGTCTCTACCCCAAAGGCCTTACACAACCCACGTGGACTAGTGCAGGGAATCCACAGTCGCATGCAAAAAATACAGATAATGTCATCATCATCACCGTCATCATCATCATCATCAAAAATCACTGTCACCTTCTCTTCTAGACATCCTTGGTAACTCTCTCAAGATGCATATTCTCTTTACACTGTTCTTCCTCAGGTTTTGATTCAAAACTGCTTCTGTGTTACAGAGCAACATAAGCATGCAGAACCTCAGGTTTAAACATTGAAGATCACTCGCCATGGAGCTGGAGTCACCTGTTTGCCACCCAAACGGTCGTTTCCAGCAACCCCTGGTTGACTGGAGAGTACAACAGTAAACCACAGCTTCCACTGCCTTCCCTCCCATCGGCACATGTCCTGGGATGCCCTGGAATCATTCTCAGATTGTACATCCACCCGAGCTGAAGTCGATGCCAAGCAAGCTCAAACAGGTGGTGGCTGTGAGGGATAAGATGCCAACAAGCAAATCAGCCCTCGGGCTCATGGGACTCGAATACATCACTTGGTTAAAAGCTTTTTGTTGGGTGTGTGTGTGTGTGTGTGTGTGTGTGTGTGTGTGTGGAAAGGGGGAGGAATGATCTTACCTCTTAGCCTGTGCCTCTGCCTAGGTTGGTGGTTGTGCCGGAGCTGCCGGGTTTGCCTGCTTGGCACCTGCAAGGCCTTCCTTGTCCGCTCTGCCAGGCAGGTGCAGCGGCATTGGCACAACTGAGACCCCCAAACCCAGGGGAGGGAAGCAAAACCCAGCAGGAGAACCCCAGGCAGCATCCTGCAGAAGAAAAAGTGCCAAGGGAGAGGTGGCTGGCTCCGGAAAAACCAACTCCCCTCCAGTAGCATTCAAGGAATCCAAAGAAACTCTTGTCCAGATGCCCAAGAAGCCTCGGGGGGCAGGTTTTGCCCCCCCTCCTTTCCTCCTCCCTCCCTCTCTCTCTTTGCCTGCACAGCACTTCCCTCTGCTCAGCTCAAGCCCTCTGTTTGGGAAATTATTTGGAATTTGTTATTAAGCATGTTTTCCAACTGCTTTTGTATTTTCTCCCCTTCTTTTTAAACTTGGTGAACAATGGGGGAGGAAAGCATATAGGCACCATGCTGTGCGCAGACTGCTGCTCTGCACCATCTGTGACATCAGAAAGTGGGGAGGGGGCGCTGGGATGTCTCTTTCCCCCACCACCACCACAAGCGAGGCAATATTGTGAAGAACTAAATTAAATGATCAGTGAAGGAAAGGGTAGCTTTCTTTGTGGCTTCCTTCTTGAAGGCCAGACATTTCTCATTTTAACAACACTCCATGCTCATCTTTCTCTCCTCCCCCCCCCAAATCTTTCTTCTTCTTCTTCTTCTTCTTCTTCTTCTTCTTCTTCTTCTTCTTCTTCTTCTTCTTCTTTTTACTCTCCATGCAAAATGCCCCCCCCCCCGTCTCTTTGGGAGCAAGCAAGGAAAAGTTGCGTTCCAGCCATTCTGGTGAGGGGAGATTGACTGCATAAAAGAAGGCTCACCGCTTTGCAGGGCGGGGGGAGAGAAAAGGCTGTTTTCAAACAAAATTGAGCATCCCCTGATAGATTTAACCGCTTGTCGCTTGCTCCTTTGTCAACCTGGTCGAGAAACCGCGGGCCTTGAAGGGAGCCTGAAACATTTTCATTTGTCACAAAGGCACAATGCGCCCGAGATGGTTACAATTACATTTATTGCGCTAACGCCAATTATTTCATCATTTCAGTGCAGAAAACCCTTATGTCTCCATTGTTAGAGTTGTTGCCACTGCACCCCATTTTCTCTGCTCTCCCCCCCCCCTTTTACTTGTCCGCTGGGACTTTTTTAAATTGACTCAACTAGATTTAACTAACATAATTAGCCTAAAGAAATTTGTTCCCATTTAATTCATGAATACACAAGCCATCTATCATTCGTACTCTTTATTAGCTATTCTCCCCCTTCCAAACCTCCTTACCCGCCCAGTTTGGCATCTTCCAATTAAGTACAGCCATTCCTCCAACCCACAACAAACACACCCAGGCTAGCCTGATCAGTTTTTTTTCCTTGGAGCAGAATTGAGAACTCTCTTTCCCAAGTAAGCAAACATGGCATTGTGTCTTTCCCTCTCTAGTTTAATAGCATTCGTGGCAAGGTAAACGAGAACATAAAAAGAGCCTAGTGTGATTGGACCAGCATCCTTTTTACCACAGGTGACACAAATGCCTGCAGGAAGCCCACAAGTGGGCCATAGAGACAATTGCCTTCTCCTGCTCCCAAGATCCACCATGCCAGACTTCCAACCAGAACTCTTCAATGTTTGGATCACAAGAACATAAGAACATAAGCAGAGCCATGCTGAATCAGACCATCTAGTTCAACATTCTGTTCAGGAACCCACAAGCAGGACACATGTGCAACAGCACCCTCTCACCCATGATCCCCAGCAACTGGTGTACATAGGCTTACAACCTCTTCTACTGGAGGTAACCCATAGCCATCAGGACCAGTAGCCACTGATAGCCTTCTCCTCCAGGAATTTGTCTAACTCCCATTTAAAGCCAAAGTTGAACATGTCTGAATTTTGGCTTCTTGCCAGTGATGCAATTATAGACTGGCCATGGGTCTTCACTCCTCTGTTTGAAGAGCTGCCAGAGGACCACCTACTATTTGAAGGCATCTTCTATTGGAAAGGTTGTCCAATCAATGTCCAGTTTCAAGATAAAGAATCATAAGAACTGTTATCCATCAACAGTAAGCACCTGGGCAGAGAGCTGAATAGGAAGGCACACAAGTTACCTGGTCACAGTCTTCCATGCTATAGTGAGGTATACTGTATTTCTATTTAACTTGTCATCATTATTTCTAACTTTGCATCTACTCATATAAATTAGCATATGCCACTTTTATGTAAATTGGTGTCCTCTTGAGTTCTCTTTTTTGGTGATGCCTTTCTTCCTTTTTGGCCATTTTCATGGTCACTTTAGCCCCAGGCAACATAACCAATGGTGATGAATGACAGGTGTTGTAAGCCAAAACATCTGGAGGACTACAAGATGCCCAAGGCTCTTCTAAAGAGCACTCTCTGAGCTATAAAACCATTCAGGCTGATGAAAGAATGATATTAGAAAGTATTGTCCTCTGTACAGCAGGGACGGACAAATTTTACAGTTTGGCTTTCACCCACCTTTGGGTTTTTTAAATCTCAAGTTCTTTCCGTCTTCTACATAAATAAATTTGCAAAGTTTGGTAAATCCTTCTCAAAAACGAACCAAAACAAAATTTGCCCTGGCCGAATTCAAAAGCTACTGCTATTCCCAGCCTGGAAAGGACTGATCTGTACCTGCCTGCCAGGTAGTTGCTTAACAATTAAGATAGGGTGACCAGATAAGATCCAGGTCAGGGCTCATGTAACTTTAACAGTTGCAGAGAAAAGGGAATTTCAGCCAGTGTCATTTGTATGCAATTAGTTCCTGATGAAATCCCCTCTTTATTACAGCAGTTAAAGTTGCAGGGGCCCTGCCTTCTTTTGTATATGGTCACTCTAGTATAGTGCCTGCAACTTTAACTGTTGTGATGAAGAGGGAATTTCACCAGGAACTAATTGCATACAAATGACACTGGCTGAAATTCCCTTTTCTCTACAACTGTTAAAGTTACATGAGCCCTGATCTGGATTTTATCTGGTCAGCCTAAATTAAGAGCCTGTGAAGAAAAAAAAAGAAGCCCTGATTCAGCACAACAGACATGGACCCTGTTCAGATGATATACCACTCTGGTGAAGCATTTTAACCTAAACATTATGGCTTAGCATGTTGTGTGACCATTCCTAACTATTCTGGCTACATAACTATGGTTTAAACACGCTTCCTGACCATTTGTTTCAAAAGGATTAGCTACCTAACCATGGCTTAGCATACTGTCGGAACAGCCCCATGGTTGGCTACACAGGGATTCAAAGACAGACTTTTAAGAGCAAAGCACTCAAACCTCTGGGCCTAGGTGGACGAGTCTGTCAGTTTCTGTTTCTCCCACATCCTGTTTTTTAAAAAATAAATAAATCTCAAGTTCTTCCCATCCTGCTTAGAAAGAAATGTGTGGATCTGGTTACATTCTTTTCAAAAGATGAACCAAAGGAAATTCCTGCCCATCCCTATTCTAAAGCCGGACACAGGGACACACTCACCAGCAATCTGAGTGAGAAGCAAATTCTCGTTGGCAGCTAAGGAAGTCACGAGCATGGAGCTTTTGCCATTTCTTTATAGACCCCATGTGCAAGGCCCTGCTCTGTCCCCACAGACCCCACTGACTGAGAGGCGTGGGAACTGGGCCTGCAGTCACAGACTTGAGATGACCCCCTTCCTTTTATGTAAGCCCTCCTAGCCCAGCTGGGTTGCATCCAGTGGAAAGGTCAACACAAAGGCCAGGTTTCAACAGCCCCGGGTCATCCACAGGGGCCTGGCAGGATGCAGGAGGGCTGGCATTTCAAAGAGGCACCCATAAACCACCATAAAGATGAAGTGTTTTAGCCCTTGCTTGTGTTAGGGGGGTGTTGGGGTCAACACCATGGCTATGAGAGTGAGCGAGTGAGCGAGCAAGGGAGACTAAGAGGTCCAGCTCCAGGTTTCGGAGGGTCTTTGGGCAAGGCAGTCTTCATGGGGCCCCTCCTCCCTCACTGAGTCTTCCTCCTCACTGCCAATGCCACCAGCTGCTCTTGCTCCTCATCCTCCTTCTCGTCATTGATACCACTGCTTGACAGGTAGAGAAGCTGCCTACCTGTCTACTGCCCACTGCCACCATCATCTGGTCCAGTGAGAAGCAGGTTGCAATGATGAAGAGGAGGAGCAATTCCAGGGGGTGCTCTTGTTGGGAGGGCTACCAGAGTATTGGCCTTTGGTAGGTGCCTGACAATGCCTACCCTCGACACCAGCCCTAGCGACTAAATGGAAGTTAGATTTTTGTCACTGGGTGCTTTTCCAGATGATTTTTTTTTCTAACCCAGATTTTCCCTATAGCTCTAACCATTTTGTGAGGGTGTACACAACAGCGTCAAAATTCCAAATGTGCCCACCAAACCCAAAAGGCTGCGGGACCCGGCTGAGGACCACGAGGCCTTTTCTTTCTTAAGAGCAAGAGGAGGAGGTGACAGCAGAAGCAAGGGAGCAGGCAAGGGAGGTGACAAGAGACAGGGAGCCCATGATGAGACGGCTCGCTTCTCCTGGGAAAAGAAGCACCCCATGGCTGCATCCACCTCTCAGGAGCCAGCGCTGTAGAGTGCTGTGTTCCCAATAGGAGCAAGGTGAGATGACGACAGCAGCAGAGTGGGCAGCCAGTGGCTTCGTTGGATCCACCGCTTGCCTACAGAAAGCCCATATACTTTAAAAAGCATGCTCAAAGGGCATTCCTAGTGTTGTTTCAGAGCCAGCATCAAAGGTAGGGATGGTTGGGCACCTGCCATGGGGCCTGCCCCAGTAGGGGCCCACTGACAAGAGCCCTCTGGACTCGATCCTCTATTCACCATTGCAACCTGCTTGTTCACCTGCCTCTAGCTCTGGCCCAGACAATGGCAGTGGTGAGAAGGAGGAGCAGTCGATGCCACTGCCTTCTTGCTCCCTGGCTCCTTGGCTCTCTGTCAAGCAAGCAAGTGGTAGTGATGAAGAGGAGGAGGAGGAGGAGGAGCTGGTGACCATGACAATGAGAATATAGACTCCCTCAAGGAGTGGGCCCATTGAGGGTGTCCTGCCCAGGGATCGCCACCACTCTGCGGTGTGAGCCTCTTTGGGGAGGTGCATCTCTCTCGGTCCTTCATAATGTATCTGAGACAATATTTCCGCCGTGCAGCAAACATTATGACTGCTCAGTTTTGCAAAGTAATCTGATGTTCACCAGAGTTTCATGCCTTTCTACCATGCAGGGGCCCCCTTTAATAATGCACAATGCAGCCATTTTCTGTAGCAAAAGGAGGTCACTCCCGTAAAGGGTTTACACAGTCTTTGTAGGACTTTTGCAGCTTGGGCGCGCTAGTGACAAAAGCATTTACATTTCTTTGGCCTCCAGTTTAGCACTGGGTTGTTCCTTGGATTTCTTTTCTTTCTTTCTTTTTTTTTGCAATCCATAGTCTCTCTTTTTGCTGACCCCCTTACAGCCTCACCTGCTAATTTCCTTCCTTGCCTTTTGCCCTAAGCCTAAGGAGCTGCCTCAATACAAGCACTTTTCCCAACCATTTGGATTTATCCCTAACATTTGACAGAGGTATTCTCCTTTTATACTGTGTGTGAACAAGGGTTCATATTGTAATAACTGTCCATAAATCCACCACTTCCAGCCAGTCTAAGGGCATGTTTTACCAAAGGACTTTTACCATACTCCTTCAACTATTATTATTATTATTATTATTATTATTATTATTATTATTATTATTATATTTCCTTACAAGCCAAGTCAGAAAACACACTTTCACATTCAAAACATCAGAAATTTCTTCCTTTTGGTCATGCCATTCATGATTTCCCCAACTAATTCCAGCTGGCTGTTCACTTCCACCGATATGAAAAGGTTCAATACAACCCAGGAATGGTGTATGCAGAGTGGCCAATAGTCCAATCCTATTATTATTAGGGGTGTGCTCACCAGAAATCGTCGTATCGTATTGATATCAGAAATCACTTTTTTTAAAAAAATTGGATTGGATTATATCGGAGGTAAATTATATTGTATTTACAATAATTATTGGAAATATGATATTTAATTTGCATCCCCATTGTGCCCTATAGAGCTGATTTTTATTTTAGAAAAAATGCCTATAACTTCTGTATTTTCAAAGTTAGAGGCTTGAAACTTGGTCACAGTGCTTATGGGGTATGCCTAAGTATGCGTATGAAATTTGAGATCGATCCCTTCAACCCTCAATTTTATATGAATTTATTAAAGATCTTTTAAGTTCTGACAGGTCAGAATGACAGTTCGCCATGTGCGTTCATTCAGACCTATCAAAATGTTGCAGGATCTTTAAAAAAAATCAAATAAAATACAGGGTTGGAAAGATTGACCTGAAATTTGGCACATATGTGTAGCAACATGTGCTAGACATATGTATGAAATTTGAGATCGATCTCTCCAACCTTCGATTTTATATGAATTTATTAAAGATCGTGCAACTTTATTGAAAGCTGGTTGACCGGGCCACCGTGCTGTCATATTGTTGTCTGCTTTTTTCCCATAGGCTTGCATTGGGGGAAATGCGTGCATAACTTTTTAATTTGAAATGATAATGACATGAAACTTGGGGAGCCAGGACTAGCAAGATCCAATCTGCAATGTCCCAAAAATTTCATGTCTCTATCTTTTCAAATTAAAAAGTTATAGGGGGTCCCCTAAAAGCCCTACCCCCCACTGTAACTTCTTCAGTTTTAAAGATAAAAACTTGAAACTTGTGGGAAATTGAAGATGGGATCTGGCTGGTCATTTGTGAAAAAAAATCAGAGCAATTTCTCAAACCCTCAATTTTCTATGATTTTTTTTACAGATCGTGCTCCTTCTGAAAGCTGAGGCCTGGTCAAATTTCATACACATGTCTGCCAAATTTCAGATCAATCCCTCCACCCCTGTATTTTATATGATTTTTTTTAAAGATCCTTCAACTTTTTGACAGGTCTGAATTAATGCACAATCTTTAATAAATTCATATAAAATTGAAGTTTGGAGGGATCGATCTTAAATTTCATACACATACTTAGGCATCCCCATAAGCACTGTGACCAAGTTTCAAACCTCTAACTTTGAAAATACAGAAGTTATATATTTATTTATATGGCGGTCCAGTAATCTGAAAAGAATCCGATATAATCGGGCAGAAAATTTTCAGATCGGATATTTATCGGAGGTTTTTCTATCATATCGTTATCATTAATCAGATGTCCAATAACAACCTTATCGGACATTTTAACGATACGATACAGATCCCTAATTATTATTGTATCTCTTTCTCACTCGTGGCGGTTTTTCTAGACGGACATGACGGGCTTTGCCAAGTCATGCTGTCTTTTACAGATTCAGGAATTTCCTGAAAATTGAACATGTTTTAAGTATGACTGCTTTCTGGATGTTGGTGTGGATGTATTCTTGTAGGCCCAGTTTCTGAAGGTTTTCTGTATAATTTTTTGATGTGATGCCAGTGACTGATGTGACTAATGGAATAATTGTGACCTTTTCCTGTTTCCATAGTTCTTTGACTTCCATGGCCAGTGGTGTATATTTGTCTCTCTTTTCTTCCTCCTTTCCAACAACATTTTTGTCATTCAGTATTGCTATGTCGATGCAGTATGTGTGTTTTTCTTTTTTGTCCATGACCGTTATGTCTGGTCGGTTGCAGGGTATTGTCTTGTCGGTATGAATTGTTCTGTCCCAGTATATTTTATGATCTGCATTTTCCAAGATTGTTTTGGGTGAGTATGTAGATTGTTTGATAAGGTTGAATTTGATGGCCAGTTGTTGGTGAATTATTTTTGCAGCTCTATTGTGTCCGCATAGTCCATTCCTGCCAGAATTTTACATCTTCCTGTTATGTGGTCTATTGTTTCTTGGAACTGATGGCATTTCCTGCATAGGTCTGTTGTTACACTGTTATCTTTTATGATGTATTTTTGGTAGTTCTTGGTGGCTATAATTTGATTCAGTATAGCTACTAGGACTCTTTCTGTTTCTGGAAATAGCTCACCCTTCCTGAGCCATCTGTATGATTGTTCTTTGTTTATTTGTGGGTTCTGTATTATGTTGTAGTGCTTCCCATGGAGTGTTTTTTGTGCCCATTTTTCTTTTTTCTCTGTGAGTGTGAGTGGTTGTGTTTGATCTTTGTTTTGTAGTGCTAGGTTGAGTGGGGTGTAAGTTTTATCTGCTGTTACTATGGCTTTGTGAATGGGGGTGTTTTTAGTGTGGAAGAATTCTCTGAGTGATTTTATCTGTTTAGCATGCATTGTGTTAATGTCCAGCAGATCTCTTCCTCCTTCTTTCCTGCTGATTGTTGTTATTTAAATGCATGAGTTGGGATGGAGAATGTGGTGTTTTGTGAGTTCAGTGTGATTGAGTCTGTTTATTTCTTCAAGTTCAGCATGTGACCAGTGTAAGATTCTGAATGAGTATGTGAGAATGGGTATTACGTAGATGTTGATGGCTTATTATTATTATTCTATTACATTTATATACCATCCCATTGCTGAAGCTTTCTGGGCGATTTACAAAGATTACAATCCTATGCATGTTTACTCAGAAGTAAATTTATTTATTTATTGCATTTCTATACCACCCAATAGCCAAAGCTATCTGGGCAGTTCACAAAAGTTAAAACTAAAATAAAGGAAATGTATTTGCCAGACGTCTGGCTGAAAGGTCACATGAATTGCTGCAAGTGCTGCTCCACAGAAGGTGAGGGAGGTCCAATGGCAGGTACACCCACAGAAATCTCCATTTTCTGCTGGCACCGTTTCACCAGCATTGGGGGGGGGGGGGCAAAATGACACTTCGGGGAACATGTTTGGGTAGTTATGGATCTACAGGTTCCAAACCCCCCTCATTCCCTTCCACTCCCGTAAAATTAGTTGGTGGCATACTAGTGGAATTCCTTTCAACTTTTAAAAACAACACCATTGCGCTGGTCTCAGGTGCTCCACAGGTAACTCTGGCCTGATCTACACCAAGTAGGATATAACACTTTGAAAATGGTTTGAAAACAGTATATGTAACATCTCCTGGGCCAAACAGTTGTCAAAACCATTATACACCGTTATAAAGAAGTAGTGTAGATCCTGCCTCTGTCTCTGGCAAGCATGAACCATTGAAATGTCTGTCCCAGGCTCTGGAATTCCTATCCGCAGAAAGCGAGGTTGGCTCCTTCTTATCATCCTCCCATTGGCCAGCAAAGGCAATTACATTCAGGCCGGCATGTGGCATTTACATCGATCTTTTGCTGAAGACAGTTTGTAATGGTTGGTGCTGATTATTGCTTGAATTACTGTGTTTTTATGGTGCTTTTAATCAAGTGTTTTTCTTAGCTACCTTGAGCTCCACTTTTGGGTAGGAAGGTGGGATATACATAAATAAATAAATAAATAAATCCTGAACCAAGGCCTTTAAGTAAGCCTATTCCAGCTCCTCCTCTTTCCCCGCTGGATTTCTTCTGGCTGTGTGTGCGGTTTCTTTGCCTCCCCTTGTTTTTCACCTGTGAACCCCAGCCCAGTGGGGGCTGTGGAGACACACTCCCGGCCTAGCAGGCAGGTAGTCTCAGCACAACTGCTAGCAGCATGGGCCTTTTTTCCTCCCAAAGTGACCTTTAAATTGGTCCCTAATCATCCCAACAGGGAAGACGGGCCTTTTTAAATGCCTCCTGAGGAGAAGCCATTTTTTGCCTTGCCACAGAAACCTTTGTCGGGCCTGGTTTGCATTCCGAGAGGCCTCCAAAGTCAACAAAGTGGGAAGCGGAGCACATCAAGGCCTGTGGTGAAAAAAAGAAACCCCCTTGTGGCCCTGTCTGCCCCCCCCCCACATCCTCCCTGCAGGTGAGCAATGCTGGGGAGGGCCCAGCTGTCTTGAAGTCTGGTGGTCCCTCACTCCACCTCTTGGCAGCCTATGTGCGATCCCTATAGCAACCGCTTTAGTGTGTCCCCACTCCCTACCACCATGCTTCCCTCTCCCCCCCCCCATTGCTCCTCTAGCTCTTTCAACCCTTCGGCTGCCAAGCAGTCTCATCCCATGAAAAGGAAGATAGAGACTTGTGGATGCTTCCCCCAGTTAGTTAAAGGAGAAAGTACATCTCATTTGCGAGGCTGGCCCAATACAAGGGAAGCATGTCAAGGAAAAAGAGCAGGCCCCGGGAGGAGGTTTTTGTTGTGCTGCATTAAGGGAACAGAGGAGAGTGGGGTGGGGAAGCGAGGGAGGGAGGGAGGGAGGGAGGGAGGGAGGGAGAAGAAAAGAAATGTGGTGAGACCAGAGCCAGCTTCTGCTTGACTGCAGCTCAATGGGGGTGGCCCAGGCTACAGGGGGAAGGGGTTTCTCTTTGTGACTCATTCCCAGCTGGCCCTGGACAAAAGGGGGGCTACTCAGAATCCCTCATCTAATACTGATCCAGGCCTGCTTTGTTACAGTTATTTTCCCACTCTTTGAGGAATGATGGGGCCGAGGAGGGGGAGTGAAGAGGAGGGGGAGAGCAGGGAAGACCAAGCTGCTTTTCAGCGTGGTTGGGGCAAGTGGGGCAGCCTACAGCTTGCCCTTGTGGCGGCGTTGCCTACTCGAGGCTGCAGGATGACAGAAAGGGAACCACAACTATCCAGCATTTGGCTGAGCGAGCTGTGTCCAGAATCAGAGAAAGAGCTGTGTCCAGAATCAGAGAAAACGGCACCAACACCGATGTTCTCTCATGTTACGCTGAAGCCTGCCTGCCTTGTGTGTGTATGAGAGCCCTGTGCAACCTCAAGTTTGCAACTTTGACAGCATTACTGGTATCATCCAAATTATCCTTAGAATCCTTGTAGAGGTTTATATATCCAGGTGCAGTGCCTCAGGCCTGGGACCTCAAATGCTTCCTAGTACATAAGAACATAGGGAAGAGCCATGCTGGATCAAACCAAGTCCACTTAGTTCAGCATTCAGTTTACACAGTGGAAAACCAGCTGTTGACCAGGAACCCACAAGCAGGACACGAGTGGAACAGCACTCACCCATCTATGTTCCCCCGCAACTGGTATACATAGGCATACTGCCTCTGCATGCATATAGCCATCACGACTAGTAGCCATTGACAGACTTCTTTTTCCAGGAATTTATCCAACCCCCTTTTAAAGCCATCCAAATTGTTGTCCATCATTACATCTTGTGGAAGTGAATTCCATAGTTTAACTCTGCACTGTGTAAAGAAGTCGTTCCTGTCCTGAATCTCCCACCAATCAGCTTCATGGGATGACCCCTTTCGGTTCTAGTTTTATGAGAGAGAGAGAGAGAGAGAGAGAGAGAGAGAGAGAGAGATGAGAGAGAGAGAGATTCTATTCACTTTACATGCATTCATGTAACCAATTTAGCTTTATTTATTATTTATTTATTTATTTATTTATTTATTTATTTTTCTTACAGTTCTATACCACCTCATAGCCAAAGCTCTCTGGGCAGTTCACAACATCTGCACATTTTTGCAATAAATTTCCCAAAATTAATGGGTTTTTTAATATTCTCATATATAATTATTTTTGTGCACTTTTCCAGCATATATGCGTTTCTGTATGCCTTTCTTTCATTGGAGAACTCCTTTGCCAAATTCGGAGAAATTCGAATTTCGAAGGATAACTGAGTTTCAGTTAGCACAGCGGTTCAGAAGTTTGAAATCAGATATGTTCTCATTAACATGTAAACTGAACAGATTTCTTCCTCATCTCTACCCACAATACCCTGGAATGATGGTATATTGCAGGCATTTACAATGTCAGCTTATAGACACAGCCCCCCGGCACATACTGCCTCTGCATGCATATAGCCATCAGGACTAGTAGCCATTGATCACCTTCTCCTCCAGGAATTTATCCAACCCCCTTCTAAAGCCATCCAAATTGGTGGCCCTCATTATGTCTTATGTAGCAAATTCCATCATTTAACTATGTGAAAAAGTCCTTCCTTTTATCCTCACAACAACCCTGTGAGCTGAGTTAGGCTAAAAGTTAGTGACTGGCCCAATTACTGCACATTTGAAATGTTGGAGAAAACTCTTTTGGTTAGGACTTTTTTCTATTCTATTTTGACATATTGTTATCTTTATGTAAGCTTGTACTGACAGACAAGAGGGCATATAAATTGTATACTAAATAAAACAGAATGGATCAAGGTATCTCCATCCCCCTAAGTATATAGGCATAGAAGCAAGGCTGGTTTTCCCATTCTTCCCCCTTTATTTGAATGTTCAACCTCTTGTGAGTCCGCTTTTAACATGTGTTTAACATGCACTGTACTGTGTGTGTGTGTCCCCCTGTTGTCCTGATCCAGATTTATTTCTTTTGGGGGTATCCAGGAGCAATTTCGGTGAGGCTGTGAATCCATGCCAGGTTTCAGTCAGCTATCCAAGGTGCTGGACCCCACCCCCAAAATAGTTTAGCCCTCAGAGAGGACAGGTGGAAACAAACTGAAAGGGAAGAGAAAGAGGAGGAAGGCCAGAAGCCTTCCGAAGATGGCACTGGGCTCCCGGCTAAGGCATGGGCATTGGCAGGTGAAAGACGATGCCAACCCTTGATGCTGACTGTGGATGCAACAGGATCATTGTGCAAACAATTCCATAAGGGTAGGAAACTTGGCATTCATGGTGCTATAGCACTAAAGTGAATGGATAGGAAACTGCAGTCTCGCTGTGCTTTAAAACAAAGTGTGGGGAACAAACACAAAGTTGAGGTTAAGTGATTTGTCTAAGGCGACTCAGCAACTCAGTGTCAGACACAAGAACAGAACCAGCGCCTTACTCGCTGGACCATGTTGCCTTTCCAGAGCACAGGACGAAGCAATGGCTCAACTCCCCCCCCCCCCGCACCTCCAGAGCTGGCAACGCCCCTCCTCCCCTTCTCCATCTCTCCATCTCTCCCTCAAAGCCATACAGGCCGGAACTAATAGGATTGACTCTGTTTCATTAATTCCCTTTCATGTGGTCTGGTTGGATTTCCACCACACATAACACCATCTTTCCCAACATTTATCATGGATTAAGAAATGCAATGAGCTAATATGAATGGCAATACACTCCTCAAGCTGAGGCACAGGAAAGGAGGCACTCAAGTTTGCAAAGAGGTTTTTTTTAAAAGGAAAAGATTAAATAGTGCGCCCTCTCCTCCTCCTCCTCCTCCTCCCGCTCTGATACTCCCTTCTCTCACACAGCAGCCTTTTCATGAGTAGTTTAAAAATCCCCTTGTTGTCCATGCTCTTCACAGTGAAACATTTTGTAAGGCAGGCAGGAAATTCTAATGAGATGAACAGCAGGTGAGGTGTTGGTATCATAGCCAAGGATGTACACAAAGCAAAACAGAGTTGTTAAAAGCATCTCCCAAGCTACTGCCAGGCTAGGTGTGAAATGGTTTCCAAAAGTCTCTTCTGCAAATTGTAATGCCACATGCCCACCAGGTATTATAATAATAATAATAATAATAATAATAATAATAATAATAATAACGATTTATTTCTTACCCGCCTCTCCATCTAGATCGAGGCGGGGAACAACAGCATGATAAAATACATAAAACTAATTAAAACATGACAAATATTATTAAAACTGCATTAAAACATCCTAAAACATCATTAAAACATCCTAAAACATCCTAAAAACATTCTAAAAATTACACTGGATATGCCTGCCGGAAGAGAACAGTCTTTATAGCTTTCTTAAATTCTAAAAGACTGTTAAGTTGACGAGTCTCCTCCGGCAGGTCATTCCACAGTCTGGGAGCGGCAGAAGAGAAGGTCCTCTGGGTAACAGTTGTCAGCCTAGTCTTGGCCGACCGCAGTAAGTTCTTCCCAGAGGACCTGAGCGTGCGGGGCGGATTGTACGGGAGAAGGCGATCCCGCAGGTAACCTGGACCCAAACCATGTAGGGCTTTAAAGGTAATGACCAACACTTTATACTTCGCCCGGAAACTAATTGGCAGCCAGTGGAGCGATTTTAAAGCTGGCGTAATATGGTCACTCCTAGATGTACCGGTGACCAACCTGGCTGCCATATTTTGAACTAGTTGAAGTTTCCGGACTAGGCACAAAGGTAGCCCTATGTACAGCGCATAGGCCATCCCTGATTTATTCTCTAAATCAGGGATGGCCACATAGGACTAATGGGCCATATGCCCAACCCCCCGCCACTGAAAATCATGGGCAGCAAAAAAAAAAAAAGGTGCTGGTTTGTTGCTGAATTTCAGCAGTAAGCCACTGCAGAAGACTAAAACGGCCAAATGTTTAAAAAAAATGGGATTTCAGAGAGGGGTTTCCCAGTGCTATCTGGAGATGTCAAGGTCTGAACCTAGAAGCTTCTGCATGCAAATCACATGCTTTACCACTGAGTTACAGACCATCCATTGATTTTTATTGTGTTGTTTTATTGTTTTTGACTTTTCGTCGCCCTGAAGCTGCAAAAAAAAACCGGATGTAAGTCCATCAGTAAAATTGGTAACCATAATATCTATTTATTACTTTGTTTCTCTCTCTCGTCCATCAGAATTGATTGCAAATCATCTTGATCTCTATTATGGCTTCATGGATACCAATTTTTCTATTTATTTCCTTTTTTAAAAACCTGATTAAAGTCATAAGAAGAGCCCTGCTGGATCCGACCAAAGGCATATCCATTCCAGCATTCTGTTCCCCACAGTGGCCAACCTCATGCCTATGGGATTTAGAGCATGTGCCACGCAAATTCAGTTTAGGACATAAGAATGGACCACAAGGATCATCTAGTCCTACCCTCTGCACATAAACCAATTAAACCATCCATGAGAGGTAGCTGTCCAGTCTCTTCTTAAAAACCTCTAGAAATGGAGAAACCACAACCTCCATAGGTAGACTGTTCCACTGTTGAACAGATCTTACCGACAGGTAGTTTTTCCTAATATTTAATCAAAATCTAGGTAGCTGTAACGTATACCCATTATTTCGGGTCCTAATTTTTGTGGCCATGGAAAATACTTCTTGACCAACTTCCCTGTGGCATCTTTTTATGTACCTGAACACTGCTAACATTTCTCCCTTCAGTCTCCTTTTCTCCAGAGTGAACATCCCAAGTTCCTTCAGCCTGTCTTCAGAGGGCATGTCCTCAAGTCCTTGTATAATCTTTATATGAAGACTATATGAAGAGTCCCACTGGAGTAGACCGAAGGTCCACCAGTCCAACAGCACCCTGTTTTCAACAGTGGGCAAACAGATGCCTCTAGGAAGCAGAGCATGAAGGCAATGGGCCTGCCCTGTGTTGCTCCTCAGCAACAGGGGCTCAGAAGTATACAGCCTCTGTCTGGACATGGAGATTGGCCAACACTGCCAACCGTTTGAACATCGCCACCTACTGTCACCACTGATGAACCGTTGAGAATGGGCCACTGTGTGTGTGTTGGTGCTAATCAATTAGACAGAGAAACATGCAAATCATGTGTGTTAGAGAACACACACACAGAGAGAGAATACGAGAACGGAGGAAAATATTTCATGCATCTGATGAAGAGGGCTCAAATTCACACCAAAAAAACTGCTTGTCTTCTAGGGGCCTGAAATCTCTGTTGTTTTAGCTGCAAAAGATGGCTGCCCCTCTGGAATTTGCCTCATTCACAGAATGTTAAAAGGGGAGGTCCAAATGTCATCATCTTCCATTTGTAGCCCCCTCCCATGTTTTCCCACTGCTTCTTTTTTCTTAACACACCACAAACACAAATTCATTAAGGAATAGCTGCACAGGAATGGTAGCGCTAGGAGCCTGCTGTCTGCTGCAGCAGCAAAATAACAAAGAATCTTGTGACATCTTAAAGATCAACAGACTGATTGCCTGGTATAAGGTTTTGTGGACTAGAGCCCATAAGAACATAACATATGAACAGCCGTGCTGGATCAGACCAAGGGTCCATCTAGTCCAGTGCTCTGTTCACACAGAGGCCAACCAGCTGTCGGCCAGGGACCCACAAGCAGGACAAGGGGATGCAACAGGATCTTCCCACTCATGTTCCCCAGGGTTTCCATAGGCTTACTGCCTCGCATACTGGAGCTCTACAGAGATTCTTATAACAAAATGTCCCCTGCTGTAATTCACTGGCAACTCAGTAGGAGACATTTTGTTATAGGGATCTCTGCAGGCCTTTCTATAACCCCTAGAAGAAGGCCTCACAAAACAAAAAAGAGGCTGAAGCCCACCAGGCTTTTTGAGATGATTCTCTTTTTTGGCTTCACCTTGGATGCTCACCCACTTTTGCACCTCTGTTTCTTGCTGATGAAAAGCGGCCTGGGGCTATGCCCAATTCACATGGCCATGTATCGGGGGACATGGGTTGCACAGATCTACCCAGAATTCAGCAGGTGGGGAAGCAGCCCATGTAATAATACATCTGAATCCCGAAAAAAAGAATGTGGGTTGAAAGGGTGCAGTGGTCTATGTGGGGTGAATGGAGTTGAAAGAAACACATGGCCCCTTCGTTACATGCTGAACTTTGCCCAGATTTATCTGAACCTACATTATCAAGGTACCAACTAAGCCAAGGGGTTGCTTGTTGTAGCTTTCTGCCCAGGTTGAAGGCAGCAGGATCAGTAAATCTTGAGTGAGGGAGGAAATGGACAATGGGGAAAGCATTAAGCACTCCCCCTCCCCTCTGCTGCTTTTACATGCCTGGTCATAGCCTCTTAAGGTTATGTTTCCTTTTGAAAGCTTGTTGGGGAAGCATCAGGGCCATGACACACAAGAGAGCTTTCCTATGTTACCATTCAACTGCAAAGATGAGATCTCATAGTGCTTTCTTCACTAAGGTTTAATGTGGTATATAACTTACTTCCATCTGACAAATACTGCAAAGCATGCATCAACTTGGAATTTCATGAAGCTCATATCTGCACCCAGGCACTTCCTGCTGGGGTGGTGGTTGTGAGAAAACCAGCATGGCCCTAGGCTTGGGGTCTTCAGCAATTTTCAGAGTCCAACTGATTTTGGATTCTTACCCTTGGCTTGCAAGCACAAATTGATTCCAGCCTTCCCCTTCACTGCAAGGCATCCAAGGTACACCATGGCCAGATCTACACCAAGCAGCATATAGCGGTATGAAAGTGGTATATAAAAGGCAGGGGCCACACTACTGCTTTATAGTGGTATTGAAGTGCACTGACAACTGCTGGGGCCTATTGACACATACCAAATACCGCTATATCCTGCTTGGTGTGACTCCTGCCTTTTATATACTGCTTTCATACTACTATATCCTGCTTGGTGTAGATCTGGCCCATGACATGGGTGCCAACAGAAACTTTCCAATGCTACGCTTATATCAGGGGTGTTGAACTTCTTTCAGCCTGGGGGGCAAATTCCATTTTGGAGACTCTCTCAGGGGCTGCATTGCAGTGGTGGGCAGAGACTTCCTGAACTCAAGAGGCTTCCAAGATTCCTATGCCCTGGCAGGCTGAAGCAGGTAGGGGCAAGATGGGCAGGGCACAAATACTGTATTTAAGGTATTTATGATTTTAGCTTAAGGGTGCAGTCCTATGGATTGTGGCCTTGCCACTCAGAAGCCCCTGAACTCAAAGGCTTCCAAGGTTCTTATGCCCTGGCAGGCTGAAACAAGCAGAGGCAACCTTTGCCTCCCCATCTTCCAATTTTTTTTCACTAGACAGCCTTGTCACCCTGTGGAGGGGGAGGGAAGGAGGCTGGAGGAGGCTCAGGATAAATCTTACCATGGCCTATCCAGTCTCCTCCCCTCCCTGCCCACCGGAACACCCCCTTTCCCCCCTCTCCAAGGTCGATTTTCTGACTTCGTAGAGGTAGCTGCGTGGTTTTCTCTGTGCTGGCTGCAAGGGGGCAGATCTCTGGCTCCCCCTTCCAAGGTTGGAGCACAATCTCTGACCTCGGAGGGGGGAATCCAAGGCATCCTATGCTTGCCCAGGGACTATTGGGTTGCTTTTTAAAGCTTACTGCCTATAACGAAGCCTTAGGAGAGGCATTTCAACATTTTCAAATGGAGAAGAAATATCACAAAAGCAGGAAACCACAAAAAGATCAGTGGTTGGGTAATATGGTTGGGGCCAGGGGAAGGGAGTGCAGCTTTTTGAGGATCCCTGGGGGGTCCGGATTGGACCCTCAGCCTGAGGTTTTGCACCCACAGTTATATGAACATACAAACCGTTGATGCATTTAGCCTAGTTTGGCCTATTCTGATTGCAAGTAACTCTCCACTGTCTCTGGCTGGATTCTTCCAAGCCTTACTGCCAGAAATGCATCAATAGGTGGAGATGTGAGGAGTCTGCATTTTGGGACCTTATACATGCAGAGCCCATGCTCCACCACTGTGCTCCCATGCTTGCAAAGAAAGGAGCGACAGCTGCTCTTTGCAAGTCTCTAGCTCAGAAATCCACATTCCAACCTTCTGTGAAAGTCTGTCTGGGCTGCCGCAATGGATTGGCCCATGCTGCAGAAGTACGCTTCAAAATACAGAGACACAAACAGGCAGTCAAACAAGACTTGCTCGCGTGCAGACTCCTGGATCTATGTACATTTCCCAGGTCGATCTCTGTCCCCAAACTTTAAGAAATGCCCAATAGCTCTTGTTAAACTCTAAAAGAGAAGTGGGGAACCTCAGGCCTATGGGCCAAATCTGCCCCCCCTCCAGGACTCAGTCTGTCTTTCCAGTATTCCCAGAAGGCCACACACCCTTTCCCCTGAACGCCCATCGTTGGGTGTTTTTCCAGGGTTTGCATTTTCCCCCATTCTAAAAGGTCAGAATGCCTTAAAGGGAATATGACCTTTAAGCTAAAATGTGCTGGCATTTTTTATAACTTTGGCCCCACCCTTTTTGGCCTTTGGCCCCACCCACCACTGGAACAAAGCCCTCGAGAACTTCTTGAACTGAAAGAGGTTCCCCACCCCTATGCCAGAAGGATGAGTTCTGTCCTTAAATGAGGTCTCATCATTAAGGAGCCCAGTAGGAGGAAGCGAATAAAGCAGCCTGCCCCAACCTGGTGTTTTCCAGATGTCTTGGACTGCAACTCCCATCATTTCCAGCCGGCATAGCACCAGGTTGGTGAAGGATAGAACTGAGTGTCAGACAACACTCACTGGGTGACCTTGGCCTACTTGCTTAGCCTCTTGGCCTAGCCTACTTCACAGGGTTGTTTGGGGATGAAACCAGGGACCATGTTCTGGAGAACTGCTCAATAGCAACTAGCCCAGTATTTTCTTACTCTGACTTGCAGCAGCCTTGACTCTCCTGCAGATGTTTCTCCCATCAACTGATTGTTGTTGCTGTTGTTGTTTTAAGAAACACACCTCGAGATGCCAGGGATTGAACCTTGGACCTTCTGTAATTCACATGCTCTTCCACTGAGCTATGACCTCCCCCCAATCAATGTTTGTTTGCGGAATGGTTGGGATATCCTTTGCAGGAGAAGTGTGAGTTCATGGGAGTCAGCGTCATCTCTTTCAAAAGGATTTACAGAGCTAGGGACCTCTAGTCCATGGCTCAGGAACCTGCTAAAATGGGAAACATTTCCTTAACTGTCATATACTTCTGAATGAGGATGGGACGAACCTGGAAACCTGTGAAGGTGTCCCCATATCAGTTGGATGGTACAACTACAAGAGACAGTAGCAGCCATCAGCTAAGCAACTCCTAATGAATAGGGGTGCGTGGTGAAAAAACAGGGATCTTGCAAGACTCATAAGGTAGTCTTAAAACCCCCTTTTTTTAAAAAAAAAAAGCCGAAATTTAGGGCAATCCCTACCACATTGAAGACCACTAGTGTGCTCTGAGATATATGACTTGTGCATACATTCTCATTCGGTGAATTACCAATGCATATAAAAGTCTCAAAACGCTTGGATGGAAACACCAGGCTTTCAGGCGGGGTGGGACAGATCTTTTGGCCTACAACTCCCATCAGCCCTTGCCAGCATAACCAATGATGAGAATTGTAGGGCAAAGCGTTGGTAGAGCCACAAGTTACCCCGGCCTGCTTGATGGCCCTTAGCTGGGCATCCTTCTCTAAAGCAAAAGCTTCAGCAACAACCATGTGCTGCTCCTTGGGTGTTACATATAGCAAGTTAGTTGTCTTTACAAAGTACAGAAGCAGGAGCATTGAACCTACTGTAAACCTTGTAAAGCGGCTCAAGCCAACCAGCGGAACACTGCATGATTCACTTTTCTCTACAAGCAGAGCCCAGGCGTCTTTCCTAGAATAGGAAATGGGCATTGGCACGTGCAAAACACGCCCAGAGCAAGCTCATTGCTATCCCCGAACACATGAACAGGCACAATGAGGCTTCCTCGCTACACACGCGCATATGCGCACATGCGCACACACATACACGCATTGCCAGCTGCCTTTAGGCATTGATTTCCACGGCACTGGGCTCCCCCTGCTGCTCTCGGATGATATGAACTCCAGCAGTCCGCACCAAGCGTGTGGTATTTTGGGTACGCCCTGGCAAGCTGGGGGACCTGGTGGGAGATATGTGTGTTCTGGAAGCAGCCGGAGATCTGGCTGGAGAGCGATGGTATCTACGAGCAGACCGAATGGGCAGTCCCGGGGATCTTCCGGGAGGAGGCGGAGAGTTGGTGTAGCTGGGCGGGGAGGTTTCAGCAGCATTGCGGGAATCGGGAGGGGATTCCTCGTCAGCTTCCTGGGAATCCTTTGGGGAAGCAAGAGAAGGCAAGAGCCCACAGTTAGAAAGCTAGCAGCAGAACTGTAACCGACTCTGATGCATTGCAACAGCCACTTGGAAGGGCAAAGTTAAAGGACATCATCTTGTATATGGTCCCATTGTTCCATGTATACGTGAGAGCCTAGTGAAGAAGGACTCATCATTCCTAGCAAAAGCGGAGTCCTGAGGGCTAGGTTGATTGGACAACCAGTCAAACCGCCCCCCCTTGAGAAGTGTATAACACAGAGTGTGATGAAGATACTATCATCTGATGACAAATATGGACATTTCTGTTGACAACCACTGAGCGGGCAACAGGAGGGCTTTGCATACTGAGTTTCCCAGGTTCAATCCCTGGCATCTACTAGTAGGGCTAGGAAAGGGAGCCTGCCTGAAACCCTGGAAAGCCCCTGCCAATCAATGTCAAGAGTATTGAACTAGATGGACCAATGGTTTGACCTCAACTTCCTATCTTCCTGTCCATCCTTGTAAGGACTGCAACATTCCTCTGGGTGAAAGCAAGGTCAAAGGCTCCTCTTTTGCTTTCTGCTTCAAAAAAACTTAGGAAATGATATGGATTGTCCACCTACTGCTTAATGGACCCACCAACACCATCTCATTCCAGGTTTGCCAGGAGGACATTCCCTATCCTTCCTCTCTTCAGAGACTAACCCACAAGGCAGTGAGAACATATACTTGCCATATCATGTGCCATCACAGGTTTATGCAGTTACATTGTGAAGACAATGGTGACACCTCACTGTCAGGAGTTGCTTGGATTTGTGGACAGTTGCCCTATGTGTTGAAGGACCCTCAATTAACTATCCTCAGGTGTTTGACTGACTCCACCCGCTGAGCCTGGCCATTGGATCTTCCTTGACAGCAAGGAGTTTAAGAGGACTTCCTGTTCCAGTTGAGCTTTGTTTGAGTTACAAGGTCTTCCTTAGCTCTGGTGTGTTTCTATATCTTTGCTTGTCCTTCAGTCTGGTCTTCTGGTTTGCTCCTCAGTCTTGTCTCTCAATTCTGACTTGCTCTTTGGTTCCAAATTACTGGTTTGTCTCACAGCTCTTGGCTCACCTTAGACTGCTGCCTAGGTCCCAGCCCAGTCCCTAACTCATCCCATCCCATCCGCTGGCAGTGCCACTGATCGGTCCAAGATTGCTTATCCATTGCTTCTACCCACTCGTTTCATAGCTAGCTGCCACTGGAGCCCATTCTACTATCTTCTACCTTTGTCTGTCTGTGTCTATCCCAAGTCTTCACCATTCATATAACCTGAGAGGATATCCACTGTTGAAATTCCTAATTTGAAATCATTGGGCTGTCTTTTGTTTAGTTTCTTTTAAAAGATTTTTCATGCTGTTGCAAACCTTGATATCCCTCCGGGCATTCTGATACCTCCCTCTTGTTTATCGGTGGCCCCATTTGGGCTACGATCACAATCCTGTCGGCACTCACCAGCTGAGTTCACTATTAGAAGGAGTGACTGAATTTTATTTTGCAAAACCTATTTTAAGGGTTACTTCTGACCCTATGTTCAGTCACTTGATAGTCAAGGGTATGTTCCATGGATCTCAGTTATTTTCAACATTTGTTTGCTTTCTTCTCGAAAAAACGGGGGTGGGGATGGGATTTGTTTCTGTTTCAGCCACCAGTTCAACATGTCCAGAAATATACACTTCTTGCAGACAGCTCCAATAAGCCGCCATGCCTGGCAGGCAACAGCTTAGAGGATCCAGCAAAAAACTGGGCCAAATATTTCCCTCCCTTTCATGGAGCCATTCATGCTCTGCAAAAGAGGGGATGTCTGATGGCTTTCAGGGACAAATTCTAAACATTGGTGGTGGGGTCTTGCTTTTAAAAATGAAGTAGCCAAGGGTCTTTCTTTCTTCTTTAAAACAAGTCTTGCCTCCACTTCAAATGGCATCACGGCTGCCCTGAGCAGCCCAGCAACCTTCATAGGACAGGATGCCCCATGGCAATGATGCTAAGTCATATGATGCAGTGTCATTCCCAGGGACATTAGCTGGGGAGCAGGACTGCCCCCGTTGTTTAACAAAAAGAAAAACAAACCTACCTTCTGTTTAAAGGTAAGGTCCCCAACTCTGAACATCATTAGAATTTGCTCACTGCCAAAGATTACTCCAATGTTTTAGGGGCATTTTTCGTTCCATCTCCCTGAAACTTACAAACATCGCTGTGCTGAATACTTGAGCCCAGCATTCACCCATGATGACAATGAAAACTCTTGTTTCTGACCTAACCTTCCAGGCTTTTTATCGGATCTTCCTGTTTTCATGAATTTTTTTGTTTGTCTGCTTGTGGTTTGTTTAATATTTTTAGTTCATTGTTTTGATTGGTGGTGGTTTGAATAATATTGTTTTAATTTTTTGACTGTTTCAGCCGTTTCAGGGATCATACGGTCCAAAGGGATTAAAATATTTTTAAATAAATAACCACTTCTTGGTATGTGGAAATACCATGCCCCCTTGTGGCAGCATTAAGACATGGCTCTGGTTTTGGTGCTGCACTTTCTTCCAGTGCCACCAATTTCCCAGTGTCCTTTGAGGCACAGCAGTGCCAGTTTAAGGGTTAGTGCTCCAGTCTGATACAGTAGAAGAGAGTGGAGGCGAGTTCACATTCTGCCAGCACTGTGCTAAAAGTTCAGAAAAGAAACTCCTTCTATAACATCTTGAAAGTTCTTTAAGGCCTAGTAGCACTGAACCCAAAGCATCTTCCAAAGCCTGGCCTGTGAAACTTACTTTGTCTTTCAGGATGTACAAAGCAACAGGATTCTTGCGTTCATGCTCTCCGCTTCGAGGAACGATCTCAACTGCGTTAAAAAGAGAAAGGAATTCAGTGTTTGGTTGGATGATGATGTGCAAAAGACTCCCATGAGCAAGCAAAGGAGACAGGTTTGGAGAAAGAGCTAGGCAGATTGTGCCTACTTCAACCCCTCGCGACATCTCCAAACATAGAGTGTCATCAGACAAGCGTTTTATTGCACACTTGTTACTGGGCTCTCATGGATTTTCACAGGTCCTAACCCTAACCCCCAAAAAGACCCTGGTAAGTCCGATTTATTTTTAGAGACAGAACGTGCTGCTATCTCCTGCTGTTTGCAGGAGAAACAGTGCAATAAAAATGGCCCACTGAATGGGCCATGCAGACATTGTTTATTTCCTCTTTCATCTCCGTGAAAAAGAGAAACTATTGAGCAACAAAAAAGGGGGTGGAGAAGCGACAGTACGGAGCTTAGACAGCTTTTGTCATATCCCGATTCTGAGGGTCTGCATTACCCTGAGGAAGACTTGGATTCAGACAAGATACAGACAAGACACATGTCAGTGAAATCTGCAATGGAACCAAATGAGGTCAGATTTTTATGAATCTGACCCGTAAATTCCGCAGCACACCTGCTCTCCCTCTCTGTCGGGTGGATTCTGCAGAATTGCGAACCGTTATTCTAACCTATGGGAATTTTATGCAAATTTCATCATAGACAAATATGCAAAAAAAAAATAAAAGAACAGCCAAAAATGTGCATTTGTCCCAATGGTTAAAGTACGAAAATGCACATTTCTGTACGTGCAAATTTGTGCAAATTCGGAAACTGAAAAATAACCCAATTCCATCACTGGGTGGACGACAGAATGAACGGCATCTAACAATCTGTGAAATACAGGTGGAACGGATTTTACACAATCCATCCATCCCTAATCACAAGTTACCCCCCTTCAGTGGGAGTCTCAGCATCTCCTTCTATACATTCTTGCTGACCCTTACCCTCCTTCCATGACTCTGCCTTATGCTAACTAGATACCTGCTGGAATCACCTGGAGGATGCATGAGCTTATTGATTCGTCAGGTTCACTTTCCTCTCTGGCCTATAGGAATATGTTTGTGTGTTTGGTGGCGGGATGTCCTTTGCCTCCGACTGGTTGGGAACGAGCGTGCTCCCAGATATTTATTTATTTACTGCATTTCTATACCGCCCAATAGCCGAAGCTCTCTGGGCGGTTTACAAAAATTAAAACCATAAACATCATTCAAAATATAAAACAACAACAGTATAAAAACATAATTTAAAATACAGCATAAAAGCACAACCAGGATAAAAACCAAGCAGCCATGCAGAAATTGATAGGGATTTAAAATACAAATTTAAACAGCAAGGTTAAAAATTAAACTGAAGAACTGTTACAACACTGTGAAAATAAAAAGGTCTTCACCTGGTGTCTAAAGGAGTATGATGTAGATGCCAGGCAAACCTCTCTGGGGAGCTCATTCCAGAGCCGGGGTGCCACAGCAGAGAAGGCCCTCCTCCCCGGAGGATGATCTTAGTGTCTGGGCAGGTACATATGGGAGGAGGCGTTCCTTCAGATAACCTGGTCCCAAGCCGTTTAGGGCTTTGAATGTTAATACCAGCGCTTTGAATCGGGCCCGGATCTGGACCGGAAGCCAGTGAAGCTGGAAAAGGAGTGGTGTAGTGTGGTCTCATTGGCCAGTTCCCATTAACACTCTGGCTGCCCTGTTTTGTACCAGCTGAAGTTTCCGGACTATTTTCAAAGGCAGCCCCATGTATAATGCATTGCAGTAATCCACACTAGAGGTTATCAGAGCATGGATAACTGTAGCTAGGCTACCTTTATTCACGTAAGGGCGCAGTTGGTATATCAGGCTAAGCTGATAAAAGGTGCTCCTTGCCACTGAGTTCACCTGTGCCTCAAGTGACAGTTCTGGATCCAGGAGCACCCCCAAACTACAGACCTGATCCTTTAGGGGGAGTACAACCCCCTCCAGAACAGGGTGAACATCACCTAGCCGGACAGATGAACCACCCACAAACAGTACCTATGTCTTGTCTGGATTGAGTCTCAGTTTATTGGCCCTCATCCAATCGATTACCGTGCCCAGGCACTGATTCAGAACAGCCACTGCCTCACTTGGGTTTGATGAAAAGGAGAGGTAGAGCTGGGTGTCATCCGCATACTGATGACACCTCAGCCCACATCTCTGGATAACCTCTCCCAGCGGTTTCATGTAAATGTTGAACAGCATAAGGGATAAAATAGAACCCTGTGGGACCCCATGGCCAAGGTGCCATGGCACAGAGCAATAATCTCCCAGCACCACCTTCTGGAATCGGCCATTCAAGTAGGAACGGAACCACTGTAACGCAGTGCCTCCAACTCCCAGCCCAGACAACCTATCCAGAAGGATATTATGGTTGATGGTATCGAAAGCCGCTGAGAGGTCCAAGAGAATCAACAGGGTCGCACTCCCCCCATCCTTCTCCGGCAAAGGTCATCTCACAGAGCGACCAAGGCAGTTTCCGTTCCAAAACTAGTCCTGAAGCCCAATTGAAATGGATCTAGATAATCCATTTCATTCAAGAGTGCCTGAAGTTGTCCAACAACCACTCGCTCAAGCACCTTGCCCAGAAAGGGGATGTTAGCTACTGGCCTATAATTGTTAATGTCCTCCAGGTCCAGGTTAGGCTTTTTTAGGAGTGGTCTAATTACCGCCTTTTTTGACATCCACCAAGGCATTCTGACTGGCATCCTATGGAAGCCATTTTGTGCTGGTGCCCAGGACACTTTCTCAGATTGCCAGATGTGCCCAGTGGTCCAAAGAGGTTGCCTTCCCCTGTGTTGTGCCTCCATTTGGGATAGAGAAAACAGAACAGCGAAGCCTTCGAGTGTTTGGGGAGGGGCCCAGCACATGAGCAAGCAGAAGTTAGCTGCAGCCCAATGCAACTGGCCTCACTCAGTCATCAGCAGCACAATATAAGGCAAGCCTCAGACACTGTGTGTTTTGTGGAAGCAATTGTAGTTCTTGGTGCTCTGTCCCAGTAGCATTCCTGCCAGCTCCCGGACTCCGCTCAGACTATACCTGAACATGGAAAGACTTAGACCATTCTTCTGCGCATCCCTAAATCTAGTGTTGTTTGCCTTGGCTTCCGACTGATAATTTTGGCGTACTGATCTTGGACTGTTTAATGACTATTCTAGCTGCTGTTTATCTCGCAACTCCCGTGATTTACGACACCCTGTTCCAGGCCCCAAGACCTGACTCCTGGGTCCACTCCTGGTTCCTGGCTCCCTGTTGGTTCCTGTCTCCCTGCTGAATGCAGCCCTGAGAATCATACATCATGCTCTGCAGATAACCCAGGAGCAGTTCCTAGAAGATGCCAGCCCAAGATTCAGTATTCAGACATTGGGGAGAGATGCATTGCTTACCGTCATGTTTTAATTGCTCATCGTTCTGATCTACGTATTCAGAGGAATTTTGCTTCTCCATTTTCCGTTTGTTCCTGAAATAAAAAGGGGTTGTTTAGTTTTGGAAAGCAGCATCCTGACAGTCCATAGGCAGGGTTGGGGTCATCACCACATAGATTTAGCAGCTTGCAACTCAGTCCCATATGTTATCATCTCACAGCGAAACTCGCCTATGGAAACAAGGGAGACCTCAAAGTGGCCATACTTGAACTGAGGAACTTCCAAGAGAGGTTGCAATGGAAAACAGCTGTGCTACAATTCACCAAGATATTCAGGCATATTTCCTGTGTCTTAAACAGACTATTTCATAGCACACGACATGTGTGAATCAGCTTACCAGTGCAAGGGTATCTGTGTTGTCCCCTAACAACCATTTTGAGAATGGCCACTGTTAGTAAGAGAATTATCACTGTACTTTTCTCCATTTTCCATTCCTCTGTCTTCACTGTTTATAATTTCCATTCCACCCCCAGTCTCCAACCATGTATGTATATAAACTATATATATCCTTGGTGCTTAGGACAGCAAGTCCTGCATCAGGCAAAGTGAACTGTAGCCCACGAAAGCTTATGCCATAATAAAATAGTTTGCGTTTAAGGTGCCACAAGACTTTCTGTTGTTTATCTTTTTATATAATAGATACAGATAGCTATATATTGAAGTTCATACTTCTTGGATGGTTTCCAACAGGCACAGACAGTCACTAAGGTAACCAGAAGGAAAATCCCCCCAGTGGAGAGGATAATATAGAGGGAGCTCCTTCCTACAGAGACACAAAAGACAAGAGAGGTATTAGAGGTTAAGTTAAACCTATTAAGCCAGTAAGGTACACACTGGGGTGGCTTCAGGTCTTGGGATTTAACCAGGTTTCATGGTTGCAGACTCCTTTACAGGTCTCTGGAAAAAGTAATACAATTTTAGGGGAAGGGGATAGCAACAAAGGCCAGGTTTGCTGTAATGAGAATTTTTGCTGTGAGCTCCACCTTCATAGCTAGGAGGTTCCTCCTCTAAGTTGTTGGAAGATTTATTTATTTTCATTTATTTATGACACTGATAACGTCCTTTCCTCCAAGTAGCCCAAGGCAGTGTATATGGTTCTCACGGTTCCCAACCATTATCCGCAGAGCAACCCTATCAGGTAGGTTACGTCACAGGTGGGCAGATGTCTACTTTAATTTTTTCCCCTGGAATCCTAAGATTTGTTTCAAAAGACAGACACTTAGAATCAAAGAAATCTGAGCCCAGGAATTTGATTTGAGTATCCGAACTGAATGAAGCCTACACACAAAAATCCTGCTAACCGCAAGCTTTCTTCATTTCAGCAGTATGATTTAAGCCAGGAGGGGAGAAATTTTGTTTCTGCTATTGTTAAACAAGCGGGAGTTAGAAAAACTTGCTGATGTACTGCAAATACCTAGAGATCTACCAGTAGATCAAGAACTACCTCCTGCACACATGCCCAGGCACTACAGGCAAGATTCGTCCCACTCAGAAATTTAACTTCTAAAGAACCCAAGTATGTAGGGTGACCAGATAAAATCCAGGTCAGGGCTCATGTAACTTTAACAATTGTAGAGAAAAGGGAATTTCAGCCAGTGTCATCTGTATGCAATTAGTTCCTGGTGAAATTCCTTCTTCATCACAACTGTTAAAGGTGCAGGGGCCCTGCCTTCTTTTGTATATGGTTCCTCTAGTATAGTACCTGCACCTTTAACTGTTGTGATGAAGCGGGAATTTCACCAGAAACTAATTGCATACAAATGACACTGGCTGAAATTCCCTTTTCTCTACAACTGTTAAAGATACATGAGCCCTGACCTGGATTTTATCTGGTCAGCCTACGAGTATGGGAATCTAAACTAGGAAAAAGGCTGCAGTGACTGAGGCATTGCCGTATTTGTGATCTCTGGTTTTCAGGTCAAGTGCTGCTTTAACAGTTCTGCCAGCAACCATCGTTTAATTTTATTGTGATTGTGTATTCACAGTTTTAGCTATGTTATAAATTTTCTATTGTTATAAATGGTTTAGGACACAATCCAAGGGGGGTGGCTGTAAGCCTTCAAACTCCGAGGCTTACAGCCATCCAACGCAGAGCGGGAGGAGCAGCAGAAGTGAACTTTGCCTCCATGCTCCTCCTGCTCTGCATTTTCGTTAGACGGGCTTTTTCACCCGTCTAGCTGGGGCTCTGCAGAACGGGAGGGAAGGAGGCTGAGAAGGCCTGGGGATATAGTGCAAGCTAGCCTCCGCTCCACTCACCACCCACCAGCATGACCCCTTCGCTTTCGCAACCTCAGAGAGGCAGTCAGCATGGTTCACTCTGCACCAGCTGCGAGGGAGGGTGGGGAACTCAGATTCCTGGGTCCGAGCACTGAGTCCGACCTCCGATCCAGGAATCCGAACCATTCTATGCCCTCCCCCAGATTCTCTCTGGAGTCCATAGAATTGCTCCCTCCCTTCCTCCCCATTTGAGAGGGGTCACCTGAACCCCTAGAGACACTGACTTAGCTCCTGAGTATGGGAGGTTGGGTGGGATGCGGAAGCAACCTGCAGCCCTAGGGCTAGTTTCAAAAGCCTTCTGCAAGTGATCAGTTCAGACCTCTGGCAAAAGCAATCTGTGGCTTCTCTAGCAACCTGCTGCATGGGACAGGGTGGGGGAAGTGGGTGATAAAAAAGAAAGAGAAAAGAGAGTGGCAGGAAGAGGAAAAGGGGTGAGCCACCCTCTGTTGACTTTGCCCTTTGCTGGCTTTGGCTCCACCCACTGCCGACATGACACTCTCAACAGATGAGAGGAAATGTGACCCCCAACAGAGGGGGGAAACGGTTGCCCATCCCTGCCTTGGCATTATATGCTGTAGAAGCTTCTGCCAAAGAAGCTTTTGCTTCAGCAACTTCGTGCTGAGAATCGGATGAAGGGGATTCTGGAACACTTGCCATCATCTGGATGCCATTCTGCACAGATCTACTGATTTATATCTGCAGTCTTGAGTTTTTATAGACACTGTCCTTAAGGATGCCATGGAGACCTTGGTGCCGTCTCTGGCATCCCACGCCCGCTGCCAGCTGGAACTGCAAAGTCCTGCTGAGCTTGACTCATTTCACATGTCACTGCCTCCGGGGATTTTGCCCTGGGGTTGGCTCAAGTTCTCAAATCGCAGGCAGCATAGGCATATGAGCACTACCTTTTAGTGCCTGGGTGGGAAGAAGGAGGGTGTCTCCTTGACTCCAGGAAAGTGAGTGTGAGCAAAAGGAAGAGAGCGGCAACAAGTAGGAGGGAATGCGAGGAAAGACCATAAGAAGAGCCATGCTGGATCAGACCAAGGGTCCATCTAGTCCAGCATTCTGTTCACATAGTGGCCAGACAGCTGCCCATGGGAAGCCCACAAGTAGGACATGAGTGAAATAGCACCCTTTCTCTTGTGTTCCCCAGCAACTGTGATAGTCATAGAGTACATGCCACTACAACAATGGTGGTCCCACAGGGGTCAGTCTTGTCCCCCATGCTGTTTAAGATTTACATGAAACCTTTGGGTGCGGTCATCCAGAGTTTTGAAGTGCATTGTCATCGGTATGCTGATGACGCACAACTCTACTTCTCCTTTTCATCGTCATCAGGTGAGGCTGTGGATGTGCTGAACCAGTGCCTGGCTGCGACAATGGACTGGATGAGTCTAACAAACTGAAACTCAACCCAGACAAGATTGAGGTGCTGTTAGTGGGTGGTTCTGCTGACCGGATGAAGGGTTTGTAACCTGTTCTGGATGGGATTGCACTCTCCCTGAAGGAGCAAGTTCATAGTTTGTGGGTTCTCCTAGAACCATCTCTGTCACTTGAGGCTCAGGCGGCCTCGGGTAGCACGGAGTGCCTTCTACCAACTTTGGTTGGTGGCCCAGCTATGACCCTATCTGGACAGGGATAACCTGGCTTCAGTTGTCCATGCTCTGGTAATCTCCAAATTAGGTTACTGCAATGCAATCTACGTGCGGCTGCCTTTGAAGATGGTTCAGAAGCTGCAGCTTGTGCAAAATGCAGCGGCTAAATTGGTAACAGGGACCAGAAGGTTCAAACATATAAGACCGACTCTGGCCCACTTGCATTGGCTGCCTGTACATTTCCGAGCCCAATTCAAGGTGCTGGTTTTAACCTATAAAGCCTTACACGGCTTGGGACCACAATACCTGACAAAACGCCTCTCCCAACACGAAGCTACCCATACACTACAATCAACATCTAAGGTCCTCCTCTGGGTGCCTACTCTGAGGGAAGCTCAGAGGATGGCAACAAGGGAGAGAACCTTTTCAGTGGTGGCCCCCCCAATTATGGAACCATCTCCTCGACGAGGCTCACCTGGTGCCAACATTGTTATCTTTTCGGCGCCAGGTCAAGACTTTCCTCTTCTCCCAGGCATTTAACAGTGTATGTTGAGGGTTTTTTGTTGTTGTTTGTTTGACCCAGAATAGTTGATTTAAATGGATATTGTATTTATAATCTGTTTTTATGCTTTTTATGTGTTTTAAATTTTAATGTTCAATGCTTTTAATGTTTGTAAACTGCCCAGGGAGCTTTGGCTATGGGGCGGTATATAAATGCAATAAATAATAATAAATAATAACAACAACAACAATAGGAAGATGTTGTGTCAGCAGGGAGCTAAAACTAACTGAAGCCCTTATGTATGCTGACAAGAGGTCTCTCATCTGACTTTGTAGTCTGAGACTTTTGTGAGGCTGGGGAGATGGAGATTCTGCCTGGGACTCATCTCTGAGCCAGAGGACGATGGCAAGGGTATGTTCTCATTCAAGCCAGAAGGGTCCTGAATGAGGCAGTAACTGTCCCACCCCTGAGGAGGTAGCCTGTGCCTCAACATCATCAGAATCCTCCGCTGAACACTAGAAAGTCTGGGGGCTTGGAGGGTCATAACAAGGACCTGTCATTTTGTTATTTTTAAAAGCACCATGGCCATAGGCGATGCTAAACAAATACATACATCATTTCCCAGCAGCCAACACTAACCCAGAGCATATTCACCTCGCTCCCTTCTGCTGTGGATTATAAAAGCATACAGTTGTAAGGAGCCAGTGTTTCAATGTAGATTTTACTTGATTGTTCCTTACTTAGAAACAAAATAATTGGGGGCAACAGAACTTCTAATATGATGGAAGATGCCTCCTACTCCTTAAATAATTTGGCTTCAAGAACATGGGCATTATTTTTAAAATGTGGAACATCTAGAAGGTTTCAGAAAATCACCTCGCAGTAGTAATTCCATCAAGCTGCCGCTGGGGGGAAGATAGGAGGCAGGGCCATTCCTGCTTCACCCCTCCCTATTTCCATTCCATCTGGTCATTATAAGAACTAAAATTTAATTTATAGAACTGGTGCCTGAGTTTGCTTTTTTCCTCTCCCCACCTCCTCCCTTTTTCCTTTTGCGCTGTGTCTTTTATATTGTAAGGCTTCCTTTCCAACTGAAGAGCAAGTGGGGGAAACTTTCAATAAATAAGAAATGGAATACTGAGTTCAGGGAGCACCTGTTTTGGAGTTCCAGATTTGAGAAATTCCCCTTCCCCCCTCTCTGGTTTTCCCACATTCTCTGTCCTGTGTGTGATGTCTGCATTGCCATACTTACTGTACACAGTCAGTTTTATGGGAACGCTGCGGCCGTTGCTGATGGGATTCTCTACCAGGCAACTGTAAGTGTCATCGTCTGACATAAGCACTCTGGTGATGGTCAGCACTTTTTGGTCATGGGAGAGGATCAGCCGGGAGTCATTGCTGAGGGATTTGCTGTCCTTTAGCCATGTGTATGTGGGCTTTGTGCCATTCTCGTGGGAGCAGTTTAGAGTGAAATGTTCACTGAGTTCCAGCACAGTTGAAGAGGCCAGGGCGACATGAGGCTTTGAAATTGGAACTAGAAAACAAACAAACAGACAAACGATGTGACCCTTTGTTCATTCCTATCAAAAAGAAAGTGAAAAATGGTAAACAATGTTTCATGAAATTTTCCAACAATAACAGCTTGTCTGTGTCCATTTCAAGTCATCAGGTGCAATTTGACTACCCAGTAAGAAGCTGGGTGGTGTCAGGATCAGGCTCGTTTTGGAGGGGATTGGGTTTCGGGGGCTGAATCGGGTTCGGAGACTGAAGAAGATGCAGAACCAGAAGTACACCAGCTAAGACAGGAAGCAGGGGAGGAAGTTCTCCAAGACTCTTCAGGAGTCAAGGTTGAATCTTCCCAGGAGCTTATTGGACAGGATCATCCTCCACCAACCCCGGGGGAACTTAGTCTCTGTCAGAGAGGGAGGAAACACTGGAGTTGGCAGACCCCAGAGTCCACCGCAGGCAGAGCATGCAGAGTTGAGAGGAAGTGGGAAGTGGTCCGCTAGGGTAGCCACTCGCCAGGGGTTTTGATGCCAAGATAATGAATGAATAAATAAATAAATAAAGATCCTCCCTGGAGAAGGGATTCAGTAAAAGCCTGTTGAGCACTGTGAAGAAATGGTACATTTTAGTTTATAGTCAATTCACTTGCTTTGTTAGGCTAATTAAGCTTAGAGGGTAACTCCTAGCATTCACACACTCTTCAGGCGTGAAGAAATGTCTATTCACTGAATAAAGCTTTGTGGATTGTAAGGCAGACCTCTTTATTGTCTCTCATCTCAGTGGGAGAGCTTAGAAACATGACAGGTAGCTGAGAAACTAAAATACTGATTTACTAACAGTGGTGTAGTGGTAAAATTTTGAAGTGCAGATGCTCATCATGACAATCCCCATAGCCACGTCCCCAGAAAGAATTCAAAAGACATGCAGCAGTGTTGACCTATGCGAGTTCTAGTTGTTTTCATCTCCAACAGAATTGGGTCTATTGTAGAGCTAATAGGTCTTCATTGCCCACTCAAGACCAAGTCCCCCCCCCCCGAAATAACTTGGATTACAACAGGGATTATAGGGTTGCTGAGATAATGCATTCCTCATCACTACCAACTGTGAATATTGCAGCTAAGGTCAGAGGGAATAGGGAATTCCGATGGGGGGAGGAAGTAGTTGACATCAGCCATGGGAGTTATAGGAGTTGCAGTCCAACACACTTGGAGGGCAGCACCTTGGAAAAGTTTGAACTAGATTCTCCCGTTGCCTCTTCTAGAACAATACACTCCACAAATTAAGCTCCTGAGATGCAAAAGTATGAGGCACAGGCGCCGGGGGGGGGGGGGGGGGGACAGCCAATTAAAGAAGGAAGAATAGGACAGAGGCTGAAGGATAGGAAAGGCAGCACTAACAAAGGTCCCCTCTACAAGGATTCGCTTTTGCGCCTGGTTAGGCGATTATGCGCATAATCACAGAAGCACATTTACGCCTAATCCCTCTGCACGAGAAGCGGCGAGAGGCGGCGAAGCGCATTAACAGATGTCCAAAATGCGCTTTACAAGTAGTTAATGTGCATAAGCGCTTATTCACACAGCCAAAATGCGCTTTAACGGACGGAGCAAAATAAAACTCGCGATTTAACGCGCATTCGATAATGCGCATAATCGGGGAGATAACGCGCCTCTACGCCCGATTTGCGCTCCGTTCTTGTAGAGGTATTTTTTTTAATGCGCCTTGAAAGAGCTTTAAATGCCTCTTGTAGAGGCACCCAAAGAAAGATAATTTGTCACATGGTGCTTGAGTATTTGACAATTGCACTGAAATCCTAGACAGCTGGCATGATTAAGTATCTGAGGCAATGGCCCAGTTCGCATGTTCGCCATTGCCTTAAGCAACCTGCTTTGAGCTCCATGCAAGAGACAACAAAGTGGGATATAAATGTAATCATAAATTTAAAAATATATTGCCATCCAAAGGGGGTGGGGACTTAAGGCCGTTACAAATTTTGATTTTCCCAGCATTTTAGCGCTCTAGTCTTTTCGCTCTGCTCTTTTCAATCTATATTTTAGATCTCTGCATTGCTGCTAGGTTTTATTCCGGTTGTACTTTTATACTGTAGTTTAAGCTTTTCTATTTTATATTGTTTTACGCTGTACTTCGAGGTTTTAAGTTTTGTGAAAAGCTTCTGCTATGGGCTGGTATACAAATGTAATAAATAAATAAAAATGAATAAATAAATAAATAAATTATTGCATTTTTATACCGCCCTATAGCCGGTATTTTGTGGGCGGTTCACAAAAAGTAAAACCATGAAATCATTTTAAGAAATATAAAACAGACAACAATCTAAAAACACAAAATAACACAACCATGCTAAAACGAAGCAGCAAAGATTAATACAGATTAAAATACAAATTTAAAACACCAAGGGCTAAAATTGGGTTAATTTAGCTGTTAAAGTGCTGGGAGAATAAAAAGGTCTTCCTTCACCTGGTGCCAAAAAGAGAGCAAAGTAGGCTCCAGGTGAACCTCTCTGAGCTCATTCCACAGCAGGGGTGCCACAAAATCTGCCACAAAATCACTACACTACTGACTAGAGACCTCAAAAATAAAATATACCCCCCCCCCAATTTTTTTTTTACTTTTTCCAGGTCCGCACTTACCATCCACTGTCAAGTTAATGTTCATCTCCCCAGTAAACGTGTCATCTGTAATGGAGATCTCCACTTCGTAGGTCCCTTCATCAGATAGCTGCAACTCGTTGATCAGCAGGGATCCATTTTCAAAGATCTTAATCCTGTCCCGGTACTCCGTGCGCAGATTACCAATGATCCCGGTGCCAATGGACTGCACCACGGTCACGGCCTTGTCACGCTTGACTTGCCATTTGATCACGGGTTTGTCGATGCTGGTGCTGGTGTATTTCACGGAGAGCAGGGCAGGCTTGCCAACGGTCCCGTGAATTAACAACACCGGGCTGGTGATGTTGACTCCCTCAAGCAGACCTAGTGAGAAAAAGCCATCAATAACACTTGTTACCAATAAGGAGTAGATGGGTTGAAGTGGCTAAGTCAGCCACGGCATTGTCCGGAGCAGACAGGGCTAAAACTAGGAGCCTCCCACTTGGTGTATGACTGCCCACCGTGTAGGGTGGCCATGTGTCTTCTTTTTGCGGAGGACTGTCCTCTACTTTGAAGGTGTCCTCTATTAGAAGGGCTGTCCAGTTTGGACCATCAGAAGGAAGAACCTTCAGGAGAACCAGAAGTTGCCCAGCAGACTGAACAGGCAAACAAACAAGACACCTGTTCAGCTATCTTCTCCACTGTGTTGAGATGTACTGTATTTCTATTTAAATTAAAATAATTAATTGTATATGCATCTATACATATATATATTATCACCATATGCCAATTTTATGCCAAATGGTGTCTTCTTTTGTCCTCTGTTTTGGTGATGCATGCCCTCTTTTGGGGAGAACTTATGAATGGCCACCCTGGAGGGTCCTGTTTGTGGACTACCCACAGGCATTTTGTTGGCCACTGTGGGAACAGAATGCTGGACTACATGGGCCTTAGTCTGATCCAGCAGAGATGTTGTTATGTCCTTATGATAATTTAAGTGATAAAGATCCAAGTGACGATGATCTCAGAAGGCCTCCATTAAAAGAGTCAGTGAGGTGTAGTGGTTAGATGTTCAGACTAGGACTAGGGAAATCCATATTCAGATCCACACACACCCAACAAATGTGAGAGCAACCGTTGGAATAGCAATAAATGCACACAAGTGTTACAAAATCGTGCTACATATTGGGCAACTTTATGGCACTATTTATGGTGCAACATTAAGGACAAATGAATAGGAAAATAATCCTCATGGCATGTGTAATATTAAAACATGCAGTTTATTGTTGGATGTTAATATAGAAGGAAGAATAAGGTAACAAAATAAGGTAATATACAATAACAGAACATACTATGAGACCTGAGCTTAGATCCAGAGGGAGCTAGTCACATTTTGGCTTGAAATCAAGGGGGGGGGGGGGGGAATAGTCATGACTAAGAGTACAATCCTAACTCCCAGATCTGCTATCTGGAGGGGGTTAGGATGCTACAGTGGTCCCCTTGCACCAGTAGAGAGGAGTTCCACTGGAAGGCGGGTCATCAATGCAAAGGGGGAAATTTCTGAGACCCAGCAGAAAAGATCTGGGGGGAAATCCTCTTCCTCAGTAAGTCTACATTCTTACCAGTATTGTCATCCACTGCTGCTGCTGCTGCTACTGCTCTTCTTCCTCATCATTACTACCACTAGCATGCTGACCAGACAGAGAGCCAGTGAGCGAGTAGACAGCAGCATCTACCGTTCCTGCTTCTCAGCACCACCATTGTCTGGGCCAAAGGGAGAGGAAGGTGAACAACCAGGTTGCAATGGTGAGGAGGAGGAGGAGGAGGACCAGGAGGCTCTTGCCAGTAGGCCCCCTTCTGGGGTTTGAGCTCTTGGTAGGTGCCCAACCATGTCAACCCTTCATGCTGGCTCTGATGAAAGGCGGCACTTTTGGCAGAGAAGGGAATTTAACCATTGCCTTTCCCTTCACTGCAGTCCAGATAAAAATCCCCCACCTGCTATCAAAGTTTTAAAGATAGATAGATAGATAGATAGATAGATAGATAGATAGATAGATAGATAGATGATAGATAGATAGATGAGAGACATGATTGACCATGACATATTTAGTGTCACTTCTAGTTTGGCCCTAAGGTGTCATTGAGACGCCATAGGAATTAATAGCGTGTGAGAGGGGGTTCATTACAGACCCTAAATGCCATGCCTGTATACATATAACCCTGTATTAGAAACAAGAATCCTCAGTACACTGTTAACCATGCCATTAACCCTTTTGTGGTTAGTGCGGTTGGGGCAGCATGGTTAACGGCGCCGTCTGACATGCATTTTCCCTAACCATGTTTTACCACTAACCACAATGTGGTCAGCCTCACTAACCATGTTGCGCAACATGGTTAGCAGCACTAACCATGGCTAAAAGTGTCATCTGATATGTGTCTGTGGTTAATGGGCCAAAGACATAGAACTTCCAGTGCAGAGCGACCTAACTAGGTAGGGCTGCTCTAGCCAGCAAGTTCTATGGCTGCTTTGGACTGTCGCTTGACTGAAATGCTCATTGCGGCCGCCATTTCGTGCTTTTGCGTTAGTTTTTTGGAGCAATTTTTGCTCTTCATAGTAGAGCGTGTGTATTGTATAACTTTTTAAATCCCCACTTGCAATTTGCCCACACAAAGCATCCATTTCTCCTACTTCGTTGAAGCGCCATTACACCCCTCAAGTTCTGATTAATGTGGCTGATGACACGGTCAGCTCGGCTGTCTCGGAAGGCTTCCGCCTCCCCTGTGATGACTGTAGAGATATAGCAGGCATAGAAATTCTCGTATATGGAAAACATATGGCAAATCTGCATGTCATAGTGAGAGTCAGGGCAATGTCTTATAATTTCTACATACTACAGTATTGGGCCCAAAGGGCTCCTAGCGCTAGGACTGCTGGGATACGGGGCAGATCACTTGGAGAACTCACATGCTCTACTAACCAGTTTGTGGTTAGTGTGTGGTTAAGGAAAACTTAACCACAAAAGGTTTAACAGTGTCATCTGCTAACGTTCTGCATGTGGTTAGCATTAACCACAGTTAAACGTGATTAAGCTAACCATAAAGCCCTGAGTGTTGTCTGAACGGGGCCATTTTTACATTATAATGGAGTCACAGTCAAACATGTCTCATTAAAACAAAGCACTAACTTAATTTGAACCAATTTCACCCCAATATCATCATCATCACCATCATCATCACAAGTGTAAGAGGATTACGTTCCTTTCCCCGTCAAGATTAAAAAAAAAGGTGGTGGAAACAAACCATCTGACCAGCTCTTGCACTCCTCTAGTTTTAGGATATTTAGACTTACCGATTGATCACATTACTTTTAATGGGCAAGTAAAAGTTTATGTTGCAATCCTATGCACAATTACCTGTGAGTAACCTTCCCTGAATACCAGTAAATATTCTGAGTAAATGTACTTAGGTTTGCACTGTGTGTCGACTATGCATTGCTTGTTTAACAAAGTTCCATACAAGTGTTGACAACTTAACCAGCTTATTAACAGGGATTTATACAACTCTCTGCCAGGGCTCTTAATGTAAGCCTGCAACAGGGGGGTTTCTATGACGGGGGAAAGAGGCTGGGAGGCTAGGTTTTGCCTATAGGGACAATGCACACAGTTAATTCACTGTGCCTGAAAACAACACATCTTAGTTAACACCCAGCACATCTTTGTGGAAGCTCACAACCCTAGCTCTAAATGGCATGAGATAAGACTGATGATGATTATGGGTTCATGGTGGTGAACTTGGAGGGAAAAAACCCTCAAATGATCTCCCCAGCTTTTGGGAAAGACATAGGCGAGTGATGAGAAATACAACTTGCCTGACCTTTCCTTCCCTTGGCACCCAGAAGTGCAAGAATGTGAATGGATACTATAGTACCATGTTGTTAACTCAGAAAATGTGTCTCCATGCAAAGAAATGAGTTCATCGGCATTTAGACTTAACACTGGGACAACGAGGAGTGGACAGATAGGGATGCCCCCAAAAAAGAGAAAGGTTTCTGCTGGGAAAAGAAGCAACTTTAGTCTAAAAGGAATGAAGCTTTTGCTTTTAACATCAAGAGCCCAAAGGATATCACACACCAAGACATTGTTCCTGCACATGCTCCATGTTTTCTGGAAGTGCCAGCTAGTAAGGATGTGCTCTCCGCCCCAGAATTATCTGATAGCCACAAACATCCGCAGTGCATTTGATCTTCCAGAGCAGGATTGGCCGCTTCTAAACCAATAGAATCATATCAGAGTGGAGACGCAGCCAATAGGAGCTTCTAATGTCTCCGAAATTATCTGATTGTTTTTCAGACGTCAATGCTCTCCCTCCCTCCCTCCCTCCCCCTCTCTCTCTCTCTCTCTCTCTCTCTCTCTCTCTCTCTCTGTGTGTGAATTGGTTATCTCCATATTTGAGAGACACTGAGTGGATTGGGGGTATATGGACACCTGTGGCTAACCAATAACCATTAGCCACACTTGTCTTCCTGTTCCAACCCCCCCCTTTCAATCACAGTGTTTTGTCCCCCTTGCCTGTCATTCTAGTGAAAGAAATGCACACATGAGAAATTATTTTGCAGGTAGCCACTGACTCTGTCACTTGGTCCACTAATATTTCAAAGTTCTTTCTCCTTAAAATTATTAAAAACTCCCAGTGTGCTGTTTTTCTGTAGTCTACTCTCTCCCCACTGAAAAAAAATCTTTTAAAAAATCCAAGCCTGCTAGTGTATGTGTTTGGCCGGCTGCTGGGCTTCCAGTCCAGGTAGCCTCCTCGCATACAGGGGGAAGCTGTTGTTGCCTTGACTCACGCCTCACCTCTTTCTCCAAGCCTCTGCGCCTGTCCAGTGTCCTCTCTGAAGATAGGCAAGCTGTGTGCTGTTGTGGCATTTATTAATGTATATTTATTAATTTATTATAGCGCTAAGAATTTTAGTTTTCCCGCTGCTGTGTTTCCATCTCCCTCACCATACAGATCAAGGCACGAGAGGTGTTGCCTGAGAGGACATTTGAGTTTGGACTTTAAAAATTCCCTATCGATTGCTGTATACAGGGATCTGAGGAAAACATAGCATGCCTAAAGCCCTCTTTAAAAGCTGCCACAGAACCATTTTCCATGTGTTTATCTTTAAAACTGAGGGAGCTGTGAGCATTTCTGTTCATTCCCATTGACGAGAATGTAGCAGTTACCTGAAAACGGTGCGGGGAGACAACCCCCCTCTGAAAATCAGAGAGGAGAATCACCTCATCGGAGCTGCGCCGCAAATTTAGGGGTGGAGAAGACCCCCTCTGCACACCCCTACCAGCTAGTACATATGCTCTTGTGGAGATCACATTAATTTCATAGGAATGTAGGAAATTTCCCTATATTGAGTCAGACCATTGGTCCATTGAGCCCAGTATTTTCAACACTGACTGGCAGTGGCTCTCCATGGTTTTGGGCAGGAATCTCCCTTAGTCCTATCTGTATGCTGGGGATTGAATTTGGGACCTTCTGTAGGCAAAGTAAAGGGCTTCTTCTTCTTCTTCTTCTTCTTCTTATTATTATTATTATTATTATTATTATATTTATTATTATTATATTTATATCCCGCCTTTTCTCCAATACTGGGACTCAAGGCGGCCCATAGCTCAATGTCAAGTGTCTCTTGGTGAAGAGAAAGCTGGGCTACACATTATGCTTACCACAGGAAAAGTAGCGATGCGTGAGATCTCCTCGGGTTGGTTCAAGAAGATCTGGGATCAGAAATTCAAGGCATCCCTCCTCCTGAAAATGTGTGTTGAGTGGGAGGGTTCTGATCCTCTTTTCTGAGTATGAACCTGCCATGCTCCTGTCAATGCCATCAGGAGCACAATAGGGTTCAAAGGCTTCCCATGAGTGCTTGAACCCTTCCCTACCCACCCCCTACCCTGATGGCAGTAAACAGGATATGACTAATTGAGGGGACAACAAAGGGGCAATTCGTTATGAATGCCACACTGAACAGGACAGAATTAGAGGCGTAGGCTGGAAGAAGGAAGCTTCTAATTTGAGGTGTAGGAGTCCTGAAAAGTCTTGATCATGCTTTGCCAGTCCATGTTGCACTGGCTGGCATTGTAATTATATTTGAAGTGCAGTGGGAGGAATTGCTAAACATCAGGTTTGAAAAAGATGAGAGGTCAACACAGAGAACTTGGGACTGCAATGGTTTGGTAGTAGTATTGTCTCTGGATTCTCCAGAAATAGTTTGTGAAGAAAGGGTGGCACTTACAGAATAAATGGCTAATGTGGAGGCAATCCTAAAGAGGCAAGAGGCATTGTGTGAATATGATAAGGCTTGAATATAAAGCAGCATTGCCAGAGAAATTTAATGGGCTTTTCATGGCTTTTGCAAGTTACACTGAGTTTGTTTGACACAATCAGAGATCATACCAAGGTGTGTGAACCCAAATCAGCCATGGTTGTTCATTTCTATAGCTTGTATTATTATTAAAAGTATCACTAACATAACCACTGATGAAGTTTTTTTAAAAATATATGTTATATAATGAAACTCTTCACACAGTCATGCATTAAATAACTACAGTGGAGGCTGGTGTAGGTGAATTTGCCCTGGGTTTCTGTCATAACCCTAAAGGAGCTATCCAATCCCAAATAGGGTTCAGCACCTTGGATAGAACTGACTGAGCCCTGGAGCAGATTCACCACCCAACTGACGTAGAAGCCATCAGTACTCATTTGAACATCTTGCCCAAGAATGGGATATTTGTTCCTGCCGTTCCCTGGCCTCTCATGGGGAGTGAAGTGGGTGGCTCTCTACCTATGGAATGCCATCACCGGGGAGGCTCACTTGGCACCTACATTAAGGTATTTTCAGTGCCAGGCATGGGCAGTACATGGCCTGGGTCCAAGAGTCCTTAGCCCCGAACCTATTTACCAGGGCTCGGGATTTTTTCACCAGAGACTTCAATGCCCATTGTTGGGGAACCACTACCATTCAGTGTTGACAATACTGGGCTAGATGGACCAATGGTCAGACTGAGTATAAGGCAGCTTCTCATGTCCCTATGTTCTATTAAAGGGTGGTGTACGAATTCAGAAAACCAAACCAAATAAACATATCTTCTCACACAATGACTGCAGCATGACTGAACTCATCCTGGAAATTTCATATTGTCCCTACATCTCTCAAAGCACTTCTTGGGGCTTAAGGAAGGCTGTCTCCTGTAGATAGGGTGACCACCTGTCAGGATTTCCTTGGATTTGTCCTGTTTTTTGTTCTATCCTGGGTGTCGGGGAATTTTCTGTAATTTTCTATACTGTCCTGGAATTTCTCTTATCTCCTTTAAGGCCACCATTACTGTGGTGGGGGAATGGAGGCATGTCATTTCCCCACACACACACACACACACACACTGCTCCAATCAGGGCCTTAAAGGGGAAAGTGCATAATTCCTGGACATTATAGAAAAGGCCCCAATTGGAGTGCAGTGGGGGCGGGAATGACACGCTTTCCCCTCCTCCACTCCAATCGGGGCCTTTAAGGTGGAGGAATGATGCGTTTTCCGGAGGCCCCAGAAAGCCACTTTGCTGCCCCCCTCCTCACTGGGTGTCCTCTTTTTTGGTTTCCCAAATATGGTCACCCTACTTGTAGATGAATCACTACCAGTGGAGGTGGTGGTCTGCAGCCTGAAAGGCAGGTTCTGCGAACACGCAGCCGAGGGCAAAAGAGGACACGTGCCTTTGAGCTGCGAGGCTGGGAGGGAACAAACACTCAGTATCAGAGGAGCAGCCTCCAAAATGGCTTCAGCCTGCAGCCCGGGTGCCGAGATCTAAACAAAACCAGTATTGATATGCAGCGGAGGGGAACATGAATCATCTGGGTGACAATTAAGGGCTAGATTAGGAGCTGTGCACAGGAGCACAAGAAAGAGCTTAAACAAGTCCCAAAGTCATGAGACCTATTAGTATGCAAAGATCTTGCTCTCGCTCTCTTCCTTTGCCTGATGCAAACAGAAGAGAAAAACTACTATCGAGAATGATTTGGCAAACAAACAAACCACTAGTTGAAAGAAACATTTCTGATTGATTTTTATATACTTGCTGGGCCAACCTGAATGTAATGTGGGGGGTCTGTGTTCCAATCTTCTGATGTCTTTTTCTGTCCTTAAAAGCAGTGATGCACTGGACAGCTGGGGGTGGATCAAGGCCATGGAACTTGGAAGATGGAGATAGCCATTTTTTCCAAAGCCATTGAAAATCCTCCCCCAAAAAACTGCTATTAGCCAAGGAGCACCTGTCAAAGAAGAAGAAGAAGAAGAAGAAGAAGAAGAAGAAGAAGAAGAAGAAGAAGAAGAAGACAAAGTCCTTTGAGGAGAGGCTTTGTTTAGCCTGGAGAAGAGCAGATTGAGGGGAGACATGATAGCACTCTTCAATTATTTGGAAGGTTGTCACACAGTGGAGGGTCAGGATCTCTTCTCGATCAACCCAGAATGCAGGACACGGAATAATGGGCTCAAGTTACAGGAAGCCAGATTCCAGCTGGACATCAGGAAAAACTTCCTGACGGTTAGAGCAGTACGACAATGGAACCAATGACCTAGGGAGGTGGTGGGCTCTCCCACACTAGAGGCATTCAAGAGGCAGCTGGACAGCCATCTGTCAGGGATGCTTTAAGGTGGATTCCTGCATTGAGCAGGGGGTTGGACTTGATGGTCTTAGAGGCCCCTTCCAACTCTACTATTCTATGATTTGATGAAGAAGAAGAAGAAGAAGAAGAAGAAGAAGAAGAAGAAGAAGAAGAAGAAGAAGAGGAGACATTACACAGGCATCAGCATCTTGGATGGGGGAGAGGAGCAATTTCTATTCGGAAAATGATGAAAGGCAAAGGTTAACCACTCTCGTCCCAGTGCAAAAGCCCCAGTCCAACCCTCCCCCACTGCAGCTATTTCTAGGCAAAGAAAAATATATTGGGAGGATCTCAACCTGGGAGATCCACTCAAGGATCACCCAGGACATGTCAAGTTTAAGGACGTCCAGTCCAGTGTGAGGTGCACCGTGGGGGAAATCCAGGCCACTTGGGGCCCTGCGGATTTCTCCGGAGCCCTACAATTTCCGTCAGTTGACGGAGCATCTCTCCAGATTTCTAAAAAACATAATAGGCTAATGGCAGCCACCACTAACCTATTGTGGGGAAATTACAGCTGTCATTGATTATTTTACACCATTTGCAGCCATAAAGCAAAAATGGCTGAAGTTTACGTAAAAGTAAGTGCTTTACCATCATGTCTCTTCGTTGGTCAGCCTGCTGCAAAATCAGGGCATGAAAGCAAAAAAACTTCTGTTCTTATTGTCTGGAAAGGCCTTTCAAGGTGATGTCCATTGAAATCAATCAATACCCCTAGAAAACTTTACATGCCTTTCTCTATCGTTGAACAAGATGTTTCCATATGCTTAATGGAAATATATCTGCTTTTTGCTGTGAAAGATGGAGGGTGCATAGACTGTAATGGAGCCACCTCTGAATGTCTTTTTACAGTGATTGATGCCATCCCTTTACACTTTGCATAATGCCGCTTGCACCCTTCTTCTCAGGGCTCTGTCATCTATAAAAGCTCTTCCCACCCCTATTAGGGCAGCCTTGGCACTGCCTAGGAAGAAATTCCATTCAGTTCCCTCCACGCAGCAATCACGGAGTGCCTGTGCAGCCAGATCCCATTTATCGAAATGGATATGAGGGTTAGACAATGTTATGCATTTGGTTTCAATCGTAAACCTCAGCTTTCAGTTCATGGGAAAGGAAGAGTTTCTCAGCTCTGCCACAGCGGCGTCGAACCTCTTTCAGTCCAAGGGCTAAAGTCAAATTTAGAGAAGGTCTCAGGGATAGCATTCCAGCGGTGGGCGGGGCTGTGGGCAAAAGGGGTGGGGCCAAAACAGCAGCATTTTTTATCTTCAAGCTCTTACTGACAATAACTAAGCTTTAGGGGAGGCATTTCAACCTTTTAGGATGGGGAAAAGACGCATGCCAAAGCCAGGAAACCCCCAAACAATTGGGGAAATGGGGGGAAGTGGGCGAGGTCTTCTGGGGAAGCCCACAGGCCTGAGGTACAACCCTGCTCTACTGATTGTCCATGGGCGCGATAAACCAACAATGTGACCAACAGCTCCGGAAAAAAGGGAGACAAGAACCTAAAATTAATTACTAAAAATAACCATTGACTTGGCTTGTAAAATAAAGGCTTTCTCTGTGGTGGCACCCCAGTTGTGGAATGAGCTCCCCTTGGAAGCCCGACTAGCACAAATGCTGCCTTCGTTTTGGTGCCAAGTTAAAACGTGGCTTTTTATCAAAGCCTTTGAGGGCTAAATTTGTCTAAAGCTGCACATAGTTTTAATTGTTTTGATTGCTTTTAAATTTTCTACTGGTGGTTTGATACATTTTTAGCTGTGTACATTATTTATTTTTTTATACTGTTTGATTTTATCTGTACGCTGCCCTGAGATCTCAATGATATAGGGCGTGATACAAACGTTTTAGCAAATAAATAAATGAAGGTATAGGGGGAAAAAACCTCTTCTCCCATCCCTGCAGTCACCAATATTTATTTATTTATTTATTTATTTATTGCATTTTTATACCGCCCCATAGCCGAAGCTCTCTGGGCGGCTATGGGGTGGTATAATCTCTCCTAAGGAGCCATGCTGGATCAGACCAAGAGTCCTTCTATTACAGCGTTCTGTGTTCACAGTGGCCAACCCAGGAACAAAGTTGGCTAGATTTGTGTACCCTCTGGTGAGCCCCTTCCTAGGTTGCTGGGGCCCTGACCAAAGACTTCCTTGCTAGGAGTGGTAGGCAGCCATGAGCTGACTTTTAAAATTTCCCACCATGCCTTTAATGGAGCATTGCTTCAGGGCATTATGTGAAACATACCAAGGCCTGAGTCACATCAGGATGGGAGAACTGGGGGAAATTTAAAATGGCAGCTCACAGGGCAAGAGTGGGTGCTAAGTGCGACACCAGGCCTGCCTGGCCTTGCTTACATTGACTGGGAGGGGGAGAGTGGATGGGTGGTCCTGCTTCCTAGCAGGTAGGTTACATTAAATGTTCTTTCTGTGGGCTCTTCTACTGCTAGGACACTGCAAACAGAATCAAAAGCATTTGTTCCTTGCAAGGGTTTGGGTGGGATGGGGCGGTAGGTGTTGGCAATAGTTCAGGATTAGAAAGACGAGTTCTTTCAGTACATTTTGTATCCTGGGTATAGTAACTCTCTGCAGGAAAGGAGTGGGCCAGGGTGGGGGGAGCGAACCGGTCTCCTAGGCACCAGCTCCAGCTTTTGGGGGACAGAAAGGAGACTGCTGGGAGCCGAGGACAAAGCTTTCGGTTGTTGAGCTTAGTTCCTTCCTGGCGCAAGTTTAAAAGGCTGTAGTGTAAGGAACATCGGCATTTGTGATTCTCCAGGCTGCATCAAGGACCTGGCAAATGTAATAATCCGCAACTGGACAAAGGCAGCAGAGATGGCTGAGCCTTCCCAGCCCCAGATAGTGGCTTTTCTGGTTTGGCATAGTATAACCCAGAACAGACCTTCTCCTTAGAAACGCACCTGGGGTGTGGGTATGTATGCTTGTTTGTTTTGTAAGCGGGTCCACCATTTTTGGCAACCGCTGATGAAATGGTCTAATCCTCTAAATAAGAATCAACTAAAACTTAAGGAGTTCACACAAGTTCAAACTGTAATCCACTTTTGGGACTCTTGGGGGTCACTGCGTATACTATCCGGGACCCTCAGATATATGTTCTCCCCACCCCCAATCACCGCATCATGGGCAGTGCCACTGACTGGGTTTGGGCAACAAGATAAGCCACATTCTTGGGTCCAGTATGGGTTAAGTATAGGTTGTCGTTGTCTGAACGATAACGAACCATAGTTTTTTAACCATGCACAACCCAAAGTTCACAACGCAACATCAGACCATGGGTTTTCTTCATGGGTTGTTCATGGTTAACAAGCCATGGTTTATTAGCACAGATGGGTTCAGACAACACGATGACCTATGTTTCAACAACAAACCACGGTTCAATGACAACCCATACTCAACCCGAGTGTGGGTTATTGTGTTGTCTGAACCCAGTCACAGTGGCCCAGTTCACACGATCACCATGGACTGTTGTGGATTATTTGAGGATTGTTTCCCCCTCCAACAAGTCTTGCTATCTAGATTCAGATGATGCGACAAGCTATGCCTGGGGGAATAGTTAGGAAAATAGCATGCGGTATGTGTTGGCATGAGTCACGGCTTAAACAAATCATGGTGGTTTGATTCAGCCATGGTGTTCATGCGAACACCAGTCAAACAAGTAGCTGGTCCTCCTTCCATCCGCATCCCCCATGGTTACTTGAAAAGAAGGCACTTTTCACATACAAATTATAATTGGATCAAAAACCAGAAATTACACTGAGGCTGCAATTCTAATAGGGTAGCCACAAAAGCATGGCACGTATCACCCCCCCACACACAAAAAGGACAAAAGTTATAGATGTATAATATGTACACATGCTAACTTATAAGTATGGTGGGAGTTTAGAAATGATGGCTATGATTTAAATAGAAACACAATACATTCCACCATATTGGGGAAGTTTGTGATCTTCATGCCCCCCGACCTCCATCTGTCCAGGTGTTAATGGTTGATGGACAATTTCAAGGCCCCTGCTCTTTCCATTTGTGCATAAAGCCATTTTTGCATTCTTTTGGGAAAGTTTCAGAATTGGATTTTCAAATTTTGATTTCAAAATTTAATTTGGAGAATGCTTACAAAATTGCTCCTCCAAAGCTCCCATGTCATCGTCATTATCATCATCAGTTTTGCATTAGCAGGAAACCTCCAATCAGTGACAATCTTACTGCTTCTTCAGTTATAATTGAGTTGTCGGTCTCATCAAGGAACCCTCATCATCTGAAGTGAGTTGCGTGGCAACTAGGGATGTGTGTACAAGCAAAACCCGAATTTGGCTAATTTCTCTAAATTCCATATCAAAGCTCACTCCATCTGAGATTGTGATCTTCGGGGTGTGCTTTTTTCTTTCCTTTGCATGAACATTCATGCATATTTTGTGTGCATTTTTCCAAATGTACGCATCAATTGTGCACATCTTTGAAATGTACACATTATTTTCCCATTGATTCAATTGTGTCTGAGGATTTTCCAAACGTACGCATGCTGTCAAATGCATATATTTGGGTCTGTGTATCACACTGCAAGCTCAGAAATGTACAGACTTTGCCCACAGATTGTGTTCAAGTACACGTTTGGTCTGGAAGGAGAGAACTGGATAAATCCCGATCAAAAATGAACTGAAACGAATTTCGGATACATTTCTAGTGGCAACCAGGAGGAGAACCTTTTTAGTGATATGCCACTCATGGGACTCTCTTCCTTGGGAGGGTCACTTGGCATATCTTCCATTGTTGTTTTCTGGGGCCAAGCGAAGACCTTTTTATTTTCCCAGCTTTTCATAAAATGTCTGTATCTTTACTTATTTTTTAAACTGCTGCTTGTTTTATTGTGATTGATTTGTTTCTGCTATGTTGTATGGATTGCATCAATTGTATTGCTTGGCTTTTTATTGTTGGTTCTATTTTACTGTAAACCATCCTGGGAGACATTGGCTGGAAGGGCAATATACAAATGCAATACGCTCACTAAATTTGATATGTTGGTTGGTATTCTGGTTAGTTTTAGGAAGCAATGCTCCACAATTCCTAAATCCTTCAATCCAAGTGCAATCACATTCGAGTTCAACCTTAAAATTTCCCAGCCTCTTCTCTTCCACCAAACATCATCCATAAATATTCCATGAGCAGTGAGTTGGATGATGGCACATGCCCGGTCATCCCCCTCCCCTCACCCCAAATTTGAGAGCAAAGGATTGCCATCCCAAGGGATGAATGGCTCTATTCACCATGAAGGCAGTTCCTTGCTTATTTCTTTACCGCTGGGTCCAAGAGTTCTTAATACTGAGTGGCAACCATAACGCATCCAGCCGTACCTATTCATGACTTCATGGGAACGAACACACAAGGCTAGCACCTTGAATAGCAAAAGAGGCAAATGACCAGGGGCTCCCTAGGCAACAGTAAACTCTGGAAGGCAAGGCATATCAAGAGCTAATTTTGGGAAACGGCAGAGATCAGAGCTTACTGAAGGAATATGATTGTTTGACAATAACTTGCCCCTCCCTCTGTATTTCTATTGTTATACGTGTGGCTATTAAACAAGTTAGAAGCTTTTAGAAGGGAGAATATTTGATGGCATTGGAATCTACAATACCTTTGTGAATGTTGCAATTAAATGAGGTAGACGGGATTATGATTATGAATGAATTCAGTTTGGGTTAAACCATAATAAACTATGGTAACACGAACAACTCCAGGCTTCCCCTGGGCTTGCGCATTCTCGCCTCCCTCTTCCTTCTCTGGAACAGCCATGAGGAGCTTGGAAGCTTAAGGGCACAATCCTATGCATGTTTAGACAGAAAAAAAAGTCCTAGAACTAGCAAATGTTTCGAGTTGCTGTCCATTTTTCTGTCTAAACATGCACAGGCTTGCACCCTTAGCCTCTGTTTTTGGTTAATTGCGGCTTGCCATGTCATCTGAACCCAACAAGCTGAGGTTAATCTTAACTATGATTTGTCTGAAACAAGCCAAGCTACAAACCATGGTTTATGAAGTTGTTTCATAGGGTTTGGACGTAAGCTAAAGTCTGGTTAATTGAAATCCAGATCTGCTCACAGCTGCGCAAGAGGAGGAAAGGGTGAGAGGGTAGCACACAAGCCCAGAGAATGCTAGCCACCACACAGAATGCACTGCAAGCCCCTCTGGAGCACATTCTGTTCCTGACGCATTTAAGTTAGCATTAAGGCTGCTTTACACATTACAAAACACTTATACAAATGACGCTTTCCATCCCCAAATGAATATGAAATTTGTAGCATGTAGATAAGCATGCATTTGATGGCTACATGATCCTCTAGAAAGCTACCACCACAAGTTGGAATATCCCAGCGCATGTAAACAGAGAGGAAGACCCGCAAGGGTGATTGCCTTGTTATAACTGACCTCTTCTTAATTTCTGTGCAGCAGGGTTGCAGAACCACAGGCCTGGAAACCTATTTTGGGTCATTTGAGCTTCCAACCCTCTGGAATCTCCCAGAAGGCCACACCCCTTCCCCTGGCCCAACCCCCTCTTTCCCAACCATCGATCATTGGATAGCTTCCCAGCTTTTGTGCAGTTTTTCCTCCCCCATTCTAAAAGATTGAAATCTCTCTCCTAAAGCTTAGTTATAGGGCCTGTTCAGACAACACACTAAGCCATGGTTACGCTGCTAACCCTTTTGCAGCAAATGGTTAGTAAACGTGTTTAAACCATGGTTATGTAGCCAAGATGGTTAGGAATGGTTCACACGACATGCTAAGTCATGGTTCACACGACACACTAAGCCCTAATGTTTAGGTCAAAATGCTTAACCACTGTGGCTTAGCATGCCCTCTGAATAGGGTCATAGGCAGTAAGAGCTTTAGCTAAACTCTACTAGTATTTTTGGATCAGCCCTTTTGCTTTCATCCTTGCTCACCACAAGGAGCCCCAGAGAGGTTCTCCAAAACAGCGTTCAGCTGAAAGAGGTCCTCACCCCTGGCATACAGAAACACCATCCCTATCAAAAGGTTCTACCATGTGAAATGTCCCGAGGTAAGAAGTTTTACTTTAGAGCTGTTTTTCAAATACAAGGAGGCACCGAGGCTTTGCTGTTCCAGAAACAGAAAAAACCTTCTTCATTCAGCTCTGAGCAGCTGAAAAGCCTGGGACAGAACGTCCCAAGTATGCTCACTGCACAACCCATGAGAAAATGTGCAGGGACTGTTGCCCCCGTGCAGTCTGAAGCGGAGAGGAGAAGATTAGCATGAGTGAGCACTTTTCAAAGGTAAATTAAATGAGGGGGTGGAAAGCCAACATTGCTGAACGTAGCCCAGGCTTTGAGCAAAACATGGATAACATCAGGAGTGGGCAGATTTCAGGCTTGTTGGATCTAGTTTGTTTTTAAACTGGAACCATGTGATCCACCAACCAGAGGCTGGTGCAAAAGGCATACCCTTAGAATAAAAGAATTTTGAGCCCAGGAATTTGTTTGGCATACCAGAACTGAACAGAACTCACAATCCTTCTACACACAAATCCATTCCTCATTACCACCAAAATGTCCTTATTTGAGCAATATAATTTAGGACAGAGGGATCACTTTGTTGCTGTTACTGGGATTCAGAAAGCTTTGCTGATCTACTCCAAATCCTCCCAGAGATCTACCTGTAGATTCGGATATAACTTCTTACTTCACCCTCTCCATGTTTCCTTGGATAATAACTGCCATATTATTAACATTTCTATCTCACCCATTTACTTAACTTGTATGTTCTATTGGCATCCAAAATAAGGCATAATAACATTTTTTGGGAATGCCGATCTTCATAAATGGGAAAAAAGAGCAAATGGAATGAAAAGGGTAACTCATTGAAGTACGATGGGAAAGCTACATTAACAGTACAATCCTATGCATGTTCACTTGGAAATAAGAGAGAAATCCTAACCCCCACTGAAGGCCAGATGAAAGTGGGGCTAGGATGGGGTGGAAGAGCCCCAATGTGGTGTGGTGATTAGTGTGGGCCTGGGACTTGGGAGATTTGGGTTCTAGTCCCCACTTGGACATGAAGCCCAGTGGGCCAGTCACTGACCCTTAGCCTAACCTACCTCACAGGGTTGTTGTAAGGATAAAATGGAGAAGAGGAGAGCCCTCTTGGGTTCCTTCAAGAGGAAAAAAGGTGGGATATAAATGTAATCATAAATAAAACAGAGCCCATGCTTGGTACGCAGAAGACCCCATGTTCAATCCTTAGCATCTCCAAAGAGGGTAGGATGGATAAAAATCAATGATTTTTTAAAAAGAAATCAAAGAAATCAGATTTTTTAATTTAAATCGGATTTTTTAATTTAAATCGGATTTTTTTATTTAAATCGGATTTTTTTATTTAAATTGGATTTTTTTAATAAAATGCTTTTTGAGGAAAAATCTATCTAAAAATAGTTTTCTATTTAAGATACATTATAGTCCATAGGTTATTCATCATGAAATAAGGATTAGTTTTAAATTATGTAGCATGAGGCTGTATATTCATGCAATGTTTAATTTTTTTGGTAAATGAATTCCATTAATCCATTCACAATGCCATGCTCTTCCAGAGGTTTCTGTAAGATTATTGGGCAATTTTTCTATCTAGAAGATATTATCACAGATGCTTGGTTTTACAGTTCTCAAAACTGTGAATTTGTGTCTGCAGAGATCACAATCCCATTGTTCCTTTGCAAATCTATGTACACAGAATTAACCCCTTACCTCTTAAATGGTAAGTTTCAAAAAAATTTAAGCTTATAGCGAGGAAGAGTGCACTTTTGGGGGGGGGGGGAAGTCACATGATTAAATCGAGTCTTTCTGAATAGTGATTTAAATTGTGATTTAAATCAAATCCACCCTGAAAGAGGGCTTGGAAAAAAATCCTGCTTGAAACCCTAGGGAACTGCTGCCGGTCTGTGTTGACAATACCAAGCTCGATGGACCAATGTACTGACTCAGCACAAGGCAGCTTCCTGTGTTCCTATGTTTGTGAGTGTAGGTATAGCGCCATCAGTGTTTCCACCAGTGGACGTGACCTTGTTATGTCAGGTGTGGCCTTGGATCCATCAGATCTAAACCCCCCTCCTTCCCATACCTCCCCCCACCCCACACCCAGGATGAAGCTCCCAATCTACACTACTCCCTTAGCTATTTTCCCTCCACTGCTAAGCTCTGCTGGAAAAAAAGGCAGAAAAGCAATCTGCCCAGGGCTCTGGAAGTGGTGGGTCATCAGCAACAAGACTCCCCCTCTCATGCTTAGGATTTGTTCTGTACATCTCACTGGGTTGGATCCAGATTTCATCATGCTTAAAGTAGATCCATTGAAATCAATGGTTTTTCAATTAGTCATGACTGCCTTGCCCCATTATTTTCAATAGCTCTACACTAAGTATGACTAGATTTGAATCCAACCCATTGCTCCCTACTAAGAGACTTTAAGACTACAACTCAAGCCTGCAATTCTATTCATACTTACATGGGTGTAAGTCCCATTGAAATCCAAGGGGCTCGCTTCCCACTAAACATGACTTTAAGACTTCAGTCCTAAACACACTTAGTAGGGAGCCTTCACTACTGAATACAGTAGTCTTACTTCTGAGTAAGTATGAAGAGGGTTGCATTGTAATTAAAAATTGAAACTTTAGCTTCAAGATGGTATTTTCTAGGGATGTGCACTGACCCCCCGGATCGGATCGGATAGCGGATCGGAATCGGACCTGGGGGGTCGGATCGGATCGGATTGGAGGATGGTCGGATTGGATCGGATCCCGATCCCGATCCGCGGATCGGATGTCCGATCCGGATCGGAAGCCATTTTGAATGCTTTTTCCCATAGCAAAGTATTGTTTTACAAAAACGCCTATAACTTTTCATTTTTAATGATAGAAGGATGAAACTTGGGCACATCGTAGACTGGTTAGGGACAGTTATTTGTGAGAAATTTCAGAAAGATTGGTGGATGCGTTTTGTGGCAATTAATTTTTTAATAAATAACCAGCTCCCGAGTTTTGACAGATAAAAAAGGGAGGGGGAGGCGGGGGAGAGGGGGTGCAATTGACAGCCCAAGCCTCTGTGGAAAAACTTTTATAACTTTTAATCTAAAAAATTCGTAGCCACCAAATGCCTGGACCTAACTTTCTGAAATTTCTGACAGACAACTACCCCTAATCCATCTACAAAGTGAGCAACTTTCAAACTTCTAACTTTTAAAATAAAAAGGTTATAGGCATTTCTTTCCACATTGTTTCAAAAATTAATTTCCACACAAGGCAAGCACCTATGTTTCTGAAATTTCACACACATATCAAGCCAAGTGTTACCTGTAATGTGCCCAAGTTTCCTGTTTGTATCTTTAAAAATAAAAAAGTGGGAGGCATAACTGTATTTACCCCACTACTACCCATTTTTCTAAAATTAATTGCCACACAAGGCAATCACCTATGTTTCTGAAATTTCACACACATAGGTCCCAATGTACCACCTACAATGTGGCAAAGTTTCATGTGTGTAACTTTAAAAATGACAAAGTTATAGGTGTTTCTTTCCTCATTGTTTCAAAAATTAATTGCCACACAAGGCAAGCGCCTATGTTTCTGAAATTTCACACACATATCAAGCCATGTGATACCTGTAATGTGCCCAAGTTTCCTGTTTGTATCTTTAAAAATAAAAAATGGGAGGCATAACTGTATTTACCCCACTACTACCCATTTTTCTAAAATTAATTGCCACACAAGGCAAGCACCTATGTTTCTGAAATTTCACGCACATAGTTCCCAAGGTACCACCTACAATGTGGCAAAGTTTCATGTGTGTAACTTTAAAAATGACAAAGTTATAGGCATTCCTGGTTATTTATTAAAAAATCAATTGCCACAAAACGCCTGCACCAATCTTTCTGAAATTTCTCACAGATAACTATCCCTAACCAGTCTACAATGTGCCCAAGTTTCATCCTTCTATCATTAAAAATGAAAACGTTATAGGCATTTTTGTAAAACAATACTTTGCTATGGGAAAAAGCATTCAAAATGGCGTCTGATCCACCGATCCGATCCGATCCGGATGGGACCTCGGAGGATCAGATCGGAGGGTTGGTCGGATCGGATCGGATTTTTCCGATTTTGGGGCGGATCGGATTCGGATCGTGGATCGGATCCGATCCAATGCACACCCCTAGTATTTTCTACTTCTCAGTCAACATATTTGTTTGCTTCAGCTATCACAAACAAGTCTGGGATATTTATTTTTTTACGTTGTTTCAGGTGCTAACACCCAAGCTGTATAATTGTCAGAATTCTGAAACTCCATACATAAGAGGAAGGTTAGGTCCGATATCAAAACAAAACGACTGGTTGTTCACCAGTCATACAATGCAGTTCATGTCTTACTCTATTTCAGTATTAGGCACAAACTGAAAACTCACCAGCAGTACCTTGTACACACAGTAAGATGTGGTACCTATTCATATATGTTAAGTTGGAGAATATAGTCCACATGAAATACACATGAACTTATGGTCTGGCACAGGATTCCATGACATGAACAGTGGTGAAATAGACAAGACTTCCACCTCTAAGACAGGACGGCTCCCTGAATCATAATGGCGGTGATCCGCAACTCGAGAGTAAACTCACTCATTCTAGTGCAGCTACGCAACAGATGATGTGGTTAGTTAAGAGGAAGGAGCTACTGTCTCCGTGTTAATATCTTACATCCTAATTATGAGCACATTACTTGGAAGAAATCATTCTTCATTCAGTGCTGCACACCATTATAACCCGGGACACAGGAGTATACTCACTGTATAGCGGGGACATATTTAGGGACTAGCACCCCATCACTTACAGCCTCAATCGGCCATATTATGTTGTGGGCACAATCCGGGAAGCGGTGATCACAACTAACAGTACAAACCCATGCCTGTTTGTTCAGAAGCAGGTCCTATTGAGTTCAGTAAGGCTTACACACAAATAAGTGCGTAGAGCTCCTATGCACTCTTACTGAAGAGAAAGCTCCATTCAACTCACTGGGACTTACTTCTGAGTAAATATGCATAGGATTGTACTGCTAACAATACGGCTATGTCCCGCTCCATCGTTTTCAAAGGGGATTACATCACACAGCTCATTGCAATGTGCAGTACACATTTAAATCTCAGATTAGCTTGTTAGAAATTAATATGACAGAACTTAGTTTTGAGCGTTCGAAACATTTTACATGTATCATCTTGTCTGAAGCTTTGCAATAACCCTGTAAGGCAGGTCTGTTATTGCCCTTTTATTGCAGATATGGGGAATGGGGTGAGAATATGTCTGAGCAAGGCTTGCCTAAGTAACTCCACTGCAGTAGCAAAATTCAGACTGAGACCTTCCTGATTAGTAGCACAATCTCTTATTCACTACATCTCAGCAGCTCTGCTGATTTTGATTTTTATTATCTTTTGCAAAATGTGATGCTATTATTCTTGAAAGGATCTAGAGCATTTCTAAGGCAATATTGAAAACAAAATTGCTTTCAGGTCCCACCCAAAATGTTTTAGGGTGTCAAAGCCTGAGCCAAAATTAGGGCTGGCATTCAAAGCATAGGCTCTCGAACTCACAATTTCTTTCAGCATTACAGTGTTTTTCAACGAAGCAACTGCTGAATGATGAGTCTCTCCGGCAACTCCAGTCGCCTTTCCTTAAACATTCCAGATGAATTCGCAAGATCAAACTGCTTGTCTTTTTAAAAACCCACCCGAGCAGAAGGAGCACTCAAAAGGCACGAGGTTCAAAGTGCTTCCCCCTGGATTTCAGAGGCACGCAGATCAATAACCTGCTCTATAAAGAATGACTTGGTTAAGTCCTTTCTCACTCCATTGAAATGCAAGGGGAGACACTGCTCTCCATTGCCAGAGACCCCTGTTATGCGAGGGGATATAGTAGGTGCCCAGGGGCTGCTTGAATTATTCTCACCTCTTTGCCTAGGAACTACAGAGCTCCCAGACAGGCATTCAGCATCTGAACCAAACCCTCATCCCCTCATAGGAGCATCTGCCAAACCCCACAGCTCTGCTCCAACCCTACAAAGAGAGCTGTTTTCCTACCTGTGTAGTAGATTATAAGAAGGCAAGCTACATGCACGAAACCCGAAGCACTGAGAACTCTGGACAAGACTTCCCTTTCTCTCTTCATTTTGGGTTTAGTTTTAGCTCCTTCTCGCACACAATTAGCATGATTTGTCCACTCCGGGCACGTCCCTTAGTACCGCTTGGAGTTGTTCTGCCACCACTGAACTCTGCCAAGTCCTCTTTCAATAGACAGAGCTCTGTGTGTTGTGATGGGATGTTCTTGGTTTTTTCCCTCCTTTTCTTCTCCTTTGGTCAGACCTGATATTTGTTGGTTTCATGAGCCCTACATCCTCAGTTTCAAGGGATTAAAAACAACAACAATAACGTACTTTAAAAAAACAAAGACACACAGACAATATACCCAAACAACTTTCCGAGGCAGCATCACAGCAATGCCTCATAACAAGGAGGCTCAAAATCCCACATCCCTTGTCTATATAGGCTCTCCCACAGTTCTTAGGGAGGTTGACCCATGCCACACGGTACCCACAATTCTTTGAAGTGAATGTTTCGGCAGGCGAGTGAGAGGAATCATGGGAGCCATATGCATTTCCTGATCTAGAAAAGTAATTGTGTTCCTTAATGATAGTAGTTTTTCCCCAGTCATAACAATGGGGAAAATGGGATTTCTGCAAAGGCATCCCACCCAACAAAGAGTTTGTTAGACCAAGTAGTCCTCAGTTGATTCAGACTTGAGACCCACCTTTAACGCAAACATGGACTATTTATTGAATGATCCTCAAGAATAGGATTGTAATAGCAATAATAACAGATTGTAATAATAAACACACATAGAACCTACGTTATTATCTTTTTGGCACTAGGCAAAGACCTTTCTTTTCTCCTAGGCATTTTAAAGACCTAATCCTAGGTTATAATGGTTGTTTTATCGATATCTGTGCTGTTTATTGTTTTACATTATTCATTATGTTGTATTTTATCCCTTTAAACATTTCTATTGTGTTTTATAGTTTTAACTGTGCATAAAAATGAAATTTTAGTTTTTTAACTGGTTGTCACCAGCATTAGTTATTGGGCAGCTTAGAAATGTACTAAATAAATACACCAACCCAAACAACAACACACAACCTAACAGATCTTAGTCACCTGCCCAGTGGTTTCCTTTCTTTCTTTCTGAAGGAATATAACCTGCCATTTAATTAAACTATTCTTCTCATGGAACAAGAACACATGTTCCCCAAACCCTCAAACCTATACACACACTTCTGATAGCTCTTACACAGGTTGGTGTTCCCCTGGCTAGGATGTTCTTCCCAAGAGCCAGGGAGTACAGCGTCCCAGGGGTCTTTGCTCCCTTGGTAGATAAGGGAGAAACATCTCAGGATGCTGAAGACAACTGGTGACTAGAGTATAGATACAAGGCAACCTGTTGTAAATAATTTCAGGAGACATTTCAGAGGTGTACCTTAAAATGAGCATACGAGCAAGTATGAAATAAACAGAGCACTGCCAATCGCCACCTTGGAAACCTTATTAGAAATGACGGAACATTTGCCAATGCCAGATTTAAGAGCCTCGTAGCAGCAAGGAATTACAAATCAACTCCCGCAAACCAATAGGTCTTTTCTCTTTGACATTATTCAGCTTCCACTGTTGTTCAGCTCTGATGCTTTTAACTCCAGCTTGGCTACGCTGTCCTTTTCTACATCCTCCTAACTAGGCCAACATTCCAGGCCCGAAGTGCCAATTAGTCTCCTTTTGTCATCTTAAATCTTTTGAATAAGACACGGTTACCAGATGCAGCAAATAACTGGATGCTTTTAGGATTCCAGCTGTGTTGTCATTAATAAAATACAATATTTACTATGGAATAGAAAGTCCCAATTGTTCTAAAATGGCTGATTAAGGAAGAAGCAGAGGATGGGGGGGGGGCGAGGGAGAGTCCACCAAATGCTCATTTGATTTCTTACCAAACTGTTTTATTGCCTGTGTCTTCCAAATCCTAGACAAGAAAGCTCTGTCCATTGGACGTTCCCATGGAACCACGGACTTGGGAGGCCGCTGAGGACATTTGGTGTGCTTTGATCTATTCCTAAGGTGGGGGGAAATTGAGGAGAGTGTTTTCCCCCAGAAGTTGTTTTCATTTTAAACAGAAACAGCTAATCTCCGCAGTCAATTTCTGCCACTGGTGTTCTGGGCCTTGCCTCCACACAGTGCAAAGTCACAAACAAAAGCTTTGTTTTCAGTAAGACAAGTGCTGAACGCTGCAGGGCTTTGTTCCAGCTGGCCTATCTTCCCTTTCTGTGATGTACTGATGATATGTTCAGATAAACCCTCTGACGCTCAGCTCTACTGCCAGACATAAGAAGGGTTAGACACTGCTAAGGTCAGAAATGCTATAAATGTGGTGTAGCCGTGCAGGAACAAAAGCAGCCCACCCTACAGAATGAGGGTGAAGGACAGAGCAGGGAAACGTATGCATTGCCAAAAACGGTGGACATGCATCACCAAAAGTGAGGACAAAAGTGGATGCTGATTTGTATACGGTTTGCGTGTGGTAATTATCTGTGAAGATGAAAATTTAGGGCTTATATAATTTAAATAGAACTATTTCACTTCTGCTTAGTGAAGCAGAATGTGAGCAAGGCCAGATCTACACCAAGCAGGATATGACACTTTGAAAATGTTCTGAAACTATGTGGAGTTTGTCCTGGGTCCCAACGATTGTCACTACTCTTACAAACCATTTTAAAGCAGTGGTGTAGATCCTGCTGTGACGACTTGTGGGCCGGCTCAGTCTGCCGTCTGGGTGCTAAATGTTGATGGGCAAGTCGAAGGCCCTGGCTGTTCTCCTTAAGGGGGCATACATAATCCTCCTCCTCTCCATTTTATCCTCACCACAACAACCCTGTGAGGTAGGATGGGCTGAGAGTTTTTGACTGGCCCAAAGTCATCCAGTGAGCTTCCATGGTTGAGAGGGGTCTAGAACCCAGATCTCCCGACTCCCAGTCCAACACTCCAACCACTACACCACATTGCCTTTTAGGATGCAATCCTATGCCTATTTAAATAGAAAATGTCAAACCACTCCCAGCACCCCCAAGCAGCTTTTAAAAACTGTCTCAAGCTTTTAAAGTATGTTTTGGCTCCTCCTCTTGTTGCCTGTTTCTGTTTCTATTATAAACCTTGGAATATTATTATTTTCATGTTTCAATATTATGTAAACCGCCCTGAAAATAGAGCAACCAATAAACAATTTCCTACCAAGACAGGCTATAAAGGATTCGCGAAACAAAGCCTGAGATCGCCTTTCAATTAAACCGAGCCTACTGATTGGATGAGTAAACGTTCGATGGGCGTTGCTATTGGATAACAGGCGGTCTCGAAGGACTTGAGTGCGCACGCAAACGAAACGCAGAGTTACAGATGGTGCCTTGCTTCTGACGTCTTCGCCCTTTCTTCCCCTTGGATTGGTGCCTAGTGAAGGGAAGGGCAAGGCCAGAACGCTGCCGGCCGGGAGCGGAAGAGGCGCGAGATTTCAAAAGGGCGGTTGGGAATGGGATCGAAAAATAAAGCGTGGAGTTCTGTTGCTGCTTCCGGTTTTGGGGGGGGGGGGCTCTGGTTTTCTTCCTGGCCTATCGTGTGAGGGTGCGCGAGGACGAGGCCTAGGGTGGTTGCCATGGCACCGCCACCAGCTGCAGTAGCACGCGTCAATGAGGGCAAGTATTGGATCCCGGGGAGGGGGTGTTGCCATGGTAGCTGCGAAGCCATAGTCCAGGTAAGCCGCGGTGCTATGGAAGAAGTCTAGTTCCCTGGGACGGAGAGGCTCTGTGGAAGCGGCCTTACCCACGGGCGCGTAGGACCCCCGGGGAAGGCTCTGGTAACACATGCTAGTGGAGGTGGGATGGTTCCCTTGTGGTTCTATTGGGCAGCAGGTGGGTTGTCAATGCATGCTGTGCAGAAAGTTTGTAGTTACTAGTTAGTGTGTTGGTCCCCATTACTGTCCCTTTAACAAATTTAGGGGAAAGATTGTTGCAAACTGACTTGGGGGGGGGTACACAAATAAACAGCCATTTGGTCTGCAGCCATTAAATGCTGTTATTTACTGTTTTTATGCACTGTTGCTCAACTTTAACAGTTTCCAAAGTAACTTGCCAAGCAAATGAAAACTATACAGGCAGCTGAATATTTATGAAGACCTATCTGTTTATGCATTTGTGTAATATAACCTGTCTTATGTAGATACGCTGTATACTATGTATTGGTATTTGTTTTTAATATTTAATAATAAATTTATTTCTTACCCATCTCTCCCTTTGGATCGATGCAGGGAACAACATTATTTTTATTTTATTTATTTTATTCCATTCATATACTGCCCCATAGCTGAAGATCAAATGCATAAATTAATTAAACAAGCATATAAAACAATCAACACATTTTAAAATTCTTGGTTTAAAGTTCATCTGGGTAGGCCTACCAGAAGAGGCTAGTTTTTATAGCTGCCTTAAATTCAGAGAGTGTTAAATTGACAAATCTCTTCCCGCTGTCTATTCCAGAGTCTGGGGGTAACAGAAGAAAAGTTCCTCTGGGTAACAGTTGTCAGCCTAGTTTTGGCTGGCTGAAGTAAATTCTCCCCAGAGGATCTGAGTGTGCGGAGCAGATTATACGGGAGGTGGCTATCCCACAGGTAACCTGGACCCAAACCATGTAGGGCTTTAAAGGTAATGACCAATACTTTGTACTTCGCCCGGAAACTAATTGGCAGCCAGTGAAGTGATTTTAAAGTTGGTGTAATATGGTCACCCCTAGGTGTACCGGTGACCAACCTGGCTGCCATATTTTGAACTAATTGAAGTTTCCGAACTAGGTACAATAGTAGCCCTATGTACAGCGCATTGCAAAAGTCAAACCTCGAAGGTACCAGTGCATGAACTGCTGTCTTTAGGTCTTCCAACTCTAGGAAAGGGCGCAGCTGATGCAACAGCTGAAGCTGATAGTAGGCATTCCTGGCTGTCGCATACAGCTGGGCTGTCATTTGGAGCGACGGATCCAGGAGCACCCCCAAGCTGCGAACGCAGTCTTTCAATGGGAGTGTAACCCCATCCAAAACTGGTTGACACACCTCCAAACCCAGGTCAGAGCCCTTGACAGGAAGCACCTCCATCTAGTCTGGATTCAGCTTCAGTTTGTTTTTCCTCATCCAGCCCATTACCGCCTCCAAGCATTTATTCAGAGTAGACACACTATCCTTAGCCGATGCTGTTATCGAAGGCATAGAGAAATATATTTGGGTGTCATCGGCATACTGATGGTGCCCCACCCCATGCCTCTGGATGATCTCTCCTAGCGGTTTCATGTAAATGTTAAAGAGCACTGGCGCCTTATGGTACGCCACACAACAGCTCCTTTTTTTAAGAGCAGCTATCCTCAAGAATCACCATCTGGAACCTACCCAAGAGGTAGGACCGAAACCATTGGATCACAGTGCCCCCGATTCCCAAACCCCTCAGGCGTTCCAGATACCATGGTCGATGTAATCGAAAGCCGCTGAGAGATCTAAAAGTACCAGCAGAGACACACTCCCCGTCAATACTCATGCGGAGATCATCCACTAAGGTGACCATAGCTGTCTCAACTCCGTATCCTGCTCTGAATCCGGTTTGAAATGGGTCTAGAAAATGTGTATCATCCAAGACTGCTTGGAGTTGGAAGGCAACTGCCCTCTTGGTCACCTTGCCCAAAAATGGAAGATTTGATACCAGTCTGTAATTATTAAGGTCCAGGGAGGGCTTTTTTAGAAGTGGCGTACCACCACTTCTTTTAAACATGGTGGAAAATTCCCGTCCCTGAGAGATGCGTTAATAATATGTTGTAGTTGTAGTCTAACTGCATCTCCTCCCTGGACAACCAGCCAAGAAGGACAGGGATCAAAAGGACAAGTTGTCTTCCTTACTCATTCAAGTAGCTTGTGCATGTCCTCGGTACTCACCAATTGAAACTGATCCAGTGTAATCCTACTCACAGAGTTGCTGGACACTTCATTGTCAGCTTCTGTTATAACAACGGCATCTAAATTGGCTCTTATCTGAGAGATTTTATCTGTGAAAATATTGTTAAAGGCATCACAGCAAACTACCGAAGGCTCTAAGGTTGGATTCAGGGGGGAAGGTGCCTGGGTTAGACCCCTCACTACCCTGAACAGTTCTGTTGGAAGCGAATTCACAGACTTAATGTGTGCAGAGAAGAAAGCCTTCTCTGCCCGTATTGCCACCTCATAGGAATGAAGTTGCCCTCTATGTCATGTCTTGTCAGATATAAGTCGAGTTTTTCCCCATTGGCGTTCCAGTCGTTGTCCTTTCCACTTCAACTCCCTGAGATTTGTTTACACTGCTTTGAAATCTTGAAATGTAAATGGTTTATAAGTATAAACAAATACATAAAAACTATTCAAATAAGCTGTTAATAAGTATATAAAAATTGGAAAGGTTTATGTCCTTACCATGACAAATTCTATCCTAAGTGCCATTGCCTGAAAACCTTCCTTAAAACTCTGCTAAAGGGGATGGGAATAAGCCAAGCCATCTTTGTTTCTTCTTTTCTTTCTCCTTTTCACCATAGCCAATGGGTAACCCATTGTGCAAGGGGGAAATGTTGTGTTTTGATATTTTAGAAAAGAAGTTGGATAAATGTGTAAAATGAGGATTACATGGATGGCTAATAATGTATGCATGAATTGAGAGTACTAAAGAAACAGGTTTAGTAATGTCAAAGTTGTGAAATTACTAAGTCTCTTAGGCAAGAATGTGAATTCTTTGAACCTGATTCTATAACTGCTCCTTTAACAGCAGTGATCAGGTGGTCATATTTCCACACCATGGAAAGCTTCACCTGCTGATTTTGCAGCTGAGCTCTGTTAGAGACACAAGAGCAGGCTAGTCTAGCTGCTGTTTCAGGCCCATTGGCATCCCTAGTTGCACAATGGACAGCATGTCTTAAACAAAACTCAGTAGTGAGGTGTGAGTGCAGCTAGGTTGCTCACTTATGAACAAATGTCTTTATTAAGCTCGATCTTATATTTTAACAGAGGCTTCTTCTAGAAATCCCAGGCTTGAAGTTGCCATATTGTTGGGATGCTACCACCCAAGAAGCAGCTGCAACAACAACAGTGTTCCTGTAGAACAGCTGAGGCAAAAATGAGGCCTCGATCAGTGGCTGCAAACTGGAACGTGTTATCAGAGAGGACCCAACGTGTAGCACCAGTTGGGGCTTGGGTGGAGAGTGCCCAAGATGATGCAGAGCAAGAAGAGAGCCCAGCTTTTGTGAGTACCAAGAAAAGAACCCTGTTTACTGCAATATTTTTACCCTCACCAAAGCATCCTTTTATATATTACATGAACTTGTTTTCTATTCAAATCACAGATCCATCTAGCCTCAGACTGACGGTCTGTTCCAACTGGTAGTGATTCTTTGAGATCCCAGGCTTCCATAACGGGAAGTTCTGGGGGATCGATTGGAGATTTTAGAATGTTAAGTGGACCTCTCTTAATGAGCTATGACCCCAATCTTGATTGTACTAGCTATCTCATAATAGAAGAGCCTCGCACTTGCAATCTGAGCTGTTACTTTACGTCAAGAATTTTGTAAATTAACATTAAAAAAACCTGTCTTAATCTAATTTCTCCAGTTACATAATTTGCGTTACCCTATGTATCTGGTAATTAACTTTTTTCCTCTTCTAAATAAATATGGCTAGGAAAGGAATTGGGAGCATGTGACTCTCCAGTTGTTGGACTACAACTCTCCTCATCCCTGACAACTGATGATACTGGCTGGGGCTGGTAGGAGGTGAAGTCCAACCACATCTCAGGAGGCACAGGTTTTCTACTCCTGGTCTATGCTTCAGTATTGTGTGGTTGTTTGGTGTCTCTTTTTATAAACTAGAATCCTGTGGTCCATCAGACAGTTACAGCTACAAAGCAAGAGTGCATGCTTGGGATCTATCAACACTTACATAAATAAACTGTTCAAAATCTTAACTACACGTTCTTTCTTAAAGTTCTTGTAGGATCAGACCAAGTTCTATTTAGTCCAGCATTCTTTGCAAGAATTCCAGCAACTTGAAAGTACCCTGAACTTAGCCAGTGTTCACTGCTGAACTGCAGTTTACCATCTGTTCTCCCTTGGTCTAAACGATGTTGAATCTTTTTTTAGGCTATAGCAGCTCAAATTGAAGAAGAATATAAAGAACAACGGAAAGAAAAAGAGAGGGTTCTGAAACGTTTTCAAGAGGAAGTGAAACACAGAGTGAACCAGCATGTTAAGATGAGGAGAAAACAGCAGTTGCAGAAGTCCTATGAAGCAGTAAGGCAATATTTCCTAATCTTTTGTTCTGCTTCTATTAAATACACATATGGCTCTGTCCTTGAAAGTGTCATTATTTAATCATAGAAGTCATGTGCAATGACAAACAGACCCGGTTCACACATAATGGCTAACTATGGGTTGTTTTACCCATAGTTAGTCATAGCAGTGAGTGAGCGCATTGCCTTCTGTGTGCTTGTCACTTCTCCTTTCCCATACAGCCCAGGAGCACCCATTCTTAATATTATGTCTGACCCTCAAGACTCTAGTTTGTTGAAGTTCAACAACCATAGAGTTAAACCGGCAATAAACTATGGGTTTAACCCCCTAAACGACACAGGATTTCCAGGTTCAGATATTACAATGTTTGGGATTTCACGTCCTAGCATTCCTGATCATTGTCCATGCTGGCATGGGCTTATGGGAATTGAAGTTCAAAACATCTGGAGATCTACTTTCTGCTGAGCCCTGCTTTAGAGCATGTCAGCACTTACCTATCTCCAGTTCTTGAAGAAATTTGAATCTAGTTTTCAACTTTTAGTACAACACCTTCCTTGAGAATGCATTTAATTAACATCTATCAGGTAGGTGTACTTCTCATTTATTTATTTGTGCTTGTTTGCTGCTTGATACAATAAAATCTCTAAGCAGTTTATGTGCTAAAATGTTAAAATCACTATTAAAATACTCAATAAGAAATTACAGGATATTTCTACCATATCTCTCACCAGATAGGAAAACAATTTATCAGTCTTAAAATCACTAGAATCCACTAAAATGAAAAGATTCTACCACTATTGAAAGAGAACTGACTTCAGGGGTTGTACTTATCTGTACAAAGCTATTGAAGCCAAAGCCATTTGATACCTGTCCCCATGCCTCCCCCCCATCACGTTCGGCTTGGATGCATATTGCCCCCTCTTATTCTTTTTTTCTTCTGTAGGCTCTAAAAGAAAGCTCTGTTGTGATAGGATTTTCAGATTCTGCATTGCAGTTGACCCCTAAGAAAAGTACGTGTTTGTACAGATACAACACAGATTCTGCCATCTGCAGTTCTGGTACTAGAATAATAGCTGCACATCAACCTAATTATCTGCTGGATTGGGGAGGAAAAGTGCAAGATATGCCATTCTCGGAGCAAGCCAAAACTGTGAGTGTTTTCCTCTTTGAATAATCTGGGTATTTGCACTTTTTATCCTTAAACATCTAACTTCATATCTCTATTCGTTGGGCCTCAGTTCTTTTACGCTATGCATCTGAGAAACAGCAAATATTTTTTACAAACAAATGCAAAGTGCTATATGCACACAATTTTCAGATGTAGGAAAATCTAGAATTTCTTTCTTCAACTGTATTGGCACGCTAAGGTACCATTATAGAGCAGGGGAGGCAATCCTTATATGCCATAGCCTGGCCTTTTTGTAATGCTCAGTTCTATCACTTGCTCTTTATATATCTTTTCACAGGTAAGGAAAACGGTGCAGCAGGTCCGTCGAAGGCTGGCTTCCCGGAAAGCTGTATCAGAAGGAGATGCCCTTCCAGGAGGTGTTTGGGAGAGCCGGCCAAGGACACAGGTGACTCCCAGAGAAAATGCTCTTACTTTTTACACCTTCCAGCGTTGCTTTACTTACTTGGCTAGCTGCAAAGCATTGGAGCTTACTTCAAAGTATACACATTCAGGCTGCTAGAACAAAATGAATACTGAATGATGGATTAAAATGGCTTTTTGAAGTTACCAGACTATTGTATATGAATTGCTATATTCTTTAAATGCTCTCATGGTAGAACCTATACATAGGCCCTTTTCAGGCATAATGTGAAAGCATGGTTTCTCAACTCCATGTGGTTGCACCAGAAGAGGGGATTGGGGAGCGATGAGCCTAAGGCTCACCTCAGCTTGTGTAGGAATGCTGGACTGGTCTTCCCTGGTTTTTGCCAAAGAAGTTAATGTGAAATTAATTTGCAGCAGATCAGTGCTACAATCCCTGAAAGGAATATTGAAGGAAGTATTCCATGAGAAGCTCTCTCTGGAATGATGACTGTTTCTTCCAAGTCCAACCTGACCATGTGTCCACAAATTATGACTGGGTAGTCAAAAATTATTTCTATTAGCCTGCAAGAATATAGTAAAAATTCCTCTGAATGCATGCAGACTGCTTTTCTCTTTCCACCCGGCAAGTGCCCCTCATACGGAATTAAGGAGATGGTCCAGTACTTTTGAAGACTTATGTAGCTGTACTAACAACTTAATTAACATTCTCTTTTAAAACAAACAACGGTTTAGAATTTATTTCCGCAAGTAACATTAGCCTGGACCACAAGATACGCAGCTTTTCATTCTTCCCCTGAAGTGTACTTCAAGTTTGATGATGGGTGACTAGGCAAGTTCATGCAGTCCACTTAAGTGATATCAGATGTGTGTTTAGCTTTATCTTATCCAAGTAGGTAATTTCTTGAAGTGATGAGAACATGATCCTATGATAGCTTATCTAGCTATTTACAACTTCATGTCATTGGGTGAAAGTTGCAATTGTTACATTGTGATCTTGCTCTTCTAGAAGGTGATGATTTGTTGTTTTTGAAAACATATGGAGGCACAGTTGGATGTGGCAGTGGCATGATCCAACCTGGGTAGTGCCAAATCCCTATAAAGCAGTAGTGAAATGAGGGGTAGGGGTGAGATTTAAGACAAAACATAGACAAAAGGGGGGGGAATAAACTCTTCCCACCCACCTCTTTTCCCCAACAAGCAGGCATTTACCCCCAGTAGTATTGCTTCTGATTCAGAGCTCTGCTGAGAAAAACATTTGTTTTTTAGAGGTCGTTTTGTTTGGGGATTTTTAGACAAGGGCCTAGAGAAAGGTTTAGTTCCTGGAGCCTGACTGTGCTATACTTCAAAATGCCTCACTTCATAGGGATTTGGGGAGAGACCTGGCACATGGATCTGTTATTATGTTATTTCCCAAAAACTGAGCAAAGATTCAAACAGTTCATTTTGTTTGTGTATTTATTTCAATATCACTTTTCAACAACAAAAAGTAATTTACATAGTTCAAGATGGTTTGCAAACATGTTCCAGAAAAGCTGTTTGTTTTCAGCAGAGTGTATGTACATAATGCAGGGACTTCTGAAAATAATACCTACATCTTTCTTTAGAACTTGGAATCTTGCAAGACATCTCCAGTCAATGCACAAGAGGGTGACAGTGGGGAGTTTCCTCTTGTGGGATACCACGACCTTCCAGCAGAACTGCGAGAACAGGAACAAGGACAGCGGGGAAAGGACCTGGACTATACAATAAAATTTCAGGAAGTAAGACTTCTCCATTATCAGACTTGTAGCTAACATTGAGCTGTGCTAACTTGTTCAGATTTAAGAGCCAATGTGTGTTTTTAACCAGTGTTTTGGCAGACGATAGCCCTTTCTATTCTCATTTCCTTGTGTGAGAGGCCATGCTGTTGGAATGGAAGGCAGTTGAACCCTCCTTATAGCTTCCATACTTCTACAACTAAGTACCTAACATAGAGCTTCGGCTATGGGGCGGTATATAAGTTTAATAAATAATAATAATAATAACTGCTTTCTGTTCTTCCAGCGTCAGCTCGTAGCTCAAAGTACAAACAAGTGATAAATAGGTGCCTGCTTTTCTATAGTTAAACGAATTTTAAACAGCCTTTTATGGTCTGACTATCTTGAATATGTCCTTGGTGCATCGGAATAGTTCTTTAAACGTTTGCCTCTTTTTTGTTTTTGAAAAAAGACATTTATTTTGTGCTTATATCCCATTCTTATACGAAGCTCTCATAAAAGGGGCCAATCAGATCCACACTGATTTAAGCATCAGTTGTTTACAAACTTTTCATTGGGCCCTAATAAATAAAGCAAATCTAAACTATTGCACCAAATATGGTGTATGATCACAATGCACTTAAGTAGTTTTACATCCCATTGATTTCAGTGTGAGAGTTAAGGGGGTGGGTAAACCTGTCTCACGGAGATCAGTGGGATATAAAACTGCTTAGCTTTGGCTGGATCATGTCCATAGTCCATGTAACTTGCAATAAATAAGCTTCTTGAAAAACAAAAAGGAGAAATTACATTAAAGCTTAATCAGAAACCTTTTTACATGAAATGGCTTATACCAAATGTTCTGAGACTTGCTACTTGCTCTGTTTTCCCTCCTTGCAGGTTAATAGCGAGATATTGAAAGGTATCTATCCAGGGGGCTCTTCAATAATTGGCACTGAAACTCGAGCTGCTCAAGTACTCTGGCCTGGAACAGAGATAGAAGATTCAAAGAAGCAGGTATGTGGTCTTAGATTAATTCCCTTTGCAAATGAGCTTCCATGAGAAAACAGTGTGGGGCTGTGGTGGCTGCAAGGTGTGATTCTCTGATTCTCTTTTTCACTGCTTATCATTAATGGGGTATTGAACATTTCAGTACTAAAATACAACGGGGTGTGTGTACACGTGCTATGAGCATAAAAACCTTGTGGCTACTGGTCATGGCTTAAATTGATGTGAGTAGGCAGGTGGTAAATTGCACAGCTGGATTCACCATAATGAATTTCACGTTCTGCAGGAATTCAACCATAGAGTTACTAAACTCCTGCCTTTTGTACGTACACCTACACATTTCAGAAAAAGCCATTTTTGTGCTTTAAAACATTTCCAGATCATAAAGTGAAATGGCAATATAAACAAATGCACAGTGATGCATTTCTGGTTCTGGACTTTGAGTGAGATATGAATTTGGGAACAAACTAGACCCTAGAATGTTCAACTTTCATAAATGGGAGGCAAAGCACAAAGGTGTGATTTAATTACTTACCAGCAGAGGGAAGCCTGGTTCAGGGGGTCTGTGTCCCTTCTAGCTGAATTCCAATAAGTTGTATTGGTTGAATTGCAACATGCAAAGAATGTATAACTACTTTATTGAATTTTATAAATATGCTTATGGTGATGGAACATTGAAAATGATAAGCACTAGCAAATTCTTATTAACTGTCAGTGACACTGATCTAATTCACACGTAACGTCAAACCAAATCCAAATCCAAATATAATTTATTACGGTCATAGACCAGCACGTCAAACCAGAGTATGGGTTATTGCATTACCCAGAGTTTACCTGTGATTTGTCTCTCAGACAATTACACAAAATGCAGGTGGATTCCCTCCTCCTTCACCCACTCCCTCCCTGTATACCAAATGCCTTTGTGTCGCTCTAGTACTGGCACGTAGAGTAGGCAGACTTTTTTACCACTTCTGCTTGCCTCCTCAAGCCTGGCAAAACAACCAGTGAATAACTATTGGTTCTGGGTTTGCATGTAATGACAACCCATACTAAAAATAAAACCAGAGTAATAATAAAACCAGAGTTCACAAGCCAACAACAAATCATGGCATTTCTTCCTTGGTTGTTTGTGGTTGTCCCAGCATTAACCCATTTGTTCCATGTTTGCACTAATGGCAACCCATATTCTGGATGGTTAAATGCAAACTAGGTCACTGGGGTTACTGAATGTTCACAATCACACATGTGCACCATCTTGCATGTGGAGATGTCACCAATAAATCTGGAAATACAGTGATTTTGGTGTGCACAAAGCAAATCATACATTGTACTCCAACAAAATAGAAATCAGCTCACTGACTAAGATTATGAGGAAATAATCAGAAATATTTCCAGAAAGATTAGATTAGTATACCAACTAGTGATGTGAGATGGAACACTTTCCAGTGCTTTATTTTTCCATGGAAAATGTTCCATTTCATAAGTTTGTGAGTAACAGTGTCTGAATGTCAATTGCAATTACAATATTAGGCAAGCAAGCTTGCCAGTTTCAAAGTTGTAAAAGAGTGCTTGCCAGCATATCATGCACAGTTCTTCAGGTTGCTAAAATTTATTATTGTCAACAGTTTTCAGTACTCCTTTTTTCCATTAAATTTAAATGATGTAAAGGAAGTGCATGTTATTGTCTTTACATTTTTACAAGCATTTCAGTAATTTTACAAATATTCCAAGTGTTGATGTGATTGCTTCTTTTCCTCAAATATTTTAGGTCAAATGTCTAAATCCCAAGGTATATTGGGATAAAAAAGAACTAGCATGGGTTATTTTTTAGCTTTGTTTACTAAACATGCCAAACTAGATCACTAGTACAGCAGAAAATTTTCTGAAGGAAACTGAGATTTTTCCATTGCAAATTACTCCTAAGTAACTTAGCCTAATTTTCCAGAAAATTCCAATTCAAAATTTTGCAGCAACCTCATATCATTAATGCCAACTCCCTAGCACTGTAAGCAGACTATTTCCACTAGCTGTAATATAGAAGGAGAAAGATGGTGGGCCATTAGAGTTCACCAAGTAAGGACTGAGGAGGGGGCTAAAGAAACAACATTCCAGGACTTGGGAGGTTATATGCAACAGTTTTATTGGCACAGGGGTGGTCATGCAAGGGGCAGGATGGATAGATTAGAGTGATTTTTAGGAGACAGGAGAAGAAATGGAGCCAAACAAGTATGTTTTCCTTGTTTCAGAACAAGGGAAACCCAAGGGTCTTTGTTTCCTGGATGGTAAAGGTACCTATAACATCACAGACTATCCTCTAATCTAAAAGCTCTTAGTCATGAATTCATAGTAGTCGTGGATGTCTAGATAACCTGGCTCACCAGGTTGTCCAAAAACAGCGAAAAGGCTTGTATCCAAAAGGCTGGTCGGACTCCTGAGCCATATAATACTGCCAGATTTGATAACTTGGCTTAAAGGAAGAGGAAGTCTGTTATCTTGATAGAAGATAATACAGATTACTGATCTATTTTAATTAATTTAGTAATTTTAATACACAAATTAATTGTTGACATTTTTAATTTTTATCACTTTATGTTTGGTTTGATTCTCTTGTACGTGACATTTTGTATCTTGTTCTTGTGTTTTTTACTACGTTGTATATGGAAAAGCCTAATAAGAAATAAACTGAATTGAATAGGTGCGGGAAAAAGTGTTGAGAGAGAAGGAACCAAATGGCAGACATTCCAAGCTGAGGCTATGTAGTGGGCTGTGCTGTAATTACTTCTACCATTGCTGAAGCCTGGTGGAATGGTTGCAACTTTTTGCAGTGCAAGTTCCAAGTTTTATCTAACATTGGTCTAAACTTTTCATTCTGTAGCGTCAAAGCCAGTACCTGAGATACCGACGCCTTTTCATGGACATTGAAAGAGAACAAGTAAAGGAGCAACAAAGGCAGAAAGAGTGGCAGAGGAAAATGGACAAGTACGTGTTCAGTATATCACCATCCCTTTTGCCTTTAATTTATAAGGGTCATATCTAAGAGTGCAGAAACCAGAAGGACTTGTAGAAACTGAAGACTGTAGGAAACACATTATTGCTGTGCTAGTTAAACAATGGAAGAATCCTTATTCTTGCAATTTACTGGAAGCACTCTTCAGCACAACACCCTAGCCTTTCAGTTTGCCTTCCCACCTTTGCAGCACTATCACCAATCTCTTTCAGCATGTAAAATAGTTCTGCAGTGATCACAGTGAATGTATTTTCTGTTTTCTTAGCTCCCTGGGAAAATGAGCAGATTGAATTATTTTATGGATACATACACAAAATTTTATTGCTCTTGTCTTTAAAGGGCAGAGATCAGATTGCAAACAAACAGAACTTTCCAAACACGTGAGGTCTTACTTTGACCAAAAATTTACTACCTTAGAGGAAATAGCAAAGAAATGTTTTGTTACATGTAGGAAACAAACTGTTTTGGCAGTTGGACAGGTACAATGACTCAGGTCCCTAGGTCTATAGTATTGCTTAGAGGAGGTAGATTTATTTGTCTATTACATTTCTCTCCTTACTTATTGGGATTTTTTTTAAAAAAAACCTAAAACTTGCATTTATATCCTTCCCTCAAAGAGCTCAAGGCAGCGTACATAGTACTTTCCACCCCACCCCCCTCCATTTTCTCCTGATGTGAGTTCCCTGGAACATTTTGAATTGGAAAATTTTCCTATGCAAATTTCAGTTTGCATCAGATTTTTTTCTGATGCCCTAAAGAGTGATCTACGTTAGCATGTTTATTTTACTTTAAATACCCCATGTTATTTATTTACTCTGTCCCGATACTCCACAAGCATTTGACCTGATATAGTTGAAGGAAAAAGTAAAGCACACAATATGATCTAAATGTTATATTATATAGATTTTTATTGCAATATTTGTAAACAAATTAAAGAAAATAGCATGTGGTTCCCTTTCATTGTTTCAATTGAAGAAGTACACAGAAGTACTGAAAATTGCTAACACACTAATAAATTTTGGCAACCCAAAAAAATGTGCATGATATCCTGATAACCACTCATCTACAACTTTGAAAGTGCCAGGCTTGCCTAATTTAGTATTTGTAGTCAGCATTCATTCATTGTAGCTAATAAACTTATGAAATGGAAAATTTTCCATGGAAAAATAATCACTGGAAAATTTTCTGCCCTTCATCAATTGGTTCTGCGGTATGTTAGGCTGAGAGATAGAGACTGCCTCAGAGTCATCTTGTGTGTATCATGGTTGAGTGGCGATCTAAATCTGGGCCTTTTGAGTCCTGGTCTGCATTCCTCTTTAATGGAGCACAAGGTGGCATCCAGACCTGCTAAGCTCCAGCAGGTTTGCTGCATTGTGTGCTTCCAGCCATGCCCTGAGGCTCTGAGCTGTATATTTCTAATTAGAGCCATGTACAACTGCAAAAAAGCTCTTCTGCCAGAACACCACGAGCCTACCCTGTATAGCCAGTAACCATACAGAAACTGGAACCATTGGGTAGTACATCTCGGAGGGGGAAACAAGATGCATCACTTTTCGAGAGCCCAGAATCATTTACATGATTGCATAGTGATTTTTTATCTGTTTTGGCGCTGTTGTTGCATCACCCTACTCTGCCTGTACTCTGCATCCTGCTCTCTTTGCTGGTCCCAGCAACCACCTTTTCCCTCATCTTGCCACCACCCCCAACTTGTTTAGTATGAAAGAGAGTCTCAAATGATGAGTAGCCAACCAAGCAGAGGTAGACTCTCCACCTACTGTCTTCCAATTCCCCAGTTGGTCCTAAACCAACTTTAACATAATACTTATAGGTTTCTTGGTTCAATAGATTTTGCTTATATTGTACTAAAACTGAATTTCAATAGTTGTTTCTTCTATGTTTATGAGACCAATCATGTTACTTTAGTGTTGTTGTAACTTTAAGGTTTTTAAATTGTCTGTATTTTGAAAAATAGAAAGCCAGAAGTACAGAGATCATCCAAGTCAGCTTGTACCCAGAAACAGTTATACTTTTACTTTTTTCAGTAACGTGAGAAATTTTCTCCTTTTGTGACACATTCATACATAGCTGGGTTTTCTCCAGCTTACTAGCTGCAGAGTCTTCCTATGTATAGGAGTGAGCCTGGCTTTTATGGTTATATATTTAGCATAAGGACAGCATGGCCTTGCTCCCACAGCTTTTTACAAGTGAAAACTTTATGATGATGCAGTAAAGTCTGTACAAATATTGAATTTTAAGGAGAGTGGCAGAGGGGAGAGAACCGAAATATGAGTGGATATCAATTTCCCTCAGCACTATAGCTTTGTTAAGCAAGTGTTGTTGTTTTTCTTTTAAATTCTTGTACTTTTCCTCCCAATTTGAATAGCTTTTGACTTAGAAATCTGGCAGCACTTACAAGGGTTGCATTCTGCATTTCAGAAGAAGAGCCCTGCTAGATCAGACTAAAAGTCCATCTAGTCCAGCACCCAGTTTCAAGCAGTGCCCAACCAGATACCTCCAGGGTGTCAAGGCAATTGCCCTCCTACACTTGTTTCCCAGCAACTGGTATTTGGAGGTACACTGCTTCTGCATATGGAGGATTCATTTAGCTCTCATGGCTAATAGCTGCTGTGATTGACTTGTCCTCTACCATCCTAATTCCATGTACAGCAGCTGACCAAGACTGGCTGTTGGATCTCATTTCAATGCTCGCTGCCTCTACTGCCCCTGAGAGCAGAAAGTTAATTTAGGGGATGCAGGGCAAGCTGGGTGGTACACATACAGCTCTGTCCTTCAACACCTTGACATCATTCCCCGTCCTCCAGGATTTGCTATCTGAGGCAGCCTCGTTTTGTCTAATGTAGAACCGGCCCTGTGGTATGCAGTATGTAGAATGCTCTGCCAGGGTTGATTAAGTTGACTTCTTCTTTTTTGCCAGTATCCCATCTCATTTCCAGCAAGCTTTTGATTTTTATGCTTCTTAGACTTTTTTTCCCCTAATTTTGTTTTATATATGTTTTTAATATTCTATTGGTGGTCTGTTTTATTAGTGTTATCAGCTTTTAATCATCTCCACTTGGAGGTGGTAAGGAAAAGTATAAACTAAATGTCTTAAAATGGTTTTTGTACAGTGCTCTTCCTGAGGGTTTAAACACATTATCTCTGCCATCCTTACACCAGTCCTGTAAGTTATACCACGATTACCGCCGTATTGCAAATTAGGAGTAGGGGTGTGGTGGTGGTGGAGGGGGAATGCCTTGCTCATGGCCATTTAGTAAATTCACTGCTGAAGGTCTTCCTGGTTCACAGTTCACTCTGCTGCCCTACACAAGGTGTGGTCCATATTTTTGTTCTAAAGTACTGGTGGTAAAAACAATGTCGACAGGTGAAATCGTAGCAACATGAAAAGCTCAGTATAGTGCACAGTACTGAGAAATGCTAGGAAATGCATAATCGTGGGTTTTCAAAGTGCTTTTATATTTATCAACCATATACCATCTTGAAACCAAAGGAATGTTAATGCCTTTTTAATCAGTATTTACTATTTTCACTGTATACCGCCTAGCAATTTAACAGCAGAACTGAGAGTGGAATTGTGTTCTCCCGGTTTTTAATCCTGTGCTCATAGCACGTGATCTTTTGAAAGACTACATAAAAACCAATTTCTGCCCACAGAATTAAGAAAGAAAAGGAGCATCGGCGCTATGCAGAGGAACAAAGGATACAGGAGAGGGCATCCCATGGCAAGACTAAGTCCAGGGGAAAGTGGTGTGAAAACTTAGAACAACTTAAACTGGAAGACACACAACAGAAAAAAGAGGCAACAGAAAGGCAACAGAAGAAAGAGGTAGAGGAAAGACAACAGAGAAATAAAGAATACTCAAGGTGAGCTGAAATACCTAAGGACAGCTTTTTAGATGTTCAAAAATTCCAGATGCAGGAACTAAGACCGCAGTCTCCAACAGATCTGGTATTGGGCCAAATGTTCATCTGTTCCAGCATCTGTTTTCGTACACTGGCCAGTCAGATGCTTCTGAAAGTCCCACTACTAAGGCAGGAAAGCAAGAGCCCTCCATTGTCTGTCTCTAGCAACTGTATTCAGAAATACGCCATGCTGATAGGACTCCAGAAAAGGCAGCAGACCTTGGGTCATCAGTGAATTTACTAAGTCGGGATCCAATTCCATATTTGATGTGATTGTAAACTGTCCTGCAGTCAATTGATATAGGATGATACAGAGATCTTTAAATAGAAATATTGCAAATTCTGCCTCATTCATTTTATGGCCTGTTAAGATGCACACCGACTAAGGATAACAATTCATACATCTCACAAACTGAATTCTACTCTGCAAAAGCTTATATTCCAATAAATCTAAGGTGACACTAGACTCATTGATGACTTTTTTCTTTTGCTTTTTTTTGCTTGGGTTTGCTGCAAGGGACTAACATATCTCAACTGCTGGAATGTTAACAAGGCTGTGGGTCAACCTGAAACTTTTTCTAGCACTGAACTGTTGAAACAATTCCTTGACAGGCAAATTAGAGGCTTTTTATGTTTGGTTGTCTGTTTGTTTTCAGATATGTGGAAGCTTTACGAGCCCTGATGCTGGAGAAGATCAAAACATACAATATAAATTTGCCTCCATTGTGCTTCTGTGGGTCAGATTTCTGGGATGCTCATCCTGATAGCTGTGCCAACAACTGTGTATTCTATAAAAACCACAAAGGTATCCGGTCTTCTGAAGTCCATATTACTAAGGGCAGTTTAGGATTCTTCATCTTGATTTGAAAACTGGCATACATTGAAACAGCTTATGCTTGTCATAGCAGGCTACAGTCCCTTGAATGGCTGAGACTTGCCAATTAGTCTTTAAGCATGGATACAAATGTACAATTCATTCTGATGGACTCTGTTCTTCCTTCTAACGAGCGTGACACTTTGAACCAGATTTCTTTGTATATATAGGTTTCCTAATTGACTGTGGCCACAGTTGTGCCACACATTCTTGATTTGACTATTGCACGTTATCCAGTGCCAACATCTATGTTTTGAGAATCTATTACATTTAAATTTACTAGCCCTGCAGAGCTAAATCTAAAAACAAAGTGTGTGTGGTGGGAGGGGGGATTGTGCCCTAAGAAGTGTTGCCATTAAGATCATTTCCATGGGGACAAATCTTTAATCGGTAAGCGTGCATTGTAAGCAAGGGTTCTTCCACCAAGGTGGCTTGCTCTGTGGCATTTCCCATTCGGAGCCTGAGGCCAGGTGTGGCTTTTAAAGCTGGTTCTGTAATTAAAGAGAGTTGAAGAGGTGGTGGGCTGCTGCATTCCAGAGGCTGACTTCCCACCACTTAACCTTCATTCTTTTCCTCTCCTAGGCTATTGCCTGCTAAGCACTTGTACCCTCTGGTATGGCCATGCTAAAGACTTCACTGCTGTCTGATCATATTGCAGCAAATTGCTTAATTACCATGGATCCAAAGGAGTTTCTCTGCAATTCGAGAAATGTCTTTATCAAAACAGGGGCTGCATTCATTGCTTAATTCCTGACCCCCAATAATAATAATAACAATAATAATAATAATAATAAATTTATTTCTTACCCGCCTCATTCTTCAGCCAGACTGACATGGGGTAAGGGGAGTAGAGTGCATAGCCAGCTAGCTATGCAAGAGCAGCCCTTCTGGATCAGACCAAAGATCCATTTAGTTTTGCACCCTGTTTCTGACACTGCTCAACCCGGTTGCATTTAGAAAAACCATGAGCGGGGGCATGAAGGCCACAGTCCTTCCACGCTCTTACCTCCTAGCAATTGGTATTCAGGGGTATTTAGTATAACCATTTTATAGTCCTATCCTTCATGAACCTATCTATGCCCTCTAAGTCAGTGGCCACATCTTACTGCAGCATACTCCATAAACGTGCATTGGGTTCTCCTGTATGTATTGAATCTATGGCTTATATTATGTGAGTAGGAGAAAAAGTTCATCCTCCATACTGCACATAGTTTTAGAATTAATACAAAAACTAATGCTGTTCCATTCTTTTTCAGCATATGCTCAGGCTCTGCAATCTGTCATCTCATCTTGCAATGTTCTTGATGGGGATTCAAACACAAGACTTGCTGTCCATACATTTGCAACTGCACATGCTCATTGTAAGCATTCCTGAAAGAAAACTTTGGAATTGATGCTTCCCTCCCATCCCTTGCTGTTCAGGCAAGGTCTTTGCAAGTAGGTGACAGTATATACACATAGGCATGCATATCTAATCTTCTCTGGATTGTACCCCAAGTCCTACTAAAAATATTGGGAAGAGGGAACCCTCCCACAGGGTAATTCCTTTCTCTTCTCATACTAATAATCTAGGTTTTGTCTCCTGTAAGATACTATGTCAAAAACTCTAAATCTTCATGTGACATCTATAATGTGTTGAAAGAGGCTTTAGAACTATTTTGAGCTCAGCCAAACCTGTATATCTCAGCATGCAAGCTCAGCTGAATTTGGCTTGTTGCACTTGACAGTTTGGGCTTTGGGTTTGATGGCTATATGAGGAGAAACTACCCATTTTCTGTGCGACTTAACAAGGCTCATTGTTTGGGAAGGTGAATAATTATTTGAAGAATCTCTATCTGGATCTCAAACCCAAGCCTTCATTCCTCCTCCAAGCTCTGAAAGTACAGATTTTATAAGTGCAGAAAAGCTCTAAGAGACTGAGATCACTGCAGACGGACAGAGTTATCTCTCGTAATGAAGATGTGTGGCAATGCCAAGATCTGATGAAGAAATCATTCACATTTTAAAAAGTTAAGTGAAACTATGTAACCTGACATATTCCAAGATAAAACGATTAAGTGTTCAAAGAGGCTGCCATAAAGGATTTTGCTCAGTTTGATGATAGCTGGACAATTGGGATCCCCTTGTTCATTATTTGGAAATGGTAAGAGTACAGGCTACAATCTTGAAATGGTACATCCTTTCACCATATTACAAGTTGACTCTATATTTGGGGCATAAATACTTCTGAACATCTTCTGTTCTTGGATCTCTTCTACTAAAGGGAGAGATTCTAAAGCTCAATCTCCAGTTCTTGTTGGCAGCAATGGAAATTGCCATGAGACTTCACGTTCTTTTGATTACCAACCTTCCCAGTTGTAAATGTTAATATTTGTAAGGAGAAATATGCCATTTTGAGTACCATGCAGAAAGATAATTCTCTGCTGCTGACCCCTTCTAATAAAAACTTTTTAAATTTTATATCTTATTGTGTACTGCTAGATTTTCTTTTCTTTTTTGTCTCTGCCCTGTTGCTAAACAAACACCACAAATGCATTCAGGGTGTAATAATGTGTGAGGAGTATGGTCAGATCACCTACTCCACTAACATAAAAATAGTGTATAACAGGGGTGTAGCATATATGGGGGGGAAATAAGAATGGTACCTACTTACAGTATGTTGCTTTCAGTTTGGATTCCAGGCCTGTTCTGTTCATTTGAGCAGCTCAAATGCTCCCATAATTGTGCTCTAAAGATCTCTTTAATAGCTGACAACTATCTTTTACTTGGTTGTCACTTGGTTGGAAAAAGACAGCCATTACACTTTCAGTAAAGACGATATTAGCTTAATAAGTATAATGCTCCCCTCTGTCCTTTTCTCTTTCATTGGAATTATCTTCAGTTAAACAAGTAATGATGTAGTAGACTTCCAGATTACCTCCACTTTCTGAGTGCTAGCACATGGTTACTTAAAACCTCCAGAACATTTTCCTCTGAATGAAACAAACCTTTCATGTCCATGCAATACTCTTAGCAAAGACACCCTTTCAGGGTAAACCTTTATCTCTAGCCATTGTCAATCTTGTAGTCATCAAAACATCATTAATAGATTCTAGCATAAATATGGCAGTAAAAACTGGTGAGTCAATATTGGACAAACTTAAAAGTTAACGTTTATAACATATTTTCCGATAGTTTCATTTCCAAGGGCAGACAATAGTCTGCTCTTGTAACCGTAGCATTTAAAGCACAGTAACTTTCCAAATGTTTTGAAAAAATGACAGCTGGATTTATTGACCTTATTTCATTCCTACTAAAGGGTTGTGTTAAACTGTAGCCTAACGATTGCAGAAGAACGAAATATGGGAAATAAGCAAATAACTGCATTTGTTCTGATCATAGAATCCAGGAACTATGCTACTTTAAACCATGCTGCTGTGTAGGTGGAGCTCAGACAAGCAAGCAATCTTTGGTTGAAACAATTGTATTTCTGCTAAAAAAATAAAAATGGAAATAAGATGCTAAAACGACCAGTAGTAACAAGAATGGGACTGATATCTCTGTGCATTGTCAGTACAATAAGCAGCCTTTTTGTTCAAGAAATCCTCATGAACCTTGTCCCAATACGTCATAGAATCATAGAATAGTAGAGTTGGAAGGGGCTTATAAGGCCATCGCGTCCAACCCCCTGCTCAATGCAGGAATCTACCTTAAAGCATCCCTGACAGATGGCTGTCCAGTTGCCTCTTGAATGCCTCTGATGTGGGAGAGCCCACCACCTCCCTAGGTAATTGGTTCCATTGTCCTACTGCTCTAACAGTCAGGAAGTTTTTCCTGATGTCCAGCCGGAATCTGGCTTCCTGTAACCCTCCTCTGTGTGACAACCTTTCAAGTACTTGAAGAGTGCTGTCATGTCTCCCCTCAGTCTTCTCTTCTCCAGGCTAAACATGCCCAGTTCTTTCAGTCTCTCATTGGCTTTGTTTCCAGACCCCTGATCATCCTCGTTGCCCTCCTCTGAACACACTCCAGTTTGTCTGCATCCTTCTTGAAGTGTGGTGCCCAGAACTGGATGCAATTCTCAAGATGAGGCCTAACCAGTGCCAAATAGAGGGGAAGCAGTACCTCATGCGATTTGGAAGCCACACTTCTATTAATTCAGCACAAAATAAATTGGTTTTTTTTGTGCAGCCACATCACACTGTTGGCTCATATTCAGCTTGTGGTCGACAAGAATTCCAAGATCCTTCTCGCTTGTAGTATTGTTGTGCCAAGTATCCCCCATCTTGTATCTGTGCATTTGGTTTCTTTTTCCTAACTTGACATTTATCCCTATTAAATTTCATTCTGTTATTTTCAGCCCAACTCTCCAGCCTATCAAGATCACTTTGGAGTTTGTTTCTGTCTTCCAGGGTATTAGCTATCCCACCCAATTTTGTGTTGTCTGCCAATTTGATAAGCATTCCTTGCACCTCTGCATCCAAATCATTAATAAAATGTTGAAGAGCACTGGGCCCAGGACTGAGCCCTGCCGTACCCCGCTCGTTACCTCCCCCCAGATTGAGAAGGTACCATTGATAAGCACTCTTTGCGTCTGATTCTGTAGCCAACTGTGGATCCACCTAATAGTTGTTCTGCTGTTTTTGTAGTGATTATTATGTTCCCGCCTTCCAATAGGAGGTAAGTTTTCTTTGATGTAGCCACAAAACTGATCAAATTAGGAGAGGGGTTTATCCGCTTTTTCCAAATGCTCTACAAACTGCACAGCTAATGAGCAAGGTCTTTCCTTTGGTATTCTGATCTGAATTGTCTTGGATTTAATAATATTAATATAGATGGCACTTGAGGGTAGCATCTTTTTAGTATTTTTGTCATGGATCAGTGTGAAATCCTGGGAAAAGTAAAATCTAAGGGTACCTGAAACGTGGCAGGAACCGTGAAAGTTAAACAAAGCTAGCTTCATAGCAAAAACATAAAAAAGGGCTTGCTTAGCAACAAACTGCACCTAAGATGACTGTTGCTGACTGGCTATAATGAACCATGGTAATAATGACTGCATTGCTGGCAGATATGCCTGCATAAATGTTTAAGGTGGAATTACATGGGAAGCTCATTCTCCAGAGTGTGGAAATTATTGCCCAAGTGTTCTTTTCCCACAAGAGTGGGCCTCTCCCTGACTCAACTTGCCTGACATCTTTCTATGTGAGGCTCAGACTTGTCTGTGTTTTTCCTCATCTTTGTAGATGGTCACTTCAGGGCATGCAGTGATCCTGGTAAACTTTAGGCCTTAGTTTCCTAATGAGAATTGTGTGTGTTCATGCAGCAGTAGGTCCAATAGGATGAGGACTAATTTCTTCAGGATGTCTTCATTAAAAATCCTGTAATTTTCTTAGACCTATCCAATCTGCTCCATATTTGTTCAGACCAACAATACAAAAATGTGTGACGTATGAAGGGGCCCTCTATAAGGCCCTGTCCCCTGGTAGTCACCAAGTCCAGATGTTTTCTAAGATTCCCCAAAAACACCAGCTGATGCCACCTACTTATTTATAGAGAGCGGGAGGACTCTCATCTAGATCCTTACCATGTAGGGTGAGGTATGCTGATCTGCAAATCCACCCAGACTAGAGCATAAGTATTTTAAAGAATAAACATATATTTGTTTGTTTAGCAGATCAACGCTCAGAACAATTGATGACTATTAATTATAATGGTTCTGTATGCCTAATTTACATCCTGCTTTTAATAACTTCTCGCCCTTTTTTCTCATTAACATCTTGTCTCCCTAATTCCTCTCACTATCGCCATCGTAACACATTCTGACAGTCTCCAGATGTTCCTTTCTCCAACTGCCACCAACTCTACCCCCTTTTCCATTCTGGCCTCAGCTGTCAGTCATTCCTCTACACATTCTTCTGTTACCTGCACCTTCTCCAGGTTGGTGTGAGGAAGGCATCCCACAATGGGTTGGCTCCGCCTATTGCCCAGGAAAAAGCAGGGACCATGTGACTAAAACTTTTGAGTGTTCTGTTGGTCCCAGGCTGCTCCTAGCCAGTTCCTCCCTGCTTTTCGCCCAGGACAGAGCTACCTTTGGTTACTCCTACTCAAAACTTCTCCTACCTTCAATCTGTATCTTAAATGTCTTCATTTTTCTTATCTCTTCAGATCTTAACCTACTCTATAACTCCTTCTCCTTTAAAAAAACAAACAAACAAACCTTTATCTTTCTGCTCTGCCTTCAAGTCTTTCTCATGAAATCTTCAGCAGCAAAAAAGGCTTCTAAGACTTTCAAAAAGAACAAAACAACACATATCTGGATCGTTAGTAGGCAATCAAAAGACAAAAGCCCTAGCCTCCTCACCTCACAGCAGGAGAGTGATTTCACAGAGGGTGCTGGAGAGAAGGAGAAGCAAGATCACCAGCCTGCAGGAATTATCCGCTTGAGAATTCTTGCCAAAAAACACAGCAACCTCAATAGGGCCAGTAAAGAACCGGACGAGATGGAAGGAGTCGGGGAGCCTATCTACACTACTGCTTTAAAATGGTTTATAACAGTTTTAACCAGTTTAAAACTTTTATAAACCTTTTTAAAGCAGTAGCATAGATAGGGTCGGGGTTGGGGCGTCTGAGTCTTTGGACCATGCCACCCTCTCCTGAGACAAGGCAGAGCCGCCAATCAGCCTAAACCTGGATTCAGAGGAGGAAGAATCAACTCAAATACAACCGGATGCTGAAACCGCCAAAACGGTGAGCTTCAGGGTACATTCCCCTCCCCACTGGGAAGCTTCCCGCCAAATTCAGCAAGCAGCCATTTTACATAGCCTCAACCCACCGTTGAGAAAGTGAAATCTCCCCTCCCCCCACCCCTTCTATCTCCAGTCAAGGGAATAAAGAGCACCACTCCTCAACTATTAAGGACATTTCTCAGTTAAATGAATCTGTCATCTCCCCGATCGCAAAAGCTGTGCTGGATAACCTAACTGAGCACCTCTTAGACAAACAAAGTTTAAGAACAGGAAGAGCCACCAAAAGTAGCCATAACTTGCACATCTCTGATTCTTCTTCCTCCCCTCCTCCAAACAATAAAAATAAAAAAGCAGAATAAATCCAAAGACAAAAGACCAAGGCCTAGTACTATTTCTAGTCTACATTCCTCTGCAAACTCCAGTGAAAATTCACCAGAGACCCACACTCCATAGCCACAGGCAAAAATACTAAAACACGCACTAATTTTACCGAGCATCACCTAGATAGTGATTCATCCAGGCATTCCCATCATACCCTCAATTCAGATGGGGAGGAGGAATGGTGGTCAGACATAGAAATGGCTGAGGAAAGTTTACCTGATAGATTCTTTAATAAAGATGAATTTTTGCCTTTACCGTCAAAAGCAATTGCTTCCCTAGCCATTAAACCTGCAGAAACAGAGAAAAAGCAATAGTTATCCAGAGGAGAGGCGATGTTCCCAGAGCCCAAGCCAGAGAAGTACCGTTTCCCTATTCTTTCAAAAAGATAATAAAGGAAGAGTGGACATCCCCCTTCAAGGTAACAAGGGTGCCAATATTGTTCAAAAATTGTACGCACTTCCTCATGACATTATGGAAGAACTTAAAACACCCCCAGTAGATGCTACAGTAGCAGCACTACTTTCAGGGGCAATAATGCCAAAAGATGGGGATGTCCCCATTAGAGATCAGGGGGAGAGAAAGTCTGAGGCTGCATTTAAAAAAAGCCCATGAAGCAGCAGCATTAGGACCAAGAGCCTCTGCTGTCTCCTCTTATTTTGCTAGGGCTTCCATTCTATGGGTGGAAGACATAATAAATAATAAAGAATTAAATCAGAATTCTTTATATAGGAGCCTAGTGAAGCTCTCTAAGTCATTTGCCTTTTTAGCGGATGCAACACAAGATGCCCTTTAGTTTATTGCCCGCTCTATGGCTGCTACTACAGTAGCTTGACGCTCCACCTGGCTCGAGCACTGTAATGTAGGTAATGCTTCAAGAGCAAATTTAGCTTCTGTCCCCTTCACAGGAGCACATTTGTTCGAAGAGAAAGTGTTAAAGGAAGTCCTTATAGAAACCAAAGACAAAAAACAGGTCATGCCTTCCTCATCCAAAAGAGAAGACAAAAACCTTTCGCCAGAACTTACTCTGCCTTTCGTTCCTTCAGAAATACTAACCAATCATCCTTTTGGTGCAAAAGCTACAGATTCCCCAAACCAGCTTGGCCCAGATCACGCTTCCAAACCAAGAATGCTGCCTCCTTCTCCTCCAGCTACTCTGCCAGACCATCTACTTTCCAGTCTTCAAAATCAGGAAGGCAACAATTCTGACGCCGGGAGCCCATCCGTGGGAGGAAGACTCCAGCACTTCCTCACAGCATGGGAACACAACAATCCACAACAGATCCACAACGTAGAATTCTGGGAAGAACTCTCTCCCAGGTTTATTCCTTCGCCAACATCACAATCAGCCACCAAGAGACACACCATAACCAAAGCCATTCAGCATCTGCTACATATAGGAGCAATAAAACAGTACCACTACAAGACAAATTCGAAGGCATTTATTCTATCTTCTTTGTCGTGCCAAAACGGGATGGAGATTGGAGATCAGTATTGGACCTCAAACATCTCAACAAGTTTGTCAGGTACAGGCAATTTCGTATGGAAACGCTGCAAACCATCAGAGAAGCCCTGCACAAAGGGAGTTCCTGACGTCAGTCGATCTGAAGGAGGCCTACCTCCACATCCCATTAGCACCACACCATAGAAGGTTCCTTCATTTTGCATATCAGAACCATCATTTCCAATACAAGGCACTACCATTTGGCCTAAGCTCAGCTCCCAGGGTTTTTACCAAGATCTTGGTGTCCCTGGTAGCTCATCTTCGGCTCAAAGGAGTACATATCTACCCATATTTGGACGACCTACTCCTCAGGTCCCCCTCCAGTCACAAAGCATTACAGGACCTGAACCTGACTATCAATTGCCTCAAAAGTCATGGATTTGTAATAAACAAAAAGAAAAGCCACCTGACTCGCACTCAGTCAATTCTGCACCTAGGAGCACTAATTGACACATACAGAGGATATCTATTCCTCTCCCCGGAAAGAATACTCAAGCTCCAAACTCTATCAAGGTGCCTCCAACTTCAAAGCACAGCAGATCTAATGGAACTAGCACACCTTCTAGGCCTAATGATTTCATGCCTAGGCATTGTCCCCTGGGCCAGGTTGCATTCTCGCCCACTGCATTGGTTCCTCCTTCCCTTACAAGCCCAGATTGCACAGAAGAACCATCGATCGCTACATCTACCTCACCAGATTAAAACCTCCCTCTGCTGGTGGCAAGCTACACATATCCTGCAGAAGGGTACCCCCTTCCAGGAACCCACCAGAATAATGCTGACGACAGCTGCCAGCCTCGAAGGCTGGGGAGCCCACTGCAACGTCCAAGTGCCTCAAGGCAAATGGCATTCATGGGAGAAAAGACACAGCATCAATTGGCTAGATCTGAGAGCAATACACCTAGCCCTGAAACACGTCTCCCATCAACTACAACAGTCCCATATCCTTATAAGGACAGGCAACAACACCGCTATGGCCCACATAACTCATCAAGGAGGGACCAAATCACGTTCTCTTCATCTAGAAGCCCAAACCATACTACTTTGGGCCGAGCAGAATCTAGCCTCCATCACAGCACAACACATCAAGGGAACTCTGAATTACACCGCAGATTTCCTGAGTCAGCAACAGATAGACCCAGGGGAATGGAGTCTACACCCTACAATCTTCAAAGACACCCAGAAACAGTTTGGTCCATTAATTCTGGACTTATTTGCCTCCCGAATCAATCACAAGCTTCCAAGGTTCCTTTCAAGATTCCATTGCTACAGAACCGAAGGCATAGATGCACTGAACATCAACTGGCCAAAGGGAAAACTCTATGCCTTCCCTCCTTTTCCACTACTAACCAGAGTGCTGCAAAAGATCAGAAAAGAAGGGGCAACAGTAGTTCTAGTAGCTCCCTTCTTGCCACGCAGACCATGGTTCTCAGAAATCCTGGCCTTGGCTCAGCAAGGACCATGGTTTCTGCCACAGAAGTCTGATCTCCTATCCCAGGGTCCAGTCCTCCACCCAGACCTACAATGGCTCCAGCTAGCTGCTTGGCTACTGAAAGGACAATCTACACCAACATAGGCTACCCAGACTCTCATAAATACATTAATGGCATCACGTAGGGAATCCACAATACGGATATATGAAACGACATGGAAAGCGTTCTACAGATGGAGCAAAAGAAAGAAATTCAATTTACAAACAGCGGGCATAAAGGAGCTCCTAGCCTTTCTTCAGGAAGGACTCGACATGGGTCTTAAGCCAGGCACATTATGCAGACAAACACCAGCCATTTTGTCAGTCCTCTTCAAACCAGGAAGACCACCACTAAGCTCACATCCTCATTTCAAAAGATTCCTCCGTGGAGCCTTGCTTATAAGTCCTCCTACAGTCCATAGATTTCCCTCATGGAAATTACAGATTGTACTCTCAGCACTGCTCAATTTGAACCGCTCAAATCAATAACACTAAGATCTCTATCACAATAGGTCCTCTTTCTGGTCGCCATTACATCTGCACGGAGAATATCTGACCTCTCAGCCCTCTCAGTTAGAAAAGTGCTCATCAGTTTCCAGAGGGATACGGTCATTCTCAGGACTGACCCAAGCTTCATACCTAAAGTTAATTCCCTCTTTCACAGGTCACAGGAACTGGTTCTACCTTCTTTCTATCCTAATCCTTCCCATTCCCGGGAGAAGGACTGGCACAAGTTGGACATACACAGAGAGCTCAAAATCTATGTAAAACGCACACAGTCTTTCAGACAATCAGATTCACTGTTTATATCCTTCCATCCTACAGCCATGAGTAAGAAAGTATCTAGGTCCACCTTGGCAAGATGGTTAAAAGCATGCATTTTCACAGCATATGAGGTGTCACACCTTTCCAAACCTGCATGTGTGACAACATACTCAACCAGGTCAGCAGCCATATCAGCGGCCTTAATCACCAATGCGCCCTTAGCAGAAATCTGCTAAGCTGCTACATGGGCATATCCAAATTCTTTCACCAGACATTATAAAATTGATACATATGCCTCGGCAGATGCTTCCGTTGGAAGGAGAGTTCTCCAGCAGGCACTTGCACCATAATATATTAGTTTACTCTAAATTATACTCCCACCCTAATTGGAAGATAGCTTTAGTATATCCCATTGTGGGATGCCTTCCTCACACCAACCTGGAGAATGGAACATTGGTACTTGCCGAGAAGGTTCCTTCTGGGTTGATGTGTGGAAGGCATCCCAACCACACCCTATAACATGTATTGAGCCTCTTACATTTTCACAATGGTTACCTGCCTCTGCGTACACAGGTCAGACCATAAGGGAAGTCAATAACTGTGTTACCGCTTTTCCTGTTCCTCTTTGTATCTAACTGCTTACTCCAACCAGGAGATCACATGTACCCCTTTCTTCTGAACTATAGCCATGGACGGAACTGGCAAGGAGGAGCCTGGGACCAATAGAATACTCAAAAGTTTTAGTCACGTGGTCCCTGCTTTTTCCTGAGCGATAGGGGGAATTAACCCATTGTGGGATGCCTTCTGCACCTCAACCCAGAAGGAACCTTCTCGGTAAGTACCAGTGTTCCGATTTCATACAGTCCGAATTAGAGGCCCCATGCTGGTGAACGGGATTTGTTTCAAAGGAGAAGCGGTATATAAATATTGCTAATAAATTAATAATATATCTCAAAGTATTGCATGAACAATATGTAAAGCTGCACAAGTCTTAATAAATCAAATTTCAATTCACTTGTTCGAGTTGTAGTGTTCCTTTATACTGGATACTGCATTGACAATGGAGAATTTCTTATGTCTCTTCACATTAACAACCGATTCAATTAAGTCTGACTTGGTAAGCTTCAGAGTGGCACAATCTTCAGCAGGAACTATTTTCCGCCTTTGAACACAGTGCAACTGTATACATTGGATTGCCATCTAGAATAGTTCCATAGTTGAGAATACGGAGTGAATAGATGTCACCATCTGCTTCAATTCTCTGGGTGCCCCTGCCTTCAGAAAGGCCTCCAATGGCGATCTCCAAGCAAGAATAGTCACATGTGGAGATACGCATTTCTTCTGGTACCCTTGTAGTGGTTTGAAGGTGGGTGGGTGTTCATTTCCTTAATGGAAGGTCTTTGTTAGCTTGCTTGAGTTAAAGTGGACAGTGGTCAATTGTGTTTCAAACAATCAAAAGGTTCAACTTATGTTCTTCCTCCACTCCCTCCTTCCGCCAAGATGTTCAGGATAGCTTAGATATAGGCTCAGTTCGGATGACACAATAAACAACTGGTGTGGGGGAAACAATCGTCAGTTGTTTTGACTATTGTGTCATCCGAATGCTGCCATAGTCAACTCAGCGCTGATCCTAATCCACACCACAGTTGATTATTTATTACCATGTTGTGTGGGGAGTACCCCCTAGTTGAACAACTGTAAAGTTGATTATTACCCCACCATTGGCTATCGTGTCGTCCGAATTGAGCCATAGTGTTCTGTCCACATCCTTGTAATAGCCCTTTGGGCCTCTGAGACAAGTTTTTTATGAGTTTTACTGTAATTTGTATTGGATATCATGCTGTTAACCAACTTGGATTTCTACTGTGGCAAACCATTGGCCTTATTCAGTCTGCTTTGCATTGAATGTTCTCTTGTTTGAATCTTCCTGTTCATTATTTATTCTTAACATTTATATGCCACTTTATCTGCTAAAAAGCCATAAAGCAGTAGACAATTTAAAACTATCTAACAATAAAAACAGGAATGTTAACAAAAACAGCAAACACATTTAAACATGATTGACTATACATTTTAAAGGGCTAATTTTAAAGGGTGTAATTTATACCCTTTATACCCTTTCTATAAAAGCCCAAGAGAGTGGGGACAAATCTTAATTCTTGAGGGAGTGTGTTTCGTAGTTCTGGGGCAACATGGGCTGCTGCGGGTTGTTAGCAGAGAACAGCTCCCATTTATTATTCTCTCCTTGCATGGTGGGGGGATGCCTCTCGTCTTAATTACACCCAAAGGAAGTCCCCAAGGCACCATTAAGAGTCCAGAGGTAAGTATAGATTATTATTTTTTAACTAATCAAGATGCATTTTTCTTCTAGCACTTTCTTAGACTTGATTTTCTGTTGCTGTGCTTTTGAGTTCTGTCTGACGCTAACCAAGAAATCATTTATCTCCCTAATAGGGACCCGTGGTGCCATTTATTAGCCGATAACCCATGAGCGATTTGCGTCAATGTGAGCAACGCGCCGCTAATAAAGCGTTTAAGACATATAGACATGATACTTTTTTTTTACTTAGGGGCTACACTACCAGTCTCACCCTGTGCAAGTCACACACTTTATTTTTCCTCCTGGAAGGTAACAACAACCACTAGATAACAGAAATGAACTTTAGCGCAGGTTGAAACGCAGAGTCAAGTTTTAATAAAAAGTAATGACAAATTAATTGGTGTGACAGTTCCAAAAGTTCACTTATTTAAGAGTGTTTAGTATTTACCGATTAGGGTATTGCCACCATTTCATATTAAAAGGCCCTTGTGTTCACATTTCATTGTTGCCTCAATAAACCACTCAATCAAGGATCATGGTGAAAATAACTCTTTAAATATTTCCCAGACATTCATCAAGTAGCCAGCAGGAGGCATCATCGAACAAAAGCCACATGGTAAAGCTCTGGCTGGTACTCCTTACTATGGGGGCATGGCTTTACTGTAAGTTGTCGCTATTCTTTGAACTTGAGCAAGAAAAAACAAAATGATACAGCTTCTTGAATGACAAGGCTTCTGGGCGAAATGAAGCAGATTGCTGTAGGTCTGGAGCCCTGTGTGGATTTTCATTAAATTATCTGCGTCATCTTGACTGTTGAAGGAAAAACCTAATTAGTCTACACTTTCCTTATTTCCAATGAAATGTCATTGAAACCCTGTCCTCTAGTCTTGCTTGTGGCACTCTGTACACGTTCAGATACTACATCATGTGCCCCAGAACAGAACTAAGCTCTATTGTTAAAATAAGGTTCATAGCTGAGCTTTGGTAGCTCTAATTAAGCCCAGCAGCTCACGGGTCCCTATTATGGCTATCAGTCTGCTATAGAAAAATTGTGCTGGTCCATGAGAGATAGGTAGGGGGAGGCATTGTTGCTCATAAGAATATCTTTCCCCAGTATTAAGATGGTTAGATTTCTTCCTGCACATTTCACCAGTATCAGAGGCACCCTCTTAAAATAAAAGGAATGGATGCATATAGTTCTGCTATATTTCTAAGAAACCTGTGTTCACAGGTGTCTTTTATCTGGTGCAGGTGCAGAAAAAAACAACGTATCGCTAAGATAATGAATGTGCCCTGAATTATGGGTTGGCCCATGTGTGTTTGAACATCTAAATATATGAGTTAATGGGGGATATAGAGGCATGTAGCCAAGCTACTGTAAAAATACTGAAAACTACATTCCGATGTTGAGTAGGATTATTCAGGAGGTGTTTTTTTTTATGAGTGCAGTTTTATTTGGTCTCCGGGGTGCTAGACAGCAACATAGTCACATTGTACAACTTCTTGCCATCACAAGAGCTAATAAATGCAGAGTTACAGAAGACTTGAAGAAAAGAAGAGTTATAAAGATAAGCCCCAAATGCTTTATTTTGAAGAATAAACATTGTTAAAATGGGATATTTACGTGCTCCATCAGCTCTTTAAATTTTCAAGGCCTTTACTGCAGGGAATATCTTTCACCATCTGATGATACTACCTGAATGCTTTTAATGATTTGTTTTTTCCCATATACATCAATCAACATCCTCTCTTTAGGGGTGTATAACAGGGAGAAACATTCTGTAACCCTATTAAAGAACATGTTTGTTCTGTTTTTTATTGGTGAAAATGATGTTCATTTTGTTCACTCATTGACCCTGTTCAGACATCATGCTAAGCCACGGTTAGCCCGCTAACCCTTTTGCAGCAAATGGTAAATGAGCGCTTTTAACCTGTGGTTATGTAGCTATCGCGGTTAAGAATGGTTCACATGACACACTAAACCATAATGTCTATCTCAAAATGCTTAACCACCATGACTTAGTGTGTTGTCTGAACAGGATCATTGTATTCATTTGTTACTCATATTTATCTATGGTTTGCCTTTCCCCCCACCCCTCCCTACACGCACACACACACACACAGTGTTCAGTAGCTGCTCCTAGCAGCTGCCATCCAACCCCCCAATACCACAAATCCCTCAGAATGACGTAACATCTGGTACATTTTGGAGAAATGATGCCAGGAAGAGTTACAAATTTGAATCCTGCTGTTGGACAGAGGTAAACCCGTGCTCCCTGGAATGGTACAAATGGGAATATCATTTGCACTTCTCTGTTTTTTTTTATTTCAGAATGGTGGGAAATGGAACCCAATAGGCTCTGTTTTGGTTCCATTTTTCACTCCTTCAGAAATGAATGCACACCCCTACTCTTTTCTCCACCATTGTACAGCCCATCAAAATACTAGAGATGGCTCTAATAGCAGGCAACCTCTGAGCAGTGCCAACTCCAGGTTTCTGAGGGCCATTGAGAAAGACATGCTCAATGGGACCCCTTCCTCAGTGAGTGTACTTTCTCACTGGCTGCTATTCCTTCTCGTCCTCATCATTGCTACCACTTGCTTGCCTCGCAGAGAGGCAGTGAGCAAATAGGCTGTGGCATCGACTCCTCACCACCACCACTGTTGTCTAGACCAGAGTGAGAAGCAGGTGAAAGAACAGGCTGCAATGCTGAAGAGGAGGAGCGAGTCCAGGGGAAGGTCTTATTATTGGGCGCCCTGCCTTTGAGACTATGTCATGAGGATGATCACTGTACATCAGTGAAAGAAATCTCATTATACCCTCCTACAGCGAAGATTATTTTTTCTGGGGCATGCTAAAGCATCGGCAGGGCTTGAAGAAACATCTCCAGGAATGACATGGATAAATACAAAAGACAAATTAGCCATCTCCTGAAATGCCTAGGTTGGAGCTGAATATCGATCACTATGTATGTGAAAGCTAGAGCCATTCTCAAAAGTAGGATAGTATGATAGCTGTGGTCAGTTACTAGGAGAAACAAAACATAATCCAAAATAATGTAGATGTCTTATTTTTGATGTATCAAAAACAAATCCCCCCATCAAAAAAACCCCAATACAATAGATGTGAGATGCATGGAACACCAGAGGTGCGATGCTTTGCATGGTTAGACAAAAAAAGGGCCTGCAATTCCCAGCATGCCCCAGCCAGCCTGAACTGAAGACATGACACGATCTAATTTAACTCCATCCCAAAGTATGCCAGGATTTCCTCTAATTTGATTGGGGGTGGGGTGGAGAGAGAATGTGCTTTGCTTATTCTGAGGCCCTTTCCACACCAGGCATTTTGCCTGGGATGGCCCCCAGCTGGTCCCTGTGTGCCGATGGTGTGGATTAGGTACTTCTGGGATCGCTGCCCCTCCCTCCCACTACACCCCTATGGTGTAGAAAGGGCCTGAGTCATGCCAAGGAAAGTGGCCAAAGGGTTTCACCCATTATTACTTCTAGCCTAGTGATGCAAGTGTAGATATTGCCCCTCTGTTCAAAGCTTTGGGCAGAATCCAACGGTACTGCTACACAAAGTAGACCCACTGCAGTGAATGGGCCTAGTTTATGTAGGACTTCCATTGGATACTGCCTTCTACATTCCACTGTTCTGCCTTCCACCAGAAGTGCCTGAATGCATGGAATGGGCAGCTAACTGTATTAGTACAATGTCTTAATAATGGGACTTTTAGGTTGGTATTGCTGAGATATTATGATGGCATTCAATGGAGAAGGTAGGATAGGGGTGTGAGTACCTTGTTACTGTTTGTGTGGCATCCTGGCAAATGACTCTTTGGCACCGTTAAGAGCATTAAATTCTACATTTGTTTGTTTATTTATTAAAAACAGAACATGGCCATATAATTTTATTGGAGCTTATTGAAAGTGTCTGAATGTTCTTGATGGCTTGAGATAGGGAATTAAATTCTGTTGTATAAAACAAATAGAAGCCATGTTCACCTTAACTGCACTCCATTTGGATCACTGAAGCCTATTCAGTTGTCTTGATTGTTCCAAGGCAAGGAGTCAATGGGTGGGTAACCTGTGGTCTCCAGTTCCCATTAGCCCCAGGCAGAATGGCCCATAGGTATGGAAGATGGAACATCATCTTGAGGGCCACCAGTTTCCCACATCTGCCCTAAGCAAACCAGAAGGTACAGCCGTGGCATGATTGGAGAACCCTTGGGAAACCAGAGACGCTTGCTAGGGAAGTAAGCACTCTTTATATCACTGGCAGCCTCGGTTGTTATAGGACTATGTACACTACTCTTGAGTTCCTTGGAGAAAAGCTGGCATAAAAAAATATTGTAACAAAGGAGCAAGGATTTGGGCCTTCTATCTCAGCACCGAAATGCTGCTAAATGAGTCTGCTTAGGCTGGGGTGTCATTGTACAACTTTTTTTTCATAGGATGCTCAACCCTATGCATATTTAGACAGGAAAAAGTCCTACAAGTCTTAGCATCCCCCAGCTAGCCATGCTGGGGAATGCTAACTGGGGAATGTTAGGAGTTCCAGGACCTTTTCCCATCTAAACATAGGATTGCGCTTTTAAGCACTCTTTTCAGTGGTTTGGATCCAGCCTTAGTCATACATAGAGTAGACCCATTGAAATTGGTGGGAATTATGCTTAACTTAAGTTATGCTTAACTTAGGTTAGTTGTGCTTAACTTAAATCTCATTGATTTCAATGGGTCTACACCAAGGCAGGATTCAATCCATTATGTACAAAGAAGAGTTGGTTCTGGCTTCATGACTTCATGAAGATGGAAGTCCAAAACCGCGTGGGATGCAGTCTAAGCAAGGAGAGAGTTTATGTCATGGCAGGTGTGCATCTGGAGCAAGTCTCTGGTGTGTAGGCTACACCTAGCAGCCCTATTAACAACAATTTCCTCCTGTAATTGAACTCTGCCCTTTACCCTGTAGCTACTTCATAGTCTTTTATGAGTATGCTTATCAAAAGCTTTTGGGAGATTCAAGTAAACAGTGGGGACTAGCTCACCATTGACTATTTTGGGTCTGGCTTTTTGTTTTTCTTTTAAATAAAAGCCACACCATCTTGTGTGTGTTTTGGGGGGAGGAGGCAGCCTCTTGCCAGCTATTGGCTAGGAGGAAGAACATCATGTCCCAAGAGGTTCCTTTTTGCTGAGAGTTTGGGGCCTTTCTTAGGCCCATGATGCAAAAGCCAGGATCAATAAAGGAGTGTGTGGGGAAGAGCCAATTTCAATTTTTTCCTCAACAGAGCAGGTCTCTTTGGTACCAATCCCCTGGGCCGGCCCTACCATTAGGCACAGTGAGCCAGAGTTATCGATGAACTAGGCTTATCAATGGCTAATGCCCATGGTGGCTATCTAATATATCCAGACTCAGAAGCAGTATTACTCTGTATACCAGTTGCTGGGGAAGGTGCTGTTGCACTCATGTCCTTTTTCTGGGCTTCCCACAGTCTGCTGGTTGGCCGCTGTGTGAGCAGAATGCGGAACAAGGGCAGCCTTTAGTCTGAAATAGGAAGGCTCTTCTTATGTTCTTATGCCCCCCAATAAGAAACATGGGGGTTTCGTGCCCTTGCACCATTCTCCCTCAAGGGACTCTGCCGGTTGCTCTGCAAGTTTGATCTTGCCACATTTATTTATAGCCATCAAAAGATTCTAATTGTCTCATTCTTTTTCAACAACAGTAGGGTCTACAATGGACCCACACCCATGGACGTGGGGACATGACGTACAGGTGAATTCAATACCGCACCTCTGGGACATGCACGGTTTTAGTTATTTTGTGTATCCATGCACACTTTGTCTTCTTACACGCTTCTCTTCTGTTCTATCCACCATGTTGAGAAATAGCAGAATTAGCAGACAAGCTCTGGTCAAATGCTCCGTTCGTTTCCATGTCCTTTGGTTCCACTGAATAGCCTTTAATTGCTTTTTACATAATATTAGACCTGTGTGGTAAGTTGTTTGGTCAATACTGGTGCACTTTTTATCTCCTTAATTACTTAATGTTTTGAAATAGTACCCGAGGGAGGGCTGATAGAGACAATGACCATTTCTGCTGGATCCTGTTTTGAAGGCTTGCGTGGCCTTTGTAGGTGAGGTTTTTAAAACTGGCTTACAGTGCAAAAGCAAAAAATAAATAAAAATGCATTGGCTGGTATGCTGGTTCAATTTCTCTTTTGCAACTGATTGCACGCTGACATCCATGCATATGCTTTTAGTGCAGAATGCTACAGCCTGGCTGCTGCTAGGAGTGGCTATGAGAGTTCCTATTATATCTGTCCCGAAAACACTGCCCTGGCTGCCAGTGAGCTACCAAGTTCAAATTATAGGGTGACCAGATAAAATCCAGGTCAGGGCTCATGTAACTTTAACAGTTGTAGAGAAAAGGGGATTTCAGCCAGTGTCATTTGTATGCAATTAGTTCCTGGTGAAATTCCCTCTTCATCACAACAGTTAAAGTTGCAGGGGCCCTGCCTTCTTCTGTATATGGTCACTCTAGTATAGTGCCTGCAACTTTAACTGTTGTGATGAAGAGGGAATTTCACCAGGAAGTAATTGCATACAAATGACACTGGCTGAAATTCCCTTTTCTCTACAACTGTTAAAGTTACATCAGCCCTGACCTGGATTTTATCTGGTCAGCCTATCAAATTAAGATCTAGCTTTAGCATATAAAGCCCTTCATGATTTAAGATCTAGGTACCTGAAGGAGCACCTCCCACATTACTACCCACCTATGGCTGTTCAGTTTGCAGGAGATACCCTGCTCACTGTCCTGTCTGTCCTCCAAATGAGATGAAGAAGGTGGGGAAATTAGTCAGGGCGTTTTTGCCGATGACCGCCCCACTCCTCATTTGTGAAATTCCCTCCCAGGGGAGGGGTGATTAACCCCTTCTCCCCCATGAGTACTTTTTAAATGTAAGTTAAAGGCCTTTTTTTATTTATAAAAGCATGTGGCTCCTGATGTCTTGGTTTGGCTGTTTTTGGTTAGATTATTATTGTTGCATTTCAAATTGTTTTAAGGTGCAATCCTATGCGCAGTTAAATGGGGGGGGGTGCTAGCTGGGGTATGCTGGGAGTTACAGGACTTTTTTCTGTCTAAATGTGCACAGGATTGCACCCTCACTCTGATGTAGGATTTTATTGTTGTGTTACTGTTACTTAATCAATGTAGTAAGCCACTCTGTGCTCCTTTTGCAAAACGCTAGAGCAAGGTAGTACACAGCATGCCTGGTATTTTCCAGTGTAATCACTGTTTAAACGGGTTATCAAAAAAAAAGAGGTACCTTCATCCAACAACTTGGACAGGAGTAGGAGGGGGCAGTTGTGCATTGCCATGTGCATTTAATGCGGCACCCAAAAAGAGGACACCGATCTGCATTGCAATTTGCAAAATGCTAATTTATACATACAGGTACAAATGCCAAAATAATTACGCTCATGTAAGTAGAAATAGAAAATTAATGCCATGTAAATAGAAATCTCACTATATTTGTGAACACTGTGACCAGGTGCTCCATGTGTCCGCTAAGTTTGTTGACCAGGATGCTAACTGTGGATGGGCAACTTTTAAGCCCCTGCTTTCCCTTCTTGGAGCTTTTAAATCTTTAATCTGGACAGCCCCTCAAACAGAGGATGTCTTCAAAGAGAGGACTGCTCTCCATAAAGAAGGACACCTGACCATCCTAGACAGGAACTAGGTGATCCTGTTCCAATAAATGCTTATAATGCAGACACACAGAGGGGAAAACAAACCATTTTGAGTTTGTTCATTCCCATGTGCTCTAAAGAGCACTGTGGTGTCTGATCCTCCTTTTACCCAGGCTTTCCCCTATTACCTTCCCACACAAGCCCCATCCTGCCCACAGTTAACCCTTTCTTACCTGTATATACAGTTCCTGCAAAACTCAATACATTAATATAATATAATAAAGCAGATATAATAACAAGCAGGTGATTTTGTCACAAGCACATACACCAATTCGAGGTCCTACGAGGTAGCTACAGGTAAGTACCAACCCTGTCCTTTCTTCCCACCTTTCTACAGGACAGGACAAATATTTGCGGATAGCTTATCAAGAACAGAACGGCTGCACTCCCTTTATCTCCGGATACCTTATCAAGATCTAAATGGAATGCCTATTCGTATATCAGAGAAGATGTTAGGACACTGGAACAGCATGTGTATTAAGCTTATCAAAAATGGGGTGGGTTAGAATACCTAAAAAAACACTAACGAAAAGGGCTCAATGAATATTTATTGGGTATGAATATTCTGAAAGTCACATATACAATAGAGGTTGTCAATGCTACCTACTTACTTTAGAGAACTATTCAAGAAGGTTTTTGAAATATGAAGCTGAATGAGATATCACTGATCTCTCTCTGGAATGAAGAAGTATTGGGATACCCTTACATTCGATTATTTGTTGATGTTCAATTTTTTATTTTTCACACATAAAACCAACAAAACATCCAAAACAACACACTAAAAGAGGACAATATACAGAGTTACAGTGGCTTCCCGATTTTCTCCCCAGCAAAGACATGAAAATATATGTTTCTTGCAACTAAACTAAACCAAGACAGATTTCCCCTCTCTTTTACCTTAACCCTTACTTCTTCTTCGTTGAATCCACAGATAAACAGTTCATTTTTTTCTTGCTCCTTCACAAAGTCTGTAAGGGGTTTCCATTCAATTCTAAATCTATCTGTTGACTTTTCTCTATTGACGTAAGTTTTGCTATCTCAGCCATCTCCAATATCTTCAAAATCCATTCATCCATTGTAGGGAACATTGGACTTTTCCATTTTTGCGCATATAGCAGTCTCACTGCTGTCGTCATATATAACGCTAAAGTTCCACAATTCTTTTTCATCTGATCGTCCATTAGTCCCAAAAGAAAGTGTTCCGGTTTCAATTGTATATTGATCTTTAATATTTTTTGCATTAATGAATGAATTTGTATCCAAAAGGTTTTTGCTCTTTTGCAAGTCCACAATGCATGATAAAATGTTCCTTCTTGCTCTTCACATTTCCAGCATGTTCCCAAGGCCCCCTTGTACATTTTAGCTAATTTCAAAGGAGACATATTCCATCTATACATCATCATATAGCAATTATCTTTAAGCCTAATACTTACCGTGAATTTTAGATCTTTTAACCACATATTTTCCCATTGATCCATTGATCCATTATATCCAAAGTTTTGTGCCCATTTTATCATACACTCTTTCGCTTGCTCATCTTCCATCTCAAACTTCAGCAGTAGCTTATATACTTTTGAAATAACATGTTCATTATTTGTACATAATGCCCTTTCAAATTCAGATTTTGTTTGCTCAAACCCACACATTTTTTGTCTATTTTAAACCTTTCCATAATTTGTAAGTATGAGAACCATTGACATGTATGACCTTCTTTTGTTAACCCCTCTCCTGGTTTTAATTTATGCTCACCTTGTAACACTTCTATCAAATCATTGTATGTTAGCCAATTATACATACTTGTCAATTCTCTTCTATGATAAGCTTCTTGAGCTGATAGCCACAATGGTGATTTCTGACAAAGCCTAGGTTTATATTTATTCCATATTCTCAAAATGGCACGTTGCACATAATGATTATTAAATTCTACATTAACCTTAGCTTTGTCATACCACAAGTACCCATGCCACCCAAATCTCAATTCATGACCTAGTTCCAATAATCTTCTATTTTTCAACAACATCCATTCTTTCATCCATAACAAACAACAGGCAGAGAAATATAGCTTCAAGTTTGGAAGACCCAAACCTCCCCTTTCCTTTGCATCCTGTAATATTTTATATTTAACTCTTGGTTTGTTTGTTTTTGCTTGCCATATAAATCTAGATCTCTCTCTCTGCCATTGCCTGAATGGTAACTCCGAAGACACAATAGGTATTGTCTGAAATGAAAACAACATTCTTGGTAGCATGTTCATCTTAATTGTCGCAATTCTCCCCAAAAGTGACAATTGAGCCTTATCCCACCTTAGTAAATCTTTTTTAATTTCACTCCATATCGTAACATAATAATAATTATTAAACAACATACAGTTCTTATCTGTCAAGGTGATACTTTACCTTCTTATCAATCTTAAAACCTGTTTTTTTCTATCAACTTTAATTGCTCTAGGGGGTTCATATTTTTATTAACATCTTGGTCTTCTGTTTATTAACCTTAAAACCTGCTACTGCCCCAAATTCCTTCAATTTATTCATCAAGGTTTCAATTCTTTTTAAAGACTCTTCCAGAGTAAAAACCAGATCATCCACAAAGGCTCTTAATTTATAAGATTCTTTTTTTTATCTTCACCCCTCCAATTCTCTCATCTTGCCTAATATCTCTATTCAGTATCTCCAACGGCAAGATAAACAACTGTGGTGACAGTGGACAACCCTGTCTTGTTCCTCTTTGTATTTCATGTGGCTTTTGCAAGTCTCTATTTATAATTATTTGCACATTTTGTGAGCTATAAATTGAATTAATCCATTTTATAAAATTTTCCCCCCAAAATCATTTTCCCCCAGAATTTTAAGTAGGAATTTCCAATTAAGATTATTGAACGCTTTCTCTGCATCTAAGAAGATCAATGCCGCTTGATTTTCAGAATGTTTTTTCAAATACTCCAAAATGTTTAAAACATTTCTCACATTGTCTCTCATCTGTCTTTTAGGTAAAAAGCCACTTTGGTCTTCATATATAAATTCTTGTAAAATAAATTTAAGTCTTTCCTTTAGTATCATTGTAAACAACTTATAATCATTATTCAGTAATGATATTGGTCTATAGTTTTTCGTCAATGTCGGATCTTGTCCCTCTTTCGATATTACTGTTATGTATGCCATCTTCCAGGTCTCAGGGATCTTCCCACTTGACAAACTGGAGTTCACTGTATTTTATAATGGTTGTAAAAGTTCCCTCTCGAACTTCTTATAATATGAACCTGGGAGCCCATCTGGTCCTGGTGTTTTCCCCGGTTTGATCTTTCTTATTGCCCCCACCATTTCTTCTATTGTTATATTTCCATTCATCATTTCTCTCTGTTCCTCTGTGATTTTTGGTAGTTTTTATTTTTTAATATATTCCTCTATCCTTTCTGGCAAGACCTCATGTTCTGTGTACAAGTTCGACATTCACTTATTTGTTATAATGAATAAGAGAAGGTCAGCAATACATTCTGACAGACCTGGGATGAGATTAAGAACAATATTACTTCAGATATTATCCACCCAATAATGATGATATCTTACAAGGGTATTCCTAAATGACAGGAAATGTTAAGGGTTCTGTTTTCATGAACTGAATATAAATATTGCTTTACACATATATTGAAAAATGAACACTTTTTGCATTATGATGAGATATGTTAAAATGGGAGGGCTCATCATACGCCTTTCATTTATTTCAAGGAGGGGTGAGTCCCCTCAAGATAGACATTTTGCATGCAAACTTTGGGAATAATACAATCGGTATTTTACTCAAGCATTTGAATTCTCTATAGCAACTAACTGAAGAGTAAATCACTTTAAATTTGCCACTTAAATGGAAAAAAAGATATATCTTACAGAAAATTATAATTGGAAATGTGGAGAAACCCACAAGGGTAATTATCATATACATTTTCCATTCAAATACAAAGAATAACTTTTTTAAAAAAAAATGGAATTCCCCTTTAAAATATCAAATACAATAATTTCTCTTGTTACATTTTGTTCAAACCTTTTCATTTAGAAGGTCAAGGGGGAAAGAATCAAATTGTCTGTAATTTATGTAATTTAAATATTATGATCGGCAGTGTATTCCATGGGCTTTTTAAGCAAGCACTCCTAGATAACAACATGAGTTTTCCATTTAGGAAAGTTTCCTTTATTTTCAAGGCTGGCATCCAGGGTAAGCATGGTTGGGCAACTGCGGAGGGCCCACATCCCAGCGGGGGCCACCGATAAGAGCCCCCTGGAGTTGTTCCTGCTCTTCACTACTGCAGCCTAGTGGTGGTGAGAAGGAGGAGCCATAGATGCCGCTGCCTGCCTGCTCACTGGCTCTCTGCCTGTCAAGCAAGCAAGTGATAGCAATGAAGAGAAAGAGCAGGTGAGAAGGTAGACTCCCTGAGGAAGGGGGCTATTGAGGATGTCTCTTCAAACTCAGCAGATGTATACTTCTGAGTAAACATGCATAGCGTTGGCCATAACCTCCCTACATGTGTTCTTCTCTAAACTATTGACAAAAAGGTTAACAAATCTTACGGAATAAACGACTGCCTAAATTTGATGTCGGGTTCTTTCTAGCAATCAGGCCATCAAAGACTCAAATCCATCAAAAAAAGAAAGACAGCCATATTGGCCATAAGAAAAATGCCTACACACACATATAGCGTAATATCTTTATTAGGCCAAATATCACAGAAAAACTGTGCAGGCTTTTGAGATTTCCAGATCTCTTCACCAGTAGCATCTTGCCTGATGAAGAGTTCTGTGTTGGCAGTTCAGCTTGCAGTAGGTAGGATTTGTTGGGGTGAGCGGTTGAAGAGGAAGGGATAGGTAAATGGAGATCCCTAACATGTTTGGGAAAGAAAAAGAAAGGGTTTGGGCAAGGTGAGTGTAGACAGTGGGCAGAAAGCTGAAAGGAGAAATTGTCCTAATGCAAGGTGTGTGGTCAGGACGGTTCCTGTTGAACAATTAATGCAGCAAAAGGAAGGGGTAAAAAGGTCTACCCAAAGTTATGAACACACATTCATTCACTTTTCCAGTGCTTTGTGTGTTTGCCTCCTGTGTTCACAGAAGCAGGCCAGCTAAAACCATACCAGTGGCCTAGTTTAGACAGAGTTTGCACTTGTTCCTAAATGATATGGAATTAGTTGTGAACAGTAAAGTGGCTGATGACACCAAATTATTTAGGGTGGTTAAAACCAAAAGGGTTGTGAGGAACTCCCAAAGGGTCTTTCCAAATTGAGAGAATGGGCATCTAAATGGCAAATGCAGTTCAATGTAAGCAAGTGTAAAGTGATGCACATTGGGGCGAAAAATCCCAACTTCAATATAACCTGATGGGAACTGAGCTAGCAGGGACTGACCAAGAAAGAGATCTTGGGACTGTAGTGGACCAGCTCAATGAAAATGTCAGTCCAGGGTGCGGCCGCTGTTAAAAAGGCAATTGTCAGGCATAATCATCATCAGGGAAGGAATTGAGAGCAAAACGGCCAGGATCCTATTGCCCTTATACAAATCTATGGTGTGACCACACTTAGAACACTGCGTGCAGTTCTGGTTACCACACCTAAAATAAAAAGATATTTTAAAGCTGGAAAAAAGTACAGAAAGAGACAACTAAAATGATCAAGGGGCTGGAGCATCTCGCCTACGAGCTGGGATTGTGTAGCTTGGAAAGACAACAAGGGAGGCATGACAGAGGCGTCAGAATCATGCATGGTGTGGAGAACGTGGGTAGACATTTTTCTCCCTCATAATACTAGAACCCAATGGGGTCATCCCATGAAGCTGATTGGTGGGAGATTCAGGACAGATAAAAGAAAGGACTTCACACAGTACATAGTTAAACTATGGAATTAACTACCGTAAGATGCAGTAATGGCCACCAATTAGAGGGTTAGTAAGATTCCTGGAGAAAGCTACTAGTCCTGGGCGCTATATGCTACCTCTAGTATCAGAGGTAATATGCCTAGGTACACTAGTTGCTGGGGAACATGGGCAGCAGAGGGCTGTTGCATTCAACAACAACAACCACCACCTTTATTTACAGTCAATAGACCAAAGCATAGTAAACTAACATATATTAAAACAGATTAATAAAACGAGAGGTACAAAATCGTTAAAAAGAGGGGAGTAAAACTGTTTCCACAAGGATATGAGCAGCCTATTGTAAATGAGCTGGTGAGGATATCCAAGTTCAAAAGTTTAACCACTTGTTCATTAGTTACCTTGTTGGTATCCTTAAGTACAGTGGTTCTTTATTTATGGTCAATAGACCCTTAAAGCAAATGATTAGATAAGTAACCAAGCTGGCTACCGTTGCCACCAATTTAACAGACAGGTATCAACATAGTGCCGTCAAATGCCCAGTTGCACTCTACAGTACATTGCAGTAGAGAGGAACTTAGCAACTCGAAGAGTGATGTATTTGTTGTTTCCCTGCAAAAGAATTGTCATTAGGGCTCTCTCAGAGCGCCCGGGGAGATCTTGGGTAATAGGATGAATCAGGTCGCTTCTCACTTCAGTATACAAAATACATCTAAACAGCACATGTTGTATGGTCTCAGTTTCCATATCATTGCAAGGGCAGCATCTACCCTCCAGTGGTATCTTCTTGAATCTGCCCTCTAACACTCTGGAGGGAAGGGCATTAAACCTTGCCAAGGAAAATGCCCTCCTAGGGACAGTTAACCATTCTAGGTTTTGCATATCCCCTATGTGGGCTATATCAGGCAGTCCCCGCGCCTGGGGGCAGCAAGGACCTTGATTTGCACCGCACAGCTCTTGGAGATCAATATCCAACAACCTCTGCTTAATCAGAAGTCTAACAGATCCCTCATCTAAAGATAATAGAAAAGAGGGAGAGAGACCCATGGAACAGATCCTCTGTACTACTGCTTTGGTCCACGGGGATTCATAAGAATCCAACAGGACCTGTGTGATCAAGGCATATGGAGTAAGGGCATGATATTGGTGGAACCAGAAAAGAAGGGAGTATATCCATGCCACACATTTCACAGAGCTCAATCCAACCTCCAGGTTAAGCGCAGCGCCCGGTATGCATCTAGGGACTCAAAGAATCGACCTTAAAAATTGAGTCTGGATACTCTCTAGGGATCCTTTAAATTTGGGAAACCACACCAGGGCTCCAAACAGCATCTGGCCTACCAACTTAGCTTTATATACTCGAGTGGCTACTGGGAGGAATTTACCTCCCTTTGCCAGAAAAAAATTAAGTTATGCACCGGCTGTTTGTTCCGCCTTGGTCTTAACATATCTGCCATGCTTATTCTAGCATACATCATCCTGAAACCATAGGCCAAGATATTTAAACGAATCTCCATGGCTGCCAGTATCAGAGGCTGCATGACCTACTGTACAAGGAAGCAGTCTGCTAACAGCCTGGTCCTTCAAATATCAGAGGTGGGGAACATGATCAGAAGGGTGCTGTTGCACTCTTGTGGGCTACCCATTGGGGCAGCTCACTGGCCACTGGGCAAACAGAATGAATGCTGGACAAGATAGGCCTTTGGTCTGATCCAGAAGGGCTCTTCTGATGTCCTTATAATCTTTCTCACATCTTCTGAATGTGTGCATGACGGTGGAGTATTTCTGCTGTGGGTAGTGGCAGTAGGAGTGGAGCAAAGTTAACCCATGCAGCCCCATGCCTCCCCTTGCATGAACTTTCAACATGGGGAGAGGGGTTGTGTCAACCGCCTTGTATTTTTAATTTTACTTTAAAGCAGCCACAATTAGACTCCAAATTTGACCAGCCTAGTGGTGTGGGGAAAGAGGTGTTTGGGCTCAATTTTACACATGTTCAGGCAGAAAAAGGCCCTATAACTCTCAGCATTCCTCAGCCATGTGGCTTACCCCTCCTACTTTTTTTTTAAAAAAAACTAACAAACTGTCTTGCTGGTAGCTGGGAAACGCTGAGAGTTGTAGGACTTTTTCCTATCTAAACATGAATAGTAGAACTGCACCCTTAACTAATCTCAATTGTCCCCTCTCAGTGCTTATATTAGCCCCAGCATTGGGGGGGGGGGGAATCACACCATTAAAAAGATCTACTCCCCCGCCCCACTTTCATGGCTTCCATTCACAGCAACCGCAGCAGAGTGGGGGAGCCGTGAAAAGTGGGGTAGGGGAGCATAGCTCTTTCTTCAAAGGACTTGCTGGAGACTCGTGGGTGTGCTGCCTCCGTTCCACACTTCCCTAAGTGTTGGTTCAACACTTAAAACAGGCAACAATAGCCAATGGTGATGTATGACTCTCTGGTTTAGGAAAGATCCTGCCACAATATATATGTTAGTCTTCAAGGTGCCACGATTCTCCGTGTAGCAGTGAGATCAGAGCCCAGTGGTTAAGAGCATCTGCTGTATGCACAGAAGATCATAAGAACTTAAGAAGAACCATGCCAGATCAGACCAAGCAGTAGTCTTCAACGGGTCCAGACTCGAGACCCACCTCGGAATCCCAACCTGCAACATGGGATCCACATTCACAATTTTCTCTTTGCCCAACGTGGTGGCAACAGCTTTGCCATGACCCATCTGATCTCATGACCCCATCAGTTGAAGATCACTGAGACCAAGGGTCCATCTAGTCTAGCATTCTGTTCACACAGTGGACAAACAGCTGCCCACAGGAAACCTACAAGCAGGAAAAGGGTACAATAGCACCCTCCCAGTCATGTTCCCCAGCAACTAGTATACACAGGCATTCTGCCTCTGACACTGGAGATTGGATCTAGCCATCAGGATTAATAGCTTGTTCATCTTCGATGAATTTGTCCAATCCTTTTTTAAAGCCATCCAAAGTGGTGGCCATGGCTACATATTGCGAATCCCAGTCTTTTCAGTTAAAAGGAACAGTTAGCACATGATGGGAGACACATCTCCTGGAGATCTGGTAGGGATGAGACTAGACCATCCTCTCCCCCACCCCCTTTGCAGATGTTGTGGACAACAGCTGGTAGGATTCTTGACCATTGGCCATGCTGGCTGGGGCTGATGGGAGCTGAAGTCCAAACCATCTTGGAGGGGGTGGGGAACAGGCTGGAATAGGCCAATAGGCTGAGCTGATCTCATAAGGCAAATATGTTCATTATTGCGCTCAGCGCAACGCCCGAAAGGAGGGAGGGGGATTCGCAGGCCTCCTCCTAGCCGGGGAGAGACGGGCCCGATCCTCTCTCTGGTCGTGGCCATCTGACGGCCGATCGCGGCGAGAAAGTTGCTGCACGGGCTCCCAGCCTCGGGCGCAGCATGTGACTCCGCCGGCCTGCCGGCCTGCCAGCCAGCCGGCAGCCGCTCGGGGAGGGGCGCCCGGGCAGGCACTTCCCCTCTTCCTTCCTTCCCTCCCTCCCTCCCTCCCTCCCTCGCCCGCTCGCTCGCCGGCCGCGCCGGGGCGGGGAGGCGGCCTGAATCACCGGCGTGTGCCCGACAGCCGGGCTCCAGCGGGGCATTTAAATGCCAGCGGGCGCCCAGCCCGGAGTAGCGCCACCTCCCCAAGCTTCGAACCCGGCGCGAGCGCCCGTGGCCGGAGAGGAGAAACCATCGTGCCCGCTGCCCGCGCTCACCAGCCATGCGAGCCATCCCCGCGCCCGGGATCCGCTTCCTTCGCTCTTTCTCCAGGGACAGCTGGTAAGAAAGGGCGGCCGGGCCGGTGGGGGGTGGCGGCGCTCACGGGGTCGCCCTGGGCTGTGCCCGCCGCTTCGGCCTGCGGCGAGACGGTGCGCCTCGCCTGCCCTGCGTTTCAGCTCGACAGGCTTGTTGGGGCGAGGAGGATGCCCTCCGGTGATGGACCGAGCGGAGGCGGGGACACAATATCGGAGCGGGTTGCTGGCCTTGCTGCTCTGGCCTCCGTCCCGAGTCCTTGTTCTTTTGTTCGGAGTCGACTCGGATGGAAACAAAGGAGCCGCTGATTCAGAGAAACAAAGCGCATCCATGCGCACAGATGCCGGAGGCAGGCTATTATTATTATTATTATTATTTGCATTTATATACCGCCCCATAGCCGAAGCTCTCTAAGCGGTTTACAAAGATTAAAAACATTGAACATTAAAAACCGATATAAAAATTTTAAAAACTATAAAAACAAATTACAAATACAATATCCTTTCATCTTTGCCTTGAAACCCTGTAGAGATGCTGCCAATCTGGGTCCACAATACTGAGCCAGATGGACAGCGTTACTTCTGATGTTCTGAAAGCACTTAGTTTTTTTTTAAAAAAAATGATTTCACATGGTCCACAAATGGGAGCTATTTAGGGTTTCACATGGCCCACAAATGGGTGCTGAGCTGCTGTGCTTTGATAATCCCATGATGGTCACTTAAATCTCTCAAGTTTTCATCCCTTTAGGGACAATGTTTCTATGATAGATGGATCTAAAAACATGTCCCGCACAGCCCAGGATATCATTTAATGAGTTCTTAGCCCACAATTTGTTTTAGGAACCTCTGTAGATGTCCCACCTGTGCCCCCACTTCCTGCTAGGTCCTACTCCTCCCCACAGTCTCTCCCCCTTTCCCCCTTACTGCCCCTTGAAGAGCAGAGAAGAGACAAGTTGAGCTCCTGCCCCCCCCCTCCCGACTACTGACACCTGAATATTGCATATGAAGGATTGAAGAGGGTGCATGTCTGGGATGACATGCAAGATTTGTGACTTCTTGAGTTCTAATTCTCCTCCCCATGTTTTGCATAGATCCCCACTTTTGTCATTCCAAGGGCATCGCTAATTATTTTCACTGGAGCAACTGCCGTGATTCCTATGGGTGTTACACAGAGAACGTGTTATGTCAGGTTGTGTAAGAAAGATCTACAACCAAGATACTAGATCCCCGTAGGTTTTGGTTTGTGGGTTTTCTCTATAGAATCCAAGTGGGTTTCCCATTCCGCTGTGTCATTTCCCCATCTATAGTTCTCCATGGGAATCATTCCAGTGCACTCATTCAGATTCAAAATGCGTCACTGGGACTGACCCAGTGTTGGTGGCACAGTCAGTTTTAGAAGCCAATGGACCTTGTCTTACAGTTCCTAATTACTTTATTCATTTCACATCTCTTCTCAAACTGATCAACACTTTTGGAGTGCTGCAATCAATAGCATTTTTACTCCATTTGTTTCCTTCTTAAATGGCAAAGAACATCCACCATCCTTGTGTTCTAATTTGGCACATCATTTCCTGCTGTATCGGCTTGTTTCCATTGACAAGAGTACTTTGACAAAGCCTCTCCCTGCTGGGTTCTATTGATTGCCCGGGACTTACATAAAATAAACTTTGCCCGCTGTACTTGGATCAGCTAAGTTTTATCTAGCGTATGCAGGTGTCACAAGGAAAATGCATTCGGGTTGTGTGTGACATGGACTGGAAGAGGCTATTTTGTCGATCTGGTTTAACGTAATCTAAAGAGGATATCACATCATCTGTAGGAAGATATCTAATCTCTCTGTTTAATTACTCCAACCCACAGCAATTATACTGCCTCCCTTGGTAAGCAATTGCAGTGGTTCCCGGTAAAAATTACACTTCCCTTCTGCAGCTAAATTCCACTGTGCTGTCCCCATACCTCGATTTTCAGTCGTGTATTTACAAGATTAGAGAGTCGCACCCACATACTGTTTCTGTGTGTTGTGGTACAGTAATCAGGTCATCTTTTTTCAGTGCTGTCTTACAAAATGAACAGGTTAAGCTTCCAATGGGTAGCTACAGATAGAACGCTGGAAATAGCTAATGTCAGGTGTTTGTCTTGAGCAACTTATTGCTAGTTCACACGGAACTTATTTCTAGTTTGCATATTCATCTCTTGATAATAGCAGGATCGATAAGGGGATATGCATTTGTGAATGCGGCATCACAGATGAAATGCTCTAGAAAAGGCATCCATATAATCTCAAAGCACTTTTTTCCCATTGGATTTGGCTCACACATTATTTCCAAGAGAGTAAGGTGTGCTTGACATGCAAAACCCCTGGCCTGTCCCTTTGTGAACATTGGTTCTAGCACTCTCTGTTGTCCACTCGGAATAGGCTGATTTGGATCTGGAAGTTAACAGCATCTTTAAGTTCCATTAAAGGAGAAGCATGGCTGGAAATAAGACAATGCAAGGAAGCAAGGTCAGGCAATAAGGCCACAAAGACATAGAATAAAAGTGTGTTAGCTACCTCTTCAAGAATGACAAAGCCCTCGTAGATCAGACTAAAGGTTCATCTAGTCCAGCACCCTGTCCCCAGAATGGCCAACCAGATGCCTCGGGGAAGCCCACAATCAGGGTGATAGCCTTCTCCTAGTGTTGCTCCCAAGCATCTGTAGTCAGAGATTTCCTGCCTCTAAACATGGAGGCTCTATATTGCAGCTCCTGAATCCCCTTTCCCATGAATTTTTCTAAACTCTTTTGCCATTTAGTCCACTGGCCATTACCTCATCTTGCGCCAGTGTGTTCCATAAATCAATGACGTGCTGTGTGAAGAAGCACTTTCTTCTGCCTGTCCTGAACCCGACTTCTTCTGACTTATTTAGTAGTTGCCCATCAACCGTTAGCAGCAGGCTGAACTGCAGGCACACAGGTTACGTGGTCGCAGTCCTTCCCACTATGGCAAGGCGTATTTAGGGTACTGGGAATTATTTTGAAATTGACATCTATACTTGTAAATTGAGCACGTGCAGATTTTATGCAAACCTGTGACCTCTTTTGTCTTCTTTTGGAGCAGTGAATTTCCTCTTTTTTTGGCAATGCGTAATTGAGCACCCTCATCTAAACACAAGAAGGGAGGAAACTAACCAGATATTCTGGGGCAAAGAATTTCATGAAGTTCCAATGTCGCGTTGTTTCCTATAAGTCATAGCTATATATATCGAGATCATATTGCGCAAGTTATCTGCCCTGACCTGCCTTTTCATTCCCAAAAGGTACTTTCCAAGGCTTGGTTTCCTTCCTGCAATTTGCGTTCTTCATCCAGGGATCTACAGCTGCTTCTGTGTACATGACCGAGCAGCCTAGATTCCTTTATAATTGGTGACCTCCCTCTGCCTTATGATTTGCCAAGACTTCCACTTTGGAATCCCTCAAAGAGGTTTATGAGGAAGTATTCTAGAGAGGATCACTTCTTTTGTCAAACTTTAAAGTAATGGTGTGGCCGTCAGACAAAGAGCCCAGCCAAATTGGAATAGATGCTCTGAGTTTGAATCTGTATGCAGGAGGATGTCCGGTTACTTTATGACTGCCTTCCCCAACTGGGTTCCCTCTGGCATAGATGGGGACAATGGGTGTTCATTATCTGGAGGATGCCCAGATGGAAAAGGTGAGTTTATGAGGCACAAAGAACACATTCAATGTCATGAAGAAGAACAGCCATTAGCTTAGCTTTCACAGAGGATTGGGCAATTTCATGGAAGATAAGGCAATCAGTGGTCACTAGTCAGGTTCAGAGGCAGCATTGCCTGTGAGTACCAGCTGCTTAGATACCAACAACTGGGAAGGGCTCTTGCCCTCATGTCCTTCTTGGAGGCATCTACTTGGTCAACTGGTCTATTCAACAGAGCTTCTGTTCTTAAACAGGGGCCGAGTCAAAATGTGAACACATACCCTCTCCTTAGAAAGAAGTGAAATTCTGAACATCCACAGGGAGATTTTGCAAGAGCATTTGGAGGATGTCTGAATTATCCGATGCACACAGACTTCAGGGCCGACACTGTGTGCTGTTTCCCTATTTTGAGCACAGAGACCCAGGGCTCCATTGTGGCTGCCATAGCGGGGTTACAGCACCTAAAAATACCCCCACCACATAAAAAACCCAGAAGCCTTTTAATTTATGGCATGTCACCCTTCATCTGAATTTCGCTTTTAGAATGGGAATCGTTTGGATTATTTATTTTTTTATAGAATCTGTTGGGCTGGTACTCCCCCTTTCTTACCAAATGAGTGATGGCAATCTAAACTCCACCCAAGCTCCCACTTAACTCTTCCCATTCTAAATCCTCCAGGTTCAGAGTGATATTTCCAAGATCACTGTCATCTTTATCATGCTGAAGCATTTAAATTCCCCACATCATCAGTATATTCATGAGACTGTTAGGAAAGATTGTGTGATCATGCAGAAGTTTTGAACATGAGCAGTGCTGCTGAACCAGACCAAAGGTCCAGCTTACTTTGTATCCTATTTCCCACAGCAGCCAGCCAGATATTTCAAGCAGGGCATGAAGCTGATCGACCTCCACAGTCAATTTACCCCCTTCCATTTGAGTTTAATACGGGGTTGGGAAACACGTGGCGTTCCAGATATTGATTACAGCTACCATCATCCCTGGCCATACCATCTAGGACTGATGGGAGTGGATGTCCAACAACATCTGTAGGACCATAGGTTTCCTGCACCTGGTGGAGCATCACCTGCTTCTCCCTCTCTTTTTTCACCTGGCCCAGGTTCTTCAGGTGTACAAGGCTCAATTTCATTGGATGTTTTGGTTTTATTTGCAACTGTTCCTCTCTGTTCCAAGCTCTTGGCGAAAGTTGGAGTAGGAAATACACAAGCTAAGTAAACATTATTTTAATTTTTTTTTTAAAAAAACCCACACTAAACACACCCTTGCTAAACAGATTGCATCAGTCCTCAGTTTGTAGAAACAACTCTATACCTCTGGAGCTGATGGATCTTCATTCGGTTCTTCTGTGCCATCATTTGAGCAGAGAGTCCCATCTGCACATGATGGCTCTAGAACAGGGGTGGGGAAGCTGTGATCCTCTAGATGCTGGTGGACCACAATTCCCATCTGACCTGGCCATGGTGAGTGATGTTGGGAGTTGCAATCCAACAACATCTCAAGTGACACACATTCCCCATCCCTGCTATAGAATAGGGATGGGGACCTCCAGCACGTAGGTTGGCTGATCAGAGAGAACAGAGAAGCTGCCTTAGCACACCACTCACTATCCCAACTGGGATGGCACTTCAGCCAGGGACCAGGTGACATCAGGGTGAGGGGCTATACCCTCTTGACCTCATCTAGCCTGCAGAAGGCCAAGTGTATGTGTATGTATCATCCAGTTCCCACATCTTTGGAACTTAGGAAGTTGCCTTATACTGAGGTCAGATCCTTGGTCCATCTAGGCCAGTATTGTCAACACTGGCTGGCAGCTATGGCTTCACAGGGTTTCAGGCAGGAGTCTTTCCAGCCCTACTTGGACATGCTAGGGGTCAAACCTGGGGCCTTCTGCATTCAAAGCAGGTGCTCTAGCACCATGTTATGGCCCTCTAGTTCCTCATCCCGGCTCTAGAAGAGCTGCATGCTTCAGCCTTCCTAGCCTGGCCCTATTCATCTTCATTTTCTTCTGACCCACTTAGAGATCAAGGGAACAGCAAGAGAGGAAGGCATTTAATGTGCCCGGGGGGGGGGGGACACTTTTTTTTAATGCTCAGCACATTTCACAAAGGACTTTTCTTCCTCAGGGCTGCTTCTCGTTCTCCAAACTTGTCACAAAGAATCCTTCCAGTGTGTCTTCGCTCTTAAAATGCTCCTGGGAATATTTAGCTTTTCTGTTTTGGGCCAACTTCAAGATCAACCACAGCTCGTTACCCCAGTCTAGATGCTCTCAAATATATTGGGCTGCAGGTCACACCCTACATTTCCTAATTAACCCATTGACCTAGTTAGGGGAAGGAAAGTTTAGGGTGTGATGCAATCATTCTGGTTCTTAAAGGGCCCACTCATCCACCTGAGCCAAATTATGCAGTTGTCTAAAAAGCACCCTTCCTTTGGAGTGCCACTCTCATCCTTCTCAACTATTGGCCGAGGTGGCTGTGGCTGATAGGAGTTGTAGTCATAGGAAGCTGCCTTACACTGGGTCAGACCATTGGTCCAACTAGCCTGGTATTGTCAACACTTACTGGCAACAGTGGCTTTCCAGGGTTTCAGGCAGGATGTTTACAGCCCTATGTGGAGATGCGGGGGATCAAACCTGGGACCTTGTGCATGCAAAGCAGGCGCTCTATTCACTGAGCTACAGTCCTGCCTCTAAAACATCTGGTTGGGGAAGGTTGCTATAAGGCCGGAATTGCTGCCTAGAAGAGGGGATTGTTGGTCAGTGCAGCTTATCTTTCAGGAGTGCTGGAGAAAAGGTACCTCCTGATTTTCCATCTGCCTCACAGCTCTTAACAATACAAGAGCTCCTAAAAACTTTAGGCCATCCTAGATGTCATGTGGTTGATCCATCACAAAGTCTTTTTCTTTAGCTAAAGGCAGCCTCCTGGGGGTTGTGGATTGGATTGGGGATGTGTTGCTAGAGCAGGGGAGTTAATTCCCCCTCTGTACACACACACACACATCATTTCACCAACTTAAATCCACCCCGCCCCCTCTGTGAAAGAGGGAAAAAGGTAGGCATCTGTATTTATATCTTCTGTCCCTGTTCTCCCCTCGCCGGCTAATATTAGGTTGGACTGATGATTTATGTCAGGGAAATTTATTGACTTATTTTGCTAATTTAAAACATATGTCTGTATCGTTCTTCAGTTCAAATATTTCCAGGGCAGTTTATGATAACTCATAATGCACAATAAAACCTTCATAAAATGGCACAAATCAGTAATGCCATTCACAACCGTAAAAGGCAGGGCTCAAAAGAAACAGAGCAGATTTAAAACAACAACAACAACAACAACAGAAGTTTAAAAAGTCTGGGATTATTTATTCATTTTTAAAGTCTTTGCCTGCCACATAAACTGCATTAAAGTAGGGGACGGGGGAGAGTTTCTCAGGAGAGGGAGTTCCACCCCTTGCCATCCACCGCACTTCCGATGGGGGTGGCACTTGCAGAAGGACCTCTCTGATAGGTGGCCATCCAACCCATGTTCAAAAACCTCTTAAGAAGAATCCACCACTTTCCAAGGTAGCTCAGTGGTAGAGCATAGAAATCCACAATGGATTCCAGTGAGTTTGGATTTCTATGAATCCGATCTGAAAATTCCACACCAGATCAGCTTTTTTGAAGTTATGCAGATTCTATGGTCTTGCAGATCAGTTTTTCACTTGTGTGTGTGTGGTGGTGGGATTTGCACTAATTCACATTAACTAATGCATATTAGTGCATTTGTACGCACATCAGCACTAATCTGCATGTGCACTAAAGAGACTTAACGCATGTAGAACAAAATTCTGGGGAAAATCCGATTCTGTCCATGAGCGGACAATGGCCTCTCTCCCCTTTTCTCTGTCCCTCCTTATTGCCCAAATCAGTGTTATGTAAGTACAGTATAATAATAATAATAATAATAATAATAATAATTTATTTCTTACTCGCCTCTCCGTCTAGATCGAGGCGGGGAACAACAACATGATAAAATACATAAAACTAATTAAAACATGACAAATATTATTAAAACTGTATTAAAACATCCTAAAACATCCTAAAAACATTCTAAAAATTACACTGGATATGCCTGCCGGAAGAGAACAGTCTTTATAGCTTTCTTAAATTCTAAAAGACTGTTAAGTTGACGAGTCTCCTCCGGCAGGTCATTCCACAGTCTGGGAGCGGCAGAAGAGAAGGTCCTCTGGGTAACAGTTGTCAGCCTAGTCTTGGCCGACCGCAGTAAGTTCTTCCCAGAGGACCTGAGCGTGCGGGGCGGATTGTACGGGAGAAGGCGATCCCGCAGGTAACCTGGACCCAAACCATGTAGGGCTTTAAAGGTAATGACCAACACTTTATACTTCGCCCGGAAACTAATTGGCAGCCAGTGGAGCGATTTTAAAGCTGGCGTAATATGGTCACTCCTAGATGTACCGGTGACCAACCTGGCTGCCATATTTTGAACTAGTTGAAGTTTCCGGACTAGGCACAAAGGTAGCCCTATGTACAGCGCATTGCAGAAGTCGAGCCTCGAAGTTACCAGGGCGTGCACTACCATCTTTAGGTCTTCCAACTCTAGGAAGGGGCGCAGCTGGCGTATCAGCCGAAGCTGATAGTAGGCACTCCTGGCCGTCGCATCTATCTGGGCTGTCATTTGGAGCGACGGATCCAGGAGCACCCCCAAGCTGCGAACACAGTCTTTCAGGGGGAGTGTAACCCCATCCAGAACCGGTTGACACACCTCCAAACCCAGGTTGCGGCCTTTGACAGCAAGCACCTCCGTCTTGTCTGGATTCAGCTTCAGTTTGTTTTTCCTCATCCAGCCCATTACCGCCTCCAAGCATTCATTCAGAGGAGACACACTATCCTTAGCTGACGATGTTGTTGAAGGCATAGAGAAATATATTTGGGTGTCATCAGCGTATTGATAGCACCCCGCCCCATGCCTCCGGATGATCTCTCCCAACGGTTTCATATAAATGTTAAACAGCATTGGGGAAAGGATGGCACCTTGTGGTATGCCACACAGCAGCTCCTTCTTTGCAGAGCAGCTATCCCCAAGCATCACCATCTGGAACCTGCCCGAGAGGTAGGACCGGAACCACTGAAGCACAGTGCCCCCGATTCCCAATCCCCTCAGGCATTCCAGAAGGATACCATGGTCGATGGTATCGAATGCCGCTGAGAGGTCCAAAAGTACCAACAGGGACACACTCCCCCTGTCAATACCCAGGCGTAGATCATCCGCTAAGGCGACCATAGCAGTCTCAACTCCGTATCCCGCCCTGAAGCCAGTTTGAAATGGGTCTAGAAAATCAGTGTCATCCAAGACTACCTGGAGTTGAAAGGCAACCGCCCTCTCGATCACCTTGCCCAAGAATGGAAGGTTTGATACCGGTCTGTAGTTATTAAAGTCCAGGGGATCCAGGGAGCGCTTCTTTAGAAGCGGCCGTACCACCGCTTCTTTTAAACATGATGGGAAAGTCCCCTCCCTGAGAGATGCATTAATAATATATTGTAATTGCGATCTAACCACATCTCCTCCCTGGACGACCAGCCATGAAGGACAGGGATCGAGAGGGCAAGTCGTCCCCCTCACTCGTCCAAGCAGCTTGTCCACGTCCTCGGTACTCACCAACTGAAACCGATCCAGTATAATTCTACTCGCGGAGTCACTGGACACTCCATCGTCAGCCTCTGCTATAACGACGGCATCTAAGTCGGCTCTTATCCGAGAGATTTTATCTGCGAAATGATCATTAAAGGCATCGCAGCAAACCGCCGAAGGCTCTAAAGTCGGATTCAGGGGGGAAGGTGCCCAGGTTAGACCCCTCACCACCCTGAACAGTTCCGCTGGATGCGAATTCGCAGACGCAATGCGCGCAGAGAAGAAAGCTTTCTTCGCTGCACGTATTGCCACCCCATAGGAACGAAGATGTTCTCTATGCCGTGTCTTGTCGGATAGAAGTCGAGTTTTCCGCCATCGGCGCTCCAGTCGTCGTCCTTTCCGCTTCAACTCCCTGAGGTCTTCCGTATACCAGGGCACCCTGTTAGAAGCGGGTCGGAGAGGACGTTTGGGGGCGATCGTGTCGATAGCCCTAGTTAGGTCTCGATTCCATCTATCAACCAGGGCTTCTACAGGATCATCGACGATACCAGCCATAAAACCCTCCAAGGCTTTCTGGAATCCAGCAGGATCCATCAGCCTTCGAGGGCGGACCATCTTAATAGGTCCACCAGCCCCGCAGGGGCGGGTGGTAGCCGTGATACTAACCCTAACCAGAAAATGGTCTGTCCATGACAACACGGAGGTATTCGTTACCTCCGCCCACAGATCCGTCTGTTCGGAACTGAAAACAGCATCGAGGGTATGACCCGCTGAATGTGTGGGTCCAGAGACCAATTGGGATAGGCCCATGGTTGTCATGGATGCCACGAACTCCCGAGCTCCACCTGACAAACCAGTCTCGAATGGGATGTTGAAATCGCCCAGGACCAAAAGCCTGGGTGAATCCAACACCAGCTCCGAGACCAGTTCCGTGAGCTCAGCCAGGGAGTCTGATAGGCAGCGGGGTGGCCGGTACACCAACAGAATCCCTAGTCTATCCCTGGTCTTCAGACTCAGGTACACACACTCGATGTAATTCAGTTCACGAACAGGAAGTCTGGTCAGGTTAAGATTATCCCTGTAGACCACAGCTACTCCACCCCCCCGCCCACTTTCCCTCACCTGCTCACTAACACAGTACCCAGCTGGGAGGGCCTGAGCCCATGTCGGTCCACTATCATCTCCCAACCAGGTCTCAGTGAAGCATGCCAGGTCAGCCTCCTCATCCGAAAGAAGGTCATGGATGACATGTGTTTTATTTTTTTTATTTTTTTTATTTTTTTTCTAAAAGGGAGACATCTTACATGTAGTGAAGTTCCTATTAAGTGTAATAAACATGTTTATGGACACTTGGAACATTGGCCAATTGTACCAAAGGGAAGGACCATTGCAGATGTTCATTATAACAGGACAACAGACCTCCTTAAAGGGAGGTTCAGAAAGGGGTGGGTGGGTGTGTATAAAAGAGAGTTCTCTTTTCTAGGGCTCCTTCCAGCTGGTCCAATTTAAACATCCAGCAGGATCATATGATACAGCATTCCCTGGTCTTTACCATTCCTATGCAGAGTTTGGCATGTTTGCTTGCTCCGCTTCCCCCAAAAACTCCTTGTATGTAGGAAGTAAGTATCTCAGGGAGAAAGCTTTGGCCTCATCTTTTCCTTGGCATGCTAGTTTTCTATATGTATGGATCTTTTTCATGAAGCAGCCTTGAAACAGTCCTGCAACCTGACGCGATAGAATCTTGGGAAAGTATTATCACTTGTTTCTGCTGCATTGGAAATGCAGGACATCTGCTGCCAAAGAAAGGCTGGATGGCTATCAGTCAGGGATGATGTAGCAATAGATTCCTTACATCAGTAGGGGGTTGGACTAGATGATCTTTGCGGTGCCTTCTTCCCATTTGTTGATTCTATGGTTTATAAATCAAGCCTGTGTCATGAGTGGATGAGAAAACAGACACCCCCCTCCCCAAATACATCTGCCTGTGAGAGAAAGGGGTGAGGCTGGGGAAACTGGTGGAACCATCTGGGTAAAACCTGGAGGGGCAGAATGGGATTCCAAGTGAGCCACATTTGGCCCATGGGCCTGAGGATCTACACCCTTGATTTATAGCTTCAGTTTTGACCATGAGCCGCACCCCCACCCCCACATGCAGACATTTCTCCTGTTCTTCACATTTTTGCTTTCTCTCTCTCTTTCTCTGAAGGACTTACATGATCTGTGACTCTTTAGTTTTAAAGCAGAAGCGAAACTGGCAATAAAAAGAAGAAGAAACTAGAAGCAATTCGAGGATGGGATAGGATTAACAAAAATATGGCACTCTGAACGTGCTGGAAGTCCAACCCTGTTAAAATCCCCCATCCAGTCCAACATTTTTGTGTTTTTGTCACAAGCAGTCTTTGCATGGACATTATCATGAAGAACTAGATGGCTTGCGAGGTGCAGTGACTATATAACCCTATATAAGTTCATCTAGGACAGGGCTTCTATACCTTGGATTGGATAGTAGCAAAAGTGGGAAAAGTTTGGCTGGTACATAGGATCCTTCAATATTTGGCTGGTCTTTATGTTTAATTACTCCAAACCCTTTGGATCACTCATCCCCGCTCCATGCAATGGGGTGGGACACCACTGGATGTAGTTGGGATAGGCACTCTAAAGGCATGGAAGTGATGAAAAAATAAAGTATGGAGAGGAGCCAAATATGGAAGGATCCTGTGTCCATCTTTGTAGTGGGGGAAGGAAAGGAGGCTTGCTTTTTGTTTACCTTCTATAACTGGGTAGACTTTTTGATGCTGAAATGAAGCAACCAAATGAGGTTCTTAGACATCCTTTGACAAAGTGCTGTTACGCCGTCGTCTTTGCGAGCCTAGCAAATCATGGAGATATTGTCTGATCTCAGCTCCCCTGTTCTTCCTCCCACGTTGAAGGTGCCTGTTAGAAAAACTGGTAAAGCTGGGATGGATCGCCTCTGTGCTTAACCACTCTTCCTGATTCTGTGTATGCGGCTTTCTCAAGCGTGACCTTCACAGGCCGGAGCGATGTCTCCCGGTTATCTTGCTCTGTGTCGATAAGCTAGGTCTTCTGAGGCGCTGACATCCATGTTCCCTTTGAGGACAGAATGAATGAGTCTTTGGCATCTCCTGCACGCAGCAGGCTGAGCGGAGCTGTTCTCACACGGTGTAGTTTCCCATGTGACTCTGAAAACATGCTTATTTTCAGTGTGGCTCATTGGGTTCGTTGAATGGAAAGATACTGTAGTTCCTCCCTCTTTAAGAAAACAGGAACTGCAGGCAAGCCACTGGCTTGTTGACTGCATCTTCTTTCGCCTTACATACAAGTCTCAGATTCTTCATCTGAAAACTGTAGTGTCGTGCTTGCCCTCTTTTTCTTTTTAGTTTCCAAGTAGACATGTGAACCCCTGATCCAGTTCAGGACCACTGCATGTGGGTAAGGGAGGTTTAAGCCTTCTCCTCCACCTGCTTGTTTTCATAAATGTGTAAAAATAAAAAAAGCACCGGGGGAGGGGTAACAAAAGAGGGGGGAATCTGTCATTGGCTCCATCTCTGATCTCACCGCTTATTAGCTTATTTCAGTGTGATCTTCAGTAGGGATGTGCACTGGATCGGACCCGATCCACGATCCGAGTCCGGTCCAGTGGGAAATCGGATAAATTATCCGATTTCCGATCCCGCAGCTGGATCGGCCGATCCAATCCGAACCGGTCCGAAAAGGCTCCGAACCGGTTCGGCGGATCGGCGGATCGGCGGGCGCCCACTGGCGCCCACCGCCGCTTCCATTGGCGGGCGCCAGCGGGCGCCCACCGATGAAAGTGGACAGCGGGGGGGGGAGGAGGGGGGCGCTTACCTTCTCGGCCCGTCTGCTCCCGTCCGGCACTAGCAGCTACTACCAGCGGGCTCCGCGGCCTGCTCTAGGGTGGCGCGCCGGGTGATGTCATCACCCGGCGCGCTACTCTAGAGCAGGCTGCGGAGCCTGCTGGTGGTAGCCGCCGGCCCCGGACGGGAGCGGACGGGCCGAGAAGGTAAGCAGGGGGTGCGTGGAGGGGAGGAGGGGGCGCGCGGAGGGGGCGCGCGGAGGGGGGAGGGGGGCCCTTACCTTCCCGTCCCGGCGGCTCCCGTCCCGGTGCCTACTACTACCAGCAGGCTCCGCGGCCTGCTCTAGGGTGGCGCGCCGGGTGATGTCATCACCCGGCGCGCTACTCTAGAGTAGGCCGCGGAGCCTGCTGGTAGTAGTAGGCGCCGGCGCCGGCCGGGAGCCGCCGGGCCGGGAAGGTAAGCAGGGGGTGCGTGGAGGGGAGGAGGGGGCGCGCGGAGGGGGGAGGGGGGCCCTTACCTTCCCGTCCCGGCGGCTCCCGTCCCGGCGCCGGCGCCTACTACTACCAGCAGGCTCCGCGGCCTGCTCTAGGGTGGCGCGCCGGGTGATGTCATCACCCGGCGCGCTACTCGAGAGTAGGCCGCGGAGCCCGCTGGTAGTAGCCGCCGGCGCCGGACGGGAGCGGACGGGCCGAGAAGGTAAGCAGTGGCGGGGAAGGGGGCTTACCCCCCCCCCCGGAGCCGTCCGCTTCTATCCGCTGGCGCCCGCGGGCGCCAGCGGATGGAAGCGGGCGGCCCCAGGGGGGGTAGGGAGCGCGGGGGAGGGGGCTTACCTGCTGGGGCTGTCCACAGCGGACGGCCCCGGGGGGGGGGAGGGAGTTAGGCCCCCCCTCAGCCACCCGCCGCCATTTTTTCCTCATAGACTTGCATTGCAATGCAAGTCTATGGGGAAAAAAATGGCGGCCGATCCAAAAATTTACGATTTTTGGGTCGGGATCGGACTCGATCCGGTCCGGGGGGCCTCCGATTTTGTCCGAACCGGTCCGGGACAAAATTGGAGGTCCCGATCCGGGTCCCGATCCGATCCGGGGGGTCCGTGCACACCCCTAATCTTCAGTATTTTTCAAGCAAGAGCTACGTTGGCTTCAGGCTACTTGGGGGCAATTCCTGGCCTACAAAGGGGGCTCTTTTTCCTCCCTCCCTGGTAGGGTGACCATATGAAAAGGAGCACAGGGCTCCTGTCTCTTTAACGGTTGTATAGAAAAGGGAATTTCAGCAGGTGTCATTTGTATGCAGGCAGCACCTGGAGAAATTCCCTCTTCATCACAACAGTAGAAGCTGCAGGAGCCCTGCCCTCTTTTGTATCTGGTCATTTTAGTTTAGCTCCTGCAGCTTTAACTGTTGTGATGAAGTGGCGTTTTCACCAGCTGCTGCATGTATTACTTTGACACCTGCTGAAGTTCCCTACAACTGTTAAAGATACAGGAGCCCTGTCCTCCTTTTCATATGGTCACCCTACTCCCTGGTCAAGTGGTGACACTGTACCAGACTCTGGAGGTCTTTTGGGGCCTCTCCTCCTTCTCTCCTTCCATGTCATCCAAGCAAGGCCTCATCAGTAACGCAGCAGGTAGTCAAATTCAAAGAGGCTTTCTTGGTCCTTCGATTGGGATAGATCTTTTTGCCCTCACTGAGAGAGTGCTCTGCTGCTCCACTCATTGCTGCAAAATCTCCCAGTGCAGGTCTACGTCCTCTCTTGCCCATCATGGCGTTCCCCCCACCTCCAGCACAGCCCTTCACTGTAGCTAGCCAGTCGTGGTTCTTGAGCATACTTGTGAGGAGATCATGCCTTGCTAGCAAAGACTGTTGTTCAAAAGTATCAATGAAGATGTGTTGTGTGTGTGTTTTTGGGGGAGAGAATGTCAGAGAGAGAGTAACTGAAGTTGCAGCTTTTCTTGAAGCAAGTCATCAACCCATTTCACATGTAATAGCGACAATTCATGGGTTGATTAACCCACAATTTGCCATGGTGTGTGTGAGGTGCATGCTACCACCATTTTGCATATGCAACCTCTGATTGGGCTGATCAGGTGTTGCTCCATGTCATCCGAACCCAGACACTACAGATTAATTATGGGTTAAATAACCCCAGTTAACAACTAGTTATTTGTTAGCTTAAGTCTGGGTTCTTTCTATCCATTCAGATAGCCCAGTATGATCTGTTCCAAGTGGCACTGACTCCCTAAGGCTGAGTTCTCTCTCTTCACTTGCTCTCTGGTCCTTTTGCTGGAGATGCCAGGACCTAGTACATGGCCCCAAAATGTCAGCCTGCATCCCAAATGTTTGTTGTCCCAAATGCTCAGACTTTGACCCAGTGTATTTCAGACTGTTCTTCTTTGGGGAGCTTTGGTTCCTTGGGAGCTTTGCAGGGGTTTCTCAGTGGGAAGAGCAATTAACGGCAGGTGGATTCATCTGAAAAGCACCATTTGCAGCCTGCCCATAGAATGCACAACTGAAGGGGTAGGGTGGCCACATGAATTTCCCCAAAACAAGAAATGCATCACCAAACCAAAAGGACAAAATAAAGATGGTGATTTGCATAAAATCTGGAAATGCCAATTTATATGTATAGATGTAAATTTAGAAGTGATTATTATAATTTAAGCAGAGAAATGCAGTACATAGTGGGGTAAACTGTGACCCTCTGACCTGTGTGCCTTCATCTGCTGTCAACTAGAGGATATCTTCAAATACAGGACTGTTCTCAGTAAAAGAAGATTTATATGGCCACCCTCCGAAGGGGAGTGCTGGGTGTGTTTTAGGGCAGAAGATATAAGAGGGTCACTAGGTGGTTGACAATAGATTGGCGGCGGTTCCTGGCTCCCAATTGTTTATTAACAGAAACAACAAAAGATACTTCCCCACCGCTGCTACTTCCAAATATGCAGCTGAAATCCCTGATCTGAATGAACTCAGATATACATTTGCACTTGCATGCAGAAGTGTGTGGCTCATGGGATGCCAGTAGCAGAGACAGTAAGCCTGTCTATACCAGTTGCTGGGGGAAATGGGTGGGAGGGCACTGTTGCATTGTGTCCTGCTTGTGGGTCCATGGTTGACAGCTGGTTGGCCACTGTGTGAACAGAGTGCTGGACTAGATGGATCTTAGGTCTGACCCATCAGGGCTCTTCTGATGTTCTTAGGTAACTCCATCCCCTAAACTACCATTTTGAATCCAGTTCCAGCCCCTCCCAGTCACCATTTTGCGACCGGCTTTGGTTGACAAACGTTGGGTTTCAAAAGTCGATCCTTATAGTCTGAGGTCTGCCCACACCTGTTTTAGGGAACACTCGCGCGGGACAATCAGGAAGTCCAACGGTCCGTGAAACTCAGCGTACAAAGATACGATTAGATGTTCCCCCTTTACCAATTGTTTGCATCACCTCTCTCGTGTCTGCTCTTTTCTAGGTACCGGGGGCTGATCCTTGTGCTGACATTCTTATGCTATGCCACTTTCCATCTGTCTCGGAAGCCCATTAGCATTGTGAAGGTATGTTGCACACATCCCTGCGGGTGAGCGAGTCTTACATTGGACATGTGGCGTATTCAGGTGAAGCCCAAGGCTGTCATCCTGTACACTGGGAATGTGTGGGTATGCAGAACCTCTTTCAGACTGAGGGTCAAATCCCATTTTAGAGAAGCTTTTGGGGGCTGCATTCCAGTTGTGGTTGGGTCCAAAGGCAGGAGGGCCAAAGAGGCTGGATAGAAATACCAAAAATGCCAGCATATTTTAGCTTAATGCTGTTCCTGCCAGTAACTAAGCCTTAGGAGACGCATTTCAACCTTTTGGAATGGGGGGGGGGGCTGCAGAAAAGCTGTGAAATCACCAATCAAAGGGAAAGGTGTTGCAGCCATTGGAGAACCCTGAAGGGTCAGGTTGGTCCCCTAGGAGGGCCTTATTTAGCCCCCAGGCCTGAGGTTCCCCACCTCTGCTATGCACGCTTAGTTGGGAATGAGCTCCATTGTACACAGAGCGATTTACATCCCAGTAAACATTCATAGGATTGTGCTGTATGGGCCACTGAGCCAAATATGGAGAGAGCCAGTGTGGTGTAGCGGCCAGAGTGTTGGACTGGAAGTCAGGAGATCTGAGTTCTAGTCCCCAGTCAGCTATGGAAGCTCCCTGGGTGACTTTGGAGCCAATCAAAGACTCTCAGCCCAACCTACCTCACCGGGTCATTGTTATGAAGATAAAATGGAGAGGATTATGTATCCCTCCTTGGGTTCCTTAAGGATGAAAGGCAGGATATAAATGTAATAATACATAAATAATGTGTATTCTTCTCCTGTTTGCCCCCTGCCTCCACTTCCCCCTGCCTTCTGATATCTCCCTGTGCCATTTTCTTGTCTGCATGCTCCTGGGTCCTCTTGTACTATTTAAAGACCCATTCATATCAATGGCATAATAATAATAATAATAATAATAATAATAATAATAATAACAACAACTGCTAATGCTAGTTCCTGTCTTTTTCCTTTCTCCTTTTATCAGAGTGAACTGCATTATAACTGTTCCTCACGGGAACACAATCCAGTCAATGGTTCAAACAGCACTACGTGGTGTGACTGGAAACCATTTGGTAAGATGTCATTTGCCTCCTGGTATCTCTTACGCTGAAAGACCAAATTCCTTTTGGGCCTTTAAAAGTGGCTGCTGCAGAGCCAAAGAGGGCAGGGCTGTGAAATGGGATGGGATGTCATGGCGTAGCCATAGAGCCAATACGTTGCATGCAGGAAGTCCCCGGTTCGATCCCCAGCAGTTCCAGGTCGGAATGAACTAGGGCTGTGACTGGAGCTGGATCTCGAATCTGGGCCGGATTGGGGCCGGATTGGTCCAGATCAGATCCTTGATCCGGATCTGCTCCGGGTCCATGCAAAGCCCTCCCTCCCGCTCTCCCCTCTCCTCAATGTCGGCTGGTTGCTTTCCCACTCACGCTGGGTGGTGACGTCACCCGCCGCAACTGGCAAATGTGGCACTGTAATTAGTTAGAGCGCTGCATTTGCTGGTTGCTGCGGGTTACGTCATCACCCAGAGTGACCAGGAAATGTGGCGGCCCACAGCGAGGACGGAAGACGACGGCAGGATGATGGCAGAGGAGGCAGCAGGTAAGCAGGGTGATTGGGGGGAGGGAGCGGGGAGAGCAGGAGGGAGGGCTCTGCACGGACCCGGAGCGGATCCAGATCCAAGGAGGATTAGATTGGGCCCGATCCGACATGGGTCAGATCGGGCCCAATCCGGACATCCCAGATCGGGTTCCAGATCGGATTGGGGGTCCGTGCACAGCCCTAGAAAGAACAAGCCAGAACTCTAAAGGAGCTAGCCAAGGAGCTATGCACTTTGGGGGTATGGATCAGCACCTTGGGTACCTCCTTTAGAGTTCTGGCTGATTCTGACTGAAACCTGGAGCTAATTCACCACCCCACTGACATCGCAGCCACCAGTCTCCATTGCCATGCTCCCAAAGCCATAGAATCATAGAATAGTAGAGTTGGTAGGGGCCTATAAGGCCATCGAGTCCAACCCCCTGCTCAATGCAGGAATCCGCCTTAAAGCATCCCTGACAGATGGTTGTCCAGCTGCCTCTTGAATGCCTCTAATGTGGGAGAGCCCACCACCTCCCTAGGTCATCGGTTCCACTGTCGTGCTGCTCTAACAGTGACTGGGATTGTTTCCAGGAATGATGATGATGAAATACCAGTCATTTCAATACTGGAGCCTGTGTATGGGATGCTGCTGGGCCTGAGCTGAACTTGTCCTGTTCTTTCCTGTAGATCAGGACAACTATAAGGAGCTGTTTGGAGCCTTGGATAATGCTTTCCTGGTTGCTTATGCCATTGGAATGTATATCAGGTGTGTACTCGAAATACAAGGAGAACAACATAGATCTGTCTTTTGCAGGAGTCCTGTTTGGGCATCCATGTGTGGGGGATCAGGTGGATTAGCCATGCCTCTTGTGCCACATCCCCAGGCCAGAACCGGCACCCTCTGGACAAGGGAGCCTGCAGCAGCAAGCAGTGCTGTACAGCTTTTGGAGGGCCCTTGGGCAAGAGACCCTCAATGGCCCCCCTTCCCCCTGTGAATCTACCTTCTCCTCGACCTTGTCATCGGCTGCTCTTGCTCCTCCTCCTCTTTCTCATCGTTGATACCACTTGCATGCTTGGCAGGCAGAGGGCCAGTGAGCAAGGAGGCAGAGGGGCATCTACTGCGCCTCCTTCTCACACCACCACCTTTGTCTGGGCTGGAGCAAGAGGCTGGCAAAGAAGCAGGTTGCAATGGGGAAGAAGAGGAGCAACTCCGGGGGGGGGGGGTGTCTGCTGGGGTGTGAGCCCGCAGCACATGCCCAAACAAGCCTGCCCTGATGAACTAGTTTTTTCTTCCCTTGGAGTTTAAAAACATCAATAATAATGACAAGGAGGAGGAAGAGCAAACAAAAGTGATATCCCCTACGCTTAGCCCGAAGTGGTGTAGTCCTTTTGACTGCCTCAGCATTCTGCCATCTCATCCCTACCTCATTCCTCCACATCCGTAGACCCAAACCTTGCCACTGGCAGCTGCATGCAGCCATAAGAACTAGCATCTTCAGATGACAAGAGTTTTCTCACTGAGGACTTCTGCCCGATCCCTTTTAGAAACAGAATGCTGGACAGATTTAGCCAGGCCGTTCTTATGATCTTCATTCCTCTGGCTCCTTCCGTGTCATTAGCCATTTTGATGAGATCTTGCTTCACCTTCGCTGATAGTCCACGGCCAACCCCTGCCACGGATGACATCAGCCACCTGGCACATGGATTTGGCAGCTTAACACAAATGTTGGAAATATCAAATGATCCCAGAGGTGTTCCTGGGACAAATCCATACCTACCATTTGATTAGTTTGGCGCAACTTGTCAGGAGCCGGCCGCACCCTGATGGCAATCAATCCACTTCGAAACTAGGCAGGAAGCAGTTCAGAGATACAAACTTCCTGTAGCTGGTTCATAATGGCAGATGGATAAGCAACCTGCTAATGCAGGGCTTGAGGTGTCAACGACACTTTTAACCAAATGATGGATTCTGTTTGCTGAGGCCTGCAGCAGGATGTTTTGCCGCCTAAGTAGATTTTAAAGAGCTCTATGGGGTTATTTCTAGCCCGGGTGGAGATGGCGTGTTGCCAGGGATTGGGCCAGGGCCAGAACCTAGATTCCCCTCCTGAGGTCATAGCAGTGTTTATGGCTCCAGGAGGGCATTGCAAACAATCCAATGTTCTTGATATGTTCTCCCAAAGACCATAGGATGGCTGTCCCTATTTCCTACAAGCAAATGTGAGCATTATATCTGTCCCCAATATATGCAGCAATCCTAAGGTGACCATATGAAAAGGAGGACAGGGCTCCTGTAGCTTCAAGAATTGCATAAAAATGGGAATTTCAGCAGACATTACTTGTATGCATGCAGCACCTGGTGAAATCTCCTCTTCATCACAACATTAAAGCTGCAGGAGCCCTGCCCTCTTTTGTATCTGGTCCTTCTAATATAGCTCCTGTAGCTTTAACTGTTATGATGAAGAGGGAATTTCGCCAGGTGCTGCATGCATACAAATTTATCTGCTGAAATTCCCTTTTCTATGCAACTGCGAAAGATACAGGAGCCCTGTCTTCCTTTTCATATGGTCACCCTAAGCAATCCTCATTCTCTAATGCTTCAGACGGTGTCACAGAAGATCCTTCCTAGTACACATTTGGAGTAAATAAAAGCTTGTCTTAGAAAGCATTTCACTCTTTCCAAAAGAAAAATATTTCATAGGATTTTTTTCCCCAGAGTTCCCCCGAATTTCCATTATTATTTTTTTGTGATTGCAAAAAATGGTCCTTAGAAAACGAAAGATCTCCGGTTTCCTTTCAGGGTCTTCACATTTTCACTCCCACATGACAGTGGGTTTCCTAAGGTACCAGTGGAGCATGGGAAAAAAACACACTGTAGTATCTTCTGCACTGTTGCACTAACTCTCTAAGCGGTTCTGCATGTGATCTGCATGGTAGCGTTCCTGCATTAGCAGGGGTTCAGTCTGGATCTCTTCAGAAGCCCTTTCCAATTCCATGATACTAAGCTAAACTTTGAGAACAAGTTCTTGGGATTAATACGCTCTTCGTTTCCATCTCCCACAGTGGGATTTTTGGCGAGCGCCTCCCCTTGCGCTACTATCTCTCCGGAGGCATGTTGCTGAGTGGGCTGTTCACATCCTTATTTGGCCTGGGCTACTACTGGAACATCCACCAACTTTGGTATTTTGTGCTTGTACAGGTATGGAGCTTCGACACATCTTCCAACCCAGTTCTCTCTACAGGTTTATGCTAGGAGATCTCTCTAGTCAGGCCTATCACCATCATGCGACATCCTCAAGATGCTGCCAGGGCCAACAGAGGTTTTCCTCACCACCTCCTACATGATGCTTTGATCTGGATATGGCAGAGGTTGAACATGGGATCTCTGCATGCAAAGGGTGTGCTCCGTTGCAGAAGTCATTGTCTTCAATGAGACCCAAGCGATAGACTGGGTTCATCCAACTCGCTAATGCCCACTCAGTGATTGAGTGTGGATTGTTGTTGAACCATGGGTTGTTTGTTGAACTGTGGGTTAGCATGTTTACTGAACATTTTCTGCAGGGTGGCTTGTTAACCATGCAATATGGCTGATTTTTCTTGAACAAGCCACCTTGAGAACACATGGATTGTTTGGGGTGGATAACAAGCCACACTGCATAGTTAACAAGCCATCTGTGGAAAATGTCTTGAGTTCAGACAGCATGCTAACCCACAGTTCAACAAACAACCCACGGTTCAACAACAATCCATGTGGGAAAAGCCCAATAGTGACTTATCCATATTCAGTTTTTTAAAAACTATCAGAAACATTGCTACTTATCCAAGTTCAGTTGTCAAAAAACAATCAATCAGAAAACCAGATATGTTTGTACATATGTAATTTGTAACCCGACTTTCTGCCCCCCCCCCAATACAGCTAACAGTAAAATTTGGATTAAACACAAACAACTTAATTAAAACATAACATAAAATGACTACATTAAAGACATGATTAAAAACATATCCAAAAGCTCTCTCAGAAATACCAGGGTAGTTAGTTGGACTCTTAGTGAATCATAGGGTTTTTAAAATTAGACATAAACATGGGACTAAGATGCTCAGACCCAAACTGGAAACACGTCATCCTGTCCTTCCTCCATCATCGAACCCAATAACCTCTCATTTGACTGCAGTGTCTCGTTCAGACAGACGCAGCCCAGATGGAAAAAAATAGACTATCCTTCTTGAAGTTCTTCCGATGGCTAAATATATCTGGCTTCTGTTTGCCCAGCCTGCCACAGAGCTGGACATCAGAAACTGGTTTTCCCATGAAGAGAGGTGGTGGGGAAACTTCCTTGAAGAAGTTAATAGAGACAACCCAGATATTGTATGGGAAAGGCTGTTCGGAAACTCTGTGCAGATACAAGCATGTGATGGTGGTATTATTCATATGTCTCCATCGCTGCACATGTGATTTTAACATCATTGGGGACGACTCAAGCTCAGGTCCAAGCTCTGCCATTGGTGGGATCATGAGAGTCCATATGTTGAAGAAAGTTGCTTATTAGTGGGGTGGTCCACAGTTTAATTGGTCACCATTGATGTAAAGACATACATACATTTAATTTAATCAATAGTGACCCATTGTACTGCCTGCCAAGTTTATATGGTGTTAGTCAATGTCAATTTCCCAAACTAGTGTACAAATATTAAAAAAGAAATAGAAATAGGAAAGAAATAATTTTAAAAATCAGTGGCATGCCAATCTAGTGTAGTGGTTAGAGTATTGGACTGGGACTTAGGCGATCCAGGTTCTAGTCCACACTCGGCCATGAAGCTCACTGGGTGACATTTGCCAATCACAGACTCTCATCCTAACCTACCTTACAGGGTTGTTATGAGGATAAGAGAAGAAGAGGACTATGTGAGCCACCTTGGGTTCTATGCAAGAGAGAAAAAGGTGGTTTATAAATGTAATCATAAATAATAATACCAGAAACTTTAAAACTACAGCAACCATGCTGTCCAGATGTGTTGGACTGCAAGAGTAGGGTAACGACAGACCAAAACACTTGCAGAGCAGAAACAGTTTCTACTGAAGGCACAACAGCAATGAAGGTCTTACCTCCTCTGAAAAGACAACAGGGGATTCTGCAGATTTTTGAAGGTTGAGCATTTCAGAGCTCTGGTGGTGCCACAGGGAATGCCACAATCCTCATGCAGGTCACCCTGGTTTCCTCGGGAGAAAGAACTTTAACCAGGGCCTCACTGGTATATCTTAAATGTCAGTAGACTTCATTTTTGGGGGTGGGGGGGCATTAGCCCTTGAATCAGTTTCTCATTAATTACATTTCAGTGACGTTGATCACACTTCAGTCAATTTGCATAAAGCCATGTGCCCTTTTTTCAGGACCTTGATGGAAGCATTTGATAATTTACAATTTAATAAACCAACCATGCCATGTTGTTGTTGCTTTTTTAGGGGAAACCTTTTTTAAAAAATTCCCTGAATATACGAAAAGATTTGAAAAATCAAACTAGCGACTGAGTCTCTCCCTCCGCAATTAAACTTTGCCCCATGATTTATTAACTAAAGCTGATTGAGCGACTGGATTGATTAATCCATTAATTCGCTGATAAAAACCAGTCCAGGCATGTGGTCCAAGTTATGAGTAAGTCATTTCTTTTTGTATCTTGTGAGGAATGCTTGGATTACCATCAATCCGCTGCTGTTGATGCCTGTGTCCTTGTATAACTCTGGTGAATCATTTCATAATGAGCTTCATTCCATGGGCGTGGGCCCTGCCTTGCTGCCTATTAACATAAAACTCGCAACTGAACTCTTATCTGGCCCCTAGCTTGCTATTTCTCCTTCTTAGAAATGCCAAAGGCAAATCTCCGATACAGACAAATCTAAAGACAGGATGGCATCCAGTTTTTTCTACACCCACTACCCTATTTGTTTTTGTATTTATTTATTTATTTGTTTATTTATATTCATTCATCTTGCATGTTTATCTGCTAAAAGATGTGTTTGCTGCTTTAAAAAAAAAGTTAAACTTCCTCAAGAGGGCAAGGAAAGTGGCTTTGCAATTGATATAAGGGCTGACCAATCAACACCGAGCTCTGTGAAGAGTTGCATGGTGGCTTTGTGATTGACACAGAGACTGATATATTGGCACTGTCCAGAGCTTTTTTTAAAAAATGTGCAGCCAAACACAAAATGTGCAGTTCCAAAAGAACATTTGTGCAGTTCTAAAATTCAAGTTGTACAGATGTTACATTGTTAGCTGATGTAAAAACTGACTGATAATGATGAGAAAAATTACCTCCCCCCCCCCCCCCCGCCAAAAACTTTCCCGGGAGAGCTTCCAATATGAAGGAAAAATGGAGGCCTCTTCCTTGGAAAATCATGGAACGTTGTCAATGTTATAAGAGTGGTGAGGCCATAATAAATAATATCCAATATTACTTTTTTAAAAAAGAGAGATCTGATTGGTACCAAGCTACATTGAAACATTTATGTCAGAAAGTATCATTACGACAAAGCAGCCAATCTAGTCTCCAATGTGAAAAGCTTGAATATAATACTCCTCTGCATTAGTATTGTCAAATTTCCAGTTCTGAGGATTCCCCCCCCCACTTTGTGTAGACTTCTAAATGTCATGGATTGTGACTCTATGTGACAGAGCATGTGCAAACACACATTGTACACACACACACATATTCCCTGTTGTTAAAATAAAGCAAGACAATTAGAACCTTTTGATGGCTATAAATTAATAAATGTGGCAGGATCAAACTGGCAGAGGAACTTTACGGGCAGAGTTCCTTGAGAGACGATAGGGCAAAGGCAAAAGAACCTAAGAAGAACCCTGCTGGTTCATACCAAAGGCCTAACTTGCACTGCATTCTGTTCACACAGTGGCCAGCCAGCTTCTCATGGGAAACCCATGAGCAAGACATGAGTGCCACAGCACCCTCCCACCCATGTTCTCCAGCGACTGGTATGCAGAGGCATAGTGCTTCTAATGCTGGAGATAGCATATAGCCATCAAGACTAGTAGCCATCCATAGTCTTCTTCTCCATGAATTTGTCCAATCCCCTTTTAAAGCCATCCAAAGTGGTGGTCATCACTATGTCTTGTGTAAGTGAATTCCATAGTTTAACAGGTGCTGTGTGAAGAAGTACTTTTGCGTTATGTATATGTCTGCACACTCCCGAAGACAGCGAATCCTAAAGACCCCTTAAGCTGGCTTCTCCCATTCTCCCAAAGGGCTAGGGAACATAGAATGATAGAATCCTAGAGTTAGAGAGGGCATTGTAGTAGGCTAGTAAGTAGGTCAAGTATTCTAACTCCCTGTTCAATGCAGGAAAGCCAGAGCTAGATCATGCCTAACAGATGGCTGTCCCGCCTCTGTTTGAAGATGCCCAGCAATGAAGAGCACCCTGCTTCTAGAAAATTGGTCCCATTGTCAAACCATCAAGGTGTATCTCCTAACCTTCAACCAAACTCTTCAACCTCCTGTGACTTAAACCCATTACATCTAATGTTGTCCTGTCAGGCAGTAAAGAACAAGTCCTGCTCTCCCTGACAGTAAGAATACTAGCAAAAGGGAGATGGGCTCTTTGCCCATCCATGGGCAAAGTCATCTGGACCATGGTTTTGGAGCTTTGTCCATCCTTGGTCCAACAGGGGATGGTGGAGATTGTGTCCTTCTCCATTTTTTCTGTCTGCCGCTACCTCCCTCCATCAATTGCTTGGCTAATCTTCTGTAGGGAAGTGGATTCTGTGTGATGAGTCATGAGCACCATTCCTCAAATAGCGGCATGGGTAGGACTTCTTCTCTGCATCTGTGGGCTGCAGGTAAAGTGTCTCTCGCCATATTGCACAGCGCTATTTTTGGAGCCAGTTGGGCAAGAAGTCCTATTGCTCTGCCTTCCTTCTCACTGCCATCACTTGAAACCGCCTCTGCAACACATCATAATTTCACCTCCTCCCATGCACTAATGGGTTGAGCTTCACAACCAGTTTGTGCAGTACGTCGGCAAAGCTTTTGCTCAGGGGAAAATCTGGAGTGCTGAAAGATGAAGCGCAGGCTTTGCAGGGTGGAAACATTCCCAATTGCCGAGTTCAGTGCCTTTATGGACTTGTTTGGGATGTACACAGGCAGTTGCCAGGAGTTCGTTGTGCTCTACCATTAGGGCTGGCTCTACCATTAGGCAGTGAGGTGATTGCCTCAGGCAGCAGATGTTGGGGGGGGCAGCAATGGCTCCCTCCCAGCTGTTCTTCCTGAACTCCCTCGCTGCCCCTCTCCGTTGGAATACAGAGTTGTGTATCCTATACAACCTGTCCAGCCTCACCTGCCCCAAACTAGCTTGCTCCCTTGGCTGCAGTTATGGTGGTCACTTAAGAACCACCAAAAAAAGAAGAGGACAAGGGTCACCAAAACCAAAAAAAATCCCAAAAACATAGATTTGCATAACATTTGCATTTGCCAACCTACAGTTATAGATGCAAATTCAGGAATAATAATGATAATCTAAACAGAAATACAGTACACCTCGCCCTAGTGTGGAAGATTGTGATCAGGTGACCCATGTGCCTGCCTGTTCGGACTGCTGTTGAAATGCTCACTGCACATGGGCAACAGTTGTTCTGCTTCTTTACCTTTAAACTTGCACTGTGCTGCATTTTTTGATCTATTTATTTCCGATGATTTGTTGGGGGTGGGAGAAACATAAAGAAATTGTGACCAAAAATTGTGGGAAGGGCTGATTGAGGAGTCCTTGCTGTTGTGCTAGTAGTTGCTCTTCTCCTCCTCCTAACAACAACAACAACAACAACACAAAACCAAAACTGCCTCACTCAGCTTTTAAGCACTCAGCACTGGGAAAACCCTGAGGCAGAAGATCCTCAGAAAGCTCAAGCAGCCGGAGAGGCTGTAAGGACAGAACAGGGTAAAAATGATAAAATATAGAGCACACACCACCACCCTCAGCTGCTTCCTTATAGTAAGTGTGTGTGTGGTGGTGGTTGGGTTCCACCGATGGTCCCTTGCTCAGGAGCCTGGAGGTGGGAAGACTGAAAGGTGGCTAAGAAATGTATAAAATCAATATGAACTAGCTTGACTCACTCAGACCATGAGCCTATCCACATTGCCCTTAAAACGACTTATATTCTGTTTAAAAACGTGGTTTTTGAAGTCATTTCATTACATGGTAGGACACACTGAGCAGTACTGACGTTTCATAGTGACTGCTTCTTCTGTCCTGAAAGCGTTCAGTAGTGTGACACATGGTTAATTCTTTGTCTGTTCTTGTTTAGTTTCTGTTTTGCAGGCTGCTTGACCCGCCCACTTCTGTCTCTGCAACTCAAGCAGCCTGAAAAACAAAAACTAAAGCAGAAGAGTCAATGAATTAACCCTGTAATACACCAGTGAACACGGAGGAAGCAGTCACTATGAAACGTAAGTACTGCCCAGTGTGTCCTACCACGTAATGAAACAACTTAAAAACCATGTTTTTAAACAGAATATAAGTCATTTTAAGGGCAATGTGGATAGGCACCATGTGCGCTGGTACTTTGTTGCTCAGAAAACCTTTCCAGCTTTTCTGCGGGTACCTGGAAAAGTTGGGCAGGTACAGCGGGTACCTCCCAGCTGTTGCCCTCCCTGCTCGCCTGCCTGCCCACCTCTCTGAGATCCCCCCTTTCTCAGCCACTCCTCCCGTTCCCTCACAGCCGCTCCCCTCTGTTTCCTCCCATCCGTTCCCCCCCCGCTCCCCCTCCACTGGTTCTGCAATAATGTTTCAATGCCAGCTGTATCAGCTGTGTTTATATAGCCTGTTGCTTAGCAACATAAAGTTCTTCTCATAGCTCCTGTTGCTTAGCAACAGAAAGTTCTTGCTCAGAAATTTGAGCATGCCACACATTGCCACGCATCACCTTAGCATTATATATTTGTGGGAATGCATGGTCAATGTAAACCTGCATTGTTAATAAAGCCGTTTTTGGTGTAAGGAGTTCAAGTGTTCAGGAGACACAGGTTCAAATCTCCACTAATCCACAAAGCTTATTGAGCAACCAGTTATTATCCCTCACCCTAACCTACCTTGCAGGATTGTTATGAGAATGAAAGGACAAAAGCATGTGTCCACCTCTCATTGGAGGGAGGGAAAGATAAATATGGTTACTGGGGTTTGAGTTTTTTGTACACAATAAAAAAGGGGGAAGGGGCGTGGCCAAAGACAAAAGGGGTGTGGCCAAAACACCAGCATATGGTGATGTAAAGCTCCTCCCCCTAATAACTAAGCCTTCAGAGAGGCATCTAAACCTTTTAGAATGGGGAGTAAAACCACCAATCAATTTTGGTTGGGGAAGGGGAGTGGGTCCATGGGAAGGGCAAGGACACCTGGGAAATCCTGGAGGGCTGGATTTGGCCCCCTGATAATAATAATATAATAATAATATATTTATTTATTACCCGCCTCTCCCTCCGGATCGAGGCAGGGAACAACATAATCATAAAACACACAAAACTCATAAAGCCCCACATAAGCTGGCTTTGGTCTCGGGGCCTGAAGTGTAAAGGATGCATTTCTGTCCCACTCACCATGTCTTTCTCCCTCTCCTTCTAGATCCTCAATGGCTTAGCACAGACAACTGGATGGCCATCAGTGGTGACATGCGTCGGCAACTGGTTCGGAAAGGGGAAGTGAGTCCGGTTTCTGTCCAGCTGCATCTTGTGGGTTGTTGTTTCGGCCTTTCAAGTCCCCGTTGCTTAATCCTCATCTCTGGAGGAAGTGCCTGATTTATTCCTTCACTGAAACAGGAAATGTAGCCATGGGCTAGAAAATGGGGCAATAGTTTGATTGAGCCTAGGGTGCCTCCATGTGTATGTTGATCGTGTCGGCTTCCATTCTTAATAGCAAGTGGGCTCAAGGCACCATAGGTGGGAACCATTCCGTTTGATCTTCATAAAAGCCCTGCGAGGTAGGCCAGGCCAGGCCGAGAGATCACACCTCACTGGAAGCCACCCGGAGAGCTTCCATGCCTGAACAAAGATTTCAACACGGATTGCCTGCGTTCATGTTTGTCAGCACTCTGCCCATTAAGCCACACTGATTTTCAAAAGGAGAAGCGAGTGTGGTGTAGTGGTCAGACTCGTATGTCCGGGGAGATCCAGCTTCAAAACGCATAAATCCCATTGGGTTATCTTGGATGATTCAATATCTCTCAGCCCAGGGGTGCAGAATCTTGGGCAGCAGGCCAAATCTGGCCCTCTGGAGGTTCCCAGAAGGCCACACCCCTTCCCCTGGCCCCAGCTCCTTTCCCTCAACCACTGATTTTGGGTAGTTTCGCTGCTTTTGTGCAGTTCCCCCCCCATTCTAAAAGGCTGAATTGCCTCTCCGAAGGCTTGGTTACTGGCAGGAAGAGCTTGAAGCTAAAATATGCTGGTGTGTTTGGATTTTTTGGCTCTGCCCTTTTTGCCTTTGGTCCCACCCACTGCTGGAATGCTGCCCCCAAGAGCTCTTCTGAAAGGGAATTTGGCTTTCAAGTTGAAAGAGGTGCTGCACCTTGTCCCAGCCCAATGTGGAATCATAGTCTCTGAGAGATGGGCTTGTAGGCCAACTTGTCCAACCCCCCTGCTCTACGTATGGCCTGTTCAACTTACCTCACAGGGCCATCAAAAGGATACAATGGGAGAGGTAGGGAGACCATACACACTGCCCTCAGCATCTTGGATGAAGGGAAAGATTTAAAAACGTAATGAACACACATTCATTACTGGTTGTAGCTGTGTAGGTAGTCACCATATGGATGGTCATTTCTCTTCTCTAAGTCACTGGGCCATGTTTCCTAGTTTCAATATTGCTGAGTTCAGACACCATTCCAAATCATGGTTTGCAAACCCACTTCGAACCATGGTTTCTCCTCCTGGCTTGACAGCTGATTGGTTGCCCCATTCAGACATTTCATTAAACCATTAAGCATCCTTAATGATGGTTTGTTACTCAGGCAGTAAGCCTATGTTAACCAATTGCTGGGGAACATGGCTGGGAGGGTGCTGTTGGCTTGTATGTCCCTGGTCGACAGCTGGTTGGCCACTGTGTGAACACAGTGTTGGACTAGATGGACCCTTGGTCTGATCCAGCATGGCATGTTCTTAAATCATCATTAAGGAAGCTTAATATTGTTAGATGAGATGTCTGCATTGATCAAACACAATTTGCAATCAGCTCTCAAACCATGGGTTGACGTGGGCTTTCTAACCATGATTTGGAGTGGTATCTGAACTGACCAAGCCATAGTCTGTCCATTTGTGCCAACTCGAATGGCTGCTGCACCCTGGATGGCAAAAAGAACTTAGGAAGCTTAGAGGAAGGGAGGAAAAAGAAGACAAACAACTCTTAAGCATGGTTTCTCCATTGCAAACTGAGAAGCTCAAACCACGGTTCTGGGTGCAACTTATTCTTAGCGCAAACCTTTGGTATGACATGTGAACTGAGCCATTAAAAAACTGAGCGGGTTTTCTGGCATAGCAGAAAAAGGTGATCTAGCGGTTTCTGTCTCTTTAACACCTTCCAGGCGAGGCTTGATCATGGGCATATGGAATTCGCACACCTCTGTAGGGAACATCTTGGGGTCCTTGATTGCTGGTGCCTGGGTTTCCACCGCTTGGGGCTTGTCATTCATCGTTCCTGGGATCATCATAGCCGTCATGGGTGTCATCTGCTTCTTGTTCCTCATTGAATGTGAGTATTGCAAATGGCTGAAGAGCAGGATGTGGGTGAGGGTTTTTGATTAATTTATTTAATATAGGTATAAACCAGCTTTCTGGACCACGGGTACCAAAGTGGGCTCACAACATTGCACCTATAAAATACAATGTAATGTAATATATTATTAGTATTAGTATTGTCTCTTTTCTTCCTCTTGGTGGTTTTTCTAAACGGATATGACAGGCTTTGCCAGGTCATGCTGTCTTTCACTGATTCAGGAATTTCCTGACAATTGAGCATTTCCTGACTGCTTTCTGGATGTTGGTGTGGATGTATTTTGGTAGGCCCAGTTTCTGAAGGCTTTCTGTAAATTTTTTTGATGTGATGTCAGTGACTGATGTGACTATCGGAATAATTGTGACCTTTTCCTGTTGCCATAGTTCTTTAACTTCCATGGCCAGTGGTGTATATTTTTTCTGTCTTTTCCTCTTTCTTTTCTGAGACATTTTTGTCATTCGGTATTGCTATGTCAATGAGGTATGTGTGGTTTTATTTTTTGTCTATAACTGTTATGTCTGGTTGGTTGCAAGGTATTGTCTGTATGAATTGTTCTGTCCCAGTATAGTTTATGATCTGCATTTTCCAAGATTGTTTTGGGTGAATGAGGTTGTTGATGAATTATTATCATTAATATTATTTTACAAAACATTTAATGTTAAAAATACAAAAAACACACAACACATTAAAACGTTTAAAGGCTCAATCCTATGCATATTTGGACAGAAAAAAGCCCTACAATTCCACCGCCAGCTATTTTAATGCCCTTTGGAATGCTGTCTTAAGCATACTCTAACCTGGCCGGAATTAAATTGTGCTAAAATCATTTGTCTTATTTATGAGAAAACAACATTTAGGATCAAGGTTTTAAAGTAATGCTCTCTATAGGTAAATTGCGCTTAATAGGAATATATCTAAAGAACATGATGAGCATGTTAGGCCAGCATTCCCCAACCTGAGTCCCTCCGGATGTTTTGGACCCCCAACTCCCATCATCCCTGGCTACTGACCATGCTGTGTGGGGCTGATGGGAGTTGAAGTCCAAAATGTTCGGAATGACCCAAGCTGGGGTACGGCTGTGTTAGGCTATACCAGTTTATAATGTTACTAAAAAAACATGACGAAGCACATGAATGTGATTGTCAAAATTGTCTCAAATATAAAATAATTATTTTACTGATCACCTTATCTATAAGCAAACAAAACTCCATGTAAAAATCCATGCAATCCTCAAAAGTCACCATATACGTACCAAAGCAGCATTGATATTCCAGGAAACCAGCCTGTGGAGATCAAGAATCACTTTCAACTTGTGTGGAACTTAAGAAAGATCTATGAACATCTTTGTGCTTCCTGTACGTGCAGCATTTTATACACAGTCAACCCAATGTTGCCACCTAGTGACAGAAAACAACATCCGTACTTCCTTCCCTGGCCTGAACTGATCTGTAGGTGATGCTCTGTTAGGGAGACCACAGCCAATGAAGGCCTTCTGTACCTTCGATTGATCATTATGTAGAAGAAGTAATTTTGGCTGGCACAGTTATCCCCACCCCCTGCCACACTGTGGCGTGACAAATTGCACCAGTAATCACTTCCTCTCCTCCTTTTATCTCCATACCACCCATCTCAAAGTGTCAGAATCAAATGGATCAGGCTTCCCTAGTAAGGATGGATGAGAATTTAGCTTCAGTTTGCAAATCTCTCGAAAATGCCTGGTTCTCAACCTTGAATGAAAATGCGAATGGGAAGGCATGTTCTCCAAAAATGTACATTATCATCATCATCATCATAATCATCATCATTATATCTCTTTCTCGCTCATGGCGTTTTTTCTAGATGAACATAACGGGCTTTGCCAAGTCATGCTGTCTTTTACAAATTCAAGAATTTCCTGATAATTGAGCATGTTTTAAGTATGACTGCTTTCTGGATGTTGATGTGGATGTATTTTGGTAGGCCCAGTTTCTGAAGGTTTTCTCCTGTATAGTTTTTTGATGTGATGCCCGTGACTGATATAACTAACACTCAGCTAGAGAAGCACATCACAAATCCTGAAGTCTGTTCCACTGTGCTCAATGGAACGTACTCCCGTGTAACCGTGCATAGGTCCATTTGTCTGTTCTCCTGTGTATGTGTGTATTATATATAAATAAATTATTTATTATTTTTAAACAGATTGCTTTACTAAACAAACCACTGCAAACACTAAGTTATTACTATATTTTTAGACATTGGGCACCCTGAAACCAATTACAAACATTAAAAAGCAGTGAGACCCATCAAATACTTTTCAACAATAAGACATAAACAACCCTTCAACTTAAAATCAACTAATGGATTGCCATGTATCACACTTTGCTTATCATTTCAAAGTCTCCTAAATGGCCCCCATTCCCGTTCAAATTGATTTAAGCTGTATCTTCCCTGCTTAACCCAAAGAAAACATGTAATTTTGCTGAGGGTTGCAAAATCCCTCATTTTAATATGTCAGTCTTTTAGTCTAGGCATTTTTTTTCTTTTCCAACGTTTGGCATAAAGGACATGTGCTTCTAATATCATATGAAAGAGTAGCTTTTCTTTGTTCTTTGGTTCAGCATCTTTCAGATAAGTTAATAAACACATTTTAGAATCAAAAGGTGTAGTATATTCTGGAATATTACTAATATTAAAAGCAGTTTCATTCCAGAATATCTATTTACAAAATGTATAAACGGCTTTCTATCTAAAAAGATTCCTTTTCTGGAATCAATTTCCTTTGGTTACTGTTACTTATCTCTCTTCTATAAACCCATTATCGTAGCTACTTCCTGAATGTCAGAGCAATACGACAATGGAACCAATTACCTAGGGAGGTGGTGGGCTCTCCCACATTAGAGGCATTCAAGCGGCAGCTGGACAACCACCTGTCAGGGATGCTTTAAGGTAGATTCCTGCATTGAGCAGGGGGTTGGACTCGATGGCCTTATAGGCCATTTCCAACTCTACTATTCTGTGATTCTGTGATGTTCACAATTGCTGAATCAGAGCAAATCTTGAATCAGAACAAACAGCCAAGAGTTTGGCAAAACGCTCACACTGGTTTCTACTATCACCTTGCTCAGAAAGTTTGTACGTGGTTTTGTAATGCAGTCTCCCTCTCTTCCAGATCCAGAGGATGTGGACTGCAGCCCACCTCTCCATCATGTAAGTTTCACACGTCTTTTTCTTAGGCCTACAATCCCATACACACATACCTCGGAGGAAGTCCCATTCAACTTAATGAGGCTTACTTCTGAGTAGACATGCACTGTTAGATTTTCCTAGCACTGAACAGCGGCTTCTTCTTCCTTACACCATGGGGCTTGATGAGCTACTGTAGGGGATGGGGGGGGGGCAAATCAAGTTCCCTTCTTCACAGCTTATTTTGTGTAGACTAGCATCTTGCAGAGCATCATTTTGTTCTATAGTTTTCAATTTCATCTTCTTGTGCATTGCTTTGGGGCCAAAAAAGACATGAAAATTAACAACAACAACAATTTATTTCTTACCCGCCTCTCCCTCTGGATCGAGGCGGGGAACAACATTGAATACAAAATAGTATAAAAGACATAAAACTGATTAAAAACAAATAAAACGAATACATTATTAAAATAGCAATCAAACACCTTAAAATTCAGCTAGGTAGGCCTAGGTAGGTAAGTTTTACTCTCAACAGCCCTGGATCTGATCCCAGTTCTTCAAGGGTTGCCCCCTGACCAAGTAATTTATAGTGCTCAACAATCTCCCCCAACTCGCTCGTTCATTTGCCGCCTGTCCCCACATAGCCCGTGGCTTGAAAACCAAGCCTGATCCTGATTAAGGGGAGGTGGAAGAAGGAAGTGATAGATGTCCAACACAGTTAAAAGATACGGCATTTATGCTATGAGCCACATTGTCGCTTTCGATCCATTGAATGAATGCATATCAAATGAAGGAGGCATTGCTTAACAGTAAGAATGGAAGGAGCTCCCTAATAGTAGGTCGGACAATTTGTTCATCTCGCTCAGTATTTGTTCACTCAGCAGCTCTCTGGGGTCTCCGGTGGGTTCCCCTCCCCTTTTACCACCTCCTTCTTCTTCTTCTTCTTCTTCTTCTTCTTCTTCTTCTTCTTCTTCTTCTTCTTTTTGAGATGCCATGGATTGTTCTGCGTGCAAAACACCTTATATCCTCTCATAAAGAGGCTCAGCACATTTGTCGCTTCTGCCTATTCCATCTCCTTTCTAGAAAGAAGCCTCCTCCACGCCAGGACTTTTAGCATCCCTACTACCCACCTCCGTCACATCAGCTCTCAGGCTATTGTTGAGGAAGAAGGGGACAGAGCTCTGTCCGACATCTTTGCCAGTGCCACATCCTGATCACAATTAAGGCTGCTTTTGGCAAATCGGTCATCAATGGTTGGGAGATCCAATGACGCATCTTCCACATAATGACGACTTTGGCCCATGATATGCTCTGCTTGGTTAAACTAATCTCTGGATATGATTGGTTATATTTGGGAAAGTAGACTCGATTGACCCATAGAAGCATCCGATCCCTTCCGGGGCCCTGTGAGAGGCTGAGGTGGCTCACATTTCCCAGAATGCCTCAATCCAAACTCCTGAGGCATTGGGTTTTCTCTCAGGCTATCAGCTCGGATGAGAAAGGTCTTGAGGTGGAACATCCCATCAGTGACGGCAGCCTGAACATCACCAACAGCCAGGAGAACATCATTGACATGGCAGAAAGCGCCAAAGAACCCAAGGAGGACCGGGAAGCCATCAGTTTCATTGATGCCCTCAGGATACCGGTGAGTACAGCCCCATGGGCGGCCTTGCCAGTCAAGCTGCTTATTGAGAGGGGAAAATAGGTGTGATGCAGGATGTCTGTAACTGGATCTTTCAGCGTTAGAAAAGTAAAGCAAAGCAGCTATGGGTGGTGGTGGTCTGATTTTGATTGGAGCAGCAGTGCTGGGAATGGGTATGTTTAACCCAGGGGTGGACAACTTGGGGGAGGCAAGGGCCACTTTTGCCCCCCCATCATGCCTCTACATGTGGGTGCTGCCAGGCCGCCAAGTTTGGCGGCAAAGAAATCTGCTATGGAGTGTTAAAAGGATAAAATTTAGCCCATTCTCATGCTAATTTCAGCAGCGGATCGGGGGCATGTGTCGCCTCCTCTGGTTTATTCCTTTCCCCCACCTGCAGACACAGAGGGTTGTCTCCAGTGTTAGCCCTACTTAGAGTAAAGCTATGGAAATGAATGGGACTTAAGAGAGTCACGACTAAGTTAAATCCCATTCACTTCAATGGATTTATTCTAAGTAAGACTAACATTGGATATAACTCAGAGCTCACACACACCCTGAAGCTGCTACACACATGCCCAGCAGATTAAAGTGTCACAGCTCTGTGGGTGTAATAGCAGCTTGGTGTGGGTGTGTCATTTAGGCTCAAACTAGACATTACCTATCTTGCGCCGGGTACAGTTTCCTGTCTGGCTGTGTGTGTTTGGGGAACTGGATCAGGGGCAGCGACGGGGAGGGCAAAGTTTTGACCCGCCCCCTTCCCCCAGTGCCATGTCCTGATAGAAATTAAGGCTGCTTATAGCCAATCAAACAATGAATCAATCCATAGTTAGGAGATCCAGTCACACACCTTCCACATGACAATGACTACTTTGGCCCTTAAATTGGGAAACGGCACAAAATTCTGCTGCTCAGCTCAAAATTGATAGCCCCATGATTGCTTTTAAGTGCGATTGGGGGTGGAGAGTCAGGAGATTTTATCATGGATCTTCTATTCAGCCTTGGCCCACACATGGCCTACTGATGGATTTCCTATCTTTTCTCCCCTGCCCGGCTCCCTTTCCTCTGCAGGGAGTGGTCGAATTCTCCTTTTGCCTCTTGTTTGCCAAACTCGTCAGTTACACTTTCCTCTACTGGCTGCCTCTGTACATCGTGAATGTGGGTAAGTTACAGAAAGTGTTGTAAGATCTCCATATTATCGTTCAGGAAGCGTTGACTTTCTGAAATATGTTTTTCTCATGGAGCTTTCTGATGAGATTTTGGGCCCGGGGGCTTTGGGCACATAACTCTCAGTGGCATCTCAGTGCCATCTCACACATCACAGTGAAATATGGGTCCATTTTCTATTTAAAAAATCCAGTGAAGTGTCCTTCTGCCTGTGAAAGGGTGCTTCCGCTCGCTGATGGGCTTTTCTTCCGAGGAGGTTCTTCCACATGTGCCAGAAGCTGTGCAGCTTCTCTGGAAGCTATTCCAGCCCTGTGTGGATTCTTCTGTGCAATAGCACTAGCAACTATTGGCTTCTGCTCACTGTTATTTGGATCCAACCCAAAAAAACAAAGGAATCATGGATCCCTGATTTCCCATCCCATGGCTACTACCTTGGTCCACAGCTAAGGGATAGTATATATAACCTCTTCAAGAATTCAGTAACAAACCAGGGAAGGTGATGTCATGAACAAGTGAGCAAGCCCCACCCCCTAGATTCTGACACACAAGGTGGCCATGCCCCTGGGAATGTGCAACCAGCGTCAGTCTCAAGGGAGCCCTAAACACATTATAGATCTGTATATCCACAGAGCTTCCTCCACAGGGCCAGGATCCCTGATGGGTCCTTGTGGAGGGAGCATTATATTTGGATATGGCTTTGGCTCTTGGATCCTCCAGTCACTGCTCTTAATGTGCTGCATCTTTCCTCAAAGGGTATTTGCATATTTGAAAAGCCATGTTAATTGCCTATTTAGAAATGGTAATCGAAGTTAAGTTCACCCATATGTGGAGTTGCTCTCGGGGCCAATCTTGAAGTGACACAATCAGCAATGGCTTGAACGCCTTTGTAAAAATAAATAGTGACTGCTGGGGGGCTGATTCAGATCAGGACTATGGTAGTAGATAGGGGGGCATCTCTGCTATGTTGCCCACTGTGGTCCCAATCTTTATCAGATGTCCCACACCTGCCATTTGCATTAGAAGGAAAGCTTCCAAGGGTGCTAATTATTGCTTTCCTTCCAAAACCAAGAGCAGGTGTGTGTGTTTAGAAGTCCCCCCTGGCATAGTCCCTATCTGAATCAGGCCTCCAGTGTCTGCTGTATACTTAAAATCATGCAATTGCTATTTACATGAATAGTGTTGCATCTAGTTTGGTTCTCGTCCAAAATATTTTGTAACTTTTGAAGATCTAATACTACTTTAGACTAAGCCAGACCACTATCTAGGCTAGTACTGCCAACTCTGACTGGCAGCAGCTTCCTAGGGTCACAGGCAGGGGTCTTTTCCACCCATGCCAGCTGAGATTATTATTATTATTATTATTATTATTATTATTATTATTATTATTTACACTTATATACCGCCCCATAGCCGAAGCTCTCCGGGTGGTTTACAAAAATTAAAATGTTTGAGCATTAAAAAGACATTATACAAAATTTAAAACCATAAAACAGCTGTCATTAAAACACTTTAAAACATTTTAACTGTTAAGCCTGGCCACAATGTCAATCAAAACCTCAACTTGAGCTATTAAAATGCCTGAGAGAAGAGGAAAGTCTTGACCTGGTGCCGAAAAGATAACAATGTTGGCGCCAGGCGGGCCTCATCGGGGAGATCGTTCCACAATTGGGGGGCCGCCACAGAGAAGGCCCTCTCCCTTGTTGCCGTCCTCCGAGCTTCCCTCGGACTAGGCACCCGGAGGAGGACCTTTGATGTTGAGCGTAGTGTACGGGTAGGTTCATGTCGGGAAAGACGTTCCATCAGGTATTGTGGTCCCAAACCGTGTAAGGCTTTATAGGTTAAAACCAGCACCTTGAATCGGGCTCGGAAACATACAGGCAGCCAATGCAAGCGGGCCAGAATCGATCTTATATGTTCGAACCTTCTGGTCCCTGTTACCAATCTGGCCGCTGCATTCTGCACAAGCTGCAGCTTCCGAACCGTCTGGAGACGTTGGGGGTTCAACCTATTTCCACCCTGCACTAAATGCAGGCATGCTGCCATTCACCTGTTTACCTTTTGAACATCTCTGCTCCTTCAGTCATTTCCTTGTGCTTTTCTTTTTTTGCAGCTCATTTCAGTGCGAAAAAGGCTGGAGATATGTCTACTCTCTTTGACGTCGGCGGCATCATTGGTTTGTTGCATTGATATATTCTTTTTCATTCATGCATGGCCTTGTATTTCTGGGAGGAGAGAAAGCACTCTGCTTTGTGGCTAGCGGAGGTGGCTATTTTCTCGGGAAGCTCTGGGTGGGCAGCCTTGAGTAGTTTTCCGTAACACTTCAGATGTTTTGGACTACAGGTTCCAGCATTCCTGACCACTGGCTATACTGTCTGGGGATGATGGGAGTGGAAGTCCAAAAGATCTGGAGAGCCCTAGGTTGGGGAAGATTGGCTTAGGGTCTCTTCCAATTGCAGTGCCCCAAATAGACCCCACCAAGATATCCTATACCCGGATGATCAGGAGGTGGATACTTAAAGACTTCAAGACTTCTAGGGGGTTGTAGGAAGAAAGAAGATTGCACATGCATGGTCTCTGTTCAGTCCTGACATCCAGATATCAGTATTTTTGATTGGACCTTAACCGGGGATGAAAACAACTGGATGCCAGTATTCTAGAATAGTTACGGAGCAGAAAGTTATGAATATGGAAACAATAGGAGATGGAATCTCCCTTCTGGCCAGCTTATGAATTATCCAGAATGATCTGGCTGGCAACATCTCGAAAGAGAGAGCCTTGCTCCACTTGCCCTAATCCAGCAAGGAAGAAGAAGATGATGATAATTTGTTAGCACTTTCATGGGTTCAGAGCATTTCCCATGCATTATCTAGGCAGGAAAGGGGCATAGCTCAGTGGTAGGCGATTTCACCGTTAAAGGTGACTTAGAAATAATTTTAGATAGATAGGTAAAGCAACTGCTGTGCATGCAGAAGGGCTCAGGTTTGATCATCAGCATCTCCAGGTAGGGCAGGAAAGCTCCTGCCTGAAACCGTGGCGAGCCGCGGCTGCCAGTTTATGGCAGAGGTGACGTTTGAGCCAGGGTCTTTCTCAGGCTGCAATCCTGAACACACTTACTAGGGGGGACGCCCCAGTGAACACAGTGGGGCTTTAGATTCGTGGCAGCATGCCTAGGTTCAGTCTCTTTAGCCACGACATGAAACCAGCTCTGGGACCTTACATTCTCCACTCTTGCCTGGCTGTGAAATGGGTCTTTGTCATACAGGAGGCATCATGGCTGGTCTCATCTCCGACTATACTGGTGGCAGGGCCACCACGTGCTGCTCGATGCTTATTTTGGCCGCTCCCATGGTGAGTATTCTCATAGCACCCCCAAGGTCAGAGGCGGAATGCTGGGGAACGACGATGGGGAAAAGCTAATATGCTTTCATGACTTGGCTTGTGGGTTTCCTGAAGGCATCTATCTGGCCACTCTGAGAAGCTGGATGCTGAACTATCATCTGATCCAACTTGCAGTTTGGCTTAGCACAGATAGAAATTTACATCCTGTAGGTCACCCTTCCCCAACCTGTTGCCCTCCAGAAGTTTTGGACTACAAGTCCCAGCATTCCTGTGTCATGGGCATGTTGGCTGGGGCTAATAGGAATTGAAATCCAAAAAATCTGGCGGGCAGCAGGTTGGAGAAAGCTACTGTATGTCATGTGGATAATTTAGCCCTTTGCATTCCTAGTTCTTTGTGAAATTTTCCGTTCCAATGGGAAGCTCCAACCTATAAGAAGCAACGTCATTGTTCATGGTACCACCTTCCTTCCCCCATCCCAAAACATAGTCTGTATTTTTCTCCACCAAGCTCAATGTGTGCGCTTCTATTTCTGTCTCAAACTTTTTCAAATTCTGATTTCCTCTGTTACAGGTACACCTTCTTTATCCCTGTTCCCCTTCCTTATCGTTAATAAATTTCACATTGTTTCAAAGCTGGCATGTGCTTTGACCCATTTAAGCCTCAGTACTAAATCCTGAGCCTTCTGCTTTGATCTTACTACTGTTTAGAATTCTGGTCTGACATAGAGGGTGTCAGCTTGAGCCCTTATTTCTGTGTCCCAAGTGTGTCCTGAAAGGTCTGAGTATCCCCTGGCTTAGGCTGGATTAGACGTTAAGTGGTTCTGGCAGTCTACCGGATAATTTGTTTGCCTTCTGTCCACAAAGCTGTGGGAGTTGGGCGTTTGGGGGTAACCCCTCTTAACCCAGCTCCCGTTCTTCACTGTTGGGGGTTGCATTGCGGTGGGGGGTGGAGCCACAGGCAAATTCCATTGTTACTGATTTATAATAAATAGCATGTCTACACACAAGTAATAACTCTGTGAGGTAGGTTTGTTTAGAGATAAAGAAGGACCAACATCACCTGGAGAGCTTCATGGATGAACCTGGAGGATTTGAACCTGGAGCTCCCTGATCCTAGTTCAACAGTCCAGTCCCTACTCCACAATGGCTTTTCTTCCATACTGATGAAGATATAGATAGAACAGGAGTTTGGGTGACCGTAGTCTGTCTCCAGCTCAGTATCCTGATGTAGAGGTGGAGTGGGGAGTGGGGTTGCTAGAAATGAGGATGTCATTGCTGGAACACAAATTGCATTGCATGTATCTGAGCAGGTCTTTAGGGTCACCCAGGAGAGCAAGGGATTCCTGCACAGCCATTCCCCAAGGACTTTTCATAATGGGAATGATTTTCCTTCCATAACAGGGTTGGGCTCGATGGCCTTATAGGCCCCTTCCAACTCTACCGTTCTATGAAAGGGAAGCCCTGGCTACAGGATATGAAAGAGCCAATAAGGGGTCATTCCTCTGAATTACTTGCTGATAAAGATTCAAGGGCTTAGCTGAGGGGTGGGTCCCATCATGTGGCCCTTGGCCAATTTCTCTGCATGCATTCAATTCAGACCTCTGGCAAGAGCCGCATATCCCTTCCCTGGAAGCCTGTTGGGTGGGAAGGAAGAGGAAGGGAGAGAAAAGGGGGTGAGAGAAAGAGAGAGGAAAGAGGAGCAAAAAGAGATGACTCACACACTAGCATTTCTGGTCCTGTCCTTCACTGGCTTTGCTGTTACTCAGGAGGCTCCCAACTTATTACCCATGAGGAAATGCAGCCCTCAATAGAAGTGGGGGGAGGACAAAGGCAGCCCAACCCTGTCGTAAAAAAACCATGCTTTTTATCAGCAACCAAATTCACATATCCAAGCCTTAGCTGAATACCCGCTGAAGTGACGACGGTGACTTGACGAAGAAAGTTTTACGATGTGGAATTCTGACTTGCTGTCTTGCTTTCCAGCTCTACTTGTACAACTACATCGGCCAGAATGGACTAGCCACGTCAATAGGTAAAATTGCAGGCCTTTCCAGGGAAGCTTCTCAAGAGAAGCAACCTGCTGTCCTCCAGTTGTTTGGGATTTCAATTCCCATTAGCTCCAGCCAACAATAATGATAATACCAATACTACTACTACTACTAGTACTACTACTAGTACTAATAATAATAATAATAATAATAATAATAACAACAAATAACAACTCTTCAGTTTATCTGAGGGATTTATCTGAGGCAATATTTATCCACCACACAAAACTGAACGTTAGCAAAAAAAAAAAAATGTTCTCAGGGTCAAACAATAACATGAAAACTGGCCCTGAGGCTTCTCTGCTTTATGACTCTTTGGATTATTTTGGTTTAATGCATTTCATATATATTTCAAGATGATAAGTCACCTTGTGTGGGCTATGCCCCCCAAAGGCAGCATATTAATGGATTTATACATAAGGAAAGCAACTGCTAGATCCTGCGAGCAAGGGAAGTGTGTTTCCCACATTTCTATCCAAGAAACCACCTGCTTCAGGAGATCAGCAGAATGTCTAGCTAGAAACCAAGGTGACTAAGTTGCATCATGGAGGAGGAGGAGATTTATTACATTTCTATGCCATCCCATAGCCAAAGCTGTCAGGGCGGTTTGCAAAGATTAAAAACCATTAAAAATACACTATACAAAGTTTAAAAACTATTTACTTAAAAACCACAGACAGTACACACAGATACAACATATAACTAAAAACTACTTGAAACTATTAACCATAATCATAAGGCAAATCCAGGACCTGATTAAAACTCATCACATGGCGCAAAATGCTTGAGAAAAGAGAAAGGTCTTAACCTGGTGCCCAGAATGTAACAACGTTGGCACCAGGCGGGTCTCATCAGGGGGATCATTCTATAACTGAGGGGCCACCTCCGAGGAGGCCCTCTCCCTTGTGAGGCACCTGGAGGAGGACCTTAGATGCTGAGCATCGTATTCTCCTTCTCTCTTTTCAGTCATGCTAATTATCTGTGGCGGCCTCGTTAATGGACCTTACGCTCTAATTACGACAGCAGTATCAGCTGACTTGGTAAGAATGTGAATATTTTTTCTAAGTGTTCTAGCCAGGAGTGTGTTGTGTGTGTGCAGTTTTTATTCCAGTTGTGCTGAGGAGGGAAGAGATCAGTCTCCCTCCACACGTGCTGAGCTTCCAGTCTTCTGGATCTGTAAGCAACTTTCCCCAACCTGGTGTCCTCCAGAGGATGTTGTACTACAACTCCCATTTACATATGTATTACATTTCTGTACTGTCCAATAACCGAAGCTTCCATCATCCCTGACCCATGGCAACGCTGGCTGGCGCTGATAGCAGTGGTAGACCAAAATATCTACAGGGCAGGAGGTTAGAGAAGGGCTGAATTAAATTAAGAATGGAGGCATAGCGAGACACTGCGCGTTAAGTGTAACATGCAGTTTGGTCCTGAGTTGGCACGGAGATGATCAATCCAGTATCTCCTCCAAGAATCGCCCCCTGCAACCATTTCTCATTCACAAAAGAACCCTTGCAACCTCCACTTTCCCTTCTATGCAATTGCCTTTTCTGGGCTGAAGATAATAATTCCGAGAACATTATGCCACATTACGCAGCTGTCTGCTTCTTGGAACACAGCTAGCACATTCTTTCCATGGTGTGTAAACATGACACCTTGGCTGAGTGAGCCCCAGGAGGAGACCAAACCCTTGGCTGAGAGCAGCACACAGCCTATGAAACTTGGAAGGGATTTGAAGTAATCTGGCACAAAGCCCCTTACACGCATCCAACAGGTCTCCTGGAAAGGGTTTCTGGCTGCAGAACTATCCTTTAGGCCAGCCTGGTGTCTTTCCAGATGTTTTGGACTTCCACTCCCATCATCCCACAGGGTGAATGGCCAGGAATGCTGGGGGTTGTAGTCCAAACTATCTGAAGGCCCCCCCCCCCCCGGTGAGAGGGAAGGCTGCCTCAGGCAAACCCATATATTTAGGCAGGGGCTTGGATCCAGGCTGATGGATTAAAATCCCTCTCTCCAAGACTAGGAGAAGAACACCATTACCGATCAGCCACAGTCATTGACACCTACTTGAGAAAATTCCAAGGCAGCTAGTTTCCTACTGCGTGAAGCGACTGCTGGACTAGATGCATGCCCTTTGGTCTGATCCAGCATGTTTTTTCCTGCATTCTTGTGTTCTCACTGCCCCCTGTCTTGTGACAGAAGCTACTTCACCAACTGTACTTGGCCAGGCACCGCTTCCTCCTCTTCCTCACTCTCATCTCTCTGCTGTGATTCTGATCCAAACATCTGGATCATCGCTTCATTCTTGGACCCAGCTCCAGTGTATTGAAACTTATCAGTTGCAAACATTCTCTAACAGGGAAAAACCTAACAAGATGGAATGGTATAAACACCAACAAACAAGAACTTCTAAAGTTCTGCTACAACTGCCAAATAGTAGGGGAAGTTGGGGGACGGAAGAACTTCAGATTTCTTAAAGCTCAGTCACTGTGGAATCACTTTTTTGCTACACATCCTTTTCTCCTTAAACTTGTTTTTGTGTATTTCTTTTTTTCTGCTCCACCCCAGGGCACTCATGAAAGTCTCCAGGGAAATGCAAAAGCCCTCTCCACCGTTACAGCCATCATTGATGGGACTGGGTCTATAGGTGAGTAGCCGGAGAGCATAGGACAGGGATCCTCGACCCTTTTGGGTCAGTGGGCACATTTGGAATTTTGAGAGATTGTTATCTCACAAAATGGCGGCTCGGGGGAGGAGTTGCTCATTCATGAAATGGCTGCCACGGTGGGCATGACCGGTCACAAAACATTCCTTTCCCAGAAAGCAAACCGGTGAGACTGAAAGGAAAGTAATGCCCAAGCATCTAAGTATAAGGCAGAGGTGGGGGATGAGCTGGTCAATCTATCAGTGGCACTCAGCAACAGTAGCCAAGAACACAATCCCTATGTTCCGAGAGCACCACATGCTTTTGCTATCATGCTCCACATGTGAACTTCCACAGGGCATCTGGCCATCCACTGTTTGATGCAGAATTCGAGGCCAGTCCAGCATGGCAGTTTTTATGTGACGTGAGCACATGTTTGCCATTTCTTAACTTCCCGCTCCCCTGTCCTTGTCTACAGTTAGAGAGCATGGGCTCCCTGCTCCATCTGTGTGGGAAGGAGTCTGCCCCCCAAAAAGATGTGAGCTGGACTTCTCGAATGCTTGCTTGCTGATCCTTGGTGATGTTATTTTTGTTTTGCAGGAGCTGCTCTTGGGCCCCTGCTAGCAGGTGTGATCTCTAACACCGGCTGGGATAATGTCTTCTACATGTTGATGGCAGCAGATTTGCTGGCTTGCCTAGTGAGTTGCTTTTGAAGAGTATTTTGCACCAACCTACCCAATAGTTACGTGGGATCACAGGAGGTTTAATCACCTTACCGCCCATGTCTACAAGCCCTTCAATTCTCTAACCCCCCCCCAAAAAAATCTGTAAACTAAGAGCCTTATCCAGCCCAATTAAGCTTGGATGGGAGATCCTGGCTTGGCTAGGGTTGGGCTTTGAGGGAAGAGGCCAGTCAAATGAGCACTCAAGGAGATTCTGGTAGCAGGAGGCTACAAGCTGGGAAGCCAGGGCTCATGTTTAGTCAGCAGTCATGCCCAGTAAACAAGAGCACAGAAAGGCACAGACTACTAACACCTCGGATTGCAGTCTGAAGGAGCTGCTAGGCTAGGATGGTTCCTCATGAAAGGAGCTGTTGCTCCAGCAAGGGCCTAGCAGCAACTGAGGGCTTAAGTAATCTGGTCAGTTTAGGGCTCTCAGATGGTAGGTACTAACTGCAATTGTAAAAGGCCCAAGCTCATTTCTGTAGTCTTAAGCTCCTGAAGGACCTGAGAGACCTTGGGAGAATCATTCTTAGAGGCTGAGGTTGATGTGAGGGAGTCCTTCAAGTCTTCCCAAGCATCCTTCATGGAGTGATATGACCAATGTCTCATTGGGCTTAGAATCCTTTTTGAGGTAACACCAAACCTCCTGATCTGATGCCATGAGAGATCCTTCAGAAAAACTGACCTCTACACCAGCCCAGACCTGAGTTGGGGAGAGCCAGCAACTCAGTGGTCATGCAAAAGGTCTTCATGCTCTCAGGTGGAAGGCTGGGGAAGAGGAAGTTGCTGTCCTTCAGAGTTGATTAGTACTGGGGAAGGTGGAGCACTGCTCTGACTGAGGAGAGGCACCTTCTTAGGAGATCCCCAGGCAGGTTCTTTCCTTAACTTTACCTGTGATCTAAGTGAATTTGCCTTTAACTCAGAGGCATGTTCTTGCAGCTACCTGGAATGAACGCTGGGTAGACAGTAAACTCTCTTGCGCATACACACAAAAGTTACTGCAAAAACTGATTTTTAATCTGTCTTCCCTTTCCAGCTCCTTTCACGAGTAGTATTCAAAGAAATACGAGGATGGTGTGGCTGCTACACAAGAAAAAGAGGGTAGGTGTTGGCAGGACTGAAAGAGAATACTATTCTAGGAGTTGTTTGTAACCTGTAGTCCACAGGTGTCTTAAAAACATCCAGCCCCAAATTCCCTAAAATTATGAGCCTGACTGTCAACTAATACTTGCTAAATCCCCCTGTTGTGGCTACTGGCATACTGAATTTTATTGAATGTACTTGGTAGCCCTCTTGCAACCTTCCCCAACCTAGTGGCCTCTGGATGTGTTGGACCACAACTCCCCTCATCCTTGGTCAGCATGGCCATTGAGTGTGTATGTATAATGAAAAACAAGATGGCAGCATCCCACTCCATGGGATGCTAATACCTGCTAATACTAACACCTGGTACATTAGAAGCAGGTGAAACACTCTTGGATTTACTTGCATATTAAGTGTGGTTTGAAGTTGGCTTGATATCCTGGCTTATTCCAGATCTGTTGACTGCAGTTTCCCGGTTCAGATGAAATGGGAAACTATAGTTAATGGAAGGTTTCCTGGTTTGTTTACATCCCCCATGAAGTGGTGGCATGTGCAAGCAAAAGACGAGTTCATAGCTGGGCTTATTAAGCCAAGAGATCATCCGAACTCTCTCACTGTATCTCCAGCCCCACCATGAAAGGGTACCTTTCCATCCCCTATCATGCCTAAAGTGACACCTAAAAGCCAGTGTACCAAAGAGCCAAGTGGAACTTGGGTCACAATATAACAAACCCAGATCCGCTCTCCCCCACTTCCCAAACCCTGTGATGTCTTCTTAACCAGTACTAACAGCATCCTTCTCCTTCATGTGCCTTCATAGCTCTTGTGTGACATTAACACACCCAATAGTATTGGATACAAAATAGTTTGCAGTGTGAGTATGTCCATCACTTCCGTCTTCCTGTTCAATGGAGAAAAAAACAGTGTGCAAATTTCAGTGTGTGATTTGCCCCCTTCTTTCTTGATTTTCCTGGTCCCCCATGGCATCTGGGAGATAAACATCATGCACTTGCCAAGAGAAGCTGTGAGAGGGCACCAAGGCATGGCAGCATAATATGCAGTTTTGATGAAGGTCGGCTGCTTTCAGTGAAAGTGCCCCCCCCCCCCCCCGGATCTGTCTCGTTCCTTGCACGGGTGAGCTTGAGGCACGGCCATCTCAGGAGCAAGGGAGTGATGCATTCAGTAGTGCATCCATCTGCCTTGACATTTTCCCAGCTCCAGCAGAGCAGACAACCAGACAGAACTTGGTAGGAAGGCAAGGTACAAATCAAATAAATGGATGGACGGAAGGACAGACAGACAGATGCTTAGTTAAGCTCCTTAATCATTTGACCTCTTCACTTGCCGTCTCTAGGGCTTATGAGAGAATGGTGCAAGGTCTACCATGCTGGCATCAGCAACTCCAGGCAGCAGCCATTCCTACACACACACACACACACACACACACACAACCCTCTCCCGGCAACAATGTCCCAGATATTTACTCAACTTCCAGGGCATTTCTGCGGGAGGATGATCACCACCATAAAAACATGGTGGCAGCAGGATTTTCCTACACAAAGTCGTAGTAGTTGAGTTTTCTTCTGGGGCACCATGAAAAACAAAGATAACAACTGCCATAAGCCAAGAATATCATACTCTTAAGGTGCAATCCTATGCATGTTTAGACAGGAAAAGGCCATAGAACTCCCAGCATTCACCAGCCAGCACTGACGGTGCAGTTCTCAAAATGTGCAATTTTCAAAACCAATGTTGAAATTCACAAAGCTCTGGAGGATCCCGAGCCGGAATAAACCCCAATTTTTTAGAGGTTTGTTTCTCTGAAAGCCGTGGTTGTGCTATATCATCCCAGATGCCTCTCCCTCTTCCTCTACTAATGCACCTCAATAAATACATCAAGATCTGCTAATCAAAATGAATTTCCAAATGAAGGAATTTCATGGCAATCATGTCTTGGAAAACAATCAGGGCTATGAGAGAATTAATTGTCTCCACAATCTTTCCTTGCATGTCAGTCATGCTATATAAACGATCATGCTTTGTAGGATAACAAATCGCCCACCAAGAGTTTTGATTGGAGGGCAGGGCATGTATGTGTGTGATTGTGAAAAATGAATGAATGAAATTTAAAACAGTGGTTCTTAAAACTGGGCTGGCACGGGCAGTCATTAAGGGAGACGTAAGCTCTTGCATGATCTTTCCCAATAGGAGCCCCGTTTGAGTTAGAATTTAGAGAATGGCTAAAACCTGCCCAACCCTTCCCAATGGATCCTGTACATTGAGATCTGCTCCATCCCTGCCTTGGGTAGCATTCCATCAGCACTGGTGATTATATGGCTCCACAAGGGACCTCAAACAACACTGTCAGAACCGCATGAATGAGAACTGCAACAAAATGTTGCAGCGCATCTCCCGCTCCTAACAGGAGTGCTCCTGTTCGTTGTTCAAGCTGGTCAGCCAGCCATGTACTCCTCCATTCCGCTTTCCACTCCCTGTTTGTCACTCAACATTCTATGGCTACTCAGGACAATCAGTTCTCATTGGGCTGGTGGTTTTGTTTGCATGGTTTTAATTTTTTACAGTTTTTTTGTACTTTTACACACCACAGGATTATCCTGAGCATTAAGCAGATCCTCCCCCTTGTTTCTCAGTGGCCCCGATTTGGCTCTATGTCTGTTGGCCCTCGCCACCTATGTTTGCAATTAGAGGGAGTGAAGGCCCTACTCCTTCCATTTCTCTTATAGCTCCAGTTTTGCCCTTAGCCTGGAAATAGGCCCCGTTTCTGTTTAATTGGGCGCACCCCCACCAAAAAAGGCCCAGGTCTGGTTTAACAGGGAGCAACTATGGAAATAGTTCTGTTGCTTGTGGCCACCTGCCTAGCCACAGCAATCCAGGGCACCCAGATCAGTGCATCAGTTGGCAACCTTGACCGTCAGGCAAGTTGTACATTATGGGATGGGGGAGTTGCATGGGAGGAATGCAAGTCAACAATAGGTGAGTTGCCCCCGGAATATCTAGCTAGACCAGCCATCCCCAAGTTAGTGCCCTCCAGAAGTTTGGGACTTCAACTCCCATCATCCCCAGCCAGCACAGCCAATGATCAAGAATGCTGGGAAATGTAGTCTAAAACATCTGGAGGACACCATGTTGGGGAAGGTTGAGCTAGGCCCTGAGAACCACTGTTTTATCTTGCGGAGTCCTGCGGAACAGTGAAAGGTGCTATCCCTCCTCCCACGTCCTCCCACCACTCACTCCCAAGAACCCCAGTTCCACTATATGTTGATTGTATTTACAGGTCAGACATCCCTTTTTGAGTAGGCATGCTCTGGGGCCATAAGTCACGGTAAGTCCACATCTCTAGCTCAAGGCCCTGGTGTCACTTGAGCGTCCTGCTTTCTGGTGTCTTTGGTACTAGTGGTCACAGCCTTCATCATTCCTTTCTTGGTCTCCTACAACCTCTGTTGGAATAAGTGGGGATGGTTGTGCTTGTATCTCTGGTGGTGGAGTTTGTATTCAAGGGAACTTAGGAGGCTCATGGGAGCCTAAAAGGTTCAAGTGAACTTAAAAAGGTTCAGGAGAACTTAGAAGAGAACACATGTGCAATGGCTGAATTTCCAGGGCGTTTGCATTCCTCTCTTGCTTGCGAGTCTGAAGGGAACCTCAATGTCTGATGTTTGACTGACTTCCCTGCCACCTTTTTTGGAATGCTAATCCTGAAATGCAGGGGTGAATCTAGAACAGGGTCGGTGGGTGGCAATACTCAGCTTTGGTGATGATCCCGAGGGCACAATGCCAGAGCAGTAGGGTCACATCCCCAGATGACCTTCATATCTAAGCAGAGATTTGTGTCTAGGCCTTCTATTCCACACTGGCATTGTTTGTTTGTTTGTTTGTTTGAACAAAATGTTGGAGTGTGGAGGACTCTTCTTCATGGTTTCCTCCAGCCAGTCATGCACGTTTCCAGAATGCTCGAGTCCAACCCTCTTTTCTGTTTTCTCCCCCTCCAACAGTCAATTAGCATTCTGTAGCAACAGAGCATGCTCAGTGCTCCTTGGTCTGTTGTGAGGGGAGGGCTTCCCCTCCCCATTAGGGTGCAATCCTATGGGTTGTGTCCTCATGAGACAGAACCCTCTGAACACAAAGGCGGCTGTGTATCCAATGCCCTAATGGAGTGAAGCTGGTAGGGTAAGAGGTATGGCAGAGGCGATCTTCACCTCCCCATCCTCCGATCGCTGGGTTTTCGCTACATGAGCTTATTTGCCCATCTAGCAACAGCAGAGGGGGAGAGAAGGAAGCTGGAAGAGACTCAGGGCTTTCCAGTCTCCTCCCCTCCCCACTCAATGAAACATCCTCTTTTCCCCCTCTCTGAGATTGATTTTCTGACCTCGGAGGTCAGCCAGTGTGGGTCTTCCCACGCCAGCTGTATGGGCAGTCAGAAGAGTGGGGGTTCTAATCTCAGACTTCCCCTTCCAAGGTCAGAGCACTGTCTCCAACTTCGGGGGTAGGGGAATCCTATCCAATGGCCCCTAAGACAATGTCCAGGGACCGTAGGATTGCTCCCTCCAGGCTTTTCCCCCCAAAGGTTTTTCTTTGGACTTCTGCAAAACGTAGAGTTTGCCAGTACTTTCTACCTGTGAGTGGATGGTGCCATTTTGGCTAGGCTGACCATATGAAAAGCAGGTCAGGGCTCATGTCACTTTAACAGTTGCAGAGAAAAGGGAATTTCAGCCAGTGTCATTTGTATGCAATTAGTACTTGGTGAAATCCCATCTTCATCACAGCAATTAAAGTTGCAGGCACTATACTAGAGTGACCAGATACACAAGAGGGCAGGGCCCCTGCAGCTTTAACTGTTGCGATAAAGAGGGAATTTCACCAGGAACTAATTGCATACAAATGACACCGGCTGAAATTCCCTTTTCTCTATAACTGTTAAAGTTACATGAGCCCTGTCCTCCTTTTCATCTGGTCAGCCTAATTTTGGCTCTGTTCGTAATTTGGAGAGTTTGTTGTCTTATTATTATTAATATCAATACCAATATTTATTTATGCCCCAGCTTTTTTTTAATAAATCCTACACACGGCAGTTGGCATAAAACTTGTGTAATACAAAACAAGGTAAGCATTTGATTGAGAAATGTGGAAGATCCAAATAGACTATGTAGCACCACTTGCGAAAGAGCCCGAAGGCTTTCACATCCAAACCCACAAAGCAAGCAGCAGCTGCCGCCACAGCTCGGAAGAATTCAGAATATCTTAGATCTATGTAGATCTCAGTGGAGGCTGGTGGCTCCACTACCGGTGGTAGTGGGGGTCTGAACCAGTCAGAACTCGAAGGGAGCTATCTGAGGTGCACTCTTTTAAAGTTCTGGTTGGTTCTGACTGAAACCCGGAGCAGATTCCTACGCACCACCTCCCCACTGGCATTGGAGCCACCAGCTTCCACTGGTAGATCTCGCCTTCAATCCTGAGTCACATGTGGTTCCACGTGGCCCTCAATACGGCTGCTGCCCTGTCTGCTTAGGAATAGAGTCTGTGATGCTGATCTTCCTAATAGATCTCCTTGGATCTTTCAGCTTTAAAGAATTTTGATGTGACCCTCATGACTGGAGGAGCCTGTCGAGGTAACAGGGAAGAGCGTTACCGAGAGGGTTGGTTGCATTGCCCCCCCCCCCTCCGCCCATCTCCACCAGGTCACAGTGGGAGGAATGAATGAAGCTGAAATGGAATGTGCTCCAGAAGCAACGGAACTCTCTTCCATGACACCAGCGGCACTTTCCTTGTGTGTTTTGTTTTTAATGAAAAACAACGATGCAGCGAAGCCAAAGGCAAAAGGAAGCGGCTTACTTGGGATCCATGTCAAGTCCCAAAGCCTCAGTTTCACACTGATTGTGAGTTGCAGCCCTTTTGTTACTGCATGTTTTTTTATTATTAAAAAATGGTGCAGAACCAGTCGGCGGTTCGTTTCTGTCTGCGGAGTGAAAGGGGACGAGACGTGTTTGTGGCCCCATGGGAGGAGCTCGTCATCTTATAATTGCTGGCACAGCAGCAGTCAGTGAGGGCAGGAGCACAGGCTGGGAGCAGTTCTGTGTTCCTGTTTTGGGAAACTTCAATTTACTGGAAAACCAGCACAGGCAGAGAGAGGCTTCTTCGACTTTTCTCTCTCAAGCCATTTTTCTGCTGAACACACATTGCTAAGCTGCTCAGGGCCGCCTCTACCATTAGGCAGGGTGAAGCAGTAGCCTCAGGCGGCAGATGCTGGGAGGCAGCAGCAAGGTGTTCAAGGAGAAAGTTGTGTGCCTAGCAGCCTGTTCTGTGCCCTCAGCATTAGCCTGCCGCCTTCAGGCTCAACGGAGAACATTGCCTCATCATTAGTGTTGAAGACAGATTCATCTGCCTCTCCAGACAGATTTTGTACATGGAAGGGGAGGAGGCACCATTCTGTCCTTCACCTCAGGCAGCAAAACATCTTGGGCTGCTTTTACTGGGCTCTCCCCAGTGGGAAAAACAGGACGAAGGGAAAGGATTAAGAAGCTTCTCTCTCTCCCTGTATGTCTGCTGAACCTTGACTACTGGATTCCTGCTCTGTACAACTGTTGGCATAGATTTATTTAACAGGGTTCCTTACACAAGCTTACCACAGGGTTCCTTTTAGTCTAAGGGAAAAGAATGAGACAGAAATCTGGAGGCTGGGTTGTTCTTTAACCAACGATGCAGGGGAATTCACACTGTCTGACGTAAGACTGGACTGAAATGGCCATGCCACGTTCATCCTTCAAGGTCATGAAAGGGGGTGGGGTCAACAGTTTGGCTACTTTTGGAGGGTGATCTGAATTTCAGGGAATGGCAGTGAAATGTCCCAGCATTCCTGCAGCCTCCCTGCACCAGTTCTGATTAATCCTCTAAATATGGACAGGCAGAGAGTTAGCAGTTGTTCATGGGGAGGTGCAATCAATCACTAACACAGGCAGGTTGTGTGGGGCCGGCCTTGCCATGCCGCAGAGGGAAGTGACCTGTTTCAGGCAGCACTGTGAGGGAGGGATAGGTGGAGGCAGGAACTGGGATCTGCATATTGGCCCTAGTGTCTCTGCTTTAGGCAGTACAATGTCTTACACTGGCACTGAGGTTGCATCAGCCAAAGGATGCAATGGGACATTTGCATTAACTTGGCCTGGCTCTGTGCAGTGGTGTAGTGGAACCAGGTTTCACGGGGATGCAGCACCAGCATTTCTTTATTAGCAGGGACAACGACATTATCTGACACCCACTCCCCACTCAGAATTCCCTATTCCCTCTGAGCTTAAGTTACAGTCCTCACAACTGCTGAGGGAAAATTATTTTCCCAGTTACAAGATTTGCACCCTGTTATAATGCAAAATAATTGGGGGTGACGGTTGGTCTTGAATGGGCAATTAAGGCTCATTGCCAAAGACCTGCTCCTGGTGGAAAGCTGGTTTGTGCTAGAGCTGGTTTGTGGATGCAGATCAACACAGCTGCCTGACTTTGGGGATTCTCCCAGGGGGCCTAGCTCTATGGGACTGTTATGATGAGCGCCTGAACTTCAAAATGTACCACTACACCACAGCCTCTGGATCAAAAGTAAGGATGTCAGAGAAATCCACAATGGAATCAAGTGAGTTTGGATTACTGTGAATCTCATCTGCAGATTCCACAGAAGGCCTGCTTTCCCCGAGACACACTGATTTCTTGGATTTGCAGACCAGTGTTTTTACTTTCTGGAATTTTACGCAAATTTAGTAAATGAAAATACGTAAAGTGAAAAGAAAGAAAAGAAAAGAAAAAGAACAGCCAAAAACACACATTTCCCCTATAGGCTAAAGTATTAAGATGCACATTGAGTGGGTGGGTGCATGCATATTTTCACAACTGCAAATAAGTGCAAATTCAGGTAATTGGAAAAAAATCTGATTCCATCAATGTGCAGGCAACAGAACAAAACTCAGATGGAACTGATGTTACAAAATCTGTCCATCCCTAGTGAGAAGGCAAATTTAAGGCTTACAAGATCTACTTCATTTTTTTACTACAACCTCAAGGTCCACCAACTGGAGTCAGGTGAAAAATGGTGGTCAGGGAAAGGAGCCATTCACTTACTGTCTGCACCCCATGTTCCATATATCAGGATAACCTACATACACTAGCATAAATCTGTATCTGTGTTACTACAGATTAGGGATATTCTAACACAAAACTTTAGAACTGGCCACCAGCAGAACTACACAAAGACCTACTCGAAGACAATCCAGGAATACCTATATTTTGCAGAGGAAACAGAAAGATCAGTGATTAGCACAAAACCAGCAATGGCAGAGTCTTTGTTTTTTGAACTTGCCATTTTAAGCAATGGCAAGTCATATCAGCACTCTTAAGTATAAAGTCCCATTTTACAGTCAGGGAAGACTGAGGTTCTAAGATATACAACTTACCCATGGATTGGCCAATTAAGTGTGCACAGAAGGACTGCAGTTTTTTAAAAAACTGGAGTCAGAAACTGCTGTTAATGCGCTACAAATCATTTGTCAATCTCAATCAATTTTCTGCCCATACCTGCTCTGTGCCCAGTACCTCCCTTAAAGGTCTCCCGCTGGAAGGTGGGTCTACCGGAGCCCAATGAGGAGCCAACACAACTATTTCCTCCTGGAAGGGTAATGAAGAAACAACAAGCCACACTTGAAGGTTCCAAACTCACCTGATTACAGTTACAGTTCTAGTATTTATTTATTTATTTATTGCATTTGTATACCGCCCCATAGCCGAAGCTCTCTGGACGGTTTACATAGGATTAAAAACAATTAAAAACAATATACAAAAATTTAAACAGCAAAAACATACAACATACACACAATCTGTACATTTAAAACCACTACAACACTTCAAAAAGCTACAAAAAAACAAAACAAAACAAACCCAGGCTCCTCAGATATTGCCAAATGCCTGAGAGAAGAGGAAAGTCTTGACCTGGCGCCAAAAAGATAACAATGGGCCTCGTCAGGGAGATCGTTCCACAATTGGGGGGCCACCACAGAGAAAGCCCTCTCTCTTGTTGCCGATCTCCGAGCTTCCCTCGGAGTAGGCACTCGGAGGAGGGCCTTAGATATTGAACGTAGTGTTTGGGTAGGTTCATGTCGGGAAAGGCATTCCATCAGGTATTGTGGTCCCAAGCCGTGTAAGGCTTTATAGGTTAAAACCAGCACCTTGAATCGGGCTCGGAAACATACAGGCAGCCAATGCAAGCGGGCCAGAGTAGGTCTTATATGTTCGAACCTACTGGTTCCGGTTATCAATCTGGCCGCTGCATTTTGCACAAGCTGCAGCTTCCGAACCATCTTCAAAGGCAGCCCCATGTAGAATGCATTGCAGTAATCTAACTTGGAGGTTACCAGAGCATGGACAACTGAAGCCAGGTTATCCCTGTCCAGATAGGGACGTAGCTGGACCACCAACCGAAGTTGGTAGAGGGCACTCCGTGCCACTGAGGCCACCTGCGCCTCAAGTGACAGAGATGGTTCTAGGAGAACCCCCAAGCTACGAACCCGCTCCTTCAAGGGGAGTGCAACCCCATCCAGAACAGGTTGAACACCCTCCATCCGGTCAGCAGAACCACCCACTAACAGCGTCTCAGTCTTGTCTGGATTGAGTTTCAGTTTATTAGCCCTCATTCAGTCCATTGTCACAGCCAGGCACTGGTTCAGCACATCCACAGCCTCACCTGATGAAGATGAAAAGGAGAAACAGAGCTGCGTGTCATCAGCGTACTGATGACAACGCACTCCAAAACTCCAGATGACTGCACTCAACGGTTTCATGTAGATGTTGAACAGCATGGGGGACAAAACTGACCCCTGTGGAACCCCATACTGGAGAATCCACGGGGCCGAGCAATGTTCCCCAAGCACCACCTTCTGGAGCTGACCCCCCAAGTAGGAGCAGAACCACTGCAATGCAGTGCCTCCCACTCCCAACTCAGCCAGTCGTCCCAGAATGATACCATGGTCGATGGTATCGAAAGCCGCTTGAGAGATCAAGGAGACTCAACAGAGTCACACTCCCCCTGTCTTTCTCCTGACATAGGTCATCATACAGGGCGACCAAGGCTGTTTCCGTACCAAAACCAGGCCTGAAACCCGACTGAAATGGATCCAGATAATCAGTCTCATCCAAGAGTGCCTGGAGCTGGCTCGCAACCACCCGCTCCAGGATCTTGCCCAGGAATGGAACATTTGCTACTGGCCTGTAGTTATTAAGATTTTCAGGGTCCAGGGAAGATTTCTTTAGGAGTGATCCACTGCCGCCTCTTTCAGGAGGACTGGGACCACTCCCTCTTGCAAAGAGGCATTAATCACTTCCCTGGCCCAGCCAGTTGTTCCATCCCTGCTAGTTTTTATTAGCCAAGAGGGGCAAGGATCCAATATGGAAGTGGTTGCACGAACCTGTCCAAGCACCTTGTCAATGTCCTCGAGCTGCACCAACTGAAACTCATCCAAGAAAACAGGACAAACCTGTGCTCTGGATACCTCATTTGATTCACCTGCTATAACACTGGAGTCTAAGTCCTGACGGATGCCACAGATTTTATTCTGGAAGTGCCCAGCAAATGTATTACAGCGGGCCTCAGATGGTTCTACCATGTCCTTGGGGCCAGCATGTAAAAGCCCCCGGACAACTCTGAAGAGCTCCGCTGGGCGGCAGGTTGATGATTGAATAGTGGCAGCAAAGTATTGTTTTTTTGCTGCCCTCACTGCTCCTGAATACAACTTACCATAAGCACTTACCAGTGTTTGATTGCATCCATCAGGAGTTCGTCTCCATCTGCCCTCAAGCCGTCTCCTGTTTTGTTTCATCACTCTCAGCTCCGGGGTATACCACGGAGCCGTACGAGCTCTACACAGGAGAGGGCGCTCAGGAGCAATCGTGTCAACTGCCCGGGTCATTTCTGCATTCCACAGATCAACCAGGGTTTCGACAGGAGAGCCAGCCCTATCAGCCGGAAAACTCCCCAGAGCCCTCTGGAAACCATCTGGCTCCATTAGCCTCCGGGGGCGGACCATCTTAATGGGTCTCCCACCCGTGCAGAGGGGAAAAGCTGCTGTAAGTCTAAACCTCAGCAGGTGGTGATCTGACCATGACAGGGGTTGATGTAAAGTCCCCCACTTTCAGATCCCCATCTCCATGTCCAGTTGAAAAAAACAGGTCTAGAGTGCGCCCTGTTACATGCGTCGGGCCGATGGCATGTTGGGACAGTCCCATAGTTGTCATGGAGACCATGAAATTCTGAGCTGCCCCAGATAAAGTGCCTTCGGCATGAATGTTGACATCCCCTAGAACCAAGAGTCTGGGGGACCTCAACAGTACACCCGAGACCACCTCTGTCAGCTCAGCTAGGGAGTCTGTTGAGCAGCGGGGTGGGCGGTACACCAACAGAATCCCTAATCTGTCCCGTTGGCCCAACACAAGGTGCAAACACTCTAGACCAGTAGTCACATGGACAGGGAGCCTGCAGAGGGGGATGGAATTCCTATAGACCACAGCAACCCCCCTCCCCGGCCCTCAGGTCTACCCTGATGCTGAGCCAAGTACCCCGGTGGGCATAACTGGGAGAGACTAACTCCTCCCTGCTCTCCCACCCAGGTCTCGGTTATACATGCCAGATCGCCTGCCTCATCCACAATTAAGTCGTGGATGAGGGAGATCTTATTATGCACTGACCTGGCATTTAAAAGCAGCACCCGGAGGCCTGAGGGCTGGCTGATAAGGCAACCAACAAGCCTGTGGGTGTGAGGGGGACCCGAACAAGGCACAACCATTAACTGTCTGGGCCTTGTTCCCCTTACCTGGCAAGTCCTCCTCACAACGCCATATCTCCCTCTACCCGTCACTACACTGATTGTGCTCCCCTCAGATCCCCCCACCTGGCCCTGTATCCTCCCTCCCAGGCACATAGCTCAAGCCTGGGGAAAGGGGGAAAAAAACAAAACAAAACAAAAAAACAACTAAAGACAAAAACAAAAAGCCAGCAGGCACACTCCTCTCCTCCCCTGGCATCAGCCCTCCCTCTCCTGCAGGTTGATGGCTTTCCCAGGCCCCCTCAGCCAGCAGCTTAAATATCCCTCCCAGGAAGGGAGGGGGAGAGATGTAATTGTCTACAGCTGCTGGCTCAGTACCTGGGAGGCCAGGTCCTGCAGGGAGTGGCAGTCTGCCAGGCTGAAGTCCTCAGGAGGGTGGTGGTGGTGGTGGCAGCAGCGAGGCCAGGAGGCAGGCAGGCAGGCAGGCAGGCAGGCAGGCAGGCAGGCAAGCACACTCCTCTCCTCCCCTTCTTTGTCCATTTGGGTCTGATTCAGGCAAGTGGGAGCAAAAGCCACCCACCTTCAAAGCGCCAGGCCCAGCCTGTGCATTTAATCTCTTTTCTTCACAGCTTGCAAAACAGGGAACTGAGCTGCTACTCTCAAGGCACATAACAATATGCCCAGCTCGTATTTCTCTTTGCACCCTGCTCACTCCAACTACCTTGGTGCAAATGGCTTGAGTTGTGTGGCACAGTGTTCATGACGGTGGGAGGAATGTTCAGATGGGGACCATGTAAAAAGTGAGAGGGATGTGCCACCTTCAGTAGCGAATGACCATAGGACATTCTGCCAGAGGCCGTTCCATTGGAATTCCCATGCTAATACAGAAAGGACCTCGGTCCATTAGTTCTCCAGAGGTTAGGCGCAGAAGTAGCTCTCTGGTGTAAAGTAGCTTTAGAACAGAAGAGCCAAACTGGATCAGACCAAAGGCCTTATCTAGTCCAGCATTCTGTTCCCATGGTGTCCAGCTAGATGCCCCAATGGGAAGCCCACTTGCAGGACATGAGTGCAACAGCACCCTCGTAATTGCTTGGCTCGCATCCTATTTCTCACAACTGGCTCTGACCTCTCCAGCCAGGGAGGGTCAACTTTGTATTCTCAGTTTCCACTTTATTTTCCACAAATAGGTCAGGATGCTCAAAAGGGCATAGAGTAGGTTGCAATATTTAATTGATTAGTTTGACTAAAAAGATGCCTCCCCAACTCATTATGTAGCAGATCATATTTCTCTATATAAATATATCTATCTATCTATCTAATCTAAATTTTTATGCAAGTTTATAAAAAGAGGCATCTCCCCCTTTTCTCTCACACACAGGAGGGGACGCCTCTTCCAGACAGTGGCATGCAGTGACCATTGACACACATACATCAACCAGGCATTTTAACAACTTAAGTTGAGGTTTTAACTGACTTTTTGGCCAGGCTTGAAAGTTTAAAATGTTTTAAATATCAGCTGTTTTATGTTTTATTTTTAAAATTTTGTACATTGACTTTTTAATGTTCAATCTTTTAATTTTTGTAAGCCGCCCAGAGAGCTGCAGCAATGGGGCGGTATATAATGTAATGATGATGATGAAGAAGAAGAAGCAGAAGCAGAAGCAGAAACACTAAATAACGAAATATTAGATAACATGGGAGAAAATGAAACATACGAATACTTAGGATTCCAACAAAACACAAAAATCAATAACTCCACAGTAAAAACTCAACTATCACAAATCCTAAAATCTAAACTCAACTCAAAAAAAAATTTCAAAGCCATCAACACCTACGCAATACCCATTCTTACATACTCTTTCGGAATCATACACTGGTCGCACACTGAACTTGAAGAAATAAACAGACTCAATCGTACCAAACTCACAAAACACTGCATGCTCCATCCCAACTCATGCTTGAGAGAACAACAATCAGCAGGAAAGAAGGAGGAAGAGGTCTGCTAGACATTAACACAATGCATGCTCAACAGATAAAATCACTCAGAGAATTCTTCCACACTACAATCACCCCCATTCATAAAGCCATAGTAACAGAAGATAAAAATTACACCTCACTCAACCTAGCACTACAAAACGAAGACCAAACACGACCACTCACACTCACAGAGAAAAAAGGAAATGGGCACAAAAAACACTCCATAGGATTAATACAGAACCCACAAATAAACAAAGAACAATCGTACGAATGGCTCAGGAAGAGTGAGCTATTTCCAGAAACTGAAGGATTCCTAAGAGCTCTATACAGGATCAAGTTATAGCCACCAAGAACTACCAAAAATACATCATAAAAGATAACAGTGTAACAACAGACCTATGCAGGAAATGCCATCAGTTCCAAGAAACAATAGACCACATAACAGGAGGATGTAAAATTCTGGCAGGAATGGACTATACGGACACAATACAGCTGCCAAAATAATTCACCAACAACTGGCCATCAAATTCAACCTTATCAAACAACCTACACCATACTATACATAACCACCTGAAACAATCTTGGAAAATGCAGATCATAAAATATACTGGGACAGAACAACTCATACCGACAAGACAATACCCTGCAACCGACCAGACATAACAGTCATAGACAAAAAAGAAAAACACACATACCTCATTGACATAGCAATACCGAATGACAAAAATGTTGTTGGAAAGGAAGAAGAAAAGAGAGACAAATATACACCACTGGCCATGACAAAGAACTATGGCAACAGGAAAAGGTCACAATTATTCCATTAGTCATCTCAGTCATCGGTATCACTTCAAAAAACTACAGAAAACCTTCAGAAACTGGGCCTACCAAAATACATCCACACCAACATCCAGAAAGCAGTCATACTTAAAACATGCTCAGTTGTCAGGAAATTCCTGAATCTGTAAAAGACAGCATGACTTGGCAAAGCTCGTCATGTCCATCTAGAAAAACCACCACGAGCAAGAAAGAGATTAATAATAATAATAATAATAATAATAATAATAATAATAAACAAAGGAAGTTTGCTTTTTAGGCCAGAGCTGTAGTTTTTATTCGTATGCAAATGTTTATTTGATTAATTGTTCAATTCAATTGATCAAGGCTGCAATCCTATCCCCCACAGTTTGACTGGGAGAAAGCCTCGTTGAAATCCATATCTGAGGTGATATGTATAGATTGTGGTGTAAGCCTTCATATGATTAGTCAACTAAGGGTACACTCCTATACATGCTTAGATAGAAAAAAAGGTCCTACAATTTTCAGCATGCTGGGAATTATAGGACTTTTAAAAAGAACTGCCTAAACATGCATAGGATTGCACCCTAAGATTTCTTTAATTAGGTGATATAACCCTATTATAGCACTGGACAATAAAAAATAGTTTTTATTTGTTTTAATATTTTATCTATTTTGTGGTTCTTGTGTTTATATTTATTGTTGTTCCTCGCCTCGATCCGGAGGGAGAGGCGGGTTATAAATAAATGAATTTATTATTATTATTATTATTATTATTATTATTATTATTTAGCAGTAGAAGTTTCATCCTTACAGAGCACATGCATTCAGGTATACTTGGGCTATCACAAAGGGAGCATTAGGAATGCCTTTTTAAATGAGTGATCCTGTGGATCAAACTTTGTAAGCACAGCGGGATTAAAATGAGTGAGCTAAAATTTCTTTAGGGGCCCATGGCCCATTGAAACCTTTGGGACATACTTCTAAATTAACATACATAAAATTCTCCCTAATTCACTGTTGCTAGAAGCATGAGCCATCCAGCTCCCAGGTTTCTTTCTGTCTGAGTCATGGCCTTTTATACAACCGCTCAACAGGAGTCAAGAATTTCCTAGCCCCTTATGCATCATGCCCAAGAGGAGTTATGTATCGTGTATGAAGGAAATCCATGTTTTAGAATAGCAAGGAACAGCTAAAGTGTCTTCCATTTATGGCATGATGGTTTCCACCATCATCAGGGTTTCTAAAGGTTTGACTAGCGAAATATATAGAATTCTGACAGAGGATGCTGAATATCGAGACTCTCTTAAAATGATTTGGGAAGATGATTTAAAGGAACAAATTAATGAACATGACTGGGGGAGGATATGGGATGCAAGAATGTTAAAGATTTTGTCGATTAGAATCAAGGAGAATTATTATAAGATAGTATGGAGATGGTATTTAACGCCGGTAAGATTTCATCAGATAGATAAAAAAATGTCCAAGAATTGTTGGAGGGGGTGTCAGGAGGTTGGAACTTATTTTCATATGTGGTGGAGCTGTGAACACGTATAAAAAAATTGGGAAAGGGTGTTCAAAGAAATAAGTGAAATAATTGGAAGTAAACTGGAATTAAGCCCAAAGCTGGCTCTACTAGCAATATGGGATAAAGGAAATGAGAATATAAACAAGAGAGAATTGATAAACAACCTCCTGGCTCCCGTCAGAATAATGATTGCTAAAAACTGGAAAGGGCAAGGAATATATACTATAGAAGAATGGTATAAAGAAATATGGGATATGGCACTTAATGATAAGCTAACGTGCAAAAAGAAAATAAAGAGGGGAATGTCCAGTAAGAATGATTTTGGAGATATATGGAGCCCATTTTTGGAATATGTATTAAGAACGGGGAAGGGGCAAATACCTTCAAAAGAGTCTTTACAATTTTGGAAAGAAGAATAATGTATAATTGAAGGTCTCCTGGGGGGAGGGGAGCACGGGGGGTATGTGGTTATGTATTGTATTTTATGTTGTTTTATGTTGTATTATGTTGAAAAATAAAAAAAAATAAATAAAAAAAATAAAAAAAATAAAAACATCCAGATATGCCCTCCATGGTATATAGTTAAGACTGTAGTGCAGGAATTCTACTGGAACCAAATTCTGGGCCACCTACCTGTTCGAAGACCCTCTTGTTCCATACTAGACTCCAGAGCCCAAGTAGGCTCAGTTTTTCGACTGGCTATGTAACAGAGGCCTTGGTGTGGGATAGAGTTAGATGTTTGGCTATCAGCAAGTCCAGAGTCATGACTGTTAATTAGTAGGTACATTGGAACCAGATGTGCAATAACCAACCTGTTCTCCAGATGTGGACTGCAGCTTTGTGCGCAAGTTGGGATATATTTTTTTTAAGAAAAGGTAATATACAGTGGAAATAAATTAATCTTTTAAGGGGTTCTTTTGCTGAAGACAGCCCAAACATTTCTCCATCGAGAAAAATATGTGCCAAGGTGGCAGTTGGGCTAATTACCTAACAGATCTTTCCATTGGTATTATTAAGTACATTGGTGCCAAGTGCCGTGTTTATGTACAGTATAAACCTGAAGTCTAATTGACTTCACCTCCTTGAAACTTAACACACTGAGGAACATCTGTGCCTGATGTTATTTTATTAAGTGCTAATTCCACCAGAAAAGGGGGGGGGGGGAAGAAAGGTGCAGATATTTTTGGTGCTGCACAATGTTCTTAGAACGAATTAACTGCACATATACCTGGGAGGGGAACCCATGGCCCACTAAAACCTGTGGGACATACTTCTTAAAACCTGTGGGACATACTTCTAAGTTAACATACATAAAATTCATTTAAACTGAGCTGTAAGGCTGCAGTCTCGGGCACGCTAACTTGGAAATAAGCTCCACTGATCACAGTGAGATTTAATTCCCAGCAAAAAGTTATCAGATTATACTGTAAGGTTTATTTGGAAGAAGGGTGGTCACTCAAACATTGTCAAAGAAGAGAAAACACATCATCCGAAAAGAGGATATGGCTTTGCATAAAATGTGCATGTGCTAATTTATATGTGAAGTTAAGATTACTGACCATCATTTAAATTAGAAATGTGGCCGGGTGATCAGCATGCCTGCTCAGTCTGTTCTCCAGCTGCTAATTGTTAATGGCAAACTTCAAGGACCCTGCTGGCTCACCTAGGGTACCTTATCTTTAATGCAGATCTGGACTGGGCAGCCCTCCAGGATGTCCTCAAATAGAGGACTGTCCACAGACAACACTGCAAAAAGAAGACTGTTCTCTGTAAAGCAGGCCACATGGCTACCCTAATGCTTGGAGAAGTGAAGTCAGCATTTTCAATGAGACTTAGTCTAGAATAAAAGTGCACAGGATTTCAGCCTATTGTATGAATGGTTTACTCAGAAAATATGTCCCTTTTTGTGTTCTCTGGAGTTTACCTCCAAATGTGTCCTATATTACAGAGGACAGTCCTCTCTTTGAAAGCATCCTCTGTTTGGAGGGCTGGCCAGTCCCAAGTTCTGTTGAAAGGTCAAGAACTCTAAGAAGGGAGAGCCCAGAGGCCACGGAGTTGCTCATCAACAATGTGTTGTTGCTGTCTGACTCACCCCCCGGGGGGCAGATGATGTCAGGGGATGGAACATCCTTCCCCAAAGCCCCAACCAGAAGCCCCTTCTCCTGATATCCTAGGAACATCTCTCCATGCAGGAAGATAAACTTTCTCTGCACAGAGTTTAAATTCTCTATGCGGAGAGAGGCAGGAGGGCCCGCTCTGTGCCTCTCACTGTGCCGAGAATTTAAACTCCGTTCGGAGGGAAGTAGACCATCTCTGCTTCCTCTGCATTAAGCCTCCCCTGCCCAAACTCCCATTCTTATTAACAACACTATATGCTTCTTTTGAAAAAAAAAATCTTCTTAAATGTGTTTTTATTTTATTTCATCTTGTACACCGCTCCAAAATTTTGAATGGGGAGTGGTATATAAATATGTAAATAAATAAATAAATAAATAAATAAATATTTCTCTCCTCTCACTAGGTGGCACTGCTGCTATACGAAAAAATCTTGAGAATACTCGCAGAACTTCCAGCATTGTGAAGTGAACAAGTGTTTCCAAATTACTGATGGTACTGAAACTTTAAACTAAACATTAATTACTTGTTGTGGAAAGAAGCGCTTTCTTTTTTTCTTCCTCAAATCAACTGCAAATCAATTTCACTGGGTGATCCCAGGTCCTAGTATTACCAAAGAGCAAGCAGAATGCATAATTTTTATAAACCTCGATAATTTCTCCCATTTGCTCATATTTTTTTCTAAATTAAAAAGCCCGAAACTTTTTAATATTTCCACATAGCTGAGTTGCTCCAGATCCCTGATAATTTTGTTTGCCTGTTCCAGCTCTACAAAATCCTTTCTGCAGTCCTTCACTGTACAACCCTGTCTACTCGGAAGTAAGTCCCACTGAGTTCAGCATGACTTGCACTCAGGCAAAGGTATATAGGATTGCAGCTGTGTAGTGCAATCTGAACCACGTTAACTCAGATGTAAATTCGCAAATAATTACGCTTAGGACTGCAGCTTTATAAAGCCTTGGATTGAATGGAAATTCCTTTTGAGTCGACATGCCTAGGATTGTGCTGTTAGTTGTGCTGTTGAAGACTAGCTAGCGATCAAATGTATTAATCAGGTTTTCCAGCCTATTGCAAGCAAGCCGCAAGCACATTGCTAACCCACAAGGCCACATGTCCTCCCAGGTCATAGGTCAAAGCTTGGAATCCTTGAGCCAAGCCCAGTTTCATTTGGGCACTCAGAGACGACCTCTGAGGTAGGTAGACACTGGGGTATGTTGGACTCCTATCCTCCTATGAGGTCATAGAAGGTATCACAAGCGACAGGAGAGGCTCAAAATGTTGGGAAAGATGAAGGGGAGAAAATGGTGATGCGAAGTGTTGAGTGTTATGTCTTATCATTCCTATTGCTGCGTGTGGTCCCTGCTTCTGTGTATGATCTCCCGTTGTAACTGTTGTCATTCCTGTTGCTGCATGGGACATCCCGTCATACTTTCTGTTGCTGGGGAGGGAAGGGGGTTGTCTTGTTTGAATCTGGCATTCAACTCAGGAAGCAATGGACTGATTCAATGAGATCTAGGCCTCAGCAGGTAGATGTAACGTGATCTCTCTTTCCATTAACTTTTTGTCATGCCTTGACGAAGGAACATTGCACCCACTCTTTGACCTGACAATAAAGGCTTAGCTGATTGCCTGAATTGGAGCTGAGAAGGATTCCCTGCCCCCCACGGTTTACCTGGAATTGGCGCTTGAGGAAGAAGCAGGTTTTTACCTTCTCCGCACTGCCTTCCTCTTGGGCTGCTGCACCTTGGCTTGTAACTCAAAACCAGGCCAAATGTGGATGTTTGAGGGCCTCACTTCAGAAGGATCCAGTTCCAGGTCTATTGGGAGCTTGGAGAATAGACAAATAACCCTAGTTTAGGAAAGTTTAATAAAGTTGTATATATTGTTCTCTTTTCTTTCTTCCTGGGTTTGGAGGGAGACTCTTTTGGAGTGGATCAATGGATAGATTTGTAGATGTCATTCATGTTCATGTCCCCACTTTAGAGTCATAGCAGTTTGCTCAAAGCTGTTCACAAAATAATAAATGACGTATTTATTTCTCCAAGGAACTCTAGTTTGTGTGTGTATGTGTGTGTGTGTGTGTAGAGAGAGAGAGGTGTTCCTCCATGTGTTGGAACACCACAACTGGATCTTCCTTCAGGGAAGTACTGTCAGGCTCTAGCCTGGCTCACCCTTTCATGCCGATCATTGGCTTCTTCTGGACAGGAAATGCTATGCAAGACTTCCTGTTTGTGCTGGGACTTTGCCTGAGCAACAAGGTCTTTTTGACTCTGGTGTTTTCTGTGTGTGGTACTCAGCTCTGACTCTCTGGCTCACTTATGACAGTTGCCCACAGCTCAGCACCGACAGCATGAAATTAAATGCATCACATCATGGGTGGTTGTGTGGAATGACCTGCATGTATTTGACCCAGACCCTCAGCATGGCCTCCTCCTTCAGCAGATGAGAATGGAACTCTGCTAGACCTCCCACCTCCCTCCTGTCTCTCGCCTGCCACTAACTACTATGTCTTCATAGCTGTGTGTCTTAATTGAATCCGTACCACTTTTAATTCAGCACCTATAAATGTTAATGTTCTTCTTTAGGGCTCCCTCACTGGAGATCTCATCGTGTGTGGTAACCAGAGCAATCACCTTTTTATGGGTTTGGGCCTTCTGGAAGTATCCATGAAATGTCCAACAAGCAGAGGAGCCCCATGGGTTGGCATTAGTGACAAGGCAGTTGAATAAAACATCTCAGAGATTCTGGTCTCTGCACCAACTGAATATGTAGCTGGAATTAGTGGCAGCAATTTAATGCAGATCATGTGAACGCCCCAATTTTTCTTCAAGTTTATTTTTTGAAAGCCACATTTATTATGGAGCTTCATGCCATCTGACTCATTCTCACCACCTAGCCTTGTAGGGAGAAATGCCTCTTTCATAAAAAACTGACCTCTTTGCTGTGGATTAACGGATTGATTAATTCATTGTTAACTAGGAAATGAAATTATCTTTAGTTTCGTTCATAGCAAACTAAATGAACAAAACAGCTCCTGCTGGAAGTGATTTCCACCTAATACCAAACTCATCCTCCATGTGTGTGTCTCTATTATTATTATTATTATTATTATTATTATTGGGACTGAAGTCAGCTTTACAAATTAAAACATGTACAGTTAAAAACGGAGAGAGAGATATAGCCAAACTATTATCACCTGTGCACAAGAGGGAGGTTTTGGTAGGCTTGGGAGAACTCCAAAATTTGCAGTACAGACCACCTTTAGAAAAAAAAAATAAGGGTGGGAGGAATCAAAACTAGCCCAGCAAGGACTGAATGCTCAATGGGTGAAGAAATAGAAAAAAAAAGTTCCACGGAATGGAAAACAGGATAGCTGGCACATTTTATTGCAGGTTCCATTTGTATACTAGGTTTGACAATCCATTTTCTGTAAACGGAGATGCCAGAACTCAAGTCTGCTGGGATGTCTTGTTTGGAAGCCCAGAAGCACACCATAATGGGGATGTGGTTTACTGATGGTTACTTACTGGTGAAGGAAACATCTTCTTCAACCACCGCTTGTTTCAGGTTTGGGGGTGGTATGGAGGGACCAGGCTCTTCCCAAGGTACAAAAAAAATGTGGAAGGAAGGATCTGCCTTCAGCTTATTCTACATAGTTATTTCTTCTATGTGTAAAACACAGAGGACACCTGGATGACCAATGCTACAAGGCTTACATGCATGGGCATCCTCCTACTAGTGCCATCGGTGGTCTTAGATAAGTAATCAACTGGAGGCAAATTCCAGAGGGGAGGTTTTAGAATGTCTAGCAAACAGAGTGTCTCTACATTAAGAACACACACACACACCCCGGACTTTAACCATTTTTTTCTTCTTCTGGGGTCTTGCAGCTTCTTTAGACAATGACCAATGGTGACCACGTGCATTGTAATTTAAAACTTCCCCCTCTTGGCAATGCACCATAAAGTTAAATGAAACAGAGCCGTCTAATGGCCTGAGATATCCTATGACCATTTTAAATAGAGCATTATCTTTGATCATTTTAATCAAATTACCAGGGGAAGGCATGGGAGACATCCTGGAGGTTGACAGCATCGTGTAAAGGATCCACAAACTTCCATGAGTGGCCAATCATGGGCATGCAATAAATCGCTCATGTAGAGAAGCTCACAGAATCTTGTGGCACCTCAAAGACTAACAGATTGTTTGTGGCATAAGCTTTTGTGGACAACTTCATCAGATGCATGAATTGTTAACCTCACTTAACACATCTATCAATCATGTATGCATACATACATACAAATAGAAAAATACGATACATGGTAAAGCCAAAGGGTTATGAAATGCAAGAGGTACAGTCCATGAGAATTCTATGCAAAGTTCAAATGTATGCAAGATACAGTGGCAGTTCACAACAGCTGTCATCAGCAAATCTTCCTAACTTTGCTTTGTGACTACTCTTGAAATACTGTGTCCCACATCTCTAGTCCTGGAAAAGGTGCAGAAAAGGACAACCACAATGATCAATGGCCTGGAGCAACTCCCCTATGAGGAGACATTACAACATTTGGGGCTTTTTAGCTCAGAAACTGGTGAGTAAGAGGGGACATGACAAAGATGTATCAAATTATGGATGGAGAGGGAGATTCCCCCCCCCTCATAATACTAGAACCCAGGGTCTTTCCATGAAGCCGACAAGTGGGAGATTCAGGATAGATATGAGGAAGTACTTCTTCACACAGTGCAGACTTAAACTGTGGAATTTGGTACCATGAGATGTAGTGATGGCTGTCAACTTGGATGGTTTTAAAAGGGGACTAGACAAATTCACGAAAGATAAGGCTATCATGGCTACTAAATGGACTATATGCTACCTCCAGTATCAGAGGCAGTATGTTTCTGTTGATCAGTTACTGAGGAACACAAGTGGGATGGTGATAATGCACTTATCCCCTACTTGAGGGCTCCCAGACAACTGTCTGGCCACTGTGGGAACAGCATGCTGGACTAGATAGGCCTTTGGACTGATCCAACTTGGCTCTTATGTAATTTATCTAACTCCTGCAGTAGGAGAGTAACCCCCATCTCAACTGAGTCCTGAATGAATAGAATCAAATTATTAGATTCTAGTTAAGCCAATTGTTATCATCTCTTGTATCCAGTGGGAGAGGATTCTTCATCATCTGTGAGGCTGCCAGAACTTTGAAAACACCCTTCTGAAGATTTTTAGTTGGGCTGTTGAATCGTTTTAGTAGTTTTTGATTTAGAGGACTTCCTGACAGGTCCTTACACTCCAATGCAGCTACAATGGGCGCATCCTTGAGGGAGCCAGATTTTCTCAATGGAAAGAATGCTTGCCATCTGTTAAAGACTTCAAGGCCTCTTCTGCCTGCTGCCCTTTATTGTAGCTTTATGTCAGCTTCTGTACAATCCATTACATCGCTAACAGCCTCCGGATACCCATCTGCACCTCGATTTTCTGGTCTGTTGGGGTCTTCCTTTGAGCTGTTTGTTCTGCTCATCTTACTTTAGATGTGTATGTGTTTCCTTTGGGTTTCCCAAAAGGGATCCTCAGCTACCTGCATCACTCCTGCTCAAGGCTGCCCATTGTGGGCATGATGCAAGTCTTATACAGCCATCTTCACTCTGTCAGATGGATGGATGCTGTGTCATCGTCCCCTCCCATGAACTTACAGAGGTGACTGGGAATGGATCCCCAGAGGCCAGCTAATTTTGAACTGTAATAAATGGTCGCATATCAGATGGAATAAAGGATGCAGCCTCCTTCTGTCATGAGCTGCCCGTTCCCTCTGGCATTCACATGTACTGGTAAACTGACATGAGACACTCACGTTGGTGAGACTTCTTTTTATTGAGGAAATCACACGGTAAAAAGCATAATGGTTACATTCTTCAAATAACACCACTTAAAGCTGATGATGATAGAAAGCTTTAGCTCCTTTCCTGATAGGATCTTTTAGGCAAGCACATGGTGTGTGCGTGTTAGGGTTTGCCACCATCCGATTTGAGTTTCTCCAGACGCCGTATACGCTGGCACTTCAAGGGGCATGGCCAAAGCCTAAACAAAATCCCAGGGAGGAAAACACTTATGATCTGAGCTACCAGAGCGGGGCAGAGACAAAAGATCATGACCCATCAAACACAGCCTTCCGAATGCTGAGCAGATACAGTAGACGTGATCACAGGGAAGGTAAAACCTCAGGCCCAGGAGTCCCATCCTTCTGCTAAGGACTGGCAACTCTCTGCCACCTGAGTCAGGCCACAAACACAATCCACAGCAAATGCATGTTTAAGTCTATGAAAAGCCTCACAGTACTTTCCATGGGACAATCCTTAGAAATCCAGAGTCCAAATAGCAAAAGAGAGAGCATGTGTAGAGTGCTTCCAAAATCCCAAAACAGATGGAATCCAACAGGAGAGGTTTCAGGCCTTGCATTGAAATGTGTTATCTAGCAAGGCTCTTCAGCCTTTATCCAGCCATTATATACTAAGGCCTGGCCTATTCAAAGCCACTTGACAGACAGGTCCTCTAACCTGTAAATCATGCCCATGTGCCAACAGGGCGGTACAGTTCAACCCCCTTTTAATGACATTACAATGTGAGTGACACCCTCAAAGAGTGTCCCCCACCTTATCAAAACACTCCCAAGTTCCCAGAGAAAATAGCAGCTTCAAGGCCAGGACAGGGAGAGCAGCAAGCAACTCCCATGGGAAACTCTGATAGAGGACTGCTTGCACAGACATACCAAAACTATTCCTAATGAATCAGCCCACATTCAATCAAGGCCTCCAGTCTTGATTGAATATCTACACATGACACCTTCTGATTTTATTTTTGTTTATTTATTTGTAACATTTGTAAATCGCTGAATATAGTAAAATCCCTCAGCAGTTCACAATATTAAAATAGAGTTAGATGCAATATTAAACACAACATTAAAACAACTACAGTAAAACTATGTAAAGAGCAGCAAAATGGAGCGTCATGATTAGTTTACATTACAGCTCAGGGAATGCCCTAGTAAAAAGGTGTGTTATTAGGAGGTATTTGAAAGATGCCACATTTTCTGCCTCCTGAAGTGTACGGGGAAGGGTTTTCCAGACAATGGGTGCCACTATGGAGAAGGGCTTAAGTTGGAATGATGATCAACCCACTTACAGCTTCTCTACATGAGTGATCTATTGTATGCTCACGATTGGCCATCTACAGAAGTTTGCAGGTCCTTTACATGATGTCGTCAACTTCCAGGATGTCTCATGCACTTTTCCCTGATAATCTTGCTTTTTTAAAAAAAAATGAGATTATTTAATTATTAATTTAATTATTTAATTATCCTGGGATTTCCCCAGTGTATAAAGTTGGTGTAGTGCTATTACTGTTTCATTTAACAGAATAGCATTGTCCAGAGGGGAAATTTTCAATCCTTAATGACGGGGTTGCCTTTGGTCTCCGTCTAAAGGAGCTCATAGTAAAGGCAGAAAGACCCAAGAAAAAGAAAGCCTGGTAAGGGTGTGGGGTTCTTCCTTAATGTAGAGATGCCCCCAGGTCCAATTCTTACATTAATATTGAACTTAGATGGGGTTAAGTGGCGAATTCACTTAGCAATGTCCTCCCCTTGCCCCATCAGTTTTGCATGGTGAACCTTCCTTCGGGATGTGTGATTTAGGGTGGTGATTTATGTATTATCAAAAAAAGCGGAAATGCATAAGCAACAAAGAAGTCAAAAATCAGTTTACCACTGCTGGTACAATAACTAAGCAAGATGGTCTGATGGCCTGATTCGCTATAAGCAGCTTGCTATGCTCCTATTATTCTGCCCATTTTATTTATTAGTTACTAGTTTAATATTTATGCATCACTTACATTTTAAAAAAAATTACAGAACAAACAAGTCAGGTGATCTCTTAAGTATTTTATAGGGAGAGAACAAAACGATGCCCAGTCCAAAGCTACTAGAGTTCCAAAAACAGCTTCTTAATACAGTTACTACAAACTTGCCCGATGCTATATAGACCCCCCCCCCCCCAAATCTTGCATGGTCCGTGGGAAATGGCAAAAATCTGATATCTTTATGTAATTTCTTCTAGGACCGTTTTGGGCTTCTTGCCTGAATTATCCCTTCAGGAAACAAATGTACAGTCAACCAGGGTCAGCTGTTTCTCTGCCCCACCCTCCTCTCCCAGCCTTGCAGAAACCTAACTTCTACTTCAAAAGCTTCCCTCTTCCCTTTCATATCTTTTGCATTGTTTGGCTTTATTGATTCAAAATTTTAGCTAAGTTGCTTCATTTTTTTTTAAAAAAAAGACACTTTAAATCCTTCACTATTTTTTTTTTAAAAAGAAAAGACAAGAAAAAGAACGCTGAATTTCTCATCTAATCACTTGTCCCCAGCAGCAGGGGCTTAAAAATACCATCAAATATCACGAGACCCGTGATAAAATCATTAATGTCGGCTGCGTCAAGGAGAGGCCCCTGCAGGCTTCCTCCTCCCAGGAATTCTGCATCCTTCTTCAAAGCAAAGGGGAAGAGAAGCCTCCACGTTGTCATTTGCATAAAACCAATTTCTTAAAATCTTTAATTAAAATCTTTGCAGATTAAGTTTGCCAGGTAAATGGAAGTGTGTCGTTCTCCGTGGCGGGCAGCCGCTTACATGCTTCTGAGTAGGGCTGCTTGGATCCTTCGTCTTGTGTCCTTACCCTTCTCACACCTTCCTTTCCTGTCCAGTTGGCATCTCACAGCTTTGTTTCTGATTCTGCTCTCTTCCTCTTGTGCTCTTATCAGGTCATGGCATCCACTTCTTATCTAATGGAATTTCCTGGATGGACAGGAACTTTAGGTAGCAACATGGTTCCTCCGCACTGGAATTCTCTTCCAGCCGGACAGGATCACAAGCAATTCCCTTCCGATCCCAGTTTCCGAAGGTTACATCCTGGCTCCTCTTTATTTTATTTATGTTTGTTTCTTTAAAATGGGCTTTTATCTCACCTTTCCACTAAAAAAGTGGGGGATTTAAGGCGGCTTGTAAAAGTTAAAACAATGAAACATGAAGATCAAAGGGACAAGCTAAAATAATAATAATAATTGCAAGATCCCTATGAACAAAACCAACAAGAGAATCAGTAGAAAATGAATCAGTCACCAAAAGTTTAGGAGAATAAACCCATTTTAACATTGGACTTGAAAGGCAGGAAGGTGGGTGCCACACTAGTGAATTTTGAATTTGAATTGAATCAAGTTTTATTTGTCTATAGCACAAAGGCCATTACAAAATGTGAAATATGGCAAAACAAAAATATACAACATGGCAATTCAAAATAACAATAAAAACAATCACACGGTAATACACCTTTACAAAAGGTCTACAACAGATTGTCTCCTTTCCAGTCCACTGCAGGCATCTTTAAAAAAAATGTGATGGATTTTCGGTGCTGCTACTGCAAAGGTGGCGACCACACCAATATTTCTAGGGAGGGTGTTCCTCAAATGGAGTGCCCAGGCAGACAAGATCTTCTACCCAGATTACCACATCCCTAATCTCAATAGAAAGGGGTACCCAGAATTAGAGATGGATGAATCTCTCAGCTTTGCTTTTCCCCACATTTGCTTTTTAAAAAATCTCAAGTTCTTTCCATTCCAGTTATGAAGGAATTAGTGAATCTGGTAAGTTCTTATAAAAAACATTACCCAAATGAAATTCTCACCTGTCTGCACAGGCTAAATTCAATCAATAGTTATTCCCAGCATGGAGACAACCATTTGTATCTGCCTGCCATGTAGCTGTTAAAGATGAGGAACTTGTCAAAAAAAAAGAAAAAGAAAAGAAAAAGAAAAAAAGAGGCAGCCACTGTAATTCAGCAGCAGCACATACCTGGTTGAATGTGCAAATATTGCTGGCTTAATACTTGCTGGCTTGACAGGCAGAGAGCCAGGGAGCAAGGAAACAAGTGGCATCCACTGCTCCTCCCTCTCACCGCCACCATTTTCTGGGCCAGTGTGAAGGCAGGCGCACAAGCAAGTTGCAATAGTGAAGAGCTTGTTTCAGTGGGCCCCTACTGGGATGTGGGCCTTGGCAGGTGCCCAACCATGCCTACCCTTGACATCAACCCCAGGAGGGAGCTTGAACACATCTGATGGCCCCTCCACCAAAATGCTGTAAGGGTGGAAGCAGGAAATGGATGCTTGCTCAGTAACATTTGTGAGGAAAGAAACAGCAGATGCAGAATTTGGTCTTATTGATCTCCACAACTGTTTGGGGGCAAGAAGCACAAGGAGGCTCGCATGACAGAATAAACGAATGTGATCGTCCTGCTGCTGTGTCCCTGCATAGAAAAGAGAGAGCCATGGAGCTGCTTTAGGGGTTAGGTCAATATCCCCTTTTCCAGCCTCAGACTTGATTGGCTGGCCCGGCATTCCCCTGGCATCCTTGTCCGTGCTGACATGGGCCCAGCTCCTCTCAGAGGCCAGGCTGAGAACCGCCTGCCGATCAGGCAAGCCCCGCAGCACGGTCATGTTTCATGGAAGAAAAGGGCCTGAGCAGATTAACACCTTGTAGGGCATCACTAAGGCCTGGCAGACTTTAGCACTAATGACTTCAGGCTCTTTGTGCTGAGGCTGCTAATCCTCGGCTGGCCAGTGCGATGCTCTGTAGCCAGGGTTTTCTGCACACGTTAATCCACCTCCCCCCGGCCTTACTCACGAAGTTAGACGCTTATGCTGAAAATAGAAAGAGCCATTCTTTGAAGCGAAGCAGGGTGCAGTGACAGTTGCCAGTGAAAAGTCTGGCTCCGCAGGTGTGTCTGTTCCAGTACTTGAAACAAGCCCCTTCCCTCCCCAGAGCGGCAGATCCGGCACTCCAGGATATGAGAAAAGCCAAGATTCTTTGCCTCTGCTCCTGTGCCAATGGTAGTTGCACGACTGACAGGAATCCAACAGGCAAAGCTTGACCTGCCATGGAGAGAAAGTGATGGGGAAAAGTTGTCACCCTCTGGATTTCTGCCTGTCATAGGCCTGCTAAAGCAGGGGTGACAAACCTCTTTCGGCCCAAGGGACGGACGCAATTTCAGAGAAGTTCTCGGGGGCCGCATCCCAGTGGCGGGTGGGGCAAAAGACAAAAATCCCAGCATATTTCAGCTTAAAGCTCTTACTACCAGCAACTAAGCCTTAGAAAAGTGAAGTGAATAGTGCATGCCAGCCTCTTCACTATGTCAACCAGTCCTGCTTGTGCGTTCATTTCATCTTCCAAATGTCCGGACGATGCATGAGTCTAGTTGGTTAAAAAAGTACAAGGAGAACTCGCAGTGGCGGCGGCATGTGATAGGTTGAAACTACCTGGAAAACAGACGAGGAGCTGCAGGATGTAGTCCTGTATGTGTACCTTATTGTGTATTTCCCCTTGGATTTGTCACTAGATGGCGCCAGAGTCAGAACAGAGTTGGGTCTCTGTGTTCTCCAGTTCTTTTTCCCACTTCTTGCAAACCTCCCAGATGCCTGGATTCCCCCCCCCCCCCTTTCCTTTCCAAAAAACACCTTGGGAAAATTTAGTTTCTGCATGAAGAGAGTGAGAAAGTGAGACATTGCAGGAAACAATGATGTTTTCCTTTAAACTATACAGTAGTGGTTGAGGACTGGCAGCTCTCAAATTGAAACCAGCCAACTAGCATGTAAGTTTCCAATCCTCTCTGGCCCCTGAGAATTGGAGTGTGTAGCTGCTGTTAAAAAGGCAAACTCCATGTTAGGTATAATTGGGAAAGGAATTGAGAATAAAACGGCCACGATCATACTGCTATGGGTGCGACCACATTTGGAATACTGTATACAGTTCTGGTCACCACACTTAAAAAAATTATTGTAGAGCTGGAAAATGGGCAGAAAAGGGCAACTAAAGTGATCAAGGGGCTGGAGCATCTCCCCTATAAGGGAAGGTTATAACAGCTTGGATTGGTTAGCTTAAAAAGGGGGGAGAGCTTAAGGGGAGCCATGATAGAGATATACAAAATTATACATGGTAAGGAGAATGTGGATAGGGAGACATTTTTCTCCCTCTCTCAAAATACTAGAACCTGGGTCATCCCAAGAAGCTGATTAGTGGGAGATTCAGGACAGAGAAAAGGAAATACTGGAATTCACTATCACAAGATGTAATGATGGCCACCAGTTTGGATGGCTTTTAAAGGGGGTTAGATACATTCCTGGAGGAGAAGGCTATCAATGGCTACTGGTCCTGAGAGCTATGTGCTACCTCCAGTAGCAGGGACAGTATGCCTCTGAATACCAGTTGCTGGGGAACATTGGGGGGGGGGGGGGTATTTTTTGCACTATTGTCCTGCCTGTGGCTTTCCCATGGGCAGCTGGTTGGCCACTGTGTGAACAGAATGCTGAACTAGATGGACCCTTGGTCTGATCCAGCGTGTTCTTAGGGGGTGGGGACTGGAGAAGGAATCCCCTTGACTGGCTGGGAAGCTTCTGGGGGCCAGAGATTCACCATCCCTGCTCTAAAGCAAGTCTACAAGAAGGGTTATAATCCTATGTGCACTTGTTTGGCATTAAGTTTCATGACACTTAGTGGGACTTCCAACATGTTTAGGAAAGCAGTGTTTCATGTTATAATCAGATGTCTGAAAAAAACATGGTCCTTTAGAAGGAAAGCAATCCATTGCCTACAGGAAGCCCATAAGCAGGACATGAGGGAAATAGCCCTCTCCTGCTACAGTTCCCCAGCAATTAGCATTCAAAGGCACATGCTTCTGGTTCTGGAGGTAGCATACAGTCATCATAACTAACAGCCACTGATAGCCTTATCTTCCGTGGCTACTACTGGCTAGTTCTCAATGTAGGGTAGCGGGAGGCAAGGGGACCCATAAGCCTCACTTCCTGACACATCACCAATTTTAACCAAATCAGCCAGTAGCCTTCTAAAAACAGTAGCTAATGTTCTGGCAACTTGTTTGACAAGGGGGCTCCTCTAGCAGTGGACTTTCTGAAATTGTAACACCATACTGGACCTAGTAACATCAGCTCTAGCAGAGATGAGGAACCTGCTCCCCTCCAGATGTTGGACTCTGTGTCCATCAGCTCCAGCAAGCACAGCCAATGGTCAGGGATGATAGAAATTAGAGTCCAATAACACCTGGAAGGCCACAGGCTTCCGACCCCGAGCTATAGCCTGAAGTGTTTGTTCCTCTGTATGCCCAGGAATGTCTTTACCAGTAATGCCCAGTGGTACACCTACATTGGCCAAGTAGGCCAGTCCCTGGGTAAGAAAATAAAGACAAGCAAATCTGATGAGAAGTTGGAAACATACAGAAATCAAGCAATGGAGCATTTCAGTCTCCCTGGACACTCCGTCTCTGACCTTAGGGTTGTGAGACTTAAAACAGAAATACTTGACAAATTACAACAGGAGGTTGCAGAATTAACACATTTAATTAAGTCTCTCTGGGCTTGAACAAGACTTATATGCAATTCTCACAAATGGAGAGGGAGGAAGGAAGGGAACTAACACTCAGGCTTGGATGTAAATAGGACACAACTTTATTACACCTAGGAACAGCTGGACAATTTAAAAAGCGAGGGACTGAGCGATGGCAGGATTTGGATTCTTTCCTCCCTTATGTCCTGTGAGCAGACCGGAGGGATGGGGTTCACTATCAAGAAGGTCTGTTCCCAATCTAGCCCACCCCCGGGTACTTCTCATTCCAGGTTTGAGGGTGTTCTCAGAAAAGAGTTATCTGGTGGCCCCCCTCCTATGTCAGCGGGTCTCTAACTAGGGTGGCTACTTACCCATCACCAGGTAAAAGGACACAAGAGGGCACCAATTTGCATTAAAAATGGCACATGTTAAATTTAGATCTTACTAAAATGTAAATCAAAATACATCTCACCATAATGGATAAGACTGTGACTAAGTGATCTCTGAGCCTGCTCCGTCTGCTGTCCAGGTACTGTTGATGGGAAACTCCAGGTTTCTGCTTTCCCTTCTTACGGCTCTTCAATTTTAACCAAATAGAGAACTGTCCTATGACAGACATCCAAATAGAGAGTACTGTCTTCTGTGAAGGAGAACCCATGGCCACCCTACCTCTGGCTTGCCCGACAGAAGCAGCTAGGTTGGAAAGCCGCCATTTTAAACTTCCCATAATACCCTTGATGTAGCGTTGCTCCAGGGCACTGTGCGGAATTTAAAATGGCAGCTTGCCAACCCAGCCATCTAGCTTCGAGGCCTGGGTAGATGCCATGGAGCTACATCAACAGCTGTGTAGAGAATACATTCTGACAGAATGCTCAGATTTATTTCCATGCTAGCTAACAGCCTGCCATTTTCAGCTCCAATCTCCACCTCCCCATTAATTTATTACATTCCTATCTAGGCATCCTTCTAAGTAGCTCTGGTTAACATATACTGGGTTGGACCCAAAGATTCCCTTCCAATGGACTCCTTCCATCAGAGGAAGCTCCTTCCATCAGAGAAAGGGAACCAGTGTATCCAACCATTGCTCCTCCATTTTAGCATCACAGCAACCCTATAAAATAGGTTAAGTTGAGAGATAGCGACCAGCCAAAGAGCTGCATGGCTGAGTGGAGAGCTGAACCCAGATTTCCTGCAGCCTAGTCCAACACACTAACTACTCCACAACACTGGCCATGGATTGAGCAGTCCTCCACGAATTTTCCTAACCCCCTTTAAAAGCCATCTATGTTAGTAGCTGTCACGACATCTTGTGGCAGTAAATTCCAATAGCTGCTGGATCACAGCCAACTATCAAGATCCTGCTGAGTTAGGCATGCTTAAACCCATTAATTTAAGTGTGCTGAAACCATCAGAATTTTTTGATGCAGAGCGGTCTATAAATACTCAACTTGGTGCTGAATTGAGACTGATGTGCTTTTATTTAAAATGGGTTATTTGCTACTTTGAATATTTGTATTCCTGAGCCAAGCTCATACTTTTCAACCTTTTGCTCTGTAATAATGAAATCACAGCCTTATTACTTTATCATCATGAGTATTGTGATTTCTGTCTATAAGAATTCTTTTTTTAAAAAACGGAATCAAGAGTACCGGCAACTATATATTTGCAATTTTTTGCCACCTCCCCAGGTTTTTATGGCTTTCCAAATGGGCTGTTGCCAATTAATATGTGATATGGAAACACTGACAATCTATTTCAGGAAGCTTTCCTTGCTATTTGCTGGGTTTTTAAGTATTCCTTCGCTGGCCAATTACTTTCCTACTTATTCCTCTTGTTAAAAAGAGGTTCAACTATTTTAGAATTATTCTGTGAGGGTTTTTTTTTTTTATTCACTCCCGGGGCAAGTACCTTTAATGAAGTTAGAAAATGTATCTACGATCTTGTTATAAAGAGCCCTTTGCCATCTCACATACCTCTTTCGTTAGGAGAAAAGGGGGCTGTTCTCCCATTTCAAGTTTAATTTTTTAGGCCAAATAAAAATTATTCTGCAGCGAGTGCCAGCAAAATGGGAAAGAGATCTCAGTCCAAGGGAAATTAGAATCGCCTGCGGATTATGAACGAACAAGAACTAAGAGGATAACTCAAAGCAAAGAGTATATTTAATATCCAGAAGTTATGGAACCACTGACCTCAAAAACCTATGTAGAAGACTGGTATAAAGATCTGCTTTTTGAGCACCCTATCCTAAAAATATGCACAGAAAGACTGGAACACACACTGACATTAATAAAGTGGTATCTAGTGCAAGGTAAATGAATATATTTCCAACCTACTATTCATTGTCAGTTCCAGTACTAGGCATTGTTAGGGCTTTGTGTATTCCACACTTTGGCAATTGCACTATGCACATATGGAATTTGGTACTCAATGTGGAATACGGGTCCTGGCTACTATTTTGTTTTTAACAGTAAGTTTCTAGCCATTATGTCTATAATGTTAACAGTGAAAAACATTGGATGTCTACAACTCCCATCATCCCTCCCATCATTTGCTGGCTAAAGCTGATGGGACTTATAGATAAAAACATCCAGAGGGCCAATAGTTGCCCACCCCTGATCCAGGCCATTGTGTACTCTAACTGGCAGCAACACTCTAGGGTTTCAGGCAAGGCTTTCCCCCATTACTTGCTATCTGCCTTAAAATAATAATAAAACTAGGGAAGCCATGGATTAAACCTGGGACCTTCTGCATAGGAAGTATACAGTCTGCCACTGAGCTATGGCCCTTCCCATCTTATTAATATCTTCAGAACCATCCATCTATTCAGCAAAGGTGGTCTTTGCAAAGAATCTGTGATGCATGTGAGGATTTCTGGATCAGAGACCTATAAAGGGAACTGATAAACCAAAGACCTGGGTGTCTCACTCATGGGGAATAATTGTAATCCGCATCATAAATGGGATTAAAAAAAGGTGTGTGCATGACATGTGAAACCCAGAATCCAATTTGGAACTTCAGCCTTCACAAGCATGTGTGCAGGTGGGATCTTAGTCTTACCCATTCCTGTGTGTGTGTGTATGCACATACAGATGTGGAAGCGACTCCCAGATTTGGAAAACAACAAGAGATTCAGTCCCGAGAGAAAACATTAAATCGGATATGAGCTGCTTTCCCTATACTTTTTAGAAGTGGACAAAAATCATCTGGTGACAAAGAAAAATTATTCTGTTTCCATTTTGTCCTCCTGGAACAACTCAGCCAAGTGACTTCTCAGAGGGACTCATTAGCATCTCTCACCTGTGTCAGGAAGGAGTGGAGAGACAATAAATAAGCCCTTGGGGATCCATTAAATTAAATCCACTAAATACAGAATGTACTACAAAGAAATACACAGGCCAGGTTTCTCTGTACGGAGCAGAGAGGAAATCAGAAACTAGTTGCAAACCAAATCAGCATTTAGTGTGTGAAAACTTATATTTATTTAATCAACCGCCCCAGCTAAAGGGGAGCTACCAACACTACAGTTGACATGGCGCCAGAATCAATACACTCTACCTGTACTGCTGAGCAAATGTATCTTCTCATAGACATGTTTTCTAAGGGAGGTGAACTGAATGAAGGGGGAATCATAACATGAAAAGCAGTCTTAGAACTGATGCTATGTTGTATTTATAAAGCTGAATTTGTAGCCTCTGTATGTGGAAAAGCTTAGGATATAACAATATGAGATGAACAACAAAATATTGTATTTATGAAAAGAAATTAATAAAACATTTTGGTTAAAGCAATTTCATTTTCTCTCCTTTGCTACAGGCATGTCTTTTCTCTAGGCAAAAGCAGTACCAGTGATGGGCAGCTTGTTCTCTTACGAGGCAACTCTCATTGGTTTGGCATACACGGGTTGCAGGATGTGGTGAATCAAAAGCAGGAACAGGCATCCTAGGAAAACCACACTCAAAAGGGAGAGCAGGACGAAACGGCCGATGAAGAAGGTGTCCACAATCTGAGGAGAACGTAAAGTTCGCAAATTACACATGCAGCAGAACGTCTCTATGGCGCCAGACGTAATGAGCAAACAACACTGAAAGGTCTGAAGGGATGCTTGTTCTCACATCAGCCCGCCCATGCGCTGAAATCGTCGGCGATGGCTCTCCTCCAGGCTCCCCTGCCATCTGTGGTGAGATGGGTGGTCAGTGGGGAGGGGGACTTTTTGCTGGTGCCCCCCCCACTTCTAGAACTCCCAACCTAGGAAGGCTCACTTGGCACCTACACTTCTCTTTTTCATGCCAGTGAAAGTGAAGACTTTGTTCTTCCTGTGTCTTAAATCTTTGTGCTTTAACTTACTTTTCACTGCTGATTTATTGTTCATTTTATTATGATTGGTTTGTCTGGCTGTAATGTATCAATTTCTTGCACTGATTTTGTTTGTAGCCATTTGACTAAAGGACAGTATATAAATATACAAAATAAACAACAATGTGAACATAACAGAAGAACAGAAGAAGAGCCCAGCTGGTTCAGACCAAGGCCCTACCTTATCCAGCATTCTGTTCCCACAGTGACCAACCAGATTCCCATGACATCAGTGCAATAGCACCCTCCTGCTCACGTTCCCCACCAAGTGGTGTTTAGGGCCACATTGCCTCCGACACTAGAGGTAGCATATAGAAATACATAGCGTTATGCTCCACTGATTTGTCTAATCCTCTTTTCAAGCTGTCCAAGTTGGTGGCCATCACCACATCTTATGGTAGTGAAGTCCACAGTAAAGCCATATACCGTGTAAAGAAGTACTTGCTTTTATCTGTCCTGAATAATCTGCAACCAATCAGCTTAATGGGATGACCACAGTTTCTAATATTATGAGGGACAAAAAGATCTCCCTCTCTGCTTTCTCCACACCACTATCATGTGCCCCCACCTCCTTGCCTTTGTTCTAACCTAAAAAAAACCACCCAAATGCTGTAGTCTTTCCTCGCACGGGAGTTGCTCCAGCCCTTTGATCATTTCGGTTACCCTTTTCTGCACCTTTTCCAACTCTACAAAATCCTTTTTGAGGTGCAGTATTTCACACGGGTTGCACCAAAGATTTGTATAAAGACATTATGATATTGGCGGTGCTATTTTTGACACTGGGTCGATGTTTTCATCAAGCTGTCCACCACAACATCAAGATCCCTTTCCTGGTCTTCAAATGAGATTATAATTGCCCCGGACAAACTATGAGCTAGTAGAGCTGATGTGTGAAAAAACTGGGCAGAAACAAGAAAAATGGTGGGACCTTGTTCAATCACAGCCTTCTTAAGGGAACTAAAGAAGTTGCAGAATGATTAGGGAGGACTCCATAGTCACAGAATGTGGTTTTGTAGAATTTCTGAATACTCTCTTGCTACATGTTACATATTTAAAACTTTTATATCTATTTTACAAACACTCAAAGCAGTTATCAAAATATGTTGGCAAAATCCAATGTATCTCATGATAAAATCGAGCGGTAACTAACAAACTAACACACACACACACACACACACACACAAACAGAAGGAGACTTCCAAAGCGAATTGATAAGTGTATAGTTTTAGGTTCCAGTCTGAGGACTTATCCCACTAAACGTGATAAACAGCAGCCCATATCAAATTTATTCTCACACAAGAGTGTCTCCAGTTCTTGTTTACAGTAAAAGCTCTTGGAACTAATAAATGCACAATTAAATTTTTTTTTGAGTTTTCCTTCCATGCTCATTAAGGCTTGACATTTGCAAAAAAAGAAAAAAAAAGCCTTAGGTCTGGTACGCATATTGGTTGGTTGGTGTTCTAGCTGCCCCCTAGCTGCACTCTGCCTGCATGCTTAACATTGAACTCTTAACGGTTACAGTGGGCAGTCTATCCTCCAAATGTATCTGGAGATATATGCCAGAATAGAGGGGTGTGTTAACACTTCCATTTGGATACACAGTGAAAAAAGCCCAATAAAAAAATAAAAACAAAGCAAGGGTGTGGTCTTAAGACACTCCATCTGGCCCCACCCTAACAATAAGTTAGGGATTCCAAAAACACCGTCCTAGCTCTTGGGACTGTTCGACATGCTCCGCTTACAGCAAAGGTGAGTTTTATGAACCAGCATTAACACAGGCTTGACCTTGCCTTTGCTACAGAACAAGTCTCTTGTGGGTGACATGTTTGCTCGTTCAACACGATTCACTTTTTAATTAGCCAATTAGCAGGCTTTGGGTGCTGAAAGCTCAGCGCATGTATTATTGATACCATATTGTGCTGGGTTGAGGCTAAGGTTAGTCCTAGAGATCCTCAAAATGAACTCTTCTGATGCACAGGCCTGTCTCTCAAACATTCACTGTGCCTCTCAGCCTGGCTTCCACTGGTCCTCCTGAACTTTTACTTTGCAACATGGAGTAAAGCAACAGGGATATAAATGTAGGGTAGAAGAGGAGGAGGGAGGTGAGTGGAAATATGGCCAGAATTCAAATGTTGGAGATACAAGGACTTGGACCAGGGATGTTGCCATGGCTGATTATTGCTAGTTCCTCTGTTCTGCTTTAACAGACTAGCAGTGAGCTCTGATACATAGGAGCTTTGCATGACTCCACCCCAAAAGGAGATGATTTGCCCTTGCTGACCCTTACTGCATATAAATTATTCCACGGTCTACAATGTGGGGGTGCGGTGAGGACCTTTTTTGGCCCAGAAGCCAAATTCCAATTTGGGAAAGGTCTCAGAGGCTGCATTCCAGCAGAGGGTGGGGCTAAGGAAATGGGGCCAAGAACAGATGTAATTCTTACCAAACCGGACATTTACCCACCAAACATCCAATACACAGCTCATTTCTGTGCAGGATAATTAAAAATTTAGTTGATGTTAAATACCCACTAATCTCTGAGCACTGATTGGAGATAAGAGCAGAAGACGCTTGAGGGCTGGATGGGGAACTTCTGGAGCCTGCATCCAGCCTGTGGGCCACAGGTTCCCCATCTCTGCTATAGACCTTTGCCAGAAGAAGATATTACCTGGCCTGCTCCTCAAGCCCCACGGCCTTCTTCCCTGGACTTGCCATTCTTCATTGCCCCTCCTTGCACCACCTCAGTTCCTTCACCCAAGTCTCCATCCTACACCTCATTTCATCCTGATCTTGCCTTTGAACTGATTCCTTAGGCAGTGGTCTCAGCTCTCTCTTGATATGGACACCAGAGATTCTCCTGAACTCACCCTGACCACTTCAGCTCCTGTCGTTAGACTTATTCCCTTCTGAACTTTGCTCCACTCTTAGCTCCTGGCACGAAGAGGTCTCAGCTTGCATTTGACTGCACCATCTGCTGCTGTCCCTTTTTATCCTCACCTGCTACATCAACTGCCTCTGATTCTGTGGATCTTTTTTTGCTTGTGACAGAACCGGGGTAGTTGGGAGGGAGCTGCACCTTGCCTTGGAGTTTGGCCAAACCTGACCCAGCAACCAAATGCTACCCGAGATACAGCACTTCACACTAATTAACTGTGCTCCCACTAACACTGGAGCGGCAGGTCTTGGATCAGATGATCTTTGCTCTTCTCCACTGCTACAATTCTAGGTTAAATGGATATCTGAGTCACAACTGAGGCATGTAACTATCTTTGAGAAATATGCTAGGGAGATGACTTCAGTCTTGCATGTCTGGCTTTGTGCGTGTGTTTTCTTTTAAAACAACTGGAATTTCTTTTAAAATAACCCTTAATAGTTTTGGCATAATTTGTTGCTTATGAACATAGGAAGTGGCTTCCTGGATCAGACCGACATTACCTAGACCAGCATTCTTTGCAAGAATCCCTGCAATCACTAGGCATGAGATGGTCTACCTTCTGCCTACCCTTGAGGTAGAAAATGCCCTGACAATCAGCTTAGAGAACGCTCTTACTATATGTAAATCCTACAAATTCAGATCGAAAGACAGATCAAGTGTCTGAACATAAAGGGTGGGGTAAGGGAGCTTTGCTGTGTGCATGTTTTGGGAGGGAGAGCATGATAGAAGGAGAAATAAATCATGGCAAAGTCTGGAATGGCTACACTCAGTACCCAATGTGAGTCTCCTCCTTGCAGGCTCGGCCATACGGTGCAACCACAAAGAAGTGGGTGGGGGAGCTGCATTGCTTCTTATCAGCAAGAATCACAGGCACTATACAATAGGTGCCCACAACCTGCACACAAACACATTTCAGGTAGCACTCCAAAATGGAACAGCTCTACTATCTCATTGTAAAGAAAATGCAATCCCTCTCTCCATCCCAGCTAAAAACTAACGAAAGAAAATTCCACAGATGCTTTCCCTTGAGAAATTACATCTGGATCCTTTGCAACAAGAGCACATTAGTTGTGCTATAATCTGAATGGCTGGACAAGGAAGTTCTTCAGAAAGGAGATACAGCTGGCCTAAGACCGTCAAGGCGATTTCCCCTGCTGCTCGAGGATGGTGATCGTGGGGCTGCGTGGAGGACAGCAGTCATGAAGGAGTCTCATGCCAGAGAGCTCAAAGCATCCCCAGTATCTCAAGAGGAGGACAGGAAAAGGATTCTGTAATGAATGTGGAGTTTAAATAATTAGGACTGGGAAACCTCTGGGAAGGAGGAGAATTTCCTCTGAAGCTGAGCGGTGAGGGAGCCAGACTGCTGGTAATGGAAATTCAGACCATTTTGGAGGGTTAATCTAGCAGCAGGGGAAAGCCTCAAGGAGGAACATTTGATTATCGGTGAAATCTGCTGGAGGCAGCAGCTGCGCTAGTGAAAGTGTGGGGGTTTTTTGGGGGGGGAAGGGGGTAGGATTACACTTGCCCCTGGAGAAAGGGCTTCTGGGGCGGGGAGAGAGCAGCATTCTAATAAGCAGCCAAGTGTCGGCACCAAGAGAAATAAAAAACAGCTCCCAGGATCAAAGATGTGATCATCACAATTACAATTCACATCTTTATTGCCAGCCATTTATACAGCATTCTTCTTAACAGGCTGCAGGTCATGTTTCCGAATCTGAGGCAATGAAACACTCCACAGTGTGGGGCTTGTAGAGAAAGGGCTGGGGGTTCAAGGCAGCTTTTTAAAGATACAGAGGAAACAAGAGGAGAAGCCAGGAATTGTTTGGATCAAAGGATTTGGCCTTCTGCATGTAGTGTGACAGAGCAGAGAGTTCCCACACCTAACTACAATGTCAAAGGCTGGAGGTTATCGGAGGCAGACAGGTAGAATGAGAAAATATCAGAGCAAAATAGTTTGGGCAAAGAAGCAGGCACAAGGGGTGACTAAGAGAAGAACAACAAGGAATGTGGCAAGAGACAATGGCTATAACCACCCAAAGACAAAATAAGACTCTATATAAGAGTTAAACCTTCACTGGGTTCTTAATACTTATGAAGCTGATAGTCAGCTATGAGCAAAGGTAATCACCAATAGCTACTTGCTTAACGCTAGATAGATGATAGATTGATAGATAGATAGATAGATAGATAGATAGATAGATAGATAGATAAGCAGCAGCACTAACAGCCCCAAACTATGGTAGGACATGGGATATGGCACCCCGGCCTGCACATAGTTTTAATTGTTTTAACTGGTTTTACTGGTTTAAAATTCTATACTGATTTTAGCTTATTAATGGTTGAATTTGTTTTTAGCTGTGTATATTTGTTTTATATGGTTTGTATGATTTTATCTGTACGCTGCCCTGAGATCCTTTTGATATAGGGCAGGATACAAAAGTTTAAATAAATAAATAGAAACCGCTGGTTTCAAAAATGAGACAAATTCATGAAGGATGCATCCATCAATGGATGTTCAGTGGAAGTAGACCGCTGAATCCCAGCTGGTGGAGGGCAAGAGCGGGGAAGGTTCTTCTTACGTTCTTACATGACTTTCCCTGCAAGGAGGTGCAGAGGAGGGGCGGTTAAACATAGCCGTGCTAGGAGTAGAGAAGAAAACAAGCCGGAGAGGGAAACATTGTGAACCATAGAAAGAAAGGAACCTTTGGTATTGATTGGTAACCAAAAGTTCTAGCTAGATTTTACTTTGGCATGTTGGCTATTCAACAGAAGTATAAAAGCAACAACAAGGCACCTTAAAGGATTAATCTTTAAAGGATTAAGGCACCTTTAAGGCATGTTGATCTTTAAAAGCACCTTAAAGGACGAAGAAGAGTCCCACTGGATCAGACCAAAGGTCCACCAGCACTATCACTAGTTACCACAATGCTATCAAATTCAACAAGTGGAAAATTGCCAAGTTTAGGTGCGACAGGATTCTGTTGTTTTGCTTACAGAGATTGAGACGGGCACAACGCTGGGATTATAGGGCATAAAGGACCCTCAACTGTCATGGAATTTCTGAAGACTGGAAGCCAGAAACCCTAAGAATCCTAATCCAGGTTAGCAGATACAAATGTAATTATTTGGGCTACTGATAAACCTATATACCACAACAATGCAAGAGCTGGAAAAAGAGAGAAGGAAGTTCCCTCAGTGTTTTAATGAGTGATGCAGCGTCCCCCATTAACATGCAATAAACTTCTAGATGCCAGCCAGTAGCCTATGCTCCTGCAAAGACGAAGCCATGCATCTTATGAGCGCCTTCTAATGGAAAGAATGATTCCTCTAACGAATGACCTAATGTGGAAGCAAATTTTATTTGCAAACAAACCTCTGTGTAAAAGCATTTCCCTTCAGCGGCTGCTACAAGGTGCCTAATCTGGTGACTTTGGTGGGTAATTTAAACATCCTTTCAGGGCTTTACTTTCCAGTGCAAAAACTTGATGATGATGATGATGATGATGAACTGTGTTTTTCCCCATGTCTTGAGGGAGGGGAAAACTAGTTTCAGTTAATTTCTTTTTTAAAAAATGCTTCAATCCTGGCCTGTCCGGGCCAAAAAAAAAAAAAAGACTTCTACTTTAGTATTAGATTTCTCTGATATCAAGGGAGTCATAGGATTAAAGGAATTTAACTTATATTGTCTCCTCTGACTGGCAGCAGCCCTCCACAATCCCATGCAAGGAAAGACCTTTCTCCAAACCTGCTACCACCACCTCCTCCTCCTCCTCCTTCTTCAGATTAAATTTAGGACCTTCTATAAAAGGGGATGAACCTCATCCAAGTCACCTGGGGTCCAAATTTGGTCCTCCAGGGATTCCCAGATGCCCCCCCTTTCTCCATTGCCCAGCCCCTTTCCACTGGTCACCAATTTTCATACTTTTGTGCAGGTCTCCCCCCTTCCCAAAAGGTTTAAATGCCTCCCCTGAGGCTTAGTTACTGGCAGCAAGAGCTTTGAACTAAACTACTCTGGTATTTTGGGTATTTGGGTCTCACTTCTCTTTCCTTTGGCTCCAGCCAAATGCAGCCCCTGAGTACTTCTCTGAAATTGGCCTTCCGGATGAAAAAAGTTCAACACCCTGTTCTACAATGGGGGGGGGGGGGGGGCTCTGCATTGCTGCCGGGTGACAGGAATGGCAGCTCAAGAGAATTTGGCAGAGGCAGTAAAATCGGTGGTAAATCTGGGTATGCCAGAGGGTCACAAGTGGCCACACGAGGCCTGGGGGATGAGCACCCCTGTTCTACATGAAAGGCATGTAAGAGCCTAGGAAGCTGCCTTATACGGAGTCAGACCATTGGTCCATCAAGCCCAGTATTGTCGACACTGCCTGGCAGTGGCTACTTTACCACTTAGCCAGAGTCCCTTCCCATACTGGAAACAGTAGGGATTCAACCAGAAACCTTTTGCATGCAACACATGTGCTCTGCCGCTGAACAATAGTCTCTCCTGTTATCTGGACTGTCAAATGTTCTCACTCCCATAAGAAGAAATCCAACATTACAAAAAGGAAGTAGAGTGTAGGCTAGATAGAGAAAACAAAATATAGGAGGCGAATGAACGTGGGGCAAAAGGGAGGTGGAACGTTCAAATGTGCACCTCAAATCAAGCCATTGGTTAATCTTAGCCAACAAAGCCATAATACTCTCTATACAGATTGATTTTTCCTGCTGTGAATCATTACAGCAAGCATAATGGTGTTGTCTTTTAGAGGTATATCACAAAGAAGATCAACACTGTGGAACTTCCTATGAAATATTACTTGAATGCATTTTGATTGCCCTTAATTTGTCTCCATTACCTAATGGTAATTATATCTTTTAAAATGGTACTGTACTCGTACTTGGTCTTCAATTATATCCTTGCAAAGGGAAACTATTGTCCTTGCTTGGCCGAAACAAAGCCTGGAGAAGGCAGGTTCACACACATATTTCCCTAGCAAGTAGAATCTTTGAAGATATAAGACCAACTCTGGCCTACTTGCATTGGCTGCCTCTATGTTTTCAAGCCCAATTTAAGGTGCTGGTTTTAACTTATATAAAGCCTTACACAGCTTGGGACCGTAATTCCGGACAGAGCGCCTTTCCCGACTAGAACGTACCCATGCAGTACGCCCAACATCTAAGGTCCTCCTCTAGGTGCGCACTCCGAGGGAGGCTCGGAAGACGGGAACAAGGGAGAGGGCCTTCTCATTGGTGCCCCCGCCCTCCAATTTGGAATGATCTCCCCGATAAGGCCCATCTGGTGCCCACATTGCTAACTTTTCGTCACCAAGTCAAGACTTTTCTCTTTTCCTAGGCAGTCCTAACCAAGCCCGGATCTGTTTTTATGGTTTGGTTGATTGCTCAAAGTTGTTTTTAGATGTAGGTTGTCTCTGTATGTGCTGCCTGTTGTATGTTTTTAAATTTTGCATATTGTATGTTTTTAAATTTTGCATATTGTTTTTAATGACTTTTGGCTATGGGGCATTATAGAAATGTAATAAATAGAATCATCATCGTCAACAGCAACAGAATCTTACATGCAGTAGAGAGCTAGAACAACTCTCAAACTCATAACCTAGCCAGAGTATGCCTGTGTAAATCCACAAAAACAAAAGTGGAGGTGTGGTGCTAAAAGTAAGAGAGGCTACACATCCAGAGACTGAGATCTATTTGCACCTAAACTTTTCACACGTACAGACCTCCCTATAGATGAGACTCTCAGAGACCAAAGCAAGCAACTGTTTCTTGACAACATCCGATTTATTTTCAGAACAGGCAGGAGGGACAGGCCCTATGCTTACTGCTGATTTTGCTCAGTCTGGACTACTTATTATTGAGGGACACCACCTGGTTCTTTCTTTTTACCTCCAGACAACTTGCTGCCAACTGGAATCCAACTTGTTTGTCTCCAACCTCTCAGCCTGCCTTCAGTCTACATGCATCCAAGGTACCTGTTCACCCTCATCCTGAGCACCTGACACTCAGCTTCTAACAGCATCAGTCTAACTCCTTTTCTTTCTCTCTCTCAACAGTAACTCAGTCCCTCTGCCAGCATTTGCTTTCCCATCGAAAATGGATAATTAGCTGACCACTTGTAGTAATGTATTATACTTATTGCAAGTACTCAGCCCACTTGAGATCTGTGCATGAAACAGACTTGAAACAGACAGTATAAAAAGCACATATATTCCTTTCGCGTGTGTGGTGGTGGGGGGGATTCTCAATACCTTTACCTTAATTTCTGCAGGTGGTTCTGGCAACTCACTGGCACGAGGGAAAAGCAACAGAGTTAATGTGATGATCACGGCAGCGAAGAAAACCGGGATGACAGAAAACCTGGAGAGAAACACAGGAATCACTGGTAAGACTGGAATCTCAACCACATTTCCTTGGGAAAAACATTGGCATAGGATTGCTGTCTTTAACAACCCAGATGCTGCGAGCATCCCTTTACATCTCCCTGTATGGCAGGAGAGAAGGCACCATAGCAATTCCCACCCTTCCCCTTTTCAGTCATGTCACCCAACCTTGCCCGCACCTGTCATGTTAACAGGACCAGGAAGAGAACGGGTAGAACAGGACCAGGAAGATAACGGGTAGAAGAAGCCATGGCTGCCTTCTCTCCTGCTGCATCAGGAAGTGTCCAGCATCTAGGATGTAACCAGGGAACCCTACATGTGCATAGGATCAAGCAGCAAAAATGCCAGAACTTCTGCTATTCACAAGCATCTCAGGGCCTAGTCGCAACTCCAAGTGTTTAATGACTGCAACCTTAGGTGCAATTTACAGAAATCAATGCAATTACACAAGTGAAAATGCTCTATGATAACTCCTCACTACTGCAGGAAGGAGGCTTAAAGGGAAATAGCAAGTTCTGGAAAACGTGCATTCAGCAATCTGCATCTATTTGATGCCAAGTTTCTTTTTCTTTTGTTTTTTTTAATGAGGTGGCAAAAGGCTGCTTAATAACAGTTAATAGATGCCATGTCTAGAGAAGCTAGAAGATGCATTTAAAGAATGCCTTATTAGATTAAGTGGAGGATACTCAACTGAAAATGTTCATTTGACACAGTTTATCATTCACAGCTTTCGGCAAATAGGAACAACAAAAACGTTTGACAATATTCCCTGCTGCAAAAAGAAAATCATAACAAAAAAACTGCATGATGTGAGCAACACTGTGTGTGTATGTGTACGTGATGGGGAGCAGGAGTGTTCAAAGATAAAGTGTCAAAATGCCTCCTGGAAATTATTTTATACTACACTGAACATAGGGAGAAAACGTCTGGTAAAAACTGGAAGCTGACGTTGGCATGATTCTGTAAAGCGTGATTCTATGGCCATCCAGTTGCTGCTGACCTACAACTCCCATCATTCCTGATCACTGTCCATGTTGCCTAGGACTGATAGGAACTAGAATCCAACAACATTTAGAGGAACACAGGTTTCCCACCCCTCCTCTAAAGTATGCACATAGAGGTGCATTACTCACTTTTAGTATCTCTGGAAACCTGTATGTAACGTTCCAGGTCTTCATGTTGAGAAAGCACACATGGCTAACTTATTTTCATTTCTACTGTACTAAACAATCTTTCCCTCACAGGAACCTCAGAAGGATTTTATGTGGGAGGCTCATGACCCAATATTAAATTAAAAATTAAATTCAAAGGGGATCCCAGCTGCACGGAAAAATACAGTTCGCAAGTATCCTAGAATAGTAGAAGAACTAAGCCGCTTTTATGTATTATACACATGAAGGGGCACCACACGAGATCCATGTTTTAGATAAGAACAGGGGGAAAGCAAACGCACACAGGCATTCCTGAGAGCCAGAGCTCCAACTATGAAGGGTTCCAGCTCTTGGCAACACATACATAGAGGTCTATGTGCACAGACCTCACCTCTACAGATGTGGGGTGAGGGAGAAGCCATGCAATGTTGAGGGTTATACCTTTCCCTCCTGTTTATTACAACAGCAGTCTTTTTTGCTTAATCCACCTAGGTAGAGGGGTCCTTCTCACTGGGGAGAGGGGCCCTTTCCAGGATCCCTGCCTGCTGAGTAAGTCTTAACTTTGTTTAGAAGTAGGTATTCCATCCCAATAGGATTCTTGGCCAAACAGATTATTTAACGTTTAAATGTTTGGACCTGCAGTGCCATAAGCCAAACATTCCAGCTATATTCACAGTGTATTTTGGAAGACTGCCTGCTAAGAATCATGCACTGCATTTAAAAAAAAGTTGGGAAGAAGGAGTATCAAACAAATTGAAAACTCTTAGCAGTCTTTTTCAGTAGCAGAGGATTCTGTGACTGTGTGATAAATCCTGCCACTTTTCCATTTTGTGGATACGTAGTCAGTGCTTTTCCATTGTCCCAAACAGACAACCCATCCAGCCAATAGCAGGAGATGAATTAAACAAGCCAAGATTCTCTAACTTATTAAATCATAAGTAACAAGAGTAAGCAAGTAACCAAGCCAAAATGATCAGGTAGGCTTTTGTCCTTAAAAGTCCTATTAAGGAGTGTTTTTACAAATGAAACATTCTGCCATAAAAGAGAGATATTAGCTCCATTCAGACAACACATTAATCAATGCTTTGTGAAAACTCCACTCAACGTTTGAGTTTTAGGGGGCACTCCCCACAAAATACGTTCTAACTCCACCATTGTGTGACTGTGGGCTACCATGACGTTGAGTAAAATCCATCAAAACATTTGATTGACAGTTCCTCCACCCTTTCTCCTCCCCTGGTCTTCCTGATGGTATCCCATCAGCCATTGCTGTGAAAAAACAACCCCGGCTGCTCCTCTTATAGGGGCACTTGCTCCTTTAGCCACTCTTGCCAGGGAACTCTGTAACCAGTGGGAAAAATCAACTCAACACAATGGAAAACTCCACGGAGCCCACCACACAACACAAAGGTTGTGCAGGAACTCTCCTCTGCACAGCATGGATATTCTGCGTGAAGTGTTTTTTTAAAAAAAACCTCCACCATTGCATGGAGTTTTCCTGCCAGACAACACATTTCTCAACGGTGGTGTAAAAACTCCACTGTGGAGTTCTAAACCACCGTTGAGAAATGTGTTGTCTGAACTTAGCCATTATATCCCAGGTATTATCTGAGAACAATAGGATGGAACAGGAAGAAGTCTTTTGCTTTCATTTCAGAAGGGTTCCCCACTCCCCATGACAGTAGGGGATTTAATGAATCTATTATACTTTTCAAATAATTTCACAACCCACAGTTTGAATGCTTGGTTTGGTGTTGTTGTTTTAAGGCCATGACCCAGTTAAAAACATCTTGATTAATCATATGAGCTGTAGTGGATTAATTTATCAACATTTGCATCTAAGTAAAACAATAGTTCTGAGAGGAAACAAGCATGCTTGTTTGAGATGACTTGACATGATGTGTGTATGCCTACGTCGTGTGAGAGAAGGGGGAATGCCACGTTTAAGATGGTGCTTGCTAGCTGAAGTTTTTGTAAGCAGCTGTATTTTTTTTAAAAATCTGCTGCCTGTGCACCAGTTTTTTTAGAATGATGAATTTGAGTAACTGATTAAACACTGCACCCCTCTTTTTAAAAGGGAAAAAAACCTTCATGTATGACATCCTCCCAACCTCTAAGTGTAAGTGCATTGCAGTAAAAGATATACTGTAAAATATATTCAAGGTAGATCAAAAACACACTGGTTAGTACCTCTGATCTCTTTTCAATCCCCACCAAAATGTCCCTTGTGACAAAGCATTAAAGTCACCATTTTGAGCAACCTGGAAGCAAGATGGGAGTACACATGTAATTAAGTAATTTAGGATGTAATCCTACACATGTTTAGACAGAAAAAAAATCCTGTAACTCCTAGCATTTTGCAACTAGCATGGCTAATTGGGGGATGCTGGGAGTTGTGGGACTTATTTCTAATAAACATGCATAGGGCCACACCCTAAGGATGCAATCCTATGAAGATGGTCAACAGCTTCCAAATTTGAAGGTTGCTGAGTATCCAATGCAGAGCAGCTGGAGGGCAGAGGCGATCTTCACCTCCGCGCTCCTGTCACCCTGCAGTTCTGCTACATTGGCAAAGCAGCGGTGCTTCAGAGTGGAAGAGGAGGAGGCTGTGGCGGCCATAGAAAATGTTGCATGGCCAATGCCCCAGTCTCCTGCCTTCCCCACTCCTGAGAACGCCCCTTTCCCCATCTCCACCTTCTGTTTCCGAGCTCGGAGACGTAACCAAACCCGCACTGGCTATGAGGGAAGGGGGTGGGGAGTATGGTTTCTGGGTTCCAAAGTCAGAGTCCTGTTTCCAACCACACAGCCCTGAAACTGAACAATCCAATGTCCCCTTCAGATGCTGTCTAGGGGACGTAATTTAATGATGGAACCACTCTTCTTCTGAAGAGGAATGACTGAAATCATAGTGTCCTGTGGGACTTTAAAGGCCAACAAATTTATTAAGGCATATGCTTTTGTGAACTACAGCTCACTTCAGCTCCAAGTGCATATATATGCACTCACGGCTGGGAGTGGAAACTAAATTGTGACGTCAGGGGGAATTGAAATACAAAGTACAATCAGAAGTAATCATCTTATATATGTGACAATTTACAAAACAGTTGTTGGGGGATAACACTGAGATCTTTGCATTGATGACCTGATTAACACATGTAGTGTGACAAAAAGAAAGAACTTTGTCCCTGTTCAAGCCCCTCTGGAAACTGAATTCTTGCAATCACAGAGTTGGAGGATGACTCCTCGGCCATCTAGTCCAAGCTCCTGCTCAAAGCAGGAAATCTAGAGTTGGAGCATCCCCAACAGATGGCTGTTCACCCTCTGTTTGAAGACCTCTAGCAAGGGAGATCCCATCACCCCTCTAAGTAATTGGGTCCATTATTAAATTGCTCTTACTGTCAAAAAGTTCCTCTGAACGTTTGCCTAAAATCCACAGGGTTAGCAGTTTCCCCTCCAATTACTTTCCCAGCATGAAAGATCACCTTACCTAGCGAGTCCAGACGCTCTGGATAACAACACGCAGAGCAGCAAGGTCAGTACCCACAGCAGTGCTAAGATGAATACTCCTGGCCCAACTCCAAGTACTGTACCAGGCATCCTGGAAAGAAAAGAAAAGAAGCCTCAATAAGCATTTGTTAGGACAGGACCACCTCCCTCATTTAACCTGGATGTTGGTGTCTGTGGAGCTATGATGGTTCAATATGACAGAATGGACATGATTTCCCATGAGACCCTCTATTCATGGGGAGAAACAATATTTTAAAAAAGATAGCAGAGACATGGGTAGAAGCGGATGTTGCACCAAAAATCACAGATACTGCACCAAAAATGTCACCCACAGTGTGACAGAGTTGAACAGTTTGCTGTTATGTAATATGTGACGCTATCTTAACGGGAACTCATGGATGGGCATTCTAGATCTTCCTGGTTGAAAGCCAGTACTCAAGCCACTGCAGCCCATTATATCATAATCCATCTGGATTGCCCCACTGAAGCATACCATGTATTCTATGGCTATCTATCTGAAGTCTGCCAGCATACCCTTGGGGAATATCCCAGCTCAGAGAGTTTGCAGTCCTTGGTATCTCCAACTGGGAAAGACCTCTATATGAGGCCCTGGAAAATTGCTACCAGCCAATGAAGACTAGCCTTCCCCATCTCAGTGCCCCCCAGATATTTTGGACTTCAACTCCCATCAACCCCAGTGGATGTGCCAGGTTGAGGAACAACGGCCTGACTCAAAGTATAAGGCAGCTTCCCAAGCAGGTGATACAGCAGAGATGGGGAATCTTTTATTTGACTAGGGCTACATTCCCTTGAGGGTGATCTGTAAGGATCCACAAGCTGGCAGTGGGCAAGGCTGAAGCCAGTGGTGGGCAGGGCCAGAGCTCAAAGTGGGAATGGCTACTTCTCTCTCTTTTTGCCTCCTCCTCCTTCTGACCCCTCTTCCTTCCTGTCCACCAAGTTGCTGGGAAAAGGACAGATTCCTCTTGCCAGAGGCCTAAACTGATTACTTGCTTTATGCCTTGCTTGTGGCTTCAGTGAAGCGTCTGGCTGCATGAAATAGGATGCTGAATTAGCCAGTGCCATTTTATGCCCTCAGTCCGAAACCTGTAAAAGAGGTATAATGTGGACTTACCTTTTTTCCCACCTCCGCCAGGGCCCCTGTGCTTTCAAAGCTGCATGGCAAGCTAGGAAAAACAAAATCAACAAATCAAGCTTTTCCCCCCTCTTTGCTTTATTAAGGTATTACATTATTATCGTACCTTTCCTCCAAGGAGCTCAGAATAATATATGTGGTCCATATACCCCCTTGTAATCCTCACAACAACCTTGTGAAGTACATTAGGGATATCTGGAACCTCAGTGATGGAGCGTTGGGAGGCAGAGAAGAGGGAAAGAGAAGAAAATCAGTCAATGTTTGTTGAATGCTCCTATGCTTTTAACGATTGTGTGAAAGGCGTATGCGTATGGTTTTTTTGTTTGTTTGTTTGTTTAAGGGATTTATATCCCCTTCGTTCTCTCAAAAAAAGGCAGCCACCCAAAGTGGCTTAGGGTGCAATCCTATGCATGTTTAGACAGAAACAAGCATGGTTGGCTGGAGAATGCTGGGAGTTGTAGAACTTGTTTCTGTCTAAACATGCATAGGGATTACACCCTTCAAAATATTAGATACAACGTCTCCCAACAGGGAGATGCTGTGATGGGGCAAAACTTCACCAGTTGAATTCCTGCCTGCCCTGCAGCTCTTCAGGGCACGATAACTCTGCCTGGTGATGGAGAAGGAAGGGTGGCAGCCTACCTTACAGGGATGTTGTTGTTGTGTGTGTGAGAGAGAGAAAGAGTACAGAACAAGATTATAACACTTTGCAAGTCAAAACTGGTTCATAAATTTGGAATAATATAGCAGAGCCGCGGAGCGGGAGAGAAGCCATGGGAGAGGGAAAAGCCCCGCTGTGGAGCCCAATGCAAAGGGATGCCCGATCCCGTACCTGAAGCTTGGACTCAACGAAGGCCCAAACAGGCTCCAAGCCCGTTTCCCTCCTGGCAGCATTGCTCGAAAGAACGGAACCAATCGCGGAACAGCTTCTATTTAGCTCTGCCCCACAGCGACCAATACGCATGTCCCTTTTGTCTCCTTTCGCGGGACGAATTGGCGGTTACCCTGGGCAACTCCGAAGCCTCGCCGAAAGAGCACCGCCTCGTCGGAAGCACGCACGCTGATTGGTTCAAGGGGAGGTGGTGGAGTGAAGGCTACTCTGCACCAATCGCCGGAGTCCATTCTGCCTGCCCCCTTCGCCATCCTTTCCCGCTCCGGCTGCGGCTCAAGCACAACCTCTCTTTGCGCCGCTGGCAGCGAGGCAGGAAGCGATATTTCGTTCCTAGGGGTGTCTGACGGCGTTCCCTTCTTTCTTTTTCTTCTTTTTTTAGCCAGGGGACGAATCCGGAATCAGCCTCCTGCCCTGCTCAGTAGTTTTTGCACCTTTTGCAAGAAACAAAACCAGAAAAGTGCATGTTAATTTCATTTAAATATATGCAGCTTTTGAAGTGCCAATTATCTAGTACTCGGGATGAACTAAAAATAAAAGAAGCCCAGCACAAACACATCAAGGTGAAGAAGCAACACACCTGCAGCAAAAGAAAGCAAGAACGACCCCCCTCCCCCCCCCCCTCAAAAAACTTATCATCATCATCATCCCTTTCCTCATAGTGCCCATGGTGGCTAACATCAATAATAAAATCAGCCCATTAACAGTGCAGAGCTATGCATGTCTAGCTGGCAGTAAATCCCATTGACTTCAGTGGGGTTTACTCGCAGGTAAATGTGTATAGGGCTGTACAGTAGGAGTTGTTATTGGGAGATTATTCTTCTGTTGTACCAAGGCTCAAAATAATATGTGGGGAGATAGAAATAATAGTGATACATTACATACATATCTGTGTGTGCTTTTTTTGGTTGAACATTTCTGCTCAGTTTGAATCATTCCATAATTTTTTTGCAACGCCTCGCTCCCCCCCCCCCCCCAAGAATCTGGAGGAAAACATCTTCCCACGTTTGGCATGCTTGCCGTATTTTCAACATTAAAGAAAGATCTAAAACAGAAACACTTCTAATACCAACTTGTGAGAAATTTACCATCTGGCCTTCCCCCCTCCCCCCATTCCCTTTCAAATTTGCTAAGGGATGCTATTTAGATTTCTGATTTATTTTGAAGTCCCACATTGGTAGAAACAAAGATCTTGTATGATCTCTGGCTTACCTGAACACTGTGCGGACATATCCTCCAGCATGGAACTTTAAAGGAGGGCTAGTCTTATCCTCTCTGAATTTGTCTTCTCGAGAGCTTATACTCAATATATGTATATGTTGCAATTATAACAGAAACAAAAAGGAGAAAGGGAGGAAATAGCAATGGAAAAGAAATCAACAGAAAAAGAAAGACCATGACATAAAAGCATATCCATTCACAATAATTGTTCAGAACATATATACATTCATATAAGAAGTCCATATGTCTAAATAAGCATCCAGATGAAATTGACAACTATAGGATTTACATTCAAATACAGCAAGAGCAGTAAGAATGAAGGTGGGTGTTTATCCTTCAAGCTTTTGGTATCTTTGCAACTGTAAGGGGTCTAAAACTCCACTTTTGCTGTCCATATGTTAATCTCCACATCACGGGAATATAATTTAAAAGTGCATATGGACATCTGCAATTATCACAGATAAGAGCTACTTCTCATGATGGTTATAGACTACCTCCAGGACCAGAATGCCAGTCACTGGTAAGATACAGGAGGAGGAGAGTGTTATTGCCACACATGTAATGCCCCTATTTTTGTAATGGGAATTATTTCTTAACTCACACATCCATGCTCAGATTGCATTATTCCATACTGCTGAAGGCTCTGCTCTCTAGCTGCTGTACGTTGAATCATTTATTCTACATTAGCCTGGCCTCTACTCATTGGAAAACAGAGGGCTTGCTCTGTACACCCTTTTGGTACAAGAGTTAATAGGAACATAAATGTAATGGCACAACAAGATATTACACTAACCATTGCAAAAGAGACAGGGCTGGCCCTACCATTAGGCAGAGTGTCGCCTTAGGTTAGGCTGACCATATGAAAAGGAAGACAGGGCTCATGTAACTTTAACAGTTGCAGAGAAAAGGGAATTTCAACCAGCATCATTGTATGCAATTAGTACCTGGTGAAATCCCCTCTTCATCACAGCAATTAAAGTTGCATGCACTATACTAGAGTGACCAGATACAAAAGAGGGCAGGGTCCCTGCAGCTTTAACTGCTGTAATGAAGAAGGAATTTCACCAGGTACAAATTGCCTACAAATGACGCAGGCTGAAATTGAATTCCCTTTTCTCTACAACTGTTAAAGTTACATGAGCCCTGTCCTCCTTTTCATATGGCCAGACTACCTCAGGTGACAAATGCTGGGAGGCAGCAGCAAGGTATTGGAGGGGAGAACTGAGTACCGAGTGCCCTGCTATGTGCCTCCAAAGGAAACCTGCTGACTTAAGGTGCACTTTAGGATGCTGTTCCATTGTCAGTGTTGAATTAATAGCCCAGTAGGTTTTTGTACATGGAATGGGAGAGGACGCCATCTTGTTCTTAGTTTCAGACAGTGAAATATCTTGGGCCAGCCCTGAAAAGAGACCTCTGGAGCATAAGATAGTGAAACATCAGATTGCACACTGCATGGTGGTGCCAAAGCCATTACATGTTTCCTCTGACCATTGTGTTTGGTAGGGTGAGCTGTAGTCTTATCTCAGTTCTTGTTCATGCATGTGCACTAGAGACAAGATCCATTCCCCACGCAGAGATTTCATTTCAAGGGATCCCCTCAGGAGCCAGTGCTGAGCAGCTCCAGATTTTGTGGTCTCTGGGACAAGATGTCTTCAGTAGATTCCTATTCCTGAGTGGGCCAACTTCTTCCTCACAGAGAGAAGGCAAGGCACAGAGATAGGGGTAGGCAGAAATGGTCTTCAACTCCAAGCATTCCTAACTACGAACCTTGCTGGTAGGGACTTCTGGAAGTTGAAATTCCAAACTTCTGGAGTTGTATCTTCACCCCACACCCAATGTAAAGGATATTGCTCCTTCTCCTCATTGCTCTTGTTAAGAGGAGACAGATGTACAGACAGTGGCATCAAAGAGGAGCAGCAGCCAGCTCAGAATGGCTACTTGTGCATCACCAGAAAAGAGGACAAAAACTTTGCATACACTCTGCACATGCTCATTGATGGGTGGGATCCAGACTTAGTCATGCTTAGAGGAGACCCATTGAAATCATTGGGACTGAAGTTAGTCGTGATGAACTTGCCCCATGGGGCTACTCCAAGCATGACAAAGCCCAACCCTATATGTATGGATGCAAATTTAGAAATAATTTTTATAATGTAGATCAAAATACAACACATCTTTGATTAAATATAATGAATAACTTCCTGATGGTAAGATCTGTGCAACAGTGGAACAACTTACCTACGGAGATTGTGTGTTCTTCATCCCTGGAGGTTTTTTGAGAAGAGGCTGGACAGCCACCTCTCATGGATGGTTTAATTGGCTTTCCTGCACATTGCAGAGGGTTGGACTAGATGATCTTTGTGGTTACTTCCAACTCCACAATTTTATGATTCTATGACAGCTCCCATGCAAGTGCTGACCAATCCCACATGTCTCTTCAGACCATGCTCTGGACTCTGCCTCAATGCAGTGGGATTGAAGCAGGCTCCTTCCAGGTCTATGAAATTCATTTCATCTAAAGCTGCCAAACATCCATTAGCTGGGAACAATTTATAGTCCCTACTAGGTGGATCTGCCATAACTTCGTAAGAAATGCCCTGAGGTACCTAGTTCCTGGTAAATGCTAATATTACGACAGCTTCAAGAATGAGGCTTTACTTTATGGATAATGAAAGATTATTTTGACCTTTTTCAAGTTTACACAGGTGGTGAATTTCCCTGTCGAACATGCAGTAGTCCTCCTCTCTGTTCTCTTTGTTTTAAGACCTGTTTTAAGACCTGTTTCAGAATTTCCTAGAGTTAAGTCTCCACTTCCAGAGTTTTCCAAACACCTTATCACCAGCATCCACTGAAATAAAAATCCATTGATACCTGTTGAACAGGATATTAATCTCTCCCACACAACCCAATTTTCTCGTCAGAATCTTTCCAGCTAATTTGCCTCAACATTGATGGTTGTTAAAGAATTATTTGTGTTGTCAATTTGTGATTTTCTTTTGTTGTTTTCCCTCTATATTATCAGAGTCGGTGTCAAAGGTGGACATGTTTGGGCACCTGCCAAAGGCTCACACTCCAGCAGGGGTCAACTGACAAGAATCCCCGTGATCAATTGACAAGAATCCTCTTCACCTTTGCAACCTGCTTGATGACCTGCCTCTTGCTCTGACCCAGACAACGGTGGTAGTGAGAAGCAGGAGCAGCAGATGCCACTGCCGGCTTGATAACTGATGGCTTCTCTACGCCAGGCGTTTATCCCGCAATCGAGATTGGTTACTCACAGACATTTGCAGGTCCTTTACATGACATCATCAACCTCCAGGGCCTCTCCTGTAGCTTTGTGACCATTTCCACGGCTTTTTTTTTTTGTAACCGGGAAAGTGCACTATTTTAAAACGGCACTTTGAATAACTCCGTGTAATTATGGAGTTGCACAATAATTGTAGCTATACCACAGCACCATCTACTGGCTGTATAATGAAACATAGAACTTGCAGAGAAAGGAAATCCCTGGGGACAGTGAGTGTAAAAGGCTGGACTTAATCCCGCAAAGATCTGGAAGCAAAAGCCCCTGTAAAGTTGAGGGATAAAAATCCCTGTGTAAGAGAAGCGCTGTCTCTCTGCCTATCAAGCAAACAAGTGGCGGCAATGATGGGAAAGCGGATGAGGAGCCAGAGCAGCTGGTGACAATGGTAATGAGAAGTTAGACTCATGGAGGGAGCAGGGCATTGAGACTATTCTGCCCATGGGGCCTCCCAAAACTGGAGCCGGCACTGTATACTATACACTCTGTCAGAAGTTGCTTGGGGCATTGTAGACCTACCCTAAGCATCATTATGGTGAGATTCTTGTATGCTTCTCCTTTTATTCTATCTCGTGGTCACGATCGAACGATGGAATCGTGAAATACCTGCAGAGCAAAATTATTTTAAAATAACAAATAAATAAATAAAACTAATATTCTTTTCTTGAAATAACAGCAGCTGATGTTGCATCTAAATAGACGCACGGTAGTATCGGAAAATAGAAAGCGATGGCGCCAGCTCTAACAAAGCAGAATAAATACAGTATTAACACAACATGTACGCGTTTGTTTCTTAAAATGGCATTTCACAGCTGCTCCTCCAAGCTTTTGCACATAGAAACCTTTTCATGTGATTTACCCACAGCATTGGATTCATAATATTCAGAAGCACAGCAACTACTCAACAGCCACGGCAGCGCCAAAACCGTTGTCTGCATAGCGGGACTTTAAAAACAATATTTATCCAATCCTTTTTCTTTTTCAGCCTGGGCAAAAATCAATGTACCCCATCCAAGGATGGGTGAACCCCCTAGATCCTCTCCTGTCTACTGGACATCTGGAAATAAAAAAATGAAGACTTGTAATTAAAAACCCTGTTGTTGTTGTTTTTTATGTTTTTAGTCTGTTTGAGATTTTGGCTCCAAGGTGGCTGCTGCATCATATAACCAATGCAGCGTTACTGTGCACCCCCTGTGGGGCTTTCAGAGGGTATAGACAGCCCATATGAGTATGTATAAGCTTACTCAGCAAGTGCGATGAGCAAGGAATCCTAACTCAAAGAATGATATTATGGCACCATGGTTTCCATTTTTTTTCTGTGTCAAACCTCTTCAAACTTTTGATAAAATTACAACCAAGTACAGTTGCCTATATTTTTCTGATTAATAGACAGATACACACAAAATGATATACATTCATATACACTCACTGAGCGCTAGTGTGGTGTAGTGGCTAAAGTGTTGGACTGGGAGTTGGGAGATCTGGGTTCTAGTGCCCACTCGGCCATGGAAACCCACTGGGTGACTTTGGGCCAGTCACGGACTCTCAGCCCAGCCTACCTCACAGGGTTGTTGTTGTGAGGATAAAATGGAGAGGAGGAGGATTATGTACGCCGCCTTGGGTTCCTTGGAGGAAAAAAGGCGGGATATAAATGCAATAAATACTAAATACTAAATACATAAAATACACACAAACTCCTTTTATAACTTGTATTTTTACTTTTCATGAAGTATTCAGCTCCTGATTAGGCCAGTTTACTGTAGATGTTCTGTAAGCATATCAGTTGTAGACTAAGATTTTTTTAATTAGTGAATTCCTTTGTTTCTTTGGTGATTTTGATTTTCTATTATGCATGTTCTTCTTTCTGTTGCCTTTAGTTTGTTCACTCTATTTCAAAATACAGTAACATTAGGCTGACCATATGAAAAGGAGGACAGGACTCATGTAACTTTAACAGTTGCAGAGAAAAGGGAATTTCAGCTGGCATCATTTGTATGCAATTAGTACCTGATGAAATTCCCTCTTCATCACAACAATTAAAGTTGCAGACACTATACTAGAGTGACTATATACAGAAGAGGGCAGGGCTCCTGCAACTTTAACTGTTGTAATAAAGAGGGAATTTCACCAGGAACTAATTGCATACAAATGATGCCGGCTGAAATTGCCTTTTCTCTACAACTGTTAAAGTTACATGAGCCCTGTCCTCCTTTTCATATGGTCAGCCTAAATAACATTATCTGATTAAGCTGCTTTCGTAAACTAACCCGACACATATATGTGTTTTCTCTTCCCTCATCTTGGCGGCTGGTAAAAGGCCCTGAGATGACGGTTGGAGGAGGCACTCAGGGGCGGAACTTTGAACACCTACTTGCTTCCATTTTGTTTCTGCTCCTACGCTGCCAAGGCTTAGCAAACATGTAATCACAATCAGCACAAGGTGATCAGAGAGCTGGTTTAATACTCTGAAAAGGATGCTTTAATTAACAGGAATTGTATAGAAAGAAAGTGAGTCGGACAAAAATAGCAAATTGCATTGTTACTGTCTTAAGCAGCTTGCATTCAGGGGAGCTGCTTTGGATGCCCAACAGGAAGATGGAAAAAAATGCCATTGTGTGACGCTGGAAAGCTTCATTCTTCCAACTTTTTCATTTAATAAATCTTTTTCTGTAGTCGGAGGGTTGGGTTTTGGGGTTGTTTTTTTCTTCTTCTTCTTTCTTTCCCGTGATGTGGGGCTGACAAAATGAGGCAGGAGGGCCGGAAATCAAACTGGCGAGCCTTCTCCAAGCGCTCTCATTGTGTTTAATGAAAGCAATTTTAATACTGGGGTAGGGTGAGGTGGGAGGGAAGCTTCATTGTGAGAGTTCTAAGTCAAGCAAAAGTTCTTTGCAATTCCACCAAGGCTTGATCGCTTTGTTCTTGCTAGCTATCAGCAGATCTTGAAGAATGACAATGCATTATAAGGTGTGGACAGGCGATTGGGAGTGAGGAGGTGATACTGTAGAGCTTTATATGTTTACTTCAGCAAGGCTAGGCAGGAGAAACCAAATCACCAAGAATAATGTGAATAAACAATAAAATAAATTATAGATGTAGCCTGCATAAATGCCAGCCAACCAAAATTTGCTAGCCCCTGTTTCTTTGTTTTCACTGTTATTGGTATCGCACCATCAAAGTGTATGGTGCTTCGTGGCTTACAAGAGGACGGGCCCCTGCCCCAAAGAGCTTACAATCTAAACTTTGACTAAAAAAAAAAAAGGGCAGGGAAATGGAGGCCGGGGGTAAACAGATAAGCAATATGTGGTTGTTTCATTTGAATGCACTTAGGCTTAGAGCTCCTTCAGATGGGGGGAAATCGCGTTTCCCTACTGTCTAGTACCATTGCTCTGCTCCTCGCTTCACTTCTGTATTGGGGACGAGCTGCACTTACACGGAGAAGTGTGCAGAGACCACGTAGCCCCAAAGGAACAATGGGAACAGCGCCCTTTATAGCAGAACTTTCCTGTACATGGCAGGAAATTCCCCCCCAAAAACCCAGATATTTTTTTAAAAGTCAGGTTTTCTGAGGCGTATTTAAAAATGGGAAAACTGGCAAACCGAGCAGGAGTTGTGTGGCAGGATCGCTACATCGCCAAAATGTCCTGCGAAGACCCAGTGGCGAGCGTGGGTCTTCGCAGTGGCGAGCGTGCGCCAAACCTCTAATCTGACGATCCCCTACGTTAGTTACAGTCTCAGTTATAGTAGGGGAGGGGAGGGACTAGGATTCAAGGAAAAGATGGGTTTGGGGGAGGGATCTGAAGGATGTAAGAGAGGGAGCACCAGACAGGTGTTCTGAGAGGCAATTCCAAGCTTGGGAGGGCAAATAAAGCAGAATCAACCCCAGCAGGCACAGGACTGCCACTTTTCAGAGTCTGATGTTGCCACAGTGGAGGCTGGTGGCTCTGATGTCATTGGGGCAGTGAATCCACTCTGGGTTTCAGTCAGAACCAGTCAGAACTCTAAAGGAGCTATCCAAAGTGCTGAACCATATCTCCCGAATGGATAGCTCTAACTATCAATTGGGGTAGTGAATCTGCTCTAGGCTTCAGTCTGAACTGCTCAGAACTCTAAGTTTCTAGATGCATACATTTAGATACACACAAGTCAACATGGCTCTAACCCCACCAGCCAGATTTGATTGCTAGAGACCTGGGCAAAGGGACTGAAATCTGAAGAACTCCAGTGTACACTACCAACATTTGAAAAGGCTTTCCATCATTTCATTCATTTCACCTACATTTATATCCTGCTTTCCCTGAAGAAGCTCATGGTGTTGGCTGTGGATGATGGGAGTTGTAGTAGAACCGTCTGGAGGTCATCAGGTTGGGAAAGGCTGGTGTACATGGTTCTCTTCCCCATCCATTTTAATTCAAACAACAACTTGGGATGGGCAAAGATGTGATGTTTGAGTTCATCAAAGTCCCCCCAAATTCCTCCACCAAGTTTGGTTTACCACATTTGCATTCCTAAACATGCATGTCTTTTTTTCCTTTCAGGAAAAATGTGCATTTTCTATTGGGGAAAATGTGCATTTTTAAAAGTGTGAAGCCAAAATGCACAACTCTCCTGATAGGCTAAAGCATGAAAATGTGGATTGGGTGGGGGAATGTGCATTTTCGCAAGGCACTGTGAAAATTCACAGAGCGTTCTGCCTTGGCTCACATTCACGTTCGGGGTTGTGAACGGGGCATCTTTGCATGATTGCGAACAGGAACAAAATTCTTGTACATCCCTAATAACAACCCTGTGAGGTAGGTTAAGCTGAAAACTAGGCCAGTGATCACTGATGAGCTACATGGCTGAGTGGAGATTTCAATGGAGCATGGGTCTCCCTGGCCTTAGCCCAACACTCTAAAGAGGATCAAAACAGGGATATTGATTTATTATTAGCAACCAGTAACAGAAAATAGGGACTGTCCCTTGTAAGTATGGAGACTTGGAGCGAATGAACCTGCCTGCTGCATTTTACCTACAGCAGGGTGGGGAAACCAGTGGCTCTCCAGATGTTGGACTACATCTCCCATAATCCCTGACCATTGGCCAGGGATTATGGGGGCACAGGTTCCCTCATCCCTGACCTACAGTGTGGAAAAGCAAATCGCAGTATCTGTGAAAGTTACTTCTGAACCTTTTTTTAAAATTTAATGTTTTGCACAAGAATATAACTTGGGAGTTTGACAGTTTCAGCAGAGCCGTTCTGGCTTGATCATCAAATATTAGAACGAGAAGAAACAAGCGCTGGTGCAAATAAAGGAAATATTCTGCTGCCGATTTAAAGACTAGCGAATTGCTAAATATTTTTATTAGCTGCTTGCTGGAACTAATTTCACGCCCTGTAGATATGGTGCTTAAGTGGGAAGTGGCGTTAAATTATTCTCTTGTAAAGGCAGGCGAGGCCTTTGTCGCTGTGAGGTAACCGCTAGGTGGCGCAGGCTCATTGGAAAGGCAGAGCTAAAGGCATCCTTCTGCATCTGCCATTTGCCTCAGAACTGAAGAGAAGAGCTCTTATATAAGGAGGGAGAAGAATGTTGATCCCCCTTCTTGAAAATGAGGCTTTTCATCTGACACAAGTTATAAATGCTGACTCTCTCTGTTCCACCACCACCACTCCATTGGAGGTATCCCTGTGGACACCATGTTGGAGACACCTGCTCAAGAGGAGGAGGAAGAAGAAGCTAGATATGAATTTAAATTTAATGCCTGTTTTGGCCCTAAATGACAAATGATACTATCTCCCTCATCCAGCCAATGCTCAAACTTTGTATGTCAACAAATATAAAGCTGATTCTCCATTATTCGTTATGATGTTCAAAGATCTCACTCGTGGCAAAGCATTTTTCATCCGTTTCCATCAGATACATGTTTATTCCATAATTGGCCAAAGGAGGTTGCCCTTTTCTGAGGAGAACAACAAGGGGGAAAATGTTCAAATAATATGAGGGATTGTAATGGCTCCTGTGGGAATAAGTATTCCCCCTCCCCCCACTCTCTCTCCTTGCAGGAGCCCATTTTGTATTATCTTTCTCTTGCTGATGGCGGAAATCAATTTTAATAGACCTGACAGGAAATGAGGATGTAAAACTCCAAATAGAACAAATCTTGCAAGGTTCAGAAATAATAAAATGAGATATGAGGTCATTTTTTAAGTTTAAAAAGTCTGTTATGTTCAAGTGAACAGCCTTCTAGAAAGATCTGAAGAGCACAGCCTAGTTTGGCAAAAAGTCTCTCAGATGGGCATAGCAAGAATGTGATATACAGCTCAAAATATGAATCAAGTCAAAGCAGAAGGATATAAATGTAAATTGGAGGCATCTTTATATTCCGCAGACAATAATTCTCCATTGTGGGAACACATATAACAAGAAATATCACTTGATCCATGCTTCTGCTTTTGAGACATATTGCCAGCTGTAGGAAGAGAAATGTTACAAGTTTATATTATTATTATTATTATTATTATTATTATTATTATTATATATTCCCTGAATTAGATTTGCCCCTTGCCAAAAATTGGAATTTGGATTGAATATTGTGATTCTGTCACTTCCAACTCCTGATCCAAAATGCTGGCTGCCATTTTGAAATCTGCCAGGTTGGTGATGAATCATCTTACCACAGGAGTGTTGAAACTCTTTCAGCCCAGGAGCTGAATTCCATTTTGGGAAAAGCTCCTGAGAGAGTCACATTCCAACGGTGGGTTGGGCTGAAGGCAGAAGTGTTGGGGCTAAAATAATAAAAAATGTCATCATATTTCATCTTAAAGCTTTTACTGGTAGTAACTAAGTCATGGTAGAGTGCAAAATGCTGGAGTGTAAAGAGCAACATGTTAGAGTTTGCTAGGGGCACGTGTTGTGTCTTTCTGGGATCTACACTGTTAACCTCTGTAGAGACAGCCAAAGACTGGCAGCTCCAATTTTGGTGCGGATGTGACTCCATTCTGGGTTTCATTCAGAGCCAGATAGAGTTCTAAAGGAGCTATCCAAAGTGCTGGATTTATTTTGGGACTAGGGTTCAGCACTTTGGACAGTTTCTTTAGAGTCCTGACTGGTTCTCACTGAAATCTGGAGCGGATTCAAATCTGAGCCACCAGCCTCCACTGATCCTATGCTCTGTCTCACAGTACTTATCAGGGCAGAGCGTTCTTATTTGTCATTTTTATGGAACAGGTGAAGAACCTGCACGTATGGAGCCTCCACATCCAGGCCACAGGCTTGTGTTCCCTCCATAATTCCCTGACCCCCCAGCTCTGCAAGCCCCACCCCCTCCACCATCCCCAGCCCTACCAGGGGCTTGTGTGGGGGAGAGGAAATCCCCAATGTTATCTCCAATCTGTGATCAGATGTGTATAGAACATTTCAGTATGCACACAACGTGTCAGGGCCAGCCCTACCATGAGGCAAAATGAAGCTGTCACCTCAGGCAGCAGATGCTGGAAAGTGGCAATGAAGTCTTGGAGGAGAGACCCATATGCTGTTTGGCTTGCTCTGCACCCCTTCATTAGTCATCTAACTTTGGGATGAGTGGAGGATACGGCCTCCTCTCCAGTGTTGAAGACAGATTCATTCTCCAGTCCGGTCTGCTTTTGTACATGGAATGGGAAGGGGAACATACCTGCATGGCCATACCTGCAATGCTTGATGCGAGGTTCATTAGAAGATCCAGAAGACAATGACTTGCCCTGGAGCTCCGTATCCAACACTAGCAACTCCAGCACCCTGGCCAACAGGACAAAGGGAGAAATAGGGTGGAAAATGCATATTAGTAACCAAGGGGAGACTGTGATTATTGATGTAAAAATCTGCAAAGGGTGCTGCTTTCACTCAGAGAGATCACAGCAGACTCGTAGCCAGACATTTTTTGGTGTGGGGGCCCAGGGGGGTGCTGAATCCTTGAAGCAGAGCCAGAATATAAATATCGGTACCCTAATAACATTTAAAGTTACTTGATTGCATTTCTTTTTAGAGAGCAATTCAGGAGAATATTGCCTGCACAATTTCACATATCTCTCTCCCCAAGAAAAAGGACTAGAGCTCTTACTCTGTGTCTTTAATGAAAGTTTAAAATTGAAGAAGGGGCATGGAATATTCCTGAGGGGCTATGCTACCCCCTACCCCCAGCTACAACTGTGGATTAGAGATGCTATTGAGGAAAAGCAAACATAGCAACCTGACTTACACCAGCTCAGCCAATTTGTCCCGTAATGTCTATTCCAGTGTCTGTTCATGGAGTAAACCCAGAGACACTTCCTCTTCACCTGCTGCCTGATCCTTTAACTGGAGATCTTGGGCCGTCCCAAGATATTTTGCTGCCTAAGGCAAAGAACCAGTGTGGTGTAGTGGCTAAAGTGTTGCACTGGGAGTCAGGAGGTCTGGGTTCTAGTCCCCACTCAGCCATGGAAACCCACTGGGTGAGTTTGGGCAAGGCAAAGACTCTCAGCCCAACCTACCTCACAGGATTGTTGTTGTGAGGATAAAATGGAGAGGAGGAGGATTATGTAAGCCATCTTGAGTTCCTTGAGGAGGAAAGAAGGTGGGGTATAAATGCAATAAATTAACAAATTAATAAAATAAAGAACAAGATAGCATCCCCCCCTCCCCTCATTCCATGTAGAGAAGCCAACTGGTCAGTCAGTTGAATCTTATTTCAACACTGTCGATGGGATAACATCTTCCAACATGCCTGAAGGCTAGTTTATGGGGGTGCAGAACAGGCCACATGTCACACACAGCTCTCTCTTCCAATACTTTGCTCTTGCCGTCCAGCACCTGCTGCCTGAGGCAACCGCCTCACTCTGCCTCATGGCAGGGTCGGCCCTGCGGGAGATGCCAGGGCTGTGAAGCAGGGCCTTTTGCATTCAAAGCAGGTGCAAAGCAATTGCTCTGCCACTGAGCTCTGACCCTTCCATAGGTCAGACTATTCGTCCATGTAGCTCCCTATTGTCCACTCTGACTGGCTGTAGTGTTCTGGGGTCTCCCACACTACCTGCTCCATGATCTTTTTTCCCCCAATGCAGATAATGTGTCTGAAAAGTAGGGGTGTGCATGCCAAAAAATATTGTCATTTATCGTTATCGTCATTTCGGCCCAAAAAAAATATCGTCTTCATTCATATCATAGGTGAACCATATCATCTTCATGATAATTATCGTGAAAAAATATTTTTTGCAGCCCTATTTTTAAAGAAAAAAATGCCTATAACTTCTATATTTTAAAAGTTAGAGGCTTGAAACTTGGTCACAGTGCTTATAGGGTATGCCTAAGTATGTGTATGAAATTTGAGATCAATCCCTCCAGCCCTCGATTTTATATGAATTTATTAAAGATTGTTTCAGTTCTGACAAATCAGAATGACAGCTCGCCACGTGCGTTCATTCAGACCTGTCAGAACGGAAACGATCTTTTAAAAATTCATATAAAATCAAGGGTTGGAGGGATTGATCTCAAATTTCATACACAATACTTAGGCATACCCCATAAGCACTGTGACCAAATACAGAGGTTATAGTATATTTATATGGCAGTCCGATAAAACGATAAAATCGCCTGAAAATTATCATCTCCGATGATTATCGTAGGTTTTTCTATCGTATCGTCATCATTAAACACATGTACGATAACGACCTTATCGTATCGTTATCAAACATTTTAACGATACGATACACATCCCTACTGAAAAGCAGGATAAATATACAAAATGCTTTTTTATGCAGTTCCGCCATTTTAAAAGGTTGAAATGCCTTTCCTAAGGCTTAGTTGCTGGCAGTAAGATACTGGTTTTTTAAAAAAATATATATTTAAAAAATTGGCTTCACCCATTTTGCCATCAGCCCCTAACCCTTTTGGCTCTGGCCATGCACACCATTGGAATGTGACCCAAGAGAATTTCTCCAAAATACGATTTGTCCCTTGCAGTGAAAGAGAGCTGAACACCCCAGCACTATGCATATCTCTGAGCAGGGCTTCTATTTTCTAGGATTTTTATATCAATTTGAGAGTTTCAAATGCACCCCCCCCCCCCAAACCCTCTGATGTCCATACTCATTCCTGGCAAATGCTCATTTAGTTTCAACACAGCTGGGTTGCAAATGCTCTTCCTCCCTTCCTCCCTCCCTTCCTCTTGGTTCCATGGAATGCAACAAAGGAGATCTATATTCCAAGCTACGGAACAAATCCCATGCCTCCAACACATGGGCAAATGTTGTCAGATGGCAGCATCCACACTGAGTTCCAAGAGAAGCCATCCAGTCATTGATAATGAAACTCAAATACTTCGCCGTAAAGTGGGTAATCATCATTAGCTCTTTTGGTATTCCTCATAATGACATTAATCATGGCATACTCATTAGATTTTAATAGGCCTGTAATATGTTAATCCATAGTAATTCTATCGCAGTTTAGCATTAGCTAATGCCCACTTATTGGAAAGTATTCTGTAAGTCCATTTCATAATACAGCTTATGAATTGGATCTGGATAAAGAGGGAGAAAAAATTATGTTTCCCTGAATGTTAGGGCCTAGGAGATAGCAGGTGTGCTGTAGCCCAATCCCACTGCTGAAGCAAAGGAGTGTGTAGGATGAGAGACAAAGGCTGTTGAACAGATATGGTCACAAACTCATGAATTGGCACCTTCATTTCAAGAAACCAAAAGGAGGAGAGCATCCACTCAGGGCAAAAAAAGGAGAGAAGCAGGTTCTCAGACTGTTTACGATACTTTATTTTGAAGCCCAAGGCGTTTCAGGCTATGTTGTTTTTTAAGGCCTTCTTCAAGGGGCTATAACATCAAGAATACATTAAATTATGATTATGGGGATAACCCATAACATTAATATTTCAGTTTAGGGGTTAATTAGGCATATTGCTTCAAAGGCCTGTGCCCATATGTAAGTTTATTTTTTAAAAAATATATTAATACAATATGAAGGCTCTTGGGCCTGTCCACATTATACATTACAACTTCTATAAACCATATATTTTTTTTTATATAAACACTTTTAACAAAAGTTTAATATACAGATTCTTACTTGATAAGAGATGTCTGCAGAAATACTCTTAACAAGATGATAATCTCCTATGATAAGCACTGGTGACTGAGGAAATGTAATAATTCTTGGGACCTCCTTATATTCTAATTCATTTTTTCTCATTGTTTCATCATTTTTTTTGGTCATTTTTGGGGGTCATTTCAAGGCAACTCATCATGTGTTAATGAAGCCTTCCCCAACCTGGTATCATCCAGATGTTTTGGACTACAACATCCTGACCTTCGGCCATGTTGGCTGAGGCTATTTAGAGTCCAGCATATCTGGAGGATGCCAGATTGGGGAAATCTGTTGCAATGGCACAGTGGCATAAGCCAACACTACTGCACATTAGCTTCCGCCACCACTGTCAAAGGGTCAGAGCATCAGTATGCAAAGAAATTAGTAAAGAGATATGGGGAAGGTAAATTTTATTTTATTAATTTATTTGTGTATTTACAACATTTATATACTGCTCCACATCTAGACAGATTCTGGAGTGGTGAATGATAAAAGATATAAAGGTAAGATAAAAGAATAAAACTCCTTGTTAAAATTTATTTATTTATTTATTTAAAACAGAATTCTGATAAAAAACCATCGCTGGTCAGTCCAGTAAGGCTTCCTGAAATAAATATGTTTTCAGGAGGTTCTGGAAACAACACAGTGGTGGAGCTAGCTTGACCTCCAGAGGCAGAGAGTTCCATAGAAAGGGGGCAACCACACTGAAGGCTCTTCTCCAGGTGGATTCGAATTGGGCCATAGGTCCATGCGGAACTACCAGCTGTCTTAGCCTTCTGGGTATCCAAACCTTAATGCAAAAATTATCTGCCCACATTTAGCAAGTACTGACTGCTCCTCTGACAGTGGAGTAGTAGAGGCAGCAGCACTGCCTGTTCATGCACATTGTGGTGTAGTGGTTAGAGTGTTGGACTAGGACTCAGGAGATCCAGGTTCTAGTCCCCACATGCTTGTGCATCTCACTGGGTGATTTTGGACCAGTCATTGCCTCTCAGCCTAACCTACCTCACAGGGTTCTTGTGAGGATAAATAGAGAAGGGGCATGTAAATCACCTTGACTTCCTTGCAGGAGGAAAAAAGGGGGTATAAACAAAACAAATAAATAAATAAATAAATAAATAAAATATAAATGCATCCATAGAGAGGTCATATTTATTTGGTTATTATTAATATTTATCTACTGCCTTATCTGCTAAGAAAATAAGCTATCAGGTAGCGTCATATGAGCTTAGGGCACTGTTTTGGAGTCATTAATGCCTGAAGCACTGATAAGTTGATAGCAGCAACATGAGAGTAATGACTTAGCCAAGATAGGTTTGTATGAGTGTAGGGACACTTCCTGATACATACGCACAATGCAAATGCAAATAAAATATCATTTTGAGGTGTCCATTTCCACCCCATCACCACTGAAGCAGCTCAGTACATGCTGTGAATAGTGAGGAGGTTAAAAGTGGGGCAAATATTAGACAGCTATTCACATTTACAGGCTCTGATAGTCTCCCTTGATCGACTTTCTGAGATGGTGGCCTCCAGCTGTGGCAGGACTGGAGATAAACCACTTCTTGCAGCGTGTGTCTTGCTTTGCATGGGCAGAGATGCCCCTTGCATTGTAATGGGATGTGAATGAACCTTCCCCTAGCCATTTCCTATGGAATTTCAACTTCACCCCTCTACACATTGGTTCCTGGTTCCTGCTCATCATATTGCTATGGCCATGGTTTAAGTCACTGATGACACAGAAGAGGGGGAAGACTGCTGGTAAGAACCATGCTTGACAATATCCTTAGAAATACCCACCTTGGTGGAGACTTCTATGGGATGGGAGCCCCAGGCATCTGCTTCTTCCAAGGAGATAGCCCTGTCCTCCCCCTGACTCACAATAATTGTCTTTGGAACCCAGCGTGATGTAGGAGTGCGCCCTGCTGTTTCCATCCTATAGCCAGGGGCAGTAGGGAGCTTCCCAGCCCCACTAGAGCAAACTCTTCCTCAGAGTGGATAGTGCAAAAGAGATCAACCCCATTACAGTACTGCTAAAATTCACTATGAGCTCCATGGTGCAACACCCATTGTTTGCACCATGAGCAACACCCATAGATTACTGCACTGCAACAAGCCTCCGATACTGCTGCCAAAGGGAACTGTCCGGGGTCCTGATCGGCTGTAACTATTTTGCCCTCTTGATCGCCTGTAACTATTTTGCCCTCTTGACTAGTTTTGTCAATAGCCCTGCAAGGTCTCAGCCTACAGCAAGATAGATGCTACCCTCTGCCTATTTCCAGATCAATTTCCTGCTCTTGCATGAACAAGAAGTTGACTCTGTGTTTGTGTTACTTGCTTTTGGCTCCTGAGTTCTTGCATGCCTCTTTTCTTGATCTTGACTGCCTCATTCTAGGCCTTTGGGTCTTGTAGCAGTCATCTGGAGTTTTGGAATATGCTGATGACACACAGCTCTATTTCTCCTTTTCATCTTCATCAAGTGAGGATGTGGATGTGCTGAACCAGTGCCTGGCTTCGACAATGGACTGGATGAGGGCTAATAAACTGAAACTCAATCCAGACAAGACTGAGACACTGTTAGTGGGTGATTCTGCTGACCGGATGGAGGGTCTCCAACCTGTTCTGGATGGGGTTGCACTCCCCCTGAAGGAGCGGGTTCATAGCTTGGGGGTTCTCCTAGAACCATCTCTGTCACTTGAGGCGCAGGTGGCCTCAGTGGCACGGAGTGCCTTCTACCAACTTCGGTTGGTGGCCCAGCTACGCCCCTATCTGCACAGGGATAACCTGGCTTCAGTTGTCCATGCTCTGGTAACCTCCAAGTTAGATTACTGCAATGCATTCTACATGGGGCTGCCTTTGAAGACGGTTCAGAAGCTGCAGCTTGTGAAAAATGCAGCGGCCAGATTGATAACTGGGACCAGAAGGTTCGAGCATATAAGACCTACTCTGGCCTGCTTGCATTGGCTGCCTGTATGTTTCCGAGCCCGATTCAAGGTGCTGGTTTTAACCTATAAAGCCTTACACGGCTTGGGACCACAACACCTGACGGAACGCCTGTCCTGACATGAACCTACCCAAACACTACGTTCAACATCTAAGGCCTTCCTCCGAGTGCCTACTCCAAGGGAAGCTCGGAGGTCAGCAACAAGGGAGAGGGCCTTCCCTGTGGTGGCCCCCCAATTGTGGAACAATCTCCCTGATGAGGCCCACCTGGCGCCAACATTGTTATATTTTCGGCACCAGGTCAAAACTTTCCTCTTCTCTCAGGCATTTAGCAATGTCTGATGAGCCTGGTTTGTTTTTAGGTGTATAGGTTTTTAAAGTTATTACAGTGGTTTTAAATGTATGTGTAAATTATGTGTATATTGTATGTTTTTGCTGTTTTAATTTTTGTATATTGTTTTTAATTGTTTTAATCTTATGTAAACCTCCCAGAGAGCTTCAGCTATGGGGCGGTATACAAATGTAATAAAATAAATACATAAATAACACTCTCACCTTACCTGGATTCTGCCACCACACCTTGTCTTCCTGTCTATATTTAACATGGCCTTCTCAGCTGACCTCTAAGTCACAGACCTGGAGCTTTTCGCTCTAGGTATGATAGCATTATGGTGACACAGAAAGAAGTGCAGAGAGCCACCTGTTAGGTAAGTTAGGACAGATCATAGAAGAAGGGGTTTTTGATATCAGAGTGCCTGGGGAAAGCATATCAGCCATCCATATATGCAGATCATCAGAGTTTGTTGACCCCTGGATGCATGTGAAACATCCTTTGAAACTGCTGAATAGATAATCTTCCAATGCACACAACAAGACTGGATAACCAAAGGCTGGAAACTATGGGTGGGGACTTCTGTTTAACCTATCTTCCCCATGCTACTGACACCCAGTGGAACTCTCACAGAGATAGTATACGCCTTACGTTTTGGATTAGCACAATCTGATTGATGCAGTCTATCCTGCGTAGTTGGTTGCTTGCACATCCAAAGCTCAACTAGCCTACAGAATACGTGCTACAGACATGTGCAACCACTGATGGAATTGTGGTGTGGAATGGGGTGTACACTGCATCAGAAGCAGAGCCAGTGTTGAGTTGTCCAGACCCACAGCTTTCCTACTGAAACAGCTAGCTCTGTCATGGGGGCAGTTGAGAGCAGAAATGTTATACTGATGTTCGACGCATGACATCTGATGCAGGCTTCAGACTTTAGTCAACCTGTGCATACTAAAAACAAAGTTGGGACAGATAAATCAAATGAATCTTTGCAGATAATCCAACGAACCCCAGAAGCTTCTAATGCAAAGACGTACAGTCACACCAGAGGCCACTTTTTAAAAGCCAGAATTCAATCAATATAAACTCACATACATATAATTTAAGCAGGGATAAAAAAATTACACTAACCTAGTAACTAAAGCTACTAAAAATGCAAAGTTTATAGTCCATCTGTCTCTTTGCTTCAGGGAGCCTGTATTAAATTTATTGCTAAATAAAACAAATAAGCCTAGCAAAAGTCGGCACTGAAATCTGCATACTCATAACAGAATTAACAGAACTCTCTTGTTATGATGGCTGATTCTCAATTTGCATCTTTAAAGAGTTGTGACCATGCCTAGGCTTCTGCCTCCCTAGCAATATTAGCGGCAGGATGGTCTTATGGCTTTGGAGTCCTGCATGATTACCTTTCAAACAGGTGCTGTATATGAGCAGGATTCTGCAACAGGGCCTGAAAGTAGGAAAGCAAGAATGAATAGGGATAAAATGTTGTCCCAGCCAAAACTGAATGCTTTTTACCTTTGGGAAAACAGTCAAAATTGCATTACTTTACATATATACTAGAAGCATGCAGCCAACAAGCATGGTTCTTTGGTTCAAATCAGCATATGAAATTCAACCTCCACCAACCCACTTCACTGTAACTAAATTCTAGGGTTGTCACCTTTAGCAGCCCAACACAAGTGAAGTTTTTCCTGGCATAGATATATACGTGGTGAGAAAAGCTTCACCTACTGAATTCATTTCCTCTAGAATCTAGCTGCTGTCAAATTACTGTTTCTTACATACTCTGTTCCCTTCCTTGAACCCCTCTGCCTGCGGCCTCCTGCATGTCAGTTTACCTGTTTTGTAAGGTTCAATCCCAGCTAAACTGACCATTTCCCCTTACCACTCCAAAGCTGTTCTGCTTATATTTTTCTGCTGGAAATGTTGTTGGAATTTTGCTCCTGTTGACACTTTGGGTGACATCACACCAACTCATCCAATCAATATCAGAGGCATCGAGAGAGAGAGAGAGAGAGAGAGAGAGAGAGATGATGATGATGATGGATTGCTTTCAGCTGAGCAACCGAATTTCTTTCCATTGCACAAGATGTATTGGCCAAGTGAGCTAGCAGTGGTTGCCTAGGAGGCTGAATTGACAAAGGCTGCCATGCCCACAGCTTAATAGGAGCTTGAGTGATGCACTTGATTGCAGCATCCCATACCCACAGACAAACTCCACACAGTCCTCATAATGGAACCATATTCAAACTACTGGATCTCTAGATAGCACCTGTGTTACCCATTGTCCCTTCTTCTCGTAACAGATGTCCACACACACCTGCCTGTGACTTGTGAAGGTCTTTTTACTTGCCAGTTGGATTACAAGGAAAGTGACAACATCTCCTAACTGAAGACCACTCTGGGGTAATGGCTAGAGTGTTGGACTGGGACAGGAGGCCCAGATTCCAGTCCCCACTCAGCCATAAAGCTTAATGGGGGACTTTGACCAGTCATTGACTCTTAACCTGACCTACCTCACAGGGTAGTTGTGAGGACAAAATGGCGGGGTGGGGGAATAATGTAACTGCCCTGAGACTTTGAGAGAGAGAGAGAGAGAGAAGGCAGGGTGTAAATGTAACAAATCGATAAAAATAAAGAAACTGAAACTCTGCACATCTTATCTGGGACTGCAATATGTCTTTGAGACTCTCTAATCATTGCTTAGTGTTTTGCTCTGATAATTAATTCTTCTTTTTATGACAAGATGGTGTTGTAAGGGATCGCTATTAGGAATCATCTTTCAATGAGTCTATCTGCTTATTAATTTTCACACTGATAACCAGAAAACTCTGGTTGTTGCCAGATGAAGAATTAAATATTTTGATTCTTTTTTCTTCTTCTTCTTCTTCTTTTCTTTCTTTCTTTTTTTATTTGAGTGACAGATAGAACTAAAACTGTCTCGCAGAAATGGTTACTGGCACAATTCATGCTTTGCTTTCCATGAATTCTTGCTTTTTGAGGCCTCCTCCTTCAAAGAGAGCAACTTTCTTTTCTGCACCGGAGAACCACAGCAATAATGAGTATTTAAAGCATTGTTATTAACTTCATAAAACAAGCCACCTTCCTATTGGGGTGAGTGAATAATCAGGAAATGGAATCGAAGATGCAGTTGCTGATAAGGTAAGTAGCTCATGTGGTTCCTCATGATCTCTCATGTAGACAAATAGCAAGCCGTGCCAGATTTGTTTAGAAGGTGTTGAGCAGCCATCACTCCTGGGAGCTTTGGACATGCCTACATTACAAATTCAACCAGGGAACCCAGAACTGCCATTCCACAATGGGCCTGGAGATTGCTTGCACGTTTCTGCATGAAGACCACAATTTAGATGATTCATTGGAAGAAGATGTGAAAGCTCAACCAATTTCACATCATTTAAATATATAATAGACTATGGAACTATATTTTCTTTACCCCACTTCCTCCTCCTGCAACAATGGAAACAGAGGGACGGGATCCAGGAGGGGAAGAAAGCTTTCCTGTTAAGATGTTTCCCCTTGCCATCTTACACACACAGTGCCCAACCCTTTGTCCCTGCCCTGTCTAGGTGTGAAGCTCAGAGGATGCAGACTGTGACACAGCACTCATTGTCTGTTCTAGATCTCCTCAGGCAAGGGAGGAATCCCATCAGGACCTTGGAGAGCACTCTGCAGGAAGCACTGGCTGAAATACATCCACACACCCCATAAGTAGCTGTTGTCTCAGCAAAGGTAATCAAGGTCTTAAGGAGACTGGCAGAGCTTGATCTTTCAGTGGCTCCACTCCTGCTTGATAGTGGTGACTGCTGTTCAAAAAGGGCTGATGTCTGTTTGTGCAGTCTCATGCTCCTGCATGGCTGAGGGACAGTATAAGCTGCAGAAAATTCATCCTCAGAAGCAGATGAAGGGAAGCTATACCCTCAGGTTTGGGTGGTATAGAAAGCAGGGCCAAGGGCTCCCCCTGAAGTGGGATGACCTGTGGTCCATCTGAATTTGCATCCTCTTAGGAGTAATGCAGAGCCTCAGAACCAAGGGACATGTGAGCCCCAATTTCCTCCAGTGCTTTGGGGGTTAGGGGAGGGGATCATGGGACCATGGGCAATTCAGAGAAAATTGCACAACTAAATTACATTCATGGTTCAAAAACTGTTGTACTGGGTGTTGTATTGTCACTTGTTCCAACAACCCTACATGAGAACATAAGGAGATCCATGGTACACCAGACCAATGGCCTCTCTTGTCCAGCATTCTGATTCCTCAGTGGCCAACCAGATACTTATTGGAAACACACAGTCAGGACATTACAGTCAGGACATCTGAAGCACAAAGCAATGGGAAACTTAGAGAATGCCACTCCTTTCTTAATTGCTTATCAAATGGGGACCATTCAACCAATCTTTGTCTGATGCCATAGGGTAGGATTCGGCATAGGGGGATGCATGCAAAAAAGGTTTCAGGTTGTTATGACTAGAATTTACCCAGTTCACACCTGCTGAAAGTGAATGTGCTGCCAAATGCAATCTAGTGTGAAAATCCATACGTTTCTGAGGTTGCGAATGGAATTCGTGGAACAACAGGAACAACAAAATGCATTCATAAAATGCATGCCTTTGAAAAATGCACATGAAAAATGCCTGCTTTTGTCAACTGTGCACAAGCACACTCTAAGCAATGGGAGAAGTATGCATACATTTCAAATCAATGTGTAGATTTGGGGAAAAAATGGGCATGAAAATAAGCACACATTTTCATGCAAACTGGGGGGGGGGGAATGAGCTTGCAATCTGATACAGACAGGAGTCCAAATGAGCATTGAAGTGGAAATCAGAGAACCTCAAATTTTGCTTATTTATGCCTCTCTAGTTAGGCAGAATTCAGGCTTGCAGGATCTTTGCTTTTTAGTAGAAACTTGAGATCCACTTGAGATTTTTTACTAAAGAATTACCTATAGGATTTAAGAAATCTGAATCCAAGAATTTGTTTTGACTACCAGAATTGAACTGAGGTCAGTTTTTGAGCATTCCTAGGATTGCTCTGCACATGTTTTAAATAGTAAGAGCAAAAGAACGTCAGAAGGCTACAGCCCCCCACACTTCTGCTCCTGTTCCCCAGCATACTGTCTTCGATACTGGAGATGCACAAGAAGCTGATTGGTGGGAAATTCAGGACAGATAAAAGGAAAGACTTCACACAGTGCATAGTTAAACTGTGGAATTTGATACCACAAGATACAGTGGCAGCCACCAATTTGGATGGCTTTAAATGAGCCAGTCCCCTCAATATACCCCCATAAAAATTTTGAGGTCTGGAGATGTTCTCTGCTGATGTGTGATCTGGAAGTATTGGATTAACACAATAATTTGGGTAGACAGCCTGTTTCTTGTGCGAAACGTTTTTAGGCACTATTTTCAAAATGGCAGACAGTTTTCTTTAGGTCGCTAGTTTTTGTCAACCACAGAAGTTACTATCTTGTGTTTGGTATCAAATTATAGGTTTTCAGGATCAAGGAGTTCAAAGAATATGTTATCTTAATTGTCGGAGTACTCCTTCCACCATTTTCTAAGATGGTGCTGAAATGTTGTCTCATTTTCTCATTTACTTGACAAATCAACTTACAAATGTGATTTTGGGTTCAAATTATATGGGTTTTTTGGGTCAAGGAGGTCAACATGGCATTAATTTTGATGGAAAGGCTGCCCTTCCACCATTTTTAAAAGTGGTGTCCAAACATGTATTGATATACGTAATCATATTGAATGGGTTCTTCTCTTTTCAGGTTTGGTGAAATGAAAAATAAGAAACTATTTCCAGGATAACTCTTCATTATCAGGGACACATAGCACTCATGATACAGCTCTTGTGCTCTTTCAGGATTGCTGTGGTGGAGTAGGGCCTGGCAAGCCAACAATGCCCCTGTTCAGACAACACGTTAAACCATGATGGTTAAGCATTTTGAGCTAAATAATGGGCCTGTTCAGATGACTCTTCATGCTCTGTGGTTAGCGAAACTGTGGTTCACTGGGGTTAGCACTAACCACAAGCTGTGCTGTCACACACAACACTTTTAAGCCATGGTTAGAGCCGCTAACCCTGCTGCAGATGGTCTGACTGTGGTTAGTGAGTGAGCAGGGTTTAGCAAAACACATAGCAGAAGACACCCTACTGCTTAACCAAAATCCTTAACCAGCAGAGTTTAAGGTGTTTTCTGAATAGGCACATAATATCTTTAGACTTACTAAAACATATAAAAAATATACAGAAATATTAAAGCAATTTAACATAGGGTACCTCCACAAGAGAGGTTTAATGCTCTTTGAAGGCTCATTATAAATTTTACCTCCACACCAGCGGAGCGCAAAACGGGCGTAGAGGCGCGTTATGTCCCAGATTATGCGCATTATCGAATGCGCGTTAAATAGTGAGTTTTATTTTGCTCCGGCCGTTAAAGCGCATTTTCCCCGTGTGAACAACCGATTATGCGCATTAACGTTTTGTAAAGCGCTTTTTGGACATCAATTAATGCGCTTCGCCGCCTCTCGCCGCCTCCCGTGCAGAGGGATTAGGAGTAAATGCGCCTCCGCGATAATGCGCATAATCGCCGAACCAGGCGCAAAAGCGCATCCTTGTGGAGGGGGCCATAAGCATTGTTGCAGTTATTTTCCAAACATTTACAAAAAAAGTGCATTTGACCACTGTGTTTTGACACGGACATCTCATTGTACCACAAACCTTACAGTTATATACACATAAAAGTTCACTTGGCAGGAAGTTCAAGAACTTTTTTGGTTGCAAAAAACCGCAATCACATGTGTCTACTTTTGAATGAACATTCTCTAAGAGGCAAATACATCTTCTTACCACATAAAATGCTCTTGTGATGGGCCCTCTTATAGAGCATGATGTGGGAGGAAGCTTACTGCTTGGTACAGATCTTTTATACTCACTGAAATGCAGACTGTCAAAAGTGTCACATTTTGATTGAAGTTTCCAGACATGTACAAGGTACTTCTCCACTTCCTCAAAATGACAGTTATCAGGTGTTCCCCCAAATTTGGTAAGGTATTTTGTTGGTTTGGCACTTAGAGCTCTAACTTCATACCAATTTTGCTCATTTTGACATCTCCTGTTAGAATATGAGCCTTTATGACCACTCTTGACATCTGTGAACCTAACTTTTTGAAGAGTTCATGTACTGGAATGGAGCGATGATTCTACCCTGTTCCAAAACATACCCATAACTGAGATATACCTCTGGAAACCCAACTGGACATAAATCAAAGAAGCAAGTCAACATCAGTATCATTCGAAAGCACAACAACTCTCTCTGTATCATTGTGAACTGCCCAGTTTACATGTGGAACAATTCTAAGGTCAGCCTCTTCCAATGTATTCTTTAGTTGTTCAAGAGTCTCTTCTCTTGTGAATTGAACTGCAGGTTCCAACTCATCGTCAATGACTGAACCGCTAGATACCAGTGGACTTATAGCTTTTCCTGTTTCCTGTTGCACTCTTGTTGATGCTAATTTCTGCAGATTTGTCTTGTTTAAGGTAGATGACCAGAATTTTTCAAGCTGACAGGTATTGGTGTATTGCTTTCAATTACAGCCAGATCTATTGTACCACTGGCAGATTCTGTTATCCTCCTGCATTCCTTTAGTGACAGCTGTAAATAACTGTTGAAAACAAAATGACATTCTTGAAGAGAACATATGGATGTTGATTCCTTGATTACATTGTTGACCATTTCGCCAAAGTTTTTCATTGCTGACATCTTAACCATTCATATTTGGGACATAAAGTCACCTACAACAGTGGTTTTCAGTGGTGAATTCAAAATCCTCAGGCGAGAGATGCTTCTCGAGCTATGATATGAGAATGTGTTTTGCTGGTTTTGTAGGTGCGTTACCATCAAACAACATATTTGTTGACAGTACATCATGCTCCCTAATTTTCTCTATTGTGTCTCCCCTGTCTGTCGTAATCTCCATATATCTATGTGCTTGATTAATTACTTTCTTAGTTATAAGTTTGAGTGTGGTAGGCTCTGGGATGCTTTTTCTAGCAAAAGATGGCAGCTTTACTTTAGAGATTGTGTCTGACAGCCATTTCTTTTTTGATATAAATCTCTCCTGCCTGAGATGCTGATACAGGTATGAACAACAACAACAACAACAATAATAATAATAATAATAAATTTATTTCTTACCTGCCTCTCCATTTGGATCGAGGCAGGGAACAACAGTAAATATAAAACAAGATAAAATACATAAAACTGATTAAAACATGGCAAACATTTTTAAAATAGCAATAAAACATCATAAAAACATCCTAAACCATGCCTTAAGACATCAAGAATACAATCCTTCATAATATCATTCACATATTGTTTTGTTACAAAGCTGTAAAGCTGCACTGACTCAGTTACTTCATATGTATTTCCATGCTGTTGAATGAAATCTAGGAGTCATGCAACATTTTCATCAAAATGCTCACCTTTTTCCCCAGAAGCTCATGATGAGGTATGGTATCACATCAATTGACTAAATCACAATGGGTAAGCTCTCAAAATAAATTGCTTATCATCAAAAGCTCGAGATACACTAACTGCCACTCAACAACTTCATTACTTCTTTGCATTTGCCCAACGTTGCCTTTTGAACTTTTCTGGGACCTTTGAATGGTTTGCTCCAACTTCATATCAGGTGCTCTCCTCTTTATCCTTCACAACAAAATGTCCTTCAGTGAATTTTTAGTAAAGGAAGGGGTTCTCATGCGCCAGTTTCTTTACTCTCTCCAGGTACCAACTGCCATACCGTAGGTAATTGATGCAGTCAAAGTAATGAAAAATGGAACGCAAAGACTGCACAGTTTCAATATGCAGGTTCCAGTTACCATCACAATCATCAACAATCAAGTTTTTCACTAGGAAAACTATCTTGAGGAAGACTTCCCAGTTCTTACACAGTTCAGATTTCTCTCCACACTCTTTAACAAAAGCTTCAAACTTCGTTCTCAGATATTCAACCTTCCCACTTAGTGCATCAAACATTTTGTGAGCTTTTATCTTGTTTTGGTCTCTTAGGTCAAGTACATCCTGCACTTTGAATGACTTCCACAAACACTGATTTGCACCAAAAAGCATCCCGCTGTGTTTGCATTGCCTCTGATTTTATCATACCTTGGAAAGACAACATATAATGAGTTCCATTCAGTACAGACTGAATAGTTTTACTGCCAAAAAAATTCTGCTCCCATGCCACTTCCACAGATATATTTTCTTGCACACCTTAATGCTACTTTTGTCACATGGAACATGCCCATCATGAGATACAGATCAGTGAATTCTTCTGGACTAGACAAAAAAATGTTCATTACAATATGAAAAAAAAAACCCTTCATCACAGAAAACTGGTAGGACAGGCTGGTCTTAGTAGGACACAAACATTTTGAATGTTTTTTAAAGCTGTATACACAGTTGTATAGTCAGTGAGTGGATGTGGTATAACTAGCAAGAAACCAACCCTTGACAATGGAACTGTATCCTTGGAGATTATGGCACAAATTCCACACTATGTAGGTACTTTCTTTTTTCTTCATTTGACAGACCACACCTAAAATGTGTTGTGAAAAAATCATTCGTAGATGCTTTTACAATAACATCATCTGAAGGCATGATATCCATATCATCTGAGACATTGAAAGCCTCTGGAAGATTAGGTCAAATGACTGGACTGTAGTAATTTTTCACCTTCTGGCATGGCAAGTCTGAAACAAGTTTGCAGCTCCGTTTCTCTATGCCTGTTGCTGATATCGGGCCTGTTTAGATGATGTGCTAAGCCATAGTTAGGCATTCAACCCTTTTGCAGCAAATGGTTAGTGAACAAGTTTAAACCATGGTTATGTAGCCCCATGGTTAGGAATGGTTCACGTGACATGCTAAGCCATAATGGGCCTGTTCAGAAGCCACCTTAACCACAGAGCCTGAAGTGTCATCTGAACGTTTATACTGAGAAAAAATATAAAATTGTGAACCAATAGTAGTAGCTGACTAGTATATAAAATAAAATATACTCAAATTTCATTCCTTTTTTTAATGAATGATGTAATATTTTAGCATACATCATGAAAAATGACTATATAAGCTACACTTTTTCATTACATGGCCTATTGTAGAGATAAGTGTTTGGATGCCATTTTTAAAAATGGTGGAAGGACAGCCTTTCCATCAAAATTAATGCCGTGTTGGCCTCCTTGACCCCAAAACCCTATGGTTTAAAGCAAAAAATCACATTTGTATGTTGATTTGTCAAGTAAATGAGAAAATGAGAAAACATTTCAGCGCCATCTCAGAAAATGGTGGAAGGAGTACTCTGACAATTAAAATAGCACATTCTTTGAGCTCCTTGACCCTGAAAACCTATAATATGATACCAAACACAAGATAGTAATTTCTGTGGTTGACAAAAAGTAGTGACCAAAAGGAAATTGTCCGCCATTTTGAAAATAGTGCCTAAAAAAGTTTCGCACAAGAATCAGACTGTCTACCCAAATAATTGTGTTAATCCAATACCTCAAGATCACATATCAGCAGAGAAAATCTCCAGACCTCAAAAATTTTATGGGGGTATATTGTGGGGACAGGATTAAAAAGGGGGTTAGATAAATTCCAAGGGGGAGAAGGCTATCAATGGCTACTAGTCCTAATGGCTACATGCTATCTCCAGGAGCAGAGGCAGCATGCCTATGAACACCAGATGCTGGAGAACATGGGTGGGAGGGTGCTGTTGCACCCATGTCTTGCTTGTGGTTCCCTAGTCAACAGCTGGTTGGCCACTGTGTGAACAGAGTGCTGGACTAGATGGACCCTTGGTCTGATCCATCAGGGCTCTTCTTATGTTCTTTTTTTTTTTTTAAGCTATTTTGCATTTAAGAATAAAAACTCAATTAATGTTTAAGTTGCTTATATATTGGCTGGAGCTTTTTCAGCTAAACCAAAAGAAGAATCCTGAGTGACATCAAAATACAGACCTTCCAATTTCTTTTTTTTACATAAATGCACAATACTAAATTATTTGCTCTTTTTAATTTTTTTTTAAAGTAAAATCATAAAATAATTATCTTGTTAACTTTTTACTTTCCAATAAATTGATTTGCTACTACATGACCCATGAGCCAAAAAGACATATGCCCTAGAGTAGCCCTGTTGAGTGTCAACTTTAATGGTTGGATGGAATATATTCATTTATAAATATTAAGTATTATTCCTTTCTGACACAGAAAATGCAACCCTTTCCTCGTCTGAAGAGTTACAATGGACACCTCCATAATAAGAAATAGTGCTGTTTTGAACACATATTGTTCAATAATTTACTCCGTTTCAATCTTATATATATTTAACAAGGTTTTTCTGTTCATGTACACATAAACCTGTAAGCATTAATTTCCCATTGCAAACCTGACATAGTTCTCCAAGAGAAATTGCACACCAGCAATAATATAATCTTGTAAACAGGATTTAATTATTTATGTAAAAGTAGTGAAATGACTTTACAATCAAACTCAATGGATTTTTATGTAATTTGTTTTCTCCCCTAAGCCTGTTATGTAAAAGTGTAAATATTACAAATTATACATGCCACTTCACTTGTAGTGTGTTTAATATTTTAGCAAACTTAGGGCGAACTTTCCCCCCCCCCCCCTTGTCATCACCACTACAGCTATTAAACCATTCCTTTGGTAACAAAATTCTTAGTGAAGGAATTAAGCTGTCGCAAGAATGCCCATTTAATATTGTGAGCAGAAGCACATGGGTTTTTGGAATTGGACTTTAATGGGAAAGCGAGGGAAAAGTTACAAGAGGGGTGGAAGCCAGAAGATGACAGAGACCGATGTCTGCACCATGAGGTGGAATCTGAGATGACCTTGTATGAACAGAATGCTGGACTAGATGGACCCTTGGTCTGATCCAGGATGGCTCTTCTTATGTTCAAACGTGATGGAGCGCCTAGATGCTATCTTGTGATGACTCTTGATAACCTGCTACTCATGAGTAAGGATCAGGTAACAGAAAAGCTCCTTGTGAGCAAAAGCAACAGGATGGCAACTAGTGCATAAGAAAAAAGAAGGAGTGTCGTTTGGTGGCAGAGTACATGCTCTGCAGACATAAGGGCACAGATCCAATTCCCATCATCTCCATACGGGGGTAGGAAAGACCTCTGTCTGAGATTCTGGATAGCCATTGCCAGGCAGGATCTAGTCTACACTTTTATGATGTTGCTGAAGTGAGCTGACAACCATTGGAGCCCATGACACATTCCATGTGCCGTTTTCAAACCGCTTTCATAGTGCTATGTCTTGCTTGCTCTACGAGCATCATCAGACGAGCGTTTTATAGCATGCTCGTTACTGGGCACTCACAGATTTTCGTGGCTCCCTCTCATGACGCCATCCGCCTCCTGTGCACCTCCCACTGGTTTCCCGCTCTGTTTGACATTTGTTTCATAGTAAAATAGTCCAAACAAAATGCGACTCTTCTGAGTTGTAATGAAATTGGTCGCCATTTCCTGCCGTGTGCAGAGAAGTTTTGCGATAAACGCCCACTAGAGGGCACTCTCCCACTACGCTAAATAGACCACGTGGTTGCAGGTTCTTCCCCCTTTCTCTCCTGTGTGATTCTTCTTGTCACTCCAATGCTGTTGCAAATGCACAGAGGAGGGTCGAATCACTCATTACTTTCTTTTATGCTGATGGAGGACAGAACATACCATCAGCCTTACAAGTGTTCTCTGCTAAGGTGCCATCACAACTGCTTTATGGTGCGCAATTGTGTGCTTATAGTAATTTTACTGCTATGGAATCTACCCAAACAAATTTTTTGAGAAATGTTCTTGGTCTTCCAAGTTGTGTGCCTAATGTACTTCTACGGCTAGAGACAGGGCAAATCTCGGTTGAACCCCGTGCCTGGAGATTTAAACTAGGTTGACCATATGAAAAGGAGGACAGGGCTCCTGTAACTTTAACAGTTGTAGAGAAAAGGGAATTTCAGCCAGTGTAATTTGTATGCAACTAGTTCCTGGTGATATAACCTCTTCATCACAACAGTTAAAGTTGCAGGGGCCCTGCCTTCTTTTGTATATGGTCACTCTAGTATAGTGCCTGCAACTTTAACTGTTGTGATGAAGAGGGAATTTCACCAGGAACTAATTACATACAAATGACACTGGCTGAAATTCCCTTTTCTCTACAACTGTTAAAGTTACATGAGCCCTGTCCTCCTTTTCATATGGTCAGCCTATTTAAACTAAATGTTTGGCTAAAAATGATATTTGCCCCTCAAGACTCGGCTCTTTGACCTTGACCGATGTATTCCTGTCTAAATGGAAAAGGGCTGTTGACAGGAAACTGTGCAATATGGGTTTCTCGCAAAATGCCATTTTGGCCTTAGGTTTGTTAAAAGCCAAAGAGATTATATGCCAGCGTATTGGGGACATTGAGCTACAAGGCCTTATAAGAGCAGCAGCCCCATATCCTGAATTTAAAGATGGGGGCAAGCTTTTTTACCTGCAACCTATTTAACTCTTTTAACTATCCCAAAATACAGGAAAGCGTTTACGCTGGCTAAGTTTAATGTGCTTCCCTCTGCATTTTTGGAGGGTAAATACAATAATATTCCATACTCTGACTGCCTATGCCCTTGTAAAGCTGGCATGATAGAAACTGTGGGCCATGTATTGTTGTACTGTTCTTTTTATTGTGATTTTCGACATATCTTTATTACTCCTATTTTACCAGGGATACCTGGGAGATCTGATGTGTTCTATAAAGATTATCTTCTGGCTGACCAGAATTCCCAGATAACTTTTAAGGTGGCTACATTTTGTGCTGCTGCAATTGCCTGTCAGCGTGGGATGATAACATCTGATTGTGATAAAGTTTTAATTTTTTAAGATGTGGGGGACATGCATAATGTATACTCAATTAATTGACTGTTTATATACTACTATACTTATAGTCCCATTCTACTTTGTTGGCTCTGGGAATACTATATGCGTCTGTAGTGTTGTTTTGTTTCTGCTGGTCTTGTGACTGTAATAAATATTGAGTTGAGTTGTCGCTATAGCAGAAGAGCAGCAGGAAGCAAGAGCGGTGGTAAGGAAATGCGGTTTCCCCCATCTGATGATACCCTAGATCTGGCCCTATTCAATGTAGAACCAGTGGTCTTTCTCAGCATGAGGCAGCTTCCTATGAAATGGGAAGTGCAGTTCAAGGCTAAGGAACAACACTCAGCAACTCTCCATCAAGAACTGAGGGAAGAGTCAGGATAGCGGTGAAGGTAGGGTGACCATATGAAAAGGAGGGCAGGGCTCCTGAATCTTTAACTGTTGGGATGAAGAGGGAATTTCACCAGGTGCTACATGCATACAAATGACACCTGCTGAAATTCCCCTTTCAACAGAACTGTTAAAGATACAGAAGCCCTGTCCTCCTTTTCATATGGTCGCCCTAGGTGAAGGTGACTTGCCAATAGAGAGGGACACATTTGCCAGCTTTGGTTCCTCTTTGTTTCTCATTTTTCCAATCTGAAGTTCAGTTCACCCCAAACTTTGAGAATTTTTCCAATCTCGTTTGCCTAGAAAAAAAAATTGCATTCATCTTTTCTGTGCATTTCTCCTCATTTATGCATTTTTGTAGGCACTGCTGCCTAATATACACATTTTTGCAAATACTTTCCCAAATATAATACATTTTAATGTTATTTTCACTAATATGTGCATCTTATGTACTCTATGATACATTAGGCACAGTTCAACATGTGCTTTCCGCAATTATTAAAAACTTACTTGTTTACCCTGGCCTTTCCCAAACATTAACTTGTCTAAAGGCACAATCCTATGCATGTTTCAACAGGAAAAAAAAGTCCTACAACTCCCAGCATTCCCTAGCCAGCACTTAACTTCACCATTGTACGAAGAAAAGCATCTCTTTGTTGGGAACGCTGCAGGTTTCAAGTCCCTACTAATAGTGTTGTCATGTCTTTTTTTGTGTGTGGGGGGGGGGGGGAGGGTTCTGCATAAAGAAAATAAAATTATTTCTTTTGTTGTGGTTTTGTTTCATTCTCCTTTCATGGCTCCTCCATCTAAGGAAATAATATGCAAACTCTTATTATGGCTCAGATAGCAAGATGGAAGTTTTATGCTTGTCCCTACTTATCTATCCTAGTCCAATTATGTCCGTCTCCAAAGACCTAGATTTTTTTTTCTTTTTGCCTGGCACCAAATCCGGCTGAAACAACTTAGCACCGAAGACAGTTTTATAGCTTCTTGTCTTCCATTGCTCTCATAGAATAATAATGAGTGCGTAAGGACCATCCTGTTTTTTGATTTACAAGACACTACTGTATTCCAAGCCCAGGATGGATGGGGGTGGGTGGTGGGTGGGATTATAAATCATTGCCCCCCCAAAAATCTCCAAAGACATCCTGACAGGGAGGGGGAAAACGGAGTCGCTCCAAGTTATTCCTCAAACGATGTTTGTCATGCTGACATGCTGTACTGATAGCAATCTGGCGGTGTCTTGTGAAGAAATCTTCTCCATCTGTCTCATTGGCTGAAAAAATATCCCTTTGATTTACAGTAGGGAGGCTTGGTGCAGTATGAAGGAGACTGTGTCAAAACTTAGCGATTGCAGTGTCAGGACTCAGTGACCTGTTTCTTCACAGCTCTCTGCAAAAGATGAAGCCTTGTTAGTTTGCAAGTAACTTACTGCTTTGCCCGCCTTTATCCACCCACCCCTGTATAAAATCTACGTGCATGGGTCAGTTCTCATGGGACACAGGCCACTGGATTCTTTATCTCATATGCTCCTCTTTTCTCCGAGGCATTCCCTGTTTTCTGATGCTTAATCCTGGTGGATCACCAGTAATAGCGCCAGGTAGTGAGGTTGGAGAAATCCACAATGGATTCAAATGAGTTCAGATTTCTATGAATACAACCTGTGTATTCCACAGTGGACCTGCTTTTTCTAAGTCATGCAGGTTCTCAGGATTTGCACACTGGTTTTTTTTCCCATGGGGGATTTGCACAAGTGTGAATTAGCAGTGATGTGCACTTGCAGTAACATGAATGAACACAATAGAATGGAATTTTGGTCAAAGAAATCCAGGGCCATCAACGAGCGGATGATGGCACAGAAGATGCCTGGCCATCTGCAAAACACAGACAGAATGGATTTAATGAAATCTGTACGTCTAGAGCTCCAGGTGTTTGGGGAGGGGAGGGGTGGGCCTCCCACTGTCCTTGCATGAGCCAAGCTCCTGTTCTCCACTGTTTTCTTTGCCCATTGGCTTGCCCTGTTCCTTTGGACCCAATCCACACAATCTCCCAGAGGAAGAGGGCAAGGTGTGAAGACAAGTGAAAGGCAGTGATAGGAAGGGAGGGGAAGGAGGAGGAGGAGGAGGAGAAGGTGGGCTCCCCCTTGGGGAGTGGTCATCAGCATGTTCCAAATGATGTCAACCCTGCAAATTACTCTCTTTGCTTTTGCCTTTTGGGGATGCTTTGCTAAACAGTTTTAGTTGCTAGATTATAAGGTGGCTTGGTGCAACGTCTCTAAAATCTCGCAAGTAGGGAGTGGACACAGGTCAATGCAATGCACATGAACACTAAGGAGCCATGCATTGCATACACATGAGCTCTAAGGAAGGTGGGGCAGAAAGACAATCTCTGAATGTTTTGGACTTCAATTCCCAGCATTCTTGACCATTTGCCATGCTGGGAGAGGCTTCAGAGCATTGAAGTCCAAATCATCTGGAGATCTACTTTCTGCCCACCATTAAGGCATCACACAGAACCCCATCTTCCATTACAAGGGCTGAAGCCACTGGGATGTATTTTGAAGTGTGGATACTAACCTCTTTTGTGAAGTTTATTTTTTTCTAGCATACTTTTATCAAGTGCCACCACCAACTTGGCTTTTAAATCAGGACAGACCATGGTGGGGTAAGTGATTGCAGCAGGTAGGGATGGGAAAGGGATTTGTTCAGTTCACATTTTAATGTGGATTTCCCTAATTTTGCATTTTCAAACCAATATGACACTGAAATTTAGGTTATTCTTCTTGACAGTGATCAACCTCAGAAGGGATAATCGGAGTTCTGACTCTACTCCCCTGCCCTCTTGCAGCCAGTGCAGAAAGAACCGCTCCACCTGCCCTCTGAGGTTATAAAAGCGACCTTGGAAAAAGAGGAAAGGGGGTGTTCCGGTGGGCAGAGAGGGGAAGAAACTGGAGAGGTGAGGATATGAGTTATCCTGAGCCTTCTCTAGCCTCCTTCCCTCCCCCTCTGAAGTGCCCTCCAAAATCTGTGGGGCAGGAAGATAGGCAAATGAAGATCATGTTCACCGCTCCTCCTGCCCTGCATTAGATGATGAGATGCTTCCACTTTCAGGGGCTTCCAATCACCAAGGTCACAATCAACCTTAGCCTTAGAAATGCTTACCCTGCTCTTCTAGGGCCTGTGCACCACTTGGAGTGACTCACCAAATTTTGAAACTACAATAGAATAGAAAGCCAGACATTCAGAAAACAATACAATAAAAATACAGAGTCTAGATATGGAACACCCATTAAATTTAGTCATCTCTACTAGATATAAGAGATCCTGTCATGCCCACTAGCTTTTGTACATATTGAAGTTCCAATATGACCTTGGTCCTAGAGAGCAATCAGTGTATCAGATTATTTTTAAGCCAGTGTCACCCAATTCACAGTGTATCACGAGGTCATACATCCAAATGTCTGTCATCTGCACACATCAGAGCGCAATTTTCATAAAGTAATGTAACCGATTCCAGAGAAATCTGCAGAGCTGGTGATGTATGCCTGCCTGGGAATTAATTTGCAAATGAAATGACTGCAAGTAAGTGTGTAACCTGTATCAGCCAATTTTTTGATGGGGCTGTTGTAAACAAGCCATAAGCACTTGGACCAGGCTTTTTGGGTGCATGGTGATGGGTTATTCTTTAGTGATATATACTACTTAGCTTAGCACCTCCTAGACATCCTCTTTGGAGCAGCCAATACCATCTGCATACCTTGACATTTGAAAATATGAAACAGTGTGTGTGTGTGTGGTGTCCAACCTTGGGCCCATGAGCCAAACCTGGCCCATCTGGGGTTATAAACCAGCTCTCCAGGGCTCCCTGAGATGGCCATTCCTCTCCCCCAACCACTGATTGTTTGGTGGTTCCACACCTTTTCTGCAGTCCACTCCCGCTGCACTCCCAGCAATTCTAAAAGGGCCAAGTGCCTCTCCCAAGGCTTAGTTATTGGCAATAAGAGCTTTAAGCTAAAATATCGTGGATCCATCACTCCAAATGACAGCCCAGATAGATGCGAAGGCCAGGAGTGCCTACTATCGACTTCAGCTCTTGGGCCAGCTGCGCCCTTTCCTAGTGTTAGAAGACCTAAAGATGGTAGTGCACACACTGGTAACTTCAAGGCTTGACTTCTGTAATGCATTGTACATAGGGCTACCATTATACCTAGTTCGGAAACTTCAATTAGTTTAAAATATGGCAACCAGTTTGGTCACTGGTACACCTAGGGGTGACCATATTACACCAACTTTAAAATCACTTCACTGGCTGCCAATTAGTTTCTGGGCAAAGTACAAAGTGTTGGTTATTATCTTTAAAGCCCTACATGGTTTGGGCCCAGGTTACCTGCGGGATCGCCTTCTCCCATGCAATCTGTCCCGCACACTCAGGTCCCCTGGGGAAAACTTACTTCAATCAGCCAAAACTAGGCTGACAACTGTTACCCAGAGGACCTTCTCTTCTGCCGCCCCCAGACTCTGGCCTTTATCACACATATCATTTTCCCCCCAGATTGCTTCTGCAGGTTCCCCCTCTGTTTCCTATGTGAATCTAGTGTTTTGAGTCACATGTGGTCGGTTTTGCTCCAATACCTCAGCTCAGCCTGTTGAACTTGCCTGAACTTGCCTGAAACGGACTTTGCCCGTTCAAGTTTAAATCAAAACAGAAACTAAAAACGGCGCACTCAGGGTGTGAGAACAGCCCGAGGGGGATGACATCATGCAAGTCCTGTGCTGAAGAAGTGGATCAAAGTCGTGGTGAGTGTGCTTAAAACCGAGCGTGTGATGACTGCCTCTAGAACGGCCTGCCAGAGAAGATTCGTCAATTTAACACTCTCTCTGAGTTTAAGGCAGCTATAAAAACTAGCCTCTTCTGGTAGGCCTACCCAGATGAACTTTAAATCAAGAATTTTAAAATGTGTTGATTGTTTTAAATGCTCTTTTTTAAGCTTACTTTTTATTTTAATGACATCAACAAGCTAAAAAACACATTCTACATAACCAAACAATGACAGTAACCAACACATAACCAATACACACATAAAAAATAATCCACTGAGTTACAATAAATTTCTGATTTTCTCCCCAGCAAAGGTATTTGACCCTATTTTCCCTTGCTTATAAACAGTAAACTAGTTTTCCCACTTTCTGTTATTTTAACCATTTCTTCTTATTCGTTGAATCCACAAACAGATCATTTTTTTCTTGTCCCTTCACAAATTCTATAAGAGGTTTCCATTCAGTTAAAAACCCAGATGTTGACTTTTCTCTCATTAATGAAGTAAGTTTTGCCATCTCCACCAACTCCGATATCTTAAGCATCCATTCATCCATTATTGGTAATGTTGGACTTTTCCACTTTTATGCATATAGTAATCTCACTGCCGTTATCATATATAAAAATAAAGTTCCATAGTTCCTCTTCATCTGGTCATCTATTAGGCCCAGAAGGAAGTGTTCCGGCTTCAATTGGATATTAGTCTTTCATATTTTTTTTAATTAAGGAATGAATTTGTATCCAAAATGTTTTTGCTTTTTTACAAGTCCACCATATAAGATAAAAATGTCCCTCCTCCTCCTCCTCCTTCACATTTCTAACAAGTTCCCAAGACACCTTTATTCATTTTAGCTAATTATGCAGGAGACATATGCCATCTATACATCATCTTATAAAAATCCTCTTTAAGTCTAGTACTTAATGTACATTTTAAGCCTTTTGACCACATGTTTTCCCTTTGATCCATAGGGATGTTATGTCCAAAGTTTTGTGCCCATTTTATCATACACTCTTTCACTTGTTCATCTTCCGTCTCAAACTTCAACAATAACTTATACACTTTTGAAATAACATGTTCATCATTTGTACATAATGCCCTTTCAAATTCAGATTTTGTTTGTTCGAACCCCGTTTTATATGCTGTTTTAATTGCATTATGTATTTGATCTATATTGTTATTGTACAAATGTTGTTCCCTGCCTCGATCCAAAGGGAGAAGCGGGTAAGAAATGAAATTATTATTATTATTATTATTATTGCACACTGGATTTTTATTTTTGTATTTTGTGCCCCAGCTTTTTTTGAATTTGTCTTTGCTCACAACTGGAACATGGGCCCCCAAGAGTGTCTCTGAAACTGAATTCAGCCCTTGTGCTGAAAAAGGTTTAACATTTCTGGTGTATAACATAGTCGCTACCCCCCCACCCCCACCCCCTCTGTGTGTGTGTGTGTGTGTACATGTCTGGGAACCCAGAGTAAAAAAGCTATGGAAATGGAAGTGTGGGGAGGCTTTCTAGTTCTCTCTTGGATCAACAACACATTCCTACAAGAGGCAATGATGGATCTACAGGTAAAACTCTGGGACTAAAATCCAAATGGACTACTGCTATGTTATTACGTCTTGGATTTCCCCTGTTCTATCTAAAGTAAATAAAATAATGTCTAGTCACAGGATATACTGGATTTATTTATATTTATTTTCGGTTGTCCTCTAGTGGATACAGCAAGTATGATCCCGTCAAAATGCAGCACTTTTAAGCCCCATTAATTTAAATTAAGGGGGAGCTTTCAGGACATACTTAACTTTCCTGTTGAAATCAGTGGGACTTAGTGGATTTCATTTTGGCTGCCATCTTGGGGAAATGTATAAAGTTGTGGTGAAAAAACCCTAAGCAGCTCAGCTAGTCATGGTTCCCTGGTGCATGTCTAGCACCCTACATGCCTCTCTTAGCATAATTGAGGGATTAGCAATGAATTCTCCCTTAATATCAGTTCCTGCTAATGCAGGTGGGTTGATCGATAGGTGAGATAACTATTTGTGTCCTTTCATAATCCTTTTCTTTCCTTTATTGTGAAATTGTGCTATTTTTCTACAAATAATAATAATAATAATAATAATAGGCTAGTAGCTAAATAATACACACCCCATGGGAACAGGAACTGATATTAAATGGCAATTCATCACTAATTCCCCCAGCTGTGCTCAACAGGAAACAATAAAATAAGAAAATGTGACATGTTTTTACTTAAAGGCACAAAAAGCATTTAAAAGCCTCACACACGCTTTGCCTTCCCATACTGCAATGCGTTCAAAGAAACAAAACCAAAAAGAAAATGCATATTTCAGAATTTTTTAAAAATGTAGAAATACATATTTTTGAAAGGAAAATATGTTCAAACCTACGGATCAATCGGTATTTCAATACATCGGGCAGTATCCATCTGTAATATTGCACTAGTGGAAACTAGGTTCCGAACTATGTGCAAGAAGAGAATCCAGCTAAAGTTACATTTGCACAGCTGCAGTTGTGCAACTGGTTGTACTGCACAACCAGTTGCACAACTGTGGCTGTGGAAACATAACTTTAGCTGGATTCTGTGCAAACAGTTGCACATTATGCTCACACAACTGCTTGTGCAAGCATAATGCCCGAGTATAATGTGCAAAGACTTGCACTATGGGAAGATTCTGCAGAGCTCTGCTTCTGCTATTTGAGTCTGAGGAATGACATGATTGGAGACTGCCCATTTTAGGGGGGGGGGGGGATACTCAGATTGAAGCAGAATTGGACAGAACATACATGTCCTGAACGAATACATGCAGAATTGATACAGACTGACCCATTTATCCTCATCTGGGAATAAGCCTTATTGAATTCAATGGGGCTTACTTCTGAGTAAACATGGATAGGCTTGCACTGCAAACTCATTCAGTTTATTAATGATCTGCTCTTGCGAACCACTCTCCAAGGGACGTCTTTCTGTTTGATGGTTAGCGTATTCCTAAAGCCATTGTATCTTTTATTTGACTACCTTCAACTGAGGCACAGTCTATTATTGTCAATAATTCTCAAAACCAGCCCCATGCCCAGAGGCACAGACTCCCAAGTTTAAAAAGATTGGTCGATATCTTTATTGCCGTTGCCCAGAAAAATGTCATGACACTTTGGAGCAATCATTGACAGTGGGCTCCCATAAAGCTGATTTAGGGCTCAATCCTTCCAGCAACACGAATCCTGAGGCAGCAAAAAAGCAAAACACAAATAAAAGCAGCTGAAGTTCAGATTGCATTCTCTAAGTACAACTCTACACTTCAAAATTCACTTCACTGGTAAGATGGCTTCCTTGAATGAAATCTGCTTGAGCATGTGCATCTTAGAAACCAGCATTAGGAATATAGGGTGAATACACCCTGTGTGAAGATGGGTAGGACTATCATCTTTTTGGTGCCAGGCTAAGATTTTCCTTTATTCCCAGGCTTTTGACGGGATGTGACAGACTGTTTTAATACACTAGTCAAATTGTTTATGGTTATCACTGATGTTTTAAATGCTTTATAGGGTGGTTGCCTTTTAATGGATAATAGCCGTGGCTGTTTTAAATTTTGTTTGTTTTCATTCAATTGTAAGTCACCTGTTTTTTGAGAAAGGCATCTAAGAAACAACAACAACAACAACAACAATGCACTGCCTTGGTCCCACTCCGCGTATCCAATTCAATGCAAGCTGATTCACCCCACCTCGACCCAAATCCAAGTCAGGACCAGATTGTACTGCTTTTGACTGTTTTGACCCAATGGTGAGCCATTGCCCCCCTGCCTTCCTGCCTGCCCGTGGGACTTACCTGACCTGTGCATTCACACCAGTGACCCACCCATCCCCCAGGAGAGCTCCTCCGGCCTGCTGCAGACCCACTGTTGCAAACTACAGCAGCCGGAAAAGGTCACTGTAGCAAACAGGCCAGGCAAGTCTCACAGGTGGACAAGTGGGGGCAGCAGCTTGCCAGTTTGGGGGTGAGGAGGAGGGGCAGGGGATGAATGGGAAGGGAGGGGAATCCTATGGACTCCCATTCAGCCTTTCCTGGGTGCCCAGGAAAACACAAGAACTTACCTGATTCATTTCTGAGGTGCCCCAAGCTGAATCAAGGCCAATCCAGAACCTCCAAATCAGTTTCCAAGGCAAATGCGGGGGGTTCCCAGCAATCATCATCATCATCATCATCATCATCATCATCATCATCATCTTATTAATTTATATCCCCCATTTTTTCCTCTTGCAGGACCCCAAAGTGTCTTACATGGTCCTGTTGGAGGACTAAACATTTAGTGGCACTGCTGAGTCCTCTTCCTTCACACAGAGTGAGAACGGCAATGGCAGAGGAGGAGGAGGAGGAGGAGGAGGAGGAGGAGGAGGAGGAGTGAAGCAGCGCAGGAAACCAACACAACACAAGCGCAGAAATGCCACATTAGGCAACGAAAGTGTTAATCAAACCAACACAGTACATACCCCATGGCACTGTTTAGATACAAACTATGCATGCTCAGAAGCTCATAATCAATTCCAAATTTAATAGCAAATTTGTAAACAGCCGGTCCAGCCTCATTAAAAAGGTGAGTACTGAGAACGGGCGAAATTTGACCAGAAAGCGGACAAATTACGAAATTCTGCAGCGTCACTACTGCTGATGCACATATGCCATGGGTTGCACCTCCTGATCACCCACAACATCATAATTCGATGGATCTGGCCATGAGCTTCTTAGAACCCTCTAGGCTCTTGCAACTTAGGGTAGCCAGATGTCTAAGGCACAGTTATCCTCACTGGGGCGGTGAACAAACCTCATTTTCTTGTTCCAGACTGCAAAAATTTATCAGAAGAACCCCTGGAAAGAGCCAATATAGAAACAGCTCTTGGTGCGCACTGCCCACAATCGACCCATTCTCCTCCCTCCCCCACTCCTTCTGTTGTCTCTTCCCCGCCTTTCTCTTCGGTCTGTTTTCCGTAATACTTTTTTCCCCAAATCTGAAATTGGGCCATATGGTACGATTGCTATTTAAACAGAACTTTCTTTTGAAATCCTTTGAGGAAAGCCAGTGTGGCATGTGAAGCCATGGAACAGTATTACCCACATTAAAAAAAAACCTCCACCCACCCCGTCTTCTACACACAAATAGATTTTGTGGCGTGGTAGTTTATATTTGAGTCTGGGGCAAGCTATTGCAGGCTGCAGTCCTGGAGATATTTACCTGGGAGTAATCCCCACTGAACTAAGATGACATCTGACCAAGGCAGAATAAAATGATGCTATTGTTTCTTGCAGTCTGGAAACTATACTGTTGTTGATGCAGCATCGAATTGCATTCGCCATTTTAGCTGCTGCATCACACTGCTGACTCACATTCAGCATGTGGTCTATTTAAAGTAAACCCCTAAATTCTTTGTACATGCCCTGCTGTCAAGTCAGATGATGTTCCTGGCCTTCTGTTTGTGCAACTAATTCTTCCAACATAAATGCAGAACTTTACATTTATCTCTATGGAAATTCATTTTGTTGTTTTTGGCTCAAAACTCCATCCTGTCAAGAACATCTTGACATCTGTTTCTGTTCACCTTCTAAGGCATCAGCTAGGCCCACTCAGTTTGGTGCCATCTGCAGATCTAATGAACATGCCCTCTACACTTTAATCCAAGTCATTTACAAGCCTGTTGAACAACAGTGAGCCTTGGACATAACGCTTTAGAGGGATATTCGTTTCCTCTCTGAAATAAACTGTTTTTCCTGGCATGTGCGAACTATAAGTAACAAAACCTGATGGGATGCCTATGAGCACCTGAGTAGTGTACATGGGGAGGGGGGCTTGGAACCATTGTTTTGCCTCACACCTTTACCTATATATGTTTTTACCTTTACAACATTATGAATTGCATTGGCTGCCAGTCTATTTCCAGGCCTAATTCAAAGTGCTGGTATTAATTTACAAATCCCTAAATGGCTTAGGGCCATGTTACCTGAAAGATCATGTTCTTCCATCTATACCTGTGCAGACCCTAAACTCACCTCAAAGGCCCTTATCCAGGTGCTCCAGCTGGTGGCTACTAAAGAGAGGGATTTTTCAGTGGTGGCACCCCAGTTTGGAATTAGCTTCCCAGAGAGGCTCGCCTGGCATCTACATTGTGACCTCGTCGGCACTTTTAAAAAATAAATGTATTTCCGGTATTTTAGCTCTTCAGTTTTAAAAATTGGTTTGGCGCGTTTTTAAGATCTTTGCACACAACTGGCTTTTATCTTGATTACTCCTTTGATTGTATTCTGTTTCAAACTTATGGTTTTATATTGTATTTTATGGTTTTAAGCTTTGTCTTAATTGTCTGGGGTGTTTCGGGTAATGGATGGTATAGAAATGAAATAACTAACTAACTAGAGCAGGCAAAAAAATTGCTACTTCGCAGAACATTTAAATATCAACATCTAGAGAAGCCTCCTTCAACCAGGCACTCTCCAGATACTATAATTCCCATCATTCCTGACCATGTTGGCTGGGGATGATGGGTGCTGCAATCCAAAACATCTAGAGGGTGCCAGGTTGGGGAAGGTTGCTCTAGAGTCCAGGAAACCATTCCTTGAGAGATCTGGGGATTTGTTGTCTCTCATCACCCTTTCCCTTTGCTTGTCTTTCTTTTTTTCAAAACACTACTGCCAAAGCAATAATACCTAATGAGGTGAGTGCTGTTATCTCCCTGCTGCCAACTACCTCACGGTGGTGGGAGGTGTTTAGCTGACCTGAGGAGAAGCCAAGGGTGGTAAATGGTCCATTAAGAAGCATTTTCAAATTAGGGTTATAATCCATCTCAACATTAAAAAAAAATAACAGTAGAAATGTTTCAAGTTATCTGCTTTCTTAATTGCATCTTCCAAAAAAAAAAAAAAAAAGGACAGGAAATTAACACAAGAAATATCTCAGTATTTGACCAACTGCATTGCTCACTCCTTCAAACTACAGAGTTAGAATAAAGGGAGATTGTCCAGCTTTATATTTTGAAAGGTGTGTGTGAGAAAGAAGAACCAAAGTATAATTGATTTTGTTGGCTAATAGATACAATTTGCAACCTACTTCTATTGAGTACGTATGTAAGCCAGTCTTGTAAATAAGCTCTCAAATATGACTAGACCATCCCCACTCTTTATTTTATAATTTTCTACAAACTTAAAATATAATCATATTTCATAATACTATTCATAGACACTATAAATGTTGCAGTAAACTGACTGCCCATACAGAACTTTGTTATTCTTTGGTGGCCTAAAATAATACCGAAAAGAAAAGGAAACAACTTTTGCAAAGTGTCTCTGCTTGCTTGCTTGGTGAGTTGCTATTTACAAGCCAACACAAAACTTTCAATTAATTTCAAGGTTGGTGGTTAGCCCAAAATGGCTAGTGTTAGATGTGGATGTTTCCCTTCATTTTTGCTATAGGGGGTATGTGGCCCTTTAAAAGCTGCAGGGAGAGTAGAATTTTACCAGTCGTGGCTTTGACAACCCAGGTGTGGAGAAACCACACCTGATAGAACTATCTCTGAAAGGCACAGCAGACCATTCTTGGGGCTTGACCTGACACACTTCATTAAAAATATCAATGAATCTTAAAACAGCCATAAATAAATAAATACCAGTGAGTCATTATTATTATTATTATTATTGTTATTGTCATTGTTGTAATTCATGAATTATGGAAGACTTGCTCATTTTTGTTCTAGAAAGACACTTGCAATAAAATGGTTTTGCTTTTGTATGGATAAATCTGAGATGTTTCAATAGGCTCAATCACACCATCATTTTATCGCACTGTCGTCATGCCTGGCTTGACATTTTGCAACGTGGCACTCACATGACATCATGCCTGTCTTGCAGTCACCCCGCCTCTTCCCCTCCATTTTTTATGTTTTCCTAGAGTGGGTAAAGTCTGGTTTATTTCCACCATGTGGCATTAAAGTGCCCTTCTGCCCCATGTATTGCTGCCTTTGCGCTATGTACTTTTTTGGGGGCATGTACTTTGAAGGGAGGTCTTGCTGATGAAAGAGGAGGGCAGGGCAGTTCTCCTCCTCCAGCACGCTGTGTTGAATGAACAGGCTTGTGCTGATTGAGTTGAACGGACATTTGCCACTCCAACCCCACTCTCATTGCCCTCAGAAACAGCACCCAACCAATGAAATCGTTAAATCAGTAAAACACTAGACAACAAAGCCAGAGCGACGGGGCGGGGGGGGGGGGGAGAGAATGTGCAATGTCCATCAATGACAGAAACCAATGAACTGGGGGGAAGGAGAAGGGGTAGAGTGGGGCAGAGTGGAGTGGAGTGGAGTGGGAGAGCAAACAGGCAAAAGATTTTACCGGTACAGTTGCAATTCCACAAACACACGTGAAAGGGACTATTAGCTTGGTGCACTAATGAAACAGAGGTGGAAATTGCAGAGGCAAACCATGGGGAAAAAGTACGGTAGGTGTGATGGAGCCCAATGATTGAATAAACATTCAGAAATCATAGCGGGCATATTCCCAAGACAAAAAAAGTTAGCAGGGGCCCGGTATCTCTTGAATTTTGATTGACCTTTCTACCATTTCAAGACCTAATAATCATTACCCATCAGTATTGTCAACCTTCAGATATTGTTTGAAAGCTGTCTGAAAGGAAGGGGTGGGAAACTCGTGGCCCTCCAGATGTTGCGGCCTACAGTTCCCATGTTCCCTCACCATTGGCTATGCTGGCTAGGACTGATTGGAGATGGAAGGCCCATCCCTTTTTTGGTACCTATTTTTTGGTACCTATTGCAATCTTTCCCAACTTGGAGATCTCTAGATGTTTTGAACTATAACTCCCACTATCCCTGAGCATTTGGACACCCTGATTGAAGCTGATGGGCATTGTAGTCAAAATATCCAGAAGCAGCCAGGGTTGGGAAGACCGACCTACTGCAACTTCAAATCTTTTCTCTGGCTGGGGCATGCTAGGTGTTGTATGACTTTTGTCTGTCTAAACATGCACAGGACTGCAGCCTTGAAAACTGCCAACATGTTGCTGTTTTTACTGATCATTGCTTCATGCGTCTGTAGCAGCAGCTTGATCAATTTATTTATAATTAGCAAACATCAGTGTCTGTCTCATGAAAAGCTTCACTTGCTAATTTCTCCCGATCAAGCTGCCTTTATGTATTTTTTAAAAAAATAATAAAACAGCTTTGTCCAGCAAAACCCAAAGTGACTTAACTAATCTCTACCTATAAAGCAGAAAGTATGGGTGCATCACATATGTCTGGAAATGTTTACCGATCTTCCAGTTGAGTTACAAATTTGACACAATGACAGTGAAAGGTCTGGCTGTACAACGTACCAGAAAAATCTAAAACCACACATTTTGGGGGTTTAAGTATTTTTTTAAAGAATTTAATAAAAAACCTAGGTTTACACCTACAACTCCCAGCATGCCCTGGGCGGAACTCCCAGCATGCCTTGAGCTGGAGGCCAGACTTACTGGTGGCCATTGTGAGTGCACAAGTTGGTGGCTGCTGCGTGTCTTTTACAACTCGGACTCCTAAGGTTGGTCTCGAGCAGTCAACCCAATTCCACATAAAAGGAAACAACCCACATAAATGGGCTGCATCCATTTGCGGTGCCTCCTCCCGCCCTCTGCGTTGTTTTAAAATGTAACTTGATACAACATCATGACTTCGAGGGGCCAAACATGCTCAAAAGCACTCCGTCCTGATATCGCTGTTTTCTCAGAATCTGAGGGAAGCAAGTGTGTAACCTTTACCCTTAAGAGGGAGGGAGGGGAGGCACTCTGTGTATGCCCAGAAACTGACCTGACAAAGGGGGGGGGAAGTGGTCGGCCCAGCCCTGGCCCTTCAGTACAGGCTCCTGATGTAGCACTTTGTGGGTGAGAAGCACAGGCCAAGACAGTTCCAGCAGGAATGGCCAGAGCTGGGTGTGCCCACTGACAGCCACTTACCTCCCCTCATTGGCGATGCTACTCCTCGATGCTACTCCTCAATGCTCTATCGAGGAGTAGCATTGGCAACAAGAGGATGTCTCAGAGGTTGCGGGCACCTGCGGGCTGCCAAAGGCATGCTGGAAGGTGTAGTACTGGCATGTAGAGTGGCTGATTTAAAATAAAGTATGGGTGAGCCAACCCTGACTTCTCACTAACTGTCTTTGTTCTCCTACCTGACTTTCTCCAACTGCCACAAACCCTGCTCACCATTCCATTCTAGCCTCAGCTATATCAGGCAATCCTCCATTCACTCTTCTGTCTCAAAGGCTTTTACATAAAAATCATAAACTTTATTCAGAAATCCACAAGCAGGGTTGCCTTCCACCACATCTCAGATGGTCTTCAAAGATTAACACGTTATTCAGGGACCTAGGCTTATGCCTAAAACTCCCAGCATGCCTTGGACAGGAGGAAAGACTTATCAGGCTTTGGCACCCATTATCTGGTAGTGGCTCACCCTCCTGGGCCTGAAGGGAGAGCGCCTGGGGCCAGCTGCCTCAGTTGCTAGGCCCCATTGAGAGCAGACCCATTGCTAATGACAACCAAGTGAACCGTCAGTCACCCTGCCAGCTCCTTCATGGCCTACCGATTGCACAATGTAGTGTGGACTGGCTCAGCCAGACTTCACTTCCCATGAGCTTCAGTAGCAGGACTTCCATTGGGCAAGTTGGGCACCACAGCAAAAGGCATGTCGGGAGTTGTAGTTTTTGTTTTCTGTGGGGACAAGGAAAATTATGGCAACAGCTTCAAGGCAGTCCTGGCCGTACATTGAAGGTGAGTGTGTGTGTGTGGTGGGGGGGGGGGGGAGAAACTAATTTAATTTATTTTAAAGTTACCTCACAGGCCTATGACTGGCCTACCTTTAAGGTTTGTCATGAGGGCAATAGAGGAAAAAAAGAAATGAATTTAATTTGTTTAAAGGTTAACTTAGGCCTAGCACTGGCCTGCTACTTTAAGATGATTACCTTGCGGACATATATTTTAAGGGGCCCAAACAACACCCCGGTAGAAACTTGAAATCTGGCATGCTGATAGATCTGGCATGCTGATAGATCTAAAAACATGAAATTTTGGGTTTTAAGTGATTTTTATGTCAGATAAAAGGCCCAAGTCACCAGTGGCCTATACCATCCTGGCTCTCTGCTAAAAACTTGTTAAATGTAGATATTATATAGTAAATTATGCCAATAAAGTATTCTGTGTTCTGGCTGCTTTCCTTTTTCCATAATAATAACTTCAGAGCACATGCACTGTCCTCACGTCCACTGAGATCCGCTTCCCTACTATATGTTATTCAGATTTCTGGGCAATGCCGGATATATTTTGAAAACATATTTTTAGGTTTAGATCTTTTTTAGCTGGTAGAAATAGTGTTGTGTGTCCTGATTATTCTTGAAGTTTAGACGGCGTATTGGGAGGTGTAGGTATTTCACGTAGAACAAAAAAAGTGGTTTATCATGAAGCTCTAATTTAAAATACAGTTCTTATTAACACAATTCTCCATTTATTCTAAAAAAACAATTTACGAACTCAACCAAACTAAAAACAACCAACCAACATAAAGATGAATAAGTTGCAGAGAAATTTATTATTTATCAAATAAATGTCATAAACATTATTCACGGACCTGAGCAACGCCGGGCATATCAGCTAGTTAAAATATAAAACAAAATGTGTGTGTACACATAGAACAACAATGCTAAAACCACAGAAACAGCAAAATGACATTATCAACAATAAATACAATATATAGAAGTAGCCAAATTAAAATATACAAATAGCAGCACTGTTGTGTAGGCAGCTAAGGCTGCAATCCATTGTAAATGTACTTGGCAGTAAGTAAGCCCCATTAAACACAACGGGACTTATTCCTGAGTAAACTTGCATAGAACTGCATGGTTAGTTGTTTATGGAAGGTACAAGAAAAAGCCAGGCAGCTTGGCAGCCCTATCCTAGTAGAGTTATATGACCTTTTCTTCATTAATATCGATAGTAGGGAAACTGAAATATTTTAGGAATCTGTTAAATGTCCATTGTGTTCACTGGACAGTCCTGCTGCTATGGGAGAAATGTTTTGCTTTAAGGAACAAGGTGGTGTGGTGGGGGAAGATAAATGCTTGCTTTTAGAAAGAGGGACATGCCAGAATGACTTTGCAGTGTTTCACATGAGCCTGTTGGCAGAGCAAGGGAGATTTTAACAGCCAATTTGTCAGAGCCAGAGAGTGTGTTTCTAGAAAGTGATTAAGAACATTTTTTTTTAAAACAGCCTAGCAGGCAGGATTAATGAGAGAAATATCATAAACATGGGAGGTAATGTGTTGCACAGTGCACCTGAATGTTCATGGATGTCCCTACATGTGTACTAGGCTGGAAGCTCCAAATTTGGTGGGGCTGTGAACCCATTTTGGAAGCTTTCCAAAACACTAAACCTCAGTCCTGCATTGGCTATAGCAGTCTTAGTGATAGGGCTGACCATAAGCCCAAGTAATAAATCAGGCCAATGTTCCAACAAACCGGTTTTAGTTCAAGGGAGTTCAGGCAAACATAATCTAACAGGCATAATCAAGGCATAAGCAATCAGTTCAGTATATGGAATCAGGTAAAGCAAGAGGGGTCAAACAGATAGCAATTAGATACAGCTAGACAGTTCAACACACACACAATCCAGTGACAGAGTCAAGCAGAAGCCCAAGGTCTGTAGCACACAGGTTCGAGCACAAGAGAGGATCAGGAAACCAAGAAAAAATAGTGAGATATAATTTCCAGCTATTAGCAAGCTCTGACTGAAGGCTTTTAATCACAAAGGCTGCTGAGCCCCACCCAGGCTCAGCTGCTGTCCATTAGAGCTCTCTGGCCAGAGCTCTACTCAAGAGGAGTTGCTTTTTCCTGAGGAGACCATCTTTGTAAGCATGCGCTCCTTCTTACAAAGGGTCAGGGGGTTGCTCAGCATCTGCTCCAGAGTCAGGCCGTTACCACACCTACGGTTTTAAGCACACCCACCTCGACTTTGATCCACTTCTTCAGCGCTGGACTGGCATGACATCATCCCCCTCCTGCTGCCCTCTTGCCCCGAGGTCGCAGTTTTTAGTTTCTGTTTTGATTTATCCCTGAATTGGCAAAGTCGAAACAGGCAAAGTTCAATAGGCCAAGCTGAGGTATCGCAACAATACTGACCACGTGTGATTCAAAACGCTAGACTCACAGAGGAAACGGAGGGGGAACCCGCAGAAGCAAACCGGGGGGGGGGGATAGTAGGTGTGATAAAGGCCTCAGAGTTCCTTCCCTCTGACCTGCAGTGGTCTCCCCCAAAGATCCAAGGTCCTCCTGGTCTGGTGCCAGTGACTGATCTAGAGCTTCTTCACATGAGTGAAATAAGACATGCTCGTGACTAGCCACTCACAGAAGTTTGTTGTGAACCTTTTGCACATCTCTCGCTCCTTCTCCCAGTCATTCCATTTTTTTAAAAAAAAACTTGGGTATCCCGATATTTGTGAAATACCTCCAGATTTCCTACTATGTGCAGCGGAAGTTGCGCTACAAAACACCTAGTGTGCTCCAGGTCTTAAATGGGCCTTTAAGGCCACAATTGGCATGTGGGTAGGGGGAGGCAAAATGCACTTTCCGGGGCCTCCAGAAACTGTGCAATTCCCTCGGCATGGTAATGGTGCATCAGGGGAATTGTGCACCTTCCAAAGGCCCTGGAAGTGTGCATTGCTGAGTGCTGAGCCGGGCTGGCTGGGCAGCGCTCAGCGAACTCATGAGGCCGGCACCCTGCGAGTTCTTCAGTCACTAGTGCACACCCCTCCTAGTAACCCAATTTCTAATACACTCAAGTGACTGGCAGTGCAACCCAATGCATGCCTACTCAGACATAAGACCCTTTTGAGTTGAATGGGGCATAGATCCCAGGAAAGTGTGTGAGAGACAAGCCTGGCAGGATATGTTCAAACTGATAAAAACTCACTGCCAAGTTTGTTTTGCACTGAGTGCAATTTCCAAACTGTCTTTAAAGGCAGCCCCATGTACAATGTGTTACAGTAGTCCAGTCTTTATTCCCTCCTGAAACATGACAATTTCCATCATCCACAATCAGCATGGCCATTGCTGTTCCCCATGTGTCATTCCTTAATTCCACATGCTATCCTGCAAAAGAGTTATGCTTGTGTGTGTGTGTGTGTGCTGCATGTGGCAATAAATTACTTCTCAGAGACATCTCCAGTCCTATTTCTGTTTCCAAAGAGTTTTAGTAATAACACTGAGGATTTGAGTAGGGCTGTCACTGATTAAAGAAAATTTAAGTGAATGATTTGTCATCCTTTTGACAGATTAATTGTTAATTAAATTTAAATAAATTTGCATATTGCCAAAAAACCTCAACGGAGGTGCCTTTTTATAGGAGGCATGGAAGGAAATACAAGATCACCGGCTAATGAACGAATGAAAGAGACCACCGACCAACTACATTATTTATTTCTTTTCCATTCCCTAGCACAGTAACACAAGAGAACCAAAACAAGGGTTGTGGCTCAGTGGTGGAGCATCCAATTTGCACACAGAAAGTCCCAGATTCAATCCTGGGCATCTCCAGGTAGGGTTAGGAAGGAATCCTGCCAAAACCCCTGGAGAATTGCTGCCAGTCAGTGTTGGCAATACTGGGTTCAATGGACTAATGGTCTGACTCAGTATCAGACAGCTTCCTATGTTCCTTACTCCCAAGTAAGGAACAGCAGATGGGGTTGCTAACTGGTCAGAAAACAACCAGCCAGCCTTGTCTACTCAGGTCCAGCACAAGACATTTTGCTGCCCAAGACAAAGATGGCGCCCCCTTTCATTCCACTTGCATAAACCAACTAGACTGGTCATTGAATCCTACTCCAACACTAACAACACAATGGGCTCCTCCCCACATCCGAGGGTAGCAAGCTAGCTTAAGGGATGCAGTCCTTAAAGTAGCCACACTGCTGGCTCTGCCAAGGGCGTGAAACAATTGCCTCTGCCATCTGAGATGGTTGCCTCACTCTACCTAATGGAAGGGCCGGCCATGTCTACTCCATAATTCCATAAGGGGCGTAGTTCAGTGACAGAGCACTTGCTTTGCACAAAGAAGTTCCCAGGTTCGATCTCCACCATCTCCAGGTAGGGCTAGAAGTCAATCCTGCCTGAAACCCTGGAGAGCCATCGCTGCCAGTCAGTGGCAACAATACTAGGCTAGATGGAGCAATGGCAGTGGCATGTGGTGCCCATTGAGCCTGGTGGGCGCAGGGCAGAAACACATGTGTTGCACTTGAAAACAGTGGAGCAAGTGTACCTGGTTGTGGTGGTGGGATCTCTCTACCACAAGTGGATAGGGGAAAGACAGGGGCTCACTCACCCATTTGCCCCCAATATAGAGCTGCTCTGACCAATGGGCTGAGTCAGTATTTGGCAGCTTCTGACATTTCTATGTACTCCTGAGCCTTTAACAACAGTATGGCAAGCAGTAATCAGGGTAATGTGTTTTTCAGAGCTCTATCAGCCAGCCATTCTCACTCATTAAGGCCACCTGTAGAAAAGCTGATAAGTTGACAAGTTCTAAAATTGCAGCCCAACTATGGAACAAGTGATCCAGGAGGATATCCTTCCAAGGGAAGGTGTTTAAGGATAGACAAGCTTGTCCCATTTACCATAGAATCGTAGAATAGTTGAGTTGGAAGGGGCCTATAAGGCCATCGAGTCCAACCCCCTGCTCAATGCAGGAAACTACCTTAAAGGTGCATTCATTCTATTAAGAAGGTAATAAGAGATATGCTGGGTCAAACCCAGGCTCCATCTCGTCCAGCATTCTGTTCACACAGAGGCCAACCAGCACAAGCAAGATAAAAGTGCAACAGCACTGTCTTGTCCCCGTTCCCCAGCGCCAGCACTCTCCCACCCACGTTCCCCAGCAACTGGAGAACATAGACATACTGCCTCTGATAAGATGTGCTTCCTTTTGTTCATGTAAGGGACTGCTCTGTTTTGGGTTGCGGTGGGGTCACACCTCAGTGTTATTGTTAAAAGTCTTTGGAAACAAGCAAAGGAACCCCTTTCCCTTCTACTTATTCCTAGCAAGGACGAATTCCCTCCTCGAAGAAGTGGGGGGAGGGGGCGCCCTAAGCAGAGCGCGTCCGCTAGGGGGAGACAGGCCGAGGAAGCTGGCCGCCTCTTGAGCGCGCGCATCTCGTCTGGCGGACACCAGCGCTCGGGGCCGAGCTGGGGGCGGCGCGCGGGCGGCACGAGGGGGTGTGACCGCGGAGGGCGGGGCCGGGCTGACGCGCGGCAGGGCCAGGCAGTGAGTATAGGCTGCGCTGTCAGGCCGGTGTCAGTCTGATGAAGATTGGCATGCAGGTAAGCTGTCATTCAGGGAGCCGAGTCGCGGCGCGTCGCAGACTCGCAGGGGCGGGCAAAGCGGGCTCTGCGCTCGCAGGAACAGGCAGCAGTTGAAGCTGCTGCTGCAGCCGGCTAGACAGACACCGGGCTTGCAGCGGCGGGGAAGAAAAAGGGTTGCGTGCGGGGCTTTCCGTGCAGGGCCGTCGGGGGGGGGGGGAGTGCCACCCCTGCTCCCCCCCCCCCGTTTCCCGCGTCTCCTCCACCTTCTGTCTTAGCCAGGGACTTTAGCTGAGCTTTGAGCCTGGAGAGGAAGGGTGGGGGGAAGGAGGACTCAGCAACCGGCGGGGTGGACGAATGGGGGTACAAAAGGTGCCGTCGGGTCGAGATGGAAAGGACTCCGGGTTCGTGAGGGTGGATTGTTTGGGGTGGAAGGGCTGGGCTGGACTGCGCCGCAGGTGTGGTACTCTGGGAGGACGGGAAAGAGACGGTGGTTGCTGAGGCGCGAGAGCGGCTGGGTTTCGAGGCAAAGGGGACCAAAGCGGAGTGAGGAGAGGAGGACCGGCACAGGGAATCTTTTGGCGGCGGCGGCGGCGGGGGGAGAGAATGAGGAAAGGGGGCGGGGATAGGCAGGGGTGAGAGGGGTGAGGTGGTAGCGACGGGGTGGGGGCGAGGTGGCGTTTTGGAAGTGAGTCGGAGGAGTAGAGTTGAGGGGGAGGGGGGCACGCGCCCGTCGAATGGGGCCAGGAGGAGAGGGGGAGACGAGGGGCGTTGTGAGGGGCGGCGGGAACCTCGCCTTGGGGGCCTCGGAAGGTGCTACGAGCTCCCCGCTCTCTGTGCGTGGGCGCGTGTCTCCGGTTCGCAGCGTCGAAGGGGAGCCCCTCAACCCGCGCGGGGCGCCTAGAGACGGGCTGGGAAAGCCGGCTTGCTTCCACCCAGGCGGTTAGAGGGAAAAGCTTCATCGGCAGCGGTGCGTCGGAGGGCTCCAGCTGCCGCCGGCGGCGGCGGCTTTGGACTGTTTGGCGGCGGCGCCTTAGTCGTGGGCTCGGCGTGGCCGGGGAGAAGGCTAATGCCGGAGGTAGCTAGACGAGAAGAGGCGCCGTTCCGAGGGAGGGCTACGAACAGGACCCGGCGGTCGCTGCTCAGAGGCCGGCGGACTCGCGGCCTACCTAGGGGTGCCCTGGCGAGGATTTCGGGGCCGGAGAGCTGCTGGGGTCGTGCCGGCCTTTGGAGTCTTCGGGATCGGCAGCCCGCCCAGCTCTCGCCTTCGTTTCTTTCTAGGGGAGCGGCGCTCGCCCGCCCAGCCTCTCCTCGTGGCGTTGGCCGGGTACTGACCGCGGCCTGCTAAGGGAGAGCCAGTCGCTCTGGCTGGGAGCAGCCATTGAAAGGGTTCCCCCCAAGGCTGGGGCAGCCGAGGCGGCGCTTTCCAGCTGGGACGCAGCCGCTCCAGCCTGGGCGGGCTGGGAAGGAGAGAGCAGGTTGGGGGGAGGCGACTGGTAGCTTTGCTGCCCCGCGGCTGGCGGAGCGCCCCGAGTCGGAGACCGCACTAGGAGGGACCCGGCAGGCGGAGGACCGCAGGCAGGCAGGCTTGGCTTCCCTGCCGCTCGTTGTTTCTTCTGCCGAAGAGACAAAGGGACGCTTTCCCCGCCGTGTGTGTGTGTGTGTGTGTGTGTGTGTGTCCAGGGGGCGGGGGGCGTAAGACCTTCTTTCTCTCCCCACCCCCGCGCCGAATTGCAAGTCGGCGGCGGCCACGCGATGGGCCCCTCCGACCGCGGCGATCGAAGTTTGGGCGAGTGCGAGAGAGGCGGGCTTCGAGGTAGCCTCTCCTGCCCTCGGGGCGTTTTCGTCTCCCGGCCGCGAGAACTCCTGCCAGGCGCTCGCCGGAGCCCGGAGAAAGAACCGCTCCTCTTGGCTGCCTGTTCTCCTCGCTCCCACCCCGCGCGCCGCAAAATCTGCCCTAATCTCCCCGCCCCCGCGAACCGCCACCCCACCTTCCAAAGGATAGAGAAGTTGGGTGCGGGCTCGTCTTGTGAGGCTGCGATCCACGCCATGCTTGCTTGGGAGGAAGGCCCGTGGAACTCAGCGAGACTTGCTCCCTAGTAGGCTTGCGCCGGACTGTGCCACAAACACGCAGGCCGACTTGGGAGAGTTTCGGTGCTCGCCGGACACTAAATCGGACTTGGCTTCCAGTCCCACTTAAAAAAAAATAATAATCAAAGAAACGCAATCTTACTGAATACAAGCTAAAAAGGAAGGAGGAAGCAAGCAAACACCTTTTCAGAAATAATTAATAATAACTTGTACAAAACTTTTCCCACCGGCAAACTGACTTTAAACCTTTCCCCACCTTTTAGAAAACTAGTTAGGGAATCGGTGCGATCCTTGAGAATAATAAACTTACTTCGAACTTCTGAGTAAGCGTGCTTCGGATCAGGCCGAGTATCTGAAAGTAGTTGTCAATGGCTGCTTCGCTACCACGATTGGGGGCTGGGCAGAGTTGATTTAGCCGAATAAGATATTTATTATTATTATTTTATTTTATTATCTCCTTTCTCGTTCGTGGGGGTTTTTCTAGACGGACATGACAGGCTTTGCCAAGTCATGCTGTCTATTATTATTATTATTATTATTATTGTAAGTATTCAGATCTAGCGAGCTCCTGGCTTTGCCCAACCTCTCCCTGCTCTTGATTTCCAAGAAGGGCGGGGTGCCAGCAGACAGATAGCAATCTTTGATTTTCTTTATTCTTTCCCCTCTGAGTGTTTGTCTTGGTTTGCGTTTGTTATGGCTTGGATCCTTCCTTCTGACACCCGCCCCCCCCCCCCGCAAACCCACCGCCCGCCCCCAAAATAATAGGAACGCAGGTCTCGCACGTTCTGCGGTTCAAGTGGGAGGGGGCAAATAGCAGCCGGTTCTGAAATCTCACTGGTGCGCAGTGACCTGGAGGCTTGTAACAGAGCCCACGACTTCGAAAACTTCTGGAGCTAAAACCTCCTCGGTTGACGGCGGCTGCGGCATTTCTTTTCTTCTTTTTTTCATGGAGATGTTTCTCCGTTTTCTTGATGTGCTGAGAGAGAGAGAGAGAGAGAGAGAGAAATGAGGTTTTGTTGGGCAATCTCCCCCCCCTCCCCCCGCCGGTTTCTCTGGCTGCCTGTGGCTTTGACCGCATGTCAAAACCATTTGAACGGTTGTTACCCTTCCAAAGGGCCCGAAAGCTGTGCTTGATGGTCTCCCAAACCCACTGGTCTCGCAACTTCATTCAAATCATAGCACAGAAAGGGCACAGCTGCCTTTGCACTCAGCTAGAGGCGGCATGGCAGGCTTGGATGGCACTTTTTTTCCTCCCAGTGATGCTGAGCAGAAGATCCCAGCAAGGTGGGTTTTAATAAAACAAACAACACCCACCACCACCCCAGCTCTCTTTCTGCCTCTCTTCCCACCCAGGTTGGAAAAGTGGTGCTCCCTCCCCCCCCCCAATTGAACAGTGTCCCCTGGGCTAGTCCTCTCTCTGAGCTTAGCTTTGTTGATTTGAATTTGACTTGAGGAGCAAAGACACTGACATGAGGAGGAAAGAAATGGAAACCTGGAGTTGTGGAGGGTGGAGAATATCAAGGCTAAACTACCACAAACATCCCCCCCCAAACTCGAATGTATATATTTGTAATTCAGCCTAATCTTACATCCAATGAAGTGGGCTGTAGTCCATGGAAGCCAATGCCATAATAAAATTGTTCATCCTTAAATTGCCACAAGACTCTTTGTTGTTTTTTAAACCAGTAGTGCACAAAAGTGATCAAAAATAAACTGAGCTTCCTAGACTTTACACTGATTTTTTTAAAAAAGCCACTTTACATCCAGGCTTCTCTGGAAGGCAGACCTAAATGTGGTGACTATAATATCTTAAAACATACCTATTAAACCCCTTCAGTTTGGTGATTCCTTATCCATGGTCTCTTTTCCTTTCTTTCCAAAGGGTTGGCATTTCTTCTTCCTTTCAGTTGTTGCTTAATCCTGCCCTTCTTCCACAAAATGGAGGCTTTGCATATGCAGTCCCTTCCCATCCTCACTACAGCCCTGCGAAGAAGGCTAGTGATGAAGGCACTGGCCCAAGGGTCACCCACTAGGCTGAGAGGAGATCTGAACCAAGGTCTCCCCATGTCCAACAATTCCACTACTCCATCACACTGGCTGTTTTGCCATTTGTGTGTTGGTCTTGGAAATAAGTATGTGGAGAAGCAATAAACATGAGAAGAACATGATTACTCTTTGAGGTCTGTTAAAGGCCTTGGGATCTTATTTATGCAGAGCCTCCTCCCACTGATGTACTTGACATTCCTTAGAGAAATTTGAGCAGCAACAACAGCAAAGTCCCTGTCACCAAAGCATCCTCAGTCTTAACTTTTGAGCAACCCCTTCTGAAGCCAAAAATGGTGGCTGTCGAGGTTTTCTTCCACACTTGAGGAAGAACTTTGAAGAGTCAGTCTTCTGGTGATTAGGACTTGAACCTCTGCAGCAAGCTCGCCTTTTAAAGATACCCTTGTCCCTTTCTCTTCACGGCTCCCCGCCCAACAGTAGTACCATGACTTCCATCAGAGCTGGCAGAATGAATTCCAGGGTGCCAACAGGTGTTGTGTAACTAATACCGAGAGGCACAAAGGTTTGTGTTCATAGCAGGCTATGGGTAGTACTATGAGTATCCAGCTACCCTGGAGTTGGATAGACTTTTGGGTGTGGAGTACTGAATAGGAAAACAAGTATTTATTATTACATTTTTATCCTGCCTCTCCTAGAAGGAGCTCAAGGTAGTATGCACAATTTATTCTTTAATCAATCCCATTGAGAAATATCAGAGTAGTGTCTAACAAAAATACAAAACGCAACAAAAATCCCATAAGGGCACAATCCTATGCATGTTTAGACAGAAAAAAAAGTCCTGCAATTCCCTCATGCTGGGAGTTGTAGGACTTTTTCTGTCTGAACAAGTACAGGATTCCGTCTTAATGGTCTTCAAAATGTAAGCAAGTAGTTTTCCCTAATCACCCTTTTATTTGTTTGCTGTGAGGTAGGTTGGGCCGGCTTTTCCCAACCTGGTGTCCTCCAGATATGTTGGACCACAACTTCTACCAGTATTACGGCATCCCTGCTGAATAATTATGCTACTTTAAATTGATAAGCATTTGAGAAATAGAAATGTTGTAGCATAGTGGCTAGAAGACAGAGCTATCAGGTATCCCAGGTTCATATGCCAGCCCTTTTAGTGATTGTAAAGCTATTACACTAACGCGGATTTTTGGAATTTTTCTAATGGTCAACGTGGTAGCTTTGTGGCTTTTTACTGTGACTAAATAGACATCCTAAAATGGTGGGTGAAGGACTAAAAACAACTTTGGATAGAACACATGTATTAACAGAAGCCACAAGCTTCAGGAAGGTTGAAATACAACTTTAAATTCAACTTCCTGAGTAGCTGTTAATTTATCTTAAAAGCTTTGGTACAACCAGTACATTTTAAAAACTGCCTTTGTCTCTTATGTTCACACACTAAGGGCTCCATCACACCTTTTTTCCCCCCTGGCTTGCCTCCACGTTTTTTACCTCTGTTTCAAAGCACGCCAAGCTAATGGTCCCTCTCACGTGGGTTTGTGGTATTGTGAAACCTCCCTTTCGCGTGTTTGCTATTCCACTTCATCCTGCTCCTTTCAAAGCACACTCCCCCAACACACGAAAAAGCAAGAAAGATGCTTAAGGGTGCATTAAATCCTCTTGGGGAAAATAATCCAGACTTTCCCCACACCAAAATAATATGCAAAATGGAGGAAAAGCAGCGAGATGTGTGCAGGACATGGATGACATCATGTGAGTCCCGTGCTGCAAAACCAGTTACCAGACGTGACGAGAGTGTGTTAAACCACTGGTGTGATAGAGCGCTAATGCTAGGAGAGATATTCTTTAGACAGCCACTTTAGGCAGCATGTTGAAATACGTCTGTGTGATCCCTATTCGCATACTTTATTTCTTCCTTCTATCCTTCCCTCTCTCGTCCACAACATTGCAGTCTGTGCCAAATATGCTAACTATGCATGTGCGCACACACAACCACCCCTAGTTGTAATCAGAATAAATTGTGATATGAGTTGGTGACTGTCCATTTATATAATGCCCAGAGAGCTTGGGCTATGGGGCAGTATATAAATGGAATAAAATAAATAAATAAATAACTTCAGTGTGATTTGTAGAGTTATTTTGGAAGTGAACTTCTGATGTGTGTATCTGGCAGGAGATGGATAGAATTCAGCATTAGATTATAACAAGGGTGCAGAAACGTAGGCTTGGGAGACCATATCCAGCCCTCTGGGTGTTCCGATATGGCCCTTAAGGTGCAATTCTGATCCTTTCAGGGTGCAAGTTTAGACAGCAATATATGGATATCTAACAAGTCCTACAACTCCCAGCATTCCCCAACCAGCATGGCTGGCTGGGGAATGCTGAGAATTGTAGGACTCTTGTCTGAAAATCCCAAAGAGTAGAACCTGGGAACTTTTGATTGCAGAGCATGTCCAGGACCACAGTCCCCTATTAGAGGAGTGTGTGAGCTAAACCCTGGTTTTTTGTTTCCTCTGAGCCATAGTGTTGAGTCTTCATGGATTCTGTCCTTAGAAATGCAGAGCATCTTTATGATCCATACATCCTACCCTTGTGCACGCCCCGACACCTATCTGTCTGGTCCTGCCTCCTCCTCCTTCCTTTAATTTCTCCCCTGCCTGGAAGGAAGAAAAGAGAGAGTTCTTATGAACCTTAGGGAGGTTTGGGTGCCATTCAAGGGGCAGAGGCAAACTTTGGAAAGACTTTAACAACTGCTCACCAGAGCAATTCTGCTCCTTTAAAAGTGAACACAAGTTTTCATATACTAGAGCAGGGGTGTGAAACCGTAGGCCAAGCCTAGCCGCCTTGGGGGTCCCAATCTGACACTCCTCCCCCTGCCTCCATCCCCTTTCACCCAACCATTGATTGTTTGCTGTTTTCCCAGTGTTTTTATGGCTCCCCCCGCCTCATTCTAAACAATTCAAACTTCTGCATTTTATTTATTGCATTTCTTACATTTATACCCCACCGTTTCACCTCTTGCAAGGAACCCAAGGTGGCTTACATGCACCTTCTCCTCTCCATTTTATCCTCACAACAACCCTGTGAGGTAGGGTAGGCTGAGAGTCAGCGGCTGGCCTGGCGGGCTTCATGGCTGAGTGGAAACTAGAACCTGGATCTCCTGAGTACCAGTCCAACACTCTAACCATTACACCACACTGCCTTTCCTAAGACTTAATTTATGGCAGCAAGAGCTTTAAGCGAAACTATGCTGGTATTTATTGCCCGACCACTTTTGCCTTTGACCCTGCCCACCACTCAACTGCAGCCCCTGAGAGCTTCTCTGAAACTGATTTCCGTCCTCTGCCTGAAAAAGGTTCAACGGCCCCTTAGACTAGAGCGTATACTGAAAGCATAAAGTGTTTGTCCTCAGTTGATACACACTCACGAGCACACACTGTGCCTGTGTGTAATATACATCTAAAGCACACTCTGCGTACATACAGAGCAAAAAGGAAGCCAGAGGCCATGAACACCCAGGGGAGCTGTTGGTCTGTGACATTTCTATGCACATTCCAAACATGTACAAAACCAGAACAGTGTGGTCCATTTACAACTGCAATGGCCAGCATGGCCTTTCTTGCTCTTCTATAGGAAATAGCCACTAGAGGGAGATAAAAAGCATTCTGCTTATAGGTTTCATATTTGTTTGCTTCTTAAATGGTTTAAAAGATACATTTTAGGAGCCCGATTTGAGCGATTCCAGGCAGAGAATGTATTTTCAGTTGTTTTCTTTCCCAGAATCCCTTTGTTTTCTGGTCTCTCATTTCTCTTCTTCCCATTACACCACAGCTTTATCGGGGCCACTGCTCTCTCATTTCACAAGTAGAGGGACCTTAATCCCACTGTGCCTCATTCATGCAAACAGAATGGCACTTCTTTCTTGTGTGTAGGGCCACAGCCACACAGGGTTCTACTCCTGACCTTTCTTTGGCATTGGGGCTTAGCCAGGAACCTGTATTTGCAGCCATCCTTCACACGCCTGGGGTTAGTAGGGCAGGGCATCTGGGCAGGTTTGGCTTTGGGGAAATCAGCCACTGGATTGCCTCTGCAAAATATGACGACCTGACTTTCAACTATCCTGCTGCCCTCGAGAAAATGAATTTATGTTTCCCAATTAGCTTAATACAAAATGTTGCAGCCCTTTTCCAGACCACTCCATTCCATTTCCTTTCTGCCTTGGTCTTCTGTGGTGTGACCACACTTAGAATACTGTATACAATTCACATTAAAAAAAAGGACATTGTAGAGTTTGACAATGGCCAATCTACACCAAGTAGGATATAGCACTATGAAAGCAGTATATAAAAGGCAGGAGCCACACTACTGCTTTATACCAGTATTGAAGTGCACTGACAACTGTTAGGGCCCATAGACACATTCCATATACCACTTCCATACTGCTTCCATAGTGCTGCATCCTGCTTGGTGTGGCTCCTGCCTTTTATATGCCACTTTCATACCACTTTCATAGTGCTATATCCTGCTTGGTGTAGATCTGGCCCATGTGCAGAAAAGAGCAACTAAAGTGATAAAGGAACTGGAGCATCTCCCCTATGAGGGAAGGTTAAAACAGCTGGGATTATTTAGTTTGGGAAAAGAAAGGAAGCTAAGGGGTGACATGATAGAGGTGTACAAAATCATGCATGGTATGAAGAATGTGGATAGGGAGACATTTTTCTTTTTCTCATAATACTGGAACCTGGGGTCATCCTATGAAGCTGATTGGTGGGAGATTCAGGACAGATAAAAGGAAGCATATAATTAAACAGGCAATTTTTTGTGTCCAGTTGGTTCAACCTTGGTGTCTTGAATCAGCAGTGAAGACAAGTAGAGATGGATGCTTAGAGTAGTGTTTCACAGGAGAAGCATCTTTGGCTGCAGCATTAGATGTGGGACACTTTTCTTTCCAGACTATCTTAGGCTGAGTTCATAAATGCACCTACAATCACTAAGGAGAGGGTTTTTTTCAGTGGTGGCACTCTGGATGTAGCATGGCCTTCCCAAAGAGGCTCACTTGTCACCTACATTATGGCCTTTTTGGCACCAGATGAAGACCTTATTTTTCCAGGCTTTTTAGTCTTTCTGTCTTTCACATGTTTTTTGATCTTTACATTACTTCTGGCTTTTACCATGATTTTATTCTAAACTTTTAAAGTTTTTTTATATATTATATTTGATCATGTCGTCTTTTCTGGCTTTAACTTTTGTGAAACGTCCAGAGGGCTTTGGCTGTTGGTTGGTATAGAAATGTAATAAAGAATAAATAAAAATGGATGGGTTGTAGTTGAATAATGCCATTGAAAAGGAGATGCTGTTGATGATGCAACTTCTTCAGGGTGTTCGGTGATTTCTCTTGCACAGGCGTGATGTTGCGGATACCGAGTAGTGAAGATACCTGCATGTTTGATGGTGCCCCGTGCAGGAATAAAAGGGCTAAATGACGACTGGTGCATTGCGTTTGTTTCTCTGTAGCAACAGCTAATAATGGGGAGAGAACTGGAGCGTATTAGGGACTGGAGTGTACTGTTCTCAGTGCAATTTGGCAGGCAGTGCTGCAGTGCAGCGTGGGTTGATTTCAGAGGGGCTCATTTGGGGGGGGGTTTCTTGAATGACCTTCTCAATTTCTCCTCGATCATCCCAGAGTGCAGGACACGGAATAATGGGCTCAAGTTACAGGAAGCTGGATTCCGACTGGACATCAGGAAAAACTTCCTGACTGTTAGAGCAGTATGACAATGGAACCAATGACCTAGGGAGGTGGTGGGCTCTCCCACACTTAGAGGCATTCAAGAAGTAGCTGGACAGCTATCTGTCAGGTATGCTTTAAGGTGGATTCCTGCATTGAGCAGGGGGTTGGACTTGATGGCCTTATAGCCCCCTTCCAACTCTACTATTCAATGGTTCTATGACTTGCTTATATGACAAATCTGGATAAACTTCACAGAAATGGACAAGAATTATGAAACAGCAGTGCACAGGGGAACGTGTTCTATAACTTGTACTATATAGTATGGTCACTTGTATGGGAAGTGTGCCTTTGTTGGATATACACAACATAAATGGATTGATATATTGTGGCAGTCTATTTGACCTGCATGAGATTGGAAATGTATAGCCATCGTGGCCTCACCAAAGTCCTGCTTTGCGCATAACATCCACTCTTTAAATTTAATTAGCAGTGTGGGTGTCCCTCTACACTTAAATTGTTCTACTGCTGCTCAAGGTCTACCAGTTTATGCCAGCTACTATGTTCAGTCTGTGCTTTGGATTCTGCTGCATCTGATCCAGTTTTGTTGTCTATGTGGTTGAAACCATGCTTCCATGCTCTGGTAGATCAAACACCTTTGCTAATATATTTCAAAGTTCTGAGTACAGCAGCAGGACAATACAGAAATAAATCAGGGATTTATTTATGCGGAAATGTATGTGCTTGTGCTAGATCAAGGAGGGGCAACCTCAGACCTGGGGACCAAACCTAGCCAGTTTGGGATTCCAATCCAGCTTTCTTGATTTCCCAGATAGCCCCACGGCGTTTCTCCCAACCATTGATCATTGGGTGGTTTCCTGGCTTTTGGCAGATTTTCCCCATTCTAAAAGGTTGAAATGCTTCTCATAAGTGTTAGTTATTGGCAGTAAGAGCTTTAAACTGCAATATGCTGGTATTCTTTTGTTTTTTTGTTTTTTTGCATTTTTGGCCCCTCTCCCATTTCACCCTCTGTCAGCTCCGCAGCTATTCGAAAAATGAATTTGACCCTGAGGCTGAGAGAGATTCCCCGCCTCTGTGCTAGGTCTTTCAATGAGGCATGGGAGCTACCAAAACACCCACAGAAGTGTCTGGTTGATTCAATCCAAGATGTTGTTGCAAGGATGTTTGTTGCACACTCATAACTCTGTTGCATCTGGAGGATATGGCACGGAAATGATGACTGGATGCAATTCTGGGCAGCTTATTTGAGATACACATTTCAGGCCTTTCTGTCACTCCATCATCTGAGATGTAGAGAGTGGGCATGTGCAGTGGAGCATTCTTGGTTGTGTACTTTGGAGTAGGTGATGGGTTTGATTATTTTATATTCATTTGTTGTCTTCTGCAGGATTTGAGTACTCTGCTATATCCCTTCTACCTCCCCCCCCTAATTTATTTTGTGGATTTGTGTTTTATTGACCATTATTGCTCTAAATTGGGTTTTTTTTTAAAGCACTCCTGAAACCGATACCTCCATTTTGTGGGGTCACTCTCTGGTCACAAAAATGGGGTTGTATTTTGCAAAAGTTCTCTTGGGCCAAGAGATATTCTTAGACATGTCAGCCCCTAAAGTTGACTTACCTTAACAAGTGGTGAAGCGCACACATGCGGATATATTCTTTTGGTAACAAACTGCTCCACTGCTACTTGTGGTTATTGACCTCCAGGTCAGCATACCAGTAGGCTACCATGTCCCCCTGCCAATGCGTTGGAAACATTGCTTCTTTTGGGAGTTGTGCTAGAGACATTGAGCTCCATCACACCAGCGTTTTACTGCACCCTCGCCATGCCTGGTGTGCGGATTTGCAACACGGTGCTCACATGATGCCGGGCCTGTCCTGCTGACACCCTGCCTCTTCCCCAGCCTTTCCTAGAACACTGAAAGTCTGGATTACTTTCCCTAAGCGCATTGAATGTGCCCTAAGCCTCTGTGTAGTTTTAAAGGAACGGGGGGCTTGAATACATTTCATCAGGTCCTGGCAGGGAAAAGCAATCTCTCCCAGCAGCTGGCTCCAAGCCTCAATATAAAACCCAAACCTTGCATCCCAGGTCTGAAAGCGTTCTTTAAAATCATACAACACCTGAATCTCTGCAGAGACAGGATTGTATTCCCTCAGTACCCCCAAAGAGCCAGAGTAAAGGGCCGTTCCATTTTTGCCTGGCAGAAAGGTGGTCTGGTTGAAGTACTCATCTGCCAGGACCTGACTGGAGGGAGAAAGAGAAGGGGGGGGAGTGGGGGAGTGGAGCGAAGAGCTAACGAGCGAAATAGCGAAAGAGCAGCTATTCAGGTGAAAGGTTGACACACTTCTGCATCAGAGGTAAAAAAAAATGTGGAGGCAAACCGAGGAGGAATTAGGTGTGATGGAGGTAATTGTGGGTAAAAACAAAATGGCAGCCCTCATAAAAAAATGGCAACTGCCATTGGCCAGCAGCAGTGGGCCAACTTGTTAGAGAAGCATGCACACACACACACACAAATTGTGCTCTGCCATTTGTTAAGGTAAGCCCCAGAGCCCAAAATGACTAAAACTTTCTCATGAACTATGAAAAACACTAAGTTTTCCATCCCTTGCTCGATTTCTCAAGAGTTCTTTGTCATGTTGAAACAAGACAACATTATTTTTAAGACAGGAAAGTGGTTTTTAAATTAATAATAAAGTCTATCAGGGTTGTCTTCTTATCCTTTGCACAGGGGATGTGCAGTAATACATTTAACACCATCCAATGGTGTTGTTGTTGTTCTTAACATTATTCTGCATCCAAGAAATGTCTCCTAAGCCCTTTCTCTCAAAGAGTAAAAGTTCATCTTATTCCATAACAGAACAGCAACTAGAAAATCTTGGCTGGATGCCTTAAAATGCAAGACTGAGAGTCTATCTATCTATCTATCTATCTATCTATCTATATTTAAGTAATTGCACAGGTATGTAGATATCTATATTAAAAGAACAAAAGTAAAAATTTCTGCAGGGAAAACTGGGGAGCGTAAACTCGTTTCACAGGTTTCTACAATGAAACACAATTTATAAATAGTTTAATAAAAAATGCAGCGGCATTAACATAATTACTGCTGTCGCAAGTTCATCTTCAGCAGAGTTTGCTTGAAAAGTGTTGCCTTGTGAAGATGACTGTGTCTGTGTTTGTCTGTCTCTGTGTGAGCATTGCGCTGGCTTTCCTTGGTTTCTGGTTACATGAGGCTTCCATGAAGGACCTTTATGCGAAGACCTATCTCACTAAAAACACATCCCTCCGTGTAACAAGAAACCTTAAACCAAGCAGGATATTTTAAAACTGAAGCAATGAAGATTAGATTAACTCTCCTCCAAACTGCGCTCTTCTGTTATTATTTTTGGCTGGAATGCAGAGGAAGGCAGCTGTCTCCGGCAAGGGTTGGCGGAGTCAGTTTGGGTTTCAAATATTGGGGTGGAATTGTGGGTTTATCCCCTAGTGTGTTCTTTCTTTTTCTTTTTCTTTTTGTTGAAGAAATGCGAGTGAAAATAACAATTGTATCCCTTGTATTCACAGACGAATCTTGTACAGTGTTGTTGTTATGGAGAAGAATTTTGATATCCAAAATTGGGTGTAACAAGGGCCCTATTCAGGCATTACCGCTGGACAGGGCAGAGTAATGCATATAAGGGGCACAGGGCCATGTTTGCTGGGCCCAACCCCAATGTTCCTGCACATGTTCCCTCGCCCCCTTAGTCCCAGATCTTCCTACGCTTAGATCAGAAGGGGGCTTCTACTTGTGTTTGCTTGAGAGCCAAGAGAAGCCTCTGCAGAATTCAGAACCCTGATCTATCCTACTCAGGGCTTGGGATGTGGGAGCCAACCATTTTTGAACTCAGCTAAATCCCCTGAAAATTACTTCAAAACTCATTTCGGCTCAAACCTGTTTTTGACCTGTTTTGTGACTTGTTTGAACAGGAAAAGTGCAAATTTCTGTGCAGTTTTCAAAAGTGTCCACTTTGCCCCAATTGACTAAATTCTTAAATTTAGGTGTTTGTGTGTTTTGTAATGTGCATTTCAAAGTACATTTTTTAAAAATGCATTTTTCAAACCAATTGCAAAATTTGTGAATCTGCAAACATTTCTAAAAAAAAAAAATGCATTCTTTCTCATGTTCATGTTTGGGATTGCAAATGGGACATTTTAGCTTAATTTCTGAACAGAAACTAAATTCTTGTACATCCCTATTGAGGGCTATAGTAGCATGAAGACCCCAAATATTCTAAGTAGGGATATATGAATTGTGCAAAATCTGCTCTGTTTGGGTTTTACAGATTGTCAAGCACCTTTTGTTTCATCGCCCGTTCACTAATGGAATATGATTTTTTAGTTTCCGAATTTGTGCATGTGCACTTTTGTGCAAATCCTCCCAAAACATGCAACTTCCCACATAATGTGCTTTCATTCTTTAGCCTATGGGAGAAATGTGCACATTGGCTCTATTTTTTTAAAAAAAATGCATATTTTTTTCTATGACAGCATTTGCGCAAAATTCCTGAAGGTTAGAAAAATGGTCTGCAAGTCTGTAGAATCTGTCCAGTGGAGGAAAGCTTGTCTGCTTCAGAATCCATGAGTTGGATTCTCGACAATCCAAACTCACTTGGTTCCGTTGCAGAGTTCTGCAACAATCGTAATTCTAAGCACCTTTACATTCATTCTGTAACCCTTCTGCCCTTTTTGGAAATGCCATATTTCAAGAATAGTTTTGTTAATGCAGCTTAGACAGTGGCTGAATTCGGACAACATGATAGTCAGTGGTGGGGTAATAATCAACTTTACAGTTGTTCATCTAGGGGGTACTCCCCACACAACATGGTAATAAATAATCAACTGTGGTGTGGATTAGGATCAGCACTGAGTTGACTATGGCAGCATTCGGATGACACGCTAGTCAATACAACTGACGATTGTCCCCCCTCCCCCAGTTGCTTATTGTGTCGTCCGAATTGAGCCAGTGAGTTTTTCGTTTCAGGTTTTACATTTTATAGCTAACATGTGATCACTCTGGTATGCATCTGAAGTTGTCCATGGCTGCCTCTACACGAGACGTTTAAAGCTCTTTGAAGTCTCATTAAAAAAATTCCCTCTACATGAGCGGAGCGCAAATCGGGCGTAGAGGCGCGTTATCTCTCCGATTATGCGCATTATCGAATTCGCGTTAAATCGCGAGTTTTATTTTGCTCCGGCCATTGAAGCGCATTTTGCCTATGTGAACATGCAATTATCCGCATTAACTACCTGTAAAGTGCATTTTGGTCATCCCTTAATGCGCTTCGCTGCCTCTCGCTGCCTCTCGTGCAGAGGTATTAGGCGTAAATGCGCTTCAGCGATTATGCGCATAATCGGGCAGCCAGGCGCCAAAGTGAATCCTTGTAGAGGGGGCCCATGAAGGTTTATGCCACAGTAAACCTGTTGGTTTTTAAGGCGCACAGTACACTGTTCTAGATTCTTCTTCTCCTTTTTTGTCCAGTGCTTGCTCTTGGCACTTCAGTTAAGACTTTTTTTCTGTATGTCCTTCTCTAAAACTGATCACACAGGCTTACAGAGTCCAGAGACTGCATTTCTGAAACTGAGATAAAGACCCCAAAGTAGTTTGAACAAGGAATTCCTGTAATATGAAAAAGCGAGGATCCATCAGCCCCCAAAAGGGCCAGATTTTCAAACAACAGACACCCATGTCCTACACCTTGTTTCCCAGCAGAATCTGGCTCCCGACAGTCTGCCAAAGAGTCTCTTCATTCTTATGGGAAACGTGCTGCCTGCTCCCCATGTACTTTCTTAGCAGAATCATGTGTTACCCACTCCTGCTTCCCTCTGACCCACAATGGAAACATCACGATAGTCCAGTCTCCATCTCAGGACTGAGGTCAGACTTCTCCAACCTGGTGCCTTGCATATGTGTTGGAGTACAACTCCCATCATCCCCTCCACCAGCAAAATTTTGCTTTTTAAGAATATTTTCAGTTGGGTAAAGGGGAGTGTTGGACTGGTGACCTGGCTCCAGATTGAAAGAAAAATGTATTGATATATGAAGCAATTTTAAGCAGTTGCAAATTTAACTGAAAATGCTACAAAATCACAAGTTAGCATCTCGTTCACCTCTCCAGAATCTGTTTAGATGTGGAGTGGTATACAAACATTGTAGATAAAAAATAATTTAAAAAGAAACTCTTCGAATAATGAAACTCAGTACGTAACACATTTGTTTTGATCAGCTAAAAGCAAACACATTTCTCAAAATTTGACATCTCGGGACAAGGAAAAAATAGGATAAAAATCTCTCACTAAGGTGCCCTATACAATGGGCAGTAAAACAAATAATGACACACCTTCTCCACTTCCCGCTGCCCACAGATGCAGAGATGTTGGTCCCTTGGAAGTTTAAGGAACCTTCTTTGCAATCAAGTAGTAAGCATTGTTTGAAAACACAGCTTGGTAAAAGCTTCTCGTAATAAAGGAAATGTAAGGTCATGTAAACACTGCTGTAGCGTATAATTTATTCTTATATCCTTATACCACAAGGAATACCTGCCGTTTGCTAGATTTTCTATATGCCAGTTATAGTCTTTGTTGAACACCTTCTCCTAGATCAATTTTTTCGATCCCTTCAAAATCAATTGTCTCAAATGTGAGGTCATCATCTATGGACAATGCCTCACATCTTTCTTACCAGTTTTTGGAGCCTAGTTGTTCCTGAAAGCATAGCTTTGGTAGCCTGTGGTGAAGCATTTGCTTCATTTTTAGGTAGTATATAAACAGTGTCTTATGTATTCTGGCTAAGGATGTGCATTGAATCTGATCTGATGTCCGATTCCAATATGATTCAAATGAAATTGGACATCCAATTCCCAATTCCGATGCTGGTCCAAGGAGCTCCGATTCTCTCCGATCCAATTTTTTAATCTGATTCGAAACCAATTTTAATTGGATTGCATCGGAGAATCGGACCTCCATTTTAGGTGTTTTTCCCTAAGGGTTTGCCTTGGAGAAATAAATGCCTTTAACTTTTTATTTTAAAAGATAGAAAAATGAAACTTGGCCACATTGCAGATAGCATGTAGGTAGTCATGTGTGCCAAACTTCAGATATATAGGTGCAAGCATGTAGTGGCTTTGATGTTTTGAAAAATGAACCAGGAATGACTATGACTTCTTTATTTTTAAATAATAATATAATAATAATATATTTATTTATTATCCGCCTCTCCCTCCGGATCGAGGCGGGGAACAACATCAAGCATAAAATACACAAACTTATTAAAAGCACATTAAACCAGTACATCATTAAAATACCAGTAAAATACCAATCTTGCCCTTCCTTCCAAGGAATTCAGGGAAGCACATACTGGGTTATACCATTTTATCCTCACAAAAACTCTGAGAAGTAGCTATGGGCTTGCAAAAACTCACTTTGCAGACAAAATAAGAAAAAGTGAGAAAGGCACACAGCCATGAGGTTAGGAGGCAGAAGATGCTAATATTCATGCAACAGCATGGATAATCACTTGAGCTGTTCATGTGTGGGTGCCTCTGCTTGAGATGAAACTTGGCCACATTGCAGATGGTATGTTGGTACTCATGTGTGTGAAATTTCAGAAACATAGGTGCAGGCTTGTAGTGGCAAGGAATTTTTGAAGAATCGGTTGCATTGGGGGAAAGAAAGTAATGCCTATCACTTTTTATATTTAAAGATAGAAGCATGAAACTTGGCCACATTGCAGATGGCATGTAGGTAGTCATGTGAGAAATTTCAGAAACGTAGGTGCAGGCGTGTAGTGGCAAGGTATTTTTGGAAAAATGAGAAAGAAATGTCTATTACTGTTTTATTTTTAAAGATAGAAACATGAACCTTGGCCACATTGCAAATGGGTTTGAGGTACTTATGTGTGACAAATTTCAGCAACATAGGTGCAGGCATTTTGTGGCTATGAATTTTTACTTTAAAAATTCCATAAGTTCCAAAATGTGGGTTTGTCAAACAGCACCACCACCACCCCACTTTCTCCCCACACTGTTTTGGAACTATACTAGACTATGGGGGAAATCATTCAAAATGGCGCCCGATTCTCGAATCGGAGGTCTGATTTTCGCATCGGAATCGGATCTGATGCGATTCGAGGCAAGTCCGATTTTATCCGATTCGATTCAGGTCAAAATCAGAAGTTACGTTTCCAATTCCGATCCGATTTTGGTGGCTGTGCACATCCCTAATTCTAGCCTTAATGGAGGGTATACAAACTTCAGCTCAGAGCATTGCAGCTCAGAGCATTGCAGCTGGGGTGCTCTGGGGAAGACCCAATATTTTTTCCATTAATTTATTCCGTATCACTTCCAAAGAAATTAAATCACCCCATCCCATTAACACCGCACGATAACTTTTCTTACACAATTTTTGATTGATGGTAGTACCAATTTGACCCCCTTTACTGTAGGAAATTACCTGCCCTCTTTAAGCTGCTGTTAATGGACCATACATGGATCTCGAATTTCTTCTCACATGGCTTCTGAGGCATCCCTTGCATCTGAAATCATAACAACAACTTCTTTTTCCCTCTTCCTCTTCTTCTATGAAACAAACAAACAAACAGACAGACAAACAAAACAAAGGCAAAACTAAAATAAAAAGAAACATAACCACATGGACTAATTGTTGTGAACCACACAGAGAGTTTCAGCTGTTGGGCGATATAGGAGTGTAAATAGTTTAACAAATAAACGTGTTCAAATTGCTAGCTATAACATTAATCATTGCAGATCTATTAAAATCATCCATTCATAATTGCTTTTACAAGATCATGTTACCTCTATCCTCTATTACCTCTCTTTCTCCCCCTGCCTTGACATTTGGGTATTCATCTCATATTCCAATAAGAAATAAATGTCATTGATAATTCCAAAGAACCCTTTTCTTCCGCCTCTTTGGCTGGGCTGACTTCACAGCTGGTCTGCAGGCTTAAAGAAAATTGCAAGACATCAGGTAAAACTTTGGAGGAGTCACTTACAAGCAACAGATAGGGGGACTTAAAACTTCTTTATACCAAGTCACTTCATTGTTCATCTACCCTAATTTGTGATGGGCAGCAGCTCTCTGGGGTAAGAATGTAAGACCCATGCTAGTTCAGATTAAGGGTCCTTCTAGTCCAGCATTCTGTTCACACAGTGGCCAATCGGTGATGGGATTATTTGATATTGCTGCCTCCTATTAGAAAGGCAGCTAGCAGAGAAAAAACAAAAAGGCAAAACGGAATGCGCATTTACAAGTCCCATATGCACACAAGCAAAAAGAACCCCCACAACAAGTCCACACTTTTCTTTAGTGCAGGAAAGAAAACTGCTTTACTCACAAATATTCTTGCATATAAATGCAAGCACAGCATAGGATTTCAAAAGGAGTTTGTTCAGTCCATTTTGTGTTCCATTACAAGCAGGAGAGAGAACAAACACCTGTGCTCCCAGCAATGGAGAAGGACAGAAAGAAAGAGGGTGGAAAGCAGGAAAACACACTGCAGGCTATGGAGATTCTAAGGCTAGCTATGCCCAAAATTCCCATGAACTAATTGCAACCCCTTCCTGTAACTTGCAGATGGGGCTGCAATATTTCCAACAGCAAAACATAATGGCAATGGCATCCCCCCACATATGTTCCCCAGCAGCTGGCATACAGAGGCATACCGCCTCTGGTACTAGAGGAAATATATAGGCATCATGACTAGTCATCATTCATAGCCATCTCCTCAATTTGTTTAACCTCCTTATAAGAGTAAGTCTCAGGGAAAACAGGTCATGGTCAGAGGACTTCCTCAGCATCTGCTTCCTGAGATCCTTTGACTGGAGATACTGCATATTGAAATGAAACATTGTGCATGGAAAGCGTTGTCTCTACCATTTTACTCTGGGCCTCCAAGCACCTCCATTTAAAAATAAATACTACTAATATTTAAGGGGTGTAGTAATCTGTAAGTACAAGGACCTTTCTCCTTTATGCCTTGGAAGGTATAAGAGAGAGCAGAAAAGAAATAGCATCTAATGCAATTTCCCCTTTCATACAACAATTAAAAATATGACACCCCTGTGATGGTAGAAATCTTATTTTTTTTCTTTAACAAAACATGCAGCTATTCTATCTCTTTATCTAAAATTATTTCTAGGTAGCCTTTAAAGGTGGAATCCTATTATTATTTACCATTTAAACACTGGTGTCGCAGGAAAGATCCTTTGCGGAGTGTGTGTTGAGAGAGGAGAAACTTGAGTCAGGAGCCTCAAAAAGATGAAATGCTAAAAAGAAGGGACCACATTACCCCCAAAAAAGAAGGCACAGGTTTGCATAAAATTTGCATGTACTAATTTATATGTAGAGATGCCATTTTAGGAATGATTCCTGTACTTTAAATAGAAATGGAATACATCTCACCAGAGTGGGGAAAAAGGTGGCCAGTTGACCTGTGTACCTGCTCAGTCTGCTGTCCAGGTATTTACTGTTGATGGGTGACTGAAAGACTCCTGTGTTCCCTTCTTAGGGTTCTTTACATTTTCCACCAGACTTGGACTGGACAGCCCTGTCAAACAGATGATGCTTGCAAATAAAGGACTGCCCTCTAACACTTCTTCAAATAGAGAATGGTCCTCTGTAAAGTAGGACATAGGGGTACCTTAGGAGCAATGGAAAAGGTGTTTGCAGGGGATGGAAGGTGTTTATGCAAAGGTATTCACTTCATACACTGATAAGACTAGTTGTAATTGATGAATAGGTAGGATAGGACTGCTCCATTGATCTCCTGTCTTGCTAGAGGGAGAGATTTCACTATTGATGGGCAAATGGCTCTTGGCTCAATTTGGAATTGGTTCATTTTGCAAAGGCCCCCTCTGCCCCCTGAAAATAGCTAATAATCCGAATTTGGACCGATTGTGTGCCCAATGGGAACAGAATAGGGTTTGAATGCTCCTCAGTATCCTGGGGGCAAGAAACACTAGTATTTGTAGCTTTTCCAAGGTGCCTGCCGTCATACTAAGGACACAGGCACCTGGGGATGCTCTTGTTGCATCATGCAAGGCATTGATAGGGCACACTGACTTAGGTTATGATCTGAGCATAAGTCATTTTTCAGGTAAATGGCGCTTCAGCCAAATGTTATGCACTGTCCACCTTCATAGTCAGAGCCAGGTAAATACCAACTCTGCTGACATCACTAGGAGTCATATGTGAGCACTGCTTGCCCCAGACAGGAATTAGAAGGAAGGGAGTGTTAGGGAGCTTGATGAATCCAGCGGGGAAGGCAAGGGAGAGCCTGCTTAATTCCTGGCTCTCAAGCTCCTTTTCCTCTGTACTTTCATTATTGATGATATGCTGGCTGCCAGCTGCTGCTTCTGTATGTAAGAAAGCAAACTTCCTCCATAGCCAGTAAAAGCATCCTTTTACCCTTAAGTGCTAAAACTGTGCAGCGAGCTGAATTTGGACTTTGGGCTAGGTAAAATGGACGGATTAGCATTAAGAACCGGACATCTTGGAGAATTAAATATTTAACACAAATTATTATGGCAGAGTATCAATGTATTTCTACACCGAAGCCTTTAAGTGCACGCTTTGGTCCATCTGCCGCTGCAGAAGTTCCTGATAGCTGCAGCACAATGGTGTGTTGCAGGGCAGATGTCGGGAGGAGGCTCAGCTCAAATCAAAATGTGAGCTCTATTGCAAGTCTCCCCAGCTCCAGGATTTCCAGGCACAGGAGACTGCAGCTGTCTTCTGTTATTACTCACACAACGGAAAGTTGGGCCCAGCTTTCAGGGCTGGTCATATTAAATGTCGGGGGGAGGGGGGGAATGATACTGATATGTGCTGAAAAAAATGTCATCTCTTTAATCTTCACCCTGATCGGGCGAGCGAATGGGTCCAGTTCCCTTTGTTTTTTCCCCTTGTGCTCTTGCCAGCACGTGCTGTAGGTTGGAGGGTGCCTCTCTAGAAAACTGTGCCAATGTTGTCAGGTGAAAATATCAATTGCATGTGCAAGGACAATTGCTAGTTTGGAAGCACGGGAGAAAATCCCCTTTCTGCTTTGCCCTTGCTGTTCATAGTTCACGCACGGAGAAGGAGCTGCTGTAGATTGTGTGCTAGACAATGAAAATACTCAAGGCCTGGGCCCATAGGACACTGATCTGCATAATATTTGAATATGCTAATTTATATCTATATGCAAATTTAGAAATAATAACTAGGATTTAGTTACATTCCACAGAAGTCAAAGCCACCCCATTTCTCATCTAAGTCATCTTAAATAAAATACATTCTTTGACTTGCCCCCCACCAAAACATATTCCAAATCAAGAGTCCCTCTTCCATTTTAGTTAAATGGCAATCTCTCATGCCCTATCCCCACTTCTCTCTCTTTCCTCTCATGTAGGAGGGAATTGCCCCCTTCCAATGCAATTGAGCATAAAAGAACATCTTCCATTGGCATCAGTTGACACTCAGGTCTCAGGAGAATAGATCTGGGGCAGGATGGGCCCAGGCCTAGCAATGGCCTTGGCTTGCCAGGAGGGATTTGTGTGGGATACAGGGGTGGGGGGTGGGGGGTGGGGGATGGGGGAGAGAAGTGGCCCTTCATGCAGAAGTGGGCAAACTTTAGACTCATAAGGTTGTCTTTGTTTTTTACTAGAATTCCAAGGTCCACTATCCTGAACCAGGTGCAAAATAGCAGCTTAGGGATAGATGAATCAGTCTATATCGGGTCCATGTCAGTTTCACATCGATTTAATAATACCAATCTAATTTCTAATTTCTGCATTTTGGGAATTATCTATTTGTTTGTTTTTAAATGCATGAAAATGTGTATTTTTGCATGCAACTTTCCCTAACATGCATATTTTTGTATGTATCTTTCCCCAATATGCAAATCATTGTCTGCAGCTTTTGGATAGAGAATGGCATGGCAAAATCCAGAGAAGTCTACAATCTGCAGGTTAACTGTGTCCCATTCTGCATATAAGTCCAGGAAGTGTGAATTAGGTCCTTCGTTGTGATGTGGTTTGTGTGTTTCAAATAGAATAATTCAGAGCATTCCGTGTGTGGGGTGGGGGAAGTGTGTACCAAACTAAGCTGTATGTACACTAGCCAACGTTCATTTCTCCCCCCCCCCTTTTTTTTCTTTTTTTTTCTTTTTTCCCCTTTTTTTGGTCATGTGGGCCAATCTAGATTTGGCAGTGAAGTGTGTCAAATATGTCTTTGTGCTTGACATTCAAGATTTCAAAGAATGAAAATTGCATCAGCTGGGGTGGGTGAGGGACTGATAATGAAGAGGCTCAGAGCAGTAGGCATGGAGGAGGGATTTCAGTCTGTCTCTCCCTGCCCTCCGGAGATCCCTCAGAGGAGGGATCTTCCTCAGTTCAGCATCACAGAGAAGGGTTGCATTTGGTGGAGGCTGACAGCTCACTACCCTACTGAAATAGGAGCCTCCAACCACCACTAGTTACATTCCCTGCCCACCTCCATACCAGCTCTGATCCTGTTCCCCACCCCCATGCCAGCTTTGATCCTGTTAATTTGCCGGGGGGGGGGCTCGGTTGATGTTAAGTTTGTCCCCAAGTATTTGAGCAGTGGAGGAATTCCTTGTTCAGAATGAACTGCATCTGGAGAAAGAAACTCCACAGAGCTGGTGGCAATTCCCTTGTCCTCCATGTGATTTGGGATTGAAAAAGAGACGAGCTCTGGTGCTAACGAAGTTGTTAAAAAAAATTGTTGTTGTTTTATAGTTGAATAAAAAGCTCAACATTTCGGATTTTGCAGTCCTTCCTCGGGAGCTCCATGTGATTCGGGAGCCATGGGAAATTATAGAGATTTCTCCATCCCCCAGTCCTCCCAGTGTTGCAGCTCCATAGAAAGGGTGGGCTATTTATTTATTTAGGTTTGTGAAGGTGCATGGAAATTAGGGGTTCCTTTACTTCAAGGGTAAAGCTCCCTAGCACTGGGGAAAGAGGCAATGAGAGAGAGAGAGAGAGAGAGAGAGGAAGGAGGCCAGTTACTCCGATTTCAGTTGGGCTGGTTTTCAGTCAGAACCAACCAGAACAATAATGGGTTAGCACCTTGGATGACTTCTTTAAAGTTCTGGCTGGTTCTGACTGAAACCCAGAATGCATTCACGGCCCCAGTGAAATTGCAGCCACCAGCCTCAGCTGGATAGTGCAGGGGCTAAAGCCATGGTGCTCTAAATGCCATGTCTTGCAGGCTAGTCCTGAAAAGTGCTTGTGATGAGAAGTCATTAGGGTAGCTAGAAATAGCTGTAGTGGTCCAGCAGATGGCAACCTTCATTCTGAATCAATAGGAGACCCATCACATACCAGCCACACACAGAAGATTATATAGGATTAAAAAAAATAGGGCTCCCCCTGCTCCCCACCCTTTCAGTCTTTCTGGTTCCACTGCTTAATGTTTGAGGTGTCGTCTTTCTTGGACATAACTGGAAAATCAAGACCCTTCTCTGCCCATGGTTACTTATTCTGGAGCATTCCTCAAGTATAGGTGGGTGTAGCCTCTGTGCTGCTATTGCACTAACACCTTCCTGCCTCCCGTCCTTCCTATGGTCTTTTTTCTGTGATTTCCCTATGAGGAGCTTCCCTTCGTAAAATAATGTGTATTGCAATTCTGTGATTGCTGATGCTCTCTACCCCAAACCCAGACACGTTCCAGATGAGGGGAGAATTGCATAGCGCTGCAAGTTAAATATAGGTGTGTTGTGTCTGTCTTTGTCTGTCTATAGGGATCCCTTATAGGCGCTTCTGGGAGAAAGGGTAGCGGACATCCTATGCCAGCAACATTATCTACGTATTTCCCGTGGGGATGGAAAGCATGGCACCTCCTATGCAGAAGCTTGATGGAAAGGCTGGGGTGTGCTTAAAGCACATGAGTTTACACCCATTTGCTCAATGGGTGTGTTAACAACAGCAAATGGCTGCAGTGGTGCTCTGAGGACAGGGCTTTGAGGCAGACATCTGGGGGCTGGCTCAGCAAAATGAACACCCGCCTCTCTAAATGCAGAAGGGCTGGCTTATCACATAAGAAGAGCCCTGCTGGATCAGACCGAGGGTCCATCTAGTCCAGCACTCTGTCCACACAGTGGCCAACCATCTGTCAACCAGGAACCCACAAGCAGGACATGGGTGCAGCAGCACCCTCCTGCCCATGTTCCCAAGCAACTGGTGTATACAGGCTTACTGCCTCTGATACTGGAGGTAGCACACAGCTATCAGGGCTAGTGGCCATTGATAGTAGGCTGACCAGATAAAATTCATGTCAGGGCTCATGTAACAGTTGTAGAGATAAGGGAATTTCAGCCAGTGTCATTTGTATGCAATTAGTTCCTGGTGAAATTCCCTCTTCATCACAACAGTTAAAGTTGCAGGGGCCCTGCCTTCTTTTGTATATGGTCACTCTAGTATAGTGCCTTCAACTTTAACTGTTGTGATGAAGAGGGGATTTCACCAGGAACTAATTGCATGCAAATGACACTGGCTGAAATTCCCCTTTCTCTACAACTGTTAAAGTTACATGAGCCCTGACCTGGATTTTATCTGGTCACCCTATTTGATAGCCTTCTCCTCCAGAAATTTATCCAACCCCCTTTAAAGCCATCCAGATTGGTGGCCTTCTCTATATCTTGTGGTAGTGAATTCCACAGTTTAACTATGTGCTGTGTGAAGAGGTCCTTCCTTTGATCTGTGAAGTCAGTGCCATTGGGAAAGATCCCACCACCACTCCGGATCATTAAGCCCAGAGTATAAAATTAGCTAACTGCACCACTGGATGCTCAGTGGCCTTAGGCCCCTAAGGGACTAGATCCAGCATGTCTTTTATGTTCTTAATGATGCTCAGAATCCAGGATCATTGAGCATCAGATGAAAGCCTTAGTTTACCAAACATAAACAACCCCACCATTTTTGCCCCAACTGGTTGCATGCTTATCGTGTTCTGATTTGCATTCCAAAATTATCACTCTTGTGATGATAAACTCCAGATTACAGACTGGCACATCAGATTGCCCACAAATGGGGCATTTATTACTGGGATCAAGTGCTGGCCCAGAGACAAACACCACATCCGATATTCACTTCCTTGCTTAAGTAGTGGAGAATGTTCTGTTCCAAACAGTGGTATTTTCAACACCAGCTGTTCCAAGGGTAACTTTTAAATCTTGTGTAATATCTGAAATGAAATGGCATTTTTTAGCGCTCTTAATTCTGGTTCCATTTGCTTCTCAGTGATGAACTAGTTATTAGGAAGCAGATCCTGTCATTATTTGCCTGGAAAATGATATTTTTCAGGTGCTCTGAGCTTTACGCTAGAGCATCCTTCCCCTCTCTGGTACCCTCTCCTGATGTATTGGACTACAACACCCATCACCCACAGTGGATGGTGGTTATGGATGATAGGAGTTGTAGTCCAACACATGGGAGCATCATGTTGGAGAAGGCTATCCCATGACTATAAGCTCTTTCAGATGGGGGAAAATTGTGTTCCCTTACTGTGTCTCTGCTTCCTGCTTCTCTTCCACTTCTGCAACAAGCTGTAGTTACATGAGGAATAGAGCAACAACCACATGGCTTGTATAGCCTCAATGTGGTTGAATGGGACAGCGTGCTATAGTGGGCATTTTATAGCAAAGGAAAACCTGACAAATATCGACATATCCCCAAAGAGTTGGGTTTTCTGAAGTTTTGTTTTTTGCTCTAAAAACAGAATATGGTGTGGGAGACACACAGGAGGCAGACGGCATCGTCAGAATGACCCGTGAGCATCCGTGAGTGGCCAGTGTGTGGCCAGTAATGAACGTGCTTTAAAATGCTTATTTCAAGATGCAGTATGACAGTCCCATTCTCTGATGATGACTGGGCTTTGAAGATAATTCTTGGAGTACCTTAAACATGTTCCTAGCAGGCAGAAGCAGATGACTTTACTGCATAGCTAACAAGTCTTTTATATTTGAATGACTTTATGCAAAGGAAAAAAAATGCACTCACTATTAATAGTTGTCTGTACTGGGCCAGTAACGTGCAAGGGTGTTTGGCATCTTCTGATCTCCAATTTCTCCCAGACTTCCCCCAGTTAGTTCAGGAACAGCTGTGAGTGCTGTTGTGTTGTCCTTTCCCTTTTATATCCATTTTGAGAATGTTTCCTTAAAGAGGAGTTTGTAAGTCTTGGGAATGTAGCATTTTATTTGTCTGTCGAGAGCAGTAGAATCCTCTCTTGAAAATGTCAGAAAACATTAAGTCAGCTTAGACACATATCCCCATGGGTGAGCCTTATTTGTCAATTACTATTTCCATGGGAAATGCCAGTGACTGTCGGTGCCGCTCTACTATACATACTTGGGGATATGGGGATAATCCTCTGACGTCTCTGTTTTTCAACACTGCTTGCTGCGTGTCCTAACTCATTGTGTTTACATAGAAGACAAAACTATAAATCTGCATGGTGGTTGGGATCATGCTCTGTAGGAAGAAGAAACCTGAGAATCTGCGATATTATTGATTCTATTTAAAAGTTCTCTATGCCACTTTTCGAGACAAAAGGTCTTTGCACAGTGGCTCACAATCATAAAACAGAGTTTTAAAAATACAGCAATATACCTAAAAAAAAATTACCTAGCACAGCAGCATATAATGGATTCTAAATATGAGCATGTTTGCGGTCCACCTTGCAACATAACTCCTGGACTCTGATGCAACCGTACTAAGCACAAGGGATGATAAGAAAGATAGTAGGTAGGCATCATCAACCACTTCGTCATGTCTTTGAGATCACTAATTTAGAACTGAACAAATTTTAGATATGCCGTTCAGGACATCTGGTTCCTAGAGTAAAAACTGGCAAGGCACTTCAATCTCTGCATTTGTGTTCTCTACTGCAGGAGAAGGGATCCTCTTTCAGCCCCAGGGCCAAATTCAATTTCAGAGAAGCTCTTGGGAACCACATTCCAGTGGTGGGTGTGGTGAAGGTAAAAAGGGGCTCTGCTTCCTGTACTCCCAATTGCCCTTACAGAGATCATAGAATAGTAGAGTTGGAAGGCGCCTATAAGGCCATCGAGTCCAACCCCCTGCTCAATGCAGGAATCTACCTTAAAGCATCCCTGACAGATGGTTGTCCAGCTGCCTCTTGAATGCCTCTAGTGCATGAGAGCCCACCACCTCCCTAGGTAGTTGGTTCCATTGTCGTACTGCTCTAACAGTCAGGAAGTTTTTCCTGATGTCCAGCCGGAATCTGGCTTCCTGTAACTTGAGCCCATTATTCTGTGTCCTGCATTCTGAGTTGATCAAGAAGAGATCCTGGCCCTCCTCTGTGTGACAACCTTTCAAGTATTTGAAGAGTGCTATCATTTTCCCCCTCAATCTTCTCTTCTCCAGGTTCAACATGCCCAGTTCTTTCAGTCTCTCCTCATAGGGCTTTGTTTCCAGACCCCTAATCATCCTCGTTGCCCTCCTCTGAAAACGCTCCAGATTGTCTGCATCCTTCTTGAAGTGTGTTGCCCAGAACTGGACGCAAGATGACCAGTGCCAAATAGAGGGGATCCAGTACCTTGCATGATTTGGAAGCTATACTTCTATTAATGTAGCCCAAAATAACATTTGCTTTTTTTTGTTGCAGCCACATCACACTGTTGGCTCATATTCAGCTTGTGATCTACAACAATTCCAAGATCCTTCTCGCTTGTAGTATTGCTGAGCCAAGTATTCCCCCATCTTGTAACTGTGCATTTGGTATCTTTTTCCTAGGTATAGAACTTGGCATTTATCCCTATTAAATTCCATTCTGTTGTTTTCAACCCAGCACTCCAGTCTATCAAGATCACTTTGGAGCTTGTTTCTGTCTTCTAGGGTATTAGCGATCCCACCCAATTTTGTGTTGTCTGCAAATTTGATAAGCATTCTCTGCACCTCCTCATCCAAATCATTAATAAAAATGTTGAAGAGCACTGGGTCCAGACTGAGCCTTGCGGTACCCGGCTCGTTACCTCCCCCAATGTGAAAAGGTACCATTGATAAGCAGTCTTTGAGTCCGATTCTGTAGCCAACTGTGGATCCACCTAATAGTTGTTCCATCTAGCCCACTTTTCACTAGTTTGTGAATCAGAATGTCATGGGGCACTTTGTCAAAAGCTTTGCTGAAGTCAAGGTATACTATATCCACAGCATTCCCACAGTCCACAAGGGAGGTTACCCGATCAAAAAGTAAGATCAGATTAGGCTGACAGGATTTGTTCTTGACAAATCCATGCTGGCTTCTAGTAATCACTGCATTGTTTTCAAAGTGCTTACAGATTGACTTCTTTGTAATCTGCTCCAAAATTTTCCCAGGGATGGATGTCAGACTGACTAGTTTGTAGTTCCCAGGTTCCTCCTTTTTGCCCTTTTTGAAGATAGGGACAACATTAGCCCTCCTCCAGTCCAGCACTTCACCTGTCTTCCATGTTTCACAAAGATAATGGACAGTGGTTCTGAGAGTTCTTCTGCCAGCTCCTTTATTACTCTAGGATGCAGTTCGTCAGGCCCTGGAGACTTGAACTCATTCAAAGAAATTAAGTGTTCCTTGACCATTTGTTTATCAATCTCAAACTACAATCTTGCCCCGTCAGCTTGTACACTTTTTCCAGGGGGGTCATAGACCAGCTTTTGAGAGAAGATTGAGCCAAAGTAGGAATTTCTTTGTCATCTGTCACCAATTTGCCATCCTCTTGAAGCAGTTGAACATCCATTTCTTTCCTCAGGGAAACTGTGTTTTTTTAAGCTCTGACTCCAAACTGGGATTGCAAACCACAGTTTGATTGCAATTTGCAAATGAGAGTTGTAGTCGGACTTTCAACCAGTGTCATGGTTTGGACATAACAAGGAAACTATAGGTGTAGGGCCAGGGTGGTGTAGAAGTAATATGTTGGACTGGGAGCTGGGTGAGCCTGGTTCTCATCTCCATTTGGCCGTGGAAGCTCACTCAGTGACTTTGGGCCAGCCATGGAGTCTCAGTCCAACCTACCTCACAGGGTTGTTGTTGTGAGGATAAAAAGGAGAGGAGGAGGAAAATGTCTGCTTGGGTTCCTTAAGGAGGAAAACAAGTTGAGATATAAATGTAAGAAATAAAGGGTGCACACGGCACAATGTCCATGCCTGGACTGATAATTAACTTTATTAATTAACAGTGTTTTATACCATCCATTAACAATATGTTCTCTGGGCAGAGTACAATAAATAAAGAAGTAACCACCAGCAGGTCTAAAAATCACAAACCATGTTTTAAAAAGAAAAAAAAGGGAGGGGTGCCACAACATGGGCTCCAAGAGAGCTTCTCTGTTAAAACTGTGCCACATCTGGGGGTGCCACCATGGAAAAGGTCCACCGACCTCATGCCATTTGGTGGTTGCACCTGGAGAAAGGCCTCTGAAAATGATCTTAGGATTCAGGCAGGTATATATGGGAGGAGGGGAACCTTTAGGCATAGGAATGCACAAGGGGTGTGCCGGGTGTGCCTAGACACACCCTAATATCTAAAGCCATAAGTGCTGAATTGAGAGGGCCATTGTGTATCCAGAGGGGGATCCAGACACAGCGGGAATGGTCCTCCAGCTGCCCTCTGGCTACTCAACTGCTGCCACCCTTAACAGAGCTCCACTGCTCCTGGCAGCAGGAACGAAAAGGAAACACTCTGCTGGGAGCCGCGCTTCAAAGAAGCCAGGAGGAGGGCCCTCGAAGGCTAATATTGCTTTGTAAGCCCCTCCTCTGGCCAGTGTCACCACAAAGCCCCACCAATGCTGGAGCTTGAAGACTGTCTCTTTATTCCCCTCCCTCACCTGCAACGGCCCTCCCGTGGTCAGGCAAGCCAAATGCAAAGTAGGGCATCAGTGTCTACAGTGTTTAATAAATAAATGAATAAATCCCCCACAACTGAGCTCACAAATGCAAATTGGGTCATACATGCTGCAGGACTCAAAGAAAGAACTGAATTTCTCAGCAACAGACATCCCTAATTATATTATTGTATTGGCCGGACCTTGTTAACAATCTCACAACCATATTTTGTGGCAGCTGAAGTTTCTGGATCATTTTCATAGGCAGTTTCATGTATAACACATTGATTAAACCACGGTTCATCAGACAGTCTCCACAATTACTTTGCTGATGTTATTGATAAGAAATTCTTCAACCAGTTAGACCAAATCTTTGATTAGGGAAAGGCTGTATGAATGGAGAAAACGGCAGTTTTCAAATTTCAGATGATACAAAAAGATTGGGAGATTTGATTGTTGTTGTTAAGCTCTGAATGTTCTAGTGGCTACAAGCATACACTTTATGTCTGAAGGAATAATAAATCTGAAGCTTCAGTATCAATTCTCAACTTAAGTTTCTGTACTACTTTCTTTGGCTTTAACATGAAGTTGAAAGTCTGGCTCATGCAAATTACTTGGAGTTGCATTGAATTCCCACAATGGACATGCAAAGTGTATTGTAAATGCAATGTTAGTATACATTGTACTGAAGACTTTACCCTAATGACTGCTGGAAATGAGATCCCGTTAAGAACAAATGCTCTCTAATCAGGTTAAAGAAAACGGAATACTTCACTGCACCATTAGTAAGATTGTTAAGATTTCAACTTTAATAAATATTAGATGTGGAAAAAAAGTCATAGAGAGCCCTGACAACTTTTGAAAGCTCATTTCTAGGGAGAGATAACCAATGGTCATTCCATATGTACATCAGATGCAATTTAAAGCATTTAAAGACCCATTTTAAAATTATACTGGCTAGGATGATGGAATTTGTTGTCCAACACAGCTGGAGGGCACTGGTTTGGGGAAAAGTGCCCTATGACAATGGTGGATGAAACAAAACCTGGACAAATATTTACAGTAACATAATTTTGAGGTCCTGTTCCTGAAAATTAAGTTGGTTAATGGGATGCTCAAGGCAGTACCCAGTAGGAAATCTATCCTGAATGCCAGCGTTCTAGAAGCTCCCTTTCCCCATCCATGGATCTTTCTAGTGGTACAATTCGGGGCCAGAGTAGTTGGGACATTATTCACACAATTGATTGCATAATTATTGTTTTTAAATAAATATCCACAAGTCCCCCTACTCTAGATTGGGACGATGGGATGTGGTGGTGGTGAGAGGCTTTACCTGTGTTGCTCTTGATCTGCGTAATTCCCCAGCCCTCTCTTTGTTATTATTACTAGTGTAAATCCTGTGTCACCACAGGTGCTAGTAGTCTGAGAACGATTGGATAAAAATATGGTTGTCTGTTTCCCTTGTGATTGCCTATATTTTTCACCAGTGTGATGTAGTGACTAAAGTGTTCGACTAGGAGACAGGAGATCTGGGTCTTAGTCCCCACTCAGCCATGGAAGCTCACTGAGTGACTTTGGGCCAGTCACAGACTCTCACCCCAACCTACCTCACAGGGTTGTTGTGAGGATGAAATTGAGAGGAAGAGGATTATGTACACCGCCTTGGGTTCCTTGGAGGAAAAAAGGCGGGATATAAATGCAATAAATAATACCTTGTTTCTCTCTCTCTCCTCCCTCTGGTGTTCTTTGACCTCTTTCTGCTCATCTTCTCTTCGTCCTCCTCTATCGCCATCTAATTTTTCTTCAGCCCCTTTCCCAGCATTCTCTATCTGTCCTTTTGTTGGTCCAGCACTCTAAGAGCTCACAGGAGTAAGCATTATCACACATGCATACACACACTGTGTCACATGTTATGTTACATGCACAGTGTGAGGCATATGCTTTGCCTCATCCTTTTTCCTACTCCCTTCCCAAGCTGCCCAACAGTCGAGCTTTGAAGTTTTTCAAGGTTTTGAAATTTTCTGCAAAATTGCTCCCACTTCAATTTAAAACAAAAATGAGCAAAATTGGTCTGGTAGATCTCGTGTAAGAAGCCTTACACTACTATGTTCCTATATAGATTATTACATTTCTATCTCACCTTTTTCCTTCTTGCAAGGAATCCAAAGTGGCTTATGCGGTCCTCCTCCTCCATTTTATCCTCATAACAACCCTGTAGGTAAGCTAAGCTGAGACTCAGTGACTGGACCAAATTCACCCAACGAGCTTCATGGCCAAGTGCAGACCTGAACCTGGGTCTTCTAAGTCCCAGTCCAAAATTCTAACCACTACATCACACTGGCTCACTTGTCTCTGCTGCCAAAAGGACTATCCCTCCTAATGCCAATTGCAGCTGCTTGGGGTGAGGGAAAGAATCTGGATTGGGAGCACAACAGGGTCCAAGAGTTAAGCCCCCTCCTTACACACACACACACACACACACACACACACACACCATAGTCCTGATTGTTCAGGGGTCCTAAGGCTGAATAATGGGCTCCAGTTACAGGAAGCCAGATTCCGGCTGGACATCAGGAAAAACTTCCTGACTGTTAGAGAAATACAACAATGGAACCAATTACCTAGGGAGGTGGTGGGCCCTCCCACATTAGAGGCATTCAAGAGGCAGCTGGACAACCATCTGTCAGGGATGCTTTGAGGTAGATTCCTGCATTGAGCAGGAGGTTGGACTTGATGGCCTTATAGGCCCCTTCCAACTCTACGATTCTATGATTCTTTTTAAAACAACAACAACCAACCCATTTGTAGAATCACTAATTGACTGATTAACATTGCCTCTAGTTCAGTTCACCATAGCAATTTTAAGAGGAGTGTGGTTCGGATCTCATCGTACATTTTGGTGGCTCTAAATATCTCTTCAGGCCTTGTTGAAATGCATATAAATATTCCGCATTAGCAATGAGGTGAAAAATTGGTCTCAGGCCACCTATCTGTGAGCTCAATCATCTGTTTGACCATGGGGGCCTTTCAAGTGTATAGTCTGTGTGTAGGGTGACCATGTGTCCTACTTTACAGAGGTCATGTCCTCTGTTTGAAAAGCTGCCCAGTCCAAGTCCAGTTTAAAGATGCAGAACCAAAAGAAGGAGCCTTGAAGGTACCCATCCATAACAGTAAGTCGCTGAACAGCAAATTGGGCAGGACACCTTGCTATATTCTTTCCCACTATTATGAGTTGTTTCTATTTCTATTTAAATTGGGAATAACCATTCTGAAATTTGCATCTATCCATATAAATTAGCATATGAACATTCTATGTAAATCTGTTGCATAAATAGCAACCATATCTGTGTGTGGATATAAACAGAAGTGTAACTTGTGAATGTGGTAAATGCCTGAACTGGTTCCTGAACAAAACCGTCTGCTGACTTCAGAGTGAAGCAGCTGATAGGGAAGCAATTTGCATGCCCAACCTGTTCTTGCATTAAGTTTCTATGGATATCTAGGTGTGGGTATCACTGGCAGCAATAATACCTTAATTGGACAACGAAGTGTAAATTGGTTGGGAGGCTGTGGGATGTCTTGAGCTATTGTGTGTCTGGGATAATCTGACTTAAAGCTTAAAAGATTTAAGTTAAATATATTGCTTCCAAATATGTATCTTTATTGCAGGCCACTGTTAGGAGTAGAGACAGAAGAATAAACAAGCTCCGTGCTCAAGGTCTGAGCAGGACACGGTTTTGCTAAAGCAAAGTTGGCTTTTAATCATTTGGTTGATTATTTGGTTGTGTGGGGTGGGGGTAGGAAATTAGCCAGAGTTAGGGTGCAGTCCTATGGGTTGCACGCTGGGTACTCGTAAGCACCCGAACCCAATGACTTATGAGTATCCTATGCTGGGCAGCTGCAACAGAGAGGGGATCCTCTTCTCCATGCTCTGTCCATTCTGCTTTTTTTGGCTAGATGGCCGATTTTGGCTGTCTGGCTGGGATTTCGGACTGGGAGGGAAGACGCCTGGCACTTAGGAAGCTGTCGAAACCAGCCTCTCTGGTCTCCTCCCCTCCCCACCCCTGGGAACACCCTCTTTTCACCCTCTCCACACTTAGTTTTCGGAGCACAGAGAGGCAGCCATTGTGGTCCGCCCTGCACTGATCACAAAGGGTGGGGCAGGGAGCACAATTTTCTGGCTCCCAGCCCATTGTCTATATGCTCAGATCCAGAAAACCAAAAAATCCTGTGTCCCCCCAGACATTGTCTAGGGAACATAGGATTGTTCCCTCAAACTCTTTAAAACCCCATAGACTTCAGTGGGAAATATTTTGGCTGCCACTCTATTCCCACTTACCTGGGAGTAAGCCCCATTGAACTCGATGTGCCTTACTTCTCGATATTTATTTATTTATTAAAAATATAGACTTCACCTTCATACAGAAAAGGATTTCAGGTCACTATAAACAAGAAACAAATGTCCAATCTAATAAAAACAGCTTAAAAGTTAAACATCCATACAGTGAAAGTGAGAAGTATAAAATCTATTTCAACAAAGTAAAAATACATTTTTTAAAAAAATGTACAATGGCTGGGCAAATAAAAAGGTTTTAATGAATAGATCTGTATAGCATTCCATTGTGCAGCATTTAGTATTTCCCACTGATGTCAATGGGACTTCAAAGGGCTTAACTCTGTCTGGATTGTAACTTTCTTTCTTTCTTTCTTTCTTTCTTTCTTTCTTTCTTTCTTTAAGATATAGAAAGTGCTCTCTTAAATGCCACGCAACCAGGAGTTCATAGCTCGTACACTGGGCTACTCTTATGGATGATAATTGCTACCTTTTTGCCAACTTGGATGCTACTCCCCACTAAAGACTCCATCCAACATGCACAGGCATGCACAGTACGTTTCATTGGGGTGTGCACCCAGGGAATTTTTTAAAAGGTGAACATGAAGGACATTATATTTATTCATTTATTTATTAAACACTGTAGACACTGATGCCCTTCTCCGTGTTCAGCTCACCTGACTATGGGAGGGTCGTTGCAGGTGAGGGGGAATTGAGCAGATGCTCCTCAAGCCCCAGCATTGGTGGGGCTTTGTGTTGACAGTGGCTGGAGAAGGGGCTCACGAGGCGATATTAGCCTTCCGGGCCCTCCTCCTGGACTCTTTGAAGTGTGGCTCCCAGCAGAGAGGCTCCCAGCAGAGGGATTCCTTTTTGCTCTGCTGTCAGAAGCAATGGTGCTTTCTCGGAGGCAATAGTTCTTCAGCACAGCGGTGGAACAGCTGGAGGATGATTCCTGCTGCATTTGGATCCCCCTCTGGATCCCTACTCAATGCCCCCTCAATTCAATGCTTATTGCTTGAAACATTAGAGTGTGCCTAGGCACACCCAGCTCACCTATGCCAACATGCATACAGCTGTATGGCTACTTTTCAGTCTTGCATGATTAAGAAATGGCATAGAAACTTAAGTGTTAATTGGCTGAAACAAAATGCACTGAATTCCTTCTGGGTAATGCGCATGTTCAAGAATCAAATGAAGTTAGATTAGCTCAAATTTTGGGGTTCAGATCTATATAGTGGCAAATAGCACCGATAAATCTATCTTAAAAGACCAACAGGGATGGATGATATTGAAGAAACAGCTAGAATGTCTCAGATTTAGATGATTGTTCTGAAAGGTACTGCAAGAGATGGTCTCTTGCTGTGAACATTTGCCTTTAAAAGCCAAGCTGCCCTTCTCGTGACCACGAGCTTTGTTAAAACACGGGGGATGTAGTTCTAAAGGAAAATCCCTGCCTCTCCTTCAAACCTATCTTAACGATAGCTGGTCTGCTGAGTGCTGTGTTCTTGTGTTGCTGTCAGCAGTTGGCTAAAATGTAACAGAAGTGTGTACATGTATGTGGCGGCTGAGTGTATTATTATTAGCATTATTTTATTTTATTTTTGATTGCAGCAATTGCATAAAACCCAAACTGTGGAAAGACCATGGCAAAGAATACTTGGGGTTTTGTACAGGAGGCCCTGTAATGAAATACAACTTCAGTGGATTAGACAAGTGCCACCAGTAATTTTATATATGTAGCTTTCAACTTTAATAAGGTGTTACAAAACCTATGAAAACACGAGTAACTAAAACCACATTTTTTTTTCCAGCAAGCACAGCCTCTGTTCTCATTTTCCCCAGTCACAATGTGGTGCTTTGTAGTCTAAAGAGAGAGAGAGAGAGAGAGAGAGAGAGAGAGAAAGGGGGGAAGAGGGGGGGAGTTGTTAAATCCATTTTGAAAAAGTGGTAATTGTTCAATCTGTTGCATCTCTTTTTTATCTCTTAAATATTGATGTATGAAAATTTCCTGGATTATTTAGTGGGTTTGTGTTTTAAAAAACATTGTGTTTTAAAAAATGTGTCTCAAAAATAGCCTTTTGGTCATTTTGAAAATTGCATCAGCCAAATTCAGGAAACGGAGCTATAATTATTTCCTGTTGGAGGACTAACATGGGAGGTTACCGCATCATTTAGAATTAAGATTTTTTTAAAAAAATAATGATTTAGAGCTTAAGCCTTTCTAGGCATCTACCTGCTGTCAGGAAAATTGGCAGGTATTTGGGGAAGGAGAAATGGAAGGGGAATGTGATTTTGAGTCTAGCATTGAAAGTTGTGCACAATGGCAAGAATGAAATGACATTCTAAGCTCTCCAGGGTCATGGTATACCTCCGTTCTGCAGTCCGTTTGCCCCATAATCTTTAACTGGAGATGTCAGCGACTGATCCTAAGGCTTTCAGCATACAAAGCATGGGCTCTACCACTCAGCTATGGTGTTTCCCAATGTAGGGATGTTTGTTTGCAAATTTTGATATGAACTGACGTGATCTATGCAGAATTATGTTTATCGTTTAGATTCTATATTTCTCTGAATTTGGCTATGCAGTTCTCAGCTCCAAAAAGTATCCAAGGCACTGGAGCTTCCTCTCCCAGCAAGGAGAGGCATAATGTCTTTGATACAGGAGGTAATATTTACCCAATCATGACTAGTAACCATTGATAGCCTTCTCCTCCATGAACACGTATGAACATGACCAGGACAGAAAGAATCTGATCCATCCATCAATCCCTACGAATGTCCGGTGTCAGGATAAGGCTTGGTCTCCTTGGTGTATATTCCGAATCAGACTCAAAGTGAGAAAGAAAAGAAGAAGAAGAAGAAGAAGAAGAAGAAGAAGAAGAAGAAGAAGAAGAAGAAGACTAGCTAAGACAGGAAGAGTGGGACAGAATTTTCCAAGACTTCCCAGGAGTCAAGGAGGAATCTTCCCAGGAGCTTTTCGAACAGGAGGCCCAGGCTCAGAGATCATCCTTCCCTTGGGACTCAGTCTTTGTCGGAGGGGAAGCGAGCATCAGAATTGACAGACCCTAGAGTCCACTACAGGGTCAAGTGGGCAGAATTGAGAGGAGGTGAAAGGCAGTCCTTTAAGCTAGCCACTTGTCAGACGTTACAACTTGAAGACTCTCCCTGAAGGAGAGGTTTGGTAAAAGGCATAGAGGGAAACTATCCATTTAGTTGATCGGCAACAGCCTTGTTAAGCTAATTAAACTTAGAGGATAGCTCCTAGCATTCACACCCCCTTCAGGTGTGAAGAGATGTGTATTTACTGAATAAAACTTTGTGGATTGCATGGCTGACCTCTTTATTGTCTCACATCTCGGTGGGAGAGCAACAGCAAAAGATACTTTTGTGTGTCTGACATTTTGCCTGCTATTTCCTACATGGAAAAACTATCTCTTCGCTACATACAATGAATCCCTGAGAAGTGTGATACCTTGGCATCCCCCTAAAAATCAAGTGAAATCAAGTCGAAATAAAGCCAGCAACAGTATCACAGAACATATGCTCCGTGAGTTTCTGGAAGCTCTCACTTCGAACCACCCAGCAAGCCACGATTCATTCTCTCTTTCTTTATTTTGGAGATAATTCCCTTAATCCCTTCAAAAATTATATTTCATTTCAATGGTATTATTTACGAGAACCTTGTATTATAATGATCAGTAGTGTGCAATCCCACGTCTGCCGTTTGTTGGGAGATTAGTCTCTCTTTCTCTTTCTCTTTCAAGATATATTACTTTTAGGTTTGTTGGAAGGCACTTTATAGCTTTATAAAGCTCTTTAAATGTTTTTTAAACACTACTTCAAGCTTATAGGGCTAGTTTCAGAATTGCAATTACAAGCTCCTTTATCCCCAAGCACATTCCAAATGTGATAGTGTATGTAAACTGTTTTAGAAATTTTAATGCTCCCAAGCAATAAATCTGAAAACGGGGAAAAGCAAGCACCTCAGTTTATAAAAATGAAAGATGCTATGTCCTAATTTATGCAACATATAAAACTCTGTGAAGTCACTTTGTATCATTCTATGTATACACACACACACACACACACACACACACACACATATATGATGTTGCCTCCTGCTTACAAGGAATGCAGACAACCTATCAGAAGGGAATGCTTTGTCTGTCTTCTTAACCTCTACTTGCCTCGCAAGGCTTCTTAGGGCTTCTCTACATGAATAATTCATTGCACGCTCATGATGGTTCACTCATGGAAGTTTGCAGGTCCTTTGCATGACACTGTCAACCTCTCACCATTTTTAAGTGGGAGTCTGCCATTTTATAAAAACCCAAAAATATTGTAATAAATTGAAATTGCACAATAAAGCATGATAAAGCGCACCGTCTGCTGTGGTATAAATGAAACATATGGGAAGGAACTGGCAAAAACAAGTGGGGGTGGTTGCACGTATTGTGTCAATTGTTACACCTGTGAAGGGGTCCTCTATCGGATGTGCCGTCAAGTCAAACTCCAGTTTAAAGATTAAAAAAAACAAGAAGGGAGAGCAACAGGAGCCGTTAAGTCGCCCATCCACAATTAGCACTTGGATGTCAGACTAACTCACCTGGGCACATTCAGTGGTGCAATGGTCCATTTTGAAGTGGAGGTGCTCATCATGAGAGTCCAGAATTCAGGCCACACCCTCAAGGAGAGTCCAAAATTCAGACAGTTGTATTTATATGTTGGTTCATCTCTCTCTCTCTCTCTCTCTCTCTCTCTCTCTCTCTCTCTTTGGTGTGTGTGTGTGTGTGAGAGAGAAAGAGAGAGAGAGAGAGACTGCTTAACGCAGTCAATAGATGTGGAGATAGGTGTGTGTGAGTGTGGCAGGGGCTGTATGTCTGTTGTAACACTTGGGGAGTGATCCTTGGCATAGAAAACTACCCCCTTTTTCATCTGAAGTGTTGGAGGGTGTGAGATTTGAGTGTGATTTGCAGATGTAGCATAGCTGCTCTTGATTTTAGCCAGGGTGATTAACACCTCTCCGATATTTCCGCATGGATGCTTTATAGGGGTGTGCAGAGCGAGTCTGCTCTGCTCTGAAATTCGAAGCAGAGCTCCGATGAGGGGCTTCTCCACTCTGATTGTCAGAGTGGCTCCCTTGCTCCACATTGTCGGATTGTCCGTCGGAGAACCGCTCCACCACTCTATTATAGTCAATGGGAATTTACCAAAATACTTACATCTCCATCATTTTTAAAGATAAAGAGATGAAACTTGGCATAGTGATAGTTCTTAAGTAGGGATTTAACCAAGCCCAGTTTGAAGCAGATCCATTCATCCCTTGATTTTTAGGATTTTTAAAAAGATTGACAGCTGTCAAAGTTTGACAGTGTCAACAGCGCCTTTTGAAGGTGAAGAGCCGCCCTGTGAAAAATCCAAGTATGTGCAGGTAAGGGGAGGGGGGACGTTCCACTGCAGACTCTGGAGATTGGATTCTTGGGTCCGCAGCAGATGTCTCGAACGTGACTCTGGCCTTTCTGCTTATTTTTGACACCGCTTCCCAAATCACCTTGTGTGATGCCACTTCTCCTACCTCAACTCCCTCCTCAAAAGACACCATTTCCATGTAACCCCTTAGTATCCATGCACATGCAGGGGTGGGCAACTTGTGGCCCTCCAGATGTTGTTCTACAACTCCTATTATCCCTAACCATTGGCTATGCTGGGTCGGGTGGATGGAAGTTCCAGTCCACCAACATCTGGAGTGCCGCTAACCAAACGCAGCCATGCCCTACTGTAACAAAAACAAATACACATTCCTCTTCTGTTTTACCCCAGCCTCAGGTCTCTTTTCTCTGTGTCGGTTATATATTGCAGGCCCTGTGGGACAGGGACTTCTGGAGAGCAAAATCCATGTGTATTGCTGGCATTATATAAGTAATACTAGTGATGATAAGGTATGTTCTGTTCTGGAGGGGGTTGCACTCCCCCTAAAGGATCAGGTCCGTAGTTTGGGGGTGCTCTTGGATCCAGAACTGTCGCTTGAGGCACAGGTGAACTCGGTGGCAAAGAGCACCTTTTACCAGCTTAGGCTGATATACCAACTGCGCCCTTATCTGGACAGAGATAGCCTAGCTACAGTTATCCATGCTCTCATAACCTCTCGTTTGGATTACTGCAATGCGTTATACGTGGGTCTGCCTTTGAAAACGGTCCGGAAACTTCAGCTGGTACAAAACAGGGCAGCCAGATTGTTAACGGGGACTGGCCAACGAGACCATATTACGCCAGTCCTTTTCCAACTTCACTGGCTGCCGATCCAGGTCCGGGCCCAATTCAAAGTGCTGGTACTAACATTTAAAGCCCTAAACGGCTTGGGGCCAGGTTATCTAAAGGAACGCCTCCTCCCATATGTACCTGCCCGGACCCTAAGATCATCCTCAGGGGTCCTTCTCCATGAGCCCCTGCCAAAGGAAGTGAGGCAGGTGGCCACTAGGAGGAGGGCTTTCTCTGCTGTGGCACCCCAGCTGTGGAATGAGCTCCCCAGAGAGGTTCGCCTGGCGCCTACTTTGTACTCTTTTCGTCGCCAGGTGAAGACCTTTTTATTCTCCCAGTATTTTAACAGTTAAATTAACTCAATTTTAATCCTTGCTGTTTTAAATTTGTATTTTAATCTGTATTAATTCCTGCTGCTTGGTTTTATTCTGGTTGTGTTTTTATATTGTATGTTATTCTGTGTTTTTAGATTGTGCCTTGTTTTATATATTTTAAAATGATTTCATGGTTTTAATTTTTGTGAACCGCCCAGAGAGCTTCGGCTATGGGGCGGTATAAAAATGAAATAAATAAATAAATAAATAAATAAAATGTTTGATTAGCGTTTCCCTGCATTTATTTTTAAAACAACCTTGGCTGGTAGTAAATATATCAACAACAGCTTTTCGCGTGTGTGTTTTTGTTTTGTTACATCTTCTTGCCAATGTGACCTCATTTGTGCGGAAAAGCGCCCCAGAAAGGCCTCCTAATGCATTTGTGTCGAAATTGGTTTCTTTATATCTTGGTGACAGATCCAGCATCTCTAACTGCAGCAATTAATTTAGCGGCATAAAAAATTAAGTGGAGCATTTTGTCAGCTGAGCAGTTTTCCTGTTCACGAGTTTTCTTCGTGGATTGTTCTTGAAAGGCATTTTGTTTGCTGGGGCATTTTAAAACTGCTTTTTTTTGTAAGTAAAAAAATAGCATTTCAGATGCACTTTTGAAATGTGTTTGTGCGGCAAAAAGGATACTTCTAGCAAATGTTTAGTATGAAGCGAATGCAAAAGCTATTTGGATCTGAGTGATCATGCTATAAATCCAAGCAGTCTGACAACAGAAAGCAAACTTAATGAACAGTTATCAGTAGGCTATTTTTTGCCCTGTAAGGATCTAAGCTCTCGTTTAAATGACAGGAAGAGAAAGAGAACCAGGAACTTGTTGGCCACTGTGTGAACAGAGTGCTGGACTAGATGGACCCTTGGTCTGATCCAGCCTGGCTTTTCTTATGTTCTTAGAAGAAAAATGGACACGAGTGCATTTGAATAGAATTAATCTTATATTTTACTCCAGAAATCTATCTTCCTTTCTCCTCTGGGTCTCAAACATGAATGACATAATTAAACCCTTGGAATGCTACTTTTTCTTGTCCTCTTTGTACAGCTTAGTTGCCTTTTTAATTGGCAGATTATAAAACAGGTAGGAGCCCTGTGGGGGTGGGGGAATGATAGGCTGCTAACATCTTGAATTGTACTAATGGCCAAATAGGACTGTAGCAATCAGCCTTATGCTGCATTAGATCCATCCAACTTGGTATTGCCAACACTGACTGGCAGAAGTTCTCCAGAGTTTTCAAATGGGAGTATTTTCCAACCCTACCTGGAGATGTCAGGGGTCAATCTTAGTGTTTTGCTTTCATACCCAGTTCCCTCCTTACAAAGGATTCTACATGCACTGTTGCTTGGGTGATCGTTGGTGCTATAGGAAGCTAGTGCTTGCTAGCACAATTCAGGAAACTAGCACTTCCAGAATGGGACAGGTCAGTGGAGTTCTGTTCTGGAGCTCTGCTGACTTGACCTATTCCAGAAGTGCTAGTTCTTGGCTAGATTCTGGTTATGCTCACCAGCCCATTCTTCTCATTGTACTGCTAGCTGTTCCTGCAAGTGGATTCTGCCCATAGAATTTGTTAACTTTTATACAATTTGCAAATAGGGACTTGGTGCCTTAGCACTCCTTTATCAGAACTGGCGTATTTCTTAACGAGCAATTGGTTGGAATACTGTCTGATGCTTCTCCTTACCTCCACAAGTAAAGGGGCTTGAAATGAAGAGAGGGAGAGGTGGGGGGCAGAGAAAGCTGAGAGCATTTGGGGAGGAGTCACAGCCCACTATACCTGTGCCTCTGGAAACCCCATACCTGCGGTATTCATGTTCAATAGATGATTGTCCAATGTATCATGAAAAACCTGCAAGAAAGGGAATTCACTATTATCCCTTAATGGGTCATTTCACAGTTGTGTATTCCACTATCATACTGTGCAAGCAGATAATTTTGTAATGAGAGAACCTCTTCTTGCACAACGAGATAAAAACTGAGTTGGCTTGAAAGTGTCATGCCAGCCTTCCCATACGTGTTGGCATGCAACTCCCATTAAATCCCAGCCAATATAGCCATTGTAATCCAACACATCTGGTAGGGCACGAGTTTGGGGAAGGTTGGTCTATGCATTGCTTTTTAAATGCCAGGAACCCAGAGAAAAGAGGTACTGGATTCCCTGTGATTGTGGTAAGGCTTCAACCTCCCTCCCACCATATAGCTTTTCCCCTATAACTAGGAGGAAGTTGAATAAATTATGCAGACTAAGCACACTTTGCAACATTTGTTGAATTTACATAAACGTATCCTTTTTTTTTTTTTTTTTTTGGTGGCAGCATTTGGGTTACCTTGGCAAGGAATTTGGACTTGTTTTAGCAGAATATAAATGGCTCCATCTGTATTACTCTTACAGTTAAATAGACTTAGGGATGTATGAGAAATTCGTTTTGGTTCGGTTTTGACCAGGATTTACTCAGTCTGGACTCAAACTCGGGTGCAATCTGCGTTCAGAGTCTGCACATTTTTGAGCTTGCAGTGTGCTCCATGCCCCACCCCCATGTTAGACTGCATGTGGACTGCATGAAAAATGCATACTTCTTTTCGCATGAAAATACTCATGGATTTTCATGCAAAAAGAACAAAAAAACATGCTCGCAATCTGATACGGACCAGAGTTGGAATGAGCTTCAAGATGAAATTTGGAAAACTTTGGCAAAGCTTTGCTGATTCGCACATCTTGAATGTAGGCTGAAATTCAGAAATTCCTTCCTGAATCTACATGACCTGTAGACCTGTAGACCTTAAAACAGACATGGGGAACGTCTGACATGGGCCAGATATGGCCTCCAGAAGTTCTACATCTACCTATCAGCTTTGCTCTTTAAAGATCTGTTTAAATGAGGGTGGCCACTTAACACCAAGGGTATGTAGGTGTCAGGTCTTTGGGGTCTGGTTATTATTATCATTATTATTATTATTATTATTATTATTATTATTATTATTATTATCTCTCTTTCCTCACTCATGGTGGTTTTTCTAGACAAACATGACGGGCTTTGCCAAGTCATGCTGTCTTTTACTGGTTCAGAAATTTCCTGACTATTGAACATGTTTTAAGTATGACTGCTTCTGGATGTTGGTGTGGATGTATTTTGGTAGGCCCAGTTTCTGAATGTTTTCTGTATCGTTTTTTTTTTAATGTGATGCCAGTGACTGATGTGACTAACAGAATAATTGTGACCTTTTCCTGTTGCCATAGTTCTTTAACTTCCATAGCCAGAGGTTTTCCCCTCCCTCTCTTTTCCTCTTTCTTTTCTACAAATTATTATTATTATTATTATTATTATTATTATTATTATTATTATTACTATTATTATTATTATTATTAGAACAGGGGTGGGGAACCTCAGCTCCTGGGGCCAAATCCAGCCTTCCTGGGGTCCCAATCCAGCCCTCTGGGGTTCTCCAAATGGCCTTGCCGCCTTCCCCTGGCTGCACCCATTTTCTGCCGGCCTCCTACGGTTTTGTCATTTCGTAGCTTTTGTGAAGTTTTTCCTCCATTGTAAAAGGCTGAAATGCCTAAGGTTTAGTTGCTGCCAGTAAGACCTTTAAGCTACTATATGCTGGTATTTGTAACCCTTTTCCCCTTGGGCCCTGCCCTGCTCACCACTGGAATGCAGCCCTAGGATTTCCTCTGAAATTGAATTTGGGTTGAAAGAGATTCCCCATCCCTGTGTCAGAACCACCAATGAGTTAGGGCAGATATACACATATACAAATTAAGGAACAGGATGCTTCTGAGCCCATGGTTTAGACCAATAATTTGTTTTCAATCTCAGAACTGAGATTACAGTCCTCTCTCTCTCTCTCTCTCTCTCTCACACACACACACACACACACACACACACAGAGCACGCATCTGCTCCTGCTTCCCCTTCCCAACTCTCTTCATTTTAACAGCTTAATTTAGAGATGAGGGGTTCTTTTTGTTGTTGCTGTTAAACAATTCGAGGTTGAAACCCTTTCTCCATCTACTGCAAATCACCCAGAGATTTACAAAGTCAATCCTAAACTACCTTCTGATCACCCCTGAACTAGTGAGTGATCTCTCTGGGTGCCTCTACAAGAGAGGTTTAATGCGCTTTGAAGGTTCATTAAAATTTTTACCTCTACAAGAACGGAGCGCAAATCAGGCGTAGAGGCGCGTTATCTCCCCGATAATGCACATTTTCGAATGCGCGTTAAATCGCGAGTTTTATTTTGCTCCGGCCGTTAAAGCGCATTTTCCCCGTGTGAACAAGTGATTATGCGCATTAACTTCTTGTAAAGCGCTTTTTGGACATCTATTAATGCATTTCGCCGCCTCTCGCAGCCTCCCGTGCAGAGGGATTAGGAGTAAATGCACGTCTGCGATAATGCGCATAATCGCACAACCGGGCGCAAAAGCGCATCCTTGTAGAGGGGGCCTTTGTCTCTCTCTGCCCCCTCCTCCAGTAAGGCTGCAATCCTAACATATTCACTAAAGAAGTAAGCCCATTGAACACAGTAAACATGTGTAAGAGCACGTTTGCCTATTCTGAAATAAATTTGGTGGGGTAGTGGTGGGGAGAGAAATGGTCAACTAAAATATGCCTTTAAAAATACTTTTGAATATTATATTCCAACTTGAATTTCTTTACAGCATTTCCAAACATGGATGCTCTTGGTTCTAGGACTGGTAGGAAAAAAGAAGCCTAAAGCATTGACTTTGGTAAGTTGATTCTTTACCTGACTGCATACACTTGGTCAACAAGTTCTAAAGGTGGTGGTGGTGGTGGGCAAAGCCCCTCAAACTTTCAGTAGAAATTTGAAATTCTCATAGATTTTACCACCCCTGCTCAGATTCAAGGAACACGTGGAACTACAAGACCGTAGAAGCCAAGCTCAATTTTATGACAAAGCCCATCACAGCAAAAAGAAATAACGATACCCTTTTATCATGTACCCTTTTTATTTTTGATTGTGTACCTCAGTGTGGCTGTTGATCTCAAGCAATGGTGTTCCCACCATTTCCCTTGGCTAGCAATTCCACCGTTTAATAATAGTTTCCATTAGGAAAGGGTCCTTGTTGCTACCAGATATTACATTTTTATGATGTGAATGCAATCCTTTCCCTCCCCACTTCCAGCATATAGATGCAGCTTTGTATCATGCTGAATAATTCCTCTCCATCCTTCAGTCTCTATAGCTTCAAATATCCAAGGCACCGATTTACCTCTTCTCTCTCTCGCCAACCCCAAGCCAAACATCTCAAAACTGCTGGGATGGAGAATCCGGTGGGAATGTGTATGCTAAAAGCACCAAATAAAGCTATTTCACTAGGGGGTAGTTAAGTGAACAATCTGGCTTAGTAACAGAGCTGGTAGAACACCTGGAAAGGAGCCAAGGTGATCTCAAGGTAGGTCATCATATTGTTTTCCTCTAACAATTTATGTTTGGATTTTGTTATATAGAGGCAGATTTTTTTCCCCCCAAGATGATATTACCGGGGAAATCTGCTGTTATCTCTGTGTGAATTACAGGCGCCTTTTCACTCAGAATTAATTGTACCCTTAGAGGGGTTTAGTGCATAATCTCTGGTCTATGATCTTCACTTGTCAAGTTGCGGTCCCTGCGTGCCGCGGGTTTGGAAGGCTCAGCTCAAGTGGGAGTTCCTTTTGCCGAGTCGGTCGTATTGTTGCAAAATTTGGCACGAGGAAGAGCGCTGTCTTTGGAGAGCAGGCCTATTACTGCAAATAGAACAGAGATGAATACCCTGCACACGCTGCCTCCTGCAGATGGGGGGCCTTTTCATTTTAGGCTTAAGTCAATTGCGAGAATTCTGTCGGAAAGCTGTCTCTGTAGGGGACAGGAGTCACTCTGCGCTGCAAGTCAGCAAGAAGAAAGACTGTCCCAGTTTGATCTTCTTGAGAGTCACCAACCCTTTATTTTTAGAAGTGAAAACAAAGTCAGCTCCTTTTGTGAGTTGCTCAGAAGTCGCACCTGCAATGCAGGATTTTCTTAGCATTTTTTCCCCTCTCTTAGTCTTTTTAAGTGAGATTTTTGCACAAGTGGAGCCAGTCAGGCTAGGAAATTTCTTTTATGGTGATCATATTTTAAGTGTGGAAGAGGTGCTGTAAAAGCACTTTTTGCTGCCTGAGAAATGCATGCACACTTTAATCTAGCAGAGCAAATTCTGGAGGAGGGGATGCACAGTCAATGTTTTGCAACTTTCCAGGGGGGAGGCATGGCTGAGATGGTCACCTATTGGATTGTGCCTACGACGTCAGCAACATAGCTCCTTGTCTTCACACCCCAAGTAGTTTTACAACTAATTTCAAACTGTTTGTAATTCCTCCCTCCCCCCCTTGGTAAGGTGAAGGACTAATAGACATGCATATACATTAATATACACAGCCTAATTTTAAATTATGTGGTTTTTAATTTTTTCTGTTTTAAATGTTCTTGGGGGGGTAATTGTTTTTAAATTTTTATTGTTTTAAGTGGTACACCACCTTGATGGTAGCCAAAAACGTTAACAGTAAAACACTGAAATTACATCATTTAAAAGGCTAAATTAAAAAGGATGTGTCTTCAGTGGAGGCTGGTGGCTCTGATGTCAATGGGGTGGTGAATCCGCTGCATGGTTCAGTCAGCACCAGTCAGAACTCTAAAGGAGCCATTGAAGGTGCTTGGATAGCTCATTTAGAGTTCTGACTGAAATCCAGAGCAGATCCACCATCCCACTGACGTTGGAGACACCAGCCTCCACTGTGTATCTTCACCTTTCTAAAAGCAAAGAGAGTGGGAGCCAATCAGAGACCCCGACAAAGTGCATTCCACAGTTTGGGAGTGTCACAGAATGCTCTTTCATGCTTGCTCAATGAACGCCCTCCTACAGATAATGATGCTTCCAAGAGGGCCTCTCCTGCAGATGTGTATCACAGGACAGGTTCTTAACAAGAGAAGCAATCCCTTAGATCGCCAGGGCCTAAGCTTTTTAAGATTTGAAAGGTTAAAAGCAACCTTTGAAAGTTTAAGAGTTGCTTTCCAGGCTTGAAATGAGCCTGGAAAGTAGTTGGCAAACAGTGCAGATCTTTCAAGTCCTGATACCCTTCTAGTAGCCTAGGTGCTGCATTCTGCACCAATTGTCACTTCGGGTGCTCTTCAAGAGTATCTCCTTGGACAAAAGTTGTGGTTCAACAACAAACTTTATTTAAGTCCATAGACCATTTCCTATACAGCATATATTACAATTTTACAACAGCAAGAGTTACAATGATCTGAGAGTTTAGTATTTAAGCTAGAATTCATGTACAATTCCATTGGAGATAAAGAAGCCCATGTATTCTATTAGTGATGTATTTTTATCTTTTATTCACTTACTACTAAATTATACATTCATTTGGGCTCTACATCTGATAGCAAGATTGAGAAACTTTGCAACCTGAATAGAGATATGCTTGTTGTTCCCTTGAAGTAGAGCAATAGCCAATTTGTCCTGCGATCTGCCAGGAAATTTCTGTGTAATTGGCCAAATGAGCGATCTTCTAACATTATTATAAAAACTACAATTTATCAGAACATGCACAACTGTTCCTACCTCCATATTATTACATGGGCAGTACCTTTCCTCAGCAGGGACTTTCTTGTATCTCCCCTCCAAAAGTGTGGAGGGGAGGACATTAAATCTTCCTAACATAAATGCTCTCCTATATTTAGGAACAGAGAACCAAGACAGGTAGGCCATACCATCTGCAGACATATGGTCCAATAGCCCTAAGGATAAGGAAGAACATGGGCCGCGGGCAGAGGCACTCATCACCTGGCAGTCTATATCCATTAGTCTCTGTTTCAAGGTATATTTAGCACCTTCTCGATCTTTATAGAGTAGACTGGGGATTGATAATCCCAAGGAGTTTATTTTATATGCTAGTGCCTTGGTCCAGGGGGATACATACGACTCCAATAGGACCTGAGAGACCAAGGCATCTGGGGTAATGCTGTGATAAAGTCGAAACCAGAAATTCAGGGAGTGAGTCCAACCAACACAACTCAAGGAATTTAGACCGGCTTCCAAATTAAGTGCCGGGCCTGCTACACATTTTGGGAGACCAAATATCTGCCTTAGGAAAAAAGACTGCAGACCTTCCAATGAACAGGGGTAACCAAATTGGGGCCCCAAAAAGAATTTGGGGAACAAGCTTTGCTTTGTATACACGGATTGCCACGGGTAATGATTTGCCTCCATTTTGATAATAGAATCGGCTGAGCGCACCCATAGTTTGTTCTGCCTTTTGTTTTATGTATTTGCTGTGTATGGTCCATTTGAGGTTGGCTTGAAAATGAATTCCAAGATATTTATAGGAGTCCACTTGGGTTATTTGGTTCCCCCCCATGGACCGTACGTACTTTGCCTTCTTTTTAGCAAACACTAATACTTTAGATTTCTGGGTGTTCACGAACAGGCAGTTTTTTTGGCAATAGGCACTGAAACCATCCAAAAGACATTTCAAACCCAGACGGGTTTGGGACAACAGTACTGCATCATCCGCATACAATAGTAGACTTATTTCGTCTGCCCTATTTTAGGAGAATGTGATTGTATTATACTCAGTGCAGCAGGGAGGTCGGCTAAATACAAGTTAAACAGGGATGGCACTAAAACACAGCCCTGTCTAACACCCCGTGTTAGAACAATTTCATTTGTAACATGCCCCGCTAAACTGCACCTTACCTGGGCTGTTGTATTTGTGTATAGAGAGCGTATTAAAAACAGCAGTCTTCGTTCGATTGAGAGGTTTTCCAGTTTTTCCCATAATAATTTGCGCGAAATGGAGTCAAATGCAGCCTTTAAATCTATGAATGTACAGAATAGCTTCCCTCCTCTTTGGGCAGTATATTTAAAGGCCAAGTGCATCAGAGTCAGGCAATGATCGTTTGTGGATCTCCCTGCAGTAAACCTTATCTGCTCACTACCTAAGATCTTATTTTTAGTAAGCCACGCATTTAGCTTTCCATTCAGGAAGCTAGCATAAGTCTTTCTGATTATTGACAGAAGACTGAGAGGGCGGTAATTTTGTGGATTATTTTTGGGGCCCTTTTTATGAATAGGTATTATTATGGACTTCCTCCAAGCCTCAGGGATAATTCCTGTTTTATCTATTACTGAAAACAAGGATGCGAGAAGTGGAGCCCACCATCCGATTTTGCTTTTTAGCACTGGAATCCCATCAGGACCCGGCGCTTTACCCTCTTTTAAATTAATTATTAACTCCTCAGTTTCTTTTGGATCAACATCAGGCCACACCGACACTTCTGGATCAATAGTGAGGGTTCTTTCAGTTTCATTAGTTTTGGAGGGTAATTCAGTGAAATTCAACCCAACTTGAGGCTGATACACAACATTTGGGTTCCCTTACACTTTTAATAGTCCAGTCACCACCTTCCAGAAGGTTCTGGTATTGTTTGACTTAGTGGCACAAGCCAGAAGTTGCCACTTTTCCATATCTGCCTTTTGTTTTTTTCTTACTTATTAGTTTCTTATAGTTTTTTTTCAGTTCATAATAAGGTGATGGTAGTTTCGGTTCGTTATTCTTATGGTATTTACTATAGGACAGCTGGAGTTCTTTTCTAGCTATGTTACATTCCCTGTCAAACCAGCCGTTGTTTTCTTTTCTTTGTGGTCTAGAGTTAGGAGGGTTACCTTGTAGTGCAGAACTTAGACTCTTTATTAAGTCCTCATAGGCTAAGACACATGTCTCAGGGTCTGTGCTTACATTTATCCAGTTAGAGCAATTTAAATATTCTTTAGTCCCTAATAGTTGTTCAAAGGTTAGGGCAGTAGCAACTGACTATTTGATTTTCCTTCCTGTAAATGACAGGTGATTGTTTGAAAGAAGGGGGCAGGGATGTATTTCTGCCTTAGGGCCTGGGATACCCAGACTTATCTCTAGTGGGAGATGGTCACTATCCTGCCGTTCAGCCGCTCTTATATTACAGCTGATAGACTCCAATTTTTTATGTACCAATATATAATCAATAGTACTCAATCCACTGGATGATATATAGGTGAACTCACCCCAACGGTCACCCTCAGTACAACCATTTAAATGGTAAGCTTGTGTCTAGCAGCAAAATTGAACAGACAGTGGCCTGCTGAGTTAGTACAACTGTCTTTAGAGTGTCTAATATTATTCTCTGGAGATTCTGTAGACGTTCCTCCTCCATTTCCCGTTTTCCCAGGCAGTGAGTTAACAGTGTATTTACCCATTCTAGCATTTAGATCTCCTGCCACAATTGGTAAGGCGAACGGGAACCTAGTTATTAAGTCTGTAAAAAAACGGTCTAGTTCTGTCCACTCCCTATATATAGTTTCTTTACAGAACAATGGCGGCAAATACATATTAATTAATAGTAGGGTCAACTTAGGGATACCCATTTCCAATATCAGAGCTTGGGCTTTAGCATTATAACTCATTTCCTTGATTACTCTGACATTTAGTGCTGAGGATATTAAAATAGCAAGTCCCTGTTTAAGTCTTCCTTTCACCTTATTAGGAAGGGGAGTTGTGGTGCAAAAGGTCACCTCTGTAGGGCTTTCTCCTGCCTACTTGCTATCCAAGGACTTAGAAAGTGCCAAATTGACTGTTAAACAGATATTACTGGACATAGACCACCAGGAGCTCCAAGGAGCTGCATGGGAACTATGTTCCCCTCAGTCATTGGGTCTACCAGGTCACTCCAGCAAAGATGGAATGCCATACTTGGAATGGCTAACTATCCCTAAATATAGGAAGGCATTCTCCTTAGCAAGGTTCAATGTTCTCCCCTCCAAGCTATTAGAGGGCAGAGTCAAGAAAATTCCAATGAATAACAGATGCTGCCGCTGTAATAACTTTGAGGTGGAGTCCATCTTGCATGTCCTATTCTACTGCAGTTATTACCAAGAGGCCAGGAAAGACCTGTTATGTCCCATTATACAGTTTTTCCCTGGTCGCTTTCCTGAGTCTCTTATGATTATTTTACTCTAGGGCACCAATAAGTCTATTACTGAGCAAGTGGCCAAATATCTGAATCTGGCTATTCTTATTAGACCATTCATGGATGTTTGATCATTATCATTTCTTTTAAAAATTATTGACTAGTATTTTTACAGATTTTGTATCCTGTCTTTTTACAATCATGTATTTTTATTAATGTGTGTGTGCTCAATATGTTATTATAATGGTCGGTTTGTTGACTGAGAATAAAAATTGATTGATTGAGTAGCCCATCATAGAGCCCATTGAAATTCATTAAAAAGCACATTGGGGTATTTTCAGCTCTATTACCAGGACCCTAATGCACAGGGAGGTGAGGTTTAACTCCTTTATCCCCAGCCACAATCCTGAAGACAATCCCAATGGGGTTAGTATTCTCTGGGATGGGGGGAAGGAGTGATTTTCAATGAGAATACAGCTGGGAAGGAAGTGGTTAAATCTCTTCTCCCTGCTTGCCATGGTCCCAAAGAAAATAATGTCCCCGCACCACCCATCTGCTAATAAATAAATAAATAACCTGACCCTAGCTGCTTCCAGACTTCCAGAAGGAGGGATGCTAGCTAGGGTTGGAGGAGAAATTAATTTAGTTCATATTGGAATGCCAACCGACCTAATTTTGCACTTTCAAACCACTATGCAGACTCTGTTATCCTTTGAAATTTGTCCTTCTCCAAATTCTGCAACTGAGTTCTCCAATCAAAAAAGTGAAATAGCAAACTGACTATATTGAAATAATGCTGGGAAATGCCTTTTACTGGGGAAATTGCTTGCAGAAAAATGTTTATATTGGGCAGAATGCATACAAAAATGCATGGATTGAGAGAATTGTGCCCAATAATGCTTACGCATTTCCATGTTGACATTAAAAAAAAATAATCTCAACGTTCAGGAGGAACCAAGCTTAGCCCTGGAGAAATTACCAAAGTGCAAATTTAACTGAACTTAAGGGTAGAAAAATGAGAAACTAAAGAAATTGAAATTGAAATTGACAGATACATCCATCTCTAGTCCTAGCATTAAGAATCAGAAGGCATTGTGTAGCTCTTCTGTCTTTTCTCCCTTAACGTATTTTCTGTGGTAAGGACAAAAGGAGGAAAACCTGGTGGTAAAATACAGAAGGGTTATGAGTAGAAGAAGACAATGTCTGGACCCTCATAAAACTCCATGAAAGAGGGCAGGGCAATTGCACAATCAAAGCCCCATATGGAAACATGGATGTCTTCTCAGGATGTTTTTGTATCACATCTTGTTATCCCTTCGAAGGCACTCTGAAGAAAACAAATGGTTTGTGGTGCCTCTTGAAGTTTTCGAAGTCCTTTAGTGGGGCTACCTGACTGTGCGCTACTACAAGAGAGGAAACTGTTCTTGCTGGATCTAAGTGTACTGATGGTTCTTTTTCATCTGACAAATGCTATAGGATATGCCTGCTGCTTTCGGCAGGTACCTGTCATTTGTATCAAATCAACGTAAATGTGTGGTTTCAGGCTTGTACTGAAGAACCACTCAACAGCCGTGGTCGCTGTTATGCCGCGAGTTGGACAATACAGGCATTGATTGTATTATAACTTGGGTGGGTTTTTGCCCCCTCTGCTCAATTACTTTTTTGAGGTCAACATACCTTCTGCTTCCCACCTGGAGTGGGAACAAGAAAAGAGGAGTGCTCTACTTGCACAAAAATATAGAACTTATTAGGCCTTAAATATTTACTTTTTGTGCAGCTAGAGGTAGTCTCTTGTTTCCACCAAAAGCACAGAATATATAAAGCGCACACACACGCACACACACAAATATTTCTCAGGTCGTGCTTTCCCCAAAGAACCCAAAGCACTATATTGTTCTCCTTGGTCATCCTGTATTTAGTTATTAGCAACATTTTTATGCCACCCATCAACAGTATAGAGCAGTATATTGGGCAGTATAGAGATTTTAAAAAACAAAACATAAAATATAAAAATACAAACCAAACAAAATTATAAGGAAGTTCAGGTAGCATCAAAATAAAATAGCATCATCATCATCATCCCAGCAATTTAAAACCTAAGGTCTAAAAAGCACCAAAACATGCTTTTGAAGCAAAAAGCCCTGGAAAATAGAAAAGGTTGGAGAACCACAGTTGAAAAGGTCCTTTCCTCAGTAGCCACTTGCCTCGCCTCATTTAATGGGGTTAAATGGAAAAGGGCCTCTGAGGATAATCCTTGGCTCCAGGCAATTATATTTGGGAGGAGACAGTCCTAAACCTGGGATAGTTGGACCTCTTTTAGCCAGGTGGCTGAATTCAGTCTCAGAGAAGCTAGGGGATGGGGGAGGGCGTTCTATCAGTTCTATGAACAGACTCTACAGACACACACACTCCCCTCATTCAAAAAGTAGCCTGGATAATGCTGAGAAGTCCTGAGATATCAAATAAACAGAACAGCTGTATGAAAAGTTAAACAAGAATCCATTTTAACTTTCTATTGGAGCATGAGGGTGGGTGGATGTGAACCAGTGTTGTGAATGAGAGTTCTTTCAGCGTTTGTGTCCATTTGGATGAAGGTCAGGCCTTCCCGGTGAAAAGGTAATTAGACCAATCTGCCTACTGTTTAATAATCTGAGGTGTTGTTTTGCCTCATGCTTTAGCAAATGCGATGTGTCACCGAATAAATGGCAGATACCATTTTGATCTGGGATTAGCATAGGGCGCACAATCTGCGTTCTTCCCTTTCCAACGCCTTGTGGGGATTTTTTTGCGTTTGTTTGTTTGTTTGTCTTCAAATGCTCGCTGCTGTTTCTCTGCTATTTCTCTGCCAGTTCCCTGCTGTGCTGGTATTTGGAGCCGCTTCACAGGGCTGCTTTCCCTTCGTGATTGTGCGCCTGCTTGGATTTATTTATTTATTTATTTAATGGGGGAGTTAGTAGAGAGTGGCGGGGTTGTGTCTAACAGCCTCCTTGCTGCTGGTCCAAGAAACTGGCGGGGTTCCAGCACCTGGCTATGACATACAGCACCCTTCATGAAACCAGACAGAATTAAACCCTTTGTTTCCTGTTTGCCTTGCTGGCTAAAAAAAAAAAAAAAAAGCAGAGAGACTGGAGCTCCAAACAAGACAGTCTTTGTATTAATTTAATTAATCAGTTTAGTGGAGGGGGGAAATGAGAGGATGGGAGCTCTTGTAATAAATGCATGTTTTTCTTAAGATTTTAAGACAGTTGCGGTACATACGGGGGCTTGATCTTTGACTCTCTGTGTCTTGCTGGGCTCAGTGGCTTCTTAGTGGCTTCTCATGATCTGTCCCAAAGTAATTTTCATAATAACCTGGGGCGGATCTACACTGTTGCTTTAAAGCGCTTTATAACAGTAGTGACAACTGTATATGGAGTGTGTCCTGGGCCCCAACAGTTGTCACTACTGTTGTAAAGCGCTTTAAAGTGCTTTGAAACAGCAGTGTAGATCCTGCCATGGTAGTTCCTCCCGCCCTTTTCCAGCTTGAATTTGCTGCTGCTCATTAGACTTTGTGTGTTAAGAGTCCAGAGATGAAATAGTGGTGTCTGTCTGTGTTTGTGTGTCAGGGCTAGCACAAAACATTTTACCTGCTGAGGTTAAGGACAAGGTTCCCCCTTCCCTTACAATTCCTTGTACAGAGATCCTGGAAGAGCTGAAATTGGTTGGCAAAGCTAATTTCAAATCTGATGTCTTCTAACACTGAGAAGGTACACAATGAGCCCCGTTTCTGGGATTGTGCCCTTCAAAGCTCATACTTCATCTTCATGGTTTCAGATGAGCTTAAGGATGCATGTAAAATTCGCTGCCACTTTAATTTGGTCAGGTTTCTTTTTTCCAGACAGAAACCTATGCATTCAAGATAATAAATTAAGTATCCTGGAGTGTGTGTGTGTGTGTGAGTGTGTGTGATGACATTTCATATGAAAATAACTAGTCTCCAATAATCACAGTTTTAAATTAGAAAGAGCCTGTCTGAAGTACTGGATAGAGTGCTTGACTAATGGTAGAGAGATCTGAATTCAAATCCTTGTTTATCCAGGACACGCTACATTTATCACTGTGACACTCTCTTGGCCTAACCCAGGGTGGACAGAAAGTACATCTCTGGATGTTTTGGTCTTTTAAGTCCCAGCATTCCTGACAGTTGGCCATGCCAGCAAGAGCTTCTGGGAGTTGGAAGTCCAAAGCACCTGTAGGACTACCTTCTTCCCACCCCTGGTAACCTACCTCACTGGATTGCTATGAAGATAAAATGGTGGAGGCATCAGCTAATGAGCAGTTATCTCCTTGAAGAAGGGCAGGATAAAAATATAAGAAAAGGAATATGTCAATTACTCTGTGGTAGGTAGGGTAGCGTCTCTTGTTAATGTGCTTGAAAACAGATACTTATCTCCCAGTCCAGGAAAGCTGACTCAGTAGAATATATATATTTGTTGTAAAGTTCTACCATCCTTTTCTGGTTTAAGAGATGCTGACTAACGAGATTGTGTAACTAGAAACAACCTTGACTCAAACATTTCCTGGTAAATTTGTCAGAGCTCTTTTTAGGTAACATTGCTAGATGTTCCTTATTTTGAGGAATGACCCATGTTTTAATAGGATTTATTCCAGATATTGCAACTCTTTCAAACATAATGAGATTCCTCTTTATTTCACACAATTCCAACTCTGCAATGTTCTGTACAACAGATGCTTTAGTTCTATAGCATGCCCTGAAATTCTGATGTGGGAGCCCTTTCTGCCTATTAATATATATATATATATATATATATTTGAATAAGCAGTGGGACCTGCAACAAAAACGTGCAAGTGGAATGTTCCTTATACCCCACATTTCTAGCAAGGAAATGTTGCTCGAGGTGGCTGTCAAACAAAAGAAAACAAATTTTAAAATAAAAAAGGTTAAAACAAACATAAAACAAGTACATTAAGAACACAATTTAAAGACAGAATGTTTAAAGAATAAAAATAGGACCTAACTCTGCTGATGACTCTGAGATCCAGTTTGCACAGAACTCGGGCAAATTGTGGGTTAATTAACCTATGATTAGTTCTTAGGTTAACTGTGGGTTGTTTAACCCACGATTTGCCGCTGTTATGTGTGAATGGGACCTGAGAGACAACATTGGTTGAGTCAAGATTATTGGATTTTTAAGGTCAAGCTCTTTCCATACTCTTTCCACATATATTTGCGAAGGTGTTGTATTTTGTGTGTTCTTTCTTTAAATAAAATATGTATTGAAGTGTATACTTTTGTGTGTGCACATTTTTAAAAGGTACCCATTTTATTCAAGAACTTCCCACTGTTGTAATTCAGTTTTCTGTGCACTTTTCTCAACTATACACATTTTGTATGCACTTTCCCCTAATATGCACATTTTGGGGTGTACATTCTCTTCACTCCCCACCCATTATGAACATCACAAAGTTCATAAAAATGTGGATTTCAGTACACAACTCTGCATCAGCTCACTTATAGGCTCATGATATGCCAGTTGGGTAAATCCATTAAAAATAGATGAGAACTATTAGATTCCAATCCAAACACCTTAAAACTTATGGCTGTACATGTGTGTGTGGGGGGGGGGGGTAGCCTACTGTTTATTGTTTTATTGTTTTATTAACTTATTTAAAAAGAAAAGACTCATTTCATCTTTTTCCCACAGGTGACAGTTACCAATTGCTCTACATGTGCAAATGTTCCTGATCGGGAAGACATATTTAGAAGTGCAAGCGGTACTGTCTCCACCAGTCAAGCACCCCAAAATGGTACGTAGATCTCTTTTCTTTCTATTTTTAAAAACACCTCTTACTTTCCTATGCCTGTGTACTCTGCCCCTCCTTCCCATACACATATGTACAAATTGTGTGCAGGGAGCCTATATTCCATAGTTATAAGAAATGTATGCAAGTGGAATTATTCTGTATTTGATGACTTTTAAGGCTGTGGACAGATTAAAAGTAAAACTTTAGCAGATCAGTACTTATTTATCTTGGGTTTGTTTTTCCAATAGGAATCGTTGTGGCTATGTAATAATTGTCTATTTCCCCATGTTGTCCTGTGTGCCCAGGTGGCCAAGGTGGAATTCCAAGGTTGAGGGTGGCTCATGTGTGGGGAAAACTGAGTAGCTGTCAAATCTGTGCAGAGCCTTCATTCACTACCATGCTCTTTCGATGCAGCCCCAGATTTAAGAGTTGCCAGTGTCCTTGCTGTCCCTGGCAGTTAAAATGAAATCTGCTCTCCTTTCATTATACCCAAAATCAGATTCTGGGAGGGAGGCGCTGCTCTGTGTTGAATGGTAGGCCAGCCCAAGTCTGCCAATAGCCCATGACCAGATATTTTGTAGTGCTGAGGTGAAACAGGCCCTCCAAATTCACCCAAAATCAAATTCTGGAAGGGAGTGCCTCACTCTGCCTAATGGTAGGGCCAGCCCCAAGTCTGCCAATTGCTATAGCCAGATTTTTCATAGTGTTGAGCTGAAACAGGCCCTCCCAATTTGCCACCCCATTTGGAGGTGGCAAATTGAGGAATCATTCTGGTATTCCCTTCTCACCCACCACTCTGAGGGTTGAGAGAAATTCTAGAAATGTTATAAGGGTATTGTGAGGGAGAAGTGGTGGCAGTTTCAGTGGCATTTTTCCCCGTCTTCCTTTTCATAGATCGTAGAATAGAATCATACACTCATCAAATCATAGAATAGTAGAGTTGGAAGGGGCCTATAAGGCCATCGAGTTCAACCCCCTGCTCAATGCAGGAATCCACCTTAAAGCATCCCTGACAGATAGTTGTCCAGCTGCCTCTTGAATACCTCTAGTGTAGGAGAGCCCACGACCTCCTTCCCTAGGTCATTGGTTCCATTGTCACACTGGTCTTAACAGACAGGAAGTTTTTCCTGATGTCCAGCCAAAATCTGGCTTCCTGTAACTTGAGCCCATGATTCTCCGTCCTGCACTCTGGGATGATCGAGAAGGGATCCTGGCCCTCCTCTGTGTGGCAACCTTTCAAGTATTTGAAGAGTGTTATCATATCTCCCCTCAGTCTTCTCTTCTAAAGGCTAAACGTGCCCAGTTCTTTAAGTCTCTCCTCATAGGGTTTTGTTTCCAGACCCCTGAGCATCCTCGTTGCCCTCCTCTGAACATGCTCCAGTTTTTCAGGACTGGGGGACCTCTTTCAGTCCATGAGCCATATTCCATTGGAGACGCTCTCAGGCTAGGACAGGCAAGCAAGCAATGTTCGAGATAGGCAGCATTCTCCAAACATTGTCTCTCTGCTGGCCTCGATCCCGATTCCTGTTTGCGTTTGCAAAATTATGAACAGGAGGAAAACAATACTTTTTAAAACAGTATTATCAATGTTTCAGTTTTACAAAACAAAACAAAACAAAATAAATCTTGGAGGGTTTTTGAATCCCAACAATTCAGTTCATTTGCTCAAGATGTAACCATGCAATTTCACAGCAGTACTAGAAATCAGTAGGATGTATGACGACAGTTGTGGCATTCACATACAAAAAAATGTGGCATTCAGATTCACAATGCGAATGTGGCATTCACATGTGGCATTCACATGTAGACAGATGTGACATTCACATGCAAAGATGTGGCATTCACATGTGGCATTCACATACAAAGAGATGTGACATTCACATGTGGCATTCACATACAAAGAGATGTGGCAGTCACATACAAAGGGATGGGGAATGCACGTACATAGACAGTTTCATGCTATGATCTGCTCCGTTCTTCTTTTCTCTGTTCCATGGATCTCATGCAGAACATTACCACCATTACCACAGCTTGTTCCTTCTCTTAGTGGCCTTCACTTACAAAGCTGCCTATCATCACACCAGGCCACTGGTTCATTTAGGGTGCAATCCTAGGCATGTTTAGACCCAAAAAAGTCCATGCTGGGTGGGAAATGCTGAGAGTTGTAGGCCATTTTTTCCTGTCTAAATAATATGTTTAGGATTGCAAGTATTTTCAGCTCCGTCTGGCTGTAGCTCCCCAAGGTCTTTCCCTGGTCTTCTATCTAAAAACCTTTTTTTAGCTGGAGATAACAGGGATTGAACCTGGGACATTTTTCATCCCAAGCATGTGCTCTGGTGCTGTGCTATGGCCCTTTCCCTATGGTAACACAATAAACAGGGAGCAGTAGCTACTACCACTCAACATTTAATGTCATCAATGTATTGGACCGTGTACAGTAAGCAGAAATGGTCTGCCTATTTAATCTCTAAATGAGAGGATGGATGGCCCAAGTCCACAGCAGAGGGCAAGATTGCAAGGATTTTTTAATCTCTCAAACCTGACTAAGTGTTCACAGCCTTCAGTATTTGTCTTTGTAATACAGATTTTAAAAAGATGCCTATAGTGCATATTTTGTGTGTGTTCATTCAGAAATCAATCCTGCTATTTGGACTGGGACATACTCCCAGGTTTGTGTGCATAGGACAGCCTTCCCCAATCTGTTGCCTTCCAGATGGTTTGGACTACAACTCCCAGAATTCCTGACCAGTGGCCATACTGACTGGGGTTCATGGGAATTGAAGTCCAAAACCTCTGGATGGCAACAGGTTGGAGAAGGCTGACATAGGACATCATTCAAGGCTGATTTTCCATGCTTTCCCCTTGCACAAGGTCTTCTTGCTGTCCTACAGCTACAACAAGAACAGCTACACCTTCATTTCATTTTCAATATGTAGAACCACCTTTCTGAACCGTGGCCCACCCAAGATGGCAACAGTGCTTGGGCAGAGTAATGGACTGGATGGATTCACAGCCCCACCAGATTTGGAGCCACCAGCCTCCACTGTAGTAATGATTTCTAAATTTGAATCTAGACATGTAGATTGGCATATGCAAATTTTGTGCGAACCCATGTCCTCTTTTTTGGGGTGAAGTTCAAGCTTGAAGTGCATAAAGCTCGTGGATTTTGGCTGTGGCCAATTCTGCCATCTCAGAGAGCCCTTTTCATCCCCACCCCAAATCTTTTGATACTGTAGAAGCCATAACAATAATCAAATAATGTGAACTCTTTGGCTAAGGAATGGGTTAAGCCAAGCCCCACCGAAGTCGGAAGACAATGAGTATGGTGTTATAACAGAGGTATTATGCGTATGGAGTTACTCAGTGGAGCAAAGTTACAAATATTAGCATTTCCAGGGCCAAGTTGTGTTTACTAAACATTACACGGTAGACGTCCTTTTATTTCTGTCCTTTGTTACCACCTTTAGGGGGGCTGCAGTGGTCTCATTACTCATTCATTTCCTTTTATGTTTTGTTTAAACATGCACAATTACTGATCAATGTTCACCCTTCCCACGCAGTTTGCTGCAGGTATTTCTTAGTAGAACGGTGGGACACCATGTGGGAAAATGAGTGTTTATCTGAAAGCGTTTCCCCTCCTAGCAATCAATCCCTTGAATTAAGGGGTAGTCTAAATTCCACATTGAGAGCCTTCATCGCATTTTCTATTTTAGAAGTCGGGTTTGTGGTTTGCAACTAGGGATTGATAGATCTATCCACTTCAGTTTCTCTTCATTTCTCATTTATCCAACCTTAGGTTCCATTCTTCCAGTCGTAAATTCAATAAATCCTGAAGTTTGAGATTTTTAAAAAAATTATTACTATTATTAAAACGCTCACATTGAAAAACATAGGCATTTTCGTGCACATTTCTTCTATGGCATACATTTTTGCTCAATATCCACGTTTTTGCAATCAGTTTTCCTAATAGAATACATTTTTTAAAAAATCACCTACTATCTGCATTTAATGGGAGGCCTCCATTGCAAAATTTGGAGAAGCGTAAAATTTGATGGGTCACGAAGTTTCAGTTCATGGAGTGGTTTGGAAGTGCAAAATTAGGTAAGTTTATATTAAAATGTGAACTGAACGAATTTTGCCCCCATCCCCATTTGTAACCCTCTAGTCCTTGTGGCAAGGCAGCATTTTAAGTGGATGCAGAAATATTTTTGAAAGGCTACCTTAAAAAAACCCCACACAGCTGTAATTAGAAAACAGCCTTCCGGGGCCAAGGGTGGAGAAATTAGGGCAGCAGCCCTCTCCCCATCAGGGAATGCTTTTGGACTACAACCCCCATCAGTCGCAGCCAGCATGGCTAATGATCATGGATGATGGCAGTTTTAGTCTAAAGATCTAGAGGGAACTGAGTTGGGGGAAAGTGGGCTATGGGCTTAGATCCCTTTTGTACATTAGAGTTGTTCCCAGTTGCTTACCCGTTTAGAATTTCTTAGCCAGTCAGGCTGAAGCAGAATGGATGCAGAGCTCAGAATAAGAGTTGCTACTGAGTTTCAACTAAAGCAGGGGTGTGGACCTTGGGCCTGCAAGCCAAATGTGGACCACTTGAGGTCCCAATCCCATCCTCAGAGGTTTGCCAGAACACTCCACCCCTTCCCTGGCCCCACCCTTTTCCCGCCAACCACTGATTGTTTCACGGTTTTTGCAGGCTTCCCCCACCTGCATTTGATAAGGTTGAAATGCCTCTCTGAAAGCTTAGTTACATGCAGTAAGAGCTTCAAGCTAAAATATGCTGACGTTTTTGTTATTTTACCCCCACCCCTTTTCCCTTCGGCAATATTCCTACTCGCAGTATCTTTCAGTAGAGTTTTAACATCCCTGCTCGAAATGCCTGGGGCTGTTTCTCCAGATCTTGACCACGCTGAGCCAAAAACGGAAGTCAGAAGTTGCAACGCAAAGTGAGGTGTTGAGATTAAAAAGATCTGGGTCATCGTCAATTTCAGGCTGATAAAATCAAACTGCCATTTCTCAGTCGCATTAGTTCAGTGGTGGTAATATGCCAAAGTTCTTGCAGCTTATTACATTTCAAATACTTCAACACTTAACAGTTTTTAATTGGTAGCTGTGTTTTTTTTTTCTTTTTTGGCAAAGCTGTTATTCAGCGTTTTGTGGCATTGCAGTGAGAGAGGTGGACTCGCTCCAAGGCTCAGAGTTTTGACTTTTGCCCTATAGCCAGTAAAAACTGACTGAAGAGGAAACTTGGGGTAGGCTAGGGGTTGTCTGAATCCAAAACAGTCATTTTGCGGTTCCGTAGGAGTTTTGGTGGACATTAATATGTTTAGCTTAGTGATATTAAGAACTTTGTACTTGAAATCTAACACCATGCAAGCTTCTTTAGAAGTCTAGGAAGTATTGAGTAATGACAGATTTCCATTTTTGTTTTACAACTACAGAATAGGGCTGGGTAATAATAATAATAATAATAATTATTATTATTATTATTATTATTATTATTATTATTATTATTCCAGGGGGAAAATCTGTGAAATTGAAATTTCACAGAAGGCAAAGCCAGCCAACCAATTTTCTTATCCAAACCATCTCAAATGAAATGACTGGTTCCTTTAATTTGCACCCCATCCCAAATTAGTAGTTCCTCCTCAATTACACTTAATTTGCAATCTCTTGCTGTCCCTTCCCTCTAGTTCTATCTCTCACTTCTCTCTCTCGCTATCCCTTTTTGGGGGACAATTGTCCCCATGTCATACAATCAAGCTTAGAAGAAAGATTTCCATTAACTCCAAAGGAAGCCCCCACCAAACTTTAATTGCCATTTGGGGGAGGAATTTTAGGGGAGTGTTCCAGCATGTGGGGTGAGTTAACTGCAATTCCCTCTTGATAATTGTTGTGTGTGTCAATTAAGCTAAGAAAGAAATCTTCCATTGGTATCGATGGATGCTCCGGGCTCTTGGCTATATACCCGGGGCCCTGGGAAATAGATTCAGGGCTCGAGCTTCATCAGCCCAGGCCTTAGCAATGTCCCTTGGTGGAGTACAATTTCCACATTGCAGACTTTACTGTGGAGAGATTGCTTTAAACGGACCCCTACTAAATGGCTGTAGCTAGGAATCTGAGCCTTACTTTGCATGAAACGTTATCATGGCTCTATAGTAACTACTTCTATGTAACCAGGCCCTCTGCTTCCTGTTACTCTTAATTGGTGTAAATTAGAAAACCTGCTGTCAGGCTTGTCAGGGCAAAATAATAATAATAATCTGCAGTTACTAATGTCTCTTCTTGGCCTCTGGAACCCTGATGGAGGTTCCCTGCCAGAGACTGAAGGGGGAAGTTTGAGCTACAAAAGTAGGACTATAGTGTAGATGCTACCATACAGGAATTCTCCTCATATATTTGGTAGATTTCTTTCTTTTCCCCTCTTCTCTGCTCTTTGTGAAATTATTAGACTTCCACACATGCTTTTCCATGAAAGCGAATAATCAAGCCAATAACCTAAGGTAGAAATGAAACTGGTGTCTGGCTCGGAGCTGGCACCCTGAAGGCAAGACCACCTCAGGATACTGCTAACAATTTTTCTTCTAGTTTTCTAAAGTTGATACACAAGTACAGGGGGGGGGGGGAAATGAATTTGACATTTGCACTAATTTTTTTCCCAATGAAATTTTATTTTTTTTCAAAATAAAGTTAACAAAATAAAGGCAAAATAATAAGAAAAGAACGTACATAAATCAACATCGCTAAAGAAACAAAGGAATCCCAGTAAGTATAAATGTATAGCTGATATACTTATGGAACGTCTATAGGAAAACATCCTAAGTAGGAGCACTAAAGTAAAACTGCAAGTTATACAACATATAAAAAGACTCTGTGTGAGTCTATCTCATTTTGTGTGTATATGAGTATTAATCAGAAACTATATATATCAGCAAGTGTACTTGGTTGGAATGTTATCATAGGTTTTAAGAGCTTCAGCATACGAAATAAATTGAAACCATGGTGCTGTAATTTAATTCTTTCAGTTAGGATTCCTAGCTCAATGCACTTACTAAGTAAATTTATACATGCTAGTCTCCCAAATTTTATTAATCTGCTGCTCTTTAGTTGGTTGCTTTGGAGATTTCCAGTTACATGTTAGACATGACTTTACAGCCATATACAATTGTTTAAGATGGTCTTTGTGGAGGAATCCATGTTCATTAGGTTCAAAAAAGATGAAGCATCATTGTTTTAAGACAGGCTAGGATAGGATGATTAGAGATGTATGAGAATTCCGTTTTAGGGTGAAATCATAACTGATTTTACTGGTTCAGCCGTGATGGATTTAGTCCCATTTCCCCCATTGGCGTAAATTCAATCTGTAGCAAGTCGATCCAATACATGGATTTCATTTTGTTTGTTTTAATGGCAGTAATTTGCGCAAACTGCATCTTTTTTCTCCCCCCAAAAAACAAGATCCCATTTGTACAAATGCGTTTCAGCAAATCACAGGATCCTTTTTTTAAAAAATATGTCTACTTAATGTGCACAAAAATATGAACATTTCCAGAATCGGGGTGGGGGGGTGGGGGATCTGACACAGTCGCTGCCACTTATAAGAACATAAATCCCATCAGGCTTAAATGGAACAGAATTCCCAGCATCACATCTCCCTGTTTTTTTCAGGACCCTGGACAGATTTATGAGAGCTAAAACTTAGGAAGAGCTGTTGTCTCAGCGACATCAAAGTCCTTCTGCAGCCTTCTGAAGTCCGGCAAGTCAGGATTTTATGTTAATTCCACTCCCTCTGAGGACTGTCCACTTCTTAAAGGGCCATTGTCCAGTTCTGCAGCCAGTCTTGACCCTGCCCCCCTGTGAGCAGTGAGATCTATTCGGGACAGGGAAAGCTTGCTATACTTCAGTCCACCTTTATGATCAAGGAAATCCATCCAAGTTCTCAAAGCTCATGGCTGTTGACTTGCAGTGTTGTGTGAATTTCCTTTCCTTTACAATGCATAAAAATAAGTAGAGTAGAACTTAGTGGGTTGGATCCAGACTTAGTCATACTTAGTGCAGACACATTGAAATTAATGTGACTAAAGTGATTTATGACTTGTGAGTCTCTTCTAAGTATAACTAAATCTGGATGCAACCTCGAAACTCACCAATGATCTCAGGGTAGCTTGCAAGAATGAAAACAATAGAATTTAAATATACATAATCACAAAAATAAAAGTTGTTTTTCAATCATGCTGACTTTACTCACAAATTTGGAGTCCTTGGTTTGTTTTCAGTTTGGGTAGGACGTTTACCAATTGTTATTCTTTTCTTTCTCTTTGCATATGACCCCATAATTTTCCCCAACAGATAAACTGTGAAACCTCTAAATCAGATTTGCGTGGTAGTGTAAATTGAAGTATTGTAGAAGAAGTAGAATGGACTTCTGTCTCCAGGGACGGTAGGAAAAGGACATGCAATTAATAGGATTTTTTCTTCATTTCATGTGAATTTCTCCCCCCGCCCCCAACTTCTAAAGATAAATATACTGCTTATTTTGAAGGCAGGTTAAAGATTTATGAGATGTATGCATCTTGAATAATTCTTCCTGTAGAATCCCCTTCATTGAACTTTTATTTATTTATTTATTTTTTCATGTGGGAGAGAACTTTTGAAGGCTGACAAAAGCAGTACTTTAGAAGTGAAGTTTGAAAACATTTCACAAAGAAGCACTGACGACATTCCCAGGATGGGAGGTTGTAAGTCAGGGTTGGGGGAGATGGAGCATGATATTTTATCTTGGGAATAAGTTGTTTGGTAAGTGAAGGACATTTTTAGTATCTAATAAATATCTTGATTTCTGGGGATGCAAATTAAATAGATGTTTGGAGGGTACTGGCAAAGTCTGGGCTTTTGAATTCAGACTGAGAACCTTGTTTCAGGGTTCATCCTCTGGCAATGTTTTGCAAACTAGTCTTGGTTGCAAGCCCCAAAGGACCAGAGACCTTGGGGTTTTCTGTCCATCCCCCATTCCTATTTTCCTACCACTCAAACCCATGCCAGTGTTCTAAATAGTGCTTGTTTATAGGGTGGCCAGTTTTCAAGGTCTGCCCTCTGTTTGAAGACATCCTCTTTTTGAATGGCTGCTCTGTCCCATTCCTGTTTTAAAGATAAAGACCCATAGGAACTGTTTCCCATCAACCATTAGAACTGGGCAGCAGACTGGAAAGATAGGCACACTGGTCACAGCTTTCCACACTATGGTGAGATGTACTGTCTTCCTATTAAAACTGCAATACTTATTTCTAAATGTGCATCTATACATAGAAATAGCACATGCAAATATTATGCACATCACAATCCTCTTTTGCCCTCTCTTTTTTGGTGATACGTTTCCTCTTTTTTGAAATTCATAAATGGCCACCCTATTTGTTTGTGTATTGGCTACAATGGCCCAACAAAATATGATGCTATTGTCCACAACCATTGAACCCATCATTATTATTATTTGCTTTATTATGCCGCCCCATAGTCTAAGCTCTATGCAATCCTCAGCTGCAACCCAGACATTAATTCATACACAGACTTACCTACAAACCTACTGAAAGTGACATGCTTAGACTCACATCTTGTTTTGCCCACAATGCTTCCATTACTCTGCTGCTCTGGCAGTCTCTGGTGGTAAAAATGTTCTCTCCCCCTCCCCACCATTCACACTGGACACTGCCAGGTGAGAATTTAATTTCAGCTCAGATTTGATAAGCATCTACCAAAATTCACCCATGTTATCCATATTCAGGACAAAAAGAATTTAAGATTATTATTATTATTTTAAAAAATCAAATATGGGAAAAACTGAAATGGACAGATTTGTGCATCCGGGCCCAAGGCTTTGAGTGCTTTGTTCGTAGAAGTCCAGGTTCGAATCCCTGTAAATTCAACCGTGTTAAAGCTGCAGGAGCCCTGTCCTTTTTGCCAGATACAGAGGGAAGGGCTCCTGTAGCTTTAACTGTTGTGATGAAGAGGGAATTGCACCAGGTGCTGCATGCCTACAAGTGACACCTGCTGAAATTCCCTTTTCTATACAACCATTAAAGATACAGGAGCCCTGTCCTCCTTTTCATATGGTCAGTTAGGGTTACCACATCGTTTTTCTGACAAGCTCCTCATCCAACTATATAGCAAACATGTACAACATGGTCCTCTCCAGGCTGGAAACAGCAGTACCTATTTGAATTTGGCTAATAAAGATAGGTGAGGATTTCATTTCAGTTCTACTTGCATACCCAAAATGTTTGGGGTCAGACGTTGTTTCCGAGAAAGATATAGGAGTGATATCCTTGGATTCTTAGCATACATGGACCTTCCCCCACTGCCCACAGCATAGCAATGTGTCATCAGTGCTGTGCTACAGCCTTACATTTAGGGTGAGTTGCAGGAAGACTCCTTTTGCTTAAAACTTGAAACAGGAAATAGCTTACTACTTGAGCTTATTAGCAAGTGCTTGCGGAGCACTTGTGTCACGATGCACAATTGAGGGCTATGTTTTCTGCTCCTTAAATAACCAGCCCCAACATAGATTAATTACAATAGTAATGGTCTTCAGTTGTATATGTGCAGTTCTTGCCTTGTATTACAAAATGTATACTGTTTAAGGCAAGGCGTTTTTTATTTTACAGAGGGCAAGGGCTGGATTGTAAGCACTGTGCCAGACGATGTCACCTGAAACCAACAGGGATGGATCATGTGATAATATCCCATACAAACCTCAGCTGCCTGCCCTAGAATAACTATTTTTGAGTGTGGCAATAAAATCTCCCTGAGAATGCAAGCACCTGTCTAGGCCCTGTAAATTTAACATCAGTCTGCTTCCTTTACAGTAAGGCTCTACTTACTATTCTCTCTGTGTTTCTCTGTAGTCTTTGGTAGTAAATGCTTGTCTCTAGCTATTTACAAGCCATTCTTGAGACCCTGCAGGCTACAATTAACCTCGACCACAGCAGCAGCTTTGCTGATTGGTTATGCTGTGGGTGTTGATTGGTTATGCTGTAGGTGATGAAATTAACCTGGACCACAGCAGCAGCTTTGCTCATTGGTTATGCTGTAGGTGATGAAATATGCCTGCTCTCTTTGTACCAGTGTAATAAATCACAAGCTGGAAGAAAGTTCAATCGTGTTTAAGCAAGTTGAAGATTGTTTGATAGAGCTATCCTTTCCCAGGAAAAGTTCCAGCGGATGCCCATGGCAGCAGTTAAAATGATAAACAAAAATCAGTAAAAACAGAAGTTAATTGCAAAATAGAAACAGTAGGTAAAGAACAAGTTGATGAAACCCCAATACCATTAAGAGCCATTAATGAAACTTGGGAACAGGAAAGATTTCACCTGGTGTCTAAAAGGTAAAAGTGGTACCAGATGAATGGGTATAGGATAGGAGTTTGACAGTTTAGGTGCCAAAACTGAGAAGCCCTCTCTCTGTCTGAGGGTAAGGGCACCCAGATGAGTACTTCTGAAGAATTGTAATTGGCAGGTTCAGGTGGGAGAAAGTGATCCTTAGAGTAGAAATTGTTTTTGCATCTACTTATACCACAACTATCACAAGAAAATCTTTCTCTATGACAGCCCCCTTCCGTTGTTGAGATGTACTAATGAAGCTCTGCTCTGGATTCGTTCTGTGAGGGAAGTACAGTAATCACCTACCATGAGCAGGGCCTTTTTTGTGGTGGCTCCAAAGTTGTGGAATGCTCTCCCCCAAGTAGGGTGGATGTTTATGGATTTCCCCAAAAGAGGAAATACATCACTAAAACAAAAACAAAAAAGAAGAGGAGGTCACAGATTTGCACAACATTTGCACATGTTAATAAATATGTGTAGAAGAAAATGTAGAAATAATTGCTATCATTTCAACACAAATGCATTTCACCATAGGGGTAAAGACTGTGACCAGGGCTCAACTGAAGTGCACTGATAACTGTTAGGCACATTACACATTCCATATGCCACTTTCCTAGTTTTATTTTCTGTTTTTTATTCCACATTATCCAAAATACCACAACAAATGTCATTGTGTGTCCTATGAGGTATAAAATGCACAAGAAGGAAATAGCATTTTCATGCTGGGATTGTAATGATTTGGCACAAGGTGTAGATCTGGCTCAGGTGACCTGTATGCCTTGCTCAGTCTTCTGCCCAGGTGCTGTCAATGGGCATCTTCAAGGCCCTTCTGGTTTCCCTTCATAAGGTTCTTTATCTTCAAGCCAGACTTAGCCTGGACAGTTCTTCCAGCAGATGATGCCTTCAAATAGAGGTCTATCCTCTGACATCCTTTCAAATAGAAGATTGTACCCTGTAAAGTAGGACACATGGCCACCCTAACTCCAGGAAATTCATGTGATTGATTCTCTGGTTTCTTTTCCTAAACAAATTAAAATCTGTCAGGCATTTGGGGATTAGTGGAGATTCCCACTGTCTTTATGTAGTTTTGAACTTTTGTAATTTTTAGTTGTGGTTTCTTCCTTTCTTTTCTATTCTGTGTGGATTGTTTCTGTTTTAAACTGTTGCATGCTACCTTGTGATTATGTTATTTCCCCTGTTTAAAGGTGATCTATAATAATTGGAAATATTATATTATATATTATTTATTACATTGATGTACCACCCCATAGCCAAAGCTCTCTGGGCAGTCTACAAAGATTAAAAACATTGAGCATTTAAAAACCAATATACAAAATTTGGAACCGTAGAAAGCATAAAAAGAAACTACATCTCAACCATCCACTGCTCAGTTAAAAAACTCAACATATGCTGTTAAATGCCTGGTAGAAGAGAAAAGTCTTAATCTGGCACCGAAAAGATAACAATAAAGCTGTGGGCAGGCTACAAATTTTGGATACTTTTTAAAAAAACTATCTCCTAACAATCCCACACAGATGATGATGATGAAAGCTTACTTCCCAGAGTAGTTTGTCAGAACATGAATGGCTGAGGGACTTTGATTGCTCAAGTAGGAATGAAGGAAGGGGAAACAAATCAGGCGTCTCATGCCTATCACCAATGCTGTAAGTGTCCACAGTATAAAAACCATGTTACAGCTAATCATTCTGTAGAAATGAGTCCCTGCAATGAATTATGGATGCATGTTTATTTCTGGTCCATTTCAGGTTCAGGTATGTTCAGTTGCAAGTCTGTTCTGTCTCCTTTTCTGTGATTTAAAAAAATGCATGAACATGCTCATTTAAATTATACTAATTTCCCCCTTAAATATGAACATTTGTAAGCATTTCCCCTTTAAAATATGCTTTTTGTATGCATTTTTACCAAAAAATATGCATTTCTGTGTGTATGTTTACTACAGTGTGCATTTTTGGGCATATCCTTTTGGAGCAGAGAACTGCAAAATTTGTAAAAAGAGTGCAATCCAAAGTATAGCTGCATTTTGGCCTGTGTAATAGTCTGGGAAGTTAAAATTAGGTCTGTTCACTTAAAAAATGAATTTCTCCTACGTCCATACATTGAACAAATCTTTTCCTAATATCTAGCATCCTAGAAGCAGGCATTCTGGAGTGCCTAAATTATTCTTAATACAGGTTAAATACTTCACTGTGATTGGGTTGATAGAGAAAACAATTTAGGGAGTGTCAGCTCAAACTAAGTAACCATTCCAGAAATTTATCCAAGTCCTTGAGTTGTGATTTGAGTTACTGGTGGAGTCAAAAAAGTTTCTTTTTACCCTGGATTTCTTGTGATTAAAAAGGCTACCATGTTCATTATATTCTGTAGTAGTGGTGGTTTCATTCTGTTAGAAGTCCAGCCTGATTTGCTCTGCTGTTTTGTACTTCTGATTTATGATTCAGTAATGTTTGCCAAGCTCCTCTTTCTGGAGTCAGCCACTTCTGCTGACAGCATACTGTCCAGTTTATAAACTGTTCTTTGCATTTTATACTAAGTGCATTGGAAGGCCTTATCAAAACTCTTACCTTACAACAGGACTCTCTGTGTTTTCAATATTGCAAGTAGCTTTGTTACACAAGGGTGAGTTTTTAATTTATGGCACAGCTGCAAACAAGGCCATTATATCTCATCAGATAAATACTTGGACTTGAATAATTCTGCAGCTTAAATGCATCAAGTGTTTGTAGGTTTCCTTCCTCACTGATTTTTTTTTAAAAAAAACCTCATCAACTGTGCAAAGTCTACTTCTAACTGTAACATGATTGATGATGAGGTCCACTGATGAGGGAGCTATGAGGTAAAACAACTAGGTTTCCATTAAGCAGTTGATTCTGTAAGGGAAAGTAATATGGAGAAACAGTGTTTACCTGGGCAGTTATTAAACATGAAGACTCTGTAATATCAGCTGCAAATAAGCAGCTAATAGGGAGTAGGTATTTATGTTATTATTTATTTATTGCATTTTTATACCGCCCCATAGCCGAAGCTCTCTGGGCGGTTCACAAAAATTAAAACCATGAAATCTTTTTAAAATATATTATAATAATAATAATAATAATAATAATAATAATAATTTATTTCTTACCCGCCTCTCTGTCTGGATCGAGGCGGGGAACAACAACATGATAAAATACATAAAACTGATTAAAACATAACACATATTATTAAAACTGCATAAAAAATCCTAAAACATCCTAAAAACACCCTTAAAACATTCTAAGGCACAATCTAAAAACACAGAATAACATACAATATAAAAACACAACCAGAATAAAACCAAGCAGCAGGAATTAATACAGATTAAAATACAAATTTAAAACAGCAAGGATTAAAATTGAGTTAATTTAACTGTTAAAATACTGGGAGAATAAAAGGGTCTTCACCTGGTGACGAAAAGAGTACAAAGTAGGCTGTTTTGCTGTTTTATTAGGTGGAAATAATGTTCTAATTACTAATCCATAAAATATCTTTATTTTATTTATATTAACATGTTTATGATGTTGTTGTTTACAAAAATGCATTCAAGGCAATGCACAGAATTAAACATCATTAAACTATAAAATACAGGCCATTAAAAATTCTTCAGGATGCAATCCTATGCATGTTTAGACTGCAATGCACTCTGCGTGGGGCTGCCCTTGAAGACGTCTCAGAAGATTGCTCACTGGAACATCCTATAAAGACCACATAACACCAGTCTTCAAAGAATTGCACTGGCTGCCTATATGCTTCCGGTCGGAATTCAAGGTGTTGGCAACGACGTTTAAAGCCTTAAACAGCTTGAGACCTTGTTACTTGAGGGAGCACCTCTCCCTATATATGCCTGCCCGAGATTTGAGATCTGTTGGAGGAGCCCTCCGCTGCGTCCCACCAACAAACACAAGATATACATTATGGTGGGACATGAGAGAGGGCTTTCTCTGTTGTGGCACCTCACTTGTGGAATACCCTCCCCTTGGAGGCCCGACTGGCGGCAACACTGGCTTTATTTCGGCACCAAGTTAAAACATGGCTTTTTATCAAAGCATTTGAGGACTAAATTCTCCATGGTTATACAGAGCTTAAATTGTTTTTAATTGTTTTATTGCTTTTAAATTCTATCAGTTTTAATTTGTTAATGTATTAATACATTTTTAGCTGTGCAAATTATTTTTGTTTATATTGTTCTGATTTTATCTGTATGCTGCCCTGAAATCCCAGTGATAATAGGGCAGGATACAAATGTTTAAATAAATAAATAAATAAATATAAATGTTTAGACAAAAAATAATATTCCTACAACTTCCAGCTTTCCCCAGCCACCATGTTTCTGTCTAAGCATGCACAGGATTGCACCCTACAGTGACTACATAAATTAAGGGACAATCCTAAGCATATTTAGACATGCATAGGATTGCAAGCAGGATTGCTGGTCGAGGCATGCTAGGAGTTCTAGGCCTTCTTTCTGTCTAAACATGCACAGGATTGCACCCTTTTGCACCCTTCAACGGTTAATTTAGAAAAGTGTCTTCACATCTTTCTGAATGCCGAGAGAGAGGAAGCCAAGTATACTTCTGGAAGGAGCACGTTCTGCAGTTTGGGAGCAACACAGGAGAAAAGCCATTCCTGCATGCCTGACAAACTTGTCTCCACATGTAATGGTATCTACAGGAGGGGCCCTCCTGCTGATCTTCGTAACCAGACAGATTCATAATTAGGCAGGTGGTTCCTAAGGTTCTTCGATTCTGTCATTCTGCACCCATTGGAATTCTCCAAGGAGGAAGAGTTAGAGGCCCCAACACACACTGCCTAACGGTGTTTTGACCTCTGCCTGCCCTTTGCACCACACCTGCATTAGCCTGATCCCACACATCTGAGTGCTTGCCTCTGCTTCAACCTTTTGCCTGCTATATTACCTTCCTTCTTTGTTAGCCCTTCATTCTGAGTCTGCTGCAGCCAGCACAGGGTACATTTTCCTTTTCTTCCACATTCACTTTAAAAAACAACAACCAAGTTCTCTGGAATTTGAAGAACTTTGTGACTTTGGGTGAATTGGTATTATAACATTTCTAATCTGTGCCATTCCGCAACATAATTAGAGGTGATGGGGATCATAGCCTCAAGTCAGGTGGTATTTGGTGAACAAGGATGTCATTTTAGATTAGATGTATACAAATAAGTTGCTTTTCTTCATGGTAGTAATACTGCTTGGAAATCAAATCTCTTTAACACTTAACTGTGTTAAACTATGTGCACTTAACTGGAAGTATGTACTGTTAAATTTACTGGAACATTCTCCTGAGTAGACCTGCATAAGATTGCACTGTAAGTATCCCAGCCAGAACAAAAAGGAGAAGCTAGTCAAACCAGCATCCATGTGAATTGCAGGTCTCCAGAACTGAATGGGGGAGGCCCCAGGCATTTCTGTCTTGCCAAAACCATGGCCTGATTCACACATGCACAAAAACATGTGGTAGAACTCAACTTACACTACCAATATGACATCAGACTGTAAATGGGAGATCATGCCCTGAATGTTCTTCTCAGATTTTTTTAAAAAAATAAACCTCTGTCTGTGCACATAAAAAACTATTACACCATAATGAATTATTGTAACTCAGCTTTCTCTGTAAGATGCTGGTTTCCCATGTATTGGGAAACTGTTTTCACTTTCATTTGTCTTTGGTTTCATTTGGGGGGAATACTCGAACATGCAATCAGCAATGCTATTTCTGCATATTTGAATTGGCCATGAGAATTAGTAAATCTATAGATATTTTGCTAGATTTTCCTAGCTGTCTATATTCTGTTACTATTCTCATTAATGCATAAATCAAACAGTCCTACCGATTTTCTTGGAATGGGAAGAAATAGGTTTACTTTCTCCCTTTATCTTCTTTTATTTTATTTTATTTTGGTAAGGTGGGGTTGGTACATTTGTGTAGCGTAGTGCCTGTGTGCCTAGAGTGTCTACAGAACTCATGCATTTTTTCAACTTCTCAAAGCTGATGCAAAAGTAAAGGAAAAGCTTCTGTGAAGAGCAGTAATTTTAGAACCCACTTCAATGCAGGCATGGAAATGAACGCTGAATGCAGATGAACTGGTTGATCTGGGTCTCTGTAAACTGATGCCTGTTAAATGGTTACTTCGGGAATATTTCTTACAAATCCATGGCTATAGTTGTAAAAGAACAAGAGCAGCTGACCTGAGTAGCTGTCTCATGCATCTTTATGAGGCATAATGAGACAAATTCAGACCAATGTAATGGGCGACTTGCTACTAGGGATGTATGAGAATTTCAGTTTTGCTCAGAAGAGCCAGTGTGGTGTAGTGGTTAGAGTGCTGGACTGGGGTTCTAGTCCCCGCTCAGTCATGGAAGCTCACTGAGTGACTTTGGCCAGTCATAGACTCTCAGCCCAACCTATCTCACAGGGCTATTGTTGTGAAGATGAAACGGAGAGGAGGAGGAGGAGGATTATGTATGCTGCCTTGGGTTCCTTGGAGGAAAAAAAGCAGGATATAAACGCAATAAATAAAATAAAACAGTGGTATTTTTGGTATTTTATTATTGGTATTTTATCGACACTCTATTTTATCCTTATATTCACTGCTCCGGTATCCGTCTTCAATGTGGAATGGCATAGAATGTTGTAAATAAATAAATAAAACATGTGAGCATTCCCTTTTTGGTTGCAAGTATAGTTCCACTGAAAATATTTGTAAATTGCTGAACACATGGTCATGTTCGATTTGCACAACTTCCCAGGTTTGATTTGTATGATGTTCCTAATTTACACAATTTTTCCCCATACACTGATTTAGCCTCTCTTTAGTCTATTCGGGGGGGGGGGGGGATTTCACGTTCGAGCACAGATCGGTTTGCAGTTTTCTCACTCCCGCAAAGCGAGCAGCCATCCAAAACGCAAACGGGAGTGATGAGATGATGTTCACAGAATCCTAGCAATCTCAAACATCCCTCGTTTGCTCATCGCTACTTGCTACTTTTATAATAACTTCCTGGGCATTTGACATTTGATATGTACAAGCTTGTTTGGATTATGCTTACTCTCAGGACTTCCCTGTGAGTTACAGTGAGAACCACCTGTGTGAAGCTAAAAGGGCCCGGTCAATTACATTATTAGTCATGGGTAATTCTCCAACACCGCTATGAGTCCAATATCTGGTGCAAGCAACTTAAGAATATAGAAAACTGCCTCCACCCTAATCTGGCTATTTGCCCATCTAGTCCAGCACTGTTGACTTCTGACCAGCAGCGGTTCTCCAAGGCCTCATCCCGAGGTCCTTGGAAACAAAGCCCTATGAGGAGAGACTGAAAGAACTGGGCATGTTTAGCCTTAAGAAAAGAAGACTGAGGGGTGACATAATAGCGCTCTTCAAGTCCTTGAAAGGTTATCACACAGAGGAGGACCAGGATCTCTTCTGGATCACCCCAGAGGGCAGGACATGGAATGATGGGCTCCAGTTACAGGAAGCCAGATTCCAGCTGGACATCAGGAAAAACTTCCTGTCTGTTAGAGCAGTACGACAATGGAACCAACTACCTAGGGAGGTCATGGGCTCTCCTATACATAGAGGCATTCAAGAGGCAGCTGTACGGCCATCTATCAGGTATGCTTTAAGGTGGATTCCTGCATTGAGCAGGGGGGTGGACTCGCTGGCCTGATAGGCTCCTTCCATCTCTACTATTCTATGATTCTATGAACACAGTTCTCCAGGATCTCATTCCAAGGTCTCTGCCATTGCATATTACCTGACCCTTTGAGCTGGAGATTCTAGGGATTGAACCTCAGACCTCTTGCTAGGGCTGGGTGAATCAGCCATGTTCAAGATCACCAGAATTCTCCAAGCATAGTCTCATACCCAATTCCTATTTGCATTTGCAGTTGCTGCTTGCTTCACGTGAAAGAGAAACTTATGCAAATCAAACCGCAATGAGATGGGAGATTTGCACAAGTTTTCCCAATAATGCTGACATTTCCTAACTTGCCCAACTTTCCTCCATAGAACTAATGTGGGGCTGATTCAACCCATGGAGGAAATTTGTGCAAATCGAACTGGGAATCAGGTATAAAATGAACGCATGTCCGAGAGTTTATGAATATTTTCAGTGGACACATGTTCATGTTCATGCTCACATTCAGAGCTTCAAACAGGGCGTGCTCACATGGTTTGCTGGCTGGGGCATGATGGGAGTTGTAGGACTTTTTTCTATCTATACATGCATAGTGTTGCATCCTTAGACTTTTTTGTTCCTAATTTTTTTGTTTCACTTCTCTAAGCCTTGGGGTTCTCCTTGTTTTCTGATAACTCCTTCTTATGCGTGGATGGTCCTGTTTTGGCTGCATAAAGATTGGAACATGGAGAATGAGTATATAGGATTCATTATATATTGACTTTTCTTGGATTGGTCAAGGCAGAATCTTGAGTTATTTGCCTTTATGTTCCCCATTGAGTTAGCCTGTTTAAAGCAGCTGTTCTCCAGTGGAATCAAAATAATTCTCCTCCCAATCTTGGTAAGATTTTTTTTTTGTTACAACCTTCTCGAGGATGTGAATCATTATCACTATATAGACTTGATAAAATCCTCTGCATAAATTAATGATCCCTATCATTGAAGTGCCAGGTTAAGAAGAGTTTCTTATCAAGAAAGTGAGGAGGGAATCAATCTACCGTCTGTGTGCCAGCTGTAGTATCTTTAACTGGAGAAAGACATTCTTTTCATTCTTTTGCTCCAGATTTGGAGGTAGTTTGATACCGGGATCACTGTCTGTGGTATGTAGGCTCGTCCCATTGCATCTCTGGTAAACCGGTTTTGCCTCAAAAATATCTGTTTTACCAGAGCTGACAATACAAACAAAGAAATATGCCTATATACCAGCCTGCCTCAACCTGGTGCCCTCAAGGTGAATCAGACTACAATCCCCATCATCCACAGATAGTATGATGGAGACTGTAGTCCAATATGCCTGGGGGGCATACCTTAGAGAAAGGGTGGAATGCACTATTATAGAACTGGGCATGTTTAGCCTGGAGATGAGAAGATTGAGGGGAGACATGATAGCACTCTTCAAATACTTGAAAGGTTGTCACACAGAGGAGGGCCAGGATCTCTTCTCGATCAACCCAGAGTGCAGGACACGGAATAATGGGCTCAAGTTACAGAAAGCCAGATTCTGGCTGGACATCAGAAAAAACTTCCTGACTGTTAGAGCAGTACGAAAATGGAACCCATGACCTAGGGAGGTGGTGGGCTCTCCCACATTAGGGGCATTCAAGAAGCAGCTGGACAACCATCTGTCAGAGATGCTTTAAGGTAGATTCCTGCATTGAGCAGGGGGTTTGACTTGATGGCCTTATAGGCCCCTTCCATGATTCTAGGATTCTAAACAATAATGACTAAAACGTGACAGCGATTTCACTTCATTGTCCAAGCTTGCATGGAAGAGGCAGGGAAACTGGCAAAAGTCTTGCCTTCAGCTTTTTCATTGCCACCACTGAAGTACAGCCAATCTGGGAGATTGCAGAGCAATTGAGAGATGTGTAATAGAAAGGAAAGACACGCATGACATCCTTGGCCACGTCACAGTGGTTAGGTAAGTTCAAAGGCACCACAAAAATGAATGATAAAACACCCTGAGAATGAGGCAGAACAATGGAAGTCCTTTTCATGGGTAAAGGAAAGTTTCAGGCAATTGGAGGACAGCTTTTGGTGCAGCACTAACTCCATCTCTTCCCTGGACCTAGACACAATACTGCCCCCCTCACGCTTGCATTGTGGTGATGCAAAATGGGGGCCAGGCTGCCGACACAGTTGATGCTGTTGGCATTTGCAGTTGCAGAGCAAAAGACAGAAACCCTCAGGGAAAAAAGAAAGAATCTGCGCTACACCCCCTGCCCATGGTGAGCACTACCGGTGAGATATGGTTAAGAATATCTCCTCACACTGAATGACAATGTGTATGGATGACAGTCCAGTGTTTGAAGGCATCCTCTGTCCGAAAGGCCATCCAGTCCGTGTCCAGTTTAAAAATAAAGAACCATAAAAAGGAAGAGCAGCGGAGGCCTTGGATTTGCCCATCAACAGGGAACACCTGGACAGCAGACTGAGACAGCAGGCACACAGCTCACCTGGTCACCATCTTCTCCATACTGGTGGGATGTTTTGCATTTCTGTTAAATTTATACTCATGATTTCTGAATTTGCACCTCTACACATTAATAATTAGGTCATGCAAACATTATGCAAAACGTATCCTCCTTTTTTTGGCACGACAAATGGAAAAATGGTCTGACCTGGTATACGGCAGCTTCCTGTGTCCCCTGAGGTGGTATGCACATTTATATCACATGTGCACACATGCACATGAATGTGCATATAGAGAGAGAACTGGTCAACAGACTCAAAGTCCATAAAATGCAAGAAGTACAGTCTTCAGTGTGCTTTTCCAAAGCTCCAATGTATATAAAGCAAATATACGGACCGTTCACGACAGCTCTTAATTGGTGGCAGTAACGCAGTCTTTCCAGACTTGCTATTAATTTAACATTAATTTGATGTGACCACAGAAGGAGCTGTAGCAGCTGGCTATGTAGTGGGGTGATGTTTGTTCTTACTCCACATCTGCAGTCAATTGGTAATATGGAGAGGCAGAGTTGTTGTCAGGTTGCCAGATGCAGGCGTTTTAAGTATTCTAACCAGAATAACCCATATTTTGATCGTGCTGTGGCCATGCAGAAAGGAATTCCCATTTTTTGCCTGCCCATCTCTCCCTAGACATGCCTACTGAAGAGTTGGATTTCCAGATGACATACCCATGGCGTGCTTGTGTGGTGTTTCTTAAAGGGCTGGAGAAGCACTAATGAAGACCTCATACTCTATTCCGGGAGTGTGTGTTTTTCCTGTGTTGCCTCTGGGCTGGATCTTGTGGGTGTTACTACAGCTGTGCATGTCGGTAATGATCCTTACACTCAATGTTTCCGGTCTACTGTGTTCCCCGGAGGATCTTGTGAGCTTCGACTGGACGGGGTCTGCTTTATGAGTGATTTAACGTAGTGTAAGCAATCTGCATGCACTTGTGTGTCTGCGTGTGTGGGAGAGAGTGAGAGAAAAGCTGCCACTGGTATCCCATTATTTTATTAGAGTTTCAAAGCTGATATTAAGTGGACATGATTTCTTCCTATGGACCATTAATTTTGTTTTATTGCCGGCCTGATGGCCATTACCCTTTCTTGCCAATACATTCCTCCATTAGGCTTGTACAATTAACAAAATATGTGCTGTTTAAGGCATCCCTTTGAACAATGGGTCAGTGAGAAGCAAGGCCGGGAGTGTGTATGTGTGGGGGTTACATGAACAATGTGTAGCCATGGGAGGCTATGGGCTGGATGGTGGGAGGAGAGAAGAAGAATGGTCTTCCCTGCAGATTAAGGGCTGCTCCTCCCATGATATGTTGTATTTGGAGATGGATTCCCAAGTATACCATAGGCAACATGTCAATTATGATTAGGGATGGGATGGATCTGTCCTTTTCACTTTTTCCCATGTTTGAACTTTTTAAATCTCAAGTTCTTTTTATGTGGATGTTAGTAAGTTCTTCATGGGCACTGGCCAAATCCAATAGGTACGGCTGTTCCCAGCACGGAGAGGATCATGTTGTACCTGCCTGCCAGGAAGCTGTTGCCTGCAAGGCTGTATGCTCTACCTCTGAGCAGGTTTTGGAGGGGCCTTGAGCAAGACGTCCTCAATGACCTCCCTCCCTTAGTCAGTCTACATTCTCACCACTATGGTCACGAGCTGCTCTTGCTCTTCATCCTCCTTCTCATCGTTGCTACCACTTGCTTACTCAGCAGGCAGACAGCCAGTGAGCAAGGAGGCAGAGGGGCATCTCCTGCTCCTCCTTCTCACCACCAGAGTGAAAGTCAGATGAACAAGCAGGGCCAGATCTACACCAAGCAGGATATCACACTTTGAAAGCGTTTTGAAAATGGTATGTGGGATGGGTCATGGGCCCCGATAGTTGTCAGCACACTTCAATAGAGTTATAAAGTAGTAGTGTAGATCCTGCCCATGTTGCAGTGGTGTTGAGGAGGAGCAACTCCATGGGAAATTGTGCTGGATGCGTTCTATACAATGTGTTTGTACACATGTTTTTGTTCATTTTGGGAGCATACCTCTTTACTAGACCACTGTGGAAAACTGTACATCAAAACACATTTGGTTCATTTGGTACTGGATATTTTTGGTATGGTTAGACATTTATAGCACAACAACATTGTATTCCCTCTCAGTGGTTTGATATATGATACACAATAACAGTATATTCCTCCTTATTTGTGTGTGTGTGTGTGTGTGTGTATTAAATACATAGATAAAATATTATTGGATTTTGTTCTAATCCTATTTATTCTCACCAGTAAGCCCAGCCCTGTTATTTTCATGCCATATGTCTAAGGGTCAGTAGATACCTCTTGTTTTGTTTGGGCAACTCCTAGGGCCTCCTGTCAGTGGGCCCCTGCTGGGTGTGGTCCCTTGGCAGATGCCCAGCTATGCCTACAGTTGATGCCAACCCTGGTGCTAATTATTGTATCTGATTCCGGCTGATTGCCAGGTGCATACAAACCACTTGAGTTTCAATTTGTCGCTCCTCCAACACCATGTGTGATGAGCAGCTTAGCCTATGAATTGAAAGAAGCTCCACTGCAATGTGCTGTAGTGATATTGGATGTGAAAGCTCCATTAAGCTTTGGAGTTTCGATTGGGAATGGATCCATTGCCATTTGAGTCATCCCTTGACATTTCTGTCTTTGAGCCATGTGTAAGCTCTGCCGGAGGAGTTCAAAAAACAGAATTAATCTTTTTGATCTAAAGTAGTTATTTATTTGGAGGCACTGGTCATGATAGCGGCCGACACTGTGGTTGTCATAATTCTGCCAGGCCTTCCACACACACTCCTGATGTCTTTCCTCTAGAAGATGAGCTGAGGTGTCATCTCTGTCAGCATTCCAAGTGACAGGAAACTGGATGTTTGCCTGTACCATATCAAGCTGTTGTGCGAAGCTGCAATCAATAAAGCTGTGGCCAGTTTTAACCTAGTCACTGACTTTATAGATTGATTGATCTTATTGATATCCTACCTTTGCTCCAAGGAACTCCAGCTGGCATCCGTGGTCCTCTGCTCCATTTTATCCTCGCAACAACCACAGGCTGAGAGTTAGTGACTAACCCAAGGCCACTGAGTGAGCTTCATGGTTCAGTTGGGATTTGAACCTGGGTCTCCCCAGTCCTGGTCAGACACCTGAACCATTACACTGCACTCAATCTATGTGGTTTTTGCTCTGCCAATCTGAACTGCTCCTTCCTGTGAGTGCAAAAGCAACACCAATGTCTTTTCAGTGATGGTGTTGTTGTTGTTGTTATTATTATTATTGTTATTGTTATTATTATTATTGCAAAAACAAAGAAATCAGGAACATGTCCTAGAAAATGGGGGAAAGTTGGAGTATGTTATATTGAGTCTGTATTTGTGTGATCTGCAGGGCTGGCATTAGGTTCAGCTCCATCAGACAGTTGCCAATTTGCCAGTGGCCCAATCTCTGAGGAGGGCTCATCTCTGAGCTGCTACTGATCCCAAATCACAGCTACATGCATCTGGGCCTGGCTCACCTCTGACAGCTGCCTAATTTGTGGGACCCAAGCTTCCACCTGTCTCTTTTCCTCCTTTTCAGTAGCGTGGAGGTTCAAGCTGTAGGCGGGTATGAAAAGGAATCTCCAACAATACCAGTTTTAAATCAAAACTCTTTACTATTCTTGGCATAGTAAGGTATGCTTTGCTTAAGATATTTACACACATAGAACTGAAGTTACAAAGGCAAGAAAACAAAACAAACAGAGTCAAACCGCAGGTCCATCTTTTCCCTAACTACTCTTGACATTTTCTTCTAACGTATCCTTGGGAATGGAGCTTGCCTCCATTCCTAGCGAAAGCAATCCCTTCTGTTGGTAATCATGCAACCACAATTGTAAGTCTTCTTCTCAATTGCTACACTTTGGGACTTGTTCTGTTCAGGTTTTGTGCCACCTGATGTAGAAGGTGTTTTAGTGTGTAGGTTGGGACAATAGCTCTTAATGTGACCTGTCTGTCCACAGGAATGTAGGGTGACCAACTGTCAGGATTTCCCCGGACTTGTCCTGGTTTTTGTTCTATCCTGGGTGTTAGGGGGGATTTTTTCCTGTAATTTTCTGTAATGTCCTGGAATGACATGTTTTCCCTTTTAAGGCTGCCATTAGCGTGGCGGGGGGGGGGGGGGGGGAATGACATGCTTTCTGGAAGTAAATCATTCCCCACCACTGCTCCAATCAGGACTTTAAAGGGGAAAGTGTCTCAATCCCAGACATTATAGAAAAAGGCCCAGTTGGAGCATTGGGGGGGGAGGGCAGGGATGACATGCTTTCTGGAGGCCCCAGAAAGTCACTTTCCCACCCCCACCATTGGGTGTCCTCTTTTTTTGGTTTCCCAAATATGGGAACCCTATTCAGCTCTGACACAGAATTTTGCAAAGATTTGTCAGCTTTCATTTCCTCACCCTCCAGTAATCCATTTATTTTCATTTGAATGAATTTTTTTGAGTCTGGTTAGAAGTTAAACTCTTCCCCCTCCTTATTTGCATCGCAGTCCAAAGAAAGAGAGAGTTGCCTGGCTGACAGAAGATTTGGACTGGTTCTTCACAGGCCCTAGACTTGATATTCTATTCACTGTCTGCACCTTATTGGCTCTTCATTTAATGGTGGAACTCTCTAAACTGATGGTGTAAATAGTATAAAACCTTTGCACACTAAAGTCAGCCATAAAACAAAATTCCACTGTAGCAAATGCGGCTGTAAAGCTAGTTTTACTTTCAAAGCTACTGGGACATGAAATGAAACATGAAATGTAAGGAACGAATCCACATGGTTCTCACACATCATCTTTTTTAACCAGCTGCATTTAAAAAAAAAAAAAGCTGAAATTATCTTTTTGCAAATTTAGAGTGAGAATGATGATTGGGTTTATGTCACTTCCTTCACAATCTTGCTTTGGTTATTCAAGTTGGGGGAGGGTGGAGTCATTTCCCCCCATCTATCAAAGGGTAAGCCTCACATGCGTGAAAAAGCAGTTGAAGTTCATTGGAATGTATATGTATAGGACTAAATAGAGTGTGAAGGAAGGCAGGGCTGGACCCTAACATACTACCACCTGAGGCCAGGACTGGCCCTACCATTAGATAGAGTGAGATGAGCACTTCAAACAGCAGATGCTGAGGCATTGGAGGACAGAGGTTTTTTTGTGCCAGGCAGCCTATCTGTCCCCCTAAGATAATCTGCCCTCAGGAGCAGTGGAGAATATTGCCCCATCAGTGTTGAAGGAAGATTCAATTGGCAGTTTGGTTAGCTGCTTTACATGGAATGGTGTGGGAGGAAGGCCCTCCATCTTGTCTTTTGCTTCAGGCAGTAAAATGTCTTGGGGCAGCTTTGCCTGAGATGATGGACAAGATGATCTCTTCCCCACCTACCCCCCATTCTTCATACAGAATTTGTTTAATCTTAGTTCAACACTGACAATGGGACAGTGACCACTGCTGCACTTGAGAGAAGTAGATTAGCTTGGGGAGCAGAGGGTAGGCTATGTGGTATGCACACAGTTCTGCCCTCCAACAAAGGGGGTCAGTCAGAAGGGCTCAAAAGTAATGACCCAACTGTCTGCTGCCACGGCCCCCTCTCACCCCAGCATTTGCTGCTGAAGGCAACTGCCTCACTCTGTCGGTACTGAGGGAAAGAGCCTTTTCTCATTACTCACTGTTGGCTTCGTGACATGAGGCGAGAAGGATCACAGCAATGACCCCTTATCTCGGGTTATCAAAGATTTCCAGGACAGAGAGCTAATTGAAACATTTCTCCCCTCCTGCATTCATTTATGGAGCCTGCACTCCTATACCCATTTACTGGGGAGTAAGCCTTATTGAACTCAATGGGACTTGCTTCTGAGTGGCTTACACTGTTAAAATAAAATAGTATCCGCCTATATTGAACTAAGTGACTTGGAGTTAACAGTTAACTTGTTAGCAACAGACAAAAAAAAACACCTCTCATTTTAGAAACAACATGCAACGCCTCCAGTTTCTGACTTGTTTAGATAGATGGAAATGGAATATTGCTCTAATAATGAAGTTAACATACTTCTTGAGAACCTACTTCAGAAAAACAACTGACATATTTATTGAAAAAATGAAGATAAACAGACAGGTTTACTGAAAAATTGACTTCTTTTTAAAAACTGAATGCTGGGATAATAACATCCAGTAGACATTTATAGGTTATGTATTTCTTTCAATGCTATAACTGCTTTTTCATATACTTTATTACCATTTCTTGTTCTGTTTTGCTTCTCTTGATTATATATACCCCTTTTCCCATTGTAAACAGCCTTCAAAGTAGTGGACAAACTCCATTGAAGGCAATAAAAATTAACAATGGAAAATAACACTAGCCACCACAAAACCAGATTTTAAATGCAGCTGAATAGTAGGGTGCCCCCCTCAAAAAGGATACAGACACACAATATCTGCATTATACTAATGTATATATTACTATACTAAACGTTACTATTATTATACCAAAAGAACCCACAATAGTTTCTATGCCATTTCAGTGATGTGCACCTCTGCTGCCATCTTGGAAGAGGCATTCTCTCCGCTTCAAGAGAGAAGAGGGAATGCCTCTCCTAAAATGGTACTTGTCATCTACAGTTTTTAATATGGCATTTGGCTAAAGTAGTGCCCCTAAATACAATTGATTTAGGATGAAATCTTATGCAAGTTTAGACAGAAAAAAGTCCCCCTGGAGTTGGATGCTAGGAACTGTAGGACTTTTTTCTGTCTAAACATGCATAGGATTGTCCCCTTGATTAAAAATGTTATCCGTAATGCAAATATCAACGCCTATAATAAGGATGCTGTCTTTTTGCTCCTGTCCTCCCACATGAAAATGGAGTGTGAGTTTGTCCTTCTGCCCTACCTTTTCATAGAGATGGGGATAGGCCCAAATCATATTGGGTTGTATCCATTGGTGGCTTTGCACAAGCGGAAAGCAATTACACTCTCAGAAGGAACGGCATCACATTCTTGCTGAATCTCCCATAGATCTTCTTGAGGGTCTCCCTTCCCCCCAGGAACAACTCTATTGGTGGTGGTGGGGGCTACAGTGGGTAGGGAAGATGGGAGAAAGTTGGATGCCCTGACTTGTGTGGGAATAAATACTTTCTGCTCGCTCTGAGGCCTCATAGGATACAACGCATTCTATTTACCTAATCTTCTGTACAGTGTTGTTGAAAGGACATTTTTTGCGCCCAGCTTGCTTGGGCGCAAAAAAGACGTTGCGGTGGGGATGGGGAGACGGGCGAGAATGGGAGCCACCCATTGGTGGGCTCCCAAGTGGGGCCACCGCGGCTGGGAGGGGATTGAGCAAGTACTTATAGCACTCACCCCTCCCAGCGGCCTCTCTCTCTTCTTTGTGGCTCCCTCCTTCCCTCTCTCCCTCCCTGTAGGCAGTGTGGGTTCGCTGGTTGCTCATTAGGAGGGCCAAGTAGGATTTTTTTGCTCATAATCAGCTTTATGTTATGAGTCTTTTTGCCTACTTCACACTGTAAGACCGGTAAGGAGAAGTAACTAGGTTGATCTGGTTGATACTGTTTCGGTCACAATTTAATGGTAGGATTGGGCGGGCATTCAGGAGTGTTTGTTAGTCCAGGAAGAATGATTTTGAAAATATATGGAGTCCATTTTTGGAATATGTGTTAAGATCGGGGAAGGGGCAAGCACCTTCAAAAGATACTTTACAATTTTGGAAATATGTATAATGGAATATATGTAGGTCTCCTGGGGGGAGGGGAGCACGGGGGGTATGAGGGTTGTTAATTTTGTATTGTATTTTATGTTATGTTATTTGTTATGAGTTGAAATAAAAATTATTTTTTTTAAAAAAGGAGTGTTTGTTAGGATCGGTGAGCATTCACAGGCACTGTTGTTGTGATGGGAAATGCCTGAGGCCCCCAGCTGTGAGCTTTACAGCTGCAGCTGAAGGGATAAGGGTTACCTTTGAGGCTAACCTTCCTCACCCACTCGTAGCTAAACAGCGCGAGGAGGGGTCAACACCGGAAGGCCTCCCTACCCCAAAAGGGGCAAGCCTGGGGGGTGGCGCATGGAATAACGCCTCCTCCCAGGTGGTGAATGGCTCGCCCATAAATGAGTAGGATGTCCGCATAGGTTTCCCATACTGCAGATCTATAATAAATGTGGCCCTGTTTTAAATCCATTTACATGTCTCGTTATTTCACACCCTACATTTCCCACAAGGATAAATCATGAGACCCTTATGGGTTCTTTGTCCTGAGTCCCTTGGAGGAAGGAAAGTTTCAGATGGAATAAGTACGTTTGGATTTCCACAATTCTTTTACTACATGATGAATATACACCTTTGGATTGGCTCCTTTTCTTCATAGGTTGGACATCTAGCAACTGTTTGTATTGTTTTAACATTCAAAATGTGTTAAATGTTGCAGCCTTATTCCTGGGATCATGCCCCCCTTGTTTACATGCTTTACTTTATTATATCAATAGGTACCTTCTGGAGTTGGATCCTGAGGCTTTTGCCTTTCAAGCCGATCTGTTCAAAAGGACTCCTGAATTGTAAGTAACAGTGATTGGAGTTTCATAATGTGTTGTACTGAGTTTAGAGTAGCGTCTCCCAACCTGTTACCCTCCAGGAGTTTTGGACTCCCAACATTCCATGCTGGCTGGGGCTGATGGGTATTGAAATCCAAAACGTCTGGAGGGCCCCAGCTTGAGAAAGGCTGGGTTAGATGTTCAAATTCATGGCCACAGTTTGAGCTTTTGCAAAATTTTGCCCAATAAGTTATCTAACAATGAAGTAACTGGTGTTTTTGAAACTTAATGAAATGATTAAACTATATCTGAATGTCATGAAGGGCTAGAATGTGTAGTTGTGTATTTCCATTGGTCTTTATTGATCATATATCATGGTAGACAATATCTCTGTGTACATTAGCTCCACAGTAACAATTGTGTGGAGATCTTGATGTTCAAGGAATGTTGACAGGCATTTCCTTTCTCTTCCCCACAATCTCCATTTGTCAGAATGGTAAAATGGGTTCAGCCTTTTATACCAGGGGCTTATCTGGCTTGACATTTCCTGAATGCGTGTGTAGAGCAGAGTCTAGCTTATGTCCTGTATGTAATTCATTTTGGCGCTCATCACACAGCTAGTACTGTTCATTGTCCATTAGCTCATGGTGGCAGTTGCAGAGCTTGCTGAAGTGTCAAGACTTTGCCAATCATCCTAGTTAAGCAAAACCAGTTCGGCCTCTCGTTTCTTCTGCTTCCCATCACTGAATGAACGTACATGAAGAGCTGTAGTTGAGCCAAAAGAACTGTAGATTTCTCTGGCTAGAAAAGACCTGAGAGTTCACCCAGTCGACTGAACTGAAGAGGGGAACTGCCACGCTCGAGGCAAACCAATGACTCCATTTCACATACCCCATAATTTGAGGTGTGGGGAGGGACAGAACACACAATGAATTATTCCAGAAGTCATCAAGACAACGGATTGAAGTAAACAAATGCCTACTTTGTGAACCTGGTCAGGTGTTATGTTCTTTGCTGGATTTTGGGGAGGGGTGGGAGTTGTCATTTTGGCTTGGATTAAAACTTCACACAGTAGGAAAGTGTGGGATACCCACAGGAAGTGGAGTTGAAAAAAGGGGGTGACAGAGAAACAGCAAGCTGAGGGACGAGTATTTATTTATTATTTATTTATTTATTGCATTTCTATACCGCCCAACAGCCGAAGCCCTCTGGGCGGGTTACAAAAATCGAAACTATGAAAACCATTTAAAATATAAAACAAACCACAGTGTAAAAACATAATATAAAATACAGTATAAAAGCACAACCAGGGTAAAACTGAGCAGCAGTGCAGAAATCTATACAGTTTTAAAATACAGATTTAAAACAGCAAAGTTAAAATTAAGCTGATAAGCTGTTAAAATATTGAGAAAATAAAAAGGTCTTCACCTGGCATCTAAAAGAGTATAATGTAGGTTGAAGAGACAGACTGCAGATGCCGTGGCTAGAACTGAGAAACTTCAGTTCTACATGGTGTGCTATCAGAACTGGAGAGTGGAGCATTTTCCTGAAGTCATCCTGGGTCTTCCTGGACAGGACTATGTATAAAAGGCTTTTCCTGTTTGGACAGGGGCATTTCCTGAGCAACAGTGCTCCTCTCGACACTAGTGCAAGGTGAGCTACTTGTATCCCTCTAACAGTTTTGGCCTCCATCAGCCCTACCCAGCCTAGCCAGTGGTAAGAGATAATGGGATTTGAAGGGCAAAACATCTGGAGGGCCATAAATTGCCCATCCCTGCTCCTAGTGTGCTCTTGCATGTTCCTCAGTTCCAATTCTTGGTTTGGTCTTTCATCCTTGACTGCTTTTTCATCCCGGCAGCCAGGAACTAGTGTCAGGGCTGAGCTGCTCAAGGCTCAGCCCTGGCACTGACTAAACAGATGAATCTTTTCCTACCTCATGGCAGGAAAAGCTTCACCTGTGTCAGGCTGTTGTTAAAGGTGGCAACTCTAGAACCAAAAGTTGGTGAGAGGGCAGAGCTGAGTTTTGCATGTTGATTGGGACCAACCAGTCCATTCTTTGGCTGCCGACTTCAGGGAGAATTTTAATAGCATCTTGGCTCCTAACCAATCTGCATGTACGTATGATGAACTGTTATTAGCAGATTTAATCGCTCCTGTGTAAAAATAGACTGCGATGAGTATTTGAATAAATCATAAGAACAGCTAACCTGATACCACATAACATCATGCAGTAGGCTGAGCAAGGAGCGTGCTCATCCTTGACCCTGAATGGCTTGCAGAGTTCAGTGCCTGTTTATGGAGCCAGTGATTAAAAGTTACAGCTTTGCAAACCGGCTTCTCACTGGCAGCGCATTTGCCCTGACTCCATCCCACTGTATCACTGTGAAAGCCGCCTTAGTAACCTAAATTAAGGCTTGTCCTTCTGCCTTCCTGGATGCAGGATGGGGGTGTACAACGACCCACGAACCCTTTCTTTTAACCAGTGTCCATGTGGCTTTTTGATTGGGTTAAATTAAAACTGAGCTGAAAATTCTAATTCAACACTTTTTCTTTGAAGATGGCAGTGAGGTGAAAGAGGGAAAGGAATCTAGATGATTTAGAGTGGTTGGAAAGAAATTCCAGAATTTGTTGTTGTTGTTGTTGTTTGGTGGGGGGGGATATTGTGCTCCCCAACAATATCTCACTCAGAATGAGGAATGTATCTTGATGTAGCTTTGTTCCAGATGTAGCATTGTGGGGGAAGATGGCGGCCTATTCAATGTATGAACTAGACCTATGAGCGGTAATTCTCCCTTGTTGTCATGGGGTAAAATCCAACCTAAGTCCTACTTAGAGTAGACCCATTGAAATTAATGGGACATAAGTTAGTCATGACTGATTTCATTCCCATTCATTTCAATGGGTCTGCTCTAAGTAGGATTTAGGCTGGAGTTTACCCATGGAGTCCAAAACAAGGGGCATTTCCCATGGAGTAATTTGGGATATTTTTTATTACCACTGTGCTATCGCAAGCCATATCAAGTGACATCTGCATCTGAATGATACAGGTCTGGCCTTTCCAGAGGTGGTCGTGGGGAATAGCTGTGGGCTGTTTCCCCCACCCCCTCATTTTTAACAAATGCAAAGGAGTTATGTGCTCACTACTGTTCGAGAAGCCAGTGAATACATAGCTTATCCTTCCCCAACCTGGCTCTCTCCAGATGTTTTGGATGACAACTTCCAGCATTTCTGATCATGATTGCTGGGGCTGATGGGAGTTGGAGTCCAAAACATCCAGTGGCCACCAAGCTGAAGAAAGGTGATATAGCTTCTAGAGAACAATAAAACAGGGTGAGGCATTCAAAATGGGATGAAAGGCAAAAGGGAGGATTTGAGCTTTGCCTCACAACAATGATATGCCTTCCAATAGGGGTGTGTTTGAAAGTAGTTCCACTGTCACCCCCAAAACACACACCTTTGACAATTGTACTTGTGGGTCAAAGATCACAGTTTACCAGCAATTTGGGCTAGGCATTGGAGTCCATGCAATGCTCCCATGATAGATGCGCTTGCCAGGGCGATATCCTCTGACTGGTTCAGCCACAGCTGTGCAGCTTCCATAGGTTAAAACCCAGCATCTGTCAAGGCTCAAGTTTGGAAACTGTCTAACTAAAGAAGAGCAACACAGATGGTGATGAGGATTATATGTTGCATCTGTCCATTCTAAGATGTCCTGCTTTGTATACTGGCTAACGGAAGCAAATCCCTGATGTAGTTGGATGGCATTTCTCTATTTGTTGTATAAGTTTCGAATTTCCAGAATATCAAGGAAACCATCCTACTTTTAGTGTGAACAACACTGGGGAGTTTTCGTGACCCATGTTTCACTGTTGGAAATGTACTAGAGCAGTGAATAGTTTGCATATGTTGTGGGGAAGTCAGTTTGCATGGGCATATACTCAGTACTCTCTACTGTATCCTAGATAATAGGTCATGCTGTTGAGGTAGATTTTTTATTGATTTATTGATTGTTTAATGATGTAGAATCAAATCTTCCAAACAATCTGAAATCAGTCATTATGAATATGTTATGGGCAAGATGCTGGGTAGATGCAGGCGGATATCCTCCTGCACATAAGTAATGGTTATTAAAATGTTTAGCCCTTGCAAGAATGGATAAACGAACTGAAGAAATTCAAATAAATGGTTTTATTTTATTGATTGATCGAATGTATTTTGCAGGCATATGATTGCATCATAGTATATTTTTGTAGCAATGATTTGTACAGACCATTTTCACTGCATTTATTTTTTAGTTACAAGTTTTTTAAATGACATATATGAGCAACAGCAACAAATTCTCTAACCCAGGCCAACTCAAACAGGAACTGCTTGGATTTGTTTTTGAATCGTAGGTGGACAGAATTTTAGGTTCCATAGATCGGCTCAAGGTTTTCTGAGCCAATGTTAGCCTCTCAGAAAGTTTTCTTGGGGTGGGGTGAGGGGACAGTTCCCAAAAGTATTCATTCAATTCTGCCAAGGCAGGTTATAAATTTGGCATTTTGAAAATGAATGGTGTGTGTGCGTGCCCATTGAGGAAAATGGCACATGCGTAGCTGGGGCATTGTACCTTTTAGGAATCTCACATGCCAAATCCTGAAAACTGGTGAACAGAGGCCTTTAAAGAGCAGCTTTCAAGTTCTGCAAGGATTCCTTCTGAATAAGAAGAATTTAGCTGCATGCGTGTGCACACCTCTGGATCCTAACATATAGTTTAAAGTGCAAAATTACAAGGCTTTCCTGCACTCCCTGTTTTTATTCTGTAGGCAAAAAGATTTGTGTGACAGAAGCTGATGTATCTAGGGAAAGGAACCCTTTCTTCTTTCCTTGGAGGCATTGATAACCTTTCTGTTTGCATCTATCTTTTCCTGTTTGTTTGTTAGTTTGTTGTTGTTTGTTTTTGCTTTGTTATTGAGCTGGGGAAACTGAGAGCACATTTCGCAGAAAGCTTTGAAAACCACAGCCTTATTCCACCCCCTTGAAAGTAACAGTGCCATAAGCTAGGCCAGCTGTTGGCAAGTTCTGCCTCTTCGATTTCCTAACCCATGCATTTGACCCTTTGATCATCTCCACGGAGCACAGATGCTAAAGGTCAGGATGGCCTTAAAGATGGATGTAAAAACTTTAGAGACTGACCAAGTGTCGTTGGGGCTGGGGTGAGGAGCAATGTAGTGTAATGAGAAGAATATTGTCTGTTCTTCTTTTTCGGGGGTTAGCTTGGTATCCCTGTAAGTGTTTCTGCAAATAATTCATTTGGCTCTATGCATCATGTTTAAAAGCCGTGATCCATTCACACACCTGGACTTCTGCACATTGAACACACATACAAATCCATGCTGGCTGTAGTTGGAAAGTGTGAGCAAATTTAATTTGTATTGTACGGAGTACCTAGATCTGAAAAGAAGATGGATGGGGTACTAAAAAAAATCCTATGCAGATCCTCAGTAAGGCTGTGGACTTTTTGTTGATGGAATTGAGATTCCTTTCGATAAATCTTAGGGAAGAAAAGGTGATGGTAGAACAAATGTCTTAAAAGGACAATGCAGTCATGATATCCCACCCACCCCCCTTGTGAATCACCGTAACTGAGAGCAGTTAGGAAGATTTCATCTGCTCACGTGCAGTCCCTGCTTTGATAGGGGATGGCAGGGATTACGGGAGCAGTGACAGAATGTCATGTTGCAAAAAGAAGACGGTGAATGGTCTGCCCTGTGTGCATAATATACTTTCTACCCTCCACCCCCCCCCCCTTAGGTCCCTGCACTGAAATGTAAAGCCACTAAGGGGGAATCCACACAGTCCTTTGGAACGTTTGAAAAAGTATTTTAAAACGTTCCAAATAGGTGCGTTCTAAAACGTCTTAGGCCACATTACTGAGTATTCACCTTACAGGAGAACAGTCTTCCATCTTTAAAGCGGTGTGTGCGGTCACACGCTGTTCTGCCCTGTCTCTTTCTCTTTCGTTTTTCAATTAATTTAGGGCAAGGCATTGTGGGGGTTGTAGTTCAGTTACACACTTCCTTCTTAGTTCCTCTGTCATTCCCTAGCGAGTATAGGGCTAAGAATTGTGGGTGTTGTAGTTCACTGGTCTACTTCCTTTTTCTTCCCCACCAATCAACTGCTAAGCATTTGGGCACCAGTAAAGGAAGCACTGCCCCCAGGAATCTCAAACGGTAAGGAAGGACACATTATTTTACTTAAAACGATTTATTAAAAGTGAAACTGTTGTATATACCTGAAGTGAGTTTTAAAAAACCTCAGGTATACAACGTTATAGGGAGTGCATCATGTGGCCCAAAGAGTTTTCATAACCCTTATAAAACGTCAAAAAACTCGTGTGTAGATAGGCTCTAAGACAAAAGACATTCTGGCTAACGTAGAAATTCACTTCAGTTTGTTTTTCATAAGGATTTTACCTGGTTTGCACCCTCTGGACTGAGCATGGACTCAAACACAATCTGCTGTTCACAAAAAACAGCATACAACATATGTATAGTTGAAAACATGTGCACAAGAAATGTGTAGATTTTGACATGTGCACATGAAGCACTTGATTCAAAGGAAAAATCACATGCAAAAAATGTACCTTTGAAAATATGCTCACAAAAATTGTGTTCATTGTTTTTAAAAAGTGTTAAAATGCTTATATTTTGAGCAGTGCACATGAAAATAAAATGTACAAGTGTTTGTGTGGACCAAGAAAAAGCGTCCATCTAATGTGGAACTGAGATAGAATGAATTTCACAGTGGGGAGAAAAATAAGGACTTCAGCAAAATAAAGCATGATGGATTTGCTCATCTTGAGCCACATCATGGATAATGCTGTCAAGGGAAGGAAATTTGGACAGTGTACAGGAGAGAGAACACGTGAGTACAGTCAGAGTGTGGGAGTTAATTAATAAACAGTGTCTTGTTCATCATGACTTTCAAAGTGGCTTATTTATATCCAAATGATATTGCCCTCACAATAACAGATCTAGAAATACCTGGGGGCTGTCTACATGTGGAGAAAGCCCTGCGGTGACTGTGGATCTGTGTCCCATTGGTTAGATGGTGCAGGTGCAGCTTCACAGCCATTGCTCTGATTTGAAAAAGTTGGGGATTTACCATGACATTTTCAAGGGGAGTGATGTCAACATGGTGCTTCCACCATGTCATGTCGCTCCACGGACAATCCAGGGCCAACCCAGGTGGAAAATGACCAGTGATTGGTCACTTTTGAGCAGGAAGATGGCAGGGGTGGCTCCAGGACCTGGATGGCCACCCAGAAGCCCCACACTCCCTCCTCGGTATTGGGATTACCTGACACCACCCCAGGAAAGGGAAAGCACAGTGTTGAGGAGGGAAGAGGTACCAACCCAGCCCCTGAAGACAGCCCCTTGGTCCGGTCAATGGTACATATTCATTCCTGTCCCCTGGTTCTGCCTCCTTGAAAGATGATAATAAAAAACAGGGTCCTGGTGAGGACAGATATTTTTCAAAGTCCTCTTCCCTTTAAAGAGACTAGTTGTCGGTACCGTACTGAACCTGAGAGCTGCAATACTCTTATCTCGGAATGGAGTTTGCCAGTCTAGTAAGCTCCCATTCTCACCCAATTCGCTGGTCCATTTTTTAATTTCATCTCCCCATCTGTGTCTCCTCTTTGAGCTAGTCATATCTTTTATTCCCTTCTTTTTCTGCCTGACTTAATAATCTTTGCTGAGTTTTCTGAGTCAATAGGCCAGCCCAATAAAAGACAGGAAACTAGGGGGGAAATCTTTGACATTTAAGGGTTGCTTTCATTTAATGTTACCCTTATAGGTTTCCACTTCCCCTCTTGGGGATCTTATGTGATGTTTTGCTTCCTTTCGGATGCTGAAATTTTCAGCAGAATCGGTTTAAGAATAAGAAATCAATTCATTTTGGGATGCCTTTTTCTGTTGCAATGAAATGCATTTCTATGGTAAATCCATGATTTATTTAATTCAGTATACATCAGTTGGATTCAATATGAATTGAACCAAAAAGGGTAAACCCTAACCAGGATAAAGGTTGGTTGATTTGTTGCCTCTGGTTATGCTGTATAACTAGAACCATTTCTCTAAGTTAGCCTTCCTCAACCTGGTGCCATCCTGCTGCTGTCGTGGTAGACAACAACTCCCATTATCTCCAGTCAGCATGGTTCAGACCAGAAGATTAGTCCACAATAACCTTTTGAGGTCAATTGCAACCTTTAAATCTGTTTGATTAATCAATTAAAAACTCTTTAATAGACTAAAAAAAGTATCCTCAACTGGGAAATACATTTCCCCCCAAAGATTACTACAACTACTACTAATAATAAATGCAGGTCGCAGGTGCCATTTTAGAAGAGGCATCCCACTCTGATCCTGGAGGAAATGCCTCTTCTAAAATGGCACATGCTGCAACATATATCCACCATCTAAACACAATGTGCATTTTTTCTCCTTCAAAATAATAATTTTAAACTTATGCAAATTTATCAGGTTTAATTGATTAAGCGATTGATTAAATCTCATTTGATTGACCAAGGATGCAATTCTATGATCACTTACTTGGGAATAATCCCTACTGAACCAAACAGAACTTACTTCTGAGTAGACACATACAGGGGTACACTGTAAGGTTTGATTCTTTTATAGAATGAAAGCCCTATTGATTAGGCTGAGAGACAGGACCATCACAGTAATTGCCAGCCAGTGTCTCTCTCTGACTCAGCTGCACAGGTGCAATTTTCCCATGACCCTGTTCAGTTGACATACTAAGCCATGGAGATTAAGCATTTTGAGCTAAACATGGCATAGCGTGTCGGGTGAACCATTCCTAACCATAGTGGCAAATAACCACGGTTTAAACGCACTCACTAACCATTTGCTGCAAAACGGTTAGTGACCTAACTATTGCTTAGTGTGTTGTCCGAATAGCCCCATTATCATGTAATTCACGGGGAGGCCACCTTGCTTTGGAAGGCAGTCTTGCTGCAGGAAATGATTTAAAAAAATCCTTGTTCTCCCAGGGACCATAAGATTGCTCTCTAAGAAATTTTGTATGTTTAGCTCTTTGTGCTGTGTTCCTTGTTGCTTTTAATGCCATGCAGTCCAGCTTAACTTTTTTTTTAATGAGAACCGTCTACCGTCAGCTTTTTACACTTGGCCTACCCATCCTATTAGAAGTTTTGGCTCCCTGTAAATATTGGGGTTCTTTTATACAGGCATCTACAAGCATCCTCAATAGCCTGGATCAAGCAACTGAGATGGGGACAGTGATACCAAAAAACAAAACAAAAAACACCCTTTGGGGGGCCTCTGATGCAGTCCAGAAGAGAACAAGGTAGTTTTGCACCCTGCATTCACCACACAATTTTTTTCATTTATTGTAATTTTGTATCTGCACTCTCATACCAAATAAGAAACGGACCAGTTTCCTATTGGTCTATCTAGCACAGTACTGTCTGTTCTGACTGGCAGCTGCTCTCCAGGGTCTCAGGCAAAAGTATTTCCCATCTCGTGCTACTAGAGATCCCCAGGATGGAAGCTGGGGCCTTCTGCATGCGAAGCGTATGTTCTGTCACGGAGCTACAGTTCCTCCTCCAATAGAACAGTGTTAATACAAACACAACAGTGCTTCTGTTTTCATCTATGAGATGTTGGAAGGTATTGAAGTCCACAACCTCCTGTTGTCAGTTTTAATTTTAACAGATCGCAGATCACCCCAGCTGTGTACATGCTGGTCTGTGGATTAAAGCCTGGTTTGTTTGTTTGTTTGTTTGTTTGTTTTGCAGTGAAAATCTTGGATATCACCAGATATTTTATTCCCCAGTCTGTCAGCTTTTGGAGTGCAGAGGCCAGGTAGAGCTGACCATCTGATGTTATGTGGTTTTACCCTGTGGTTTTGAGCAGCCTTTGATTTCCTCCCCACACACACTTGACCCATAATTGTTTCCCAGCTGGTTCTGTTGGCTATGAATATAGCTATGGGAGGGCTACTGGCATTCTGGCTGGAATGTTAAAATGGCTATCAAAGTTCAGCTGAATTGCAACTTCTTCGTGTCCACTAAAGGCCAGGCTCCCAGTTCCCAGCCACAGATTGAGAGTGGATAGAATGGAGACCAGGCCAAATTACCCCCTCTCCTTGCTTCCTCCTTGGGTTATAGGGAACAATTTATGGGTACTAGGTTTTCCCATACGTCCACCGAAAAGTGATGTTCCCAGATGCCATCAAATAGCTGAGCATGTTGTAGAAGCTCCATCTGTTTTGTTTGAATTTCTGGGGTTGCACAACAGTTAGCTTGGAAGAGTATTACGTATTTTGTTTTGATTCTGTTTTAATTGTGTAATAAGTCAAATTAGCCATGCTATATATTTTTTCCATCTGTGATCATGTTGGATCCATATTGCATCCACTTGTTTTGTGGAGCTGGAAAACAAAAATGAAAAGAGAGAGTGCAATGTTGTCATTCATAAGTTTCCCTCTGAGCGATGGTTCTTCTGTTTAATCATATTTTGGGAGATGTTTCCTGGATAACTCTTACCTAGCAGAATCAGAAATAAGGAACAGTTGCCTGCAGGATAGCATTCAAAATTGCACAGGAAGCCTCCACAGCTACAGCCTCTCCCCATCACAAATTCCTCCTCCGCATGTAGAGGGCAACGGAAATGGTGTGTAAGGGGTTAGGCTTGCAACACCCCCCCCTTCCCCATGCTTTTATTTATTTATTGCATTTCTATACCACCCAACAACCAAAGCTCTCTGGGTAGTTCACAAAAATTAACACCATCAGATACAATTCAAGGTATAAAACAAACCACAATATATAAGAAAAACACAATTTAAAAGTACAATATAAAAGTGCAATCAGGATAAAACTGAGCAGCAAGGCAGAGATTTATACAGATTTAAAATAAATTTAAAACAGCAAAGTTAAAAGACTAAGATGGTAAACTGTTAAAATATTGGGGAAATAAAAAGGTCTTCACCTGGCAATAAAAAGAGTGTAAAGTAGGTGCAAGGCAAACCTCTCTAGGGAGTTCATTCCACAGCTGGAGTGTCACAGCAGAAAAGGCTTTCCTCCTGGTAGCCACCTGCCTCACTTCCTTTGGCAGGGGCTCACAGAGAAGGACTCCTGAAGATGCTCTTAGGATCCAGGCAGGTACATATGGGAGGAGGTGTACCTTCAGGTAACCTAACCCCAAGCTGTTTACACTAGATGAAAATCCCTGAATGGGGCAAATGTGTTGAACTGAATTATGGCTGGAATTTGGGCTGAGCTGAAACAGGTGAACACATTTCACAAAAAGCTTTGCCTCCCTGAAATGCAACACCCCTTTCTGGTGATAGTTTGGAGGGCTGTGAAAAGAAAGTGAAAGTGGGGAGCATTGCCCTTACCCTGATTTGGCATTGTGACATCATTACACAGCCTTCTCTGATTGGCTACGTGGCACCATGATGTCATCATGGTAGCTATGTGATTCCTGATAGGCTAGATTATATATCCAGCAAGAAGAACGGTTTCTGAAAAGAAAAGTAGCAACAAGGGACTGTTGAGAGAGAGAGAGAGAGATCTAACAGGAATAAAATGGGTGTGAAAAGGCTAAGGCTCAGGGGTTTTCTAGGGATGTGCACTGGATTGGATCCGATCCACGATCTGAATCCGATCCAGGGGGAAATCGGATAAAATTAGCTGATTTATCCGATTTCACCACTGGATCGGCCGATCCAATCCGATCCGATCCGGAAAGGTTCCGATCCAGATCGGATGGATCGGCAGGCGCCCGCTGATGGAAGCGGACAGCGGGGGGGAGGTTTCCCTAGCGGGGCTGTCCGCTTCCATTGGCAGGCGCCAGTGGGTGCCCGCCAATGGAAGTGGACAATGGGGGCAGGGGGCGGAGGACGGGAGCAGATGGCCAGGAAAGGTAAGCGGGGGGGGCGGGGGGCACACAGTGCGCTTACCTTTCCTGGCCATCCGCTCCCGTCCGCCACTGGCCGCCACTGCGAGTGGGCTTTGTGGCCTGCTCCTAGGTAGCGCGCCAGGTGATGACATCACCTGGCGTGCTACTCAGGAGCAGGCCACAAAGCCCGCTCACAGTAGCGGCCAGCAGCGGCCGGGAGCGGACATCCCCTGAAGGGAAGCAGGGAGGGGGGCCCGCACGCGCGCAGCTTACCTTCGGGGGACGTCCGCTCCCATCCACCGCTGGCCGCTACTGCGAGCGGGCTTCGCGGCCTGCCCATAGGTAGCGCGCCACGGAAGGTAAGCAGGGGGAGGGGGAGGGGGCTTGCTCCCCGGGGCCGTCCACAGCGGATGGCCCCGGGGGGGGAGGGAGTTAGGCCCCCCCTCACCCACCCGCCGCCATTTTTTCCTCATAGACTTGCATTGGGAAAAAGCTTTCTTTCCCCCAATGCAAGTCTATGGGGGGGGGGGGAAATGGCAGCCGATCCAAAAATCGGAAGTTCCAATTTTTGGATCGGGATCGGACCCGGTCCGGGGGGGCCTCCAATTTTGTCCGATCCAATCCGGGACAAAATTGGAGGTCCTGATCCGGGTCCCGATCCGGGGGGTCCATGCACACCCCTAGTTGTTTCATTGAACATTTTGGGACCCCCAAAATGCCCCTTTCCGCCAAAAGTGTTCATTGACGAAAATTCGTCACAGCCCTATGTGGAATTCATTCGTTAAGTTAAACATAGTGAGGGATATAAACAATTCCTCATTCAGACTATTTCCTTTTTAAAAAATGTGCACACAAGAAGAAGAAAATCAGAAGATAATCCTCCCACATATCTTTAATTCTACAACACCTAAACCCTTTCATTCCATTAAAAACAAACACCTGTTCGATCCAATCTCTGTGCTGAGGCTATAAAATAAACATGTTATCTGTGGCCCTTTAACATATACCTCAGTCCTGAACATAGATCGTTGATACGGACCATAAGTATCCTTGGCCAATTGGAATGCCTGAGGCTTTCCGCCTCCCTCAGGCACAAAGTAAAGCATTGTAACTGACACCTATTTAACTTTTACTGTTTTGTGTTAGGAGGCTATACTATTTCACTCTTTTGCCCTTAGGCATTTGTGGAGCTTAAGGGAAACTAGTCAGTTGTCACCTTCTCTCTTTTTCTCTCTTTCAATAAATTAGCAGATTGCAGGGATATTTTTTTAATCCAACCTAGATGAATCAAATTAGCCACCAGCTAAAGCAGCAGGGAAAAGTAGCACATGTTTACACACCTTCCTTTCTTTTTTGCAGGGGATTGGGGTGGGGGGAGAGATGCTTGCTCAATTAGTTTGAAGGTAGTTTTGTGGAAAAGTGAAACAAACATGGAGGAGAGCTAAATGGTGGAGGGGGGATTGTATGCAAAACGCATCACACTTGAGCCATCTGGCCCTTTTTGCGCCATAGCAAATGAAAACATGACTTTCAATGTCGCTTCCAAGAGCTGTGCATCTGATATAATGCCACCAATTTCCCCCTTTCAAGCCATTGTACATTTCAGTTCAGTGTGCTATTGTGTTAGCCACTCTGTCAGAGGGAGTGGAGCTCTGTTGCTGCGACGAATTCACATTTCTCCATAAACTTTCTTTGTTCATTTTATTAAAACATTTGTAATCTGCCTTTTGATGAAAAGTCTCTAAGGCAGCTAACATGGCATTTTAAAAACAATGCATAATTTTATGTGATGTGAAAACACGACAAATACTACTTAGCAGGAACCTTTTTCACAGGGACATAGGAGGCTGCCTTATAGTCAGTCAGACCACCAGTCTATCAAGCTCAGGGGTGGGCAACCTGGTACCCTCCAGGTGTTTTGGACTACAACTCCCATTATCACTGACCATTGGCCATGTTGGCTGAGACTGATGGGAGTTGAAGTCCTAAACATCTGGAGGGCTCCAAGTTCAGGAGGGCTAACAGGAACTCTCCAGGATATCAGTTCAGGGTCTTTGTTGGCCCTATGTACCTGGAGATACCTGGGACCGTCTGAGCTCCAGTGATTCCTCCGTAGCAGCAGAAACATGGAAAGTAGCTCATAAGGCAATCCAAAAGCTTTCTGAAAAGTCAATAATGTGATTCTATGATTTTCCCTGCAACCTCCACTACCATCTATTTCAATGGAAGAGTTAAGCAAAATGTTTCAATGGGCTTAATTCTGGATCATGGTCAATATAATCAGCTCAAGTCAGGAACTTTACAATGAGGGTTAAGGCCAGGTATTCTGGGATAATAATCCCTGAATTGTATTGTGTGAATTCAAGGACAACTGAGAGATAGAAGTGAGTTGAGAATACACAACCCATGGTAAGATCAGGGCTTCTTGACATGCCTCTCTCTCTCTCTCTCTCGTGTGTGTGTGTTTCGTGATAATGTAAGGCAACATTAAGTAGAGATGTTTATTTATTTATTTATTTTATTCCATTTATATACCGCCCCATAGCCGAAGCTCTCTGGGCGGTTTACAGTTTGCCCAGATGTTGTTTGCAGTAGGTGGGGAGATTGTAATGTCACAATGATAATGCAAGAATGCCCATTTTTAAAGCTTGCAAAAGTTACCGCCCCCCTGGCAATGATGAAACTTTGCTCCAGGTTGGGCATGATTAATTTGTCTTTGAAATGTAAGCATAAGGGTGTGATCTTAATGTGATTTCCTTAATGAAAAGGCTGATAATGTGCACACTGAAGAGCAGAGAATGGAGCTTCATCTTGGCCTTTTATGTATCTCTGGTCCAGCCGCTTAGATACAGCTCATAAACCAAAGAGAACAGTTCTCCCATGAGTTTGGCAAGAAAGTTCTAGAAACTCTTTCTCCCTCTTTCTTTGCAGTTGCTCGCCAGAGTTCCAGCAGAGCCTCTTTACAGGAGGTCCATGAGAGCTTAATTGGGGTAGGGTTTTTTTAAACACTCCATGCTGCCTGTGTATGCGTGCGCATGTGTTCTTATAGTTCAGACATCAGGTGGGTCATTTCCTCATTAGAATGTCTCTCCCAAGTAAACCAGTGACTGTGGAAGAACAGAACCAATGCATGGAACTATGCGTTTATCTTCTGGCAGTGCAAAGCTATCTTGAATATGTGACTTATCAAACAGAAGCAGACTTTGGTTTGCTGTAGGAAGGCCTGCATGTGGAAACAGTCCAGATGAAATTGACAAGTGCATACTGTACCAAAATGGCACAGGTGAAAGCATGCTGTGTACCATGATGGAACCACCCCTTTATTCTCAGATCAAAGGTCATTCTCTCAGCCCTTCCTTCCCCTTTCCCACAATACATTGCTAAAAGCTGTGCTCTGCCTACTGTGTGCTGTAATAATCTTGTTGTCAACACATGGAGCTCTGCTGGAAATTGTTGTATTGTGTCCCGTGTGTGAGAGAGAGCTAAGCATGTGGCTGAAAGAAGTTAAGGCTTAGTATCACAGACAGGAGTTTCTATTCTCATCTGGCTCTTACTTCATGTCTAAAAACAATCTCCTTTTTAAAATTTATTAATTACATTTCTATATCCCACAATAGCCAAAGTTCTCCAGGCAGTTCACAACCGTTAAAACCACAAAATGCATCATAAAATGTCAAAGTTTGAAACTGCAGTTTAAAAGTACAAACCAAAAGGAAACATAGCAGCCATGCAGAGATTTAAAATACAATGGTTTAAATTAGCAGAGCTAAAAGGCTAAAATGCCTGGGAAATTTTAAACAACAGTCTTCACCTGGCACCCAAAAGAGCACAATGTAAGTACCAGGGGAGCCTATGTTGTGGGTTGAAAAGTGCAGCCAGGATTGGAGATGTGTCAGGGCAAAGGAGTGCCAACTCTTGGAAGCAAATCACACTTTGGCATGTCTACTGCAGACTTTTCAAAGCTAGGCACGCAACAGACTAGAGTATGAAACAAACAAACAAACCCAAAATGGACTCTAGACCTATGTTCCCCAAGGAGGCCAATGTTGTACTTCAGAGGGAGGTCAATGACCAAATCTTTATAAAACGGGGCATTCTCAATACAGTCATGCTTCATAACTGTCACAATGAATCTCCATTGAAGTTTATATGTTTAGACTCATCCATTTTCCTAAAGGTCTCCTTCTTTATATTAAATGAACCTGCAGTACATAATACTTTAGTAGGGGCATAAAGTAGTTGCATGTGCTTGCCCTTGACTTACATGTAATCATTGTATAGTACTTTGGGCCAGTCTTTGGACCGATCTACACCAAGCAGGATACGACACTTTGAAAACGTTTTGAAAACTGTATATGGAGTGTGTCCTGGGCCCCAACAGTTGTCACTACTGTTATAAACGGTTTTAAAGCTGTAGTGTAGATCCTGCCTTTGTGACAGTGCATTTTCCAGTGTTGTTGTTTTTTTTTAAAAAAGTTATGTCTTCTTTTCCTAAGAAAATACATTCAAAGAGCATTGATAGCACATCAAGGTAAAGCACTCAGGAAAACCCAAAAAGGGCATGACTATTTTTAAAGTGGCTGTTTTGGTCACGGGTGATGATTTGCACCCTTCCCTGTCCTCTGACTATAAATTCTGGAATTGTTCTATGTTCATAATTGCATTTAAAGATCCCTGATACACTGCTCTAAGCAGCAACCTACACTAAGAAACTTTCCCCCCGTCCTCCTCCTCTTTAAGGAATGTGTACTACTGCTGCCGCTTAATAGGTGCTTTGAATCTGAGTAATGAATGTGAAATATCATAGCCTCCAGCATTTTGTAGATGAAAATAAGGACGCTGTTATGTACTTGCAATATCCTTGTTTTCACACCTAGAATCGCTGCCAGAGTGCTGCTTCCCAACCTCACAATTACATGTGGCTGAAGGCATGTTGCTGGCTGAACCTTGTGCTCATTCACTTTGCAGTAGCCTGTCCTGTGCTGATTTGAAAGCCAAAGTGCACTTTGTTCTTTCAGTTAAAAGATGCACCAGGCATGATTGTCCTACAAAATAGTCTCAGCAGCTCACCATGACAATCTGTGGATGTCGTGGTTCTGATTAGTCTAGCATGCATTCAGCCTGTTCACACGAGGAACCCTGCACTCCAGACATTACCATCCCAGCCTACTCAGTCCCTGACCTTCTCGTCGTTAGTAGGGATGGATGAGTCTGACGCTTTTCTTTTCCCCCCACATTGTTTTTCTTGAAGAAATTTGCAAATTTCAGTAAGTTCTTATAAAAAGAAAGGAAGAAATTTTCACCCATATGAACCAGCCAAATTCAAATTCACCTATTCTCCATCATGAGGAGGATCATGTTGTACCTGCCTACCATGTAGCTGTTAAAAGAGGAGGAGCCTGGAAAAAAAAAAGAAAAAAGAGGTGGCAAGCCTAATTGAGCCCAACAAACATGGTTGGATACACAGTGATCCACACCCAAACTTTTAAGTGCTAAGGACTTCCAAAGCTCTTTGCCTAAATGGGTATACAACCACACTTAGAATACTGTGTACAGTTCTGGTCCCTGCATCTAAAAATAGATATACAGCTGGAAAAAGTGTAGAAGAGGGCAACTAAAATGATTAAGGGGCTGGAGCAACTCCCCTATGGGGGAAAGTTACAACAGCTGGGATTGTTAGCTTGGGGGGGGGGGGGGAAGGAGATAAGAGGAGACATGATAGAGGTGTACAAAATTATGCAGTGTGGAGAAAGTGGATAGGGAGACATTTTTCTCCCTCTCCCTTAAAACCAGAAACTAGGGTCATCCTATGAAGCTGATTTGGCTTTAACTCTCAGCTGAGACAACATCATTCTCTTGTCCTAGAGGGGAAAATTCCAGCCAGCAGGATCCACTTGGTGCTATCCAAGGCCCTTTTTTCTTCCTGCCTTGATCTTGCTACCAGCTTCTCTATGTGCATCAAGGAACCACAGAACAGGACAGTGTGCTTTTCTCCCCCTCCCCTTCTTTAGAACCATAGAATCAGGTCCAAAATTGTGTATGCAGCAGACCACTAGCTCATAGAGGTGTGCCCTTTCACCTCTTCCCAGCTCTAGGTTCCTGTGCCCCCTGAAAAATCTTTCCAGAGAATCAAGAAGCTCTCCTGATGGTGGTGGTGGTGGTGCATGAGTGTGTGTGTGTGTGTGGTGGTGGTGGTGGTGGGGGGGTTGCAACAGTAGTGGGAAACTATCAAAAAGTGGGCTGAGGTGCCTTTTATGAATGGAGCAGATGCAATCCATACTTAAATATATGCAGATTTAATTGATTTTTGCCCAGTAGCTTTTTGCTGCCAATTCTGTGATATTTTTGTAAAAAAAAACCTATGATTTTATTGCACCTAAACAGTATATCTTTTTAAAGAAAGTTTGCTTATACCTTGACTATATGTACTAACTTACATGTGTGTGCACTAGAGATAATACCTGATACTTCTGCCTCCTACTCAAGGGAGGGAGCTGATACCTGAAGGGTGGCAATTCCTAATATCATAAATACCAAACTTTCTAAAGAGCATGTGTGACTTTGGCAACATCATATGTCTCTAGACAAAAGAATCCAAAATCAACAGTTATTTGCATAATGTTTGCCTGGTCCAATTTATATGTTTATATGTTTTTAAATCGGAATACTGTACATCTCACCATAGCGGGGGAAATTGTAAACCTGGGACTGGTGTGTGCCTCAGGCTGCCTTCCAAGTACCATTGATGGGCAACCTCAATGCCCTTGGTCTACTTCAGTGTGATTTATTATGAAACTGGACTTGGACTGGACAGCCCTTCAATAGAAGACTAACCTCCATAAAGTAGGGCACATGGCCACCCTAAGTGGCTCTCCAGGGTCTCAGCCAGAGGTCTTTCATGTCACCTGGTACTTGATCCTTTTGCAACTGGATGTGCCAGAGATTAAACATTGACCTTTTGCATGTAAGGAAAGTGTTCTGCCAGTGAGAAATGCTACCTCCCCAACCCCCTACTGGTCCTAAAAAAGAAAAAAAAATCATAAAAATGCATATTTTTGGAGAAATACACATATAAAATGCTTATGAAATTTCTTGCGAAGTTTTAAAAATATTCCCAAATATTGGGACAAAGGGAACTTAAGACTCAAGAAACGGTCAAAGTTCAAGATGGATCAAACATGAGATTGAAAAAATGAGAAACAGAGAAAATGAAACTGACCACTTCATCCATCCCTGTTTCTCAGTGATACCTGGGTACCCTGGTAATCCCATCATGAGAGTGCGCTGATTATTTCCCCCCTCTTTTCTTCCCCCCTCCCCTTTTTATTGTGAATGTCAAAGAAACAGAACAATAACAACAAAAATAATCCATGAAAAAAAACCACACTACATATACAGGGATGTCATCATTTTTCATCAAGTGTACAAAAAAAAAGGGGGGGGGGGTTCAAAAAAAATCAGACCATGTAGCCATATACTTATCCATTCGCAAGTTGCGCCTGTATATCACCCGGTCAAATGTCGATAACGTTATTAAGTCCTCAATCCATTGCATTATGGGAGGTGAGCATTTATTCTTCCAATATGATAGTATAAGTCTTTCAGCTGTTATAAGGGCTCTGAAGATCCATTTGTGCTGACCAAGATACCGACAGATAGTTTAGAAGGACATGCGCACTGATGCTGGAGGAGGCCTACCGCAGGGCTCAGACCTGGAGCCACTCCTGTGTGCAGTACAAGGGAGAGGGAAGGCAGTGGACAACAACATCATGGATGGAACAGGAAGGGGCAGTCCTGACTGCACTGGGAGACTTAAGGTGCAATCCTGTGCATGTTTAGACAGAAAAAAGTCCTGCAATTTCCAGCATTCCCCAGTGCTGGGAATTGTAGAACTTTTCCTTTCAGGATTGTGCCCTGAAAAAGACACATCTGGAGTCCAGATAACAAAGTGGCAATCCTACTTTTTGCTTCTTTTGTACAGCTTTGCAAGTAGCAGCATGAAAGTAAACAGAAGTCCTATTTAGATCGCCTGGACATTATTTCCTGTTTGTGATTTCCTGGAGCGAGGCCACTCTCTGAACTTTTCTTATCTCAAAACAACCCTTCCTGTGGTTTGGAATGGACTATTGCTGGCTCTCTCTGAATGCCCCCTTCTTCTTCTATGAACTTCTGGTTCCTTGAGTGTGTAAAATGCCTCCCTGACCTCTCCGATGACATGTCGCCCAATCGAGTTTTAGCACCCTCCGTACCTGAAGGGCAGAGCCAAGCTGAAATGAAACATTTTCTGGGTTAAGCTACCTTTGTGATGAAGAGGCCCCTGGGTAATTTGTATGCTTGTGTAGACATGGCCTCTGCAATTCTGGTTTAATCAGCTTCATCGAATGGCATAAGCAGCAGCTTCATTTATAAAGCTGCTTTTTTTTTCTTTTTTTGCCAGCTGCAAACCTGTCTACTAAATGTAGAATTTTTGTGGAGTGTTTTCTTCTTCTTCTTTTTTTATCATTTTTTTTTAAAAAAATGGCTGTTCTACATCTCTTATCTCCTACAGTAGAAGATTGCAATTTACATTATGCAAATAAACATTATGCAATCAAGCCACTTTAACCGAAATCTGGCAAGGAGAGCCTGCTGATGAGATGTAAAAAAAAATAAAAAATAAAAATAAAAAAAACGTACAAAGACCTGATTTTTTTTTTATCTGTCTTTCTCGACCATGTTTCTGAATGCTTGGAGGAGGGGAAAACCTCCTGATTTAACTCAGAAAGGAAGTCTACTCAACTCAGCCCTGAAGAGGTAAAATGGAGCTGGCGCTGAGGATGTATCAGTGAGCTACTACTGAAGCTACTTTTTCAATTAATGGCTTTGTTTAATCATACCCCCTGTCCAGAGGAGGATTGTCTTACGGATAATTTCGTTTGCCTAACGAGATTTTGCTAATTAAATCTCCTTTTGGTTGGTGTGACTCTCCCTGCAGGGATGGAGGCAATGTTTGCGAATCCTTTCCCTCTGCTGGCTAAATAAACCTTTCCACTCTGCTGCAGAAGGGGAAAACAAAACAAAACAGAAAAGAAAACCAGGAATTCTTGTCTCCAAACGCTGGTTTGGAACTTAATTAGATTGAGAGGAAACCCCTGAAAAGATGCTTTGTTGAAGGCAGGCGACGGTGGCAGTCTAACAGCATTGCCTATCTTACAGAAGGTTTTAGAGCCTGACAGCTTTGGAGAGATTTCCTGCTGTTCCTGCATGTTTGCTGCTAAATCAGGTAGCAGCAGCTGTTTTCCCTGCAAATGCTTCCCCCCTTTTCTTTTTCTCTGTGTTTGCAGGAGAGTGTTCCTGCAAAGACAGGCCTTGCTTATAACTGATTGCACAGAATGCAGCTCCAAGCCAGAGAACCCGTATCACTTGCCAAGCAATTTAGCCACCAGAATCACAGCATGCATTCTGGAATGATGCTGGAAGTTTATTCATGGCTCTCAGGAACTGCACTTGCCTTAATATGATGCTGTAGGATTGGGGCATTCCCCCCCCCCAACTGAATAATGAACTACTCTCAGATCAACGTTTCTTCTGTTCAACCGGGGGCCGGGCTACCTGGAACTTAAGTGCTTTGCGTGATGATGGATTGCCAGTTGGCTCCGATGCTGGGATCTCAGCCAAAGATGTGCAGCAATTCACCCATATAGCAAGAGGCAGAGAAACGGATCCAAATCCAGGCACTCTCCTCCCAAGATCCTCAAAATTTGGAGCCTGTTCTCATACACTTTGCATGGGGATGGTGGTAGGGTGACCAGATAAAATCCAGGTCAGGGCTCATGTAACTTTAACAGTTGTAAAGAAAAGGGAATTTCAGCCAGTGTCATTTGTATGCAATTAGTTCCTGGTGAAATTCCCTCTTCATCACAACAGTTAAAGTTGCAGGGGCCCTGCCTTCTTTTGTATATGGTCACTCTAGTATAGTGCATGCACCTTTAACTCAAAATGATACTATGATCAATATCTGGGATCTTCCTCCAGATGCCTCTTCCAAGGGAGGCTCAGAAGATGGCAACAAGTGGAGGGCCTTCTTAGTGGTGCCCCCCAACTATGGAATTATCTCCTCACTGAGGCCAACCTGGCACCAACAGTCATCCTTTCTGCAGCAGGTTAAAACTGCTCTCTACTTCCTGGCATTTAATAGCATTTAATGATATCTGATGGGGCAGTTACGTCAGCTGTCTTGAACAGATCTGTTCTTGAAATTGTGTACTGAAACTGGTTTTAAAAAAATCTATTTAATTGTTCTAAATTTTGTACTTAAAAAGATTAGACCATGTTTTATTATAATGTTTATAATCTTGAGGTTTTTATATATATATTTGTGAATTGTTGTGAACTGCCCAAAGACCCTTGCTTATTGGGCAGTATAGAAATGAAATAAATCATAATCATCATAATATAACCTCAGCATATATGATCTGAGAGAGTTCAAAAAAGAAATGCATGCAGCATGTTTACCCTGTGATATCTCAATGAAGTTGGGCCACGTCAGTGGTTAACCATATTTATGCTCACCCAGAAGCTCTTGCTGCTGTCGGTGATGAATCCTTGATATGGGATGCAGCAATTTGTGGCAATGTAAATCATAGCTAACAGGTTAATGAACTGTAGCTTGACTCTCTATAAGTTCTGCCGCTCTCACCTGCTGCACGCCGTATGCCATCCTCCTTTTAAATCAGCTCAGCGATACTTCACTTGCAGGGCAAGCGGCACAAGAGCTGGCCCAGTATAAAAGAGATCTTTCACAGGTACTGAAGTGAACCACTTGTTGCATCAGAATCTGCTGCAGGGAAGAAGAAAAAATAGCATCTCATTCTTTTTACTGGTCAGGTTGTCCACACTAAGAAATCACATCATATGCATACCCTTAAAGTATACCTCCTTTTTGGTTGCCTTCCCACTTGATGCTATGGGCCTGATGCCCACATAGTAGTGGAGTATGACATTTAGCTGTGCTTATTTGTCAGCTAGAACCCGTTATCTCTGCCCATATAGATTTATTTTACACACACACACGCACACACACACACACACTATTTGTATGACATACTGGCCATATTTGCACATTGCACAAAACCATGGTGTATGAGTATGAATGAGCCTCATTGAGCCTTGGAATCATGGACCTCCCCTCTCCTCTTCCTGCATAGTCGGAAGGAGGATTTTGTTTTTGATTGACTGCAGTTAATAGTGTCTTCTGGTCACTAGTGTAGTGCTAAAGTTTCAAATACAGATGCTTGTCATGACCATCCACATAGCCACGCTCCCAAGGAGAGTCCAAAAATGCAAGCAGCTGTGTTGATCCATATATTTTTTTAAGCCCACAGTTCTAGCAGTTTTCTTCTCATGAGTAGGTCCTTTGTAAAGCAAATGGATCTTAATTGGTAATTTAAGACCAGACCAGTCCAAACGACTCTTGCCTTACAACAGGGATAGCTCACAACAATGTATTGTTGCTGGGGAGATCCATTCTGCCCTCCTTCTCCCATTTACTGTAAGAATTGCAGATGTCAAAGAGAACAAGGGAGTTGTGGGGTGAGTGGTGACAGATTACATAATCATCCTCACTCATCAAGAAGTCTCAGCATTTCAGCCCTGTGAGCCCTGGGTCTGCTACACCACTGCTTCTGGTGCAACAAACTGTGGTTAGCACTAACACTGATTACTTTCAACCAAGCCAACTTCAAACCAGGATTAGTAGGAGATTCAGGAAAGACAAAAGGAAGCATTTATTCACCCAATGCATAATTAATTTATGGAATATGTGGCTGCAAGATGTTTACTGGAGAATTTTATTTGGTCCAACTTTTAAGCAAACCAACTTAATTCACATTTCCCAGATGAATATGGGATAGTATCCAATGTTAGTTGCACACTTCTCTCAATGTTGTAACGTAGTTCTTGGCTCAAAAAATGTGTATTTTAGGAGCAAATGAAATTTAAAAGCTTGCAGGGAAAGGGATGGAATGGGTTTATGAATGAACAGATGTAGAGACTAATCTGTCCAACCCTATATTCAGCTTCCATGTTCAGAGAGATTGTATATGCCTCTGTGTAGTGCCAGTGTTGGGGAGTGAAATGGAAGACTCCAGTTCCCCTAATGTCTTTCCCAGAAGTATCTTGTTGGCCACTGTGAGAAAACTGATCAGGAATCCTACAGGACATATTTAAATCTTATAAATAAATAAATAAATAAACAAAACAAAATAGATGGACTTTTGATCTAATCTAGCAGGGCTTCTCTTACATTTGAAATGTAAACACATGTTTATGTTGTAGAAAAAATATTCCTTGAGAAGGGAAGATTTCCTTAAAAAATGGTTTATTCCAGCCACGGTAGCTTCAGTGAGAGATTGCTCTTTTTGCTAAATTGTACAGTGAATATTTCCACCTCCTAATTTGTGATGGGTACATTTGTGTTCATTTTCTGGTGATCTCCCCCCCCCCCCCGTTTCAAGTGTAGAGACAAGGAGCTGCCAAGGGAATTCCCCAAAGATACCTCAATTATCTAGGCCTTCCATCCTTGCTTCCTGTGGAGCCAGGGTCACGAATGCCATAACTCTAGGCCAGCGCAGGAAGCAAGCACCTCCTTCCTCTGATTGGCTGCCTTGTTTGTTTTTTCTGTTTCACTGAACCGATGTCAAAGCTCTGCCCTGGCCTCTCGCCCGCCACACCCCCTACCATCCCAGGCAGCATTCTGGGCTCCCTGCCAGATGTTTCTCACTAACGCAGATTCAATAAGGCCAGGGACTCTCCAAGTGTTGGGTTTCTGGCCACCTGTTGGGACAGCTTAAGATGTGTTTTTGGAGGTATTTTGTAGAGCCAGGACATGGGCAGAGCTGCTTTTATTAGGCAAGCAAAGAATCCAGCTACATTTTGTGTGGCTTTTAAAAGAAGCATGCCTTGGGACGGAGAACGACAGCCCCTTCAAACACAACCACAAAGCCAAGTGTGCATGCGCTATTTACCTCAGCTGCAAGCATGTTTTCACCTTCACCCTCCAAAAGAGGTGTGTGTGTGTTTGTGTGTGCTTCGGCAGCGGGACTACTTGGTACTTATATGTATAATGTGAATGGTGAGGAAATTTGATTTTAGTCATGAGTGCTATCTCTTCAGGATATATGTATCTGCACGAGCATTACCACTTCTTGTGAGGTGGTTCGGCAGACATTGTACACCAGTTGCTGGGAGGATGCTATTGCACTCATGTCCTACTTTTAGGTTTCCCACAGGCAGCTGCTTGAGCACTGTGTGAACAGAATGCTGGACTAGATGGACAATTGGTCTGATCTAGCATGGCCCTTCCTACGTTCTTATGTATGTAAGCCAAGATCTTTTTGTGCCAATGTGTGTTAGGATTAGCACTCAATCGGGAAGTGGGAGAAAAGCAGAAGTTCTGGGGAGAGAGGAAAGCATATCTTGTTGTTTGTTTTGTTTTGCTTTTGGATGATGCGCTGTGGCAAGCTTGCTCTCAGAAAAGGAATTCCCCAGTCCTCTCTCACACACAGCACACAGTGCGTCTCGAGACCAATTCCTGCCATCTGCAGCTTTTATATGTGGAGGTGGGCAAGTATTTTGTTTGGTTTAGGGATTTTCTTTTGACAAGAACCTGCCAAAACACACACATTTCTTCATAAACAGGATGGAAAGAACTTGAGATTAGCAGAATTGGAATGTGGGAGACTGACATCCAGGCAGAAGGCTTTGAATGCTTCATGCTTTAAAGTCTGTGTCTGAATCCCTGTGTATTCAATCAAGGTGTGTGTGTCTGTATGGCCTATCTGCCCGGTCGTGGCTGCGCAGTGGCATTACATTGTTTATATGATGTATCTGCCAATATGCAGCTATGTCAAGCTTTTACCATCAAAACTGCTCTTTTTTGTGGTTTTACTATGGTTTTACTGTGGTTTTACTATGACATTTTTTTGTTGCTCCAAGGTCACCGCGTTGTTTCTTCATTTGACAGTGGTGGCCTTGGTCCGGGTTAAGCCCAATTATGATTTTCTCCCCATCCAGGGTATGAAGCAGAGTCCAGGCTTGATAAGCCAAATGGCCACCGGCGCTGCATTTTTTCCAGCTGGATAGCCCACGCACCCTCCTGCCATCTATATTTATCGGTTCTGATTCATTTTGAGGGAATCGGCTACAAAGCTGCATCGTATAGACACCCCCCAGGTTTATGGTACTCAATTAGGGTTGCCCACCCCTTATTTCCTGACAGGCTCCTCATTTTTAGCAGCTACATGGCAAGCAGGTATAACATGGTCCTTTCCATGATGGAAATTGTTGTACCTGCTCAATTTGGCCAGTGCACAGGGGTGAGATTTTTTTTTCAGTTTGTTTTTGGTAGGAATTTACCACAATTTGCAAATTTCTTCATATTCAGGCTTCAGTCTGGGGCCATTTCTTACCGTGTCCATTTTAAAATCCACAGCTGCAAAAGGGACCCGACCGCCAGCCAGTGGTGACTCAGTGATTCATGATTCTTTGGACCGGAAGATCACAATCCTATGCATGTTAGACAGAAGAGATTTTACACAGAGATTTTTTTTAAAGGTAAATGTGATAGAAAGAGAAACGGACAGATATGTCCAACCCTATTTGTACATACTTGATTTTAAAGTACTTTAATTTGATTTGATTGGGGGCACCTTTGTGATCCATCACAATGTCTAACTGATTAAATTAATCTAACTGATTGATTGGCCAAGCATTTTAGCCCCAATATGTGCTTATGTATGCATGCATTTAAAATTCTATTAAGGGCACAATCCTATTCATGTTTAGACAGAAAAAAGTCCTACAAACCCCAGCATTTCCAAGCCAGCATGGCTGCCTGGGCATGCTGGGAATTGTAAGACTTTTCTCTCTCTCTACATATGCATAGGATTGCGCCTTTGCAGACCAAAGGAATGTGAATCATTGAGTCAGCATGGGTTGGCAATTTGGTACCTTTCACAGCTGTTGATTTTAAAATGGGCAGAGGTGAGACAAGTGAAAATGGCCCAGATAGAATCCGTCTTGCATACATTGCTGGTATAGTAGTTTTCATCAGATTTTCATTTACACTTGTTTTCCCCAGTTGAAGTGAGGAAATCTTCCCTCCTTTAGATAAGTACAATTTTCATCTTGGGAATTCCATGAATATTCCCACTCCTTGATGTCTGCAGTGTACGTCATCTGCATATTCCAGATGTATCAAGCAGGCACTGCCATTGCTGATCTACCAATGCACACAAGGTCAAAGCCATTTTACCTGTCATATTGGAGGGGAAAAGCTTTCCCTGCCAGGACACTGAGGCAAAGGTTTGCATTCAGGTGCTCTCTTGCAAGAATCTGGCAAACTCAAGCAAAATAGAAATAAAGAACATTTGATGTGTGTCAGCATGTGCATGTGTTTTTAGAGCTACAGTCTTTTATTTACTTTTAATCCATGACATTAATTGCTTTAAACCCAGGCTCTCCAGCATGGTGCCTGTGGACCACCTCTATTGGCGCTGCTGGCTCTTGTACCTCCTGGTTTTTTTTTATTATTATTTCTTTAAATTATTTTTTAATTAGCTGGGAGTCAATGCTACAAAGCAAAGTGCTGCCTTCCAGCACCAGCTGTATTTCGGTTGAAAAGAGTGGTTTTATGTTTTGGAACTCATATCCCAAACACTGGCTTGTACTTAGATTCTCGGACAACTTATTTTTCTTTTAGTTTCACCAGCTTGCCTTTGGGGAAATGAGTGTTTTGTGCCTGGACATGTGCAGCATGGCAGCCATTTTGTGAGAGCAACCATGGCGTCCTCCCAAAATTCCAAATGTGCCCACTGAGCCCCAAAATGTTGAGGATTCCTGCTTTAAAAACCTTTTGGACCATCTAAAAAAGTAACCACAATGATTGTTTGGAAACCATAGACGTGTGCAGCACATTTCATTAGGATATGAACCAAGGGAATTAAAAAAAACAACAACCAATGGTGAACATTTCTTGAATACTCAATCATAAAGGACATTATTTTTTATTAATTTATTCCTTAATCACTGTATACACTGATGCCCTACTCCATGTTCGGCTTACCTGACCACAAAAGGGTTGTTGCAGGTGAGGTGCTTCTGCTGCCGAGAGCAATGGTGCTCTCTTGGAGGCAATGCAGCGGCAGAGCTGCCAGGAGGCAGCCAGAGGACCATTTCCACTGCATCTGGATCCCCCTCTGAATCCCTGCTCAATGGCCCCCTCAATTCAGTGCTTACTGCTTGAGGCATTAGGGTGCACCTGGGCACACCCAGTACACCCCATGTGCACACCTATGTTGGAAATCCTTTTTAAGTCAAGTAGCTATGAAAACTCCATGTGCCATTTATCACCTTAGGAGAAGCATCTCTTCTTCTGTCTCAGACCAGATGGAATGCATCTTCCAACAACACATACAGACTTCATCTGGAAATGGAGGAAATATGCTGTTTGCTTCAGAAACATTGCTTTGATTCATAGGCAACCTTAATTGATCCATTCATAGCACAATTCTGTGTGTGTTTATTCACAAGCAAAGCCCCCTATGTTCAGTGGGGCTTACTTCCTAGCAATTGGGTTTAGAATGTCAGCCTTAGAACCTATGAATAATTGCCAGAGATTTCTTTAATTGGATGACAAACCTAGTTTTTATTATTTATTATTAACCTTCCATAAGGCCAGCACTATCTTCATGCTTAGAAAATACCCTACGAAGAGGAAATGAAATCTTCTCGGGGAGGGGGGGGAATCAGGTTGGATGAATTTTGTCGCTTTGAGGGTTGTGAGCATGTATGGCCGTGCTCGTCAAGGCTTCTTGAAATATATATTTAGCATTACAGATTTTTCTCCCTAAGCAACCTCACATACAGCACATGTCCCAGGAGCTAAACATAACTCCTGATCCTCTCTCATCAAGCGCCAAGGCACTCCACATTCAAGGAGGTTTTGATAGGCCAGCCGGGGGTTTTGCTCTTCCTAATGCTCCTAACATTCATCCAGAAACCCACTGCAATAAGTAATTCTCCTAATCCTCTGAAACTGATTCTTCTGCCTGCTGCCACGGCGAGTCTAAGAGGCATCAAACTTCCTCAGCCCAGTCAGTGCAAATAGCATGGGGAAAAGGAACTGCCGTCAAGGCTGGACAGACAACATTCCTTCCTCCAGGGGTTGAGCACCTAGAACTGATATAACATGTCTACTGCTGCTGGTAAGAAAAGAGGAGGGGAGGGGAAGGTATATCCCATGCTTGTTAAATGTCAAAAGCATTGCTAGCAGTTCAGAGTAGCAATGGTGGAAATTGTTGGTATTTGTGGGGGGGGGGGGAGTGTTGGAAACCACTTTGCCACTGCAGCCACCCTTTCCTTTTCATGCTCAAATGTACTGCAAGAGAAAACTAGCTCTGTTATGCCCAACAATGCTGCCACAGCAGGATGCTAAATACCCAAACACCTGAGAATTGTAGGGCTACTACTGGGTCATTCCTATGGACTCGGGAGTCCTGGGAAGTGACATCTTTTCAGGCTCTTGGCACTCCTGATGCTGATGCAGCAGTATTCTTGCAGATGTTAGAGATCCAAGCACTATACTTCCTTTTCATGAGCCCAGTGTCTTGCCACTGTCACAACCAGGTGGGTCATGGGGGAAAGAAATGGAGTGGCAGAGGCTCAAAGGGTTGGGAGCTCATGGAGATGATTGGGGAGGTACTTGACCTCCAGATACTTTGAATGCTGTAATTGGGAGCATGACAAGACCAGATCTTTGGAATGGGCTTGAGGAAAATTATACGATGTATTTTCCCATCTGTTTGTTTATTTGTTTATCAATTTGTTTTACCTAAATTCATGCTAAATTCAGATGAGGGATTTCTCCAAATTAGGTATGGAACTGAAGGAAGGAATGGCCTTATTAGAGGGGAGCCTATCCACATTGCCCTTAAAATGACTTATATTCTGTTTAAAAACGTGCTATTTTAAGTCATTTCATTACATGGTAGGACACACTGAGCAGTACTTACGTTTCATAGTGACTGCTTCCTCCGTTCTCAAAGTGTTCACTGGTGTATTACAGGGTTAATTCCTTGAGTCTTCTTCTTTCGGTTTTGTTTTGCAGGCTGCTTGACCTGCCCACTTCTGTCTCCTTAACTCAAGCAGCCTGCAAAACAAAAACTAAAGAAGAGTCAAGGAATTAACCCTGTAATACACCAGTGAACACTGCAGAACAATTATGTTTTCGTGATGATGGGTAGCATCAGATTGATTCGGAAACCTCACCATAGTTCCATGCCAGCGTGGTCCTAAACCCTTTCCAACACACCCAGTGCCCTTTCCCTCACTCCCTCTGTGCTTCTTTTAACCAAACTTACTGAACTGGCACAGTGGTAGCAAGCTGCAAAAAGTGAGAGGAAGGAAGGGTCAGAAGGAACATAAGAAGAGCCCTGCTGGATCAGACCAAGGGTGCGTCTCGTCCAGCACTCTGTTCACACAGTGGCCAACCAGTTGTTGATCAGGAGCCCACAAAGCAGGACAAGGAAAGGAAGGCCTGTCAAAGGTAGGTAAGTGGAGATTCTTCTCTGGTTCAGATTAACATCTGGGGTAGAGAAGACCTTACCTCATATCCAAGATGAGCATTATGAGCCTCCAAAGTTTGTATTTACAACCCAGGAAAAATGAGTCTTGGCCACATGTCTAGTAGGCATGTTCATGCTTGTACTCTATGGTGGCCACGTGTTCTAACTTACAGAGGAAACGCTTCTGTTTGAAGGGCTATTAGTGGGTAGTCTTCTGTTTGAAGGCATCTCCATTTGATGACTGCCCAGACCAATTCCAGTTTAGTTAAAGAACCATCACTAGAGAGAGCAGAGGCCTTGAAATTCCTCTTCAAGAGGTAACGCCTTGGTAGCATACGGATCAACCTGGTCAAAGTCTCCCCCACTATAGTGAGATTTATTGGGTTCCTATTTAAATGATAGCCACAATTTCTACATATATGTTACTGTGTGCACATTTAATGCAGATTGGTGTTGTCCTTTCTCCTCTTTTTGGTGATGTGTTGCCTCTTTTTTTGGCAATGCATAAGTGGCCACCCTACTAGAAATGCTGAGGATGGATCCAAACCCTGAAGATGAACAATGCTGGCAAGATTGCACTGGCAGCATTCTAACAAGGCATTCCTCAACAAGCAAATATACAGACAGAATCGGGGTAGCGATTTACCAGGGACAGAGACCAGCAAATGAATACCATCTTTGAAGGGGTGGGGGAGGACAGTTGGAGTATATTGTTCTTTATGCTATATCTACTCTCCACTTCTTTTGTTGAGGAGTAACTGGGGATAGCTCTTAAGAGCACAGATCAATAGGAAATCCCCTGCTATAATTTCTTTCAAGAAGGAGGAAAGTGTGTGATGTGCGTGAGAGCTTTTCCTAAACATCTTTAGGTCGACAGTGGGCCAGGCCCAAGCCAAAACAGTTTTGTTCCACGGATCCAGACTTTGCCCAGCCATTACAAACACATGCTAGCTGTTTTGCTTTGGATGTCTTAATAGAATGAGAGAGAGAGGCCACACTTCTCACTCTGCCAGGAGAGGTGGAGGCCCTCTTTACTGCTTCTATCCAGCAGGCACCGAATGTAGCCCCCCCGCCACAGCCTTATTTTTAGCAGCTCTTGTTCTGACCACATTGTGCCACCCCCAATTCATTTTCCATTTTTATCCAAGTCTGAGATGTGCCAGCCTTCTCTCATTGCACATTCCTGAACATCAGCACCCTGCAGCAACATCTGTTGTGAGAGGTGGGACAGAGCAACTGAACACTCCGCTCCAGCTGTTCCTTGCCGTTCCTGCCCACGGGCTATCAATGCAGTGCTCTGTAAAGCAACTCCATCCTGTGTTTCCACCGTGCTCTCTCTCCTCTGGTAGGTGCTAACAGAGCATTATTCTTTGAAGGAAGAAGCTAAAACAATGCCCATGGTCCTTGGATTCTCCATCGAAACCCCTCTCCTCTCTCTCTCTCTCTCTCTCTCTCTCTCTCTCTGTGGTGTTTTTTTTCCTTTATTGTTAAAAGCATTGTTCAGTGTTGGCATAAAAATTGTTCACAAAAATTAAAACCATGGAGTACAGCTTGAACTATAAAATATGGAAACTTAAATCACAATATAAAACCACAATTTAAAAGCACAACCAGAATAAAAGCGAGCAGCAAAGCAGAGAATTTACATCTGTAAAGTAAAAATGATCTGCCCCAAAAGCTCTTCCCCCACCCATATTTTTATTTTTATTTTATTTGTGTGCCACTTTCCTGCCTTAAATCCACCCCAGTGTCTTACAAGAAGAAGAAGCAACTTTTCTGCCCTACCTCACCCCTCGAGTGACTTACAACAACAAGAAGAAACATAATAAAATCAGTTTCAACACAAGACTAAAACTAGGAGCATAATCAAATACCCAGAGCATAATTGAAAGGGGAGAAATCCCACCCCCACATCAACCCAAAAGCTGAGCAAAAATAAAAAGTTTGAAACCGCTCACATGTAGCTAAAGAGGGTGGGGATCATCCAACTGAACTCCTCTAGGGAGGTATTTCCACAACATGGGTGCCATGATAGAAAAGGCCCTGTCTTGTGTTCCAGCTAGAAGGATCTCCAAAGAGGTGAGATGCAGAGTAAGTAAAGCTATAAAGGCTTGGGGGGTGAAAAAAATATCCCCTCCAAAGATAAATTAGAATATTATGGTCATTTTAGACTAAGAATGATAGGCATATAGAAAGTGAAGTTTTTTGAGAGAAAAAATAGGGCACAATGTGATCCTAAATATGTGCTGTTTTTTTCAAGGAGATTTTGTATTGTGGAGGGTACTAAGAATGCTATGTGTAGTAAAAAAAATTAATACGGGGTCTCACGCCACATTCATAATGGCTATGTTTTATGTATTTTATTTTAAATCTATTTATTCAGCTCCTGATGAAGGATTGTTTCTGAAATGTCGAGCATTGTGGATATTTGAGTAATAACAACAATAAAAAGAGTTCAAAAGAATTTATACAGCACCAGAGTTTATCTCTTTTTGCACCCGTAGTGTACTAGGAAGATAGGATTGTATGAGAAGTGCCAGTCCTTCAGATACCTTTATCCCATCTTGCTTTATAGATAAAAACAAGCACAATAAATTGTGCTCAGAAATGAACCTGGGGGTAGGGATGGTGAAACAGAATTTGAGTCAAATGCTCCCCCCCCCAAAAAAAAGTGCACTCCAAAAAGCACCCTGACTCTTTTGTATTTTGCATCAGGGGGTGATGGAAAGGATTGAGTTTGCCTACTTATATCGGGAGCTGTCTTCTATAGGATCATCCCAGGATTCTAGATATTTGTGTTCAGTTGTCCCATGTAGTAATCTCCCAGGACTATAGCTCTATGGGCTTAAAGGACCCCTGGGTTCTGGAGTGACTTTGCCCATCATAGCTGACCATTGGCTCTCCCTGACCAGGATGGTTTATCAAGGTTCCCTGTTCATTCTGGACTGTGCCTTTCTCCTGCCCTTTTACAGATATATGGAGAACATGCTTTGCATGCAGGTCTCCAGAACCTCAGTTTAAAAGAATGAGGGAGCAGGTGATGTGAAAAGCCTCGGCTGACGACCGTTTTAAGCCGCTGCCTGTCAAAGTAGACAAAATTGGGTTAGAGCACAATCGTATGCATACTGGCTGGGGAATGCTGGGAGTTGTAGGACTTTTTACCCATCCAAACAGGCATACAATTGCATCTTTAGTGGGGCAAATAGTTTGAGCTAAGAAAAAGCAGCTTCTTATGTAGTGCCAGGAAATACGACGGTGTGTATGTCTATGCAATAAAGCCATCTACACTTGTTGTTAAGGCCACTTAATTTTTGTCATGATGCTTTAAATCACTGGGGGACTAGATGTGTCATGAATAATGGCTTGATCAATTTTGCCCCCCACAAAAAAAAGTCAGAGGAATTTAGGGTAAGCAAAACTTGTGGTCCAAATTCTACATTGAAGCTCAGCTCATCTTGTGTCTGTAACAGATTACAATTTTTGTGAGGGGGTTTTCTTTTTCCATGAAAAGTCATGTGTATTTTCATGTGAACTTTCCCAAATGTATGCATCAGTTGAAATGTATGCATTCTTACCCAATGATTGAAAATTATTTTTCAAAAGTGCACTTTTCCCCCCTCAAAAGTACACATTTCTTTCAAAACTACACTCCCCCCCCCAAAAAAAGTACAAATTTTTCCTGTGCATTTTTCAAATGTACACATGCTCCCTAACACATTTTTTGGGTCCACACATCACACTGCAAGCTCAGAAATGTACAGACTTTGACCACAGATTGCGTTCAAGTCTGTGTTCAGTCTAGGAAGTGAAAAAACCGAATAAAACCTGATAAAAAATGAACTAAAATGAATTTCTCATACATCCCTAACTTAGGGATGGAAAGGGGTGAAAACCCACAGGCCTAACCCTCACTGGATAGAGCCTTCCCTAGTCATTGCTTGGGCTGCTGTGCTGTCATAGAACGTTCCCAAATATACCCACCTCTCAAGGGTTAAACTTAGGAATGCTGAGTGCAGTGTAAAGGCCCCAGTGATGGGGAGAGGTTATGCGCCGTTGGTGGGAAGAGGTGAAGAGGGCTTGATCTTTCCAATGTGCCCTCTGCTTCCTCGAAGTTGTTTGTATTACTTCCTGGTGGCTGGCATCACTGGGGAAAAGCTGAACAAATTTCCATTCAGTGCAGAAGCTCAATAGCCATGTGTGCACGCTGTTTGTGCGAAGGAGTGTAGAAAGACAAGAAGGGCCGGACTTCGGATTCTGTTTGTATATCTAGTCGCAGAGACACAAACACACATCCTTTCAATGCATGCAGACTTTCCAAGTTCTGGCAGCTTGGTTCCAATGTTGTCTGAAAGATTAAAGTTCACTGATCTGCAGAAAAATAACTCCAGAACCAAAAACAAAGTCATTTTCTGTACCACTGCTAAGTGTGGATCTAAATAGATGTCTTGGAAAGACTCCTTGGCATTTAAAACCATGGGCAACAATACACAGAGTCGAATTTTTTCTCTTAACATTTTCCGTAGCCCCATATCATTTTAAAGCGAAATAAAAACAACTGGATCTAATTCAATGGCTGCCTTACACTGAGTCAAACCATAGGTCCACCTAGCCCAGTCTTGTCGACAGTGACTGGCAGCAGATCTCCAGGGTTTCACGCAGGACTATTTCCATTTGTGACTTAGGGGGAATCTACACATATGCTTTTTATGTTTTAAAATGTTGATTGTTACGTTGTGAATTGCAACGTATTAAAACATGACAGGCCACATTAAGTAGTACATATGTTTTTGTCAAACCTTTCTCCCATATTTACTGCAGTTATTATGGTCACACTGAGTTTTTTCTTCGTCCCTTCCTGTAACGTTCCTTCTGCTCTCCGTACTTTCCAGGCCCACTTCCTCCTTCGCCCGACTTCCTTTCCCTTCCTTTCAATGAAGATTTTCTATTGAAGAGCATGCGTGGATATTCGAATGGTTTTGGCCATGCCCCCACGGCTGTGATAGGATACCGGAGTGTTTTGTTTTTTTAAAGCAACTATGCACCGGTAAAGAAAGACACATTATTCTTCCTACAATGATTTATATAAAGAAAAGAACGGAATAAATCAAAGACAATTGGAGTAAAAAACAACTGCTCTAAAATGTTACAGTAAGTACATCATGTGGCCCAATGAGTGGTCGTAACCCATTTTAAATGTAGCAAGCCTATAGTGTAGATTCCCCCTTAGAATCATAGAATAGTAGAGTTGGAAGGGGCCTATAAGGCCATCGAGTCCAACCCCCTGCTCAATGCAGGAATCCACCTTAAAGCATCCCTGACAGATGGTTGTCCAGCTGCCTCTTGAATGGCTCTAGTGTGGGAGAGCCCACCACCTCCCTAGGTCATTGGTTCCATTGTTGTACTGCTCTAACAGTCAGGAAGTTTTTCCTCATGCCCAGCCGGAATCTGGCTTCCTGTAACTTGAGCCCATTATTTTAAGAGAAACGTGCAAAAAAATCATTTTTGTGCTGATTTTAAAAAACAAAAACAATCACAAACTGGTATGGAAATAGAACAAATTGAATTTAAGCTTAAGAAACAGACAAACCATCATCCCTTATTATGATCACCTGATATATCCCACTTACTTAGGCACAGACTGCCCCTAAGCCAGTTGCTAAATTCTGTGTGGAAAACAGCTGAGGCCTCTGAGGGGAGTGGCAGCCATTTTGTCAGGAGACATTGGCTCAATTCAGATGACACGATAGTCAATGGTGGGGTAATAATCAACTTTACTGTTGTTCAACTAGGGGGTACTTCCCACACAACATGGTAATAAATAATCAACTGTAGTGTGGATTAGGATCAGCACTGAGTTGACTATGGCAGCATTCGGATAGGGTGACCAGATAAAATCCAGGTCAGGGCTCCTGTAACTTTAACAGTTGTAGAGAAAAGGAAATTTCAGCCAGTGTCATTTGTATGCAATTAGTTCCTGGTGAAATTCCCTCTTCATCACAACTGTTAAAGTTGCAGGGGCCCTGCCTTCTTTTGTATATGGTCATTCTAGTATAGTGCATGCACCTTTAACAGTTGAAATGAAGAGGGAATATCACCAGGAACTAATTGCGTAGAACTGACACTGGCTGAAATTCCTTTTTCTCTACAACTGTTAAAGTTACAGGAGCCCTGACCTGGATTTTATCTGGTCAGCCTAGATAACACGATAGTCAAAACAACTGACAATTGTTTCCCCCACACCAGTTGTTTATTGTGTCGTCTGAATTGAGCCATTGAGTATTTCTCCACTCTCTCCCCAGCATGTTTATAACAAATATAAAACCTGTTTGGACACCAACTATAACTCACTCTTCCCCCACCCTGTCTGCCTCATTCCTGTACAAAAATGCCAAATTGGCCAGACCAAAATATAGCTGTCAGTGTGAGGGTGAGCAGAGGTAGGGGCCATATATTGAGAGGACTCTTTGCATATGGAAGTGTGTGTTTGCTGTCGGTGTGAAAACATGTGCAGGGTTCCTGTTGGTAGAACTTGTTCTTGTTGGTTGAACGTCTCAGGGGCAGGCTTTGTTCCCTGCTTAAGCCTGTAAGTTACCAAAATCTATTTATGTGCACCGTTTCAGTTCTTTGAGACACCTCTGAGATGCCAGCCCGTGCCTTCATCTGCATAGCCCCACCCCTTCATTTGCATAGCCCCACCCACTAGGTTCAATTGGTCATGCTGGAATGTGACAAAGAGATGGATATATGAAATTATTTATCTCACTTCCTATCACTTCCCATCTGATGCTGTTTTAGTTCTGAACTTGAGGTTTGCAAGCCTATTGCGTGGGGAAGCTTTGGGGAAAGTTTTTTTGTTTTTTTGCTCTGTTAGCAGAAACCAGGAAAGACCTGAGTGGCATTTTAGGGTACATACCACATGTGCATGTGTTTTGAAAGACAACTGAACAAATCCTAAATAACGGTGCGTTTCTCATCTTTAAGCTGAGCAAACGCAGGCAGCTGCAATGCTGATTTGCAGCTCGGATTGTAAAGGGAGTCCTTTGTAATCATTTTTGGCACCTTGGATCTTTCTTGTACAGACAGTGGCTCCCTCGTCCTCCTCCTCTTCTGCCTCCTCTCACAGCAATCCGCTTCTCTAGGGGTCATCCAAGTGCTGAGATCTGAAGATCCAGTAAATAATCGAGTTCATTTCACTTTCCCCCCCTCCTCTCCCTGTACACGTCGAGCGCTTTGCCACCCTGCTGTCTGTTTTTCCTTGCCAAGGTTCAGTTCTAATTATGTTGATTTTCTTCAGCCCACCCCCTCCTGGAAGCTTATTAGGGTGAATATTTTTATTTATTATCATTTCGCCCAACTCCTGCCAGCATTTCCAATTACTCTCGCCGCTTCCTTGTAATTGTCTTTCTGTAATGGCTCTGAAACAATTGCGCTAAATGAGGTGTCTCCAGCAAGATGAGAGTTTCACTTCATTAAAGGCTAATGTATTCTCAGCTCTGGCTCTGTGGGGCTGGCTTGGAAAGGAGACATTTAAACAGCTTTCTTTCCTTTTCTTCTTTTTGTTTTTTGTAGGGAGCAACTTTTAGTAGCGGGCGATGCTTTGTTTGTGTGCGTGTTTGTGTGCATGTCTGGGTGCATTTTCACATGCATGCTCTGGTGTTGTTGTTTTAAGTGTAAGGAAGGCAACTGAAGCAGCAGCAGCAGCAGCAGGTTCTTTTTGCTCAGGAATGTTATGAATCCTTCTATTTGGGGATAGCTCAGATACAGGAGAGAGCATATGTCTGTCCCCCACACACCCCGGGCGAGGGTACAGTGCTTGGCATGAGCATTTTTTTTAATCGGTCTCTGGCTCATTCAGTGCTCTTGGCAGCTGCCTTGTGGGATTATTTATGCAGAATATTCAGGAGATGACGTGAATGGACCCCCCCTCCCAAATCTTACTAAGCATTTTGTGCTCACACTGCCTAAATTGACACAGTTGTAGTAGATTAAATCCAAACCTGTCTTAAGGAACTAAGTCCTTTATTACAGCTTTATGTATGTATTCATTTGTTTATTTGAAATGTTTTATATGCAGCCTTTTTAGGTATAAACACTCTCTCAAAAGTAGTTTATAGTCATATTAAAGGGTCAATTAAAACAAATGTATTTTTTTAGCATTTATTTATTTATTACATTTATACCCCACCTTTTTCCCCCTCTTGCAAGGCCGCACTTTACATATGATGAAGCACCTTAAGGCCGCATATGGCGTAAAATACATCAATTGTGACCATAATTTGCTCAAGATACACTCATTGCACGATTGGCATATCTTCTTCTGTTTACACGGGGGGCATGCAAAATCTGGAGGACACATCAGGGACTCTGGGGAATCCTCTACCCCAAGAGGTCTGGATTTCCCTGCGATGGACCCCCCAGACTGGACATGGGGGGCCGTACATCTCTAATAAATACAGACATGAACACACAGGTTTCATGTGGTGTTGAGACTGACGTTCCACATTCTGGTGAGCCTCTCATTTTGATCTGATGTGATAACAGATGGAAGGATAATTTAAGCCCCCTTTAATGTAATACGTATGGAACGTGCATCATGTGGGGTTCATGCTCCTGGACCCATCCTGGCATTGGGCATATTGACTGGGCTCAACTCCCAATGTCCACATGGTAGCGTAGTCATTTTCAAGGAAGAAGCTATCACACAAGTAGTTGCCTTTGAGTAAGAATCCATGCTATTACAACACCCAATCCTGGTTAGTATCTCACTTAGATGGAATCTTATGTATGAATACATGCTAATATGGGAATACATATTAGCTTATGTGTGAATACATGCTAATATTCTTCGCTGGTTTCACTTAGTTTCTCATTTCCTATACAAAACATTCATTTTGGTTGCTTTCTGCACCAGTTTGTAAATTTGGCACATGCACAAAAACTCCACACCAAAAGTCATACACATTTTTGTACACATTTCTTCTCATACACACATTCTGTATGCACTTTTCTGAGGATGTGCCCTTTTTGCAAGTGATTTCTCACTTGCATAAAGTATTTTTGCACATGCTTTCTCCTAATATATCTTGTACACTGTTTATCTTGTACACTGCTCTGAAATTTTGAATGGGGAGCGGTATATAAATGTTGTAAATAAATAAATAAATAAATAAAATATGCATTTTTGTGTAACATTTCCTTTATACGTGCATTTTTTAAAAAATTGCGAACTGCGTCACAAAATTCTGAGAGGTGCAGAAGTGTGCCCTATTCTCTTCAGGAGGTGTGAGTTGGGTCACTTCATATAAAAATTCAGACCAAACAAATTTCTCCTCCGGCCCTGTTCACTGCAAGCAACCATGGTAGCACATGGACTTGAGGAGTCAGAGTCAGACAGAGTTTCCAGTGCAAGAGCAGGATCAAAAGATCAGCCCTGCTCTCCAGTAACCACATCAAAGAAGACTTGGGGGTTTCCATTTTTTTTTAAAAAATGCATTCTGTGCAGAAGTAGCCTAGCAGTTGTCCTCATCTGGATTAGCAAATGTTGCTGCCTGTGTTACAATTGCAGCTATTCTATAAGAAGTACAACCTCATCCGTTGTGCTGGTCAACACCGTAGTAAATGTTCTTCCATTTTGAAAAGAGAGAAATGCATAGAGATAAAAAGAAAAAAGTGGAGTTGTGGCTTTGGGTTTTAAAGAATTGTAACTGTTCTGTCACATCAAAAGCCAGTGCAGGGCAGAAGGTTGTAAAATAAATGGATACAGCATACACAAGGGGGTGGCAAGTATAGCATGAAACTAGGGGTGACCTTGGTTGAAAATAGAGGTGTTGCAAATACAGAAAAGTTCCCTCCTCCCTCCATTTGCTCTGTGAAACATTGCAAAGGTAAAGTCCTTTAAGTTGTTCCACTTGAGAAATGCACATTCCAAGTTAGGCCGCACTTCTTGCTGTGCCAGTATACCTATGGTATTGTCAGCCAACCTAGGAGACAGCACACAAAGCCCCCACTATAAAAGCGGTGTGCCTGCTGGGATTGCTCTATTAGCATTCCAGCACACCACTCTCGGCATTGTCTGCACAGCAAGTATCCCTGGTTCTGTTTTGTGCAGCTTCGGTATGCAAAGCTTACAGCATGATTACTGCGTGTTTATCCTAAGGTTCTTGCTGGTTTAACTGGGCTTCCCTCAAGGTCTGTGGGTTCTGGTCAACCTTCCAGATGGACCTTTTAGAAAGAGAGGAAGAGGTGCATGATTGTGGGCTGACTGTGCGGCTGTAAAATAAATCAGCAACGTGTGTGTGTGTGTGTAATCAAACCACTTTGAAAAATAGGTTCGTCCTACAGTGCATATCTCTAATTGTATCTAAAGGAAGTCTCAAAGCAGAAAGGGAGAATATCCCTAACAATCTCCACAAATGTCCATCCTTCCAGATGGAGAAAGGGAATGGAGGACTTCTAGGGATATATGAGAAATTAGTTTCGGTCCATTTTTTAAATCAGGATTTTGACCAATTTGCACTTTCCAGTCTGCAAATTCTGTATATTTCTGAACCTGCAGTATTATTTGGAAAAATATCCATGGAAATACACATGGATTTTGCATGCAAAAAGAATAACAAACCAAAGCTCGCCATTTGACACTGATTTGAGTTGGAATGAGCTTCAAGATGGAATTTGGAGAACTTTGATGAGCTCAGGATTTGCATTTCTTATGATAACTGTGAACAAAAATGCTTGTGAATTTATATGCGAACTTTCAAAGAATTCTCAAAATTCAAGACGAAGCGAACATAAGGTTAGAGAAATATGAAACTGAGAGAAACCAAAATTGACAGAGACATCCATCTCTAGATGAAGATTCAACACATTCCTGGGTCCAGGGTGGTTTTTATCTCATTCAAACCTCAAACAAAACATTCAGAGAAATCTCTTCGGTGAATTTATAACATGGATTCTGTTGTTAATAGTTTTGTGCATTGCATTTCCCCCCTTCCTGTTCTGGCTTGTGGCCAACAGGGAGATGCAACTGAGCTGAACTACAATGAGGCAAGCTTTCATTTAGCTGCTAACATGGCTGTTTTAAATCAGACCAATGGATCATCTTGCTCAGTATTATCTACGTCTCTCCAGGGTTTCAACAGGAGACTTTTCCAGACCTACCTGGAGATGACAGGGACTGATATTGGGAACTTCTACATGCAGAACAGGTGCACTGCTACTAAGCTACAGCCTCTCCCTGTTTAGAGCCTTTTCAGTTCAGATTTTCAAATGTTCCCCATTTTTTCTCCACTCTGACAAGTTAATTTGGAGAAATGCCTGTGTGAACTGGACTAGAGCCAGTTTCAGGCACAGTCCCGGCAGCCTTTTTGTGTGTGACCATGATGTTCTGTGATCACGAGCATGGGCACCAGCTGGTACGGCCTGTTGCAGCATATAGCCCGATTGGCTCAGGCCTTTTTCCACAGGGTCCAAAGCAATATATTTACATGCATGTTCTTGATCTAGGGTAGCCGTGTATCGTACTTTATAGATCTGAACTCAATTTTGGAAGATGCCCTCTCATTGTCCAGTCCAAATCCAGTACAACATTAAAGGACCATTGGAACGTAAAGCATCATCAGAGAGTCCAGGAGCCTTGAAGTTGCCCATCATGAGGCAGCACCTGGACATTAGGCTGAGCAGACACATGGATCACCTGGTCAAAGTTTTCCCAAATAGGATGAGTTGTATTGTATTTATATTTAAATGCTAGTGATTATTTCTAAATTTGCATCTATACATAAACATCAGCACATGCACATTTCATGCAGATCTCTACATCTCTCTCTCTTTTTCACATTTCCTCTTTTTGGCAATCTATAAGTTGCCACTCTAGTTGGATATAAAAGGTCAACCGGCATCTTCTGACTTAGAACCAGATCACCTCAGAAGCAACATTGCCCAGCATTTAAAACCGGCTTTGGAGGCCTTGTTCTATGTTTCATCTCAGTACGATATCAGCAGGGCAGCTACAAGGCAAAAGGCCATTTCAGTAGTGGCACCATAAATCTGTAACTCCTTCTTAGTAGAGATTTGCTAGGCTCCCTCTCTTTCTTTTGACAGATGGTAAAGACCTTTTCATCAGGGACCTGCTGATCTCTCCACTGAGGTTTTAGTGTTGTTGCCTATGTTATTTTGTTACAGTGTAGTGTAGTGGCAAGACTGTTGGACTGGGAGTCGGGAGATTAGGGTTCTAGTCCCCACTCGGCCATGGAAACCCACTGGGTGACTTTGGGCCAGTCACAGACTCTCAGCCCAACCTACCTCACAGAGTTGCTGTTGTGAGGATAAAGAGAAGAGGAGGAGGATTATGTATGTCGCCTTGGGTTCCTTGGAGGAAAAAAACGCAGGATATAAAGGCAATAAATAAATAAATAAAATTGTGGGGTTTTATGGTTTTAATAAGCATGTGATTTTATCATGTGATATTATTATTAGGGGTGTGCACGGACCCCCCAGATCGGATCGGGACCCGGATCGGGACCTCCAATTTTGTCATGGATCGGTTCGGACAAAATCGGAGGCCCCCCGGACCGGATCGAGTCCGATCCCGATCCAAAAATCGGAAATTTTTGGATCGGCCGCCATTTTTTCCCCCATAGACTTGCATTGCAATGCAAGTCTATGAGGAAAAAATGGCGGTGGGTGGGTGAGGGGGGGGCTAACTCCCTCCCCCCCGGGGCCGTCCGCTGTGGACGGCCCCGGCAGGTAAGCCCCCTCCCCCGCGCTCCCTCCCCCCCCTGGGGCCGTCCGCTTCCATCCGCAGGCGCCCGCGGATAGAAGCAGACAGCTCTGGGGGGGGTAAGCCCCCTTCCCCGCCACTGCTTACCTTCCCGGCCCGTCCGCTCCCGTCCGGTGCCGGCGGCTACTACCAGCGGGCTCTGCGGCCTGCTCTAGAGTAGCGCGCCGGGTGATGACATCACCCGGCGCGCCACCCTGGAGCAGGCCGCGGAGCCCGCTGGTAGTAGCCGCCGGCGCCGGACGGGAGCGGACGGGCCGGGAAGGTAAGGGCCCCCCTCCTCCCGCCCCCTCCTCCCCCCCCCGCTGTCCACTTTCATCGGCGGGGGCCCGCTGGCGCCTGCCAATGGAAGCGGCGGTGGGCGCCAGTGGGCGCCCGCCGATCCGCCGAACCGGTTCGGAGCCTTTTCGGACCGGTTCGGATTGGATCGGCCGATCCAGCTGTCGGATCGGAAATCGGATAATTTATCCGATTTCCCACTGGACCGGACTCGGATCGTGGATCGGGTCCGATCCAGTGCACATCCCTAATTATTATATTGTATTATTATTATTATTTTCAGTTCTATTATTACATTTTGATACTGCCTCATAGCCGAAGGTTTGCATGATGCTTTGGTTACTGTTTTAATAGAAAATGTAGATACCAATATTAAATAAACTCAGACTTAATTTCCACCAAAAAGAGTTCTGTTGTCAAAGACAGGGAACTTTTGGATCCAACCGAATAAAATTTATTTAAAATTTCTCTTGACTGCTTTTCAGGGCAGAAGCCCTCACAAGGCAACTTACAACAATAAAGTACGTAAAAACAGTCGAAATCATTAAAAGCAATAAAAACATTCACAGTAAAATAGCAGCTAAAACAATAAAAGCTGAAAATAAAATCATCAAGAACAACAATGGCTATAGCAAAACAGTACTCATCATGAGAAGGCCATTGTAAAACGAAACATTTTTAAGGTTTTCTTAAAAGCCTGCACGTGTGGGGCCAGTGCTGAGGAGACCCTCTCTCGTATGAACATTTAACTTTGCCACAAAATGGGGATGTAATATATTCACAGTTTCCTCTTTCATCTTAGCTGGACACAGTCATATTTCATGCACTCCAATAATTTCATTGCTGTAGGAATAGGCTTGTAAGAAAAACTCCATCCTCTTGTCCAAGTCCACTGCATGAATTCCCTCCCCCCCGCCCCCCACACCTCTCTTTCTCTCACGCACACGTTTTTATTATTTAGGATGCAATAACGTTTAGACAGAAAAAAGTTCTACAACACCCACAGATCCCCAGCCAGCCATTGCAACTTCTGGGAGACACAACTGGATCCTGTAAGATGGTAACTCTAATTACTCTGACCAAGAAAATATGAATAAAGCATCCTGAAAAGGTGAAACCAGGGACAGTGCTGTAGCAAGGACAAATCTCAGAATAAAAGGACTATGGCTAGTAAATGAATACAGTTAGAGTGGATGATGTTCAGCCGTTAGCATTTCATTCCATGCATTTCAGAATGTCTTGCAGGACGCCTCTGAACACCTCATAATCTGATAATGGAACAAAAAGAGGTGGGGGTAGAATAGGGCTGCAGCGGCTGTTGAAAGACATAATTAGGGGCCTAAAATAAACCTATCCACACACAATTATACATATCTCTGTGATCTTGATGCTAACATAAATACCATAATATCCCATCAAGATGCCAGCCTCAGTTCTGCAGGATCCAATTAGTAGCAAGTGAAGTTGTACTATTTTTGCCTGACAGGTTGTGAATCAAACTCTGGAAAATCAAGAGCTTTATTGTGTAAAAAAACAACAACAACCCAAACCCACCCAACTTAAAACTACAGTGGCACAGGGCACGTTGCTGCATAGACAAAAATAAAGCACATCCTCCTAAACTCCATAAAATTCAAAGCAAGGTAACAAAACAAAAGTAATAAGCCAGAGAACAGAAACTGTCAGCAACTTATGACAGTTACAAAAGACACACATCTCCCCCCTCCCCCCCCCCAATCCCCAAAAATTGCTGGGAGACTATAATTGTACACCTTGAACTCCGTGCATGGCTTTCTGGAGGAGAGCAGAGAGAAGCATTTTTCAACCTTGGTGAGAAGTGTTTTCCAAAGCCTTGGAGCCCCAACTGTGGAAAAAACACTACTCCCCCCCCCCTTCTCAAGCCCACCAGCAGGAACAGCTTCAGTTTTGAGGTGGCCCTGAGCAAAGTACCCTCTGGTAAGCCTTCTCGTGTGTCTATGACTCCCTCAGGCTTGCCTGGCTTCCATAATTAGGAATCCTGAGCTCTCGTTTACACAACGAGAGCCCCCTGTGCATCTAGTTGTACACGTGAAGGCTCTATAGATGCTAGACCAGAATCCCATAGGTCAGTGGTGGAGCCTGCTGCCATAATCCTGCTCCTTCTGCACAATGTTTGCTATATTTAATTTGAAGAAATAAACATGTTTCTGTCAGGACCAGGAACCGTGGACTGTCTGCAGCGGTGGCCCCCATGTGGTGTGCCAGCAGACCTGCAGTTTAGAGCATCTTCCTGACAGTGAAGTATTCCTAGACCTTTGCCTGGCGCCACCCATGCAAGCTGGCCATTGGACTTGCCTAGACAGGAAGGGCTAGAAATGTCTCCCTGTTTGGTCTGGGATTTAGCCTGAGCAACAGAGGTCTTCTTGACTCTGGCGTTTTCTTCAGCTCTGGCTCTTGGCTTGGTCCCGAGGACTCCCAGTTCTTGGCTTTCTTCGATAGTTTCCTTCAGTTCTGCTTTCCATAGGGGTCTTAATACTAGGTGGGGTCTTAAGACTAAATGCTCCTCCATACATCTTTTTACATCTGGGATTGGGAAGCTCCAGCCCTGCTCCCCAACTCTCTCTCTCTCTCTCTCTCTCTCTCTCTCTCTCTCTCTCTTTCTCTCTCTCTCTTTCTCTCTCTCTCTCTTTCACACACACACACCATCAAGCAGTTAACCTAAATATTGTGTGGGAGGATGGGACTATTCTCAGGGGAGGTGCAAGTGGGGGAGAAATGGTTCCTGGAGTCTTTCCCAAACATTTATGAAATGTAACAAATGAACACTTGAAAGGTGTGTGCGTGCATGCATCCACTGTAGCTAATTCAAGGTCCTGATTGCTTGGGGGGCCACCGTCGCATCTCCCAAAATGAGATAATGCTTCACCAAAAGAGGACAGCAATTCACATAAAATTTGTGTGTGCTCCTTGATATGTATAGATACACATCTAGAAAGAATGACTATAACTTAAATAGAAATACAGTGACCATAATGGGAAAGACAGTGACCAGGTGATCTGTGTACCTGCCTGTTTAGTTTGCTGTTTAGGTGCTGTTGACAGTCAAATTCATGGCCTCAGCTCTCCCAGCTTCATATGTTTCTTGATCTTTATACTGGACTTGGACCGGACAGCTTTTCAAATAGAGGATGCTTTGAAATAGAGGGCTGGGCCACCAAAAGGGGAGCTGAGCAGCAACATTTAAAATCAAATAAGGGAAGATCCTGCCTTGCAAAGTTAGGATGTTTGCTTCAACATCTTAGAGGGGCGGGGGGAAGGATATAATTGGAACATATGTTTTCAGGTGCCTTTCTAAATATAGCAAAAGTCCCTGAAGCTTTTTCTAACATGCTTGCTCTGGTTGGGTGCACACATGGTTGAACCCTGGGAAGTACTCACAGCTTAGGCCCCCTCCACAAGGATTCGCTTTTGCGCCTGGTTAAGTGATTATGCGCTTCATTGCTGAAGCGCATTTATGCCTAATACCTCTGCACGAGAGGCAGGCGGGGAGGGGGGAGGGGGGAGGTAGGGTGGGTGTGCGGGCGCCTGTCTCTTTAAGGCAGGTCCCTGCGAGTTGTTATGCTGGAGAGCGAAGGAACTGACAATTGAATGAAACGGAGCAAGGGGGGGGGGGGGGAAACAGGGCAAGAAAAAGGGAAAAGGGAGCTGGAAGACGGAGCCCGGTAGGAGCGGAGCCAGGAGCCGAGCGGGGGAGCCAGCAGCAGCACTACTCGGGAGGCAGGGCACACGGGGGGGGGGGGGGGGGGACAGGGCAAGAAAAAGGGAAAAGGGAGCTGGAAGACGGAGTGAGAGGTCAGCGGGAGCCCGGTAAGAGCGGAGCCAGGAGCCGAGCGGGGAGCCAGCAGCAGCAGAAGAAGCAGCAGCACTGCTTGGGAGGCAGGGCGCCGGCTTCACATCCTGCCACAAAATAAAACTCTCTATTTAACGCGCATTCAATAATGCGCACAATCGGAGGGATAGCGCACCTCTACGCCCGATTTGCGCTCCCTCCTTGTAGAGGTAAAAAAATTTAAGCGCCTTGAAAGAGCTTTAAACCTCTCTTGTAGAGGCAGCCTTAGACTGCCTACACCAGGGGTAGCTAGAAGGCAGATCTCCAGATGTTTTGGACTTCAACTCCCAGAAGTCCCTGCCACCATGGCCAATGGCCAGGAATGCTGGAAGTTGAAGTACAGAAATCTGGAAATCTACTTTCTGCCCACCCCTGCTGTACCCTGTCTGATCAGGCATTTTTCCCCTCCAGGTATGGAAGTTCTGATAGTCATAATAAACACCTCATTTGGGGGTGGGGGAATACAAATGCCAGCACATTTTAGAACAGAACAAAAGGCTATTTTTCCCAGAATACCTAGAATCCAGTCAATAGTGCCTGAATTCTGGAAGTGAATCCATTTAGAGTGCCTGGAACAATTTCAGATGTCTATACAAGATAATTTCTCCATATCTTGATTTGGAATAGGATTGGCGTCATTAATAAATATGCCAATTGTCATGCAAGTCCCACCAGCTTCTCGGCCATGCGATTCTCTAGGATTTCCCCCTATTTGTACAAAGGCTGGGCCTGAATATGTATGGTTTATGGGAGCAGAATCACATTCCCTTATCCCATGCCCATTTTTCTTGGCCTGCCGATTATCAGGGTCTTGCATCCATGCATTCCCTTCCTTTATGAGTCATATTCCCAGCCCAGGAGAATGGCCTGTAATGTCAAACTAAGGGCACTTTGAAGAGCAACTGCTGAAAAGTGAGCTGCTTTAATTGTTTTTGTAATTATAACTTGTTTTTATGTTTTTTATGGTTTTAAATTTTGTATATCGGTGTTTTTTTAATGTTCAGTGTTTTTAATTTTTGTAAACCGCCCAGAGAGCTTCAGCTATTGGGTGGTATATAAATGGAATTAATAATAATAATAATAATAATAATAATAATAATAATAATAATGTTATTGTTTCCTTTTATTAACACTATTTTCTCCCTTCACAATCTAACCCTTGGTCCAATGCACTGGCTTATTGTTAATTGTCAAGATAGAAGGATCTGAGTCAATGTATGGCGTATTGGCTGCATCCGTGGATGTAGAGATTGTTAAATCCAATTCATCTGTGTTTCATAGATTATCAGGCTCCATTTGTTTCATAATCCGCTTATTGTCAGAATCCATATTTTTAAGTGCAAATCTCTGATGGGGAAAAAATGAGCACTAATGCACACTAATGTGCAAATTAGCTAATACATATACATAATTCGAATGAGCGCAAATACCTCCCCAAAGAGAAAAAACAGTTTGCAAGTCCACAGAATCCGCCATTTGGATTCATACACACATCCAAACTCATTTGAATCTATTGTAGATTTCTCTGATGTCCATAGCTACACAAAGGCCCAGAATGCCTTTCTTCTGGCTTGCATAACCTGCTGTGTAGTGGTTCACCTACAGAGCCATCATTCTAGGGAAAAGGGAGGTGGTGTTGGCTTAATGCACTATCTATTACTCTTTTAATGTGGGGATCCAACATAAAGTTTTGGATCAAATGTTTGAATGACCACTTTCTACCACATGAGCTTCCTCATAATCTGCGATATTTATCAGAGGCCCTGTTGTATGCTCTCATCACCCATCACCCACTACCAAGAGAGGCTAGGTTGGTGGGTTCATGAGACAGGGCCTTTTTGTAGCTGCACCCCAGCTTTGGAACCCCATTCCAAAGGAGGTCAAGCTGGCCCCACCAGGGCCGTGCAGAGCTGGTAATATGCCCAGATGGGAAGTGTATGCCCCCTATTTAAAAAAAGGAGGACAACATGGCCACCCCAACATGCCCACCAACATGTCCGTTCTACGTAACACCTTCATATTAAACCTGTTCTACAACACCTCAAGGCAAATATATCCCCGCCCCGCATGCGGCATGGCCCTCTGGAGCTTGTAGTCTGACCGTGGTATTAACGACAGACAGCTTCTGTGCTGTTTCCGCAAGACGGGCTCCTCGCTTCATGATGGGCCTCTTATGCTATGGAAGCAGTAGCGTAAACTGGGGGGACCTCCTTGTCGGGGTGCCCCCTCAAAATTATGGGCCCGGGGCCAACTGGCCCCACTGGCCCCCCTCTGCACGGCCCTGGGCCCCATTGCTATCAAGTTTTAGATGGGCAGTAACCACTGCACTGTTTCACTGGGCTTTTGATGGATTTCAATCTTGTTCTGGCTTGTTTTAAGGAAGGTTTTGTTTCTGCTGTTAGTCTACAGGGATTTTATTGTATTGTTTGAAATTGTACACCGCTTCTACAATCCTAGTGGGCAGAAAGGCATTTTAGAAATGTGTTTAACAAATATACTTCAACAGGATATTTTGTCTAGAACTTCCTTGACTTCCCTTGTTCTTCTTTAAAAAATTAATAAAACTTCCCCCCAAGCCTAAATCTTTAATTGTGGATGAACAAATCTGTCAGTTTTGGTTTCTCTCAATTTCTTATTATTCCAATCTTAAGTTCAGTTTGACCCAAACTTTGAGGGTTTTTTTGAAAATGTTTGCATGAAAATGTGCATGCATTTTGTGTGTATTTATTTTTGTACACAGTTTTGCCTAAAATGCACATTTTTGCATGCAATTTCCTAATATACATTTTAAATATTATGTTCGCTAGTATACACATTTTTTGTGCACATTTCTTGATTGGCAAACCCTATTGCAAAATTCAGAGATGTGCAAAAATTTCAAAGAATCCGGTTCATGTATGGGTTCAAAAGTGCAAAATTAGGTAAATTCGCTTCAAAATGCAAACTGAATTAATTTTGCCCCCAATCCTATGGCTTTCAAAATTGCAACCAGTTTCCTCTTGGAGGGGAATTCCTTCTGAGATATGCAATGAGAAAACAGGTGGCAGTTTTAAACAAACCACTGGTAGTTTGCAAAGTCTGTTTCCCAAAGCGAAGAATAATTTTAAGCATTAGGTCGTGAAGACCAAAATTTGAGCAAAACAACAAAAAAAGTGTTAATGAAAACCAGGAAATGTTTGGGAACATTCTACTGAATTCCAAAACACAATTTATCACCCACCCATGCAAAAAGTGCCTTACTTCCCCTTGCCTCCAGTTCCTACTTATGAGGGGATGTGAAGAGAGTTACTGAAACAACATACCGAAAAAAAAGTGTCTGTGTTTGGGGTGTGGAGGGGAATGGGTGTTAGCAAATGCAAAACTTAAATAGTGCACTTTGCTGATAAAGGCAGCTAAGAAAAGTAATTCTAGACGAGTGGTTTATATTTAAACTACCTTTTCAAGCTTTCGACGGTTCTGATACAAAGGAGAGGTTTGTGGTGTGTGCGTACGTGCGTGTGTGCATGTTTTACAACAAGCAGATGTGAACTCGGTTTCTGATTCCCCCCCCCGCCCATCCTTTTCCTCCAAAAACTGATGCTGCAGGAGTGCAGAGCGGAGCATGACAAACCAAGCACTGTTCCTCGACATTCCATAATCCTGAAAATCCCTTGATGCGCTTGTTGGCGCTGTGTGTGCTCCAGCGTCCTCTGGAATTCCCTTGCTCTCTGCAATTGATGGGCCTCAATTGCACAATTGCTGCAAATGTCATCCTAGCATATTGGCAGGCAGCGTATTGTTGAACTGGTTAGAAAGGGGAGTTCATCCCTTGGGGCCACCTTTGGAATTGTTGGATTCCAGAGGGGTAGTCATGCTAGTCTGTTACAAAGAGCCCTGTGGCACTTTATAGGATTACACGTTCATTGTGGCCTAAGCGCTTAAGGGGCCATCAAAAGCATGAAATGTTAACCTCAGTTAGCATACGGTTTCTATTGTATAGATATAGGTACACATGTGCACAGGCACACAAGCTGATGCATCTACTGTAGGGCAGCTGCCCACAACCTGGGCCTTCCAAATGTTTTGACCTACCTCTCTCATCAACCCTGTATTTATTTATTTATTGATTGATTGATTTTATTTATTACATTTGTATACCGCCCCATAGCTGAAGCTCTCTGGGATTAAAAACAATTAAAAACAATATACAAAAATTAAAACAGCAAAAACATACAACATACACACAATCAGTACATTAAAAAACCACTACAACACTTCAAAATAGCTACAAAAACAAAACAAAACAAACCCAGGCTCCTCAGATATTGCCAAATGCCTGAGAGAAGAGGAAAGTCTAGACCCGGCACCGAAAAGATAACAATGTTGGCACCAGGCGGGCCTCGTCGGGGAGATCGTTCCACAATTGGGGGGCCACCACAGAGAAGGCCCTCTCTCTTGTTGCCAACCTCCGAGCTTCCCTTGGAGGAGGCTCTTGGAAGAGGGCCTTAGATGTTGAATGTAGTGTTCAGGTAGGTTCATGTCGGGAAAGGCGTTCCATCAGGTATTGTGGTCCCAAGCCGTGTAAGGCTTTATGCCCAGTAATCGGATATGATGGGAGTTCTGGACCTCAACATTTAGAGAGTACTAGGTTGGGGACAGCTAGTGTACGGGTGTAGACAGAATTGTGATAACTTTCTTCTTCTGGATATACTCATGTGTACATACACATCTGCTGATTGAGGATAGCAGCATAGGGCTGACAAAGAGTTGGATCCAGGTTGAATTCCCACTGCCACACATACACATCAGCTTGTGCAACCTGCACAGCATGATGCAACAGGATGAAAATAGATGTACCCCTTCAAATATGGGGTTCCGGTTGTGTTCTGCAAGAAAGCTAAGGTTTACATTGGAGGAGAATGAGCAAACAATAACAACAACCCTGCAAGAAACAACAGGTAATTACCAATGTGCTTGGTAATTTTGGTTTGGAGGAAATTTCCTTCTTGACTCCAGTAGCTCAATTGCTCAGATATCAAGGGAAGGGCTGTATGTTCGAGAAAGAGGACGTGGTTTGCATACAGAAGGCTCATCCAATGGCATATTCAAAGGAAAAGTGGGTGTGGCCAAAAGCAGAGTGGGTGGGGCCAAATGTGATTCTTACTTATTTTACATCTACTCAGAAGTAACCAGGACAAGCCTCTGCATGCCTACTCAGAAGTAGGCAAAGCAAGCCTACAGTGTAAATTAACTTGGACTGGCTGCAGCTCTTCAGTGACTCAGAATAGAATAGACAGTAGTGGGGCTCCATTGGGTTTGATTGAGAATAAGGCTCATAAGCATTGGGTCACCATTGGGTCACCAAAAAGTAAATATTATGGGGAGACAATTCCATGACAGCCAGCAATGCCCCTCAGGAAGAGGAGAGAACTTGACTAAGGGTTTGAATAGACTTTCCCCCATGGAGCTATGGGCTGTAGAAGCCCATTTTTGAACTCTCAATCCCACCCCGCCTTTGCCTCCATCAAAGGATTGTCTGTACATCTGGTTCTGTATTTTGAGTCGGAAGATAATTAAGTTGCATTTCTGTGCATTGTTTACTGTTGCTCTGAACCGATCACTATTCCACAGAGGCTAATCTTGGAGTTTGCACGCCTGTTTGTAATAAATTCTTCATTATGCTTCAGTTACAATTTTAATTTTAGTATTATTAAATCTTCATAGACATTGTGTGGTTATGTGCCTTTGAGTTTAAATTCCTGCATTGGGAACTGTTAGTATCCAGGCTTGCTTTTGCAAGTGATTGATTGTTCTTCCTTAGAAAATAATAGATATTAAAGCGGAATATTGATGTTCTTTTCTGCAACTCCGGAGATGTAGCTAGGATTCCAGCATGCTCTGTTTGGGATCGGATGTGATGTGTTTGATAGTGGTGTTTGTGTGTGTTTCATTCTTTCTTGCAAATGGCAAAAGACAGGTCTGGATCTCTTTTGAATAGCCAAGTTACACAACAAAGAAATGCAAAGCAGTGAAGAAGTCACCATGAACGCTAGGGTGTAACAAAGACAAAAATTATGCCTGCAATGGGTTATATCTTACACTCTGTGTGTGTTCATTCCATACATCACATTCTTCTAAATGCACTCCTTCTTTGGCTTTGGCTCTTAAAGCTAATGCTGCCCCAGGAGTTCTTCTTCGTGGTCTCTGTGCATCACACATATGGGTTCGCGCCGGCACTGAGCCTCATTCGAGAAAACTTCTCTAGCTTAGACTTTTGGCAGGAACCCCTCCCCCCACCGTCCTATTGTGCATGCTCGGGTTCCCGCCTACCTCAGTTCTTTTTCGACCACTTTGCTGTTTGTCTCGCGGGAGACTTCTCTTCGAACTCCGTTCATATTCCTCTCTAAAACTTTTAGATTGATAGTTAGTTTCGCTTAGATTTAGTATAGTTAGAATAGTATTGTATATATATATATATATATATATATATACATTTTGTATTTTCGTTTTATATCATTGTTTGTGGCTTATGGCGCAGACGGCTTTGTTCAAAACCTGCTCGAGGTGCCGGGCGAAGCTGTGCCTCCTCTGTTTAGGGGAGTCACATATTGTCGAAGCTTGCGCTCACTGTATCAGTTTTTTTCGTCAAGCCCGGCGGAACAGGCAGATAGATTGAGGGGCCTGTTGTGGAAGAAAGCTTTGGAGACGGTGGATACTCCACCTCAAATCCCCTCCATATCGGTGGCCACCTTGGAATCTGGGGAACGTGGGGCGTTGCCCGTAAGTCGTTCAAACCCAGTCACGCCTGCTCCCACTTCTGCCGGAGTTAAGGCAAAGAAGGCCAAAAAGGCTACTAGCCAACCTCAGGAAGAGGTGAGGTGAAAGAAAAAGACGAAAACAAAACATACTGAAAAATCCGAAAAGTCTTCTAAAAATCGCCCAGCCGCCATATCGAAACCGTTGGTACCGTCCCCTTCGGGGTCAACCTCGATACCGAGCAGACCTCTGCCTCCGGTGATGCCCCACGAAGAGCGTGCATCTGTGCCACCTTCAGTGACAGGCCCTCCGACCTCGGGGCTCCTCTCGATGAGGCCGCCTCCTGCCTCATCAGAAGGCGAAATCTTCGACTCCCCACCACTAACCGCCCCAGGTAGGCCACAGTTGGCTCACTCGGTAGCGTGGGCCTCTCCAAGCTTGGGATGAGACTATCGGTTGCGCTCTCGCTTGCCTTCATGAGACTGGGATCGATAATCTGACCGCATCCATTCCTCAGTCCCACAGTCCAACTTACCTTTTAGGGGCCGGGACCAGCCCGAGGCCCCTCGTCGGTACCGGGACCAAATCGATGACTCTTGTCGGTACTGATATGCATTTGACCCTTATACGGGCCAACGGCTCCTTGGGGACCGGCCATTCGTCCCTCCAACGTCTCCTCGAAGACCTCCCTCGGCCACAGTATCGGTACCACTGCAGGAACCTCCACTACGGACAGAACCTCCGGTACCAATGCAGCTCACCAAAGTGCCGACTCCATCCTCACCGCAATCAGTTGAAGATTACACGTCGGACTCATCATCGATAGCGACGGCTCCGCCATCGGTACCGTCACCGGATGATGCTTTCGGGACTACGGAGCGTGCCTCCCCATCCGTGGAACTTGGGATCTTCACAGAACAGATGCTTTGCATGGCTCAATCTTTAGGCGTAGAGCACCACCAACCTGTGGAAAAGTGCATTGACCCAATTTTTGATGTCACGTACATGGAATCCTCCGCTCCACTAGCAATCTCATATATTCCTACTCTTTTGCACACTGCTCAGGAATCGTGGAAAAACAATGGGACCAGTGTCTAAATGCTTGGACTCACTTTACAAAGTCCAGGAGAAGGACGCCGCCTTTTTGTTTGTCCATCCAAAGCCTAACTCTGTCATAGTTGAGGCAGTGCAAGGCAAGTCTTCTAAAGCTCATTCTACCCCTACCGATAAGGAGGGCAGAAAATTAGACATGTTTGGCCATAGAATTTACTCCTCTGCTGCTTTGGGGATGAAAGTGGCTAACTACCAAGCCATGATGGCTCGGTATCAGCTTTTTCTCTGGGACAAAATGTCCTCGCTTATGACATATTTGCCAGATGAGCAAAGGGAACTGGCACAGGACTTTCATACAGAGGCCATCCGCTTATCCAAACAGGAGCTTACAACATCTAGGCACCAAACGGACTGCGCCTCAAAAGCCATGATTGGAGCAATAGCTTTAAGAAGACATGCCTGGCTCCGTTCTGCTAACCTTCCACAGGAATCAAGAACCCGGATAGAGGATCTGCCATTTGATGGAGAAGGTTTGTTTCATTCAACCACAGACACTGCTATGGATACTATCCAGAAGGCAAAAACTACTGCACGAAAGATGGGATTTAACCCAACCAACACGCAACAATCTTACCGCCCACGTAAGTGGTTCAGACAACAGCTGTATCCACCACGTCAGTTTCAGAATCGTCAGCAACGCTACCAGGCGTCTCCAACGCAAGCACCCTATCAACAGAGAAAACAATATCAATCAAGCTGCTTTCGCCAGCAACGTACCAGACGAGACAATCCACAGAAACAGCGTCTTTGACTCCATCCCTCTTTATCACCCTCCACATCTCAATTTGGAAACCTGCTAACATCATTTCACAGTTCCTGGAGGGAGATAACATCAGACAAATGGGTTTTGAACATTGTAAAGAACGGCTACCAGATCGAATTCAACTCTCATCCACCCACCAGTGCCATCAAAGTGACTCCTCCATCAGAGGCGTTACTTCAAGAAGTAGCCACTTTACTTCAAAAAGGTGCCATTACTCCTGTCCGCCATTCAGATCTACCAACATGATTTTACTCGCGTTACTTCACAGTTCCGAAGCAGGACGGTGCCCTTTGCTCTATTATGAATCTCAGGAACCTCAACAAATTCATTCTAACCAAAAAAATTCCGTATGATTACTTTAGCTACAATCCTTCTTCTGTTAATGAAAAATCATTGGTTTACCCTTATAGATCTGAAGGATGCCTATTTTCACATCGCAATACACCATACTCATCGGAAGTTCCTCAGATTCATGATAGGCTCGAATGCTTATCAATTTTCAGTTCTTCCGTTCGGACTCAAGACAGCCCTCAGAGTCTTCACATAGTGCATGGGAGCAGTTTGTGCTTCTCTAAGAACAGGGGGTGTAGAACTGTATCCTTATTTGGACGACTGGTTGATAGTGTCCCGTTCTCAACTCCAGGCTGTCAGGGATGTGGCCTGCAGATAAACATGGACAAATCGGTTTTTCAGTCCACCCAAACCATTCAGTTTATTGGAGTTCTCCTAGACTCCCCTTTAGGGAAAGCATTCCTTCCAAGAGACAGAGCGATCACCGTTCGGAAATTGGCATTACGTATCCTGGAATCAAGGCAAGTCACTGCCTTCACTTTACAAAGACTGCTGGGCCTCAGGCTGCTTCTGTGTACGTGGTCAGATGGGCGAGGATGCACATGAGACCACTTCAACAGTTCCTCCTGAGCAATTTCGACTTATCCATGAATCCAAGAAAGGTCAAAATGGTTATACCCATAGACTTGCGTCTGGCTATCAGGTGGTGGACAGACCTTCACAATCTAGTGCAAGGTCTACCCTTCGTAGATCCAGGTCCAACGCGCACATTCACCACAGATGCGTCTCTGCTGGGGTGGGGAGCACACCTCGATTATCTGGTGATTCAGGGAAAATGGTCACCCCTCGAAAGAACCTACCATATCAACAGACTGGAGCTCCTGGCAGTGAAGAAGGCCCTGTATGCTTTCAAAAAGTATTTCAAGGGCCATCATGTCCGAATCGTATCAGACAACACCACGGTTGTTTGGTACCTCAACAAAGAAGGAGGCACACGCTCCCCTGTTCTCCTCCAACTTATCTTAGACATCCTTTGTTGGTCGATTCCAAACGATATCCGCCTCTCCGCCATCCATATTGAGGAACAGACAATGTCCAGGCAGACGAGCTCAGTCGCAGTTTTCAGGACACCCACGAGTGGGAACTGTCGCCTGTAGTATTACACCGCTTGTTCGCTCGCTGGGGCGAACCAGTCATAGATCTTTTCGCCACTCCAGACAACGCTGTCTGCGACGCGTTCTACACAAGAGCAGGAATAGGCCAGTCATCCCTAGGAGATGTGTTCAGTTTGACCTGGGGGACGGGTGTAGCATACGCCTTCCCTTTGTTCCCTCTGATTGCCAGGGTGGTAACGAAGCTGTCTCGGAACCGAACAGATGCCATTCTGATAGCTCCTTGGTGGCCACGACAAGCTTGGTTCACCCCGCTCCTCAATCTGGCCAACAGAGTGACATGGCCCCTTCCACTTCTACCAGATCTAAGCTCCAAAAACCATGGCTTAGTTCTCCATCCAGATCTAAAACAGCTACGGTTGACGGCATGGAGAATCCAGCCAGATGGCAGGACTTAGATCTACCTCACACAGTCAAAACTATTCTATGGGAGGCAAGAAAGCCTTCAACTAGAGCCTCTTATGAGAGGAAAGGGAACAAATTTGTTCAATTTGCTGCCACCAAAGGGATGTTCAGGATGTTCTCATTTTTCTTCATTCTCTCTATGAAGCTGGCCTGAAAGCAGCATCTATTAAAGTTTATTTAGCAGCTATTTCTACTAACCATGATTTGATCTATAATTTCTCTGTTTTTACTCACCCATTATCTAAATGTTTTCTAAAAGGTCTGCGCAACATTCATCCTCCGTTTCGTTCGGTTGTTCCTCAATGGAGCCTTTCTGTTGTACTAGCAGCATTGCCTGCAAAGCCATTTGAGCTGTTGGCTACTATTGACATGAGACTGTAAATGTTTAAAATTGCATTTTTGGTCGCTGTTACCTCTGCAAGACGAGCTTCCGAACTTTGTGCTCTTCTCATTGACCCTCCTTATACTCAGTTTTTTCAAGATAAGGTAGTTTTAAGACCTGGTCCGTCTTTTCTTCCAAAAGTTGTTTCTGAGTTATATGTTAATCAGGATATTGTGTTTCCTACCTTTTTCAAGCATCCTCGGACCCTCTGAGTTCCAAGCTCCATTCGTTGGACGTAAGACGAGCACTAGCTTTCTACAAGTCCAGATCGAGCAGATTTTGTAAATCAAACCAATTGTTTGTATGTTATGGTGGAAAGAACAAAGGTCAACCAGTGTCATCTCAAAGATTCACTTGATGGATTGTGCAAACTATTTCGTTAGCCTACCAGCTAGCAGGGAAAGAGCCACCAAACTCTTTGAAGGCACATTCTACTCGGGCACTATATACCTCCACTGCTTTAAATCGTGGAGTGGCTATTCCAGACTTGTGTAGAGCTGCTACTTGGTCCAATACTTCCACCTTTATCACCCATTATAAGTTGGATGTTAGAGCCTGGAAAGACTGTACTTTTGGTCGAGCTGTGCTCTCTTCGATTCTTCAGTGATATTCCAGCGAGCCTACCCTCCTCTGGTAAGTTTTTTTGCTGATTATTCACTCTGTGTGATGCACAGAGACCACGAAGAAGAAATGCAGATTGCTTACCTGTAACTGTAGTTTTTCAAGTGGTCATCTGTGCAGTCACACAACCCGCCCACTGTCCCCTCTTGGCATCACTGTAGGTTGCCTGGTCAAGAGAGTACCTATTGTGCATGCAAACTGTTGTTGTACATTTTCTTTTGTCTACATCATATCTCGTTCGCGAGGCAAAATCGGTCTCATAGAACTGAGGTAGGCGGGAACCCGAGCTTGCGCAAAAGGATGGTAGTGGGGGGGGGGAGTCCCGCCAAAAGTCTAAGCTATAGAAGTTTCCTGAATGAGGCTCGGCGCCAGCGCGAGCCCATATGTGTGACTGCACAGATGACCACTCGAAGAACTACAGTTACAGGTAAGCAACCTGCATTTCCCTGCCTTCCTGCTGAATTGTCGCTATGGAACCACTGAAGTGGGAAGAGGAGTTAGTATAGTGCCTGCACAGTTAAAGTTGCAGGCACTATACTAGAGTGATCATATACAAAAGAAGGCAGGGCCCCTGCAACTTTAACTGTTGTGATGAAGAGGGAATTTCACCAGGAACTAATTGCATACAAATGACACTGGCTGAAATTCCCTTTTCTCTACAACTGTTAAAGTTATATGAGCCCTGACCTGGATTTTATCTGGTGACCCTAACTGTGGGGAAGAGATAAACCAAACAGTCCTAGCATGACTGACCTGATCCAATGCAAGCATCCGTTCAGCTGCTCAAAGATGTGTGTTTTGTTTTGTTTTTTTGAAAAAAACAAAGCAAAACCCCTTTGGAAGTGTATTGATCTACTGCATCACATCAGGTGTGTGTGCATGTGTGTGTGCATGTGTGTGTGTATGTGTGTGTGTGTGTGTGTCTGGAATGCCCTGGTTAGATAGAATGAAAGAGAGAAGTCAGTATTTAGTGAGCAAAGTATCTATTTTTCCTTTTCAGCTGTTCCACTGTTTGTTTTCCATCCTGTGATACCTTCTAATGCCTATCATTACCAACATTTAATCTAGCAAACTGGGGGCTGTCCAGACTTCACTCCATCGCAGGAATACATTGCAAAATGAATTAGACACCATGGAGCTTACTTTATGAGCACACATGGCATAATCATGGGCATCTGGTTGCAAAATTTTAATTATTTTAATTATAAAATACAGTGTTGCCAGACAGGTCTTTAATGCCTAATGGTCATTACAGCCTCCCCTTTTTTGTCCTGCCAAGCAATTTCAGAGTGGTTATGACAAACTAACAAAGCCACGTATTGTTTCTGTAAAACTACTTACCCTCATTACATTTACTTCTGAGCAGGCAGGTATTGGTTGTTGCTTTCTTGCTTCCTTCAGAGAATCTGTCCTCCTCCCCCCCACCCCCATCAAACACGTATCTATGGAATGATATCAGGGCTGCCTGAAGTTTGTTCAGAGAAGGACTTCATTTACTTTTACAGAAAATATGGCCATGCAATGTCTAACCATATTAGGTTTTCTACTTTTTTCCCACTCACATGAGCACTTTTCAAAAGGGACGTGCAAAATGCAAGCTGGCTGAAATTCTTCAAATTCCATCTCAGAACTCATTCTGACTCAAGTCCGTATCAGCTTGGGAGCTTTGTTTTTTCTCCTTTTCGCATGAAAATCCATCTGCATTTTGATACTTATTTTTCCAAATGTATGCATCCATTGTGCACATCTTTGAAATGTATGCATTCTTCTCTGATTGATCAAAATGAAGCTTTGTGCATTTTTCAAAAGTACTCCTTTTTATGCGCATTTTCAAATGTACGCATGCCATCATGTTTTGCTCCGTGAATCACAGTGCAAGCTTGGAAATGTACAGACTTTGACCGCAGTTTGCATCCGAGTCTGTGTTTGGTCCAGGAGGTGTGAACTCAGTAAAACCTGATCAAAACTGAAATGAAATTAATTTCTCATACAGCCTTCCTTTTCAGACATTCTCTGAACATATAGAAGGCAGTGTGGGATCATGCATTCCCTATCTTAACACAACTATAACATCTGAAAGTATCAAGGGTAGGGAAAGGTAGACTGTTTTTGAGTTCCACATGCATTCACCCATCAGTGAATTCCATCCCTTTTTCACATTAATCCGCCATTTCTGCATGAAATTCAGCGTTTCTTTGCATTTTCTCTCAAATGAAGTCACAAAGCCAAATCAGAGCAAGAGCAAACTAGGTTTCCTGCCTTTACTCGGAACAGACATTGGCTTTTACTCAGTACTGCAGACCCCACCGAAGAATCCCTGCAAGGGGATTTAAGGGGACAAAGTTTTTCACAAAACTCTTAGTTAGTCTGACTGATGACGCTTCTGTATTTTTCTACATACTCTTCTGCACACAGGTTGTACACCAGTGCTGAGTTTTGTGTGTACAAATGCACACATTTACAGACATTCTTCAACCTTCATTCTCCCCCCTCCCCCATTCCCATTATCTCTAACCCATATACTTCAGGAAGTTTAATTTGTTCTTGGTAGTAATCACCATTAAATAGAAATTGTTGTCTTCTGTGTAAACACGTCATTAGTGAAGCTGGTTTCTGCAGCGTCCAGATCTCATTTTTATTAAAATGAAACACTTTTTAGACTCCTCACTGTGTCCAAGGATGAACAGTATAATTTTAACCCATTGGGCTGGCCACAGATAATTGGGCTGGCATTTGATTGGACGATTAGAGAAATATCCCTTTTTTTCCCCTCCTCATGCAATATAATTTGCATTTTCTCCTACTTCTCTGGATCTCAGTCATGGTTTTCTACACAGGCAGCTTTAATGAGCATTATAAATCCTAATGAATATATTTTCGTGTTCATTTTATTGGGTTGTTTTTATTGCTGAAGATCGGGGGGAAAACAGGTCCAGTTAAAACTCTGTGGGTGATATGATTGTACAGTTTAGAGTGGTAAAAGCAGGCACTATATTTTCTGCTTCTCCTTCTTCCTTAATGAGGATTACCATGAAGAAAGAAGGTCACCTGATTTATGCAATAAGGGAATGGCCTTTGTCAGCTGGGAACAGAACAGGGAAGCTGTTTGATTTCGCTGAGGCTCAGAGAGAAGAATATAAGGCATTCTCCCCGTAATGGGTACACCAGGACCTTGGTTGCAAACTTAAAATAAAATAACTCCTGGAGAAGCAGCTTTTCCTGTGTTATTTGCTTCAGAAGTGAATGACCTGGGAGGCAACTGAATTCTGCACTTGGTCTTTCGTGGGACTGGCAGAAGAATGGAGAGCATCTTAACTCTACAGTTCTGGTCCAGGCCAGGGGCAGATGATGCCAGTCTGGCTTTTTTTCTTGAAAGGATCTTCTGAAGCATCTGGAGCCGGCCTCTCTTGACAAGACCAGCTCCAGATTTTGGCAAACTGTGGGCAGCCTGCCCAGCACTTGACACCAGTCCCCACAGCCTTTCTCTTATGCTTGCAAGCTTAGCCTGCAATAGTGTTGGCACTTTAATGGACTGGGAACCATGTGGCTGCTGGGCTTATGTCTAGGAATGCACAGATTGTATAAAATCTATTCCGTCTGTGTTTCATTCCATCATCTACCCATCAACAGAATTGGATTTTGTTTTTACTGTGTTGTTTCTCTTTGGCAGCAGTAGCAAAGCCAACCAATCCAGTTGAACCAGTTATTTTATCCTATATACCAATAGCAGTGAGTATTGATCCATGTGTAGCCAAAACAGAACCATCCACGTACAAGAGGAAGGAATCAGAAGGTTCAGGGGCGGGTGAGGGTGGTTTCAAGGTTTGAAGAAGTACACACAATCTTGAGAATCCCCTGCTCCACCCTGTAAAGCCGGTCCTACGATGACTGAGCATGCTCAGTGAGTATGCACGGTGTTGACTGGCTGCTGGGATGCAAGCAGAAAATGGGAGGTATGAAGTGGAGTACCCTGCAAAAGAGCATGGCTGGCTGGTTGAAAACCTAAACAGGAATACTCCACATGACAGCCTTTTGTTGCAAGACTCACTTTTTCATTTAAAATGTCAGGCTCACCCTTCATCTCAGAGTGAGCTCAAGGCGCCTAATAAAACCAAATCAAACTCAATTGGGGGGCGGAGTCAAGATCAAAAAATAGGAATTACAATAATTTTTAAAAACTTGGGGCAATCTAAATAAAATAACAATCACCAATAAACCATAAATCAGGATCCCAAACATCCATCAAATATTTAAAATGGCAACTTGTTCAACAATCCCCAAATGCCTGGTGGAAAAAGAAAATGTTCTTTGGTAATGTCCTAAATGGTGCACCCGAAATAAATCTGCGTGATTGGGAATGACCTCCACCTTCCTCTTTTTCTTCCTATGAGCAAGATTTCCTCGAGTGCTTGGAGTTAGATTCTTCATGGGTTGAGCGTGCAAAATGAGAGCCAGATGTTTCTCTGCTCCCACAAGATACCCAAAGCAGCATCTCAAATTCTAAATTTGTGTCTCCAAAAAACACATTTTACAAAAGAATTTAGCCTGCTGAGAAAATTGGGGGGTGGGGGGTGGGGCATTGTTGTTGAAATTTGGCCTCACCTGGGTGCATGCACTGTGTTCAGAAGATGCTAGTGGCTTACCCATATTTTATTTTATTTGACACATTTTTTTCTGTGAACTAAATAAATGGCTGCATGGAAACATAGAAACAAAAACCAGTTTCTGGCCAAACATTTTTAAAAAAATGGCCCAGTGAATTTATTTTATTTATTCTTATTTATGTTACTATCTCACCTGTCTTCCAAGAAGCTGGAGGTTGTGTACATGGTTCTCACCTGCCCCCCTACACACAGAAACGCACACACACACACACACCAATTTTATCTTCACAATAACCCTATGAGATAGGTTAAATTGAGAGATAGTGACCAGCTTTAGGTTACCCAGGGAACTTCGGACTTCAGCACCCATCAGCCCCAACAAGCATAGCCAATGGTCAGGCATGCTCGGACATGTAGCCCTAAACATCTGGAAAGCACCAGGTTGGGGAAGGCTAGTCTAGCTTATATTCAAATCACTAACAGTTCTCAGCTTTTACCATCTTCATACTTAGATTGGCATATTATGTATTCTTAGTCTATGACAAAACCTTCCCTTCATTAACATTATACCATCTAATCTAGGGTCGGGCAAACTGAGGTCTTCCAGATGTTTTGGCCCACGACTCGCAACATTCCTCTCATCTTTGGCTATACTGGCTAGGGCTGATAGGAGTTGTAGTCCAAAAAATCTAGAAGACCACAAGTTGCCCACCTCTAATCTACCCAATGGCTGTGGCACTGTTTTCCTACCCTAGGCTACTACCAATGCAGTGTTGTCCACGTCTGCTCAGAAGTAAGCCTCATTGAGTTCAATGAGATTTCCTCTTGGGTAAAATGTGTATAGGGTACTAGCCTTAATCTACTAATAAACATAATCCTAATGAGTGTGAGTGTGTGAAAGACCACCAGACCAAAGAGAGTAGCTGGGTGATTTGGGGATGGCATGTGGCTGACATTGCAGCACATGGGATTTCAGAGTGGTATCCATTCCAAACAGAGCTGTTTTCGACAATCCAGCTGCATGACACAGAACCAATGGCAGTAGCTCCTGCTTTTCCTGGTGAGACATAATCGTGGCTTTAAGACAGTGCCACACATGCATATGATTTCTATAGAAGGCATGTGGAATTCACTGCAACAAGATGTGGTGGTAGCTGCTGTCTTTAAAATAGGATGAGACAGATTGATGGAGGAGAAATCCATTAGTGGCTATTTGCCATGATGGCCTTAGGCATAAGCCTCCCAGAATCTGGTTGGCCACTGTGAGAAACAGGACCAAAGGCAGTAAGCCTAAATAAGCAGTAAATCTATATGCACCAGTTGTTAGGGAACATGGGTGGGAGGGTGCTGTTCACCTTGTCCTGCTTGTGGTTCCCTGGTCAACTGCTGGTTGGCCACTGTGTGAACAGAGTGATGGACTAGATGGACCCTTGGTCTGATCCAGCATGGCTCTTCTGATGTTCTTAGGATGTTAGACAAGATGGCCCCCTGGTCTGATCTAGTAAGGTTCTTCTTTTTGCTCATGTACATGTAAGTGTGGCAGTCACAAAATCATCCATGCCTAGAAATGTGAAGGACCAGGGAAACATCAAGTGTGGGATGAGAGGCAGAAAAGTTGGGGAGGGGGAAGTGATAGCCCTTTTCCATTAGCAGGGATTCCAACGTCATCGACTATTCCCCTTAAAATTCCCTGCGTTTTCTGAGTTCATGTTCAATTTATTTTTTATTACATTTATATCCCACCCCCGCCCCTGCAAGAAACCCAAGATAATTTACATGATTCTCCTTCTCTCCATTTTATCCTCACAACAACCCTGCGAGGTAGGTTAAGCTGAGTCAAGGACTGGCCCAAAATCACCCAGTGAGCCTCATGGCCTTGTGAGGACTAAAACCTGGATCTCCCAAGTCCCAGTCCAACATACTAAGCATTACGCCACACTGGCTTTCAGTTTTCACAGTACTGGAGGAAATGAAATTTCCCCAAAATAATGAATTGTTCCATGTTCTAATGCAAAGTATTTTGGGGTGACTTGTTTTTGAATGGACAATTAAGATCCATTAGCTTTACAAAAGACCTTTTCCTGGAGGAAATGAAAAGTGCTAGAAGTGGTTTTTGATATCTCTACTAGGGATGTGCACAGCCGAAAAATATTGTATCATATCATTATCAGAATTTCCAATATTAAAATTTTTCGGATCCGATATTATCCGATATTTTTGTATGGTATCGTTTCTAATTTCCGATAATTAATCAAAAATCTGATTATTGTCGTATGACGCCATTTTCTCCACATGCTTGCATTGAAGAACTTAATAAATGGGTGTAACTTTTTTTATTTTAAAAGATAGAGACATGAAACTTTTTAGACTTTGCAGATGGGATGTTGCTAGTCCTGGCTCCCCAAGGTTCATGTCTCTACCTTTTAAAATAAAAAAAATTATAGGGGGTCCCCCAAAAGCCCCACCTCCACTGTGACAGTGTAATTTTAAAAGTTTGAAACTTGAAATTCGGTCACAGTGCAGACTGGTCGTTGGTAGTCATGTGTGCAAAATATCAGAACAATCCCTCCACCCCTGTATCTTATATGAATTTTTGAAAGATCAAGCAACTTTTGACAGCTCTGAATGACAGCTAAAGTCACGTGCATTCAGAGCTATCAAAAGTTGCATTATCTTTCAAAAATTCATATAAAATACAGGGGTTGGAGGGATTATTCTGAAATTTAACACACATGCCTAACATCCTTCCAACTCCACTGTCAGTGATTTTCAAGTCTCTTCCGTTTACTCGCAAGTAAATCTGGAACAGTTCCCAAATTTACTTGTGAGTAAACCTGCAGGAGAGGGAGGCCTGCTGCGGGGGGGGGGGGGGAGGAAGGGCCGCCTGCTGCCTGCTGGCTTTTTGTTTTTGTCTTTGTTTGTTTTTTTGTTTTGTTTTGTTTCCCCTTCCCCAGGCTTGAGCCATGTGCCTGGGAGGGAGGATACAGGGCCAAGTGGGGGGATCTGAGGGGGGCACAATCAGTGTAGTGACGGGTAGAGGGAGATATGGCGCTGTAAGGAGAACTTGCCAGGTAAGGGGAATGAGGCCCAGACAGTTAATGGTTGTGCCTTATTCCAGTCCCCCTCACACCCACAGGCTTGTTGGTTGCCCTATCAGCCAGCCCTCAGGCCTCCGGGTGCTGCTTTTAAATGCCAGATCGGTGCATAATAAGATCTCCCTCATCCACGACTTAATTGTGGATGAGGCAGCCGATCTGGCATGTATTACCGAGACCTGGGTGGGAGAGCAGGGAGGAGTTAGTCTCTCCCAGCTGTGCCCACCGGGGTACTTGGTTCAGCATCAGGGTAGACCTGAGGGCTGGGGAGGGGGGGTTGCTGTGGTCTATAGGAACTCCATCCCCCTCTGCAGGCTCCCTGTCCATATGACTACTGATCTAGAGTGTTTGCACCTTGTGTTGGGCCAACGGGACAGATCAGGAATTCTGTTGGTGTACCGCCCACCCTGCTACTCAACGGACTTCTTAGCTGAGCTGACAGAGGTGGTCTCGGGTGTACTGTTGAGGTCCCCCAGGCTCCTGGTTCTGGGGGATATCAACATTCATGCCAAGGGCACTTTATCTAGGGCAGCTCAGGATTTCATGGTCTCCATGACAACCATGGGACTGTCCCAACGTGCCATTGGCCCAACACACGTAGCAGGGCATACTCTAGACATGGTTTTTTCAACTGGACATGGAGATGGGGATCTGAAAGTGTGGGATTTTACATCAGCCCCTCTGTCATGGTCAGATCACCACCTGCTGAGGTTCAGACTTACAACGGCTTTTACCCTCTGCAAGGGTGGGAGACCCATTAAGATGGTCCGCCCCCAGAGGCTAATGGATCCAGATGGTTTCCAGAGGGCTCTGGGGAGTTTTCCGGCTGATAGGGCTGGCTCTTCTGTCGAAACCCTGGTTGATCTGTGGAATGCAGAAATGACCTGGCGGTTGAGACGATTGCTCCTGAGCGCCCTCTCCTGTGTAGAGCTCGTACAGCTCCGTGGTATACCCCAGAGCTGAGAGTGATGAAACAAAACAGGAGACGGCTTGAGGGCAGATGGAGACGAACTCCTGATGGATGGAATCAAACACTGGTAAGTGCCTATGGTAAGCTGTATTCAGGGGCAGTGAGGGCAGGGCAGCAAAAAAACAATACTTTGCTGCCACTATTCAATCATCAACCGGCCGCCCAGCGGAGCTTTTCAGAGTTGTCCGGGGGCCTTTACATGCCGGCCCCAAGGACATCGTAGAACCATCTGAGGCCCGCTGTAATACATTTGCTGGGCACTTCCAGAATAAAATCTGTGGCATCCGTCAGGACTTAGACTCCAGTGTTATAGCAGGTGAATCAAATGAGGTATCCAGAGCACAGGTTTGTCCTGTTTTCTTGGATGAGTTTCAGTTGGTACAGCTCGAGGACGTTGACAAGGTGCTTGGACTGGTTCATGCAACCACTTCCATATTGGATCCTTGCCCCTCTTGGCTAATAAAAGCTAGCAGGGATGGAACAACTGGCTGGGCCAGGGAAGTGATTAATGCCTCTTTGCAAGAGGGAGTGGTCCCAGGCCTCCTGAAAGAGGCAGCAGTGAGACCACTCCTAAAGAAATCTTCCATGGATCCTGAAAATCTTAATAACTACAGGCCAGTAGCAAATGTTCCATTTCTGGGCAAGGTCCTGGAGTGGGTGGTTGGGAGCCAGCTCCAGGCACTCTTGGATGAGACCGATTATCTGGATCCATTTCAGTCGGGTTTCAGGCCTGGTTTTGGTACGGAAACAGCCTTGGTCACCCTGTATGATGACCTATGTCAGGAGAAAGACAGGGGGAGTGTGACTGTGTTGATTCTCCTTGATCTCTCAGCAGCTTTCAGTACCATCGACCATGGTATCCTTCTGGGACGACTAGCTGAGTTGGAAGTGGGAGGCACTGCATTGCAGTGGTTCCGCTCCTACTTGGCAGGTCGGCTCCAGAAGGTGGTGCTTGGGGAACATTGCTCGGCCCCATGGATTCTCCAGTATGGGGTTCCGCAGGGGTCAGTCTTGTCCCCCATGCTGTTCGACATCTACATGAAACCGTTGAGTGCAGTCATCCGGAGTTTTGGAGTGCGTTGTCATCAGTACACTGATGACACGCAGCTCTATTTCTCCTTTTCATCTTCATCAGGTGAGGCTGTGGATGTGCTTAACCAGTGCCTGGCTGTGACAATGGACTGGATGAGGGCTCATAAACTGAAACTCAATCCAGACAAGACTGAGACGCTGTTAGTGGATGGTTCTGCTGACCGGATGGAGGGTCTTCAACCTGTTCTGGATGGGGTTGCACTCCCCTTGAAGGAGTGGGTTCATAGCTTGGGGGTTCTCCTAGAACCATCTCTGTCACTTGAGGCTCAGGTGGCTTCAGTGGCACGGAGTGCCTTCTACCAGCTTCGGTTGGTGGCCCAGCTATGTCCCTATCTGGACAGGGATAACCTGGCTTCAGTTGCCCATGCTCTGGTAACCTCCAAGTTAGATTACTGCAATGCACTCTACGTAGGGCTGCCTTTGAAGGTGGTTCGAAAGCTGCAGCTTGTGCAAAATGCAGCGGCCAGATTGATAACTGGAACCAGAAGGTTTGAGCATATAAGACCTACTCTGACCTGCTTGCATTGGCTGCCTGTATGTTTCTGAGCCCAATTCAAGGTGCTGGTTTTAACCTATAAAGCCTTACACAGCTTGGGACCACAATATCTGACGGAACGCCTTTCCTGACATGAACTGACCCAAACAATACGTTCAACATCTAAGGCCCTCCTCCGAGTGCCTACTCCGAGGGAAGCTCGGAGGTCGGCAACAAGGGAGAGGGCCTTCTCTGTGGTGGCCCCCCAATTGTGGAACGATCAACCTGATGAGGCCCACATGGCACCAACATTGTTATCTTTTCGGCGCCAGATCAAGACTTTCCTCTTCTCTCAGGCATTTGGCAATATCTGAGGAGCCTGGGTTTGTTTTTGTTTTTGTAGCTTTTTTGGGCTGTTGTAGCAGTTTTAAACCTATGTGTGTATTGTGTGTATGTTGTATGTTTTTGCTGTTTTAATGTTTGTATATTGTTTTTAATTGTTTTAATCCTATGTAAACCGCCCAGAGAGCTTCGGCTATGGGGTGGTATACAAATATAAGAAATAAATAAATTTAAATGGCAGTCTGATATTCTGATAAAATCTGATATAATCGGACCGAAAAATTATCAGATCAAATAATTTTGGAGGGGGGCTGTATCGTATCATTATCGTTAATCGGATGTCCGATAAAGCTATTATTGTATCGTTATCAGACATTGGAACGATATGATACACTTCCCTAATTTCTACCTATAAAGCGGAAAGTATGTGTGTGTCACATATGTCCAGAAATGTTTACCCCCTTCCAGATGAGTTAGAAACTTGATAAGGTGACACAGTGATAGGTCTGACTGTACAATGTACCAGAAAAATCTACAAAGACGAATTTTGGGGGTTTAAGAATTGTTAACGAATTTAATAAAAACCAAGGCTTATGCCTACAACTCCCAGCATGCTTTGGGCAGAACTCCCAGCATACCTCGGGAAGGAGGCTAGACTTACTGGTCTTTGGTGGCCATTGTGAGTGCACATGCTGCGTATCTTTCATAACCTGACTCCTGAGGTTGGTCTCAAACAGTCAACCCAATTCCACATAAAAGGAAACAACCCCCATAAATGGGCTGCATCCATTTGCGGTGTCTCCTCCTGCCCTATGCGTGGTCTTAAAATCATGACTGGATACAACAGCGTGGCTTTGAGGGGCCAAACATGCTCAAAGGCACTTCACCCTGTATCGCTGTTTTCTCAGAATCTGGGGGAAGCAAGTGCACAACTTTTGCCCTTAAGAGGGAGGGAGGGAGGCATTCTGCACATGCCCAGAAGCAGACCTGACAAAGGGGGGAAGTGCCCAGCCCAGCCCCGGCCCTTCAGTACAGGCTCCAGATGGAGCACTTGGTGGGTGAGAAGTGCAGGATGAGGCAATCCCAGCAGGAATGGCTGGAGCTGGGCATTTCCACTGACAGCTGCTTACATCCCCTCCTTGTTGATGCTACTCCTTCACACTCTATTGAGGAGCAGCATCGGCAACAAGAGGATGTGGGCACCTGTGGGCTGCCAAATGCATGCTGGGAGGTGTAATACTGGTATGTAGAGTGGCTGACTTTAAATAAAGTAGGGGTTAGCAAACCAGATCAGGATCTCTCAGTCCTAACTCAGCCCCCACTTTCCTGACCTCTCACTAACTGTCTTTGTTCTCCTTCTAACTGACTTTCCCCAACTGTCACTCACCCCCCCCCCCACACACACACACACACAAACACACCATTCCATTCTAGCCTCAGCTATTGGTCATTCCTCCATTCACTCTTCTATTTCAATAATAAAGTCAGGCTTTTACATAAAAATCATAAATTTTATCCAGTAATTCTTGTATCTGTCTTGGAATGTTGTGGTTTAGTTATAACAGGGGGAAAAACTGCAGCATAAAAATCTCATCAAGTGAAAAGGTCCTGGAAAATATATATTTTTTTAAAAAATCACTTGGCACTTAAAAGCCATTAATGCATCACCAGACCAGCCCGCCTGGGAAAAAGAAATCCTTAAGCAAGGTGCCACAATTAAGAAGGTCCGTCTCCCACGGCACCTCAGACGAATTCAAAGATTAACATTATTCAGAGACCTAGGCTTGTGCCTACAACTCCCAGCATGCCTTGGGTGGGAGGGAAGATGTCCATCATCTGGAAGTAGCTTGCCATCCTGGGCCTGAAGGGACAGTCCCTGGGCTGGCTGCTTTGGTTACTAGGCACCATCAGGAGCAGAAGGGCAGGAGGTCACAGCTCTGGGCCCGTCACTGATGGCAATGGCTAAGCTACCTGTGAGTCAGCCAGCCAGCTTCCTCAGTGCAGTGTGGACTGGCTCAGCCAGACTTCACTTCCCATGAACTTCAGCAGCAGGACTCCCATTGGGCAAGTTGGGCACCATAACGAAAGGAATGCAGGGAGTTGTAGTTTTAGTTTTCTTTGGGGGACAAGGAAAATCATGGTGACAGCCTCAAGGTGGCCCGGCCCATGCATTGAGGGGGAGAGAGGGGGAGGAGAAACTAATTTAAATTGTTTTAAAATTACCTCACAGGTCTAGGACTGCCCTACCTTGCAGGGTTGTTGTGAGAGTGAGAGAGGAAAAAAAGAATGAATTCAATTTGTTTAAAAGTTAACTCACAGGTCCAGCACTGGCCTGTGTTCTGGCTGCTTTCCTTTTTTAATAATACAACAGTTCCCCACGTCCACTGAGATCCACTTCCCTGCATATTTTTAGGTTTGCATCTTTTTTAGCTGGTAGAAAGGGTGTTGTGTGTCCTGATTGTTTTTGAAGTTTAGACGGCTGCTCTGGCCAAGGCATGATGGGAGGTGTAGGCATTTCAGGTAAAACAAAAATGTGGTTTATCACGAAGCTCTAATTTAAAATACAGTTCTTATTAACACAATTTTCCATTGATTCTAACAAGACAATTTATTAACTCAACCAAACTAAAAAAAACCAACCAACCTAAAGATGAATAAGTTGCAGAGAAATTTATTATTTATCAAATAAATTTTATAAACATTATTCACGGCTTGAGCAATGCTGGGCATGTTAGCTAGTGGATCAATAAAGATGCCTGAATGTTTGGATTCTTCTTGGGGACATGACTATTGGGACTGTTATGGGGGCTATGAGGACTGAGCCTCCACCTCAAAATTTCTTATTGCACCACTTCTGAACTTGCCATCAGAAGCAGGGTTGCCCTTGACTCCAAGAGCATGGTTGGACTGTCCTTGTTTCCATTGTGCCAAGTCCAGAGTAAACTGATCTGCATTTACAGAAGGTGTCAAACAACATAGAACTGAGGAAGCCAGGAAAGTCCGAAAAATGTAAAAAGGGCATTTGTATGGACAACTGATCCCCACATAAATACACAACTGTATTTATCCCCACATTTTACTGGGTTTTGATGTTTAGTGCTAGGAGGTCTTGTTGTTTTATAGAACGTCTGCATGGCAGATTTACAAGCTTTTGGCTTAGCACTGTAGCACAAAAGCAGAGGTGTTGGAAGGACATGGGAGAATTTAGTATAAAGAAAAAGTTCAATAGCAGAAAATTAGTCACACAAACTGCATGGCCAGAATCGATACGCAGACAGTGGATCTTCTTCTGTGTTGTAGATTGTTATGGGCATGATGCAGGAGTATCGTGAGCACTGTCAACATATTTGAATTGTTTTTGCAAGGCTTGGAAGTGCATTTCTGAACCCATTCAAGGGGGCTGTGTTCAACCTTGACTATTTTAGTCTTCAGTGCAGGCTCCAGCAAGTGTTGCTAATAAGGGATGGACACATCTGCCAATTTCAGTTTCACTCAGTTTCTCATTTTTCCAATCTTAAGTTCATTTTTGGCCCATTCCGCATGAGTTTTCTTTTTTTTAAAAAAAAGTCCATATGAACTTTTTACTCATTTTAATGGGCATTGCCCCGATGTATGCATTTTTCTATGCACATTTCCCTAATATGAATATTTTTGCAATCAGTTTCCCCATATATACTGCATTTTGTACATATTTCTCATTCACCAATTCATTTTTGTGAGTACTTTCCCTTACCTTAATATACACCTTTATGTATGCACCTTTATGTATGCAGTTTCTGAATGGAGAACTACAAATATCAAAGTAGAACTATGTTCTGGTTTGCGCATTGGTTCAGGAAACACGAGTTAGATATGTTTGCATTAAAATGTGAAATGAATTGCCATCCCTATTGCTAACCTAGGGCACAATCCTGTGCATGTTTAGACAGAGCTGTAGGGCTTTTTCTGTCTAAACATGCATAGGCCTGCACCTTAAATGGATTTATTTACAAAGTCATACACAGCTTCCTACCAGCCCTCCTTTTTTAGTTTATTTTTATTGTGACATTTCAATAACAGCAACATTATAAAAAGAGAAAAGAGAAAGAGATGTATATATGCATACATAGATTTGTGTATATCCATCTCGATGAAACACATACAGATTTCTAAGCAGAACTACAATAGGAAACTGGATTATCCCATTCTACCTAATCAGTGAATCACTGCTTTGGCATTTATACCTGTTGCATCTATGGATCTTAAGCTGCGTCTTATTCAGCAAAACCATTTGTTTTGTGTCTATTGAATGCTGCAAAGTCTCTTTAATAAGAGTTTGTCTAATTCGGCTAATTGGTTGCGGTGCAATAAAGCTAATGATTCTTTTAAACATAGGTTTTGACAATGACCAGTAGTTGCTTCTTATTGGGAGGAGGTTGTTATACAGATACATTTTGTGCTGAAACAGTCTTTAATATTTACTGGTGTACATCCTCTTTGAAGTTCTCTACCTGCTTCTTGCACATTAATGAATTGCCAGCATTCTCCGTGCCCTTTGGCAACTAAAGGACTAATATTACAATATCATAAAAATAAGCCCTCACCACCGATAATGCAATGGATTGAGGGTCCTTGCAACACTTTCAATAGCTGAATGGGTAGCATATAGACACCACCTTCAAATAGATACTTGTGTCTGGTCTGTTTTGTTGAAGCTGATGTTAATTGCTAGAAAGTTGTATTTTCATATATATGCATTTAATATGTATTCATTGACATTGATATATGCAAACTAGCAATTCTCCTTGCACAGGTCTGAAGTCTGGGAGATTCTTAAGGGGACAATGCCTTTAAACGACATTTGCGGGAAATGTTTTGTATTGGGAAGTTTTCGAGGAACGTTGTGCCATGAATGCACATGCACACACAGAGAGACACACCGAGGGAACAAACTTGCAACGGGCCTTGACCCATTTTATTTCAGCTGGGGGGGGGGGAGTCTTGTGGAAGAACAACACTCAACACTCCCATGTTGCAAAACTGTAACGCTTTATATACAGGAGTCAATGAATGGCCGGGAGGACAAATGCGGTGGAATGAACGGCGCTCTGTATTCTGCACAGTTGCTGATTGATGACACTGATACGATGATCTTGTGCAAAAACTGTCTCCCCTCTCCTTGCACTTAGTGTATTTATTTAAAATCCCAGCACAGATTAGCCTGACCAGAGCCCCACTGCTCTCCATTTAGACACAGTGCCTCTTTGGCACTGTATGTCTAAGACTGCTTGGGGAGAGCAAAGGATTATGGGATGACAGAAAACAGCTAGGTGAAACAAATTTTAATCATTTCCCCCATACACAGATTCCTTCTTTAAATGGCTCCACGGTATCCAGCATGGAACAATTTTCTACTTAAACAGAATTTTTATAGGCCGTCTTCTGAATTCAAGATCATTAAATTTAATAAAAGATCTGCCTGACATAAAGCCAAGAGACAGGAGTCTCTCCTCCTCCCCCCCTTCATCAGGCCCCACTGCTCCCCACCACATATACATCTTGTTACCAGCTCAAGAGCATGGGGTTATGTTGTGTCGAGCTGATGCTCCACAGAAAGTATGCAGAGAGATGTTCTTATTTAGAAATGACGCACCGGACAGCAAAGATACTGGCATGAAGGGAGACATGATAGCACTCTTCAAGTCCTTGAAAGGTTGTCACACAGAGGAGGGCCAGGATCTCTTCTCGATCAACCCAGATTGCAGGACACGGAAGAATGGGCTCAAGTTACAGGAAAACGGATTCCGGCTGGACATCAGGAAAAACTTCCTGATTGTTAGAGCACGACAACAATGGAACCAATGACCTAGGGAGGTGGTGGGCTCTCCTACACTAGAGGCATTCAAGAGGCAGCTGGACAACCATCTGTCAAGGATTCTTCAAAGTAGATTCCTGCATTGATCAGGAGGTTGGACTCAATGGCCTTCTAGGCCCCTTCCAACTCTAGTATTCTGTGATTTTATGATTCTATGATCTGTGCTCCATTGATCTCCAAGGGGCATATGTCAAAAAAAAGATATATACCTCTGTCTAGGGAGATAAAGAGCCTTTTGTTGAAAGCTGGTGTGTGGTTGTGTGTATCTACATAACTAGATAAAGGAAGGTAGGTAGGTAGGTAGGTAGGTAGGTAGGTAGGTAGGTAGGGATAGATAGATAGATGATAGATAGATAGATGATAGATAGATACGTAGACAGATGATTGATTTAGATTCAAGCCCTATTCAGGCATTCATAAAGGGGTTAAAATCAACACATGAGAAGGAGTGCTACCTCATTGTGTTTATCGTCATCAACTGAAGCAGAGAGCCTCCTCTCTCCATGGAATCTCTCCACATGAACCAGAAACTGGAAAACCTGCATGCTGACTCACATGGAGAGCATCCACAGATAGAAGATGCTCCTCTCTTCAGGGCAACAAATGCAACGAGAGAAAGAGGCAGGGCCAGCGTGCTCCTTCCTCTTACACATTGATTTTAACCCTTTTCTGAACACCTGAATAGGGCTTATAGATATAGATATATGGGAAAGATCGCCATTCAGTGCTTCGTTGATGGTCCCTGTCCATCAAGGCCATAAGAAATGGATAACTGTATATTTATAACAAGTTCCTGCATCTTTACTCTCCCCACGTTATCCCCAGCTCTGACATTCCCACAGCACAACATAGCCGGCAACCTGTGTTTGTGGTCGCAAAACTCTTTGATGCAGGATTGATGCTCTGCCTCATGTGTGTCATTTTGCACTTTGACAACAGCACTGGCCATAAATAAATATCCGTTCATCGCCCATCAAAGGAGGGCTCTCTTTAGCTGGCAATGCTGCATCGGCTGTTCTCTGGACTGGCGGCAGATGGGATTTCTCTCTTACACACTGGCTGATCTTACCCTGTAACAGCTGCAGTCCAGCTGCTGGCAACCCTGCTGAGGCGAGTGCTAAACCTCTCAAGGGTCAGAACTGTGGTATGTCGGTCTCCATAGCAACCAGCCAATGGGCTACTTTCTCAGAACAATTCCCCTCCTCAGGCTGAGTTGGAGAGTTAGCTCAGCTGATGGGTATGTGTCTTGGGGAGCGCTGGGTTAGCAAGGTCTAGGGGGCGTATATTTTGAATTTCTTCTTAACCCTTGAGAAGGAGAAGAGAGGGGTCCTTCCAGTTTTGCACTGAATTGTCACACTGGATGAAAATATTTTGACAGATACAGAGGCATACACATTTATTTATTTATTTATTTACTTTGGGGGTTTTTTTAAAAAAATCAAAATTCAAAATATCAAAAGAAATGGAATCTGTGTATCAGCTTTTAACAGCTGCTTGGATAGCATTTAAAATAGGATAGCAGTAAAAACAGTGGTCAGCAGTTTGTCGTGAAGGTCCAAAAAGAGGCAGTGAGGTACAGTGGTTAGAAGGGTTGGATTAGAACCAGCGAGACCCTGGTTTTAACTCTTTCCCTCAGCATTGAAGCTCATTGGGCAACCTTGGGTCAGTCACTTTACCTCACTTTAACTAACTCCTATTGGCTGCATCTCCCCTCCCCAGCACAAACACCTTCCCCCCAAAAATAAAATGGCATCCAGGGTGGCTACAGAGCATCTAAAGGTGCTCCCAGCTATTCCTCCTGGTCTCCCTGGTTGTTCATCTCTGTTGGAGGACAGGAACTGTGAATGCCACACAACAAACATGTCTTGACTCCTCTAAATTAGCCTGTTGCCTTAGGTGTGCTGGAGGAAGTAAGTTTCAGCTACCGATCCAGCTGGCTTTTGTATGCGGAATGGGGAGGAGCCTTGGCCACCACCTCAGGTAGCAAAATATTGTGGGCTGGCCCTTTCAAGGACAAATACTTTGGCTTAGTCAGGGTAAGCAACATGGTGCCCTCTGACACCAGCGCAGCCCTGGTGCCCTACGCCTCCCACTTTTTTTTTTTTTAAAGCAATAACATATTTTCTTACCAGCAGCTGGGATTGCTGTGAAATACATTGTTGTTGGTGCTGAAAACTGTGAGTTCAAATGAGTTGTTTAGTGTGGTGGGGCTGAGATCTTGCACAACGTCCTTATAATCAATGTTCTGGGCAGGCCTTTGGCAGGCCTCCAGTGGCAGTCATTTTGTAATGGTTCCCAGGACAGTTTCTCAAATGTTCCCATAGCCCAAAAAAGTTTCCTACCCTCCACAATAAAGTATTGGAATGACATTAAGGCATATAGTATTAATGCACATACTTGGTTAAGAATTTAAATGAAACTGCATGCTCTGTAAATATACAGGAAAATGCATATCTGTCTTGATTGTTGAGTCAAGAAACACAGAGGTTCAGTTATAACAATCCTGATCCAAACAAACCATTGTTTCCTAGACTTGAAATGAGCTGTATATCAGTACACTCCCACCCCTTCTCTGCAGTATTTCTGGTTTTTTATATATATAACTATGGTTTCCCATGATGTCCAAACCAGGAAATCATAGTTTAGAAACATAGGAAGTTGTCTTATACTGAGTCAGACACTTGGTCCATCTAGCTCAGTATTGTCGACACTGATTGGCAGCAGTGGCTGTCCAGGGTTTCAGGCAGGATTCATTCCTTGCCCTTCTTGGAGAAGTTTGAGTGGTCCCTGCAAACCAGGATATCAAATAAGGATCAAACCAAGTTTATTGTGGCACAGTCTCCATGAAGATTTTCCCAAGTACCTTGCATAAAACAAACTGTAAATAGAGAGAAAATAAATAATAAACAATTGAAGCAGTACCTTTTTTATGAGACCATCAAGATGTGCAAGTTTTCAAGATACATTGAGCACAATAGAAAGGAAAGGAAGTAGAAACTATGGAGTAGTTTCAGTGGTGTAAATTATTTCTATTATGTATTTTATGCATTCTATTATTATTATTATTATTATTATTATTTGCCTATAGCACTCATAGTCTGGGAAGATATCTCTAAGGTCATCTAATCCAACCTTATTTTACTTTACTGAGTTGAACGAGATTACCTTTAAGATCACTCCAAGCTCTATGATTCTATGAGAGCTATTAGCAAATAATAATAATAATAATAATATAATAATAATAATAATAATAATAATACATAATTAAAATAATTTACACCAGTGAAATCTACCTTATAATCAGACCATTAGTTCAACTAGCACAGTATTCGCTACTAGTCCAATTGGCAGCAGCCCTCTAAGGTCTCCGGACAAAGCCTTTCCCAACCCTACTATGTGGAATGCCTTGACTGGAACTGCTCAGGTTTGAATCCTTCTGCATTCAAGAGCATGGGTTCTGTCACTGAGCCATTGGCCACTCTAATGATAGCACTTGGATAGGGACATTGGAGAAATTTACAGCATTCAATTTTCTATGAATCCAAACTGCAGATTCCACAGCAGCCCAGAAGCTTGTCTATATGCCCTATCTAAACCACAGTAGCTGTGCAGTTGCACTGCGTTATTTATATGACGCAGCCACCAACTCGTAGCCACATCGGAGTTTTACCTTCTAAACTGTGCTTTCTCATGTTGTCCTTTTACCATGACTTTTCCATTTGCTCCAATGCCACTGTGAGCCTATCCACATTGCCCTTAAAACTACTTATATTCTGTTTAAAAACGTGCTATTTTAAGTCATTTCATTACATGGTAGGACACACTGAGCAGTACTTACGTTTCATAGTGACTGCTTCCTCCGTTCTCAAAGTGTTCACTGGTGTATTACAGGGTTAATTCCTTGACTCTTCTTTAGTTTTTGTTTTGCGGGCTGCTTGAGTTAAGGAGACAGAAGTGGGCGGGTCAAGCAGCCTGCAAAACAAAACCGAAAGAAGAAGACTCAAGGAATTAACCCTGTAATACACCAGTGAACACTTTGAGAACGGAGGAAACAGTCACTATGAAACATAAGTACTGCTCAGTGTGTCCTACCACGTAATGAAACGACTTAAAAAAACACGTTTTTAAACAGAATATAAGTCGTTTTAAGGGCAATGTGGATAGGCTCCGTGTTGTTTCTCCCATCGTTGAGTCGTGGCTTCAGTTAGGGGGCGTTCCTAGGGGCAGTTCCCAGTGCAGAGTAAGCCTGGGAATTCAGGGCATTGGGCAGTGGGTGAGCTTGACAAGTGGTATGGCTGCCGGATAGCTCATATTCCCTCCTGTCATCTAGCTTTAGCATTCCCGTCCCGCAGCAGCGAATCTGCAGGATATTGGAGGGAAGCAGCTGCAAAACGGTGAAATATAGACCCCCAGCTTTTTCAAAGTCACGCAGATTCCATGGACTTGCGACCTTTTTTTAAAACAAAAAAACTTTTATGGGGGATTTGTGCAAGCGTCCAACAGGAAAAAAATTCTTGTACATCCCGACAATAAAATAATCAAATTCTGTCAATGAGTGGATGATGGGGAAAAGAACGCCTGGCAATCCGCAAAACATAGACAGAACGGATTTAGCAAACTCCTTACACCCATAGACTTGGAACATCTTCCAAGTTCTTTGCCTGAAATGTTATTTTTAAACCGTCTCTGTACAACATAAGGTGCAGGGGAAATAATACCTTCAATATCATTTTACTAAGAGAGAATTCTTATCTTTTATCTTTGCTTTGAATAAATAAAATGTTGCCTGTTTGTTTGAAGGGTGTTATCAATATATGTTAGAACCCTACAGAAATGTCATCTACACACTTAGGAGTGCAACTGACTTCCAGGTCTTTGGGATTTTTTTTTTAAAACGCAAACAAACACCGAAGTTATGGATTAGATCAACGTCAATTAGATTTAGTGGTTTTGGGATGAATTATGCAGTTCATGGTGTTTTTCCTTGAGATGGAGAAGTAAATCTGTGACCGTGTTCTTGTGCCCTGTGGCTAGGAAGGCTCCCTTGAAATGAGAATGTTTAAGCCCAAGGGTAAGACACAAGCCAGCACAACATTCTTTCTTAATCTGGAATGTAGCAGGCGGCTTCTTCCAAGTCAGACCAAGCGGCTCAGTGTTGTCTGCACTGATTCACAGCAGCTCCCTAAGGGATGCCAGGGATCAAATCTGGGACCTTCTGCCTGCAATGCATGTACTCTGCCTAGTGATGTATGGACTTTGATAAATGCATTCCACTTGTGTTTTGCAGATTTTCAGATGACTTTCTTTCTGTCATCCACTCATTGAGTGAATCGGATTTTTTTTCCAAATCCTGAACTTGCATTCTCATTGGAAAGTGTGCACTTCCGCAAGCGAGCACTCCCAAAAATGTACAAATCACCACCACCACCAAAATGCACATTTTCACATTTTAGCCTATGATGGGAGAAATGTGCATTTTTGGTTGGTCTTCTTTATTTTTGATAATTTTTTGTATTTTTATATGACTAATATTGCGTACAATTCCAGAAAGTTAAAAAGGGGGGGGGGCTGTCTGCAAATCCACAGAATCTGACTCAGAAAAAGCAGGTCCAGTGCAGAATCCACAGGTTGCTGATTTCTCCCACATCCCTATCAGCCACTGAGGTATGGCCCTTCCCCAATCCTGAGTGTTACACATCGGTTTCGATGTTGCCCTGCATTACATTCTGTTGACAGGGTGTGAAATCTTGCACTTTTCCCCCAAAGGCAAAACTGGTAACAAAATGGGGACAGAGCTCTAGCCAGGACAGGTTTCAGAAAATAGAGATGGTTAGAGCGTAAATTTTCAAGTGGCCTGAAGGGCCGCTAGATTCCAGAGTACCCCAGTATGATGAGAGGAGGAGTTGAGCTCCGTAAAGACATTTGATCAAGATTAGTCTCCTCATCTTGACTTCCGTCTGATTAATCATACATTTGCACAGGAGCCCACCCATGATCCATATCTTACAGATGTTTTTAAATCTGTTCAATAATAATATATTTCAGAAATGAAGATTATGGGTCATGCATAGGAAGCTGAACTAAGGTGGCCAAGTGTCCTGCTTTACAGTGCTCTATTTGAAGGGATGTGAAAGGTCAGTCCTCTGTTTTAAGCCATCCTCTATTTTGAAGGCCTTTCTGGACTGACATAATGGTCAAGTATCATAAGAAGGCCTTGAGGAAATATACCTTTTACTCACCTAGATTTAAGAGTTATTCAAGGATTGATTATATATTTATATCAAAGAATATGCTATCAAATTTAATAGATTGCGATATAGGAGTAATAAAGATCACTGACCATGCATTAATGTCGATGGAGATGAAGAGGAAGAAGGATTATAAACAAGCAAAGAGATGGAGAATGGATGGAAGAATTTTTAAAAATAAAAATATAGTAGAGAAATTTAAAAAGGAAGTACAGGAAATATGGCAGATAAATGAAAAAGGAGTTAATGCGCAAGGATTATTATGGGATACAATGAAAGCAGTAATAAGAGGGATGTGTATTAGGGAAATGTCCACACTTAAAAAGCAACAGGAAGTACGTAATAAAAACGTTGAAGAAGAGATAAGGAGACTAGAGGACAGATTAAGGGAGACTAAAGATAAGCGGTTATATGCCTTAATTCAAGCTAAGAAAAAGGAATTGGAGACAGAAGAATTAGAACAGGTTCAGAAGAACTTGTTGTATTTAAAGAGAGATTTTTTTGAATATAATAACAGAAATTCCAAAATGCTGGCTAGATCCACGCGGTCAGAGAAGGCTAAGAATATGATAGGGACAATTAGAGATAAATTAGGGAATAGATGTAATTTAATGAAAGATAAATTAAAAAATTTTCAGGAATTTTATAAAGAACTATATGCATCAGAGGCGGTTACAAATGATAAGATACAGGAATATGTAGAAAGAAATTGGAAAATAAGACTGGATGATCAAGATAAAGAGAGTATGGAAGCCTTGGTTACTGAGAAAGAAATAGAGGGAATTATTGCAAAACTAAAAGGAGGTAAGTCTCCGGGGATTGATGGACTGGGGCCGGAATTTTATAAAATATTTAAGGATATTTTAATACCTAGATTATTAAAATTATATAATAATATAATAGAAGGAGGAAGGACCCCGCCATCTTGGGATCAGTCCATGGTTATTTTAATACAGAAGCCAGGCAAGGATATGACGGATCCAGCATCTTATAGACCAATATCTTTAATAAATCAGGATGCAAAAATATTTTCAGCAATAATGGCTAAAAGAATGGGTTCATTTATTTTTAAATATATAAAAAATGATCAATGTGGATTTATTGTTGGTAGGAAAATGCCAAATTTAATTGGGAGGGTTATAAATACAATAAATATTATAAAAAGAAGAAAGTTAAAAGCAGGATTAGTAGCTTTGGATATTTTCAAAGCCTTTGATTGCGTGGAATGGCCAGCGTTAAAAATAATAATAAAAACGTTTGGGTTTGGAAATAAATTTATGGGAGTGATTAATCAGATGTATAAAAATAATAAGGCGGAAATAATGGTTAATGATGGGTTAACGCAACAAATAAATCTAGCTCGAGGAACTAGGCAAGGATGTCCACTTTCGCCGATTTTATTTGCAGTAGTTATAGAAATTTTAGCAAATGTAATTAGGGAAGATGATAGATTAAAGGGGATAGGTAGTAATGATAAGATTAAAGTAAATATGTTTGCGGATGATACGTTGCTGACATTAGAAGATCCCCTTGAAAGTGGGGATCTGATTCAGAAACATCTGAGAGAATTTGGGGAAATTACAGGATTACAAGTTAATTGGGGAAAGTCAGAAATGATGTTGTATAATTATAACAAGGAAGAGATGGAGAAATGTAAAGCTAATTTAGGATTAGGATATAAAAATATAATACGATATTTAGGAGTTAATATAGATAGAGAATTAAATAGACTAGAGGAACTTAACTTAGTAAGGTTAAGGAAAGAGGTAGGGGAGAAGTTACAGATATATAGAAAATTAAAACATTCTTGGTTTGGTAGAATAGCGGTTATTAAAATGAATATATTACCTAAGATTAATTTTTTGTTTAGAATGTTACCTATTAGAATATCAGCGGCTGAGATTAAAAGTTGGCAAAATATGATTAATGCTTATTGTAATGGGGATAAAAGAGCTAGGATAAATAAGGGGTTATGGTATAAGGCTCAAAAGAAAGGAGGTCTAGGACTTGCGAATATTAAGAATTATTATATTGCGAACCAGTTAAGATATGTTATTCATGCTATTTTAGGGGAACAAGACATGGAATGGTTAGAATCGCAAACAGTAAAGGTGGAGTATAAATTACGAAATATATTTTTTACTAAAATGCAAAAGAAAGAATTCAAAGTACTGGACAACCCATTGTTGGAAAATATATTAATGATCTGGGAGAAGTATAGAGGGAAGTTGATACCAGGGGAGTCTCCGCTTGCCCCAGTTGTAGTAGTGGGTAACTTCCCAAGTGTATTAAAATTAGAGATAGAAGGGAGTCTGAAAGAACTAGATATTATTAAATTAAGGAATTGGATGGAAAAGATGAAGGATAGTGAGCATATTAAAAATTTATTTAAAGGACAAAAGCTAGCGTGGTTCAAGTGTTTGCAGCTGTTAAAATGGACACAGGATTGGACCACAAAGAATAAGGAATGTAGAAACAATACTAGATTTGAAGATTTAATTGAACAATCGTGGGATAAAGAAGAAGCTAGAGCTAAGAAAGGACTCACTAGTGAGATATATAAAATATTAATAGAGGAAGAATTTCAGGACTCACTTAAGGTCATAAAAGAGGTTTGGGAAGAAGATATAAGGGGGAAAATTAATGAAGATAATTGGGGGAGGATATGGAATGGAAGAATGTTAAAGGTATTGTCGATTAGAATTAAGGAGAATTATTATAAGACAGTTTGGAGATGGTATTTAACACCTGTTAGATTTCACCAGATTGATAAAAAATTGCCCAAGAATTGCTGGAGGGGGTGTCAGGAGGTTGGGACATATTTTCATATGTGGTGGAGCTGTGAACAAGTACAAAAATTTTGGGTAAGGGTTTGTAAAGAAATAAGTGATATAATTGGAAGTAGGTTGGAATTAAACCCGAAGCTAGCTCTACTAGCAATATGGGATAGTAGGAATAAGGATGTAATAAATAAAGAATTGGTAAACAACCTCCTGGCACCTGTTAGAATACTGATTGCTAAAAATTGGAAAGGGCAACGAAGTTATACAATAGAAGAGTGGTATAAAGAAATTTGGGATTTAGCTTTGAATGATATGTTGACGTGTAAAATGAAAATAAAGAGGGGAATGTCCAGGAAGAGTGATTTTGGGGAAATATGGACGCCCCTTTTGAATTACGTTTTAAGATCGGGGAAGGGACAATTGCCTTCAAAAGAATCATTAAAATTTTGGAAAGAGGATGAAGGATAATGAGACGGTCTCGGAAGGGGGGGGGACCACGGGGGGTAGTTGAGGGGGGAATTGGTTTTATGTTATTGTATGTTATATTATTGTTTATTTGTGTATGTGTTTGTTGGAAAAATTAATAAAAATATTAATCAAAAAAAAAAAAATAAGAAGGCCTTGAACCTGGCCATCAACAGTTAGCACCTGGACAAAAGACTGCGCAGGCAGGCACACAGCTCACCTGGTTGCAATTCTTCCCATTATGGTAAGACATATTGTATTTCTATTTAAGTTACAGTAATTCTTTCTGCATGTTACACTCACACACACACACACACACATACATGACTGTTCAGTGACTGATCATCAAAGATTTGGCTGTGCTGTTGTAGGTCTATGCCTACAGTTGTGATGGGTGGAAATGCTGAAGAATTGATTACAAGCTAATGAATGAGACATCTAAATTATGGTGTGTATGTGTGTGTGTGTGTGTGTGTGTGTTCTTGCCTTTATGATTTTTCAGGTCACCTTATCAAGATTCTTCAGGGGCTCCACTGGCTTTCCCACCATTTCAGGGCACAAATGTTGTAGATTAATTGCAAGGTGGCCACTAGCTGTGGTCTGTCATCTTTTCCCGTCTTGAAAATAATAATATCCAAATTATGTTGATTACGTGCAGCTCAAATATGCAGATGGGCTGCATTTCCTACAGCTGATGACGTAGTTTCTGAAGAGTCTCTCAGGGCTTTAACAAGTTCCTTATTCCTGCCTAGAAAAATAGATTTAAATAAAACAGGAAATAAAATAAAATTGATCAGCAGCATTTATTTATTTTTATTGATTTTATTTATTACATTTCTATACCACTCAATAGCTGAAGCTCTCTGGGCAGTTCACAAAATGGATTGGCAATAGAGGAGAACCCCAGGATGAAAGTTGGCTGATCTTCTGAAATTATCCAGAACAAATCTAAAACCACTGCTGTCCAGGGACAACTCTTCCAGAAGAAGACCACCGGAATGTATTTCGTAGTCTGGTGGAACAGCATGCATTTTGGTGTCGCAAACTTTTAAAAGTGAAAATTTGGATGGGGAAGAAAATATAGGTCATATTTAGTCATGGTGATAACCTTCCACAAAAGAATGAAAGGACTGTGATAGATTAGGCTCCTGTTGCGATGCTGTGACAAAAATTGACAATTGCAATCAGCCACCATGTAAAGAGGTTAATATCAAGGAGCAGAAGGAAAGTTGTATACATCTGGATTATTGCTTCCACTTTGCTGCGTAAGGAAGTCAGGGTATTAATTCCCCCTCCCCCCCAAAATAAGTAGGTTAAATAATGACTAATGCTGGAAACAGGCAGCCACCAAACATGTTGCTGCCTAAAAAATGTACTGTGTGTGAATTGCTGTAACCAGAGAGAGAGAGAGAGAGACAGAGAGAGGAATTTGTGGATTTCTGCCATATCTGGCTGCACAATAATAAGCAGAGTTTTGTAAGCCAAACTTCTCCTTCCGCTGATATTTGAATGGATGCGGCAATAGGGTAATGCTTGGCTTACCCTTCTGTCCAGAGGCAACTGTATGCCTGCAATCAGTCACATCATGCTAAGTTGGTGTGGTTATGGTGTGGTTAACCTTGATCTGCCTGGAAGCAGAGATACTTTTACTCCCCCCCCCCCCAAGTTGGTCTAGCTGGTTTCCTTCAACAGTGTCTGAATTTGAATAGTGGTTTCTTCTATTTGCAAGGAATTTCTTTTATAGAGAGAGGAGAGGGAATTCAAAGTGAGATCTCTTCTCACCTGCCATTTGAAGAGGTGCAGTCTGTTCTACCATCTCATCCTGCTGCATGTGTAGAGATCCCAGCTTCTTTCTTCACTGGGGGAAATTAAAGGGGAAGAAAGGGAGGAAAATGCACATCACATTTGTTTCAGATATGGCCATGCTTTCTGCCTGCTACCAGAGTATGCTTATGCAGCTGCCACAGTGCTGCACTTGAATTCCAGTTGGGAAAATACAGCGCAGTGCTATGGCATCTGCCAGGCTCAGGCTCAGAGTAGCACAGGCAGGTAGATACTTGCCTGGGTGGAAAATGTCTACTTTCCCCAGGTAAGCAGGTAAGTGGCACATTGCACTGGGGTTGGTTGTCTTCCCAAAATATCCCTTCATTCTCCTGTTCTTCTGCTGAGTGCAGAGATAACAGTCCAGGTTGCTTGTTACGCATCCGCAGACATAATCAATTTGATCTGACTGAAGTGTGGTGAAGCCATGCCGACTTCAGCAATGAGCTGTGCGAATGCTCTGAAGTCACATCATCCAAACCTGGATTGCTGTCTCTCTTCTCCACACCACCACCAACATCTCCTCAAGTAGCATCATGCAAACTCTTTGCTTTGCTTTGCTTTTGGTTCAGAAGGAAGTTCAGAGAACTTAATGCACTTTCCCCCCTGGCATTTGCCTTCAGGGTTTCTCAACTTTTGACTATTTTTGGACACAAATTAGCATGGCTTATTTTGCATAAAATACCTGAGTGCTGCTCACAGCTGGTTTAAAAGCTAGAAGATCATAGGGATGGTGATTAAGTGGGAGAAAGAGGGGGGGACATCACCAAGAGTAGCATAGGAGAGAGGTGAGAAGAAGAGGCGGACGTTAAAGAGCATACAAAGGGGGAAATGCAAGGGGCAAGATGAGCAGGCAGGAGAGAAAATTCACAGTCCGCACAAAATCAAAAATGAAAAGAAAGAAAAAGTTGGAGAGATTTGCTGATGGAGCCAAAGGAATTTGTACATGTTCTACTGTGAAGCACTATTTTAGGAGAGGGGGTGGTGTACTGGTAATGAGAGCAGAAGAAAAATTCTAAGTCTCTCTAGGCCTCTTCTCTTTAACTTCATTTCCCTGTCAGTTATTAAGAAAAATGTAAGTCCAGAGCATTAGCAAATGGACCCCAAACAGCCTTGCTACTACTTAACAAAAAAATTAGGGATGTGCACTGGATCGGACCCGATCCACGATCCGAGTCCGGTCCAGTGGGAAATCGGATAAATTATCCGATTTCCGATCCCGCAGCTGGATCGGCCGATCCAATCCGAACCGGTCCGAAAAAGCTCCGAACCGGTTCGGCGGATCGGCGGATCGGCGGGCGCCCACTGGCGCCCACCGCCGCTTCCATTGGCGGGCGCCAGCGGGCGCCCGCCGATGAAAGTGGACAGCGGGGGGGGGGAGGAGGGGGGCACTTACCTTCTCGGCCCGGTGGCTCCCGTCCGGCGCCGGCGCCTACTACTACTAGCAGGCTCCGCGGCCTGCTCTAGGGTGGCGCGCCGGGTGATGTCATCACCCGGCGCGCTACTCTAGAGCAGGCCGCGGAGCCTGCTGGTAGTAGTAGGCGCCGGCGCCGGACGGGAGCCACCGGGCCGGGAAGGTAAGGAGGGGGTGCGTGGAGGGGAGGAGGGGGCGCGCGGAGGGGGGAGGGGGGAGGGGGGCCCTTACCTTTCCGGCCCGGCGGCTCCCGTCCGGCGCCGGCGCCTACTATTCCCAGCAGGCTCCGCGGCCTGCTCTAGGATGGCGCGCCGGGTGATGTCATCACCCGGCGCGCTACTCTAGAGCAGGCCGCGGAGCCTGCTGGAAGTAGTAGGCGCCGGCGCCGGACGGGAGCCGCCGGGCCGGAAAGGTAAGGAGGGGGTGCGTGGAGGGGAGGAGGGGGCGCGCGGAGGGGGGAGGGGGGCCCTTACCTTTCCGGCCCGGCGGCTCCCGTCCGGCGCCGGCGCCTACTATTCCCAGCAGGCTCCGCGGCCTGCTCTAGGATGGCGCGCCGGGTGATGTCATCACCCGGCGCGCTACTCTAGAGCAGGCCGCGGAGCCTGCTGGAAGTAGTAGGCGCCGGCGCCGGACGGGAGCCGCCGGGCCGGAAAGGTAAGGAGGGGGTGCGTGGAGGGGAGGAGGGGGCGCGCGGAGGGGGGAGGGGGGCCCTTACCTTTCCGGCCCGGCGGCTCCCGTCCGGCGCCGGCGCCTACTATTCCCAGCAGGCTCCGCGGCCTGCTCTAGGATGGCGCGCCGGGTGATGTCATCACCCGGCGCGCTACTCTAGAGCAGGCCGCGGAGCCTGCTGGAAGTAGTAGGCGCCGGCGCCGGACGGGAGCCGCCGGGCCGGAAAGGTAAGGAGGGGGTGCGTGGAGGGGAGGAGGGGGCGCGCGGAGGGGGGAGGGGGGCCCTTACCTTTCCGGCCCGGCGGCTCCCGTCCGGCGCCGGCGCCTACTATTCCCAGCAGGCTCCGCGGCCTGCTCTAGGATGGCGCGCCGGGTGATGTCATCACCCGGCGCACTACTCTAGAGCAGGCCGCGGAGCCTGCTGGAAGTAGTAGGCGCCGGCGCCGGACGGGAGCCGCCGGGCCGGAAAGGTAAGGAGGGGGTGCGTGGAGGGGAGGAGGGGGCACGCGGAGGGGGGAGGGGGGAGGAGGGGGCGCGCGGAGGGGGGAGGGGGGAGGGGGGCCCTTACCTGCCCGGCCCGGCGGCTCCCGTCCGGCGCCGGCGCCTACTACTACCAGCAGGCTCCGCGGCCTGCTCCAGGGTGGCGCGCCGGGTGATGTCATCACCCGGCGCGCTACTCGAGAGTAGGCCGCGGAGCCCGCTGGTAGTAGCCGCCGGCGCCGGACGTGCCGAGAAGGTAAGTGGCGGGGAAGGGGGCTTACCCCCCCCCCGGAGCCGTCCGCTTCTATCCGCTGGCGCCCGCGGGCGCCAGCGGATGGAAGCAGGCGGCCCCAGGGGGGGTAGGGAGCGCGGGGGAGGGGGTTTACCTGCCGGGGCCGTCCACAGCGGACGGCCCCGGGGGGGGGGAGGGAGTTAGGCCCCCCCTTACCCACCCGCCGCCATTTTTTCCTCATAGACTTGCATTGCAATGCAAGTCTATGGGGAAAAAAATGGCGGCCGATCCAAAAATTTCCGATTTTTGGATCGGGATCGGACTCGATCCGGTCCGGGGGGCCTCCGATTTTGTCCGAACCGGTCCGGGACAAAATTGGAGGTCCCGATCCGGGTCCCGATCCGATCCGGGGGGTCCGTGCACACCCCTAAAAAAAATGGTTTCAAACCTACATACAGAGGGGGAAATCCAAATGCCTGGAAACTATATTGGATTGTGGTAGCCTTTGGCTGTGAGCAATGAAGTTGGTATGGGTATACCAGAAAACCCTGCGTATTTATACATTCCCTGAAATTGTCCCCAGAGATGTGCAGTAGTTGAACCAAAAGTTATCGCCTTACTTCAGTAATTACAGCTTGAGTTTTTTTATGGGCTGTCTTATGCTGGAGGTCAGTCCGTATAGTAATAACATGATCCTCTCTGTTAAACACACACACCTGTAAAGTTGGAGGGCTATCCACATTTTCCACATTGGGTCATTGGTTTCCCCTCCAAAATGGCTCAAAAAGACATTGAAGAGAGCAGGTTTTGCCCTCATTGGCATGTTGTCAGCATTAAATGTGGCATCAAATGCAGCAAAATTAAGTATTTTTTCCCCATGCAGTATTTTTCTCCTGACTGAATCGAACAATGCTGTTGCCATAGAAACAGCCTTTCTGGAAAAGGTCACTTGCAAGAAACTGTGTTTTAGGTGCAACTCAAGGAGATTATGGGGATTAGCTAATTTATATATATATATATTTCTTTAAAGGAAATATTATGAGCGAATAATATCCAACTGAGCTCAGTAAATTAAAAACTCTGTGATAAAAGCTTTATGTTTTCTTTCTTTTAAAAAAGCACGGTATGCAATAGGGTGATATCTGAAATAGTTACTCCGTGTGTGTGTGTGTGCGTGTGTGTGTGTGTTTTAACTTGGTTTTAATTAAACCTCAGTCAGGGCTGAGAAATGTGGTGAGAGGAGATAATTGCCATATTCCCAATGCAGTTTTTAAACTCTGGCTTTGATATGCACTTCCTGACAGACTTGAACCTTCCCCCCACCCCAACACAATGGCTCCAGGGCAAGCTTGGGTTGTTCTTTGCATAACCTAGGGGATGCTGGGGAGGGAAGACCAAGTGAAGGCGGACACCATGTGAGAGACTGCAGAAGAGAAAATTTGGGGAGATTTAATCGAGGGAGAGAGAACCATAAAGGTTAATTGTTGCGACGCAGGAGTGGTTTTACTAGGACATTCATAATGGGAAAGGTGTTGGCGTTTGAGGCTGACTTCTGAATCTGTAAATGCAAAGGATGCATTCTTGTATTAAAATGTTTATATGTGGGAGCTTTACCTTCTGGGGCAGGGAACACAAATGCAAAAGTGTAAAGCTGAGGCTGAAATCTTTTACTCACTTACCTGGGAGTAAATTGTATCAAACCCCATGAAGCTTACGTCTGAGCAGTCAACAAAAAGATTGCACTGTAAGTTGGTTTTACTCAACTTCCTTTTCAGCAAAAACATTTTTGCGGATGCCTCCCAGTGGTAATACGTTTATCGATGCATCTATGTAATATTCTATCATTCAATCAGTTCAACTTGGCTTACACAGAGATCCCAGGGGGGCTGTCTTCATGGTGCCGGGTTGGTGCCACCTCCCTCTTCAACCCCATGTTTTCCCTCTCCTGGGGCAGCATCGGGTAATCTCGATGTCAAGGAGGAAGCACTGGGGTTCTGGGCAGCCATCCAGGTACCAGAGCTGACCCCGCCCTCTTCCTGGAGGAAGGTGACCAGGCTCTGCCCCCAGGTTGGCCCCAGATTCTCCACAGCGACGTCACACAGTGCAAGCACCATGTTGACGTTGCTCTCTTTGAAAAAGTCAGGGTAGGTCCCTGACTTTTTCCAAATGCAGCATTGGGGGGAAGTCCCGTGGTGCCTGCAAACCAGTACCTGCATTGTCTAACCGACAGGCAGCGAATCCACAGCCACCGCAGGGCTTTTCCCGTGTGTAGACAGCCCCCTGGAGAGCTGTCCTTCCAGGAAGGTCTTTAGCAACAGAGGGGCTTCTGAGAACCTGCCCCCTCAGAGATACTCCCAAAGACAGCCCAAAATGTTTAGCTACCTAAGACAAAGGACAAGGCGGCACCTTCCTCCATTCCATTTACAAAAGCTGATCATGCAGTTGAATCTTACATCAATACTGGCAATGGGACTGCATCCACCATTGTACCTAAGAACAGCAGGCTAGCTTGGGAAGCAAAGGACAGGTTGCAGGCATGCAGAGATCTGCCCGCTCAGCATCTGCTGGCTCACTCGGCCTATGGATTTTTTTTTTAATGTTTACACTTTTAAACCCTGAATTGCTGTCTTTGTGGTTTCCAGATCGCTTCTCCCATAGATGAAGATTGGCTTGAATTCTAAACTTGTCTACTAAACTGTCTCCAGTCCACACCAACACTGTCAACCCTTCAAACTTGATGGACTATTCTCCATATTTTCATCCAAGTCATCATTAAACACATTGAACAGCATCTGGGCCACCACGGAGTGTTGAGTGAGTGCACCTACTACCTCTTGCCAGCTGAAGAACAGTCCATTACAAAGTACTCTCTAGGTATGAATTTTCAGATTCAGAACCCATCTAATAATGATTCTGTTTAGGCCAACTTTTCCTAATTTAGCCTATAACAGTAATGTTATAGAAATCAATTCTATTTACTGCTGCAATCCCAGTTTTGGCTGATGGCTCCAGTTTTGGTGGGGCTGTAAATCCATTCTGGGCTTTAGTCAAAACCAGACAGAACTCTAAAAAACCAGACAGTGCTGAAACCTATCCTCACTGGCCAATCCTACCATTCAGTTTCCCAAGTGGAGCTATGATCTTGAGAAACCTATGATAGATACTTGCTGCACATCTTATGAAATTTCTGTAAGATGTAAGAGCACAGCCTTTCCCAACCAGGTATCTTCAAGATGCTCTGCTGACTGGGGAATTCTGGGATTTGTAGTCCAACACATCTGGAGGACACAGGGGAAAGCTGTCATAGCTAAGAGGGCTAGCAATAACTGTTCCTACTCATTGGATTGTCTACAATGTTAGAGTAGACCCATTGAAATTAATGGCACTTTAGTTAAACTAACATTGCATATCACCTAATGGCAGTGCACTTGCTTTGCATGTAGAAAGCCACAGGTTTAATCCCCCCTTAAAAGAATATAATAACAGACAACCTCTTTGCCTGAGACTGTTGGTCACTGCAGATGGACAATAAGCTGACCTGGTATAAAGCAGCTTCCTATGTACCTATAACCAACAGTGTTGTTCTCTAGGTTGCATACATTGTTCTGATGTAGGTGGACATTTGTTCTCCTTTAGAGAGGATAGTCTCCTATTTTAAGGCATCCTCTGCTTAAAGGGTATGCTGTGCAAATCTAGTTTAAAGGTTTTACAGAAGTTGGGGGAACATAAGAAGGGAGGGCAGGAACCTTGGAGTTGCCCATCAAGAGTCAGCTCATGGACAGAAGACTGAGCGGACATCCAACTCTGCTGGTCTCACCCTTCCCCAGTATGGTGAGATAGATTGCATTTTTTATTTAAATGGTAGTAATATTTTCTAACTTTGCATCAATACATATGAATTAGCACATACAGATTTTATGCAAATTGGTGTCCTCTTTATGGGTAGTGTGTTTCCTTTTAGAGGATGAGGCATAACGAGCCACCCTATTCTGATATTATTGCTGCTAAAAAACTCAAAAATTATTATGCCAAAAAACAGGAAGCAAGCAAAGACCGTACAGTGACAAATTATAGAGCAGCCGTCATATTAGTGCTAGTTATCGAATAGAACCTGTCTGGTGGTTAAACCAGTGAAAGTGCTGCAAAGTGTAGTGAGATAGGGCACTGTAAAAAAAAGAGGGCTTCTTTTGTTCATTGTTGGTTGCTTGAGAAAGCAATTACTGTACTGTATGCTTTATACCCTGCTCCGCAGGACTTGTTTAATGTTTGGTATCTATTGCTCCTATGAAAAGATGGTTGCTCCGCAAGTTACCTCTCAGGTTTCCTTTTGTAGCTTGACACAGTTATTTGAGTCACCCTGAGTAAACAGCTTTGTGGTACATCTGGATTGCTACTGTTTGGCTGTCTCAGTAGTGGTGTTTATACGAACCCTACACACATTCATTGAACATGTGATGGGATAGCAGAAATTTACCCAATGGCTCCACAACCCAGTGATTCCATGGTTAGCATTAGTAAAAAAAAAGGGGGCCTATGTATATACAGCTCCTCCAAACAATCAGGACCCCTAGTCAATCAGGATAGCCAATCAGGGTTCCTGATAAGGTGAAAGAAATGTACATCCATATAATGGTATATTTGCATTGTGTTCCTTTCTCGCTATTGCACAGCATTCAATTGGCAAACAGCATAGAAGAGGCATGGCCAGTACACACATTCACACTTTATTCTTTGGACCCATGAGGGGCTTCATGTTAATAAACCTAATCATCTGGATAAATTCATAGTGTGGTTTTATGAGTATCCCAGCACTTTTTCGTTCTTTTTCCAGCTCCCCTGAACCAGCCTCTTCCCCACCAACACCAACACCTCACTTCGCTCTTGTCCAAACTCAGCTTCTTTCTGTAGCTTTCTGGTTGGCCTGTGATGTTTGAACACATGGAACTTCTGTGTTAACTTTAAATACTGCCTAGAGATTTTTTTTAAAAAAATATTTTAGCTAATGTGCTCAGGAGTTAAAAGTAATAGTATCATCAACCAATTTTATTGAACTAATAACTCTGAAATACCCTGCTCTTTCCAATGCAACTGAGCTAACAGCTTAACCATTTTATCACCCCAATTAAGAATACTCCTAATTAAGAATCAGGATATATATACATAAAAGGACTGGTGTGAAGTCCTATTTCCATTTTTCAAATGAGGGAAATTCCTGTTCAATTTTATGGTGGTACAATCTCCTATTGAACAATTGTGGACAAAATGTAAGTTTATGGACATAATAGTATGTGTTTGTCTAATTTCTCTTAGGGCAAGCAAGAGCCTTTTTTCAAATTCAAAACTCAAAACGCTGTAAACCTATCTAAACATTTTACTAAAATGACTCTATACATAGTAGTAGTTATGAGAAACATTTCTTCTCTTGCTAATATTTTAAATTGAATGATTTTGTATTATAGTACTATTGATGATTTGTTTCTAATTGTCTCTGTAAGCCACCTTGAACACAGTGGTGGAAAGGCAGTAGAGAAATCCTTATATATAATAGCTAAATAAATACATTCAGCTTCTTCCAGAAAAATGCTTCTCACACTTGAACTAAAGGAAACCAAAGCTGTTGGTGGAATATTATTTTAAAATATCTGTGCCCTTCAAGTCTCCAGTGCACAGTAGGATGGGTGATTTATGGATGCATCTCAGTTCTTGCTACAGATAGCTGGGGGGCAAAGGTATCGTGAATCATGTACACACGCAACTCATATGAAAAATGTGATTAGTAAAATGTAGTTACATCAATACCTGGAGCCGCATGCTGATGGATCTTGTGAAAATGATCTGGGAAACAGTTTTGAAGAGTTTGTACCAGGAGTGGGCAGAAGTTAGATTTCAAGATGTCTTAGACTTCAACTCCCATAAGCCCTGCCAGCATGGCCAATGGCCAGGAATGCTGGGAGTTGAAGTCCAAAACTTCTGGAAACCTGCCTTTTACTCACCCCTGCTCTATATGACCAATTGACCTTTACGGAGCTGCTATATTAGTTGTCCTGTGCTGACTTCCACCATCCATACTACCACTGTGAATGAAAATTCACATCAAGTAAGCGATGATGAACATCACAGATGCCTCTGAAAAGCTTGTAATGTTGTTACAATGTTGTCACTTCTACTGTGTGCTAAAAACAACAGCTGTGTGCTAAAAGTCACTTCTGCGATAGCCTGTGTAAAGAGATGAATTTTAAGAATGCCCGATGCACCCGTCCCTAGGCTTATTTCAAGATGGCGGAGGGACCCAGAGTAGGGCTTCAGATGCCAAGCTTAACACCCAGGCAGCTTCATACCAAAACAGTCTGTCCTTCATGGCTAATACTCATTGATAAATCTGTCCTCCATAATTTTTTGAAGGCCCTTTTAAAGCCATATATGTTAGTGGCCATCATTACCTCCTATGTCAGTGAGTTCTATAAATTAATTAATTATGCATTGTGTGAAGAAGTGCTTTCTTTTGTTTATCCAGAATTCACTTCTGATCAATATTTATTTTATTTTTATTATTATTGCATTTATATCCTGCCTTTTTTCCTCCACAAAACCCAAGGCAGCGTACATAATCCTCCTCCTCTCCATTTTATCCTCACAACAACAACCCTGTGAGGTAGGTTGGGCTGAGAGTCTGTGACTGGCCCAAAGTCACCCAGTGGGTTTCCGTGTGGCCGAGCGGGGACTAGAACCCAGATCTCAGTACAACACTTTAGCCACTACACCACACTCTCTCAATATGATGCTGAGTCCTTGTGCTATGGGAGAAGGAGAAAAATATTTATCCCCACCAGGCATAATGGTTGTCTGCTAAATCTCCCATGTACCCCTAGATCACAGAGTACCACTCAGAGCAAAACTCTGAAAATGTGTTCACGGTCTGCATTTGTTATTGGTGGATGTGGTAGAGCCGTCACATGATTTGTTCTGCCACGCCCATTCCACTACTCTTTCTTCTCATTGGGACATGGTTGTGAAGTACTTAACTACTGAGAGAGTTATAAGAACTGAATCTGTGCTGGAAATATAGGCCCCCTCTAGATGGATTCCGTTTGACGCCTGTTCCTCCGATTATGCGCATCTTCTCGGAAGCGCTTTATCGTAAATGCTTATGCAGGAGATAATTGAGCACTCAACAGGTGACCTTACCGGTTGTTTCAAATGCGCTTTACAAGTAGTTAATGCGGAGAATCGCTTGTTCACATAGTCAAAATGCGCTTTAACAGCCGGAGCAAAATAAAACTCGCTATTTAATGCGCATTCGATAATGCGCATAATCGGAGAGAAAATGCGCCTCTACGCCTTATTTGCGCTCCGTTCTTGTAATGGTAAATTTTTTAATGTACCTTGAAAGAGCTTTAAATGCCTCTTGTAGAGGCATCCATAGTTTGTTTAGTTCACCACTTGACCGGCATGCATAGTTCAGAACACCCCCATGAAACTTCCCAAGATATGTGGGAAGTTTCATGACAGCGTGGTGAAAAGGGACAAACAGATCAGTGCATTTGTCACTTTTATGTTTGGCCCCTCATAATTCTATCCTGCCCCATTTCTCCATTAACCTATGAATGTTTCAAAACTCCACATTCAAATTCATATTTAAAGGAATAATTAAATTATTTTTAAAGCTTGTTTTGAGATGCCTTTTTTTTCTCAAAATATGTATCAGTCCATGTTGGAATTCAAAAAGATCAAATTCCTCAAGCATCCCCCATGGCGAACTGCAATCCGGATGTGTGGTAAAAGAATCAGATAGTGGCTTCACCACCCGTTTACTGACTTGCATTCTGTATTGAAAATGTCATATGAATCTGCCCTGAGGCTACACAAGATTCATTTCTTTGCAAGTCTCCCAAGTCTATATTAGGGGCCTTCTAAACTGTGTAGAACAAGGGTGGGCAACTTGTTTGGTTCCAAGGGCAGCATGCATTGGAACAAAAGCATATAAAGGAGCCGTACTGCATCAAACCAAGGGTCCACCTCCTCCAGCATTCTGTTCACACCGTAGTCGACCAGCTGTGCACGAGAAACAAGCTGGGCAGGAGTGCAACATCACCTTCCCGACCATGTTCCCCAGCAACTGGTATACTGCCTCTGACACTGGAGGTAGTCTATGCCCATCAGAAGTAATAGAGATTGAGAGCCTTCTCCTCCATGAATTGGTCTAATCCCCTTTAAAAGCCGTCAAGATTGGTGGCCGTCACTCCGTCTTGTGGTAGAAAATGCCATAGTTTAGCTATGGAGGGGCTGGTAGTGAGTCAGGGGATGTGCCTCCTTGCCAATCGTCACACATGCACATACAGGCATGCACATGCACTCTCATGCACACACACGCATGCATACAGACAACCTGTCTCATGCACATATACACGCGCACGCACGCACAAACACACACCCTGCACATGCTTCTCAGAGCTCAGGAGTGAGGAAGGAGAGACCTCCCCTCCTTGCTCGCTGTGATCATTTCATGTCTCCCCCACTCCTGGAGGGCAACGGAGACACGTGGTTTAAACGGAGAAGACCGTGCTGCATCAGGGGGGCTCTCCCCGAGAGCCATCTTTCCCGTTTAAATGCCGTTCCTGAAAGCCCACCAAACAGCTCTTTGGCAGGGTGTCAGGAACCCGACAGTGCTGGGGAAGGGGATGTATGTGGCGAGGTCATCCCCACGTGCCTTCACCCCAAACATAGTCGTGGCAGCATCAGAGTAGGAGGAACTCAGGCAATGGCAGGGGAGCATGGCGACCAATGGGCCACAGGTTGCTCATATGCAGTGTAAAAAGTGGGAACAGCTGGGACCAAGGAGAGCTACTGAGAGAGGAATCTTGACTTTCACATGGAAGTGCAGCCCTGGCGTTCTGCTGTTTACACTACTTTGACTCTTCAAGCCACTTTAGCGATGGCTCGGGCTGCATTCCCCTCCTTGTAATCTGCACTTTCAAGTAAACAGGACATGGAGGGAAGCTTTCAGTTAACACAGGAGCAGAAAACAAAACTTGTGGAATGTACATGTGCCTGCTCAGGCCTTAACCCCCTGTTAACTATCAAAAATGCCATTTGACTGAGAACTGTCATGATCTCACAAGAAGAAGAAGGAGGAGGAGGAGGAGTGGAAGGAGAAGAGGAGGAGGAGTGGAAGGAGAAGAGGAGGAGGGGAAGGAGAAGAGGAGGAGGAGGAGGAGAGGAGGAGGAGGAGGAGGAGGAGGAGGAGGGGCCCAAACTGGCTGAAGCTCCAGAGAATCTGGTTTAAAGTTTGTTTGAGAATTTAATTTTTCCTAAAGGAGAACGAATGCACCTTTGTCTCGAAGGGTGGGAATGTCCCCAGTCCTCAACTCTCCTCCCATCTGCTTGAGGCACAGGGTGGCGATAAGATAAAAAATGGGCTGTTGCATAGCTGAGGTAGTTAACTGGGGCCAAAGACTTCCCATTTGGGATGTGCTTGCATGGAGAACCTAAGTGTGTGAGTCAAATTCTCCAAAGAAACAGCTACTGCTTCCCAGTGGTCAAGTCCACAATCACCAGCAGCTGCAGTCATGGGAACTGCCAGTGGGAAATTGTGGAGGGCTGGATTCACAAGCTACAGATCTCTATGCAAATGCTCCCACAGAACTGGTCAGATTGCCTTGCGATTGAGGTGTATCGCGTTGTTAGCACAGTGGTAGAGCACCTGCTTTGCACGCAGGAGGCCCCAGGTTTAATCCCCAGTATCTCCGGTTGGGTAGCATAGCATGGCAAGGGCAACATCTCTGCCAGAAGCTAGATCTACAATTGCTGCTTCACATAAATTGTAGATCTACTACTGGTCCAGTTGGATCAGTGATTGGATCTGGGATATGGCCATGTTCTCTGTGTGAACTAGGCATATCTCCTTCCTATTCTGCTCTTCTGCACCTTATCATTTGGTCCATTGCAAACAGAGTTCTTCTATTGTTTCTTCTTATTAGAACCTGGAGTCATCCCATGAAACTTATAGGTGGGAGATTCCAGACAGCGCATAGTTAAACTATGGAATTCACTACCATAAGACATAGTGATGGCCACCAATTTGGATGAGAAGGCTATCAATGGCTATACTGGTGTATTTAGGCTATCAAGCTTATATGCATCAGTTGCTGGGGAACATGGGTAGAAGGGTACTGTTGCACTCAAGACCTGCTTGTGGGTTCCTGGTCAACAGCTGTTTGGCTACTGTGTGAATAGAAATTGGACTAGATGAACCCTTGGTCTGATCTAGCATGGTTCTTCGTAATTTCTAATGGTCTTATCGGAGCCACCAACCTCCACTGCCTCCAAAGTACCTTCTAACTTTATGATTCAAAGTACCCCCAAAGTATTGTTACACTAAATGCATTTCTTCAAAAGGCAGCGGTCACTTTTTTCCTGAGTGGGGAGTTCCTTTTTTGATAAAAGTGCTCTATTCAAAACACGGTAGGTGTAAGAATAGACAGCCACAAATACATTGTATCATTTTTATTCAGTGCCTCGTGTGATTCACCTCTTTGATGATTTGGGGTTTGGAAATGGTGTTGTCCCTCCCACACCCACACCCCTTGGCTAAATTACAGTCTTTCTCACTTTACTTCTGGTTAGCAATTTTAACCCTGAAAATAAACCGAAATACAAATATTTGCCATATTTTGAATAAATAGTTTATGGTGAGGTGGGGTGGGAAAAATCAGGAAGGGGAAAATTGCTCCTCATTTCCAGTGACAACAGAAGACCCATATGCAGGGAGCGCTTATGCTAACAGGTGCTCTTCTGTGATTCATGTAGAGTGACGGAAGGTGGCGGTGGGGGATGAACCGTTTGGAATATAATGGGGAGGGGGACAGAGATGGAGAGAGAGAGAATATAAAGAAAGGAGGAAGGAAAGTGGGATAAATTAAGGCTGTCACCCTTGAGGATTTTGATGCTTGAGGATTTTGTTTGCTCTTCAGTTTTAAGTAACCAATCTGATTCACACTTCCTGGACTAATTCCTGGAGCACATTTTTTTCTTTGTTTTTTTGCACTGGATTTTGCAGTAGTTGGCTCAAAAACCATACCAAATTGTGTTTATAAAAATGCATATTTTCAGCTAAAATGTGTACAAAAATGTGTCTTGGGTAAATATGTATGTGTGTTAAAAATAATGTGACTATTTTGTGCATTTTATGTTTTTTTAAAATAAAAATCCACAGATTGATGCAGAAATCGGACAGGGTGGACTTACAAATGAATACATGCAAAACTGACATGAACCAGAAATAGGCTCATCCATCCTTCTTTATGTCACCTTATTGAAGAAATCTTAGGGAACAATCCTAGGGCCCCTAGACAGTGCCTGTGTGTGGTGGTGGTGAATAGGATATTTTGAATTCCGGGATCTGAGGTCAAAGAGAGCACTCCGAATTCATATCCATGAATTTGTGTTCCAGCCCCTCTATCCCTTGAATCCAGCATGGAAAGAACAGTGCAAGTTGCCTCTCCAAGGTTGGGAATGCAAGTTTGGAGGGAGGATAAAGGGGGTGTTCTGGTGGACGGGAAGGGGAGGGGACTGGGAAGGCTAGGATACAAACTATCCCGAGGCCTCTCCAGCTTCCTTCCCTCCACCTCCGAAACATCTAAATGCAGAGTTGGAGGAGCAGGGAGTTGAAGTTTGCTTCCACAGCTACACAAACTCTGCACTGGATAACTGTAAGCCTCTGAGTTCAGAGGCTTATGGTCATCATGATAGGATTGTGCCCTTAATTGACTTATTGACTTTTAGTTGATGAATAGGTTATTTAGTTGATTAAATTTGCATGAATTTGCTCCTAAGGAAAAGCTGTAGTTCTGAAGCAAATGTTCTTTAGCAAGTGTTCTTTAGAAGAGGCAAATCTGCATTGTCTTTCCACTAATTGTCCTTGTGACGTGAAATTTTTACAAGTACTTCGATGAATATATAGCTATAAAATCTTTAAATCTGCTGCCCCCAAAATTAGGGTACCTTTTGATTAGATCATTTTAACAAAATAGTATTTAATTATTTATTCAATTTATAAATCACACCTTCCTCCTATCAGGCACCTGGTAGGTGGAGGGTGTGATGAACAATTAAAAAGATATCACAAAGCCACATCATAAAACCAAAAAACACAGAGGCAAAACACAGCCTGTACAGAAATATTTGGGAACGGCATTAAACCTAAATTGAAAGATCAATCTAAAACATTACACAGCATTGAAAGCATGACAGAACAGAACCCTCTTTACTGACCATCTAAGGCAAAGTAAAGAAGGAGCCAGTCTCCTCCCACAAACTGGTGCTGTACTGAAAAGGCCCTGTCTTGACAACCCAATCTAGCCTCTCTAGGTGGTGGGACATATACCACAGCATTCAATGATGACTGTAAATTATGGGCCAGTTCATCTGGAATAGCCAATTAAACATTTCAGCCCTTGGAGAAAAGGAAAGAAACAATAGTCAGGCATTAAATAGCAGTAACCTCTGGTCCTTTAAGTAGCCCGCAGTGGCTACATTTAAAACACAGCGATCATCTGTTTTTGCTGTGACAATTATTTCTTCTCTACCCTACCAAGTGCTTTATGCTCCCTTCTTTAGCTAACCTTCAGAGCAACCATATGAGATGGCCATGCAGAGAGCTGATTTGGTCGTGTGCGGTTTTTCTGATAGACCAGCCTTCCCCAACCTGGTGCCTTCCAGATGTATTGGGAACCATGCATGGCTGGCTGGAAATGAGTGGAGTTGCAGAGTAACCCTTCTCAAGTTGGAGAAGACTGTCATGGACCAAGAGTGATTTGCAGTTTGCCAATCCCTGGTTTGCAGGGAGGGGTTGCCCTCTTCCAAATAGATGAATGAAATTTGAAGCCATGACCGAAGGGACTGTTGCTTCCTAGTAACTGACATTAAAATGATATATGCTGCCTCTAAAGATTGGAGGCCGCATATACCCTTAGTGCCAGAAATGGGAGAAAAAAGGAAGTGGATGGTGGAGCCAAATTCAGTTATGTCTGCCTGTAAAGAAGTGGGATGCTTATAGGTAGGGTTCTACGAGAATTTCATTGTAATTCATTTTGTGCTCAAATTTGCCCTGTTCGCAACCGTGAATGGGAATGGTAGTGCAATTCTCCAAAAAAAGCTCGCACATTTCCCGAGTTTGCAATCATGTTCAAAAAAATGTGTTCGCGGTAAAAATTCACACTTAAAAATGTGCAATTTTTTTAGATATGCGTATTTTCATGCTTTTGTCTTTGGGGGAGAAGTGCACCTTTGGGTGTGCTGAAATGCACACTTTTCCTGTTCAAAGGGGGGGGGAGGGAACCAGATCACAATTGGAAACGGGAGTAAGGCAGTCTGAGCTTCAAGGTGGAGCTTGGAGAATCTTGGCAAACTCAAGCCTTGCTGATTCTCCCATCCCTATAAACCAAAAGCAAGCGCGATGGATGTTATCCTACCACCTTCTAACAACTGAAACATCCACTGTCCTTCTTGGCTGGTCACCCAAGGAGGAGATATAATTAGACTACAATTACAACTGGCTGCCAACTAGTTTCCGGGCAAAGTACAAAGTGTTTGTCATCACCTTTAAAGCCCTACATGGTTTGGGTCCAGGTAACCTGCAGGATCGTCTTCTCCCATACAATCCACCCTGCACGCTCAGGTCCTCTGGGAAGAATTTACTACAATCGGCCAAGATTAGGCTGACAACCGTTATCCGGAGGACCTTCTCTTCTGCTGCTCCCAGACTGTGGAATGACCTGCCTGGAGAGACCCGCCAACTTAGCAGTCTTCCAGAATTTAAGAGAGCTATAAAGACTGATCTCTTCCGGCAGGCCTACCCAGTTGAATTTTAAGATTTTGTTGATATTTTAATAATGTATTAATTTTATATGCTTTTAATCAGTTTTATGTATTTTATATTGTTTGTATCAATGTTGTTCCCTGCCTCGATCCAGAGGGAGAGGCGGGTAAGAAATAAATATATTATCATTATTATTATTATTATTATTATTATTATTACAGCCAATAGCACTTGATAGATGCATCTTTTATGAACTTATCCGATCTCCTTGTAAAGCCTTCTTTGCTAATAGCCATCCTATGGCAGGGGATTCCCTACATTAATGAGGACATCAATGTGATATGTATGTTTTCCCTATCTCTGCCTTGATTTTAAATCCATCTAGAATTTGCAGAGAATTTACATAGTCCAATCACCTGTGGGCATCTCTCTCTCTCTCTCCTTCCCCCTCCCTCCCTCCCCCATACTTTTTCATGGGTAGCTTTCTTGGTAGTTGCTCCAATCACCTATATCTATATCACCTGTCCCGGTTTTATTCTGGTCTTAGTTTCTCCCCCAAATTCTTTCTTTTTCCTTTTCTTTCTTTCTTTTTTTACATTTATATACCACCCCATAGCCGAAGCCCTCTGGGCGGTTTACAAAATTTAAAATTTACAAGTTTAAAGACAAACTAACCCTGTCTGGGTGGGGAGAGGTCGGTGCAGTGGTTTGTTACACAGTTTGCTTTGTCTTTTATTTTTACATGAAGTCTTTCTCTCTCTTTGTGTGAGTGACCCTCTGAACTTGGAAATATTCATTTTTCTCCCCCCCCCCCCCTTCATTTTGCTTGAGCGTGTGGCTTTGTCTCTTCATGGCTCACAGTATTAACATGAGAGAGACAACATTAATATTGATGTGGACCTCCCTTAGTAGAAGCTTCATTTCTGCAGAGTGCCAGCAGCATATAAATGGTATTACTGGGTAATTAGTGAGCATCAAGCTGTGCACTGATTTATAAGGATTTGATGTTTCCCTTCTTTTGCCTCATCTTGGGCTGTTCCTACACAGGCCTTTTTTGTGTGTGGGATAGTCCCTGGGTGTTCCCTCTGAGTCCAAATGGGGGCGGGGGGCAGGGGCGGGTATTCCCCGGGATAACAGATCCGATTTTTCTGCAGTCCCAGGAAGTTCCCAGGACTGCAGGAGATGTGGCCGCCCGTCCCAGCTGTTGCCACACTGACTTTCAACCTTTTGTACAGCTAAGATTTCCCAGACACTGCTTGACCTTACCTACCGGTAGTAGGGAGCTGTAATCCAAGATCTACAAACTGGACAAGAAGACCAGGTTTTTGACCTCTTAAGCCTTTTGTAACTTAAATAGTGGCTTTTGTAGTGGGGAGATCCACATTTCAGAATTAATAGAAAAACACAATTGAGATAAAACTGGAACAGGGTCTTTTCCTTTCATTTGAAAAAAGGATTGGCCAAGTTTAGATGATTGTTCCAGGCTTCACAAACCATAGTTTATGAAGTTGGGAATGAGTGTCTGGGATGAGCAATCCTCCCCTCTCCCTACTGGTTTCCCCTTCCATTGCACGCCAACTTGACCATGAAGATCCCGGTCAGTCAGCGTAACCAGTATTAGGCTAGATGGACCAGTGTTCTCACTCTGTATAAGACAGCTTCCTATGTACTTGGGATACCATCTATCAGTAATCATTTTAGGCATATGAGACCTCAGGCTGTGCTCTTAGGCTTTCTGGAAACAGTTGGCCAACATGGAGGCGGGATGCTGAACTAGATGGATCTTTGGTCTGATCCCATGGGTGAAGTCCTTTTTGCTTCATCTAATCTTGTTTTGCTCCCTGAGCTTGTCAAGAGCTGGGTCTGTCTACTACTGCAAGCTTCATCTTAGCCTGTTTATTAGAACAGATTGTTGAACTTCAACTTATTTTACAGAAGGAGAAAGTCTGATATGTGGAGAGCCACTGGAAGTGTGAGTCGAGCTCCTGACCCCTGACCCCACTTCCTGCAGTATATGGCTTATTCTGCCTTGGTCTCAGTATGAGATCTTGAGGTTTTATCCAGGTGCTCTTGGATAAATTGGGTTAGCGCTATTAATCAGCCAGAAAGATGACTTGAAAGAGTGCAAGGCATGTGTGACTGTGCTGCTGTCTAGTGGAGAGGGTGATGAGCTAGTGAACTAATACAGGTAGAGGAGTACCCAGGGCTGGTTTTGTAACAAGGTGTGATATGCTTAAATGGCCTTTGGTATGCATATGTGTTTTTTCCTGTTTGCCCTTTCTTCATAGTCACTTTATACAATCAAATGTAAAATGATTTTCCATTCAAATAAAAGAAGGCAAAATGGAGCTGACGGTTCTTTAATACAAGCCCCTCTATTTCTCATAATTTTGCAGTGGTGGCAGATTCATATTTAAATGCCACATTAATAATTTAGAAATATTTTACATCTTTTATACATCTGAAATCCAATGTAAAAGAATTCCCGTGTAAGAGCAGCCAGTAAAATGAGTAGCAAAAGCATCATCAGATCTAAAAGGACAGGATTTTATAGACCAAATGTTGAACTGATGGTCAGGGTTAGGTAGTGAGGGCTAGCAGGGAACTCTTGTCAAGGCACTGGGGAGACATAATCACATGGAGAAGGCTTGTGATGTAACGTGTCACCACCATGGCCGTAACTTCGTAGCATCTGCCATCATGCCAAAGTTTCCATGCTAACACTACCATGGGCAACTCCCGTGGGCAGCTGGTTGGCAACTGAGTGAACAGGATTCTGGCAGGATCCTGGACTAGATGAACCCTTGGTCTGATCCAGCAGGGCTCATCTTATGTTCTTATGTACCAGTTCTATGACCTGGGTATGGCTGTCATGGAGAACTCGGTGCAGTATGCATCAAACTGATGTGATGACTGGCTCTAAACGTGATGACTGTCACAGGGGTAAATCACCACATGGACTGGAGAGCATTCCCGTTGAGTCTCTGCATGATGTTTTTAACGTGTGCTCTGACTGTTAGGCAATGGGTTTCATCCTCCTGGGGAAAACCTTTAAAGTTTCGACTCCACTAATATAAATATGTTTCACACGTTATTAATGGCCAAGCATGGGACTTCATAGGCCAGACTCCTTGTAAAGGACAAGAGGAGTTCCCAAAGTACTCCATAGACCACCACCTTTTGTTCTATATGCTAGTAAAGGATGGCTTTCTGCATTGCCAACTTGGTCTGGTAATTTGTTTAATTTATTATACTTTTAAACCGCCTGATTACCCAAGTAACACAGGTCCCTTTCCCTAGATTTTCTGGCCATGACAGGAGAAAATAATACAGGTTATCTACAAATATATACATTTTAGGGTAAACAGGGCCTTATATGTGCCATCAAGTTCAGTATAAATTAATAAAATAAATATAATTATTGAAGAACGGGAGCATCTTCAGGGAGCATCTTCACCAGCTACACTTTACGTTCATAGTGTTGGTGTTGTTTTTATGTTGTTTTTATGTTGTATTTGATTTTACTCTGTATTACATTTTATGGTTTTATGGTCTTGTGTTTGTATTTATTTGTTTTAATTTTTATTGTAAAGCCACCCAGGGAACTTGGGTTATTGGGCAGCATATAAATGTCATTAATGAATAAATATCAAGAGCCACAGAAATGAACCTCAAGATAAAACAGCCATGCTAAAAAACATAAAAGAACTCAGAGATTAAGATTTTTTAAAAGGTATAAAGAAATAAAGAAGTATCTGCTTTTCACCAGTTTTGGGGGAGGGGTGCAAATTGTGATTTGTACAAAATAGCAGCTGTAAATAGTGCAATTTGTGAAAAACCACAGCCACAAATAGTCAAATTTGCACAAAATTTTGCTATTTATGGCTGTGAATTTGCATAAATTGGCCTCATTAGCTAGGAAGGTACTCCATGTACTTCAAAATGGGATAAGCCAGCCCTGTGGCATTGGGGGGGCCCTCCTGCTTATTCTATAGAGTGGGACTCCGGACATTGGCCCCAATGTCCTGCCTTCTTGGTACCACTGTTTCTCAGGTCACATCAGCATTGGATCTTTCTGCTGACCTACTCTATTTCAAGAAGCTGTACATCAGGGAATTCCTTAAGTTACCCCACCCTGAAACCTTTGGACATCTTCCCAGAGATCAGCATGTCAGAGGCAATGTTGTCGTTTCTCAGTTAGGGTGGGTGGGAATCATCTCAGTACGATCTTGGTCAGGGGCCATGTTTCGGGGGATGAACATAGTCAGAATTAATCTCTCTGGCTACTTCCAAACACAATTTAGTGTTCTTCCTTCTCATCACTGGAGTGAAACTTGTGTTCTCAAATGAGATGCCTACTTGCCTGTTCACATGAGTGAACAAAGAAGTAGATCACTTGAACTACCAGATGTACGACAAGCAAATGAAAATGAACACACTGCGTTCAAGAGGTTTATTGATTTAAAGGTCTTTTTAGGGCATCTTTGCAGGACAAGGCCCTCCCTAGGTGACTCACTGATGAACATCAACATTCCACTAATAAAATATAAATTAAAATAAAATCTGCAAACTACAAAATGTCAAGAAGCCAGAAAGTGGTAACTAGAGTTAATCGGCCTTTGAAAATACTATTCAGTCAGTATAAAAATGACCAAAGGTCAATAATTGGCCATCAAAACTATACTCTAAGCATCCTTTCACACAGCCATGCATAATTACAAGAAACAAGGATGTAACTGTAGCTTGCTTTAATTCAAACATAAGTCAAATAAATTGGTCATGATTGTGAATCATTGTTCATTCTTTTTTTACTCTGGTGCCATACAGCCTAAGTCTACCTTTGCCAAGCATGAAGGGCCTCACCCCGTCAGTCCTCACCCCCTCAGTCCTCACCCCCTGAGACTTTCGACATACCCATTTCAACTCCTGGAGAAAGTGCTTCAGTACACACTCTCCACGTGTTGCATGCGATTTTGTTCATCTTTTCCTCATGTGGGTTGCACCTCCTATGCTGGCCTTGCCATTGCCTCAAGTCTGCCGTGCACTGGGGAGATTAAATTTAGATTGCAGGTAAACATTCCCATGGTATCGGAGACTCTTGCCTTCTGAGACCTTGTGTGTGTGTGTGTCCAATGACCTTTAGAGAAATAACGGTCATGAGTTTTCTATGCTATTTTTTCTGGGAAATAAATCTTTTTATGTCAAACAATTACCATGTGTACACTTAAGAAACTCCAAGGATGTCCCCTCTTGGCCATAATGAGGCCTCCAGTAAATCCGTCAAGTTGAACATTCCCAAGCACTGCGGTTTTCCCCATTCCAGATGTTTCAGCAGCTTATCTTGCTTACCGCTTGCTCTAAATCCAATCTTCCTGGTGCTTTGCCTTGTGTCTTCTCCGGTAGAATTTTGATCCACAGGCATTCATGATCCTGAAGTTTGGAAATATCACGAACTCTAAAGCAGATAATCATGTCTTCGGTACAGTGTGTTCTTGTTTTCTTTATATATATATTGAAAATAGCTTATAATATGTATGGACATTGGGTTGCAATCCTATACATATTTACCTGGAAGCAAGTCGCATTAAATTTAGTAGGACTTACTTCTGTGTAGACATGCATAGGATTGCACTGTCAGCCTCCTAGGTTTCAGTGGAGCCATTTTGACGAGATTTCTTCTTCTTTATGAAATGTCTAAAAAAATGGTTTTGCTTATCACACAGAGATAGACAACTCTGTACACTTAATACACCTGCCTTCTTTTATTTTGTTCCATCTTCAATTATAATTTCAGCTGTCCGCTGCCCCACTCCCCAATTAAATACATCATAATCAATCCATCATGAGAGTTTCAGTCAATTAATTGGCTCATCTATTACATTTGCATATTCATTTAAAATGAGTTCAGAAGCAGGAAGCATGATTTCTTTGTGTTTAGATGGTGCATGCATGGCCAGTCGCTTAGATGGTTTTAAAAAGAAAAGGAGGCAAATTTAAGGAGTAGGGGAGGTCTATCTGTGTAGCTAAATGGAACCTCCATGTTCAGGAACAGTGTCCCTCAGAATATCACATGTTAGAGGAACAACCAGCAGGCAAAGGCTGTTTGTGGGCTCTCTGGAAGCATCTGATTAGTCAACATTGAAAGCAAAGTACTGGGCTAGACTGTGTTCAAAGAGGTTCTTTGGGAGGTCAGGCAGGGCATTCCTGTGACAAGACTCTTCACTGTCCAATGTCTTCTGTGGGAGTGGAGTTTGCTGTGGGATCCCAATCCCCCTCCTCCAAAGAGGTCTCCCCTGAGATCAGGTCACCCAGGTACCTGACACCCGCTGCAGTCTATTCAATGGGGTATCATATTTTTTATACATTTTTATTAGGATTAAATATTGTTTTCTACCTAACACATGGTTAATGGCGAGATCCCAAAATAGTAATAACTAGGTAGGTTGGGTGCACCCTTGAAACTATCACAAGGCAGACCAGCTCCTCACTTCCCTGAATTACACCCCTGCCCTTGATCCTGTTCCAGGAAAGGTGATGCTTCTGTTCTTATGGATACATTTCCAATTTCTAGCTGATTTCCTATTCATAAAACCAATGGATCTTCAGAAGTTTTTATTCTTAGCAGCTGCTAAGCCCTTTAATTTATCTGAGTCATTTACAATTTGTGATGTTCATGGTGTGATATGGGGAGTGGAGGGAGGGGGGCAGAGGGGAGAATCTGTAACACTTAAATACTTTCTTTTTGTTGTTGTTTGTAATTTGTTCTCTACTTCCTCTCCTCCTCCTGCCCCCCTCCACCCACCTGAGGAAGAAAGCTGTGTTTGGAATATGTCATTGCTATGTCCCTAGCCCCTTTATCATGTTGATGCAGTGTAGGTTGAAAGAACTGAAATGCAGCCCACCCAGGGGGGAAATGTAGGACTGCTACCAGCTTTCAGTTCAAAGTACCTGCTTGTGATATGAAACATACCATAAAATTAATGCTTTCCAGATGTCCCTGAAAATTCTCCGTCATCCATTTCACCTACATGAATGTTATTAAGTAAGAAACCTGGTGAATTGGGTGGGGGTTCTGCCTTTCACCTCATTGTCCTTCTTAGCTAACACCCAGTGCTTTGATGGATTTAGTCCTTACCAGAATGTGTAAGATGTTTGCAGTTGTATGTTTCTGCCAGCGGTGGTGAAAGTATGAATAAATAAGAACAGCTTTGAATACTGGAGTTGAGAATGACATGCACATGCTTAGTAAGACTTCATACTGCTACTGGGTTATCATGTTGAGTTTCCATTGCAAAACAAGGCAGGGGTAGCTAAAGAAATGCCCTTGCTGACCGGGGTTGGGGATAAAACCTCGCCAATGGAGACAGTGCCAATCTGTAGCCCGGTAACTGCCAGCTAGTGCAGAATAAATTAAAGAAGGTAAGGAATGCTGTAGAGAATATAAATGCCATGCTGGATCAGACCAAGATCTATCTAGTCTAGCATTCTGTTCACACAGCAGCCAACCAGGTGCTCATCTGGACACCTGTGATGACTACAGCCAGTGGGCAGGTTTACAGAGGACCAGATGATCCTTAAAAGAAGGAGCAAAAGATTTCCTGAAGGGGAGCTTTTCAAAATGTGATTCTTCTGACAGTGGAGTATGAAGAAGGGAAGGGAAAGGACAGGAATTTTGGGAGAATTAAGAATATAAGAACATAAGAAGAGCCCTGTTGGATCAAACCAAAGGTCCATCTAGTCCAGCATTCTTTTCACACAGTGAAAAGAGGGACCCACAAGTAGGACACGGTGCAATAGCACCCTCCTGCCCATGTTCCCCAGCGACTGTTGTGCATAGGCTTACTGCCTCTGCTACTGGAGGTAGCATAACCATCAGGACTAGTGGCCTTCTCCTCCAGGAATTTATCTAACCCCCCTTTAAAGCTAACCAGATTGGTGGCCATCGCTATATCTTGTGGTTCCTGCTTGGAAAGTAATTTAGGCACAATTGATTCTTTTTCCAGATATCTGTTGAACATCACATTTATTCTGGAATCTAATCTGCTCCACTGAGCCCAAGTGACATCTCTGGAAGGCCTGCGGTGGTTTTGTTGTGAAGATCAGGCCCTCGTCTTGCAGAATCAGTGGAGCAGTGGTACAGTAGGAATGGACCTGGGGGGCAACGTCCAGGGCCTTTGCAGCACAGCTTCCCCATTAAATAAAGGGCCATCCAGAGAGCAGCAGAGAAGGAGGCAGTGGCAAACAGGTCCAGTCTCAGCATCAGGCCATGAAGGGGATGTTTTAATCATCCAAACTTGAGCTCGCCAAAGTTCTCCAAATTCCATCTCAAAGCTCGTTCCAACTCGACTCCAAATCAGATTGCAAGCGGCTTCTTTCTTTTTTTCTGGTCACATGAAAATCCACGTGTATTTCAGTGCATATATTTCCAAACTGTGTGCATCTTTGAAATGTACACATTCTTCTCCCATTGAGTGTATTTTTCAAAGGCACATGTTGTCTCATGCACATTTTCCACATGTGCCCATGCTGTCAAACGCATTTTTTTGGTCTGTGCATCACATTGCAAGCTTGGAAATGGCTGCAGATTGTGTCTGTGTCCACGTGCAGTCTAGAAGGTGTGCACCTGGTAAATCCTGTTCAAAACCAAAACGACACAATTGTTTCATACTTCCCTAGCTGCTTGTTGTAGCATTGTTTCTTCTCCTTCCTCTCCTTCTCCTTCTTTTATTAGAGTTAGGGGGGCCATTGACTGAGCATGTACATAGTTACAAAGGCTCATTTTCTAACTTTTACTTTAAAAATATATTATCCTTTTCAGAATGATGCTTATTCCCAAGTAAGTGCGTTTAAGCACCAGGGTAACAGAAGCAAACGCCATTTTATTCCTGTAACTATGGTGGTGCCATGAATTAAGTGAATCCAAAATGCAAAACTGCATATACTCCCAGTACTTCTTTCTTTCTGTTTTCAATCAGAGTAGACCATCAGTTTTGTTTTGTTTCTTTGCTCTGATATATCAGGAATGCAGAAGCAGTCGTGAATCACGGCGTGGAGGAGAGAAAAGAAGAGGAATGTTAGTTGTGTGCTTCACAACCTAAGCAATACATATGTTTTCGTTGTTTGTATTGCTTTTGAATTAGTTTGTTAATGGTTTAATATATTTTCAACTTTGTTCACTATTTATTATTTTATACTGTTTGATTTTTACCCAGTGATATAGGGCATGATACAAATGTTTGAATAAATTAAATAAATTAAATAAATATGACAGCCAGTGCAGTGGTTAGAATGTTGGACTGGGACTTGGGAGATCTGAGTTCTAGTCCCCACTCAACCCTAAAGCTTACTGGGTGACTTGGGCCAGTCACTGACTCTCAGACTAACCTTCCTCACAGGAGCAGATGAAATTAACTAAACTAGAAATGGCTTGCAATCTGGTCTAGTTAATTTCATCATTCCATTGAATGCTGTCTTCCACAAGCAGCAACTACTAGGGAAACAGAGCTTTTCTCTTCTCCCCACCTCCTTATTATTTTCTGTAGTATTATCATGTTGTTCAATTGCTTGATCAGGGCTAGCACCATAGTAACAGTAAAGGGGAAATTGTACAGAAATGGAGGATGAAATGGAGAGGATAATGTAAGGTGCCTTAGGTTCCTTGGAGGAAAAAATGTCAGGATAAAATTCAATAATAAATAATACTAGGGTCTAAAATTACGTAGCTGCGCTATGTCATTTGAGGGCAAGGGAGTTAATTCTTCCTTCCATGATGTGAAGGGTTTCTGCCCAGGCTTTAGCCTGCATGGCAGAAATGTTGGACTTTGCCCTCTGCCCCTGTAGATGACACTTTGGGGCTGGCATAGAGAACCTCATCCATGCCCAAGCAAGCTTGATCCTCTGCCTTTGAGCAGACCTTATGTGAGTTGGCACAATGGAAGACACGAAGCTAATTCACCAAATGATCCTCATAGAACAGGCACAACAGAGGAGAGGGGAGGATCACAACAAGTTCTTACTAGCAAAGTTTTATTTCAGTTCATTTCATTTGGATTTAAGCATTGCTCTGTTTAACAAACAGCAATAAAATGTATGCTGTGCATATCCGGCGGGTGCTTTTGGAAGATAAAAATACTGGAGTGATTTCTAGACAATTGGAAAGCTGAACATTGATTTGATTTGTTCAAGCCTTGTACCGATGGTAGCTTTTTAGAGATTTGGTACCAGTATTGTACTACTTTTATATGTTGCAGTTTTTTTCTTTCCTGACTAGTCTTCGAATCAAAGCTAATTTGACAGGCTTTCTTAAGTGGCTAGGTTGCCACTTAATGTTGAAGATATCATATGATAGCCGTTATTTTGGTATGGCTCTCATGGGCACATAGTGTCTGTGTTGAATAACACACACCCATGCATACCTGAACCTGATGTTCAGAGCAGTTTTGCGTGTGTGTGTGTGTGTGCATGTGTGTGTGTGTGTGTGTGTGAGAGAGAGAGAGAGAGAAAGAAAGAAGACCTGTAACACACACACACACACACACACACACACACACACACCCCAAAGTAATCTTGCTAAGTATTCTTGCCCCAAGTATATTCTGGGGAATAGCCTTGTTCTTTTTTGTTTTTAAGTTCCCACTCAACTGGAATAGTTGAAATTAGCTAGACCAGAAATGGCTTGCAATCTGGTCTAGATAATTTCACCATTACATTGAATGCCATCTCAGACAAGTAGCAACTATTAGAGCTTTTATCTTCTCCTCACCTCCTTATTATTTTCTATGCAGTTATCACGTTGTTCCGTTAGTTGATCAGGGCTAGTGCCACAGTAGCATCAAAGGGGAAATTGAACAGATATGATGATCTGTACATAGCCATAGAGGCTGTCAGCCCAAACCCGCTGATACAGTATAGGGCTGACACACTATTGGCAACCAACCACTAATGTGCAGAGGAACCGCTGTGCTGCTTCCTCACAGAGGGAGATGCAGGCCCCAGAAATGCTAGCCAGGTGATTTGGAGGAACAGTACCAGGTGATTGGGTAAAAGAGATCTTAGGGAAAAATTACTATTCATTGCAAATATGTTGTTGCATGCTGCTAATTAATTTTTAAACAGGCTCACTGGGGACCTCATTGCTAAAACATGACGATTTATCCTCTGGCACAATAACTGTTAATCCAAAACAAAACAGAAAGGAACCTTGTGAAGATTCGGTCTCACTCAGCAGGCACAATCTGCTCAGTTTTTACATTAAAAAGTATTAATGGAACTTCAAAAAGATTTTAAGGGTTTAGGCAATGAGTGCTTCCAAATTTGGAAATGAACCAGTGTGATTGGGGAGGAAAAGCACGTAATTTCTACTTTAAAAAAAATTAAGGAAAAGATGCTTCCTCTCAGTGCACAGAGAAGAGAAGGCCAGTCTGCATGCAGGCTGGCATTTTAATCAACATCCCAGGATTGTGTGGGGAAAGGATTAATCTGAAATATCACAGACCTCAACACCCATGTGAGTGGCAATTGATTTCCTTTGTTCTTCTTAGGCCAGTGCCAAGTTTCGTAAGGCCCCAGTTAAGACTACTTAGGGCTTTGATGAAGGTAGCCCCCAATCCCCAAAGCTACTCAATGGGGACTGTCAGGGCTGAGTCATAGGCAGTTGTAAAGCCAAGAATCAAGATGGGACATTGAAGTCAAGACAGTGGAGGCTGGAATGGTGAATCTGCTCCAGGTTTCAGGCAGAATCAGTCAGAACTCTAAAGGAGCTACCCAAGGTGGAAAGTCTCCACTGAGCCTAAGAATACACCAGAGCCAGGAAGACAGTTGTTGCTCAGCCATGATCTCAACCCTTTATACCCCTTCTTGTCCAGGAGATCCCACCAGCCAACTTGGTTGGCCAGAACCAGTTATGTAGATTGAATATGCCCAGATTTAACATTTTAAAAAGATCAATCCCCCTCCCTGCCTTGCATAACAGCCTTAAAGCCACCGGTTGTCCTACACAGGGGCTTTTCTCCCTCGTTTCTAGTGCCTGTTGCGACAGCCGGGCTGAACTGACCAATACATGATGCATGGAAGCTGCATGTGCTGTGATGTGGGCTGTAACCCATCCATTTATTCCTCCACCTCAGCCTGGGCTTCTCCTGGGGCTCTTGTCACCGTCTCTTTCCCCTGGCTTGCTCTGTGTGTGTCATTCTTATTTTATGTTTTCTGCGTCTGCTCCCACAGAAAATCTATTATTAGTCTCTAGGGTGAATGTCACTGAGTAGGATTATTTATACATGTAAATCAGAGGACTGGGGGATTGAAGTTATAATGACAGGCTCCTCCAGTTTGATTACGACTCGGCAGGTTTTGTTCTTTCTGCCAGAATCCATGTACCAATAGAAGCGATTTACTGTTGTTAGAGAGGGGAGCATTGAGCTGTAAATCTGAATGCTGGATGTGTCCACTTGCTTGTTTCTTAGGTTCTTTCTGTTCCTCTGTCAGTAAATCAAATCCCATGCTCCTTGAGAAGGGGAGGGGGGAATGAACTTAATATGCTCTCAGAAAGACTCTGACATCCCTGGAGGAAAGAAATATTCTGGATTTCTTGCTTCCTCACCCTTTTTTTTTGCACCCTTGAAAATACGTCCTTGGAATGGGCCACTCTCAGATTTTCATTGTAGATGGGCTCAGGTGTGGAGATGGGGTTTCCAAAGCCAAAAATAAGCACTTTTATGGTGCAATTGTATGCATGTTTAGACAGAAAAAAGTCCTACAATTTCCAGCATTCCCCAGCCAGCATGGGAGTTGTAGGACTTTTTTCTGTCTAAACATGCATAGGATTGCACCCTTAGATCCTATTGACATGTTACCCTTTACTGACGGGTGGGACAAAATGCTACTTTGGGTGCACTTTTCATTTACACAGAAGTAGACCTATAACATCATTCTAGAACAGGGATGGGGAAGTGCCAACCTGAGGGCCAGGGTTCACTGTGCCCACCCTGCCTCCTCATTTCCAACTAGCAAGCGCTTTACCCTACTGAATGCTGGAAAAGGCCGCCTTTCTCAGCAATTATTATTATTATTATTATCTTTATTTATATCCTGCCTTTTGCCCAATGCTGGGCCTCAAGGCGGCATTACAAAATTAAAACATATACAGTTAAAAGCTATAAATAAAAGATATACAAAAGTGAAAAATAAATTAAATAGGTTTCAGTATTAAAACATTTCAACATTTAAAATACATATTTAAAATTAAAATTAAAAATCTTAAAACATAACTGGGGTCCATGTTATTCTCCAAAGGCCTGCAGGAATAAGAAAGTTTTTGTATGCCTCCGGAAACACATCAAGGAGGAAGCCAGTCTAGCTTCCCTGGGAAGGGAGTTCCAGAGCACTGGAGCAGCCACCAAGAAAGCCCTCTCCTGCGTTCCCACCAGGCGTGCCTGTGATGGTGGTGGGACTGAGAGAAGGGCCTCCCCAGAAGATCTCAGAGCATGGGCAGGCTCGTAAGGGAGAATATGGTCTTTCAGATAACCTGGACCCAAGCCGTATAGGGCTTTATAAATCATAACCAGCACTTTGAATTGTGGCCAGAAACAGACTGGAAGCCAGTGGAGCTGTTTTAACAGGGGAGTTGTATGCTCCCTGTAACCAGCCCCAGTCAACAATCTGGCTGCAGCTCTTAGAACCAGCTGAAGTTTCCAAGCACTCTTTAAAGGCAGTCCCATGTAGAGCGTGTTACAGTAATCCAATCAAGATGTAACTAAGGCATGTATCACAGTGGCCAGGTCAGACATCTCCAGGAACGGGCGCAGCTGGCGCACAAGCTTTAACTGTGCAAATGTATTCCTGGCCACTGCTGAAATCTGGGCATCCAGGCTCAGGGCTGAATCCAGAAGTACACCCAAGCTGCGAACCTATGTCTTCAGGGGGAGTGTAACCCCATCCAGCACAAGCTGAATCCCTACTCCCTCACTTAGGAGAGAAAAGCTCTTATCTCTCCAATCAGCAGCTAATCAGAGATAAGCAAGGTGGGCCAATATGACATCATGAGCATTCATATGAAGGCGTGTGACTGGCAAGTAGCATGGGGTGGCTTGTGGTGGGTCAGTATCTGCAGCCACACCTGATTAACAACAATGGATACATCCTGTGAAACCGTGGACTGAGAAATAAAATAGTTGGCTCCCGGAGCAAAGGGAGATCATGGAGAAAGGTTGAGGCTCCTTCAAAAGATCACCTCTTACTTAATATAGCCTTTGTGAGGCTTAGTGAAGAGATAGCTTGCCCGGGCCATTGAGGCCCAAAGAGCAGAGCAATCTTGAGAAAGCAGTGACAGACCTGAGCCAGGGTGGAGTGGTAGGCTGCAAGATCAGGCCAGCCAGAACTGAGCTGAAGTTTCATCAGCAAACATCTCTGGTGAAAAAAGAAGCTTGGGGGCACCAGAAATGTTCTCCAGAACAGACACCCACACACCACACACGCACACCTTTCTTCTTCATTTTCATCATTGTGCTGCTTTTCACTGCCCGTCTTAGCACCTTCTTTGGCACACATTTTTTTAAAATAATGTTTTTCTTCATGTTGGTTTTATAGAAGAGACCAGCCAGTAAGGGACTATGTAGTCCATGTTATGATATAACAGCAACACAAATTGTTTCAGATTGGGTTAAATGATGTCATCACAAAGCCAAATCAGAGCGAGGGCAGTGACATCATCAGGGACCACCATTTTAGTGGGCAGCACTTCCTAACAGGAAACAGGGCATTATCTTCTGGGACATAAAATTTCAGACCTTCTTCTGTAAGATAGAGAGCCAGCTGGGAAATGTGAACTCAGTTTAAAAGATAATGTCTAATGGATGATTTCAATTACCACTTTCCTTCTCAACGTCATCCCTGAATCCATTCCATTCAAATAACAGAAGGCTCTGGTATTGATAGCGGTTTGGTTTTGGTTTTGGCAGTAGATTCTGAGAGTGGCAATAACAGGATGCAAGAGAAGGAAATATTTTGCAGAAATTTCTAAGCATCTGAGTTGCTGGGAGGTCTTGCAACATTCCAGGATGTGAACAGGTGAATGTTTATTTGAATGGGCACCTGTGAAGTTGTTGTGTCAGATTCAAATGCCACCATTTCAGTGTACCCCCCTGGCACAGAGCAGAAAGCAGGAATGTGAAGAATTGTGTTTATGTCAGGGGAAGCCAACTTCATTTTAGCAGTAACAGAGATTCAGCATGGATGAATCTGTCAATTTTGGTTTCATCCAATTTCTCATTTTTCCAAGCTGAAGTTTGGTTCATCCCATTTCTGCATCAGTTTGAGATTATTCTTTTTTTAATTGTTTGCATGAAAAACATACATTGTTTTCTGCACATTTGTCCTTTCGTACATATTTTGGTGAGCAATTTTATGCAGTTTTCTCCTACATGAAGCATTTTTGTAGTTATACTTACTAATACATGCATTTTTGTGTGCATTTTCCCCTAATATATGATTTAGTGAGTTTTTTTAAAATTGGAGAACCATATCACAAAATTTGGAGAAGGGTGAATCTCGAAAATAACCATGTTTTAGTTTGCACATTGGTTCTAAAGTGTGAAATTTGGCAAATATGAATTAAAACATACATTGAATGAACTTGTCAGCCATCCAGGGTGGTGCTGCTACTGATGTGTATTAATACTATCCTATTTAAATAGTAGCCCCATTGGGCTCAGAAACACTGACACCAGGTCTTTATTTGTGAGATTGAATCTTACACCCTTTTGGTATAGTTCTGTTTCAATGCTTTTTCCATGTGCAAAAAGGAATATGGCATCTGGTTTCACTTCCAGCAGCTGGCAGCTTGAGCTCTATATTTTGTGTTGCGCAGAGCAAAAGAGAAAATAAAGTGTTGAATTGTTTGGCATTATCAAGGATTTCTGCACCCCAGGAATCCTGCATAAAGAGATGGAAATTCTAGCTGCAAAAGCCAAGAAGCAAGCAGAAGTATATGAATTTATTATGTTTTATCTCATTCTCTAACAAACAGCACGGGAAATGTCAAAAGATCATCTATTGTTCCATCATTTATAAAGAACTTTTGTTTTGTTTTGTCTTTCAGTTGTAATTTTTTTTTTTGGAGGAGGAGGAGGAGGAGGAGGTCTTATAGAGAGATGGAAAGAAATTGGAATAGAAGATAGAGACACTGATGTTGGTCGAACATGTCATTTGTCTGTCTGCAGAACCGCATGCATTTAAATTTCTCACATTCCCGTTCTTAATTTAACAAATGTAATTAAGGCCGAGGTAGGTTCTCAGATTATTCATTTACTCCAGATGGAAAAATTAAATTGAATGCAAATTTTGCAATCAGACATAAAAGTTCGGAATGTCGGATGTGATAGGGGAAATGGCAGCAACTTAATGGGAGCCCACGTTCCCCTAAACAGAGCCCACATTTAGAGGCTGGGATTATTTGAATAATTGAGGTGGCATTTGATAAGATATCTGATTGCTGATATCTTCTTTAAAATGAAGTCCTTGTAAGTCTCCACCAAGGAGGATTAATCTATGCCAGAGGGCATGCTGGGAAAAGAAGAGATCAGGCTGCTCTGTTAGCTAGCTTTGCTCTTGAATTTCAGCCTGCATCTTTGTGGCTTTGGAGGCTCCCAAAAGGTCCTCTCTAGTCACTTTTTATACTTTCTGAATCGCTGTTTATACATAATAGGATGCCATCTATATTGATAAATCCTCCCCATTTCTTCCATCACTGAGAAATTCCAGGGGGCAGCAGATTTAGTCTTCTTTGGATGACGGAGCATGTATTGGCAAATCAAGTTGCCTTTGTAATATTTGCTTTATTTGCACAGTCCTCCTATGAGGCAGCAGATCAGCTACCTCATATCATATGTGTAGAGGGAGACCCTGCACCCATAGATGCCTCTCCTTCAGCCAGGTGACAACTATCTCTGTCACAGTCCTGTCTAGCTCAGCTCATCATTCCCAGGGGACCCAATCCAAAGTAGTTGCATTTACTAAATGGGCTGTCCAATGCCTGCCCTTCTAGTAAAATTGCGAGGTTTTTCAGGGCTCTGGGAATTGCTGGGAGAGCTGTTGTCTCAGCAACAGGCAGAGATCTTCTGAGGCTTTATGATGGCTGGCTGATGTGGGCCTGCTGTTCACCCATCCCTTCTGAGGAGCTGTCTATCATTGCTTGTTTTGCAGCCACTGGCCTTTCCAGGATGGAGTGATGAGGACTCCATGGAAACCATGTCCTCTGGCCTGGGGTAACAGATGATTTCTAACTGGATGGTGCTTTCTCTACCGTGAAATCCTCTTCTGAAACAAAGTTGGGATCAAGGCCAGAGAACTTGACCCTCTCCCATATTCAAACTGCTTTTTCTGCTTGCTCTCTCTTTCTCTCTGTCTTTCTCTGTCTCTGTCTCTGTCTCTTTGTTCCCTCCATTAGCCTGGAGAGGCATCAGCTTCTCCAAGCTTTGACTGGTGTTTCATTCTAAAACAGAGAGCTTCCCAACTATCATCAGACTGTCTTCTAACTATTGGTTTCCATTGGCAAAAAGTCAGCTGATCATCTAACAATCCATCTAATAAAAGAATGGTCAGCCAGAAACCATTACCCCACAATAGGTTTCAGGGAGCTGTTGAATGTAGACATACTCTTAATTGCAGTGATGAGTTTAGATGAGATTGCGCATTACTATCACCCATCCCTTGTCTAATTATTATGTCCTAGCAACCAATCATAAGTGTGGGTTAAGGCTACCCATGGTTCATTCCTAACCAAGTTTTAAACCCCTCTTGTGGGCTTCTGAGAGGTATCTCTTGGCCACCATGGTAAACAGTATGGTCCTTCAGTCCAATATCTTATGAGATCTTTAACAGCAAAGAGCAAGAGATTATTGGTGTTGAAGAGATTGTGTGTTTCTTTTTTCTCTCTCTGAGCCTATCTATACTACTGCTTTAAAATGGTTTAAAACAGTTTATAACAGTTTTGAGAACTGTTGGGGCCCAGGACACACTCCATATACAGTTTTCAAAATGTTTTCAAAGTGTTTTATCCTGCGTATGTAGATAGGCTTTCCCTCTCTCTCAGTTTTTCAAGTCACATATTTGGGAATATCTGTAATTCGAAAGGCCAGGCTGTATTTTTAGAAACCCCAACCATATTTGAACTCCATCCAACCAAGAAAGGGGAACTTTCCCCTGGAACTTAAATCACTTCAGATAGGTTGGGTGTTATTTTAAGATTTGCAAATTGCTTGTTTGTTTTTTCCAGCTGGAGCTGTTAATTCAGAACAATTAACATGCCATTTAAAACTGAAATGAAGCATATGGAAGTGGTCCCAAAGAAAAAGAGTCTCATTTTATGGTGTCTCTTTAGTATCAGATAGGGAATCTGGAAAACAGTCTGTTTCCAGCAGGAGGGAGGAGAACAGGTCCTGAGTTGCTTAGGAGCAGGTGCAGCATCATTTGCTTTCTGTAGGGAAATAAGAAATGTATGGTGTAAATGCTCTGGCAATACATCTTCATTTTAAGTACTTGATGGATTTCAGTTCCACAAAGGAAGACATAACACAGGAATTACATAAGAAGAGCCATGCTGGATCAGACCAAGAGTCGGTCTAGTCCAGCATTCTGCTCACACAGTGGCCAACCAGCTGCCTATGGGAAACCCAGAAGCAAGAGAGTGCAGCACCTTCCCAACCATGTTCCCCAGCAACTGGTGTATATAGGTGTACTGCCTCTGATCCTGGACGTAGCACATAGCCATCAGGACTAGTAACCATTGATAGACTTCTCCATGAATTTATCCAACCCCCTTTTGAAGCCATCCAAATTGGTGGCCTTCACTACATCTTGCGGATGCCCAACAGTGCCTACTGCTGACACTGACCCTGGCTCTCAGTACCATTTTCCAACTAAGGGAGGCTTCACATGGTCTCTTCACCCCTCCCTCCCTCCCTCCTGTTAATCTGTCCCTTTCCCCAAGGTACCATTTTATTTTTGCTCAGGGAAGGCAGGAGAGGAGGATATTGCAACAAAGGCTGGGTAACAGCAAAGATGGGATGCTAGCTAGCTCTACTTCAGGTTGGGCCAAATTCAAAATGGGGCAGTACTTTTTAAAAGGGGAGTTCACATTTTCAACTTCACAATTTGAAACGTTGCACCATTTCTCATTAAAAAACAAAAGAGGTACCCTCGCTTCAAGGAGCTCCTTTATACATGGCAAATGGCTTTGGAAGTTCCCTTTGTTTCGATGCTGGGCTTGTATTTCTTTAAATGGCATCTCCCAACCCGATTTTATATTCATAATATTCCCACTCTTTTTCTTTTTAAAAAAAGGGGGATTGTTCCCAGGGGCAGGGGGGGCAAGTGCCCCCCCCAAAAGGAGCTTGGCACCCCAAACTCCTTGCTTGCATGGTTGGCTAAAACAGCAACAGCAGTGGGGTGGGGATTTCCAGGGACAGCCAGCTCCAGCAGGGCTGCTGCTGGGCAGCTACTTGGGCGAAGGCTTGCCTGGAGGCCTCGTTGTCATGGTGATTCATTCTTTTAGAAAGAGGTGTGGCAGGGTGGGAAGATTAGAAAGAGTTACTGTGCGTGCGCACGTGCCAGGCAGGCCCGGCTTCCCTTGCTCCTTTCGGGATCCCTGCAAAAGCAAGATCCAATTGAAGAGAAAAAGCAAACAGTGAGGAAGAAAGGTTCAACTTTGCCGCCCTGTGTAAATTAAGTAAGTTTTAAAAGATTCTCCCCATCTTTTCTTTAACTTACTGATAAACAGTCCTTAAAACAGTCTGCTGACTGCTGACTTAATCTAGCATTCAATTTATATTTATTTCTCTCCCTTATAAAAACACTTCCTAATATTGTTAATGCTGAGGAACAACCCACTTTTGCCTTTTTGTGAATTGAAACAGATTGGTAGAATATTTCTGTTTTGATTGCAAAAAACTTTTTGAGGTTTTTAATGTTCAGCACATTGTTTGCTTTTATATTTTTAAAAAATGCATGTTGTTTCTTGGTATGTGCCTGTTTTGCCCATTGTATAACAGTTCTACTAAAGTTTGACTGTTTACCCTTTGCCTATCTGGCCAGCTCAGTCTGAGCAGGGGAGGGGAGGCAGTGTCAAGAATATCATTATCATCATCATCCTGGCATGTTTTTATTACTATTTTTAATGTTTCTTGCTGCTGGTGGTTGCTGATCTCCTTTGTTCATTTCTGGGCAGGTAGGGAATCATTTTCCTGCAGTGGTGGGGTATTTCCCTCAGCACAAATATTTTTCTTTTAGCAAAAACCATTCCCATCAGAGCCCAATAGATTCATGTAAAATCTTTTCATGGGGTTTTGACTGAATAGGGAATGCATTTAAATCTGTGCTGCCCTGTTGTGTGAAAATATATTTGGGCTTGGTGTGTGTGATTTGCAGTTTGAGAAATTCTTGTGTGGGTAGATGAGTGGGCCTAGAATCCATTTCCAGAATCCATTTTGTTGCTGTATAAGCATCTCAGTTATATTGTAAACATTTGCTTATCAAGGGAAAGATGGGCAGGGTCAGTGCATGAGGCCCTGTTACTCTTGTGCATGTTCCTGTACAGTATTTGTACATAACACCTGAACAGTGCTTCTACTTCCTTTTGAACCTTTCTTGATTATAATAGTTCGGAACCACTGCACTCTTCTTGACACACCAATAAGAGAATGCAGAGCATTAGAACAACCAAACTTCAGACATTAAAAATGAGATTTATGGAATTTTGTAATATTTTAGTTTTTTGGGTATAGGTTGTTTTAGATACAAGATGAGTGAACATGAAGCCACCTTAAACATTCTAACAAATAGCCAAAATTCATTGCTACTACATCAGATCTTCAGATAGAAGTAGCAAGCACCCTAAATGTTGTTAGTTTACAGAGTTCAAAGTCAACTCTATCTATGGATTTCTTCCTTTGTCCCACTCCTGTATTCAAATTGCCATTTCTATTGTTTCTTTTCACAGGAAGGCAATGAGATCACATCATCTCTCTGTCTGTCTTTGTATTCCTGCTTTTGTTCCATTCAAAAGTGCTTAAGAAATGTGGCTTACAATTAGTTCCACTGGAGACACTTCACCTGGATATCCTGGGTTTTTATCATTCCTTTGTCAAGTCAGACTAGGAATTGATTTACAGAGATAGCCCTATTTGCCCCTCTTCTTTTGTAGCACCTTGTCTGATGAAGAGATCTGAAGACCCTGAAAGTTTGCATGGTTTTTGTTATCTTTGAGTTGGCCTAATAAAAGTTTTGCCCTAATATGGATTTTAGATTGCCCTAATATGGATTCATAGAATAGTATCATCAAAAGCCATTACAACATGAATTTTGTCCTTCTGGCTACCAGCCAGCAAGCAGTCCAAAGTCACCAGGTTTATTACTAAATTTTGTGGCCCAGTTAACTGAAGATACTTTGATCTGCTTTATGGTATATTGGATTATTTGCATGGTGTGTTTTTTTTACTCCATTCTGTCAAATAGCAGTGATTCATTTTCAATTAACATGCAATATTTGACATACGACCTGAAACAAAACTACTCCTTAGCAATAGTTTATGTTTGTGTTGTTATCAAGCTCTCTGTCCTCAGTAATGAATGTTTACTGCAGCATTTCAAAGATGTATGTGCTCTAAGAAAAATAATCATTTGTACCTTCCTGACTTGGCATTTAAAACCTTTGATGGTTTAGCGATCTTCCAATGTGGAAAATGCCTCCCAAATCAGGACTATTCCTATCTCAAGATTATAATTTTAAAAACAAAGTGTGGCTCCTGCCTTTTATATACCACTTTCATACCACTTTCATATTGCAATATCCTGCTTTATGTAAATGAGGCCTTACTCACAATGCAAGCCTATGAATGTTTACTCATCAATTTATACCACCATATTCAATGCCTCTTACTTCTTTTATTCCATATTACAAAGGTGATGGATTGCAATAAAAAAAACACCCAGCTTCATCAGGAGCATCATATTCAAAAACTTCATCTTTTGGATCTTTGGACTAGTACTTCACATGCATTTGGTTTCTAAGGTGAACAGAGCCCAGGTGTCTCAGTTTGCTCTTTCCTTACCCTAAGAGTCTACCTTTCTGGTTCTGCCTGCACTGGTTCAAAATAAAGTGTTCTGTCTGTTTAATCTGAACATCAAGGAAATGCTTGTGTAGTGACTGTACCTTTTTTGAAAGCGTTGTTCTTTACAGTAATTTGAATTTGGCTAATACATGCTATATATATATATATATATATATATATATATTTAAAAAAACCTAAATTTATCAATATATGACTTATTTCAGAATATATGGTTAGGGTAGCAGTTTTAGTGTGAGATATACCGTTATTTTTCTTTCAGAGGTCTTACATATGGGATACAGCCCGCCCACCTAGAAATATACTCTCCCCCTCTGTGCCCCCCCCCCCCACAATTTTTTTTTCTGGTGCCGCCACTGATTGTTCCTACCTCTGTGGATGGGGAAATAACCTTTGGATATGTCAATATCCATTGCCTGGAAAGCCCAGGCAAACATGCAGAAAAGCAAGCAATATCACTTCAGACTATAGATGGTAGATTGTGTGTGTGGGGGTGTGTGTGTATGTGTATGTGTATGTTCATGCTTGCAGAAAGAACCTTGCTGCAGATGGGTAGCTAGCCCATCAGCGAGCGATAACTTGCCTGTCATATTAACTTTCCATGCAGTGGGAGTTTTTCACATGGTAGAGATGTTCAAAGATGTTGTTCCCTCCAGCATCCACAGGCTGAAGTGGGGCGGCCCAACCACAATTCTCTTCCATGCATTTCCATTCCTGCACAGCTAAATTAGTTCTGAATCTCCTTTCAATCATTACTGTTGTTGTTTTAGAAGCTGAAATCAGGCGCTAAGCTTGCAACACATCCCTAAAACGCGGCGATGCATTTTCTGCCGTTAACTTTCACACTTGTGCGGCTTGTGCTCTTGGTAAGAGGCTTGACAGGAATATTTGCGGCAGGATTGTCTAACGTCCCTGTGAATATTCTAAAAGTAATTTCACCCATCTAGAGGGAGCTGCCAGGTCATTTTGGCTGCCTTTTCCCTCCACCCCTGGGTGTGTTACGTTGACACCTGTCAGCCCTAACTACAGTAAACTGATGTTAGGCATCCAGATTTTACTAGCAATGTCAGGGGTTAAGCAGTACTCTGTCTAGAAGAATAATGAAATTATGTAACCCCACATGCAGGTGCAAGTAAGGAGACCTGGCCTGCCTATAATGGAATAGTTATGACACTTAATGGAAGATAGGGGCAGATAAAGAACAAAGCCATAAATTCAGTCTTTCTTTAAAAAAAAACAAAAAAACAGAAGGTGGGGAAGAAAGAATGATTCCAGAGGTGAGAGACATAAACCCATTTAAAACATTTCTGCATTGGGGAGCAAAGATCCAAGATCATTATTTTTGTGTGAGGATATAAAATACTAAACACCATCTTTATTAGACCATTTATGAAAGTCTGTATAAAATATGGCTAAATTGAAAGTATTTTTTACTTGCATAGTGGAATGAGAAGCACTTTAAATGATCATCCAGCCTTCTCTGGAGAGAGACCCCAAAGTTCAAGCGAAAATGCTGAGCTCTTTCAGAGATATTTTAAGAGTCCTCAACGCTTCCCTTTAGCTCCCTTTTGTACCTTGCAAAGTCAGGTTGCTACAGCAATGGCGTGTGTGTGTGAGATCACAGCTCTCGCATAAAAACAGACATTTGGGTTTCTCGTGCATCGACAGACCTGAGTGTTTGCCTGGCAAGCGGTATCCCTATGGTGTTTGCCAGGATGGCATATTTGTGTGCCCCTCGCAAAACCAAAGGGCAACGAGGACTGAAAGATGCTCAGAGACCACCTGTGAATTCTAGCCCGGGCTCTCTTAACCATGGACAAATCTGTCCATCTCAGATTAAAAGGCTTTTGGGGTCAACTTCATTCCATCCTGCTTCCACAACAGCAATTTAGCATTTTCGCCCATCTAGCTGAGGCATTAGGGAGGAAGGGGGAAGGAGGCTGGGGAGGTCTGGGGATAAGCCATCCCCTCCCTTCCCATCAGCATGCTCCCTTTCCCTCCCCTCCAAGGTCATCAGAGAGGCAGCCTGTGTGTTTCTCTCTGCATCCATTGTGAGAGGGAGGGGGAGCTCAGACTCTGTCTAGGATGCATAGGATTGCTCTCTCAATAGAGCAAATTTCTCACCTGTCCTTATGCTCGCTAGCTGTATCACCTGGCCTGGGAAGGCAGGGCCCTGATTGATTCCAGCTACAAATGATGCTCCTTCTGCTAAAGGTGCCTATGGATACCTTTAGCCATGCTGGACTGGGAATGATGAATGTTGCAATCCAACACATCTGGATGGCAGCAGGTTGGGGGAAGGCTGCTATAGATCATCAGAGTTTAGGATTTGTTGCTGAGGCCGACATTTGGTCTTGGATAAGTTTTTTTGTTTTTGTTTGTTTTTTGCTGCTCTTTGGGTTATGGTTGATCTTTTTGTATTTCTGTGTTCCCTCCTTAGTATGAATTATTAGTGGATTGTTTCATCTTAATGTGTATTTATTAATATTTGCCTGATTGTTTAAATACTGTTCTTTTGTAATCGCTACCAAATCATCTTGGAATGTTATATTTTGTTAAGTAAAAGCTTCAGAAGTTGTGAACCGCTTTGAGCATGGTTTGCCTTGGAATAGGTGACATACAAATGGGGATGGGGATGGACATGTTTTGGGGGAGTCTGTAGCAAGTTTCCCCAAGGTGCTCGTGAAGTTTATGCCCAAGCTAATGAACCCCATGGTAGGTGCTCTTCTTCCTAGTAAATGGTGGTATTGCTCAAGAAAAAAGTTCATAAAAATGTTATGTCCACCATAAAAACTGTAATGTGGCATTCTGCATGATCCAGGCATTAACATTTCCCAGACAGTTATTGTGAGATAATGGTCCTAGCTATAATTCAGCTCTAACGTTCCTTCAAGCAAATGTTATGGAGGAATAAATGACTTCTCGATTACATTGAAGGGAAAAGCTTGAGAAAGTTCCTTGACTGTAAAATCCGCATGGCATTGCACACAAGGAGGAAGAAAAGAGCATTCATGATGCTCATGTGCTCCAGGTGCTCTCTGTTTACCAGAGGTAAATCCTATTTATTTATTTTTCCCTGGATGGCACCAGGTTGGGGAAGGGCCAGCCATGATTGGCACAAAGACCAGCAACAACCTGAGTGTATCAATTGTAGCAGGTGATCACAGCATCAGTCACCCCATTAAAAAATGTATTTGTAAATAATAAGACAGAATTTTTGGTTTATCCTGGTTTATTGTGAAGGAAGCCGGATTCTGGCTGGATATCAGGAAAAACTTCCTGACTGTTAGAGCAATACCACAATGGAACCAATTACCTAGGGAGGTGGTGGGCTCTCCCACATAGAGGCATTCAAGAGGCAGCTGGACAACCATCTGTCAGGGATGCTTTAAGGTAGATTCCTGCACTGGGCAGAGGGTTGGACTCAATGGCCTTATAGACCCCATCCAACTCTACTATTCTATAATTCTATGATACTGGTGTACGCTGCTAATTCATTCTCACATTGCACAAGTGGATAAAACAAACCAGGAATGTAAAGCTGCTCAGGACGTCTGAAGCAGGATTCCTGGTTTGTTGCTCCCTATCAAGTCAGACTTGTAAGCCAGGAATAAACCACAGTTTGATGTTGTTTCAGGAGCTTTATTCTTCTGATTTGTTTTACCCACTCACCTGAAGGGAGGAGCAAAGCAGAAGCAAACAAGCTTTATGAATGTGCATGTTCCTTGTTCACAGCAAACCAGGATGAGCCAAAAATTCCAGCTTATCATTATGTATGAATGCTCCCATTTTATAAAAAAGGGCCTAAATTGACCATTCATATTTATCAAGAGTGAAAGGATTTGGAGAGACTTATGCCAGCATAATTGCCATGTTTCTGCTGCTCAGGGAATTCCCAAGCCTGGAAGATTTGGAGAGAACCATGACCAATGCAGGCAATTGCTGAGGCTCAAATTGGTATAGGAGGAGCCTGAAATTAAGAACGTGCTGCCTAGGGTATGCTCACTTCACCTGGGCACAACCAGGTTAGAAGCTGGGAGCTCTGCCAATAACAAAACCAGAGCCAGCCCTGGGGTGGCTGGCTAGCACTCTTCCTAACAACACCCATAAAATGGATACATTGCGTAAATCAGAACCTTGGACAGAACCCTTCCCTACTCAACAACAGCAAAATGTGCAGACCTACAGCAGACTCTCAGAAAATATCTATGGCCAAGTATTCGTAGGCCACAGAATCAGCATCAGTTGGATATTCCCAACTCCCCACTCCATGCTACCATGTAATTGAAAACACTTGTTTGATATGGTGACATACTGTAAGATTGGCACCCTTGATTTAGTTAAAACCCCTGGCATCTGTGACTCGAGTTGGGAGGGGGAATATGGTTTGGGGACCCATTATCTGAAGTCTCTTATTATCAGTCCCTTATGAAGTTGGTGATATCAGACTGAGTTAGGTGCTTCCTCCTCATCTCCCGTTTCTATTTTTGTTTTCCTAAGCATGAGTGTCAGCTTCCCTACTACAGCTACATCTTTGGAGTTCATTTCAAAAAGGAGCGTCTCACCAGGTCACAGCCAGGAACAAACACTCCTCCTAGCAACAATCAAATTTGGGTCATAAACTGAAGCTCTTATTTTGTCAGTGTATCACAAAACCAGCTCTGTCTGCTCGGTCTTGATAGCATTGACAACAGGAAGCTTGCAACATCTTGCCCCTTCTCTCTTCACACCCCCTGCCCTGCAACAAACAGTCGCTCTTATTGATCTCCTATCTTACCGTTGTACTTACAAAACCCGTTGCTTGCAGAGTATTTGGCAAACGTTTCTCTCCGAACTTCTCAACTCTATACGATCCTTGGCAAACAAAAATGTAACATGCAAGCCATAATCTGGGAAAGCAAATTGGTGCAGCAACTTTCCTTCTCCAGAGGAGGACACAGCCCTGTAGCCTGGGTGGGGCAAATGGGGGCAGCACTGCCCTCCAAGAGCTGTGCTTCATGCACACCCATGGAGGGCTTTTGGGGGGGGGGTCTTTTTAATTTGTGACATGACAGATAATGACAGGTTCTGTTTAAAGAATGACAGCCTGTTTGAAGAACAGAAGTAGTTTCAGAACAGGACCCTCTGACAAATTCAGGGAATAAGGCAGGATGAGTACACAACAAAAGCCTCATCTGGAAGAGCCCACCAAAGTCTGATTACTCAAGACTTTCCCTGACTGAGGGTGGATTTTTCATGATCACAATTACCCTATAACTACTTAAGTGTTCGGGGGCGGATGTCGGACAGCCTGTATAGTAACATGACCCTTGAAGTGTTAAATATTAGAACTTTGTATTACGGGATACCGTTAGGCTCCACCTCTTGGACTATCCTTTGTTCTGCATTTCAGTTTCAGTTTCAATTGTTTTCTCTATCCATCCAGCAATAAAGAAGCATGTTTGTTTGCCTCCAGTAAGAAGTAAGAGTGTGTTTCTTCTGCAATTATTATGACGAGTAGAGCAGCATTGAATGTTTATTGTTAAATGGTGAAATAAAAAGATAACTTGAAGTTATCTGAAAAACTGCCTACCCTAAGTTGCCTTTTGCTCTTTTAAAGCACTCACTATGCTCACAGTCATAGTGACTCTTACTGTTTCTAAATTGGCTATTTTATTTTGTATTCTCGTTGTCGCGATAGACACTTAAAATTGAATTTTTGAGAAAACAAGCTCCAGACTTGTTTTTAACTTCTTAGTTATTATAACATTATCTGTTTTGTTTGTGTTACACCTTTTGGTATCCCCTTGTTCACTGTATCCTTAACATCTTTTTTCTTATAAAAAAAATGGCAGTCATTTAATTCTAAACTTAGCAGACATGAGATAAGAGGAGAGGTCTTCTGATGGATAGGTAACAGGTTAAGAAACAAAAAGCAGAGAGTAGGAACAAATGGGCAGTTTTCCCAATGGAGGGATGTAAATAGTGTGACCCCTCAAGAATCTGGATTGGGACCAGTGTTGTTGTGGTTGTGGTTGTTGTTGTTTTAACTTGTTCATAAATTATGGCACCAAATTATTTTGGGTACTTTAAAGAAAATGAGACTGCAAAGAGCTCCAAAACACTATCTCCAAACTGGGGAAATGGGTATCAAATCCCCAAATGAGGTACGATGTACCCAAGTGTCGAATGATGCCCATCGTGGCAAAAAAAAAATCCAAAAGTTCACATATACAATGATGGGAAATGAGCTGGCAAGTGACTGACCAAGAAAGAGATCTTGGGGTTGTGGTGGACAGCTCAATGAAAATGTAAAGCCAGTGTGTGACTGTTGTGAAAATGGCGAACTCCATGTTGGAGATTATTAGGAATGGATTTTTTTAAAAAAAAAACCCTGCACCTGTCAACATCATAATGCCTTCTTTCAAATATGTGGTGCGACCACACAGAGCTCACAGGCCTTCAGATCACTATCCCAGTAGATCTACTCTCTGCCCAGCCCCAGGTTTGACAACACATAGCAATTACAGCTGGGTTGGATCTGTAATCTTTTTCTTATGACAAGGTGTGGAGAGGGATGATAGATCCAGGGGCAAAGCACATGCTTTGAATGCAAAAGGTCCCAGGCTCAATCCCTGAGCCTTCCATCTATGAGGAGCAGGGAACAGGTGATGGGAAAGTGAATGGGTGAATGAGTGAAGTCTAAAATCACCAGGATTCTCTAAACATCATCTCACTGCTCGTCTTGTGCCCAATTCCTGTTTGCATTTGCAATCATTGCTTGTGCTGCACAAATGTGAAAATTGCACAGATCAAGCAGTGATCAAAATGAAATTAGGAAAATGTTATTTGGAAAATTGCACAAATTAAGAAATTTGTGCAAATTTCCCCAAATTTGCAGAAATATCCTATTTTGTGCAGCTTTTCTCCATGGACTAATGCAGGGCTGATTCAGGGCTGATTTACAAAAATTAGGAAGTTTGCAGAAAATTGAACTGGGAAACTCGCAAATCAAACTTGAGCATGTGTCCAGCAATTTGTGAATATTTTTGGCAGACACATGCTTACATTGCAAAAACAAAATTCTCCTACCGTTCTCTGCCAGAGATCCTGGAGAGACACTGCCAGATCATATTAGGCCAGATGGACAAATAGTTTGACCTGGTAGACAGCAGTTTCCTGTATGTGGTGTTGAGCACATGCTGGGATGCAGTGCAGATAAATACGAATGGGAAAAAGATGATAATTCACCATGAGCTTGGACAGCCAATAAAGAAGTCACCTGGGGTAGGAGAACAAGGATCTGTTTTGGTATTCCTATAAAATCTTGTTTTCTATAACCCATAAATCAAAAACAAATTATCCCCTCTTTAAAATATACCCTGAACTGATGCTGCATATAAGAGTGTCCCCCCAGACCCAAGAAATGCCTTACATCTTCAGATTTTCTAAATAAGATGGGTGAATCAGCAAAAGTCACGCTCGCCATTGTTCTCTGAATTCCATCTCAAAGCTCATTGTGACTCAGATTGTGAGCTTTTTGTTCTTTTTCGCATGGAAATCCATGTGAATTTTAATTCATATTTTTCAAAATGTACACATCAGTAGTGCGCATGCACATATTCTTCTGCCATTGAATAAAGCATATTTCTGTGCATTTGCCAAAGGACACTTTTTCATTTTTCAAAGGTAGGCATGCTGCCGATCAAATGTTTTAGGTCCGCAAATCACATTGCAGGCTCAAAAATGTGTGGACCTCGACTGCAGATTGCATCCGAATCCGTGTTCGGTCTGGAAGAGGCGAACTGGTTAAATCCTGATCAAAAACATACTGCAACAAATTCCGTCTGCATTCCTAATTCTAATCTAAGAGGCTGGATTCTTTTGACTGCGCGGTCTCATGTCTTAGTCGAAGGGCTGGTGGAGGGTTAATTTTTCCACTGAGAAGGCTGAATATACGCTGGAGTTTTATGCGGAATGGCTGCCACCTAACAAGAGGCAGGATTTTGAGTGATGTTAATCCACATACTTCATTATGTTTTTAATTGTTTGCTCTCATTCTTTGGGGGGCGCATGCGCGCAAAAAGACAGGTGGGAATAATTCGCTTGGGGACCCTCTACATGCTCTCTCTACCACATTTAAATCATTCAGAAAACATAATATTGAAACTGTAAAGGTTTCGTTGTGCTGTAACTGAAGCCAGCTTGGAAAACAAAAGCGGGATGGGAGGAAAATGTACTTACTGTATCTTCTAAGAGCTTCTTTTTACATCCTCCTTTCCTCCCCCTCCAGTAGGATGGATTGAGGCAGTGTAAGGAAATCTGAATAACTAATCAGAGTCCTCATTAACCCCCTGCTGAGATGCTCAAACATTCACTTTGCTGTTTATGAAGCGGGGGGGGGGGGGGGGGAGAATCCGCATTAAAATTGATGTGTTATTAATCCCACTGTTCTAGACCTTGTGAGCACTGAATTCCGTTTATTTTGCCCAAGGCCAAACAGTATGGGGCTGGCTTCTGCAGGCCATGGTGACTTTCTATTATTTATTGGCCCAGTGCGGTGAGCCAGATTTCACATTGAGCAATACGTTAAACCTAATCACGATTGTTTCATATATTTTTCCATGCTCTCTCTCTCTCTCTCTCTCTCACACACACACACACACTTGCAAGTATTCAGATTTGTTCGCACGTAATTTTATTCAAACTGCACAGAGGCGACCCATATGCTCACAAGAACATACACACAAGAAAACACCAACCAACAACCTTAAAGTGTGCACGCTCCTGGAAGCCAGAAGAATACGAACATTCTTGGACGTTCAAGATCCTTGTTATGCTATTGGTTATTGCTGATTTGTTGAAAAGAGTGAACCTATAATAGTCTGGCCTTATAGCACAGGCCAAATTCAATTTTGGAGAAGCTTTTAGGAGCCTTGTTCCATTGATAGGTAGGGCCAAAGACAAAAGGAGCAGGGAACAGGGCAAAAAAAAAAAGAAAAAAGGAGGGACAAAGGCAAACTAGTTATAAGTAGTGGTATAGTGGTTAGTGTGTTGGACGGAAGTCGGGAGATCCAGGTTCTAGCCCCTGCTCAGCCATGGAAGCTCACTGGGTGACTTTGGAGCCAGTCACAGACTCTCTACCCAGCCTATCTCACAGGGCTGTTGTTGTGAGGATAAAATGGAGAGGAGGATTATGTATGCTGCCTTGAGTTGCTTCAGGAGGAAAAAAGGCAGGATATAAATGTAATTAATTAATTGATTGATTAATTGGGCAGAGACAAAGGCAAAAAAGGGCAGGGCTAAAATACTAAACCTAGAAACCTATTTTTTGTTTAAAGTTCTTACTGCCAGTAAGCAACCCTTCGGAGAGGCATTTCAACCTTTTAAAATGGGATGGGTGGGAAGCTGCACATAAATCAGGACACCACAAAACAATTGCTGGGGGAAAGGGGGTGGGAACAGAGAAGGGGGTGTGACCTTCTGAATAAACCCAGAGGGCCACATTGGGACCCCAAGCTTGAGGTTCTACATATCTGTTACAGCAGGTCTGAATATTTATCCACCTCACCCAGTATTCCCTATGCTGACTGGCATCAGCTCTCCAGAGATTCAGACATCAAGAGGACTTCCTGTTCTCATTCTTGACCCTTATTAATGGACTGAATCTGGGACCTTCGACATGAAAAACATGTGCTCTGCCACTAAAGTCTGGTTGATACAAATAAAAAGAGAACACAACTGGTTTTATATTAGATACTACGACATGGACTACTCCTGTTTCCTGCTTCAGCTGGCCAAGTCCTCCTCCATGGTACTCCATTCTGTTCCCCTTCCAAACTAGCTTTCTGTTCCCCCCACCCCCAACAGTCAAGACGTTTCAGGTGAATTTCTTTTTTTAGGAGGGGGGATTCCAGATGATGTTCCAGTTGTAACCCACCTATGCTACAACTGGAAAGTTCCTCTTTGTCCTGAAGGTTCCTGCATCTCCTGACACCCGGAGAATTCCACGATCCCTTCTGTGTTAGAACCTCCCTCATAATGCATCCCCAAATCAAAGCAAAGAACACAATCATATTGTCTTATTCCATTCCATTCCCTGGTTCCATTTCTAGATACTTCATCCATTGCCGTTGTTTGTCATGGGGACGAGACACCAGCACGGTGCGTGTGCAACATCTTTGCAACCATGCGTCGCATGACTCTCGCAAGAGATCAATATCTAAAAGGTGGCAGTTTGATAGGAGTTTGGGCTGCAGCTAATTTATGGGTGGGTTCAGCCTACCCCCCTCCACCCGCAGCTCGCAGGCTCGCTTACCTCCCACGGCATTCTAGTACAGTCAAGCCTGTCTGTTAATTAGGCGTTTGGGGAGACACAGCTTGAGCGCTGCACCGCTGACCATTCTGTAGCCTGCGGGCCACTTGGCTGGAGGGGGGAGCAGCTTAATCGTAAATCTCTCCTGAGTCGTCAGACTTTTAACATTGGATTAAAGTAAGTAGCCGAAGAGTCTCCAAGATGAAGCCCTTTCAGGGCTAACAGCACTCCTAGAAAAAATAGAAGAATGAACTCCCACACCAAGCTTACCTTTGGATCAAATTGTCTCTTTTTGCTTGCATACCCTCCAATATTGGGATATATAGTGGAGGCCAATGGTCCCAATTTCAATAGGGCTATGAATCCATTCTGGGTGTCAGTCAGAACCAGCCAAAACTTTAAAGGAGCTATCCAAGGTGCTGAACCCATTTTGCCGTTAGGCTTCAGCCCCTTGGATAGTTCCTTTGGCGTTCTGGCTGGTTCTGACTGAAACCCGGAATGGATTTACCGCCCCACCGAAATTGGAGCCACCAGCTTCCAGTGCGGATATGGCACTCCTATGTCTTCTTTTCAGAGCAAAGTGGGATACAACAACCAGGAAAACTGAGTTAGGTGGAGAGGAAAGGAGATGGCTTGGGATTTCCTGCTTTTTGGAGGGGGGGGGAAACAACGTATGAATGGGTGAGTAGGCAATTTAGTAGTTGTGAGCATCTCCTAATGGCTGCTAAATCCACTACTGCAGATAACTGCACAATGAATACTTTTGGTTATGGAAAAAACACTGGCCAGATAAAGTTTGGCTGAACCTCATTGTGGGCGGGGTGAGATAATGGATCAACTAAAGGTAGATAGAAATCAGCTGATGATGATTTTTATATAGTGTCATATATGTACAAGGCACTTTTCAAAGAACAGGTATGACAGGTCCCTACTCCAAGAGACTCTAAAACAAATGGGGAAAGCACCTGGAAAATGATATTCAGGGGAAGAATATGTGATCTCTAATTACAAGTAGCTATAATGAACTTGATTATAATAAGGCAGCCTTCTCCAATCTGGAGGCCTCTAGATGTTTTGAACTGCAATTCCCAGCATTCCTATGGACCTTCTGGATGGGGCTGGTGGGAGTTGAAGTCCAAAACATCTGGAGGGCATGTAGTTGGGAAAAGCTGCAGTAAGGTATATGGGGCTAAGGAGAGGGTCCAAAGGTTCATCCTCCAGTTATTTTTAGTTATCTGTGTATCATTCTTCAACTTTAGTGAACCATCAAAGAAGATATATTATGTTCCAAATAAATATGCAATGCTATATTTATTACTGTATTCTCTCTGTAATTCTTCTTCGTCCAGTCCTAGCTTCCACAGAACAGGGAGAACTTGGTGAGAGGACAGTTACAGTGCTTTTATCATTGCCTCCCTTTTTCCTATTAAACTTTTTAAAAAATACTCAAAGAGGTTGTTGGGCGAGGAAGAGATATTGTGAGCAAGGTTTCCAACTGTAGAATGATCAAACATAATAATATTCTGGACAGATGTTTTAAAAAATTGTGAATCTACAAGGTTTGGGGCAGGAGTGAGGAATGTGTCTTGGACTCCAGATGTTCTTGGACTCCAAATTCCATCAGCCTCAGCCAGCATGGCCAATGGCAAGGGATGATGGGAGTTGCAGCCCAGCACATGGAGGGACAAATTAATTCCTTCCCTGGATTAGGATGCAATCCTAGGGACTGCGTCTATGCTGCTCAGAACCGATCCATCCAGTCCAGCATTATGTTCACACAGTGGCCGACCAGCTGTTGACCAGGAAACCACAAGCAGGACACAAGGTTGCTCAGAGGCGTCCAAGTTTCCTATGCCCTGCCAGGCTGAAATCAGCAGGACAGGAAGAGTGGTGGAGCTGTTTGCCTCACTGCCCCCTAATGTCCTGTATTTTCAGCCCGTTTGGTAAGGGTGCTTTGGAGGGGCAGGGAAGGAAGCTGGAGGAGGCTCAGGATAACTCATGTCCTGGCCTCTCTGATCTCCTCCCCTCACCATCCACCAGAATGCCCCCTCTCCTCTTCCTCTGAGGTGCTTTCCTGACATTGGAGAAGCATCCAGCATGGGTCTTTCCATGCTGACTGCGAGGGGGAGGGGTCTGGGGTCAAATCTCTGACTCCCCCTTCCGAGGTTGGAGTGAGGTCAGAGGGGTTGCCTGAGGCATCCTATAGTACCTGAGATGCTCTCCCAGGGACCATGGGATTGCTCTTTTAGGGGTGTAGGAACCTGGCTTACATCAGCATGTACCTTTTTATAGAAGGTACTGTCTACTGTCTTTTGCAGAAAGCAGTTGCTCCCCGTGGTCTTAGGCAGAAGCCTTTCTCATCACTTGATCTGGTGATGCCAAGGTTTGAATGGGAACTTCTCCATGGAATGTGTGTGCTCTACCACTGAGTTATTGGCTCTTCCATAAATTGTCGACTTTATTATAGGCTTTTGACTTGTTGAAGGTCCAGAAGAATCCTGTTGTTCTAACTCTGGACAGACAATGTTACAGCAGTTGCTTTGCATATTCTCTGGTCTCCCTTGAGGGTTGTGCTTATGTATGCAGGTATATGAGCCTTCCCTTCTCCCACTCTCTGTGGACACCATCTTTTATTTTGACATAAGATTGACCTATGAGCACTCTAAGAAGAACCATCCTGGATCAGACCAAGATCCATCTAGTCCAGCATTCTGTTCACACACATAGGACGTGAGTGCAGTAATACCCTCCGTGTCATATCCCTCAGCAACTTCTTACATAGGCCTACTGCCTCGGATACTGGAGGCAGCATATAGCCATCTGATTGCCTTATAGTAGCCATTGATAGCCTTCTCCTCCATGAATTTCTCTAATCCCATTTTAAAGCCGTCCAAATTGGTGGCCATCACTACATCATATGATAGTGAATTCCATATTTTACATAGTTGAACCCTGAGTACTATCCAGACTATCTTCTCCTATATTAAAAGTGGCATATATCTTCAATGTGTGCATAATATCTTGAACATAAAGCTGCCTTCCCCAACCTAGGCCTCTCTTTTGACTGACATCCACTATCACTGACCATTGGTTGAGCTGGCTGGGGTTGATGAGATTTGGAGGCTGAAAAATCTGGTGGGACCCAGGTTCGGAAAAGTTGGCATAGAGCATCCAGCACAGTGACCAAGTTCTCATGGAAGTGGTCGCTTTTGACCCCCCCTCAAAACCCCTGCAGATAGAAAACTAGCAAGCCAGCAAGAAGACTAGGCTAAAACTCCCCTCCCTACTCTCTCATTTTATATGTGGAGGGAATGATACAGTCCAGAAGACACTGATTTTACCACATAGTGGGAACTCAGCCAGTGTTCAGCTATTTTAGCATTACTGCCATTTTGAAAGAGATCCAACCACAGTGATCCTAGCTGGTGGAACACCCTGTGAGTCCTGTAGGAACAAGGGCCAGTGCTTATGTTTTAATGTAAACTTAGCAATAAATTGAAATGTGTAAATGCCAGTTCCTCTGAATGTGTTCTGATTTCACATCTGTAGAGAATTCATGCTCAAAATTGGTACTCACTTGCCAAGGATGGGTTTGGCAGAATCCCATGGTTTCATCTTTGAAAATGGATTTCCTCACTTGGATTTCATGCTGAACTGTGAACTCCTAAAAATGTTAGTATTTTGGGGAAATGAGCTGTAGACTTGGTTCAGATGTAACCATGGTTTCCTGTTAAGAGAATGTGCTGTGGTGAGTGTTGGGTTCACACGCTTCTCCCTTCTTTGCATGTGAGGAGACAAAGACCTTGTTCACACGGCACGCTCAGCCATGGTGATTAAGCATTTTGAGTTAAACATTATAGCTTAGCATGTCATGTGAACCATAACTTAGCATGTCATGTGAACCATTCCTAACCATGTGGTTACATAACCATGGTTTAAACATGCTCACTAATCATTTGCTGCAAAGAGGTTAGTGACCTAACCATGGCTTAGTGTGTTGTCTGAACAAGCCCAAAGTGTCAAGATACTGGGGAGGGGGAGGATCATGGATTTACCTGCTTCCTCAATCCTCCCCCAACTTCTATATAGCCACTTGATGTCCAGGAGGGGAAGAGGGACATCATGGGTGCCAAATTTTATTTTTTTGTGAAGAGGAGCCAGTCGCACGGCCCTGATCCGGGGAAAAAGATAAATTTTTAAAAAAACCTCCACGCCCAACTCCCCCTCCATCCCAGGGATGGCACAATTGCTGCCCCCACCCCTGAAGGGCACAGAGCCCCCCCGAACAATTCTGTGCCCATTTTGAAAGCCAGAGGACATGGGAAGAAGCCGGGATGAGCGTCCACACACCTGCAGAGCTCGGGATCTTCCTGAGACCGCAGGAAAAATTGGGATAACTGAGGTCTCAGTTATCCCAGGGAAAGTATCTGCCTGTCCCTGGTTGCCCCTGGGATCCCCTGTGCATCATATGGACGCACAGGGACTCTCCTGAACTGTTCCCGGGATAACTGCATGGTGTAGACATGGCCTGTTTGTGGTTTGGAACAAAATACAGTTCCCTGTTCCATTCCAATGCAGGAAAGCATGATTTGCTTAAACCATGGTTAGTATAGCAACCCAAGATCAAGCCATTATTTGATATTTAGACATAAAATGAAACTGCAGCTTATTCCAACCCACAAACAGAAGTGTTGAACATCCTCCCCTTATGCATGAAGAAGGAGAGAAGGGGAAAGAGGTGCCCATGAGCCTGAGGTTCACCTCCACATATTCTCATAATGGGAAACTTTGGTTCTCCATTGCAACTTAATCATTGTGTGACATTGCATCTAAATGTTTTCAGCTGCAAATGGCAGTATGCCCCATTGAACATAATGGGACTTATTTCTAAGTAAGCATATAAAGGATTGCACTGTTGTTGTGCTACCTCCAGTATCAGAGGCAGTAAGCCTATATAACGGGGTTGCTGGGGAACATGGGTGGGAGGGTGCTGTTGCACCTTGTCCTGCTTGTGGGTCCTTGGTTGACGGCTGGCTGGCCACTGTGTGAACAGAGTGCTGGACTAGATGGACCCTTGGTCAGATCCAGCAGGGCTCTTCTTATGTTCTTATGCTTTCTAGAAGGTGTGTGTTTTGCAAAAAGAAAAAGAAGTCATTTGGCAGACATATGTCACTACTTCAAATGGCTCTATAAATTTCCTTTTCCACAACCCTACCGCAAAGGCCCTTTCAGTCTCTTAGTGTAAGGCACGTGATCCTCCCCTTTTCCCTCAATCAAATGTTGGTGCATTTGGCTTTGCCCTGTCTTATGCGGCAGCAAGGCAGAATTGCCTGAGCAGTGCTATAAATTCAGACAGCTTGATATGGCTGCACTTTCCTCATTCCCTCCTCTCAGTTTTGCCTTCTCCTTCTTTCTCTTGTCATATAAATTGTTGCACCTTCACTTCAAGGCACGGCTTATTGGCAGAGAAAATGAGATTAGGCAGGATCTCTCCACCTCTAAGCTTTCTTTGGGTGGTCGCAGGGAAAATGAAAACACGGCGAAGCATTAGTTACGGGGAGAAAAATCTGTTTATTTCCCCAGGCTCAAGAACCCTGGGGGCTACGGTGTCACCTGAGAAGCTCTCTTCTATTCTCGAATGTGTTTTATTAATCCCCAGTTGCTCGAACTGCATACAGCTGGATACAGCGAGGATGCCCTTACGACACAGTAGAGTGCGGCATGTGTCTTTAACGCAGGGTAGCACATGAACCTTTGCATGCACCATTCCAAAAAGGGAAGATTGAGAACGCAGCTACAGAGGAAGGGAAGCCATTGTTCTTAGGAAACTCACACAGGGCCATGCAGTAGGTTCTGGGAAATGGCTTTTAAGAATAAAATGTGGACACTGCGCAATGGTTTATTGCTTCATTCCTGAGGCCAAACCATAGTTGCTAGAGAGCTGAGGGTGGTGGGTACTCAAGATGGGGCTTTTTGTGTAGCAGCACCCTGGTTGTAGAACTTTCCCTATGGAGGTTAGGCTAGCATCCACTTTATTTGTTATTTTATTCCTTTTTAAAATTTATTATTGCATTTATATCCCACCCTTTTTCCTCTGCAAGGAACCTAAGGCGACTCACGTGGTCCTCATCCTCCTCTCCATTTTATCCTCACAACAACCCTGTGAAGTAGATTAAGATGAGAGTCAGTGACTGGTCAAAATCATCTCCATTATTGAGTGGGGACTAAAAACTGGATATCTCGAGTCCCAGTCTAACACTCTAACCACTATGCCACACCGTCTCTCTTTATTGTCCTTTAGAAGGCTGGTGAAAACTAGGGATGTGCACTGGATCGGACCCGATCCACGATCCGAGTCCGGTCCAGTGGGAAATCGGATAAATTATCCGATTTCCGATCCCGCAGCTGGATCGGCCGATCCAATCCGAACCGGTCCGAAAAAGCTCCGAACCGGTTCGGCGGATCGGCGGGCGCCCACTGGCGCCCACCGCCGCTTCCATTGGCGGGCGCCAGCGGGCGCCCGCCGATGAAAGTGGACAGCGGGGGGGGGAGGAGGGGGGCACTTACCTTCTCGGCCCGGTGGCTCCCGTCCGGCGCCGGCGCCTACTACTACTAGCAGGCTCCGCGGCCTGCTCTAGGGTGGCGCGCCGGGTGATGTCATCACCCGGCGCGCTACTCTAGAGCAGGCCGCGGAGCCTGCTGGTAGTAGTAGGCGCCGGCGCCGGACGGGAGCCACCGGGCCGGGAAGGTAAGGAGGGGGTGCGTGGAGGGGAGGAGGGGGCGCGCGGAGGGGGGAGGGGGGCCCTTACCTTTCCGGCCCGGCGGCTCCCGTCCGGCGCCGGCGCCTACTACTCCCAGCAGGCTCCGCGGCCTGCTCTAGGGTGGCGCGCCGGGTGATGTCATCACCCGGCGCGCTACTCTAGAGCAGGCTGCGGAGCCTGCTGGTAGTAGTAGGCGCCGGCGCCGGACGGGAGCCACCGGGCCGGGAAGGTAAGGAGGGGGTGCGTGGAGGGGAGGAGGGGCGCGCGGGGGGAGGGGGGCCCTTACCTTTCCGGCCCGGCGGCTCCCGTCCGGCGCCGGCGCCTACTACTCCCAGCAGGCTCCGCGGCCTGCTCTAGGATGGCGCGCCGGGTGATGTCATCACCCGGCACGCTACTCTAGAGCAGGCCGCGGAGCCTGCTGGAAGTAGTAGGCGCCGGCGCCGGACGGGAGCCGCCGGGCCGGAAAGGTAAGGAGGGGGTGCGTGGAGGGGAGGAGGCGCGCGGAGGGGGGAGGGGGGCCCTTACCTTTCCGGCCCGGCGGCTCCCGTCCGGCGCCGGCGCCTACTACTCCCAGCAGGCTCCGCGGCCTGCTCTAGGATGGCGCGCCGGGTGATGTCATCACCCGGCGCGCTACTCTAGAGCAGGCCGCGGAGCCTGCTGGAAGTAGTAGGCGCCGGCGCCGGACGGGAGCCGTCGGGCCGGAAAGGTAAGGAGGGGGTGCGTGGAGGGGAGGAGGGGGCGCGCGGAGGGGGGAGGGGGGCCCTTACCTGCCCGGCCCGGCGGCTCCCGTCCGGCGCCGGCGCCTACTACTCCCAGCAGGCTCCGCGGCCTGCTCCAGGGTGGCGCGCCGGGTGATGTCATCACCCGGCGCGCTACTCGAGAGTAGGCCGCGGAGCCCGCTGGTAGTAGCCGCCGGCGCCGGACGGGCCGAGAAGGTAAGTGGCGGGGAAGGGGGCTTACCCCCCCCCCGGAGCCGTCCGCTTCTATCCGCTGGCGCCCGCGGGCGCCAGCGGATGGAAGCGGGCGGCCCCAGGGGGGGTAGGGAGCGCGGGGGAGGGGGTTTACCTGCCGGGGCCGTCCACAGCGGACGGCCCCGGGGGGGGAGGGAGTTAGGCCCCCCCTTACCCACCCGCCGCCATTTTTTCCTCATAGACTTGCATTGCAATGCAAGTCTATGGGGAAAAAAATGGCGGCCGATCCAAAAATGTACGATTTTTGGGTCGGGATCGGACTCGATCCGGTCCGGGGGGCCTCCGATTTTGTCCGAACCGGTCCGGGACAAAATTGGAGGTCCCGATCCGGGTCCCGATCCGATCCGGGGGGTCCGTGCACACCCCTAGTGAAAACAACGTTATTTTAATGGTTAATGCTGCTCTCTGTTTTTATTAACCTGAGGGGGGAGTTGCAGGTTGTTCAGCTTTTTATAGTTAATGTATTTTATTTTTTTAGAGTTTTTATTTGTACATTACTCTGAGTGCTCAGTGAAAGGAGGGATAATTCAAAATTATTCTAAAGAATAAAATAGGCCAAATGTTAGTTAGTCCAAACGAGGGATGGCCGTCGTGGGAAAATCCACCCCTTTTTGAGCTCACTAGATTTCCCCAGAGCCCCTGGCCCAGCTTGCATTTGCAAGCTGAGCTGTGGGCTTTTTCCTGAAATCTGTAAATGTTCTCGGTTTGTAGTTGTTGTTGTTAAATCACTATTTATGCAAATTACAGCTGCAATTTCAGTAAATTTCATCTGAATTTCAAATTTCAGCTGAATTTTCCTTAAATTGGGCAAATTGCAGCCAAAATAGGCTTCGTTTTTCACAATTTGCACCTGCAACTCTTGCAAATTGAGGGTGCAGTTTGTGCAAATTATGCACATTATGACCTAATTTGCGCAAATTAAGCAAATTATGGGGGCAATTTGCATAGTAAATTACACAAATTGTAGCTGTAATTTGCATAATTGCTTAATTTAGGAAGCCCCTAAAATCCATGAGCTGGCCTGACTCAACACAGATTGAGTTGGGCCAGCTTGTGTGTAAGGATGCCAGAATCCAGGAGGCCGAGCTGCTGTAACCAGGGTGAACTTCACCCCACTCACCCATCCGGATGGATTCCTCTGACATCCTTACAAAATGATGGCTTGGAAACCCACTTCAAACCATTAATACATATATCAGGAGTGCAGGAGGCCACATCTGACCCTTCTGAGGTCCTAATCTGACCCTTTGGGATTCCTTAGAAGACCAATCCACTTCCCTCACAACCACTGTATGGTGGTTTTCTGGCTTTTGTGCATTCCCCCTACCCAATTCTAAATGGTTGAAATGCCTCTCCTAAGGCTTAGGAACTGGCAGCAAGAGCTTTAAGATAAAATGTGCTGGTCTTTTTATTTTTACATGTTGGCCTTGCCCCTTTTGCCTTTAGCTCCACCCACCACTGGGTTGCAGCCCCAAGAGCTCCTCCAATACGGAATTTGGCTATCAAGCTGAAAGATGTTCAACACCTCTGGTATTTATCAACAGAGTACTCTGATGGTTGAGTGTGTTTCAGTTTGGATGCAAAACAAACCACAACTGCAAACCTCGTTCAAATTCTGGTTTGTCATCCTGGTTATTGGGCAAGCAATGGTTTGTACAAGCCTAGTTTGCTTGCCTTGAATATAATGATGAGATGTGCTCTGCTTCTAAACCAGAAGCAATGGAAAATCAGAGCACGTGAGCAGAGATGGGAGGGCATTGGCACAAAGTTCCTTCATGTTGACCATATTATCATTGATTCTGGGAGCATCTCCGTTTTAGCAAATCTTTGTAGAAACTAGGCTTGGGACTGTTGAAAGGCATGTGGGGCAGAACTGGGAAACAGGGTTGAGTTGTCAATTCTGAACTAAATACACAAGCTCCTTGTTCTAACAAGACAGGCTGCAAAGCTTGATCAGTCATTACAAGGAAGCACTGAAGCCTTGGCAGCGGTTTGAAGCAGCAGCAATGAATTGTGCATTGGCTTATTTTTGTGCTTTCCAAAGGACTTTGGTTTGAGTGAAGGAATATGGAACTTTTCAGTATCTTGTCAGAGAGTGCTCGTCATTTGCTGATCTAGAGAACAAACTACACACTGGGGACATCTTTACATTAAGGGGAAATTACGTTGCTTACCCGGGGCATTTGTGCTTCCTACTTTTTGGTGTGGTTGTCATGGGCTGAATTACATGGATGGAGAGGGGCGACTACGTGGTTTGCATTGAATACTTCTGCCCTAATACTTCTGTTCACTTCATTTGAGATAGTGCCATCTACTTGTGGAAGATCCCACTTTTTTCCAGGTATTACCACTTTAAAAGTGGCTCTTTTCATTATGGAATTTTCAAGGGATGCAGTGGGAGATGCCCTGGTCATTCACGCCATCATTTAAAAAACCCGCAATCAGTGGCCAGTCAGAAGCATGCAATAAATTGCTCGTGAGTACTGGGCAACTGGAACCCTAGAACTTCAGCTGTACCACTTCAATTAAATTCTTAGACCTCAGTAAGTCCAGGCACTGCCTTCATCAGAAAGGCAATGAAAATGGCAACAGTGACTTTCTTTTCCCTATATTTAACTATAAATTATTGTTATCACCTAAAGAGAAACTGTCACCTTAATTGAGGCTCTTCAAAAATAGCACCTTTTACGAAGGCATTGCAATATGCAAATATATGTAAATATAATTGGCTGGTGCAAAAACAGATAATTAATTGGCCGAAGGCCTTTCCAAGGTGTGTGTGTGAGTGTGAATGTATCTGTCTGTATGCAGTTGAGTGTGCACAGTTGTTTTTTAGGATAGGAGAAGTAGGATGCTGCATCTAGGCCTCTGTTCCATCTTCGGAACACCTGACTGGTTGAACCTTCTTGAAAGAGCTCCCTGGCTTATTTTGGCAATGCAACTAGAAAAACCAAGGCAAGCAATTTAGAAAGGCGGGGCTTTGCCAGCCACGTCACCAATTGCCTCATGGGCTGCTTCTCCCACCAGGCGTGTCAGTGGCACGATAGCCAGTCCACAGGTGAAAACTTGTTTGAGATGGACAGTCAGAAAAACTCACCCCAAGCTTGATATTTAAAAAGGATGGTGGAGAATAGGGAAAACATTGGAATGCAATGATTTGGCAGTAATGGAGTGAAGAAATTGGGGCGGACATTAAGGGCAGGCATGGTTGGGCACCTGCCAAGAGGCCACACCCCAGCAGGGGCTCACTGATGAGAGCCCCCTGGACTTGCTCCTCCTCTTCACCATTGTAACCTGCTTGTTTGCTTCCCTCACTCTGGCCCAGATAATGATGGTGCTGAAAAGGAGGAGCAGTAGATGCCACGGCCTCCTTGCTCACTGGCTCTCTGCCTGCCAAGCAAGCAAGTGGGAGCCATGATGAGAAAGAGAGGAAGAGGACAAGCTATAGCAGCTGGTGACAATGGCAGTGAGAAAGTAGACTCACTGAGGGTAGGAGCCCATGGAGGGTATCTTGTTCAAGAGCCCTCTCACACCTGGAGCTGCCACTGGAAGGAATGGTATCAATTCCAAAGAAAACACCCAAGTTGTGCATTTAAAAGCCCCCAAAGAAAATGGATGTAAAAGTCCCACTAAGTGGATACAGAAGCCAGGATAAGGCATACAAAGACATAGCTCTTTGGATCCCAGCCATCAAAAATTGCTTAAGTTCATCAGAAGTGAAGGGGGAAATGCATGGAGAAATAGGAATAAGAATGATCTCCCTGTGAGCTTACGAAATTATTTTTCAGAGTATTGAAATGGCAAAAAGGTTTCAGGTATTTATGAATGGCTACAAAAACTTTGGATATATTTGCAGTGTCTGAAGTGGCTATTGTACTATTGTATTGAAGTATCGAACCCACCCTCATAGCAGCATAATGAATTTAAGTTGCCCATACTTCAGTACTTCAATGTTTTTATCTGCTTCTGCGATTAATGATAAAAACAGTGTTAACATGGGAAAATTCCCATATTCCACCAGAAACCGATATTATGGGAAGAGATGGAATGTAGCTACATGGGAACATTAAGAAACTTAGTGGGAATGGATAATGGGAGAACCACAATACGAGATTTGAAACTATTGGAATGGCCAATTAATCAGTGAAATAATTTATTGGTTTTCTGTCAATCTCTTGTCAATTAGCAACTGGAGAGCCAATGTGGTGTGGTGGTTAGAGTGTTGAACTAGGATTTGGGAGACCCGGGTTCTAGTCCCCACTCAGCCATGAAGCTCACAGGGTGATTTGAGGCTAGTCACTCACTCTAATATGGACAGAAGGAGCCACCTTGGGTTCTTTGTGAGAGGGGAAAAGGTGGAACTGAAATGTAATAAAGATATAATAAATAAATAAATAAATAAATAAATAAATAAATAAATAATAAAATCCCCTAAGGTAGCCTTCCTCAACTTAGTCCTCTCTATATATGTTGGATTACAACCCCCATCATACCACCCAGCATTCTGGATGGGGATAATGGAAGCTTGATCCAACACACCTGGAGGGCACCAGGATGAAGGATGCCCTAAGGAATGGCATTTATATAGCAAGAACTTTGGGAGACAGGGTTATCTAACCGGGTATTCCCAAATGACAATTATTTTCAGAGACAGGTAAAATGGGGGACTGACCCTAGTAAATAGGGACAGTTAGGGCACGTGGCATATTTGCAAAGCTGTTTCATGCCCTGAGCCTATTTGGCTAGGTCATTCTTGTGATTTTCAATCCCTGAAAAACAAATAGATAAACAAATCACTTTTTTTCTTTTTCTTTTCTATTTCTGACGTTGGTCAGAATCAGGAAGAATCTTTGGGTGGTGGCCAGAGGCATTTCTGAAGATTGACGTGGAAATAGCCAGGCTGAGTTTAGCTTCTGTTGCTTTTGAAGACTGTAGTTGTGGTTGTTTTTTTTCACAGATTGCTGCATCCTCTTCTCTCCAGCTGATGGTTTTATCTGTCTCTTTTCAGGTGGCTTTGCTCTGGCTGGAAGAAGCGGCTTTTGTGTTACCAGCACAGAAAGGGCAGAGGGGAAAGTTTCAAAAGACAAGCGGCTCCCGGAGCACCCTCTATAGTAAGCGCTGCATTGCCATCATTTCCCATACAAAACCGTGGAGCGGATTGATTTCCATAAGTCCAACCAACCAACAAAAAGCTACTTTATACACAGAACTGATAGTGATGCTTTATAGGATGGAATACACACACACACACACACACACACACACACACACCCCGACCTCAATAAAATAACCTCTCAGAAGCTAGGATTTGGCATGTGTGGATGTAGCAATAGGGTTTAACTTTTGTCTGCCCTCCACCCCATACGGACTCACATACACAGAGCTGTGTGTGTGTGTGTGTGTGTGTGTGTTTCACATTAGAAATGGATGTTGGTTTAGGAAAAAGAAAAACAAAAAAGATCTATTAGGGTGAAAAATACTCCGATGTAAAGCAAGTCTCCTTCTCTGCTGAAAGAAGTAATTTGAAGACACTTTAAGGGTATTATGGCTCCAGGAAAAAATCTCTTCCTGTGGCTTTTAACAATTTAACTGATTAGTTTTTAAAAAGCATGATACTTTAAAAAGAAAATCCGAACGCATTCCTCTCTAAACAGAGCTTTGCAGAGCGCACACTGTTTCCAGTGGATATGTGTTGTTCACTCCCTCCCACCCCTCTCCTGTCTCTAAGCTGCCTCCCTCTCCCCTCCACCCTCATCCTTTGGCGTTTTATCTTGCAACCTCCCGTCTGTTCTGTGCAGCTCTCTGCCTTCTCCCCCCATCCTTCTCTTTACTTCCACACTTTGAAGACCACAGACTGTCCGTCTTTCTTTCAGTTTCTTTGCCAACGAAACCCTTGCCTTTTCAATCCCTTGTCTCTTGGGTCCAGCCTTCACCCACCCACCCTTTTTCTCAAAAGTCCAAATCTGTGTAGGCTGAATATGGACAAGAAGCAGTTGGGATCACACCTGCTTGTCTAGCTCCCGATCTCTGTTTATGGGCTCTGAATGCACACAGGCTAACTGGCATGATCCACATCCCGCTCCTTGCTTTCAGCCTCCCTGGATTCTGATCCTGTGAAAAAGGGCCTCTTGTTGTCTCAGTACCTATGCTTTTGTCCACCTTCACGACAACAACACTTTTTCTCTAGCTTTAAACATCAACCACTGGCATAAAATCAATGAAAGTGCAGTAATTTGGTACAGCTATCCCCAGTACTTGGCAAGGAAACTTACAGACTGTTTCAAAGTCATAAGAACACAAGATGAACCCTGCTGGATCAGACCAAAAGATTATCTAACCCAGCATCCAGTCTTCCACCGTGGACAATCAGATGCCTCTCTGGGAAGCCCACAACTGAGACATGAGGGCAACTGTTATTCAGAGCCATGTTGCCTCTGATCAAGGAGATAGCATATATCACCAGAAATGACTATTAGCCAGTCATAGCCCCACATATATCATTTTGCAGTAGACCAGACAGGATATTTATGGAACTTGGCTAACTATAGCCAGGCTGTCTCTGCCTGGGTGGGATCACAACTGGCACACCAGTCAATAATGATGAAAAGGTTGTTGTGAAGATAACAGGGCCCAGTGGTTAGAGCTGAAAGCTTGTATACCAGTCTTCCCCTACCTGGCAGCATGCTGGCCAGGAATTATACCTGGAGGGCACCTGATTGCCCTGATCTTGCCTACCTTTCCTAATCTCTTGGAGGAACGGCTGGAATAAAATGTACTAAATTAAAAAAAATAATAGTAAACTTAGGACCACGCTGTCGCATAAAAGCCCATGCATTGTATATAGCTGGTTGTCGAGCATCAGAGCCAAAATGGCAACTAAGATGCCCTTGAGGGGTTCAGTAGCACTCCAACAAAAGTAAGATGAGTACCTTGGGCACTCTGACAACAACTTCATGGATTCCAGTTTCCGCATGGCAGGGATTTCAGTAATGTTCCAAATTATCCCTAGATGACTTGGATCAGAATCGCTATCTGGCCAATAGCCTGTGCTTAAGTTAAGGTGCCCATTTGGAAAACTCAGTATACAGTTTCCTCAGGAGTCTGCCCCAGAGATGTAGATGGCTTTCCCACTGTTCCTTGTGCGCTTTACATCATGTTGCTATTCAGACTCTGCTACGTGGATTCCTGCTCATGGGAATGCGTTCCAGTTAGGTGCACTTTTTTAAAAGTTGGAGTTTTTAGCAACATCTTTTTTCTTTCATGAGAAATGCAACCTAGCAAGACGGTTAGGTGTCTCTCCTGCTAATTCCTCTGTACAGTTTGGTAAGGCTGTTTGTGAAGCTGTGAAGAGGGAGTTTTGTTGCCTTTCCCAATAGTGTGTGTGTGTGTGTGTGTGTGTGTGATGTAGATGAAAATTCATATTTTACAAGGTTCTCCCCTCCCAGCCCCAGATATATTTCCAAAGAGTGTCTGCTCACGGTACATCAGGTGTTTCCTTCACATTTGAATTAGAATTTTGCCAGGAGTGACCAGGAGGTCCAGGCCTTTGCATAAAAGATCTTCTGTCAGAACAGGGATTTTTTTCCCACCTCCATAAATAGCTCTTCTTTGCTATCTGCATTTAAATTGTTACACACATTGGAAAAATAGCAGGTTCACTCTGGCACCGTCTTGATGGCAGCGCGTTGGCACCGGGATGCCTTGGGCCCTCGCACTCCTTTCTGGCATCTGCACGGGAAGGAATGCAAATGTGGAGTTGCTGCCGCCGCCACACTGAACACTGGGGAGGGGAGAGGAACGGGGCAGCCAGAGGGGGAGGAAGGAAGGGACGCGGATTGGTTCACATCCCTCTGGCTGCCTCGTTCCCCTCCCCGGTGCTCGGTGCAGCGGCAGCGGCAGCTCTGCACTCAGGAGGAACGGGGCAGCCAGAAGGAGGTCAGAGCTGGTTTGGGCGCCATGCGTCCCTCTCTTCCTCCCCCTCCAGCTGCTCGTTCCTTCCTCCATTTGTACAAAAAAATGGGATGGGGTGGCCAGAGGGGGAGAAAGAGAGGGACGCATGGCGCTCGAACCAGCCCTCCTCCAGCCGATGACGACCAATCAGCTGTCGCCATCGGCTGTGCAGGCTCCGCAGGAAAAAAGTCAGGGTAAGTGCCCGACTTTTTTACAGCAAAGTTTAGGGGGTTTGGCCCTGGATGGCTCCGGAGTGGCGGCTGCCACTCCGAAGCCACCGTGGGGAAGCTCCTGTCTAGAGGTACCCTCTGTCTTTCTTTCTAAACTAGTGAGAAGAGCATTGATTTTTTTTCTCCAAAAGGATCTATTGGACAAGTAGCTTTTTTCCCACTCTCTATTTTGCTGTTAAGGACCAGAGAAAATAAGTATAATTAAAGAGGCTGGTACGAACGTTCTCTGTGAAAGCTAGGGCTGGCTTTTGGGCCATTAAATTTAAACAGTTCTGTGGCACCCTAGGGATTAGTGGATTGTTGCGGTACAAGCTTTTATAGATCGCAACCTAATTCATTCATTTATAAACATTCATAATAAATCAGTTAGTTTGTAACAGCCCAGTCCTCTAAAGTTGGCGGCCGACATGATGGGTGCTTTCAAACTGAGGGCTCGTAGCACTACCAATGAGAAGGCATCAGGCAGTTCCATCCATCTTTTCTAAATGGATTATCTGCAGTAAGAGAAAAAGATGGAAGAAGTGGTAGGAAAACACAGGAAGAGGATGACCTGAAGATGACATTGTCTGGATTCCTTGTAAAACTCTGTGAATAAGGCAGGGCAATAAGGCTATAAAAGCCTCGTGAGGAAGTCCAAGTACATCTTGTGGTAGCAAGTTCCATAGTTTGAGTAGTACGCTGTGTGAAGATGTACTTCCTTTTGTGTGTCCTGAATCTCCCACCATTCAGCTTCATGGGATGACCCCATTGGGTTCTAGTATTATCAATGACGGTGAAATAACTCTCCCTCTCCACTTTCTCCACACCATGTATAATTTTATATACTTCTATCATGTCCCCCTGTAGTCGTATTTTTTTCTAAGTTAAAAAGGCCCAGAAATTGTAGCCTTTTCTTATAAGCAGGGATGTCACAGGACGGTCCAGGAGACCAACAAACTCGCCCATGTCCATCCCCTTAGGGATGCCGTGAGCATCCGACTGGGTCCATGAGGGCAGTGAACACCCCCCCCCCAGCGTCCGGCCCTCACAGACCCAGTTGGATGCACTCAGTGGAAGTGTGGACCTGTGCCTGAGCACTCGTGAGCTCCCTGCAGGCGTTCAGGCACAGGTCCGCCCTGGCTTCTGGCCCTTTCTCCCTGCTGCATTAATAATGGCTGCTATTAACGCAGCAGGGGGAATGCGCAACTTCCAGAAACCGCACATCTCCCCCCACATGCCAATGAGAGACTTAAAGGCCCTATTAATGCACGGGTAAACCTTTAAGGCCCTCATTGGCGCAGGGGGGGGGTGCATTAACGGCTCACCCATGTTGAAAGGACATAAAAGTTCCTCACCTCTGAATTAAAAGGAGATATAAGTTCTTCACCCCTATTGAAAGGAGATTGAAGTGAGAAGCCAATTCAGCTGTGCTACCATCTATCTAACAGGAAATGTTGCATTTTGTGCAAGGGCCTGACTTCTCTTTGCAACCCCTCGCCATGTTTCACAGTCCCTTCTGTCTGTGTCTGCCAGTGTAACTATCATCCCCATTTCCTCAGCTTGTATAACTTTTACCCTTTTCTGTTTATTTTGGAGAGCGCTACCCCATCTACGAAAACCTTACGATCTTTGCAGTCTTCTTCTCCATCCACTTACAGATCAAAACAATGTTGTTTAATGCTTCCGTTCAAGGTACATTAACCTTGTCTGCTGAAGTTCTCCCTGCCTGTTGCTGGTCTTTTTTATTATTACTGTTATGATATTATTATTATGGTGTTTATGTTATAGACACATCCCTGGAGCATTCTAGGTTTAAAGATTGGTTTGTGATGAGTTCCTTTGGAGGGAAGAAAATGGCTTGTTTGTAATTGTTACCTTCAGACATGTTGCAGCAACCCCCACCACCAGTCCACACCCCATCACACCTACACACATACACAGAGCCTCTGAGTCAGGCATTTTCAGACCACACATTTTGAAAAGACCTCAAGGGATTTGCCTGGATTCTTTGATGTTGGCAATGGAGGGTGAAATCCTTCTGCAGTTCAGAAGGTCACTAGGTGCTAGTTCGTAAACCTTTTTTTGAGGGCCCACCACTATCAGCATCTTTAGGCAACTACCAAGGCCCTCTGCTGATGGCTGCCTTGCCCCTGCCCCTTCATTTTTTTTCCTGGCCCAGCACTCTGAGCAGCACCTGGCAGCTGGTTGTAGCCACCCTATTGAATTTCGCACAATGCCCTGGACCTAGCCTGATTCTGGAGCATTGTGGGACATTTAAAAGTGTCTCAAGCCAGCTGCCCGACACTGCTTGGAGCAATGCCACTACAGGCATAGAAGCTGCACCCAAAGGCTCACTGACAGGGGACAACCCCTCCAAGAGACCCCCCTCCACCCTCAAACCTGGTGTGAATCCTGCACCACTGGGAACTTTTCTGCTTGCCTCATGTGGCCATAAGAATCCTAGAGACGGTGCTGGAGAAATTAACTTCTTATACATTCCTATGGAAATTGTCCCGGTCTGCACTTTTCTGACAAACGTGTGGATCCGAAACGAAGCCGTCCGACAGGTTTTGCACCTCTCCAAATGTTGCTCTGTGGTTTCTAGGCAGTTTCAACTTATCAAAATGCGCATTTAAATGTGGGTTTTGAGAGAAAATAGACATTTAAATAAATAATAAAATATGTATTTCATTATGGATTTTGAGACGGTTTTAAACAAAATTAATGCAGATTAATGTGGAGCTGGAATGGCATGGAACTTTGGATAAAAATGTATGAAACTGAGACAGTCCAGACATAGGCAAACTGCTCCACTCCGAAAGAATCCTGAGGTAGTAGAGAGGGCTGTACCATTTCAGTTTATTATTATTATTTTATAAAGCACTTACAAATTTGTAGGCATCATATGGACATTAAAAGATTACACAGACTCTGCTTACAGTCTCAAAGACACAATTTAAAAAAATAGGAAGAGAAAGAGAAAACAAGTAAATGCAGGTACAAGGATTTCCTAGCAGTGGAGGCTGATGGCTCTGATTTCAGCAGGACTGGGAATCCATTCTGGGCTTCGGTCAGAATCAGCCAGAATGGTAAAGGAGCTGGCCAAGGTGCTCAGCCCTATCCCCAAAATAAGGTTCAAAACCTTGGAGAGCTCCTTTAGAATTCTCACTGGTTTGGACTAAAACCCAGAATGGATTCCCAGCCCCATTGAGGCCAGAGCCATCAGCCTCCACTGCTTTCCAGTGACAGATCGCCAGATGGAATCGCCACTGAGGGCCAGAATAAACATTACTTTTAATACGCTCACACATTCTAATTATGATCTGCACCTGCAATTTGTATAGGGGAACAAACCATTCACTTTAGTGGGAGCTTTTTTGGCCCTATGCAAACTGCATGGAAGTTGTTGTCAGTAGCATGCTAGAACTGGACCCGGAAAACCCTCAGTCCTGCTTGCAGTTGGCCTGTCTGGTGTGCTGTCCTTACCGCAGCTTGAAACCTCTCTCAGGCAGTGTATTATTCTCAGGCTCTGGACTGGTGCTGCCCATCCAGAACGGCCATTGGTTCCACCACCACCACCAGTACAGGAATGGCTAGAAAAAGCTTCCTGTTTGAGCTGGGATGTTACTTGGGCAGCAACAGCCTTCCAAGTGTGTTTCTGTATGGTTTTCACTCTATGTCTCTGGCTCAACTTCTAGTGCCAGACTCACCCCTGATAGCAGCCTCATAATGCTCAGCCATGACACACAGCAGCATCTTTCAGCAAAAAAAAAAAATTGGTTCTAAGCATTTCGTTTGTAAAGTTACCATTGAGGTCTGCCTGCTTGAATTTGGTCTGCTCATGATAGTCTTGCTTCAAACAAGTGACAACGTCAGGAGATGGGGCCAGCCCTATTATTAGGGAGAGCGAGGTGGCTGCCTCAGACAGAAGATGCTGGGAAATGGCAGCAAGGTGTTGTAGGAGAGAGTTTGTATGAAACACAGTTTGCCCTGTACTCCCTAAGTTAGCCTGGTGCCCTCAGGTGCAGGGAAGGATGCTGTTCCATGACCACTGTGGAAGAAAGATACTACTGGCAGTTCAGTTGGCTTTTGTATACGGAATGGGAGGGAGTGCCATCTTGTTCTTTGCCTCAGGCAGCAAAATGTCTTGGGCCGGCCCTGGTCAGGACAGGAGTGGGGAAACTCAGACCACAAGGGCCAAATGAGGCCCTCCTGAGATCTCAATCTGCCCTTCTGGGGTGCTTCAGATGGCCACACCCCTTCCCCAGACCCCATCTCCTTTCCCCCATCCAGCAACCCATTGGTGGTTTCCTGGCATGTGTTCAGTGTTTTTATTCCCCACTCTGAATATTGATATTTTTCATATTTTGAATCCACTCGTTTTACCTTTGACTCCACCCCCTTTGCCTTCAGACCCAACCAACGCTATAATGTGTCCCCTAAAGCTTCTCTAATACTGAATTTCATATTAGGGCAAAAAGAGGTTCCCATCCCTGCCTTATGGACTATAGGGGCCTGTTCAGACAATTCACTAAGCCATGGTTAGGCCTCTAACCCATTTGCAGCAAATGTTTAGTGAGCATGTTTAAACCGTGGTTATGTACCCACCATGGTTAAGAATGGTTCACACGACATCCTAAGTCATGGTTCACATGACACGCTAAGCCATAATGTTTAGCTCAAAATGCTTAACCACTGTGGCTTAGCGGGTAATCTGGACAGTCACTGTCTCCTCCATAACCAGCGTTGGGAGGCCATTTTTCCTTTTTTCACCAACAACAATGACTAGCATGTCAAGTTTTGGGTACACTAGGCAGCTGGATGCCCAAAGCAATGCAAAAGAGCTGGCCCAGGAGTACAATTGGAATCAGTTGTGGGTTCTCTTCCTTCTTAAATTGTTGGAAGGCATTGAACCAGGCTGTGTTATACAAGTGCTACAGAAGGGGGTGGATTTTGCCATCAAAATGCAGGAAACCAGGCAGGGAAATAATGAAATATTCAACCGCTATTTACGGAATTGATTTGAAGATCAAGAAGTTACGAGCAGCTAGATGAAAAGGATTAAGTAGGAAGCGTGAATGGAGAGACACTGTGGTGCAGAATTAAATTGGCGATTCAGCTGTTCAATACTTGACGTGGGTTTTATGCGCAAGGAAGAGAAAGGAATGGGCATGCCCTGCAGACATGGGCTGGCCAAGCTTTCTAAAGGGTAGGGTGATCTATCTTCCCAGTGGGGATGCATGGAGTTCCCTCCCCTCCACTTGCCCAAGCAAAATGCAGCCTTTTCCGTATATCTCTTGGGATTTTGCTTTTGTTTCTGCATCTTGAGACTGTGGGAGGAAGTGACCTTCTGATCTGCTCCTTGACCTTCCCCATCCAAATAATACAGGGAGAAGTGTGGGTGGTGTGTCTTACTTTTATTGTGGTGTTTGATGAGGAGGAATGAGGCATCGCCTTGCTTTTCACTATCTTTTGAAGAGCCACAGTGTTCTCCATCCGGTGGAGTCTGGTGGCTCCAATTTCACTGGGGCTCTATCCATGCTCTACAGACACATGCATAACCCATGATTGGATCCCTCATGCTCCAACTCATGATCCCTAGATCTCAAGAAGCAGGGAGGGCAGGGTTAAAGCACTCCATCCCTGCGTGTTGAGGTATATGTGGGGGGAGAGCATCTGTGTGTGCATGCAAAACATTTGATGTATGATTCACACATGTCCTTTTCCCACCCTGCCAGCGTGTCTAGTGCGAGAGCAGGCTTTTGTGGGCGGAGGGGAGGGAGGAAAGGAAGGTACACATGCTTCCGGCATGTGTACAACATGAGGCATGGGCAGGGCTGGCCTATAAAGGTAAGCCCCACACACATCCCCGGCCTCTTTCGTTTTCTGGCACTGCTTGCTGCTCCAAGTTATGAAGTGATGCACATGAACTGGTGGACATGCACCTATGAATGAACTAACCCCTCATTCCTTATTTGTGATGGGATCATGCATTCTTACAACAGCTTTGCCATCATTAGATTTGCATCTGTGCAATTAGCGCTGATTAGAAAAAGAAAAGAACATCCAGTATGGAATGCATTCATAGGGCAGACGTCTGAAAATATCTTCTTGCTAGAGTAAAGGAATGTGGTGTGAATGAAGAAAACCATCTTCTCTTCTTCCAACATCAAGATGGCAATAACGCCCCCCCCCTTCTGTTTTCATAGACCCATTTAAAAGTGGTCCTTTTGGATGCTGCAGATTTTAGAGTCAATGTGAGTCTGATGATGGAGCAGAGGGCAGGATGAAAGAAGTTTGTGTGTGCACATTGTGTGCACACATGCATGTGTACATGTATGTCTATATGAGAGAGAGAGAGAGAGAGGGAGAGAGAATGAATAAAACCTATGTTATTACCATTATACTACTCAGAGTGGCATGTTTTCCAAATAAATGCCATTCATAGTCATCTGGAGCCTGCAGTGTTTTCTTTTGAGTGACTCAGCAGCCTATATTCCAACTGGGCATTTATTTATTTTTTACTGCTGCGTGAAGTCATGCCATTAATCAACAGAAACTAAACACAAAATGGATATGAGGATCATTTCGCTCAGTGCTACCATTTCTGCAGATGGATTGAGTTCAGGGCAAGGAAGGATCTCTAGAGGTCACTTTGGGCTAAATTGGAACAGCCGTCAGTGAAGAGAGCTGGACTCGGCCGGTCTGCTGTGTTTTTAGATTTTCCTGCATGATGAGCTAAAGGGATGAAGGTAAACCTTGCTCCTGGCTTTTACTCTCTTTCCAGAGATGGATACATCATGGACTTTCAGATCCCAAACACACTCAAGGCTAGCTCATGTTTGGATTCTAGATGTGTTGGGATTCTAGACGTGGCACAGTGGCAGAGGGAGCTTTGCTGTGAGTGTGCACAGACATGCCTGAATTAGTGCATATAATTATTAGTGTAAATTAAGGCCTTAAAGAAAGGTGAGACAGGCTTGTGTAATTAGGGATGGGAAAGAAATGTGTTTCACTCACAATTTTATGGAAACTTACCTAATTTCATACGTTTAGACCAATACATGAACCAAAACTGATTTATCCTTTGAAATTTGCACTTTTCCAAATTTTGCAATGGATTTCTCCAATTATTTTTTAATACATACAAAATGTGAATACTGGGGAAAACTGCACACAAAAATGTGTAGCCTAATGAAAATCACATTCAAAGATGCATTATACTGGGGAAATTGCTTGAGGGGGGGGGGAATCTATACATTAGGCAAACCGTACAATATAATGCATGTGTACAACTTTTGTATATGAATTTTCATGTGACTTGGGCTCACTCCATAATTATCTGAAACATTCTGAAATGGAGAAATTCATACTCAAAACTCCTCAATTTCAAGCCTTGGTTGCAGGACGTATTTCTTTTTCTTTGCTCTACTTTGGCCTTGGTATGCTTGGATCGGCTAGGGTGATTCCCCCCCCCCTCCACCCAGCACCATACTGTTCAAGCACAGCACTTTGTAGTCCCCAGTGGATTTTGCAGGACTCATCATGTGTATCTTTCCTCCGACAGATACATCCATGGAGTCACATGAAGTCTGTGACAGCTTTACACCATTATTTCAAGATTCATAGCTGTAGGTTCCCAGTGAGAGAGAGCTGTCCAAATCTTTCTAGCAAACAGAATGCTGTTCCTGGCATATTTATTGCAGCAAAGCAAATTTGTGTCCCAAAGATAAATATAGTGTTATCAGCAACAGCTGTCTCTCATTTTTATTTGTTTTTACATTTGACTATAAGTTCAATTCTCTAAAAACACCCAGAGCTGTAAATCCAAAGACAAGTGGCCCTTATGATTGAGTAGCTTGGGATGTTTAGGGGCTGTGATTTAGGGAGCACATTTCTGGTACACAAGACAATTCAATAATGTGCCATACTGCCACCCTCTGGAATATGCAAAAAAACAAAATGAGGTGCAAGGTCACATTTCATCCAGAATTGAGCTGGCTGTGGGCAGTTTAGTGGCTCTGGGCAGGGCCTGTCTCCATATTTGTGCTTTGTACTTGGGCATGCATCACCAACAGATTTACTAACTTCCACCCACTCACATTCATGATAAATCAGTCAAAATTTACACATCGTGGGCATAAACGTGGCTGAAGGAGGATACGGGGCAGAATCTGGGTCATTATAAGTCTCTCTTCTCTTGGTCCAGGCAATTTGGGTGGTTACATTCTGGGACAGGAGCTGGGGTGGTGATCAGCTCAAGAGGTTTAGGCCTGATCTACATATGCATGAAAATGAGATACTAAAATCCTAAGGAAGTGGAAAGAAGGAATGCATCGCTATCCCTATGAAACCTTGTTCAGCCTGAAATGGGTTAAGCTTTTGTGAGCACATCTTGAACCCTTGCAAAAGACTTGTGGGTGATTGAATAGGGTAGCCACGTACAGATCTCCCCCCCCCAAAAAAATCCAACAATCACGCATCACCAAAATAAAAAAGATCTTTATACCAGACTTGGACCAGACTTGCCATCAAATGGAGAATGTCTTGAAATAGAGGACATTCCTCTGACAGCCCTTCAAATAGAGAATGTAGTGCCACCCTATACTTGAAGAACTCAGTGCCTCCCCTTCTCCTTCCCACCATGAGCCCAGAAAGCTTGGTTGGGGCATGGGACGGAGGAGTGGCAGTGGGCACTCCAAATCTCCAATGGAGAGGCTTTTCTCACCAGGGATGGGACCAGGAGCACTAGAGTCCACAGCATCCCTGGAGGGAAAGGACCCTTAGTCAGGGAACTGGATCTTTTGTCAATGACACAGACAACTTCTGTTCCTCCCCAAACAGGTGAGAGGCCATGGCTCAGTTGTAGCCCTCCTGTTTTCATGGAGAAAGTCCCAGGTGTCTCTAGAAAGAAGATCAGGTAGCAGGTGATGTGAAAGACTCTAGAGCAGCTTTCCCACCAGTGGCTCCAATGTCAGTGGGGTGGTGAATCTGCTCCAGGTTTCAGTCAGAACCAGCCATGACAGACAATACGAGTGTAGATGTGCATGTAGTCTGACCTGGTATAAGTCAGTGTCCTATGTTCCAGTTTTAACAGTGCTTTAAAAACAGGATAGATAGATAGATAACACAGAATAAACATTTGACTGGATAAACATCACATTAGCAGTGGAGGCTGGTAGCTCCGATTCCGGTGCATCTGTAATTCCACTATGGGTTTTAGTCAGAACCAACCAGATCTAAAGGATCTATCCAAGGTACTGAACTCTATCCCACAATGGGTTCATCACCTTGGATAGCTCCTTTGAGAGTCCTGGCTGGTTCTGACTGAAACCTGGAATGGATTCAAAGCCTCCACTGGATGTTAGGCACTTGATGGTAGTAGAAAAAGTGAACAACCCAAACAAAGCAGCAGGGGAAGAGCAACCAAGAAGAGGTAATCAGGATCCAATCCTGGGTTATACATGTGTCTTTACAGGAGCAAAGGTACGCTGGGGTGTGTAGGGAGCAGCGAAACGTCCCGTCCCCCCCGTCCAGGTCACAGAAATATTTGTATGCTCCCATGATATCTCTGATCTTGTAATACAGCCTTTCTCCAACCTGGTACCTTGAGATTTGTTGGACTCCAACTCCCATCATTCCCAGCCAGTGGCCACGCTGGCTGGGAATGGTGGGAATTGCAGCCCAAGACATCATGAGAACACCAGATTACAGAGGGCTTTGTAGCAAATTCCACCCACTTGCTGAGAGCGTTAAAGCGCTGAACTTTCTCACGTGAGATTAACTGTTACGATGCTTTGCAACCAGTCCTTGAACATTCTGCCTTTTGCCAAAAGGTTTAATCTGGGAGGGAGTCAGAGGGCTTAACACATCCCATGAGAAATCTAGCATCGTCCACTCAGTGGAGAGGTAGAGTTTGTTGTTTAATATTTTCCAGTCATTGTATCCTCGGTGAGGACACAAAATGGAGCCTCTCATTTCTGCAGCTCCCAAACCTGTCTGGGGCCTGTCTCTGCTTCATCATCATCATCATCATCATCATCATCATCATCACACCAGAAACTATACAGAAATCCTTCAGAAACTGGGCCTGTCAAAATTTATCCACGCCAATATCCAGAAAGCAGTCATACTTAAAACATGCTCAATAATCAGGAAATTCCTGAATCAGTAAAAGACAGCATGATTTGGCAAAGCCTGTCATTATGTCCGTCTAGAAAAACTGCCATGAGCGAGAAAAGTGATGATGATGATGATGATGATGATGATGATGATGATGATACACTGTCCCTAATTTGTCCCAATATTTTGCTTTTTGGGAATGCCTTATTAACATTTTGCTAGTGGATTGCTAGAACTCTCTAAAACCACAATGATCTTAGCCTAAAACAGCTGGGAGAATAAAATACTTTTTACTTAGTTCCTAAATGCTGGGAGAGATTTTTAGATCCCAAATGTGTGTTTCTAGGGAGGGCATCCAAAGCTATACCTGATGAGAAATGTTTCTTTGAGCCTCAGCCAAGCAACATTTTACTTCCGTCTGTTTATGTCACTCTTCAGAATTTTGGCAACAACGCTCATGGTGGTAAAACAAATGGCATTACTCAATATTGCCCATGAAGAGTTGTATACATCTGAGCACATTCATCTGAAAACAAAATTTTACTGCAGGATTCTGCAGGGGGGAAAAGGTTCTCCAGGCAATGAAATTGTTTTTTCTCCATTTTTCACAAGAGAACCCAAAGAAAATCCGTTTCCGAAAACCAGAGACATGGAGAATTTTATTCATTGCATTAACTTGAAAGAGATTTCTGTCACCAGAATCCCTTCACCCCTCTTTTTTCTTTGATGACGACTGCTTCCCCCACCCCAATCCCAGTTCATTTTTCTGCAGCCTTCCCCAACCTAGATCCCAACACCTAGCAGCCCCAGCCAGCATGGCCAATGGTTGGGGATGATGGGACTTCTAGTCCAAAACATCTGGAGGGCACCATATAGTGGCAGGCTGGTTTAATGTATAACCCAGTAATAGTGGTTTGACTTTTAGCTTCCCCTTTCCACATAAGGAGGTGTTTCTTTGCTGCAACTGTCTCTATTTACTTGGAACAGTTTATTGTTGTCTGGTCCCTGCCAGTGGAGGCTGGTAGCTCTGATTTAGGTGGGGTTATGAATCCATTCTGGGTTTCAGTCTGAACCAGCCAGAAGTCTAAAGAAGCTATCCAAGGTGCTGAACCTATTCTGAAAGTATGGTTCAGCACCTTAGATAGTTCCTCTAGAGTTCTGACTGTAATACAGAATGGATTTACAGCCTCACCCAAATTGTAGCCACCAGCCTCCACTGGTCCCTGTTCCGGGTTAATTGCTGTTCCTTGGGGAATGTAGATTACCTCACGCAGATATAAAATTTGAAAGAATGTATGAAGGGCTCACAGGCACTGCCTCACGCTGCCCTTCAAACCTTCTCATATATTCTTTGAACTTGGGGGGGGGGGGGTTTACCTGAAACCCCATCCTATGATTATATTTTGGAGATGCATTGCCATTCTTACTGGCTTGCTTGTTTAATGAATTTATATTCCACCTTTTAGAAAAAAAAATATTGCAAGGCGGCTTACAATAACATATAAACTTAACCATTTATATCTATCTATCTATCATCTATCTATAATGCCCTAGTTAAAGGTAAACACACAAACCTAGAAAGCAATGCTTTGGTCCCTGGGCGAGCATCCCAGTAATCATAGGATGGCTTGGAAAATCCCTTCCAATGTCAGAGACAGTGCTCTGACCTTGGATGGGGGAGTCAGAGATCCAACCTCCAATCCTGACCCCTCAGAGCCAATGCAAGAGAGACAGCGCTGGCTGCCTCTCTGAAGTTGGAAAGTTGGCCTTGGAGAAGGGGGAAAGGGGGCCATTCCAGTGGGTGGGGAGGGGAGGAGGCTGAAGAGGGCAGGATACAATTTTTACTGAGCATCGTCCAACCTCCTTCCCTCCCCTTCCAGAATGAAAATGAAAGGGATTGGAGGACAGGGAGACAAAAAAATCCTGCCATCCAGCCGGCTTCAGCCCGGCAGGGTATAGCAATCTCGGATGTTTCCTAAGTTTGGGGCTTCAAAGCAACAAGAGCACAGTCCACGGGATCACACCCCTAGTCTCTCAGGCATGTCCCTTCAGCATGCACACCACCAGAATGCACCCCCCCCCCCCCAAGAGCTTCTCTAAAACTGAATTCAGATCTTAAACTGACAGAGATCACCCACTTTTGCTTTAGGGGAAGGTTGATATATCAAGGATTCCCCACCCCTTTTCATCCAGAAAAATTATCAGTTATCATAGATTCATTTAACAAACAAACATGAAAATATGTATAATTTCCAAGTTAATTCAAGGAGAGTTCAAGAAAGCTTGGCAAAATACAGCTATCCCCAAGTAAATGTGCATGTCGTGGGAAAGTAGCTGTGCTGTGCGTATATAAATTGCCATCCACATCAAGGAGCAGAGTCAGGCCACGCCAGGCCTTTCCTTCTCCCAGAGATGTCTGCCCGATCTGGCTTATGTTGCTTTCTGTACACAATGCGTTTTGCAGCCGCATGATGTGCTTGACATGGAATGGCAGAGATGTATGCATCAATGTCTGGTGTCTGAGAACAAATTCCATTTGGGTGGCTTTGTAGGGCCGGTTGGGACCAAACATTGCTGAGAATGCAGTTGGTGATGAAGGGAGGCTTTGACAAAAGTTCTGCCGTTCCTTTCTGACTGACTAACATCTCCTTCCTTCAAGGCACTGCACTGTGGAAAGCCACACAGACCGTTAGAGACAAAGGAGGGGAGGGGACTTGATTTGTTTTGACCTGTTGTGTTTGTATCCTGCCTGTTGCTGCCAATGGTCTTGAGGCAGCTGACAACAGTTAGAACAATAAAATGCAATCCTACGTGCAAAGGGTTGAAAAGCTCTTTCACTCCGAGGGGCTGAATTCCTCTTCTGAGAAGCTCTCTGGGTGGGTGGGGCTGAAGTGAGGGAGGGGTTGAAGTCAAAGGGTGGGGCCAAGAGCAAAAGAGGTGGAGCCAAAAGGACCAGCATGTTTTAACTAAAAGCTTTTACTGCCAATAACTAAGCATTAGGAGAGACATCTCAACTTTTTAAAATGTGTGGGGGACTGCACAAAAGCAGGGAAACTACCAAAGGTCTGATGGTCAGGGGAAAGGGGTGGAGCCAGGGAAAGAGGGTGTGGCCATTTGGGGAACCCCGGAGGGTGGATTGGGCCTCCAGGTGGGCGGGATTGGCAGGGAGGAGAATGAAAAACCAGGTGGAATGGGTTATCTTTCAAAAGGGCATGGGTGGTTGGAACAGCGGGCAGGAGCCCTTCCACTTGTAAAATATAATTCTAAAAAAAAAACAAAAAAACCTAACTACTAAAAGGAGAGCAGCAGAGCCAGGAACTGAAATGAGAAAAGGTTCCAAAACAACAAAACTAGGAGTTCATTCAAAGGATCTCAGATGCTATTAAAAGCACATGATGGATTTCCCCTGGAACTGAAAAGATAGCGGAGAGAAATATCCAAGTAAACAGGTCTAGAGAAGGAGTTCTGGAATTTAGGTGCCACCACAGAAAAGTACCTCTCAGCGGTAGCCAACCACCTGAATTCAGAAGGATGTGGCACCCATAGAGGTGCATCTCATTATCTTAATTGAAGGCAGATTCATGTCAGAGAAAGTTGTCCTTAGGATATCTCAGTCCCAGGCAGTTTAAAGTTTAAAGACCAAGAACAACACTTTGATTTGAGCATAGAAACAGTCACTAGCCTAATATGTGGATGGCCACCAACCTCAGTTAACATTCTGGCATTCATGTTCTGCTCTACTTGAAATTTCTGGATGCTTTTGAACATCAGAGTTCTTTGGATCCAACCCAATTAGCCCAATTCTAAACCTGTTTCCTTGGAAGCAAGACCATCGATGAACAACAGGACTTTCTTCCTTGTAAGTATGCTTAGAGTTGCAAACTATGGATAACTGTTATCTTGACTCAGAGCTATGTAGGCTTAAGGCCAGGAATTCATTAGTGCTATATTAACTAGCGAAGAATTAAACTCTAGAGAATTTATGACTTTTTTCTTTTGAAATGCTCAGCTTGGATAAAATGAGACCTTGGAGTTAAACTGTGATTTTGGATGAGAAAAGTTCAGCCACATTTTATGTATTGATTTTGCAACATCAAAATTTAGCACTGATCTTTCAGTAACTGCATTTTTTCCTTCTACAGCAAAAATGGGGAACCTTGGGCCCTGCCTCCAGATTCAGTTGGTCTACAACTCCTGTTATCACCATCCATTGGCCATGCTGGCTGGGGATGACGGGACTTGAAGTCCAACATCTAGACAGAGTGGCCACTAGTTCACCATCTCTGTTCTGCAGATGTTTTTGCTTTAAAAAATGCACATTTCCTCAGACTTTGTGTCCTTTAAGCAGAGAATGCAATATTCACATCTGGCAAGGTCACTGATTTGGCCAAAACCTTGCCCCATGACAGTGAAAGGCTGTGGATCAGTTGTTTTGCCTAGCTCGAGTGCCTTGAAGCTTCACAATTAGTCCTGGCTTATTTTTCTCTGGAGGGAATGGATGTCGTTAATTCCGGCCTTTGAGGATCCGCCTCTCAGGCGCTCGTGGAGCAATTATCATGGCACAGAATTAACTCATTGATGCTCTGAGGAAGGCTCTGTGCCATTTTAATGGAATGTTAATTGGTCTAATGGGTTTAATGTCAACAGGCTCTAATGAATGCTCCTCTAATGAGCTCATTCTTTTTTGAGCCTGTTTTTCAAAATGTGCTTTATTAATAATAATCAAAGTCATTCTCTTATCTAAGACATAAAGAACACCAAAGCTGTGAAAACTTTAGTATGCAGTAGGATTGAGGTGGGGCAGGGAGAGAGAAACACAAAGCATCCACACGCGTTCAAAAATAAAAGATCCAAATCTGTGTTTTAAAAGGAACATAATTCCCAAACTTTGTTAGACTCAGACGATCCACCATAATGAATATAAGAGCCCTGGTGGGTCAGGCCAAAGTTCCATCTAGGCCAGTATGCTGTTTCTCTGTGTGGTCAAACAAGCCGCCCCAGGAAGTACACCTGTAGAAATGGGCGAGGAAATAGTTGACTTCACATTTTAATGCAGGGTTAGCCAAATAGCACATCCTGGAACCGAACGCGGACCCATGCACACTTTATGGTTGAAAATCCAGACATTTCCAAGATTCGACAATGTTCACCTATTTCGACAGTGTGCAATGAAAAGTGCATACATTCCTAAAATGCCCACAAACACGCTTTAGACTATGGGTTCAAGCATACCAAAAAATGCGCTCCTTCTCTTTCCTTTGTTTAGTTTCTGAATTTCACTAGGGAACGGTTTGACGTCGTGATGTGTAGGATCCGTGTTTGTGGATTGGGCTATTTAAAAATAATGAAGCCTTCACCACCTTTAACAAAGGAGGGCATAGAGCCACACCCACTAAAATTAAACTTCAAATCACCAAGTGAAGATAATTTAAACTGGACTCTAAAGGGAATAATCTGAAGAGCTTTGGTACCCTAGATATTAATTAAAACAGATCTGGGAAGCTAGGGAGAGTTCTCCTTTGTTGATGAAATGTAATGAAGCCCCAATATTTTGTTCTGTCATCATTCTGATGATGAAGAAGAAGAAGAAGAAGAAGAAGGGATAATATGTGGGCCTCTGCCAAAACTTGGGCTTGTTTTCACAAGCTTGCATGCCATTCAGTGACTCGCAGCTGAACATGTGAACTGCCCTTGCTGAAATGTCTTGCCTTTGAGAGGATGTCATGATGTAAAAGCTCATTCTGCTCTGTTGGGTTCACAATAGCTCTGTAAATCATGCTGCACGCATCAAGAGACAAGTATACATGTGTAAATTTACCCTTAGAGACTCTCAATTTGGCCTCATGCTATAATAGTGTCTCAGGGTGCTTCCAAATAAGACTTTTATTGTGCAGTTACCCTGCCTCAAACATGGGATTTTGTGGGTGATCCAGATGATCTCTTCCATTTGAAACCTTCCCATGTTTTCCCAATGATCATTGCTTCTTTTTTTCTTAACACACACACACACACACACACACACACAATCTGTTCAGGAAGGAAAGATGGAACACCTACACAATGCATTTCAATGACAGCACTAGGACAGGAGTAGACAATGACCCTGTTCAAATGACACACTAGGATATGGTGGTTAAGCATTTTGAGCTAAACATCATGGCTTAACGTGTCATGTGAAACATTCCTAATCATGGTGGCTACATAACCACAGTTCAAACATATTCACTAACCATTTGCTGCAAAAGGGTTAGTGGCCTAATCATGGTTTAGCATGTTGTCTGAACAGGCCCAGCATGGTCTTGTGAGCACAAATGTACCCCCAGATGCCTTTCTTGGTGCACATCAAGGTACCCTACCCCTCTCACTATTTTTTTTTCCTTACTAGCATCTGAGATTGCTGTAAAATAGGTTTCTGTTGTCCTGAAAACTGTGGGTTCAAAGTTGTTTAGTGTCCTGGGGCTCAAGTCCCAACTCTGCCTTGTACTCAGTTTTTTAGGCATGTTACTTGTCCTTGGCCATACCTCCCATGGTAGCCGTTTTGTGGTGGTGCCCAGGACAGTTTCTCAAATTGCCAAACAGACCCAAAATGTTGCCTACCCCTGTGCTAGGAGATGCCCATCTGGAGGCAGCTTTTGTTTACATTTGAATGGAGAACCACACAAGTCCTTTCCAAGCATTGCTTCCATATGCACCATAAATGTGTGGAAGAGACGGCAGGAGTGCATTCGCTGGCCCAGCCCGTGCCATCTGCATTTTACCCACAAAGTCTGCAAAGTCTGCAACATGTACAACTCTATGCTATTTGGAACCTTTATCACACATTGTTCCCAATTATGTGGCGCACCTATGTGCACACAGCAGTTTTCACATAGGTGCCCCTATAAGACCTTCCAATTAATGCATGGAGGTATAGGGTACGAGCCAATAGGCCACAGCAATACCAAAGCATGGCCAACAGGCATGGTTCTGCTCCCCACTCTGTGCATTTTCAGTGCACATGACTGGAAAGGGACATGGGCACATTATATCCAAAAGGTGTTTTTTTCCAATTCCAAAAGTGGGGAAATTAATTAATAACCATGCTTTCTCAATTCAATGCTTCTCTTACTTTTCCCCCCAAACTCATATTACAACCAATTAGAGCTGTTAAACAACTTCTAACACCTCTTTCCCTATAATCCAATCATCATTCTTTTGTCTCTAATACGAATAAATTTGTCCCATCGATCTAAAGAATCCCTTTTTATATAATATGAGATCTTATGCATTTATACCAAATATTATTTTCCCATTCCCTCCACATTTTTTTAAATTATTTTTTATTTTTTTGCTGTTAGGATCCTAGCTGAAGCCAACATGTTTGCAACCATGCTATGATGGGCTTCATTGCCCCTAAGAGCCACCACTAGACTTCCTCACGATGGGTTAATTTGGTGTGCCTGGCTTCATGTATGGATTGCGTGCAAGGCCGGCCCTTCCATTAGGCAGAGTGAAGCAGTCACCTCAGGCAACACATGCTGGGAGGTGGCAACAAGGTGTGGGAGGAGAGATCTCTGGGCCATGCAACCTGTTTTGTACCTCCTTGGTTAGCTTGCTGCCTTCAGTGCAGTAAAGCATTCATCTGCTAGTCCAGTTTTTTTGATTCCTTAAACCAAGCTGAACTTTCTTCCACCAACAGGTTCTAGATGTGAATCAATCCCATGATGCAACATGTCTCCCCAGCACCAGCTCTGACAATGATGGCCACACAGACTGTGCCCCCTCCCCCTTATCAAGAAAGCCAACAGGTGAGTTTGTGGAGATCTCCTATCTGTCCCCTTTTAAACATTTTTGACAGCAACCGTTCAGCTTGTGCTTTTGAGTGTGGAAGGAGAAAAGTAGGAAATGAAGAGCAGAAAAGCTAGTGTGTGTACTACAAATTTGTATCTTTATTTCATATATTACCAACCTGTGCCATAACACATAGAATCATAGAATCATAGAATAGTAGTGTTGGAAGGGGGCCATCGAGTCCAACCCCCTGCTCAATGCAGGAATCTACCTTAAAGCATCCCTGACAGATGGTTGTCCAGCTGCCTCTTGAATGCCTCTGATGTGGGAGAGCCCACCACCTCCCTAGGTCATTGGTTCCATTGTCATATTGCTCTAACAGTCAGGAAGTTTTTCCTGATGTCCAGCTGGAATCTGGCTTCCTGTAACTTGAGCCCATTATTCTGTGTCCTGCATTCTGGGTTGATCGAGAAGAGATCCTGGCCCTTCCCTGTGTGACAACCTTTCAAGTATTTGAAGGTTCTGTAGGTGGCTCACAAAACAAATACAGCCTTGAAATACAGTGTAGCGCAATAAAAAAAACTATTAAAATGAAAACACCATTAAAACATAAATTTTAAACTAAGTCTATAAGATATCAATTATTGAACCATCCTGAGTGAATAAAAAGATCTTCACCTATCATTGAAATGACCATAAAGATGGTGCCAGGCAAAACTCTCTGGGAAGGCTGTGCCATTACACATAATGGGTGGCCCAAAAGTAGGTATGCAGTTGTTTAGAATGTTGATGGGAGGAGGAGAGAATGTGTGAGTAGAAGATGTGTGGGTGGAGTCAAAATGACAGTTGGGAAGAGTATACAGTATACCTACTTTTGGGCCACTTGGTATGTATATTATGAACATGTGGTTATAGATGTGTATTCCTGTTATGACTCTGTGTTTTATGGTGACTATATCTAGGGTGAGAGTGGTATGAGTGACAGGAGTTGTGGTGTATTTGCATATGTGAGATGATAGGCTGAGGTGAAGCATGTGCGATATATAAACAGGGTGCTATGCTTGTGTAGAGCAGATAGGGATTTGATCAGATATGGATTAGCTGAGGTAGGATTTGGATAGGGTCTGTGAAGAGACTGACTGTGAAGAGGTAAATTGTAAGGAGAGTGTGAAGAAAGAAAGAGAGTGACTAGGATTTGTGTGTATGAGAGGATATGCTTAGATAGAAGCTTTAAAAGTTCCTTATATACTGTTGCCATCTTAGCTAGTTAGTTATGTGCCTTCAAGCCAGCTTCAATTTGTGGCGACCCTATGAATCAGAGACCCCCATTTGCATCTGTTGTTAAACACCCTATTCAGAACTTGTAACTTCATGTCCATATCTTCCTTTACAGAGTCAATCCACCTCTTGTTTGGTCCCCCTCTTTTCCTTTCACCTTCTGTTTTTCCCAGCATTGTTGACTTTTCTAATGAGACATTTCTTAACATTATATGTCCAAAATATGATAGCCTCAATTTCAACATTTTCGCTTTAGTGAGAGTTCTGGCTTAATTTGTTCTCGAACCCACTTATTTGTCTTTTTCTTATTGCTGTAAATAACAAAGATTTCTTTGTTTTATCAAATCCTAAACCTTCTGCTCTTGGAAACAAAAGGGTAAAGTAATAAAAGGAGTAATAGAGGTTATAATAAAGCCAGTTTGTCCTCACTGCTCAAGGACTTCAATCTTGTCTTCCATCAGCCTTCCATGCTGGGTGCAGAGAAAGGCACTTCCCTTTCTCAACGCCTAGCATGGAGATGCAATGGGATGATAGGGAAGGAACACAGCAGTCTGCTCCCCCACTGGCAGCTTGGTTGGACAGCAGAAGTGAGGGGGATGGGGGAGGACTGGGGAAAAGAGGAGAGGCTGTAGGCCAGACGGGAAACTGCCATGGACTGCATCTGTCCTACAAGCAAAATGCCCCCCCCATCCCTGCTTTAAACAAATGCTTTTCCAAGGAATGTTGTGTTTATTCAGGGAATTCAGTGGGAGGAAACCTTGTGCATCCTCTCTCTGAATTTGCCTATAGGGGACCAGGCCCAAAAATAACAGCCCACAGACTTTTGTGTTAATGACTTAGGATTGAAAACAGAGAAAAGGGAAATATGACCCACACGTTTATTATCCACTTAACCAAGTAGGTTCCTGGGCAAGATTTTCAAGAACATTTCAGTTTTGTATATTGTTTTTATGTGTTTTAATCTTATGTAAACTGCCCAGAGAACTTCGGCTATGGGGCAGTATAGAAATGGAAATAATAATAATAATAATAATAATAATAATGAATGTTCCTAGGAGGGGGAATTCCATTCACTTTTGCTGAAACTTGTTCTTCTCGAATACTTCTGTGTGTGAATTCTCCCCTCCCCTGCCATTTTTTCTATGCTGCCAAAATATAAATCATTTACATAAGAGAGTATGACAGCATATAATAGTTTCCACTGATATTTTTCCCAGATGGGAGATATAGGAAGAATCAGTGTTTTAGCCACAGAAGGTGGCATCTGTTGCTTAGGAGACAGGCAGCAAGAATTCAAGTGAACAGCATTATTATTATTATTATTATTATTATTATTATTATTTGGAACATTCATACCCCACATACTGGAGTGCCCAAGTTGGTTACCAGTGCATTTAAAATATAACAAAAGATACAAGAGTTAATAGGGAGTTGCTAAGGCACAGAGAGGCAACCTGGTGGCTTCCAGATGTTTTGGACTACAGCTCCCATAAACCCCTGCCAGCATGGCCAATGGTCAAGGATTGTGGGAGTTGTAGTCCAAAACATCTGTAGGGTACCATGTTACCTACCAATGAGCTAAGGTGTACACAAGTTTTTCCCAGATGTTCCTGCTGTTACCCTGTTTCTGAAACTCTGGGCCAGGGCCGGGATCAACAGCAGGCATGGTCAGGCAGCTGCTGAGGGCCAACACCACAGCAGGGGCCCACTGACAAGAGCCCCTTGGTCCATAGTGGTGGGGAGAAGAAGGAACAGTAGACGCCATGGCTTGCTTGATCACCAGCTCTCTGCCTGCCAAGCAAGCAAGTGGCAGCAGTGAGGAGGAACAAGAGGAGGAACAAGAGTAACTAATGCCAATGGTGGTGAGAAGGTCCACTCATTGAAAGAGGGGCCCATTGAGGGTCCCTGGCCCAAAGGCCCTCAGTTACCTGAAGCCTGCCCTGCTCCTGGCCGTGGCAGATCTCAGAGGGAATGGCTTCTGCAGCAGTCAGAATCCCCCATGGGGGAAATTGATCCAAACTGAAATTGACAAATTTGCCCATCCTTACTTCCAGGTTTTAGCCTGGGAAGAATTCCAGGGTTTCAAAAGCTCCCTTGTCCTTTGAGCAGGCTTCTTATAAACCCCCAAATCTTCTCCTAGCTCCAGCTTGGAGAAGTTCACTGGCCCCTTCCAACTCTACTATTCTATGATTCTATGATCCTTCGTATGTACTCTGATGAACCAGGATCTTATATTTCAGTGGTAAAGAACCTGTGATCCTACAGATGTTCTTTGACTCCAGCTCCCATCAGTCTCAGTCACCATAACCAATGGGGACAGAGATTATGGCATTTTTAATCCAACAACATCAGAGGGCCACAGGTCCCCCACCCCTGCTCTATTCTAATGGCAAACTCGGTTATCCAGGTAGGGATCCTTAAATAGCCAAACCAGCACCATCCATACACACAAAAGAGGTGTCAGCAGGCTATGCAGAAGTGTTACAAATATTTAGGGGGGGAAACAACCCCCCCCCAATGAGGACTGAGCATGCTCAGTAGGCACAGAATGCTGGCTGTTCTGGAAGGGGGTGACAGAAAATGGGGTCGTGGTGTGGTGGAGTGGAATGGAATGGAATAGTGCATCCTAGTGTTTTCTCCCATATATGCCTGCTCAGGTTTTAAGATCTTCTGGGGAGGCCCTTCAATCTGACTCAACACCATTAGAGTCACATTTGGTGGGGACTCAAGACAGGGCCTTCTCGGTGGCTGCTTCCATGTTCTGGAACTCCCTGTCGAGGGTCACTAGGTTGGCTCCCTCTCTGTTTTCCTTCTGTCAGCAGGCAAAGAGATTTTTATTCAAGAAGGCCTTTGGCATGTAAACTGGTCCGTTGCCGAAGGGGTGGGGGGAGTTATTGGTTGGATTCTGTTTACTTGTTTTATTGTTGGGTTATTAATTGTGCTTTTAATGTACTTGTTTTTTAATATGGTCTTAATTAAGGTGTTTTTTAAAAACAAAAAATCTTGGTCTCATTATCATTAGCTGCCTTGACCGCCATGTTTGGGTAGAAAGGCAGGATATATAACAAATTAAATGAACAAGGAGGCAGGGCTGGTTGGCTGGGACTCTGAACAGGAATACTCCATACTGCAACAGTGTGTTGCAGTTTGTTCATATCATGCCTCCAAACCTGCCTGATCCAAACATGCATTCTGTCTGAGGTGGCTCTCCTCTGCTTTTGGTCCCCTTGTAACAACATTCACCCACACACATAAATAGTACGAGAGAGAGAAACGAAGCTAGCTGATCCCTCCCACCCACTCCATCCCTCGCTTCTGTGAAACAGCTGGTCACCCTCTCGTGCTCCTTTTTAAAAAAAAGACAGGCCTGGAGCCTCAGAGGCCATTTCTTTCCAGCCACTGGCATGAGCAGGAAAAATTTCTTAGGTTGGCATTTCCATTGCTTGGGAGGAAACTGTTCAGGGGAGGGGAACTGGAGATTGTCCAGCTGAAAGGAGACACTGCTGCATTCCCAACTTAATGCCCTCCTTGGAGAACTGTAAAAGATACAGGCCTATAAAAGACAGCTGTAGTCTCTTGGGCAACAGTGACACATACCTGCACCTCACCAAGTACATCCTGGCGAAGTACTTGGGCCATGAACATTTGAGCCACTGAGTTTTAAAGGTCTCAGTACTTTTTATCCAGAGGCCAAGAGTAGATTCTTAGGATAATTCTAAGTTCCATTCAAGTCCGAAGTCTCCAGAATACCATGAGCCTATCTACACACGCAGGATAAAACACTTTGAAAACGTTTTGAAAACTGTATATGGAGTGTGTCCTGGGCCCCAACGGTTCTCAAAACTGTCAGCCTATCTACACTACTGCTTAAAAATGGTTTAAAACAGTTTATAACAGTTTTGAGAACTGTTGGGGCCCAGGACACACTCCATATACAGTTTTCAAAATGTTTTCAAAGTGTTTTATCCTGCATGTGTAGATAAGCTCCATAGCTCACCATGTTGGACATGTTGGGACATATTCAAGAGGAAGACTGAGACAGCCACCTCAAGGGCTAAAGGGCAAAGAGGCGTTTGAGTACAGAGTTCTGGGTGTGCTACATGGCCTGCCCCTAAGCGAGACTATTGCCCTCAGCTGTGGGGAAGGATGCTGCTTGCCCCTAGTGTTGACCTAAGACTCATTTGCTAGTTCAGTCAGATTCTGTACATGTAGTTCAGTCAGCCTCTGTAAGTGGGGAGCCATCTTGTCCCTTGCCTCAGGCAGCAGAATGTCTTAAGCTGGCCGTCTTCAGATGAATGGGCACTATGTGAGGCGTCCCTTCCTAGAGTTGGAAGACCTAAAGACGGTAGTGCACATGGTGGTAACTTCGAGGCTCGACTTCTGCAATGCGCTGTACATAGGGCTACCTCTGTGCCTAGTCCGGAAACTTCAACTAGTTCAAAATATGGCAGCCATGTTGGTACACCTAGGGGTGTCCATATTACGCCAGCTTTAAAATCGCTCCACTGGCTGCCAATTAGTTTCCAGGTGAAGTACAAAGTGTTGCTCATTACCTTTAAAGCCCTACATGGTTTGGGTCCAGGTTACCTGTGGGATCGCCTTCTCCCATACAATCTGGCCTGCATGCTCAGGTCCTCTGGGAAGAACTTACTACAGTCTGCCGAGACTAGGCAGAGGACCTTTTCTTCTGCTGTTCCCAGACTGTGGAATGACCTGCCGGAGGAGACTCATCAACTTAACAGTCTTTTAGAATTTAAGAAAGCTATAAAGACTGGTCTCTTCCGGCAGGCATATCCAGTGGAATTTTAGAATGTTTTTAGGATGTTTTTTATGATGTTTTATTGCTATTTTAATGTGTGCCATGTTTTTAATCAGTTTTATGTATTTTATCATATTTTATATTTACTGTTGTTCCCCGCCTCAATCTAAACAGAGAGGCGGGTAAGAAACAAATTTATTATTATTAAAATATTTATTAAAGGGAAAAGTTACCTCATGATGACTTAAGCTCCTCAGTCTGAAAATCAGGCCTACATCAGTGCTGAGAGAAAATGACTAGTGTTGCATTGATATAACTGAGATTCTCATTCGAGATTATGGTTTTTCTCCCAGTTCCCTTTGTGGAGATACCTACATGAAATTTGGTCTTGTGAGGAAGTCACAAGAATTTAAGAAGAGCCCTGCTGGATCAGGCCAAGGCCTATCTAAGTGAGCATCCTGTCTCTCACAGTTAACAACCAGGTTCCAATGGGAAACCCACAAGTAGGATGTTAGTGCAACAGCACCCTTCCACTCATGTCGCCCAGCAACTGGTAATCAAACAGGCATGCTGTCTCTGATCCTAGAGGTAGTATATAGCCATCATGACTAGTAGCCATTGATAGTCTCCTCCTTCATGAATTCATCGAATCCCCTTTCAACACCACTTAAGTTAGTGGCCCTCACATCATGTAGAAGCAAATTCCATAGTTTAACTATGAGCAGGCATTCAGCTCTGCAGCCACTTTGCCAACAATACCACTTCTCTCTGAAATTAGTCTTGTCAAGATGGGGGGGGGGGCAGTGTGAAAGAATCCAAATTAAGGGCTTGTTCTTACATAAGCAAGATTGTCATGACCCAGATTTGTTTGCTAGGGGTTACAACTACCCCATTTGTGCAAATTAAGACTTCAGGGTTTTTTTCTTTTATTTGCTGGCTGCCTTCGATTGTTGGCAGGTTGCTATGAAAAAAGGACTTCTTCATTCATACACCATGTATTTAGATGTATGGAGCTCTCTGCCACAAGATCCACTGGATGGCGTTAAAGAAGATTAGCCACATCATTGGAGGAGGAAGAGTCTATCAAGGGCTGTTAGATCAACATTTAATCCAGAGGTGGGCAACCTTTTTCCTGTTGAGGGACATATTCCCTCTCGTATGATCTGTCAGGGGCCACATGTCGATGGTGAGCAGAGCCAAAGCCAAGAGTGGGTGGATCAGCCCTCTTCTCTTTTTGCTCTCCCTCTTGGGGATGTTCGTCACCAGGAAATCAACACCCATGGCTCGGCTTGGATTTGCAACCCAAGCTGGGAGATTTCCCAAAATTTGGGAACTTTTTTCTGTTTTTAAAAATAATAATAACCATAATCATAAATCGAAATTTGTGCAAATTGCAACTGGGTTCTAGTCCCCACTCAGCCATGGAAGCTCACTGGGTGACTTTGGGCCAGTCACAGACTTTCAGCCCAATCTACCTCACAGGGTTGTTGTTGTGAGGACAGAAATGGAGAGGAGGGAGATTATGTATGCCACCTTAAGTTCCTTGGAGGAAAAAATATGGGATATAAATCCAACGCAATCAATCAGTTTACATGATTTGTGCAACTTATGGCTGCGCAACGTCTGCAAATTACACAAATTATGACCCCAATTTGTGAAAATTAGAGAAACCTCAGCCGCAATACATTTTAAAAGCCAAAATCTGTGAGTTGGCCTGACTCCATACTTGTATGGACTCCATGCAGGTAGAGTCAGGCCAGTTAGCAGGGGGGGAAAGCCAATGTCTGGGGGCTGAGCTGATGAAAGTTCAGTAAACTCCACCTCCCTATGGATTCTGCCAACATCCAGGGGCCTCCAAGAGCAGGTTTGGGCCCCAGTGAAAAAAGAGTTCAGGCTCCCCAGCAAGGATGATCCCTGTAATGTTATAAGATCAAGAAACAAACAGTGCAAGTAGGAAGAGTCTAGGAAAGAATTGAGAAAGGCAACAGGAGGAGCGCGTACATTTTCTCTCTGAGAAAAGCACATTTTGGGCAGGCGGGAAGAATGCAAGCGGGGATCTGTTAGACTGAAAAGAAACAGCGCCTTCCCAATCTGTTGTCCCCCTGGCAGTTTCTGCGGCCTTCCGTGTGGATCATTTCAGTCGAGCAGCTCATTGCAATGGCAAGCAACCCCTGCACACGCTCGCTGCAAAAGAGCATTTTGTTTTGCTACAAACGGATGTCAAAAATATTCAACTAATAATGATACTACTGAGAAAGACAAAAACATATGCAACATAGTCAGGCCCCAGGCCCCCTTCCAGACAGCCAGGCCCCGGTAATTTGTACCGGCTTCCCCTCCTCTCGTCGGCCCTGCCAACATCCATACTCTCTCTTTATTGCAGCCCAGTGGGCTCCATGGAGAGGGACAGATCATTATTGCCAGAGGGCTGAACTGACCACATCCCAAGGGCTTTTGAAATTCAGCTGCAAGCCGCAGGTTGCCCAACCCTGTTTTAGTCTGATCCAGCAGGGCTTTTGTTATGAGATAGACAGACAGATAGATAGATGCCACCATTTTGAAAAACTCTTCTTACAGACCTGTGAAGTACACTTACCAGAGATAACATTGATGATTCAGCTTATCCTGTTAAACGTGTAGACAAAACGGAGGCCAAATATATCTATAAACTCAGTTCTTGTTATCCTAGTATTACTTGATCATATAAAGCCACCTTAAATCTAGCAAATCCCAGAAAATGGGAATTTTTCACCATGAAAAAGAAGTGACTCAGCTTTTCCTTGCTCTAACTCTAATGGAGATTCAAATTATTTTTGTTTTCTTTGCGAGAAAAGCAAATATTGAGCTTCCATGATCAAGTTCTCATGCCAGGGATATTTCATATTTAAGTAGGCTTTTCAATTCCCTTGATTCCATATATATATATATATATATATATATATATATATATATATTTGAGAAAGGCCAAGCTGCTGAAATTGGGGGAATCACAGCTTTCATTTGGAGATGGGGTTACAAGCAGGAAAGACCGCAGATAAGCTAGAAATGTAACTGCAACTTGTTTTTTAAGGGGCTTGTAATTATAAGGTACATTATAATTCTGGAATATTTTGCAATCTAACACCAGGTAACATGATTTTAGCAAAGCTTCATTTTCTATCCTACTCATGCTGGCATCAACAGCACTATGGCCCAGGTAACATGATTTTAGCAAAGCTTCATTTTCTATCCTACTCATGCTGGCATCAACAACACTATGGCCCACATTCATGATGACCTCAGGCTTATATGGTCCCACCCATCTCTTCCTCTTTTATGCCTGCGAGGAGATGGGAATCTTCCACATCCAATATGGAATAGTTCCCTTCTTAAAATATGAAGAGAGGAGGGTGACTTACATAGTTCTCTTCCACCATCACCACCACCAATGCTGCTCTTTGATCTTCATAAGAACCCTGTGAGGTAGGTTAAGATGACAGAGTAACTGGCTCAAGATCAACTGATGAGCTTTATGGCTGAAAGGAGGTTTGAACCCTGGTCTCCTTTCTCCCTACTTTGACACTCTCTTCCATCCTGGTGCCCTCCCAATGTTTCAGATATCAACTCCCATGTGCCCCAGCCAGCATTGCCAATATTCAGGAATTATGGGAGTAGGAGTCCAAAACATCTGGAGGAGCACTGGTTTCCTGCTCTAATCACTACACCACAGTGACTCTCAGTGGCTGAATTTGGGCAACACATTAGTCAATGGTGGGTTGAGTAGCCAACTCACAGTTGGTTATTTTGTGGGTACTCCCCACACAACGTATTCCTACACAACTGTGGGTGGTTGGGGCTGGCGTTGAGTGGACTAATAGTCAACCCGGCATTTGACTGACACAGCCCCTGCCCTCTCCCCATCCTCCCTCCTCCCTCAGTCCTCCCAGTGCTATCCCAGCAGCCTCTGCAAGTTGCACCAGTTGTAGCAGAGTAGCAGTCGCCGCTTTGGTCGCTCTTGCCACCTGCCTCTATGGGCTTGTGTTTTAACCCACTCACCACATGCCATTAACCCACTCACCCCTCCACACAACACTTTAAAAAACTGGCTTCGAGCTAAACAACTTGCAAGCCAGTTGTTTCTCTCAGTTGCTTATTTGGGCGGAATAGCATACCGTCAGTAGTTTGTGAGTGGTGTGTTACCCTCCACACAACACAATAAGCAACACAACTGACGATTGTTCCCTCCCCCCAGTTGCTTAATGTGTTGTCCGAATGCAGCCAGTGTCTTATTGCACATGCATATGAGGAGTTCTCTAATCACTTCTGTGGGGTGGATATGTGAAGCAAATTGTTCCTGTTTAATATTTTAAAAAAATAAATAGTAGCAATGCAGTAGCAGCAGCAGTAGAAATAAAGATTTATTTTTGCAAAGTTGCCCCACAGTCCTAGTAAATGTTCCAGTCCATACCACTGTTGATCTGAAAATGCCTGGCAAGTCCTTTTTTTGTAGTCTGAAAGCACTGCTTGACCTAGCAGCAATTGTTCCCTTCTCCCAGGATGCAAAGCCCTAGGACCAAAGCAATTAAAAAAACACCCAGGAAGAAAAGGCCTGACTGAGACAAAACTGGGATAAACATGAACCAAGACAATTACTGTACATATATGACTTCTGGAAATGCTGAGCTGACTCTATGTTTTCAGCCCAGTAAACCGAGAAGGAGGGGGGAGAGAGAGAGAGAGAGAGAGAGAGAGTTTATTTCATTTTATTGCATTTCTATACCCAATAGGCAAAGCTTTCTGGGTGGTTCACAATGGCCTAATCCATCCTTAGAAACAGCCACATACTTTTTTGTTGATGAATACTCTAGCACATTGGATATACACTGTGTGAACAGAGTGCTGGACTAGCATGGCACTTCTTACGTTCTTATGAGTAATCTTTTAAATTACTCCAAAGGGCATTCTCCATATTATGGTTTTCAGATCACATTCCAAAGTCTTAAAATTGATAGGAGAATGGATCTTCTTGAAAAAGACATAGAACCCACTTGATTGGAGGTTGAATAAGCACCCTGTTAGATGAGGCTAAAAGTCCATCTAGTCCAGGGGTGGGCAACACAGAGCCATGGGACTCATGTGGTGGCCCCTACCATCCCTTGCCACATCCCTGTCTTCAGTGGTGGTAGGGGAAAATCCCCCAAAATTGACCATTTTAGCACTATGAAACACTAAAATAGACAAAAATAGTAGGGATGTGCACGGACCCCCCGGATCGGATCGGGACCCAGATCGGGACCTCCAATTTTGTCATGGATCAGTTCGGACAAAATCGGAGGCCCCCCGGACCGGATCGAGTCCGATCCCGATCCAAAAATCGTAAATTTTTGGATCGGCCGCCATTTTTTTCCCCATAGACTTGCATTGCAATGCAAGTCTATGAGGAAAAAATGGCGGCGGGTGGGTGAGGGGCGGCCTAACTCCCTCCCCCCCCGGGGCCGTCCGCTGTGGATGGCCCCGGCAGGTAAGCCCCCTCCCCCGCGCTCCCTACCCCCCCTGGGGCCGTCCGCTTCCATCCGCGGGAGCCCGCGGATAGAAGCGGACGGCTCCGGAGGGGGGTAAGCCCCCTTCCCCGCCACTGCTTACCTGGTAGGGCCGTTCGCTCCCGTCCGGCGCCGGCAGCTACTGCCAGCCGGCTTTGCGGCTTGCTCTAGAGTAGCGCGCCGGGTTATCACCCGGCGCGCCACCCTGGAGCAGGCTGCGGAGCCCGCTGGTAGTAGCCGCCAGCGCCGGATGGGAGCAGCCGGGCCGGGAAGGTAAGGGCCCCCCTCCTCCCCTCCGTGCGCCCCCTCCTCCCCTCCACGCGCCCCCTGCTTACCTTCCCAGCCCGTCCGCTCCCGTCCGGCGCCAGCGGCTACTACCAGCGGGCTCTGCGGCCTGCTCTAGAGTAGCGCGCCGGGTGATGACATCACCCGGCGCGCCACCCTGGAGCAGGCCGCGGAGCCCGCTGGTAGTAGCCGCCGGCGCCGGACGGGAGTGGACGGGCCGGAAAGGTAAGCACCCCCCTCCTCCCCCCCCCGCTGTCCACTTTCATCAGCGGGCGCCCGCTGGCGCCCACCAATGGAAGCGGCGGTGGGCATCCGCCGAACCGGTTCGGACCCTTTTCGGACCGGTTCGGATTGGATCGGCCGATCCAGCTGTCGGATCGGAAATCGGATAATTTATCCGATTTCCCACTGGACCGGACTCGGATCGTGGATCGGGTCCGATCCAGTGCACATCCCTAAAAAATAGCTTGAGAACAAGCTAAATTTGACTTATTGAACCTATTGAATTTGGTCAATGCAGATGAATGAGAATTTAATTTCCTTTTGTTTTGATAAGAATTTATCAAAATTTTCAAATTTCTTCATATTCATGGCAGAAAAAAAACTTGAAATCTTTTTTTAAGGAATGTGGGAAAGAGCAAAACTGGCAGATTCACCTATCCCTCTCTGAGACAAAAGTAACCCTGCCAGGAACGGTCATGTACCTGAACAGTCAACAGACATCTTAGTTTGGCCATGTACACCATAGTTTGGGAATCACATTCTCTTATGCAATGCACTGCTTTATTTGGACAGATGTATAGAATCTTTATTTGGACAGATGTACAGAACCTGCACAGATTTAACTCATCTGCGTAGACCCTATCTTGGGCCCAAACAAAACATTCACATATTCTGTGACTGGACCACACTGTGATATTCATTGAGAACTCTTCTAATATTTCTGTGTTTGTGAAGCCAGAGACCTGCTTTGCATCAGTGTCCAACATCCAAGTGAACCCTAATTATAGGACCTAGATATGAGCATTGGACGCACATCTGGAATCCACAGAACATAATAGGAGCCGTGCTGGATCAGATCAAGGGCCCATGTAGACCAGCACTCTGTTCATACAGTGGACAACCATCTGCTGACCAGGAACCCACAAGCAGTGAGTGTGGAGTACAATTCCCATGTACTGGGTATGGATGGTGAATCAGTCCCTGACTGTTCTGCATCACATTTACATGTGTTCTTTCTGTTCCAGTTCCACTTTAATTTCCATTTTGTTTTTTAAAAAATCCACATTGAAATTTTGCTTTTAAATACATATTTTAACATCCATTTTCGCTCAGTTTGGATACATTTTTATTATTTTTTGAGCCAGGAACTGTGTTGGAGCAGCAGGGAAATATGGAGTTGAGTGGATAACTACATTCCAATCTGGACATTAATCTGGGATGTGCGGTCATGACAATTTATATCAGAATTTCCACAAAGATTAAATTCCTCAAGCTTCTTCAGTAATAATAATAATAATAATAATAATAATAATAATAATAATTTCATTTCTATACTGCCCCATAGCCAAAGCTCTGGGCGGTTACAATGATTCATGAAAATACAAACGGTAACATAATAAAAATAGTCTAAATTTTTTAACATAGAAAAATTAAAACACAGTAAACCGCTAAAAGCAAAATAAAGCTAAAAAGTCCCCTAGCGCTGGGTATTTCAGCCAGTGCTGGTATCCCACATATGCATGCTCTACAAATATTGTGTGTACCTGTGAATGTGTGTGTGTGTGTGTGTGTGTGTGCACGTGTGAGAGAGCAGGAAAGAGGGGGGTGAATGCATATGGTGAACCATGCCATTGACCCAGCTGGACTCAGAATGTCAACCATGAGGATCTCAAACAAGAAATGCACCCCCCCCTTTTATATGGTACTTCTCACACTCCTGTTTTTTTTCAGAAAGACACTGAACCATGAACGCTGACAACTCCCAAGGGGGCATACATTCCAAAGACCCTAGATGCTGGCCAATCTTGCTAACTGATCAAATCTCTTATGCTATTGATGATATTTTCAGCACTGCCATCTAACATGCGAACATCACTAGCGCCATGGAGAGTACAAGAAAGCTGGAAGCTATGCAATGGAACATGGCTTTCTGGCTAAGCCCTGTGCTTCGGCACGTAACCTGAATGCCTCCTTTCCTGTTAATTAAGGCTAACAGCTTTAAATTGGTGGGTCTCGTTATTTTAGAAGAGCCTAACAGCTTTAGGATTAAGTTTACTGGCCCTGAATAGTTGGAATCCCTCCATAACTGCTACAAGCCAGCAGCTGGGAGAAGTTTAGGGCTGCAGGGATTAGCTCTTAGCTGCATCGGAAACCTCAGGAGTTACAAAAGAATGCAGATTGAGGGTTAGTTAAGTGTGAAGAGCCTAATTTAATTCACATTATACTGTGGATTAACAAATCGCAGCTGCTGAAAGGAGCCCCCATGGCTGGTCATGGTGCCAAACACTTTCATGTCCCAGGAGAAAGTGATCGCTGCTCCAAACATTCATATCTGGGCTGGCCGAGAATTTGCCCAAAAGCACTACCAGTGTTTCAATAATGGGGCGCTAGAATCCAGTAATAGATCTGCAACAATAGCCATATCTCTGAAAAGCATTTCAAGTTGTTAAGAAATGTGATCCCCAGGAGGAATATGATTCAGTTTCCTTGAAAGCCTCCGATGGCTGATGCACATACCTCTGGAGATGGGTCAAGAGAGTGGCTGAGTTTTGGGGTACACTGCATGCAGAAGCCTTGGTTTTGTAGGGTGGGTATATTAACCATGCCCCCATGCAGTTGCTGCTGCTTGCAGTGATGCTATAAAATACCTGTCTGTGTTGGTAAAAACCAGATCTTGGACACTTGGTGAAACAATAATATAACAACTAATTGCACTGGACCCCTGTGTAGTGTCGATGGAAGCACCAGCATTCCCTGTAGATTTTATGTCTCATTGAATTATTAGTGGAGCAATTGGCACCATGAGAAGTAGCATGTCCATATCAAAAGGTGCTTCTGGGGACATAGGAAGCTGCTTTCTACTGGCTGGGTTCACACAACAAATGTGGGTTAGATTGAACCATGGGTTGTTTGTTGGACCGTGGGTTGTCCGAACCCAGGACATTTTCTGCAGTGTGGCTTGTCAACCACCCTGAACAACCAAACAACATGCCATGGGTTCTCAAGGTGGCTTGTTAGAGAAAAATAAATGCACACATACACCCTGCATGGTTAGCAAGCCATACTGCAGAAAATGTCCTGGATTCAGACAACACACTAACCCACGGTTCAATAAACAATCCATGGTTCAACACCAACCCATACTCAACCACTGAGTGTGGGTTAACATGTTGTGTGAACTCAGCTACTGAAACAGACTAGTAGTCTGTCTAGCTTAGTACAGCTTACACTGAATGGCAGTAGCTTTCCAGGGCTTCAGACAGGAGTCTTTTCCAGCATTACCTGTAGATGCCAAGGGCTGAAGATCGTCCATTCCCAGTTGGACAGATTCATAGAACGGTGCCTTAAACCAGGTCATACTATTTCTCCATCTTGACCTGCATTTACTGTGGCTGGTTGCTGCTCTTCAACTTCTCAGTTAGTTATTTTTATTTATTTATTTGTCCTGTGATCTGTAGGGATTTCTGCTGGGTGAGAAAACATTGAAATCTTATTGACTGCATGTTTTGCAAACCCATCTATTGAAGTTACAAAGTATCTGCATTTGAGCATCTCTCTCCATTTTTAAAAAAATCCTCCTCTCTGCATAATTCTGCCCTTTAGATTTTAGCCATGTCCTCTGATGCTTTGCAGATACAGACAGAACTTTATATTAATAGCCCTGAGTCACTTGGACTCCTCACAGAAGCTTTTAACTGGCAGGTTCTCTTCTATCAGATGCTCAATTATAACTTAAGTGGCTCCTTAAAGATTCTTGAAATAACTCTAAATAAAAGTCCATCATAATTTATTTCAGCAAAGTTCATTCCCTGCTGAACATTCCATGTTCCATTCTTTTTTGTATTTAAGGGGGGTTTTTTGTTTCTTTTTCTTTCTTTCTTTTTTGCAAAGTTATAAAAATAACACATCAACCAACTGATCTTCCTGCCGCACCAACCAAACCATCTCCATTTGCATACACACACACAAACACATTTTATTTGTAGACACTGGGACAAACTTATTAAATAATTGTATCTTATTAGAAGGGCCATGGTATATCTTCCAATAGGGTTCCTAAGTCTTCCCTGCTGGAATATATGCAATTAACAGTGCAGTCAAATGCATGTCTTCTCAGAATTAAGTCCGCTTTTGATTTTAGTTGGAGACTGACTTTAGGTTTCTATAAGTAAGATTTCAAAATAATAATAATAATAATAATAATAATAATAACAATAATAATAATAATATACTGTGATGTCCTAAGTCAACTAATAACATAGCAGAGAAATTATTTTTATGCTTCCTTAATTTCCTGATAGGGTGACCATATGCTCTACTTTATGGACGACATATTGCTCTTTGAAGAGCTGTTAGAGGACAGTCCTCGATTTGATGGCGTCCTCTAATTGAAGGGCTATCCAGTACAAGTCTGATTTAAAGAGAAAGACCCAGAAGAGGTTGTCCATCTACAGTCAGCACCTGGATAGTAGATTGAGCAGGCACACAGCTCACCTGATCACACTCTCTCCCACTATGGGAAGATGTTTTTCAACCATTTTGCTGCTGTAGCTTCCTTATTTCTTTATTCATTCGTTTGTATTCCTATCCCACCCTTCCTCACAAGGAGCCCAAGGTGGCCTTGTTCTCATCATGTTTCTAATTTTGTTCCCAAGTTGTTTTTTATGTATTTGGCATGCCTATCTTGTTCACAGTGTGATTTGTTTTCTCTGTGCAACTTACGAGTAGTTCTCGTGATCAGCCTTAATCTCCCTCTCTAGCTAAGCAGTGCTATTTAGTGGGGTTGCTAACATTAATCAGTTGGATTTACAGCTGAATTGAAATTTCTCAGAAGACTTTTTTCCCCCCTGAGGAAATTTCTGAGAGTTTTCATTTTCTCAACCTCCAACCCACCCCCATTCATCAGAAAAAGAAAGGCATTTTGCAATATTCCCCACCATATTTTTTTTCTGGCAACTACTGTACTTCCACCACAAAGCCTTCGACTAATGCTGTGTCCATGACACTGTGGAGGAGGCAAAATAGTGGCCAGTGTTCCAACACAGTTAAAAACATAAGAAAAGTCATGTTTGATCAGGCCAAGGGTCCATCTAGTCTCACATTCTGATCACAGTGTGGACAACCATTTGCCCATGGGAATCCATTTGCAACAGCACCCACCCTTGTTCCCCAGCAACTGGTGTACATAACCATAATGCCTCTTGATTCTGGAGGTATGATATAACTAGGCTGACCATATGAAAAGGAGGACAGTTGTATAGAAAAGGGAATTTCAGCCAGTGTCATTTGTATGCAATTAGTTCCTGGTGATATTCCCTCTTCATCACAACAGTTAAAGTTGCAGGGGCCCTGCCTTCTTTTGTATATGGTCACTCTAGTATAGTGCCTGCACCTTTAACTGTTGTGATGAAGAGGGAATTTCACCAGGAACTAATTGCATACAAATGACACTGGCTGAAATGCCCTTTTCTCTACAACTGTTAAAGTTACATGAGCTCTGTCCTCCTTTTCATATGGTCAGCCTAGTAACCATCAGGACTTGTAGCCATTGATAGCCTTACCTTCCAAGAATCCCCTTTTAAAGTGGTGGCCATCACCTCACCTTGTGGGAGCAAATTCCACTCACTGTGTGAAGAAGTCCTTCCTTTTCTCTGTCCTAAATCTCTCACCCATCAGCTTCATGGGATGGCCCCATTGGATTCTAGTATTATGAGCAAGGGAGAAAAATTCCCTCCCTATCCACGTAATTTTGTACACCCTAATCAGTTATCCCCTTAGCCTCTGTTTTTCCAAGCTAAACAATCCCAGCTGTTGTAACCTTCCCTCACAGGGAAGATGCTCCAGCCCCTTGGTCATTTTAGTTGCCCTTTTCTTCCACTTCTTTTCTGTAACTGTTGTTTCTGCCACTTGCAATAGCAGCAGATGCCTCCCCCCCAAAAAACTTAGAAAAAAAGAAAGGAGCTATGCTAGTGGCCACAGGGATGCAGCTCTCACACTTTTTTATTAGCAGGGATGCTGATGTCGTCTGCCTTCCCTCTGAGCTGAGCTACAATCCTCACCGTGGATCAGTTCACATGACACAAGGGTGGTTAATAAGCCAGGATTGCTTGCTAACCATCCATGTATCAGAATCCTGCTCAGAATCTCATTTTTGTAAATCCAGGGAACAAGCCCTATCCATGCAGCCACCTGAACATGTGAGAGTTAAATCTGAGTAGGGGTGGGGCCTGTGCACACATGGGCTTCTGTTCACTTTTAGCCCTTGCATGTTCAAGTGAACGCCTGAATAGGGCTACAATGAAACTGTACTTTCCTTTTCTCTGTCAAATAGGCAGAACACTAGGTATGGCTTGTTAAATAAGAATATAAGAGCCATACTGGATCAGACCAAGGGTCCATCAAGTCCAGCACTCTGTTCACACAGTGGCCAACCAGCTGTCGACTAGGGACCCACAAGCAGGACACTGTGCAACACCATCCTCCCAACCATGTTCCCCAGCAACTGGTGTTATGGCTTGCTGTCTCTGATTCTAGAGGTTACCCATAGCCATCAGGACTAGTAGCCATTGGTAGCCTTCTCCTCCAGGAATTTATCCAACACCTTTGTTCTGACATCCCAACCCAGTGAGGTAGGTGGCTGGTGTGGTTAACACACTGTCTAGCTCCCTAGAACTGGCCGTGGCTTTTGAGTGGTTTTTGTAAGACCTGCTCCTGATGGAGTTGAAAATGGCTCGAACTGATTTGTTGATCTGGATCAACACATCTTTCCTCAATTTGGGGCTCTCTTGGGGGGCGTACCTATGGGAAATGTCAGGATGAGTTGCTTGCATTTCAAAATTTACCACTATACTACTGCTAGTGCCACTGCCAGTGGTAGATTAATTAACTGAAGGTTTAATTGATTAATTGGTAGGGACCCATTTTGATCTGAAAGATCTGCTTATGTTTATTACAGTAAAAGAGAATTTTTAAAAAATAAGAATGTGCCTTCTTCCTAACAGTGAGTTAAATCTGGTTACATTTTCAGTTAGCATATATTTCCTTCAATATCTCAAAAAGGCACCCTATATTCAGGCTAGGGTCATCTGCAAAATCATTTAAATATAATGGATTAATCAGCAAAAGGGCAAGCGATCAACTAAGCATTTGTTAATCGAGGGACAACCCTTAGTTCTTAGTAATAAGACTGCAACAAAATTTTAGAGGTTTGCCATTTGACATCTTATCAGCCACTTTACCTTTATTGAGATGGGTGTGGAAGAGAGCTTTGTGCTTTGTGAATGGCTCCAAATGAAAGTTAATGAGGTTTGTGAAACTAAAATCCTGAAATAGAAACTTTGTGTCAATATATTTTTATGGTTTTTAAAGGAGACTTTTTTTTGCTCATACATCATGCAGTTTACTTCTATGATCAGCCTGAAAACAAGTTAGCAATAAATATTTGTACGTGACAATAGAAAGCACGAAGGCTGCAATCCTAGACTCGATGGCCTTAAAGGCTCCTTCCAACTCCACTGTTCTATGATTCTATGATTCTAGGGAGAGTTGATTGAAAATCCCATTGAACTTCATAAGATTTACTTCTGAGTAAATGTGCATCAGATCACGCCATGTGGCAAGTAACCGAGTTGTAAACTTAACAAATGCTCTGCCCAGGTGGGCATAGGCTGTAGCCATTATGCCCAGCTTGTGAGTATTCCCAGTGGCAGGTAACTAGAGTTATAGGGAATTTTAGCAGGTGTCATTTGTATAAATGCAGCACCTGGTGAAATTCCCTCTTCATCACAACAGTTAAAGCTGCAGGAACCCTGCCCTCTTTTGTATCTGGGCACTCTAGCTATACTCCTGCAGCTTTAACTGTTGTGATAAAGAGGGAATTTCATCAGGTGCTGCATGCATACAAATGTCAGCTGCTGAAATTTCTTTTTCTACACAATTGTTAAAGATGCAGGAGCCCTGTCCTCCTTTTCATATGGTCACCTTACCGCTGAATAAATAAAACAGAAAAGTATTGGACAATCTCCTACTGTCCTCTTTTCTGACTTCTTTTGCAAGGTTTTCTGGGAATTCTGACACCTGAGCAACCGTATCAGCTTCAGCTATGCCTTACTCAAGTACAGACAGGATTAGCAAGGATGTCAAATGGGAATGTCAGAGAAATCCATTTGGGGATGGAACTCAATGTGTTTTCCTAAGCTTCCCTCTCCCCTCCCCCACCTGGATTTTGTTTCAGTTCAGCTGTGGCACCGCCCAGTTGGGCCAGATCACAAATCTTCTGAGAATTTTGCACATTTTGGGGGAAAGATTCTGCAATTTGCACAATTCATGGTCAACTTTGTGCAAATCCTGCGAATTACATCCTTATTGGTGTAATTTGCACAAATTCAGCTATAGCCTGCACAGATTGCAGAACCTTCCCCCCCAAAAAAATGTGCAAAAAAATAAATAAATTCCAAGTTCAGAGAAAAGCCTGCAGCTCAACTTGCAGATGCAAATGAAGTTGTACCTGACACAGCATCCCATTGAGCCAAAACGGAACCAGATTTCCCAGCAACGGACGTCCCTATGAGAGAAAATGACTGTGGACGGAGGGGGTTAACTGTTGTGTGCAGAACTTAGACAGACAGAGAGAGAGAGAGAGAGAGAGAGAGAGAGAGAGAGAGCATTTGTGTTACTTCTGGGCTCCTGAGATATGTGCAAAGACCACATAGAGGATTTCTAAGATGGAGTGAAATCTTTGTGTTATGAGCCACATTCAAAATCACAGGGGCCTCTTTATACTCGTCTCTTAAATGTGTCCCTCCGGTGAGAAAGGTCACTTTGCACAAATGAGACCTTGGTGGCTTTTTTTTAATGGCTTTTGGAACTTCTGTGTCATCGTTTGCTCGCTTCGCTGCTCCTCTTGGTTCCTTTCTTTGTCTCCCCCCGCCCCAGCCTGGACTCCAACCCGCTAAGTTGAATAGACGGGGTGTTTTATAAAATGCAGGTCCATTTCCCATTAGCTGTTCCTTGAGTGTGACTTCTTTCCTGCTTAGGCAGCTGAAACTGGAGACAGAAGGAGACAGCAGGGAAATGTCGTTAACTGTTCTTCATTCCTATGGGGAATTTTAAGGATATTTTGACACTAGAAGTGCTTCATCGTAGTCCTTCTTTCCCGCCAAAGTCTTTCCGAATTTCCTTTACTTGTGCAAAGAAAGGAAGCAAAAGAAGACTAGTCACAATGAAATAAAAGTAATAGCAGAATAAATCCTCCCAGCTCAAATAAGTAGAATCTTCAAAAGTTGGAAAGAGCTTGGCAACATTTCTGGGCCAAACTGCCTTCAGAAGTCAGGCACTCTGTTTCTCCTCCAAGAGCTCAAAACGTCGGGCCCACAAGACAATTCTGGTCCATTTGGCCACACCCTGTTTTGTCTTCAGCCCTGCTAGGCTGACCATATGAAAAGGAGGACAGGGCTCCTGTAACTTTAACAGTTGTAGAGAAAAGGGAATTTCAGCCAGTGTCATTTGTATGCAATTAGTTCCTGGTGAAATCCCCTCTTCATCACAACAGTTAAAGTTGCAGGCACTATACTAGAGTGACCATATACAAAAGAAGGCAGGGCCCCTGCAACTTTAAATGTTGTGTTGAAGAGGGAATTTCATCAGGAACTAATTGCATACAAATGATACTGGCTGAAATTCCCTTTGCTCTACAACTGTTAAAGTTACATGAGCCCTGTCCTCCTTTTCATATGGTCAGCCTAAGCCCTGCCCATCACTTGAATGCAAACTCCAAAAGCTACTCCAAACTTGAATTCATCCCTGCCCTCTTTCTTCCACCTGGCCACCCTGATCTGGCAAATACCTTCCCGGATAGCTTCCCAACCCCCTGAGCTCCCTCCCCCATGCAGTAGCCCTTTAGGAAAATTTCATCTCCCAAAGATACTGGGGCCTTTTCTCCTGGTTGGCTAAGAGCACACCAAAGAGGGAAGGAAAGGAGACATCTGATCTCCTTTGTTCCCATGTCTAGGGCACCTCTGCCTAGGCCAGGTAACTACCCAAAGCTGGGGCATGCAACTTTATGCTCTTCAGATATTTACTACTCCCACCAGTCCCAGACAGCATTGCCAATGGTCAGGGGTTATGGGATGTAAGAAGAGCCATGTTGGTTCAGACCTAGGGTCCATTTGGTCCAGCATTCTGTTCACACAGTGGCCGGCCAGCCCATGGAAAACCCACAAACAGGACATGACCGCAACAGCACCCCCCTGCCTATGTTCTCCAGCAACTGATGTACATTGACATACTGCCTCTGGTACTGGAGGTAGCATATCGCCCTGAGGACTAGTAGCCATTGTTGGCCTTGTATTGTAACCCAAAACATCTGGAAGGCACCCAGGTAGCCTACCCCTGGCTTAAAGTGAAGGACTAGATGGACCCTTGGTGGGTCCACCTTGGGGGATCAGTGGAGACTGTGAGAGCAGGGTAAACCAGGAAGTCTTTTTTGGCTCAGGTTTTAATCTGAGCCAGGAAAGGAATTACTTTTCTTGAAACAGCCAATCTCCCGCACAATCGTCCTGCTCAAGGAGGACAGTAACAGAGAGGAATGCTGTGATCGTGGCTCCTGCAGTTCTTTTGCCTTTCCCCTCATTCTTTGCTGAGAAAATGTGTTATTAGGGCTGAGCAGGGCTAATGGTAGTATAGGTTTGCATCCTGCTTTCCACTTTATGGTTTGGAAGCACGCTTAGTGGATCCTGCTTTAATCCAGGCCCATCTTCCCCAATATGGCTCCCCCCAGATGTTTTGCACCATCTCCCATCAGCCTCAGCCAGCATGGCCAATGGTCAGAGATGATGGGAGTGGTAGTCCGAAATATTTGTAGGGCACCAGGTTGGGGAAGGTTGATCTGTTACCTGGACTAGAAGAGAGACAGTCCTGTGAATGACTGGACATGGATGAGAATATTTCAGTGTTAGAATTGGATTAAATGACATTGAGGAGTACGCTGCCCCTAACATACCACAATTTCACTTTGCGCAAATGTATCTGTTTGTGACAGATGCCACTGAAAGGAAGGGTTCCTTGTGTTAACGCACCGTTTTTGCCCAGAGAAGCGCAGAGAAGCAGGCAAGGGTAGGCTTCCTACTAGGGCAGCTTAGCATAAATATCCCTTTTTTGCCAATTGAAAGGCTGCTCAGCAGGGCTTTTCAAAGGCAGCAGAACTGGCTGTCAAAAAAAGAGGCCAGGATTTTATGAAAATAAAATGGGAAAAACATCCTTTGAGAACAGAACAACCGCTTTAATAATCTTCTGGTTCTGCTAGGGGCCAGTAATATTGAGCATAATCTCTGCAAATGCACAGGAGAATCTGTCTTTTGAAAATTGGGAATCTGCATAAAAATCCTGCACTTCATATGTTGCTTTATAATAAATTTAAGCTTTTCCATGTGAAGTTTTTCCCTGCTATTTTGTCCTTGAAGTACAGGGAATAAAGTTATGAAAGTGAATGCATGTACTACTTATGCAACGTTTTTCTAGATGGTGGCTATCACAATCTTGCCCAGAATCTCATTTGTCTGCAAAACACATTGAAAACTCAGAAATGTATAGACTTTGACCACATAATTGCATCTGTGCTCAGTTTGGAAGGTACAAACTGGGAAAATTCTGGGTAAACCAACTGAAACGGATTTCTCATATATCCCTACTGCTTGGCTCACAAACTAGAACCATAGCAGATTGCTGTCTCAACAGCAGTCTAAAGCCAACTGAAGCCTTATATAGTCAGCCACAATCTGTAGTGAGGTCAGTTTACCTACATAAGAACGTAAGAAGAGCCATGCTGGATCAGACCAAGGATTCATCTAGTCCAACATTCCGTTCACACAGTAGCCAACCAGCAGCCCATAGGAAACTCACAAACAGGACACGAGGGCAGCAGCACCCTCCCGCCCATGTTCTCCAGCAACTGGTGTACATCGGCTTACTGCCTTTGATATTAGAGTTAGCATATAGCCACCAGGGGTATATTGATAGCCTTCTCCACAAATTTGTCCAACCCCCGTTCCAAGCCATCCAAAGAGGTGGCCATCGCTACATCTTGTGGTACTGAATTCCATAGTTTAACTAAGCACTGTGTCCTTCCTTTAAACTCTCCTGAATCTCCCACCCATCAGCTTCATGGGATGACCCCAGGTTCTAGTATTATGAAAGAGTGAGAAAAATGTTTCCCTACCCACTTCATTTTGTAGTCTCAGACTTCTATGAGGCTGAGGAGATGGAGGTTCTTCCAGGGGTTCATCTTCTGACTCAGAGGATGATGTCAAGGATGTGTCTTCTGGCTGGGTGGGGAGGTGAATGACTGGCTTTCTCCTGGAAGAGCTGTCTAACCCCCAACTCATGTTAAAGTCCTGTACCCTGAAAAGGCCAAGGGCCAAAGGACATGACACCTAAAACAGATGAGTTCACTTTCCTTTTGCTCACTTTGTCAAGATTCCATTGTTACATTAATTTCATCCAGTTTCCACATCAATTTGTGGGGTTTGCCCATAGGAAAAATGTGTATATATTTTTGTCCAGATTTCCCCCCAATATATACTTCTTGTCTGCACGTCTTGTATGCATTTCCACCATAGTATACAGTGATTCCTTAATATCTGCATTTTGTGTGTACTTTTTCCTAATACACACATTTTTGGTGTGCATTTTTCAATTGGCTAGCTCAATTGCAATGTTCAGAAATGTGCAGACTTTTCAGTGCAACTGCATTTCAGTTCCTGTATAAGTCTGAGGAGTACAAATTGGGGAACTTTGCATCAAAATGTGAACCAAATGAAATGATCACCCATCCCTCATGCCTACTTTACTATAATTTCAGTGTCAGGTAGCGATCCCCCACACCCTCAACAGGCTTTTAAACATTACTAACTATAATAATAATAATAATAATAATAATAATAATAATAATAATAATGCTGTTCTATTTTTTATTCTATGATGGCACATTTTGTTTTATAGTAAAATTTGGTGTTGGGGGGGGGGGCGGTATTGTTATGTAAGCCACCCTGGGAATGCCTACTGGCTATTGAAAGGCCAGATATCAATGTACAAAATAAATAAGATAAATTCTGGACCCATTGTAGCTTTTCAGCTGTTTTTAATGGAAGCCCCATATGGAGAACCTTACAGTAGCCATACTGAGTGTAATAAAGAAATGCAGTATAAATAATAAATATGTATCAATATAAATGTAATAAATGCTTAAATAATAAATAGGCACTGGCACTTGCGGTTTCTATGTCTGATACAAATTCTGGCTCTGTTTTATTCTATATTTTGTCTGTTCTTCAAGGGGCTTTGCAAGCTAGCAAAGGCTTGGAAAGTACCCAAAGAGGAGTTCCTCAGAGCCAGCAAGCCAATGCTTTGATCAATCATTAGCATCAACCTTCTGGTTTAATTAAGTCCCAAGTAAGTAGAGAGCGGGTGACTAAGCTGGATGGCTTCATGACAGCCTCTGTGTTAACAGGCGACAATGGTCGTTGTGTTAAAATGAATTAGCGCTCACTTTACATTCCTCTCATCTTTTTAAAAGCTTCAAAATCTCTTGCATTACACAGACCTCTGGTCACTTGGCTGTGAAATGCATTCAGTCTGTTGCAATGGAGGTAATACAATTGCTTTAAATCCTGTTTAGAATTTCCAAACGCCCTTTGGAAGCCCATGGTGATTCATTAGCCTTGTCCACACCAGAAACAAAGGGGGCAGTAAGACCTTTTCACCATGAATTTTTGGGAGCTTGCAGCCATTGCTTTTTTAAAGTCTTTTATTGTATTTTATCCTGAAGTTTTCAACCCCGTTTCTCCACATTGCCGTGAAAGTCTGTTCTCCCCCAGTCCTACTGCTTACCAGATTTTTTTTAATGAGTCAATATTAAGAGGGTGCAATCCTATACATGTTTAGACAGAAAAAGTCCTACAAGTCCCAGCATTCCTCAGCCAGTTTAAACATGCAGCCTTATTATTTATTTTCATGCACCTGAGGCCCCTTGCTAATTGACAAGCTAATTGGACATTATTTGTATTTTTAAAATTATATCGAGCCAGTCATGAATTATAAAACCCCTATGAACTTCCCATATATGTTCTACTTAACTGTTTGGATGGATTGGTGGAAAAGGTGGATCATGAAATGGCTATAAATTTATTAAGAGCTGTTTCTAAGGTTACCATAGCATATCACTGGAAGAAGTCCATACCTTCCCGCCCCTGTGGCTTTTATTTTTAGAGTTTGGAATATGGCTTTTATGTAAAAAAATGACACATTTTGCATAATATATATATATATATATATATATATACATTTATGCAGAAATTGCCACCTTTTATCATGTTTTGGAATGACCAAATTCACAATGATGTGAGAGACCTTATGCTTTATTTTCTGCAATCCGATGGTCTGGCATATCTACTCGAAAGTAACCCCTATTGGGTTCAGTGTAGCTTACTCCCAAGTAATTGCCCAAGAGTTTGATCCTATACATGTCTATTCAGAAGTAAATCCAATTGTTTTGAATTGAGCGTACTCCCAGGCAAGTGTATATTGGATTCCAGCCTAAACCTGGTGTTAGTATTTCAAGCATGCGAAGATATTTGTATTGCTTTCATAAACTGATGTATTACTGCTAGAATTTGAAAATAAAATAAAAATAATGGTAGAACCAGATTATTTAATAATATAGTTGATATATTGCTTAACTTAGGTTATGTCATTCATTTGATGGGGATATTTGTATTGTTCATATATTCTATTGTTATAGTTAAATGTTTTCTGTTATTTTCTATTTTTCATTATTAAAATGTGATTTTTCTTTTCTTTCAACCCCTCCTAATGTGGATTAGGTCAGTGAGGGTTCCTATCAATATGGAATGTCTTTTATATGGAACTGTCAATCAATTATAGCAGTTGTAGGGAACATATAACTACAACTTCCATCATCCCTAGCCAACATAGCTAATGGTGAGGGATTACGGGAGCTGCAGTCCAACATCTGGAAGGCCACACATTCCCCATCCCTGAATTACAGAACCCTCAGTTGACTAATCCTATGGATTTTAGGCTGCAATCCTATATGCACTTACCTAAGAGCAAGTCTCATCCAATGGGATTTCCGAGTAATGTATAGAATCACACTGTTAGTTGATTAATTTAGTGCATCCCATACATTTATATAAGAGTAAAACAATAGCTCTGAAGCAAAAATATTTTTTGTTTGTATGTTTGTTTGTAGTGGATGTACACATATACTGCAGCAAGCAGTCTTGGAAGAGGCATTCCCTCCTGACAGAAAGGGATAGGAGAATGCCTCTTCTAAGATGTTGCTTGTCATAATATGTGGCAGCATAGCTCAGTTTTTCACAACAATCATAGGCTTTTCCAGAAAAGCACTAACTTGACACCAATGGCACAATTGTTACATGGCACAATTGTTACATGAGTCACTACATAATTAAATAAATAAATAAATAAATAAATAAATGATGTAACATACCAAAATAAAAACATTATTTCAATTGGATGTGTACATGCATATATGAGCTATCCCACATGCCTCCATATCTAAAAATGATCACTATGTATTAGTCTACAAAATGGTGGAAAATTGGTCTGATCCAGCAGGGCTCTTTTTATGTCCTTTATGCATCTTGACCAACCAATTAATGAAATATTTGCAGCCTTGTGTATTATACATGAAGTGGACCTAGGTGGTGTGCAGGAGACCAGCATATGAGATACTCTGGTTCTATCAGAGGCACAATACTTACTGGACCCCTCTAACAATGTTATTCTTCTGGATTCCCAGTATTTAGTGACTGAAAGAGAAACTGGGGGAACTGACTGGGTTGGATCCAGGCTTAGTCATGCTTAGAGTAACCCATTGAAATCAATGGGCCAAGTGGGTAGTGCTGCTTGATGCAACTGTACCACTTAGTGGCAGGGCTCAGTATCAGGATTCACCATTCGTCTATGGAGCTCACTGTCACAAGACTTGACAACTGCTACTACTCTTAGATGACTTTGAAAGAAGATTAGTCAAATTCATGGAGGTGCAGTCTATCAATGGCTGTTAGTCATGATGGCTATGTTGAGCCTCCATGTTCAGAGGCAGTATGTCACTGAACATCAGTGGCTGGTGGCAGAGGGTGAACAGGAATGTTCTCTTTGGGCGCTGGCTATGGGCTTCCCAGAAGTTTCTGACGAGTTAGTGTTGGAAACCAAATGCTGAAGCAAGTCAGCCTTTGGTCACATCTGTCCAGCAGGACCTTTCCAGTATTCATCCTGAAGATCTCAGTTTTCACAAATGAAATAAAATTGCAAGTTCCTAGTTCCTGTGAAAGGTTTAAAAGAAAAACAACTCAGGATCCTGAATGGACTGGGCAGGACTTCCAGTGTTCAAGTGGCAGTGTTTCATTGCACTCGGTAGTGATTTGTCCCTCTCCATAACTAGCTCAAGGAGAGGGACAGTGCAATCATATGCATGCATTTTAATCCCATTGAGTCCAATGGAATTCACTCTCAAATAAGTGCATGCGGGATTGCTGCCTGAATTAAGCAAAATCCATGGGTGGGTGACCCTGCCCCTCTCGTCAGTGACCTTTTGGTTCCTTCCAACCCAGAGCATATTTGTGTACCACTTTCTTGGTCAAAATGGCTTACCCTTGTCCACAGTTCTCTCTCCTTGTTCTCTGAATTCTGCAAGACAAGCTAAACATCTTATTGGTGTAGCTTGAAAACCAACCTGACCTCTGCCTGCTTGCTGCAAAATACATGAAGGGCATTTAAACCTCAGAATCAACTTCTGAAGCATGGAATCCTTTTTCATTGCCAAGTAACATTATCCAGATACATTACCTACTTGAAGTATCTGCAGAGGGGCCTTGTTCTTTATTTCTCTTTTAAACTTGGCTCTATAGCACATTAACAGCAGGCTATATTAGACATGGGGATCGCTGTATTTATTCCAAGGCATGATAATAGTTTAACGCGCACACACACACGGCAGAATACCTAAGCAGTTGAATTGCTCTCTGCGCTGGTTGTACAATACTCTCTGGCAGGAATTCCATATATGTTTTTAGCTGAAGGGGAGGACATGAAATAGACACCAAAGTTCATTATACATCTGGCCGGGGAGTGGAAGAGAACAGCAGAGAAAGAAAATGCTGCTGTGAAAAAAATGGGGTTAGGGGATAAAAAGGCCCATATTCCACTCAATTGTGAGCCAATCTGGTATAGTGCTTACAGTGTTTGGAATATAACCAGTAAGATCCAGGTTCAGATTCCTGCACAGCAGTATGTTGACTTGTAAATGCTCATCATGATCAACCGAGCAACCCCATATTCCCACCACCAAAGAGAATCCAAACATGCAGGCAGCTCTGTTGATCCATATCAACAAACCACTTCTAGCCATTTTCATCTCTACCGGGAGTACGTCTTTTGTAAAGCTAATGGGTTTTAGTTGCCCATTCAAGTCTAAGCCACTCCAGATAACTTTGCATTACAACAAGGATAGTTCACAACAATATTTTGTTGCTGGGGAAATTTGTTTTCCCCCAGCTACTGAGAGGGTTTCAGCTAGGGTGACCAGATTTTGGAACCCAAAATCCCGGTCCCTCCCCCGCCACCCAAAACAACCGCCCCACCAAGCCACCCCCCCCAAAACAAAAACCCCAAGCCACCCCCCCCCACCCAAAACAACCCCCCCACCAAGCCACCCACCCCCAAAAAATCAGCCTGGACCTACCGGGTTCTCTTCTGCTGCCTCCGCTGCCACCGGGTCCCCTGCCGGCTCGTAAGGCCAGCGGCCGCGCGGAAGAGGTAGGGGAGGGCCAGATCCGGAAGTGACATAATCGGCCCTCCCCCGCCTCTTCCGCGCGGCTGCTGGCCTTACGAGCCGGCGGGGGACCCGGCGGCAGCGGCGGCATGGCGGCGGGGGCAGCGGGGCGGCGGCGGACCCGGCGGCGGCCCGGCGGCGGACCTGGCGGTGGCGGCGTCGGACCCAGCGGCGGCGGTGGCGCGGCAGCGGAGGCGGTGGAGGCGGCGGCGGCGGACCGGGCCGCCCCAGCAGGTAAGCGCCCCGCGCCTCGTGCTCCTTACCCGCAAGGGCGTCCGCTTCCCTCCGGTGCTCGAATCTACTGAGAAACAGGCTTCGCGGCCTGTCTCTCAGTATCGCACCAGGTGATGACGTCATCACCCGGCGCGCTACTGAGGGACAGGCCGCGAAGCCTGTTTCTCAGTAGATTCGAGCACCGGAGGAAAGCGGACGCCCCTGTGGGTAAGGAGCGTTAGGCGCGAGGGAGGGCACTTACCTGCTGGGGCAGCCACTTCCCAGGCTCCTCCGCCGCCACCGCCGCCAGGTCTACCGCCGCTCCTTGCTTGCTGCCACCGCCACGTGACCCCCCGCCACCCCGGTTTGCCCCCCCGCCCCCCGGTTGGGCCGGTTCGCCCCTGGATTCCCAGTTAGGACTGGGAAATCCCGAGCCACCTGGTCAGCCTAGTTTCAGCTAAACTCCAAGTAAACAGGGAAACTGAGGGGGATGGCAGATTATTTCATCATCCCGCTAATCAAAAAGTCCTAGCGCATTGACCCTATGAGATCTTGCTTCACTGCAACACTGTTGCTCATCCGTAAAACTCGCTGCCCATTCTTGGTCCAGTCACTCTCATTCACCCTCACCTAGCTTGCAGGGTTGTTCTGAGGATACAATCAAATCTAGCTTCTGTCTAGAAAGCAGCAATCCCGGAGGGTTGTGATCTTATCGACTGCACCCTCACCACTCAGAAACCCCTGAATCTGAAGGCTTCCACATTCCCTGTGCCCTGTGAGGTTGAATCTAGCAGGGCAGGGGGCGGCGGAAGAGGCAACCTTCCCCTCCTTGCCCTCCGTCTTTATTTATTTTCCATCTTTCCTTATTTTCCCTTCCAAGGGCACTTCGGAGGGGGAGGGAAGAGAGCTGGAGAATGCTTGGGAGAGCTTGCATCTTGGTGTCTCTGATCTCCTCCCCTCTCCCCCCAGCAGAACGCCCCTTTCCTCCTCCTCCTCCTCCTCCTCCTCCTCCTCCTCGGTTGCTTTTCCGTTCTCTTCACGCTGGCTGTGAGTGGGTGGGGTCAGGGGTCTGATGTCCGACTCCCACTTCCAAGGTCATAGCACTGTCTCCAACCTTTGGGGAGTATTCCTGGCCATCCGATGATTCCTGAAATTTATCGCCCCAGGGATCATAGGATTACTCTCTTAGGCAGGATCTACACTGCTGTTTTAAAGCGCTCTAAAGTGCTTTATAACAGTAGTGGCAACTGTTTTGGAGTTTGTCCTGGGCCTATAAACCGCTTTAATCATTGGTGCTGAAATTGTCCCCGAGGGGTGGGGGTGAAAAAAACTAAAATAGAAGACTCTGTTCATGGATCCTATGCATCATCATGGATCTGAGTTTCCAACACCTTATAAAACCGTCATAAAGACAGAAGCATCCATCCGTGCAGAAAGACACAAAGTGCCATGTGTTGAGTACAGAACAGGGAATCCCAAAACAGTCACAGAAAGACCGCAATCGGCATTCTATTCAAACAGTTCAATCAATATATATAGAAGAAAGTATAGTCCTTTTATCTGTGCTGAATCTCCCACCCATCAGCTTCATGGGATGACCCCAGGTTCTAACATTATGAAGTTCATGCTTCCATATCTCAGGGATGGGCAGAAGGTAGATCTCCCAATATTTTGGTCTTCAACTCCCAGAAGCCCCTGTCAGCCTGGCAAACAGTCAGGAATTTGGGGAGTTGAAGTCTGGAGCATCTGAAGATCTACTTTCCGCCCACCCCTGCCATATCAGATACAGAAAAGATTGTTCTCTCATTCTCTGAGATGTTTGCAAGTGACTACTGCTGACTCCTCCATCGCTTGAACCACCGGTTTGCCTTGTCAATCTTTCACTTTCTTGTCCTCTCCCCCTTCTTCTTCTTCTTCTTCTTCTTCTTCTTCTTCTTCTTCTTCTTCTTCTTCTTCTACAGATGACTGCCACAGCTCAACAGCCGGCTAAAGCACAACCCGTCCACATCACCACACCCTCAGCGGCAGCCAACACCCCCATCCCCAGCACCCCCATCGACCCTCAGGCTCAGCTGGAGGCTGACAAGCGGGCTGTCTACAGGTACAGAGGGATTCTGCCTGCCAGGCTGCTCTTTAATGTTGCTTCCCATCCCTGCAGTGGCTTGCTGAGATATTGCTGGAATTTGGCCTGGGGCTAACTTGTCAGTGAGATGCTGCACAGAGGCTGTTTCTTCGCCGTGTCTTTGTCAGTAGGCTGAAAAAGACAGGTTCCAGTGCATGTTAAACTCAGTGAGCCTCAAGCCAAGGACCTAAAGAGATTTGCTTTCTTTATTACTGAGGGATTTGTGTTGCAGGCAATAGAATGATGATGCAGCAATGAATGTTCCGATGGTGGAAAAGCCTTCGAGACTTTTCTGCGTGATCCACTTCTTTAGTGGGTCGTACTTAGAGTAGACTCACTGAAATGAATGGTACTTAATTTAGTTGTGACTAACTAAAGACCCATTTATTTTAACGGGTCTAAGTAGGACTAACATTGGATACTACCCATTAGTTGCACACAATCCTAAACATTCTTCTGCTTTAGGGATTTCACATTTGCTGAGTGCTCAAAATTAGAGCCTATTCCTGATGTGAAGCAAGCATAGTCTGTGAAACGTATGACTTGGAGTTGATTAACTCTGTATTAATATGCATGAATCAATCAATACTGCTGATGAAAAGCACACTTTACTCATGTTTTTTTTTCTTTTCTGCACAAACATGTTGCAGTAAACATCCGCTTAGAAAAGGCATGCCTTCCTATATACAGGGAGAAGGAATGCCTTTTCTATGATAACACCTGAACCCCCAGAGTTTTGTAGTAAACAATTATAATCTGATTGGGGACAGTCTTTTAGACAATTTAGTGATGAATGAATCTATCTGTTTTGCTTTCTACTGCATTCAGTGGTTTGTTTTTGTTTTTTTTTGTTTTTAAAGAAAAGTATCTCAAGTTCTTTCCATACAGTTTATGAACAAATTTGTAAACTTTGGTATGTTCTTAGCAAACAGCAGACCAAACAGTGTTCTCACCTATCTGCACCTGCCAAATTCAATAAGTACAGCTATTCCCAGCATGGAAGCAACCATAGGGATGTGTGAATCAGTCAAAGTTCTCCAAATTCCAATCAATCTGTATCCGATTGTGAGCTTTGTTTTATTTGTTTATTCACCTGAAAATCCATAAATATTTTCCAAAATGTACGCATCAATTGTGCACATCTTTGAAATGGGTTCATTTTTCTCCAATTGTTTAAAGCATGTTTGTGCACATTTTTCGAATGTATGCATTTCTTGTCCCGTGCATTTTTCAAATGTACGTATGTTGTCAAACATTATTATTATTATTATTATTATTATTATTATTATTATTATTTTGGTACACATAGCACACTGAAAGAACTGGGCATGTTTAGCCTGCAGAATAGAAAACAGAGGGGAGACATGATAGCACTCTTCACATACTTGAAAGGTTGCCACACAGAGGAGGGCCAGGATCTCTTCTCAATCATCCCAGAATGCAGGACACGGGATAATAGGCTCAAGTCACAGGAAGCCAGATTCTGGCTGGACATCAGGAAAAACTTCCTGACTGTTAGAGCTGTATGACAATGGGACCAATTACCTAAGGAGATGGTGGGCTCTCCTACTCTAGAGGCCTTCTGTCAGGTATGCTTTACGGTGGATTCCTGCATTGAGCAGGGGTTGGACTAGATGGCCCTATAGCCCCCTTCCAACTCTACTATTCTATGATTCTATGAAAACTAACTGAAACAAATTTCTCATGCATCCCTAGTTGTGCCTGCCTGACACATCACAGTTAAAGATGAGGAGCCCAACATAAAAAAGAGATCAGACCCACAAACCTGGTTGAACGTACAGGGATTCAAACCCAGACTTTTAAAAACCAAGAGCATTCAAAGCCCTCTACCTGGATGAACAAAGTTGTCAGTTTCAATTTTTTTCCCCCACGTTCAGATTATTTTTTTAATCTCAATTGGAAGAATTGTGTACATATTGATTAGTTTTTATCAAAAAACCAAACTGACTGAAATTCTCAGCCTCCTCTACTTTTACTGAACAAAAAGATATTTTCATCCATGGAGGGAGAAATCCTATGTCTGGGGGGCATAGGATTTTTTGGTTTCCTGGCTCTAAGTTCAAAGACAGGGCTCAGAGCTCAGAGCTAGGAAACAGAGCACAGAAAACAGAACACAGAGACGGGGGAAAGGGGGCATTCCTAGAGGTGGGGAGGAGAGGAGGCTGGGGCGGCTGGCTTACATCTTTTCCTATCACTGTCCCAGCCTCCTTCCCTCCCTCTCCCCAAAGCATCTGCTAGACAGGCAAAATCACCCATCTAGCGAAAATGCACAGAAGGAGGCATGAGGCTTATGAGTACTCATGGTGAAGCCCATAGGATTGCACCCTAATTGTTTAATTTATGGTGCAATCCAATGTGCACCTGTGTGTGAGAGAGCTGCATTGAACACAACAGAACTTACATGCACAGGATTGCACAGTTTATTGACTAAACATTGCAGCTATATTTTGAACTTGAGGAAGAAGGGAGATTATGCTCAGCTGGTACATTATTTGGAATTTTGGGTGGTCAATTGGATAATTGCATGAGTAACTTGAACTTGTGCTTGAAGACCAATGTTGATATATCGGATAGGAATATGCGAGAATTTTGTTTTCAGTTTGCAAATCACTTAAAAATGCCAATTTTGCATCCCTGAATTATCACAGATTCCCAAACTTGTCTTTTCATTCACAAAATGTGCACTAAAAAGAATGTGAAGTGTTTTTTTTTAAAAAGCACTTTTTAAAATGCACATTTTTAAAAAATGCACACTTTTAAATATTTGCCTTTCCATGCTTTTATGGGGAACAGGTGCACTCTTTTAAAATGCACACTATTAAAGTTAACTTCAAAAATGCAGAATTTAAAGTGTACATTTAAAACTTGTATTGTTACTCTTCTAAAACCTTTTTTAAAAACTTGTGTTTGTTTATTTATTTATAGTATTTTTATCACGCAACTCAGCCAAAAAGGCTCCTGGAGCAGCTTACAATCAATCAGTAAAGTAGACAGTCCATTCCCTCAGGCTTACATTCTAAAAGAGACATGACACACAAGGAAAGGCAGATGGGGGTGGAAGAGGAAAAAAAAGAAATTAAGGAGACTGTTCAGCAGGGCTGGCGGGAAGGCCCTGCCCCCCGCCTCATCTCCCAAGGGAGGGGCAGACCAACAGCTCCTTCTTCTTCCTCACAGGGTCATGATGTCAGTTAGCCCTGTGGCGCTGTGTCCAACTGGAGCAGGCCCTGATGTTCTGTCTGCCTGCTCCTGTCTCCCTCGCTTCTTTTTCTTCTTGTTGTATTTTTACACTTTAGTCAGTGTGGTCGGGGGTGCAGACTTCTGAAAAATATGCACTTTCCCCATTGAATGAGCTGAAAAAACAGATCACAAGCGAGAACAGGAGTGAGCCAAATCAAGCTTTGTATTTTGAGGATTTGAAGTTCAGAGAATTTCAGGGAGCTCCAGCATCCCTGCCTCTCCCATCACTAGTCATGGCTGTATTGCTCATTGCTTCCCTCCAACATTGTGTGAACACATGGGGACATTGGCATTGACACTTAGCTGCCACTGTGGAGCCAGTGCATGCTGCAGCGCACGAGGCCATCCATGTTCCTGATGGACATTTACAATGCCGGTGTTTTGTACCATCACACATTGCTCTGTAAATGAGCTTTGTGACGAAGGCAGCCTGGATTCTGGAAACGTTTGTGATATTTTGATTTCACACATCTAATACTGTGCATTAGCAGATTTACGTTTTGTATACTCAAGAAAGGAGCTAGAGAAAAGGAAACGTGGGCTTTTAAGCAGGATGGAACTAAGGGGGGAAAGGAGCCAGGAAGCAGAGTGTTTGAATTGCAGCCTTGTATATCATACTGAGTGCCTAGAGGGATTTTTTTTTTTTTGGTGTGTGTGTATGTGTTTTAATTAAAATTTCTTGCCTCTGGGTAGCATGACACTTCAAAACCGCATTGGGGATTTTTCATTTCATGTCAATAAATTTAACAAGACCCCGTTCAATTCAAATTAATGCTTAAGCTGTAGCTTTTATGCTCTCCTCTCGGAAAGCACAGATAAAAAAGAAATATGTGTGCGGTACTTGGTTTGTTCTCCCGCACCTGCGTGTAGCTGCGCCACCAAATCCCAGTCTGCGTATTCTTACCCACAGTGTTGCTTGGCTACAAGATAGGACCAAGAGAAGAACAGAGAAAGGTGTGTGATACTCTGCTCACTTGTGTTTGTGCTGACTGATATGTTAATAGAGAACATCCCTTTTCCCCCAATCCGAAACTTGGCAATGAGGCCATCCACTTCTAATTGGATCATGCGGGAGTTTCTCTTTCACTAGCTGACCACACAGTGCAGTTCTGAAGAGCTTCGATGTATGGATTGGTACCTGAATGCCCAATTGTAAAATGCCTGTATTAAATCGTAAGTCCGAAAGTTGGGCCTGTACTGTTGTCTTTCATTTTTTTAGATGATTTTTAATCAACGTCATCATTGTCCACATGCTCATTCCATTGGGGTTAGTGGGATAGTCAATGTGGCCCAATCCACACTAAGCAGGATATAGTACTATGAAAGTGGTATGAAAGCGGCATATAGAAGGTAGGAGCCACACTACTGCTTTATAGTGGTACTGAAGTGCACTGACGACTGTTGGGGCCCATTGACACAGGCCGTATACCGCTTTGATAGTGCTATATCCTGCTGGGTGTGGATGAGGCCTGTGATTGGGTGGGCAGGGAGAAAGATGGGATAGGGTTTATTACGGTTAAGCACAAAATCCAATAAATATAATGGTGTATTATGTATTTATTTAAACGACTTCCCTACCGTTTGATATGCTAAGATCTCTAAGAAGTTTACATGAAAAAATACATATGAGAAAATATGAAAACTATAAAATAATAAATACATTAAAAATGTTGCAATGAGAACAGTCGAACAGAGTAGTGCATATTCAATTACATGTCAGGGAACGCCTGGCTTTAATTAATAATAATTGAATACTAGTGATAATATTACTACTACTACTACTAATAATAATAATAATAATAATAATATGTTGTTGTTGTTGTTATCTCTGGTATTAAAGGTTGAAAAATCATTCATTCATTTCATTTCATTTCTTACATGCCTACACTGCCCAGTAGATAATGCTGTCAGGGCAATTCACAACATAATCGTAACAGATGGGACATGCAGATGTGTACTGGTGTTAGTTTATATTTTTAAGGAAATCGTCTTCTATCTACCTAGTATCCATCTATGTGTCTTTCTTTCTCTTTCTTTCTTTCTTTCCCTCCCTTTGACTATGGGTTGCCCAAGCCTAGGAAAGGGAGCAGCTGAACTCTGCAGTTGAGCGCCTTGTGCCCATCTCCTGTTTCGTTCATGCCACTTACTGAGTTGGCCTTTGATCCTCTTCCATCTTCTTCCACTTTCCCCATCTGAAATACATTAGTTGCTATGGAAATGGTTAGGGGAGGGCCCTTCCAATTCCTAAATGCAAAGTAAAGGCAGCTTAATAACTGGTGTCTTGGTCTGGAAAGTGCTCTGGGTTACTTAAGGCCATTACACGGGCTTGTGCGCAACTTGTGTGCAATACACTCAAAGATGCATAGGTGCGTTTGTGTGTAAGGCCCCTGAGGGAGCTTAGGACAAGGGTTGATACACAGCACAGGGAGATGCATCCAGAGAAGAAGAAGAAGAAGAAGAAGAAGAAGAAGAAGAAGAAGAAGAAGAAGAAGCAGCAGCAGCAGCAGCAGCAGCAGCGGCTTGAATTCTGATTACCAATACATCAAATCTAAGATGCCATCGAATCTAAGGCGCACCTTAATTTCAGGGCCACAAATAGGTAAAAAGCTTTGCGCCGATTCTAAGATGCACCCCGTTTTCAGACATGTTTATATTTTTTAAAAGTGCATCTTAGAATCGAAGAAATACGGTAGGTGGTAGCAGGGCCCAGGCGAGGGAGAAGTGGGGGCAGCAGCAGCGAGGAGGAAGGAGCGGGAAGGGGAGGGAAGGGAAGGGCGCAGAGAGCCAGGAGGAGGCAGCGGTTGTGGCAGCGAGGACCCGCATGTGCCACCCCAGTGACTCAGCCTCCCCACTCACCTCCCTCGCGCCCCGGTCCTCGCCGCCAGCACGCAGGATCACGGCCTACTTCATAGAAACACTGCATTTCCAGACCTTCTCTGCTGCCGCCGCTGCTGCCAAATCCCAGGAAGGGGTGAGAGAGAAAGAGTGGGTTGAACGGGGCAGGCAGAGGTGGGGAGGCCAAGTCGCTGGGGTTGGCATGCAGAGCCCCTTTGTGAAGGCTCTATGTTTGGGTGGATGTAGCTTCAAACCCATTCCAGCGCTGGAGAAATCTGGCGAATCTAAGACGCCATCGATTCTAAGACGCACTCCATTTTTACAGAGGTAAATATGGGGGGGGGGGGAGTGCGTCTTAGAATCGAGGAAATACGGTACTTCTAATTCTCCTTTTGCAGGGTTCTCCTTTCCTGGCATTTGCTGGCACACCTGAGAGCAGCAACACTGTGCTGAAACATAGGCAGTTGCCAAATAGGAGCCAGGAGTGGAGCGGGGCGGTGGAACCAAGCCAGAACAAAAGATTGTCAGAAAAAGCTGAGAGCCAGGAAAGACTGGGCCAGACCTTAACAGGAAGGCTTTAAGAATTACTTCTTGTTGAGGAGATCCAATAAGTTTGATGCTAGTCCACATGAGCTAGCAGGATCTGAATTGGGGCAGGGGTGGAGGGTGCAGGGGTGGGGGGATGAAAGTGGCTGTCCCTGGGCGTAAGAGGAAAGAATAGCCCCAAACCGTTCCACAACAGACAGCACATGTTTGATGAGGTATATTTTTTTCAGTGACTATCTTCCTGCTAACGGCACTCCTAGGGTGACCACATGTCAGGGAAAACCAGGACATGTCAGGATTTTTGGGAAATTATTAAATTTGAAGAAAAATCCAGATTTTTCCCATCCTTCCCCCCCCCCCCCAAAAGGCAGCTCTATTTTATAGTGACTGGGAAATAACAAGAGTGCTTACATCTCTGTCATCTTTAAAGATAAGGAGATGAAACTTGGCACCATGATAGCCCTTAGGTAGGACTTTAGCAGTGCCAAATTTGAAGCAGTTCTGTTCATCCATTGATTTTTAGGAATTTTTTAAGTTTGAGGTTTTAAAATTATTTTTTTAAGAAAATGTCATTTTTAAAGATAAAGACATGAAACTTGGCATCATGATAGCTTTTAAGTAGGGTTTTAGCCATGCCAAGTTTGAAGCAGATCTGTTCATCTGTTGATTTTTAGGATTTAAAAAAAAAAATTGAGGTTTTTAAAAAAATTTAAATACCGTTATTTTTAAAGATAAGGAGATGGAACTTAGCATCATGATAGATCTTAAGTAGGGCTTTAGCCATGCCAAGTTCATCTGTTTATTTTTAGCATATTTCAAAACAAAATTGAACTTTAAAAGAAAAAAGCCAGCCGGCCGGCAGCAATCCCTATTAAGCAGCAGCTTGCAGCGGAGTGAGGATACAATCAGAAAAGATATTTGAGGGAAGGGGAGAATGTATCACACTGAGTATAGCAACAAAGTACAGCAAAAGCTACAAAAGTAGGAGTGAATGAAGTTAATTTCAGATACATTGGATGTCTCACTTGTTATTTCAGCGATTTCAACATGAAGGTTCTGTAGAACAGATTTGTCTTAATTGTGTGCTGTAAAATCAGACAAGGCTATGTTCAGGTGGGCACACTCTCTTGGTGCTGGACACGCCCCCTGGGGATGGACATGTTGGTGGGAACGCCCCCTTGGGGGCCAATCATGTTGTCCTCCTTTTTGTTTTCCAAAATATGGTCACCCTAGAAATGCCCCAAGTGACTACATGGGTCATTTTTGAGGTGCATGGTAGCATAGAAGCGACAACACTGTGTGTGGAAGCAACTGCACACAGTCAGCTGGCCACAGAGAGGCAGTTGCATGCACAGGTTTCTTCAGTGGTGTTTTTTGTGGCTAACATGCAGTTGGCGAAAACATGAATCGGCTCTGACTCTAAAGAGCTGGTTGAGAAAAACAGATTTTTATTTCATTTTTTTATGAAGTGGGTTTTTTGTTTTTGGGGTCTTTAGCAGCTTAATCTATTTCCCCTTAATGGACAGAAGTGTTTTACTTGTTTGTTTTTTGGCTTTCCTGGAAGTGATGCCGCTTACAGTAATAACTCATGTGCAGTCATTGCAGCATTTAGCGGAACCCCCATTTATATCCGGAAGCTTTCGTCCGCTAGAGTGCTCTGGGTACTTTCACTAGACATCCAAAGAAATGCACTTTCTGATGGATTTATGGTTAGTGCTGAAATTTATAGCTTTCTCAGTTGTGTTGGGATCATTTTCTGTTTTATTTTACTTTAATATCTAGTAAAAGCAGCTTTTCTTTCTTGGAGACAATAGAATCAAATGTTTCCATCGGGAGACTTTGACTCAAAGCTGTTGGTTGTTAAAGAAGAGTTCCATGGAAGATCCTTTCTCAGGTTATAACAAACCGAAGCTCATCAAGGCTTCAGAGACATTGGGTTGGGCCCAAAGGTGTCTTTCTTTATTTTCTCAAACTTTGGGGAAATTCTTTCATTCGCTCATTTATTACATTTCTATGCCGCCCAATAGGCAAAGCTCTCTGGGCGGCGTACAAAGGTTTAGAGACCAATCCTATGATATCTAGACAGCATCTAGGGGGCCATAGGATAGTTTGGATTTCTGGATCTGAGGCTGGAGTCAGCGCTCCGACCTCGGACCCAGGAGTCCAGGCCCTTTCACAGACGCCGTGGATAGAACCGCACTGGCTGCCTTTTGCACAAGTGACCTTGGAGGCAAGGTAAAGGGAGTGTTCCCATAGGCGAGGAGGGGACTGGGGGGCAGCTTATGAAGCCTCCCCAGCCTTCTTCCCTCCCTCTCCCTGATGCCTAAGCTAGACAGGTGGGGTGGAGCCCATCTAGCTGACATGCAGAGCAGGAGAAACGTGGAGATGAAGATCACCTGTGCCACTTCCCCACTCTGCATTGGATGGCCGTAGCCTCTGGGTAAGAGGCTGATCTCTTGTCCCAATCCTCCCCTGAGAAGCCAAGCACAGGTGTTCAACTTTGCAGGTGCCTCTACTTGATTTCTTATGACATCCTTAATCCAAAGAGGTCTTCTGCCTGTACAACCTCTTGTCCAAAAGAAAGAAGTCTGAGAACTGCTATCATCACCTTGAGCAGGATTTTGCCACCTTGGGAACTATATTAGTGGGGAAATGGGATATAAATGACATCAGTCAATCCATCACTATAATATCAAATTTAGGGTGCAATGCTGTGCCTGCTTAGACAGAAAAAAAGTTCTACAGCTGGCTGGGGAATGCTGGGAGCTTTAGGACTTTTTTTCTGTCTAAGCAGACATAGGATTTCACCCTTAGCTTTCACACCACGGTGTGGACTCTTGCGTAACATCTTGCACCATTTCCTGAGCAGCATCACTTCCTGCTGCACCTTTTACTAATGCCAACCATCCTCCTGCAGGTGTCATATATAGTTAGTTGGAAAGAAATGAACACAATGCTGGCAAGTGAAGCATAGCTGCCTAATCTCCTCTTTCATCTGGAATTCTTAATGGTATTACAGGAATATTTGGATTGTGACATGGCAGCCTTAATTCTTCATTTGATAAAAATGTAATCCATAATATAATGTAATAAGAGCCACTGTGGCGGAGTGGTTAAAATGTTGGACTGGGAGTCGGGAGATCCTGGTTCTAGTCCCCACTCGGCCATGGAAACCCACTGGATAACTTTGGGCCAGTCACAGACTCTCAGCCCAGCCTACCTCACAGGGTTGTTGTTGTGAGGATAAAATGGAGAGGAGGAGGATTATGTACACCACCTTGGGTTCCTTGGAGGAAAAAAGGCAGAATATAAATGCAATAATAAATAAATATCTATGCCTAAGGGTGCCAGACCTGACAGCCACAATGTGTCCAACTCTGTTAGCTGCATAAGTTTATTTGAAGGCTTCACTAAGGACTATTCGAACCTGCGTGATGCCAGGTCTGTTCACCAGTTGATCATAAAATGTATGTGATGTCCATGTTTTCGATTACAGCTGAGAGAGATTCAGGCAAGTTCTCTTGAAGCTTCCAGAGGGAGGTCCACCCTCAATAACACCGTAGATCTTGCACAGTGGATCTTGCACAGCCATATATATCAGAATGGCTGGTAACAGATGCCAGAGGAAATAATAACCTGAAATAAAATGCAGACCTTGAACTGATTAACCCAGAACTAAAGGATGTAACCAGCCTTCCATATGAGAGAATTTCTAAAAAATATTTTTTTTTTAAAAAAAAAAAGCAGGATGTGGTATCTTTGGGGATTCGAAAATGCAGTTCTCCAATCATTATTGGGCTTAGTGAAGACAATGGCTTGGACCCAGTCCCAGACCAAAGTTATTCATGCTTATTCCCATTGTACTGACTTAATTAAATTGTAACTAACTCAAAGTCCCTTGAAATTTAACTTAACTGCTTGATTTCAATGGGAGCTGAGTGCCACTAACTTGGTCTGGATCCAGCCCACTGACTCTGGAGCTAGATTGACACTTCTGCTTTATAGCGGTATGGAAGTGCACTGATAAATGTTGGGGCACAGTCCACATTCCATAGACTGCTTTCATAGTGTTATATCCTGCTTTTTATTCCACATTCGTAATGATTTGACACAACATGTAGATCTGGCCTGTGTGTGTATGTGTGTGTGCAGGCTCTATGCCCCTGTAACAGATTGGACTAAATTATTATAAACGCCCCTGTTGGCCTTAAAAACAATGAATCATTGAGTGTCAAATATCTTGCAATTGCAGTTATATATGAGAACTCTAGGAAGTCTTGATCACTCTTGATGACATTTGGGAGGGGTGATTATTCTCTCTCCCCTCCCTCCCCCCGCCACCCCTGCTATCATTGGGGGGAGGGGGGAATAAGCAAGATAAATTAAAAAGCCAATGAAAAATGTTACTGCTGGGATAATTATCTGGCCTAAACAAGAGCCATCAAATCTAGAGCTGAAGGGGAAATTCTGCCATATCCAGGTGGGGCAGTTCAAATCAAGGCCACAGGACTTCACGTTCTTAATGTTGCCCATGCTGTGAAGAGTGCTCAATGTCAATGTATCACTGTCAACCCTGAACATTCCACAGCTTCTCAGATAAAGCAAAGAATGCAAAGCAAATAATGTCTTCAACATCCAAGCTAGAGTGTATTTTTCCCCACGCAGGAACAGCCTCAACTATAAAATTGATTTAAATTGGCTTGATGGGTTTTTTCTTTTTCTTTTTTTTCAACAATAACAACGAAAATATACATGTCATTTTATTTGCAAAGTGATGCAAAGGTTGGAGGGTGCTGGCAAATGGCAACATGTCCAGGTGAGAAAAGGTGACCAGAGGGTGAAGCTATGAAAATGAGTTCTGATTATGATTATACCATCTAACATTCACTTAACAGCACAATCTTATACACGTCCCATTGAGAAGTCCCATTGGGTTCAATGGGGCTTACTCCCATGGAATGCAGCCTAAAGGTGCTCCATCACCAGAGGTTGGTTCCAGATTTAGCCATACTTAGAATACACTCCTTGAAATTAATGGGATGTATGTTAGTCAAGAAAAATGTACGTCCCATTGATTTAATGGATCTACTCTGACTAAATCTGGAAACAATCCTAGGGGTTTAGTGTGGAGTTGCCACATTTCGTTCCAGTGCTGGCGTCAAGGGTTGATATGGTCTGGCGGAGGTCCTACACCCCTGCAGGGGCCCATGGACAAGAGCCCCCTGGACTTGCTCCTCATCTTCACCATTGCAACCTCCTTGTTCACCTGCCTCTGGCCCAGACAGTGGTGGTGGTGAGAAGGTGGAGCAGTACATGCCACGGCCCATTTGTTCACCTACCTTTCTACCTGCCAAGCAAGCAATTGATAGCAATGATGAAGAAGACCATGAGGAGCAATAGCACCTGGTGACAGTGTCAGTGAGAAGCGACGTGGCTTACTGAGGGTGTCTTGCCCTAGGGCACTCAAAAAACTGAAGCTAACGCTGCTTCGTTCACTCTCTTTTTACAGTATGGTAAAATCCTTCCAGACAAGGATTTTACCACACTGTCTCCCATGCCTTATTCATGGAATTTATTTATTATTTATTTATTTATTGCATTTCTATATCATCCAATAGCCGAAGCTCTCTGGGCAGTTTACAAAAATTAAAACCATGAAAACCATAAAACAAACAACAGTATAAAAACATAACACAAAATATAAAATGAACAGCTTCCATTCATAACCCTCTCTGTTTTTACACACTGTTCCCGCCATCTTTTTCCTTACCATGGAAATACTCTAAGGGGGGAAGGAGATGGAATTGCTGAACACTGCCTTCTGGTTGGTAGCACAATGAGCCTTCCATTTAGAAACACCTGATGTGTACGGTGATGTATTGGGCAAATGAACTATCAGCACTGGTATACCTTCACTATTACTTCTCTGGACTGTGCCATATTATCACTGGATTTATTTATTTTTGAATATATTTTTTCATTAGCACTAAAAAGCTTTATCAGTTACATTAAAAAATATTCACAGCGTAGCAGTTAAATGAAAGAGTGTTATAGCACTAATTAAAAAACATTTTTAAAAAACAACTGCCTTGTCACAGCTATTTCCAACATTTTTTAGGCATTGGGTTTGTGATAAAATGGTTTGTAATTTCTATATATATTCCTGCAGTAATCAGTCGATGCCAATTAGGGATGTGTATCGTATCATTAAAATGTCCGATAACAATACGATAAGGTCGTTATCGGACATCCAATTAATGATAACGATACGATAGAAAAACTTCCAATAAATATCCGATCCAAAGATTTTCAGCCCGATTATATTGGACTGCCATATAAATAAGCCTATAACGTCTGTATTTTAACAGAGGCTTGAAACTTGGTCACAGCACTTATGGGGCATGCCTAAGTATGTGTATGAAATTTGAGATCGATCCCTGAAACCCTTGATTTTATATGAATTTATTAAAAATCGTTTAAGTTCTGACAGGTCAGAATGACAGCTCGCCACGTGCGTTCATTCAGACCTGTCAAAAAATTGCAGGATCTTTCAAAAATTCATATAAAATACAGGGGTGGAGGGATTGATCTGAAATTTGGCACATATGTGTAGCAACATGTGCTAGATATGTGTTTGTAATTTGAGATCGATCCCTCCAACCCTCAATTTTATATGACTTTATTAAAGATCATGCAACTTTATTGAGAGCTGGTTGACTGACCCTCCGGGCTATCATCTTGTTGTCTGCTTTTTTCCCATAGGCTTGCAGTGGGGGAAACGCATGCATAACTTTTTTCTTTGAAATGATAATGACATGAAACTTGGGGAGCCAGGACTAGCAAGATCCAATCTGCAATATCCTAAAAGTTTCATGTCTCTATCTTTTCAAATTGAAAAGTTATAGGGGGTCCCCCAAAAGCTCCACCCCCCGCTGTAACTTCTTCAGTTTTAAAGATAAAAACTTGAAACTTGTGGGACATTGAAGATGGGATCTGGCTGGTCATTTGTGAAAAAAATCAGAGCAATTGCTCAAACTCTCAATTTTCTATGAATTTTTTAAAGATCGTGCTCATTCTGAAAGCTGGTTGACCGAGCTGTCATTCTTTAATAAATTCATATAAAATCGAGGGTTGGAGGGATCGATCTCAAATTTCATACACATACTTAGGCATACCCCATTAGCATTGTGACCAAGTTTCAAGCCTGTAACTTTGAAAATACAGAAGTTATAGGCATTTTTACTAACATATTCAGTTCTATAGGGCACAATGGGGCTGCAAATTAAATATCAGATTTCCGATAATTATCGTGAAGACGATATGATTAACCTACAATATAATCTGATCCGAAATTTTTTTAAAAAGTGATTTCCGATAACGATATGATACGATAATTTCGGGCGAGCACACCCCTAATGCCAATAGTACACAATTGCCTTCTTATACTTCTCCAGGGTATTTGTCATCAAAGGCATTGGGTGGACCATTTTACCGAATTTCTCTGGGGAGAGGAGAAATTCTCCAACCGATTGTTGTGAGTGGAGCTCACCATTAGCAGTGGCAGTAGGACAAATTCTTCCTTTTTTCCTAAAGAGGTGTGTGTGTGTGTTTGTGTGTGTGTGTGTGTGTGTGTGTGTGTGGTCTGTGTGCCACTGCAAATAACACCATATGCAACTGTGTTAGCAGTCTGGCCACCATTTTGCATCCTCCACAATGCACTGATTAGGGGTGTTGAAGGAATCCATCCGGAGTGGAGTGGAGGTCGCTGAACTTTCATTAGCTGAGCCCCCTGGACTTAAGCTTGTTTCCCCCATAAACTAGCCTGACTCGATCTGCATCAATTTAAGCCAGTTTGTAGATTTCTCAAGGCGGGACGGGGTATATTTGCGTAAATTTTTTTTTTGCTAAACTTGGAGCTGCAATTTGCATAAACTACACAAATTATGGACATAATTTGCATAATTTTTATGATTTGGAGCAGTAATTTGTGCAATTTATGCAAAGTTCAGTCATAATTTGTACAAATTGCAGTCACAATTTGTGTAATTTATTCACATTTCAGCGACTGATCTCCCCAATGAGGCCCTCCTGGCGCCAACATTGTTATCTTTTCAGCACCAGGTCAACCCTTTTCTTTTCTCTCAGTCATTTAACAGCTTACATTAAATTTTTAATGTTTGGCCTGGCTGGGAGTTTTACATTGTTTAAAATGTTAGCGGTCTTTTATGTTTTTATGGTTCTAAATTTTGCATATTGGTTTTTAATGTTCAGTCTTTTAATCTTTGTGAACAGCTCAGAGAGCTTCGGCTATGGGACAGTATATAAATGTAATGAAGAAAGAAAGAAATCCCTAGCCCTGATATTAGCATTGTCCCAGAGCGTTGGGCAGGGGGTGGGGGCAGTGGTAGCCACAACATAAAATAGTGGGGAATATTTGGATAAAAATCTTGCAGAAAAATCTCTGAAAATCTTCTTTTTCTGGAGGTCGCGGGGCTGGAGAAAAAGATTAATCTCGGGAATTTTCATCTCAGTTCTATCCTTTTCTTGAGAGGCTCATTTCGGCCCTTCTCTTCCAGCATTTAGAAAGACCATTCAAAATGTTTTGTTTCGGGGCATGTGTTTTGTGTTGTCAGTTCCCCAGAGTTTGCTTTAGGATGCTGCTTTGATTATAAGTTAGTTGTTTGTTTGGAAAATGGTTAAAAATAAAATAAATTGTGAGCTGCATTGAGGGCTGAAAAGCAGCAAATGCAGCCCTGCATGAATAAATAAAGATATCCCTTCTTGCAGATTGGTATTTTTTCTGCTTTTCAAAGGAGCAACCACAGTTCAGTGGTAGAGCACGTGCCTTGCATGCAGAAGGTCCCCAGGTTCAGTCCCTGCCATCTCCAGTTAAAAGGAGCAGGGAGCAGGGGATGGAAATGACTGTTTGCCTGAGACCCCAGAGAGTTGCTGCCAGTCAGAGTCGACAGTACTGGGTTAGACAGACAAACAACCTGATCTGATATAAGGCAGCTTCCAACTCTACTATTCTATGATTCTAAATGATTGGCTTCCTAACCCTGTTTGGTTGTACCACTTGAGGAAGTGCGTGCAAATTTCCTGACTGTTAGAGCAGTACAACAATGGAACCAATTCCCTGGGGAGGTAGTGGGCTCCCCACACTGGAGGCATTCAAGATGCAGCTGGACAGCCATCTGTCATGCATGCTTTAAGGTGGATTCCTGCATTGAGCAGGGGGTTGGACTTGATGGCCTTATAGGCCCCTTTCAACTCTACTATTCTATGATTCTATGATAAACAACTGTCTGTGCAAATAAAGCCAATTCTTTCACTTTATAGTGCAGGAAGGAGCTACTCAGATGCTCTTTACCTCTGCGCCAAGCTGTAATAAACAAGCAAGGCAGACCTGACTGCCCGTAGATCTGAGAGAGAGAGCGTGGGGGGGGGGGGGGGGGGAACGGGGACAGGTAGACAGAGTTATGCTTCCAAAATGACTGGTAGGTGAAAGGCAACTTCTGGCTTTTGAACTAAATTTCCGAGTTAATGCCCTGCTAAATTATTTTTTCTGTGTATTAGTGTTGGCTGTAAAAGCTGAGCCACTGAAGTGCCTTGCACTCGGCAGAGCTTCCAAGGTCACTCATGAGGGAAGGCAAGCCGTGCCCAGCAGTCATATTGCGGCACAGTTGGTTGGGTCTGTAATTGAGGTCTGCTTTCCTGGCCAAGGTCACTCTGAAGAAAATGGTTGAGTAGCCGTGAAGTTACTGCTTGGGTTTATCGTGTGTCGGGAGTTTTATCACCCATAAAAAGAACTTTACAAAATTATTTCTTCCCCCTTGCTCTGCCGCTGCAAAACATGTTTCTAGAGCCCTGCTATTCAGCAAGTTGCCTTTTAGTTTCCTCATGCATAATCCATTCTGTCTCGCTCCTCTTCGAGAAGATGCAGCTTAGCTTGTTGACTTGGGCTGAGCAGGAGGAGAAATGCTCTGAGGATGATGAGGATGATTGGTAGCCTTTGTGAAGCAGGCTGAGTCCCTTTCTTTCCAGAAAAGGTATAACAAATTACATTTCCTTCTGTTGTGAAGGGGGGAAATCCTCCTGATTCTAAGTTTCCTTCTACTACGCACAAGAGTTAAGAAATGCTGCTAGGCCAAAGTGGTAGGTTGGCCAAGTGTCCTCTTTTACAGAGAACAGTCCTCTATTTTAAAATATTCTCTGTTTGAAAAGCCACCCTGTTCAACTCCAGTTTAAAGATAAAGACCTATTAGAAGTGGTGACCATCAACTCTGAGCACCTGGGCTGAACAGGGAGGCAAACATGCCACTTGGTTAGTCTTCCACACTATGGAAAAATGCAATGTATTTCTATAAGGTGGGGGGGAACAAGCTGCTTTTAGAGGTCCGCCATGCTCCATCATTGCAGGCTTTTAAGAAGGCCTTGAAAACATATTTTACCATGTCCTTCTCGTTGATATGACTACTGCTGTTGCTGCTGTTTTTATTGTTGGCTTTTATTGTTCTTATTGCTATTTTATTGTGTTTATGTTTTTATTGCTTTTAATGTTTTAACTGTTTTTATGCATTTTATTGCTGTAGGCCGCCTTGGAAGATAGACAAGAAATGAATATTATTAAATAAATACATAATATTTAAATTATAATACTTATTTCTAAATTTGCATCTATACATGTAAATTATTATACATGAATGTTATGCAAATTAGCATCCGCTTTTGTGAGTGTTGAGTTTCCTCTTTTTGGGGGGTGAGTGCTATTTATTTATTTATTTATTTATTACGTTTCTATACCACCGAATAGCCAAAAGTCTCTGGGAAGTTCACAAACCATTAAAATCATCAAATAAAAAAAATTATAAGTACAATGCAAAAGTTTTTAAATGGCCACCCTGTGTTCATAAGTGGCCTTCCTACAAAGTTGTGGCACTGAGATGCATGAGGCACCAGTATCACAAGACATTTCCATAAGAGAAAATGTCACCTTCGGTGTGGTGGCCTCCTTTCTTTGGAACTCCCTGCCCCTGGAGGTCAGGCAGGTGCCAACATTTGTTTTGCTTCTGGCACCACTTGAAAACATTGTTATTTGAGGAAGCTTTCCTTGAGTTACTGGCTGCGGTTCATCAAAGCTCAGTTTTATCAGAATTCCCTTTCATTTTTACAATATTAATTATTTTAAGATGATGTTTTTATTCGATTGTTCACCTCTCTGAAATGTTTGGATGTGTAGCAGTATATGAATATTGTAAATAAATAATTAGAGTTGACTAGGCTGACCATATGAAAAGGAGGACAGGGCTCATGTAACTTTAACAGTTGTAGAGAAAAGGGAATTTCATTTGTATGCAATTCGTTCCTGGCGAAATTCCCTCTTCATCACAACAGTTAAAGTTGCATGCACTATACTAGAGTGACCATATACAAATGAAGGCAGGGCCCCTGCAACTTTAACTGTTGTGATGAAGAGGGAATTTCACCAGGAACGAATTGCATACAAATGACACTGGCTGAAATCCCCTTTTCTCTACAACTGTTAAAGTTACATGAGCCCTGTCCTCCTTTTCATATGGTCAGCCTAGAGTTGACATTAAATATGTCCCTATAGTTCTAGCGTAAGCAAGTTCTTTGTCATTGCATTCCTGTGGAAAGAGAAAGCTAAACAGTAGCTAAAAACAAAACCTCATTTAGGGTGCACATTTAGGGTAAAACCAGGACATGACAGGATTTTTGGTAACAAATCCAGGAAGGGGGAGAGAATTATGAAATTTGAAGAAAAATACAGATTTTTCCCATCCTCCCCCACACCCAAAGGGCAGCTCTAATATATAGTCAATGAGAATTAACAAAAATGCTTACAGCTCCGTCATTTTTAATGATAAAAAGATGAAACTTGGCAATATGATAGCCCTTTGAAGCAGATCCATTCATACGTTGATTTTTAGGAATTTTTTAAAGTTTGAGATTTCAAAATTATTATTTAAAAATATCATTTTTAAAGATAAAGAGATGAAGCTTGGCACCATGATAGATCTTAAGTAAGGCTTTAGACATTGTTTCAAGCAGATCTGTTCATCTGCTGATTTTAAGCAAGTTTCAAAACAAAATTGAACTTTAAAACTAAAAAATATTAAAATCCAGCTGGCCGGCCAGCCAACAACAAACCCCGTTAAGCACCAGCTTGCAATGGAGTAAGGATACAATCAGAAAAGGGGAGAGAAGGGGGCAGAACATGTTGTCCTCCTTTTTGGTTTCCAAAATATGGCCACCCTATCATATATATTTCTGCCATTGATCCACGGTTACTCCAGTTCTCTAGAATTATTCAGTTTTTTATAACAGAGGAGCTGTTCCTATCACGAGCCAAGTGTTTAAAGCCTACGCGCAATAAAGGAGTAGGATTGGGCCTGCTTTGCCTCCAGGCACATCTGACATCCATACTTTAGCTGTTCGGAGTACATTCAGAGTCCAGTTTATGCAGACCAAATCCTAATGTGTGAACACAGGGCTTCACAGAAGGCTTGACAGAGCCCCATCCACCACTGGCTCCCCTCCATTGCTGATTGGACCTATGATGGGCTTGCCTGGAATCAGCAGAGGTCTTACCCATTGGCAATACTCTTCTCATGAGAACTAAGCAACTTGTCCAGCCCACTTCAGCATCAGGTGGGGCCACCATTTTAACTTTCCTACAATGCGACCACCATTTTAGATTTCCTGCAATGTTGTATCAGGTATTCCACAGCATTGTGGGGAAATTTAAAATGGCTGCCCATAGTTTCCTGCCAAAGGGAGAGGTAGGACCTGTGTGTTTTGCAACAGCATATGGGGCCCAGCATTTGCCTATGGCCTTATTTTGACATCAGCAGACCCAAAAGCAAGACAGATGCAAACCCATGCTCCCTTGGCACATTTAAGCACCACATCCTTCCTGGAGTCTCAGGTAAACCCACAACATGTGACTAAGTACACTGTACACTTACAGTTTGTTCATTACTCAGCCTCAGATTCTTATTTCACAGTCAGTTATTCTGAGGTAACAATCCCTGAACTTCATTTAAAACCTCCAGTTTGTTCTAATGTTCAAGGAGTGAAGTAGAGGTGACCGGAGTGTAATCAATCCCTAGAGAAAACTTTTAACTTATCTCCTTTTCAGCTTGGAATTAAAAAAACACTTAAAGTTGGGATGGGCAACTGGCAGCCTGTGAGCCATACCTGGCCTACCACAAAGAAATATTGGTTTCCCAATGATATATTTTTTTAATCCCCAGTAAGGATGTGCGTAGCTCCGATACCCTTGTTTGTACAGACAGGATTTTGTTATGTCAAGATAACAGGCCCGGAAGTAATAAACCTTATGTGATGTTTGTTTCTTTTTTTTCTTCAGTAGAGCAAAATAGGAATGGAGAATCCCCTTAAGACTTTTGTTTTTCAACCACTGGTTTTAATTACCTGTCACAATATTAGAGGGTGGGCTTATATGACAAAGGACCCTTTGTTGCCTTTATTTTGGGGATATAGAGAATTACATATTCCCATCTATTGCTGTTTACAGCAAATGCAGGGCGAGATGTACACACTGCTTTTTAAAATCCTGAGTTCCCCCCTCCATTTCATACCCCTTCCCCCCTTCTCTCCCTCCCCTGTCTGTTCTCTCTCTCTCTCTCTCTCTCTGCTGTTCCCCTCCTGGCTGACTTGCAAGCAGAACAGTGCTGAATGTGCTAAATTAGGCCATTAGAGGAATTCATTTCTCTTTATTAGCCTGTGTCAAATCCTTTTTATTAGTGGCTGAAAACGACCTCTCTTCTGCAGTAAAATGTCAGGCCAGTTCAGCCCTTTTATTTGTTCTGCGCTGACGAGGATCAAACTTTCGCTGAATTAGTGTAGAGAGATTTATTTCCTCCAAATTTTGAATGGCTTAAGGGGGGAGGGGGAGAGAGAGAGAGAGAGAGAGAGAGAGAGAGAGAGAACTGGGCAGAGTGGGAGGGGGTCAACAGTGAGCTCTGCTCAGTGTAGGATTTCCCCCAGTTAGGTGATTTTTTTAATGTACCTACTTAGTCACGCTGGTGCTGACCTAGAGCCAACATCTAGGTCCTATCCCCAACCCATGGAGAGCAGGAGGCCTCGTTGAAGGGACACATTCTTCATAACTTAAAAAAGAAGTTCAGATGTAAACTCTGGTGTTGGAAAGGGTAATGCTTTGTCTTTAAAGAACTATAGTTGTGATCCAGTGCGGCGCTGTTGAGACCCATGAACGTCAACAGGAGGACTAAGCTGGTCTCGGGGAGTGGCTGGGGTTAAATCAGGAAGTCCAGGTCTTGCTTCTGCCTTGAACTAATCAGGTAGCCTTAGCTGCCCGTGTATGACTTGCCTTATTGCAAAGATAACAATTAAATTATGTAAAAACTCAAAAGGCCAGATGATGGTGATGTCACAAATTCAACATGACTTCAAAGTGTTCAATTTTGTCTACATCCTGCTCTTGGAGGAGGAGGAGGAGGAGAAGGAGGAGGAGGAGGAGGAGATATAGGGGATATGCAGGATTTAATTTAAACAGGTTTAATCAGCCATATAACATGTGAAAAAAAACCGGTGACCTAATAAGATGGGTCTGCAGCCAGACTGTTGACCAGAGCTAGTTAAAGGAAGCAGGTGACTCCCTTGTTACAACATTTCCACTGGCTACCAGCCTGTTTCTGGGCAAAGTGCTGGTTATGCCTGATGTGGCTTGGGACCAGGCTACCTGAAAGACCACCTTCTCCCATATGAGCCTTCCCTTCTCTCAATACCGCCACCATCAGATGCGCATGTGGTGGAGATGCAAAAAGGGCCTTCTAGATATCTGCTCCCAGACTATGGAACTCCCTACCAAAGAAAGCTAGGTTCTCTCTCTCGCTCGTTCGCTCCGCTGCTGCTCTTCTGCCAGCAGGCAATGACATTTCTGTTCGAGCAGGTTTTCGGCTTGTAAAATGGTCTGTTGGGCTGGGTGCTGTTTTTATTCTGTAATTTTTTGTGTGTTTTAATATGTGTTTTTAATGTATTTGTTTTATTGTTTTTAACTATTCTTAAAAAGTTTTATGATTGTTAGCCAGCTTGAACACCATTCTCTTGGTGAAAAAGTAGGATATGAATGGAACAAATAAATGAAATAAATGGGTAACTTTGGACATGTGCAGAGTGCTTCCCCCTCCTAAGAATTGCAAACAACTGCCAGCATATCCAGGAGTAGTGGATGTTAGGGGAAAGTCTTCCAGATCAGAGGATGAGGCTCTAGACAAGCTAAGCTCCCACGCTTCTTATTTTTGGAAAATAAACGATGGGGTTATAAAGTTAAAAATACTGGAAAGCCAGCAGCAGCCTTGGAAACCATTTGTATTGTGGGCTTCCTAAAGGTCTTCAAAATGCTGGAATACTCTGCCTCTTGCAAGAATCCTAGGAATTCAGCAGAGGATTATTGAAATGTGTTTCTTCAGCTTTGCATCAAGGCTGAGCTGGTGTAAGTTTCCCAGGACTGTCTGCCAGCACTGGCCATGGAGCGCTTGGCTTGTGAGTCGATGAGGATGTCATTAAGACACTGTAATACATGCCAGTCCTTGGATATAGCCTGAAATAACATCATTATCAAGTGCCCTTGGTGTTACAGCACATTCAAAACATCCCAAGCCCAGTATGCCTTTTTAAACATTTCAAAGCTGCTTCAGCTGGACAGATGTCGTCCGGGAGTTGTCATCGTCATCATCATCATCAAATCTGTCAAAATATTCCCACCAAACAGGGCCAGGGTTTGTAAGTACTGGGTAGTTGAAGTCAGCTATGTACAGCCGCATTTCCAAATTTAGCCAATGTGGTGGTTGATTACTGGTTCTATTTTATCCTGGCTTCAAAGAGAAGTTCCCAGGCTGGAACATGAACACAACATAACCTTGATAATGAAATGATATCTGAAATATATCTCAAAATATTCAGGCACTGAATATGATGGGATCTTTTTGTCCAGGTACACCTGGGCACAAGAGATCATAGAATCATAGAATAGTAGAGTTGCAAAGGGCCTATAAGGCCATTGAGTCCAGCCCCCTGTTCAATGCAGGAATCTACCTTAAATTATACCTGACAGATGGTTGTCCAGCTGCCTCTTGAATGCAGCAGAGTAGACAGAGTGTTGTACTTGCACTGGCTGCCAATTAGTTTCTGGGTGAAGTACAAAGTGTCGGTCATAAAACCCTACATGGTTTGGGTCCAGGTTACCTGCGGGATCGCCTTCTCCCATACAATCCACCCCGCATGCTCAGGTCCACTAGGAAGAACTTATTATGGTCAGCCAAGACTAGGCTGACATCCATTACCCAGAGGACCTTCTCTTCTGCCGCTCCCAGACTATGGAACGACCTGCCGGAAGAGATCCACCAACTTACCAGTCTTCTAGAATTTAAGAAAATGATAAAGACTGATCTCTTCTGGCAGGCCTACCCAGTCGAATTTTAAGACTTAGTTGATTTTGTTAATGTATTAACTTTATATGCTTTTAATCAGTTTAATGTATTTTATATGTATTTTATATTGTTTTTACTGATGTTGTTCCCTGCCTCGATCCGGAGGGAGAGGCGGGTAAGAAATAAATAAATAAATAAATAAATTATTATTATTAACTTGAGATTTAAAAAATTCACATGCTGGAGAAAGCAAAACTGACAGATTCACTATCTCAACACTGAATACATGGAACAATCAATGAAAGGGCCAGTGTGTGTGTGTGTGTGTGTGTACACACATCTGTGCGCGTTAATCTACTCAATATTAATCTCTCCTCCCGTTTTTCTTTGTTTTTTTCCCTTACATTTTAGCTTCCATGTATCTCACAGTGTCATCCGGTTCTGTCCTTGTGCTCAGTTGCCATATTGTTCACTCCCCACAAGCAGCTTAAGCTCCCTCACAGACACATTCTGTTTGAGGCTGCCTCAATGAGTGAAATGACCTCCTAGGTGGGGGAAAATCAATAACGCCACTACTGTATTATGTTATTTTCTTCGCTTTCCTTAGGAAGGGCTGCTTTTTCATGATGAATGGAAACCCCCATTCATAATAGCTAAAAAAGGGGGGTAGAGAAAGAAACCTCACACCAGCTGAGACAGTGTCCTTGTCTCTTTTATGCATGGAGAATAATATCAATATTTGGTAAAAGAAAACTTGTTGTACCCCCTCCGTTGTGAGACAATATGCCATATTTCTTTTACAGAGAGGTTCAGTACCTGCTGTTGTGGTTGTTTCCTTTACCAGCTAATCAGTCAGAAGACTGGGTTTTGGCAATGCTGATTCTAGGGATGTATGAGAATGTCATTTTTGCTCACAAAACATGCAAGCGTGCATGTTCGAAGTCCCAAATGCGTGCTTGAGCGCAAGTGTGGGTCGGCCAAAAATATTAGCAAATTGTGGACATGTGTTCACAGTCCATTTGTGCAGCTTTCCCAGTTTGAGTTTGTGCAAATTTCCTCATTTGCACATATTTCCCCCTGCAGACCAGAAGCCCTGCTTTAGTCTATGGAGGAAAGTTGTACAAATTATGAAATTTGCACAAATTGGGACATTCCACTCTTGGTCGCTGCTCGATTTGCGCGATTTCCCCATTTGCGGAAAGCCAGCTGCGATTGCAAAGGCAAACAGAAATCAGGCACTAGATGAGCAGTGAGATGTTCAGAGAACCTAGTGCTCTCAAATATTGCTCGTTCGCCCATCCCTGGATGATATTCTTATAAATATTGTCAATGAAGACACATTGGGCTGCCCAAATTCTGACTTAAAGAACAAAATATAAACTACCCACTAAAGGATATCTGTTTGGTTTTGGTTTTAGTGATGGGGAGCTACTCAGAGATTTTATTATGTTTCATTCAATCTTATGGTTTCACTGATGATTTTTTTTTGTGATTCATGATATATGTACAGATGCAACCTTGGAAATAATTGCTACACTCCAAATAGAAATGCAATACATCCATCTCACCATTGTAGGGATATTGTGACCAGGTGACTTATTTGATTGCTCAGTCTGCTGCCAAGGTGCATACTGTTGATGGCCCTTGCTTTATTTATTTCTTTATTACATTTCTATGCCGCCCACTAGCCAAAGCTCTCTTATGGTTCTGTATTTTTAAACAGGACCCCTAGACCTGTTTGGCATTTCACACCTTCCACTTGTGTTCGTTTTGCGTACCTGAGCTGCAGACATGTCAAAAGAGTTTGCTTCCTGAAGCTTTTGCCAGGGTTTTACAAACTGCTGCTCTCTCGCTCTTTCTCTCTCCCCATCTCAATCTCCCTCTGTGTGCACTTCAGTTCTCTCTATAACACTGAAAAGGAATTTGTGCTGTGTGCAAAGGTTGGGGGTGCGTTGCTGAACTCCTACCACCTGGCATTACTGCTTGGATTATTAGTTCCTAGTAATTTAGTGCCCTTGCGCAGGGTCGATTTGTGCCTTTCATTTCTAATTGATCTACTGGCTGTTTAAATGGCAGCAGGCATCTGTTGAGAGTGGGAAGGTTCATAAGGCGAAATAATTCATAACACCGTCTGGAATTTGCCTTTCATATCCCTCAGCTAAGCCTCGGTAGGGCTGCCTAAATTACGACCAGGGAGGCTCCCCCCACCAGAACTCGTATTCTGCTCATGGCTTGAAGAATCTTGCATTAAACTGGGATCAGTCTAGATTAGACTGTAATATGCTGCAGTATTAGTGGCTGCAAATGAAGACTTATACCAGAGTTTAACCCCTTCACCTGCCTTTTTCTTTGTCTTGGTCCTGGAAGGCTCAGCTAATCCATTGGTTCCTCTGATTTGTTGATGTGTATAATAGATCTTTCAACTCACCAAACTCCTGGGATGGCTTTAGCTCTAAGCATTCAAGACAACAGGCTTTAAAGAAATTAAAACACACTTGCTTTGATTAAATAAAGAGTGACTTTCAGCCTTTAGCGAAAATGGGCATATGTTTTTTCCAATTCCCCACATATGTGAAAGCAGGAAGAAAAGGTGATGTCTGATGTTACGTGAGATCTGTGCTGCCAGTCCCAGCAGTCTGTTTGCCAAATTACCATACAGAGGTGTGGGGAGTGCTTAATTTATTTGCAAACCACCTCTTCACTTCCCTCGGTGTGAGGAGAGTGAGCAGATGAGTAGCCAAATGAAATTTACTATTCTCCATTAAATCCTGCTCACTTGCTTGTTCATTTAAAGCCTGTGCAGGTGACCTTAATTTCAGAGATAATCAGTGCATGGGGGCAAGATTGTACCTGTTGTCCCTGACTTCCAATTTCCACACATGGATCAGGCTGAGTTGCAAAAAGATTACATGGCTACCAGTGATCTGTACCTTGCAAAAAAAAAAAGGCTCTGTGAAGAAGAGCTGATCAGCAGGCGGAGGAACATAAGAAGCTGTCATGAGGTCAGATCATTTGCCCATCTGGCCCAATATTGTGTACTCTGACTGGCAGCATTCTCCGTGGACTTTCCCATCACTTATTGCCTGGCTCTTTTAGCTGAAGATGCCAGAGATTGAACCTGGAACCTTCTGCATGCAAAGCATGTGCTCTATCACTGAGCTATGGCCCTACCCTAAAGTTAGAGTGTGCAAGGTAGGTAAACATCCAAGATGAACCAGAAAAAGGGGAGAAACGTCTCACTAGTCCCCAGTGTATAGACACGAGACATCCTATTGTAATTAATTTCTGCAGACATTGTTACAACCCCCTGAAGAAGGCCTAACAGAAAACCAAAGATCAAAACACATTGGGCTTATTTACAATAAAGTTGTCTACAGCATCCTGAGATGTTTCTCCCCTTTTTCTGGTTCCTAAAGTTAGGGTGGCCACCTACACATCCCCCCCACAAAGAGAGAGAAAGAACATGCATTGCCAAAAAGAGGACAAAAAAGGACAACAATTTGAATACCCTCATTGACATGTATAGATGCACATTTAGAAAGAATTGATGTAACTTAAAGAGAAATACAATATATCTCACCATAATGGGAAAAAATGTGACCAGGTGACCTGTGTACCTTCTGGTTCAGTCTGCTGTTTCGGTGCTAACCAAGTCCCCTGCTCTACTGGCTTCTTATGGTTCTTTATTTTCATACCAGACTTGGACCAGGCAGCCCATCAAATAAAGGATGCCTTGAAATAGAGGACTGTCCACTGTAAAGTAGTACACATGCCCACCCTGACTAAAGTCAGGGCCAGTGCCAGCACGTACTATTCTGCCCTCATCCCCAGATTGATTGTTCCCAGAAATACGTCTGCCTGCATAGGGTTGATTGCCTATACAATGGGAAACGGAACTAATATATTGATGGCATCCCTTTTGTCCACGGAATGACATTGTATTTTCCTTCACCTTTAGGCATCCTCTCTTCCCCCTCCTGACGCTGCTGTTTGAGAAGTGTGAGCAAGCGACACAGGGCTCGGAGTGCATCACTTCCGCCAGCTTTGACGTCGACATTGAGAATTTCGTTCACCAGCAAGAACAGGAGCACAAACCATTCTTCAGTGATGACCCCGAACTGGACAACCTGGTAATGCTTTTACGTGGATCAGTCAGTCCTTTTAATATACTGCTCTAGGGTGACCATATAGAAAGGAGGACAGGGCTCCTGTATCTTTAACAGTTGTATTGAAAAGGGAATTTCAGCAGGTGTTGTTTCTATGCACGCAGCACCTGGTGAAATTCCCTCTTCATCACAACAGTTAAAGCTGCAGGAGCTATGCTAGAGTGACCACATACAAAAGAGGGCAGGGCTCCTGCAGCTTTAACTGTTGTGATGAAGAGGGAATTTCACCAGGTGCTGCATACATACAATGATACCTGCTGAAACTTCCTTTTCTCTTCAACTGTTAAAGATACAGAAGCTCTGCGCTCCTTTTCATATGGTCACCCTATACTGTTGAAGCACCAAAAGAAAGGCCTCCACCCTACCCAAATTTACTCTTACTAGGAATGGGGGAGAAATTAATTCTGTGCTTTGGAATCAACACGCAAACCAAAACTTGGTTGTTCCTTTGAATTTCGTGCTTCTCTAAATTTTGTAATGCAGCTTTCCAACAAAAAACTTTGCATTAGATAAACATATTTATGAGAGGAAAGAATACACAAAAATGCATCTATTAGTGAAAATTATGTTCACAGTTGTATTATAGTCAGGAAATGTCTTGAAAACAAAAAAAATGTATATTACACAGAATCACATACAAAAAAAATGTGTATGAATCCGAGGACAAACCGACCTTAAGACTGGAAAAATGAGAAATTGAGAGGAACTGAAATTGGCAGCTTTGTCTAACCCTAGCTCCTACACCGGAGGCATCTCAGCTGGGGTTCATGCCAAGGAAACACAGGCTGTGCTGCAAGTTCTGCTGTTAGGTCAATTAAGGAAAATTTGCATATGTCTTATTTTGCATAACGGAGTCTGCTTCCAAGAACCAGCAGCCATTCATGCTGGAAATCTTTACAACTGTGTGCTCAGGAGGATATGACATGAGAGCAATTTGGTTACATTTGGGAATTGACATTTTTTGAGAAGGAAGTAACCAATCTGGAGAGATGATACTGTTGCCTACGGGGAGAAATCATCTGGCATTTATTTAGCTCTACCAATAGTTCCATTGGAGAATGGCCTTATATCACCAATGAAGAACCATTAAGGAAGCCTCTCAGCTCAAAGGAGAGTAAAACCACACCAAATGGCAAATATCCTAGATTCATGCATATGGCTGACGGTGTGTGAGAGAGAGAGAGACAGAGAGAGGGGTAATGTAATAATACAAGCATCATCTAGCTTTGACAAAGTGATCTTTATGGCCGCTCTCTTACGAGCTAATAGTCCATGGGTTTATAAAAGGCGGAGCGCTACAGGTAGTATTAATTGTGCAGCAGTCTCTTGCTTTTCCATATCACAGCTGTATAAGAAGGGCCAGGGCCAGCCCTACCATTAGGCAGGGAGAGGCAGCTTCCTCAAGCAGCAGATGCTGGAAGTCAAGGAACACTGGCCAGCTGTTGTAGGACAAAGCAGTATTTATCATGCAGCTTGCCTGATGGGAGACTACCTGGGACCCCACATACAATACTTTGAATTCCATGATGAAAAAGACACAGGGGTTATGGTAGAGTACATGCTTTGCATGCAAAAGGCACCAGGTTCAATCCCCAGCATCTCCAGGCAGGGCAGGGGGGAAAACCTGCCTGTAACTCTGGAGAGCTGCTGCCAGTCAGTGTCAACAGTACTGGGCTGGATGGAGCAAGAGTCTCATTCTGTATAAGGTATCTTCCTATATTTGAAACATTTAAGAGAACTGAACAGTTATGATGTTCCCTGCACCTTGATAGGTCATGGTTGCCTGATTTGCATAATTAGTGCCTAGCTATCTCTCTTAGGTACTCATTATGCAAATCTGTGTATTGTGATTGGCCAAACCCATTATTACCCAAATAGAACACGTAGCTTTCAATAGTTATAGCGTTGTTATGGCTCAGTAACCATGCTGTGAATAAGCTGATAATGCTTCGAACTGGCTAGTATAAGCCCGTCTTCCTGACTGGTTTCTAGATCTTTTGGATCCATTGACAAAATTGCCACCTCAGCTTCTATGACCCTCTTTGCAGGGGGAGGGCAAAGAAATCTTAAGAGGACTTTTAAACGTGATAAAAAATACCATATAAATAAATACTTTTGCAAGGAAACTTGTAAAATGTTAGAATTGACCATGCAATAAGCCTAAACATTGAATAATTTAACCTACTTTCCCAAGCATTCTCCGGGCTAGCCTTCCCCCAAAAAGGTGCTCTTCAGATGTTTTAGATTAGAAATCACATCAGTTCTAGCCAACATGACCAATGCTCAGGTATGATGTGAATTGTGGTCCACTACATCTGGAGGGCATCACATTGGGAAAAGCTGTTCTGTACAATCTCCACTCGCTCTCCATGATGATTTCTGTTGGGTTGCACATCTTCTGACCTCAGAAAACAGAGTTGGCTTATATTCGGTCACAATCTCCCCTCACTCCTAAAGTGGTGTACCATAGCAGTTAACATAGGCCCATAAGAAGAACCTTTTCTAGATCAGACACAATGCCATCCAGTCATAAGAATGTAAGAATGTAAGAAGAACATAACATAAAAACATAAGAAGGGCCATGCTGGATAAGACCCAATGTCATATGAATGTAAAAACCTAAGAAGGGCCATGCAGGGAACCCCAAAACAGTCATGGAAAGTCCACAATCAGCATTCTGTTCAAACAGTTCAATCACTACGTATAGAAGAAGGGGCATACATAATTGAAGTTCATAAGAACATGAGAAAAGCCAAAGGTCCACCTAGTCCAGCATTCTGTTCACACAGTGGCAAGCAGTTGCCCATGGGAAACCCACAAGCAGGACCTGAGTGCAAAAGCACCCTCCTGCCCATGTTCCCCAGCATGCTGCCTCTATTAATAGAAGTAGCATGTAGCCAACAGGACTAGTAGCCATTCACAGTCGTATCCTTCAAGAATGTATCTAATCCCCCTTTTCAAGCCATCCAAATTGGTGCCCGTCAGCTCATCTTGTGGAAGTGAATTCCATAGTTTAACTATGCACTATGTGAAATAGCCCTTCCTTTCATCCATCCTGAATCTCTCACCACTCAGCTTTATGGGATGACCTCCCATAGGTTCTAGTATTATGAGAGAGGGAGAAAAATGTCTCGCTATCCACATTCTCCACACCATGCATGATTTTGTAGCAGCAGTTCCAGTGGACACTGGTTGCTCCAATTTCAGTAGGCTGTGGATCCATTCTGGGGTTTAGTCAGAACCAGCCAGAACTCTACAGGAGCTATCAAAAGTACTGAACCCCACCCCCAGAAGCACTGTGTGAAGAAGTACTTCCTTTTATCTGTCCGAAATGCCCTACCAATCAGTGGCATGGGATGACCCCCCCCCCCCCCGAGTTCTAGTACAATGAAAGAGGGAGAAAAATGTCTATCTACATTCTCCATAATAGTCCAGTATCCTCCAGGTAGCCCACAAACAGTAGGGTGACCAGATAAAATCCAGGTCAGGGCTCATGTAACTTTAACAGTTGTAGAGAAAAGGGAATTTCAGCCAGTGTCATTTGTATGCCATTAGTTCCTGGTGATATTCCCTCTTCATCACAACTGTTAAAGTTGCAGGGGCCCTGCCTTCTTTTGTATATGGTCACTCTAGTATAGTGCCTGCAACTTTAAATGTTGTGATGAAGAGGGAATTTCACCAGGAACTAATTGCATACAAATGACCCTGGCTGAAATTCCCTTTTCTCTACAACTGTTAAAGTTACATGAGCCCTGACCTGGATTTTATCTGGTCACCCTAACAAACAGGCCATTAAAAAACTTTTTTCATTTGAGAACCTGCACATACTGAACTGTGTCCCCTCTCTTCAGCAGGCTTATCTGGTGGCAGAATAAAGTGCCTAAGCCACCATTTTGAATTCCCCACAGTGCCTGATGCAGCATTGCTGTGGGGCATTGTGCGCAGCTGCCATTTTGGTTCTTCTTCATGGTCTCTGTGCCTCACACATATGGGCTCTGTGCCTGTGCAGAGCCTCGTTTCAGGAAACTTCTATAGCTGAGGGACACTTTTGGCAGAACCGTCACCCACCATCCAACAGTGCATATCCCAACGGATTCCCATCCACTTCCTCACTTCTCTTTCGACTGCCTTGTTGGCTGCTTCATTGGAAACTTTGCTCTTTAAAAGTAGGCTGACCATATGAAAATGAGGACAGGGCTCATGTAACTTTAACTGCAATTTTAACAGCTCAAATTGAGGTTTTGATTGACATTGTAGCCAGGCTTAACAGTTAAAATGTTTTAAAGTGTTTTAATGACAGCTGTTTTATGTTTATGGTTTTAAATTTTGTATATTGTCTTTTTAATGCTCAATCTTTTTAATTTTTGTAAACCACCCAGAGAGCTTCGGCTATGGGGCGGTATATAAGTGTAAATAACAATAATAATAACAATAATAATAATAACAATAATAATAATAATAATAATAATAATAATAATTGTTGTGGTGAAGAGGGAATTTCACCAGGAACTAATTGCATACAAATGACACTGGCTGAAATTCCCTTTTCTCTACAACTGTAAAAGTTACATGAGCCTATTTAGAAAAGACTTGTTGTTTTTGCTGAGGTCATTGCTTTTTTCCTTGTTCTTGTTCTTTCTCTTGGTTTTTCTGGATTTTTGGTGTTGTTGTTAATATAGTTTATGTTCTCCATTTTTTGCTTTTCGTGCTCTGCAATCTTTGATCACCGCAGGGCGCTTAGCTCACTTAAGGCCCCGATCAGGAGCCGTGTGGAATGTGAGAGTAAACTACTACCAGCGGATGCTCTGGAGTGGCTGTTTATCCCATTGTAGGAAATTTCAGAGGGCAGGTTCCCAGATCCAGCTGACTAGGCTGACCATCTGAAAAGGAGGACAGGGCTCATGTAACTTTAACAGTTGTAGAGAAAAGGGAATTTCAGCCAGTGTCGTTTGTATGCAATTAGTTCCTGGTGAAATTCCCTTGTCATCACAACAGTTAAAGTTGCAGGCACTATACTAGAGTGACCATATACAAAAGAAGGCAGGGTCCCTGCAACTTTAACTGTTGTGATGAAGAATGAATTTCACCAGGAACTAATTGCATACTAATGACACTAGCTGAAATTCCCTTTTCTCTACAACTGTTAAAGTTACAGGAGCCCTGTCCTCCTTTTCAGATGGTCAGCCTACAGCTGACTGACCCAGGTGGCCCAGAGCAGGCATCAATGCTGTTGGTGGTGGTGGGGTTCTGCTTAGGGTGACCATATGAAAAGGAGGACAGGGCTCCTGTACCTTTAACAGTTGCAAAGGACAGGGAATTTCAGCAGGTATTGTTTGTATGCATATATAACCTGGTGAAATTCCCTCTTCATCACAACAGTTAAAGCTGCAGGAGCCCTATCTCTTGACCATGTACAAAAGAGGGCAGGGCTTCTGCAGCTTTAACTTTGTGATGAAGAGGGAATTTCACCAGGTTCTGCTTATATACAAATGACATCTGCTGAAATTCCCTTCTCTATGAAACTGTTAAAGATACAGGAGCCCTGTCCTCCTTTTCATATGGTCAGCCTAGTTCTGCTGAAACCTTGCCAGTTGCCTGAGTGTGCCTGGTGTTGAACCTGAGCCTGGTGGGGCGGAGCAGAGAGACACTTCTTATGCAGTTGGTCTCTGCACACCTCCCCTTACTTAGGCATGTTTCCTTAAATACTTGACTTGAATCCTCATGGTGCAACTTAAACCCATGATGGCGAACCTTAAGTTGAAGGAGCGTCTCTGCTGGAACTCCATCTTTATATCTGAAGCTCCCGAGCAGAAGAACAATCTTACCACTCCTTGAAAGTGGAAATCATGAGAAGGAAGGTTTCTTCTTCATGGTCTCTGTACATCACACATATGGGCGGCGCCGAGCCCATTTTGGGAAACTTCTATAGCTAGCTTAGATTTTGGTGGGAACCCCTCCCCCACCATCCTATTGTGCATGCTCCGGGTTCCCGCTTACCTCAGTTCTTTTTCGACTGCTGCGCTGATTGCCTCGCGGGAGACTTCGTCGAACGTCGTTCATATTTTTCCTCTGAAATAAGAGTTATAGTTAGATAGTTTAGCTTAGATAGTTTCATTATAGTTATTAGTGTTGATATATATATATATATATATATATATAATTCTTAGTGTATCTTCGTTATCTTGCCTACTCCGTCTTATGGTGCAGACAGCATTGTTTAAAAATTGCTCCAAGTGCAGAGCGAAACTTGCCCTCACGGACGGGCATTCTTTGTGCCTACTTTGTTTGGGAGAATCACATATTGTCGAGGCCTGCGCCCATTGTATGAACTTCTCCAGACAGGCACGGAGAAATCGGGCTAATTGTTTAAGAGGCCTTCTCTGGAAGAAAGCGCCATTTTTTACCATTGTTTTCTGCCGCTTTTCTTTCAATTTATATGGGGATTCTTCTTCTTCTTCTTCTTCTTCTTCTTCTTCTTCTTCTTCTTCTTCTTCTTCTCTTAGACTACTATTGTATGAAAACTCCCTCCAGAAGTGTTAACAGGGAGTTCTTTTGTTGTTTTTTTGAAGGAGATCACAGTGGGTTAAATGCTTGGTTTCTTCCTTTCTTCCAGCAGTTTGTCTGCGGAGTTAACCAGCTTGTTGCGATCTCCTCCTGCTATTTTTGCACAGATTATATTAAAGTTCACCATTCTTATATCAGCATCCTGTGTCATTTATCCAAGGGATTCAGTGTCAAAAGTTAAAGCTGTGCCAATGAATTCAGGAGCGTTGCAAGATGCTGTTGTCTTCCCATGAGTGTTGGCGGGGTCATTCGCTTGCCGTCATTTGACCTCACTGCCATACCTCCATCACTGGAACATAATTAAATGCAATGAAAATGAGAACAGCCTTGGCTCCAGCCAGCAGGTTATGGCTGAAACATTTTCCTGTCCGGAAAATATGGGGTGCCGTCCTTCCCACCCACCACACAGCATCCTAAGTACTTTTCAACCCAGTAGTTTTAGCCATTGCACCAAGATATTCAGAACAGGGCAGGAAGAATGGGAGAACCAGTGATTTTAGAGCTCACCTAGATTCTTCAAAAAACACTTTTTGGGGCTCACCCCCATTTTCATTTCCTACCTCTTTTTTGGCTTCTTCGAAGGAGGAATGTGCACATTTTCAACTGGAAAAATGCAAATTTCCGTGCATACCTTTCAAAACTTCACACATTCCCCCATTGACTATAAGATGAAACTTCATTTGTGTGTGTGCATGTGTGAAAAATGTGCATTTCAAAGTGTGATTCCCCCCCCCCCCCAAATGTGCTTTTTCTACTGTGTTCACAATTTTGGGAATTCGCGGACATTTCTCCAAACAAAAGGCATTCCTATTCACGGTCAAGATTACAAAGAGGATATCTTCGCATGATTTGTGTACAGAAAGGAAATTCTCAGACAACCCTAATAGAATCTGGGTTTCTGTAGTTTGAAGCACTGGCAGTACAGGAAATAAATGTATGCCATACTGTGCATCATTGAATCTGCAGAAGTCATCATCTGGCCATTACCACTGGTGTGTTGTTGTTTTTGAGTCTTTGGATCCATAAAAGGGATCAGTTTTAAGTGATGAAAAATGACCTTTTCCTTGAAGCAAAATGATTCCACTTGACTAATAATCCAGATGTGCTTCCTACTCCAGCGGTGCATACTGCAACTTATATTGCCATGGCTAGAGCTAATGAATAGTACGCTGCCATACTGCTGAGTCAGCCATTGGTCTATCCTCCCCATTCAGGGCCAGTCCAAGATACTTTGCAGCTTGAAGTGGAGCAACAAATGGCTCTCCTGCCTCAACCCCTGCTGGGAGTTGCAGGACTTTTTTTGTGTCTAAACGTGCATAGCGCTGCCCTGTGAGCAGAGGTTTGTGAAATTATGCATGGTGTAGAGAAAGTGAATAAAGAAACATTTTTCTCTCTTAGGGTCACCCAATAAAATTGACTGGCAATAGATTTTAGATGGATAAAAGAAAGTACTTCTCTAAACAATGCGTAACTGGTTCATGGAATTCTTGGCCACAAGAAGTGGTGATGACAGCCAACAGCTTAGATGGCTTGAAAGGGGGATGAGACAACTTGATGGAGAATGGGCTCATCAACTTCTGTCAGCCATCATCATGAACTGGAACGCCCATGTCCAGAGGCGTTATGAACATTATTAGTTGCATTTGCCTTCCTGCTCTTGCTTGTGGTGGACTCTGAAGAAGCATCTGGTTGGTCACTGTGTGGAACAGTGTGCTGTACTAGATCAACCAGCCAGTCCCAACCTGGTGCTCTCCACAGGTTTTGGACTTCAACTCCCATCAGCTTTAGCCAGCATTACCAAATATCAGGAACACTGAGAGCTGTGGTCCTAAATATCTGGACAGCACCTGGCTGGGGAAGACTGAGATAGATCTTTGATCTGATTCAGCCAGGTTGTTCTTATGTTCTTAATTGCATATTATTATTATTATTATTATTATTATTATTATTACCATCAACAACAACACCATCATCATCATCATCATCATCATCATTATTGTCTTCATAATCATTGATATTATTTCCAGAAGTGTTGCCGTATTAATTGTTCATGGTCAGGAACCTGCTGAGGGCCAACAACACAGCAGGGCCCCCCCTGGCAAATGCCTCCTGGACTTGCTTCTCCTCTTCACCATTACAACCTGCTTGTTCACCTGCCTCTCACTCTGACTCAGTCAATGGTTGTGGTGTGAATGGAAAGGAGCAGTCGATGCGACTCCCTACTTGCTCACTGGCGTGCTGGTTGTCAAGCAAGCAAGGGATTGTAATGATGAGAAAGAGAACGAGGAGCCGTAGCAGCTGGTAACAAGGATGGGGAAAAGGTGGACTCAAGGAGGGCCTACCTTTCTTCGCTGCATCTTCCCCACACACACCTCTTGCATCTCCTCTACCACATCTCCCAGCATGTTTCCCTCCCCTGTCGTGGTCACACCTTCTCCCACCACCCAGCCTTCCACTGTGTCTCCCCTATCACTACCTACTCTCCAATCTCTGTCGCCACTGCTTCTCTCTGCAGTCAGCCACTTTTCCCTCTTCAAAGAGCAAGCAAGCCCGCCCAGACACCTGCTCACCAATCAGCTCACTCTGAGAGAATCCTCAGAGCAAACCACAGTGTGTGTGTGTGTGGGGGGGGGGGGATGCTCCAGACAGCCCTGCCAGCCACACTCCCATGGTAGCATTCGCCACGGTCAAACAGCAGGGCTAGAAGGGCTCTCAGGAGTAACCACTGTAGTGCCACCGGGCGGCAGCTCCAGAGAACCCCATTGGCTCTGCCCTCCCACTGTTAAATGCCAAAGGGGAACAGCAGCTGGCAGGGCTTTCTGTAGGCTGACCATCTGAAAAGGAGGACAGGGCTCATGTAACTTTAACAGTTGTAGAGAAAAGGGAATTTCAGCAGGTGTCATTTGTATGCAATTAGTTCCTGGTGAAATTCCCTCTTCATCACAACTGTTAAAGTTGCAGGCACTATACTAGAGTGACCATATACAAAAGAAGGCAGGGCTCTGCAACTTTAACTGTTGTGATGAAGAGGGAATATCACCAGGAACTAATTGCATACAAATGACACTGGTTGAAATTCCCTTTTCTCTACAACTGTTAAAGTTATATGAGCCCTGTCCTCCTTTTCAGATGGTCAGCCTACTTTCTGGACCACCCACCCGCCCATCTGAGTGCTCGTCCACCTGTCAGCACAAGGGGGCTGTCCTGGGGGGGAGCATGCAATTTACCATTCCTCCCGCTCTGCCACCTGAAGCAGGAGATTTATTCCACTTCCTGGGAGGGCCAGCCCTGAGGAAGGGAACCCATTGAGGATGTCTTGCCCAAGGGCCTTCAAAAATCTGAAGCCATCACTGAGTCTGTTGCACAAAAATGACCAACAGTGCAATCCTATGCATGTCTGTTCAGAAGGAAGCCCTGTTGTGTTCAATGGGACTTACTTCCAGGTAAGTGTGTAGATGATTGCAGCTCAAGAATCCTTATAACGTGCCACCTGACTCTTCAGTGTTGTTACCGTTGTTATTTTCTTGCCTCTCACTTTCCTCTCATGGGCTTTTTTTCTTCCTGATGGTGGACGTTGGATGAGAATTTTGCAAGAAATGGCTCCGTCGGGAGCATGCAATAGACCTCTCTAAAAGAATATCTTCCCCCACAAACATTTCCAAGTTTGTTTGTTGTCTCTATGTGATTTTAATGCTACTAATCCTATGTAAATTGTCCACCACTGCTGATGGCGAAGAGGAGATGAAAAGGCCAGCGACATTACCCATCATTAGAATAAGAATCATGTATTCCTCACAGGCGAGATGCACATAATTAGAAATTAGAAAAAGGTCAGATCTCGCCATTATCAACTCAATCAGCTGCTGAGTGCCACACAGTCAATTAATTCAGCATCTGTATTTTTTACAACCCTGCGCACGTATTCCATCGGACTGTAACTCTTTATCCGGACAGATATACTGCTCAGCGAAGCAGGGACATAAAATGAGAGACCCCAAGCAAATGAGCTGAGATAATTGAGAGATTTATTTTACATACATACATACACACACACACACACACACACACACACATAGACACACACACACATATATGTATATGTCAAGTTTTCTTGCCTTTGCCCTTGGATGCTGACTTTCAGGAACATGGGGCTGACAGAATATTATCTGAGAACATTTACTATGATTTGTTTGCTTTCATTATTGCACATTTTTGAAGCCTACACTTCCTCCAAGGTGCTCAATAGTGCTCTTCTTCTCCCACCTCCCAATTCATCCTCACAACAACCTTGCAAGGTAGGTTAGGCTGAAGGCTGATGACTGGCCCAGAGTCATGCCCCAGCTTCATGGCAGAGTAGGGATTTGAATCCTGATCTTCCCATGCCAACTTTCACGGCCATCTGGGGAAACCCGGAGGGCTAGATTGGGACACTAGAAGGGCCAGATTTGAGGTTTCCCACCCCTGGTTTCAGGAACAGTAAGGCAGAATTTGCCCTCACTGTGGCATTGTCCTCAAGTACAATGTGGTATGTTTTCCCATAGGAATGAATGGCGGACATGCTCTTATATAAAAGCAAAGCAAGCACAGTTGTGTGTGTTGTGCGCTGAGAAGTGGATCCCAAACGGTTTTAGGAGGTGGGGGTAGCAATGCATCGAAGGTACAGTGCTTTTCTTCTCAACCAGCCCCTCCCCTGTAAAATTCCGTGGACCTTTAAAAGGTGTGAAGGTCATGGGTGGGCAACCTGCATCCCTTGGCCCAATTTCAAAAGCCTTCTGCAACTGGTCACAACCCAACTGTTCCTCTCCCAGCAGCTCAGTAAATGAGAAAGGGTGGTAGCAGAAAGAGAGAGAGAAGAAGAAGGTAGCAGAGAAAGAGAGAGGGGGTGGCTGAAAGAGAGAGAGAGAGAGAAGGGGTGGCAGAAAGAGAGACAGAAGGGGTGGCAGAGAGAGAAACAGAAACAGAAAGAAAAGAGTGTGGTGGAGAGAAAGAGAAGGAGGTGGCAGAAAGACAGAAAGACAGAAAGGGGCGTGGCAGAAAGACAGAGGGAGTGGCACAAAGAGAGACATCGAGGCCAGATCCACACCAAGCAGGATATGGCACTATGAAAATGATATGAAAGTGGTATATAAAGGCAGGATCTACACTACTGCTTTATAGTGGTATTGAAGTGCACTGACAACTCTTGAGGCCCATGCCACATGCCATATACCACTTTCATACTGCTTTCATAGTGCTATATCCTGCTTGGTGTAGATGTGTCTGTGGGCCCCAACAGTTGTCACTGCACTTCAATACCACTATAAAGCAGTAGTATAGATCCTGCCAGAAATAAAAAGGGGGGGGGGTTACCTATATTTGTTCTGGCCCTGCCCGCCACTGCCATATTCCTGTCAAGGGAATGCAGCAGTTCCCCATCCCTGGAGTATGTAGAGAGAGAGACTGACTGAGACAGGTAAAAATATAGAAGACAGATTATATTAACCGTGTAATAATATCAAACACCTTGTGAGAATGCACTTTCTCTTTCTGCACACCCCAGCCCCAAGAAAGGATCTGCCCCTGCCCCTGTCCCTGCTGATATCTCTTACCATAGACATCCATCAGCAAAGAGCAAATCCTGGCCTCCCTATTTGGGCCAGATGTCCAGGCAGCCCTTCCCTGATCACATCTCTGCAAGCACCTTAGCAGAATAGAGGGCAACCCTATGTAGATTTGCATAGTCATCCTACCCATGAGCAGCCTGTGACTAATAGTATGTAAAAGGTGGCCACTAAAATTAGCAAGTTGAAAAAGTGCTTTGAAATTTAAAGACTCTTTGTTCCATAAAAGAACCTGATTTATTGCCCTGTAGTGAATTGCTGGGATTTTATATATTCTTTAAGATTTCAAGCCAGGGCTGTAAAATGTAAGGTCTCAGTTCCATGCATGGAATGTTTTATGTGTAAATTTTTTAACATTTATGGGGTATATTTTACTGAGGCCAAGACTTTGCTCAAGGGAGAGCTTACAGGCGGGTTTCCACTCTCCGATCTTGTTAGGAAGAGAGGCCAGCTGAGAATAATCAGGCACGCTTTTACATAAAACACAGCTAGACCCCAAAAGCATGTCAGGAATGCAACGCCGAATTTTGCAAATGGAGCTTCTGATACTTTAACCTGTCTAGGTGATAGTAGCATCCATTCTATAGGATGGGGATGTTGAATCTTTTCTGGGCCAAGGGCTGGATTCAGTGTTGGAGAAGCTCTTGGGTGTTGCATTGCAGTGGTGGGTAGGAACAAAAGCAAAAGGGATAGCGCTACGGACAAAACAGGTGAGATTAAAATATAAAAAATATCACCATATTTTTGTTTAAACCAGGCAGGCCATATTTGGCTTGAGGGTTTGAGGATGAACACCCTTCTTATAGGACATTGACACGGTGGCCTTATTAAGGTGTAATGGAAAGCCATGGTGTCCCATTATGCGGGTGGAGAATCTTGGTCTTTCACACTGCCCTTTCCTCCTCTTTTGTCTGCCTAAGAGATCGAAAGTATTAACTTCCAGTTTTAAACCACATTTCCCTGAGATGTCTGAATTCAGAGAACCGAGGTTTGCTTAAGTTACAGTTTTAGAACAAGCCAGGATAGGAAAACACAGTTCGATCTTTGTTTGTTCTCAGTGATCAGAGTTTTTACAAACTACAGTTCCACAAATTGTGGACATCATAGGGAACTGTGGTTAGTGTAAAACTGGAAGTGGATGCTTTCTATTTTTTGTTACATGGTTTCCTGTTACATATGAATAGGGCTGCTGTCTGGAAGCGAGTGAGAGGAGAATATCTAGCTGGTGGCTGAGATGAACTTATTTTTGAAGTTGATGTGCTCATCTGAAACCTTTTAAGGCCAATTCAAATAATGAATGTCTTGTCCATACACATCTTGTCCACACGCATGGGATTGTTGACTTTGGTTGAGCAGAACCCATATCAAAAGCTTTTGAAAGACCCCCTCAGTTTGAAATCTGGTTTGCTATGATGCACAGAGAGACTGCTGTTAAAGAAGCTCAAGTCAAAAGCTGCCCTTGATCATACAATACTAGATGTAACAATGCCTCTGCATTGTCATGGACAGACCATTTTCTGGTCAGGGTTAGAATCACGGCTACCACCCACCCCTGCAGGGGTGGCGGACCTATTAAGATGGTCCGCCCTCGAAGGCTGATGGATCCTTCTGGATTCCAGAAGGTCTTGGAAGGTTCTATGGCTGGTATCGTCGACGATCCTGTAGAAGCCCTGGTCAACAGATGGAATCAAGATCTAACTAGGGCTATCGACACGATCGCCCCCAAACATCCTCTCTGACCTGCTTCTAACCAGGCGCCCTGGTATACAGAAGATCTCAGGGAGTTGAAGTGGAAAGGACAACGACTGGAGCGCAGATGGCAGAAAACTCGACTTATATCCGATAAGACACAACATAGAGAACATCTTTGTTCCTATGGGGTGGCAATACGTGTAGCAAAGAAAGCTTTTTTCTCTGCACACATTGTATTGCATCTGCGAATTCACATCCAGCAGAATTGTTCAGGGTGGTGAGGAGTCTAACCCGGGCACTTTCCCCCCTGAACCCAATCTTAGAGCCTTCGGTAGTTTGCTGTGATGCCTTTAACGATCATTTCACAGATAAAATCTCTCGGATAAAAGCTGACTTAGATGCTGACATTATAGCAGAGGCTGACAATGGAGTGTCCAGCAACTCCGCGAGTAGAATTACACTGGATCAGTTTCAGTTGGTGAGTACCAAGGATGTGGACAAGCTGCTTGGACGAGTGAGGAGGACAACTTGCCCTCTCGATCCCTGCCCTTCTTGGCTGGTCGCCCAGGGAGGAGATGTAATTAGATTAAAATTACAACATATTATTAATACATCTCTCAGGGAGGGGAGTTTTCTATCTTGTTTTTAAAAAGCGGTAGTATGACCGCTTCTAAAAAAGCCCTCCCTGGATCCCCCGGACCGTAATAATTACAGACCAGTATCGAATCTTCCGTTTCTGGGCTAGGTGATTGAGAGGGCAGTTGCCTTCCAACTCCAAGCAGTTTTGGATGATACAGATTTTCTAGACCCATTTCAAACCAGCTTCAGGGCAGGATATGGAGTTGAGACTGCTATGGTCGTTGTAGTGGATGATCTATGCTTGAGTATTGACAGGGGGAGTGTGTCCCTGCTGGTACTTCTGGACCTCTCAGCGGCTTTCGATACCATTGACCATGGTATCCTTCTGGAACGCCTATGGGGATTGGGACTCGGAGGCACTGTGCTTCCGTGGTTCTGGTCCTACCTCTCGGGCAGGTTCCAGATGGGGATAGTTGCTCCTCAAAGAAGGAGCTGCTATGTGGTGTACCACAAGGCGCCATCCTATCCCCAGTGCTGTTTAACATCTACATGAAACCACTGGGAGAGATCATCCGGAGGCATGGGGCGGGGTGCTATCAATATGCTGATGACACCCAAATATATTTCTCTATGCCTTCAACAACTGCATCAGCTAAGGATAATGTGTTTCCTCTGAATGAATGCTTGGAGGTGGTAATGGGCTAGATGAGAAAAAACAAACTGAGGCTGAATCCAGACAAGACGGAGGTGCTTACTGTCAAGGGCCGCAAACTGGGGTTGGAGGTGTGTCAACCAGTTCTGGATGGGGTTACACTCCCCCTGAAAGGCTGTGTTCGCAGCTTGGGGGTGCTCCTAGATCCATCGCTCCAAATGACAGCTCAGATAGATGCGACGGCCAGGAGTGCCTATTATCAGCTTCGGTTGATACGCCAGCTGTGCCCCTTCCTAGAGTTGGAAGACCTAAAGTCCGTACATGCACTGGTAACTTCGAGGCTCGACTTCTGCAATGCGCTGAACATAGGGCTACCTCTGTGCCTAGTCCGGAAACTTCAACTAGTTCAAAACATGGCAGCCAAGTTGGTCACTGGTACACCTAGAGGTGACCATATCACACCAGCTTTAAAATATCTCCACCGGCTGCCAATTAGTTTCCGGGCGAAGTACAAAGTGTTGGTCATTACCCTTAAAGCCCTACATGGTTTGGGTCCAGGTTACCTGCGGGATCGCCTTCTCCCATACAATCCGCCCCACACACTTAGATCCAGTCAACAAAAACTAGGCTGACAACCATTACCCAGAGGACCTTTTCTTCTGCCGTTCCCAGATTATGGAATGACCTGCCAGTAGAGATCTGCCAACTCAACAGTCTTCACAAATTTAAAAGAGCTATAAAGACTGATCTCTTCCGGCAGGCCTACCCAGATGAATTTTAAGTGTTTTTACTGGTGTTTTATTGGTATTTTAATGATGTATTGGTTTTATGTGCTTTTAATCACTTTTGTGTATTTTGTGTTTGCCCATCGAGGCGGGTAATAAATAATAATAATAATAATAATAATAATAATGATTATTATTATTATTATTATTATTGATGTGCAGTTCACAAAACTAGGTTTGCAGATCCTAGCCACAGTGCTTTTAGGTGATATGCTGAGTCATCTCCTTAGAAGAGGGATTCCTTCTTCTCCCCCCCCCACAAGAGGGGATGCCTCTTCTAATACGATCTTAGAAGTGGCATTCCTCTTTCACAGAAAGGAGAATCTTTACTAATTTCATCTTAGAAGAGGTATGCCTCCTCTCACACACAGGAGGGAATGCCTCTTCCAATGCCATCTTAGAAGAGGTAGTTTGCATGCAGAAGTTCTCAGAAAGGAGGGGTGTCCTTGTATAAGATGATGTTTGCCAATGACAGTTTTTATCAGTTTGGATTTTTAAATTTTTTAAAGAAATTAAAATCTGCTGATCAATTAATCAGGGACACTTTAAGAGTCAATCAAAATTATTAATCTAACCAGTTGATTAATAAACGCCACAGCCCTAGTTACTAGGTTATCTTCTGGATGCAATGGTTAGAAACAGTAAATGTTTTCTAGAAGTGGTCCGACCTCTGCTTTTCATTTTGTCATCCCCAGATGGTGAAAGCAATTCAGGTCCTGAGAATTCATCTGCTGGAATTGGAGAAAGTGAATGAATTGTGCAAGGACTTTTGTAATCGTTACATCACCTGCCTCAAAACTAAGATGCACAGCGACAACCTACTCAGGAACGATCTTGGGGGGCCTTACTCCCCGAACCAGTCCTCCATTAACCTACACGCACAGGTAATGGTTGAAAACTTTTGATGCAACATGCATCCCTATCAAATGTTCCCTTTTCTTTGAGCACTTTCATGTTTCCAATCTAAAAAGCTTGGTCGGGGGGGGGGGGGGAGGCTTCATCTTTTATTTTGGGTTCGTTTTGTTTGTGAACTGGCAGAAGATGGTAGAGCATCCTTCCCCAACCATAACTCCATCTACACCAGCTGGATCTCAACCAGCTTCCCTCAACCAGGTGTTTGCCAGATGTTTTTGACTGCAACTTCCATCATCTCTGACCATTGGGGCACCCAGTCGGAGAAGGCTGGAGTAGAGAAACACGTAAATTTCTACCCATCAGGCGGATGAAACACCATGGGAATGAGGGATGCTCTTGTCTTTAAAAATGGTAGACCAAAGTGAACCCAAACCTACTCTGAGAAAACGCCATGTAAATGAATTGTGCAATGGTCACGGCTCAGTGGTAGAGTACCTAGTTTGCATGCAGAAGTTCACAGATTCAATCCCTGGCATCTCTAGGTAGGACTACAAAAGACCCCTGCTTCCCCACCCACCACCCACCCCCATTAATCCCCCCCCACACACACACACACACGGGCTAAACAAAATGGGTGAAACTCCACTGGCATCAATGGAGAGTTTTTTCTTCTTTTTTTAGAACCCATGGGGTAGGAGGAGGAGAATTTGTAAATGGGAAGCAGCTGGGTGAGAAGAATAAACATGCTGGGGTGGGGTCATGCTTACTTGGCAAGAAAAGAAAGTGAGGATCACCTGCACACTCAGTAATTAATAGTAGTGTCTAGTTTAGCCCTGTGACAACATCCAGTTGCCTTCCAGAAGATCTCCCCAGACTTAAGGGCTAGAACGTGTTGCTTTAAAAGGAACAAAGAACCCCAAAATGCTGAGCCCCAACACCAAATTCCATGCTTGCGGAGCATTTGTGGGGCACCCTATAGGGCCTTTCAACCCAGCGCTTAGACACGCGTCTTGCAGGGAGTGATCTGCTACTATTTGGCAACTGACGTTCCATTTCACCACTATTGGGTTCCAGATATGATTTCTCAGTGTGGAAATAGTCTATGCAGCGGTGTAGTCGGGGCGTGCAGGGTCACAGCCCCCACATTATTTGATTAGCAAGGATGCTGGTGTCACCTGCCACCATTCTTAAAACTCCCTGTTCCCTCTGAGCTTAGCTGACATTCTCACAGTAATGGGGGGGGCGGGGAGTATAAATTTTCCCCAGCAGCAATGTACCCTTTGCACCCTATTTATGCATCCTTTCTATTTCACTTGGTTCTAAGTCAGGATTCAAACACTGCATCGATGTGGAGCATGGGCCAAGACATTTCTCCTGCGCAGCAACCTGCTGCTCAGGATGTTGAGGCAGAAATGGGTGTAATCATGGTGTCATGATGGCAGAGCTCCCAGGGATGCAGCGGCTACACTTTTATTAGGGGGGACCCTGGTGTCATCTTTCCCTTTCCAGATTTCCCTGTTCTTTCTGAGCTTAACTGCAGGCCTCACAGTAACTGGCAGCAGAAATGCATCTTTTCAGCAACAACGTACTGTTCCCCATTGCTATACAAATTGTTTTGCAGCGGCTTGGTCTCAAATAAGCAATTTAAGTCCCCTTAACTTTACCCAAGACCTGCTTCTGGCGAAGATGGAAACTGCTAGAACTGGTTTGTTGATCTGGAGCAACACAGCTGCCTCAATTTCTGGACTCCCTCTTCAGGGGTGTGGCTATGGAGATGGTCATGATGAGTGCCTGCACTTCAAAATTTACAACTATACTGCTGATTAAATTAGTAGTAATAGTAGTAGTAGTAGTAGTATTTACATTTGTATACCACCCCATGGCCGAAGCTCTCTGGGCAGTTTACATAAGATTAAAACATTTAAAAACAATATACAAAAATTAACACTGCAAAAACATACAATATGCACATACATTTAAAATCACTATAATAACTTAAAAGCTATAAGACTAAAAAAAAAAAGACTCAGGCTCATCAGATTTTGCTAAATGCCTGGGAGAAGAGGAAAGTCTTGACCTGGTGCCGAAAAGATAACAACGTTGGGGAGACCGTTCCACAATTGGGGGGCCACCACAGAGAAGGCCCTCTCCCTTGTTGCCCATCTCCGAGTTTCCCTCAGAGTAGGCACTTGGAGGAGGACCTTAGATGTTGGACGTAGTGTTTGGGTAGGTTCATGTCGGGAAAGGCATTCCATCAGGTATTGTGGTCCCAAGCCATGTAAGGCTTTATAGGTTAAAACCAGCACCTTAAATCGGGCTCGGAAACATACAGGCAGCCAATGCAAGCGGGCCAGAGTTGGTCTTATATGTTCGAACCTTCTGGTCCCAGTTACCAATCTGGCTGCTTCATTTTGATTATATGGCATCTATATTTTAGTTTCTTCCTCCCTCTATCCCACTTTGGGCATGGTGGCTCTTAAGACATTTGTGTGTGCATGTTTAGCCCTGTTAAAAGAAACACAAATTGTGAATCAGCCTGTGAGTTGGGCTCCTGGCCACCACAACTGTCACTTATAGCCTTGGTAGTTTGGCATTACCAAAAGGTTCCCATCATGGAGCATCTCCCTTAGGAGGAAAGGTTACAACAGCTAGGGTTGTTAACATGGTGTGGAGAATGTGGATTGGGAGGCATTTTTCCCCTCTCTCATCATACTAGAACCCAGGGTCATCCCATGAAGCTGATTGTGGGGAGATTCAGGGCAGTTAAAAGGAAATACTTCTTCACACAGCGCATAGTTAAACTATAGAATTCGCTTCCACAAGATGGCTTGACGGCCACCAATGTGGATAGCTTTAAAAGGGGGTTGGATAAATTCCTGCTGGAGAAAGCTATCCATGGCTACTAGTCCTGATGGCTAGGTGCTACCTCCAGTATCAGAGGAAGTAAGCCTATGTACACAAGTTGCTGGGGAACATGGGTAGGAGGGTACTGTTGCACCAGGTCCTGCTTGTGGGTCCCTGGTAGACAGCTGGTTGGCCACTGTGTGAACAGAGTGCTGGACTAGATGGACTGTTGGTCTGATCCAACATGACCCTTCATTTGTTCTTACCAATGATTTTCTTCCCTGCTTCTGATTCCTGCTTACTCTGAGGAGGCTGCTTTTATAAGTCATGCCCATGAATGCTGTCTTGTTTCTGACTTGCTTACGAATGTAGTTAATGAGGCATGTAATGTGGCAAGCAGCCCTTTTTAATTCAAACCATAGCTCCCAGAAATGTGGGTTGTTTAATTTGAATGATCCAGGGGATATACTTTTACCTGTCCCTGAATGCAGTCCGAAAGAGCAGCACTCCTGAATGCCAATCACTGCCTTTCATTTCCTTGATCGATTTCATTTCTGTACTGCCCAACAGCCAAAGCTGTCTGGGCAGTTTACAAAAGTTAAAATATTTAAACATACAATATAGTAACATAATATAAAAAATATTACACGTGATATTAGGTGCATACAAAAAAATAAAACAATAAGTAATCCCCGGACCTGTTAAAAACCCTATCATGTGCTGTCAAAGGCCAGAAAGAGTGAAACAGAAACATCTGGGAGCTTTCCTGTTGGGAGTATGCCTTCCCCATATGAGAACATGCAGCTGGGGGGAGGGGTACTGATATGCTTGCAGATATGTTAACAGAGTAATGTGCATAATGCAGTTTGCAGTCTCATCATTGCACCAAGATGAGAAATGCAAAGGCTATAGTCCAGAGCAGCCTGCCCCAATCTGCTGTCTTCCAGATGTTTTGGACCATGGCTGTTTGGTGGATGCTGGGAGTTGTAGTCCAATGCAGCTGGAGGGCACCAGTTTGGGGAAGTCTGATCCAGAATAACTAATGGCCCATGATGTTCTGCATGATTCACAGCACATTCCTAGAAGTAAATTCTATTGCATCTAATATAGTATTATAGAATTGCACCCTTGTTTTTTGAACAGTACACTCATGCGCAGCAAGGGAAGCCATGTTTGGAACTCAGGGGAGGTTTCCAGTGCAGTTGACAGTGTTGTTCTTTACAAAGAAAAGATGCCTGAAGCTCCATGTGAGCAAACCCACATTTTTAAAAAAATCTTTGGATTGTGTCTAATCTGCTTTCTGTAAAAAAATAAAAATAAAAAAGGTAGCTTGTAAGTGCCTTTGCACACACATCAGTCCAGCTGAGAGCCTAACTAGAGGTGACGTCAATCACATGGCTAGCCCTAGCATGCGGGACTTTTAGACCATGAAGTGCAGGTATGGGAGCAGTGCCGGCTCCAGGTTTTTGAGGGCCCTTTGGCAAGACACACTCAATGCCCCCCCTCCCTCTTCATCATAACCATTAAAGGTGCAGGCACTATACTAGAGTGACCACATACAAAAGAAATCAGGGCCCCTGCAACTTTAACTGTTGTGATGAAGAGGGAATTTCACCAGGAGCTAATTGCATACAAATAACACTGCCTGAAATTCCCTTTTCTCTACAACTGTTAAAGTTACATGAGCCCTGACCTGGATTTTATCTGGTCACCCTATTCTCACTGCCATCGTCACCAGCTGCTCTTGCTCCCCCTCCTCTTTCTCATCCTTTCTACCCTTTGCTTGCTAGACAAGCTGAGAACCAGGGAGCAAGTAGTCAGTCACCTTCTTCAGACAACACACTAAGCCACGGTAGTTAAGACTTTTGAACTAAACTTTATGGCTTAGCGTGTCGTGTGAACCATTCCTACCCATGGTGGCTACATGATCCTTAACTATTTGCTGCAAAGGGGCTAGCGGTCTAAGCATGGCTTAGCATGTTGTCTGAACAGGCCCAGTGGCATCTACTGCTCCTCCTTCTCACCTCCACCATTGTCTGGGCCAGAGCAAGAGGCAGGTGAATAAGCAGGTTGCAGTGTTGAAGAGAAGCAAATACAAGGGACTCTTGTCTGTGGTCCCATGCTGGGGTGTGGGACCTTGGCAGGTGCATGGGTGGTCCAGCCCAGTTCAGGTCCCTAACATGGCAGCTAGGGAGCTTTATCCTTGTGCCCTCCATTGCTGTCCCAGTATGGATTGGGCCCCATACACCTGAAATTTAGTATGGGTGGAAAACTCCCAAATGGAGTTTTTCTTTCCTCCAATGCACATTGCAGGTGCAGGGGCCCAAATCTAGAACGGGGGAAAAGGGTTAAAAACCCTTTACCCTCCATATTAGTGTCCTGATCCAGTTTGGAGTCCCTGCACTTGCAATTTATGATCTAACAACCCTGCACAGGAAGGCTAGCCGCATGACTGGTGTCACTCATGGCTAGTTGGGCCTCGATCTGGATCCAATCCTGTCAAAATGGTGTTCCATCATGGAATTCCATAGGCATGGATGAGATTTGGTACCCAATTTATGTCAGACATAGGGAGCAATAACATGACCTGTTGAAGGAACCCAGTGTTCTATTGCTATTCAAATCAGCTTGATCGTGGTTACAGGTTTACTCTAAAAGATTCAAGAATTATCATCATCATCATCATCTTTCTTTTCTTGCTCATGGCAGTTTTTCTAGATGGACATGACGAGCTTTGCCAAGTCATGCTGTCTTTTACTGATTCTGGAATTTCCTGATGATTGAGCATGTTTTAAGTATGACTGCTTTCTGGATGTTGGCGTGGATATATTTTGGCAGGCCCAGTTTCTGAAGGTTTTCTGTAAAAAAAAATTTTGATGCAATGCCAGTGACTGCTGTGACTAACAGAATAATTGTAACCTTTTCCTGTTGCCATCGTTCTTTAACTTCCATGGCCAACGGTGCATATTTTTTTTTCTCTTTTCCTGTTCCTCTTCAACAACATATTATCGTTGTTGTTGTTGTTGTTGTTGTTGTTGTTAGGGTATAGTCCTTTCCCATGTTCAAAACACAGATCACAGATACTATCTAGTTGTAATTTTAAAACAACCCTATAGGGGAAGTTAGTATTATTATCTCCCCACATTGCATATTTGAAAGGCTAAGGTTGAAATGCCTAAGACTGCATCTCGAGGTCATGGAGGAGGGGAGATTTAAAGCAAGGATGTCCTGGTTCATAGCTCAGCCTCTTAGCCTCTACACTGAGTGGATACCACCACTTGACCTATGGCATTTAGAATGTCCATGGCAGCAGAGTCGGTCAGTAACGCCTTAGGAAGAGCCACAGCTGAAGAGTTTCCAGCCTTGCTCATATCAAAGCCAGATCTACACCAAGCAGGATATAACATTATGAAATCAGTTTGAAAACAGTATATGGAATGTGTTATGGGCCCCAACAGTTGTCAGTGCACTTCAGTACCATTATAAAGCAGTATACCAAATGGTATAGCAGTAAATTTTGAAATACAGATAGCTCTGTGGATCTGTATCAACAGTTCTAGCAGTTCCATCTCCACCAGAAGCAGGGCTTTTGTAAAGCGAATGGGTCTTAATTGCCCATCCAAGGCCAAGGCAGCCCAAAATACTTTGCATGACAACATTTCTTTCCAGCTAATGTGAGGACTGCAGCTAAGCTCAGAAGAAACAGGGAAGTCTGGAGGGGGGGGGGGGGAGATGACACCAGCATCCCTGTTAATAAAAATGTGCCTGTGCTGTGTCCCCTGCGAGCTAGCTCTGGGTAGAACCCAACGAGGCGTTACGCCCTGCACATATTGTGTGGGCAAGTTGATGTTTGCATTTTGAAGCTTTCAAGTTTTGACTGCTGGAGGGTATGGGGGGTGCGCATGCATGCAAGCAGATAAGGCTTGAAAAGGTCCAAAGCTTAGGCTGCAGTCCCATGCACCTTTACTGGGGAATAAGCCCAGTTGACCACAGCGGGACTTACTTCTGAGTAAACACGCAAGAGGATTAAGCTGCAGCATTGCCATCTTTACTCTCCTACACTGGATGTATTCGTTTGTCATTGTGTGCAGGATCACAGCATTAAGCTTCCCCCCACCTTGACAAAAAAAAAGAGATTTTTTTAAAACTGATCTAACATCATAAGTAGCACTACTTTAATGAAAGCCTAGGTGCTTCTTCTCTAGTTGTTTTTGTTTTGTTTAAGACCTCCCTTTTATGTGCATTCTTAAGCAAAAAAAATGCTTTTCAGCATTATATTTCTGAACCCTAGAAATACAAATAAATCTGTCTTACACTTTACTGGCAAGAAAAAGATTGCTTCAGGAGAAGGGGGAAAAACACACACAACAAACTTACCTTTCTACTCCTTCTGTTCCCCTGAAAAAAAACAAAGATAGCACAATGAGAGAAGGGTTTGGAAAGAGGAATATGACACAAGTAGCAACAATGAAAGAATGTCCTTCTTTTGTTTGCATTGCTGTCTTTCATCCAGCAATCCATCCATCCATCCAGGGCTATTTGCAAATGTCTGTTCCAATCTAAAATTGCCTCTGTGAACTACCCCTAACAGAATTCACTATAGACACTCATAAGCCAATCCCAATGCCAGAGTAACAGGATGTTTTAGCCTCCAGCACTAGGAACTGTCCCACTTCCTGTACACCAGGGATGCCAAACCAATTTGTAATGGTGGGCTGAACTTACCCTACCAGGTAGGGTGACCAGATAAAATCCAGGTCAGGGCTCACGTAACTTTAACAGTTATAGAGCAAAGGGAATTTCAGCCAGTGTCATTTGTACGCAATTAGTTCCTGGTGAAATTCCCTCTTCATCACAACAGTTAAAAGTGCATGCACTATACTAGAGTGACCATATATAAGAAGGCAGGGCCCCTGCAACTTTAACTGTTGTGATGAAGAGGGAATTTCACCAGGAACTAATTGCATACAAATGACACTGGCTGAAATTCCCTTTTCTCTATAACAGTTAAAGTTACATGAGCCCTGACCTGGATTTTATCTGGTCACCCTAATCTCAGTGACGTGGCCACATCCACTCACTAAAGGTGTCCATCGGTTCAAATTCTGCCCCTTTTTTGGCCTGATGGTTCCCTGCTACCGACACGGCTTGGCTCGCATTTGTGAGCCATGCCATGAGCTTTTCCCAGGATCTGGGAACTTTTTTCGTTCCCCCCTTAAATTGACATTTGCACAAATTGCAACTGGAATTTGCATAATTTGTTCAAATCACGGTCAGACTTTAATTAATTTGTGCACATTAAGGCCAGAATTTGCTTCATTTGCACAACGGATGGTTGCACGAATGATGACCGCAGTTTGCACAAATCTTGATTTCAGGGACAAAATCCATGAGCTCGCCCGCCTCTATCTGCATCGAGTTGGGCCAGCATGCAGGTAAGTGAGCTGAAGTCCGGTGGGCCAAAGAGATGAAAGCTCAGCAAATTTCTCCCACCCCGGATGGATTCCTCCAACATCCGTACCACTGACATTGTTGCCCCCAACCCTGCTCGTCTTTTTCCACGCTGACTGAGAAAGGGACCTGGAGGCTGAGTCCCTGGTTTCAAGTAGGCTGACCATATGAAAAGGAGGACAGGGCTCCTGTATCTTTAACAGTTTCATAGAAAAGGGAATTTCAGCAGGTGTCATTTGTATATATGCAGAACCTGGTGAAATTACCTCATCATCACAAAGTTAAAGCTGCAGAAGCCCCGCTCTCTTTTCTACATGGCCAAGAGACAGGGCTCCTGCAGCTTTAACTGTTATGATGAAGAGGGGATTTCACCAGCTTATGTATGTATACAAACAACACCTGCTGAAATTCCCTGTCCTTTGCAACTGTTAAAGATACAGGAGCCCTGTCCTCTTTTTCATATGGTCACCCTAGTTTCAAGGCATAAGTGCCATGTGGAAGGACTTGGCTGTTGCTAAGAAGAGTGGTCACTCCACGCAGCATCAACCATTAGTTTGGCCCATGTCCCCACTGCCATCTGGAGGCCCGCCCCCTAGAGGAACCGAGGAAGCTCCACAGGCCAGATACAGAAACACTGTGAGCGAAACTAGATTCACATAGTGGACTTTCCACATCCGAACACAGTGCAGGAGCACATCAAACAAACTGCTCTTCTGGCAAAGGATGATAGCAGCCAACAGGCAGAGTCATCAAAAGAATGCCCCATGCCCCATTCAAAGCCTAAATCCATCCCTTGCTTCCTTTACATGCTTTGTTTGTTTGTTTTCTTTGCAAAAGCCTAGGGCACAGAAAGGAAAATAGGCTATGCGCTGAAAGGAAACATGTAAATTAAAGAACTGGCAAAATGCATTGTTGTGAGCACCCCACTCCTCCAAGTGGTGAGAAGTTCCAGGGGTGCATCACTTCCCCCCATTTGGAAGAAGGTCACCGGAGGCTGATTGGCATGTTGTAATATTTGGGTTAACTTTCAAATATACAGGTTACCATAGCTGGAGACGTTGCTTAGGTGGGCAGAAAGTAGATCTCCCAGTGCTTGAGACTTCAGCTTCCAGCTTTCCTAAACATTGGCCATGCTGGCAGGGGCTTCTGGGCATTGAAGTCTCATCATCTGGAGATCTACCTTCTGCCCACCCCCAGCTTAAATACTCCAACAGAACAGCCTTCCTTACAGAGTTGTGAGGATAAAATGGAAGAGATCCATGTACACTTCCCAGGTTGAGCATGGGAGCACTATCTGCTCAGCCTTGGAGAGTTCCAATGCAAATTAAGCTACGATCCCATCCACCAGGAATGGGGGAACCTCTGGCCCACAGCCCCAAACTCAACCCACCAGGCCACCCCAACCAGCCTGTGGAGACCTCAGGTGGGCCCCCACCTTCTCCTGGAAGCCCTTGAGGAGGGGCAGTGGCAGGAGGGCAACTGAACCACCCCCCCCAGGAGTGCTTTCTGAGGTTAATGCCGAATCAACTTCACTCCTCCCTGATTGGGGAGGAGTGTCATGACCAGGCCTGTTCCCCTTAAGCTGGAAGGAGGAGTTTCAGACGATCAATCAGTATCAATTTCTGAAGCAGAAGAGACGGCACCAGGAACATACTAGCCTAGACAGGAAGTGGGAGAGGTGACTCTCACAGGCTCTTCACCAGCTGGGAATGAACTTTCGCCAGTTCTTATCTCTGAAAGTGTAAGCAACCCACAAGCTCTGGGAATTGAGGGTTTTTCCGAAGAGGAGGGCACTGAAAAGCTAGCAGATCCTAGAGTACACCGCAGACTAACATGGGCAGAGCTAAAGGAAAGTGAGAGAAGGTCGGCCCAGCTAGCTTCTCGCCAAAGGCTTCTTCAGGACCAGCCTCCCTGAAGCTAAAGCGTACCGGGGAAAAGCTTTCCCTTTTTCTTGACAGGACAATTGTCGCACTTAGTTTGCATAACTTTGTCTAGAGAGAGAAGTTCCTAGAAGTTAGAGTCCCCTCAGGTGGGAAGAGATGTTTATTGCCTGAATAAAGCTTTGTGGATTCCGTGGCAGACCTCTTTATTGTCTCCCAATAAAGTGAGAGGTTTTGAGAAACACAAGGAGCGAGTAGGAATGCTGCTGCTAAATGAAAGCTCTCCTGCCTCCTCACCCTTCTCTCCCTTCTCCTTGGGGTGCCAATGGAGTCTGTGTCACTTCACTCAGGGAAGGCAGCATGCAATTCTGCTGGTGCCACAAGGAGCAGCTCCTCAAGAGGCTGGCTGAGTTCTAGGTATGGAAGGACAAGTGGGGGGGGGGGGAACAGAGAGAGGATGCTAGGAATAGGAGCAGCCCCACGCACTTTGTGCTGTGCCCCCCCCACTGCTGGCATGCAGCTCCAATGTGTTTGTCTGCAGCCAGTTTGGTCCTTGAGCCAAAATAAGTACCCCATCCTCTGCTATACACACTTACCTGGAGCAGGGCCAGCTCCAGGAAACAAGAGTTGCCTCAGGTGGCAGATGCTGGGAGGCAGTAGCAAGGTGTTCAGGGAGAGAGCTTGCAGCCTACTCTGTGCCCCCTAAATTAGCCTGCTGCCTTCAAGTTCAGTGGAGGACATTGCCTCATCATCAATGTTGAAGACTGATTCATCTGCCTATCGAGACAGATTTTGTACATGGAAGTGGAGGGGCACCATTTGTCCTTTGCTTCAGGCAACAAAATGTCTTGGGCCCGATCTACACCAAGCAGGATATAGCACTATGAAAGCAGTATGAAAGCGGTGTATGTTATGTGTCTATGGGCCCCAACAGTTGTCAGTACACTTCAATACTGCTGTGGCTCCTGCCTTTTATATACTGCTTTCATACCTCTTTCATAGTGCAATATCCTGCTTGGTGTAGGTTGGACTTTGGGCTGGCCCTGCCTGGGAGGAAGTCCCATCAAAATCAATGGAGCTTAGTTTTGAGTAGGATTGCATTGCGCATTACATGGGTCAAACCCTCATGTGTTACAGCCATGTGGGTATCAGTGTCAACGCTAAGATTTCTGTCCATGGAATATTATTTTGGGGTTGCCAAGCATAGCTTTTCAATCCAGTTGAGGTGTTAACATAAAATCCATATTTCTCTATTGCAGAACCATGCAGTGTAAAGGCAATGATGTCCAAAAGCAAAGAATCTCTGATGGGAGAAAGGGAGGCAATGAGATTTTAAAAGTTTATTTCCCATTTAGATTTACTGAAATATCTAAATCACTTAATCATTGATCATCTTACCACCAAAAAAACACCCCAGCCTGTCCGGGTTTTCCAATATTTTCTAGAAATGGACTTAATATTCCTTTACTGCTTTATTGTAGTTTCCCTTATGATCAAAATTAGCAAGAAACTTGCATAAAGGAGAACAATAATTGCTCAACGAGCATCTCGTTTGTAATTTATTAGTTTCTATTATTGCGAGTCGCCATAGCAACGCCTCGCATCCAGGGCAATGAGAGAGATGTTAGATATGAGCCGACGAGGCTCCAAGCCCCAGCAAATGGAGATGCACATTTTTATCAGTAATTTTCATGAAAATAATATGTGAGGAGTTAATGAGATGGAAAGCCGTCCTGTGGCTATTGTGAATTTTTTTTTAAGTGTTGATCTAATTAGAATGCATCGGTCAGGAAAAGTAATGAGGATTTAGCGCCTCACAAAGATGTGAGGATCATATCAGAAAATTAGCACAAGTCTTTGGAAATAATCAGGCCCTTGGAGAGGTACTAAAAAAAACCAACCCTCTTTTCCTCGCCCTGACATTTGTGCAAGGAAGTGTTCCATCAAGGGGAGTGGCTCCACTCTCCCTTACCCAGGCATCTCCTAGGGTGGCACATTTCTTGAGGAGAGAAGCTCACACATTTTGGTTAAAATTAGTTAAAGCTTGTCGGCAGCCACCAAGGTGACGCGTCGGAAAGCTGAGAGAAGGCCTCACATTTCATTATAAGTGAGGAACAAACACCGGTGCGTGTGTTCTGCGTGGCTTTTGACGGGTGCAGGCCCAGCCTCGGCTGAAAATTAGCAACCCAAGGAGTTATTTGGGGCTTGGGTGGCTATTTATGCATTGCTCCAAAGGAGGGAATGCATTACCCCCCCCCAAAAAAAAATAGGGCAAAAGAGGACACACATTTGCATGAAATTTGCTAATTGTGTATTCATAAAAACACACACATTATACACAGAGAGCAAGAGAGAAATTATTAAATACAATACATCTCACCATAGTGGGGGAAGATTGTGACCTGCTTAGTTTTCTATCCAGGTGCTAACTGTGGATAAGCAGCAAATGCAAGCTCACTGGCAGGGTCTTTTTGAGCCCTACCAGGAGATGCCAAGGACTGAACTGAAGCTGACATCTTCTGCATGGCCCTTCCCTCTATGGGCATACACAGTGCATGCTGCCTTGTTTGTCCATTTGTCCCAATATCTCTACGCTTGCTGGTTGTGGCTCCCCGGGGACTTAACCATCACTTGCTACCTGACCCTATTTTCAGATTAACCTAGGATCTTCTGTATGCCAAGTGTGTGCCAACCAGTGAGTTTTCATCAGTGAGTTAGGTTTCATGCCTTTTGAGTCCCTTCTAGACTAATCATACTATATGCGCAACCCTTGCCTCCCCATGACCACCACCAAAGTGATCTCTTCCTCCACTGACTGGGAAACACATCAGAATTCTGAATTCCTTAGACCAGATGCCCAAAATCCACATTGCCTTTCTCACATTAAGTTAAGCCTTCTATGCCCATGTTGGCGCTCCACAGTTGCACCATGAGCCGAGAACAACTTGTCATGTGCTATTTCCTCACCCAGCAGGATCCCTGCACATTTCAGAAAAGATTCCTAAAACATGGCTCTTTCTGGCAGCTGAAGCTGACACATTGCTCTCAACGTGGGTTCGTGCTTGCCTTTCCATAGAGAGATCATGCCTTGACAGAATGTGGGCCGGAGAGAGAGTTCAGAGAAGTTCTTGGTGACCCATGTGTGCTCCTGAGCCAAGATGAGGACTGAGAACTTATCAGTCTTGTGGGAATTCAAAGCATTTCCTAGCCCCACCATAAGGGGGCGTTGTTTTCCTAAGTGGGGAGTTTGGGAGTTGAGCAAGTTAGCCGGTCCAGGTATTCAGCATGTTGCCAGTCACAAGATAGTCAGGGTTTTTTTGCATGACAAGAATAAAATTATCAGCTGTAACATTTTCATAACAGTTCTCCTGCATGTTTTCCCCTCTCAATTTCTGTCTGCACTGTTGCTTTTAAAGGCATGAGAGCCTTTAAAAGCTACACACACACCTGGCAAATCTTTACAGACCATGCTTGGTTTGGTTAGGTTGGGGGCTTGAGTTTCATCCAAATGATGGTTCTTGTCATTATTTCCCAGCTGTACATGCAAATTATTTTCATGTGCATACTCTGTTAGCCTAATGCATAGATCCTCATGTAGTTTGCCACTGCACCATATAGAGATGCCTATAAAATCTGTTGAATTTGTGTTGGTCTTTCTAGCACCCAATGATGGGAGTCCTTCCTAAGTTGCCTTCAGTGCCATTTTTGGTAGAAAGGTGGGATATAAATCAAATAAATAAATAAATAAATCTAACACCTGGGCAATCAAAGTGAATTTGAGTCACTGGGATAACATGACGTTTTCATAAGGATGCTCAAGAAGCAAACAGCATCACTGGCTGTTATATTTGCTAACTCACTAAAGATAAGTAGCAAAACTACCACTGATTTTAATGGAGACAGATTGCATCCAGCCCAGAATACTACTTGAGTTTAAAAGCTAGCTTAGTTTAGCATGAAAGCTGCTGTTTTTAAAAGGTTGCTAACAAACACTGGGGAGGAGGTGGAGACAAGAAGACATTTTAGCTCACCAGACAAAATGAACCTACCTACTTGTCTGAGATAGGGAGATATCCACAGTGGACTGTCTGCCACATCCAAAGCCCTGGGGAGTTGGTGTAGGGGTGGGGGTGGACTTCTCTTATTTTTCCACTCTGCTTTTTATTTTATGGTTTGTTTTCCCGTTCATTGATTGCAACAGGAGAGAATGGACTGTACACAGTATTCTAAGTGTGGTCACACCATAGACTTGTATAAAGGCACAGATTTGTATAAATTCTGTACAGAAATTTAGAGGCAGTTTTTATACAACAATGACAACAGTCACCACCAAATATCAGCTTTTACTGTCATATAAATATAGGCATTTTGTTTGAATACCTAAAGATCAGGGCCGGATTAACCATGATGCCATATACACTTCGTTGTTGGGCGGGATAGAAACGAAATGAAGTAAACACAATACTATAGCCCTGTATAATGTCACAAGGCAGCAGCTGCTGCTTGATCTCAGCTATACAGGAGCTTAATTGCAGTCCTGTATGAGGAGCATGGTATGCATATTCTTCACACATTGGTGCTTTTCTCATTACAATACAGCAAGATAACGCTGGGCCTCTTCTTATAGCCAGTGTGGTGTAGTGGTAGAATGTTGGGCTGGGATTTGGTAGACCTGTGTTCAAGTCTCTACTTAGCCATGAAGCTCACTGTGTGATTTTGGGACAGTTGTTGACTCTGAGCCTAACCTATCTTACAGGGTTGTTGAGAGAATAAAATGGAGAGGAGGAGGAGGAGGAGGAGGAGGAGGGGGATCATGTAAACCGCCTTGGGCTCCTTGGAAGAAAGGCAAGATAGGAATGTAACAAATAAAAGAAAGAAAGAAAGAATCTGTTTAAAAAACAAACAGATGCATTTTATACTACAGATGGGTGAGAATTGTGGGGGGTGGGTTTGATAAGAACTTGCCACAATTCATGAATTTCTTCATAAACTGGACAGAAAGAACTTGAGATTTACCGTATTTCATCAAATCTAAGACACCATCGAATCTAAGGCGCACCTTAATTTCAGGGCCACCAACAGGTAAAAAGCTTTGCGTTGATTCTAAGACACACACCCATTTTCAGACACATTTATATTTGAAAAAAATGTGTCTTAGAATCGAGGAAATATGGTAAAAGCTTCAAATGTGGAAGAAAGCAAAACGAGCAGATTCATGCATCTAGACAGAGGGTTCTGAGTGCTTAGTTGTTAAAAATCTGGTACTCAGTGGAGATTGCCACCTCTTTTTCTCATCTTTAACATCCACTGGATGAGCAGGGCTACATAGGCCTTTGGTCTGATCCAGCAAGGCACTTCTTATACTAGAACCTGGGCATCCCATGAAACTGATTGTGGGGAGATTCAGGACAAATAAAAGGAAGGAGTTCTTCACACAGCACATAGTTAAACTATGTAATTCACTACCACAATATGTAGTGATGGCCACCAATTTGGATGGATTTAAAAGGGGGTTGGATAAATTCCTGCAGGAGAAGGCTATCAATGGCTACTAGCCTTGATGGTTATGTGCTACCTCCAGAATCCGAGGCAGTAAGCCTGTGTGCACCAGTAGCTGGGGAACATGGGTGGGAAAGTGCTGTTGCACCATGTCTTGCTTTGTTTGTCCCTGGTCGACAGCCAGTTGGCCACTGTGTGAACAGAGTGCTGGACTACATGGACCTCAGTCTGATCCATCATGGCTCTTCTTATGTTCTTATGTTCTTACAATACTTGAGACTTTATCTCTGGAATTTACTCACAGAATGATTAATCAATATTCAGTATGCAGGACCAAATAAACCCCTTCTAGGCATTCAATAAGCACATCTGGAGAAGCAGGATCCTGGTTGCATTCCCTACCCCAACCTATGTGTGTTTATTTCTAGGACCTTCATAGATCCTATGCATGAACCAGTAGGGATGTTGGATGTTCACAAATCGTTGGAGCAACACAGAAAAAGCTGCTCCACTGCAGAAGCCAAAGGTTGAATTCCTAGAAATTCAAACTCATTTCAATCCATTGTGAATTTCCCCATCATCCATCATGGACCAATGGATGGAAATCACAAGGAATATGATTTCGCCTATACCTTAGAGGAAACTTCCTAACCATCAGAGCTGTTTGAGAGTGGAGCAGTCAACCTTGGGTAGTGGTTCACTCCCCGCTGAAAGTATTTAAGCAGAGAATGACAGCTATCTGTTAGGGATGCTGTAGTTGCATCCTGCATTGCAGATCCCGCATTGAGCAGAGGGCTGGGCAATATGATTCCCAAAGCCCCTTTCCACTCTATCATCCTACGATTCTATGCGGAGCTCTCTCAGTTCAATTAGGACCCCTGCTTTTTCAAGGTTCTGGAGCATTCAGGACTGTCTCTAAAGGCCTTCAAAAGGAATGTGCATAGGTTGGGGAGGGGGGCAGAGATTGCCCCTGGGATCTCTCCCCAAGTGCATTGGCTGAACGCCTGTGTTGAGGAGGTATCACACTTTCACTTTCTAATAACGAGAGCTTTGGAACACCTGCCAGTTTAGCAGCTTAGTTTACTGGCTAGATCTTCCCCTGCCCGTCATTTAAAATCCCATTGCTGAAGAGGTCACTGGGCACTTGATCATTAAAGTTAGGAAATGTTAATTATTCCCTCTCAAAGCCACATGACCTTTCAGAGATGCTCCCAGTGATGGGTGCTGAGCAAATGCTTGGGATAATGAGAAACCATGTCACTCCCAAGGGACCAACAGCGTAGCACTTCCAGACACACAGTCTTCTCTCTCTCTCTCTCTCTCTCTCTCTCTCTCTCTCTCTCTCTCTTTTGTTATTGTTCAACTCATACTTTAGTACTCCAGAAAGGCAAATAAATAAATAAATACAATAACCTGAACAAAAATTAGATGGAAGCCATGACAATAAATGAAATGAATAAATAAAAATAATTAATCGACAAGAAATTATATGACCATAAATAATATTAAAACCAGTTTCATAAACGTTCTCATAAGAAAATGCCCTTGACACATGGGCAAACTTCTTAGCTGAAACATTCTGAGACACTCCGATGTTTGTATTTGCCACAAGCTGCCTAGAAAATCCACGGTGAAAACTTTAAAATAAATGTATCCAACAGGGGTGCAGAGCACATACCTGGGGGCCAGTTCTGCCCTGCCTGGAATCCCAATCCCGCCCTCTAGGGTTACCCAGATGGCCATACACCTTTTCCCTGGCCACACCCCCTTTCCCCGAACCACCAATCCTTGGGTGGTTTCCAAAGTTATTCTGCAGTTTTTTTCTGCGTTCTAAAAAGTTGAAATGCTTAGTTAATGGCACTAAAAGCTTTAAGCTAAAATATGCTGATATTGTTAGATATTTTAACCCACCTCTTCTGCCTCTGGCCTCACACATGACTAGTCTACAGCTCCTGAGAACTTCACTGAAAGAAGTTCAACGCCTCTGGTATACAACACAAAACAACCGCCCCATATCTCGACTTATATTTTTGGGGCCCAGCTCACTCCTGAAACCCTGAAAGGATTGCAGTGGTTAAAGTGCAACCAGGAAAGTGGTGTGCATGGAATTAAATCAAAATGATGCACACTTCTTGAACTGAGTAGCGCTGATTACTCAGGATGTGAGATACAGTAAGGTACCACAACATCACAAGGTAACCTTGCATTAAGGGGATATACATGCAGCCCACATGTGTGGGACAGCACCATGCATTGTACACCTCTCTTGCAGTAACATGAATCCCTTCAAGGGATTCCTTCTCGATGTGAGCAAATCGCAAAGCTGCTTCGGACTTGCAGACATTTCCATAATCTGGTGGTGCATTCTGTGTGCTGTGCCTGCAGAGGACTCCCGAAGGAACTTACTGGGACCTGTTGCAGTTCCAGAAGGGGGCAGGTAAGCCCTTCTTCCTGGATTCTAGGCACTGACTTAAGTTTCCAGTTTTCTGCTGCCCTAAACCAAAGAAAAGCTGATTCAGCATATTCATTAGACTTACATTTAGAAAACAAAGCTTTAAAATGCACCATGCCATGAATCATAGAATCATAGAATAGTAGAGTTGGATGGGGCCTGTAAGGCCATCGAGTCGAACCCCCTGCTCAATGCAGGAATCTACCTTAAAGCATCCCTGACAGATGGCTGTCCAGCTGCCTCTTGAAGGCGTCTAGTGTGGGAGAACCCACAACCTCCCTAGGTAATTGGTTCCATTGTCATACTGCTCTAACAGTCAGGAAGTTTTTCCTGATGTTCAGCTGGAATCTGGCTTCTGTAACTTCAGCCCATTATTCAGTGTCCTGCATTCTGGGTTGATCAAGAAGAGATCCTGGCCCTCCTCTGTGTGACAACCTTTCAAGTATTTGAAGAGTGCTATCATGTCTCCACTCAGTCTTCTCTTCTCCAGGCTAAACATGCCTAGTTCTTTCAATCTCTCCTCATAGGGCTTTGTTTCCAGGCCCCTGATTATCCTCGTTGCCCTCCTCTAAACACGCTCCAGCTTGTCCGCATCCTTCTTGAAGTGTGGTGATCAGAACTGGACGCAATACTCAAGATAGGGCCTAACCAGTACCAAATAGAGGGGAACCAGTACCTCACGTGATTTGGAAGCTATACTTCTATTAATGCAGCCCAAATGAGCATTTGCTTTTTTTGCAGCCACATCACACTGTTGGCTCATATTCAGCTTGTGATTTACAACAATTCCAAGAACCTTCTTGCTTGTCGTATTGTTGAGCCAAGTTTTCCCCATCTTGTAACTGTGCATTTGGTTTCTTTTTCCTAGGTGTAGAACTTGGCATTTATCCCTATTAAATTTCATTCTGTTGTTTTCAGCCCAGTGCTCCAGTCTATCAAGATCACTTTGGAGTTTGTTTCTGTCTTCCAGGGTATTAGCAATCCCACCCAATTTTGTGTCGTCTGCAAATTTGATAAGCATTCTCTGCACCTCCTCGTCCAAATTATTAATAAAAATGTTGAAGAGCACTGGGCCCAGGACTGAGCCCTGTGGTACCCCGCTCGTTACCTCCCCCCAGTGTGAGAAGGTATCATTGATAAGCACTTTTTGAATCTGATTCTGTAGCCAACTGTGGATCCACCTAATAGTTGTTCCATCTAGCCCACTTTTCACTAGTTTGTGAATCAGAATGTCGTGGGGCACTTTGTCAAAAGCTTTGCTGAAGTCACGATATACTATGTCCACAGCATTCCCACAGTCTACAAGGGAGGTTACCAAACCAAAAAATGAGATCAGATTAGTCTGACAGGATTTGTTCTTGACAAATCCATGCTGTCTTCTAATAATCACTGCGTTTTTTTCAAGGTGTTTACAGATTGACATCTTTATAATCTGCTCCAAAATTTTCCCAGGGATGGATGTTAGACTGACTGGTCTATAGTTCCCAGGTTCCTCCTTTTTGCCCTTTTTGAAGATAGGGACAACATTAGCCTTCTTCCAGTCGTCCGGCACTTCACCCGTCTTCCATGATTTTGCAAAGATAATAGACAGTGGTTCTGAGAGTACCTCTGCCAGCTCTTTCATTACTCTAGGATGCAGTTAATTTGATGTACAGTATGAATATCTTAGAAGTTTTTCTAATAGCCCAAAGTAGCTGAATTGAAATGTTTGACTAGGGAAGAAAATGCTGTAAAGTACACTAACAGTGCAATCCTATTTGTGTCTACTCATAAGTAAATTCCATTGGGTAAAATCCAACATAAGTACTATTTAGAGTAGACCCACTGAAATGAATGAGACTAAAATTAGTCATGACTTAAGTTCTATTGATTTCTAAGGTCTACTCTAAGTAGGATTTTTGTTGGATTTTACCCATTGAATTCACTGAGGCTTATTCATGTATTACTGCAAAGTCTCAGCTTTATTTGGACATTATTTTTATTGAAATATTTTTAAATGTCTTTAAATATGTCAGCTCAATGGCATACATTTCTGTCGCATCATTAACATACGAACTGTTAACATACTAATTTTAACATGCCAAAGGCTTGTGCACATACATATATGTGCATTCCTAGCAATACTGTCCTGGGGAAAGGTTAATAGAAACTTTGATTTTTGATGTGACTAGTATTGTATCCATTCTGGCTGTCCAATTAGACGTGATTTGCATTTATCCATTAGGGTATCAATTCATTGAATTAAGCTATCAATTTCTGGGAAAAGTGGGAAAAATTTCCATTGAAAAATATAGCAGTGGGAAATTTTCCATTGTGAAACATCTTCCATGTCACATCACTGGTTTTAGGTATCACTGGATTTGCATGGGAGCTTGATGGATTAATGATACCATTGACCTGCAGGGATGTTCTAATTCCCTCATTGAGAATTGTGATAACAACAAACCTAGTCTTGGTGCAGTAACATGAAAGCCTTGGTGTCCTGCCTTGGCGGAAAGGCAAGCCAAACATATTTAGATAAATAAATAAAAATCAGGGTGCACATATCGCCTAAAGTGGGTTATGCCAGTGGCACCACTTCCAGTTTGCATTAAAACATAGTTAAGACCCACAATAATAACAGAATAAAAAAATAGCACTCAACCCAACAGACCATCTTACATGGCAAAGGCAGAAGTCAAAACATCTACTGGTACATCTCTGGATGTGCTGTCTATGAGCCACAGCCTCCAATTTCAGGTGTTTAACAGCAGTAATGCTTAAACAGTTTAGAATTCCTGATCTGTAATGATATGTAGTAGATTTGTATTTGTGTATGTAGATCATGCCACTGTATGGTTCTTGGGTTGGAATCAGTAATTGTCTTTTCTGCCTGGGCCGCCATTTTGTATCTTACTCCAGTTGGTGGATCTCAGGAAGTCTGGAGTCTCCCCCTTGTCCCACCCCACACCTGCTTTAGAGGAGAGAGAAATAGCAGACAAGTATAGGAAAGAGATAAGGAGGAAGACAGAGATATAAAGTTGTGTTGTGGCTTTTAAAGGAGGAGAAGGCAGATTCCATGTTGTAGCTTTGAGCTCAAACAGGGGTACCATTTCTAAAAAAAGTTGTAAACCACTGCTAGTAGACTACACAGTCAGATTCACTGCTGATATCCTAGGAAAACACCATCAAACAGGCTTGCCATGCATCTTTCAGCTCTATGGTGTGGGGGGAAGCATGTTTTATTTTCCACTAATTTTCCATTGGCGAATCTAATCTGAATGCGGCCAGGGGGTGGAGGGCACAGAGTATTTTGCCATTTTTGGCTGCTTCAATGCAATGGAGACAGGTTGCATGAAATCAACCAAGTGCAGGTTGTTCATGAATGTGCCACTCTTGGATTTTGCCCTAAAACTGACAGGCTGATTTCAGCTTAACTTGTGGACTGAACCCTCAACTGTATAAGGGACTCTGGAAAAGGATTGGATCTCAGAGGAGTTGGGTATGTAGGAGCACTGGAAAACTCCGGTGAGAGCTTTTTCCACAGCAACTTGGCATTAAGTACACTTTTAATTATTATTTTTCTAAAAGATAGAAAAATAATAGTAAGAGTGTGAAATTCGTCATGGTTCAGAATTAATCCCAGCAGCTTGAAATAGAAGAGTCATCATCTGTGCTCGTGGTGAGGTTGCTCCCCACTGGAAAATGATACAGCAGGATAAAAATTCCACTCTGCTGCCAGCTTTGTTGAAGGCAGCTTGCTAATGTTTTTCTCAAGTTGTTAATTACTCAGATTCGTGTTACAGAGAGAGGGGGGAGGGAGGAATAAGTCATTTTAGGGAGGGGGAAAATGAATATTAAAGCCCATGCTCAAATCCAGCTCCAGGGTGCGGGGGGGGGGGGGGTGCTCCATCTTCCTGACCGCAGTGCCCAAATGGGGGCTGTGTCTGTTCTGCTGGTTGCCAATAAACGTTGAAGGTGAATTTCCATTAGCAATTGGTGACCAGGAATTTAGGGTGCTGACTTTACAACTTTCTCTCTCTTTTCTCCCGCCTTTGATGCACTTGTCTGATGCTATTTGAATTTCCTTGATTGCTTGCTATACAAAGACATGCAGCTGGAGGCTACTGGGGCAAATGGAGACCCATTGTTGCTACGGCTGATCAGAATCCCAGTCAAGACATAGAGCTTGCCTGGTTGGCACGACTGCATGTCCTCTTGGCTAGCAACCGTCTCCCGGTTCTCTTTCTCCCCGCAATTCCTTCCCTTATTCCCCGGCCTCATTGTGCCTCACACCAGGACATTAAACGGAATAGAGGAATCATCTTATCAGCCCCAGCGGGAGCAGGAGCTTCATGCCAAAGAGTGGAGGAATCGGGAGCACCAATCACTCCACATTAGAGAATCCATGTGGGCATTTTTGAAAAGGAAAGATGTTCTTATCATCAGCTGGGAATAAGATAAACTGTGGAGGCTGGTGCAAGGCAAGAATTTAGGGGTCTTTATCAGGATCACCATGACTGCAATCCTTTGGATTACAACCTGGGAGTCATAGAATCATAGAATAGTAGAGCTGGAAGGGGCCTATAAGGCCATCAAGTCCAACCCCCTGCTCAATGCAGGAATCCACCTTAAAGCATCCCTGACAGATGGCTGTCCAGCAGCATCTTGGATGCCTCTAGGTCATTGGTTCCATTGTTGTACTGCTGTAACAAGTCAGGAAATTTTTCCTGATATCCAGCTGGAATCTGGCTTCCTGGAACTTGAGCTCAGTATTCCATGTCCTGCACTCTGGGTTGATCGAGAAAAGATCCTGGCCCTCCTCCGTGTGACAACCTTTCAAGTATTTGATGAGTGCTATCATGTCTCCCCTCAATCTTCTTTTCTCCAGACTAAACATGCCCAGTTCTTTCAGTCTCTCCTCATAGGGCTTTGTTTCCAGACCCCTGATCATCCTCGTTGCCCTTCTCTGAACACGCTCCAGTTTGTCTGCAACCTTTTTGAAGTGTGGTGCCCAGAACTAGATGCAATACTCAAGATGAGGCCTAACCAGTGCCGAATAGAAGGGAACTGTTGAACTCAGTGGCACTATTGGCTGACTGCGTCGGTGGAAGTCATTAAACACAGAAAAAGCCAGTGTGGTGTAGTGGCTAGAGTGTTGGACTGGGAGTCAGGAGATCCAGGTTCTTGTCCCCACTCGGCCATGGAAGCTCACTGGGTGACTTTGGGCCAGGCACAGACTCTCAGGGTTGTTGTTATGAGGATAAAATGGAGAGGAGGAGAATAATGTATGCCATCTTGGGTTCCTTGGAGGAAAAAAAGACAGGATATAGATGCAATAAATAAATTTGCCACTACGACGAAACTTTGGCAGCACAGCAGCAGCAAAAGTAGCAGATTTGCCTCCCTGCATACCTTGTTTTAAAGCTAAATCTGCCCCTTTTTTCTGGCCTATAATTACTTTGCCAGCAAATTTGGCAGCACAACGGGAGCAGGGGTGCACTCCCCAGTATGTACTAGGGGGCAATTGGCCCCTAGACCACTGAATGTTGATCACTCTTGCTTTAATGTAACTCATCTGGATTAGGAATTTGGAATAAGGGGTAAAGGGATTTAATCCTTCCCTACACACACACACACACACACACACACACACCATGGGCCCAATCAGGACCTGTTTTAGTGTATGTGCAGGGACGCTAATCTAAATTGGAACCCTAGCATAGGGGTAAGGGGCTTTAACCCTTTCCCTCACACACACACTATGGACCCAATCTGGACTGTGCCTCCTGCACCTGTAATGGATCACTATTTTATTATTTATTTCTTTTATTTATTACATTTTATGCCACTCAATAGCTGAATCTCTCTGGGCAGTTCACAAAAATTAAAACCACAAAATGCAGCATAAAATCTCTACCTATAAAGCAGAAAGTATGTGTGTGTCACATATGTCCGGAAATGTTTACCCATTTCCAGACTAGTTAGAAACTTGACACAGTGACACAGTGATAGGTCTGGCTGTATAATGTACCAGAAAAATCTAAAAACATGAATTTTGGGGGTTTAAGTATTTTAAAGAATTTAATAAAAAACCAAGGCTCATGCCTACAACTCCCAGCATGCCTTGGGCAGGAGGCTAGACTTACTGGCCTTTGGCGACCATTGTGAGTGCACAGGCGGGTGGCTGCTGCATGTCTTTCCCAACCTGACTCCTAAGGTTGATCTCGAACAGGCAACCCAATTCTGCATAAAAGGAAACAACCCACATTTGCCGTGCCTCCTCCCGCCCTCTGCGTGGTCTTAAAATCGTGACTGGATATAACAGCGTGGCTTTGAGGGGCCAAACATGCTCAAAGGCACTTCACCCTGTATCACTGTTTTCTCAGAATCTGGGGGAAGCAAGTGCACAACTTTTGCCCTTAAGAGGGAGGGAGGGAGGCATTCTGCGCATGCCCAGAAACAGACCCGACAAAGGGGGGGGAAGTGCCCAGCCCAGCCCCGGCCCTTCAGTACAGGCTCCAGATGGAGCACTTGGTGGGTGAGAAGTGCAGGATGAGGCAATCCCAGCAGGAATGGCTGGAGCTGGGCATTTCCACTGACCGCTGCTTACATCCTCTCCTTGGTGATGCTACTTCTTCACGCTCTATCGAGGAGCAGCATCTGCAACAAGAGGACGTCTCAGAGGATGTGGGTACTTGTGGGCTGCCAAATGCATGCTTGGAGGTGTAATACTGGTATGTAGAGTGGCTGATTTTAAATAAAGTAGGGGTTTACAAACCAGGTCACTATCTCTCAGTCCTAACTCAGCCCCCACTTTCCTGACCTCTCACTAACTGTCTTTGTTCTCCTTCTAACTGACTTTCCCCAACTGTCACTCACACACACACCATTCCATTCTAGCCTCAGCTATCAGTCATTCCTCCATTCACTCTTCTGTTTCAGTAGTAAAGTCAGGCTTTTACATAAATTTTATCCAGTAATTCTTGTATCTGTCTTGGAATGTTGTGGCTTAGTTATAACAGGGGGGGAAACCCTCAGCATAAAAAAATCTCATCAAGTTAAAAGGCTATGGGAAATATATATATATATATATATATATATATATATATATTTAAAAATCACTTGGCACTTAAAAGCCATTAATGTATCACCATGCCAGCCTGCCTAGGAAAAAGAAATCCTTAAGCAGGGTGCCACAACTAAGAAGGCCCTCTCTCCTACGACACCTCAGATGTATTCAAAGATTAATGTTATTCAGAGAGCTAGGCTTGTGCCTACAACTCCCAGCATGCCCTGGGTGGGAGGGAAGACTTATTGGGCTTTGGCGGCCATCATCTGGAAGTAGCTCGCCATCCTGCCTGGGCCTGAAGGGAGAGTGCCTGGGCCGGCTGCCTTGGTTACTAGGCAGAAGGACAGGAGGTCACAGCTCTGGGCCTGTCACCAAGCTACCTGTGAGTCAGCCAGCCAGCTCCCTCAGTGTAGTGTGGACTGGCTCAGCCAGACTTCACTTCCCGTGAACCACAGCAAAAGGCATGCCAGGAGTTGTAGTTTTTGTATTCTGTGGGGGACAAGGAAAATCATGGTAATAGCTTCAAGGCGGCCCTGGCCAAGCGTAGAGGGTGAGAGAGGAAGAAACGATTTTAATTTGTTTTAAAGTTACCTCACAGGCCTAGGACTGCCTTAACTTGCAGAGTTGTCAGGAGGGTGAGAGAGGAAAAGAAGAAATAAATTTAATTTGTTTAAAAGTTAACCCACAGGCCTAGCACTGGCCTGTGTTCTGGCTGCTTTCCTTTTTTTATAATAATAACTTCAGAGCATATGCATACAACAGTTCCCTGTGTCCACTGAGATCTACTTCCCTACTATATGTTATTCAGATATCTGGGCAATGCCGAGTGTATTTTGAAAACATATTTTTAGGTTTGCATCTTTTTTAGATGGTAGAAAGGATGTTGTGTGTCCTGATTGTTTTTGAAGTTTAGACAGCTGCTCCGGCCAAAGCACAATGGGAGGTGTAGGCATTTCAGGTAAAACAAAAATGTGGTTTATCACAGTTCTTATTAAAACAATTTTCCATTGATTCTAACAAGACAATTTACTAACTCAACCGAACTATATAAAAAAAACAACCTAAAGATGAATAAGTTGCAGAGAAATTTATTATTTATCAAATAAATGTTATAAACATTATTCACGGACCTGAGCAACGGCGGGCATATCAGCTAGCATAATATAAAATATAAAAGTTCAAAATTACAGTATAAAAGTAAAACCAGAATGAATCCTAGCAGCAATGCAGCAATTTAAAATACAATTTTAAACCACGGAAATAAAACACTAAAATGCCTGGGAAAATAAAAAGGTCTTCACCTGGCACTGGAAAGAGCACAATTTTACAATATAAATTGCAAGTGCAGGGGGCTGATCAGGATCAGGCCCATAGTGGGGGAAGCTTAAGCCCACCTACTCCCACACTATGATCCTGATCTAGATTGGAAGACCTGTCCTTACACTACAGTAAAAATGAAGAAAACACCTAAGTGCTAGCTACGTCTTTAAACTGATGGGTGATTCGGCCCTAAGCCCTTGTCATTATTGAAAATGCAAAATATGGACTTAAAATATGCAGAAAGCATCTAATTCTTACACACAGACAAACACATGATTTAATAGGTATTGGTTTTTTTAAAAATATCATCTTTCCCAATAGGAAACAATGGGACTTCATGAGAGCATTCAAGTCTTCAAAGGCTGCGTTTTCAGTCTCGTTATATTTGCTTTCCATTAAAATTTGAATAAGCATGTTTGTCTAGCTTGCTCATTCAGAGAAATTTAAATTCATCCTCTACGTGCATTCATACCGAAATCTAAATCCAGGTGCCACTTTCTCCCAAATAAGGGAACAGTAAAAATAGTATAGGTATGACATTGCAAGATTTAAAACAGAATAGTATTTAAAAACCTGCCAAAGAAATTCTAGTTTTGCAGTTCTGTCTGTAAAATCTTCAGCAGTTGAGTTCCCTGGAAGGAAAATGAATCAGTTAATTTAAATTTTAGAGGACTCCATTTGCACATCAGTCCATTCAGTAATACTAATTCCTCATCAGAAGTAAAACCCTGGAGGTATTTTGCATGTATATTCCATGTGTCTGTTTCACTTGCCATTGCGCTGCCTCATCGTTGTCGTTGTTTTCTTTTAATTTGGCATATAGTTAGAAGGATGAAGTTTTGCCATTAAAAGGTTAAAGTAGCTTAAGAAGAAAGGCAATTTCATGTTTTAAAAACTCACAACATGATGCAAAAAGATAAAATAGTGCAAAAAAAGCAGATATCATGCGAGAAGATATCATGCTGCTTCATGTAAGCTTGACTTCTAAATAAATGTGCCGTATTTCCTCGATTCTAAGCCACACTTTTCCCCCCATATTTACATCTGTAAAAATGGAGTGCGACTTAGAATCAACGGCATCTAAGAATCGCCGGATTTCTCCAGCGCTGCCCTGGTCCACGCTGCCCGGTCCGCCAGCACCAGCGCCAGGGAGGCCGCTGCCAGTGAGGAACAGCCTTCCCCACTCACCTCCATTGCTGCCCTGGTCCTCGGCGCCAGCGCCGCTTGCAGCGGCCTCCCCGGCTCATCCACTGCCACCACAGCCGTCGCCCCGGGCCAAGATCCGCCTCCCTCCCCCCTTCGCTGCCCTGACCCCCGGCCAGGCGCTGCATCCGTTGTCGTCGTCCCCTCAGTCCATCCAGGGGTGGGGTGGGGGAGACAGGCAACATTACAAAGGAGGAGGAGAAGGAGGAAGAAATGGAGGGGCTGAGGGGAAAGGAATCAACCGAAGGGAGGCCACCGCTGCCACCACCTCATCGCCTGCCCCGCGCTGCACGTGGCAGCCGCTCCATTTCCTCACAATCAGCAGCACCCACACACAACAAAAAAAAGGAGGGTGGAGGCTGCACCAACCACAGCAAAAGCGACGTCGAATGAAAAGACCCCCTGAGGAGAGGCGCTTGGGCGGGCAGGTTTGTTTCTACTTTGTAGTAACTCCCCGGCCTGGAAATGCGGCGTTACTACAAAGTAGAAACAAACCTGCCCGCCTGAGTGCCTCTCTTCAGGGACTCTTTTCCTTCAACGTTGCTTTTGCTCTGGTTGGCGCAGCCTCCGCCCTCCTTTTGTGTGTGTGTGTGTGTGTGTGTGTCTGTGTGTTGCTGTTTGTGAGGAAATGGAGCAGCTGCCAACGTGCAGCGCGGGGCAGGCAACGAGATGGTGGCGGCGGCAGCCTCCCTTTGGTTAATTCCTTTCCCTTCAGCCCCTCTGTTTCTTCTTCCTCCTCCTCCTCCTCCTCCTTTGTAATGTTGCCTGTCTCCCCCACCCCTGGACAGACTGAGGGGACGACGACAACGGATGCAGCGCCTCGCCGGGGGTCTGAGGAGGGTCGCCCGCAATGGGACAGTGAAGGGGGGAGGGAGGCAGATCTTGACCCGGGGCGACGGCTGCGGTGGCAGTGGATGAGCCAGGGAGGCTGCTGCAAGTGGTGCTTGCGCGGAGGACCAGGGCGGCAATGGAGGTGAGTGGGGAAGGCCATTCCTTGCTGGCAGTGGCCTCCCTGGCGCTGGTGCTGGCGGACCGGGGCAGCACCAACCTGGGCGGCACTGGCGGGGAGGGCCGGGGCGGCGGGGGGGGCAGCTTAGAATCGACGCAATGCTTTTTTCTTGACGGTGGCCCTAAAATTAAGGTGCAGCTTAGAATCGATGGCGTCTTAGATTTGGTGAAATACGGTATTGAAAACACAGGGGAATTTGGAAAGCCTGGGACAATTTTCCTATTGGGTTCAGAAGTAGCAAGGCCACAATATTCCATCTGAGTTGTATAATACAGCCTTCCCCAACTTAGTGCCCTCCAGATGTGTGAGACTACAACTCCCATCATACCCAGTCCATGCTGGGTATGATGGGAGCAGTGGCCTATCACAACTGGGAGGCATCCGATTGGTGAAGGCTGAGATAATATAACATAGCCATGGGTACTGCAACAAAATGTTGCAGCACAGATAGTTTCTTGTTCAGGATTCCAGCCACTTCATTCCATTCCCCACCACTCAAATGTGGCTTTCAGGGTTTCCCCCCCAACAGCCTGGCAGTATTCTGTGGCCACTGAGCACACTCAGGCTTCTCCAGTTTGTTTTAGGATGGGGGATCCTCCCCCTAGGATTTTCCCCCCTAAAGATTTTTCGTACCTCTGCAAACCATGAGCTTCCCCCAAGCCTTCTGTGCATGAGAGGTGTGCTTTGGCTACATAATAAACTTAACTCAATAACCTAATCCTTGGGAATAGAGAAAGATCTTGTTCAGACGACACGCTAAGCCATGATGGTTAAGCATTTTGAGCTTAACATAATGGGACTATTCAGACAACACGCTGAGAAATGGTTAGGCCGCTAACCCTTTTGTATCAAATGGTTAGTGAGTGTATTTAAACCGTGATTATGCAGTCACCATGGAATGGTTCACACGACATGGTAAGCCGTAATATTTAGCTCAAAGTGCTCAACCACTGTGCTGTAGCGTGTCATGTGAACAGGGTCTATGGCTTAGAGTACCATGTGAACCATGACTTAGTGTGTCATGTGAACCTTTCCTAACCGGTTTAAACATGCTCACTAACCATTTGCTGCAAAAGAGTAAGTGGTCTAACCATGGCTTAGCGTGTTGTCTGGACAGACCCTAAATAATAGAGTGCTGTAAGGAATCCCACAAGCCCAAATCTGCCCATGCCTGCTATAGAACAAGCAACAACACTCTAATGACAGCACGGAACAGAAACGCACAATTACAAGTGACAGATTTGGATCAGGGCAAGTAGCCTTGAGATATAATTCGTGAGAACCAGCCAAGCAACCCAGTTCAAATGTTGGGACTCCAGAATAGCAATCCAGGCTGGAAATTCTGTTCAGGATCTCAGCTCTGTAACATATTCATGGACATTAAGAAGGAAAAAGAAACTTAAAAATCTGTCCAAAATGTGTTTGTGCTGGCTTGTTTGCTCAGGGCTCTCACATTTGGGAGGGGGGCGCTGGAAGGTTGTTTACTGTGCACCGAGCAACGATGTCGAGAAAGTAATGTCATGCCGTATGGGTTTACTCAGATAAGACAAATATTTAATCAGCAATGAAAAAGTGTTAATTGAATGCTGACCTCTTATCCCAAACAATGACAAGAATGTCTTCTTTAATAATTGAATAATTCTATTCTGCATCATTTGCTTTGGGGCTTTCCCAAACTCTGCAAGCTGTATACTGATAGTGCCACCAGCTCGGGGAAGAGAATTTTGCACTGTATATTTAGCCTGCCTCGGCAAGAGGGGTGCCTTGCCTGCAAGGCCAATGGCAGCCAAGAGGAGCAGATGGCTGGTACAATGTACTGTGCAAGTCGAAAGGCTGAGTCACTGGGCCATATTGCAGGAGCTCAGTGGAAATCCTAGGAATCATAACATTTCTAAGCATCGGAGTGCTGGTTGATAATGTGCCACAAAGCCATCCTTTCAGCAAGGGTGTAAGGGTCATGGTTTCCTGTTATTCAAATTCTAGACTGCTATCTTCCTTTCTCTCTCTCTCTCTCTCTCTCTCACTCCTTCCTTCCACTCTGTATCTCTCAAGCACTTTTATTCTGTCTTTCCACCAATAAAGGCCTCCAAGGTAGCTTTTCATTTTCTTTGTTAGTTTTGTTTATTAGCAACATTTATATACTATCCAATAGCAGGCATTTTTAGGACCATAAAAATAAAAATAACAGGTCCAGCGTAATAGGGCAGCATGCCTTTGCTGCAGTTCCCACTAGCCATTTAAGGTATGGAAAGTAGGGGTGTGCATGGACCCCCCGGATCGGATCGGGACCCGGATCGGGACCTCCAATTTTGTCACGGATCGGATCGGACAAAATCGGAGGCCCCCTGGACCGGATCGAGTCCGATCCCGATCCAAAAATCGGAAATTTTTGGATCGGCCGCCATTTTTTTCCCCATAGACTTGCATTGCAATGCAAGTCTATGGGGAAAAAATGGCGGCGGGTGGGTGAGGGGGGCTTAACTCCCTCCCTTCCCCCTGGGGCCGTCTGCTGTGGACGGCCCTGGCAGGTAAGCCCCCTCCCCCACGCTCCCTACCCCCCCTGGGGCCGTCCGCTTCCATCAGCTGGCGCCCGCGGGCGCCCGCGGATAGAAGCGGATGGCTCCAGGGGGGTAAGCCCCCTCCCCCCTGCCACTGCTTACCTTTTAGGGACGCCCGCTCCCGTCCGGCACCGGCGGCTACTGCCAGCGGGCTTTGCGGCCTGCTCTAGAGTAGCGCGCCAGGTGATCACCCGGCGCGCCACCCTGGAGCAGGCCGCGGAGCCCGCTGGTAGTAGCCGCCGGCGCCGGACGGGAGCGGACGGCCCGGAAAGGTAAGGGCCCCCCTCCTCCCCTCCGCACGCCCCCTGCTTAGCTTTCCGGGCCGTCCGCTCCCGTCCGGCACTGGCGGCTACCACCAGCGGGGTCCGCGGCCTGCTGTAGAGTAGCGCACCGGGTGATGTCATCACCCGGCGCGCCACCCTGGAGCAGGCCGCAGAGCCCGCTGGTCGTAGCCGCCGGCACCGGACGGGAGCGGACGTCCCTCAAAGGTAAGCGCCCCCCTCCTCCCCTCCGTGCCCCCCCCCACTGTCCACTTTCATCGGCAGGCGCCCGCTGGCGCCCGCCAATGGAAGCGGCAGTGGGCGCCCGCCGATCCACCGAACCGGTTCGGAGCCTTTTTGGATTGGTTCGGACTGGATCGGCCGATCCAGCTGTCAGATCGGAAATCGGATAATTTATCTGATTTCCCACTGGACCGGACTCGGATCGTGGATCAGGTCCGATCCAGTGCACATCCCTAATGGAAAGAGAAGAGGAGAGAATATTTGGGAGTGAGGGTGGTGAGGATGTGGAAGTGCTCTGCAGTTGTGAGTAGGGGATGCAAGGGAAGCCAGGAATTATTTTGCAGCTCAGATTTTTAATCCAATCCGTTGAAGAATTCCAGAGTTTTTAAAGCTTGCCTCTCATTTTAAGGCAGGTTTTCTAAGCCTTCCCTCCCTCCCGAAGTCGGTTTCCATGCTTCACCTTATTAATTAATTTGGAATAGTCCTACTTTTTTCCTACTTCAGTAACTCTGGGATGAGCAATGTTTGATATTAACAGGTTTCTCTGAACATCATCTCATTGGTCATCTTGTCCCTGATTCCCATTCGCTTTTGTGATCACTGCTCGCTTTGCACGAATGGGAAACCTGCACAAATCAAACATCAATTGAACAAGAAATTTGCCCGCATCTCCCTAAATTTGCACAAATTTCCTCCATATGCTAAAGAGGGGCTGATTCAGTCTACTGAGGAAATTTGGACAAATCGAACTTGAAATCAGGAATGAGATGAACATGAGCACATGTTTGACACTTTGCGAATATATTCAGTGGACGTGTGCGCTTGCTCACATTTGTATTCGGTGCTTTGAATGGGGCATGCTCACATGTTTTGCAAGCAAAAATTAAATTCTCATACATCCCTAAGTAACTCACAGTTGCTAATACAGTTTTGCCCTCCTGATTAATAAGGAACACTTAATGGTGTGATGAAGAGCCAGATTTAAGGAATTAAACAGAACTTACCATCCCATGTTGGATTCTTCCTTTTCCTGCACATATTTCTCTAGTCTCTTTCTTACCATCCCCCCTCTTAAAATGGAAAATGTACCATCTCGATTTGTGATTAGCATTAGACTCCTGTCTGCCACTAACATCTCTAACTAAGCTTTTTCAAGTACAGGATAGACCTGGGCAGCCAAAGACAACAGATTGACTCTTTCAGGATAAATCAAAGAACAGTTGTATTCAAATGCATTCATCCAAGGAATTTATTTTCCAAGTGTTTGCTAAAGGAATGAGTTGAATCTCCCTGTTTAAAGTAGGAACTAGATTACTTTGCAGAGCTGGCCCTGCTAGCATGAGGCAAAATGAGATGACCGCCTAAGGTAGAAATGGTCTGGGTTGATGGGACTTGTAGTCCAGACATCCGGAGGATACTGTGTTGGGGAAGCCCATCTTACTTGTTCTCATCTACAGAGTCCTGTGATTTCTTTCAAAGCTCAAATGCAGTGGAGACCTGCACTGGACAATGCACTGAGTTCCTTCTCTCTCTCTCTCTCTCTCTCTCTCTCTCTCTCTCTCTCTCTCTCCCTCCCTCTCCCTCCCTCCCTCTCTCTCCCTCCCTCTCCTTCTCCCTCTCTCTCTCATTTTCTCGCTAGGATATGCTGCAGAATTCTCCTAACTCAATGAATGCAGTATCCAGCAACCCCCAAGGAATCGTGGTACCTGCCTCGGCACTGCAGCAGGGGAACATCTCCATGACAACGGTCAACTCACAAGTTGTGTCAGGTGGGAGGCGTGGAGCATACGTCAGTGACCATGTTAGTCGCGTCTTTTGCATGCTTGGTATTTTTAACTCCCTTAGATAACTAGATTTGAACGGTGCATAATCAAGACGGAGACCTGTGAAAATTGGCTGCAGGGGCGGGTTTCTTTACTTCCCCTGTACCCACTCCTTCTTACACACTACCACTGCTCACTCACTCAGACAATTCTCTCAGATAGATGTACAACATATGCAATTAGTTCCTGGTGAAATTCCCTCTTCATCACAACAGTTAAAGTTGCAGGGGCCCTGCCTTCTTTTGTATATGGTCACTCTAGTATAGTGCCTGCACCTTTAACAGTTGTGATGAAGAGGGAATTTCACCAGGAACTAATTGCATACAAATGAAACTGGCTGAAATGCCCTTTTCTCTACAACTGTTAATGTTACATGAGCCCTGTCCTCCTTTTCATATGGTCAGCCTAAATAAAGTTGTCTACAGTATCCTGAGATGTTTCTCCCCTTTTTCTGGTTCCTAAAGTTAGGGTGGCCACCTACACATCCCCCCCAAAAGAGAGAGAAAGAGAACATGCATTGCCAAAAAGAGGACAAAAGAGGACAACAATTTGAATACCCTCATTGACATGTATAGATGCACATTTAGAAAGAATTGATGTAACTTAAAGAGAAATACTGGCTGAAATTCCCTTTTCTCTACAACTGTTAAAGTTATATGAGCCCTGTCCTCCTTTTCATATGGTCAGCCTAGCTATAAGCCACCATTTTGAATTTCTCACAAAGCCCCAGAGCAACGCTACATTTGTTGCTTCGGAGCACTGTGGGGAAATTAAAATGACGGCTTCCCAGCGCTGTCCGGTGGTGTCTCCACTGTCAGTGAGGCAGTGAATCCTCTCTGGGTTTCAGTCAGAACCAGTCAGAACTCTGAAGGAGCTCTCTAAGATGCTTCCGATGCTGCTCTCTTCATTTCCCATGAATGCTTCATGTGGGGCTCAAGTCATTCTTAGGAATGTCTTGCAGCATGTCCGGCCACCGAGAAGGTGGCGCTCAGGACAGTTTTTCAAATTGCCAAATGTGCCCACAGGCCCTAAAAGGTTGCCTACCTCTGTCATGGAGAATATTCCCCCATTCCATCAGTGTGCAGTGGAACATGGACTCTGGTGGTTTGCAGGATTCCCCTTACTCATCTAACAATGTTGGTGCTTTCTTGCCTGTTCCTACCAAACCGTTAAATGTACTGGACATGATTCGAATACACCTTCACCTAAAAAATAAATTCCTCAGACTGCAGTGGGTGGGTGCCTGGACCACTTCTGTCATCATGACAGTGGAAGACTATGCATGTCTACTCAGAAGTATGTCCCATTGAGTTCAATGGAGCTTCCTCCTAAGAGAGAGTGTATACTCATGCACGCATAAGATTGCAGCCTCAGAATGGTACATCTGCTTTTATCGTCAAACTGTTATGTCTGTTTTCATCCTTAACATTTATCTCTCTGTCTCTCTCTCTATCTATCTATAGTAATTTTTAACCAGAAATACTATAAGTAAACCAAACAAAATAAAGTCATGAACCCAAAGAAGACCAGAAAATGCAATACTTATATTATAACCAAAACAGAACGTTGTCATCAACATTGTCATAGAATTAACAGTCATACAGAAACAAGTCCTTCCAAAAAGATCTGTGTTGACTTGATCAATGCTATACTAAAGAATATTTGCCATATGCAAGTGTTCAGCCCGCTAAACATAAGGGGTAAAAACGTAAGCCTTGCCCTCAAAGTCCCTGGGTGCATGGGCAACTCCAAAAACCTTCATCTGTTTAACACTAAGATAGCCTTCACCCACATGGTGCCCTCCAGATGTGTTAGAAACATGCATAGGAACATAGGAAGCTGTGTTCTCCTGAGCCATACCATTGGTCCATTTAGCCCAGTATTGTCGACACTGACTGGCAGCAGCTCCTCCAGAGTTTCAGGCAGGGGGGTTTCCAGCCCTACGTGGAGATGCTGGGGATTAAACCCAGGACCATCTGCATGTCAAGCACATGCTCTATCGCTGAGCCGAAGTCCCTTCCACTTGCTGGCTGGGGCATTCTGGGAGTTGTAGTCTGACATATTTGGAGAGCACCATGTTGGGAAAGGCTGCATTAAGGTGTTACATTGGTTGTAAGTGCAGTCAGCTCAATCTACCCCTTATAAATAGGGAGGCACAAATTTTGTTCCATCTGCATCCTGCAGATGGATTGTCAGGTGTCTTTTGTTCCATTGTCTACTCATTGATGGAATCAGGTTTTTTTGCAATTTGTGGCAATTCACATGTGCGAAAATGCAAAAATCCCCCCCATATGCATTTTCATGCTTTAGCCTAGGGGAAAATTCACATTTTTAGCCTGTTGTTGTTGTTATTATTGTAGGTATTTTTCTATGCTTAAATTTGCATAAAATTCCAGAAAGTAAAAAATAAATCCACAAGTCCGCAGAATTCATACAACTCGAAAAAAGCCAGTTCACTGTGGAATCCACAGGTCAGAATCATAGAAATTTGAACTCATTTGATTTCGTTGTGGATTTCTCCAACATCCCTACATGCTCAGTGGATGAAGATCTCCAGAGGCTCCCGGCATGCACCTCCACCACATTTTTAATCCTCATGTGTGCATGCTGAACATCTGAATGGGGCTATTGTTTACCTAAGAAATAAACATGCACCATCTTTCAATAAATGAGTCCCAGGGCTGGCATTCCAGATAGTCATCCTTGGACCTCCGCTGAGGGCCCACAGCCCAGCACGCCCTCACTGACAAGAGCCCCCTGGACTTGCTCCTCCTCTTCTCCATTGCAGCCTGCTTCTTCATCCACCTCTGACTCTGGCCCAGACAACAGTGGCGGTGAGAAGGAGGAGCAGGAGATGCCAAGTCCTGCTTGCTCACTGGCTCTCTGTCTGTCAAGGAAGGAAATGGTGGCAATTATGAAAAAGGGGAGGAGAAGCAATAGAAGCTGGTGACAGTGGTGGTCAATGGGTAGACCCACTGGAGGAGGAGGCCCATGGAGGGTCCCTGCCCAAGAGCCTTCAAAACCCTGGAGCCAGCACTGATAAATCCAGTCATGTTGTCCATCAGATGCACCCATTTGTTCAGACAATTTCTCCATCAAGGCTAAATGTCATGCTGAACCACTGAACAAGCATGTCATAGCCAACCTCTACATTTCGCTAATCGCACAAGGTATAGCTGAGAATTGACCCTTTTTTATTATTATTACTCTAGCGTAAACTTGCACAGTCCCAATTCAGATTGGGACCACCACATCAATGCCAGTGGAGATGTCTTCTTTTTTAAAAAAAAACATCATGTGGAGGGAGATTGAACCCTTCCCTCCTAATCAACGCCTCATGCACTTACACTAGATTGTAGTGACTAGAGCAAAAAAAAAGGAAACAACCCACAAGCCTCAGCTACGTGATTAGCATAATGTGTAGTTTGGCTCTTAGTCTTCCATTTCTAAACCTGCTGCCCAAACCATCATAAATGGTGCCTGTGCTCCATCTGACCTTTGAATGCCTTCTTAGGGCCAATTCTGCCACATAGATTTTTGGCTTTAGGAAAATAATAATAATAATAATAATAATAATAATAACTGTTTATTGTTTACATGTCTCTCTAGAAATATACATGTTAAATGTTAGACATAATGTGGATCCAATATTGTCTGGCCGGTCCTTAGGATGCACTTAGGATTTTTTAGCCAAAGGTGATGACACAGATTTTTTTATTATTATTTCTCAGTACAGGCTTCCCTCATTGCAATTCATAAACATGAGGCTAGTTGAAACATTTCTTTCTTTCTCTTTGCTGCCGATAGATTTCAGCTGTCTTCCTAAAACTCTGCTGTGAAATCCTGTCTCTTTGCCAGGTGGAGCCCTTTACCAGCCTGTAACTATGGTAACGTCTCAGGGCCAGGTGGTAACCCAAGCAATCCCACAGGGAGCCATTCAGATACAGAATACACAGGTAAGACCAACTGCACAAGAAGCTGGACAGGTGGGGCAGGGAGATCACCCACACGATTTTCTATTTGAGGTGTTAAAAATGGAAGCAAGTCTCAGATGTCTAAAGGGGCAATCCTATGCATGTTTAGATAGAAGAAAGGCCTACAACTCCCAGCATGCCCTGGCATTTTTTTCTGTCTAAGCATGCATGGGATTGTGCCCTTTTTGAATCTGAATCTATCCTATAATTGGAGAGAAAATAGTATAGATCTCTTTGTAGAGATGATGGTGATTTACATTTCTCTACTGTCCAATAGCCAAAACTCTCTGGGCAGTTCACAAAAATTAAAACCCTAAAATGTGGCATGATAAAATGAACAATAAAACCTCTAAAAGTTTAGAACAGAATAAAACCAGCGTAAAAAAACAGCAGCAGAGAAAAGTTCTAAAAATGCAGTAGCACATTTAAAAACAACACTGGAGGACTAAAGAAATATTATGCGCCAAGTTCCAAAACAAAGCTTCTTTCTCCAGCGAAAGGATTAACATTTGAAGATCACCAAAATAGTAAAAGAGTACGATTCAACCAAGCTGGTACTCTGGTCATGTTAGGAGTTTGATTTTTGAATTTCCATATAATTATGTATGATGTGGATAAGTATTGTACAAATACAAGTAAGATGCTGATCTGTGATCATAATACAATTTATCTATCCATCCCATTGGATATTTTGGATTTCAGCTCCCATCAGCCCCAGACAGCAAGGCCAATAGTCAAGAATGTGGGGAGTTGTAGTCCAAAACATCCAGAGGGCAGCAGGTTGGCGAAGGCTGGTGTAGAAGATGCTAGTTTAGGATATAAGTTGCACATGGATTTTTTTCCCCTCCATTTCCAGGAAAAGTGTATAAAGAAGACTGGATGGCAATCTGATCTCCTGCCTGGGGATATTCCTTGCAAAAGAAAACACTAACGTTTTTTCATATGCATGCCTTCTTCCGTAGTGTAAACACATGGTGTCATTGTGATGCACTGCTGGTTCTCTAGGATTCCCGTCCTTAGCCTCATTCTCTCAGAATGCCTCCCTCAAGTAAGATACAATTCGATGAGATCAAATTTTCCTTGTCCAGCAAATCAATGGCCAAAGTAGACATTCACTTGATATGAAGCTACAAACATATTACGTTTTTCCTTATCTAATTACAGGAGTGTGGTGGGGAGGGAATCCTTACAGGGAATGCTGTGCTGGGGGTGGGGGGCACTTTATCTCTTCCCTCCCTGGCATGATCGGACCCAAATTCGCCCTTTGTGCAGCTGGAATGTGTAGGAAACAAGTGTCCATTTTCATTCACTGTGATAGTTTGGGGAACAGATCGTTTGGATTGGAAGTGATAGCGAAGCATATGTCAGCAAGAATAGGCCCGAAGAAAATAATTTAAATATATACAAAAAAGACCAAAGTGGCTAATAAATCCATACTTTATTTTACTATTATTTATTTATTATTATTTTAGGAAACATTATTTTAGGTGGATCCACAGTTGGCTACAGAATCAGATTCAAAGAGTGCTTATCAATGATACCTTCTCACACTGGGGGGAGGCAACAAGCGGGGTACCGCAGGGCTCAGTCCTGGGCCCAGTGCTCTTCAACATTTTTATTAATGATTTGGACGAGGAGGTGCAGAGAATGCTTATCAAATTTGCAGACGACACAAAATTGGGTGGGATCGCTAATACCCTGGAAGACTGAAACAAACTCCAAAGTGATCTTGATACACTGGAGCGCTGGGCTGAAAACAACAAAATGAAATTTAATAGGGATAAATGCCAAGTTCTACACCTAGAAAAAAGAAACCAAACGCACAGTTTCAAGATGGGGAATACTTGGCTAATCAATACAACAAGCTAGAAGGATCTTGGAATTATTGTAGATCACAAGCTGAATATGAGCCAACAGTGTGATGTGGCTGCAAAAAAAGCAAATGATATTTTGGGCTGCATTAATAGAAGTTTAGCTTTCAAATCGCGCGAGGTACTGGTTCCCCTCTATTCGGCACTGGTTAGGCCCCATCTTGAGTATTGCATCCAGTTCTAGGCACCACACTTCAAGAAGGATGCAGACAATGTGGAGCGTGTTCAAAGGAGGGCAAAGCAGATGATCAGGGATCTGGAAACCAGGTCCTATGAGGAGAGACTGAAAGAACTTGGCATGCTTAGCCTGGAGAAGAGAAGACTGAGGGGAGACATGATAGCACTCTTCAAATACTTGAAAGGTTGTCACACAGAGGAGGGCCAGGATCTCTTCTTGATCAACCCAGAATGCAGGACACTGAATAATGGGCTGAAGTTACAGGAAGCCAGATTCCAGCTGGACATCAGGAAAAACTTCCTGACTGTTAGAGCAGTACGACAATGGAACCAATTACCTAGGGAGGTGGTGGGCTCTCCCACACTAGAGGTCTTCAAGAGACAGCTGGACAACCATCTGTCAGGGATGCTTTAAGATAGGGTGACCAAATTTTGAGAACCAAAATCCCGGTCCCCCCCGCCACCACCCCTCACCCAAATCAACCCCCCCACCGCACGCCCACGCGCCCACCCCACCGCCTGCCCCGCGCGGCCCGCCCGCCCCCCCGCCCACACCACGCCGCCAGCCCGCCCCGCCCGTGCCTCCCGCCCCCACGCCCCACGCCGCTCCAGCCCGCCCGCACGCCACCCACGCCGCCAGCCCGCCTCGCCCCACCCGCGCTGCTCCACCCCGCCCGCACGCCCCCCCGCACGCCCCGCGCCACCGCCCCGCACGCCCCGCTCGCCCCGCGCTGCTCGTGCCGCCCGCCTGCCTCGCGCTCCTTACCTGCTGGGGCGTCCGCTTCCCTCCGGTGCTCAGAATCTACTGAGAAACAGGCTTCCTGACCTATCTCTCAGTAGCGCGCCGGGCGATGATGTCATCACCCGGCGCGCTACTGAGGGACAGGCCGCGAAGCCTGTTTCTCAGTAGATTCAGAGCACCGGAGGGAAGCGGACGCCTCAGCAGGTAAGTGCCTCGCACCGCCCGCCTCGCACCACCCACCTGCCTCCCGCCACCGCCGCGTGACCCCGCCGCCGCCCCGGTTTTCCCCCGCCGCCCCCCAGTTGGCCCGGAACGCCCCAGGTTTCCCGGTTAGGACCGGGAAACCCCGGGCCATCTGGTCACCCTACTTTAAGGTAGATTCCTGCATTGAGCAGGGGGTTGGATTTGATGGCCTTATAGGCCCCTTCCAACTCTACTATTCTAAAATTCTATGATTTTATTTTATATAAAAGTGTTTATATCAAATAACAATGAGAAAAACATTTCTTCCTTCTGTTTTCCCCCCCTAGGTTAGAGTTTCCATATTGCTAAGCAGAAATAAATTATTGCAATGCAGCAAACCCTAATTATTTATATGCAAATACTAAAACAAATATCCACCCCTAAAGATGCTCTAGTTTAATAAATCTTAAAGCATCGGAACAAATTTAACTAGGCTGACCATCTGAAAAAGAGGACAGGGCTCGTGTAACTTTAACAGTTGTAGAGAAAAGGGAATTTCAGTCAGTGTCATTTGTATGCAATTAGTTTCTGGTGATATTCCTTCTTCATCACAACAGTTAAAGTTGCAGGCACTAAACTAGAGTGACCATATACAAAAGAAGGCAGGGCCCCTGCAACTTTAACTGTTGTGATGAAGAGGGAATTTCACCAGGAACTAATTGCATACAAACGACACTGTCTGAAATTCCCTTTTCTCTACAACTGTTAAAGTGACATGAGCCCTGTCCTCCTTTTCAGATGGTCAGCCTAAATTTAACCCTGGTAGAACCCTGGTAGAAATTTGCTGTTTCCTCTGGTACACAGTGAACTGACAATGGATAAGACAACATCATGTCAAAAAGTGTTGTTATGCTCCTTTGGAAGTTTTCATTAGGAAGTCAAAAGAAACAACTTTTACCTCTGTTTGTAATACTTCAGAAAGTGTGCTTGACTGGAATCCCAGGTGTGATGTCGCTGGGGTCCTTTGGAGAGTCATTACCCCCTCTGCTCATCCTGGCACCCAAAGAGGTTATTTAGATCAGCTGAATTACGTATGGGAAGGGGGACTTGACTCACATTGCTTTAACCCTAGAAATTAAGTGCCAGGAGAGTCAGGAGGAATAACAGAGGCCATTTAGATCCCATTCCTCCTTTTAAACAAAGCATTTCCTGCTAAATGGGTCTCTGAGCTGACTTAGAGAAGGGATAGCAATGGAGAGGCTGTAGGATCTTACAGAAACACACCTCTCCTCTCTCCGCCCACCATTCAACCCCCTCTTTGCTCTCCTCAATTCCTCCCCAGTGCTTTCTGCAGCAGCTACGAAAGGGAAGCAGAATGGCCTGAACTCAGATTCTCCTTTCCAAGGTCATCATAGTGTCTAGAGCCTCAGAAAGGGGAATCCGCCACATCCTATGGGCTCTGGGATGCTCTGTAATTTTATTTAGCAGCACACATAGGTCATTAAATTGGCAGGCAAGCCAAGAGAGGAAAGAGAGAATTGCTTCATGCAAGCAGTGTTGAGTACCATTTTCTTGGTAGAGAGGCAGGGTACAAATCAAACCAAATCAATAAGGGGAAGAAGGGACATATGAACTTGAGGATCTTGGAAAGCTCCTTCTGATATCACCACGCCAATGTTCAGCATCATGTCTGTATGTTTCACCATCACAACAGCCAACGAAAGAGAGAAGAGCTCTGATAACACAGCCCATAATGGCATTGCATTTCAGAGGAAAATGGAAAGCCCATTGCAGAGGGAGACAGGAAGCCCTTTGTTTATCGTTACATGTAGCTCAACCCGTAGGTGATGATGGGACAAGTGTGCAAACCAGTAGCAACTCTGTCTTTACAATGCGACCTTCAACAACTGTTTAAGACAACATAACAAACAGCCACCTGTCTCCAGCCTGGGAGACATTTAAATCGTTCTGATAATTGAAAGATTCAGAGAACAAGAGGTATGAATAATGGAGATCTTATTGTAGCAGGGAATAGTGTTCTGTGTTAGTTTCCCCCTCTGAATTTTGGATGCAGAAATCTTTACCTGCTTCCTGTAATGTGTCCCAGTTATCCTCCCCCACCCTACTTTGTATTAATGAGAAGCAAATCATAGAGTGCTTGCTACAAAAGCTAAGATCTACCCCAAAGAAAAAAGGTAGGCATTGATGTACTGACATTTCCTACTGAGTCAGCACGAGAGGGACCATGATTGCACCCGATCAGTCTCTGAGCTCTTTTAAAATCTCCCTGGCCTCCTCCCTGCATCAGGGCATATTATTTTCATTTTTTAAGGAAGCTTAATACAACTCTTGAAAAAGGCATTGCCAGAACTGTCATATCCCCAATTTCTTGTCTTTCTCTCAGCTCTCTGAGCGGAGATGAGGAGGCCAAAACAAAACCTGACTCTCAATTCTTTTTAACGTGCAAAAGCTGCTGCTAGCTCAGATCTTAGAGTGAAATTGATCAGATCTGTTGAATACAAGTATGTTGGGAATATTGTGGCACTCATGGAGCCCTGGACAAGCACTCCTAATGTTATTTCTGTATTGCCTGGGTAATTTATTCAGCCCAGGCCTTGCAATACATCCCAAGCAGCACCTGGGGGAATCATTTATACCTGACACAGGGCTGCCATCCTGATGTTTAATTCATGCAGGAGAAATGTTTTTTATGAAGGACCTAAAAAAAAGTGTGTGTGTGTGTGTGTGTGTGTTTAAACTTGATGTGGAAATTCCAGTTTCCTGCAACCTCATTAAAACTTCTCTCTTTCTGCTTCCCAAGATCTTTGCATCTTCTTTTCTTTTTATCAGGTGCTTTATAATAAACAGGAAAGAAAAGATGTTTTTCTTTGCTGTCCTGAAAAGAATCCTATTGAGAATTGCACATTGTAAAACTGATTACTAGATAGAAGGCTATTACAAGAGTATTTCTTGGAGATAACTTTCACCAAAAAACAAAGGGACTAAAGATTGGTTTAGATAACTGGCAGTCGCCTTGAACTTGTGCACAGCTGATCATGTGTGCACATTAGGGATGGATGAGAAATCTGTCCAGGTCCCATTTTATTGTGAGATTTACCCAATTTGCACCTCTTGGAACTGGATGCAGATCCAAATGCAATTTGTGGTCAGAAATCGGTGTTTGTGTGCATTTCGCAGAACAAAGCAAAAATGTATTCGCCAATGTAGGTGCATTAGAAAAATGTGCAAGGAAAAATTTGTATGTCTTGAAAATATGAATAAACACACTTGAGCCAATGAGTGCACATGTGCAGAAATGCATACATTTGAAAAATGTGCACAAATTGCACACATTTTGAAAAATGTGTGCAAAAGTACATACAGATTTCTGTGCGGGGGAGAGAGAAAAGGGTTGCATGGAACCCAGATGGAATGACACTAGCAAGAACCTGGACGAGATCAAACCTGACAAATTCACCCATCCCTTGTGTGCATGCACCCATGAGTATATGGAAGCACCTGTGCATAAGTAGCCCTGCTGCATTGACAATGGGTGGGCAGGAGTTGTCAAGCTGTTTGTTTCTTCTAGGGCAGTGCATGCCCCCCCAATCCACTTTGAAGCCTGATTTGAAGCCTCTGAATCAGCTCCAATCTGCCTTGGACCAATTTGGACCCGATCCGACCCTCTTCAGATCCAGATTCAGATCAAGCCTCGGTCATCCAAATCATTCGGAGGTTTATTTTTCTGAGTGCCTGCCATGGCATGTGCCCAAGAAAGCCAAGCGCAAGGCTGATCATTCAGACCGGAAAGGACACTGCAGGTGCCCAAACAGGAGCCCATCAGATTCCTCCCCCGCTCGCCTTCCAAACCCGACATGCTGAGCCGCTGCCCCTGCCCGCCAAGCCAAGCAAGTGGCCAGGACTTACCAGACCTTTCTGCTTGTGCCCGTCAGTCTCCCATCCTCCATGAGAGCCACCATTTTTAAGGAATATGGAGTCTCTGTCTTTTCACAGATCTAATATTGTGCACAACAGTGGCCATAAAGGGTGATTTCCACATGGCCACCCTACCACCATCTTGCTCTCTTGAGTGTTCACCCGCACACAAGAGAGGCCATACAAGGCCTACCCTTAATTGCAAATGATGCATGGTGTTTCATTTCCTGCCATGCATCACGGCTCTTGTCGCTTTCTGTGACTACGGTGATCCATGATCCGTGGCAGAAAATGACACTCTGCTATCATTTCCACCTACAGAGAGGCTTTGCAAGGCTTCTTCTGTGTGGAAGCGAACCTTCCCAATCACCTCTTACCCTCTGCATTTCTCCCCAAAGTAAGGCGTTCTCTTACATAGGGAAGATACCTAAGAGGGAGACAATTTTAGTGTTTTGAGATCCCTTGGGCAAGATCCATGGGCCCCCTCCGTCAGTGAAACTACCTTCTCGTTGACATTATCACCAGCTGCTCTTGCCCCTCCTCCTCCTCCCCTTTCTCGTCATGGCTATCACTTGCTTGCTTGACAGGCAGAGAGCCAAGGAGCACGTAGACCATGGCATCTCCAGCTCCTTCTTCTCACCACCACTGTTGTCTGGGCCAGAGCAAGAGGCAGGGGAACAAACAGGTTGCAATGGTGGATAGGAATAATAAGTCCAGGGGGGCCTTGTCAGTGGACCCATGCTGGGGTGTGGGCCCTCAGCAGATGCCCAACCATGCCTACCCTTGATGGAGGGAGAGTTGGGTAACTTTAGGGGCAGGATGGAAGCCCATTTCAGGTCGTGTCTATCCTGAAGGGGCCTATATCTGAGTTGCAATGGGGGCAGACTTTTTGAACAGATGTTCTCCTTTTGAGCTCCACAGCCCCTGTCAAAGACTTGCACCAAATTCCTACTTGCTAGGCAACAAGGGAGGCGCTCTCTAAATTTGCTCAGAGGCAAATTTATGATCACCCCCAGTCTTCCAGCACTAAAACCATCTTTTGGAGCTGAGCTTTCCTAAGCTTGGCTCAAATTAAGCCCCGCTTGACCCCAGGTGTATCCCTTTTCCTCACCCCTTTCGGTATGAACGTGATGCAAACAATTGTGCTTTCCACGAGTGTAAGTCCCTATCCAGCCCGACTCTGCAGATGGAGACACAGGAGAAGATCTCGCATCTTCTTTAACAAGCAGATTGTTTTTATTCCGATTTAGACACTGGAGGAAATGCTACTGAGGCTCTTCTTTTTGTTGCAATTTCGAAGTTAGTTCGTTTTTGCTCTTGCCTCCTTGAATAGCACAACACTCTCTCTAGTCTAACGGAGCCACCGTGAAATCGGACTGACGTTGTGAACGGTGTCACCATGGCAACCCAGGCTCCCTTTTTTATTATTATTTTCTTACCTGCATTGTTGTTTAAGCTTTCCTTTCTCTCTTCCCTGCCCTGTAGGTTAACCTGGACCTGACCTCTCTTCTTGACAGCGAAGATAAAAAGTCAAAGAACAAACGAGGAGTTCTGCCGAAACACGCTACGAATATCATGCGCTCCTGGCTTTTTCAGCATCTTATGGTGAGAGAAGTCAACAAGTGTGTCTGAGAGATTAACCCCTTGAGATCATTTTCCATTAAGGAGAAGCCACTCTGAAGGGTACTCTCTGTGTGTGTTTATGAAGGGCCTTTTCTGGGATAATAAGTGAAAACCTCTTCACAATAGTCACCAAAGTGAATGTAGGAAGGTTGAAAGCATCAATCCACCCTTCTCCACCTTGTGGATTAGAAATAAAATTTGGCAACTCATTCCTAAGGATCCACTTTAGATGCACAGTAGTAGCACAAGTAGTGACTTGTACTCAGTAGTGCCACTAGAGGACCATGGGGCACAGGTCTTTGGCCCCATTGACAAGGGGGGCCTGAATGACCTCCCCGACATGGACATTGGTGGGCCCATGGTGGCAATCCATGACATGCCGTAAAGGAAAATGCTGGGTCAGCCAATGGAGGTTGCAACTGTGTGCCATTTTAAATTCAAGTATTTCCCCAAGTGTGAGAGTGGCAGTGAAATGAACCAATCACACATGGCCCTTCCGGGGGGTGGGGGGTCAATAAGACACCAGGGCAGCAAGAGGCCTGTCCCCTCCACACTCCAGTAGCTTATTGGCTGTGTACCTCCAAAAGCAGCACCTGATTGGTTCATCTCACTGCTGCTCTCACAAACCATCATTTTGAATTGTGCGTGGAAAGAGAGTGCAAGCAAGTGGAGAGATGCTTTAAAACAGACGAGATGTCATCCGGCTACCTTGTGAATGTGACAGGTAATTGTTTTTACATATGTGCAATAAAGACACAGCTGCTCATTGAGCACCAGGACACAGAACTCCTTAGCTCAAAGAAGAGAGTTCCCCGTTACCATGTGTCTTGGTAGGACAGGACAGTATTTCATCAACATAAACCAACATACCCAGAAGAGGGCTAGGAAAATGTGTATTTAATGGGAGTGCAATCCAGATTCCTAAGAGTAGCATTAAGTTGGAGGTGAGGCTGTAGCTCCGTGTTAGAGCCCCTGCTTCACATGCAGAAGGTCACAGGTTCGATCCCCGGCATCTCCAAGTAGGTCTGGAAAAAGTCCTGCCTAAAGCCCTGGATGGGTGTTGCTGCCAGTCACTGTCAACAATAGATGGACTTTTGGACTGACGGTAAAAGGCAGCTTCCTATGTTCCCAATTGCCTCCACTGTTGTGGGGCAATTCAGTCGAGGTGCACAGAAAGAGCCCCTGAGACAGTGCTTCAGCATGGAGCAAATGAAGTCGTTTAGACGGCTGCCTCCCTTGCAGCTGCGCCAGTGTGTTTCAGTGCAACGTGCCTGTCCTTCTTGCCGGGTCAGCCAGAGGTGACACAATCCCAAGTGCGCTGCCTTCCACCAATCCAAAAGTTAGGAAGAATGGGAGGGGAAACCTAATCTATTTGCAGGCTTTGGCATCAATTTTGTCTATGTCAATAATACATAAATTATATCCAGATTTGACCCCACAAAAATCCTACAGTTTCTATAGAGGGAGAGATCTCTCCTTCAACCAAGCTTTTCCTTTCTCTTTTTGCCAAAATCCTGGGATAGTGGAAATTTTACCAATATTTGGAAGCATCAACAATTTACGCTCTTATGTTTAGGACTCTGTCTGCCACCTAGTGCCCAACAGAGGAACTCTTATCAGAATAAGAACATAAGAAGACCCATGGTGGATCAGACCAAGGGTCCATCTAGTCCAGCACTCTGTTCACACAGTGGCCAACCAGCTGTTGACCAGGGACCAACAAACAGGACAGCATCCTCCCACCAATGTTCCACAGCAACTGGTTTATATATAGGCTTACTAGCTCTGATACTGGAATAATCTTCTGATTTCCCAGACAACTGGCATCCATCATATATACACCAATCCACAATTCCATCATAAGAGAGATACTATGCATAGCAACCTTTTTGCAGATACAAAAGGTTTGTAGTAATGGGCTCTCATCCTACCACTGCAAGCGCTACAGGAGGGCCCGTAGCTCAGTGGTAGAGCACCTGCTTTGCATGCAGAAGATCCTAGATCCAATTCCTGGTATCTCCAGGTAGAGCTGGGGAAGAATTCTGCCCAAATTCCTGGAGGACCACTGCCAGTCAATGCCATCAATACTGGGCTAAAGGGATCAGTGGTCTGACTTAGCATAAGGCAACCCCCTATGTACCATGGTGGTGGGGGCTTTCTTGGATGTTTCAGGCCTCCTCATACACATGTGTTGTTCAATCGACTTCATTTGTGGGTCAGTCATCCTTCTGTTCCTTCTACAGTGAACCATTGGAAATGGATCTGTCCATATTTTCTCATTTCAGTCATTTCCGTGTTTTGGGGGTGGGGGGAGGGTTTGGTTATTTAAGGTCATTATTCTGGCTTCTATGCCTGAATGCTGGGATCCTTTTTGGAAAATCCATGTTATATAAGCAAAACGAAATAGATCACAAAACCAAGTGGCCATTAAGTAGCGATGTTCAGATTATTTAATCCATTCTGCATTAGTTCTGTGGATTGTACGTGATTTTTCATTCCGTCATTCGCAAACCCACGCAAGCAGATTTCCTCCCCACCCCGCCTCTAAAATTACATAAATAGATTCTTACCAAAGAATGCAAATTCCATGTCAAGGTACTGAAGTCTGGAATTTACATGATAATTCATGGATTTGAGCATTTTCGCAGGGGCACATTTTTGCGAATTGGAAAAAAAACCAGATTCTGTCAATGAGTGGATGACGGAACGAAAGGCGCCTGTCAATCTACAAATCACAGACAGAACTGGTTTTACAAAATCCATGTATTGTTAATACGTTTAGAGCTTACAAAAGAAAGCTGTTCATCACACAATAATAATAATTGCATAATTAACTTTCAAAGAACTCTCTCCCAGAAAGCTGGTGCCCGTTGGGGCTGGAGGGGCAGGGAAGCAAAGCGTACACGGAGCTTGAGGAGTCGGGGTAGGCAGAGCCAACGAGAGCCTGAGTGCAAAGCAGAGGGGAGCGGGATCTCAGCCACTGCTGGGCGTTCAGTGCCCTGCCTGCCCAGGAATACCAGCAGCCATCTCCCGATAGGACTATTAGGATACCTAGATGGAAGTCCTGTGTTCAGAGGCAGTGTACGTCTGAGTGCCAGATGCTGTGGCCAGACAACCGTAGTGTGTTCATGCCTTATGTATGAGCTTCCAAACGGCACTTGGCTACCCTGAGGTTTTGCACACCTGGGTTGGCAGTCTGCAAAATGATACAAGGTTGGAAAATGCAGCGTAGAAAGCAATCTTGCATTACATAGGGGAGGTGGGCAATATGATTTTATGTGGCACATCCATCTCCACGACTCACTTGTTTCAAGGCTCTTTTGTTAAGAGTGCTGTAGCCTATAGGACGCTGCTTTGAGGACCGCATTTTCCCATCACCCGTTCACAACAGTTGGCTCCGACTGCAAAAGAATTAAAAGGCAATTGGCAGATTTTCCAGAGCACTATTTTGCACAGCAATTAATACAGATTTATGCAATTAGCACTGTTAGAAAGAGACTCTGGGGCATTCTAGGCTTCTTGTCCCAATTATCCTTGAAGCTGCAGGGAGGGGTAGTTTTGGTGCAGTTTTTAATCCAAATGTTTTTCCCAATCAGACTTCTTTTTAAGGGGGTGGGGTGGACAGGGAGGTGTCCATTTAGCCATCAATTCAATTACCTCCGTTACAGGGCATGGTGGCTGTCTCGTTTCTCTAGTCCGAAGGGGCAAAGAAAGAAAATGCTTCACGAGTTAATTTGGCTGTAAAGTTCCACAAGCAACAAAACGTTCCGTGAAAGCCCCACACCACTATTTCCATGCCTAGCCAGTACTAACCAGCACTATTCTTGCAGTGCTAGCATTCATGAGCGAGAACATTGGAATAGAGAGCTCCATCACACCAGCGATTTAATGCACCCTCGCCATGTCTGGTGTGAGGATTTGCAGCACGGCACTCACATGACACCATGCCTGTCCTGCTGACACCCCACCTCTTCCCTAGCCTTTCCTAGAATGCTAAAAGACTGGATTATTTTCCCTAAGCACATTTAATGCGCCTTAAGCCTCCATGTAGTTTTAAAGGAACTGGGGGCTTGAATGGATTGCATCAGGTCCTGGCAGCGAAAAGCAATCTCTCCCAGCAGTCTGCTCCAAGCCTCAGTATAAAACCCAAACCTTGCATCCCAGGCTCGAAAGATTTTTTTTGAAAAATCATACAATGCCTGAAACTGCAGAAACAAGAGTGTACTCCCTCAATGTCTCCAAAGAGCCAGACTAAAGGGTCGTTCCATTTTTGCCTGGCAGAAAGGCGGTCTGGTTGAAGTGCTCATCTGTCAGGACCTGACTGGAAGGAGAAAGAGAAGGGGAGGGGTGGGGTGGAGTGGAAGAGCGAAGGAGCGAAAGTGTGAAAGAGTAGCTATTCAGGTGAATGGGATCAGAAGCTTGATGCGCTTCTGCCTCAGAGGTTAAAAAAAATGCGGAGGCAAACCGGGGGGGGGGGATTAGGTGTGATGGAGGTCTGAGCCTTTTTTGCACAGTGTTCCAACAGTGTGCAATGAATGCACGGAGGAGCAGCAGAACCACCCCCACCCCCCGCTCTCCTTGCACCAACCTCATGCTGAAAGGAAGGACTTCTTCACACAGCGCATAGTTAGACAATGGAATTCGCTACCACAAATGTGGCAGTGGCTGACAGCTTGGGTGGCATTAAAAGAGGATGAGACAAATTCAAGGAGAGGAAAGTTTACAGGAAAATGTTTTCTAAAGAAACTAGTGATGGGAATTCATTGGTAGCTCTCTAGTTCAGGTCATCTTGGTGTCACCCATGTGGGGGACTGTTTTGCAGCTGCATGGGTGAATCTCTCAAGTCCGTTTCCATGGACATCCCCCTTTTCTCAACTCCAAGTCTGGTTTGTGCTGATTCTGTGCATTTTTTTTAAAACGGGGGGGGGGGGGAAGCTGCATGTATTTTTGTGTGCTTTTTTCAAATGGATGCATTATTGGATGCATGAATGGATGCATGCTCCCATTGACTAAAGTATGTTTGCATGCATTTTACAGACATTCTCTGGGGGGGTTGCGCATTTTTCAAATGTGCTTGTTTGTTTGTTTGTTTGTTTGATTGTTTGTTTGTTTCCCTTTTGTGGAATGAAACACAGAAGTATACATATTTCCACCTTTGAATTGCATCCATTTCCGTGTTTGTTTCCATGATGTACTGATCAGATATATCTGTTTTTAAAAAAAAAATGTTGGAGGGAATTTCTCATCCATCATTAATGGGGTCCTCTCTCGGGTCTCCTCACCCAGCTAGGAGGGGAGGCAGGACATGCTAGATATTTTAAATATTTATATTCCAATGTATCTTATAAAATGACGCAAATGTACTAATAACAAAAAGCATTAAAACAATAAAACATCAGAATGCCCAGGAAAAGCAGAGCAAACATTTCTGCAGCCGCAAAACAGTCCCCCCGTGGGTGACACTCAGATGACCCGAACTATGGAGCTACCAATGAATTCCCATCGCTCATTTCTTTAGAAAACTTTTTTTCTGTTGAGCTACATGGGACTTTTGATTATTAGGCCTTGTGCTATTCCTTAATTCCCTCAATTCTCAGCTTGCAGTCCTTGGAATTTAGTTTACCATGACAATAGCTTGAATTCACTCTGGGCAATGGTGTAAAATGCCCGATGAGCACTTTTTCCCCCTGCTTAGATAGAAATAACCCGTCAGGAAAGCATCTTGGGGGAACAAAATTGCTCCAATATCACTTGCTATAGATTTTAGCTTAGAAGTTGTAGCTTCTCACAGGGACCTTAACTCAAGAGCAGCTTTTATTAAATGAGTGTCTCTTTACCCGCTTGCACAGCAGAGGTTTGTTCCTGACTGAAGGCGGCACCTGAGCAAAGAAATGCACCATCTAGCACTCCAGGTCTTTTGGGGAGGAGGCAGCTTGGGCAAGGCACCCTCGATTGCCCCCTCCCTCAATGAGTTTACCTTCTCACCACCATCGCCACCAGCTGCTGACACGCCTCCTTTTCTTCAGCATTGCCACCGCATTCTTGCTTGCCAGGCAGAGAGCCAGTGAGAAAGTAGATAGCGGCAGAGGGCAGCGAGCAAATAGGCAGTAGCATTTACTGCTTCTCCTGCTCATCACCACCATTGTCTGGCCAGAGCAAGAGGTAGGTGGACAAGCAAGTTGCCGTGGTGAAGAGCTGGGACTCTTGTCAATGTGCCCCCTGCTGGAACATGGGCAAGTGCCCAATCATGCCCACCCTGGCACCAGATGGTTGGCTACGGCACCCAAGCATATGGTGTATAGATTCCTTACACAGAGAGCTTTATTGAAAGCCTGATTCATGTTTTGGGTTGGTATATGGATGCTTCAGTTATACATTATCTATTATGAGGTAGGGGGATGTATCCAGAAACTGACCGAAACAGACAAAACAAATAAGACTTACAAGAGTGACTTTCTGGTCTGGTTTGGACAATTAACTTAATAAAATTGAGTGTGTTGGGGCTATAGTTATGATAAAACTCTTTATCCCACCGATGAAGACGCCTGGGGTTGGGACAGGGGGGATGTGTATTAGTATAGCCTATTATATGACTGTTAGAAGCTATGTTTGTGGACAGTCCAGTTAATAATCTTGCTGCCCTATTTTGGCTGAAGGGCAAGCTTCCCTCCTCCACATCATGCTTAAAGTGGCAGCACATAAAGATGTGGGCAAGAGGTGTTTCCAATGTGCCATGTCTGCTTGCCCAGCATATTTTGAAATAACAATGCCTGGCTGGGGGACAGGGAATGGCAGCAGTGATGACATGAAGCTTACAGAGCCATGAGAAGCTCGCAGAGGGAAAGCACTAGGGTCTGGTCTGTGAACAGAAACTGAGCCTAGAGTGGACCCAGGGGCCAGAAGGCAGAGAGGCATATGGGGTCACAAGCCTTCCACCTCCCCGTTAGAATCACACATTCGAAACAGCCTATGGGGCCGATTGAGTTGATGGAGTGAATATGTGCTTGCATTTAATGTGTCTGATCGTTTCCTTTAAAACAGGGATGTTGAATCTCTTGCAGCCAGAGGGCCGAATTCTAGGCTGACCATATGAAAAGGAGGTCAGGGCTCATGTAATTTTAACAGTTGCAGAGAAAAGGGAATTTCAGCCAGTGTCATTTGTATGCAGTTAGTACCTGGTGAAATCCACTCTTCATCACAACAATTAAAGGTGCAGGCACTATACTAGAGTGACCATATACAAGAGAAGGCAGAACCCCTGCAGCTTTAACAGTTGTGATGAAGAGGGAATTTCACCAGGTACAAATTGCATACAAATGACACTGGCTGAAATTCCCTTTTCTCTGCAACTGTTAAAGTTACATGAGCCCTGACCTCCTTTTCAGATGGTCAGCCTATTCAATCTCAGAGAAGCTCTCGGGGGCCACATACTAGTGGTGGGTAGGGCTAAAGGCAAAAAGGAGGAAGGGCCAAAATGCCCAAACTCCCAGCCTATTTTAGCTTAAAGTAGGGTGACCAGATAAAATCCAGGTCAGGGCTCATGTAACTTTAACAGTTGTAGAGAAAAGGGAATTTCAGCCAGTGTCATTTGTATGCAATTAGTTCCTGGTGAAATTCCCTCTTCAAAACAACAGTTAAAGTTGCAGCTGCCTTCTTTTGTATATGGTCACTCTAGTATAGTGCCTGCAACTTTAACTGTTGTGATGAAGAGGGAATTTCACCAGGAACTAATTGCATACAAATAACACTGGCTGAAATTCCCTTTTCTCTACAACTGTTAAAGTTACATGAGCCCTGACCTGGATTTTATCTGGTCACCCTAGCTTAAAGCTCTGACTGCCAGTAACTGAGCCTTCAGAGAGGCATTTCAACCTTCTGGAATAGGGGGGAAACTGCACAAAAGCCGGAAAACCAGCAAAAAATTGGTGATCCTGGAAAGGGGGTGGGGCCGAGGATGGGTGTGGCTATCTGTGGGATCCCAGAAAGTTGGACTGGAATGCCAGGTAGGCCAGATTTGGCCCCTGGGCCTTCTTTTTCAAAACAGCTGCCTTGAGGGACAGACAGGGATTTGTTTCAGGTCTGTGGTCCAGAGAGAGGGGGATTGAATCCCTTCCCCCTGTGCCATGGCCCCATTGGATTCCCCCCACCCAAAGCTGGCATTTCTCTTCCCCTGGAGGGAAGCGGATATTCGATTCCTTTGCCCGTCTCTTGCTTTTTTGCCAACATGCTATATACCCTGTGGCATGATCACCTCTCAGAGATGCATTGGACCAGCCTTGCATTGAGCTGCCAGAACAATTGATCGAGGGATGAGAGCGTCAGGGGTGTTTGAGCTGGCTGAGATTCTCCAGACTGTACTTCAAAGCATGGTTCAGCTCACTCCCATTCTCATTGTGACCTCAGTCAGCCAAGTGTATTGCTTTTGGCCAATGGCCTTTGCATAAAACAAACCATAGCAGTACAATCACAGGGTTCAGCTCGCTCCCATTCTCATTTGTGACCTGTTTCTCAGTTCCTTCGGATGTGAAAAGTTGTGCGTTTTTGAGAAAGTTGTGCCCTTTACAAAGGTTGTGCATTTGAGACAGTTGTGCGTTTTTCAAGTGTACATTTTGCGAAGGCAATTTTGGGGATCTGCGAACATTTTCTGAGAACTTGCACTCGCGTTCGCCTTCACATTTGGAATTGCGAATTGAGTATTTTTGAGTGATTTGTGAACTGAAATGAAATCCTCCTAACATGTCTAAATTTATCGCATTCTGAGGCTGGCTGCATTTAGACAGCCTATGTGTTTATGTGAGGAATGGAGGCAGAGGTTCTGAGCTTGCTTTACAATTGGAACACCTACGAGTGTTTTTCCACCAGTTACTCTAAAGCAGCCTTCCCTAACCTGGTGCCCTCCAGGTATTTTGGACTACAACTCCCAGCATCTCTGATGCTAGTTGGAGCTGGTGGGAACTGAAGTCTAAAATATCTGGCAGGCACTAGGCTAGGGGCATCTCCTCTACGGTCTGTCATGTAAAGTCTGTGTAGAATGGTTAGACGGGGAAAGGTCAAAGATCAAATTCCCACTCACTCATGACATTTACTGGGTGACTTGCACCAGGCATTTTCCTGTCAGCCTGACCTACCTCACAGGGTTGTTGTCTGGCTAAAATAAAGCTGTGGTAATAAAAAAAAGTTATTATAATAATAATAATAATAACAACAGCAGCAGCAGCAGCACATACAAATCAGCTTTAAGGACCTGCTCACTGGATAGTATAGGCTAACAGGAGGGTAGATGGATCCACTTTTGTTCAGGTGGCCACAGTGCCTTCCAACCATGGGGTTGGAGCCAGCCTTGGTCATATTTAGAGTAGACTCATTTAAATCAATGGGACTTAAGTTAGATGTGACCATCTTAAGATCCATTGATTTTCATGGGTCCACTCTACTTATGACTCAGTCTGGATCCAACCCCAATGAATTCTACGATTCCGAAAAAATGCAGAGAAGTAGCATAGCTTTGCACTGGGAGCCTTCTCTTTCCTAAAAAAACCCAAAATTCCTGTTTAATTGGACTGTAGAATAAAGAGCGTCACAGCTGCTTGATTTGCCTTAACGTCTGGATCCATCCTATCGCTGAGAGTCACCCTGATTTGATTTAACTGATCTTTTGTTATTCTGACGTTTGCATGGTGCTGAGCTGAAAATCAGAGTTCTGTTTGTCATGTAGAAAACCAAGTGGTATTAATAGTGCATCTTCTACCAAGCTTTCACCAAACCAACTCGCTGCTACCCTCTGCTGTCTGAACTGTAGAATCAGCCTGCTTCTGGGAAGTGGTTTAACGTTTGACGAAGTAACCCCAATAATGATGTTTGGCATTTACATGCATCAAATTTCTGGAGTGTTTGAAGCACGGCACATGCATCATTACAAAAAATCCCTACAAGCAAGTCGCTAAGGTGGCTCATGATTTCCCATGTTTTAGATGAGGACCCGAGGCTCAGAAATACAGCATTTTTTCAAACATTATTCAGAATGAATGTAGAGGGGGCACTATGGGATTGGCCCAATCCTTATCCATGCCATGGATAGCATTAGCGCTGTGAACAGCCCCCCCCCCCCCCCGTTCGACTCGGAGGCCAATTCGGAGCTTCCAAATCAGCCTGGATTCAACTCAGGCACTTTGGTCTTGGGCTGCCTTGCTTTGGTTTCAGTTCCGAAGCTAAAGCAGGGTGGCTGCTGGCTATTTCTGGATGCCATAGTTTACATCACTAAATCTACAGCAGTTCCAGAGAGGAGGCTGGGTGGCTCACCAGTGCATGCAGAGGCCTCAGGTAAGACCTGCAGCTGGGCAAGCAGGCGGGTGGCAGCTGCAGGCCATTGGGCCAAATCTGCCTGAAGTGGTTCAACTGCTTCAGCCAGAGGCAATCCAATCTGGTCCTGAACCATATTTGGGCCAGAATCAGCCTGCTTTGACTCAGATTCGGGCTCCAGGACCAAGGCAAAACACAGCCCTGGTCAGCATATCTGAAAAAAAGCCTATGCAAAGACAATCCGTAGGATGAGATTGGGGACCCTTGGAGAGGCAGGTCCTTCAATAGACTCTGTCAGACATTGCACGGGATGGGATGAGGCCAGGAGGAACAACTGGATGTGGCCCCATTTGCCCTTCTACTAGCATTCAGAGGAAGAATTCTGTAATGCCAGGGCAGGCAAAATGGATCTACTGGTAGACCTCTACGCGATTTCCAGTACATCAGTAAGACTTCCTGAGTCCCAGTTGTTAACAAACACAGAAATAAAACTATTCCCCATCCACCCAAAATTATATTGCTGAATTGAAGAAAGTTTAGGTTAAGATTCAGTTCTCTGAAGCTCACACTGGAAGCACAAATACATACACTGCAGTTCAAATCTTCTCCAAGTAGAGATGTTTGAATAATCTGCACAGCATGAAAGTCTTTTCAAGCTTGAGGAAACTGCATTATATAGAACAATTAACGGACCAGGCTATATTTTCCTGAACATTTACATGCCACTTTGAATCCTAAAATGGGATTTTCGAAACTCCATAATCAAACTGTATATGTATATAACACCATAACAATAAACGTAATTATTTGCACATACGGATGTGTTTGCAGAAGGAAGTGTACTTAGAGTAGGTTACACCGGCAAGGATCAGGTTAAAACAGAGAGCAAGGCAGGCACCCTGGCTGACCAGCTGGGAAGCCAGACCAAGCAGGAGATGCAAATGATTATGCAAGAGAATTAAGGTTCGTGCCACAAAAATGATGCCCAAAAAAGGAGGTATGAGGAGAGAAGTTAGCTAGGCAAAGACCAAGTTGGGTCACTCAGGATAAGAGAAAAAGTCAAAAGTATGTACTTACAAAGCTACATGAATTACGTAACAAAGTTTGCATAAATACCACACGTAAACTTTGAAATGATCATATGTATTTCAAAGAACCTATGCAAGAAGAGTTTGTAATAATCCACATTATAGAAATGAAACTGACTTTAACTTGAAAAGTGCAGAAGTGACACAGGATTGTAATCACATCACCATGCTGCTATGTCATGTACTGTTCCATTTTGTTTGTTCTGTGTACCAAAGTTCTTTTAAAATATGTTTTAAACAAAACTCAGAGATAATGGGAAAATGGAGACCTCTTGGAAAATGGAGACCTCCAAGACAAAAAGAGCTCTGAATAAGTCCTTCGGTCACGTGAGGTATAATAACAATGCTCCTTCTCTCTCTCTTTCCAGCACCCTTATCCAACAGAGGATGAGAAAAGGCAGATAGCAGCACAGACAAACCTCACACTCTTGCAAGTCAACAACTGGTGAGTGAGATCTTGACACACACACCTCTCCCCACCTTCTCAACTTGAAGTAGGAAAGACTGTTTTCTCCCCTGAGAGGCAATTGTCTGCTCTCTACTCCTATTCCTACCCCTTGACTCGTGTTAAAATTACACCTTGTCCAGTGCAAACGTACACATGTCTACTCAGAAGCAAGGCCTACTGAGTTCAGTGGGGCTTACTCCTTGGTAAGTGGGTATGGGATTGCAGCCTTCAGGCACAATCCTACCAGACAGACATCTGAACAACACAGGTCTCCAAAATCAGAGGCCTCTGTCCATCCTGTGCAGGGCAAGAAGAGCAACGGAAGTGTTTTAGCCATTCCATCCTCCTTTCCTTTCATTCCTGCTAGACGGGCATGGCTGGGGACGAGAGGATTGTGGACCCAGTGATTCTACATCCTGCACCCCCAACACCAATTTCCTCCCCTCCTGAGGTCGTGACACTGAGCTCAGTAGAGGGAAGTGCCACGGAGCTTTCCGCAGTACCTAGGAGGGCTGGGGAAAAGAAATCTGAGTAGGGATCCACCCCACCCCACTGAGGTCCTAGCTCTGTTTTCTACAGAGGTGGGGCCTGAACCCTTAGAGATATTCTAGGCTCCTCTCACTCAATTTGTCAGCTGTCATTTAAATAAAAAAGGACGCCTCTTCTCTTTTGCCTTGTGGCTACATAAGGCAAAGTGTGCAAACAGGAGTCTGCCCAATTGATGACTAAGAAATACCGTTTCTTCCACCTTCCATAGACAAGCACTAGGCCTGTACGTGTAAATGTTATAAAATATTTTATTAACATTTAATACAATGAAATATCTTTATACACATATGAATCTCCACATTCTGGAATTATTCCTTGCTTCCTTTCCTTAACCCACCCCCACCCCCCACCCTGCTCTCCTCACCACAAAATGTCTTGCTCCAGGCCCTTAGGGGCAGGTATGGATCAAGGAGTTTTCATTATTTTATACATATATACATACACTACGTCTTAAGTGAGAAAAGCTTTTTAAACAGGAAAAAGTCTGTCCTGTGTTGATATTATCTTCTTGTTCTTCTTCCATGGTTAAGCATTCTTTATCATGGATCCTGCCCCTTGCGTGGTCCTGGAAATCTTTACTAAGGAACTACATATAAAACAAATATGTGGTTTCCAGTCTAGGATGGCCATGTGTCTAGTTTTGCAGATTGGCTACCCTATACGTTCCCCCTCCCCTTTCCATCCTTCTATGTTTATGTGCGGCTGCGGGCATTTGTAGGGGAGAATCTAGGGGCACCAGAATGGTTAAAAAGCCCACCTGGCACCTACCGATTCTCCCCTACAAATGCTTAAGGTAATACACAGTTTTGCTCAGAGGGCTGGCTCAGAGGGGCCGTAGCTCAGTGTGATGGAGCACCTGCTTTGCATGCAGAGGGTCCCTGGTTCAATCCCCAGCTTCTCCAGGTAGGCTAGGAAAGTATCCTGCCTGAAACGCTGGAGAGCCGCTGCCTGTCAGTGTCAACAATACTGGGGTAGATGGACCAATATCCTATTTTCAGATATAGGACTTCATAAATTCCAGTTCTCGCCACATGAGGGCATATAGAGAAAACAAGTGCACCTATGCAGAAGTAACACAGGGGAAAAAATTACCTCATGGGAGTATAAATAGAGCCTAGACATTTCTTGTTTCGTTCATTTTTTAAAACTCAGGTGGGCAGTCAAAATGGCCAGGGGGGCATATTACTTGTGATTGATTGTCAAAAAATAAACATGACGACTGATCAGGCCTCAATGCCTTATTCACCATAGTTAAAGCCATGGTTTAAGGTGTCTTCTGAATGGGGCCAATTACATTGAAAGGTATGAGAAGGGTTAGCAACCTCCCCCAACCTGGGTGGGAATGTTGGATGTTGCAGTCCAATGCATCTGGGGGTGGGGGGTGCCAGATTGAAGTAGATTAAATGGAGGAGGAGGAGAAAAGGAGAGGAAACCATCTCTTAGGTTCGAATTAAATAATCCGTAGAAGTAAGCAGTAAATCTGAGACCACAGTTCAGTAGTAGAACACATGTTCTGCACGAAGAAATGCCCCGGTTCAATCCCTGACATCTCCCCATTTAAAGAGCCTCAGATAATAGGATCTCTTTCCCTGGGACCTTGGGGAGCTGCTGCCAAATCAGAATAGATGAACTGTACTAACTGAACCAAGGCGCAAACTGTACAAGAGAACAAAGATCCATGGTCAAATTTCTTGCCTCTTTAATTGGTTTACAAAAAGTTGAGGTGGGGGGTGGTCTGATTCAAACTGCAGCTGTACCCTTGGGAAGGTGGGTTCTTTATGGCTAAATCCACCCATAAAGTTTCCTCCACCACCACCCCTGGCTTTGTTCCACTCTAGCTGAGGAGTGACATGCTTGAATGCTGCCATGCAGAAACAAACAAACAAATCAGGAGGAAATGCTCCATCTTGCTGAAAGCAAAACTTTATTTCGCAGTTGTGTGACTAGTCCTCAGATTCCATATGCATGATTGGTTTGTTTTTTAGTCTTTTAACTATCTGAACAAATGCAAAATGAATTCAGATACCTCCCTCTACTGGCTATTTATCATCAGTGCAGAGCAGTATTAGAAAATTCCTGAATTTTGTAAATTCATCTACCTGACTCAAGTTGGATGTAGGATTTGCTATTCTTTAGCAAGTACATATTTCCAGCAGCATTCCTTTAGAAATTAGTTGCCAATGGAATTATTATTATTATTGTTATTATTATTATTATTATTATTATTATTATTATTATTAAGCGGGGGTTCCCCCAGAAGTTGCTTCCAGGTCTTTCTATCTTAAAACAATTACATGTGATATGCAGAGCGGGCCAGGAAAGTAAAGAAATGAGCCTGTCCATATCTTTCTTTTTTCCTCCCCATGGGAAGGTTTATCAATGCCCGGCGACGTATCCTGCAGCCCATGCTGGATGCAAGCAATCCAGATCCAGCCCCCAAAGCCAAGAAGATCAAATCCCAACACCGGCCAACACAGAGATTCTGGCCCAACTCCATTGCAGCTGGCGTGCTGCAGCAACAAGGAGGCAACCCCGGTACTAACCCTGATGGTAAGAATGGGCGCAAGCGTGCAGCATTCAGTTGACTTTGCAAAATAGGCAGATCTGCTGAATCTGACACTTTAAAACAGGACTGCATAACGTGCAGCCCAGGAAGCACATGTAGCCTTCCAAGGCCTCCATTGTAGCCCCCCAAAGGTGCTGCATTATAATTGAATCATAGATTGAGAATGAAAGTCAAGGCTACCATCCCATCATTAAAATCAGCAGAGAAAATCTGTTTAGGGTGGGAGCATTAAAGAGAAACATACCATTATGTTGAAATCCAGTGTGCAGTAGTGGTTAGAGTATTGGACTGGTACTTGAGAGATCCGGGAAAACACAGGCAAACACATTTTAATCAATGGGAGAAGGACGCATACATTTCAAAGATGTGCACAACAGAGGCATATGTTTGGGAAAATACACACAAGATTTCATGGGATGAGGAAAAACCCAAGATTGCACTCTCTGATACAGACAGGAATCGGAACCAACTTCACAGTAAAATTTGAAAATGTTGACAAGGTCCATGTTTTGCTTGTACACACATCCCTGTTCTTAAAGACTAACACATTTATTCTGGCATAAGCTTCTGTGGATGCAGTCCACTTCATTGGATGCATGACGTGCTGACCTCAAATTGGCAGAGTTATATACATGTGCTGGGGAGGAGGAATGGAGAGGTGTAAACCGTGTTATCAGAGGGAATTGGCATTTCATCTCCCTCTGCCAACACAGTTTACATCTCCCCACCCCAGCATGCCTTATTTGCCAATTTGAGGTTAATGCTAATGACATGGAGTACAGTTTGCAAAAGCTTAGGCCAGAAAAAATGTGTTAGCCTTTAAGGTGCTCCAAGACTCTGTGTTGTTTTATTTATTTATAACATTTTCTTCCAGGGAGCTCAAGGTGGTGTCCTCCATGGGTTCTTCTTCCCCCAAACGTCTTCCTCCCCACAACCTTGTTTATTACACTGCCTGGCAGTGGAAAGTGGAGCTCCTTAGCATGTCATCATATCGTCTGTGTTGGCTTTTTATTCCAGGCTCCATAAATATGGACAACCTCCAATCCCTCTCCTCTGATAACGCTACCATTGCTATGCAGCAGGCCATGATGGCAGCTCACGATGACTCACTCGATGGGACAGAGGACGAGGAGGAGGATGAGATGGAGGAGGAAGAGGAGGAAGAGGAGGAAGAGGAGGAGTTGGAGGAAGATGGCGAGGAGCTCCAGACAACAAACGTTAGCGACCTTGGCTTGGAGCATAGTGACTCGCTCGAATAGAGAACAATGGTCAATGGTGGCGCTGTCTCCCCCTGAGAAGCTGTTGGACCTGCTTGCCCATTGTAAAGAGAGCTACAAGCCCTGCATCCCTTTAAAGATATCATTCAAATTCAATGACAATACCCTTATATCAGGTGCCCTGCTTACCTGCTCTCGGATGCAGGAACGGACATGGATGCACATTGAAGACACCCTGGCGAATGTGCAAACTCGTTATTTAAGTGAAGGACACACGTTTACAAGGCACATCTTGTGGCCAGTTCCCCCAACCCCTTTGTTTTTGATAATAACAACAGCAACAATGACAAAAAAAAGTGTTTTTAGGGTAAGCTGTTTTCTGTATGACTGAATGTTTTATGGATGTTCTAATGCATTTTGCCTTTTTGTGACATGCAGTTGACAGGCAAGTCTGTTTTCATTTTCACTGCTTTTATGAGAGATTTATAGATGCAAAAGAGAGAGAGAGAGAGAAGAGAAGAGATTGAAGGTTTTTACAAAAAAAAAAAAAACTAAAGGACTGCAATGATTATAAATATCTAGGTGTAGAAAAAATTGGGAGTTTGTAAATTTGCAAGAATTTAACAAACAAAACATGGAGAGAGTTTAATGCTGGACCCAAGTAGATGCCTGGTTGATTCTGAAGAACTGGATTCCGCCTCTTTGAGATTTCATTGGGTCAGATCCCAAGACCTACAGCGAGGGCCTGTGCTTTGTGCTTAACGTGACACATAAATACCACACTGCACTCTGAATCATTTTGGAAGGGGAGCAGAGACGTTTTAGCCTTCTGGCGGGAGTGTCACAATAGTAACATGTCTGGTTTGATTCCCTGCTGAACGGTGTAGTCTCAGCTAATCCAGAAAGAATGCCCCTGAATAATTATGTTAATTGTTTAGAGGATCATAAATGAAAAAGGAACAATGATGGCTTTATGCATTGGTTGAATATGTGCACACCCAGGTTTCCAAATGTTTGCAAGCCCAAAGGCAAAGCAAAAGCCTGCTGCTGGCTTAGAGAATTCATGAATTTCCAAGGAAAGGGGGGGGGGGGAAGAATCTGGAGCTAAGTGGAATTGCTATCCAGATGGTGAGATTAATGCCTTTTTTCACAATCTCATTTCCCTGGAAAGCCTCACCTGTAAGCTTCTGTCACCTGCTGCTCTGCCTCCCGCGCCACCCCCCCCCCCCAAGCTTCCAAATTAAAAGGCCTCCAAGAAACAGCATTCAACTGGATGTGTCTTATACATTCAGGAGTGGGATCAAATGCATAAGAGCTTTTTTCCCGTAAACACAACCTTACTCCAGGCTTTATGTTACAGAGCGTCTTCAGACAGCCGTTTTTTTGTGCTTTCGCCCTGCTTTGCTTATTGTTCAGCCCCGCGACCTTTACACGATGTCGCGCCTGTGCTGCTATCGTCTCACCTCTTTCTCTTCCTTTCCCATGTTATTTTAGGATGGAGAAAGTGCGGTATTTTCCCCCTCAGGATAAAAAGGCCATTCCTGTGTGTTTCCCATCCTCCAGCTATGTCCTACTACATCCCGCTTTGTTGGGGGAGGGTGCGATGGTGGCTGGTCTTGTGACATCACTGTTGATGAAAGGGGAGGGAGGGATGATTCTTCTCCGGCGCACCGTTTGAACTTCTGACCCTTTCCCAATTCTGCCTGCTGAGGTGCATTAAATTGCTCTTCTTGGTTACTGTCACTGCTGCATAGTGAGCCAAACATACACAGCAGCTCACCATGTAGTTGGTGCGCCATTTTCCATCCTGAGCTACAGACATCTTTTTAAAACCCATTTGTAGCTTTAGACTGGGGGGGTGGGGGAATCAGCCAGTCCTTGTAGTGACCTGCTGGGCCTAACTAGCTCACTTCATTGTGTCACTTTAAAGAGGCAGCCATAACATAAACATTAGCCTTAAGAATGCATTTTTGTATCTAAGGCTTTTATTCCCCCTGAAAACTCATGAACGTGGCTAACATAACTCAATAAACAGCAATGTTTCATTCAGGTGAAATCGCTTAGGCCTCCTCCACACGAGACGTTTAATGAGCCTTGAAGGCTCATTATAAATTTTACCTCCACACCAGCGGAGTGCAAAACGGGCGTACAGGCGCGTTATCTCCTCGATAATGCGCATTTCCGAATGCGCGTTAAATAGCGACTTTTATTTTTCTCCGGCCGTTAAAGCGCATTTTCGCCGTGTGAACAAGCGATTATGCGCATTAACGTCTTCTAAAGCGCTTTTTGGACATCAATTAATGCGCTTCGCCGCCTCTCGCCACCTCCCGTGCAGAGGGATTAGGCGTAAATGCGCCTCCGCGATAATGCGCATAATCCCCGAACCGGGCGCAAAAGCGCATCCTTGTGGAGGGGGCCTGAGATATGTAGCTATGAAGTTCACCTGATCTAGTGGAGGCGCATTCCTCCAGGGATGCACAACCTTGCATCGTGCGTCCCTGGACAGACACACACACACACACACATCTCCCCTCCCTGCTCGCTGAGATCTAGGGATGGCTGGAGGGGGGAGGCAAAATCTTCTCCCATTCCCTTGTGATCACCACCATTAGCTGGGGAACATGGGCAGGAGGATGCACTCGTGTCCTGTTTGTGGGTTGCCAGTCAAGAGCTGGTTGGCTGCTGTGTGAACAACATGCTGGGCCAGACGGACCCTTGGTCTGATTCAGCATGGCTCTTCTTATGTTCTGATGTTGCATTCTTCTGCCACTGCAAGTAGCGGGGAAACGGTGATCTCAGAAGCCAGTGAACAGCTTTCTTTTCCCATCAGGCAATGCAGTGTGTTTTCCCCCCTGCAGCCTCACTGGGCTGCAAAGAAAAATGGGTGGGATCCTGCTGCTTTGGTGGCCACACAGGGAGTTGCCAAGGCTGCCGGTTGTGCACTCCTGCATTACTCTGTGCTTGTGAACAGACTCCCCAGGCCCCAGTCTAAACACAGGCTGTGTTCATGCATGCATGTAGGCTCTCCCCTGACCTCACCTCACATAGGCCGTTATCACACGGACGGTTTGATGCACACCCCCGCCGTGACTTTGATCCACTTACTCAGCGCTGCACTCGCATGATGTTGTCCCCGTTGTGCTGTTCCCTTGCCCTGAGGTCACGGTTTTTCGTTTCCGTTTCGATGTATCCCTGAACGGGCAAAGTCCGAAAGGCACAGGCAGGTATCGCAGCAATACCGATCAGGTGTAATTCAAAATGCTAGTTGCATTGGAAACGGAGGGGAACCCGCAGAAGCAAACTGGGGGGGAAAATGTAGGTGTGATGAAGTTCATAGCAAGTGCAAATTTAAGACCAGCAAAGGAATCCAGGCACAAATCTACCATAGAGACATTTAGCAGCTGCACTTTCCTCCTTCTGCACCATGAAATGATGCTTCTTTGGGCAGGACAATGTTAACATTGGCCGTGAGTAAAAAAAAAAAGGGGGGGGGAGTTGTTTGCTTTGATTATGCAGACATGGGGAAATCTCAGAAATGCCTTACGCTCCTCTGATACGGCTAGGGAAGCTTTGCATCTTGAACTTCATGTATGCTGCAGTTCCACCAATACTGGATTCATTTAAGTCGCCATGTCCCGTGGGCCCTCTCTCGCATCCTTCCACAACTAGGTGGAAGGAGTCAAGGGAGGAAGATGTGTGGATTTCTCCAGAGAGTGGGGGGAGGATGTGTGGCTTATGTGCACCCAGGGCATATCCAATATCCCTCAAACCTGGTTGTGCAGGTGTAGCACAGTCCTCCATGTGTTTACTCAGAAGTAAGCCTCACATAGTTCAATGAGACTTAACTCCGTGGTAAACGTATGCAGCACTGGGCAGAAAGGATCAGAGTGATTAATGTCACAGCATGTGCTGGTTTGACTTGAACAGACACCATTGTGAGAAAGATCAGAAACCTTGTAGGAGTAGCTACTAAAAATAGTTCACTGTATTCAGACTCTGAACCATGTAGAGAGCTGGTCCTTTGTCAGCGTTGGATCCAGGGTTGGGGCAGTTCGGGAGTTCTTAGGCAAGGTGGCCTCAGTGGGCTTTTTACCTGAATGGATCTTCCTACTCCTTGATGCTCCAGTTACCTTTGCCCATTTTCTTATCTTTCCCATTGTACCAACCTGTACCACCTCCCCAAGAGAGAGAGAGAGAGAGAGAGAGAGAGAAAGTGCATAAGGTGTGCAGAGGCCACTTTTGCTCCTACTTGCTAGCTCAATGCCAAGGAGAGGACCAGTAGAACATCAGCATTAACAACAAAGAGAAGTAGCCAGGTAGGTATCTTCTAAGGATTGGCTGTGGGCCCCTGACTGAGATGTTGGCCTCAGCAGTTGCCCAGGTATGCCAACCCTTGACAATGGCCCTGTGCTATATAACTCTTGGCCCTGCTCATTGCCCGTTCCTGAGCACCAAATGCTTGGAGGCTACAAGCTCTCCATATGGCTAAAGCTGTTAGCTGTGACCCTTTTTAAGTAGTCATTGTGCCACAAAGTGGTCATTTGAAGTCACTCCGGAATCGACAAGCTAGGAAGGTTGAATTTCTCTGGACTGAAAGAAACTCCGCTGGCACGCAACACACAACTACTCTCATTCAGTCTTTCCTTCCTCCTCTCAGTACTGCATGAGAGAGAGAGAGCCACTTTAAGTGGTTATTAATTTTGTTTTGTACCTTGTGCTCAGGAAAATGTCTCCAACGTACAAAAAGAATAATGGATGAACGAGCAACCATTGGGGCAGGGTGGAGGGATTCCTCTGGATTAGCAGGTTGTCAAATTTCCCTGACATGAATGTATTTCTCCCTGGGAAAAGCTGATGTTTAATGTTTCAATAGAGATATGAGACTCCTATAATCTTATTTATAACCTGTGTTATCCAATCAACCTGTTTTATTTTTTGCTTTGTTTTGGTTCGTCTTTGCTTCCTCCTGATGCCTCAATTACAACAAGGCTCACTTTTCCAGAGTGAAGTAGGTGGAAAATGTTCCTCTTTTGGGGTTTGTCTTCCTAGCAAAACATAAATTGTAATAGATAAATAACCACAAACCCACCTAGGCACAACACCCCTTGCAAATGGTTCACGCACCTTCCTCCATGCGCCAGCCAAACAAATCCTGAACTTCCAAATCAAATCATTGGCTCATTTTTAATGTTTGATTATGTGTTAAAGCTTTATTTGTCTCTAATAATTCCTTTCTCCTCACTCATGAAATACAGTTTTCAATTTGCTCCTTCTTTTGGCTCTTTGAGGAGTTGAGAGGTTTAAATCAATCACTTTACATTAAGGGTTGAATTGATGATAATTCCTTGGGAATGTATTGGAATATCAGTGGGCATTAAAAAAAAAAGGCCCCATTTTGGATACTGATATGGCATGAATGTAATATGTAATTTCATAGAAAATTCATTGTAATTTAGTATTAATTCATGTCCATTTATTATAAAGTGCTACCAGATGAGGTTTTCCAGCGGTATTTTATTGTGTTTATTTATATGTTCTTCCTTTTTTTCTTTTTAAAGGACTAGGAATAAATAATAAATAGAAACCCAAATAAATAGACCCCCGTATTATCTCAGCAAGACTGTGATATCCCTAAAGAACTTATATTTTCATTTTTCCTTCAAGAAGGCTCCTGGTCTTGATGGCTGCGCTTCCCTGCTTGGCTTTTTGAGATCTTTTGCCTGATCCTCTTTGTGGGCAGGCAAGGGGGCTTTGCTCCTTGTCAAACCCATCTTATGGAACTCTTTTGCAAACTCAGTGATCTCTTTCCCCCCATGGATTTACTTGGAGACGTCAGCAACCACTGAAGTCAGCAACTGCAATCCTGGAGCCGCATGAGAGGTCTGCCTTTGGGAGTCTCAGGTTGAACTGGAGGCAGATCAAAGGAGCAATCTCACTCTGCTGTGTCTGCCTCTTTGAGCCCACCTCATCATCGTACTGATTGACTCAGCACTCCCCCTCTGGGAAGGAGATGCTGCTGCTGGGGCTGTGTTGCTGCTGCGACTGAGCAGCTGCTCTTTACCAGCCTTGCTCGCTTCGCTGAATTCAGGGTTCTCACCATTCAGAGTGAGAATTCAGCTTCTCAAAGGTGGGGGCAGTGGCTGTGTTTGGACATCATGATAAACTAGATGTCCAAGTATCAGCCTTTTCCCCTGAATACTTCGAGAATATCACACAAGAATCTTACTGCAAAGTGGGAGAGTTTGAGTCCCGCCTATCTACCCATCCAAAATCTGTTTTTATCATCATCCACAAAAGGCACGTGTCTCATTTCTGGACCAGGCAAGAAGCAGCAAATAACATCTTGAGATGCCAGTGGATTGTCACAAGCTTCTCAATAGCCTAGTATTCTGGTGCTGGTGCAATTGTCTGCAATGGCAGTAATGTTGCACAACGACAGCCTAATTTTTGTAACGTTATACTAATAATGCACGCTGCATCCAGACAAAGGTTTGGATCCAGATGTAAGGTATTCTTAGAATAGACATATTGAAATCAGTAGCACTTAAGCTAGTCCTGATTAACTTGCCCTGTTGATTTCAATGCCTCTTTATGTCTGACTAACAACATAGGAAGCTGTCTTATACTGAGTAAGACCATTGGTCCATCTAGCCCATATTGTTGACACTTACTGACAGCAGCAGCTCTCCAGGCTTTCAGGCAGGAGTTTTTCCAGCTCTACCTGGAAATGCTGGGGAGTGAACGTAAGACAAAACATGGGACCTACAACTGAGCCATGGTTCCTCCATATCTCGATCCAACCTGAGGCTTTGATTGTGCAATTGTACTGCTTAATTCCCACAGTTTTATGAAGGGTCCAGATGATAATGTCTTCCTTTTTCAGTCCTCCCATGTTTTCCCACTGCTTTTTCTGTTGTATTTCAGTCTTACCAGGAAAAAAAAATCTGTAAACTTTGATAGTGATGATACCCAGTACAGATCACTGGGCCATGATGAGACCTCCAAACATTTTTTGGGTAGGGCAGCAGCTTATGCAGGGCCAAAAAAGAGGGCACCGATTTCCATAACTGGATATGTAAACTTCTGCATAGGTGCAAATTCAGAAATAATAACTATTATTTAAATTAGGGATGTGTATTGTATCGTTAAAATGTATGATAACGATACAATAAGGTCATTATCGTGCATGTGTTTAACAATAACGATACGATAGAAAAACCTACGATAATCATCATAGACGATAATTTTTAGACAATTTTATCGTTTTATCGGACTGCCATATAAATATACCTATAACTTCTGTATTTTAAAAGTTAGAGGCTTGAAACTTGGCCACAGTGCTTATGGGGTATGCCTAAGTATGTGTATGAAATTTGAGATCGATCCCTCCAACCCTCGATTTTATATGAATTTTGTAAAGATCATTTCCGTTCTGACAGGTCAGAATGACAGCTCGCCATGTGCGTTCATTCAGACCTGTCAGAACGGAAACGATCTTTTAAAAATTCATATAAAATCGAGGGTTGGAGGGATCGATCTCAAATTTCATACACATACTTAGGCATACCCCATAAACACTGTGACCAAGTTTCAAGCATCTAACTTTTAAAATACAGAAGTTATAGGCATTTTTTTCTTTAAAAACAGGGCTGCAACAAATATCTTTTTTCACGATAATTATCATGAAGATGATACGGTTCACCTACGATATGAATGAAGACGATATTTTTTGGCGTGCACACCCCTAATTTAAATAGAAATACAAGGCATCTTATCATAGATGAGGAGCTTTTTATAATTATTTACATGTAAACTGGACTTGAATTGAACAGCCCATCAAATAGAGGACATTTCAAAATAGAGAACAGGCCTCCATAAAGTAGGACATTGGCCACCTCATTTCTGGGACACAATTTAGCCTCAAGTAAATGCCTGGAATATTGCATAATGGAGCAGAAAAGCACAACCATGAACCTTTGGTTGTGTGGTGAAAAAGATAATGTGCAGAATGCTTTATTTGATGATGATGATGATGATGATGATGATGATGATGATGATGATCTAAATGTCCTTGAATAAAAAGGAATCTTTTCAAGGAGGGGAGGGGAGGGGGAAATAGCAAAGTCTTGGAGTGCAGCTTCCTTTGGGATCTTCGGCTGAGACTAATTAAAAACCAGCCAGCAACTCCACTGTCAATTTGCATATTTGCTGCTTTGAAGCTGTTATGAATATGCATGGAAATGCTTTACGAGCACTGAACCGCTTCAAATCCCACCCACCCCCAAATAGACTAATCAATAAAATGGAAAGGACTTTGTATGGCAACAATGCATACAACCTCATTCGTATTGCAATACCAGCAGGGGGTGGGGAGGGGGCACAATATTATGCACGGAAATAAATGGTCATTCATTTTTCTCATCACCACAGGGAGCTAAATAACATCAACCCATTACGTGGGCAGAACATCATCTTCTCTTTGTTGCATAGGATTTAATTTCTGTTTTATCTCTTCGCATTACCAATCGCTAGGGCCTACCAGTTCTGCTTTCTCAATATATGCCCCCCCCCTCTCCAAAAGCAGAACAAAATAATTGCACTGTTGTTCCACTGCAGGAGACATTGGGCAGCATGCACTGATATAAACAAATGGTTTGGTCTGGTTTGGCTTTATTACCCCCTCTCCCCATTCCAATTGCCCTTGATGTGTAGGGAGGGGAGTGAGCTTGTGCCTACCCTGAAAGGACAAACAGGAATAGATGGAGAAGGTGCGCAAATGAGCTTCTAAGCTGGGGTCTGTCCTCCATCCACACCTGATTTGAGGGCTAGGGTTCAGCACTTTGGATAGTCCCTTTAGAGTTCTGGCTGGGACATGTTCCATAGAGGACTGTCCTCAGGTGTTTTTTTTTAAAAAAAGGGCGAGGTACATGTCTTCTGGAACCCATCTCTGTTAAAATAAAAAACACATATACGCTACTGTCCCTATTCTGCTTTTGGGGGTACATGGAGAAGACTTTTAAAGCCGTCTAATACCTGAAGATGGGGCCTCACACAACATGGCCTGCTGGTTCCACATTGGAACACAGAGTTTATTTTGTGGCAAAGTTACCCAGAGCAACTCAGCTTCTTTCCAAAACATGTAAGCTGTAATTCTTACAAGTCTGAGCGCAGAATCACAGGGTTGTCGGCCTCTGAATCGGCCCCTGCAGTGACAATTTGCTCTCCAGTGGTTAGCAAGTTTAGCTGCTTGCCAAGAAAAAGCTTCTCTTGCTGCCAGTTTTTGCAGGTTCAACCTCTCTTAAAGGTAGGCAAAGCAACACATCCAGCCAGGGTTTTTTGCCCACTTGACAACTCTAATTTCTTGCTGTCCACAAAGCTGTATTATTATTTTTCCAGAGAGGAAGGGAGCGACTGAAGTTTTTTCAGCCAAAGTTATTCATGCAGTTTCCAGAGACAGGCCTTTGAATAAGCAGCCCACTTAAGAAGCATCAAAAGTTTGCTGTTTTTTTTCCCCGCAACTAAATTACACATTCTAAGGACTCCACTCATCTTCAAAGGGAAACACACTCATCCTTGTCGTAGACGATGAGGCTACACTGGCTGTCTCGCCTCCAGTATCTTCTCTTGAAAAAGCCTTTACTCTTATTCCTGCATCCTTCTCCATCTAGAAGCCATCGCGTATGTCATCTGCCCACGCCTTTTTTGGCTAATAGACTGTGATCGCCCGCATTGAAACCAATTCTTTCCCAAACTCCACTATAACGGGAACAGATTCAACAAATGTTACGTTGAATGAAGTATCAAGAAGAGAAGGCTGTACGGAGAACGCAGACTAAGACCCTATCCACATTGCCCTTAAAACGACTTATATTCTGTTTAAAAGTGTGTTTTTTTTAAGTTGTTTCATTACGCGGTAGGACACACTGAGCAGTACTTACGTTTCATAGTGTCTGCCTCCTCCGTCCTCAAAGTGTTCACTGGTGCATTACAGGGTTAATTCCTTGACTCTTCTTCTTTAGTTTTTGTTTTGCAGGCTGCTTGAGTTATGGAGACAGAAGTGGGCAGGTCAAGCAGCCTGCAAAACAAGTCAAGGAATTAACCCTGTAATACACCAGTGAACACTTTGAGAACAGAGGAAGCAGTCACTATGAAACTTAAGTACTGCTCAGTGTGTCCTACTATGTAATGAAACGACTTTAAAAACACATTCTAAACAGAATATAAGTCGTTTTAAGGGCAATGTGGATAGGCTAGCCGAGATTTAATAACACATTCCAGAGGGGTGTTACTTCATTGCAGCCCAAACAACTAAGACTCTTGTAAGATGAATACATTTATTATGGCACAAGCAAGCTATTGCCCTCTCAGAGAGAAAGGGCCATGCAGCTAGCAGCAGTTACCAATACAAAACTGAAATTGAATGCACAATGCCAGATAAATAATTCTGGCCCTTCCTGGTATGGCAAGTCAAGGGGGCCAAAATACACAGGACCCTCTGCCTCTGGTTTGGCTTCGATATATTTGATGCACAAAGAATATGTAAAAGCATATGAAGAGCCATACTGGATCAGACCAAAGCATAGGAGTCTCCTCAAGAGTAGGAAGCCTGACAGTCTGGCTGTTTGCAGTTGAGTCTTTACATTAAGGGGAAATCACATTGCTTAGCCGGGCGTTTGTGCTTCCTGCTTTTTGCCACCATTGTCGTGGGCTATATTACATGAACGGAGAGGGGCGACCACGTTGTTTGAATTGAATACTTTTCCTCTAAGTGTCTTCAATTGAGACAGTGCCATTTAGTGGCAGAAGATCCCACTTTTTCAGATATTACCACTTTAAAGGTGGTCCTTTTTATGACAGAATTTTCAACGGATGCAATGGGAGATGTCCTGGTTGTTCACAATATTATTTAAAAGACCAGCAAACAGTTGTGAGTGGCCAATCATGAGTGTGCAATAAATCGCTGATTTAGAGGAGCCCTGGGTGGGAGTCTCAGGACCAGGCTACGTCAGTTCTGGCCTATCAACTGCTGGAACAATACAGGTTCTAAATGCTGCCTGGGGAACCTTTCATGTTTCTGACTCCTAACTACTCCTGAATCTGTGCTTGTCTTTGGCTTCCTGACCTTGAGTTTGTGCAAAGATCTGGTTAATGCATTCTCTGGTGCATTTCTGTCCCGTTTGATCTCAGCCTCTGTTTGGAACTCTGCATTTTGGGCTGGCCTTGCCACCCAAGGCTGCCTGTGACCCTCAGGGCCTGACCAGCCTGTGCTGTACTCTGGAACATCTGGACCAGGAACAGTAGTGTATGGCTAAATTTTGAAATGCAGCCACTCATCATGACAGTCCCTGTAGACACCCCCCCAAAGAGGGTCCAACCCTACAGGCAGCTGTGTTGATCCATATCAACAATCCAGTTTTAGGAGTTTCCATCTGCTAAGAACTTTGCTTTTGTAAAGCTAATGATCATGAATTGCCCACTCAAGTCCAAGCCAATCCAAAATGCTTTACAGTACAACAGGGAAGAATATATTGTTACTGGGAAAATTCAGGTGCCCCCTTCCCTTCTGTGTACAAAATCTGTCTGGACAGGCAGATGAATTGGTCTTCAACACTAATGATAAGCCCATGTCCTCTGCTGAATCTGAAGGCAGCAAGCTAATTTAGAGGGCACAGAGTAGGCTGCAAGACACACAGCTTTCTCCTTGAACACCTTGCTGCTGCCGCCCAGCATCTGCCACCTGAGGCAACTGCCTCCCCCTGCCTAATGGTAGGGCCGGCCCGATCTCCTTACTAATAAAATAAAAACTACTGGCACTGCATTCCTGTGAGCTCTGGCTCCACTACACATCTGGTCAGGAACAGTTGCTCAAACTGGAAAGTTTGCTTGCAGTTCAATCCATTCCTGCAGCAAGTGGAAGCAAAGATGGATAGGCTGTCTTGGTCAGAAGCCCAATAATTGTCTAATTTCTCCCCTCTTGATGAAACGGTTTGGTCTCTAATGTATGCCTTTCTTTACATTTTTATCAAACTCATATTTGTAGCACAAATCACACACACCATTGTTGCAAAGCCCTGTTATTTTTTCCTTTTTTATTTTTGCATTTCAAATGCATGGTCCATAAGAGAGAAACAAAGAGAAAAGATACAAAACCCGAAGCAATGGTAAAATACAAAACCAGGTTGCACCAGGTTCAAGTCTCATCTTTCTTAAAAGACAATGCGATTCTTCAAAACTACTGTAGGAATTCTAACATGACAGCATTGTATGACACTGTTTCTCCAAATAAGAATTCGATATGGAAAATCTGAGAGCATTGGACAAGAGAAGGGAAGAACCAAAAGAAGAAAGATTCCCCCCACCACCACCAAAAAAAGGCTTAAGTGCAGAATAAAGGGAACAAGTTCATAAATGCATTTAATACATTTAGCATGATCCTCTTCAAACTACAATCCCTGAATGCTGAGCCAGGTAGCAGGTCTCCAAATGGATGTGGCGCATGATGTACCAAAAGGGGCAACTTGCAAGGAATGAAACTGGAAATTGGCACATGAACAACCCACACTGTTAAGTCCCCTTGATAGATGGAACCTACTCTTATTCATTTAGTCTACCGCCATTGATGGAGTAAACTGCACCTTTGGGGCAAATAGCAGCAGGCGAGGTGATATTCTGCCAAATCAGGAGCAACTTCCAGATTGGGAAGCCCCACAACAGCATCTCTCCAAAAATAAAATTGGCATTTTAACCATGCTTTTTCAAAAAGCATTTTTATCAAAATGGATGATTTGGTCCTACATAGCAACTATAATACAGAAGCAACTCACTAGGAAGGGGGAGGTGGGAAAAGGAAGGGGGATGCTTAATCAAACTCAATCATGTTCAATGCTGGCGTCAAGGTTTGGAGTGGTCTGCCGAGGGCCCACATCCCAATGGGGAGCCATTGACAAGATCCCTCTAGCCTTGCTCTTCCTCCTCCTCCTTGCAATGTGCTTGTTCACCTGCCTCTTGCACTGTTCCGGAAAATGGTGGCAGTGAGAAGGAGGAGCAGTAGATGCCACTTGCCTCCTCGCTCCCTGGCCCTCTGCCTCTCAAGCCAGCAAGTGGGAACAATGATGGGAAAGGAGGAGGAGCAACAGCCACTGGGGACAATGGTGACGAGAAGGCAGACTCACTCAGGAATGGGGCCCATGGAGGGTGTCTTGCCCAAAGACCCTCAGAGACCTGGAGCCAGCACTGCTTCCACACACAAAAGTAGCATGTCAAGGGGAACATTCAGCCTAGCCTGATCTCTGACCACAATGTATTTCTATGAACAGAGAGACGTCTTGTTTTTTAATGAGGGGGTAGTCAAATGTCCAACCCTCGATTACACTTTCAACATGAGCATGGCTGCTGAAACTGCTTGATTTGGTCAAATGGATTGGCAGGACCTTAAAAGCAAAAGTTGCCACACTCAATTTCCCAAGGAAATTAAGAATGCAAGAAGAACCATGCTGGATGAGACTAAGGATCCATCTAGTCCAGCACTCTGTTCACACAGTGGCCAACCAGCTGTTGACCAGGGACCCACAAGCAGGACATGGGTGCAACAGCACCCGCCCACCCATGCTCCCCAGCAACTGCCTCTGATACTGAAGGTAGCACATAGCCATCAGGTTGAGTATCCATTGATAGCCTTCTCATCCAGGAATTGATTGATCCCCCTTTTAAAGCCACTCAAATTGGTGGCCGTCACTACACCTTGTGGTAGTGAATTCCATAGTTTAACTTTGCACTGTGTTGTTCTGGTTTGAAAAGACCATCCCTTCCATCTTCCACAGTAAATGAACCAGTTTGTTTATGTGTCCAGAAGCTCTTAATGGTCAAATTAAACCAAGTACAAATCACAAATATGACTGCTTAACATTGGAAATCAATGTCATCGTGTGGAAGCTTGACCACATGCTCAACTGCATTTTCTTCAAGGCACAGTCATGCCCTGAGCCAGAGTCATAGAGTTGGAAGGTCCATCACAGGCCATCTGTTCCAGCCCCTGCTCATGCAAGGTCTGCAATGCAATGACAGCAGCAGGCGGCTAAAACACCTCCAGCCAAGGAGAGCCACCACTGCCTGAGTGAATCAAGGAGACAGTCATTTTTAAATTAAATATTATTTTGCAAAATTATATTCTTGAAGCTATTTCTTTCCTCTCTTTTTTCCTCCTCTTATTACTCCCAGATCGGCTTTCCCTAACCTCCACATGTGTTGAATTACAACTCCCATCATCCCAAGCCATCAAATAGCCATTGGTTGCATTCAGCTGCAGGGAACTGTAGTCCAACACATCTGTAGGGCACCAGGATGGGCAAGTGTGTCCAAATCCTTGCTCCCCAAGGCTAGTTGCACCCGGCTTCCCTTAGAGATACAGCATTACCCCTTTGCCTACCAATTCCTCAGCCCAGAAGTAAGCCCAAAGGAAGACCAATTGGGTCTTGCTGTTGATGCTTGGAAAAACAAGTTGCTGGGACAAAATAGCACCTGGAGAGAAAGGCCTCAATCAACGTGGCTCATTGCACCTTGACGCTAGATGAACGTCACTTTTTATTGGAGCAGCAGGCTGGTATCCCACAAGAAAGGGATTTCAGTCCCATTGATAATAATGTTGCGTGTTTAGTAAGATGGCTGCATGCAAAGGAGAGCAGGAATTTGGAAAGGTCCAGTTAAGCATGCAGGAGAAATACCCAGTCCTCTTTTTCATCTGGGTACTCTGAAGGTGTGATGAAAGAATTGAGCACTATTTGGCCTATGTCCTGATTTTACATCATGACACAGCTCTATGCTTTGATTTAGAGCTCCACAAAGAGCTAGTTCACATGACTAGAGTATGGGTTGAGCTGATTTACATCATCCCTGGCTGTACAGTGACAGTGCTGTGCAATCACTTCAGCAGGTACTCAGCTGATATATTTACTTATATAGCTGTAGATTTGTATCCTCTACTCCTCTGCAGCTTCACCCTTACAAGATTTCTGCATGAGGAGATGATGACTCGTCCAAGGCTTCCAAGAGCAGATTTGGACTTGGGCATGTCCATGTCCACCCCTGATGTTCTAGCCAGGACCCCATAGTAGTTCTTGAGCCTTGATTAAGGAATCAAGGCAAACCATTCAAATGTGGGCTCACAGCGGCATGATAAATATGCAAAGCAATTAATCACAAGGCCACTTCACACAATGCGTGCCACTCACGACGCAACATGCCCATCTTGTTTTGTGCCTCAGCCCTGAGATGGACTGAAGTACAAGGACGCCTCGTGGCTCCAGATCCATTTCCTTCCCCCACCCCCTGCTCCCGCCAAAATGAGATTTCAGTGGAATCTTCTTTGTGGATTGGTTTTGTTAGATAGCCCCACCCCCACCCACCCCACACATAAAACATGCTGAAATAATATCCTAACCAGTTTTACGTAATTACTAATTGATCTGCATTGTAATTATGCAGAAAGGAGGGACACTTATTCCTTCTAATTCTATTCTGACCTAGTGAGGTGGAGCTAAATTATACAAATGATGAGTAGATCTCAGGCATGAAGAGTTTTTCATACCTTCCATCATTCTGGCTTTTCTACCAATTAGGTATTTAATTAGTTCCCCCTTCCTACTGAGGGTTCTACAATCTATCCTCTTTTCTAGTTGGCACATGGCAGATCACCTCCAGGGTCAGCTAAAACATCTCTTCAATCAACCCACCTTCTTATCCAAAGTTTAGATTAATTTGTCTTCTTTCTCTGGAGCTCAGCAACTGGATATTATTATTATTATTATTATTATTATTATTATTATTATTATTATTATATGTTTTTAGTGACAGACCATCTCCAAGAAGTATCACAACTTTTTAATTAAAGGAAAGTTTATTTCAGTATTCAAATTAGTCTCATAGCTGCTTGGGGGAAAGATGGGCTTCAGAATACATGGTGTACGGTGAAGTACTGCCTCCTCAAAGATGGAGGTGGGAGAGAGAGAGAGAGAGAGAGACTAGCAGCCCTTACCTTCACTCATGCATTCAAATGTTTACTACAACTAGAAACCGACAGTGAAGGAAAGAGTTTTGCTCAGGTTTAATCCAGGTTAATGCTATACATCTTTAAATACACAATTCAAAAGTTTACATTATGTCATGCAGTCCCTGTGATGGAATGACACACTGGCCTTGTTGTCCCCTGTTGGTTTCATGATGTTCAGAGCCTGGAGCTTAGGTAGGACAGAGAACTGGAAGAAAAAGGGCAGGGGGAAGCAGGGGAAACAAGACAATTCAGGATATGGAGGTTTATGGTCATTTGGAGATACGAATTTTTATTGTTGAGCAGAAATTTAGCATAGCCAGGAACTGGTACTCAGCATCCTTCAGAAACTTTCTTGGCTGGAATAGCTAACCTTGCAACATTGACCAGTACATTTGGATTAGAAGGCTTTTCTATCATTCTGCTGTGTCCTCTACCTGGTACATGGTCCTTCTGTTGACAAAGTAGTACAAGAGAACCAGCTGCTTCAAAGCAAACTTCCAGGCCATTCACTAGCATGTAACTCCTTGTCCAGAGTCCACCGCTGTGTCAATGCATAAACCTGGGACACACATATCCAAGCCAGGCAGCCATGTCCGTGATCTGTCCTCTCTGTTGGTTTCCCACAATGCCCGTGGGACATTGTGGGAAATTTAAATGATGACTCATCACAGCACTGCTATCCACCAGGTAAGTCCAGGGCTCACCAACATGGGAGGGAGCCCACTAGGGGCTCCTCTCAGCCCTGCAAAGGTCATAGGTGATGCACTAGAAGCCGCCTTTATAAGTGATGCGAAGGACTTAGTGATGCAGAGGTTTCGTCAGGGCTCAGATGTGCAAAGTTTCTGAAAGCCACACAGCAAGTGCGCTGTTCTCTACATTGCTTTTTCATCTGTTCCCTACAGGGTGTATCCAGACATACCTAATTTTAGGAATGAGCCCACTGTAGAAGCACATTGTCTAATTTCATTGTTGTCAGATGTACAATCTTCTCCCTTAAAAGAACAGGGTGAAACAGTTCTTCCTGTCTGTAGCAGAAACTAAGATGCACAGTGATGTGAACTGTTGTGATCACTGTTTCCCTTTTCCCAAAAAGCAGATTCAATTAAAAAAACAACACTGAATCTGCTTCTCTCTTTCTTTTCTTTGGAAACAGAGGAGGCAGAAGAAGTAAGTGTACATTTCACTGAGTCTTTGTACATGCAGCCCTTTAAAAACAAAAATAAAATAGAAGACGGCCTGCCAGAAGATAAAACTGGCAAGTACGGTTGTTCAAATGGGCTAGGAGAAGTCAGTCTCAAGCTGCAGAAGAAGAAAAAACCCATATAGATGCTAATTTGTACATCCTGGGATCCTAATTTGTATATAAGCCTGGGAAATTGTAGGATGTAGCCCGCATAGAAATGTGCAATACCCCCTGCAATGTGAAACGGTGTCTTTTCAGAGGTGGCTCCGGCTCCAGCTCCAAGGCAGAAGCTCCTGTTTGGAGAGTGTCCCATCTTTTGGGAGGGGAGGTAGCTCAACGGTGGGGCACATGGCTTGCATGGAGATCTCAGTACAACCCTTGACATCTCCACGTAAAAGGATCAGGTGGTAAGAAAGACCCTCTGCCAGAGATACTTGACAGTTGCTGTCAGTCACAGTCAGGGATGGGGGTGAAATTTGTTTGATGAAGTTGCCTAATTTTGCACTTTCAAACATATATGCAAACTGAAATTTATCTTTCAAAATACACTCTTCTCCCAATTTTGCTATGATAGCTCTCCAGTCAAAACAGTCATGTTTAGGTACAAAAATTAGTTTAAAAATAACATTAGAAATTGCATTGTCTTAGGAAAACAGCTAACCAAAATGCATATATTAGGAGAAATTAACACAAAAATGTGTGTGAAATTTTGTGCAAAACTTTTTTTTTTTTAATTAAACTGATGTGGAAACGGGACAGACTGAACTGAAGACTGGAAAAATTAGAAACTAACAGAAAACTGAAACTGACAGATTCGTTGATCCCTAGTAACAGTAGACTAGGAGTGGGCAACTTTGGGAGGTCCGGGGGGACATTTTTGTCCCCCTCAATCCCCCTGCAGGCCACATACACCCTCACCCTGCACAGGTGTCAAAAATGGGGGAAAGAATAAAAAATAAAAACAGACCTGCTACAGAGCACCCAATGGGTCAAATTTAGCTTGCATAAAAACTAATTTTGACCCTTTGGGTGCTCCATAGTAGCTATTTCTTTGCAAACAAAAAGGGGTGCCCCTGAATTTTGAGGAGTGCAGGGGCTGCACTGGGAGGCTGTGGTGACCACACACAGCCTGTGGATACGTGCTACCCACCCCTGAAGGAACCACTGGCCTGACTCAATATAAGGCAGCTTCCCTTGTCCCTATTAATAGTTACCTTTTAAAATGTAGTCAGTTAGCAACGTAGGGACCTTTTCATTGTCCTCCTTCATTGCAAAAAGAACTGAGGAAAGAAGTTGGGGAGAAAACCCATTAGTATATCATTCTGAAGGACTACCTTGTCCCATTACAAGTTGCCCATACATTGAGATCATCAACTGAGGTCTTCAGAATAACCTTCCATGGTGAAGTGGGTGGCTCCCCGTGAGAGGGACCTGTTCGGACATGTGTTCACAGAGCAACATCTTTAGCGGCTTTTACAGTGCAATCCTATGCATGTCTACTCAGAATTGTGATCAGTGGGACTTACTCCCAAGTAGGGACATACGGATTTTGTTAAATTCCTTCTGTTTGTGTTTCACGGATTGTCAGGTGTCTTTTGTCCTGTCATCCACTCATTGACAGAATCTGATTTTTTGGCGGGGAGGGGGGATGTATTGAGAATTTTGTTCCTGTTTGCAAAGGTGCACTTCTGCAAAGCGCCCTTCCCAATAGTAAAGTGCTGGTCTGTAAGTCTGGAAAAAGCAGCTCCATTGTGGAATCTGCAGGTAAGACATATAGAAATCTGAACTCATTTGAACCTGCTGCTGATTTTTCTGATGTCCCTACTCCCAGGTATGCAGCAATAAGGATTGCAATCTTGGGCATCAGATGAGAAATGATTTTAGCAATGTTGACCTGTTCCATTTATGGCCATAGTACTAATGCTGATGATGTCCTGATTGGTTGTTGATTTCTAAGCAGTTTGTTATTCATTCATTTCATTTCATTCGCTACATTTTACACCAACTAATAAGCAAAGCTCTCTTGGCAGGTCACAAAAATTAAAATCCTGAACTATAACATAAGACATAATGTAAAACCATTCATACACAAAAAATGGTAAACAGTCTGACATAGGCAAAAGTAATTAACAATAAATTACTAGGACCCAATAAAACAACTAATATTATAAAAAAGATCCATCATTAACCAGTGAATGCCTTTAGTTTTGTTACAAAAGATGCAATATTATTTATTGGTCAGCTGTTTAAGAGAGCAATCCTATGGCCCTTAGACAGTGTCTGCGTGGCCATAGGATAGTTCAGATTCCTAGATCCAAGGTTAGAGACAGTGCTCTGACCTCAGACTCAGGAGTCCAAATTCCCTGCCCCTTTCCCCCTCACAGCCAGCACAGAGAGAATTCTGCTGGCTGCTTCTCCAAGGTCGCAAAGGGGCGTTTCTGTGGGCAGGGTGGGGAGGGACTATGGAGGTTGGCTTACAAAGAATCCTCTGGCCTCCCCCAGCCTCCTGCCCTCCCGCTCCACAGATCCCCAACTAGATGGGGGGAAACTCTTCGGGGTTCCAGATAATGGAAGCAGTGGCAAAGAGGCCCAATCTCAGCACCTGAGCCACCATGAGCATGCCAGGGCCTGCAAGAACTGACGCTGCTCACCACGGCATCCTTCTTTTTCAAAACATGTTGACGTTGGGGGGGGGGGACACACTACATACATGGTTACAGATGCTCATATTATTTTTACTTTAAATATGAATTATCCTTTTCCACAACAAAATTGTGTTTATTCCCCAGTAAATGTGTTTCCTATCAGGGCAGAAGAAACAAACTGCATTTTCTTAGTGTAGTCATGATAGTGCTATGTTTTAAGTGAGTTTAAAATGCAAAACTCCACATCAGTTTGTTTGTTTAATCAAGGTTGACAAACAGGGTTTTTTGGGTATTGTTGTTGTTGTTGTTGTTGTTTTGTGTTTTTTGGTGTGTGTGTTTGCTCTAACACATCAGGAATGTGGAAGCAGCTGCAATGCATGGAACAGCAGTGGGAGGAGGGAAAACAGACATCTTAGTTGTGTGTTTTACAGTTGAAGCAATATAACATGATCGTCTAAACGTGGGGGTGGGCTACAAGATCAATATATTCAGGGTTAAAATTACCTAGCTGCTGTGATAAGATAATTCAAAATTCCCTTATACGTGCCTCTGAAATAAGAGTTAATAAAGTGTGTCTCATGAAGACCTCAGGTTAACTTAGCAAGAGGAAAACACGTAGGGGAATTAATGGTAGCTATATTCCTAAAGCCGAGGACAAAAGGTTAAGAAAAAACTGATACAGCAATAGACTTTGCCTTCTTAGGAGACAAGTTATGTCAACATTACATCTGGCAAAGATTGCAACGTTTGTGGATTCCATCTCTTAGTCAAAGATAGAGTTAACTGAATCCACATCAGAAGATTCTTTGAAGCTTATGTTTATTCTAGATAATTCAGGATTGGTAGAAATTAATTACTGTTTAACTGAACCAGATCCATGTATCCCTGTATGATCTTTTCTATTTAAGGTTGTTCAAAATATGTAGCCAGTACCATTTTCTAGGTTTTGATTCCTGGATGGTCACTTCTTGCAAGAAGGAAATTAAAGAGCTGCAGCCAGTTTTCGATCTTACACGTGTCTTTCGTCTGATTGGGATAGTGACAGTTGGGACACGAAACTACATGAGTCTAATTTCAAGACTCTTACCACACTGCACAACTGGTTTTGAGAGGAAATATGCATTAAAATATGTATATTCGAAAGAAAATGGGTATTTAAATACATTTTTACTTTTTATTATTTTTTTATTTATTTATTGTATTTATATCCCAGCTGTTTTTCTACAAGGAACCCAAGACGGCATACATAGAATCATAGAATCATAGAATAATAGAGTTGGAAGGGGCCTACAAGGCCATCGAGTCGAACCCCCTGCTCAATGCAGGAATCTACCTTAAAGCATCCCTGACAGATGGTTGTCCAGCTGCCTCTTCAATGCCTCTAATGTGGGAGAGCCCACCACCTCCCTAGGTCATTGGTTCCATTGTCGTACCACTCTAATAGTCAGGAAGCTTTTCCTGAAGTCCAGCCGGAATCTGGCTTCCTGTAACTTGAGTCCATTATTCCATATCCTGCACTCTGGGTTGATCGAGAAGAGATCCTGGCCCTCCTCTGTGTGACAACCTTCCAAGTATTTGAAGAGTGCAATCATGTCTCCCCTCAATCTTCTCTTCTCCAGGCTAAACATGCCTAGTTCTTTCAGTCTCTCCTCATAGGGCTTCTCTCCATATTATCATAACAACAACCCTGTGAGGTAAGTTAGGCTGAGAGTCAGTGACTAGCCCAAAGTCACCCAGTGAGCTTCCGTGGCCGAGTGGGGACTAGAACCCAGATCTCCCGACTCCCAGTCCAACACTCTAACCACTACACCACACTGGCTCCTTTAAATGTACTTTCAAATGCCTTTTAAAAAAAATTGAGGAGAAATGTGGAAATGAAACAAAATTCTGGCTAAAAACCTGCACTAGTAAAACAGGGGCTTCCACCCCTACTCAGAATGTGGGAAAGTAAAACATACTAGTCAAATGCTAGTCACATTACTTCATGCTCTGTTGGTAGCAACTTGAATACCAACGATTCAAGGTCCTGTATTTTAAGGGGTTGGTTGGACAGTTCTTCCAGCTCAGTAAGTGATCTCATCTAAATATATCTTATGTTTGCATCACAGTCTGATGCAGTGTTGCACACCAGTTAATTAGAAAAAAAACACAAATTCATCCCTGGTAACCTCTTTGCCAAGGCTTTGCCTCGAGACACAAATTGTCACTTGCACAAAACTCGCTTTGTGCATAAACCAGCCATTCATAGCGCTTCGCTCTTTTCAAGAGAACTAAGACAGTGTTTGTTCCAGTCAGTTCAAAACACAGTTGCCATGGAGACTCAGAAGGAGACAGATGATTCTCCCAGAATGCACCAAGGCCCTGTCACAACATTGCAACCTTTCCATTTTGGATCCACAAATTGTTCACTCAGAGTTAGAGGCTAAATCCTCTCGCCGGCAAACTTGGATGTTTATGAAATAGCTTTTGAAGATGCAAAGCATTCTAGAACATGCTGGTTTTTTTAGGGCAGGAGCTTAGATATTAAGCAGTAGCAACAAGCAAAAAAGGAGGAAGAATGATTTGATAATAAATACAGACGATTAATTGGCCATAACAATTTATAGAAGCATTTTTTAAAAAACACCTATCTCTACAATATTCACCTTGGAGAGTCTGTATTTCCTCCATTTTGGGCCACCCTTGAGCTCTTTTCACACTTTACAAAGAATGCACATAGAGAGGGAAATTGGGATCGCGCCCACTTCCATTCTCTACACAGCATATACTCTGTGTAGCTGCTGAGATCAGCGCTTGCAGCAACTTTCCTTCCAGGACATCCAGACTGGGACCACAGGGGGAGGAAATCCCTAAATTCCCTCTCTGCCCAAATCATAGTCCTGCTACAGATTGGGTTCCCCTGCAGCTTCCTTCAGTAAACTCAAACTAGCCAGTCTTGAATTTAACATCAGATGCTGCGGTGTGGTGAAGCCAGGGAAGTGCTGGCACTTTTGGTTAGCAGGGACACTGATTTAATCTGCCATTCCCTGCTCCTGCTGCACTTAGCTGCAGGGCTCACAATTACTGGGGTGCAGGGGGGGGGGGGAGGAGGAGGAATTTTCTCAGCAACCATTTATAGTCATGAACTATCCCTGTTGTAATGCAAAGTATTTTGGGGTGGCCTGGTCTTGAATAGGAAATGAAGACACATTGCTATTATAAAAGACCTGCCCCTGGGAAAGGTGAAATCTGCTCGAATTGGTTTGTTGATATGGATCAACACAGTTGCCTGAAATCTTAGTCTCTCTTCGGAGGCGTGGCTATGGGGACTGTCATGATGAGCGACTGCGCTTCCCAATTCATCTCCACACCACTGGTCACCACTTCATTTCATTGTCATTAATTACATTTTTATACCGCCCCACCGTCGAAGCTCTCTGTTCAAAGTGTGGATATTAGGGAAGAAGGCGTGCATGAGTGCCATCACCTTCACCAGTGGAGGGTTTTATAGGACTGCCTTCCCCAACCTGGCTCCTTCCAGAAGTGTTGGATTCCAACTTCCATCATCCCTAACAAGCACATGGCTGGGGATAATGGGAGCTATCATCCAACACCTCTGGAGGGCGACAGTTTTGGGAATGTTGTCATACAGTTTTATTCTCCTGAATCTGTGGGATTACAATTCAATGCCAGTTTTATACAAGCAAGCAAATGCAAACCTTCTCCGTTAAGAGCTTTTGTTCCCAATATGGTGCTTGCGGGGAAGAAGCACCATATTGGGAATAAGGGACTCGCTGTTTTCAAATATTTTTAAAGGTGTCTGGATGGAGAGAGAAAACCCGTCTGCTCAAATAGAACAAAAATTAATGAGTTTCAACTCCAGAAACGTGTGTGTTACACAGCAGGAAAATGTATCAAATTATATGAGCATTATACTAATGGAATAGGCCACTTAAGGAAATTGTAGGATTCTCGTCTCCTTCCCCCACTTTTTTTTAACTAGATACCTGAGCATTAATCAAGTATTTTTGGAGGGGGGGGGGAAATAACCATGTAATTATTTATCCCAAGGATAAGCAGCATACATCCCCCTCAGACTTTTTTGTAGCCCCGGGCCATAAAGGGTTACCTTTATGCGTATGACCCTTACAATGTTGCATGGTCTCTCTATGATATTCTCTCTATGATATTCTTTAAATAGCATAGGGCTGATGTTTATCCTGAATTTTATCAGATTGGGAGAGGGGGGTGGAGGAGGAGGAGGAGGAGGAGAAGAAGAAGAAGAAGAAGAAGAAGAAGAAGAAGAAGAAGAAGAAGAAGAAGATAATGTCCTATTCCTTTTTAAGCACATCTTAGATAGGCATATTGAGGACACGTTCGGTCACTCTCATCTGCGTCTTTTATTCCTTTGTTTACTTCAAAGTGTACACCCTGTCTCTCTTTTATCAAAATAAGAGCAGCAAACCATAATAATACAAAAATGAAGAGGAGCCATATAAAACCATCACAATAGTAACTACAGTTGCAATTCTATACATACTTACCTGGAAGTAAGCCCTATTGAACTCTATGAGTTCTACTTACTTCTGAGTAGACATGTATAGTGATTGCACTATAAGGCTGCAATTCTATGCATGCTTACTAAGTAGAAAATCTCACTTTAAGACAATGGGACTCACTCCTGAGTAAGCATGTTTTGGATTACATTGTACAGCACCAAACTACTAAAAAGTGCCTAAATAAAAGGGTTTTGCCTTTTTCTTGGGAAATCTGGGGTTGGATCTGGATTTAGTCATACCTATGACTAAAAATGGATCTAACCCCTGAAGTGCTTTGCTTGGGTCCCCTCTACAAGATTTCGGTTTGACACCCGGTTGTCCGATTATGCACATCTACTGATGATTGCTTTTACGGCTAATCCCTATATACAGGAGGTGTTGAAGCACATTACGGGCTGTATGAAAGGCGCTTTAAAGTTGTAGACATGTAAGTAATGCGCTTTGATTCACCCTTTATTCTCCCCGTCCACCAGAATCTCCCGCCTTTCCTAAGTTACTTGCCGGGAATTACCTGATTAACATATTCGGCTACCTGTCTCCCCCCCCCCCTTCGCTTGATTGCCATTTGAAGTGACCTGCTCAGGAGTAAATGGGAATGTGCCTCACACACACATGTCAAAACAGACAGGGGGATGCTGCTTCATTCCTTCCCCCTCCTCTTCCCAGCAAGCTCAACAATAGTAAAACCAGGGGAAGATATGATTGCTAATGATGCGCACATCTGCACATCCTTCCTACCCCCTTTACTTCTCGTGAAACCACCTCCATCTGGCTCCGTGTCTCCATGAACGAAATGTTCTCTTAGGGGAGTTAAAATAAACTTTATTTTCCTTTCACATTGGGTCCCCTCTTCCTGGAGCTTCCATCTGGAGAGATGGAGAACAAGGAGGAAGTTGCCAGGAGGAGACAAGAAATAAAACTAAATGAAAAAGTGGGAGGTTTTCCCAGCGAAAGGGAAGTTCTATGCATGACATCACGACCATCTGATTGTTAATGCGCTTCCTCACAAAATTGTTTACACGGACATAAGGCGCTCTTACTCCCGTGGTAAATGAAAACTCGCTATTTAATGCGCATTCGAAAATGCGAATAATCGGACATAAAAAGCGCCTGCACCCCTCATTTGCGCTCCGCTCTTGTAGAGGTAAATTTGGTAATGTGCCTTGAAAGAGCTTTAAATCGCTCTTGTAGAGGCACCCTTGGTCTCTCTCTCATTTGAGAAAGAAGTAGTTCCACAGTCCTGAGGCCTCATAAAAAAGAACAGAGGCTGGAGCACTGGACCCTAGAAATTGGGTGGGTGGGGAGTTTGTTCAGTTCACTTTTTAATGCAGATGGCTTTAATTATTCTTCTAATAATTCTACAAGAGTGATACCAGCACCAGACTGTCTTCTTTCTTCCCGCCATCCAGAAAGGTGCCTTATAAGTACTTAAATAAATAACTAAAATATAATCCCTCCAAAGTGCACATCTTAACCTTCTTTTAGGCTTTCATTGCACCTATTTATATACTACCTCTGTCCCTCCAAAATATTAGCTGTTGCTGTCTCTGTCGTGAGAATCTTTTGAGGGGGTTCAATACTGGTGGTTCTCACAGATTCTTAAATTATAAGGGGCACAGTGGACCAGTCATTGGCTTTCCATGATTGGATTGACCTGCCTCCCTCACATAATTTTCCTGATCTAAATCATACGCACAAACAGACCCCAAGCCTTTTGCACATTAGAGAGAGAGAGAGAAATGTGTTCCCTAACAGTACGAATAGGAGCACGGGAGCAGGAGCAATTTACTCTACTTCCAGGCATTTGATGGCCTATGGTGGAGCTTTCTAACGTTAATTGTTTTATCAAGTCCTGGTATTTTATTATTAATTTGTTTTTAGCTATTTCAACCTGTTCTAAATTTTTGTATGTTAAAGGTTTTCTATTATGGCTGATCATGTTGTATTTTAGGGTTTTAATTTTTGTGAACCTCCAAGAAAGCTTTGGCAATAAATGCAATAAATGAATGAATGAATTTAGATCAGGAAACTAGTGCAGGCAGAAAGGGTTATACCCACCTTCCTCCACCCCCTAAGTACCACCACAATCCTAATCCACCTTGGGGTCCCCATGACTGTTTCTGAAATAATTTGAAAACGATGGGAGATCTGATCATCTAACATCTCAACTACTTTGATCCTAAGAGGACAATGGTTGACCAACATGCTCTGTTCCTAATGCACCCAACATGACAAACTAAGAACTTACTGTTTGTAAGCATTTGTAAGTCTTCAACCGAAGGAGGCGCCCCTTTCTTCTCATATGGAATAACTGTGTTCAAATACTGGAAAGGAATGATACTGGCAGTTACTCATCCTTATCATTCTTTCTAAGAGGCACAGAAATTGGATGCAATCACTGCTACCTACCCCTAAAGGAAAGGAGGAAGACAATTCATACAACCAGTTTCTGAGATTTTCTTTCAATATGATGAAGTCAATATCAATGGTTGGGTTCACAAAATCCTCTAACCCACACTCAGTGGTTTTGTGTGGGGGTTGTTGTACCAGTGGGTTATCATGTTGTCTGAATGCAGCGCATTTTCCACAGGGTGGCTTGTAAATCGTGCAGTGCGGCTTATTTTTCTCAAAATGGCCAGGAAGTGAGCCCTGACTGTGACCTTAACTCTACGTGTCGCATTTCCAGAAAACTGCTCAATAGTCAATATTGTTTTTGCATTATTTTTGAAGCCATCACCCTTTTTTAAAAAATGATGATGATAATGATGATGGAATAAATTAATATAAATTACTAATTTATCAGCACCATTCCTAGGATGAAAAAAAAATTACTTGCGCAATAAATAAAATATCATATCTGTTGGAGAGTTGCATATAAACAGATCTTTTTTTCTAGTCCTGTGTTCTATTTTTATGCTCTTAGAAAGGACTCGGAAAATAGTATTAGACAAATCAATGCAGGATAAGTGTATCAACAGCTATTAGCCTGAAAGACTATGTAGAACATCCAAATGCAGAGGCAGTATACCTCCAAATGTTAGGGATGCTGGTCCCACAGGCCTCTGGCTTTAGTGTAATCCAGCAGGGCTCTTCATATTGTTCTTACAATTCAACTTGCATTCCTCAACCAAGATTTCGGACTGTGTTAGTACTTGTGGAAACAACAGAGGATCAAACCAGTTCATCAGCAGCAGGTCTTTCAACAGTCCCAAGTTAACCAGGATGCAGATTTTAATTGACTTTTAAAGCTTTAGTTGATTAATCATAATGCAATAAAAATGAAATAACCATAACAATTAATTAAAGCTTCAGCCACCAATACAAGTAAGGTGATATTATTTGGGATGCAAATCAATTATTTTGCATCTGATGACTCAGGCCATAGGCCATGAAACTTTATGCCAGAAAACAAAATTGTTAATCTTTAAGATCAACGGGGGGGGGGGGGGGAGAGCAGGAGAGCATCCAAAATAGACCCACAAATGGAAAAGAAACATCTCAGGACACTGGAACAAAGATTTTATTTGTAAAAACAAAACAAAAAAGCCCAATGTGTTTTGGCCGATTTTTCTCGTCAAAGCATTATAAAAACATCTGCCACTGAATTTTAGCAGGAGATATATTACAGGAATTTCTGCAGACATTTTTATAACCCCTTGAAGAAAACCTTAAAATAAAAATAGGCTGAAACACATTGGGCTTTTTAACAAATAAAAACTTTGTTCCAGCATCTTGAGACATTTCTCTTCCATTCGTGGGTCAATCTTTAAGGTGCCACCGGTCTCTTCCTTATTTTTGCTGCAAGAGATGAACAGAACTACCCCCTAGAAATTATTTTGCTGGTTCTCAAGAGAAGTTGCAAAAGTTGTTGTGGTCCAGGAAGGCAGCTTAGATAAGCAAGCCTTCACTGAAAAAAATAAAATAAAGGCCGTCCTTAAGAAACAATATAAGGCACTGATGACCATGACCAAATGGCCTTTGCTTCCATTGGTAGTGAGTCATTTCCATTTTCCTCTTCAGCTTCCAAAACGTCAAAGGCTTGGCACTGGAAAAGTTGTTGACCCCAGCATATCAGCCTGTTTTTTTCATGTGGTAAGAGGGGAGTGGGGGAGGGCTGAAGAAAAGGAATGAGAAGGGAGTGAGTCTCAAATCCTGGTCCCAGGACATGTTTTAAAAGGGGGGGGGGGTTTGACACCTTGGATAGCCCTTTAGAGTGATGACTGGTTCTGAATGAAACCCAGAGCAAATTCACCACTCCACTGACATCAGAGCCACCAGCCTCCAATGTACATTGCCATTTACAACGGGGGGGCATACTAACTTAAGTGCACAACTAGGCATAAATTTCGAGGTAATTAAAATGACACAAGCTGTAGCCCTACTTGTAGCAAGAAGTTAGTTGAATCCAGCCTAGAATTCCACATTACCAAGGGAATCACACAGTTCCTGTCTCTGTGTTCTTTGCATTTCTAACATGAGGACTGGGTGATTTGCAGGGGAGGACCAGTATGGGGCTAGCCCTTCCCCTGCCCGCTGGTTCTCCCCTGCAAACGTTGTGTCTGGCCTTCCCCCAGTATTTCATTGACCCTGTTCAGACACACACTAAGCTACGGTGGTTAAACATTTTGAAGTAAAAATTATGGCTTAGTGTGTCATGTGAACCATTGCTAACCATGCTGGCTACATAAGCATGGTTTAAACATGCTTACTAACCATTTGCTGCAAAAGAGTTAGCGGCCTAACCATGGCTTAGCGTGCTGTCCGAACAAGCCCTTTCTTGCTTGCTGTTTTTGCACTCACCTGCTTATCCGTTGCTGAGTTCCCAAATGTCTGCCGGATACCAGTCTGCAGGATATTTGATATTCCTTCCATGCTGAACCGCTACCCAGAAGAGAAAAGAGAACAGTTTTAAGTCTTACCCTTCAATCACTACTACACAGTTCCCTAACAATTTGGTACAATGGCCAGGATGGCTCACTCCCTTCTCGCATCCAAAGACGATAATCTGCCCTTTCACGTAGAGGAGATGCAGCATCCAGCAAAATGCTGCCATCTCCAACTTGTCATCAACCTGGATCTTCAACCTGCAACATGTGACCAATTCTAAGAGGCCTTGAACACAGGCAAAGACCAGCAGTAAAGGGGTGGGGCCAGTGATGGAAGGTGCCAGGCTTATGCACCCAGGTATGGAGGAGAACATTAAGGGAAAGAACTTGCTGGGATTCTTGCAGTGGGCTGGACTAAGAGCATCTTCAGACAAGCATTTTAGAGCACTCTCATGACTGACCACTCACAGATCATCATGGGTCATTTTGATGACACAGTGATCCTCCTGTGCATCTCCTGCTCTATTTCCTGTTTTTAGTGTTGCAAATTAATCCACAGAACAGCCATTTTTTTGGGAAAAAATACTGTATTTCCTGCCATGTGCAGGAAAGTTGCACTATAAAATGCGCACTAGTAGGCACTGTTCCCATTTATCTGCATGGGCCACATGATCTCTGCTCTCTTTCCCTGTGTAATTTCAGCTCGTTCCCAACATGGAACAAAGCAGGAAGCAAGAGCGACGGTATGCAATGGTAAGGAAATGTGATTTCCCCCCCGCCTGAAGACCCTCTAAGTAGTCCTTGGTTTGATCATGTAAGTCAACCGGCCTGAGCCTGGTGCCCTGCAGGTGTTTTATACTTCAACTCCCATCAGACTCAGCCAGCAAGGCCAATGATCAGGAATGTGTGGAGTTGTAGACCAAAACATCTGGAGGGCACCAGGTTGGGGAAAGCAGCTGAAGACAATGTCTTCTGCAGGAGCTACAGGGCTCCTGCAGTTTTAATGGTTGTGATAAGAGGGAATTTCACCAGGTGCTGCATGCATACAAATGCCACTTGCTGAAATTCCCTTTTCTAGACAACTGTTGAAGATACAGGAGCCCAGTTCTCCTTTCCATATGGTCACCCTACTCCTATAATGCTTTAGTTACTGGCAGAAAGTGCTTTAAGCTATAGCAGGCTGGCATTCTGGTCCCACCCACCACTGGAACGTGGCCCCTGCGAGATGTTTAAGATGTTTTTAATGTTGTATTTTTCTCTTGCTTTTAAGATTTTAACTGTTGTGATTTTTGTGTTTTATATTGTTGCTGTTCCCCGCCTCGATCCGAAGGGAGAGGCAGGCTATAAATAAATATTATTATTATTATATTATTATTCTCCAAAACGGAATTTGGCTCTCGGGCCAAAAGAGATTCTGCACCCCTGGCACAATAGATCAGTTATGTGTCCCCCACACTGTCCTATAAATGTCTATTTCAGAAGTAAGTCCCACTCATCTCAGTGAGGTGAATATAAGATTGCAGCCTTAAACTGGTAAGGAAGCCTGAGTATGCACTCCTGTTATTATATCAATGTAAAACCCATCAGTGGAGCTCAGGGATTAGAGAGAGACAAAGAGAGAGAGAGAGAGAGAGAGAGAGCACCACGCAAGGCAGAAGTCAACCCACCACCCCATGGCATAAGCTTTTTTTTGTATATTGTTTTTAATTGTTTTTAATCCTATGTAAACTGCCCAGAGAGCTTCGGCTATGGGGCGGTGTACAAATGTAATAAATAAATAAATAAATAAGAGACATGTGCACAACAGTCAAGCAACGCGGAGCAACGATTCATCTGGGGATTTTGCACAGCATTCGCTCATACCCGCCTACCGTTTTCCTTTTTTTATTGCCTTTGCTGAATGAACACAATGCAAAACCTGCACTAAAAGAGCCTCCAACTGATGCCAGCCATAGGAAAGGAAGGGGAGGGTGAAATCTTAAACCCCTCTTCCACATCAAGCCCAATTCTCTAATTTTATAAACCGTCTTTGGAAATCTCTCGCCCACCTTGAGAGGCATTTGGGTTGCCCTTTCTATCCGGCTGCTCTGCAAGCTCAGCCCTTTCTCTTTCCTCCGCCTTTTCATCAGCTCTCTGTGCTCTTTCTGCTTGTTCTGGACCTCCATCAGCACCGTGATGAAGGAGTTCTTCACCTCCTTCTCAAACTCCAGCTCATCCCGACGAGCCAACTGCTGCACCAGCTCCTCTGAGTAGTCCCGGATGGCTCCTTCTACACGATCCAGCAGCTCTGAAAGCTCCGAGATGGACATGTGGCCCAAGCCTTTGGAGAACGGGAAGAGGCGAATGTGGATGTCAGTTGGGCCATTTGAGAAAGGGGTGTGATAAGGGTTAATGGAGATAATCAATGGGACTGTTCAGACAACACATTAAACCATTGTTAGGCTGCTAAACCTTTTGCAACAAATGGTTAATCTGTTTAAACATTGGTTATGTAGTCAGCATGGTTAGGAATGGTTCACCCGACACGCTAAACCATAATGTTTATTCAAAATGCTTAACCACCATGGCTTAGCATGTCGTCTGAACAGAATCATGCCAAGCAGTTTGAACATTCTATATAAAGCGCTATTCAAATGCTAAGTACTATAACTGCTAAGCGTTGTTTTTTCCTAGCACTGTTTTTTGCTTGGGCTGTTGCTCAGAAAAATCTTAGTTGACTGATTGGTATAATTAATGGACTGATTCATTTGCATTCGTTTATTTGCATTCTTTAATTTGCAGACGAGAAAAAAAAGAATTACTTCTCATGCAAAAAGCATTCCACACCCATTTCACAGCAGTCATAATCTTAAAAGAGGCTTCCCCTCCCCTTAAATCTCATAGATTTTTGGTGCAGAAAGAGGCTTCTATCTTAGCATTCCTGCATAATTCAGAGGAAGCAGGGTATGCCTCTTCCAAGATGTCATTTACCATGTACAATTTTAATAAGTAAATTTTAAAAGTAATTTAGCTTTGCTGCCCAATGAATCTGCCAATCCAAAAATATTCAGTTCATCTAACAAATTACAGCTCTTCTAAACACGGCAGCCCTAATTATTTCTCAGTTTATAGAGTAAGATTTTCTGGCAACAAATCAAGGCTTCAGAAGCAGGGCTGCAACCTGATGAAAGGCATGATAATCAATGGATCCATCATTTAAATTTGCATAAGGGTAAAAACAATATATCTGACCCGAAGCATCCTTTATTTTTAGGTAATGTACAGGTATGTGGCAGCAACCATTATCAAAGGAGAGGCATTCCCTCCCATTTGATAGAACATATTTTCAGCTGGATTTTTATATATAAATGCTTATACTTCAAATAATACCTGTAAAAAAAACCTTACTGCCCAGTTAATCCAAGACACCTTTTCAGTTAATTAAAAACTTTAAAATGAAATTATATCAATTCATCTAGTAAACTTGCAACCCTCCTCAGAAATGAGGCATTCTGAAGCCAGGTTTGCTCTGATTAGCATAAAGGAACAGGAACCTGCAACAAAACATTGCAGTGTAGAGTGCTCCTGATCAAGCAGCCATGCCCTCTTCCAGCACACGCCATGCTATTTCCCCTCACACACCCCCGTTTTCCGTTCTCCCACCCCAATAAGTCAATCAACGTTCTGTGGCACTGAGTATCCTCAGTACTCAACGGGCATTTGGGGGTGTTCTCTCCCCGCTCCCCATTGTTTTCCTTCCTAAAGTTATTTTGCACTTCAGTAAACCCAAACCTGCTCTTGTGCCATTTTGGCTATATAAGCAACAATACTCATCCTTATCGGAAACACAGGGCATGACTGAGCATACATTTAGGTTGCATGTTTTTCCATGGGATCATGGCAATAATCACATGATGTCTGGGTTATTTGGATCAGCACTAAATGCAGCTTTAGCTGGGTAGCTTGAAACTCTCTGAATTCACCCCAGTGATTCTCAGCGTGTCCCAAGAGCAGTGGAGTAGTGGTAAATTCTGAAGTGTAGGTACTACTCGCCATGACTGTCTGCACAGGGAGTTGAAAAATGCAGGCAGTGGTGTTGATCTATGTATAAATGTTATATGCCTTTTGTAAAGCTTGTGGGTCTTAATTACCCACTCAAGCCCAACCCAACCCAAAATAGTTTGCATTATGACAGGGATAACTTGCAACACTATATTGTTGGAGGGGGAATCATTTGCACACCTGCCCCTGTTCCTAGAGATGTCTGATATGGTTGTGGTCATGCATGCATATGCCTTCATTACGTCTTGTTTGGACCACTTTACGTGGGGCTGCCTTTGGAAATTGTTCAGAAGCTTCACCTGACCCAGAATGCTGTGGCCAGACTGTTGACCTGGGCCAGTTACAAGGAGCACACGACTCCATTGTTATAACAGCTTCACTAGCTATTGTTTTGTTTCTGGGCAGAATTCAAAGTGCTGGGTATGATCTATAATGCCCTCTACAGCTTGGGACCAGGCTACCTGAAAGACTGCCTTCTCCCATATGAGCCTGCCATCAGAGGCGTGTTTGGTGGCAATGTAAGACAGGGCCTTTTCAGTCACTGCTCCCAGGCTGTACAACTCCTTCCCAAGGGAGGCTAGATTCACTCCATCTCTGCTGTCCTTCTGACAGCAAAAAAAGAATGCTTTATTCAAGAAGGCCTTTGGCTTGTGAGTGGGTCTGTTGGCTTGGATTCCATTTTCATTCTGCAGTTGTTAAGTTTTTATTGTATTTTAATGTGTTTTCTTGTTTAATGTCTTTTAAATTGTTTTTGAAAGCCACCTTGCATGCCATTTTTGGTAGAAAGGTGAGGCATAAATCAAATAAATAAATAAATTACTTTATGCCCCAGTACGATCCCTCAGATCTACTAAGAATGCACTGATGATGATTTTCGACAGCAAAAGCATGCATAGTGGCATCCTTGGGACTGACCCACTGCAACAGAAATCCCATCCACTGAAGGCTTGTCCAAACCTGAAACTCACAGCACATGTTTGGTTTTTAGCATGCACAGGCAATGCACACAGTAAAACAGTGCACATGCGAGGGGGACAAGAGCATGTTTTGGGACACAAAAGATATGCGCATGTGCCAGGAATCGACTGATAAGTGGGGGCTGCCTACCACAAATCCACATCTTTCAAAAACATGCCTTTGTCTCCCATAGTGAGTGATGCAGTCCTAGAGGAATCTCTTCCAGAATCATCGCAAGACCCTTTTTAATTGGCTTGGCCTTTAGCATCAATATCTCAGTTTGTTATAGGGTTAGAGGCTGGAGGCATAGCTTTATATTTCACCTAGCCGTCTTAGGTTTGGTTTTTAAAAACTGTAACTCACCCCAGGCTCTAAGGATGGGGTAGCCTATAAATAAATAAACCAATGTTAAAGCACAACATATACTGGACACTTAAGTTCACATTAAAATGCAACATAATATGTATACAGTTCCAAGTTTGCACAACAACGGGGCTACTGCTAGAAAGTCTCCCAACATTTCAGAGAGCAGGTAAAAGAATCACATCCTACTGAATAGCATATATCATTGATGGATGTTCATTCAGGGTCAATTCCTCAAGTGGAACACCAGCAGAGACATTGGGCTCCTCTAAACGAGCAATTTATTGAACGTTCGGGATTGGCCACTCATGAAAGTTTTCAGGTCTTTTAAACAACATCATAAACAACCAGGATGTCCTCCATGGCATCCATTGGAAATTTCTCATGAAAAGAACCATTTTAAAAGTGGTCACCTCTGAAAAAAGCAGGATCTTCTGCCGCTAAATGGCACTGTCTCAATGGAACTGAATGGAACTGGAGGGGAAGTATTCAATTCAAACCACATGGTCACCCCCCTCCATCCATGTGATAAAGACCATAATGATCATGCCAAATAGCAGGAAGCACAAATGCCCCAGGTAAGCAACACAATTTCCCCGTACTGTAAAGACGCAAATAGATATAATCTTAAGGCCAAACAAGGCAATATGTGGGAAATCCAGTGCTAGATCTCTTCAAAACATTTTGTGGGGAGAGAGGGGGAAGTCTGATCAGGGCCACAGGGCTAGTGGAGGAGGATTTAACCCTTCCCTCCACACCATTTCCATTATCAAAATTGGTCCCCCTAATCTTCTAATCACCTGGGGGTGGGGGGTACTGGCAGAATACAGCCTGTCTCCATCCCTTCTCCCAGTGGGCTAATAGCAGCTTCAGGATGGGGGGTGGGGTTGATCAGTCAAAAGGCACAGAGGTAAAGGATTAAATCCATCCCCCTGCTCCAGTACCCTCACCCCTTGAAGAAGACATTGGAAGACATACTCAAAGATGTCCCACATCACTTGTAGTTTTGTTCCTATGCATACAGGAAAGGCATGTGGCGCAGCCTTCCAAATTTCAGATTGTACTGCTTCAAAATGAGGTGGGGGTGTACCAAGGGAAGTGGTATTATGAAAGACCCTTTCTGTCCTTTCCAACTTCAGATACCTCCAACCCATATCTATCACTATCTTTTTTAATATGTAGAGTTGGTGCAATCTGAATTAGGACCCTAGTGTCAGGAGTAGAGGGGCTTTTAAGATCCAAATGGGGCTCCGTGCATTATTTCTAGAGTAAAAACAAAAAAGAATCATAGAATAGTACAGTTGGAAGGGTCCTGTAAGGCCAGCAAGTCCAACCCCCTGCTCAATGCAGGAATCCACTTCAATGCATACCTTACAGATCGCAGTCCAGCTGCCTCTTGAATGCCTCTAGTGTGGGAGAGCCCACGACCTCTCTAAGTCATTGGTTCCATTGTCGTACTGCTCTAACAGCCAGGAAGTTTTTCCTGATGTCCAGCCAGAATATGGCTTCCTGTAACTTATGCCCATCATTCAGTGTCCTGCATTCTGGGTTGATGGAGAAGAGATCCTGGCCCTCCTCTGTGTGACAACCTTTCAAGTACTTGAAGAGTGCTATCATGTCTCCCCTCAATCTTCTCTTCTCCAGGCTAAACATGCCCGGTTCTTTCACTCTCTCCTCCCAGGGCTTTGTTTCCAGACCCCTGATCATCCTAGCAGACATAGCAGCTAGACACACATTTAAAGTCATGTCGGCTGAGGGCCCACTGGAGTCTGGCACTGGCCTTGCTTATACAGCCAAGAAACAACATCTCTTCCTGTCATCTTACCTTCATAGGACCAATTGTTGTTGAGGGTTTGTGACAAAGCCTGCATCTCTTGCAGGAGAACTGAATCAGTCTGACTGCTGGTTTCTCCGCCATCATCTTCCTCCAGAATCTCTTCTTCCTCTTCAGGGTCTGGCGAATTTTGCATCATCTCCTCGATTTCTTCAATTACCTATAAAAAGACCAGGAGCATTAAATAACTTAAGGATGACATATGGCTTTGGCACTTAAAAAAAAAAAAAGCATTAAATATTGCTACAGAAATGCCACATTTTAAAAGCTCTGATGCAAAATTGAATGGTGTATTTTCACCTAAAGGCTAAGAAAGGTTCATTTTTAAACTCTTCCTTTGACTACCTAAGTAAATATACAGGAATGTTGTAAGCCTTATCATTCAACCACAAAAAGTAGAGCAGAATTCCCCCAATGAGGTGCCCTCTGGATGTGTTGGACTAACACCCATCATCCCCAGCCATTGTGGCCAGTGGTCAAGCAGGATGGGACTTGTAGTCTGAAATGTCTAGATGGCAACAACTTAGAGAAGGCTGAACTAGAGATGGACTTCAGAATGGGAATTTACAATGGCCAGAAGCAAAGGCCAGCATCACTGGGCATTGGCAAGTCCATGCCTTGAACAGGGTCCCACTGCCAATCGCGTCAGTAAAGCAATCGTGGTAGGGGAAAGGGTGCTTGTGGAGGGATTCAGCTTCTTCTCCCCCAGCACAACTGCACCACTTTGATGCAGGAGGTGAAATTTGGGGGGACGTGAGGGCAGCCTCCAAGAGTCGCATGTGACCCATGGGTTGCCCAACTCTGCTTTGAAGAACTATGCAAAGCAGACCTAAGATATCTGTACTGAGCATCTAATGCAACAAATGTGTATTGTCACATGCATGTGCTTTATGCATCATGTGCTCTACTGGCCAATGGCTAATGGTCTAGGCATGGTGCGGAGCAGTTTTTACCTTGCTGTAAACTACACATTAATGAGGAAGGAGGCTAATTACCCTTCTTCCACTTACTACTCCAAAAAGCAGTGTCTGATAGGGACTAAATAGAGAGTGCCAGAGCTTAAGAACTCCTGGAAATCCAATCTCTATTCCAGATATGTGGAGGCTGGCTATACTGTCTCATTGACAATGGAAATATGGTCCGTGTATTTTCGGAGGCGCTCTCGTATTTGCAATTTTCCGAAGATGTTAGTAGATTACATATACTGCAGGGACAACCACATTAGGCTGATAGTCTAAATAATGAATGTGGCTTAAATCTTTTGCTGATACTCTGAAATTCTTCTTATTCCCCACACCCAATACTCCACATCTCTCAATTTCTACTCACTTTCACCATCAATCATTTCAGTTGTTCCACCAATACAAAAAAATATTGGGTTAGTTCCAGATTAAGTCATATTCAAAGTATACCCATGGAAATCAATGGTATTTCCGACAGTCATGCCTAACCTAAGCCCCACTGATTTTAATGGTCCACCCTGACTAAACTTGGATCCGACCCATAGGGGAAAGCCGTGGGTTTGGGAGAAATCTCCCATTAATTTCATTTCAGAATTTACCATTGCCATGTTTATAAGGAACCTTAGGGTTGTTTTCCTGCGCCACCAGGCCTTTCCTCCCCTCAATTGCATCTTGCACAAATCCAGCCTTACTAGTCATCACATTGAGAAATATCAATTTAGGCTGGCAGACTCCCAGACATTGCTATGCTACTGCTGTTTGTTTTCCTTTGCTTGGAGGAGATTGTGTGCTAATTCAGCCACGGCACTCTCTGTTATGAGAAATCAATTACTAAACACACACACACACACACACACACACACAAATCAGGAAGCATACTGACTTCTACAATTCTTGGGACTATCCAAGAAAAAATAGAAACCATGAGCATGCCTACTTTGGGACAGTCCTGTTGCCCCTAACCATAATTCAAACGCATTACAACACAGAACACAATTCTACAGCTTTCTAATAGCAAAGCACACTGCAAGATGCTAGGGGTCTTGAACCAGAGATTCTAGCAGAAGGAACCTTACTGCCTTCATCACTGCAGTAGCTGGTTAGAGCATCCCTTTTGCTGCTCTACAGTGACACCACTGCAGGTGGCCAGAGGGTGGTATTGCAGCAACCAACTCAGCAGGGATCAGGTGGCACAAAGGCCCAATAGGGTTCCACCTCATCGAAGGCCCCCTCTACAAGATTTCACTTTGATGCCCAGTTGCCCAATTATGCACATATACGGATAAGCGCATTTACTCCTAATACCTATTCACGAGAGGCGGTGAAGCACATTACGGGCTGTATGACACGTGCCTTAAAGTTGTTTACATGCGGAGAATCGCATGTTTACATTACCATAAGGCGCTTTAACTTCCGCGGTAAACTAAAAGTCGCTATTTAATGCGCATTCGAAAATGCAAATAATCAGAGATAAAACGCGCCTGGACCCCTGATTTGCGCTCCTCTCTTGTAGAGGTAACTTTGGTAACGCGCCTTGATAGAGCTTTAAATCGCTCTTGTAGAGGCACCTGAATATAACTTCTGGTTCTAGGCTGGCTTCTCAGTCTGAGCTACACATTGTAGGGCTACCCATATCTGCTTTCTCCAAAGACTGAAAGCCCTGATAGGATTAGCTACACGTCATCTCAATGCACTTTAGGAGTATACAAAAGCATGCAGTTTGGACCAATATGTTTGATTAGCACTGGATCCTGATGGTATATGAAGGCAAAGAAAGCCTGCCTTTTTGACATGATGATTAGATAACTACTCATTTACTTGTTTGATTTCTATATCACTGAACATATTTAAAGTATTAACACAAAGTAAGCGCGCTCAGATTAGCCACATATGAATCTTTATGGTCCAGTTTGGGTCGCTGACATTTTACATCCTTCTGTTTGATTCCACATCAGCAGTGCCAGCTCTGCATTTTGGGGAACCCTTAGAGGGGCCCCTCTTTCAGTGAGCCCTACTTTCTCATCATCATCATTGTCACTAACTGCTCTTGCTGCTTCTCCTCTTCCCCATCATTGCTCCCACTTGCTTGCTTGTCAGGCAAAGAGCCAGTGAGCAAGTAGGCAGAAGCTTCTACTGCGCCTCCTTCGCACCACCACCGTTTTCTTGGCCAGAGCGAGAGGCAGGTGCACAAGCCGGTGGCAATGGGGAAGAGAAGCAAATCCACACGGCTCTTGTCAGTGGGCCCCTGATAAGGATGTGGCCCTTGACAGATGCCCTATCATGCCAGTCCCCAAAACATATTTGTTGATACACAAATACAGTTTATGCGTACATCTGTGTGGGGGATCTGTAGCTACAATTAACTATATCAGGATTCCTTGTGTGCAAAATTTCATTGAAATTGTGTCTTAGGACAGATCTACACCTTGTGTGAAATCATTACAATCCTATCATGGTGGTGCTATAAATCCCTCTTGTGTGTTTACACCTTGCAGGACAACAATGACATTTGTTGTGGTATTTTGGATAAAGTCGAATAAAGAGCAGGAAATAACTAGAAAAGTGAATATGGAATGTATAATGTGCCCCAACATAATGTATAATGTATAATGTGCCCCAACATTTATCACTGCACTTCAATCCTGCTATAAAGCAGCAGTGTAGTTCTTGATCACAATGGCCAAAACTTCTGCATGTCCCTTCAACCAGGAGAGGTGTTAACATGCTGAAAAGGGACAACTCCAGATTACAGTTGAGTTGCTGTATCCTCTAGCTGTATTCACTAGCTGCAGCTTCTCAACCAACCTTATGGGCAGCCCCACAGTTGCCCATAGGTCAGCGGGCTTCCTGCCCCAGGATCACCTGGTGGCGACAGGAACAGCAGATGGCCATTGAAATTTCCCACAATGCCCCCTTTGTAGCATCACTCCAGGTCACAATAAGAAACTAACAAGGCCGGCTGCCGCTATGGGGAACAAGGGCAGGCATCAGCACATGTGTGCCCTGCTGGGGGCCCTGACAGCAATCGAAGGATGTTGGGTGGTATTGCTAGGCCTGAGGTGAAATCAGCAGTGGTGCTGTTAAGTAATGCTAGACTCTAGACTTATTGGGGTTCAGCTTTTTAGATGGTATTGTGCTGCGTTTGGGGGCCTTTGTGCTGCTTCTGCTGAGCAGAGCTCCCTTTCTCACCTGCCCAAGATCTGGATTCCCAGTGAGCCCTTCATTTGTTCCCGCGGGGTGTCTCTTGACGCTAAGCATCTGGCATTTGGAACACCAGGGTGTACGCACAGCAATCCTGCAGAGATTATACCCAAACCTTGGGGGAAGAGCTACAGCCTGTCTCCCAAAATAATGAGGCTGTAACAGCATTTACGACACCGCAATCCTCCTCATCCTTCTCCGAATGAATTACAGAGTTAGAATACCTTACAGGGAAAAGAGGCAAAGCTGACTCGGGGTGTTTGACAAGCCGCCATCATTTTAAAAAGTAATCGTAAATCTGAACACACTCGTAGCAGAAAGTGCAGAACGGTGGGGGCTCTGCAGCCACTCGATAAAGTGGGTATCATTGCCATGGAAACCAACAGAAATTCGCAGGTGCAGCAAAGAGCCGCTCGGTATGGAATAAACGTCTGATATTTAATGACTGACTCACTCCGAAACCTGGGAGACAAAAGAGGCGATCCCACTGAACTGGAGGCCAGGGATGCAGTGTGAGAAAGAGGACAAGAAATTCTGAACGACTGTTGTTATCCTGCACCGGTTCGAACGATACATCTATCAGATCACAGCACCCAACTACTGTAAAATGATCCTTTTCAAAAGCTCGTTAGGAACACAGAAAGATGCCTCATGCCAGGTCCAAATCTTTGCCCATCTACTCCAGAGATGTCTACTCTGGTCCACACCATCTACTCCAAGACCTCAGGTAGAGAATGTTTCACATCATCTGCTGCCTCAGCCTTCCCCAACCTGGTGAGACCTCCCAATGTGTAAGACCACAACTCCCATGAACCCCAGGCTGCCAGGCTGGGGATGATGGGAACTTCTATGCAACAAATGTAGAGAGCACCAGGATGGGTGACCTGAGATACAAGTGGTTGAACCTGGGACCTTCTGCATGCAAAGCATGTGCTCTACCACTGAGCTATGGAGCCTCTGTTGAACATTCAGAGGCATCTGCCATTTTGAGAAACTAGCAGAAAGTCAGGAGGCAAATTACATCCTTACAGGGCTCAATTGAAACCTTTTACAAGCCAGCCCTCAGCGAAGCACGACCAATATGCTGCCCACTGCTGCTTCCAAGAAGATCGTGTATGATTCTCGCACGCAGATCTAAGTTGCCCAACCCACCCAGGGCTCTGTAGATGGATTATTTGTGCTCCATGTGTAAGAATTCTGTGCATATGGCCCTGGGGAGGTCCAGGGATGCTGCGTCACGCCCAGAATCCCTTGGGAAAACAAATTTATCATTGCAAGAGTACAGAGCCTCTTTCAGCTACAGAGCTCAGTTCCATTTCAGGGAGATTATCTCAGGGGCTGCATTCCAGTATTCCAGTAATGGGCAGTACTGAAGCCAAAGTGTGTTGAGAGGGGGGCAATAATACCAGCGTATTTTAGCTTTAAGCTCTCACTGCCATTAATTCCTAAGCCTCAGGAGAGGCATTTCAACCTTTTAGACTGGAAGAAAAATGGCACAAAAGCCAAGAAACCACCAAATGAGGTTTGGGGAAAAGAACAACGGGTGTAACCTTTTGGGAAACCCGGGAGGGAGGGAGGGAGGGAGGGAGGGAGGGAGGGGGACCCCAGGAGGGTCAAATCTGGCCCCTGGGACTGAGGTTCTTCTTTCTTTCAATATTATCCATCCACTCCCAAGTTTTCATGGAATCACAGAATACTAAAGTTGGAAGGGGCCTATAAGGCCACCGAGTCCAACCTCCTGCTCAGTGCAGGAATCCACCTTAAAGCATACCTGAAAGATGGCTATCCAGATGCCTCTTGAATGCCTCTAGTGTGGGAGAGCCCACAACCTCCCTAGGTGGTTCCATTGTCGTACTGCTCTAACAGTCAGAAAGTTTTTCCTGATGTCCAGCTGGAATCTGGCTTCCTGTAACTTGAGCCATGATTCCGTGTCCTGCACTCTGGGATGATCAAGAAGAGATCCTGGCCCTCTTCTGTGTGACAACCTTTCAAGTACTTGAAGAGTGCTATCATGTCTCCCCTCAGTCTTTTCTTCTCCAGGCTAAACATGCCCAGCTCTTTCTTAGCCACCCACTGACTTATCCTGCCTATCTGTCCTGCTCACTCCCATGCCGCCTCCCCAGCAGCTTTCAAGTGACCAGTTCTGCCTTTCCAATTTCATTTTTCAATCAAGTGGCATTGTGAGCAGGCTGTGACCTCACCATTTCGTAAATTCTGTGATACCCAGTTATGCAAAATCACGATAGTTTGGTTATTGTGCATAATTTATTCTGACTCTTCCAATTAATGAAGGGGACAAAGAAATGTGTCAGGCAGACAGAACCACCACCCCAGATCTACTTAACTTTTCTTCAGCCACTCCACTAAATTTCTCCAGATATTGCTCCCACATTATCAGTTCTAGTTTCACAATCATGAAGACTAGAGGCTTGCTTTATTTTTAAATATGAAAAGTTAAGAGTCTTAGGACACTGCATTCTCAAATACTACATGCTGTGATAGCACCAAGTCACAGAATTCATACCGCTTCGCATGCACCATTAGACACCGCCGCTCTTCCCCAAATCAGTTGTATTGTTTTGTTTCTTCCTACATCTATGTGCCCAGAAATGAAATTAGCAAGGTCTGAATCTTCAGAAGTCTCCATTGCTCTTTAGGACAATGCTAAGAGCATTGAAAATGTTGTACTAGAAATGGCCCGTGGTCTCTCCTTTATCAAAGAATCATAGAATAGTAGAGTTGGAAGAGGCCTATAAGGCCATTGAGTCCAACCCCCTGCTCAATGCAGGAATCCACCTTAAAGCATCCCTGACAGATGGTTGTCCAGCTGCCTCTTGAATGCCTCCAGTGCGGGAGAGTCCATGACCTCCCTGGTCATTGGTTCCATTGTTGTATTGCTCTTAACAGTCAGGAAGATTTTCCTGATGTCCAGCCGGAATCTGTTTTCCTGTAACTTGAGCCCATTATTCCGTATCCCGCACTCTGGGTTGATCTAGAAGAGATCCTGGCCCTCCTCTGTGTGACAACCTTTCAAGTATTTGAAGAGTGCTATCATGTCTCCCCTCAATCTTCTCTTCTCCAGGCTTATGAAAGGGGCAAGCCAGTTTTGTGATTTATCTATTGCATTTTTATCCCACCTTCCATCTCAAGAGCTTAGGCAGGCATACATGGGCCCTGTTCAGAAGACACCTTAAACCACAGCATTAAAAAGTCTTATTCACTGTGGTTAAAGCCCTGGTTAAAGGTGTATTCTGAACAGGGCCATGGTTTTCCCTGCCCCTCATCTTTCCCTCCTTGATGGATTTTCTGTGGTAAGAAGGAAGAAGTGGTGGGTATACATGGGAGAGTTACGAATGGAAGACAATGATGTCAGGACCCCCAGCACCACCACCAGTCCGATTGCACCCCAGGTGTCTGAATTATGCACCTGATCTTGTGAATCTTGGGTTTCTAATAAAAGACAAAGTAAATCCTGCAAACCTGAAGTCTGCCCACCCGTTTTGGACCATGAAGAATGGTCAGGGATGACTGTAATTGCAATACAAAATACCTTGAAGGCACCCAGTTGGGGAATGCCATTCTATAAGCAATATGCGCCTACCACCAATCTACTGTCTCTCCACCATTGACACCAGCTGTTAGAGTTCATCATTTTCCTATCATTGATACCACTTGCTTGCTTGACAGGCAGAGAGCAAGTAGGCAGGGGCATCTACTGAGCTTCCGTCTCACCATCACCGTTGCCTAGATCTGAGTGAGAGGCAGGTGAACAAGCAGTTTGCAAGGATGAAGAGGAAGAGAAAGTCTAGGGGGCTCTTGTCAATGGGCCCCTAGTGGGTTGTGGACCCTCAGCAAGTGCCCAAGCATGCCCACCCTTGACACCCACCACCATCTATGGTTACAATGGGGTAAAAGACAGCAACATAAGCAGTGTTGAGCCTGTACAGTTTGAATATTTGCTTTGTGGTGGAACACAGTGACGTAGCATAAAGGATAGCGGTGGCATTTGAAAGCACTCAAGATGCCCATAAATCTATCAATGCTCCAACCGCTGCTATGATCAATTACTTAAGGCAAATTTGTCTGGCAAGGAAAGGAGCTGGTCAACTAAAGGACAAACACCAACTCTTTGTTAACACGTATCAGCTGGACACGTTTCAGAGTTCAGCCACATTTTTCAGTAGAAGGAAGGCATCTCCCATCTTTCACATAGGAAAGGCCAGGGGAAAGGCAGGTACCTGATCTGCTGTGAGTAGAGGCTCCTCGTTAATACCAGAGTCATTTTCACTCTTCTCGTTAAGCTCTTCCTCCTCCTTCTCGTGGATCTGAAGGGAAAAAAAAAACCCAAACTGCATGCTGACTCAGTAGCAGGTATGGGCCCCACTTAGGTTTTTTTCTTTTTTCGTCTCACACTAATATTTACTACACAAACTATTCAGATATCCTGTCTTTTCAAAAAAATGAAATCCTAAGGAGCAGTTAAAAAATGATCCACAGCATTTCATAAAATCCAAGTGGTGTTTCACAAAATATCCCAAGGTGCAATGGTGGCCCTTCATGCCGCATGCTTGGTTGCTTCCCTTTCTCTTCTCCTCAAGGATCAGGGAAAGAACATGTTTGTGGGAAGGAAGATAATTCAGTAAAATAAGACCTCAGGGAGAAGGTGACCATGGGTCTTGCTATACAGAGGGCAGTCTGTAAATTCGAAGTCCAGTTTAATGATAAGGAACCATAAGAAAGACCAAGGGGCAGGGCTTGATGTTGCTGATCAACAGGTAGAACCTGAATAGCAGACCGCGCAAGACCCACAATGGTGAGATGACTTCTACTTCTATTTAAATTATAATCACTATTTCTAAATGTACATCTATGCCTATAAATTCGCATCTGCAATTTTTTGGTGCTCCGTTTGCTCTTTTTCGGCCATGCTTAAGCGGCCACAATTATACAGAGAAGAAGCCTAGAGCAGCCTTCCTCAACCTTCCTCAACATTTCAAACCGGCTTCAGGGTGGGATATGGAGTTGAGACCGCTTTGGTCGCCTTAGTGGATGATCTACGCCTTAGTATCGACAGGGGGAGTGTGTCCCTGCTGGTACTCTTGGACCTCTCAGCGGCTTTCGATACCATCGACCATGGTATCCTTCTGGAGCACCTGGGGGAATTGGGGATCGGGGGCACTGTGCTTCAGTGGTTCCGGTCCTATCTCTCGGGCAGGTTCCAGATGGTGATGCTTGGGGATAGCTGCTCTTCAAAAAAGGAGCTGCTATGTGGTGTACCACAAGGTGCCATACTTTCCCCAATGCTGTTTAACATTTACATGAAACCGCTGGGAGATATCATCCGGAGGCATGGGGCGGGGTGCTATCAATATGCTGATGACACCCAAATATATTTCTCTATGCCTTCAACAACATCGTCAGCTAAGGATAGTGTGTCTCCTCTGAATGAATGCTTGGAGGCGGTAATGGGCTGGATGAGGAAAAACAAACTGAAGCTGAATCCAGACAAGACGGAGGTGCTTGCTGTCAAAGGCCCCAACCTGGGTCTGGAGGTGTGTCAACCAGTTCTGGATGGGGTTACACCCCCCCTGAAAGATTGTGTTCGCAGCTTGGGGGTACTCCTGGATCCGTCGCTCCAGATGACAGCTCAGATTGATGCGATGGCCAGGAGCACCTACTATCAGCTTCGGCTGATACGCCAGCTGCGCCCCTTCCTAGAGTTGGAAGACCTAAAGACGGTAGTGCACGCGCTGGTAACTTCGAGGCTCGACTTCTGCAATGCGCTGTACATAGGGCTACCTTTGTGCCTAGTCCGGAAACTTCAACTTGTTCAAAATATGGCAGCCAGGTTGGTCACCAGTACACCTAGGGGTGATCACATTACACCAGTTTTAAAATCGCTTCATTGGCTGCCAATCAGTTTCCGGGCAAAGTATAAAGTGTTGGTTATTACCTTTAAAGTCCTACATGGTTTGGGTCCAGGGTACCTGCGGGATCGCCTTCTCCCGTACAATCCGCCCCGCACACTTAGATCCTCTGGGAAGAACTTACTCAAGCCAGCCAGAACTAAGCTGGCGAGTGTTACCCAGAGGACCTTTTCTTCCATCGCTCCCAGACTATGGAATGGTCTGTCGGAGGAGGTTAGACAAATTGACAGTCTTCATGAATTTAAGAAAGTCATGAAGACTGTCCTCTTCCGACAGGCCTATCCAGATGAATTTTAAATTGTTTTTAATGTTGTATTGTTCTCTTGCTTTTTAAAAATTTTAACTGTTGTGATTTTTATGTTTATATTGTTGCTGTTCCCCGCCTCGATCCAGAGGGAGAGGCGGGTTACTAATAATAATAATAATAATAATAATAATAATAATAATAATAATTAGATGCATTGGACTACTACTCTCAGATTCTGGCTGGGGGATTCTAGGAGTTGTAGTCCAACACAACTGGATGGTACCAGGTTAGGGAAGGCTTTGCTAGAGAGTTCTTCGAGATGACCTCTTGTGATGGCTATGTTCTTCAAGAGGCCTGAAACATGCAGAAATCCACAGTCATTTGAAATGTTGTTTGGGTGTGTTTATTTCCAGGGGGGCACCAACACTTGGCATCCTGGGGCAGCTGCTGAGGTCACAGCTCCCCAGCGAGGCCCACGACTAATAGCTATCCTGCCTGCCCCCACCCTCATACACACACACACACACACACACACACACACACACAATGAAGTTTTTCTGGTGCTCTGACAAGAACCACGCAGCTGGGTCTAGCCACCATTTTAATTTCCCACAAAGCCCCAGGGAAACCCTACATTGGAGACATTGTGGAACTTGAAATATCAGCTTGACTCAGAAGCTCCGTGCTATTTGGAGCACTGCGGCCTGCTGCCAGGTAAGCCCAACGGAGCCCACCAGTAGAGGGGAGCATCAGATAGTGCTTTGGTCCTCAAACCAGGGGGTCTCTATTGAGCCCCCAACCCCTCAAACCAGGAGATAATTTGAGGGGCCTGCTCACATTGGGGGGGCTCAAACTGAGGCTTCCCTCAAAATTACCCACTCAAACCAACCCCCATCTATCTATCTTATTTGAATTGCTTTCTTCCACATAGTCATATTCCACCTCTCCCAAACGGGGTTAGTTAATGGAAAATTTTAAACATTCAAGCCAAGGCAGTTCCATAGCCAGAGATTTTGTGTGGAAGGATGCTGAAGGGATGAGTTCTTGATACCACGAGATTCACAGTCACCATTCAATTCAAGCCAGGAAGTCCGCCCTTCCCGTTTCGCTTTTATTTAGGAAGGCAATCGATATTTGCTTGTCTCACTGTTTCACTGGCTCCAGCAGTTTATTTCCCTGAATTGCTGGGCTGGCTGATGTCACTAATGTATCTGTTTCCTAGAGCTGAGATTGCATAATTCCCATTACAGCTGCAGAAGAGATGGCTGCTGCAGTGCTTGTGAAGTGGCACAGAAAATTCTGGGGATCCACCATCCTAGAGACAATCCTCATCCTTACAAAAGCTCCACCTCACAAGACCACGGGGCCTGATGTGTGGTTGCACCAAGGGCGGCCCCGGCACACAAGGTTTTCAGGGTCCACTTTTGTACTGACTACTGCCCCAGGTGCCCCACACAAGGAGGCTTGAAGCTGTCATTTTAATTTCCAGCAATGTAATGTCATTCCAGGGCATTCTGGGAAATTAAAATAGTGGAACCACCCAATGCTGATAGTCACACTGATATTGCTTGCAGCCACTGAGAAAATTCCTTAGGGCCCACACCAAAGGGGCCCTGCCAGAGGGCCCTTGACCAAGGTCCCCCTCAAACTTGGAGGCAGCCATAAGAGGTTTTCACAAGTCAAAAACAACATTTAGGCATCACAAACCGGGTTTCTCCAGGTAGAAGTGCCATCTAATCACCCACCTCCATTGCTGGGAAACACTCCCACCGCCACAGCCACAGGCCTCTCTGTTGGCGGCAGCAAGCAGATGGGATGCCACTACTCTAAATTCCCACGATGCCCCAGAGCAATATTACATCAGGTCCTCTGGTGCATCATGGGAAATGTACATTGGTGGCTTTCCAGCCTCCTCCTCCTGCTGCTGCTGCTGCTGGTGGTTTAGGTTGTCGAATTGTCTTTCTGGGAAGCTGGTCTGGTGTTACTGATCTTCTCATTCAAGAATCACTACCGCCCCTCAATAATCTTCCAGGGACCCCAGGTTTCCCCAGAACACAGTTTGAAAAAACACTGGAGAAAATATTTTTAAAAACAGTAGCATCCACACCAACAACTGCCATGGCTTTAGAGCAGAACATTCCAATGGCTCACTGCCACTGAACAGCAGCAGGACGTCAATCCAGAAAGTTCTTTCAAGCACACTAACTACACACTGGCTGAACATTGATGAATAGAACTGGTGCCAGTTAAAGTTCACTCACATTCTGCAAATCCTTCTTTTCCCCTCTTTTTCCTCCTCCTTTGTTTTAAATTAAGAGTGATATAAATGTTCATTTGTGTGTGGATACGTTTTATTATTTCTTTTTTATTTCCCCCCATCTTTGTGGCTTTCCTCCCTCCTCGTCTGTTTTTGTTTGATATTGCTATATTTGCAAATAAAAATCCGAGAGGGAGAGAGAGAGGCTGAGGGAGATGCTCTGACCAGATTCTCTGCAGAGCTGCCATCAAGGCCTCCTCCTATTCTAGGATGCTAGAGTTCCTTTCATACTTTCACACAAGTGGAAATGACTCATATTGGTACGTTTGAATCTGGTTAGCATGGGTCCCGGCTGGATCAGATCCCAGGTTTAAGATAGTGCCATAAAAATTCTATATTGCTTGAAAAGCTCTCTGTGTAAAAACCTACCTGCAGGCACAAAGGAAACATGGGCATGCCATTTGGCTGTAAAGTTGCTTTCACAAACACACACACACTGCTAGGGCTGCTCAAGGATTGCTTTGGAAACAAAGCCCTAGGAGGAGAGACTGAAAGAACTGGGCATATTTAGCCTGGAGAAGAGAAGAGAAGATTGAAGGGAGACATGATAGCACTCTTCAAATACTTGAAAGGTTGTCACACAGAGGAGGGCTGGGATCTCTTCTCGATCAACCCAGAGTGCAGGATACGGAATCATGGGCTCAAGTTACAGGAAGCCAGATTCTGGCTGGACATCAGGAAATGCTTCCTGACTGTTAGAGCAGTATAACAATGGAAACAATGATCTAGGGATGTGGTGGTCTCTCCCACACTAGAGGCATTCAAGAGGCATCTGGACAGCCATCTTTCAGGTATGCTTTAAGGTGGATTCCTGCAATGAGCAGGGGGTTGGACTCGATGGCCTTATAGACCCCTTTCAACTCTACTATTCTATGATTTGGCTCACATTCCAGGCAAACTGACCAGATCTGCACTTCCCAGACTGAGGGAAAGACCAAACTACAGTTAACCATTGGATTTGCACATCTCCAAATTTTGAAATGCAATTCTCAGGTCAAAAAATGTAGCTAAAATGCATATTTAGAAACATGTACTTTGAGAGATGATACATTTACAGCACAATCCTATATGTGTCTACTCAGAAGTAAGTCCCACTGAGTTTAAGGCGGCTTGCTCCCTGGTAAGTGGGTATAGAATTGCAGCCTTTGAAATGTGTATTTTATGAGAACTTACATTCAAGAATATTGATTTAAATGTGAATATTTTGTACAATGCTTTGCTCCATCACTTTTTGGGAGGAGAGATGGTGGAAACAGGACAGAACAGACTCATGAAAGAACACATGAAAAATGACACGGAATCCACCCATCTCTAGGTATAGTTGCATAAGAACTGTATCAAGCCTCCTGTTCAATATCTGAACCAGCTCTTAGAAACAATGCTGTATTTAGAAGAGATATTCCTCCATTTACCAATGAACAGCCCTAATGCTCAAAATTAAAGTATAGGGGTTTCCTCTCTATGTCAGTCCCAGACTTTGAAATCGTTGCCTTGACTCTAAAAAGACTGAAAGACATTTCATAAAAATGTCATCCCCATTGTAAGGTTGTCTCATGGTCATCTAAGCGTTCTTGCTGGGAAGGCAAATTTATTTTTTTAAAGGTCTCGAGGAAAGGAATAATTACGCTCGTTCAGCTCCTTTCAAGGTCAGAGAGTTCTGGCTACAATACAAGGCAGCTGAGGAAGAAGAAATTGCATCATGGCAAGAGGTCTGCTTAAGATTTCATCCTTTCCAGCTCTCATTAGGAAAAACTCCCTAGCAGATGGGTACGGTCCCCTCCACCTTAGGAGGCAATCCAAGAGCCAAACAGACCTGATGCTGAATGCATCACTTGAAGGTGTGTGTTACAGTTAATAGCAGCTATGGGGAAGGCCAATTCTAATGGGACCCTTATGCATGAGAAAGTGGAGTTAACACTTTCTTCCCCCTCTGTGGTCCCAGAAAAAAATCTTCACCCCAAAAGTGGTTAGTATTCCTGGAGGCAATGGTACCACCAGTGGAAACCACCCCTGCCTTCCAGGTCAATTTCAGTTCTGGGAGTCATTTTTCATCAGAACCACAGCAGGGGAGGACAGGATTAACAACCCTCCCTGCTGTCCCTAAGAACATCTCCAACCCTGCATCAATAGACTGAAAGTGACATGTTCAGCATCCTGTTCCATTGAATAGAGCCAGTGTGGTGTAGTGGCTAAAGTGTTGGACGGGGAGTTGGGAGATCCGGGTTCTAGTCCCCACTCAGCCATGGAAACCCACTGGGTGGCTTTAGGCCAGTCACAGACTCTCAACCCAACCTACTTCACAGGGTTGTTGATGTTGTGGGGATAAAATGGACAGGAGGATTATGTACACACCATGGGTTCCTTGGAGGAAAACGGATGGAATATAAATGCAATCAATAAATAAATACATAGTTCTCAATAGAGAACATATCAGATATTAAACTGATAAGAACAGATATTATGCTTGTTCTTAGCCAAGAGGCCAAGGATCTTTCCTTTCTTTCTTTCTTTTTAATAATATCCTGGAACTGCACCATTACAGGATGCAGATGCAGGGTCACTCATTTGGATGCTCCCCGACATCTTCATTGATCTGTAGAGAAAATAATGTCCCAGGGAGAAGGCTCAACTGGAACCTTTCTGCCTGATGTGTTAGCTTTCAAAGCATTGGCAGGTTTGGTTTGGTTTGGTTTTCACAAGGCAGAGCATCCAACCACATGTTCTCCCCTTTGCAATTTCAAGTGATAACACCAGGGCCAAATCTACACCAAGCAGGATATAATACTTTGAAAGCAGTTTGAAAACGATATATAGAATGTGTCATGAGCCCCAACAGTTGTTAATGCCATTATAAAGCAGTTGTGTAGGTCCTACCCAGGAAGGCTATAATGAAGGAAGAAAGGGCTATGATAGAACACAAATTAAAAGTGGGCCCCGAGACGGACAATGGGGCTAAGAGTGGGTTTCAGGTTTCAAAGAGGTGCTGACTATTGTTACAGATGTGATAACAACCCTCATTTTGCAGGTTACCAAGTCCAGTCTAAGGCATGATATAACAGGAAGGAACACCCTTTCTTTCTCCTTGTTTTATGAAAGAGCTCCCTGAGTTCAGACACACACATCAGTTTAAACAAGGATCGGAAAGTCATTAATGAAATAGCAATTGTCCATCATAGAGAATGCCAGAATAAAATCAATAGGCTTAACTGACAAAGAGCATCCATCGCCCAGCTGCAGTCAGTGACACTCGGGAGGGGGGAACCTAGTATTTACGTTCCGTAGGCAAGACCTATTCTTGGCAGACTGGCCAAATGGCATTCTCCTGTCTGCTCCCCTATATACATTATCCACCATGACCTCTCTATATTTGTTGATTTGAGTTTGCATCTCACCATATTCCATATCATCAAGATACTAAAAACAAAAAAGAGTGCACTGAAATAAATAAAACTCGCTTGGCTTCAGTACTAAAATTACAGGGTGGTCAGAAGGGAGACCAATGACCTAGGGAGGCTGTGGGCTCTCCCACACTAGAGGCCTTCAAGAGACAGCTGGACAGCTACCTTTCACAGCAGGGAGTTGGACTTGATGGCCTTATAGGCCCCTTCCAGTTCAACTATTCTATGATTCTATGATCTCCTACCTTTGTGGACAGGTTCTTTAGCTGCCATTTTTGGAAAACTACAGGGATGAACATGATCAGACCTCAGCAAATATTCCCACTTAACTCACCATGGTAAGTATGATGCCACCCTTTGCCATGCTCACCAAACAGCCCAGCCCACTCTGTTTCGGAGCAGGACAGGGCAGAAAGAGGGAACAGTTGGGCATTGTGTGCAGCTTCCAATGGTGTAATTCCACAAACTCATGTAGCATTAGCAGAGCTCCAGCGAAGCTTTCCGTTGCACAAGCAGTTGCCCATTACACTTCTGCAACTGTTGTACAAACGGTTGCACAAGAATTATGCGCAACTGGTTGCACACCATGTTGAAAAACCAAAAGGAGGAGACCATATCCACTTAGGTCAAAAAGAAGGAGAGAGAAACGGTTCTCGGAATGCTGAGATACTTTCCCAGAATCGCTTCTCTCTCCTTCTTTTTGCACCACCATGTTGCACAAGCAAAACCGGTTGCGGAACTGTAACTTTAGTTGAATTCTGCTCTTGTGCATAGTTTGGAATCTAGTTTCCACTCGCACAACATCATTTGCGCTAATGGAGTTACGCAGTTGGATATTGCCCAGTGGCCTGACAAGCCACCTCTGAACCTTTGAGCAATGGCACCCAGCAACGCAAATTCCCGTCCTGCCCAGTCTTCCCCTCAGGAAAGACCAATGGGTTGGAGTATTGGATCGTGCTGCCACAAGATGCTCCATGCGCCTTTGGGAAGCAGCACCTAACAATATCTGTTCTCTCCACCAACCAGCCTTTCCATTAGGAAATGGCGGGGGTGGGGGATAGCAACTACAATTTATGGCCTGGCCAGCAAGGCCTTCCAAAAATGCTAGACCGCTGATCATGATTTATCTGTATGCTGCCCTGAGATCCTAGTCATATGGGGGGATACAAATGTTTTAATAACTAAAATAAAATAAAATAAATCAGGGTTTGCCGCTTGTAGGTGTCAATAAGGTCATATTCAATACCTTCTCCCCTCCCATAATTCAAGCACTGTTTGGCTTTCTTGGATCAATTTATTCCCCTCTTTCTTTACCATCACAATTTGCCCTAACTAGAGTTGCTTTCTCTCTCTCTCTCTCTCTCTCTCTCTCTCTCCTGTCAATACTCGTTCTACACGCCAGGCAACCATGAAACGGGTGAAGCTTTTCTGCTGGTAGCAGGTCTCCTCTGTTACCAGCAGAGGAGACCTGCAAGAGGAGGGAGGGCGCAGCCCTCATTTACCCCATATTCTTTACTCCATCAATGGCCAATTGGACTTCCTAGAGTAGCCTCCCCCAACCTGGTGCCTTCCATGTGTTTTGGCCTACAATTCCCATCAGCCCCAGCCAGCATAGCCAATGGTAAGGAACAATGGCTGTTATGGTCTAAAGCACCTGGAGGGCATCTGATTGAAGAAAGCTGAGCATTTAAGTTTAGGGTTGTTTTGGTGATGTTTTTTCTAAAATCTTCAGGAATAAGGTAGGGTAAAAAGAAACTGAATTATATTATGAAAACCCATAAAAATCCAACTGTTTAACTATGAAAGGAATAACAGATCAAAATAAAACTAATGAATGTGGCTTCAACTGGCGATAGGAGAAAACAATCATTATTTATAAAGCACCTAAAACAAATGTCTAGGCATTGTAGAAAAATTAAAAACGACCACAAATAATTCTGAAAACCCTTTAAGCTTCTGCTCTGCAGCATTATTTGCAGGTTTTGAGGTTGGGCCAAATCCAGGCCAAGTTCGCAGGTTTTGGGGAGCAAAGCACACCAGGAGTTTTCTTATACCTAGTTCAAACTATTTGACCATCTGGCCCGGTCTTCTTCATGAAAAGCAGGTGCTCTGGCAGTGAGCTACAGCTGCATGACACCACTGGAATCCTGGATCTGCATCCTGGGCAGTAAAAAAAATTAAACAGTATCGACAACTGTTGGGGTCCCACGACATACTCCATATCCAGCTTTCAAACCGTTTTCAAAGTGTGATATCCTGCTTGGTGTAGATCTGGCCCTGCCGTGCAGTTTCTCACTGAATGTTGAGACAGGTGGAATGGAAATATTTCCAAAGGAATAAATAAAATGTATACAGCTAAAAACGTATACAACTAGCTGCTGACCAGGAGTCTGAGGGAGCAATGCTATGCCTCCCAGACAGCATCGGTGGGGGAGGGGATCATAGGATTGTTGAATTTCCTGGCTCCGAGCTCATAGACAGGGCTCCAAACTCTGAGCCAGGAAACTGCGCTTCCCCCTCCCCTCCCCTTCATAGCCCGCACCATAACTGTGCCGGAAAAGGAGGCATTGCCAGAAGTGGGGTGGGCAGGAGACTGGGGTGGCAGCCATAAGAGAAATCCTATGGCTGCCCAGCCTCCTTCCCTCCCCACCCCTGAAGCCTCGGCTCGATGGGCAAAATCTGCATAGGATACTTGTACACCTCCGAGTTCAGAGGCTTATGAGTAAGCCCAGTTGCACCCCACAAGATTGTGTCCTTAATTGCTTTTAATTAGGCTGACCATATGAAAAGGAGGACAGGGCTCCTGTAACTTTAACAGTTGTAGAGAAAAGGGAATTTCAGTCAGTGTCATTTGTATGCAGTTAGTTCCTGGTGATATAACCTCTTCATCACAACAGTTAAAGTTGCAGGGGCCCTGCCTTCTTTTGTATATGGTCACTCTAGTATAGTGCCTGCAACTTTAACTGTTGTGATGAAGAGGGAATTTCACCAGGAACTAATTACATACAAATGACACTGGCTGAAATTCCCTTTTCTCTACAACTGTTAAAGTTACATGAGCCCTGTCCTCCTTTTCATATGGTCAGCCTATTTTAATACCTGTGAATGTAGCATCAGTGCCAGCTTCAGGTCCTGAATGGCCTCTTGGGCAAGACATCCTCAACGGAGCACTCTCCCTCTATCTGTTCACCACCATTGCCATCAGCTGCTGCTCCTGTTCCTCATCATTGCTACCAACTCTTGCTTGCTTGACAGGCAGAGAGCCAGTGAGCAAGTAGGCAGCGGCCTCTATTGCTCCTCCTTCTCACCACCACCATTGTCTGGGCCACAGCAAGAGGCAGGTGAACAAGCAGGTAGTAATGGTTAAAAAAGGAGTAGCGACATTTAGTGGGCTCTTATCAGTAGGTCACCTGATAGGAAGTGGACCTTTGCCAGGACTTATCAATGCCAACCCTTGACGTTGGCCCTGCGTACCGTCTTTGAGGAGTTGACCTAAGAATGCCAAAGATAAGCTTGCCTGCCTGCCTTGCCTTGCGTTCCCTTTCCTTCCTTTTGGGATTGCCCAAGGCTCTGAACATCACAAAGAGGACCGTGATGATGACTGCCAAGTTCCTACTGAATGCTCCATACCACAGGCCAATCAGAACAGTATACACCACTGGGGGGGGGGGGGATTCTGGATCATCCAAAAGCTTCCATTGCCCTCCGAAAATAACATCTCTTTGGCCATCTGTTGTTCATGCTTCCTGGCCTGATTAAATTAGCTCTTCACTCCAGCAAATCCGTTAATAATTTAAGTCTTAATAAGTTATTGTTGACTGAGCAGAATAACGAAGCAAGCGGTGGAAGCTGCAATTTTCCATTAGTCAGCTTGCAAAGCTGACACATAAGAACATAAGAAGAACCATGCTGGATCAGACCAAGGGTCCATCTCATCCAGCATTCTGTTCACACAATTGCCAACCAGATGCCCCAGCAAACCCACAAGCAGGATATGAATGTAACAGCACCCTCCCACCCATGTTCCCCAGCAACGGGTGTATACAGGCATAATTCCTGCGATACTAGAAGTAGCATATAATTATCAGGCCTACTTGCCATTGATAGTATTATTCTCCAGGAATATGCCCAGTCCCCTATTAAAGCCATCCAAATTGGTGGCCATTACTACATCATGTGGAAGTGAATTCCATAATTTAACAATGCTCTGTGTGAAGAAGCACTTCCTTTTATCTATCCTGAATCTCCCACCCATCAGCTTCATGAGATCACCCCTTTCGGTTCAAGTGGAGATGTTGCTCCAGCCCCTTGATCATTTTAGCTGCCCTTTCCTGCACTTTTCCCAGCAATACAATTTCCTTTTTAGATACAGTGGCCAGAACTGGACACAATATTCCAAGTGCGGTTGCACCATAGATTTGTGTAAGGAGAGTATGATCCTGGCAGATTTATTTTCAATTCCTTTCCTAATTATGCCTAACATGGAATTTGCCTTTTTCACATCCGCCGCACACTGGGTTGACATTTTCATCGAGCTGTTCACCACAACGCCAAGATCTCTTTCTTTGTCAGTCACTGCTAGCTCAGATCCCGTCAGCTTATATCTGAAGTTGGGATGTTTTGCCCCAATGTACATCACTTTACAGTTGCTGATGTTGGATTTGCCATTTTGATACCCATTCTCCCAGTTTGGAGAGTATTTACCATCCCTTTTTGTTTTAACTACCCTAAATAATTTGGTATCATCATCAGTAACCCTGGCCACTTCAAAGTTCACTCCTAATTCCAGATCATTAATGAATAAGTTGAAAAGCACTGGTCCGAATACAGATCCCTGTAGGACCCCTCCCTCCATTGGCAGAATTTTCAATTTTTTCCTATTCTCTACCTTCTGTTCTTTAACCAGTTACTGATCCATAAGACCCTTTTATTCCATGATGGCCAAGTTTGCTCAGGAGTCGGGGTGGGGGGAGGGACTTTATCAAAAGCCTTTTGGAAGCCCACATAAACAATGTCCACCATATCACCACGATACACATGTTTATTAACACTCTCAAAGAACTCTAAAAGTTTAGTTTCCTACGTTATTCTGTGTTGTTGGGATGGCGGGTGGGGAGGTGAACTAATTCCTCTTTTCATTTCAGCTGTGGTACATGGGGGTTTTCATGAGGAGGTGACTCCGGTGGCTGGTTGGTCTGTTCAGCCACCTTCACATTCTAATAGTGGCCCTGGAATGGTCAAGAAAGGAAAGGGCTCCCTCTGTATTGGGTGGCTGGAATGATGCATTCTGCTCCCTCCCGCCCTAGGATAGCCTCCCCCAACCTCGTTCCCTCCAGAGGTTTTGGACTATATCTCCCATCATCTCTGACCACCAGCCATGCTGGCTGGGGATAATGGGAGTTGCAATCAAAAACCTCTGGAAGGCATCAGGTTGGTGAAGGCTGCTTTAGGATGCCAGCAGAAGGCATGCTGGCTGTAGAACTTTCGGGGTTTCCTTAGGCAAAATGCCTTCAGTTCCCCCCATTCTCCAAATAGGTTGCCCTGCTCTTGAGTGCTGCCCATTCACTTGCCCTCTTCTCCCAGGCCCAATCTGTTCAGACAGGAAGAGGGTGAAGAAAGTGAAGCCGGCTGCTCTTTCTCCTGGCTTCTAGCTGCTACAAGCCCCTTCCCCTTTGATCCACCCTGTCCAATCTATACTAGACTACCAAATCATCACAACGTACAAAGAAAATGGTGGCCAGATGCTAAATCAATAATGTCAAGGTCTTTCAAAAGATGCTCATTCCCTCGAGGTCTTCTGGGTACAAGTTTTGATCCCAGTTCTGAATCATGCTCTTTTGCAAAGTCCCACCCTGAGCCATCCAATGATGTCCTGTCTGCCTGCCTGCCTCTCTTTCTCTCTCCCAGGATACTTCCATTCAGCTAGAGAGTTTAAAGTCTGTCCTTCGCTCCAGAAAGCCACTAACCAAAAAGGCAAGTGTTTGTGTCCCTTCTCTCAGAATCCAATGGCTTCATATAGTCCACCGCCCTACTGCGAATCTTACTTCTGACATATTCACCTGGCAGCCCTCTTTCTCTCCCTCACCTCCACCCCTGCTCTTCGGTTCAAGAGCTTTCAAGGGGAAGAAAAAACAAAAGATAAAAGTGGTCTCATTTGGAGCATCCTACCTCTAGTCTTTCAACAACACCCCAAAGCACCCTGCAGAAGCACAAGGGCCTGGTTGATTCCCGCCGTGCTCTGCAATGTGCATTCTTTAGACATCACAGCCGCCATTGTTCAGAAGGCTGCCCACCTATTGTTCCAAATGTGTCAGGGGGGAAGGCGGCACAAACATCGTCAACGTCAATCTCGGCGCAAACAACAGCCTAGAGGACAATGCCTCCCTTGGCAAACATCCACATCAGGCCGTTTCATTCACCCTTTCCCTCATTATACATGCCTCTCCATTACCAAGGGAGGATGACCTCAATTCAAGGAGTTGGAAGATCTGTTCCGCTATCCGACAAGAGCTCCGTTCTCACATTCTATTCGCCTTGCAGCCAGTTGTCATTTTTGTTCGGCATGCATTCATGCAGCTGCTTGATCATTGCCACCTTCCCATTTGCCATGTTTCCAAATGGTGCTTTCACGGAAGCTTGCAAAATATTTCATCTTATGATTACTGGAGGGGCGAGGGAAGGGAGTGCAGACAAATCCAGGTAAGTACCTCTGTGTCGCAGACATTGCCATTTAGCACTTCGACGACATTAGGATCCCTCCAGTCCTCGGTGATGGATGGGATGTAATTGTCTGTAAGAGCATCCCAAACCCTGGAAAAAGCAAGAGGTATGTTAATAGAGGAAAGCTGTTTGGACAACGGGGGGGGGGGGCCTTTCCCCGAGGCAATTTTCTCAGCAGGCGGCGTTCAAAAGAGAGTGCGAAGAAAATGGGAATGACAAAGCTACCACATCCTCTTCAGCTGAGTGACCCCAGTCACAAAGATCCACGACATCACCTACAACATCCCAACAAGTGCAGTGCTAGAGTTGACCTAACCTTGAATTCGAGATACGGGTTGCCCAGATCCAGTCCAAAAACATGAGAAGGACAGGAGGATTTTTAATTCACTGCTGACCATGACAAATATTCTTCAGTCTAAAAAACGATGGGTTGGACCCCAAAGCTCCCTACTTGCAGAAGGTGTCTTCCAGTTGGAGAAAGCTTGTTTGACATTTCAGACAAGAGAACTGCATGACAAAAATAAAGCTAAATCCAATGACGTTCTCCCCCCGTAGCAGAAGAGCTTGTCCAAGGAAGTTCAAAAACTGCTTCAGATTCTACTAACTATAGCACTGAGCAAGGGGGCTGATGGCTCTAATGTCAATGCAGCTGTAAATCAGCTCTGGGTTTCAGTCAGAACCAGTCAGAGTTCTAAAGAGGCTATCCTTCATTTTGGGGATAGGGTTCATTTTACAGATAGTCAATAGGACTATAGTTTAACCTCCAGTGGCCTGGTTCAGACGTACCAATCTTGATCTAATAAACCATGGTTTATTGAACAGATTGTTAAATCTGAATTAGGCCTATATCTGAGTAGCCCACTGGTGATTCAAATTTGTTCGGTTTGCATTTTAATATGAGCGTACTTAATTTCATATTTTCAAACCATTATGCGAACCAAAACTCAGTTATCCTTCAAAATTTGCACTTCTTTGAATTTTGCAATTTTTTAAAAAAAAACATACAAAAATGTTTGTTTTAGGGGGGAAATTGTGGTCAAAAATGGATTGTACTGGGGAAATTGTTTGCAATTTGCTTACAAAAATTACATTTAGAAGGAGAAATTTGCACAAAAATGCTTATGAATTTTCATGCAAGCTTTAAAAAAAACTCACATTTCAGAACAAACTGAATTTAAGAATGAAAAAATGAGAAACTGACATTTTTATTTTTTATTTCTTTATTACATTTATATCCTGCCTTTTTTCCTCCAAGGAACCCAAGGCGGTGTACATAGTCCTTCTCCTCTCCATTTTATCCTCACAACAACAACCCTGTGAGGTAGGTTGGAGCTGGTGTTGGATTCACCCAGGTTTTTGGTCCTGGGCAACTTCAACATCCCATTCGAGACTGGCTTATCAAGTGCAGCTCGGGAGTTCATGACAAACATGGACCTATCCCAGTTGGTCTCTGGACCTACACATTCAGTAGGTCACACCCTCGGTGCTGTTTTCAGTTCTGAACAGACGGATCTGTGGGCGGAGGTGATAAATACCTCTGCGTTGTCATGGACAGACCATTTTCTGGTCAGGGTTAGTATCACAGCTACCACCTGCCCCTGCAGGGGTGGCAGACCTATTAAGATGGTCCGCCCTCGAAGGCTGATGGATCCTCTTGGATTTCAGAAAGACTTAGAGGGTTCTATGGCTGGTATCGTCGACAATCCTGTAGAAGCCCTGGTCAATAGATAGAATCAATACCTAACTAGGGCTATCGACACGATCACCCCCAAACATCCTCTCTGACCCGCTTCCAATCAGGCACCCTGGTATACAGAAGATCTCAGGGAGCTGAAGCCGGAGAGACAACGACTGGAGCGCCGATGGTGGAAAACTTGACTTATATCCAACAAGACACAACATAAAGAACATCTTCGTTCCTATGGGGTGGCAATATATGCAGTGAAGAAAGCTTTTTTCTCTGCACGCATTGCGTCTGCAAATTCGCATCCAGCAAAACTGTTCAGGGTGGTGAGGGGTCTAACCCAGACACCTTCCCCCATGAACCCGATCTTAGAGCCTTCAGTAGTTTGCTGTGATGCATTTAACAATCATTTCACAGATAAAATCTCTCGGATAAGAGCCAATTTAGATGCCGTTGTTATAACAGAAGCTGACAATGAAGTGTCCAGCAACTCTGCAAGTAGGATTACACTGGATCAGTTTCAGCTGGTGAGTACTGAGGATGTGGACAAGCTGCTTGGACGAGTAAGGAAGACAATTTGTCCTCTTGATCCCTGTCCTTCTTGGCTGGTTGTCCAGGGAGGAGATGCAGTTAGACTACAACTACAACATATTATTAATGCATCTCTTAGGGAGGGGAATTTTCCACCATGTTTAAAAGAAGCCGTGGTACGCCCACTTCTAAAAAAGCCCTCCCTGGACCTTAATAATTACAGAACAGTATCAAATCTTCCATTTTTGGGCAAGGTGATCGAGAGGGCAGTTGCCTTCCAACTCCAAGCATGTTTTGGATTATACAGATTTTCTAGACCCATTTAAAACCGGCTTCAGAGCAGGATATGGAGTTGAGGCAGCTATGGTTGCCTAAGTAGATGATCTCCACATGGGTATTGACAGGGGGAGTGTGTCCCTGCTGGTACTTTTAGATCTCTCAGAGGCTTTAGATACCATCAACCATGGTATCCTTCTGGAACGCCTGAGGAGTTTGGGAATTGGGGACACTGTGCTCCAGTGGTTCCGGTCCTACCTCTTGGGTAGGTTCCAGATGGTGATGCTTGGGGATAGTTGCTCCTCAAAAAAGGAGCTGTTGTGTGGCGTACCACAAGGCGCCATCCTATTCCCAATGCTGTTTAACATCTACATGAAACCGCTAGGGGAGATCATCCGGAGGCATGGGGCAGGGTGCTATCAGTATGCCAATGACACCCAACTATATTTCTCTATGCCTTTGATAACAGCGTCAGCTAAGGATAGCATGTCTCCTCTAAATGAATGCTTGGAGGCGGTAATGGGCTGGATGAGGAAAAACAAACTGAAGCTGAATCCAGACAAAATGGAGGTGCTTCCTGTCAAGGGCTCTGACCTGGGTTTGGAGGTGTGTCGACCAGTTTTGGATAGGGCTACACTCCCCCTGAAAGACTGTGTTCGCAGTTTGGGGGTGCTCCTGGATCCTTCGCTCCAAATGACAGCCCAGATAGATGCGACAGCCAGGAGTGCCTACTATCAGCTTCGGTTGATACTCCAGCTGCACCACTTCCTAGAGTTGGAAGACTTAAAGACAGTAGTGCATGCGCTGGTAACTTTGAGGCTCGACTTCTGCAATGCACTGTACATAGGGCTACCTTCGTGCCTCATCCAGAAACTTCAACTAGTTCTAAATATGGCAGCCAGGTTGGTCACCAGTACACCTAGGGGTGGCCACATTACACCAGTCTTAAAATCACTCCACTGGCTGCCAATTTGTTTCCAGGCGGAGTATAAAGTGTTGGTTATTACCTTTAATGCCCTACATGGTTTGGGTCCAGGTTACCTGCGGGATTGCCTTCTCCCGCATAATCTGCCCCGCACACTCAGGTCCTCTGGGAAGAATTTACTTCAATCAGCCAGAACTACGCTGAGGAGTGTTACCCAGAGGACCTTCTCTTCTGCCGCTCCCAGACTGTGGAGTCGCCTGCCGGGAGAGATTCGACAACTTAGCCGTCTTCTTGAATTTAAGAGAACTATGAAGACTGATCTCTTCTGGCAGGCCTACCTAGTTGAACTTTAAGATGTTTTTAATAATGTATTAGTTTTATTTGTTTTTAATGTTCTATCTATTTTATGGTCTTTGTATTTACATTTATTGTTGTTCCTCACCTTGATCCAGAGGGAGAGGCGGGTAATAAATAAATAAATAAATATATTATTATTATTATTATTATTATTATTAAGAGTCTTTGACTGACTCCAAAGTCACCCAGCGAGCTGAGTAGGGACTAGAACCCAGATCTCCCAACTTCCAGTCCATCACTCTAACCACTACACCACACTGGCTCTCCACTGACAGTTTTGTCCATCTCTAGAAGAAGAAAAGAGGGAGCGTGAACTCCATGGGTCCATACTGACATAAAATGCCCTTGGATGAGCTATACTGCAATCCTGCAGCTCCATTTAAATCAATGCGAATTTTGCCATTGATTTCTATTGGCGTTGGATCATGACTATTGTAAAATCGGATAACAAGGTGTTTTGTGTATTGAGTTTCAGAACTGGAAAAGGTGAGGCTCCACTGGCACATCTTTATGACAGTGAACAATGCTTGTTCTATTGAGAACAACAAGCAAAAAATTTCTGGGGTCAAGCCAAGTTGGGGGTGAGGGAATAACTCTGCCAGCTGCAGGGAGCTAAATAGGGAAGAAAACGATTCAACAGCCAAAAGAACAAAGATGGGGCAAATCTGGTCCATGTAATGTTAAACAAAGAGAAATTATGCTTCCGTCTATGGAAGGGACGCTGGGTTTATTTGGGCTGTCAACACAAGAAGATTCCACTCAGCTCTGCTGCCAACCATGGCTACCATCCATATTTGCCCAAATAATGCGCACACATCATAGTGAAATAATAGCAGAAATATTTACCGTGTTTGCAGTCCCCCAGTTGCATGCCATTTTCATATTCTAATGCCGGGGTCTCCAATGACAGACACCTCCCTTGGTGTCCATCAGGCTAGAAGGCATATGTGTGTGTTTCGGTTTTAAATGTAACAAGGAATAACTATTTTGCTAGAGTGGCAATTCTACACCAGTTCCGAGACATTTCATTTGTACAAAGGGACGTACGAGAATTTCGTTTGCACTCGCAATCCATTCGAGCAGGGCCCCATTTGCAAAGTCAAACGTGAGTGCAAGCAGGAGAATGTGTTCTCTGAAAATGTTCACAAATTCTTGAACACCCACTCACATTCTAAAATTGCACACATCTCAGAGAAAAGGCAGTCTGAAATTCCAATTTTAAAAAAAAAATTAATGTGCAATTTTATCTTTTTGTCTATGGGGAAAAGTTGTGCAGCTTTGAAAAATACTCACATTTTTGCACAAGTTTTCCATTCGATCACGTTCAATTTGCACAATTTTGCCATCCGGTTGTGTGCAATTTTCCTGTTCTTGCAAATTGAACAGCAATCCCAAATGCTCACTGAACTCAAAGGAAAGGTGAGCATCAAGTTGATGCTCAGAGTATCTGTGCAAAGGCAGTCATCACTTGTCTGCACATCCCTTTTCCTACATGCATTTTCCCTACACAGAGGGGGGAGAAACCATGAAAACCATGTGTTGATGCTCACATCTGATGACTGTACTGTACACAGGGCTATTTCAATGTGTGTGCCTATGCACCACAAAAATACAATTAGCTATTGGTTTCCTAGCAACAGATAGACCAGCTTTCCCCAACATAGTGCCCTTCAGAAGTTATGGACTACAACTCCTATCAGCCCCAGCCACCAGCATGGCCAGTGGTCATGGATGATGGGAGTTGTAGTCCAAAAACATCTGGAGGGTGCCAAGTTAGGGCAAGGCTTGTACATAGTTTTTGTACGTGCAGTGGAACACAGAAAGTTGGAGTGTTCATCCAAACCAGCACTGCCTACACTGACTGGCAGCAGCTTCTCCAGGTCTCAGGCAGAGGTCTTTCCCATCACCTGCTACCCGATGTGCTTAACTGGGGGGCTGGAATCTGTTCTCCTGGGTTTTGGCAAGCACAGAGATTTACACAGCATTGGATGGCCGGAGCTTGCATCAGTGACACAGCTAACTCCCTCCCCCACCTTTCAGAGCAGGACCGTGCACTCTGGAATCATTCCAGAGGCATGCTGGGATTATGGAAACAGCCAGAGCTCTGCTCTAGCCATGGCTTTCATTTTAAATGTGGGAAGCGGCATGGAGGAGAGCACAGGAAATCTACCACCATTCCCCTGAGAAATGATGGCTTTTAAAGGTCGCAAAGGAAGGACAGTGAGCCACTCCATCGCTGCAGTTCGCACACACTTTGCACCAGACAAACCGGTCTAGCCCAGCACAGCCTCAAAATACCTACTCTAGCTCCCAAAGGAGGTGAAATCATGCCACATCAGAGAGCCAGTGTAGTGCAGCGGTTAGAGTGTTGGACTAGGACTTGAGCAAGACAGGTCGCTTACCTGTAACTGTAGTTCTTTGAGCAGTCAACTCTGTGCATTCACACATATGGACAGGCACGGAGCCCATATGCATGATGCCCAGAAGCCACGAAGAAGAATTTGGGGGGTCTTGTCCCCGCTTGGCCATGAAGGTCACTGGGTGATTTTGGGCCAGTCACTGACTCTCAGCCTAACCTACCTCACAGGGTTGTTGTGAGGATAAAATGGAGAGGAGGAGGACCATGTAAGCTGCCTTGGATTCCTTGCAAAAGGAAAAAAGGCAGGATATAAATGTAATAATAAACAAATCATTCTAAGCCATTGGGGGCAATTCCATTGGCGGCTGCCCTGAGCTCATCAGAACAGAGCTGCCTGAGGGCCCCATGCTGATGAACCCTCTCAAACCTGGAGCGGTTCCTGGGGGGGGCGGGGAGAACTGGCTCCTGTGTATTGGTATATCACGGATACATCAGCCTTCACCTAAAGTGCATGGCAAAAACAACACGAAGAGCTGGATATTGTTTTTTGAACGTGCAGACTACGTGAGGCCAGTAATCCCACAATTCGTTACAGCAGCAGTGCAGAACCGCTGACATAACCCACGGACTGTTGTAGGGATATGAGAGACTGTTCAGCATGCAAATAAAGCCCTCTTGGCTGGGTTCGCACAACATGACAACCCCTGGTCGGGGGTTGTATATTCATAACGGCAGCTGGCCTGGTCCTGTTGCTTCTCGAGGGTCCATTAACCCACAACGGGATGCCATGTCATCCAAACAAGCCGTGTGTGTGTGTCTGAACAGTAGCTCACTGGTGAAACGGCAAGTTTCCATATATACACTCCTAATCGTCACTGCCCTGGCACCGTAGAGCTGAAGAGCAGCCATCGGCTCGGGGTCTGAAGGCCACTGAGAGGCTCTTCTCCGACCTCCCAGGGAGAACTGGGCTGCAAGGGAAAGACCAGCCTGCCCCACCCATCAGCTGGTGAAGGAGCACCTGTGGGGAGCTTGCCTTCCTCCTCCCTGCTAGAAACAACACTCAACTCCAAGTAACAGTTGCCCTGGAATGGCAGAGCTGAAGGGCTGCATGCTCTGGCCTCTACCACCACTCATGGGGCCAAATGCTATGCGAAGGTTGCTCCCCCTTGCTCTCAGGAAGAACACTGTGGCAAGGACAAGACCACCCTGGCTTCATCAGACAGCGGGGGAACAGCTGCAGGAAACCTGCTTACTTCCTCCCTGCCAGAAGGGACATTTATAAGAACTTCATAACAATGAACTAGTGCCTGGGCTTGCTTTTTTCCCTCCTCCCTCCCAATCCCTTTTCCTTTCTTTAAGATTGTAAGCCTGATGACCCAGAAATTTATTATCGATCTTTGTAAGCTGCTCTCAGACTATTTTGGGGAGTTGAAGTCTGGGGTAAAACTCCTAAAAAGAACCACTGACGACGACGATGACAACGACGATGTTGATGATATTTTCTAGAACTATACATTCATGTACTTACTCCTCATCCTGCAGATTCTCCTCCTCTTCTTGTATCTGGAGATGGTTTTTCACCGGGGCCAAGTTCTCTGTCTTGGCATTGTAATTCCGAAAGCAGACGTTGAGCTTCTCATCAAACTCATTGACCAAGTCTTCCATGGACTTGAAGCTGATGATCTCAGAGGAGAAGTTCTCAAGCTCAGAAAGGGAGGGGTCTTCCAAGTACTGCGGGGAGGAGCCATAAAAATAATGAGATTTCTCTTCCCTGTCTCCTAGGTAGCATGGCCTAAGGTCTTCAAACTCTTCATCCAGGCTTACCAGAGGGGCTTCCATCTTGGGCTGGCTAATGGAAGAGGGAGAATGCCTGGAATACAAAAGGCAGCAATGAGTGAATGGCAAGCCATGCATGAACATCCCTGCAGTCCTATGTGTGCCATGAACCGGCATCCTCAGAGGATTCCAACCCCTGTCCCTCGAAGAGGCTCTGAAATCAACAGAAGACTTGGCCACAGAAAGGCTTGTGAGACTTCCATCTCCCCCAGAACCCACTTTTCCAGAGGAATCCCAGGGGACACCCTCCCCCTCACCCCACATCAGGAGGAGTTTGTATTATCATCCTCAAAGTCTGAGAACTCGGGCTAACATACCGCAATCCCTTCCATGTCTTCACAGGCTGAGATTGCTAAAAGAGACCAAGAGGTTTTAAGGGGCAGTGTCTCAGTCAGTGTAGAGGGGGCAGTAATCAGCCTAATGACCACTAACTTCCTATTTAAGCCTCAGTTTTGCTCTGACTTTTGTCAGATCAACATGCAGGCAATTCCGTCTGGCGTCCAGCCCCAGCACCACTTGGAGCTTTCCATGGTGCCGATCTCTTTCTGCCTTACATCCTGAGGAACCTGACACCTGCTCAAAATCTGATCCATACCAGAACCCTGCACGCCAACAGAGCATCATCAGAACCCACAGCCTGAAACGGTATGGTGTGTGACACTGGGTATAGGCCATCAGTGATGAAGCCTCAGTGCTATCCGGGGCTGCCGGGGATAAGCACGTTGCGGGAAGGAGCATTTCTGCAACAGCGCCAACTGAAAAGGACTTTTCCTTCCTGGCATGGCGTTGGTGTGCAACCGCCATCCACAGCAGAGCTGCTGGGGTCCCCCTGCAGAGTGATAGATTTCATTACTGAAGCCTACGTTTAAATATGGATCACATAGGAAGAGGGAGCCAGGGGGGCAAACAGGGAGCATGGGGGAGGGTGTTCAGAACCCCCTCCCCCTTTCCTCCGCTTGCCTTCCCACAACAGAGTTCTAAGTAGGTGGCAAAAGAGGATGGGGGAAAGTACAATGCCTTGTTCCAGCAACAAGACACAGTAAACCCTCGCGGCTGGTCATATGCACTATTTATTTATTAATAATATTTATATACCACTTAATATAAGAATATCTTTAAGTGGTTTGAATAAAAATTTTTCCAAAAGCCACTATTAAAATCCATATATCATACACTATAAGCAGTTAACAGTGGAGGGTTAAAAAGAAAAGAAAACCATAAAATGGGGCAGAATTGTGGTCATTTACAAGCCAGGGAAAGCTTGTAACCCCCACATCAAAAGAGCAACCTTCAGAAAAGACGACTGGATCCTATGCAACAACTGAGTGATGACTGCACGAGGTTTGCAGTAAAGCAAAAAGCACAATGACATTTTCCGTAAAAACTCTTCTGCCAACAACAGCGCAGCAATTATTTCCAGACGCTCTGTCTTCATTTGTAACATTGATGATTTCTTCCCGCCCCGCCCCCCTCCCAGCCTGAACCAATTCAATTTCTAAAGTGTGCTTTTCGATCTTGCAATCCACAAAGTGAGCTCATGACGGCAGCCACACATGGGACAAAGCCAGCACTCGGTAGCTCTCATGCCTCGTGGAATCGAAAAGGAAGCTGCTCTTTTGCCTGCTGTTCCCATATAGCCCAGTTGTTGATGGATGGACTGCAGCCAAAACCTCTTCTGCTGGGTTAAATTTTCTCCATTGTCACAGCAGCCATTGCAAAGGCGAGGAATCCTTTCACTGTCAATCGTTTCTGTGACAACCACCACCACCACCACCCCGACACAAAGAAACAACTATTGCAACCCTTTGCAGGGATCTGCAGATTGTTTTGAAATGTTCCACAACTTCCCTGGAAGCTAGGCTGATTTGAATAGTAACGCTTTGTTATTGATGCATATAGCTCAGAGCGGCATGCATGAACGTCCTTCTTAGGTGGTCTTCCGATCCAGCTGCCAGGCCAGGCCTTTGGGTTTCTTAAGGAACAGCATGATCTTCAGGCACTTTAGGTCCAATGGCGGACTCATCAACATTTTACAGATTTACTATCAGTGTAGGACTTTTAAGGGGGAGGAGAGAGATAGAAGGGAAGCAATGCACATTTTATATACGTGTGTGGATGCATTTAAATGCACGCACACTGGAGTCAGAGAGGAAATATAGCTCAATGGTAGAGCATCTGCCTTGCTTTCAGAAGGTCCCAGGTTCAATCCCTAGTATCTCTTGTTTTTGAAAAAGGGTCTGGAAGCAAATGATGGGAAAGGCTACTGTCTGAGGCTAAGGGTGGGTAAGAATTTCATTTCAGTTTATTTTTTAGAAGAATTTGCCAAAATTCACAACTGTCTTCATATTGGGAATGGAAAGAACTTGCAGCAAATGCATACAAGTGAAAAGGTCAATCTGGGCTCCATCTAGTAGCCTTCATCAAGTGTTGGACTGACAGTGCAATCCTATTCATGCTTACTTAGAGGTAAGTTTGAATTCCGTGTGACTTACTTCCAGATAAGTGTGTAAAGGATTTCAGCTTGATTTATATGCTAATAACTTGCCTGATCACTGTAAGTGATCAGGAATTCCATGAAGGCCTTCTGTCCTCCATCAGCCCACTTGATACATGTGTTAGTTGGTATCAGAGGGAAGAAGGTCTCTTCCTCCTTAAACAGCAGGGAAACGGCATTGGGGCAGGTAGGATCAATCTGTCTCACCTGTACCTGTCCACGTCATAGAAGGCTTTCTTTTCTTTTTCCTAGTCTGAGAATAGGCTAGTGGCCTGCATTTCCAAGCTGGTCATGGAGGAGGGGACTTATTAGTTTTTTAAAAATGCAGGTTAGTAACTTTCTGGGGCTATTTACAAGACAGGCCTAAAATTAATTATAGGCAGAGAATCCACTCCAGCAAAAGTTTATTGCAAAATAATCTGCCAAGGCACTGCATCCCTTGCTATTCTGTGTCCTGTTTACTTCCTATTCCAGCCACCATACTGTTCCAACAGTTACTGTCCTGGTTCGCATGATCAAGCAGCTCGCCGCGGCTTATATAAGCCATAGCAGGCTGTGGAATGTGCAGACAGCCATTTAGAATATTTAAGCTGGGTCATCCGAACCAGACCAGGGTGGGTTGCGGGCATGGTTAATAAATTACCCACAACCCTAAAACAGCCTATGGCAAGCCGCGATGGGTAGTGGTGATTAGGTGAACCTGGTCTATGCTTCACTCTTGACCTTGCAGCTTTGATGGCTGTTGTTGTTATTGTTGTCCAGAACTCTTTCACACAGCTCCTGCTGACACCAAAAACCACAACACAGCCTTTGCTTGACGAGTCAGCAGGTTTGAAATTAGGAAGGCCATGAGTCTCTTCTCCCCATGACCACGCACTGATCTTTCCATCCCTTGATGTTGAATTTTAACCTTCAACTTGAATTCCCCTTTAAAAAAGGGAATCCTTGCTAGTAGCGGGAATGACCTCCAGTTCCAAGGGGACACTTAGCTTCTGGGCAGGCAGCAAAGCAAAAGCTGTGCTGCTTCACTTCACATGCAGCCTCAGACTCCTTTTGGCCAAACATGATGTGACAGAAGTGGCTGAAGGTGGAAGTCAAAGGAAAAGCGGAAAATGGAAAATAATTCTAGAAAACCGCCACCCAATTCCCCCTGTCCTTTACTTTGGCAGGATCCCAACACAAACATGCACACAACTCCATCTGGGGTGTGTGTGAAAACATATCTCTATTCCTCTCTCTGAGGTTCGTCTCATGCGTTTTGCTTCAAAAGAACCGCATCACTTCTAGATTCATGATTAGCAGCATCCTAACCTGGAGAGACCTAACTACGCCTTAGAACCATAAAGTTGAAGGAGACCAACAGCCACCATCTTTTCCTACTGAGGGGCAGCGTCAGTGGTTGGCATGGTTGAGCACCTGTGAAAGTCCATCCCCCCAGCAAAGAGCCTGCGGTGGCCACATGTCTTACTTTACAGAGGGCATTCCTCCATTTCAAAGGCTGTCCGTCCTCTGTTTCAAGACTCCCTCTATTTAAAGGATGGTCTGATCCAAGTCCAGTATAAAGACAAAGAACCTTAAGAAGCCAGGAGAGCAAGAGCCTGGACATTTTTACCACCTAAAAGCAGATGGGCACATAGATCACCTGATCAGATTCCTTCCCATTATGGTGACATATTGGATTTCTATTTTAGTCATTATACTGCTATCTAAATGTGCCTCTATATACATGTAGATTTTGCATATGCAAATTCAATGCAAACTGATGTCCTCTTTTTTGGAGAGGTGTAGTCGGCCATCCTGCTGCTGCTGCTCAACGTTGCTGCTTGCTTATTCGCTGGCTCTCTCCTGGGAAGTGAGTGATTGGCAGAAATGGGGAGAAGGAGGAACAATGATGGTGAGGAAGAAGTGAGCCCTCTGAGGGAAGAGAAGAAAGAGATGGGGGACCTGCTAAGGGCATCTTGCCCAACCCACCCACCCTCAAAAAACTGGAGCCAGCATTGGCCCAAGTCATTACCAGATAGGCCTCCAAGCTCCCCACCTGCCAGCCCCTCTCCACAATGAGCGTACAACTTGGCCTGCTTGTGCCACAACTAGAGAGCCAGTGCTCTGCATCATCCTGTAGATGAAGAAACCAGTTCTAGATGACCCAGGCAAGCAAGCCAAGCCATGTTCTGCTAGAGGGGAAAGCAACATGCACACTCCTCGGAATGGCTAGACAAACTGACCTAGAGAAAAAATCCATGTGGACCTCAAATGTGGCAATCAGTCAGGCCCTCCCAGGCAAGCAGCTGTTAGTACAACTCATCCACTGAGCCTTCTTTCCCATGGGGAAACTGTATTTGGGGTGAAATACAACATCAACTTTTTTTCCAACTAAAATAAAAAATCCAAAAGGACAAGGAAGATAAGAACTGGCGGGATATCACCATATTTTTCATGGGCAAAACTTGGGACATGGTCTTAGCATCCTACTGCTGACACCAAAGAGCTCTCCTTGAGATGTTCCTTCCCCACCCTGAGTTCACATTGATGACGGTTCTGCTCCACCAGCTCTATGCTGAATTCATTTACCGTGCTGTAGCCTGTCTTCCATCAATGTAAAAACCAGGAGGTCGCTTGTTCTTTTGCTTAATGCTAGAGCCTGGGTGTGGGGGCAAAGTAATGGTCCTTCAGTAGCTTAGCAACAGTTCAAAATATACCTTGACAACTGCAGGATAGTAAACGGCAGGCTTGCGCAAGTCAGGTGGCCATGTACGCGTCCCCCGAAAGAGGGAATGCATCACCAAAAAAGATAGAAAAGGAAGGTGCAGATTTGCATGAGGTTGGCATATGCTAATTTGTGTGTGTGCATGCAAAGTTAGAAATAATTGCTATCATTTAAATAGAAATACAGCATATCTTGGCCTAATAGGGAAGATTACGGCCAGGTGATCTCTGCGCTTGTTTAGTCTGCTATCCAGGTGCTGACTCTTGATGTGCAATTTCAGGGACCCATTGCTATCCCTTCCTGAGATTCTGGATGGTTAAATTGGATTTGAAATGCACAGCCCTTCAAATAGGGGAGGCCTTCTGACAGAGGACTGCCCTCTATAAAGTGGGGCACACAGCCACGCTCTGCGCCAGCTGTCTCCAACCTGATGCCTTCCAGATGTGTTGCACTATAATGCCCACTATCCCCAGCCAGTGGGTCCTTGCCATGCTGGCTTGGGGTGTAGTCCAGAAGGTGTTAAGTTAGGGAAAGGTGCCATGTTCCCTGCATGTGCCATAGTGTTCATTTGCAAGTTTTGGCCTGCAGGCAAGATGCATCCAGCCCCCAATTCAGCAATGTAATTTATAATGATGCTGCGGATGCTGGACCTCAAGGAATGACACTAAACACTTTAGCATCCCTCAAAAGCAAAATAATAATAATAATAATAATAATAGTCAAAATAGTGGATTTTCAATGGAACAGCTCCCTGAAAGCTGGCAGAGACCTTCCCTAGCAAATAAAGTCAATTGGCACATATAGGTCAGACATTTTTTTTTCTCTCAATATCATTTTCGTTGCTGCAACAAACCTATGAGATATGTCACCATTATGGCAGAAGCTGAGAAACAGGCCTTAAGTCTCCCAGTTAATGGCAGTTAGTTAGCTCCTCTCCTGGCATTAACCTTATATTCGGATTGGCTCATGGCAGGAGAGAGCCTTCTCGGTGGTGGCCCCCCCAATTCTGGAAAAATCTCCCCGACAAGGCCCATCTGGAACTATCACTGTTATCTTTTTGGTTAAGACCTTCTTCTTCCCTCAGGCATTTGGCAGCATATGATGAGGTTCTAAGCAGGTCCTGGATGTTTCTTATTGTTGACTATTTCAAATTGTCTCTGTGTGTGACATTTGTTTATATGTTTGTATGTAAATGTTTTTTATAATGGGTTTTGAATGGGCTTTAATCTTTGAAAACTGCCCAGAGAGCTTTGCCTATTGGGTGGCATAGAAATATAATAACTGAAATGAAATGACACATGAACCCAGTCTCCCATCCAGGAATGTATGCTCCACAGGACGGCTCTGTCAGTACACTCACTCTGGAAATATGGCATGCAAGGCCCAGAGGTCTGGATGGAAGGTGGGAAGCCTCGCGCTCTATTCCTGGACCACCTTGGCCAAGACCAGCTCCAGGTTTGAGGATGATCTCGGCTGAGGCCATCCTAATGGTGCCATCTCCTTTGCCAATGGGCCCTGGTAAGCTTACCTGGCAGTGCTGACAGTCAGGCAGCAGTCAGTGTCAGGGGACTGCGGGCCACCAATTCAATTTCCCACAATGCCTCAGAGCAACACTATATCAGGGACATTGTGGGAAGTTAAAATGGCAACTAGGCTCGGCTGCCTGGTGGCACGCCTCTGAGCACTGGGCTGAAAAAGCAAACAAATGAACCGCAGGTGTCCACTGTGGGCCCCTGCCAAGGTAATGGGGCTCCCAGCAGCTGCACACAGGTGTGCCAGATGCTGGCGGCAGTCCTGACCTTTGCCGGTTGGGCTCTATTTGCACTATCTATAGGCCTCCCCGGGGAGCCACACATCACAGTAACGCTCTCAGGGCATCATCTGTGGACGAGAGATCACCTTGTTTTAGGAGCAAGCCAAGCAATGTAGAGATGGGCACAATCCTTTCCCAATGCCAAAAAGACAAACACAAAAGCCGTGGCAAGGGGCCTGTCGTTCTTTTCTTTTCGCCTACACAGCATTCATCTGCGCAGGCACACAACTCGCCTTTCCCGGTGTGGCCCACATGAGCCACCTTGCCCTCTCGCCACAAACACAACAGAAACGCCTCACGGGTGTAGCCGCCCTGTCCCCGCACAGAAACTTGCGCTTCCCCCTCGGCTACAACATCACCCCCCCCCCCTGCTGCCAGGAGCACAGAAGAAAAACAGTCTGACAACACAGCATGTTGCAAAAGCCAGAACAATCGTAGTCACTCACCATTTCCCACACGCCCAACACCGCGCAAACCGCAATCCCGCAACTACGCGCCTCCTCCTCTGAATGCCAAACGTCCTTCCCGTTTCAAAAGCAATCATAACCGCAAGCCATCCTACATGCAAACTCACAAATCAAACTCCTCACGGGCCCTTACAAGCAGACCCGCTCCCAATGCCTCCCTCTTTGTCTCATGCAAATGCGCACCGCTGCCTCTCTCATGCTCTTCGCTTCGGGTCACACAGTCCTTCACATAGACACGCATTACCCACCTGTGTACATACAGCTCTTCTCACACAGCCCGACTGACAGCCGCACAAAAGCAGAAATGTCTATTCTGCGGCGTGTGGGATGGGTCTTTGACCCCCAGGCAAAGAGGAAAGGCTACATATTTCTCCTTCCAAGTAGGCAACCTTCTCACACATAAACATGCACCCGCACCGTGTGCACCCCCATTCCAATTGCTCCCTTGTTTGACACATGCAAGCTGCCGCCACCATGCATACATGCATGCATATGCCACTGTATCGCCTCCTCCCTTTGCAAGATGCACAATGACTCCAGAGCGGTCAGTCTCACTATCAGCATGTGGGGAGCTCAAAAACATGCCGTTGGCCTGGCCTTTCCTAGCAGACAATAAGAAAAGGCTGCTTAGGAGTCCTAACACATGAGCGACCTCCAATACGGTAGGGTCCCTCCCTAGCTTCCCCCAGCCCAGCCCAGCATCCACAAATACACACCTGAGTGTGGGAGCAACTCTGCTCTTAGCTCAACATCCCATCCGACAGGCCTGAGCAATGAAAAGGAACAGAAGAAGAAAGGAGGGGGGTACCCAACCCAAATCTGCTTGGGGAACCAGCCAGCAGCTGCCTGCCTGCCTGCACGGGAGCAACACAGTGCTATTCCCAGCCTCTCGGCTGCCTCCCGTCTCTCTGCAGAGAGCTTGAGCGAGCCGAGGGCTCAGCCTTCCTCATCAATATGCATTAGCTCCAAGACACTGACACCACCACCACTACGGTGGCTTCTCACCCCGAGGCCAGGCCCCTCTATGGACACCGAAGCCAAGGCGCTCAGAGAGGGGGGCTTAATTCCGGGGGCTTGTTGAGACCCTGGATGGCTCAGTTAGAAGGAAATGCCTCTTTCTTTTTTTTTAAGTCCCCTCCACACACACCACCCTCGGTCCGAAGGCTGAGATGATGCGGTTAGCGCAGCCGCAGCTGTGCCCCATTCACAAACAGCCGCATCTTCTTCAGCCCCCAAAACGGATGGCGCCGTCTCAGTACAAAGGAATATTCTTAACAGGGCCAAGGTTGAAGCATCTGCTTTGAATGAGGTTATTCCAGGGTTTCGGGGATGTGTCGTTCACACTGTGGGGTGTGCGGGGGGGGGGGGGATTTTGTCCTACAATCTGTGCTTCAGACACCAAAGTATATATAAATTTGAAAGATTGGGTGGGGGAGAACATTTCAAGCAGCATGGAACCATTAGGTAATGTTGCATATACTTTTTTGTGCTCCGAGACAAAATAATGGCAGCTATGGGTTTAATCAGGTTGAGAGTTCAAATTTTTGTTTTTAAATATTATATCTCCTCTGGATGGGGAGGGGGGGGGGGTCGGTAGGTCACACAACATATTCCAATACTACAGGATTTATTTATTTTTAAAAATCCTAAATCAATAAAATAATTTACAACTCTGGGCTATGCTGTAGCACAGCTATCTAACCCGACACCCTCTTGATGTGTCGACTACAGCACCCATCACCCCATTACTATGCTGGCTGAGGGAGATAGGAGCTATAATCCAACACATGCAAAGGCCATTGAGTTGGAGAAGGCTGTTCTAGAGTCCTTCTGCTCATCTCTTTTTCTTCCCAGAACATTCTCTTACATAAAGAGAGTTTGTTTCTGCAATAATAATGCAATATCTGGTTCTGATAATGCAGGATCTCCAACTCTGGATGTACATAATTGTTTTAAAGCTATCTCTAAACCACATACAAGGTTTAAAATTTAGGAGCGTTGACACGATTTTAAACTGGTCTTCCCTGCTTTGAAAGGAAATTCAAAACTGACCTTGTTAGAAGAGGAAAGACATTCTTGGTTGTTTAAAGAGTGCCAGAATCCTGATATCCCAGTAGTGATTTCCTGGTGATTTCAGTGGAACTCACCTCCAAGTTCAAAGCACTAAGCTGAAATATAAGATTTGCAAACCAGATACCTGAAGGAACACCAGAATATATACAAGCTTCCCATGTACTGAAGCCTTTTTTTTTTGAGGTTCTTCTCCAAATTTCCCCAACTTAAGAAGTGCCATGCTGGATCAGACCGAGGGTCCATCTTGTCCAGCACTCTGTTCACACAGTGGCCAACCAGCTGTCAGCCAGGGACTAACAAAGCAGGACACATTGCAACAGCACCCTTACACATCTGTGGTAAGGTGGGTGATGACCAGAGAGTGCCTTCTCAGTTGTGGCACCGTCTTGTGGAATTGCCTCCCCAGGAAAGCCCACCTGGCATAAACACTGTTATACTTTTCACAGCAGGCAAAGGCTTTTTTATTCTCCAGGGCTTTTTTTATTGTATCTTTTCTCTCTCTCTTTCTCTCTGTTAACATATTCTTCATTATATCTCACTTGTGTATTTTATTTTGTTTTTAATATTTGAAATAAATAAATGACAATCGCTGATGTCCACCAAGCCACTTGGTTTCCATGCTGATCATGGAGGGATGGAGGATCTGTCTCTTCTGCACCAGCCCAGGAATCACCCATTTGAAATTCCTGGTTGCCTATGACGACTGGGCGAGTTGTTAAATACATCAAAGCTTCATTTCTATTGTGCATTTTATTGCTGTTAGCCACCTTGAGCATTTTTATTAAAAGATGGGGTCTAAATATAATGAAAATAAATAGAGTTCCAATAAATGCAAGAATGGGCAACAGAATGCAGGAATGGGCAACAGAATCTGAAATGCCTACCCAGGGAAACAGGGTAGGAAAAAGGCGCAGCTGGCATCCTGAACAGCAGCATTCCACGCAGCAACATTTAATTGCAGGCCACACGTTCCTTCTATTGAGCACAATCTTGTGCTAAGAACCATTACGAGAAGTTGTTAAGAAGGTACCAAAGGGCTCTTTTGCTGAGGCAGGAAGGATTTGTAGCCACACGGAAGCCAGATAGAACCTTTTGACCACCGTTGTCCACCATGTTGTCCACCTGGATAGGGGCTAGGTTATCTGAGGAACACCTCCTCCCATATGTACCTGTGACTCTAAGATAATCCTTGGAGGTCCTTCTCCGTGAGCCCCTGCCAAAGGAAGCGAGACAGGTGGCTACTAGGAGGAGGGCCTTCTCTGCTGTAGCACCCCAGCTGTGGAATGAGCTCCCCAGAGAGGTTCGCCTGGCATCTACATTAGACTCCTTTAGATGCCAGGTGAAGACTTCTTTATTTTCAGAGGGTTTTAACAGTTCTTCAGTTTGATTTTTAACCTTGCTGTTTAAATTTGTATTTTAAATCCCTATCAATTTCTGCATGGCTCCTCGGTTTTTATCCTGGTCGTGTTTTATCCTGTATTATGTTTTTATACTGTCGTTGTTTTATATTTTGAATGGTTTTTATGGTTTTAATTTTTGTAAACTGCCCAGAGAGCTTCAGCTATTGGGCGGTATAAAAATGCAGTAAATAAATAAATAAAATGTGTATGGGTGTGGCAGGGACACCTAGAAGAATCTGGGGGCCTGGGACAATGGAATTTTCAGGGGGGGGGTGTCTGTCATACACACACACATAAAATGCTTGTTGAGGACTGCCTGCTGTCCAGAGGCTTGGGGCAAGTTGCCCCCTTTGACCCCCCCCCTTAGAGCAGGTGTGTGTGTGTGTGTGTGTGTGTGTGTGTGTGTGTGTGTGTGTGTATCAATAGCAACAAACAGCCAGAAAGGCTCGAAGCAGACAGGAAAATAAATGGCCAATGAAACAGAAGAAACAGCAATAATTCTGTGGATGCAGAACGTTTTCACTTGCAAAAAGCTTGGAGCCGGCCGACTGCAGCGCAGAGACAGCTGCTACGGATGAAACAATCATCTTGTAAGGCCGTTTCCCCCAATCTGGTACCCTCCAGATGTTTTGGACTACAACTTCCCTTAGTCCCAGCCTCAGCCATCACAGACAATAGCCAGGAATGCTGGGAGTTGCAGTCCAAAAGATCTGGAGGGCACCAGGTTGGGGAAGACTGTTGTAAGGCAGCCCAATGGACTGATGAAAGGATTCTCAACAATTTCACTCTCTGTATCTCCTTCTGGTGTTTCTCAGCAGTACAAATGGTAACCCACTGAGCCTGGCAAAGGCTCCACATACTCCCTTCGACGGTTCCACAAGCCAGACTCTCACAGGTATATTGGGAAGGGCCTACTATTACCTATTTGTTAAATGTATATTCCACCTGGCCACCAAAAATGGCCCTCAAGGTGGCTAGTAATAGTAAAATTGAGATTAAAGCAAGAACAAGCAAAACGTAATATAAAAAAATGAAAAGCACAATAAAAGAAACAAACAGCAGCCAACCGTTCAGAAGCAGACCACTTTCCATGCCAAAGACCTGCCTGAATAAAAACACCTTTGCCTGCCAGCGGAAGGACAGCCAAGAGGGAGCTCAGCAAGCCTCCCTTGGCTGGGAGTTCCAGACCCTGTGAGTGGCCTCTGAGCAGGCCCTTCTCCCACGTCTCACTAAACAGGTCTCCAGTGGTGGTGGAGCAAAGGAGATCTTAAAACCTATTGGCCTCATAGGCAGTGAGTCCAACTCTGCTTGTGGTTGCTGTTGGAGAGCCCCTTGTTTCAGGAGGAGTCAGCATCTCCCTTTTTTGGAGGACACTATTTCCTCATCGTAGATTGAAAGTATGGATAAGAGGTCCCTTTACAGCACCGGAAGGCAAAGAATAGAAATAGAAAATGGGTCTATTACATATCATCAGCAAATACGTGTGTCTGTCAATCTGTGACCAAGGACTACACGTTAAGGCTCTGGATCTGCTCAACCTCTGAAGAGGTAGTTCTAGAAAAACCAAACGCCTGCAGCCAAAACTGAGGTTTACACTACAATACTATGCAGGTTTACTCAGAGGCAAGTCCCATTGTTTTCAATGGGTCTTTCTCTCTAGTAGATGTTTAGGTAGCGCAGTCCTGGGCATGACTACTCACAAGTAAGTGCCACAAAAGTCAATAGGATTTACTTCCAGTTAGATGTGTTTAGGATTGCTGCCTAATAATGATTTGCTTACAGCATCCAAAGCCCATTATAAAAACATTTAACAGCACAAAGAGTTGCTGTTAATACCCCTGAACAGACGTTAATTTTAAAACAGATGAATGTTATTGACGGATTTATTAAGTCTCAGCTAGTTTGAAATTTGAGATTAGATCTACACTACTGATAACTGTTGGGGCACATCCCATATACTGCTTTCACAGTATTATTTCCTGCTTTTTATTCTACATTATCCAAAACACTGCAACAAATGTCATTGTGAGTTCTAGGAGGTATAAATGCACAAGACGGAAATGCCGTTACCATAATGGGATCATAATGATTTGACACAAAGGGTAGATCTGGCTTGGGTTGCACAAAACAGATCCACAGCTTGGGCTTGAAGATTGTAGTAAGTTTAATGGAAAGGCCCGTCACCAAGCCAGGGCTAGAACTTTTACATACAGCTGGTGCACCAGACGAAACGTCCAAATGAGAGTACGGCAGGGCGGAAATAGGTCACAGGGAACCACATGGCATCAGTTTGAATGCTTATTCCATGGCAGCTTCCACGATGTTCCAACACAAGGCAGCCAGAGCCTCCAGTCGCATGGCAGAGCGACTACCACTGTCACCATCCATGGGCACCAAAAATCTGGGAAGCCGGTGAAAGGGGTAAGGCTATTATCACAGGATTGGCGGATACAGATGGCTTCGCCTTGCATTTGCCACCGCCGTATGGTTAAGTTTTTAAACAGCCACTGTGTCATTGCTGGGTTTCTGTTACCAACCTGAACAGCAATACACATTGGGCAGTCACTGTTTCAGTACATCTAGTGTAGCTTTCCTTTGGTGCCTTCCACATGTGCTGGACTACAATTCCCATCATGAGAGTTGCAATCCAACACATCTGGAGGGCACCAGGCTGGGGAAGGCTGATCTCATAGTTCCTGTCAACTAGCTTGCTTTTCGTTTTTGTTTTTAACAAAACCAAACACACACTTGTGGGTTAATGTCATCAGGCACACGCCAACAGAGAAGCAATGCTTCCCAATGGGCGGAATAAAAGGATTCAGCAGCTTTGTGACTCAGATATTCCCAGATAAAATCCTAACTGGAGGAAATCTAGGCCCACAACTAGCTTCTGGGTTGTGCCGCAGTTCAAGGTTCACTCGAGCTCAGATTCAACAATGCAGAACTGCAGAGCTCTTAACAAAACCGAGGTACTCGTAAGACTTTAAGCCTTGGGAACCGGAAGAACATTTTTGTTTTCAGCGTGCAAGAGGATTTCGAAAATTCACGTTTACATTCCCACTGCAAAAAAAGGGCCGATGTCACAGCTTTAGCGCTACTGACCGGGATGAGCGGATCCTGCCCAGATTGCTCCATTCTAAGAATGAAGCAGTTTGCTCTTGATCCCAGACTCCACCCCTGGGGTTCTCATGGTGACTTTCACAGCTCCAGCCCAAAACTGAAGCCCTGCGCATCTACTTTAGCAGCGTTTCGAGAACCTCCCACCCTCCTGGGAGCCCACTTGCAACAGGGTCACAGAGCCACTAGGAGACCACATCAACCAGTTCCTTCGATTCGTTGCGGACAAGGACTTCCATGTCCTTGCTGGATCCAGATCAGCTGTTTTGTTCACCCTCGGCCAGCAGGTCACCTACTCCGGTAAAAGTTAACTCCTTATTGTCAATGGTAACAGAGCTTAAGTTGGAACCAAGAACCTCCGAGGAGAAAGCACGGGCTTGGACACCATCTTCCCCTGCTGAAGCAGCGCTCTCGTTCAGGTACATGTCCAAATGTCTCAGTAACTGCTTTGGGTTTCTTTTAGCAAATGCCTCCAGCTCTACAAAGAGAAAAAAAGAAACATATCTGGTATCGACATGCTCAGAGAAAGTTGAGACACCTGGGCTACAACACGCATAGGCCCATTGGAGGCTCTTTAGTTAAGGGTGTTGCAGGGAAGTGATGTAAGCAGGGAGGAATATGATAACGCAGTCTTCTCCATTGGTGATGCCATCTGGGAATGATGGAAGTTGCAGTCCAACATATCTGGAGGGCCCCAGACTGGGGAAGGCTGTGATAGAGGTTTATAAAAAAATTATGCACAATATGGAGAAAAAGAAGATAAAAGAGGCTAGACATGTTCAGGACAAGGCAACTTCTATTCCTCACATGGAGTATATTGCTATGTCTCTCATCAATTTCAGAGTTGCACAGTTATATGTTGGAGAGGAGCCTAGGAAACAAATGCTAAAAAGTAGATTTCAACACTCTTACAATCTGTTCATATTTTAACCAGCTATAATGCAGGGGATGCTCCGCAGGCCCCCATGATTGCATCTCACAAATGCAAAATTCAGTACCGGGTACAGAATTTGGCAACCCAAGTATCACAATTTGGTTTTCTAAAGAGGAAAAAAAACTGTTTTAGAAATATGTAAATTTATGCAGATTTATCAGATCAGTTAATAACTTAAAACTCATGTGATCAATCAACTAGAATTACTCCAACTGGGTGTCAGCCCTAATATAGGAAACTCAGAGGCAGCGTCAGTGAAAAATACATGAATGTGAACACCTTTGCTTAACTTGCCTTATTAATTCTCAGACACAAAAACTGTATTTGCTTCATGGGGAAATATTTATTTATTTAGGACACATGACCTTATACAGGCCCAAAGCAGCACCCACCTTACTTACCTGATAGGTTATGCAGATAATCAGAGGATGTCATTGTATCATACAATCCTTGGGGTTCTTTTTCATATAAGTGCTGAATGGCCAGCCAAGTGGTTGGGGGGGGGGGGGGGGGAGTAGCCTGCTCACTGATAAATAAAATACTATGCGCAGAAGCTACATCAAACATTTTTGGCCAAAGCTACAGTTCAACAGAAGGGATCATTTGCTCTACAATATTATTTCTCTGGAATGTTATGAGTGTAACAATGTTTTTGGTGGTATGATTGTAAACTCACAATGGCCTATGTGCTCTATACAATAAATAGTTTGCATCCTCACTTACATTTCTATGTATTAAGCATTTTGCTTAATCAAATGTTCTGGTCACAGGGGGCTGCAAGGAAGACGTTACACTACGATCCGTTGGGTAAAACTACCCATCTAGGCAGATTCTGACAGAGGCGTTGATCCTGTTCAGACGACATGATAAGCTACAGTGGTTAAGCATTTGCGCCAAACATCATGGCTTAGCATGTCATGTGAACCATTCCTAACCATGGTGCCTACATGACCATGGTTTAAACGTGCTCACTAACCATTTGCTGCAAAAGGGTTAGTGGCCTAACCATGATTTAGCACGTAGTCTGAACAGGCCTGTTAAGTCATGGGGTAAAATCCAACATACATCCTTCTTTGAGTACACCCATTGAAATGAACAGGACTTAAGTTAAGAAGGACTTATGTTGGATTTTAGGAAATGACCCACCAGCTTCATGACCATGCACCTACACCAGATGTCTGAACTTTCAGTTCCTCTCTTCGTAAGCAAGGTTACTACTGTGGCAACACATTGTCGGTAAGGGGAAACCAACCATTGAAGGGGGCAAGAAAGAGGTTTTTCAAATCTTGCTTTACCACATCTGCATATTTAACTGAACATGGCTTTCCAATACAATTATTGGCTCAAATGTTACATGGCTACAATCACATATAGGTTGTACACTACCAAGCATCACCGTTGAGCCTCCCACTCATCTCAACGGGACTTAGCTACAAATCTGGCTCATTGACTAAACAGAAAAGGGGCAGTAATTGTAGTGCATAACTGGAACCTTAGGTTACCTAACTTATTAACAGTACAGGCCCCAAATGTTTCAAATTGAAAGTGAACCTTGCCCTTGAATATCATGCCAAAGAATAAACGGCCCCAACATTTAACTCCATGTACATGTTTGATCATGACAAGCAGCCCACTGATAAAAACATGTATGTGTATGGAACAAGCAATGATTATGCCATCTAATTTTTTCCCTTTGCACATCAAACTAAAGCAGCCCACCTTTTAGAACAAAACCAGAGTCACAAATGGTCTTTTGTTGCGTTTTCCAGATGTTGAAGAGGCGTAAAAACACAGCCACATACAAGTCGTTTAGCACTGCGATGACCTGCTGTCTTCGATTACATTCTCTGTAAGAGAAGCACAAAATATTTATCGCCCATCCTTATCGACAGACAAAGGGAATAATAGCTCGACAGGAGCCACTTCCGAAAGCATCCTGGATCTAGGACACTGCCTTATACCAAGGCAGGCTACTGCTCCATCGGGCTCAGGAGCGTCTACACTAGGTGGCAGAGACATGTCATTTTGCTGAAAAAGACTTCTTTCCAAAGATCAGCTAGCTTCCTGCTAAATAATACCAGAAGATAAAAACTACACAAAAGAATGACTGTGCCTCAATTTCCTTTGAACGTTAAATAGAATTTTGTTGTGCGCTGCGTTCACATGCAAGGATAAGATTCTGTAGAATCTGGCCTTACCGTGAACAAGCTGTATGCTGGTGCATGCAACCCAATGCTTCCTGGTTTGCTTCTCCCTGCTAGCACAGCCATTAAACAAACCAGGAACGGTTTGTTGTGTGCGTTGTCTTGCTGCCACCAAGCAAGCATTGTCTTGCTGCCACCAAGCAAGCAAGAAATCATGAGCCAAGAACAAACCGTGACTTGCGATTCTGGCTTGTAAGGGACACAGCAAGCCAGGATCCTTGGTTTCGATGACACACTGAAAAAAAAAATCCTAACCACGACCTAACATAACACTGGAGGGCTTATATACTTGTCTACATCTGAGAAAGACCCCCACAAGTAAAGAAATGAGAACCAACTCAGCAGTGTTATATATAGACATATTTTTTTCTTTACACATGTGGTACCTGCAACAAAATGTTGCAACATGGAGTGCTCTTATTCAGGTTGCAGTAAGCCAGCCATGCCCTCTTCCAGGAAACTTCGTTCCATTCCATTCAGCAGCACCCCTCCCCATCAGATACTCAAATGTTCCATGACCTATAGGCATGCTTATTGGGCTATGGTGGGGGGAGGATTTCTAAATATTCATTGTATTTCTATAAATCATGGGGCTCCCCTAAGCCTGCTGATGCCTGCCTCTTGCACATGGATGGGGTTGTTTCATCTATATAAGGATCTACACTCAGAGAACAGGTTCACTATTAATATACAGAACATCTGCATGCACACACACACACACATTTTAAGATGTAGGGGTGTCTTATGAGAATATATTGCTGGCTTAAGGAAAAGGCAGAAATGAATAGTTTCATCTCCTTCAGGTTGCCATCTGATTGAAGAATTTTCAGCTGTTAATCAACCTGATTTTTACCTGATTAAATTTAAATAAATCCGCACATAAGTAAAATGCAGTAAAGATCAAGATAGTGGTAAAAATGTAAAATAGGATGAAAATTAATGAACAAATAGCAAAGTCCCATTATTAGAGAGAAACGCCATCTTAAATATAATTTTAAAAAAACAAATTTGGGTGCTGCCCTTAACTTACAACCCAAATGATTAGATTAATCAATGTGGGGGAATCTTAATTAATTTAACCAATGGATCTATCAAAGCTCACAACCCTGGTACCGCTGTAGCCGTGGAGCTTTTAAGGGCAAAAAGAGACCCACAACAAACTCACCTAGAAAGGCGTTCTTCCCTCAGTACCTGGATTACAATACGAGTGATATTGACAGACATCACACAGAAAGGGAAGTTCTATAAAGGAAGCAGAACTAAATCAGAAAGTTTGCCCTGACCCTTCATTAACTTGAGAAACAAGTCATTTTACCATTTTATTTTACTATAGCACTATATAGGCCTGAATAAAAAACCCTGCATAGAGATTTGGATCCTATTTGCACTGGCATTTCAGATACCAAAACTTTAAAGAACAGCACATTCCCAATGCCATAGAACCCCAAACCTGGACCTTGTTGGGTCATGACACTCTTTCTATTTGAATTGATGACAGAATGAGAAGTATACCAAAAGGATCAGCTAGAGAGGTGTATATGGCCCCCTCCACAAGGATGCGCTTTTGCGCCCGGTTCCGGGATTATGCGCATTATCGCGGAGGCGCATTTACGCCTAATCCCTCTGCACGGGAGGCAGCGAGAGGCGGCGAAGCGCATTAATTCATGTCCAAAAAGCGCTTTAGAAGACGTTAACGCGCATAATCGCTTGTTCACACCGCGATAATGCACTTTAACGGCCGGAGAAAAATAAAAGTCGCTATTTAACGCGCATTCGAAAATGCGCATTATCGGGGAAATAACGCGCCTGTACACCCGTTTTGCGCTCCGCTGGTGTGGAGGTAAAATTTATAATGAGCCTCTAAGGCTCATTAAACGTCTCGTGTGGAGGAGGCCTACAAGATGTCAGAAACGTTTATCACTATCATGATGACTGATGCTTTCTCAACTTGCTGAGAAAATGGAAAAGGGCCTGGGTGGGGCTTTGAGGGGAGGGGAAGGAAATAGACATCTTCATTCAGCGGAAGTCCCAAACCTTCCCAATTTGCTGTACCTCTGCTTCTGTGCACAGTGTGTCTCTCAACCCTTTCCATTTTCCTAACTCAGATTCAATAATAAAATACGAACTCCTCATGCCAATCCAGGTCTGGGCCTGATTCAAAGTGCTGATATTAACATTCAAAACCCTAAACGTCTTGAGGCCAGGTTATCTGAAGGAACGCCTCCTCCCAAAGGAAGTGAGGTAGGTGGCTACTAGGAGGAGGGCCTGTTGTGTTTACCCCTCGTGTTTCTGAGCAGGAAAAGCAGCTGTCAGATGGCGTGGCACGAGCAGACAGGGATCGTACGTTTGATCCAGATCTTGGTACGGAGGAGGAGGCGCTTAGCAGCCCCTCTCTGTCAGCTGATGCGAATCAGCGCTCGGAAATGAGTGCTGATCTCAATGACGATCCAGCAGGTGGAACCACGCCCGTATCCTCTGAGGAAGAGGGAGAAACTCCTTTAAAAGATGCCAAGGAACGCAGACGTTTGAGGAGAACAGAGGCGAGAGTGAGACCACACCGGTCTGACCGTTTACAAAGAAAGGAGCAAGCCGACCTTAGAGACGGAGTTCGTTAGTTATTGTTACTTTCAACGTTTCGTTTACTTTGCTTCCTTTAAAGTGCTTCCTGAATTGAACAGTTTGCTTTTGCCTGAATTAAAGGCGTTGTTTGTTTCAAAGTTTAAGTATTCTTTCTTTCAAGCTACACAGCTATCAATTGCAATTCATAACAGCTTGAAAGTAACAACCAGGGACGAGGAACTGAGGTGCTCAGCTGCCGAGATCTCAGGAGCCACTCTCGACTCCTCCTGAGCAAGCGGCATACTGCCAGTCTTAAAGCAATGATGAAGACAATAGGGTGAGGGGAATGATACTCTATGTAACGCCCACGAGATATACGGATTATGCTGCGTGAGCCAAGACATGCCAAGGACCAGTGCAAAACGCGACATCCTCGTCACGTTAAATTGGATCAGTTCCGTATGCCTTTGCACTGACATAGAAAGGGGAACTGTAATTTTGGTCACCGCCCTCTCCTCCAAAAGACGACCGTCAATTGTCTCAACATATAAGGGGCGTGCCAGGGACTCCACAGCCACCCTATGGCGTTGTGCAAAGCGTAGATCCATGAAACTGTTGGAAGCTCCTGAATCCACTAAAGCAAAAAACTCGCCAACTGTCCCAGGGGAAGTTTGTAAACGTACTTTCAAAATTAAATGAGGCGAGGTGGAGACCTGCGACAGCCTCCCCCTTGTTATCACCGGCCCTTTCGGTTTAGACACTCCCAACCGCCTGGGGGAGTTGCCTAGTCACGCTCGAGGAACAAAAGATTGAGAAGGAGTCATTGTCCAGCCAGAGGCGCGGCATGATTTGATAAAATGTCCCATCTGTCCACATTTGAAGCACAGCCCTAGACGCTGTCTACGGTCTCTTTCTGACGGAGAAATACGAGATCGCGCCACTCCCAGTTGCACAGGCTCCTCCCCAGTCAGCTCTATAACTGGGCAAGTAGAGGAAGATCCCTGTCTGCTCATGCCACGCCATCTGACAGCTGCTTTTCCTGCTCAGAAACACGAGGGGTAAACACAACAGGGCCTTCTCTGCTGTGGCACCTACGCTATACTCGCCTGGCACCTACACTATACTCCTTTCGATGCCAAGTGAAGACCTTCATATTCTCACAATATTTTAACTGTTTATTATCACAGTCATAGAATCATAGAATAGTAGAGTTGGAAGAGGCCTATAAGGCCATCGAGTCCAACCCCCGCTCAATGCAGGAATCTACCTTAAAGCATCCCTGACAGATGGTTGTCCAGCTGCATCTTGAATCCCTCTAGTGTAGGAGAGCCCACCACCTCCCTAGATAATTGGTTCCATTGTCGTATTGCTCTAACAGTCAGGAAGCTTTTCCTGATGTCCAGCCGGAATCTGGCTTCCTGTAACTTGAGCCCATTATTCCGTTTCCTGCACTCTGGGTTGATCAAGAAGAGATCCTGGCCCTCCTCTGTATGACAATCTTTCAAGTATTGAAGAGTGCTATCATGTCTCCCTTCAATCTTCTCTTCTCTTCTCCAGGCTCAACATGCCTAGTTCTTTCAGTCTCTCCTCATAAGGCTTTGTTTCCAGACTACTGATCATCCTCATTGCCCTCCTCAGAACACGCTCCAGCTTGTCTGCATCCTTCTTGAAGTGTGGTGCCCAGAAGTGGACAGAATACTCAAGATGGGGCCTAACCAGTGCCAAATAGAGGGGAACCAGTACCTCGCATGATTTGGAAGCTATACTTCTATTAATGCAACAGAAAATAGCATTTGCTTTTTTTGCATCCACATCACACTGTTGGCTCATATTCAGCTTGTGATCTACAACAATTCCAAGATCCTTCTCGCTTGTCGTATTGATTAGCCAAGTATCCCCCATCTTGTAACTGTGCATTTGGTATCTTTTTCCTAGGTGTAGAATTTGCCATTTCTCCCTATTAAATTTCATTCTGTTGTTTTCAGCCCAGCGCTCCAGTCTATCAAGATCACTTTGGAGTTTGTTTCTATCTTCCAGGGTATTAGCGATCCCACCCAATTCTGTGTCGTCTGCACATTTGATAAGCATTCCCTGCACCTCCTTGCCCAAATCATTAATAAAAATGTTGAAGGACACTGGGCCCAGGACTGAGCCCTGCAGTACCCCACTCATTACCTCCCCCCAGTGTGAAAAGGTACCATTGATAAGCACTCTTTGAGTCCAATTCTGTAGCCAACTGTGGATCCACCTAATAGTTGTTCCATCTAGCCCACTTTTCACTAGTTTGTGAATCAGAATGTCAAGGGGCACTTTGTCAAAAGCTTTGCTGAAGTCAAGATATACAAGGTCCACAGCATTCCCACAGTCCACAAGGGAGGTTACCTGATCAAAAACTGAGATCAGATTAGTCTGACAGGATTTGTTCTTGACAAATCCATGCTGTCTTCTAGTAATCACTGCATTGTTTTCAAGGTGCTTACAGATTGACTTTTTTATAATCTACTCCAAAATTTTCCCAGGGATGGATGTCAGACTGACTGGTCTGTAGTTCACAGGTTCCTCCTTTTTGCCCTTTTTGAAGATACGGACAACATTAGCCCTCCTCCAGTCGTCCATCACTTCACCACCCGTCTTCCATGATTTCGCAAAAATAATGGACAGTGGTTCTGAGAGTTCTTCTGCCAGCTCCTTTATTACTCTAGGATGCAGTTCGTCGGGCCCTGGAGATTTGAACTCGTTCAAAGAAATTAGGTGTTCCTTGACCATTTGTTTATCAATCTCAAACTGCAATCCTGCCTTTTCAGCTTGTACTTCACTTTTTCCAGGGGGGGTCATAGACCGGCTTTTGAGAGAACACTGAGCCAAAGTAAGAATTGAGCACTTTGGCCTTTTCTTTGTCATCTGTTACAAATTTGCCATCCTCATGAAGCAGCTGAACCACCATTTCTTTCCTCTGTCTTTTACTATTCACGTATCTGAAGAAAGTCTTTTTATTGCTTTTAGCATTCCTTGCTAGCCTCAGCTCCTTCTCAGCTTTAGCCTGATACCATTCTGGCACTTCTGTGCTACTTGTTTGTAGTCTTCTTTTGTAGCCTGGCCTTTCTTCCACTTCCTATATGTATCCTTTTTTTATTTTCATGTCATCGCTAAGCTTTTTGTGGCGCCACATTGGTTACTTCTGTTGTCTTTTATCTTTTTCCTTGTTGGAATTGTTTGTAATTGTGCCTTTAAAATTTCCTTTTTTAAAAAACTCCCACCCATCTTGGACTCCTTTTCTCATTAGGGTCACTTGCCATGGGACCTTACTTATCATAGTTCTATTAAAATCGGCTTTTCTGAAATCCAGAGTATGCATATGGCGACACTCTGCTTTTGCTTCCTTTGAAATCAAGAACTCAAGTATGACGTGGTCACTTTCCCCCAGAGTTCCCCTAGCTGCCACTTTATCCACTAAGTCATACCTATTGGTCAGTATCAAGTCAAAGATAGCCCTTCCTCTAGTTCCTTCCTCTATTTTCTGTAGGAGAAAGTTATCAGCCACACATGTCAGGAATTTCTTGGAGGGGCCACTTTTGGCAGAATTTGTCTCCCAACAGATATCGGGGGAATTGAAGTCCCCCATTACTACTATATCGGATTTCCTTGAAACACTGGCAATTTGCGTTCAAAAGTTTTGTCCTCATCTTCTCCTTGATTGGGTGGTCAGTAGAAGACTCTGACTATCATGCTCCTTTTATTCCTTGCTCCATTTATTTTAATCCAGATATTCTTGATGGGGCTTCCAGGCTCCTTGTATTTCTGTGCAGGGATAAGTATTTTTAACATATAGTGCAACTCCGCCTCCCTTCCTATTTCTTCTGTTCTTTTTGAACAAGTTATATCCTTCAATTGCTACATTCCAATCATGGGAATCAACCCACCAAGTTTCAGTTATACCTATCAAGTCATATTTGCCTTCATGTATTAAGAGTTTGAGTCTTTTAACTCTGCTGTTTAAATCTATATTTTAAATTTGTATTTTAAATCTGCATTGCTGCACGGTTTTACCCTTGTTGAGTTTTTAGATTGTATTTTTCTATTGTGTTTTTATACTGTTTTGTTGATGGTTTTAAATTTTGTGAATCGGCCAGGCAGCTTCGGCTATAGGGTGGTATATCAATGTATTAAATAAATAAATAAATAAATAAAATAAAATAAACAGTGCAAAACAAAGTACCCTTGCATAATTTATTGAAAATGATAGAACAACCAGGTTCCGGAAGTAGAATTCTCACCCTGCTGCCAACAGGATATTGGCTTGATATATCCACTGGGGGGGGGGGGGGGGGGAGAGGGAGGGGAGAACCAACTGGAAAAAACACTGCAATAGCGGGAAGTATGGAAATGCATGTAATACACTAGCAAATCTTAAATTAAATCAAGTGTAGCTGACTAGCCTGCCAATCCTGACACATAAAAGATGGCAATGGTTTGCCTTTCTGGACCGCCAAATGCCTCTGGTGGGACCAATTTTAGCACATGCCTCCGGGCACGGCAGGCGCATTAGCCTAATTTCAGCATCTTATTATGTGTTCAATTCCCACCCCATTTCTCAGCAATACCCTTGGAGAAGCCGAAGGGAAAGGTTGTGTCATATCTAAAATGTCTTTTCTTTGTTTTCAATCATTTCATCGATTGATTTTATATGTTACTTTTTTAAAAAAAGAAATACAAACAAAAACACTTCAACTTGAGCAATATACTTCTACAGTAACACAAAAAAAATTGCAAACACCGACAACAGCTGTAGTGTTGGCTCGAGACTAAGTTAGCTTAACTGAAGTTCTACTGATTTCAATACAAACCGAGTTAAACTAATTTAGTATGGATCCAACTCACAGAACAGGGGTGCGAGAGCTCTTTCAGCCCGAGAGCTGAACTCGATTTCAGAGAGGTTCTCACGGCCACTTTATAGTGGTGAACTGGGCAAAAAGCAATATAGCAGCATATTTTTTCTTAAAGCTGTTACTGCCGGTAACTGAGCCTTAGGAGAAACATTTCAACCTTATAGAATGGGGCCGGGGGGGGGGGGGGGGCGGGGGGGGGACTGCACAAAAGCCAGGAAAGCACCAAATGATTGGTGGTTTGGGTAAAGGGGCGTGGCCATCTGGAGAACCCGAGGGCCAGAGTGGAACCCCAGGAGTGCTGAATCTGGCCCCCGGGGCCTGAAGTTCTGCATCCCTGCCATAGCAACACGCAGGGGTAGTGTCACATTTATGGTAATATAACATCCCGAGCGTGGTCAATTTATCATATACCTACCAATACCCTACAAAAGGACCCCATTCATAAGTGTTCACATTTCTGTCAAGGATTTCCTTACATTTTCAAGGCCGGTATCCAAAATTTCAACCAAACCAAGCAGCAGAAAGAGACAGAAGCAAAATTGGCTGCATTCAGAGCCAACAACAAACCAGGGTGTGCCATTTCAGGCACAAGCAGCTGATCCCTTCTATTCACTCCTCGTTCCACCTCCACCCCCATATGCCCCAATGGGAGGATATTAGACGCTTCCATTCCTCATTTGCTGCTAGGTCTGAAGCTGGTAAATCATGGCTTGTACCAAACCAGCCACTGAAGCGTCTAATCTCCTTCTCTTCGGCACAGGGGAAAAGGCAGAGGGAATGCATAAAGCCCAGTTCCTGTTGCTCGCAATGACAAACCACAATTGGCCATTTCTTTCGAACAATGCCAATTGTTTCCAACAAAGAAGGGCCAGAACCTCTTCCCAGGTGGCGTCAGTTGGCGTGCAATCCATCCAGGCTGGTGAGTAGCTTGTGACTTTTAGAGCAAAAGTTAAACCCCCTAAACCTAAAGCAAGGAGTATAGTGAAAAGCAAAACTCGACAGCAGCTAAAGGAGACCCTCTGACGCAAAGGGGCATATGGGAAATCTCCCAAGGACCCATTCCTGGAAGACAGATCAAAGGGAAGAAGTTGGCACACAAGCCATCTTTCTCTAGCCATCTTTCCATCAGACAAGTGCAATTGACAATTTTGCCTGTTAAAACAAAGGCTTTGTCTTATAAATAGTAGAAAATCAGGGTGGCAAAGCTCTCTTTCCTAAACGTTCGCTGCAACACATTTTTTTAAAAAAATATTCAGAGCTAAAGAAAAGAAGAAACATGCCTGTGTTCCATGATGGGATAGCTTGAAAATCTCTCGAGCGACAGGTAATATCCGAGAATCCATTACAAAATATAAAGTTTGCATTAATCCTAGCAATCCAGTTCCACGTAGATCTGTGCCAGGATCCATCCCTTAAGTATAAAACACAGAGCGAGAGAGACTGATAAGCCAAACCGATAAATGTTCTTATACAAGTCATATTTGTGAATTATTGCTTACATAAAGTTACATTAGAAAATTCTTAATTGCCAAGTCAAACCCACAAAGGCAACACTAAAATTAATGTGACCTGCTGAAAGCTTAATGCTATCCCTTGTGAGCCCATAATACAATACATCATCCCATTACATAATCATACCAGACTGCCTCCAAATTTGAGAACTGGAGAAAAATGATGATCAGAACTACTGAGCGAAATTTTCTGGCCGATACTTTGCAGTTCATGCTCAAACAAGGTATCAGAAGGACGACATGCCCCTGTATGAACCTGCCTGTTCTTTAAGCTCTGCAGGTAGTGGCATCCTGATTTTCACAGCTCTCCCCAGGTACATTCAGCCAGCATCTACTCTTCTAACTTTTAAACTTTATGCTGTCCCAAGCTTTTAATCAGACTGAAAGAACTGGGCATGTTTAGCCTGGAGAAGAGAAGACTGAGGGGGAGACATGATAGTACTCTTCAAATACTTGAAAGGTTGTCACACAGAGGAGGACCAGGATCTCTTCTTGATCAACCAAGAGTGCAAGACACGGAATAATGGGCTCAAGTTACAGGAAGCCAGATTCCGGCTGGACATCAGGAAAAAACTTCCTGACTGTTAGAGCAGTACGACAATGGAACCAATGACTTTGGGAGGTCGTGGGCTCTCCCACATTAGAGGCCTTCAAGAAGCAGCTGGACAACCATCTGTCAGGTATGCTTTAAGGTGGATTCCTGCACTGAGCAGGGGGTTGGACTCGATGGCCTTATAGGCCCCTTCCAACTCTACTATTCTATGATTCTATGATTTTATTCTATAACGCACTGTTGTATTTTATTTTATTATTGGTGCTGCTTCCGCTCTTATTACTGGTTTTGTTTTGGTGGCTTTGTTGTGAGTGCTTTGTATCAGTTGTTGAATATTTATATTGCTAGCTGCCTTAAAAGCTTTTAAAAGTTGGAAGGTGGGATATCAATTTGTAAAGCAAAGAAAATAGCATTCACATTAAACAATCCGAAACCCAAGATCAAATGGTTTTAATAGTAAACAGTAATACATTCCTTTCAGGAAGGATTTCAGACTCCAATTATTTAACAACAGCAGCAAAAAGAAAAAAGACTCTCTTCCCACCAACCCCCAAATTATACTGCTGAAATGGAGTAGAATTTTGAGTGCAAGGACAGGGAGCGGCATTCAGCTCTGCTACCTGAAACAATTTCATGGACTCACAATTTTTTAACTGTAAGCATTTGTCTTTTGCACCAGGCTCTGGTTGGTGGATCTGAAGTTTTAGAAAAGGAAAAGGCCTCTTCCCACATTCCTCTACGACTGAGGTGTCAAACCTCAGGCCCACAGGCCAAATGCGGCCCACCTTGGGTCCCAATCCGGCCCTCCAGGGTTCCTCAGATGTGCACACCCCTCCCCCTAGCTCCACCCTGTTTCCCCTGACCAGCTTTCATTTCATTCTTTTTCCAGGCGTTTGCGTGGAGTTTTAAAATGTCTCTCCTAAGGCTTAGTCACTGGCAGTAAGTAAGAGCTGTAAGCTAAACGATGCTCAGATTTTTCACCCCGCCCTCTCACTTCCAGCCCCACCCCCTTTTTCCTTAGGCCCCGCCCATCACAGCCCCTGCCAGTTTCTCAGAACTAAATTTGGCCCTCCGGCTTAAAGAGATTAGACAACCTTGCTCTATGAACTTTAAGCATGCTCTCCATACAAAAGTAGAATGAATCTGAATAAGCTGATCTCGCCACCAAGTAACTATCTTTGGCTGAGAGCTCAAAGTTGTTTTTAAATGGATATTTTTTGTATGTTGTCTGTTTTTATGGTTTTAAATTTTGTATATCAACTTTTAGTGTTTAATGTTTTAATCTTTTGTAAACTGCCCAGACAGCTTCAGCTATGGGGCTGTATAGAAAAGTAAACAATAATAATAATAATAACTGAAAGATGTTGTTCTATTCCCACCATACCTTGAAATCCTAGATCCTCCCAATGGACTCCATAACGGGCACAATCAAATCGTGAGCCTGTTAATTTCTTGTAGATGGTTTGCAAGATCCTCATGTGCACTTTTTCATTATTATCCAAGCCACCTGTACAGGGAAACGCAGGTTACTTCTTCCGCTAGGTACAAGAGGATAAGAGCGTATGCTTTGAATGTGTACGGCTCAAGGTCAATTTGTGGCATCTCTGCTTAAGGATCTCAGGTAGGACAAAGAGGGAAAAAACCCTCTACCTGGATCTTCGACAAGCTGTTATTGTTTTAATTGATATTTTACTTTCTATTTTTTTATTGCTTTGAATGTGTATACTGTTTCATATGTGGTTGTAAGCCACCTTGGGAGAGCTTCTGCCCTGAAAGGCGACTAAGTAATGTTTTAATTAATTATTAACAGTCAAAGTAAAACAGTGCTGGGCTGCACGGAAGAAGAGGCTGATAAATGTAAATCCCACTATCTTTCCAGCAAGGGTGCAGAACCTCAGTCCTGGGGACCAGATCCAGCCCTCCAGAGTTCCACAGAAGGCCACACCCCCTCTCCCTGCCCCCTCTCCCCCAACCACAAATCATTTTTTGTGGTTTTCCTGCTTTTGTGCAGTTCTTCACCCATTCTAAAAGCTTGAAATACCTCTCCTAGGGCTTAGTTACTGGCAGGAATAGCTTTCAGCTAAGATATGTGGGTATTTTTTTATATTTAGGCCCTGACCCCTTGGCTTTCGCTCCCCTCCCCGCCACCCCACCACTGGAATGCAGCCCGTGAAAGCTTCTCCGAAACAGAATTCAACCCCTGTATTCCTATAGGAACATTTGAAGCTGCCTTATACCATTGGACCATTGGACCATCTACTTAATTATTGCCTCTATCTACCAGAAGTAGCTTCCCAGGGCTTCAGACAGAAGCTTTTTGCAATCCTACCTGCAGATGACTGAAACTGGGGCCTTCTGCCTGCAAAGCAAGTGCTCTACCACTGAGCTACAGTCCTTCCCAGATGTTCAAGGCATGGATCTTCAGCAGGTTGCAGTGATAATGCTGGCTGCTGGTTGGGAATTGAGCTATAGGGGAGACACTCACCTTTGTCATAGGAAGCAATACTCACACTGGGCGATTGCCAGGGCTAAGTCCCGCTCACTTTGCAGCTGCTGATGGAGGCGGGGAGGGCCAAAGAAGAAATGGGCAATGGCAGCCAGTCCTCTTCTCTGCACCGTCGGCTGGATTTTCTTCTAGAAGGAGGAAAAATAGAACGCCGCTAGTAGAGGCGTTCAGAGCACCGTCTGGTCCAGTTTTGTTGGATGAGTTACAGTTACTGAGGCCTGAGGATGTGGACAAGGTGCTTGGCCAAGTCCGGTCGACCACTTGTGTGCTTGACCCTTGCCCGTCGTGGCTAATTACATCAAATAAGGATGGGACTGCCGGCTGGGTCCAGGAGGTTGTAAATGCCTCCTTGAGAGAGGGAGTGGTGCCGGCCTTGTTAAAAGAGGCGGTAATCAGACCACTCCTGAAAAAGCCTAACTTGGACCTGGAAGATGTTAACAACTATAGGCCGGTGGCGAACATTCCTTTCCTGGGCAAGGTGCTTGAGCGGGTGGTTGCAGGACAACTCCAGACACTCTTGAATGAAACGGATTATCTAGATCCATTTCAATCGGGTTTCAGGACTGGTTTTGGAGCAGAAACTGACTTGGTCGCCCTGTGGGATGACCTTTGCCGGGAGAGGGACAGGGGGAGTGCGACCCTGTTGGTTCTCTTGGACCTCTCAGCAGCTTTCGATACCATCGACCATGGTATCCTTCTGGATAGGATGTCTGGGCTGGGAGTTGGAGGCACGGCACTGCAGTGGTTCCGCTCCTACTTAGATGACCGTTTTCAGAAGGTGGTGCTGGGGGATTATTGCTCTGTGCCGTGGCATCTAAGCCATGGGGTTCCACAGGGCTCTATTTTATCCCCTATGCTGTTTAACATATACATGAAGCCGCTGGGAGAGGTTATCCGTAGATGTGGGCTGAGATGTCACCAATATGCGGATGACACCCAACTCTACCTCTCCTTTTCAACAAACCCAGGTGAGGCAGTGGCTGTTCTGAATCAGTGCCTGAGCACGGTAATGGACTGGATGAGGGCTAACAAACTGAGACTCAATCCAGACAAGACGGAGGTACTGTTAGCGGGTGGTTCGTCTGTCCGGCGAGGTGATGTTCACCCTGTTCTGGAGGGGGTTGCACTCCCCCTAAAGGATCGGGTCCGTAGTTTGGGGGTGCTCTTGGATCCAGAACTGTCGCTTGAGGCACAGGTGAACTCGGTGGCAAAGAGCACCTTTTACCAGCTTAGGCTGATATACCAACTGCGCCCTTATCTGGACAGAGATAGCCTAGCTACAGTTATCCATGCTCTCATAACCTCTCGTTTGGATTACTGCAATGCGTTATACGTGGGGCTGCCTTTGAAAACGGTCCGGAAACTTCAGCTGGTACAAAACAGGGCAGCCAGATTGTTAACGGGGACTGGCCAACGAGACCATATTACGCCAGTCCTTTTCCAACTTCACTGGCTGCTGAACCAGGTCCGGGCCCAATTCAAAGTGCTGGTACTAACATTTAAAGCCCTAAACGGCTTGGGGCCAGGATATCTAAAGGAACACCTCCTCCCATATGTACCTGCCCGGACCCTAAGATCATCTACAGGGGTCCTTCTCCGTGAGCCCCTGCCAAAGGAAGTGAGGCAGGTGGCCACTAGGAGGAGGGCTTTCTCCGCTGTGGCACCCCGGCTGTGGAATGAGCTCCCCAGAGAGGTTCGCCTGGCGCCTACTTTGTACTCTTTTCGTCGCCAGGTGAAGACCTTTTTATTCTCCCAGTATTTTAACAGTTAAATTAACTCAATTTTAATCCTTGCTGTTTTAAATTTGTATTTTAATCTGTATTAATTCCTGCTGCTTGGTTTTATTCTGGTTGTGTTTTTATATTGTATGTTATTCTGTGTTTTTAGATTGTGCCTTGTTTTATATATTTTTAAATGATTTCATGGTTTTAATTTTTGTGAACCGCCCAGAGAGCTTCGGCTATGGGGCGGTATAAAAGTGCAATAAATAAATAAAATAAAATAGAATAATAGTAGTGGAAGAGCATGGGGAAAATACTCCCTATCAACATCAACGACTACAGTCTAGGAACAGCAGGGTTGCTCATTCCCAACAATCCCCAGTTTAAAAAACCATGGGTTGTTGTGACATCTAAACCAGGCCACCAACTTGCAGTTTGTTTCTGCACACAATTCAAAGTGCTGGTTTGGAATGGCTAGAATTAACTTTGGGGTTGTGCATGTGTATGTGAATAGATGATGAAGGGGAGAGAGAAAAAGGGGGTGGTAGAAAGAGGTGACATTCCTATCTGCTTTGGCCCCACCCATTAGCAGTATGTAGCCCTGCCTACTTCCCCAGGAGGGAACGTTGCCCTTAACTTCAAAAGGGACACACATCCCTGGTTGAGGTAATCATCTAAATTAGACCAATGTCTTCTTCCCATCTTCTCAGAGCCTTCGCACTGTGCTCCCACTCCTGCACCAAGGGGAGAGGAACATGGGCCTTGTGGCAGAATGCTATAAACCCTTGGTGTGCATTTGCATTGGAGGAAACCTAGCAGGGAAAGGTCAGCGCACAGAGATTCCAGCGAGAAGCAGCAGGCTAAGGGGTGAAAAGCAAGGCGAGTACAAGATTCAGAGAGACCAGGACGGGATCTTGCCTGCAGAGAAAACGTCGGCCTGAAATATGTTCTGGATCGTGAATTGCAAATGCGCAGACATTGCATACAGCATGCCTATGCAAGTGGACATGAGTTGACTTCTACCACTAGGAGGGTGGACAAGAAGGAAATTATTTGTAGTGAGTTGATGGAAAGAGAACCTATTCATGAATCCAGAGAAAGCCTAGGATCATAAAGCCTGCAAACCTCTCCCGTTATAGTTACAGAATCTCATAGTTTTGCAGGTTTCTTAGACAAAACGGAAGTGGGGCAGGGGAAAGGAGAGGAAACTGCTAAATCATGGACATTTAAACTACTGACTCCAGTAATTCTAGCTGGCCCTGTCAAAATGCAATAGGAATAGGAGTACTCACCTCAGAAGTGCTTGGAGGACCAAACAGGAATTGTCAACACAGCATTTTCAATGCCTAAAATATTTAAGCAGTATGACTATTAAATCAATCCTAGTTGGCACATACATACCCTGCAGTCTGAGAGATCTGCTGTTTGGAAATACTGCAGTGCTTCATTGAAAGAGATTATGGGTATGGGGCCAAGAGGTTTCTCCACGATTCCTACAGTTACATGGACATGCGAAAAGAAAAGAGTATTCATTGCATTCATTTTCATCCCACCGTTCCTCCAAACGGGTGCAAAAGGCAGCTTACAAAATGATGTTAAGACATCGATGCAACTTATTTTTAAAATGATATATTTGATTTGTGTCCAATTTATTTGCTCATTCATGATCTGGAGCCAGGCATGAGCAGTGAAAGAGTCATCTTTACTCATGACACTAAATTATGGCTGCAGAGCTCCCAAAGGATCTCTCCATAATTAGTGATCGGGCAACAAATCCAAATAAATAAAACAGCAAATAAAATTCAAGGTAAGTGTCAAGTCATGAATATGGAGATGAAGAATTCCTTTCACACAAAACATGCTGATTGGGTCTGAATTGTCTGCAATTATTCAGGAAAGAAGCTCTTCTCTGTCTAAACATGCATAGGATTGCACCCTTAATTTGCTTACTTTATAGCAAGGGTGGGGAGCCTGTGGCCCTCCAGATGTCTTTGGACTGCAATTCCCATCAGCCCCAGCCAGCACAGCCAAGGATGAAGGATGATGAGAGCTGCAATCCAACAAGGTTGCCCACCCCTGCTTTACAGCAAGGCACCACTACAATTTTAACGCCATAGGGAAAATGTGGGATCTAAACTCAATGATCACGGCCTTTGTTGTTCTTGTTCTTCTTCTTCTTCTTTTAAATACAATATTTGTTTGTTCTTGGCAATGGAATAAATGTAAATTATAAAAGGTTTTAGTAGTGGTTTATCTATCAAGTATGGCCCTAAAAAAACACACAAGAAAAACAGGGGAAAAGTTTGAGGGGAGACATGATAGCACTCTTCAATTACTTGAAAGGTTGTCACATGGAGGAGGACCAGGATCTCTTCTCAATCATCTGAGTGCAGGACATGGAATAACGGGCTCCAGTTACAGGAAGCCAGATTCCAGTTGGAGATCAGAAAAAACCTCCTGACTGTTAGAACAATACGACAATGGAACCAATGACCTAGGGAGGTGGTGGGCTCTCCCACATTAGAGGCATTCAAGAGGCAGCTGGACAGCCATCTGTCAGGGATGCTTTAAGGTGGATTCCTGCATTGAGCAGGGGGTTGGACTCGATGGCCTTATAGGCCCCTTCCAACTCTACTATTCTATGATTCTATGAAAAGGAAACTCAAGTCACTCATTCTGCCAGAAAACAGCACTTGCTAAATAAATCAGAACTAACAGCTCTTTTTTACCTCTAGTTGGTTATCCTTATCCACAACTGCAATCTCATGCCCACTTACTTCCAAATCAGCACTTTGAATTGCATGCAATAACAAAAAAGGTGAGCAAGGAGGAACATGATAGAAGCTTATAAAATTCTGCCTGGTGGATAAGGGGAAGTTTTTCCTCCCTCCTCATAATACTAGAGCCTGGGGTCAGCCAATGAAGTTGAATGGAGGGAGATTCAGGATAGATAAAAGGACTTACAAGATAAACTATGGGATTTGCTACCACAAGTCGGCTGTCAACTTGGATGGCTTTAAAAAGGAATTAGACTCATTCATGGAGGAGAAGGTTATCAATGGTTACTAGGACTGATGACTCTGTGCTACCCTCAGAATCAGAAGCATCAGGCCTCGGAATACTTGTCCCTTCGCAACAATCACAGGAGAGGGCTTTTGCTTTTTGCTTTCATGTCCTCCTGCTTGTGGGCTTCCCAGTGGGATCTCATGGCCGCTGCGAGAAATAAGATGCTAGACTAATAGGGCTTACATTGGATCCAGAATTAGTCATGCTCAGGGTGGACCAAGTGGAAGCCATGGGACTAACTGAAGTTCCATTGATTTGCTGTGACCAATGTTGTCTGACCTCAGTAGCAAATTACAAACCATACCCTTAATCCATATTATGAATACTACAAATCCTATGATACAGTACACCTTGACAACTGAAGTTATGAATCCACATGATTTAAGACATTTGTGAAGTGGAGGTCCGTTACATTCTTCCCGTCCAGCAGCACCTAGAATAAACTTTGTTCTTTGGAGGGAGAGGAAGATTTGAGGCAGCATGAATTCCAATGCATTTTTAGGGTGTATTCTCTTATTAGGATGTGTGAAGGGCTGGCCCTACAATGATGCGGCCTGATGCGGGCGCATCAAGCTGTGGGGAACTCTTGGGAGAGTCAGCCAAAATATTGTGGGGGGCCATGGGAACGGCCAGAACTTCTCACAATATTTCAGCCAACTCTTCAAGGAGACCCCTGCAGTCAGTGGGCGGTGGAAAGGGAGGGGGGAGCCGCTGCCACCATCTCCTCCTCTGGCACCTGCCTACCCACCTCCTCGCTCGCTAGCCTCCTGGCTGGCTGCTTCCACCTTCTTCCCCAGTCATGGGGCCTCCTGGAGCGGCCAGGACCTCTCGTGATAGGCTCCTCCTATCACGAGAGGTCCTGGCCGCTCCAGCAGCCAGGATCTCTCACAATGTTTTGGCTGACTCTCCCAGGAGGTCTCCATGGCCAGTGAGCAGGGAGGGAGAGGAGGAACTGTTGCTGCCGCCGCTGCCGCAGCCACCACCACCACTACCTTCCAAAAGAAGCGGAGCAGCATCACCACCATGGCAGCACTTGCCACTTCACTTGAGGTGGAAGGATGCCTCAGGTGGACCTGGGTGTGGGTGTGTCCTGCATGACATTGCTCTCTGAATAAGAAGCATGTGGAGCGTGTGTGTACGTGCAGATACACACACACACACTATACAAGGAGCATGATTACATAGCACACAGTGTCTGCCTCCTAAAGTTCCATGATTACCTTTCCTGAATTTTCCCCAGTCTCATAGCGCTACATATACCAACAACTCTTTTAACTTATTCAAGAGAATACTTGATGCACTAGCAACCTATACATGGTTAGCACTTTAATTTCCAGATTGCACCACATCCGTACCTTTTACATCCACTATGCTGCTATTCCTAGACCCGGTTCCTGCTCTTCAACAGTAACCTCAGCAGTCCCTTTTCTTGACTGCCATCCAATCCAATCTCCCACTGCTTGGTCCTAACAGTTAAAGAAGTGCCAGTGTAGTTGCTTCCTTTCCTCCAACTGCTGGGGCTGGATTGCTCAGTGGAGCTTCCTACTGCGCACATACGACTCCTGGGCTGAAAGCTTGGAACTGGCTGCCAATTACCTAGCAACCCTTGTTCAAGGTGCTATTGCTGGTTAAAAGGCCAGCAGGTTATCCGAGAAACTGAGTTCTTCCGTATAGAATGCCCCCCCCATCTTTAAGAACTGTGGGCAATGACATGCTTACTGTATCATAGTAAATTGATGTTCAATAGTTATGGTGTGGAAGAGGGACTTCTCTATTGTGGTGCTCACCATGTGCAATGATCTCCCATTGAGACCAGGCGAGCTCCTAGTGCGACATGTTTCCAGCGACAATTAAAAGCATATTTCTTTGCCCAGGCATTTTCTTGACCACTAGCATTGTTGTTTTATAGTTTGCTTTCCAGTCTGCTTTCATTGTATTTTCTTATGAGTTTACTTCAGAACCCTTTGGAGATTTTTGTAAAAAAAATGAAAAGTGGTATAAAACTTTTCTGAAATGAATGAATGAATAAAATACCTCCTGGCTGGATGTTTGCCACAGCATCCCATTCTTCCCGGGCTCGTAGAACCTCTTCACTAATATCTAGAGAGAGAGAGAGAGAGAGAGAGAGAGAGAGAGAGATGAAACACCTCAGTGGCAAACTTTAGAACCACTTCCAAAACAGCAGTATTAAGATGCCTGAAAGTTACTCCCATTTGTTAAAGAACAATCCTCTCATTCTTCTACTCACAACCATTTTGCTGTTGTGCATTGAGGAACAGCTTCTAGACAAGGAGTAGGTAACCTGCTGCCATCCAGATGTTTTGGACTACAACTCCCATCAGCCCCAGCCAGCATGGCCAATGGTGGAAGGTGATGGGACTTGCAGTCCAACATCTGGAAAGCCAGAGGTTATCCCATCCCTGGAATAAGGAATTAAATTACCATTACCTTGACTAGCAATAGATATGGCCACTTTGTTCAACGTGGCCTTCTGAACTGGATGGCTGCTACTGCCCACCTGCCTGTAGCAGAGGGAGAGGTGGGAAGTGAGGTCCACTTTACTGACTTGGCTGAGAGGCCAGACACATCTGGTTCCTTCTTTCCCTCAACTGTCATCTAGCAACAGCCATTCCACTGGGCTGCAGTAGAGGAAGAGACAGGAAGCAGGGCCATTACATCAGCTTTGCTAAAAGACTAGTTCCATCAGGTTCTTTCCTTTCTCGACCGTCACTTCATAGCAGTTAGTCCATCAGGCTGCAGCTGAGGGAGAGATCAGCATCAGAGCCCACTATTTTAGCTCTGTTCCATTTGGCTTTCCTTTAATTGTTTCCATTCAAGCTAGACATTAAGAACTAGCATCTCAATCTGCGTTCTAGTCCCCTCCCACTTTTTCCTTCTCCTTCCGTTTTCCCTTTTGTGTCATGACTTTTAGATGGTAAGCCTGTGTGTATGGACTACCTTCTTTGTTTTTTTATTCTTATGTAAACTGTTTTGCAGGCCTTTTCTGGCTACAAAAAATGCCCGGGACAATTGTATGCATCAGTGTTCAGAGGCAGCATTTGAGAGCTGGAAGACAGGAGAGATATCCCCAGGTTCTCTCACAGGAAGAAGCATGCATGGGATCCAATCCACCAATATTACCCTTCTCATTCAATACCCATTTCCTTGGGGTTCACTGAACAGCAACACTTGTTTTATCTATATTTAAGGCATTTAGACCCACCTCTCCACAATACTCAAGGTTACTTTAAAAAAAAAATAATACATCATAACCCTAACCCATACACTAAAAATAGCAACTTTTACTTGCTGTTTAAAAATATCAGATTCCTGACATGGTGATTAAATGAGCAAGGGTTGGTTCTGATTAAGATCACAAGGAGAATGAAAATAATCAAAGGAATATGACCTTGCTGGTGACAGAATAACAGTTACAACTCCCTGACATAAACAGAAAAGCAACTAAAATGCAAAAACGAATGGACAATTGCAAATGTGTTGATTTCAACTCAGATTCTAATAGCAAAAAATTGTGGGGGGGGGAGGGGGGACACATGTAGAGAATAGGAAAATAATATTTGGTACAGAGTATTAATGCATAAGACCTTATGTTATAAATAAATATGGGAGTCAACCTACCAAAAATTGTTTAGATCAATGGAACAAATTTATTCAGTATTGGAGGCAAAAGAATAATGGTTGGAATATAGGGAAAGAGGTGTTAGAAGCTGTTCAACAGCTGAATAATAATGTATTGTATACTGAATTGAGAAAGCATGCTAGACCCTTACCTGCTTCTCTGCATCCATTGGATGTTGCTGACAGAGACTGCAGAAGTCCATTCTGTTTCAAGGCAGAAATCTAAAAGAGGGAGAAGCCATCAGAATGCAAAATAGCATATTTACCTGTTGACAGTCTTTCTGAAAAGTTTTGTCAAGGCTAATGTGTTTGAATGCTTCCAGGCTGAGATTTGGGCTATTAGTCACACTGGTGACATCCCATCCACCAATTTTCATGTAGACAACTAAGGATACAATCCTATGCATTTTAGACAAAAAAAAGTCCCATAATTCCCAGCATTCCCCAGCTAGCGATGCTGATGACATTCCACCCATCAATTTTCATGTAGACAACTCAGGGGCATATCTCTCTGCTGGTATGCTTCCTTAGCTGCCTCTACCATCACTTAGGGTGCTGTTTTCTCAGAAAACAATCCTTCAATTCCAAGCATTCCCCAGCCAGCCATGCCGGCCAAAGAATGGTGGGAATTATAGGGCTTTTTTGTGTCTAAACATGCATTGGATTGCACCTTAAGTGATAGTAGAGGCAGCTAAGAAAGCATACCAGCAGAGGGAGATGCCCCTGAGTATATTACCCAGTTGATTTGTAGCTAAACTTTGGAAAACCAGAATCAAATCCCTATTCAGTCATAAAAGTCAGAGAAATCCTGGACAAATCACTATTTCTCAGACTAACCTATTTCACAGTGTTATTATGAGGATACAGTGGTGTTTTAATTCATTGCTTCATTGTTAGTACTTTAAGTTTTTAGTACACCATCCAGGGAATTTGGGTTATTGGGCAGTTTAGGGGTATACTTAGGATGCAATCCTATGAACCCAGATAACTTTTTTGTTATTGGGTGAACTAAAAGTGTAATAAATAAATAAACAAGAAGAAGGGCAACAGGAAACAAACATGAATGTTGAGGATGAGGATAAGAATAAACAAATGTCTGGGCACAGAGTGAGCTACTTCACAGGCACAGTTGCTCCCCCTTTAGACCAGACCGCCTGCCTGCGCAAGTTCAGTGCCTGACCAAGGAGCGGTTAGAGCAGGGGTGGAAAACCGGACAGCAACTCCTTTCAGTCCTAAACAGCATAGCCAATGGTCAAGGAAAATGGGAACTGCAGTTCAATGACATCGGAAGGATCACAGAGCCCCCAACCCTGGGTTAGAAATTAGTAGCTGGAATACTCACATGCACAGATTTGTAAACTGGGTAAGTAACCGCTTGCTCTTCATGCTGGCAGTTGTCTGTGCTGCATCGGTTCATCCCCTAACGGAAACAATGAAATCAGAGTCACCAGGGAATGATCACTTGAGAGTCCCAAAGGCACCAGGTCTCTACGAAGGAACAGAGAAGATGGCGAAGCTGCGTGCACATCCGCCTTTGTCAGTTGCCTACCATAATGGAAACCATTATAAAAGTAACCACACGTCAGATTTAATATCAACAGTACAGGACTGAAATTGCTATCTGTTCGCTCAGCTTAGTGTGGTCTTCCCAAAACTGGTGCCCTCTAGATGTAGTGGAGTCCAAATCACATTAGTCCCCCACCCCCATACCACCCAGCATGAAAAATAGCCCTGCTGGCTGGGGATTATGAAGTTGTAGTCCAATATATCTAGAGGACACCAAGTTGGGGAAAGTTTGCCTAGCGGAACCAGCTTAATCAGAGAATTGTGGTGGTAGTAGACTCTGGGTATAAGGAAGGGGGAAACAGAGAGAGGAAGAGGGAATTTTGCATGGTTGGACGAGAGATATCATTCACCCAAATGAAAGTAGGTGTACTTGCTTTAACTATAATAGAGAACATCTTCTCGAAGCAAGTGGCATTAAAAAAAAGAAGCAGGTGGCTGCATATGCTAGCTGCTCTAAGTTCTTTGATGGAAGGAGAATGTGTGTTTTACAAATAATTACACATTCACTAACCAAACAACAAAATAGACCTCACCTTCATCACCTTAGAAAGCCTTACAACAGCCCTGTAAAATAGGTCTGTGTTATTATCCCATAACAAATATAAAAGCTGAGGCTCAGAGAGAGTGGCTCACCTAAGGCACTCAAGTCAGTTCATGGCTGAATCTAGGTTTGAACTGCAGATTTCCCGCTTAGAGCCCATTCTCTTAGTCACTAGTATTCATACCACATCACCATATTTCAGCCTTCCCCAACCTGGTGCCCTCCAGCAGCATTAGACTTCAACTCCCATCCTACCCAGATGAATTTTAAGTGTCTTATTGGTGTTTTATTGGTATTTTAGTGATATATTGGTTTTATGTGCTTTTAATCAGTTTTGTGTATTTTATGTTTGATGTTGTTCCCCGCCTCGATCCAGAGGAAGAGGTAGGTAATAAATACATTATTATTATTATATCCCCAATCAGCTTGGGGATGCTGGGGTTTGTAGTCCAACACATCTGGAAAGCACTAGATTGAAGAAGGCTGGAATAGATAGGCTGGGGAAAGGTGCAGTCATATAGGCAAATTTTTAAAGTATATGCAAGCCTTTTCTAAGCCAGCTGCCTTAAAGTAGGGTGACCATATGGAAAGTAGGACAGGCCTCCTGTATCTTTAACAGTTGCATAGAAAAGGAAATTTCAGCAGGTGTCACTTGTATGCATGCAGCACCTGGTGAAATTCCCTCTTCATCACAACACTTAACACTGCAGGAGCCCTGCCAAGCGTGCCAAGATACAAAAGAGGGCAGGGCTCCTGCAGCTTAACTGTTGTGATGAAGAGGGAATTTCACCAGGTGCTGAATGCATACAAATGACACCCTCTGGAATTCCCTGTTATTAAAGATACAGGAGCCCTGTCCTCCTTTTCATATGGCCACCCTACTTAAAGGCCAGTTTTGGTACAAAGGAAGAATAGAGATTTCAATCAATCAATATATCATCTGCTTTTGTTTCCTGTGGTTTGCACAAGTGTCAGCACTCACAGTCACACAATCCTTCCCAAACAGGGGGAAATGGGGTCTGCTACAAAGCAATATGGCCCCCAGATCTTATAGGGGGGCATATTGCCTTTACCCTCACCTCAATCCATCATATAGCTGCATGACCAGTAAGGGTTACCCACCTTTACACACACATCCCAAAGCAGCCATTAGGCCTTCTCACACACCTTCTGGCCAGTAAGAACTCCCCACCTTTTCTCCCCCACAACTAATCATACAGCCCCTCCCATTCATATGGGCTTCCCATCCTTACTCCCCCACTAATCCTATCCCCCTATTAAAAAACCCCACTAATATGAACTGCCTACCCTTACACGCCCCCACCAATCATTTAGCTCCTCCCATTCAGACCCCTTAATAAGAGCAGCTTCCCTTACTCCGCCCCCTCATAGCCCCACCCATTAAGACCCCCCCCACTAATAAGGGCTGCCCGCCGTTACATTCGCCCACTAATCATATAGCCCCTCCCTTAATAAGAACTGCCCCCCACCACTCATAGCCCCTCCCACTCTGCACCCCCTTTCTTTTCCCCGTCAGGCCAGATAAATGGGGAGGGCCTTCTGCTCCACAACTGCCAGCTGCGTATGCGCGCACCCGCACCCGCCTCAAGCCCCATACACGCCCCCTTCTCCCCCATACACGCGATATATGCACACACGTGTCTACGTATTCTCACACTCCCCACAACACGCCCCCCTTTTCCCCTACCGGTTTCCCCGAGAGCCCCTTCCCCTCCTTTTCTCCCTCTCATAACGCACCCAAGGAGGCGTCATGCCCGACAAGCCGGACCGAACAACAGATTATTTTCCCCCCACCAGCACCACAGTTTTTCCTCCAATCTCTGCTCTGTTGCTAACTCTGCCCCCCGTAACACCCACACGGGCCACCGCGCGTGCGCGTCCCTTTGCATGCCGGGAGTTGTAGTCCTAGCCTCGCATCTGCTGGGAAAACCGACCAACTTCTGCATGCGACCCATTAACTGGAGCGCGTCTGCTTGCAGCGGATTTCGGCCTTTGTGTTGCAAAAACTGCATTGTAGTGTGTTTGCAGTTGCATGTGGGATGAGAGTTGAGGGGACAGGGGTGCAAAATGGCGTAAAAGACATGCATGCCTGAGCCGGTTTACTCGGAAGTAAGTCCCACTGAGTTCAGGGGGCCTTACTCCCAGGTAAGAAGCTCGCAGACGACCAGGAATGGATTCATAATCACACCAAGTAAGGGCGCAATCCCATGCATGTCTAACCATTCGTAGTATTGCGCCTTAAATGAAGGATTCCAAAGAGAATGGGTTGGATTGAACCCTTCCATCTATGTATAGAGTTTCTCAAACAACAAAGCTAGGATTGTGTGAAACGATTACTATTATTCCTACAAGGATAGACCTTAGTCTGCTGCAGCAAACTCTAGGAGGAGTCTTGTGGCACTTTAAAGTCTAACATTATTATGACATAAGCTTTTGTGGACTACTCTCCACTTTAGATGTGGTGTTATTGTTGTTAGATGTAGCAGACATTATTTAATGCTAGGGATAGGGCTTTCTTTGTGGTGGTCACGCACATTTAGAACTACCTCCCCAGGGAGATACATGTGCCCTCATCGCTGCTGGCAGTAAAAAAAAAATAATGAGAACACACGATTTGAGTACTTTAAAATCATTAGCTGCTACTGCTGTGTTTGTGTGTTGTTGTTGTATTATCATTATCATCATTATTTAGATGCCTTCCACAGGAAAAGATCTGAGGCATCTTACTAAAAGATACAAATGTTTAAAACAGCAAAAAATAATGAACAATAAAATACCGGACCTAATAAAATAAGTGAATTAAAATTGTAAAACCCCATCAAATGCATGGGAGTAGAGGAAAGTTTTAATTTGGTGCCAGGCAGACCCCAGTGGGGCAAGTGTTGTAGAATAGTATTTTCATGTTTTGTAATATTGTAAGTGGCCTTGTGAGGGTCGTGTGCCCTCAAAGACAGGTTAAAAAATCGTTGAAAGAAAGGCAGAGACACAGACAGAATCAAACAAACATGCTAAGCCACTCTTTCCTATTTGATCCTCCACACGGTTTCATTTGTTTTTGCAGAGCTGGACAACAACTGGGTAGGCGTAGATTGAAATTGCCAGTCAGCTAAAAAACTCATAGGTAGTCTTGACCTCTCCGTCACTACCTCTTAGCCCAACACCTACATCACAGGGTTGTTGGGAAGATGAGGAAAGCATCTTCAGCTCCTTGGATCAAAGGTGGGGTAAACGTAATAAATAAAAAATAATTATTAATAAACCTTTTTATTTAATTAATGTATTATATAATTATATTACAAAATTGCATAAATTTTAATGTATGTAATAAATAAAATAATCAATGAAGCCATTAATTAAAAGGTTCATCCTTGATAAACACATTATTATACCTAATCAAGGGATTAGGTGTGCCTAAATTCTGCATAGGATCAGGCTGTAAAGTTGCAGTCCTAAATATACTTGCGAGGAAATGAGACCCACTGAACTTGGTGGAACAGTTCTGAATAAATGTGCATAGGATCAGATGACAAATCCCACCGTAGTCTTGTGAAAAGAAATTAGTATATATTGTGCAGAAGGGAGGCCGTTCATATTGCTTGCCAAAAAAAAAGTAAAAATCCAAAAGGCAACAACTTTGCAACGTCTAAACCTCTGTAATCCATACGTCAGGGTTGCCTCCAAATGGCCAGAGCAGGAATTGCCACTGAAAAAACTAGATCCTTTTAACACCAATGGAGGAGAGCCTGAATTGGTTGTGGTTGGTGGGGGTTGGAGGAATATACTGTTTTTCACCACTGATGTCACAGGCTTTAGCCTTTAACAGGCATGCAAATTCAACCATAGTCCAAACTACACATGTTCTTTATTGCAACAACCTAGGCAAACCTAGAGGCAAACCTTGCATTTGCTTGCAACTAAATACATTCAGCTGTATCCCATTCATGTTTATTCACAAGTCAGCCCCACAGAACATCCTTCTTCTAGAGAGGGCCATTCCATACATTACCAGGGGGGAAGAGGGCAAATCCAGACTTAGCAGACCCGAGCGATACATTTCTCATGGAGCTTCAGCCATTCGTCAGGTCCTTGGTGAGTGGAAAATGTGTGTCTGTTACATGCACATGTTAACATTTTAGGGTGTATGTAAGTATAAAACATCTTAAGTACACAGATTTTAAAAATGTAATGATGACCGCAGATCTTGAGTTCAATACTGAAATGTATTTATTATTTATTTTTAAAATCGCTGTTGAAATACACTGGGGGGCTGCTTATGTTAAAATACACTATTGATAAACAATTACAACTACAATAACAAAGATAAATAAATAAAAAGAGACAATAAAATGGAAAGGTATTGCAATGATAAATTATAAGCCAAGGAAAGCTTGTGTAAAGTACTTTTTGGGACATGTTTAAAACACGTTACATTTTTTGCCTCCCAAATGAAGGAAAGTATCCCAGACAGTGGGGCATCACTTTCAAGAATCCCATTTTCAATATGTTACTAGGGCTGTGCAGACCCTCCTACCCGATTCGAAAACCGATTTGGAGCTTCCAAATTGTTCCTCTTCGGCCTGCTTCGGCCTTGATCCGATCCATTGCAGATCCAGACTGATTCGGTCCAAAGAGGCCCATTTCAGCTCAGAATTCAGCTCTGGAGCCAAAACGGCACATATGTTACATGGTGACATTTCGTTGGTTACGGAAAAGCTAGCAAGGCCTCCTCTGAAAATCTTAAAGGTTGGTTGAGTGTATATAAGGGGAGACAGTCTGCTAGGCACCATGGTCTTGAATTATTTAGGGCTTTGTATGTCAACAACAGAACCTTGAAGAATGCGCTGGTAGCTAATAGGCAGCTAGTCCTTTTAACACAGGTGTAATGTGTACATGGTTGGGTGCCCCACTGCGCACCCTAGTCGCTGCAATCTGCATAAGCTGCAGCTTCCAAACCAGTCACAAGGGCAGCCCCGAGTAGCGTGCATTACAGTAATCTAGTCACGAGGTTAACACTCCATGAACCACAGTGGCTACACTATCCCTATCCAAGAACAGACGTAGTTGCTGCACCAGCTGAAGCTGGTAATGAGCACTCCGAGTCACTCATTAAAATTACCATGTAATTTTAATTTGCTGTTTTAAACTGTCTCTGCTTTTTGAATGCTTTGACTATTGCAATTGCTGTTGCTCTGATGCTTTTCTGCTGCTGTTTTCGTATTTTACGTGACACTGTAAATTGGAATGATGTTTTTAATGGTTCATTTGTTGACCATGTTGCAAGTCTCCTAGAGAACTTTTTGAAGATCAGGTGAGGTATAAATGTTTTCCAACCAAATAAAGCAAGCAAACTCACGCATGTTTGGACAGGAAAAAAGTCCTACAAGCCCACACTGACTCTCAAGAAACCTTCAGTCTTTTGAATGACTGCAGGTCAAGACAAGCTGTTTATCCTTGTTCTTGTATTACATTTTTATCTCTCTTTTCTCGCCCATTTTATCCTACATGGACAAGACGGACTTTGCCAAGTCATGATTCTGGAATTTCCTGACAATTGAGCATGTTTTAATTAGGACTGCTTTCTGGATGTTGGTGTGGATGATGATGATGATGATGATGATGATGATGATGATGATGATGATGATTGCAAAGCCCCTGAATGCAAGCTACAGCAGAAAGGGAAATCCTGGCCTGCGTCTTTAAGAGACAGGAGCGCTCGGGAGCCAGCCTACGAAGAGGCGGAGACGCCGCGGTCGCCGGGGCCTTTTTAGCCAGTCCCTCCCATTGTCAGTCCCTCCGGCGGCGCTTCGCTGAAGAGCGGCCATGTGAGCGTACTGGCAGCTCCTCTGCGCGGTCCTGGTCCTCGCCGGCTTCTCGGTTTCCTTCGGCACTCGGAGAGGCTCTCAGAATCCTTTCCGGGCGGATGCCCGGCGGCCGCCTGCGCCCCTGGTGACAGAGAAAGATGCGCAGAAACAAGTCCTTAAGGAAGGTGGACCCCGGCGCCACTGGAATTTGGTGATGCAGCTGTTAGTGGCAGCAAAAAAAAAAGTGTTTTTCTTGGGGGGAGGGGGGGAGGCAAGCGCAACATGGCATGCTTCCAGAAGCACGATTCTGCTTCTAAATGAGGCACGCGTTCAAGAAAAAAATGCTCCTTACTTTGCCGCAGAGGTAAATTTGGTGGCGGCAGCCGTAATGGAATGAGGTGGGTAGGTGGGTGTTGCAAAAATGGTCAGGGGAAGGCGCATGCATAGCACAAACCACCTCTTGCACACCCTGGTCTAGAGACTACTAGAAGTACTTCCAGATGAGGCTTTTATTGCAGAAATGCACTGCCTTATTCATGGAATTTGACAGAGTGGTGGTGGAGGGGGGATCCAGACGATTTTGCCTTCCATTTGCAACCGTTCTGTTTCCCACACACACACACTGCTCTTTCAGTCTTGTTTTCTGTCTTCTCACCCCCCCACCCCCCAAAAAGTTAAGGAACAAAACCCAAAATAGCTGTGCAATGCCTTTTCACTGCATTCATTAGGAGTCCTCCATCTGGATGCACCCTACTGCTGACCACCATGGAGCTGAACTAGGATGGTCAGATGCAAGAAAGGACAGGGCTCCCCCTGCATTTTCTAATAGCCTTGTAGAAGAGGGATTTTCAGCAATGGGAATTTGCATGACAAGCTGCGCCTGCTGAAATTTCCTCTTCTGCATGATTATTCATGGTTCTAGAGGGCTGGAGGGCCGCAGGTTCCCCACCTCTGAGTTACTGACTTGCTTCAGTTGCCATGAACAACCTGCATTCTCAGCCCCCTACGTATAAAATGGGAATGATGATAGTGACCTTATTCTCAGGGATGCTGCAAAGGCAACTGAGATAAAAATACAAGACAATTGACATGTCAGGCATTCCAATGGATAATAGAAGGACGCACACGTATTTCCTCTGCCATAATGGGCAAAGGGGGAGAGCCTTTGCACCATCCTGTTGCAAAGGTAGACTTGAAATGTCTTCTATATAGAACTTTTAACAGACTTGAGTCTTGTCTGTTCTCAACTGAACACTTTAAACCCTGGTTGAGTCAATGCCCTGTCTGCTCTCATACTGTCTCTGTTCAATAGAGCTATTAAGCCGCTTTATGACGATGGCTGCAAAGTTATCTGTCAAGAGTGCACTACCCACTGTTCTCAAGTAGCTGTCTAGAAAAATGGGGAAGGAAAATCTGGTTAAACTTAACTGCATCTAAAAAGTACCTTGTGTAACAGACCTGTTGTGCAGCAAGGTTTTTTTATTTTTACACCCTACTTCCTTTCTGTCATCCCTCTGAATTAAATGGAAATACAGCCAGAGGGCAAGGTGTACAGGACACATCAGTGTACATACATCAGTGATGTGCATACAAAATCTAAGAGTCAAATGTGACATTACTGGAACTGTCAGTTCTCATTGCGCTCCGGATGATGCCCAAGGGCTTATGTCTAACAATCAAGTCAAGACCTGTGACAAAATTTTGATGTCTTCAGTTTGTCTCCTCTTCTTCTTAAGAAATGCCTGCGCATTGCACACTTATAAAATTAATTCCTGGCTGTGAAAGACCAGCCCTGAAAACAGGAAAGTTTTACAGCTCTTCTAGAAAGAATTTGGGCTTTTAACTTTAATGGACCTCAGCGGAGAAGGGGTCCGTGGGACAGTCCTCGAGAATGGCACCACTGTTCACTGATTCTGTAAAAGTGACCTCCAAGTGAGTATTCCATCAGTTCCTGTCCCCTATATTGGGGAGAAGGGACTTTGGGAGGTCCAGGAGGCATTTTGATCCCACGATGCTGCCCCTCATGGGTGCTAAAAATGGTGTGGGGGGTATAAATCAATAATAAAATAGTGTCCATAGTTGCTACAGAACGCAAAAACGGTCAAAATTAGTTTGCAAACAAGCTAATTTCCCCCCCCCCCTTTGGTGCTCTGTAGTAGCTCTGGATGCCATTTTGTTTACATATGCACACACAAATGGGTGTCCCCCAAAATTTTGGAGGTGGGGGCTGCACTGGTGAGCCCACCCCTGCTCTATGTTAAGCATTCATCCTGGTCTTTCTATTGATGTGCCCAAACTAATATACTCCAAACAAATATTCCTATGTTTCCAAAGCACATGGTGGTTTCTTTTCTGTTTTACTGCTTTTCTTCCTGCTTCCTGCTCTTTCTATCTATGCAACAATTCCAGCCTGTTCTGGACCTACCACTGAAACTGTTTCCCCATGCTTTGGTCTTTTCCAATCTCAACTACTACAGCTGTCTCCTTGGCACTCTGTCATTTCTTTTCTCTCCAGTGAATGGTCGTGTTCACACATAACATGAAACTGGGATTGCTGGCTTATTCTGCTGGGGCGTGCATCTCATTCACTCTCATGTTACATGAGCAGGTGAAACAAACCACAAATGGAAAAAGATTCACACACTTGGCTTCCCAAACAACCCAAGTTTTGTAAGTCAGCAACAAACCCTGGTTTGCTCTTGGCTTACGAGACTGCCTTGTTTGGGAGCAACAAACCAAGAGCCCAGGTGCAGCTGTCACACAAAGCTTCCCATTTCTCTTTCAAAGTGGACAAATGGCACTCATTTGCAGTAAACCAGATATAGCCAGCAACTGTTGCCACGTTTGCACGTGATGAAAGGCCAATGTGTCACATAAAATCATTTAATGGCCTCTTTGTGATTCAGACAGTTGCAAAGGAATTCCAATAGAGCCTTGCATTTAAGCACTAGCCTGATCACCATAGGCAACCATGAACTGCATAGAGACAAGTGCATGGAATACCATGTAGGTGAGCAAAGGGAGGCTGACAGTGGAGAAACCAAGCGCTTCACTTCTCCATGCCCAGCATAGAAACCTAATGGCCTCCTAGAGAAGGGAAGCCCCCTTCTCATGCCCAGCATAGAAATACAGTTCCCCATCCTTCTTCTGCTAACCCCCAGCAGACTGGTAAGAAAAATGTGTAGTCTAGTGACTTTTGTGACTTTATTTACAAGGCTGTGCTAAAAGCCTTCAGGAGAATTTGAATTTGCCAGCAGCAAAGACCATATCAAAGCGACCTGGATCGCAGTCCAATGGAGGGTCTCTTCCAGAGGTTTCATTGAAATGAACTGGAGTTGGGCAAGAGCATGTAACTCCCATTCCACTGTGGAGAACAAATTCCCAATGGATCGTACCTCCCACTCAAGAATCCCTATCATAAACTTCTGATTTCTCCCTAAAGTTCTCTGATAAAATGAAACTTCTTTGCTTGCTTTCCCCCAATTTGGAAGCAAATTCTAAAATAGGTTGCAGATCCCATAAATGGAGTAGATTCAAGATATTCCCCACCCTTCCCTTCCTCCAGGGTAGCTTTAGGTATCTGATCTGTTCTGGCGGAACTAGGAGTTCCTACCCATAATCTAATTTTAAATGTGATGTGACAAATTAGGATAACCAGCAGGAAGAGGAGATTGGAAGAGGAGAGTCGGGGGACTATAGCAACAGGATTACATTGGAGGTTGGGGGTGGGAAAGGGCACAGATTAGACTTTCCAGATTATGCGGCTCTTCAGTTCTTCGGCGATTGGGTCATCGCTAGCCCGGCTGTGGTGGTTTGGCAGAAAATGGACGCTGCTTGTGTGTTTTTCTTGCTCCTCCCTTCCAGGCCTTTCCAGGGAGAAAGTTCCCAACAATCTGGATGCCATTGTCATTGGCAGCGGCTATGGGGGCCTGGCTGCAGCCATGGTCCTCACTAAAGCTGGGAAGCGCGTGCTGGTCCTGGAGGAACATGGGAAGGCAGGTGGCTGCTGCCATACCTTCACCAAGAAGGGCTTTGAGTTTGACGTAGGTAAGCCTGTCCAAACAGGTGGGGAGTGGGACAGAGCTGCTATGGTTTTGTATCTATACTATGCACACACGGATTTGTAACCATGCATGCACATGTGTGCACATACACACACTGACTTGTTACCACACATGCATGTACACACGCACACATGTGGGGCCTTGTAACTGCACATCCATGTGCATGTATGGACACATGGACTTGTCAATGCGCGTGCACACAGAGAGAAAGGCTTGTAGCTGTGTGTGCATGTGCAGGCATTCACACGGATTTGTAAATGTGCATGCAGGCACACACACAGTTGTAACTTCATGTGCACATGTGCACAGGCATGTAGACACACATGCAGACACACACACTGACTTGAAACTAGGACTAAATCTTGCTTATAATCTGAATTCACTCCACTAAAACAATAAATAAAATTGCAACCCATATTTTAAGGGGTTAAAAGGGAAAGATCCATTAAAACTACCCCCATCTTCTACTCATGGCCATGCTGGCTGGGGACAATGGGAATTGTATTCCAACACATCAGTAAAAGACAGCATGACTTGGCAAAGCCCATCATGTTTGTCTAGAAAAACCGCCATGAGTGAGGAAAGAGAGATAATAATAATAACAACAGTTGGAAGTAGGGCGTCTCAGTGGGCACCAAGGAAGGTGTCTGGCGAGGGTGACGGGTACGCAGTTCCCTGTGTGGACATTGATCAAGTACGCTAATAAGTGCTACAGAATGCAAGTGTCTATCTTGAACATTTATATCCTGTCTTCCTATGACAAAATTTAACACAAGGCAAGTTATGGTCAAAATAGAGATCACAACACAATTTAAATATAAACTTTATAATAAAAACAAACAGCAGTAAAACGGGGTCATCCAAGCCATTATCAACAACCACAGTCATGAGGCTGGTATTTCATTAGTCTGATTACTCGGACCAATGCACTTGCCCAAATATTAATATTAATATTAAGTATTTCACTCTTTAGCTACCATCCTTCCACTATAGCACTTGTGGGTTGCCTTCCAGGGATCCATTACACAGGACAAATGCAAGAGGAGTCTACCCTATGCATGATGATTGACCAGCTCACAGACGGACAGCTCCAGCGGGCCAAGATGGACTCTCCCTTTGATGTAGTCTTTCTGGGAGACCCTGACAACAGCAAGCGGTATTACCTCTACAGCGGGGAGAAGGAATATGTTGAAGTCCTAAAGGAACAGTTCCCTGGGGAAGATGCGAACATTGACAGATTTGTGGCACTTATAAAGGTGATCCCTTTCAGGTTTTCTTGGCGAAGGTCCTCTTCGTTTTATTCAGGGAGCAAATTCTCATCAGTCAGAAGCCTCTGAATTCGGAAGTTTCCGAGTTTTCTATGCCCTGTTGGGCTGAAGCCTGCAGGGCAGAAGGAAGCTGGCAGGGAAGAGGTAATTTTTGCCATCCCATCTTCTGATCTCCTGTATTTTCCCTAGACAGGCTTTTCAGCCTGTCTAGTGGGAGTGCTTTGGAGAGGGACAAAAGGAGCCTCGAGAGGCTCAATATAATTCATATCCTGGCCTCTCCAGTCTCCTCCTCTCCCCGCCCACCAGGACACACCCTTTCCTGAGGCTCCAGGGCTGCTTTTCGAAGAGGTAGGCACTGCTTTTGTGGCTTCCTGTACAGCAGAAGTGGGCAACCTCTGACCCCCCCCCCCCGGTTATTGTTGGACTACAACTTCCATTAGCCTCAGTCAGCCTGGCCAAGGGCCAGGAGTGATGGTAGTTGTAGTCTTCATAGGAATTGCTGTCCAACAACACCTGGGGGCAGGCACAGGTTGCCCAGCTCTGTGTACTGCATCAACATTTTCCTCTAGTTGCTGAAGGTAAATTCCAAGTTCCCAACCAGTCCTCATGCTGATAATGCTGCAGCCTTTTTGCTGAATCTTTGAGATGTGTGTTAATTTCTCTCTCTCTTTCTTACCCCACCCCCTACAGAGTGCTGCCAAAGGAAGCGCCCACATAGCTATTTTGAAAATGCTCCTGATGCCCTTGGTCCGGTTTCTGTGCTGCAGCGGCCTGCTGGCTTTGATCTCTACTTTCTTTAGGATGGTATCCAGAAATCTTTCAGAAGTGGCCGCCGAGTTCACTACAAACCCTGACCTGAGAGCAGTGTTCAGTTACATCTTCCCTACCTATGATAGGTGATGCTAACCCAGCTCACCTGAATGGAACGTGTGATGCTAATCCATGATGCTTATCCTGGCTCTTTTGGGGTTGCTGAGAGAGGAGGCTAAAGCCTCGTTTCTCGCCCCATCAACCCTGATCAGGATTTCTGCTTTCCTGCTACTATTAGTGGTACCAAAGCAACAGTATTGGCTGCTTTGTGATCACAGAGGGAGGTGGAAGGCTAAAGCATCCTCCCCATGATCCCAATTGGATTGCTTTCCTGACACTGCAAAAAGCAACACCAGAACAGCTCAGCTGGTTGGGGCTCATGGGGGCCACATGGAAAGCAGGTCAGGGCCATACGTGGGTTGCCACCAATTTGATGGCTTTAAAAGGGGGTTGGATCAATTTCTGGAGGAGAAGGCTATCAATGTCTACGAACCCTTTTGGTTATGTGCTACCTCCAGTATCAAGGCAGTAAGCCTGTGTGCACCACTTGCTGGGGAACATGGGTGGGAGGGTGCTGTTGCACCATGTCCTGCCTTGTTGGTCCCTGGTTGACAGCTGGTTGGCCACTGTGGGAACAGAGTAATGGACTAGATGGACCCTCTTCTTATGTTCGTATGCCCACCCCTGCTTCAATTAGGCTTGTAAATATTTTAAATCAGTGTTTAAATCAAGCTTGTAGATATTTATTGAAAAGCTTTACCAAAGCTACCAGGGTTGTGTACAACCAGCATTATAAAACATCAATATAAAGGCACACTCAGAGCCAGTTTGTATGTTACCAACCATTGTTTATCAAGTTGAAAACCAGCATTGGGTCCATGTGCTTCGCCTTCACGCACTTGGTTCGCTGCTTCTACCCTGGTTAATAGAAACCACAGTTTCCTGTTCCATCCGAACCAAGAAATGTGTGTTTTAATCTCTGATTACTAATGAGTAAGTCAGGGGTAGGCAGAAGGTAGGTCTCCAGATGTTTTGGACCAATTCCAAGAAGCCCCCTGGACAATGGTTGGGAATGTTAGGTGTTGAAACCCAAACATCTGGAGATCTATTTTCTCCACCCCTGTAGTGTGGTGGTTTAAACTAACCAGAATAGAAACACCGAAGCCAGCTTGCAAGGGGAGAACTGAACACATAACCCCTATGCGCCTCTTTGGCTTTATACATTATGATGCTTTGACAAATGGAGAAGAACTGAGTAAACTAAAACTTCAAAGTCTGGGCAGTGTCATCAACATTGGTGCAAGGTGAGCCTCTCTGGGAATAGCATTCTAAAGCAGGGAGTCCCAAGTGGGGTGGGGGGGAAACTCTTTGGTCACCACTCACCAAACTTCAGATGGCAGGGGGGAGAAAGAGGAGAGCCTCAGGTGATGTATGCAAGCTTCAGGTAGGCAAATAAAATCTCTTTTCTACACCCCATCCTACCCTAAGCTACAAATGGCTGGCATCGATAGGTGCAGTGGTCCACTTCTTTTGGAGGGGGAAGTATGCGCTCGTATTTTTAAAATTGACTTATTTTCAATGCTGATTTAGGGGGTGGGTGTTCCTCAGCCTCTTGGATCTTTCCTACACAGATACTGGTTGGGGTTGACTTTGGTGTGGGAGGAGGCTTCGTTGCTAAAGCATAATTGCAATTCCATCTTTTTCTTTTGAGAGCACCAAATCTTCTTTCATCTCTGTGTCTTATCAAGGCTAGCTTCCCTTTACATGCAATCTTTTTTGAACACTTCTTGGAAGGTGGGTGGTATCCTCAAGGAGGTGCCAGTGAAATTGCATTTCACTCCATCTCCATCATTGAACGGGCTGGAGGGGCTGTCCTTACCAAGGCACCTGCACAGAGCATCTTGGTGAATTCACAAGGAAAAGCCTATGGTGAGTAAAACTGGGTTAGCTCTCTCCCTTTCCCTCTCTGCTGTAACATAACAGCTAAAAAACTGGGCTATGAATCGAAAAATCTCTGGTTCCTGTATAGCAGGAGTAGGGAACATGTGGCCCTCCAGATTTTGCTAGACTCGGACTCCGAGGAGAAGGGCCGTGGCTCAGTGCTAGAGCACCTACTTTCCATGCAGAAGGTCCTAGGTTCTATCCCCAGCATCTCCAGGTAGGTTGGGAAAAACACCTGCCTGAAAACCTGGACAGCCGCTGCCGATTAATCTCAGCAATACTGGGTTAGATGGGCTGGTGGTCTGACTCAGTATAAGCCAGCTTTTTATGTTCCTATGGCTACAGCTCCCATCATCCCCAGCCACCATGGCCAATGGTTGGGGGTGATGGGAGTGAAAGTCCAAAACATCTGGACGATATGAGGTTGGAGAAGGCTATTCTAGGGCTCAGCCCTCATGCCTGGACTGGATGTTAGGGTTAAACTCAGCCCAAATTAAGTCCATTATACACTCCTTCATCATACAGATATGGTTCTAGTAGGGTCGTCATCACCTGGTTGGGTTTTTTTTTTATCTGCCAAATCTGCATGAACTTTCATATACAGAGGTGGGTGGGGAAATGAGAGTAGGAAGAGGAGAATGTGAGATGTTTGGTCATGTTTCTCCACTTCCCGTCTTGATGCTCGTCTCACTTCAGAATAAGAGCATCTTTTTTTGTTCCCCAAAGAGGAAAAAATGCATTTTCGAACACGAAAAATGTTGCACACTCTTCCAAGTACGCAGTCCAAATACACATCCCCCGTCCCCTATAAGCCACAATGTGAACTGCAGTTCGGTGTGTGTGTGTGTGTGGAAAGGTGTGCCCTTTTGAACAGGAACGTAAGCTTGGGAAGTCTCAAGTATTGCATTTGCATGCAGGGTTGCAAAACGGGACATAGGTGCATGTTTTGTGAACAAGAGTGAATTCCTCATATGCCCCTAAATGAGAATTCTAAGGCAAAAACACCCCAATAGTTTCTTCTTAAACCAGTGTAGGCATGTGGCACAGGAGTTATCATCTTTGAGTCATTCCCCTGTCCCTCGACATGCATGTAAGAGGGAATGCCTCTTGAGAGGGCACTTACCCGTCACCCATTTTATTAGTACTTGAATTGAAACTGATTACATTTGTATTTATTTTTTTAAAAAAGTAAGCTGTATATTGATTTTATAGGCTGGACCTTTTCAGTCTACTAAAATGTGTTTTTATGGATTAATCAAAGTGGCTAAACATAGTAGCCCCAGATCCTAGCAGTGGAGCACACATTTACCTCCGTTGGGCATCTCTTGGGTTATTGACCTGATTGACACAGCGTGAAGAGCTGGGGGGGGTGAGGAATCCTGGCTTATCCAGATCAGGAAACCTGCTAGAGCATCTTGCCTGATCGATCCTATTTGGCTTCCTGTTACCAGGAGCAGCTTAACAAACCACGAACCTTCCATCCATAGCATGTTTTTCATGAACAGGGACTTCTTGTTTGTCTCTCCCCAAGCAGTCCAGAGTCCTAAGCCATGGCTGGTTCAGTAAGGACTCTAGTTTGTTTGGACAGAGGCAAGCCAGAGTTCCTGGTTCAGATATCAAGAGAAACAAACCACAGATGAAGGGGACAGAGTTTCTCCAAGCAGTCCCACTTGTAAAAGGGGCCAAGCAGGAGCGATTGGTGCTTGTAAATGTTAAGCCATGATTCTCTGGAAACTTGGTTTATCGTTACGTCTGAGCAAGGCTGAAATGGGAACTTGTCCCTATTACTTTCCGGCATCAGCTGGATGTAGAACAAGAATTCCATCGGATTTTAGAGCAGGAGTTGCCACGTTTTCTTTCAGTGGTATGTGTGTTTCCCTGGATGTATTTAACTAGCAAAAGTTAACACCACTACGTCCTTTTTCTCCGCAAAAGGATTTGGCTCCATCCACAGGTCCTTCTGGAAGGACAGGGAAAGAGGAGGGGATAGCCTGCTCCTTCCTATGTACAAAGGGAAAAAACAGTGCTGCCACATGAAATTTCCTTGAAGGAGTTTAAGCGGCTTGTCTGCTTAAACCCTCCCATTAATTACACTGAGCCGCTGTTGCTTGTTGAAGGACTGAGTGTAGTATTGATTGCTGTACTGTCACCCACTGCCCCCACTCCTTCTGCAAAATGTAGACGATAATATTGGCCTACCTGCCCCAGTTGTTGTAAGGATTATGGAGATCCTTGTGACATTCATGGCAATCCACCCTCCACTCCAAAAATAGATAATAGACTTAGATAATAGGCCAGCTTCTACCTGTTAATTGACATCAGTTGTTCCTTTACTACAATTCCCCCCAAAAGGATTTTTAGAGCAATCTGAAAAGGAATGTTCTGGGGTCTTAATAATAAATGTGGATCTTATCTTTGCCTCTTTCCAGGTGTGAGCATAACGGAAGGTCAGGACATTGTTAACGTCTGTGCTCCGGTTGTGATTTCTGATGCGGGCATCTTTAACACCTACGAACAGCTCTTGCCAGCCAAATTGCAGGAGTTGCCAGGTAAGAGACTGTGAAACAATTTGTGCTTCCGCTATAGAGGAGTTGTAAGCAATGTGTGTGCCAAACAAAAGACTACTGTGAACACCTAGGCTGCCAATGCCAACCTTTATACTGCAGAGAACACACACTTAGGGTGTAATCCTGTTTGTGTTTGGACAAGAAATGTCCTGCCACGCCCAGCATTCCCCAGCCACCCATGTTGACTATAGAATAATGGAAGTTATAAGACTTTTTGCTGTCTAAACATGCACAGTATTCCATCCTTAATCTTATAATTCCCACATCATATCATGAGAAACTACAACCATGCCTTAAAAAAAATCAGGTACTGGTTTTAAAGTCAGAAGGGATATCTACAACCCCCTGAGTAATCTTGTCCTATGATTTCACTGCCTAGGGCTTGCATCTTTTTATTGCTGTACTTTGAATGTAGTATAGCCAGTAAACTTTGCTTTTATTAGAGTGTATTAGCGTCAGAAACGCCTTCGACATCCATATAGACTAGCCTTCCCCAATCTGGTGCCCTCCAGATGTTTTAGTCTCAACTTCCATCAGCCCCAGCCAGTATGGCTAATGGTCAAGAATTCTCGGCGCTGTAGTCCAAACCGTCTGGAGAACACTAGGTTGTTGGGAAAGACTGATATATAAACTGTAATTAACTGGTTCTTCTTCTTTCATCCCTAAAGCAATAAATATCTTTTATAGCCATCTTCTGGATTCTCATCTCTATTGTCAACTCTTTTGTGTTTTCTCCATCCCTTCTGAAAATGAGGATGCTGAAAGAGATTCCAAATGGTGCTTGATGTGGGAGATCCACGATTCAACCTCCAAACTTTATTTGCTTTAGAACAGTCATGAGGGACTCCTCCGATCTGGATCAGAGCAGCGGTACGGAGGGATGGGGGCTGGAAATAGGGACATTCAACCTCCCTCCCCATGCTGTTTTCCTGATCTAAATCACCCCTTGCACCATTTAAAGAGAAAAATGCATTGTGTGTATTACTTCCTACTGCTGAGCTAATAGTGTGTGTGTATGTGATAGTGTGGTGGACGTTACATTGGACAACCGTGCAGGGGGACATGGTTAAAAATCAAATCCCCCAGTACCATGGCCCCAATCCAAATCTGATCCCCTTGCAGCTGCTGTAAAGTTAAACATGGAGGGGGATGGAGATTGTATCACAGATTCCCTCCCAACCCACATTATGTCTTTCAATCCTCAAATCAATGTGTACTGTACTATAGGGATTTCTGTGCAACAGTTATTCACCTGCTAGAGACAAAAATAATGCCACCCGCTCCTAATCCTTCTTGTTATTCCTCTTACTTACACACCCAGGGCTCACATTAGCCTTCTTAGCTATAGGATTGTGCTAGGAGCTCTTATGGCAATCTGCTGTGGGCGCGCTCTTTTTCTGTGTCACTGCATTCTCTATACTGGCCCTTGTGGCCTATCGTCTTCTAGCCTGCATTCTCTTCTTTCAAGAGTTAAGAGCTTGGGTGGACTAAATAGCTTGGATGTCTAGCTTAAGCCCATCCTCTGGAGTGATCCAGATTGCACCACAGAAGCTGGTTCTGCATAAGCCATTTTTGCACATCAGTGTTCCCCCTCCCAGATATATACTTTTTAAAAAACATTAATGTTTAAAGGAGAACAGATTTCCCTGTAATACAACTTGAAATGAATCTCTGGTTCTAAAATTTTCTTCAGATAATAAGTGCTTCAAAGGAAGTTGCCCCACCAACTTTCAAAAATTCCCTGCAGGTTCTGATTTCTGGTCCCTCTATAACCATGGCTCTTCAATAGGGTGACCAGATAAAATCCAGGTCAGGGCTCATGTAACTTTAACTGTTGTAGAGAAAAGGGAATTTCAGCTGGTGCCGTTTGTAGGCAATTAGTTCCTGGTGAAATTCCCTCTCCATCACAACAGTTAAAGTTGCAGGGGCCCCGCCTTCTTTTGTATATGGTCACTCTAGTATAGTGCCTGCACCTTTAACTATTGTGATGAAGAGGGAATTTCACCAGGAACTAATTCATTCAAAGGAGGCAGGGGGAGTCGCATTTCAAGTGTGAGCTTTGAAAAGTATGCATTTTTCATGTTAAGAAAAGAAGATGTTTGTGTTCAGGAGCGAGAACAAGACAAGGCAAGCAAAATGTGGAAAATTGAAAACCTTGACGAAGCCAAATGTCACTTGTTCTTCTGTCCCTAGTTTCAATCGGGTTCAAACTATCCAAGACTTCCTTTCTGCTCCAATAAGACTACCTGAATTTTATGTTCTTCTCAAACTGTTGATCCTGGGAGTGCTCCAGTGGCAGGCTATCTCTGAATCTCATTTAGGCTTGCCAGGCAACTAGTACAAAGCTGGAAGGATCAAGTTGTAAGTAAATTTTAATTGCTGCAACAGGAAAGGGAATTTGTTACTTTTAAGACTCCTCGAGAGCAACACCATGTTGAATAGCTGCATGTGAAAATACTCCCTTTGCCAGATGATGCCAATTGGAAAAGAAATGATTATCAAGTGCTTTAACATGAGTTGAATAACTTCACGTGATGCAGACCAAAGTTGCAGATCAGATCATCAAAGGCAGGGGTGGCTAGACTTCAGACTTGCCGGATCTGGTTGTTCTGATAGTAAGGAAGAGGAAGATGGGAGGAATGGTGGGCTAAAAATGAAAATGTTATTAATAAATAATCCTCACCTATGAAAGAGACGCTGAATTCCACACCCAATTCTGCAATTCCACATCACTATTACTATTGCCATTGCTATTGCAAATTGGACAATCCTCACTATAGATTGGGATCTACTGGTGGGTCTCGGGGTGATTTGCAGTAGGTCAACAAGCATTTCTGACTCCCATTTGCCCAACTGCAAAAACAACCCTGGCCCAAAGTCATCCAGTCGAAATCTCTAACTATCCAACCACTGTATCACACTGGCTCTTTTCAGCCTTAATTAAGATGGTCCCATATGTATGGACAATGCCAGGTTAGTGTCCTAGGGCATTGTCTGAAGGTACATTTTACAATCACTTTGCTGAAGCTAAACAAGAATATGCATGGCCATTGCTGGATGGGAGACCACCTGGGAACCATGCCACCTCGAGTTCATAATGGAAGAAAACTGGGATATAGAAGTACTAATTCAGTCAATCCATCAATCCCAGGAGCCAAAGAGAATCTAAGCAATATTTTTCAGTGGCAGACTTGAGTGTCATCTGTTGCTCTCTGGCACACTCCATTTATGCATATACATGCATATTTGCTTGATATATGCAAGTGGAAAACTCCAGCTTTTCTTGGTTCACAAATCTTATTAAAGAAGGCAATAACCCAATAAAAACAACCTAATATTTTACTTTGTAATGCACAGCCCTGCGTAAGTGGACTTGGTTCTCTCTCCTGTGGTAGTGGCTGTTTTCTCCTGGCACAGACAGTTGAGGTGAAGAGTTGAAACAAGATAATGGGAGCCCTAGTGCACTCCTGTGAGTTCATAACCTTAGACATGTCAACTTTTTTAGTGTATAGGAAAACGTGAACCCCTTTGACCCTCTGATTCTGTGATTAACTTTTAGCAGGAGATTAGGGCCTGCTCACGCAAGACCATTTATCCTTGGCTAACCTCCCTTTTCTAATGGCTTCTCCAGTAAACTCCCTTTCCCAGGAGTGGGAAAGAGGAAGCTCTTTGGGTTCCTCAGTTTACTTTTAAAACTTTTACTTCCGGAACCAACCTGTGTACTTTCTCTTTTCCTTTCTTACATTCCTTTATTCCTACGTGGGCAGAGGTTCAGAACCAGCTCTCTATGGTGCACCATGGCATAGCAGGATTCAGTCTCTTCATCGGGCTGAAAGGATCCAAGGAAGAACTGGGACTAGAAGCCAAAAACGTCTTCATCTACCCGCACAATGACCTTGATGAAGCATAAGTTGAAGCTCTGCTACTGTAGCCAAGAATATTTTTAATTTTTTTACCTTTGGGAATATCTTCAGTAGAACACTAGACTCTGTATGGACCATTGGGCCCATGTAAGTGAAAACTTAGGGAAATTTTGGGGCATAATTGGGGGAAGAGGGAGTATTGTCTCTTAATCTTTGGGTCACATGGAGGGGAGCCATTTATGCATTGCAAAAATTAGTAAATGGATCAACAAAAAAAGGACACCGACTTGCACAGAATTGCATATGTTAATTAAATAGATTGGCTCTGAGGGAACACATCCCTATTTAATGTATAAGTCAGAAATGGCCTGGATCTAGGACACACCCACATGGTCATTTAGATGAGAACATTTAAGATGCTTATATCTCACTTTATCTTTAAAACCATCTACGGTGACCATCAATAAAATGAAAAAAGCTCAGGGAGAGTCTTATTTCTTGATAGATTCATTTCTTATTTTAATTGCTCATGAGAGACTGCTCCAAAGAATATCCCTTTGCTGTACATTGGATCTCCATCAGCTAAGGACCCCATGTGGGAGAAGAGGTACCCAGGTATGGATGCTGTTTGAACTGGAAACACAGCATCAGTAGTAGTAGTAGTAGTAGTATTTTATTAGTAGTTGTTGTTGCCTTTGTTATTGGACGAGTGAGGGGTACGACTTGCCCTCTCGATCCCTGTCCTTCATGGCTAGTCATCCAGGGAGGAGATGTGGTTAGATCGCAATTACAATATATTATTAATGCATCTCTCAGGCAGGGGAGTTTTCCATCATGTTTAAAAGAAGCGGTAGTACGGCCGCTTCTAAAGAAGCCCTCCCTGGATCCCCTGGACTTCAATAACTACAGACCGGTATCAAACCTTCCATTCTTGGGCAAGGTAATCGAGAGGGCGGTTGCCTTTCAACTCCAGGTAGTCTTGGATGACACTGATTTTCTAGACCCATTTCAAACTGGCTTCAGGGCAGGATACGGAGTTGAGACTGCTATGGTCGCCTTAGCGGATGATCTACGCCTGGGTATTGACAGGGGGAGTGTGTCCCTGTTGGTACTTTTGGACCTCTCAGCGGCATTCGATACCATCGACCATGGTATCCTTCTGGAACGCCTGAGGGGATTGGGAATCGGGGGCACTGTGCTTCAGTGGTTCCGGTCCTACCTCTCGGGCAGGTTCCAGATGGTGATGCTTGGGGATAGCTGCTCTGCAAAGAAGGAGCTGCTGTGTGGCATACCACAAGGTGCCATCCTTTCCCCAATGCTGTTTAACATTTATATGAAACCGTTGGGAGAGATCATCCGGAGGCATGGGGCGGGGTGCTATCAGTATGCTGATGACACCCAAATATATTTCTCTATGCCTTAAATAACAGCGTCTGCTAAGGATAGTGTGTCTCCTCTGAATGAATGCTTGGAGGCGGTAATGGGCTGGATGAGGAAAAACAAACTGAAGCTGAATCCAGACAAGACGGAGGTGCTTGCTGTCAAAGGCCGCAACCTGGGTTTGGAGGTGTGTCAACCGGTTCTGGATGGGGTTACACTCCCCCTAAAAGACTGTGTTCGCAGCTTGGGGGTGCTCCTGGATCCATCGCTCCAAATGACAGCCCAGATAGATGCGACGGCCAGGAGTGCCTACTATCAGCTTCGGCTGATACGCCAGCTGCGCCCCTTCCTAGAGTTGGAAGACCTAAAGATGGTAGTGCACGCGCTGGTAACTTCGAGGCTCGACTTCTGCAATGCGCTGTACATAGGGCTACCTTTGTGCCTAGTCCGGAAACTTCAACTAGTTCAAAGTATGGCAGCCAGGTTGGTCACCGGTACATCTAGGAGTGACCATATTACGCCAGCTTTAAAATCGCTCCACTGGCTGCCAATTAGTTTCCGGGCGAAGTATAACGTGTTGGTCATTACCTTTAAAGCCCTACATGGTTTGGGTCCAGGTTACCTGCGGGATCGCCTTCTCCCGTACAATCCGCCCCGCACGCTCAGGTCCTCTGGGAAGAACTTACTGCGGTCGGCCAAGACTAGGCTGACAACTGTTACCCAGAGGACCTTCTCTTCTGCCGCTCCCAGACTGTGGAATGACCTGCCGGAGGAGACTCGTCAACTTAACAGTCTTTTAGAATTTAAGAAAGCTATAAAGACTGTTCTCTTCTGGCATGCATATCCAGTGTAATTTTTATAATGTTTTAAGGATGTTTTAGGATGTTTTAATGCAGTTTTAATAATATTTGTCATGTTTTTAATTAGTTTTATGTATTTTATCATGTTGTTGTTCCCCGCCTCGATCCAGACGGAGAGGCGGGTAAGAAATAAATTATTATTATTATTATTATTATTATTATTATTATTATTATTATTATGGGGATAGAGAAAATGAAGGAGAATCAGAATGGGGACTTTGTAACCTATAGAATCTTGGGTGCAGAATCTTGGAGCAGGCACCTTGGTTTCCAGGTGTCAGGATCAGGCCTGTTCTCCCTAGTGTGGGGGAAGGGGTTTCAGAAGGTCAGTCAGACTCAGAATCTGGAGGAAGACTAGAAATTTACCAGACAAGATAGAAAGCCGGGGAGGAGATCCTCCAAGATTTCAGGAGCCATGAGGAATCTTCCCAGGAGCTTATCGGAGAGAATGCCAACGACTCAGAGGCCATCCTCCCCTGTTCCCTGGGAACTCAGCTTCTGGCCCCCTCCACAAGGATGCGCTTTTGCACCCGTTTGTGGTATTATGCGCACTATCGCGGAGGCGCATTTACGCCTCATCCCTCTGCACGGGAGGCAGCGAGAGGCGTTGAAGCGCATTATCGCTTTTCTCCGACGCGCGTTTTAATTGTTCACATGCGGGGCTTCGGGAGGAGGAAACAGACATTTTAATTCGCTTTTTGCCTAAAGCCAACCCCTTTCCCAGCCCTCCCTTCCTGTACTCCACCCACAGGAATGTACCTGCCTGCCTACGTAATTTCGGGTTACCTGGCAACCAGATGGGAGGGGGGGAGAGGGCAGAGCTGAGCGGGGGGAAAAAAATGCCTTCAGGTTACGCGCACCTTCGCGCGCGTGCATATGCATACAAGCACGTGATCAGAGCCAACCCCTTTCCCAGCCCTCCCTTCCTGTACTCCACCCACAGGAATGTACCTGCCTGCCTACGTAATTTCGGGTTACCTGGCAACCAGATGGGAGGGGGGGAGAGGGCAGAGCTGAGCGGGGGGAAAAAAATGCCTTCAGGTTACGCGCACCTTCGCGCGCGCGCATATGCATACAAGCACGTGATCTGAGTTTCGTCGACCCTTGAGTTCATTTACCTAGGCGACACCAGAGAAGCAAGTTTGGTTCCCCTTTTCTCTTTCTGAAACGCCATTTTGAGCTGGACGGGAAGAGAAGGCGAGATGGCTCCTACCTCGATTTCTCGTTCCCTCGTGTATGCAATTCAACTTATGATCGCAAATATGCATTTTACATTGACTTGCCTAAGGAGAACGATTCAACGGAGAAGAAGAAGAAGAAGAATCATCAGGAGAATGCTCCAAGAGAACAACTCATATCTTTTAAGGCTCCAACAAGATAGGCTCCAAGAGAATTTATTATATGTTCCTTTGATGAAACAACAGAGACCAAGAAGATGGTGGTGCTTCCCCAGGAGTCGTGACTGGTGGGAAAACGATGTTCTAGCCCTCTGGGGTGATGAGCAGTGGCTAGAGAACTTTAGGATGACCAGAGCAACCCTTTTCCAGATTGCAGACCATCTTCGGCCATTTCTAGAACGTCGCAATACGAACATGAGGGAAGCCATTCCAATGGTGAAGCGCGTGGCCATCTGTATATGGAGGCTAGCAAATCCTGGTGGTTACCGGGTGGTGGCTCAGCAATTTGGGATCGGTAGAACAACGGCAGCCATGATCGTTGTGGAGGTCTGCCTAGCCATGGAGCATGCGCTTCTGAGAAAAACAGTTTGCCTTGGCAATGTTCCAGAGGTGAGTCTTGTTTTTTATTATTTGGGATAGGAAAAGATGGGCTAGGCTGTTATATAGGTGGCCAAATGGAACTTGATCATTGTATCTCAAGCATGCCAGCCGATGAAGCAGTAATGATTTATTTTCCATTATTTATGTTTTCTCTCTCAGATCATGAGTGGATTTTCCAAACTGGGCTTCTTTCATTGTGTTGCAGCCACAGATGGATGTCACATTGAAATTGCCTGTCCTCCTAGGCAAGGCCCTGACTACATAAACCGGAAACGCTTTTTTTCCATGCTCCTTCAAGGCACAGTGGACCACCGTGGGCGATTCATGGATGTGGAAATAGGTTGGAGTGGGAGAAATCACGATGCCCATGTCTTCAGGAACTCTGCGTTCTTTGAGGCCATGGAAGCTGGTGTCTTCATCCCAGGGAACCCTACCATTACTGTTAATGACGTGCAGATTCCTCCACTGGTGGTGGCTGATTCCGCTTACCCCATTCGGAAGTGGCTGATGAAACCTTACGGCGGAGCCCTGGACCAGCAAAAGCAACATTTCAACCACTGTCTGTCACGGGCGAGGAATGTTGTTGAATGTGCCTTTGGAAGGTTAAAAGCACGGTGGAGATGCCTGTCGTCCAGGATAGAACTCGCTGAAGAAAACGTCATTTCTGTGATATCTGCCTGTGTCATTCTACACAACATTTGTGAAAGTCAAGGACATGATGTTGCATTGGATCTCCACGAAGCAAGGCAAATTGAACTGGCAACCCTGGGTGCCCCGCTGCCAATGGGGCATGAGGAAATTCAAGAAAAGGCTGCTGGGGAAAAGGTCAGAGATGCCTTAAGAGGCATGCTTTGGTCTCTGCGTGGGCAGAACCCCTAGGGAGGTGAGTGTTCAGTGCCAAACCCCTGTGCCAAACTTGTGTAAGCCATGTTTTCCCTAACTTTACTCTATTTACTCTATTTCAGCAAGTCACAGGAAGGAAGCATGTGTCAAGACCTGCTAGAAGCATAAACCAATAAGGAAAGTGCATAAACAAATCAGGAAAGTTTCCGCATAAAGGCTTCATGGCCTGAGAATGAATGAATGAATGAATGTGTAGAGGGTGGGATATTGTTATTACATCCTATGCTAAAACAATCCATCTCTAAATTTCCCTTAGAACATAGCATAGAGAGAACTGCAGGGGATCAAAGACGGTGTCGTGTGGAACCTCTGTGATGTGACCAGACCAGAAGGCAACCGCTTCCTTTTTCTGGATCATTCATTCCATTCTTCAAGCAAAAGCCAAGTCCCGCTCCAGGCAGCACTGACTGTGTTTATTCTTTTTTCATCAAGAAGAAGCTGCATTAGGAAATGAGACTACTTATAGACAATCCCTTTAGAATATGTGAATTTTATTTTCTATGTTGATTTCGCTTTTACATTGCTGTTTTGAGATGTTCAGTGACTTCAAAGTAACGTATGTTTCTTTCAATGTGTAATGCAATGCTGTTGCAAATGCTGTTAATTTTATTTTCTTTGCTGATTTTTCTTTTACATTGCTGTTAGTAATTAGATATTGTTATGAGATGTATGTTCATAATAATGTGACTTTCAACTATGTTTCTTTCAATGTCAAATTAAATGCTGTTGTAAATGCTGTTAATTTTATTTTCTATGCTGAAATTGTTGTTGCCATATTGCCATATTGTTGTTGCCATATTAAAAAGTGCTTATTTTAAAAATGCTTATCCTAAATAAAATATGTTCCTACAATTCCTAGACAATAAGACTTCAGGTAACCCAACACACATATGCAGTACAGTGAACATTGCAGAAGGGCAAGTAACAGGACCACAGCCCATCCATGTCTACCTCACAGGGTTGTTTTTTTGAGAATAACATAGTACCATCTAGTCACTAACATTCTCAGGTTTTCAGTTCAGGACACCCAAAGGTACATTCAGGACACCCAAAATTGTTGTTGCCATATTAAAAAGTGCTTATTTTAAAAATGCTTATCCTAAATAAAATATGTTCCTACAACTTGACAATGTTGATAGTAGTATTCCTAGACAATAAGACTTCAGGTAACCCAACACACATATGCAGTACAGTGAACATTGCAGAAGGGCAAGTAACAGGACCACAACCCATGCCTACCTCACAGGGTTGTTTTTTTGAGAATAACATAGTACCATCTAGTCAATAACATTCTCAGGTTTTCAGTTCAGGACACCCAAAGGTACATTCAGGACACCCAAAACACATCTGGTAACTTTCCCACTGCTCCGAACAAACGCGACAGTGTTTAATCACTTACGCGCGGTTCGGGAATGGTGGTTTGACGGTTCCGCGCGCATGCGCGCAACCGCTAAACCGGTCCGCGGAAACATCGCAAACCGGAAGTGAGGCCTACACTTCCTCACAATCCTTCAAGATGCCTAGAGGGAGGTATTGGGGGGATGCGGAGGTCCGCATATTATTGGCCTTCCTCCTCCAATCCTCCCTCGTTGGAAGGATTGTCAGGAGCAGCAGCCTCCCGACTATGAGGCTGTTTAGGAGGGCGGCTGCTGCTCTCCAGAGAAACGGCTTTGTCCGCACTGCCCTGCAGTGTCGGACTAAATTTAAATATGTGAAGGCCAGCTTTTATAGGGCCATTACTGGCCATGGCGAGCATCCCCCCTTCCGTCAGCGTCCACCCTATTTCGGTCAATTCCGGGAGCTGTGGCGGAAGGCGGGGAGACCAAGCCCTGAGGAGAGGCTGACCGCAGGTGAGTGAGTGCATTAGCATTCTGCCCACTGCTCATTGTATATTCTCTGGTGGATGTGCAGGTTGGGGGGGGGAAGCCCCAAAAACTATGACCCCTGACACAATGAGGCTTTAAGGTGGATTCCAGCATACATCTTGGGTGGGGTGGGACTAGATGCCCTTCAGGAGCCCTGTGTGCTGGTGATTCTGCCCACTGCTCATTGTGTATTCTCTGGTGGATGTGCAGGTTGGGGGGGGGGAAGCCCAAAAACTATGACCCCTGACACAATGAGGCTTTAAGGTGGATTCCAGCATTCATCTTGGGGTGGGACTAGATGCCCTTCAGGGACCCTTCCACATTTTAATGTTATTTCCCTTTTTCCCTTCCCTCTTTTTCTTAGCCCAAAACAGGAGGGCGGAAGAGGCGGCTCCGTCTCCCGAAGTGGAGGAGGTTGGGGGGACTTCTCCTCCTCCTCCTTCTCCTCCTTCTCCTCCTCGGATGACCCTCCGCAGAAGGGCACGTAAGTTAAATGCAAGCCAGATTAATTAGGAATACTATTTTTGCCCAGCGTACTTTAATAATATTATTAATATTAATAATTGTAATGATATATGTATTTATTTATTAATTAACAGACTCTCCCAACGGATCGAGGCGGGGAACACCATGATAGAAACTTAAAATAACATTTTTTTTCCAATTTTGAAGGGATACTCAGTCCATCGCCATCGCCGTCTGCGGAGGAGGTGGAGGAGGAGGTGCAGGAAGAGGAGGAAGAGGAGAATGCACCCCCACCTGTCTCACCTGCTGCTGTGTCTCCAGCAGGTAATAGAAGTTCCATTGCTTTGTATAATGTAGAGTACATTGAGCATATAAAATCCAGGTCAGGGCTCCTGTATCTGTAACAGTTGTAGAGAAAAGGGAATTTCAGCCAGTGTCATTTGTATGCAATTAGTTCCTGGTGAAATCCCCTCTTCATCACAACAGTTTAACCGACCTGGATTTTATGTGGTCACCCTATTGTACAGTACAGGACTAATGGTTTAAATTTTTAATTAAAAAAAGAAAAACTATATTCACATTCCTGTAAATTGAATCGCATTGAATAGCCAATGTCATTGAGTGGTACATCTTGAAATGTTTTTCTGTTGGTTGTATTATATGATTTTAAACATTTTTTTTTCCTTACCATCCCATGCAGTTCCCACTCAGGAGCGGCTGGAGAGGCTTGAGGCAGCCGTTGGAGGCATGCAGAATCGCATGTCCTCCATGGAGGAAAAGTTGGACAAGATCCTCAATAAATTGTAAATAGTTGAAAATAATATTGTAAATAGTTGAAAATAATATTTGTTTAAAAAACTAAATCTTTATTTTTGTTACTAAAACATTGTTTTGGTTTTCCTTAGCATTTTCAGGTTGGTGCAGTATTAAGGAGGGATGCCTAACTGTTTTAATAATAGATAGGAAGCACAGTCCCAACCACACAGTGAGATATGAAAACTATATTTTAATGGTTAAATACAACATAAATAACAGCAAAAAATACCATAATTAACAGCAAATAACATAACAATTACATAAATAACAGCAAAAAATACCATAATTAACAGCAAATAACATAACAATTACATAAATAACAGCAAAAAAAACCATAATTAACAGCAAATAACATAACAATTACATAAATAACAGCAAAAAAAACCATAATTAACAGCAAATAACATAACAATTACATAAATAACATCAAATAACAATTACATAAATAACAGCAAAAAAAACCATAATTAACAGCAAATTATTAACAATAACATAAATCATGTATTCTAAGGGGAGAACTTTAAGGGTTTTTTTACCTCCCGTGCCGTGCGCTTTATGCTTGGCTCACCTTGAAGTGGTGATGATGAGCGCTGTGGGGGTACTGTATGGGAGCACGGGAGCAGTGATTCGTCCAAGTCTTTGGTTAAAATGTCATTCTGGGGATTTTGCAACTGGGCAGACTGGGGGTGTTGCACCCTGACTTTACGTTTCTTCTTAGCCAGGCATTTTCTCCCCTCACCCTCTCCTGAGTTCCCACCTAAGTCATTTGGCTTAGAGCTGGTCCCCTCCATACTGTCAATAGCCAACCGTCTTTTTATTGGCTGGTGTTTTCCATGGCTAGTAGATGATGGGTTGGCTGTATGGGTTGATCTTCCCGGTTCTTCCTGTTGCACCACCGTCACCAGCTTCTCCATCGTGACACATTGTCTTTCTAGAATTCTGAGAAGGGCATCTTGATTTCTTTGGTCCCTTGCATCTTCTGTTTTCAAATAGTCCAACATCTGGTCATTTTTCTGCAACATCTGCTCATGCATCTGCAAGAGGTTTGCGTTGTGTGCAGAGGCATGCTCCAGAATGCGGTCTGTGTCCCTGCTGCGTGGGGGTCTTCTGTTTCTGGCCATTTCCAGGCGCGTTGCAGGCGAGAGTGCTGACTTTTGGATGGGATGTCTCCTTCCTTCATCTGTACCTGAAGGGAAAGGGCAAAGTTTAGTGTGTTTAAAAATCATTTATTACATGTCCAGCCTGTACCATGGGTTCTCTCGCACCCTCATCCTGAAGATGAGAATGTCCTTTCACACATTTATAAGAATTGCAGGACTGAAACTTTATCAAGCAAATAACATCGGCTGTACTTACTCGCTCCTGCTGCAGGATGGTGGAGATTTCTGGCCCTCAAATCTGCGTGGTCACTGGTTTCCGACGCACTGGTGTAACCGCTGCTTCTGTAGGCTGCCGTGGAAGAAAAAGAAGAGCTATTAGGAGGTTTCATCAATAGGCACAATCACAAACCTCCCTCCTTTTGAAATGGGGGTGGTTGTTCAAAATGGCTGCCTGCCCCTTATCCTTTTTCCCCCCCGCCCTGGAGAGACCAGAGAAACGCTGGGTAGCTAGAGGAGATCTCTCCTGCCCTCTCCTGCCCCACCCGCTCACCCGCATCTGCCTGCCCCATTTTAGAATACAATTTTTTATTCCATGGAACACAATATTAAGTTGTAAAGTTAAGAGTCTTCCAATAGGCACAATCACAAACCTCCATTTTAAATAGGGGGGGGGGTTTGTTTGTGTGTTCAAAATGGCTGCCTGCCTAGGCTGACCACATGAAAAGGAGGTCAGGGCTGACCACATGAAAAGGAGGTCAGGGCTCATGTAACTTTAACAGTTGTACAGAAAAGGGAATTTCAGCCGGTGCCGTTTGTATGCATGCAGCACCTGGTGAAATTCCCTCTTCATCACCACAGTTAAAGTTGCAGGCAGTATACTACAGTGACCACATGAAAAGGAGGTCAGGGCTCATGTAACTTTAAGTGCTGTAGAGAAAAAGGCTGAAATCCCTCCCATAGACCACAATTTCTGGTCCCATGCACCCCAGAAATTAGCCCAGTACTTACACGGTGGTGCTGGTGCAGGATGCTGCTGGAGATTTCTGGCCTTCAAATCTGCGTGGTCACTGGTTTCCGACGCACTGGTGGAACCGCTGCTTCTGTAGGCTGCCGTGGAAGAAAAAGAAGAGCTATTAGGAGGTTTCATTCCAATAGGCACAATCACAAACCTCCATTTTAAATAGGGGGGGGGTTGTTTGTGTGTTCAAAATGGCTGCCTGCCTAGGCTGACCACATGAAAAGGAGGTCAGGGCTGACCACATGAAAAGGAGGTCAGGGCTCATGTAACTTTAAGTGCTGTAGAGAAAAAGGAAGTTCAGCCGGTGCCGTTTGTATGCATGCAGCACCTGGTGAAATTCCCTCTTCATCACCACAGTTAAAGTTGCAGGCAGTATACTACAGTGACCACATGAAAAGGAGGTCAGGGCTCATGTAACTTTAACAGTTGTACAGAAAAGGGAATTTCAGCCAGTGTCATTTGTATGGAATTAGTTCCTGGTGAAATTCCCTCTTCATCACCACAGTTAAAGTTGCAGGCAGTATACTACAGTGACCACATGAAAAGGAGGTCAGGGCTCATGTAACTTTAAGTGCTGTAGAGAAAAAGGAATTTCAGCCGGTGCCGTTTGTATGCATGCAGCACCTGGTGAAATTCCCTCTTCATCACCACAGTTAAAGTTGCAGGCAGTATACTACAGTGACCACATGAAAAGGAGGTCAGGGCTCATGTAACTTTAACAGTTGTACAGAAAAGGGAATTTCAGCCAGTGTCATTTGTATGGAATTAGTTCCTGGTGAAATTCCCTCTTCATCACCACAGTTAAAGTTGCAGGCAGTATACTACAGTGACCACATGAAAAGGAGGTCAGGGCTCATGTAACTTTAAGTGCTGTAGAGAAAAAGGCTGAAATCCCTCCCATAGACCACAATTTCTGGTCCCATGCACCCCAGAAATTAGCCCAGTACTTACACGGTGGTGCTGGTGCAGGATGCTGCTGGAGATTTCTGGCCCTCAAATCTGCATGCTCACTGGTTTCTGACGCACTGGTGGTACCGCTGCTTCTGGAGGCTCCTGCCATGGCAGAAAAAGATGAGCTTTTAGGAGGTTTCATTGACATAGCCCTATACTTACTCGGTGCTGCTGCAGGATGCTGCTGGAGATTTCTGGCCCTCAAATCTGCGTGCTCACTGGTTTCTGACACACTGGTGGTACTGCTGCTTCTGTAGGCTGCCGTGGAAGAAAAAGAAGAGCTATTAGGAGGTTTCATTCCAATAGGCACAATCACAAACCTCCATTTTAAATAGGGGGGGGGTTGTTTGTGTGTTCAAAATGGCTGCCTGCCTAGGCTGACCACATGAAAAGGAGGTCAGGGCTCATGTAACTTTAACTGCTGTAGAGAAAAAGGCGGGAATCCCTCCCATAGACCACAATTTCTGGTCCCATGCACCACAATGTTGTGTCCAATGCCCCCCTTTCCCCCTCCCCCCCCCCCATAAACCCAGCCTAGATCATTGGGAACTCCCTTCCTTCCATGATGTCTGACCTCAGAAATTAGCTAGGCCTGTACTTACTCGGTGCTGCTGCTGCAGGATGCTGCTGGAGATTTCTGGCCCTCAAATCTGCTTGCTCAATGGATTCCGATGCACTGGTGGTACTGCTGCTTCTGTAGGCTCCTGCCGTGGCAGAAAAAGAAGAGCTTTTAGGAGGTTTCATCAATAGGCACAATCACAAACCTCCCTCCTTTTGAAATGGGGGTGGTTGTTCAAAATGGCTGCCTGCCCCTTATCCTTTTTCCCCCCCCGCCCTGGAGAGACCAGAGAAACGCTGGGTAGCTAGAGGAGATCTCTCCTGCCCTCTCCTGCCCCACCCGCTCACCCGCATCTGCCTGCCCCATTTTAGAATACAATTTTTTATTCCATGGAACACAATATTAAGTTGTAAAGTTAAGAGTCTTCCCAACCCAACAAAAGAAACAGTCTATACCTTCAGGTTCTTCGTTTCCAATATCTTCTGGTGTCTCCAATTCTAAAAGGGGAAAACATCAGATGTGAGCTATAGGCATGAAATAGAAGGAAGAACGAGATTTTTTAAAAAATGGCAATTACAATCAATGTACCTCCGGGAGAGTAGGGCGTTCCAAGGTAGTCCTCCACATCTATTGTTTGAAGTTCACTGCTGAACAGTTCTTCTGAGCCTTCTGAGAGCGGGAAAGCCAGGGGGGAACTTACTGGGGGAGCAGCAGCAGGTGCTTGGACACGATGGATGTTCAGACTCCTGCCCACGCGATTTGGTTGAATAGTAGCATCCCCCCGAAAAATGCTATGAAGCTCCTCAAAAAAGGGGCAGGTGGCAGCATCATTTCCTGATCGTGAATTATGATTCACGACCCTGCGATATTCCTGCCTCATTGCCTTTGCCTTCGTCCTGCACTCCTTCGCTGTACGGATATGGCCCCTTCTTTGCATTTCCTGAGCAATGGATTCATAGGCATCGAGGTTCCTATGGCTGGCATTCAGTTGAGCTTGAACTTTCTGCTCCCCAAAAATGTCCAGAAGGTCGAGAATCTCTGCCTTTTTCCAAGAAACTCCCCTTCCTGGAGCAGCCATTTCGGTAGGTGGAAAAGGTGTAGAGGAAATAAATCAGGATGCAGTAGTCTCTCTGGCGTCGCGAAGTTAAATGAGGTCAACGGTCGGATCGCGCGCACGCGCTTATATGCATAGGCGCGCGACCACACCTGCGCCTCCAGCCAAACCGTTGGGTGAGCACACCCGCGCGGCTGCGCATAACCTGAGGGCTTTTTTTCAAATCTCCCGCCGGAAATCCCTTCCCTCTCCCCGCCCATCTCGTCAAAACCCGCCCTCTACCTGCTCACACCTCTCCGAAAATGCGCTTCGCTGAAAAACTGTACACATGGTCATAACGCGCTTTACATCCCGCCGCAAAATAAAAGTCGCTATTTAACGCGCATTCGATAATGCGCATAATCCGGGAGATAACGCGCCTCTACGCCCGTTTTGCGCTCCGCTCGTGTGTAGGTAAAATTTATAATGAGCCTTCAAGGCTCATTAAACGCCCCGTGTGGAGGAGGCCTCTGTCGGAGGGGACTGATCCCAGAGCTCACCACAGGGTCAAGCGGGCTGAGTTGCGAGCAGGTGAAAGGTGGTCTATGAGGCTAGCCACAGGCTAAAGACTTCTTGAGAAAGACTCTCCCTGAGCTCTTAGACTGTGCGGTAAACTCTCCTTTTTAGTTGAAAGGGCAAAATGCCTAGCTTAGTTAGCCTAATTAAGCTCAGAGGAAAGCTCCTAGCATTCTCACTTCCTTCAGGTGTGAATAGATATTTATTTGCTGACTAAAGCTTTGTGGTTTGCAAGGTGGACTTCTTTATTGTCTCGCATCTCAGAGGAAGGGCTTGTAATCACAACACCAGATTCCTGTAAGGCTTGGGGCCAAGTTCAGGGCGGGTTGCCACAGAGGTGATGGGCACATGGGCCAAAGATAGGAGGCATGGTCACAGATGGACTGTAAATCCCATAGATGGGGTAGGAAGAAAGGGAGTCTGAGATGTTGTTTGAAGAGGAAGTTGCTCAGGTTGCCAGGTCAGCTGAGGAAGAAGGATTTTATAGGGCCTGGTGCCTTTCTATTGGACTGTAAAGTCAGCTGACCATCTTCAGGCTATGGAATCAGTTCAGTATTCCCACCTTACCTTAAGTAACCTAGGCCTCCTCCACACGAGACGTTTAATGAGCCTTGAAGGCTCATTATAAATTTTACCTCCACACCAGCGGAGCACAAAACGGGCGTACAGGCGCGTTATCTCCCCGATAATGCGCATTTTCGAATGCGCGTTAAATAGCGACTTTTATTTTGCTCCGGCCGTTAAAGCGCATTTTCGCGGTGTGAACAAGCGATTATGTGCGTTAACTTCTTGTAAAGCGCTTTTTGGACATCAATTAATGCGCTTCGCCGCCTCTCGCCGCCTCCCGTGCAGAGGGATTAGGAGTAAATGCGCCTCCGCGATAATGCGCATAATCGCCGAACCGGGCGCAAAAGCGCATCCTTGTGGAGGGGGCCCTAGTCTGGCTGACTGATCAGTGGCCCTCAAGACACACAACACTTCAATGCCTTATAAACCCTCCACATATAGGACAAACTTTCCCCAACCTGGTGCTCTATAGATATATTGGACTAGAACTCCCATCATCTCCCTGAAAGCTGGCCAGTGGCCATGCTGGGTGGGGATGATGGGGACTGTAGTCCACTACATGTAGAGAGTTGGGGAAGGGGATTGTTATAGGGGATAGTAAAATGTCCCTTTTTTGGCAAGTAAATTGCTAATGAACACACCGTATTTTCTTCGTCCTAGGCAAGTCTGTTCCGATCATCCTGGCTGTTGCAAAATATGAGTGGTTTGAGAGATGGAAGGAAGAAAAGGTCACTAAGAGAGGAGTGGAGTATGAGACCTTCAAAAATAGCTTTGTAGCTAGTATGATGGAGAGCATCTTGAAATGTTACCCTCAAATAAAAGACAAGGTAAGAAAGCTTGTGGTGTGCCATCGAAGTGTGTACAGGGGATAAACGTTTCAACTCTCTTTAGATGTTGTCTTGTGTGGCATTTTGGGAATGAGTTGCCTCATGTCTTGGTTTGGCAAACCTTACTGCCTCTCCATCTCCTCCGGATCCCCTCCTTTTGAGATCAGCTCAGGAGATTTTGTTGATAGCTATACCCAGCAAGTTTATAAAATTAGCACGGATTTGGGATCAGGCTCTCGTGGTCCTTTCGGAATTCTCTTAGAAGCCAGGCCTGTTCAAGACCTACTTTATGATTTTTATAAAGTTTTTCAGAATATGAGAAGTGGAACATGCAACAAAAGATGGCATTGTGGAGTTCTCCTGTTCATTATGCAAGTCAGCCAACCAAGGAGTGAACAGACCTTAGGCGTGCAAGATCTACTTTGTTTTCTTCTAGAATCCTGAGGTTCTCCAACTAGAACCCAGTGCAAAATAGTGGCTCAGGACAGGAGCCATAAAATTGAGGAGAAAGATGCCTCTAGCACATGTTGAGCCTAGGAGTTACTTTTCAGTCCCAGAACTGGAGCTTGCACACAGATCCTTTCACACACAAGTATACTCCTATTTCCCCCAAGCTTGCTTAATTCCAGCAGCCTGTTTTAGAGAGGTAAAGGCTTTTTTCTTGTCACTCTCGTTAAACCTTTGGGAGTCAGAAAGTCCTTGTTGATCTACTGCAAATGTCCCAGAGAACTACCAGTAGATCCCAGTCTCCCTTTTGCCCTCCTCCATGACATTATCCCAGCCCCCAGGTTTTCTGTTCTTTTATCTCCCAGCAGACCCTCGGCATTCTGGGGCTTCTGAGTATGTTCAGTTGACATTGGGCTGTTTCGGGGTGGCTGTTCTGTTAAGAGATCGGGGGTGGGGTGGAGAGGTTTAACTTCTGTAAGCCACAGGGTCCCCCAAACATGCTAATACCTCCATCCTGTTTTTCAGTGCCTCTGTTATGGCTCACAGTCCTGTCGGCACTCACCACCTGAGTCTGCTGTTGACAGGAATGATTGTAGTTCAGCATTCCACATTCCATCCGTTTTGGTTTTCTGATTCCTTCCCACACCCAACAGTCGGTCAGCATTCCATATGTGGCCACTGAGCATGCCCAGTCTGTTGTGGCCCATGCCCAGGAGGTTTTAGGAGTTCCTCCCCACAGGTTCCCCCCCCCCACCTGCCCAATATCTTTTGCAAAACATGGGCTTTTTCCAAGCCTGTTGATACCTCCCGCTTGTACATGGATGATTTGGATGAGAAATCAATTGACTGGTTTTGCCTCCTGTGAAATTTAAATCCTAGTAATTATTTCTAAATTTGCATATATAGATGTAAATAAGCACATGCAGATTTTAGGCAGATTTGTGTCCTATGGGCCTGGAACCCGAAACTGTTAAGTTCCTAACAACACCCCTGATTCTTGGGGCATTTGCTGTTCTCTTCTGGTGCTGATGACACAAGCTCCCTAGCCCAGATGTCTTATTTTTTAGAATCATAGAAACATAGAATAGTAGAGTTGAAAGGGGCTTATAAGGCCATCAAGTTCAACCCCGTGCTCAATGCAGGAATCCACCTTAAAGCATACTTGAAAGGTAACTGTCCAGCTGCATCTTGACTTGAAGGCCTCTAGTGTGAAGAGCCCACGACCTCCCTAGGTTATTTGTTCCATTGCTGTAATGCTGTAACAGTCAGGAAGTTTTTCCTGATGTCCAGCTGGAAATTGGCTTCTTGAGCAGGAACTTGAGCAACTTGAGCAGGAAGCCAGATTATTCTGTGTCCTGCACTCTGGGGTGATCAAGAAGAGATCCTGTCCCTCCTCTGTGTAACAGCCTTTCAGGTACTTGAAAACTGCTTTTTCCTTCCTTCCTCAGGGCACACACATCTTAAGTAACCCAAGAAAGGTGGAGAGCACCTTATGGACTGTGCATTTTTTCTTTTTTAAAAAGGCAAGGTCTAGATGAATAGTGATGGTGATGGTGATGATGTTCTTTGGTCGCTTAGTCTATGTTTTTCTCTGAACAGCTTGAGCATATCTCTGCAGGAACACCTCTCACCATTTGCTACTACACCAGCTCTCCCCGAGGAGAGATGTATGGGGCAGAGCATAACATCTCTCGCCTCCAGGCAGAAGTCATGGTCACGATAAGACCTCAGACTCCAGTCCCAAGCCTCTACCTCACCAATTCTAAGGTGCCACAGCTCTTGACCTATCCATCTTAATGTTATTATTCCCGATATTAGAACATGAGAAGAGCCATGCTGGATCAGGCCACGGTTCCATCTGGTCCAGCATTCTGTTCACTCAGTAGCCAGCCAGTTGTTGATGGGAAACCCATAAGTACGACAAGAGTGCAACAGCCAGTACCAGTAGAGGCTGGTGGTTCCGATGTCAATCGGCAGTGAATCCGCTCCAGATTTCAGTCAGAATTCTAACTTTAGATAGCTTTGCACCTTGGAAGGCTCCTTTAGAGTTCTGACTGAATGAAACCTGAAGCGATCTCCTCCATCATCTTCGTGACAGCACCTCAAATATTTGGGGCGGTTAGGCCAGATGTGAGGAGTGTGATGTAACGATTTCCACACCTGTTCCTTCTCTGCCCCAAATCACTCCCTTGCTAAGTAGTCTTTTCCCCCCTTTTTATAAAAAGACAGAAAAAGAAAATAGTTCCTAGGATTCTGTTATATGCACCTGCATTTGTAACAAGTAGTTAGGCCCTAAAAGAGTTGGTCATGGGGAGGTAGGATCCTCTTTTCTTTCTGCTTTGAGGGTACCTCCTAGTGCTATCACTAGCGCCTAAGTCCTGCTAAACAAATGGTAACCCGTACAACCCCATTAAGGCACTTGGAAAGCTAACAAACAGGCATAGATCCTCCATCAATCAAGATTAGGTGTCTTTAAACAAATAAAAAGCCTGCTCTCCGTTCCTCCAGTCCAATAGTGTCATTTACATGTAAGAACAAGATCAAGATCCCAGTAGCTAATTCCTGCTATTGCCAGGACTAGAATGAAATTGTTCTGTCAGACTGAACTAATAAGACCACGTCTCTTACTGTCGGAGAGTGACATGAAACCCACTTCCTTGTACAAACAAAATAATGAATGTAGCCATGGATTGGATTAATTAAAATGCTGTTGCTCCTAAGGTCCTTGTGCTGTCACAGCCTCAAACACTAGGCCTAGACAAGCACACCCCTCTCAGGCTAAGCCCCAACACTTAAATAACTGAGGGAAGGGTAAAAGACACACCACTTTTCCCTTATAGCAGAGGGGAAAAGGATATTAAGGGTTTTGAATAAGGTTCCCTGTTGGCTGAAGGTGTAATGATATGTGTTTCTTTATTAAATTTATAGAGCAGGTTACAAAGCCAAGCTGACATGTGGTTTGTGGTAGCAAAAAGAAAAGAAAACATTTATTGTTGTTAACAGTCTCTTCAAATCAATTTAACACCTGCCTATTCTTAACACTTCTAATAATCTTACTAATAATCCTAAATCCTTATAATCTCTTCACACACTCCTAACTAGAACACACACAGCTATCATCCACACAACCAAGACAATAAAATGATAAGACGTTAAGATAATCTAAAACACTCCCTCACACTACCAAGTGGCCCAAAAGTAGGTATACGGTATAGTTTATTTGCATTTTATTACATTGTTTATTACAATTACATTTGTTTAACACTGTTTAATCTCGTAAGTGCTCGAAATGTATTCCATCAACATTGCAACATTCCTCGAACCTGTTCAGAACACTGTGACACACAGTATGACACAAATTCCGGTCTGCATCAATGTCCATAAATGCTTCCGAGATGAACTCTTTTAATTCATTCACTGTCTGGGGATTCCTCTCAAAAACCTTATTCTTTACTACGTGGCCATTCAATGCTGCCACGTTGTCCGATCCAATGCTGTGGGAAGGTGTTGTCAAGATAGTCCCTTCCTGCAGAAGCATAATGAGGAGGTGCCCCATCTTGTTGGAAGAGCAGTTTGGCGAAGTGAGCCCTGGTTCTGAGTTGTAGCACTACCACGTCGCGTAACATGTTTAGGTAATTGTTACTATCCACAGTTGTATGGAAGAAAACCGGTCCTACAACACCTTCGCTGGACAGTGCACCCCACACTGTGATGCCTGGCTGGTTCAGTTGAGATGTGATAGTCAAATGAGGATTTTCATCTGCCCAATACACACAATTATGCCTATTCATGTGGCCTAACAACTTGAAAGAAGCCTCATCTGAAGATCTTATCAAGAAGGTCTGGTTCGTTAGAGATTTGGTTACGCATCATCTCACAGAATTGCAACCGACGGTCTGGGTCGTCCTCCAGAAGACCATGTAACAGTCTTGGACGGTATGGCTTCAATTTCAATTTACGCATTAAGCGTTGCAAGGACGTTCTAGGTATGGATAGCTGCTTAGACGCACGCTGTGTGGACTTTTTCGGACTGTTCACAAATGTCAGAGCAACTCTCATCTCATTTTCCTCTGTCATAGATGTCCTAGGACATCCAGATTTCGGTGCATTAGCCACTGTACCTGTTGCTTCAAATTTATCTCTATAAATCCCTTATTTCACCAGGTGCTGCATACAAACAAATGACACCTGCTGAAATTCCCTTCTTTATGCAAAAGGAGCCCTGTCCTCCTTTTCATATGGTCACCCTACATGATGGCTATATATTACCTCCCATATCAGAAGCAGGGATCATGAGCTAATGCACTCATGCCCTGTTTGTGGGCTGCCCTTCGGGGCATCCGATTTTCCACTATGCAAACAGAATCCTGGACTAGATTGGCCTATGGCCTGATCCAACATGGCTTTTCTCATGTTCTTATATATGTTTTAGTCTTTTAATTTTGCCTGTAAATTGCAATAAGTATATATTTGATTAATACAAACAAACAAACAAAATATTCCTGAGCACCAGTCTGTGTTTGGCCTCTACTTTTTGTGTTGTGTGTTGGGGGTGGGTGGGTGCTTGCACGGGTGTTCTCCCCATATTTTCTTCTGCTGGCTGATATCTAGCAAAGGGTATGGTACACTCAGATGCTTCCATCTCTCAGAGGCCTCAGACATTTCACTGCTGCTGCTCTTTCAAGCTTTGGCAATGGCCACAGGAGAAAATAATTCCACTACCACCACTGTGAGCGAGTGACCTAGTACCCGGGGCCAGGTAGCATCAGATGCTGTCATCCTTGAGGGTGAGTACCTGCTTTTGGGCTGATGGAGAGTCTGCAGCTCCTGGCTCTGACAACCATGGGTCTGAGTTCTAAAGTGCTAAAAACTGCACATTCACTGGTAAGAATAACTGTCATATTTTATCCAAGGGACCATAGGATACTTTGGATTCCTGGACCCGAGGTCAGAGACAGCACTCTGACCTCGGACCCAGGAATCCGCGTTTCCCACCCCGGCCCCATAGCAGCCACCACAAAGAGAACTGCACTGGCTGCCTTTCCGAGGTCACAAAAGCAACTTTGGAGAGGAGGCAAAGGCAGCATTCCAGTGAGCAGGGAGGCTTCCCTGCCCTCCTTCCCTCCCCTCTTCGAGTTGCTCCAGCTAGATGGGCAAAAGAAGCCCACCTAGCTGAAATGCCGAGCAGAAAGCACAGCAGAAACGAGGATCACCTTCCGCTCTGCATTGGATACTTGTAAGTCTCTGAGTTCGGAAGCTTATGAGTGTCGAGGGGCACAATCAATAGGATGCCCATTGCAATGTCCTTCACCTCAGGCAGCAAAATTCCTTTGTCGGCCATCAGTCTGAAGTTTTTCTCCTGTTTGCTTTTTAAGCTGGCAATAATAGACTGATCTCTATATCTCCACCTATGTAGACTTTGTCCAGGGGAATTACTGGCCAACCATGTGAGGTAGGCGCCTGACTTTCTAGTCATACCATAATCATTGCTTTGCTAGAGTGGCAATCTTATAACCTCACTTTATTTCCTTTCTTCTTTCACTTTCTGTTCTTAGGCAAAGACAGGGTTTATGATACTACAATATTGTGTTTTTATTGGTCCAATATACTATTGTGTATTTGTTCCCATTGTTTTTGAACACATACACATACACACTATATGTTTTAACTAGAATTAAAAATTAAATATATATTTTTTAAAAAAATATCACTCTTGTTTTATCTATATATATTGTCACTGGTGCATCCAACCCAGTCGCTCTGCTTTGTTGTTGTACTAGCTGATATGCCCGGCGTTGTTCGAGTCCACAGATAATTTTTTTTAACATTTATTTAATAATAAATTTCTCTGCAACTTATTCATCTTTAGGTTGGTTGGTTGTTTTTAATTTGGTTGAGTTAGTAAATTGTCTTGTTAGAATCAATGGGAAATTGTTTTAATAAGAACTGTGCTCTGAAGTTATTATTATGAAAAAAGGAAAGCAGGCAGAACACAGGCCAGTGCTAGACCTGTGAGTAAACTTTTAACAAATTAAATTCATTTCTTTTTTCCTCTCTCACCCTCACGACAACCCTGCAAGGTAGGGCAGTCCTAGGCCTGTGAAGTAACTTTAAAACAAATAAAATTAGTTTCTTCCCCACTGTAGAGGAAATCATAAGTATGTGAGGCTAGACCTGTCTCATTACAGGTAAGGACAGGTAGCCAGACTGTGAACTTGACCTTTCAGAGGTCAAGGCAGCAAGAGATACAAAATGTACTTTAGTAACCCAGACTTAGCTTAAAGTGTGAGGTGTGCTAGCAGTTCCCCTGCCGGGGGCCCTTAGCCAGTTGTTGTTTCATGTATACGCCACCCTGCCACAAGCAGGGTGTAAAAGAGTGATATGAAATTGTGTAAGTTGTTTTCATGTGTGTATAATGATGTAATCAACTAATGACATAATGCTGCAAGCCTATAAAAACATGAATCTCTGACTATGGAGTCAGTCGTACTCTTGACATGCTCAAGAGTACAGACTCCCTGCAATTGCTTGTAATAAAGGTTCTTATCGAAAGGAAACACAATCGAGTGTCCTTGACCCCCACTGAAAGATCCGATAAGGGGGAGGTACGTAGTTACCAAAATCCCCCACAATTCTGGTGCCGTGACTCGGATCCTTTAGCAATCCTTCTTCTAGCTAAAATTGTTATCGTGCATTCCAGAACCTATCGAAAAAAATATAAATATCCCATAGTAGAAGCATATTTGCCTTATTTTTGAAATAATGCTTGCATTATTGTAGAAGAGGCATTGCATCCTATGTGAAAGAAAAGAAAGTTGCAGGCGTAAACCTAGGTTTTTATTAAATTCTTTAAAATTACTTAAACCCCTCCAAATTTGTGTTTTTAGATTTTTCTGGTATATTGTAAAGCGAGGCCTATCACTGTGTCACTGTGTCAAGTTTCTAACTCATCTGGAAGTGGGTAAACATTTCCAGACATATGTGACACAGAAATACTTTCTGCTTTATAGGTAGAGATCAGCCACTCTACATACGAGTACTACACCTCCCAGTATGCATTTGGCAGCCCGCAGGTGCCCACATCCTCTGAGACGTCCTCTTGTTGCCCGATTCTGCTCCTTGATAAGAGTGTGAAGAAGTAGCATTACCAAGGAGGCGATGTAAGCAGCTGTCAGTGGACATGCCCAGCTCCAGCCATTCCTGCTGGGATTGCCTCGTCCTGCACTTCTCACCCACCAAGTCCTCCATCTGGAGCCTGTACGGAAGGGCTGGGGCTGGGCCGGGCACTTCCCCCCCTTTGTCAGGTCTGTTTCTGGGCATGCGCAGAGTGCCTCCCTCTTAAGGGCAAAAGTTGTGTGCTTACTTCCCCCAGATTCTGAGGAAACAGCGATATCAGGATGGAGTGCCTTTGAGCATGTTTGGCCCCTCAAAGCCACGCTGTTGTATCTAGTCACGATTTAAAAACCACGCAGAGGGCAGGAGGAGGCACCGCAAATGGATGCAGCCCATTTATGTGGGTTGTTTCCTCTTATGTGGAATTGGGTTGACTGTTTGAGACCAACCTTAGGAGTCAGGTTGTGAAAGACACACAGCAGCCACCCGCCTGTGCATTCACAATGGCCGCCAAAGGCCAGCAAGTCTGACCTCCCGCCCCAGGCATGCTGGGAGTTGTAGGCATAAGTCTTGGTTTTTATTAAATTCTTTAAAAATATTTAAACCCCCAAAATTCATGTTTTTAGATTTTTCTGGTACATTGTACAGCCAGACCTATCACTGTGTCACCGTGTCAAGTTTCTAACTCGTCTGGAAGTGGGTAAACATTTCCGGACAGACGTGACACACACATACTTTCTGCTTTATAGGTAGAGATTTCTCAGGGGTTGGGAGAAATTTCCTGTTCTGTTTAAGCCTAGAGTAGACCCATTTAAATGAATGAAACTTAAGTTAGAACATAACAAGAGCCATGCTGGATCAGACCAAGGGTCCATATAGTCCAGCACTCGGTTCACACAGTGACCAACCAGCTGTTGACCAGGAACCCACAAGCAGGACCCAGGTACAACAGCACCCTCCCGCCCATGTTCCCCAACAACTAGTGTATACAGGCTTATTGCCTCTGGTACTGGGGGTTGCACTTAACTATCAAGACTAGTAGCCACTGATGTCTCATTCATTTTAATATATCTACTCTAAGTAGGGCTAACGTTGGATATTATCCAAAACCTGTCCCCACCAGCAGCCATACTAGAAGGCTGAGATGAAAGAATTAACTTCCCCCACTCTTCCCTCATGTGTCGTGTCCTTTCAGTTGTAAGCTTGCAGGCAGAGCCTGTCTTTTTAAATTAAGTATACATAAGCCATTCTAGGATCCTTTTTGGCTGAGGAGCGGCAGATGGACAGACATGGTATAAGGCAACTTACTTACCCCTTTCTTAGTTATATGGAAGTATTCGGTTCCTGCTTAATACAAATGCACACGCACACATTATGTGTAACATGCAAAATGGCCCAGTGTCCTAATCAAGTCATTATTCTAGACAAATTAACTGCAATTTGTCATTTATAAAAGGCAATGTTTGTATTGCTGCCTACCTAATGAAACAGGATATGAATTTTCTTTCATTCCCCACCCTCTAGTTGAGTCATAGTAGGGTTCAGCAGGGCAACGATTGTGTGTGTGTGTGTGTGTGTGTGTGTACATACATCAGGTGCTCATAAAGGCTCGGCACTGGTTTGGTGCCAATCTATCCAAGGACAGTCGGGCAGTTTCTCAGTATGTCTCGCGAAGGAAAGAACCGGGCTCTGCTGATTGTCAATTGCGAATTTTACAGCAGATGGTCCTCAGAGAAGTTCCAGTCAAGACCTGGGGCCAGGAGGGAAGCAGATCGGCTTTTTGACGCATTATCCCAGTGCAACTATGCTGTGAAACTGTGCTATGATTTGACAGCAAAGGAAATAGAGGACGTTTACGAGGAAGGTATGAGGTTCACTTTGCCTCTGTAGTGTTCGGTAAATGGGAGCATATTCCAAGGAGGGTCGTCAAGATGGTGAGGGAGGGGTCCAAAGACCAAGTCCCAGTTGAAAGAGCTGTACGTTTAGCCTGGAAAACAGACAGTGAAGGGGAGACTTGACAGCAGTCTTCGAATATCAGAAGAAGAGAACAGGCTTGTTTTCTATTGCAGGACTTGAAGCGATGGGTGGAAATTGCAGGGAAGCAGATTTCGGCTATACTATTAGGAGAAACGCCCTGCAGAAAGAGCTACAATGCTTACTGAGTGATGACGTATCTCGGTATCTCCCAGCCAAACCCACCTGATAGGATTGTTGTGAAGACCAGATGGGTTGGGGAAAGAGCATTCATTTAAAAAAAAATATTATTGCATTTATATCCCACCTTTTTTCCTCCAAGGAACCCAAGGCGGCATGCATAAACCTTCAGAGAGAGGGAGTGCTACCCTATCCAGAACTCACATACCTACGTTGGCTCATCTACTGACCAACAAGGCCCCACACCATTGGCTACACTGGCTAGTTGTGGCCTTTCAGATGGGGGCATACAAGTCATCAATTCCTGCTTTAGAAGGACAGTTTTATTTTGACAATCTTTTTGTGAAGTTTTACCTTGATAGGTTATTGTGTGCTGCTTAAAGCACATTCTTATACAGGTCTACTCAGAAATCCCATTGCCTTGCTTTTAGGCTGCAATACCATGCACACTTACCTGGGAGTACGTCCCATGGTACTCAGTGGAGGATGGGAGGCATCTCTGAGTAACTGTAGTGGATGGCATTGTTAGACATTTAGTTTGAAGGCAGCTTTTATCGACGTTTCTGCTGTTGCTTTTGCCAATGTCGGCTTTTTTTTTAAAGGACTGTGTATTTTAACCTTGGATCTTTTATTAAAAGGTAGGCTATAAATTTGGATAATAGAATGATAAAAACACTACCCTATCCTGTGTCTTTGCAGAATGCTATGCAGAACATGGGGACTATTTTGTAAGCATTATTTCCAGTCACGGAACAGAAGGGAGCATCTTTGACTGTGACGGACAACCCGTTCAGCTCACACAGATTTTCAAGATATTATCACCTCAAAGATGTCACAAACTGGCAGGAATGCCCAAAATCTTCTTCATACAGGTAAAGTCAGAGCTGCAGGCTTGTGACTTCAACATGTGTTGTAAATAGTCATAATGATAATGAGGAAATTGTCTGACCTGTAAGATCAGCAGCTTTTCTGGAACACGCAGAGATAACGCTGGGAAAGGAAAGCAAAACTTATCTCAGTCAAAAATGAAATTAAGAGATGTGTTCATAATATCCCAGTTCTAAAACCAAAAATCATGACCTAAACATGCACACACATGCATTGCACACTGCTACAATCTCTGCCTGCTGTATTTGTTTTGGCCACAACAGACTGCCCTGCATTGCTTAAAAAATGTGTGTGTTGAAAGACAAGTAGGATCTGCAACAAAATGTTGCAGTGTAGAGTGCGCCTGATCAGGGTTCCAGCCAGCTAACTATGCCGTCGTTCAGGATACTCCATTTCATCTTTTCTCCTGCTTCCTACCTGTTTTCCATCCCCTTCCCTACAGTCAGTCAGCACTCGATGATCACTTAAGAACGTTCAGTCTTCATTTGGCTGTCATGTGGTGTCATTCCTCCTCCACCCCTACTTTTTCAGGGTACTTCTGCAAACTGCTTCAGCATGGATGGGTGTGTGTGTGCGTGAGTGAGTGAAAGAATGAATAGGCATGTGTTATATGTGAGTGTGAGTATGAGCTATTGCTCAGTAGTAGATTTTTTCAGGCAGAAGATCCCAGGTTCAATCTCCAGCATCTCCAGGCAAGGATGAGAAAGAAATCTGTCTAAAATCTTGGATGGCTGCTGCCAATACAGCAGCTTTCTGTATACCTGCGTGTGTGTGATGTGTGGAGATGTATTAATGCATCTGTGTAATGCGAATGTGTGTATGACAGAGGGAGTGGCCCCACCTACATTTTCAGGGGGCCACCCACCTCTGGCACCCCGAGCAGATTCCTTGGAACGGAATGCAGCCTGCAGGCTGAAAAAGGCTCCCCACCCTTGCTTTAAAGTGTAACAGGACTCTATTGGTTTTGCTAACAAGGCTACACTTCTGGAATTGGAACATTAGATCAGCTCAGAGTGGCATGGAAACATTTGGGCTGCAATCCTGTACCTACCCATCTGGGAGTAAGACCCATTTAAGTCAATGGGACTTACATGTGAGAGTAGAGAATTACACTATCTGATACTTTCATCCAGTGAGTCAAAACGAATTTCATCAAAATGCTAACCTAAGCCTATGTTCAGGAAATGCACATTGACCTAACAGCAACGTGCTAGAGTGTTTGCATGCATGACTCAGACGTCAAAAGGCAAAGGAAGTAGACTATTTCTGCCCATTTGGCGTCAGGGATTAACCAGTCTTCTGCACCAAGAAATTCCCTGCGTCATCTTTGTTGCATTTCCTGGTCTCATAGTATTAATATAATGACCTGCTCTGAACCATCCCCTGATGGTTGACTCATGATTGTACAGGAATTCCCACCTCCCTGCCCATCCCCAGACAAATACCAGCTTCAGAGTAAGGGTTTTCCTCAAGGGAGGAAAGAGTTAAGCCCTCCTTCCATGCTAATTACCAGCCACCCCAGCCCCAAGAGATCCAATTTGCATGCCTAAAACCCCCTGTATGTTAAAAACAAAGATGTGCCCAATAACGAACTGGAAGGCGTAAGGATGGCACAGCAAAGGAGTCACAGGTTGCTGCTACTCTTGCTCTGGGAACAGGGATGGAGGCTGAAAGCAACAAGGGCAGGATACAGACCAGGAAGTGTGGGATCCAAGCACACTTTCCTGGGCTATGCACACTACAGAGGGGACTGCTGTTGGAAGCACATCAAAAGCCACTGAATAGCTGTTTCCCTCACTGTGTTTTCAAGGCCTGCCGTGGAGAGGACATAGAATATGGCGTGTGCCTGCAGACAGATGGCGCTGGACCACAGAGTGATGGTTTCTCACACTATCTCTCCATCCCGGACAATACTGCAGTCATGTTTTCTTGCAGTCCTGGTATGTAAGTCTAACCACCCAACACTTTGCATGTTTACTCGGAAGCAAATTCTACCGGATGTGCCCAAGTAAATTGCAGGATTGCTGCCCAAGAATTAACATTACATTCTCAAATGTTTTATTTGCAGCCTGGAATAATTGCTGTTTTTAGGGTAGCGGAGGAAAAGCCAGAGAAAAGGTTGTTTGAGGCATAGTGTGGGCAGCTGGTCAGGCAGAATGGATTGGTCTCTGATTGCAACTTAAAGCAGTTAAGCCTATTCAGAGTAATTCCATACCACAAGCGGCGGGGGGGGGGGGGGATCAGAGGCAGACTTGTCAGATAGACAGGCAAGAATATATGAAACAATTTCTGAGCTTCCTCTTACCTAATAAGCCTGTTCAGACAACACACTAAGCCATGGTTAGGTTTTGTTCAAAAATTCACAATAAAAAGTGATTTTTTAAAAAGCCATGGTTAGGCTGCTAATCCATTTACAGCAAACGATTAGTGTGTTTGAACCATGGTTATGTAGCCACCATGGTTAGGAATGGTTCATACAACGTGCTAAGTCATCGTTCACATGACACGCTAGGTCATACTGCCAGCTCAAAATGCTTCACCACCATGGCTTAGCATGTCACCTGAGTCAACATCAGAACCACTCTATCTGGAAAGTCAAAACCTAGAATTTCAGGAGCACCAGCATCTTCTAGGGCTACTCTAAACTCACCCTATATTTAACAACTCTTCCCCATATGGCCAGTCCAGGTATAGCTATAGCTTTGTACTTTTAATTTAGTCATATATAGCAGGGGTGAACAGACTTCAGTGTTTTTTTTAACTTTCATTTTTTTACTAGAACTCAGAGGTCTACCAACTGGAGACACATGCAGAATAGTGGCTCAGGGGGGTAGACATGCCCTAAGTATTAAGTAACAGGGTGCTTCTGAGAGTTCATGCTCGGCCCAGGAATTCGGGATCAGTACCAGATCTGAGCTCACAAGTTCCTTCACACAAAAATCCACTCCTGGTTTTTCCCCAAAGCGCTATTTCTCAGCCACCTAATTTAGGAGAGGGGGAAGCTTTTAAGTTGTTGCTACTATTAGACAAATGGGAGCCCCAAATCCTACTTCCACTATTACAAATCACTTATTTGTTGCATAATCATTCTGGGCACTGACCAAACTGCTTGTGCACGCATGCACGCATACCCACATGGCACAAAAGCCAAAATCCATCGGTTTTTTTGACCCCAATAAAGGCTCATCATTACACAGCAACAAGCCTGAGATTGCCACCGAGTGTACATCTGAAAGGAAGCACCAGCCTCTCCCGGATCTTGGGCAATTGTACCTGGACAGATGCATGAAGAGATGCACAGGCAGCATTTCCTAGAGTAGATCTAACAGTGGAGGTTGGTGGCTCAATGTCAATGGGGCGGTGTATCCATTCTGGGTTTCAATCAGAACTCTAAAGGAGCTATCCAGGGTTCACATCTCAGATAGCTCCTTTAGAGTTCTGACTGGTTCCGACTGAAACCAGGAGCGGGTTCATTGCCCCATTGACATCAGAGCCACCAGCCTTCCCTGAGTTCTAACATACCAGGTTTGAGAAAATCGATTTGGCAGACATAACCTCAGCAAAGGGGAACCAATGTCCTTTCTCCTGCATTTTCAGGTTATGTTTCCTTCATCAATCAGTGGGAATCCATGTTCCTCAAGGCCTTACTGGACTTGCTCAAAGGAGAGGAACGCCATCTCGAAGTCACCCGTTTAATGACTCGGATTAGCTGGAAAGTCGCCTGCCACTGTGAAGCAAGAGGAACACACCAGGGTGCAAAAGAGATGCCCTGCTTTGTCACCAACATGGTGAGATCGGTTTACCCCTTCTCTTCACAAAGACAGGCCTCAGGCAATCAGGATTTAGACTGACCCTACAGGAAGGAAGCATCAATCCTACTTCTTGGGAACTGACTCCATGAATCGCAGAATGACAAAACACCCAGATTAGCCGCATTTCTGTGTCGACAGCGATTCCTATGTAGCAAGGACCAGCTCCGCCATGAGAATTAAGTTATTGCATTCATTTTTCCTCACTTTCCTTCTTTGCATTTTATTGGGTTGGATCCAGATTTATCAGCAGACCCATTAAATCAGCAGGACAAGTTTGAACTTGCCCCCATTGAATTCAGTGGGTCTCTGCTAACCATGACTAAGTCAGCATCCAACCTGCTTTACCTTCTGCCTTTCCCTTTTAAATCTACATATACAAACCCATTGTCTAGGGTCTAATTCAACACAATAGCTCATTCCGGAACTAGGAAGATAGATACAGGTGAGTCCTTGGCAGGGTGGAGTGTTACTGCTCAGGGTTCCAGCCAGCCATGCCCTCTTCCACAATACCTCAATCCCATTCCTACACAATACTGGGGGGGGGGGGCGCACTGAAGCTGCTCAGTCCTGATTGGGCTATTTGGGGGTTCTTTTTCCACACCTTTTTTCCTTTCTTGTATTTCTGCAGACATTGGGGTTTCCCAGAGCCTGCTGCTATCTCTTGCTTGTGCATGGGTCTAGCTGTTTTGGCTACATAAGGATCCACATTTAGAGAATGAGTTTGCTCTAAATGTATAGCAAAGCCTGGGGGCCAGATCTGGGCTTTGGTCCTACCCACTCCTGAAATGCAGCCCCCAAAAGGTTCTCTGAAATGGAAGAGATTCTTTACTCCTGGTGTATACAATTACAAATAATCCTTTCTCTGTGGTTCCAATGTTCATTTGCCGTAACTTCCTATTTACCAGGAGCAGTCCCGATTTCCTACTAGTTGTCTCCAATAAATCACTCCTTCAATTTTTATAGGTCTTCTCACAATACCTCATTAAAGTTGCATCAGTAGTGGCTGACATTGTAACTCTTCAGGGTTCAGCTCCTTACATTATTTTAAGGCACAGCATTGACCTCTCATAAACACACAGAGGGGATTTATATGCTAGCCCAAAATATTTTACATTTTTTAAAAAAATCAATAAAAACATAATGCAGCTTTTGCCATCCCAGTGGTCTTCAGATGTTCTGTACTACAACTCCCAGCATTTCCTCTGTGAGCAGTAGAGGAGGAAGATGGGAACTGTTATCATCACTACCTCTGTAAATAAATCTGCTGTTTCAATGACGTATTATTGCTTTTATTGACCTCACCTAAAACTGCTCTTGGATTCTTGCCAGCTGAATAGTGAGGTTGGAGTGGCCATGTGTCCTACTTTACATAGGACAGTCCTCTCTTTGAAGACATCCTCTATGAATGGGATTGTGCAGTCCATGTCCAATCTAAAGATAAAGTTGCACATCAAAAGTCAGCATCTGGACAGAAGACTCAGCATGCACCCAGGGTACTTGATCAGTGTTCCCTGCTGCAGAGAGATATACTGAATTCTAGTCATTATTTCTAAATTTGCACCCATGCATATAAGTTAGCAATATGCAAATTCATGTCCTCTTTGGGTGAGGACTTTCCTCTTTTTTTGGCGATAAACAGCCACCCCTAAGGAGAGTATAAATGTTTAAAATATGTAAATAAAACAGCAGGCAGAACCTTGGCATCCCAACAAGGCTTACAAGGACAAAAAGCAGTTTGCCTGATGCCTAAATGATAACAGAGTAAGTACCAAGTGGCCTCTCTGGGGAGACAGATAGACAAACAGGTAGCATTCAAGAACAATAGCTAATGATATCTGGGTTTGTCAAGTTCAGTGGCTCTTTTTGTCAACAAGGCAATGTTCAGAATTTGCAACATTGGGGAGGGTTTCATAGAAAAGTCTGTGCAATGTCATAATTGGTGTTTCAATATTAAACTTTAGCCTCGTGCAGACGACTGCAGCCAGGGTGCACTGAATGCGTGGAGCAGGAACAAGATTGCAGCTGCAGCCCCCCGCCCCATGCATTCATCAACTACATGCTCTTTTAAACTGCCTCTAGTCTGAGCTTACTGCCTCCAATATTAAACGCTGTGTTGCCACACTTCCTCTATATATTGCAACTCTGCTGTACTTTCCAACATATTTAAGACACAGCAATTTCAATTATAAGACATTTTAGTTATTTTCAACATATTTAGAGGGTCCTCATAATATGAGGCCCTAAGCCTTGGCTTACTTGGCTTGTTCCTAAATCCGTCACTGGAGGTTCCAAACCCCTGGTGTATGCTCTCTACATGTCACCAGGAAACCTTCATTTCTGCTGCATCCCAGAATGTGTACAGAGACCTATTCTTAGGTCTCTGTGCCCAAGGCATACCCTATTTTATTAGCTCATATAAGCTTGTCAATGGGCAAAAAAGCCTTGCTTAATACGTTAAACCATAACCAAGTGGATAAAATAGTTTATAAAAAGCAGCATAAAATGTAGTAGCATATAATTAGCATATGGTAAATGCAATATCTCAACCCAAATAAGTGTGTATGACATACAATACAGTAAAGAACAATATCTCTATATTTGCTCAATTAGAGCTACAATAACAAGCAGTTACTGACAGTTAGTTCAATAAAAGCTTATGACATACGGTAATTACAGTACAACACAATTAAAGTGTATAACATTCTAAATAGTAGTGTACAATTTCTCTATATTTGCTCACTTGGAGCCACAATAACAAACAGGGACTGGTAGTAAGCATAACAGAAGCTTTAATAACAAGCAATTACTATTTTGGTTGGCTTAATGAAAACTTTGGTAGCAGACAAAACTATTTGATTGAATCAATGAAGGCTTTAATAGCTGGCAGTTACTGTTCTTAGACAGTTACTCCGGAATATGCAATCCGTTTCCAGACTTCATCAGTAATATAGTGCATGCATGAGGGTAATTAGAGACACTCAGTTACACTCTGACACCCGTGGAGGCATGCGCCCTGGTAGAAGAAATAAAGACAGATAAATATTCCTGCACAATATATGAACTCTCATAATTCATAGGTAAAAGCAATTATTACCTTCCTTGATAGCAGATTTGCATTCTTTAAAGTGGGTTCCTGTGCGGCAATAAATTTTCAGTGCTGCTCATTAACACGGGTGGGAGGGAATGAATCTCAGGCATATACCACCCTTATATAAGTAATGCAATTAAGTGGGTGTGATCAAATCACTACCCCATCAAGTTTTACAAGGTCCAATGTGAGAACACTATAATAATTATCAGGCTGGGATAATTGAAAATAAGATAGGGCTATTGCCATGTGATGTAATGAGCTGATAATTAGCCAGTCTGGTGAAGTGAGTAACACTTAATATGTGAAGACTGGGAAAAATCCATAATCAAAGTGATTATATCTGTAGAAACAGATGAAAGGCCTAATTGGTCACTAAAATCCTCAGCCATTTTATGCCTCAATAATAATGAAAAACAACAAAGAAGAGAAGCCCTCTCAGCTCCATGTCCAGGCCCAATTCAAAGTGCTGGTATTAACATTCAAAGCCCTAAATGGCTTGGGGCTAGGTTATCTGAAAGATTGCCTCCTTCCATAGGTATCTGCCTGGACCCTAAGATCATCTTCAGGGGTCCTTCTCCATGAGCCTTTGCCAAAGAAAGTGAGGCTGGTGGTTCCCAGGAAGAGGGCCTTTTCTGCTGTGGCACCCCTACTGTGGAATAAACTCCTTTGAGAGGTTCGCCTGGCACCTAGGCTGTACTGCTTTCAGAGCCAGGTGAAGACCTTTTTATTTTTCCAGTAGTTTAGTATTTTAGTATCCTAGTCTTTTCACGCTGCTGTTTAAAATGAGTAAATTTGTGGGATAGCTAATACCCTGGAAGACAGAAACAGACTTCAAAGTAATCTTGATAGACTGGAGCTCTGGGCTGAAAACAACAGAATGAAATTTAATAGGGATAAATGCCAACTTCTGCACCTAGGAAAAAGAAACCAAATGCACAGTTGCAAGATGGGGGATACTTGGCTAATCAATACGACAAGTGAGAAGGATCTTGGAATTGTTGCAAATCACAAGCTGAATATGAGCCAACAGTGTAATGTGGCTGCAAAAAAAAGCAAATGCTATTTTGGGTTGCATTAATAGAAGTATAGCTTCCAAATTGCGTGAGGTACTGTTTCCCCTCTATTCAGCACTGGTTAGGCCCCATCATGAGTATTGCGTCCAGTTCTGGTCACCACACTTCAAGAAGGATGCAGACAATCTGGAGGGTGTTCAGAGGAGGGCAATGAGGATGATCTGAGGTCTGGAAACAAAGCCCTTTGAAGAGAGACTGAAAGAACTGAGCATGTTTAGCCTGGAGAAGACTGAGGGGACACATGATAGCACTCTTCAAATACTTGAAAGGTTGACACACAGAGGAGGGCCAGGATCTCTTCTTGATCAACCCAGAGTGCAGGACACGGAATAATGGGCTCAAGTTACAGGAAGTCAGATTCCGGTTGGACATCAGGAAAAATTTCCTGATGTTAGAGCAGTATGACAATGGAACCAATTGCCTAGGGAGATCGTGGATTCCTGCACCGGACAGGGGGGTTGGACTCGATGTCCTTGCAGGCCCCTTCCAACTCTACTGTTCTATGATTTTATTCTAAATCTCTGTATTACTGTTTGATTTTATTCTGGTTATTCTTTAATATTGTGGCTTTAAGCTTCCATATTTTATATTTTATGCTGTTCCTTGTGGTTTGGGCACTTATAGAAATTAATGAATAAAATCAGTTTCCTTCCACCACCACCCTGCCCATCCCCTCTCTAGTACTTATCACGAAAACAAAATAGCAGCTGGCCACCGGAGGCACTCTTTCCTGCTCCACCATATAGTTCCCATCTAAAAAGTCTCAGCTGCAGGGCCACTGTGCTGTTAGAAGGAGGCAACGTGTCACTCTCACCCAGGTTTTACTGCCATGCACTTTGCAGCCTGACCGCAGCACACTCGACAAAGTCTGAGCTTCGCTAATCAGCTCCTGCTAATCAGATCAACCCGCAGCTGGCCAGGTTTGCCGTGCCTCTAAAGCAAGTTGATAAAATGGGCATCCGCTTTTTGTTACAGTGAAACTACACTTTTAAAATAAATACAAAGTTTTATGGGAAGCAGGTGACTAACGTGAAGAGGATGTTGGGCATAAATCTAAAGAAAACAACCGCCTATGAACACGGTTTCAGGTAATTACAATGGGTAACATATAATATAGGTTGTGTTGCTGATTCTGCCCCTCACTCCTTTTTTCCTACGCCTAGCCAGGCAAAGCAGCCTTCCCCAACCTGGGTCCCTCCTGATGTTTTGGCCTACAGCCCCTCTCTGTCTGTGCCAGCAAACCAATAGTTCTAGTCCCTTGGATACAACAGTCCAATGTAGACCTAGAAGCAGGGGAGGCCCTTTTGACTGATTTGGCATGATTTGAGTACAGATACAGATGGCCACCAAAAAACCTACAAGCTATAGTGCGGGGATCCCTAGAATTATGGCATCAGGGCATTCCTCACAGTAGACATGAACTCCGGTGTAGTCTGGCTGTTTGCCACCTGACCACTGTCAATTGGATTCCACCCAGATTAGCTAGGCTACTATGATGACAGTCATTTGCTCTTCTATCTAATAACGGGGAAACCAAGCAAAGGACCCACCCACAACCTAAACTTTTCACTTCACCTAGCAAATTTAAACACAGCATTGACATGACTATAAGCAAACAGCATTGTGCACTTACTAGAAGGATTATTTAAGATGAAGCATGCTGATCACACTCACCTCTTCCAGGAACAGAAAGATGTGGTTTTGACCCCACAAATATCATGTTCTGTGATGTGACACAAGCGCTTCTTGGTTAAGCTGCACAGTTCAAATACTCACCCTTGCTGTGGCGCATAGAAGGATGCAGGGCGAGGGAAGCCCTATTCCTGTAAGATTTTCTCAGTTCAAGGGCAGATTTATGCCGGCCTTCCTCAACCTGGCGACGTTCAAATGTGTTGAAATTTGACAACCAATGGGTTAAATAAACCATGGTTTAGCATTATGTGTGAACCATGTCACTCTCAGCCTAAACACCTCAACAAAAGTTGTTGTGAGAATAAGTGTGGGAGCAAGAGAAAAAGAGACTGTGTATACTACCCTGAACTATTTGGAAGAAGGATACAAATAACTTATATTTAAAGGTTTTTAATTTTGTTGCAACTTATTTTTATTTGGAAGCTGCCTCATAAGAACACAAGAAAAGCCCTGCTGGATCACACCAAGGATCCATCTAGTCCAGCATTCCGTTCACACAGTGCCCAACCCAGCTGCCCGCGGGAAACCCACAAGCAGGACCTGAGTATGACAGCACCCTCCCACCCAAGTTCCCCGGCAACTGGTGAACATAGGCATACTGCCTCTGATACCGGAGGTAGCATATAGCCATCAGGACTAGTGGCCACTGATAGCTAAATCCTTATCCTTAATAAGCTATGACAGCTTCGAGTTTGATTTTAATCACAGAAAGACAGTCTGTAAATGCCCAAATATATAAAATGATGGTGGAACAGCGAACAGCTGCTTATGACAGTTTAGCAGAAGTTGATGAAGTAGGTTTCAAAAAAACAAAAGAAAGTTTGGTATCATCCATTTATTTAAATCACCACGCAGAAAGAAAAAAAACGATTACAAAGAGATTAAAAACAAATCTGAATGTTTAAAGTGTCTCATTTTTTTTAAGCTGCCAGAACCAGAAACACACACTTTCGGATTCAAACAGGGGAGGGAGCTGACCTAAGGGAAAACACAAAAACTTTTGGCAAGAAAGCTGTCCAGCCACAGAACTCAATGCATCTGAAGTTGAGGTAAAAAAAAAGTGCTAACAAGAGAATATCGAGCAAGCTTTCACTATTTAAAACTTCAGCCTCATGCTTGAAGTAAAGATACCACAAAATATATCAAAACCAGAGAAAATGCATTCCCAAAGATTCCTTTATAATGAATTATGGAAACTGCATACAAAATTTTATGTCAAGCGCAATGACAGAATTCACGCAGCAGTGCTCTCTCATTTAACAATTTAGTACCAGAAATTCTACTGCATTCCAGAAAACAGACTTTATCCTTTACAGTCATTTGCTAGTTGCAGCCAAACAGCCATTTCATGGCCTGGGAATATCATACAATATTGTCCCTCTGCAACTTCTGCTACCTGTAGGGATACACAGAAGCCCCAGTCATGCAGTTGGAACCTGCACTTCCAAAGAGAGCAGATCTTTCCCCCCTCATGTGCAACACCGCAGGAGCCATTAGTTACTTGAACATAAGTCCTAAGGTGATTTGGGCCCAGAATCAGGTGGTGGAATGCATTTCATCACTTCCGGCTGCTGGGTGGTGGGAGAGAATCAGTTTTGAATGCTCCCTTAAGCTAAAAACAGATCCAGTCTGCTGCATGTGTGAGACAGGCTTGATAATCAGGCTGCATTTCTGCAAGCAGAAGTAGTGCAAAGCAGCTACAGAAAGGCTTGACGTTTTGGGGTGGGGAAAGGGCTTCTAGCATTTGGAACGGCTTAAAGGCAATGCAGCTTTCGCAGAGGACTTAACAAGTTTTGCAACATCACTGCCTCAATTAAGAGTTTTGATTGGAAATGCATATACATTCAAAGAAGGCCTCAGGCAGACTCATTTTTTTATCCACATCCTTCCCCCCCCCCCCCGCTTCCTCATCCCGAGTAGAACAAAAGTTAGCCTAAGACAACTGCTGCAACGTGCAAAAGGCCACCACAGAAACTCAACAACTAAAAGAACAACAGGCTGTTTGGCATTACAGGCTCTGCTCTGTGAAATTATAGGGACCTGTAGCAATGCCAGTTCCACATTCAGTTTTAAGAAAAATGTAAGTGATACTGTGCCACACACATACACACACCCCTGAACCACCATTTTCTGCAGTGCATTTGTGAATAATGCTATCTATTCCTACTCAAGTGCCCTTCACATTTAAAAAGTGATGCCCCAAAACAAGGCTCTGAAGTATAGGTTTATGCAACAGCAATTAAGTTCTTGGGTTCAAAAGTGAGCAGCTATTGAATGCTAGAATGGTGGATTTATGATGCAAAATGCAAGTGTTTATAAACACTTTTATTTTTTGAAAATGATCCACAAGGACGTATTACCACTCTATTATTTGTGGTCATAGGGAGACTGAATAAGCCCCGACACGGCTGCCATGCTCTTGTGACATCTGGAATGGGGGTATGGCACTACTGACTGACAAATTGGTAATCATTCTTTCAACAACGAAAAACCTACCTTGGCACAGAATAGGCCAGGGAGAAGGGGATTGAAACACCCCTTGCACAAATTCCTTCATACCAGCAGACGACAAATCATTTGACCTTTAGTCCAATAGTCAGAAATGTTACCACACAATTGCACAGAGGAGTTAGGAAGCCACAAGCCAAGCACATCGACTCCCCTTTTCCACATACTTTTGACATCTCGACAAAGACGTGCAACGTTGAGTATTCGTTTGTCAATATTGCAGCCTACAGACAGAAGACATCCGATAGGTCTGTCTGGCAAAAACAAAAAATGTGTCTCAACTAGTGCAAAGGGGGCTTCTGTTTCAACACCACGGACAGCAGTCGACAGCCTTCAACAAGTCAACTACATACCCACCATGTTGGCTATGAAGACAACACCAGGAATCTAGAAGGAGATAAAGCCCATCTACTCATTCAACAGGCAGACAAGTTCAGCCCTTTGAACGGATACAGTAGAAGGTAAACACCACACCATTTGGATGGAGACACACAGACACAAGCAGTACTGCCCATTATTGGTTCTTATGTCAGGATACAGGAAAAAACAGTCGAACTTCAAGTAGCTGAGAGGGATACAAACAGCCGAGGATTTTGAAAGAAAAATGTCGGCCTATTACCAAAGTGCGTGTGCACAATTAAAATCACTTCTGTCCCTCCCTCCCTCCCCCGGGCACAACAGCACAGCCAATAGGCCAGCAGGGCTGTACTGATTGAAGGCAAGACGTCACCCGTGCTTCGAAGGGCTCATTGTCGGGACAGGTCCTTATTCAACCCAGCATCATGTCGGAATTTCTGGGTTTACCTTAGATCTGCACAGATAAAAAAAAGAAAGAAAAGGGAGACTTAAATCATCCTGCGAGACCAAACCCTCCTGTGCCAAGGCAAAACACACAGATCTAAGTTGGAGAATTACCAAAGCCAACAAGCCAGGTTCCAAAGCGAATTTTTTTTTCTGTGCCCAGACCTACATTTGGTGTTGATTTATTAGCAAGGCTAGGTAATGTGCACACACAAGCATAGGCAATGCTCATCTTATCTGACTATATATTTGCTTCCATGGATTTTAGCTAGTACAGTGTAGTAGAGAGAAAGCAAACAGGATATGCAAAAACAAAAGTACTCTGATTAAAAGAAAACCTGCTTTACCCTTGAGTCTGTCTGCAGCTCTGACCCCCCGTGGAAGGAGGAACCTGGACCATGACACCAAGTGCCCTGGGCCAGAAAAGACTGTCCCAGCCACCCACCCACTCCCAACCAACATGTTGCTAATTATATTGTACCTCTGCACACACTTTCATAGCAAGCTATTGCTAGAGGCTACCTTGGCTGAAATGTATTTATTTATTTATTTGGTTGTTTGTTTTATTCCATTTATATACCGCCCCATAGCCGAAGCTCTCTGGGCGGTTTACAAAAACTAAAAACACTGAACATTAAAAACACTGATGTACAAATTTAAAACCATAAAGCATAAAAACAAGTTATAATGTAGGGTAAAAATCACATCCAGAACTGGCATATAAGCTTACCTTTTGATCCAGTCGCTGATAGTCGCTAGATTTTGGCCTTCTGGTTAACTTGGATTTTTTTCCTTCTAGAGCAAAGGCGATTATCTTTGAAGGGGGGGATAAAAAAGGAACAGATAAATAACTGGTAGGCGTAAGAGTCTATTTAAAGCATTTATGCTCCAACTTTCCATCAAAATACAACAACAATTAAAATAGAAAATACACACTACTGAAACTACAAGATAAAAAGGAGAGAGAGGGATCAGAAGACCAGGGGCTGGAAGCCATCACCAGTTTGGCAGGCCAAATGCCTGAAAAAAAGAACTTCCTTTCAAGGTCAAAGAATGCCACTGGGAAAGAGATGAGGTGGGCCCTCCTCAGAAGGGAACTGCCCAGTCTAGGTGACTTAAACAACCCTCACATAACTGTAAAACAGAACATGAACTATGCGAGGGTTGTTTAACCCTCAAATAACCCCCGCCCAACACAACAAACCACGGCAACCCAGGTGACTGGCATGCACCACGGCTCGGCCGTTTTGTCATGCAAACCAGGTCATCGGTTGTACATGAACTGTCAAGAGAGTAGAGCAACAGGTCTTCCTTAGTATTTCCTTGACTCATCTTGCATATACTTTACTTCTATATAGCTGGAACGAAGGCACAGATTACCTGCATTATACTCTTCCTCAAACAAACCTCTAGAACTTACATGGCTTCGTATAATCATTATCAACATACACACGACTTGGAAGCCACCTTTCAACAGACATCCTCAAAGCAATGAGTTGAGTTTCTGTCACCACAGGCAGAGTGGAAAGAGTCGCAGTTACACTTCCCTGATTAATGTTGGAACTGTTGGTGAGTACATATGGTACACTGTCAGCCACCCAAGAGCCTCCTTGGAAGCATATGGTAAAGTGCAAATTCTAAAGTAAATAAAATAAAACAAGAAAACCCAGCTTTAGCCATCCCACAGATCTAACTAGAAACTCATACTCTTGCAATCTGATGCTTCTGAATTTACAATCATGAAGTTTGGAGGATAGCTGAACAAGGAACAGAATAAAAAGGAGCCAGCTTCCACGGGCATATGGAAGAATCAGGCCAAGCTTGAGTCTCATTGTCTGAAAATGGTGCACACTAACAGAAATGGGGGGGGGGGGGGAGAACCCGTCAGGCTTTTTTTAATGGTTATTTGCATCCAATCCAATCTGGGTTCTGGTCAAGTTTTGAGACAGAAACAGTTTTGATCACCTTGGCGGGTGAACTATGGTGGGAACCAGAAAGGGGGAGTACATCAATGTTGGCCCTGCTGGACCTCTCAGTGACATTCAATACCAGCAGTCATGGCATCTTTCTAGGCCATTTGGTTGCTATGGGACTTGGGGGCCATCTTTGCAGTGGTTAGGGTCCTATTTGACTGAACATTCTCAGAAGATGGTGCTGGTGGACTACGGTTTAGCCTCGTGGCTATAAGCTTGTGAGGTTCTTCAGGGCTCAATATTGTCCCCTGTGCTTTTTAAAGCTTCCATGAAACCGCTGAGGGAGATGACCTGGATTTTGGGGGTTGGGTTTTAGCACTATACTGGTGATACCCAACTCTATCTCTCTTTCTGAACTGATGTCAAGGAGGCTGTGGGAGTCCTGAACCATTGCCTAGATGCAATGTGGGATTGAGTGTGGGCAAAAAAACTGAGGCTCAATCCAGACAAGACTGAGGTTCTGTTGGTCAACAAGCCAACCTGGGACCAGGGGGTACAACATGTTCTGAATAAGGCACTTCCCTCTGAAGAACCAGGTTCACAGCTTGAGGGTACGCTTGGTCCCAATGCTGGTCTTGGAGATTCAGGTGCTCCTGTGGGCAGACGTGCCTTTGCCCAGCTTCAGCTGCCCTTCCCTGGCAGATCTGGACACAGCATTCCAATTCCTTAATTAGCTCTCATTTAGATTACTGTAATTTGCTCTCTGAGGGGCTGCCCTTGTAAAATGGTCAGAAACTACTGCCAGCACAAAATGCAGCAGTCAGGCTATTCTCTGACATTTGCCTTAAAGACCATTTATCACCAGTCTTGAACCAACCACACTGGCTTCCAATTTGTTTCTGAGCCAAAGTCAAGGTGCTGGTTTTGACTTATAAAGCCCTAAACAGCTTTAGGCCAGGATATGTGAAGGGCCACCTCTCCCATATGAGCCTGCCTATAATTTCTATATCCCATCACCAAAAGAGTTGAGGTTGGTGGGCATGTGAAACAGGACCTTTTCTGATGCAGCACCCCAACTTTTAGAACTTCCTCCCAAGGAAGGTCAGGCTAGCTCCATCCCTTTTAAAGTAAAAACTGTATTGTTTCATCAGCCCTTTGGGTTTTAAAATAGCCTCTGGACTTTTCAAAAATAACACTCTCTTTTGTTTTGCTTTTATGTTGCAATGGAGGTGTTCAACCTGTTCTGGATGGGGTTGCACTCCCCCTGAAGGAGCAGGTTTGTAGCTTGGGGTTCTCCTAGAACCATCTCTGCCACTTGAGGCTAAGGTGGCCTCGGTGGCACGGAGTGCCTTCTATCAACTTCGGTTGGTGGCCCAGCTATGCCCCTATCTGGACAGGGATAACCTGGCTTCAGTTGTCTACGCTCTGGTAATCTCTAAATTAGATTACTGCAATGTGCTCTATGTGGTGCTGCCTTTGAAGACGGTTCAGAAGCTGCAGCTTATGCAAAATGCAGCGGCCAGATTGATAACAGGAACCAGAAGGTTCGAACATATAAGACCTACTCTGGCCCACTTGCATTGGCTGCCTATACTTTCCGAGCCTGATTCAAGGTGCTGGTTCTAACCTATAAAAGCCTTACACGGCTTGGGACCACAATACCTGATGGAACGCCTCTCCCGACACGAACCTACCCATACACTACAATCAACATCTAAGATCCTCCTCCAGTTGCCTGCTCCGAGGGAAGCGTGAAGGGTGGCAACAAGGGAGAGGGCCTTTTCAGTGGTGGCCCCCCCAATTATGGAATGATCTCCCCAACGAGGCTTGCCTGGCGCCAACATTGTTATCTTTTCGGCGCCAGTTCAAGACTTTCCTCTTCTACCAGGCATTTAACAGCGTATGTTGAGGGTTTTGTTGTTGTTATTGTGGTTTGACCCAGAATAGTTGTTTTTAAATGATATTGTATTTATAACCTGTTTTATGCTTTTTATGGTTTAAAATTTTGTAAAAAAAGTTCAATGTTTTTAATTTTTGCAAAATGCCCAGAGAGCTTCAGCTATGGGGAGGTATATAAATGAAATAAATAAATAAATTTAATTGTACATTGCTTTGAGAGCTGTGGTAGACAGAAAGTGATGCATAAGCATAAGTACTTCAAATAAATACTATAAACTCACCTTCCGTTTATTATGGTAGGCAATGTACAATGCAGCAACAACAATAGCTGTGGTCACCAAGTAGGCAAAGAAATGGCTATTTTCAGATCCATTCTTTTGGGGTGGACCAGCCAGCGAGTTCTTCCCTTTATTACTCTCAGACTGGGGAGCTTCAAAAGTCTCTTCCTCCTCTTTTTGACCTTCCTCCTCTTGACCTTCCTCCTCCTCATCATCTTTTTCTCCTGGTACAGAAGCAACATGGGGGGGTTTGGGTGCAGATACTATGTCCGTGTTTTGCTTGGGGTCATCAGCACCTGACGTCTGGGAAGCTGGATCAGGATGGGAGCTTTTGGGTGCAAGTACTACATCCGTGTTTTCCTTGGGGTCATCAGCACCCGACTTCTGGGTAGCTGTATCAGGATGAGAGCTTTTGGGTGCAGTTACTACATCCATGTTTTCCTTGGAGTCATCAGCACCCGACTTCTGGGAAGCTGGATCAGGATGGGAGCTTTTGGGTGCAGTTACTACATCCGTGTTTTTCTTGAGGTCATCAGCACCCGACTTCTGGGAAGCTGGATCAAGATGAGAGCTTTTGGGTGCAGTTGCTACATCCATGTTTTCCTTGGAGTCATCAGCACCCGACTTCTGGGAAGCTGGATCAGGATGGGAGCTTTTGGGTGCAGGTACTACATCCGTGTTTTCCTTGAGGTCATCAGCACCCGACTTCTGGGAAGCTGGATCAAGATGAGAGCTTTTGGGTGCAGTTGCTACATCCGTGTTTTCCTTGGAGTCATCAGCACCCGACTTTTGGGAAGCTGGATCAGGATGGGAGCTTTTGGGTGCAGGTACTACATCCGTATTTTCCTTGGAGTCATCAGCACCTGACTTCTGGGAAGCTGCATCAGGATGGGAGCTTTTGGGTGCAGGTACTACATCCGTGTTTTCCTTGGGGTCATCAGCACCTGACTTCTGGGAAGCTGGATCAGGATGGGAGCTTTTGGGTGCAGGTACTACATCCGTGTTTTCCTTGGAGTCATCAGCACCTGACTTCTGGGAAGCTGGATCAGGATGGGAGCTTTTGGGTGCAGGTACTACATCCGTGTTTTGCTTGGGGTCATCAGCACCTGACTTCTGGGAAGCTGGATCAGGATGGGAGCTTTTGGGTGCAGGTACTACATCCGTGTTTTGCTTGGGGTCATCAGCACCCGACTTCTGGGAAGCTGGATCAGGATGGGAGCTTTTGGGTGCAGATACTACATCCGTGTTTTCCTTGGGGTCATCAGCACCTGACTTCTGGGAAGCTGGATCAGGATGGGAGCTTTTGGATTCAGGTACTACGTCCACCTTTTGCTTCAGCTCATCAGCACCTGACTTCTGAGCCAGAGAGTTTTCAGACATAAGTGGCAAAATTCCCTTCTGCTGGTGCTCATCAGGAATTTCATTGTCCAAAGAATCTGGAAGAAATACCTGAGACTTATTTGTGGCTTTGCTAACAGTTTAAGAACATAAGAAGAGCCATACTGGATCAGACCAAGGGTCCATCTAATCAAGCAGGACAACCACCTGCATGTAGGAAGCACACCATTTGTTGTAAAAACTTTAAAAAGTAAATTCAATTTGTAATAATTGCTTGAATGCGCTGTACTTTTAATATACCAAATGTGATAATTTTATGTCAAACCAACTTGTACATAATTACATTTTATGTTCCTAAAATAACAAAGTGACTTTCAATCTGTAAAAAGTGCTAATATTGCATCTTCTCAATTTTTCCAGGGGAAAACTGGGGGGAAGGTTTATTTTCCATGGCTTCAAAATTTCCAGAAATTTTACATCTCTACAAGCATCCTTCACCTTGTGTTCCCTAACAACTGGTATACACAGGAATACTGCCTTTGATAATCATTATTAGTAGCCATTGATAGCCTTCCATGAATTTGTTGAATCTCTTTTAAAAGCTATCCAAATTGGTGGCTATCATTGTCTTGTGGTACCAAATTTAACACTGTGCTGTTTGAAGAATTCCTTCCTTTTATCTGTCTTGAATCTCCCACTATTAACTTTCTTGTGATAACTCCAGGTTATCACAAGAAGAAATGTATGCAGTAAGGATGCACAATAGATTTGTAAAAGGGAAGTATGATTTTGGCAATTTAATTCCACTTCTAATTATGCACAACATGGAATTTGCCTTTTCACAACAACTGCACGCTGGGTCTATGTTTTCATCAAGCTGTCCAAGACCTTTTTCTTGGTCAGTCACTGTTAACTCAGATCTCATCAGCTTACAGCTCCAACCTCCATCACTTTACACTTGCCTACACTGAACAGCATTTGCCATTTTGATACCCATTCTCCAACTTTGGAGAGATCCTTTTGGAACTCTTCACAATCCCTGAATAATTTGGTGTCATCTGTTAGCTTGGATTCAGTGGAATTTGTGACGAGATCTGAAACACCGTGACTTGAGCTCAACAACACTGCTTAATTTAAAGATATATCTGAAATTCAGAAACATACAATAAAAAACAATCAGTAGACCATAATAGTACTGCCAAAGGCAGTTTCACATTGCACTCTGGCATAAACGCATGGTTGAGCTATGTACTGGTTACACATTCACGCCACCTTATGCTTAGACCTCATATTTCTAACCCTAAGCTGTGCCTTTGCAGCCATTTTCCTCTGTGTGTGTGTGTGTGTGTACGTGCGCAAACATGCACACATAAAGGTGCAATCCTATGCATGTTTAGACATACAACTCCCAGCATTCCCTAGCCAGCATAGCATAGCTGACTGGTGAATGCTGGCAGTTGTAAAACTTTTTTCTGACTAAACATACATAGTATTGTATCCTAAGAGTTTTTATGTCTTCCCACAAGAAAGGAAGTGCAACACTGAGATCAAATCAACATTACATTCTTGCTTCAGCAAAGCACCAGATACCTTTACAGCCATCATCTCCAACATTACCACACCTTTGCTGTACTCAGTTGTCCCACAAGAGGCTTTAAGTAACGTACAAAGAGGGAGAGTATGGAGAAGCACCCTACTTAACCACCTTTGCCATGATTTCCCTCACCGTCTTTACACTGAGGATAACCATCTGCAGCAGGGAACCCTCTGAACCTGTGGATAACCAGGGTTCCAAATAGCATGGGAAATCTTTACACATAGCAAAGTCTCCCCACATGTGGAGAATGCGGAGAACAGCGACACAGGGAGCGGAGTTAGTATGATCGCTCTCACTCTTTCTCCTCACTGGTTAATTAAAGCCACATACAGAACTCCTTAATAAAGCTAAGGGGTTCCTGAAAACTGACTCTCTCCCACAATCTCCCCAAATAAGGCTACTTTCCCCCAAGGAAAGAGTCAGGTCACCAGCTCCACAGGAAAGCCACCCAAGGAGGAAGTACTTTTCTCCCTCACCAATCCAACCCCAACTTTCAGCTGGGCTTACTCTGAGTTTAAGTATTAGCAAGCTTTGACCAAAAACCTCATTGCCAGCACCAGAACTCAGCTAAGCCCTCGAACACGTGAAAATGAAATAACTCACAAAAGCATCCATGAGCGTGTGAAGAGTGACTTTTTTCGGCACACAACCCCACCCCTACCCAAAATTACTGGGAAATCCGTGGGGCCTCCAGGGACCCACGCGTTCTCACGTTCAAGACTCCACACTGACCTGCAACACTTCCCTCAGTCTTTATCAAAGTGTTCCTATCGGTTTCAGTTGGCGCCGGAACTCCCAAAGCGACCAGCTCAAAGAGGAGAAAAAAACACAACCACACCGCCGCCATGCCGGCTCCAAAGTTCCTTCCGCTTCCTGAAAACCCCGACGGAAAAGGAAAGTCCACTACGACGCCAGTCGGAGCCAACCACTTCCGGTCGTTGATCTCGCGAGACGTCGCAGGAGAGGGAGAAAGGAGAGTTCGAGCGGGTGAGTTGGAACAACAGCCTGCTGGTGGGCGTGGCGAGAAGGAAAAATGGTAGAGCTAGAGAAAACTAGAGTGTCACGTACCTAGGAACAAAAGAGCCCTGCTAGATCAGACCAAGGGTCTATCTAGTCCAACACTCGGTTCACACAATGGCCAACCAGCTGTCGAGCGGAGACCAACAATGCAAGACATGAGTGCAACCGCACCCTCCTGCCCATGTTCCCCAGCAACTGGTGTATATAAGCTTACTGCCTCTGATCCTGGAGGTAGCACATAGCCATGAGGACTAGTAGCCATTGCCTTCTCCTCCAGAAATTGTCCAATTCCCTTTTAAAGCAATCCAAATTGGTGGCCATCACTACATCTTGTGGTAGTGAATTCCATAGGTTAGTGATGCACTGTGAGGAAGTGCTTTTATCTGACTTGAATCTCCCATCAGCTTCATGGGATGACCCCGAGTTTTAGTATGACCAGAGAGAAAATTGTCTCCCTGTCCACATTCTTCATACCGTGCATAATTTTGTACACCTCTGTAAGGTCTCCTTTTAGCCTCCTTTTTTTCCAAACCTGGACTTCTGATTTAAAGATGACCTTGGTCTTGTTTATGGGCATAGACATCTAATCCTGGCACCTCTATGGTGTAAAACCTCTAATTGCATTTGCATCAAAAGCTTGCAATGTGTATGACTTTAAAATTTTATATTTCTATGAGACACTAGAGCTGCATCTGCTGTATGTGACTTTAGGATTAGCACGGACAGGCTTTATATTTCCACTTGGGATGAATGGGATCAGTTTGTGAACAGCCTAGCTGCATTTTTCATGACACAGCTGAAATTACTGTACTGCACACTTTCCAACTGACCCATTTATTGGGGGAAGCCAGCAGGGGCTGCCAGAACTCTGAAACAGATATCCAAAATAGAATTCTGAAACAGATATCCCAAAACCCCTAAAATATGGGATGGGGTTCTAACTGAAACCCAGAGTGGATTCACAGCCCCACCAAAATAATATCATAAGAAGAGCCCTGCTAGAGCAGACCAAGGATCTGTCTAGTCCAGCACTCTGTTCTCACAGTAACTAACCAGTTCTTGACCAAAAACCTGCAAGCAAGACACGAGTGCAATAGCACCCTCCTGCCCATGTTCCCCAGCACCTGCTATACATAGGCTTATTGCCTTTGTCACTGGAGGTAACACATAGCCATCAGGTCTAGTAGCCATTGATCGGAGCCACCAGCTTTCGCTGGGCAATTCTCTATTTGCTGGTATGCCTCTGGTAAAGCATTGTCCTGCCGGAGGAGACTCGTCCACTTAACAGTCTTTTAGAATTTTAGAAAGCTATAAAGACTGGTCTCTTCCGGCAGGCATATCCAGTGGAATTTTAGAATGTTTTTAATATGTTTTTTTATGATGTTTTATTGCTATTTTAATAATGTGCACCATGTTTTTAATCCATTTTATGTATTTTATCATATTTTATATTTACTGTTGTTCCCCGCCTCGATCCAAATGGAGAGGTGGGTAAGAAATAAATTTATTATTATTATTATCCCTATTATTGCTCCTTGGAAATGCCTTGTTAAAATTTTGTGACACCTTTTACACTAACAGATTCATTGTGGCTAGAGGCCACTTCATCAGAGGTATCCCTCCCTCTAATAGCAAACTGAGGTGGGGAGTGCCAACAGCTACCTAGCCAAAACCCAAGCAGTGACTGCTGAACTATGCAGCCACCAAGAGGGAGGTAACAGCATGCTTGGGGGATACCAAGATTTTCAGAATATCTAAGAAGGATCTCCTACCCCCACCAAATCACCTGAATGAGGACTGAGCATGTTCAGTGAGCATGAAATGTTGAGTCTCAGTTCAAAAAGAAAACTGGAAAACAGGTGAAGGGTGAGGGGAGAGAGGATACAATGAAGTATCCAGGAAAAGGACAAGTCTGACTGGAGGCAGTTCTACACCAAGCAGGATATGACACTTTGAAAACTGTTTGAAAACGGTATATGGAGTATGTCCTGGGCCCCAACAGTTGTCACTACTGTTATAAACCATTTTAAAGCAGTAGTGTAGATCCTGCCTAGCATCCTGAATACACCTGAAGAGTGCCAGGCTGGGAAAGCCTGAGCTATTACAAAGTATTTAACACATTGTAAACCAAGTAGTAGACTAATCTTCTGCAATGTGTAATAGACAGGAGGCTTGGAAATAATCCTTGATGTGAAAATTGGATTGTTACAACCATGTCCATGTCTCCCTCTGCAAAATGGAGTATATATATACTACTGAAAGAACATGAGCTTTCCTAGGTTACTCTGAGATACTCTGTCAAGAATCATATGTCCATCTGATTATTTTTATATTTGCTGTGGTTTCATTCCAAATTGTTGTAACTATTTTGTGGAACAATAATTTGCTTAGCCGTCTTACGCATGCCACTGGAAAGGCAGGCAGTCAATCAGTGGATTGTCAATCAGTCTGTCAATCAAAATCACGTAGGGATTTTATTATATTAAGCAATATAAAAGTATCACAAATAAATAAATAAACAAATAAACAAAAAAGTAAAAATCAAAGAACCAGGCGGACTGTTTGAATTGCTGCCTACAATTTGGAGGTGATGGTGGTAGGATAGTTAATGGAATGTTTACCATCAGTTCTGGGCAGGATCTTCACTACTGCTTTATAACCGTATTGAAGTGTACTGACAACTGTTGGGGCTCCTGACACATTCCATATACTGTTTTCAAACCACTTTTACAGTGCTATATCCTGCTTCGTGTAGATCTGGCGTTCAAGTCATGAAGTGGACAGTTACCTGTATCATAGACCAAAGGCTATCTAGTCCAGCATCTTATTCCTACAGTGGCCAACCAACCAGATGCCTGTGGAAAGCCCAGTGTGTGACATGCATATGCAGTTCCAGACATGTGAAAGTTTTCTGCTTGGTGAATCATTCAATATGCCGCTCCCAAGTTTGCAGTTGTCATCAACATTGCCTCTAGAAAATAAAAATTGCCATCAACATTGCCTCTAGAAAATAAATGCTAAACAATAGGAATGCAGCACCATCTTGTGGTCTACATCATATTTCTTGAGTTCTTGAGAGTAAGAGAAGGTGAAATTCATTTATCTTTTATTTCATCATAAACTGCTTATTTGGAAATTGTAAGTTTTCAGACCTTACTTTTAAGAGGGTTTTTTCCCTCTCTTATGCAGTGGTATTCAAAAAATATATATCTAGGTATCACATTACAAATCGTGCCCTGAGGACAACAATAGCTCAGATTACATGGCTTTTAAAAGTGGAAAAGTAAAACAAATGTGAGCTCATTTGGGTTTAGCATTGTTTCCTCTTTAGTTACAGTTAAGTCTCAAAATGGTCTTCAAAGACAGAGAATAGATGAGGCAAAAGAACTAGATGGAGACTCATTAAGGACTGGCATCATTTTACCAAGATGAAACCAAATAGTACTCTCAGCCTTTGATAGAATACTTTAATGGGTTCCATTATTTTAATCATACTTGGGCTTGACCCTATTTGCATTCCATTTTTTAAAGAAATTGGCTGCTTCTCATTTCAAGACTCAATTGGTGGATGACAGGAGAATACTGTTCTTGATCAAAAGGGACAATTTCAGACAACAGTAAAAATAATAATAATGGAAATGGAAGGCTTCTATCCAGCACTTGAACTATGATGCTAGACATTCATCTGCCAGACCATCTCCAGATGATGAATACAGACTAAAAGAGTAGACAACATGGTGTGTCCCAGATGGTTTTGGACTACAGCTTCCATAATCCTTGACCATTATGGGAATTAATCATCCAAAACAACTAGTGGGGACACCAGTTTGCCAACCCCTGGCCTAAATCATCATGAGAATTATAGGGCATGGTTGGGAACCAGGTAAATCTGAATCTACTGGTAGATCTCTCAATGATTTACAGTAGATCCGTAAAAACACTTCCTGACTCCCACTTGTTTAACAATAGGAGCAACAAAGTGACTTCCTCCCACCCTACATCATCTTGCTGAAATTAAGAGGAAAAATGGGATAAGCAGGAGTGGATTTTTGTGTGGCGGGAGTGCCAGCTCCGTTTGGTTCTGGTACTCAAAACAAATCCCTGGGCTCAAAATTCTTTAATTCTAAGTGTATGTCTTTTGTACCAGTTGGTGGATCGCAAAGGTTCTAGTGAAGCCCGACGCCAGCCCAGTCCTGCAACAATGACATGGCCAGACTTCAAAAAACCAGAAGTATATGGTTGTGCCAACTATATTATTTGGCATAACATGGAATAGCAACCATAGCACTATCATATATTGCTTATATATCTACTGGCCTCTTGCACCATGGAAAGATGAACTGATACACATCACACATGGAAGGTGCAATGAAAAATGCCTACGCCTTTTCAGGAACACCTTCTGGGCTTTAGTTGACCTTGGGTTACAGGCACTGAAATATGCAAAGAGAGAAAGAGAGCGAAAGAGAGCCCTAGCACATGCAGAGTGCCCTTTTTCATCAGTGCATAACTACATCCTGCTCCCAACCTAGGGGCACTTCCTCTGTCTTTAAACAATCTGCTGTAGCGAGGGAGGATGCAGCTGTTGCACTTTGCACCCTCATCCTCCACCAGTGTCCTTGATATCTCCTCCATTGACTGTCCTGGCCCAAAATTAGAAGCCTGCTGCCCAATAGCAGATGGAGAAGGAGGGCTGGTAAAGTAGGTGAATGGGGCAAGCTATAACTCTGGCTGTGTTGGGAGTCTTGTTCAGAGTGTTTAAATACACAGGCATTTAGCTCAATTGAGGCACAATACCAACCCATGGTTTGTGCTTCCAGACATACAGTAGGCAAACCATGGCTTAGAGCTGAGGTAGTCAGAAAGTAAATCTCCAGATCTTTCAGCCCAACTCCCAGCATTCCTCACCATTGCCGCCTTGAGGCCCAGCACTGGGCAAAAGGTGGGGGTATGAAATAATAATGATAATAATAATAATAATAATAATAATAATAATAATAATGATATGTTGGCAGGGGCTTCTGAGAGCTGGAAGTCCAAAACATCTGGAGATCTACCGTTTGCCCACCCCTGGCTTAGAGCTGCTTGTGTGCTTTCTTTTCTTTCACCTGCCAGCTTCATAAATTCACTTCCATCTTTGTGCTGCAGGAGAGGGAACCATGACTTGCCAATTCATAAACATATATCCCAAACCATAGTTAGTACAAACCATGGTTTGCATGCTAACTTCAAACCATGTTTTTTTTATTCTAGTGTGCTAGCCGATCTCATACATCACGCCAGTTTCCTTCACCATTGTTTTGGCATGTCTGAGCTGAGAAACTACCTCTTAGGGAGGACATTGCAATTATAATGCAGTATCTGCAAGTCTGGCTGGATACCTGGCATTTTTTTAAATCCCTAGAAATAAATCGCAGGAGTTCTTCCTATGCTTTGGGGAAAGGATCACATAAGCTTAAGAGGGAAGAAAAGTGGGTATTGTCACATCTTACATGAATCTCTGGAAAGTGCTAAGATTTCCACCCATGACTTCAAGGATGGAGCTGTGGTTTTTTTAAATGGCGCCGCCTGTCTGTTAACTCTCGGAAATTCCAGTGATTTTAAGGCCTGTTTCAGGAAAACCAGGATTAGGATAATTGGAAACTCTGCCAGATTTTCTCTGCATAGAACAGCAGCGTGGATGGGAATGTTCCAAGAGCACCGGCAAGCTGATGAACAGGCCTAGCCACATTTTTAAATAGGTTTTCCATGAGTGCTCCCCAAAACAATCATTTCTGTGTACATGCATGCTCCTTTTGAAACCAAGTCTTTCTTTAAAATCAGCAGGCTTCTTTTGCATGTGTGTGGGAGACAGTTTTTCATCTGGAATTAAATTGTAGAGAATAAGCATTTTTTTTAATTTTAAAAAATTGCAGCTGAGCCTGATGAATTCATCCAGAAAAGATGAAGAGCTGGGAACAGTCCCTCCTTGCAATCGCTGCTGAATAAGCTCCCACAGACAGAGAATCGAGGCAGAGCAGGTGAGCTGTATTGTAGGAAAGAAATTGCCTAGCCAGAAGGAGTTAATGTGGTGCTGCTGAGTTTCAATTGGTTTGGCTTCTGAGCGTGATGATAAAGCTGTAATCTAGGGCAAAGTCAATGACTCACCTACATGTTTATGCTGAACTACCATGTCAGGTTCTCTTCCCCCCTCCCCACTTCCCCCTACCAGGAAAGAGAGAGAGACACTTCTTACCCATCAAAGGCTGCAAACCTGGGCACACGTATATCAGGGAGTAAAGCACCACTAGAATCAGTGGACTTCTGAGTAAACACAGAATCCTGCTGCAATCCCATGCATGCTTTACTTGAGAGTAAGTCCCACTCAACAATGTGGGAGTGGTTTCTGAGTAAATCCATATTGGCTTGGACAATTGTGATCACATAAGACAGTGTTGCAGAAACTCTGCCCCATGGGGCACACCAACAGAGCCTCTTGCTCGAGTTGGTGGGGTTTAGTTATCTCTGATTGGATAAAACAGCAAGGGGGGTGGGGGATTCATCTGTACTGAGAAGAGTGGCTGCTGCTCTTCTAGACATAGGTGAATCCCACTACACTCCCATCCCCACTGGTATCTCCAAGATGAAGATAGCAGCAAGGAGAGAGTAAGGAACAGTGGACAAGTCCCCTTTTCCATGCCTGCAGTTCCAGCATGGGGGGGGGGGGCATCAAGAGGAGGACCACACACTCCTGATGTGACATCTAGGGATGAGGACCACACACCTCTGATGTCATCTGACCAACAGTGGGCCCAGGAGGGGGGCAATATTGCACATCCACTGAAAACAGTTCAGGACCTGACATAAGCGATGCCATACCACACATTGATACTTCACTATATTGAACAAACAACAGAGTCTTGGGGCATCTTAAAGACTTAACAAATTTATTCTGGCATAAGCTTTCATGGCCACTGTCGACTTCAAGGACATTTAAGGATGTTTTTAGGATGTTTTAGGATTTTTTATGCAGTTTTAATAATATGTGTCATTTTAATCGGTTTTATGTATTTTATCATGTTGTTGTTCCCCACCTCGATCCAGACGGAGAGGCGGGTAAGAAATAAATGGTTGTTGTTATTATTATTATTATTATTATTATTATTATTATTATTATTCGATGCATGCGCTAGCATTCTGGATGCATGAGGCTATCCCTCTGGAAATAGCTATCTTGAATCGCTGAGGAATGAACAACAATCCATTAAACTGTCAAGAAGGGCAATTGTAGAGAAAGTGATGTTTTGTTGACTGACAATCCAGCAATGATGTAAAGGAGAACTGTTTATTTTAAATTTGGGTGTTTCCAAACAGCAACTTGCACATGCTGCATGCGTTTCAAAAATCCCCAGCACATCTGTGACTCTCTTGCTCTTTGGCTTCTTTTTATTGGGGCAGGGATTTTTAAGTATAATATATTATAAGATACTTATGAATTACAATACTAGACTTCAGCTCTGAACAAGATTCAAATTTTAACTCTTTTTGTAACTGTTGGCAGATATCCAGAAATGAGGCAGCTGGCTTTACAGAGGAATTATCCATGTGCACCCACGTGCTGTTTATGTAAACTGCCTTGAGAATTAGAAAGCAAACAAACCAGTGTAATCTCCACCAGCATCCCAACGGATACACAAATGCCACCGGACCACAAACGCCAGACTTCCCAATAAACAGCACTGAACTGGGAGGTCACTCCACCTCTAACCAGTGCAAGAATCAGCCTCATTTGCTGACAAAAATACCTTGTCTCTAGGCCTGGGCAGCCCTCATAAAATAACAAACGATGCAACATGTTCTTCAGCAGGTGTGTCTGGACACAGGTGGACATCAGTACAGCAGCCTTCCCCAATGTGGTGCCCGCCAGATGTTTGTGACTGCAACCCCCCATCATCCATGACCATTGGCCAAATTGGCTAGTGCTGATGGGAATTGTAGTCCAAAACATCTGGAAGGCACCATGTTGGGGAGGGCTACTCTACTCTAACAGCATCGGTGTCATAGATGCTTAGGAAGCCTTGATTGTTTGTTGAAAAGCATAGGAGTTTCATTCCCACTCTGTTTACATACTTGCCAAACAAATGGAAGTACTTTGTGGCTGCATTCACATGCATTATTTCAATGATGAATTCAGTGTTCCTGATCTGCCTCCTGTAACTAGCTTCTGCACAAATGGTTGGGCTTAGGTGTGTGCGCATTCCTTAAAAAAGTAATTCATCTTGTTTCCGCTTGCTTTTCACCATAACTGAATACTAGGAAGTTATCCAATCTCCTCTTGCAGATTTTGCCCCAGCTCCACTTTGTAATCATATGACTACAACTGGACGCTCTCGAAGCTATAAATTTCTGCCCAAGGGAACTGAATTAATGGGTTCTTCCTGAAAAACCAATTAATATAGGCATTCCAGAACCAAAGTTCTCTGGGGTGGCAAGTCCTGCAGGAAGTCCATGCACTGGTTTAAATGACTTTGAAAAGGCTGGTAGAGAGATGAAATTCAATGCAAATGTAACCCGTTAAATATACTTGCATTCCTGATCTCTAAAATGAGAGGAGGGGGATTATTCCTGGTTACCCTCACCTTTCCAAATTACTTAACTTGGTCAAAATTTGTGTGTGTGTGTGTGTGTGTGTGTGTGTGTGTGTGTGTGTGTATACACAGTCCAGAAATCACTGCAAATCACCCAGAGGTCTATTAGGAGGTCCCACTCTACCTTCTGTGGACCCCTGCTCTATTGTCACTGGCTAATCTGATTGAGTGGGGTGGGGGTCCAAATCTACTGATTTAGTGAGTGAATATAATGGGAGAGCCATGGAAGGCTTAGAGAATGCACCAGTCAGGAAGCAAGAACTTTATTGTCTCCTTTAAAATATGACAGAACAGCAACAAGAAACCCATGACTCCAAGCAAGTGCAAGTCAGTGCTAGCTAGTGACTAATCTATCTAATGACACACAGGGAGCAAACTCCCTTCAGAGTTTTGCAATGAACAATCAACACAGACTGAATGATCAACACACCAGACTATTTGTAGACAGAGAAATTGGGGAGACAATTTCATTGAGTTTCTCCAGGGAAAGGAGAAATTTTGAGTAGTTTCTCAGAGGTGGGGCTCACCATTGGCAAGGGTTGGAGTACAGCTTCTCCCCCTGGTTTTCATTTTGTGCAGCAAAATGTGTTTTTGTGCTGCAAGCGTGTTGGCAGCCGGGTCACAATTTTGCATCCTTCCCTATGCCCCATACCTAATGCCATTCAAGGGCACTGTGGATGGGAAGAGGAAAGGGGGGCACCACAAATAAGGTGGAGAAAACCTGGCAGTGGCCAAGAGTGCAGTGTGTGGTTTTTCTTTCTATTGCACATCTCTACATTGTTCTGCAGCCACCCAGGCTGGCTGCACTTGCTGATCTAAAAAAGCCCTATGGGAGGAATCACCTCATCATATCTTCCCCTGGACTTTCACTGAAGTGTGGGAAGCTGAGGAGGCTACAGGCTGTTGGAGAGATGATTGCCAATGTAATAGAGGACACACTCCTTGGTCACCTTATAAGAACTCTGAACCCAATCCATGAGAATTTCTCCAAAATTTCTTCTCCTTTGAATTTCTTTTCAAAAGCAATTTATTTCCTTTCCAAATGAATGAGAATGGTCAGAGGGAAAAACATGGAAGATGGCCTTAGAAGCCTCTTCCAACTCTACTGTTCTAAGAGGTTTTTTTGACACAGCACTAGTGTCAACTGTAACACAGGTCACCATAGTTGGGAATTTTCTAGAAGAGGGGTGCAAAAATGCACTCCACCCAACTGGGGACTGCAGGCTACATGCCACCCAACAAGCAATTTTGGGCAACCCACCAGACCAACCAACCCCCCCCCACACACACACACACTGGCATCTGCCATGGCGGTGGCACTGCCATGGGTTTCCTACGCCAAGGCTAGCAATAGATATCTCTCAGGTGGGAGATTGGAGGGAAGGTATTCCCCTGCTAGCAGCTAGCAAGGGAATCCCCAGGCTTATTTGTATGTATGTGTGTGTATGTATGTGTCTGTATTTGTGTGAGCATGTGTGCAGCTCCCAAGCCAAAAAGGTTGCGCATCCCTCTCATCTACCAGACGTAATGCATTGCACAAAATGCATTAAGCAGCACATTTTTCTGGCTCAAGTAGCTGCCCTGCCTGATCTGAGAGGGACACCATAGCATCCTCTACAACAGTGCAAGGACACACACATGCACAGAGAGCTTGGCAGTTGCCTGTGCAATTAGCCAGCCCTGCCAAGCGAGTCTCATTCCAAATGGGTAATGAAGTCTTCACCTGGTTGGAAGCATCTAAGCACACACATCTCAACCCTTTACATCCCCCGAGGGTTAATTTGGTCAGAATAGAAGATCAAAAGGAGAAACAATTAGCAAATTGAAGAGTTTAATGATGCTAATTAAAATGTATTAAGCACAGCCTTGGCCTCCGCACCAGCTGCTTGGGCAGGCAAGCCGAAGGCTGCCTCACCCCGACGTGTGGAGCTGGGAGGAAGGACATCTGGCGTTCCTCCCCCATGGTCTGTCACAAAAGGTGGGTTCAAGGAAGCCTTCGTTTAGTCTTGTGCCATCCGATGGGCCTGCCTCGGAGTCCCTAATTAGTTCCTTCTCTGCAGGATCCCCTGGGCCTTCATTAGGCAATTCAGTTAGCAGAGAAAAAGTCTGATTTGAAGAGATACTTTGGAGAGCAAGAGGTGGGAGGGTTCTTCTTCGGCATATTGACCATGATTAGTTATGCGAGCAAAGGTGGCAGAAGGAACTCTCAATTCCAAAAGATGCATAAAGCTATGTGCAGGGACCCAGATGCTACCCACAATCAAGTGGGCTTCTAACAAGCTCTTGGGGGGCAGGCAGGGGGGAAGAGGTTCACCCCCCTCACACTCTTAATGAGATGTCCAGTAGATCCCAGAAGAGGAATAATAATAGCTTTAGGACCTGACTACTTCATCTCATTATTGCAGAGAGAGAAGAAAAAACAAAGCAAATATAAATGTGGAGAGAGAGGGGGTTTGGCAAGAGTGAAAGAGAAGAGAAATAAACTGACACACAGGCTTGTGTTTTTTTTGACGGCCCAGACTAAGACTACATATCTTCCAGGGGAAGCCCATTGGGTTGCAAGGCAAAAGGGAAAGGTAACTCGAGACTTACCACACACTTGTTATGCCTGCACAGCTGCTAGAGGTAAGAAGAGATTTATTCCCCCGCCTCGCCCTCCCGTCTTTTAGGAACCCATTCCCCTGCATTGCTGTCTTGTTTCTTACCCTCATTCCTTGCTTTTGCTAGCCGGGATGCTGCTAAGGGGTACCAAAGTATGGCAAAAACCAGAGAGACTGACATGAAAAATATCCAAGAACATAAACCCTCGTGGTACCGACAGAAGAAAGTGTACATTGCCTGCTAAGACCTGCTTATGTGATTGGTGCTTTTAGGGAGCAGTTGATTCTCCCCCCCCCAGGAAGTAGGGAGAACAAAGGGCAGAGAACTATATGCACACGCTTCAAATTTCAGATAATTGGGACATGCTTATAATGCCCCTTTTATCAAACTAAGTCACTTGGTGAGCCGCATTCCTATTGCACATTATTGAATGCTCTCTTCCATTGTACTGCAATATTGATCTACTCTGCAATGGCTTATCTTGATCTCACCTAAAAGCCAAAAGGGCAACTAATGAAAATAACAGTATACTAGAACAAGTAATTGTCCTACATGAGCCAGGGAACACATCCTACTTCCTTGGCATGTGGAGAATCTCAACAAAACAGCACCTATTTGCTTGCATTTTTCACGTACATTGTGAGATAACATGGCTATTAATAGGCATGCCGATAGCTGAGACACTAAACTAGACTTTCCCAACCTGTGGCCTCCAGGTATGCTGGACTACAGCTCCAATGATGCTCAATAACCATGGCCATTAGCCATGCTGGCTGGGGATTAGGGAGGGGTCGTAGTCCAATACACCTGGAGGCCACAAGATTGGGAAAAGCTGTTTTAAACAGAAGCAGAATAGTGGTTGCTAAAACTTCAACAAAGACTAACAATAGATAATAAGTAAGAATTCTTGAACAATAATTCCAAGTGCTGTTATCAGTAAAATATATATGGTATGAGCTTTGGAAGGTTAAAGGAATCTTGATGGAGGAAGCTTTGCAAAAGAACTTTTTCTGTGTGGCTGCTACAGCTGTGACTAGTTTTCTGGGGCCCGCAGGCCTCTTCCCTCCATCACTGCTGTTAAGACAGGCTCCTTACTGTGTGCGGAGTCTGGCTAGAAATTCACTTCCTGAGCTGTGACATCAGAGCTCTGGCTTAGAGTGTGTGTGTGTGTGTGTTTTCTTTTGCGGAAACAATGAAGTGTTGTGCTTTGCTGAACTTCACCTGAGAAATGAATTCTATTTGGGTTGGAAACGAACAGTCTCATGAACAGGAAAAGTGCCCGAAGGACTATGAGCACGAGGGCAGTGCCCAAATTCAAGTTATTAAGGAAAACTTTATGTTTAGCAACGATTGGATACCAGAGAATAATGGCAATAGATCTAGGTAGTTCTTAACTCTCCCCCCTCCTCGTTCTTTTTAGCAGACAGATTCCTCGGGAAGAGCAGGAGGGGGGGTATAGAGAACTTGTGTGGAAAAGATACCCCAAAAGACTGCACTTTAGCTCTACAGCTGCTCTTCCCAGTGCTTGCTTTAGACAGGACTTTAATCAGTAAAGAGCCTTGGGATTCATTTTCACTTGTAGGTAAATTGCAGCTATCGAGCCACATATGAGGTTATGTTAATATCATATAAAGCCCTAAACTACTTAGGACTAGGACAGTTAGCAGACTACAGGCAACATTTAAGATCTTCAGACAAAGGAGGTTTTGCTGGTGATTTCAAAATGAATGCAGCGTCACCATGAAGAACCTTGACCGTGGGCCTTCTCTGTAGTGGAACCCATCCATTGGAAAACCGTCTCTCATGCAGTTCAGGAGACAGAAATATAACATCTTTTAAACATCTCCTGAAAAAACATCTTTTCACACAGTTTTCCCCTGGGTTGTAACTGCTGCTGGGTTTTATTTTGGTTTTATGTGGTACTTTTAAGCTTTTTAAAGTTTTATATTGTGTTTTGGCATGTTATATTTTGCGGTTTTAATTGTGAACTGCCCAGAGAGCCTCAGCTATTGGGCAGTATAAGCATGTAATAAATAATACTAGGTTGGATTGGGATGTCAATTCTAAGGTCCCCTCTACAAGAGGTCACTTTTATGCCCGATTCTCCCATTATGTGCATTTCCTGACAATCGCGTTTACGCTTAATACCTATACACGAGAGCCGTTGAAGCGCATGACGGGCTCTCTGCAAGGCGCTTTAAAGTTGTTTACATGCAGAAAAGGAACAAGGAAATGTTACTGAAAGTAATGCGCTTTTTGCTGGAGGAACTGCCCCCTCAGGTTCCCGATCGCCATTTGAAGTTTTCCCCCCACCCAACTGCTCAGGAGGAAATGGGAATGTGCCTCACAAGCTTCCCCTCGAGCCCCTTTTAAAACTTATTTTTAGTCACGGCTGCCTCTCCCCCCCACCCTTTTGCAGGAGAGCGAGCGAGCGAGCGAGGAGAGATATGCACATAAGGACGCCAAAACAGTCAGGGGGAGGCTCCTTTGTTCCTTCCTCCTCCTCTTCCTCATATATATGAATCATGATCTATATTCTCCTACTGCTGGCATAAGTACAGAAAAACAACCACCCCACTAACCAGGAGTAAGGAGCAGAGGGAACTAAAACAGTTCAATGGGGACTGAGCATGCTCAGCGGCTACAGAATATTGCCGGGGTGGGGAGAAAACCCAGGTGTGGGATAATGGCATGGAGCGGCTAGAAACCTGAATAGCACTCCACACTGCCACATTTTGTTGCAGATCCCAATTGTTGTTACTATTTAAAAATCTTAAGAAATCCTACATGCAGGTGTGTGTATACACGCACACACAAAACAAAATTCTATATAGAAATGCATACTGTCACCATAGTGGGGAGAATGGTTTTAAAACAGCAATTCAGTGGCTTCCTCCGCAAAAACTTTATAAAAATAGATATATTTAGTAGGAGATGTCTGTTTTGTCACTCCACTGAAGTCAATATACATGTAATGGGATTGTTCAAAAATAGTACTTGATACAGGGAGACTGTATACATCCAGTTAACCATTAATCCACTAGAATCTATCTGCTGTATTATATTAAACTAGTTTGACTCACGTAGAGCATCTGCACACTAGCACATTATCATACTTTTCTGGTTTATCCACGGGCGCTTGGAAAAGCCAGGCATGAGGTCAAGAGGGAGTCTATTGGACTTCCCCCCCCCCTCCCAGGCACTCCCCCCCCCCCAGCCGCTCTTACCTGAGGCCCCCATGCTGGTTCAGGAATTATGATTCAATGCCAGCTGTATCAGCTGTGTTATTCATCCGGTTGCTTAGCAACACAAAGTTCTTCTTGTATCTCCTGTTGCTTAGCAATACAAAGTTCTTCCTCAGAATTGAGCCATGCACTGCCGCATGCAACCCATTGCCTTAGCGTTATACATATATATATAGATTTGTAACATTAGAATGATTATATGAAATAGTCTTGAATCTTTTGATGCCAGATTGTCAGATGCCAGAAAGCATGATCAGTACCACATAATGTTAGTAGCTTCAGAACATATGAGAAATTATCAAAATGAATAAAGCCTGCATGGTATCAAAACACATGACTGGTAGCATGCTATATCACACCAGATCTTTCAATTGAAGTTCATGGTCTTACTTATTTAAGTGATACGTTATACTTGATTTTATCAGTTTAGCAATGAGGAACTTATCCTGTTTGATGCCATGGTCTTTTGAATCCTTCTGGATAGGCTATTTGGGCTGAGAGTTGGAGGTACTGCACAGTAATGTACTAAGTGATGGGGGAACATTACACCTGTGCAGTCCAAGGCTGCTGGGGCAGGTAGAATGTGTTCTTGGAGTCTCATTGCTGTAGTTGCTTGGTGGACTGCCTTGAAGACTGTGGTGGCTTGAAATACTGCCATCATCCAGCGATGTGGTTGGTGTGTTGTTGTTGTTGTTGCTTTTACAAGGTGTACATGTACACAATCGTTTGGATGACACAGGGCTGCTTCTTAATCATTGTACGTTCAGTGCAACATATGGTGAAACTGCGCCTGAGTGTACCTCCTTGTAGCCACCTACATTCAGTGGTTGTTCTTTTCTTTTAACGGATGGGCTGGAAATTATGTATGTCCATGCCCACATGCGCTCACCCCCATGCACATACACACATAGAATTGTACTGATGGACTGGAAACATGATTCCTTCCACTTCCTCTTCTCACAAAACGATGCCAGTCAGAGGTGCAGAGTGATTGGCTGCTCTAAGCATGATGAAGAATCTGAGAGAGGAAGAATGCAGTGACTCTGTTGGCCAGGCAGCTTTTGCAGAGGGTGTGAGAACAGAGAACTTTTAACATGTCATAGTATCTGCTCCAACAGTATAGGAAACAGACAATATGCCCCTGGGCACAAAACTGGGCATGGAACTATTTTGCCAGTTGCATCCCTTTAGCCGGCGGAGAATCCAAACTCAACTGAGCAGAGGAACTCTGCAAAAAGCATCCTAACAGATGTTCTTTTCTGTATGGGAAAATGCAGTGTAAAACAAAGAAATACTCTCCTGCTGAAGCCCAACATCTGTTTGAAGCTGTCTGGCCCTGGGTCAGACTTTAATTATTCTGACAGGTCGCTTCATGCCCTTAATTTTCCATGAAATCTGATTCAAGAGGCTGCTTGTCTGCAGACAGCTCTTGGGGTTCTCAGAGTGAGGTTGCACATGACCCAGGTGCTCCTTGCCAAATATCCAATGTTTTCTTGAGACAAGACTTTTTTTTTTAAGATCAACTTTTGCTTCTCAGAAAAAAAGGCCATTGTTGAGCTGTTAACAACATTGATTCTTAGAATCCTGGTTTCAGTGGAAAAATAAAAAATGATAAAGCCTGCTGGATTATTTGTAACTAACGTTCAGTGGTGCTTGCTAGATACTATTTCTGCCAAGGTTTCAATTCCTTCTCAAAGCTGCACCCTGAGACACTGGAGGATTCAGTTTATTTGTTCTTTTGCCTCTAGACTTGTTTTGTTTCTTCTTCTTTTACTGGAGATCAAATTACTGATATACACGGTTATTATGTTTCTTCTCCGTTTTCTTCTATCAGTAAACTTCTGATGCAATAAATTACAAGCCCTGTCATGCAAGTGTGCTCTGCTTCTCTGCTCCCCCCCTCCAGCCCCCTGGTGTAACAGAATTATGAATGAATGCCAGTCTTTTTCAACCTTTTAAATTCTGGTCTAGGCAGTCTCATTAGGCACTTGCTGTAGGCACATAAACAGCTTTCAAGAGATATGAATTGTAGTCTCACAGCCATAGCTTGCAAACCAAAGTTCTTGGTGGAACCCACGAACAGATACAGTTTGGAAAAAATACCTTACAAAAGAAGCAACAATGAAGTACCATTATATTTATCAGTTTAGAGTCTTCCCATAGCACCAGGCTAATAAAATGTTCACTTAGACAAAGTGATAATAGGGCTGAATCACTTTACATAGTAAGGGATGTGCTCCTGCTACAGTGGCAAGAAAAAAGTTGTGAACCCCTTAGAATTGTCACATATTTACAACCTAAAATATTCTTAGTTCTTAATCTAACCCCATAATCCTAAAGAACAATAGATAACCTGATTAAACCAATAACACACAAACTTGATGTTTTTTACATTTGTTTATCCACAACTGATTCAATGTTCAATATCTACATGTGAAAAGGTATGTGAACTTTTAGATTCAGAACCTGGTGGGACCCCCTTGAGCAGCAATGACTTCAAGTACGTGTTTCTTGTGACTGTTGGTCAGTCTCTCACATCAGCTTTGAGGAATTTTGGCTTATTCCTCCTTACAAACTACTCAAACTCATTGGCTGAATTCCGACAACACGATAGTCAATGGTGGGATAATAATCAACTTTTCAGTTGTTCATCTAGGGGATACTCCCCACACAACATGGTAATAAATAATCAACTGTCGTGTGGATTAGGATCAATGCTGAGTTGACTATGGCAGCATTCGGACGACACGATAGTCAATACAACTGATAATTGTTTCCCCTCCCACAGTTGCTTATTGTGTCATCCGAATTCAGCCAGTGACATTTGTGGGCTTCCTTTCATGAACAGCCCGCTTTAGGTCCTGCCACAACGCTTTGATAGGATTTAGGTCTGGACTTAGACTAGGCCATTCTAAAATACAGAATTTCTTCTTCTGTAGCCATTCTTTTGTAGATCTGCTTGTATGTTTAAGATTATCTTGTTGCATGACCCACTTTTGGTTCAGGTTCAGCTTATGGACGGATGGCCTGACATTCTCCTCTAGAATCTTTTGATACATTGCAGAATTTATGGTTGTGTCAATGATGACAAACTGTCCAGGTCCTCTTCCTTATTGTGACCACTCCTGCTATTGCTTGATCCTCATTGTCTGACTTCTGCCTGGATTGAGGCCACCTCTGTTATAGCCTGACCCCACTGGATTACCAACAATAGGGTTGAATGTTTGCTGACTTCACTGCAGTTGGGAGTCTGCTACAGCCAAAGTAGGACATCCTGAATGATGTGCCGGTTAGTTCTTGAAGAGATTTTGGTAGACTGCTCCTGGATAGAGTGACTGTGGACTTGAACTTTCTCCATTTGTGACAGTGGATTAATGGAGCCCCAATTCCTTAGAAATGCTTTTGTAACCCTTTCAAGACTGATGAGCAGCAGTAACTGCTTTTCTTAGGACCTTTTGATCATGGCATGAGAAGTTCTGACACAACTGCGTGGTGAAGACCAAACTCATGAAGTTTCTGATCCTTTAATATAGGTGGGGGGCTCGCAAACTCACCCCTGAAGTTCTACCTAATTACTTAAAACACCTGATTTTATTTATTCCCTTTCACTGAGCTGATGCAACCAGGGGTATTTTTGCACATATCCAGACTCTTAAAAACTCATTGTTTGCCTAATTTATACATTTGTTTTATTTCACAAGACTTAGAATTGGTTAATATCAACCCTATTGGCTGGTTAGAAAAGGACTGGTTTTGATTCACAAAGGCTATCATGGTAAAACTGGCATTTCTGTATTTATCATTAGGATTCACAATTTTTTCTCATCACTGTACATACCTGTAACATTGAAAGGAGAAAAGTATATCCATAAACAAGCAGACTCATGCCAGGAAGCTATGACCAGTCAGGTGTCCCTTGAATGCCCAACACATGTCTAGGACCCCCTCTAGATGGATTTCGTTTGACGCCTGGTTAGCCGATTATGCGCATAATCGCTGAAGCGCTTTATCATAAATACTTGTATGCAGGAGGTAATTGAACACTCAACAGGTGACCTTACCAGTTGTTTCAAATGCGCTTTACAAGTAGTTAATGCGAAGAATCACTTGTTCACATAGTCAAAATGCGCTTTAACGGCAGGAGCAAAATAAAACTCGCTATTTAACGCGCATTCGATAATGCGCATAATCGGAGAGAAAATGCGCCTCTACGCCCGATTTGCGCTCCATTCTTGTAGAGGTAAATTTTTTAATGCGCCTTGAAAGAGCTTTAAATGCCTCTTGTAGAGGCAGCCTAGTACTGATATAACAGATGTTCACATAGCAGACAAGCAGAAAACCTCTGGTGAAAAGTGAGGATCAGTCCTTATTTACCAACCAATAAAATGCTATGAGAATTGCAGATCTCCTGTCCACAGTAGCCAGACTTAAATAAGATTATCACTATATGATCACCCAAAAAAACCTTCTACTTACTTTTAGCCATGCCTGGTGAGGGTGAACTATAAATGTCTGGGGAAGAAACCATATTACACTGCTGGGTGTTGCAACCCTAGGTAGCATACCACCCATTTACAAATCTATGATGAAACCACACTGTAGAATACTGTTTGCAGTTCTGGTCACCACACCTAAGAAGGATATTGTCACGTTGGAAAACGTGTACTAAAGGGTAACCAAAATGATCAAGTGGCTGGAGTCACTCTCCTGAGGAAAAGGCACAATGTCTGGAACTGTTTAGCTTAGAAAAAAGGCGAACGTGGGAACATGTGATAAAGGTCTACAAAATTATGCATGGTCTTACATAATATTACAATCCAGGGCCATCCCATGAAGCTGAATGGTGGGAGATTCAGGACAGATAAAAGGAAGTATTTCTTCACAAACTTTGGAAAACATTACCACAGGATACAGTGATAGTCACCAATTTGGATGGCTTTAAAAGAGAGGAGGTAAATTCCTGGAGGATAAAGCTATCAATGGCTACTAGTCATGGTGGTTATATATTATATATTACATCCAGTATCAGAGGCAGTATACCTCCGTATACTAGTTGCTGGGGAATGTAAGCAGGAAGATGCTATTGCAATCACATCCTACTTGTGGGCTTTCCACAGGTAGCTGGTTGTCCACTGTGTCAATAGAATACAGGACCGGCTTTTGGTTTGATTTAGCAAGTCTCTCCTTATGTTCTTATTCTACATTACATACATTTTAAGTAGCAATATTGAATAGTTAATTAGTCCGGAGAGTTGTCACAACCAGAAAAGAACTAAAAGACTAGGATGTATCTAACAATGCACACTCTGTGTGTGAGAGCGCATCTTGCAAATATGCAAGTTGTGTGTGTGTGTGTGTGAGAGAGAGAGAGACAGACAGAGTATCTTGCAAATGTGCAAGATTTACTAAGTTTGTGGGGGGGGAGATCGTGTAATACTGTGCAAGGTATACTGTGGGATACAGCAAAATTGGGTGAAGCTGGATAAGTCCTTATTGTGACATGTGTTATTTAATGTTTAGTTGTAGTTGATCTATGGAAGCATATTAAGGCTGCTGTGCCAGGTAGATGGTGTTGCCGGAGCCTCATTATCTTCAGTAGTCTGGTAGGTACTCAGGCTCATTATCTTCATAAATAAAACATAAGCTAATTTAAACTTTTGTGTTGTCCTGTTCATAATATTTCAGACTTCAGACCTAGTTATAGTTTCTTTAATGGTCCATTACAGCTCCCTGATAACCAACAAGAAACCACAATACCTGATGACAAAGCATTGGGAAATAACACTTAAGAAAGGGTAAGCTTAACGAAGCATGCTTGGCTACTGCACCTATTCTCAACATATTCCTTTGCAAAAGAAACACCCATGGTTTTGCTCAATGCACAATACAAGTGGGAGGAGGGACATAATCTTGTAAGGTTTCTTAGAAGGGTGTGTGTATAGATTGGTCAAATGCTCATTGTCTCTTTGTAACAGAACTAATGCAAAAGCTGAGAACAGAAAATAGTCAAGTGCCATTGGTCCACAGAATAAAAAGAATAAAGTCTACACCTAAGATGCAAATAGGGTGCAAGATGAAAACTCTTGTGAGTTCATTTCACTCCCTCATTGAATACTCTCACACAGCAAGTTAAGATGCAGATTTATTTTCCTTCGTTAAAATAACAGGCAATCCCCCAAGGCCTTTTCCCCTACTTCCTACTACACAAAACAATTCTGTAAGGAAATAGGGTGGATTGTCCTGCCATTTTCCTGGATGATCATTGTAGATTACAGGGAAAGCATCTTGGCTTCCCCAAGGCTGGGCAGCTCTGAATGTGACAGTGAGGCACTATATTTCCGTGGTATTGTGTCTTCTGTTAAATGTTGGAAATCTCTTACAAAAATGATGGAACTGCAGGCTGGCTGGAGTAAGTAGCATAAAATAAAACACTGTCTGGCCAAGGGAATGGGGAATAGCAAAAGTTAGCAATATAACAAAACATGCAAACACCATTGAGAGATGATCCATCTGTACAAGTCCACATGCCCAAGGGGCACTGATAGGAACACAAGACTTGGCTTCTTTTGTTTTCATCCTGTTCAGAGTTTTGCAAAAAGAAAAAAAAATGTAGGATTTTTTTGTTTTTTTTAAAAATAGAAATGGTCTTTAGACAGACTACTGAAAACAACTCTGAGAGTAGAGCACTTCCTTCCTCAAAAGTCACCTTATGGAAGAGTTCAGAAAGGGTCAAATATTGACCAATAAATGGCTTGTCTGCTTTGTAATCTCAACTGTGGCTTCAGCAGGGAGGCAGGGAGTCTTCCTCATTCAGCCGGTTTGGTTACCAAAGAAAGCGGCTGGGCCTGCAACATAGCCAAGGCAGCCTGAGGGGACGGAATAGCTGCAAAGGAAGGAGGCGTGGTCAGGAGAGCTGTGGGAGGCATGGAGGTGAATGGGAGGGGCCTGGAGAGGAGTGATGATTGGCTAGTCAAGCTAGAGGAAGAGGAGGCAGCCTTGCTTGACAGGAAAGCAGCTGAGTGTAGAGACAGCTGGGCCCTGGCTTCAGGCTTGGTGGTTAGAGAGAGGGGCTGAGCCTGTTCGGAATGGGTGGCAGCAGGAGCTGCAGGTGATGCCAAGGCTGTGGAGGGGGTGGCTGGAGAATCCAACATGCTGCCATGAGAAGATGCGGGGCTGTCACAGGATTTCTCAGCTGGCAAGTATGGCACACAAGGCTTTTTGCTCTTCGAGGCCACAGAATCTGTTAGTGACAAACAAAAACCAGTTAATTTCTTTCCCACTCTGCCCTACAGTCTTAGAGTAGAATCCAAATAATCCTTAATTTGTTTAATCCTCATGGTAACTACATGTTTGGCTGAGACAGTGACATGCCAAAACCTGCCCCATAAGCTTCACAAATGTCCAATTCCAAAGCCACCAAATATGTTGGCAGTTTGACAGCAGATGGATGCCACAGTGATCATCAAAGAATATGTTCCCTTGGCTACAAAAAATGATTTCCTGCACTTGAGAGGAGGCATTCCCAGTCAGCACAGCAAAACGAAGTAGCCAGGACCACATCAGGGCAGCAGCTCCACAATACCAGAAAGACGATTCTCTCACAATGGAAGATCCTCCACAATGCCCTCTTGCAATGCCCTTTGAATTAACTTCAAAGATTTTGAACAGCTTTGGGATTTTTATACTTTTCCTTAATCCTGTCTCATCTCCCACTCTCACAATAACCAAAGCTGGCCTACATTTTAAATTGCGCAGATCCTGAACATTCTTACAGAAACGCCAAGAGGCTTGGAATGGCGCCACACTCAAATTTGGTTTCTTATTCATTTGGAAGTGAAGACTCTACTCAGAAAATGGAAGATTCTACTCAGAAAATGAGAGCATCTGTTCAGAAGTTCAAATATGGTGTTTGATTTTAAGTGTGTCTTTTTATTGTTCTTCAAAGGAGAAAATAATTAAATTTGGCATACAGAGACCAAGAACCCACAGCCTTACTCTTTCTCCTTTTTCACACCTCTATTTACTTTTGTGAGCACCCTTGTTGGCATTTTGCTATCCCTCTGTGTAACACAAAGTTAAATATTTCCGATTTTAGAAGCAAATATTAGGACTTCTGGTCTAGCTGTTTCCCTTCAAAGGGAGGAATAATTCCGCGCTGTCATGCACATTATGAGCTGGGAACAGACTATAGAAGGACAATGCATGGTACTTACTCCCTGTTTCCTGGATTTGTTGCTGAGGTTGTTTCTCTCTTTTTCTCTTCTTTTTCTTACCCTGAAAGGGACAAGTTCATAAAAGGTGATTATCAGAAAGAAAGGCAAGCAGCAATGAAAGGTTATCAGAAAGCTTCTCCAATAAGAGTTGTATACTTGACTGTAGAAATCAACTACGATATAGTTAAGGAGTTCTGCAAAGCAGAACAATTCCAGTGCAACAATAGTTTATTCTACATTCTGTAAGACAGCAGAGAAAAATACTAAGCCAGCAGTAAGTTTGCATACTATTACAATTACGTTTATTTTTGTAATAATTGTGCCTGGAAAGATCACTCATAGGCTGCTCTCCCCACAGACAGTTGAATAGAAAGAAGGCTACTACATCAAAACAAAACAAAAAGCATCTTGAAGAAAGCATCTGTTCAAAAGAACAGAAAAATATGCCTCCACAAGATCATCTTAATTGTTAGAAATTATTATTCTCTGAATTAATTGAATTCCCAAGGTTTTTTTTAAGCCACAAATACATCACATTAAGAAGTATCCATTATGAAAGTGGCTCATAGATCACAGAAACAATAGATAGATAGATAGATAGATAGATAGATAGATAGATAGATAGATAGATAGATAGATAGATACAACAGGGTAAGAAAACAGGTGTATACAGGTATACAGTGAGATATTCAAATCAGAAATACTCATCAGCAATCTCATCATAGGTGCCTCAACCTTTATCAACTTTACCATGGGTATGGTGACAATGAGGAGTTTCCAGGAAGCATTAAACAAAGGCAATATGTGTTGAGAAAGCAAGCGCTGATCCCTCTACAGAATCAAGTGAAATAATTTGAGAAATCTCTTAGTCCTGCCTCCAGTACTGCTGGTCCAGTACAGTCTTACTATAGTGAGAAACATGTGACACACAGAACCTGGGATTGAGTTAGTACATAGCAACTTTATGAGGGACTTATTAATAAGATTGCTATTAACTGATTCCTTCTTCCATTCCATCTTTTCAAAACAAATTTTAGCCCTTATGTTTATAAAGGAAGTCCTAAAATGTTTGGACAAGTGTTCATTTAACACTAGGAAGTCAAGTGATGGCTAAGGACTTACATTTGTCAGAAAGTCAGGCTTTAGTAACCTGTTGAACTCCATCTTCTTCTGCTGCTATCTTCTGTCCAAATTGCCCACCTTATCCTAGCCCTCATCATCATCATAATTGCCACCACTACCACTAATCTGCATTCCATAGCCTCTGCCCCTCCTCAACCAAATGTTTTAAAATTCCACTGTTGGTAGTAATTATGTAGTTAGAAAATACATGAAATCCATGATTATGACTTACATAGTTATCTCGTGCAGACCAGGTAGGGTAGAGCTGAGAATGAAGCTGTCTTTCTTTCCGTGCTAGCTCATAGTACTTGGCTTGCTCTTCACGGGACAACGAATGCCACTGAAGCATACGAAAATATATTGTAGAGTGAGGCATCCAATTAAGTTTGGGCTGCTACTCTAAAACATTACTGAAAATCATTGTTTTCCCTTTACACAGAAAGCTTCCACTTTCTAGAATGGCTATACAGTCTAAAAAGTTATATCCTCTTTCAACACAGGTCTTTGGATCAGCCATATATAGTCACAGCCATCTGTAACTTGCAGCTAAAAATTGGCTGCTTACATCAAATCAATATATGAAAGTCAACCCACACATGCACCTTTCTCTTTTGTTTCCTCATTTCCTTTCCCTCATAGGACAGGCAGATCACAATGCTGAGGCGATAGTTGAAGCCATAACTGGTAGAATTATTCTTCTATGCAATTCTTAAAAAGTACAGGAGCCGCTTAGAAACTTTATGCCTGCTAGAACACAATATCCAGCTCTCCAAATCTTCCTACCTTGTCCATATTTTTTCTGACTCTAAATGCAACTTCTTTGTGCTCCTAGCCTTCCAACCTGTTTTTTAGATTTCAACTCTCATCAGTCCCAGCGAGCATAGCCAATGGTTAGAAATGATGGGAATTGTAGCCCAAAACGTCTGGAGGGTACCAGGTTGGAAAAGGCTGTATTAGACTGTATGAAAAATTGCTCCAGTCCTAGTTCCTGTTTGACCTCTCCTTTCTTCAGCGTTGCTTTCATCACCATTTTTGTAGGTATCTGCATTTGGAGCTGATGCCTGCTTTTTCCCACTTTATTTAGCCACTTTATCTTTTGCCAGTCTCCCTAACACTACTACCCCCCACCATACAGGCCTTCAGTACTGTGTGGTTTCTTCAGAGCTCCCACTCACCTCAGTTCTCTATCTCTGCCATTTTCCTCAAGGCACTTTTTCACCTAGCTGTCCTTCAGGTTCCTCTCTCGCAGTCCGTTGCCTACGCTACGGCCTTCCTTCAGCATCTTGTTTTGGGTTCCCTTTAATTTCTCTAACGCCTGGGCCCTCTTCCCACTCTCAATGTACTTCACAAAGCTACTCTCGTCCCTAGGGCTTGTTTGAAGTTTTAATCCAAGCCAAACTGACAGTTCTATCTTCTCTCACACAAAAAAGTGCTGGGCTTCAAATATTCTGAGAAATTAGGATGTTGCTGGATAAATTATGCCAACACATGAGGTCAGTAACTCAGTGTTAGAGACTTCACTGCTACAAAAACCATACTGTATGTTCATAGCTACAAGCCAATTCTGCATGTGGCCCAGTAGCCTAAATGCTTGTGATAGGAATGGGATGAAAAAAACAAGAATTTATTTTGTACCCTTCTTCCTAGGATCTGGTTGATCGCTGCACTCTCCTTCAGCGTACACTCTGCCACGACCTTGGCCCGCATCTCCTTCATATACAACATGAATGCATTCAGAGGTTTTTTTATGTGGGGTTTCTTCTCCTCCTCCTTCTTGACAATAACAGGTGTTTTTCTGGAATAGTCATACCTTTCATTATAGTCCCATAATCCTGATCATAATCACAGTCTCTCTCCTACCAACCATGTGCAGGCAACAGAGAACAATATGCTCAGAGTGAAGAATTATTCTTTCTGACAGACAAAGGATCACTATTAAAAACTAGTCAGGGGGTAAGGCCATGTAAATATTGCAGCAATGTTTCCCTTCACACCATGTATTTGAGTCAGAGTATACATCAGTACAAGGATGCCACTGAAACTTGCACCCTGGGACAATTCCACAGTTGTAACATTTAAGAGCTCTCACGCACATTGTGTGATGTCTGTACTCATATGATAAGCATTCATACGTGTTACAGCTGGGGTGGAGCAGAGAGGGTGTGCATGTGTGTAGAAGTTTCCACAAGGATGCAGTTTTCTGCCATATCCAGCTCAAAAATACTGGTTCATGTAATACACATGACAAAGCCCCTGCTGGTGTTAACCTGTGCTACACCTAAGTTAGAAGTTGTCAAGGTTTCCAATACTGATACCTGTTGCAAGGAGGAGAATGAGGGAGTTGGCGGTTTAGAACAAGCCATCACCATAGCTCAGAAATCCCAAATACACTAGCTGGGTCATTCTAACAGAACATATTACATAACGCTGCTTCGCTGAGTAGTAATGAGTATATGAGACGGGTGTAGGTTCAAATAAATAATAAAATACATAGAGAATAATTAAATTACACTGATAACAACCCTTTCCCCCAATATAACTTTCCACAAAATAAAACATCCAGGCATTACCTGGCTAACCTATTACTTACGAGCTCCCTTCAGGACTTAGGCTTGGCTGCGTGGGCTCTTGTTTAACAATGGGTGATACAATGGTGGGGTGTGGGATTCCTGAGGGATGAAGTCCATGAGCAGGAGGAGGAACCATATGAGGAGAAAACCTGCTAGACATCAAGCTGGAGCACAATCAAAAGTAATGTGTTGAAAACAAATGCCTTTAATGAAGTGTAACCATTTCTTCACACCCTACTTTCCAATATATTAAAAATGTTATGCCCATTTCCTTTCCCACCTTTTTCACAGCACTTTGCCAAAGTCTCCAAAGACCAGTGTAACAAGTTGCCCAAGGTCAATGGAAGAGACACGAGGCAAACAGAAATATTTTAAATAGCCAATGTATTGCTGCACCCACTGAAGCACAACATCAAGGAAAAAATGGACTTGCTTCCCTGCTGTATATCCTATATTTTGCTTTTATTCTTAAGCAATTCTTATTTATTTATTTATTTATTTATCCGTGAGAAATGTACTTCTGTTCATTGTTTGAAACGTGAATTCATTTTCCTTTCCAGGAACCTCAGCACCTCTACAAACACATGCAATAATCAGCATGCGAGTACAAAATTGCCCATGAGCATAAATAAAGAATCATGGGGGCAAGAAGTGTTTCTGTCTCTTCTCTCATGACATTTCCCATTCAGTATGCTGTCCTGTTGCTGACATGAATAACAGCATGCCGTCTGACGAACGGCATGCTTCCACTGGCTAAAACTGATGATTTACAAACTCCCAACATGGAATGTAAAATAAAAGCTTTTCCATGAAAGATTAGAGGAGCTGACCACTTTCATGGACAGCTGCTGCAATTCCTCCCACTCCTATCCCTCCACCTAGTGTACTTATTTGTTCACTAAACCTATTTTTCCTTAAAGAAAAGTTGCAACAATCTGGAACTGCCAGATTGATTTCTAGATCTTTTGAAAGTAACCACTCCTGAAGGTCCACCACCTCCCCACTGTTCTGATAAAGTCTATTTGAAGCCCATTCAATCAGGAGATTTTGCTAATTGCTATAAGAAATACTTATAGTGGAATGGCTTCTCTGGATGAGAGAGTCCTTTAGGTGGGCAATGTGGACAGGCCAACCTCCAATCAATCATAGAAAATCATCTAATAATGTCAGGTAATACATTGTCAGTAATTTTCTCCTTTGAATTGATCACAATTTTAAAAAACAGGTCAAATGATATGATAACAAGCTTCATCTAATGGGCAAAAAAATGGCAGGTCATTTCATCTAATGGGAAAAAAAAACGTCTGGTACCCTCTGGGCCTAGCTTTCACTGAGGAGGTAAACCTGCATCTGGGCTGTACCACTTCAGTCTATAGGCAACAGCTTATATACAAGTATGCACCTTCACAATGCATGTGTGTGTGACTGTGTAATGCTGCATTTGGGAAACATCATGTCAGGGAGAAAACTATGCTACATCCTTTTGTCTGACATCCAGATTCTGGGTGGATTTTTTAAAAAATAAATAAATGGAGAAGCATTCAATCATGTAACCCCCCACATGCATCTTGTATTGAATTAGACCTCACTCTCCCACTGGGACCCACCTGGACATTGAGGCATTCATAGCCAAGGCTGGGTATGGATGTCTGAACCCACCTGGAGGAATGGAATACACTGGTTGTCCTTGCCTAAAATGGACATGGGAAAAAGGGACAGACAGAACAGATTCTCCTATAAGATGGCTTAACACAGCTCTACAAATACATTTCTTACTTAAAATTACAGTACTTATCATTTGAATGCCTAGGAATTTAAATATCAATCCAGAAAATGCTCATTTTACTCATCCATGGGTCCATTTAACACACACGGACTCTTCTACCAAGCACAGAGTTTGTCTTTCTGAAAGTCATTGCTTTCAAGTTTTTTAAAAAAATGAAGAGAAATGTTTGAAAATATTGGGAGCAGTGTTTTGACTTGGGAAATACAGCCTTTCTGTGCTCAGGGTGGTATAGCTCTCCATACTCTCTGTGGCTATACCGCTTGCTGCTGATCATTTTCATCATCATCATTATCATCATCATCATAATAATTATTTATTACATTTATATACCACCCCACAGTCGAAGCTCTCTGGGCAGTTTACAAAAATTAAAAGATTGAACCTGATCCCCAAATATTGCCCCCACTTTATTCCCCTCCATTGTGACAATGCTTAACCAAAACTCAAAATGAACTGAAACTCTGAAGCAAAATCTATTGCACAAATTAAGTGAACATATGCAAAAGTATGTACTTGCAAAATTTATTCTGAACAGATCAACATGGACCAGTCAGGGCTAGCCCAATTATGAGGCAAACTGAGGTGGCTGCATCAGGTGGAGGAGCGGAGCAGCGGCAAAATGCACTACTCCACTCCATGCCCCTGCCAGGAGGACTCACCACCACCTCCAGCAGGTACTCGGAGACCCTGCCAATCTCTCCCCTGCTGTGGCTTTTACCGTAGCAAGAGAGTGGCTGTTGCAAAGAGGGAGGGGAGCAAGGTGGTGGCAAGACACCATGGGCGAGGACTACAACCAGTAAAGACTTTTTGAAGACTATCATCCCAGCCAAGGGCTCCCTGAAGATATGAGAGACCCAGTTCACATACAGAGTTCCCATAGTCACTCCATTCACTTCAATGGAGGGGGTCTCTCCACACTTGCAAGGGAATGCATGTATAGAACAGCCAGTGAGCCCTGAATTGGGGCACTGTGGTCCTCACTTTATGTTATATGCAACAGAGTCTCAAAACTTACAACGTTCTAAACACATTAAAATTCAGGCAAAGACTAGATTTGGAGAATATTTAAACACACAATTAGACTATCACTTCTGACATTTTTTCATGACAAGAAAAAAAAGATTAACATCCTGCTATAAGGCTCTAAAAAAGAACTACTAATCATGTGAGAACATAGAAAATAAATCTCTGTCACCAAATGCCTTTGAGCATTGGAAAGAAGCTGTTTTTTTCCCTGAATAAGGGACATCCAAATAAAGACCTGTCCTGGCCTCCCATAAGTACTTGAGATTTTTCTGTTAAGAGTTTTTCTGAACTTCCAGGAGATTTTGAAATCTTGAAATCTTTAATTAGTCCACTGAATTCTGAAATGGCCATTTTTTCCCCCTAAACTTGATTTAAGTTTTTAGCCACATCAGCAAGGACTGGGTCTTTTCAAATATTGTGTAACTTTATGTATACAATGGAGTTTTGTTTATTTATGTTTATTTTACAGTGATTAATAGCTATGTATCAATAACAACGTATCTGTATTTTTCTTTACGTTAGGTACTGTCTTATTTATTAAAGTGCACTTTTAAAAAATTCCCTTATAATTTCACCTTCTCCCTTTTCTGCTTGATCAGGACAACACAAACATGGATCATAATAACACAGAACAGATGTTGGGGAATGTGTGGCCCTCCAGTTATTGTCTGACTCAAACTCCAATCAGTTACAGTCAGCATAGCCAATGGTGTGGATGATGGGAGTTATAGTTCACCAATGTCTGGAGAACCAGAAATGTCCTTCAAGAAAGGATGGGATAAAGATGGAAAACAAATGTGAGAAGTACATAAATAAAATATAGCACTTACGTGCACTGAAGCTTTTTTATAACTTAATGCAAAATTTGTCTCATCCTTACAAAGCAGAAACTATGCAGATGAGATCTCTTGGGGAGATGAAATTTTGTCAACCCAAAGAGCAGCTTCATAGAATTGAGACAGAGACTTAATTCAGATGTAACACATGTTAAGATTAACAATTCTGCTTTGATTGTATATAAAGATTAGGGAATCTCCACATGGGCAGAGAAGAATAGCTCCTATGGGGGAGGAAAAAACATGAAAGAAGGAGATTTAGAGTGGCGATTCTTACTGTGGTACGAGCCACCCCAAGGGATGAGGAATTTGCCCGATGGCACCAGGAGACAATGGGTAATAAGGAGACAGTTCTGAAGGGTGAGGTGGTCGGGGAATTCCTGTGGTGAGAAAAAATAACAGACCTCTAACCCAACTTTCAGTTTCTAACAGGAATCCCACCTTCCCACAAATTAGAAAAATATAAGCATTCCCCACCCCCCAGGAACTTCAGAAGATAACTTTTGATAAACTTACTTCCATGTTCCTTTCGAGTTTGTTCTCCCTCAATTTGCGCATTTAACTAGTCATATTTTTCTGGCAATCTACCACATAATGGGTGGAGAGGTGCCAAAATTTCCAAAAACTCACCTGTCTTTGGGTCAATCTCTGGGGAGAGGTGGGAAGGTGGTGAACCTGGTGAGAAGTGGTCATTACTGTAGGTGATGAGTGGCGTCAGCGGGTGCATGTGATGTGGATGTTGCACCACAGGAACTTTGTTTGACTATAAGAGATAAGCAAGGGGTTATTTGCATTTTAAAGTCGAATTTGTTTGCATTTTAAAATCTATTACATTTTAAAAAGAGAGAGGAGAAAAAGAATAAACCATTTGGAGTTTATACTCTTATATTTTCAGATTACATATAAATTAAATTTGTAAGTTTTTTAAAAAAAAAACAGCAAGATATGTAATATTATTCAGTTAAAATTGGTGATCATCTAGTACTTTTACAAAAAGGCAAAATTACCTAGTTTTGAAAGAACGTTTTAGAGTGTTTTCTAATCTCCTTGGGCTTATACCATATGAACAATATACTGTCTCACAGTCTCACTAGAACACAAGAAGCTGCCTTATCTGGAGTCAGACCCTTCGTCCATATTGTTGACATTGACTGGCAATGTCTATCTAGAGTTTCAGGCAGGAATTTTTCCAGCCCTACCTGGAGATACCAGGGTTTGAACTCGAGACCTTCTGCATGCAAGCATGCACTCTACCACTGAGCCATGGCCCACCCCTGAGCCATAGGCCACCTGCTCACCCCTGCATCCAGGTCATTTATGAACATGTTAAATAGCAGCATTCCCAACACTGATCCTCAGAGGACTCCACTGCTTACTTCCCTCCATGGAGAGGGCTGTCCATTTACTCCTGTCCTCTGCTTCATGTTTAGCCGGTTACTAATCCATTATCCGATGACTGGTAAGTTTACTTAGGAATCTTGGAAAGGGACATGTTCAAACCTTTTTGGAAGTCCAAATATATTATATCTTCCAGACCATCTCTGCCTAAATGCTTGATTCTCTTAAAGACCTCCAAAAAGGTTGATGAACAGGTATTTGCAGAAGCCATACTGATTCTTCCCCAGCAACATTTGTTCTCTTGTATGCTTAACAATTCTAGCTTCTAGTGAGTGTTACACATTGGCTACTTTCCAATCCTCTGATTTTAGTGATGATTATATATGTATATAGTCAGTAGATAAGCAATTTCACATCTGAGTCTCTTAAGAATTCTCAGGTGTATTCCATTTGGACCTGGTCACTTGTTGTTTTTTAATTTGCCAGTCAGCCCTAGAAGATCACATCTTGTCACCTCTATTTCACTCAGTTTTCCTCTATTTCACTCAGTTTTTAAGAAAAAGTGATTCAGGCATCCTACATGTTCTGCAATGAAGAAAGGCACGGGGAATTCATTCACCTTCTCTGCAATCTCTCTATTAAGCAATCCATTTATTCCCTTGTTATGTAGTGATTCAAGTGCCTGCATTGCTGGGCTTCTTGCTACTGATATAAAGCAACTGTGGTTGTTCTTAAATGTTTTAGCAGTATTCTCCTCAAATATTTTTTCCACTTGCCTTATCAACTTACATTTATTTTGCCACAGTTTGTACTTCTGTACGTTCTCCTCATTTGGGTAAGACTTCCACTTTTTAAAGGAAGACTTCTTGCCTTTTTAAAGGAAGCCTTCTTGCTCGATAACCACACTGGCATCCTCTTGGTCTTTCTTGTACCTTTCTTAAGCTGTCCAGGCCTGCTCTAGAGAATGTCCTCATATTCCTGCATAATCTAGGAACTGGATCCAAAATAAAAACCTGAAACCACTTCATTAAAAAAGCACAAACTAAACATATAAAATTGGGAAGAATCCTCTACTATAACTTTCAACAGCTTCTTTATAACGGGGAGTAAACAGGCAGTGTCATTCTTAAAGTGTTCCTTCCTGTACAGTAAAACAGGCACATCTCAAAGAACCAAAACTTACAATACTCATTTCCCCTAGTCCAAACAAAGCATTGCTAAGCATTCAATTTCACAACACAGGTTATTGGAAGGAGCGGGATGAGGATATGGAGACAGGCCACAAGACTGGTAAGTAAGCAGAAGGCAGCCAACTCAGCTGAAGGTAAGGAGGACTCAGTATTGAAAAAGAAGGGGTATTCCAGACCTCAGCACCTTCAAAAAACATGTGGCAAGTCACGGGGACATTGCTAACCCCACTTCAAACAGTACCTGGTTTGCCTCCCCAGCTATTTGCCGAGGTTAGGGAGAACTATGGGATCTTCTGTATTTTGTAACTCAACACACTGACATAGTGCATTCATTCTCTTGTTTAAGCAGTGAATGTAGAATAGAAGTTTCAAATTCTTCCTCAAAGCTGCAGAGGGAAGCTCTAATAAGCTAAAATGCGGACATAAAGGTTTCCCCCACTGTACATTGCTATTATATATGGGTCAGTGCAGAATATATGTTGATGTTGGTTAAGTTGCAGGTGTTGCATGAATGTAGAATATAAATTTCAAATTCTGCCATAAAGCTGCAGAGGGAAGCTCTAATAAGCTAAAATTTGGACATAAAGGGATTTTTTCCCTATACTACTATCATATATGGGTCAGTGCAGAAGTTGATGTTGGTTAAGTTGCAGGAGGGGCAATGTGCCAATTTACTATGATACAAAGTCTGTGGAACCAAAATCCCAAATTCTATCATTGACTTTGGAACCCCCACTGATTTTAATAGGATTTAAAATGCCTGCAAACCTAACCTGTTGTCTACCTGGTTCATTTGTTTTTTTCCTAATGATTACTAGTGCTATAGCGCAAATCTGCAGCATGAATTTTTACAACTGCAACACAATGAAGGGAATAATTCTTTAAAAGATTGTCTAAATTAGACAATTTAGGAGTCCAGCAGACAAGCAAACCTAGTGTACACAGTAGCAGGAGAACAACTGAAAAAATGCTGCCTCCAAATACTATGGGTTTCTTTCCTCTATCTCCCAATGAGTGCAGATCAAGCGATTTTGCTTCAAATTTAGCAGCAGTCAATGAAGCAGATTAACAGACAAAATGTACGAATGGCCCTACGAACGAATACAAGGCAGTTTTAGCCAGTGGAAAGCAGTGCTGCGGAGAAGCAAATCACTTCTATGCTCATTCTTCCACTGAAGGGCATTATTTTAGGCTGCGCTGGATATATAGTCTTGCAAAGCCATTCACAGGCCACTGAAAGCAGAAACAAGTTTATGACTCTGTCCTTGCTTTCTCTACCTGAATGTAGATAATTGAAATCCAGCTGCTTCACTGGTGTACTTCTATTCACATCTGACCATGTGGGTTTCAAGAACACAATTTTTGTGGCTAGAGCAAACCACCCCCTTGTTATACCTATCACTTTAAAGGTACAATTCCAGGTTTCATACCCATACTCTTTCTCTACAGTAAGACATAAATGATACCAATTCTGCATGTGGAAAGTGGCACATTATCAGGGTGTGCTATGTCCAAAAAAGCGCGGTCAATGGTTTTCATGAAAACATGACTCAAATAAGAAAATTAACAAGCCCTTTATTTGTTTGGCTGAGTTACTTCACTAGCCGAGGCCAGGACCACCATATAGTCATACAACAAGCACAAAGAGCTACTGACTGGGAATCTCCATAGCTTAAGTTCACAACAGTCTTTGCCCTTCTCCCAATAATCATTCTGGTTACTCCTGGCATTGGACTCTCTATCCTCCAACCATACAATGCCAACTCCTTCTTCCTGCAGCTCTCCTTCACTTTTTTTTTCAAGGACCATCCTCTGCTGGGCTGCCAGCCAGTCTCTAGCTTTGACTGGCCAAACTAGGTCGATGGCCTTGGAAGTCCAGGGACTCAGAACCTTCTGTCTGTGTGGCCTGCTCCTTATTGCTCCACAGTTAATATCTAGAACAAGCAGCCATTTTCTCCCAGGGATTTGCAGCCTCTCTAGCCTCTCCTACCCTATCACAACTGGAGGTCTTCCTTCTGTCCCAGGCAAGTAAGATTGAGGTCTAAATATCTCTGTGTAGGTGGGACACAGTCTCCCTTTTATTGCCCTGTATCACCATCTGGGAGTTTAGCTTTCCAGCCACTCCAGAACCTTCACTCTGGTTCTGAGGCTACTGTTCTATCTTCCTTCATTTTCTCTCAATTCGATCTTCTTCTTTTCCCATGCTCTGATCTTCCTCTTTCATTCTCCTCTCCATTGTGCTCCGGCCATTCATTAGGCTGTGCCATCTTCCATGGCCATGCATCCTTCTCTGGAGCACAGCTTGCTCCAGTCTTGGCTGCCATATTGGCCATTGGATGTGCATTGGCTTCCTGTTTGATCTGTGTTCTTCTGCGCCCAAGAAGGTGCAAGATGAGACGGAGCAAACAGAGATGGTGAGCCTCAGCAGTTCCTGACATTCTCTCAAAAGATTTCCACTTTATTTTTATCTTGATTTTTTTAGAGTATTGGGAAATAAATTACAGTAGAAAAATCTCTTTTAGCATGAAATACTTTGGAATGGTTGGACTTCATAAAAGCAAACAGATTAAACTGCAAACAGTTTTTGCAACTGTGTAAGCAGATTATGGTTGTGAGGATTAGGGGGTTGCAGTGAGAGATAGCTGAAAGTCCTCTTTTTGAGTTAATGTGAGAATACTGGATTGTCTCATTTGTCCATTCAAACAAAACCTTTCCAGTGCATGTTTTTGCCTCATCAATTCTTGACACTCTAAGTAGGAACTAAAAGCCTGAGGCACAGATATTTTAGGGCCAGCTGCAAGATATCACAGTTTGGGAATTAATTGCCTCAGTTTTTACTGGTATTTTTTCTTGAGTTCCTCTCTCCCAATCCCAAAGAAAACTATTTTAAAACACTTGTGCTAACTTTAAAAGTAGCCTTCATATGAAACAAATATAATTATAATGAGAGCTGAATTCTGAATGACTATTATATGATAAAATTACAAGGAGTCATATTAAGGATTGGCACCTTGCACTGTAAAGGCTCTTGAGAAAACATCCTAAGATAATAAAAAATCTTGAAAATTTACCCTATTGAGAAGTTTAATGGTATCATTTTTCAGTTCCTTCAGTGCTCTTGAAGTATTATTACTTGGCTGAACTAATTAGCAATTTATTTTAAAATTGCTCTTTTATGGACACAAGTTATGCAGGTTGCTTACCTGTAACTGTAGTTCTTCGAGTGTTCATCTGTGCAGTCACACACTATGGGCTCGCGCCGGCGCCGAGCCTCATTCCGGAAACTTCTAAAGCCTAGACTCTTGGCGGGAACCCCTCCCCCCACCATCCTATCGCGCATGTTCGGGTTCCCGCCTACCTCAGTTCTATGAGACCGTATTTGCCTCGCGAACGAGATAGATGGAATTGTTAAGCATCGAAGATGTGCATTGCATGTCAGCAATAACCTCTGTGACCATTAACGTAGCGAGGTCTAGAGGGGACGGTGGGTGGGTTGTGTGACTGCACAGATGACCACTCGAAGAACTACGGTTACAGGTAAGCAACCTGCATTTCTTCTTCGTGGTCTCTGTGCATCACACACTATGGGCGAGTAACAAGCAACCACTTACCGGAGGAGGGTAGAGCTCGCTGTAACGTCACTGTAGGACAGAAGACAGGACGGCCCGGCCGAAGGAGGCATCATCCCTGGCTCTGATGTCAAGATTATAATGCGACACAAATGTGGATGCATGGGACCACGTGGCCACTTTGCACAGCTCAGGGATAGAAATTCCACGATCCAATGCGGTGGAGGTAGCCAGGTATCGCGTGGAGTGAGCCTTCAAGGCATCCGGTGGATCTTTCCATGCCAGTTGGTACGCCAGAGTAATAGTTTGCACAATCCATTTGGTGAATCTTTGGGTAGAGACAGGTTGTCCTTTCGTCTTACCCCCATAACAGACGAAAAGCCGGTCCGACTTGCGGAAGGATGTCGACCTGGCTTTATAGAAGGCTAGGGCACCCCTCACATCCAGAGAATGCAGCTTAGAGCTAATAGGGTCAGTGGAAGCTTGAAAAAAGGTAGGGAGAACTATGTTCTGATTAATATGAAAACCAGATACGACCTTAGGGCGAAAAGACGGACCCGGTCGGAGGACCACCTTGTCTCGAAATAATTGAGTGTAGGGCGGGTCTGCCATAAGAGCGCATAGTTCTGAGGCTCGTCTTGCCGATGTAATGGCCACCAAAAAGGCGACCTTGAGAGTTAGTAGCCTTATGTCAATGGTCGCCAGTGGCTCAAAGGGCTTGGCAGTCAGCGCTGCCAACACCACGGATAGACTCCATTGTGGCACCATAGACTGTAAAGGCAGATGCAAATTGCGTAGCCCCTTCAGGAAGCATTTCGAGGGGGGGTGAACACCAAAAATGTTTGGATCAGGTCGTGCCTTGCCGAGATAGCAGCTAGGTAAACCTTGATCGAAGTAGCTTTCAGTCCTGCCTCATGCAGTGAATGTAAGAAGAGCAGAATGTCCGAAATCTCGGCTGATTTCTGTTCAAGGCCTCTTTCGGTGGCAAACTTGGTAAATCTAGCCCACTTCCTGTCATAAGATGATCTGGTAGAAGGCTTTCTGGCTTCACTCAGGATAGCCTGTACTGGCAGCGGTAGGTTTAGGTCTCACCAGTGGGCTGGATTCACCATGCTGTGAGTTTCAGCGTGTGTAGGTCCAGATGGAGGACACGCCCGTTGTGCATTGAGATAAGGTCTGGTCGCATCGGAAGATGGCGGTATTCCCCTTTGGACAGGCGGATCAGAGGAGTGAACCACGCCTGGCGGGGCCACCATGGGGCAATGAGGATTGCGTTTGACATGCGATTCTGTAAGGTTGCAACTACCTTGGCCACTAGCGGGAAGGCGTAAACCAGTCCTTTCCCCCACGGAGTGTTGAAGGCATCCCCTAGAGATCGGTTGCCTAGTCCCGCTCTTGAGCAAAATGCCTTGCAGACGGCGTTGTCCACTGAAGCAAACAGGTCTATGAGTGGTGTGCCCCACCTGGCGAAGAGGAGAGAAAGAGTGGTGCGACACATGGACCATTCGTGTGTGTCGTGGAATTGCCTGCTGAGAGCATCTGCTCGGACATTGTCTGATCCCGCTATGTGGATGGCCGAGAGTTGTATCTTGTGCGCAATCGCCCACTCGAAGATCTGTAATGTCATCCAGAGAAGCGCCTTGGATCGCGTGCCTCCTTCTTTGTTGATGTACCAGACAACAGTCGTGTTGTCCGATACAATCCTGACATGATGTCCCATCAGGTGGTTTCTGAAAGTCAGAAGGGCCTTTTTTTACTGCTAGGACTTCTAGCCTGTTTATGTGTAGAGTCAGTTCCTGTGTGGACCATTTGCCTTGTGTCGCCAAAAAGTCGCAGTGAGCTCCCCATCCCAGAAGGGAGGCGTCCGAAGTGAGCGTGCAAGACAGCTCTGGGGTTACGAAAGGGAGGCCACCTTCCAGGTTGTGTTGGAGAGTCCACCACCAGAGGGAGGGATGGAGAGTTTGCGAAATGCAAACTCTGGTCCAGTTCGGCTGCGTCAACGGGTCGAAGCTCCATAGGAGAAATTGTTGTAGGGGTCGCATTCTGAGTCGCGCCCACTTGACTGTGTATACTGAGGATGCCATGAAACCCAGCAGTTTCTGCAGAGTTAGCGCCTTGGTGCTTGTTGAGCCCAGGACCTGTAGGCTGAGACGTTGAATCTTGAGAACGGTCTCTTGGAAGGAAGGCCCTCCCAGTCACGGAATCTAGTCTTACACCTATAAACTGGATTGTCTGTGAAGGTGTAAAGACTGACTTCTCTTGATTTACGACCAAGCCCAGCCTTTGCAGGAGAGCTGTGGTGGTGGCCACATCCCGTTCTGCTTGTTGGCGAGAGGGGGAGACAATCAGCCAGTCGTCCAGGTAGGGGTATAGCTCCACTCCCTCCGAACGAAGAAAGGCGCAGACTGCTGCCATGCATTTTGTGAATACTCTGGGCGCTGTCTTCAAGCCAAAGGGATGGACGGTAAATTGAAAGACTTCCTGGCCGATCGCGAACCTGAGAAAGCGCTGGTGCGATGGGTGGATGGAGATGTCAAAGTATGCGTCCTTCAGGTCTATGAGGGCAAACCAACTTTTGCGCTTGATCAGTGGTAAGATGATTGTGAGCGTGATCATGCAAAATTTTTTGGTGGAAATGAAATTGTTCAGGTTTCTCAAGTCCAATATGGGGTGGAGTCCTCCATCCCGCTTCGGGACTGTGAAGTACCGGGAATAGAACCCGGCTTGCCAGTCTGAGTGATGGACTTGAACAATGGCGCCCTTTTGGAGTAACGAGGCTACTTCTTGATGTAGTACCTCTGATGGTGGCGTACACTTCATTGCGCCTTTTGGGGGGGGGTGAGGTAAACTCTAGTTGGTATCCGCACTTGATGATATTGAGGACCCACTTGTCCGATGTAATCTGGGCCCAGATGTGGTGGAACTGTTGCAAGCGGTGGCTGAAAGTCGGGGGCGGATGGGGAGCGGCCTGGAGAAAGTCAAAGACGCTGCTTCTGGGAAGCGTCTGGCCTCCCGCGCTGTTGGCAAGATCGACCTTGCTGGTATCCCTTTCGCTGTTGGAATGCTGGTTGGGCAGATGCTGGTTGATAGTGCTGTTGCCGCTGCTGAAATTGGCGACTTTGGTAGGGCTGGTGCCGTGGCCAGCGTCGTAGACAATACGTGTGGGACATAGAAGGGGGATAGAATCCCATCTTCTTGGCGGTGGTTTTTGCCTTCTGTATGGTATCCATCGTTGAGTCAGTGGATGTATTGAAGAGACCCTCCTCATCGAATGGCAGGTCCTCAATCCTTGCCTTAGATTCCTGTGGGAGGTTGGAGGATCTAAGCCACGCATGTCGTCTTAGGGCAATAGGGGCGACCATCATCTTGGAAAGGCAGTCCACCTAATGACGAGCAGTCGTAAGCTCTTGCTTGGCTAGGGCAGTTGCTTCACATTGGAAGATTTGAGCCGCATCGCGAATTTCGTCAGATAGATGAGACTGGAGCACGGACACTTTGTCCCATAAGAAAATATGGTATTTTGCCATCATCGCTTGGTAATTTGAGATCTTCATGTTCAGCACAGCGGAGGCGTATATCCTACGGCCAAAGGTATCCAACTTCCTCCCTTCTCTATCCACCAGGGCTGTGTGCGATTTCGATGACTTTCCCTGGGCTGACTCTACGATCACCGAATTTGGCTTCGGGTGGGTGAGTAGGAACCCAGCATCCTTCTCCTGTATCTTGTACAGTGAGTCGAGGCGTTTAGACACCGGGCCCATGGTAGCTGGATTCTTCCAAGACTCCTGAGCTGTGTTTAGGAGGGTAGGAACTAGAGAGAAGGCGAGCGTGGAAGAAGAGTCCCCATACATTACGTCGTAGATATTATCGACGCACTGCTCCACTGGCTGCTGGAGTTCAACATCAAGCGACTGGGCCATACGGAGCATTTGCTCCGTGAACTACGCGACCTCCACCGTCGGAGAGGCTCTCCTGTTGGTTCCCACCGTGTCATTGGGAGATGGCAGAGACGGCGGGGTATCCACAGATGACGATGAATCCGAGGCATAGTCATCCACTGATTGGGGAGACATCTGAACCTTGACATCGACTGGTGCGAGCCGCGTCGACGGCGCTGTCGGTACCGGCGCGTCCGGAGGGGGTACCGATACCGTAGCAGAGGGAGGGAGCCTGGGCGGCCGTGGTGGAATGAAGGCTTCTGTGGTTTCCAGTTTCAGTCCCGTATAGGGGTCGAAGAGGTAGTCCCGTCTGGAGTCGATCTGTACCGTAGGGCGCCGACGAGAGGCCCAGGATTGTACCGAGTGACTCGAGAAGCGATCCCAATCTCTCAATGGCGTTGGGGAGCAGGAGCGGTACCTGTGCTCTGTTGAAGCACTTATCAACACCGGTGACACTGCTCTCGAAGTCCGAGGGGAAATCGGGTCAAAAGAGTAAGAGGCCGACGCTGTGGCTGGGGGCGACATCGACAGATGAAGCGCCGATACCAATGGTGAGCGAAGCGGTGTCTGTTCGGCGACGTCCGCTCAATGTGAGGTCGAGTGCTCTGGCTTGCTCGACCCCGAAGCGCCCTTCGAAGCCTTGGTTGAATGTCACTTGGCTGGTGCGGCAGCAGCAAGCGGTGGGCGCGAAGGCCACGAGAGAGGAAGGGAGACCGAAGCCGGTGGCGAAGGCGGCGTACGCGCCATCGGTACCGGGGATCGTAGCGGTACCGAGGCAGGTCCCGACCGGGGCGGTACCGAAAACGTCGATTCCTTTTTCTTATGCTCCCTTGTCGGTTTTGGAGGCTTAGAGGGGATTGCTACAGTCTCCTCAGCCTTGGACTGGCTCTCTTTAGACTCTGCCAATGCCTTCTTACACTTCTTCGCCTTACCCCTGTCCGTGGGGTGAGAGGACTTAGTTTTGCGAGAGCGATCTTTCGGCTCTTCCCCGGCACACGCAGTGGCGGCGGCCATGGCCGGTGGGCGAGTAGGGGCATCGACCATTTCCAGGGCTTTTTGCCACAGGAGTGCTCTCAGTTTATTAGCCCTGTTGTTCCGGGTCTGCCGGGAGAAATTCCTGCAATGTGTGCAGGCGTCCACCACATGGGCCTCACCCAGGCAAAGGAGGCAGCGGGAGTGGCCATCCGAGAGGGTGAGCTTGGCTCGGCAGGGACACAGTTCTTAAAAAGAGCTGTCTGCGCCATAACCGGTGAAACAACGGGGGTGGGAAGGGGAAACGAAAGAGAGAGAGAGAGAGAGAGAGCGCGAAGCTAGGACAGTCTGAGGAGAATATAGTAAAGAATTTTTTATTATTTTTTTTTTTATATATATATAGGAACGAAAACGAGGAGCAAAGGAGAATGACGAAAAAACCAGAAAGAGAGAGTCTAAGCTATATACTAGGAAGAAATAAACGAACGTTCTTCAAGAAGACTTCCGCAAGGCAAACAGCACGGCGTTCGAAAAAGAACTGGGGTAGGCGGGAACCCGAGCATGCGCAATAGGATGGTGGGGGGAGGGGTTCCCGCCAAGAGTCTAGGCTTTAGAAGTTTCCGGAATGAGGCTCGGCGCTGGCGCGAGCCCATACTGTGTAATGTACAGAGACCACGAAGAAGAATGTGAAGTTCTTCACACTTATCCCTAAAGAATAAGGATTCAGGTGCTCTCTCAGCAAAAGAGGATGTTGAATACTAAAACAAAGTGTTGGGTGGTGTTCTCCCCGCCCCCCTTTTCTGCAATATTCGTATTATCCATGCATGTTCCTCCTACATCAGAGGTCCAACAACCTTAGTGGCTGGCAAATCTTCCAATTATTAACCATCTTCTTTTGTTTTTAACTTCTTTAGCAAGGAACTCCTCAACATATTTTTAGTCTGCTTTGCCCCATCATCCTTAACATAATGGTCTCAGTAGCTCTCAACTAAGCTATAAAAGCAACCATGAAGACTAAAAAAATCGTCTAGAAGAATATCCATAGAGATACCTTCAGATGACACTGATCTGGAAGATTAATATAAAAGCAAGGCATAGACACTTACTAAGTGTGCAGGAGAGGGAGACCTTGCATCCTTTAGTGTAGCTCCAGCTGGTACATCAAGGAGTGGCCATTTCACCTGCAGATACTGAAAGGAATTGAAAAAAAGAGATGATACCACAAAACAAACTAATGGAAACCATTATAGAAACCAATGGACAACAGATTTCACAAGAATTTAATGGCCCGATTAAGTAGCCAAATATAAAATTTAGGCCTGAAACCCAGATTCTATTTTTCACATCAAAAATCTTCTCACTGGTTATGATGCACCTTCAGCTCAACTCATGGCTCCCATAGATGGCATGGCATGCCACTGGAAGCTACTTGGCTCCCAGATTACTTTGGTAATGTATAGGTGCTCAGATCACATCAGGCATGGAGTGGATAGGGGTAAGGACGATGCTGAACCACCTCTCACATACCTCCTCCACCTCTCTCAGTCCCCCCACCCAGACTTTCTCTTAAACAAAACCTTAACAAACACCTTCACAACGTGATGTGGCAGCACTCAGCACTTCCTTTCCCCACATCTTCCTCCTTTTTTGGCTGGGGGAATACTGGGCATGTGAGATGGCTGCACATGCCCAGAATATTCCCCCCAGCAGCATGAGAGGGGGCAGAGAACCAGCTGTAGCTTGCAAGTGCAGAACCTTTTCCCAAGGGCTTTTCCAGGAGAGAATTATTTTGGAACAATTCTCCAAAACTGGCCTGTTTAATGCCCCTGGGTGAGCTAATCACATTACAAGCCCAAAATTATTTATTTTTGCAATATTTATATACCGCTCCACATTTCAGATCAGTGAACAACAGATAGAACAAAAGAATAAAAACACCACATTAAAATTACTATTTTTAAAAGAACAAGAGTTCTGATAAAACCCGAGTTCTAGCAAAACTGTGGGGTGGTTATTCAAAGAAAGCTTCCTGAAACAGCAACATTTTCAGGAGGCGCTGCAAGCATCACAACATTGGCGCCTGCCTGACCTCCCAAGGCAGGGAATTCCATAGGAAGGGGGTTGGAATGGGCGCCAGCAAACATGTCCAGGCTGCTGATCACTTGACGGGCTCGGGAGGAGGAACTGGTATGGCGGGCAGCAGCAATTTGCTCCAAGGTCTAAAGAAGGAAGTTCTTTGCATGTGTTTAGTGAGGTGTGTGAGAGAGAAGGACTAAAGAACAGAAAAATGGAAAAAACATTTCTTTCTTTTGGAGCTGGCACAGAGGCAGAGTGGATAGCACGTTAATTGATGAGGAATTCATTTGGAGCAGGATTTGGATAGGTGGCTAATGATCTGGGGGAAACTGATTTCGGAGAGATCTGGAGATGTTCTTAGAGCAGGATCTGAGTGGCTAATGAGTATGGGGGGCGGTCTGTGCCTGGCAATGTTTTCCCTTTTAAAACTGCTTATGGGGGCACAGCTCAGCAATATTTTTTTTTCATTTTTAAAAACTGATGATTATTATCATTATTGGTGTTATTGCTTTGGCTTAAGAATGTTCTCCCTGTTGATCTGAGGACATTATTATCATCTACCTTAGCTCCACCTCTGCTGGCCCATGCTGGATCATATCCTTTCTTCCTATGTGAGCACTACTGTCTCCTTTTTCTAGCCTCATCTTAATATTCTAATTGAATTCCAAATTTGCATGTGGACTTTGTATCTCAAAAGTGAAAAGCTGAATTAAGGCAACTCACCTCACTTTGAATTCACACATTAAAGAAAACAAAAAAACTGTAATCTACATGCCAATGTGGGTAGGGTATTTCACAACTAAAATATTGGTATTCTTTTTTAATCTGTCCCATCTGTGACTCCTTGTGCAGTATGCCTTGTAACTTCAGAGCAATACAGATAAGCAGTGCAGAAGACACATAGTGGCTCAATTCGGACAACACGTTAAGCAACGGTTGTTAAGTTAAACAACCGTCAGTTGGTTAGCTCAACGTGTCGTCCGAATTCAGCCACACAATGGATAAACAACCCACGGTTGGTTAAGTTGGAGTTTTAAAGAACTAAGTTAAACAACTCTCTTGCGAGTTGTTTAAAAGTTAGTCAATTGACTAACGTGTTGTCCGAATTCAGCCGCTTGAGGTGCGTGGGTTAAACAACTGAGGTGAGTACGTTAACACAAAAGACCATAGAGGAGAGCGGCAAGAGCGGTAGAAAGCGGGCGGCCACTCAGGCATGCTCACAACAGACCGCTGGTATCGCCGCCATAGCAACCAGGATGCCCGCCTCCCCCACCAGGCAGCCAGCACGGAGCTCAACAAGGGGCCGGCTCCTGCACGAACTCACGCAGGGTGTCCAGTCAGCTACTCAAACGGAAAGGGAAGCGCACCAGAAGGGCAGTACGGCAAAGGAGGGGAGGGGGAGACGGAATAACCAAAAACCCCAGGTGCCCTGGAGCAAGAGGCAGGCCCCCCCCACACACACCAACTGGGAGAACCGCACTCCACCTGAAGCAAACCCCCACCGCACAGCCACCTCCACCCTCGCTTCACCCAGAAGGATGAGGGCAGGGGAAGCGGCGACCAGAGAGCCCCCCTCATCCGCCCAACATGGCCGGACAGCGAGCCTTTGCTGGGCCCCGAGAACCCCGTTGGGGAGCGTCGCGCCTGTGTGGAGGCGTCCCGGGTGCGTACATGCATCAGTGCCTGGATCTGGCTGCGCTACCCCCACCCCCTGTGAGCGTCGGCTGTGGAGTTCCATCTCTGGACTGGCATCTCTCCCTGGCATGCCGCCCCTCTCCACCACATCCCCTTGGCATATTCCGTGCTTGGCTCTCTGGGGGTGTGGCCTTGGCCGTCCCCTCTTCACCGCTGTGACTTCCAGCCGCCTCCTCCCTTCCCGGGGGCGACTGTCCTTTCCATAGGTTCTGCCCTGGCATAGTGGTGCCCATGTGCCTTATTGCCCATGTCTGAGCTCCCTGCTGAATAAAGTTTTCTATGCCATCCCACTCTTGCCTTCTTTCCTGTGTGTGCGAAAGATGCTCTAGGAGGGAGGTGTGTGGGGGGGGTTGGGGGCTGGGGCGTGGGTGCCAACGTTGGAATTGCAGTGCTGGGCATGGGGTGCGAATGTTGTATTGGTGCTGCTGTTCCTCCTAGCAGCCTCTTTGCCAGAGGCTGCTGAGTTCCGCCCACTGACTGAGGCAGCCAATGGGGTTTGGGAGGCGTGTCCTGCATTGGCTACAATGGCGGCGCCCATGGTTTTCGGCTGCAGTGTGTGCTGGGATACCTGCTGGAGGACTGACAGAGTTCGGTAAGCGGGGGAAATGGCGGCCGGGCTGTCAGTCAGAACCGAGTACGTTATTAACCACCAGGGTGGTTAAAAATTCTTTGCAGCGCCTGCTGCAGCATGTTGCCTGAATTTAGCTCACCTTTTTAACACACCGTCAGTGGGTTAATTCCCCTCAGTTGCTTAACGTGTTGTCCGAATTGAGCCAGTGTGTTAATTTATGGAAGTTAAATATACTGATCCAGCAAATTCTTGAATATCTTGGAGCTCCTACAGAACTTTAGATGAGGGATGAGTGAATTTCATATATCCAAAACAATAAATACTGCTTTCAGGAAGGTATTTAGTTGATCCAACCACTTTTTTCAACATTAACTATTTAAAACAGTCCTCCAGTTCGATGCTTAAACCGACATTTAATACTTACAGCATGGAGCAAAATTAACTTTGGACCAGTTTTAAATGCAACATTGAAATACGGAATTAAATATTTATTTTCCTGACAATTTTCTAGCATCAGTATTATAGAAAGTCAGATTGGTTTTCATTGGTGAGCATTCCTTATACTGAAAGTACTACAAATAAAGGTACACTGTATTTTGTTCTTTAGAGTGGAGGAATAAAACCATTCCATGCTAGTATATAGCTAAATGTAGTGTGTCCTGTGAAATGCTGGAGGTTTGGGAATGTGGACTGGATGAGTTGCAGCTGTGCAATGGAATTTCCCTAACACACAAATCTTCATGATGTAAAACAGCTGGAAGGAAATCCCAGCATGCTCTATTTAGAGGCAGAACAACCAATAATTTAAATGGAAGATTAACCCTTCAACTTAAAACAAACCTTCACATTTCCTCCAACATATATTCTAACTATCTATTTCAGGTGGAAAATGCTGCATAAGTGCTGATCTGTTCCCATAGATAATTTGAACAAATTCAGTTCTGAGATTCAGTTCTGAGAAGCTTAGATTGGCATTCACAAACCAGCACAAGAGAAGTAAGAACAGTTTTATTTCATCAAATGGGCTGTATTTCCCTGGCCACTTATCCAAACTAAGTAACGTATCTTTCTTTTTCATTCAGTTGATTTCTGTACTGGCAGCGTTTTGGCTGTAGGCAACATGCAAGTTATCTTGATGCAACTCTGTTTTCTATTTCTGTTTTAGAGATTATGAACTCTCAAGGCAGCAGCAAATATTTAAATAGCATCTGGCTAGGTATTATGATATATTATTTCTACATGGGTTTTAGGGGAAAGTGTGGATTTTTTTTCTCCTTATGCAGAAAAAGAGACTATTTAAGGTGTCCAAGCACACAGAAATGGCATCTATCCTTTGAAACCCTTCACCGCAGTGGAAGATTTTTTAAAATGCTGTGGGGTATTTTGAGAAGAATGAGGAAATACATATGATAGCAAAACTGCTACTTATCAAAGTCACTCACACAACAGCCATGCTTGTCCATGATCATTTCAACATGTTTTTATGCAGGGCATGTTGTGCAGGAAAAGCAGCATGTCCTTAATAAAGTATATTTTTGGTTGACAGCATATAAAATATGTTAAAAAATCCACACACCTGGGCAATCTGCTTTGAAAATAAATGGAGAACCCAGAAGGTCAGCATTTGGAATTACCTGTTCAAAACCTGTCCACTCGTTTGGTTGCAACATCAGTTCATATAGTAAATCTATTTACCATATTCATATAAGCATGTCAGATCAATCATTTGGGGATAGGAAACAAATCCTTTCTAAAGACACTTTCTCAAGAATCTCAGGTTGGGTTCAGAAAGTTGGGGTGCATGTTGTTATTAGAATGTTGTTTTGACATACCATTTGTTTCCAAAGTGACAACTCAAACATGTTCACAACATTGCATTTTCATATTATTAATGCAAACCCTTTTCCCTCCACCCCAAAATTATTAATTCAGGATAAGCAACTTCTTCGGGAAGTCCTCGAGTCCTGTTAAATAATGATATTAATGTATCTGTTTAGACTAAGTCTTTTCAGACTAATGGGCATTCAAATCAAACATCTGCATAGATAGGATTTAACATTTAAATTTAAACGGGTAATTTCCTATAGGTTATGTATATTCTAAAGTCCAAAAACAAACACTGTAGTGCAAAGAAGTCTGTCTCTGTCACTCAAGAAACTACCCTGCAGAATTTCCCTACAACAAAAGCTTTTCATACCCTTCACTGATTTTTGTTGTGTCTCTTAACCTGTGAAGCACCATCTTGGACTGCATTCAGCTGACACTTTTACTGCAAGTGACTAATGTAGTACGATTCACATTTCAGCTTTAGTTATGGATTAAGTTCAATTGGGTAAATGCTAGAAAAACTAGCAATATCAAGCATCCAGCAGAAGCATTCTCAAAAATATATTTTCTATTGTCCTCCCATAAACAACAGATGCAGAAGTTCAGAGGGAGGGGCAGGTAAGAAATTATTATTATTATTATTATTATTATTATTATTATTATTATTCCCAGGAGGAGACCCTAAAATATAGCTACACAAAAAGGAGAGCAGGGTTTCTTGTGTGGACAAAGGCACTGACTTCTTTTAACCCCCATCTTCTTCACCCACATTGTCCATTTTCATGCCAGAAAGTTTGGGGGAAATGGAAGAGGGGTGCATATTCCGGTATGTATACAAAGTTTAGGGCTATACAAAATGTAGCTGCCACCATAAAAACTAAAGTTGCCAAGGAGGTAACTATTAACAACAACCAAATACTTCCATCTTTATGCAAGAACACCCCCCCCTTTGGGGGGGGGATTATGCCAGGGAAAACATAAACTGTTCAGAGGCCAAGCTAATGATCCATCTGGTTTCACTCTGTGCATTGGGACAAAAGCAGGAAAAAGACAGGCGCAATGACATAACAAATCTGGAAGTGGAAACATACTGGTAGGGTGAATCAAGACCTCATGGGGGTAATCGTGCAGAGGTGGAGAAAACCAGGTGACTGGACAGAAAAGAATTTGGGGGTTAAGTCAAAGCCTTTCCATCTTGGATCCTTCTCCAGGGTAGGGATAAGTTTATTACAATCCAAGTCTCGAAATATGTATATTTTACTTCACGTGTTAGATCACAAATGGTCACTTGAGGACATTTTATAAATCTGTTAAAATTGACAAATTTGTAACCTATTGTTTTATGGTCTGTTGACTGTTAATAAAGCATCTTGGATCAGCAAAAGGCATAGGCCAAGGAGGCTCTAACAGGGAAACTCCCATTTCCAAGAAGTTGGCATAGTGGAAAGTAATGTACTTCTAACAGAACCCTAGGGGTATTTTTAGTTCTTTTGCAATATGTGTGTTCCACATATTATTAATTTGCTTACCTAGGTTGACCATCTGAAAAGGAGGACAGGGCTCATATAACTTTAACAGTTGTAGAGGAAAGGGAATTTCAGCAGGTGTCATTTGTATGCAATTAGTTCCTGGTGAAATTCCCTCTTCATCACAACTGTTAAAGGTGCAGGCACTATACTAGAGTGACCATATACAAAAGAAGGCAGGGCTCTGCAACTTTAACTGTTGTGATGAGGAGGGAATATCACCAGGAACTAACTGCATACAAATGACACTGGTTGAAATTCCCTTTTCTCTACAACTCTTAAAGTTATATGAGCCCTGTCCTCCTTTCCATATGGTCACCCTAGCTTACCTAAACCTCAATAAACTCATACAGTTTGTCCTAACAGATGAAAGGCTGGAAAGCTCTAGATTAAGGCAGGGACTGCTGTGGCGTTCCAGGTAGCAAAAGTCAGGTTGGTAAAGGTTTGACCTGATGCCTACTGGAGGGCAAGAGGAAGTTCATATATGTCAAACTGGAGAGCAACAGGGAGTATCTGGACTCAGAGGACCAAAGAGCATTGTGATAATAAAGGACATTACTCCCTTACTCTCTGATTACTTGACTAAGGTCACTAAGGAAGAGGTGGTGCACACTCAATTTGCTTTTTGCAGTACTCAAGTGTTCTGTGATATCTCTCACTTGGTAGAAAGGGAAAATGGGAAAGGACCACAGAATGAAATGGCTTTCAATACAGCCTGTTCTTCCAATATGAGAACTGGAAGGAGACACACAAACATTCATTGTCCATTGCAAGAGAAGTGGCTAAATATTATATCCCATGGTGATTCTACAGTAGTGGAAAATGATTACATTTGCACAAATCAGGGAACCAATTTTCACTGATCCTCCTTTCCTGCTGCAGCACCCCACCCCACCGAGAAGCTGCTCCTGTGTGTTGGGGAACCATCTGGAACAGTATGGGATATGGAGCAGAGTGCTGCAGAAATTGGATGCTCCGTCTTGTGCAAGTGTAAGCACTTTCTGCAAATGCATAACCACCATTACCTTTAGTGCAAAACCACCAACATGTCCATGTTGAGTTATTCCTCATGACACACAGAACAGTCCCATAACATGTTTCTTGAGTGGACACTAGGAAGCCCTAGTGATTGTGTGGCACTTAAATATGTAAAGAAACTTGTAGCAATGATATCCCATTGGTACAACTACTCTGGCTGTTTACAAGAAGTGTGTTGGAACTTTCCAGGGGAGGGATTATGATATATAACACAAGCTACAAAAAAGGAGCATGTTGGGCCTTTCTAAAGTGGACAGAAGCCACTCTGTACTTTCTGAGACCTAGTAAAGATATAGTTAACACCTCCACAGCCAATGTTGAGTTCTTTATTTGCTAACATCCAGCACCAGATCGAGGTCAGATTCACATTCCCCTTCAGTAACAGAGCAAACATTTAAAAATCTAGAGCTATAGCCCAAAAAGATTGAATATGGAAGACTCTGGATTTTTCCCCGTTGGAGGCAAGCAGGAAAAAATGAAATGTGACCAATATACCATGTACCGCTGGACAAAGGAAGCAGGATTTGTATATGTTTGACACGAAACAGGAAGAGAGTTTATCTCATTCCTGTAAAACATACAAACAGTCCACTGTGACAGACCAGTCCTGCCTACAATGCAGAACTGTTTCCCTTCAACCTTTTACATTATGGCTATAAAATTCAGCCTCCAAACTCAAAGCAGAATATAGCCAAAACTAACAACTCCAGGGCAAGAATGAATGAAACATACAAGCAAGGGCTTTTGCCCCAAGAGAAGGAAAAGACAACTGTAGCAGCCGCCACTGCCACCTATGAGCCAAGAAGAACATTTCCTGAGACAGAAAAATATCTGGAAAATATTTACGGAGCAATTCTCGAAAGGGCCTAATCTACCGCTGGGAAAAATATAATGGAGGCTATCATATTAAATATTCCCTATTCATATAAAATTGGCATAAGTGACATTTGTAAAGATTGGTTTGCAAACTTGAGCTCGAGCAGCTGTTCTCAACAAAGCTCACCTCATTCACTGTATATAGTTTAGAAAAGCTAGATGCTTTTTGTGCAATCATAAGACAGTGGATGCTCTTTATGACCACCTGGTAATATCCCCACAGTCCTTCCAACAAAATATATGCTATGTACTGTGGACTCACTCTTTTGCCCTAAAAAAGTAAATATTGTGAAATGTTAAATGAGATTCTGTTTTATTCTACATGCATATTACCAGATCCAGTTCAATCTGGGCAGACACTTGTCTACATCACCTATACTTCTGGCCCAGTTGCTCCTCCTCCTCCATCTGAGAATTCAGATATCAATGATCTTTTCCAAACATTTTCTTTGCACACACAAACACAGACTGTGAAATGTATCCATGTAATAGAACTCCTACACCAAGAGATGTACAAGCAAACATGCTCTATCTGAAACCACGTGCAACATCTGCAGCTGCCCACTTTCATGTATACTCTTACTGCAAGAACTGCAGACTGAATTTTGCAGGACTCCCTTCTCCTACCACTTCCACATTTTTGAAAAGGTCTTTTCTAGTTTATAATTTTGATGTTTATGCATTGTTGTTTCTGTTGTTTACTATTGTTAACCACTTTAATTCTAAAAGGTGTTACACAAAAAAATAGCGATTAGGCAAAGTAAAAAGAGCAATTATTTAGGTCATTAATTCTAGAATGAGGTGGGAGGTGGAAACAATGTACTTAACACATTTGAAAACTGCAATGAGAATAGGTTGCCATGAGATTCCTGTAGTTGGTACTGAAACCTTGCCCTTTATGTAGAACTGGGCTGAGGATCTGTAATCAGATCTTAGCCTTCAAGGCTCCTACAACAGCCAATTGTGGAAAAGGCAGGGAGCCAGGGCTGTCATCTGTACAAGGAGTATGTTTGGTATGCAGCTGGCCCCATGACCCCCAACTAGCTAGCGCAATGACCTACAGTACACTCTGAGCTCTGAGTACAGTAGAAGTAGTTTCCTAAATGACTGCCTTTGATCTACTCTCCAAGCCTGGAGATCAAAGCGGCTGGTTAGATTGGGGAAGTCCCTGGATCTGGCTGCTGTACAGCTCCACTCTGTTTCCAAACATTGAGTGGTGATGTGAGCTCACTTGCCGTTTACTGCAGAGTCATTTTAAAAGACACTCACAACACCCATAATCGCTGGGACAGCGAGCACTACCCCATTTCGTGAGTCAGCTTTCTAGGAAGCACTGGCAAGAGCCGAGAAGCCATGAAACCCAAAATACCCACAGAGGACGTTCAGAAAGTTCTACCCAATTAGAAGTTCTGCATGTTGTCGTTTTCCAGCTGGCTTATTTTACGCTCCACCCTTCTTTTCTACTCAACGCTCTTGGTCACAAAGGGGGCTTTCTAATCCATTTTGTAAGCAGAGAAGCTGCTGGCGAATGGGGGGTGGTGCCTCTATGATGGTTGTATAAAGGCTCCCTCTCATTTTAAACAATTTAGAGGGCAGTATGTGGGGGTGGGGAAATACTCTGAAAATATACAAGGGGACCCAGCTAATGATACAGGGGCAGCGTGAAAAACTGAACACTCCCTCTGAGTGCAAATGGTGCCTCTCACATAGACTTTACTGTACAGCCATGTGCAAAAAAACAAAGAAAGAAAGAGAAAAGAGGGAAAAAAGAGTTAATGGCATATTGAAGCTATAAAAGTTTCAAACTGGTTACATTCCAGAGAGATTAGAACAAGCCCTGGTCGCTTGTTACCTTCCCTCCCTCCTCCTCTCTGCAAGTGGGGGAATGAAAAGGATTTTAACCATTTCTGTCCCACATGCTGTTGTGCCACACACACAGTACAATGCACCCTGCTGTCTGCACATTAACCTGCCATTTGCCAAATAGCTTCTCCTCAGCTGGGGATTAACATCCACCAATTCAAAGAACAATCCGCTGGTCCTGCAATCCTACGCAGAAACAATGGGGTGCAGACAACATGCCTTGGCTCGCTCAGGACTGTTATAGTCACTGCATGGCAGCCGGCTTATTTCTGGGAGAAGAGGTCTGAGCAAACTAGGTGAAGGAATGAAAAAACAAAAGAACACTTGCTACAACGAATTAGGAATTTTAACGACCAGATTTCCTGCTTTTGTTACACACATGGTGAAGACAATGTTATTCCAACACAGGGCAAGCTTGATTCTGGTTGTCTAATACCCTAACTCAGAGTATTCAGTAACTGATCACATCAAGTACGTCTCTTTAAAGACCTGTCTCTCATGGGCACCCTTTATACATCTCATATTGTACGATTGTACGCTTAGCAAACAATTTTTACATATTCTGTCAGTAGCTCCCTTAATTCTGTCAGCAGCTGGAAACAAGGGGAAGTTAACACCATGTTAGCAATCCATCTTTCACTGGCCCTCTAATACACCATTCCAGAAGTACTGAAATGTCATCCAAAAGGTTTTATCATACAACATCCTCCAAACTATTGCCTGAAAATTCCACAGAATCTTCACCTGAAATTGTCCCAATTCCATTTTGCATACTATCCTGGATGGGGTTATGCAAAACTCCAGGTTTGATTCCCAATGTCCGGTTCACCAGACATTGGGAAAGTCTCCCATCCTTTTACTCTTTACTGTCTAAGTGAAAGATTTCTATGCACTTCTGTGTGGAAAAGTAATGACCTTCACTTAGGGACAACATTGTCATGGGGTCAAAACTTGCTACCACCAAACAGTGGGTGGACTGTACAAGACACCACCAATATGGGAAGAGCAATGCACTCAAGGTAGCTTCAGTGCTGAGGGGGAGTGCTCCTTACTGCCTCCTCACGGCATGGAGTCAATTGACGTTTGGAAAATAGGGAACAAGTCTGGAAGAGCACAAAAAGGTAGGGCAGAAATCCCATGCGTTACACTGAACAGGAGAAGCTGTGGCTGGGTTGCTCCCCTCCATATCAAATCTCGAAGAAACAAGCTAAGCTGGATCAAGGAGGGCTAATGCCTCATTTGGCAACTCCCAGGGCTCCCATGTCATACTGGATTCCCTCAGGCAGACAGGGAATCTGTGGTTCCATGCTGAAAGAATGTACACCACATTTCTCCCACTTAAGCTTCCATTCACTGATGAAAAGTATACTGTAAGGGTAAATGCAGGTTGCTTACCTGTAACTGTAGTTCTTCGAGTGGTCATCTGTGCAGTCACACATATGGGCTCGCGCCGACGCCGAGCCTGCTTCCGGGAAACTTCACTAGCTAGCTTAGACTTTTGGCGGGAACCCCTCCCCCCACCATCCTACCACGCATGCTCAGGGTTCCCGCTCCCTGCTTACCTCAGTTCCCTGAGACCGCTTGGCCTCGCGACTAAGGTAGAATATACTTATCAAAAAATGAGCATGCCCGAACAACTTGACTATCACAACAGCGATGCCAAGAGGGGATGGTGGGTGGGTTGTGTGACTGCATAGATGACCACTCGAAGAACTACAGTTACAGGTAAGCAACCTGCATTTCTTCTTCGTGGTCTCTGTGCATCACACATATGGGCGAATAACAAGCAGAGACTTACCGGAGGTGGGTAGGCATGCTGATTAGTCATTGGCAGATCGAGGAAAGGACCGCTCTTCCAAACGAGGAGTCCTGCCTGGCCCTCACATCAAGGCGGTAATGCTTAACAAAGGTGGAAGCATTAGTCCAGGTAGCCGCTTTACAGAGGTCAGAGAGGGAAGCTCCATGGAGTAGGGCCGAAGAGGTTGCCTGCGCTCTGGTGGAGTGCGCTGTCAGATGAAAGGGTGGTTCCTTTCTGACAATCTGGTAGGCCAGAGTAATGGTGCCAACAATCCATTTGGAGATGCGCTGTTGAGACACTGCCATTCCCTTATTTCTGCCACCATAGCAGATGAACAACTTGCGAGACTTGCGAAAACGTTCAGTTCTCGACTTATAGAAAGCCAATGCTCTCCGAACATCTAGCGCTTGCAGTGATGAAGACAAAGGGTCTGACGAGGGTTTGAAAAACGTGGGCAAAGTAATGTCCTGACTCATGTGGAAATTTGAGGAAACTTTAGGAATGAACGTGGGGTCCGGGCGCAGCACTACCTTATCCCTAAAGAACTGTAAGTAGGGAGGGTCAACTAGTAGTGCCGCCAACTCTGAAACTCGTCTTGCAGACGTGATAGCCACTAGAAAAATAGTTTTAAACGTCAATAAACGAACATCTATCGTAGCTAAAGGTTCGAAGGGTTTTGAAGTAAGGACACTGAGGACGACTGAGAGGCTCCACTGCGGAACAATTGGACGAATGGTGGGAAACAGGTTATGCAATCCTCTCAGAAACGCCCTTGCAAGCAGGTGAGTAAAAACTGAAAAACCGTTAATCAAACCATGGTTGGCCGCAATGGCGGACAGGTAAACACGAATGGAGGCTGGTTTTAGGCCTGCAACGTGCAGTGAATGAAGGAACAAAATGATTTCAGGCATGCCTGATGTATAGGAGTCAAAGGTATTGAGTGCCGCAAAGTCCTGAAAATGTTTCCATTTCCTACCATACGATAGCCTGGTGGAAGGCTTACGGGAGGCTTCTAGGATAGACCTCACTCCGTCTGAGAAGGCGACATTACGCCAAGACGCCGGATTCTCCATGCCGTTAGGTGTAAAGTCCGGATATCCGGGTGAAGGATCTTGCCGTTCTCCCGGGAAAGAAGGTCGGGGGCAGGGGGTAGGCGCCAAATCGCAGACCTTGCCAGTCTGAGTAGCGGCGTGAACCAAGGTTGCCTTGGCCACCACGGCGCGATCATTATGGCGTCCGAGTTGTTGCGTCGGATCTGAGCTACTGCCTTGGCAATTAGCGGGAAGGGGGGGGAAATGTAGAGGAAACCCCTCGACCAGTCCCATTGGAGAGCATCTCCAAGCGATGTCGTCCCGATTCCCACTCTTGAGCAATATGCAGGACAGACTGCGTTCGCAGTCGTGGCAAAGAGATCGATGTCGGGGTTCCCCCAACGAGCAAAGAGTCGACTCACAATGCGAGGGGAGAGTTCCCACTCGTGCGTATCCCTGAAAGACCTGCTGAGGTCGTCTGCCTTGGTATTGTCTTTTCCTGCAATGTGCAGAGCAGACAGGAGCATATTGTGGGATATGGCCCAATACAGGATGTCCATTACAACCTGGAGGAGGTGATGAGAACGCGTGCCTCCTTCCTTGTTTAGGTACCACACTACTGTGGTATTGTCGGACAGTATTCAGACATGGTGACCTTGTAGGTGTGGGCGGAATGCTCGCAGAGCCTTTTTCACTGCTAGCAGTTCCAAGATGTTGATATGAAGGCGTGTCTCCGAAGGTGACCACTTTCCTTGTGTTATTAGGTCGCCGTGGTGGGCTCCCCATCCGTTCAGCGATGCATCCGTTGTAACTATGCGAGAGGGGCCCGGCGTTACAAAGGGAATGCCCTGAGAAAGGTTGTGCAGATCCGACCACCATCTGAGAGACACCTGTACAGATCGTGGGACGGTAAGTATGAGCTTGTGCGGATTTTGCAGGGGAGAGAAACGCCGGATAAGGAACTGCTGGAGGGGGCGCATGCGAAGTCGCGCCCAACGGACGACGAATACCGCTGCTGCCATCAAACCTAGTAGCCTTAGAATTGTGAATGCTGAGGCACGATGATGGACTTGCATTCTGGATGACAGTTGTTGAAGAACAGCTATCCTGTCTGTGGGGAGGAAAGCCCTTCCCATGGTAGAGTCGAGGGTAACTCCTATAAATTGTAGCCGCTGTGACAGTTGAGTGATGGATTTTTTGTAATTTATCTGCAGCCCAAGTGATGACAGGAGAGAGATGACGTCGTGGACGTCGGCAAGCGCTTGGCCTTTGGACTTGGTGTGCGCATACTGCCGACATGCACTTGGTGAACACTCTTGGTGCAGATTTTAGGCCGAAGGGAAGGACGGAGAACTGGTACGCCTGGTGACCTATGGCGAACCGCAGGTAGTGCCGGTGGGAAGGATGAATAGCGATATGAAAATAGGCATCCTTCAGGTCTATTAGTGTGAACCAGCTGTCCTTCCTTAACATGGGCAGGACCGCTGCCAATGTAACCATGCGAAACTTTTTGGGGCGTACAAATTTGTTCAAATTTCGGAGATCCATAATAGGACGAAGTCCCCCGTCCCGTTTTGGCACCGTAAAATAACGGGAGTAGAAACCCGCTTGAAGATGTGACTGCCGCACCCTCGTAATTGCTCTTTTCCGAAGAAGAGTGGTGGTCTCCTGTGACAGCGTCACTGAGGGCGGCGTGATTGTTACGGTGCCAAGTGGAGGAGGGACATCGAATTCTATTTTGTAGCCTTCTGCAATTATACTTAGAACCCAAGAGTCCGATGTTATGGACGCCCACACTTGCAGAAAAGGCTTCAGTCTGTTTCCTGAGTAGTCTAGTAGAGGCGGTGGCAAGTCAAAGGCGACGCTTCTGAGGCTGGGACTGCTTGTTACGCTGCGTAAAACGTGACGTTGACTTGCGTGGTTGAAAAGCCGAGTGGAGGTAGACTGGTAGCGCTGAGTACGGTCCTGCTGCATCCGAGACTGATATGGGACTGGTCTGTACCACCTGCGTGGACGATAAGGTTGCTGGGGCTGTGCAAAACCCATTTTCTTGGCTGTCATCCTGGCCTTATGAAGAGTGTCCATCGTGGTGTCCGTGGCCGTATTGAAGAGGCCCTCTCCATCAAAGGGAAGGTCCTCAATCTTGTTCTTAGTCTCTTGTGGGAGGGATGCCGAACGTAACCAAGCATGGCGCCGCAAAGCCACAGCGCCAACCATTGTCTTAGCCACGCAGTCCGTCAGGTGACGAGCCGTTGTCAGCTCCTGCTTGGACAACCTTATAGCTTCTGCTTGGAAGACTCGTGCCAACTCCCGCTGATCTTCAGGTAAATAGTTAGGGACGAGATCTTTTCCCAAAGGAACAATTGGTAGCGGGCCATCAGGGCCATATAGTTTGTGACCTTAATGCCCAAAGACGCAGAGGAGTAGATACGGCGTCCGTAGGAGTCGAGCTTACGACCTTCTTTATCAGTCGGTGCCGAATGTGTCTTTCCTGATCTCCCCTGTGCTGCCTCAACCACCACAGAATTGGGCTTCGGGTGCTGGAAAAGGAAAGGTGCTTGTGCCTCCTTCACTTTATAAATGGCATCTAATCGCTTGGAAGTGGGACCAATGGTCGCCGGGTTATCCCAAGACTGCTTGACCGTCTTCAGAAGCGTCTTAACCATAGGCAAGGTCAACTGTGGGGACGGGTCTGTGTACATGACGTCATATATACCATTGTCCTCCTCCTCTACAGGTTGTTGGCACTCGATGCCGAGGGACTGCGCCAGCCTCAACATCTGATCCCAGAAACTGCCCATTTCCATTGTAGGTGAGGCCCTATCTCCCGTACCGACATTCTCCGATGGTGATGGCTCAGACGGGCGGGGCGATGGCGCCGATGAAGTGTCTGAGGCATAATCCTCAAACGACTGGGAAGGCTGTCGATGCCGTGGCGCTGTCGATGTCGCACGGTCTCGATGTCGACTGGATGACTGGGGCAGCGAAGTCGTTCGCCTAGGTGGGACAGGCGGTGGTGACTGACCTCCAGGGATGCGTTGACCTGTATAAGGGTCAAAGCGGTAGCGACTCGGATCAGAATGGTGAGAGCGCTCCGAATACACGTCCCAGCCTCGAGACCGAGATCGAGAACGTGATCGGGACGCCAAAGATCGGTACCGACGAGAGCGCGATCGATGAGAGCGAGAGCGACGTCGAAGGTCTTCCGGGTGTTGGACGGGCGGTGGAGGCTCCACCGTCAGTGGTACCGTGTCTTCTGCATCCGACGTAATCTCTATGGGCATTGGTCCCGGAGAGGGTAGCGACCGCAACGGTGACAACGCGGCTATCGGTATCGACGGCGCCTTCGGTATCGACGGCGTCTGCAGAACTGGCGATATCGAAGGCGTGCGCCTCTGCGATACAGAGGCAGCCGGTGACGAGGCAGCATGCTGAGATGACGGCGACGTCGAGCAGGTCGATTGCGTACGGTGCCTCGGTGCCGAGATCGCCGCCGGTACCGAGGAAGCCTTATGTACCAAGGCCACTACTTTCCTCGATGCCAAGGACGGCATCGTGGATGGAAGCGACGCCGATTTTTTTGAAGTCGAAGTGGCTGATTTCTTTGAGGTCGTTGCCTGCGGCACATTTCTCTTGGCTGTCTTTGACTTCTTAGCCCTCTTCACCGTAGGTGGAGAGGAAGGCGGAGATGCGTCTACAAGCGATGCCTGAGCTGCAGACCCCAACAGGGGGGAGCCAGGAGATGCTGGGTTCGAGCGGTCCGACTGTAAAGTGCTACGCTCCCCAGAGGCAGATGGGCCCACCTGCATCATCGAAGAACAAGGCCTGTCTACTGCTGAAAGGGCCTTGCTCCACAACAAGCTGCGAAGACGGTCAGCTCTATTCCGTCTCGTTTGTCTTGAAAATCGCATACAATGCGTACACGAGTCAACTATGTGGGATTCTCCAAGACAAATTAAACACAATGAATGTCCGTCAGTGAGGGCTATCTTCGCCCTGCACCGCGAACAAAGTTTGAATAGCGCAGTTTGCGCCATAAGACGGCAAACCGCTCCTAAACTATCTATCTAAAACTAGAAATTATATATATAATTATATATATATATATATATATATATATATATATATAACTAAAACAAGATAAATAATGATAGAAAACAAGCCTAAGCTAACTAAAAACTATTCTCCTTTCTAACAGATACGAACGTATCCAGACGAAGTCTCCCGCAAGGCTAACAGCGAAGCGGTTGAAGAAGAACTGAGGTAAGCAGGGAGCGGGAACCCTGAGCATGCGCGGTAGGATGGTGGGGGGAGGGGTTCCCGCCAAAAGTCTAAGCTAGCTAGTGAAGTTTCCCGGAAGCAGGCTCGGCGTCGGCGCGAGCCCATATGTGTGATGCACAGAGACCACGAAGAAGAATTTCAAGTATCCTAGTAATTACCATCATAGTTGGTGTAGGACAGAGATGCTCAGAAGGATAAAAGAAAATGGTACTCATAGGACCTAACAATATAGCATACAACAACAACAACAACAACAACAACAACAACAGTATTTATTTCTTACACACCTCTCCCTCTGGATTGAGGAGGGGAACAACAACCCTAGAAAAGTAGGCTATAGATATATTAAATAAATAAAGTATAAGTGTAGCCAAATATCCAAGGATGTGTATTTATTTATTAGTAAATTTGTTAGCCACCCTTTAACACAACTAAAGAATAAAACAATACAATAAAATACAAACAGTAATGAACAAAAGCCAGCTGAGCCATAAAACAATTAAAACCAGCTATATAAGATGTTAGTATGCCAGAACAAATACAAAAAGCCTTCACCTGCTGCCAGAAAGACATCAAAGTTGGCACTACATGAGCTTCTCTTGGGAAGGCATTTCAGATACAGGGTGCCATGACCAAAAGAAGAGCTCCGTCTTGTCAGCATGACCTGCCTAATCTCAAGTGGTGGTGGAACACTGAGGAGAATGAAGGCATTAAAGTTGGGGCAGATTCATATGGTAGAAGGCAGCCATTCAGGTAACAAGGTCCCAATTCTTTTAAGGATTTAAAGGTAAAATAAGCACTTTGAATTGTGCCTGGAAACAGACCAGCAAACAGGAGAACTGTTTCAGAACAGGTGAAATATGTTCTTTATAGTGAGTACTAGTTGGTAGTTAGTGGCTACATTTTGTATCATCTGAAAAAATCAAAGAAAGCCACATGTATACTGCAGAAGTCCAATAGGCAGGTTGCTTACCTGTAACTGTAGTTCTTCGAACAGTCATCTGTGCATTCACACAAACAGGCTCTGCGCCTGCGCGGAGCACCTTCAAGAAAAACTTCTATAGCTAGAGGCGCTTTTAGGCGGGAACCCTTCCCCCACTGTCAACTGCGCATGTCCTAATGGTTCCCGCCTCCCTCAGTATCTCTGAGACCACGAAAAAACAATCTCGATACTGAGGCATCCATCTCCAACATCATAGGAAAATATATCTCGACACCAGAGAGGGGACGGTGGGGGGGGGGGGGGGTTGTGTGAATGCACAGATGACCACTTGAAGAACTACAGTTACAGGTAAGCAACCTGTCTTTCTTCTTCGTGGTCTCTGTGCTTCACACAAATGGGTGATTAGCAAGCTTTCTTACCGGAGGTGGGCTGGTGTTTAGTTAAAGATGGATGACAGCACAGATCGCCCACATGCTGCATCAGCTCTAGCCCTTACATCAAGTTGATAATGATGAATGAAAGTAGATGGGTTAGACCATGTCGCAGCCCTGCAGAGATCTGGAAGTGTAATTCCTCTGTTGAATGCAACAAATGTTGCCAGGGCTCAGGTAGAATGTCCCCTTTTTGGTTCAGAAAGCTGCAAGCCTGTAAGCTGATAGGTGAGCTGGATGATTTTAACCACTCATGACGAGAATCTTTGGGAGGATAAAGGCATTCCTTTATGCCTTCTGCCATAGCAAACAAAACGTTTTGGTGATTTACAAAAAGATTCAATTCTTGCTGTGTAAAACGCCAATGCTCTCCTGACATCGAGAGAATGGAGAGTTGTCTCTAACAGCGTCGATGGGGATGAAAAGAAAGCCAGCAGAACAATGTCTTGGTTTAAATGAAATTCTGTAACCACCTTGGATAGTAACGTCAGATCTGGTCAGTGCACTACTTTATCCCGATGGAACGAAAGGTATGGAGTGTCAACTCTGAGAGAACAAAGTTCACTTGTTCTCCTAGCCGACGTTATAGCCACCAAAAATGCCACCTTCCATGATAGTAGATGGAGACTTGTCGTCGCCATTGGCTGAAAAGGCTTAGTTGAAAGGGACTTGAGGACAACTGATAGACTCCAATTACGTATGGTAGGACGAACAGAAGGTGTCATGTTCTTTACACCCTTCAAGAACCGTTTAAGCAATGGGTGAGAGAACAGAGAAACTCCTTCAGACGTTGAAGAAAAAGATGAAACTGCTGCTAAATACACTCTAATTGAGGAAACTTTAAGACCTCTATAAAACAGAGTCTGTAAGAACAATAAAACTTGAGTTAAAAACATTTCTTGGTGTCAAACTTATTGTCTGTTGCAAATTTAAGAAAAGCGTTCCACTTTCCTTTATATGATATCCTAGTGGAGGGCTTAAGGGATGCTTCTAGCACTGTTCACAGTGGTGACAGTAGCGAAGTTATAACTATAGCATTATTTTTCATGCCGTTACTCCCGACATTCTCAGGTCGGGATGTTGAACCCTGCCCTCTTGCTGAGTTAACAGATTCAGAATTAAAGGGAGCTTTATATATGTCCCTTGAGATATTCGTAAGAGGGGGGCAAACCAGGTTTGCCTGGGCCACCACGGGGTCAGTAGAATGCAATCTGAGCTGTCCATTGATATTTTGGCTATCGTCTTGGTTAATAATGGGAAGAGAGGAAAGATGTAGAATAGAGTTCCCGACCATGTGAGGAAAAAAGCATCTCCCAGGGAATTCTGACCCTTCCCTGCCCAGATGCATTACTCTGTGCAGACCTTGTTGTGTTCTGTTGCAAAGAGGTCTATGGAAGAGTTGCCCCAATGTTTGAATACATCCTTCAGCATCGAGGTATGCATCTCCCATTCGTGAAATGTCACTGAGAGGCAAGTTAGTCTGTCTGCTAACGTGTTCTTGATTCCCTCGAGATAAACTCCTGTGAGTTTTATATCGCGGTCGATACACCATAGCAGAATTTCCAAAGTCAGATTGAGCAGAGGAATGGACCTTGTTCCTCCTTGCCTGTTCAAATAAGAGATAACAGTGGTATTGTCCGATGTTATCTGCACCATACGACTCATTAACTGTTGTTCGAAGGCCCTCAGTGCCTTCTGAACTGCTCACAGCTCTAAGTCGTTGATATGGTCCATTCTGTTGTTATGGTCCCATATCCCATGTGCAACTAAAGTCCCGCAATGGGCTCCCCATCCTGAAAGAGATGCATCTGTAGTCACCACTCTCAAGGGGAATGGTTGTCGGAACGGTAGTCCCTTGTCTAAATTCTGTGGGTTTGTCCACCATAAAAGGGACTTCCGCACATTGATAAGTATTCTCAGCTTGGTTTTCTGTGCACGGAGAGTAGCATCGAAATTGCGGCTAAACAACACTTGTAACAGCCGCATCCTGAGTCGAGACTGGTAGACGACTGCTGTTGTTGCCGCCATAAGTCCTAGAAGCAGTTGGATCCGAAACGCGGATGCAACCTTTCAAGTGTGCAAGTCCGCTACTGCCATCATTAGTACTCAAATGCGGTCTTCTGGCAAATATGCACGTGCCTACTTGGAGTCGAGACGTGCTCCTATGAAAAATATTTATTGTTGTGGTTGCAAGTTGGACTTTTGTTCGTTGATGTAAAGGCCCAGCCTGTTCAGAAGAGCACAAGTGGTCTCCACTAACCTCCTGAGTTTGTATTCTGTAGGCGCCACTATTAACCAATCATCTATGTAGGGGTAAATCTCCACTCCCTGTAGACATAGATAGGTGCACACCACCGCTATGCACTTGGTGAATGTCCTCGGGCAATCTAAAGATTGCCAATAAACAAAACGCAAACGTTAAAGATAGAAAAGAACAGTAAAATAAAAAAGACGAGAAGAAAAAATTAGAGAACTCCTCAGAAAAATATTTCTCAGAACTAGCCAGAAGCTTCCCTCACGATGCTGCCACAATGGTGGTCGAAGAGAGACTGAGGGAGGCGGGAACCAATAGGACATGTGCAGTTGATGGCACGGGAAGGGTTCCCGCCTAAAAATGCCTCTAGCTATAGAAGTTTTTCCTGAAGGTGCTCCACGCAGGCGCAGAGCCCGTTTGCGTGAAGCACAGAGACCATGAAGAAGAACTAGAGTTTATCAGAATATGGAAAACTGTGGCCAAGTTATCAGTGTCCAGGAGGGGTTACAGTTGGCACAACAGCCTGAGCTGGTAAAAGGTGCTGCGTGCCACGTATGCCAGCTGGCTCTTCAGTGATAGATCCAGCACTATCACCACCCCTGGACTGCGAACTTGATCCTTCGCGGGGATGCAGTGCATCTAAAATAGGTTCATCAGTAGACTCACCAAATAATAGAACCTCAACCTTATCTGCATGTATAAAGAGGAACAGAATCAGTGTTGCTATACACAATGTTCTGAAGGATCCAAATTCAAGCAGGCATTACTTCAAAGAAGTGCATACTTCTGCTCATGCATAGTTTTACTTCTCATTATGTAAACTTTGGTGGGAATATAGACAGGTTGCTTACCTGTAACTGGAGTTCTTTGAGTGGTCATCTGTGCATCACACATGGGCTTTGTACCTGCACGGAGCACCTTCGGGAAACTTCTTTAGCTAAAATGTTTTGGGCGGGAACCCCTCCCCCTTGGTGCAGTGAGCACGCACAGCAGGGGTTCCCGCCCATTCTCCTCAGTTCCTTGAGACCGACATCGTGGCCTCAGAACCGAAGTGACAAAGAAATTAACATTTGTAATGTAACCTGGTACCATAACCTGGAGGTGGTAGTTGACATGGATTGTCGATATCGATAAAATAACATGACACCGCCGTGGGGTAGGCGGGCGGGTTGTGTGACTGCACAGATGACAACTTGAAGAAATGCAGGTTGCTTACCTGTAACCATAGTTCTTTGAGTGGTCATCTGTGCATTCACACATATGGACTCTGCGCCTGCGTGGAGCCTGTCTCGGAAATGTCTATAGCTAAGGCAAACATTATTTTGGCGGGAACCCCTCCCCCACTGTCTACTGACTCCGTGTTCCCGCCTTTCTCCTCAGTTCCAAGAGACCGACTTGCTGGCCCCATAACTAGGAGAGAAACCGCTTGGTATCGACAGTACATTTGCATCGACACCAAAGCGGGGACAGTGGGTGGGTTGTGTGAACGCACAGATGACCACTCGAAGAACTATGGTTACAGGTAAGCAACCTGCATTTCTTCTTCGTGGTCTCTGTGCATCACACATATGGGCGATTAACAAGCTAAATTCCTGCATCTTTCTTGCAGTGGCTCATGTTTTCTGGAAGGCATCAAGGGAATCGTCGGTCTTTTTATAAAGAGGCCTAAGCCATCGAAAGTTAAGTCTTCAATCAGCATACGCATTTCTTGGGTAAGTCCCGAGGAACGTAGCCATGCATGTCAACGTAAGGCGATTGCCGCTATAAGGATCTTGGAACTGCAATCCACCTCATGTTTCGATGTACGTATTTGCTGGCGGGAAAGTTTCAAGGCCTCATTGTGTAGCCTAAGAGCCAAATTTCACTTATCCACAGGAAGATGATTCACCAACTTGCCCATCTTCTCCCATAACAGGAGTTGGTATCCTGACATGGTAGCTTGGTAATTGGAGACTCGCAGACCAAGACTAGCCGAAGAATAAAAGCGGTGGCCAAGAAGATCAAGGCGACGACTCTCCTTATCCATTGGCGATGCATGCTGACGAGAAGCTTTGCCCTGAGCTGCTTCGACAATTATAGAATTTGGAGATGGATGTTGAAAAAGAAAAGAAGCTCCGTCCTGCTGTACCTTATAAAGGGCATCAAGACGTCTGCACGTAGGTGGCATCGACAATGGTTTTGTCCAAGAATGCTTGATAGTGTCCAAGAATACAGGAAGCATAGGTATAGACAGCAAATGAGCAGTATCGGTCGCAATCGAACCAAACACAGGGTCTTGAATAGACAGGGCATCTTTGCACAGTGATACCCAAAGCCTGCGCCATACGGAGGACCTGATCGGCAAATTGGCCCAAATCGTCTGACGGAGAAAGACCTCCCTGATTAGCAACCTCTGCGTCTGGGGATGGAACCGAAGGATGCTCTGAGCCTGCTGAAGAGGAGGCTGAACAACGGGTTGGATCAGAGCAGGCTGGACTGCAAGCCGAGAATGATGCTCCACCTGTGAATGGCGCAGTGGCAGTTGTTCTGGAGGGAGATCCCGGTGTCGAGGTGGTATCTACGTCAACACGAGTTCTCGGAGTCGACGGGTGCCTAGGAGTTTCTGAACATCGGTACCGAAGGCGATAATCTCCATAATGCCGGGCTTCATAGTAGTCATATCGGCGGTGATCATAGTACTGTTCAGAATCATAATGTGAAGAGTGCCTCGAAGAGCGATCGTAAATGGAGCATCGGTCATCTTGAGAAGGGGACCTAGAACACTCATGATCCCTACGATCTCTGGGAGGATAATCCTCTCTACTAGAGAAGGAGAGCATGGACTCTGGAGAGTGGCAGCAGCGTTGCAGTCTTGGCTCAGGAGACCAACGCCGCCGATATGGCTCAGGCGGAGGTTGCTGTCTGGGCGAAGCGTGAGGCGAAGTTGTAGAAAGGTCTCTATCTTCCCCTTCCGACATGGATGTCAGTAGACGGACATCTGGTACGGGTACAGTCTGTGTCGATTGAATTGGAGAATTCAGTAATGGTGGTAGAGAAGGCATACGCTGTCGAGGCGGCAAATCTGGAGAACGACTACGCACTGAGCTTACAGGTGTCATTTCTCGAGATCGACCATGTTGAGATGCCGCCGGTGATGGAGAATCGACCGGTAAAGGTTGAACAGTATCAACCGACGATATCAACTCAAGGTGTCAAGGGCTAACGACAGCCTTGGTCTGCAATGTCATGGACGGTGGGAGAAGCGATGGTGATCGTAAAGGCGCCTTATCAGGCAACAGGGTCCTGGCCACCATTTTAGGCTTCTTAGTCTTCCTCTGACTTTCCAAAGCCTTAGAGGGTTTCTTTGCCTTTGTCTTCATTGATAGCTTTTTTGCTATGTTCAATGTTAAATGACGGGTAGGAGAGGCTGACGATCCACTGGGGCCCGGCTCCTGTGGTGAATCAGATAATGGAGCAGTTGGAGGCAGATCGGTGGCGGTATCGACAGCCTAGAGGGTTTTCGTCCACATAACGGCCTTAAGTCGATCCGAGCGGTGTCGCCGAGTTTGCTTTGAAAAAGCAAGACAATGTCGGCACTTCTCAACTACGTGTCCCTCGCCTAAACACAATAGGCAGAGAGAATGTCTGTAACGAAGGAGGGAGTTTGCTCCCATATGCTGAGCACTTACGATAAGGAGCCTGTAGGGCCATACGGCTTCGGTGGAAGTAATTCGTGCCACAGTGCGGTCCAACTATTTCAAAAACTAACACTAACTCTATACTAATAACTATATAACACTATATAACAATTTTTAAAAAAATTAGAAGAAGAAAACGCTGAGAGAGAGAAACGAAGAGAAGTCCTCAGAAGATGCAGCCACGATGGCGGTCGAAAGAGAACTGAGGAGAATGGGCGGGAACCCCTGCTGAGCGTGAGCACTGCACCAAGGGGGAGGGGTTCCCGCCAAAAACGTTTTAGCTAAAGAAGTTTCCAGAAGGTGCTCCGCGCAGGCACAGAGCCCATGTGTGAGGCACAGAGACCACGAAGGAGAAGTAACTAGTTTCCTGTGTTAAGAAAGTATTGCCTCTAGGCAACCAGGAAGGTATGACTGATAAAAGTTGCATAAAAACAAAGTATGCCATTATTCTCAAGTCTCACCAGTATAACAAGTCCCCAAGATCCAGGATTCAAGCACAGACAACAGACTATTCCCAGAGTTCAATATCAGATTTTTCCCAATTGCAATATACTTTATTGAAAATAGCCTACTATGGGGAGTGGCCTAACGGACATGGAGTAGAGTCAGAATTCTCTTGCTCTCATTAAGAAGCAATGAAATATTTACAAAATCCCTAATTTGGAGGTGATGGATTCTTGATTAACGATTTGATTTCGGGTCCGGAAGCTTTACTGCATCTGTGGTGAGAGAAGCAGCTGGATAACTATTATAACAGCAGAGGGGAAAATGAAACTGTTTTGGAGGTGGACGGGAGCTCTGACAGGCGATTACTGAAGGTAATTAATGGACTTTAATTGGAAGCAGCAAGGTTAAGATAACTTTAGAGGGAGAGGCTGAAGTGATTTAAGTGGGAAAAGTGACTTTTAACCTCCAGTTGAAGGAGCTAGAAGCCGAAGCGCAACTGTTGATTTGAGCCGAGAGGATATTTGAGGTGGATAGCGATGATTTAGGTGAGGGGTGCGGATTTATGAGTTTAGCTTTATGAAAAGAAAGCAAAAAGGTGAAAAATTCAGTGCCCCCGCCCGGAGCAGATTATCGAAAGATCATCCGTCTGATAGAAACTGGCAGCGGCTTACGAGGGTTGCTGGAACTATGCCAGACAATATGTCGGACAAGCAGCAGCAATCGGACAAGACAGGGAAATCCCCGGGTCACTCCGGAAATACTAAATATGGCACAGCTCCTAAAGCAGCAGGTGCAGTACCAAAACCGGCCAGAGAGAGTCAAGCAGAGACCTCAGATGATTTAATGAGCAAAATTCAGAATGTGATGGAGGTGGCTTTACTGAAGCAGGAGGAAAGATTAATGCAAAGAATCAAGGACTCACAGCAGGAATTTATGGTGGACCTTCAAACTGTGGTGGATAATATGGAGAGAATGGAGAGGAATATGAAGAAGCTGCAGGAAGACAGCAAGAAACAGGGGGACCATTTGAAGGAGATGGACTTGCGCTTAATTGCTTTGGAAGATCGGGACAGGAGAGTTAACATTCGAATTAGATTTTTTGTAGAGAGAGAGGGAGAGAGTCCTAAGGATTTAAGAGACATAATCTTGGCATGGATTAAGGAAATTGAACCTCAGGAAACCTGGGAGATGGCGGATATTGAGAGGATCCACAGAGTGGGTTATAAGAAGAAGGGGATGCTCCCAAGAGATATAATTGTCAAATTTGCTAATTACTACAAGAAAGAAAAGTTGATGCAAGCAATTAGATGTCAAGCCCAGCTGATGCTACAAGCAACATCAATTGTGGTTTACCAGGATCTATGCCCTCAAACGGTGTAGTGGCGGAAGAGTGTTAGACTGTGTACAGTGGCTTTGCGGAAGAGATCGATAACATATAGTTGGGGATACCCAGTCTTTCTGAGATTTATGTGGAAAGGGAAGCAACATAGAATAACATTGTGTGAGCAAGGGATGGATCTTCTGGAAAAGCTGGGCTTAGTGGATCCCACGGTCGTTGGAGAAACAAAGCAGGATGAAGGTGCTGGAGGGGAAGTCTGTCCTGATTGTCCACAGGAGGAAGGTGCCGTAGGTGGAATCCGTCAATGAAGAAATATTATTGTAAAAGGGATAAGAAAAGATTATAAGAGAGGGGAGGGTCGGATTTCTGCTCCGGGAATGTTGGGTTGCTTCTCCCCCCCCCCCCCGAAGAGTTCTAAGAATAATTGGGGCCATTGCCCAGGAAGGTCTGGTGAGGAGGGGGGTGAAGATGGGGGGTAAATGTGGGGGGGGTGAGGGAGGGGGGTATGTGTATCACAGAGGGAGACCAATATAGAGATGTGGGTGAAAGAGAGAGATGGAAAATAAATTAAGGGTTGCAACTTTAAATGTTAAAGGGCTAGGAACTGTTATAAAAAGGAAGAGAATAGAAATGTTATTAAAAAAGAGAAAGCTGATGTAATTTTTTTGCAGGAAACTCATCAAACAAAGGAGGGTGTAAATGAGCTTCGGATGAGGGAAGTGGGCGTTTACGAAAAGTCTTTTGGCACTTCTAAAGCGAGAGGTGTAGCGATTATGATTTCAAAAAAATGTGGTATCACTATACAAAGGGTGAAGAAGGATGAAGCGGGAAGGTTTCTGATAATTTCTTGCATGGTAGGGGAGGAGGAATATGTATTGATTAATGTATATGCTCCAAATGGAAAACAAATGGAATTTTTCGATGAAGTTTTTAATGCAGTGGGTGAAGTGGGTAAAAAGAATATTGTGATGGCAGGTGACTTCAATATGGTATTAGACAAAGGGAAAGACAGGGATAATATATTAAGAGTTCTTAAGAGTGGTGGGAGGACGGGGTTAAGCAAATTAATGGATAGAAAAGAATTAATGGATGTTTGGAGAGTATTAAAAGGGGATGAAAGGAAATATACTTTCTACTCACCAAGGTTTAAGAGTTATTCCAGGATTGATTATATTTTTGTGTCAAAGAATATGATGTCTAAACTTATAGATTGTGCTATAGGGGTAATTAAAGTCACAGACCATGCATTAATGACGATGGATATTAAAATGAAGAAGGATTATAAACAAATTAAGAGATGGAGAATTGATACAAGGCTATTAAATAATAAAAATATAGCGGAGAACATAAAAAAAGAAATGCAGGAAATATGGGAAATTAACGAAAAGGACTCAAACTCGCAGGGGTTAATATGGGACACTATGAAGGCTGTAGTAAGAGGGATTTGTATTAGGGAAATGTGTACCCTAAGAAAACAACAAGAAGCACAAAATAAAAAGATTGAAAAGGAGGTAAGGGACTTAGAGGAGAAGCTAAGAGAAACAAAAGATAAACGCCTATTTGCCCAAATCCAAGCTAAGAAAAAATAATTAGAGAGAGAAGAGTTAGAACAAGTTCAAAGGGATTTGCTATATTTAAGGAGGGATTTTTTTGAATATAGTAATAAAAACTCGAAGATGCTGGCTAGGTCCACTCAGTCAAAAAAGGCAAAGAGCATGATAGGGACAATTAGAGATAAGAAGTTGTAACTTAATGAAGGATAAATTAAATATATTTCAGGAGTTTTATAGAGAATTATATACATCAGATATGGGATCACAGGTTAAAGTATTGGAATATGTAGAGAGGAATTGGAAAATAAGATTACGGGGCAGGATAGGGATTATATGGAAGGATTAGTTACTGAGAAAGAAATAGAAGGAATTATTGCTAAATTAAAAGGAGGGAAATCTCCGGGATTGGATGGTTTGGGGCCGGAATATTATAAGGTTTTTAGAGGAATTTTAATACCAAGATTTAAAAAATTATTTAATAATATAATTGAGGGAGGAAAGACCCCCCCATCGTGGGATCATTCCTTGATTATATTAATCCCAAAACCAGGAAAGGATCTGACTGATCCAGCATCTTATAGACCAATATCTTTAATAAATCAAGACTCAAAAATATTTACAGCAATAATGGCAAAAAGGATGAGTACGTTTATACATAAATATATTAGAAAAGATCAATGTGGATTTATCTCAGGAAGGCAAATGCCTACTTTAATTGGAAGAGTCTTAAATATAATCAATACTATTTAAAAAAGGAATTTAAAAGCAGGTTTGTTAGCATTGGATATATTCAAAGCCTTTGATTGCGTGGAATGGCCAGCACTAAAAACAATTTTGAAAAATTTGGGCTTGGAGTAAAATTTATGGGAGTGATGGATCAACTGTATAAAAATAATAAAGCAGAAATAATGGTTAATGATGAGTTAACGTAACAGATTACACTAGCTCGAGGAACAAGACAAGGTTGCCCACTTTCACCGATCTTATTTGCGATAGTGAAAGAAATTTTGGCAAATGTTATAAGGGAGGATTCAAGATTGAAGGGGATAGGAGGGAAGGAGAAGATTAAAATAAATATGTTTGCGGATGACACATTACTGACATTAGAAGATCCCCTGAAGGCTGGGGAGCTGATTAAAGAGCATTTGAGAGAATTTGGGGAGATTACTGGTTTACAAGTTAATTGGGGGAAGTCAGAAATGATGTTATTTATTATAACAAAGAGGAGATGGAGGAAGGTAAAGTAAAGTTAGGTTTTAGGCTTAAAAATGTAGTATGTTATTTAGGAGTTAATATTGCAAAAGATTTAGATAGGTTAGAGGAAATTAATTTTGCAAGTTTGAAAAAACAGGTAGGGGAAAAGTTAGAGGTATATAGAAAATTAAAACATTCTTGGTTTGGTAGAATAGCGGTTATAAAAATGAAGATATTACCTAAGATTAATTTTTTGTTTAGAATGCTACCGATTAAAATATCGGATGCAGAGTTAAAGAGCTGGCAAAATATGATTAATGCTTATTGCAACGGAGATAAGAGAGCTAGGATTAACAAAGGGTTATGGTATAAGACACAAAAGAAAGGAGGTTTGGGACTTCCAAATATAAAGAATTATCATATTGCTAATAAGTTAACATATGTTATAAATAGTATATTAGGGGAGGAAGACTTAAAATGGCTAGGAACGCAAACAGGGGAACTAGATTTTAAATTGCAAAAAAAAAAATTTTTAATAATAAATTCAAAAGAAAGATTTGAGGGGACTAGACAACCCGTTGCTGAAAAACATTCTAGAGATCTGGGAGAAAGTTAAAGGAAAGTTAATACCAGGAGACTCTCCACTCGCCCCAGTGGTAGTTGTGGGAAATTTCCCAAGGAATTTAAAAGTAGAGTTGGAAGGAAGTCTGAAGGGTCAGGAAATTATTAAGTTAAGGAACTGGATGGAAAGAATGATAGATAAGGTGCAAATTAGAGAGTTGGTAAAAGGACAAAAGATAGCTTGGTTCAAATGCTTACAATTGGAAAAATGGACACAGGAATAGAAAAAGATAAATAAGAAGTGTAGAAATAATACAAGATTTGAAGATTTAATTGAATCAAGAGGAAAGAAGGAAGTAATTAAAACTAGAAAAGGTCTGACTAGCGAAATATATAGAAAACTGTCAGAGGAGGCTGAATATCGAGAGTCTCTTAAAATGATTTGGGAAGATGATTTAAAGGAACAAATTAATGAACATGACTGGGGGAGGATGTGGGATGCAAGAATGTTAAAACTTTTGTTGATTAGATAGATAAAAAAGTGTCCAAGAATTGTTGGAGGGGATGTCAGGAGGTTGGAACTTATTTCCATATGTGGTGGAGCTGTAAACATGTACAAAAATTTTGGGAAAGGGTGTTCAAAGAAATAAGTGAAATAATTGGAAGTAAATTGGAATTAAGCCCAAAGCTGGCTCTACTAGCAATATGGGATAAAGGAAATGAGAATATAAATAACAGAGAATTAATAAACAACCTCCTGGCTCCCGTCAGAATAATGATTGCTAAAAACTGGAAAGGGCAAGGGATATATACTATAGAAGAATGGTATAAAGAAATATGGGATATGGCATTTAATGACAAGCTAACATGTAAAATGAAAATAAAGAGGGGAATGTCCAGTAAGAATGATTTTGGAGATGTATGGAGCCTATTTTTGGAATATGTATTAAGAACGGGGAAGGGGCAAATACCTTCAAAAGAGTCTTTACACTTTTGGAAAGAAGAATAATGTATAATTGAAGGTCTCCTGGGGGGAGGGGAGCACGGGGGGTATGCGGTATGTATTGTATTTTATGTTGTTTTATGTTGTATTATGTTGAAAAATAAAAAATATTTTTAAAAAAGAAAGAAAATAGCCTACTATTGAGATTAGGATTGCAATCCTATACACAGTTTCCTGCAAGTAAGACCAATTGAAGAGAATATGGCTTACTTCCGAGTAAACATGCAAAGGATTCCAGTATTAGAAAAGTCTCTGCAACTAGTTGAGAGAAGGGGAAAGGGGATGACTTCTATTTAAAGAACATCCATTAATCACTTTTACATTTATTTTACAGGGAAATAAATCTGCTTTGTTGGGATAGCAATCAGAATATTTAAAAAAGAAACTGTAGATTCTAATTTCTGTACCCTGCCATAAACCATTAAAAATTGGATAATAAATGCCCTAGATACTGAAGGGTTTTCAGGAGAGTACCATAATATTAATTTTAGTTCCATATCTGTTTATTAAACACAATAAATGGAGTGATGCAAAGATACAAGTTTCCAAGGACCTCGGAGAAAGCAAAAATCATAGTTATTCTTAAACAAGGAAAGGATTTGTCTGAACCAGAATTGGCAATCAGACCTATTGCCCTTCTTAATCAGGATAAATATATTAGCTAAAAGATTCAATAATGTTACAAGCAATTGCACTGGAATAACCTGGATTCATTAAAGGTAGAAAATACTAATGAATGCATGTAGGCTCCTTAATTCAGCTCATAGTATTAAAATGTCAACAGAAAAACCCAATCATAAGGAATCCTGTTTCTTGATCAAGAAAAGCATTTGATTGCACAGAATGGAATTATTTATACCACGTTCTACAATTTAGGTTGGCAGAGAATATCTACTGGATCAAAATGATGTGTGTGAATCATATTTCTTCAATACATGTGAATCCAGTTAGCTCAGATATTTTCAATTATACAGGCTATAAATGTCAGGGATGCCCATTATCCCCTTTACTTTTTGCACTACTAATAGAACTCATTGCAGGAAACATTCAAACAAAGATAGAATAGGAAGATGTGAAGTTTGGAAGTTTAAGAAATGTAAGCTTAGTCCATATACAGATGATATAACTTGAATATTAGGAACTGGCAGAAACTTTTGGAACTGGAGAAACGTTTTGACAAGCATAAAATTAATTTAAGTTGGTCAGAATGGAACTTGGGAAAAGAGAAAAGGATCATTATAACAGAGGCATATTCTATTCCATTGAGAAAGCCTCCAATTAAATACCTAGTTATATGGATTAACCCTCATCTAAATGACAGCCCAGATACATACAACGGCCAGGAGTGCCTACTATCAGCTTCGGCTGATACGCCAGCTGCGCCCCTTCCTAGAGTTGGAAGACCTAAAGATGGTGGTGCACGCGCTGGTAACTTCGAGGCTCGACTTCTGCAATGCGCTGTACATAGGGCTACCTCTGTGCCTAGTCCGGAAACTTCAACTAGTTCAAAATATGGCAGACAGGTTGGTCACCGGTACATCTAGGAGTGACCATATTACGCCAGCTTTAAAATCGCTCCACTGGCTGCCAATTAGTTTCCGGGCTAAGTATAAAGTGTTGGTTATTACCTTTAAAGCCCTATATGGTTTGGGTCCAGGTTACCTGCGGGATCACCTTCTCCCATACAATCCGCCCCGCACGCTCAGGTCCTCTGGGAAGAACTTACTGCAGTCAGCCAAGACTAGGCTGACAACCGTTACCCAGAGGACCTTCTCTTCTGCCGCTCCCAGACTGTGGAATGACCTGCCGGAGGAGACTCGTCAACTTAACAGTCTTTTAGAATTTAAGAAAGCTATAAAGACTGTTCTCTTCCGGCAGGCATATCCAGTGGAATTTTAGAATGTTTTAAGGATGTTTTTAGGATGCTTTAGGATGTTTTAATGCAGTTTTAATAATATGTGTCATGTTTTAATCAGTTTTATGTATTTTATCATGTTGTTGTTCCCCGCCTCGATCCAGACGGAGAGGCGGGTAAGAAATAAATTGTTATTATGTTGTTATTATTATTATTGTTTACTATAATCATAATAAACTATTGTAGGAAGTCCACAGTGATCCTGAAAGATTGGCACAAGTAAAAAACTCTTGAGCTGAGAGAACATCACCTGGAAAATAAATGTGATCCTGGAATACTTCTTTTGTTTTTATATATGCTGTTGCAGGTGAATGCCTTGCTCATTAAAACATGACATAAATTAATATTAACCTTTATATTAGTCGATAAAGAAGCCAGAGTCCCAATCAAATTATTGTATCAGCCAGTTAACTCAATGAAATTAGCATTCCCTTGCATAAGGTGGTAGTATATAGAAGTTATACTGTCCTGGTTTACATCAGATAAAAGGGACAAGGATGAAGCAGTATAATTTAACAATTTTTATCTGCGGTATACTTTGTATATAATTAAAGATTTGTATATAATTAAAGCTAACCTGTGCATTAGCGATCTATTTAAAATTTGGCAAATATATAAAACCAAATTAAAACCTGGACTGTCTCCTTTGACAGCCAATAACTATAAGATAAAACAAATTAAGATAGGAAGTCTGATAAACATAGCTATTGGGAGGGACATAGTCTAATAGAGATTAGGAAAATGCTTAAGAATGGTTTTATAAAAAGCTGAAGAAGTGGCTGAAGAAAGCTAACAAAATCATATACATTTCCCCCCGATACTTATAGTTTAAAGGTAAAATAATGCACAAGGTGCAATCCTATGCATGCTGGCTGGGGAATGGGAGTTGCAGAACTTTTTTCTGTCTAAACATGCCCAAGATTGTACCTTTAACTGTTAAATATGGCTCAATAAAAGACTGCACCAATCTTGAAGGGTTCATCTAAAGCAAAGATGCACAACTTGCCTGCTCCTGTTGCGACCTGTGAGGACAATGGCACTCCACCCACTTTTTTCCTGCAGTCCAGCTAATCCACCTGCCAACTTCTTCCCCAGGCCCCTGCCCCCTCTCCCAGAAGGGAAACACTTTATCTCCAATAAGCTGCTGATCAGATAAGAGTTTTTCCCTGCTAGGGACTGGGGTAGGGCATGGGGAGGAAACTGAATGATTCATTCCTGCTTAATTCTGATGCTTGTCCTACACAGACTTGTCCTGCTTACTTCTGAGCAGACATGCAGAGGCTTGCACTGCTTACTTCTGAGGGAAGATACAAGTTGCTCATCTATACATCTGAATAGACAGACATGCAGAGACTTGGTATTGGAATGTCATTTGAAAGTGCTGCTGATTGATTCAGTCCTACTTACTTATGAGTAGAAAAAGATTCTGCAAGCATTTGTGGTAATGGAGAAACTACACAGCCCAGCTAGTGGTGGTGAGAGTACGCACGTGCACATATGCACAGCCCCTGCACCACCAGCCTCAGGGATGAAAAAGTTGTGCACCCTTGATCTACAGGCACTTTGAATCATCTGTATATAATAATAGCAAACTTAAACACAATCAGCAATTTATACCTGGCCAAATCGCAAAATGATTTTGGGTACATAGAACTGGATCTGGAAACACAACTCCAAAAAGTACACTACTCAAGGAAAATTTCTATAAATTAATACATGGATGGTAAATAACATGTTTTAGGTTTAGTAAGATTTACACACAAGCAGAAAAGAGCTAGAGGTGTGACTCCAGCATAGCACATTGTATTTATTATTGTTATTATTATTATTTTAAGTTTTGGGGAAGCAATAATAATTGAGATCAGAAAGATTTTAGGTTATAAACTTCCCTCAGCCCCATGTATTTTATTTGGCTATCAAAATTATAGTTGCACATTAAGATGGTGATTAATTTGCTGACAACTTTACACATGGCAATTAGGTATAGATGGAAGAAAATCAACCCACCAATGATTGATGTGTAGTATGAAAGGATATGAGACATGGCTTTATTGATAAAATTGACCAACATCATAAGAGTTAATACAGGGGAAGGTTAATGGAAGATCATTGTATAGGAAAGTTATACCTTTTTATTCTGCAGTAGAATGAGGGAGTTCAAGAGTTCAACTTTATTCTTGCTAGGGATGATTTAATAATAATGATAACACATTGGCTGAATTCAGACAACACGATAGTCAATGGTGGGGTAATAATCAACTTTACAGTTGTTCATCTAGGGGGTACTCCCCACACAACATGGTAATAAATAATCAACTGTGGTGTGGATTAGGATCAGCGCTGAGTTGACTATGGCAGCATTCGGACGACACGATAGTCAATACAACTGATTGCTTATTGCAGTTGCTTATTGTGTCGTCCGAATTTAGCCATTGAATATACTTAGTTCACTATTATTGATATTGTTAGTCATTTTTATTGTTTATGCTTATTGTTATCTTTACTTCTCATTACTTCTTTTGTTATTCTAGTTAAATTTGTATTGTTAATCATTGTTACTATTATTTTTTTAAAAACTGACTTGTATAATGTCCACTGTAAGAGTCTTTCCTTTGAATTAAGAGGGATAATACAACATCTTTGGCACTCATATTAAATGAAATTATCTGATTCTTACTAAAAACAGAAAAAAGAAACTTCTCCAAATTACACTCAGGTTTCAAGATGGGGAAGTTTCATCTAGGCCTAGTTTAAGCTGATTTTAAAACTTTTCTCAAAAGCTCTGCTATGTATTATTCCCATTTTTACTATATCTTTCCAATCAAAAATAGTTTATAGCAACAAATGAAAACACATGAAATAGTAAAACTTTTAAAATAGCAGTGAAAAGCATACATTTTCCTCTCCTAGTGAAGACAGTGGGAGGATTTGCAGGTCACGATGATGCAACCAATCTATGGTCAGTTTAGCGTGACATGCAAACCAGGAACTCTAGCTTGTCTATCCTCAGATAAGCCAGAGAAATGACCCCAAAAGAAACCCTGGATTATTTCTTCACGTTTTGGAAGGGTCCTTGTCCACCAATAACCACTAGAACAGTCTGTAGACAGGGAGATGAAATGGGAAGCAGGGCCATTCCACAAACCTTGTGGAATGTTTCCTCTTACCTTCCCATCCCTTTTTCTTTGTTAGATTGTAAACCTGCAGGCAGAGATGGTCTTGTTTAACTGCTTGTATGTAAACTGCTCCGGCAGTCATTTTGGCGGAGGGGCAGAATAAAAATACTTTTTTTAAAAAAGAGAAATGTTAAGCAAGGGTTCCCCTGGAACTCTGGTTTATCATGATGTGTGAACCAGGTCACTCAAAACAGCTAATTAATATATATTAAACAAAAAGTAATCAAAGCTGAAAACAGCATAAAACAAACCAAGAGAACTCTTTTTAAAAGTGTATCTAAATCAGCAATGAAATCAAAAGCTTGTTGAGAAATGTAGTGTTGTTCAAATGCTTACAGAACATAGACAAAAAGGATGATAATCTAACCTCTTGGGGCAGGGAATCCCACATTGAGGATGCTGCTACAATGAAAGCTCTCTTGCATGTTGCCAGCAACTCAGCCACAGTAAAGGCCAAGAAGCCCCAATTAGTACAGCTAAGGTAGGCAGATTCACATGGAAGATGATCCTTCAAGTAGCCTAGTCCCAGGCTGTTAAGAGCTTTAAAGGCAATAGGAAGACCATTTTATTTTCCTAGGCATTTTAGCATTCTAGTCTTTTAACTTTGCTGTTTTAAATCTGTATCTTAAATCTCTGCATTGCTACTAGATTGCAGTATTAAGGTTTTATGTTTTATATTGTTTTATGATGTACCTTGTGGTTTTAGTTTTTGAGAACTGCCCAGAGAACTTTAGCTATTGGACAGTATAGAAATGTAATAAATAAATAAAACAAAAATAAACAGCCAGCACCTTGAACTGCACTCACAAAACAGTCTGACAAACAGTCCAACTGATATAATAAAAGATTCATATGATCCCAACACTTTGCATTAGTCAAGATTTTCACGGCAGCATTCACCACCGAAGCTTCCAAGTGGTCTTCATGGATACCCCCACACAGAATATGTTAAAGTAGTCAAGATGCAAGTAATGGAGGTATGATTGTGGCCTTGTCCCAATATTTATATTTATATTTATTTAATATTCATGTAACACCTTTTACCAGAATTGGTTCCGGGATAATTGACACATTTAAGACTGAAATGTGAGTAAGCCCCACTGAAAAGAGTAGGACTTATGTCCAAGTAAACATGCCTAGGATTGTGTTGTTGTAAAACACCAAAACCTCATGATAAAAAACAAACTGAAAATATACCCTTTAAGGAACTAGCTCTTAAAACTTCCAGAGAGAATTTCATTTCATAAGATGAAACTAAGATTTTAACGGATACCAATCTAATTTCTGACAAGGAAGCAAGGCCACATCTGAAAGTCTACAAATCCATTGAAGTTCATATGGAGATATTCTCTAAAATCCTCTGGTTTCAAACCATATTGTACAATAATTTCAAGATACAAACATTTTCCTTTCTAACAAGAAAACAACGAGTAGATGCAACTATCAAGACATGTTAAAAGATTTAAGGAGATAAGTGAGATATTAGGTAAGAACGTGGAAGCAAGTCCAAATATAGCTTTATTGGGGTTATTTGATAAAGAATATGGTAATAATAATATAAAAGAATTGATAAACAATCTCCTGACACCGGCGAGATTAATGATAGCTAAAAGCTGGAAAATACAAGGGAATTATAGTATAGAAGAATGGTATAAAGGAGTGTGGGATATTGCAATTAATGATAGACTAACATGTATAATGAAAGTTAAGATGGGATTAACTAAAAAGAATGATTTTGGAAGTATTTGGGGAGTATTTCTAGAATATGCTTTAGAAAAGGGGAGAGGTTGTACACCTTCAAAAGAATCAATGCAATTTTGGAAAAATGTATAAAATAATAGAGAAAGAAGGTCTCAAGGGAAGGGGAGCACGGGGGGGTTGTCGAGGGTTATATTTGTATTGTGTTTATTTTATGTGATATATGTTGAAAATTAATAAAATTATTATATATAAAGAAAGACATGTTAAAAGACATGGGCCTGGTTTGCACATAACAACTAACTATAGCTTTAAAAACCCAGTTAGTTGGGGGGCACGTGCCCATTTGCCACTTCTGCTTTGCATCAGCTTTCATCAACAACCAAGGAACACCACTCCTGGGTTATTTGATGTGACATGCAAACCAAGTTGAATGCAATAATTCTGCAACCAATTCTCATGAACTGGCACTATGGCTGTAGGGACAAAGAAGTGATTAGAAACTCAATAGCTTCACAAATTAAGCTATTTTGTTTAAACAACAAAATAGCATTTACCCAACTCACCCACCCCCATATCCACAAGAAGCATTTCTGATTGCTTGTTTACATAGCAGCAGTATTAACTGCTTGGTCACCAGGTTTTCACCTCCACCCTTAACAATTAAATAAAATATTTAGAGAGGGTGATGTAAAGACAAGGTCTCCTCCAAACCTAATACAGCAGAGCATATTTGTTCTTTGCAAGCTACAGACTAAAGCTTGAATTGCAAGTTTGTTTGTTGATGTAACATGACAGATCACAGGTCTGCATCCTAACAGCTGCAACTGTTCTAGCAGGACACTCTGTCTTGGGACTATTTAACCCTAGGAATGAAAATGTTTTAGATCTGTGAATTCCAAAAGCATAACAGCAAAAGAAAACCTTTTCCAAATTGGGATATGTCTAAGGGAATTCAAGATTCCAGGTTGTAAAGCACAGTCACTTACATTCCGTAACAGCCACACAAATGAACAGAACCTCTGAACTTCTGTGGCTATTCATATTTAAACTTCTAGGAAAGTAAGTGTGACTCCTATAGCTGGACTTTCAGTTACAGAGAGTGTAGGCCCTTGCTACCTGCTTTTCCTCCCTGTCTGAAGCTTTTATTTTTCTGCTTATACTCACATACAACAATATAATATCTGTATTTGTACTTACTACAAATGCTGGGAGGGGTAAGAGAGGTCCCTCTTCTCCAAAAGTACTATAACTTCCAAGCCAAAGTAAAATAACAAAACCTTCCAAAAATAGGCATCACCACTATATATGAAATTAATATATTGACTCCAATATTAAGTTTAATTTTATTTAATGTAACTCAGGACTAAAAGAGAAACTTTTCCTATATGAATATTGAAATGCTGGAGATAGTGCTCTGGAAGAGATATGGGAGGGGGGAGAGACTGGGAACTATCACAGAATCTATGTAGAGGGAATTTGAATAGGTGCATGTTGGAAAGGACAGAACATACTGGTGTTGTGGCAGTACTCAAGGCATAAAGTTGCAGGAAGCCTCTGAAAAGCAACAGGGCCTCTCACTCCCATGGGAAAAGGGAAGAGGCAGAACACTGGAGCTGCAAATCCAAGGTTGAACAGGATGGTGGCAACATGTGGGTCAAAGGTCAACCAGCTAGCCTGCTCTGGTTTCCATGGATATGTGGTCTATTCATACAGTACACAGAGGGCTCTTCACAGCCACTTTACACACAATTGAGCTACTACTCAAGGCTCTGCAAGCCTGATCTTGGGAGTACAACACATTAGATTGGAAAGTTTAATGGAGTCAATTAAAACAGAGAATAACCACTGAAGAGAACTGGTTCTGGAGAATTTAAGATACATTGTCACAATTACCTAATCACATCTGCAGGATAAATACCAGAAGGATGGATGAGGGGAATTATCTTACTGTCATATGATGTTACCTGTATGTCATCCATGTTGTCAGCAGGCAACAACAAGAATCACTAATGATTCAGCATGTCTTGGAAGCTACTGAACAGCAAAGAATCTAAACTCATGTAGAAAGCTCTTTTTCGGGGAGATATATAAATGTAAATAATAATAATAATAATAATAATAATAATAATAATAATAATAATAAACAACCTGTGCTTGCTTGCACTCAGCCAGCGCTTCGAGAAGCCGGCTAAGTCCCGACCACAGGGCTCAGCTAGGTCTTCGAATCAAGGGCTGAGTGCACTTTCCTTCTCCTTTGCCTTCCCCTTGCAGGGGAAAGCGAGGTACAAGCAAAATGAGCTCCAGCTGAAAATTTGATTAGGGATCCAATGATGTCACAAGACGGGCCCTGCCCCTGATGTCACAGGCGGGGGCCGACACACTAATACGATCTAACTCTTGGGAGCACAAGGGGGAGGGGCAATCCAACCTCCACCCCGAATCTTCCCCCCTCCTGCACTAGGACAACTATTATTCTATGATTCTATGACTAAAACCCCAGTCAGAAGCCAAATTGAAAATGTTCTAGATAATCCATTTCACTCAAAAGTGGTCAGAAAGTGGCCAATTTCCTGATCTTTGTAAGCATCACTGAAATCATGAGAACTGGAGATGTCTGAAAAACTGCATGCAGTTTCTGTTAAACCACTACCAATTTTTCCCATTGATTAACACCGAAGATGACTTAGGGAGAATACAAACATAAAATACCAGGAAAACATAGATACTAGTTTAAAATGTGATATAAATATCCTAAGCAAGATAGAAGGTGGGTAGCAAGCTACTTTAAATGAGCTCATATCAGATCTATATTTCAGGCTATGTATGCAACATTGGGATTGGATTGACTCACTTGCTTTGGTGCAGCCCAGTCCATTCATAGGTTAAACAGTCCATGAACTGGAATTATGAATGAACCTGGTCACTGTCATAGAATCATAGAATAGTAGAGTTGGAAGGGGCCTATAAGGCCATCGAGTCCAACCCCCTGCTCAATTCAGGAATCTACTTTGAAGAATCCTTGACAGATGGTTGTCCAGCTGCCTCTTGAATGCCTCTAATGTGGGAGAGCCCACCACCTCCCTAGGTCATTGGTTCCATTGTCATATTGCTCTAACAGTCAGGAAGTTTTTCCTGATGTCCAGCAGGAATCTGTTTTCCTGTAACTTGAGCCCATTCTTCCGTGTCCTGCATTCTGGGTTGATCGAGAAGAGATCCTGGCCCTCCTCTGTGTGGCAACCTTTCAAGTATTTGCAGAGTGCTATCATGTCTGCATAGACTGTGTCATAAGAATGAAATGCAAATTTCATGATACTATTTCCCAAAATGAATGCAATAATTTTGCAACTAAACTACAATGCACTGCCACTGTAGTGACAAAGAAGTGATTAGAAACTCAATCGCTTCACAAATTATACTGTTTTAATTAGTCTAAAATATGTCTCCAATGCATTTACCCAACCCCCCACATCCACAAAAGGGACTTCTGTCTACTTGTTTACATATGAGATCTACATTTCAGGCTCTTAAGACACCATTCGGATCAGCTTGACTTTCAAGAATAAAATATCTCAGCCCAGCTCTACTCTAAAGATCTGGTTCTAGGTATCAAATGCTGGCAGCTTTTTTTCAACCCCCACAAAGCTTACACATTACTCCTCTCTCACTCCCATAAACCCCAGATTGTGTTTTTAATCAATTAGCTGCCTGAATTTAACAAATTCACACAATTAAATTTAAATACATCCACTTCCACACCCACAGTCACCGTTGCAGTATCTCAATGAAGGTGATTTTTTTAAATGATTTTTTTTTTGGATTCTGAAGGAAGGTTTCTCTTAAATATAACATAGAATTTAACAAGCTAGTAGCAATGATAGCAAGATGGAAAAGCTTTGTTTACCTAGTATGTCTGGTCAGTGCACACAATAGGAAGCTCTTTAAAAGTCTGAAAGCCCTAAAGTCTTTGGTTGTTGTTACTCCCAACGATTAATCAGGAAGCAAATTTTAATCTGCAAGTAAAAATGCAGGAGGCCCAGGAGACCACATATTTTACTTTCCCCTCCCCCATTCCTGTGTATTTCAGAACACATATCTGTCCACATCCATTTCCTTCATCAGGTTCCATAGCCTGAATTAATCCTTATCCTCACCCCTCAAATGAGGACAGCCTGTAGATGTCTGTGAAATTCACAATTTCACAGACAGTACAGGCAGAAGGGAAGCTCTCTATTATTTTCTTTCACGGGATACTGAGAGAAACATTCATCCCAGTATCATAGATCCAATGAGATATCATGTTCCCGTGACAATGTTATGATCTCTGCAGACTCTACTGCAGAGGGTCTTCCTCCACCTCTCCCCACCTGTGAGGATTTGCAGATTTGTGGGCAGCCTCAATAAACCATTTCTGGTCCTGTACTGTAATAGGCAAAGGCGGACTCCAAAATGGAATTACATGCTGTGGTGTTCTACTGTTTAAAGATGTGAATGTGTTGCAAAAGTTATTACTGGGAGATGCATTTAGTTATATGTCTTTAGAAAGTAAGAATTATAACTAGTGGGGTGAATGACTAGGCCGCAGTGTACTCACTGTTTGGAGTTGCAGGTCTGGGTGAGTATGGAATGAGTGGTGAGTGCTGATTGGCTAGCTGTTTGGAGTGCCTGAATTGGTGGAGTTTGTGAGAGTGAGAGGAGCTGGGAGCGATTACGCAGGAGGGGTTGATTGTGGGTTGATTTGGGGGAGAGAGAGAGAGAGAGAGAGAGAGAGTATCTGATGACGTGTTTGATTGATTTAATATAGTGAGAAGAAACAGTTTAGCTTTAAGAACAGTTGGAAACATATAAGCATTGTACTTGAAACCACTACTCAAATGAACGGAGGAAACCAATAAGCTCACTTTGCACGCAATATACTTCATGTTAATAAATCTTGTTAATTTCATTCAACTGGTGAGGTCATTGAAGTGTACCTGAGGAAGGTACTGGTGGCAGCGGGAACATAGAGGCTTGTCTGAGGCCAGGTTGCTGGGCTGTGGAGCTGTGGGGCCTAATAGTAAAGGCTGGACAGGGGCAGCTGCAGCAAGAGGCTAGGATAAGTTGTCACACATGCAATCTTTGAATACCATGTACAGCAAGGTTTGTTTGTTTGCCATCCTAGCCACAAGATCCTCCTGAGGTAAAGAAACAAGGAGAGCATGTCCTTCCCAACCAAGAGATAGACTCTGCTCCACCTCCTTCTTATTCAAAGAAATATATTCCAGGGAGATAGCTTTCAGACAGAAGTGAAAGTATGTGTTTCAAATAGTTCCCTTCTATCTCATGAAGAAAGAATAGCCAACACAATACACAAGAAATAAACGAACGTGTCAGTGCTGAGCCTTAGGCAGCAGTTAAGACAGTGACAGGAATCGGACACAGGAATTGCTGTTGTTTCCCTGGTAAAGACTCAATCTAACATGGAAGCCTGATAGTCCTATCAGGGAGGAGCCAACAGCCACCCTGGACTGATGTAGTCACTGCAGAATCTACAAACCCCCTCATCTCGTGGGGACCACTCCAACATATAGCCCAGTAATTCACTGCATTGGACAGTAGCACCCAGATCTGTGAGTTCCCCAGGTTCTAGTAGTGGCCTGGCAACTCCTGACTGCGTGCCACGTTGTTGAAGTGATGTGTTTCTAAGAGTCAGGTCACCTTTCACCACTTGGAATCTGTGCTACTATGGTAGTTGCTTTAAAAATTGCAACTAAAAAGAAAGCTACAAACCACCTGAAACTACAAACCTGATCCTTTGGGGAAGCAAAGAGGTTGAATACCACAACCGCAGCTAGATGAACTGGCCATCAGCAATACCACTATTGTATCTGGATTCAACTTCAGTTTATTGGCCCTCATTCAGCCCATTTGCACAGCCAAGTACTAAACTATCACTTCTACCATTTCACCTGAATCCTATGAAAAAGATAAGAGTTGCATGCCTTCAGCATACTGATGGCATTGCACTTCAAATCTCCAAATCGTACTGTTGCACCATGTCCTGCTTTGTTGGTCCCTGTTCGACAGCTGGTTGGCCACTGCGTGAACAGAGTGTAGGACTAATGAACCCTCGGTCTGATCCAGCATGGTACTTCTTATGTTCTTAGATGACTTCACCTTACAATTTCGTGTTAAATGCATAGAGGACAAAATGAACTTTGTGGAACCCCAAAGGCTAAGCACCAAGGAGTCAAGCAGAAGTCCCAAACATTTCTGAATCGAATGTCCAAATTTGAGTTGAACCACTGTAGAGTAGTCCCACCCAAGCCCAATTTAAACCTTTCCATAGTCAATGGGATCAAAAGCTCCTGAGAGGTTCAAGAGAATTAAAGAGTTGTACTCCTGCTTTCTCTCCTGCAGAACAATTAACCTAGTTTCAACCCTAAAAACAGACCAAAAACCCAACTCAAAAGGATCCAGAAAATCAGTTACCTCCCAAAAGTACCTCGCTCTAGCTGACCACCCCATGCTTGAGCACTTTGCCCCAAGAAGGGTATAAAGAATTTCCCCTAGATGTGATTACACTAGCACCTCCGGTAATTTTTAAAGAGGAATTTATACCTTCCAGGGCCCAGCTTATTTATATCTTCCAGGACCAAGATTATTTTTAGTATGGAGGCCATATCCTAGCTACTAGAAATTATCTGTCACAGGGGGCAAGGGTTGAGCAGACAAGTGGTCAGCCAAACCTGACCAATCACCTTTCCACATCTAATTATACCTGACCAGATAGTGCTCTGGACATCACAGATTGAAAAAATGTGGTGTCTATGCCATGATGGCTGCAAGTGATTTTGTCTTCAAAATGTCTAGTAAACAAGTTATGGTGTGCTACTGAGCATTCTAATGCTCCCATCAGGCCAGAACTCAAAAGACTCCAAACCACTCAGAAGAGCTTCACAGGAGAACATTGAGAGGATACAATGGTGGAGGGGGGAAATTGGTTCCATTATCTTGCAACTTTTATTATCCAGACATTTCTACTAATGTTCAACTGAAATCTACCCTCCTGAAATTTAAATCCATTGAATCTGGGACAGCAGAGAGCAAGAATTAGCCCTTTTCTACATGACAGCCCTTCAGGAATTTGAAGAATTGTATCACATTCCCACCCCACACCCAGCAGTCTTCTCCGGTTTAAAGATACCCAAATCTTTCAACCTTTCCTATCAGGACTTGTTATTCATACCAAAGACCATCTTTCTTGACCTTCTCTGGACTTATTTCTATTTGTCTACATTCTTCTCAAGTAGGTCTCCAAATGTTTGGGACTCCCATAAGGCTCTACCAGCCAATTGTCAGGATTGCTGGGAGTTGACGTCCAAAACATCTGGAGATCTACTTTCTGAACACTTTTGATCTAAATAATAGTTTAAAATGTTGAGAAGTAAGTAGTTGCCCCAGGATTGAGTCCAGCAGCAGCCCATTCAAAACTTCCCTCCAGTTTGATGAAGAACCATCATCTGACATTATCATATAACCAGTTTGCTAACCAAAATTTCAAAGGCAATTTTGTCAAATCCTTTGCTGATATCAAGATAAATTATGTCCACAGCATACCCACAATGCACTAAGCTAGTAACCAAGAGAAAGAGAGAGCTTAGATCTGTCCGGCAGAATGTATTTTTGACAAAACACTGCATTGATATTAAAATGCTTAAAAACTGACTCATTTATAATTTGTCTCTTCCCTGGTATAAAAGTCAGACTGATTTGCCTGTAGTTTCCTAGATCCTCATTTCCCCTGTTTTTGAAGACTAGGACAACATTTCCATGTGTTCAGTCCTATAGCACCTCATCCATTCTTCTGGGATTTCTCAAGGACGATAAGACAGCAGTTCTGAGAGTACAGCAGAAATTTCCTTTAGTATCAAGGATGCAATTCATCTGGCCCTAAAGACTTGAACTCATTTAAGGTAGCTAGGCATTTCCTGAGTAGTTATCAAGACTCACCTGACCATGACCATGACCCTGGGGAGACCACCTTTTGTGGAAAAGCCCAGCCCAGCAGGGAGAAGTTGGCTGCAGTGATATAAACCTCTCAGTCTCTCCTAGGCCTTTGGAGAGATAACGGCTCCCTATTAGACTCCATAAACTATCCCAGCTTGTCCTAGCTCCAGTTTTGATTTACCCATTCCAACGTAAGGGGAACTGACGACATACACCATTTCTATATCAATCTTGAACTGTAATCCTGAGCCCTTGCCATTTATGCTACTTTTTGTGGGGTTGCACATAGTTCTCCTTTTGGGAGAAATCAGAGGCAAAACTGAAGTTGGACTGTCCAGTCTGTTTTTTGCCACCCATTAACATTTCACCACACTTACTGAGCAGCAGCTCTAGCATTTCCGCCTTCTTCCTTTTTCTTGCTCTTATCAGCCTCTCACCAGCCTCAGCTTATTCTGATTTTTAGGTTCCTGACACTGTTCCCACACGTCTGGGCTACTCATCTATATTTACTTTTGGTGGCCTGCTGTTTCTTACATTTGTTATAGATGTCCTTTTTTATATGTGTCCAGATCATCATTAAGGTGTTCGTGCATCCACACTGATTATTTTAAATGTTTCCCATTTTTCTTTCTCATTGGATTTGTTTGTGATTGCATCTTTGTGATTGTGAACTCTTCCTTCAGGAACTCCTACCTATTTGGGGAGCTTTTCCTCATTAGTTTATTTAGCCATGAAATCCTACCTAGCATTTTTCTGAACTTACTTTAGTTTTCCATAGATCAAGAATTCCAGGATTACATAGTCACTTTCCCCCAACATTCCCAATACTTTAACCTCACTGATGAACTCTTCCCTACTTCTTAAGATTAAGTCAAGGATAGCTGATCCCCTCATTCCTTCCTCCACCTCCTGAAACAGGAAGCTGTCAGCAAGACATGTAGGAATTTGTTGGAGAATCCATGCTCAGTGGAATTTTGTCTCCCATCAGATATCAAAGTAGTTGACATCCCCCATTACACATCATCAACATCCTTTATTATGGTGGTCTGAAGTAGACTCCAATCACCGTGTTTTTATTTATTTATTCTCCTTTTATTTTTCTTCATGTGTTCTCCAAAGAATTTACTGTCTTTAATTCCTGTACAGTTGTTCACATTTTTGATATAATAATACTACTTCCCCTTTCTTTCTGATGCATCTATTCTTTCTGAACAAGTTATATCTTTCAATTGCTACATTCCAATCATGGGAGTCATTCCACCAAATCTCAGTTACACCTATGAAGCTATATTTACTTTCCTGTACTAAGAATGCAAGCTCATCTTGTTTATTTCCCATACTCTATGCATAAGTGTATAGACATAGAAAGCCTTAGGTATTACACTCCAATGTCTCTCCTGCTATTTAAGTTTGGAGTTTGCTATACACCCCAACAACTCCCCCAGTATCTCCTGTAGCACTCAAGTCCCTATCTTTAGGCTTACCTTTGGGCTTTTGTCTCCTATACACCTTTACTCTGGAATAAGTATCACTGAGTTTAATAGGACTTCTTAAAAGTATCTCTAGGAATGTAGTCTTACAGAGCAATTCTATACTTGGATAAATGCCAAGTTCTACACCTAGGAAAAAGAAACTAAATATACAGTTACAAGATGGGGGATAATTGGCTAATCAATACCACAAGCGAGAAGGATCTTGGAATTGTTGTAGATCACAAACTGAATATGAGCCAACAGTGTGATGTGGCTGCAAAAAAAGCAAATGCTATTTTGGGCTGCATTAATAGAAGTATAGCTTCCAAATCGCACGAGGTACTGGTTCCCCTCTGTGACAGTTCGCTAAGAATCTGGTGGAGGCACCGGAACTTAAACAACCATGGAAGTCCTTTGTTTAACAAAACTTGAACTTTATTAATAACAACTTATCCATTAACTTTTCCTAAATGGGTGCAACTATTAAATAACTGTCTCAAAGGTCTCTTCAGAGCTCTGTACGTTGCCCGGGTAAATTGGATGACGTTTCCCATACGCTCTTGCACGTGTTAGCCAAAGCGTAGCCATCTTTGCTTACATGTACAGAATTCTGGGAACCTTGCTCAAGGCTGAAGGAAAATTTTAAGTGCATATGCAGCTGAAAAGGCCTTGCCACAAGCCCGTTTTCATCTGGTTGTAGCATTTGTCCTAATGCAAGGCCGTCAGCGCACCTTATCAGAAGCTACAGAAGCTACCCCAGTAACAATTGAAACATGCGCAGTAGCTTTCAACAGTGGGTCAAAGGGCAGTGACTCTCTCATTGGAATGCAGGGGTTTTTGCTTGCGCTGTATAAAGCAATGACGTAGATCTTATGCTGTATAGTATAAAAGAGGGGGCTTGCGTGCCCCTAGGTGTGGCTCTGGTAGGCTGGCAGCTTGCTAGAGTGCACCCGCTCAGCTGAACATAATAAAAGTGCGTTGGACCAGATCTTTGGAGTCTGTGCTTCTTAGTGAGAATTGGCATATCTCCTAGGAAAACGAGCCTGTTACTTTTGGGCAACACACGTAGCAGGCTGCCCAATTCCCTGCTCCTTACAGACCTTCTGTCCACCGATGTCTTCTCTTTCCTCTTTTCCACAATCCCTTAAAATCTTTCTTCTTCTCTTCTTCCTCCGCTTATTTTCCTTCTCCCCTCCTCCTTCCTCTCTCTCCACCTCCAACCGACTCCAACCGTCACACCCTCCTTTTCCCCTCCTTCCGTTACTATGACATTCCGTTACTATGACAACCATGCCACATTCTTCACCCCTAGTTTGTAAAGGTCCATCCCTGGACTCTTACACTCCTTGCCAATTAATTAACATCCCTAAGAGAATAATATTAGAAAACAAATTATTGTACAACCTACACTACAATAATGTCTTTTTACAATTTTCCTACTTGGTCTCAGTCTAACATTGTTCTATCCACCTCTGTGGAGGCATCGCCTTATTTGGTGTCTGAGAAACCCGCTGTTCGTGTGATATTGGCATGGTATCTAAAGCAAAATCCCCCTTCCAGGATGGCTCAGCAATACCTCGTACACCTTCTCTCACTAAACCACTCTCTTCCACCTCTCCTTGAGCACCTGCTCTTGACTCCAGACCAACCCCTCCACAACCTATCCACACTCCCTCTCTCATATTTGGCAGATTCCACGATGACCATTGTATAGCATTCTCCCACCAGTTCTCTGGTATGGCTCTGCCCTTTGCCACATCCCTAGAGTTACTCATAGAATCTTTTGTTGCACATTTCCTTTCTCTCACATCTATCAACTGTCTGTAATTCTCTATCTCCTTATCAGACGAACAAAGTTTCAACTTATTTCTATGTACAGTTTTTCTTACTTCCCCAGTGACATTTGCTATTACAACAACAGGAACATTTTCAAATGGCATCTTAACTACTTCATAAATATCTTTCTCCCAATAATTTTCTAACTTATTCTTTCTTTGTTTTTTTAACCACACTTTGTCTCCAACTTTTATTTCCGGCAACAGTAATCCTTCATCATAACTCCTTTTTTGCTTACTCTGTTCCTTATCAATATTAACCCTTACTTGTTTATACAATCTCTGCAATCTTTGATGATGACATTTCACCCAATCATGAGGACCAGTAGTCACAACTTGATCCTTTGTTTTGCTCCCGGTGACTATGTCAGCAGGTAACATCTCTCTTCTGCCAAACAGCAGATAAAAAGGCGCAAGCCCCGTAGAACTCTGAATGGTGTTATTATACAGGGACATCACCCCAGATAGGTGATCTGACCAACATTTTTTTTCTCCTTCAGCTAATCCTCCCAGTAAGTTTAGCACCACTTGATTTATTCTCTCACACATCCCATTTCCTTGGGGATGATAGTTGGTAATATGCATTTTCTTTATTCCATATAATTGACACAATTCCTTAAATAACTCAGACTCAAAAGCTGTCCCTCTGTCTGTTAAAACTTTTTCTGGATATCCATAAACATTCACACATTTCTCTACAAAAATCTTAGCTGTCACCTCGGCACTACAGTTTTTTACGGGCACAGCTACTGCGAACCAAGTAAAGTGATCTACTATGGTAAGTATATATTGATATCCTTTTGTAGACATTGGCACTTTCAAATGATCTAATGCTACCAATTCCAATGGCCAACTAGAAAGAATAGGCACTAGTGGTGCCTTTTCTTTTTTAGCAATACCTTTTTTAAAATTACAGGTTTCACACTGACCCAACCCTTTACATCTTTCTGCATATTTGGCCATTAGAAACTAGTTCATAATAGGGCTTCTGTTTTTTCCATGCCCCAATGTCCAGAGTCATTGTGATATCGTTCTAGTAATTGAGGTACACACTCAGGAGGGACCACTGTTTGATACACCCTTTCTGATGTTCTAGGATGAAGAATAATCCTAACTAACTTTCCTTTATCACTAGCTTTGACTGCTGTTTCAATAAACACAACTTTTCTTTAGTTAATTGTCTGTTGGCAATTTCTCTTTCAGTTCCATTACTATTTAACCATCTTTTTATCCAAGCAATATTTTCATTTTTATTTTGCAACCCTGCCCAATCTTCTTCCTCATTCCCAATTTCTAATACTTGTGGTAAGACAGCCATTGTGTTTTCTCTCTTATCCTTGTTCCAACATGCTCTGACAATTTCAAGGGGTATCTGTACCCAACAAGGCATTTCCACTTCCTCCTCCACATCCCTTTTCTCCTCTTCCGGAGGCCCTCCTAATCTTGAAAGAATATCTGCATTCAAATTATGTTTTCCAGGTCTGAATTTTATACTAAAATTGAAGTTGGCCAAACGGGAAACCCACCTCTGTTCCAATGCTCCTAATTTTGCTGTTCCCAAATAAACAAGTGGGTTATTATCAGTCAAGACTTCAAAAGGAACATCTGTTAAATAGTTCTTAAACTTTTCTGTGATTGCCCAGACTAGAGCCAATAACTCCAGTTTGAAAGAACTATAATTTTCCATTTTTATCTCACTTTGTTTCAGGCTGCGACTAGTATATGCAATTACCCTCTCGTGCCCCTCTTGCTCCTGTGCCAACACAACTCCCAGTCCTTCAAAACTGGCATTGGTGTACCCCTTAAAAGACAGACTGTAATCTGGGTATGCTAGGACTGGAACCGAAGTTAACTCAGTCTTCACATCCTCAAAAGCCAATTGGCAGGCTGGTGTTCAGTTAATAGTGCGGTCTCGCTTTTCTATTTTTACTCCTTACAGAAGATCAGTTAATGGTCTTACTTTCTTTGAAAAGCCCTTAATAAACTTTCTATAATATCCTGCAAATCCTAAAAATTGTCTTACTTGATGAACAGTCCTGGGAATCTTCCATTCCTTAAGTACTCAAATCTTTTCAGGGTCGGGAGCCACTCCGGCTGCTGATATAACGTGCCCCAAATACCGTACTTCCTCTTTAAAAAGGAAGCATTTTGCAGGCTTAATCTTGAGGCCCCTCTGTCCCAGTCTAGTAAATACAACATCCAGATGTTCCACATGTTCTTCAAAACTTTTAGAAAATACTATTATATCATCAAGCTATAGAAGGACAGATTCGAAATGCAAGTCCCCTAAGCACCCCTCCATCATATGGGAGAAGGTGGCTGGAGCATTCACTAATCCAAAAGGCATACGAAGAAATTCATAAATTCCCATAGGGGTCGTGAATGCAGTCTTCTCTTGATCTTCTGGTGCCATAGGAATCTGCCAATACCCACTTGCAAGATCGAGGGTGGAGAACCATTTAGCAGAGCTCAGAGACCCTAATGCATCCTCCACACGGGGTAATGGGTGAGCATCCAGATGAGTTAACTTATTTAACTTTCTGTAATCCACATAGAAACGCAATGTCCCATCCTTCTTTTTAACTAAAACAATGAGTGCAGACCAAGGGCTAAACTCTCCACTATTACTCCTGCATCCTTCATTTCCTGCACCATTTTTCTTACTGGTTGATACCATTTAGGAGGGATGCCTCGGAACGTTTCCTTTATGGGAGGGTGTGTAGTAACAATCCTGTGTTCAACTCCCACTGCCTTCCCAAAGTCACTAGCATGCTTGGAAAACACTGAACTGTGTCGATGTATCAGTTCGTTAATTATGCCTTGCTGACTTGCATCTAATGTCTCCAAGGACACATTTGATGTCCTTCGACCACTGTTCATCACCTTCCGAATGGCACTTCCCCAATGCTTGGTTACATGTCCATAATTGTTCATACATCTCCACACGAGTCGCCATCCCTAACTCTTGCTGTGGGACGAGTTTAAGAATGCCATTGGTAAAATTGCACACTCTCAATGGGATAAGACCTTGTCCAACCTCCACCAAACTCCTTCCTACTCACCAGTCTGGGTGTCTTAAAGAATCTTCTATTAGAAGAGTACATTTCTGACCTCCTTTTGGAACTTTTACTCTCCCTAGAACTCTCAGTCCTTGTTGGAATCTCTATTATTTTATTAGCAACACGAGTCACTTTCCCAACCCTTCCGTTGACATCAGTGTATCCTACATAGTCCTGTACGCCCTGCCAAACATGTTTCCATGCAGCTTGATGGGTCCTTCCTTCACTTTCTTGCAGTTTCTCCAAGAGCTCAGGAATGCACTCCTGTAATACGTTCATACCAATTATTAGGGGGGGGGGGAGAGATCTTTGCTTTCCACTGCCACCACAATACAGCTCTGCTGGCCCATTAGTTTACCTAAACATTCCATTTCCTTTTCCACATATCCTACTTGAGGGATTTCCTGAGTGTTTCCACCAATGAGAGGGGCCCAGCCTTGAGGCAAACACTTCATTTCTCTCCTGCTCCAATGCTGTTAAAATTTCCCTAACTGTATTGTGGTTAATTGAGAGCCAGTATCAATCAAAGCAGGTACACTGATCCCTCCAAAGCTGACTAGGACTACTGGCCGTTTTCCTACTAACCTCTCCTCTAATTTCTCTGGGGAGTGCTGTTGTTGATTCTGCCCCGATGTTCCTCCCCTGAACCAGAGGCTGCATCATTTAACGGTGACCTACACTGTCGAGCCATATGTCCTGATCTCTTACAATGCTAACAGATAGGATGGCCAAAGTCATCCCATTCAAAGTGCCTTGTGGAAAAATACTGGTTGGAGTTAGTTCTATACTCTCTTCGTCGTCTGTCTATTTCCCTCTGTCGTTGATTCTCTTCTCTTAACTCTATTGCCAATTCCTTAAACTTCTTTTCCATTAAGTGGAGCATCTCCTCCATTCCCACCTTCTTCTCTTCCCTCTCCCCTCTTTGTGTCAGAACACAAGATTCCAATGGTTGCACCATGCTTTGCCACTCTGTCTTTTCTTTCTTTGACTCTTGTTCCCACAATTGTAAAGCCAGTTGCCGAAACTCCCAGAAGCCTTCCCTGGGTGCTGGCTTCGATGCAGCCATAATTGTCTACTTAGGGCACCATCCCTCATTCCCTCAATAACTTTATCCTTTAATTTTTCTTTTGTATTTCCTAAACTACCAGGATCCAGATGCTCAATAGCCCTGATTTGTTCCTCCAACCTATGTATAAAATGTAGCAAAGGCTCATCCAAACCTTGTTTACGTGAAAAGAACTGTCCTTGTATTTGAGCAACAGTCTTGTTATTGAATATAGCAGCCAAATTCTTAAAAACCAGATCTACTGTTCCCTTTTGTTCTGGGGTCCAAGCCCTTGCTTCCTTCTGGGCTGCACCATCCAACTGTCCCAATATAATCCCCACCTGCTGGGTATCAGGGATCTGATAAAGTTTTAGTACCCCTTCCATCCTTTCCCGAAAGTCAGTTGAAGCAGCACCTCTGCCCGGCTCCCTAGAATAGGTTGGAAACCAGGGGGCTCCAGCATAGTAAGGGGGCATAGGGAGGGCTACGGGGAGTTGTCTTTCAGGACCCTGTATGTCCCCACCTTCCATGTTTGCCTAAGCTCTCAAGTGCCTGTTTCCAGATCCTGTTCGTGACGCCAAAATAACGATGTGACAGTTCGCTAGGAATCTGGTGGAGGCACCGGAACTTAAACAACCATGGAAGTCCTTTGTTTAACAAAACTTGAACTTTATTAATAACAACTTATCCATTAACTTTTTCTAAATGGGTGCAACTATAAAATAACTGTCCCAAAGGTCTCTTCAGAGCTCTGTACGTTGCCCGGGTAAATTGGATGACGTTTCCCATACGCTCTTGCACGTAGCAGGCTACCCAATTCCTTGCTCCTTACAGACCTTCTGTCCACCGATGTCTTCTCTTTCCTCTTTTCCACAATCCCTTAAAATCTTTCTTCTTCTCTTCTTCCTCCGCTTATTTTCCTTCCCCCCTCCTCCTTCCTCTTTCTCCACCTCCAACCGACTCCAACCGCCATACCCTCCTTTTCCCCTCCTTCTGTTACTATGACATTCCGTTACTATGACAACCATGCCACACCTCTATTCGGCACTGGTTAGGCCCCATCTTGAGTATTGCATCCAGTTCTGGGCACCACACTTCAAGAAGGATGCGGACAATCTGGAGTGTGTTCAGAGGAGGGCAACGAGGATGATTGGGGGTCTGGAAACAAAGCCCTAAGAGGAGAGATTGAAAGAACTGGGCATGTTTAGCCTGGAGAAGAGCAGATTGAGGGGAGACATGATAGCAGTCTTCAAATACTTGAAAGGCTATCACACAGAGAAGGGCCAGGATCTCTTCTTGCTCGACCCAGAATGCAGAACACGGAATAAAGGGCTCAACTTACAGGAAAACAGATTCCGGATGGGCATTAGGAAAAACTTCCTGACTGTTAGAGCAATACAACAATGGAACCAATGACCTAGGGAGGTGGTGGGCTCTCCCACATTAGAGGCATTCAAGAGGCAGCTGGACAACCATCTGTCACGGATACTTTAAGGTAGATTCCTGCATTGAGCAGGGGGTTGGACTCGATGGCCTCATAGGCCCCTTCCAACTCTACTATTCTATGATTCTATGATACTCCCATTCTGCACTTTGGGATGAAGTGTTGGGGAGAATTACTCAATACTATGAAAATGCAAGTTGCTTACCTGTAACTGTAGTTCTTCGAGTGGTCATCTGTGCAGTCACACACTATGGGCTCGTGCCGGTGCCGAGGCTCGGCACCGGCACGAACCCATAGTGTGTGATGCACAGAGACCATGAAGAAGAAATGCAAGTTGCTTACCTGTAACTGTAGTTCTTCGAGTGGTCATCTGTGCAGTCACACACTATGGGCTCGTGCCGGTGCCGAGGCTCGGCACCGGCACGAGCCCATAGTGTGTGATGCACAGAGACCACGAAGAAGAACTGCCATATCCAATGTATGCTCAGCCCAGGAGGCAAGGGAACAACAACAACAACAACCGGAAAATACAAAACAGCTGGGGAAATAGTGGACACCATCCCAGCAGTCCTACAAACTCCACCATTACCCACAACTCAGGGACAGTGCCAGTGATAACATTGATATGCTGTACACACAGAGGAGCCAATGAACTCACGGCAGGGATATGCCCCTACAACACACATAAACATCAAGATTATACCAGAGTGCCCTCATCCCATTAGACCCAAGCATAATGAAAAGTAGATGCCTGACTTGGACACCTAACAGCTACATTCTTATTTATTGCCTTGAGACTACAGAACTGAAGGGAAACACAATCTGGCCTCTGCTTCTAGCCAAAGGATTAAGGGCCATTGGGAGGCTGCATTGCCTGCCTCAGAAGGAACATCATGGCAAGGGGAAGACCTACTTGGCCCCATGCACTGGCCTGAGGAGCAGCTGCAGGAAACTTGCTCTTCACCACCACCGAAAAGAACACTCTGCCCCAGCAGAGTGTTACCCTGGGACTGCAAAACTAAACCATAACTTGAATGGTGTTTTTTTAAATTTTGGGGTAGGGGGAGGACTATTTCAATCTGTTGCAAACACTATGATGATAATTTGATCCAAAGATATGACATACAAAATAAATTAATGTATAAATGCATATTGTTACTTTGTTTCTTTTACTATTTCAATAATCTCAAATTGATTTAACAGTTTTCCAACTTATTTCCCTACAACATATGTTGATTTGCATATGAGCTTCTCTGAGCTCAGTTACAGCAGAGCAGTCAAAGTGATTAGGGTCATGATAATGCATTATGAAACTCCTCTCCCTGCATTATATGTGGAGGTTTCATATAGGAGGAAGGAGAAAAGAATAGTTTTCCCTTCCAACGCTCCAGAAACCTTCCCTGCACAACCATGAACCTAAGCTCTTTAGTGCTATATAGAGCAGCAGGGGAAAGTATCATAAAAGTGGAAAGATGTCCTGCTTCCTTTTGCACTCCTGAAACGTTCCTTTCCTGCAAGCTCCAAACAATGCTGCAAGGGTGTTATTCCAGCCTTGCTGGAACTCTGAACAGGAGACTTCTTGTAAAGGGCAGAGGATAGAGTGCAACATTTTATACTTTACCCCCCCCCCCAATTTGTTCTACTCTTAATTGTAAAGGCTATAAATTTAGCACATATACGTCTAAAATGAGGAAATTATCACATGGTATCTATTTTAACACCTGTCTCATTGGATCAATTATGCTTGAATCATCCATCTTTTAAGAAACTGCACTAACAAACAGCTCTGGCACGCCAGAACTTCTAAGCATTTTAGAACAACAGGACTTCTCTCAGATGTTTCATCCATTTTTATACAAAGAGGAAATTTTCTCTCCTAGTAAGAAAAAGCTTGAATTATTGCCTCCAAAGCAGGTCACTGCAAGTTAGCTGAAATCCTTCCAAGGCCGGGACAAAATGTCAGGGTTGTCAAATCTTTTTGCTGAGTTTTACAATAATGACTTAATACATTATCACAATGGTATGGAGGCCTGTTTGCTGGTATGTACAACATATACTCACAGTCACCCACCTCAAATCTTTCATCCTTTTCTAGGCCTCAAACCACAACCTGCCCACAAAAACCTGGCCTCTGGTGTTTCTGAATATCAGATTCCTTCAACTGCACTTGGCGGTTTACTGCCTGAACAAATTACATTAACAATGCAGAGAAATGTATACATGGCCTTAAATACACGATTGAGCTGGGACCAAAACAAAGGCAACAGTATCCTAGCAACAAGTCTGAGCCTGCTCCCCACCGGCTGGGTTTCTGGACCTTGCCATGAATTGGGAACCATTGAGTTTCACTCTTTTCTGCAAACAATTAAGGACCGAGAAGTCCCAATTACAACTGGGATTTACAGCCAAAGAAACATTCTATAAATCACTGCCCCAGTCCCCCCTTACTCTTTCTCAAACCAAATAATTTCATCCAGATGTTTAGCTACAGCTGTCTAAATGTGTGGTATATTGTTAATCAGTAAGACTGATTTTCTCTGTAAAATGTCAAGGGCTAAAGAACTAGAGCTTCATATAAGGAGACAAGGCTTTCTAAGCCTGAAGTCATCAACTATAACACGTGGTAGTGATCAAATACTTATCAGGAGGATAGAAAGGAAAAGACAGGTTGCTTACCTGCAAGAGTAATTCTTCGAATGGTCATTTGTACATTCACTCATATGGGCTTTGCACCTGCTCAGAGCCCCATTCAGGAAAATTCTACAGCTGAGGAAGTTTTTGGGTGGAATCCCTCCCCCACTATCCTAGCGCACATGTTCCTAGCAGGTTTCTGCTTATTTCCTCAGTTCCTTGAAACTGATAATTGCAGCCTCATAACTGAATAGAGCCTCCTATCAACACTGACATTGACACTGACACCAAAGCAGGGACAGTGGGTAGGTTCAAAGATGATCGTTCAAAGAACTACAGTTACATGTAAGCAATCTGTCTTCTTCTTTGTGGTCTCTGTGCATCACACATATGTGAGTGAGCAAGCTGACTTACCGGTGGTGGGTGGATAACTTACTGCAAGACAGTGGGAAAACTTCATGGCCAAAGGAGCTGTCTGCACTGGCACGTACATCAAGTCTGTAATGGTTGATGAAGATCCACAGTTTTGATCAGGTGGCTGCTCTACAGAGCCCAAATGCCACCAACATAGCCATGGCAAGACTTTGAGTGAGCTCAGATTGGACTGGAAAGGTTGAGACCAGCCAACTTGATGGAATGGAACACCCAGAATGCTGGGTGTCCATGCTGCTTGTTCCCATAACAAATGAACAACCGAGGAGTTTGACAAAAAGACTTGGTCCTTGACTTGTAAAAAACAAGCACCCACCAAATGTCCAGAGCATGTAGAGAAGACTCAAAAGGAGAAGCAGGAGATGAGAACAAAGCAGGAAAGATTATGTCCTGATTAAGATGGAAATCATACACAACTTTGGGCAGGAATTTAATGTCTGGAAAGAGCACCACTTTATTGCAATGGAAAATCTGATATGGGTCCACGTGTAAGGCACACAGTTCTCCGGACCAGCACGCAGAAGTAATGGCTACCAATAAAGCCATTTTCCATGAAAGGAGAGAGATCTACTCTAGCAAGTGGTTCAAACAGATTGGTGGTTAAAGCTTGCAAGATGACTGATGAACTCCAACACAGACTGGGCACTAAATTGGTGGAGATTCCACACCCCTCAAAGAAACTTTCACAATTGCATGAGAGAAGACAGAGAAACTGTCCACTGGAAGGTGAGAACAGAGCTAGCTGCCATAAACACTCTTAGAGAAGGCACATGTGAAACAGAGAGAGTATGACCTGCAGAACCTGGTGCGACAGGCACCGCACAGGACCAAAACCGCCCAAGACTGGCAAATGCACAAAATGCTGCCCATTTACAGATGTAGGAAGATCTCATGGTGGGTTTACAAGCAGCTGCACCAATGCAGGCATAAGACTAAGATGTGCATCGTCCAGAGGTCCATATACTGAATCTTGCCTCGGTTGCATGTAAGCAGGCTTGGAATTAATGGAAGTTGAAGGTATTCTCTCTTAGACAGGTGAAGAAGGGGCATAACCCAAGATTGCCTCAGCCACTACGGTGTAACCAGAATACTGTCTGTGCCGTCCACCCCTATCTTTGCCAGAACATTAGTGACTTGTATCTGGGATGCTCACAAATCCTATGTTCTCTCCAAAGTAATGAACAATATCCAGAAAACATCAAATTGGGGCATCCTCTGTGATGTGATCAGGTCCATAACAACATGGAGATCAACTCTGACGGTCAGCAAACCTCCTAATCAATACTGGACCTGGCAAAGCATCTCTAATCTCAATTTTTGACATAGAGGCAGTGTCGGGTCCTGTATTGGTACTGCTGTGCAGGAGCACATCAGTATAGGCAAATTTAGCAATAGCAGAGGAGTGGATATAACCAGAGGTACAGCCAGTGTTGACTCTGTTATGCATGAGGTTAAATCAGTAGTGCGCTGTACCAATTTCTTTTGCTTCTTCTGTACTGATTCCTTCTTTTCCTTGGGCTCAGAAGATTTCCACATTCTGGCCATGTCAATAACTGCCCTGGTGTGGTTGGATCAGTATGGCCCATGGTTAGGGCTCGATTAGGAGAAGTAGACCCTGACACTTCTGCAGGTCATGGTGAGCGAGAGAGGGTCTTGGATGTCCCCCTTAAAGGGGTCAGTCGAAACATTTGCTGTATCGGTCAGCAGCAGACTCACTGCCTCAAGCAGAGGCCAACCCAGAGGACAACCCAGAGGACAACCCAGAGCCTGTCTAAGCAGTTGCACCTGGCTTGCTTTTTAAATGCTTGCCAATGGCACACTTTATGTCCTTCCCAAAGCAAAAAAGGACACAAGGAGTGTCGTGGGTGAATTTACTACTACAGCAGACACACTTAAGAAAGAGCATCTTTAGAGCCATGCACCCTCAGGCCATAAAGCGATTGTAGAAATCATGAATACAAATACAAACAAATAAAATGCAAAGTGAAATATAGAGATAACAACAGAAAAATAAGATAAGATAGAATAAAACCTCAGCAGTTCACAATATCTCACTGAATGACAAAGAAATTCCCAACTGGGCTACCACAATGGCAGCTGAAAGAGAACTGAAAGAAAAGGCGGGAACCCACTAGGAACATGTGCACTGAAACAGTGGGGGAGGCTTCCCACCAAAAATTTCTCAGCTGTAAAAGTTTCCCAAACATGGCTTTTCGCAGGCACAGAGCCCATATGTGGGATTCACACAGACCACAAAGAAGAATTTGGTTATATTTTGTTTTCAAGCAAATGTAACTAGTCTCTGCTCTAAAGAACATTCTACTTTTTTCCTGTTCCTATGGAATCACAGCATACACAACATTCTGCCCATAGTCAAGCTCTATTTTTGCCCATGATAGCCCATCAATATGAAGTTCCTGAACATCAAATAACTCCCAGTGAATTTCAACCTTTAGCCATTCAACAATTTACACTGAGTCCCCATGTTCTGTCAGTCTTTGGGCTAGGTACTTACCATGTTTCCAATTCTATAACCACCAACTAAAAAGCTGTCCTTCCAAAGAAATATAAATGCTCACAGGTGGTACAATATTCTTAAAGCACTCACTCCCACAAAAACTTTTAGTTTTATCCTTCTCCTCCCTTTATTCAATGCAAATTGCTTTAAAATGACTTTTTAAAAGGCCTTTTATAATGCAAAAAGCAATGGGTGGAGCCTCTCACCCTATTTACACATGACACATACAAATGTGAAAATTCCTTCCCTACAGCATGATCCCTAGCAGCTCAAGAGCATGCCTGACTGTAGGAACCATGCGGGCAAAGTCAATCAAGTGGGTTTTTCAGTGGCTGTGTAGCTGGGAGAAAGGGCAACAACTGGGTAGAAAACTTACATAATTGGCCTTGGTCAATTGCTTCATTCCCCTACATTCCCCTGCTGTGTGGTATCACAAAACAGGGAAGTGGTTCCTACACCACAAGGTGTATGTGAATGGGGTCTTGAAGACAGAAATGAGGACCAGAGATATCATTCTGATGGGGAGGTGAAATATTGGGCCTAGGAAAAGAGCAAGTACAGGAAAGGGAGAACAGAATGAAGCATAATAAGAAAAGGCCAAAAGGGGATGATTGTTATCAATCACATAGAAAGCTGCCTTATTCTGTTAGACCACTAGTCCATTTAGTCAACTATTGCCAACACTGACTGGCAGTGGCTTCTCCAGTTTCAGCTAGGAGTTGTCCAGCTTTACCTGGAGTTGCCAGATACTGAACCTAGAACATTCGGCATGCAAAGCAGGTACTCTCCCACTAAGCTACAGTATTAGATTAATAGCAGAAGTATACATTGACCTTGGGCTTGGATTACCTCCTTAACTCTTAGGATTTTTCTTTCTGATCATGCACAAGAAGTAGTGAATTCTTTCCTGATCCCAGCCCAACCAAACAACCTGTTTTACACATATTGACCTATTTCGCATAAGAGAGTGTGCGCACTGCTTTCAGGGCGCTGACCTCTTCTGCTTTTATTTAGCAACCCACAATCAACTCCTACTGAGCATGATGTCCAAACCCAGACCACTGGCTTGGTCTGAGTTTGGACAACCGAGTGGTTTGCAAAAATTAAAACCATAAAAACCATTCAAAATATAAAACGACAGTATAAAAACATAATTTAAAATACAGTATAAAACACAACCAGGATAAAAACTGAGCAGCCATGCAAAAATTGATAGGGATTTAAAATACAAATTTAAACAGCAAGGTTAAAAATCAAACTGAAGAACTATTAAAACACTGTGAAAATAAAAAGGTCTTCACCTGGCGTCTAAAGGAGTATAATGTAGATGCCAGACGAACCTCTCTGGGGAGCTCATTCCACAGCTGGGGTGCTACAGCAGAGAAAGCCCTCCTCCTAGTAGCCACCTGTCTCACTTCCTTTGGCAGGGGCTCACAGAGAAGGACCCCCAAGGATGATCTTAGGGTCCGAGCAGGTACATATGGGAGGAGGCGTTCCTTCAGATAACCTGGCCCCAAGTCGCTTAGGGCTTTGAATGTTAATACTAGCACTTTGAATCTGGCCCGGATCTGGACCGGCAGCCAGTGAAGCTGGAAAAGGACTGGCATAATGTGGTCTCGTTGGCCAGTCCCCGTTAACTGTCTGGCTGCCCTGTTTTGTACCAGCTGAAGTTTCCGGACCGTTTTCAAAGGCAGCCTCATGTATAACGCATTGCAGTAATCCAGACTAGAGGTTATCAGAGCATGGATAACTGTAGCTAGGCTATCTCTGTCCAGATAAGGGTGCAGTTGGTATATCAGCCTAAGCTGATAAAAGGTGCTCCTTGCCACTGAATTCACCTGTGCCTCAAGTGACAGTTCTGGATCCAGGAGCACCCCCAAACTATGAACCCGATCCTTTAGGGGGAGTGCAACCTCCTCCAGAACAGGGTGAACATTACCTAGCCAGACAGATGAACCACCCACAAACAGTACCTCCGTCTTGTCTGGATTGAGTCTTAGTTTATTGGCCCTCATCCAATTCATTACCGTGCCCAGGCACTGATTCAGAACAGCCACTGCCTCACCTGGGTTTGATGAAAAGGAGAGGCAGAGCTGGGTGTCATCCGCATATTGATGACACCTCAGCCCACATCTCTGGATAACCTCTCCCAGCAGTTTCATGTAAATGTTGAACAGCACAGGGGACAAAATAGAACCCTGTGGAACCCCATGGCCAAGGTGCCATGGCACAGAGAAATAATCCCCCAGCACCACCTTCTGGAATCAGCCATCCAAGTAGGAGCAGAACCACTGCAACGCAGTGCCTCCAACTCCCAGCCCAGACAACCTATCCAGAAGAATACCATAGTCGATGGTATCGAAAGCCACTGAAAGGTCCAAGGGAATCAACAAGGTAACACTCCCCCTGTCCCTCTCCCAGCAAGGGTCATCCCACAGGGCGACCAAGGCAGTTTCCGTTCCAAAACTTGTTTAGGAACCCAGCAGGCTGGGTTTGGACCTCATGCTGAGCAGGAGCTGATTGTAGGCTTGGAGTAAAGTGGAAGAGGCATGCATGCTGCAGACCTCTTTTTAACCCAATGGGTTGCCATTACATGTGACCAATCCCAGCAGTCCCGATGATTGCGTGAGGCCAAATAGAAAAGAAAACTGGGAAGCCACCAACAGCAAGGAAAAGGAAGGAAGGAAACCTCCAGGTGCACAGTAAAATCAAGCACTGTAAATACAAATAATATAGTAAGTATTTGCAGAAGCTACGCCTATAAAATCAACAAAACGATACTCATTATTTATATCAACAAAACCATAGAAAAAGACAGCCAAATTATTTATCATTGTAAAATACCAATGTGATCTTTAAATATTTACAATACTAAAACATAATGAACTATAAAACAAACTGTGAAAAAACCCAAAAGGCTCAACAACAAAACACAAATGGCCCAAAACAAACATCAAATAATCCTCAATATTACATTAGGTTTTTTTTAAAAAAATCTTCCTTATTTGAAAATATGCATATATAAAAACAGAACTAATCTATGTAGAGCTATTTCCAATAAGACCATCTCCGTGAAAGATTTTGGCTAACCTGAAGGCCAAAAATACATGAGACTTTAAATGCATCTTTGCATTTGAAATGCCAGCATTTTCTAAAATGTAAATTGCATCAGCTGACAATTAACAGTATCACAGCAGGCTTAGAAGCTCTACTGTGGTCCTGGAGGAGGGAACAATATTGCCAATGGGGGTATCTCTTTCCCATACAAATACAAGCTTCAGAGGAGGGACTTTCCTTAGGACTATAGAAAGTGAGGAAAGCAGGGGTGTTGCTAGGTCATGAAAAGATTCAGGACTCAGGCCCATAGCACACAAAAATGCAGAAATTTGCACATGCTAATTTAACAATGCAAATGTATGTATAATTAGAAATAATTACTGAAATTTAAATTTTATAGAGGACAAACTAATTAACCTCTTGCTTGCTTGTAAGTTACCCTCCATGCACCCACACTTTACCTTGGTCTTTCAGGCCCAAATTCAGATGAGGGGGATGGACTGCCTACTTACACAATTACTAAGGGATAACCCCTATTAAACATAGTGGGATTTACTTCAGAATAAATCTTAATTTAACTCTTCCCTCCCCCTCCATCACCAACAAGTGCAACAGCACCAGTCAAAGACCTCAGGACTGGAAGAAGTTGCTTTGTCGCTCCTGGCAGAGAGACCTACTGCCAAAGATGGCTCCTCGGTTTATTTCAAATACTTTTTTGTCTAGTTTCTGGGATTCTAGAACACTTTTTTCTACTGGTTGTTTTATTTCAATATCTTGAATCTAAGGTGCCCTTTCTAACTAGCAGAAAGCCTCTTCCACTCATGAATGGGCCAATTCTAACATAGTAGAAGAGCGCAATTTGAGAAAAGTAAACCCAATCCAGGGACATTTTTTCCATTTACACAAGCTCTTTCAAAAGCTCTTTCTCTAGACCTGTTTATATCCCACTAGAGTTTATATGCTACAGCCTATATCTTCCCATAGGCTGCATTTACATGTAATTCTAAATCATGGTTTAGCCTCAGGCTCATACACTCACACTCTTCAGCAATCAGCTTCATGGGATGACTCTCACTATCCACTTTCTGCACATCATGCATTATTTTGTACATCTCTATCACGTCACCCCTCACTTGCCTTTTCTCTAAGCTAACTCGAAATGTTGTAACCTTTCCTCATAGGGGAGTTACCTCCCAGGGCTGGGCGAACCTCAAGGATTGAACATGAAAAGCACCTCTGACCCTTTTCAGTGAGTAGGGAACAGCAAGGGCTGCCACAGTAACAGCTCGAGGGGGGGGGAGGGAGAGAGAGCCCATTGCAACAGCTAGCCACTGGAGCACTCTTAGTGAGTATCCGGGACTTAAAGCAAGGCTGCGGAACCTCTGGCCCATTGGCCAAGTTTGGCCCACGAGGCTGGCTCATCTGGCCCTTCCTGAATCTCTGCCCCCCTCAAGAATTTAAAAGAGCTATAAAGACTTATCTCTTCCGGCAGGCCGACCCAGATTAATTTTAAGTGCTTTATTGATATTTTATTGGTATTTTAATGATGTATTGGTTTTATGTGCTTTTAATCGGTTTTGTTTATTTTATGTTTGATGTTGTTCCCCGCCTCGATCCGGAGGGAGAGGCGGGTAATAAATAAATGAATATATTATTATTATTAGTGATTGGAGATAACAGTGGGAATTCCCCTTAGTGCACCATTTGCTGTCCCAATTGGGAGGGTGAACAACCCACATCGCATCCCCCTCCAGCCAGTGCCTGAGTTGGGGCAGCTTCTCTGCACACAAGCTTTCACTGATATCATCTGGTCCATATTTCCAGTTCCCCACTCCTGGCTTAAAGGGACAGTAATTCTTTCCTAAATTCAAACATTTAGAAAACAGATCCTCACTTGTAAAATATATACAAACAATATTTAATGTCACCACATCCAAATGGAGTTATGGGTTCAAAAGGAAGGCGTTATGGGAGCACTAACTGAACTGTAGCTACTACTGCCCAAGTTAAACTAATTGAATCTAAAAATTGCAAGTGGTCATAGTGGTTCATTAGAAATAATCTAAAAGTAGAGTAATCTTTTCTTAGGATCAACTAAAATGCCACACAGTAGTGAGCAAGTTTTCAACTTTCCCAGAACACATCTTCAGGCTGGATGTTAAGCATAAAAGGGGCAGGGTGAAGCTGAGTACCATAAAGCAAGCCCAAGTGCTATTTAACAATAAAAAATGGAATGCAGAAGCATTACACAGACTGAATTAGATTTGATTGTGCAGAGCACAAAACAGATTACTGGTTGCACAAAGGGTTTTTGGAACAAAGAAACAATGGCTGTTTCTCATTGCTCATTTTATTTTAACATATGAAAGTTATTCAGATATTAGGAAAATTTATATTCTCCCATTGTTGACACAACTGGTCGGAAGAACAATTGCAGAAAAATTGTGTTTTTTATTGCGTGATTTTAGTAAATATGTAACTTTTAGAACAGCGAAATTTTTGGTGTTAGCCATGCATGTGAGAGCAAATAGTGTTGATTCTAGGGATGTAGTTTAATGTATATGAGAAGTTGTATAAATGGCTGGTGGCTATATACAATAAAATCTACTACTACCATTTTGAAAATATAAGATATAAATGCTGTTGCATATTTAAATTGATGCAGGCTATTTTTAAATTGGGGTTCATAAATTATATTTTACTAACTGCATAAAATCTATGTTTCTTTCACTTTTACCTGATTAGTTCTACTGCTAAAAATGAGGTGAAATGATCAATTTATTCCCACTGGTAGCTTGTCTAACATAGGTGCTACAGTTCATCCAGGGTGTGCAAGTGCCTTTGATAAAAGTTGTATGACAGGAAGGACAGCCAATGTATTGAAGTCTCAAAATGTGTACAAGATTGATGTTGGAAGATCCAAAATGCTTTAAGACAGACAATGGACATCCAACTGTGGCATGTCTCCCCACCAACACACCAGAGTTCCTGGTTTGCACATCACACTAAAGAATACAAGAAACAAAGCGTTCCTGGGTTGTTTAGCTGCTCCCACTTTCAGCTTGTACTGGGAATGATCAGGCAGCATGCTGTCAGTTGCTGTTCCATGCAAACTGGGCCATTCAAGTTAGCAAAAAGCTTGCACAAGGAAGTTAGCCAGACCAGGATTTATTTACCCGAAGAGTGCAAAAGCTTTGTGAATATTTTTTGTTTATATATGACATACGTGTCTCAGTAAAGTGAGTCTTACAAAATTCCAGTTGTGGGGGGGCTGCGTGATGATGTCATCAATATGGCTGCCATGCTATTATGTAGTTGCCACATTTAATAACTTCTCAACACATCAGTGTAATTTGCTCTAACCAGGATATTCTTTGCCTGATCACTACCATGTGATGTATGTTGGATGTGCCAAATAATCCTTATGTCTGCCTCTTGATGATGGCAAGCAAGATCAGGCACCTCTGTTGCCTCAACACTGACATCCTTGCTCGTATATTTGTAACACACAGTGGCTCAATTAGGACGACACAATAAACAACTGGTGTGGGGGAAACAATTGTCAGTTGTTTTGACTATTGTGTCATCCGAATGCTGCCATAGTCAACTCAGCGCTGATCCTAATCCACACCACAGTTGATTATTTATTACCATGTTGTGTGGGGAGTACCCCCTAGTTGAACAACTGTAAAGTTGATTATTACCCCACCATTGACTATCGTGTCGTCCGAATTGAGCCAGTTTCTGCTCTGACAAAGAGAATTTTGCCTGCCAGAAGTGAAGCATACTTCTGATTTTTCCACTCATTGCATAGGAAAGATGTAAGTGATGTTTTAAACTGCTCATTCCGAAGTGTATCAACTGCCTTTTTTGGGGTCTTCTGATCCACGCCTGTTACTTTGATGTCACTAGTTGGTACAGTTGTTCACTGTTCATATTAACAATCTTTTATACTTTGATCGCCGTAAGTGTCAAACACCAGGGGCACTTCCTTAGCTGGTGTACTACTAGTAATGTGCTCCAGTAATATACGTGAAAGAGCTCCGTAAGTTTCCGGGAACTTCAAAGTGTGCAACACGAACATTGCATCATATACAGCCACATCTATGTGAGGTTGACCTGTAGTTATATCATGCTCCTCATCTAATTGCTGGTACTTTTCTAGCCTGTGCATCAACTTACTTTTGTCTGTTTTATTCACTGATCCACCAATCTGAGCAAGAGAGAATGACACGGGAGTTAGAGGATACTCAATCACTTTTTTCACATCACATTTTTGAACAGCTGCCATATGAATTACTTTATCAAAAGCATCTAAAGTGCATTTGGCAACCTCTAGTTTCTTTCGTTCCATTTTCAGGTTACTGGATGCAACAGAAGATGCACAGTTAGTTACCAAATTTCGGGGTATGGGCTTTTCAACATCCTTTGAATCTTGCACGTACATTTTTTTTTAACTTTTCAGCATCTTGCCCTTTAGAAGAAAATGAAAGAAGATCCAGTGTGACTTTCTCATTGATTGTCTGTCCAGTTGAAATGTTCCTTAAGAGGTGCCTGAGGATCCAATTCTTGAAATGGATTTGAAAAACTATTCAGGGTTGAAATTATTTTTTCAATATCTGTGTGATCTTTTTCCATTTGTCCTTGTTGCAAATCATGCTTCGAATCTGGAGCTTTTGTAATTCCACTGCTTTCAAGTAAGCTGCTCACTATCTCACTTTTCAATGACCTTGTGATCATCCATCAGGCTCTAGCAGATTCTGAGTTTGCAAATGCAGCGATGCCCGTGAACCTTGAAGCAGCATCAGCATTTACAGTTTGCTCTAGTGCCATGTCAACTGGTACCCTCGAGAATGAGTAACTAGAGCGCTTTATGCCTAGAACGCCTTGAGAAAGTGCATATATGACTTCTGGTGATTCGGTTCCTAGGTTGAGAAGTTTCAGGAGGTACACCATCATCCATCGAGCATAGTTCAGCCTCTTGCCTGAGAAAAAAGCTGGAATCATTTTCTCCAGGGCATCCGTACACATTTCAAGGTTACTTGTCCTATAAACTCGGCTGAAGAATTTAGTTCTGTTAATTTACCATCAAAAGCACTTCCTAAACTCTTGGGTTTGGTTTGATTGTGGTGTGTCTTCTAACAACAGCAGAAGGACGATCAATGTAACTTGTATCACAGAGAAGCTCGGACATGATCTGGTAGAGGCCTTGTCTGGCTACCACGCTTTTACAGGGTCTGATTTCACAGCTGCATTTGCAAGACAGGGAAAAGTTAAACCATTTGAAATTATGAAAAAGAATAATGAATTCCAAGAAATTCTCAGCCAGCTAGGTGAGTCATTAACTTTAACAGAAGATAGCTGGGTTGGAGAAATGTGTCTGTGCCATGTATGGCCACCCTAGATACTCCTCTGTGAGTGAAGTAAGATACAATCTATTTATGAAGAAAACAACACCTAAGATCCAGTCTAAGGCATTCTCCAAAGTTAAAGGGATTGACCCAATAATGCTACCTCCCATCTAAACCTGTATTGATCCAAAAGATTAAAAGAAACAATTCAGTGTCATGGCTGTGGAAACGAGCAGATTGTAGAAAACCTGAAGACAGGCTCTATCCTACTGAACGTGGCTGGTACTTGGAAAAAGGCAGGAACCACATAAAATGGTACGATGGTCCAACACTCCCAGAAAATTTTGAAACAGCCACAGAAGAGTGAACACTGACTTTATACGTTCAGATGAAATTATCTCAAAAACTAATGGAGTCAACAAAAATGTGTAATTACAAAAAGTATGTCATTAAATTTCAAACATTTCAGAAAAACTTTCATCTCTGTAGTATAAACGGGTGAGACATTATGCATATTTAAATGTGGCAACTACATAATAGTGCGGCAGCCATATTGATGACGTCAACACGCAGCCCCTCACCACTGGAATTTTGTAAGACTCACTTTTCTGAGGCACTTCTGTCACATATAAACAAAAAATATTCGCTAAGCTTTTGCGCTCACTGGGGTAAATAAATCCTGCCTGGCACTGGAACTACTTGTTTTCCTCTCACCATCAGGTGCCTAAGAAATTTATAGATGTTAAGCCCCTTCATCTGGCTTTTTCAAAACACAATGGGGAAAATGGGGCTGGGATAGGAAGGAATTAAATGCTTGTACATGATGTGAAATGAAGATCCTAATGGTTAGAGTAGTAGTTTGAGGCCAGGATCAATATCTAGCTCTGCCATTAAATCTAATACTAGAGAACAGAGGCCACAATTGCGGCCAATCATGCACACGCGCACACACACACTTTTTGTCCTTCTCTTTCTTTCATTCATATGCTCCATTCTTATACTCCTCCTCTGTCTCGCCACCCCCTTGTTCTTTCAGAATACTGTATTTTTAATCACACCAGCATTCCAGGTACCACACTTAAAGTTACAGACTGCGGCAGGCAAATAGAACAAGCAAGAATGCAAGAAGTACTTGTTCAAGGCCTCCCGACAAGTCTCGGCCTTGAGACTGGGAATCACATCTGCTGAGTTATTAAAACCTTGGCAAAATCCCTCTCTGCTAACAGGGAAGTTGTTCCAGCATGATCATATCTCAAATAAAGTCTTTCTCATATAGCAAAATGGCCATTTGCTCCTCTAAACTGTTTATTTAGAAATTTAGAAACAGAAATTTAGAAAAAGCCCCCAGGGAGGCAGAAAAGCATGAAGTAACAGGGGTGAAGCAGTTAACCCAAAATAAAATAAATGTACATGGTTGTGTTTCCCTACAATAAATTGGGACACAGCAACTAGGAATTGATGAGGACCCTGTTTCTGTATTTATCTCAAGAAAATCTATACATTTGAACACATGCTTACAAAATATTATTTTGTAACAGAGTATAAAAAGGAAAGTGTGAACTGGCTCTCAATTGGTACAAAACTTAATTTTTTCCCAGCCTCCACCCTCATCTCCTGTTTCACGTTTCTTTCGGGAAAAGCCTTGCATTCTATCAGGTTGGGCAGAAAAACAGGTTTTAAGGGCTTCTTGCTCCAGCTAAATGATCCCTCAATTGCTACCATCCACAAACTGGTTCCAACCCAGGTAATTAGAGCTGGAATGAGAAAGGTGCCTCTACCATAGTTTATGAAGGCTCTACCTTGGCCAATAAACCAGCTAATCCATCTCTGCCAAACACCAAGACAGTAGTTTTGGCAGACAAGAGAGCTTTAATTCACTGGGGGTGAGGGAGCAAATAGAAGAAAAGGCAAAGAGGGGAGGAGAATTAAGGTAGATATAAAATATGGCAGCCTTATACTCCCTGTTATGTGACCAGGATCCAAAGAGTTACTTGTGTAAGCCCAGTGGGACTTTTTACTTAAATTTGACATATTACAAATTGCATTTGAAACTTGCTTTTGTTTTTGAAAAACAGCTTGCCATGTGGAAAGGAAGGAATTTCAGCAAATGATAATGCCCACCAACAATCCTGTAGACAAAATCAACCAAAATAAATCTCTCCAGTGCATGGATATATGAAGAGATATCTTAGGGACAACAGAAATACCTTCAGATAAGTTCAGGTGGGGTTCATAGCATCCAAGGTGTCATAGTGCCATCAAACTGATTGTGAGTAGAGCGTTCTATGCTGAATTAGAAGTTCAGAGTCAACTTTACTGCACAGAGCAACTGTTTCCTAAGCTAAACTTAGACATGTACAACTCTACTACTACAATCAATGGAATATAGAAGTGCTTAACTCTGGAACATGAACACTGGAATTCGTTCGTCCTATGATTACAAAAAATATGATGGCAAAACTCAAAACATTTACTCAGAGCATTTACGTTCAAATGTGAATTTTCTACTAATATGGAATCCTGGAAAACGGAGAAAATATTAATTTGGCAGCATTTCTTTCAAAGGGCACCCAATTTAATAACTATGAGTTTGAAATATGGCATCTGGTATGGTTTGTTTTTAAGCCTTAAACATCTCTTTTCCCACCCTGTTGTGGCAAATTTATGGGACTCAGATGAGGATATAACAAAACAAACAAAAAAAGGCAGACACAGCTTAGTTTAGACATAACAATCTTGGTCCAATGAAACATGGATCTAGCAGGCCAGGAACAAATGATGTGCCTATACACTCCCTTCTCACCCCTCCTCTCATGGGCCTGGTTTTGATGAAGATATCCTGGTTTCTTAAACCAGTTTCTTGTGACATCCAAAGGATCAGATCCTAGTTTGGAGAGAGCCCTTAAACCACAGTTCCTCAGTTTGGACATCCTGGTTTCTTAAACCAGGATACCTTTCCCAAACCTGGGTATGACAATGGAAGAGGAAGCATACAGACACATCTCAAACAGACCACAGACTCAGTTTATTATGTTCACTGAAGAATGTTCTTCTTTTGTAAAAGAAAACACTGGACAAGTAGAAACAAGATATCTTATAATTTGAATACATTATTGTATCGTAATTATATTCTACACACTCAGTAAAACTTTAATTAGGTGAAACCCCCTCAAAGCCCCTCTTTCCCTTTGGGAGATTATACATATTTCAGTTCCTGTAAACTACAGAAACTAAATTAGCTTTCCCCAACCTGGTGCCCTCCAGATGTGTATGGGACTACTATTTCCATATCTTTAGTCAGTATGATTAATGACAAGTCTGGATGAGGCGGATGGAAGTTGTAGTCCAACACATCTGGGAGTTACCAGATTGAGGAAGGAACTTTAGGCATTCGGATTTGTGAGAATAAGCTCTTGATTCTCATTGAAACTCCGCTCTTGATTCTCATTGAAACTCCAAGTCAATCCCTTTTTATCATTCTTCTTGGTGATATGTCAAGTATTCTGTGTAGCCAATGAATAATATTGGCTGTTTTTATCAAGCATTATCAGCCATTTTACAGTATGTTACGCTTCCCCACCCTACCCCCTCTACACACACACACACATTTTAGCTTCCATGTCCACAATTTATTACATCAACTACCTCCCATGTGCATTGCCTTTTCTGGGTGTGGGGAAATGGCATCAACTCAAAGCCCCAGTAAAGCTTGTTCACTGTTCTTTTTCGTTTATCAGCCTTGCCTTGCTGAGGGCAAATGCTGAAGCTGCGAGTTCTACTGACTGCCCAGTGGCTTTTGTGTGCAGCTTTCAGCTCTTGTCCATCAACTTGAATGGCTCCATTCATGCCTATTCAGACATTGTCACTATCGAAGGCAACTAGATACAATCAGTTGGAAGAGCCCTTGCCCAGCAAATGGAAATCCCACCAGCCGAGACTGCCTTCAGAAGTCCTTGATTGTTCCTCTGTCTCCAGTCTCTGTTAGATAAACCTAAAAGATGTGACAGGGAATGAGCATGAAGCACAAGCAGTTTACAAACCATGTAATGGTACTTTAAGAATGCTGATCAAAGAAACTAGAAAAAAATAGCAACAACAAGTCTAAATAGGTGTGGGCTTGATACAGACTTAACTCAACCAACCTGACAATTGATTCAGTAACCTGTAGTAGACTATATTAGAGCACAAGTCCTCTACCATTCTAACAAAACACTGAAAATGCTCTCCATTCCCCAAGCCTTCCCCATAAATGTTTAGATATATAAAAAGTACAGTCTAACTCCAGTTTTGACCAATTTATTTGTAAACCAGAACTGTCACTTGAGGTGCAGGTGGACTCAGTGGCAAGGAGCACTTTTTATCATCTTAGGCTGATATACCACTGTGCCCTTGTCTGGATAGAGATAGCCTAGCTACAGTTATCCACGCTCTGATAACCTCTTGTCTGGATTACTGCAATGTGTTATACATGGGGCTGCCTTTGAAAACGGTCCAGAAACTTCAGCTGGCACAAAACAGGGCAGCACATTTGTTAACAAGGACTGGCGAACAAGACCACATCACGCCAGTCCTTTTCCAGCTTCACTGGTTGCCAGTCCAGGTCCGATTCAAAGTGCTGGTATTAACATTCAAAGCCTTAAACGGCTTGGGGCCAGGTTATCTGAAGGAATGCCTCCTCCCATATGTACCTGCCTGGACCCTAAGATCATCTACAGGGGTCCTTCTCTGTGAGCACCTGCCAAAGGAAGTGAGGCAGGTGGCTACCAGGAGGAGGGCCTTCTCTGCTGTGGCACCCCAGCTGTAGAATGAGCATTGCCTGGCACCTATGTTATACTCTTTTTGACGCCAGGTGAAGACCTTTTTATTTTCCCAGTATTTTAACAGTTTATCATCTTAAGTTTTTTTTAATTTTGCTGTTTTAAATCTGTATTTTAAATTTGTATTGATCTCTGTATTACTGCTCGGTTTTATCCTGGTTGTGCTTTATATTGTACTTTTATACTGTGTTTTTATACTGTCGTTTGTTTTATACTTTGAATTGTCTTCATGGTTTTAATTTTTGTGAACCGCCCAAAGAGCTTCAGCTATTAGGCGGTATAGAAATGCAATAACTAAATAATAAAAAATAAACCATAAACTTCTGCAACTTGGCTTCTAGGATCTAATTTTTATATATAGAATGGTAAAAGGCTTTTAATCAGCGTAAATAAAAACTTTTCCTAGGACAGTAATTCCCTGTAAACCATTCCACTGGCATTTATCAGGCTTTGTGCTGGCTAGGCCACCCTCAGCGTTAATTTCTCTTTTCCAACCTGCTCTTCTGAGCAACAGCTCCATCAGTGTGGTTCACTGGACAGAGTGCTGGACACAGAGCTGGAAGACAAAGATTCAAATTCCTGTTCAGCCATGGATTCACTGGGTGATCTTAAATAATAACAAAAGCAATACATGCACTCACACAGAGTGAAGACATTTCAGGTCCTATATTAATGGCAATGGAAACTCACTGTTTTCATGATGTACCAACATGACTTCACTAGAATAACTGAAGAGCTGACAGAGTTGACAGTGGAGGTCTACAGGTGGAAGAGGCAAGGAGCTCTATAACAAGCTCCAGCCACAGGAGGAAAACAAGGAGTTCTACAAGTGAAGAAGCAAGGAAAAGAGTGAACTTGAGGGACCACATACTCCACTCTGTGCTCTGATTGACCATGTGCTCAACTGGGTGGTTTGAAAAGGAGTGTGTCTTGAGAGCTGCTTGAGCCCAAGAGGTATGTCCTGAAATAGTTGCTTGATTGCTTATAGTGTGTGATCAGAGGATTGCTTCTTGCTGAGCCAGCAGAGGCTGCATCAGTAGTACCAGAAAGTATACAAGCCAGCTAGTTCCCAGGAAACGATCTCAATAAGTGAGCAAACAAGAGTTTGGTAGCAGAAGTCTACAGGTAAAGTCAAGGAGGAGGTCCTGAACAAAATTTCTGAATAAGTTGACAATGTGTGCATAGAAGGAAACACCAAATGAGCTGCTAAGGTAATAAAAAAGAGCAGGGACACTGCACTAGTATCAAAGGGGATGACCCAAAAGGAAGAAAAAAAGGCCATATGGAGTTCAGTTGTGGTGACCTGCAAGGTATGTGGTATGTTTATTTTCCATAAAGGTAAGTGATCTGAAACAGCAAGTGGCCACACTCCAAGGTATAAGAGAGGCTGGAGAGTTCTTGGACAGAATACAGGAGGCACTAGAAGTACAATAGTAGGGGGGAGCACTTGGAAAGAGGAGCGGGATGAACAAAGGGAGGAGCAGCCTGCATAGAAGACAGAGACAATCAAAAGAAAGAGATTCAGAACACTGGAACTAAGAAGCTACTTTGTCTCTCGTGCCGAAAAGAATGGCTTTGAGCTTTCAGAACATCTACAGCAGAACTTGCAGGACAGGAAGCAAGATCCTAGAACCCTACAGAAGAGAAGGGATGGAACAGCTCCCTGCAGCAAAAGGAAGAGAAGGGTGGTTGTAGTTCGTGACTCCCTATAGCAAGCAATAGATGTGTGCCAGACAGACCCATTGGCTCGAGAAGTATGTTGTCTCTCAGGAGCACAGACTGAAGATGTGACACAGTGGTTGCCATCACTCATCAATAGAAGAAGAAATTTTATTTACAGTCAATAGACCAGCAAACGCTCATCAATAGTTATCTTCCTCTGCTTATGCATGTGGGAATGAATGATACTGCCAACCATAGCTATGAACACATCCTGTTAGACAACGAAGCTCTAAGAAGGAACCTCAAAATCTTTGGGGCTCAAGTGGTGTTTTCAGGCATCTTTACAGTCCATGGAAGAGGACTAGAAAGGGAAAGAATAATTCTACAGGTGAACAACTGGCTACGAAGATGGTGTTTCCAGGAGAGATTTGGTTTCTGTGACACTTTTGGTTTCTGGTTAACACTTTTTAGATGAAAGGCTGCTGGTGGAAGATGGACTGCACCTCAGGGAGAACGTGTTTGCACAAATAATGGCTAGTTTGATCAGGAAGGCTTTAAACTGAATCTTGTGGGGGATGGGGACAAAAGCTCAGAGGTAAGGACTACAGATAAGGCCTTATGCACTATACCAGGAACTGGGAGAGCAGCTATAGTGAAGCCTGCTAAACCTCATCATAAAAATGTAGGGAGGTCATTGGAGCATAAAGGTCATGGCTTTTGATCCTTATGCTAATGTCCAGAGTAAAGTAAATGAACAGGATGAGCTTTAGCTCTTGATTCAAGAAGTTAAATATAATTTAATAGGTATAACTGAGACTTTGTGGGATGACTCCCACGAGTGAAATATAGCAATTGAAGAACAAGAGCCATAGAAAGGGGAGAGGTGGGAGGAGGTGCGCTCTGCTGGGGGTATTCAAGTAAAGACTAGACAAGCCATCTATTAGGTGGGATGAATGGGACCATATCAAGTTTGATATGCCTTGTGTATCCAGTTTACAACTCAATGTTAGAAGAGTCTCAGAAATGTTTGTAAAAGCTGCTCTTGAAAAGAGCCAATTCAAGATAATACAAATGACCTAAAGGCAGTGAACATGCAGGGAAGGACTGAGACAAGGCAAGCATCACCAACACAGCTTAACACAGTGTCATAGTACTATGTTGGCAAGCTATAGCCAATCCACAAAGATGTGGCTTCAAGCGAGCCTCTTTCTAAATCACCCTATCTTGTAATGCAGGGCTTGGGTACTTGTGAACGAAATTCCCATCAGTCGTAGCCAGCAGAGCCAATGGTGAGGGCTGTTGAGAGTTGCAGTCCCATATCTGGAGGATCATGCTTTCCCCATCCTTGCTGTAAGGCAATATGCTTCAAAACCTGACTAGCCCCCAGCCGCCTTCCCAAACAATTATGTCATTATTCATCATTCACTTATTGGCTTTATTAACTAACCTGAAATGTCCAGTACTCATGTTACCCTGCCATACCAGGAGCTACTGAAGTGCCATTCCTTCCCTTGCCACCAAGGTAATGTGAGAATTCCAGATGACAACTTAGGACTGCTTTTACAGCCCCATATAATTCTTCTCTTGGAAGATGAGATTGACAGATTCCCACTTCTCCTGGAGAACCTGAATGATTATAGCACTGTTTATACATTCAGGATACTTCAAACCAACAATAAAGTTGAGTCCCAAGATAAATAATTGTACTTTCTAGTTCTTTCCTTGCTACCAAAGTCAGTTGAGGAGGGAAACAATAGTTTAGTGAAATAATCAAAAACAGCTGCACAGAATAACACACATACATCACCCCTCTAATGAGGCCCCTTAAAATGAGGTACAATGAAGGGCAGCCTCAAGCACTTTGTTGCACTAAGTTGGAATGACACTGGGAAGAAACATCTTGTAAGTCTTGTTTAGCCAAAAGCTTAAGGTAAATTATTAGCCAACTACCATAATGGAACAGCAAACAAAAAGCTAATACATCGAATAGCAAGGAACCTCTAAAAATATCACTAACACTTCAGCATTCTTCACAAATATCAAAGGTTACCACCTTCTCTATCGCTACAAGACAGCTTTTCAAAGATACAATCATTCAGCACAGGGGCCGGGAACTGTATGTATCAAAGACCCTTAAAAATGAAACGGTAGTCCTCAAATAAAACACTTCTGCAATAAAACATGAATTTCCCACCGTTATACCTATGAGGAGAGATTGAAAGAACTGGGCATGTTTAGCCTGGAGAAGAGCAGATTGAGGGGAGACATGATAGCACTCTTCAAGTACTTGAAAGGTTGTCACACAGAGGAGGGCCAGGATCTCTTCTCGATCAACCCAGAATGCAGGACACGGAAGAATGGGCTCAAGTTACAGGAAAACAGATTCCGGCTGGACATCAGGAAAAACTTCCTGACTGTTAGAGCAATATGACAATGGAACCAATGACCTAGGGAGGAAGTGGGCTTTCCTACATTAGAGGCATTCAAGAGGCAGCTGGACAACCATCTGTCAGGGATGCTTTAAGGTAGATTCCTGCATTGAGCAGGGGGTTGGACTCGATGGCCTTATAGGCCCCTTCCAACTCTACTATTCTATGATTCTATTTTGACTCCTCTAAAATTCTGCTCACAGAATCCTCCTTCTGTTCTGGTATCATCTGTTTGGTTCCTTACATATCACTCTCCAAATGTCATTAACTTGTTATATCAGTAGCATTCAGTACCTGAAATTAAGCTCTCCTGCTTTCACTTGCTTCAGACTTTGGCTGCTACTTAAGCGAGTTAATAGAATGTCATCTCAAGATATCCAATTATGTCAAACAAGAATTAGCAACCTTGTTCGAACCTAAGAGGCACACTGGAAAAATGCAGATTATTCACACTCAAGTTCATAGTATATCTTTGTTGCAACAGTTAATAGAGTTTACTTTGAAATTTCCCAAGGTACTATACTAATATGGATTTGGTTTATGGTCAACACAGCTATTTTATTTTATTTATGCCCCATCTTTCCACCACAAAAAATAATGTTCAAGGTTGCTAACACTATAAAACCAAGATGAAAATAAACTAAGTTACAACAATCATAAAAACAAACACATTAAAACCCAACAATTTGGTACATTTTCTTACAGGAAGCTGGGATTGCTGTGAAATAGGTTTCTATTGGTCCTGAAAACCATGGGTTCAAAGGAGTTTAGTGTGTTGTGGTTCAGACACCCCTCCTGCCTTGAACTCGGCAGCCATTTTGTGGTGGTGCCCATTACAGTTTTGTCAAATGAGCCCAGGCCCTAAAAAGGACAGCTTTTCAATAATCCATTTCAATTCACAAAGTAGTTTAGAATCTTTATTTCTTTGCTTACCTGTCAGGTACAGGTTTAATCAACAATGAACTGTGGCATCCACAGGTGCCAGATTGCATATGCAGGAGCAATCTACAAATTTACCCAGAACCGATGTTAAGCTAACCAGTTTGTAATTTCCCAGATCCCCCTTTTTAAAAATTGGTTACATTGACCATTCTCCAGTCCTCTGTTACAGAGGCTGAACTTAGAGACGTTTTACATATTTTTGTTAGATCAGCAATTTCATATTTGAGTTCTTTAAGAACTCTAGGATGGAGACCATATAAGCCTGGTGATTTATTAACTTTCAATTTGTCAATACGGTTGAGAACATCATATTTTGTCAACACTATATACCTCAGTTCCTCAGAGTCCCTTCCTATAAATATTAGTTGAGGCAGTTATCTGTCCTACATCTTCTGCAGTGAAGACAGATGAAAATAATTCAGCTTCTCCTCAATCTTATTCTCCTTTAGTGCTCCTTTAAGTCCATTGTCATCCAACAGTCCAACTGCCTTTCTAGATTTTTTATTGCTGGCCTTGATGTTGTTAGCAATATATTCCTCAAAATGCTTATTTGCATCTCTCATTGTCTGCTTGCATCTCCTGCATGCCTCATTTGGGCAAGACTTCCATTTTCTGAAGGAAGTCTTCTTTTCTCTAATAGCTTCCTTGATCGTGCTCATTAACCATGTTGGTGATTTCGTGGTCTTTGCACTACCCTTCTTAACCTGTGGTATAAATTCTACCTGGATGAATTTGTATTACATTTTCAGCCTTCCCAAGCTGCTTGTGACAAGTGCAGCCTAATACCTCCCCCAAAATAAATGCCTGAACATATATACCCTTCCATAAGAGTGGGAATGCATTCCAGTACAGCTCACTTAAACATGAACAAGGTCAGCCAGAAGAAAAAGGTGTGCACCACCAGGAATGCATATTCTGGATTAGTTACCCCAACAGCTACTCAGTCTAGTCTCAACCTGTTCTCTGGAGAGCCAAATCTGTATTGTTCTCAACTTAAGATAATAATAGGTGATGCCCATATTATTCATCACTTGGCAGAGCCATGTTCATACTCAAATAGAGATTGTTCTGTTAACTTTGCAAGATAAGCAGGCTAATCTACTTTAGTTGCGCCAGTACAAGAGAAAATACCTGAACAATGGAAAAGGATTTGGAGAGAATGTAACCTAGAGGTGTGTGAGTAACACAGTATTTCCATACTGCCAAACACCTGGGCTCCCAAGCACTCTACACTTACCCATAGTCAGCAACAATTGCTGCTTTCAGATTGAAAAATCCTCCTTTGGGGATTCTGCTAAGCTCTTCAGTCTATAAAATCACCATAGCAATTTTACCTGACAGGAATGTCGTCAGAGTTTGCAAAACTCCAAACTTATTCTTAATTTACTCTCAAAAAACCATGCAAGCTACAAACTAACTCATATACAGGGCTTGTTAATGGTCACTTATCAGATGTCCTGTGGCAAGTGAAACCTAGCTCAAGGCAACCATGCAGAAAATCTTTTTTAAGCTGTAAAATGGTTTGTTCTATTTTACCTTTCAGGGTACCAGTGAACCAAAAAATGACTAACAAATGTACGTGTGTCACCAAAAACCATGCAGGCAGGTGTAAAACTGTTTTGATACTAGTAACTTTGCTAGTAGCTAGTAGCTGTTTTTGTGTGCTAGTAGCAATGGCGAACTATTTCCATGTTTTAAATCCTGTTAACGTATGTTCAGTAGAATATCGCAGAAGGGGATTGTAAATGCAACTTCCAGTACTAGATAATTTTGTCCTAACTTTAGCTAATCAAATGGCTTGAATAATGGAATTCTAATCTAAGTATGAGGAGTTAACTTCTCTAGAGATATTGGTCTAGAGACATTGGTCTAGAGACACATCTTAACAATTGCTGAAAGGTCTACAGTAGATTGAAGGCATATGACACAGTTCTGCTCTTGAAGTTAAGCAAATCTGGCTTTTTAAGTCACCTGGAAACCACATGTAAGCCACTGAGTTTTTCAGAGAGAGAGGTTTGCATTTATGTTGAGGAGGAAGTTAAAAGAGCAAACCCAACAGATAGATCCGTAAATCCCTTACAGCTACAGTACCAACTTTACTTTGGAGCTTGATTACTCTTGAGACAGTCAGTTTGTACAGCAAAATATACTTATGGGCCCAGGCCACTATTTGGATCATCCCTATCCCACATGCTATCATGAAAACAAATTCTCTTAAGATAAACAACAGCTACAAACTTATGGATACACCAGGAAGAGACATATATGAATGGGCGGGACAGAAGCAAACAATTAGAGAACTTCTATTTAGTGATATATGAATTTGCTCAAATGCTAGGTGGATTTTCTATCTGGGGCTTGGGCCAGGAACCAGGTTTTGCTGCATACAGACCTTCCCAATTTGGGAAACCCCATGCACAGCAAAGGTGAACCAGCCAAGCCCTTTCATTCCAAGGAGTGATAGGGACTAGTTTAATGGTGTCCCATTCTCCATACCACCCACCCGTAACAGGGGAAGTAGCTGGAGCACAAGGAAATGTGCCTTCTCCAACAGAGGCGCAAAAGGGACTCGTCTGCTTTTCACATCTCTGCCTTCCTCCCCCCTTGTGGTAATGAGGCAGGACAGGCTGAGCAGAAGGGTCATGCACCTAGTAAGATCAGCAGCTTTCCTTGGCACAGGTGAGTCTCAAAGCTCACCATCCCTTATCCCCCTGCTGTCTAAGCCTGACCCACTGAAGGAACCCCAAAAGGCTGCATGGGCTGGATTAGGCCTGTGGGCTGCAGGCTCTGCACCCCTGATCTAAACAACTGCTATCAGCTTGCCTTACCCAAAGACCTCAAAGATGGAGAGGGAGAAATAAACAGACATACAAAAATCGTGCAATCAGTTCTTTAAAAGTCAGTTTTCTGTTAAAAAGTTTGTTAAACAAGAAAATGCTCCATATTGTTAAACAATTCTAGGCCTTTAATATTGTTTTCGAAGTGGAAGCCCATATGGATCTTTTCCCAAAATAAAGCAAAAGCCTTGGCTAAAACACCTCGGTTGGCAGAAGCAAGCATTCCAATATAATAACTACTAAATAGAAATTTGGAATTGGTCCTTGTTGAATTCCATAGCCTACTTAGAGGAGCCACAGAGATCGGCTTACACTGAAAACTAAAACCAGAAAATTCAACCACAATAGGGAAAGGGGGGTTACCTTCAAGATGAAGAGTGGTGTTTGCTATTTGAGAAACAAGGGCTCAGAACAGGCATTAAAACATCGACAAGTTGTCCTAGTAGAACATGTTAATTTTATTCTTTATTTCAAATATTTCTGAATACTACTCACCAAAGTTTCATTGCAGCTTACAAAATTAAAATAATAAAACACAACACAAGGTAAAACAAAAAACAAAACCAACTACCAAAAAAGTGCAGCAAGAAAAACAAACAAACAAACAGGAGTTAATTCCCAAAGCCCAAATGAAATAAAAACGTTTCCACTTATGTGCAGAAGCTCAGTGTAAAGGAAGTTGTCTCAACTTCCCTCAGAAGGGAATTCCATAGTATTGGAGGAGATACAGAAATGGCCCTGCTTCTGATAGAGACTACTCTAGCCACTCCATTTGAAGAATTGTGAAGCAGAGTGTCATCAGATGCCTCAAATGCCAGGGAAGGGATCATGGGAAAAACTTCCCTGAGATAATCTGGATCTCAGCTATTTAGGCCTTTAAGAAATAGCACTCTGAATTGGGCACAGAAATAAACTGACAGCTAGTGCAGATGTTGTTAACAAGTGAACCACCTCATTTTACATCATTCTGCACAACCAAAGTTTCTAAATCATCTTCAAAGGCAATCCGACAGACTGCATTACAACAATCTAATCTAGAAGTCACAAAGGTGTACCTGACAAGGCCAGATCACTCTCCTCCAGTAGTGGGCATAGCTACAGCTGCCACCTAGGAACCCAAAAGCAACACTGGGTCTGGCAATAACCCCAAGCTACAAACCAGGGAGTGTGACCCAGAACAGGCATAGCCCCTGTCCATTGAGTCCCCCACTATCCTCAATTCTGTTTTACCTGGATTGAACCAACATTTATTAATGTTCAGTTCACCATTGACAGCAAGGAAGCATTCAAGGATTGCACTGCCTCATCTATGTTCGAGGAAAAGAACGAAGTTCATTAGCATACTAGTGATAGCAAACTTCACCCTCCCACCCTGACAACCTCTTTGAGCAATTTCATATAGATGCTAAACAGCATGGGAGACCATACTAAACCTTGAGGGACCCTACAGGCTATTTCTCATGGAGATGAGCAAATGTCTCCTAGTAGGACCTTCTTGAACCTGTCCTCTAGGAATGTGAACCACTGCAAAGTGGTGCCTTGAATCCCCAATCCGAAGATAGCTCAGAAGAATACCACGGGTGATGATACTGAATGCTGCTGAGAGGTCCAGGAAAATCAAGAGGGTCGCACTTCCCTCTCTATCAGTCAAGGCCATTCACTAGGCCAACCAATTCACTCAATTCTGGACCCAGGCCTGAAATCAGCCTCATCCAGGAGTGCCTGGAGCTGATCGCTCCCAGCCCCTGAAATATCTGCCCCAAAAGGCGTATTTTCTGCCAGGAACTGCATGTTCTTTGCTTCACATAAGAAAAAGAAGCCATCCAACCACAAGTTCTTTTCATTTTAGGGCAATTCAAAAGACGTTCCCACCAATGCCTTCTTCTGTTATACAAAATAGTTATTTGCTACTGAAAGAAGTAACATGCATCAGTTTGTTCTGCCAACTTTATTAAGTGATGTCAATAACATAAAATAATGATCTCTAAGTCAAGGGAAAAACTTATAATAAGTAGAAGAAAAGACAGGTAACTATGGATAAGCACAATAGATGTTACAAAGAGCTTTCAATGGTTTTGCAACAGCCTTGCAAGTAAGTTACGACCACACACACACACACAGTACACAAAGAAGGCACTGCTGCAGGAAAAGGTGAAAAACAGTGCAACAGACAAGAAGGACACATTATGATGCAATTTGCCAATTAACCACTCATTCAAGGACAGTTGTATACCCCAGAGGAGTGGCAAACTGCTTGGCTGGGCAAAACACCTGTTAGGGATGCTTTAGGTCAGGGGAACCTGTGGCCCTCCAGAAGTTGTTTCACTAAAACTCCCATAATCCTGACCATTGCCCATGCTGGCTGGGGCTGATAGAATCCATCAATATTTGGAGGGCCACAGGTTCTCAACCTCTGCATAGAGGATGCCTTGATTTATGGTAGGAAGCTGAATTAGAAGATGCATTGGAATCCTTCCATACGTAGTAAAAGCGTAAGAAGTTAACATGTTCATTCATTCACTTCTCAGACCTGCAACTTCCAAAACATTTGCTGTTCGGATGTTGTCTGTTTCAGCTCCTATCCCTTTATCAGTCCCCCTACATATTGGCCACAATGGTCTCCCACAGTCAACCTGATTTACTTCTTCTATTGCCCTTGCCAGCCAACATGGAAATGTCCATCTGAACACAGCCCATTCTCTACCTATTTTTCTTCTCGCTCCTCTCAATGAATCAACATGCTTCCCCCCACCCTCCCAAATTTCCACATGCACTATAGTGAAGTAAGTAGCTCTATCAGAAAGGCTGTAGTTTCTCCCACTCCCAATTGGTAGGAAGCACATATATGACATTCAGGAAGCAAACTTAAGTTCAGCCCTATTTGTCTACACCACCTATTTCCATTATGGGATCTGTGGAAGTAGTAGATTAGCACTGGATTCAACTGGTAGGAACCGATTCCATCAGCCTGCACCTCTACAAAGAAGCATGCCCCACAATTTGAGAGCCTTGTTTGTTTATTTGTTTGACGTAAACAAAAGCAGGATTAGTAAAATACCCAAATCCCAACATTACTGTAGAAACCAAGAGAAAATTGAAACAGGCCGGTTCACTTTTTGCCATTTTCCAAATGAATTTGCACTGCTATATTGCAAAAATACATTTGTCTAGAAAGCAACAGCATACCAATACAATGGTAATTAATACCTAGCCATTTTAAACTGTGAATAGTTTAACATTTTTTCATTTCTCCTGCTTCTAGTAGACGTAACCTGCTCTTTCTACACATACTGACATCTATGTAGCCAAATCACAGGCTTTAGTTACAATGAAAGAACTTTCCCAGAGCACCATCATTCTGCATTTATTAGGTAAGAAAGCAGCTGCAACTCATCCCAGAAAGCATTTTTTTCAATGCTACACAGAACTTGGAGTTTATCTCATGCCTGAAGCAGTTACAGCAAGGATAAGAATGTAACAAAACAATAACTCTAAATAAGAAACAGACCTTTTACCAAGCCAAAAAGAGGCTTCCCTGGAGACAAAGCACTCAGGCTTCTAACTTTCTAAAACCCTTCCCACTACAAGACATTAAAAAGAGCAGAATATGTTAAAATAAAGTAGCAAGGAAAAACAGTTCCTCAAAACATTGCAAGGAATTTAAAATATAAATCAATTCCAAGTTCTTCTGTTGCAGCTGCTCAAACTAATCTTTGTCTTTCATAAATGACATTTTGGAGGACCTTGGTTACCTTCAGCTGACAATACCACAACTTAATGAGGTACTATCGATGATCCTTTCCAAAACGGAAACTTTTCTGGGAAATTTTTCCAATGCTTTATTTTCACACACCAAAAAAAATTCCATTTCATAAGTTCCTTAATAACAATGAATGAATGCCAATTGTAAATACAGTATTAGGTAATAATGTGCTTATCCCTAGCAAGTTTGTGAGAGAACACATTATATCACTGAAATACATATATGTCTCATTGTGAAACGGAACTCCTTCCCCTATAATACTAGAACTACAGGATATAGTGAAGACCACCAATTTGGATAGCTTGACAAGGGGATTGGACAAATCCCTGATGGCTATATGCTACCTCCAGTATCAGAGGCAGTATGCCTATGTACACCAGTTGCTGGGGAACATGGGTGAGAGCATGCTGTTGCACATGTTCTGCTTATGGGTTCCTGGTCGACAGCTAGTTGTCCACTGTGTGAACAGAATGCTAGACTAGTTGAACTCTTGAAGTGATTCAGCATGGCTCTTACGTTCTTAAGGCTGAATTAGTGTGTCAGTTTTCAGTAACTCTGCTTTTTTTCTTATATTCAAACATTGTAAGGTAGGGTGACCAGATAAAATCCAGGTCAGGGCTCATGTAACTTTAACAGTTGTAGAGAAAAGGGAATTTCAGCCGGTGTCATTTGTATGCAATTAGTTCCTGGTGAAATTCCCTCTACATCACAACAGTTAAAGTTGCAGGGGCCCTTCCTTCTTTTGTATATGGTCACTCTAGTGATGAAGAGGGAATTTCACCAGGAACTAATTGCATACAAATGACACTGGCTGAAATTCCCTTTTCTCTACAACTGTTAAAGTTACATGAGCCCTGACCTGGATTTTATCTGGTCACCCTATTGTAAGGGAAATACATGCTATTGTCTTTAAATGTGCACAAGTATTCCAATAAAACAGAACATTTAAATCACATTAAGTGTGCTTTAATTTTTTTCATCACCTGTGGTACATTGGGACAAAAATTAACATGGGGCCTGTTCAGACAACATGCTAAACCATGGCAATTAAGAACCAAAAGGAACATGATATAATTACATAGTCATGATCAAGGCACGTTATTATCTTCACATCAAAAAGCTTCATGTCATCATCTGATAGCATACACAAATTCTTTAAAACTGAAATTTCATAGTGGACAGTATGCATTCTGCTTGCCCAGGATTGCCCTGATAGTATGCAGTATTCAGAATCTGAGGCAAAGTTTAAAATTCAGAAATTTCAGCAAGACTAACCTTTTTGTCTATAAAGATAAACTTGAAAAAGCATGCAGTGAAGATTCGTCAGAGGGAAACTGCAGGACTTTCAGGGGGTGGGGGGGAGTAAGCACTTCCCTGCTTAGCACAGCTTTAAGAGGGTTTAAACTTCCAAGGTAAGGAAGATTCCACATTCAAATAAGATGGAATCTCCAATTTGGGCATTAGCCTCTCTTCATTGTGATGAGAGAAGGTGAAAAGCAAAAGAGAGATCTGTGCACATCACAAAGCTCTGTCCCTTAATAGCTGGGATTTCAGGAGTCATTTCCAGCTATTAAGGGACAGAACTTTGTAATCTGCATAGCTCCATGATCCCTACTCCCAACTCAGAGTCTTCTGTCATGTGCTTCTGCCAAAATATTATAAATTCTGTAAAAATGAAAGTAGTTTAACATACATTACACAAATCTATGAAAGGCTACTTAATTTATACTGTTGAATTTTAGGTTTCTTGACAGCTCAGCCTATGATGAGAGTTTTCAGGAATGGGGAACTTTGAGGTAACCAGTTTCTAGGAGCAGGACCATTCTGATTGTGGCAACCGCTCTGTGGAATGCCTTCCAGTGGGAGGTTTGTCAAACCCCAATTTTTTTATTTTGTTTTGTACCTAGCTGTTCCAGAAGGCTTTTAACTGATTGTTCCCTTGTTTTTACTTATTTTAGTGAATGTTGGTGTTTTGCAATAATTTTATACTGGTTATGTTATATATTGTATGATGTTTTTATACTGCAAGCTGGATTGAGTTCACTTGCAAAAAAATGTGAGCTATAAGATGTTTTTAAGTAAACAAAGCAAAATCAATTTGATTTTTAAAATGTCTTCCTTTGAACTCTTCTTAGGAATGCATTCTACTGGAATCCTAGGGCAGAATCCAATGAGGTTCTTGCACCCCTGGTCAATTATTTTTTGCCCTACCAATTCTGTTGCACAAGCAGCCCCACCACTTGTGCAATGGTGATTTAGCACTTCTGTGTTGCACATAAGGGAGCTCCACCAACCTCCCTCCTTCCAGAAATGAACAGAAACATTTGTTTTGGGGCTTCCCCTAGGAAGCACTAAATCTGCCTTCTGTAAGCGGTGGATCCAGTAGAGCAACAGAATCGGTAAGACTCACCACTTGTGGAAGGGAATCAGTGGGGTCGAAAGGAATCGCCAGGTGTGTTAGAGTCTCATTGGATTCTGCCCTTAATATTCTCAATTATTTTTTTTTCTAAATAATCAATTAATTTTAAATTTTCAATGCTGTGCTTTAGAAAGGGTTTCAATCCTATACCTGAGAATGAAGCCCATTGAACTCAATGTTTCAATCAATCAATTAAAGGAAAGAAAGCAACTGAAGTGTCTATACGTTAACTGCCTTATCTTAAATCAATAAAAATGTTACAAGTTCTTAAACTGAAAACAGTTAGATGCTACCAAGTCATATTAAAAGGCTATTTGTATTCAATGTGCTCATTCATCTCTCAGTCTCAACCCTCTATTTGCAATATGGGAATAATACTAGCAAAACTGACAGGGCATTTTAAGGATTAGTGGGATAAAATTCCAGATTTTACAACTTGGACCCTTAACCTAAATTTTCCATAGCCAAATAGAACGGTTATACTTCCAAAGTCTTTAGACTTTCTGAATTATTATATCATTGTTATAATGATTAGTCAAATGGTACAAGATCATAGATCATGAGAGACAAATGCGATCCTGAGCATACTTACCAGGAAGCAAATCTAACTGAACTCAGTGTACTTACATCCAAGTAAGCATGTTCAGGATCAGGTTGTAGGAGTTCGTAACTTCCATGCCTAGTGAAAGGAAACCAACAGGGCAATTCTATACATGTCTACTCAGAACTAAGTCTTATGATGTTCAATGGGAGTTACTCCCAAGTAAGTGAGTAGAGGACTGCAGCCTGAGTTTCTCTGGCAAAAAAAAAGATAGGTGAAAGAAATTTATGTAAGGGATTGAACTTCTCTTGTTCCTCCAATCTTTCCCCATGTCTTTTTAGATGGTTCCTTGGCTTGAAGACTAGTGGCTTTTTTCTCATTTTTTCTTTTTTCTTTTCTTTTCTTTGCATAATGCTATTATCTGTCCTGAGCCTTCAGAACATAAATAAATATAGTGACCAAATTACAGAAAGTAATGGTTCCACTCTATTATGCTCTGGTTAACCTCACCTAGAGTACTGTATCAAGTTCTGAGGACACAGTTTAAAATTGGAACATGTCTAGAGGAAAGTGACAAGGATGGTGAAAAAAAGTCCTGTGAGGAAAGATTGAAGGAGTTGGGTATGTTTAACCTCGAGAAAAGATTATTAAGAGGTGATATGATAGCCTTCTTCAAGTATTTGAACTGTTGCCACATGGAGAAAATGTGTTTCCTGTTGGTTGGGTCAGGAGGGAAGGATCTGAATCAACAGGTTCATTACGAGGAAGAGAATCTTGACTAAACATTAGGAAGAACTACCTGATGATACAAGCTGTTTAGCAGTGGAACTGATGGGCCTCAGAAAATAGACCTCTCCTTCATTATGTAGAGGATGTATGTCCATCTGCATAATGGAAAGGATGCTGTCCCACCAATAAGCTTCATGGGTGAAAATGTCTCTTTATCACCTTTCTGCACAGCATGCTTAATTTTGTACACCTCACTTATCTCTTCTCACTATTTGCCTCTTTTCAAACCCTTCCTCACAGAGGAGTTGCTCCAGCCACTTGACCATTTTGCTTGCCGTTTCTGCACTTTTTCCAACTCTGCAATATCCTTTTTTAGATACAGTGATCACAACTATACATAGTATTCTAAGTGTAGTCACACCATCATATCATATAAAGGCAATATGATATTGGCTGTTTTATTTCCTAACTATTTTCCAAATTTCCTAACTATGCAGATGACATAGCTATTTCTCAGACATGATTTCAGCATAATAGTATGGAATTGCTTTTACAGCTCTCTTCCCATGCCCTTTATCTGCAGAGGATTCCTGTATACTGGGAAGGCCTAGAGTTCACCACCCAACAACAACAAGCCATTGTTCGTGATTAACAACCCATACTTAAACCATAGTGCAGGATTTGCATGTAACAACAATCCATAATTCATCAACAAACTATGCTCAACTCATACTCCGGATTGTCATTACATGTGAACCAGACTAATACGTTTCCCTCCACTCAAACTAGCCCTCACAGCCATCCCAGACTGTACACTTATATAAGCAGAATGGATTCATTTAAATTGAGGAATTTTAAAGAAGCACCAATTATAACTGATTTTAATCAAGTTTCCAACTTTCTAATTTATATATTTTCTCAACAAGCATGCATTGTAATTGATTGCTAGAACAATTAAAATGTATCTGTTTGCAACTAAATAGTCTTTATGCTATCCAGGAGTATAAACCAAAATCTCTGATCATGTAATCCACATGCTGTTTGCACTGGAGAATGTAGATCTGCTTAAGTGAACTCCTGTGAAATAAAAAAAAATCTGTTTTGCTTTCCCAATATGCATATAAGAACATTAAGCAAAACCACTCATTTGAAGATTGTTCAAAACTTATTTAGGAACAGGAAATTGTTTCCTGATAACAGAAAGTAAATGTTTATTTTATTTTAATTATTTCTTAGTCATTTTTCAAGGCCATGATCTTCCCAAAGTGGCTTACAATACAATAAGAATATAATTCAATATCAAACTAAAGAACACTTTAAATTTAAACAATTTTAAAATAAGCAAGTTAATACAGTTTCAAATATCTAACAGCAGATGTCCACACTCTTTGGTTGACAGCGTCTAAATATTCATCATTTATACAATAGTTCCAGTTCAGTTTGTTCTGCCCATAAGCCATTATAAAAGGTTCAAATAGTTGCAGACTAAGTCTAAAAACCAACAATTACAAGCAAAGCAATAAGGGGAGGGGGAATTTTCATTACCATGAAAAAAAATCAAGTAAAAATACTATTAATCCAGATGGCAGCTAAGCATGGCAGCATCAAGAAAAATCTGTTATGATTTGGCAGAAATTTGCACAATTACAAATAAAGCTCATGACCTCTTATTGTGTCATATTTAGTGACCTTAAGTCACATATTTTTGCTCTAGTTTATTGTTTTACATAGAAAAAGCAGGCTTTTAACAAAATCTGTTTTGGATGTTACAATAATCTAGCATTCCAGAGGACCCTAGTTTATAGGAATCAAGTAAGCATACTACTACACATTGCTGTTCTCTCCCGCTTAATTCCTCCTGCCAGCGGGAGAGGCTAACAAACAACATACTCTCCATCTGTGGTTATTTAGTGTGACATCTGAACCAAGAATTCTAGTTTATCTCTCCCCAAACAAGCCAGAGCCATATGAACATTTGATTGGTAGAGTTTCACAATACTTATATTTAGACATATAAAACCACTCATATTTTGATCCCCTACAATTAGCAATTTCACCTTAGGCAGAAGTTTCTTTTTTTGAACATCTTTAAGTGACACTTTCTAAACAGGCAACCTTTTGGGGTCTTGGCACATCTGGCAATTTGAGAAACTCACCTAAGAACCACCACAAAATGGCTACCATGGGAGACATGGCAAATGACAAGTAGCCTGTCAAAAGACTTGAATACACATCTGTGCCCCAACACAATAAACAATACAATAAACAACAGCGCCTACAGAAACCTATTTCACAGCAACCCCAGCTACCACTAAGAAAATGTTAATTTTTTAAAAATGGGGGGAGTAGGGTACCTTGTCACGAGTAAAAAAAAAAGGTGTCTGGGGTAGACTTACACCGGCAAGATCCACATTGCCTCCCCTTGATTTAGATACTAGTCTATAAATAAGGGTTCATCTAATGTCCTGGTAGTATAGTATCTGTAGTAAGGTAGGTCATTTTACCTCAGAACATATCCTCAAGATTACAACATCATTAGGGCTGATAAGCAAGAACCCTACTGACATTATGCCAATATATACTCCAACATATACTGAAGGCCATTCAGCATCAATCTGGTGAACTTGTCGCAATGCTAAAGCCATCATTTTTAAAAAGGGGTGGATCACACAATGTGAATAGCCAACAACTTGTTTGGTTTCATCTCCCTCATAATCCATTGGTACTACTGCGCATACTTCCTCTTCCAGACAATACCAGAGTCTTAGGTTACAGTTTTCATTTTCTTCTGCATTTCCTTAATACAGAAAATATAATGGTTGTGATATCTCTGACAGACTGTGGCCTCGCCTGCCTTGTTACCGCTTGTACTAGGACATTCATGAGGCAGCAGATTCACTCATGCTACTTTTGTCACAATATAACCAGTCCTGATGGTGCAATGTTAGATCCTTTAGAGGTAGGGAATCATTGCCAAACAGCCAGAACAATAAACTCACTTTAAAAACATTAGGCTATCTGTATTTAAATTATGCAATTCTACAACTTCTTAATGTGCACTGTAAAGAATACTGTCTGCATGCTTTCACTGAATTCGTAAGTAAGAGGAGCTACAGATTTCCTTTATTAACAAAACACAAAAATCCAGAAAGGCAATGTGGAATAACCCCCCTCCTACAGCTAAGCCCTGTATACCCCTATTTAATAGAATATCAAAATTGTCTAACTTCTAGCACAGTTTATTTAAAATGTTTATATCCCATCTTGTTACATGGATATGAGTCTACAAAGCGGCTAACAAGGTTGAAAACAATCCATTATAACTATTTAAATAATTATATAAATAAGAATCAACCACAAATATGCAAGGAGAACAGAGAAGTAATGGCTGACAGTCAAAGCCAGGGAGGGAGTTTGAAGTCTAGGTACCAACTCTCACAAAAAAGAACCAATTCACTCTGGCTTTCCACCTTACTTCTAAAGGCAGTGAAAAAATAACCAGGACTTAAGGCAAAGTAATATATGGGCAGGCTCATACAGGAGTAGGCTTGCTCCCAAGTTGTGTAGCCATGTACGCATAATAGCCAACTCACTACTACAAGCAACACAATGCTTTCCAATAACGCCAATACAAATGGCACAATTATTGCTAATTATTAAATTATTCTAAATTTCTATAGATTTCTAGGATCCATTAATCACTAGGGCCAAGTTCACTTACAATAATCAATTTAAAACTCTTTTGATCAGCTAAAGAGATTTCTTGATTAGCTGCCAGATTTTTAAGTTGTTTTAAATACAAGTACTTTTAAAACTTTCAGCATCTTAAAAACATTCGCCAGTATCCCATACACAGGAGCAATGGCTCATCTAAGATTATACCTACTTCCACACATGCACCCATCATCTATATACAAAGAAAATATACTTTTTTTTCTTCAGCACTATTGCTTTTATTCATAAGCAATTTATGAAAATGTACTCAATTTATTCAACTAAAACTCAGGATTGAACTACTGTGTTTTTTAATTAGGTGACAACCCTATTAAATCATTATTTTAAAATTTCTGGCATTGCACACTTCTTCTTAAATCTTATGGATTAGCCCAAAAGGCAATTTCTTAATCTTCAGAATAAAGTAATAAGACTGGTGATCCTTGATGTGGGGACTGATTTCAGGTAATAATAATAATAATAATAATAATTTATTTCTTACCCGCCTCTCCGTCTGGATCGAGGCGGGGAACAACAACATGATAAAATACATAAAACTGATTAAAACATGACACATATTATTAAAACTGCATAAAAAATCCTAAAATATGCTCATAGCACAACCAGAAGAAGAAGAATAGGTTCATGTTTAAGCATGATAAGGATGGAGGCAGGGAATCCCTAATGGCCACAGAACACAATGAGCTCCTGAGGGTTATGGCATTTGCAGAGTTTGGAATTGGAGTTGGGACATTCTGGTTGGTGCTCAGGGGGATTCAATTTGCTGTCTAACGCTTGGTCAATTTGCTTAATCACTTATTTAAACGTCTGTGGAGACACACAATGTCGGCCCATTAACAGCTTTTAAAAGTCTTAAGTCTTCCTTTAAATGAGAGAAGAAGTGCAAACAAGAGAGGTTGCTAGATTTGCTTCTGTGTCCTACTTCTTTTATTCATTAGTTTGCCAGTCAAAATTTACAGTCAAGTGTTAAGTCAATGCAAAACAGCCTCCTAAGGAAAGGGGAGACAATACAACAAATGGCAGATATTTTCTGTTTGGACCACTTATTAAAGAAATGTTTTCAAGGAGGTGGTGGCAGAGTTCCTTTTTTGCCATTTCTTAAGCAAGTTTTTACAAGACATACATTTCACTTTGTTAAAAGAAAATATTTTTCTTTGCCATACAGCTCAACTTCACTGGAACTAATGTATTAGTTGTAAACAACACAAGCCATATGTCATTGTAACTCCTTTATAGAAAGAAAACATTCATTTTGAGCTTTCAACCCACTAAAGCACTACCTAGGGGTGCACAACTTGTGGTCCCCCAAATATTTTCGCCTACAACTCCCATCACTATTGGCTATGCTGGCCAGCACTAATGGGAATTGTAGGCCAAAACATCTGGAGGGCCACAAGTTGCCCACCCCTGCATTACACCAATACAATCCATTTTAATATATAAGACACACTGTTATAGATTCATTTTGCCTTGTTTAAAAGATGCATAGTATTCTTTTTAAAAAAACTTAAACAACTGAAATATAAACAATGAAAAACATCACTGAAGTCCACAAAATCAATTACATGCATCTTTAATTAAAACTGGTGAAGAAAAAGTGTAATCTCTGTAAACTTTTGCTTTTGTTCTTATACTCTTGGTAAACTCCTATAAAGATACTTTAAGGCCATTAATCGTTTAATTTGTTAATCAAAAGCAACCCAGAAACAGCTTTTTGGAACACTGTGTGCAATTCTATGTAGGAAACTTGTGATGTTTGAAGCAACCCCTAGACATCTGAATGTTATACAAAACCTTTCATTGGGATCCATACTGTTTGGTTCCTTATTTTGACTTACCAATTGTACCACCCATGGATGTTCCAGTTAAGGCCGGAGCAAACAATATGGGATATATCCAATTTTAGACCTACTTAGAGTAGACCCATTAATATGAATGGGGTTAGGTTAACATGAGATGCAACACAATGATGCCATGGTTAAAGGCCACTGGTTCATGCACACTCATCCCCCCCATTAATTCTCTATTACATTCTCTTGTCAGAATTAACCATGCTGTAGCAGTACAGCTATATCAACATCAACAGTGTTTAGCTTTAACCAGGACACAAAGCAGTTTTAAGTGTTGGTTTCAAACTTTGGTTAAAAGTTAGCCCTGAGTAACATTAATGTTAACATCAGTGCAGATACACCACTATGCCATAGTTAATGCTGGCAAAGAAAGGCAGAGTTTAAAGAGAAGGAAGAAATACACAGCCCCCTCCTGGCTCTCTCAACCATGGTTAAGAGATCGGCAGCATTACATATGCACCAAGCCTTAAGTTGCCCTGTTACTACGCATTTACAATAATTCTTACTGATCCTAGGACTGATGCTTCATTATGTGAAGCATTTCTGAAACCATTCTCCCAATAGGTAAACCTTTATATACAACATCCTGTGTGATGCAAGCACCAGTCTCACTGTAACGCATGCCTCGAAGTAACACAAATATAAATGTTTACAAAAAACACCTCTCACCCCAGCCAAATTGAAAGAAATGTCCCACTGTTATGCCACCCTATAGAATATTTGTTGTGCCATATAACATGCACAGATAATAACTTCCAGAAACTGCTTTAATAGTTCATATTGATTAAGCATAAGAAGAGCCCTCTTGGATCAGACCAAAGGCCTACTTCAGTCCAGCCTTCTGTTCCCACGCTGACCAACAAGATGCTTGTGGGAAGTCCAGAAGCAAGACATGAGCTCAATATCATGAAGGTATTATATTGGCAATTTTATTTCTGATTCCTTTCCTAATGGTTTCTACCATGGAATCTGCCTCTTTCACAACCATCACACACTATGCTGAAGTTTTCATCAAGCTATGCACTGCAAGCCCAAGATCCCTTTCCTGGTTAATCACCACCAGCTCAGACCAAAGCATCTTTGGCTATTTGCCACAGACTAGTTTGTAGAGAAGCCTTTCCCAACCTTGAGTCCTCAAATGCTCTATGATTACAATTCCCATCATCTTCAGCTAGCATGGCCAATGGTCAGGGATAATGGTGTTCTAGTCCATCAAAATCTGGAGACCCAAGATTGGGAAACGTTGCTGCATGGTAGAACTTCCATGCATCTGCTCTGGAATCCCTGCAGAGGATTCTGAATTTTCTAAGAACCACACTAATTTTATACAGGCCTGTTGAACTTCACTGAAAACATAGCTGAACTGAGAGTGCACCCCCAAAACACATCCAACACTCCTTTGCCAATTTACAGTGAGCGAAACCAGTAGTGCTAGGCAACATGTCTTGGGAATCCACATTAAACTTCCAGGAACACAACATCTCTTGGAATGTTTGAAAACTGGCAAAGAATAATATGTGTGCAAGTAATTGTTTGTCTGGCTGATAAAATTAGTTCTCCTTTGTTTTGTTTGCATTCCTACAATATCCACCTTCCTCCCGGAGTTTTATATGACCAATGCCTAAGTAGATATTAAAAGTCATTTGTTGGGATTATTTACTTCCACAATGGCAAAAGTAACTTTCCTTAGATCTAATCCTATCACCTGTATTTTAGATGGATACACGCCCACACTTTACCCTCCTCTAGCCAGAATTCGGCTCACAAATAAATGAACTCCACAGAAAATTTGAGGAAAGATGATGAAATCCTCACAGTTCCAGATCTCTCAGTAGAAGCAGCCTACACACTTTTGAAATAGGGGTGTAGGGAGAAGAAGGGAAAAACCTATTAAAAGAACATTTATCTTCAATACACGGTGGTGAAATCTCTTCTGTGTTGTAAATCATTAAGTTGAAAATTGTGCAGACACATTATACAAAAGATTGCCTATCTTCAAACTCCCTATCACTAAAAGAGATATATCTAGCATTCCATGTAGCAAGAGTTTCCCTCAAATGATGTTTATTATCCTGGGATATCAGCTGTAAAACAGAACTCTTCAGTGGGGCAAAAGGGCACAAAGGAACTCCATCTATCTCAATTCCCTTTCAAGGAAGAGGAAGGAAAACTTTAATCACACCACGTCTCACACCAAACCAAAGCACTTACTGTTCGAGCACCACTTGGGGACAAAGCTCCACTGGGCAGGTAGGGACTTCCCAGCTCTGGGATCATCAAGAAGGGATAACTTGGATAAGGAGTCCCTTTAAAGAAGCTTCCATCTTGCTGTCTTCTGATTACTAGGGAAGAAAGAAGAGACTTAGCTAGAGACATTCAGAGGGGAAGGCTCCAAGTACACACACACACTTGGAAGTTGTTGTTTTAATGCAGAAAGCTTTGAAAGCTCAAACAAGATAGATTTTTTAAAGGATCAGGATTCCCAACAGACTAGCTAGAATGACAAGGCAGAGAGAAATTAGCAGTGAAATTCATAAACTACTTAAGCCTGCATATAACTTGTATTTACCCCATTTTGCAATCAATCTGTACTTAGAACTTAAAACAAATTCACTTTGAACAAACAGAATGCACTTCCAACCGAATTTATGCCATTGCAACTTATATGATTTTTTTTACACAAAAGTCCGACCCAGTTCAGTGGGACTTACTCATGAGAAAGACACACACACACATAGGGTCACATGTATACTTAAGGCCAAGGTTGGGGAACTTGTGACCCTACAGATGTTATTGAACTCCAGCTCCTATCAGCCCCAACCAACATGGCCTATAGTCAGAAGTGATGGGAATTATAGTCCCAGAACATCTGGAGGGTCACAAGTTCCCACCCCTACTTTGAGCCATAATTTTAAGCAACTACATCATGCTTGGTAACAGCTGGTTTCCTGAGGTGCTTAAGCATTTCCTTCAAGCAACAAAGCAAGAAAGCTTTAAAAAGTAGTTCTTTTTCTTTTTTTTACTTTTAGGATATAATTATTAGCATAGGTATTATAGAGATACAGTTTACTAAAAACTTTTTTGGGACACATTTGCAAGGCTGAACTACATTAATAAGTCACACTTAATTAAATTAGATACATGGTCTAACAGCACAAATGTAATCATGCCACTTACTGCATTCTAGATTAATTTATCAAGAATAACTAACACCCCTTACTCATACATACAAAACAATGTTGACTACAACCTCTTCTTCGGGAAGACAATCCAAAAGGATGGCTGAAACAAGATAACTAACCAACACACTTTTAGGTTATAATCCTAAATACACTTACTATGGAGTAATTCCTGCTGAACTGAATGTGACTTTTTTCTGAGTAAGCATGCTTACATCAGAATTTAAATTTCTTTACAGTGCAATTAGTAAACCCCATTGGTTTCAATGGAATTTACTTACAAGAAAATATGCTTTGGATTGTAGTTTTAAGTAATTTGTAAATTGTGATCATTACAAAAAGTCTGAAAAACCTAATAAATCTAAATACCAGAGGGTGAATTCCTATTCCCCACTACCAAGCGCTTTGATTCTCTTTCTTTCATGCATCCTGAGTCTATTACTTTACTTGGAACTAAATCCTACTTTCAATAGAATTTAGTTTCATGGAAAGCTGTAGTTCTATATGAAATTAGTGTAACGTGCTCTATACAGTTGTAGTGTACTTCTCAGTAATCCTAAATCTGCTTACTCAGAAGTAGAGACGCACTTGGGCTAATCTGCTACAGCAAACAGAAAAAGACGCTTTGCAGGGGTCGCCTTATTGTGTTATTATATTTATGCCACAATAAGTCTGTTAAAATCTTTAAACTGCCAAAACATTTTTGTGTGTATACTCAAACGTGAGGCCACCAGATTCAATGGAGCTTACTCACTGTAAACATGCATAGTACTGCCACTTAAAAGATTTTTGGTAGCATCCTAGCCCCACACCTCCACCCTGAACCTAAACACATTTTAACAGTACAATTCTATGCAGACCTAGACGCATCTACATATATAGATAGCAATGGGATCAGGCTGCAATCCTAATTATAGCTCCATTTAACTCAATGGGACTTACTCGTGAGTAGACATGCATAGGATTACACCATTAGAGACGCACCTAACTCTGCCCACGACGACCTCCCCGATTTCAATGGGGCTTACTCACGGATAAGTGTGGGTTGCAGAGAAGAGATGCGTACAGATACCCATAAAGAAAGGCCCCATTACATTTCAATGAAACTTAACTCCCAAATAAGTCTGCGAAGTTTTCGAAAGGCGGCAGGAGCCGCTCCTTAAGTGAGCCGCGCTGATTTCAAAACGCAAGGCGACTAAACCAGGCGGCCCTGCTTACAGTTGCCAGGATCAGGGCCAAAAGGGGGCGGCAGCAGCAGCAGCGAAAGCGAACGAGGAGACGCGAGGGCAGAGCAAATGGAAGCTCCTCCTCGTCCCAGAAAGTGAAGGAAAAAGAGATCGAGGAGTCGCGGGACCAGAAGGAGTCATCGCGTCGTCCTAGTTCGCTGGGAAGAGAGCGCCATGTCCCCTCCTACTACCCCCGACAACCCCCCCCCCACCATCCACCCAGCCCCAAACTCTGCCTTTCCCCTCATTTCTGAAGGAGGAGGGAAGGAAAATAAAAGAGGAATCGCTACCTTCGGCTGGAGAGTCCCGCGGCTTCTGGAAACTTTCCCGGGGTTGCTGAGGCGGCCTCTCCGCCTGTGGTGGTGGTGGTGGTAAGGGGGGGGGGGGGGGAGAGACACAAAGAAGAAGGCGGGTTGAGGTGACTAAATAAAAGCCCCCCACCCCATGATACTAGCTTCTCCTACTCCCCGCCCCAGAACCCCGCTCCGTTTTCGGTACCCCCCTCGTTCGCTTTGTCGCCTCAATTCCAGCCTCCTCCCTTTCCCGTCACCCCCACTTCTCTTGTCCGCCGCCAACCCCTCTTTCTCTGCCGTAAACTTTTACCTCAGAATCTGAGCCTGAGGCGCTGCCGCTGCGGTTCTCGGACTCGTTGACCAGCGACGACTTGAGCTCGTCCAAGTCGCGGTGAGCCGAGCCGCGCCCCCCGGCGCCCTTGTCCTGCTCGTCGCCTTCGTCCTGGAAAGGGATGAGCTCGTCCGGGGCGCCCAGGTCGTCGCCGCCGCCGCCACCTCCGCCGCCGCCAGCGGCTGGCTGCAGCTGAGGCATAGTACGGCGGGGTCCCGGTGCGGCGGGGCGCCGCTCCCCGCACCCCGCCTGCCTCAGCCCGGCGGCCTCCCTCCTCAGCCCCGTCCCGCCGCCGCCGCCGCCGCCCAAACAAAGTTTTGACACTCGCGGGAAGGGGCGGGGGGCGAGAAGGGAAAGAAGAAGGCGCCACGGAGCTTTTTCCTTCGGCGTCGAGGGAACGGGATAGGCGGGAAAGGAGGAGGCTGGAAGGGGGGAGGCGGCGGCACCCCGAAAGAAGCGAGGGAGGGAAGAACGGAGGGAGGCTCCCCGAAAGTCGCGGCCGGCGGCGGGGTGTCCTGCTTAGCCCACCCGGGGAGGGTCGAGAATGAGAACGAGGGGCCGAGGAGGAGGAGGAGAAGGAGGAGCTCCCGCTGCAAATTGACACCCCGAGCCCGTAGTGGGGGAAGGAGAGGAGGGGATGGGAACGCCCCCCCCACCCCACCTTCGCCGCCACAAACAGGGAAGACACCCCCTCACCCACACCGCCTCCTCCTCCGCCTCCTCCTCCACTCCTCGCACACGCCGCCACTGCCACTTTCGCTCGGAGACCCCCCAGCTTGGCTGCCTCTGCTCTTGCCCCCCCTTCCCCCTCCTGGAAGTGCATACCCCTCCCAGCATTTCACAGGATGTAAATAGGGACACACACTCGCACTCCCCCCCCACCTCTCTCTCTCTTCTCCCTCCCCATTTTTTGGTTTTTTTAAAAAAAAATATTGAACAAACAACATTACCACTGAGGAAGGAGGAATGAATTCTTGGATGGGAGGAGGAGGAGGATCCAACAAAGGGGGAAGGTTTAAAAAAGGGTGTTGTGGGGGAATTGGGACCCTTCTTGTGTACTTGTAAACGCCCCCCTAGTCTCAGAACAAAAGGGGTCACTGTTTAAGTCTCCCCACCCCCAGTACGTTGCTAAAGGTTCATTGCTGGCTGCTGTGCATTTCAACAGGCTTTGTTAAACGCTTATTGCGGCCTGATGCTATGCGAGCTCGCTTATAGAAGTAAGGCTGCCATCCTAAACACACTTCCTTGAGAGTAAATCCCCTTGGAATTTAGAGGGGTTCACTTCTACGGAGACATGCTTTGGTTCGCGATGTATCTCCCCCTGGTTTCAATGGGACGTTGTCCTAGGTAAGGATAACCATGTGATAGGCTTGATTATATGCATGTGTACTCAAGAGTAAGTTCTACTTGAATTCAGTGGGGCTAAATGCCAAGTACATGTGCTCAGGATCTGGCTGTTCTTTTATAGAGTACCTGAAACTCTGAAATGCATTCCCCAACTTTACTAGCTAGATAACACAGTGCATGAGAGGAGGGTACGGAAACAACTCACGGGTGTATTGTGTACATCTACACATATGTGCATTAGAGCAGGGGTAGGCAGAAGGTAGGTCTCCAGACGTTGGGGACTTGAACTCCCAGCATTCCTGATTATTGGTCGTGCTGTCAGAGGCTTCTGGGAGTTGAAATCCTTACCATCTAGAGGTCTACATTCTGCCCACCACTGCATTAGAGTCAAGAAGCATCTACCCCGTTTACTCAAAGATGTAACTTCTAAAGATCTGTGAGAGTGTGCTGAGACTTAACTACAAACATTCTACTACTGGTAACAGGATTTTTCAAAGGGTTCCCCAATGTTGGGATAGAGTTTTCCCAGAAACACAGAGGGTGGCTGAATTCAGACGACACAATAAGCAACTGCAGGGGGGGGGGGGAAACAATCATCAGTTGTATTGACTATCATGTCGTCTGAATGGTGCCATAGTCAACTCAGTGCTGATCCTAATCCACACCACAGTTGATTATTTATTGCCATGTTGTGTGGGGAGTGCCCCCTAGATGAACAACTGTGAAGTTGATTATTACCCCACCATTGACTATCGTGTTGTCCGAATTCAGCTGTGTGTTCGGAAGACACTTTAGACAACGGAAGGGTTAATAACACTCACCGTGCGTTATTTCGTCAGCACCCACCACACGACATGTTGCCCCACCTCTGTTGCGTGGCTGCGGCCTCCACTGTGTTCGTGAACAGCAAGCGCGCGCTTGAATGACAGTCTGTCCGCCCCATTCCCTGCCCTCCCACCTCCCGCAAGCCTCCCACCTCCCTCCCAGTCATATCCCAGTCATATCCCAGCACACACTGCGGCCCGAAGTCCATGGCCGCCGACATCGCAGCAGTAGGAAGACAAGCCTCTCAGGCCCCATTGGATGCTGTGCAGCCCTGAGCGGGCTTCCCCCTCTCCGGACTCAGCAGCGAGGTTCAATGCCATAGCCATACAGATGTACTGCCCCCCTGCCCCTTCATGGCACGCCCAGCTACATCACCCACGTCCCTTCGCACCCGCACCCTCGATGCCCCTGCTATGTTCCCAGATCATTCACCCACATGCTATGCAGACACCACGGCCGCCTGATCCACACACACCAGCTCTGCCTATCACCATCCGCTGCTGAGAAAGGCAGCGCTTGCCCAATGTTCATGTAAGCGGCGGCCAAATGCCGCACACTGGTGACAGAGCCTGACACACGGCCGGCCTGCCCCCAATTGCCCCCAATCCCTCCCCACATGGGCTCTCCCCACTCCCCAGATGGTCCCCACAACTCCCCAAGTGAACCCTTCTGGACACATAGGAACGATGGCAAGCGAGGGCGCTATGTCAACAATCTTTATTCCTGAAGCACTATAGGAATGGGTACATGGCCACTGGGGCATAGCAAAGCGTTGGCGGATTAATCAGAAAGGCAGGTCACCCTCGCCCTGGGTGAAGGCGGCCACTAAGGCCCAACGGTTAGGTCTCCTCAAAGCATGGCACCTAGATGCGGCAAGGGAAGCAAGGGAAGGAGGGATGGCCCTCTCTCTCAGGAAGCGATGCCAGTCCACAGACGCTCACTCCACATCCACTGCTCACATGTGGGGGAGTGTGTCCAGATCCACTCCCTGATCTTTTGATGCACCCGCGCCACCTCTGCACATGCCCCAAACTCTCCAGCCGGGTTCAAGGGCTGCAGCAAGGGAGCCACATCCCTCCCATCCACAGGAATGGCATCGTTGTCATCCCCCAGCTGAGGCAGGTCAGGGTGGTCTGCCAGTAACACATCCCCACAAGACTCACAAATCATGTGCATAATGCAGCAGCACACGATGACGTCGGGGATGATGTCAGAGTGCAGGTCCAGCAAGCTAAACAGGGAGCGCCAACACGTCTTCAGGCGCCCAAAGGCGCGCTCAACAGGTAGGCAAGCGCGGCGGTGGGAGTAGTTTAACTTTCTCTGCACAGGTGTTCGGGGGTAGCGGTAAGGGGCCATCAGCCACGGCTGAAGGGCAAACACCTGGTCGGCCAGGAGCACACGGCCCACCATAGCATGCCTGCACATGGAAGCTGGGCCGGAGGAGAAGAATCGCCCTGTCACCAGCTTGTCTGCCTGGAGGAGTTCCAGAAGATGGCCATATCGTGGCTCCAGCCAGACACCCCCCCAACACACATCCAGGAACCTCTCCTTGGCGTCCACCACAGCCTGAAGAGCCATGCTATAGTAATGCTTGTGGTTGTAGTACTCACCGCTCCAAGAGGGGGGGCCAGGATGCGCATGTGGGTAGAGTCCAGCACACCCACCACCTGTGGAAAGCTGAGAGCCCAAAAGCCACACATGTTCTTCTTGTCCCCAACCCGGATGACGTCAGCGAGGTACAGTTCATTCAGCATGAGCATGGTCTCCCAGAAAATCTCACATGCACTGAACTTGCCCACCCCGAAGATTGTGGACAGGGGCAGGTAGCCCATGTTGAATGACAGCTTGTATAGCGTCAATGCAAGGCGGTGGGACACTGGAATCGATCCCCTCATGACAGTGCTTTCCCTCCGCAGAATTGGGGTCACCTCAGCCACCAGCAGACCAAACATCATGCTGGACATTCAGAAGCTCCCACAGAAATGCTCATCATCCCAGTCCTCTAGATTCTGCATCTCTGCCCACACAGCATCCATCCTCAGAAGCACCCAGTGGCAGACAGTATTGCGCTGTTCAAGGAGCTCGTCAGCCGTCACCAGTCGTGGGATCCAGTGCAGGGTTTCCAGGGCTGTTTCCCTGCCCAACAGCCTTTGTGCCAACCTCATGGGTGGGCAGCAACAGCAGAAGGGCAGCCAGAAAAGTGGGCAGGGACGCCGTAGCACCAAGGGGCCAAAGGCCGGCATCCTCCCCGACCACAAGATCAGTGGGCATGGTGCCACCCAGCCGCCTCTGCCTGGCCCGCAGGGCATCCTCCTCATCGCCATCTGCATTAGCAGTTGCAGCCACCTGCAGGGCTGCTTCCAGGCCGACCGTAGCAAATTGTTGCCGGGACATTGCCATAGGCACTGGTGTGGTCAGAGGGGAGGGAGGCCAAATCGAGAGGACTGGTGGGCGTGCCGGGGCAGGCCAGGAGTACGGAAGAGGCGGCACCAAGGCCAGCATGGGCCGAGCCAGCTCAGCAGTGTGGGAAGAAGATTACACGACCACATTGTTTTGTCTACTGCACACCTGGCCAAGAGGGGAGTGGAAGGAGGAGGCCAGAATAGGGGGGGGGGGTCGCTCCTGAAACAGCGGCGCTCCATGAAGAAGCAAGGGCATTACTGAGGGAGGGGGGAGGGACGCTGCTCGGTCATTCTGATGGAACTTCTTGTGGCCGCAGGGGGAGTGCAAGGCGGCAGCGCCAGACGGTCCGCTCCAGGCGTCGAATGCGACACTGAAGACCACGCGTGAATTGGTGCAAAGTGCTGAGGCGCCGCTCCACCTGCCCGTGCAGCCTGCTAAGAATGACCAAGCAGAGGTGCACCAGCTTCACTGGGGGGGGGGGGGGAGAGAAGGAGGGGGAGAGGAGTAAAAAGAGCCATCAGTCCCAGGGAGTTGTTACTGGTAGCCTTACCCCCACTCCCATCTGCCTGTGGTGGCAGCGTTGGGCCCGCATCTGCCTGCAAAGGCTAGGCCGGGCAGCGTGGGCCCTTGCAGAACTACAGGGTGCTGGCATCTCGAGGGGCTGCAGCTTCAGTGAGGGACAATAGGGCTGGGCACGGGTCATCTGAGGAAGTAGCAACATTTTTGCAGAAGTGCTACCACAACACCTTGGCCTCGAGCGGGCAGCTGTGCCTGAAGGAAGCGTTTGCTAGAGCAATGGAAGGTGATATTGGCGCCTGGCACAAGCATGGGGAATGTGTACTGTGGAGGCATCTCAGCAGAGGGGACACAGGGGAGCACACATGATTGGGGCCCTACTCCAGATCATGTGGGAAGTTGGCCCCAGACCCATGCTCACCCTCCTCTGAGTCGAGCAGAATGCTGCGCAGGTGCTTGGGCAGGCTTCCTGAGCGTTGGCTACCACGGCCTCTGGTCTCCCCCCATCCCATCACAGAGGGACATGGTGCAGGCATTGCCGGTCGTGGGGGCCACAGCACACAGCCTGCCCTGACTCCCGTATGGCCTGAGAGCATCCTTCCACGGCTTGGGTGGCCAGGCACGTTGCCCACATGGTGAGAACCCACTCCTTACTGCATCTGCTCTTCTCACCCACCATGTGTGTGAATAGCTCCTGGATTCTTCCTCCAGCCGCCTCTGTGGCCGTGACCAGGTCCTTTGCCACCTGCAGCCAGTCTGCCTTGCGCTTATTGCAAAGAGGGCACACCTCTGAGCATTGATCTGGGGATAGGCTTCTACAGCTGGGCCTGGTTCTTCCTCGGCAGCAGGCAAGGACGGCGACTCCTCTTCAAGGGGCTCTGCCTCCTCCATTTCTTCATCCTGCTGCTGGGGAGGGTCCTCCAACTCCTCCGCATCCAGGACCTCTGCAGCTAGGCGGTTGGCCTCCTGAACCGTCTCCTCCTCCATCTCGGCAACTTCCACGAAGGTCTCCTTGCTGGGCTGCGTAAAGATGTCCTGGAGCTCTTCCTGGGAAGGAGACAATTCAGGGTCCAGGACATCGCCCATGAGCTGCTCCATTTCCTCTCACACCTCCTGTGTCACAGGCTCAGCCTCAAGGACGCGTTAGTCAAATCGCTCCAGAATGGCGTGCCTGCCCTCCATGTCCACTTGGGGTGCAAGCTCAGTGGCAGGGATGGTGATGTCCTAGGCAGGGTGGGCAGGTATACCTTCTGCCCATCCCTCCAGCTCCTCCCGCATATCTGTAGGGAAAGCTGCCCACACTGCCTCCCTGAGACCCATGCCAAGGCCGCTAGCCTTGGCTCCAGCTGGTGGCTGCTTCTTCAGCGGAAGCTGTGGGTGTGAGGGCCCTGGTACATCATCTCTCAGCTGAGTCTCTGGCACTAGAGGCTCAGGGCGCTCTGCCTGTACCTGCTGCTCTGCACAGAACAGCTTGAGGAATGATGTTGGGCTGTTGGTGCTGGATGAGATGGTGGCAGGGGAGGTGCTGCTTGAGGAGCGAGCAGTTCTGGTCACCGCAGGTGGAAGGTTTGCCAGCGGAGAGGGACTGGTAGATCCAGTGGCCCTGCTCATTGCCCTGGGCAAGGGTGGCCCAGGGTCAGGTTGCCCCCTCTCCAACGGCATGCTGGTGTGTGGAGGGCAGGGGAGGGCCTTCTGCGGGTGCTCTTGGAGAGCTCAGGTGGAGGTGACATCGCAGTGGATCCCTTGGGCTTTGGCCAGCGTTGCCGCTGGCGAGGTGGTACAACTGGTGCGATGTCGCTGCCTGCCGTGTATCCTGGCATGATGTCGTGACGCTCCTCCAGCAAGCCAGCAAGCTCATCGTAGAAGGGCATGGTGCATGGCTCTACCCCACTTCTGTGGTTGTGCACGACAATCTCCTTGCACTTCCTTTTGAGCCCGTGCAGCTTATCCTTGCATTGTTTTGCGTTGTGGTCGTATCCCCATGTCATCATCTGCCTGGAGAGTCTTGGGTAGAGCTGGTCATGCCTGGATGTGGCCATGATGCTGTGGGCATCAGGGCTACCCCACAGTTCAATGAAGGCCCCTATCTCTGCCTCAGACCAGTGAAGAGCTCTGCTTCTTCCAGGGAGCTCCTGGCTGCTGCCCGAGCCATGGGGTTGTGGCCCAGTGCCCTCGGGCTGGCTGTGAGGGATGTCCTTGGCCTCTGGATTCATGGTGCTGGTGGCGCTGCTTGACGGTGCTGGCGATTACCTGTAGGGCTCACCTGGATGTAGTCATCCTGTGTGGCAGTGGAGGAGTTGAGGCTAGGGAGCTGGAGATAGTTATGGGAAGTTGCCCTGACAAGTGGGGACAGGAGGGGTTGATAGAGGCAAGGAGATGCATGGCCGTGAGAGTGTTATGCATTCTTTTGGATGTTTCACACAACATCCACAGCTGGCGCAACCAGTGGGTTCTGGAGGTGGGATGCCCGCGTGCACTGTTTGACTACCCATTCTGCATGGCTTGGGGAAGCGCAGGGCCAGTGTGAGCTGTCCGGCCAGGTTGGCTGGAAGGAGGAGGGCTGAGCGGGTGGCGCTTCGCCCGGCTGGCTGCCTGCGAGTGAGTAGAAGGAGCAAGAGGCACAGAGGCTGGGGAGCTTCAAAGGAGCAATTGGGGGAATTGGGGCAAGCTATGCTGAGGGGTGAGCCGGCCCCCCTGTGTTCCTGGGCAGCTGGATTTATCTGAGGGGCAGGATGTGGGACGAGAGTTGTGCACCTGTTCCCCCTGGTTCCCTACTTGCAGCCCTGTGTATTGCCCCCGCGGAGTGGATGGGGGCTTTGCAGTTGTAATTGGACGCTGAACAGTTCCCGGTACAGAGCGCTGAGAGGTGCTTTCTGAAGCCAGCCCTTTGGTGAGCTCTGTGACAGCTGCATGGAGAGGAGGTGGGCGTCCTCAGTTGCTATGCTGATGGCACCAATGAGTTGTTGGGGGTGTGGAGGAGCAGCCTGGCTCCGTTTGGCCGCTCTTGCCAGCGGCCTCTATGGACTTGTGTAATAACGCACTCAATGCACAAACTTGATGCACACACCCGCCACATAACACTTTAAACAATAGGTCTCTGGATAAGCAATGGAGCAGCCCGTTGTTTTTCTCTGTTGTTTAATTGCCCGAAATAGCATACCATCAGTTGTGTGTGCATAGTGTGTTGCCCTCCACACGACATGATAAGCAACACAACTGACTATTGATTCCCCCCCCCCTTTCTGTTGATTATCATGTCATCTGAACCAGGCCAGATATAAGAATGTGCCTAGTTACTTTATCTCCTGTTCCCCCACCCCACAACTCCTGACATCCCTGCATTAATGTTTCAGCTGAACCCAAACTTCAGACCTTCAGAAAGATTCTTCTTGTCTCCATAGCCTTCTTCATCCTTCGGCTATGAACTGTAGTCTAGTGCTTCATAACTAGTTAACCTCTGGGATTACCACTGGAATGGGTGTGCCCACTAACATTCTAGGGTTCACATTGACTGGTGGTAATTTGGAACTGATTCGGATTCACTTATTTTTCCAGGGGAAGTAATAGTTACATGGCTGTGATGTGGAGTAACTAGTGCCCTGGAAATAAAACTTTGGCTGGGTTCGGACAACGCAATAAGCAACAGTTGCTTAATTAGGCAACTGTCTGTTGCGTTGCTTATTGTGTCGTCTGATGGGAAACAGACAATTGATAATGTGCTATTTTTCTGAAATAAGCAACTGAAAAAAAACAACGGGCTGCTCCGTTGATTATCTGGACACCTGTTGCTTCACGTGTCGTCTAGCAGGCTCCATTGTCAGCCCATAGAGTCCTCCGGCAAAAGTGGCCAAAGGTGCCTTGGCTGCTCTGCTGCAGCCAGCACAACTTGCAATGGCTGCTGGGATAGGACCGGGAGGACTGAGGGAGAAGGGAGGGAGGAGCAACGGCCAGCCAGAATGTCACTCAGGTGCTGTGTGTTGACTATTAATGTACTTGACAGGCGCCTCAGCCATGCAATGGCAGTGGGGCAACATGTCGTCTGGGGAGTACCTGTGCAATAGTGCATTGACAGTTGACTATTCTCCCCTCCATTGCCTAAAGTGTCATCCGAACGCAGCCTTTGGGTAGCAGTGCACCTTTTCAAGTTGCATCTGCCTTCTCACCAATGAAGGGCAGGTGTCAGCAGTTGGCATTGGTAGGCACCCACAAAGACCTGTACCTCAGCAGAAGGCCAAATGCTGGAGCTTCCTGGCCTTTCTGTTCCCTCTCCTTGCTCCCTCTGCCTGTTAATCTGTCTTTTCTGAGTGAGCAAGCAATGACAGGAGCTAGGAAAAGGAGTAGCAGCCTACACTCACCTCTCCCTCTGGGCTCAGGAAGAGGGCAAATCAATGGGCAGTGATGACAGAAGCAAGGAGAAAGTGGGTCTGCTCTGAAAGGGGAGCATCTCATCCAAGGGCTCCCTGAAATTTGGAGCCAGCATGACTCCAAGGGGGGATTATGGAACAGCCATGTTGTTCTCAGCATAAAGTGTGCACTAGAGGCAAAGGGGGGGGGGGAACCTGTTGCTCTGTGTGCAGCATAGTGATTAATGATGAAGGTTCCATACGGGGAAGTATTGTGAAAGGAAACAAGAGTTCTCAAAAGGCACATATGAACACAGTCTATGACTCTAACCTTGAAAACAAACCAGCTCTGCACACAGTAGATTCCATTGAATACTCATCACTGTTTTATGGATTGCAGTACTGGACTATAAAATATTACTGTGTGTTTTCCAACATAATAATCAAACATGAGGAGTTGTGTGCTTAGGGATCTGAAATGACACTTATATAAAAATATGTTGCCCATTTAGAAAAGATTTGCAGCTCAGTCTAAAGAGTAAATTCCATTTGACTTTCTTGGATTTACTCCTAAGGATGTTTACATAGGATTGCAGCCTTCGTATCATGGGGTTTTTGCTTATTTGTTTGTTTTCAGCATTTTTATGCCACCCATTAACACTATGTTGGGCCTGATTAGGCTGACCATATGAAAAGGAGGTCAGGGCTCATGTAACTTTAACAGTTGTAGAGAAAAGGGAATTTCAGCCAGTGTCATTTGTATGCAATTAGTTCCTGGTGAAATTCCCTCTTCATCACAACAGTGAAAAGTGCATGCACTATACTAGAGTGACCATATACAAAAGAAAGCAGGGCCCCTGCAACTTTAACTGTTGTGATGAAGAGGGAATTTCGCCAGGAACTAATTGCATACAAAAGACACTGGTTGAAATTCCCTTTTCTCTACAACTCTTAAAGTTACGTGAGCCCTGTCCTCCTTTTTATATGGTCAGCCTAGGCCTGATCAGCCTTCTCATCCAGCCTGCTGAGACCCAAGGGGCTGCGCTTTTCTCTGTGAACAGAGAAAATGGAGCAACCTGGCTAGGAAGCAAGAAACCAGGTATCTTTCTCTATGTCCAGATCACTCTGTTTTTCTCTCTCTGGATGGAGAAAGAGAGATCAGTTGCCTGCCCCTCTGTGTTCAGAGAAAGGGGCAGCTTTTCTCTGTGCACAGAGAACGTGTGTATGAATGTATGTATGAATGAATGAATGAATGAATGAATGAATGAATGAATGAATGAAGTGTGTATGAATAGGGCTGAGAGAGAGAGAGAGAGGTGGAGATATCCCCACCCTCTTTGGGCTCTGGTCCCACATACGAACCGTCATGTGGCTCTCAGGAGTCATTCTGCCCTTGGGCCAAGAAAACATTCACCACCCTGGCCAAGTCCCATTAATATCAATGGGGCAAGTTAGTCATGACTTGTGTAAATCCCAATAATTTTATTAGGTCTATTCTAAGCATAAGTCTGGATCCAACCTAATAAGTTCTTGGTATGGTGTACCATTTTGAAAAGAGACTTTAAACCCTAATATGAAATCATAAAATATAAAAGATTACATAAACACAGAATCAAAAGCAAGTTAAAACAGCATATCATTTTGTTGTTTTTTCACGTTTTTTGTTACCCATTTGGATATTTACATTTGAAAATTTTCACTTTTGTTTGGATTCTGTCTGGCAGGGTTGACTTGACACGAGTTAATCCAGCCTGTTTTACAGCCATCGGTGCCAGTTGTTCTATAACCATATCAGGAGGAGCAAAGGCTGAGCAACAATCTGGGAACCAGAAATAGCATGTGTATAACTGTTCGCCACATGGCCAGCTAGACACACTGGATTCACTGCATTCCAAGGACCAATTTCTTATCATGTGAGTTGGCACACAGCCCTTGGAATTCAGTTGTCCTTCATCCTCTAGACCAGGGTGACCAACTTGTGGCCCTCCAGATGTTTTGGCCTGCAATTCCCATCAACCATAGCCAGCATAGCCAATGGTGGGAGATCATGAGAGTTGTAGGCCAAAACATCTGGAGGGCCACAAGTTGCCCATCCTTGCTCTAAATTCTTGCATTCACTACCAGTTACACACGCAGGAGGTTCTCCCTGAGCTGCCTTCTAAACTGCTTTGGTAGTTGATTCCGAAATAACCTGTCTGCTGTGTAGAGCTCTGATAGATTTGATGTATACATTTACTCCTCCCAGATTGCGTTTGGTAGTTTTTAATACTTTGTCATAGGTTTACTTTGGTGTGTCAACAGGCTGTTACATAATGACCTTTGTTGCCTTTTACACTCAGAGAATGCCAAAGCTCGCAAACAAGATTTATTGGTATTCTGCCTCGTGTAAAATTGTAGCACACCCCCCACAACAAATTGCGAAGCTTCTCTCTAATTGGCAGAAGTGACCAAAAGTTGTATCTCAGTTGAGTGCACTCCAGGTAACATTACGTGTGCCACAGAATTCAAGCCAGTTTGCCTGATATCGACCACAGGAATTAGTTGACTTTGCATTTTCTTGTTTTAGCAGTGAACTTATTCTAGACTAACTTTATGTTTTAACTTGTTTCTTGAAGGTTTTAGTGGTTGTGAGTGGGATGGCCATTGTACACGATGGCCATTGCCCGTACTTGGACTATATTATATCCGATCTTTTAGTACTTTGCAGGGAAAGCAGGCTGCTAAAAATTGACCACTCTGTCTATACATCCACTACCCAGGGAGAAAACTCCACATCTTGTGTTGCAATTATTGTTGTTAGTATTCTTATGCCACTGGGCAAATGCTTCCAGCACTGTAGGGGCTTACTGTCCTGGTCGTGGAAAGAGGGGGGCAGGATTGGTAGGGGATGACATATGTGACACTGTTTTTCAGACCCTTACCTTAAGGGAGCTTTCTTCTTGTCTGCTGAGTGAAGTCCTGCACATCTGACACTGCAAACCTCTTCCTTCCAGAAAATTCTAGGGCACACACTCATTTTTACATGGGAGGAGTGGTGGAGTTCGGACTTGAGGGGAGGGGCTGTGGCTCAGTGGTATATCATCTGCCTTGCATGCTGAAGGTCCCAGGTTCAATCCCCTGGATCTCCAGGGATCTTCTGCCTGAAACCCTGGAGAGCCATTGCTGCCAGTCAGTGTCAACAATACTGGGCTAGCTGGACCAATGGTCTGACTCAGTATGAGTCAGCTTCCTATGGTCCTATGACCTCAGGGGCCCAAGTCTAGGATGCCACAGTCCAAGGGTGCCCCAGATGACCATCCAGAGAGCAGCAAGCAGTGTCAGCCCAAGAGCTGGCCTGAGCCCCTGGTTGCTGCCCCCATCACCTGTTGCTTTCTGAGTGGTCATCTGGGGTGATCCTGGACTGTGGCATCTTGGACTTGGGCCCCAAGGTCATAGGAACATAGGAAACTACTAGATGGATCAATGGTTTGACTCAGTATACAGGGATATGTCTTCAAAGCACTTCCACCACACTTTAGGAGGTATGCCTGCCTTTAGCCTGAGCCTAAGCCCTAGAACTTATTTATTTATTAATTCTATTTGTATTTATGAGACACCTATCAAAGTTTCTACACATTGTACAATCACTTTAAAAACAGAACAATGATGCAATAAAATCTACCACTAATCCAACAAATCTGCAACACACATCAATATAAAGCCAGTTCGGGAAACAATGCAAAAAGCCAGCACTACAACATGGAGTACCAAAGGAAGTGCTAAAACCACTTAGTCAATACAGGAGCTAAAACTGCCATAGGGATATTACAATAACAGAAATGTAAAAGGCTTGGGACTCTTAGGCTGACCATATGAAAAGGAGGACAGGGCTCCTGTATCTTTAACAGTTTCATAGAAAAGGGGATTTCAGCAGGTGTCATTTGTATATATGCAGAACCTGGGGAAATTCCCTCTTCATCACAAAGTTAAAGCTGCAGAAGCCCTGCCCTCTTTTGTACATGGTCAAGAGACAGGGCTCCTGCAGCTTTAACTGTTGTGATGAAGAGGGAATTTCACCAGGTTATGTATGCATACAAACAACACCTGCTGAAATTCCCTGTCCTTTGTAACTGTTAAAGATACAGGAGCCCTGTCCTCCTTTTCATATGGTCACCCTAGGGACTCTACACTTCCAATGTGTACTAGAGCTAGAGTTTGGGAGGGGTCATAGCTCGGACATAGAGCACATGCTTGGAATGCAGAAAGTGCCAGGCTCAATTCCTGACATCTCTAGTTTGAATTTTTTTTAAAAAATCAGGTCATGGGTGATATGAATTACAGTCAGAGTAAACAATATTGGGCAAGATGGATAAATAGTTTCACCCGGTTGGTATAAACTGAAATTAAAAGAGTATCTTTGCAAGGAATTGAGTTGAAAAACCTGAAATTATTTTCAAAGAATTATATCTGATCTCTATATTTATTTATGTTATGTTCTAATTTCTGTTCCACCCATTTATTGTCAAAGCTCTCTAGGTGGCTTACAGTTTAGAAGAATAACATAACTGGGATTTGATCATGGTTTCTATGGTGTTTTAATTTGTCTGTAATTAATCTGGCACTGATCCTATACAATTGATGGCATGATTTTTATATTTGTGCCGGAACCTGTTTACTGGTTTTAAACTTAAAATGCACAAATTATTCAATTTTTCAATTTTACTTAATTTAGAATATTTGTACCCTACTTTTCAGTTTTGTGACACAATTTAGAAGTTAGTGGTTTCCAGTTAAAATAGACAACATCAAACATGAAGAGGTAACTAGGTGGTTGTGCCAAACGTTTTATGAAATAAAGATAATTATTTTTGTTAACATATTAGAAGTGTAGTGCTGTTCTTGGGATTGAAAGGCTTATTAAATATTGTAACTTTCCTTCATTTATAATAAAGTACAACAATGTTAATACTTGATTGTTTTTCAGTGATATTCATTTATGAGGCCTTGTAGACTATAGCTATGTTCAAACACACACCACCACCCCCTGGTGGCCAAACTCTTGCTTTCACTGAGGTCATTAAAAGAGAGAAAGAGAGAGAGAGATCCGCTTGTAAATTAATTTCTTATGAAAGTGTATTTAAAAATGTATAACCTGCCTTTCCACCATGTATGTCTTCAGGATGACTTACAAAGATTCAGGGGGTGGGGGGGATTCGCTATCACTCTTTGTGGGGAACATTTCCACATGTGAATCTTTCAGCTGCCAGGTCAGTGCTGGTAACAGAGTAAAGACCCAGTCCTCTCTGAAAGCACTCACCGATAACAACATCTGGGTTGTTGGTGATGGCGGGTCAGCCTGATCCTGCGCACATTTCTTTTGATCTTCTCACAGACAACTGGCGTAGTGCCAGTTAAAATCCTCACAGGATAGAGGCTTGATATAATTACACTCTTCCCTCCCTGATATCAGTGGCAGTTCTGTCTATCTCAGTTCTGTTTATGAGCATCATCGGCATGCTTGAGTTTTCTCTACGTAATCCTTCACATTCCTTTGGATTTTCTTGTACAAATTTATTTATTTAAAATATTTCTTGGCCACCTTTCAGAAGCCCTCCCAAGGCAGCTTACAGCAATAAAATGCCCTTAAATCTCCCTTTAACCTATCAGTCCTATGCTGAGCTCATTACCAGTGCACTTAACAATCTCAGGGTGTAGCAGCCACTACAAACTTAGATGGGTTTAAAAAGTAATTTCCTTTTCTCAGGGAATCCTGAAGACGGAGGTGAAGGACCTCTCTGGACTACAAGTCCTAGAATTCTTTGAAGGAAGCCATGAAGTAGTATGGAAGCAACATAAGTTTGCAGATCTAGTTAGGGCCTCATGATACAATCCTATACATGTCTATTCTAAAGTGAGCCCCATTAAGTCCTTGGTAAGTGTGTATAGGATTGCAGCCTTCAATTTACTGGGGCAGAAAGTATCAACTGACTAGCTAGAATAATGGAATGAAGATTAAAAACATGGATTTTATTGCAGTTTTTTCTCTAACAAGGTACTCAATGTTGATACAGTTCTTGAAAAGAATGCATACATACATAAGATATACACTGTTGTATTTTATGGTGTTATTAACTACCCAGAGAGCTTTGGCTATTGGGCAGTATAGAAATGAAATACATAAAATAAGATAAAGCAATATAACAGTTGTGACATCAGTAAGGCATATCTCTAATATGCCTGATCTGTACTGTATCTAACAAATGCTTCAGCATAGTCAACATACAGGAACCTGAACAGGCAGAGTTCAAACATAATAAACCAGGAATCCCGGTTTAATAAACTCTTCCTCCTTTTGCAAGAGTGAATAAATAAACCAGGAAGAAGAGAGCTTCATGTGACATCCAAACCAGGATCATGTTAAGTGCAACCAAACAGGCCAGGATTCATAAGCCAACAGCAACCCCTGCTTTAAAGCCAATTTAACAATCCTGGCTTGTTTGAGCACAATAAAACAGAATCCCAGGTTCAGATTATGTCTGGTTTGTTTACCTGCTCATGCAAATTAACATGCTGCATGCTAGTGATGCATCTGGTGTAGTATTGTACAGCTGCTATGCTTTATTTGCTATGCTACAAGAGTACATAGTCAGAAATTCTCCACATTTTTTCTTGTCATTCTTGGCTCCCTACTGGTTCAGAAGATGCATTTTGTGGTTTTCTGCTTTTTTTCAGGGTTAAAAATAGTGCAAAGTCAGCCTTGGTCAGCTGCCCGTAGCTGCACAATGCTTGACAGAGATTTTAAAGGGAGGTAGAAGGGTCTAGGATAACGATAGATGCTGAACATCTCCTAACACCCCACCAAACAGGCGAGTTTAATCTGGGGACAAGGAGTTTGTTGTAGCACTTTGAATGTGTTGTCTGTAATGCTACTGCTTAGATTAAGTCAGAGGTGCTCGACCTATGGTATGGGTGCCCTAGGTATTGGGGGGGGGGGAGGTTGTGGCAGGAACAGAAAGGCTCAAATCCCTGTCTATGGGATGGGACGTAGTCTCTCTGCTTGCCTCTCCATCCTGCACTGCTGCCTGCTCCAATAGATAAGTGGGATAGCCACACCAAGGCAGATGGTGCTGCGCATGTACTATAATGTCCACTAGAAACTATGGCTCAGATCCAAAGGAATCTAGTCATTTTCTTATCATTTCCTCTCTTTTCTCACTCATGGCGTTTTTTCTAGATGGACATGACAGGCTTTGGCAAGTCATGCTGTCTTTTACCGATTCAGGAATTTCCTGACTATTGAGAATGTTTTAAGAATGACTGCTTCTGGATGTTGGTGTGGATGTATTTTGATTTCTGAAGGTTTTCTGTATAGTTTTTTGGCATGGTGCTGCTGAGTGATGTGACTAACAGAATAACTGTGACCTTTTCCTGTTGCCATAGTTCTTTAACTTCGATAGCCGATGGCGTATATTTCTCTCTCTTTTCCACAACATTTTTGTAATTAGGTATTGCTATGTCGATGAAGTAAGTGTATTTTTCTTTTTTGTCTATAACTGTTATGTCTGGTCAATTGCAGCCTATGATGTTTTCTAGTTAATTTGCTGCACACTTACCAAAACAACTGGTCACACTCAGTTACGCAATGTACCAAATAGCACATTGCACAGTGGAAGTAAAAAGAGAAGTGAATTTTAGGCAGTTTGAACAATCCAGAGTAACCTTCTACCCCTCTGTAACCCTTTTGATCAGTGGCCTCATAGTTTTCAAAGATGTAGAACTGAATTTTAAACTGTTTTCTCTTTTCCTCTTTCATCCACCACCACATTTTTTGCCTATCTATGTACTTAATGTCATGAATAGGTTCTGCATTTAGCCTTTCCCTCCCCAAATCTGCAGTTACAAATGTGTTTCATTTCATCTTATTTCTTATATTTCTATATGAAAATAAATAAATAAATAAATGTAAACTGCCCAGAGAGCTTGGGCTATTATTTATGTATTATTTATTTATTATTGCATTTATATCCCACCTTTTTCCTCCAAGGAACCCAAGGAGGCATACATAACCCTCCTCCTCCTCTCCATTTTATCCTCACAACAACAATCTTGTGAGGTAGATTGGGCTGACTGTGACTGGCCCAAAGTCACCCAGTGGGTTTCCATGGCTGAGTGGGGACTAGAACCCTGATCTCCGGGCTCCCAGTCCAACACTTTAGCCACTACACCACACTGGCCGTTTAGAAAGGGTAAAAACCTTAAAATACAATATTATACATGATGTATTGAGGGGAGGGGACAGAAATCCTATGTGGCACTAAATGTCTCTGTATCTTGGTTAGGGATATACGTGGAATCTGCTCCGTTGATTTCTTTTTCTTTTGCAGATTTCCTCAATTTGTACCTGGATTTGCTCTGCATCCCCAAATTTAAAATTTCAGGACTTGTGATGCATGCACCTGCTTCCTGCCCACAGATTCTGTTGTGCCAGAGGTGGGTCAGGGCAATTCGATTACTTAAGCAGGACCCACTGCTGTGCAACAGAGATTCAGCACTTCCCAGAGGAAGCCCTAAAATGAGTGGAAACATTTGTTTCTTGACTGGGACAGGTCTGCGGAATTCGCTTATGTGAGCTCCGCCAACCTGGCCTGTTCCAGAAATGAGCATTTTTGTTTGTTTCTGGTTGCCCCCGGAAGCGCTAGATCTTCGATCAGTAGGGGAATTGGTGGGGTGCAAGAGAATGGACTTGGAGGAAGGGCAAAGAGAAATCTGTGCAGTTGGATTAGACAGATGCACCCATCCTGAATTTTGATAGACTTTTCTCCAGGGGGATCAATATCTATTGCTACGGATGTCTTTTTTGTGAGTTCTCTTGGACAAACAGAGCAACCATTTGGTACCACACTATTCCTTGATCTCATGGAAAAAGAGCAAGATGGGAGTCCCAAATCCCAGCTGTATAGAGCAAGGATCAGAGTGCTAATAATATGACTATAATGACACATGAGGGTGTCTCCTTAAGTTCTCAATGAGCATTCCTTCAGAAAAAGCTGCTCCTTAACCCCACATAGAATGTAACGCCTTTGCCTGGCTATAATGGCTGCTTCATTACACGGACTGTTTTCTTGTAATATGAGGTGGGAGGGGGAGTATGTTTTAGACACTGTTTATCTCCACCCCTTCCATCTCCAAAGGCTGAAGCAACGAAGAAGGGTGGGGGAGAAAAACATTTGGTGTTGGGGCGAGTGTCAGGAGCGACGCTTGATTGACAAATTGGGGTCCCAACGGAGCTCATTAAGCCACAGCTTGGTTCTCTCTTGGGAGGCCTGAATACTAGACCCCTGTTACTCTGCTATTAGAATATTTTGACTCCTCCGTTGATCAATTGAATGTCCCCCACTTTTTTCCTGCAGTATTAATTCAGCTTAGAGTCACAGATGCTTTTCCTGCTAATGAAGACCCTCGGCATGAGGTCAGTGGGAAAGGTGGGGCAGCCCTTGCCGGAGGACCTCAGGCAGAATCAGCCGTGATTATTCATGAAGACCTCTCTGCCTGCAACTACCCTACCCTACCCTTCCTACCCCCTCTTCTTTTTAGTGGGGGGTTCCCTCCCTCCGCACGTCTGCATTCTGTCGACTGCATATTTTTTGAAATCAACAAAAACGTAACTAGAAAATAAATCCATAAAACCTACTTCTATTGAATAATCAAGAACAATGGCAATATTTCAAGATACATATAGTGCAATTCCTTTATTAGGCCAGCTCGAAGCTCAAAAAAATGTGCAAGCTTTCGAGCTCTCCAGATCTCTTCATCAGGCAAGTTGTTACAAAAAGCAGAATGGCAAGGTGCAGGGGAGGTAAGGGGGGAAAGGGGGGAAAGGGCTGATGGGATGTTGTAGTCAGGATGGCTGCATGGTCAGAGTTTTAAAATGATGAATTAAAAAACTTCCAGATGTATAGCAATCATTTTGGTGACATAGGAATATGATATCGTGACTGCTGACCTTTTTTGTATTATTTAAATGTTCTTGGTCTCTTTAAATTGATTTAATCTTTGTTTTGGGGGTTTTCCCCTGAATTTTGTTTATTTGATTGGGGAACAGTTGATATGTTTTGGAAAAATTGCTTAATAAAAATTTATTTAAAAATAAGATAATATGGAGAAGATATTGCAGATATTCAAATCGGGCTCTGCCAGGTGATGTGATGCTTTGAGGTTTCAGTGCCTCTAGGACCCCTGGGAAGAAGAACATTGCAGACAATTGTCGTTCCTCCATTTTTTAAAAAATATATAAAATACAGCTGTTTCAAAATATTTGCAGATAACATTTGCTCTGGGCTGAGCTAAAGTAGGTGGCAAGGCAACATTTTAGGCGTGGCCCTAAGGCTTCACAGTTGATAAGGACACAAAGGCTTTTATTTTAGGGAGTGGAGAAATACACATTTCAAATCTCTGAAGGTACGGGCAGATTTTGAAAGGGGGAGAAAAGCCGTCTGTTATGTCCTGAGGATTCAGATAGTGAGGTACCTAAAATTAACTCAACATGTACAGCTGTGTTTCTCAAACTTTTAGGTCATCATGCCCTAATGGGGAGGTCAGTAGCAATTCACATACTTTCCATGTTGAAGGCCCCAAGGTCAATCTCTAGTTAAAGGATCCCAAGCAGCGGGGCTGGGAATATCTGCCTGATAGGATGTAAAGCTCTTTGTCTGAGAACCTGGAGAGTCACTGCCACTCAGAACAGGCAGTGATGGGAGAGGTGCACAAATAGCCTGAAACGATATAAGGCAGCTCCCTAGTTTCCAGAAGGTGGCGGTGACACGTCACCATGATTTACAGCGACTTCAGACGAGCGTTTTACCACATGCTCATGGATATTCACAGGTCCTTTTCACAACACCATCCACCTCCCACGCACCTCCCGCTCATTCAGCTCGGTGTTCCATCACCAAAAAAGACCCAGAAAATCCTATTCTTTTGGTTGTGACGAAACTTGCTGTCATTTCCTGCTGTGTGCAGGAGAAGCAGCCTGATAAAAATGCCCACTGAATGGGCCACGTGTGAAGGAAGAGGAAGCTGCTCGTCTCCTATTGTGGAGCAGGAGCAGGAGACAAAGCGATGGTAGAGAAATGTAATTCCCGCCACCCCCACACCGCTCTGACGATGCTCTTAGCCTAAATGTGTTTCTGTCGATGTGACTGTATTTCAGATCCTCCCAGTGAAGGCTGGTGGCTCCTGTTAAAGTGGAGCAGTGGTTTCAACAAGAACTCCAAAGGAGTCGTCTGAAGTGCTGAACTCCATCCCCAAAGTCGTTTCAGGGCCTTGAATAGCTTTTTTAGAATTCTGACTGATTCTCACTGAAACCCAGAGTGGATGTTCCGCCCACTGAAATAGGAACCATCAGCCTCCACTGGTCCTTCGTTTTTAAAGCTACATCATCCACCAGAGCTGGCTCCGTCTCCCAAACGTGACCTCCCCTGCCAATACACCTGGATGGAGGCCTACCATAAATGGGGCAGCCTGGCCTAGGTCAGTATTCCCATCATGCAGAAAGGAGAGGCTGATGACTCCTGAGGCAACGGATGACTCCAACACTCAAGCCACTACACCACATTGGCTTGCCTGACAGGCAGAGCAGTGGCATCTACTGCTCTCTCTGTCTCACCATCACCATTATCTGGGTCACAGTAAGAGGCAGGAGAACAAGCAAGTTGCAATGGAGAAACGGAGGAACGATTTCATGGAGGGGTCAGTGGGTCCCTATGGGTGTGTGGGCCCCTGGCAGGTGCCCAACCAAGCCTACCCTTGATGCTAGCCTTGCCATCTCTTTCTGTGTTCTTACATTACAGTAATAGGCTGACCATATGAAAAGGAGGACAGGGCTCACGTAACTTTAAGAGTTGTAGAGAAAAGGGAATTTCAGCCGGTGTCATTTGTATGCAATTAGTTCCTGGTGAAATCCCCTCTTCATCACAACAGTTAAAGTTGCATGGGCCCTGCCTTCTTTTGTATATGGCCACTCTAGTATAGTGCCTGCACCTTTAACTGTTGTGATGAAGAGGGAACTTCACCAGGAACTAATTGCATACAAATGACACCGGCTGAAATTCCCTTTTCTCTACAACTGTTAAAGTTACATGAGCCCTGTCCTCCTTTTCATATGGTCAGCCTACATTACAGGGTTATTGTTCTAAGGATTACAGCAAAATAATATGTGGCTGTGATCTCCATCACGGTGCCTCTGGTACCTTTGTTGGTGCCTGCCAGGCGCCCTCCTCCTCCTCCTGATATTAATTTTATTTCTTTTTGTTTTTTAAAAGAATGTTTTCAACTAGGAAGCCAGCATGCTCAAAGCAAAGGGCTGCCCTCTATCACCATCTTCAATTGAGCTCAATTTTTTGTGTGTTTTGGAGCTCAGACCCCACCTGTGCCATGATACTTTTATTTTAGGGTATTTTATTTATGGGTATTTTGTGACTGGCCATGCCCCCTGTGGCAGCCATTTTATGAGAGTGCCCATGACACTTGCTCAAAATGCTCACTGACTCAAAAAGCTTGGGGATCTCCAGACTTTGAATGCACAAAAGCTTTATAGAAAAGAATGCTTGTAAGGACAGAGGGCAAGGGAGAGAGAACAGCATGGATCAATGGCGTTTCATGACTGCGGTTCATTTGTGTCTTCTAAACTGGAGTGAGGCTGTGACCAATATTGCGGGCTTTGCTATAGCAGTAGCCAGCTGTCCAAAATGCTTACTTGAACATCACCCTCCTGCTCTTTTTTGCTATGGCAGCATCTAGTGGCCATGTAACAGCATAGTTTTGAGTTCAGAGGTGGGGGCATCCTTCTCCACCCTGGTGCCTTTGGCCATGATGGCTGGGAATTATGGGAGATGCAGTCCAACACATCTGGAAGGCACTAGGTTGGGGGAGGCTGCCCTGCAGGCTCTGGGCATGAAAAAAGGCTGCTCTTTGTCTCCAAGGCCTTGTGAACCTTGTTAATGGAGCAGTCAGCATCTCTGCTTATTCCACCCTTGGGAAGTAAGGTTAAGCCTCACCAAGCGCTTCTGCTAAGGATGCCAGATCTCTTTTCTGACAGGTACATATATGCCCCAAAACTGGCCTTCTCTGCAAAGCAAACTTCCGAGGGCTCTTGACGTTCTTGTTATGGATGCCGTTTGAATAAACATCTCCACTTAGCAGCTGTTTGTGTCTGGTGGTTCGCCTGTCATTTCCCTCCCCTCCCCTCCCCCAGCTGTGTGAGAAGGCAAAGCATTAGGAATGTTAATCCTTTCAAAACATCTTGTCAGCAAGAAGAATGTGCCTTTTCATGTAGCCATTGCAGCAAATTTGTCTGGTATTTATGAGGGGCTGGAGACTATTCCCCAAACAAAAACCTTGGCCTCTCAGGAACCTTTAGGCCAGACGGGTCCCTCATTCTCACACCTTCAGTATTGCAGCGAGAGCGGTGTCTAAAATTGCTCCTTCTGTGGCAACCATTCTTTTAGTCTGGAGCTCTGCAATTAGTTTACTAAAATGTTCGGGGAGAAAAAAATAGACGTGAGGAACTTTAAAAGCCCTTTGCGTGATGCCTTACAACTTAATCAAAATGTTTACCCTTTCAGGAAACGGTTTTAAATACTTACTAAACAGAATTCCTCTGTGCCACCTCCTTTGCCATGCGTGGGGGGGGGGGAAGGTGTATGGAAAGCACCTGCTAAATATAGAGTAGAAGCATGAGTTGTCAGGAGTTCAGGTTGCAATACTATGCACACTTAGGAAAAAATCCCATGGGATGCTTTGGGACTTAGGCCTGCCTGATCTAAACAAGTAGAAGAATGGGCTGGGAATGAGGTGGTAAAAATTGCCAGACCTTTTGAATGGTCCTCAATATAAAAACCTGGAACCATTGAATACTAGCACATTGGTAGTGGTGTAACGGAGTCAGGGTTTGCAGGGATGTAATGCCAGCACTTTTTTATTAGCAGGGACACTGATGTCATCTACCACCCTCACCCTCTACCCTCAGAGCTTCTCTGTAATCCTCACAGATGCTGGAGGAAATTAATTTCCCCAGCAACAATATTGTAATGCAAAGTATTTTATGGAGCCTTGATCCTGAATGGGCAATTAAGACCCATTCACTTTACAAAACACCTGCTCCTTCTGGGGATTGAACTGCTAGGCCTGGTTCACTGGTATGGATCAACACAGCTTCCTGAATTTTTGGAATTTTCTTGTGGGGGTGACTATGGAGAATATCATGATGAGTTCTTGCACTTCACAATTTACCACTACACCATTGCACATCAGGGGGAAAGGATCTAGCCCCACCCAGTGGAGGCAGGTTGCTCTGATGTCAGTGGGGCGGTGAATCCACTCCAGGTTTCAGTCAGAACTCTAAAGCAGCTGCAGACCTTTAGCATTCTGACTGGTTCTGAATGAAATCCAGAGTTAGATACACCACTCCACTGACATTGGAGCCAGCAGCCTCCACAGGCCCTATCTCTTGTCTGCTGTGCATTTTTGTATTTGCATGGGATTTTTAGCATGTGTAGAAGCTGTCTAACACTATAGATCAAACTATTGTCCTTTTGGTCTAGTACTGTCTTCTCGAATAGCAAAGGTTCTCTAGGGTCTTATGCCGGGCTCCTTCACAACATTGTTTTACCAAAATGTTAATGTGAAACAATGATGTTAAAGACCCCAACCCAAAAGAGAATGTGTGCTGTTTACAGTTTGATTTGATGTTTGAATAATTGATTTGATGTTTGAATAATTGATTTGGAGTTTGAATAATTGAGGGTACTCTTAGTCCAGCCAAGGCTCACTTTGTACCTTACATTTTAAATCACTATATAGTCACCTATGTCAATTACATTTTCATGTCAGTAAAATCACCACTGCATAATTCACATTTACTGGCTTTCGCTTCCCAAGTTGTTTTAGTTTTCCCCCTCACTTCTATGTCAGTTTTTGGGCGTTTTAAACTTGGCCTCTTCTTGGCAAAGTATGTCCAAAACTACTTAACTGCATTTCCAGATGAAGCTACAACTGCTGGGATTGGAAGCGCTGCTCACACAGTTTCCATAGTGGGGATTTCCCTTGGAGGGAAGGGGGGGAAAAGGTCCCTACCTTTCTCCTGGGATGCATCCTGCATCTGGGCACCCAACCAGAACCTTGGGAAGCTGCTAGTGAATACGCCTTTTAGAGAGAATGTTTGCATAGAATGGGGGAGTGAGCAGCTGCTAGAATCTGCTAGTTGGTAGTAAAACCTTTCTCATGCACATCAAAGGTGAAATGCCATCATATATTTTGAAGGCTGTTGATTCTTGGATAACTATTATTCACCTACTGGTGTTTTAATACAGGAATGCAAACCCTCAGGTCTGGGACCCAACTCCAGTCACACTCTCCTGCCCTGGCCCACCACCTTTCCTGAGGGCACCGATTGATCGTTCAGTGATGTCTTGGCTTTTGAAGACTTTATTCTTTTTTTCTAAAAGGCTGAGATGCTTCTGCTAATGTTGAGTTATTGGCAATAAGAGTTTTAAACACAAATAGTTGTTCTAAATGGATATTGTATTTATAAGCTGTTTTTATGCTCTTTATGTTTTTAAATTTTGTATATTGGTTTTTTAATGTTCAATGTTTTTAATTTTTGTAAACTGCCCAGAAAGCTTCGGCTATGGGGCGGTATATAAATGCAATAAATAATAATTACAAATATACTGGTATTGTTGGTATTTTGTCCTTACCCTTGCCCCCTTTTGCCTTCACTCCCCACCCCCCAGGGGTCACAAGAACTTCTCCAAATCTGAATTCAGCCCTCAGGCTAAAAAAGGTTTGCAGCCCTGCTGTAATACAACTTTACATCTGCCTTATAACAATATTTCTCAGACCTGGGGTCCACTTTTGATCCTAACCTGCAGCATGAACCCAGTTCTAATTTTTAAATGTGTGTGTGTGTGTGTGTGTGTGTGTGTGTGTGTGCATGCATACTTTCTCAGAGCATATTTACATTGCAAACATACTGGTTTAGCAGTCATTTCTCCCCTCCATTGAAAAAGACATCTAACTAAACTAAAGGGAGAATGATTAACATCTGCATCAATTAGGGTGATCATATGGAAAGGAGGACAGGGCTCCTGTATCTTTAACATTTGAATAGACAAGGGAATGTCAGCAGGTGTCATTTGTATGCATGCAGCCCCTGGTGAAATTCCCTCTTCATCACAACAGTTAAAATTGCAGGAGCACTGCACTCTTTTGTATCTGGTCATGCTAGGCAAGGCTCCTGCAGCTGTAACTGTTGTGATGAAGAAGGAATTTCACCAGTTGCTGCATGAATACAAATAGCACCTGGTGAAATTCCTTTTTCAATATAACTGTTAAAGACACAGAGGCTCAGTTCAGAGGATACGATAATCAACAGAGGGGGGCAGAGGCAACCGTCAGTTGTGTTGCTTATTGTGTCATGTGTTGGGCGACACACAACACACACACAACTGATGGTACATTATTAAGCAACGGGGAAAAACAATGGGCTGCTCTGGTTTTTTTTTGGAACCCCGTTGCTTATTATGAGGCCCCGACTTTTAGCCAAGCGACAGAGGGAGGGGCAACATGCCGTGTGGAGGAGGAAACTCCAAAAATAATGTCCCATCCGTTGCCTTTTCCCCCTTCTGTTGCCTAACGTGTTGTCCGAACTAAGCAAGAAGCTCTGTCCTCCTTTTCATATGGTCACCCTACTCAGACTTAAAGGGACAGTTTGCCTAGCACTCTTCCTCTTTGACAGTTCCCTTTAGACTCTCTGCCCTGTGCTGGTGGATCAACATGGGAGTGCAGGTTCCCTGGTGTGGAAGAAGTCTAGGCTGCTGCAGGGGGTGCTGTTCCTGACACATTTCCTCCCATTTAGAAAATGCTTACCGCAAGAGGCTAAGCTCTAGATGACCTCAGTTTTGAGAAGGGGTCATTTCAAGGTTCCCAGCTTCACCAAAATGACTATGGAGATATTGCAATAATTATTAAGCCTGGGCCAAGCAGGGGGAAGAAACTAAGCAACACTTTCAACACTGAGCAATTCTGCCACCTAATGGAGAATCCAAATATTGCTTTAAAAATAATTCAGAGTTGGGGTGGGCGGAGTGACAATCTATTTTCAGTCCATTTCCTTAAATGAATTATTTTAGGCTATACCCAAATATTTAATAATGATATAGCCTTTGATGGGTACTGATGGCTAGAAAAGTTCATTTACTTAACCTCAAGGGCTGATGGCTACTAGTTACCCTCCTCCTGGAGGGCGCTAGATAGAAAGAATTTGGTCATTGGGATGTAAAAAGTAGGCAGAAGCAACGTAGTCAGAATCATGTGCTGTTTGCTGTGGGGGGAACTGATGCTGCTTTAAAGATTGACGTTGCCTGTCTGGGTGCACCTATACACAACTTGTGCATTTCTAAATAAACGCCATAAGATTCCAGTTCCCTGTTCTCACAATGAAATAGACGTTGGAGTGGTCATCCTTGAAACCTCGTTCTGCTCAGCAAAATGGAAAGCTGCAAAAAGTTCTTATTTACTTTGAAAATGTGCACAATCGCTACTCGCTGCTTAAACTTTTTAAAGGTCACAATCCTATGCATGTCGGGTGCCATATGAAAAAGAGGACAGGGCTCCTGTATCTTAATAGCTGTATTGAAAGGGGAATTTCAGCAGGTGACATTTTTATACATGCAGCACCTGGTGAAATTCCCTCTTCATCATAACGGTTAAAGCTGCAGGAGCTATGCAGCAGGAGCTTTAACTGTTGTGATGAAGAGGGAATTGCACTAAGTGTTGCATGCATACAAACAAATGACACCTGCTGAAATCCCCTTTTTTATACAACAGTTAAAGATACAGGAGCCCTGTCCTCCTTTTGGTCACCCTACTTCCCAGCATTTTCTAGCCAGCCATACATGTCTTCTCAAAAGTAAGTTCTGTTGAGTTTAGTGGGCTTATTCCCAAGTAAGTGTGTTTAGGATTGCAGCCTTATCATCTAATAAAAGACTCATATTCTGTGACTCTAGCAATTTCTTAGCATTAGATTGGTAACACAACAGGGAAAACAGATGTGTGAGAAGATACTTGAATTTCCTTTTTTCACAGCTGGTGTAATGTCCAAAGACAGAAGTCCAGTGGAGAGCAGCTGATGCAGGAACAAGTCGTGCATCTTACCATGGGGTAAAATGTGCAACTTCCCATTTCAGTGTTACACCAGAAGCACAAACAGCAGATGCATCACTAGCATACCCAGTTATCCCATTGAATGTTACGACAGAAATTAACCAAAGAAAAATTCAGGAGTGGTTTCCTAACATCAATGAAATTTTGAAGGGAAAACTGAAGGGAAAACATGTAAAAAAGGAGAGTAAGGGGAGACATGGTAGAGGTGTGTAAAATTATGCATAGTGTGGAGAATGTGGATAGGGAGGCATTTTTCCCCTCACTCATAATACTAGAACCTGGGGTCATCCCATGAAGCTAATTAGTGGGAGGCTCCGGACTGATAAAAGGAAGGACTTCTTCACACAGCACATAGTTAAACTATGGAATTCGCTACCACATGATGTAGTGATGGCCACCAATTTGGATGGCTTTAAAAGGGGGTTGGATAAATTCCTGCAGGAGAAGGCTATCAATGGCTACTAGTCCTGATGGCTATGTGTTACCTCCAGTATCAGAACCAGTAAACCTACATACACCAGTTACTGGGGAACTTGGACACGAGGGTGCTGTTGCACTTGTGTCCTGCTTGTGGGTCCCTGGTCAACAATTGGTTGGCCACTGGGTGAACAGACTGCTGGACTAGATGGACCTTTGGTCTGATTCAGCATAGCTCTCCTTATGTTCCTATGACTGAAATGAAAAAGAAACTGAAAAAGAAACCAGTTCCCACTGGGACTTGCTCCAGAGTAAACCTGTTTTAAACTGGGCTGTAGGGCAAGGGAAATGTCAGTCCTTACTCACAGCAGTAACAATTCAGGCATTTTCAAAAGTACTTAGCCCCTAGACAAATAACTCCCATACGAATCTGCCTGATTCTTACGATCTTCTGGAAAGGCCTTTCTTTCAAGGCTGCGACCTACAGAGATGCATTTGTTGACAACCCGAGAGCTGGGCCTTCTGAGCAGCCACTCCCAAGGGAGGTTAGATTTGTTTTTGCTTTTTCTCCCCCCCCCCCCCATTTTTTTATTGCATTTATATCCCACCTTTTTCCCTCCAAGAAATCCAAGGCGACATACATAATCTTCCTCCTCTTCTCTTTATCCTCACAACAGCAACTCTGTGAGGTAGGTTGGGCTGAGAGTCTGTGACTGGCCCAAAGTCACCCAGTGGGTTTCCAAGGCCGAGTGGGGACTAGAACCCAGATCTCCCAACTCCCAGTCCAACACTCTAGCCACTACGCAACACTGGCTCTTCTGCCAGCAGGCAAAGACCACTTTGTTCAAGAAGGCCTTTGCCCAGTATGTGGGTCTGTTGGGTTGAGTGCTAGTTTTTTTATTCTTTAATTGTTATGTTTTTATTGTATTTTAATGTTTTTATTGCTTTAATCAGGTTTCATAATGCCTGTAAGCTGCCTTGAATGCCATTTTTTGGTAAAAAGGCAGAGTACAAGTCAAATAAATAAATAAAAACCCCATCCCCAACTGATTTGCCCATATTTATAGCAACCAAAAGGTCAGTTTTAAACCTGAGCATAAAATGCCTTTTGCTTTGGGAAGGATGCAATCATGGGTGCTTGTTATTCAGTCTATAGGAACCCTTTTAATGAAAATAGTGAGAGTATTTGGATTGAAATCCAATACTGGGGGGGGGGGGGCGGAATTGCTAGCTTTCCACCCATGGAGTGGTTACCCTGGCTGAATCACATTCTTGGACAATATCCTGGTGGCCTTGCTTCTAAGTTTGGTGAAGACCGGGAAACCCAAAGGTATCATAATACTTTGTGGTTTGGGGAAATATGTGATGCGAAAAGAATCACGATTTGGATGTCTCATGCCACAAAAAAATAAGGAACAGTATGAAGGAACCAGCTGCAACAAATTTCTGTATGCCTTTCTAAACAAAAACTTTGCACTACCTGTCAAACCCCTGCAGCTTTGGCCATGGCATCGTTTCCTCGATAAAACAGTCTACAGAGCTAAGAAGCTGCACATCTGCTTTTCATTTGGCTGTAAGTAACAAGCGCTAGAATACACCCCACCCCGTAGGCTATCCATTGCATATATAAATTTAAATAAATACTACTATGGCTGTTGAGTTTGGGATGCAACGAGGGAGTTCTGTGGCTACAGGGCAGGGGTATTAAACCTCTTTCAGCTAAAGGCTCACATTTCCTTTTGGAGAAACTCTGGGGGACCACATTCCAGAGGTGGTGAGCAGCCAAAGGCAAAAAAGGCAAGGGCAAAATATCAGCCTATTGTAGGTTGCAGCTCCTCCTGCCAGTAACTAGCCCACAGGAGAGACATCTTAGAATGGGAAGAAACTGCACAAATGCTAGGAAACAACGGAACAGTTGGTGGTCAAGGGAGAGGGGGTGGGCCCATTTGTGGGCCAGATTAGGATTTCAGTTCTTGGGTTCTGCACTGCTGCTATTGGGCATATGAACATATGTTTCATTTCCAATTAAAAGGGGTGAGAAAGCAAGGCCACAAGCCTTCATATACCTGCTCTGCATGAAGGCCTCTGCATGTTGTTTGGTTCTTGCAAGTGAACTGCATTTATGTGCCTGAATGTGAGGTAATGCTGAAACTGCTAAATTGGAAGGAACTGCTCAATTGGAATTTCTAACTGCCAAGAGCTTTTGATTTAGTATAGCTTGATAAGGAGGACTGACCATCCAGGTCAATCTTACATTGCTAGAAGAGTTATGGACCATCTGTTGATAATGTAGAATGAAGTAAATTTTCTTTGGATCTGTCTTTGTTTTGCTTTAGAATGTTGCCAATTGGTAAGATTCTATTTTGCCAACTGTTAATTGGGTAAAATGCTACTATGTATAAATATACCTGCTTTTCACACTGCCAGTTGAGAAGTTCTTTGTCTGTAGGACTCTCTCCATACAGCTGTATTACTCTCAATAAAACAAAGTTGCCTTACAACCAAAGTGGATTTTTATCCTTGATACGTTGGATACATTCCTGGAGAAGGTTATGAATGGTTTCCAGTCCTGATGGCTATGTGCTACCTCCAGTATCAGAGGCAGTAAATCTATATACACCAATTGCTGGGGAACATGGGTGGTGGTAGGGTGCTGTTACACCTGTGTCCTGCTTGTGGGTTCCTGGTTGACACCTAGTTGGCCACTGTATGAACAGAGTGCTGGACTAGATGGACTCTTGGTCTGATTCAGCATGGCTCTTCTTATGTTCTTAAATGAGAGGTGTGCACATTGAAAGAGTGTAGATCTTCTTCTTCTTCTTCTTCTTCTTCTTCTTCTTCTTCTTCTTCTTCTTCTTCTTCAAAAGAGGAGATGCAGACTAAATTCAATATGGAGTTGATACCTTGATTTCAATACCTCCAACTTCACCATTAGGTCTAGGATGCTAGTGACTGTAGATAAATCAACAGGAACTTTAAGGTGCAACCTTATGCATGTTTAGACAGAAGAAAGTCCTACAACTCCCAGCATTCCCCAGCTAGCAGTGCTGGCTGGGGAATGCTTGGAGTTGTAGGACTTTCTTCTGTCTAAACGTGCAAAGGGTTGCACCCTTAATGGGTTTGAGAACCTGATTGTTGAATAATTTACCAAGTCAAAAGACTCTCGCTTGATCTTAAATGACCTGGGGGGGGATCCTCATGTGTGGCAAAGGCTACCATCTTATGAAAGCAGATGATCTGGGGACATAGGAACACCAATTGAGGCAGAGGTATTAGGCCAAAGATACATTTAATTTCATTCATTCATTTAATACATTTCTATACCGCCCAATACATTTCTTATGGTACAGAATTACTCTTGTTTAACCTCTTTCATAATCATGTTTTATTTGTAGTGCATGTTTGCTTTTTGTCACTCAAAACAACACTCTCTTGGTGTTTGCAAAAATTAAAAACTTTAAACATATATTGTACTTAATCTAAAAGCCATTTATATACACAGTTGTTACATGTAGTGGCTCCTTCCTAAGACTATGTTAGAGAACTAATTTCAAGGTTGTAACAAGCGGGTATTGTATCGCAGCCCAAATACATAATATTGTTGTGTGTGCATCCCACCTATCTGAGCAAGGAGAAATTTCAGAGGTGCAGTGTTTCAGCCTCCCTCTTGTGTGTGGATTGGTATCATTTTGGCTATGAGCTCCATCAGATGAGCACTCACAGATTTTTGTGGGTCCCTCTCAAGATGTCTGCCTCCCGCATGCCTCCTACCCCTTATAGCCTTCTTTGCGCCACAAAAAAGCACCTCAGTAAGTCGGACTTATTTTAAAAGATGGAAGTTGCTGCTATCTCCTACTGTGTGCAAGAGAAGCAGCGCAATCAAAATGGGCCACGAGCACGTTGTTTACTTCCTCTTTCAAAAGAGGAAATAATGAGGGACAAATGCAAGGGCAAAGAAGTGATGGTAAGGAAACACAATTCCACCCCCCCCCCCATGATGATGCTCTACATAAGGATCTACACTCAGATAAGTATTTCCTATTTGCATATAGGAAACAAGGGGTATCCAAAGCTTAAATGACTATGGCTGAATTCGGATAACACGATAGTCAATAATAATAACAATTTATTTCTTACCCGCCTCTCCATCTGGATCGAGGCGGGGAACAACAACATGGTGGGGTAATAATCAACTTTACAGTTGTTCATCTAGGGGGTGCTCCCCACACAACATGGTAATAAATAATCAACCGTGGTGTGGATTAGGATCAGCGCTGAGTTGACTATGGCAGCATTCGGACGACATGATAGTCAGTACAACTGACGATTGTTTCCCCTCCCACAGTTGCTTATTGTGTTGTCCGAATTCAGCATATGTGTGCATTGACTTCAATGTATCCAGATGTTGCAGTCTTAGCAAGCATAGCCAATGGTGAGGGAATGATGGGAGCTGTAGGCGAAAACACCTGGAGAGCCACAAATTGTCACACACAAACACACACTCGTATGGCAATATCATACCACTGGAACCTGAAACCATTCTGTTTGGTGTTTAGACAAAGAAACTATACCAAAACTTAGTAAACATTATTATAAAAATTGACAACATGGGAGCTTTGAAGTCATGGAGAAGAACTCAAAACAAAGGTAACAACAACACACACACACCACATACTTTGAGAAGCATTTTTAAAGAAAAAAATTGCTACTACTTCTTTAAGCAGACCCCACCAAAACAATGCATGAAGGACCACTCTGCCATAAATATTGATTTAATTTGCAACATACACAAGGGGCTTTTTATTCTAGTTTGTAACCTGAAAAGTAAATGTACGCATTCAGTTGTTGCTTGGCTTGACACGTTCACTACTATTTGTTCCTATGCTCAGAGGTAAGTCCCATTGAGTTCAATGGGGCTTCCTCCCAGGTAAGTGAGTACAGGATTGCGGCATGAAAATACAAATAAAAGAATACCAATAATATTTAAAACGGAAAGTCTGCACATGGGGATGTTTTGGTTTTCTCAATGGCTGAGCACATGGAAAATCGCATAGATAGATATTCCATTCACGTATCTTCCTTGATTTACACTTAAGTGAACGGTGCGCTCCTGAACACACTGACTCGGGAGTAAGCCCCCGTGGGACTTACTCCCGAGTAGACACACCGTGGTTTGGGATGGCGATGATGTATGAATGCGTCTAGGAGGCGGGGATGCTGCGCCCGCCTCTTGGGTCGTCCTAGCCGCTCCGGTGCAGCCGTCGCGCTGCAGGTCTCCTCTGCTGAGCGTCAGGCCGGGCGGAGCCGGAAGCCGGCGAAGGTTGAGCCCGGGGCTGAGCGGAGAAAGGAGGGCGGCGGCAGCAGCAGCTCCCTCTTCATGGCGCTGAACCTGAGCCGGAATGGGCCGGCGCTGCAGGAGGCCTATGGCCGGGTCGTGGCCTCTGCGAGCCCAACGGACTGGTGAGAGACCCTCGGCCGGCCCTCCTTTCCACGGCCTTCGCTCCCTCGCACCCGGGCACCAGCGGACCGTAGTCGGCTGGAGGAAAGGGGAGGGTTGGTCGGGCTTAAGTGCCGGGCCGGGGGGGTAGAGGGTGACTCGGGGTGTGTGTGTGTGTCCGCCGCGGGCTGGGGCTTGAGGGGAGTGAGGGAAACCCTGAGTGGGAGGCGAGCTAGGTGGGAGGCTGGGGAGGTGGAGGGACGGAGGGCTAGCTGGATGGGTGGGTGGTCCGGCCCGCAGAGAGCTGGGTGTGTATTGGAGGAAGGGGCTGTGGGAATGAGGCTCTCGTACGAGGTGACGGGTCTTGGGCAAGAGGGAGGCGACTGCACGGCCTGGAACAAGATGGGGCTGTGAGAGGCGGTAGCAGCACATGGCTTGGGGCTAGATGAGGGGGAGGGGCGGTGGGTGTAGGGAGATGCAGGAGTCGGATGTAGCCTATGTGTGTGTGTGTGTGTGTGAGAGAGAGAGAGAGAGAGAGAGAGGACTATGAATGGCTACTAGTCATCATGGCTATGTGCTACCTCCAGTAGATTAGGCAATAAGCCTGTTACACCAGTTTGTTGGGGAACATGGGTGGGATGGTGCTGTTGCACCCGTGTCTTGTTTGTAGGTTCCTGGTCAACAGCTGCCGGACTAGAAGGATCGTTGGCCAGAACCAGCGTGGCTCCTCTTATGGTCTGATATGTGTGCGTGAGAGAAAGAAAGAGAGGGAGGGAGATGTGGCTTAACTAAGCCATGGGGCTCTTAGTGTACATGTAAGATTCGGGAGTACATTATGCTGAGGGCATCACCTGGGCATGATCTGGACCATGTGGGGGGTAATAAGAGATGTAAGCATTCTGGAGAAATTGCAGCATAGGATGAGGGGCTGGGTAAGGGAGCGGGCTGAACCTGAAGCTGAAGGTGTAGGGAGATGCAGATTTGGTAATTAGTATGCACAGGAATGTGTGAGAGAAAGGCAGAGATGAGTGAGTAGCGTAAGATTGGAGGGTCTCTGGCAGGATCGGATATCGGACATCGGTCTAGAGCCATGCCCCAGTAGGACTCCTTTGTTCCTGTTGTTCCTCCTTACTGCCCCTGCCTGTTTACCTGCCCTCTCCAGGTGTGCAAGCAGTGACAAAAATACTAGGCATAGAACAGCACCCTCCTCTGGCCTTGCTTTCTTCTTCTTGGCAGTGGTGCTGATTGGGTCAAGGAGAAGGGGGCAAGCAAATGAGCAGTGGTGACAGTGGCAGGAAAGGCGGGCACTCAAGGGGGGGGGGCTGAGGGCTTCTTGCTCAAATCCCTCCTCCCCCAACCTGGACCCAACACTGCTCTTGAGGTACATTGTGCAGAAGAGGGAACCATGGCCAATGCATGGCCTGAAAATTGCCTGAGGTTAAGGAGGCGCTGAGGATTCTGGAAACTGTGTCGCATGGGATGTAGATAGACAACAAGAGCGCTTGGGGTTCTCTTTGATGTAGAAGGATGTGCGTTGTGTCGGTGGAAGCAAAGCCCTTTGAGGCTGCTTAATATTGTGTTGTGGTGGATTGCTAAACTTTTAAAGTTAGGTTTCCATCCTTTTCTAGTTCTGCTAGAAGCTTCATTGAGGCTTGGGTTGGTTTCTAAAGGGCATTGCCCTGTGTTGTGATAAAAATTGCAGTGCACTGCAAATGCAGCTCAAGTATAGCTGAAGACTGCTTTGTCATGGGTATATAAGTACACGGTGCCTTGCTGTGTGAGAATTCATCACAAGCAGTATAAATCAAAGCAATGCACGCACACACAAATACAGCCATACACTGGCTCAATTCAGACGACACAATAAACAACTGGTGTGGGGGAAACAATCGTCAGTTGTTTTGTGTGTGTGTGAATGCACATAACCAGTGCAACATCTCTTCCTCTAGTCTTATGCTACTCCCATGTAGGGTTATTACTTTATGTGTGTGTGTATCCTCTAGTTTCAAACTGCTCCCATGTAGGGCTGTTACAGAGAGAGGGAGAGAGTCTGGTTTGCTCAAGGGACAGTCACATAAACTATCCATGCATTGGGGTTCAAGAGTAGGTCTATAATGAGAAATGCAGTGTATGTTTGGCAACGGATTATAGATTTGGAGAACCAGAGGAAAGCAACTTGTGGTCCTCCATCTTTCCTCACCATTGGCTATGGTGGCTGGGGCTGATGGGAGTTGTAAGCCAAAACATCTGGAGGGCCAGAAGTTGCCCACTCCTGGAAACACTTTGGGAATTTTGGATAACAATGTTGGACTTTAATTTTATAGGTTATTTGTGAACTTTGTATCCTGTGGAGCTGAAGAGGGGAAGTTTGTCAGGAAGGGATAAGACTTGATGAGACAGTAAGGTGGTGATGTAGTGAAAATTATGTGAGAGGTGGAGATGATTTAGGAATACACATCTGGGAGATCCCTTAAGACATCCAAAGATAATGACCGATTGAGATGGGGTGATAATGAGTGTGTGAATCAATGCAATTATGCAAGTTAAATAAAAGCGGGTTTTGTTGCATCTTAAAGACAAACACAGTTACTATGGTGTGAGTTTTGGAGGACTAGAGCCCATTTCATCGGATCTATTATATGTTATCTTCAGTTGTCAGGGAGTAAAATAGGTTGTATTTTAATCTCATCGTTTGATATATCATTTTCAGGGCTCTGTTTACTTATGAGGGGAACAGCAATGACCTAAGAGTGGCTGGGACTGGCGGTGAGTACATTTTGGGAAGTGTACTTTAATATGTATGGCCTGGGAATTTTATTTTTGGCTAAATGGCTGTTTCTACAGAAGGTTGTGTTTTTTAGTTCAGTAGGATCCAGGGAGTTGTCTGCTTGGCTAGCTGTTTCTCATAATCTAAGTGCAACTTGTCCCGTGACCCAATTAGGCCATCTGCCTGTTATATTGTCCTAGAAGCATCTCCCTTTTCTGCATACACCAAGAAAGGAGTGGTCCTTTCGTTTTCTGCCTGTTGCTGCTTGTTCAGACACATAGAGGATTCTGAGAAGTGCTCAAACCTAGCCCTGTGAAATGGAGCGTGGGAAGCAAAGTGGAAATACACCTCCACTCCGTGAACAGAGAGGAAGCAATATGTCGTATCTTGAGCATGTTTTCAGGACTAGGTGAAAGTGGAGCAGAGAGGTTAATAGTTGGGATGGTCGTTTAGAAATTAAATTAAATCCTACTCCTCTCCAAGTTTAAAGCAGAAAGAGTATAAGGAAAAAGTTAATGACTAGGCAGAATGCTTGATTTAACACTAAATATAGTGCATGAAGAATTCTGTATAAAGTGTCCATTCCAGAGAACTTAACAAGTCTACTTGCTTTTTAGTAGTGCCTGTTAAAAAAAAACCACCTTAAAGTAAAGGTAAGTGATGGTGGATTGAAGTGAGTTTCACTGCAGCTTATCATATGTGCAATAATATATTCTTGCATTTACTTGGTAACTGCATTTTTACCACCATATTGACAAAATTGTGTAGAAGTGCAAAGGTTCCCTGTGAAATTATTTCTTCCCAAATATTTATGCATACTGGCATCAATCACATGTTGTAGTGGATAAGGCAGATTAACTAGTTTGCTACAATGTCTGATTTGGCAAAGGATTACAGTTTGCAAACTGTAACTGTAACGTAGCAACAGGAGTGTTGAATAGAAAGAATGAAAGCCAATAAACATCCCTAAATTGTGGCTTGATGAGCTGACAAAAGCAGACATATGCCTTTGTACCGGGTTGTGCCTGTAAAATTTAAAACTCAAACCATGGTTTGAGTTATAATCTGTGGTTAGGGCAAACTATGGTTTGGTGTGGTGTCTAAGTTGAGTCATAGAATTGTGCCTTTGTTCATCCCTTGATGATTCCACTAAGCAAAGTCTGTTTTATCTGACTTGATGTTTCTAATAGGTGGAAAGAGAATTCTGGCAGATGCAATTTCCTCCATAGGGACTGCTTTATTAATCATAATGCAAAAAGGACAGATGTCGTTCTCCTTATACAGCTATGAAAGGCAAAGAACCCCAGTTCCTGGAAAATTTAATACAAAGGCTGTTGAAAAGGAGAACCCACATGTCGAATATAATTCATCTAGAAACTTTCCTCCTTAAGCTGTAGAAAAAGAGAAGTAGCTGACGAAGCTTGAGTAGCTTAGTGGTTTTTCTTGGGGAAGATGACCAATGAGGAAGAAATTTAAGCTGTGGCCAGGTCCTGAGGCGTTAGCTTATTCAGTTTTGACTTTTGGGGGCAGCAGGGGGAGGGAAAGATAACTTCTACTTAAGAGAATTAAATTATTGACTGTCAAAACAAAATACCCTAAAGAGAGTATTTTATTGTACAAAGAAGTTCCCCAAGTAAAAGCTGGTTTCTTTAATGATGAGGTGATGGGAAGAATCACTTTGCGGAAAATTGAGTTTCCATTTGAAGCTGTTGCAAACCAAATCATAGGCAAAACATAAAGAAAGACTTGGACTCTAAAGTGTGGTGGAAGTTGCTTGAACATGCACTTGCTGTATTACAAGTCACTGTTTTCAGGGCAGAGCATGTGTGTAGAAACCATTTCCATCACCCTTAAGAATATCTGTCCACTCTGTGCTTCTTTAAGGTTGCAATTCTGTGTGTGCATGCTTGCTTCATGCCAGTAAGTCCCATTGAACACAGCAGGCCTTGCTTCTGAGGATACCTGTTTAGGTTCGGGATGCAAGTATGAAATAGGAATGCTTCACACGTACACCTGGAAGGTTTGCTAGCATGTGCCATCTCTTTTGCAGCAATAATGCCAGTCTCTATCCAGAGAATTAGGAAGTTCTTAAACACATGTATCAAGGTTCTGCTGCAAAAATATGAATGGACAAATGATGGAGCTCATCCAGATATGCTTATTGGTAGAGGGTGCATTTTCTTGCTATATAACACTTAGACGGTTTGGTAGGGATGAGAGAATTTGTATATCTGGAAGAAAGATAAGGAAATGATTCACTGGTTGCTGTTTCCAACCACAGTTCAATATGTTAAATGCCTGTGTCTCTTAAAGTGTGCCCTTAAGTATTTTCTGGATCCTAGTGTTTGCCCAGTCTCCCAAGTAGCTATAGATGTTAGGTGCTACTTCCTAACTCTGAGTTTCCAAAGCATTTTGTGCAGGAGCTCTGGGGAAACACTAAGATCTTGAGCTTGCGCCTTCTTAAGTAATGTGCTTCCTGAATATTTTATGGTGGAGTAATATTTCTAGACTGATGTTTTGACTACTTTCACTCAATCAGTTTACCAATAGAAGCTATGAGTGTTCCTTTGGCTAGCCTGGGATTAGAAGTTGCTCTTTTGGCATCCCCTATTATAGTAGTTTTATTAATCTGGCAGAAATCCATGAAGGATAGTGACTTTGTTAATCCAAATTTCTCTTCGTTGTTTATCTCTTTCCAAAGTATGATATAGTTTATAGTTCTTGATTTCTCCAGCACCATCCAATATGCTTTGTAGCTGAACAAAGAACAGAATGCTTGGTTTGGACGTGGGAAACTCATATCCAAACCCAGCATTCTGCCTACTAATGTTACCTCTGAATGTTGTAGAAGATGAACTGTGTTGATAAGTTTATATAAATGATGGCCAATTTCCATAAGTATCGAACTAATTCTCTGTATGCAAGTGGGTTTTAGGCTTGTTTTTCTTGAATGGAATCTCCTTCTGTGCTGCACCGCAAGCTGCTTTTGAAACTGAGGATAGTTTCGAAAGCTTCATCAAGGAGAGTTTTGGAAACCATTTGTGAGTTGCATGGGTGTTAGCTCTTGTAAGAACAAGAGAGCCAGACATTTCACTGGGCTACCACAAGCCCTGTGTGTGTGTATCCCAACAGTTTGGGCAAATGGAAGGTACCTACCCTCGGATACTGGGTTGAGTTAACCCAGTTAGCAGGTTGCTTTTATTACCTCTCATTCTTCTTATCAAACAATGATATATAGATGGTGGCCTGGAGGAGATGGTGGAAGAACTCAATAGTGGGAAAGTGATGTATGCTTTCTGCAAGGTGAAAGATCCCAACTCCGGCTTGCCCAAATATGTGCTCATCAATTGGGTATGTAGAATATGATTCCTTTAACTTCCATAGTCAAATGGATGTCACTCTTCTTATGAAAAAGATACAATGTTTTTTCCCTGGTAACAAAACCCTGCCAGTGTTTGAACATTCATAAGGTAGCTATAGATCCCTCCTTTGAACTAGAAATTCCTTCCCCATCACACTTATCGGTGTGGCTGTTCAGATTTATTGACAATCCAGAATCTGGCATTTTAAGGGAGCGTCTTGGGCTCCTGCTCTCTCTGATCTCCATCACACCCAACTTTTCCCCCGGTTTGCCTCCGGTTTTTTTTACCAGCGCGTCAAGCTTATGATCCCTTTCACCTGAATAGCTTCTCTTTCGGTCCTTCGCTCCACTCCACTCCACCCTTCCCCTTCTCTTTCTCCTTCCAGTCAGGTCCTGTCATATGAGTACTTCAACCAGACCACCTTTCTCCTGGGCAAAAATGGAATGACCCTTTAGTCTGGCTCTTTGGGGGCATCGAGGGAGTACAATCCTATCTCTGCAGGGATTCAGGCATTGTATGATTTTAAAAAAATGCTTTGGAGCCTGGAATGCAAGGTTTGGGTTTTATATTAAGGCTTGGAGCTGGATACTGGGAGAGATGGCTTTTCCCTGCCAAGACCTGATGCAATCCATTCAAGCTCGCAGTTTCTTTAAAACTACACAGAGGCTTAGGGCACATTCAATGTGCTTAGGGAAAATAATCCAGACTTTTAGTGTTCTAGGAAAGGCTGGGGAAGAGGCGGGGTGTCAGCAGGACAGGCACAGCATCATGTGAGTACCGTGCTGCAAATCCACATACCAGGCATGGCAAGGGTGCACTAAATCACTGGTGTGATGGAGCTCTCTCCTCTGTCTTCTTGCACATGGAGATTAGAACCTTCCAATCCCAGTTCATGCCAAACTATAGTTCACTGTTTTGTTACAAACTGGGATTGGGAGGTACTAATCTCCATGTAGGTAAGGAGGAAAATATTTTTAGAAAACAGAAAGTATAGACACGTTTATTGCCAAACATGGACCTTGCAAAGTTCCTCTAAATCCCCAGCATAATTATTTAGGAAACCTCAGTGAAAGAGTAAACACGTGATAATAAGCTGACTAGAAGGAAAACAAACTCCCAGAAAGTAGAGCAAAAGTTGAAGGCGGTTAGCTGAGCCTTACCAGTAGCAATTGGCAGGCCTCCTAAGACTTCTTTGGAAAAAACTACATAAATATGAAATGTTAGCTGAGGTAATTCATATTCTGCTTTTTTGGTTCACTTTTATTGGTAAGCAAAACATGGTTTTGTACTACAACTTCCATAAGCCTTAACTAGAAATGGTCAGGAATTATGGGAGCTCTATTCCAAAACATATGGAGGGCACCAATTTTCTTAACCCCACTTTAGAACATTTCAGCTTGTGAGAATTTAGCATTTTAAAGCCAATTATATTTAAAATTCTGTCTTCCCAAATGATCATCTTTTTGCTATATATTCCAGAGTGCTGTTCATTCTTTTCATGCCATTTTTCCTGGCTTAAAGTTTAGGAGCTGGATCTTGTAATGATAAATGGTTTGCTACAAATAGTTACTGTAAACAATTAGTGAAGAAAGTGCCGTTGTATTCTGATCTCTTCAGTAACCCCGTAGGAGGCGTTTCTTCCCCCCCTTGTCTTCTCTTTTCCATGTGGAAGTTGGCAACTCCGTTTGTTAAAATAAATAACCCTTGATGCGAGTTCCCCGTGTTAAACTCCTGATGTCTTCTCTTGGTAGTTTGGTGAAGGCGTCAATGATGTGAGGAAGGGAGCCTGTGCCAACCATGTCAGCTCTGTGGCAAACTTCTTGAAGGTATTTAATCTTCATTTTATTCTGGATAATCTCTTTCAGATGAAAGCTCTCCCACATAAATGGTTCTGCAATATTTTATGAATGTTAAGTTCTGTTGGAAGTGCAGGGAATATATATATGTATGTATATATATATATTTGTGTGTGTGTGTGTGTGTGTGTGTGTGTGTGTTGCTCTTTCCCAGAGTGGTAGGAAGTTTTCTGGAGCAACCTCTTAGCAGGGTCAGTTTCCTCATGGGAAGAGAGCAAATGATGTTCTGTAATATCTGTATAGAAATTGAGCAGTGAAGAGTATGCAGAGCCCCTGGTAATCCATGCTATGGTTGCAACAGCATCTGCCTTCTCCCACAGCTTCCCCAACTCCAATCAGCATGGCCAATGGTCAGGGATTATGGGAGTTATAGTCCAAAACATCTGTCCAGTGCCGCATTACCCACCCTGCCCTATCAGCTCCGTAAGGCTGCTGCAAAACTCTGGCTTCTCTTTCGGGCCAGATTCCAATCTGCAAATCTATCTCCTCTTGGCAGGTGGAGTGTGACGTACATTCCAGTGACTTCAGTTAGCCACTAACCAGTCTAAAGCCATTAAGTAACTCCTGAACGATATCCAGCTATACAAAAGTCAGCATGCTTGGCAATCCTCCATATCTTTTCTAGACATCACACCCTGCCCAGTCGAGCTGTTCTAACCTTTCCTGCATTCATATGTTGTTTATTTCCTGGCCCACATCCCAGCCCATCAGGGATGGATTATAATATATGGTTATTGATCTAAGCTAAGAGTTTTACAGGAGACAATTCAAGCTGCTCAGGAGCAGAGTTTATAGATTTTTACATGGGGTGGGTGGTTACGAGGCTGGACATTTTTCAGTCATGACACTCTCCTTGTGGAATACTCTCTTCAGGCAAGTTTACCTTGCTGCATCCTGTTCTCTGTCTGGCTAAGACACACATTTTGCGGGGCTGACTACTACATATTTCTGTGTTTACTGCTGCTGCCCCCTTTTAGCTGACCACTCCTTGTTATCTGCTGCTGGTGTTATCATGCACCACTGGTGGTGCTGTTGTTTGTTACTTATATAGCACCACCAGTGGTGCATGATTCCTTATAAAGTCTATAAGAGGGCAGGTCCCTGCCCTGAGGAGCCTACTATCTAAAACTAGCCACAGAAGAAACAGAGGAAGGGAGAGGCGGTGGGAAAACAAGGAAGCAATATGCAGTTGTTTTGGTTGCATGTGCTTAGGCTTAGTTGCAGGCTGAGTTAAAGTAGGGCAGCTTTTGCCAACCTGGTGTGCTCCAGATGTTTTCGACTTCATTTCCCAAGCCAGCATGGTCAGGAATTCTGGGAGCTGAGGTTCAAAACATCTGGAGGGCGTCAGGTTGGGGAAGGTAGTAGGGCATGATAATCGGGGTTGTGCCGAAGGCTTCAGTGAAACTGGGTTTTAAGGAGGGATTTGAAGGAAGCAAGAGAGGTAGCGTGTGTGTTCTATTCTTAATTGTCCTTTTAATTGTTAAGCTGCTTTAGGGTATAGTCCTAAATCAGAGCCTTCTCAGTATCCTCTGCCTTGCTTGGCCTTTGCCCACAGGGCAAAAAGAGCAATGGAGGTGATTTTTGCTTGTCAAAGGAAGCCATGCCCTTTCCCCACAATACATTATGCCTAAATATAAGAAATCTGCTTAATTTTGAGTGTTTTGTCAGGTTTGGAGGGGTGTTCGCAGAATTTTAGCAAGGATTCTAAGCTGCTGAAAAAAGGAGGGAGTGTGGGGATTAATTGGGAGCTGTGAGGAAAAAGATCTCTTCCCAGCGACTGTAAAACCCCACCTAAGAGTGTCTTTGGTTTGAGAATTGTAAACAGAAATGGAGGTAGAGAATAATGCAGTTGCATTTATCTAACACTGAGCTGTGTAGCCCATAATACCAAATTCTGTCACATACTGTTGGTTCTCTTATTAAAGTTTCTTTCCGTTCACATTATGCTTTTAAAAATGAATTCTGATGGGGTGGGGGAGTCCTATTTTTAATTCAGATTTCCTTTTCCCTACCTTTTTAAACTGCTGTCACTTTTCTTATACTTGACCATTCTCTAGGCTGTAATTTGTGGGCTGTTGGTCAATTTAAACTCTAATTTGTTCCCTCTAGTTGGTTCAGCCCTGCCACTTTTGCAGGATGCAGAAAAAGAAAGAAAAAAGGAGCAGTTTTTAAATACCACTAACTGTTAGAATGTGCTTATCCCTCTTTTTTTGAATCTCTAACTGCTTTTTCCTGTAAAATAGTTTCTCAGCAGTACTACTGTGTGCGCAGCTGCCATAGTTGTCATGGAGTGCACAGGCAGGCAACAAAACATCTGACTTCCATTGCTTAGCAGCTCACGCAAAGCACAATAACTGTACCTGGATCCTCTCTTTGTCCCTGGACAGTGAGGAGACCTATAGTCCTAGGATGGGGAAGGGGGCAAAGGCAGTAAGGAGCCAAGTTACTGCCCACCCAATTGGGACATGAGCTGAGATGTGAGGGGATGGGGAACAGCTGCAACAGCATGGGGGTAGGTGGGGAGGGAATGCACCCCCAAAACAATATTATTTATTTATGACATTTATATCCCACCTTTCTTGCATTGTGGAACTCAGGGTGGTTACATGCAGTTCTCAGGTGGTCTCCCCTCCAAACATTGACCAGCCCCAGACGTGCTTAGCTTCAGCAAGATGGCTGCCTCATCTGCCTTTATGTTATGTGTTGGAGGGGGTAGAGCAGCCCCAGTGTAATTGTAGTCTATGTAAACCATCTTGGGGGTCCTGTTACATAAAAAGGTCGGGCAGGAAAAAAAAATCAAGTCTTGGCTATGAACAGGAATCTTCACGCCCTCGTTAAGATGCTCTCCTGTCCTCTTAGCTGTTGTTCCTCTGCATCTTCTTTTTCCCCCAGGGTGCTCATGTGACAATAAATGCTCGGGCTGATGAGGATGTGGAACCAGATGCTATCATGGAGAAAGTATCTAAGGCTTCAGGGGCAAACTACAACTTTCACAAAGAAGGCAGCAAGTTCCAGGACTCAGGCCCTCAAGCTCCTGTGGTGAGTTCTCTTGAGCTCTTGGTAGCGCCAGTTTGTGGCAGAGGGGACAAGAATCCAGTAGTGAGCTATTTATTTACTTATTGTTTTTATGTCCTGCTTTTTTTCCTCCGAGGAACTCAACGTGGCATACATAATCTCCTCTGCTCCATTTTTTCCTCACAACAACAACCACCCTGTGAGGTAGGTTGGGCTGAAAGTCTATGTCTGGCCCAAAGTCACCCAATGAGCTTCCATGACTGAGTGGGGACCAGAACCTGGATCTCCTGAATGCCAGTCCATTGCTCTAGCCACTACGCCACACTGGCTACTGGGATCTTTTCTTTTTTCTTTTTTTCTTTTTTTTTTGTATTTCAGCCAAAATGAATCTCTTGCACTGAAGCTGATATGGTATGGTAGCTGTAACATGCAGAATAGTCACACATTGTTACTTTTGCAAACCAACCCCAGTGGAGTAGAATCCCCAACCCGCACAACTAAACCAGGAGCATACCCCGGGCAATGGTATCAAAAGTGGATGAGGGACCAAGTAGGATCAAAAGGGTTGCACTTCCCATGTCTCCCTTAATAAAGATCATCCATCAAGGGGATCAAGGCCAATTCAGCCCCATAACCAGGCCGGAAACCCAATCAAAATGGGTCTAGGTAATATGTATCCTCCAAGAGAGGCTTCAACTGGCCTGCTACTACTTTCTCAAGAACCTATGCCAAAGTCGGGGTATTAGCAATCACTAATACTGGTACATGACCTCTCTGTACCAAATATCTTCAATTCAGATACTTTTTATCCAGGAGTTGCCTTGCCATTCATGCCACCCGCCCTTTGACATTACTTGAATCTTCTTGCTACAATGCAATCTAACTCTTAAAGGTGTATTATATCAGTTGCTTCATTCTTTCAAGACTTCCACGCAGCCCCTATTTACAAAGGCGTGAGAAGTGGACTTAAATAAAACATTTGAAGACTGTGCTTGGGAAGCCACTGGGACTTCCACTTATCAGCTTTCTTGAATTGAATCTCTCTAACTGACATGCTTATAAATAGAGAACTGATGGTGTGTTATGCTAGGAAAGCTACACTTTGTTGATCAATAATACAATCCTCTTTGCTTAAACAGTGTGGGCCAAGAGGGGCTGGATCTGTCTTTCACCTTTGCTGGAAATGTCCTGTAATGTAAATGTTCTGGCCCTGAGTTGGAATAATTGTGAGGAATTGATTAAATATCGAACAAAATAAAATTCTAAGAATCATGCTCTTGCTTTGCATATCTACACAGAATAGAAAGCCAATTAATGACCTGTTTATAGGTGCAAAACTTGGCATAACTTGAGTCTTGAAGGCTTGTAATTTGCTTTCTAATAATGATAATAATAATAATACATTTATTTCTTACCTACCCGCCTCTCCCTCTGGATCGAGGTGGGGAACAGCATCAAATATATATATAAAACTGATTAAAAGCACATAAAACTAATACATTATTAAAATACCAATAAAACTCTTAAAATTCAACTAGGTAGGCCTGCCGGAAGGGATCGGTCTTTATGGCTTTCTTAAAGTTAAAGAGACTATTAAGTTGATGAATCTCTTCCGGCAAGCCATTCCACAGTCTGGGAGCGGCAGAAGAGAAGGTCCTCTGGGTAACGGTTGTCAGCCTAATTTTGGCTGACTGTAGCAAATTCTTCCCAGAGGACCTGAGTGCGCGGGGCGGATTGTATGGGAGAAGGCGATCCTGCAGGTAACCTTGACCCAAACCATGTAGGACTTCAAAGGTGATGACCAACACTTTGTACTTCGCCCAGAAACTAATTGGCAGCCAGTGAAGTGATTTTAAAGCTGGTGTGATATGGTCACCCCTAGATGTACCAGTGACCAACCTTGCTGGCATATTTTGAACTAGTTGAAGTTTCCGGACTAGGCACAGAGGTAGCCCTATGTACAACGCATCGCAGAAGTCAATCCTTGAAGTTACCAGCGCGTGCACTATCATCTTTAGGTCTTCCAACTCTAGGAGGGGCGCAGCTGGCGTATCAGCCAAAGCTGATAGTAGGCACTCCTGGCCGTCACATCTGTCTGAGCTGTCATTTGGAGCGATGGATCCAGGAGCACCCCCAAGCTGCGAACACAGCCTTTCAGGGGGATTGTAACCCCATCCAGAACTGGTTGACACACCTCCAAACCCAGGTTGGGGCCTTTGACAGTAAGCACCTTCGTCTTATCTGGATTCAGCTTCAGTTTGTTTTTCCTCATTCAGCCCAATACCGCCTCCAAGCATTCATTCAGAGGAGACACACTATCCTTAGCTGACGCTGTTGTCAAAGGCATAGAGAAATATATTTGGGTGTCATCAGCATACTGATAGCATGCCTCCAGATGATCTCTCCTAGTGGTTTCATGTAGATGTTAAACAGCATTGGGGATAGGATAGTGCCTTGTTGTACGCCATACAATAGCTCCTTTGTTGAGGAGCAACTATCCTCAAGCATCACCACCTGGAACCTGCCTGAGAGGTAGGACCAGAACCAATGAAGCTCATTGCCCCCGATTCCCAATCCCCCCCGGCGTTGCAGAAGGATACCATGGTCGATGGTATCGAAAGTTGCTGAGAGATCCAGAAGTACCAGCAGGGACACACTCCCCCTGTCAATACACAAGCATAGATCATCCACTAAGGTGACCATAGTGGTCTCAACTCCGTATCCTGCTCTAAAGCTGTTTTGAAATGGGTCTAGAAAATCTGTATCATCCAAAACTGCTTGGAGTTGGAAGACAACTGCCCTCTCGATCACCCTGCCCAGAAACGAAAGATTTGATACTGGTCTGTAGTTATTAAGGTCCAGGGGGTCCAGGGAGGGATTCTTCAGAAGCGGCCGTACCACCACTTCTTTTAACCAGGATGGAAAACTCCCCTCCCTGAGAGATGCAGTAATAATATGTTGTAGTTGTAGTCTAATTGCATCTCCTCCCTGGATGACCAGCCAAGAAAGAGAGGGATCGAGAGGGCTAGTTGTTCTCCTCACTCATCCAAGCAGCTTGTCCATGTCCTCGGTACTCACCAACTGAAACTGATCCAATGTAATCCTACTCGCGGAGTTATTGGACACTCCATTGTCAGCCTCTGCTATAATGACAGCATCTAAGTCGGTTCTTATCCGAGAGATTTTATCTGTGAAATGAGCATTAAAGACAGTGCATATTCAGCATGGTAGATCCTCCTCTTCTATCTCATTTCTATTTGGTAGTAGTCTTGCAAAATCTTAGGTTTAAGCATAGTTGCCTGTTAAATTGAAGCATTTTACATGCTAGCAGCTTATATACCTGGAAGTCCTTACCTGATTGTGTTTATAGGCATTGCATTCCTTTTTGTCTTGTGTCTGACCTTGCTAAATTTGGGGGGGGGGGAGGGGGGCATAGTTATTCAGTATCTACTAATTTGAAATATAAACAAGTTGAATTTTGAATTGATATCTGGCATTAGTGGGCTTTAAAGTTAATAATTTCTCTGTCATTTTAGGAAGCTTTGTTTATTGTGTTGACATTTTGATATGGCCCTTGGGTGAGGTTTTGCTTGTTGGAAGAAAGTGCTGCAGAAAGTGATTGTAGGAGGAGAAATGCTGGAACTTGGTAGAAGTTTGCAGAAAAGGAGTAGACGTTGACACAACTCAGAACTTGCTTCCAGGAGCAGGTCACCTCCCACATCTACCCAAAGTCTCCAATGCAAAACTGAGAGTCTGTATTGTTTGCTTTGTGACTCCTACATGATCCTGATAAAATAACTTTTGCTATCTAGTTTTTCCCCCCTAAAAAGACCAGTGTGGCTGTCTGCACATTTTTTTTAAAAAAAAATCTTATCTGTGTTGTGTCTTTCCTTTCTGTGCTTCTTTCTTTTTCTTGATTATGGATCAGTGAAGATCTTCATGTTGCAAATCCTTCATTCCTCCTCTTGCTGTAGAGCATGGGCACACAATCTCTTTCTGCCTGAGAGTGGCATTTCAGAGAAACTTTTGGAGGCCACATTCCAGGGGTGGGTGGGCCAAAGGTAAAAGGTCTAGGACCAAAATACCAGCTTAAAGCTTTTGCTGCCAGTAACTGAGCCCCTAGGAGAAGCATGTCAACTGGTTGGAATGGGAAGAAAACTGCACAAACATCAGGAAAACACCCAAAGATCAGTGGTTAGAGGAAAGGGAGTGGGGCTGGAGGACGTGGACGTGGCCAACTGGGGAATCCCAGAGAACTGGATTGCGAATCCCAGGTAGACCAGATTTGGACAGTTTGGACCAGATTTGGACCTGAGATCCTTCTCCTCTGCTGTAGATGGACTTCATTTGAAGTTCCTCTGCTTCATTTCCCTTGTAAAACCAAAATCTGTTCTTTCCCTTTTCAGTAATTTCTCCCCCTCATTTTGCTAACACTATATCCAAGTTCCAGTTTCTGCCTGTGGGTCTCTCTACACTCTATATCTGGAAAGCACCTTTGAGCCTAAGCTTTGTAGTCAGCTTTTTCGCACAGATTATGTAACCATTCTTTCTGAGCATATAACTTTTTGGACTCGTCTGATACCTAAATGGGCAGGCTGGCTTGTAAAACTACCTATAGGCTTGTAATGCTCGTACTTCCATGTAATGGCAGTTATACAGTGACCCTGTTCAGACAACACGCTAAACCATAGTGGTTAAACAATTTGAGCTAAACATGGTTTAGCGTGTCTTGTGAACCATGAGTCAGCGTGTTGTGTGAACTATTCCTAATCATAACCACGATTTAAACACACGCACCATTTGCTGCAAAATGGCTTAGTGTGTTGTTTGAACAGGTCCAATGGCTTAATGCACTTTGAACTCACGTTAGCACAAGGCCTTTGCAGAGTTTGGGAATGGACTCAATTTGAATAGCCTCTGTAATGGTTTCAGTCAAATAAAGAAGTGTTTTGTTCATCTTTACCTAGTTCTGTGTAAGGTGATTCCAAGAAGCGTAGCTTGTTCACTGGCTCGGTGGAATTTTATTTAATAGCAATTAAAACCGAATTTCTAAGTGCTGTGATTCTCTTATTCAACAGGGTTCAGTCTACCAGAAAACAAATGCCATGTCTGAGATCAAAAGAATCAGCAAAGATAGCTTTTGGGCCAAAGCAGAGGTATTTATTAATTCAGATATTTCCGTGTGGTTGAGATAGTTGATTTTTGCTGTAGGTGGTCTTACAATTCTCGTATTTTCATTGAATGCTTGATTCCTTGCAGTATTTTCAAGCCAGTAAATACAGCATAAACTACAGCCTAAAAATATAAATACACAAAATGTAAAACAATTTAGACAATGGAAACAGTTTCAATAGAATTCTAGACCTGTTTAGGTGGCTGGTATAAGTGCCCCATCATATGCCATTAAATGCCTGGGAGTAGAGGACAATCTTAACCTGGTGCCAAAAAAGTGACGGTGTTGGTGCCAGGCGGACCTGAGTGGGGAGCTCATTCCATAGTTGGGGGGCAACCACTGAAAAGGCCCTCTCCCTTGTCGCCACCCTCTGAGCCTCCCTTGGAGGAGGTACTCAGAGGGCCTCCCCTGATGTTGATTGAAGTATCCGGGTATGTTCAGGTCAGGGGAAGTGCTCCATCAGCTATTGCAGTCCTGAGCCATATATGGCTTTATAGGTTAAAACCAGCATCTTGAATCGGGCTGTGAAGCATACAGGCAGCCGATGCAAGCGGACTAGAATTGGTCTTTTGTGCTCTAGTGCAAGTGATGCACTTTTGGTGTGGTAAAGATCATCTTAATCTCCAAAGGTGGCTGTTCATGATTCAGGTTTGTTGTGCTCACTCTTTCAGAAAGATGAGGAGAACCGCCGGCTAGAAGAAAAGAGGAAAGCAGAAGAAGATCACCAGCGCCTGGAAAAAGAGCGCCGAGAGCGGGAAATGCAGGAAGCAACTTTGCGTGAACGAAGATTTAAGGAAAGGGCTAATGAGATTGATGCCCAGAAGTGAGTAGATTAGTTTTTCATGGAAGCCTTGTTCTAACACTCCTTGAGTTAAGATAAAAAAAGTCCTGCAACTCCCAGCCTGAGAGTCACAGGGCTTCTTTCTGTCTCAAACATGCATAGGATTGTGCTCCTAAAATCCTTGGCATGCCTTCATTTTGGGAAAGAGCAGAGGAAAGAATGGTAGGCCAAAGCTCAATTCTTGAGATGTGTGTCCGTGTGAAGGCTACATGAATGGGGCCTGCTCTTACCTTTACAGAGTGCTTCTGAACTCCAAAAAGCACGGCTGCTTCTGCTGCAGAAAGTGAAACTTTGAAGTATGGTTCTGCTAGTGTGGGAGAGAACAACCTTTATCCTTGTGTTGTTAAAGGGCTTGTGAATAATACACAAGGGGCACACTCCTGAATGACTTCCTTAAGAACTATTGACATTCCCAGCCTGAGAATTTCTAGAATCTGCACTTCTAGAATCTCCTCTAATGGAACCCTCCGTCCTCGGTTTCATGGCTTGTGTCTCAAGACTCAGGATTTATGGAGCTAATTTCCTTATAGTGCTGATCTTTGCTCATCCATATTGTTGCCACTTTGCCCACAACCCACGCAAAATCACACAGGAAGCCCCAAATAATGAGGCGTGCAGGCAGTCTATGAACCCAAGGAAACAGCTTCAGCTTTTCATTTTATTTGCCTAAGTTAATTTCCTGCGAATATCGTTGTTACAGGAAGTCATCCGTGCAACAACCCACGCCAATCTCCCTGACACGTTGCTTTTCCTACAACTGTAAAAACTGCGTAGTTGCTTGTAACCCAGCTTGGAGGCACTTCTCGCCCCAACCTCATATTTGTAGTGATGGTAAATACCCTGAAATATGAAGCTGCTATGTGCAAGTGCTATGAAACTGAAGTAAGAGCTAAAAAGCTGGTGCACCTTTTAATCTGATGAGAGTCACACATTTTGCTGGATTCTGATTTGGCAAACAGAAGTTCATCCGATAGAGATGCCACTTCAGCAGCTGAGCTGCAAAGTTTCATATTTGGGAACTTCATGAGTTTTTTTTTTGCCTTGCTCAACTTGTCTCCAGCGGCAATAAGGTGACAGGTTTGGTGCCAAACATCTTGTAAGAATGAAACTGCTCCTCTAATGAACAAATCTTTTGTACCTCAGCAAAGAGGAGCTCCATTTGCCGGAGTTTACTAGTTAGTGCAACTGTCAGCAAAAGCTTGTTGTACAGGCTAGACACCATGGTGTGTATCCTGTTGACTCTGTTCTCTCTCTCTTTCTCATTCTCTCTCTCTCTCCCTCTCCCTCTCTCTTTGAGAAAGAGATCTCAATCGCCATGTTACTCAAGCCATTTTGTGTCAGGCACTTGATTACAGAAATGTCAGCCAACCGCAGATGGTTTTACTTCCCCCTTTCAGTTGCAGCAACAATCTCTATCTCTGTTGGAACAATTACAAATGCTATATACATAAAGTAGAATGGTGAATTTCAGATCCATATGATAGAGAACAAGCAACGGGTTTAAGTGCAGGAAAGGGACAACCATTCATATTCTATGGAACTAGCTTGAGATTTTTTTAAAAAAGAATTTTGCAAGCATATTGCTTTTGTCTGCAAGTAAATGTATCCACCCTTTCCTCCCAGGAAACCAGCCTTCTAGCAATCCTATGCGGTTAGGTAGGCTGAGAAAATGGCTTTTGTGGGGCCACCCAGTGAATTTTATAGTTGAAGGGAGTTCTGAATCTACAGAAATGCGCACAGATGTTTTGGAATGGGAGTGGTTGCATTACATACTTAAAGAAAGATATGCTTGCCTTTCGATCAGATTAACTCCAAGGCACTGTACAACAGTTTCAAACAATTCAAGAATAAATATAGATCAATTAAGATTGCTAAAAGTGAAAGCAAAAGTGGGCAGTATCTGATGGGGCTGCTCCACCTCTGCTGGATCCATCAATGTGCAGTGGGGCCTTTTTGTGCTTCTGAAAATGACCCTGGAAACAAGTGGAAATGCTTGTTTCTGGATCGGGACAGGTCAGTGGAGCTCCCTTCTAAGAGCTCTGCTGACCTGCCCTGTTCTGGGAACAGGTGTTTCCACTTGTTGCTGGATATTTTTTAAACCGCAAAAGCCCCATTGCACAAGCAGAGGGTCCCATGAGCCCCGGCACAATAGGATACTACCCAAAATCACAATGTCTAATGGAGCACCTCTCCTGGCATCTAAGGCCCTTTTCTGGGTGCCTCCTCCAAGGGAAGCTCAGAGGGCGGCAACAAGAGAGAGGACCTTCTCCGTGGTGGCCCCCCAGTTATGGAATTATCTCCCTGATGAGGCTCACCTTATGCCAACATTGCTATCTTTTCAGGGCCAGGTTAAAATGCCCTTCTTCTCTAAGTAACAAAAAAGAGAACCATTCACACTTCAGAAAACTGTGCCCTTACAGCACCAGCAGAAGGACAACCCCTGTTGGGTGATGATCTGTGACAAGCCCTGGGAAGTTAGTTTACTGACCCCATCCCTGAAGTATCCTGCCAAGCAGCACTAGAAGTAATTATATCTAGGGGGTAGGGTTTAGGGAACGTGGTTCCTAACTCATGGTGGCTAAGGCAGTGAGGAGACATGATGTTGAAACCTCTATGCAGCTCTCTGGTATCCCTGTCTAGAAACTGTGGTGAGCCCATGGAAAATAGCCACTCCTACCCTGAAGTGTCCTGCCAAAATTAACTTGGGTCTACTGAGCAGATGTTTAAGGAGACTTCCTGTAGTTCTTCAAAAGTGACATGAAGTCACTCTGTCTTGCCCCCTTTACTCCAAAGGTTGAAGTACCTGCATTGTTGAGCTTGTTAGTTGTTGTTAATTTTATTACATACCATGGACAAGATCCCCAAGGAAGTTTACAAATAAGAAACAACACAGAGCATTAAAATTGAATATGCTACATAAAAGCAGCAACAACAACAAAATCGTGCAGAATATGATTGAATATAATTTCCTTATAAGTATAACCATGTACTTTTGGGTTATATTAATGGATTGTTTGTGGAATTAGGTGCAGAATGGAACAGTGGAATGAAAAACTTGTTCACTTCAGCTAGAATGTGCACAGTTAATACTTCTGAAATCTTCGAAGGCATCATCTTTATTGGACTAGGAGTGTACTTGACTAATGTCTTATTGATGAAATTGACCTATTAGACAGGAAACAAGGAAAGGATGATAACATTTGTAGAGTTCTGGGTTTTATTCATAAACCTTTTAAATGGTAGCTTTCAGGATAACGCGAAGCCGTATGTATTCATTTGTTCGTTATAAAAATGTTTTGCCTTTTGGGGATTTTTATATGTATAATTAAAAAGCAACAACCTGAAGCATCACAGCAAAAACTGCACATTTTTGAAAGTGGAGGAGCAAAGAGGAAGCAGAACTTCAAATGTTGACCAGAGCGCACATAAGAGATGCATGTAGAATGAAGTAGTTGTTCAGTTATCTTGGCTCCAGACTACCTAGAGCTCTAAAGCTTAACATCAGCCCTTTAAATTGGGCCTGGAAACAGATTGGCGCGTTTGTGTGATATCTGAGTTGCTTTTACAGCCATGTCTCCTTCATTTTTGGGTAACTGGGGTTGGGTGCAAAGTCATGCTTTTTTGCCATTAGAGAGTCAGATGAAGGTAGGATAGTTAATGCCAAGAAACACATTTTTGTTGAAAATTGCGACCCTCATTGGCATAATTTCTGTTTAACCACATTTCTGTTTGTTTTGTTTGTTTTTTCAAATCTGCAGGAAATTCCAGCAACAACAGGAAACAGAGCCAAGGGACAAAGATAAACAACAATGGGTGAGGTTTGAAATCGTCTCACTTTTCCTGTTGGTCTGAGTGCTTTTTAAAAAAAAGACTTCTGAACATGGAGCAGTTGTCTTGTCTATGACGATGACATGGAACAGCATGGTGTCTTCTCCGGAGACTTGTAGGAGCACACTGAGATCTAGGAGTACAGCTATCAACTTGTAAATGCTGCTTATTCAGCTGTAAAGCTCAGAAAGATCCACTGTATTTTAAGCACGATAGGGAGAGATTCAGCCATTCTTCTAAGTAGGCTGCAGGGCTGGGCAAACGACCATTAGCAGAGGCTGACCATTATGTTCATACATCATTTCTCTTTTCACTCTAATCGGTTTGCGAAATACTTATGTCACTCAAGTCGGTTCCATCTCGCAGAATTCAGAGGTATAGACCGAGAACTGCCTCTGCTAGACCCTACTGTGAGTGTAAGGGAATCATCTTATGTTACAGAAGGAGCAGGAAGAAGATCACAGCAAGATGCAGAAGGCTTTCCGAAGGAGTGAGTCTGTGGAGAAAGCTCAGGTACACAGGAAAGAGCTTCATTCTTAGCCAGGCACCAGAGCCGCGGCTGACTAACCCCTTAGCATTGGGTATGGACTGGATCTCTCAAACTGTCCTCTTCATGCTGCTTCTCAATGCATACTGGGTCAAAGGAGTAATAATCACTGCTTTGCTGGATAAGAACTACGATCCATCAATCCTAGTACACTCTCGACTTTCAATACTGCATGCTTCTGATGAAAAGCCAGTTTGAAAATAATGCACATACTTTCGCCAAATGTCTTACAGCTTTGGGTAATCTGGTCATTCCTATAGGTATCTAGTCCTTTCAGTCTTGCTTATTTCTTGGTCTTCAGCCATTCCTGAAGCAATGAGTTCCACAATCTGCCTGTTTGCCACTTTTATTAACTTTGAAGGTGACACATTGATTCTTCTGCTGTATAAAAGTGGAGAACTGCCTTCTAGTTGTTCCCCCCCCCCCAGCCACCCATTATTATGTATGCTCTCTGTATAATCTCTCACTCCTTTGTTCAGTATTGACGCCCTTCTGGGGGTTCTGCTCAGTTGTGCAGTCTCTCTTCTGAAGAAGCTTTGTACTAGTCTTTCTGCAGTATTTCAGCCCATTTCCCCCCAAAATCCACCAATATTTTCTGTAGTACACCTTTTGGGCTTTGTTCCTTCCAAAATTGAGCTTTTGACTGGTGCTGCATAGCCTAACCTGTTCTGATTGAAACCTTGTTCCCGTTCCAGCTAATTCTCACCTCATTCATAACCAAACCTGTAAATAATTCTGCAAAAATTACTAGCCTGGAAAAAAATTGCTTGCCTCCTTTTGTACTCATACAAAGGGCAGGCAGATGAAGTTCTCAGTCCCTCCTATGCCTGCCTCACAAGTTAAAACAGGCTAGCAATATATATATATGCTTGGTCTGGGGGAAGCTGCTGGAGGGCATGCATGCGTGCTCTCTCTTCCTGCAGCCTACTCGCCTGCACATAATTCCTATTTATTATGGCAAATAGGCGAGTGATTAAATGCAAGGCTGTATTATGTAGGACAGTTGCACAATATCAGCATAATGGTTTATAGAGCATGACCTCAAATTTGGGAATATTGCCCAAGAAGTTATAATTCAGCAGTTACACGTGTACTCCACTGCTAGTAACTACCACTACATATACATGCCTTTGAGTACTCATTAACATGGAAGTGTAGAGTGGGATTAGTAAGCATACCAGCTGAACCCTCATGAAGGCTTTCTGCCTTCACCGCTCTTCTGTTACAATGGTCGAGTTACAATGGTTGATATTAGCTCTTTTCCTCTGGTGGCAGTCCTGGCTGAAACTTCTTGCTTGGATCTTTCTTTCATCTTCTTTAGAGCTTTGATTTGGGCTCTAAAACTTGTCCAGTTGCATGTGGGGCTCTTGATAATTCACAGTGTTCTTTTTCCCAACCTATTGTGGACCTTCCAAAGGGGCATGGGCAATTTCTCGGGAAACCTTTTTATGCATGACGACTGGTTTTCTTCTGGGTACCTGCCCTGACCTTGGATTTCTTGAACTGTGTAGGTTCTGCCTTCTCACTAACTCTATCCTATATCAGAAGGTTCATAAGTGTCTTCCTCCACTTGACAACGTACCAATGCCTGGATGTTCCTTCTGAATCTTCCTTTTAGTTGAATGTAAAGATCATTGCTTACTGCACTATTCATTCATTCTTTGATCTGCATTCATGTTAAAGAACATGCAAGGGACTGTAGTGTTGTACATGAGGACCTCACAGGTAGATATATCTACCAACAAGCATTGATATCCCATTTATTCAGTATTTTTACGAAGGAGCAGAATGAGCTGTTTTACCTATGAGCATTCATATGTCTTTGCAGTGCCAGGATAGGTGCGTACCAGTGGATGATTTCAGCTGAGCCACAAGAAATTGGCAGCTAAAGTCATCACTTTCTCCTTGCATGCTAAACTTGGATAGCAGCACTGATATTAATTGCTAGATTTCCCTCTTTGTCCCCTACCTTGGATTGTGGTGTTTTCATCAGGATTCAGTACATCTTTCTCTTCTCCTAGGAAGCAGCATCGCTAATATCGCAAAGATCAGTGAATCCTCGTGATATCTTCAAAAGGAAGGAGAGGTCCATGTCCACAGAAGCAGCAGCCATTGGTTCCCAGCCAGGTATGTGATGGAGCAATCCTATACTTGCATTGGGCCATGACTGGACGTACACATAAGAAGAGCCATGCTAGATCAGACCAAGGGTCCATCTAGTCCAGCACTCTTTTCACACAGGGACCCAGAAGCAGGACATGGTGTAACAGCACCCTCCCACCCATGTTCCCCAGCAACTACTGTATACAGGCTTACCTGGGATCCCATGTAGGCACTTTGAATTCTGTGATGGAAGAATGATAGGATATAAATGTTATAATACATTACATAAATTTTAAAATGGTTCCAGGCATGGGTTAGAATCCCCTCGTGCTGCTCACAAGCACTGTTTTATGAGCACAACACAAAGAGGAGGAAGATGACGACACACAACCCAGCATCCATGCAGCTCTCTGGGCAGGATACCTGCAAAGAGAGCGCACAAACCTCTTGGCGCAAGGGTTCAGGAACCACCCAGAGAGAGAGAGAGAGAGGTTATTGTGCCATGCATCCAGTGGAGAAGGACCAGGACTAGGGATTGTGTAAAATCTGTTATGTTTGTGTTTTGTCAATTGTCAGGCGCCTTTTGTTCCATTGTCTGCCCATCAAAGGAATTGGTTTGTTTGTTTATTTCAGTTTCTGAATTAGCACAAATGTGAATTCACACAAATTTGCATTTGTGTAAAGCTGCCAAAGTGCGCATTTTCATATTTTAGCCTAAGCGGGAACGCACATTTTTGGCTGGTTTTTTTTAATTTTTGCATATTTTTCTATGACGAAATTCCCATGAAATTCCCAAAGGTTAGGAAAATGGTTAAGTCTGTGGATTCCGTCCGACGGGAAAAGACGATCTGCTGCGAAATCCGCAGGTTGGATTCCCAAAAATCTGAACTCATTTGGTTCTGTTGCGGATTTCTCTGACATCTCTAACCAGGACAAATGACAAAGGGAGCCACTAACAGAAGCAGCCTCCAGCATGGGGCTGGGAAGCAGGGAGTGGGAATTGGAGCCCACCCTCCGGGGGGAAGAGGGGAGATGCCATCCGACAAAACAACAAGCCAATAACAGCCTGAATGGAATGTTCTGCCCAAGGCCTGCTCAGTGAATGGTCGTAATGTGGTGTGTGTGTCTCACCAGTTCATGTTTTCTATTGACTTGGCCCCTTTCCTAGGGAAGTTACGGAGCTCTTTTCTCCAGGAAAACAGTCACGTGGAGGCGCCTGCCTCCCCTGTCCTTCCTGCCGTTCAAGATGTTCACCTTCCTCCAGTTGTCCATTCGTCTGTACATGACACACCTCCAGTCTCTCCTGTTCCTGAACTTGGTAAAACATTTTAAGAGAGTTCGTGGTATCAGTTGGTTACATCAGGGTTTGAATCGCTGATGGTGTTTCTGTGGCAGCCCATGGTCTGTTGATGCCTTTTATCTCGATTCCAGCCATTGAGAAGAAAGCAGCCCTGCCCTGAAGGCATCTTTGACCATTGCATATCTCAGCTGCACAATTTGAATACACAGTTTTGTAGATAATTTGAGCTATTGCTTAAAGTTTTGGCATCTGCAAAACTAAATATTGCTTGGGACAGCTATCTAAATGTTAATTTTTTAAACTACGGGTTCCCAGGCCTCTCTTGCTGCAGCCCAGTTTGCCTTCCCTGACTTGGTGTGCTCCAGATGTGTTGCCTACACCTCCCATCATCCTCAGCCAACATAATTGATAGTCATTCTGGCTGGGGATCATGGCTGTAATCCAGCATATCTGGACATCAGGTTGGGGAAGGCTGCTGTAGCCCATCATGAATGTTTGAAGTACACTTTTGAGTTCCTTTTCCTCCCAAATCTTCCCTTTTACCTTGAGGATGATAACTTTGGTTTGGGGGCAGGGGCTGCTTCTACTGCCTTTCCTCCCCTCCCTGGCAAAATACATTGCTTCTCCTCAACCGCATGTTCAGCTTTCAAAGGGGATATTTCTTTCTGCACTTTGCATTCCACGGTAGCTTGAGTTGCCAGCTTCAATATAGGTCTGGGCTCCTAACTTTTCATCGTTGCATAGAAAGGAAGCCCCCGTTGATCTGTAGAGTGATCTTTTGCCACCAGCTATTCTGATATTACAAGAAGGTGGGGAATGGGGAACGGGACGTACATTCTGCTATGTCAAACTTAATAGTTCAAAATCATCTTACCTTATTTAAAAGAGACTGAAAGGTATCTTGTTTTTCCTGGGCGATGTCTCTGTGCTTCATTGTACTCTGGAGTGTTGTTTGTTTTGGGTTTTGTGCTGCATGCACCATGTGTGCCCTTGGCTCCTGTTTGTAGATCTTTATCTTTTGCTAGAATAGGGTAACCATTTTTTTGTCTGGAAGCTTAAAAAACCAACTGACTCAGGGAACAGCCAGCATTTGTAAGAAAGGAGAGACAGGAAAACAAGTCATAGGCTGCCTGCCCAACCAAAACGAGAGCAAGAGAGAGGTTTAATTTGCTTTCCGAATGAGCTAAAAAAAAATTTGATGTGACCAAATACAGAGCTAAAAAGAGGTACCACGAATTAGTGATGGGTGACTCTTGTCTTCCAAACTTCATTGCATCACTGGATTGCTAACGGAGGCTGTTGCTTCCTTGATCTTTACGTTTTACTAGATGGCTCTGCACATCTTTAATTGGAAAGGCCAAACCCAGATTTAGTGGCATGCACAATCATTTTGAAATTCTTGCATTGTAGCTGATCTTCATTTTATCTATGAAGCACTTCAAAAATTATTGTACAGTAGCTATTAACTTTGAAGGCAATTTCCAAGCCACCGGCTCACAATCCAAAGAGAGCTTTGGGAGCTCTACTTAATTATCTAATCAGAGGTGGACAGTAAACAGTCACAACATGAGTTCAATTGATAGGAAGAAGCAAAGTGTGGCTAAGTTGAATCTGCATGCAATAGGTTGATGGTTAAAACGTAGCTGCAGAGAAACCACCCCAGAAAGCCTTCAAGGTCTAAGAAGTCAGTGCGCTAAGTCAGTAGGATGAACTTTACCTCTGTGTCTAATACAGGAGTATATGGCTTACAGTGTCATCACACTGTCCTTTAATGGAGTCTACCCACCCCCTCTGACTAGGTTTTCTTTCAAAATATTCATTGGCATGAACGTCCTTTTGCAGATTGTGTGCAGCACAATCAGCTCCCCTGAGTGATAGCATTGATTAGCACAGGGAATTAATACTAAATCTGATACGTTGCAATAGAAAAATGTGTTCTGCTTCTTAGGTAATTCTATCAGGCAGAACAACTACAAACCAGGCACACCTGTCTACCAACCAGAGGTGGAACATGAAGCAGTGTATGAAGAACCCCCTAGCCAACAAGATATCTACGATGAACCCCCTAAGGTTAGTCTCTTGAGATATGTCTTTCCCGATGTGAATCAAGCTGTGTGTGTGTTTAAGTTTGAATCCCATATCATTATACTTAATAACCGCTTCAAACGACATGCTAAACCACAGTGTTTAAGCATTTTGAGCTAAACATTATGGCTTAGTGTGTCATGTGAACCATTCCTAACCATGGTGGCTACATAATCATGGTTTAAACATACTCCGCAACCATTTGCTGTAAAAGGGTTAGCGGCCTAACCATGGCTTAATGTGTCATCTGAACAGGCCCTTTCAAGAAGGCATTAAAAACATTTTATTTTACCATGGCCTTCCCATGATAAATACTGTTATTGCTGCTAGTGTTGTTCCTGCTGCTTTTATTGCTTTTAATATTTTATGTATTTTATTGTAAGCCACCTTGTGAGGGCCTCTGCCCTGAAAGGCGGCCAAACATGTTTTAAATAAATAAAAATATATCCTCCTGTATTCTTTTAACTCGGCATTTGTAGGAACAGGCTGATGACACTAAATATGACTATGATGATAACTACCAACAAAGTCCTAACCTGCAGGGAAAAGGCTTATGTGCTCGAGCTCTATATGACTATCAAGCTGGTAAGTTAGAGTGATTTCAGATGGAAAACTCAGGATTGGAATCTGCAAGCCAGAAGGCCAAATCATCCAGGATAACTCAGGGAGGGGCTGTAGCTCAGTGGCATACAGAAGGTCTCAGGTTCAATCCCCAGCTTCTCCAGTTAGGGGTGAGGAAAGGATCCTGCCTGAAATCTGAAGAGCTGCTGCCAGTCAGTGTCGACAATACTGGGCTTAGATGGACCAATGGTCTGACTGAGCATAAGACAGCTTCCTATGTTCCCGTTGAAGAAATCACATATCAAAGGATGGCAGGCTTCTCAGCAAATTGAAACCCTGCTTGGACATCCTTTGAAATTGGTAGCGTGGTAACAAGACTTCAACCACCTTTATAAAGGATGATAGATTTCCATTGTCTCCTTAGTTCAGGGTATAGTTAGGACAAGGAACTATTGCTCAGGGATATAGCCCTTGCTTTGCATGCAGAAAGTCTCAGGGTGAATCCCCACCATCCCCTTTTAAAAAGATCAGGTGCAGGAGATATGGAAGACCTCTGTCATCGACCCTGGAGAATTGCTCGACTTCCTCTTAGCCATGGGTGAGGAACTACTTTGAGGTGGGGGCGGATTGCCCTCCACAGGCTGGGTAATGTCACTGGGCATTGCCAAGCCCATTTTGCCTTCTTCTGTGCCTCACTCAGCACAAAGGGATTCCATTGGCACCAGGAACAGTGGCCTCGCTGGCACTAGCTGAGTCCCCAGCTTTGTGCACTGCTTGCCTCGCCCTCTTGGCTCCTCCCCGAGCCAGCCGAGATGGGCACCTCCTTTCCACGCCTATCTGTCCCCATTGCGACTCAGAGGCCAACCCTGCCCCCTGGTGGAATCAACAGAGACTCTGCGAGACAGTTTCTCCATCTCTGCTCTTGAGTGGGCAGGTGTCGGTCGTGTGCCATCTCCTTTTTTATTTTTCAGTACAATCCCTGTAAACCTTGATAGTGCATTACATTTTGAAGTGTTCCTGAGTATACGCTCTTATATGCTTTTCTTACATCCCCCACCACCCCTCCTGAATTTGCCCGTCTCCACCTTTCAGCTGACGACACAGAGATCTCTTTCGACCCTGAGAACGTTATCACCAACATTGAGATGATTGATGAAGGCTGGTGGCGTGGTTACGGTCCCGATGGCCACTTCGGGATGTTCCCTGCCAACTATGTGGAACTCATCGAATAGCCGGCTTGTGCTGGAGGAAGAATGCAAGCAATACCCGAAAGACCTAGTCTGTCAAATCCAATTCTTGAGGCGAAATGCTGTATTGCTTTTTAAGAGTGAAGTGCCATTGCTCTGCACCCCTGTTGCTGGAGCAGCATTTGTACCTACTCGGTGAAGCAGAACCTGCCCTTTGCCTTCTTTTTTGTTTTCCTTAACTGGCATTTTCAGGTGAAGATAGGACATCGCTCTTGGCAGTGCATAACATGGGCCAAAAACATCCTCTCCAGACACACAGGGACCAGGTTACTGTTTGAACTTCCAACATGGTGTGTTTAGAAGATAGGATGGGCTTAACAGAGATAGCAAGTTTTTCTAATGCAAACTGATTTTTCATTCCATGTGTTGCAGATTTCCAAGGTAGCATAAAGAGGTATCTTAAGAAATACCTACATTTAGTAACTTGTAGGTGAAAATGTAGGCCTGCAGTCCACAACCCAGTTATTCCAGAGCACTGCTTTGGAGAAAAATGGATTGAGTGTTGCAGCTTTTTGAGGCGCAGTCCACTAGGAACTGCTCCAGGGTAAGTTCTGTTGAAATGAATGGGATTGCCCAGTACATCTGCAGTGTTCTTGTGCAACTCCCTTCCATTTCAGTGCAGTAATTATTCAACGGGAGATTGTGTCCTCAAACTACTCCACCCTTTTGTGTGGGGGATCAAGCTGCCTGGCTTTTTAAGTTCCTGGGTATTTGTGGAAATTCTCCCTATGCAAAAGCCTGCCGCTGTGGTTTCTTGAGATACGGTTTGAGACATAAACACCATAAAGGCAGGCTGTAAAACAAATGCCCCGAAAGCAATGCTAGCTTTGAACTGTGGTGCACACTGCTTTAAATAGAATGCTCTGTGTGTGTGTGTGGTGTGGTTTGGTTAATAGAGGAGGATGGTTCCTGCATTACCTTTTCTTGGATTTTAAAAGCCTTAAATTGCCTTTAGGTTTGGATTAATTTCTCCCTTCCTCCTTTTTATAGTTAAATAAAAGAGAACAAAGAGAAATTTCAGGCAGCAGAACCACTTAGGAAGCAGTGCAAATGTGTGCTGTTGTAATTGTGTGACATTGTGCATCACTGATCAACATTGACTGATTGTGTTAACCTAGTAAAGGCATTTGTGGAACATGATTGGATTCAGATGCTGCATTTTAAATAACCTGTGGAACTCGCCTAGCACCTCCTCTTCATGGTGTATTAGCTGCAGGTGTAAGTCATGTTTAAAAAAAAGAAAAAAAGCCATTTTAATGTTATTTTGTCTGTCTTACTCAAGGCAATATGGATTCTCAATTATTTCCAAAATCCTTCTTGTGCAGATATCTGACAGGGAGAATGTGTTTTATGGAAGAGAATGGCTCAATTCGGACGACACGATAGTCAATGGTGAGTTGACTAACCCTAACCCTCACGCTAACCCTAGGGGGCACTCCCCACACAACATGGTAATAAATAATCAACTGTGGTGTGGATGAGGATCAGCGCTGAGTTGACTATGGCAGCATTCGGATGACACAATAGTCAAAACAACTGACGATTGTTTCCCCCACACCAGTTGTTTATTGTGTCGTCCGAATTGAGCCAATCTCTCTGTTTCCTTTAGAGGCAAAACTAAATTCTGTTCTCCCCTGCCTTTATGTGTGATGTGGTAACAATTCTGGAAACAAGAGATCATAATGCAGCTCTCAGTTAATCTGTTCCAGCTAGTTTTCTTTTAATGGCATTTTAAAAAAACGGATGTTTTTAAAGGTAGCGAGAAGTTTCCAGAAATTGACTCTTTTCTTTCCACATGCTTCTACTTTCCCAGTCTCTGGAAGATAAACCTGAATTATTAATTCCACTTCTGAATAGGATTGCTGTCTGATGCCCTACTCTCACCCCACCAGTCTCCGGGTGTACTGTGAACTTTTTAAAACTTTTCAAATCATGCTTAACTCTCCATACAAAATTAAAAACTAATACAAAACCTCTTCTTGTTCCTTCAAGCTTGACAGCTTTGGAGACCTACTTCAGGTTGTACTTTTTAGTTATTTTAATTCCATCCTTCCTTTCAGGATCAATAAAGTTTTCCCTTGGGGGTAACTCCAGAAGGCTAGCCATGGCTTCATAGGGATTCTTTAATTTTATTACAATTGCCAACCGTCATGCAGAATCATTGCTATTTCAGTTGTTGCTGTTCACTGCATCTCCTGCTTTTGTTCAAATCCTCCATTTTCTAGCCTTCTGCCATGCATGAAGATTTGGGGTGGGGGAAAAGCTTGTGACTTGTATCAGGATGATCGGAATAGTTCAAAAACAATGAAGTGAATAAAATAACTTCCTGTGAACTGTGTTGTTATTATTATTATTGTCTTCAAGCGAGCACTGAAAATTATCATTCTTTCCTGCCACTCTCCTAACAAAATGGGTCTTTAGTTATACCCACCCAAGAGTCTTTTAAGATTAACATTTATCTGTTTTTGATGCCTGTGATGGTCCTTGTCATTGTGGAATCATCTTGGTTTGTATTGATTTGAGTCCTCAATCCGTCACTACTACATGCTGGATTGGACCGAGGGTCCATCTAGTCCAGCACCCTGTTCACACAAGTGGCCAACCAGTTGTTGACCAGGGACCAACAAAGTAGGACATGGTGCCACAACACACTCCCACCCATGTTTCCCAGCAACTGGTGCACATAGGCTTACTGCCTCAGATACTGGAAGTAGCACATACCCGTCTGGGCTAGTAGCCATGGTTTGCCTTCAAGAATTTATCCAACCCCCTTTTAAAGCCATACAAATCAGTGGCCATCACTACATCACACACAATGGTGTGACCTTGCGTAAAGATGGTCAACTTGAACGAACAACTCTTCCCACTGTTCTGATACACCAAGGATGTTGAATCTTAAGCCAAATCTGGTCCTCTGGGATTCCACAAGTGGCCTTGCCCCCATTCCCTGGCTCTAGCCCTTTCCCCGATCAAATTTGGTGATTTCTTCCCCATTCTGAAAGATTGAAACAACTATCTTAAGGCTTTGTTCTGGCATTAACAGCTTTAAACTAAAATATGCTGGTATTTTGGCCCAGTTTCTTTTGTCTTTGGCCACACCCACTTTGGAATGTGGCCCCCAAAAGCTTCTCTGAAAAGGAATTCGGCCCTCGGACTGAAAGAGGTTTGGCACCCCGGGATACATCCTAAAACATTGTTTATAAGTAATTGCCTTGTAATTCATATGGAAAATTGTCTTGTGAAGGGGTCTATCATGGAGTCAACTCACAACCCACCTAAATTTAAGTTTGCTCATAATTCAGTTTGGGATTCCAATGCATGTTGGAGATACTTTCAGTACTAACAGGTTGGCAGGAAAAATCGATAAGACATCTACTTTCGGATTCCCATGTTGCTTTTATTATTTGACCCCAGTGCAGTACCTGAGACTACCTTGGCTCCCCCTGCCCCCATAAGGCAGATCTGGGAAGACTTGTCCCATTATTTGGGCAAATAGGGAAGATGTTGGTCTTTTGGACAGTCAGGCTGCAAGATTTTTCAACCCTTGAGACAGCGGACCAATTGATTACAAAGAAGGCTGCCTGTGGGGGTGGCAGCAGCTGTGATGCATAATTGAGTTAACCGGGTCAGGCAGACACGGCAGGACAGCAAAAGAGACAGAGATGGATAATCAGATTGCAGGCTGGACCTCAATTTCATTTCCATCCCATCCCTTCAGCTTGCCTCCCTTGGGACCTTCTGCCACCAGTGGAGAAATTAGTCTAACACTATATAGCGGGCTTCACGTATGCATCTCCACATAGTCCCTCTCAACCACACCCTGGCTTCTAAAGGATGTTTAATGCTATTCGAAAGATGCAGGAAGGGTCCCCCCCAGGGCCTAGTCATCTCTGTTTGTTCCAGGTTCCCTAGAGTAGAAGCAGCTTAGGGGCAAGTAGCCATTATGCTATGGGTGCCAGTGCCATTTGCCATGGTATTTGGGCTGTATTTTACAGTTGTGGTGTTCTGACCAGGAAACAGCAGGACCTTTTTCTTTTTTTAGAGCTGTCGCTCAATTAAAGACAGTATAGTTCTCGTAGTGGCTGAGAATGATGAAATTGCAGCCCCATATATCTGGAAAGCACCAGGTTGGAAAAGGCTGGTGAGGTGGATTTATGTGTTTCAGTCAATTTCATAGTAAAAAATTCCATAGTGGGTAAAACAAAAAACACTTGTTTTTGAATAGAGTTGAGTATTTTGCAACAGGAATCATCTTAAATGAGGCATTTCAACTTGTGCAAGAGAGATTGCCTCATAAGACATAATCTGCAGTTTTCACTTAACTCTCATGAAGCAAAATTGTTGGCCTTATGGCCCAAGTGTGGGCAGAATTCAGTCTTGTGGAATCTACTTTGGGTTGTGTGTATTCCTCCCCCACCCCCGAATCCTGAGGTCCACCAACCTGAACCACATTCAAAATGACAGCTGGGGGCAAGGGGTGGGCAGAGGCAGATGCAAAATGGCAGCAAGGGGAGTGGAATCAATTACCAACTGCACCTCATGTGCCACATGCATTGGGGTCAGCTGCTTTTACAAGTACAACTCTACATCTGAGTTACTACAGGCCAGGGCTTCTAGCAGTTTTAGTTAGGGGGAAGCAATCTTTTATAGATACTATTGTTAAACTAGGCTGACCATATGAAAAGGAGGACAGGGCTCATGTAACTTTAACAGTTGTAGAGAAAAGGGAATTTCAGCCGGTGTCATTTGCATGCAATTAGTACCTGGTGAAATTTCCTCTTCATCACAATAGTTAAAGTTGCAGGCACTATACTAGAGTGACCATATACAAAAGAAGGCAGGGCCCCTGCAACTTTAACTGGTGTGATGAAGAGGGAATTTCACTAGGAACTAACTGCATACAAATGACACTGGCTGAAATTCCCTTTTCTCTACAAATGTTAAAGTTACGTGAGCCCTGTCCTCCTTTTCATATGCTCAGCCTAGTTAAACAATTGGGGGTCAGAAAACGTTGATGATCTACTGCAAGTCACCTTGAAATCTATCAGTAGATCCCAATCCTACCTTCTGCCAACTCCACTGCACCTAGTATCCTGGGATGTAGGTGTGTACGTACCTGCACATGCATCAAACCCATCTTCTGTTCCATTGCAAGGGTATCCTTAAATGTTTATTTCTGTGAATGAGGTTTATTTTTGAATGTATATCCCAGCTTCATACAAATGCCTTAAAGCAGCCAACATAAATCAATCAACATTTAAATCAGTGCAAAACAGCAGATAAACACGGAGGTAACTGCAGTTGATGCTTAGTGCTTTCTTTAGTATCCCTAAGGTGCTTTTTAATTAGGGCATTTGACCACCCTACATTTAAAATGGATGATTTTTAAAACCCTAATTAGAAAGCACCTAAGGGATAGTCATGAAAGCACTAAGCAGACAGGAGTAGAGAATGAGTTCCACAATTTGGGCACCACCACCGAGGAAGCCCTCCCTTCTGTAGCCAGGTGCCAACAGCCTCTCCTGGTGAGCTTCAGTGATGAACAGGTTTGTATGGGCTCACATCAGATGCTGCCTTATGCCTGGTCAGGTATTTGTCCATCCAGCCTGATAGGATTTATTGGAAGTGACTTTCTAGCACCTCAGACAAAAGTCTCCAAATGCTCGCTTAGTTCCCTGATCCTTTCAATCGAAGTTTCCAGGCCTTGAAACTGGGGCCCCTTCCGCCTGCAATTCAGGTGCTCTACCACTGAGCCTATGCTCCCTCCCCAGTTTAAAGGAACATCAGTAGAGTAGCAGCAACAACCGTAGCAAGAAGCTTCCGCCCTCCCACTCAGCTGGTGCCAGCTCCTAATGAGCTTCCGCAGGAGGAAGCCGTGAAATCCTACATGTTGCGAGGCTTCCCCACACGGGCTCTGCAGCAATCCTCTTAAAGGGATGAAATGGCATAATCTGGTGGGGGCAGGGCCTCTCCTCTTCAATCGTGGGGGCTCAAACATCTGGGATCAAATTGTAATTGTGAACCACAGAGTCCAGGTTATTTTTATGATTGGGAGCACAAGGGGACACCTTTCTTTTTTTGCACTAAGCCCTGCTGTGCTTTCCAGATGGGGAAGCCTCCATCTTGTTCTCTAGGTCCTGTCTCAAAGGTGCGACCGCTGCAGCCTTAATTGCTTGGCTTACCTGTTGAGCTGGTTTTGGGGGGAAATCTAGACTGCCTGCACTATTTGCACAAGTCAGATCTGTTCTACCTGTTTCCGAACCCCTTCCTAGGCCCTTTGTGCCAGTCTCCATCCTGGCCCTTTTCATGTATTCTTCTCCCTCCCGCCTGCCCGCCCCACACAACCATAAACAAGAGCTTTCCAGCCCCAAATTTCCTGCCCTGGGATGAATTTCGGGCTTGCAGCAGCTTTATCTTTGCTACATTTTCCCCTTTCCTCTGATAACCCTCCACAAAGGAGATGCTCAAGCAGACTTTTGATACACTGAACTGTCATAACTGTCATGAAGCTCGCTGGATGACTTTGGGCCTGTCACTGACTCTCAGCCTAGGCCTACTTCACAGGGTTGTTATGAGGATAAAATTGAGGGAAGGAGGACCAGATAAATCACCTTGGGTTCCTTGCAATAGGAAAAATGGCTGAATATAACTAAAAGTAAAATACATAAATAAATAAATAACCTTTACTTGAGGCCGGTGCTTAAAACTGCATCTCTGCAATGTGAATAAACTGATTGGTAGAGTCCAGGTGTCCTACTTTACAGAGGACAATCCTCTATTTTGGAGAGCTGGCAAAGACCAGTCCTCTATTTGAAGGGGTCCTCTATTTGATGGGCTTTCCAGTTCAAGGATGATTTAAAGCCAAAGAACCATAAGGAAGGGAAAGCAGGGACCCTGAAGTTACCCATCCACAGTTGGCACCTGGGCATCAGACTGAGTGGGCGTACAGGTCACCTGGTCAGTCTTTCCAGTCTTTCCAGTCTTTCCAGTCTTTCCTTTTAAAATATTGTTCTTGGGCAGTATCCAACAGGGCTCCTGCACTTATGCAAATGATGTAGCGCTAGCGTAAGCAACCTCTAGAGCAACACCAACAGTGTAAACTAGCATGACACGTTTCTCCCAAAAATCTGTCACACTTGCTTACACTATTAACATTGCACTAGAGGTTGCTTTTTCTAGTGCTATATCAATTCCTACATTTACTTTCATTGCGCAAGATGCTGCTTATCATTTCTAAATTTACACCTATAAATTTATGCATGTATACTTTGCATTTACTTTACATATGCAAATCTGTGTCCTTTTTGTCCTTTTTTTTAATACCCTGAACTGTCATAGCCTGGGGCTGTGAGATCAATGTTTAGAACCCCATGTCTGTGTGTGAATAAACTCCAGATTGTCCTCTCAGTGGTGTTGTTCACACAAAATGCTAACCCGTACTCAGTGGTTGAGTGTAGGTTATTGTTGAAGCATGGGTTGTTTGTTTAACCATGGGTTAGCATGTTCTCTGAAGGGTGGTTTGCTAACCATGCAGGGTGGTTTGCTAACCATGCAGTGTGGCTTTAAAAAAACACACACAAGCTACCTTGAGACCCATGGTTTGTTGTTGGGTTGTTCAGGGTGGTTAGAATGTTGTCTGAACACCCGCTAGGACACCTCCATCCCTCTCGGCTCTGGCTTTTCTCCCTCAAACATCCAATAGTTCTGCTTTTCTAGGTGCCTGAGGTACCTTATACTTTGCCCCTCATCCTGGATTTTTTTCACAGGTCCTCCCTCTTATCTCTTCCACCACCTGCTCCGTACTCCCTTTTCTCTTTTATACTATCATGTATGCTCCCTTACATAGCATGAGAAACAATTCTCAAGTGTATATATATATATATATATATATATATATAGCGCAACCCACCCCACTCTCACTCAAGGGAACACTGCTTGAGTTTGTTTGGAAGCAATGCCAACTGTGTTCCATCAGTACAATGAGATTCGAGAGTTTTGGAGGCCTTCCCAGATGGGGACCGGATGTGGTTGATCCAATCTATGACCTTCTCCCATGAAATTGGCTTCTGAATTTGGTGATAGTGCACTGTTAGCATTGATATGCAGCACACCAGCAGGATATTATGGGTGCAATGGATATGACTCATACACTGTATATGTCCTGGGCATTCTGCCACTTCCTTGTCCATTCAATTTGCCCTCCTGCAGACATTTGAGCGATGTTCAGCACATAATAATAAGATTTAAGAAGTTGCCCTGTTGCAAGGCTAGTCCCATGCTCTGTTTCCAGCCATCAGCACTGATGGAAGTTGTGTCCTGAGAATGGGCCCCAAAGCCTAAAATCTGGCATTCCTATCCCAACGACTTTTCTACTTATTGGCTAAAACACTGGAAGGAGGGAGTGTTTTTCCCTCCTTACTGAGCAATTGCCCAGCATATTGGGTAAAATCCAACAAGTCCTATTAGAGTAGCCCCATTGCAATGAGCGAGACTAAAATTGTCATTAAGTCTTATTAAATTAAGTCTTATTCATTTCAATGGCTCTACTCTAAGCAGGGTTTATGTTTTTACCCATTGTCTCCAATGTTTTTCCTTCAATCTTCACAAGTAAAAGGACTAGTAATAATATTATTGTTATTTATTCATTTTAATTTTATTTTTTAAAACAACAACTAAGAAACTGAACATTCAAGGAAGGGAGCCGAGCTCCTGATTCCTGTGGCAATGCTCCTGTGAGATCTTTCCCCTTCTGGAGACTGCCCAGTTTACCTCAGCAATTGAATAGTCTACCCAGGCAAGCTCCATTTCCTAGTTTCCTCAATGATTTTCTTTAAGAATTATTTTAGGGTGGGTTTCCCCACCCCCACCCCCACCCCCACCCCCTCTGTTGAAATCCCAGTGAGAAATGAGAGCGCCATAGTCTATGTAACCATGGACACGACCTCCAGTCTAGCTGGGCAGAGCAAGCCTCCCAGTAGATTAATGGCCACATTGTCTGTCAGCATTGTTCTCCTATGGAGCTTAGTGAGGCCCGGACTGACCCCATCACCCAAAATAGCAACTCTGGACCCTTAGCTTCCTAAATTGTACACATACCAAATGAAGCCTCTCTATCAAGGCACCCAATGGCTTGTGCTATGTGACATCCTTGGACGTTAATGCACGCAGTCAGGAACTGAAGCGAACAAGGTCGGCCAAAGGGACAGGTAAAGAGAGCACTTCCTGATAACACCTGTTTCTGAGGCTGCATCTTTAGAAGACCGAGTGACTTCCAAGAGCCACTAACCAACACCCACTTGCTTAATTTTCAGACTGGATGAGGGAGGAGAAAGGGAGCCAGAGAGACAAACAGCGAAGCCAAGGTGTGATCTATGTGAGTTGGGAAGCATCATAGACAGAAAAATCCGTCGGAGTTTAGGACAAAGAGGGCAGTTTAGGAAGCTGCAATAATTCAGCAAGATCATATCTCCATGTTAATGCTATTGTCATGCAGTTTTAAACATTGAAACACATACACACCCTTGATCTATTACTGAAAGGACATAAATGAGGTGAGTTTGGGGAGGGGGCTTTATTTAATAGACAAATTCCTAGAAGATAGCAACACCAACGTCTAGCTAAGATATTGTAGATATCTAGGTCAAGCGGTCATGGTAGGCAAACTCAGGCACCTGCTGAGGGCCCATACCTCAAGCAGTGGTCCACTGGCAAAGCCCTCTGGAGTTGCTCCTCCTCTTCACCACTGCAACGGGCTTCTTCACTCACCTCTCGCTCTGGCCCAAACAACAGTCATGGCGAGAAGGCGGAGCAGCAGGGGATGATGCCACGGCCTGCCTGCTCACTGGTGACAATGGTGGTAAGGGAGGGGCTCCATGGAGGGTGTCTTGCCCAAGGGCCCCTAAGGAACACATACTGACACTGATCTCGGTAATATGTCCAGGCCATCCATACTTCATGCTCAGGATGTCTCTAATATCTGAATCCAGGAATGGTCAAATGGCCCCGTTTGTATCTCCTACGGCTTGGGTCCCAAATTCACACAGGAAGTAACATCACTTGGGCCAAAAGCAGCCAGCAAAAAACTCATACATTGTGTCCAACTTGGCAGATGCTCCTACTCACATGACAGATGAGCACACAGGTTTGCGTGTGTGTGTGTGTGTGTGTGTGTGTGAGAGAGAGAGAGAGAGAGAGAGAGAGAGAGAGAGAGAGAGAGAGAGAGAGAGAGAGAGAGAGAGAGTATGTGTACTTGTGCAAGCCTGGAGTTTCCCCAAGCCACCTTAGGCAAATCAATGATGAGATTCGAGATAGTCCATCAGAGTCAAGCAGCGTGGATATAGAGGAAGGGGGCCTCCAACCCAGGCCTTCTCCGCCCCCCCTCTCTCCGCCCCCCCCCCCCGCTCGGCAGGAGCCCCTCCTTTTCCCAAGTCTTGCTCTCTGAAATCCATTCCCGGCCTTGGCTGCCCCGCCCCGCCCTCTGTGGGAAGAGCAACACCGGAGGATGGGAAGGGATGGGATGAATTCCTTCTTGGAGCTCCGCGGGCAGAGCGCGTCCGGCGCAGAAGGAGGAGTGACGGCGGCCGACAAGGTGGGCGAGAACGGGCTGCAGGTGGGAGGCTAAGTATGAAAGTTGGAGGAAAAGCGGATCTCCGGAGGGAGAGGGATGCACGCGGCTGGGATGTTGGTGCTTTTCTCGGGGTGTGGTCACAGGGATCGGGAAGGATCGGGTCCCTCAGTGGGGCATTCGGGGGGGGGGGGGAGGCCTGCCTAGAGGGAAGGGGAATTTGGCCCGGGGCCCCAAACAGCGGGGTGGGGGGAGAGCCCACAAGCATGTGTGGGTGTATGTGTGTATGACAGGCCCCCCCCCCCAATTCCATTGTCCCGGGCCCCCAGATTATTCTGGGTGGCTCTGTTTCCAAATGCCCTCGTGCGCTGTGGGGTGTATTGGAAAAGGGGGGCTTCCGATTTCTTTGGGGCTTTGGGGCAAATTGGAAGGTGGGCTTCTTCTGGCTCCCCCCCACCCCGAACAAACCCCCAGGACCGCCAGGAAGTGCATGCGCCTGTGCTTCCAAAGAAAGCACCTTTCAGGAAAATAATAACTTGTTATTAATAATCACACATTAATTAGAATATGTAAGATATTAATTATTAATAAATAATAAAAATAATGTGTGGGTCCATAGATTTGTGAAATATGTATTCTCTGAAATTTTCCAGCAACATAGCTGTAGGCTATTGAGAAGCATGGGGATTAAAAAAAAAAAAGCATTGAAAATATTGGGGGGGGGGGGGAGTCAGCAGCCAGAGGCAATAATAGTTAAGTGCAAAGCCAAGAGACGCTTGCAGCTGTTTATTAAGTTGAGCAAAGCAGATTAAAGCAACAGCCGTGGTCAGATTCTCTGCAGAGTACACTGGGCTGGGCTGGAGTTGTGGGATGGGTCTTTGCCCCCCTCTCGAAATGGGTAATTCCAGTATCCCCTTCGCAGGGAGGATTATTGGATTGCCTCTGCCTGTGGGGAAAAGCAGAATTGGAGCAAAGTTCTACTTGGGGACTGGTGGAGAGGAGAGGAAACTTTATTTGGCTCCTTTAAACATGTGAGTAAGAGCTCCCTTTTTATAATCCTAAAATGAGGATAACTTTCTTAAAATCCCAGCAACATCCAGTGTGAGATTAGGAATGAAAAGAGGTGAATTGGAGGCTGGAGACAAATGGAAGGTGGGGGGAAGAGGGGATTGGGCTGGCCATTGGAGCTACCCACGCTCATTTTAGGGACATGATCATCACGTACACCAGCCTTCCTCAACCTGATTGCCTTCAGATGTTTGGACTACAACTCCCATGCTCTCTAACCATTAGCTACACTAGCTGATGGGGTTATTAGTCCAAAACATCTGGAGGGCACCAGGTTGGGGAAGGCTGCAGTACACAATGGCAGGGGTGATGTTTCTGATGGGGGAGGGCAGCAGATCCGTCCATTTCCAGTCCGTGTCAGTTTCTCATGGGTTTATTCATGCTTCCATTCTGTTCCTTTTCTCTGACTTTTTTTAAAATCCAGCAAGGAATAAGCATTTATAAATGTATCTTCATTCAAAGGCTGCATTTTCAAATGACGTTCTATATGAACATAAGAAGAGCCATGCTGGAACAGATCAAGGGTCCATCAAGTCCAATACTCTGCTTGCACAGTGCCAACCCGCTGTCAACTAGGGACCAACAAAGCAGGACACGGTGCAACAGCACCCTCCCACCCATGTTCCCCAGCAACTGGTGCACACAGGCTTACTGCCTTGGATACTGGAAATTGCACTTAGCCATCAGGACTAGTAGCATGAATTTGGGTACATTTTTTGAGCCAAAAAACACATAGCAAAATTTGGAGAAGTGTGCGACCTGAAGGATAACTGTGCTCAGACTTGCACATTAGTCCAAGAGGGGTGGATCAAGTCTATTCGGTTCAAAACGTGGACTGAATCAAATAGGTCTGAGCAGAGCAGCCCTCTCAAACAGAGGCAGGTTGTGTGCACAAGTACTGAATGAAGCATCAGATCACTCTGTGGTCCTTGCAAACATTCTGGGAGGTAGATCAGTAACATTCCTGTTTTGCAGAGGGGAAACTGAGGCTGCCAGGTAGTGACAGAACAGGACCTGCACTTAGTTCTCCTGGCTCCATGGCCCATAGAGCTGAGCTGGAATTTCTGATTTTTGTGAAAAGGGATGATTTTTCAAGACGATAAAAACCCAGAGTGAAACAATACCTAGGCAGCTCTAGTCACAGGCCTCCTCTTCATGGTGCCGGGTGCGCCGTGCAGTGGTGGGTGGCCATCGCTGCGTATTGATGCTCCTTCCGGCCATCTACACTGGAAGGAGCGCCAAGGTGGCTTTTCCTGGAGCCGCCACCGCCAGGCGCACGGCTGCCCAGGGGCGGCAGGGCGCATTGGCTCCCCTCTCCCTCGGTAACTGTATTTTATTTTATTATTTTGTTTAAAGTTGGGGGAGGGGGTTCTGCGGCAGTAATGTTTTATCTTATTTTTTATAATAATAATAATAATAATAATAATAATAACAATTTATTTCTTACCCGCCTCTCCGTCTGGATCAAGGCAGGGAACAACAACATGATAAAATACATAAAACTGATTAAAACATGACACATATTATTAAAACTGCATAAAAATCCTAAAACATCCTAAAAACATCCTTAAAACATTCTAAAATTCCACTGGATATGCCTGCCGGAAGAGAACAGTCTTTATGGCTTTCTTAAATTCTAAAAGACTGTTAAGTTGACGAGTCTCTTCCGGCAGGTCATTCCACAGTCTGGGAGCGGCAGAAAAAAAGGTCCTCTGGGTAACGGTTGTCAGCCTAGTCTTGGCCGACTGCAGTAAGTTCTTCCCAGAGGACCTGAGCGTGCGGGGCGGATTGTATGGGAGAAGGCGATCCCACAGGTAACCTGGACCCAAACCATGTAGGGCTTTAAAGGTAATAACCAACACTTTATACTTCGCCCAGAAACTAATTGGCAGCCAGTGGAGCGATTTTAAAGTTTTTTTTGTTTTTTAAAATGGGGTGGGGAAGAAGGGAGGGAGGTCTGTGGAGGGGCGGAGTTGGTGCAGTGAGCTTATAGCTCGCTGGTCCACCCCCTTCCCTTCCCTGCCCAGCCCAGCCCAGCCCATGGCAACCAATCACTGGTCACCATAGACTGGGCAGGCCTCCCAGAAGCTTCGGAGCAACAGCAACAGATGGCAAAAGCCGTCGTCGCATCGCTCGAACCTAAAAAAGTCAGGCTAAATGCCCAACTTTTTTAGTGCGGAGCTTTGGGTCTTTGCCCCTAGATGGCTTCGCAGTGGTGGCAGCATCATGTAATCCACCTGCCGCCACTCAGAAGCCACTGCGACAGAAAGTGCCCGGCTAGAGGCACTCACAGAGGAGGCATAACCTAAGAATGGGGGAGGCTACACCTGAGGTGGGCAATGTGCGGCCCTCCAAATGTTGGCTTACTGCAACTCCCATCAGCCCTAGCTAGTATAGCCAATGGTGAGGGATTATGGGGAGCTGGAGTCCAACACCATCTGAGGAGCCCCATGTTCCCCATCCATGAGCTACACCATTTTCCCCCAATCTGGGACCCTCAGGATGTTTTGGCTTTGACTTGTATCAACCGCAGCTATCATGACCAATGGTTAGAAATCCTGGGACTTGTAGTCGAAAATGTCTGGAGGGCACCAGGTTGGGGAAAGGCTGAGCTACCCAGTGCTTGGTCTCTAAAATTAAGGGTCATTCTGGCCCATCATGATAAAAGTGATGGGGGACACACACCACACCTTGTATTTTATGACTTTGTGCTAGGCTGGCCATGTGTCCTACTTCATAGAGGACAGTCCTCTGTTTGTAAGAAAAGTGCCTTGAAGTTGCCCATCAAGAGTGACCACCTGGACAGCAGACTCCGCAAGGCACCTGGTCACATCCTTTCCCACTAGGATGAGATGAATTGTGTTTCTATTAAATTTTCGCCATTATTTCCACATTTTCATCACTCCATATACATTAGCATGTGCACGTTTTTATGCACGTCAGGATGTCCCCTTTTTTGGCAATGCGTTTTCTCTTTTTTTGGCAGAGCACAAGCAGCCCCCCCTCCTCTGGGCTGTGGCTGTGTCCTCCCCCTGTTCCCCTTGTCCATCTGTACAAATGATGACAGTGGAAGGCAAGCAGAATAGGGCCATGTTGAGGAGGGCAGGTGGGCGGAGGGTAATGTCTACTCAGTAGTCAAGTTGTTCCCTCCAAACTGTAAAAACGGATGTGGAGGTTACTGGAAAATCTTTTTGGAAACTTCTGTATGAAGGCATTGTTCCTTTTAATAATAAAATTGGTTTTAACAATTTAATCAGCATAAGTGGGTGTGAAAAACATAAAGGGTTTTGCTATAGCAGAGTCCTGGTCTTTTATCATGCGTTATTCTTGTTGGCTGCCAGAAATCCTGATCTGGACAATATGCTAAGAGCTGAGCTGGCAACTGTGGGTCAATTTCCTTGAAATTTAGCAGCTTTTCCTTCTCCTAGTTTCCTTTCCTTGTAAATATCTTCTTCTCCTTATGTAGTCCAAGCTAAACTAAGCATGGAGCCATGATCTGCTCTCACAACACACAGGCCCTTTCATTAGGATTGATTTGATTTATTTTCTTATTTTTAGCCCATCCCAGCCTTCCTCCCAGGAGTTCAGGGCAATGTAAATAGTTCTTCCCCTCCCCCCCCCCATTTTATCCTCAAGACAACCCTTCGAGGTAGGTTAAGCTGGGGAATAGTAATTGGCCCAAGGCCATCCAGTGAGTTTTGACTGGACATCTCCCTGGACCGAGTCCCACAAGTAAGTCACTGCAGATTTGTTTTCAAGAATCTTCAAGCCAATTTTCTAAAAAGCACAGTACCACTGCAAAATTTGCAATGTATTAAACCAATCTGGAAAGGATTAAAAACAACAACCCTCATTGAGGACTCTTCTGGATGTACCTGCAGAAAATCCAATGGATACTCCCTGCCCAGCTTTTGTATTGACCTACAATGCCAGAAAAACCATAAATGGTTGGAGTTCACACTGTAAACATGTCCCTTGAATGCCAAGGTGGTGAGAGTGCCAGACCTGAGTTCAAGCCCACACTCAACCAGGAAGCCACTGGATTAACTTTGGGCCAAGTTGCTCTTTCTCTGCCTAGCCTATCTTGTGGTGTAGTACACGACAACCCTTTGAGGTCGGTTGAGCTGGGGGAATAGTGATTACTCCAAGGTCATCCACTGAGCTTCATGGCCAAATATGTGATGGCCTGGAGGGGGCAGCAGAAAAATAGGAGGATTTTTGGAAACTTTGGGGGAAATGTTTTGGGGTTTCTTTTGATTTTTTTTTTCATTATCCAAATCTGGATAGATTGGATATGGCAATATTAATTGCTAGAAAGTAGCACATATTCTAACCTCGTATACTTGTCAAATGAACTCCAGAGGAGGATTCGGATATCTGTTTCTCTCATTTGCTCTGTTTAGGCTCAAATGTGGGAGGTGATTCTTGCAGCTGGAGAAATGCTAGAGTCTTTGTGCCCAAGTACCAACCCAAGGCACACAAGAGCCATATTCCTAGATCCCCAGCCTGGAACTGAAGCTGACTGCAAAGCTTTCCAAGTCAAACAGGCACAGTTGGCTGAGATGTGAAAGCTACTTCAGGAGTCTTTATTTTTGAGTTGGAAGGAGTGGCGAGCCGGGACGCCCAACGAAAGCAATCACGTGCCAGCTGGATGGAGACGGGGAAAGTGCATTGGCCTAAAATACATCTCATGAAGCAGCAGCACCAACTGGAGGGCAGGCAAGAGAAGGAGCGATCACCTCTCTCTGCATACCGGGCAGTACTGCTCTCACTGCTGCTGCTTCCGGCTTTGCCATCCTGCGCGCATCCTGCACCCACACCTGCCGATGAGAGTGGTGAGATAGTGGTAAGTCATTCCTGGAGCAGGGTGAAGTCAAAGGTACAAAGCCCTGTACCATAACTGCGTAGCCATATGTTTAAAGGAACCTTCCCCAACCTTGTGCCCTCCAAAGGTGTTGGACTACAGCTCCCATGATCCTCAGCCAGCATGCAAATGATGGTAGTTGTGGTCTAGGGGGAGGCAACCTGATGCCAGTGGAGGGCTGGATTGGGACCCCAAGATGCCCATCTGGATCTTTAAAAAGCCCCTACCCTCCTCATTAAGGTTGCAATTTGGATTGGTGTTGCTGTGCCTACTCTGGAGTAAAAAATGAAAAATGACATTGCGATTAGATACAAATTTAAAGTAATCTCTGTTTTGGTCCTGTAATTCTTGTCACAGCCTGTTTCTTCTAATGTTAATTCTCATCATGGTTTGTGGTGGTAAGCATGTAAAGGGTAATCTGCAAAAGTCTCAGTTTTGTTCTGTATACAAAGTTATTCACCTGGTGCATTGGGCATGACGCCGACCCCCATGTGGCCATTTTCGCATCATGTCTCCCATGCTTTTATATAACACAAGTATTGATCTTTCTTGGTACTAGACAAATTACCTGGGAGTATAAAGGGGAAACATCTCAAACTAGAGGAGTGTAAATTCCCAGAAGGAAAAGCGAAGATGTAATTGATCCGTGTTCTCTACCTCTCACCTTTGCCTAGGAGTGGCTGATGCAATATGGATACCTTCCACCCGCTGATCCAGTAACAGGTCAGCTGCAGACCTGGGAGGCAGTGACTAGCGCCATCCGTGTAATGCAGCGTTTTGCAGGCATTGCAGAGACTGGGATACCAGGTATAGTAAAAATCTGGGGAATTCTAGTTCCTGCTAGTTTTCACTGGGTTTCTTTATTTTTTTACATGCTGCACCCCCTCCTGGAATGTTAGAAGCATAAGAGTTGGACGCTACCTTGGAGACCATTGAGTAGATACAGCCTTTCCAAACTTCAGACTGAGATGTTTTGGACTACAACTCCCAGCATTCCTGACTACTGGCCATGCTGGCTGGGGCTGATGGGAGCTCGAGTCCCAAAACATTTAATCACATTTCTATCTGCTCAATAGCCAAAGTTCTTTGGGCAGCTGACAAGATTAAAACCTGAAAATGACATTATAAAACCTATTTGCATACAAAATATATAAACAAATGACACACACACACACACACACACACACACGTATATCTACAATCAATTTTAAACAATTAACAATAAGAAAAACCCAGGAACTGATTACAGCTTCCATCATATGCTGCCAAATGCCTGAGAGAAAAGGAAGGTCTTAACCTGGCCCCGAAAAGATGTCAATGTTGGTGCCAGGCAGGCCTCATCAGGGAAATTGTTCCATAATTGGGGGGGGGGGCACCACTGAGAAAACCCTCTCCATTGTTGCCACCTTCTGAAATGGGTCATGGCTAACTGAAGTTCCTTGGATTGTAGTTGGTTTACTCTGACTTATTCTGGATCCATCCCATTTTTTTAAAAAAAAAATTGTATGGAGGAACTGTGAACATCCATCTGCAGCCTGAAGTGGTACAAGCCCATACACAGCTTTCCTGCATACACAGCTTTCCTGCCTCAGTAAAAATCAACCACAGTTAGGCCTGTGTGTCGTGGCAAGGTACACAACTGAGTTGGGTTTGTTTCTCTTCCCTTGCATTCAAACAGATGATGCCACGTTAGCTCTGATCCAAATGCCTCGCTGTTCGCTGCCTGATATTATTGCCACCTTCCCAGAAAACCTCCCATTGAGGAGAAGTGAGAGGAGGAAAAGACGCAAGAGACGGAAGAGTCGGGGCAGGAGAAGTGCAGGATCGGTTTGGACCAAGAGGAACATCTCCTGGAAGTAGGTGTCAACATGCAGGCATGTTGGTAAGACATGCTGTGTCTGAATTTGGGAAGGGATTTTGCTTCTGTTTGAATTGGCAGTGACCCAGCGGGAGCTTGTCCTTTGGCATCTGGCTTGGCTCCATGCCTGAGTAAGCACAAGATGCTTTTGCCCTGCAAACACCTTTCGGCAGGGGCATCTGCAACAAAATGTGGCAGTATATCCTCACTCCCTTACATGAGTGGCTTCTGATCAGGGTTCCAGCCAGCCATGGCTTCCTCTGGGATGCTCTATGCAGTTAAAGGACAATTCTTCACTCACCACCCACCCACTCCTTGCAGGTTTCTGTTTTTCTTTTCTAACCGAAGACCAAAACATACATTATATACATAGTTAGCAGTTGCATCTTTTTCTTTTCATTTCTTTAGGGTAAGTGCAAAGGTCCCAATTAGGACCCTAGCATAGGGGATAGGAGGCTTTAACCCTTTTGCCCCCTGTTACAGTGCCAGTCCAGGCCTGGGAGCACGGGACTGCAATTTATATTGCCAAACAATGATCCAGTTAATGGATCACTATTTGGCAATATAAATTCCAGGTGCGGGTGTGTGTGGGGAAAATCTGAAATGGAGCTATAGCAGTGCGTGGGGGGGGGGGGGAGAAGTAGTGTTTAAAAGCCCCTTATCCCCCAAGCTAGGGTCCTGATCTGAATCAGGCCCCTGCACTTACTCTAGAGTAAAAATGAAAAAGTATCATCTGCTTTGGGTCTGACATTTAACATTCTAGTGACCACAGAGCAAGCTCAGTCTTTATAGGGCTGTTTTTGTGTTTGTCTGTGGGTTGGAGGGGGGTTTCCCCCTTTTGTTCTTGTTTTTAAAAATGTTTTATTGTACTTCTACATTCTTTTGGGATTCACCTGAGTATGCTGAAACCCCCCTCTGGCTTCTCAGTGGCTCCATTTTGATTCCAATCCTGTCGGCACAGGGATACTGAGAGGTATTAGAAGGTGTGATGATATGAAATTGCCTTCTACCGGATGGGACTATTACCCCATCTATTCCAGTGCAGCCAATGCCAACCAGCTTTTCAAAGTCTGTAATCTGGGGTGCCTAGGTTGGTCTGTGCTGGAAAGGGAAGAATGGTTAGAGCATGGTTGCATTGGCTTCACAACATGGGTTTGGACCTCATGCCCTTGTGGCTACGTTAGGAGGATCATAGGAAGTCAATAGAAGTTTTTGTGCAAAGCTCCACAGAAGTTATGCTCTCATCATACAGGACAATTTTCCACTAATGCCAGGGACGAAAGCAGTTTAAATGTGTCGTGAATACTCTCAGCCAAAGATACCACCCACAGCGTTCATGCTCTAAGAAGTAAAAACTCATGTCACAAGGGATTTCAGGATCACTACTGTGTGATGGATAACAAGCACGTAACACCAATACGTTGCTCAGGCACATGCTGAGCAGAAGATTAAAAACCAGGGCTTGGCCAAATGAACCAATCCAGCCCTTCCCAGTTTTAATCCAACTCTGTTGAAGCTCTTGTTCTCGCAGAATAAAATTAATAAGAGCTGCAAAATGCTGAGCTGTTATACAAACCTAAGTGTGCCATTGCACAGAAGCAGAGTCTGTGGGAGAGGGAAAGGCAGAGCACAGGGAACAGATTAGATTTCTAGGGTTTGTTAGATCGACAGGGAGAAATATAGACGATGCTCAAAAAAGTGCACATGGGATCTGCTCAGAATTATAGCATATGAGTAGATCCTGCAACAAAATGTTGCATTCTTTCCCCATTGCCTGCCAGGTTCCATGCTGGGATTTTTCTGAGTCTCCAAATGGCACCATCCACACACTAGAGCAGGGGCGCAGAACCTCAGTCCCGGGGGCTGAATCTGGACCTCCAGCATTCCACTGAATCTGGACCTCCAGCATTCTCCTGGCCCCATCCCCTTTCTCCCAACCTGCGATTGGTGATTCCCTGGCTTTTGTGCAGATCTTTCCCCATTTGAAAAGGTTGAAATGTTTCTCCTAAGGCTTAGTTGCTGGCAGGAAGAGTGTTAAGCTAAAATAACTTAGTGTTTTTGATGTGTTGGTCTTTGTCTCTGCCCCCACCCCACTGGAATGAGGCCTCCGAGTCCAAAATGGAATTTGGGCATTGGACCGAAAGAGGTTCAACACGCCTGCACTAGAGGGAAGTATTTTTATTTTCAGTTTTTTTATTGTGAATTTGTGAACAAAACAAAAAACATAAAGAATAAATAAATAAACATACACAGCCACATATTTCAAACGCCTCAGTTTCAAATATCACAATTTCTAGGTAAGTAAAAAAGAGGAGGGAAAAAGGTAGCATAAATTTCACATAAATGTGACCAAATGTCTGAGTAAATGTCCATTCGTAAATGACGCCTATATGCCACTCTTTCAAATGTTGTTAATGTTGTTAAGTCTTCAATCCATTGCATTATAGAGAGTGTGGTTTTATCTTTCCAATGTTGTAAAATAATTCTTTTGGCAGTCAAAAGGGCACAAAAAATCCATTTCCATTGACCATGTGTTAGTTTCCAAGCAGTCAGTACGTAATTTAAAATGACATGTACATCTGAAAATATTAAAGAGCTTTCTAATACAAAATTTATGCGACTGATAATTTCCTCCCAAAAGGCGGCAACTATTGGACATTTCCAGAACATATGAACAAAAGAAGCTTTAGGTATGTAACACTTCCAACAATTAATTGGTTTAGACAAACCTTTATTAAACAGATGCTGTAGTGTCCAGTATACCCGAAACAGTAATTTTTGCTGGATAAGACGTAACCGGAGATTCATTGACGTATCTGATACAGATGCCAAAAGAATGGTCCATTGTTTTGATAAAATAGGACACTCCAATTCCCTATTCCATTCCTGCTGAAGCCCCATTGTATCATATTCATTCACTAATAATAAGTATAAACATGAATTGTAGCCGATTTACCTGGTCAGCCTCAATCAATGCTTCCAATAGCAAAGGAGATTCTGAAGCAGTGAATGCTGCTGGGCCAAATATAGATGCTAATAAATGTTGCAATTGCAAATACTGCCATTCCACTGTGGCAGGTAATTTAAATTTATCACGCAGAGCTGAGAATGGCAGGAACTCATCATCTGCACCCACCAATTGGACCAGGGTAAAAACCATTCTATCTGTCCAAGTCCGCCATAAAAACATTTTCTTTCCCATTTTTAAATCTGGATTTCCCCATATGGTCAGTTTGGCATGAGAAAATGTTAATGTTAACAACCATCTCTGGATTCTTAAGAGGAGCAGTACTTAATACATATTTTTAAAATAACTTCCAATAGCTTATGATCAGTTTCAACAGTAATTTCTCTACCATATATATATTGATGGAATCTAGCACACCCAAGTACAATAGCCAACATTGCTTTTTCTATTTGTGCAAATGATTGCTGATACACATTCATTGACTTAGAAGCATATGCCACTGGTAAACCTTCTTGCAGCAAAACTACTCCCAATTCCTGTACCACTAGCATCTACTGATACAACCTCAGGTTCACTAACACTATAATACCTTACTTAACACAGGAGCTTTTGTTAATATCTGTTTTAATTCATTATATGCTTCCTTATGAACCTTGTTCCATTCAAACTCCACCTCGTGAGCTATAAGTTGTCTGAAATTAGTTGTCAATGTAGCAAGATTTGGAATAAATTTAGCCAAATAACTGACCATACCCAAAAATCTCTGTAACCCCCCCCCCCTTGGCATTTTAACAATTGCTTCAATTTTACCTCTATCATGTTTTATTCCTTTTACAGTCAAAATATGTCCCAAGTATTTTATTTAATTCATAGAAAATTTTCATTTATTTTTATTCAATTTCAAATTCCTTATTCTACATCTTTCTAGAATTTGCTTAACCCTTTCATCATGTTCTTGTTGTGTCTTTCCCCATATCAATATATCATCAATGTAACACAAAACTCCTAACCCTTCAAACACTTGTTGTATGGCTCTTTGACATATTTCAGGAGCAGATGAAATACCAAAAGGCTTTCTAATAAATCTGTATCAGCCAAAAGGTGTATCAAAAGTGCATAATCTGGAGCTCCTTTCATCCAGTTTGAGCTGCCAAAATCCATTACTAGCATCCAACACAGAAAACAACTTTGCACCTGATAACTCACTAGTAATTTCATCTACTGTTGGTAACTGGAAGTTTTCTCTCTGGATGGCTTTATTCATATCTCTTAGATCCAAACACATTCTTATTTGATCTTTACCAGGTTTATCCACAATTACTATTGAATTTACTCATTCAGTAGGTTCTTCTACTTTAACAATTAAACCCATTTGCTCCATTCTTCTAAGTTCTTTATCCACCTTCTCCCTTAACATAACTGGAATTTTACGAGAAGCATGCACTCCTGGTGTTATCTGTGGATCCATTTTAATTACATATTGACCTGGCAAACATCCTAATCCCTGAAACACATCTTCATATTGTTTCTATATTTCTTTTCCTTCTTTACATTCTAACGAATTTACTCTTTTCACTAGGTCTAATTCAATAACTGTTTTTAGACCCAAAAATGATTGAGCTTCAAAATCTACTACTTGAAATTGTAACTTCAATTCTTTCCCATTATATGTAAACTTCATAACACATTTCCTAAACACTTCCAACCTTGTACCTGAATAGGTAACTAATCTTATATTTGGTTTTTGTAAGCATTCATTCTGAAGTTTCTTATAAGTTTTTAAGGATATAACATTAGCCTGTGTCCCAGTATCAATCTTAAACTTAACATCCTTATTCTTTATTTTAAGATCTACAGTCCACTCTTCTTCCAACTTATTAGATGTTAAATTTCCAATAAACATTTCTTGCAAATCTTCCTCCACCAAATGCATATTCTTGTTAACAAACTTTACATCCTTGGTTTTACACATTTTTTTCAAAATGGTTAGATCTTCCAGATCTCCTGCAATCTTTTCCAAGTGCAGGACATTGTCTTATCTTATGATTGTTTCCACATTGAGAACAAAACTTTAAATTTGAACCAAAACTTGAAATAGGTTTCACTATCGTCTCTTCATACAGCTGAATGTTCCTTTTAACACTGTCTTTGTTTTTCAAAATATCCATTTGTTTCTCTGCTAATCCCAATCCATTTAATTGCTTCACAGTCACTTCCTCTACTCTGCAAATATCCACAGCTTTCTCCAAAGTCAAATTGGCTTCCCTCAGCAGTCTTGCTTTGAGATTATCTGATCTTATTCCACAAACAATCCTGTCCTTAATTAAAGAGTCATATAGCTGACCAAACTCGCATGGCTGTGCCAATAACTTCAATTCAGTCACATAAGAATCAATAGGTTCTTCCTCATTTTGAACTCTTGAAAAAAAAAATGTGTCTCCCATATGTAACATTTCTTTTAGGAACACAATATAATTCAAATTTAGCAAAATCTGTAACTTGTGCCTTATCTTCTTCATCATCATCATCATCATCATCATCATCAAAATGGAAGGTATTGTATACCTCTCTTGCTTCTTCTCCTGCTACATGCAGAAGTAAAGCAGCTTGAAGCTTCTCAGTTTTTTTGTCAGCTTCACTTGCAATACAATACAGTTCAAATCCTTGCTTCCCCTTTTCCAATTTTCAGCCACATTACCTTCAAATAAAAGTATTTCTGGAGGCTTCAGCTGTTCCATTTGATCCTTTTAGATCCCTCTTTCTGGCACTTCTGACACCATGTAATGTTTAATGTTCCTTAGAGTTAAGCAGAACACTCTCCAGCCAGCATACAAAGAATAACCTTTATGGAGTAAGTCACGATACATACTAGCTCCCCTATAATACCAGGTGAATCCCTTTATACAAATCATTGTAACACACAATCAAGTTAATTGATACAATTAATACACCTATCATTGCACCTACCAGCTTTGTCTACTCAGGGCCAGCACAAGACATTTTGCTGCCTGAGACAAAAATGGCACTCCCTTCCATTCCACAGACATAAAGCAACTGGGCTGGCCATTGAATCTTACTCCAATACGATGGGCTCCTCCCCACAGCTGAGGGCAGCAGGTTAGCATAAGGGGTGCAGTCCTGAAACTAACCACATTGCTTGGTCTTCCAAGAGAATGAAACAACCGCCTCTGCCGCCTTAAGTGGCTGCCTCACTCTTTCTAATGGAAGGGCCGGCCCTATCTACTCCACAGTTCCACAGGGGCCATAGTTCAGTGTAGAGCGCCTGCTTTGGGTGCATAAGGTCCCAGGTCCAATCCCTACCATCTCCAGGTAGGGCTAGGAGAGAATCCTGCCTGAAACCCTGGAGAGCCGCTGCCAGTCAGTGTGGACGATGGTCTGACTCTGTATAAGGCAGCTTCTTATGCTGCTATCCCCTCAAAGGAACACCTGGGGGAGCTAGGAGACAAAAAGCACAGCGGAATTTCTGAGGAAGAATTGGCTTACAATTTCACAAAGAACGGCCAACTTTGTCAGATATATGGACTGTCTTGAAGAGCTCTGTGTATACATAAACTGGGGTGCATCAGAACACTAGCCAAGTTAACAAGGGAGAACTCAATATTTCCGGAATGCATAAAACAAATTAAGCAACCAGATGGTTCAAAGCCTGCAAAAATGCAGACAAATTGGGTAATGCACTCCAATTGGCGCTGGAGCACTGACCCGGAAGACCAGAATATAACATTCACTGGTGCATTAAACGTGTTGCTCAGCAGTTGCTGAAGTGCGAAACATTAACAACATCCATAACCAAATGGCAAGCAATTGCTGTCAGCTGTGACACAATCAACTGCAGCCCTCTAGGCAATGTGGAGGGAGGAGGAATGTCCAGACCCTAAGAAAGACAGCCAAATTTGTCAATTGGTTCCAGTCCCAAAGTGTCTCTCTGGATTCCCATATGCTTGGATGTAACCAACGACCACCTTTTTGTGTTAGAACTGTCCCATCGTAAGTTTTTCAGTAGCTAAAGTTTATAATTATTTCAGTCCATCCCGGTCCTAGTTAAATTCTGAGGGTAGTTTGCCACTGTGGAAACAGTTAGCCAAAACAGATATTAATTTAAATCTGTATCTAGCAGCTGCATCCTTTTTTCTTTTTCTTCTTTTTCCTCTAGAGTAGGTATAGGGCCCCCGGCATGGATCTTAAACCCCCAACAGACCCCAGACTAGGGTTTAAATTCAGATTGGGTCCACTGGAATGTGGCTTCCAAAAGCTTCTACAAAATGGGAATTTGGCTCTTGCACTTAAAGTGGTTCTGCACCCCTTCACTTAAGTAAAACCGGGGGGAGGGTTTTGAGATGTTGCTGCTAAATATGGATTTAAAGTAATATTTGTTCCCCCCCCCCCCCAAGTTACTGGATTTTGTTATGCTGCTAAATACACCTTCTGGTATCTGGTCCTGGTGGAATAGAGTAAAACAAGAGTGGGCAGAAGGTAAATCTGGATCAACTAGTAGATCTCTGGTAATCTACTGAGGGTCACCAAAGATTTCTGACTCCCAACTGTTTAACAATATCTGTGACTAATTACTCAATTCAACCCTAAATTATACTGCTGAAATTAAGAGAATTTGGGATAACAAGATGTGGATTTGTGTGTGGAAGGGCTGTGATCACCGTTTAGTCCTGATACTCAGAATCAATTAATGGACTCAGAATTCTTTAAGTGTGTGTATGTCTTTTGCACCAGGCTCTAGTATAAAGGTAAGTAGATTCTGCAAGTGAAGTCTGCCGACTCCTGGGGTAGGAAATCCATTGCTTCTGTCTATATATTGTCTCTACCCCAGGGTGAAGACCTACCCACGGGAAGCCCATCTTAGCCGAGAGACCATGCGTGTCTTGATGTATTATGCCCTAAAGGTTTGGAGTGAAGCCACACCCTTGAACTTCCACGAGGTGGGTAGCCACACTGCTGACATCTCTGTAGAGTTCCTCCGGCTGGACCATTATGATGGCTACCCTTTTGATGGGCCAGGCGGAATGGTGGCCCATGCCTTCTTTCCTGGAGACCCCCAGAGGGCTGGCAACGTCCACTTTGATGGCGATGAGGAATGGACCTTCCGTTCACCAGGTGACTTGACGTTCATGGTGGGAAACGGAAGCGTTCAAGAGCGTGTTAAGCTAAAGAAAAGGAATTGATGTACCTTTGACAGCAGTGCTAGAGTACCACAATTAGAGGAGAGACTTGTCCTCCCAATTTCCTTTCTGGACATCTAGCAGTTGCAGCTCATTTTCTTGCTCAGGATCTAACTCAGGAATGATTAACATGCAGCCCAAGAGTCACACGCAACCTTCCCAATGTGGCCCTCACTGCCCCTTAGTGTCCTCCCCATCAATATTTGATGGCGCAGCAGCAGCAAAAAGAGGCTTGCTAAGGACAAATGTAACTTGAAAACGAACTAAATTTGTCCTCACGAGCTTCCATAGTATTTTGCTGTTGAGATTTGGCAGCAAACGTCTGATTTATTATATTTTGTCATTGCTGCTGCTGTACTGCCAAATGAGGCGATGGCTGGAGTGCAGCCTGGGTGGTGTGTGTCCGGGGGGAGGGGAATTGGCCTTCAGACTGCCCAAAGTTGCTCGCCATTAGGCTAACCAATAGTCACATTTGGAGAACTGGCAGTGAAGAATCCTTTTAGGGCTTTGTTTGTTTGTTTGTTTGGGCCATTGGCAAACATTGCTCTGTAGTAGGGGTGTCGGAGGAATCCATCGAGGGTGGGGCTCCCTGGACTTTGACTCATTTTCTTGCAAGCTGTCCTGGCTTGATATGCATTGAGTCAAGCCACTTCCTGGATTTTCAGGATTTTTTAAAATCCACATAAATAGCAATTGGCATAATTAGCACAAATTTCAGCTGTAAGTTGTGCAAATCGAGGCTGAAATTTGCACAGATTACGCAAATTGCAGGCGCAATTGCTATATGCACAATTTTAAAAAAAAAGTTCCCAGGCTTCCGAAAGAAACCTATGGCTCAGCTTGCAAATGCAAGCCAAGTTGGGGTGCCACCAAAATCCAGCTAGCCGATAAAGGGACAGATTTCCCAGCAATTGAGATCTCTACTTTGTAGACACTTTTCTGCACTTCTACTCTGATTATTATGCACAGCTGTCCGGATTATATAGTCAGATCAACAATGGGTGGACACACCGCCTTGTCGCAAGTGATTGGACAAGTTGGGATTTTATCCCTTCTGGTTCTCTGGTTAATCTTCCATGGCCGCGTTGTCTTTGAGATCCCTTCTCTCACCTTTGCCCTCCCACCTTATATCTCAAGTTTCTATCCTTGACAAGTCATCCTCATCTTTTGACAGATGATTTTGGAACTGACCTTTTTGCTGTGGCGGTGCATGAGTTTGGCCACAGCCTTGGCCTGGCGCATTCTCCTTCCAAACATTCCATCATGCGCCCCTATTACCAGGGACCCGTGGGAGACCCGCTACAGTACCAACTGCACACAGATGACCGTACTGAGATCCAGAAGCTTTACGGTATGTGTGGCCCTGGGGTAGCTCAGTGTCACTGACTTGCGTAAGAGATTACCTTGTCCACATCTTTCAAGTCTAGATAATGAAAGGCAATATGTCAAATAAGCCTCTAAAGGAGGATTATGGAGAGCCGGTGTTGTGTAGTGGCTAGAGTGTTGGACTGGGATCTGGGTTCTAGTCCCCACTCTGCCTTGAAACTCATTGGTGAGTTTGAGCTAGTCACTGACTCTCAGCCTAGCCTACCTCACAAGGTTGTTGTGAGAATAAAATGGAGAGGAAGAAGACCATGTGAGTCACCTTGGGTTCCTTGCAAGAGGAAAAGGGTGGGATATAAATAAATGTGACTATGATAATGACCAAAGAGCTATTTTAATCATGCAGGCATGTACTCTGTAACCAGTACTTGATTCCATCTGGGCAATTCCTAACAGAGCTGAATTAGAATAATAGATTAATGTCTCAGTCTATTATCACAGTCTGCACTAGACCAGGTAGCCATGAAGGATTCTGGGAGGCCTCACCCTTATTTGCAGTGGACCTGTTTCAAATAACCCCTCCCTGTTTGTGCTTGTTATTTAACTGTATTTTCCTGAAGTATACTACACAAATCATATTATTTTCTGTGCGTTCATTAATATTCTCTCTCTCCTTTATATGTGTGTGTGTGTGTGTGTGTGTGCATGTGTGTGTATCAGGGAGCAGAGTTCTTCATTCCACAGAGAAACCAGAGGTAACCTCACTGCTACCAGATCTGCTCTCCCTGCCCCGTGATTTCCCTGCTCTCAGGTTAGAAAGCGCCGTTTGCACAATGTATTTTGGGAGGGGTAAAGAAAGGGTCTTTATGACAACTGGATATGTTGAACCCCCTAACCCCATCCTTTAACTCAGAAAGTGTTGTTCCCAGCAGTTAGACATCTGCCATAACAGGTGTGAGATTGCAGATGACTGTTGAAAGATACAGTATCTCAGTTGCTTCACAATCCTGTGACTTGACATGACGATGCCACATGAATAATTCTTGTTCACTATTGCATCAAGCCAGGCCATATTGGCAACTTCCTGTTGCTCTCTTTTAAGGAAACCTGAAGAGAAGGAAACTGACAAAATGGGCACTTTGAAAAATTCTGGTTTTGCACAAGGAGCTTTTCTACACGAGGCATTTTATCGTGCACTCATCATTCCCTACTTATGGTTGTTTATGGGTTCTTTAGACAACATTGTGACCCTATAGTTTCATTTCTATGTCTAACCAGCACTTTTGGTGTGTTTTGTTTAAGAGCAAGAAAAATGAGGCATTTAATTGTGGAAGCCAAAGATATACAATATTTCTTCTTGTGTATTTGCACTATTTTGCTATACCACAGTGCCACCTAGAGGTTATATAGTGGAAACACCGGAAAGGAAATGCTCCTCCTAGTGCTCAGATCTCAATTCTGCAATGAAACCAAAAGCAGATGTGGCAAATTAACAGTTGATTAACAGCTTTATATAGAAAAGCTTTCCTTAGGAACTGACAGCTCAAACTAAAGCTGAGAGTAAATAAGTCCTTTATCGTAACCCACCGTGTCCATCACAGTCGAGGGATGTAGGTATTGCAGCAATGAGTTTTTAGGATGTACCGGAGGTTCCACTGTCTCAAAAAGGTCTGGGCCCAGCACTGCATTTCTGCACAATCTGGTGTGATGGTGCAAATGATGGAATCATTGTATTTTAAATCAGACTTCTGCTTTCGGTGTTATTGTGGCTGAATGTTTTTCTGTGCTTGTCTAACAGGGCTCAGGTAACTGAGCTGGCATTGGACTCCATGCAATTGAGATAGCTAACCAGTAGACCAGTTCCTGTTGTCAGTATGGTGTCATGGCCAGAGTGTTGGACGAAAATTGGCGGGACCCAGGTTCAAATCCCTACTCAGCCATGAAACTCACTATCTCAGCTTAACAGAACAAGATCTGAAGGAGACTTTGGCTGTGTGGGCAGCCCCTTTGTTTCTGTTAAAAAACAAACCAGGACGTCTTCCACTAACTAGAGCTTTTCATTACGTTCCAGCCAGGAAACTGGTCAACAGCTCTGGAATAAGCCAGGCTGTGAAACTATGGTTTGAAGTTGGCATAATATCTGGTTTTCCCACAAAACTATTAACCACAGTTTCTCCTGGTTTAGATGAAATGGGAAACTATAATAAATGGAAGACTTCCTGGTTGTTTGCACCCACAGCAATGGGAGGAGTGGTTGGGCTGCACATGCAGGCGAAAGCCTTGTTCATGTCTTGGCTTATTAAACCAAGATACGATTGTCTGGACTCGCCCCATCTCTCAGCCCAACCTACCTCACAGAGGGGGGAGAGAGGACAATGTACATCTCCCTGAGTTTCTAGGACGAAAGGCAGAGTATAAATATAACCTGTAACAGAATAATAATTATTGCTGCGATGGAACAAAGTACTTACACACTGTTTCCCAAAGTGGCTGCTGCATCAGGAAGTGACTGGTGTCCCAATGGAAGTAATGCAGGAAGTGACTGGAGCAAAGGAAGCCCACATTTCTTCCTTCAATAAAATCAATTCTGCCCTGAGGAGTCACCTGGTGTGAGCTGCAATTTTTCTCTTCCCCTCCCCACCCTCCAATTGCTTTGTTTCAGATCAGGGAAAGAATTCCCGGACCGCTGCGCCTCCAACATCGATGCTGTCGCACAGATCAGAGGAGAAACGTTCTTTTTCAAAGGTTTGTAGCCGTGTATGTGATGCAATTTCTTCCTGGCGTAGCTCAGCACTAGAGCAAACGCTTTGCCTGGAAAATGTTTCGGCTTCGATTCCCAGCATTTCCAGAAAGGACCAGGAAAAACTCTTCTCTGAGACCCCTGAAAACTGCTGCCCATCAGTGTAGACAACTTCTGGCCCTCCAGATGTTTTTTGGCCTATAACTCCCATTATCCCTCACCATTGGCTATGCTGTCTGGGGCTGATGGGAGATATAGACCAAAACATCAGCCCCAGACAGCATAGCCAATGGTGAGGGATAATTAGCACTGTGGTACAAAAAGATCTGGAGAGCCACACAAATTGCCTGCCCCTAATCTATGGGTACAAAATAATCCTAGGAGACACATTTTGTTTTTCATTTATTACTGCCCAATGGCCAAAGCTCTCTGGGTGATTTACAAAGATTAAAAACCTTAAAAGAAAATATGATACTGTGCAATATAGTAACAGTGTAGCTACAAACATATAAACAGACAGCAGACATGCATATATACACACACGCACATCTAAACAATATCCAAATGCCTAGGAGTAGAGGAGGGTCTTAACCTGATGCCAAAAAGATAACCATGTTGGCACCAATCTGACTTGGCTGGGGAGATCATTCCATAATTGGGGAGCTACCACCAAGAAGGCTCTCTCCCTTGTTGCCACCTTCCGAGCCACCCTCGGAGGAGGCACCTGGAGGAGGGCCTTAGACAATGAGTGTAATGTATGGGTAGGTTCCTGCCAGGAGAGGCATTCCGTCAGGTATTGCGAACCTGAGACTTATAAGGCTTTATAGGTAAAAACCAGCACCTTGGAAACATACAGGCAGCCAATGCAAGCAGGCCAGAATTCAGTGTTATATGTTTGGACGTCCCCTTGCATGGCGAATGAGCAAGTCAGCAGCTTATTATCTCAAATGAAGTTTCACATCTCATTCTCCTTTCCGCCTTTCCCACCTGCGGCAGGTCGGTATTTCTGGCGCCTGACCCAGGACCGGCACCTCACCTCCCTGCGCCCAGCCCTAATTACTGGCTTCTGGCGAGGCCTCCCGTCCACTCTCCGCAAAGTAGATGCTGTGTACGAGAGGCATACGGATCATCGCATCCTATTCTTCAGCGGTAAGAGTGTGACGGGTGTGATGTGATTCGGGTGGCCTGCATAAGACTTAGTTTTTATTTATTTAAAATAATACAACCCCACCCCCTTCAAACACTGCTGGGGTATTGTCAATACTGTTTTTTTGTGAATGGCCCTTGCAATAATTTTACATACATTTAAACATTTATCACAGTCTGTGTTTTTTCAGTTTTGTTTCCTTCTGACCTCCCTGCTTACCTTACACACACAACCTTCAACACTCCTGTGCATACATACCTGCCAACTTAGGACAATACATCTGATGAAGCAGACCAATCTTGGCCAACCTTCCCCAACCTGGTGTCCTCCAGATGAGTTGGACTGCATGCTGGTTGGGGATGATGGACGTTGCATGCCAAAATGGCAGCAGGTTGGGGAAGGAGACTCTAGTCAGCAAAAGCATTTGCTTTAACGAATGTGCTAGTGTCTTTAAGATGCCACAAGACACTCTGTTCATTTTTGCCGGTGTCTCTAGGCCCCCTGTACTGGGTGTTTAAGGACAATGGTGTGGAAGAGGGGTACCCTCGGCCAATCACGGACTTTGGGCTGCCACAAGGGGGCATCGATGGTGCTTTCACATGGCCTTTAGACTGGAAAACCTGCTTCTTCAAGGGAGATCTCCATTGGTGCTACGATGAAGCAACGGGGTACATTGAAAAAGGCTTCCCCATTCACAGCGCACCCTGGGAGCAGTTCCCCAACTCTATAGATGCTGTGCTGGGTGAGAACGATGGTGAGTTTGTACATCAGCTGATCCTTTATCCTCCTTGCAGTCAGTGACTCCGATTTTTCTACTACTTTGGTATTTATCTGAAGTTGCCTGCAACCCAGTCTAGTGCTTGTGAGACAGTGTAACACTTTTTTGTCTATCCTGTCCTTTCAGGATGGGGTGGGATGGTTATGTAGGATGACCATATGTCAGGAAAAACCAGGACATGTCAGGATTTTTGGTAACAATTCTGGGAAGGGGGGGAAATTATGAAATTTGAATAAAAATCCGGATTCTCCCCATCTTTCCCCCCCAAAGGGCAGCTCTACTTTACAGTCAATGGGAAATAACCAAAATGCTTACATTCCATCATTTTTTTAATGTTAAGGAGATGAAACTTGGCACCGTGATAGCCCTTAGTTAGGGCTTTAGCAATGCCAAATTTGAAGCTGATCCATTCATCCGTTGATTTTTAGGATTTTTTAAAGTCTGAGGTTTTAAAATTATTATTTTTAAAAACGGTCATTTTTAAAGATAAAGAGATGAAACTTGACAACATGATAGCTTTTAAGTAGGGTTTGTTAGGGAAAGAAACGCTCCCCATTCCCTTTAAGCAGAGCTAGCGTGTTTCCAGCCAAGTCCAGGCAGTAAAGAAATACTTACACTCCAGCGGTATAGTGTATAATTCAAGTCCTTTACTGTGGTTCCAATATAAATATATACAGCAAACTGGTTTCTCCAAATAATTCAGGTTTCCAGGAAGATTTTACAAAGCATATTTTCCATCCATCATATTTCTCATTCCACCAGCCTTCCTCCTCCACATATTCATTCAGCCTAACAACAGCCATTCTAAGGTTCCTAACTTATATACCTTTTGGTTGTACACTGACTCAGCACTCAGTCAATTAAGCAACCTTCCAGAAAGAGTCCACTATCTCACTGACCTTTTTAACAGCGGATAGAAAAAACTATTCTATCAGATAATTGACTGCAGCTGCACTGTTCAGTTCTCCTGGACACTCAAAACTATCCAGTCCTTTATTCATCTTAATAGCAATTTTCCCTGACAGGGTTTTAGCTGTGCCAAGTTTGAAGCAGATTGTTCATCTGTTGAGTTTTAGGAATTTCTTAAAATGTGAGGTTTTTAAATTAATTTTTTAAAAAACGGACATTTTTAAAGATAAAGAGATGAATCTTGGCAACATGATAGCTTTTAAGTAGGGCTTTAGCTGTGCCAAGTTTGAAGCAGATTGTTCATCTGTTGATTTTTATGAATTTCTTAAAATGTGAGGTTTTAAAATTAATTTTTAAAAATACCATCATTTTCAAAAATGAAACTTGGCATCATGATAGATCTAAGTAGAGCTTTAGCAATGCCAAGTTTCAAGCAGATCTGTTCATCCATTGATTTTTAGGAATTTTTTAAAATTTGAGGTTTTAAAATTATTATTTTTTTTAAAAAACACTTTTTAAAGATAAGGAGATGAAACTTGACATCATGATAGCTCTTAAGTAGGGCTTTAGCCATGCCAGGTTTCAAGCAGATCTGTTCATCTGTTGATGTTTAGCAAGTTTCAAAACAAAATTGAACTTTAAAACTAACTAAATAAATAAAAAGTCAGCCAGCCAGCTGGCCGGCAGCAAGCCCTGTTAAGCAGCAGCTTGCAGTGGAGTGAGGATATAATCAGAAAAGACATTTGAGGGAAGGGGATAATGTATCACACAGAATATAGCAATGAAGTACAGCAAAAGCTACAAAAGTAGGTGTGAGTGAAGTTAATTTCAGATACATTGGATGTCTCACTTGTTATTTCAGTGATTTTAACATTAAGATGTTATGTAGAACAGTTTTGGCTTAATTGTGTGCTGTAAAATCAGACATGTGACCAAGGCTATGTTTCGGTGGACACCCCCCCTTGGTGTTAGACACAGCCCCTGGTGGTGGACATGTTGGTGGGGATGCCCTCTTGGGGGGTGACCATGTTGTCCTCCTTTTTGGTTTCCAAAATATGGTCACCCTAGGTTATCAAGAAGTGGTCCCTTTTTCTGAGCATTTATGTTCCATAGAGGACAGATGCCATACCCTGTAAAGCCCCATGAAACAGAATGGCCCAGTTCTCACAAAACCATGATTTAGTGCGGATGAGCCACTGTGAGCCTGAGCAAAATTGCGGGTTCCCCACTTCCCTCTCCATCTTTCTGCACTGCCAAGATAATGACTTAACCAGGATTCAGTGGTGGTTTCTGTGATTCATGGCTTGCTACGTATGGACCAGGAGTCATGGTTTAAAACAAACTTTAGTCAATTGTTAAAGAAGCCAACATTAAGTCATGGCTTGTTTAGCTGGCGTGTTTTAGCAAACTAGATTTTGTTTTCAACCACTGTTCCTAGTTCGTATGTAGCAACAAGCCAGGTATCATAGAATCTGCAGAGAAATCTCAGTTAAGTCCTCCTCCCAGCTGTGTGGGAAGTGCTCAAATCTAAGTTTCACTCCGTCTCACAGAGGTTTGTGCACATAGTACTAAACTGTGGTTCCACATCTCTAGCTAATACTCTGTTTTCTACATTAATTTTGTGCTGACGTCTGCCTTCCCTCTACACTTTTGTCCTGCTGCAGGAACTCTGTATGCCTTTAAGGGCAGAGAGTACTGGAAGTTTGACCCACACAGCCTCAAGTCCCAGGTGGGCTACCCTCGTTCCATAGCCAAGGACTGGCTGGATTGCACGGGTGACCTGTACCCTCCCAGGAGCGTGCCCACCAGCCCTGCATTGGGAGCCAAGCTTCAGCCAGACTTGCGGGGGCCACAGCCCGAAGTTGAGCGCTGTGTGTGCTTTTGTTCTGCCTTTCGGGCGATCTCTTCCAGCGTGCTCAGCTATTTACCTGTTGCTCTCTTGGCTCTGCAAGGATTTGCCTAGGAAGGAAGGACAGGAATGGGCCTTGCTCTACAAGCATCATTCGTGGCGCCAGCCAAAATTGCCAGGTGGCACATCCATGGCAGGGAGGGGTGGAAAGAAAAGAAACATCCTGGTGAAATAGGATGTGTTGAGCAACTGGATGCAGACTGCGGTCATTGTCCCTTGGTTGCGGAGCTTTGCACCCGGGGAGAGGACATCCTTCAAATGGCCACCCTTTGGTGCAGGAATCTTAGAAGGGGAGAGCCTAAAGCAGAGGTGTTGGACTTCTTCCAACTGTGGGCCAGATTCCAGAAAAACTCCTGGGGGCCATGCTCCAATAGTGGGTGGGGCTGAAACCGCCAGCATCTTGTAGCTTAAAGCTCTGACTGTCAGTAACTAAGCCTTTGGAGTGGATTTCAACCTTGGAAAATGCACAAAAGCTGGAGAAGCTCCCAAAGATAAAGGACATGGGGCCAGGGGAAGTGGGTGTGATCATGTGGGGAAATCTGGAAGGCCTGATTGGCATCCCAGGCGGGCCAGATTTGGCCCCTGGGCCTGAGGTTGTGTACCCCTGGTCTAACGGAATTGGAATGCCCCTTCCCAATACAAAAGCCAGTGTGGTGTAGTGGCTAGAGTGTTGGACTGGGAGTCGGGAGATCTGCGTTCTAGTCCCCACTCGTCCATGGAAGCTCACTGGGTGACTTTGGGCCAGTCACTGCCTCTCAGCCCAACCTACCTCACAGGGTTGTTGTGAGGATAAAATGGACAGGAGGTGTAGGAGTATGGATGCTGCCTTGTGTTCCTTGGAGGACCAGAGGCAGAATATAAATGCAGTAAATAAATCATACTAAAAGGCTTCAGAGGATCTGTGAGCATCCTATGAAGAACCCCTGCAAGCAATTTTGTTAGAAAAGCTTGCAGGTGATGAACCTCCCCAATTGACTTATCGGAGACCTCTTTTTTGCACCTCCAAGTCCCTCCCAAAGGCGCAGAAGATGGCCTAGGGCGCTCTGCCAGTGATGCATCGACCATAAAGTGCCTCCATGTGAACCGCTGGCACTGGAACGAACTTGTTCTTTGGGAAAGGAAACCATGAGTCATTTTTTTCACTGCAAGGAGCAGCACAAATAGCTGCTTCTTTCTGCAGTCCCTCCATCAACACAGCTGTGGAATGGTTTGGAAGCATTTGCCCAAGCCTGCCCGGCTGATTGACAAAGCATAATTGTAGCCTAAAGACTGTAGAGAATGCCATCGAAAGAAGACATGGTGGGGAGCCCAGCATTTGCTGTATGAAACGGGAATCAGAAGGGGAAAGATGTGGATGCATCCATCACCTTCCCACAATCCAGCAATTTAGGCTTCCTGTTGTTTACGAGACTTTTAACAGCAGATTTATATGTCTGAGAATGTTGATGGGATATACACACAGGCCATAATCAAGCTGTCTCACCTTTCTTATGTAACCCCACTTTCCTTACCAGCAATCCAGTGGATTTGTGGGCAACCATGGGACCTGGGTTCATACACTAGTCGGATGGCTGAGGGAGAAAAATGCTGACTCCCAACTAGCTTGCCATGCCCCTAGTCCACCCGGACCCTTGTTTCCAGGAAGGAGGTGAAAGATAGAACTAATGGGCAATTTATGAAACAAGAACTGGGATTTATTTAACAAGGAACGGAAAGTAGGAAGGAAGCGAAGCAAGCATTCAAAGGAATAAATGATCTAAAGTAAGTATCCAAACAATAAAAGAGAAGGGAGCCCAATAGTTATATAGAGCCTATCTACACTACTGCTTTAAAACAGTTTATAACAATTTTAAACCGGTTAATAACTGTTATTAACCGGTTTAAAACTGTTATAAACCGTTTTAAAGCAGCAGTGTAGATAGGCTCATAGTCTTCAAAGGCAGTCCAGGACTCTGAGGTAACTGTAGGCTTCAGTTTTTGACGGTTGCCAACTATCTATTGATGTGGTAATTGAGACGGTAGAATGCTGCCCATTCTTCAGACCTCTCTTCACCGTTTCCTCAGACTCTTTCTTCATAATGTCTGTCCTTTTCTCTCCTCACAGTTAATCCTTCTACCATATCTCCTCAGAGGAAAAAATGAGCCTGACAGGCCATGGGGGGTATATGAGCAGTTACTAAAATTTAAATTATGTAGTTTTGTTTTTGTTCATTCTTAAGGGTGGGCTGATTAAACACATCTGCATGTTAGAAGGTGGAAAATGTGCAAAATACTGCTAGAGTAGTAGGAGGAAGGCAAAGACCTCTTACTCTGGCCACTTGCTCCAAATTAGATTGTAGCAACCATCAAGTTTTATATGCAGTCGGACAAGGGAAAATGTAGAATAGTAGTACCCTTGTTACTCACACCAGAATTTTCTATTCCTTGCAAAGGCCAAGGAACTGTTTTAACCTTTTCACTTCTTAATCTGTAACATATGTGCTAGACAATTACTTTTTAATTTTTGTAAGGCAGGGGTTGGCAACTTCAGGGGAGAGTGCTGCCAGGCTGCTGCGCACTCCACAAGATGCTCGATAGAAAAACTGGCAGCAAATCGCTACAGCGTGCAAAATGGCTCCAATTTAGGCTTGTTATGAAGCTAAATTTGACCCGTTTTGTGCTCCGTAGTGCTAAATCTGGCATTTTAAAAGAAAACCAAAAATATAGTTTTGGGTCTTTTTTGCTAACACTGAACTTGGCAGGGGTTATCAGGGGGCATTAGGGTGCGCATATTGCTCACTCCTGGCATAAGCCATAGCAGGGCTGAATGGGTTCGATCCAGGAACTGCTTCATTGAGAGGAAGAGCTCCCCTTACAGAAGCCCCTCTGCCTGATTTTTGAGGATCCTCCTCCCCTACATACACTATAGATCACCCCATTCAGCAGAGTCTCTTAACTCTCAGTGTAGCATTTTCAAGGGGCTGTAGCAGCTTCCTTAGGAAGTAGGGGGCAGGGAAGTCCACTTCTGCCAATTCAGTCAATCCAGCTTAAATCTGCATCCAACCCTATAATTGGGAGCACAGAAACAGCTATAGTTACGGATCCCCTTCCGAACACACCTAAAGGATCAGACACAGCAAAGGGGGGAAATATTTTATTTTACTCTGATTAACAGCTTCTCTCCAGGGTCTCCGGCAGAGATCTTTCCAAGGCCTACCTGGAGCTACCAGGGATCGAACCTGGGACCTTCTGCATGCAAAGCAGATGTGCTACATACAGTACAGTTATGCTCTCCCTGCTCTTTTCCCCTCCATGGAATGCAATGAAGCTGGTCAAATGTAGCATGTTTCAGACAAACTTAGCCTGTTGGGAGAGGATACAGTGGCTCCAGTTTAATAAGGGCATAATGGTTGACGCAGAGTAAGGCACATGCACTGAATATCGCTACCTCCAGTTTCACTTCCAGTTTACGAAGAATTGCTTGAAGAGAGGGCTCTCGCGGCCTTGTGGCAAGATTTCCACCTGGGATGGAGATAAAGGCATGTGAGATGATGACAACCAGTGCAGACACACAAATCTGTGTTATCTCGCTCAGTTGGAGGAAGAATAGTAATGTCTCAAAGGTCTAACCACTGCATCAGGATACATATTTTTCTGACTCCTTTCTAGAGGAGGGTGCCAAAGATCTAGGAGCCAGGAAAGAAATCTTGGGCTTATGATGGGCAGCTCAAGAAAAACATCAACACAGCGAATAGCAGCAGGACAAATTCCATGCAAAGGATGATCATTGCTTAGGAAAGGAAGTGGAAACAAGATAGTCTGATATGAATCTATCATGCAGCCTCAAAGAGGATCTTGTAGAGGTGGGAAAGGTACAGAAAGGGGTCTTCCTTACTGGGAAAAGCTAAAATGCTTGGTACTTTTTAGTTGAGACAGTGTGACATGATAGTGCAGTAACAAGCAACCCGGTGTGCTTTCCACATATGTACTGGACCCATCAACCCCCAGCCAGCGAGGCCAATGGTGAGAGATTATGGGAGTTGTTGAAAACATCTGGAGGTTTCCGATCCCTGTGAAATATATATAACATTATGCATGATGTGGAATATAACATTATGCATGATGTGGTACAGAGAACAGACAAAGACAGAGATGTCTCCCTCTCTTGTAATACTAGAACTTGGGTCCATCCACTGAAACTGAGTGCTCAGAGTTTTGGCATGGACAAAAGGAAGCACTTCACATGATACACAACTGACTTCTAGAACTCCGTGCCATAAGAAGTGGAGATGGCCACTTAAAGAAGGGGATTGGACAAATTCATGGGCACCTATCAACGTCTATTACAGCCTTCATCAATGTGGTGCCTCCAGATGTTTTGGACTTCAACTCCCAATGGCCCCAGTCTGAAATCTGCTAACCCCTGCTCATCTACTACTTTCTTAAAGCATGGCACCCAGAACTGGAGAGATGGTCTTCCTTTATAAGAGCTTTCTGGAAATTTTGTCTGGCTATGTATGCAGTCTCCGCTTACTTACCTGTGTGTTCAGGGGATACTTCATCTGGGAGATGAAGTTCTCTGCTACCTTCAGAGCTGCCTGCTGTTCCTGCTCATTGGCTCTGAGACCTGCTCAACGAAGAATGGGTTAGAAAAGCAGAGACAGATTTTGCCTGAGGCTGGGCAAGCACAGCAGAACTTGTTTAAGGGGAAGGTGTGGGGTAAACTAGTATTAGTAAGAAAGAGGGCATTTTCCTAAATCTGAGTCATCCAGCCTTATATTTAAGCCCTTGCCTAGCCACCATAGGCAACTAGGCGCTCCATGCAGGCAAGTAAGTGGGTTGACAGAGGAAGAAGAAACCCACACCCAGCAGAAGAACTGAGCAGGTTGCTGGAGGAGACATGGAGTTCTCTATCCCTCCTCTGCCACCCTCAACCCCAAGCAGGCTAGTGACATTTTTGTTTGCAGGGTAGAAACTTTTGTGGCTGACCTACAGGATGAAACACATGGAAAGATGTGAGACGATAGCTTGGTTGAGATGGATGATGTGAAAGGGGAAAAGTTGCCTGTACGATACATTTAGGCATCAAATTCCTGGGTGCAATATACAAGCACTTGCAGTTATCCCTGATTCAATCTCCAGGTCTTTGCAGAACTGCCTCGATTCGTGCAGTGCATGTATTCGGGGTGATGGGGAGAAGCTGTAGCTCATTGTCAAAGTACCTGCAGAAGGAACCAGGTTCAATCCCCAGGGTCTCCAATCGAAGTGTAGCAAGGTTGGAATGGGACAGTCAAGACTATACTGGACTAGTTTGACCAAATATCTGATTCAATATAAAGCAACTTCAGGCATATATGCATGCATGAATGCATGCTTGAAAAGGCTATCAATGGCCATTAGCCATGATGGCTATTTATTACCTTCAGTATCAGCAACAGATAACTTTGTATACCAGTTGCTGGTGAACATTACACTCATGTCCTGGACTAGATAGGCCTTTGGTCTGATCCAGCATGGCTTTCTGTGTACTTAGGTCAACTTAAAATGGACATAAATCTATAGCTCCTGGATGCAAAAGACAGACTAGAACATAGGAACTTGCCTTATACAGGTCAGACTATTTGTCCATCTATTTCAGTATTGTCTACTCTCAACTGGCAGGGTCTCAGGTAGAGTTCTTGCTACCTTATTTCTCTAACTGGGGATGCCGGGATTAAACCTGGGACCATTTGCATGCAAAGCAGGTACTTTACCACTGAGCTATTGTCATTCCCCTTAAGAGGCACAATCCTTCCTTAATGGATGTACACGTGCCCTTTACAAGGTAAAATACTGCAATTCACAGCTGATATGATATAGATATATTTTGGACTTGCTTCAAGAGAAGCAGCTCAGAGTTTCCTGTTCAAGGCCAGTATTTCCATGGCTGTTATCTCAAAAACAGCAGTCACTCTTGCATATTAATATGACCCCAGGAGTTGTCACTGGGGTGGTAAATCTGTGTCTGGGCTCCATCACATCAGACTGCATGTGGGGGCTCATATGACAATTGTTTTCCATGAATTAAAAATTTAAAAAATCCCCTGCTCATAGAAAACTTAGTACATCAGGAAAAAAGCCAGGCTAGAACCCTTGTCCATGACATGCTTGCTTTTTGCATGGAGGAACATTCCACCTGTTAGTATCCTATGTGCAATTTTCAGGGGGAACCACCCAGAGAAAGGCTTGCCAGTTCAGTGGGCAATAAGATTAAAACACACACACGCCAGCCATTGCAAGGGTTCTTGATAAAACCATGGCAGGGAAAGATCAATAAGAAGCAGGTTATTTTGAGAAGTGAGGAGTGGGCAAGTGGTGGCTGGTCACTACTTGAAGAATTAATCAGAATAGTCCATACCACATAGTAAGGCGACCTAGCTGGTGTCATTCTCAGCTGGGTTTGTATGCTGCATTTTTGGTTTCCTACTAGGCCTTGAGGCGGTAGTGTCTAGTGTCTGTTACCTTTCCAAACATAGATTTTGCCACACTGGCCATTGTCCAAGATGAAACAGTCATCTGTGATAAGCTGGTCCTGGTGGAATGGACTGGACTCAGAGACCTTGGTCAGACTCATTTTCCCTGTCATGTCCGAGACCTGGAATTTGAGAAAGAAACAGAAGCAGACCCACATGATTTAGGTGCAGACAGACTTCAGGCTTTTGGGATCTACCTTATTGTTGTTTTACTAGAATCCTCAGATTCACCAACTAGAGCCAGGTGCAAAGTATGGCTGGTGAGTGTGTGTGGAGCCAGATACAAAATGGTGGCTGGGGGTAGAACCAGATACAAAATGGTGGTTGGGGTAGAGCCAGATACAAAATGGTGATTGGGAATGGAATCAATTACCTACTGCACCCCATGTGCAGAGGTGCTTATAAAACTACTGATAAAGACAATAGGATTCTTCCTTCTCTCATAACATTAGAGCTTGTTCATTTTCTGAAGTGGATTGGTGGTAGTTTGAAGACATACCAGTTCATACAGGGCATTATTCATTTATTCACTTTGCTGCCACAACATATGACACAACCCAGGGTGTAGAGCAGGGGTGAGCTGATGTTTTGGCCCATCCGCCCTGGCCAGCATAGTCAATGTTGAGGAACCATAGGAGTTGTAAGCCAAAACGCCTGGAGGGCCACACGTTGCCTACTCTTGGTGTTGATGCCTTTGAAAGGAGATTAGACACATTCATGTAGGACAATAGGTCTAGCAATGGTTATTAGTCTAGTTGGCTAAGGGGAACCCCACTACCATTTTTTTGAGGGGTGAGGGAGAAACATTTGGGGAGAACTCTTGCTTCAGGCACTACATCTGCCCAGCCACAATGGAAACAAGCTAGTGCACTAGACAGACCTTTGGTCTGATCCAGCAGCACAGCTCGTGCCAGCGCCCAGCATCTTTGGGCAGCTGCCAGGGCCCCGACCGAGCCTCCCAGGCAGCTGGCTGGGTCTGTGAGCCACCCGCCATTTTTAATTACAATGCCCTCGACATAACATCACTCTGGGCCATTGTGCATACGTAAAAATGCAGGCAGGTCACATAATCAGCCACATATAATAGTGCAGCTACCACTAGATTACCAAGGAGGGGGGACACACTGATGTCAGAGGGAGCCACAAAAGGGAAATCTGCTGCTGGTAGGCTATCAAAACTGAAGCCAGCTCTATACATTGGGGCTCTTGTTACTGTGGGGTGTTACCTTGTATAATGCAGCGGTGACTGCATTCTTCTGATCAGCAATCACATCTTCCTCGGGGCTGCCCCCTTTCAGAACTGGCTTAGGACCCAGGACCTAGAACAAACAACAGGTCATGCCGAGCACTGATATCTGCTTACAGCTGTTTCGCCCCCTCCTTCAGAACCCCAACCCCATGCTTCACACGCTTTAATATACACCTGGTGCAAATTTGATGTTAGTGGTGCAGTAGCTGCTGGGAAACCATTTGCACATGGATGGGACTTCAGAGCGTTATTGTCATGATTATTTCTTCATACAGTTAGATCATGCAGCCTGCCAGGTGTTTTGGCTTACTACTCCTCTCATCTCTCACCATTGGCTATGCTAGCGAGGGCTGAGTTCTAGGCCAAAACATCTGGAGAGCCACTAGCTGTCCATCTCTGATTTCGATAGCGCTTGTCTCGCAGGAAAGGACAGTTCCCTTCCCCAAGTAGGCAAAGTGGCTGTGCGCAGGCATTGCATGCAGAAGGTCCCTGACTCTACTGTGTAGTAATGAGACCTTCAGTAAAGGTGGTGCAAGGCTGCAGTGTTTAGACACCAGTCTGCCGCAGCCCTGGAATGGCTTCCTCCCCTACAAGGATCTTACCATGGTCATCTCGGCTGGCTCTTCACCATCTGCAACGATCTCCACTCTGGCTCTCCCCTTTCTCTCACTATCCCGAATCGCCATTGCTAAATCCCGGGCTTTATTGCGCTCCAGGATGTTGGATTTTGCCCCGCACCACGTAAAGATGGTCTGAAAGGAGAAGTCAAAATGAATTGTGATTGATGGCCAGAATACCAGCTCATCCACACCCTTTCCCCATCCGTCACCCACCAGTCAGTTTCCCCTTATTTTCCATCTGAAATAAATGATACCGTTTAACTTCCTCTGTCCTGCTGGTTCATAATCCTTCCAAATCTTTGGCTTAACCTGTCAACCTGGAATACTGTTGCTGATCTGATCTGCTTGCTGCTCATTTGAGATAGATCCCACATGTTCTATCACGGTCTCTCAAAAACACCACCATGTTTTTGTGACAACCACCTTTTATTCAGCCTTCCGGTACTTTCTTTACACCCATGTGTAGCGCACTTTATTGCCCCCACTGGTAGCCTGCATTCTTCACTATTTCTATATATTACACTTGGTCCAGAACACCCGTTTCATTCCCACCCTGAAGAAGACATTCCTCTCTCTCCCGAACACACATATATTTGTACTCTGGCAATGCGCTCCTCCTTTCTAACATGCGCTCCTCCTTTCTAACATGCGCTCCTCCTTTCTAACATGCGGTGCTGGCTTCAGGTTTCTGAGGGCCCTTGAGCAAGAGATCCCTCCCTGGCCCCCCACTCTCTCAGTGAGCCTGCCTTCTCCCTGCCATTGCCACCAGTGCTATTGCTCATCCTCTTTCCCATCATGGCTACCACTTGTTTATTTGACAGTAAGCAAGTAGGTAATGACACACAGTGCCCCTCTTTCTCACCACCACTGGGCCAGAGTGAGAGGCAGGTGAACAAGCAGTTTGCAACGGTGAAGAGGAGGAACAATTCCAGAGGGGATCTTATCAGTGGGCCCCTGCTGAGGTGTGATCCCTCGGCAAGTGCCCAATCGTGCCTCCCCTTGACTCCGGCCCTGTTAACATGCATATTCCCATGTCTCTCCATGTGTTTTCCTCTCTTCCAGACTCACCTCTCCCAGGTCCAGGATGAAGCAGTCACCAGTGTTAAAACTGCCCCAGCTCAATTCCGTTTCGGTGGCACGGATGTTCTTTTTCCCTTTCACTTGGTAAAGTTTGCAGATGCGGCTGGGTTGTTGGCTGGCCTGGGTTCTGTTAAAGGCAGATTCAACACCTCCTTCCTGTAAAGCGCAGACAAAGAGGGGTTGAGGTCTAGAAGGAAGTAGGATGCTAGAGTTTGGGGTATAGTGGAGAATGAGGCTCTTTGAGATGGGAGGAGCAGCAAGGGGGCAAGACTTGGAGAAAGGAGGGATGAAGGAAAGCCATTATCTTAGTTATTCAGTACCAGGGCTGGCCCTATCATTAGGCAGAGTGAGACTGTCACCTCAGGTGGCAGATCTTGGGAGGTGGCAGCAAGGTATTGGAGGAAAAAACCATGTGCAGTGGTGGATGCTGTCCCATCACTAGTGTTAGAAGACAGATTAAACTGGCAATCCACTCAGTTTTCATACATAGAATGCCATCTTGTTCTTCCCTTCAGGCAGACATATGCCTTGGGCTTGCCCTGTTCAGTACAGTTCTATCCTTTTCCTCTGAAGAGATGAAGGTGGGATCCATGGCTGTCTCCTCTCTCATTTTATCCTCACGACAGCCCTATGAGGTAGGTTGGACTGAATAATCAGTCTGCATGCATTTACATGTGAGACACCGGGTGTTTCCAGATGAAGGCTCCTAGTGCTACTAATTAGAGGGCATTAATGGATTTTCTGCAGTACAAAAAAGGATGGAAGAAGTGGTGGGGGGAAAACGGAAGAATTATATGTGAAAAACAACATCTAGACACCCTATAAAATTACATGAATGAAGCAGGCTGATGGCATGATAAAAGCCTTTGTCCAGAAACCCCTACAATCTATTCCATCATTTCTTTCAGCCTGTTCAGACAACACACTAAGCTATGGTTAGGCCGCTAACTCCTTTGCAGCAAATGGTTGGTGGGCATGTGTAAACCATGGTTATGTAGCCACCAAGGTTAGGAATGGTTCACATGACACACTAAGTCATGGTTCACACGACACGCTAAGCCATAATATTTAGCTCAAAATGCTTAGCATGTCATCCAAACAGGATTTTTATCTTCGTAGTTTCACATGGCTGATAAGAGCATGGCCATGTGGACTTAACTTCAGCTTTCGACAGAATAAACAGGGAGAGGCTGTGGCACAAACTATGGCACCTCGGGATGAACAGACGTCTCCTCATTCTGATTAAGAAACTATATTCCAACACGTCAATTCAAGTCAGAGTCGGAAAAGGGGGACAACTCTCAAAGAAGGTTAAAACATCTATGGGTGTTAGACAGGGATGCTTGCTAGCTCCAATCTTGTTCAACATATATGTAAACGATATAATTGAACAGCTATCAAGCGATTCTAACTTCCCTGTGTCTGTGGGCCCTAGGAAATTGAACATATTGCTATATGCCAACGATATGGTCTTGTTATCCCAGAACCTTATAGGTATGAGGAGATTGTTAAGAGCCTTTGGGGAAGTTTGCAAAAGAGAACAACTACATGTAAACTACTCCAAAACTAAAGTTATGATTTTCGGTGCTCGCCCCCCTAAACATAAATGGATGCTAAATGAGCATCATCTGGAGCAAACAAATCAATTCACTTATTTGGGTATTTGTTTTAGGCAGAATGGAGCATGGTCTGGTCACCTATCAGCTATCAAATTGAAAGCCCAAAAATCTATGCAAACAGTGCTAAAATTTGCTAAAGTTAAGGGAGGTCAGCTAATTATCCCAGCCATTAGAGTTTTTGTAGCAAAGGTTATCCCTCAGATCACATATGGTGCTGAGATATGGGGTTGCTCAGCACCACACTCACTTGAGATCATACAAAACAAGTTTCTAAGGATATTGCTGGCCCTTCCTCCAGGTACGCCCACTAGTCATATAAGGGCAGAACTTGGGGTAATGCCAATAATATATTCTATCTGGCGAACAATGTTCTTTTATTATGTTAAAACAAACTATACATCCAACAGACTGATAACCCTTTGCGTAACGGAGCAGAGAAACCCCTACTTTAAAAACCACTGGCTGAGTCGTTGCAAAACAAGTTTAAAGAACCTTGGGTTTGACCCTAAAGCTGTAGTGGCAACTGATATACAACACAGCCATCAATTTATTAAAGATAGGTTGCAGGAACATTATGCTAAGCTGGATATGGAAGCAATTAAAATATCGAGATTCTCCTCTAGCTTCCCTTTCCTAAAAATCTCTCATGGGGAAGAGAAATCTCTCTCTGAGATCACATCCCCCCGTCTTCGCAAAGCTGTTATTAATTTGCATTTCCAGACAATGAAAACAAACTTTAGAGAAGGGAGATACAAGAACATCCCCCGAGAACAACGCTTATGCATTTGTGACAGTCACGAGGTAGAGGACACGATACATTATGTATTATATTGTAAACTGTATAAAATCCCTAGAGACAAATACCTAAAGAGATGCCTAGCACTGGTAGTTAATCTTAAAGATATGGATAAAATTATATATCTTCTGACAGACACATCTAAGTCCATTATGTTAAATATAGCTAGGTTTGCAGTGAAAGCAGCTCAGCTCAGAACTGCTTTAGAGGACAATGGTCATGTTTAGGATATGTGCCATTCTGATATACTACCTATACTGTATTTAATATATTTTACTCCGATTGAATTCTTATACTTTTCTGCTATGTATTGTATTGTATATTTTTTATGATTTTGGCTAAAACCTATTTTAGGTTGCCTAATAAATTTGATTGATTGATTGATAAGAGCATGGCTGTTCAAGGCAGCTTTTGACTGAATGCTTTCTTGGTTTCATTCTTGCTTGGTTTAACACTAATCCATTTTTCTCTGCTGCACCCAGAAACGGTTTGTTCCTGTTGGTTTATTATTATACTCACACCGGAGTGAGGTATTGTTGTTTTATGGATAATATTGTCATGCATCAATATTAGTCACCATCAAAAAATTCACACAGAGGAAAAACCATATACATGCATGGCATGTGGGAAGAGATTCAGACAAAATCATCACCTTGCTCGACATCAAAGAACCCACACAGGAGAGAAACCTTTTGAATGCATGGAAAGCGCTTCAGTAACAGCGGTTACCTTAGGAAACATGAAAGAATCCACACAGGAGAGAAACCATATAAATGTATGGAGTGTGGAAAGACCTTCAGTGTAAGCAGCAGTCTTAGGAGACATCAAGGAACCCACAGAGGGAAATAACCACAGAATTGCATAGAATATTGATAAAGCTTCATTCCTCCAAGGACCTTTACTCAATATCAAAGTACTTCCTCAGGAGTGAAACCTTATAATCGTCAGTCAGAGCAAAGTTCTTTCCTTACATGAAAGATGTACAAGAAAAGTTTTTCATACAAGAAAAACATTGTTTCAATTCACACAACCTCCACCAACTTCCAAGATTCTTTTCAAGAGTGAAGACGACGTATTTGTTAGCAACATGAAACTATTGTTCGTTTTATATCAGAGGTGATGATCGGTTGGCTCATTCCCCAGGAAACTGAAATATAATCTATGGATGTATATGTAATAAACCGTGGTGAGAAGCAGGTAATGTCTTGCTGTCCTCAACAGACTCCATGTATTGCTGCTTGGTTTTATCCTGCTCGTGTTCTTATATTGGATTTTTATGCTACGTTTTTATACTGTTGTTGTTTTATATTTTGAATAATTGTTATGGTTTTAATTTTTGTAAACCGCCCAGAGAGCTTCGGCCATTGGGCGGTATAAAAATGCAATAATAAAATAAATAAATAAATAAATAAATGCATGTTTGTTGTTTTAATACTGAATAGCTTTTTAAAATTTGTTAGCCACCTTGAGTTCCTTGTTTTTGGGGAAATAAAGCAGAAAATAGGATTTAAAAATTAAATCAGGGCACAACCCCATGGTGCCGTCAAGGGGCCATAGGATATTGAAAGTCTCCCTTTCCACTTGCTGCCAGAGGCCTCATTGCAGTAGCAGAAACCTCTGCTGCCATCAGCCCCACTGCCACCAGAACTCCAGGGGCAGGCAGAGGGGTGGTGGTAAACTCCAGGGGCAGGCAGAGTGTGGGTGCTCCTCATGACAGTACCTATAGCCCCATCCCCAAGAAGAGGCCAAAAATACAGGCAGCTGTGTGGAGTCCTATCAACAAACCAATTCATAGTTCTAATCCTACTAGGAGCGGGTCTTTTATAAAGAGGCCTGCAGTGTAGAAAAACGGGTCAGGTTGGGCCTTTCTCACCTGGTATTTGATGCCGTGGGGGAAATACTCCATGAAAACATCAGACTCGTTGCCCTGCACTTCCCGGTACTGGACGGGTTTTTCTTTCAGGAAGGAGTTGAGGTGGGTGGAGAGTAGAGCACATGCCCCCTTCTCGTCGCGGGAGGAATTCTGGCCTGGGAAAAGGGGAAAGAGCAGTTACTTGACAGGACTCATCCAAACTCCAATCTGAGGGAAATTAAACCTTCTGGCTACTGGCTTATTGTACTACCAATTATTTCCAACTTGTGTATATGATCTGTGCCTCTAAGAGTGAACTCAGGTGGTGAGTGCCAACAGAAACGGAGCGAAAACAGGGCCACTGAAAAACAAGAGGGAAGCATCGGCATGCTTAGGTGAACCTCGAAGTTTGCAGAAGCCAGCTGGAGTATGATGGGAGTTGTAGTCCAACACACCTGGAGGGGGTCAGGGTTTGGAAAGGCTGCTCTTCTGACTAAGCCCACAGAGGAGTTCTCCATCTAGACTGGTTTTATCTTGGCTCCACCAGGTGTGTGTCACTGCTTACTTACCAATCCAGATGTGCACACTGGAGTGCTCATCAGCTCCATTGTGAAGAATTAGATACGAATCCCCTGTATAGAATATGCCTTTCATCTCTGCTGGGACAGACACAGGCTTCATCTTCTCCACCCGCCAGATGTGTAGGCCTGGCTCTTTGACAGAAGCATCAAAGGGAGAGCCACTGCCAGGCAGAATGGGAAAAAATGATGCATTAGAAGCAGGAAGGGACAGGACAGAAAGAGACAGTAAGATGCATGGACAGAACATAAGAACAGCCATGCTGGATCAGACCAAGGGCCCATCTCGTCCAGCCTTCTGCTCACACAATGGACAACCAGCTTCCTGTGGGAAACTCACAAGTAGGATGTGAGTGCACCAGCACACTTCCACCCGTGTTCCCCAGCAACTGGTGTCTATAGACATCTGCCTCTGATACTGGAGGTAGCATAGAGCCAACAGGACTAGTAGCCATTGATAGCCTTCTCCTCCAGGAATGTGTCCAATCCCCCTTTAAAACCATCCAAAGTGGTGGCCGTCATTACATCTTGTGGCAGTGAATTCCATAGTTTAACTATGCACCATGTGAAGGAGAAGAGTCACTTTGGAGGTGATGAGAAGGGATGCGATATAGAAAAATTCATGGCTATCAGTGGCTACTTGATGTGATGGCAACATGCTGCCTCCAGTATCAGAGGCAGTATGCCTCTCTGTACACCAGTCACTGGGGAACCCGACTAGGCGGCTGCTGGCGCACTCACATTCTACTTGTGGGTTTCCCACAGGAAGCTGGTTGGCCACTGTGTAAACAGAATGCTGGGCTAGATGGACCTTTGATTTAATCAGTCATGACTTTTCTTGTGTTTTCTTTCAGGCCTAGAACAGGGATTCCCAAAGTGGCTAATGAGCACGACAATGAGACACAATACTTAAATGCAGCTGAAACACACAAAAACTAAAACCAGCCTCAGAAATCCTAGCTATGAGCCAGAACAATTCTGAGTTCTCTCCCCACCAAAAATGCTTTGGTTAATAAAATGTTTATTAGGGTTTGGTTGGATTTGGGGAATCAAAAGAGTCTGTTACCTTTTGGGGATTGCTGTGTACATGGTTCCAGGGACCTGTTGAGAAACAAAGATCTTAGTTAGGATTATCAAACACAAAGATTGCACATTTTACACAAATCTGTGTCCTTTTGGCTGCTGAAGACAGGATGCTAGTTGGCCACTGTGGAAAGCAGGATCCTGAATTAGATCCAGCTTTGGTTTGATTAATCAGGGTGCTTCTTAAGTTCTTACGTAAGCCTCTGAATATCAGTTTCTGGAGTACAAGCCACCAGGCAGGATTGTTGTCTTCATGTTTCCCTTGATGCAGCTGGGTGGCCACAGTTCAAGAGAAGATGCTGAGCTAAATAGATCTCTGGTCTGATCCAGCAGGGCTCTTATGCTCTCCTTCAGCCCATTGCAGCCATTTCAAAGACACTGATGGTTTACAGCATTGACTGCCAACTGTAGTTGGTCATGTGCCCCAGCGTCTGGTTTCTTAACGCACTTTTCACTCAGAAATGTTGGTCTCGATCACATGTCACTCATTGTCACATCAATCCTACTGATGGGGCAAGATGCCACTCTACTGTGGTGGGGAGGGGTGTGGGGGACAGCTGGGCCTGTTGACTTCCCCATTTTTGAAGCAAGTTAAACACACAGCTGGGATAGGGGCCTAGATTACGGTTGGTTGGCCCCACGCTTTAGTGTGTTGTATTCAGGAACAGTGTGTGCTCTTCCCTTAAGCACAATCCAGTACCTTTCTACTCATGACAATTATTATTATTATTCACATTTTTATACTGCCCCATAGCTGAAGCACTCTGGACTGTTTACAAAGATTAAAAAACATTAAAAACAATATACAAAATTTAAAGACACAACAGACAGTATACACAGTGACAACATACATCTAAAAACAACTTTCAACAATCAGCCAAACCTAAATAACAAATCTGGGCTTGGTTACAACTCATTACATGCTGCCAAGTTTTGACCTGGCACCGAAAAGATAGCAATGTTGGCACCAAGCGGGCCTTGTTGGGGAGATCATTCCATAATTGGAGAGGGGGGTCACCACTGCCGAATTCCGAGCCTCCCTCGGAGTAGGCTCCTGGAGGGGGACCTTGTAGATGTTGAGCTTAGTGTATGGGTAGGTTTGAGAGGCACTCCGTCATGTATTGTATGGCTTTATAGGTTAAAACCAGCACCTTGAATCGGTCTCAGAAACATACAGGCAGCTAATGCAAGCAGGCGAGAATCAGTGTTATATGTTTGAACCTTCTTGTCCCCATTAGTAATTTGGCCGCCGCAAATTGTGCACTGGATTGATCTGCTGCAGTAAAAAAAAATGCCTGTTGTGCACTGGGTTAATCTGTTGCACCTTAAAGACTAAGGGCCAAATTAAGACATGAGGCCATTCACATAATTAGCAGAGATACTCTGGCATTTAAAAAGAAAAGGGGTATAAGGGCACCTGATCTGGATTAGGACCTGGTGTGTGCAAAGGGGGTGGGGAGGGAGGAATTGGAGAGGACTAACTCTTTGCCTCCTTCTACAGTACCAATCTGGATCAGGCTCTCCAAGGAAGGCTTCCGTTGACACAAATGGGAGCTTTATTTCCAATGCAAATAGCAGGTCTCTCCTCCATTTGGATCAGGACTGATGCTGGCAGCAAGGAATTATAGCCCCCACTCGACCTCCATCATGGTCTCCATTTGGGTCATCCCCTCTGCACCTGTGTGCCTCAACAAAAAACACCCATGCAATTGCTAATTGCATGAATGGGATCATCTCTAATTTGACCCTAACACATACAAGCTTTTGTTGGCTCTAGTTCATGAATCTTGCATCTTGCATTTCCATTAAAGAACTGTCGAATACTGAAATGCTTATCTCCCCTTCATATAGGGGAGAAAATATTTGACATTTAGACACCACAAATATGTATAGCATTTCCTCAAATAGGCATGCAACACCAGAGTTCACTATCAGTTTTGAAGCAAAGCCGGCCTACCCAAAAATAAGAGAGAGGTTTCAACATGCTCTGTTAACTCTCTTAAGTATGCAGAAATCAATGCATTGTGTAGACTTGAAAGAGAAAGATGCCAAAACAGGCCTTATAAGGCTCTGTGAGCTTCCAGGATATACAGAATATTGCCATGTCAAGTTGAGGAGGGTGTGTGGGTCTATACGAGGTGTGTGTCGCATTGATGCCTCGAGCCCCCACTATCCCGCACTTGCGCTCCTGCCGGTTGTCTCCATGGCAAGGAGTGAGCATGAGGTTTGCCTCTGAAGGACCCGCCGCACACCTGTGCCGCCACAACCATGCCGCCATGCCTGTGCAGTGATACGCAACTGCGCATCATTGCACAGGCACCTCAGGGTATCCCCCACTTTTAAAAAAAATTTTTTTAGCCTTTTTTAACCTTTACGTGCTTCTCCAGCATGGGCATCCTTCTGCCCACGCCAGAAAAGTGCAGGCTTGCTGGTCTGTCCCTGTCCAGCCAATGAGCCCAATCAGGGGTCAGCCTGAGCTGGGGCACACCTCCAACACAACTCTGGAGCAAGGTGACAGACAGCAGATGCCGTTATTGCCTCACTGCAAGCGGAAAAAGTCAGGGTAAGTCCCCAACTTTTTTTAAACCAGAGGTTCAGGGGAAAACCCTGGGATTCCTCCACAATGAGTACTGCATCATATAAATGACCTACCGTCACTGTGGATCCATCCCGGGGCTTTCCCCTTGTCAAAACAGGCCCGAGGACAAGAAACTGGTCATATGTGGGGGAGAGGGAGAATTAGCTTATAGACAAATTCATGGGCACATTCTTTGAATATCTATTATGGCCTTTCCCAAGCTGGTGCACTCCAGATGAGTTGGGCTACAACTCCTTTCATCACCATTGCTCATGTTGGCTAGGGATGATGGACATTGGCATCCAGAGGACACCAAACTACCTTATATTGGGGGCTGGGGGGCCGTGTGCCATAAAATTAACACTATACAGGGGTGCTTTGGCAGGAAAGATAGGAGAAAGACACACCTGTCCTTTCCTACTCTCCAGAAGCCCACCAACCACCACAATATTGTTATAAAATGCCCATGTTCTGGACTGGCAGCCTCCAAACCTGAACCCTCTAGCACTAAAGGAACAAAGGAAGCTGCCCTGATACCAGATCAGATTATTTGTCCATTTCATTCAGTACAGTGTCACTTCTGATGGGCACTGGCTTTCCTTCCACAACAGCAGCTACCTGATCCTTCTAATCCACCACGGGAAAGCTTCAGAGAATGGGAAAGAAAGGTGTCCTTTCCCCTTTGCTCTCTTCCTGAAGCTCCCCTGCCCTCTGCAAGGTTTGAACAGGATTACAAGACTCTCATTCTAAACTCTCTGAAGTCTTGAACTCTGGTGTCAAGATCTGGAGACATTTTGTTGCAGGTCTCCACTTACTTCGATTTATGATAGAACTGTAGCTTCCTTCATATTTCAAGAGTGCAAAGACACTATGCCAGTGTCTGAACTATAGGCGGGACAGATGAAGGATGGACCCTTACCTTTTGCGATGGCCCTAATATTACTGGGGAGGGGGACTGATTTTACTAAATTTGGAAGGAGTCAGAGGGTGGCACTTGTGATTGACATCATCCTATGCATCCACCTTCCCACATAATTAACGCTGAAAGGCAGGCACATTTCCAGTACTCAGCTGAACAGACCGAAACGGAACAGACAAAAACTACCAATAACTGTTGCTTGCATTTGTCTAGGCTATTTGCAAAGTTCTTCTCCTGCCAACCTAATCTTTTTTTCGATTACATACAAAGGCAGCATTTTAGCCCTACCTTGTTTTCAAACATACACACTATATGGAAGACGGTTGTATTCACACTCACCGAGACGGTCACTCACCAGCAGCCTTTGCTAAAGTGAAACAGGAATGTAAAATTAGATTTCCTGGGCGGGGCCCTTCTTCGTCTCTCTAGTCAAACTTTTCATTGCCTCAGATCCTTTGTGGCTGCAGGAGAAAGAAAAATGTGCCAGATGTGGGCGAAAGAGGAGTGAGTCACTTCACTTCTGATTTGCGGTCACTCTGCAGTTTCCGTCATGTGCTCTGGGGGTAGCGCTTGCTGTGCTGTCGCCCTTTGACCCTCTCAGCATCACTTTGCTGGAGAGCCCCTCTGCAACAGCAGTGCGCCCTCAATGTGCCTGAAGCTATGCATCCATAGCCTGGCCAGTTGCCTCAGCGGAGCCTGGGTTTACCTCTCCCTCAGGTTACCATGGAAAAAAAGTTACAAACATCCTGCAATTTTTATGAAGGGAAATGGGAGACTCCACTCTCACAAAGCCAAAGATGGAAACCTAAACTGCTTATGTTTCGGTCCTTCCAGTTGTGCGCTGTTGTATTTGGCACGTTGCACACCTGTAGATAATAACCTCAACGAGACAATATTTACAGAGATTCTGTACAAGGATTCCATCACTGATACACCTTCCTTGCTTCATACAAGTGGACTTAAGATTTCAATAGTTTCTGTTCAGACAATAGGGTAAAGTCACAAAAATTGATGCCCTGGAAGGCATCACCTTACCTGCTTTGCATCCCTTATTTTCTGGGGTCACCACTGCAAAAATCCTCTCTGCCCAAGGCTACTTGTCTCAAGCTATCTTGTTGCCCGTAAGCAAAGAAAACATAAGAACACAAGAAAACATAAGAACATAAGAAGAGCCATGTTAGATCAGACCAAGGATCTAGCTAGTTAATAGGGTGACCATATGAAATGGAGGACAGGGCTTTTGTATCTTTAACACTTGTATTGAAAAGAGATTTTCAGCAGGTGTCATTGTTATGCAGCTTTAACAACAGTGAAAGCTGCAGGAATATAGCTAGAGTGACCAGATACAAAAGATGGCAGGGCTCCTAGAGCTTTAACTGTTGTGATGAAGAGGGAATTTTACCAGGTGCTGCACACATACAAATGACACCTGCTGAAATTCCCTTTTCCCTAATAATCCAGGACACCTCCTACCACTGGAATGCAGTTCCTGAGAGCGGCTGGTTTGGGATGACATGATAATCAATGGAGGGGGGATAAACAACTGTCAGTTGTGTTGCTTATCGTGTCATGTGGAGGGCAACACACAACGCACACACAACTGACAGTTCGCTATCTGGGCAATTAAACAACGGAGAAAAACAACGGGCTTGCACGTTGCTTATTCCGAACTCCGTTGACTAAAGTGTCGTGTGGAGGGGTGCGTGCATTAACTTCTTGCATTGAGTGCGTTATTACACAAGCCCATAGAGGCCGGCAGCAAGAGCGGCCGAACTCGCCCAGCCACTCTGCCACATCCCCAACATCTCGATGCCGACGTCGGCATAGCAACCAAAGATGCCTGCCTCCTCCCTCTGCAGCCGTCTTGGAGCTCACCAAAGGGCCTGCTCCTGTAAGCACACAGGGATATAATTACAATGCAAAACAATGCAAGGACAAGCTGCACGGACTCAAGAGGAAGTTCAAGGAGATCGTCACGTACAATAACAGAACCAGGGCTGAGCCACACACCAGGCTCTTCTACGACAAACTGAGTCGCTTGCTGGTGGAGCGCTACTATGTCGTGCCAGGGCACACGGTGGGCAGCAGGATCGCAACAGGCAGTGCACCTCGCCAGAGCCAAGGGGCCTGCCATGATGACACCTCCACCCGAACTCCCCCAAAGCACGTTGTTGGAGACGGAGCAACCAGACCTAGGCCCACCCTTGCAGAGGCCTACGAGCAGGCCTATGGGATTTCAAAGCCCCACTCTGCTGACACACTTGCCACCCGCGGTGGCCAGGACAGGATGCTCTTCAAGCAGCACCTCCCCTGCCACCATCTCATCCAGCTCCAACAGCCCAACATCATTCCTCAAGCTGTTCTGTGCAGAGCTGCAGGAGGAGGCAAGGCGGCCCGAGCCTCTAGTACCAGAGACCCAGCAGAGGGATGATCTACCAGGCCCCTCACGCCCACGGGTCCTGCCCAAGAACCAACCACCAGGGCTGGCGGCCTGGGCATGGGTCTCAGGGAAGCAGTGTGGACAGCAATCCCTATAGATATGCAGGAGGAGCTGGAGGGACAGGCAGAAGGTATACCTGCCTGCCCTGCCCAGTACATCACCGTCCCTGCCACTGAGCTCGCATCCCAAGTGGACACAGAGCGCTATTCTGGAGGGAATCGACTGGCACGTCCTGGACACCATTACGGAAACCGTGCCTATGACATGGGGGGGGTGAGATGAAATGGAGTGGCTCATGGGCCTCCAGGTGGGCAACGTCCTGGACCCAGAACTGTCACCGGCCCAGGAAGAGCTGCAGGGCATTGATATGCAGCCCACCGAGGAGACCTTTGTGGAAGCGGCCGAGATGGAGGAGGAGACGGTTCAGGAGGCCGACCTCCTAGTTGCAGAGGTCCTGGATGCAGAGGAGTTGGAGGGCCCTCCGCAGCAGCAGGACGCAGAAATGGAGGGGCCACCCCTCCTTGCTGTGGAGCCGCCACCCCGCCTGCTGCCGAGGAAGACGCAGGCCCAGCTGATGAAGCCAATCCCCTGACCAATGCTCAGAGGTGTGCCCGTCTTTCCAACAGTGCAAGGCAGGCAAAGAACCTGGTCACGGCCATGGAGGTGGCTGGAGGATGGATCCACGAGCTATTCACACGCATGGCAGGTGAGGAGGAGAGCAGACGCATGAAGGAGGGAGTCCTCACCGTGTGGGCGACGCGCCTGGCCACCCAAGCCATTGACAGATGCTCCCAGGCCATTCGGGAGTCGGGGCAGGCAGTGCGCCATGGCCTTGTCGACCATGTCAATGGGATGACTGAGGCCATGGCAGCCACCAATGCCATCATTGAACGGGGGATGCACGAGTGCACAGCTGCCATCGACCTCCAAACTGAGGCCATCAGGGTTGTCGCCCTGGCCTTCCAAGAAGCCTACCATGGTGGCCCACAGCCAGGGCTCTACGTGCCTCCCTATGGATACATGCAGCCTCAGCAGTACGTGCCTCTGCCTGCAGGCTCTGGATACCGGCCCCCACAACTGGCGATGCCTGCACCAGGCTTCTCTGGGATGGGAGGGGGGAGACCAGGGGGCCATGGTCGCCATTGCTCAGGAAGCCTGCCCAAATGTCCCTGGAGCTTCCCGCTCGACTCCGAAGAGGAGGTTGAGTATGGGGTTGAAGGACCCTTCCCACATGATATGGAATAGGGCCTCAATCATGTTAGCTCCCCCCTGTCCCATCTGCTGAGAGTCCTCCGCAGCACACACCCCATGCTTGTGCCAGGGTCCCTTATCGCTTTCCATTCCTCTAGCAACCGCCTCCTTCAGGCACTTCTGCCCACTCAAGGCCATGGCTGCCTCTACAAGAGAGGTTTAAAGCTCTTTCAAGGCGCTTAAAAAAATTTACCTCTACAAGAATGGAGCGCAAATCGGGCGTAGAGGCGCGTTATCTCTCCGATTATGCGCATTATCGAATGCGTGTTAAATCACGAGTTTTATTTTGCTCCGGCCGTTAAAGCGCATTTTGACTATGTGAACAAGCGCTTATGCGCATTAACTACTTGTAAAGCGCATTTTGGTCATCCGTTAATGTGCCTCGCCGCCTCTCGCTGCCTCTCGTGCAGAGGTATTAGGTGTAAATGCGCTTCAGCGATTATGCGCACAATCGCCTAACTGGGCGCAAAAGTTAATCCTTGTAGAGGGGACCCATGTTGCTGTGGTGCCCTCCTGTTATTGCTGTTCCCAGAGATGTCCCATTCCCTGCCCCACTGCCCTTCAGTGCAGCTCTAGCCTGTCGAGATGCCAGCACCCTACAGTTCCGCTAGGTCCTGCAGTGGCCGGCCCAGCTTTCACCCAATGGCACCGCCACAGGGCTCTGCAGCAAAGAGGTGGGTGATGGACAGGTGAGAGTGGGGGGTAGGGCCACCCCTAAGACATCTCTGGCACTGATGGCTGTTCTTACTCCTCTCTCCCCTTCTCTTCTCCCCCTCCCCCCGTGAAGCTGCTATTCCTCTGCCTAGCCATTCTCAGCAGGCTGCAGGGCAAATTGGAGCGGCGCCTCAGCACTATGGACTGTGTGGTCTTCTGTGTTGCATTCGACGCCTGGAGTGGACCGTCTGGCGGTGCCGCCTTGCAGTCCCCCTGTGGCCACAGGCCCTTCCATCAGAATGAGCGAGCAGCGTCCCTCCCCCCCTCCCCCAGTAGTGCCCTTGCTTCTTCATGGAACGCCGCTGTTCCATGGCCGACCCCCCATTCTGGCCTCTTCTTTCCACTCCCCTCTCTGGCAGGTGTGCAGTCGACATAACAATGGGGCCATGTAATGTTCTTCCCACACTGCCGTACTGGGCCGTCCCATGCTGGCCGGAGAGCTGCCCACTCCGTACTCCTATTATGGCCCTGCTCCATCCCGCCCACCAGTCCTCCTGTCATGCCTCCCTCCCCTCTGCCCACTCCACTGCCTTTGGCAGTGTCCCAGCGTAAGAGGCGTGTCCTCCTGATGCTACGATGTCAGTGGCCATGGATTTCGGCCTGCGGTACGTGCTGGGATACGACTGCGAGACCTGACGGAGATTCGAGGGTGGGGAAAATGGCGGGAGGGCTGTCAGTCATGGCCGCATACGCTATTAACACACGGAGCAGATGCCGCAGCCGCGCAACCGGGGGGGGGGGCAACATGTCATGTGGAGAGTACCAGTGAAATAACACATGGTGAGTGTGTTATTAACTCCTCCATTGCCTAAAGTGTTGTCCAAACTCAGCCAGCTTCTCCCAAACCCTAAAGAGGTTCAATAGCCCTGCTTTGTAGCAACCAGCTGATAAACATTAGCTGTTTGTTTGTGTTTCAAGAGCAGTAGTGAAGGGCTTTGAAGACTTCTAGGAACTGAATCAGGAGACATCTCTCTCTGCTATGGCAAGGAAACCACAGATATAACTGTAAGTATTTATGTAGGATCCAATGTAAATAAGTTTTGTTTGACATTTCAGCCACTACCAGCAAACTTGTTTCTGCTCCTGAGTTAAGCCAGAGGAAAAGCACCGGATAAATTGTTCTATGGGAATAATGTGTGTACCAGGATAACCTCACCCAATACACACACACACACTAGCATGAGTCTGGACTCGCATGTTCAAAAATAATGTAATATGGGAAACATCTGTGGTCTGTGCAAGCATTTTGAAAAGGGAGGGTTCATAACGGCATAGTGGCTGCGCTTACAATGGCATGACCACAAGGTGTCATCCTCACCCTACAGAGGAGAGGTAGGCGAGCAAAATGGATATTATTGAGCGTCTCTATATTAAAGGAAATTGTGTTGTTTACCTGGGGCTAGGGTGACCAGATAAAATCCAGGTCAGGGCTCATGTAACTTTAACAGTTGTAGAGAAAAGGGAATTTCAGCCAGTGTCATTTGTATGCAATTAGTTCCTGGTGAACCCTCTTCAACACAACAGGTAAAGTTGCAGGGGCTCTGCCTTCTTTTGTATATGGTCACTCTAGTATAGTGCCTGCAACTTTAACTGTTGTGATGAAGAGGGAACTTCACCAGGAACTAATTGCATACAAATGACTCTGGCTGAAATTCCCTTTTCTCTACAACTGTTAAAGTTACATGAGCCCTGACCTGGATTTTATCTGGTCACCCTACCTGGGGCTGTGGTGTTTCCTGGTTCTTTGGTGTGATTGGTAAGGGCTACATTACAAGGGATAAGAGGGGCGACAAAGCAGAAGATCCTGCTGTTTCTTGGGGCTCCTTTACATGGCACACACACGTGAATTGAGGGAGCGTCTCCCCTCCCTCCCTTCCTCCCTCCCTGGCATGTGTGCAAAGGACGGGGTGGGGGTGGGTGGAGTATTGTTTTCATCTGCTGTAAGTCTGCAACCTTTGGCACACTTATTTGGGAGTAAGCCCCATTGAACTTAAAGGGGTGCTCTTGTTGGAGAGGGGGATCAGATCTGTCTCCCTTGTTGCAAGGAACCATTTTACCCTCTTCTCCCTCCAATAGCAGGGAATGTCCTTCCTTAACAAGTTCATAGCTCCATGCCAACTTTACACACTGCTGATTTCACGCCGTGAAGGGTTTGTTCCAGATTATCTCTAATCTTTCTTAAAATATAAGGGAGGGAACCACGGAAGGCACCCTGTTTGTTGACAACATCATGAAATCTACATGCAAACTTCCGTGCATGCTACAGATTGTTTAAAGAAGCCCTCTGCCTTACAATGTCAGGACTTTCTGTGTGATGAAGAAACCCCCAGTACCTTCTATATGTAGAGGTCATTCTTTGAGTTGCCTTATTCCCACAGCATCTCTCAGCATTCTCCATGCTCTAGATGTAGCATGGTTTGAATGGTGATCTGGTCCTGAGGGACAGTATGTCATGTTCAGATGATGTTAGGATTGTGTGCACTGGATCAGTGTTTCTTAAGCCGTTGAAATGTGGGCATCCTCCTAAACTTACTCTGGGGTGTCTACACGCCAGCGCTTTGCAACTGCTCCCCCCAAAAACCCCACAGCATCGCTGCTGCAGGCTGGGAATGCTAAATCTAGATGGCGGGAGGGAGTGCTGGTTATCCTGTTTGTCAAGTCTGCCCCCTGTCCAATGCTCTGCATTCAGAGGCTTACCCTGCACTGGGTTCAGCCCCCTAGGAACGCCCCAAGCCTCCAGAATAAGGAGATAGAGTACCTCCAGGGCCTGCCCAAGACATTTTGCTGCCTGAGGCAGAGTGATAAATGGTGCCCCCACCAAGTCAGAATATTTTGGTATGTGTGACAGAAAATGCCATAAGCGCTTCTCTCCCTCCATGGCAGTGGAAATGCAATAACAACAAAATAAATAAACAATTTGCTGCCTTTTTATGATAAAGTTTACTCTCTGAGGCAACTGCCTTACTCTGCCTCATGGTAGGGCCGGCCCTGACTATCTCTGAATAGAGAATTTGTCCTTAGCTATTGTACTTAAAGCCAATTGATAGACCTGCCTTCTGCACATATTTTAAGCTGTCTCATGGGCTGAGAGGCAAAGAAATGGTCAGCAAGGCAGGGCTCTCTGTGGTTCCTGAAAAAAACCATGACATCCGGCAGACTAATGGGAACCACTTGTAAGGAACAGGGCAACAGCAGGGGGGGGGTGTGGGTGTGTGGGTGGGTGGGTGGGTGTGTTGGGTTCCCACAGACCTAGACGCAGGCTGGAGGAACATCTGAAGGGGAGCTACTGAGACAATGAAATGAGATGGTCCAGGTCTGCATGGAACAGCCTGATTTCCCACCATCTGTAGCCCACCTCCGGAGGTACCGCAAGCAAGATTATCCACCCTCCCGGGGCTGGAATGTGAGTTCTTCTGGGAGATGTGGTTTTCTCCAACGCGCTAAGGCAGCCTTCCTTTGCCTGATGCTCTCCAGATGTGTTGGACTGAAACTAACCAGCCTAGTCAATGATGCACTTAACCAGCCTAGTCAATGATGAAGTATCATGGGAGTTGTAATCCAACATCTGGAGGGCCAGATGTTCCTAATCATTGGGGTACACCAGCCTTCCCCAACCTGTTGCCCTCCAAATGTGTCAGATGGCAATTCTCCCTATTCCCAGCTACCATGCTGCTCTAGGGAGTGGGAAATGTGTGTGTGGGGGGGAGGTGGGCAGGCTCAGTCAATCCTTTCTTTGCAGATGTGGGAGGTTTGTTGTTGTTGTTATTGTTTCATCTTTTAACTCCCATGACTGCATATGTGGGGAAATGTTCTGCATAAACTGGTAAGGCACGAGACTTGAGTCATGGACAGTTCCTTGTGATTTTGAGCCCGTTTTGGCATTCCAAATTTCCCAACTGTGTTTGTGAATCAGACCTCCAAGGATGGCTATTTTTATATCTGGCAGGCCTCTTGTGCCTTGAAAACTGGGGTGGGACACCTGCGGCATTTCAGATGTTGTTGGACGCCAACTTCCATAAGCCATGCTGGCTGGGGCTGATGGAGTCTGTCAACATCTGCAGGGGCACAGGCTCTCCTCACCTGCTTTAAAAGGTGTGCCTCTTTTACTTTCTGCCTGCAAGAAGTAATCACGCACTGCCACTCCATAGAACATGTTTCAACGTGTCTGAAGAAATGAGAATTGCTCCAGTAGCCACTAAAAGAGAGCCAGTGTGGTGTAGTGGTTAGAGTGTGTGGACAGCAAGTTGGGAGATCCAGGTCCTAGTCCCTACTCACCCATGGAAGCTCACCAGGTGACTCTGGGCCAGACACAGACTCTCAGCCCAAGCTACCTCACAGGGTTATTGTGGGGCTAAAATAGAGAGGAGAAGGATTATGTCTGCAGCCTTGGGTTCGTGGGAGGAAAAACAGTGGGATATAAATCCTCCATGATCTTCAGGCCTCTCAGTCTAGACCTCTGATTCTTTTCAGGCCACGCCCCCTCTCCTAAAACCACACCCCATTTCCCCAGGCCACCATCACCAGTCTCACTCCAGGTTATCGGTATGCATTACTCTGTCCTGAGCTGTCCCCTAACGACGAAGCTGATAAAGGAGACCTAAACAAATTTCAGAAGGTGAATAACTGGATGCAAATGGCTTTCTTTTTGGTGTTGCATACTGGACAAAGATTAGAATCACATCTGTAACACCGCCCACATTTGGCTCTGGCTCCGCCCACTGCTGGAATATGGGCCTCAACAGAAAAATGTTTCCCTCCCTCCCTCCCTCTCTCTTTCCTCCTCCCACCTTATTCCTTGAGTTGGCCTTTGCATCTTTTTCCACTGGGCAAATGAAAATCAGTGCAGATGTTAGATCAGCAAGCAAATGGATCACAAAGCAAATAAACTGTAAATAGATAGCAACATATTTATTTTTCTCGTTGGTGAAGGATCCTGTGACACTGCAAACCCCACCCCACCAAAGAAAGATATGAAATAGTATCAAAACATGCTGCTTCCTGCAGCGAACAAAGCACATCTTTATATTTTTAGATACTGCAAAATATCTGTGAAGCGACAATTCCAAACAGAAATTTCCTTTGGAAATGTGTGAGGCCCTGAACTAAGATCGTAAAAGAATATGGATCAAGAGATCCTGAGAGGGCTCATATACCTTTAAGAGATGTATACCAGAGGAATTCCACCAGGTATGGCTCTCCTTGCCATCCCATAAAATAAAGAAGTAGCAATCTGTGGGATTCATTTTTCTGAGAATTCATACATAGGATTGTGCTGTAAATGGCTGTTTATATACCTAGATCTTCTTACCCACATCACTTTTCTTACTAGATCAAAAAGACATATATATCCCCCCCCCCAACTAGATGGCTTAAAGTGTGAAGTCACAATAAACCTAAGAACAAGTGAATTGCTCAACTGAACTCCCAATGTGTAGGCTGACCAGATAAAATCCAGGTCAGGGTTCATGTAACTTTAACAGTTGTAGAGAAAAGGGAATTTCAGCCAGTGTCATTTGTATGCAATTAGTTCCTGGTGAAATTCCCTCTTCATCACAACAGTTAAAGTTGCAGGGCCCCTGCCTTCTTTTGTATATGGTCACTCTAGTATAGTGCCTGCACCTTTAACTGTTGTGATGAAGAGGAAATTTCACCAGGAACTAATTGCATACAAATGACACTGGCTGAAATTCCCTTTTCTCTACAACTGTTAAAGTTACATGAGCCCTGACCTGGATTTTATCTGGTTAGCCTACCAATGTGGGCTTTTGATCATCTAGTCTAGGTTGACTAGGCCCTTTGAGCAGTCTCAAGCTCATGAACACAACAAAACATATGTCATCTGTAATAGTCAGAGAAGCTCTGTAAGCAAGGGGCTGTCTATATGCCCTATTTACCCTGAGGTGGCTGCGCAGTGGCACTGCGTTGGTTACATGATGTAGCAGCCAACTCGCAGCCACCACAGGGTTTTCCCCTGAAACTGCCCCTTAAAAAAGTAGTGGATTTACCGCAACTTTTTCCTTTCCTCCGAGGTCACTACCGTACCATATTTCCACTGTCTTGCTTCCCTTTGATGCTGGAAGCATTCCAGGGAGGATTGAGGCCCGCGGTAGGTTGCCTGGAGCGCAGGAAGGCAGGGCAGAGGGTAGGGGGCATATTCCACATGCCCAATGGCCACCAGAAAGCCCACACTCCCTCCTGCCAGGGGTTTGACTGTTCCCACCCCAAAGCTGCAATGCTGCGGGGTTTCTAAAGAATGTGCGGCCAAAGCATCACCGCACCATAAAGACACTCCCCAGGACTGTTTAGAACACAGCACAAAATATCTACCTCTTCCTTCCTAGTTATTAATCATGCTTATGGCTATCTATTACCTCCAGTATGCCTCTGAACACCAGCTGCTGAGGAACACACTCATATCCTGCCAGTGGGCTTCCCATGGGCATCTGGTTGTTCCATGTGTGAAAAGAATGCTGGTCTGTATAGGCCTTTGCTCTGATACAGGAGGGCTTTTCTTCTGTTCTTCAGGGCTTTTGCTCAAGGCTGCAGACAGATCGGTGTGACTTCTGGGTTTTATATTTTTCAAAACGGGGGTAGGAGGATTGGCCAGTGTGTATTTCTTTGTCCTGGCAGCTCTAGGAGCCGTCTGAAACATGCAAGGTACCTAGTACAGCTTTCCCCAACTTGGTGCCTTCCAAAATGAAATGTGTTGGATCACAATTCCCATCACCCCTGCCATGGCTGGGGATGATGGGAACTGTAAGCCCAACACATTTGGAGGGCATCAGGTTGAGGAAGTCTGACCTAGTGGAACCTAGACCAATTTGGTCTACTCTCGCTTCCTGCACTCCATCTTAAGACTAAGGGCCTGTTCAGACAACACTCTAAGCCTTGGCTAGGCAGCTAACTCTTTTGCAGCAAATGGTTAGTGAGCATGTTTAAACTGTGGTTATGTAGCCGTCATGGTTAGGAATGGTTCACATGACATACTAAGCCATAACGTTTAACTCAAAATGCTTAACCACTATGGCTTAGCATGTTGTCTGAACAGGGTCTAAGACTGAATGCAGACTTTGTGGTTTCAACATTAAGCCAGCTCCCCCTCCTCTCCTACCCCCACTTTTGCTTTGGCTTGACGCAGAATTCTGGAGAACTCAAATGCTTGTGACTTTCTGCTTGGTCCTAATTAAAGCATTGGCCGCCTGTGGATCTAGGTATTTTGGCATTTCCCTTATGGACTGACACAGCTTTTCTTTCCTTTGCTCTGTGTGTATGTGCGTGTGCGTGTGTGCGTGTGCGTGCGTGTGTGTGTGAGAGAGAGAAACCACAAGTGAGTTGATCTGCTCCTTATCAGGGTGGCCTGCCTAGAGGGGGTTCAGCTTGCATTTTGGACAAAAATTTCCAGGCTCCCAAAAGGGAGCAGGGGAGAGGTTCCAACTGAACCCTGTGCTAATGCTGAGCGAAAGATTAAAACTGGGCTCGGAGCCAAACCCTCCCTCCTCTTCCTCCCCCCACCCCTGCCCTTCTCGCTCAGGCTGCAGCCAAAGTCTCTCTGCCTCGCGCTCGGAGAGAAGCAAGCAGGCCCAAACGGACTGCCATTCACGCCCAGAGAGCCTTCTGGACTTCAGCTCCTGCTATTGCTCCATACTTGAACTGCTAGTGGCTTTTGCAGGGACGGAGCCCTTGAGTCGTGGATACCCTTCTAATAGCTTTAGCTCATGCTTCTGTTTGGCAGTGGATTCCTCTGGGAGAACTGGAAGCGCCCAGGATTTGTGGCTATTGTCCAGATATCTATTATTTACATTCCAGCTTTCCCTGGCAAGGGATCAGGAAGGAGGGATCAGGAAGGAGTTCTTTTGCATGGAATGCGAAGCCAGAAGTTTCTGACTTTTTTGTGTCTGTACATCGCTGGCTCCTTACCCTGCTGTCTACTTTCCATCGCTGTTCTCTCTGTAGACAGGTGGGATCACACCTCCAAATCAACACCTCTGGTAGAAACATCGAAACAGAATGGATGGAAGGCATTTAAGTTTTGTGGGCACATATTGCTTTCCCCCTCTTGGGAGAGAGGGAACTCGAATTGCTGTTCTTGATACAAGACATATGGGGGTGGGGAGGGTTGAAATCTTTTGAGTAGGGCTGTTGAACCTCTTTCAGCCCAAGGAAGCAATTTAATTTTGGAGAAGCTCTTGGGGGCTCCATATAATAGCAGTGGGCAGGGCCAAAAGCAAAGAGGGCAAGGCTAAAATGCCAAAATACCAGCGTAGTTTAGCTTGAGGCTCTAGCAGCCAATAGGCTTGTTCAGACAACACGCTAAGCCATTGTTAGGCCGCTATCCCTTTTGCAGCAAGTGGGTTAGTGAGCGTGTTTAAACTGTGGTTATGTAGCCACTATGGCTGCCTCTACAAGAGAGGTTTAAAGCTCTTTCAAGGCTGATTAAAATTTTTACCTCTACAAGAGAGGAGCGCAAATTGGGGGCTGAGGCGCTTTAAACATCCGATTATGCGCATTATCGAATGCGCGTTAAACCGCGAGTTTTAATGTGCGGCAGCAGTTAAAGCGCCTTACCACCGTGTAAACATGCGATTCTCCGCATGTCAACAAGTTTAAAGCGAGTTTTGGTCGTCCCGTAATGTGCTTCGCCGCCTCTCGTACAGAGGTATTAGGAGTAAATGTGCTTCTGCGAATATGCGCATAATCGGGCAGCCAGGCGCCAAAGCGAATCCTTCTAGAGGGGATCTATGATTAGGAATGGTTTACACAACGCACTAAATCATGGTTCACATGACATGCTAAGCCATAGCTTTTAGCTCCAAATGCTTAACCCTCATAGTTTAGTGTGTTGTCTGAATAGGGGCCCTTTCTGGTGAAAACCACAAGAAGTTTTGTTGTGACTAACAGAATTAACCATAAGGCAAACAGATTTACTGCAGCATCAGATTTCGTGCCCTAAAGTCAACATCATCAGATGCATGAAAGGTTATCCTCAGTCAAGCCTGGCATCAGCACCTGCTACCCTTGAGCGGCTAGGGTGGCCATGTGTTCTCTTTTACAGTCCTCTGTTTGAAGGCTGCCGAAGATGGGCCTCTGTTTTGAAAGTGTTCTCTGTTTGAAGGTCTGTCCACTCCAAGTCCAGTATAAACATAAAGAACCACAAGAAGGTTCTTGTGCCTCTACAAGAGTGATTTAAAGCTCTTTCAAGGCACATTAAAAAAATTACCTCTACAAGAGTGGAGCGCAAATCGGGGGTCGAGGCGCTTTTTCTGTCCAATTATGCGCATTATTGAATGCGCGTTAAATAGCGAGTTTTAATTTTCCGTGGGAGTTAAAGCGCCTTATGACCATGTAAACAAGCGATTCTCTGCATATCAACCACTTTAAAGCGTGTTTCATACTGCCGGTTATGCGTTTCACCGGCTGTCGTTTATAGGAATTAGGCGTAAAAGCGATGGTGAGATGTGCATAATCGGGCAACCGGGCGTCAAGCCGAATTCTTGTAGAGGGGACTTCAGCAAGGCACATAGGTCACCTGGCTACAGTCCTCCATACTGTACCATATTTCTATTTAAGTTATAATGATTATTTTTAAATTTGCACCTGTCCATATAAGTTAGCACACACCATTTTTATGCCAATAGAGGTCCTCTTTTGTACTTTTTTTGGGTGATGCATAAGTGGCCACCCGAGGAGCAGCTGCTGGGGCTCACCAACTGATTGGGGGTTGTGGGTGAACTGGGGAACTACCTGGTGATGTGAGGAAGGAGACATGGGCTTTTGCGGAAGCCCCAGAGGACCAAATTGAGAATGAAAGTGAGCCTGAGATTCAATCCCCCTGCTATAGAGGACGCTCTCAGACTATATGAACTACCACTCTGTCTACCTAAAGAATGGTCAGCCAACAGCCATAACAATATCCTTTGTTTTGGGTTTTTGGAGGTATTATTACCGGTAATCATTTGCTATGATGTGATGAACTGGTAAATACCATAGAAGAGTGCTGGAGACAGTTCTGCTCTGAGATGCTGTATTGGGAGGGAGGAAATGAACCAAGCATCCTTTTTCAAACTGCTTTAGATCTTATCTCAGATTGCTTTTGATCTCCTCTCTTGCTCTAAGATGTTCACATAACTACCATTTTATTAATGATTTATAGTTTCTTTTAACTCACCTATGTGGATACACTGCCCTTCCACAGTGGCTTACAAAATTCTGAGAGTGCTTCCAGATGAGGCCTTCCTTGTGCGATTGCCTGCCGCATTCATGGAATTTTATAGAGGGGTGGAATTGTCTTCTTCCATTTATACTCATCCTATGTCTTTCCATCCCATCCTCCACCTTTTTTCACACCATGGAGGGAAGGACAGTATAGGTGGTCAGTGTCTTTTGATTGGTAGCGCTTGGAGCTGTCCATATGGAAGCATCCTAAAATACATGGAAAATATAACAGCAGTTTCTCCAAACCTCAAAATCATTTAAAAAGAAATCAGTAGCGACAGCTAAGCTTTTTTTTTTTTTTACAAGTACAGCAAAATTCAAGCAAATCCACAATAGAATAATTGAGTCTTCAGAGATGTTTGTTTATATTTTTAACCCAGCAGTGATGCTGAGACCATATCTATTTATTTTTATTTTATTTTATTCCTTATTGCATTTATATCCCACCTTTTTTCCTCCAAGGAACTCAAGGCGGCATACATAATCCTCCTCCTCTCCATTTTATCCTTACAACAACAACCCTGAGAGGTAGGTTGGACTGAGAGTCTGTGACTGGCCCAAAGTCACCCAGTGGGTTTCCATAGCTGAGTGGGGACTAGAACCTGGATCTCCTGACTCCCAGTCCAACACTTTAGCCACTACACCACACTGGGCAGGGAGTTTAAGAAGTATGGAGCCTCCACTGAGTAGGTTCTATCCCTAGCACCTACCAACCTGATGGTTTTGACTGGTTGGTCAGAGAACAAGGCCTGCAGTGCTTATTTTAATGCTTGGGCAAGTTCATGCAGGTATAGAAGGTCCTTCAGATGAAGTGGTTCCAAACCATAGGTTAGCCTTGCCCAACATAATTACCTTTTCAACTTCCATAATCCCTGACCATTGGCCATGCCACCTGGGGCTGATTGGACTTGTAGTCCAAAACATCTGGAGGGCAACACACTGGGGAAAGCTGTAAAGCACCAGCACCTGCAGGCAACCAGCACCTTGAGCTTTTCACATGTGGATTACAAGTGCCTCTCTGCTTCCCTTTTGCACAATGACCAGAGGTTAACCTACATAACAAAACACATCATTTAAGGAAACTTTCCTGGATGGAAATGCTCTGATGGCTGGTTAATGCAGAAGAGAAAGTAGAGGAAAGGCACTTGTAATGCAAATGAGCATTCTGACCAATAAGCAAAGCCTAGGTGGAGAAGTAGGATGAGGCGAGAAAGAGGCAGGCAATCCAGGTTTTATAGATAAAATATGCTTCTCAGCTTCTAGTTCTTACATCCCAGCTGCAACAGCTGAGCGCATACATGCCGCCTTCTTTGCAAAAACCGATTTCTAGAACATAATGGGCATCCTTTCTTCTCAAGCGTATGAAAAACAAAAAGGTTCTGTTTGGTTTTCAATTGGTCTCAGGTTGCCAGCAATAAAATGCATTTGTGCTCTGCTGTTTTTATTTTCAAAAGATGTTTTGCATTTCAGGCTGCTTGCCAGTAATAAAACGTATTTACTATGGACTGTATTTATTTTAAGGGATGTTCCGCATTACAGATCCCAAAGCCCCCAAACTGGAGTCTCTCTCTTTATGGCTTGCTACAATACATCAGATGAACGGATGTATTTGTGATCAGCACATGTAGTGCTTGAATTACCGGGAGTGGGGTGGGTAGCCATGTATCCTATTTTACAGAGGACAATCCTCTATCGCCTGTCAAAAGCAGTTCTCTATTTGCAGGCATCCCCTCTTTGAAGGGCTGACCAGCCCAGGTCCTATTTAATTATCAAGAAGAGAGAGTAGCAGGGCCTTGAATTTTCCCATCAAAACATTTAGCACCATGATGAGATGCACTGTATTTCTGTTTAAATGATATGAATTATTCCTAAATTTGCATCTATACATATAAATGTTATGCAAACCTGTACCAAATTTGAGATCGATCCCTCCAACTCTCAATTTTACATGAATTTATTAAAGATTGTTTCTGTTCTGACAGATCAGAATGACAGCTCGCCAGACCTGATAGAACAGAAACGATCTTTAAAAAATTAATATAAAATCGAGGGTTGGCGGGATCGATCTCAAATTTCATACACATACTTAGGCATACCCCAGAAGCACTGTGACCAAGTTTCAAGCCTCTAACTTTTAAAATACAGAAGTTATAGATATATTTATATGGCAGTCTGATAAAACGATAAAATCGCCCGAAAATTATCATCTTAGATGATTATCGTAGGTTTTTCTATTGTATCGTTATCGTAACTCATGTGCACGATAAAGAGCATATTGTATCGTTATCGTAAATTCTAACGATACGATACACATCCCTAGTTTTTGGGGTCTTATTTTGCGATGGAAAAAAGGGCGGAAGGAGCGGGAGATGTGCAGGTTCACTGTGTCATCAAAATGACATGCGAACATCCATGAGGGGCCAGTCAAGAGCGTGCTATAAAATGCTCCCTGAAGAAGCTCTCAGGTGGCAATCTTTGAGGACAATTAACCTCTGTATGACCCATGCATTATGTTTATTTCTGAACAGTTGCCATTTAGCATAAAAGGTTGAGGGCCTCGTTTACCTTTTTTGGAATTAAAAAAAAATCCATCTAAAAATATAATTCCTATAGAGATCATAAACCTCCCAAACACATTGCAAACTCCCAAATGTAGGTTTATTACCTTGGGGAGAGCAAAGCCAACTTCTTTGGAAATCTGGCGATGTTTAAAAGGCTCTGCTAGTCCTTTAGATCGTTTTAAGTTTAATGCATGGAAATGTCTTAATTTTTCCATGATAACCTCATTCCAGCTTCCAGGGATGCCATTAGGTTGAGATTTTGGGACACAAGTCCAGCACTCCACTCAGCATAATGAGAAGGAGGGCCCCTAATTTCAACAAGGCTGGCTGACCACAGTTTGAACTTCACGTTGCCATCTAAAGACCCCCCTATCTCTCTCTCTCTCTCTCTCTCTCTCTCTCTCTCACACACACACACACTGTAAAACCATTAAATGCAGTGTCTAAAATCACCTAGCTACACCATTGCCAATTTCTAAGGCATCGTTGTGTCAGATTTGGAACAAGGGATTGTAGCTCCCAGTGGTCCTAAATTTGGACTTTTGCTGGGGCCTGATAGATGTGATGACCTCATATCATGCAGATTTTTTTATTTTATTTATTTCATTTCTAACCTGCCTCTCCATCTAGATCGATAACTCAGGGTAGGCTTAAGTTCAATCAGGATAGGCTTAAATTCCAGGAGGGAAGATTTCCGTTGAACATTAGAAGAAGTTTCTTCATGGTAAGAGGCAAGAGCAGTTCAGCACTGGAGCCAGTTACCTATGGAGGTGGTGGGTTCTTTGTCATGGAAGTCTTCAAGGGGAGGCTGGGCAGGTTCTACCTCTGAATCTCCTCCATCGAGAGAATGAGACCTCTCCGACTCTTAAGATGCTATGATTCAAAGGGCGACCCTTTCAGTTCCTTGTAATGCAAACTTGGGACTACTTACCAGAACGCTTTCTGCTCTTGTGCTGGAGTTCCTTGAACTTAAGAAAGCCAGCTCATCATTTTGTAATTTCTACCTCCAGGATTTTTGGTTTAATTAACAATATTTTACATAACATGCTAACAAGGGACTTTTGTTGGCTTTGGGAAGCTCAGAATGCAGCCCTTTGCACATACTTACAATTTCTGAACTTGATCTTTCATTAGGCCTGGCTGTATAGAGCAAAGGCTTAGAGGGTTTCTGCATTCCTAGTCAATGCTGGCAAAGGAAAGGGAAATACTGTCATGTTCTAGAGTCAGTGCTACAGTTAGAAAATGTCAGATTCTGGATTTAATGGCCTTATGGAGGGTGGAGGGAGAATCCCCTCTTTAAACGGTAGTATGTATTACTTATCATTTACTTCAAAATGTGGCAAGCCAGCCCTACTGCATTTGGGGTCCCTTCCGATCATTCCACTGAATGGGGCCCTGGACCTTTGCCTGAAAGTCCTACCTAAATGACACCGATGTCTATGGCAGGGTCAACGTCAGCACTTCGCATCCTTGGGTAGCTTCCAGAGCCCACTGCTATTGCCTGACCTGGTTCCCCTTCTTTATTTTATTTGTCTGGCCCAGCACTTCACACGGTGCCAGGCAGCTGGATCTAGCCATGCTTTTAATTTCCCAGAATGCCCCTGACCTAACATCGTTCTGGGGCATTGTGGGAAATTTAAAGGATGGCTAGATCCAGCTGCCCAGTGCTGCCCCCACTTCTTTCATTACAGGCAGGCCATTCTCTCCTCATCCTACCTAGAGAAGCTGGGGATTGGACCTGGGATCTTGTGCAGGCAAAGCAGGCGCTCTACCATTGAGTCACAGCCCCTCCACATTATCACATGGACGGCAGAATGAGCAAGTACACAAGTCACCCTGTCAGTCTTCTCCACTGTGGTGAGATGTCTTGTATTTGTAGTGAAATACTATTTCTACATGTACACCTATACATATACTCTTGCATGTGGTGCAAATTGGTGCCCTTTTCTGACCTCTTTGTTGATGATTTATGTGTGGCATGTCTATCGCTTTTCCTTCTCTGCAGATTGCGTAAAGCAGGGAGAGTCATGTCAAGCAGACATCGCAAGGTGGCGCTGCATCCTTCCGAAGCTTATCCAAGGTATTGTTTTCATGCCAAAGCTGTGATGTGGCTGTCTTTTTATGTGCTTGCATAGATGCAAATATTAGTGAGGCAGGGTTGCCTTGACAGGAAGGAGGAAACCGTAAGCCCAACAGTTAATTGATAGTTGGGCTCCAAATGGAGCACAGGAAGGCACTTCTGGTGCGCTCCCCCCCCCCCTGCATTTTCATAATATAACCACAGGAATATTAAGTAGGACTGATACCAGATGGAATGAATACAATCAAAGGCAAATGCAAAACTGGGAAATCGGAGAGACTCCTCTCCAGTAAGTGCATTGGAGGATGCAACCTGAGCCACTGTTTAGATGTCACATAGTACCTTTTTCAATACCAAGCCCAGGTTTTTGAGGTCCCTTGGGCAAGGCACACGCAACGAGTCTACCTTTTCAACATCATTGTCAACAGGTCCTCCTCCTCCTCCTCCTCCTCATTGCTCCCACTAGCAATGTACTGCATTTGAACAGTGGGACGGCCATGTCATTGCCACATCACCCTATTAACAAAACGATGGTCACTTACCAGTGTTCAGATGTTATGCTGATAAACAATGGACACTAAAATTCTAAATGATGCATATATCCACTGATCCATCTGTACAGTTTGTGCTTTGATTTTTCATTGCCAAATTTATTAGAATTATGGGTGTTTCTAGTAACATCACCCATGATGGTGATGATGATGGAGGGAAATGGAGAGTGTTGGAACCCTGAACCCTGAACACACTGCAACATTTGTGGGAGGTCCCAAAGGTTTGTTTGTTGCTAAATAGTTCTGAATATAGGGGTAACTAGCCATATACATCTCCATATCACAAACTAAGTGTGATAGCATTGGGATGTATCGCATGTTGTACCTTGAACTGCAATGCATGAGTGAGCCCCATACAATAGGAAGACAAATTCCTTCTCACAGCTGGGAGAGAGCAAATCCACCCTCCTAATTGAGCGAAGTGTTGACAAAGCTGACAGGGACCTGTGAACATTTCCTTTACTAAGCTGACAAGTAACTCTCCTGTTTCCTTTACATTGTTGACAGATGTGCCTCAGGCTAGAAAGCCAGGGTTTCAGAACCCTCCTCTCCCTTAACACAAATAAGGAACTGACATGCTCGGTAGAAGCCTTCCCCAACTTGTCAGCTTCCAGATGTGTTGGACAGCAACTCCTATAATTCCCAGTTGGCATAGCCATTGGCCATGACGGCTGGGAATTATTGGAGTTGCGGTCCAACACAAGAGACCCTTAAACTCTCCTACACAGCATTTTCTGAATGACTCAACTTTGGCACCAACGGAAACCATTCCTCTTTTGATGATCTAGGAAATGATGATCTGATGACCTAGGAAAGACCAATGGGGTGGAAGGGCAGGATTTATAATTGCTATAGAAAAGGGATATCAGAGAGTGAGGTGGGATTGTGGGAACCTCAATGGACACCAGGATTGGCTAGACGGAGACGGTAGCACCCATCCGTTGCAGTTAATAGCATACTGTAGCCAAATCCCAGGGCTGTTTGCGTTTGCATCTACAGAGTCGTCATTTCAAAGACTTTGTATTTACTATTCAGCAGTAGGAAGAGCTTATATTGAGGATTGGGCAGCCTAATTAAAGATGGGTATTGACAGTGTTTGCATAGATAGTGATTTTGCTTTAGTGGACACACTTTTAAGTCCCTGATGGGCAACTTGTGAAGAAGGAAGGATCACGAGTGAAAGCCAGAATGCAACTTCTTTTCTGTGGCCTTCTGTGAAAGCCTGGTTAGTGACAGGGAGACTTGATTTGATGCAGCATCTCAGTTGCCCTCCACCTCAGAGCCTGAGGCCATGGGATTAGCAGCTGCCAATACATCTGGGTCTGGGAGAAACGGTAAGCCTCCCCCCTGTAATGAAGTCCACAATCTCCATCCACAACTCCTCCCTGTATCATTCTAGAAACAGTAGCTAAGGGAGCCAAGGCTCTTCTGGCTTCCTGAAATTTGAACACTAGAAGTTGTCACAAAGGTGTGGGATGTAGGGTGACCATATGAAAAGGAGGACAGGGCTCCTGTATCTTTAACAGTTGCATAGACGGGGAACTTAAGCAGGTGTCATTTGTATATATGCAGAACCTGGTGAAAAATTCCCTCTTCATCATAAAAGTTAAAGCTGAAAGAGCCCTGCCCTCTTTTGTACTTGGTCAAGAGGGCAGGGCTTCTGCAGCTTGAACCATTGTGATGAAGAGGGAATTTCACCAGGTGCTGCAATCATACCAATGACACCTGCAGAAATTCCCATTTCTCTACAACAGTTAAAGATATAGGAGCCCTGTCCTCCTTTTCATATGATCACTCTAGGTATCTGGGATGATATCTCCAGTGTCAGAGGCAGTATGACTATTTACACCAGTTGCTGGGGAAGATGGGTGGGAAGGTGCTGTTGCACTCATGTCCTGTTTGTGCGTTTCCCATGGGCCACTGGTTGGCTGCTGTGTGAACAGAATGCTGGACTAGATAGACCCTTGGTCTGATCCAGCAGGGCTCATCTTATGTTCTTATGGCCCCACTTGTCTGATGGGGCGCCATCCCAGTTATTGTCAGCTTCCATCACTTCTGAAACTAACCCACCATGCCACAGTGCCATCAAAGTGCTGCACTGATATTTTGGAGAGATAGCTGTTGCCCAAATATCTCAGGGTCATTCTCCTAGGAGGATAGGTCGCTTTCCCACTAAGAGGCACAGAGTCAAAGATCCGATCCAATGCAGTTTTACTTATGGTCAGCTGAGCAGGTGTACTCTTGTTAGCAAGCACCACCAAGAGCCACACCACACATACACAAGCGATTCTTTTTATGCAGTACAGTAAAATATCTACGTCCCTACTTCATACAGCGCAAGCGCAAGCAAAACCCAATGCATTCCAACGAGAGAGTCACTGCCCTTTGACACACTGTTGAAAGCCACTGCGCATGTTTCAGTTGTTGCTGGGTTAAATTCTGCAGCTTCAGATAAGGTGCGCTGATGGCCTTGCATTAGGAGGCTCTTCAGACAAATGTTATAACCAGATGAAACCAAGCTTGTGGCAAGGCCCTATCTGCCATGTATGCACTTTAAAATTCTCTTTCAGCCTGGAGCCAGTGTTCCCAGCATTCTGTACTTGTAAGCAAAAGATGGCTACACCTTGGCTATCATAGCTAGGCCACCCAAGTAACTCCACTAACCCCTTTTGGTGTTCCTGGTCCTGGTCCATGATTGCTTATTCATAGATTGCCTAGCCTATGATTACTGATAAGAAATCCCTACTCGTTTTGCACCTTGCTTCCAACAGAGGCCATATTCCAGTTTGCCACCTTCTGCTCCAATGCAAACAAAAGCATCAAAGTGCATATTCTTTAAACAGGAGTGATGCCCTGATCCCTGCACCAATTGCTCATGAGAATTTTACAAGAGTAAGATTTATTTTTGTTCTGTCATTGATACATTAATGAAAAAGAGGGCATACATCACCAAATAAGAGAAGATTTGTGTATATTAGTGTATAGGTACAGATGCAAAGTCAGAAATATTTACTATGATGTAAATAGAAATACAATACATCTTTCCATATTGGAGAAGAAGACCGAGCCTTTCTACACAAGGCATTTATTATGTGCTCGTGATTTCTTACTTAGAGTAGTTTGTGGGTCCTTTACACAATATCATCATCCTCTAGGGCCTCTCCCATGCTGTGCAACGTTTTAGCAGAATTTTTTTTTAACTTGGAAAATCTGGTATTATTTGTGAATAGCGGGATAAAGCCTAGTGTAATTGGGCAATTCCACTACACCACAGTGCCACCTAGTGCTTGTGTAATGGAACATCAGGAAAAGAAAAGAGAGGGGGAAACGGGTGGGGGGAAACACGTGTAAAGGAGCTGATCTTAATCCTGCAAAGAATCAAGAAACAGAAGCCTTGGTGAAGTGGCGGGTTAAAAGCCTCATGTAGAAAAGCCCTGTGTCCAGGGCATTTGTGTGCCTCTTGTTCAGTCTGCTGTCCAGGTGCTCACTGTTGGCGGACAAAGTCAAGGCCCCTGCTGCTCTCCCTTCTTGTGGTTCTTGATCTTTAAACTGGACTTGGACCAGACAATCCTTTGAATAGAGCAGCATCTCCCAACCTTGTGTTCTCCGGATGTTTTGGACTAAACCTCCGTCATCTCCATTTAGGATGGACAATGACCAGGGATGATAGGAATTGTAGTCCAAAATATCTGGAGAGCATCAGGTTGGGGAAGGATGATAGAGGACTGTCCCCTCTAAAGTAGGACACATGGCCAGCCTATTTGTCCACATTGCCTCTGTCTGCCGCTGAGAATATGGTTGTTTGCAGCCATACACAGCCGTTGCCTTATAGCTGATGAGATTCTTAGTCAATCTAGTCCTGTAGTGTCTACAGTGATTGACAGCAGTTGTCCCACCAGCTGCTACTGGATGCTTTGAAATTGCTGTTTCCGTCTAATAAAAACATTATTTATTTATTTATTTATTTAAAAAATAGGGATGCTGGGGATTGAACCAAGGACCTTTTGCATGCAAAGCATGTGCACTCCCACAGAGGTCTAGTCCAGGGTGACCATATTAAAAGGAGGACAAGGCTCCTGTATCTTTAACAGTTGCACAGAAGTGTCATGTGTATTTATGCAGTACCTGGTGAAATTCCCTCTTCATCACAACAGTTAAAGCTGCAGGAGCCCTGCCCTCTTTTGTATCTTGTCAAGAGGGCAGGGTTCCTGTAGCTTTAACTGTTGTGATGAAGAGGGAATTTCGCCAGGTGTTGCATGCATATAAATAACACCTGCTGAAATTCCCTTTTCTCTACAACTGTTAAAGATATAGGAGCCCTGTCCTCCTTTTCATGTGGTCACCCAGGGCCAAGATGAACTCTGAAAGATCCTCACATGACTTCACTGACTTCATCCTTTCTGGAGAAACCAATGACATGTCTCCCCCCAGCTCCTTAAAAAACAAACATATGTGAACAATATTGAAGCTTGGCACACCCTCCTGCAAAAGGATTGAATGCTGTTTGCTGATGTTCTCCAACCTTGTGCATTCCAGTTGTTTTAGACTTCAATATCCATCAGCCCCAGCAAGCATGGCCAATGGTCAGAGATTATGAGACCTGTTGTCTAAAACATCTGGAGGGCACTAGGAGGTTGGGAAAGGCTGACATGCAGCCATTGACCAGTTGGAAAGGACTTGTAGAGCAGTAGTGAGTGTAGAACAGTAGAAGGCCCCAGTGTCATTGGAGTTGTGTTCACAACTATTATTTGGGAAATTGGGTGTGTTCACACACTGGACCATCTACCCGGGGGGTGGAGCATCTTGTGATCCTCCAGATGCTTTGGCCTATGAGTCTCATCATTCCTCACCATTGACTATGCTAGCTAGGGCTGATGGGAAGTTGTAGGCCAGCCCTACGATGATACCGGTGGGATGGGGACACCTTGTGACTCTGTGGGCCTTCTTTCTCCTGCTCATTCTCTCTGTGTTGCCTGTGTACAGGCAAGACTGTACATGAGATCAAGACGGATCTCTTGGTTAAGGCCTGGTGTCTGTTTTTAATTTCTTACAAATGATATTTCTAGCTGTCATGACTGCAAGGAAAACATCAGAAACATGTAGAATGTGTGACTCCCTGCCAGAAACTGCTGGCTGCCTTTAATAACAGCTCTGGGGTTCTCAAAGGCCCTGTTTGCAGTAACAGAAGCTAACATAGGTTTATGTACCACTTCAGTACCTCTCAGGTCCAAGTCAGCCTCATTGCTCATTGGGACAGAATGGCTGCTTTTGCATTGCCCCCGAAAGAGAAGGAATGCATCGACCAAAAAGAAGCCAAAAGAGGACATCACTTTGCATAAAATTTGCATGTGTTGATTTATAGTTATCGATGCAAATTTTCAGTTTCTGAAAGGTTGTAGAATTGTAAAACTGAAATTTAAAATGATAAAACTAAGAATCGGACAGGGCTCTGTTCCTTCAATTAGAAGGATGTTGCCCTACTCCATAAGTGAGAATATCAACCAGGGCTGAAGAGCTTTTCTACATGAAGTTGTTAAAATGCTCTAACTACTTACAGTTTGTTGCAGAATTGAGATCTGAGCTTTTCTTGTCTTGCTTTTCCTCTACATAACCCCTAGGTGGCACAGTGCTATAATAAAATAATGCAAGTACACATGTAGGAAAATGCATTTTCTTTCACTTTCACAAATAATACTCCATTTCCCTCGCTCTTAAAAAAATGACGAGATCTTAAAAAAGGAGGCAAAACTGGTGGGTCATGACATTGTCTAAAGAACTCATAAACATATGTGAATAAGGAATGACAAGTGCACAATAAATGCCTCATGTAGAAAAGCTCAAAATTCTAGCTCAGGAAGAAGGTAGACCCTTACAGATGATGTGAGTCAATAACCCCGATTAGTATAATGTGGAGCAAGATCAAAACAAGAATGTGAAATATGTGCTGAGCCAACAACTCAAGCACGTCATCTCATCCACCAACTACACATCAATCCACAAAATTCATAGGCATATATGTAACATATCATAAAGAAATTAAGCACCTGTCAAGTGGGTAGAAGATAGGCTAGAAAAATGTACCCATTTTACAGATGGAGTACACCTAACACACATAAAAGGTGAAATACCAAGATGATAATAACTAGGCAGGATGGGCCAGTCCTGCCCCAAATTCCATCCCTGATATCAAGTCATAAAACATTTGCTCTGGAAGCATCGATGGTTGGTTATGTCTTTCAAAAGTCTTAACAACTCTGCATAAGAGGAAAGCTCATTGCATCCATGTGTTGCCTTGTTTGTAGTTAACACATTTGGCTAAGTTACATTTTCTTTCAATGAGATCATCAAACAAAGCTCAGAATGGATCAGGTTTGCATCATTTCAAGTGTGGGCAAAATTTGGCAGATATGCTTGGGCTGAAGAGGCCCATCAGCTCCCTGATTCTAATTACAGCCAGGATCTATTCATCATTAGCCGCTAATACCAATGACAGAAAACAACAACAGAGTCTTGAAGGAGGCTTCCTGTTAACCCCTTGATAGTTGACAAACTTGGGTCTTGAACATTCACAATTGGCAGAAATACATCGCTAAGGAAGAGGACAAATCCAGACACAGATTTGCATAAGAACATAAGAAGTGCCATGCTGGATCAGACCAAGGGTCCATCTAGTCCAGCAGTCTGTTCACACAGTGGCCAACCAGCTGTCAGCCAGGAACCATCAAATCAGAACATGGTGCAACAGCACCCTCCCACCCATGTTCCCCAGCAACTGGTACATATAGTCTTACTGCCTCTGAATGCTAGAGGTAGTACATAACCTTCAGGACTAGTAGCCATTGATAGACTTCTCCATGAATTTATCCAACCCCCTTTTAAAGCCATCCAAATTGGTGACCGTCACTACATCTTGTGGTAGTGAATTACATAGTTTAACTATGTGCTGTACTTCCTTTTATTTGTCCTGAATCTCCTACCAATCAGCTTCATGGATGACCCTGGGTTCTAGTATTATTGGAGAGGGAGAAAAATGTCTCCCCATCCACATTCTCCACACCACGTATAATTTTGTACACCTCTGTCATGTCTCCCCTTAGCCTCCTTTTTCCCTTGCTAAACAATCCTAGCTGTTGTAACCTTCCCTCATAGGGGAGATGCTCCAGCCCCTTGATCATTTTAGTTGCCCTTTTCTGCACTTTTTCCAGCTGTACAATATATTTTTAGGTGTGATGACCAGAACTGTACATAGCATTCTAAGTGTGGTTGCACCATAGATTTGTATAAAGGCAACTTGATACTGGCATGAAATGTGTGCGCACTAAATTAGATGTGTAGATGAACATTTAGAACTAATTGCTATCATTTAAATAGAAATATAAGATCTTTCACTACAGTGGGAAAGACTGGGATCAGGAGACCTCAGCTCAAGTCTTCTGTCCATGTGCAAACAGTTGATTGGTTCTTTATCTTCAAGACAGGCTTGGACTGGGCATCTCTTCAAATACAGAAGGAATTCATGATCTCAGATCTGGGTGAAATGATCTTTTCAATATACATTGAAAAATATAAAAACACATGGCCTCACAGTCCCCTGGAGATCCTGTTCCAGTCTTCCACTTAAGCTCACACCTTTTGGCCCCACTGCTTTTCCCCTCCAGGGAGTTCTTGTTAGTGGGCACCTGCCAGGGTGTGGGCAGGTGCTGAAACATGTCTACCCTTGATACTGGCCCTGGGGACAGCCATTGTTTTCATGCTTTCTGTGTTCCAGATGTGTTGGACTTCTTGCAGCAAGCCACTCTGTGAAGCAGGATGCTGGATGTAATGGATTTTTGGTCCAATTAATGGGGCTCTTCTTATCTTGTTATGACTGGGGACATAATGTTTTTCCTCCATGGCGATACACTCCTCCGAGGAAAAACTGTGTCCAGCAACATTTGTAAAGTACTGGGGCAAGTGTTTATTTTGTCATGAGTATGCAGGCCAAGGAGCTAATGAGATTCCTTGTGTATAGACAAATTGCTGATCCCTGCCTGGATAAGGTCATCCAATCCCATGTTGAATGAATCCATGCAGTTGTATTTTCCTCTAACTCTGGCCATTTACATAGTTGTGGTAGGATCCGTATAGTGGAATGTTATGAGTCATCTGTTCATAACTTTGCAAAGCATTGGATATGATTCATAACCTATCATTGGCCTGTTGAGTTTCATTGTCAGTGGTGTAGTGAATCCACTCCGGGTTTCATCAGAACTGTAAAGGAGCTATACCAGGTGCTCCATGCCTTGGATAGCTCCTTTAGAATTCTGACTGGATCAGACTGAAACCCGGTGTGGATTCACTGCCTACTGACATGGGAGCCACCAGCCTCCTCTTCCACCCACTGCTTCTCTGCTGCAAATCAGCCTCAACAAGTACTACTTTGTAAGGGGAAAAGTTACTGCCTGGGTAAATCTTCTATTGGCACTGAGGGTGTCTTTGAGTTCTGTGTGCCACATCTCTTAGGCTGTATCTTCTTCTTCTTCTTCTTCTTCTTCTTCTTCTTCTTCTTCTTCTTCTTCTTCTTCTTCTTTGCCCAACCATGCAATTAATGATATTGTGTGTAAGAAAATGGTAGCCTGTGGTCTTAATGTGGCCAAAATGCACAGCAAAGCAAAGTCTTTGCAAATGGATGTGGGTTTGAAAATTATAGCAATGTGGCTGATTCCATCTTGGAAGGAGACAGTCTGTGTTGCACAATGACTCTAAGTAACGAACCAGACATCCATCTCGTAGTAAAGAAAGACTCCTAGAAGAGCACAGTAGAATATCCTGGGTGTACTACGACCATGTACTAAACAGAGAGATATTTCCTTATCACAAGGGTGGAGAACCACAGGCCTGGTGGCCATTTCTAGCCCCTCCCCCGGTCCCAATCCTGACAGACTCACCCTTTTACCTTGGCCCTATCCTCATTCCTCCAACTGTTGATCATCTGTGCAATTTTTGTGCAGTTCCCAACCTCCCTTTTCTTAAGGGTTAGAGCGTCTCTACAATAATGGAAATTGTGTTGTTTACCTGGGGCTTTTGTGCCTCCTGGTTCCTTGGTGTGACTGTTATGGGCTGAATTACATGGGAGGAGAGGGATGACAAGATCCTGCTGTTCCCCAGCTGTTCCCACTTGAAAAAGTAGATTTTTTTAATCCCAGGATTTCCAGAGCATTCAGCGGGAGACATCCTGGTTGTTAACAACATCATGAAATCGACCTGCAAATTTCCGTGCGTGGACAATGCGAGTATGCAATAAATTGCTCATTTAGATGAGCACTAAGTTACTGGCAGGAAGAGCTTTAGGCTAAAATATGCTTGTATTCTTGACCCCATCCCCTTTGCCTTTAGCTCCATATACCACTAGAATGCAGGCCCTGAGAGCTTTTCCAAAATCAAAGCTGGCACTTGGGCTGGAAAAGTTTAGACAATCCTGCTTTATCTAATCAGGTCTTGATGGAGAAGTCCAGGCAGTGCTTGAATTATAATGCTTTCACAACTCAGTGGTGGAGCACATCCTTTGCACACAGGAGGATTCAGCATCAATCCTCGATATCTCCAGTTGAAAGGATTGGGTAGCAGGTGATGGGACATCAGAATACACAATATTGGGCTAGACAAATATTCTGACTCTGATAAGGCAATTTCTTATATTTTTTACAAGAAGCTCTGGCCTCTTTACCCTTTCTGCCAGCGCCTAAGCTACAGCATTTAGAAAGTCACAGGGCTGATCACGATATGTTTAGAACTGGGGAGGGGTGGCCGGGCAGGGGCACGGATTTCATTAAAGAACTCCTTCTTTACTCTCATAATTGAAGAACTGGTGTCAGTATCGAAAAGTGCACCTTGGATAGCTCCTTTAGAGTTCTGATGGAAACCTGGAGCAGATTCACTGCGCCACTGACATTGGAGCCACCAGCCTCCACTGGCCTTGAACCACACCAAAAGACAACAGAGAGCTATTGTAGCACTGATATTGAGCTCCATCACACCTACTTTTTCCCCCTGGTATGCTTCCGCGATTTCCACCTCCATTTCATTAGAGCGTCAAGCGCTGGTCACTTTCATGTGTGTGCATTAGTGTGCTATTTTGCCTTGTTTACCTTTTCACCTGCACCAGCTTGTGCTTCTGATTGTGCACGCCCCACCTGCCCCTTTTCCTTCCCCCTGCACTTTAATGATTGTTGTGGTTGTGATGGACATTGTAATGGACATGGGTGCCCCCCCTTTCTGGTTTTGTGATGTTGCATTTTAGCAATTTGGGGTTTTATCAGTAGGGCGCCGTTTCTGCCATTCGAGGCGCGATAATGCTCCCTTCTGTGCAGGGTGTTTGCGCGCCCGCTCTCCCTCCCCCTTCCTGGTTGAGCGGTTGTATGGACTGGAGGAGAACTGCCCTGCCCGCCTCTTTCATCAGCAAGTCCGCCCTTCAATGCAGACGCCTCCAAGAAGGGAGATTCTGTGATATAGTGTGTGAGTGGCGATACACGGGGACGCAAGAGTGGTTTTATTCTGCATGGAGGGGAAGAAACAGACTTTTCCCGCTCTAAAAAAACCCACGGAAAATGGAGGGGAATAGGCAAGATGACTGCAGGACAGGCACAATGTCATGTGAATACTGCGTTGCAAAATGGCAAACAAGGCAGGATGAAAGTGTGATAAAACACTAATGTAATGCAGCTCATTGTGTCATTTCTACAGCCCTTTCCTAGGGGGCACGGGGCGGGGAAAGGCGTACTGTAGTCTACACCACTTATGCCCTCAAACCATTTTCAGTGGCAGCTCCAAGCAGAGCCCATGGCAGTAGTCTAGTCTTAAGAACAGCAAAGCTGATAGTCTTCACTAGGTTCTCATCAGGCAGAGTTGATAGAAGGTGTTGCTAAGGTTTCCCACAATTTAGCCATTTTGCCCAGCTAAGGCTAGTGGATTTCCATTCCAGTCCAGGGTGACACATGTCGGAACTGGGCAGGATGACACATGCCTTTATTACATCTTGTTTGGTCTACTGTGACGTCCTCTGCAAGAGGCTATCTTGAAAGTGTGTTTGGAAAGTTCCTCTGGTTCAAAATGCAGAAACCACACTACTGACCATTTGGTGTTTGCTGTCTTGAACACCATTTGGTGAAAAGGCGGAATACACATTTTAAAATAGAAACTATTGGTGGTGATTGACTGGCAATTGTTCACCTCCCACCCCATTGTGTCATGGTCTTTCACCAGTTGCCATCCTCAATGAGGTTGACACACATCATAGGATACAGTCTGCTGGTGGCTTGAATGAAGAGTTTGAGGAGAGTTGGGTTATCTTTGAGGGGTGAGGTGGAGAGTACTTATTTGGTCTCCTTCTGAGCTTTTGGATCAAAGAGGAAACTGTGTTTGCAAAACAAAGGGGTGGGGAAGTGCCACACCTCTGAAGTGGTGCTTTAGCTCAGAGCACATGCTATGCTTGCAGAAGAGCTCAGACTTAATTATGGGCATCTCCCGTTAAGGATGCAACTGCATGCTGGGAGCTGCCGGACTTTTTCTGTCTAACCCTGCAGAGGATTGCACTGTAAAAGGCAAAGGCTGCTTAAGAACATAAGTGCCCTGCTGGATCAGAGCAAGGGTCCATCTAGTCCAGCACTCTATTCACACAGTGGCCAAGCTGCTTGTCAGAGTCGTAGATCATATATGACTAGACAGCCCCAATATATGATGTGGTCCAAGACCACAGGAAAATAAAAAGAGCATCTTGCTCCTCTCCCCCCTAAACACGAGTGTCCAATGATCACACTTCCCTCAAATCAGTCTTCTGGGGCAGATCCTGTGTGGACACACACACACCCTGCTCGCGCGGGCCAAGATCCTGCGTTTCTGGAGCTCGGGTTGTGCCTGGCGAAGCAGCCTTAGGTCCACCCCTCTCTGAAACGGGATGGGGTGTGTGTGTGTGGGGGGGACGGCTGGGGGAGGAGATCGGGCTCCGTTTTCCCTTGCACTAGGTCAGGAGTTTCCCTGCCGCTGCCAGGAGCTGCTTTCGTTCACTCCCACGTCTTTTTGCGCAGAGAAGAAGGGGAGCCGCCGCGTGGGCAGCCCGGCCAGAAGAAGAGCGACTGCCCGACGACCCCCACCCACCAACCCTCTCCCTCCCTCAGAAATAGTCCTGCGGGTAGGAATCAAGTCGCTGCAGCGGCGTTCCTGTCGCAACCCACCCCACCCCACCCCAGGATCAAAAGGAGTCTCTGGAGTTTCAAGAAAAGAGCCAGAGAGAGAAACCCTCCAAACTAGCTGGAGCCTCGCGCGCTTCCATTTGCGGAGATCTCCGAAGGGGCGGGCAGGGAAACTAACGGCTGCTGCTTCGGCGTGGAGGTGAAGTTGTCCAGACGCTGAGAGGGGGAACCGCCGCCGCCGCCGCCGCCTGGGGGTGGGGTGAGATCAAAGCCATTGTTCAGCTCCCCCTCCCTTTATTTGTTTCTTTTTGTCTGCGCGCCGAGGCGATCGCCTGGGCATTGATCGCGGAGGGGGTAGGGGGAGACGAGCTACCGCCGCCGCCTCGTGTCTGGCCGGCTCTTCTTCGCTTCGCAGCCTCTTCTTCTTCCTCCTCCTCGGATACTTCAAACGTTGTCGCGGAAATCGCAGGCGCTGCTGGCTTCGATTAGACGCTCCTTCGACGCCCGCGCCTTTGGACGGCGGTGACAGGCGGCGCTTTCCGCCGGCAATCTCTCTCCCCCCCCCCACACACACACCGGGTCTACGAGCCCAGATCTGCTCAGCCGGCCGACCAGGGGAGCCCCTGGCGGCCCGATCCCTTCTCTCAGCCGAGGGGCTTCCTTGGTCTAGGTACCTGCTCCTTCCAACTTCCCCAAATCCTCAAATCTCTGCTCCTCTCAGCTGCTTCCGATCCACAGGATCTCCCCCTCCTTTGCAATCTTCCTAAATGTTGCCCCTTATTTTCCACCCAGCAAAGCTGCCTTCTTGACTTCGCCCCCCTCCATTTAAAAGACCCTTGTCTGTGATTCCCACGCACCCCACCCCCGCCTACAGAGGAGTAATCAACCGCCGCCCCACCCCCTTCAATCCCCTCACGCAGCTGCTAAACTTCCGCCCCGCCAGACCTCCAGGCCAGACCTCCAGCAACTAGCAGGGTCCTCCAGCAGGTGAGAAGAGTACTCTGGAGATTCTTTTTCCTCTCCCCGGATCCTTCAATACATCTGACCAAGTGCCCCCCTGCAGTGATGCGAACCCGCTGTCCCCTGTTGCTGCTCTGCCTGCTGGTGGGGCTTCTGTGCCCCCTTGCACCTCCCTGTGTAGAGGCACAGTCAGTGTTGACCGACCATGAAATTGAGGAGTTCTTGAAAGGCTTCCTGGGGGAGGTCGATGAGGAGGATGCAGAAGGCCAGGAGGCTGAGAAAGTGGCCTTGGGCGAGGAGCTTCCTGGAAGCCAAGGGCGGTTGGACCCTGCGGAAAAGGACAATACCCCTGTGGAAGTGGAAGAAGGTGAGAGAGCCATTGTGTGTCGGTGTCATAGTCTTGGTGTCAAGAGGGTCCTATCCTTGGGAAACATAGGAAGCGGTGTCACAATCTTAGTGTCAAGGAGATCTTATACTTGGGGAAAATGGGAAGCTGCTTTATACCAAGCCCATCTAGCCCAGTATTGTCAACATTGATTGGCAGCCACTTTCCAAGGCTTCAGGTAGGAGTCTTTCCTAGAACTACTTGGAAATGCTGGTGGGGATTGAACCTGGGACCTTCTATATACAAAACATGTGCTTACCACTGAGCTATGGCTCCTCCCCAACCAGCCATACCTTCAGTGGTACAGAGCATATGTTCTGCATGCCCAAGGTCCCAGGTTCAATCCCCACCATCTCCAGTTAAAAGGATCAGGTAGCAGGTGATGGAAAAGACTGTTTGCCTGAGACCCTGGAGGGCTGCTGCTGGTCAAAGTAGACCACATTGGGCTAAATGGACCATTGGCTGATGTGGTATAAATCACATTTATATATACATATCCTGCCATGCCTGCCAGGCTTTACTTTAGCATCCTTTTCTGCAAACAGGGCTTGCAGGGCATATGCTCATTCCAGAAATTGCTGGAACATGTTATCCTTGGTGTCTTATTTAGAGGGTTCCCTGTTACTCCTACCTCTATTTCAGAAAGACTCCCACCCTAGGAGGGCTACATAACTGCCATGTAGGTTGCTCCCTGTCGTTGCTAAAGGGATGCACCCTCAAGGGTCTTCTAATTCAATGTTTTGGGGCTGATATGAGTGGCATACCCAGAGAGAAACAACTTTCACAGGGGGTAGCTGTGTTAGCAGTAGTCCACAGCAAAAAGAAAGAAAGAAAGAAAAGGAAATGATGACGAAAGTCTCTTGTAGCATCATAAAGGCTTATAGATTTATTGTGGCAGAAGCTTTCACAATAAGAGACCGTTATCCTCAGTTGGCAAATATACATGAGCAGAGAGAGAGAGAGAGAGAGAGAGAGAGAATGAGTTTCAGTGAAATGCAAAAAATGCAGACGTTTTGCATAAGACAATTCTACGGAATGGGTAAGATAAGCAAGGAGACCATTCACAACAGCAGTAATGAGTGATTGTTATTGTCGCCCTCCAACCAACTCCCTGTGAGTAGCCATGCGGTCTCGACGAAAAGAAGCACTCCAGTGGTGATTTAAAAGAAACTTTACTTTAGGAACAGGTAACTTTCCATTCTGGGATAGGATGGCTCAGGTCAGCCATACACTGTCCGTTCATGAGGCAGGGAACCAAGAAGAAGTAAGCAGAGAGAGGAAACAGAAAAGGTGAATCAAGCATCCCAGTAATCCCCTCCCACCTTGTTCAGGTACACATTAACCCTTTAGCTCCACGTTCAGTGACCTGTAGCCCGAGTTCTGCTAACAATTGTGATATCACCAGTTACTGTTTTTGTGGCCACTTGCTTATCTTAAGCTTTATGTTTTTCCCATCTATATCCATGTATAGCTGTCAACCGAGGATATAACTTAATTCACCTGATGAAGTGGACTCTAGTCCATGAAATTTTTTGCCACACTAAATCTGCAAGTTCAGTGAACTTTACTCCCAGATAAATGAGTATAGGATTGCAGCTTAGTTAAGGCAGGCAGCTTTCTCCAACCTGATGCTTTCCAGATGTCTTGGACTGCAACTCCCATCATCCCCATAGTCTATGACATCTGGAGGGCACCCTGCTGGGGAAGGCTGAAATAGGGCGTTGGGATTAAGGTTCCACAACTTAGTACAGGGGTAGACAGCCTGTGCCACTCCCATTTATTCATGTATTATTATTACATTTCTGTAGCACCCTTTTCCCCCTCTTGCAAGGAACTCAAAGTGGTTTACATGGTCCTCCTCCTCTCCATTTTATCCTCACAACAACTCTGTGAGGTAGGTTAGGCTGAGAGTCAGTGACTGGCCCAAAGTCACCCAGTGAGCTTCCATGGCCAAGTGGTGACTAGAACCCAACTCTCCCGAACCCCAGTCCAGCACTCTAACCACTACACTGCACTATGCCAGTTGTTATTGGACTGCTATTCCATCATTGTAACCTTTCCTCATAGTGGAGTTGCTCTAGCCCCTTGATCATTTTAGGTGTCCTTTTGTGCAACAAATTCTTTTGTTTTAAATGCACATGGTGCCCAATGATAATCCAGGAAATCTCAGAAATATGAACTCAAAGAACCCAGGCAAGGATATGAGCATACATATACACATACGTGTGTGTGTGTGTGTAATATATTTCGTAATTTACATTCTTTCTTCATTGTTGGAACTCAAGGCAGCAAACAGCAGTTTCTCATCCAGTCATTGACCAGATATAGACCAGCTTAGTTCTGGCAAGACTGCTCCATCATATGCCTTTAGATGATGCCCTGGGACTCTCTAAGGCAAAACCCATGCACATGTTAGCTATTCCAACAGACTGTGTCCCCAATGAGCAAGGCTTCCATGTGTGCAACTGATGCTTGCCAGGTGCGCATTTGGATCCACATCTATGCCAGGCTTCCACTAAATTGGCTTGCTGTGCCCTTTGGTGCAGGTTGTTGCATGCCCTTTGTTGCATGCAATTAAAAAGGGGGAACAAGCCCTTTGGTAGACAGGCTGATTAAAGACTTCAAATTTACAATCCAGGGGTCTAGCTCAAAAGCGAGCACAGGTTGAGGTGTAAGAAGTTCTTGCGTGAAAGCTAGCTCTGCAAGAATTATAGGCGTAACTCTTCCAAATACCTGGATGAGATACCTGCTTAGCCCACCTCTCCTTCAAGAAGCTGAAGATGGCATACATGATCCGCCCTGTCCCCTTGTATCCTCACATCTACCTTGTGAGGTAGGCTAAGCTAAGAGACCAAAGTAGGCATGGCTTTAAATCTCCCCCCAGCCCAGCATTTTTACTCTACAATAAGTGTAGGGGGCCATTCAGGATTGACACCGCAGCAAGGGGGTAAGGGGCTTATAAAAACCCGGATTCCCCCCTACCCCTGTGTCTGTTCTAGGGGGGAATAAGATACAGCTTCTAGACATAGATGTAAAGTAATGGACTGTTTTGGCCCTAAATGGCAAGCCCAGAAGGCTCAGCATGAGCAGGTGACAGGAGTGAAGTGGAAGAAACAGTTCCACTTTTGCAGCAGAAGTGTGGCTGGGCTTGTATGATCTCTCCACAGACAACCAATGCCCTAGGGAGGTGGTGGGCTGTCCCACATTAGAGGCGTTCAGGAGGCAGCTGGACAACCATCGGTCAGGGATGCTTTAAGGTGGATTCCTGCATTGAGCAGGGGGTTGGACTCGATGGCCTTATAGGCCCCTTCCAACTCCACGATTCTATGATTCTATAGTTCTAAGTAACCAGGGATAATTTTTCTGTTAACTTGCACATAATTACGCTTCCTCCAGTCCATGTTTTTCTTCGCAACCAAATGCATAATAACTAGAAGGGTTTTTGGAAGACGTTTAGTACGTGTTGCTCTTCTCTCACACACACAATGTCAGGAACCTCATGACGTATATTTGAGTTTATATTTCCTTACTGATTGTTGTCAGTGGAAACCTTCTGCCTTAGTAGTGCAGAAGGAAAGACTTACGTAGACGTGTCACTGAAGTAGCCCGTTGATACATTATATAGCCACGTTGGGAATGGAGACGCAGATGGAGCAGCTCTTCTCGAAGGAAGGAGCCCAAAAAACACAAATCTGAAATATTTGGGGCAGCAGGAGTCGTGAAGCAGTTGTTTGAAGAAGCAATGGTGGACCTCAGCTGGTGCTGTTTTCTTTCCCCTTTTCATGTTCCCACACACTGCTCACATTTCTTGATACTTGTTGCAGCTGGAGATAGGCTCAAAGCAAGTGGGAGCAGGAGGGCCGGCCATACCATTAGGCAGAGTGAGGGGTGATAGCTCTTCAGGCTAGCTTGCTGCCCAGGTATTGTTCAATATGTTGTCCTGTTGCCAATGTGGAATGGGGGGGGGGGTGTAGTAGTGGCCAGGTGCCCTGCTTTACAAAGGACAGTCCTCTGCTTTGAAGGGCTGGCGGAAGTCTGTCCACTCTTTGAAGGGGTCCTCTATTTGAAGGGCTGCCCAGTTCAAGTCTGTTTTAAAGTCAAAGAACCACAAGGAAGGGAAAGCAAGGGCCTTGATGTTGCTATTGCACAGTTAGCATGGGACAGCAGATTGAGCAGGCCACACTGTGGTGAGATGTCTTGTATTTCTATTTAAATAATAGTTATGATTTCTAAATTTGTACTCGTGCATATAAGTTTGCACACACCAATATTATGCAAATAGGTGTCCTCTTTTGTCTTCGTTTTCAGCAATGCCTAAGTGGCCACCCTAATGTGGTTGCAACCTTGTCCTTCACTTCCTGCAGCAAAATGTCTTGGGTCCGTCCCTGGCAAACAGGGGAGGAAAAGGCCTAGCATTCCACTTCACTGGTGTGGGAGTAGCTTGTTTGTGGCAACTAGGAGAGGAGAAATTGGAAGGAGGTCATTGCTCCCTCTGTCTGGACGGCCGTTGCTTTCTCTTTCCGCTATGGCCTTTGACTACAGCTTGGAGAGGAAGCTGAGGATCAGTGGTGGAGCAGGGATGCAGGCCAGTCTTCCCAGCATGGGGGAGGAAAGTCACCACAGGGGAGCTCTGTGTGTCCCTTGCCAGTTTGCTACTCTCCCAGGGAAGAACAACAGCCCCAGAGGGAGCCGGGAAAGAATTCTGTTCCTGGCACAAATGCTTGGTTGATTTACAACTATCAGTGGGCACCACAAACTGGAGCTCTGCTGGACTCACTCCCCACAGCCCATGAAAATGCTGCTGCTCAGAACATTGGAATGAGGCTGTGGCTGTCTGTGGGGCGGTGAGGTGACACAGCCCTTACTCACTAGTCTTCTCTCAGAGATGGGGCCTCTGACTCACAGAGCCAGGCCTACTGTCTAGTTTTCCCGAAGCTTGTGTGCCAGGGCAAAAGAGACCAGAAATGAACACTTCCTGGAGATCAGTTGTGGAATCCTGAACTAGAAGGAACCTCAGTGCTGTTTATAGACTACCATATAGCTAGGGTGGCCATATCTGAACCTCCTGTAAAGAAGAAGTGCATCATCAAAAAGGGAGATGCACAAAATTTGCATGTGCTAATTTTTATGGACAGATGCTGCATAGACCAAGAATCCTGTGAGCCATAGTTGCCCAGAGGCTTCTGGGAAATGACTGCCTCGCCTTCCCACAGCCCAGCCCACTAGGTTTCTTGCTAATTGCTGGGAAAATACATCAGAGACGTCTCACACTTGCACCTTATCTGTCCAGGCCTAGCAAACTGGACAGAGTAATAACGAGCTTACATTCCAAAGCTGTTGAGCTTTGAGAAGCAAAGCCAAAGCAGTTAGAAGATAGGATGCCTGCCCATGCTAGTAACATAACTGCTTCAATGTTATTGCTTGGAGCTTGTACTGCTGCCAAGCACAAAACAGTATATCAATTGCTTTCGCCCCTTCCCATGGGTTAAGATAGGTCAGCAGCTTCGTGAGCGTCTGCTGTCTGAGTCCACACCATTTATTAGGTATGCTTGTATAGGCTTTAAGATGCTTAATAATCTGTCTCCTTGTGAGTAAACCTCTGGGTCTGAGTATGCAGTTTCCATTATGCTTAAAAGAACAGACGGCCAGGGGCCCTGGGACATTACAGATGCAAATTTAGAAATTATTATGATTTAAATAGAAGTATAGGACATATCACCATAGTGCGGGATACTGTGACTATGGCTAGTTCTACACCAAGTGGTTTGAAAATGGTATATGGAATGTGTCATGGGCCCTGGCAGTTTTCAATACTGTTATAAGCTATTATAAAGCAGTAACGTACATCCTGCCTAGGTGACTTTTGGGTTCAGTCTGCTGTGCAACAAAAATTCTTTGGGTTCTTAATCTTCAAGTTGGTCACCGGTACACCTAGGGGTGACCATATTACGCCAGCTTTAAAAATCGCTCCACTGGCTGCCAATCAGTTTCCGGACAAAGTATAAAGTGTTGGTTATTACCTTTAAAGCCCTACATGGTTTGGGTCCAGGTTACCTACGGGATCGCCTTCTCCCATACAATCCGCCCCGCATGCTCAGGTCCTCTGGGAAGAAGGTACTACAGTCGGCCAAGACTAGGCTGACAACTGTTACCCAGAGGACCTTTTCTTCTGCCGCTCCCAGACTGTGGAATGACCTGCCGGAGGAGACTCGTCAACTTAACAGTCTTTTAGAATTTAAGAAAGTCACAAAGACTGTTCTCTTCCGGCAGGCATATCCAGTGGAATTTTAGAATGTTTTTGGGATGTTTTAATGCAGTTTTAATAATGTGTGTCATGTTTTAATCAGTTTTATGTATTTTATTATATTGGTGTTCCCCACCTCGATCCAAACGGAGAGGCGGATAAGAAATAAATTATTATTATTATTATTATTATTATTATTATTATTAACTGGAATTGGACAGGACTTTCCTTCAAACAGAGGATGTCTTCGAATAGAGGACGGTCCCCTGCCAGCCCTTCAAACAGAGAACTGTCCTCTGTAAAAGAGGACACGTGGGCACTCTGCCACAACCAACTCCCTTTGGTATTAGATGGATGGGCAGAATGCCAGTTCCAGCTTTTTACGGAGAGGCCTCCATCCTTTTCCACCACCACTGCAGTCCACCATTTCCACCATTTGCTTGCTTGTCTCTCTGTGTGTGCTCAGTTTGCACCATCTCCTAGAGGGAGAGGATGAGATGTATTTATGTTTGATTGGGGGATAAGAGAATGACCGTATTCCTTCCCCACCCCCCCACAGGAGTGCAAGAAAATGTGAGGGAGAAGCCCAAGAAGGGGAAAAAGGAGAAACCGCCCAAACCGACCAAGAAGCCTAAAGAGCGGCCTCCCAAGAGCCCCAAGAAGGAGAAGGCCCCAAAGCCCACAAAAAAGCCAAAGGAGAAACGGCCAAAGGCAACAAAGAAGCCAAAGGTGAAACCTCCCAAAGCCACAAAAAAACCATTGGGCGGAAAGGAAACTGAGAGACCACCTCCCCCAATCCAACCATATGAGGAAGAGGAGAGGTACCACTTTCCAGAAAGGCCGTTGGACCCACCCCCTGCCAGAGAGGAAGGTGGCTACGAGGTGCCCGATTCGTCCCGATTTAACTCTCCCTACGCGAGGGAAGATGAGCAATCCCGAGTAAATGAAGAAGGGGGTGAATGTAAGTTCATGTTCATCTCTAGTATCAGGCATATAACAGGACCTTCTATGTGCACACCACACCCACAGACTTTCCCTGTTACCTTTTCCCACGCCTCTCTCATCCTCACTGCAGTATCTCTTGAGAGAGACCCCGTAGGAGCAAGAAATCCCTATAGAAAGTTACGTTAGCATCTGCTTAGAACCAGCCTTCTCCAATCCACTGCTTCCCAGATGTTTGGGACTGCAACTCCCAGAATTCCTGACCATTGGGCATACTGGCTGGGGCTGATGGTACTTGTTTTCCAGAACATCTGGAAGGTACCAGGCTGGGGAAAGTCTAAGATGAAAATGGTCTGGTAAATGACCAGTTTTCTTGGTTTGCCAGCATAATCCTATACGCACATTACACTCAGTGCAGCAGGGAGCGGGACCTGACGTATTTAACTTAACATCTGCATAGAGTATATGCAGTAGAAAACTGTGTGGGTTTCCTATCGTGCAGAAGGACCCTTAGGCACACACAGTTATACTTGTGTAAGTTCTAAGCCAGGGGTAGGCAACTTGTGGACCTCCAGGTGCTTGGGTTACAACTCCCATCATCCCCAGCCAGTGTAGCCAATAGTTGGGAGTTGTAGGTCAAAACATCTGAAGGGCTGCAAGATGCCCACCCCTGTGCTAAGCAGAGGTTAAGCTCACTGCATGGAGATCAGGAGCAGGACACTGGGTGCTATCTTACTCCTACTTACACTTGCCCAAAGACTCATATCTTGAAAATTATGGTATTTGACAGTTGGAATTGTGTGAACACAGTGCAAACAGTGTAAGAGTTGTGGCATCCATACTTTAAAATATGTGTTTTCTATGTGGTTAGGAGATCTCCGTATAAGCTAATTGCTGACTTTTTTGAACTCTAAGGAGGGATGCAAAGAAATGGTAGCTATGATTGAATAGGTACATCTGGAAAGCATGTGTGTAATGCCAGTTCCAATGAGGTCATAGAATGGAGGGCAAAGGAAGGGAGGAGCATGTAATTTTGTGGAAGAGCCAGGGGATAAAAAGTGGATTGGTGCCAAAGGAAGAGGGGGAAGCTGAAGAGAAGGGACTGTGGAGGGAAGGAGCAAAGGAAGAGCGCAATGCAGATAGACAAACTTGTTCCTGTATTGCTTGTTAGCTTGATTTTTTTCAAATTGCTATTGCTTTAAATTGTATTTATACCAGTTTAATTTTGGAAGACATTCTCCAATGAGCACTAAGCAGCTGGGCCTGGGAGCCATCACCATTTACATTTTCCACAATGCTGTAGAGCAGATGTGTTAACAATTGGGCTACATCCAACCCACCCCCCTCGGCCTTCAGCGTGGCCCCTGTCACCTCCAAATTTGCTGCGGTGGCAGCTGTAGCGAAACCATCCGTGGTTTCTCATGGAATTTTGTCAGTAAAAGCAACAGTGCCCTGAAAGGGCCAAATTTCGCTTTAAAACAAGGCGCATAGCCAATATTTGGTGGCCAACCAGTGATTGTTCTGCTGCTACCACTGCTGAAATTCAGCACCGCACAGGGATGGTGCAGTCCCTGGGAGTTCTAGGGGGTTGAAATTGGCCCTCAGAGCCCCCAACGTTGCCTAAACCTGCCCTAGAGCAATTGGGAACATTGTGAAAACTTAAAATGGTGGCAGCAAGACCCAGTAGATGTTGGGCTGCTCAAAAAGAAATTATTTTAGAGGAAACCCCAGGGTGGGCCTCAGCGGTGGGGTTTGCTGGGGTCCTGGTAACTTCCTGATGATGCTTATGTGGTGATACTAGGCTGGAGACAAGACACTGGCAAGTAGAGGAAGAGTGATAGGGTGACCATATGTCAGGAAAAACCAGGACATGTCAGGATTTTTGGTAACAAATCCGGGAAGGGGGGGAATTATGAAATTTGAAAAATTCCTCCCCCCACCCAAAGGTCAGCTCCACTTTACAGTCAATGGGAAATAACAAAAATGCTTACAGCTCCATAATTTTTAAAGATAAAGAGTTGAAACTTGGCAACATGATAGCCCTTAGGTAGGGCTTTAGCCATGCCAAAATTGAAGCAGATTGTCCATCCATTGATTTTTAGGATTTTTTTTAAGTTTGAGGTTTTAAAATTATTATTTTATATTTAAAAAACATCATTTTTAAAGATAAATAGATGAAACTTGGCACTTTGATAGCTCCTACATAGGGCTTTAGCCATGCAAAGTTTGAAGCAGATCTGTTCATCCATTGATTTTTAGCATTTTAAAAAAGATTTGAGGTTTTAAAATTAATGGCTGTTTTTTTTAAAAAAAACAACACATCATTTTTAAAGATAAGGAGATGAAACTTGGCATCATGATAGATCCTAAGTAGGGCCTTATCCATGCCAAGTTTCAAGCAGATCTGTTCATCTGTTGATGTTTAGCAAGTTTCAAAACAAAATTGAACTTTAAAACTAACTAAATAAATAAAAAGTCAGCCAGCCACCTGGCCGGCAGCAAGCCCTGTTAAGCAGCAGCTTGCAGCGGAGTGAAGATACAATCAGAAAATATATTTGAGGGAAGGGGAGAATGTATCACACAGAGTATAGCAACAAAGTACAGCAAACACTACAAAAGTAGGAGTGAGTGAAGTTAATTTCAGATACATTGAATGTCTCACTTGTTATTTCAGTGATTTTAACATTAAGATGTTGTGTAGAACAGATTTGTCTTAATTGTGTGCTGTAAAATCAGACATGTGACCAAGGCTATGTTCAGGTGGGCCCCCCCCCCCCTTGGTGCTGGACATGCCCCCTGGGGATGGACATGTTGGTGGGGACGCCCCCTTGGGGGCCGACGATGTTGTCCTCCTTTTTGGTTTCCAAACTATGGTCACTCTAAGTACTAGATTGAAATGAACTTTTTATGATGGGGGCCTATTTACAATATAATAGATGTCTGTAGTGTAGGTTTGCCCAGGGACTGGATGATATCTATTTAACAACTTACACCACAGCTATGTGGACAACAAGGGTTTGTAGTTAGGTCATTTGTGGGGTTGGTTGGCTATTCATCACTCATTGTTATAATGTGTTAATTCATTGGGTATGTTGACTTTATAAGATAAGAGTATATTGTTCATATTTGTTAGATGCAAATGTACCTCTCCTTGTCCATAATTTAGAGCAATATGCATGGAATATGTTTTTAAGGGGAGCATAGCCCAATGGTTCCCTTCCTCTTCCCTTCTGGATACCCTAAGTCTTTCTTCTGCCAAGCAAGATGCTAAGCGTCATAGATACTTTTCCACTCTTTAAACATTTCCTCCTCCTCCTGCTCCTGCTTCTTTTTTTCTTTTTCTTTTTCTAAACCTTTTCCATAAACAAGGCCAGTTTAGGGCTCAATCCTGCTGACTCCCTTGGGCGTAAGAGAAACTGCCTATATATATATATCTCCAGCCAGCCAGTTCTTCTTGTCTTTCCTATCCCCCAACCGCTGGGTCTTTGCTGGCTCACCACTGACTCCAGATGTTTTCTTCTACAGCTCTGTTCCCAGAGGAGCCGACGGAACCACGATGGGATGAAGAACATGATCCAACAAGGCATCATAGTAAGAGCGACCAGGCGTGGGGGGTGCTGCTGGTGTGTGGCTATGGGCATAACAGCCACTGTGGGGAGGAGCACAAAAGCCAGGAGAAGGGTACAGCAATGAATGTTGTGTACAATTTATCATGGCAACACATGCACAGAGGTCGGGGCAGCCACATGAAACAGGACAATTCCGATGGGGAGGAGAAAGAATGAACCTTGGCTAAACACGAATGGACACAAAGCAGAATATAAGTGAGTTAGGGAATGCTATATGGACAAAGACAGATGTGTGTCTCCATGGGGTGGTGGCGTCTGCTGTTATCCCTGTCAATTTTCTTTAATTCTATTTTTCCTAGCTGACTTCTATGAACCCCCAACAGAGCCGCAGGAGCCCAGAAAAAGAGATGGAAGCCATGAAAGCCAGCCAGGTAACCAGAAGCTCATGTCTAGGGTTGGCTATTTGCCCAGATCTCTTGTTATCCTTAAATTACAGCCCACTTGAGACTTAACAGGGGCAGATGAAAGAATATGGGCCTCCCACATTGAACAAAATTCTCAGTATGTCTGATCCATAACCATACATAGACAGGCATGCACATATATTCCTGAGTCATGCAATGTGATTGCTTCATATATGTCAGCCACCCCAAAGCTCTTCTGTTCTCCAAAACCAGATGTAATCAAGATTATTCCATTCCTAATGACGAGTAGATCTCCACTATTTTAACTTTTCCTACAGAGGGGAATGTGACTGCTGCCTCTTGATATCTGAGCAATAAGCCAGTGTGCTATAGTCTTCAGAAGACTTAAAAAGAATTCTCTGCCTAGTCCAGACCCATTCGTGTCCCAGATGTAGCCTGCTTGGGGTCCCAATCCAGCCTCCCTAAAAGACCACACACCCTGCCTCTGGCCCCATCCTTTTCCCCTGACATTTGCCCCCATTCTATAAGGTTTAAACACCTCTCCTAAGGCTTAGTTACTGACAGGAAGAGCTTTCAGCTAAAATATGCTGCCCTTTTTGGCCTTGCCCCTTTGGCTCTGCCCACCACTGCAATGTGGTCCCTGACAGCTTTTCTGAATTTGATTCGGCCCCCGGGCTGAAAGAGTTCGGAAACCCTTGCACTACACACACTGAAATTCAATGCCTGGAGCAAAACTGGCTCTCACTGCTCTGTAGCTGGCATTGGGCAATTGGCAGGTGTGGTGTGAGAGCCAAGGAGTCACAATGCCGTTACTGCCCAGGTGACATTCTGACCTCAGCTGGAAGTTTTTATAGTCCTTTTAATTTAGGAGAAGCTGATGGTTAGTCTAGGTGGTCGGAGTCTTTCTAGAGCTTGGGATCACTTCCATGCCGAAGGAACAGCTCAACCTGCTATCCTGGTGGTTCACTTTTAGGGATGTCGGAGAAATCTGTTTGTGTGGTGGAGTTTGATGGGTTTTCCCAGGCTAGCCCCCCTGGACTCCATTTTGGTTCCCACTGTGGTGTCTGCCTGCAGCAAGTTCGGCTATTTCTCGGATTTTCTGGGAATCTTGCACTTTTTTGGAAGGTTCTGCAATTTGCGCAAATTTCTGAGCAAATCATGCAAATTTACAGCCAAATTTGTGCAATTCATGCAAATTTGGCCATAATTTGCAGACATTCAGCTGCAATTTGCACAGATTGCAGACCCCCCCCCCTCTCCAAAAGTGCAAAAATGTTCCTCGAATTCAGGAAACAGTTGCAGTTCAGCTGGCAAACACAAAGTGAGTCATACACGCCACAGAACTTTGCTGAGCCAAAAAAGAACTGGATTTCCCAGTGACAGACTTCCCTACACAGGAGCCACACACAGATCTGTGGATCCCTGTTTCAGCCCCACCAACTTCTGGCAGCTTACTCGGCATAAAGTTCCTTGATGGCAGGGATCTGGGATTCTTAGAAGGGGCTCATCACCGGCTTTATTGGGCTGTTGCATACATCTTAGATCAGGGATGGGGAACCTGTGGCCTGCCAGACGTTGTTGGACTGCAGCTCCCATCAGCTATGCTAATAGTGAGAGATGGTGGGACTTGCAGTCCAACATCTGGACGGATACACTGGCTTAGGTCAAGCACATCTATTCAATATCGGGCCCTATGTCTGCCTTCCCCAAGAATCTGATACCCTTTAGTGGGACTACATGAGTGGAACTACAACCCCCATCCTTCCAGCTAGTTGGGGATAATGGGCATTGTACTCTATCCTGAGGACACTGATTTGGGGAAGTCTGCCTTAGGTACTGGACAGCTCCCAGATTCAGGAAGTGGTTGTGTGTTTTCTCTTTCCCTAGAGTCCCCTGGAGTGCAAGAGCCGCCCACGCTGGATTACAATGAGCAGATTGAGCGCGAGGACTATGAGGACTGTACGTTACTGCTTCTGCTGACTTGACCTACCTACACATAGTAGTAGTTGCTCTGCTTAGCTGTATTCTGTTGTTCTGGGTGGAGAAGCAGCAAGGGTCCATGGCTCCAGGACAGCCAATTCTTTGTCATCCCATTTCCATGGCTGTGAAATGGGTCTGATGCCGCATTTTTCCCCATGGCCTTCATGGCAGGGATGTTACCTCTGCCAAGCTCAGAGACGAGGGCTGAATGCACTCCGTGATTCTGTGCAAGGGTAGAGCATGGCACGCGGCTTAGAATTTCACACTCTAGGAACCTCAGCTTCTGGTGTAGACAATAGCTAGGGAGATCAATGATAGCTACTGAGCCAGACAGATCAAGGCAGCTTCCTTCTTCACCTGGGATCTCTTCTGCTGGACTTCAGAATTCACTCAATTTATCTGTGAGAATTGACTTGTTCACCATGACCAGTAGCTGCCTGTTCTGCATGTCATTGCCTGTCACCTCTAGGGTGAGAGGACGCACCTTGGGTCTGCAAGCAGCTTTGGCCACTTCTGTTTGTGGGGAATGAATCGGATGACCCATTAGCCACAAGCTGGAAGCTGCCACAGTACTGATGCAAAAAGCTGCTGCTGGGAGCTGGGAGGAATTGACTCTGATTCATTTTGTAGGACAGCCCCTTCGTCCAAAGTTATGCACCTGTATCTCTCTTGTTTTGTCCTTTTCTGTGCTGTCTAATTTCCTTCTCACCTCTGACCCTTCTCCATGGGGCAAACAATTGTTTATGTTCCCCTTTCCTGCACCATTGTCCTTACTCCAGTGGAAATGTAGGAAGTATTTGATTAACAAGGATGGCCAGTGTTGCATTTGCTTTTGAGTAGAGCTTTTGAATGGGTAAAAGAAGAACTACAGTGTAGGTGCTTTTCAGGCCATACATTGCAAGCACCATTTATTTATTTATTTATTTATTGCATTTTTAGACCACCCAATAGCAGAAGCTCTCTGGGCAGTTTACAAAAATTAAAACCATAAAAATTGTTCAAAATATAAAACAACAATGGTATAAAAATACAATATAAGAACACAAGCAGGATAAATACAAATTTAAAAAGCAATTTTAAAACAGTTAAGTTAAAAATTAGACTACTGTTAAAATACTGAGAAAATAAAAAGGTCTTCACCTGGCATCTAAAAGAGTATAATGTAGGTGCCAGGTGAACCTCTCACAGTAGAGAAGGCCCTCCTCTTGGTAGCCACCTGCCTCACTTCCTTTGGCAGGGGCTCATGGAGAAGGACCCCTGAGGATGATCTTAGGGTCCAGGCAGGTACATATGGGAGGAGCTGTTCCTTCAGATAAACTGGCCCCAAGTCATTTAGGGCTTTGAATGTTAATACTGGCACTTTGAATCAGGCCCGAATCTGGACCGGAAGCCAGTGAAGCTGTAAAAGGACTGGCATAATGTGGACTCATTGACCAGTCCCCGTTAACAGTCTGGCTGCCCAGTTTTGTACCAGTTGAAGTTTCCGGACCGTTTTCAAAGGCAGCCCCATGTATAACGCATTGCAGTAATCCAGACTAGAGGTTATCAGAGCATGGATAACTGTAGCTAGGCTATCTCTGTCCAGATAAGGGTGCAGTTGGTATATCAGCCTAAGCTGATAAAAGGTGCTCCTTGCCTGAATTCAGCTGTGCCTCAAGTGACAGTTCCGAATTCAGGAGCACCCCCAAACTATGAACCCGATCCTTTAGGGGGAGTGCAACCCCCTCCAGAACAGGGTGAACATCACCTAGCTGGACAGACGAACCACCCACAAACAGTGCCTCCGCCTTATCTGGATTGAATCTCAGTTTATTGGCCCTCATCCAGTCCATTACCGTGCCCAGGTACTGATTCAGAACAGCCACTGCCTAACCTGGGTTTGATGAAAAGGAGAGGTAGAGCTGGGTGTCATCCGCATATTGATAACACCTCAGCCCACATCTACGGATAACCTCTCCCAGCGGTTTCATGTAAATGTTGAACAGCATAGGGGTTAATATAGAGCCCTGTGGGACCCCATGGCCAAGGTGCCATGGCACAGAGCAATAATTCCCCAGCACCACCTTCTGGAACCAACCATCTAAGTAAGAGTCCTGAGCCACCCCGGATGCAGGAGCCTCAGCATGGAAGTTGAGATCCCCCAGAACCATCATCCTGGGGGTCCTCAACACCAGGTCTGAGACAACCTCCGTCAGCTCAGGCAGGGAGACTGTTGGGCAGCAGGGTGGGAGGTACACCAGCAGAATCCCTAATCTGTTTCAAGTACCCAACACAAAGTAGAGATGCTCAAGACCAGCTCTTGAAAGAACAGGAAGCCTAGAAATGGAGATCGTATTTCTATAGTCCACAACCACCACCCTCCCCAGTCCTCAAGTCGGTGCTGGTGCTGCACCGAGTATCCGGGAGGGCAAAGCTGGGTGAGAGTGACCCCTCCCAGTTCAACCACCCAGGTCTCAGTGATACATACCAGGTCAGCCCCCTCATCCACAATCAGATCATGGATGAGGGCGATTTTATTTTGGACTGACTTGGCATTCAGCAGAAGCACCACCGACCCAGAAGGCAAGCTGGTAAGGCCATCAGGAACCGTCTGGTTATGGGGAAAACCAGAAGAGGGGATAGCTGTGAAAAATCTAGCCCCTTTTCTCCTCCTCATCTGGCCTGTTGTTCCCCCATTGCCATACCTCCCCATACCCATGACCACAGTTATGTGGGTATCCCCTTCCCCCCCTGACCTCCCCAGGCACATATTTTTTAAAAATACAATTTATAAAATAAAATAGTGTAAAATGTTGTAATTTGCTGTTGGTTGCTATGTTTGAACAGCTTGAGGATGTCTGTAGGCAGTAAGACAGGCTGCTTGCGTGCTCCTCATTGCAACTCCCAAGTGCGCACTTAGCGTCACACTTTGCGCGGCGCCGAAGCGCTGCCTCTGGCAGCCTCATTCTTGAATACCTGTAGAGGAGGGAGGAGGAGGAGGAACTGGCCAGCAGACACTTTGTAGAGGGAGGAGGAGGAGGAGGAGGAGGAGGAGGAACTGGTCAGCAGATGTCAATGCTGATGTCCAACAGGTGAAGGAGGAGCAGCAGAAACCAGGCCTCTGCGGTTTGTAATTCCTCTTCTCTCCCCCTCCCCCACCCCAAACACACTCCTGGCTTTGAGCATTACACATAGTCCTTTTCCTGCTCTCAGCCCAGAAGGAGGCTGGGGAGACATGGAGTCTGTATGACCACATTTGTCTTTCCATGGAAAGCCTTTATATATATATATATATATATATATATATATATATATATATATACATACATACACACACACACACACACACACACACACACACAATCGGACCCTTCCCATGAAGATTTCGTGCTCCTAGCTCAGCATTTCTGCTTGGAAATCTACCATGGCGGTAGGATCTTACCTTTGTAGGTTAAGGGGAATTTTAATTCCCTTGGATGATTTCTCCTGGAAATGGGAGAATACACCACCATAGCTCTGTATACGTCATGCTTTCGTTGATAAAGTTAGTTATTTACTGACCCCAGCATGGACCCTTAGAGTTCACTGCTGCGAAACACTCAGCATGTTTTTTTAAGTGCTGCAGAAACGGCTGATACAACCTTGACACGGCTGGGTTGCCTTGATCTGCCTTAGATTTGTGCAAAAATCCGCCAGAGGAAAGCACTCAGCAGCCCAGACGGATCCCCTCTGCCAAGCCTACCCCTCATTTCCCCTGCACGTGCTCTGGCTCTTTTTTGGCCCCCGCGAGTGGAAAATGCCCAGCGCTCTTCTGAATAATGCTTGACAGATGGGGAGGGAGTTTGCCAAAGCAAACAAAGCTGCCCTGCATTAAGACCCCAACCTGAGTCTCTCCTCCTTGGCTGGGTGGTCATTTTCTCTTGTTTGCCTCTTATGTGCACGGGTTACACTGGTTGCTGAGTCAGGGAGCTTCTAACCATCTATTTCTGCCCTCAGAATCCAGACCATCGCAGCTTTCTATTCTCTCACCTCTAGTCCTTTGTATTTTTTTGTTGTTGGATTTTATTTATTTCCACATTCCCAGAATTGTTTGGGCACAGCCAGTTCCTAATATTGCTACAGGAGAATTGGGAGGGAGGCAGCGATCACATGCCCACATCCTGCGGGGGTTGTGCCAGGATCCAGAATGGATTCCCTGTAGCTGAAAGGGATGCATTAGAACAGCTGCCTCCAGACGGGCGTCTTCCAGGTGTGTTTGACTACAACTCCCATCATCTTTGGGGGAAAACACCCTTTTCCCCCAAAGTCTCCTAACCATCGTTGTGGAGAGAAGGGGGCATTTTATCAGGATCCCAGTTGTGGTCCTGATGAACATTGGGTGCCCCTGAACCTAGTATTCACTTAAAAAACATATCACAGGTCAAATTTCAAATTTCCAATCAAAGTAACATAAAAATTGGCTCTAGGTCTGTTGAAGCAAAAAATAATGGAGCCTTGTAGCACCTTACAGACCAACAACTTGATGATGGCGTAAGCTTTTGCAGATTAGACTTCTTTTCATCAGAAGCAACAATCCCACTCACTGGCATCCTACTAACTGGAGAAAGAGCCATTTAAAACGAAACCCATTCAGGGTGACACAGAGTGAGAGAACCACCCCTTCCTCCAATCTCCCTGTGCACACCCAGGACTTTCCCCCTGAGTGACAAAACTCTCTTTCTTCCCCCCCACAGTCGAATACACAAGACGCCAGCCCAAACCACCAAGCAGGAGGAAACCTGAGAGACCCGTGCTGGAGACAGAGAAGAAGCCAAGTATGCAGTTGGTTTCCTTTGGCTCAATTGCATTCTGCCAGGAGGTTGGAAAGCAGCAGGGAGACTAGGGAGAGGAGGAACAGAAATTGAAAACATCCCAAGATAGGCATGGCAGAAAGTGGCTCAGTGATCCAAAGCTTCAGGTGGGGAAATCCCTGTCTCTTGTGTGTGCCTCTTTGCCAGATAGGGTGCTTAGATACCCATGTCTTCTCAGGCGTTTACACATTTAGATAGCCATGTCTTCTGAATTTGTTATTTAGGTATCCACGGTGGTGTCTATACGGCGACGCCTTGGAAGGCCGTTGGCTAAAAAGCGCAGGTGATTCTGGAGGTCACTGATGATTAGGGTTGTCTCGAGCACACAACTGGGTCCGGGAGTCTGGTGGACCCCTCCCCCGGACCCAGCTGGGTGCTCCTGGCGCAAGTGCGGACCCTGCTCAAGCACCCATGAGGTCTGTAGAGCGCATGGCAGACCCCCCTCCCCTTTGCACCAAAATTGTGCAGTTCTCTCCCCCCACACACTGCATCAATGACTGCTGTAAAGGCCCCATTTATGCAAGGGTGAAGGCCCGAATGGATGCCATTGATGCAGGTGGGTGGGTGGGGGGGAGTGCGCAATTTCAGCACAAGGGAGCAGGCGGCTGCCAAGTCCTGGACATTTGTCCCAAAGTCCTGATAGCACCACAGCTTTGGGCTGCTATGCTGTATCACAGCCTTCAGAGTCTTTCTGGCATTTCTCTTTTGCTCGACAGAGAAGCCTGAGGCGCCGCCCACCCCACCCTTTGAGAACCATTACGAAGAAGGGATAGAGCTTCCAGATTATGGGGATGGTAAGTGCTATCTCATGCCTTTCTCCTGAAAAGACAAGCAAAGGAAGACCCTATTTGGGAAGGCCCCTTTGCTGCCTAACATATCTGTTCCTCAAGCTCTCACCGCTTCCGTGAGCTACTTTCACCATTTGAGGTCACGCTCACTCCTGAACCATTGCTGGAGCTCTAAAGGAAGCAAATCACTTAGATTAGGGGTGCAGAACTGCAGGTACAGGGATCAAATCTGGCCCACATGAGGTCCCAATCCAGCTTTCCAGGGTTCTCTAGACAGCCACATCATTTCCCTTGACCACTGTTCACTTGGTGGTTTCCCCTCCGTTTCTAAAAGGTGAACTTAGTTATTGGCATTAAGAGCTTTACGCTCAAATATGCTGCTAGTTTTATTTTGTGCTCCACCCCCTTTTCCTTTCAGCTCCACCCACCCCTGGAATGTGGCCCCTGGGAGCTTCTTTGAGATAGAATTTGGCCCTCAGATTGAAAGAGGTTCAATACCCCTGGCTTAGATCAAACAAGGAAGACTCCATGAAATGGATTATCTTAAAAAAATTGAACAGTATAGGGGGGCCCTAGCTGATTGCTCTATTTCTCCAAGAAAACTAGGTCTTAGTGGAGATTTCACCCCCTGACTCTCCCCCACACCAGTACGGAAGGGTCAAAGGTTCAGTTTCATGGAGACTAGAAAACCCTATGGCCTGGTTTGCATGTCATGGTGGCAAATCATGGGCTAAATTATTGTGCATGCTGCTTCTGCTTTGTATGATCACCCTTCAATCAGCCAGATTCTTAGGTTAAGTGTGGGTTGTTTAACCCTCCAATAACCCATGGTGTCTGGGTTTGCACATCACGAAACAACCTCTGATTGGGCTGACTCTGATTATGCAAAGCAGAGGCAGCATGCGCTGCAACAAATCATGGGTTAATCCATCCACGATTTGCTGCCATACATCTGGCCTTCAAGATATCCATTTTAAGATATCCATTTATTTCAAGATATCCATTTTAAGTACCTTGAAATTGTAGTCACATTAAATATTTTCAGTATTTTTATTATTTTCAGAGTAGGCTCAATGAATGCAATTAAATGTTTTTTGTTATGTAACAAGCAACCGCAGGGAAATCTGAACAACCTGGGGATTGTGGGGAGGGGGAAATTGAACTCCATTTTATCCTCCCATGGCCTCTCCAGAACCGCTATTTGTTATTTAAGGGAAGGTCCTGCCAACATCAATCGAGGTTTCTTTTGAAATGCAAACAGTATCTTCAGAGACTGATTTTTTGCTGGGACCATTGCAAGGAATGAGAGAGTTCAATTTCCCCTCCCTGGGTTCCAAAGGTTGCTCAGACTCCCTCACCCCTCGGCTGCTATTTGCATAACAAACAAAAGTGCATCCTAATTGTATTCAGACAACTAAGATCATGTGTACTTTGGCCATGAAACTGAATGGATGGCTTTGGGAAAAGCCTCTGGCTAGGGTGACCATATGAAAAAGAGAACAGGGCTCCTGTACCTTTAACAGTTGTATAGAAAAGGGGATTTCAGCAGGTGTCAGTTGTATGCAGGCAGCACCTGGTGAAATTCCCTCTTCATCACAACAGTTAAAGCTGCAGGAGCCCTGCCCTCTTGACCAGATACAAACTTAACTGGCAAATGTAACTCACAGGACTGTAGTGAAGATAGATAAACAAGAAAACAATTGCAAAGTGCTTTGCTTATTTATTTATTTATTTATTTCCTGATTTTCTTCTGACAAATGCAAGGCAGCATATCCGGGGTCCCAAAGTGGTCCACCATCCAGACGCTGGTTGAAGCCAGTCCTACTTAGCTTCAGAGCGGTTGCTGTATTGCATGTCTTTGGACCAAGCCCTGGGATAGACAGTATATGCTGCAAAACATTTGAGATGTGATCGGCATAACTGGCATTGGGAGTGCTGCTAACCCCCTCACCAATCACATTTCCCCCTGTAGTGGACTACGGGCTGCCCCACCAGAAGCCCAAAATCTACCCCAGCAAAAAAGACGAGGAAGATGAAACAGAGACGGATGAAGAGAAGCTCAGACTAAGTGAGGAGATGGCAGGCGGGTGGCGCTGGGCCTAGAGAAATTGGGATTTTATTTTAGAGTTGATCTGAGCGGAAGGGGCTGGCTGCCCCCAAGGTGCAGCAGATCCCATGTTGGGTTCCCCTTCCCCAAGTCAAGAGAGGGTGGAAAAAGTTGTTGGCCCACCTGTGATTCTGCCCACCAGGTTGCTTTTGGGTAATCAAATGGCCACATGGTCCCTGCTTCTACCTTCCCATCAAGCGCAAAGCTCTACCGTTGCACTGCGATAGGATTACCTTGCACACTCACCACTTAGGACACCGCTCAGAACACAAACGTGGTTTGTTCTGAGATAACTCTGCTCCTCTTTGCTTAGGGAAGCCTAAGAAGGGAGATGGAAGCAGTAAGGAGGACACAGAGGGTGAGACAGATGAAGACAAATGGCTGGAGGAGAAAAGCAAGGAGCGGAAAGGTGGGTAACCTTTGGACCCAGAGAGGGAGAGGACAGCCGCGGCTAATTCATGGGGAAAAGCTGGAGGAAAACATCCAGAAATGCTGTAGATACTTGGACTGATTTTTAAAAAAGGTTTAGTTAATGTGTTTCAAGAGTATTCCATGTCAGTCAAGTTTATTGCTTTTGGCCAATGGCCTTTGCATAAATCAAACAATAACAGTACAATCACCAATAATAATAATAATAATAATAATAATAATAATAATAATAATAATAATATTAAAAGACACACAAAGGTTATTCATAATGTCTATAGACATAATGCATATAGCACATAGTATACAAAATCTAAAAATATAGATTGGTATGTCCATCAGTGATGTAATATAAATGGGACATGGTCAAATGCAATCATCTCCTTTACAATTAGTGGCTCTCTCTGTTGTGTATTTCTTTCTAATCTTTTTGGCAGCTGTGGCAAACAGGGCTACACGCCGAGTCACATATTTATCCATGTCCGCTAGGAGGTAAAAGATCACTTCCAGTGGGCTCTGACAAAAGTGCCACAAATTGTTCCCATGGGTCATTGTATAGGGGACAGTAAAGAATATAATGGATAAGATCCTCTGGCTCAGGGCAACCACAAATACAAGTGAATTAAGTGCACACTCTCCCCTTGGGTATAGCCCTATCAAGAAGTTTCCAATATCTGTGAACAGCCTGAAATCAGTTATTAAAGTTTAATCAACAGAAAGCAGACTCTTTATCAATGGTATTTCTCTCTCTCTCTCTCTCTCTCTCTCTCTCTCTCTCTCTCTCTCTTTCTCCCTTCTTTCTTCATTGTCCTGAATGATTTTTTATACAGAAAGAGAATCTGTTCCTAAAAACACTTTTACTAGGAGCAAAGCCAAGCCAAATGCATATTTCATCTGACTGCCATCTTGATATTTTTGGCCATATTACAGTTTTGCTTTCTTAAAAGGGTTGAATTGTGCTAGAACTTATTTTCTTGACCATGAAAACTCCCAATTATACAGCACGTTCTATGTCGTTCAAGTATTATGAAGGTGGTTACACCAATTTATGAGGTTTTGGTGGCCATCTTAGATTTAGTCTCTCAGCGGCAATTGCCCAGATTTTTGGTGAGGGTTACCCAGACTATATCTTTTGGCACACACTTCCCCCCCCCCCTGAAGAACCCACAGTCAAACCTTTGTCCCCATGAATTGTAAAATTTTACCTTTAACAATTCTCCCTTTATATTTCTCCCAGCACCTGGTATTGAGGTATGCTGCCTCTGAACCAGACATTCTACTTAGCTATCATAACTCATAGTTGTTGATAAGACCTGTTTGGATTTCTTTAATCACCACATAGGAACAGAGGAAGACACTTTATGTTGACTTGGACCATTGGTCCATCTAACCCAGTACTGCCAACACTGACTGGCAGCAGCTGTCCAGGGTTTTAGGCAGGAGTATTTTCTCCTTATCTGGACATGCTGGAAATCAAACCTGGGACCTTCTGCATGCAAAGCATGTGTTCTACCACTGAGCCACGGCCCCACCCCATCACAAATTTCAGCAGGAAGTTCCATAAATCATGGACGGGACTAAAGTACATGTAGATCTCTAGATGATTTGCAGTAGATCAAGGTTTTCTGGCTTCCAGTTGTCTTAACAATAGCAACTACTAAAAAGGTTCTCTCCCACCCCTAAAAGACTGCTGAAACAAAGAAAGCTTGGTGGAAAACCAGGAGTGGATTGTTGTCCTGCGCTAAGCTTGTGTTCAGAGGCACCCTGTCCTTAATTCTTACCATATCTCTGCCCTCCTGGGCTACTATTTTGCATCTAGTTTGTCCAGTTGGTGGACCTCAGGGTCCCAGTAAAAAAAATGAAGCAGATCCCACACATCTAGTGCCTGCCCATCCTGCTGTAAATTATGCATTATGAAAAAGACCTTGTTTTTGTCTGCCCTGAATCTCCTGCAAAACAATTCATTTGAGTAACCCTAAGGTCTACTATTGAGGATGATGGAGAAAAAAACTTCTTAGATTTCTCCCTATCCACTCTTTCCACATTGTGCATAATCTTTTCAACTTCAGCCTTTTCCCCTCCCCTGATTTTTCATCTTTTATCCCCCCCCCCATTTTCTCAACTCCTGCCATGTCCCCCGCTTAATTTGTCGTCCTCTAGTTCCTCCTTAAACTTTGTCTTCTACATCTTCACCACCTGCAGGAAAGCCAAAGAAAGGGAAAAAATGGGAGACAGATGAGGACGAGTGGACTCCAGAAGAGAAAATAAGTAAGTAATGTATTATTATTATTATTATTATTATTATTTACATTTGGCAATTCACAAAGATTAAAACATTAATATGCAAAATTTAAAAACACACAACAGACAGTACATATAGACAACATCACATCTACAAACAACTTTGAGCCATCAGCAAACCATAAAAACAAATCCGGGATAGATTTTTTAAAAAAAACTCATCATGTGCTGGAAAAAGAGAAAGGTCTTGACCGGGCACTGAAAAGATAGCAATGTTGGGCCTCATTGGGGAGATCATTTCATAATTAGGGGGCCACCACTGAGAAGCCCTCTCCCTTGTTGCCATCTTCCAAGCGTCCCTTGAAGTAGGCACCCAGAGGAAGATCTTAGATGTTGAGCGCAGTGTATGGGTATGTTCAAGCTGGGAGAGGGGCTCCATCAGTTATTGCAGTCCCGAGCCGTGTCAGGCTTTATAGGTTAAAACCAGCACCTTGAATCAGGCTCGGAAGTAGTGGGGGAGTTCTAAGGCTGCAATGTTGTAGTTTGGAGTGATAAATTGAGGAGAGGGGCTAGCAAGCATTTGCTCAGGCAGTTGTCCTTGATCTGAGAACGGAGTGCCTACATAAGAATCATATGCAAGAGTAATGTGTACATTAGTGTGACCCTATTTTTGACTATGAAATGATGGAGTCTAGAATGATCATCAATCAGTATCTTTCTTGAATTATAAACACACGTCCACACCTCACCCTCCACCTCAAGCTAGCTCCATCTCTGTTGTCCTTCTGCTGGCAGGCAAAGACATTTTTATTTAAACAGGCTTTTGCTATGTAATCAGGGGGCTGTATTCACAGTGCTGGGTTGGCACTGCCTCCCTCTTCAACCCCGCGCTTTCCCTCTCCCGGGACAGTGTTGGACAATCCCAACGCTGAGGAGAGAGCACGGGATTTCTGGGCAGCCATCTGAGTCCCAGAGCCGCTCCCGCCCTCTTCCTGGTGGAAGGCAACCAATCAATGGTCACCTTCCACCAGGCTCCGTCCCTTGGTTGACCACAGATCGGCCACGGAGTGCCATGTTGACATCGCTCCCTTTGAAAAAGTTGGAGTAAATCCCCAACTTTTTCCAAACACAGTATCACAGGGAAGCCCTGTGGTGGCTGCGAGACTGTGCCTGCATTGTTTAACCGATGGGGCACAGATCTGCAGCTACCATGGGGCTTTCCCTGTATATAGACAGACCTTTGGTTCTGAAAGAGGTCTTAATCAGCTGGGTGGTGTTATCGATGTGTTTTTAATTGTGTTTTTGTTTGATGTTGGACATGTTTTTAATTTGACATGTTGTCATGCTTTCATTATAGTTTTGTTATTTTATCTGCATATAGTTGCCTCCAGCACTATTTTTAAAGGCAGGGTAGAAATACAATAAAATACATACATGTTGCATTTGTGGTGATAAGACATTGACATGAAAACTCTGTCAGTGTCGGTTCACATGGGATGGCTCTTTTGTCACTTGATGCTGCAGCCATCAAGTGACGGAGGCGTGAACTGCCTTGCCTCTTTTGCTTCGCAGAGTGTCCTCCCATTGGAATGGAATCCCATCGGATTGAGGATGACCAGCTCTTGGCTTCCTCCATGCTGCGGCATGGCTTGGGAGCCCAGCGTGGACGCCTCAACATGCAGGTAAAGCTGCCATGTGCGGCAGAAGCTTTTTCTTTTCTTTTCTTTTTTAAAAAGCTGCTCCAACTTACCACCAAAGTCAACGTCTTCTCCCTGAAGGTACTGGAAAAATCACCCGTGCTCCAAATTGCCTGTCTCCCAAGAATTTCACCCAAAGTTAAAGTTTTGAAGTTTTGGTTCAACACTTTATATCAGGGGTATCCAACCTCTTTCCTCCCAAGCGTCAAATTCCATTTTGGAGAAGCTCTCAGGGGCTGCAATCCCCTGGTAAACTGAGCCACCGGCAGAAGGGTGTGGAACCAAAAGCAAAAGAACCAAAGACTCCAGCCTATTTTAGCTTGAAGCTCTTACCGCCAATAAGTAAGCCTTAAGAATGGCATTTCAACCTTATAGAATGGGGGAAAGACATGGAAAAGCTGGGAATCCACCAAACAATTGGAGGCTGGGGGAGGGGGCATGGTCAGGGGTAGGGGGTATGGCCAGGGAAAGGGCATAGCCTTCTGGGGAACCTTGGAGGACCAGATGAAACCCCAAGCGGACCAGATTTGGCCTTAGGTTTGAAACTCCTGACTTATATGGATGCTACTTCCTCCTTTTCTCTCTTTATTTATGCTTCCCCATCCAGACTGGGCCCAATGAGGACGATTACTTTGATGGTGCTTGGTGCGCAGAAGATGATAGCCATGTACAGTGGATCCAGGTGGACACCAGGAGAACCACCAAGTTCACAGGCGTCATCACCCAGGGCCGCGATTCTCGCCTTCAATATGCGTGAGTTAGGCCAAGGGGGCAAGGTCAGCAGGAGGGGTGAAATAAATGGCTCTGAAGGGAAGAAGGGAAGGCTGAATTTACTCTGCATTGCCCCTCCTCCCCAAAGAAATTTCTTGCATAAATTCTGTTCACTGGAAGCCTTTTTTCAGCCTTCTCCTGATTTCTGAGTTATTACCGGGCATCACTCACATACTTTTAAACCTTTCTTCATGAGAATTGTGCTTTTTTCATATTAAAAAAGGGAAAGGAGGGAATATTGGGGAAGGCTGGTTTATATGATCCTCTCTGTTCACATCCCAGGCTGACCACATGTGAGATCATAGAAAGTTGTGAGAAAGCCTTGAAGCATTTGGTCAGAATGGCATGGTTATATGTGTCATTTCAGCCAGGACAGCCAGGACCTCACTGAATAGCAAAAGGAATTCAAGTTGACAACAGATTAATCAGATGGTTGAGTCAATGTGCACTCTTAATATTAATGTTATAATAAGAGAGTGAGAGAGAGAGAGAGAGAGAGAGAGAGAGGTGGATTCTATGCGATAATTGGAATGGGAATTAGTGAACAACTAGTTTTATTTTTCTTGTTTTCATTATTGATTTTTTTTTGTGAACCGCTCAGAGAAATTTGGCTGTGGGGCGGTATAGAAATATAATAAAGAATGAAATAAAATAATAGGACATGGAATGTTGCCTCTGCCAGGCCTTGCAAGCTCCTTAGCTTCCATTTCCCCTGTGTTGTTGTTTTTTGTCTCCCACAGTGAGGACTTTGTCACCACCTTCTATGTGGGCTTCAGCAATGACAGCCAGAATTGGGTCATGTACAGCAATGGTTATGAGGAAATGGTATGTGCTCATTTGGCCTGTAGAATTCAGAACAGCCCTGGAGACATCCCCTCAGTGCCCCGTATGATGTAGCTGCAGCTTTAACAATGGTGGCCATGGAATTTATGATTGGCGTTTGCCTGATACAGAATGAGCAGCGAGGATCTGCATTGCTGTTTAGAATTCTGGAATTGAGGCTAAAGCCATTCATTTATTTACTTCTTTATTTATGAATTGCTTTACCACCTTTCAACATCTTTCTAGAGCAGCTTGCATATAAGAAATAACCATAAACTACTTAAAAAATACAACCAGAACAACAAAAACAGCAGGTTATAAGAAGCATAAAAATACATCTGAAAATTACTTTTGAAAGCCTAGAAGAATATAAAGGTTTTCTTCTGGTGCTGAAGGGGTAACAGTATATGGCTATATATTCCCTGCAGTAGAAGCCTTTAGATATCACTTGTTAGGAGACACAAGCAGAGGGATGCTCATGCGCATGGGACTTAAGCACATCACTGCATGTAACAAGGGCCAGAAAGGATGGAAAAACAACAGCCTCAAGGATTCAGTTGTAGGAGTAATGTAGTCATGGGTTGTCTTGTTCCTCCCTGGCCTCTTGTGTTTCTTGACCCCTTATAGCTCGCAATCTCTCTCTTCCAGCTTTTTTATGGAAATGTTGACAAGGACACCCCTGTGATGACCGAATTCCCTGAGCCGAAGGTGGCCCGCTTCATTCGGATCTACCCACTGACCTGGAACGGTAGCCTTTGCATGAGGCTGGAGGTGCTGGGCTGCCCTCTCTCCAGTAAGTGCTGGACAAGGCTTGGCTTTAGGATGGGATGTGTATGTTATATATCATTTGAGTTACTGCATTTATTTAAGGTCATTATATTCCACCCTTATCTAAAGTTCTCAGGGTGGTTAATAATTAAATATACCCACAAATTCTTCCAGTAGGGAGGAAAGCGTAGCTCAGTGAGCGAGCACATATTTTGCATGCAATGGGCTTCAGGTTCAATCCCTGTCATCTTCTTTTTTTTAAAGGATCATGTAACACAGCCTTCCCCAAGCTGGTGCCCTCCAGATGTGTTGGACTACATTTCCCATGATCCCCAGCCATGGATGGGATTGATGGGAATTACAGCCCAACCCATCTGATGGATACCAAGTTGGGGAGGTCTGATCTAGAAGGTGATGGCAACGACATGGGCCTTGGAGTGCTGATGCTGCCAGTCAGTACAGGCAATTCTGGGGTAGATGAACAAATGGTGTGACCTGGTATAAAGTAACTTCCTAAATGTTTTGTTTTAAAGTGGGATGCAGCTCTCCTTCCTAGCTCATAAACAACCTGCCCCTGGAATTGAAGACTGTGCTTTTGAAGTAGAAGAGCGTCCCATTTATCCAAGGTCACCCAGTGAACTTTTGTGGCAAGGAATGTTGGAGAAATCAGTCCAGGGAGGGAAGTTCTCTAGGCTTTCACCAGCTCAGCCTCCCAGACTTCAGCTTGCTTACCACAAGCTGGCCAGGCTCAGTTCAATCAAGTCGGGCCAGCTTGCGGATTTTTGTGTTTGTTTTTCCTTAAATTGCAGCCACAATTTGTGTAAATGTTGAGTTAAGGGGGGGGGGGAACCTTTTTAAAAGTTCCTGGATTCAGGGAAAAGCCCACAGCTTGGCTCGCGAATGCAAGTTGAGCCATGGGCAGGGATCCACTGGTCCTAAAAAGGGCTGGATCTGGAAACAATGGACATCCCTATTTGTGACTGAGTGGCGTTCTTTCTGATTATCAGAGTTCCCGCATGCAAATCCAGCACCTTCCCAATTCGACCACACTCAAATAATTTGATCGATTCCCTCAGTTTTTGGGGTTTTCTTTTGCAGGCATCAACAACTATTACACCTTGCAGAATGAAGTGTTGACATCAGTGGACAACCTGGACTTCCGCCATCACAACTACAAGGACATGAGACAGGTGAATATTTATGTCAGAGGAGAGACCTTGCCTTGAAATTTGCAACTTTCATTAGGCATAAGCTAGAGAGGGAGGGAGAGAAAACTGGGCAAATTCTCAGTCACAGAGCTGCTCCCAGTTGCCGTAGCTACTTCCAACTTGAACAGAATAATGTGTGTAAAGCCTGTCTAACAATAAAAATGGACACTCTTGTATGCCTGTTTTTTCTGGTTTTGAAGGGGTGGACCTTTTACTTTAGAATTGTGCAGATTGAGACAGAAAAGTCTCAATCTGCAAAAGCTGCTTTTTACATGAAGCTGACCCCCTGCCCCATTTCTCCTTGCTTATTTCATTGTCCATCATTCCCTCTATTTCTGATGCTCAGGGCATGAATGCCATGTTTATGTGCCCAAAATGTAAGGTTTAAGGTTTGGGTACTCATGTACAAGGCCCTAAACAACTTGGGACCAAGATACCTGAGTGAGTGCCTTCTCCTGTAGCCTGGTCACTGAAGTCATTGGAGGGCCTGCTCCTGGTGGTTCCACATGGACCTTTGGCCCAATTGGAGTCCACCGGGAGAAGAGTCTTTAGTGTGGTGGCCCCTTCTCTTTGGAACTCCCTGCCCCTGGAGGTCAGGCTGCTTCCGGTGCCTCCTGAAAACAACTCTACTCCAGGAAGCCTTCCTCAACTGACCAGCATGGCTGGCTAAAACCCTGAACAGGAGCACTCCACGCTGCAACATTGTGTTGCAGTCCCATTTGTTTCCATCCTGTTCCTCAGCTTCTCTTCCAGAAGACCCTTGATTGAGTGGGCAGCTAGTTGTGATTCTTTCTCTTTCTCCAGCTTATGAAGGTAGTGAATGAAGAATGTCCCACCATCACCCGCATCTACAACATTGGCAAAAGTTCTCGAGGGCTTAAGATCTATGCCATGGAGATCACTGATAACCCAGGAGAGCATGAGCTGGGTAAGAGCACCCCTGCCCCTCACTGGGCTCAAAGCGGCCACTAACAGACTTCCATTTTGTTTATTAGTTTATTAGGGAATTCTGTGGCTCACTCTTCAACAATTTATTCTTGAAATGGCTTACGATGAAAGAAAAATCAAGTATAATTACAGCTGCAGCAATAAAAATAAACATTATAGCAGTGACAGTAAAAACAGAGAACTGGCATGAAAACAACAACTTCGTTCTAAGAGTTGCTTGACGAGAGTTGGTCTTGACTGCTCCTTTAAAAGTCTCCGGAATCAATTGCACCAAACCTAGTACCTGAATCCAGTGCTTGGGGCCCACAGTTTGGAGAGGCTGTTCTACAGTGGTCACCAGCCAAGAATTTTTTTGTGCCTAGATCTCAAAGAGTAGGAGGGAACATTTCGAAGATACCATTTCCTCAAGCAACCTGGGCCTAGACCATAAAAGGAGATTAAAGCATGCACCAACACCTTGAGTTTAGCCCAGAAACAAATCAGCAGCAGACGTTGTTGCTCATAGAGATCAGACGTGTGTTTGCTATGTCTGGGCACCAAATTCTGTAATGGATGGGCAACTTGTGGCCCTCCTGATGTTTTGGCCTACAACTCCCATCACCGTTGGCTATGCTGGTGAGGGCTGATGGGAGTTGTGGGACAAAACATCTGGAGGGCCACAAGTTGCCCATCCCTGTTCTGGAACAACTGAAGCTTCAAAACTTCCTTCAAGGGCAGCCCCACATCAAGTGAATTACAGGAGACGTCCAGAAGTTATCAGGGCACGCACTATAGTGTTTAGATCCTGCTTCCCCAGGAGTGAGCTCCCGTTGACCCCCTAACGGGAGAAGAGGGTAAGATGTTTGTGGGCATTTGTCAGCTGTCAGGAGAACTGGGCCAGTGCCAAGGTGGGCTTCTGGGCCTAGGAATGGCAAATGCCATAGCTGGAGTAGCAGAGCTCCTTGGCATGACTCTGGGTGTCTTGGGAGAGATGGAGCAGCCTCCAAAGGCTTGCATGGCATGTTGTGCACTCTCTGCGAGGGCAGGTAGGAAACCAGGGAGGATTCACCTGACGGTGTGGCTAAGGGAGCCAAATCCATATATGGAAGAAGAGGAGAAGGATGTAAGAAGAAGGAAAGGACCAACTTCCCCTCCAAATCTGAAGCCTCAGGGCAGGAAGCAAAGGGACGATGTTGGGGACCCTCAAAACCACACAAATTACAATTATTTGGTTGCCTCTAAAAACATAGAAACATTAGGACAAAACCCAACTTCCAAGAGTCCGGCACCCTGAAATGAAATAGCTGTGGAGCTCTGCCTGCCTGCAGTGCTGGCCAAGACATCCCTGAGGTTTCAAGATGGGTCAGAGCAAATATTCAGGTCAGCAAACATCTTTGCCAGCCCAATGCAAAGTCATGAGTTCTTCACTTAGGCTGAGTTGGCACAGTTGCTGCTCTGCCCCCTTCTTGAGCATTTACTGGCTGGCTCAACAACTCTTGGGGGCGGATCTACACTGCTGCTTTAAAGCGGTTTCTAACAGTAGTGACAACTGTTTTTGGAGTGTGTTCTGGGCCCCAACTGTTGTCAGTACTGTTATAAACCACTTTAAAGTGCTTTAAAGCAGCAGTGTAGATCCTGCCCATGTAAGCTTATGGTGTTAACCTTGTTCTTTGGTGAACCCAGCTTGCCATCTCTTCCAAAAAAAAGAGAACATGACAAGATCTGTTCTCCATCCAATCACAAGGACACGCGCAAGCTAGATTAACTGCCCTTGGGTTATTTGCTTTGCCTTGGCTCCACCTGTGTCAATATTTCCATGACGGTGTCTGGGGTTGATGTTACGCTTAAAAAAAACCCTTATGCTTACCAGCATCCATCCCATCGGCCTTTTATAAACATTGGTGCACAATAACCTCCTTCCCCCTTCCATAACCCATGTGGAACTAATTTGTTATTTCAGGATTTGTTGTAAGCCAACTTCCTAGCTTGTCTGCTCTTGTCACCTTAATACTATTGCATTGAAAAATCGCAGTCCCGCAAAGACTTACAAATGCCCAGTTTCTCTGGATGCCATTCAGTGTTTTGACCGCTGCCATTATAAACATGGAATATTCCAGTCCTGGCAGACAGACTGAAGCAGACGCCAAATTCTCATTGCTTGCAAACTTCTCTCAACGGCACACAAAGTTTGGTTCCCTTGGAAAGGGGATGTCAGTAGGGCTATCCCCCGATTAATGAAATCTTAAGTCAATAGTCAATTAATAGTGTGAGTTTTACTCTACCAATCCATTTTAAAGAATGGATTAAATCTGCTCAAAGCTGTGCATGATAGAACACAATTGTTCTATAGGAACAAAACGCACATGAGTGGTTTTGAGATGGTATATGTATGTGTTGCAGCAATTCAACAAAAAGTACACACAAGGATTTCTGTTGGTCTGTGTTTTTAAGTGAACTGATGTGAGTCACGCAACTCAGATTAATATGGGATCAGGATGCTGTTATCTTTCAGTTTTCACACTTTTCCAGATTTTGCAATACAGTTCTCAGCTCAATCTACCAAAATGCACTAAATGCATATTTTAGGATAGAAGATGTACAAAAATACATTTAAAAAGAATGCACATTTTTGTGCTTTAAAACACACACACATACACACACACACTGCAGATTGGTGCAGAAATGGGATAGAACAGATTTAGGAATTCATGCAAGACTGACATGGGCCAGAAATAAACCAATCTCTCTATCCTCAGCGCTAACATCTTAGAAGAGGCATTCCCTATTCATCTTTACACAAGAGGAAATGCCTCTTTAAAGGTGGTACTTGCCACATGTAATTTTAGAATTACTTTGTTACCATTTCTTAAATTAACATTTGTCAACTCATTGTCAACTCATTAATCAAGGGCACCTTTTGGCTGAATTACACTGCGGTTCTACATGGCATTTAACAAATGGAATGCTGTTTTACCCACCAATGGTCATACCAATGGCCAAGATTCTTCTGTAATGTTTGCTCATAAAAAATCAGCAAAGGTTCCTTGCAATTTTAATTACAAACTTCCTTCTTGCAGCCTCTGCCTATTATTGCTTCCTCAGTTGTCCTATTGTTGGTCAGGTTTTTGTTCCCAGCAAAGGGATTACTGTTTTCCGCTCATTATGTTTCTTTTCTTTTATTGCAAAATAGCTGTGCTGAACAGAAGCAATTCGGGTTAGATAAAACTATTACTTCTAAAAGCAGCAGTTTGTAATTAAAGGCGAATTAGCCCTCAAAAGCCACAGTACTGCTTTGCCTGTCCACGATGGAAAGGTTGGCACTACCACTGAAGTAAAAAAAAAACCACCCGATTACTACAGTTGACATTTTTAAAAAGGTGATAGGGCAACACACTTGGAATCCAATTGTATGGAAACAACATTTCCTGGATTGACTGGTTTGGCTGCGTGTTTTTATATATAAACTTTTATTTTGCTAATACTGTTCTTAAATGCTGCAGCTTTTATATCTTTAAATGTGTTCACACTTTACGTTATGGTTTTATGCTTTGTAATATCTGGTAATGAAAATGAGGTTTGTTCCTAATTTAGTCATACCTAGAGTAGACCCACTGAAATCAATGGGATTTTTTAATGTGTTGTGAGCCACCTTGGAAGAGGTAACCCTGACATGTGGGCTATCAATACTGAAATAAATAGCAAGTGAACAAAGGACAGCAACTTCAGACTAAACAGCTTGGAGTGGAGTGGAAGCAACCTTAATTAAGTTAAGCACTGCTTTTTCTAATGGAGCAACGTGGCAACTTTCATCCTTTGTTGACATGTTACAGGAGAACCGGAGTTCCGCTATACAGCAGGAATCCATGGCAACGAGGTACTAGGACGGGAGCTGGTGCTAATGTTGATGCAGTTTATGTGCAAGGAGTACAAGGATGGGAATCCGCGTGTTCGGAACCTAGTGACCGAGACCCGCATTCACCTTGTCCCCTCACTCAACCCTGATGGCTATGAGATTGCCAGTCAAATGGTAAGACAAGATGCAGTCCGGCTTTCCACAGTGGGTTGAGGATCTCTGAAAAGAGGGGAAGGGAATAAATAGCCAGAAGGGTTGGAGCTTTTAAAGGAAGGGCGGGCAACTTGTGGCCGTCAAGATGTTCTGGCTACAACTCCCGTCAGCCCTTGTCCATGGTAAAGGATGATGGGTGGCCAAAACATCTGGAGGATCTCAAGTTTAAAAGCAGGGCTGGCCTGAGACATTTTGCTGCCTGAGGCAAAGGACAAAATGGCTCCCCACTCCCATTCTACGTACAAAGCTGACTGGACTAGTACTTGATTCTTAGGCCATTATCACACACACAGTTTTAAGTACACTCACCGCGACTTTGATCCAGATCTTCAGCAAGAGACTCGCATGACGGCGTCTCCCTCGCACTGTTCTCATGCCCTGAGAACAGGTTTTAGTTTCTGTTTCAATTTAACCCTGCACGGGCAAAGTCCATTTCAGGCAACTTCAGGCAAGTTCAGCAGGCTGAGCTGAGGTATCGGAGCAAAACCGATCACGTGTGATCCAAAAGGCTACACTTGCATAGGAAATGGAGGGGGAACCCACAGAAGCAAACCAGGTAGGTGTGATAAAGGCCTAAGTTCAATATAACTCCCCTGTTAAAACAGCTCCACTGGCTTCCAGTCTGTTTCCATGCACAATTCAAAGTGTTGGTTATCACCTATAAAGCCCTATACGGCTTGGTTCCAGGTTATCTGAAAGACCACATTCTCCCACATGAGCCTGCCCGTGCTCTGAGATGTTCTGGGGAGGCCTTTCAGTCCCACCAACATCCCAGGCATGCCTGATGGGTATGCGGGAGAGGGCCTTCTCGGTGGCTGCTCCAAGGCTCTGAAACTCTCTTCCCAGGGAAGCTAGACTGGCTCCCTCCTTGATCTGTTTTTGGAGGCAGGCAAAAACATTCTTATTCCAGCAGGCCTGTGGTGAATAATGTGGACCTCCATCTATGTTTAAGATTTTAAAAATGTAATATGTATTTTAAATGTTGAAACGTTTTAATATTGTAACCTATTTAATTATATTTTAATGTTTGTATATTACTATTTATAGCTTTTAACTGTAATATGTTTTAATTTTGTAAAGCCACCTTGAGGCCCAATATTGGGCAAAAGACGAGATACAAATAAAGATGATGAGGATGATAAATGGAACCGCATCCTCCACGACACTTGAAGGCAGCCATCTAACATAGAGTGTGTGTGACATACAACTCCCTTCTCCAACACTTTGCTGCCACCTTCCAGTATCTGCCACCTGAGGCTACCACCTCACTTTGTATTAATGGTGGGGCTGGCCCTATTTTAAAGAAACTGATAGAAATGCGTAGGTGAATGTGCGTTTTTTTCCCTTTATCCAGCAGCCTTGTGGTTCAAAACATTTATCCAGCAGTCAAGCCAAAAACTGTGGTTGTTGTGATCTGGTTTGGCCCTGTATAGCAGGACTTCCCACTCTTCCTTGTGAGAAAAGTTGGCAGGGAGCTTGTGGATTTGACCACTGCAAGAAAAGATGTGCTGGGCAATTCAGCCCCAAAGCAACCAGACAAGCCCTAGCTTTCCTCCGCAGTGTTGGAACTGAGGAAGAGAAAGGTGTTGCGACACAACTGCGAGGAGATATGTATATACAGTGGTGGCCAAAATTGTGGACATTTTTTGAAATTTTCATGTTTTGCAACTTTGAATGCTTATAGAAAATGTTCTGTTTCACAAAGTTCAATTGTTTATATATCAATTGAAAGAGAATTTAATGCTGAATTCAAAACAAAAAAACAGAATGCAAATACCTGCAGTTAAAAGGAAGTTATGCTGCAAATGCTGCAATCATGATCAATTTACAGTAAAATCTGACAAAAACATATCAGATACTTTAGTTATGATTGAAATGTAATATCAGTATTTGGTAGGGAAGCCTTTATTTTGGAAACAGCATCACAGCGACGTCTTATAGAGCCGACAAGTGTTTTAAGCTCTTCCTTCTTTATGACATGGTTCCAGGAATCATTTATAGCCTCAATTAATTGGCTTTTATTTGATGGACGCCTCATTCGTACAATAATTTTCAAACGGTGCCACAAATTTTCTATTGGGTTCAGGTCAGGGCTGTTTCCTGGCCAGGTCAACAGTTGAATGCCCTTTGCTGTGAGCCACTGTTTGCATATTTTTGCTGTGTGACAGGGAGCTGAATCTTGTTGAAAAATAAATGGTGCATTATTTGGAAAGAGATCCCTGATGGAAGGTAACAGTTTTGGTTCCAGGATGGTGTCAATGTATTTTCGTGCATTTAGCGTGCCATCGATTACACGAAGGCGGCCAACACTATCTGCTGACATACATACCCAAATCATAACGCTTGTTGGGTATTTTACAGTTGCCTCAATGCAGTCAGGATGTAACTCTTCTCCTACTCTCTCTCTCTCTCTCTATATAAAATGACTTGTCACCAGAATGAATAACAATTGTGAGTTCCTTTTTGTGTTTGCAGGGCTCTGAGCTGGGAAACTGGGCCCTGGGACACTGGAGTGAGGAAGGGTATGATATCTTTGAGAACTTCCCTGATCTCAACAGCATCCTCTGGGCTGCAGAAGAGAGGAAATGGGTACCGCACAAAGTCCCCAACCACCATATCCCCATCCCTGAGCATTACCTTGAAGAGGATTCTTCAGTAAGTACTCTTTGCAAGCTTGCCCTGGTGCTGGGATCCTGCAAAGAGCTGCAACGAGACCTTTTTGAGGACGCTCCTCCTCCTAGGTGGATCGATGTAATTTTATTGAATTAGGCTTCAGGCTGTATTGATATGCACACACAATTTTAAAACACACAGGCCACATTCAGACAACACCGTTAACCATGCCGTTAACCCTTTTGTGGTTGGTGTGGTTAGGGCAGCATGGTTAATGGTGTCTTCTGAACACCCATTTTCCCTAACCATCTGCCCCGTTAACCATTGTGGTTAGGCTCATTAACCATATTGTGCAGCATGGTTAGTGACACTAACCTTGACTAAAAGTGTCATGACACATGTCTGTGGTTAAGGGGTTAAGGCATAGAGCTTCCAGTACAGAGTGGCCTAACTAGGTGGGGCTGCTCTAGCCAGCGGGCTCTATGACTGCACTGGACTGCTCTGGCTGCCATTTTGTGCTTTTGCATTAGTTTTTTTGGAGCGATTTTTGCTCTTCTTAGCAGAGCTTACTTACAGTAGAGGTTTTTAAATCTCCACTTGCAATTTCCCTATCGAAGCATCCATTTCTCCTACCTCATTGAAGTGCCATTACACCCCTCTGGTTCTGATGACTGTGGTGGCACAGCACGGCTGTCTCGGAAGGTGTCCACCTTCCCTGTGATGACTAAAGAGGTATAGCAGGCATGGCAATGCAGAAAGCAAAGGAACCACGCACTAAACGGGGCAATGCATGTATGTAATTGATTTCATTGGTGCCTGTACTAAAATGACAGCCGTAACTGCCAGGGCTCCTAGCGCTAGGACTGCTGGGAAACGGGGTGGATCACATGGAGGAATCAGGTGCTCCACTAACCACTTTGTGATTAGCATGTGGTTAAGGAAAACTTAACCACAAAAAGGTTAACAGTGTCATCTGCTAGCGTTCTGCATGTGGTTAGTGTTAACTACAGCTGAACATGGTTAAGCTAACCACAAAGCCCTGAGTGTTGTCTGCATCTTCCAAGTCTTCAAATAAGGGTGGTCAACTTGTGGCCCTTCAGTTGTTTTGGCCTACAACTCCCATCATCCTTCACCATTGGCTATGACGGGAGTTGTAGGGCAAAACATCCGCAGGGTCACAAATCGCCCAGCCAGTCATAAAATAGCCAAAGGTTTTATTTAAAGTGCACAGTAAAAGCAAGCGTGTATGGGCATTAAAACCCTTCTACTAACTGTTTGAAACAACTAACTTATGCATTTATTGTACATTGTTGTATAAACATTACCCCCTAGGTCAGGGGTGAGGAGTCTTGCAAACTAAATCTGACCCTCCTGGCCTCCCCAGACAGACAGCCCCCCCTTTTCCTGGCTCAGTCCTTCGCCCTGACTGTCAATTGTTGTGTGGTTTTCCAGCTGTTGTACATTTCTTCCCATTCTGAAACGCCCTTCCTAAGGCTTCCTTACTGGCAGTAAAAGCTTTAAGCTCCAATAGGCTTGTATTTTGGCCCCGTCCCCTTTTCAGCCCCATACTCCCCTGGTATGAGACCCCCAAGAGCTTCTCCAAAATTAAATCTGGCTCTGCAGCTAAAAGAGCTTCTCTATCCGTACCAAGGTAAACCCAGCCTTTTTCTCCTTGTTATGCTTCTCAGAGCACTATTTCAAAAGTGCTGGGCAGCCAGGATAGGTGTCCCCTTTCCCTGATCTCCCTAAATCCACGCAGGGCCACAGAAGGGCAAAGGGCAGTCCATAGTCCATCGGTGTAAGGAACGTTCGGGCGGCAGGGTGAGATTTTGGATGAGCATGTGCTCTCTGTCGCTGAGTAATGCGCACACTTCTCCCACCCAACTTCAGTTCTCCAGCAATACTGACTCTCTTCTGTCGCCACCCCCCTTTCTTTTTCCCCAGGTGGCCATGGAGGTGAGGGCCATCATGGCCTGGATGGAAAAGATCCCGTTTGTTCTGGGCGCCAACTTCCAGGGTGGGGAGAAACTGGTCTCCTACCCCTTTGACATGGCTCGACCTGTCAGTGAGAATGAAGTGGCTCCTCAGCGCCCGGAGGACTATGAAGAGGAGAACCCAGAAATCCAGGAGACTCCAGACCACGCCATCTTCCGCTGGCTGGCTATTTCCTATGCCTCGGCCCACCTCACCCTGACCGAGACCTTTCGTGGGGGCTGCCACTATCAGGATATGACAGGCGGGATGGGAATTGTCAGCGGCGCCAAGTGGCACCCACGTGTTGGCAGTAAGTGTCAGCGTACCAGCTGCTCTGTTATGGGAGTCACCAGGGATGATAAAGAGGTGGAGGGTACAGCAGGACACTCTATTTTGTGTTATGGTTACATTTTAGCTTTGTTTCTGGAAGCCCAACTCGTTTTGTTTCCCATTCATTCGGGAGCCTCAACCTTTTCATGTCAGTGGGCACGTTTGGAATGTTGAGAGCACAAAATGGATGCTATGAGGGGGCATGCCCAGTCACAGTAGAGGCTGGTGGCTCCAATGTCAGTGGGGTGGTGAATCCGCTCTGGGTTTCAGTCAGAACTCTAAAGGAGCGATCCAAAGTGCACCACCCCACTGACACTGGCGGTTCCAGCCTCCACTGCCCATTCACAAAATGATTATTTTCTCATTTGTTTTGTTTCTCTGCTTCACTTTCTTCGTACATTGATGAATAACAGTAATAAACAGCCTTCCTCAACATAAGGCTCTCCAGATGTTTTGGACCACAACTCCCACAGCATGATCAACAGCCAGGAATGCTGGGAGTTGTCGTTCAATATATCTAAAAGGAATCACGTTGGGAAAGACTGGTAGTAATGGTTTCCCTTTACTCATGAAGAGAATCTGCTACAGTGTTAATCCTTGCCTGTCTCTCATGGAATTTACACTTTTTAATGGCATGAACACCTACCTCCAAGGTAGCCACAGCATAACAATCTCCTTTTTGAATTTTTCTAATTGCCTTTTAAAGCCACCTGTAGGTCAAAACAAATGTTAATATAAATCTATCTAGCAGCTCTGGGTATTATTATTATTATTATTATTATTATTATTATTATTATTAACATAGAGTAGGCACAGGGGCCCCAATCCAGATCTTACCCCCTATGCTAGGATCCCGATCCAGACTGGGCTCTTGCACCTACTGTAGAATAAAATGAAAACAAGGCTTAACAGATTAAAAGTAATGTCTGTTTTGGCTCTGAGCTTGTGGCAGGGAATTTCGTAAGTCAATTAAGCATCGTGTGAGAGTGGATGGTTTTGCCCTCTTCATGGTCCTTTTCTAGGCATGAATGATTTCAGCTACCTCCACTCCAACTGCCTGGAGCTCTCCATCTACCCTGGGTGTGACAAGTTCCCCCATGAAAGTGAATTGCCGCAGGAGTGGGAAAACAACAAAGAATCCTTATTGACATTCATGGAGCAGGTAAGGAGCCATTAAGGTATGCGTTGTTCTTGTTTGGGGTGGTGGAGAGAATGCTTGAACATGGCTGAGTGAATGGGGAAAGCAGCAAGGTGCACACAGCATGCTGGGAAGATAAACTCACTGCGGAGTTTTAGGGCCGGGGATTTGGGGATTTTTCTTTTGGACAAAGTGGCTGCTTTTGGTTATTTCTTTATTTTCATTATTGCAATTATCTCCTACATCTTTTGCGAGTAACCCTAGGAGGTTTACAACATGGTCCTCCTCCTCTGTTTTATCCTCATGAGGTAGATTAGGATGAAAGTTAGTGACTGGCCCAAAGTCACCCAGGGAGTATCATGGCCGAGAGGGGACCAGAACCTGGATCTCTCAAGTCTCAGTCCAACTCTTTATGCACTACACCAAACTGGCTCTGACACTAGATGTATCCCTTCTTTGGGGGGAGACGTGTAAGTGGCCACCCTATTATTATTACTTATTACTTAATATTTTTTATTATCAATAATAGCCAAAGCTCTCTGGGTGGTTTACAAAACCCTAAACTGAAGCCATGTTTAAGTCCCCACCCCACAGCTGTATCAATAATAGCTCTAGGATGTTCATGTGGATTAGATTTTTGTGGAATTTAAAAAATTTGGGTATTTTGTAGGACTGTCATTTTTTAAAAAAAGTTATGTTCACGTGAACATATAGTAACGATAAAAACAGCAGGCTGTAAGTGACTTATACTAAAAATAAAGTCTGCTACCGGAACTCACTTTCTTACAGATACATCGGGGCATTAAGGGTGTGGTCACAGACCAGCAGGGTGACCCCATTGCAAATGCCTCCATCTCTGTTGGGGAGATCAACCACGACGTGCTAACAGGTATGTCTGGAATCCTGAAGGTATTGGGTATACGCATTCAATTTGTTAAACATGTTTTTTTAAAAAAATGAACCACCATGTTTGAGGTGGCCCATGCTCCTGCCAGCGGAGATGCAAGGGTTGGCGTCTTAACAATCGAGTAATTGGGAAAGGAGCAAAGCTGAGCAATTTCCAGGTAGATGGTGGGCGAGGGGAAGAAATGAGAAGTATTGTCCAGTTTGGCCTTCCCTGTTGTTTCTAGAACATTGGCAAAACTGGTAAATAAAACTCAAGAGCTTTCAGGTGTGTTGCTCAACATCTCTGTTAGTGCTAAGAATTCTGGTGCTGAGCACAGATGGGGACTGGGTCCTATGATTTGTAGGGCTACCCTCACCTGCATTGTGCTAAAAAGGGAGCTGCCTCTTTTCAGCAGACAATTCCTTTGTGGAGGGAGCGGTACTGGCTGCCTAGTCGCTACTGGTTTAAGGTTTTGGTACTAGTGTATAAAGCCCTAAACACCTTGGGACCAGCATACCTGAAAAAGCGCCTTCTCCCTTATCAACCTGCTCAGTCACTGAGGTCATGAGAGAACATGCTTCTGGTGGTTCCACACGATCTGTGGCTTGATTGGAGTTCACCTGGAGAAGAGCCTTCAGTGTGGAAGCCCCCTTTCTATGGAACTCGCTGCCCTCTGGAGGTCAGGCAGGCATCAACACCTTTCGGACATAGAAGGTCTTTTTCATTACCTTCTAACTGAAGATGCTGAGGCCTGAAAGGGGACAATTCTGCATGCTAAGCGCTTTATTCGAATCCCTCCCATAAAAAGCCTTTGTTCCATGTTGGGTTTCTTTTGTTTGTTTTAGCAAGTGGTGGGGATTACTGGCGCATCCTGAACCCCGGCGAATACCGTGTCACCGCCAAGGCTGAGGGCTACAATCCCAGCATCAAAGTATGCAACGTCTTCTACGACATCGGAGCCACCCAGTGCAACTTCATCTTGTCGCGGTCCAACTGGAAACGCATCCGAGAGATCATGGCCATGAACGGGCGCCGGCCAATTGGGAGGCCGCTGGATGGCCGACCCATGACACCAAAGGATTGGATGCGCTGGAGGTTGAGGATGCGCCATAGAGCTCGCCTGCGCCAACAGATGCGCAACCGGCTACGGAAAGCCACAACTGCTCCTCCCACGCCTCCCCCGACCACTGATTTCCCCTTCTTGTTCAGCAGCACCACCCTCCTGCCGTGGAGCCGGGAGGCTCCTACTGCCGAAACGGCAACCACTTGGGAGACGGAGATCTACACAGAGACAGTAACTGAGTGGGAAACTCTGACCGGTGATGAAGTCACAGAGGGAGAGACCAGGGAGGAGACCACGGGCACACCTTTTCCCATGACCACTGCAGAGATTTACACGGTCAACTTTGGCGATTAGCAGCCACCGGCCAGCTTGCTGTGACTGTGTGCCAGAAACAATTAAGACACTCCCTAAAGTTTGCCCCACCTTCCTTAGGGCAGCTGGCTATATCCATTGATCATAGTACAAGTAGGCACCATCATCTGCTCTTTGAACCCACTGAGAAATCCATTGCTTTGAGCAGGCTCTAACAGCCGTAGCATGTACACCGTCTCTCTCTTTCTCTTACACACATCCATCTCTGCCTTGGCTATAACAGCTCAGCTTTCTTTCAAGGTTTACTGCTCCAATCCTACAAACAACCCAACACCTGCCAAAGGGGAATTTGAGATGAGTATGCTACATAGCCAATTCAGCTTGATTCAGAAACAAGAAAATAAGCCAAGAACACAATCCTCACCCATGGCTGGCTCTGTATTGTTCTTCTCTCCTCTGCCCTACTTCACTGACCTTACAGGACTCTTGATCATACGGTTTAGGATTTGAGAAAGGGGTTCTAGTTCGCTGTGACCCCCTCCTAAGGTTATTGGGATAATTAAGCATGTTAGGCAGCATTACACATATTACAGTTATCCCTTTAAAATCAATAGATGTGAACACACTTAAATGTGCTGGATTGTTGCCTTATTTTTATTTTAAGTAGGGCATGCAGAATGCAGAGTTTTGGTTTTGGTTTTGTTAGGTGCTTGAACAAATTCTTTAAAATATTTGGGTCAGGGATGGTAATTGATGCCCAAGTGCCGGGGAAGAAACTGGGGCAAGGGGAGTTTAGGAAAGGACTCAGACCTGTACTGAGTTAAATTTCATCCATCTGTCTAAAGTGCCCGCCAAGCTTATATTTCTAAAACCTTTATCATCAATGAGACTCTTTTTAGTTTTTAACTCCATACTCATGAGGACTAGATTTCACAGTGATATTCAGCACAGTCTAATCTTCGCACCATTATCCCAGTTAAAGTCTCTAACCTATGGTGCTGTGGTTCTGCCATTACTGAAGCTGTCACCTCCAGCAACCAAGAGAGGGGAAATTCACATTTGCCAGCTTCAATACTTGCAAGGTAATGCTCAAGCCACAGCTGCCCAGGAGGCAGGTCAAGTGCAACCTTGAGCCCTACCAACAGTTCTTGTTATTGGAATAAAGTGATTATATAACAAGAGGTATTACTTCATTTCTGGATTTATTTTTGGTTATACACATAAAATCATCTTGGGGGTCCCACAAGCATGAAAAAAGCACAAAGAGGAAACTCTTCATTACATTCCTTTGTCTGAGCCAAAGGTTCATATACCCAGTAACGGGGAAGCGGCATGGCTCCTAGGTCCCCATCACCTTTATATACACATCTTCTGGGCAGAAGGCAAGATCCCACAAGCCTCTCAATGGCCAGTCTCCATTACTGTCTCTTCCTCCTCCTCATTGGCACCGAAGGCAGAGAAACTGACCGGCTGGCAGGTGAGGTCACGCAGATTGATCAAGCAAGCAGTCTGTGTCTTGTTGAAATCAGGAAGGGTCACCAGCAAGACCTTCTGCCCATCATCACCTGCAAGGCAAGGGGGGAAGTGGAGGTAAGAAGAAGTAGCAGAAGGTCTCGCATGGTTCCAAAGGAAGGGCCATGCCTCCATTGTATGCAGAAGGTCCCAGGTTCAACCCCCAGTGTCTCCAGTTTTAAAAGAAAGGGATCAAGTGGCAGGCAATGGGAACAGCCTCTTCAGTATTGGGCTGGATGGACAAATATCCTGACCTGGAATAAGGCCACATTTGAGGTTTCATCCTAGCCCTCCATAGAAGTTAAGTACCAGCCATGTGAAATGGGTAGAGATATACTACGGATAGAGGCCTCTGATAGAAACTAGCAGACCTGCAAATAAATGCACACCAGCAGCTAGATCCCTGCTGAACTCAAGCCAGTTTGATAGAACGGGGGCCAAGAGCATCAGGAGTTAAGAAAATGCATACAATCGCCCAAATCCAGAAAGGTGAGATGCTCAGGTTTAAACAGCACATCAGTAACACAGGTAAAAGTGCACCTGGGTACACATTGTTCACTTCTTCAACATACTAGATGTACCTGCCTCAGCTGTTAAATGTGCAATTGACCAGAACTATACAGTGGAAATGAACAGAATTTTTTGACCAGGCAAATTTTCATCAGGACTGTTTGTAGTACAAGAGCAATTTCACAGTGTCTGGAAGCGGCTTGATTAACCCTGTATTTCTTGGCAGGACATTCCAGGCTGATAATTTTAAAAACTATTTTGACTCTGACCCTGTTCAGATGACACACATTTTGAGCTAAACATTATAGCTTAGTGTGTTGTGTGAACCATTCCCAACCATAGTGCTATATAACCATGGTTTAAACATGCTCACTATTTGCTACAAAAAGGTTAGCAGCCTAACCATGGCTTAGTGTGTTGTCTGAACAGGCCCTGTGCATTTCATTAGGCTCAGCACAGGATCTCCAAATGGAGCTCTTTGCAGAAAATATCATTATTATTCCCTCTTAACCCTAGAGCTACTTTATCCAACCTAGTGCCCTCCACATGTTGGACAACAATTCCCAAGATCCCCCTCTCAGCCAAAGGCTACCCTGGAGTTTATATCCAAGTGTGCTCCTTATGTTGTGGAACAAGGCGGATAAAGAGAAGATTAGAAAGAGAGATGTGCAGCGCTTTCCATCCTGTGCCAATCCCTCCCCTTCCACCTGCCATGGAACTGATAGATCTCACTGAAAGTAAGTGCAATAAACTGGAAACAGCTCCATTTCTTATAAGGAAACCTACCAAATCCCAAGGATGCCCTGGATGAAGCCAAAGTGAACTTGAGCCCCATAGGATCCAACTGTTTCCTGTCTTACCTTTGGCTACCTTGGATTTGAAGAAAGGTGCATTCCCACAGAAATAGACGTGAGGGCAGTCAGTGAAGATGAAGGGGTCGGTCTTGTAAAATGGGTAACAGCCTGAAAGACAAGCAAGCAGATGCCTTTAAACGAACAGTCAACCAGCAAGTGGAGTTAAAGGGAGAGGAAACAGAAGTCCAGGATTCATAAAAGGATAACACAACAGGTATAATCTAAAGTTGACAGGGCCTCACCCCCAAATCACAGAAATTTATTTTATGAGGCATTTAATAGGTTTAATAAATAAATATGCATTATCTCCAGAAAGCATCTCACTGCTCTTGAGAATATACCCTAAGCATTTACACAGCTGTATATAACTCTTTCCATTATGTCCAGAGCTAACAGGTATAAATTCACAGAATCATAGAATAGTAGAGCTGGAAGGGGCCTATAAGGCCATTGAGTCCAACCCCCTGTTCAGTGCAGGAATCCACCTTAAAGCATACCTGACAGATGGTTGTCCAGCTGCCTCTTGAATGCCTCTAATGTGGGAGAGCCCACCACCTCCCTAGGTCATTGGTTCCATTGTTGTATTGCTCTAACAGTCAGGAAGTTTTTCCTGATGTCCAGCCGGAATCTGGCTTCCTGTAACTTCAGCCCATTATTCCGTGTCCTGCACTCTGGGTTGATAGAGAAGAGATTCTGGCCCTCCTCTGTGTGACAACCTTTCAAGTATTTGAAGAGTGCTATCATATCTCCCCTCAATCTTCTCTTATCCAGGCTAAACATGCCCAGTTCTTTCAATCTCTCCTCATAGGGCTTTGTTTCCAGACCCCTGATCATCCTTGATGCTCTCTTCTGAACACCCTCAATTGTCTGAATCCTTCTTGAAGTGTAGTGCCCAGAACTGGATGCAATACTCAAGATGGGGCCTAACCAGTGCTGAATAGAGGGGAACCAGTACCTCGCGTGATTTGGAAGCTATACTTCTATTAATGCAGCCCAGAATAACAGTTGGTTTTTTTGCAGCCACATTACACTGTTGGCTCATATTCAGCTTGTGATCTACAACAATTCCAAGATCCTTCTCGCTTGTAGTATGGCTGAGCCAAGTATCCCCCATCTTGTAACTGTGCATTTGGTTTCTTTTTCCTAGGTGTAGAACTTGGCATTTATCCCTATTAAATTTCATTCTGTTGTTTTCAGCCCAGTGCTCCAGTCTATCAAGATCACTTTGGAGTTTGTTTCTGCCTTCCAGGGTATTAGCGATCCCACCCAATTTTGTGTCGTCTGCAAATTTGATAAGCATTCTCTGTACCTCCTCGTCCACATCATTAATGCGGTACCCCACTCGTTACCTCCCCCCAGCGTGAAAAGGTACCATTGAGAAGCACTCTTTGAGTCCGATTCTGTAGCCAACGGTGGATCCACCTACTAGTTGTTCCATCTAGTTTGTGAATCAGAATGTCATGGGGCAATTTGTCAAAAGCTTTGCTGAAGTCAAGATATACTATGACCACAGCATTCCCACATTCCACAAGGGAGGTCACCTGATAAAAAAATGAGATCAGATTAGTATGACAGGATTTGTTCTTGACAAATCCATGCTGGCTTCTAGTCATCACTGCATTGTTTTCAAGGTGGTTACAGATTAACTTCTTTATAATCATCTCCAAAATTTTCCCAGGGATGGATGTCAGACTGGTATGTAGTTCCCAGGTTCCTCCTTTTTGCCCTTTTTGAAGATAGGGACATTAGCCCTCTTCCAGTCGTCCGGCACTTCACCCATCTTCCATGATTTCGCAAAGATAATAGACAGTGGTTCTGAGAGTTCTTCTGCCAGCTCCTTTATTACTCTAGGATGCAGTTCGTCGGGCCCTGGAGATTTGAACTCGTTCAAAAAAATTAGGTGTTCCTTGACCGTTTGTTTATCAATCTCAAACTGCAATCCTGCTCCTTCAGCTTGTATTTCACTTTTTTCAGGGGGGTCATAGACCCGCTTTTGAGAGAAGACTGAGCCAAAGTAGGAATTGAACACTTCGGACTTTTCTTTGTCATCTGTTTCCAATTTGCCATCCTCATGAAGCAGTTGAACCACCATTTCTTCCCTCTGTCTTTTAATATTCATGTATTTGAAGAATGCCTTTTTATTGCTTTTAGCATCCCTCGCTAGCCTCAGCTCCTTCTCAGCTTTAGCCTTCCTGATACCATTCTGACACTTCTGTAAAGCTTGCTTGCTCTAAGGCAATTCTAACAATGCTTTCTATTTCAGGATGTGGTTTAAGTCATGCATCCCCTTCTCAACCCAACATGGAAGGAGTTTGTATCAGCACAATTTCTGTTCTACATATATTTTAAGTAAGCATCCATGCTAATTTAGATATATGGAGTGCTTATAGTTACGGTACATATTTGAAATCGAAGTGCTTAATCCTTCTTTTTCTTTTTATATTAAGGGTAAGATAAATGATTATTATGCATGGATATGTTTTAAGACACCGCTCTTACAATGCTTTTTATATTAAGGGTAATGTAAATGATTATTATGCATAGATATGTTTAAGATACTGCTCTTGCAATGCTTACAGAAGAATAGAAACAGACAATTGGACCAAAATATTATCAACAATTTAACAATAGAGAATATAAACAAATTTACTAACAGAACTGACAAACATCACAAGGTCCCAAATAACACAAATGGTTGCACGTTCTCTTGATTCTTGTTACACCAATACGTTACAAATAAGGACCACTTTTCTATAAATCTGTTATTTTATTGTCTTCCCTCTCAGTCTTACTATGTTAGTTAACTGACCAGGTATATTATTTCTCTTAATTTAATAATCCAGTCCTCAATTGTAGTGGCTTTCATTTCCCCCCAGTTTGCAGATATCAACATACTAGTGTCTGTTAGTAAATGCACTATCATCTCTATGCCATCAGATAGAACAACTTCCTTTACATAGCCGAAGAGAATAATTGTTGGATCAAATGGTAATGTATATCCCAATATGATTTCAATTCATCTATTATCTTTAAGCAATATTCCTTAATCCTAGGGCATAGCCAGTAAAGGTGGGCCATGTGTGCATTAGACATTTTACATCAACACCTATTATCAGGTGGTAAATACCAGGGGGGAAATAAATTTTTAAAAGTTTTCTTTCAGATTTATACTAACAGTCTGCTGTGGCATATTATTCCAGATCCAAAGTCTAGATATTTACTGGAACCAAATAAGTTCATTCTTTTTCCCAGCTGTTTCCTAGCTGTTGCTTTCTCCCCCCTCCCCCTCTTTTGTTGTTGCTGTTGTTGTTGTTGTTGTTGTGTTGCTGCGTTGTTTGGTTACATTTGCAAAACAAAAAACAATGCCATATTCCTGCTCTCCTAAGTGTAACACTTAACACAGGAGAAAGATAAAAGGCAGGCAGATTAGGGCTACGAGGACCTCGCCAGCCACAGATTGGGGGCCATGTGCACCACCTGGTTATTCCTGCCAGGGTAAAACCAGCCCCCAGAATACACGCTCACAAACTTTCTTCAAGGAAGCAATTGTCTGAAAGCTGTCTTGGCCCAGTCAACTATCTGAAAGGCCCAACACACCAAGAAAAAGAAAAAAGAGAGAGTCGCCTTTGATGGAATTACCAAGTGTGTCTGGGGCTGTGGGGCTGAGATGCCCAATCCTCAAGGTCCATTCCAGGATTTCCAGATAGTCAGACATACTGCTATACTTGAAGATGTCACTGATATTCTGGCCTGACGTCCCCAAAAACCTAAGTTGAAAAAAAAAAGGGGGGGAACCTGTTAACATATGAATGACAAGAGCAAATTCTAGCAGAGCGCCAATGTGGTGTAGTGGCTAGAGTGTTGGACTGAGAATCAGGAGATCTGGGTTCTAGTCTCCACTCGGCCATGGAAGCTCACTGGGTGACTTTGGGCCAGTCACAGACTCTCCGCCTAACCAACCTCACAGGGCTGTTATTGTGAGAATAGAGACGAGGATTATGTACACCACCTTAAGTAGTGGTGTAGTAGTGAGCTTGTATGGCACAGTAGCTAAGAGACTGAGCTACAAATCAGGAAGTCCCTGGTTCGAGTTTTAACCCTGCTACGAAATCACTAGGTGGCCTTAGGGCAAGCCACTTCTCCCAGTTCACTATTACTAGTAATGGTGATTTCAGCTCATGTTCTACGTAGGTGGCTAAAGCGTGCTAATGCTAAGGCTGGAACTTGAGCAAATTCAGTTTCCTTCTTTGAGCGACTGTAGGTTTTCTTAGGGTCAGGATAAAAGTGGGCTTCTTTGCAGAAACAACCAGAGAACTCTTTGTCCTCTTTAGATCCATGGCTACACATTATGTTCTGAAACAATGAGGCGATAACATTGACTTCCACCTTACAGCAGCCGTCCCCAATGATGCCCTGCAGATGTTTTGGACCACAAGTCCCATCAGTCCAGCCACCATGGCCAATAGTCAGGAATCGTTGGGAGCTGCAGTCCAAAATAGCTGGGGGGTGTCAGAATGAGGAAGACTTCTTCACAGGGCTACTGTATGGATGTTAACTTCATAATGCCTGTGAAGCACTTTGAACACTTGAAAATGCTATACAAACGTTAAGTATTATTAGTTGCCATCGTAGTACTAGTAGTAGCAGTACTAGTAGTAGCAGTAATAGTACTAACAGTAGTAGCAGCGGTAACAGTAATAATACCAACAGAAGTAGCAGCAATAGTATTAATAGCAGTAGTGGTAATAGTAATAGCACCGATAGTACTAGTAGTAATAACTGCAGTAGCAGTAATAATATTACCATTGCTTCAAAGAGCTTGAGGAACTGCCTTTACCTGACACCGTCGATGTTAGCCTGGTAGGGGTTGGTGACCAGTTGCAGCGTGGAGTAAGCACTTGACAAGGGAAACATGCAGCGATGGAGTGGCTGCTGAGGCAGTGTGTAGTTGGTGGGATCAAACTCACCGGGCATCACATCTACAGGTACAGACATCTGTAAGGGCAAAGCGGTCAGTCAGTCAACCCCAGAAGCAACGAGGAAAGAAGCTAGCCTATGAGCAACACCACTCATTTGGCAAAGGCTCAGTTCAGATTATTGCAATGTGCTTTGCGCAGGGCTGCCTTTGCAGATTCGTTGGAAACAACAGCTGATTCAGGATGCTGCTGTTGGTGCCACCACCGCCAAGAAAAGGCCATTATTTGGAGCAGGTGATTGTGTTGCTATCTACTCTGCATTGGCTGCTGGTGTGCTTCTAAGCCAGGGATGGGGCACATGGTGGGCAACACCTCATAATACCAAAACCCAGGTCCATCCAATGATGAGGAATGGTGGCTAATTCAGGACAGAAAAAAGGAAGTCTTCTTGGCGACCAACCTAGATGGCTTTGAAAGGGAATGAGGCACATTCTTGGAAAAGAAGGCTATCAATGGCTACTAGTCATGATGGCTATATGCTGCTTCCAGGAGCAGAGGCACACGTTTCAGAATACTTGTCACTGGGAAACAGAGGCAGGAGAACAATGATTGCCTTTTACGTCCTGCTTGTGGACTTCCCATCAGCATCTGTGAGAAGCCGGATGCTGGCCTAGAGAGGCCTTTGGTGTGATCCCGCAGGTCTCTTTTTACGTTGAGAAGAATGTGTTTTGCCCTAGACAGAGGGAGACCTCCCCTCCCACCACCACCCCACTCACACTCAGCTGCAACAGGATTTCATCCAGCATTTTCACAGCCTCCACACTGGCAGCTTGAGTCTTCTTGGTCAAGTACTTTGCCTGAATGAGAGGGTGTAAGAAGATCAAAGAAAGAAAGAGAGAGAGAGAGATTTAAGTGGTGCAATGGAAATCAGTGGAATAACTCTATAACTGATGGCTATTTAGGAAGGACAGGCAACCCTCCCCAAAAATAACCTCCACGTCCACCACCAAAACCAAGAGAGATGAAGAAGCTACTGCACTGTATTTTAAGATGACGTGTGTGTGCTTCAAGGTCCAAGGAGAGGAAAGGCACATACATATCAGCCTTCCGCAAGTGGGATCCCTCAGATGTTTTGGACTACAACTCTCACAATCCCACTGACCATTGGTCATGCTGGCTGGGGCTGATGGGAGTTGTAGTCCAAATGATCTGGAAGGCACAACGTTGGCGAAGGCTAATATATACAATCAAAGGGGGGAAAGGTAACATAGTGATCTCACTGGGGTTGGAAAGGCAGCTCAAAACTATCCCACCAGGAGGAGGAGACAAACCAAAGCATTTCTGAGCTGGTACCAAACACATAAGCATCCCATGGGGCAGTTGCAACAGGGGAGTTACAAAGCTATTTGTCCCGCTAATCCAGCACCATCTACTGCAGGCTTCCTCAACTTGGTGCCCTTCAGAGGTGTTGGACTACAAGTCCCAGGATGGTGGGAGTTGTATTCCAACACAACTGGAGGACACTAGGTTAGGGAAGGCTCTGCTGTTCTGACTGGTAGAGGTTCGCTGGGTCTCAGGCAGAGGTCTTCAATCAAACCTGCTACTTTGAACTGCTATAGGCCATCGCGTCCATTGACCTGGGATTGCTGAAGCTCAGGAACTTAAAATGCATTCCTCACAATCTTGGCATCCATCAAAAGAAGCTGCTCCAAACCTTTCCCTCCTTCAGCTTGCAGACACTTGAATCACACATCTAATGCCACCCAGCATTAGATGTGTACGCATGGGGCTGCCCATTTCCTAACTTATTCCTGCCATAAGAAACGCATCAAATTGAGTGCACTGAGTCAATTGCCAAATAGCAACAGTCCTAATGCGCCCCCAAGGGCATGGTCTGAATGCACAGGATGTTCACAGAATCCTAGAATAATAGAGTTGTAAGGGCCTATAAGGCCACTGAGTCCAACCCTTCGCTCAATGCAGGAATCCACCTTAAAGCATACCTGACAGATAGCTGTCCAGCTGCCTCTTGAATGCCTCGAGTGTGGGAGAGCCCACGACCTCCCTAGGGAATTGGTTCTATTGTCGTACTGCTCGAACAGTCAGGAAATTTTTCCTGATGTCCAGTCAGAATCTGGCTTCCTGTAACTCAAGCCCATTATTCCGTGTTCTGCACTCTGCGATGATCGAGAAGAGATCCTGGCCCTCCTCCGTGTGACAACAGTACTTGAAGAGTGCTATCATGTCTTCCGTCCATCTTCTCAAGGCTAAACATGTAAACAGTTCTTTCAGTCTCTCCTCATAGGGCTTTGTTTCCAGACCCGATCATTCTTGTTGCCCTCCTCTGAACACGCTCCAGCTTGTCTGCATCCTTCTTGAAGTGTGGTGCCCAGTACTGGACGAAATACTCAAGATGGGGCCTAATCACTGCCAAATAGAGGGGAACCAGTACCTCGTGCAATTTGGAAACTAATGTTGCACGCTTGCTGAAGCTAAGCAGGTCGGGCTGGATGGTGTCTGCAGGGGAGACCAACGTGGCAACTCTCCAGTTATATGGTGGAGGACAGGCAGATCATAAATACAATATATGCATAAAATAGTCCAGTTGACAGAATGTATGCAGGGCCCTCACCTTGTTCACAGTGTCTCTGCTCTGGGTATTGTGGCTGAGCAAATTGCCTGCTAGAATGACCCGAGAGATGAGGGCTGCGCTGGACTGCTCTCCCTCGGCACCCAGCTGACCGGTCACCATGTCCACGAGCAGCTGCATGCCGAGGAGACTCTCTCCGCTCTTGCCACCGAGGCCGAGGCCTGACACCAGCAAGACAAACCTGCAAGCCAAGATTTAAAACGCCGTAAGTGCCAGATTCTCATGTCATGCCATAAAACAGGTGCCTTGATCTCTCTAGGCCTTTAGAGGCAGGAAATAGAGGGACCAGCATGGCTAATATCAGGATACAGCTGGATACATGTTGGCAATACATTAAGAAATTGATTAAAATTCACCCAGAGAACATTGGTTATTGGGCAGATAAAAAAATAAATAAGAAATAGATAGATGAAAATAATAATCCACTTACACTTATTCAGTGGCACACAAGAATATGGGATGACTGCCTATATTAAAAACAAACATTTCCACCTGTCCTCCAAGAAGCCCTGGGTGGCTGGCTCTAGCCAAAATTTAAATCTCCCACAATGCACCTCAGATAGCATTGCACTGGGACACTGTGAGAAATTAAAATGGTCCGCCCTCGAAGGCTGATGGATCCTCTTGGATTCCAGGAGGCCTTAGAGGGTTCTATGGCTGGTATCGTCAACGATCCTGTAGAAGCCCTGGTCAATAGATGGAATCAAGACCTAACTAGGGCTATCGACACAATCGCCCCCAAATGTCCTCTCCGACCCGCTTCTAATTGGGCACCCTGGTATACAGAAGATCTCAGGGAGTTGAAGTGGAAAGGACGACGACTGGAGCACGGATGGCAGAAAACTCGACTTATATCTGACAAGACACAGGGAATATCTTTGTTCCTATGAAGTGGCAATATATGCAGTTTCTCTTTTTTCTCTGCACGCATTGTGTCTGAGAATTCGTGACCAGCAGAACTGTTCAGGGTGGTGAGGGGTCTAACCCAGGCACCTTCCCCCCTGAACCCGATTTTAGGTAGTTCACTGTGATGCCTTTAATGATCAATTCATAGATAAAATCTCTCAGATAAGAGCCAATTTAGATGCCGTCATTATAACAGAAGCTGACAATGAAGTGTCCAGCAATTCTGCAAGTAGAATTACACTGGATCAGTTTCAGTTGGTGAGTACCAAGGACGTGGACAAGCTGCTTGGACGAGTAAGGACAACTTGTCCTCTTGATCCCTGTCCTTCTTGGCTGGTCGCCCAGGGAGGAGGTGCAGTTAGACTACAACATATTATTAATGCATCTCTCAGGGAGGGGAATTTTCCACCACTTTTTTTTAAAAGCGGTGGTACGGCTGCTTCTGAAGAGCCCTCCCTGGACCTTAACAATTACAAACCGGTATCAAATCTTCCGTTTTTGGGCAAGGTGATTGAGAGGGCAGTTGCCGTCCAACTCCAAGCAGTCTTGGATGATACACATTTTCTAGACCCATTTCAAACCAGCTTCAGAGTGGGATACAGAGTTGAGACAGCTTAGTGGATGATCTCCGCATGAGTATTGACAGGGGGAGTGTGTCCCTGCTGGTACTTTTAGATCTCTCAGCGGCTTTCTTTCGATACCATCGACCATGGGATCCCTCTGGAACACCTGAGGGGTTTGGGAATCGGGGGCACTGTGCTTCAGTGGTTCCGGCCCTACCTCTCAGGCAGATTCCAGATGGTGATGCTTGGGGCCAGTTGCTCCTCAAAAAAGGAGCTGTTGTGTGGCATACCACAAGGTGCCATCCTATCCACAATGCTATTTAACGTCTACATGAAACCGCTGGGAGAGATCATCTGGAGGCATGGGGCAGGGTGCTATCAGTATGCCGATGACACCCAAATATATTTCTCTATGCCTTCCGATAACAGTATCAGCTAAGGATAGTGTGTCTCCTCTGAATAAATGCTTGGAGGCGGTAATGGGCTGGATGAGGAAAAACAAACTGAAGCTGAATTCAGACAAGATGGAGGTGCTTCCTGTCAAGGGCTCTGATCTGGATTTGGAGGTGTGTCAACCAGTTTTGGATGGGGCTACACTCCCCCTGAAAGACTGCGTTCGCACCTTGGGGTGCTCCTGTATCCATCGCTCCAAATGACAGCCCAGATAGATGTGACGGCCAGGAGTGCCTACTATCAGCTTCGGCTGTTGTGCCAGCTGTGCCCTTTCCTAGAGTTGGAAGACCTAAAGCGGTAGTACACGCACTGGTAACTTAGAGGCTTGACTTCTGCAATGCACTGTACATAGGGCTACCTTCGTGCCTCGTCCAGAAACTTCAACTAGTTCAAAATATGGCAGCCAGGTTGGTCACCGGTACACCTAGGGGTGACCATATTACACCAACTTTAAAATCACTTCATTGGCTGCCAATTAGTTTCCAGGCGAAATACAAAGTGTTGGTCATTACCTTTAAAGCCCTACATGGTTTGGGTCCAGGTTACCTGCGGGATAGCCTTCTCCCATACAATCCGCCCCACACACTCAGGTCCTCTGGGGAGAACTTACTTCAGTCAGCCAAAGCTAGACTGACAACTGTTACCCAGAGGACCTTTTCTTCAACCACCCCCAGACTCTGGAATGGCCTACCAGAGGAGATTCATCAATTTAACACTCTCTCTGAGTTTAAGGCAGGTATAAAAACTAGCTTCTTCCAGCCGGCCTACCCAGATGAACTTTACATCAAGAATTTTAAAATTTGTTGATTGCTTTATATGCTCTTTTAATTAATTTATGTATTTGATATATATTGTTATTGTACAAATGTTGTTCCCCCACCTCGATCCAAAGGGAGTGGCAGGTAAGAAATAAAATTATTATCATCATCATCATCATCATCATCATCATTATTATCCCCATGAAGACCCTGGACTGCGTTCAAAACTACCTCCACCAGCAAAGCTGATGCTTGCCTCAGGTCCCTGTAAATCAGGGGTGGCTGAAACGCTTTCAGCCCGAGGGCCAAATTCAATATCGGAGCGCCGCATTCCAGTGGTGGTTAGGGAGGGCCAAAATACCAGCATATTTTGGCTTAAGGCTCTTACTGCCTGTAGCTAAGCCTTAGGAGAGGCATTTCAATCTTTTAGAATTGGGGGGGGGGGGCTGACACAAAAGCCAGGAAACCACCCAAGAACTGGCGGTCTGGAGCAAGGGGGCAAGCAGGGAAAGGTGGTGTGGTCATCTGGGGAATGCGGGACAGCCAGGCAGGCCAGGTTTAGCCTGTGGACCTGAGGTTCAACACCCCTGATATAAATTAATACAAATGCAGTGATAGCAGAAGAGAAGTCAGGAAGGAAGGAAAAATCTTCCTTTTAAAATAACATGACTGCAGGAAGAAGCGAGCCTTCTGGGTAAGCAGAACATGGGAGATAGTTCCATGTTCCACTACCAGCCATTGTCTGAAAACAGAATGTACGGCTAAGATGGAGTCTTGGTCTGATCCAACAGGGATCTTCTTAGGATCTTAACAAGTTTATAGGTGGCCTCACCTGTCTGTACTGGGGCCCATCATGGGCAGCTGTGTGGGCATGTCTGCAAAGCAGTGGTCTTCAACGAGGAACTTGCCATCGTCTCTCTCTGAGCCATAGACAGCAAGGATGGTCCCTGGATCAGCAGGAAGAAAGGACAGACTTACAACAATTCAGTGCTAACCTTCCCTGCACAAAACCTAGACACTCAGCATTCATGATATGTGGGAGACAGGCTGCATTCGGACAACACAATAGCCAATGGTGGGGTAATAATCAACTCAACAGTTGTTTATCTAGGAGGTACTCCCCACACAACATAATAATAATAAACTGTGCTGTGGATTAGGATCAGTGTTGAGTTGACTATTAGTCCACGCTGAGTTGACTCACTCATCTCCTGCCCTCTCTCCCCCACTCAGTCCATCCACTAGTATCCCATTAGCCATTGCTGTCAAAACTCTATCCTGCCGGTTGAATAAGAGCAGCAGCTGCTGCTTTGGCTGCTCTTGCCTTGCAACTCTGTGGCTGATGAAATAACCAACAGGGTGCCCTCCACACAGCACGATAACACACAGTGGGTTAAATATTTAAACCACAGCTGGTTATCGCGTTGTCTGAACCCAGACATCATAAAGTCAAGGTCAGGTTCTCATCCTTCCTAGCACCGAGGATGGGTGCGAAAGAGATAAACTCTGGTGCTGTATAAATTCTTTTGAACTCTTTTTATTGTTGTTATTACTCAAATATCCACAATGCTTGACGTTTCGGAAACAATCCTTCATCAGGAACTGAATATATAGATTAAAATCAAATACATAAAACATAGTCATTATAAACCTGGCATGAGACCCCTATATTCAATTTTTTACTACACATAACATTCTTAGTACCCTCCACAATACAAAATCTCCTTGAAAAGACCAGCACATATTTATGCTCACATCGTGCCCCATTTTTCTCTCAAAAAACTTCACTCCCCGTCTCAATTTTTTTCCCTATCATTCTTAGTCCAAAATAATCATAATATTCTAGTTTATCCTTGGGGAGCCCGTCTGGTACTAACATCATTGTTGTTACCTATTTTTAATCCTCATTAAGTTCAGTATTCTACAGTAGTTCGTCACAGAAATAATATACAGTCCAGTTCTTACTCTTGCTCTTAAAAGACTCAAACTAACCTGGATATTTTTTGGTACACTGAGCCTCCCACAAGGATGTCAACACGAATCAAAGAATGACAGGCAACTAAGGAGGAAGACGTAATTGTTGTCAATCTCTCCAGTACCACTTTATCACCCCTTCAGACCCAGATCTTAAATAAAGGACTTTCCTTCATGCCTACACCACAACATGACACAGTACAAACAAGGTTTGACCTCTTCCACATTTTTCACAACATCAAGTTGAAACATCATTTTCAAGGCAGAGAATGCTTAGCTGTGGACACATTTACCACTTTCAGAAAACCATCCAATTACATGCCACCAGGACCCACAGATCTGGCCATCCAGGTTTATGAATGGAGGATCCTCGCACAATTAGAACACTTAGAACGAGCTCCACAATCAACATGGCACAACATGACAAGACTTGAACGTGACGCTTTACGTCAACTTTCTAAAAACACTAATATAGTCATAAAAGAAGTGGACCAGGGAGGAGTGGTGGTGGTCCTTAACAGAAAAGACTATTACAGGATACTGAAACATACAGACCTATGGCTCAGGACCCCACACCAACTCTACAATCAGAGATTAAAAGCATCTCAGAAGAAGCCATCATAATGGGGTGGGGATTGGGACATCAGAATACAGGTATCTATACAAAGAGGACTCAAGAATTCCGGTGTTTTATGTTTTACTCAAAGTCCATAAAAAAGTTTTCCCACCACCTGGCCGCCCCATAGTTTCTGGGAAGGACTCCATCTTAGAGCCAATATCTAAATTTGTTGATTATTTTCTGAAGCCTTTTATTCCTAAAATGCAATCCTATGTACGCGACTCAATTCATTTTTAAAATTTGATCAACTCATTAACCTTACAAGAGAGAGATTGGCTGGTTACAATGGATGTACGTTCATTGTACGCCAGCATTCCCCAAGAGCAGGCGCTGGATGTTCTATTCCAGATTTTACAAAAAAGAGAGATATGACACCCTCCATCACACGTTTTACTATCACTAGCAAATTTGGCAATGAAGAAAAACTATTTTTCTTTTAATAGAAAGTTCTACATACAAACCAAAGGGGTGGCTATGGGGTGCCCCATGGCCCCAGAGATAGCCAGTCTATATATTGAAAGATTTGAGATGGACCATATTTTTATTAACCATGATTTTACACAAGACCTTACCCTTTGGTTGCGTTATATAGATGATGTATTTGTGATTGGGAGGGGGTCTGAGGAGAGACTGCTGCAGTTCATTGAATAGGTGAACGGTAGGGACCCAAACATTTCTTTTGAGAGCATTTATGATCAACAAAAAGTACATTTTCTGGATATAACCATAAAAAAAGAACCGGAGGGAGTGACCACAGAATTTTTTAAAAAATCCACAGATAAGAACAGTCTGCTGAAATATGACAGCCACCACCCTGCTCATTTGAGAAATAATTTACTGGTGGGGCAATTTTTACGTCTAAGGCAAAATTGTTCGAGAAAGGAAGTATACAGAAAAGAATCGGAGCATCTTAAGAGGAATTTGGAACGCAGGGGCTATCTGGAGAGGATTTTACAGAGGGCTATGTATAAGGCTGATCATGTCAATCGTGATGAATTTTAAAACCACAAAACGATCCAAGGAACCGTGAGAACAATGACAGGATTATACCATGCGTGCCACCCTACGATCAAGTCACAAAAAAACTGGAAACTTATATTAAAAAAGACTGGTACTTATTACAGGATCTACCAGGACTTGATAAGAAACCGCTGGTGGTTTATAAAAGAACGAAGAATCTAAAAGACTGCCTTGTACATTCGGACAATACAAAAGAATTACCTAAGACGGATATACAGTCTACATTGTTTAATTTACCAAAAACCCAGGGGTTCCATCCTTGTGGACATTGCATTTATTGCAAACACACAAAGAAGACTGTGTCATTCACAAACAAAACAACTGGGAAGACGATTATTATAAAAGATTTTCTGAATTGTAATTCTGTGAATGTAGTATATGCTATAACTTGCCCTTGTGATAAGATCTATATAGGCAAAATGACAAGAGCCGTTAGGGCAGGAGAACACCTTTGCAATCTTAGATATAATAGAGAAGGGGCTCCAATGGCCAAACATGAAATGAAACACCAACCAGAGTCCTTAAAATTCTGGGGTATTGAGAAAATCAAAGGGGATGAAAAGGTTGTAAGTAAAAGGGAAATATTTTGGATTTTGCATCTTCAGTCACTTATTCCAAGGGGGATGAATGATTCCTTGGATTGGAACAATTTGAAACTTTGAGATAAAAGAGGGGAGACTATAGGAAGCTGAGTAAGCGAGTCACGGCAGAATCTAGCCACTGAAAGAACGAGTAAATAGATAATTGACTTGGAGTCCATTAAGGGCCATACAAGACACTTGATAACAAGCTGATAAAAAGTGGGCAGGGGGAGAGTAACACACTTCAAAGATTTTTGTATTACGAAGGACATACAAACCGAGAAAGCAGTACTTGGTTATCTCTTAAGAAAAACAACTCTTTGGCAGTGTACCAAAAATATCCTGGTTACTTTGAGTCTTTTAAGAGCAAGAGTAAGAACTGGACTGTGTATTATTTCTGTGACGAGCTACTGTAGAATAATGAACTTAATGAGGATTAAAAATAGGTAACAACAATGATGTTAGTACCAGATGGGCTCCCTAAGGATAAACTAGAATATTATAATTATTTTAGACTAAGAATGATATGCATATAGAAAATTCTTTTGAGATGGGGAGTGAAGTTTTTTTAGAGAAAAATGGGGCACAATGTGATCATAAATATGTGCTGGTCTTTTCAAGGAGATTTTGTATTGTGGAGGGTACTAAGAATGTTATGTGTAGTAAAAAAATTGAATATAGGGGTCTCACGCCAGGTTTATAATGGCTATGTTTTATGTATTTGATTTTAATCTATATATTCAGTTCCTGAAGAAGGATTGTTTCCGAAACGTCAAGCATTGTGGATATTTGAGTAATAACAACAATAAAAAGAGTTCAAAAGAATTTATACAGCACCAGAGTTTATCTCTTTCACACCCACGCTGTATGGTGTTTTTCCCTTTTTTCTTAACACTCGAAAGTACCAGGTTTTGCCTTAATCCACTGAACAAAAGGTTCAGAAAACCACCTCCCAGATAAGGGGGCTTCTAAAATCTGGATCAGGGCCCCTGTGACTACTTTAGAGTTAAAACTAAAAGACAATGTCGCTATTTACTAGATACACATTTAAAGTCTAGGTCTATTTTGGCCGTAAGTTTCAAGTGTGGAATGGGAAGGGAGCGGGAGCGGCGCAGGATTCTATACAGCCACTGCACAGGCTGCTACGCAGCTTGATTCCGAGGCCAGGCCTTGCTCCTGTGAGCCTGGCTTGCCTGCCCCATCAGTCCTACCTGTCACCAGCTTGTCAACTGCTATGGCTCCCTCTAGCTTGATGCGCTGCAGCTCATCCTCCAAGATCAGCTCATCCGACGGGTGGATGTATTTGGTGCGGGGCGGCGGTGGCGGAAGATTGTGCTGTGAAGGGAAGCAACACCTGGCTGTGAGGAGGGAGCAGCAGCATCTATGCAGCTTCAAGGCTAGTTGGAAACAGCTTTGCAGCAGCCGCAACATCATTCAAGATGCTCCTCTTTAAAACCCTTCATGGCCCAAGTCCACGGATCTTTGATAACCACCACTGTCTGCATAAGACCCTGCAGTGCTGCAGGCTGGGTGTTGCTATAAGTGCCTCATCCATGGCAGGGATCAGGGCCTTCATCGCAGCTGCCTCTAGGCTCTGGAGCACCGTCCCTGAAGGAGACGCAAGATAGGAGGTGCTAAGGCTGATTTTGGAAATCTTTTGTCTGCGGCTTCTCATACAGGTCTTATGACTGTTTATATCTGGCATAGGGAAGATGTGGCCCTCCAGATGTTGATGGACTGCAATTCCCATCAGCCCTAGCCAGCACAGCCAATGGTGAGGAATGGTGGGAGCTGCAATCCAATTACATCTGGAGCTCCACATGTTCCCCAGCCCTGCTTTATACACTTTCAATTTTATATTGTGGTTTCTAGTGATTTTACTGCCATTTTATTTTAGTTGTTACATTTATACTTTGCCTTTCCTCCAAGGAGCCCAAAGCGGCATACACAGATAGTCTTTCTCCTCTCCATTTTATCCTCACAACAACCCTGTGATGTAGTTTCAGCTGAGTCAGTGACTGGCCCAAAGTTAACCAATGAGCTTCATGGTCGAGTGGGGACTAGAACCCGGGTCGCCAGAGTCCCGGTCCAACACTCTAACCACCACACCACCATGGATCATAAGTTTTATGCACTTCATTTTTTCCAATTTTGTTTGCCTGAGAAAGGTGAGACACAAATGTTTTAAATTTGTGCCAAAGGAGATTCGTCAACTTAATAGTCTTTTTGACTTTAAGAAAGTCATAAAAACCGATCTCTTCCAGCAGGCCTACCCAGTCGAATTTTAAGAGTTTTATCTGTATTTTAATAATGTATTAATTTTATACGTTTTTAATCAGTTTTATGTATTTTATGTCATTTGTATCAATGTTGTTCCCTGCCTCGATCCTGAGGGAGAGGTGGGTAAGAAATAAATAAATAAATAAATAAATATTATTATTATTTCTAGTCTTGCTCCACCCCATGACGGGCAGAAAACTTTCATGCAAGATCAGAGACTTCCATGTAACATCTAATCCTGTAATTAGAAATTGACGTCACTGGTTGCCCTTATTGGATGAGAACATGCACTATTCTAAGCCATTTATTTTAGGTGACAGTTTTTTTCCATCGGCCACACACACACTGGCGAGGAAACAGCACAGCCTCAAGCACCCAGCGCTTGATGACAATGAACATTGGATGGGCTGAAATAATACTTTCAATGCCTTAAGTAAAAGCCATGTGGACTTCCTTTTCTCAACCATTGCAGTGTGGCAAGACCCACACAATCTATGAACACATAAAAAAGAAAATCCCAATAAGGATAAATCATCCTCTGACGAACAGCATTGACTTGCCCATGTGCCTCCCCCACCTTCCAAAAAATGTGCAAACAATAATTCATACGTTATTTTCTTCTGACGGCTGCTGGCTTTCAAGACTACAGCAAGTAAGTTTTATAGAAACGTATCCAAAAGTGATGTTACTCATCTGGTCAGTGACTTCCTACAGCCAATCTTTGGTGGTTCTGCTCCAGCACATGTGTTCACGATCATGACATGCTGTTTGAATGGAGTTCATTATTGGAGCGAGTTAAACTTATTACTCAACAAGTACCCTTCCAAGGTTAGCCAAGATGTCGCCTCTTGCTCAAGAGTTGAGCCACACTGCCAGCAGAATAAAGATGCTTCCAGATGGGGGATTTTTTCTTCTTCTTTCCAGATGCCAAGGTATGCCGGCTCAGCAAGAATGTCCACTGCAAGCCACACAGGGTAGGATTGTCCAAACAACATACAAGTGACCAGCAGGACCAGCACAGATTGCAAAGTCCAAGGAAGCTACTTGTCCAAAACAGAAGAGGCAGTGGGTCAGTTCGGACGACATATTAAGCAAGGGAGGAGTAAATAACGTACTGTCCGTGCGTTAGGCAGGAGGAACTCCACAGACGACACACTGCAGCCGGCGCTGCTCGGAACCGGCAAACGCCCCGGCTGCAAGGAACTTATGCCGGCCATTTTGGTTGCAGCTTCTCCTCCGTGTGTCCCCCAGCCATATCCCAGCATGCACCGTGAGTTCTGCCGGCTGCATAGAGCGGCTGTTTTTTTTTTGCCTGCTCTAGGCAGCAGAACTCTATTCCGAAATGGAATAGTCCACCGGGGGGGGGGGGGGGGCTGAATTCGGACTACACTTTGAACAACGGGGCTTTGGGCTAAACAACGTGCAAACCCATTGTTTCGCTCCGTTGTTTAAAGTGCCTGTTTCGCTCTGTTGTTTAAAGTGCCTGATTAACGTACTGTCAGTTGTGTGTGCGTTGTGTGCTGCCCTCCAGATGACACAATAAGCAACACAACTGATGATTGTTCCCCCCCTCCTCCGTTGCCTAATGTGTCATCCGAACTGAGCCAGTATATAGTCTACAGTATATAGGCAGTAAGCCTATATATACCAGCTGCTAAGGAACATGGGCAGGAGGGTGCTCTTGCAGCTGTGTCCTGCTTGTGGATTCCTGGTCGACAGCTGGTTGGCCATTGTGTGAACAGAGTGCTGAACTAGATGGACCCTTGGTCTGATCCAGCATGGCTCTTCTTATGTTCTTATCAAGAGGGACCAGCCATAGCTCAGCACATGCTTTGCATGCAGAAGGTCCAGGTTTGATCCATGGCATCTCCAGTTAAAAGAATCAGGTAGTGGGAAAGATCTCTGCTTGAGAACCTAGAGAACCTCTGTCTGTCAGTCAGTCAGTCAGTCAAGGTTGACAACACCAGTTTGGATGGACAAATACTCTGACCTGGTATGAGACCTCTTCCCAAGCAATGGTGGCTCCAATGCCAGTGGGGTGGTGAATTCGCTCCGGGTTTTAGTCAGAAAAAGTCACACCTCCACTGTTCCTATGCAACCCAAATGTTCTGGCTAGTACCTCTTCTCTTGCAGTATCATTTCCCCTATCCCCAGAGTAAACTAACTGTGTTCAATCAGTTTTAGGAGAGGTTCATATCTGGGTTTTTGTTTTTTTAAGTGGCTTTGCTCTCGCATCTTTTAACATGCAATCCAAGACTCAGAAATTAAGCTTTGTTTTCCCCACCCTTTGCCTCCACACCAAGGAAAGCTTCACATGCTTAATTTCTGTGTGCCTAAAAGCTTGTTAAAAAGCACAGAAACATTTTTCATTTTCATTTTATTTTTAAATCAGCAGGCTAAAGGGATTTCCCCCCATCGTCAATCAACTTAACTTACCCCCCCAAAAAAGGCTTGCAACAACAACTCTTCCTTTATAGGAAATCTAGCCCCAGATGTTGAGATGCTAGTGGAAGAGGTTTTCTAGCAAAAGGAGTTATTACCTTAATCCTGCATGGAGAATTTAAGAGAAGAGAACATCTAGCTGCTCTGTCATTTTTACTGTGCTCTAACTTCTTCTTCTTCTTCTTCTTCTTCTTCTTCTTCTTCTTCTTCTTCTTCTTCTTCTTCTTCTTCTTCTTCATATTTATATACCTCCCCATAGCCGAAGCTCTCTGGGCAGTTTACAAAAATTAAAAGATTGAATTTAGCTTTCCACAACTTCATGCCCTCCAGTTGTGTTGGATAACAATTCCCATAATCTCCAGCAAGCATTTCCATTGACTGTACTGGCTGGGGTTGTAGTCTAACATCTGGAGGACAACAGGTTGGAGAACGCTGTTCTAACTGCCTAGTGTTTGATATTAGGAAGTATTAAGTGTATAGCTCTGCATTGTGTCTTTTCTTTTCAAAGGAACAGTGGAATGTATGAGCATTTGCAATGCATAATACAGTTTGTGCTTAACATTGCCCAAACTCCTACAATTTTAGCCATTCCAATGACATATTTAAGTCTCTCTCAAGATTAGCATCATGTTAGAAAGGGAAACTGCCACTAAGAAAAGATGCCAGGAGAAAGAGCATAATTTTGAACACAGAATTCTACACTGTCCTCCTTTTTTGTTCATGGAAGATTAAACATTTCTAGATAGAACAGCCTTCCCCAATGTTGTGTCCCCCGAGATGTTTTGGCTTTCAACTCTCATCAGCCTCAGCCAGGAAAGCTAGTAGATGTGGTCCAAAACATCTGGAGAGCACCAAGCAGGGGAAGGCTGACACAGAATCCCAAGTGCTGGAAGGGGCCTTGTAGGCCATCTCATGAACTGCCTACTCAGTGCAGAAAATCCAGAGCTAGAGCCTCTCATAGGAACATAGGAAGCTGCCTTATACTGAGTCAGACCATTGGTCCATCAAGCCCAGTATTGTCCATCAAGCCCAGTATTGTCGACACTGACTGGCAGTAGTGGCTTTCCAAGGTTGCAGGCAGGAGTTTTTCCATCCCTACCTGGAGATGCCAGGGATTGAACCTGGGACCTTCTGCACGCAAAGCAGGTGCTCTACCACTGAGCCATGGCCCCTCCCATGAGAATAGGGCCCCTCCCATGAGAATAAAGAGACGACTATCAGCCTCTGCTTCAATGCCTCCAGGGAGGGACAGCCCACCACCCTTCTAGGGATTAGCTACAATCAAGAGGTTTCTCCTAACGTTCAACCAGAATCTATCCTCCTGGAAGGTAAGCCCATTAGACCTAATCTGGCCCTCTGGAGCAGCAGAGGGAATGCCTCTTCTACATGACAGTTCTTCATATATTTAACGAGTGCTAGCATATTCCCCATCAATCTTCTCATTTCCATGCTAAACATACCCAGATCCTTCAACCTTTCCTTACATGGCTTTCCCCCTCATACCACTGGCCATCTTTGTTATCCTCCTCTGCACCCATTCATATTTATCTATATCTATCTTCTTCAACCCAGCACCCTCCATATGTGTTGGGCTACAACTCTCAGGCAGCTGGGGGATGCTGGGAGTTGTAGTCCAATACATCTGGAGGGCACTGCGTTGAGGAAGGCTGGTCAATATCTTTCGTAAGGTGCGGTGCCTAGAACTAAACATGTGTAAGCTTGTCTAAACAGGTAGCTAAAACTTGTCAAGATGTCTGTATCAGTTTGTCAGTAAGGTCTAATCCCTTTTTAAATAACAAAAAAAGCCTGCAGGTTAACTTCCTTTGCATTCTATGGGGTTTGTTTTGACATTGAAAAGGAAACAAAGACTTGAAGTTGAAGGCAAAATTTAACTCCAATTTCAATCTGAACCAGTAAAGAAATTAATGATTTTAAGACAACACAGAATCACGTGCCAAGAATTCTCCTGAAATAAATGTTTCAAGATGGCTCACTTGCTTCTGAAACTCCGATGAACCCATGAAATCATTTAAAAGACTATGTTTTATTTAGTTGCAATGATACAAAGGCTCAAAGAAAAATGGAAGGTGGGATCTTTATACAAACATTTTAGCGAGCACAAGTGTGAGATAATTCTAGCACTTGTGGAGGAAAAAGCTTTTAAGAGAGGTAAACAATACCCAGCTGGATCCAGACTTAATCATACTTGGAGCAGCCCCACTGAAATCAGCGGGACCTTTGATTAGTCATGACTAATTGACATCCCACTGATTTCAATGGATTGGCTCCAAGTATGACTAAATCTAGTTACAACCCACCATGTTTATATTGCCAGATGTCCTTTTCAAGGGCACCTGGATACTATGGTGTCACCTGTGCTAAGCAACAAACTGCCATCAACGAACCTCAGGGAGCGACCGTAGGTCATTGGTAGAGCACCTGTTTTGCATGCAGAAGGTCCCCGGTTCAATTCCTGGCATCTCTCCATTTAGAAACATCTTCTGTTTACAACTCTAGGCTTGTATGTTTCTTTATACTTTATGACACGATTCACACGTAATGGCAATTCATGGATTGTTTAACCTATGAACTGTCAGGGCCATGCAGGCTGAAAACAACAGAATGAAATTTAATAGGGATAAATGCCAAGTTCTACACTTAGGAAAAAGAAACCAAATGCACAGTTACAGGATGGGGGATACTTGGCTCAGCAATGCAACAAGCGAGAAGGATCTTGGAATTATTGTAGATCACAAGCTGAATGTGAGCCAACAGTGTGATGTGGCTGCAAAAAAAGCAACTGCTATTTTGAGCAGCATTAATAGAAGTATAGCTTCCAAATCGCATGAGGTACTGGTTCCCCTCTATTCGGCACTGGTTAGGCCCCATCTTAAGTATTGCATCCAGTTCTGGGCACCACACTTCAAGAAGGATGCAGACAATTGAGCGTGTTCAGAAGAGGGCAACGAAGGGTCTGGAAACAAAGCCCTATGAGGAGAGATTGAAAGAACTAGGCATGTTTAGCCTGGAGAAGAGAAGATTGAGGGGAGACCTGATAGCACTCTTCAAATACTTGAAAGGTTGTCACACAGAGGAGGGCCAGGATATTTTCTCAGTCAACCCAGAATGAAGGACATGGAATCATGGGCTCAAGTTACAGGAAGCCAGATTCCAGCTGGACATCAGGAAAAACATCCTGACTGTTAGAGCAATACAACAATGGAACCAATGACCTGTCAGGTATGCTTTAAGGTAGATTCTTGCATTCAGCAGGGGGGCTGGACTCAATGGCCTTATAGGCCCCTTCCACCTCTACTATTCTATAATTCTAGGATTCTAGGAGTCACTTTCGCTCTGCATCAGCATAGGAAATCAACCCAGGAATGCTCCATTCTTGGGTTGTTAGTTGTGACCTCCAAACCTAGCACTCTGGGTTGATGAGGGCTAAACACCCCATAGTTTTAATCCAACAACAAAGCATGGGTTAAAACTCTGGGTTAATTAACCTTCAACATCAGAGAGTGCCAGGCTCAGACGTCATGGCAAATAAGCCAGGGAGGCGAGCAGGTGGGAGGCAGCACCCTCACTTGTGTGCAAGCCACAACAGCCCATATGTTTGTTTGTTTATTTGATTTACTTATTTGTAATATTTATAAACCATGAGATATAATAAAATCCCTAAGCAGTTAACATGTAAACATTTACATCACATTTAATATGCATTATTAAAAATACAGCATTAAAAACAATTCCAATTAAAACAAAAACAGTACAATCCAAGGAGCAGTAAGATGGAGCAGCATGATTAATTTAATCACAGCCCAGGGAAAGTCTGAGAACCACCACCTGCAGAAGAGGGAGGCCTACTGCCAGGGGAGGAGAGGAATGTGCGTGCCTGCCTGCCTCTTGGCCTCGCTGCTGCCACCACCACCACCACCCTCCTGAGGACTTCAGCCTGGCAGACTGCCACTCCCTGCAGGACCAGGCCCCCAGGTACTGAGCCAGCTGCTGTGGACTGCTCCATCTGTCCCCCTCCCTTCCTGGGAAGGATATATAAGCTGGCTGGCTAAGGGGGCCTGGGAGAACCACCACCAGCAGGAGAGGGAGGCCTACTGCCAGAGGAGGAGAGGGTGCTGCCTGCTGCTTGTGAGATGTGCCTGGGAGGAAGGATACAGGGCCAAGTGGGGGGATCTGAGGGGGCCCCAATCGGTGTAGTGACGGGTAGAGGGAGATATGATGTTGTGAGGAGGACGGCCCAGACAGTTAATGGCTGTGCCTTGTTCCGGTCCCCCTCACATCCACAGGTCTGTTGGTCGCCCTATCAGTCAGCCCTCGGGTCTCCGGATGCTGCTTTTAAATGCCAGATCGGTGCAAAATAAGACCTCCATGATCTAATAGTGGATGAAGCAGCCGATCTGGCTTGCATTACCGAGACCTGGGTGGGAGAGCAGGGAGGAGTTAGTCTCTCCCAGTTATGCCCACCTGGGTACTTGGTTCAGCATCAGGGTAGACTTGAGGGCCAGGGAGGGGGGCGTTGCTGTGGTCTATAGGAATTCCATCCCCCTCTGCAGGCTCCCTGTCCATTTGACTACTGGTCTGGAGTGTTTGCACCTTGTGTTGGGCCAATGGGACAGATTAGGGATTCTGTTGGTGTAACGCCCACCCCGCTGCTCAACGGACTCCCTAGGTGAGCTGACAGAGGTGATCTGGGGCACACTGTTGAGGTCCCCCAGACTGTTGTTTCTGGGGGATGTCAACATTCATGCCGAGGACATTTTATCTGGGTCGGCTCAGGATTTCATGGTTTCCATGACAACCATGGGACTGTCCCAACATGTCACTGGCCTGACGCATGTAGCAGGGCACACTCTAGACCTGATTTTTTTTCCATTGGACATGGAGATGGTGATCTGAAAGTGGGGGACTTTACATCAACCCCTCTGTCATGGTCAGATCACCACCTGCTGAGGTTTAGACTTACAGCAGCTTTTCCCCTCTGCAAGGGTGGGGGACCCATTAAGATGGTCCGCCCCCGGAGGCTACTGGATCCAGATGGTTTCCAGAGGGCTCTGGGGAGTTTTCCAGCTGATAGGGCTGGCTCTCATGTCGAAACCCTGGTTGATCTGTGGAATGCAGAAATGACCCGGGCATTTGACACGATTGCTCCTGAGCGCCCTCTCCTGTGTAGAGCTCGTACGGCTCCATGGTATACCCCAGAGCTGAGAGTGATGAAACAAAATAGGAGACGGCTTGAGGGCAGATGGAGACGAACTCCTAGTGGATGCAATGAAACACTGGTAAGTGCCTATGGTAAGCTATATTCAGGGGCAGTGAGGGCAGCAAAAAAAACCAATACTTTGCTGCTACTATTAAATCATCAATCTGCCGCCCAGTGGAGCTTTTCAGAGTTGTCCGGGGGCTTCTACATGCTGGCCCCAAGGACATGATAGAACCATATGAGGCCCGCTGTAATATATTTTCTAGGCACTTCCAGGATAAAATCTTTGGCATCCGTCAGGATTTAGACTCCAGTGTTATAGCAGGTGAATCTAGTGAGGTATCCAGAGCACAGGCTTGTCCTGTTTTCTTGGATGAGTTTCAGTTGGTACAGCTCGATGACGTGGACAAGGTGCTTGGACAGGTTCATGCAGCTACCTCTGTAATGGATCCTTGCCCCTCTTGGCTTATAAAAGCTAGCAGGGATGGAACAGCCGGCTGGGCCAGGGAAGTGATTAATGCCTCTCTACGAGAGGGAGTGGTCCCAGACCTCCTGAAAGAGGCAGTAGTGAGACCACTCCTGAAGAAAGCTTCCCTGGACCCAGAAAATCTTAATAACTTTAAGCCGTTGGCAAACGTTCCATTCCTGGGCAAAGTCCTTGAGCGGGTGGTTGCTGGCCAGCTCCAGACACTCTTGGATGAGACTGATTATCTGGATCCATTTCAGTCGGGTTTCAGGCCTGGTTTTGGCACAGAAACAGCCTTGGTCGCCCTGTATGATGACCTATGTCGGGAGAGGGACGGGGGAGTGTGACTCTGTTGATTCTCCTTGATCTCTCAGCGGCTTTTGATACCATCGACCATGGTATCCTTCTGGGACGACTGGCTGAGTTGGGAGTAGGAGGCACTGCATTGCAGTGGTTCTGCTCCTGCTTGACAGGTTGGCTCCAGAAGGTGGTGCTGGGGAGACATTGCTCGGCCCCGTGGATTCTCCAGTATGGGGTTCTGCAGGTATCAGTCTTGTCCCCCATGCTGTTCAACATCTACATGAAACCGCTGGGTGCGGTCATCCGGAGTTTTGGAATGCGTTGTCATCAGTACGCTGATGACACGCAACTCTATTTCTCCTTTTCATCTTCATCAGGTGATGCTGTGGATGTGTTGAACCAGTGCTTGGCTGCAACAATGGACTGGATAAGAGCTAATAAACTGAAACTTAATCCAGACAAGACTAAGATGCTGTTGGTGGGGGGTTCCGCTGACCGGATGGAGGGTGTTCAACCTGGTCTGGATGGGGTTGCACTCCCCCTGAAAGAGCAGGTTCGTAGCTTGGGGGTTCTCCTAGAACCATCTCTGTCACTTGAGGCTCAGGTAGCCTCGGTGGCACTGAGTGCCTTCTACCAACTTCAGCTGGTGGCCCAGCTACGCCCCTATCTGGACAGGGATAACTTGGCTTCAGTTGTCTATGCTCTGGTAACCTCCTAGTTAGATTACTGCAATGCGCTCTACATAGGGCTGCCTTTGAAGACAGTTCGGAAGCTGCAACTTGTGCAGAATGCAGCGGCCAGATTGGTAACAGGGACCAGAAGGTTCGAACATATAAGACCGATTCTGGCCCGCTTGCATTGGCTGCCTGTAGGTTTCCGAGCCCGATTCAAGGTGCTGGTTTTAACCTATAAAGCCTTACACGGTTTGGGACCACAATACCTGATGGAACGTCTTTCCCGACATGAACCTACCAGTTCACTACGCTCAACATCAAAGGTCCTCCTCCAGGTGCCTACTCCGAGGGAAGCTCGGAGGACGGCAACAAGGGAGAGGGCCTTCTCTGGAGTGGCCCCTCAATTATGGAATGATCTCCCTGATGAGGCCCGCCTGGCACCAACACTGTTATCTTTTCAGTGCCAGGTCAAAACTTTTCTTTTCTCCCAGGCATTTTAACAGCTCAAGTTGAGGTTTGATTGACATTATGGCCAGGCTTAACAGTTAAAATGTTTTAAAGTATTTTAATGATAGCTGTTTTATGTTTATGGTTTTAAATTTTGTATATTGTCTTTTTAATGCTCAATCTTTTTAATTTTTGTAAACCGCCCAGACAGCTTTGGCTATGGGGAGGTATATAAGTGTAAAAATAATAATAATAATAATAATATAAGAAATTGTTATTACATGCAAACTGGGTCCATCTTTCTCCATTTTGTTGTTCTTCTGATGCTTGTTTCTACCCTCTGCTGCCTTTAATTGATTGTTTCTTGTGCTTCTTTGGATTTTTAACATGGATTTAATCTTCACTTTTATTGTATGTCTCCCTGAGAGTTTTTAACCCTAGGGCAGCTTATAGGTTTTAGAAATAGACAAGATAAATAAATTTATACTTTTAGATTTTTTGGCATGCAACTTTTGTATCTCTCAGCGTACAACCTCTGTGGCTCTAAATAAAATAAATAAAAAGGACCTTGGGGAGTAGCCCTGGGAAAAACCCTTCTGCCAAATTAGAACAGACATTGCTGAGCTGGACAGAGCAATGGTCTGACTCCATGTAAGACAGCTTCAGATGTTCTCATCCAACCTTCCAAACACAATCACACTTTTCCATTACCTCTTCGCTGATTTCCCGTAAGATGGAGGGCTGAAGCTCCATCGACTTGAAGAGCGTCCCCACTACACAGCACCTCTCTGCTATCTGCAGTTCGCACAGTTTCTTCACTGTAATATTGCTCCCTAAAAGAGAATGATGATGGATTAGAAATGTGGAATCTTTCAGGGATTAAGGGTATAATCCTATGCATGTTTGGACAGAAAAGTCCTACAACTCCCAGCATTCCCCAGCGGCTGATTGAGGGATGCTGGGAGTTGAAGGACATTTCCATCTAAACATGCAAACAATTACATCCTTAGGGTGTTAATCAGGCTGCAACACAAGAAGAAGGAAATACCCATATCTACCACAGTACTCTGCCATCCTTCTTCGTTTCTAGATTTTAGTAATTCATTTAAGGTGCGATCCTATGCATGTTTACACATAAAAGAAGTCCCGTAACTCCCAACATGCCTCAGCCAGCCATACCGGCTGTGGAATGCTGGGAGTTGTAGGACTTTTTTCTGCCGAACATACATAGGATTGCACCCTTAAAAGATTTTTAAAGAAGCCCTGTCAACAAAACTATCAAGGCACTGCAAACTCAGGATATCAAAACACCAGTATAAAGTATAAAATCACAAACAGAGCAACATCATAAAAAATTACCACAGAACTGCAGTCCAGGTGATAAAAAATGTCATACAGTGAACTGATATTACTTATTCAAAGCCTGGGAAAATTAAAATGTATTTTTCTGGTGCCACAATGACATCACAACTGGCACCAGGCGAGCCTCCCTGGGGAAGGGCATTCCGTGAGCAAGGTGCCAACCATGACTGAAAAGGTCCTCTCTTTAGCCACCACCCACCTAACTTCAAATGTGGGCAGTGGGAGAGAATTTGGATGACAAACACAGTGTTACAATTTGATTTTTACTTCAAACTGTAGACCTGGCCAACAAATAGGGCATCTGTCAGCCTACCTTCCCTTCAATTCTCTTTTTGGACTGTGGGCACATTTGGCAATTTCAGAAACTCTCCTGGGCACCACCACAAAATGGCTGCCATGGGAGGTGTGGCAAAGGAACCTGTCCAAAAAGACTGAATACAAGGCCCCAAAATACTGAGCCCCAAAATACTAAAGAACTCCTTTCAACCCACAATTTTCAGTACCAAGACAAACCGTATTTCACAGCCATCCCAGGTGCTGGCAAGAAAATGAATTTTTTACTAAAGTGCCAAGAAAGGTGTTCAGGAGCACATCGGTGCATTCTGTAACCTGTCATCCAATAAATAATCCTCAAAATAACTTAATTTGATTACAGCTTCATCACAGATGAAGGTCCTTCTGATCCCACTTGCATTCTGACATGATATAATTGCATGGAAGCTCATCCTATGAAGAACACTCACACACACACAAGCAAACCCCACACATACAAACAGACACTCGCATTTGGATCAAAATTTCTTTGCTCGATCAAGTTTGATGTTGAACCCAGAGTCGCTGCCAGAAACTCCATTACATGTCATCTGCAGATCAGGCAACCCTAACTTTGCAATGCCTTGTTGAAAATGGCAAGATTTCATGGAAACTAGAATGGATGCAGCACTCTAGTGACAGCCAGTGAAAACTACATCATACCCTATTGAAACTTGAAATGATTTTTTCAGCCGTTTGGTGGGCAAGGAAAACATTACTCCACCCACTGACATTTCACCAAAGCTCAGCAAATGTACTTTTTTTTTAAAAAAAAAGGATCCACACCATAAGGTTTGCTCACACAAATAGATTTTAAAGGGGACGAGTTTAGACAGCATACAGAAGACACACTGCTCTTTCCCTATTAAGAGCTACTCTACATCATCTCCAAAGAGGCGGCAGGGCTGACAACAAATTGGAATGGGGCCAGAGGCAAAGGGGGCAGAACAAAAACACCAGCATATTTTAGCTTAAAGCTCTTGCTGTCAGAAACTACGTCTTAGGAGGGGCATTTCGACCTTTTAGAATGGAGGGCAAAGCGATGAAAAAGTTGGAAAGCCACCTAATGACGACCTCCACCACACCTAATTTCTCCCCCTGGTTTGCCTCCAATTTTTTTTACCAGCACCTCAAGCTTATGATCTCTTTTACCTGAATAGCTGCTCTTTCCCCACTCCTTCGCTCTTCCCCTCCTCTCCACCCCTTCTCTTTCTCCCTCCAATCAGGTCCTGTCAGATGAGTACTTCCACCAGACCGCCTTTCTTCTGGGCAAAAATGGAACGACCCTTTAGTCTGGCTCTTTGGAGGCATCGAGGGAGTACAATCCTGTCTCTGCAGAGATTCAGGCGTTGTATGATTTTAAAAAACGCTTTTGAGCCTGGGATGCAAGGTTTGGGTTTTATATTGGGGCTTGGAGCCAACTGCTGGGAGAGATCGCTTTTCCCTGCCAGGACCTGATGCAATCCATTCAAGCCCCCAGTTCCTTTAAAACTACACAGAGACTTAGGATGCATTAAATGCACTTAGGGAAAGTAATCCTGACTTTTAGCATTCTAGGAAAGGCTGGGATAGAGGCGGGGTGTCAGCAGGACAGGCACAGTGTCATGTGAATACTGTACTGCAAATCTGCACACCAGGCATGGCAAGAGTGCACTAAAATGCTGGTATGATGGAGCTCGACTTTGCATCTGGGGAATCCTGGAGCGCCAGGTTGGGACTCTAAATGCGCTGGATTTGGCCCACGAGCCCAAGGTTCTGCACCTCTGCCTTTTCATAAAAGGACTTTTGATTGTCACTGGACTGGGCTATTTCCCCGATATAAGAGCAGGAATTGCCTCACTTGCATGAATCACCTCCTAGTAATTTTCAGCATTTCACATGCTCTCCAGGCTGCAGAGAGTGATCTGTTGTACGTCTTGGAGTTAGCGAATGGATGCTGCCTATTAAAAGAGATGCAAAAGAGTCGCTAGTTCTTTACTATTTCTTTAACAGATGAATTGAGGGGTCCAACACACCTTATTCCCTGAAAAAAACTCATCTCAAAGAAATGCATCTTTCAGCACTGTTAGCAAATCTTTCCCAGCTGCCGCTTGGCAACCTCAACCATTTTTCCGACATAGCTGGAGTTCTAGACATTGCAATCCCTTGGCCATCTATCCTGACAAGAACAAAGTAATAATTCAGGGATGAGATACAGTCTGAGCCACAGCTCAGGTACATTGAAGTATGTGGATCTTATCCCAATGAACAGCATGACTTCAACATAGTTTAGTCAGAAATGAATTACTTCCTGGTTAAGTATTCTTAGGATTGCAACTGTAGCCTCATGAAGAGATGTGAAAGAGTGGAAGGGAAACCCCAGGGAGAAAGTGGGGAGGACAGGAAAAAATTAAAGAACAGACTTTCCTAATTTTTTTCCAGGGATCTCTGTGGGGGGGATTGTTGGAAGGAGGGGGGATAGCTTTCCCCCATTTATTTTCTGTTTTGTTCCCCTAGTTTTTTCCCCAGGCCTTCCCACCTCTGGCCTCCTAAATGACACTAAAATAAGCTTAAATCCAAGTAAAATGTGTCTTAATTGGGTTGTGAATCAGGTTGAAAAGGTTCTATAGTAAGCACTACTATTTGTATTTTTACAAATAGTAGTGCCAGTTATTTGTATTTTTAAAATTTATTTCAAGGGGTTCTTCCATAGCCAAGAGAAGATACAGCCACCCATGACATTCCTTCTAAACAAAACCCATCCATTTCCTTTTGTCTCCCAGTAAAACGTATGTGAAACAGGTATTGTCGTTCAGTCAGTTGTATTGGTTTATGTCTTTTTAAAAACAAAACAAAACACAGCACTACTCAAACATGTTAAGCTTCAAGTAAAGCTCCAGGTCTCTTAGGCAGGGCTACAGGTGCACAAATCTATGGTGCGACCACACTTAGAATATTGTATACAGTTCTGGTCACACCTAAAAAGATATCATAGAGCTGGAAAAAGTGCAGAAAAGGGCAACTAAAGTGATCAAGGGGCTGGAGCATCTCCACTATGAGGGAAGGTTACAACAGCTGGGATTGTTTAGCAAGGGGAAAAGGAGGCTAAGGGGAGACATGACAGAGGTGTACAAAATTATACATGGTGTGGAGAATGTGAATTGGGAGACATTTTTCTCCCTCTCCCATAATACTAGAACCTGGGGTCGTTCCATGAAACTGATTGGTGGGAGATTCAGGACAGATAAAAGGAAGGATTTCCTCATGCAGAGCATAGTTAAATTATGGAATTCACTTCCACAAGATGTAGTGATGACCACCAATTTGGATGGCTTGAAAAGGGGGCTGGATAAATTCCTGCAGGAGAAGGCTATCAATGGCCACTAGCCCTGATGGTTATGTGCTACCTCCAGTATCTGAGGCAGTAAGCCTGTGTGCACCAGCTGCTGGGGAACATGGGTGGAAGGGTGCTGTTGCACCCATGTCCTGCTTTGTTGGTCCCTGGTCGATGGCTGGTTGCCTACTGTGTGAACAGAGTGCTGGACTAGATAGCCCCTTGGTCTGATCCAGCATGGCTCTTCTTATGTTCTTATTACAAGCTTTGCATGAAGGAGGACCCAGGTTCAATCCCTGACATTGGCAGTTAAAAGGTTCAGGTACAATGGGAAAGACGCTGGGGAACTGCCACAAGTCAAAGTAGACAATATTAATCTAAATGGACCCAATACGTTGTGAGAATGAAGACTTTAAAACAAAGAGACTGTATGGATTTTATTTTAGAGGGTCCACACTCCGCCTTTCCATCCAAAGACACTCAAGTGAGCTACCCATATAAAAAAAATAAAACAGTGTTATTATACAAGCCTCACATCCCAATGTATGTCTCTTTAAAACTGCAAGTATTAGATAGCAGCCATGGCTCCACAATAGGAGACCACATATCTTCCTCATGGTTTCCAAATCTACAGAACAGGAAGATTTTTTATGTAGTAAGTTGGAGCAATCTCTTTTTTAAATTGTCCCATTTCTAGCCCTATCTCCTAGCTCAAAAAGGTCTTCCTGACTATCATGTGACTGTTGACACATGTTGGGTAGCCACCTTGAGAAATCATCATAAGATCCATTCATTTGTGGTCCTCTGAACATCCAAAGGTGATATGAGTTGGTTCTACAAAAGTGACCACTACATTACTTTCCCCCTAAGGATTTAGAGTGCTATCTCTGGCATCAGAGGCAGTAAGCCTATATAGACCACTTGCTGGGGAACATGGGCAGGAGGGTGCTATTGCACCCATGTCGTGCTTGTGGGTCCCTAGTCGACAGCTGGTTGGCCACTGTGTGAACAGAGTATGGGACTAGATAGACCTTGGCCTGATCTAGCATGGCTCTTCCTATGTTCTTAGAGTAGATTAGCAAACTCTTTAACCTTTGTTTTGCTTTCAAACACTTATCCGCTTTCCTCTTTATTACATCTTTTTAATAGAAATCTTCCTTCCAATTTGAACCTGAGCTTTGCCCACTGTACCTCCCCAAGCCAGGTAATTGTCTTAAGAGCTCTGGACTTCCTCCCTAGCAAGAATTAAAGGAAAGGAGCAAACAGTAGCAGAAACCTAGCCAGGTAGAAGCATGCACAACTGGACTACCACATAAAGCAATTATGGCATGGTTTCATCATAAACATCAATCAACAATAAAATAGAAACCTCTAAAGGCAGACTGAGCATCAGATGAAAGCTGCAACATTAACCAAGTAGATTGACAAATGCATGCCAACATAGATGAGTTTTTAAGATGCAACAAAGGAGCGCTAAGCAACATCGGTCCAAAAGACACCTCGGTATTTCTCCAACCTTTTACTAGACCCTTTCCCCACATCATCCCAGAAGGAGATTCCACTACCTCCTATTACTGTGACAACGCTTTTTGTATTATTGCACATTTAGGGCGAAACTCTTCTATCACTTATTCCAACACAGTTCCACTGACCATCACATGACTTTCACTCCAAGCAGCTGGAAAGAGGCATTTTCAAATTCAAAAGGTGTCAACACCACAACAGGAAGACATCATGCTGGTGACAGACCTACCCCATTTGCATCGGGCTCTCTCCACCAATAGCGGTCTCATCTGGATAAGGCGCGTGGCATAGATGTGGGCATACTGACGGTTAAAAGTCCGCTCCCCCAGCCTGAAGTTCTGGGAGCAGTTGGTGTATGTGGAAATGGGCACCCGAGCAAAGGTAGAGACCACTGCTGATGGGGAAGCCAAGAGGCTGTGTGCAGGCTGGACAGTCTGCTGCGAAAACATGGTCGGCAGAAGGGCAACAGACCTAGGCAGATTTCTGCAGGGGACAAGAAAACAGTGAGGGTGGTTAGTGAGCTGCTCTGCAGAGCTTGCAATGTGGATTTGGGTCCCAGGAAATACTTCTTCAGACAGCGCATTACTAAAGTATGGAATTCACTACCATAAGATTCTGTGACGTTCATCAACATAAATGGCTTTACAACGGAATGAGACAAATTCATGGAGAAAAAGGCTAAACACAGCAGTTACTGGGGAACATGTGTGGGAGAGCGCTGCTGCACCTGTGTCCTGCTTGTGGGTTCTTGGTTGGCCACTATGTGAACAGAGTGCTGGACAGGTAAAAGTTTTGTGCATCAGTTCTTATCCATGCTAGACAAGGCCTACCTACACCTGCAAGATTTCAGCCTGTCTCACACCCAGCTTCTGTCACAGAAAACATGATACAGGAGAACCTTTGCTTCATTGTCTAAGTCACAAAAGGCCTACACCTGCAAGATTTCTGCCTGTTGTGCGATATTCCTGCACAGCAGCTGCATGACAGGCATAAACCATTCAGCCTTTGTTCACTACATGAGGATGTTCCACCTGCAGGACTTCTGCCTGTCATCAACTACTGTTCCACAGGAGAAGTAAAACAGGCACTAAAGGAACAGGAAGCCTGCCAGAATTTTCTTTTTAAAGAGGGGCAACATTTAGATGATCCCCCAACGCCCAAGGGTCCAAAATCCACCTAGTACCATTAAAGCACAGCACACGCCCCCCCTCCCGCCCCCTTCTTTGGATCCCACACGGAAGAAAGCAAGCCCTTCTCTGCAAGTATTGACGCCCCGCGGTGCATGGGACCCGCTCACCTCTCCCACGGGGGGCGAAGGCAAGAGCAAGCACTGCATTCCCCGCTGCCCCAGATGAGCCCGGCAGGGAGAAAGAAAACGCGCCAAACGCCAGCACGCAAAAAGACGCACGCCGGTGAAACGCCGACAGGAAGTGACGCACGAGGCGGCCGGTAGACTCACACACACACACACACACACACTCAAAAGAGTAGATTGGCCGCGCCGTTGTTTGGATCAGGATTTCTTGGTTACTTTCGACCACTGGAGGCTGGTGGTTCCTGCGTCAGTGGGGCTGTGCATCCGCTCTGGGGTTGAGTTAGAACCAAGGGGTCAGCTCCAATCCTCAAAACGGGTTCTTGGAATGGATAAGCCCCATTAGAGTTCTGACTGGTCCTGACTCAAATCCAGGCGGACTCAGCCTCCCACTGCTTTTGACGGCATCCACCCCCACTCCCCCTGCCCCCATTAGCGGAGCAAAAATGGCAACAGGCCGTAGGAGAGCAGGGAGAATTTCAGGATTTTTATTGAAATAGCTGGGGATAATGGGCAAAACCCAATATAAGTCTTACATAGGGTCATTGACATGAATCGGACTGAACTTAGTCATGACAAACATCAGTTCCATTCATTACAATGGACCTACAAAAGCCAGGACTTACGTTGGATTTTACCCAATGTGTCCTCCTAGAGGGAGAGAAGCAGGGGGTAGGATCATTAGTCTTACTTAGAGGAGACCCATTGAAATGAATGGTACTTAATTTAGTCATGATTAACTTAAGATCCATTTATTGCAATAGGTCTGCTCTAAGAAACACTAATATTGGATACTACTCATAAGACTTCATGCTTTTAATTCAGGTCTTAACGTGTGTGGAAAATGTTTTGCCTTTGAGATATAAATGATAGATAGAGATAGATTTAAAACCCCATATGAATGTAAATGCAGATACAGACCAACGTTATATTATCCTCCTATTGTAGGTGTGGGTGAGGAGTAGGGTCATAGGTGTGTGCAGCTCAATTCCATTAGGATGTTCACCTTAACGGCACTGATTGGAGCAGAGGAGGGGAAAGCACACTTTCTCCCTCCTCTACTGCTCCAAGGCCCCAATTGGAATGGGGGGGGGGGGTGAGAAAGTGTGCTTTCCAGGGCCTCTGAAAAGTGCATAGTTCCCCCTGGGATGCTAATAGCAGCTTTCCGGAGGCTTTCCCATCCTCTTTAAAAACCCCAATTGGGGGGCGGGGGGAGGAAGCAGAGGTGGTCCTGGGAAATTAGGGTGTGCCTGGGCACACCCAGCACACCCTGTGCACACGCCTATGAGTAGGGTTAAAGCTGTGGCTGAGAAAAAGAAAGAATGATGAACAACAGCCCTGTGATGTAGTTCAGTAGTGCTATTATTCCTCACATTGCATTTTGGAATTGAGTGACATTGCCCCCTCCACAAGGATGCGCTTTTGCGCCCGGTTCGGGGATTATGCGCATTATCGCGGAGGCGCATTTACGCCTAATCCCTCTGCACGGGAGGCGGCGAGAGGCGGCGAAGCGCATTAATTGATGTCCAAAAAGCGCTTTAGAAGACGTTAATGCGCATAATCGCTTGTTCACACGGCGAAAATGCGCTTTAACGGCCGGAGAAAAATAAAAGTCGCTATTTAACGCACATTCGAAAATGCGCATTATCGGGGAGATAACGCGCCTGTACGCCCGTTTTGCGCTCCGCTGGTGTGGAGGTAAAATTTATAATGAGCCTTCAAGGCTCATTAAACGTCTCGTGTGGAGGAGGCCATTGTTCTACATTCTAGGACAATTCTGCAATGTAGTTCAGTGTTATTATCCCCACATTGCACATTTGGTGGGGCTGAGGCAGGGAAGCTGTGAATAGTTTATGACAATCCTGCAGTGTAGCCCAGTGCTATTGTGTACTTAGGAACACATTGCTTCAATTGTCCCTGCTTTCTGTACCTGGTAAATAAGTGTTCATTGTCTCTATTTTGTCTCTGTCTTTGCTGTTAGGGATGTCTTGTTCAAATTTGTTCGTGTGTTGCTAAAAATGTTGAAGAATGTGAACATGCGCTACACACTGTAGCCACACTTCGCTACAACAGTCAGTAAGGGTTGTTAAATAGTGCATAACACTGTTGTGGCAGTTGTAAACACATCACAAACACACAACTGCTTACTTTCTGGTTTTGGCTGTTTTGGATTTCCAGGGGAAATGCCTCAAAAATACCTCAGAAATCTGCTCTCAGATTTAGTCCAGTTCTCACACTCTTTGTGCCACATGTAATGGTGTTGATAAAGGATACAATGAAAAATAAAACCAAATATAAATTCTAGCCATTGAGGGTTTTGCATTGTTTCTATAGTCTGATTTTCAGTTTGAACTGGGAAATTTTCAGATGCCCTAGCGAATGATTTAATTTAGCATGTTTATTTTACTTTTATTTAGTAAACAACAAAGCTAACAAAAGTACCCTATGTTAATTTTTGTCCCAATACACCACAAGCATTTGACCTGAAATATCTGAGGGGGGGGGGGGAATTAAAGCAGATTTAATGGAATTTAAATGTCATATCATGCAGAAATTTTATTGGAATACTGTAAAAAATTAAAGACAACAGTATGTACTTCTTTTGAATGGTTTAAATATAAGGGAAAAGTTAAGGTACTGATAACTGGAGATACACTAATACATTTAGCAACTCAAACAACAATGCATGATATGCTCCTAACCACTCATCTATTTCAGCAGAGTTCAAGTCTCTTCCACTGTGGTTGGTGAGGCATCTTCAGTTTCACCATCACTACTTATTAGTTCCATTTCACACTAAGATATATATGTATTTCAATGACATATGCATATTCTCTCACATACGGGCTAGGGGTAATCACCTGAAAAACATTACTTACAACTTTGAAACTGCCACGCTTGCCTCATATTGAATTTGCAATTCATTGTTACTAATGAACTTACAAAATGGAAAAAAAATTCCTCTGACAAAATAAAGCACAAAAAATTACCAGCCAACATCACTGCATAATCGTTAACCTCATTCAGGGGATTAATCCGTTCAGTTTATTTTGTTTCATGAGTAATATGCAAACACCTCTAATACTGTCACCCATCTGCAAAACAAGACTTGCTGAAAAATATTCTGCACCATGGTATTGATTAATACTTGTTCAATGGCCTAGTACAGACTACAAAAACGTGAATCACTTATATTTATCAATGTGATTTTTTAAATACATTAATAGCCCTTTCAACGTTTGTAATTCTAAAATATTATGAAATTCCCATATTTGTTTAAGATAGATATGTGTAAAATGCCCTCTTAGAAATAAAACAAACACTGATATTAGATCAGGATTGAAGGCTTTAAAAATCCTGTGTGATGTGTGTCAGCATCTCTGTTTGAAAGCCTATCTTGCTAAAGGCAGTAATTTTGGAAGCACTATCATGGACTATTTACGAATTCTCTTACACGGACCCTTCATCTTTTTTCAAATGGAGATATTGGCTGAATTCAGATGACACAATAAGCAACGGGGGGGAGGGGGACAATCGTCAGTTGTATTGACTATCATGTCGTCCGAATGCTGCCATGGTCAACTCAGCGCTGATCCTAATCCACACCACAGTTGATTATTTATTACTATGTTGTGTGGGGAGTACCCCCTAGATGAACAACTGTAAAGTTGATTATTACCCCACTATCGACTATCGTGTTGTCCGAATTCAGCCAGTGTCTGAGTGAAGCATCCAAGGCAGCGTACATGATCCTTCTCCTCCTTTCCATTTTATCTTCACAACAACCCTGTGAGGTAGGTTAGGTTAAGACTCCGTGACTGGCCCAAAATGCACAGAAAGAGCACCATCTCATATACAATATGGAAAGTCTTACATCTGAAAAGCCTTCTGAAACGGTTTTTTGTTTTGTTTTTTCTACCATATCTGTGCACTTTCATCCATGAATGAAAATAAAACTGCAGCTAAACATTGCAGTGTATCTTCAGCCCCTACCAGATGTACTCCTATTCAGGGTTGCAGCAAGCCAGCCAGCCAGATGTATATTCCAACCTATAGTAAGGGATGATGGGAGTTACAGGCCAACACCGGTGTGGTGTAGTGGTTAGAGTGTTGGACAGTGACTGGGGAGATCCAGGTTCTAGTCCCTGCTCAGCCATGAAGCTCACTGGGTGACTTTGGGCTAAGGCTGATGGTAGTTGTAATCCAATACCATCTGGAGGACCAAACATTCCCCACTCCTGTTGTAAATGGACATTAAATGCTGTTGGGTGGCTATCCTGCCTTTTCTCCAAGGAGCCCAAGGCGGAGTACATGATCTTTCGCCTCCTTTCCCTTTTATCTTCACGACAACCCTGTGAGGTAGGTTAGGCTGAGAGTCAGTGACTGGCTTAAAGTCACCCAATGAGCTTCATGACTGAGTAGGGAGTAGTACTTGGGTCTCCTCAGTCACTGTCCAGCACTCGGACCACTACACCATGCTGCTCCATCATTCCTCACTATTGGTTATGCTGGCTAAAGTTGATGGGAGTTGTAATCCAATAACATCTGGAGGGCTACACATTTCTCACTTCTGTTGCAATTGGACATTAAATGCTTTTATGTGGCTATAGGATGGAATATTGAGGTCATTAGTCATCTTTGGTGAAAACCTTACTCTTTTACCAACAAAAGCTTAGCCATACACACACACACACACACACACACACACACACACAGAAAGAGAGAGAGAGAGAGAGAATGCTGATTTCCCAGAAACAATATTCTGAAAAACTCTCTCATGATCATTATGGGAACCAGTGGAGACCAATCTAGATTTGGAGTAGAGGAAGGCACATTATCATCTCCATGTGCATCATTCTGAAAGGTCAAAGTATCAGGTTCATTCTCTTCCCCTCCTTTGTTTGAAGACAGAATTTAATAGCAACAGCTGCCTCTTCATCTTTAGTTGAGACAAACGTCACATTTTAAAAATGTGGCGGAAGTGGTTTGAAAACTCCCGTGCTGCATCCGGAGGCATTTGGTTTCTGAGGCACTTTTGAAACAGCAAAATAGACATTTAGCCCACACCTCCAGCATCTTAAATAATGTTACATCTTCACACTTTGTTGTTGTTAACCCATCTTCACAGAACCGTGAGGTTTCAGGAAGCACAGGACAGGATGTTCCAAACCTGAGCAGCCACGATGTGCCCTTTTAAGCTCTTTTAGTCAATTTTAGACACCCCAATTGGTTCAGGCAGTTCCCACATGACTTTCTAGAACAGCTCTAAAAGACCTGCTGAGAGGTGCTGTCTTACCCATTAAACAGCTTAGCTACAATGGCCTGGCTGCTCATCTTGTACCTGAACATTGCTGCGGGCACAGGTAAGAGGACTGCAGGGTTTATTTCAGTTCCCGTCAAGGCAAAGACATCCTAGCCAAGGTTTTGCCATCACACCTTTTAATACTAATTCCTCATGCGGATTAGCAGGGCAGCAAAAGAGGACTGCTCACACGCAAGAGTCGTGGGGGGAGGATTTTTGTAGGCAACCGGGAAGCACCAGGTTTGCACTGAAAAAATAGTTCATTAAAGGTACTGGTGGAGGTGCAGGTGTGTACTGCTGATGCTGACATGGGACCCTGGCAGCATGAAGGCAGACACAGGATGCAGGACACCTCAATGTGCAGGCTAGCTTGCGACTTGCTTCCCTTCAGCCTGAAGCCTCACATGGGGAAGGAAATTGTGGTTGGGGCATGGACTAAGAGGCATGTGTCCCCTGCTGGCAATTCTACTCCTCCAGGGCCCTTTAAGCCTTCCCCAATATATTTTGGGCACCCTCCAGATATTTTGCTATAACTTCCAGCATTCATGACCATTGTTCATGGTGAATGAGGTTGACTGGAGTTGAAATCCAAAACTTCTGGAGGCCACAGGGTTGGGCAGGGCAGGCCCTACCATTAGGCAGAGAGAAGCAACTACCTCAGGCAGCAGATTTCAATTGTCCTGAAAAAACAGCAGAAGTTTAGTTATTTAATTTGTTATTGTTGTATTTTTACTGTCAAGGATGAGGAGAAGTGCTTGTGGGAATGTATGCCCCATGTGCCAAAATAGCTTGCCTGGCTTTGGGTACCACTCACCTTAGCTTTGCTGCTCTTCCTCAGCCAGCAAAATGGCTTGGGCCAGCCCTGAGGTTGAAGAAGGCCACATTAGGGTGTCTGTGCCATTCACAGCCTCCTAAAGCAGCCTTTTAGGAGGGTTACTTTCAGCAGAAAAGCACTGTGGAAAATGTGCCCAACTGCAGGGCAGAACTGGTCATGGTGCTTCTCATTTACATATTGTTTGTGCTACAGCCCCTCAATCAACCCTAGAATTGGGGTGAGGGGATTCCTAGGTTTTGGGTTTACTTTGGCAGAGGAACTACTCGGCGAGTTAGCCTGTCCCCCCCACTCTGTGTGTGGCATGAAGCCACGAACTAGCATTCCAAGAAAAGATCCCTTGCCTACCCAGAATATGCATGTCTCTAGCCTCAGACTCCAATTGAATGAGCTTCATTTAAGAATAAGGGAGATGGGAGAAATCAGTTAGATGACATAACATACGAAAGAAAACAGTTTCCTCTCTAATTAGCCTTCACTTGCACATCACAGGGGTGATTCACAACAGTCTGCGATGTCACAGTGATGCCCAACAAGGGTGAATGACAGAATTGGTGGGTGGGAAATTACTAGGGTGGCCATGTGTCCTAACTTACAGAGGGTGTTCCTCTGTTTGAAAGCGTGCTCTATTTGAAGGGCTATCCAGTCCAAGTCCAGCTTAAAGCTAAAGATCCGTAAGAAGACAGAGCTGGGGTTTGGAGTTGTCCATCCACAGTTAGCACCTGGACAACTGGTGTCATGCCTCCCTTAGAGTCCTCATTATCAGAGGATGAAGGAGAAGGCAATCTCCAGCAGAACCTGGGGAGGGGACTATCAACAAAGAAGGACAAGACCCCTTACTTTCAGCCATGTCTTGCCTGCCCCCTGAAAGTAACGAGTCTTGTCCTTCTTTGCTGCTAGTCCCTTCCCCAGGATCTGCTGGAGCTTCCCCTTCCCCTTCATCCTCTGAGCTGGCACATGGGTCACCATTTTCCTCATGGGGGTGAGACGTCTTGTAGTTCTATTAAAATTGTAATAATTAGTTTTACATTTGCAACTTTATGCAAATTGGTGGCCTTTCTTGCACTCTTTTTTGGTGATGCATAAGTGACCACCCCACAAATCATACAGGGAAACGGCTATATTTTTGTAATCCCTGAAAATTCGGAGGTAGAGGTGGTAGTAGCAAAAAGTAAAACAGTGATGTTTATTCATGGTGCTGTAACGCAATTCTGCTATAGCAAAAGACTGATACCCCCCCCCCAAAAAAGGGGAAGGCAGTGACTGAAAAAGGGTAGCGATCAGAGTGGGGAGGGGGTTGGGAGGGGCCAACAAGATGGGTTCTGCCATGCAGGACCCTGGGATACTGGGTGTAAGGAGAAATGTACAATAAATGCCTCATGTAGAGCACTATCACAGAGGAGGGGGTCTTAGAGAGGGGGAAATGCAGCAATATTTTCCAAGGTGGCCTGAGCTCAGGCTCAGCTACACTGTTTGCACCCACCTTGGTACACAGTCTTTTAAGGTAGGGTGACCAGATTGCCCGGGGTTTTCCGGTCCTAACCGGGAAAACTGGGGCGATCCAGGCTGACCAGGGGGCGGCAGGGGCAAACCGGGGAAACGAGCCTCGAGGAGCCCAGATGGCTGATGCTTGCGCAGAAGAGGTGGGAGAGGGCCGATTCTGGAAGTGATGTAATCGGCCTCTTCCGCATGGGCATCTGGGCTCGTCTTCATCACGACAAACCCCGAGGAGCCTGGATGCCCGCGCGAAAGAGGTGGGGAGGCTGATTACATCACTTCCAGAATCGGCCCTCTCCCACCTCTTCTGTGCAGCCTCTGGCCTCTTCGGGGTTTGTCGCAATAGTGACAAGCCCTGAAGTGCCCAGAAGCCAGCACAGGGCTGATTCCAGAAGTGATAAAATCAGCCTCCCCGCCTCTTCCGCACGGGCATCCGAGCTCCTCGGGGCTCGTTGCCATCGCAACAAACCCTGAGGAGGCCAGAGGCCACACAGAAGAGGTGGGAGAGGACCGATTTCATCACTTCTGGATTCAGCCCTCTCCCACCTCTTCCGCGCAGCCTCTGGCCTCCTCGGGGCTTGTCGCGATTGGGCCTCTGCTGGCATGAGCCCGGCGGCGGCAGCTGGGTTTTTTGGGGGGTGGGTGGCTTGGTGGTGGGGTTTGTTTCAGGGGGGGTGGCGGGGGGTGTCTGCTTGTTGGCCGCATGGCAGGCGGTCTTTTTTTTAAAAAAATATTTTGCGGGGGTCTGGTTTGGTGGGCACGCCGGCTTTGGACGGCCATTTTGGACTGAGATTTTGGTTTCCAAAATCTGGTCACCCTATTTTAAGGAGGTGCACTTGAGTTAGGTGATCCAGCAAGAATAAGCCAAGAAGTTTTTCTCAAGCCTACTGGATTTCCTGAGCCCTACTTGCCTGACTTGTGTCTATTTGTTTGACAGTCTTGGCAGAGTCTGCTCTGGGCCCTCCCAAGACCTGCTTGCAAGGTCCAGAGTTCTGGTGCAGGGACGTGGCCACAGCTGCTGTATGTAAGAAAGAGGAATATTGCTGGATCCATGAGTGGAACTCTCTTGTGGTAAGAGCCTGAAATGTATCCACATCCATGTTTGAGTCTCCCCTGGCCTGGTAGAGCAGCCTTCTGGGGTCTTCCTGTCCCCACAAGATGTCGTGGGCAGGATCTATACAACTGCATTAAAACAGCTTATAACAGTAGTGACAACTGTTGGGGCCCAGAACATAGACAGTTTTCAAACCAAAGTGTCATATCCTGCTTGGTGTAGATCTGGCCTTGGAGTGCAATTACCATAATTAGCCATGTTGGCTGGGAATTATGGGAGTTGCAGTCCAACACATCTGGAGCATTGGGTTGGGGAAGGCTATGTTAAAGATTGAGGCCACCTTGTAAATAAGTTCACAAAAGTTTCTAGCCAGCAAAAAAGAAATACCAACCTAAGAGGCTAGTTGGCTGTGTTTACATGATTGCTGCAGAGGAGGGCGCTTTCCTTCCTCCAAGATAGGCATGGAAACACAAGGTACTCATCTCTTGGTAAGCTATAAAACACACATACCCTAGTGGTTTTGCAGAGTAGTGACAGATTACACGGTTCTCCCTTCAGCTATATATCTGTGCTGGTTGTGGAGGGAGAGACTCTCTTTCACCTGCGGCTGGCATGGAAACCAAGTGGTTGGCGGAGGAAGGACAGACCATCTCTCCTAGCCCATTCACTCACCTGTATGGAACTCCATGCACTTGCCTATGTAGAAATCCTGGTCGCCTCTGGCCGCCAGGCAAGTTGTTAAATACAAGGCTGGGTTAAGACCAAGATTCTGAACTGGACCCAGAAACAAACCAGTGAATTACTAAAACATTGACGTAATGTGCCAACCTCACTTATTTTTCTCTAGTAAAACGTATCATTGTGGACTTTGAGGCATTCAATAACCTCGAGATTTCATTTGTAACAGTTTGAGGCACTTGTGGAGGAGGACGAAGGTCCTGGCCCAAAGGCAAAATGCATGAAGTGCACCAAGATTATGAAGAAACTCACTGACCTGGCTGGGAATGATCCAGATGACGTAAGTTACCTGTTGCTGCTCTTGGAAGTTGTTCACTGGGCTGCATGTTAAAATATGGTTCTGGGGAGGAGAACTGCCGACTTGTCACCAGTGCCTAAAATCCAAAGTACAGCATCTTGCTTGCAAATCCAGAAAAGGATGGCTTCGTGTTAGAGAGGTCAGATGCTGAAGAAAACAGGGTTCTTGCTCCTTGAGTAATTGTGCAGAGGAGGGAATTTCAGCAGGTGCAGACCTATTCTCTTTTACAGCTAGCAACCCTACTTCATATTATGGCAAACAAAATGAACTAAAGATCTAGTCCTTTAGAGCACATGGTGATCCAGCAGGCTCCTGATTTAGAAATGGAAAAACAAGAGAGGAGAAATATATGTTGCTCTTTACAGGGTTCAAGGGGAATCTCCCAGCATCTCTGATTTCTCCAGTTTGGTTTCCAAGCTCAGGGCATGATTCCCTTTAGAAATCACTCCATGATCCCCCTCACCAGTGACTCTGTGACTCTTAAGGGCAGAGGGACAAACATTAATGAGGGTGGGCAGATGCTGGTGTGGGATTGGGACATGGAGCAAAGAAGTGGACGGCCATTAAGAGTAGGGCAGGCCTACACTAAGTCAATTTATCCATATGACTCCTGTGACTGCCACCTCCAAAGTTCCAGTCTTGACTTTTATTTCAGGACAAAATTGATGATGCGATGAAAGCTACATGTAAAGCAGTGGACAAGCGCCTGAGGAGGGACTGCAAGAAAATGATGAAAAAATTCAATGATCAAATAGTGGACGCACTGCAGAATGGCAAGACAGCTCAGGAGATCTGTGTTGATATCAAGATGCGCAGGAGTGATTTAAATGTGCCCCCAGGTGAGAACAAGATGCTGCAGTGACTGCCCTTCCTTCATAGTTATCTCATCCAGAATTAGTTCTGTGCCTTCCCCATTCTCTAGATGTTTATTCCTCGCGGACAGCCGTCTAGTTCCTCTGAGTTTTTCTCTGTCTGAGCTGCAGTCTCCAAAGAGGACTGCTGCAGAATCTTTGTGCTATAGCAACCTCTCCCATCACGATGCCCTGCAGATGTGTTGGACTAGCTCTTTCATGATTACCAGCCATACTGGGAGTTATAGGGCGCTGGGTTGGCAAAAGCTTCATTATAGTGTTACTGTTTGGGGCTCACTGGAATCCAGAACAGGAGCACTGTGTTGTGCTACCACAAGCATCACAGCACTAGTCAAGAACTGCATCAGCACCAAGCATCCTTGAGCAGCTGGCAGGGCTACAGCATCCCAGTGCCGGTGCCTACCCTGGATTGGCCCCCATTTAAAAAGAAACATTTCTGGCCCCATGCTCTGGGTAGCCCAAGCATTTTCCCAATCTTGAATTTGGTTCATCTCAAACTTGAAGTTTTTTTCGGTTCATCCAGAACTTAGATATTTTGGTGGGGTTTTTTAAAGTCTGCATAAAAAATCATAAACATGTTTGTGCATTTGTGTATTTTTGTATGCATTTTTGCCCAATATACACATTTTTGTAAACAATTTTCCTCGTATACTGCATTTTTCAAGATATTCCTCTTAATATATGCATTTTCGTACACATATTTTGATTGAAGAGCTCCACTTTAAAATTCGGAGAAACACGAATTTCAAAGGACACCTGAGTTTCGGTCCACATCGCAAGTGCAAAATTAGGTAGGTTCACATTAAAATGTGAACTGAATAAATTTCTTCCCCATTCCTATCTGGGACACAGCAAATAAATTGGAAGAGCCACTTACACATTGCCAAAAAAAAAGAAATGCAGAAAAGAGGACACAAAATTTAGATAATATGTACATATTCTAATTTATCTGCTTTGGAGCAAATTTAGATATTTATTTATTTATTATTACATTTATATACCACCCAATAGCCAAAGCTCTCTGGGCGATTCACAAAAGTTAAAACCATCAACACGACTCAAAGTATAAAACAGTATAAGAACACAATATAAAAATACAATATAAAAGCACAACCAGGGTAAAACCGTGCAGCAATGCAGATTTAAAATACAAATTTAAAATACAGATTTAAAACAGCAGAGTTAAAAGACTATGACAATAAACTGTTAAAATACGGTGTTGAAAGGAGTATAACGTAGGTGCCAGGTGAACCTCTCTAGGGAGCTCATTCCACAGCCGGGGTGCCACAGCAGAGAAGGCCCTCCTCCTGGTATCCTAGTAGGTATAATTTAAATAGAAATGCAATATATCTCACTGTAGTGGGGAAGATGATGGTCTATGTGCCTGTTTGAGTTTGCTGTTCGAGTACTAAATGTTGATGGGCGACTCCAAGGCCCTGCTGCTCCCCATTATGAGTATCCTTTATCTTTAAGCCAGACTCAACACTTAACAGCCCTACAAATACAGGGCTCATCCCTAGGAGTTTGTGAAAGGCATACACACTGAATTTCACTGAATGCTGAAGATTCTGCTAAGGGGACAGAGGCAGAATTTTATTTCTCACTCCGAAACAACTACTCCTCACAGTAATCTCCAGTAGACACTAGGGTTGCAATGTTTAACCAATTCATTTATCAACTGAAATTTAAAACTTTTGATTAATGCAGGTGCTCCCAAAAATTGATATATAATTTGTAATGCTAATACTTTTAAAAGATAAAAGCCCTGCAGATGATAATCACCATTTTAAGAAGCTTTTCTCCATGGCCAGATCTACACCAGGCAGGATATAACTTTGAAAATGTTTTGAAAACTGTATATGGAGTGTGTCCTAGGCCCCAACAGTTGTCGCTTCTGTTATAACCCATTTTAAAGCAGTAGTGTAGATCCTGCCCATGACTCTTATATAGAAAGGAATTCTCTTTCCATGCTGAACTGTTCAGGTTTGAGAAAAGGCTCCCTGCTCAGTCTGGAGTGTGAGCAGATTTGGGAATGACAACTCAGAGTATGGGTTATGCTTGAATCATGGGTTGTCATTGAAGCATGGGTTGTTGCTACATGCAAACCCTATATTATGGTTTAACTATGGATTGTTAACTACAAACAACCTGGAGTTTACAACCTAACAGCAAACCATGGTTTCACTTGCTGAGTTGTTCGAGGAAGAAGTATTAAGATGTAGAGATTAATGACTGAGGCGGAAAGGAAAGGAAAGGACAGGCAGACAGACAGACAGACAGACAGACAGACAGACAGACAGACAGACAGTTTTGGGGGCAGAGTTCAGATGCAGACCCTGTTGGTTTCTCTGTTCCACAAGGTTGCTTTTTGCCCTTTTCTTGACAGCCTTGGCTAGATTTGATCTGGGTCCTCCTGAGGCATGCTGGCAAGGTCCAGAATTCTGGTGCAAGGATGTGGCTACAGCTGCTGAATGTAACAAAGAGGAATATTGTTGGATTAATGAGTGGAGCTCTTCTTTGGTAAGAGCAAGAAACACATAAATCTCCATCTTAAGAATTGCTCCCCCCCCCTCTCTCTCTCATCACTTCTTTCCCTCTTTCATCCTCATTTACAGGTGGCACATATAATACAGCAGCATCCTTCCAAAAAGTTAAAAAGAATTAACTAAAATTAAACAGATATATTTCAAAGGATGGAAAGCAATATCCTAGGTGCCTTCATTTTGCTAATAACAACAAAACAATAATATATCTTTAGTCTGGATCTGGGCTCTGCCATGTGGTCACACGGAAACATGAATCTTGAACAGACCAGCAACGACCAAGGGAGAATTTTATGAGAATCAACTGTCACATTCTCCTTTTCTTTCTTAGTTGCAATTTTTTAAAAAAATGCTTCAGGCTGATAACCAGGAATAGAGGGGGGTTAAGGGTGCAGGGAAATCATTACAGAAGACCCAAACACAAATACTGGAAACCTAGTTATAGCTAAAGTTGTTTGATTGTATTACTAGTTATTGAGCAATTCAGTAGGATGCTGCTTCTACACATTCTCTTCTATAGTCTGGAATAAAAAGGGAAAACACTTAATTTTAGAATAAAAGTTGAAAATTCAGGGAGAACCTGGAATATCCCAGAGGGGCAGAGCCGGCCCTACTATAAGACAGAATGAGGCGGTGGCCTCAGGCAGTAGTTGGTGGGAAGTGACAGCAAAGGGTAAGAGGAGAGAGTTGTGTGCTGCGTAGCCTTCCCAGCAACCCCTAAACTAGCTAGCCGTCTGGTGTGGTGGAAGATGTTGCCCATTTACCAGGGTTAAAGAAAGATTCAACAGCCAGTCTACTTGGCTTTTGTGCATGGAACGGGAAGGGGTACCCTCTCACTCTTCTCCTCAGGCAGCAAAATGTCTTAGGCCACTCTGGCAGAGGGGCCATACCCCAAGGATTCCCTTGCTGCTATAGCCCTGTCACCCTCCTTATTTACTACTTAACCATAGCTCTTTCTTTCAAGCATCATTGTAGACTTTGAAGCAATGGAGGATGGTGGCTCCGATTTTGGTGTGGCTGTAAATACATTCTGGGTTTCAGTTGGAATCAACCAGAATGCTAAAGGAGCTATCCAAGGTGCTGAACCAAAAGAGTGAGAATTGGGTTCAGTCCCTTGGACAGCTCCTTTAGAGTTCTGTTTGGTTTTGACTAAAACCCAGAATGGCTTCATAGCCCCACTGAAATTGGAGCCACCAGCCTCCACTGCTTTGAAGCCATTGCTCATCTTTGTTTGTCTCAGCAGGACAGAGTCATGGAGGAGGTCGAGGCTCTTGCCCCATTGTTCAAATGCTCCATATGTAAAAAGATTGTCCAGAAAATCAGGGACCTGGCTGGAGATGATGATCCAGATGATGTAAGTTGCCTATTGCCATTCTTGGAGTTTGTTTGCTGGAGTGCTGGAGAAATATGTTAGGGATGTGCATTGTATCGGATCCGATGTCCGATTCTGATTAAAATCGGAGTAATCTGATATCTGATTACGATGCAGTCCCTTGGACATTCGATTTTTTCCCGATCTGATATTTTCCAGTCCGATTCAAATTGGAAAAAATCAGAAAATCGGACACCATTTTGAATGATTTTCCCCATAGGCTTGCATTGGAGGAAAGAAAGCTTGCCCCCATGGCAAGTCTATGGGGAAAACATGGCAGCGGGTGAGTGGGGACCTAACTCCCCCTTTCTCCCTCCCTCCCCGTCCCCCCCACTCATGCTCCTTAGCTGCCGGGGCCGTCCGCTGCCGTCCGCTGCCTCCGTACTACTGAGAAACAGGCTTTGCAGCCTGCTTGTCAGTAGTATGGAAGCAGCGGCCGGCAGCGGCCGGCCCCAGCAGGTAAGGAGCGCGAGTGGGGAGGAGGGAGGGGGGAGATCCCCACTTACCTGCCAGGGTCATCCCCTGCCATCCGCTGGTTCCTTACTACTGAGAAACAGGCTTTGCGGCCTGCTTCTCAGTAGAGCGCTGGTGTGCCGGGTGATGACATCACCGGGCGCACCAGCGCTCTACTGTGGAACAGGCCGCAAAGCCTGTTTCTCAGTAGTAAGGAACCAGCGGACGGTAGCAGACTGCCCCGGCAGGTAAGGAGAGCGAGTGGGGGGAGGGAGGGGGAGGGAGGGAGGGAGGGAGAGTTAGGTCCCCACTCACCCGCCGCCATGTTTTCCCCATAGACTTGCATTGCGGGAAAGCTTTCTTTCCCCCAATGCAAGCCTATGGCGAAAACACCTAAAATGACTTACGATTTTCGTATTGGAATCGGAACTAATACAAGGGACCTCCCATTTTGTCCGATACAATTCAGGGCAAAATCTGAGGTCCTGATTCCGATCCAATTTTTCCTCCCATGCACACCCCTAAAATATGTATTCATCTGATGAAGCAGACCAAGGAGCTAGTCCTTAGGACCACAGGTGATCCAGCTTTCTCCTGATTTAGAAATGTTAAAAAAAACCAGGAGAGAGAATTGATTACAAGGTTGCAGAGGTAACACCCAGTATCTCTGATTTCTCCCATTGGGTTTCCAAGCTCAGGGCACCACAAGTTACCCCTCATCTGTGACCCCATAGCTCCTCAACGGCAGAGGGGAAAATATTATAGGGGTGGGGGAGAAGGCAGATGCTGATGTGGAAAGGAGTGATGGAGCAAAGGAGAGGAACACCATGCGTGAAACAGGCACACATCAGGGGAATTATCTGTTAGAACCTTCAAAATGCTGCCATTAAAGTTCCAATCTTACTCCATGACTTCTCTTTCAGGACAAAATTGACCAGGCAATAAGTACTATGTGTAAAGTCGTGGGCTGGTATCTGAGAGGGCCTTGCAAAAACTTTTTGACAATGTACAAGAACCAGCTCGTGGAGGATCTGCAGAATAACGTGGAGACTCGGGAGATCTGTGTCAATCTCAAAATATGCAAGGGAGACTTAAAGGCACCACCAGGTGAGAGCAAGAAGCTATGTTGATTCCAAGTCACAGCCCCAGAGCATCCTAAATCAGCAGGTCCTCTTCAGTTACAATTAATTTGCAATGGATGTGAACAGTTATGGTGAAATGTATTAAAAGGTGTGGGCTGGTACCGGTACCCGCTCCAGGTTTTGAGGGAGGACCACTGATGGTAGCTCTCAAAAGCTACCATCAGTGGTCCTCCCTCCCTCACTGGCCTGTTTCTCATGCAATGATAAGCCAGAGTATGGATTGAGTATAGGTTGAATATGGATTGTTGTTACATGCAAACACTGCACTATGGTTTATCTATGTTAACCACAAACAACCCAGAGTTCACAACCCAACAACAAAGCATGGGTTCTCTTCTTGGGTTGTTTGTGGTTAACAACTCATAGTTAAACCATAGTGCAGGGGTTGCACTTAATAACAACCCATGATTCAACAACAATATGTGATCCAACAACAACTCATACTTACCACATATTCAACCCTATACTCTGGGTTGTCACGATGTGAAAACCAGGTCATTGAGCCTACATTTTCACCAGCCTTATTGCCACCTGCTGCTCCTTCACATCTTCCTCATCATTGCCATCACCTGCTTGTTTGCCAGGCACAGTGCAAATGATCAAATAGGCAGAGGCTTCTACTGCTACTCCTTCTCACTGCTGCCATTGTCAGGGTCTGAGTGAAAGGCAGGTGAACAAGCAGGTTGCAATAGTGACAAAGAGCATCAACTCCAGGGACTCATCTTAGTAGGCACCTGCTGGGATATCAGCCTTGGCAATTCCCAACCATCCCTACTTTTGACGCCAGACTTTGATGGCAGTTCTTTCCATGAGACCCCCTAAAATGGTCAACTTGTACAACAAAATGGAGCTATCCAAGGTTCACCTTGGATAGCCCCATTAGAACTCGGAGTGTCATCACACTGGAGGTTTAATGCACATCTGCCACGACTTTGATCCACTTTTTCAGAGCTAGACTCGCTCAGGGCGAGAAAACAGCACGACAGGGACAACATCATGCTAGCCCAGCGCTGAAAAAGTGGATCTGACTAGTTCTGACTAAAACCAAGAATGGATTTACAGCTGTACCGAAATTGGGGCCACTAAGCCTCCACTACCCCATTCATCAGTAACCATGACCTCTGTCAAACAAATTCAAAATAAAATAAAGTGGTGTAGAATTCCATTCAGGAGGAGTTCAAAATGCTGGCTGGGTATTGGGAGGTGCAAGGCCTGAAGAGGGAGGCAGAGGAGGTAGAGTAAAGGGATCAAGGCTGAAGATTAGGAAGGAGAGTAAAGGCAGAAAGGAAAAGAAAGGACAAACAGACAGGCAGGTTTGGAGGTGGAGATCAGGGGCAGACAGAAAAGACAGGCAGACAGACAGAAAGTTTTGGGGGCAGAGTTCAGACGCAGACCCTGTTGGTGTCTCTGTTCTACAAGGTTACCTTTTACCCTTTTGTTTCACAGCCTTGGCTAGATCTGAACTGCATCCTCCTGAGGCATGCTGGCAAGGTCCAGAGTTCTGGTGCAAAGATGTGGCTACGGCTGCTGCATGTAACCAAGAGGAATATTGCTGGACCAATGAGTGGAGTGACTCTGTGGTAAAAGCCAGAAACCCAGCAGTCTCCATTTTATGAGTTGCTCCCTTCTCTCCTTCTTTCATCACTTCTTCCCATCTTTCATCCACATATGCAGGTGGCACATGCAGCCACATAATTCCCCAAAGTTAAAGAGAATTAAGCAAAATTAACTGGAGATCTTGGAAAGGATGGAAAGCAATATCCTAGGTGGCTTCACCATCTTAATAACAACAACAATATGCATTTTGTTTGGATCTGGGATCAGTCATGAGGTCACACTGAAACATTAAGCCTGAAGAGAACAGAAACTACTCAGGGAGAATAAAATAAAAGTTGAAAATTCAAGGAAGGTCCTGGAATATCCCAGAGGGGGAAGGGCAGGTCCTACTATAAGGCAGGGTGAGATGATGACCTCAGGCAGCAGATGCCGGGAAGTGGCAGCAAAGTGTTAAAGGAGAGTGTTGTGTGCAGTGCAGCCTACCCAGCACCCCTCAACATAGCCTGCTGCTTCTGGTGTGATGTAAGATGCCTGCCCTTTGCCTGTGTTGAAGAAAGATTCAATGGCCAGTCCAGTTGGCTTTTGTGCATGGAAAGGGAGGGACCACCCTCTCACTCTTCACCTAGGCAGCAAAATATCTTGGTGTGCTCCTGCAGAGGGACTATGCCCCAAGAACTCCCTTGCAGCTATTTTCCTTTTACCCTCATTATTTACAATTTAATCCTAGCTCTCTCTTTCAAGGGCCATTGTAGATTTGGAGGCCATTGCTCATCTTTGTTTGTCTCAGCAGGAGGGAGTCATGAAGGAGGCTGGTGTTCATGCCTCACTGTCCAAATGCTTCATATGCAAAAAGTTGGTTCAGAAAATCAGGGACCTGGCTGGAGATGATCCAGATGATGTAAGATGCCTATTGATATTCTTGGGATTTGTTTGGTAGAGTGCTGGGGAAAATGGAGTCTTTGACAGAGCTACCGACTTGTGACACATGTCAGAGATCCAGAGCATAATCTGGGGGGTAGAGCATGCATTTTCATTGTCGAAGCTAAGCAGGATTGTCTGTGTATGCTTCTTGGAAGAGAGACCTACCTGAGACCCACCTGTAAACTGTTATGAGCCCCTTAAAGGAAGAGTAGGGTATATACTTTAACTTTGGGTAGGCTGACCATATGAAAAGGAGGACAGGGCTCATGTAACTTTAACAGTTGTAGAGAAAAGGGAATTTCAGCCAGTGTCATTTGTATGCAATTAGTTCCTGGTGAAATTCCCTCTTCATCACAACAGTTAAAGGTGCAGGCACTATACTAGAGTGACCATATACAAAAGAAAGCAGGGCCCCTGCAACTTTAACTGTTGTGATGAAGAGGGAATTTCGCCAGGAACTAATTGCATACAAATGACACTGGCTGAAATTCCCTTTTCTCTACAACTCTTAAAGTTACGTGAGCCCTATCCTCCTTTTCATATGGTCAGCCTAACTTTGGGCAACTTCCATGCACATTGCACACCCCGAATCAGGAGTTCAGAACATCTTTCAGCCCATGCACTGAATTCAATTCCAGAACAGTTTTCAATCAGGGGCCTGCATTGCAGGGGAGCAAAGAATGTGTCTGTGTGTGGGACAAGCACTCATCAGGGGAACGATCTGTTTGAATCTTGGGAATGCTGCCACCAAAGTTCCAATCTTACTCCAAGTCTTCTATTTCAGGAAAAAATTGATGAGGCCATAAGCACTATCTGCAAGGCTGTGGGCAGGTTCCTGAAAGGGGCTTGCAAATACTTTCTGAGGAAGAATAAGGATAAGCTCGTGGAGGATCTGCAGAATGGCATGGAGACTCAGGCGATCTGTGTCGATCTCCAGTTGTGCAAGGGAGGCTTAAAGGCACCAACAGGTGAGTGCAAGAAGCTACGGGGATTCCATGTTCTTCCTATACATCACATCCACTGAAAGGAGCATGGTACAGTATGGGAGGAACCATAGCGCAGCATACTTAGATCATGTACTTTGCATGCAGAAGGTCCCAGGTCCAATCTCTGGTAACTCCAATTAAAAATAAAGGATTAGATACCAGCAGGGCTGGCTCAAGGCATTTTTCTGCCTGAGGCAAGAACAAGATGGCCCCCACTCCCATTCTATGTAGCCAGAATTTTTTTCCCTGCTGAAAATACTTGCAATCTTCCCAAGCATACTCACTGGGCTAGTCTATGGGTAGGATCCCCTATGCAGTTAGTTTTGGAGATACAGCTGAATATCTGAGCATTAAGAGGTTGAGTAGATCAGATTCTGTCCCATTTGGTTTGGTTTGAATTTATTCCCATATCCTTCACATATGTATGCTGAATTTTTGCATCTGGCATCAGTATCTCAGGAGTTCATGGTGGGCATACGAGAGGAGACAGGTAGCCTTTCCCAGTTAACTACCTGATACTAACTATTCTTGTCTTGTTCCCTACACCAGGTCTGGTTTATTATTACACTGCAACAGAGTGATCCTGGACACCAGAACAAGTTCCTTTAGACGCTTGCTGTCCGTTCTGCTGCAAAGCTTAAACCATTTCCTTTTCTGGTCTACATCTTTCACCTTTTTCTTTAAAAAGCAAAACGAACTTGTATTAGAACAAATAAAGTGCTATGCTCAGCCTGTCTCACTTACTTTGTATACATTCTGTAGGCAACAAGAAAAGGACACAAACATGCAAGGCATTAAGCTGTGGTTGGAGAATGCGTGCCCTTCCAAATCTTGTGGGACTGCAACTCTCATCAGCCCTAACCAGCAAAACCAGTGGTGAAGGATGATGGGAATTGCAATCCCAGAACATTTGGAGGGCTACATGTTACCCACCCCTCCACTAAGCTCTTGTCTCAAGAACTGTCAGGTTAACTAACCTTCAGCATCCTGGGTTCCAATCTCCTCTTCTGACAGAACTAAAACCAAGAACCCACTCAAGAACCCACCAAGAATCCACAGCTGTCTATATGGCTTGCTGCTGGGGCTACAGGTTGGAACATCTCCCTAAGCAGGAGGGTTTCCATAGGTACTGTGCTGTGCAGGGCTAGCCCAAAACATTTTGCTGCCAGAGATTAAGGTCAAGATAGCACCCCCTCCATCCCATATTTAGAAGATGAATGGACTGCAGTTGAACCATACTTCAACACTGATGGTGGGACAATGTCTTCCATTCCACCTGAGGGCAGCAGGGTAGCTTCGAGGATGCAGAGCTCATAGCTGGTACACACCATCCTATTTTGTGTAATGGTAGAGCCGACCTTGATGAAGTGACTCCACCTACTTAAACTGGCTATCATTGTTTAAAGGCAGGTATCCCACCTAACTCACGAGAGGAATGGCATGATGGATGGCTGATCTGATAGCAGAACTACTGCTATATATGTTCCCCCCCCTTATTCCCTGGGTTGCTTATTTTCCCCCTTCTTTGCCTGCTCCCTCCCTGTATCCCAAATGTCTCTGTAATTCTGTAGTACTGTAGTACTGGCACATAGAGCAGCTGGGTTTTTTCACCACTCTTACCCAGCGCCTCTCTAGCCTGGTGAAACAACTCATGAATAACCTATGGTTCTACATTTGTACATAATACCCACCCATGGTTTAAACAACCCAGAGTTTACAACCAAACAGCAATCATTGGCTGAATTCGGATGACACAATAAGCAACTGGTGGGGGGGGGGGAAACAATAGTCAGTTGTATTGACTATCGTGTCATCTGAATGCTGCCATACTCAACTCAGTGCTGATCCTAATCCACACCACAGTTGATTATTTATTACCATGTTGTGTGGGGAGTACCCCCTAGTTGAACAACTGTAAAGTTGATTATTACCCCACCATTGACCATTGTCCGAATTCAGCCAATGTGTTCTTTTTCTGGGTTGCTCATGGTTAACAAAGCATGATTCATTAGCACAACATCCCAGAATTTAACAACCCATACTATGGGTTAGTGATATGTGTGAACCCCAGTCCAATGGAGGCATGTCTAGTTCTGTGGCCTATACACCAGAAAAGAGGCAGTGGTTGTAATACTATATCAGACAGGTACCTAGCACCCAACCACTTATAATTACAAAGGACTCCAAAAATATCCGCTAGTTGAGTGTATCTCTGTATGTGGAGCAATTTATTTTTAAACAATTGGTTATACTTTAAGAGAAAATATATGCTTGAGATATTGTAAAATATCATATAGAGGACAATGTTTGGAATTGTATTTATAACACGTATGTGCATATAATGACTTATAAATTATATGAACACTGTTTTTCATTGATAAAGATAAAGTTGTTCATTGATAAAGATAAACACAATTGTGGACTTATCAAGTTTTTGGAGTCCTAGGTAGGGTGCTAGGTACCTGTCTGATATAGTTCTGTGGCCTGGCATCACCCATGCTCATTCTCTCATCTCATTGCCATTGTTCAAGCCTTATTCATTTCTCACTAGGTCTTTTATTGTAGGAACATTAGCAAGGCAATGCATTGCTTGCAGTAGTCATCATCACCACACCCACACAGTTCTTCAGTCTTCCTTCTCATCGCCATGCGTGATGATGTAACACAGGGATTTGTAGTCAATGTTTCCAGCCACATCAATAGGAGCAACAGCAAACATTTGCTCTACCTAGAGTAGAAGCAACACAAAGAGGAAGTAAGAATGCAGTATCACACCTGACAGACCAACACTCAGAATTTTGTAATAGGACATCAGGGGTTTCCCATCAATGCCTCACCCTCCTTGAGTCATGTGATTCAAAGACTTTCATTCTCCAAGTGAATGCATAGCTTTTAAGTTTTTATGAAAGAAACCTTCCTAAAAGGTTCTATGGACTCTAAAACAGGGGTATAGAAGTACAGGGCACATCCACCCTGCCTGAACTCCCAATCATTCTCTCAGAATTTCCCAGATGGTCAAACCCTTTTCCCTCAAGCACTAATGGTTGGGTGATTTCCTGGAATTTGCACAGTTCCCCCCCCCCCATTCTAAAACATTGAAATGCCTCTTCTAAGGCTTAGGTACTGGCAGTAAGAGCTTGAAGCTAAAATCCAATCCAATTTATTATTTATTGACCAATCAGGCCATACACATACAAAAGCAAAATAAAATACCCCTCTTATGCCAAAACAACAGCAATGTAAACATTGTTAAGAAAGAGAACAATAGCAAACATGAGTTAGAATTGGGACATTATTTCATAAAATCTGAGAAATATATGTGAACATATATCAGCAAGCTTAACTTTCTAGAGCAATAGATAGCTTCCATTTCTGCAAAGCCTGTTTAACAAACTTGCCAGTCCTATGAGATGTGTAATAGTCTGCTCCAACCAGTAATAACAGAGTTATACTTAGGAGGAATTGTCACATGGCCCAACAATTAAGGGCTCAAGATATTGCTTCCTCAACTCAGCATACAGGGGACATTCCGTTAGAAAATGTACCATGTCCTCTACCCTGGGGCAGCCAACAGGGCAGTTTCTTTTCACATCATGATGGGACCTAAAACGTGCCTTCACCTCCATCAGCTGGAGGTGAAGGCACGTTTTGACTAATCTGCATTTAGTCAAATGTCTTCTCAAGCTAAAATATGCTGGTATTTTTTTGCATTTTGGTCCTGCCCTATGGGCCCTGGCCCTGCCCACCACTAGAATGCACTTCCCAAGAGATTAACTGAAATGGAATTTGGCCCTCAACACCCCGGTGTAAAAATTACTAAAAAGTGAATGAATGCTGGTTGAGAGTCTCAGCTATGATACTCTATCAAACAGGAAGTTGCTGGCTTGAATACTTAGATTTGGCATGGTTTTGGTAGGTGGCCTTATGGCCAAAAATGATATGTTAATGAATACATTTCTTTTCATTGAAAATAATGGCTGCAAACCTCCACCCCTTCAGGATCTGGACTCTGGGATATGAGAAGGGGAGGTTAATCCTATTTTAGGGTTGCCATTTAATGTATAGCCATCATGACTAGTACAGTCTGACCATATGAAAAGGAGGACAGGGCTCCTGTAACTTTAAGAGTTGTAGAGAAAAGGGAATTTCAGCCAGTGTCATTTGTATGCAATTAGTTCCTGGTGAAATTCCCTCTTCATCACAACAGTTAAAGTTGCAGGCACTATACTAGAGTGACCATATACAAAAGAAGCCAGGGCCTCTGCAACTTTAACTGCTATGATGAAGAGGGAATTTCACCAGGAACTAATTGCATACAAATGATACTGGCTGAAATTTCCTTTTCTCTACAACTGTTAAAGTTACAGGAGCCCTGTCCTCCTTTTCATATGGTCAGCCTAGACTAGTAGTCACTGATAGCCTTCTCCTCCATGAATTTATCCAATCTCCTTTTAATGCCATACAAATTGGTGACCTTCACTACATCTTCTGGTAGTGAATTCCATAGTTTAACGATGCATTGTGTGAAGATGTACATTCCATGACAAAAAGAGCTGTCTTACCTCCTCAGGAGAGAACTTATCTGCCTGCGTCAACAGGAGTTGTTTAAACCTGGAAACCAAATTTTACAAAATTAAGTCAGTGTTGTTCAAATACACCACCCAGAGCTCTGATTTTTTCTGCAAGACAAACTGAGCACCACAGCTTTCTACATTAGGCATTTATTGTGTGTTTACTCACAGTTGTTTATGGTTTTGCTTCTGTTTTTAAAGAGCACTTTCCCGGTGTGTGTGTGTGTGTGGGTGTTTTAGAGTGGGGGAAATATGGTATTATTTTTGAAAGTGAAAAACTACTTGTGTATTTGTGCTGTTCCACTACAGCACAGCTCCTCCTAGAGGTTATGTAATAGGAAAGGAAAAGCTCTTTGTGTAGAGCTCAGATCTCAATTCTACAAAGAAACTGAAAGTAGAAAACAACGATTAACATCCTTGTGTAGAAAAGGTCCCAGTGATTGTGAAGAGGTATATAACCCAGGACGTTGACAGTAGATACTGAACTTACTCATCTTTGTTCACATATCCAGTTGCATTGGGGTCAAACAGCTTGAAAGCAGCAAGGATGGATTCCTCTGGGTCAGTACCTACAGAAAAGAAGGGTTGTTTAGCATAGAGCACTGATCTTCAAGGTTCTTGTTTATGGCAGCACCAACTCACCATTCAATTTCTCCCCAAACAGTGTTAAGAAGACAGTGAAGTTAATCGGCCCTTTCCCTTCCTTCAGCATCTCTTCCAGCTCGTCGTCCTTCACATTCATTTTCCCTGTGGAGAGAAAACAAGGACATAAGAACATAAGAAGAGCCATGCAAGGGTGCATTTGGTACAGCACTTTGTTCACACCATGGACAACCAGCTGCCAATCAATCCCATTCCCACCTGGCTGCATCATTTTGTATTGTCTGCCTACCATCACCTATGATGGGTTGAAAATTGCTGTCATCTAAATTCTGCACAAGAACCTCTCTATCACACCTTAGAATAAGCAATGCTCTAATATGATTTCTGATTTGACTCCCACAAATCTCAGAAGAATCTGGGCCAGGGATGGGGAACACATAGCCCTCCCAATGTTGTTGGATGGCAACATCCATCATTCCTCACCATTGGCTATGCTGGCTAAGATTGATGGGAGTTGCAGTCAAACTACAATACATGTTTCCCAACCTTCATCTGGACAAGAGTGACAAAGATACGGAGAAATAAGTTTCCATAAATATACTTAAGCATGGTCTACAATTTAGCTTTAATTTTTCCTTCTCATGGAATTTAGGTTGCAACATGAGCTGGTTTCCCTGGATCTCCAGGCCCAAGTGAAAGATACCTTTTCTGCTCCCATTTCCTCGCATGCTTGGGCTTTGGATGGCACATCAGCTGCTCTATCCACTTCAAAGGAAGATTTGTTGCCCATTTCTGAAAGTGACGAGTTGTTTATCAAAAATGACACCGTCCAGAGTTGAAGAGAAGTGAAGTGCTCCCAGGCTAGCTCCATAAATAACACACCTGTTAAGTCATCAGTGGTTTTGGAGATAAGCAGATTATTTTCTTCTGCTGCATTCCAGTTTGGAAAGTCACTGTGGATTTTTGCATTTTGCTCCTGCTAGGTGGCAATCATAGCTCCGTAAAAGAAGGAAAAAATGATAGCTGCTTTGCATGCAGAAGCTCCCAGGTTCAATCCTCAGCTTCTCCAGAAAGAGGCAGGAAAGAATCCTGTCTGAAACTCATAATACTAGAATCCTGCCTTTCTCACAATACTTGAAGCCAGGGTTATCCCATGAAGCTGATTGGTGGGAAATTCTGGAGAGATAAAAGGAAGTCCTTCTTCACACAGCGCATAGTTAAACTATGGGGTTGGTTCACTTCCACAAGATGTAGCCATCACTTTGGATGACTTTAAAAGGAAATTGGACAAATTCCTGGGGGAAAAGGCTATCAATGGCTATTAGTCCAGATGGCTATATGCTAACTTCAGTATCAGAGGCAGTATGCCTATGTTCTCCAGTTGCTGGGGAACATGGGCAGAAGGGTGCTGTTGCATTCATGTCCTGCTTGTGGATTTCCGTGGGCATCTGGTTGGCTCTTCTTATGTTCTTATGAAACCCTGGTTCAATCTTTGGAATCTTCAATTTGATTTTTTTTAAAATTAAGTAGCAGGTGATGGGAAATATTTCTCTGTACCTGAGAACCTGGAGAACCACTACCAGTAGAATAAAGAATGCTGGATTATATGGGCAAATAGCAGCTTCCAATTTTCCAGGCCTTACTAACAGATCTTAAGGCCTTCTATATGTCACTTTACATGCCATAAGACGCTAGTAGCTACAGCAGCATTCCCCAACCTGCTGCCCTCCAGATATGTTGGACTACAACTCCCATAAACCACAGCTGGGGATTATGGAAGTTGTAATCCAACACATCAAAATGTTGCCAGGTTGGGGAAGGCTGCCCTAGTTAGAGGGTTTATATATCCAAATTGCTTCCACAGCAAAGACATTTTACTTATTTCATTGGATCTAGCTTGCCAGTGTCAAGAGAACTGGAATTCCTATCAGAAGCTGGTAATCTCTGTCCCTTAAATCTGAGTTGTCCCATTCCATGGCACTGCTACGTGTTAGTGCCTTTTCCCACTTGTACCTCCTAGTTGTTTGATAAAGAATAAACCTTTGAGCTTCCACAGAGTGCAGTTTCATAACAATTGAAGTCACTCACCAAGTTGACCATATGTCTCTCTCAAGTCTGATTTGCCAATAATGCCATCACGATTCTGGTCAATGCAGCTGAAAGCCTTAGGAAAAGATAAATTAATGTAATCCTGCTCTCGTATTAGTTTAATTTCTTTGTGCTACTATAATAAAACAAACAGTTTTTGCTAATATTCCCCCCTCCTATTCCCCCCTCAGGAATCATATTCTCCAGCACTGCTGTTATCTCTCTGGTGACTGTAAGCCTTTCTACATGAGGCTCTCATACTGCGCTCGTGATTCTTCACTCACAGTAGTTTGCGCGTCCTTTGCACAATGTCATAGAATCATAGAATCATAGAATAGTAGAGTTGGAAGGGGCCTATAAGGCCATCGAGTCCAACCCCCTGCTCAATGCAGGAATCCACCTTAAAGCATCCCTGACAGATGGTTGTCCAGCTGCCTCTTGAATGCCTCTAATGTGGGAGAGCCCACCACCTCCCTAGGTCATTGGTTCCACTGTCATACTGCTCTAACAGGAAGTTTTTTTCCTGATGTCCAGCCAGAAACTGGCTTCCTGTAACTTGAGACCATTATTCCATGTCCTGCATTCTGGGTCCTCATCCTCCAGGGCCTCTCCCATGCTTTGCAACTATTATTGCATTCTTATTTGTAGCAAGGAAACTTATTGGGTTGAAGAACTTCCAGTTCTAGGTTTTTGAGGACCTTGGGGCAATACACCCTCAATAGGCCCCCTCCCTCTGTGAGTCTATCTTCTTACCAGCTGCTATTACTCCTCATCATCATCATTGCTACCACTTGCTGGCTTGAAAGAGAGAGAGCCAGTGAACGAGAAGGTAGTGGCATCTCCTGCTATTGCTTCTCACCACCAACCTTGTCTAGGCCAGAGCAAGAGGCAGGAGAACAAGCAGGTTGCAATGTTGAAGAGGAGGAGCAACTCCAAGGGGCTCTTGCCAGTGACACCATGCCTACCCTGGACACCAGCCCTGCCCACACGTATAGTCTTCCAGTCTCTTCTAATTATCTTGTTCCATTCCATTTAGTTCATCTATACCTATGGGGAAATTCCAAAGGTTTTTTTTAACATGGTGCTTACATGATGAAGTCATTGCATGCCTTTCCTTCACCACTCAGCTACCACAGCCAGCCAGAGCCAGCCCAAGAAATTTGCCTGCCTGAGATGAAGGACAAGATGGGGCATTCCATGTTCCTGTGCAGTTAAATCTAACTTCACCACTGTTGATGGGGCAGCATCCACCTTGGGTTCCTTGCAGAGGGGAAAAAGCTAGGATATAAATGTACCTGAGGTTAATAGGCTAGCTTAAGGGGGTATGGGTGGTCGAGTGACACACACAGCTCTGTTCTCCAGTACTTTGCTGCTGCCCCCAGCATCTGCCACCTGACATGACTGGCTCATTCTACCTTATGGTAGGGGCCGGTCCTGCAGCCAGCTCTACCTAACTTATGGGAGTGGAGATAGGGCTTACGGGTTAACAGGGACAATAGCCAGGATGGCTTGAGGAGGTCAGAGGAAAAGACAAGGAGAATCCGCTTTTTTTCAAAGTCATGCATTGGATGCAAGTTGGCCACAAGTTGAGTGAATTCCATTGGCTTTAACAGGAAAACTGGAGAGAATCAGTGTGGGCTAGTGGTTAGAGTGCTGGACTGAGACTCGGGAAATCCAGGTTGTAGTTCCCACTTTGCCATGAAACTCACTGGGTTACTGACTCTCAGCCTAACCTACCTGGTATGGTTGTTGTAAAGATTAAATGGAGAGGAAGGGGACCATGAAGGCACTGACTAAATAAATAAATAAATGTATGTCCATGGGCTTAGATTCCCTCACCTCCTTGAATTCCTGGATCTGTGACTGCTCAAACATGGAGAAGACATTGGAGGATCCTCTTTGGGCCCGCTTTGCAGCAGCTTTGCTTCTAGTAACGGCTTTTCTGCTGGCCTGAAAGAAAAGGAGTCAATTACAGCACCAGGAATCCTGCTGCTAATCAGAATGAAGAAGACCCTGCCGGGGGAAACAAGGGTCCTAAAGTTTTGACTGTTTGGAGAGAGAAAAGGACCAGTTACACATTGTTTGTGCTTCTGTTAAAGAACTATGACACATATGCTGAGCAATCTCATGCATGCTTACTCAGATGCAAGACTTACTGTGTTCAGTGGGGCTTACTTCCTAGTAAGTGTACTAAGAGTTGCAGCCAAATTCTGCAATCCTATAATCCTTTACTTGGGAGTACACTGTATTAGAATTAGGGGGACTTGCGTTTAAATAAACACGCAAAGGATTGCACTGTTAACCTGAAACCCCATTTTCTTGAATTTTTAAAAATGTGATTAGTAAATATATTCAACAGAGTTTTAGCTTGGGGATGTGGGGCTTCTAATGGTACCCCAAGATCTGATCTGCTTCCTGAGGGGAGCTGACTTATCCTGCTGAATGATAGGAGCAGTCCTGGATGCAGGAATGCCTGACACAATGAGAATAAGCAGGGTCAGAACTGGTGGCACAAACCAAATGAGGTTTTGTGGGAGTTCACCTGCTTTAGATTCTATTCATTTACCCTGGCATAGCCTATCCTACATTGACGCTTCAATCTGAGCAGTGACTATAACAGTCGCTTACTTAAAATACACTTAAGAATGTTTAACAGAACATTTCTCCTCACAATTGATCTGATTGGGTTTATTATAGAATTGCTACAATTCAAACACATGTACAGCTCAATGCAATGCATATTAACTCAGAAGTACATATGGATGCATTCAAGGGGGCTTGCTCCCTCGTAACTTCATTTGTTTAGGATTGCTGGCTGGGGAGTGCTGAGAGTTGTAGGACTCTTTTTCTGTTTAAACATGCATAGGATTGCACCCTTAGCAACATTTACCACCTGTATAGGTGGAGCTTAGACAGGAGGAGCAGGGTCAGAAGAGGAGCAGTGATTTATCTGTGTCTGAGTGCAAGTATTTCAATGCAAGTACAGAGTCCAGATCCATCTGGCCCACTCAGAGAATTCAGAGAGGGAGTTGAAATTTGCAAAATTTCAGATCAAAGATGTGTTCACACTAACTTAATTTTAAAAAGGCACCCCCAATATCTCTTCAATAGGAAAAAACAGGACAAGACCAGGACATGTGCAGGACACACTAACACATGCAATACACTCTTGACTCTTATTGGGAAAAACAAGGACAACCTGACATTCAACCTGAGTGTTGCTTCGGTGCAGTTTCCCCTGCAACTCCAAAGCTACATCACTCTGAAGAAGCGCAACTAATCCCAATCATCACATCGGTATTAAATCTTCCCAGTCATCACCTGGACAATAATCCTTCCCCAGTCCTTTCTTGCCTACATACAGGAAGAGCCATTACTTGCTCTTTTTCTCCTAAACAGAGATTGAACATGGTGCATATAACCCCCCTCCCACTTTATTTTTCTCTCTGCTGGGAGAGAGTTCACTTTTCAGCCTTCAGGCAGGGCTATCCCAAAAGCCCGCCACGGCCAGGAATTTTCAGAAGCAGCAACAGACACAGGGTACTCACCATCTTGGATGTTCTCCTGAAGTGCAAAGGAGGTCTGGATGATGTCAAGCATAGGCTCCTCCGACTATATCTGACGGCTTATCACTCTGTGAGCTAAATCAGGAGCCCAGCGGCAGGACAGAACCAAACTTGGCAGTAGCTGGCTTGGATACCATAGCAATTGATAAGACCACCACATTACAGGCCTTGCTGGTGGAGGAATTAGAGTTCCGAGCTGAGCGTTCCATTCTAAACAGGGATTTCCATTTTGGTTTTCTCTGCAGCAGCGTTGTCAGAATGGTCATTGCTTAGATCTGCACCTGAATGGGGGCTGCGTGTGGCTGTAGGTCTGTTTTCTTCTTCGTCTGCATCCTTACCATTTTACATAGAAATAATAAGGTATAATCTGTAGTCATTTAAAACAGCCACTGCCAACTTACATAGCACCATAGAATTGCACTAGTTGCTTTCCAACACAAACATCTGCTTTTTAGCACAATCCATGACCACCTCTTTTTAGTCGTTCCTGCCATCAGTTCTGCAGATGATAGGGTGACTGTGTGTGTCCTATTTTACAGAGGACAGTCCTCTATTTGAAGGCATCATCTATTTCAGCCTTTCCCAACCTGGGGCCTTCCGGATGTTCTTGGACTTAAGACTCCCATCAGTCCCAGCCACCATGGCCAATGGTCAGAAATGTTGAGAGTTGCCATTCCAAACATCTGGAGGGCACCAGATTGGGAAAGGCTGCCTTTGAAGGGTTGTCCAGCCCAAGTCTGGTTTGAAGATAAAGAACCATAAGAAGGGAGAGCAGCAGGGTGAGAGACAGTGTGGATTGAGACTCAGGAGATCCGAATTCTAGCCCCACTTGGCCATGGAAGCTCCCTGGGTGACTTTGGGACAATCACTGACTCTCAGCTTAACGACCACACAGAGTTGTTGTGAGGATAATATCGAGAGGAGGAGGGCTATGTGAGCCGTCTTGGGTTCCTTGCAAGAGGAAAAAAGGTAGAATAGAAATATAATAATAATGATAATAATAATAATAAATAATAATAATAATAAAAATAAAAATAAGTTGCCCATCAAAAGTTAGCGCCTAGACAGGACACTGAACAAGCACTGGTTGCAGTTTTCCTTATTATGGTGAGATCTGTATTGTATTTCTATTTAAATTTGCACCTATATATATATAAACATCACATGCAAATTTCATGCAAACCTATTCACTTTTTTGTCCTCTTTATAGCAATGCATTTCCTCTTTTTGGGGAATGCATATGTGGCCGTCCTATGACAGGAATGTTATGGATCAACAATGGATCTCATGGCATCCACATTTTTTAAAAAATACCCCGCAAGTGGATACTATGCCACTACGACCACCACCACCATTTTGTGCATTGATGTCTATAACCTTATTCAAAAGTTTTTTAAAGCACATTTGGCTGTATTCCTATGCCCATCCACCTGGGAATAAGCCTCACTAAATGCAGGGGACTTACTTCTGAGTAAATATGCACAGGCTTGCTCTATTTATTTCTTTGCCTATTTCTTTACAGTCCAAATATAATTATCACTGTAACATACAAATAAGTTTTGATACACAGTACAGATACAACAGGGACAAACTTTACAATATTTTAAATTTTTTATTCTTATTATTTTTACTATAAAAGAACCCCTGTATCCTTGAAGAGGGGAAACAGAGAAAAATGAAAACAATGTAGCGGCAAATAAACAGTATTATGACAGTGGGAGACAGACAGAGAGAAGGAGAGAGAGGGGGAGGGAGGGAGGGAGGATCAAATAAATGTAACACCAGGGTCAGAGGGATGGAACTAAGGGATGCCCCAGGAGTTATATCTTAAAAACAGATTTGTGTGCACTTCTTTCTGTGTAGACGTCATGTACAAAGGACAATATACATCTGTTTGTGTCAGCCTATCTTCCATCATTTTGCTGAACATGATAGAAAATTGAGGTGCTTGATGTTAGCCTTTCCTGTGCAGTTCTCAACACAGAAGTATACCTGCCTATAGCAGAAATGTATTTATATTTACCATTAATCCAAATAAGTTGCTACAATATGCCTTTTCATTATCCCACAGTATAGGAATGCAGGACTAGATAGATAGATCTTTACTCTAATCCAGAATTGGTTGTCATAAAATGGTGCACATTTTTGTCAGCTCTGTGAGGCCCTGTTCAGTCACATCCTCTTTCTGTATCAATCATGATTGATTCTAAAACATAATATAAAGATTGTTCCTGATGTCTGTCTATATGGGATCAACAGTATGGGCTGGGGGTGTTATTTAGTCCAGGCTGCAAGTTTTGATTCAAGTTTGAACATCATCACATGGGAGAAAATCGCGTTTCTTTACTGTCACTTCTCCACCCGTGCGTTTGTCCCTAGTTACTTCCTCTTCTGAAAGGGGAAGTAAACAATGTCAATGTGGTCCATTCATGGGCTGTTTTGATCACGCTGCTTCTCCTGCACACAGCAGGAGATAGCAGCAAGTTCTATCTCAAAAATAATTCAGATTTACTAGGGTCTTTTTTTGTCATGTGAAGAAGGCTAGAACAGGTGGGAGGCACGCAGGACACAAACAACATTGTGAGTAGGGCCCGTGAAAATCCATGAGTGCCTAGTAACGAGTGTGCAATAAAACACTTGTATGATGATGCCCTTTGCCCACTTCAAAATCATTGGAAAGCATCATTTATCACTTTGGCTCCTCTGCTTAGGAGTACAGTCATTTGGGCTCAAGTTGACACTCACACTCATGTTGAGAAACAGTGGGTAAAAAAATCTATCAGTGTCTTGGACACCGGAGGAAGATTATCATGTTTACTCTGTATTCTTCCCTGCTAATGCTGATCATATTCTGCCACCAACAGCTGACAAGGACAACATAGATGGCTTTTTATCCCTTTCTGAACTTGATTGGTTGAGGAAGAAACCAGTGGTGCAATAGGTAATTTTAGACTCTGGATTTAACAATCTTATGCCCCTCTCTATTCTTTGGATGACAATGTGTATCACATCACTCACTTCAAAATGCAGTGAGCCTGCCCTGATGCGTTTGAGGGTCCTCCTTCATGTTCTGCTGAGGGCTCCCCCAACATTTGCCCCAAAGTCCTACCATGATTGAGCTACTGGGAGAAACATTACTTTACTACCATTCATGCCAACTAGATTCCATTTTGCCCAGATCCCTTCTTTTTGAGCACGCCAGGAAAGAAAAAAAAGCTACATTGAATCCCTTCCCAGTTCTCCCCGCCTTTAGCCCCACTCCTAACAAACTATGTAAAACTGCTTATTACGTAAACTGAGACACCCCCCCCCCCCACTGGCCCTGCGGTAGTGGAGAAGATTGTAAGAACAGAAAGGAGAGGCTGCGGTTTTCAATGGTTATTATGTTGTCTACAGGTAGAGGCTAGCAGAAACCCAATGTTGCTCTGCCCACCCATCCCACCCCCAGGAAGAACATTCCTTCTGCTGGTTGAGCTCCCCGGCACCCTCTGAAGCAACTCAGCCTGGCCACTGGGTGGAAAAGGCATGTCCCAGGCAGGTGGCTTCCCTTTCACAGTCCTTTGCCACTGCCATTTCAACGGCCAATCATGCAGGCCATTTTGTACGCTACCGCTGAGATGAGTGCTGCCCCTCTGCCGCTGCCTTCTTCCGACTGCAGGAAGGTGATGTCACAACCGGGTGTAAGTTGCCTGACTGTTGAGTGGAACCGGTCTTTGAAACTAGGAAAGAGAAAAAGAGAGAGATTGAGAAGGAAGATCTGGCGCCTACCGCCAATCCTCACCCATGTGGACCTTGAAGTCTTCTTCAGAGGCCCTTCTCTGAGTGCCTTAAAAGTGAACAGTTTTATTATTGCATCAGTTTGAGTGGACTAAAGTCCACGTCATCAAACGGATGAAGTGATAACACTTCATGCATCTGATGAAGTGGACTGTTGTCCATTAGTCTTTAAGATGCCACAAGGCTCTACGTTGTTTTACAGACAGCTGGTTGTTGAATTTTAATAGGGGAGCAATAGCTGTTGGGTCGTTAATGTTGTAAACCTCTCTATTTATGCTCAACTTGTATATATGTGCAAGTAAACAATATACCACAAAATGTGTCTAGTTTCACTCTATTTAGTCCTAAGCATGTAGCACCAGCATGTAGCCCTGCGGACGTGCTCTTCGTGGTGTCTGAGAGACTGGTTCATAGAGGCAAGATTTAGCATAGGCTCTGAACACAGACTCGGGGAGTTTCCTCTTCCAGCTATTGTATTTAATCTCCTGTCTAGCAGTGTGAAGTTTGCTGCTGCCACAGCATGCTGCTACTTAATGAAAGGTGATAAGTCTTTATGAGGCTAAATAAAAACATGGGCAAATCGCTCCGCCCCAGCTCCTGCCATAGATAGATGCCATAGTCAGATATCTTTGGCAATCCCTTCAAACTGCTTGAATAAAGGCCAAAAATGTTATACACAAATGCATACTTAACCTTTTCCCTGCCTGCTGCTTTTCCGCTGGAACTCTGTCCCAGCCACTCCCCCCACAAGGGGTCCAGACATGGATTTGCAAAGGTAAACACATATCTGGAACCCCATGGGATGGGGGGAAGCAGCTGAGGGGTGTTACAGCATAAAAACAATAGGTGGGAGAAGAGTTAAACTAGCACACACACATGCACACCATGCTTCTCTGCTGAAGGTACTTTTCAACGACAAATCAGCCATTATCATTCAAGCTTGAAATCTTCAATATACATACCTAGGAGTAAGTCCCATTGAACTCAATGAGGCTTACTACTACGAACAGAAATATAAGATTCCACAGTAAATTATACCTTTACAAGTAATGTTCGATTGCTGTCTTGGGTCCACATATATTATTCATTCACTGATGACTGTGGAAACCTATTTCTCCATGTTCCTGCTGTACATTTTAAAATACTGCCTTTGCTGCAGCGAACTGCTAATTTACATTTCATCGCAATTTATTTCTGCCTAAGAAAACTTGATCCCATTGTTAAGATGGGAAAAAGTGGCCCTGTTTGTGATTATCATGATAATACAAAACTTACAATAATTTTAAACACTTTGTGATCTCTCATTTTCACACCTCTGACAGTGAAATATTTATTGATGAATGATTCAGAAAGGTCGAAAAGCTCTGTGCGATGTCAAGGCTACGTAGGTCTCACCTGGGGTGGAGCTTGTAGACGGAGCCATCGACACCCACTGTAATCTTCAACGTCTCCTCACTTCTGCTGTCCCTCACGCGATTAATGACGCCAGCCAGCCCAGCAGAGCACATCTGCGCAGCCCGTGTGGAAACACTCTCACAGGCCATACGAACAATATCACAGTCTGTTGCCGAGGGCAACAGCCCAAAGGATGTCAGGATGTTGTAAATCTGCTTACGGTCACCGAGATCACTGGGAACAACAAGAATAAGTGTTCTCTTACCATGGAGGTGACTGGCACGTTTATCACCCCAGGGCTCTATGGAAAATCAGAACCAGAAGGCTACGAGCAATCTGCACACTTCAACTCATATATCCAATTCAAATAATATGTCATCACATTTGTAAGTCAACTCAGTGGATGTGGACTGGATAGTGATGCAATTTATACATCTTTTGGCAAGACCAAGGGCTGAGGAGGCACATGTTATAGTTACCCTAATGGAGATGGTTTTAAATTTACTCCACAGGATAGTTTTCAGCATGTGTTGTGTGTATCAGCCCACCACTACAATATCATCCCATTTTTACACTGCCACTGTCCCCATTTCTTTCTTTTTTGCCCATTGCCATGAATCCAGATGTCCATGAGCAGCTGACCATGCAGTGACAACAACCACATGGCCTCCCCATGGTATCCATAATATGTGGACCATCTTCAAAGTCATCATTGTCAGGAGCTTTTGGAGACAATTGGCTGTTATTTGAGATATTGCACCACCTCTCCGCAGCCAACTAAGCTAGAAAGATTGAAGAGATTCTCAGAATATTGGTGCAAATCTGCAAGGAGCATAAATAAAGTGCTCCCCTGGAAAATACAACTATTCCTTCTCTTGGTTCAACAGTTGAAATATAAATATTTTAAAGGAATACAATTAAATATAGCAAATAATTAATCGGCTGGTACAAATCAGAAGCAATTTTTCTGCAGGCATCCATCTAATTTTCTCAAGATGTATATTGCTGACTCAAATGCTTCTAGCTACAATGAGGCTACAACCTGATTAATTTTTGCTTTCCTCTCGCATTATTATTCCTGAACATTCCTATTCATGAGTCTATTGGAGGAAAACCCAGGCTCAATGTTGAGAAGATTATGTAGAACTACAGGGGTAAGCAAAATATAGACCATGGATACATCTGGCTGCCCCACCAGTTTTTTTTCCACCTAGCCCCATCAAAGATGAAGTTAATTGAGTCTAAATTCCATCCTAGGCTGAAGACTCTCTGTTATCAATCTTAAAAATAAATGTCAGTCACATGGATACTGACAGTAGTGATTTTACAAGCAAGTCTCAGCCACAAAGCATTTTTATATACATTTTTATAGCTTCCCTCAGAATACAGCTGTGGACAGCATTTTATGTGAGATTGCTGAGAGAGTTCTGTTAGCAATTCCTAGACTCTTCACTACAGTGGCAAAGGTTTCCTAGGAGGGAAGCCATGCTAGTTAACAGCTAGTCCAACACTGTTCACACAGTGGCCGACCAGCTGTCCACCAGGAACCCACAAGCAGGACACGAGTGCAACAGCACCCTCCCACCCATGTTCCTCAGCAACTGGTATATATAGGCTTACTGCTTTCGGAACACAGGAAGCTGCCTTTTACTGAGTCAGTCCCAGTGGAGGCTGCTGGTCCCTATTTCAGTGGGGCTATGAGCTCCGTCAGACAAGCATTTTAGTGCACGCTCGTTACTGGGCACTCACGGATTTTCACAGGTCCCTCTCATGACGTCATCTGCATCCTGCAAGCCTCCCGCCCCTTCTAGCCTTCTTCACGTGACAAAAAAACAGCCCAGTCAGTCCAACTTATTTTTTAAGATGGAAGTTGCCACTATCTCCTGCTGTGTGCAGGAGAAACATTGGGATCAAACGAGCCCACTGAATGGGCCACATGCAAGTTGTTTACTTCCTCTTTCAAAAGAGGAAGTAATGAGGGACAACGTGCGGGCGGAGAACCAGTGGTAAGCAAATGCAATTTTCCCCTGTGTGATCATGCTCTATGAATCTGCTCTGGGCTCCAGAATTCCTTATTCTTTATTATTATTTTATTAACAACATTTCTATCCCAGGTTTGAAGAAGAATTACTTTAAAGAAATCCCTTACCTTTCAATTTGTGAGATGTAACGGGTTTCAAAAGATCCTCTGGTTTTCAGTTTCTCTGAAGCTTCTCCACTGAAGAGTAAGTTTTCATTGACAAGTTTCAGCAGCACTAGTCGTACAATCTCCCCCATGTACTTCCCTCCTATGATCTTCTCATACCTGAGGAAACAGAAGCGGGTTAATCAGCTTAGTAGTACATAGATAGGTGTGTCTGTGTCTGTGTGTGTGAGTGTGTATGAGTGAAGGAAAGCCAAAGGGAGAGACACAAAACATCACTATTTCACTGGTGTACATATATGTCATGGGAGGTGGAAGGCTGAGCTTGTTAGCTGAAATTATTGTGGCTTGTTTTAACAAAACCCGCTCATGTATCAAGATTGATTACCTGACAATAATGGTGGCTATTTTCTCTGAGCTGCAGGAAAAACAACCCTCTTTGCTGGACTCTGCACATTTCTCTCAGCAGCAAATGTGTGCAAGAGAGCATTAATCGTGAGGAGGATTCCACTTCTAGGATGCATGCTCCTCTTTGCCACAAGGGCAGCTACAGAGCCAGGAAAGGAACTCTGGAGATTTAAAAGTAGCTCCTAACCCTGGATCCTATCCTTGCTCCCTAGAGATTCTCCGAAGTATGACAAGCAGGTCAACTGAAATTTGTCTAATAGAGATGAAATTTGTCATAGGGAATTTTCCTATGATCTCAATAGACACATATCTGGCTGATAGGGCTAGCCTAAAGCATTCATGGTAGCTTGCAGGGTCAATCCTGCCATTAAGCAGAGTGAGGAGATCACCACAGTCAGCTGTGCCAGGTGACTGGCTGAACTCCCCAGCTGTTTCCTTCTGTTGGAGGACAGAGCTGTGTAGGCCACACAACCTGTTCTTGGACCCCCAAACTAGCCTGTTGCTTCAGGTGTACTGGAGTGTTGAAGTATGGGCTCCATCCCACGTTGCGTTTATTGCACTCCCAGAGTCCGTCCTTTCCGGTCTTGGTGCTGTTGACTCACATGACGTCATCTCTGTCCTGCACTATTCTCGCTTTTTTCCTCCGTTCTTGTGGCTTGTTTTGTACCTGGGAAAGTCCATTTCATCTTGGAAGTGGGCAATGAAAACCCAAATGTAAACCTGTAAATCCGCTTCTGTGTTTGGGGGGTGTTCGGTGTGTGTGTCTTGAAGGCCATTTTCAGTGACGAAAGAATAGGGCATGCATTTAATCGGCCAGGGCAGTTTTACAACTTACTTCCTCCTTTTCATCTTTGGACATGTTAGGAGTTGGAAGGAAGGTTTCAGTGCTCCAACTCCCTCTTTTTTTTGGCTTCCTTCCTTGTTTTGTTGAACCCCTGTCCAGTTGGAATCGCAGAACTTCACCCTGGAGCCTGTCCACCTTAACCTTTCAAACCACTCTGATCCTTCCTCATACATCCATTTCTGTCCATTTCCATCCCCCCTCCACTTGCCTTATAAATCTTCCTAGTGCTTCTCTTCTGTTTTGTGTAATTATTCTCCCTCCTATGTTGTCCTATATTGTCCTATATTATCCTATATTATATTATCCTATACGGATGAAGAAAACATTTTCTGGTGCTAGTGAATTTTGTGTTCTAGTTCTTTTTACTGCCTGAAATCTACTTAGGCAAAGCAGTTTAATACAAAATTAAGCCCACAGGATGTTTCCAAGGAGACCGGATTTGCAAGACAAAAGGCTGTCCTTTCCTTGGCAACAGATTAACATCTGAATCGATCTGACAGGAAGAGAATGCAATGTAACTTTGAAGTAAAATGGAACTATGGGGGGGGGGGTGCAAATTTAGTATGACTTGGATGTAAATACAGTTGAAGTCAATGGGATTTACTTTGGCGTAAGGGAACCAGCCATCTACTATTTTATGAACTGGAGATGCTCAGCTTCGCATGATCAAAGGAAAGGAAAAGCGATCCTTCACAAATGCAAAGAGGTGGAAGATCACACTGGTGAACTATCAGCAAAAGGTTTAAAGAGCAGGGAATCAATTTTTTTTATAAAATCAAGGAATTAACTGATCTGATTCAAACACGGCATGTCGAAAGCTCTCCTAGAGGCCTATTACCATGCCAAGTTTCATCTCTTTAGCTTTAAGAATTACACAGGTGTAAACATTTTGTATATCCAACGAGCGAGGGGGGGAAGGCTGCCGAGTCCATCACAATGTCCATCAACTACAAGAACCAATGAACTGGAGGGGGAAGGAGAAGGGGAGGGCGAGGTTGGGCAGGTGCAATAGCAGCGGGAGAGCAAAAACAGGGTTCACCGGTATAGCTAGGATAGTGAAAGGGAGGAGCGCTTGCAGAGCTTCTGAAATGGAGTTTAAAAAACCGGTGTGTGTGTGGGGGGGGGAATTGGTGTGATGGAGCCCTACATTTGAACTGCCAGTCCAGTTGGCTTTTGAATGAGGGATGGGTAGGCGGCGCCATCTTGTCCTCCACCTCAGGCAACAAAATATCCCCACACCCACCCCATCCTCTCCTTGATCAATAGGGGAAGTGTGAAACCAAGGAAAGCAAGAAGCAGTCACATTAACTTTATCTGTCATATTCCTTACAGCTGCTGACCGGGGTTAAGTGAGGTCTCATCCACCACACGATCGTACTCCAGGAGAAATTCGTCTAGTTCTCCTGACGCCCCAAAGGCTCCCCATTCGGTGTTCACGCACATCCGACCTTCGTCCCCTTCCACCAACTCTACATTCTGCATCTCTTCCATGTAGCAAGCATTACAACCTGTGCCTAGCAGAATGGAAATGCAAACAGATTCTCCGCATCAGTCTTCTCACAAGTGTCATAACATAAAACTCCTAGCATGGCATTAATATTCTTGTTCTCTGTGGGTTTTTCAGCAGGGAAGACTAAAATATCAATAACTGGATACTCTGAATTCATTCATTTATTTACTTTAAAGCAGCTATTGGGGACTCTGACTTGATTGGAGCAGTTGTGGTGGGAGACACGATTTGAATCTCTTCTCCCTGTATTATTCTCTATCGAAACTGCCCCCCTAAACTACACATTTAATAACTCATATAGAGAGATTATTGCTCAGAGAGACCTGAAATATTGCAGGCATCATCATCACCACAAAATTTGAACAGTATCTGAAGATACAATGGAATTAATATGGAATAAATCATGCTATATCTCTTGATTTCCAGGTAGAGGAGGAAGAATCCAACAGACAACAATGTACCAGAAGAGAAAGTGCTATTAATGACTACATTACTTTTAACAGTATATCTAGATCAGGGCGGTCAAGCTACCATCAAACTAATTTCATGCAGGTGGGGGAAACCGAGAGAGAGTGAAGGAGTTTGGGAGAGTGAAAAATGGGGGGTGGAGTTGAAAAAGATGGAGCGATTAATGTATGGGGGGAAGCGCTCAAGCAATCATTTCAGATGTCTGGCAAAGAAGGGGAAATGAGAAGGGGAAACAAAATAGATGGAGTGATGGAAAGGGGTTCAGGAGTCTAATGAGCCCTATCTGACCATTCCTGCTGAGCAGGAAGTATGAGGGAGAAATAAAAGGAGAGATGGCAGATAGATAGATAGATAGATAGATAGATAGATAGATAGATAGATAGATAGACAGATAGACAGATAGACAGATAGACAGATAGATAGATAGATAGAGATAGATAGATAGTAGGGTGGCTCTGCCCACCTGGCCACACCCATTTTGGCTTTGGCCCTGCCCATTGCCTGCCTGCAGGGCCTGACAGATTACCCCCAAAGGATGCGGTCCTCAAGAGAAAAAAGATTCCCCAGCTCTGAGCTAGATCTAGAGCTTCTTCAGACGGGGGTGGGGGGGGCATTTCCCTCCCGTCGCTCTGAATCATGCTTCTGTCCCACAATAGTGATGAATAGCTTCCTCTTTCTTCAGACACTGAAGAAAGAGGAAGTAAACAGAGACCATGTGGCCCATTCAGTTGGTGGGGGCAGTTTGCACTGCTTTCCTGCACACAGCAGGACATGGCAGCACGTTTTGCTTCAAACCAAAAAGTAGGGATTTTCTGGGTCATGTTTTCTTCATGGAAAAAGGACAAGAAGGAGTGGGAGATGCATGGCATGTGGACGGTGTCATCAAAAGGACCCGCGAACATCCACAAGTGGCCAGTTATGAGCGTGCTATAAAACACTCATCTGATGACGCTCCTACACTACTGCTTTATAGTGGTATTGAAGTGCACTGATAACTGTTGGGGCACATTACACATTCCATATACCACTTTCATGGTGTTATTTTCTGCTTTTTATTCCACATCATCCAAAATATTGCAACAAGTGTCATTGTGTGTCCTACAAGGTATAAATGTGCAAGAGGAATGCGGTGTTAACATGATGGGGTCGTAATGATTTGACACAAGGTGTAGATCTGGCCCTGATCTAGATTTATTGTTTATATCCCATGTAAATGTTAATCTTCTGAAAAGATACTGCTATACATTCTAGCCCACATATTTTTTGCAATCGCATTGCTGAAGGAAGTAGTATAAAGAATGCTTTTGCTTCTTGGTCTCTCTCATGTGTAAACACTTCTTTGTCCCTTACCCAATGTTTAATCAACTGAAGCAGGGCCATTTATGCCTGAATCATACCTGAGATGTATTTATATACTTTCTAACACAAATTAACACTGCCATGAATGATGTCAATATAGGAACTCGTGTTAATAAAGGTTGAGGCTGTCCATCTGCTATATAAAAGGTATTCCAAGAAACTCTCAATCAATACTGTTTGCATTAAGCACTTGAAATGGTTTTGAAAATGTTCTTTCCAGGCAACCTGCTTACCATTGCATTGCAAACTACCGTATTTCATCGATTCTAAGATGCACTTTTTCTCCCATGTTTACATCTGTAAAAATGGGGTGCGTCTTAGAATCGATGGCGCCTTGCTATCCCGGAATTTCTCCCGCATTTTGCAGAAGGCACTAGGGCTCTACATGCCCCCCCCTCCCCACTTACCTTGATCGCTGCTGCCTCAGCCTGGGAAGGCTTCAGTACTGGGAAGGAGGCCGCGATCTCAGGAAATCTCGCGAGATCTTGGCCTCCTTCCCAGTACTGAACCCTTCTCAGGCCGAGGCAGCAGCGATCAAGGTAAGTGGGGAGGGGGGACTTGTGAGGGGGAGGGGGGACTTGCGGGGCCCTAACCCTAGGCTGTCCAGGTGGCTCGGGGTTTCCCGGTCCTAACCGGGAATCCAGGGGCGAACCGGCCCAACCGGGGGGCGGGGGGGCAAACCGGGGTGGCGGGGGGTCACGCGGCGGTGGCAGCAAGCAAGGAGCGGCGGTAGACCCGGCGGCAGTGGCAGCGGAGGAGCCCGGGAAGCGGCCGCCCCAGCAGGTAAGTGCCCTCCCTCGCGCCTCACACTCCTTACCCACAGGGGCGTCCGCTTCCCTCCAGTGCTCGAATCTACTGAGAAACAGGCTTCGCGGCCTGTCCCTCAGTAGCGCGCTGGGTGATGACGTCATCACCTGGCGTGATACTGAGAGACAGGCCGTGAAGCCTGTTTCTCAGTAGATTCGAGCACCGGAGGGAAGCGGGTAAGGAGCGCGAGGCGCGGGGCACTTACCTGCTGGGGCGGCCAGGTCCGCTGCCGCGCCGCCGGGGCCGCTGCCGGGTCCCGCGCCGGCTCGTAAGGCCAGCGGCCGCGCGGAAGAGGCGGGGGAGGGCCAATTACGTCACTTCCGGATCTGGCCCTCCCCTGCCTCTTCCGCGCGGCCGCTGGCCTTACGAGCCGGCGGGGCACCCGGCGGCGGTGGCGGTGGCGCGGCAGCGGAGGCAGCAGAAGAGAACCCGCCCCGGTAGGTCCGGGCTGATGTTTTTTGGGGGTGGGTGGCTTGGTGGGGGGGTTGTTTTGGGTGGGGGGGTGGCTTGGGGGGTTTGTTTTGGGGGGGTGGCTTGGTGGGGGGTTGTTGGCGGGGGGGACCGGGATTTTGAGTTCCAAAATCTGGTCACCCTACCTAACCCCCTTTCCCTCCATCGCCCATCCTCGCTGCCACCGCTGCGTGCCGCTGGCAATGCTCACCTCGTTACTGGGAATGCCACCTTGCCAGGCCGAGGTGAGCGCTGGCAGTGGCAGCGGCGGCGGTGGCGGCAACAAGGATGGGCAACGGTGATGGAGGTGAGGGGGAAGGGGTGCTGAAATTAAGGTGCGTCTTAGAATCGACACAAAGCTTTTTCCTTGTTGGTGGCCCTGAAATTTAGGTGTGTCTTACATAGGGTGACCAGATTTTAAAAATCAAAATCCCGGTCCCCCCCGCCCCCCCCAAAAAAACCAGCCTGGACCTACCGCCGGGTTCTCCGCCGCCCGTGCGGCCACGCCGGGTTCTCCGCGCTGCCCGCGCGGAAGAGACGGAAGAGGGCCGGATCCGGAAGTGATGTAACCGGCCCTCTCCCGTCTCTTCCGCACGGCCTCTGGCCTTTCTGGGGCTCGTCGCGATGGCGACGAGTCCCAAGGAGCCCGGACGCCCGCGCGGAAGAGGCAGGAGAGGGCCGGTTACGTCACTTCCGGATCCGGCCCTCTCCTGCCTCTTCCGTGCGGCCTCTGGCCTTACGAGCCCGGCGGCGGAGGAGCCCGGGAAGCGGCCGCCCCAGCAGGTAAGTGCCCCCTTCGTGCTTACCTGCTGGGGCGGCCGCTTCCCAGGCTCCTTCGCCGCCGGGTCTACCGCCGCTCCTTGCTTGCTGCCACCGCCGCGTGACCCCCCACCCCCCAGTTGGGCCGGTTTGCCCCTGGATTCCCGGTTAGGACCGGGAAATCCCGAGCCACCTGGTCAGCCTAGTCTTACAATCAATGGCGTCTTACATTCGGTAAAATATGGTATTACTCTTCTTCAAATAATCAGGGTATCAGAACCCTTGCTTTTGACACCTTCCGGCACCTTCTCCCATTACCGGAATGTTCTTTATTAATCTGAACTAGAATGACAGGGGACTTGTTTAAATTTAAATGGACAAGAACAACGCATTAATGATCATCCAAAATGAATCAGTAGGTGGTCTGCTGAGAATGTAAACACCCGAAGTCTCTTTTTAACTGAGATCTAAGGTCTGCATTGATCTCCATAGATAAGCTAATCATGCCCAGGATATGAAAAGCTCTAGGGAGGGACCAGAGGTCAGTGGTGGCAGATGCTGGTGGCTCCATTTTCAGAGGGGCTGTGAATCCATTCTGGATTTCTGTCAGAACCAGTCAGAACACTAAAGGAGCTATCCAACATGCTGAACACTGTCCCCAAATTAGATTCAACATCTTGGCCTAGCTCCTTTAGAGTTCTGGCTGGTTCTGACTGAAACCCAGAATAGATTCGCAACCCCGCCAAAACCAGAGCCACCAGCCTCCACTGGTCAATGGCAGAGCATATGTGTTGCACGCAGAAGGTCCTAGGCTCAATCCCTGGCATCTCTATTAGGAAGGATGAAGTAGTAGGTGACGGGGAAGACCATTCTCTCCCTGAGAATCTAGAGAGACAGTATTAATCAGTGTAGACCAGCCTTCCCCAATGTGATGCCCTCCTGATGTTTTGCCCTTCAACTTCCATCAGTCTTAGCCAGCACAACCAATGGGCCTGAATCCAACGAGTTGTAGTCCAAAACATCCGAAGAGCACCTGGTGGGGGAACATTGGAGGAGGCAATAAGGGGCTAGATATACAAATACCCTGATCCAGTATATGAGAGCACTATGTTCCCTATAAAGCTGTTCTCTATATGGACAAACAAGGATGAACACTCCAGATTGCAGTAGCCTTGTTCATGATGAGCTTCATACGATGGACAGTTGACTTACCCACTATCATGCCAACTTCACACTGGTGGTCCTCATAGTAGCAGGAGATCATGGTTGCCACCGTATCATTGACCATTGCAACCACATCCATCTCAAAGTCCTACATAGGATTGAAAGGGACACTATGATTTCAAAGACTCTTTGTGGGGAAGGGGAACCCAGCAAAGAAAAAAGGAATCATGCAATAACTTGGGGAGTTGGAAGTAACAGATAGAGCTCTGGATAAAATGTCAATTGTTTCATCAAGTCTTGGCTATTAGGCAGTATTGAAATGAAATGAGATGGCAAAGAATGAGAGTGCGATTAACCTCTGAACTTTGCTACAGAACTTGAGACTACCCTCTTCGTCCCTTTTGTATAAGACTAAAAAACAAAGAAACAGGACTGGCCCCACCACAGAAAAAAAAAGCGTATTGCTTTTCCTCTGTTATCTCTCAGTGAGCTTTAAGATGGCCACCCTACCAACCAACTTCCAGATCTGGAGCGAGGGAATTGAAGAGTGAAATAAGAGGCCAATGATGTTCACTCTTCCCATTTCTCTGATGTAGGAGGGACCTAAAAGCAGCCATGTTCATGCCTGGCAACTCCAATTAAAAGGATCAGGTAGAAAATGGAAAGGAAGACTTCTGTCTGAGATCCTGGATCAGGGCTAGTCCTAGATATATTGCTACCTAAAGCGAAAACAAGATAGTGTCCATCCCTTACTTGTACAGAATTTACTGAGCTGGAAGTTTAATCTTACTTCAACACTAGTGATGGGACAATGCTATTTGCTACATTTGAGATGCAGGTGCACACAGCTCTGTCCACAAATGTCTCACCACTAATCCCTGCCCGCAGTAATCTTCTGCCTGAGGTAACCACCTAAACCTACCTAATATTAGGGCCGATCCCCTGGAGAGCTGCTGTCAGTCAAACCAGACAGTACTTGGATAAATGACAAATAGTCTGACCTAGCATAAGGAAGCTTCCTATGTCCTACGAAGCAACTGAGGAGAATTTATGTATTAGAAATAATTTTATTTTCATCTCACCCCTCGCCGTTTGATAGCATCTCTCAAAAGACCCACTACATTGTTCCCTTCAGCTCCTGATGCTTTGAAGCCTTTAGTCCAATTCAACAGGATCCCCTATAGAAGAAGAGATGAAAAAGATCAGACTAAATATTCTGAAATGATAATTTCTTCGGCCAAACTGAATCCCATATTGGACTGCCATTTTTTTAAAATCTGGTAACTATGAGTGGCAACCAAACACACAGCAAGATGATAATTGGGAAGGTGCAAAGGTCCTAAAAGCTATTAGAGCAAAGATCCTAAAAACTATTGCTAAGGGAACTGCACTGGCTGCCTATTTGCTACTGGGCCAGATTTATTCTATTTGTTCACTGCTCCAAAATCTAATACTAGTGTACAAAGCCCTAAATAACTTGGCGGAAAGGATACCTGAGAGAGCGCCTTCTCCTTCACCAACCTGCCCAGCCTCTGAGGTCATCTGAGGGCATGTTCCTGGTGGTTCCACATGGACCTAAGGTCCAATTGGAGTCCACCAGGAGAAGAGCCTTCAGCGTGGTGGCCCCCTTCCTATGGAACTCCCTGCCCTTGGAGGTCAGGCAGGCGCCAATGTTGTAATTGGTATTGGCGCCTCGTGAAAACATTATTGTTCCAAGAAGGTTTCCCAGAATGACCAGCCGTGGTTCAATCTGTACTTTGTTCTTTTAAAATGTAATTTTTTAATTATGTTTTTATTCCTGTTATTCTATTTGTTCACTACTCAGAAATCTTCAGATAGCAAGCAGTATATAAACATTGTAAATAAATAAGTAATAAATAAATAAATAAATACATATTGCTGTAAACTGTGCACATGATGGATTAATTTGATTGGCTAGTTCAATCTTTGTGTCTGTGGCTGTCCCCTTCTGGTAATATTATAAGAACATATGGTTACATGTAATAAAATTGTCTGACTAACTGTAAGTAAGTATTATTTTCAGCATTTATACCTGAACTTTCTAACAAATATTCAAGGCAGTTTACAATTAAAATATAATACACAATGATAAACACAAAAATCAATAAAATCAAAGCCACTCAACAATGTACAGTTGCTGTGGGACAAATGCCTGTGCACATCTATTCCAGAGGTAGTGACTAGAGCATCATCTACCAGCATCTGAATAAAGGCAAAATATTTCAGAAACCTGAACTCATATGCACGAAAATTACAGGGCACAGTTTATGCATGAAATTTACAATGAGAGACTGTTCACTGAGATGGGAGCCATGTCAAAAATAAAGGACATTGTGAAGCTTTTCTATGTATTCTATGGCCTTAAGAGAAACATCCTGATCTAAACTATCCTATGATGGTTTAGAAAAAGGGACTTTTTTTGCAATAATAATAACAATAAATATTTGGTAGCCTCATTCACTAGGCTGCCATGGCTCAGCTCCATGTTTTAGAGCCTAATGTGCAGAATAACTGATCATCTTCTGAACTTTCACATCAGATTATTATTATTCATTAAACAAAAAACGTACAGTTTACAAAAACAACGTTAAGCTCTACAGTTTCCAACCAAGCACCAAAAAGCAGGGAAATTGGGAGTTAAGGCAGAAAGTGCAAGTGAAATTCTGATTCTCCCAAAGCAGATAAACCACGCGGACAGGATGGAGAATATGATATGCAGAGGTGACTGTGGGGTTGTGGAAAACTGATGACGAACAACTTAGGCCAACCTACTTCTTTTTTGTTTAGAGTAGCCCGTCCCCAACCTGGTGCCCTCCAAAGATGTTGGACTACAACTCCCATCATTGCAAGTCAGTATGTTCCATGGTCAGGAATGCTGGGACTTGTCATCTCAAACATCTAGATATGCAATTTGATCTGCAGAGGTGACTGTGGGGTTGTGGAAAATGATGATGAACAACTTAGGACCAACTATTTCTCATTTTTTAGAGCATCTCCTCATGTTGAGAGTTGCAATCCAACACATCTGACAGGCACTAGGTTGGGGGATGCTGTTCAAGAACAAGGGCAGGCAGAACGTAGCTCTCCAGATATTTTGGAATTCAACTTGTAAAAGCCCCTACCAGCATGGGCAGTTATCAGGAATGCCGCAAGTTGATGTCCAAAACATCAGGATTGATCTATTTTCTGCCCACATCTGTTCTAAAGTATGATGTTTTCCAGCATTAAGATATGCGATCAATCAAGGAACTACAAAAGAGCTGCATCACTTCAAATAAACTGTCTAAACCAAACGAAACAACAATGAATGAATCTTGAATACCTAACCCAGATAACCCTTCAGACATCAACATTAGTTTTCAACACATGGCATAGGATGTCTGTTTCTTGAATATCAGATATAGGATTTCTCTTACTTGTTCAGCAGTGTGAGATCAAAGGTAGAGCTACCACCTAATACTTTCATGAGTAAGTATTATTTTAAAATTAAGTATGAAATGATTTTTGTGTTCCCCATAACACATAACATGGGAGTTAGAGTGCAACACAGCTGGAGAGCACCAGGCTGGAGAAGGCTGACTCCTATACATGTCTTCTCAGAAGCCAGTGCCACGGAATTCACTAGGGCTTACTCTCAAGAGGTACAGGATTGCAAACTAATCTCTTCTGAAAGGTGTTCAAGACAGCCAAATTAAACCTCTTCTGCTCCTCTGTCGCTTTGATGAGATGATGTATTGTGCAGGGATTGTGGGAAATGAACAGTATATTTTTTATAAATACATTTTAAGAAAAAAAAACATTGGTTCTTTGAAGGGCAGGATATTGACCAAAAGTTGGAAGTGCCTGGCACATGCTCTGGTTCTAGATCTGTAATGAATAGTGCCCCTTTTGTTATCAAGCATGCTGCTATATGCGAGATGTGTGTGAGAGAAAAGTATTGGGCAGACCCTGTATTTGGTAAGTATACGGAACAGCATTCCCCATCCTGCTGCCCTCCAGGTGTTTGAGATGACAAGTCCCAGCATTCCTGACCATGGGACATACTGACTTGCAATGATGGGAGTTGTAGTCCAACACCTTTGGAGGGCAGCAGGTTGGGGAAGGGCTGCTCTAAACAAAAAGAGAGAAGTAGGTGGCCCTAAGTTGTTCATCATTAGTTTTCCACAACCGCACTGTCACCTCTGCATATCATATTTTCCATCCTGCCCTCATGGTTTATCTGCTTTGGGAGAATGAGAATTTCACTTGCACTTTCTGCCTCCTTAGGGAGGATGTGGCTTTAAGGCTTGTGAGCCTTAACTCCCAATTTCCCTGCTTTCTGGTGCTTGGTTGGAAACTGTAGAGCCTTAACTATGTTTTTGTAAACCGTAGTTTTTTTGTTTAATGAATTTCATGGCTTTGTGAAACAGATGACTGGATATTATACAGTTGACAACCAAGCCGGCGTCAGCCAGGATGTTACACCATCTTGACATCCAATATAAAATCAAAGCTAGTGTTATGTGTTGAACTCATTTTAAAATTAATAAATCAACCAAAATACTTACATCTCCCTATTTTTGAAGATAAAGATATGAAACCTGGCATCATGGTAGCTCTTAAGTAGGGATATAGCCATGCCAAGTTTGAAGCAGATCAGTTCATGCCTTGATTTTTAGGAATTTTTATAAATTCAAACAGAAATCTCCTTTTTGGGGTCTAGGACCTTGAGCAGTGCAAGTTTAAAAAATGAAATTAAAGATAAAGAGATGAAACTTGCACCATGGTAGCTCTGAAGTAGGGATTTAGCCATGCCAAGTTAGAAGCAGATCTGTTCATCCCTTGATTTTAAGGATTTTTTTAAAGTTGGAATCAACTGTCCGTTATAGCCTATGGAAATTAATTAAAATGCTTACAATTCCGTCATTTTAAAAGATAAACGGATGAAACTTGACCGCATGGTAGTTCTTAAGTAGGGGATCTGTGCCAAGTTGGAAGCAGATTTGTTTATGCCTTGAGTTTTAGGAAATTTTTAAACTTCAAACTTAGTACTCCTCTTTGGGGTCTAGGACCTTGAGCAGTACATTAAAAAAAAAATTTAAATATGAAGAGATGAAACTTGGCACCATGGTACCTCTTAAGTAGGGCATTAGCCATGCCAAGTTGGAAGCAGATTGGTTCATGCTATGAATTTTTTGAATTTTTAAAGCCAAACCTTTTTTTAAAAATCCTAAAAATCAAGGCATGAACCGATCTGCTTCCAACTTGGCATGGCTCAATTCTAGGGTGACCAACTGTCAGGATTTCCCTAGATTTGTCCTTGTTTTTGTTCTATCCTTGGTGTCAGGGGGGATTTTCTGCAATAGTCTATAATGACCTGGAATTACACACGTTCCCCTTTAAGGCCACCATTAGCGTGGCAGGGGAAAATGACGTGCTTTCTGGAGGTGTGTCATTCTCCCCCACTGCTCCAATCAAGGCCTTAAAGGGGAAAGTGTGTCATTCTCAGGCATTATAGAAAAGGGCCTGATTGGAGCAGTGGGGTGGGGGTGAGAATGACATGCTTTCCCCTCCTCCGCTCCAATTGGGGACTTTAAGGTGGCCCCAGAAAGCCATTTTCCTGCCCCCCACTAGGTGTCCTCTTTTTCGGTTTCCCAAATATGGTCACCCTACACACAGGCTGCATTTCTATCCCTAGATATTTACTCAAAAGTAAGACCCATTGAATTTCCTTGGTTCTTGAAAAGCAACACACTTGCTTTTAGATTTGCCAGTCTCAGCATTCTATGTGTGCTATGAATTCCTGCTCTGTCTGTCCCTATAGTTTCCTGCAAGGTCCAGCCAGGGGAAGCCAGTAAATTAAACCCAGGGGTGGAGGGTGGGATTCCCTCAAGTTCATCTGACAGCAGGTGCTGTAGAACATGGACCTTCCAGGAGTGTTGAGGCTGGATTTCTGACAGACTCAGCCTGTTAGTCCCTCCATTTGGTAGCCCGCAGAGCACCTGCCTCATAAGGCAATGGCCACATGAGAACTGTTACAATGGCCTGCTACTTTGTTTGTCTTTAGTAGTCTGTGGTCCAGATCTCTTCAGAAGGGGGAATAGTGTTATGTGGTTGGGGTCAGTCTAATTTATCTCCAGGGATCCCTTACTCAGTGCCTCTGATCGCAAAGAGATTGAGGATTTCCCCCAACTCTGTTACTCTTGAAGTTACTAGGCCTGTTGAAAATAGATTTTATAACATAAGCATGATAACAGTGAATACCCCTTTTAACTTGTTAAATCAATGAAAACATGTCACACAAGAATTCTTAAGATATGAGTGGTTTATAAAGAAAAGTAAATGCAAAAGAACATCAGATACAGAAGTGAAATCTGAAACATTACTATTAGTAGTAGTAGTATCCTGCCTTTTGCCCAATGCTGGGCCTCAGGGCGGCCTTACAAAATTAAAACATATACAGCTAAAGCCTATAAATAGAAATATACAAAAGTTAAAAATATAATTAAATACTTTTCAATATTAAAACATTTTAAATATATAACAATTTAAAAGTCAAAGGTATAGACAGAGGTCCAGATTATTTGTCAAAGGCTTGCTGGAACAAAAAGGGGTTTGTCTGCCTCCAAAAACATCAAGGAGGGAGCCAGTGTAGACTGCAAGGATTAGAAAGAAAATACATGTGTACACTATGCAAAATACACCACAGTTCAACTGTTTCTAAACCTTATTAGAAAAACAGTGTGACTAGGCCGGAACCAGTGTTGTAGGCCTAGAAGCACTTTGAGAGGTTTCAAAATTGTAGTTAAAACTTAACACCGGCCCAAACTAATTAAGTGAAGTGTTTGAAGCTTTCAACTTTATATAGGCTGACCAGATAAAATCCAGGTCAGGCCTCATGTAACTTTAACAGTTGTAGAGAAAAGGGAATTTCAGCCAGTGTCATTTGTATGCAATTAGTTCCTGGTGAAATTCCCTCTTTATCACAACAGTTAAAGTTGCAGGGGCCCTGACTTCTTTTGTATATGGTCACTCTAGTGTAGTGCATACACCTTTAACTGTTGTGATGAAGAGGGAATTTCACCAGGAACTAATTGCATACAAATGAGACTGGCTGAAATTCCCTTTTCTCTACAACTGTTAAAGTTACATGAGCCCTGACCTGGATTTTATCTGGTCAGCCTAACTTTATAGCAGTATGGACCAAACTCTTAGAAGAAAGGAAAGGAGCACTGTGTAGGGTGACCAGATCGCCCTGGATTTCCCAGTCCTAACCGGGAAAACTGGGGCAATCCGGGCCGACAGGGGGACTGCGGGGGCAAACCGGGGAAAGGATCAGCTCTCCTCCCGCCCTAAAATGCCCACTCTGCTCCCTTGCCTCTGCAAGAAACAAGTGCTCAGCATTAGGGAGCATCAACAAATTCCTTGTCTGGTGGCTAACTGCTTTAGCCACCAGACAAGGAATTTGTTGACGCTCCCTAACGCTGAGCACTTGTTTCCTGCCGAGGCCAGGGAGCAGCGGGCATTTTAAAGCAGGCTCTTCCTCCTCCTTTGCGTGCTGCTGCTGTTCCTCAGGTACCTCCATGGAGCCCAGGAGCAGGGCAAGAAGGGTGAGGGGGCTGCAGGGGGTCACGCAGCAGTGGAGCAGATCGGCGGTGGCAGCGGAGGACCTGGTAGGTCCGGGCTGGGGTTTTTTTTTGGGGGGGGTGGCTTGGTGGGGGGGTTGTTTCCGGTGGGGGGTGGCAGGGGTGTCTGCTTGTTGGCCGCATGGCAGGCGGCCTTTTTAATTTTTTTATTTTATGTTCGGGGGGCGGGCTGCTTTGGTGGGTTGGCCATTTTGGACCTGGATTTTGTATAGCAATGTATAGCTACCTATTCCAAGGGGAGATCTGAAGACCAGGTTATCATGGATCCAGAGGAACCACACCCTGCTTCACCAGTGAGCAAAAAAGCAAACTGGCCTTATGAAGATAGCCCAAAATACTCTCAAAGCCAAAGGAAAACATGTTCCAAAAGAGAAAAGAGAACTTGAACTCCTCCTCCTCCTCCTCCTCCTCCTCCTCCTCCTCTTCTTCTCCTCCTCCTCCTCCTCCTCCTCCTCCTCCTCCTCCTCCTCCTCCTCCTCTCAAAACGTCTGTGCTAGAGGCAGTGGCCATTCCCCCCCCCCCCAAACATTCTAAGGCAGGAGGGAGGGGGAGAGCGACACTACTGAGCGTGTCTCACGCTATGAGGGAAGAAGGCCTCTTCATTGACTTGAATGAGATGTAACAATATTCCTTAAAAATCAACCGAAGGAAAGTTTTTTAAAAGGAAAATCCTTTCCACCAACTACAGTGAAGGAGGAAGAAGAACCCACCACTGGATTAATTAATAAGGCTCTAGAAATTATGCAAATCCTGAGCACAAATCTCGCCAACCCAAATTCATTATACAAAATCAGGGAGGCAGATTTGTTTTCCTTTTCTACCTTAAACTGCCATCCTTCCCTCAATCTTTCACCAATCTTCTTGAAATTTTCAGGTTATGTAAAACCAACATTTCTTTCTGGCACATGTAAATTTCAATTTTATGAATGTCAGAATGACACCCCCACCCCCATATGCCTTTATAATGATAGAATGTGATTTTGCTGATGGAGCATTAACAAGGGAATCATGACTGTGATTCCCTTAATTATTATTATTATTATTAGGCAGGCTTCCCGTCACTAGGGTTTTATCCTGCACGTTTACTGGAGCTTCTGCTTCTGAATGCTTTGTGGGATTAAGAGCAGCTCCTTTACATGTGCTTACACATGCTTTTTTCAGGAATTTCCTTTCTCTGCAGGTTCTATATATTTCATTATACAGCCACTAGATGGTGCTTTGGTATAGCAGAATTGCAGAGGTACATGCAACAATTGCAGAGATTCATTGCAGTTCCAGAATAAAATGCCAGAATTTCCCTGATCTTAACAAAATGGGATAAAAATTATAAAGCATGGGAGAGGTCCTGGAGATTGATGATGTTGTGTAAAGAATCCACAGATGTCTATGAGTGACCAATCACAAGTGAGCAACAAATGCCTTGTATAGAGTTGCCCAGAATGCTCTGGCAGCAGCAGCAGCATGCACTCCTATATTCTGTGGGCTATTGTTATAAGTGGTTTACTAGCCCAAATGAGTAACTCTCACAAGGAAAAGTACATGTATAGCACAGCATGAAAAATCCCTAAATCAAATCCCACCTTGTCGATGTCTTCATGGCGAACAGGGAAGGAAAACGTGAAGCCCAGAGGTAGCTTTTTATGTTTCATCTGATGTTTGTCTAGAAAGTCAGAGATGCATTCTGAGATGTAATCAAAGAGCTGGAAAAGAAATATGAAAAGATCCATTAAGTTTTACTAAACATTTCCCTTCAGTTCGTGCAATCTGCCTTATTCAACGGCTGCCCACCATGGGTTCTTGAGTAGCATGCGAAGCAGTACCCTAGGGCAGCCAGATGCAAAGGAGGACGGAGTTCCTACATATAAGGAGACACCTGCTGTAAGTACCTCTTCAACACAACTATTAAACTTACAGAAGAAGTCTTGTCCCCTTTTGCATCTGGCCACTCCACCGCACTGCTAAGACCATATTTCCTTTCAATGGAAAAGAATTTTCTTCCAGGAAGAAAAAAAATATCCATAGCTCAAATTTTCCGTCACTACGATCCTCAATCAAATTTCATTTTTATGTTGCTTTTGAAGATTCCCAAAACACGCAACCTATTTAAAATACAACGCAACAACCATTGAAAACCATTCAAGCCAGCAATATAAAGATGGGAAAACTTTGTTAACTATACTGGTTATTCTGTTTACTTGGAGCCATTTCAGATGAGGCTTTTACGGTGCAATGACTCTGCCTCAATTCACGGAATTCTATGGGAGATCCAACTGTCCTTGTCAACATCCACTTGTAATCCTTCCATGTTTTCCAACCCCTTCTTCTGTCTTCTTTCTTACAGCAGGAAATCCGTTAAGAGAGAAAATACAAAATGGCGGCACCATCTCTTCTGATAGTTTGTGCTAGAAGTACCCTTTCTATTGGAAGATGCAGTTCTATTAAACACACTTGTTTATTTAAAGGAACGTATCGCAAAGTAGAACACTTTGGCTAGCCCTGTAAAAATGGAAGGCAAGAGAAGCGATAGGCAGAATATTTTTGCAGGGTACAGAGGTGCCTTTCTATGCCCAGGTTAAAAAACAACAACAGATCACAATTACAATTAGGCTTGGCAAGGGAGGTTTGGAGCCCTTGATTTTAAAACTCTCTCTTTCTCTCTCTCTCTCTCTCTCTCTCTCTCTCTCTCTAGTTTTAGATATTTGACACTTCAATTGCATCCCACTAGGTGGCAATCTTCCCTCTAACTCATACAATACTATATTGCTTTTGGAAATAAGAGTCTATTCTTTTGGTCGGACCCACAACAATCCCATTTTCACAGTTAGCAGGATGGGACAGATGACTAACCGCTTTCATGCCCACTCATTTTCCCTTGAAAATTCTCCACCACAACAACCCTATGACTCTTTCTCTTACCCAGGCATCCAATTTTGGAATCTGACTGGGGCAGGTGGTGGAAACCACCTGACAGAAGATTTTGAGCAGAAGAAAAGGTTATTTGCCCCCGTCCCGTCCACCACTTCTGCCCTGCAACTGCCCAATGATGACATTGGATTTACCGATGCATATACCCCCTGAGCCAGATGCAAGCATATAACATCTTACAGCCACTTCAGAATTTAAATACTAGGTGCTGTTGTAACATGGATGATATCATAATAGTTGAGGATGGCAGTAGTATCCCTACGAATTCAATAATTCAAGATAATTCTGCATGACAGAATAGGGAATATGGAGACAAGCCCTCCCCTTACAGACAGGAGTAGCAGGAGGATCTAGCACTGGATAGGAATTGTCAGCATTTTCCATTCTCCCATCTGGGCACTACTTCAGACCAACATTGTAGACTAATTTATTGGAATATAGCAGAACTGATCAACAAACTAACTGATAAGGAGGTAATCACCTTTTTGAAGCAATATTCTATTATCTGCCTTCAAGAAACCTGGGTATGTTCTGAACAGCCTGGCATCAGTCTTAAGGGATTTAACTACTGGCTAAAGCCTGCCCATAAGTTGTTAAAATATGGGCGGCCGAGTGGATGTTTAATTAATTACGTATCTACCAAATACAATATTAAAAGCACTCTGATTAGTGTAGCTAGCTCTAATAATCAATGTGTGAATATACATAATCTAGATGCCCACATCAATATCTATTTGATAAACATTTACATCCCACCAGAAATTCCAAATACAGCAGCAACAATGTTTGGGGTGAGTTGTATGAAAGAGGCGGCAGTGAGACCACTCCTAAAGAAATCTTCCCTGGACCCTGAAAATCTTAATAACTACAGGCCAGTAGCAAATGTTCCATCACTGGGCAAGGTCCTGGAGCGGGTGGTTGCGAGCCAGCTCCAGGCACTCTTGGATGAGACTGATTATCTGGATCCATTTCAGTTGGGTTTCAGGCCTGGTTTTGGTATGGAAACAGCCTTGGTCGCCCTGTATGATGACCTATGTCGGGAGAAAGACAGGGGAAGTGTGACTCTGTTGATTCTCCTTGATCTCTTAGCGGCTTTCGATACCATCGACCATGGTATCCTTCTGGGACGACTGGCTGAGTTGGGAGTGGGAGGCACTGCATTGCAGTGGTTCCGCTCCTACTTGGGGGGTCGGCTCCAGAAGGTGGTGCTTGGGGAACATTGCTAGGCCCCGTGGATTCTCCAGTATGGGGTTCCGCAGAGGTCAGTTTTGTCCCCCATGCTGTTCAACATCTACATGAAACCGTTGAGTGCAGTCATCTGGAGTTTTGGAGTGCATTGTCATCAGTATGCTGATGACACGCAGCTCTATTTCTCCTTTTCATCTTCATCAGGCGAGGCTGTGGATGTGCTGAACCAGTTCCTGGGTGCGACAATGGACTGGATGAGGGCTAATAAACTGAAACTCAATCCAGACAAGACTGAGACACTGTTAGTGGGTGGTTCCGCTGACCAGATGGAGGGTGTTCAACCTGTTCTGGATGGGGGTGCACTCCCCTTGAAGGAGCGGGTTCGTAGCTTGGGGGTTCTCCTAGAACCATCTCTGTCACTTGAGGTGCAGGTGGCCTCAGTGGCACGGAGTGCCTTCTACCAACTTCGGTTGGTGGCCCAGCTACGTCCCTATCTGGATAGGGATAACCTGGCTTCAGTTGTCCATGCTCTGGTAACCTCCAAGTTAGATTACTGCAATGCACTCTTGTGGGGCTGCCTTTGAAGGTGGTTCGGAAGCTTGTGCAAAATGCAGCGGCCAGATTGATAACTGGAACCAGTAGGTTCGAACATATAAGACCTACTCTGGCCTGCTTGCATTGGCTGCCTGTATTTTTCCGAGCCCGGTTCAAGGTGCTGGTTTTAACCTATAAAGCCTTACATGGCTTGGGACCACAATACCTGATGGAACACCTTTCCCGACATGAACCTATCTGAACACTACGTTCAACATCTAAGGCCCTCCTCCAAGTGCCTCCTCCGAGGGAAGCTCGGAGGTTGGCAACAAGAGAGAGGGCCCGCCTGGCGCCAACATTGTTATCTTTTCGGCACCAGGTCAAGACTTTCCTCTTCTCTCAGGCATTTGGCAATATCTGAAGAGCCTGGGTTTGTTTTGTTTTGTTTTGTTTTTGTAGTTTTTTGAAGTGTTGTTGTGGTTTTTAAATGTACAGATTGTGTGTATGTTGTATGTTTTTGCTGTTTTAATTTTTGTATATTGTTTTTAATTGTTTTTAATCCTATGTAAACCGCCCAGAGAGCTTCGGCTATGGGGCGGTATACAAATGTAATAAATAAATAAATAAATAAATAGAACAACTCGAGTTTACAAGCCAGGGGGCTTCTATTATCCTAATGGGAGATGCAAATGCCTGCATTGGTCTAAATGAGGAGGAGTGTCTTCTGGATGAGATCAATTTACATAAAACAGAGCTGATGCAAATGAGGCCCCCTCCACAAGGATGCGCTTTTGCGCCCGGTTCGGGGATTATGCGCATTTTCGCGGAGGCGCATTTACGCCTAATCCCTCTGCACGGGAGGCGGCGAGAAGCGGCGAAGCGCATTAAAAGATGCCCAAAAAGCACTTTACAGGTAGTTAATGCGCATAATCGCTTGTTCACACAGCGAAAATGCGCTTTAACGGCCGGAGCAAAATAAAAGTCGCTATTTAACGCGCGTTCGAAAATGCGCATTATCGGGGAGATAACGCGCCTGTACGCCCGTTTTGCGCTCCGCTCGTGTGTAGGTAAAATTTATAATGAGCCTTCAAGGCTCATTAAACGTCTCGTGTGGAGGAGGCCTGACATACACTTGGAATTACTTTATTTATTTATTTATTTTATTTGAGTACCAGAATTGAACAGAGTTCACAATTCTTCCACATCAAAATCCACTGCTGGTCACTCTGCTTATTCTTCATTTCACAATATAATTTAGGGAAGGGGAAATCAAGGCAGGCAGAAATCTTTAGCTTCTCTACTGCAAAACACCCAGAGATCTACCAGTTGATCCAGAACTGCCTTCCACCCATTGAAGAACCATCACATCTAATTGAGCCTTTACTTCACAGAGTTCACCTAACGAGTCCCAGCAAGTCCTTCCCCTGTACCTTTGTCCATCACATTCAGTGAGAAGAATGGATACAGGAAAACAGTCATCTTTACACTTTGTAAAATTGTCAGGTCTCTTACAACCTTATAATTTCCATCACATATACAAGCAGCATGGGTTACTGACATCATTTTCTTTCAATGGGCATCAGAGCCACTCAACCAATTCATATCAATAAGGTGTCATTTAAAAGCCCACAGCATATAGACTAAGGTGATCTGGTTCAATTCAACAAAAATTGTTCATAGATCTCAGAATTCAAATTATAAGGTCGCCCAGTAAGCAATCCCATGGTCAGCCTCACCCACCCACCCCCCGCAATATTCTTGGAGTGTTGCTAGGATTCTAGGGTCCCAACTGGGCCTCCACTTTAAATTCCCCTATTGGCTTGCAGATGAACATATCATGACCTGGAGAAATACAATGTCTGGGGTATTGTGGACAATTTTAAATGGTGGGTGGTTAGGAGAGGGCCCACTCTAAGGTATTTTCCCCCTTCAAACCTGGAACCTTCCTCTCCCCACACCCAGGTCAAGCCTTTTTCTATTCCTGATAATCCTAATACATACCCCCCCCCCAAAAAAAGTATGCAAAATGTCACTTGGTTCACTTCACTCAATGACTTGACTCACCATTTCAGCTGTTCCTGTCATAGCATCCTCTGGGATGGAATACATTTGATGCTTTGTCTTCACTTTCCATTGTCCTTCTTCACCTTCGCCAACTTTCACCAGCATCACTCGGAAATTGGTGCCTCCGAGATCCAAAGATAGGAAATCTCCAACCTCTGCAATCCAGAAGTGCAACATCATCCATTCATCATCCACAATGGTGTCAATGGAGGCTTTTAAAAGCCTCGTAAGCAGCACGATGAGGGGGATATTTTGTAAGCATCAGAGGCTTCCTGCCTCTGACACTGGAGGTAGCACATCGCCATCAGGACTAGTAGCCGTTGATAGCCTTCTCCTCCAGGAATTTATCCAAACCCCTTTTAAAGCCATTCATACTGGTGGCCATCCCCACATCTTGTGGCAGTGAATTCCATAGTTTAACTATGTGCTGTGTGAAGAAGCGTTTCCTTTTATTTGTCCTGAATCTCCCACCAATCAGCTTCATGGGATGACCCATGTATTCTAATATGGGAGAGGGAGAAAAATGTCTCCCTTTCCACATTCTCCATACCATGCATAATTTTGTACACCTCTGTCATGTCTCCCCTTAGCTTTCTTTTCCCCAAGCTAAACAATCCAAGCGGTTGTAACCTTCTCTCATAGGGGAGATGCTCCAGCCCCTGTTCTTCATAAACAAGATGGAAAGAATTTGAGATTTTAAAAGAATAACAACGTGGGGGAAAACAAAACTGACACATTCATTCATTCAGTGCTTAACTCTTAAAGGTCTGGGTTTGAATGATGACAGTCCCCATAGCCACAATCCCAAGGAGAGACCAAACATTCAGGCAGCTATGTTGTTCCATATCAACAAACCAGTTCTAGCAGTTTTCATCTCAAGAACAGGTCTTTTGTGAAGCTAGTTGGTCTTAAATGCCCATGCAAGACAAAGCCAACCCAAAATATGTGCACTATATTGTTGCCAGGGAAATTAATTTTCCCCAGCTACTGTGAGGATTGCAATTAAGTTCAGAGAGCCAGTGGGGTGTAGTGGCTAGAGTGCCAGACTGGGAGTTGGGAGATCTGGGTTCTAGTCCCCACTCGGCCATGGAAGCTCACTGGGTGACTTTGGGCCAGTCACAGACTCTCAACCTTACTATTAGGCAAAGTGAAACAAACAAAACAAACACCCTCGAACAGCTGATTCTGAACATAAGGATATCAAAAGAGCCATGCAGGATGAAACCAAGGGTCCATCTAGTCCAGCATTCTGTTCACACAGTGGCCAACCATCTGTCCCAATGGGAAACCCAGAAACAGGTCATGAGTGCAACAACACCCTTCTGCCCATGTTCCACAGCAACTGGTGTACGCAGGCATATTGCCTCTGATACTGAAGATAGCATATAGACATCAGGACTAGTAGCCATTAAAGGGTAGTGTGGAGAGGAGGCATTGTCTATATTTTCTGAGTCAAGCAGCAGAATAACTTGGATGGCCCTAGCATGATGGGGTTGAGATAAGAAACAACAGATGATTCTGAGTTCCCACCTCCTCCCAACAAGCATCTATTTCCAATAGGGCAATTAATTACCTGATCCCTCAGGGGTAGACCGAACATAAGTGGGTAACATCTTCACTGAGGCTTCCTCGTGAGTCTCCAGTTTTAGTCCCCGGTCCATTTCCTTCTGCATCCGACGCATCACCTTCTTCAGATCCTCTTCCCGTAGCCGGAATTCTGACAGGATCTGTTCCACCTACAAGGGAAGAAACACAAGAAAACATCCAAATAATGTGTGTGGTATGGAGAAAATGGATAGGGACACATTTTTCGCCCTCTCTCATAATATTAGAATATGGAGTCATTCCATGAGGCTGATGGTTGGGAGATTCAGGACACATAAAAGGAAGGACTTTTTCACACAGCACATAGTTAGATTATGGAACTCACTTCCGCAAGATGTAGTGATGACCACCAATTAGGATGGTTTGAAAAGGGGATTGGACACATTCCTGGAAGATAAGGTTATCAGTGGCTTCTAGTCCTGGTGGCTATGTGCTTTCTCCAGTAGAAGAGGTATATGCCTATGTACACCAGTTGCTAGGAAGCATGGGTGGGAGGGTGGTGTTGCACTCATACTCTGCTTGTGGGTTTCCCATGGGCAGCTGTTTGGCCACTGTGTGAACAGAATGCTGGACAAGATGGACCCTTGGTCTGATCCAGCATGGCTCTTCTTATGTTCTTAAGAAGATGGAAACAGTAGCATGAAAATGGGTCTTTTCTTTCTTCAAGTGGCAATACATATACATCCTTCTGTTTCTTTCAAAATATGGAAGACATTTTTGCTGAATTGTTCTGCTTTTTCTTTTTCTTTTTTAAACTTTATTTTGATTTATTTAAATGTACAGAGGATATTTTACATCTCCTATAACACTATATTCCTTATTTCTCCATTATCAAAGTCAACAACAGCAAATAACAAAACCAAATTACAGGTGCTCAGCACTATCAGTCAGTGTATACAAATCGTCAATAGGAATTTTAATTAGTTTTTCCATGTCTCTGTATAAGCTGCAGGTGGTGTATGCATATTTTCTGACTCACTTGTGAAATAAAGGGATGCCAAACCATAAAAATGCATCTGAAGTTGTTTGTTCTATTTAAAGTCTCAGCTGGTGGTTGATCGTCTCTTCTATGACAATGTGCAAAAACTTTTGGTGCCAGGTGCTAAATTTCCAATGTCTCACATAGACCAACTTGAGTTGTCACAAGTAAGAATAGGATAAGATCCTTGTGTTTCATTGCCCTGTGTTTCTCCTCAAATGTGTGTAGGAGTGTCATACATGGGGGGGAATAGCGTTTGCTTACTGTCGCTTCTCCGCCCAAGAGTTTGTCCCTCATTACTTCCTCTTTTGAAAGAGGAAGTAAACAACCTGCACATGGCCCATTCAGTGGCCGTTTTGATCACGCTGCTTCTCTTGCACACAGCAAAAGATAGCAGCAACTTCCATCTTTAAAAATAAGTCGGACTTGCTGGGGTGGTTTTTTGTGGCGCGAAGTAGGCTAGAAGGCATGGGAGGCACGCAGGAGGCAGATGATGTCGTGAGAGGGACCCATAAAAATCCACGAGTGCCCAGTAACGAGCGTACACTAAAATACTCGTCTGATGGAGCTCTAATAGGGTTATTCGGGAATTTTTAGGCATCAGTGGCTCAGTGATTGCTGAATTTTCATTAAAGATTTCCTCCCAATAAGTCTCAGCGAGATGGAATGACTACCACATGTTGTAATAAAGGCCTTTAATATTGCATCCTCTCCAGCAACCTGGTGTTTCCTATGTGCAAAAGTTTTGTAGGTGTTCAATCTATGTGCCTTTCAGACACTTTAATGATCCTGAGTTCTATGCATGCCAGGATTCACATTGAAGTAATTCCTTCAACTCTTGTTCCAAATTAAATTCCTGCTAAAGTTATGTAAAGCTCTGGATGCCCTTATGAGCAGGGTCAATGTTCTGTATAGCTATCACCACTGGCTTTCGTTTGCTATTTACATAGAGAACAAAATGCTAAAATTTCTGCTGATCTGACAGTTACTTTAGCAAACATTTAAACAGTTAAGGGATAGCAGTTCCCATGCCCAAAGAGATTATGGTTACCATTTTTTCTGGTATTGCCATCCATTTCTCACTCATATTTTTAATGGAGAATCCAGACATCTTTGCTAGTCTACAGCTTTCCAGTGTGTGTGTGTGTGTGTGTGTGAGTCATCCTCCTAACTTTTGTCAGACCTGATTTGTGATGATTTTTAAAATAATAATAATTAAGCATTTGCATCACTAGCCTGTCAAGGGTGGACTGGCAAAACTCTAATGAGGAGTTTCAAGGCCACTGCCCCCTTTAATTAGTAGTTACCGCCTTGAAATGTCTGCCCATTTTATTATTTCCTGTTTAACATTGGAGAAGCATTACTGTTCAGTAGTCTCTTAGACAGCATCCCTGCAGCACTTATCTTGGAGTAAGCCCCATTGAATTCAGTGGGACTTAACTTCTGAGTAGACACATATAAGATTGTACTGTTAATTGCACCTTAATTGTGCAACAGTTCCTGTTCTTCTCACCCCACTCCACTTTTTCAATGGCCCTCCCAAAAGGACAATTTCACCATAAAAAAATTAAAATAAAAGCATAATGGGAAGAAACCTGGAATTAAAGCTTTCCACCTCCCCAAAGGAAACTGAACTGAGTAATTAAGATGCAATTACCTATGCTCCAACTGTACCCTGGGATTTGCTGGTATCAGTCCTTCATAAATCACTTTCTCAGATTTGTGGTTTACTAGGGAAATCTAGCTCCAAATCCACACTTACTTAGACAAGAGGGTTACTGAGAGTCAATCACTACCTCTCAGGTTATCCTACCTCTCAGCTCCGTTGTGTCATAAAAATAAACTATATTGCATTTGAATGAAGAGGGGTATATCAATGTAATAAATAAATGACTTGCAACAAGAAAATACAGCCACAAAATCCTCCAGCATTTCAGAAAATAAAGTTGTGCTTTACATAAGCGTGTTAAACATTACACCCCCTCTCCCTTCCTTGCCTGGATATGCTCACCTATGCCATGCACAGCTATAGTTGCTGCTCATACAAGGATGTTTATGAGGACTATCAGTGAAGAAACATCAAAAAAATCTATGTCCTTAGGTACTCTGCAATGCCAATAACTGCAACTCGGACTTGTGTATTTTAATTGTTACCCTACCTCCTATTTCTCTGAATTTGGGTCATGTGTGTATTTGCCTATGAAACACCATGAAGATTGGTACTTAGATTAGCAATCAAAAGACCTTGGTTTTTCTATTTTTAGTAGCTGGTGGTATCCCAGGTCTAAAAGAGGCATTTCATCAATCGATTTGCTGATTAAAATTCTGATGGGTTGGAACTAAATATATAACAAATGATATTTACACTAGGCTTTGGTATTCCATGGATTGATAGTCAAGAGGACTGGGGATGAGTTTAACAAGACAACCACTTAGCCTGTGACCTTCCATGGCCTCCATGATGGGGTCATCTAAAATCTTAAATAAAAGGAATTATATGCTTTCAAAATAAATCCTATTAGGCATCCTACTTTCATTAATATTAGTGTTACTTGCTCGCTACATATATTAAGGAATGCAATTTTCCCCCTAAGGCAATTCTGCCTTACTTTCAGATTGGTGAAAAAGAGTTGAGAACATAAGAAGAGCCTGCTGGATCAGACCAAAGATCCATCCAATCTTACATTCTGCTTCCACCAGTAACAAGCCAGATGTCACTGGAAAACTCACAATTAGCAGGGCACAAGAGCAGCTACTCTCCCATATTGTTTGACCCCAGCAACTGATCTCTAGAGAGGTATACTTCCCCTGAACACGTCAATTCCACGTAGCTATCACAGATAATAAATGAGAATAAACGTAACCTTCATGAATGAATGAATTCCATATGAAAAGCCTTGTGTGGAAGGCTTTTCTCCAGCACTGCTTCAAACATGGGATTTTATGGGGGATCCGGAGATCATATATCATTTGTAATCCTCACATGCTTTCCTACCATTATCTTACCAGGAAAAAAAATCTGTTAAGGTGGAAACCTAAAACCCCGTTTACTGCAGGAATAATCACGCTCCCTGCAGCTGATGGGCATTATTTTTTTTAAAAAAATTAACTAACAAGCAGTCAGGGTGAGAGCAGGAAGCATTGCCTTTGCTCTGAATTGGCTTCATGGAATGGCGCATGCCAATGCGGAGTGGGGTTCTGATGATCCTCTGTGTTCAAAGAAAGCAGGACACGGGTTGCAGAACCTCATGGCCTAACCCCACACACTACCATCAGGCATTTGGCCTCATCAGAAGTGGCTTGATACATGTACCAATGTTCACATGTAACGTTCTACATACAAAGGGGGACCTTGATTAGGCCAGGAAATGCCCTCATCTGGAGGGGCGTATGTACATACCTCGGTATGCTCATAGAGCTCATTCTGAAACATGCTGGGCACATGGACAGTAGGGGCATGGGCACAGCAATGAGGCTAGCACACAGCTCTTAGATCCCCATCCCATTGTCTTTGAGCATAAGGGGATCATCTGAACCCACTAGTGAGATCTGGCGACATGATGATGTCTGAAGCCAATTCAGAGTGAGGACAGCACTTCCTGCCTTCACCTTGGCTTCTTGTTAGTTGAAACTATATATTAAAAATGGCACACAGCAGTGCCTGGGAGCAGAATCCCCACTGTTGCCTGGGCCATGAACAACGAAAGATAGTGAAAATGGTGACAAGGAAGGGCGAAATCTCCCCATCTGCACTGCTCCCATTCAATTACGCTTTGAGAGTCTATTCTATATGTTTGAAATGGGACACAAAAAAATTATATTTCTGAGCTATCTTTGATACTTCTAGCCAAATATCCAGTCTCTGATGATGACCAGTTCTAAATGCTATGGTATATACATAGCGGAGGTATACCAGGACAATAATGGGAAAATAATACTCCCTAACATTCATTATCAATTTCTGGTCAATCACAGGATTACGCTGTGTCTAAGTGGCTGGTCCCCACAGGTTCAATGCAGAAAGAAGCAAGAGGAAGGAATGCTGGACACCCACCACTGTGGTGTGGTGGTTAGAGTGTTGGACTTGGACTCAGGAGACCCAGGTTCTAGTCCCCACTTAGCCATGAAGCTCACTGGCTGACTTTGGGCCAGTCACTGACTCTCAGCCTAACCTACCTCACCAGGTTGTTGTTGTGAGGATAAAATGGAGAGGTGGAGGACTTTGTAAGCTGCCTCAGGTTCCTTGCAAGAGGAAAGAATGGCTGGATATAAATGTAGTACAAATATTTTTTTAAATGCCCCTTTTTAAATCAGTCTCAAAGGACCTGACACTGACCATGCAATCACATTTATTTGCGATGGTTGAGGATGACTGCCTATTGGCATGTTGCTCATATGCCACCAACCCAGGAATTTGCCTGTTTTCAACCACAGCCTTAAGGGATTCCCTGTGCTTTGAGGTTACTTGCTTCCTCTGATTTTGGTGAATAGCAGTGGATACTCTGATATTCCAAACTTTTTCTTGACTTCCCTTTTGAAAATGGACTGCTGAGAAACTGCCAATGAATCAGCAACAGAATCAAGATAGAGAGGCAAGTGGTTTGGGTTTTGTGGGAAAGAGAGGGGGTGAAAGTGGACTCTCCTCCCAGAAATCCTAACATACAGAGAAGCTACTGGAAACACACACTTTTGAAAACATAGCACAAGAGACTTGACGGGGGGAAAGATCCAAGCAGCCCTTACCAGTTGCAACAAGCTCTCAAACAGCTTCTCCATCTTTGACAGTTGGGAATCTTCCACTTTGTCCAATGGATCTGGATTTACTGTGAGGGGCCGTCAGGAACCTGCTGGTCGCCTGTTTGCGCTTGGCCACCTGGTCAGAAACTGACAAGACAGACCAAGTGGCTGCCTCTCTTCGTGGTATGTTTGCTTAAGCTCAAGGCTGAGCACTGTTGATACTGAGGGCAACGTTTCCAGTCCAAAGAGATTAAAGGTTCACCAGAGGGAGAATAGGCCCGGCAACTGCCCAGCAGAGAAAATGAAGGTCGATTATCAATAGCAACGCTAACAAAAATGATGCAAACGGGAGAATGACATTCCAAGAGCATCAGCCTATAGTCCTCTTAGGAATTCGGGATGGCTTCGGTTTGTGTCTCTAAAAGACACAAGAAGGAACTTTGCAGGGCCTTCAGCATACTTAGTGAGTGTTTTAGTGTTGTGTAGTGGTTAGAGCAATGGACTGGAGCAGAATCAGGTTCGCATCCCCATTCAACCATGAAGCTCACCTTGGGCCAGACGTTCTCTCTCAGCCTAACCTACTTCGCAGGGTTGTTGTGATGATAAAAAATGGAAGGGGAAGGACCATGTAACTTACCTTTTTTCTCCCTGGAGAAAGGAGGAACCAATAAAATGCATAACAGTGAAATCCTATGCATATCTAGTCAGCAGTAAGTCTCACTGAGTTCAATGGGCTTACTCCCAGGTAACTGAGTATAGGATTGCAGCCTAAGTGACACACTGCAATCCTCACCATGTTTACTCAGAAGTAAATCCCAATGTTTTCAAGTGAAGTGCTGTTAGAATTGCAGCCTCAGGCTCATTTCACACTATACAAAAACATTGTTCCACATAACAAGCCGGACATCAAGGAGAAGGTTTCAAATGCAGGCATCTCCTTGACATACTTATTTTCTGTCTGCAGAGAATTTGCGGTATGGTTTTTTCTCCCCGTGAAGTGGCTATGCCTCAAAGCATTCTATGTGTTGGAAATTTCCTCAACTTTGAATGGCACGACATTGCTAACATGACATCTAGGCCAGTCAAGTGTTTTGTGCAAATCAGAAGCTAAGCTTAAGAGGATCAGACTTGTCAGCTTCAAAAGCTTTATTTACTTTTGTGTGTTTGAGTTTTGTGGGAAGTCTGTTTGTCTTGCAGTAGTCGTTTGTATCAGGAGACCCAGATGGATCTATGTGAGCATCCAAGGCCCCTACTGGAGAATGCCTCAGTGACATTATGACAAAGAGCTACAAACTCTCCCTTGCACAACAGAGATCAAGACATAGGCTGGGTTCACACATCATGCTAACCCATAGTGGGTGGAAAGCTATGCTGGGTAGGTAGTTATACAAACAACCTACTGTGCTACCATCAGAAGCTCAGGCAAACAACATACACAGAATAGTTTATTTCACACACACCCTTGCCACTCCTTCTCCTGCAGTCCTCCCGCCCAGCCAGGCAGGTATCCCAGCTTCCTTTGAGGTGAGAATAGAGATCAATTGAGAGGAGCAAAGCAGCAGCAGCATATTTGGCTGCTCTTGCCGAGCACCTCTGTAGGGCCTATGAAAAGGAGGACAGGGCTCCTGTATCTTTAACAGTTGCATAGAAAAGGGAATTTCAGCAGGTGTCATTTGCATGCATGCAGCACCTGGTGAAATTCCCTCTTCAACAGTTAAAGCTGCAGGAGCTATACTAGAGTGACCAGATAAAAAAGAGAGCAGGGCTCCTACAGCTTTAACATAGCCTTCTCTTTGCAATCTCTAACACTCTCCTCTTTTCTTTTCCCCGCCTCCTCTTTTTCCCTTTTTCTTTCTCCTCCTCCTCCATTCCTAACTGCTCCTAAATGCCACTCCTCCCTTCTTCTGTTACCATGACAACCCATGCTACAATAGTCCACTGGTTTGTTCTAGGGTAGAAGACCCATACAGGGGAACCTGCCTTACTGAGACTGCAAACCACTACTTTGTTCAAATATGTTTGTAAGCTTTCTTGGACCTAAGTGATGGAAAGGTGGGATGTTTCATTTTAAAGAGTATTATTTAAAGCACTTTTACCAGCTCTTCATCTGAAAAAAGCTCCCAGATCTTCTTACATACAATTAAATACTCCCTGCTGCATGGGATTGAAACCCAAGTATGTCGTGAAGACCCACAGGCTCAATTCGGATGACACGATAATCAATGGTGGGGTAATAATCAACTTTACAGTTGTTCAACTAGGGGGTACTCCCCACACAACATGGTAATAAATAATCAACTGTGGTGTGGATTAGGATCAGCGCTGAGTTGACCATGGCAGCATTCAGATGACACAATAGTCAAAACAACTGATGATTGTTTCGCCCACACCAGTTGTTTATTGTGTCGTCCGAATTGAGCCATAGACTCGCCAGGTATGCTATATCCCTGGAGCTCAGATTAGAGATGTGACTGAAGGGTTTCCAAAGCTCATCAAGCCCACTGAAACATATTCTTTTCTTCTCATCCATGTGGGAACAAATTATATTGCCAAGCGCAGCTACGAAGAAATCGCGTCAGACTTTGAAGCAATGGGAAGGAAACAGAACTTTGGGGCCCAGATAGTTTTACCATCCATCCTCCCGGTTCTTGGAAGAAGATTAGAAAGGGAAAGAAATACTCTGGGTGAACGAAGGTGGTGCCGACGTGAGGGATTCGGATTCTGGGACAACAGGCTATGCTACTTGGAAGATGGACTGCTGGCAAGGGACGGGTTGCACCTCACAAGGGCTGGGAAGAATGTGTTTGGTCACAGCATGAAGAATCTCATCAGGAGGGCTTTAAACTGAATCCTATGGAGGTGGGAGACGTAAACTTGGGGGCAACAACAGTTGAAGGCTTATGCATCATAACAGAGAAAACATCTCTAATAGTGCCCCAAAACAGTGTTCACAGCAATGTAAGAAAGAAGCCACACTACAAAGCACATGGGCTTCAATGTCTACATACCAATGCCCAGAGTATGGGAAACAAATAGAATGAACATGAACTTTTAATACATGAAGGCAAATACAAATTGATAGGTAGAACTGAAACTTGGTGGGATGACTCTCATTACTGGAATATAGCAATGGAAGGATATAACTTGTTCAAAAAGAACAGAAGAAATGGAAAGGGAGGCGGAGTCACACTACATGTTAAAAATACTTATCCCTGCACAGAAATACAAGAGGATGAGCCTGGGAGCCCCACTGAGAGTATCTGGATTAAAATAAATGGAGGAAGGAATAAAAGGAGCATGATAGTCAGAGTCTACTACCGACCACCCAATCAAGGAGAAGATGAGGACGAAAAGCAAATTGCCAGAGTTTCAAGGAAATCCGATGTAGTAGCAATGGGGGACTTCAATTGCCCCGATATCTATTCGGAGACAAATTCTGTCAAAAGTGGCTCCTATAAGAAATTCCTGACATGTGTGGCTGATAACTGTCTCCTACAGAAAGTAGAGGAAGGAACTAGAGGAATGGCTATCCTTGACTTGATACTGACCAATAGGGAGGACTTAGTGGATAAAGTGGCAGTTATGGGAACTCTGGGGGAAAGTGACCACGTCATACTTGAGTTCTTGATTTTAAAGGAAGCAAAAGCTGAGTGTAGCCAAATGCGTACTCTGGATTTCAGGAAAGGCGATTTTAATGAACTCAGAACTATAATAACTAAAGTCCCATGGCAAGTGACCCTATGAGAAAAGGAGTCCAAAATGGTTGGGAGTTTTTAAAAAAGGAAATTTTAAACAATTCCAACAAGGAAAAAAGATAGAAGACAACAGAAGAAACCAATGTGGCTCCACAAAAAGCTGAGAGATGACCTGAAAATAAAAAATAAAAATAAAAAAGGACGCAGAAGGAAGGCCAGGCTACAAAAGAAGAGCACAAACAAGTAGCACAGACGTGCCGAAATGGTGTCAGGATGGCTAAAGCTGAGAAGGAGCTGAGGCTAGTGAGGGATGCTAAAAGCAATAAAAAGGCTTTCTTCAGATACGTGAATAGTAAAAGACAGAGGAAAGAAATGGTGGTTCAACTGCTTAATGAAGATGGCAAATTAGGAACAGATGACAAAAAAAGGCCGAAGTGCTCAATTCCTACTTTGGCTCAGTCTTCTCCCAAAAGTGGGTCTTTGACCCCCTGGAAAAAGTGAAGTGCAGTCTGAAAGAGAAGGATTGAAGTTTGAGATCGATAAAAAAAAATGGTCAAGGAACACCTACTTTCTTTGAACGAGTTCAAATCTCCAGGGTCCTACGAACTGCATCTTAGAGTGATAAAGGAGCTGGCAGAAGAACTCTAAGAACCACTGTCTATTATCTTTGTGAAATCATGGAAGACAGGTGAAGTGACGGATGACTGGAGGAGGGCTAATGTTGTCCTTATCTTCAGAAAGGGCAAAAAAGAAGGAACCTGGGAACTACAGACCAGTCAGTCTGACATCCATCCCGGGGAAATTTTTGGAGCAGATTATAAAGAAGTCAATATGTAAGCACCTTGAAAACAATGCAGTGATGACTAGAAGCCAGCATGGATTTGTAAAAAACAAATCCTGTCAAACTAATCTGATCCCAGTTTTTGATCGGATAATTTCCCTTGTGGACTGTGGGAATGCTGTGGTCATAGTATATCTTGACTTCAGCAAAGCTTTTGACAAAGTACTCCATGACATTTGGATTAACAAACTAGTGAAAAGTGGACTAGATGGAACAACTGTTAGGTAGATCCACAGTTGGCTACAGAATCAGACTCAAAGAGTGCTTATCAATGGTACCTTTTCACACTGGGGGGGAGGTAACGAGCGGGGTATCGCAGGGTTCAGTCCTGGGTCCAGTGTCCTTCAACATTTTTATTAATGATTTGGACGAGGAGGTGCAGGGAATGCTTATCAAATTTGCAGATGACAAAAATTGGGTGGGATCGCTAATACCCTGGAAGACTGAAGCAAACTCCAAAGTGATCTTGATAGACTGGAGCGCTGGGCTGAAAACAACAGAATGAAATTTAATAGGGATAAATGCCAAGTTCTACACCTAGGAAAAAGAAACCAAAAGCACAGTTACAAGATGGGGGATACTTGGCTCAACAATACGACAAGCGAGAAGGATCTTGGAATTGCTGTAGATCACAAGCTGAATATGAGCCAACAGGGTGATGTGGCTGCAAGAAAAGCAAATGCTATTTTGGGCTGCATGAATAGAAGTATAGCTTCCAAATTGCGCGAGGTACTGGTTCCCCTCTATTCGGCACTGGTTAGGCCCCATCTTGAGTATTGCGTCCAGTTCTGGGGACCACACTTCAAAAAGGATGTGGGCAAGCTGGAGCGTGTTTAGAGGAGAGCAACGAGGATGAAACAAAGCCCTATGAGGAGAGATTGAAAGAACTAGACATGTTTAGCCTGGAAAAGAGAAGATTGAGGGGAGACATGATAGCACTCTTCAAATACTTGAAAGGTTGTCACACAGAGGAGGGCCAGGATCTCTTCTCGATCAACCCAGAATGCAGGACACGGAATCATGGGCTCAAGTTACAGGAAGCCAGATCCCCGCTGAACATCATGAAAAACTTCCTGACTGTTAGAGCAATACGACAATGGAACCAATTACCTACAAAGGTTGTGGGCTCTTCCACACTAGATGCATTCAAGAGGCCGCTGGACAACCATCTGTCAGGGATGCTTTAAGGTAGATTCCTGCATTGAGCAGGGGGTTGGACTCGATGGCCTTATAGGCCCCTTCCAACTCTACTATTCTATGATTCTATGAATAAAAACAGGCTTACAATCTAAAAGCCATGGTACAAAAGGAAAAAGGAATGAGGAGGGGAAAGGAAACCAAGAAAACTCAGGCGCCTGTTCTTCAAGTTATGTAGTAATTCTTATGGCCAGCTGAAATGGAAACAGTTCAGAGCGGTAAGACACCCAGTGGGCCTTGCTTCCCATCACCCTTTGCTGCAGTCCTATGCAGTGGCTGCCACTAGGTGGCAGTTGAGAGGTGGGAGAGCCTATAGGAGCAGGGCATTCAACAGAACAAAGATAGCAATATTCAAAATACATAAATAATCTGTGGGACCTGCAACAAAAAGTTGCAGTGTGGAGTGTTCCCTGGTCAGAATTCCAGCCATTTCCTCTCATTTGCAATGGTTTTCCACCCTCACCCCACTGTAGCATTCAGTAGCCATTGAGCACGCTCAGTCTTTATTGGGCTGTTTTGGAGGTGCCCCCCCCCCCTTGTACTTCTGCAAACCTTACTAGGCTTTCCTTAAACTTGCTGATACCTTCTTCTTTTGCACAGGTGATGCCAGTTTGTTATATATTACAAGCAACAGTACTCACAGCCTGAACACAGGTAAAACTGATCTCCGAACAGAAGAATTGTATGCCAAGGACTAAGATTCTAGGCTATCTGGTTTTCTGCATCAAAGGAATACTCCCTACACCCCATGAGAAGCATTCAATCATGTGAGCTCCCACCAGCCTGAAGTGTACAGTCCACACACAGTTTTATTATCTCAATTGAGGACTAGGCCATAGTGGTAATTATTTACCTGAAACTTGGATGCTGCACTGAAGCGCATTCACTTGAGGAAACAAAGTCATTCAAAATCACATGTGCTGAACAAATAGGTGAGGGCAAAAATAGAAACCCAAATCTGGGCCTGCCGCCCATGAAATTGATCTTAACATACATTTTGAAATCTCTCTCTCTCTCTCTCTCACTCACTCTCTCTCTCTCTCTCTCTCTCTCTCTCTCACACACACACACACACACACACACCTTCCCCTGCCACACCTCCGTTCTTCACCCAGGCCAAATTTAGTTCTTTTTAGGACTTGGCAATCGATACAATTCTAGTCACTGAAATTAAACACTGCTTGGAAAGGAAAACAGGACAACAGGGGCCAAAGGTGTTAATTAGCCTCAAATTTAAGTGACTGTCATTTGACTCTTAAGTTTAAATATTGCCATAAATTTTAAAGAAACCTATTCAGCATAGCTTATTTGTAAATATAGCAACAAGTCTCACCGTTTTACCATTTGCAAAATACATTATGCTGCACCAAATTTTCTCAACTGAACATTTTCTGTACGAAAGGGTTTTTTTTTTTTTGGAAAGGGGGAGAATTATCCCCCAACACCCCCTCTGCACACACTTCTGAGCACTTCTCTATTCACACCAGATCTACACTTTGTGTCAAATAATTACTAAAGTATTGAATTGTGAATTCCTAATTTTTCACTCAGAGCAGAACCTGCCAGGATCCCTGATAGGTTTACACATTCCAACAATGGAAGAATTTAAGACGAAAACCTAAAATGATCAGCTTTGATTGACACGCTGCTGACTGGTGAGGTGTTTTGAATAGATAGCAGACGCTAAGCCTAAGATAATTGGATGTGTCATCTAGCTTGTAAATAGATATGAGATTTATAGCAATCTGGTATTCTTTATGACACTAGACACTTAGGCTAACATCCCATAATCGATTGCAGCTGCTCCAAGAAAAAGGTCGCTTTGACACCCGATTCCCCAATTATGCGCATTACCTTACATGCGTGTTTACGCCTAATACCTACACATGAGAGATGTTGAAGCGCATGACAGGCGGAGAATCGCATGGCGCGAACAATGCGCTTTTTGCTGGAAGAACTGCCCCCTCAGGTTTCCACCGTGTGTTAACCCCGCCCACCTAAACTGACCAGATAAAATCCAAGTCAGGGCTCCTGTAACTTTAACAGTTGTAGATAAAAGGGAATTTCAGCCAGTGTCATTTGTATGCAATTAGTTCCTGGTGATATTCCCTCTTCATCACAACAGTTAAAGGTGCAGGCACTATACTAGAGTGACCATATACAAAAGAAGGCAGGGCCTCTGCAACTTTAACAGTTGTGATGAAGAGGGAATTTCACCAGGAACTAATTGCATACAAATGACACTGGCTGAAATTCCCTTTTCTCTACAACTGTTAAAGTTACAGGAGCCCTGTCCTCCTTTTCATATGGTCAGCCTAATATAGGTACTAGATGAATGATTGTCAGCTAATAATTCCAGACTCCATGGAGAGTTTGATCAGGGTATTGCTGCAATATACATGGAAAGATTTTCCCCTAGAGCCCAGATACAAGGGGCAGAACAACAAATAACGTAGCAGGTCGTTGATCTGATGACAACCAAAAATACATCTCTGTTCTGCCAATATAATTCCCCAAATATCTCCCCTCAAGATATGCAGAAGGCATCAGCTGGAATCTTAAGTTCCACAAAAGCCTTGCAAACCTGCAGGAAGACCAGAGTCTCAAAATAATGTGTCCTGGAATGGTTGACTTTAAATCAAGCATACCAGGATGCATGTTCCAAAAAGCGCTAGAAAAGCTGGCTGGATATAGCTATCCTAGGGTGACCAGATAAAATCCAGGTCAGGGCTCATGTAACTTTAACAGTTGTAGAGAAAAGGGAATTTCAGCCAGTGTCATTTGTATGCAATTAGTTCCTGGTGATATTCCCTCTTCATCACAACTGTTAAAGGTGCAGGGGCCCTGCCTTCTTTTGTATATGGTCACTCTAGTATAGTGCCTGCACCTTTAACTGTTGTGATGAAGAGGGAATTTCACCAGGAACTAATTGCATACAAATGACCCTGGCTGAAATTCCCTTTTCTCTACAACTGTTAATGTTACATGAGCCCTGACCTGAACTTTATCTGGTCACCCTACGCCCACCAGAATCTCCTGCTAGGGAGCAAGAGACGAGAGAGAAGGGGGTTGCAAGGAGGCGGAGAGGGATAGAGCTAAGTCGAAAGACGAGAGTGCCTCTGAGCATATCGCGAATACCCCCCCCCTTTGCCCGTTTTCCCAGTCCACCCTCGCTGCCTGAGATCCGGAGCGCTCGCTTGGCTCCGTTTCCTTTGGCAAATGAGGACGTGACCCCTGTCTCGGTTAACAATAGCCACATATATACAAATCAAGGGAGAGAGGACGGCAAGGGAGGGAAGGAAGGTTTGGGGGATATGTGTGTATGTGTGTCTGTTTTAACTGAGCCTTTACTTCAAAGCACGTGGAAGTCGCAGCAGGCAGTAAAAGAAAAGAAAAAAAGAAGCTTCGCTGCTTTCTACAACCTTCAACCACTTTGCACAGCGGGCTGCTCAAGAGCAAGCAGGCACACGCATCCAAGGGGGAAAGCCGCAGAGGTTTCCCTTCCCGCATACCCTCCTCGCTCCCCATCGTTCTGCTTTCGAGAGTCCAGTCGTACACACGCGTTCGAGCCCCGCTGGCAGTGCGATACTTCTTTTAAAAAATAAAAAAGACCCCCCCCCCGAAAAAGGCAGAAAGCAGCAGGCCTGCCTGATTTATTCAGCTTCTTTTCAACCCCCCCCCCTCTCCCCGCTTTCCTTGCCTCCCTTCCCCACCCGTAGGATTTGGGATTTTGGAAAAAGTGGGAGGTGTTCCCGCAGAAGGGAAGAAGGGGCAGTGCTTCTTGCATGACATCAGGACCACAGTCCACCCATTCTGATCGTTAATGCGAAACTCAGAAGTTGAACACCATGATAAGGCGGCGTAACTCGGGAGGAAAAAAAACCCTCACTATTTAATGCAAATGTGAAAATGCGAATAAAAGGAGCTAAAAACCGCCAGTACTCCTGATTTGTGCTCTGCTCTTGTAGAGGTGAAATTGGTAATGCACCTTGAAAGAGCCTTAAATCGCTCATGTAGAAGGAGCCAAATACATTCTTGATTGCTCACGTGTGGCTTGAACATGGCTCTTTTAAGCTAATGAACCAACCCCTTCCTGGACTCTTTGCAGGTCAGCTCCTGTGGCAAACCTCTCTCTTTGGGTTGCACAGCTGTTTGGGAAAGGAGCCAGCCAGGTGTGAGTCTATATGTGTTAATGGCTTTTAATTCCGTCAGCTTCATTCTAGTTATTTGCAGAGCTCCAGCTGTGTGAGATCATCACCATTTTAATTGCTGCAGTTTCCTGCCAGTAAGTAGATGAGAATGTGCCATGAGAGCATCAGCATGAACAAGAACCGCCTCGTTGAATTAGATCACAGGATCATCAGCCCAGCATTTTCTGGAATACTAATGTATTCCAGGTAAAAAAGCGAGATCTATTGGATGTGGCAAGGACTTAGCTCAAGGTAAAGAGCTCACTTAGCATGTTAGAACTAGCAGTGTGATTGATGTCCACATTTCCCAGCCACATTTTTTCTTTATTCCCTCTTCCTTTGGGGAATGGCCATAGCTCCATGACACAACACAGGCTTTGCATGCAGAGGGTTGCAGGTTCACTCCCCACTCTAAGGCCTCCTCCACACGAGACGTTTAATGAGCCTTGAAGGCTCATTATAAATTTTACCTCCACACCAGCGGAGCGCAAAACGGGCGTACAGGCGCGTTATCTCCCCGATAATGCGCATTTTCGAATGTGCGTTAAATAGCGACTTTTATTTTTCTCCGGCCGTTAAAGCGCATTTTCGCCGTGTGAACAAGCGATTATGCGCATTAACGTCTTCTAAAGCGCTTTTTGGACATCAATTAATGCGCTTCACCACCTCCCGTGCAGAGGGATTAGGCGTAAATGCGCCTCCGCGAAAATGCGCATAATCCCCGAACCGGGCGCAAAAGCGCATCCTTGTGGAGGGGGCCTAAAAGATCTCAGGGAGCAGAGCTGATAAGGACCCCTGGCCTAGGGTGCCCAAAGGCAAAAGAGGATGGGCCTCATGCACCTTTTATAGTTGAGGGTTTCAGCAGGTGTCACTTGCTATGCTGAAATTCCTTCTGAAGATGTGGTAGCCCAGTCCTCTTTTGCAGCTGGCCACTGTACTCCACCAGAGACCTTAGAGACTGAGTGTTATCACACAGGGGGAAATCGTGTTTGCTTACCATCACTTCTCTGCTCACGCGTTTGTCCCTCATTACTTCCCCTTTTGAAAGAGGAAGTAAACAACGTGCACGTGGTCCATTCAGTGGGCCGTTTTGATGGTGCTCGTTCTCCTGCACACAGCAGGAGATAGCGGCAACTTCCAACTTTAAAAATAAGTTGGACTTACTGGGAGGGGGGTTGTCACGTGAAGAAGGCTAGAAGGGGCAGGAGGCAGACAACGTCATGAGGGACCCGTGAAAATCTGTGAGTGCCCAGTAATAAGCATACAATAAAAGGCTCATCTGATGGAGCTTACTGTCAGAGTGGACAATCCTGAGCTGGGTGAGCAAATCGTCTGACCTAGTTTAAGACAACTTCCTACATCCAACTTTTACATTAGCCCAAAATGTATATTTATGGCAATATTTTAAAACTTACAATGATGCTTGGACCAGACTGATTTACTAACTGATTGGCTGGCTGGCTGGCTTACTCAGAGACCTAAATGATTATGGTATTTCTGGAAAATAATTCTAGATTTATCTGAGAATGGGACACATTTCTTTGCCAAAATGCATATATCTCCAAATGGGCAAGCCATTCCTATACTAGCTAGATCCTAAATTTAAATTTAAGCTACATTTAACCATTGTAGTGGTTTTGGCACCAAATCAACAATTTCAGCACTTTTTTGCTTTTTCGGGGGCATCATGCGGACTGTGGCTTGCACCAGGGGTCGGGGGGGGGGGGGGAGAAATGGACCTCAGACCTCCAGAGGTCCCCCCCCCCAAGCTAAGAAATTGGTTTTTGGTAGACATATAATACAGCTTTACCCAAGTCCAACACATCTGGAAGACACAAGGTTGGGGAAGTGTTCCTAAGCATAAACAGAACACTCCAGGCACAGAAACAAAAGATTAGCTTTTATAGAGTGAGGCACAATACAAACTAAGATTCCTGCTTGGCTACAGTATCAGGTGAGTCCTTACTAACAAGGTAACACTGAAATAAGTCTTCCCCCTCCAAGCAACACAAACCAAATACACACGTCATTACAGTGGCCCATCTAGTACACCCCTGGTTGCTAGAAAAGTCTAAAGATGAAGATTAAAATAAAGTATCAATTAAAAAATAATATGCCCCTCAAGGCAAGTTAAGTTGAACGGAGGATGTGTTTGTTCAGATTTTAAGCTAGAACTAGGTTGTTACTGTTGGAAATGGAGAGTAAGGGCAGAATATGTCCCATTAGACTCCCCTGGAGAATCAATTATCTTTAAGACGAATGCCTAGGGCTTCGGATGGCTCATTTAGGCTGCCTCTACAAGAGGCATTTAAAGCTCTTTCAAGGCGCATTAAAAAATTTACCTCTACAAGAATGGAGCACAAATTGGGCATAGAGGCGCGTTTTCTCTCCGATTATGCGCATTATCGAATGCGCGTTAAATAGCGAGTTTTATTTTGCTCCTGCCGTTAAAGTGCATTTTGCCTATGTGAACAAGCGATTCTCCGCATTAAGTACTTGTAAAGCGCATTTGAAACAACCGGTAAGGTCACCAGTTGAGTGCTCAATTACCTCCTGCATACAAGCATTTACAATAAAGCGCTTCCACGATTATGCGCATAATCGGCTAACCAGGCGTCAAACGGAATCCATCTAGAGGGGGTCATAGGCTCTATACCTGCCTAGCTACTGAGGAGACATGCAGGATCAATTTGAAACAAGCTGCTGGAAATGTATTTACATTGAGGCCGTAGAGTCCCTGCAGCAAGCTCTTTCACGGCCTCCATTAGCACACCTTGTAATATCATGCACTTCACAAGACCAGCCCAAGAGATTTTGCTGTCTGAGTTGAAGGACAAGACAGTTCCCCCTCCCATTCCATGTACAAAAACTGACTGGACTGACAATGAAATCTTTCTTCAAGACTAGCAATGGAAGAGCATCCTCCAACACATGTGAAGGGAGCAGGCTAGCTTAGGGGACACAGGGGAGCCACTTTCCTCCAATACTTTGCTGCCACCTCCTGGCAACTGTCTCACTCTGCCTACTGGTAGGGCCGGCCCTGGCATTTGAAATAATCCAGCGGCCCAACCCCATCAACTGCCTTTGATGAAGTAAAAGAGATCTGGCATAATTTATGTCATTGTAGAGGATTAATTGTAATTGAGCTAGTGTAGCACAGTGGCAAAGTCTGCATGCCTCAATTATGGAATAAGGCCTATTGAACACAGTGGGACTGACTTCAGAGGAAATATATATAGGATTGCAGTGCATGAGACTGAGGCCTCATCTACAAGAATTCGGCTTTACGCCTGTTCCTCCGATTATGCGCATCTTCTTGGAAGTGCTTTATCGTAAATGCTTGTATGCAGGAGGTAATTGAGCACTCAACGGGTGACCTTACCGGTTGTTTCAAATGCGCTTTACAAGTAGATAATGCGGAGAATCGCTTGTTCACATAGTCAAAATGCGCTTTAACGGCCGGAGCAAAATAAAACTCGCTATTTAATGTGCATTCGATAATGCGCATAATCAGATGTTTAAAGCGCCTCTACGTTTCCAATCAGGAAGAATCTGGTTCATACCTACTACGCTTCTGTCACAACTCACAATGTGGCCTTAGGCAGATTTCTCTTTCAGCTTCAAGTGAGAGAATGCGGGTGGGGGTGGGAGGGGAATCCAGACAGAAGCCAAGAAACCACCAAACAATTGGTAGCTTGGGGAACGGGGGTGGGGCAACCTGGAGATCCCTGGAGGAGCAGATTGGAATTTGGTTCCCAGGCCTGAAGTTTTGCGCCCCTCTATGCAAGTCCCATTCATTTCAAGAAACTTGCACAAGATAACACATTTCTGGTCATTTGTCTCACTTTAATCAGAAGCCCCTTTGGCAAGTTAACTTACTTTGAGCATCATCACATGGGGGGAAATTGTGTTTCCTTACCGTCACTTCTTCATACCCACGTTTGTCCCTGATTACTTCCTCTTTCAAAAAGTAGCGGCAAGTTCCGTCTCAAAAATAAGTCGGACTTACTGGGGTGTTTTTTGTCACACAAAGAATGCTAGAAAGGACGCAGATGACATCGTGAGAGGGACCTACGGAAATCTGTGAGTGCCCAGCAACAAATTTGGGCATACAGGTTTGCAGGGTTATTCTAAGCTTCTCTCCCCCACCTCCACAAAGACACAAACACTGCATAAGTAGTTATGACCACCCCTCAATTTGTAAGTGTCCCCCAAGAACTGTTTCTAAGCAAAACAAAAGAAGAGAAAAGAGGGAAAGGCCAATGAAGGAAGACGGAAGGAAGGAAGGAAGGAAGGAAGGAAGGAAGGAAGCCCACTTCCTTTTTACCATTTCTCTCATCTGTTTCTTTTTAAGAAACAACCTAACTCATTAAATCCTGTATGCCCACCTACACAAAAACACAGTTGTACACAATTTCCCCCCACTGCACAAAAAATGTGTCCACGTACACATCAGAGTAAACTAATGTGGGAGAGAGCAATCTTCTGTGCTGCTCATCAGAACCAGCTACATATGGAGCACTAAGAATTATTCCCTCTTCCTCATACAGGATGATCTATGATATATTGGTCAAAGTGACCTTCCTGTGCCACATGCCTGCTGCTCCTGGTCACTGCTGCTACAGGGTTAATATTTAAAAGATCACCTTATGGCTGAGTGCTTGGTCTACTCCACTTAACTAGTATTGGCTCAGTGACTTGATGCAAGGGTTGATGTCACTCACTAACCTGGCCACAGACAGTGCTGGGACTAGAAATGTGAAAGTTGGGTGGTGGTGCATGGAATGAAAACATTCTTGAAGGAATCTATGAAAAGCTTCTCTTTTGTTGTGATGAATCTATGAGCTGTATGCATTTTAAATGGTTCTTGGACTCCCCTTGTGGTATTCATTTCAAACTGCGATGGTGGTGTGCTTTGAAATTCTACATCTGTTGTTTTGTTTGCTCAGAAACAGCCAGGTGATAACTGCTGATGCAGCTAGATCCATGATGCAAATGACCGAATCTAATTTTTCTGACTGGAAACCTAGTGCTTCATAATTAATATTTGCTCAGACAATATTAATTAAGGGAAATAACAGAGAGATCAAGAAAGAACTCCTTGTCTTTAGCTAGAGAGGTGGGGGTGATTGGAGCAAGGCTGACTCCAGGTTTGCCAGGGGGCAGACAAAGTGTCCTCTGGTGGTGGCCCCTTTCCATTGGCGGACCCCTCCTAGTTGCCCTGACAGACTTATCTGGTGCCAGGTAGTGGGTGGGCAGTAACCAGTAGTACTCCGAGTGCCAATGGGCAACTAGCTGTAACCACCATTTTATTTTCTCACAGTGAGAATGATGCAACATCTTATCAGGGCAATGTCAATGGTGGCTAGATGTGGTTTTCCCATTGCTGCTCAGAGAGCTGGACCAGATTTTTAAGAAAGGGGGGTGCCCAGGACAAGGATCAGCACTGAGCACTGATGAGGTGTTGGGACTGCAACAGCTGCCCGAGGATGCCAACTGCTGAAGCAGAAGAAGGAAGAGTGAGTTTGATTCATGCCTTTTCCCTAATCATTACACCCAAATCTCTAAGCTGTGAAAAAATACAAATGGACTAAGGCTGCAATGCTGGCTAGGGAATGCTGGGAGTTATATGACTTTTTTCTTTCTGATCATGCATACGATTGTGCCTTCAGGCAGCTTTCTCCAACCCAGTGCCCCAGATGTGATGGACTGCAACTGCCCATGGCCATGCTGGCTAGGAATGAAGAGTGTTGTAGTCTAGGACCCCCTCTAGATGGATTCCATTTGACGCCTGTTCCTCCGATTATGCGCATCTTCTTGGAAGCGCTTTATCATAAATGCTTGTATGCAGGAGGTAATTGAGCACTCAACAGGTGACCTTACCGGTTGTTTCAAATACGCTTTACAAGTAGTTAATGCGGAGAATCGCTTGTTCACATAGGCAAAATGCGCTTTAACGGCAGGAGCAAAATAAAACTCGCTATTTAACATGCATTCGCTAATGCGCATAATCGGAGAGAAAACGTGCCTCTATGCCCGATTTGCGCTCCGTTCTTGTAGAGGTAAATTTTTTAATGCGCCTTGAAAGAGTTTTAAATGCCTCTTGTAGAGGCAGCCTAACACATCTGGGGTCACCAGGTTGGGGAAGGCTAATTGGGAAACAAGTGTAATTATTTCAAGCAAGGCTTCACATATGTTTGCAAGAACTTTAGATCCTTTTAGCCCCTAATAAGATTGGTTGGTCTCTGCGAGAAATGTATCCTGGGCGTGATCAAGTTGTTGATCGTGCACCCTCAAGACACAGCTGGAAGGAAGCAAGATGAAGGGCTGCAGGGCAGGCCAAACAGCAGGTCTCTGAAGGAGACAGGGAAAGAATGTCCCAGAGATGCCTCTGGATGCTGCCAGCAAGTTGGGATGCTGCAGCTGACATCATCAAAGACAATGCACATCCCAAGGGCCAATATGGAAGGTTACTTCTCCAAAATAAAATCCAAACATTATTTACCTTCTGGAAAAGCCCCAGAATTTATTTAACTCAGAGTTTTCAGTGTTTTACATAGAGAGGGCAGCATGGCTGATTCAAGATGTGTAGCTGGCTCAGATGAAGAACAAGATGGCGCCCCGTTGCCATTCCACATACAAACTCCAGCTGGACCAGTGGTTGAATCTTACTTCACCACTGGCGATGGGACAATGGCCTTCACCACACCTGAGGTGATAGGCTAGTTTAGAGGGACCACAAGAGAGGTTGTGAGCCTATCTACACTACTGCTTTAAAACGGTTTAAAACTGTTTATAACAGTTTTGAGAACTGTTGGGGCCCAGGACACACTCCATATACAGTTTTCAAAATGTTTTCAAAGTATTTTATCCGGCGTGTGTAGATAGGCTCTGTGTGGCACACACAGTTCTGTCCTTTGACAGAGGAGAACAGCTAGGGAGTCCAGGAGGAAAACCCATGAGGCTGCCACCACTACTATTCCCCAGCAATCACTACTTGAGGCAGTTGATTCATTCTGTCTAACGGTAGTCTGGCCCTAGCTGACAAGATTAGGATTGCCAATTTCTAACTGAGAGGTAGTGGTGGTGGTTCTTGTACCCATAGTAGTTACGTGAGAGGAGAGGAGTACTTATGTGGCAGTACTGTGATGGCAGGATCTGCCCCATTGAATCCAGCTATACAGCTACATGATAACACAAGAGCTCTCGTAAGACTAAAACTGGTTCTTCTTCCTTGGCAAAGTGCCCTGTCAGTCATAAAACTACCTCAGTCAGCCCTGGTGTAAGACAAATGGCTCTACAGAACAGAGTTCCTGTTATTCAGATTAACTGGTTAAAATCCAACATAAATCCTACTTAGAGTAGACTAATTGAAATGAATGGTATTTCAGTTAGTCATGACTAACTGAAGTCCCATTTATTTCAGTTAGTCTACTCTAAGTAGGACATAAATTGGATTTTACCCATTGTCCTGTTCCAGTACAGAATGATACTCATATATTTTTTACTCAGACATACAACACAATCATAAACATGTTTCTCAAAAATACTTCCCACAGAGTTCAATGAGACTTATTTCCTAATAAGTGTGTTTAGGATTACATCCTTAGAATAACAACATCTCAGAGATGAAAAGGAACAATGGTAATCAAGTCCAAGCTCACTGTCCAAAAGGGGAGGGGATGTAGCTCAATAGCAAAGCACATGCCTTGCATACAGAAGGTCCCAAGTTCATTCCCTGCCGTCTCCATTATTTTTTTTAAAAAAAGGACCAGGTAGCAGGTAATGTGAAAGACCTCTGCCAGAGACCCTGGGGAGCTGCTGCCAGTCAGAGCACACTGTACTATGCTAGATGGACAAATAGTATCACCTGATGTTAAGCCTATGTCCCCAGTGCAGCAGCACCTACTAACCAGACTCCCACAGATCAAACTACTCAATGGCTGGTTTAGGACAACACATTAAGCAATGGAGGGGGGGAACAATCATCAGTTGTGTTGCTTATTGTGTTGTGTGGAGGGTAACACGCTACTCACAAACTACTGACGGTATGCTATTCTGCCCAAATAAGCAACGGAGAGAAACAATTGGCTTGCAAGTTGTTTAGCTCAAAGCCAGTTGTTTAAAGTGTTGTGTGGAGGGGTGAGTGTGTTAATAGCATGCGGTGAGTGGGTTAAAACACAAGCCCAAAGAGGCAGGCGGCAAGAGTGACCAAAGTGGCGGCTGCCACTCTGCTACAACTGGCACAACTTTCAGAGGCTGCTGGGATAGCACGGGAGGACTTAGGGAGGAGGGAGGGAGGAGAGCAGGGTGGGGGCTGTGTCAGTCAAATGCCAGGTTGACTATTAGTCCACTCAACGCCAACCCCAACCGCCTACAGTTGCGTAGGAATATGTTGTGTGGGGAGTACCCACAAAATAACCAACTGTGAGTTGGTTACTCAACCCACCATTGACTAAAGCGTTGTCCAAAACCAGCCAATGTGTGCAACAACTTGCATGTTGTAAAAAGCATGCCTGGAGGACAAGTCTTGAGCAGTGCCAGCTCCAGATTTTTGGGGGGCCTTGGGCAAGACACCCTCCATGGACCCCCTCCTTCAATGTCTCTACCTCCTCACTGCCATTGTGACCAGCTGTTATTACTCCTTCTCCTTTGTCTCAGCATTACCACTACTCAATTGCTTGACAGGTGGAAAGCCATTGAGCATGTAGGTAGTGGCATCTACTGCTCCTCCTTCTCACCACCTCTTTTGTCTGAACCAGAGTGAAAGGCAGGTAAATAAGCAGGTTGCAATGATGAAGAGGAAGAGAGGGTCCAGGGGGCTCTTGTCACTGTCCCACCCATTCAGTGTGGCCCCTCGGCAGATCATAGGGTCATAGAATCATAGAGTTGGAAGAGGCCTATGAGGTCATCAAGTCCAACCCCCTGCTCAGTGCAGGAATCCACCTTAAAGCATACCTGACAGATGGTTGTCCAGCTGCATCTTGAATCCCTCTAGTGTGGGAGAGCCCACCACCTCCCTAGGAAATTGGTTCCATTGTCATATTGCTCTAACAGTCAGGAAGTTTTTCCTGATGTCCAGCAGGAATCTGGCTTCCTGTAACTTGAGCCCATCATTCTGTGTCCTGCATTCTGGGTTGATCAAGAAGAGATCCTGGCCCTCCTCCGTGTGATAATCTTTCAAGTATTTGAAGAGTGCTATCATGTCTCCCCTCAATCTTCTCTTCTCCAGGGTAAACATGCCCAGTTCTTTCAGTCTCTCCTCATAGGGCTTTGTTTTCAGACCCCTGATCATCCTCATTGCCCTCCTCTGAACACGCTCCAGCTTGTCTGCATCCTTCTTGAAGTGTGGTGCCCAGAACTGGACACAATAGTCAAGATGTGGCCTAACCAGTGCCGAATAAAAGGGAACCAGTACCTAGCACGATTTGGAAGCTATATGTCTATAAATGCAGCCCAAAATAGCATTCGCTTTTTTTGCAGCCACATCACATTGTTGGCTCATATTCAACTTGTGATCTACAACAATTCCAAGATCCTTCTCGCTTGTCGTATTGCTGAGCCAAGTTTCACCCATCTTGTAACTGTACATTTGGTTTCTTTTTCCTAGATGTAGAACTTGGCATTTATCCCTATTCAATTTCATTCTGTTGTTTTCAGCCCAGCACTCCAGTCTACCAAGATCACTTTGGTTTCTGTCTTCCAGGGTATTAGCGATCCAACCCAATTTTGTGTCGTCTGCAAATTTGATAAGCATTCCCTGCACTTCCTCATCCAAATCATTAATAAAAATGTTGAAGAGCACCGGGCCCAGGACTGAGCCCTGAGATACCCCACTCTTTACCTCCCCTCAGTGTGAAATGGTACCATTGCTAAGCACTCTTTGGGTCTGATTCTGTAGCCAACTGTGGATCCACCTAACAGTTGTTCCATCTAGTCCACTTTTTCACTAGTTTGTGAATCAGAATGTCAAGGGGCAATTTGTCAAAAGCTTTGCTGAAGTCAAGATATACTATGTCCACAGCATTCCCATAGTCCACAAGGGAGGTTACCCGATCAAAAACTGAGATCAGATTACTCTGACAGGATTTGTTCTTGACAAATCCATGCTGGCTTCTAGTAAGCACTGCATTGTTTTCAAGGTGCTTACAGATTGACTTCTTTATAATCTGCTCCAAAAGTTTCCCAAGGATGGATGTCAGACTGACTGATCTGTAGTTCACAGGTTCCTCCTTTTTGCCCTTTTTGAAGATAGGAACAACATTAGCCCTCCTCCAGTCATCTGGCACTTCACCCATCTTCCATGATTTCACAAAGATAATAGACAGTGGTTCTGAGAGTTCTTCTGCCAGTTCCTTTATTACTCTAGGATGCAGTTCATCAGGCCATGGAGATTTGAACTCATTCAAAGAAATTAGGTGTTCCTTGACCATTTGTTTATCAATGTCAAACTTCAATCCTTATCCTTCAGCAGGTACTTCACTTTTTCCTGGGGGGAGGGCATAGACCCGCTTTTGAGAGAAGACTGAGCCAACGTAGGAATTGAGCACTTTGGCCTTTTTTTGTCGTCTGTTCCTAATTTGCCATCCTCATTAAGCAGTTGAACCACCATTTCTTTCCTCTGTCTTTTACTATTCACGTATCTGAAGAAAGCCTTTTTATTGCTTTTAGCATTCCTCGCTAGCCTCAGCTTCTTCTCAGCTTTAACCTTCCTGACACTGTTCCGGCACTCCCGTGCTATTTGTTTGTACTCTCCTTTTGTAGCCTGGCCTTCCTTCCACTTCCTGTATGTATCCTTTTTTATTTTCAGGTCATTTCTAAGCTTTTTGTGGAACCACATTGGTTTCTTTAGTTGTCTTCTGTCTTTTTTCTTTGTTGGAATTGTTTGTAATTGGGCCTTTAAAAATTCCTTTTTAATAAAACTTCCACCCATCTTGGACTCCTTTTTTCATTAGGGTCACTTGCCATGGGACCTTACTTATCATAGTTCTGAGTTTATTAAAATCGGCTTTCCTGAAATCCAGAGTATGCAGATGGCTACACTCAGCTTTTACTTCCTTTAAAATCAAGCACTCAAGTATGACGTGGTCACTTTCCCCCAGAGTTCCCGTAACTGCCACTTTATCCACTTAAGTCCTTCCTATTGGTCAGTATCAAGTCAAGGATAGCTGTTTCTCTAGTTCCTTCATCTACTTTCTGTAGGAGAAAGTTATCAGCCACACATGTCAGGAATTTCTTGGAAGGGGCAGTTTTGGCAGAATTTGTCTCCGAACTGATATTGGGGTAATTGAAGTCCCCCATTACTACTTGCTTGACCATGCCTGCATATGATACCGGCCCTGCTTTTGAGTATTCAAGGAAGACAAGAGACACATGCCTGAGGGGAAAGTAACTCACCACCATCACAGCCTCTGACTTTCTGGTCAATTTGACCCTTCCTAATTCCAAATATGGCATGCAATACATGTGAGTGAAACCCATCCACTAAATTATTATCCATGTGTTTAGGTTTGGGTGTCTTCTAGGCAGGGAACCAGTGTCGGTGTAGCATTAGATTACAAAATGTTAGCTGTTTGCTTTAGAACTGAAGTAATGCACACGGCTGTCTAAATGGCCTTGCCATAAAACCATTAGGTCCAGGGTCTAAAATTATCTAGTTGCACCACTGCAAATAGGTGGTCTTTACAGTGGGAACCATATTGATGTATGATATATATATGTCTGTGAATGAGAGGCCTTGCTTTGGAGAAGACATTTCCAACAAAAAGTCAATGTGTAAGATTGGTGAGTGAGTCACTTCTTCTGGCTCAAACATGTTTGGATTGTACATTTCAGAACATTAGAAGAGCCCTCGTGGGTCAAACCAATAGTCTATCACATCCAGCATCTTGTTTTCCATAGTGGCTGGTCAGAGGAAACTCATAAGCAAGCCATGAAGACATTAGCCTTCTGCTGTTGTAGCGTTCCAGTCATACACCACTGAATTATCACGCCTAATGATAATAATTAATAGACCTATTCTCCAGGAAGTTGTCTAACCCCCTTTAAAATTATCTAAAACAGCAACTTAGAAAAGTTCATCCTGGTAGGAATTCAGTTTAACTTAAAGTAGAGGTGGGCAACCGGTAGCCCCTGGCCATAAGTGGCCTGCACACTAATTTTAAAAGCGCTCTGCAAGTGATCAGTTCCTCTGCTGACATCCTATTGGGTGGGAATGAAGAGGGAGAGAGGGAAGGAGAAGAGGGTGACAGGAAGAGAGAGGCAGGGGAAGAAAAGGGGGTGAAAAAAAGAAAAGGAAGTGTCCTGCCCACTTTTGGTTCTGACCCCGCCCTCACTGGCATGTGGGTCCAACAGATTACCCTGAGGGAATGCAGCCTTCAGCAGAAAAAAAGATTTAAAGATGGATAAATTGAGCCTTCCTAATTCCAAATATAGTGAAACCCATCCACTAAATTATTATCCATGTGTTTCAGTTGGGTGTCTTCTAGACAGGGAACCAGTGTGGGTGTAGCATTAGATTACAAAATGTTAGCTGTTTGCTTCAGGGAGATTAAAAATCCAGAATCTGAACTTTACTTTTAAGAAATGGATTGTCTTGTTTGTTTCAGTGGAGCCCTTCACTGCTGGGTTGCCAGGTTGCAATCCAGGTAATGTGAGTCATTGTAAATTCCCCAGTGCAGATGAGAGAAGAGGTCACAGCTTCTTCCATCTGTTCTTGCCGTGGTCTCATCAACTGCCCCCTTCTCTGCCCACAATGAGGCACTCTTGAAGTCTTCCTTGTTACAGCAGATGGAGAAGAGGTGATGGACAGTAACACTAAGGGAGCAACATTGGCAGAGAAGTCACGGCTGCCTTTTCCTCCACTGCACCAAGGAACATAAACCTACATGTATGTTTTCTGGGTTGCAGCCTGGCAACAATTTCCACCGGCCTAAGGAATTGTTACTTGCTAATCTTCTCTTGCAAGGCAGCCTTCCATACACAAAATTCACAGCCACCCAGGCAGTTCCCAGAACTAAAAAAAACAAAAAACAAAATATAAACCGTTACCTTCTCCTTCTTGGAACTGTCCATCCTAGTTCTGTGATCCAGCATTGGGGCTGCTCTCAGCAACACCAGCCGGCAATCTCTCTCCAATCCGTCTCCCACAAAGTCAAAAGATGCACAATGCCAATTTCCTCTTCTCCCCACCCCTTTCTTCCTTGGGCTTCTTGCTCGTCTTTAGCGGAGAGGGCAGTAGCTCTTCCTGTCGCTGTTGAGGATATTCCACTTTCTTAGGTTGTTTATTTCATGTATATGGTTGTTTCCTCTCCTTTTGAAGTTGGGTGACATGTGACAAGATTTCCCCTTCCGCTTTACCTTTGGTCTCTGGATTTCTCCCTGCCTCAAGCGTGGTGTTACTGGCCTTCTCCTCGTTTTGTGTTTCACTTGGTGGTATATCGAGAAGGAGCGTCCATCCCATGAGGCTCTGTTTTGTTGAGCTGCATTGTGATGAAGGCAATGCAACAAGGCCCTTCCCAGCAAAAAAAGTTCTCCCTTCCTCCCAGGTAACAGAGCATGGGAGCGTTGCGTATGTGCCTTTGCCACTTGCCGACTTCCTTTCAATTCAGCTCAATCCTCACCATCAAGCTTATTTACTTTCTCACTTGGTGACGTTCTCCCATTTTGGCTGTCCACATAGCCTGCTTCCTGGGATCTCAAGGCTAACCCTGCATTGCCATGGCAATTGGTGAAATCCGGTTGCAGTACCACCTCCTTTGTGCCCCTCCTCTCCTGGCCTTTAGAGCTGTCATGCGGAATATTGCTACCATGGGAATAGCGCTTAATTCAAATGGGCATAACAACCACATTATCTCTTTGTTGCTGCTACAGCAACCACTCAACCGCACAACTTAGCAACCTGTTCTGCTCCCATAGCGGCACTGGGTCACAAAGTCCATTTCCAAGGGGCAAAAGGTTACCCCTCCCCACTCCCTTAAAAAGTAGGTAAGTGCTTCCATAACTAGCCTGGGGAAAACCAAAGAGAAGTGGGAGTGTCCAAAGACAGAGTGTCCGCTGTTCCTAAGATGGAAACCTTGTCCGCATCCACATCATCATTTCTTTTTTCAATATTTGTCATTAGAGTCAACAACCTGAGTGAGAGCCACTGCTGCCCTCCCTGTGCTATTAATAGGCAGCAGGAAAGACAGATCTGGCCATTAGTTTAAAGAGATGAAAAATGAAAACATCCATGCTGGATTCCCAAATACTCATTCAGACTGGTACTGGCACTGATGCCACCTAGGCAGTTGGCTAAGGAATGGATACACCACCTGAACTGGCTACCTAGAGAAAGATTTTGTAGTTCTAAAACTTTTGGCTGATTAGTTCAAATCAATATGCAGAATTTCCAATGCACCATATTTTGATTTTCTCAACTGCCATGATGCTCTTTCTCCTTGATCCTCTCAATCTTCATCTCAATACCCCCTCCACCCATCTTTCCCTCGGGCCTAACTCCTCCACTGTCCATCTCGCAGGTCCATACTTTTTAGCCCCACTGCTTTCTTTCTCTGTGTTCCTTTAATCAGTTCTAGTTCTGGCTCTGCCCACTACTAGCTTCTGCCCTGCTCTCCACCAACATGTGACCCCTAGAAAATACCCCACAAGGGAATGTGGCTCTCAACAACAACAAAGTTGCCCATACATGTTCTATGCCACTGCCTTTCTCTCTTCTTTCCTTAGGCCACCAGGGTCAAGTCATTTCCTTTAGCTCCTCATCTAGTGGGTCCTTTCCTACCCAGATTCCTGGTCTTTCCTATCACTGCCTGACCACACAGCTGTGAGGTTGTATCTACTTTCATCAGATCAGTTTCACTGATTGTCATCATTCAATCATTGCAACCTTTGCCTTGAGCACTTACAATATTCCTAGATATCCTAGCTTTGCAACAGATGGAAATGCAAAGAGGCACTAGTCTTTTCTTAGCCCATTGCATGTATGTTCAATCTTTTCTGGTATTAATGATAAAGTTCAGCTGTCGCAGTCACACTTTGCTCCCAGATGGGGCTTTTATTGTGCAATCACCCTGACTTCCATTTTTTTATTTTTAAATCACTTTTCAGGATAAATTCTCCTCCCAAGAGTTTACAATAGTCAGCAAAACAACATAATATGGTCACAGAAAAACAAAATTAAAATATTAAAACAACAACAGCATATAAATCAATACATCAGATAAAACAATTCGATAAAAATAGCAGCAGCTAATAAAAACATTAATTATTTTCTTGCAGGTGGAGGCCAATTTCATATGTGTCAAGCTGCTATCTTGTACCATCTTTCCTAGGAATAAGCCCAACTGACCTCAATAGATTTACTTCTAAGTAAATTTTCATAGGACTATGCTGTTAGGCTGCTATCCTAAATATACTTACTAGAGAGTAGGGCTGCAATACTATATACACATATCTGGCAGTAAATCCCACTGAACACAGTGGGGCTTACTTCTGAGTAGGCATGTTTAGGATTTCACTGGAATATCCAATGGATAGAGGGGACAATTCCAGGTAAACATGGATAGAATGGCACTGTAAAAATGCTTTTGGGTCTCTATCCCATGGCTGGTATGAATTCAAAAATCATGAATTCAAAAATGCAGTTTTTTAAAAGTGTTTGCATTTAAATAGTTTGATGGCCATGCAGGATAGATTTACAATTACATTTCAACCTTCCTGATGTTTTTGTGTCACTTGTGAACAGATGCATACTATTCTGAAATGCATTGTTAATATTTACGCCACTGAGTTGTGCAAATTTGGCATTTTAACTTCTCCTTTTTGGATACCATTAACAGGCATGACTTTGTTACTCAATTTCTCCTTCTTTCCCATGATCACAGCCACCTGCAATACAACTATTTCTTTCATCAACTCCCGGTCACTGTACCTCAGTTTCCAGTGAAACTGATTAAGTTTGGGTAAAAGTTTTGTAAATATCAGTGGAAAGTTATTTTTCTCCTCCTCCTGGGCTTGTAAGCAAATCAGTGATAGTGTGTATCCTCATAGTTATTTTAAAAAAAAATGAGGAAGCATTTGTGAAACTGACAAAACTTCCTCCAACTGTCAGTTTCAGGAGAAATCCTTGAAGGAAATAGAATAAGACAGCTGGGCGGGCAGTGCAGAAAAGGATAAAGAAAACAAGATTGTGCAGAAAACAAGAAAGAGCATTGTGGCACCTTAAAGATTAACAATTTTATTATGGTATAAGCTTTTGTGGACTGTAGTCTTTAAGGTGCCACAAGACTGTTGCAACAGAGTAATGCAGCCACCTCCCTGAATACAATAATTATACACTGTCAGCAACAATGTCATGATATGGTTGCATATTACCGGAATTGCAGGGAAGTAAGGGTCAGCATCTAAAGAAGGCAAACGGGAGACTGCTTTTCTCCACACTAGTTGGAGGGGTTTGGGTGTCATTTAAAGTGTGGAAGGGAGTATAACTTGTGAACTGCAGTAATGCCTAGAAATTGACATGGAGGGAGATTTCTCAGAAACCATAAAAGCATTTGAAAATGACAGTGTGATTTCAGCTTAAGACTGAAATGTTCAACACTACTAGGAGGAAGCGAGTCCACTTCCAAATAAACATAGAGAAATACGGGAAGATGGCTTGGAGAGAGATAGAAAGGAAGCTGCCCATCCTCCACAGTCCCATCATACTGTGCAGAAAATCTTCCTGATTACTGTTTAGAAGAGGTTGGCTATCTTTTGGCTGCCTTTTGTAGGATGTAGGGGCCAAGCACTTCAGCTGGGTGGGGCAAACTCCTTTATCTTTATATAAAAACAAGAGTTCCAAACACACATCCTTCAATTCTGGTTGTGATAATACTCTTCCATATGAGGAGCAAGGGTTGCATGGAGGAATAAGTGTATATTTGAAAATTAAATAGGGTTATAGGATCCTTTTCATTCCAGTGAGCTCAAATAATAATGTTTCCTGGATCAGCCTACTCAGAATATTGCTCTAAAGAAGGGGAAACAAGTTATCTGGGCTATGGTAAATGTGGGAGGGCAGAAAAGCCAAAAGTTGGGATTTAGTCTTTGGAATTTAGCCTCTGAGTTTAATTTGTTTTATTTATAAATAACTTACTTCATTTCCTTTTTCTTTCTTTTAAAAAAGCCCAATATATCATTTTCCTAATTTCTTTGCTAATACTTAGCAAGTTCTCTTAACCAAAGAACTTCTTTTTGGTTAAGAGAACTACAACAAAAGATAGCCGGTAAATTATGAGTCTTCTGCCATTCAAACTTTTTGGGGGGGTTAAGGTACAAAATTAACAGGTAGAGTTTTTATCCCGGCATCTCTATCTGTTGAATTTCTACATGCCAAGGGGTTTTATCAGCACAGCTGTCTACCTCCCTCAAATTATTTTTGCCCAGTTTCTTTTGCACTTTTGTGTGTGGGGTGGCTGCTGTAAACAAATTTAAAAGCCCTGCCACGAAAGGGAGCTGCTAAGCTTCCCTACCTTAATGAAGGTGTGTTTTTTTAAATTAATTCCTATATATTTCCAGATCCCCACCCATTCTTGCCCCGCACATGAAGCATGATGGCAACTGGCAATGGGGAACCGGAAGCTTTGTTAGTAAACCATTTCAACTGTAACCACTTGAGTTCAACCGAGTGTCGTGCGCCCTTCCGCCTCTGACGAATGCGCTACACCTATATAGACAGTCTATGGATTAGTCCCACATACTTGTAATTATAGACATACACCTGGTCTTCCATTTTCCGGGATCGGAAGCCATGTTTTATTTTTTCTGGACAGTGGTATCATTGCCCATAGAAAATGGTAAAAGAGAAAAACAGGATTTCGTGTAATCTGATTTGGAAGTGGGGTATCTCTTTCTGCCTCCCAAATTCCAACAAAACATAGCTGCAAAGACAGACGTCCATGTTGGTGGTAAATGTGATTCAGTTTCGAGTTATAGAACGTAAAAAGTGTGTAGCGTCTGCATGCAAGTCAATGGAGTACAAAACTTCTGCATGCAGGTGAGTGCTGGATTTGGGCTGGGAAGGAGCGGAGGGGGTAATGTGAGCAGATGGTCTTTTGCTTCACCTGAGGGGGTGTTTTTATATGGGCTGGGTTGAGGGAAGGTTAGCTGGCAACCGAAAACAGCCCCAGCCCCACCTCTGAGCTGTAATATTAATCAGAGGGCCACATTGCAGGGCTGTCCTAAACCACAACTGAGATAGGAGAAATGGGTAGCATTGGCAGAGCCATTTTAAACATGTGTTAAGAACTACGTTGTGTATATATCTGTGACATTTTTCACACGTAGTAACACTCCAGTTAGAAAGAGCATGGACTCTTGAGACTGCCGTAAGTATTTTGCTGGGAAAGAGCATGGACAACTCTCCAAAAATCGTGGACTTCTCCAGTGTTTTCCATAAACAGGCTTTGGTTCTGTCTTCTCCCAAATGCGGGTCTATGATCCCCCTGGAAAAAGTGAAGTACAAGCTGAAGGGGCAGGATTGCAGTTTGACATTGATAAACAAATGGTCAAGGAACACCTAATTTCTTTGAATGAGTTCAAATCTCCAGGGCCCGACGAACTGCATCCTAGAGTAATGAAGGAGCTGGCAGAGGAACTCTCAGAAACACTGGCTGCCTCTACAAGAGAGATTTAATGCTCTTTCAAGGCGCTTTAAAAAAATTACTTCTACAAGAATGGAGCGCAAATCGGGCGTAGAGGCACGTTATCGCTCCGATTATGCGCATTATCGAATGCATGTTAAACAGCGAGTTTTATTTTGCTCCGGCCGTTAAAGCGCATTTTGCCTATGTGAACAAGCGCTTATGCGCATTAACTACTTGTAAAGCGCATTTTGGTCATCCCTTAATGCGCTTCGCCACCTCTCGTCGCCTCTCGTGCAGAGGTATTAGGCGTAAATGCGCTTCAGCAATTATGCGCATAATTGCCTAACCAGGCGCAAAACCGAATCCTTGTAGAGGGGACCACTGTCTATTAACTTTGCAAAATCATGGAATTTGGGTGAAGTGCCTGACGACTGGAAGAGGGCTAATGTTGTCCCTATCTGCAAAAAGGGGGAACTTGGGAACTACAGACCAGTCAGTCTGACATCCATCCTGGGGAAAGTTGTGGAGCAGATTATGAAGAAGTCAATCTGTAAGCACCTTGAAAACAATGCAGTGATTACTAGAAGCCAGCATGGATTTGTCAAGAACAAATCCTGTCAGACTAATCTGATCTCATTTTTTGATCGGGTAACTTCCCTTGTGGACTGTGGGAATGCTGTGGACATAGTATATCGTGACTTCAGCAAAGCTTTTGACAAAGTGCCCCTTGACATTCTGATTCACAAACTAGTGAAAAGTGGGCTAGATGGAACAACTGTTAGGTGGATCCACAGTTGGCTACAGAATCGGACTCAAAGAGTGCTTATCAATGGTACCTTCTCACACTGGGGGGAGGTAAAGAGCGGGGTACCGCAGGGCTCATTCCTGGGCCCAGTGCTCTTCAACATTTTTATTAATGATTTGGACGAGGAGGTGCAGGGAATGCTTATCAAATTTGCAGATGACACAAAATTGGGTGGGATCGCTAATACTCTGGAGGCATTAAAGAGACAGCTGGACAACCATCTGTCAGGGATCCTTTAAGGTGGATTCCTGCATTGAGCAGAGGGTTGGACTCGATGGCTTTATAGGCCCAGTCCAATTCTACTATTCTATTTATTATTTATTTATTTATTTCATTTTTAACCCGCCTCTCCATCTAGATCGAGGTGGGGAACAACACTAAATATAAATATAAAAACAATAAAATAGATAAACCATTAAAACAGATAAAAACAAATACATTATTAAAAACATCTTAAAATTAAACTGGATAGGCCTGCCGGAAGAGAGCAGTTTTCACGGCTTTTTTAAATTCCAGAAGACTGCTAATTTGTCGAATCTCCTCCTACTGGGAGGGGGAAACAGTGTTGAATGCACCCCCCCCCCCCGAAAGTTTTCTGCCTAATTTAATTTTGGGTTGTGGCTGTTGTTATTAGATACAGTGGAGTCTGGTGGCTCTGATTTCGGTGGGACGGTGAATCTATTCTGGGTTTCAGTCAGAACCAGCCAGAACTCTAAGGCAGCTATCCAAGGTGCTGAAACTTATCCCACCCCCTAAATAGTTTCAGCATCTTGGATAGCTCCTAGTTCTGGCTGGTTCTGACTGAAATGACTTCACAGCCCCACCGAAATCGGAGCCACCAACCTCCACAGGTTAAATCCGAAAAACAATTCCGTCTGCAGATTCTCACACTGTGACTCTACAGTTTTTCTATCTCTATGGCAGCTAACCGTCGACAAGCCGGCAGCACTTCCGGCTTTCTTCAGGCTCCACATCCGGGTCAAATGGGTCGTGGGCTTCCGCTTCGTTAGTTTCCTCATAGCGTTTGAGGCGAACCTGGTGACGTGGGAGGGGCACTGCCCGGAGCCGAGTCGGACCTCCCCCTTTCGTGTGGTGGGCTAGGGTGAGAATGAAGCGCTTTCGCCCGTTGTTTGTCAACGGCTGAGGGGGAGGGGGAGGAGGAGGAGGAGGGGGGCTTGGCCCTCCACAGGGTCCAGCCAGGGCGAACCCCTCGGGAATGAGCGGGGGAGGGATGGGGATTTGGGGCGCTTTTCCTCGCCGCCATTGCGATGGCTGCTGTGGTTGTGCCATTTCTTATGTCCGATAGGGACGGCCGGATATAGGGGCTTGTGGAATCTATTTGGGGTATATATATTATCACCCAAACGCAGAAATCAGACCTAGGTGCAAAATAGTGGGTGTGGGTGTGTCAGTGGAGTTAATTGCCTGCTGCACCCCGTGAGACATAGGCTGTATATTCAAACATAAACCTTCATCTGAATTATAATGGGTGTGTGTGTGTGTTTATGTGTGTGTGTTCGTTCCTAATGCAGAGAATCAAAAGTGGCTAGTAGAGTTGCACAATGACCTGTCAGTGGCTACTGATATCAATAGCTAGTAGTCCTGGTGGCTAAGTGCAACCTCCAGTGTCAGGGTGCTGTTGCACCATGTCCTGCTTGTGGGTCCCAGGTCTATTCTGTAATTGTTTCAGGGAATCTGTCCGTCAAGCCCAGTATTGCTCACTTTTAGCCATGGCTTTGTAGTATCTCAGGCAGATCAAATCAACCCTTCTATATACACCTTTCAGAGTAGTTTCAGCCTTAATTCCGTGGCGTAGTTTGTTTTATGGAGCACTTTAAAAAAAACTTAATAGACTTCTTGTCAACTAGAGGCTGCTCCAACAGATGTGTGAAGCATGACCCTCAGTTGTTACTAGGAAAATTTCATACCTGTTCTTCAGTCTCAAGGCTCCCCAAGTAGCTAACGATAATACTAAAACAAGAAGAAAAACAATACAATATTAACAGGAGATCGAAACAATGCCAGATTAATGTCAGATTAAAATAACAGTCTAAAAGCTTTAAAATCTCAAAAGTTCTGGGCAAACCAAAAAGCTTCTCTGATCCCAGAAATAAATTGTACTGGCTAAGCCTCCCTGGAGTTCAACAACTAAAAGGGTCAACACCCACCATAAATAAAGGTCTGTGAGGATTATCTTTGTATCTGGGCAATTGGTAGACACAGAGAGCCAATTCACATGTTCAAAATAAGCTTATTAAAATCTTAGTGTGTCTGGGGTGCAATTTCTATAATTATGGTTGTATTCTTGCTGTGTTCAAATTATTATTATTATATCTTGCCTTTTTCTCAATACTGGACCTTTAAAAAAAACACCATAGGGACACTTGAAATATAGCCTCATTCTGGCCCCAATATTTTATACAAAAATGTTGAAGCTTTCTTTGGCAAGAGGTGTGAGCATCTATTATATTGAATGTCTCTTTAAATTATAGGACATGGTGCATTTATCTGAGCTAGATGCATTTATCTGAGATGAATATTTTGTCTTGCTCTAGCTATATTCACATATATACATGACATGGAAATCAGTAGGATTTACTTCAAAGTAAGTGCATATAAGTTTGCAATGTAAGTCTTCAATCTTCCTGTGCTTCATTTTCTGGTGTGTAAAGCATTCAAGTTCAGATATCTAATTAGAAATATGTATTGGCATTTATTTTCACAGTATCAGAAATACAATATGCTATTTTCACTTTTAAACTGCTTGATTTTTTGTATGTGTTTTTCTTCCCTGCTTCCTTTGCTTATGCCATCAAGAATCAGAGAAGCTTAATTAGATACAACGATGAAGCTTTACAGTCTAAGTGTCCTTTACAAAGGAGATCCCAAAGTGCATTTACTGAAAGCTGCCTATGATGTGTCGTCATTTAGCTTTTTCCAGAGATCCAGGTATGTTTCCACAGCATCAGGGACTCTTTCCCAGTTCCCCTTAATGCTTTTCTATGTCCCTTTCAAGGGTTTGAATTTTTACTGTGATGGTCTCCTTTAGATAGTTGCTTGGAACTCACAATGGCGAATGGTAATTAATTCTTTCTAGTCAGGAATTGTCTGTTACTTTAAAAAAACTTAGTTCAGGAAATCTTCTATGCTAGCTGACAAAAATACTTTTTTGTTAGCATAAGTTATGATAGACTCAGCAACTATGATCTTATTTTAAATAATGGATTTAATTAAGGGCTAAGAAGGTTTGCCAGTTGTACCTACTTGAATAGAAATTATATTTTTAAATTGGACTACCCAAAACTGCTACAGCAACTCAAAATCATTTCCCCTCTCTGCGTATGTATTTCTTTGAGTTCATTTTCTTTAATAGTTTTGTTAAAGCATAGCTTAGCCTATAGTTATTCACACAGTTTCTAGGTAAAGGCTGCTACCAAAATTGTTGACAGTTGGGGACCTGAGTTGGATGGACACACCCATTGACACTTAGCTTTTTTATGGGTTTTGTGTTTAAGCTACATTACAAAACTGACTTCCTTTTTTTTAAATGAAATCTTGCACTCTGACTTTCTGGCCACGTTCAAACAACACAATAGTTAACCCTGTGCTAATAGTCAACTCCACGGATGACTATTATATCGTCTTGGGTACCCCCTAAATAGTCATCTGTGGAGTTGACCATTAGCACAGGGTTGACTATTACCCACCCCCAACACCCTCTCTATCCTCCCCACCAAATACTGATGCTGGTTCCCATGACAATCCCCCTTCATGCTGGGTCCCCCTACTGTCAATACTTGGCGCTGCACTATCTTCCTGTTACAATAGTGGGGTGACTTGGCATGAAGGGGTCTTCTCATGGGAACCAGTGCCACATGGGACAATCGCAGCACCCCCATGTTTCCCAGGATGTGCGCATCCCTGCCGATATCCTTAACAGTGTCAGGCCAGCATCTCCCTCCATCTGGCATGGCAGAGGGATATGCTCACCTTATACCGTCAAGGACAGCGTAATGCGAGTGCCTCCCTCCACCGGGCTATCCATTTGGAAATGGGATTGAGTGGATGGAAGCATCCCCCTGTCCATATTCCCAAATGGATAGTGGAAGCGGGGGGGGGGGGGAAGGGAGATGCTCACCTAATGCTGTCCTTGACAGTGTCAGGCCAGTGTGTCCCTCTGCCCGGCGTGGTGGAGGGATACGCTCGCCTGACGCTCTCAAGGACGGCATTAGACAAGTGTCTCCCTTCCCCCCTTCCACTGTCCATTTGGGAATGGGGATGGGGGGATGGAAGCATTCCCCTGACCCAATTTTCAAATGGCTAGCGGAAGGGGGGGATTTCTCCTGCGGTGAGTGTATCCCTCCCCCCACCACCACTATCTATTTGTGGATATCGGCAGGGCGCAGAAAGACAGCGAGTTTCTCCCTCTGCGTCCTGTTGATATCCACAAATGGGCTCCAGGTATCAGGGCAGAGTGGGGGAGATTTCTCCTGCGGGTTGACGCTGCAGTCGCAGGAGAGATCCTTACACCCCTTTGCCCCAAACTCCATTTGTGCACATCCCGGGAAGCACATGGGGAGCTGCACGATCAGCGGCTCCCTACGCGCTTCCCAGGACAGATGACACATGCCTAAAGAGCCCCACTGGGCAAGAGTGGCAGGGGTTTCTGCCACTTTTGCCTCGCGGCTCTGTAAGCACGTGAAATAGTCAATGGAACCCAACATATGACATAATAATCAACAGTTGTGCAGATAGTCAACTGTACATCATTGATTATTTGTGTTGGCTGTTTCTGTGAAATAGCCAACCATTGTGTGGGAAATCTCACCAGACGACACAATAGTCAACGGTGGACTATTTAGTCTACTGTGGACTATTTAATCAACTGTTGACTATTGTGTCATCCAAACCCAGTCTTTGTTTTGAGAAGGCAGATTTAAAGTAAATAATTTTGCGTTGTGTATGTTTTGCAGTGAGTTTTATTGCAATGTCACTGCTATTAAAATTGCTTTTCTTCTGGAATCTATGTGGCTCCCAAAACTATTTGGTGAATGTGGGGAGCTTTGGTTATTAATTGTGGGGAATGCTTCTTTTGTTTTTAGTGTTCAGGAATTCATGACCTTCACAAGTCAGCTGATAGTAGAGCGTTCAGAGCCTGGCAGCAGAGCTTCTGTAAAGGAACAAGGTAAGAGTACACAGTGGTTTGGATTACAGAGAAATGCACAAACAGTTAAATAAGGGTGTAAACTTGCAAAGATTCCAAGATATGGAGCTTGCAATTGAGGCTTGCACTCACCTGCATCTTTCATGTGACAGCTGCTTTTTGAGCAGAAAGACAACATTAGTATTGTCGTTTGGCGGGGTAAATAGTTTTTGTTGCTTCTCTTGATTGAATTGCTTGGACTAAGTTGGTTGCGTTTCAAATCGTCTTTTGAACATACATCTTAATAAGAAATGAAGTGGCCATTGCCGTCCAAGTTATAGGAGAGCATGACTTAATCTTGCTTGTTTGGTGAAATGGTTATCGCTTGTATAATACCATACATTGACTTTAGTCTTGAGTATTTCATTGTGCTCATATTGGTCTTTGATTTAAGTATACATTGTAGGGCAAATGATTGTAGCAGCAACAGAGGGCCAGGGGAATTCTAGAATTCAGTGCAGATTGAATCTGCCAAGTCATATGCTGAACGATGCTTCAGTGTTCCATAGTGGAAAATTGAGCAGCTGCAGAAACTTGCCTGACAACAAATTGCCTGTTCGTTATTGCCCCAACTGAACACAAACTCTGGCCTCCTGAACTAGCTTCAATTTTCCATAATGACAGCATCATTTTGTCCGAATTATTGTGTTCATCCTTCTCAGTAAACTGTACAGTCTTGTACTGTGCCATCTACTGCAGTTGCCTAAAATCTTTCTGACTTTGTCTTGTTCTGTATTATTTCTGAACTTCTCTGATCTTGTATCTTCCATGTAGTGATGCTCCTTGGGTTTACTTTTTTTTTTTTTAAACAGAGTGTTAGGATTTAGAACACAGAGCCCTAACATACGTTTTTTCAGACCAGATAAACATTGAACCCTTATAGCTGTGGAGAAAGCTTGATGGCAGTATCTGATGGAATTTTAGGAACTAGCGGTATCTGCTGGAAATTAAGGATATCTGCCTCCAGTGCTTTGTACAGAACCTTATTCATTCTCCTATGACTACTATTTCCTATCCAATATTTAATCTATCCCCAGTGTTTATACCTTTGCTGCATCTTCTTATTCCCCTATTACTTAGAAAAATACATTTTAATGCGAGATGTGGTTCTATCTTGTCTAGACTAGATACTACATTAAGCAGTCCTAATGTTAGCTATCTTTGTGTTAGCTCTTCCCCAACTGTATTCACAGTGCTGCAGATGATTTTATGGGCTTCCTGAATTTTTGGCCTAGGAGGTTTTTCCTGTGGTGTATACTGTACAGTTCCACACAAACATTGTTCTTCTTTTGTTTGGAAACTGTCCTAGATCTGCAGTGGGGGAATTCCATTCACTTTTTCTGAGTGAAGTCCGTATAAAGACTTGGAGCTGATGAATCCTAGAATCCTAGAATAGTAGAGTTGGAAGGGCTCTATAAGGCCATCAAGTCCAACCCCCTGCTCAATGCAGGAATCCATCTCAAAGCATATCTGACAGATGGCTGTCCAGCTGCCTTTTGAAGGCCTCTTGTGTGGGAGAGCACACGACCTCCCTAGGGAATTGGTTCCATTGTCATACTGCTCTAACAGTCAGGAAGTTTTTCCTGACATCCAGCCAGAATCTGGCTTCCTGTGAGTTCAGAATCTACTTGCCTCCAGAATATGTGATTCTGAAAATGCATGCTGAAATGGGGTGGTCCTAAATGAACTTGTTATCTGACTGTGGTGTACTCTCATGAACACTAAGGAACTTTATGTGGGAACAAATACAAGTCTTTCAGTTTTCTTTTTGCTTCAGAATACCTCTGCCACGTTTATGTGCGGAATGATGGGTTGGCCGGAGTCGTGATCGCAGATAATGAATATCCATCCCGGGTCTGTTTTACCTTGCTAGATAAGGTAAGCTTGCACCAGAGTGAATTGTATCTCTGCAGATGAGCTGCAGGAGAGCATACAGTAGAAGTTCTAATGTGCCTTCAAAGCTAAAGGTCTGCCTCGGTTATAGATAAAACATTGGCTCAATTGGGACATCACACCAAACCATGATTTGTGCTTTTGAAGCCAAGTTTAAGGCTGAGCCAACTGCATTTTGGCAGTTTTGGCATGGGGATGGCTTACACAAATAAAACGGCAACACATGGGCAGCTGTTGGGCAGCAGTAGCAATGACTGAGCAGCGGCTGGCCACATTCCCCCCCCCCCCCCCATAATGAAGAGATGTGATGATACCCCCAGTGGTGGATGCCATTCCCAGCCAGAATAATGCTATACGATGTAGGGAACTGGTGGGGAGAAATTTTGATGGTTGAAAGGAGCACTTCTTGCTGCCTCAGAACAGGGAGTGGAGACAAATTAAGGCTGCAACAAAAGAGATTGGCCAGTTCTTCCCCTCCCTCCAATTCAGCTGAGAGTTTTAAGCCCTGTTCTACCCACACTATAGTTTGAGTTTCCAAACATATAACAGGCAAACTGGTTTAGAGATGCTTGTTTGTTTGTTTTTTTCAGGCACAGCTGTTGCCCTGACTGGTTTGTTGATCAGACATTGTACCAAGCAGATTGCAAATCTTGGTTGGCCAATTTGAACATCAAACCATAGTTAGGCTTCCTTAGCATGGTTGGTATGATATCTGAATTAGGTCAGGTTTGGGGGCATTTGACTTGCAACAACATTATTTATGAAGCCTATTGCTTTTTTATGTTCTGGTCTTCTGGAAAACTGGGGCTTCCCAGGCAATTTGAATCTGACAAGTATCTGAAAAACAGACCAGCTTAGTTTCATAGATGGAACTACTTGGGGTGCCCTCTGCTCAGTGCCTGTGTGTTCTATTAAGGCTACAAACTCAGATTTTTGTTTGGAGTTATTATTGACAATGAGCTTGGTTGCTTCTCAGAACTGCTTGCATATTTACCTGGGTTTTTTTATTGTTGTTGTTTGGGAAAGTCGATGTTGTAGTAGAAAAGATGGAAAGGAAGTTGATGTCACTTGTCTGCTGTTGCAGTTGACAGTAATAATATGGGTTACGCGGGGCTGTTTTTGAAAGTCTGTTTATTTCAACGTTTGTATTCCACCTTTCAGGATTAATACTTCCAAGGCAGCTCGCATCTTATGAACACATAAACAATCCTATGAAATTCATAATAGAATATATAAACCAGGCCAGCCTCTACACACACAAAATAATATGGATGCAATATTGAAAAAGAAAAAAACAATGGAGGAACATTTCAGCCTCTCAGGACATTATGTAATGGACAATAAAGTGGCCCTTCTTGAACAAAAGAAATTCAAAGGGAGAGTCTTAACTTGAAACTGTTAAATTGCAATACATCAAGAGGTTCAATTTTATGACATGTGGCTAGAATTTTATCACATTACATGTGTTAATTAGCTTACCAATGCCAGGGGGGTTGTATTGTTACCAGTTGTTTTGTGAACGTAATTGTCGCTGTCTATTCTTACTGCATTTCATTTCCCTCCGACCTCACTGTTTACCAGACCATGCGTATATACTTCTAACTCAGGATAATGCTTCATGCACTTGGTGAAGTGGACTGAAGACCACAAAAGCTTATGTTAGTCTTTAAGGTGCTGCTTTGTCAGAAAACTCTTTATATTTTGCTGCAACACAGACTAACATGGCTACCCACCTGAAAATATAAAATGTTCTCCCAAGCTCACTATAGTTACCTCAGATAGTGCACATCAAGAGCTATTTGTCCTGCAACATTTCTGGGCTTCAGATTAAATGAACTGGGTTACCATTCTGCTTGTTTTATTTCATCTGGGTACTTTTAAAATTCTTGCCTGAAATCCTGAAGTCTGTGTGCTGGGAGTGAAAGATTCCTACCATTTTTTTGCATTATAGGTGCTTGATGAATTCTCAAGGCAGGTTGATAGGATAGACTGGCCTTCTGGATCCCCAGCAACAATAATCTACACGGCATTGGATGGCTATCTTAGTAAATACCAGGTATGGTTGGACCAAACTAGCAGTTTGAAAGGGAAGAGGCTGTAATGGGCTCTGGTATCTCTGCAAGGCAGCCTACTTGATTCTTCCAGTGTAATACCTTTGTGCACTTTTAATCATGAACTACGATTGATTTCATTTTACTGAACAAAATGTGCTGGGGACTAAAATATGATGCATAGTTTTAACTCAAATGTCAGCTTCTTACCTTTCAGTGTATCTGTTTTACTCTTGTTTAGCCTGATTATTAAAAAAATAGATTGGACTTGTTGATTCAACATCTGGTATGGTGTGATCGAAGATGCTGCTTTGCTAGTAACCTCAGTCCCACATGCATGACTACAGTTAGTTTTTACTATGTTTTGTAAGATGAAGGCTGTTTTTTGGGGGGGGAAACTAATTTGTAAGCAGAGGGGGAAAACATTTTTAATCAAACCTACAGGTGTCAAAATGTTGAAGTGTTTGATTTGGGCCATGCATGTGTGTGCAGCTTTTTGTCTTTGGAATAATCCACTTTCCTGCTTATTCCAACATGGAATTAAAATCCTAATGAGGATCTCTGGTGTTTTGGCTACGGTCTTCTGAAGTAAAATGTATTTATTTTTTAAGAATCCTCGTGAAGCGGACGCAATGACAAAAGTGCAAGCAGAGTTGGATGAGACCAAAGTCATCCTGGTAAGGGACAGCATCTTGTATTACCGTATGGCATTGTCTCACGTGTAAAGTTTATATGGTTTTGATGTGGAAGCACTTTTAAACCAGCAAACTCTGGGAGAAATTTTAGTGGTGAGGTCATTTACTGTGTCTGTGACAGATTTACCAGATTAGGGCATAGGAGGAGTAAAGCTAGTAAGCAGAGATGCTCTTCTATGCACACTGTGGAAGCTGGACTGAGTTTTTGGGAGGTTTTGTCGTGACCACTTCAAAAATGAGGGAGAGGAGAGGATGAACTGTCTCCTGGGCTCCCGCAACTTCACAGACTAGAGCAGAGTATTCCTCAGGCTAGTTGGGAGCTTCATTGGTATCAGCTTCAGATCCCTTTCCCACAAGTCTTCGAAAGCTGCAAAATTACATGCCCCTTTTATTTGAATAGATGTGCTCTTCTGCAGTGTGAGTGGAGTCCCTTGTGTTCTGATTCGTGGGAGTTACTGGCTCTTAAACGAGTCTTTGAAAAGCCACTTGTAATTCTGCAAGCGGAGATGAAAACAAGATGCAATCAGATGGAACTAGGTCATGACTACTACCTTAGCTATGAAGCCCTTTTGCTGCTTATTACGATATCTCTTGAGTTCATCTCTGAGTTCATCTCTAATAATTAATCTAGTGTTCCTTGACGTGGTGTAAAACCTCTTGAATATCCTGTTTTATGCTCATCCCTCAGAGTTGCTACCTTCTCCACAATTTAGGAATGACTTGATTGTAATGAAGTATGTGATTTCCATTCAAATGAATGGATACTTCTAATGGGCAGAGATTGCTGTTTTGAATCCTACTTCCTGTTAGTCTGCCCAAGCAACATGCAGGGGGATTGGGAACTAAGCTGAATTTTAAGCTCCCTGCAGAGCATGGAAGCAGCTACAAAGGGAACTATTTAACATCTCTTAAATCACAGGCTAGTGTTGCCTCTCAGCTGTTCTTCTGGTACAGAGAACTACTTCTCTGGGCTGAGCAGCGAAGCTTTGGGATTTTCTTAATTGGAAGATCTGTATACAACTCTTACCAAGTTTAGATCATGATTGTAGGCATTGAGATTATCTTTAAACATCTGAAAACTGGGTCCTATGCTTAGATATTGGCAAATTCAAATCTAAGTATTGTTCCTGCTGCATCACACAGTCAGCTTTCCCATTATTCTAAAAAGATGCATAAATAGCATTATAGAAGGTCTCTCTTTCTGCAGTCAAAGCTACCAGAATTCTGACAACTTAAACCTCCTATGCTAACTGCCTTCTGTATTCCTCAACATTTGTTTGAAATACTTGTAAAACTAGTTTTTAGCAAACCCAAACCACTTCGTTCTTTATGTAGTCAATTGTCATAGGATGTTTTCACCTTTCTCCCCCCCCCCCCTTCATTTTTTAAAAAAACTTTAAAACTATCAGGGCTCTAATTTCCCCTGTGGAACTGAATGGGAGAGTAAAACTACCAAATGCCTAAATCAGGGATATTCCAAAACATATGTAGGGCACCACTAGCCTAAGCTCCACCAATGCTCTTACACCCCACCAATTCCCATCTGCTGGTGGTTCCCACCACTTGCAGAATGAAGATTTAGCACTTCCAGGTGGAGCTCACATAAGGGAGCTCTGCTTACCTGTCCCAATCAAGAAATTAGATTTTCCACTCATTTCAGGGCTTCCTCTGGGAAGCACTAAATCTGTGTTACTTAAGCGGTGGGTCCCGCTTACACAATGGAATTGGTGTAACCCACCATTTGCGCAACAGAAGCTGCAGGGGCATAAACACCCCCTGGATCTTTCCCATAATCTTTATTTCTAGTAAGGCTTTAAATGTTCCATTGGACCCTAAGCAGACTGATAGTATCAAAAAAAATGTGAGGGGGGTTAAAATAAGTTAAAATTCAAATCTCCTGCCTTCCATACACTGAAGGTGACTTACAAACAAAATAAAAACAACACCCACAAAGTCAGCAGCTGGAATAAGCTATAAGTAGGAGAAAACCTAATATCCAGCATTACGATTGGCAGGTACACCTCCTGGGCAGGAAATATCAAAGAGAAAGTACCAAAACTAAAGGACCTACACTGTAGCTTTTTAAAGTAAAAGAGTGTGGACATGAAGCAGATTTTTCTCCTTCAACATAAAAGGAGGTTCATATAGGGCAAAAACACTCCTTTTGTATAAATGTATTTTTTTTTCTTAGATTTCAGCTTTAGATTTTACACACCTTTCTGGCAGGGCCCAGTGTGAGAATGGAAGGGGATTAATAAATATGTGTAGTGGTGGAAGAAAATTAGAGTTGGTCTGTGTGAAAGCCAGTGTTGTGCAAAGTGCAAACGCCTAGTTCCTTCACTTTAAAAGCAAACTTTCACTTTTTAAGCGTATTCCAAACCACAAACTGCCATGATAAGGCTGGCAGGTGGAGGTGGAATGGGAGCTTGCAAGTTAAGCTCTGCAAGGTGGTGTCATCATAGCCCTATTGATTCATAGACTTGCAGTCTGCAGCAGCTTGTGCATCTGGATTGATAAGATTCACTGGGCCCATACAGTCTCCTCATTTCAGCTTTGTCTTTTCATACTTAGCACAGTACAATGGAGTCTTTGTTAGAACGAGGAGAGAAACTGGATGACTTGGTGTCAAAATCAGAGGTTCTTGGAACTCAGTCAAAAGCCTTCTACAAAACTGTAAGTGTATTCTGGCTAGAGGCCCGATTATTCTGTGACATAAATTCATTCTCTGTCTTTCTCAAAGAATATCTGTGGGTTAGTGAGTGTATGGAGACTTTTGGGGTAACAGGTGGTGGTAGAGTGTCCTTGGGAGCAAGTAATGCAAGACTCTTTAAGCATTACATGTTTCAAGCCTAAGGAGAATCAGCAGGATATTTAACAATTCTCTGGCCCTGGATGTACATGTGTGTAGAGCTCTTACCGATCTGTAAAGCTGTATAAGAACTTGGCAAGAGAAAGAGCATAATTATTGCAGATACACAAGGCTGGATCAATGTAGCTTTCATAAACTTGGAGGAGAGGCAGATTTGGCTTCCTGTTGACTTTTTTTTTCTATTTCAGAAAACAAATTTTGGTTTCAAATTCATCTCTTTCCTGTGAAATATAGTGGCTTGTTGGTCCAATGCATTCTAGTAGGAGCTGCTGTGGTGCTTATGTTCTGCCCTGAGTTTCTTGCAGTAATGACAGCTAGGTTACAGTTCTCTCATGGGGGAGAAGAGTGCATGGTGAATGAGTGTTGACAGCATATAACCATGGCTTCCCTTTGCAGGTGTTTGTATGGTGAATGGGATATAGTCCGTCACGAGCTTCTAGTTCCTTCCTTGGTGGAGGGGCACACTTCTGATTTTCAGGACTTTTGAGAGCATTAAATTGTTGAACTCATAAGGGTTTTTTTCCTATTGAAAAAGTTTTAATAAGTTGAATTGCTTTGTGCTTGGAATTATAAATGGAAGCCCGAATATCCTAGCACTAAAGCTATAGGCATTTTACCTCTCAAATACCTTGTTCTGGTTTGGTCCACGCCTGATCTGAGGAGAACCGCTGATGATTAACATAAAGTTCAATCCCTTGTGCACCCCCACCCCATAGAATTTGGGGTGACCAGGAAAAATGTGGGGAGAAATTCATAGCAGCTACGGAGCACCAAAGGGGTCAAATTAAACTTGCAAGTCAGCTAAATTTGACCTTTTTGGTGCTCTGTAGGAGCTATGGACACCATTTCCTCCTCCATTTATTTTAGGGTGGCCTGCAGGAGGGGGATTGGGAGGGGGGCATAATGGGCCCTGGACCTCCTGAAGTTTTCCACTCATGCTTTAGAACTCCCCCCCCAACCCTGGAAGCAAGGTGGGTGACAAGCAAGCTTTGATGCACCATATATGTGGAATTTGCATCTCTTGTCCAGCATGTTACTGGAATTGTTCTACTACATCTGCTGGATTTTTGTCACTTTGGAGCTTCCATTGCTTCCTGTGGGGTTTAATTTTAATTTGCTGTTTTTATTTATATGTGAACCTACCTGGGATCTTTTCAGCTGAAGTGTGCCATAAACTTCCCTGACAAATACATAAACTGGGATGATGCTGGCATGAGATGAGGTTGCTGTATGGACTCCTTCCATGTGGCCCCTGGCTTCTCAAATTACTTTTGCAGCATTGGTGCTGCTATGGTTCCCATGCCACAAAGCTAATGTCAGAGGAGGTCTCTGGTTTGATTTGCTACAAACGTATAGATTGAATTTTCTCTCACTCTCTCAATGTGTGTGTGTGTGTGCTTCTTTTAAACTGTGATTCAGGCCCGCAAGCAGAACTCGTGCTGTGAGATCATGTGACCCTGTTGGCTGTGGCCCACCACATGCTCTGGACTATCAGGCCTTCATTCATATTCAGGACTCCCGGAACGAGGCAGTAAGAAGATGTACTCCAGAACTACCTACAGTGGCAGTCCTTGTCTCCAGATTTAGCCAACTCAGCCAGACTGGATGCATGGAATGGGATATTATAATGGGGTTCATGAATTTAAAACAATCTCTTTTTTCCCTTTTCTTGGAAAGAAGGTATCTTGCATATCAAGATGCTTGTATTATGGGGGTGATGATAGATACTGACTTTTCCCCACTAGTACCAAAGGGGCTCCTGCTCTGGCAGTCTGATTGATAGCGGCTGTGTTAGACTATGTGGGGCTTTTTGCCCTGCATTTTTTTTGAAACGTAGATGTGGACGCTGACCTGCATCTATCACGGTTTGCTCACCTAACACTAAGAAAACAGTTTGACCATCTGAAGGTTGCAAGCCAGTAACAAGACTTGATTTGCCAGTCTCAGTACTGCATCTAGTGGTGATGATGATTTTCCTTGTTTGTTAAAGTGTTTTATGCTAGTGTTGGAAGCAAGGCAGAACCCATGTCAACTTCCAGCTCGTTCAGAATCACCCAGGGACCATCTGTGGACTGGCATGACTGGTTGAAAGACCTGGGCTAGCTTGAGAACTGCTTCTGCTTGATAATCTTGCAGAAGAGCTCAGATGGATTGGGGAGAGGGATTCCTAGGGAGAGCTTGGACTTGTGAAATTGCTTGAAATTATTTCCCTTGATTCAAGCTGGGGAATTCTTCCTGTCTTGGGACTATATTTGTCAAGGAGATAAGCAACAGTTGGTAGTTCATCTTTGCTCCCAACACTACTGCCACTTGTCAGAGGTGTTTTTTTTGTTAAAGAAGGCATGATGCGGTATCTTCTACTGGAAATAGCTTGCATCTTAGAGCTGGTTTGGGGATGGCTTCTCTATGGGACTGGTCAATGTTCTAGTCAATGGCTTGTGTTGCTTTTGCCATGCTCTTCCATATGAAGGGGAAGAACTGTTTCACCCTCTGGTTATCTTCCTTCACTGGCAACATGTTGTCTATGGCTACTGTCAGGCAGTGCCCCTGCCATAGTATTAACCAGCAGCCCTTGTTGGTAACATTGTGATGTTGCCCGGAAGCACGATCTGCTGCTTTGCACTAGGAATTTTGTGGAGTGTGACTGTCCTATTTTGGGTGTAGTTGTGTTAGCCGCTGAAATTGTGCGTCTTGGTGTCGTCTTGTGATCTTGGCTGGGCCTGTGTTCTCCTCCCTGTAGAGTTTGTCCCTGCTGGCTAGTTTTGTGTAAATACAGGTTATGTTGTTACTAATGCTCTTGTCTTTCTGTCAGTGGTGCCTGAGCTCTGATGCCCACTCTTACCTTGTGTGAGGCAGGGATGCTGTTCAACAGCTAGGGCTCTCCCCCCCCCCCCCCCCCGAATCTGTAGTGGGTGTTTCTGCACACAGGTGGGAGAATGCATCACTTAAAATAAGCCCTGAGAGAAGCATTCTGATGTGTATCAGTGGGGTTGTGGGGGAATTGGTTACCTGGCTTTTACACAAACACCCATCTTCTAGGCAAGGGAGGGGAAACGTCAGATGTTGTTGGACTTCAATTCCAATCAGCCCCAGCCAAGATGGGAATAGTGCAGCAACATCTGGACTGCTGTGGGTTTCCCCATCCCTATTTTAGATAGATCAGTTGATAACTGCAGCAACACCATAGGCAAAACCTCCTCTTTCTCCTAGAGAGCCAAAGGAAAAATTGGGACAGGGTCTTTCCTACTCTGTTATTGTGCACCAAGCTACAGCAAAAGGGGAAAATGCCAGCATACCGAACAGTGATGTAGGGCAGAGTGAAGGCTTATTGATGGGGCTGCGAGCAGGAGTGCATTTTCCTGACTTGCGTTCTGTTCAGTTTTGTTGTTGCTGCTGGTTTTGTCATGTTTGACTGCATCAATTCTGTGACAGTCTCTTGAGCAACCAGCAACTATCAAATTGCAAACCACTTGCAATTTATAAACACCTACTAAGCCAGAGCTGAAGGAGTGAAAATGGGCAAGTGAGAGACCCAGTTTTTTAAATAAACTTGTCATCTTAACTGACTTGCTCTCAGCACCTGAGCCATTCCTGGGAAGGGATTGGGCCAAAGAACACACCTTGGCCAATCAGACTTGAATCAACATTATGCAGAGGCTGTATTGGCAGAACCGATGCAGCCCCCTCTTGGTGCCAGTGATCACCAGCCTTAATTATTCTTTCTTCCTCCCATCTCTGATTTCAGATACTCCCAAGGGCATTTGTGTATTCTGAAAAGTCCATTTCTGTTGCAATCAGTTACCTTCTTTTGTGGATTGTTGCTTTGATCCAAACAAGCTGTCCTAATAAAGAGGGCGTAGATAGAGGGCTGCAGCTAGTTCTGTTCATACTTGCTGCAGAAGAGAATAGATCCTCATGTCTGTCATTCTTTGAATGAAAATGGACTTCAAGAACAAGCTATCTAGTTTTTTGCCTCCTAGGTTCATGTGCTCCCATCTACTCCTATCCTCTTTCTAATGTGGAAGCTTTTACTAAAGATTGTATTTTAATATTGCTTAACTTCTGTATGTACTGGTTACTGGATTATACGTATATGGATAAAGTTGTCACTTGATCATTCAAAAATGACTGTCATATTATCTGTGCAGAAATCTTAGTATGAATTATGGTCCTCATATTGTTGAATTGCTGGGTGTTCGTTGAATTGCTGGGCATATCGTGGAAGGCAAAAAAAAGTGTATGCAAGATACATACCTGCTAATAGAGGAGTGGGTGGGAATGTACTTTAAACCTCAGGTTTATTTACCTTCCTGGTAAGAGTAAGCCCTACATGACAGGAGTGGTGTGTAGTAGCTGCTCTTAAGTGGTCAGTCTCCCAATCTGTCCTAGTAATATGGGAGAGAGCAGTTGGCAGTGCCATGACTATGGCAGTCCCTGCCCTCAGCTCTTACCTTCAGAATTCAGGTATTACTTATTGTTTAGGGATACAGCTACTAAAGGTAAAGTCTTATGTGTTCAGAAGCATTTCCTATTATTTCTTAACTTAATCCTACCAGCTGTTGCCTCTACCTGGGCCCATTCTGAAGGTACATAATACAGCAACCAGGTAAGTCTGGCAGTGCATTAGGACAACACAATAACCAATCCTGTGTGAATAGTCCACTCCACAGATGACTTAGAATGTTGCATTTGAGTGACATGTTAATAGTCATCCGTGGAGTAGGCTATAAACACAGGGTTGACTATTGTTCTCTTTTCTCCCTCTCCCCCCCCTGCCCTCTCCGCCAAATGGCGGCGCTGGTTCCCTCTTACTATATTGAAGCACTGCCATTCCCTGGGGAGGGGTGGAGGGGGGAGAGATGCAGTACACCCCCTTCTTGCAACAGCGGTGACGAAAGACACACCGTGGCTGCCGCCATAGCAAGGAGGCGGCAGGCAAATCTCTTCTGAGAGGAGATCAACCGCCGTTTCTTGATGCAACGACAGCCACAGCGCTTCTTTCGTTGTTGCTGTCGCTGTAGTAAGGAGGTTGCAGCGGATGGATCTCCTCTCCTGTCAAGCGAGGAAATCGCGCCCTCCTTCCCTGGAACAACAGGGAACGGGGCGGCTATAGGAACAAGAGCGGACCCTTGTTACAGCATGTTGCTATGGCCCCGTCAGGGAAGGAGGTGTTGTGGGGGGATACCATCCCGACAGGGGATGGTATCCCTCTGCAACGCCTCCTTCCCCAATTTGTTGCTCTGCTCAGGGTGGAGAGAGACATTGTAAGGAGAGTCACTTCAGACAATGTCCCCCCCCATTCTCAGCATAGCTACAAATTGTGAACTCACTCCTCCTGTGCCCTGCCTTCCATTCACACAAAGTGCTGGCAGCTGGCGACGGGACGCTAGGAGCTCCTGCCGCTCTCAAGCAGTGGTAGGAGCTCCTAGCATCCTGTCACCAGCTGCCAGCACGTTTCCTCCATGGCAGGAGCAGGGGCATGCATGTCCCTGGGAACACGTGGAGTGCTTGTGATTGGTGGCGCCCCACCCAGAGACAGTATGTCCCAGTCCCGGGAAGCACATGGGGAGCTGCTAATCATGGTGTCCCATCTAGCAATTCTCAGGACAGGATTATTTCCCCTGCCTATAGAGCCCTGCTGGGCAAGAGCGGCAGGGGTTTCTGCCACTCTTGCCTCGTGACTGTAAGCATGGAATATTATCAATGGAACTCGCCACACAATACAATAATCAATGGTTGTGTAGATAATCAACTCTGCACACCGTTGATTATTTGCATTGGTTATTCTGGGGGAATAACCAACTGTGGCGTGGTTTCCCCCTGATAGACGACACAGTAGTCAATGGCGACCTCAGTCTGGGTCTGGTCAATATATAGATGGGAGATCACCTGGGAACCGTATGTATGTTACTTTGAGCTCCTGGGAGGAAAGGTGGTATGTAAAACGTAACTTCCTCAGTAGGTATTGCAAACAAAATCTTCTACTTCAATGAGCTGGAAAGACTGACTGCTAAACTTCCCTATTTATGCTGGTCCTACATCCACCAGATTCTGTGTAGAGAACAGGATGAGTGCCAAACTTGAAAAGACACTTTTTAAGGAGCTTGACTTAGAAGCTCAGAAGTATAGCCAAGAGAAAGAGCTGCACCAAACATGTTGTCCCTTTTTGTTTTTTGTTTTTTTTTATTTGCAGTTTCCCGAGACAAAAACAAAGTCGGAATCATTTTTACACTTACAAGGCTCAGAAAGAAAAGACAGTGAAATGGCAAGAAAAAGAAAGGGAGAGTTAAGTCAGAAAGAGGAAAGATCCACCAGCATTCATGGGACAGACTAACAGCTCAGCTTTGCTTTTAGTTCTCATAGATATAGATATATATAGATTTTTTTTCTCTTTAAAGGTCATGCAAAAGAAAATACACCCCCCCTCCCCCAATCCAAAAATACCCCCAGCAACGCACTTAGTTCCATAGTAAACAAGGTGAACACCAAAGGGGAGGTGGCCCCAGTACATTAATGTTTAATAATGAAACACCTGTTTCAACATGCGGCTTGTAATTTTTTTTCATATACATGGATGTAGAGACACTTCTCAAGTTTGTCTTCCACAGAAACCATATAAGCATATTATATTATGCCCCCATATGTGAATTCTCACTCTCCCTGCATGTTTAATCAGATACCCACCTCCCCTGTTTCCAACCCCTCCCCTGGAAAAGAAATGCAGAAATAAAGGTGCTCTGAAAGGCAAGTCAGCCAGAATGTGTCAGCTCTAAACATGATCTCCTCCCTGGTATGTACTGGATGTTCCCATTTTGGAAGCACTACCTCCCTGGGTGGGTGTGCAGAAGGTTGTGGGTGGACATGAGCCATCATAGCTGTTTATTAGCTTGTGTATGTTTGGAAGAGAAAAATATTTCTGACCTAAACCCCAGCAGTCTGCATTCTGTTCTCCTTAGCATCCCCTTCCCTGTGCAGAGAGGACACAGTTGGGTTGGGCAGGGGAAAGATGCAAGGGAACATCCTCTCTTAAGCCTCATCTAGAAAGAGGAGCATCATTTAACACTTCCTGCACCCGTGAGCTCCTCTAAATTCTTCTCTAGTGGGTATGGCGGTGCAGTGCAAAGCCCGGTCCTGGGCAGGAGTAAGAGATCTAGTCTCAGTATAAAGTGCTTTTAATGCTGTGTCAGTGCTGGCGGGAGCCCCCCTCCCCACCAATGCCCACTCCCTCCTCTCCCCCCCCTTCCCACCCCTGCTCAGTCATTCTGTCTTGGTCCAATTGCCCTTACATTCATTAGCCATATGAAATGCTGCATGAGATGATGGCCTTGTAGGAGGGCTTGGACAAAGGCCACACTTGAATGCCACACAACTCCTCCGTGCTTGGCAGAATCCACCAGTTAAGTCACAAAAGCGCAATGAGTTTTCTCTCTCCTTCACACCTCTCAACAATGGAATGGATGGATGGATGAGCCCAATCTTGCCTCAATATCATAGCAGAGATATTCTGGAAGCCCCTAATTCCCTATCAATTGCACAGGGCAGCATTAGCCCTCAATAACAGTAATAGACAGGACTGACTGTCTATTAATCTTAAAGCAACTTGTCAGAGCTGGGGTAGCAGCTCTCAATGGATGAAGAAACTATAAAGTGCAAAGACATTTTATTACGTTTAAGATTTGCATGACGTTTGTCTAACCACTGAACCACAGTCCAGCCACAAGCCACAAAACTGTCTTGCACACCTCCCTCCGTGTTCAAGTGGAGGTGTCGGCTCCTTGCCATTTCACAACTGAAGCTTGTGTTGCCAAGCACAAACTGTTACGCTTAGAATCTTGCAGTCATGATGTTTTTATCAGCCCATGTAAAATTTCAAAAGCCAGCAAAGAACTTCACCTGCCACCTTGCTTATTTCATAATCTCTTTTGAGGATTTAAACAAAACTCTGTTATATATATTGTGGATAGCTCTGGGATGTGCTGCATTGCTTGCATGCTGCACATTGCATGTGTCACCCAGGGTTATCAAGTTGCCTAGGAATACTAGGAAAGCGATATGCAGTTGGCTGCATTCTCTTGCAGTGATTGTCATTGTCCCATCTGCAAACTACTGCAAAAATGATGCCTCTCATGCACATTACCAATGGACTCGACCTGCCAATCAAATGAAAAATGAGTCTTATGCTAACAAGAGGGAGAGCCGGCTCCACAGTATTCAGATCAGTGAAACATGCCAAGCACGGATATGAATAATGAGGAGGAGGAAGATGAGGTGCTGGATATTAAGCTGAGAGTGGTACCCTGGCTTGTTTCATGGAGGGACGCTAAAAGTCTTCACAGGTGATAAGATACAGAGGTTCCACTGAAACTTGTACTTTCAACTTTTGTACGCCAGCAAAATTCACTATGGAAATGAAACTACAAAACATTAATAATACTGTGGAGAAAGAATTGGGATTCAAATGTAACAAAATAAACATAAGCATGACTGCACACGGCAGAAATCGCACAGGCACCAACTCCTGGGAACGTGCACAACCAATAGCAACGGCCATATGCTGCAAGCCCTGTTTTCTAGAGGATAATCCTATTTTGCACAGCACAGTCCTGGTTCTGTTCTCCTTTTCTCCAGGATCTCAGACCTCAGCTTGTTTCCAGGGGCAAAACTCCCCTTTCTACCAAAACAGAAAGTTTCAATTTTTCTTTCTCAAAAAACTTAACATGCCAATTTAGCTCAACGGCTTCTAATTATCCTATTGCCAGCTAGGCAAAAAGAACAACACTTGTTTTTTCTTTCCTCCCAAGTAGCTCAAGAACTCTTAGCACCAAACAAATATAACTTGAAGTCACATGTCTGCAATGCAGAGCAGTTAGCTGGGCTTTGTACTCTAAAGTATTTGCAGTTTGCCTCTGGTCTCCCCTCTTGCTGAGTGTGCAGTTCATCCAACTTCAATGTGTTGGCTCACTGCGAATCCAGTGACATGAATGGGGGTTTCTGCTTATGCAGAAGCTTAGTTTAATGTGAGCCCAAGTGGAATGCGCAGCAAATTCTACCACAGATTCTGGCATTTTCCCATAGCAACAGTAAATGCAGTAAGCAACAGAACACCTGTATTCCATTACTTAGTCTACCACAAGCCAGAGACTTAAACAACATTGATATGCTCTCAACACAACAAGACCAAGTAAGGGGAAATAGGGCACCAGCAGTTTAATTAGCAGACCCTGTGGAATGAAACTATGGACCAGTCTGGGTTTCTCACCATGTACATCATGCATCAGTTTTCCAATACTCTATCCTCTGGATGAGCAAATGCTGCATTCTTTTCACCTTCAAGTCTTATCTTGCTTGGGCCAGGCAAGGATGTACTTGCTGGTATATTTTGTAACATGCATAATGAGAACTTCACTTTTCTCACAAGATGGTTACATACTTTTTCTTTTTTTCCTTTTCCTCCTCATTTTTAGTAATAGGTAAATAATGGATATAAACTGGATGAAGTGTGGGTGGGGTAGAATTTTCAGAGGGGTGCAATCTAGATTTAGGCCCTCATTATTAGGGAAATGATGACTTGATTTAAACCTGTGACTGTGCAGGAGTGTGCATACATACAATTGCCAACTTTGTTTTTACTATCCTTATTCCTGTGCCTAGCAGCAGCTAGACATGTCAACATTAAGTTTTTACACCAGGAAAAACCTCACTTTCCAGATTCATATGTGCCAAGCTGCTATTAGAGGCACAGAAGCAGGGTTAGTAAAGAATCTGGTAGCCCATTTGTCTTTGCTTACCAAGAATTCCCAGATTTGACAAGAGACAAAGCTTTTAACAGCTGCACATAAGGGAATTTTCCATGATAATGAGAGATGCTGCACTTGCCAAATTATCTTGTATGTAATCATTAGAGACAGAGGAGCTCTATCCTATGTTGAATCTGGCAACTTACTGCCTGACCTAAAAAAAACCAAACTATTGCCTTTAAATTGTCCAGTGGCAACCCATTCAGCAAGGAACCTGGGTGGCCCACCACTCAGAAATCAATAATTTAAAGTATCAATATAAGCGATTATTCAAATAGCTGATAGAAATGCTTCAGCCAAATCAATGACATGATCAATATTCTTTCTCTTTTGTTAGCGTGAACATTAAAGCCTACTTATTTACACTGCTATACTTGGGCAGGCACGATCTTGGTTTCGAGAACTGTCAGACTCTAGCTCTATACTTCTGCTTAATTCTGTAGCTCAACCAATACAACTATTCAGATCTTTAAATGTTTAAGAACAATTTGGCTTACTACACCTATAATCCATCTAGCAAACTAGTTTGTTTCGTAGTTTGCCTTATGCCAAACTTAGCCATCACTGGGGGGGAGGATAAGAAAGACGCATTCCTACTCACACACATCCTCTAATAAGCATCATGTGGACATATAGTGGCTAAGTGGTTACTCTTAACAGTCTGAGGACGCTGCCTTCATTATAGACATGGAGAACACCCAACATACATAGGTAAAGCAAACTCACAGCTGGGATTAGAGAATAGCACTGAAGAGATCTTGCCACAATACAAAGTATAAGCATTCCTGTTCTCAGCCTTCTTTTCTCTGGGCAAATATTTCCAATCACCCGTCCATCCCATTGTTCAAAAGCTCGAACACTTGCAAAATGAGATTCCATCCCTTTTCTTCATAATAAGTCATATATATTATCCTTGGTGCTATATAATACACTTAGAATTTACAGTCCATATATCTAACCATTAGGATGACCATGAACCCTAAAGCTCGCAATTAGGTAAGATGAGAGAGGAAAGGATGGGTTGAGTTCCAAAGACCCTCGCACCATTGTCTAATTCCAAACATGGAGCTCTTGCCGCCCAGCAGAAGACTTTCCTCTTGATTTCCCCCCCCCCCCCCCCGATGCTTGACAGCCCAATTGTCTATGTTCATTCCGACATCATTCCTACAGAGTTCAGAGGGACTTATTCTCAAGTAAGTGTGCATAAGATTGCAGCAGAAAACTTTCTTGATTGTTTCCTGCACCTCCTAACCCAACTCTGGAGGGGATTCTTCGACAATCACTTAACTGCCACCAATTATGCTACCTTTGCTGGCAGGAAACCCTAGGTGAAAAGTGGCTTGCTTGATCAGTCTGCATCTGTCGAAGAAATGAGCTTACAGCATGCTGAGCAGGGGCAGGAAGAGGAGGACACACAGACACTTTCCCAGTTTCACAGCAAGATGCTCTTGGCCTCCAAGACTTAGTCCTTGTGGCCCATAGCCCAAAAGGTGACTTAATCCACCCCGAGCTGCCAACCAAAGGCAGAGTTTGAGCAGTGAGATGCTGAGCAGGTGTTGGGAGGGGAGGGTCTCTTTTGTGAATGAATATGAAGAGGTGGGGAAAGGGAGGCCATCAAGAAGAAATGGAGCTTCCTTAATAACAAATTCCCACATTCTCTCTCAGAAAATGTCAGCCGCCTGTCATGCAGGCAGCATAGGACAGTGACTTGTCCCTTGGCTTCCTCTGGGACCTAATGGAGCTGGGGTTGTTGGTAGCAGCTGCAGCTGTACAGCCTTTGGTGCAGTTCAATAAAAAATGAGCACCCTCTGTCCCTCTCTGCTAAGGCTTGGTCCATTTGGAGAATCGCCTCCCTCCCCTTTGGCTTAGCTTGTTTGGGGCTACCTGCAGGGTCAGCTCCTGACACTACAGCTATCTGGAGTGGTTTCCTAAAAGGAATTTTTACAGAGTTTGTTGCCAATCGGCTTCTTCTCTTTGCAAGAGAACTCAACAGGTTTCAGAGAGAGGGAGAAAATGGCAAGCTTAGCTTAGCTGACCAGCCCTCCTCCTCGGCTGATTAAAATTAGGAGCAGAACCCCAAAGGCGGCACTGCCCTTCTCCCCCTTTTCCTTCTTTTAAATTAATACATTTCCTGCTCAAAGGGAAAAAAACTAGGAGGAGGTGGAGCGAGAATCCCTTAAAATGAGGCTCCTCTTGCTCCCTTTGGCTGTGTAGGGAGTCAGTTTCCAAGAACTGGAAGAGAACGAGACTTACTTAGTAGGGTCAACCCTTCTCCTCCCTAGCTCTTTTAAACCAATGGCCATGACTGTCCCAGCCAGCCCCGTTACGCAGGGACTCCCCCACCCCATAACAAAGCCATGGCAGAGGCACAGGCACGATGCCACTGCTGGCAGCCCTTGACGAGAGGTCAGGGGTCGGGGATGCTTGGAAAATGTGAGCGCCAATGAGAATTCAGACATTCAAAAAACTTGCAGTGAGACCTATTTATATCTCTAAGGCTATGCTACCTGTCACATAAGAACCCGTCAGTCTGGTCGCGGCCAAACGCCCGCTGGGAAATCACCAGCAGCGGGTTAGTGTGAGAGGAGCCCAGGAAGCAAAACAGCCCCCGACACACACAGAAGTAATCACCTCCTATCCCCAAAAGAAGAACAAAATAAATAAAGAGTCTGAATAATTATAATCATCATTATCATCATCATAATCCACAACCACAGCTAGAGGAGAAAAGAAATGGTCAGCCCGGGAGCTCGGGAAGAGCATCCTCCGCAAAAACAAGCGGTAACACAGGTCACAGACTTCCAAGCGCAAACACGACCACTGGAGAAGGCCCATGCTTTGGCAGAGAATGCAAATACTGTAAAAGGTTTTTTTGTGGGTTTGTGTGTGTGTGTGTTTATATATATATATTTCACCTAACAAACTAACACCGTTCAACACTGGGGTCAACACAGGAGGTGGAGCCTTTTTTGTTGTTGTTTGGAGTTGAGACATTTTCATTGCAACACCTGGTCACCTGAACAGCCGGATGGACAGACACAAAGAAAAGGTGTTGGTAAGGGACGGGAGGCGCAGTGTGGCCACGCTGCAAGTCGGTTGGCTGGTTTTGGATTGTTTTGATTTTTTGTTTGTTTTTAGAATCGAGTCTGGCTGGGTTTTTTTCCCCTTGTGTGTGGTTTTTTGTTTTTTTTCCCTCCTTTTCCTTTCTCTTTTTGCAAACACACAGAGGCACTGGAAATGAAACAGGGGAGGGGAGGGACAGGGGGACACGAGCATGCGGGCACGTGCTTGCCACCGCTGCTCCCGGCTAGCGGCTCAGCTCAAATCACCGTCTCCTTCGGGATGGAACCAGGACAGCCGGCATTAGTCCTGAAAGACATAAGCAGGGAGGGAAGATGCTGTGATTGGTCACCTTGGGGGCTCCAGGGGGCCCATCTGGGCCTTTTCCTGTTGGCCAACAAGAGGAGGAGAGCAAGCATGTTGCAGGTAGAAGAGCCATCACTTCCACACTGCCAAGAGACAAAAGTCACCCATCTTTTTGCAAGGGCTTTGAGATGCATGGCGTTTCAGCAGCATGCCCACAGCGGAAGTGCACTTGCTACATTTTAGACCCACACCCATGTCTTCCCCTTGATTGAACTCAAGGGAATACTGTTTTGCTGCGCAAGCTGGACTTCAGCAGAACTGATGAGTTGGTCCAGCGGTCCCCAACCTTGTTAGGTTGGTGGGCACACTTGGGATTGTGAAAGAGTATCGCGGGCACTCTTACAAAATGGCTGCCATGGTGGGCACTAACAACACAGCTATTTCCCAGAAAGCAAACTGACGAATAAAAAAAAGTAGCTTAGCTAAGAATCTAAGTGTAAGGCAGAGGTGGGAGCTGAGCTCTAAAACACAGACCCGCCGCTCTTATGAACCCAAATAAAGATGGCGCTGGAAGGCAGCACTTTACTTTGCAGCATGGCAGCATCCCCATTAAAAAACATAAGAAATCAAATAAAAAATGAGGAGGGGCAGGGAGCTTGGTGGATGCCAAGAGAGGTGCCCACACTGGCGATCCCAGAGGTGCCCATTGTGTCAACTATGAAGCCTCTTCTCCCTTCTTAAGGCAGGGTCACGTACAGGGCTGGTTGGCTGGCCCTTGTGAAAATCACAACCACTTCCCTCCCTGTGCCCTTTTCCCAGATGAAGCACTGAAACAGAAAGAAGAATAAGAGTGCCAAACATACATTTGAGCAGAAGAACCATGCAAGTCCCTGAGAAACGTAACTTTCCTAGTCGGTTGACTAATGAACTCTGATTGACTTGAGAAACAAAAGCAAAGCAAGCAGCCTGCTAGAAACGTGGGAGAGGCACAACCGCCTGCCATCGGCCCAGATCGTCCTTGGAGGTACAAGAGCCCTGTGAAGAGCTGCGCTCAACCCACAGCCCCCCCACCCCCCACCCCCCGAATCCATGTATGCCTGTACTCAGCCTCACTCTCTTCAGCGCATTCTCTTGTGCACACATTTCGTTCCCCTTCTTCCAGTCTCCTCTTCCCCCAGGAACGGAGAGAAGCTGCCATACGGGATGACTTGGCCACACGCCCATCTCGTGCCCTGACCTTACCTTCACTGGAGTGGTGCCACTGGTGCTCCTGAGCAGTGGAAGTGGACGTTCTGCCACTTGCCGTCACGGCGGTGCCAGACCCGGGTCTCCTCGGACTGGCAAGTACGGGGACGGCCCTGCCCGTCGATGTACTGCGTCAGGCGGATGTAGGCGATGCAGGCTGCATCTTCCCCAATGACGTGCACGTGAGGGTTCAGGATGGTTGTGTGAATGGGCTTGTTGTTCTTAGATAATACTGGAATGGCAGGAACAGGAAAGTAAGAGTCAGTTCGTGGGGAGGCAGACAATGCTAGTACAGGAGCACAGAGGTGAAGAAGCTGAAAGGAACGTGGAGAAAGGCCTTAGACCAGCTCAGACTATTCTTCGATCCAGTATTGTTTACTCTCCATGTGTTGGGGGTGGATGGCCACAAAATTGTAAACCAGGTGGGGCAAGGGAAAGGGTCATTACTGTTATCCCCTTTTCTTTCAGGGGTGGAGGTAACGGTCAGGCATTGCTAGTTGATTTGGGACCTACTGGCTTCTTTTGCCCTCATTAGGAGGTGAGGATTTGTGTTCTGTTCAACTGAGTTGGAAGGAGTTGCTGTGGAGAATTATGCCTCAGAGCTGGCGCCGAGAGCAGGTATGGTCGGGCACCTGCCGAGGGCCCATGTCCCGGCAGGGGCCCACTGACAAGAGTCCCTCTGGACTTACTCCTCCTCTTCACCATGGCAACCTGCCTGTTCACCTACCTGTTGCTCTGGCCCAGACAATGGTGATGCTGAGAAGCAGGAGCAGGAGACGCCACGGCCTCCTTGCTCACTGGCTCTCTGGCCTTTCAAGCAAGCAAATGGTGGCAGTTATGAGAAAGTGGGTGAAGAGCAAGAACAGGTGGTGGCAATGCCGACGAGAAGGCCGACTCACTGAAGGGGGCCATGGAGGCGGCCTTGCCCAAGCCCCCTAAAAACCTAGAGCTGGCACTGCCTGATTCTGAGAAGAGATTCATGTCAGGGAGGAAAGAAGGAAGGTAAATGGATTTGGCATAAACATTTCAAGTGTTAGAAAGAAGAAAGAGAACCCCTTTCCCCTTCCACATTCACCGAGGATGTATCAATATGCAACAGGTTTAGACTATTGGAAGTTAGGTGAGGGTGAAACAGCCCAAAAGCCTTCGCAGTGACAGGAGCTCTTCTACCACGAGATGCAACGCCCAGGAAGGTGGTGGTGAGATCTCCTTCCTTTAAGGTTTTCTAGAAACAATCGGGCAGGTATCGACTGACTACCTAAGCGTTGCCGCCTCACAACCTGGACCTTGATCGGAGTCCTTCCGATCTCTCAAGCCAGGAGGAGCCAAGCTGGCTTTGCATCTGCCCTTCCACCCATGCTATAACCCAGTCTTTCCAAACCTGGTGTCCTCCAGATGTTTTGGACTTTAATTCCCATCAGCCCAGCTAGCAATAGCAATGGCTAAGAATGCTGGGAGTTGAAGTCCAAAAGGTCCGGAGGTCACTGATTGAGGAAGGCAGCTATGGCACATTGTCTACCCTGCTCCCCAGCCTGCTATTGTCTGCCCCTCCCTCGCCATACTCCAGGGATGCCAAACTGTAATTGAGGAGTGGCCTAGATAACAGGACTTTGGAATGGATAGGAACAATTGCTTTGGTCCCCACTTCAGCAGAAGGTTTAATGTTCAAAATGGGTCTGTCCAGTGCTTGGCTTAGCATGTTGTCTGAATAGGCCTGTTATCTCTTCCCTTTGGGTCATATGACCAACGAAACATTCCAAAATAGGGCAGTGAGATCGTTAACTGGCTAATATGCTCACATTACGCCAGTGCTTTATGATCTCCACTGGCTGCCTGGACCCTAAGATCATACTTATGGTTGTAGGGAAGAGCAAAGATGTGGAAACATTTTAAAAGGAAGTATCAGACATTGTTCCTCCAGCAGTGCTGCTCCTGAGTTGGGAATGGAAGCAGCTGCTGGGAGAGAAGATGTCTGCGAGCGGGTGAGAAGTCTCGGCCCATCACATCTTACTTGCAACAAGATGTACTCACAGTTTTCAAAGTAAAATCTGTGGAAGTCCATCCCTTCGACAAGGTTGCCCAAGGCTTCAGGTTCGAATGAAGTTAGGCCTGGATCACAGATTTTTCTAGACAGGCAGAAAACACAGAGATGGGAGATAGGATTAATCTTTCTCCAGGGAGGGATGAAGATGTCCTATGTGGACCGTTCTAGCATTTGCCTTAAATCGATTTTCTAAGTAAGCCTTGACAGGCCAGTTAAGGAGCTGGTCCACATGCTTAGATACCTACAGAGGGTGACTTGCATCTTTCTCCTCTTCCATAAAAGCTCGGGGAACCTGGTCTACTCTGACAGAATCAATATGATCCAATATGATCATATTGGATCATATTGGATCATATGATCCAATATGATTGGATCAATATGATCATATCCAATATGATCAATATGATCCAATAAATGTATGCACTGCATTACTTCAAGAAACAAATTAAGGCTACAATCCTATATAGGTTTACCTGGGATAAGGTCCATTGAATTCAGTGGGACTTACTTCTGGGCACACATGCATGAGGTTGTGCTATAAGGATGTCAAAATGTACTTCTCTAACTGTGGAAGTTGTATAGTTGATCTGCTATTTACCCAGAGGATTGTGGTTCAAGAACTCTGGAAGAAGAGATTTAAATTTGAGCACTTAGAAATATTGTTCAGGTTGGGCCTGCTGAAATCTGATGAGTTTTTCAAATGGGGCAAATCAGATTTACCAGAAATTGCAGAAAAGGATGAATCCAAGTGATCCGTCATACCCAAATTCAGTTAGACGCCCCACATGAAGCATCAACAGAGGACTTTTACATAAAGAAAATGCCTCCTCCTCCTATGTAGAGTGTGCCAACAGAGTGGCACAATGAGACAGGTATTGCGGCAACGGTTAGTTTTTTTTGGGTGAAGGGGAGGAAGGACTTCCCATTAAAATAAATTCTTGGAATATTGCTGGTTTAGACAATTAGCTGGTTGATACAGATCGAGGAATGAAACTATTTTGGAGAAGGTCTTAGAGGCAGCATTCCAGTGGCGGATGGGGCAAAAGGAATGTGGCCAAAAATCCCAGCCAATTTTAGCTTAAAGCTCCAACTGCCAGTAACTAAGAGCGTCTCTACATTATGGGGAAATTGCGTTGCTCACCTGAGACTTTGTGCTTTCTGGTTCTTTGGTATGACTGTTATGGCCTGCATTACACGAGCAGAGAGGGGCGACCATGTGATTTGAATTAAATACTTCCCCTCTGTTCACTTCTATTGAGCGCACCATCTAGTGGCGGAAGATCCCATTTCCCCAGATATTTCCACATTAAAAGTGGTTCTTTTTAGAGCTCTAAGCCTTAGCAGAGGCATTTCAACCTTTTTGAAAAAAAAACTCAACAAAACCCAGGAAAACAACAAATGATTTGTGGTGAGGGGGGAAGGGTTGTGGCCCTCTGGGAACACCCAGGGGGCCACATTGGGACCCCAGGCAGTCTAAATTTGCCACCACCCCCAGGCATGGGGCTCTGCACCCCTGCCTTAGAGGAACATGCCCCCAACTCTTCAGAGCATAGGCAATACACTCAGATATATTTCTTATGGTTATTGCATAATATTTATCATTTTATTAGAGCACCTACAGTAAGTACAGTGGATGGGAGAGCCTCTTCCTGGAAGCTGCAGCTTCTTTTACTTCGTGTGAAAAAGATTGTCCTGCTCAAGAATATCTCAAGTTTTATGGCAAGGAATAAGGTGCTTCCTTGTATGTGCAATTCAGCAGTGAGGTGTCCTATGAACTCTCTGAATGGATTTAAAGCAGCCTTCCCCAACTTGATGCCCTCCAAATGTTTGGGACTTCAACTCCCATCAGCCCCAGCCAGCATAGCCAATGGTCAGGAATTCTGGGAGTTGTAGTCCAAAACAGCTGGGATTCAGGTTGAGGAAAATTTGTTTAAAGTAACAGTAAGTAATATAGTGGCTAATTCTGTACTGATGAAGGTCACTGTATACACAAATGTAAATACAATGAAAATTGGTTCTCAGGGCAATATTTCATTGAGATCTCATATCCAGCCTACTCACGCATAGGCCTCGAAGTCCCCATTGTTCACAGCCTCTATCAGCTGCTCAGTTATCTTGATGATTTCCTGCTTGCGAGCTACAAGTGGAGCCAGGATGGAAGGCAGAAAGAGAAAGAAAAAAGGGAGAGGGGAAACATTCAAAGCATCAATGAGAGTGGGTGACCCACAAGCCCTGAAGCCTTAGCCGAACACCAGTTGCCTCAGTGGCCCTTCCTTGCCCCATTCCTTTGTTCCTAGGAGTTTATATGAACCTTGGGTGAGATCTTGTAAGGTAGTGCCAATGGTCTTGTAAGGTAGCGCGGAATAATGGGCTCACGTTACAGGAACCAGATTCCGGCTGGACACCAAGAAAAACTTCCTGACTGTTAGAGCAGTACGACAATGGAACCAATCACCTAGGGAGGTTGTGGGCTCTCCCACATTAGAAGCCTTCAAGATGCAGCTGGACAACCACCTGTCTGGTATGCTTTAAGGTGGATTCCTACTCTTGAGCAGAGGGTTGGACTTGATGGCCTTATAGGCCCCTTCCAACTCTACTATTCTAGGATTCTATGAGATGCAGTGCTTAGAGTGTTGGACTTAGACCAGAGACCCAGGCTCAAATCCCCACTCAGCTATGAAACTCACTGGGTGATTCACTTGGGCCAGTCACTCCCAGCTTAACCTAGCTCACAGGGTTGTTGTGAAGATTAAACTTGAGGGAGAACATGATGTATGCTGCCATGAACTCCTTGGAGAAAGGGTGGAATTGTCATCATACAAGTAAGCATGTTGGGAATTGGATAATCAAATATAGAGGCCTTCCCTGACTTTGTGATCTCCAGATGGATTGGACTACAAGACCCACCATCCATACTAGCTGGGGATGGGAGCTGTAATTCCATCATTCTGGAGGTCGTCAACTGAAAGGTTGATATACAGGGCTTACATAGACATGATCAAGCATCGCTGGTAAGAGATACTGACTTTGTACAGACTCAGGTGGGCAGGCATCATTGTTACGTACACAGGTTGTAGACCAGCCACCACTTTGGAAAAGAAGTAAAGGACAGGTGTAGGGACTAAAACGGGGGCTGCTTACTCTGCTGTTACAGATCTTAGTAAACCAGAAAATACTGGCAGCTTTCACCAGGGTAGTATCAGATCCCTCACTTCTCCCAAACATGTTCCAACAAAGGCATTTCTCTTCCTCTTTCCCGGGACTACTCCCAGCCTTCCTACGATAATGTGGACTTGAAGCTCCAAGCATCTCTGAAGCCAGCACATATGGGAGATCTGGGTAGATGTTGGAATTTAAAAGGCACCCAAGTGACCCAATTAGAGCAGATGCTATGAATAATGCAACATCCATGTGGCAGAGATGGTGTCAGCAACCTTACCCAGTTCATCTCCCTGAAGCAGGAGAGCCTTTGGAAACTTGTGCCCTCATGAGGCCCAGAGAATTCATTTCACGCTTGCTGTGCTTTGGCCGGAGTCCACAACCCTTCCCCACCCAGATCCTAGACTCTCGCCGATCGAGCTATTTCCAATACATCTTGGATCCCAACCTCACATGCATCTTTCAGTACCAGAAAGTGTACATGGGGACTAGCACACCTGGAGAATCTCAGGAAGCAACCACATCTAGTGAACTCCATTTGATAAAGGGTACCAGATGTGGATCTGAGCGATGCAGATTCAAGAGGAGAGAAGCAGGAATATTCCATCACCTATGCTGGGAGACCAATACCTTTTGGCCCGCCCCATCCATTCCATCAGGCTGCCAGAACTGTTTCCATTCCAACTGGCTGTGATAAAAACTGTAACTTTAAGACGTGATGCCTGAGCATGTTTTTTCTCCCCTCCACCCTCTCCATCCCTATTTCATTGTGTGTCATGCCTTTTAGACTGTAAGCCTGAGAGCAGGGACTCTTTGGGAGCTGTTTGAACTCAAGGGTGGGGTTAAAATAAAATGCTGCAAATAAAATAAGTATTAAAAAATTCAAGCCTCCCTATATGGCTTTCTAAGTGTGTTGTCATTGTTTTTGAACCTATTTCCCGTGTCTGAAATATGCAAACAACAAGCAGCCTAACTCACACAGTTCCGAACCTGAAGTAGGACTGGAATAAAAAAATAGCCGTTTTCTCAGAAGACACAGCCCTGTAGCACTCACAAGGTTATGGTCTCCCCATATGGCTTTCCAAGCACATCATTCTGATCATTTTGAACTACTGTTTTTGGCAACATTCCACTAGGTGGGTCCCAAGCTGTGCAGACCTGCCTTATCCTGTTACTGTTTACACTAACTGAAGTAAGTGTGACTCTTAGGACTTTGTTCTCACCTAGGCTCAGCCTGTTATATTCCTTTTATCTATCAATGGCTACTATAGCCTTGATGACGATATAGAAGAGGGTCAGGGAAACTCCATTCCACATACCGGCAGTGGTGTGGCCCCGCAATCTGCTGGGATGTGGCCCTCAACATCCTTGCCTGGAACCAAATTGAAACAGAAACAACGTGCTTGCCCACCCGTGATACAGAACGTCCATGCCTCTAATAACAGCTTCTGGGGAGAAACAAGTTGTGGAGGACTATTGGCTTTGTTCCTACTGGTGCGCTTCCCTAAGCATCTAGTTTGCCAATGTGGGAAAGAGAATGCTGGACTACACAGATCAGCTCTTCTGATGTTCTTAAGGCTGCAATCCTATGCACACGTATGTGGGAATAAGACCCATTGAACACAATTGGAATTACTTTCTAGTACACACGGAGAGGATTGTGCTTTAACTCCAGAAAAAGAGATCCTTGAGTCCCTTTTCTGGAGCCAGCCCTTTGGAGTCACAAGGGTGAACTTCAATTAATTCTTCTCCTTCTCACAGTTCTCCTGACCCCCTCCTCTTGTTCTCCCGTGTCTCCCCAGCTTGCAGAAAAACTGATCCAGAAATGCCCAACAGACCTGGGCTTTCTTCAACCAGTCCCCTACTACCTCTGTTTTCAGGTATAAATACCATCAAGATCCTTCTTTCCCATTTACTTTTAAATTTCATTTCAGACATAATCTTGCCTTCGATTAGGTCTCTCTCTCAATGCAAAATGTCAGATTACAAACCTGGTACAGATACAAGCTGCCACTTTTGTCAGAGGTAGACCGTGGAGATTCTCCTGCCTGAGCTTAACTCAAACTCATGTTTCTTAAACTAACTGTGTGCATAAAGAAAGATGACATGCATGCAAATGAGCAAAAGAAATTAACTCTTTGCTGTTCTTGAACACTTGGGCTACCTTGGGGTGATTCTGAACTTTATGAACACTCTCAATTCTTAAGTATGCATTAGCTACTCAAGTGTCACAGAATTTGTTGCTCTTGCGAGACATGCAGGATTAGCAGAACATCTGGTCTATGTTTATATGGGGAGTGGGATTCTTTCAGAGAACCCAAAAGCACCAGTCTTGGGACTGATTTTAGTGATATCTGAACAACCCCCGTCCTCTGCAATTCATGCATGGTGGCCCCAGTCTGGATCAGGGGGTCCTGCATTTACACAATAGCAAAAGGAAAAGTTATGATCACCTACACACTATGCATTTAACGCAGCATGTCGCTTAGCTCTCAGGCCACTTTTCTGGGGTGCAGTTCTCACCACTTACCATATGGGTGCCTCATGGGACAAATAGCAACTTGAAGCATGGGGAGCAATTTAAGCAAGGAAAAGAGAGCAGAAGGAAAAGGTTGACTCCTTTTCCCCAGCACAGCAGTCCCGATCAGAATCATCCTACTCTCTCCCCGGCTGAATTTAACATTTTTAAAAATTCACGAGATCCAATCATGGAGCTCCCATCATCTTTTCTAGTTATACCCTCAGTTCCATAGGTAATGAACAAATTTGCAGAGAACTAATACAAATTTTGAAGGAAGTTAGTGAAGGAACATAACAAACCTGCCCCCATTTTGTTGTAAATGTAATGGGCTACTTCCCTTTCAGTATCACGAATGCCCCTTCCCTTTGAGTGCTTCTACAAGAGCGATTTAAAGCTCTTTCAAGGCACATTACAAATTTTACCTCTACAAGAGCAGAGCGCAAATCGGGGGTCGAGGCGCTTTTTATCTCCGATTATTTGCATTTTCGAATGTGCATTAAATAGCAAGTTTTAATTTGCCGCGGGAGTTAAAGCGCCTTATGGTCATGTAAACATGCGATTCTCTGCATGTAAACAACTTTAAAACGCGTTTCATACAGCCCGTAATGCGCTTCACCACCTCTCATGAATTGGTATTAGGAGTAAATGCGCTTCTCCATATATACACATAATCGGGCAACCGGGCGTCAAACCGAAATCTTGTAGAGGGGGCCTTTGTTTCCACTCCCTGTATCCCATCCAAGGGTGCCTCTATACAATTATGCTCTTTCCCTCCATATTAATACCCCCATCATATCCTGCCCATTTCTGCACTCAGTCACTAATATGGACTAGAATCCTCAATCCACACAGAAAAAAGGTTGCAATTCTATGTACAATTTGCCTGGGAGTAAGCTCCATTCTACACAGTGGGACTGATTTCCAAGTAAACATGCATAAGATTGCTCTGTGAAAAACCTGGATCAGTCTGTCCTTTAACCACCTTGAATACATAGATAAAACACAGTTGATGCATGTAATGCAAATTTATGTAATCTTAAATTTGCAGTACATTTTAGAGAAGCCAGTGATCACTGAAAACAGGCACTCCTGTGACTTCATCCTGTTGTATGTTTCTCCTTCAGGACAAATCAGTCTCCCAGGGAGAAAAACAAATGCCTTTTCTATAACCTTCTAGCCAACGCCACTTCTTACCTGTGAGCTTGCCGGTCATGCCTGCTTCCACTTTGAATTGAGTGTTCTTTCTATGCCCTGCTCTAGCACTATTTCCCTGGCATCTCAGCTCATGTTTGCCAGCGTCTCCCTCCAGCTGCAAACGTGCCAGGCTGTTATCCATCCCTGTAAATGAACACTGCTGCCAGGGACTCCCAGTTTTTCAGCAGGGGAAAGACAGTTCAGGGCAGAGAGAAAGAGACACTGTAACCTTGTGACTCACCATCCCGTGGGGAAAAGAAACTTCTTTTCCATTTCCCTTGCAGTTGCTACTGGGTGCAGTGAAGAAGCGGTGCCCTTCCAGGGCTTGATGCAACAAAAACAAGCCTTTCTAATTTCATCCCTATATTTATTTACATGCACGGCAAGAGCATTATGCATCGGTTCCTGCAATGTTTGGGCACTTGACACAAATAGGACACTTCTCTCTCACCAAGGCGACTTTTGCATGAGGCAAGCTGTCTACAATGCAATCTGGATTGTGTCATGCATGTAACGTACTCTTTCTGTTGGTCTGCATATGAGCCTGGTGCAGCTACAACGTTTGCATGTGAAACTAGGGACACCACTGGGCTGTTATTTCCCACCTATAGTAAAGGGAAGAGAACTGACTGGACAGAACAAGCAAGGCACCGCTGCAGGGCCACGAGAGAGACTGCGCTACTTACGATCCGAAGGCAGAGGGTTTGTGATGAGTGGAAGTGGGAAAAGCTGGGTGACAGCAGGTTGTGGCCCCTCAGCTTCTGGGGCTCCAGAGCCCCGTTTCACCATGCTTAGGACATCAGACAACTTGGCGGCTGGCATCAGACAAGATGGAAGAAGGCATGGAGAGAATAATAATAAGATAAACAAACAAAAATGAATGGAGCGGGGAGAGGGCTAGAAATACAAGGGAGAGAAAGGGATTGGATAAAGGAGTTGGACCGAGAACAACTTCAAGGGGAACCAAGTCCATGGCGATCTAAGCCACAAAGAGGGTGACAGCACTTTAGAGACTAACTGCTCAATTATGGAAGAAGAACGAAAGAAGAGGCAGGGTTTCAATCTGGTGCTCGAAAATAGTCCTTGATTTTGTGAAGAATGCCCAACACGAATCAACCACGTCTTTCTCGGGGGCAAAGGATATGCACATGTCTTATTGGTCTGGTGCACACATAAGCTAAGCTACGGTTTATTTAACCCATGGTTTGTTGTCTACCCAGGGTTTCTCTGGGAGACAACTGAACAAACTGTGGTTTGTTTTCTCAATTCCTGGGTTGTTTCCCTCCTCTTTCGCCCACTCCCTCCCTGTACCCAAATGCCTTTGCAGAGCTGTAGTACTGTTACTGTTTTTTTTTAACCATTCTTGCCTGCTGCCTCTGTAATCTAGCAAAAACAACCCATGAATAACCCATGGCTCTGGGTTTGCACATAACAATAACCCATGGTTTAAACAACCCAGAGTTCACAACCCATCAACAAAGCATGGATTATCTTTCTGGATTGTTCGTGATTAACAAACCATGGTTTGTTAGCATGGCTGCATTCACACATCACAATAACGTAGATCTGTACCATGGTTTAGCGTGGTGTGTGAATCAGGCCATTCTGTATTATACCAGAATAAGGAAGAAATTTGGTTGACATAATGACCTGGTTTGCAAGTGATGACAACCCATCAATTTAAAAACCAATGGGTTGTCACACACTCTCACCTCTTTCGTTTTTATTCCACAACCCGCAATCGGCTCCTTCGTAGGCTGTGGAGCAGGACACATAAACCCGGGCCACTGCATTGTTTAGCGTCTTTAAACCGATGGGTTGTGATTACGTGTGAACAGCCCTGCAGCGTGCAGTCTTGACAAAACAAATTACTACTTTTGAGCACTATCTTGAGGCCTGCCTCTTCTTTTGTCCCTTTCTGGCTGTTGTCCTCCTTTTTCTCTCCTGATTTATTGTGGCATTAGCAGTTGCAGGCATAGCCTACTTCACCAGATGCAAGGTCTTCTTAGAAAAGTTCCCTAAATAAATCCCCACGAGAAAAGTTGTGTTTTATTTCTCTAGAAAAACTTCTATCCCCTGCCCCATTTCTGAGTTCCCTGAAATCTCTTTCTAAGGCAATTTGATTGTGCTAAAAATCCCCATAAGCCTAGGAAATGGCCACAACATTGAGTAAAGGCAGCTGCAATAGGTTCATGCAAGGTTATGGTGAAAACAAAAAACTACGGAAAAGATTCTCCGCAGGATTTGAGCCACATCAATTATAGAGAGGACAGGGGAGCATCAGCTGCCATATTAGACTTTCCTTTCGCGTCAGTCTGGAGACCCCAAAGAGGAAATCCCAGTGACACCCCACTACTTACACTGGGGAGGAAGTGGGGTGGCAGCAATGGAAGGTGGGCATGGAAGGGTGATGGAGGGCTTTGGCTCTTCACTTTCTGGAGGCCCAGAGCCCTTTTTCACCATGCCTAATACGTCACAGAGTTTGGCAGCTGGGACGGGACATATAAGAGAAGGGAAAGGAGGGAAAGATGAGAAGACAAGCAAAATGGCAAAAAGCAGAGAAGAAATGAAGGGAAAGGACTAGGGAAAGATGATAAAAGATTCAGTTCAATGGGGAGGGGAATGGGGCAAGGTTGGGGTCACTTTAGATAAGATAACACCATTTCATAGGCTAAGAGCGCATTCCTATGCTGGATGGGGAATGCTGGGAGTTGTAGTACTTCGTTCTGTCTAAACATGGATAGGGTTGCATCTGAAAGGTGCTTCCAAATGTGGCTCTTCTGTTGCCATCTCGGTGCCTCATTCACAGATTTTTTTTCTACAAAAAGGGGGGGGGGGTCTAGACATTGCCGACTTCCATTCGTAGCCCCCATGTTTCCCTACCACTTCTGCCTTTTTCCTACCATAGAAAATCCATTAAGGAAAGAAAGAAGATAAAATTGCTGCACAGTGCCTTCTGATTGCTAGCAGTAGGAGCCCTCCATCTGGAAATACCTTAAGAATGGCACAACCAATACTTTTCCTAGAACTGTTTTTCAAAGCGAAATCCTTTTAAGTTTACAATTCAGTGAGTATGAGATAGTATGGGGGAATAACACATGGGGGGTTTAATGCAGACTGCCCTGACCCCCAATATCCTAGCCATTGACAACTCCACCCTGACTGTCCTGGTCTGAAGGGGGATTCTAAAGGGGTTTTCTCCCTGGAGGTGTCTTTCCGGTGCTGGGTTGGTGCTATGTCCCTTGGAAACCTCACGGATTCCCTCCCCTGGGGTGACGTTGAATAATCCCAATGCCGAGGAGGGAGCCCACCCAGGGACAGGAGCCATCCTTGCCCTCTTCCTGGTGCCATTCCAGAGCGAGGCGTGGGGCTGTCTTGGTGTTGTCTTGGGCGTCCTCGCCTCGCTCTGGAGAAAAAAGTCCGGGTAAGTCCCTGACTTTTTTTCTCCGCAGCTTTGGCAGAAAGCCCCAGGGTGGATGCGTGATTGCAGTAGGTCCTATAATCGATGCTGCACCACTGCACACCCAACCCGGGTCTTTCTGAGCGTTCAGACAGCCCCTCTTGCTCTCTCATAATATTGGAACTTGAGACCATCCAATGGAGCTGAGTGGTGAAGTGAGGTACTTCTTCAAACAGCACATAGTTAAGTGAAGGAATTTCTAACCACACTTGTAGTGACAGCGACTAATTTGGAGGGCTCTAGAAGAGGATTAGACCAATTCATGGAGGATAAGGCCACTAGTCATGATGGCTACATATATTAGTCTTGATGGCTCCAGTATCAGAGGCAATATATGTTTGTATGCCAGTTTCTGGAGAACATAAGCAGGTTGGCCACTGTGTGAACAGAATGCTGGACTAGATAAGATTTTGGCCTGATCCAGCAGAGCTCTTCTTATGTCCTTACATTGATCCCCTTCAGATTTTCCCAATCAACATGTGAAGGGCAGTCGAAAGGGAGGGGAAGCTGCCGGTGACGGGTATGCTGGGGGAAGGTGTGGCCTGCATCTCCTCCTGCTATTTCCCCATGCTTTAAAAGTACGCCTGGCTATGGCTATAGTGTGTAATATAGGCTTAGTCTAGTCAATCACCCCATCACATAGTAAAACTAATCCTGTACTAGTCTGGACTACAACTGAGGGATAGGGTGGGAGGAGGGAAAGCAATAAATGAAAGTTCCCCCCATATAAACACCCTTACCCACATCACCAGTTGCATGTAGATAACTAGAAGTCAGGAGAAAGGCTCTTCCCTAGCCTTACATGCTCCTTTTCTTTGTGCAGGGTTATTTCACCAGGGAGCACGCAAACAGGTTGAAGTGGTATGGTCCTGCCATATTTGTCTAGATCAGACTTTATAATAAGATCTGAGCTAAATAAAGCTGACTTTTTCCCTTAAGAGTGAAACATGGTTGAGTCAAACACAATAAGAAAAGATGAAAGATTCAAAAGATGAAGGATTCAATCCATTGAGGAGCAAATGTCCATCTGAGGTTACTCTGGCTCAGTTCGGACGACACATTAGGCAACAGAGGAGGGGGGGGAACAATCGTCAGTTGTGTTGCTTATTGTGTCGTCTGGAGGGCAGCACACAACGTACACACAACTGACAGTACATTAATCAGGCACTTTAAACAATGAAGCGAAACAACGGGCTTGCATGTTGTTTAGCCCGAAGCCCCATTGTTTAAAGTGTCGTCCGAATTCAGCCCCCCCCCCCCCCCCCCGTGGACTATTCCATTTCAGAACAGAGTTCTGCTGCTTAGAGCAGCCAAAAAAAACCCAGCCACTATGCAACCGGCAGAACTCATGGTGCATGCTGGGATACAGCTGGGGACACATGGAGGAGAGGCTACAACCAAAATGGCCGCTGCAAGTTCCTTGCAGCCGGCGCATTTGCCGGTTCTGAGCAGCGCCGGCTGCAGTGTGTCGTCTGTGGAGCTCCTCCTGCCTAACGCATGGTCAGTATGTTATTTACCCCTCTGTTGCTTAATATGTCATCTGAACTGAGCCTCTGAGTATGCAAGAAGGTGGTTTTAAATCACTCCAGGTTTCCCTGTCTGTGTATGCAAGAATAATTTATTCCTGATAATTTGTCATTGTGCAGCTAAGCCCTATATCGTATCATTCAGGGAAAATGCAAGGTTTTTCTTTAAAGAGAGAGAGAGAGATGGAAGGTTTTTTTGGGGGGGGGTGTTAAACAACAACTGGGAGGATTCTGCAGAATGTTTGTGATAAGCCAGGTACATGCAGGCAATACCTGCTACTTACACTGGAAAGGAAGAGGATTTGCTACACCTGGGCTGGGGACAGTGATGGGAGGCTTTGGCTCTTCAGCATCTGGGGTCCCAGAGCCCCTTTTCACCATGCCTAGTACATCAGACAGTTTGGCAGCTGGGACGAGACGAGGGAGAGAAAGATGAGGAAACAAACAAAACAGGAGAAAAAAAATAACAGAGAAGGAAAACAAATACACAATAAAAAACTTGGGAGGAGAAATTAGAGAAAGGAAACTTTTCATGTAGTGAGGGAGGATATGGCTCACCTACTTCAATTTCAAGGAGTTAATCAGACGATTAAAAGTGCGGGGAAACACCCATGGTTAATTAGGGGCCCTTTGTTCTTTTTGTTTTCATCTTTGGATAAATGGCCATGTAAACAATTGAATTTACTGCTTTTGCAGGAATGATGGGATGGGTGATGCTCAGAATTCTTTGGGAGTAAATAGTTTGTCCTGAGAAAGACATGGGTTAGAGAGCAAAAATGTGTGAGCAATATCCTTTGAGATTCTCAACACGTGTAACTAAGAGGTTGTTTATTCAGGGCCAAACCTGGTAAGACAACCTCTTAAAGCTACCATTCTCTTTTCCGATTGCATACGTAGCTTTCAAGAGGTGCTCTGTAGCACTGGGTAAGAGCAAAGAAGCGGGATAAGTTGGAAAGACTCCTCAACAGCCATTCCGCTCAGCGGTCCCTGGTGTCACATGCTACTTACACGGAAGAGGATTTGCAACAGGAGGTGGGAAAGGCAAAGTGATGGGAGGCATTGGCTCTTCTGCTCCTGGGGGCCCAGAGCCTCGTTTCACCATGCCTAATACATCCGAGAGTTTGGCAGCTGGGGTGGGACAGATGGGAGCAGGGAGGTCAAGAAAAGGAAAGAAAACAAATTTTAAAATGCAGGGCGGAAAAGAAAAATATTATGCTAGATTAGAGAATGGAATCAGGAGGAGGACGACATATAGAGACAGCTTTGGGATCTCTTCTAATATCATCTAGAAATTCTTAGGTTAATGGTAATCTACCTAATATTTTCCTAGAATCATTTTTTTGTGGGAGCAAAGAAGCTTCTTAATTCTTTTTTTTTTTTAATCCTCTGATGTTTTATTCCCAGCCCATAAGAGCCTTCTCCCCACCTTTCCTGGTCTACACTGCTGCTGTATGAAGACTCACCTGCATGTATAAATGACTCACTTCATTCTATGAAAAATTCTTAGCAAAACAGAGCAGTTCATATGTTAGACATAGGCTCAATTCGGACGACACAATAAACAACTGGTGTGGGGGAAACAATCGTCAGTTGTTTTGACTATCGTGTTATCCGAATGCTGCCATAGTCAACTCAGCGCTGATCCTAATCCACACCACAGTTGATTATTTATTACCATGTTGTGTGGGGAGTGCCCCCTAGATGAACAACTGTAGAGTTGATTATTACCCCACCGTGGACTATCGTGTCGTCCGAATTGAGCCATAGTCTCCATCTATACGGTAACAATTGCTCTCAAGCATTTGCAAAAGAAATAAAGTATTTTGTTGCACGAAGTGTTGCTTTCATGCAGGGTTAGAAAAAGAAAATGCTATTAACATTGCAGGCCTTTGATTAAATATAATTCAATCTATTATTTTAAAGGCATTTGAAACACATCTCCCCATCCTTTCTAGTGAACCCCCTACTCAAGAAAGAATGGGTTTGTCTTCAGCAAGGTGACTGCATTCAGGGCTGGTGTCAAGGGTAGGCATGGTTGGGCCCTTGCCAAGAGTCCACACCCCATCAGGGTCCCACTGGAGTTCCTCCTCCTCCTCGCTGTTTGTTCCCCTGCCTCTTGCTCTGGCCCAGATAACAGCAGAGGTGAGAAGGCACAGAGGATGCTTCTGCTTGCTTGCTCATTGGCCCTCTGCCTGTCAAGCAAGTGAGTGGTAGCCATTATGAGAAGGAGGTGGAGGAGAAGCAATAGCAGCTGGTGACTAGGGCAGTGGGAAGGCAGGCTCACTGAGGGAGGAAGCCCACTGAGGGTGTCCAGCTCAAGGGCCCTCAAAAACCTGGAACCAGCACTGACTGGAACAGTGCAAGATCAAATGTAAAAAGCTATGAGGAAGGCCTTCTAGCAGGACAATGGAGGCCCTCTAGGAGTTTGAGTGAAATTAACCATCCAGTGCTGCAAACCCTAGTGCCCATCCACTACTTACGCTGGGGAGGTGGAGGGTTTGCAACAGCTGGAGATGGGCAGGGTGGAGAGACTGAAATTGTTGGATCTTCAGCTTCTGGGGGCCCTGAGCCCCTTTTCACCATGCCTAATACATCAGTCAGCTTGGTGGCTGGGACAGGATAGATAAGAAAAGACAGGGAGGGGGAGAAAGAAGAGAAAGCAAATACAGTGGAAAGGTAATTGGGGAATGAAGAAAGCTGAAAAGATGGATTAGGAAACACGAACATGAGATGAAAAGTGTCCTTTAAGCCCCATCTAACCCCCTGCCCCACCATGAACCAAAGCACAAACTGTGTTCTTTCTATTCATCCATGGCTAGTAAAGCCAGATACATACTAACGGTTAGAGCTAGACTAAGTTAGTTGAACTTAGGTCCCCTCTGAAGTCAGTGGTTCAAGGTAGGTAGAACTTAGGCCAATATGGTACTAAGTTAGTCTTGATCTAACTCTTGATCTAATATTTATTCATGCTGCAGGGTGTTCTGTCTTTTTGTAATTGTTTTTTTACAACATGGCTCAATTCAGATGTAACAGGAAGCCATGGTTTCCCACTACATGGTTGAGCCTGCATAATTATCAGTCTCAGGTGCTTTCCCCTCTACTTCACATCCCAGTGGAAGGGATAAAAAAGCTTCTGCTTTCTGTTTTAAACTAATCCCAGTACTCCATGATGTCTAGACTTGGGAAATTGTTTGTTTTAAACTATGATTTGAGAACAAGCCAAGATCTGAAACCATGGGAAACCTAATCCTGGTTTGTTCTCAAATCATAGTTTAAACCAAGGGTGGGCAACTTTGGTCCTCCAGCTGTTTTGGCCTAGACATTGGTGAGGGATTCATAGAAGTTGCAAGCCAAAACAAACCAGCTGCCTGAGTTCAGATGTCATTGGAAACTGTGGTTAGTTTAAAAACCAAAGTGGATGCTTTCAATTTCCCAAAGTGGATGCTTTCCATCCCCTCCTCTGACATTCAAAAGAGAAGGAGGGGGAGTGAACACATCTGAGGCTTGTCCGCGTAGCAGAAAGCATGTTGCATCTTGCTACATCTGAACTGAGCCCATGGCTTGGGACATTTGTCAGTTATCGATAAGTGAAAGATGGAAGTGAGGAACACAGGGACCCTGTGACTTACAAGCAGGAGTGATAGCAGCAGCAGCAGCTGATGGCATCAGAGAAGTCTGAAGACTGGGAGGAAGTTCAGGGGTTGTTCCTGGATTCACCTGGCTTTTTACAAGCTCATTATCAGTGGTCTTAACTGGGGAGAATGGTGGAGAGATGAAAAAGGAAAAAAAAACATAAAGAGAGAAATGAAATGTTCCGAAGAAAAGTGACAGCTTTGGTGGGAGAAAAGAGGAGACAGATCATGGGAAAACAGAACATACATTAATGGGGAAAGAAAAGAAGGATGGAGACATGGAACCAAAAAGAGGAGAAAATATACAGAGGTGGAATGGGCAACATTTAACTACAGGACTTGACTGGGAATAATGACAAGTCGTAGTATTTGTATGGTTTTCCTATGAGCTCAAAGCAGTTTCCATACAATTATTCTAACAATTCTAGCCCTGTGTTGTTATCCTCATATTACAGATGGGAGGGGAAATATTGAGGCTACAAGACAGCAGCTGGTTTAAGCCCATCGAAGGAGATTTTAACCAATGAGACCCATGCTCTTAACCATTATGGTACGGTAGCACCGGCACCTGTGCTTTCATCGCCTTCCTGTTTGGCTGCAGCTTTGGATGCTTCAGAATAGGAAGAGGGGAAGGAGCAACTACACACCAACAACGCAAAGTTCTGAAGTTATAAAATATAAATTTAACAACCAACTTATAACGCCAGGCTTACACAGTGACACACATCAGACTAAATTCTAATCTCAGTAACATATCATTTCCTAACAGACTTAATTAACTAAATCTTGGAATGCTTTTATTATTTCTAACCATCCTTTGCCCTGAAAGGCCGGGTGATGTGGCAGTCCTGTCTCTATCTCCTCCTCCCTCCCTTGTAGTCAACTGACGTATCCTTCACAGCTGGATTTTCTTCTTCCTTCCCTCTTCCCCCTTTTCTTCTTTAGCTTTGCCCTCCTTACTCTTTTTGTTCTTTTTCAATCGTGTATTTTTTAACTTGCCCCAAAGGATTCCCCTCCCACCTTGGCCTGCAGTTCCATCCTCAGGGCATTTACAGCTTCATGAGAGTTGCTCATAGCACACAACTCTGTCCTTGTGTCAATCCTGCAATGTCCAGGTAGCCTGAACAGACTTTGGCCATAGTGAATACTCGTTTGCAAGGCTGTCTGCTTTTCACTTTTTCTGGAACCTCCAGATTTGCTCCCAACTTGGAACAGGAGTTAGCATGAGCCTTAAGTCAATATTCTAGAAAACACAAGACCAGTCGACCCTACCCACAGATATCTTTGTCCAGAGAAAGAGTCGCATACTACTACAGAACCCCTGTGCTGTATTAATTTAAGAAATTAGGCCCAACAAGTCAAGAGAAAATATGCCACTTTCCTTTGATGCTACCAGGAATGTTTTCCGAGACCCAGAACTGCACTGTAACAACTTCAAAGAGGATATACTCATAAACAAAAATGTGATTTAGGTGGAAAGCAAAAGAAGGCACACAAAAGATACAATTCCTAACCACATCTGCCAGGGACTTACTTCTGAGTGGATATGCATAAGATTGCATTGAGAGGACACCCACCCCACCAAACAACAACACAGAATTCAGAGCGAAAGTATCCAGAGGAACAGGATTTGTTGTCTCTACAATCGTCATCTCAAGCATTGTTTAGCTTGCTTGTATAGCAAGGCTGGTCCTGCTGTCTACTGTGAACCATTGAAATACAAGCACAAGCCCACCTCCCACTCAAGCCCATAATTTCTGAACCCCAACAGACATAGCATAATTTCAGATTAATGATACAATGTGAGGAACAGTAACATGGTTGATTAAAACAATATCTCAGATTTGCTGTTCCCTGCAGAGAACAGGTCTATGGGACAAACTAAGGCATGATCTATACTACTGATTTAAACCAGTTTATAATGGTATTAACAACTGCTGGGGCCCAGGACACACTCCATATACAGTTTTCAAACCGTTTTCAAAGTTTGAAAGTTTCAGATCCAGCTTGGTGTAGATCTGGCCTCTATGTTTGGCTAATCACACATAGAGGAGCTATGCGTAATCATGTTTCTTACTGTCTTGTAAGCATGCACTGCCCCAATTTGGATTGGGAGCACGACACTCCAGAGGGAGGTGATAAGCCTCCCCTCATCTATTTTCCTCCACATCTCCTGAGGCTGAGGTTAAAAAGAGAGAAAAAGCCTCCATTGACACCATTGGAAACTTATTTTTTACCCCACCCAACCTCCGGGGGGGGGGGGGATTTCCAAGAAAAATGGGTGGGGAGAAGGTTTAACATACACATACGCACCCCCCCCCCCATAGTATCATAGTTCCAATCTGAACTGGGGCCATATGCACTTACGCAGGAGTAAGTAAAACAAAGCTACAGTATGTGTGATTAAAAGACCGTTTAGTTTGGCTCTGTGTTACCTTTGGGTTCCCTTCCAAGGCTTATAGCAAAACAAACCAACCAACAAACCAACAAACAAGAACTTGAAAAGATACAATGTACCATAAAGGCTTAAAATTAGGGCTGCAACCTATAATTAATTATTTAGGAAACACATTTTTTAAAAAAACATTAAACATTTTTATGAAAGTGTCTATAACCCATTATTTTATAAGCCCTCACTCATCACTTCCATACAGGAAGGATGCCTGAATAATGTTAATGTCACTAGAAATGGACAGATCAGTTTATTTCTGGTCCAGGTCCATTTTGCACCTGTTAATTCATACATTTATTCCGTCCCATTTTTACATTAATCTGCGAATTTAAGGGAAAGGAATCCACATGAAAATAGTATTTAAATATGTATTTCTGAACACATGTTCTCCCAAAATACACATTTATAAAGCATTTTATCACAAAGTACCTACTTTGTAATGTATTTTACTTTAAAATATACATTTAAAGTGCATTTGTGTATGAGGGGGGTGGGGGGAGCTAAGATCTGCAATGCAAAATTCAGGGAAGTGAGAAATCCTAAGGATCGTGGCATTCTGATCTACGCATTAGTTCTGGGAGGTGTGGCTCAGGTCAGCTCACATCAGAATTTGCAAGATGGAATTTCTCAAGCATCCCTAAACATCACTGATCATCCTGGTAACTTTGCAATTGTTCCATATTGGGGCTCAGAAAAGGGAGTTTTTTCCACGGATACTTTCTGTTCCCCCTACCCCATCCCTCCCCAACCTGCTGTCCTCCAGATAGGTTGGACAATAGCTCCCAGCATCTCTGAGCAAGCCATTTGGAGGCAACAGTTTGTCAGGGCTGCCCAGTGCTGTCACTTTTAGCCAAATAAGACTGTCATGTGCCATATTAAGTTTCCTAGCTTTTGTTTAAGCTACTATTTAGGAGACTCGAATATGAATTATGATGATGATGATGATGATGATGATGATGATGATGATGGATCTATGTTATCCTGAGCTCATCCGATATAATTTGTAGAGGCCCTAACTCAGGCCTTCCCCACTTTCAAGTTAGGTGAGTGGTGAATGGAGAGAGGGCCTTTTTTGTAGTGGTGCCATGGCCCTCTTCGGACATGTTCACTTAGCACCAATGTTGTTTTCATGTTGGTGCCAAATAAAGGCCATCTTTTTTATCTCTTGTCTAGAAGCCATCCAGCTCAGGTGCCATAGCTCAGCAGAAGAGCACATGCTTTGCAAGCGGAAGGTCCCAGCTACCACTCACAGCAACACCACAGGGCTGTGGAAATGTCTGGTCTGAAACCCTGGAGCTGCTGCCAGTCCATGTAAACTGGCCTCTCCCAACCTACTGCAACTCTCATCATTTCCTGCCTGCATGGCCATTGCAGGACACCAGGGTTGTTGTTTTTTACCAGTACACCAAGATCCACCAACTAGAGCCTGGTGCAAAGACATACATGTAGACTTCTGAGCCCAGGAATTTTTTCTGAGTAACAGAACTGAATGGAGCTCACAGTCCCTCGACACACAAATCCACTCCTGGTTACCCCAAGCTTTCTTCATTTCAGCAGTATAATTCAGAGGGGGGGGGGTGTGTGTGCTTATTTTTTTGACTGCTGTTGTTAAACAAATGGTAGTCAGAAATCTTTTGCCAATCTACTGCAAATCACCCAGAAATATACCAGTAGTCTCCAGATCTACCTTCTGTTCCTCCCTCTATATCCCATAGAATATAGGAACATTGCTGGGCCCCATGGATTCTCCAGTATGGGGTTCCGCAGGGGTCAGTTTTGTCCCCCATGCTGTTCAATATCTACATGAAACCGTTGAGTGCAGTCATCTGGAGTTTTGGAGTGCATTGTCATCAGTACGCTGATGACACGCAGCTCTATTTCTCCTTTTCATCTTCATCAGGTGAGGCTGTGGATGTGCTGAACCAGTGCCTGGCTGCGACAATGGACTGGATGAGGGCTAATAAACTGAAACTCAATCCAGACAAGACTGAGACGCTGTTAGTGGGTGGTTCCGCTGACCGGATGGAGGGTGTTCAACCTGTTCTGGATGGGGTTGCACTCCCCTTGAAGGAGCGGGTTCGTAGCTTGGGGGTTCTCCTAGAACCATCTCTGTCACTTGAGGCACAGGTGGCCTCAGTGGCACGGAGTGCCTTCTACCAACTTCAGTTGGTGGCCCAGCTACGTCCCTATCTGGACAGGGATAACCTGGCTTCAGTTGTCCATGCTCTGGTAACCTCCAAGTTAGATTACTGCAATGCACTCTACGTGGGGCTGCCTTTGAAGGTGGTTCGGAAGCTGCAGCTTGTGCAAAATGCAGCGGCCAGATTGATAACAGGAACCAGGAGGTTCGAACATATAAGACCTACTCTGGCCTGCTTGCATTGGCTGCCTGTATGTTTCCGAGCCCGGTTCAAGGTGCTGGTTTTAACCTATAAAGCCTTACACGGCTTGGGACCACAATACCTGATGGAACGCCTTTCCCGACATGAACCTACCCGAACACTACGTTCAACATCTAAGGCCCTCCTCCGAGTGCCTCCTCCGAGGGAAGCTCGGAGGTCGGCAACAAGAGAGAGGGCCTTCTCTGTGGTGGCTCCCCAATTGTGGAACGATCTCCCCGACGAGGCCCGCCTGGCGCCAACATTGTTATCTTTTCGGTGCCAGGTCAAGACTTTCCTCTTCTCTCAGGCATTTGGCAATATCTGAGGAGCCTGGGTTTGTTTTGTCTTGTTTTTGTAGTTTTTTGAAGTGTTGAAGTGGTTTTTAAATGTACAGATTGTGTGTATGTTGTATTTTTTTGCTGTTTTAATTTTTGTATATTGTTTTTAATTGTTTTTAATCCTATGTAAACCGCCCAGAGAGCTTCAGCTATGGGGCGGTATACAAATGTAATAAATAAATAAATAAAAATCTGTTACATGATGGCCACGTTCACATGTCACATTTCGATCCTTTTGTGGTGCTCCTTCTGGTAGCATTAGCAACTAAATTAATCAGAAATCCGAAGCTTATTGTAACATCTATTCCCAGGATCTTGGTTTGTTGTTCCCTTTATAAGCCAGGATTGTAAACCAGGGTTTGTTCCTGGCTTACACAGCCTGGCTTGTTTAGGGGAAACAAACTAGGTTCCCAAGTATGGACAATATGATAAGCTTTTGATTTCTGGCTAATTCAGCTGCTCATGCTAGTGGGAATAACCAAGCAGGAGTGTATATGTTACATGCACCAACATGTTCACGGTAAGCAAAGGTTTGCCAGGATTCTGGCTCACTGAGATGTGCGAACACAGCCACTGTAAGTGGCTACATATGGTCTTAAAGTCCACGGAATCCCAAATTTCTCTCCTTCTTTTGCAATTCTTCCCAGCAGTTCCTCACTCCCCCTCACAACTCTTCATTCACCCATTTCTCCCATGTGTTAATTTATATGGCTTCCAAAGATGTTTGTGGTCAAAACACCCAAACAGTCAGGACTGCTTTGTCAGCTTCATATCTCATAAACAGATTGGCTTTCTGGCTGAACCTTGGAATTCATTACCTTTCGTGTCCTCATCCTCTATGGTGGTGTTTGTGCTGTCAGATGATTCCTGTGGAAACATACGGGGGCAGAAGAAGGGAAAAACAAAACATTAGTAGCTTTGGCCAGAAATGAATGCCTGAGAAGAGGTTGAAGTTGCACAACTTGGATTTGCAGCCAAAGTAAACGTCTGGATGAATCAAAAGAGGGTCCACAGAAAGCCCCTTTCTCAAAAGACCAGCATCTAACAAGGAAGTCTGTATTAGGATCTCTTTCTCTTCTATTTTCTGCCTCTAAGACAGGCATCTCTCAAACCACATTTTCTACTGTGGGAAAAATAGGGTCTTAATCTAGACCTTCAGCATCACCACATCCCAGAGTTCTCCTCTCCTTCAAGATCCCAGAATTCTCTTCCTTTAAAACCAAATTTAATCTATCTTGCCTTTTAAATGGATGCTTGAAAATACCCTCCAATAGAGCCTTAAATACAGCTGGTTCACAAATTACACAGAAGGTGGAAAATAGAAGTGAGACTGGCTTTTCCTGCTTCTGTAAGTGAAAATCCATAAATCCCACCTGTAGTCCCTGTGAAGGTCACAAATCTTGCTACAAATTGAACCTGTAATTCCCAATATGAACAATGCAGAAACAGGAAAAGCGGACCCACGATTGTTGTTTGCTTCTGTGTATGTGAACTTTGGCTCTAAGTCTCTAAGACCACATAGACCTTAATTGTTTATGAGAGTCATGCTGTAGCTGAAGTAGACACTGCCTCTCACTTGGGTATCTACATAATATAAGCTGTCATCCTTATTGGCAGTTTTAAACAGCATGGCTCACAATTGCAAGCAATTTCCTCATTCCACAACACTTATCACGAATGCTTTTCTTTCTTCCACCCCCAAATAATGTTGAATTCAACTGCAGTGTAGGCAGGAGTGAACACAGTAATTACATATATATATATATATATATATATATATATATATAGGGTGAACCACCAGCCAAAGAGAAGCTCTGAGTAGCAATTAGCAGAGACCGTCTGGAATAGAAAATCCAGTTCCTCACTATTGGTTCTGAGGCAGTTTAACTTTGGGGATCCTTCTCATTTGTACTCCAATGCAATCAGTATATAAAATCTCAAAGACTTCAGAAACTCCACTGAAACCCACAATGGTATTTTTAATCCCACATCTCTAGTGGCTGCATCCAAAAGACTGTCAACTGCTTCACAAACAATATTTTATATAGACGAGTACTGGGGTCAAGTTCTCCTCCTCTCGCATTTCTCCCCTCTCCGATCACACAAACTGGGGACCTCTGGTATGTCAGTTAACAAACCAGGGAAATAATCCAGGAGTGCTCAGCCCTGACACGGATCCATGTCTTCTAAAACCATGGTTTATGAAGCCTTGGACAATTGTCCAAACCTGGCCAGTGAGGTTTTTGAGAGCACTGAGTTAATACTCTCTATCTCCTCCCTTAAGGGAAAACATAATCAGATGCTTCTTCACCAGAAGCAGCAGCAGCAACATCTTGCCAATAATGCAGAGCAGGGCTGGTCCAAGGTATTTTCCTGCTTGAGGTAAAGAACAAGTTGGCTCTTGCTTTCATTCCATGTTCGACCAAATTGGCAGCTGAATCTTTCTTCAACACTGGTGATGGGAGAGCATCCTTTACCTCACCTGGAGGCAGCTGGCTAGCTTAGGGAACAGATGGAAGGCCACGTGGCACACAGCACTCTCCTCCAATACCTTTTCTGCTGCCAGAGGCAACCATCTTACTTTGCCTAATGGTAGGACCAGCCCTGATGCAGAGCAACTGCTTACATGGCTCTCTTTGACTTCGCCTAAATACTTGGGCCAGACTTCATGCAGCAGTAATAAACTGCTGTGGAAGATAGGCAGACAGAACATGTGGAGAGTCACGATAACACAACACCAGTCCTCTTACATCTTCATGTAGTTCATAATTCAGTTATGGAACTACTGCCATCAGATGTGGTAATGGCCACTAGTGTTTTTAATAGGTGATGTGGCAAACTCATGGAAGGTAAGTTTATCAGTCATAATGGCTGTACAGAATTCTCTAGATTCAGAGATGGTCTGCCTCGGATTATCACTTGCTGGAGAGTGACAACAAGAAGAGGCTATTTTATGTCCTGCTTGTGGGCTTCCCACCAGCATCTGGTTGGCTGCTATACGAAGTAGGATGCTGGATGAGATGGGCATTTGAACTGGTCCAGCAGGCACTTCTCCTGATGTTTCTGCATCTGTCTTCATGAAGAAACTTTTATGGTGTTACCATGCGTTATGAGAAGATGGTGCTCCTGATCTTGTGCTTTCCTCATAAGGAGAAACATCCAGGGCAGAATTTGTGTGCGAGTATCTGTATGCTTAACTTTCTCCAACCCATCAATTCTCCCTGCAAGTGAACCCTAGGAAGTTTTTTAAACTTATTTCCTCCAACTGGGCTCTGGAACAAAATTAAGTACTTCTCCCCACTGATGCCCTTTCCGCTCCCGCACTCATGTTACATCAGCAAATATTGGCTTTGAATACTCAGTTGCTAAGGCAACATATGCTTCCACCCTTAACTCTGGCTATCATCATCCACACTTTGTGCAAATACTTCCAACCAAATCTCAATCTATTAATGAAATTATAACATGTTAAATCCCCTAAAAAAAAAACAACACCCCAAAACTCCTATAACAAAACAAGAAGAGTCTGTTTTGTTATAGGCGAACAGAAGAATAAAGAAGCTCTTCTTTCGTAACTCTTTTCCTTTAAAATTGGTTTAGAAGAATGGGACAATAGAGACAGTCCCCCCCTCCCCAAATTCAATGTGAATCAGTTTGCATCCACTTCTGCCCTGCCCTGCAAGTGTTTGACAATCACTGTATTATACAGATTAAAAATCTCTCAAGATGGTCTGCAACATGACACCCTCTGAAGTTCTGTGTTGTGTTTTCATTCAAAATTAGGTTTGATTGGAAGTAAATGCCATTGATTTTCTTTCATGTGTTTGGACAAGGTAGATTCACGCACATTAAAAAAAACCAAAATGACCTTCCTAAAAAGATTCCAACTTCCAAATATGTTCTCTGAACCATACTAGATTGTATGTGTGGGTTGTTGTTGTTTTTGTATGTTAAGCCTCATGTAGCCTTAATAAGAAATAATATTCTGAGACTATATTCTTATTCATTGGTTTCTCTCTCTTTCTCTTTTAATGATGTGGTTCAGAACATGGCGAGGTAAGCAGGCTTTGCTCCTAAGGAGTTCATTTATTGCTGTTCTTTTATCCACCTGAAGGTCGCAATAATTTTAGCCGCAGCTCAGGCACAAAAGGCGATTCACAAAGGAGAGAAACAGTCAGGTTGTGCTCCTGGCGGTTGTTTAATGTCATGTATAAAGTGGGCACTATTTTTTTCTCCCCCAAATGAGCAAGTTTTTCTTTGTGTTTATTGCTGGAACTGCAATCCATATATCTGTCTTTGACACAAGTGGCGATTGAACCTGGCTGGATTATGGTGCCATAGATTAATGGAAGGGAAGGAGGACTGTAGGAAGTATGGACTGTAATTTGCATGGTATGCTAATCCTGTTTAACTCAAATCACTGAAAAACAACAAAAGCAGTGAAGCTGTTGACATCCTCACAGGTTTGTCCATTACAGGCCACATTTTGGGGGGAATCTCTGGTGAGATGATAAAATTAGAGTAGATTTAACTTTATATTCTGGAGACCGCTAAAATAGGATAAAATGCTCATAGCTGAAGAATGTTCCCTTTACTGTTTATGAAGCCTGGGAAATGGTGATGGTTCCTTTCCCCAGTGACACAGGATAGCTTCTCAAATTGAGGAAAAAATTACAAAAACATGTGAGGTGTATGAAGCAGAATGAAAGGCTCTTTATAGACAAGAACTGTATGCATTAGCAGAACAGGGAGGGTTCAGAATAGTGTCCTCACATTCTTTAACCAAATACAACCTGTCTGACATCAATATGTAAGTCATCATTTTATTCTTAAAAATTTAAGTTGCATGTCATACCAACGTTATGAACTTTTCTTAACGTTCATCTAAAGCAGGAAATATTCTATCCAGAGGTTAGGAAAAGTGAAAAGAAACAAGGGCGCCACCACTTCCTTTGCCTGGCCTCTACCCCAGCCTTAGCTGTTTTCATACCAATTTTTAAAAAACTGTTCCTCTTCCCCAAGCTCCATTTAATGGCTATGCCAGATGCATTGAGTGAATGGGCTTGAAGAAGAAGCATAAAATAATGATAAAAAAATAAAATCCCTGCAGCAGAGAATGGGTAAGAAGATGCAGGTTTGGGTGGAGGTGAGGGCTGTGTCCGAGCAAATGGATGATCGTGGCATGGAGTAAACATGTCAGTCCTCAGCCAATCCGACCTCTTGGATTGGTCTCTTTGGTCTGCCTGGCTGCGTTCTTTCACTTCAGAATGAAGGAGCTCAAGATTGCTGCCCTCTGGTTAGCTCCTCTGGGGTCAGAGTAGAGGCTTTCTTCCCCATTCTATCACCCAGAGCAAAAAGCTCAGATGCTAAGGACCACCCATCCCTCCCAACACATTCTTCAGTCTTGTTCTGGGCCTGAGAAACACTGGAGCGATGTGTGGGGAACACACCATGAAGGGAAGCCATACAACCATTTAACCCCCTCTCAAAATAGGTGGAGAGTTTAACCATTGTGACTCACCAAAGAGGCTGATCCTTTTTAAACCATAACTTTCATTGACGTTGCTATATTCATTTAGGTCACTTTCAATGACATTGCTAGATTCATTGCTAGGTTCATCCATGTGAATGATAGGAAAGAGAGGAAATGAGCTCCAGAGAATGAGCTCCATCTTCTTGAGCATATACTGACTCTCCAGAAAGACTAAGCCCCATAGAAAGGCTCAATTGGGCAGGTGCAGTTCAGATTTCTCTGGAGAGTGCTTCCCAATAAACTCCAATGTGAAACCTCCTTAAATCATGGGCAAGTACAATTGATTCTATCTTACAGGGTTTCAGACATACTGAAACAGACAAGAGGTACAAAACCTGAGCCTACGGTCTGTCCCCAGAGGTGAAATTACACAGCAATGCAAGGAGCAGAAAGTCAATTTTTATCCAAGGTCACAAAACGGCAAACTGAGGAGAAGGAAAGACAGGCAGCAGTACCTTAATGCCGTCCACTGGGTTATGGATAACGGTGGTTTGAGGTTCCTACAGAGGAAGGAAGGATGAACCAAAGAAGAACACAACGAAGAAGAGGAGGAGGAAGAGAAAGAAATGAAAGAAGAGATAAAGAAGAAAAGGTGGTAATTGGAAGATAGAGGTGGATGGGGAAATGCAGCAGAAAATGGTGATAAAATGTGAAGAAAAGGGAAGAGGGTAAAGAAAGACCAAGACCCACATAAGAGCAGTGAGGGGGGAACAGAATGGAAGGGAAAAAAGCAAAAGGTAATTAGTTCAGCAAAAGGTAAATGATTAACAAACAGAAAGTGGCAAGAGTAAATCAGGAAGAGAAGAATCGAAACTGGATTTTCCATGAATGAAACCCAAAATCATATTCAACCCCATGGCAAGATTGTCGTGAGCCCCTTGGAAATGGAGAGCGCAAGCTGAAATCTGCATTCAACCCTCCTGCAAGCCAAAGAAACCACTGCAATAGGGAGAATGGTAGGGAGTGCCAGGAGAAGAGAAAATGGCAGGAATGAGCTCCCCATGGAGGTGTGGCCAATCCGTACCTGGGTGGTTAACATCTCAATACAGGCTCCACCTAAGATCGGAGGGAAGAAGAAAAAGAAAAGCAAAAGAAGAGCAGAAGGTCCTTCGACTACACCCCCTGGTCTTGTTGGAGTGGTTCACATACACTGAAGAGTGGTTTTAATTAAGAACAAATGTCTACCCAGAGGGTCCTGCTTCATAATGGCCCCATAGCTTATATCCTCCATGCAGAAGGGCTTAGCAAAAGACACCTCCAAATTGATATCACTCTAGAACATCCTGATTAAGTGTCTTTATGGCTAAGTACCAACCTTTTGCATCAGTATAATGGCATAAAAGCTTCCCATGCTCTAAGAGACTTTAAGATGTACTTACCTTGAAGAAGAGACATAGGAGGACAGCCACAGAAAAAACATCACGAGAAATTTCTTATTGGATTTCTCTCTCTCTCTCTCTCTCTCTCTCTCTCTATGTGTGTGTGTATAAGCTAGGGTGGGTGTTTTTATTTTACTTAATGAAAAAGACTACTGTGTTAAATTACTTTGCATAATTTGCTAGGATAATGTGACCAGGTGCAAAAGGAAGACAAGGCTCTTACACCTTGCATACCTGGGGTAGAAATCTGAATTTGGCAGGTACAGCTTGTCACGTAGAAATGAGAAAAAAAACGCACCTTTTTCTGCACACTTCTCCACTGCTAGCATTTCTACACCAGGTTAAAATTTACTTGCCCAGGCATTTTATAGTTTGATGATAGTTTGAGTTTTGCTCTGCTTTTTATGCATCCAATTTGTTTTTATTGCAATGGTTTATGTTTTTATTGTATTATATTTGTGGTATATTTTGGTCCCCCCCTCCCCCCGGTACATTAGGATGAAGGGTTGGTTAAAAATACTTCATAAGTAAATAATAAACAACTATTAACGTTGTATGTGGTCATCCTGCTCTAGGAGGAAAGTTGCTTGAACTATCAATCCAAAACTGAGAAAAGGCTTACAATTTATTGGCAAATATATTTCGCTTGGGAGAATTATTTCAAGGCAGGCAAGTTATACACCTAAGAAAGAAAATGGTGTTGAGAGTTCCTTAGGGCCAAACTAGATGTGACATTAATTGCATGAATACAATTTTTAAAAAATTGCAAGCAGCAGTTGCAGGAAGGCAAGCAGCAGCAAGGCTGCAGGCAGTGGAGAATTTAACCCTGTGCCCCCTGCCATGGTCCCAATGAAAACCATCTCCCTGAAACTGCTATTTGCACAGGGAGGAAAGCCTCCATGGGCTTCCCTCTTCACACTCACACCCCTCAGTCAATCTCACTTCAGCTCAGGCTCCTGTGCGGTCACTATTTAGTTATGAATAATAATTAGGCACGATTATAAGTCAATGATAAAACATATGCTTTGTGTACAGAAAATCTGCAGTTGAAATGATCAGGGTAGCTTGTAATGGAAAAGATGCTTCTAGGATGAAGAGTAGATAATCAGGGCAAGATGGACAAAACATATGATCTAGTATAAAACAGCTTCCTCCTTCTTCAGAGATGTACAAAATTAGTCTTATTCTATGTTTATTTGGGGGCTATCAAATGTATTCAAGCAGTTTGAGTCATGTTAACAGTAGTAGTTTTAAAGGGAATAGGTTGCAAGAAGCAAGGTCTACAGAAATGGATCACAGTTCAGACTTTTTCAGATTATTCTTAAGTAGGGATGTAGGGATTTTGCTAAATCCATTCCGTCTGCATTTCATGGACTGTCAAGTGCCTTTTGTTCTGCTGTCTGCTCATTTGACAGTATTTGGCTTTTTCAATTTCCTGAACTTGCGTTCATGCGCACTTGCACAAATTTCCACTCCCAAATATGCACAAATCCCCCCCAAAATGTGCATTTTTACACTTTAACCTATTGGAGGAAAATACACATTTCTGCTCTGTGTTTTTTATTTTTCGTATTTTTCTATGTCTACATTTGTGTAAAATTCTGGAATTTTTTTAAAAAAAAGATCCACAAGTCCACAGATTCCTTGTGACTTGGAAAAAGACGGACCGCTGCAGAATCTGCAGGTTAGATTTCTAGAAATCCAAACTCATTTGAATCCCTTGAGGATTTCTCCAACTTCTCTATTCTGAAGCTGGTCCTTTCCCCCACAGCTGACACATGCAATCTGGATCATGCAGAACGGTTAGTGCTGCAGGCAGAATATCAACCTTCATCCTGGAGAAAAGCCAGCAAGACCTTAGTTTGTGGCTTGTGTTGGAAGGCTAGAGACCTCTTCTGATGCAACTCTGGTGCACCTCAACATTCCCTTTTAACAAAAGAACACTTGAAAGACTTGTCTGTAAAAGGGCAGGTTTCTCTATACACATGCATTGCCCATTGCCATAGTAACTGCATTACCGATTCTGAAGGCAAATCAGTATTGGCAATGAAACCAAGATATCTTGATTAGCTTTGTGAGGAATAAACAAAGCTAGGCTGGCAGTTTGTTGATGGAAGTCAGTTCTCATCTGAAGAGGCTGGAACAATGGGTGGGAATAATTGCTGTGAATAAAGGGGGAGTGAATGGAGGCAACATAAGCTCCACATTTCTTTTCAAGACCCAGAGTTGCTTTTCCTCACCCCCAGTGGCCCACTTTGAATTGGAGCATTCACCACTTACTTCCTAATATTTAAAGTGTCACATGGGGCTCTAGCTATTGAAGTCACTGAGAGATTGGCCTCTGTGCTTTCAACAGAGCCAAGACTTCTCTCAATGGACAATTGGTGAATTGGGCTGGGGGAAAAACATCCATTTTGTGTAATCAAAAGCACCATTTTCAACCCCATTTCTCTGGAGGAGCAAATATTTTTTCTTTTGGCACAGTCGCAGAAGTAATCTATGGCTGCTGTCATACTGTGTTGAAACAACCCAAACTTATTTTACCTTCTGGGACACGGCATGCTGGGAAAAAGAATTTCCACAGACTCCCCATTACCCTAATTGGTAATAAATTTGTCATCCTATTCAGTTCAACTAAGGTCCAATCTACACCAAGCAGGATATAGCATTATGAAAACGGTATGAAAGCAGTATAAAAAAGGAAGGAGCCACACTACTGCTTTATAGCAGTATTGAAGCGCACTGACAACTGTTGGGGCCCATAGACACATACCATATACTGCTTTCATAGTGCTATATCCTGCTTGGTGTGGCTCCTGCCTTTTATATACCGCTTCCATAGTGCAATATCCTGTTTGGTGTAGATCTGGCCCAAATGATTTTTACCCAGGGGACGAGAAACAATGGCTGGCATGATTTGGGAGGAAATTCACCTGTACCCGAAAGTGCTATACATTCCGAAAGTAATAATTTATAATATATCTCAGGATGCAATTCTATCAATTGCACCCTCGATGATCGGAAGGCCCCGAATTTGGAGGCATTTTTTCCAGGAACCACTGGTCCATTCTGCTAGCACAAGGACAGAAGAGGATACTGCCCAATCAATGCAAAGAATATAAAATGAGCGTTGTGACAATTTTGTTGCCACATTTGAAGCAAGCTGGAGCAATTTTTTACTTATAAACAGGTGGGAATGTACTGATTTGAGGATACAGTTCTCACCTTCCACAGGTCGGATGTAGCAGGACAACATGGGTGTAATGCATCAGTTTATTCCAATATATACTTACCTGGCAGAAGAAGGCTACCTGATACTGGACACGGTACTGCTTAAAATGAGGAAGACTATTCAGGGAATCTCATGGTTTATTACATTTCGGGGGGGGGGGGGGAATCCCTTGAAATATGTTACATGTAACTTGTCCCATGTAACATAATTCAAGAGAATTTTTGTTTTACTGCTACTTAGTACCTTAATCCGGAGTAATGTACCTTGTACATTTTGAGCAATACTGTAGCCGAACTTACCATTTTAAGGAGCTCACTCCAACTATTGATAAGATTTTTGAAAAAGTAACCTCTAATTCAGTACTGCTAGACTCTGTCCTTTCTATCTTTGAAGTCAGAACATAACCTGCCTACCAAGAGAGCCACAATAAGCCCTTGTGGAATCCATTTTGTATGCTAGGAAAAAGTAAAGAAAGTAGGGCAAAGGGGAATCAATCCAAGCTTGATGCCTACAGCCTTCCAATAAAGCAGAAGATGAAAAGAGAACCAAATCTAATATCTTTCAGGTTCTCAAAACCGTGGAAGTATTTAAAAACTTTCCCTGCAATTCTAATTCTTTTCTGCGATGATGCTTCATTTGCTTGATAGTACTTATGACGAAAATGGGAACATTTAAAGTGGATCACATGGGCCAGATGCAATGCTGGCAATGGCATTGTGCTAGTGGGGGATGACTGCTAGGAAGCTATCAACCAGAAAGTACCATTTCTGGAATAGGACAACTCATCAGTGCTCCTTTCCATGAGCTCCACTGACTTGTCCCATTCCAGATGTGTAGTTCCAGCTAGTTTCCAGTTGCGCTATCCAATGCTAACTTTCTGTCGCGCTAGCAGTCATTCCTGCTATCGCAGTGGCAGTGTTAGATATTGCCCACATATGTATAATTGGAAACGCCCGACTTTATGGTGCTTTCTTCTATCCTTGTATTAGATCAGGGTTCCAGAACCTCCAGCTCCCAGGCCTAATCTGGTCTATGGGGCACCCTAATTCAGCCTGCATAGCCTCTTTGGGTTCCTCCAGGGGGCAAGGTTTAGGTAGAATTGCTGGAAGAGGGCATCCTCCTGTTACTACGTCAAATCTGAGATCAGAGATGAAAGTAGGCATTACCCTGCTGGCACACGCTTGAAGCTCATCCCCTGCTGTTATTTCCAATCTCAGATCCACCTGGATAATCCATCCGGCATTTTGATCAGGCAGCAAATGAAATCAGACAGCCTGATGAGGATTGGTTGAGTGCCATCTAGCCCCTCCACCTAAAATGAGTTCTGCACCCCTGTACTAGATTATAGAAAACAGCTATATAACTTACCAGTACACTGGAACTCCAATGAGAACACACTAGGCTGTGCAGAACTACTATTCCCTACTTAGATAAGTGGCCACCCTGACTTTTTATAGTCACAGGAAAGTTAATTATTTGTAATGTATACTATTTCATAGGGTGACCATATGAAAAGGAGGGCAGGGCTCCTGCAGCTTTAACTGTTGTGATGAAGAGGGAATTTCACAGATGCTGCATATATACAAATGACACCTGAAATTCCCTCTTCATCACAAGTGTTAAAAATACAGGAGACCTGTCTTCCTTTTCATATGGTCACCCTACTATTTCACATTTTCTCAAAATGGGAATAGGGGAAGGAGGATTGTGGCAATCTTGTGGTTGATTGAAGAAGGTTGTTTAGAGAAATTTAAGGTGTCTGACTTTGAAGTGATAGGATGCCTGACTTATAAGAGACAGCTTGGATCACAAACAAACAAACAAAATGATTTAGAAAAGATTTTAAGGTTTCACACTTATAAGCTACTAGATCAATGCAACAGACACAACAGATTCCTGGAAGCAAACAGCTGTGTTTAGGAGCCATTCAAATAGATTCAAAGGCTGGACAGTTTCAGAACTGGCCCCAGGACATGGTCTGAAGGCACATGAGGCAGCTACCTTGCTGAAGCTAAGTGGGTCTGGGTCTGGTCAATTTTTGGAAGGGAGACCACCTGGGAACCACATGTGGAGTTCCACAATGGAAGAAAGGTGGAAAATAAATGTAATAAATAATAATAATAAGTAAATAAGCTTCTTTGAGGAATTGGGCCACGTTGTACACAAATTGATTTCTTCAGATCTGCATTGAAATAGCTCTATTTGAATTCAAGCGAAACCAAGTTCTGACAAGACATGTTAGCCAGCGACCTCAGCATGGGATTGGCAAGCCCAAAAGTCACATGCATATCACACTTCCACTGAAAATGCCAGTTTGTGCTGGAAAAACCGGTCATGTGAACCCACGAAGGATTATTATGGACACTAAGACTAACACATCTACACATTACTCCTTGTGCAGAATCAGCTGTGCAACATTTACATTAACAAAAATGCTGAAACAGCATGTGACCAAGTGGAATGTCTTGAATCTACTTTTATGGGTGTGTATGACCACACCGTAAACCTGGAACAGCCAGATGACCATAGAGGATGGGATAGCTGCCCTCATTTCCCCCTCTAAATTCTTTTCTGTTACATGGACACACCAACATGTGGAATTGCAGACACAGGTAATTGTTTTTTTCCTCTGTTTCGGTCTGAGTGACAAAAGGGCAAGAAACTGGGGAAACTGTTAAAATTAATCTTGTCAGGGCAGAAATCCGAATTCTACATCCTTTTCCAAACACGTTCTGTAAGCGTCATAGTGGCCCTATGTTTGTTCTGACTGTTGATATGCAATTCAGGCTCAGCACATCTCACTAAAGTAGATTTCTTGTAAATAGATGCTCTCCAGGGAAATATTCTGGTCCTTCTTCTAGTCATCCCCCACCTTAAAAAGTTTGTGCCGTCTCGTTCAGCGCTTGTCTTATAGATAAGGAGACAGGCATTTTAAGAATTTCTGTTCATTCTTCTTCAGCCCCTTAATCTGCTGCTGATAGGCAGTCAGAAATTAATGCCTAGACAGAGCCACAGCCAATATGTATTACTGTCTATGCTAGAGCCTGTAACATGGAACATCTTTGCTCTATATGGTTTATTTGGGAGTCTGATGATTCTCTACATGGGAAACTTAACCCTAGTTGATCTAACAACTTAACGACACAGAAGTTGCTAAAGAAGGAAGTTAGATAAAATACTGAGAAAAACATGCTTTCTGCCGGCCTTGCTGAAATGTCTTTCTAAATTATACTATGGCATAAGAGGTTTTTAACTATAGGCTAGTTATACGCATTCTAAGGATGGATTATATTTTAACTTCAAGGATAATAATAATAATAATAATAATAATAATAATTTGCCCAGATAGATACTGAATGTTGGGGGTTAGCTGGATGGCTTATTAAAATCTTCCCTGCTTTTTGATAGATTTTATTATTGGACCAGCCAAGAGTTTGGTTCTTTACTTCTAATATCTAGATTAGAAACAGAAAGCAATATATTAAGAGACAACGCTCACATCCTCTCTATGATGTGGTTGCCGCTGAGATACAAAATCACACGGGGTCCTAACCAGATGGGGTGCCAAATATGCAGAATGGTTCCCCATCTATGGGGTGGATGATTTTAACCATGCCAGTGGAAATAGTTGCAGTGCATGGGGGGCATGCGCAGCCACGGTTTTGCATATGCAACCTCCGATTGGGGCAATTAGAAGTTAAGTGTGCGTTCTTTAACCTTCAATTAATCCATGACAGCCAGATTCGCATAACATGCCCCAACTCCTGATCAAACTGATTGGAGGTCACGTATCAAAATGGCAGCCACAACACCCCTCATACACCAGGGCTAATCGTCAGTTAATTAACCCACGACAAGCTGCCATGTCATGTGAACCAATCCATTGACTATTGGGCTGGACAGTTCTTGACAATCCTTAGGAAAACTTTGGAGTCTGACATTCACGGAAGACAGGCCAGGGAAGGTACTCACGTGGCAGCTCAAACTCCAGGAGTTTTAGTGGGGGGAAATGCAGGTGACAATTGCAGTGCCAACAGAATCTGCTATTACTCTGGATGGCTGGTGCGATGGGGAGGAAAAGCAAGACACCCTTTTTCTGTCGTTAATAATCAGGAATGCTAAGACTCTTTACTCTTGTTTCCTTTTTTATCTGCCTGGATTTGAGCAGGCTATGAATTGGCAGTTAGAATTTGCGAATCTCAACGCAATGTGTTATGAGAACTTCGAAGATTGCAGTAATCATACAGCATCATTTGACAGAGGTTTGCGCCTAGGGAACAGTTTATACGGTAGTCATTTAGAAACATTTAATGTTGAATTGGGTTCTAAGTTGGCAACATCAACTGTACTGGCATCAAGGTTCCAGTTGCACAACGAATTAAATCTATACGAAGGAGATGCCTCCCAACACATTAACGTTGCAAGAACAGCACAAAACAATACATGGAAACACAGGGGTAACTAAACATGTCGGAGCCAGAAGATGCAGAGGAGATGTCATCCTAAATTTCACACAGCTCCACTGCAAGCTTTAAGTAGGAACTAGATTAGCGAAACAGCAGGCAAATCACAGCATTCCCACAATCTTTTAAAAATAAAAAAGAACTATACCAGTGCGGCTGGAGGAAGGGTCCCTTTCGGGCTGGTAACCCCTGCGCTGCCTTTGGTGCTGTTTGTTTGAGGCTGCAAAGAGAAATACTCATTAACAACAACAAAAAGAGAGAAGCCTCGGAAAGGGAAGTCAACCAAAAGCACTTTCCTTGCAGACAATCCAAATTCACACTATCTCAAACCCCATAGGAGGATGTGTATAACCCCATATCCTATATGGCAATTATGTACAAATTACGTTCTGGTACAGAAAGAAGATCCCACCCCACCCCCATCTTCTAAAAGGCCTGTTTCAGCAGGTATGCAAAATGCCAAAATTGCAGCATGTGGCAAACAGAACAGTTCTTCAACCTGTGAAGTTTGATTATTCCATAAACTGAGTTGTTTAACAGCTCTGGGTTATGGACTTGGACAAGCAAGACCAGTGTGTAAATAAAATGATCTCTGCTGTTATTTTGGCATGAGTTTTAACCTTCTCCTACTGTTCCCCCAGGTAGACTGATAGGCAAAGCCCCTGAAGGATTCTTACCTTCACTCCGTCAGCTTTCTTGTTCAGTAAACTTTTAGCTGCTGCATAGGGAGGGAAAGAAGAGATTTTAGTGGCAACTCTCTTGCTGTCCTGAGACATATTCTGTGCTGCCTGAATAGCCAAACAAGAATCACACAAGCTGCATTGATGCTGTTTCCTCATCAAACTGCTAAAAGGAGAGTTGAGAACAATGGGTAAATCCCAGGATCTATGAATGTGGGCAAAGCTCCAACATAATAACCCTAAGCCAAAAGTAGAGGTATGGATGGCAAAATGCCAGAAATGGGCAGCCTCCCAAATGCAGGCAGGTCAGTAGTGGGACTGCAACACTTCTGTAAAGCGGAGGTTTACTTCAGTCCTTGTTGTTTCTCAAATTGGCATTGGCTTGAGCACATCTTGGTTTGTCCAAACTATGTGCAGTCACAAGAAGGGAGTCTCTGCAGGACACAGTGTTCAGTTTAACAAAGTGGCATTCTGAATAAAGTGGGACAGCATCATTCTGTGGATTAGATTCAATAAACATCCCCCCAAACTATCAACTTAGCTTAGGGAAGACAACATCTAGGCTTTATTCATTCTCACGTGAGGTGTATCTTTCCATGCTACTGATTATCACATTTCTCCCCAAGTCATCCTTCATCCCAAACTAGATACATACTAGTTTCAACCCACTGAAATCTGTCCAGGCGCTCTGCAATAATACTAGGTCCCTTGAACATGCAACTCCATCTCATGCAACTCCTTCTCCATCCAGTATGTGGGTTCCAATCTTCTATGACAGGTACTAGCTGCCCTTAGGAATGGTGACCAGCAATCCTTTCTCCTTTTGCTCAAAGAGTTCCTAAGTCTTTAGGGACTGCAATCCAAACTTCTCATCTGCAAGCAGCCGATGGAAACCCATCTTCCTACAAGCACTTCATCCTCAAGGCTTAAAAGCTCACTGCCTATCACTGCCTATTTTCTAAAGATGTCTCATCCCAGCAAGGTTTCCATTCTGCCATTTCTGTGAAGTCACTATTTCTCACTACACCATTTTCCCTAATCTAGTGCTCTCTGGAGGTATTGGACTATTTATTTATTTATTTATTTACATGTATATGCCACCTTATCTGCTAAAAAGCCATAAAAGTGGTGTACAACAATTTAAAACGATAAAAACAATAAAATTGAAAAGGTGTGCCTTCACACCCTTTCTAAAGGCTGAGAGTGTGGCAGGGCAGTTATAGTTTTGGGGGGAGCACAAAGGAGAAAGCCTGGCAAACAGGCCTCCACAAGTATTGGTGCCCTCAAAAGGGCCTCTCCTGCACATTTTAACACCTAGGCAGGTTCATAGTGAGACAGGCAGTCTCTTAGATACCCAGGTCATAAGCCATTTGGGACTTTAAGTATTAAAACCAACGCACTGAATTGCACTGGGAAAGCAATTGGCAATATTTCAAGACAGATGTAATATAGTCCCAATACCATAGATTGGTATTGCTGCATTTTGCAACAAGTGAAGGTTCCGGATGCTTTTCAGAGTAGTCCATGCAGGCTGGAGATGATGGGAGTTGTTGTGAAGTGAATCTGGAGGGCACCAGATTGGGGAAGGCTGCACTACATTATGCTCTCACCATTTTTTTAGGTGTGTGAGAAAGCCTCTCTCTCATCCTGTTTGCCTGATCTCGCTAGTTGTGCCTAATCCACTGTGAATCTCTTCCCTTCTGTGACTCCATAAATTGAAATTGAAATTACAAAAATAAAGCACCAGGACAATACAATCTCATTTATCCAAACGGCTCCTGAGATATTGACGGCATCTGAATAATGGACAATTAGAGATCAGAATATCATCTGTGTATGGTTAGGATGGTATAAGAGGTCATATAGTTCATTCAGATAACAGAGATTCCTTGATCATTGCATTACTTCAGCTTGGTCTGTTTTTATTGTTGCTTTTTTCCTTTTCTTTTCTTTCCTTTTCTTTTTTTTTTTGCTGTTGTTGTTTGGCTGAGGAGAGACCCAAGAATGACATGACAGAGAAGCTGGAGGGGCTGAAATGGAATGCATGGGCAAGACTGAGAGAGGGACCTGGAAGAGTGACAACAGAAGGGCTGAAAGGGTGAGGACTGGGATGAACAGAAATATGGGTGTTTATCATCTGGATATGGTTAATGGAATTGCGGGGAACCAATAAAGCTGTGAGAGGCCTCCAGGGAGTAAAACAACAGTTGAGTTATATGTAGTGCCTGTGTCGGGAGGAAACCAGGGAGTGCTTGTAGTATTATGCCTACAAGCTGCAGCTGGTATGCATTAAAAAAAAAGACGTTACAATCTATTATTAGATCCAGCAGGAAGGCTCTGTGGAGAGAGACCACTGATATGAGTGCCACCATCCGCAGAACAAGACTCCATCTAGCTCTGGACCTTGCACCTCATTAAATCCCTTTCTCCCACATCAAATCCAATCACCACCATAGGTAGGTATTAGTAAAGGGCAGAACCCGACAAAAAGTTTGCTTACCTTACAGAAATTTACAGAAGAGGAAAGGCGGGAGAGACAGGCAGGTGAGAAAAGGGATTGGAGGAGGGATGGGGAGAAAGAGAGAAGAAAAGAGGGGGAGAAAAAAAGAAGTATTGAGACAGGAAGCAAGGCCTCTGGGGTGGAGGCCCCGTGTCACATCAAGGGGAAGTGAAGCAGCAGCACCAGCACCACAAAAGCAGCACTACAGAGGACGTTGCTCACGCGCACAGGGAAGGAAATGGCCCATACAATCACCACACTAATGGAAGGATGGTAGCCCATGGGGTTGCTGCAGTCAGAAAAGAGACTCCGTGATTTGACACATCTTCAGTTTCCATAACAAGCAACACAGTGACCCCGCAATCAAAGTTTCTCACGTTTTCTTAAACATATGATCCCTTTTCAATTCATCCTGAACCCGTTACACCACAAAAGCTTTCTCTTTTGTCTTTCTTCCCACATAGTTGATGAAGTGTTGGGTTTATCTTGGTAAACTTCATAGACCAGCCTTCTTCAACCTGGCGACTCTGGGTGTTTTGGACTACAGCTCCCAGCGTTCCTGACCACTGGCATTGCTGGCTGGACCGATGGGAGTTGCAGTCCATCACATCTGCAGGGCATCAGGTTGTGGAAGGGTGCCATAGACTATATAGATCACAAAGAAATGTGAGGTTAGGAATTTTTCTGGGAAACTATTATGTACCCCCAACAGAATTTTATGACAAATTGTAAGGAATGGTTCTACTCTCTAGTAATTTTCTGGTGATTTTGTTTTTGTTTTGCTTTTTAAACTTTTTGTGTGTGGGGGGGAGCCTTTGGCCAACAGTAGTCCAAATGAGGCCCATGAATGCTGCAATGTTATAGATAGAACTTACAAAGAATTTTATTACCAAATCTTGGCAATAGCCACAGAGTGTGAAACAGCTGGACTTGTTGATCTAGGGGTGGGTAACTTGCAGCCCTCCAGATATTCTGTTTTACAACTCCCATCAGCCCTAACTAGCAAAACCAATGGTGAGATATTATGAGCACTGTAGGTCAAACATCTAAATGGACATAAGTTGCCTACCCCTATTTTAACCCAAGTCTCCCATCAGATCTGCCTTAACTTTACTATACTGTTAATTGCTTGTGCGAGTTTTTGCAATATAATTGAAATTCCATGCCAAGGCCAATATTGCAACTGGAATAACGTAAATGGAACAAATGTGCAAAATATCCATCATTTGCAGAGTGCATTGCTGACATGGAATTGGGAATACATTAGTTATGTTATGTTATTAGTTAGCTGTGTAATATTCACAGGAATGTGGTAGTGGAGACCGCAATCTTACAGCTCCTCAATAGAATTTCTATAGGATAGAAATGTTTTTGCAGGACTTGGTAGGTTCTAAATTCAAGTTATGGATTTCAGTCCAAGCAATATTGGTTAATTCTGTGTCTCACTTTTAAAAGTAGTTCAGCTGGACTGGTAGGCTTCCTTGCCTGATTCTGAAAATCTATGGATGTAGATAGACAGCGGACCTACCTATACTGATGCCTACAACACGCAAAAAAGAGTCTACAATAAAATGTAGTTTGTGGTTGATTCAATTCTAAAGAAACTGACCAGAACACCACTTTGTTCTCTTCTTAGCTCTTCTGCGAATGAAAAGCTATGGCTGTTTTTTCACCAGACACCAAAAAAGGGGGCACAGATGACCTGCATATTTTTATTCAACCAGAGATAATCAAAACTATAGGGTTGCACCTCTCAGCCTACTTGGAAAATCTGGCCAGAAACCTCTTTGTTCCAACTAAAGGTGAATTATTTCAACATCGGCTCCTTTCAGCAGATGCACTTACAAGTTTAGAATGGGCTACAGCAACTTCGGAAGCAGTGCAGGGTCATTGCCTGTTGTGCTGGGGATTGCGCCAACACAGTAGCATGGCTTGGCACTAGCAACAACCACCTTGACCACATGTGGCAGAGGATCATTGCACAGACATCCTGCATTGCACAGATGGGGAAGGATGCAGGAAACAGGGGCCATTCACCTCTCTGGCACCCTAAAGGCATTTCATCCACTACAGCGGTAGCTAGGCAGTGCCTAGCATTTGGTAGTTGCCTTCTATAATGGATTGCAACTGACAGATGGCATCAGGAGGAGAATGGTCTTGTCCCTGTTGTAATCAAGAGTGGCAGAAATCACTCCATGTGTGATGGCAGCTACATGCACTTGTAGAATCAGAGTGCTTGAATTTGTAACCCATGAAGATGTGTGGCGGACAAACGAAGGGAAGCTGCATGTAAAAAACCCTATGCTAACAGGAGAGTCTTTTCAGAGGACTCTTTTCAGAGTTCTTGACAAAGAATGAAAGAGGATCTGAAAGAGAGATTGTTGCCCATCCTACTACCATTCCTGTTCTCAGTCTTTACAGGTTTTTCTAGTGAAAACCTGTTGGATTGGTGCCACCATGAGCCTGGACGGTATCACCTTCAACTGGTGCAAAATGCTGAGTGGAGTGCCTGGCCATGAACATATTACACTGGTGTTGAAGCAATTGCACTGGCTACCTATTAGCTACTGAGCCAAGTACAAGGTCTTGCTACTGGCATATAAAGCTCTGAATAGCTTGGGACAAAGTTACTTGGCAGATCACTTTCCCCAATACAGAGCTGTGCAAACATTAAGGTCATCAGAGGAAGCCTTGTTGGTTGTTCCACAATCTGCAGATTAACATCTTGCAGCAACCCGGAACCAGGCCTTCTCTGTGGAGGCACCAAATTTATGGCATGATCTCCCTCCTGATATTGGAGAGGTACCACCTTTAGGTGCCAATTAATGACCCATTTCTTTACCCAGGCCTTCCCTGAGTAAATGTGATGCCCAGTCTGTAATTATGGTGTTGTACTGGTACTAAATGATTTAAATGTTTTTACTAATGTTTTATATAAATATTTTAGCAATTGTTATTTATTTCAATTGTATTTTAACTCATATTTTAATGTACTTTTATTGTCTTGTGAATTGCTTAGAGATATTTTAACTATGTTCAGTGGGCTATCAATCTATTAAATAATAATAATAACTATTAAAAACAATTGTCTGCCACCAGCCGTCTCTGACAGTTTTTTCTAATTATTATTACTTTTAACTCTCAGCATAAGGTGTTAAATTAGAGAAACAGGACTGGAATACCATGGCATTGAGGACCATGGCACAGGTCACAAATTAATGGGTGTACCCTATATGACCACAGTGTATCTCATATAGTGTGTAAGATGTATGCATATATTTATTTCACTGATATTTGTAAATGAGTTATATTACCTATTTTATTTTGAAGACATTTCGCCTCTCATATACATACATGCACATGAATATATAATACGTCACTATTTTTCCGCCATGAAACCCAAGGTGGTGTACAAATGCTTCCTCAGCAGTCTTACATTTAGACACTCACCAGCTTAGGTTCAGCAAAGCTGCTACATCATGAGCCCTCAGACTAATAACCCTGGGACCAACTTGTCTTAAAGTATCTGGGGATGCTTTTCCTTTTCCCTCTTACTCAGATTCTTTAATCTGGGACTTGGCTACTAGTCATGATGGTTTCATATTACCTCCAGTATGCCTCTCCATACCAGTTGCTGAGGAACATGAGTAGGAAGGTGCTATTGTGCTCATGTACTGGTTTTGAGCTTCCTTATTGGTATCTGGTTAGTCACTGTGCAAACGGAAATGCTGGACCAGATAAGGCCTTTGGTCTGTTACAGCACAGCTCTTCTTGAGTTCTCAATGTTTGCAACACTTTTGCTATCACTTAGCTATGTGCATCTACCACCCATCCTCCAGCCTATTTCATCTGAATACAAGAGCTAGCTATAGTGAAACTGCAATCCTAGATGTGCTTACTCCAAAGTAAGCGCTATTAAATTCAATGGGACTTACTCCCAGGGAAGTATGGATACTGGACTGCAGCCTAAGTCAGATAAGTAGTCTTGACACAAGTAAATGACCAATTGAGTGCCCTGTGGCTCACCAGTTCCCAAATTAAATCAAGATTTATCAGAATGCTATATAAAATACTATAAAGAGAAAACGAGCATAAAGAGTTAGAATAAGGCTGTTTCCAGGCAACAACAGGCCGGAATTCTATTGGTATTCATTTGGAATCTGTTCCTGATAACTTATATTTTTATTTGGTTTTCTATACTCTTTTACATCAATATTGACTGGTTTTCCACTTTACAGCCAAGAAAAGACAAATTTAACTCCTTAAACCTTTCATCTGCTAATTCAAGCATTTCTACATGAGGCTGTCATTGCACACTCATGATTAGTTGCTCATGGAATTTTGTTGGTCCTTTACATAACACCAACAACCTCTAGAGCATCTCCCATGCTTTTTTAGCTTTATCCCGCTTCTAAAAAGACCGGAGATAAGCCAATAACGAACATTAATGTGAGATATAGTCAATGTGAAACGGCGATTTTGGACTATAAAACAGTCAACAGATAGCGCTTTGTAATGAAACTAAATAGAACATTGCCGAGTTTTCAATTCAAACCAGATATCCACTGTGTAAAAAGGGTCACTGTAATCCGGCAAAGAAACTGGAAGCAGAAAGCCCTGATAAAGATGCGGGATTTCAGCCTGTTGTGGTGAAGCCCTTCATTCCTTCTTCACTATTACGTGAGTTTCTGTGGGCAAAATGTATTACCCAGAATTCTGGTGCAGGTTTCAAATGTAGAGTCACTGCAGTAATTACAAGACATGTCACAGTTGGATCAGTTGCTCTGAGTAGGTGGCGTTTTGAACCAGAGGGATATAGAATGTGCTGCGGTAATTGCTCACTTGTTTCTTCATTTCTTTCCGTTCACATCGAAATCCTAACTAGTGTTTTCAGCACGGCACTAACCCTGGCTGGATTAGCTCCGACTACTAGTCACACCACAACTGCCATGCAGATCACTTTTCCCACATGCAGTGCCAACATCAGCGCAGACATAAGCAGAAGCCCTCGTCCACCTTCGGTGAAGAAATCTGACTGGACAAGGCCCTGAAGCATGCACCTGGGTCACACAAAATTCATGCATCAATGACCACATTCAACCTGCAGGCAAAGCTGGGGTGCAGACAGGGCAATGGCTAAGACAACCAAAAAGCCAACATTCACTGAAGAGGAACCTTGGCATGAAAACGGCATCAAAGGGCCCCTTGTCTGCATGCCCCAAGAATTGCCCATGTTGATCGGATATGGAGGGGACATGTTCTCGCAGCTCTATCCTTGCTCTGTGGCCAGTAAACCCCTGATGGCTCCCCTGCAACCTGAGCTGCATCAACGCTTCAGATATGTTTCTCTCGCTACTAATGAGCAATAAGCAGGTATGTAGTATTTTTAGTTTTACAACCCTTCTTTCACTGACACAGCTTGCTACTGTTGCCATTTTACACATGGGCAGCTACGGCACATTAACATGTCCAAGGTCAGGTAATGGGTCTATGGCTGAGCTGCTGGCCCATAGCCAAAGAGGCTAGATAAAATCAATGGGCCTGTTCAGATAATACACTAAGCCATGGTTAGGCTGCTAACCCTTTTGCAGCAAATGGTTAGTAAGTGTGTTTAAACTGTGGTTATGTAGCTACCATGGTTAATAATGGTTCACATGACACACTAAGTCATGGTTCACATGACATGCTAAGCTGTAATGCTTAACCACCGTGGCTTAGAATGTTGTCTGAACAAGCCCAATCATCATTAATCATATTCAATTCAATAAGGACTTCCCAACAGATCTCAGTGAGGTCAGGATTATTGTTTTAGAAATAAGCATAACAAGGTCACAAGTCTCCTTTCTTCACTCCCCAGGTATAATTCATCTTATTGAAGGTACTAAAACTTATTAATTTTAGGGGATGGCAGGATGGCACAAACCTACCCAAGAGAGAAAATGACTGCTCTGCACTTTCTTCACACTAATAAAATAAGTAATAAATAAGCCTGATCTGTCAGGTTGCTGATAAAGCCTCCCGTTTATCTGCTGAGCAAGAGACAATGCCCTCAAGTGGAGTCATGCCTGATCTGAAAAGGGAAAGCTATGGTTCTTTTAATCGTACTGATGCACAAACAGAGGCCTAGCGAAAGCCAAACCATGAAACAGAGACTGAATCTGTATTGTGCATAGCAGCACGTGCCTTAATGCCTCAGCTCACAAACACAAGTGTATATTCCTGTTACTAAAAGAATTACATCTACAACTTAAGTTCAAGAGAGCAGCCAGTCTATAGGGGAAAAGAGCCAAACTTCTCCCCTAACAACTTCTGGGATATTGCAAGCACTGGCAAAACAAATAATGACGTAAGGAGAAGTGCTTTAAAGGAACACACTTTCCCTACTTAATTATGAATGTAGGTGCTCCCAATTGATGTGAATGGCCAGGTAGCAAAGTACGTTATATTCTGAAAACCCCTTTAAAAGAAAGTATGGAAGGCAATTTGATTGTGAAAGAATCCACAACCCCAAAAGTGTTGCCATGACCAATGGGACTGGATGCCACTACAGTATTGACTTGTTGTTGGCAATTAAATAACTCCAGTTTAATTTTTTTCTGAAAGAGAAAATAACTATGCTGTGAGCATTTTACATGTTCAAAGTCAATGTGTTGTTATTGTTTTTAACCATTACCAACTACTTATGGGGCTAAATTCTTCCCAAACCAAACTGCTCAGTGTCAACTGTCTCCATCCCAGTCATGACATCAGCCTTTCCCCACCCAAATCCTCTTAAGCAACTCAGCTATGGTAGTCACTTCCCACCCTTCCACTGATGAACTGGCAGGTAGCCAAACCATCAGAAATGAGAAGCCATCTTAGAAACTTCTGCCTTAGGCAACCTCTCAGTTCTTGATAGTTGCCAGCTAGGTAAGACACCATATGCAATTCTTTTTGGTGTGGATTCTAGACTGCCCGGCAGACTCCACAAGTAATTTCACTAAGCAATCAAACAGTACAATTCTACTCAAAAATTGGTACTGACCACTCCACAGAGTGGTGCCACCTAGTCCAAAAACATGCATGCACAAGATACCCCTTCTTACCTAGAGCTAGTGCTACTGGTTATAAAAGGGGCTACCATGTTATTAATTATTTATTTATTATTGCTTTTGTATCCCACTTTTGTTTCTCCAAGGAACCCAAGGTGGCATACATAATCCTCCTCCTCTCCATTTTATCCTCACAACAACAACCCTGTGAGCATAGGCGTGCGCAGCTCATTTCATTGGGGTGTGCACCCGGGGATATATTTTTTAAGGTGAACATCTATTAAATATTCAATCATAAAGTACATTATTTTTATTCATTTATTTCTTTATTAAACACTGTAGACACTGATGCCCTACTCCTGACTTGCCTGACCGCAGGAGGGCCGTTGCAGGTGAGAGGGTGGAGAATGAGATGTTCCTCAAACCCCAGCATTGTTGGGGCTTACAAGGTAATATTAGTCTTCGGGGGTCCTCATTCAGGCCCCCTCTGAAGCGCTGCTCCCGGTAGAGAGGTTCCCAGCAGAACAATTCCTTTTTATTCCTGCTGCTGGGGAGCTGGAGGACCATTTCCACTGCTTCTGGATCCCCCCCTGGATCCCTACTCAATGGCCCCCTCAATTTGATACGTATTGCTTGAGATATTAGGCACACCTCTTGCGCAAATCTATGCCTGTGAAGTAGGTTGGGCTGAGAGTCTGTGACTGGCCCAAAGTCACCCAGTGGGTTTCCATAGCTGAGTGGGGACTAGAACCCGGATCTCCTGACTCCCAGTCCAACACTTTAGCCACTACACCACACTGGCTCTCAGTGTGAGACAGCCCTCTTAGCTACTCTTTTAGAATGCTATGTGTAGGGGAGGGACATGATTTGCCTAAAATGGGAAGGAGGGAACCCAGAAGTGGGGCTAGTAGATTTTATTAAGTTTTCCACTACCGCCACCTTTCTCCTCATAACCTGAGCATTTAGAGCCTCTGCAATGATGAGTGACTTACTATTTCTCGACAGGGGAGGAACTTCTTCCTTCCTTAAGACAATCATCTTTCTACACTGCTTCCCTATTCATCAATTCAGCTTATTCTTGGTGCTATTTAAACAAACCCTTAATATTTGTTTGTGGCATTTGATAGTACATAGGGAGGTAGTGTATTTGGAAGATGTGCCATAATAACACCCAACCATGAAACGCCTATAGGAGAACTGAAGGCTATCTCTGTACCATTACCACCCACAAATCATGCATCTTTTCCATTAATGGTCTGCAATATTTGCCCCACTTAACATCTGGATTAAGATTACAGCACCATTTTAGCAACAGCTGATTTGAATCACACAGAACCCCTTACTGATCCCTTCCTATGGCCTTTTCATGGCACTGTTTCCAGCCAGCTCAATTTGATAGAATGAGCTGGAATTGCTACCACTGCCAGATAGCTTTCTTCAGAAGTAGGCCCTGGCTGTATTTGCTATTGCCTGCAAAAAGGGTAGCCCTGGACTCTTAAAACAAGGTGAGATGGGGTGCTTATGGTGAATGACACATCATGTGCTCAGATTTCAAAGTGAGAAAGGGGAAGTTAGAAGGGTCTCTTCTGGACACATCTACCTTGCTCCACCAACCCCATGGTGGCACCGGAGGCTGCTGCTGCTGCAGACATTGTGGCGGGAGCGGTGGTCTGTCTCCCCACTGTTAGCACCAGGTTGGGAAACAAAGAAATAAAGGACAGCAAATAGGGAAAGGGATGGGGAAAGAATTAGAGGAGAAGAAGGAGGAGGAGGAGGAGGAGGAGGAGGAAGAGGAGGAGGAGGAAGAGGAGGAGGGAGAGAGAGAGAGGGGGGGGAAGTAAGAAGGGGAAAGAAAGGAGACAAAGGAAGCAGAAAAAGATTAGAGTTAAAGTTAAGATGAAGAGACGTGGCTATTGGTAGCAAACGTGCATTCACTTTTACACAATCCATGGATCTTTTCCATCTGATCAAGGATTATTCCTACACATCTTCTTTCTCTGCTCTGGAAATGCCACCCTATGCAGTATTAGCCAGGGAGACAATGTATGCTGGCCACAGGATCAAGAGTTCCGTAGCCTCTAAAGGATACTTTTAATGCTGTTGAGTCTTTTGACTCAAGGTGAGGCACAGAAGGGTGAGCATGTCATCAGAACTAAACTATGCGTGTGGAACACTAAAGAAGAATTCTTACTGTTGGGTGTGAGATTGCTGGAGAGTCATAAATCATCATGTGGTACAAGAAGCAGGTGAACTATGCATAACTTCTGCAGTTGGTGTTAAAACACTATGATAACATAGTCTATTGGCCTTCTACATTGTCTCTGAATTTTCCTTTGTTTTGATTATATGACGCTCTTGACTGAGGAATCACTTAGCAACAGAAACATAAATGCCAAGTTTGGAGACCTCAGAACTAGCTAGAGATACCGTTCGGTCTGTAATTATGTGACTGCGGAAATCTCTGTGAAATTTGGCAGTTGTCACAGAATTACTCGGGGAAGAGGGGGGAGAAGTTGATAGCAGAAGACAGCTGCATTGTACCCATCACCTGTTTTCAGGTGGGAGGATCAGCAGATCAGGCAGGGATTGGAATCAAGTGGGTTCCCATCTAAAATTCCAGGATATTTAATCCATCTCTATAGCTAGGAACAGGCTAGGAATAGAACTAAAAGTCTGTGGGGTTTGTTTGTTTGTTTTGCTAAAGATCATTCTTCCGTTAAACACCTTTTGGCCATCTTCCCTTCTCTTCCTCGTCATCTTCAAAATGCCATTGCTTCCCAGTCACTTTGTCCATCAACATTCAATTTCTACCCAGGAATTCCGAATTCCACAAAAAGGTGATGCAAATTCTGGTTCCTGAATGAGTCAAACTTCGCTTTCATTGTTAGTATTAGCATAATCTATTTTTTTTACATAGTCTTAGTGGATGGGTTCCCCCCACCCACCCACACTTCTAGAATTTGGGTTTCCTAGTTGCGGAATATGGATTGTGACATTGTTGTTTGTTGTAAATTCATGGGGCCTTGATGGGGCCCATGAACTGTGATGGGAAAGGAAGCCCTGCAGGAGAGTGAGGAGGGAGAAACAGTGTGAGTGGGTGGATCCTTGCTTGAGGAATCTACTCAGCCATCTTACACCCTCTGTTCTCTTTCAAAATGCAGACACTTTTGTTCACTTCTCTAGCCAGGGACATCTGCTCATCTTCCCTGCAATGAGAACACTTTGCTCTTTTAGAAGTAAATGTCCCTCTGATTGATCCGATGATGGTAATGAACCAAAACAGGAAATACAATGGGGTGGGAGGAGATACATTGTACCTCTGGGTTTGAAGGCAAAACCAACCAGAAAAGTTAATAAACCAACCAGAAGAGTGAATGCACCTTGTGCCCTCGAGGAGTCCAATCTACTATTATATTACCAAGATTTAAAACGAAAAAGAAAAAAAAGATGCCCTAATGAAATTGAGAAAGTATTGGAGTTGCAGGAATGGGAAGGGGCCGTAGTTCAATGGGGAAGGGCAACAGCTCAGTGGCAAAGCACATGCTTTCCCTCCAGAAGGTGATAGGTTCAAATCCCTGGTCTCTCTCCAAGTAGGGCTAGAAAAGGACTCTGCATGAAACTACTGCCAGTGTCGACAGTATTAGGCTAGATGGACCAAATAGCCTGACTCAGAATAAGGCAGCTTCCTATGTAAGAGTGCCGTTTCAGACCTCAAGGGAGAGGACAAAGAGATTTCAATGGGGTGGGGTGAAGGACAAGATTCTCAGCAAAGCCCAAAGGGCTCTTGATTATATTCAAGGTTAAACTGCAGTCAAGCTGTATAAGCTAGAGATATACACGCTCCTGAGGGATATCATGACATGTAGTCCAGAAGGTGGAGGTGGGGCTTGGTTCTCTTCCTAAATGGCAGCTCTGAGCAGGACATTCTGGGCATGGGGGTGGGTGGGAGAGAGAAAGAAAGAACCCCCTTGGTAAGCCTGCATTTCTGCAAGATTAGGGATCCTCAGTATATGGCCTTGACACAAACTGGTTTAACTGGTTGCGTTGTTAAGGATTTAGCAGGGGAGAGAAAGGAAGGGAGAAGGGGTGGGGGTGGGAGAGAACATAGGTCAACAGGAAACCAGTCAGTTTTCTTGCCTTTAGGAGGGCATTCCAGGGCACGCTCAGTTTTTGCTCTTATTGGTTTTATGTGCAGAGACGGACTTGACATTCTGTCAGCGAAAATAAATTAGTTTGTGTTCTACTCCTGGTTCCAATATATAACTTTACACATCACAATACTGCCATGCCAGAGAGCACCAGGATAAGAAGCGAAAGAGAACAGATGTCACACTCCAAGACTGAGGTTAATTAACAAAATCTATATTAGTGGAGCAGCTTGGACAGTGGTTGCATCTGTGAGGGCTCAGCTTTAAGATTACCTCAGTTAGAAGGAGTTGTGTGTTTCTTTTAATTAAAGGGGGAATGGAAACTACTGAGGTGTGAATATTTTTCTTTTCTCTTCATTAAGCAAAGCAAAGCTCTCACCTGAAAAGTTTCTTGTTGCCAACATAGTGGTAAGAATTGCACCCTAAAAGAGAAAATAAAGAGAGTTTTCTTTTTAAAAATAGATTTTCATAGGGGATTTTTTTTTTTACTGATTTTTAAGTAAAATGGAACGTTCTTGAGATAAAGAGGGCAAGAGAATTTAGTATGTTTATGTAAATCTAGTATGGGCAACACTGAATGAACACAAACCATTTTCTGTGTCCTACATCTCCCTTTCTAAAATAGCCTATGATAGGCCTCGATAGAGATGTCATTTAATCTATTGGAACAGTTTGCTTTCAGATCACTGGGGATCATTCTGAACTTAAACTGTCATACTGGCATGTCGGTGTGCATCCTATTTACATTTTTAATTTCCCCCGTATATGAAAACATGGCTGCTGTTCCCCAAAGTAGTACTTTTTTCAGACTACAATTGGGACCTCTATTTGGGTGGGAGGGATGGTTAATTTGAAAATAAAATAAAATTCTCAGTTATATACCTTCCATCCTCCAAGGAGCTCAGGACCTCCTTTTATCCTCACAACAAACCTCTAAAACAGGTTAGGTTGAGTGTGTGAGCGTCCTAAGCCCCCTACCCCTCAGAAAATTTCACATGAAGTAGGGATTAAAGGAAACACCTGGTCTCTCTAATCAAACTCCAAATACTGCTTTGGTCCTCCCTGGTCTATTCACCTAGCTAAGGATTCCATTCTCTGACAGTGCTCAATACCCAGCTAGGACAAAACGTAGTTACAATGCTGTAGACTGCTGTCCCCTCAGGATGTTTGGGATACTGAACACAACATTTATCTGCAAATGCTCATGAGAATTGTTGATCCCAGGGACTATAGAGTATTTTCCCTCCTGAGGCCATAGACCGAGCTATGACCTCAGGAGGGGAAGTCCAAGTAGGGATTCTATCACACTTCTACACTGTGTCTCCTGCCAGCTGCTGCAGAAAATATCGTGGCGGCTTCTCTTCCAAGGATTCAACAGCATCCTTGGAAGAGGCCTGGAGGGTAAAAATGGGGCGTTCTGGTGGGTGGGAGAGGAGGAGACAGAGAGACAAAGATCTACAAGATCCGTGATGCTCTCAGTCTTTTGGCTGTGCCTCCGGATGAGTGAGAGAGCTGGATGGGATGGATCACAAGCCCGCCTAGCTCTAATTAGAAAGCGGAGGTACGTAAGGCTGTAAAAGCCTCTGCCACTGCTCCTGTTCTGACTGGCAGAGCACAAGCTAGATGGAGGTCTGTGAAATGGGAGCCCTCTGCCTATGGAGCATCAATCCCTTAGGGTTGTTAAGCCTTGAAACGTTACAGACACCATGTCAAATAAATCAGGTCAGTTAGTATAAGGCCTGGAAATACTGAAGATAAATAGTTGTGTTGTAGAGCCATCCATTGTCAGGTTGGCTCCTTTCCTAATATAGCGCTATAGGATATAGGTTAAATAATTTGTAATAGATATTACCTTATTAGGTCATTAGCACATAATTACAAGGAATAGGTGACTTTTAGAAAAGACCCAGATCTGAAAACCTCAGTGCTTAACTCCGCTCTGCCGCTCCTCGCTCCCCAGGGTAATAATTTTCATTTCATGTCATGAAAAAGAAAGGGATGGGGAAATTTATCCTTACCTATGTCATTTTTGTAAAAAGGGTGGTGAGTAGCTTCAATTTGTTGTGAAAAGCAACAAGGAGCCAATGCAGAGGCGGAGGGCGGCTTCACACATTACAAAATCCCACAGAACCCATCTATTGATTATCATGCGTGACAACTGCTCGCACAGGTTCACGGCATATACACACTCCGGGAAGCCACGGGGAAAGAGACACTTCTGCAATAGTCACCTGCATGTTATTTCCTAAAACAGGGATGAGGAATCTCTGGCTCAGGGGACGGATGCACCCCTCACAGACACATTTCATTTCATCTGATTCACAGGCAGTTCCAGGCAGCAACTTCTCACTCAAGGGATGGGCCAACAAGGAGAGTGGGCAGGTCGGCAACATTCAGAGCATCTTCCAACAGTGGCATCCAACCACCCCCCATCCAACTTTTCAGCTGAAATGCTCCATATTACAAGGAGCAAGTGTGTATCTTCACCTGCCTTCCACTCCACAGGTACACTATTGTTCCTGTTGGTCAGTGGATCCCAACATGAGTAGCCAGAGCATCTGGCAATACCCCAGGGTGATTTTCCTAGGCATTACAATAGCTTTATTTATTAATGGTATTTACAATACAATTAAGAACCTATAATGCAAGAATTAATTCATACTTATGGGTTGTCCTCAGTTTTTCCTTGTGTTACAATGACCCTTGATAGGGGGGAAAAGGGTTCCCTGCCCCTGTTCTAAGCAAAAGTGCCAAGCAGGAATTGTTTTGCAATGGGTCAAGTCGGCCTTAAAGAAAGGATTGTCATTATTACCATGGAATGAAACTATACCTTTTGGCCCTAAAAAAGCCGCCCAAAGTTGACCACATAAAAACACAGGAAAAATGCAATAAAAATATAATTTAAATAAGAGGAGGTAAGACCATCGAGGACAGGTTGCAGCAGACCTGAGTTTTAGCAGTTGATGCTGAAGGTAACAGGTAAATTTTAGGAAATGTTGAACAGGAAGAAAGGAGGGCTGTGATTGTGTCACTGTTTTCAGTTGAAGAAGGTGGACAGACATCAAGGAGGAAACATCTTAGAAACAGAGACACACATACATACACAAGTAGACAAATTGGGCACGTCTGTGGTGGAAGTATCGATTGGGAGACCTTAAGAAGAGTGACCCAAGAAGCAGAGGAGGCACTGAAGACACAAAAATCAGAGAAGGGGTTGAAAAGGACAGCATGATTAACAGTGCTGAAGGCGGTAGACAAGGGAAAGATGGTAGGGGAGGGCACTTAAGAGTCACGAAGGGCCAATGGAAACTTAAAAGCAGCCTCAGTGGAATATAAGAAGCAAAATCCAGATTGAATGGAATTGGGAGAACCACAAGTGAAGGCTGTGGTTATAGATAACATGATCAAGGAGGTTGGAAATGTAGGAAGAAGGAAAGAAGATGATGGGAAAATGGAACAGAATATGGAATAGAGGATAGAAGAGAATAGAGGAAAGGGACTAGGGAGGTGTTGACTGGAATTCATACTGCATTGTGTCTGTCTTTGCTTCGAAGACAGCAAGATTATCACTGAAGTGAACAAAGAAGGAGAGCAACACAAGAAGCTTCAACGGGTGACTTAATGATCGAAAAGGGTTAACAATGATTATGAGCAAAAGAATCAGTCAGGGAGGAGAACATGACTTGCTTGGCATGGAAGAGAGCAGGGAGACAGAATCACAAGGACAAAATCACTTGAGTTACAAGTCTTACGAAAGAGATTCAGCACTGAACGTGTTTCCACACTCACGTCCTTCCTGACACAGCCCATCTCTTACCTTGAGCTTCCTTCTGGCATTGAACTTTTTCAGACACTCTACAGTCTCCTGTCTGTGCATCATGGAGGCCACTGTTGAACGTTGCTATAAAAAAAACAAAATAAGAGGAGATAATGTGAGCAAAGTCTGGAGCTTTGGACTTAGCATTACAAATTAATACACAAAGAGAAAAGCAGCAAAAGAAAGAAAAGGGGGGGGGGGAGAGCCTGAAGACACGTAGTAGTGAACTCCGTCGTTTAAGAAAGAGAGAAGCAGCAGTGGTACTTACACAGACCCATGGATGTTTTAGAGCTTCATGAGCTGTGATTCTCTTTGCTGGGTTGATGGTTAACATCTGGTTTATGAGGTTTTTTGCTTCAGGGGTGACTGTGTCCCACTCAGGAGAAGGAAACTGAAGATAAGAAGATGTTATGGGAAGGTTATTTTGGAGAATATATCAGTATTAAAGGATGAGGGATGCTCCCATCCAACAGGCCAGCATTTCCTTTAAAACCCCAGAGCAGCCAAATGCATCAGGGACAGTTCTGGGGTCGACCAGATTCCCCCATCCAGCCAGATTGCTCTTATAATTGCCATATCACAAATATTAAGCAATATACAATCATGTAATGAAGGCTCTGTGTGCTCTGAGGCAAGTGAAATCTATCAATATAGCAATAACACATTGTTTTGCAACTGATTACACTCTTTTAGCCTTTTCATTATGTGTTATTTCTACAATTTGTTTATCACCTTCTTGAAAAAGCAGAATTCAAGTTTTAGAAAACAAACAAAATATTTGAGAACACACATTTTAAATATGCACTGCTCTTGTGCTGCCTCCAGTCCTCATAAGAACCAAACAATTTGTGGTGCAGGAGACATGTGAAGTGTCTCCTGACACTGTGGGCAGTATCCAACTGTATAATTCCGTTAGCGTGAATTGTGTTGCGCTAGCGGAAACTAGGTTCTGAACTACACACAAGAAAGGGATCCAACTACAGTTACGTTTGTGCAACTAGTTGCAGAACCGGTTGCACAAGCGGTTGCACAAGATAAAAAAAGCAACTGCTTGCAGAACGGCAAGATTCAGCAGAGTCCGCTAGCGCTTTTGAGTTTGTGGAATGTCACCATTGCATAGTGCCCTATGTTTGTATTTTACTCTGTGTGTGTGTGTGTGTGTGTGTGTGTGTGTGTGTGTGTGTGTGTAGAGGGGCTCTGAGTCTGTTCAGAGACAAGCACGGGAGCAGGAGTGCTTAACCAATTTCCCCTGAGACATCCCTGTAGGGGAAAAGCTATCAGGGCTACATTCCTTTTGGAGCACATGATTCTGATGTGGAAAACAGCTCAAATGGAAAAGGTTACTTTGCAGGTCATGTTGAATCAAAAAAGTCAGGGGAGGCTTCTGTGTGTGTCACATCCAGTATAACTCTAAAGTGGCCTGCATTAGAGAATCAATGAAAGCTGCACCACGTCCATACGTGATGAATAGCACCTTTTCTCAATGCTGGTTCTGACGTAACTGAGGGCAATCATCGGGTGTCTTATTGAAGCATGCGTCCAAGTATAACATGCAGAAATGTTATGCTGTGTAGTTTTAACCACATCAGATTTCCCCAGATGACTTCTGTGTGCAGAATCCTGCTGCTGCTCACAGATTTATCATTAGAAAAGTAAGTAACAGAGATAATGAATTCCCATGTATATGTGCCACATGCATTTTCTATCTTCCATTGTTCACCCCCAGCTGTCAGCAATCCACCTTCCAGTTATGCCTTCTCTGCATATTTGTCATGTCCTGTGCAAAAAGTGGCAACACTTTGCATGACATAGGCATGACATTGGCCTATCATTGGGGCTTTAAAATTAGCAAAGCCACTGATTCCAGCGAAGGCAATTCTGACCTCTTCCTTTGGGGAATTCCTGTGTCAGTGAAACTCAGAGCACACTATTAGAGTTTTCCTTACAAGACGGAGCCTAAGAATTTGACATCTGTTTCAAAGAACAGCTTGCACAACGAGCAAAGGAGAATCTGCAGAATAGATGGAGTTGTGCTCCTATCATATTCCATCGAAGCAGCAGGAGCTGAAGCATTCTGGTTCCTAAAACAAACCCCACACCAATTCCTGGGACTGCAGTCATTCTGTCATTGCCAACATAGCCAGGTCAATGTGTGCAAAGAAACAAACCAAAACCTAACCAAAAAAAGGCCCAGCACACAGAGAGGACAGGAGGAAGTGCCAGCATGGGAAGAGGGAAAGGAGGGGAGGAGGAGGAGGAGGAGGAGGAGGAGGAGGAGGAGGAGGAGGAGGAGGAGGAGGAGAGGCTGCCAAATCCCACAAAGCTATGGGGAATGGATAAATAACCCACAAAACCTGCACCCTGGGGAAATCTGCAGAGCAAAGCTCACAAGGGGGTTGTGGGTGGGGTGGGGGAGAAGGTTTCAATGCTCACAAACTTCTCTGGGTGTTCATGTATGTGAAGAAAGAGTCACTCCAAGGCCAGGATCTCCTGCCCTGCCCCGTGTCTGCAAGGGAGCGAGGATGGTGAGTTGCACATTTTATTTTCTCTTTATTTTCCCAGGCATTTTAGGAACTGTTCTGAGTGATTTTAGATCTTTGGACTCTTTAGCCTTCCTGCTGGTTTTATATTTGGTATTATTATGCGCTGCTGCTGGCTTTATTTTGCTTTTATCCGCCCTGTTTTGTTCACATGCATACCAGGTCCAAGAAGTTTGGTTCTTGGGTGGTTTAAAAATGTAATAATAAATAAACCTGGCCACTATAGCAGTGAGCAAGGTAGGGGTGTGTGTGTGTGTGTGTGTGTGTGTGTAAGAGAGAGAGTAGAACGGCTGCAGAAGGTAGTGGGCTAACGAAAACATGACTTCTCCTCTTCAGGTTTTTTATAAAATTGTGGGATCTTCCTTTTTGGTATCTCTAGGACTGGAGGGGCTTATCGCACCACATTAAAAGCCCAATGTCTGCTGCAGAAGTGACATTTTCCAGGCTGGGTGCACAGAGGCAAATCTGTCTAGATAAATCAGGGGTGGCCCACATGCATCATCTCCTGGGTCTTTTGCAGCACCACTCACTGCTGACATTCAGCGGCACTGGCAAAAAACAACAACTCAGTAATTCTGCTTTTCAAACAAGGCATGGAGGGAGCGTGAACCTTGTTTTCAAGCAAAACCATGGGAGGGGGGATTGCCCCAGTGGGGGGCCAGGGTGAGGGGGAAGAATATGGCCTCAGATCCACTGTGGGCAGGGACTCTTTTGTTTTAATTGAGTGCCATCCTCTCTTGGAGCCTTTTCAGCTTAAGAGTGGGATAGAAATACATACATACATATATACATTTAGACTATCAACCCAATGAGCTTCAGACACATACACATCAGCAACAAATAGAAGTTATCCTGCCTTCCATTAGAGCAGCCTTCCCCAACCTGGTGCCCTCCAGATGTGTTGGTTGCAGGACAACTCCAGGCATTGAATGAAACGGATTATCTAAATCCATTTCAATCGGGCTTCAGGCCTGGTTTTCGAATGGAAATTGCCTTGGTCGTCCTGTGGGATGACCTTTGCCGGGAGAGGGACAAGGGGAGTGCAACCCTGTTGATTCTCTTGGACCTTTCAGCAGCTTTCGATACCATCGACCATGGTCTCCGTCTGGATAAGTTGTCTGGGCTGGGAGTTGGAGGCACTGCGTTACAGTGGTTCCACTCCTACTTGGATGGCCGATTCCAGAAGGTGGTGCTGGGAGATTATTGCTCTGTGCCATGGCACCTTGGCCATGGGGTCCCACAGGGTTCTATTTTATCCCCTATGCTGTTTAACATATACATGAAACCACCGGGAGAGGTTATCCGGAGATGTGGGCTGAGGTGTCATCAATATGCAGATGACACCCAGCTCTGCCTCTCCTTTTCATCAAACTCAGGTGAGGCAGTGCCTGGGCACGGTAATGAACTGGATGAGGGCCAATAAACTGAGACTCAATCCAGACAAGGCATAGGTAATGTTTGTGGGTGGTTCGTCTGTCCGGCTAGGTGATGTTCAACCTGTTCTGGAGGGGGTTACACCCCCCCTAAAGGATCGGGTCTGTAGTTTGGGGGTGCTCCTGGATCCAGAACTGTCACTTGAGGCACAGGTGAACTCAGTGGCAAGGAGTACCTTTTATCAGCTTAAGCTGATATACCCACTACTCCCTCATCAGGACAGAGATAGCCGCTACAGTTATCCACGCTCTGTTAGCCTCTCGTTTGCATTACTGCAATGTGTTATACATGGGGCTGCCTTTGAAAACGGTCCGGAAACTTCAACTTGTACAAAACAGGACAGCCAGACTGTTAATGGGGACTGGCTAACGAGACCAGATTACGCCAGTCCAGTCCAGGTCTGGACCCGATTCAAAGTGCTGGTATTAACATTCAAAGCCTTAAACTGCTTGGGGCCAGGTTATTTGAAGAAACACCTCCTTCCATATGTACTTGCCTGGACCCTAAGATCATCCTTGGAGGTCCTTCTCCATGAGTCCCTGACAAAGGAAGTGAGGCAGGTGGCTACCAGGAGGAGGGCCTTCTCTGCTATGGCACCGGCTGTAGAATGAGCTCCCCAGAGAGGTTCGCCTGGCATCTACATTATACTCCGTTAGACCTTTTTATACTCACAGTATTTTAACAGTTCTTCAGTTTGATTTTTAACCTTGCTGTTTAAATTTGTATTTTAAATCTGTATTAATTTCTGCATGGCTGCTCAGTTTTTATCCTGGTTTTTATCCTGGTTTATACTGCATTTTAAATTATATTTCTATACTGTCGTTTTATATTTTGAATGTTTTTTATGGTTTTCATTTCTGTAAACCGCCCAGAGAGCTCTGGCTATTGGGCAGTATAGAAATGCAGTAAATAAATAAATAAATAAATACACATCAGCAACAAATAGAAGTTATCCTGCCTTCCATTAGTGCAGCCTTCCCCAGCCCGGTGCCCTCCAAATGTGTTGGACCAGAACTGCAATCATCCCCCACTAGCATGGCCATGCTGCTTGGGGATGATGGGACATGTAGTCTGACACACCTGGAGGGCACCAGGTTGGGGAAGGCTGCAATAGAGAAACAGCTGTGGTGGGTATGTGAAACCTGCCATGCTACAGAAGATATTGTGCTGACAACGTAATGAGAAAAAGCAAAGCGTAATAAGCCACTACTCACGTCGTAGGCTCCAGCCTTAATCTGCTGGTACAGCTTGTGCTGATCCTCATCCCAGAAAGGAGGATACCCAACCAGTAAGATGTACAGAATAACACCTAGGGGAAACAATGGGACAACAGCAAATTTCTCTAACTGTCCGGACTTGGAGACTGGGGCATAAGGCACTGCTGGAAATATATCCCCCCACCCCCACTTGAACAAAGGTATACATTGGCCTACAATGATCATCTTGCAAAGAAGCCTGCACATTTGATGGGAAGAGGGTAGCTCTCGGTTTGGTGTGGGCTGCCAATTGACTCTCTTGATCTTCACTGTGTACGTGTGTGTGTCTAGGTCAGGGGGGCTCTGAATCTGATCAGAGAAAGGGCACTGCGGTAGGGGTACTTAATTGTTTCTCCCTGGGACATCCCTGCAGGAGAAAAGGTTTCAGGTTTACACTCCTTTTCCCCCATGGGGAAAAAAGCAGTTGGAGGGCATGATTTGGATATGGAAAACTGCAAATCCCTGGCATCTCCAAACAATTAATTTCAATGGGTCTACTGGAAGTATGATTCAGTCTGGAACAACCCTCCTGTTTTTACACTTGTTGGTTTTAGTACTGTGTTGTTCATTATGCTTTTTCATTGTGAGCAACCCTGAAAATTCTATAAATAAGGTGGAATATAAGTCCATAAAAGTATGTATAAATAAGTTGTTTGTTTAGAGCTACTTGTTCTTCTTTAGTGCATCAGATCTTTGATTCTGACATGCTGACATCTGGATTATGTCAGGTGATCTGCAGCTGGATGGTCCTAGTGTTGAATAGTGGGTTAAATTAGATAGCCACATCGCAACCCCACGATTCTATTTTCTGGAAGAACCAGACCCAAAAGTGGTCCCTCCAAGAAATTCCTGACATGTATGGCTGATAACTTTCTCCTACAGGAAGTACAGGAAGCAACTAGAGAAACGGCTATCCTTGTCTTGATACTGATCAATAGGGAGGGACTTAGTGGATAAACTGGCAGTTACGGGAACTCTGGGGAAAGTGACCACATCATACTTGAGTTCTTGATTTTAAAGGATGCAAAAGCTGAATGTACTCTGGATTTCAGGAAAGCCAATTTTAATAAACTCAGAACTATGATAAGTAAGGTCCCACGGCAAGTGATGAGAAAAGGAGTCCAAGATGGGTGGGAGTTTTTAACAAAGGAAATTTTAAAGGCACAATTACAAACAATTCCAACAAGGAAAAAAGATAAAAGACAACAGAAGAAACCAATGTGGCTCCACAAAAAGCTTAGAGATGACCTGAAAATTTTTTAAAAAACATATAGGAAGTGGAAGGAAGGCCAGGCTACAAAAGAAGAGTACAAACAAGTAGCACAGAAGTGCTAGAATGGTATCAGGAAGGCTAAAGCTGAGAAGGAGCAGAGGCTAACGAGGGATGCTAAAAGCAATAAAAAGGCATTCTTCAGATACATGAATAGTAAAAGACAGAGGAAAGAAATGATGGTTCAACTGCGTAATGAGGATGTAGAAATGGCTGAAGTGCTCAATTCCTACTTTGGCTCAGTCTTCTCTCAAAAGCGGGTCTATGACCCCCCTGGAAAAAGTGAAGTACAAGCTGCTGGCAGGATTGCAGTTTGAGATTGATAAACAAATGGTCAAGGAGCACCTAATTTCTTTGAACGATTTCAAATCTCCAGGGCCCGACAAACTGCATCCTAGAGTAATAAAGGAGCTGGCAGAAGAACTCTCAGAATCACTGTCTATTATCTTTGCGAAATCATGGAAGACGGGTGAAGTGATGGATGACTGGAGGAGGGCTAACGTTGTCCCTATCTTTAATAAGGGCAAAAAGGAGGAACCTGAGAACTACAGACCGGTCTGTCTGACATCCATCCCTGGGAAAATTTTGGAACAGATTATAAAGAAGTCAATCTGTAAACACCTTAAATGTTGCAGTGATGACTAGAAGCCAGCATGGAATTGTCAAGAACAAATCATGTCAGACTAATCTGATCTCAGTTTTTGATCGGGTAACCTCCCTTGTGGACTGTGGAAATGCTGTGGACAATAGTATATCTTGACTTCAGCAAAAGCTTTTGACAAAGTGCCCCATGACATTCTGATTAACACACTAGTGAAAAGTGGGCTAGATGGAACAACTGTTAGGTGGATCCACAGTTGGCTACAGAATCGGACTCAAAGAGTGCTTATCAATGGTACCTTTTCACACTGGTGGGGAGGTAACGAGCAGGGTACAGCAGGGCTCAGTCCTGGGCCCAGTGCTCTTCAACATTTTTATTAATGATTTGGATGAGGAGGTGCAGGGAATGCTTATCAAATTTGCAGATGACACAAAATTGGGTGGGATCGCTAATACCCTAGAAGACAGAAACAAACTCCAACATGATCTTGATAAACTGGAGCGCTGGGCTGAAAACGTAATTTAATGGTGATAAATGCCAAGTTCTACACCTAGGAAAAAGAAACCAAATGCACAGTTACAAGATGGGGGATACTTGGCTCAGCAATACGACAAGCAAGAAGGACCTTGGAATTGTTGTAGATCACAAGCTGAATATGAGCCAACAGTGTGATGCAGCTGCAAAAAAAGCAAATGCTATTTTGGGCTGCATTAATAGAAGTATAGTTTCCAAATCGCGTGAGGTACTGGTTCCACTCTATTCAGCACTGATTGGGCCCCATCTTGAGTACTGCGTCCAGTTCTGGGCACCACACTTCAAAGGGGGGGGGGGGGTTCAGAAGAAGGCAACGAGGATGATCAGGGGTCTGGAAACAAAGCCCTTTGAGGAGAGACTGAAAGAACTAGGCATGTTTAGCCTGGAGAAGAGAAGACTGAGGGGAGACATGATAGCACTCTTCAAATACTTGAAAGGTTGTCACATGGAGGAGGGCCAGGATCTCTTCTTGATCAAACCAGAGTGCAGGACATGGAATAATGAACCAAGTTACAGGAAGGCAGATTCTGGCTGGACATCAGGAAAAACTTCCTGACTGTTAGAACAATATGACAATGGAACCAATTTCCTAGGGAGGTGGTGGCTCTCCCACATTAGAGGCATTGAAGAGGCAACTGGACAACCATCTGTCAGGTATGCTTTAAGGTGGATTCCTGCACTGAGCAAGGGGTTGGACTTGATGACCTCATAGGCCTCTTCCAACTCTATGATTCTATGACCCTATGATCTGCCGAGGGGCCACACTGAATGGGTGGGACAGTGACAAGAGCCCCCTGGACCCTCTCTTCCTCTTCATCATTGCAACCTGCTTATTTACCGGCCTTTCACTCTGGTTCAGACAAAAGAGGTGGTGAGAAGGAGGAGCAGTAGATGCCACTGCCTACATGCGCAATGGCTTTCCACCTGTCAAGCAATTGAGTAGTGATAATGCTGAGACAAAGGAGAAGGAGTAATAACAGCTGGTCACAATGGCAGTGAGGAGGTAGAGACATTGAAGGAGGGGGTCCATGGAGGGGGTCTTGCCCAAGGCCCCCCAAAAATGTGGAGCTGGACTTGATGGCCTTCTAGGCCCCTTCCAACTCTACTATTCTACTATTCTATGATTCAAGTAGCTCAGTCTTACCACATGCCCAGATATCCACAGGTTTGCCATAAGCTTCTTTGCGTAGAACTTCAGGAGAAAGATAGCCAGGAGTGCCTGCAAATCCTGGGGGATAAAGAAAAAGTGCCAACACACGTGTTTGCATAATTATTGGGGTCAACAAAGTAAGCTGAGAAAGTGGGGAAGGATTCCATCCAGCACTCACCAAACCAGGCCTGCTGGTCTCCTTGCACCTCAATCGCCAAGCCAAAATCTGCCAACTTCACCGCCGCTCCTTTGCATTTGCTGGCCAGAAGCAGGTTCTCCGGCTGTCGTGGTGACCCAATTTAACATAGGGCGCCATTTTAATAGAGTCATGTATCATTTGGGTTTGGTTTAAAGTAAAGAGGAGGGGGAAAAAGAAACAGAGAAAAGACAACAACAACAAACAGTTTGCAGAAGCCAGTTAGAAACTTGCAATCACCCCCAAAAACGTGTGAGATAAGAGAGAGAGACAGAAAAATAGACAAGCTATTATCTGGAGACAGCCCTGTCCCATAGCCAGGATACACGGGAGAATAATTTAGAGCAGTGTGCCCTTGTGTCAGCTGCTGTTGCAGGACTGAAAATCTTGATGATATGACTTGCCAGCCTGCTGGCCTCAAGATTGATTTAGTGATATGACGAAAGAACCAATCTGATATACCTCTTAGGCTGCAATCCTATACATACTTACCTGAGAGGAAACCCCAATGAATATAATAAGACCTCCTTCTGAGAAGACAGACATAGGATTGCACTGTTGGTGGTGGCCACGAACCATCTGTTCTACTTATGGACTCCCCTCAGACTCTGTTCTGGACCAGAGCACAATTCTGATTACCTTTGTAAATGGTATTTGCCAGGAATTAGGGGGGAGTACCCACTAGATTCAGGAGCCCAAGGCTATTGCAAAAGGCAACAAAGAAACACATCAGTCCTGTTCATAATTCACAAGGACTGCCCCCAAGGAAAATCAGAAAATCAGATCAATTGTGGGTTGTTTTTAATTAGTTTGAATCAGCAAAGTCGGATTAAGAAGTATATTCTTAGACAGTTGTTAAGTCTTGAGACTATACTTCTATGGCCGCATGCAAAGATTTCTGCAAACAAAAATAACATTCCAGATTTGAAGGAGGGTGAAAAAGCACCTTGCTTTTGTCTTGATTGCTGGCACAACATTTGTTGTGGCTGTCACCCTTTTTGGTCTAAGATTGCCTAGCAACATTTGGCACCTCCAAAACACCTGACTCTTGACTCATCAAGGCACCAATAAGTTAATTTAAAGCACAATCCTATGCGTGTTTAGGCAGAAAGACGTCCTGCAAATATCCATACTGGCTAGGGAATGCTAGGACTTGTAGGACTTTTTTCTGTCTATGCAAAGGACTGTACCCTTAAAAAGGAAAGCAGTGTTACTAAAAAGCTGAAGATGACTCTGGGGTATCAGGCATTGCCACAACTTCATGTTTTGCAATACATATTTGTGTCCCTGAAAAAAAAATCCCTTGGCAAGATTCAGTGGATAGGTTCTGAACATGATTAGGGTCTAACTGATCAACTTTGTGGCCACTAAGGAATTTAATGTCAGGTGAGACTGGCTAGTGATTAATTTCGCCTTCAGCTTGTGGCTTAGTTTGCTGGAGGGAGCAATCCTATGTCACCAAGACAGTGTCTGGGGGGACATAGGAGTGTTCAGTTTCCTGGATCCAAGTGGAGAGAAACATGCTGGCTACCTCCCTGTGTTTGGCGAAAGGAGCACCGAGAGAGGGGAAAGGGTGTGTTCCTGGGGGCAGGGAGGGGAGGAGACCGGGGTGGCTGGTTTGTGCCTTTTCCTATTTCCACCCCAGCCTCCCTCCCTCCCCAAAGCCTCCACTGGATAAGTGAAATTGCCCATCTACCTAAAATGCCGCGCCAAAGGCAAGAGGCGCCTCCTACTCCATTGGATACACACAAGTGTCTGGCTTCAGAGGCTTACATGTACTCTGGGCACAACCCATTGGATTGCGCTATGAGTGATCTGCAGCCATATGGCTCTGAGGGCACCATGTGCCCCTTTCTGTTCGAGCTACTCTGTGGAGGGCTGATGGGTAGACCACCCACTTTGCTGCAGAAGCTGGAGTAGATGCTCTTTCGTTCTTCCACTTTGATTATGATTGGGGTATATGTGATGAGTTAGGGTTTTTCCCATCTAAACATGCATAGGATTGTGGCCTTAAAAAGGAAAACCGTGTTATTAAAATGCTGAAGATGACTCTGGGGTATAAGGCACTGCCACAATGAGTGACCTGATTTTGCAATATGGATTTATGTCCCAGAAAAAAAAAATCATTGGCCAGACTAATTTTATTAGCCTTCCCCAATCTGTCACCCTCCAGGTGTGTTGGACCACAACTTCCATCACATACTAATCAGCATGCTGTCTGGGAGATGATGGGAGCTTCAGTCCAACACATCTGGGGGGTGCCATGTTGGGGAAGGCTGGTTTTACAGTGGGTCTAGCTCTGGCTGCAACATCAAGGAGGGGGAGAGAGAGAGCGAGAGCACAACTAACTGTGCTCTTATGGCTTTCCAGTTTCCAGCTTGTAAACTGACGACAACACAACAGACAACATTCTATCCACCAAGCATGCACAAGAAAGGGCTCCCCTCCATTCCATCCTTTGCTTGGACCTTTTTGCTCCATTAATTGAGAGTAATTAGATATGTTTTGTGTCATATTTCCTCTGGTGTCCCCACCCCACACATGGTATAGAGACTTGCAGGTATATCTGCTAGGAATCACCAGAGACAACGGAAGTCACTGATTAAAATATCCCCTAAGAAACTTTGCCAATGTTACAAACAATACACGAAGGGAGCATGTGCCAGTTATGGCAATGGATTAGTGAGAAGCTGTGACTGCCAGTACGTGAACATACATCTTTGTGGAAAGCTAATGTTCTGCACACCATGCACAGTACTTCTTAATGCCTTTACGAAATACACCATAATGAAGAAATCCTAGTAAGTTCTTCAGGTCATAAACTTTACCAAAATCATCAACACTCAAAGATATATATTTCAAACGGGAAGTAGAGTACTTATGCATAAGGAGCAAGTTCCATTGAACATACTTTTCTATTAACATGGTTTAGGTCATGCTGCACAACCATCAACTCATTTCATACAACACCCATCTCTTTTGGTCAACCTGGGAAGATTAATTAGAGCTAGGGAGGCCCTGACATCTGTTCCTATCCATTCTGATGAAGTCAAATCCCAAATGGAAGTGCACTGTAGAACTGGAAACTGAGTTCAAAAAGGACAACACAGTCAGCAGGATCCAATTCAACATTACCGCTAATATAAATTACATTGTGGTAGACTAAGCAACCTCTACTGCAAGGCAATAGCGTTTGTTGACACAATGGGTTTTCCAGGGAAACCCATCATGCTAGCAAATGCTATTGGCGTTGGACTAAACGTTGTTTACACTCGCACGTTAATGGTAGTTTCGAATCGGATGCTACCAACCGGGGCCTCAATTTCACTTCAGTTTGCATTTCTGTGTGTGAAAAAATGCCACTTGTACTAACAAAAATTAGTCTTATCCCAACACTAATTGTTGATAACTTCTATGTTCCACCTCCTTATGATACTCTGCCACTAAAGGCCCAGTTCCAGCTATTGTGTCACTGTGATATGGCATCTCCTTCAATCCCACTATTGGGAAGGGCGGGAACATATTTCCAGAAGGATATAATCTTCACTCAATTGCATGTAATGAGTATCACTTCCCACTTGCAGTATTGCAGTTATATTACTCCTCAATGGGCCATATTCAAGCTGCAGTGGCTTCATTAAACCATGTTACCACCTGGAAGCCTCCAAGACCAAACTTCAATGTACATGAAAGACCTGCTCTGTATTAAGAGTTGGTTCCAAATTTAATTACACTTAGAGTAAGACCACTGAAATCATCTGGACTTAAATTAGTCACAACTAAACTTTTTTGTAACATTTTGCCTGATGAAGAGCTCTGGAGATCTCGAAGGCTTGCATATTTGTGATCTTTGAATTGGTCTAATGAGGGTATTGCATTATGTCGATTTTGGCATTTTTCTTATACCCAACTCAGCTGCCTTTGTTTTTTCAAAGTCCCATTGATTTCAATGGGTTCGCTCCAAGAATGACTAAATCTGGAATCAACCCTATCAATCCAGCAGCAAAGATACTTCCTGATGCCACATCACATTATTTCTGGCCCCACTGTATTTTTAACAAGAAATACCAAATTATATGAGTGATAGATAATGCAGGAAAGCAATTCCACCAGATATTCACCAGTAAGAAAGAATGCATCCCACAAGACCCATGTATCCCACAAGACCCATTAGATGTGGAAGAGATAGCCTTGTCACAAAAATATTTTATTATTTATTTGTAATATTAATATAATAATAAATACTATTATTTATTCGCAATATTTTTCACACCAAGGAAGCATGTCTCTAAATACTAGAAGCCAGCACTCACACAACCATATATAATATTTTCACATACACATTGTTCTGGGAGTTCAATAGAACGTGCAAGTCGTTATCATAAATGGTCTAGGACCATCATACCCAGAATGCTGCCTCCTTCCCTAGCAGACCTCTAAGCCTAGCTGAGGGTGCTTTCAGCACAACTTTACGGGGTGATTTATAGTCCCCGTTATGAACTAAGGTCATTGCAACTCCCTGCACCAACTTGTATTGTTAACTAGTCAAGACTGAAAGCCAACAACCATCAGGTAATCAAGCTTGCCAAAATTTTTGGGGCTGTCCGCTTAGTTATTAATCTACTTCTCTGGAAAATAAATTAACACATTCATCTAGTGCCAGTTAAATAAATTAGTCTACGATCCTAAATACATTTAACTTGGCAGCAGTTTCCATTATAATCAAGGGGACTCACCTCCAAGTAAACAAGCTTATCAAATAGGTGATAGGCTCTTTAATGTTAAATATTGACAACAGAGAAAATTATCAGCTAAGCTGCCGTACAATTCTTCTTTTTGAATAATTATTTTTATTCATTTTTTAAAACAAATAAAACATTAATAAACAATAAAACAACTTGGGAATACATTCACTACCATCTATCATCAATATCCTACATTACAACACAGAGATTGCCTCACCTATTCTCTATTTATTTATCGTACTCCATTCATATCCTATTTTCCTAACAAAGCTTTCCATAACTGAACATGAGTCTGTGGTGGTTTTAATGTTTCCTTGTGCCTAATCATATACATTATTAATTGATGTCAAGTCATACAATTCTTAACTGACATGGGGAGGTGGGGTTTACACATATAGCAGTCAATTTAATGATGGCAGGGTAGTATACAGTTACGCTGACCATATGAAAAGGAGGACAGGGCTCATGTAACTTTAACAGTTGTAGAGAAAACGGAATTCCAGCCAGTGTCATTTGTATGCAATTAGTTCCTGGTGAAATTCCCTCTTTATCACAACAGTAAAGTTGCAGGGGCCCTGCCTTCTTTTGTATATGGTCACTCTAGTATAGTGCCTGCAATTTTAACTGTTGTGATTTCACCAGGAACTAATTGCATACAAATGACACTGGCTGAAATTCCCCTTTCTCTACAACTGTTAAAGTTACATGAGCCCTGTCCTCCTTTTCATATGGTCAGCCTAATACAGTCCCATTGACTCCTATGTGTAGGCTGACATTGACCTGATTCTCCCAAAGTTGTCGAAAGACTACATTTTAGGGTACAATCCTATGCAAGTTTAGACAGAAAAAAGTCCTATATTTAATTGCAGATCAAAAGACCAGCACACATCAGTGGTTATGTTAAACCAGAGAGATTGCACCTTCTGAAGCAAAGGGCTAGTACAACTACAAATCAAATAACTTTGCCATTAAATCAGGGACATTCCATGTTGCCTATCCTCTTACAGCTTACCATAGGCAGCTTTTCATTACTGCTGCATTATAGCAAAATATTATATGCAGAAGCTGTATTCCTTAAAACAACAGAAGTTCAGCGCACAATTGCACAAGTCTATGTGTAAGAACAGAGCAACAGGCAAAACAATAACCACAGGGCTAGCCTGTGCATGAGAATTTATGTGTAACGTCTCAGAGACTTCATTACAACAATGGTTGGGGGGGGGGGGGAATTATTGAGAATCACAAGATCTTCCGCACTGTTACTATAAGCATATCACCATATGCAAGAGGCTTTTGCATAACCTGGTCCTAAGAAAGTATTTCCAATGGTGTAACACACAGCAACAAGCCTTACTGATTAAGTAACATTGTCTAAGGCTCTGGGGACATTTTTTTAAAAGGAAATTGCCTCTGTCAAATTTCAGGTAGTTTCATGCAAAACTTTATTAGGCAATTTTGAAAGCAAAGCCATCTCACAGTAAGGCAGCTGTGCAAACCACCGAATAAGAACTTTAGAACCTGGGTGTTTTTCTCTATCCCCAAAATAAACCCACCAATTATCTGGATGCACAAAAATCAGGCATCGCCTGTGTTAAGCAGAAAGCTAAACTGGTCAAGCATATTTAAAGCCTAAAGGTGTTTAATTTTTGGTCAAATTCCTGTCACAAAGCCCATAAGGAAAAGTATCAGTGGAGATGGAGTGAGGGGGGAGCCCAGAATCTTTGTAAGTGCCCACAAGAAACACAACAGAACTGGTCAGAAAGTAGCTTCCTTGTACATCTTGCACACACAGACATAGAAGTGTTACCATAAAGTTCCCCCTTTATCTCATCACCACTCTAACAAACACAATCGCTGAACCTTAACTGTCCATTACACTCGTTAAACAGGATCTCTTTATAACACTCCGTGACTCTAGGCCTCCTAAAAGAGTGTTATAAAGAGGCCAAACAGGGAGTGAACAAACAGAGAACAAGAATCCAATATGGTAAGTCACAGAAAACAAGTACTTTGCACATATTTAAACTAGACATAACGCATGCAAACATCTGGAGAGAGATTACAACTGTTTTGTCTATAGGGATCACTGCTCATGTCGGAGCCTTGCCCCATACGCCCATCATGGGAGGAGAAAAAGTTGGAAATGGTTGAGGGTGGGGAAGATGAGTGACTAAAAGGAAACTGGAAAAAGGCAAGGAGCAGTTGGGGAACTGAATGAGTCATTTATTGAAAGCATTGCAATTTCGGTGTCCTAGACCAGCCTTCCCCAACATGGCACCCTCCAGATGTGTTGAGGCTGCAACTCCCATAATGGCCATGCTGGCCTGGAATTATGGAAGTGGCAGTCCCAGCACATCCAGAGGACACTAGGTTGGGAAAGGCCATCCTGGACTCACCTGACAGCCACCCAGAAATCAGCTCAGATTATCCAGACAATGTGAAGGGGCATCAGCAGACTTGACCATGCGGCATGCAATAACAAAATGGCTTTATTATAGGCCCCCAAAGCATCTGGCCAGTGCCTGGCCAGTTCCTTCTAAAATACTTGGTATTACAGAAAACAAGGGAGTGATAGAACTAGGAATGGCTGATACTGTTTGCTCAGGCAGCAATCTCCTTCCTTGCCACTGGAATGGATGGAACTAGAAGGTTTCAGCTACATTAATAGACTATTGTAAAGCGAGTAAAGTCCCCTGTCCAGGAGAATGACTTTTGAACTCCTGTGGCTGCATCCAGAAGATGTCTTCCTGCACTTTGTGGTGTGTGGTATTTTTCAGAGGATTTTCTCTTCTTTTTCTGCTGTAACACATGACTAGAAATGTAGGAAATGCACCAGGAAATGCGAGTAAATTTCATCTAAAGCTATGCAGGCTATGTAGCACATACTGGCTCCTGTTGGCTGTGTGAACTGGCAAGGAGCAATTAACCCTGCATCTAGGTTGAGGAAAGAGCTAATTCCTGAAACGGGAGCTTCCTGGACAACCCACTAAAAAGGATCCTAGTTGTCTTCTAACTTTAAATTACGGTGTAGTTTGGGATTTTACCACAGTGTGGCAACAAACTCCAGCTAAACTCCCATCCTATTTGCCTTCCCCTCCATCTAAATAACCACCTCTGTGATGCCAAGTGAAAAGTCTAGCACTGCAAGACTGTGGTAAGCACCAGCTCCATGATTACAGCTGTGCAGCAAGCTGCATAAAATGTGTGTTTTGCCACAAAGCCTACAATCACCTCCGGAGGGGGCTAAAAGATGGACAGGTTCATCCGTTGTTTGGATGGCTGGTTTAACCAGGGACATAAGGATGTGGAACTCCACTGGTCAGCCAAGCCAGAGGGAGGCTCACAGTAAAAACTACAATAGATACGTCGGTATCATTAAGCTGATTTCTGATTGGGCTGTCAGAGGGATGTCTAATCCAGGATGAAGTAACCAGATGACCCTGCAACAGGCTTTTCAGGGAATTTGGTCTGAATGGTTGAGAGTTGATCAGTTTCTTTTTTTTATTAAAAAAAAACCATGCAAAGATACAAAGACGGACAGACGGACAGAGCAGTGGGGAAGAAAACTCACCTTGAGGTCTCTGTGGACGACCCCCATTTGGTGGCAATGGAGAACAGCCTCCAGGATCTGCTGGATGCAATGACTGCATGCAAACACCAGGGGGCGTGTTAGTTCACGGTGAGTGGTAACAACCACATAGGCTGGTGGGGGGGATAATGGGGGGGGAATAAGGAAAGGGAAAATGGAAGAGGAGAAGAAGGAAAAGGAAAAGGGGGAATGGAAAATAAAGGAATCTGACTCCCTCTCTGCTTCAGGTTCTAATTGCAAAATGAGAAACCCCAAGTTACAGATACAAACTCTGGGAAAGTAAGGATAGGGCTGAAGGAGGAGGAGTTGCCTCTCCTAGGAGAGGAAAAAGGACCCAAGTCTGACTGAAATTCTGGCAGCCAGGAGACAAATCACACAGCAGATGGTGTGGATGCTGTACTAAGGAAAGACAAAAGACCAGAATCGCTAGTAGAGTTGCAGGAGGTTTGTCATCTCTCCCTCAGCCCCGTCCCCAACAATTAGTCCTCCATCCTGTTCTGGAACTGCAGACCCAGCAGACCACCTAATCAGGCATGGCGTCAACAGCACCCAGCACCTTTGGGTGACTGCCAGAACCACAGTACCCGAAAGGGCCCACCAGCGGTAGCGCCTGCCCTGGGTCCTCTTTACCTGGCAGAATCTGTGTCCAACAGCCATTTTAATTTCACATAATTCCCCCACTGTAGCATTGCTCTGGGGCATTGTGGGAATTTAACATGGCCACCTGCTGCTCCCACGGATTCTTGTGGCCAGGAGCCGAAACAGAGGACACTTGTCAGAGGGCCCCCCAAACCTGGGGCCAGCCCTACACTAAATTGTTTTTTTTTGCTCAAATGGCATATACCAGAGGCTTCAAATTATCCTGATTTGAAACTGCTGTTTATACGTTTGTTTCCCTTTCATCTCGATGTTGGTCCATTGGCAATTTTAAATCTTTGTATATCCTTATGTATATTGACTTATGCAGCAGCCAATGACTTTTTTCCCTTGGTGGAGGTGGAAACCTTAATGTCTAACTAAGAAATGTTGGATATTTTCCATCCCTGAACTCTGAGACCTATTCCTACAGGGAAGAAATGAGAGCAAACCACTAAAGCCCAGATCACTATCAGCAACACTATCTTTACCAATGATGTTCAGTATATACACATCGATGCTGATCCCAAAAATAAAACAGAGAAGAAATGGTCTCAAACAAATGTTGCCAGTTCAGTTCCCCAGAGGCTGGTACAGGCAGGGAAGGAGCACCATAAATGAAGTGCCTCATTAAGAGGCTTATAAGGGATCAGTCAATCCACGCTGGGCAGGCTGGCCTTGTTATTGCATGCCACAAATCAGGACTGAAAAAACATGGGAAGATAACCCCAAAATATTGGAACGCAACAAGCTGACAACAATGTCATCTGGACACAACGAGGTCATCCAGATTGTACCAGGAACAGAGCTTCCATTTCATCCTCTGAAAATTGAAAGGAAAAGTCGCCATGATATGACTCTTTTGCCTCAACAATGACCACGTTTGCAGCAGGGTGCCAGGATGCAACAACAGCTCACACTTCTGTTCCCTAACAGTCTGCTTCAATCCCTTCTTTTTTGCCTGATGTAGCAAACAGGAGTCATGCACTCCCTGAAAGGAAAGAAGGGTGAGCAAAAAACTGGCACAGTCTTGGGAATAAGGACTACGCTTTTTTTAATGCCCTAATGATAGTTAGTGTTTCTAGTGCTGATTCATATACCCTCTTCATGTAGTGGCTGCTTTATTTTACTTTAAAGAACATGCCTTCCTCAGTCTTTCATCCTCTAAATGAAAATTAGGATGCAGGCCTTCACCACTTCGCCATTTCTTTCTGGCCCTCTATGAAATAATCAAGAACCTCACTGCATCCTGAACAGCTTGCTCACAACCAGCTAAAATATGGAAACACTAGAGAAATTAAGTGACTTGTAGAAGGTATTGCAATACAGGTAACAGAGGAAGATCCAAAATTCAAACTCTTATGTCAAAATCCTAATCTAGCATTTCATTTTATCGATCTAATAGGTCTTCTTCAAATATTTCATTTCATCATGAAAATCACTGTTCCCTACTGAATCATCTTGTAGTGCTGATGTAATGTTTAAAGGCCTGCAACCAAGTCAGCTGTGCATATTCTTTACAAAATATCAGGTGCCCACCCTAGGCCCACTTAAATAAATGAATGAATGAATGAATGAATGAATAACAATCCATGGGCACCATTTTAATTTCCCACAATGTGTCTGATGTAGGATCATTCCAGGCCATCATAGGGTATTAAAATGGCTCATCACCAGTCCCTGATCAGAGTGCTGCTGCCGGCAGGTATACTCATATAGGGAGGGGCCCATTCACCTAGGGTGGGAGCCACAAGTGGGCACAGCCAAGGGACCCTCAAACCTGGAATAAAATCACCTGGCTGGAAGTGGGAGAAAGCTCTTTGCATTAACGACCTGTGCAATTGTCCGTAGGCCGACATGACTATGGACCTTTAAATATTACATTAGGAAAGTGACAGTGCTAATCCAACACTTAAATGAGAAACACATTCCTTCTCTGATACAAACAACTGAATATCCCTGAAATTTCTTGTCAAGTTATTGGCCTGTCATTAAAGCTTGGAAATTGCTACCCAATAGCTAGTAATAAGTGAACCGGGTCTACCATTCATGCCACCATGAGCTTGTATGGTACATATGCTGGCAATACCCATATCAGTATGAGGTTCAATCAATTAAATGGCTGGCTCAAGCATACTGGGAGTTGTAGGCCTTTTTTGATCTAAACATGCATAGGAGTGTGCCCTTAGTCACTCTGAACCTTAGGGGTGGGAGGCACATTAGGGTAAGTCTGAAGAAAATCATCAGACTATTTGTAGACATTTTGAATGTGATATGGCAATACCGCTAGCTTCAGATATATGCTTGGGAGGGGGCTTTACAGCTGGATAGCTGACAACACAGCTGCAGCTGAAGCGAGACTCAAACATTTTGTGGCATGATTATCAGCAGCAAATACTATCCTCAGTCTCACGTTTGCCAAATCTGTTGCTGTTATTCCATATGCTGTTCCACACATCATGTAACAGCAAACCTAGGTTTTCTGCCAAGTGTACATTTAACAAGGTGTGTGCAGCCAATTCTGGCTTTCACCTGAGTATACCTATACAATATATATTTGCATTTTTAGGTGTACACATACATATCTCATGTGTCCACCTAAAAATGAAGCAGCCTTCATTCAAGGTAATCTGTATATTATTTGGGTTCTGTTAACAAGTGATTATTCCCTCCTGTGCATCACTTATGTACTGAAAATTATTATCCCTAAGAAGTGAATGAACAAGCTGATCTCAGCAGAGTCCTTCAATCCTGAATCAAGTTGAGCTCCAGCCTGTTGACCTTCAACACAGCACAACGCTCATCTGTCTTCACAGCATTCTGCCACAGGAAGAGAATGATCATCCGATGGACAAAAGAGATCACTTGAAGAATAAAGTGGATAATGCCCCTCCTATTCTTCATAGCTTCCATTATGTACAGAGATGTATTTATCTAAATCGATGTCTACTGTAACAAAGAGAGATTTCAAACTTTGGGCATTCTTGAGCAGACATGAATTCCAATACGATGTTTTACCTGCCCTAGGGAAGGAATATTCTTGTTACGACCTACGTTATTAAAAATCTGGATTCTATTTCCTTCCCCTCTACAAATGAAAGAATAAGATGGTTCTGTTTCCTGTACTAGGCTGCCAATACCAAGAAACTGCAACAACTGAATCACTGTTTTTGCACTAGATATAATTTTAAAGACAGACATCCAAGGAAGAAAATGAGTCTTAAACCTATCAGGCCTGATAATACAGGACATGTGGAAATTGCTGGGACTCTTCCTTTAAAGTGTTTGCTTATTTTTAAATGCTGCCTTTGAAAGACAAGATACACCATAGCCTACTCTTGGACTCACACATTCGCCCCTTCCCTCCTCTGATGTGGCCACGAGGAATTTATAAATATTAGCTTTTATTTTTGACTAATTGCAGCTTGTCATGTCATCCAAACCTGACAAACACTAGTTAAACTTAACTATGCTTTGTTTAAAACAAGCAACTTTGTTGTTTATGAAGCAAGCACAACACAAAGTTTATAATTGATGAACAAGTCCTCAAACACATAGAATCTCAGACTCTCATCATGAGGGACACTAATCCGTAGGCTTTCTGACTTATTCTGAACGTGTGGTGATAATCTCACGGCAGCTACAAGATGTAGTCATGACCACCAATTTGGATGGCTTTAAAAGGGGGGTGGATAAATTCCTGGAGGAGAAGGCTCTCAATGGCTACTAGTCCTGATAGCTATATGCTACCTCCAGTAGCAGAGGCAGTAAGCCTATGTACACCGGTTGCTGGGGAACATGGACGGGAAGGTGCTATTACATTCATGTCCTGCGTGTGGGTTCCTGTTCAACAGCTGGTTGGCCACTGTATGGCTACTGTGTAAACAGAATGATGGACTAGATGGACCCCTCCCCCCATCCTCTCAGTCACGAATAAGGTTTAGAATCCCCCATTTATTCTTATTATTATTATTTACAATATTTATATACCACTCCCCATTCAAGAACTTTGGAGCAGTGAACAAACAGAATAAAGAATAAAAACAGAATAAAAACACAGGAAAATACATTTTTAAAAAGTGCAAATAAAACCGTTGCTATTAAGGAAAGGCTTCCTGGAACAACAACGTTTTCAGGAGGCACCTGAAGGAATACAAAGTTGATGCCTGCCTGACCTCCAGAGGCAGGGAATTCCATAGGAAGGGGGCCACGAAACTGAAGGCTCTTTTCCTGGTGGACTCTAATCAGACCACTTCACTCTAGAAGCCAGGAATGCGGAACTTCTTTCAGCCCAAGGGCCGAATTCCATTTTGGAGAATCTTTCGGAAGCATATTTTAGCTTAAACCTTTTACTGACAGTGACTAAGCCTTGGGAGAGGTATTCTTTTAGGTATTCTTTTAGGTATTCTCCTTCCAACCCAGTTCTTTTAGAACTGGGCTGGAAGGAGAGGATACTGCACAAAACCCAGGAAGCCACCAAACCGTCAGTAGTTGAGGAAAAGTGAGTGGGCCAGGGAAGGCAGCATGACCTTCTGGGGAATCCCAAAGGGCTGGTCGGGATCAGAAATAGCCTCCCTTTTATCACTCTTGGACATGGTGATTCTGAACACCAGAAAGTCATAAAACATGTTAAAGGGTCACTAATCCATCCCAGCCTGTCTGCACATTAAGATCTTCAGAGGCTTTCCTCTGGGTGTCCCCACCATCTGACATGAGGTGGGTGGTGATGCAAGAGACGACCTCCTTATGGCTGGCACCCCAGCTGTAGAATGCTCTCCCCAGGGGAGATTTGCCTGGCACCTTCTTCGTTATCTTATCAGTGCCAGGCAAACCGCTTTTAAAAACATTTTTCTAGGCCTTTTAATAGGTTATTCCCTATAAAACTGGTTTCTAGCTGCTATTATATGGTCTTTCAATTTATTATGTAATTCTTAATGCTGTTACATTTGTATTGATTGTATTTTCATTTTGCTATGTTGTAAGCTGCTTGGGGGGGAGGGAAAATTGAGAGGTGGGATCCAATTTTCCAAGTAAATATATAATCTGCAATAAGAGTATTTGAGTGTCCACCATTAGACTAGGTATAGTCTTCCTTCCTACAGTGAAGGAAGTGGAACACTGATATTTTATTGCACCTCCCTTTTTTCTAGGAGGAGATATTCTTCCCCACTTCCAGCCTATTCCTTCTTCCTTCATTTACTGGCTTGAACAAGTGTAGCAAAAATACTGCCCATGCTGAGACCAGCTTATGACCTATCCAGTGATAGTTGCCTGACTGCTTTCTCCAGAGCAAGGCAGAGGGCTCCATCCCTTCTTATTAGCATTTTTAAGGTATCCTGGTGCAGTTGCTCCTGTTGCCAGGCTGTTGTCTTGGTCGCTACGCTGATGCATGTGCTAGCCTAGCATCCAATTGGTTATTCTGACATGCTCATTTCCTCTCACCCCCTCTCTCTGAACATCAAATTGGTGACAGGTCAGGTGCCAGATTGGAAGGGAAATGGGCTCTAAATCAGCATGCTGGGATTTGTAGAGTGACAAAAGAATGGATTTTTACTAAAGGATAATGCAAAGATAGTGAAGAGGCAGCAGCAGCAGTGATGTAAATAAAGAAGTAGCACGAATGTCTTCATTGAATCAGTGGAACCTCTCTTGTAAGGGGTCTTTGTGGAAGGCAGATAGTAATCCCCATGTAATGCATTGGCTTTCCCCATCCTCTGGGATGTGTACTGTGTCTTTTCTAATATTTTTGTTTTACTGAAGTTACTTTTATCAGCTTCATTTTATTCCAGATTCAGAAAAAGGGGAGGGGTCTTGGTTCAGTCGTAATACCCATGCATAACATTTAGAAGGTCCCACCTGATAGTATCATAGGAAAAAGGGCTGGGGAGGGCCTTTGCTGGAGACCCTGGAGAACAGCCACCAGTCATGCTGAATGGCTGAAAGACAGTTTCATGGATTCATGTGTACATGACATGGATTGGAGCACCTGCTATAATGCAGGCTACTGAGCTAGTAACTGTGTTAATGCAGAAGGCAAAAACATTTTTAAAAAAAACCTAATGGGAGACTCCGGGAGCCAATGAGATTCTTGGGGTATGTGCCAATATCACCATGGCGTTATACAAATCTATGGCGCAGCAACATTTGGAATACAGCATACAGTTCTGGCTGTCACATCTCAAAAATTATATTGTAGAACTCGAGAAGCCACAAACAGGGCAATGAAAAGGATGGAGGGTCTGGGGCAGGCCCTCTATGAGGAAAGGTTACAGCATTTAGGGAATTTTTAGCTGAGTAATGGGGGGACATGATAGAGGTGTACAAAATTATGTGAGATGTGGAAAAGGGAGATAGGGAGACATTTTTCTCCTTTGCTCATAATACTAGAACCCTAAGGGGTCATCCAATGGAGCTCAATGATGAGGGATTCAGGACAGACAAAAGGAAGCACTTCTTCACCAGAAGATGTAGAGATGGCCACCAACGTGGGTGGCTTTAAAAAAGCATTAGACAAGTTAATGAACTGGTGGATGCACCTATCCTCAGATTAAAAACACAGTTTCTCAAAAGATAAAAAAGCCCTTTTGCGATGCTAAAATTCCCTGAATGATGCTTTACATTTTCTGTTCTCTACTCTCTGGGATAGGACGAGCTTGTTTGCTTGAGATACCTGGAGCAGCGTCATGGCTGCATTCTCTCTACCAGCATGCGAACAACTGATTCAGCTAACTTTCTCAACAGTGCTACCAACAGGACTGAACTCATTTTCTAAACCAGGGGGGTAGGCAACTTGTGCTTCTCCAGATGTTTTGGCCTACAACTTCCATCAGCGCTAGCCAGTACAGCCAATGGTGAGGGATGATGGGAGCTGTAGACCAAAATATCTGGAGGACCACAAGTTGCCCACCCCTGCACTAAACTGTCCTAGGACCCCTGAAAATGCATGCCCAATGCCCCTTTTAATTGTGAGTTCAATGTCTATTTCTCCACTGCGTATTTGTTGTTGGTGTGGACCTAAATTTGTACCTAAGATCGGAGCTTAGCTGATACTTTGACCTATTCTGAGTGGCAGAGCACTGTCTGAATTCCTTGAGATCTCAATCTCACTACTTTTCTAGCATGCCTCAGATTCTGAAGGTATTAGATTTTGGGAAGTGAAGATGTTATATGAAAGTTTTAGAAGTGCTTATTTCTGAGATCCTGAATGCAAAACTTTTAAAAAGTTTTTTCTGGACTGCAGGGAATCATATTTTCAAGGTAACATCTGAAAATATATTTGCTAGAGTATGACAGTAGACAGCCACACACCTGCATCCAGCTGACATGGCTGCACTCATGAACACACTAAAATCCCTTGTGGATTTAAAGGGGGAAAAAACCCTCAGGTGTTGAAAGCTATAGAAAGGAACATAAGAACATGCCTCCAACAAAGTCAAACCTTTGGTCCATTTAGCTCAGTACTGTTCACACTGCCTGGATCTCCAGGCTTTCAAACAGAAGTTTTCCACAGCTCTATCTCTACATCTCCAGGTCAGGAATTGAACCTGGGACCTTTTGCACGCAAAGCAGGTGCTCTGCCACTCAGCCACCAACATTTCCTCTTGTTTCAAGACTGGGTAGGGCTTTGGAAAGCCCTCTTATGCAGAAAGATCTACCCATGCGAATCAGCCCAAGTGGACTTCCTGAACCACAATGAAGCTCACATGCCAGGGTGAAAGTGTGCTGCCCTCACTAAACTGAATCCTGGGAACTGCGTAAACTCATATCTGTAGAGACAGGACCTTTAATGTCATTTGTAGGCTCCTAAGGGAAGAAAGAAAGCCACTCCTTTAGGAAACTAGAGTATGGGTATGGCCATGATCCAGAAATAGCCCTGTCCTTTTCCCAAGACTAACTTGGCAGCACCCACGCATGAACTGTGAAGAGTTTGCCAAGTTCAACATGTGATCATCTTGGCCTGAGTGAGTGACTCTGGTTACTTACAGAAGACTCACTCTTATAACCCAAAGAGCTTTCTTTAGCTTCAGCAGTGGAGGCTTCTACTTTAGTTGCCAAAAGGCTATTGCTGGCCTTGATTCATCGAATTATTGTTTCGCTTGTGTGGTGACAAGACAAACTTTATTACTAGATAAGCCAGGTGACAGCAGCCACTTTTGCATCGAAGTATGTATGTCTGACAAGTTTGGTCCCTTGATGTTGTTTTTGGGCATGGTGTTCTTGAAAGGAAGGGCAGAGAAGAGCAACAAAATCCATTTGGCTTTGAACTGAAACTGAAGTAGTCTGTAAGCAGCCACCCGGAAGATCTAAGGGTTCCCTCAGTGCCACACTCCACTCCAGCAGGCCAAAGATCAATATGTTTCTCACGGTTGCTGTGGCTTCTTCCACTTCTTCTGTTAATTGTGTATTTAGTGCCAACGGTGCGCTAGAGGATGTCAAAAACACAGGCGTGATATTGTCCCTGCCTGCAGGTTTTACAATCTTGCTCCCAGTCAAAATGTATGAATAGAGTGGATTGGGGAAAGGGAGGCAATTTCTGTATTACAAGCTAAACACAATTTTGCATACTTATATCAAAAAACTTAAACCACAAATCAGCGTAACACATTATTGCTTTAAAGTATAGGAAAGTATTAAGGCTTCGAAGCATAGAGGTAAATAAAGAGTAGTTAATTTCTCCACAGAAAAACTGAATTCTAATCCCTCGCCACCCCCAGGAGGGTGGACAGGTAGGGTAAATATTCATGGGCATGGCTTATTAGGGATGAAATTACTTCAGTATGAATCTCCTACCTTCAGACTGTTCAGGGATGAACAGAGGAAAGGGAGGGGGGTCCCAAAGTGACAGCTGTGGTTAACAAGACTTATCTAGAGCACCTTGTCTTCCTGATGTTGCCTCAAGCCAAACGGCCTGATACTAGGAAGGGGGGGGGGGGGTGGAAGCTACTGCTAAGCACTGCCAGTCACAAGAAGAGCTTTCTCCCACCTACTGAACTTACAGAAGTGCCATGGATATGCTTATCCTCTTACAGTTTCCTAGTGTGGTCCTGCTCTAGATCCCAGGTTCAAAGCCAGACCATAACTAGAGCACCCACGCACCTTAAGCCTCACCTGCCCCTACAAACCTTATATACACTCACATCATAGGTTAAATCAGACCGTTTCTATTCTGTCTTTCTCAGACACCACCACTGCTGCTGCAGCTTTGCTTCTTAGAATAAATCAGTGATGTCTACTTTCTGAACAACTAACCAAGAGGAAAAGTGCCCCCCAACACACACACACACACATTCCAGGAATAAGGTTCATTTGATCATGCAATGCTCCCCCACCTGCAGTCTGAAGGGATGCAATTCAGAAACATTTTACCTCCTAATATGCTCTTTGCAAGAACTAGGCCTAAGAGATGTGGCAGTGATTAGTCTAAAGATCAAACAATCAATATAAATCCCCAGCCCATTTCTCTGTCTAAATAACATTCTAGTTGAGGAGGGAAACTGCTAATTTCTGTTTGACAAGCCCATGTGTGGACTAGCAAAACAATTTTCTAGGTTTCCATCAACAGAAGAGGGTGAGGGCAACTTGATGGCAGAAAGAAATAGGTGTTCTGAAAGGAAACAAGTTGGGTTTTCCTTTCATATTTTAAAAACAGCATGCTTTATTTTGGCACTGGACAGAAGAAGCACTCAGCATTAAAGAAACTTAAGAAAAAACCAAACAGAGGGAATGCTGCGTAGGAAGTGAAAACACCGTATTAGTGCTGCCAGATCTTTGTTTGTTTGGCCTAGAGTCATAGAATAGTAGAGTTGGAAGGGGCCATTAAGGCCATCAAGCCCAACCCCCTGCCCAATGCCTGATGAGTCCTCCTGATGGAGCAGGTCATCTGGTAGCAGTTTGTGGCCCTTTCTACACCTAAGGATGTAGAGGGAGGGCCTGGGGATGAGGAAGCGTGATGTCCCAGCTTCCTCCTAGGACATTGTGCCGTTGCCCCTGCCATTTTTTTAAATTTAAAGCACAGGACAGAGCGTCTCACAACAGAAAAGGTGAGGACCCCCCCCCCCCCCGCCGCACATGCTCTTCCCCCCCCATGGGCACGGAGCAACCCCATGCGGCTCCATGCCTGTTTCTGGGACAGGCGCCCACACCTCCCGCGGTCTCAGGACGTTCCTGGGATCGCGGGAAGAATCAGTTTTTCCCAGGGATTCTTTATCCCTGGGAAAACCTGTGCCTGTCCCCCTGCCCCTGGGGGTCCCTGTGCGTCATTTGGGCACACAGAGAGCAGCCAGGGATGTTCCCAGGGGAAAAGGCTGGTGTAGAAACGGCCAATATTTAGCAGACAGGGGAAATAAAATTACTTGAGTTTTTAAAATGCTTCCAAATGTTAAGGGCAGAGGAGAGCGAAAATGTATCACTGGTTGGGATCAGGGATGTCCTGTGCATCCTACAATAGTGCCAGTGATATTCATAAAACCTTAACCAATCCATGGTCCCCTCTACAAGGATTCGCTTTTGCGCCCGGTTAGGCGATTATGTGCATAATCGCTGAAGCGCATTTACACCTAATCCCTCTGCACGAGAGGCGGCGAAGCGCATTAAAGGATGTCCAAAATGTGGTTTACAAGTCGTTAATGCGCATAAGCGCATATTCACACAGTCAAAATGCGCTTTAACGGACGGAGCAAAATAAAACTCGCGATTTAACGCACATTCGATAATGCGCATAATCGGAGAGATAACGCGCCTCTACGCCCCATTTGCGCTCCGCTGGTGTGGAGGTAAATTTTTTAATGAGACTTCAAAGAGCATTAAACCTCTCGTGAAGAGGCACCCCAGGACTCACAAATTCCAGTGGAAGCAACAGAACCGGGATAGTTTGATGTAGATGCTGCTGCATTCATAAAGCAACAACCAGAACTTGCTATCTGAGTGCTAGGAAAATAATTTGCAGAGAGATACCTGTGTTAAGTCTTTTGTAGCAAAAACAACAGAGAGTCTTATAGCACCTTAAAGACTAACCCATTTATTATGACATAAGCTTTCAGGGACTGCAGTCCACTTCATCAGATGCTTGCAGTGTTGTCTTGAGTCACAGTTAGGAATTGTGGTTGGGGTTTTTTAAGTTCTTATGAAAATGTGTACGGATTTTTGTATGCATTTCTCCTAATACATGGAGTTTTGTATGCAATTTTGCCTAATGTACACATTTTTGCATGCTGTTTAACATTATTTTCACTCACATGCATTTTGTGTACAGTTTCTCCTAATATACACATTTTTTATTGGAGAACTCCATTGAAAAAGTCAGAGCAATGCACATTTCTTAGGTCAATTGAGTTTTGGTTTGTGAATTAGTTTGAAAGAGCAACACTGGGTAAGTGCATATGAAAATGCAGTCCAAAGAAATTTACCCCTCCTCCCTAGTAACACATATTTATGAACATGGATGGGGTGCCATTCCCTTTTGACTTTGCTGTTTACAATCTCCCCCTAACCTGGAAACCAAGTGCATATCTACTGTAACTCAAGACACCACTTCATGCATCTAATGAAGTGGTCTGTAGTCTACAAAAGCTTGTGCCACAATAAATGTGTTCATCTTTCAGATGCCACAAGATTCTGTTGGAGAAATAAAATTTTCTACTAATCAAAGAGGCAGCTGAAATAACATTGCCTGGATCCCATTATAACGGATTCACTAATCTGGAAAATGTAGTCTACTTTTCTGCAAAACCACTGTGTAAGCACAGCAAATTCACAGTATGAGGAAACCCTTGTCCTTCTTCCCAGCCAAATGGCAAGAGTTTACGCATGCCCAGGCAGGTGTCTTGATTAATAACTCATTTTAAGAAATTAAAGAATTGCCACACCAGCATCCATTCTCCATTATCCAAGATTTTCCTAGTCAATCAAATGTCCCAAATAAGCCCACGAGCCAGGTATTTTATCCCTTTGGAGATACAGAATATGAATACTGCATTTCTGGCTTGCACTGGCATGAAGATCTAACTTCCATGAAACTACTGTGCCCTTTCAAAAAGCCACTTATACTAGAGGTTTCCACAACATTCTGTGCTAGTAATTTACATACATTAATAGTGAGTATCATTTTTTAGGACTGCTTTAAAACTTGCATCCTGCTAGACCAGTAAGAGATAGTCACTCTTTATTCATTTATCTCTATTTGCTTCTTCTACACTGCCCAAGGTTACAAACCTCTCACAGTTGTCTTCCCACCACTATTTACAGTTTATTCTCTTAAGGAAGCTGATCCATCCCAATGGTCTAGTTCCTACAGCCTCTCCAATTCTACAACATCCTTTGTGGAACTGGGGAAGCAGATCAGCACATAGAGGCCTGAATTGGGCTATACCAGATATTTATACAATGGCACTATGATGAGCAATACTTTGAGCATGTATTGAAACCCTCCTGCATATTGTCCACAATGAGGATCACTCCCTGCCAAAAGCCATGACATGGGCATCAGCACCCAGACCTTAGGAGAATGACAGCTGCTACATTCTCAAATGCTGACAACGGGCCAGAAGAGGATCACTGCTGCCACTGAATAGGAGGGGAGGTTGTGTCCAGTGTCTATAAAATGCTGATGATCTGGGTACTACCCCATCACCAGGATTGGCTGAATTCCCCAAGCAGAACCCACAGCCCCTCCCCTGCCTGTGTTGATGGCCATGCACCACCTTCACTACCTACGCTATATGACCTCTCTCACCTTGAAGGCAACAAGAAAATGCTTTTGTCCAAGAAGGAAATGGGACAAGAATTAGGAAGATGGGGTTCCGGTAAGCAAGATAATAGATGCAGATCAGGGAAGAGAGAGAGAGAGAGAGAGAGAGAGAGAGAGAGAGAGAATGTGCACACCAGTGTGAAGGGATTGGAGATGAAATGAGGAATGCTAATAGAATCAAGCCAAATTGCTTTAGTTTCTTTGTTTTTCCCCCTGCTATGGATAAGAGTTTTTGTTGGCCCCAGGTGCATGGGAATCAGGTAGCACATCTGGGTCCAGCTGTTGCCTTGTGTGGAAGGTCTCAGGGGTTCCTACCTGCCTGCCCCAACTAGTCTCAACAGAGTTTTGCACAAAGGATTTTGTCATGCAAGTTCGGACTGGGAAAAAACCATCTCTGAATATTGCCCTCCCTGTAAGCCAAAAATAAAAGGAAGCTGGCAGGATGGAGCGCCAGACCTGGCCAGGTTCAATCTATTATGGCATCACCTGCACTCCCCACCCAACATTCTAAGAGGGTGAAAGGCATATATATACTGACCTTCAAGTCCCTGTGCACAATGGCATAGTGGTGAATGTAAGTTACGCTTTCTAATATCTGATGGATACAGTGACTGCAAAACAAAACGGGAAGGGAGGAAGGGAAGAGAGAAGGCAGGTCGGGGATGGGGGGCAGACAATGGGGATTGGGAGGGGGAAAGTGGAGAATCACACGCAGGAGACAGGCAGGACAGGTGGGAGGAGGAGGAAGAAGAGGAAGAGGAAGAGGAGGAAGAAGAGGAAGAAGAAGAAAGCATGGGGAGGTTATAGAAGGAGGTGGGCGAAAGAAGACAATAACCAAAATATGCATGGCAGGAAACAAAATCCAGAGATTTAAAAGGGAAAAGGGTAGCAGGGGAGTGGAAAAATCCACAGGGACAGACAGATGGACAGACAGAAAGGGACAGGGGGCAGGGTGGATATGGGGGACAAGAGAAGGAGAGAAACAATGTTGTGAAAGCTCAGAGACCACAGGGGGTTATCACAAGGTGTGTGCAGATGGCTGTTAATGGCACCAGAAACTGTGTGTAGTCAAGGGCTGAGAATGGGGGAGCAGAGCCAAACGGAGCCACCCCCTCCCTCCCTCCCTCCCACAAAGGAACATTTGGGGTTACAGAAGTCGTGCCAAAAAGCCCCAATATGAAGAGTAAAGCAGGCAAAAAAGAGACCTGGCATTCCAGGACTCTGTTCATCTCAATAGCCATTAGAAAACAGCAGAGGGGGAAAGATCCCTTTGTAAATAAATGTGGGAAGGAGGAAGTCTAAGAAACTGACATGGAAACAAGAGGACAATGACAACAGGAATGGCTGGCAGCTGTGTGAGCAGAAGATGCCCACAAGCTGCATGTCTAACCTGAAGCCTCATCAGCCACTAACGTCTTGAATTTCCTGACAGACAGCTCTCTTTAGCTAGGGCCATGTAATGTAGTACTATACCAGGTGTGTAGAAAATATCCCAAGTATACCCCCAAAGGCTCTGTGTAGGCAGCCAGTGGTAGAAACTAGATATCCCATGATGGTCCTATGCTTCACATGGGAACTAGAATGGGAGAAAGCAGAGGTGAGCTGTAGAGGCGAAAATAACTGAGAATAGTTCATTTCAACCCCCAATTATTACATGGACACGAGCCTGAAGTCTCAATAATCCATCCTGATGTCTTAAGAGTTGACTCCTACTCACAGCTCCTTTCAGCCCTGTCCTAAGATAATGCATGTTACTCCAGACTCCGGCATCAGGCAGCTCTGGAGAGATGCCCCCAAACCAGTAAATCTGAGTGCAAGGGTCTGTTCTCAGAAACCCTTGTCTTAGTTTTGCCTGTGCCTTTTCCACCCCAGTCCTGTGCTTCCCTTGTGTAACTTGTGTAACAGAGAGTAGAATTAGGTCTTGACTGCACAATCTTCTAATATTCACAAGAACAAATCATGCAAAAAAGAAAAGAGAGAGAGAGAGAGAGAGAAAACAGCTGTGTTTGAACATGCACCCAAAAAAGTTTGGAGCTAATGAACCTAAATCTCTATCTTCTATGTATTACAAACTGGGGATTGAGGGGGAAGTATCTTCAGGGTCCACACATCCATTTGAGACATGGGGAATCCATATTCTATGAAATATAGATTGAATTCCATGTCATTCTCAATCTAAAAGAGCCAGCTCTGAGCATATGGTTTTGGCTGTTTAGACAATCTGTCAAAGTAAGTTAAAGTTCTGAAAAAGGGCATTTTTTCCACGGTTTGAAGAGCCAGAAAAGGACCCTGGATGCATAAGAAGAGTTTTAGTTGTAAATCCTTTTAAGTATGAACTGCATATTTTATTTTATTTTAAATGTTGTAACCCGGTTTGAGGACCTCATGTGGAAATCTGGGGGTTAGAAATCTCTTAATAAATAGATAAATTAAGTTAAAGAAGTCATGACAAGCATAAATTGACTTTGCAGTTATGCTATGTCGTACTGTGCCTCCCCTTTCATATCTGCTTCAACTATTATCTGATTATATATTTAAAACCATTTTCTGCCCTGCAAATTCAGCTAGGTGCTCACAAATCAAGGTGGGCTCCATAATCTTCACTGAAGGATTGAGCAAAGTACCTTCCTGATGGGGAATAGTTTAAGAGTCAAACTTTCACATTCAGAACAGTCATATTGTACCAATTCAGACTGCAAAGTGAAATTACATGTTTGAACATTTCTTGCACCCCCACTCCATGTCAAAAACTTCCTAATCCTAAAAATAGTGGGCTAAGGCCTTCACCTTGAAATGCCAACTTCCCCTAGTAGAGCATTTTTTACATGAGTGCATTCAAACATGTAACTCCACACCTACAATTAATCTATCTCAAATTATTTCTAGGCTGCCTTTAAGGATAGAATCCTCTATTTTATTTAATATGTATTCTTTCTATGAACATCCATTCTATCTATTTTAGACAGTTAAATACAATCCAAAGTGGTACAATCCAGGAAGGGCTGTACCATGCGATATTTCTGGATGTTTTCAAGCTCTTTGTCTGGTAGGCAGGGATGAGGAAACATTGAAACTAGCAGTGCAATCCTATGCATGTCTACTCAGAAGTAAGTTCTACTGAGTTCAATAGGATTTACTCCCAGGTAAGTGTGTACAGGATTGCAGCTTTCTAGTCTAGTATTATTCTAGTCTTGTACCCCAAATGTGGGAGTGCAATTTGAAGGCCTATATTTTAGGTTTGCATTGAAGTGCTACATTTTCTTATTGGTGTTTGTTTTGCACATTATATTGTTTATTGTCCATTTTATGTGCATCTACTTGAAGACGAAAACATTTCCGGTTTTGTTGTTAACCACAATTTCTCATGCATTTTTTATTTTGTTAAGACAGTACCCTGATGAAGAGTAATTACTTGGAATAATCTGGGATTTATAATATTTAGATCAATACATTTGTCTCTTGCATTTGTTGGTAAGGATGGGAGTCAACAACCTGGAGGTTCAGGGTTCTTTTTGGGGGGTTATATCCAACATTATTAGTGAGAAAATTACATGCATTGTTCCACTAGGGCTTGCATAACTTAGTGCAAAGCAACACCTGGTGTAACTAAATCATAATGACTTGTGCAATGCCTTGTGCACTGATTTATGGAACAGCTTGTGCAATGGCTCATGCAACAGCTTGCAACTTGTGCAACAGCTTGTACAACAGCTTTTGCACAAGTGGAATCAAAGTGTCGTATTTGACAACTGTGCAAGGATAAAATGAATTTTCTACAAGTGGCAGAAGCTTTGCACGAGCGGAATGACACCACTGGATAAACCCTTTGGGTCACTCAGTAAACCCAGCGGAGTCCTGCAAACCTGGCTCTATGATGACGCAGCTAGGACTGAGTCTTCACGCTGAAATGCACTACAGCAGGACCGGGGAACTAACTTCTGTATTCTCAGGGGCAGGGGCAGTATCCAAGGTCAGCTGTTGAGATCCACATCCCTGCACAGGGCCCACTGCCAACCCCTACAGCCTCCTGACCCTGTTGCACCTTCTCCTTGTTGTTGCTGCCTGATCATTTCCTCAATCCAAGCCTGCAAACAATGACGAGAGAGAGGAGGGGCAGCATTCAGCATCCTCCACTTACTCACCCTCTGGTCAGTTGTGCAGACTGGGTCCCGAGAAAGAGGGAAAACAAAGGGGCAGTGCGGACACTGGTGAGGAGGTGGTGGGTTTATTTAGCTTATCCCAACTATATCCCCTATGAGGCTGCTCAGGCTGAGAGACAGTGACTGGGCCAAATCACACAGTGAAATTCATGGCTGAATGGGGATTTGAACATAGGTCTCCCAAGCTGGAGTCCAACTCTAACCACTGCGCCACAATTGCACTGGCGGCTGCATCTGGCCGATGGGACACCATTTGGCCATTCCTGTTCTGGAAGAAGATTCCAGAAGAAGCCTATGGCCTATTTGCTATCTGATACGCCCTAGTGACCACGCCTAACTCAGTTTTCTACAAGGGAAGAGCAGGGCTGGCAGGGATAGGTGGATTACATCAAGTGACTGATATGGATGAGTGGGGAATAATTAAAAAGAGCAATAAACTGTTGATTACTAAATAGTATAGTATTTTCCTCCATATGCTATCAAGATTGTCTTCTAAGACTACAATCCTATACACGCTTACATGGGAGTAAATCCGACTGAAATCACAGAGCCTTACTGCTGAGTAAACATGCTTTTGGGTTGTGCTGAAAATGTCAAAGGAGAAACTTCCACCACATACACTGCTGCTGATCTCAGGTCTTTGATTCTGCCGCTTGCTTTAGATATCTTCTGTAGTGAGGTTGCAGCAACAATGGGGGAAGATTCTCTGACAGATGCCAGCACTGGGGCCTCCGTTGCAAGAATCCATTTTAAATATGGGAAAGGAGAGAAGATGCAACACAGCAAAGTGGTAGACCAACCCCTTTGTTTTGTTCTGCTGATCCCCTCTAATCCCAACTTTCCATGTGTTGCCTCCAGATGTTTTGGACGATATCCCCCGATCGTTAGACAGGTTGGCTGTGCCTGATAGGAGTTGTAGTCCAAAATATCTAGAGGGTACCCAGCTGAGGCTCTTCTCACGAGTACACATCTGGATCCAGATGCCATTAGCTCTGGCCACAGTGATGCCCCAAAGCTAAGTTTCTCTTGCTCCCGCACCCTATGATCTCCAGTTCTTAGGGAGGGCAGGTTTCTCTTTGTTGATAGTACCATTTTGCTCGCTGCCCATCACCCCCACCGTCAGCAAAGGGATATCAATGGGGCTGCACAAGAAAAGAAATGTGAAGCTGTGTGTCCGTGGAAGTTGGCCCCATATCCCACAAAGACAGCCAGGCACCAGGCAAAATATCCTGTTATGCCAAGCAGATGGAGCAGAATATCCAAAGGACTTGGAATATTAAATCAATAGTGAAAGACCAAATGAGCTGATTCACAGGGAGCCTATCAGAACCTGAGAGGCATAGAGAAGTATACAAGATCTCTCTAATCCTCTGGGTAGGTTCTGTCTCAAAACACAAGAAGATCGTCCAGGAATAGCCATCTGAACCACAAGGATAAGGAAGAGATGGAAGATTGTAGTAAATAGTAGGAAAGCCAAAGCAAGACTTTATAGGTTCAACACAAGAAGGGAAGGTACGTCAGTGGTGCAAAACAGGACTGGAAGCAAACATAAACACAAACCCAAGAAGACAATGCAAAAACTAAACCCAGACCACCTTCAGCCCATAGCCCACACAATTAACAATTGGAGTTATTCAGAAAAGACTTAAACTATTTCACATCCCAGCTCTGCTCTGTGTTCCATAACCAGCACAGAACGAACATTCATGAAATTATCTAGGGAGAAACCGTCCCCTCGTCTCCTGTCTCCCTAGATCAAGGATGGGGAACATGTGGCCCTCCAGATGTTGCTGGACTGTAAGTCCTATTAGCCCCAGCCAGCATGGTGAAGGATGGTGGGAGTTTCAGTCCAGCACAATCTGGAGGGCCTCATCCCTGCCCTAGATTGTAAGTCTGTGGCCAGGGATTGTCTCATTTTTCATTGTTTTAAGCTGTTCTGGGAGGCTTTTAGGAGAGATGAAAATACTATCTATAAACGTCTTTTATTTGAGTCAGAGCATTAGGGGCTGCCCCTTTCCTCAAACCCATCCTGATACCATGAGTCTTTGGGTTAACTCTTTCCTCTTTGCAAAACTGCACTGCCCACCACAACATGACATTTCTCCCATTTCTACACACTGGCTCACATGAGAAGCTTTTAGAACTGGCTTATGTAACGGTATTAATTCCCTGAATAAGTTGTATCCTGCTATGGCTAATTCAATTATGTGGGGGTGTTTATTGCCACCAGCTGTACCTGGCGCTCTCAATGGCTCAAGGCTACCTGAACCTAACCGTTGAGACTGGCAACAAATATTGTGTAATCAACATCTCCATCTCTCCTTGAGAGAAATGGGTCACACAGAAAATACCTTACTTTGGGCACATTGCAGCACTTCCCTACTATGCTGATGGACATGTTTATTTGTTCTCCCTTAGCACCGTGCCATATGGCTTATCAAATTTCATTTGGGCCATGTTCACAGGTTCAGTGTTTTTGAGCAACTCTGGGTTTGGCAACCGCTTTGTGGTCACACAACTGTAACTACTACTTTCTGCTTTCTCCACGTACAGCTCCAATTTATTCACTGGAGGAACAACAGAGTAATCTTATCTTTTCTGTGCCATTAATCTCAGGGAGATCTATAATGAATAAAAGGTGATGCTTTCCTATCAACTAGGTCCACCATTATGGAAAGGAATCTGTGGTCAACTCCAGTGAAAAATTACAGAGCCACACAACGTGGGGAGGAGAGCTGGTAGTTTCAGTTAAGGAATCCCTGGTTTGTTACCAGATTCAGAGATACTCAAACACAACATAATGTCCTTTCCATTGTTATTTATTATCTGCATAGCATCGCCAATGTGAACGGGGCTTTACGTAGGCTGACCATATGAAAAGGAGGATAGGGCTCATGTAACTTTAACAGTTGTAGAGAAAAGGCAATTTCAGCTGGCATCATTTGTATGCAGTTCATACCTGGTGAAATTCCCTCTTCATTACAACACTTAAAGCTGCAGGGGCCCTGCCCTCTTTTGTATCTGGTCACTCTAGTATAGTGCCTGCAACTTTAATTGTTGTGATGAACAGGGGATTTCTCCAGGTACTAATTGCATACAAATGACGCCAGCTGAAATTCCCTTTTCTCTGCAACTGTTAAAGTTACATGAGCCCTGTCCTCTTTTTCATATGTCAGCCTACTTTACAGGAGACAAAAAGACAGGACCCTGCCCCAAGAAGCATACAATTTTTTTTTAAAAAAAAAACACAGGGTTAAGGTGGAATGGTTCTTGTTCTCCCATAGCTATTCCCACACTGCTCCAGTACTTCAGAAATGGAGGAACTATGTAGGAGAGGTGGAATCGTGTGGGAAGAATTACACCACCAAGGGACATACCCAATATATCCTCTGATGCTGGCATGGTTCTTCCCTCATGATTCCACTTCTCTCATAGAGTTTCTCCATTCTTGGGCACTACCAGAGCAGTGTGGGAAAGCCACCATAGGTGAATGGCAACTGCTTCTTTCGCACCCAAGGCAGCCCACAGGCACATTTCTTGACTAACGCCTTTGTGCTTTCACCAGTAGCCTCTTGCTATGACAATCCTAATTCTATACCCCGGTTTTGCCAATATCTTTCCAATCCCAACTCTCAGTCCCTGCTGTTTTGCATCATTGAAACGGTGGGTCCCTTCCATTCACTGCTGATATGCTTTGAACTCCACCTGCTGCTACAGTCCAGTCTTGGATTCTTCCCAATACACAGAATGATGCTGTGTATGAGTATTTTAAGATACTTTTGGAACTCTTGAAGTTCTGGACTCCTAACCAACTATCCACAACTTGGCTAGCAAGGGCTAATCCTGAGCAACCGTACTCCGTCCAATCCTTGATTCTTACACTGGTTTTCCAGGCTTCCACTCACCCACCCACCCACTCACCCACCCCACCTTATCCCCAATCAGCCCAGCTAAACTGGAAAGCATCGACATGATTGTTCATCTTATTATTATTATTACTACTACTACTACTAATTGCATTTATATCCCGCCTTTTTTCCTCCAAGGAACCCAAGGCGGCATACATAATCCTCCTCCTCTCCATTTTATCCTCACAACAACAACCCTGTAAGGTAGGCTGGGCTGAGAGTCTGTGACTGGCCCAAAGTCACCCAGTAGGTTTCCATGGCCCAGTGGGGACTAGAACCTGGATCTCCAGACTCCCAGTTCAACACTGAAGAATGAAAGCACTGATCTTAGCCTCCTTCATTCTGTATCCTGCAAGTGCTACATCCCTTTGAACCTCACATCAAGTGATGTAGGAAACACACTTCAGCCAGCCAGCTCTTGAGTCAAATCTTTCCTGCCTGCCCCTCTTTCTTTAGCATAAAGGAGCTGTGGTTAAAAGTCCATTTTGAAGGGGATTCTCTTATGAAAATCAGATGCAAAAAGAGGACAGAGCTCCTGTACCTTGGTGTAAGAAGGCGATTGGGATGGGTGCATCTTTTCTCATCCTGCAGCACCATGGTGCGGCAAGTATTATCTGCAGACATTCCTTCTTCACTACGAAAGGTACATGAGCCCCGTCCTCTGCTGCAGTCTGATAATCGGACAGAGTGGCCATGGAGGGGGGCTCTGGCATTGCATGTGGCAATGGGGCGCATCATGGCGGCCACTGGTGCCAAAGGGTTTACGGATTTTGCTGTAGCCTTGTGATACCTTTTTGAGTCCAACCCTTTGTCCCCGGTCATGGATGGGTTAATGTTGCACAGATACAAGCTGGCATGGGATCGGGGACAGAAAGAAGGGGTGGGGTGGGGTGGGGTGGGGAAGGAAGGAAGGAAGGAAGAAGGATGGAGGGAGACAGATGGAGGTGGAGTTACCGCTCACCTTGCATCAGCTTCACTGTAGTATTCTCTGGCAACGATGTCTTCAAAGAGCTCACCGCCCGTGACCCTGCAACACAACACAGGCCAGAGATCAACCAACACATAAAATGTGCCCACAATGCCCTCTTAAGGATGCATTGCTGCAGTCTGGCTGTTCCTGAAAAATCAGAGGAACTTACAGCAAGCTGTTTTTCTACATCCCATTTCCTTCAATTGCCTGATGCACGGCCAAAAGAAAAAAGAGAGGAGAGTTTGGAATGAAACTGACTTCTGTTTTGTTCAGATGACGCTTCATCAGAGCCGATGTCGGGCCTTGGTATTGTTGGGCACCTGCCGAGGCCTGCTGGTGATGCCTAGAGTCTCCGGACCCTGCTGCTCATCTCCTTGTTGTTTTTGTCTATTCACCTGCCCTCTCTGAGCGCGCAAACAGTGGCAAGAGTGAGAAGATGGAGCAGCATCTTCCACTTGCCTTGCGCTTTCCCTCTGGGTGATTGTGCGGATTGGGCCCAGAGGAAGACAGCAAGCAAATGGGCAGTGGAGGCAGTGGCAAAGAAGAGGTGGGCTCACGAAGAGCCTTTGGGCCCAAAAGCCTCTCAAACCCTGGAGCTGGCATTGGCGCTCATCCATGACAAAGACCCGAATGATCTGCTCTTCTCAGATACGACCATTTGCATTGCCTGCCATTTTAGGACACAAAGAAAAATGGGCAATGTTGGCAGAGCGGGGAACATTTTGGAGGAAGGAAGGGTGACGAAAGAAAAGAAGGGTGGTTATAGCAGGAGCTAGGCACCAGCCTGGTCGTCAAATGCAGGATTGGCGGATGGCCACGGAAGAAGGCGCCAACTCTGGCTCTTCTCATGTTAGTCATTAACCACTGGGTAATGTACTCCCCTGTAATCACCCAAGGCCACGTGGCTACTGCTGATTGGGCAGCCTCAAACCAAGGGCCTGATGTCCAACGCATGGTGCAGTTTCCTTTGCGGTGTTTCTTTTCCACGCTGTCTAAATCTTGCTCTTTCTCCCACCCACACAAGGCCGTAGCTGTAATGCCTGCAACCTGCTTCTTCCCTCCGTGCTGCCAGATGCCTGATTATGAAGAGCTCGCATGGCTTCCCAAATGACGACCAAGAGAGCTCCATGGATTTGCAGAGAAAATTTTGTTACCTCTTCTCTGATAGCCGCCTCTTTCCATTCCCCTCTTCCCTGCGCCACACATATCTGCAGCAATTTGTTTGCAACCCAGAATTCCCAAGGTAATTAAAAAATCTTGTCCTCTCGGGGCCTGTTCAGACAACACGCTAAGCCATGGTCAGGCCACTAACCCTTTTGCAGCAAATGGTTACGGAGCGTGTTTAAACCGTGGCTATGTAGCCACCACGGTTAGGAATGGTTCACACGACACACTGGGCCTACTCAGATGACACTTCAGGCTCTGTGGATAGCAAAACTGGTTCTCTGGGGTAAGCATCAACCACAAACCATGCTGTTGCACAGAACTCTTTAAGCCATGTTTAGATCCGCTAACCCTGCTGCACACAGTCTGACTGTGGTTAGTGAGTGAGCAGGTTTTAGCAAACTGCATCGCACAAGACACCTTAAACCCTGCTGCTTAACCACAAGCCTTAACCAGCAGGGCTTAAGGTGTCTTCTGAACAGGCCTGCTAAGTCCTGGTTCACACGACACTCTAAGCCATAAAGTTTAGCTCAAAATGCTTAACCGCCGTGGCTTAGTGTGTTGTCAGAACAGGGTCTCATTTTCTTCTAGACTTTCGTTTCTAGGGTTAACTTCAAATTCGACACCACAAATCCTAATGGATGGAAGTATAGGGATATGCCCCACAATTAGATTTTAAGGCAGGGGAACATAAGAAGAGCCCTGCTGGATCAGAACAAGGGTCCATCTAATACAGCATTCTGTTCACACAGTGGCCAACCAGATGGCCATGGGAAATCCACAAGCAGGACATGAGTGCCACAGCAGCCTCCTACCCATGGTTCTCCAGGAGGTGGTGTACACAGGCTAATTGCCTCTGAGACTGGAGGTAGCACAACAGATGTAAGCTCTGAAGAGCCACTCTTGAGACTACAATTATAGTATGGGAAGGCTTTCTATTTGGAAGGAAGAGAAATGAGGGCCAGCTCTGCATATATGTGGATTTATCATAAGCATATAAACCTTTACAGTATTGTGATTTTGTCACAGGAACAGCTAGTAGGAACAGGCCTGTGACAGAAATGATAATTTGAATAGCTGCCCAACAAGATGGAAGGCTACATGAGATTAATACTGAGATATGCTGAACATCTGCACTTCTCAGATATTTCAGCTGGCTTTAGAAGAGCAAGCTTGAGAGACCTAATGATGGATATCAGTTCAAATGCGCTCAATGTTCAGGAGGGTCCTTAACATGAGGAATGGCTAGCAAGCAAAGCAAAGCTGACAGCGGAAAAATATACTTTATTCTCAGCAAGGGAAACTAGCTAAGGAAGCAACTGACAGCTATAGCATTTTAGCTATGGATTCTCCCATAACACATTCCCATGTGGATCTTACTAAAAGATAAATGATCATATGAATCCACTCATTACTGAGCTGATTTTACAACAGTTTGGTTGGACTTCAGGCCAAATCCAGCCTGCCTGGGATCCTAATCCAGCCCTTTGGGAGCCCCCAAATGGCCACATACCCTTCCTCTGGCCCCAATCCCCTTTGCCCCACTAATCCTTTGGTAATTTCCCAGCTTTGAAATGCCTCTCCTAAGGCTTAGTTACTGGCAGTCAGCGCTTTAAGCTAAAGTATGCTGGGGGGGGGGGGTTGTGTGTGTTGGCCCTGCCCATTTGGTGCTGGCTCTGCCTCCTTTTGCTTTTGGCCCCCTACCGCCACTGGAATGCATCCCCCAAGAGCTTATCCGAAACTCTCTGGCTGAAAGAGGTTTGACACCACTGCTTTATATCATAGACAGGACAGGGTGGGAAAAAAAGTAGAAGGCAGATATCTCAAGCAGTGTCCAGACAGCAATTTTAGAATGAAGGTAGATGCATGCATCCTTCCGCCACAATCCACATGTGCCAGTGTACAGGTCACAGTTATGGGGCTATTATTACATCATGGTGCTGTGTAAAAGCCTCATGGTGCAATCCTGAGCATGTTTACTCAAACATAAGCCCCAGTGAGTTCAATGGGATTTACTCCTTAGTGAGTGTGCTTGAGTTCTAAGAAAGAAATGAAGTGGCTGTGAAACAACAGAATTAGTATCAGTAGGGGTTATAACAGGAAATCAAGTGTAGTATTTAGGCCCTTCTACTGCCATCACTACCACTGAGTGTCTGATAAAAGAATAGAGAAGAGCAGAGCAGAGCAGAGAGACTTGAGTAGTATGTGATCATGAATGGTCAGACTCTGCCTCCAGCTTTGTCCTGCATGTATCAGGAATCGCTGGATATTGAAGGAATCAAGATTTAATCTCATAAATTTACGATGTTACAGATAGCAGGTGCAAAGCCATAGCAACTAGCCCAATCCACATCCAAGTCCCACAGGCATCTTTTGCCATGTGGCCGGGGGGGGGGGGGGTAAAACCTGTATTTTGTTTTTGATCCTCCTGCTGCAGGCCAGGGACATGCCAAGGTCTGTGTGGCTCCAGCAAAAGAGAAGCAGGAGCTGCACTGACTCAGAGGAGAGCTAAATATAGCTTACTGCTTAACTGGAGCTGTCAGAGAGGAGGAGAGATGAGATCACCAGCTTCTATATCTGGAATGAAGTGAGAGGCAGCCAAGCAAAGCACACAATGTCTCCGCAAGCCCCCAGACACTTTGCAAAGGCAGTCAGCACAGGACATGGCCTACAGCCATCCCAACAAAAGGGGAGAGGAACAAGCCAACACCACTGTCTGGAGCCCTAGAGCCAAGAGTGGACTTAAATCTTCTTCTGTGGCTCATAGCGGCCATGTCTCTGTCTAAACAGTTGTTTAGCTTCACTGGGCATAGTGTGACAGGAGCACTGAGTCACCATCACCACCACCATCAGCCTGATATTCTTCCTCCCCCCTCCTCCCCTCCCGCCCTTTCATGCTAATGGAAAGCTGCAGCTGCAACCTTCATCCACCCACATCTCAAGGATGCCACAGCCTGCTCAACTCTCCCAGCAGCACACAAAATTTTATTTAGAAGGGAAGAGGGGAAGGTTATCCAAAGTGTACCACTAGGAAGAGGACATGCCATGGTAGCGAGGATGCTCTGCCTGGGAAACACATGGGAATGTTATTTTAAAGCAGGGACATCCCAGGTTAATTTCAGAACGGTTTTGGCTGACCTATTGGGCAACAGCATCAAGTGCAAGAATGTGGAGCATCTACTGATACAATCAAGATTGATTTCCTACTTACAGATCAAAGACGAGGTAGTGGAAGCCTTCCTCGGATATGCTATCGTGGAGGCGAACTGCAAAGGAACACAAAGGATACATTACATTGGGCATGGTCCTTCCTAACACCTGGGCTGAGACATTGGCAACCTGTAGCTCCTTCATTCTCCGCCCTTTCCTTGTGCATTATAAATTATGTATGATCTCATAGGCATAACGTCCATGTACAGAAGAAAGGCAGCACGGCAGCAAGGTGACAGTTCATGGGGTACTAGGTTTGAGCTACCGCCAATGTATTTGAAAGAATATGCTGGAACAGGTTTTAGATCTCTTTGAATGGAACCTCCTCCTTTCCACTGATGCTGCCCCAGATCCCAAATATATTGTCCTCTTGCCACCCTCTTCCTTTATCCCACTGCTTTGCCCTACCATTCGCAGGGACATGGATCTCTTGCCTGCTTGTAAAGCCCTTTCCTGAGTCAATTTCTTATAAACCAGCTTGGGGTGGAATTAGGTTATAAATTAAGAAGATAAGTCAAGGCTGCCTAGATTAGGCTAAATGCCCATCTAGTCCAACATTTTATTTCTAGCAGTAGCCATCGAGATGCCCTTTGGGAGCTTCCAAGCAAGCCTGTTGTTTGCATCCAGCATCTGGAATTCACTGTCCCTGAATGTGGAGAATACATCCATTGTAGAACTATTGTTAATAACTGTAAGTAGTCTGGTTCAAACTCTTTAAAATATATATTAAATTAAATTAAAATCATAGTCCTCCACTTAATTACATGTCTGAGTTATGAACTGCTACCCTTTTCAACAAAGCAACATAAAAAGTGCATGAGGATACAGCTAAAAATTAAATAGAGAACTGGACTCTCAAACCCATTAAAAAAGTTTTAGAAAATCGCAGTTATCCCCCTAAACAGTAGAAAAGTGTTTAATAATGTGTGATGAAAGAAACTTAAAATAATTTTCATGCATATTTTAACAGTATTATAATGCAATTACATTTGCATCAGCTGTTTTTTTTTTAGAAGACATGATGTCTAGGTCACGTTCTTCTTTGAATAAGCTTGATTTTTTTTTAGCAGTGTATAAGATCCAGAAATCTCCCATAGTACTTAAGCACTTGACTTGTGATGAAGTAGGACATGAGTCTCTATTCCTATGGTTCTGCAAACAAATCCATCATAAGCTCAGCAACTACTTCCTTAGAATATAGTAGAGGCGCTTCCTATAAATATCACATATCAAGAAAGGCAATTTCTGGCAGCCTATAGAAGTAAAAATTACATCCAGCTTTAAAAAAAACTCACCACATACAGTGCATCCCAGTTTTTTCAGGGCCTAGGTTAAAAATGGAATGGTAGAGCAAACAAGCTTGCAGATTCACTAGCAGAGCTATGTGTGATGCTTTGGCACATAGTCCTTGGATTGTACTTCTCAAACTTGTACCTTTTATTCAGTTGGTAATATAGTACAAATCTGACAAAACGCTCAGCAGCAACTTATATGCTGAGATCAGATGCAGTGGTAAAGTACTCCAAATTGTGTTTTGCAGCTGTTCTGACCAAATCGATGGCTTGAAGATCACAGACATGCAGGGATTTTAAGGTGCCCCATACTACCTACAAATCTTATAAATGACCAGATCATTTTACAGTTATCTATGGTACTTTCCCAAGTGGCAGATTTTAAAGAGAGACTAGAACAGAAGTAGGCAACCTTTTTGTGCCTATGGGCACATTTGACAATTTGAGAAACTGTCCTGGGAACCAGAACAAAATGGTTGACATGGGAGGCGTGGTGAGTTGCAAAGGACAAATAACCTGCCCAAAAGCCTCAGTACAAGACAGAGGTGGGGTCCTAATACGCTCCTTTGAACCCAGTTTTCAGCACCAACAGAAGTCTATTTGACAGAAGGCAAACTCTTTTTCTCTTACCCCCCTCCCCAGCCAGCCAATCCATTTACTGCTGCCTCTTTTTCTCTCTCACTCTGGGTTATCACCCATACACAATCTTATATTCTCTCTCTCTCTCTCTCTCTCACACACACACACACACCATGTTTTCATCATGTATCCATACATGCAAGCATGTATGGATACATGCATGCATGTATCCTCCTCATGCATGCATGTATCCTCCTCACTGCAAGTACACAAAACCCCAGTCTTTTTCAGGATCCTTCCAAAATCCCTCCCTCAAAAGAACTAACCCTCTGTTTTCTTCCTCACACATGCAGCCCCATCCATTCAGACATACAAGAACACAACCCTCACCATCACCACCATCGCAGTTGCTTCCAGGTGGTTCCCCCAGCACCCACGGACTTCCTTCTGCTCTCCCTAACCCCTTCACCACTGACTTCCTTGACTCTATACCAAACTGGCTCTCACATATAAATCATGACTCATTATTATTTTGTCCATTCAGAGAGAAAGGAGATTTTGCTTTAGATGCAAAAGCAGACATCTTCAAAAGGTTGCAGGGACCTCTTTGCTGACAATTGAAAACAGGTTTATGAATAAATACTTCCACATCACAGTAGTCCCTCTCTCAATGTATACACCTTATCATCCATGATCCAAGACTCTCTTTTGTTCTCTAGTAATGTATCTCTTTTGCTCCTAAAAGACCAGAGGTACATCTTGCTTGGATTTTCTTTAGGAAAAGAACTGGTGTTAATATAATGGCACTGGGGGACCTCAACATTATTGGGGGGGGATCAAGTATCTCATGGGCCCCTGTAAAAACATGGGCATTGATATAATGTATTCCCTGCCTCTCTGGAAGATCAACCCTGGACATGTAGGTTTGAGAGATGAGGAGTCCCAAAAACCCTTCAGCACTTTGCCTACGGTCAACAAATTGGTCTGTTTTGGTTTCTCCCAGTTTCTTGCTTTTCCAGTCTTAAGTTTGGTTTATCCCCCATTTCCACATCAGTTTGACTTGTATTCTTTTAAAGTTTTCGTGCACATTTCTTCTAATACACACATTTTTCTGGACAATTTTGCCTGATATACATATTTTTACAAGTAATCTTCCCAAATATAATGTATTTTAAAAACATTTTCGCTAATAAAGACTGATTGATCTCTTCCAGCAGGCCCACTTAGTTGAATTTTAAGAGTTTTATTGTTATTTTAATAATGTATTAATTTTATATGGTTTTAATCAGTTTTATGTATTTATACTATTTGTATTTAATGTTGTTCCCCACCTCGATCCAAGTAAGAAATAAACAAATTATTATTATTATTATTATTATATTATTATTTCATTTTTGTGTGCACTTCCCCTTTATATATGCAATTTTATATGCATTTTTGGATTGGAAAAGGCTGTTGCAAAATTCAGAGAGGTGCACATTTTGAAAGACATCTGAATTTCAGTTCCCTTATGTTGGTTTGACAGTGCGAAATTAGGTAGGTTCCATGAAACGACAACAGAACCAATTACCTAGGGAGGTCACGGGCTCTCCTACTCTAGAGGCATTCAAGAGGCAGCTGGACAGCCATCTTTCAGGTACGCTTTAAGGGGGATTCCTGCATTGAGCAGGGGGTTGGACTCGATGGCCTTACAGGCCCCTTCCATCTCTACTATTCTATGATTCTATGAAAATGTGAACCGAACAAATTTCTCCCCCATCCCTATCTCGGACAAGAAAAAAACCCCAATACACATCCTTTTTTCATGAAGTATAGATGGATAGAATAGGGAAATGCCAGATGGCTTGAAGTGAGTCATAGGTGAAGCGCTCTTACTTCTTTCAAAGAGAAAATGAAGCAGGAGATCTTGCAGGCAATGACTAAAGGCCATTCCTTTCCCTTCTCCAAGTTCACTTATCTCTTTTCAAGGTGAAGCATCTTGGTCGCAAAAATGGAACTGGCATGAGAAAATGTGTCAGGAGAGCCAGGCCTTCTTCAAGGGAAAATATACAGGTACCTTTGAAACCTGGTTCTTTTTCTACCCTTTAAGAAATTATGGTCTGGTTCACATTGCACAACAGTCCATCATAGGTTATTTAACTCCCAATGAGCCACAGCATGAACAGGCCGCCATTTTAAATAAGCAACCCCCTATTGGCAGGCTGCTGTGTGGGCAGAACCTGGCCATCGGGGTTATGCAAGGCTTAAATAACTTTCATCCAACCCTCAACTTGTTGAGGGTCATGCGAGAGTTATTTAATCCTCACATAACCCCCAATGCCTGGGTTTGTGTAACATGGCAACCCTCTGATTAGAGGTTGCATATTCAAATTAGTGTGTGGCAGTCGCTACAGCTCACCACAGCTCGTATTACTCACGGTGAGCCCTGGCTTGTCATGCAAACCAGTCAATGTTATTTCTCTCAAGAACAAGGTTAATTAAATAGGGGGGCAGAAGAATATATTTCCAAATTATTTATTATGGCTTCAAAAGTTGTCAGAAGGCGAGAAAACGTCTAACAAGAAACACAAATACAGGGCCAATGTTTATAAATAGGGTGCATATTCTCCACAAAATATGATTAGTTCTTATGCTCTGTGATAAAATCCATGTTGGATGAAGCCTCAACTCCAGGGGCCAGATTCACCGGCAGCAAGGCCAAGGGAGTGTGGAAGGCTACCAAATCACCATGATTGTTATAAACAGTTTCAACAGGTGTCTGAAGGCATACCTACAGGGCCATGTCTCGGCATAGTTGGGCATATGCCAAGAGCCCACCGTCCAGTGGGGGCTCACTGACAGAAGCCCCCTGGACTTAGTCCTCCTCTTCACCATTGCAACCTGCTTAATCACTTGCCTCTTGCTCTGGCCCAGACAACAGTGATGGTGAGACAGAGGAGCAGTAGATGACCTACATGTTTGCTCAATGGCTCTCTGCCTGTCAAGCAAGCAAGTAGTAGCAATGACGAGAGAGAGGATGAGGAGCAATAGCAGCTGGTGACAATGGTGGTGAGAAGGTAGACTTGCTGAGGGAGGGGGGCCATTGAGGGGGTGTTGCCCAAGGGCCCTCCAAAGCCTGCAGCTAGCACTGCCACGGGTTTACATCCATCTAATTGTCATTCCCTCTTCTCAGGGAATCCTAGGAAATGTAATTCCATGAAAAAGGCTGAGCTTCTTAGCACACCCTCAACAAACTACAATTCTGAGGATCTTTAGAGGAAGCAATGATAACTAAAATTGTATAAAAGAGAAACAAGTTTGTAGTTCAGATATGCCCTCGGGCCACCCAAGAAATGGAACACTCAAATGAGCCTAACATTCATAGCAACTGAGGAAGCTCAAATACGGAGCGTTTAGAAAAGAAATACTGCAGTATCCTGTATATAACTAAGAGCAAACTCATTCTATGAGTATGGAATCCTATTTATCCACCCACAAGAGGGAGGCATTAGCAGGCCTTGAGAAACTTCACAGTTTCTAAGAAACACAAAACATCCGGGTTGGGGGATGGGGGGAGGAAATGGCTCAGTAGGCAAAAAATGCTGACTTACTGTTGGAGAGGGGAGAAATGGAAAACCAGAGGGGAGCGGGGAATGGAATGAAGTGTTCTGGAAAAGGCCAAAGCTGGCTGGCTTGAACCTTGAAGATAAGAACTCTGCACTGCAACATTTAATTGCAGGTCCCATTTATCTGAGGTAACCTTATATGAGGTAACAAAACCGAGATGTAAAATGTAGAGATGAATCAGGCTTAACCTGTACACTCAACAACTGGTCCAAACCAGGCACATTTCTCCCCTGATTTATGTCCATGAAGAGCAATATGTCTTGCCTGTTTCATCCACCAAAGTTAAAATGGCTCTCCTACTTGGCCAGGCAGTTTCACCAAACTGTTCATATCTAGTTTCTGGTTTCTCTTACTTCACCTTCCTTTCCCCAGTTTTGGAAACTGACCCAAAACAGTGTGCCAAGTCCCGTTCACTCATCAGCCCCTCCTGTGTTTACAGAACGTGCTTCCCAATGTGACGCGCCTGCTGGCCACATATTCATATTTGTATGTGATGAGCTCTACACACAACTGCCAAACATAGGCCATCAGAGTGTATGTAACCAACCACGTTCTCCTCAAACATTTAGGAAACATAAGAGGAAGGAGAGGGGTGGGGCTACAGCACTCCCTCTCATTGCACACTTGCCTTATTATTATATAATAATAATAATAATAATAATAGGGCTAGATTTGCCTTATTATTATTATTATTATTATTATTATTATTATTATTATATTTCTGTACCGCCCAATAGCCAAGACTCTCTGAGCAATTCATAATGTTTCAACAAGTTATTGGAAACTAACACAGGGTCAGCGCAAATGGATTTTCAGTTGTCAGAAGGCAAAACTTATACTATCATATTAGAAGGATAAATGCCCACCTCCCATAATGAAATAGATTGAGGACTTAATAACCTTATCAACATTTGAACAGCTGATATACAGGAGCAACTTGTGAATGGATAAATACAGTATATGGCTATATGGACTGATTTTTTTAAAATTTATGTATAATTCTCTCCTTTTTGAAAAAACATTTGATGAAAAATGATGTCATCACTGTATATGTAGTGTTTTTTTTCTTTTTTTCATGATTTGTTTTTATTGTTCTGTTTCTTTGATATTCACAATAAAGAAAAAAAGAAAAAAGTTATGGGTGTACATGCTTCAACTGAGGGCCAACCTAGATGTGATTGTCAGAAGCCCTATTCAGGTGTTCTGTACCTGAATACGGCAAACACACAACGAGAGGGGCTGCTCCAGCCCCACCTTTCTTCTTTATCACATCTATTGACCTCTACTCATCGAGGGCTACTGTCTGAAAAGGAGAGCCTCCTCTATCGGTGGAGACTCTCCACACGATCTAGAATACTGATTTTCCAGTGCCCTGTTTCATGTGAAGACCTTCCACGGCTGAGTCGAAAGCAATGGATGCAACGAAGGAGAGGGGTGGAGCTACAGCACTCCCTCTCATTGCACGCTTGCCTTATTCAGGTACAAAACACCTGAAGAGGGCTAGACCTGCCTCTTTAAATGCAGCTGGTCTTCCCCAATCATGGATAAAATGGTAAGTAATGGGGCTTGCTTTACAGGGCAAAAGAAGCACGAAAGAAAGGACTGCTGAAATCACACACACACACACTGCCCACAATTTATCTCCCTGTAAGCCAAGCTCAGATACCAGAAGTTTGGGGGGGGGGGGATGCCTCTAGGGAAAAGGGTTGTGAAGAAGTAGGTAGTGAGTGCAGGAAGGATTCTGTAGTAATTACCCATGTACTCCTTTTACTCAGAGCCAGTGTGGTACAGTGCTTGGAGTATTGGACTGGGACTCAGGAGATCTAGTCCCCATTCAGCCATGGAGCTCATTGGGTGACTTTGGGCCAGTCACTAACCTACCTCACAGGGTTATTGTGAGGATAAAATAGAGAGGAGGAGGGCCATATAAGCGTCCTTCAGTTCCTTGCAACAGGAAAAACGTGGGATATAAAAGCAATAACAAAAAATTTTAAAACCCTTCTTGGGGCAGATCCACATTTAAAGAGACAGGTCCGCCACTGTCATGCCTATGTCAACCCTAATGTGCATTATATATGTTACAGGCTAGTGATAATGTGTCAGAATGGTCCCAAGTGATTATATATCCCTCAATTTGTAAGCCTCAATGCAAATATTTACTGAAAAGGTTAAATCAAGAATTCTCTTGCTTTCTCACAAGAAGAAGATAAGTCAAGAAATGTAGCTTTAGGAATGTGAACATAAATTTATGAAATAAAAACAATCAAATAGTTAAGAGAGTATACAAAGAAGACTTTGAACAGGCCACACTGGGAACTATCCTCTTGGATAGATATCACCAACTTGTTGCCTGTAGAATGAGCCTAGTACAGTAAGGCTTGTTGGTGACAATTATTGAGACTAATATTGTTATTTCTCTACTTAGAACCTTTAATTAAGATGATGTTGAATGATATCAGTTGTTTGAATCTATGCATGTATAAACCTTGCATTTAGAATAATTATGCTAATATTTTATAGTAAAGAAATAAGTCTTGTCTGAGAGAATGATTTCTTGGGAGGGGGGAAGAATTTATGTTATTTTTAAGATGGCATCTGGTTTTATGAAAAAATTGAATATATTAAGTAGACTGCTAGCCTGCGTTTGCCTATGACATGTACTGGTGATATATTTTGAGCACCTCCAAACCAGGGCATATGCTACACATTGCCCCAAAATGAGGAAATGCATCATCAGCAAAAAGGACAAAAGAGGGCACTGGTTTGCATAAAATTTGCATATGCTAATTTATATGTATAGATGTGAAGTTAGAAATAATTACTGGATTGTAAATGGAAATATAACACATCTTGCCATAGTGGGGAAAACTTTGACCAGGTGACCTGTGTGCATGATCATTCTACCATCCAGGTGCCAACTGTTGATGGGCAAATTTCAAGGACTTTGCTCTCTCTTCTGATGATTTTTAAAAAAAAACTTTACAGAATAGACTGGGCAGACCTTCAAATAGAATCTGCCATTAAATAGAGTACTGTGCTCTGTAAAGTAGAATGCACTGCCATTCTAGTCCAAGGTCAGTTAAAGAGCAGCCTAAAATGTCCTCACTGCCACCAGCCCCTCTCCCTCTGTAAGGGTAAGTTTACTTGGAAAGGGGGGTTGGCAGAGAGCAGGGGTAGGCAACCTGGTGACCTCCAGTTGTTTTGGACTATAACTCCCACAAGACCCAGCCATCATGGCCAATGCCAGGAATTATTAGAATTGTATTCTAAAACATCTTCCCTACCCTTGTTGCCTACCCTTGGTATTGAGGGTTAGAAGCAATTTCCTCCGCATTTGGCTTTTCTTGGAGAAACCTGAGCTTTGCCAATAATTGTGCTAGAAAGTCCAGAAAAACTTAATGCATTCCCTGAATGAGCTTGCCCACCATACAAGCATGGCAGAACTTTCTGAGATAGAATGTCTTCTTTCCCTCAAGCTGTATGGCCTGCCCTGGTCTCCTGCAAACATATACTGAAGAGGAGTGGAACAATAAGGAGTGGAGCAATAGCCCATATGAGGGAAGGAGTACATTTATGTGCAGGAGGCCAAACACTGCATCATGGCTTCCTTTCTTATCACCCCAGATATGGTTCCATGCACTTTTTGCTTCGGCAAAAAGCCCCAAATGAAACTGGAACTCCAAGAAGCCACTAGGTTTCCCTACGACAAACCAAAGACAACCAGTTTGCTTAGCCTCTTGATGCACCATCATGCACAACAAAAAGGAGGGTGTCAAAACAAAAGAACTCAATGACCTGGTTCACACATAATGCTAATCCACGGTTTATTTAAGCCATGGTTTACTGCCCCACTTTGGGTTTGTCTGGCAGTTGTTAAAACTAACTGTGGTTTGTTGTCTTAATCCCTGGGTTGTTTGTTTTCCTTCTCCTTCACCCGCTCTCTCCCTGTATCCCAAATGCCTTTGTTGTGCTGTAGTACTGGCATGCAGAATGACTCTTTGCTTTTTTTACTGTTCTCGTCTGCGCTTGGGTTTGTACAACACAGCAATTCAGAATTCGACAACCCATACCATGGGTTAGTGTCATGTGCATACTCTGCCAATTTATACTTTCAGACCCTCTTGGGGAAGTTCCTGAGAAGTGAGCAAAACACAGAGCATCACCCTACTGATCCTGGGTACTTTATCTTCAGCCTTTTGTAGTATAATGTGGATTGGGATTCTGGCTCCTGTTGAATCCACTGAATGTCTATAAAGAATCACGGAGGAAGTGTTTGCACCGCCTTAATTAATGTCTACCGTACCACTTTGAGACCATGAGCTTCAAAGAATTAGGTGGCCAGATTCTACTGAATATCTGCTGGTAATAAATGGCTAACTTCCTTAAACCCTTTTGAATTTTCTCAGCTTCAAGATACAAGTTCCCCATGTTGCATATTAGAGAGGAAGTATGGACATATGCATTTTCCTCACAGAGTCTAAGAACCTCCTGTACACCTCACTAAGATTTCCAAAGCTTGGCATCTGTTTCAGTTCCATTATATAATAAACTGGGTTTTTTATTTCATTTTTTTGCACTGTGACTGTCTTTAAACCTACCTAGAAGGTACCCATGACGACATTGTTTCCATAGAAACTAATGTACTTCAAAGAGGGAAAAACAGAACACTAAAAAAGGACCCCCCCCCCAAAAAAGGATTCAAACAAAATAACTGGCATAAACACAATGTTCACACTGAGCGGGAAGGAGGGGTGTCATGTAGTTTTAATTGGCCACTTGTTTGGGAATGAAAGACCCATCTAGCAAGAAGCTTACTAGAAACTCGTGTTCTACCATCCTTGCTGCCATTAGTAACTGCAGTGGATTTGCAATAAGGGGTGCATCCAAACCAGCATGGTTGAGGGGAGAGGGGGTTTGAACAACCTATCTCTCAAAGAGAAGGTGTAGTCCACACCACATACTGTTAGTTGCAGCTGTTTGCTTATTCTTCACATTTATAACCCATCTTCCCTCAAAAGAGCTCACCTCATAAAAAGCTTATGAGGTAAGTCAGACTGAGAGAGTGGCTGAATTCAGACAGCCTCCCCTTCTCTCCTTTAAAAGCTTCCAGCCATAGTTTGTAATAAACCAATTTCCCACTTAGTCCAAATACAGGAAACTGTGGCTTGTACAAACCATAGTGAGTTAACAAACCAGGATATCAAATGAGGATTTGATTCTGGTTTGATATCCTGGTTTGTAACCTCAGTTTGTACAAACCACAATTTTGGAAACACAACCAGAAGCTTGAAAGTATTATTTCATTTTAATTAAGTCATTTTCCTTGTTACCTGTGTTCCGCCGGCAAGTGAAAACATTTCTCTTTAAACAAACATTTGCTTTTGCTTAATTTTATTTATTGTTGCTGCTGCTACTAGCTTGTTAATATGCTTTAATCGTTAGTTATGTTTTTTCTGTTTTGTACGCCACTTTGAGTTACTACTTTTTTGGAGGGGAACAGTGGAATATTTTTTTCCCCAATAATTAATGAATAACTAAATAATCAAAAATGCAATAATTTACTTGATTTGCACATTGGATTTTTTTGTTTGTTTTTAAAGGAAGTCCTTATGGCCTTGAATATAGGATTGAAAATGTGTGGGAATTTCAGAATCTCAGAAGCACAGGAGCACAGGAGGAGCAGTTTGAGTAGGATTTCTATTGGTTGGTGGGTGGAGTAGGGGACTTCAGTGTCCTCCTTACCCTTTCCCATGAGTAGAAGAAAACATTATTTTTTTCCCCAAAATAAGTAATTATATGGATATTTGCATAATTTACTATGTCACAAAATTCTTGACATAGGATCTGGGATTATTTGCTCAGAATTGTATTTATCTGTTTTGCAGGCTTTTCTACACAAGATTGTAAATATGCTGCATCTACTTTTGGTTTCATCACAGAACTGATATCCCTGCGCTATACAAGGAACATTTCTTTTCCTGCTTTTCTGTATATAACCTCTGGGTGGGGCGGTGGTTTAGGGGAATAGCTCAAACAAAGAGGAAACCGTCCTTTCTTTCACTATCAGAAATAATATCCCAATTTACCTGCTCTAAAAAAAATCGCACAAAGTGTTGTTTACAAACAGAAGCAAAACTGGAGAGTCACAATGTCATCTAAAGAATCCGTAAACATTAGTAGGGAATGAGGAATGCACAACAAATGCCTCGTATAGAAAAGCTCTTCATGTGTACGTACAAAAGGCACACAACTTTGGCTAACAACAGGTGAGCAACAAAGGCTAGATGGACATGCCATAGGGGCCTGCCTCACCCTAGCTTTGGAAATTTTTATTCTACATTGCCTCTATATGTTCAAGATCTAGAACATGCCTATAAAACGCCCCTAGCATCTGGAAGGAGTTTTATGACCCATTCTACTCTTTTTATTGTGTTATGCTGATTTTTTAAATTGCTGCTGAGTATTTATAGTGCTTTACTTGATTTTTATTGTTATTAGAATGTTTTTTAATGTAAACAGAATAAATTTATGTTAGTTTGCAATTAGTTTGAAAAGCGGGGTAAAATTAGTCTGAAAGCAGGTTATTTATAAATTAATAAAATAAATACAAAAAATTGTGGATATTTAGAAATTTTCATTTTTAAAAGTTAGCATTAAGATTCTCAGAATTATCATGATGTAATACATTTCTATCCCACTTTTTGCCCATAAAACCCAAGACTGTGTACATGGGAGTTCCTACCCAGGCAGTTTCCCATCCAGGCACATGACCAGCCCAGACCTGCTTAGCTTCAACAGGAGGACTTCCAGAAGGAAGGCATTGTGTGGCCATTTTGTCTTTCCTTCCTTAACAGGAAAGGTAAAGAATAGAAGGAAAAAGTAGGAGACCAAGAGAGGTTTACAAGTTGAAGGCAACACCCTCAGTAAAATCCCATGTAGGCCAATTAGTTTCCGGGCGAAGTACAAAGTGTTGGTCATTACCTTTAAAGCCCTACGTGGGTTTGGGTCCAGGTTACCTGCGGGATCGCCTTCTCCCATACAATCCGCCCCGCACGCTTAGGCCCTCTGGGAAAAATTTATTACAGTCAACAAAAACTAGACTGACAACTGTTACCCAGAGGACCTTCTCTTCTGCCGCTCCCAGATTGTGGAATGACCTGCCGGGAGAGATCCGTCAACTCACCAGTCTTCAGGAATTTAAAAGATCTATAAAGACTGATCTCTTCCAGCAGGCCTATCCAGATGAATTTTAAAGTGTTTTATTGGTGTTTTATTGGTATTTTAATGATATACTGGTTTTATGTATTTTTAATCAGTTTTGTGTGTTTTGTGATGATGTTGTTCCCCACCTCGATCCAGAGGGAGAGGCGGGTAATAAATAAATTTATGATGATGATGATGATGATGATGATGATGATGTATGTGACTAGGTGATTGCAGGATAAAAGCCTCATCTGGAAGCAACCCAAAATTGCTGCATCATATTCATACTATGCTCTTGTTCTTTTCCATGTCCACTCAAAAGCTTTAAACCAAATGCACAGTTACAAGATGGGGGATACGTGGCTCAGCAATACTACAACCGAGAGGGATATGCAGGTTGCTTACCTGTAACCATAGTTCTTCAAGTGGTCATCTGTGCATTCACACATATGGGCTCTGCGCCTGCATGGAGCCTGTCTTGGAAACTTCTATAGCTAAGGCAAACGTTTTTGGTGGGAACCCCTCCCCCACCGTCTACTGACTCCATCCATGTTCCCGCCTTTCTCCTCAGTTCCAAGAGACCGACTTGCTGGCCCCATAACTAGGAGAGAAACCGCTTGGTATCGACAGTACATTTACATCGACACCAAAGCGGGGACGGTGGGTGGTAGTGTGAATGCACAGATGACCACTCGAAGAACTACGGTTACAGGTAAGCAACCTGCATTTCTTCTTCGTGGTCTCTGTGCATCACACATATGGGCGATTAACAAGCTCAATTCCTGGTGGAGGGTAGGTGTAGATCAATGTTCCCTCGCAAGACAAAGAAATTGCTTGCCCCAAATTGAAGTTTGTCCTGGTACAAACAACGAAGTGGTAGCGTGTAATGAAGTTAAAGGACTTTTACCAAATAGCTGCCTTACATAAATCTGGGATTGACAATCCCATGCCTAAAGATGCTGAAGTCGATGCACTGCGCATCAACTTAGCTGTTACCGGACCAACGAGTTGCAAGCCCTCCAACTTGTAGGGCAGTTTAATAGCATGTACAATCCACTCCGCGAGTCATTGAAACTCCTGAGTCTTATGAAACATGTCCGTTCTAGCCCTGTGTGGAAGCCTAGGTAGGGTGCACCAATACTGAGGCAGCTAATTCACTCCATCTGTGTAGTGTTGATATAGCCATCAGAAAAACAACCTTCCAAGAAAATTAACATGATATCCAAGGGTGCCATTGGTTTAAATGGTTTCAATGTCAAGAGATGTGGCACGACAGAGAAACTCCATGCCAGAATGAAACTCCTGATTAGAGGAGCCAGATTTGTAATGCCCAGAGGAACCTCCTAACAACGGGGTTGGTGTAAAAACAGGAAAATGTGGTCCAGTACTCACATATCGACAACTATTTCAGCCCTCTAGTGTATACGGGGTGTAAAGTGTAAGGACATCATTAAGGAGGCTGAATGGGGCTTGAGACCCTGAAGATCCATGTATTTAGAAAAGAATCCCATTGTGCAGTATACAACTTCTTCGTTGCCAGGCTACAGGCTGGATGAAAAAATGGAATCGACCTCATGTCGAAAGTAGTTACGGTATTGGGATACCCCATGGTATGGGTCTGAGCATATGCAGGGGCGTAAATACAGGGGGTGGGGCTCAAGCCCCCACTGGCATTTCCCGGGGGCAATGCCCAACCAAGTAACATCAGTAAGCTCACAGCCTGACTGACAGATTCCTCAGTTAGTCTCCAGTTATCTGTATTCTTATGTGTTTGGGGTCAGTCTAAATTACATCCAAGCACATCCTGCTTCCTCCTCAGCTGCCCAGCAGATCTCCTTGCAAGACAAAAGCCACTCTCCTTTTGTGTCAGGGTGAGGCTTCCCCAGATTCATTTTCTCCTACCCCCTCAGGCCTTGTAAGACAAAAGATTGCCCATTTAGGAATTACAGTCTGGGTTTTGCCCCAGGCCGGGGTGGATCCGGAGTGGCAGCAGGTCATCTATATGATGCAGCTGACATCCCGAAGCCATCCAGGGGCAAATCCCTGAAGCTCCGGTTTTAAAAAGTCGGGCACTTACCATGACTTTTTTATCTTCAAAGCTGTGGCAAAGCTGATTGGCTGGACAGGGAAGGGGCGGACCACCATGCCCTTCCGGAAAATTGAGAAGTCTACGCCCCTGAGCATATGTAGATTGAGGTGTAAGATTCTGTCTCGATACCCAGCAAGGAGCATCAGTGCTGACAGGAGTCGGAGGATCCTACTCTGTGATATCTTCAGAAGTAGAGTGAGCCACACCTGTCTTGGCCACCGAGGGGTGACTATGATGTACCATACCGCAGTACTCTTGGAATGAGAGGAAAAACGAGGGGAACAGATAAATAGACTTCCAGTTCACTCGACCTGGAATGCATCCCTCAGGGACCCGTTCCAGTTTCCCGCTCTCAAACGAAAACAGACGACCAATTATGTTGTGAGGTGACGCAAAGAGGTTTATCTCTGAAGTTCCCCATTCCTGCAAAAACTCGAGATAGAACCGAAGATTTGACTGCTACTCATTTGGGTCCCTCTGAACTCTGTTGAGCCAGACCATTAGATACTTGTCTCATTCGCCAAAGTTTAGGGCCGAAATTAGATTTCCTTGCAGATGGTCCCGTCGAAAATTGTCATTAGGACAAACGCAGCGAGTGGGTTCCTCCTCCCCTGCTGACATACCACAACTCAGGTGTGCTGTTCGTAATAGCCCGCACTCTGTGATTGGTCAGGTAAGTCTCAAAAGACTGGAGCGCCTTCCTTACCACTATGAGCTTCAGCAAGTAGATGTGGTGCATATTGTTTCTCCCTTGCCACATTCCTTGGGGTCAAGAGGGCTGCAAAGAGATTCCCAGTCGAACAGGAAAGTGTTTGTATGAGGACTTGAGATGGGGGTGGAGGCGGAAAAAGGCATGCCCCGTAGCAAATAGTCTGTGCAATACACCAATATAGGGTTGTTAGATCCAGGGTGAGTCTGGATTCTGTGTTCACTATGAGGCCCAAAGAGCTCAATAAATTGAGTAGTCACCCTGCCTTCGATAGCATTTCCTTCGGGGATGCCACCAGAAGCCAGTTGTCTAAATATGGGTAGATTTCTACCCCTTGTAGGCAAATGAACGCAAGGACCAGTGCCATACATTTTGTAAATATTCTGGGGCAGGGCTTAGGCTGAACGGGGGTATCCGAAAGTAGGCTATGTGTCATCAGGAATTCCTGGTTGTGACGTATGTACTGAGCAGTCTCAAATCCAGACCAGGTTGAAGAGATTTGTAGAGGAGTGGACCAAATATTAAATCAGAGAGTGATATAGGTCTTCTGAAGGAGGCTCCACTCTGTACAGCTAGGCCATCAACAGGCAATGCAGAAGCGAGCAATGTAGGGTCCAACTTAGCCCTCTAAGGACTGAGGGGAATCAGGTTTAGTTCTATGATTTAACTCATCTTCCCCAAGCTGATCTTTTTGACAACCCACAGAGTGGGGCTGGGAAGGGGAACAGCTAGGTGGCCATACTGACGCATTCATGACAGTATCATGAGTCAACGGTTGAGCCCTGTGGACAGGTCACAATGACAGTGATCTCAGTGGAGCTGGAGGGAGTTGTGAGAAAACTTCCTCCAGTGGCAATCGCAATACTGATGGAGCTCGGTATAGAGAAAGACATGTGTACCAATATAGGGGTTGGTATCGATGCCCAGTACAGGAGTTACGGGTCCATTGCAAGAGGTATCCCCCTCATAATTGATGCCAATCTTTGTACTGGTACGGCATTCTCGGGGGAGGCAACCTAGTTGAAGTTCCGTCCCCCCCCCTTTTTTTTTTTTACAGAGACCCGTGAATGATGCCCTAGATATCACAGGCATAAAAACTCTCTCCGTTGAAATCATAGCACTCTGATTGTAGCAGCTCTAGGGAGCAGCCCTGTAATTGGCAGCTAGTCTGTAATGGCTGTGCTAATTAACTTGGTGGAAAGATGTCTACTTCAAGCTGCATGTTAGACGTCTCTTCTTGACATTGAAGCTGCATGTTAGACGTCTTGTCTTGGTACCGAGAGCTCAGCACCGAGGAGCTCGGCACCGAAAGAGGCAGTTGAGTTTCACCCTTTGATGTCAATTCTGCCTGCTAGATTGAAAAGGGGCCACCCTCGGTATCGGGGGGTGGGGGGCCTAACAGCTGCAGAGTGGTCGGAACCCGGTCTCTCTCTAGCTGAAGAAACACAGGTAGAGAGCATCCAGATGTTGGAAGATCGGAATGATCCATGGTTAGGGTCGGGGTCTGAGGACGCTGAGGGGCTCTCCTCCGTAGAATCACTCCACGCGATCAGCCCCAGAAGGCTTATGTGACCTGGCCTTCTTATATATCCCTTTTGCTGTAGAGACAGCTAGGGAGTGTCCAAATGTTGGAAGACTGGAATGACCCATGGTCAGAGTCAGGGTCCAAGGACGCAGAGGGGCTCTCCTCTGTAGAATAGCTTCATGCGATCAGCCCCAGAAGGCTCTGGCCTTCTTAGATATCCCTCCTGCTGTAGATACAGCCTGGGGAGAGTCCAAATGTTGGAAGATCGGATGAGGCATGAAGAGGCCTTGTCTCCAGTAGGTCGAGGAGCCTGTGCCATTAGTGTAACGATTGCCTGGAAGAATCCATGGCTTCTGGAGCTCTTATCCACAGAATTGCCATACAGTAGCGACAGGTTTTGACGACCTGAGCCTCTCCCAAAACAAATCAAACAGAGAAAAGTCTGTCTGCTGGGGAAGCTTGCTGACACACTCAACACATTTTCAAAGGGGGTCTTAACAGCCGTGCGATCCCCCTCAATGCGATCCAAGATCGCTGGAGAATAAAATATCTAAGAATATAACAACAATCAATTAAGACTAAAAATGAACTAAAAACAAAGTAAAATAACTAAAAACCTTAGCACTCTAAAGCTTTCTCCTCACGAGAAAGACAGAAGTTCCCAACAAGACATCCTTTCAGCAAGGCGGTTGAAAAAGAACTGAGGAAAAAGGTGGAAACATGGGAGTCAGTAGACGGTGGGGGAGGGGTTCCCGCCAAAAACGTTTGCCTTAACTATAGAAGTTTCTGAGACAGGCTCCATGCAGGCACAGAGCCCATATGTGTGATGCACAGAGAACACGAAGAAGAACTTGGAATTGTTGTAGACCACAAGCTGAATATGAGCTAACAGTGTGATGTGGCTGCAAAAAAAGCAAATGCTGTTTTGGGCTGCATTAATAGAAGTATAGCTTTCAAGTCACGCAAGGTACTCGTTCCCCTCTATTCGGCACTGGTTAGGCCTCATCTTGAGTAAGCCTTTATTAACAGTCAACAGACCATAAAACAATAGGTTACAAATTTGTCAATTTTAACAGATTTATAAAAATGTCCTCAAGTGACCATTTGTGATCTAACACGTGTAGCAAGATATACATATTTCGAGACATGGATTGTAATAAATTTATCCCTACCCTGAAGAAGGATAGAAACCAAAGATTCTCTAGAGCGGCCAGGATGTTTTTGGATAATTGGTTGCAACAAATAATTCCTGATCCCATTATAAAAGTTGCAATTAAAGAGCACATGTACTATTGTCTCTATCTCCCAGTTATTACAAGGATAGAATCTATTTCCTGCAGATATATTTTTATATCTTCCCTCCAACAATTTGGATGGGAGAGCATTCAACCTGGCCAGGGTAAATGCTTTCCTATATTTTGGAACAGAAAGCCAATCTAAATACAACATTCTTGAGTAATGCATCCAGTTCTGGCCACCACACTTCAAGAATGATGCAGACAAACTGGAGCGTGTTCGGAGGAGGGCAATAAGGATGCTCAGGGGTCTGGAAACAAAGCCCTATGAGGAGAGACTGAAAGAACTGGGCATGTTTAGCCTGAAGAAGAGAAGATTGATTAGAGACATGATAGCCCTATTCAAATACTTGAAAGATTGTCACACAGAGGAGGGCCAGGATCTCTTCTCAATCATCCCAGAGTGCAGGAGAAGGAATCATGGGCTCAAGTTACAGGAAGCCAGATTCCAGCTGGACATCAGGAAAAACTTCCTGACTGTTAGAGCAGTATGACAATAGAACCAATTCCCTAGGGAGGTCATGGGCTCCAACATTAGAGGCATTCAAGAGGCAGCTGGACAGCCATCTGTCAGGTATGCTTTAAGGTGGATTCCTGCATTGTGCAGGGGTGGGACTTGATGGCCCTACAGGTCCCTTCCAACTCTAGTATTCTGTAATTTTAAGAATTTGTAAGGGTTCCAATGTCATGTTCTCTAGAAGATACCAGATTATATACTCTTGCAGTAAATCCACAGTCACATGAAATAGCTTCAGTGCTATGCACAGCTCCCCTACCTAGTTCCTATTATTCTGCCTCTAATGTATTGCTCTTCCTTCAAGCATTTGGCCCCTCCTTCTTCCCTGGTCTGTGATAGAAAAAACACCCACAGCCTGGAGCTTGCACAAGGAAAATCTACTTAAAATGTACTACTGGGACAGTATGCAAATTAAGAATATTCAGTGCACGTTTGATATGTCAGTATGATTTATTTTGATTCCGTAATGAGGCAATGGAGAGCAAAGTGTTTCAGTGCAAATTTCTACCCCTGCTGATAATGGGGAAGAATGGATTGGCTGGTCAATCATGGCCACCATGATTCAGAATCATCTGATACACTAAACATAACACCACACGTGAAAGAACTCGCACAAAATGCTTACAATGCCTAGGGAATTTGTGAACTAGGCTGTTCTATGCTCTATAATGGCAGTCATTGGCAGCTTCAACAAGCTGCTACTACCATGTCAAAGTAGCCCTCAGGACATCTCAAATAATGCAAAGCCATCTGCTTTGCATTATTTGAATAAATAAAGCATACAATATAGAAAACATGCTAGAATAAAGCATACAATATAGAAAACATGCATACTTGAATTATGTCAGTGCAGAGTGGAGGGTGAAGGGAAAAACAAGAGGTATGTATTTATTTATTTATTAAAAATTAGATACCATCCAACTGACAGATGCCCTCAAGGTAATTTATAATTATTTTAAAAAACAAAAACAAAAACAATAAAATAACAACCAAAACAACAAATACAACAATTAAAATATCAAACTATTAAAACTTTAAGGGTGCAATCCAATGCACATTTAGACAGAAAAAATGTCCTATAATGCCCAGAATCACCCAGCCAGGACATTTTTCTGACTAAATATGCATATGATTACATCTTAAAAACGTTTTTAAAGAAAACCAAAAAAAACCCCAAAACTTTAAAGAGCCAATTTTATTATCAGAGCACCAGACTAGAAATTAAATGCTTGATAGAAGAGGAAGGTCTGAACCTAGGATCTAAAGATATATAGAATGAAGGCAGCAGGTGCATCTACCTGGGAAGGACATCCCACAGATGGTGGCCACTACAGAGAAGGCAGGGGGTGGGTGCTGGACATGTCAACTGCACTGATAGGGATTAATTCCAATCTCAAGAGAAATTGGGTTGTGGTTTTATTAGTGTAGAGTTCTAGAATCTGGAGCAGTTGAAATTACTGCAGCCTGAAAAGGCTTGCCTGTGCCATGTGAGCAAGAACACAAACATGCATAGTTCTGTTGGAACAGATTCTGGACAACTGCTTTTTCAACCTGGGTGATAATCAAAATATCAGCACCCAGAAGTTAACAAACATTTCCTCATCCTTCCCTCATTGAACAGTCCTCCCAGAAAAACATACACAGCAGGAGAGATTCCTCAACCCTCCCAAACCGCTCTTTTAAAACAAGGGATCCCATCTATTCCCACTCGTAGATACTTACCAATGTTGGAATGCTTCAGGAGACGGCAGATTCGAGCTTCTCGCTCCAACTTCTGATGATCTGGAGAAAAAATAGAGAGCAAGCACTCTTTAGGATTCCATGAAAATCACTTAATTCTAAGTGTGTTTCCCTTTGTACTTGGTTTCTGCCAGAACCTCAAAGGCAGAAGTGAGCATTTATCCCATCTTAGAACTTATAGACACATTATTCAGAAGTGAGGTGAGAGATTGGAGCGGTAAAATTCTGGACTTTACTGCTTCAGAATGAACGTCAGAATCCTATCTTAGAATGCTCCCCAATATTAAAAGGGGGGAGCATTTCAGAGCCAAGCCTACTTCCCTGCTTTGCTACTTTTTATTTGCAAGAAGGTTATTTTTTTTAAAACATCAGGGAGCATTAAAGTTTCTTATTTCTACCGTCCCCTGCAATCTGAAATGGCATGGTTCATTTCACCACTTCATTTTGCTGTATGTGTAGACATGGCCTCAATCTGAGCAAAAACTGATTGAATATCTCAAACACTAAACTTATTTCTTCAGCTTCCAGACGAGGCTTTTATCCTGAAAATCACCTTTTTCATTCAAGGAGTTTTACTGGGGCTTCAGACATTATTGCCATCTTCAACTTTTAAACCCTCTGTGTTTCCTCACCATTTCTTTGGACCCTTTTATTACGACAAAAACTCCATTATGGAGGGAAAGATGTAACAGAAAAATAACAGTAGCGCTGAGAACTCTCTGTCTGAGAACACCCTATATTCCAGGTAAGGATCATGTAAAGACTGAAGTCCTAGTTACCACTGAAACGTTCAGAAATAGTTCCAGCATCTTCAGGCCAAATGTTACACGAAGCACACAGAAGGTTTCAGAACACACTCAGCAACTTTGCTTGAGCTAAATATATATGTGACATGTTATCAAAAGTATTATTTTGGTAAATTAGCTACTTCTGTAAAAGAATATTGTAAATAACGTAAATCATAACTGCTAATAGCTTCTAAATCTAAAGCCTAACAAAGCCATTCTTTATATAATCAGCTTCTATCATGTCTTTCAGTTCTCATGTTGTTCTAAACTAAGATGTTGGGAACTTTTTCATTCAGGAAAGAATCTGAGTAAGGGGACACAATAGAACAGGGGTAGAATATGGTGCGCTCTAGTTGATTCAGAACACAACTGTCATATTTTCCAGTCAGCACAGCCAATGGTCAGGGATTAGGAGAGTTGTAGTATTTTATTGTTTTAATTGTTGCGAAATGCCCAGAGGGCCACTGGGTGGTATAGAAATGAAATGAAATAAATAAGTATTACAAATGGCTTGAGAAAAGAAATAGACAAAGAAATTATTTTCTGACTTATTTAATGCACTAGAGTTCAGGATTGTTCAATTGACGAAATGAGTATAGACTTCAGTAGAAACAAAATGAAGTACTTTGTGCAACACATAATTAACACTGTTTCCCTGTCACAGGATGCAGTTGCCCTCTCTGCAGCAGAAGCAAGGGTGCTACCTTTCTATATAGATATCTGATTTCTCTGACTCTGCAAACTGAAATAAAATTGGTATCGTGTGTAATTACTATCTCATCAGACTAGTGTTTAGACTGGAAGCCTGTAGGTACAACCTACTGTCTTAACCTTTACACAACCATTAGCCATTTTAGGTGCCCTAAAAATGGAGGACAATGCATATACACAAAGGAGTAATAGAGTTATCTAGATCCTTAATTTTTATGCTTTCTTCTGTGCTATGACTATTTTGCTGCTTTCTTTACAAATAAGCATTTTTGTTTAATCTTATTAAACAGGATTTGTCATGGGATAGAAAAAGGATGAAGAATGTGTGGCTCTCCAGACACTGTTGAACTGCAGCTCCCATCATCCTTCACAACTGGTTAGGCTGACTAGGGCTGGTGGGAGTTGCAGTCCAACAACATCTGAAGGACCACACATTCCCAACTAGTGGGACAGATGGTCTGATTAGGTCAGTTTGGGCGTAATGTCACACCATGCCTCCCCTCCACCACTTCTCTCTTCTTACATCTCAATGTCTTCCTCTTTCATGGCAAAACAGTTTTCTGTTACATCTAAACCAGATAAACTATGTTTCGTACAGATTATAGTTTGCCTGCAAAACAGAAACGAGAACAACAAACGGAAAAGAGTCTCTAGTGGTGGGGACCTGCAAAGTGCATGCAATGTTCGTGTTCCTGCCTGAGGTCAACATGGCGTACTCCTGCAACAAGTGCAAGCTGGTTGCATTATTGGAAAGAAAAGTGAACGTACTTGAGTGGCGAGTGTCCACCCTCCAAGGAATAAGAGAAGGCGAAGAGTTCCTAGACAGAATGGTGGAACTGCAACAGGAACAAGACGCACAAGAGATTGAAGAGCAACAGCAAGCCAAAGCAGAAGTGGAGAATGCTGAGATGAGGAAAGCCAACAAAGAGGAAACTCCTTGGAAAGGGTGACAGTTAGGAGCAGAAGTAGAAGATGCTCTGCACCAGTGGAACCGTTAGAGTTATGCAACCACTTTCAGCTACTGGAGGATGAGACTGGAAGACAGCCTGCAGAGGAAGAATTACAGGGGACTCCATGCAACAGTGAACAAGAAGCAGAAGGTCAGTCGACCAAGAAGAAGAGAAGAATAGTCGTTGTTGGAGACTCCCTGCTGTGTGGGATCGAAACCCAAGTATGTCACGAAGACCCATGGACTCGCCAGGTATGCTGTCTCCCTGGAGCACAGATTAGAGATGTGACTGAAGGGTTGCCAAAGCTCATCAAGCCCACTGACACATATACTTTTCTTCTCATCCACGTGGGAACAAATGATATTGCCAAGTGGAACTACGAAAAATCACAGCAGACTTCGAAGCTCTGGGAAAGAAACTCAAGAACTTTGGGGCCCAGATAGTTTTCTCATCCATCCTCTTGGTTCTTGGAAGAGGATTAGAAAGGGAAAGAAAAATACTCCGGGCGAACAACTGGCTACAACAGTGGTGCCGACGTCAGGGATTCGGATTCTGGGACCACAGGCTACGCTACTTGGAAGATGGACTGCTGGCAAGAGACAGGTTGCACCTCACAAGGGCTGGAAAGAATGTGTTTGGCCACAGCATGAAGAACTTCATCAGGAGGTTTTTAAACTGAATCCTATGGGGGCAGGAAACGTTAAATTTGAGGCAACAATAGATGAAGGCTTATACACTATAACAGAGAGAACAGCTCCAATAGTGCCCAAAAATAGTGTTCACAACGATGTAGGAAAGAAGCCAGACTGCAAAGCACATGGTCTTCGATGTCTATATACTAATGCCCAGAGTATGGGAAACAAACAGAATGAACTTGAACTCTTAATACATGAAGGCAAATATGACTTGATAGGTATAACTGAAACTTGGTGGGATGATTCTCATTACTGGAATATAGCAATGGAAGGATATAACTTGTTCAACAAGAACAGAAGAAATAGAAAGGGAGGCGGAGTCGCGCTATATGTTAAATATTCATCCCTGCACAGAAATACAAGTGGATGAGCCTGGGAGCCCCACTGAGAGTATCTGGATTAAAATAAATGGAGCAAGGAATAAAAGGAGCATGATAATCGGAGTCTACTACTAACCACCCAATCAAGGAGAAGATGAGGACGAAACTTTTGAAAAGCAAGTTGCCAGAGTTTCAAGGAAATCCGATGTAGTAGTAATGGGGGACTTCAATTACCCCAATATCTGTTGGGAGACAAATTCTGCCAAAAGTGGCCCCTCCAAGAAATTCTTGACATGTGTGGCTGATAACTGTCTCCTACAGAAAGTAGAGGAAGGAACTAGAGGAACAGCTATCCTTAACTTGATATTGACCAATAGGGATGACTTAGTGGATAAAGTGGCAGTTATGGGAACTCTGGGGGAAAGTGACCACGTCATATTGAGTTCTTGATTTTAAAGGAAGCAAAAGCTGAGTGTAGCCAAATGCATATTCTGGATTTCAGGAAAGTCGATTTTAATAAACTCAGAACTATGATGAGTAAGGTCCCATGGTAAGTGACCCTAATGAGAAAAGGAGTCCAAGATGGGTGGGAGTTTTTAAAAAAAGGAAATTTTAAAGGCACAATTACAATCAATTCCAACAAGGAAAAAAGATAGAAGACAACAGAAGAAACCAATGTGGCTCCACAAAAAGCTTAGAGATGACCTGAAAATAAAAAAAGGATACCTATACACAGTGGAAGGAAGGCCAGGCTACAAAAGAAGAGTACAAACAAGTAGCCCAGAAGTGCCGGAATGGTGTCAGGAAGGCTAAATTTGAAAATGAGCTGAAGCTAGCGAGGGATGCTAAAGCAATAAAAAGGCTTTCTTCAGATACGTGAATAGTAAAAGATAGAGGAAAGAAATGGTGGTTCAGCTGCTTCATGAGGATGGCAAATTGGGAACAGATGACAAAAAAAGGCTGAAGTGCTCAATAAAGGAGCTGGCAGAAGAACTCTCAGAACCACTGTCTATTATCTTTACGAAATCATGGGAGACGGGTGAAGTGCTGGACGACTGGAGGAGGGCTAATGTTGTCCCTATCTTCAAAAAGGGCAAAAAGGAGGAACCTGGGAACTACAGACCAGTCAGTCTGACATCCATTCCTGGGAAAATTTTGGAGCAGATTATAAAGATGTAAATCTGTAAGCACCTTGAAAACAATGCAGTGATTACTAGAAGCCGGCATGGATTTGTCAAGAACAAATCCTGTCAGATTAATCTGATCTCATTTTTTGATCGGGTAACCTCCCTTGTGGACTGTGGGAATGCTGTGGATATAGTATATCTTGGCTTCAGCAAAGCTTTTGACAAAGTGCCCCATGACATTCTGATTCACAAACTAGAGAAAAGTGGGCTAGATGGAACAACTATTAGGTAGATCCACAGTTGGCTACAGAATCGGACTCAAAGAGTGCTTATCAATGGTACCTTTTCACAGGGGGGGAGGTACCACAGGGCTCAGTCCTGGGCCCAGTGTTCTTCAACATTTTTATTAATGATTTGGACAAGGAGGTGCAGGGAATGCTTATCAAATTTGCAGATGTCATAAAATTGGGTGGGATCGCTAATACCCTGGAAGACAGAAACAAACTTCAAAGTGATCCTGATAGACTGGAGCGCTGGGCTGAAAACAACAGAATGAAATTTAATAGGGATAAATGCCGAGTTCTACACCTAGGAAAAAGAAACCAAATGCAGAGTTACAAGATGGGGGATACTTAGCTCAGCAATACGACAAGTGAATTTTTGTGGATCACAAGCTGTATATGAGCTAACAGTGTGATGTGGCTGCAAAAAAAACAAACGCTATTTTGGGCTGCATTAATAGAAGTATAGCTTCCAAATTGTGAGAGGTACTGGTTCTCCTCTATTCAGCACTGGTTAGTATTGCATCCAGTTCTGGGCACCATACTTCAAGAAGGATGCAGACAAGCTGGAGCATGTTCAGGGGAGGGCAACGAGGATGCTCAGGGGTCTGGAAACAAAGCCCTATGAGGAGAACTGAAAGAACTGGGCATGTTTAGCCTGGAAAATAGAAGATTGAGGGGAGACACGATAGCATTCTTCAAATACTTGAAAGGTTGTCACATGAAGGAGGGCCAGGATCTCTTCTCGATCAACCCAGAGTGCAGGACACGGAATAATGGACTCAAATTAAAAGAAGCCAGATTCCAGCTGGACATCAGGAAAAACTTCCTGACTGTTAGAGCAGTACAACAATGGAACCAATTACCTAGGGAGGTCGTGGGCTCTCCCATACTAGAGGCATTCAAGAGGCAGCTGAGCATCCATCTGTCAGGCATGCTTTAAGGTGGATCCCTGCACTGAGCAGGGGGGTGGACTTGATGGCCTCATAGGCCCCTTCCAACTCTACTATTCTATGATTCTAAGTCTGCTACAAAAGGGGGCATCAGAAGGGAATCAGAGCATGCCACCTGGGCAACCATGGTTTGGCATTGCATCCAAACTGGCTGACCAATTTCCCTTATACTCAGTGTTGGCAGATAGTGATCAAAAGGTTCTGAGATGCCCTCCGGTCGACCACCAGATCAGGTAAATTCTACGAAATGAATAAAGCAGCCAGATATGAACAAAGAGTGTTTACAGATGTACCTTAAAAGCAGGTCACTGAATTATTATTGTTTATACTCCACCGGGGAAGGTATAGCTTCAGGTCTACGCAACTAGAGTTTTGAAGACAGCACTTTAATTCTCAGTACAACAAAAGAATGAGACTTTATGCAGCTTGTCCATTTCACAAAGGCAATTTGGCGATACCACTCCTGCCATGTATGTAAAAATGTCCTCTTTTTCAGAGTCTCATTCCTGTTAATGGGTTCCCCTTTTATGTATTTTCTTCTTTCCCTTTATTTCCGTGGAATCAAACTCCACTGTAGATTTTTGTCCTCCCTTGCACGCTTTGGACAGACTTTTGGCTTTGTAAACCCTTTTTTTAAGCCACAAGTTTATAATAATTATTTAGCACCCATTCTTTTAAAGTTGACCCTTCAAAAAAAAAAGGTGTAACATTGGTCTGGGTGAGGGCAACATGTGGCTTCATGATTGCCACATGGGCTAGCAATCAACACTTCATACAGACAGTCTCCTGGAAACAACGAGACTTCTAAGTTTGATTCAGTTTGAAACTTTGTATGTCTATTCAGAAAGGGTTGGGTGCAGATCCACCAGGGGCTTACTGCTGAAGATGTGTATGTCAGCCCTGATTTAGAGGATTTAATCTGTAGAGCTGTACTGTAGTGTTTATTTTCCTTACATATTATCCACACTTTAAGAATGAATGAGGTCTTGAAACTTGATTATCATGAGTCAAATGGAATGTGATTAAAGGACACATTTCCAAGAAGTGAAGGGGACTGCTACAGGTGATCCAACTAGTTTCATTTCATTAGTATCTAACTAGTTTTATTTCATTAGTGCAATTGCACAAGTCTAAAAATTGTTCTATTAAAAATGTTCATAAGGTGAAATGAAGAAAATATGTATGTGGGGGAACAGAAATCAAAATTCAGTCTTACATGGTAGCTGCAAATCCCTGAGTAACAACCTATCTCCAGTAAGTGATACCACACTCAGTGGAGTGGCTTTTTCCATCAAAGTCTTTTATCCTCCTAGCTTCACATTTGTACTGCATGTTTCTCTTGCCAAACTCCACCCTATCCAAATTTCTGTGAAAATCTCCATAATTACGACTGTAACACTTGAGTTGATTTGTACATTTGCATAATTTATTCCAAGCAGGGTACTGGAGCTTCCTTGATCCAAAGTACAGACAGTGCAAATGATGTTGTTTTTAAGCTGCTGCCGCCGCCACCACCACCCGGTCTGAGTCAGAACTTGAGTGAAAAAGGTCAGGCCTTGAAGAAAATGGAAAGGCTCACTGAGCACTTGGCAATACTTGCCTAATTCTCTCTCTCCTTCATTTCTATTGTTTATTGTCATAGATAATGAAAAAGCTTAATAAACTACTGATAGGAAGATCCAGATACCGACGGCAATCAGAGCAGCATTGGACGTGACCCAAATATGGAGGGAGCAGGAAAAAAGTTGCACATCTTGTTCCTTTGCATCACTGTTGTATCCAAAATAGATTTTTCTTTTTTGGCAGCTCTCCCACCTGAGAAATCCACAAGCATCTCATGCAGCTGAAGCTCACATGCGTCCTGCTCACAGCCCTTGTGCTTCCTGCTCTCTCTATATATGTGTGTCACAACTGGAGCTGCACATAGAATGTTCCTAAAAATAAGAACTGCCTGGTCAGACTCTTTTCTAGGCAGAAGAATATATATATGTGATTTCCTTAATCATCCACATCCCACTTTCATTCTTTTTTAAACAACAACAACGACAACCTTTGCAGTCTTTGCTTCATTTGTCTTCACTGAAAGCCTTGGGAGGGCCACTTTTGAGTTCCATAACATAGACATGAGGTTGAAAGAGAATGACGACTCTGTGGTTCCAGCCAATCAGCATTGTACAGATTCAGCTTCTGTTGTAACAATGCAGGACACATTTCTTCAGACAGTGTTGACTCCTGGTTTTGGAGGGATCTTAGTCACCACAACTTACTCACATGCCTCCCTGCCCCCCTCTCTGGGCTCAATCCAAATAACTGCTCACACGGAGAGTGCAAAGCAAGTGGGCGCTGCTGCTGCATTGCCGCTCCCTTGTTACTACTTGCATGCGTTTCGACTTAATACTCATGATCGTCTCTGGAGCAAACTAGAACAGAATTCTATTGAAAGAAGACTTGTTTTTGATTCCTTCTCTGTACTACAGTACATCTGCCCAGATTTGATGCAGTAAGCAAGGACATTTCACAAACAAGATTATTTCCTCACGAGGTGTTAGACAAGGATGCGTTCTTACCCCTATTTTATTTAATCTATATCTGGTAGACCTCCCCTCTATGGCATCATTACCATCTCACCCACCTAAAATCGGTCTAACAAAAGTTTCTATTCTCCTCTATGCTGATGATGCCATTCTGATTTCTCAGACGCATTTGGGCCTCAAGAGATTACTGAGCGGCTTTGCTGAATACTGTAAAAATAATCTGTTAACAATTAACTACTCAAAAACGAAAGTATTGGTCTTTTCTAGGAGGAAGGTAAGATTCCCTTGGTTTATGGGGAAACACAGAATTGACCAAGTTCCATGAAGCTCTAAGTTGGAGAGTGCATGAAAAATATGCCAAGGCCAAAGCCGAACAAAATATGGGTGCGCTAACCCGGTTCTTCTTTACAAAGGGTGGGAAATTTTTACCGGCAGCTACTCGGGTTTTTAAAGCCAGAACTGTGTCTCAGGTTCTGTAGGGGGCTCTGATCTGGTTTCCTCACTCTAAGAGTTCTCTTGAAGGAATTCAATACCTTTTCCTCAGGTTAATATTTGGTGTTCCCAGGTGTGTTTCTGGAGCTGCTCTTAATCTGGAGGCTGGGCTGAATGCTTAGCATGGATATATTCTATACACTTTTGGCTCCGTTGCTGACTTGTGCTTACTCCCAACTCTTTGGCCTCCAAGATACTGTCAGATTCCTTTGAATCTCCTTGGACAAAAGTTGTGGTGCAAAAAGTCACCTCTGTAGGGCTTTCTCATGCCTACTTGCTATCCAAGGATTTAGAAATTGCCAAATCGACTGTTAAACAGATATTACTGGACATAGACCACCAGGAGCTCCAAGGTGCTGCATGGAGACCATGTTCCCCTCAGAGATTGGGTCTACTAGGTCACTCCAGCAAAGATGGAATGCCATACTTGGAATGGCTAACTATCCCTAAATATAGGAAGGCATTCTCCTTAGCAAGGTTCAATGTTCTCCCCTCCAAGCTATTAGATGGCAGATTCAAGAAAATTCCAATGAATAACAGATGCTGCCCCTGTAATAACGCTAAGGTGGAGTCAATCTTGCATGTCCTATTCTACTGCAGTTATTACCAAGAGGCCAGGAAAGACCTGTTACGTCCTATTATACAGTGTTTCCCTGATCGCTCTCCTGAGTCTCTAATGATTATTTTACTCCATGGCACCAATAAGTCCATTACTGAGCAAGTGGCCAAATACCTGGATTTGGCTATTCTTATTAGACCACTCATGGATGCTTGATCATTATCATTTTTTTAAAAAAAAAAATTGACTAGCATTTTTACAGATTTTGTATCCTGTCTTTTTACCATCATGTATCTTTATCAATGTGTATGTACTCAATATGTTATTATAATGGTCTGTTGACTGTGAATAAAGATTGATTGATTGATTGATTACTTGCATGTGTGGAGAGTAACTCTGGGGCATAGTTGAAGGCATCAGCAGGTGCTCTCTGATGGCATACCCAGATGCCAGTCCAAGATCTGGGAGAGGACGGTGGATCTTGATGCTTCTAAGCCCATTAAAGAAGCAGGATGTGAGCACAGACCTCTGCCATTGTTAGCGCATATTAAGCAGACTACACCATCTATCAAAGCAATCTTTTACCTAGTTAAAACAGAAGTCATTTCTAGGTAAACTATGGAAAATAAGCCTATGAGCCTCTCTAATAATTTCAATCACCCCACTGACACCTCACTTGAATGGGATGAAATTGCAACCACTTGTAAACTGTCCCCACTGCAGAAGCCTTCAACAAAAGCACTGGCCAATATGCTAGAGGCAAGGAAGTTTTTGATCTTGTCGAGTGACAACAGTCCCTGCTGTCCAGAGAGAGCTTGCCTTACAGCAAATAAATCAGTCAGCCAAAAAACTTGGGAGTGGATTTTTTGGGAGAGGGATTTTTCCTACTAAGTCAGTAAACTAGAAAGCCAGATCAGCTTTTGCTGCCAAGTGAGGAATCCTACTACATACCCCAGACTATCTTGGGTGGAAGTCTGCCCTGCCATTTCAAAATTCCATCATTGGCTGGGTTCACACAACATGCTAACCCACCATGGATTAGCATGTAGCCTGAATGAGGAAAAACTTCCTGACTGTTAGAGCAGTACGACAATGGAACCCATGACCTAGGGAGGTCGTGGGCTCTCCCACACTAGAGGCCTTCAAGATGCAGCTGGACAGCCATCCATCAAGTATGCTTTAAGGTGGGTTCCTGCATTGAGCAGGGGGCTGGACTCAATGGACTTCTAGGCCCCTTCCAACTCTACTATTTTATAATTCTAGGCCCCTTCCAACTCTACTATTTTATAATTCTATAATTCCACAAGATGCTGGACAAGAGTTGGGAAAAAACAGGAAAAACTGGGGGGGGGGGTTGGAGGGAGTGGGAGTGAGGGAGTACATACTCTTTCGTTGTGTGCAGGAACTTTGCAAAGGAGTTGGAGAAAGTGTTTAATTTCTAAAAAGGGAACAACAGGGACTCAGACATGTGAGGAAGCTGTGCCGTCTGTCTTGTAAGTCGTCGACCTTCACTGGAGCAGGAGGGGACAGGCTGCACTTGCTCAGTGGAATGGGAAAAGTACTCTGCCTGTGCTCAGAAGCTCTTTAGGTAAATTCTAGCTGGCTAGTAGACATTACTGTTTGGCTTCCAATCGCAGCTGCAACAGGTAGAAGACCCCTACCCCAAAGCATCAAACTTGCATCAGAAAGAAAAGAAAACCAGTGCTGCCTAAGAGGGAGGTCTCCAAAATAAGTTTCTGTTCCCACATTCGCTCTCCCAGCTTTCAATCACAATGTATGATAAGGTCCTGTATAGCATGGAATCAATCCTTGCTCCCCTAATAATGTCTTTGCCATTCCTTTACTTCCCTAGACTAATGTTTCTGGAGTTGGGCCTGCTGCTTAAAGCAAAGGCCATTATTTAGATCAGGAGTGACCAGAAGGTGGATATGAATCTCCTAGTAGGTCTGGGTGAGCTGCGGTAGATCAGCAAAAGAAATCTGGTTCTCAATTGTTGAACAACAGCTGCAACAAAATGACTCCCCTGCTGCTCTAAACTACATTTCTAGAAATGAAGAAAGTTTGGGGGTTACCAAGTGGAATTTTGCGTGAAAGGGCTGTGAGCTCTGTTCTGTTCAGCAAATTCCTGGACTCAGAATTCTTTAATTCTGAGTGTATATGTTTTGTTTTGGCACCAGGCTCTGGTTAGTGGATTTCAGTGTTTTAATAAAAATAAACAAAGTAGATCCCACAAACCTGAAGTCTGTCTACCCATGATGGGTGAGATATCTGTACCTAGAACTGGAAGATTTTTTTCATTTCCCTGCCACAAAAGATACCATAATAATACAAAGAACAACCTCACCTCCGCGAGGCCCCAAGAACCAAAAGGAAGTTTGGACTTGCATGTCTCTTGGCACAGCCTTTCAACCTCTAATGGCCTGGATTTGAATGCTATTAGGTTACCAATAAATAGAGTGGCCAGATGTCTTTCTAGTGAAAGGATTGTCCATTCTTCCAGTCCGTTCTTCCAGAATATCAAGAGTCCCACGGAACATAATGGACGTCTCTATTTCAAATACCACAGCCCCAAAATGTCTCTGATCTGGCAAACCTTCTAGTGAAATGATGTGCCCTTGCAATTAATACACAGCCGACATTTGTCCACCTGACAGCTGGCTGCAATTAGCAGCCTGTGATCAGGATGAAATGCAGGGGGGAATAGATCACTGGCTGCAAATCTGAAGGGCACCGACAGAATGGTGAGATAGAATTTCGGCTGTTTGCTTAGACATGACTGTTCAGTTGTCTGCCATCAGGAGAAGCACTGAAGCTCAATTTATGCAAAAGTGAGACATATAATTGCATGGGGGAAATCAACGGAACCAGGGCATGTGCAGACAGATGTACATTTTAAGGGGTTTCTATACACACACAGGCCAGATCTACACCTAGCAGAATACAGCAGTATGACACCAGTATGAAAGTGGTATATAAAAGGCTGGAGCCACACCAAACAGGATATAGCGGTATATAGTATGTGTCAATGGGCCCCAACAGTTGTCAGTGCACTTCAATACCGCTATAAAGCAGTAGTGTGGTTCCTGCCTTTTATATACCGTTGAAGTGGTTTTTAAATGTACAGATTGTGTGTATGTTGTATGTTTTTGCTGTTTTAATTTTTGTATATTGTTTTTAATTGTTTTTAATCCTATGTAAACCGCCCAGAGAGCTTCGGCTATGGGGCGGTATATAAATGTAATAAATAAATAAATAAATAAATAAATATCCTGCGTCGTGTAGATCTGGCCATAGAGTGCAATCCCATGCAAGGTTACTCAGAAGTAAATCCCTCAATATTCAGTAGTGTTTACTACCCAAATAAGTACTCTCAATAAGACTGTACTCTCAAGTACAGAAATACTCAGGGGACCAGAATTTGTTCAGGGGCATGTACTTTGGCACCTAAAACAAATTTTTTTTGAGAGGGAAGCTTTTTCAACTGCAATTTTTCAGTTAATCACAAATAAAGAAAAAGGAGAAAACCCTATACAGATAAAATAATATTCAAGGGGGAGAATGCTAGAGGAGAAAACAGAGTAAGGTAGCTTATGGTGTTTTAGGCACATAAAACAATAGAACAAACAATGTCCACTAAACTGACTATGGAACATAATCTCAAGAAAAGCAGACCTAATGTATTCATATTTCTCTTGTTTGCACTCATGTCAACACAACCCCAATTTCTTGCTTCAATTTGGAAGGTTCACATGCTTAGTGTTCACTTAGAAATTAATGCTGGCCTCTTAGCATATGAGCCACCTATCTGGCCCTATACATAATCAGTGACTACAATTTGATGTTAAAAAATTCTGCATACCGGCATAATACAGATGTTAAATGCACAGAGATTATGTCAGGGGTGGGGAGGAACGGATGACAGGCCTAGACTTCGCCCTATCTCTTCACAAGCAAATGACTATAAACCGTTTAAAATCAGAGGAAATCGGACATTCGATTCACAATTCCGATGCGCTCCCTTATAAATCCGATTTTTTTCTAAACCGATTTTTTGGTCTCTGATTTTAATCGGAGAAAATCGGAAAATCGGACGCCATTTTGAATGATTTTCCCCATAGCCTAGTATTGTGTTACAAAAATGCCTATAACTTTTTTTATTTTTAAAGATAGAAGCATGAAACATTGCCGCTTTGCAGATGGGTTTAAGGTAGTTATGTGTGAGAAATTTCAGAAAGATAGGTTAAGGCATTTTGTGGCTATGATTTTTCTACTAACGAACCAGGATGCCTATAACTTTTTTATTTTTAAAGATCCACACATGAAACTTTGCCACATTGCAGATGGAATGTTGCTACTCATGTGTGAAATTTCAGAAACATAGGTGCTTGCCTTGGGTGGCAATTAATTTTTGAAAAATGGATAGCAGTGGGGGAAAGACAGTTATGCCTTCTACTTTTTTATTTTTAAAGATCCAAACATGAAACTTTGCCACATTAGAGATGACATGTAGTTAGTGATGTGCGAAAAATTTTAGAAGCATAGGTTCAAGCGTGTAGTGGCAAGTTTTTTTGGAGAAATGAGGAGAGAAACGCATTTAACTTTTTTATTTTTAAAGATAGAAGCATGAAACTTGCCCACCTTGCAGATGGGTTTGAGGTACTTATGTGTGAGAAATTTCAGAAAGATTGGTGCAGGCATTTTGTAGCTATACATTTTTTACTTTAAAAGTTCCATAAGTTCCAATATGGTGGGTTTGACAGCTGACAGAGAGGGGAGAAGGTGGGGGAGGGGTGCTGTTTGACTGCAACCAAAAGAAAGGATGGCCAATAACAAGATCTCATGCATTTCACCTTTTGACCCTGGCACAAAAGATTTACAAAAGCATATACGCTCAAATTGGCATCTGCTTCAGGATCTGCCAGGTCTCTCTATGAAACCAATGGTGACATTTAAAAGAACAAGAAATTTAAAAGATTGGTTAATCCACACTGATCATACAAAATATGATCATAAAAAAACCATGGTCCAGCAGACTGTACTAAACCTACCCAGACCTCAAGGACACCACCCATGTGGACATTGTGTGTATTGTAGATTGACTAAAAAAATGCACTCTTTTAGTCATCCCATCAGTGGCAAAGCGATACAGATTGTGGACTTTTTGAAATGCAACACTGCAGGGGTCGTTTATATGATTATCTGTCTATGCAATAAGGTCTACGTAGGAAAGACAACAAGACCACTGAAGATCAGGATAGGTGAGCATCTGTACAGTCTAAGACATCAAAAACCAGGGGCACCTCTGGTTAAGCATTTCACAGATAAAAAACATGGGCCAGAATCTTTGGTTTTTTGGGGGACAGAAAAGGTGAGAGGGGGTGAGACAGCACTCAGTAAAAGAGAACTTTTCTGGATTCTATCCTTAAAAAGCCTGGAACCCAGTGGATTAAATGATTCGTTAGATTTATCCTCCTATAAACAATAGTAAAACTTTACAGTAAGGTTCCAGCATAAAAAGTAGCAGATTGGTAAAAACTTGCCCAAACTGCTACCAGAGTGTTGACAGGATCATTGAGTCATAAGGCAACCAAGGCTGCCAGCTGTAGAACGAAATGATTTAAATTGCTTTCAAACTGACCCTGAGCTCAGAATTTTGAGACGACTGAGCCTATCGGGACAACACGTGAGCAAAAACTTTGACCTGAATTCTTATTCTGTATTCAGCTTGTCGTGATAACAATCACAGATTGTAAAGAAGTGCTCCAGGTCAGTGTATAAAATCTCTCATATGAATGTGTAAATGTTGAATACTTTTGGTGTGTTTGATAGCAAAGGAATGTAAACTAAGATGTGCTTCAGTTTGATATGGGTGTGTTTTGTGCTTGCTTAAGATAATTGTTAATGATTTTATGTTGTATTTTAGAGTTGGCTAAAATGTGGCTATATTTGTTTTGTGTAGCTCCTGACAAAAGTTTTGTAACCAAAACGCGTCAAGCAGACAGAAGACAGACTAAAAGAAATAAAGGAAAATATTTTTACACAGCACCAGAGCTTTGCTCTCCTTTTTCTCCTGCTGTAGTGAACAGCCATGACTGGCCCTATAATGAGGTGGAGGGCCTCAAGTATAAAAAGTATAAAAACAAAGTTTATTATAAATTATAAGTGTAAATATTATTCTTTCTCTGTGGAGTGAGGGTCACTTGGGTTTATTCATTTTAGGGACAAAAATGTAACACGCCATTGAAACATTTTGGCCCTTTCTATACCTAAGGATGTAGGGGGAGGGAGGGGGGATGATCCCGGACTTCCTCGCTTCCGGGATTGTCCCCCAGCATACGAACAGAAGCACGATGTCCCGGAAACTAATAGGGACATTGCACCTGTCATTTTTTTTTAATAGGAATGGGAGCTGGGAGCACAATTGCGCTCCTCCACAAATGTAAGTAAAAAACAAAAAAGCCCCTACCCCACTGCCCCCACCCCCGATGCTCCTGCACTCCTCTGGCCCGGCTCCTTCCCTCTTGCTGACCCCCACTACTCGTGGGAAGGAGGGAAAAAGCTGGGACAGGCACTCACACTGCCTGCGGTCCTTGGGATTGTCCCGGAACCGCGGGTGAAACGGGATAACCGAGGTCTCAGTTATCCTGGGACAATGGAGGGGTCATCCCTACCTGCTCCCGGGATACCCTGTGCATCATTTGGACTCACAGGAACGACCCAGGGAAAAAAGCAGGTGTAGACATGGGGTGCCACTGATACATACTATGTTTTTAGGATGTTTTATTGCTATTTAAATAATGTGTACCATGTTTTAATCAGTTTTATGTATTTTATCATATTTTATATTTACTGCTGTTCCCCGCCTCATTCCAAACAGAGAGGCGGGTAAGAAATAAATGTATTATTATTATTATTATTATTATTATTATTATTATTATTCCCTCTCACTGTCCCCAGCCTAAAGAATGACAGGCAGTAACAGCTTCTCCCTTTATTTATTTACAGTACAGACGCAACAGGTCTGATAGATTTGGGAGATGCTTCAAGACACCAGCAACCCGCAGCCAACAACTCTAGCAATGATACAGCCACGTTCTATCTAGCGCTAGATTGGGCTGGCTGAAGACTTCACATTCTGATCACATGGAAAAATCTGTGAGAATCGAGTGGATCATGCTGCCGTTTATTGCTTTCTCATCCTACCTTACACTTCTACTTATTGCAACAGCTCTTGTTTTGTCCCGGAAACGGGGGGGGGGGGGGGGGAGGGAGGAGAGAAATGATGGCAGACGTCAAGCAAACAATTATCAGAAGAAGGTGGAATATTAAGTAAGTAGGGCGAATGGGGAGACTTAGGGCCAAGCCTGACAAGTATTTATTTATTTATTTATTTATTTATAATATTTATATTCTACTCAATTCCGGAGTGGCGAACATACAGTAAGTATAAACAATAAAAAAAGATTTTAAAAAGCAAATTAAAATTGTTCAGTTTAAAAACAAAATAACCAAGAAACAGTGACTAGTCAATTAAGGAAGTCTTCTTGAAACAGAGTTATTTTCAGGAGATGCCGGAAGCAGCCTAGTGTTGGTGCCTGCCTGACATCCAGGGGCAGAGAGTTCCACAAAGAAGAGGCCACTACACTAAAGGCTCTTCTCCTAGTGGAGGGGGGAGTTAACCTTTATTAGTAACTGGAGGTTGTGACAGATGGGAGCAAACCCTACCCCATATGCTTGAAGACTCCCCCCCTCACAGCAGGAAGTACACTTCTGTTATCAAAGCTGGACTTGGGGTGGGGTGGGAGGTTAAAGCACTGAAGCATGTGGAAGGAAAGGTGGGGGAAGTGGGGTTTCATTCCCATCCCCCATGTGCTACCTTCACTGATAAAAGTAGACCCCATCCCGGCTTTATAGCAAAACTGACAAGCACGTATAAAGAAAACACAGATCTTTGGTTTACTCCACAAAGAAAGCAGAGAAAACCAGGAACTTCCACCCACTCCTCTTCAAACCCACACTTTCAAGACAAGAGTGTTCCCAACCATGTGCGAGGCATTTATCCATGTGCAGGTCTCATATGGCCGGGGCTGTATCTAAGTGACCAAACATAAGAAGAGCCATGCTGGATCCATCTAATCGAGAATTCTGCTCAGACAGGGGCAAATCAGCTGCCTGTGGGAAACCCACAAATAGGATTTGAGTTCAATGTCATCCTCCCATTTGGGTACTGCTATTGTCACTAACAGCCATTGATAACCATGTGGGCAAGACCATTTATATGGGTTTGACCCATACTGTCTCTTCTGACTGGCAGCATCATCACCTGCTACTTGATCCTGTAATAGAGAGAGAGAGAGAGAGATGCCAAGGATTGAACCTGTTCCTGGGACATTCTGTGGCGTGACACCAGATATGAGAAAAACAATAGAAGTTCTACAACATTTGAGCAGGTCGTCGGATATGAATACCAGAGATCACCCTGAGGAACAGCAAGATACAAACATGACAAAATAAACATGCAACAGAAAGATCCTGGTGTAGCCAATTGTAGCTGCGAAGAAAGGAAGGATAATGACTAGGGGAGAAAAGCGCCTTTCTAAACTAAGCTATGTTCAGAATTTTAGTAATTTGCTCTTTCTGATGGCTGAGTAGCCACAGCAGACTACTCAAAGCAACTGTGTGTCATTAGCAGGGACACAATAGTGGAAAGATTTATAACCCTCCCACACTTCAATGCTGCATAAAGGGAGTCCTTGGAGTTTTATCCCCTTTTGACATTTCACCATCTCTGGTATGGCACAGTACAGGAGGAGAAATAAAGGAATGAACAATCTTATGTAGCAGAATATAACAAATACTTACAACTGACACCTCTTGACTTCTTAGTTTTAATCTCTGCAGCCAGAAGGAAAGACTTTAGCCAAGGCCAGAAAAGAGATGGGAAGGTGCGGGGGGGGGGGGGGGGGGGAATGGGAAAATTCAGGGGGGGTCTATTTTTTTCCGAAGCCTTTTTTGTCCCCCCCATGAAAAATTGGAAAAATTGAGGGAAAAATGAATTATGGGTTTTGTTTTGTTTTTAGCATGATGAATAAACTGTTGATGGTTTCTTCTGTTTTATTTTAAATTGTTTTTTGCCTGCTCCTCATAAACTGGCAAAACCAAAGAGGTTGCTTACAGTTCAGGAGCTTGTAGCTCCATTTGTTACAAAAAAAGGAAATTGATTTTTAAAAGTTAATTCAATTTGTAATAACTGTTTTAATACACTGTACTTTTCATATACTAAATGTGATAATTTAATGTCAAACCAACTCGTACATAATTACATTTTATGTTCCTAAAGTAACAAAGTGACTTTCAGTCTGTAAAAAGTGCTAATATTGCATTTTTTCAATCTCTCTGAAAATTTCCATTCCCCCCCCCCCCCGGAAAAAAATGCCCCCCCCCCCATGGCTTCAAAATTTCTGGAAATTGTACATCTCTAGGCCAGAATCAGACAGAGACCTAGCCAATATTTCAAAATGTCAGAACAAGGGAGCTTTGCATCCTCTCCCCCACCGGCCCCAGCGTGTGAAGGTGTGAACTATCTTGTTGCCCATTAATTAATTAATTAATATCCTGCCTTTCTGCCAAAGAATGCCACTCAAGGCAACTAACAATAAAATCTGAATCAAAACAAAATCTTAATTAAAAGATTGCATAAAAACAAATAAATTAAAAACACATAAGAACCCCAAAGCAAAGGAAGACAAATTCCAAAACCCACAAGGAAACAATACTCTTATTAGGGCCAACCAAATCTCACAAAAACAGGAAGTTTTTGGTTCTCCAGAAATCTGCACCAGGCTGGTTGTTAAGCAAAGCAGGGAGGGGCAGCGGTGGTGGTGGTGGTGGCGGCGGCGGCGGCAAGGAACAGAGGAAAAACTGGCTTGATATTGAAGTCACAAAGTTGGTGTTTAGTCACAGGGTCCAACTAGATGTCATCTTATTCCCATCTTGAGCTGGCCCATGGCTGATTCCCACCCACCCCACAATAAATAGCTAATGCAGGGGGGGGAGCAGAAACAGATTGTGATTTTGGCATGGAGAGGGGGTTTTAACCCTTGACCCCTGTGGCAGTCTTGATCCAGCTCACCCCCTCCTTCCCTACATTGGCTATTTATTGGAGGAAGCCACCTCACCAAAGCGAAAGACATGAATAACGTTCATCTTAAAATGCACTTTAGGAGGAGATAGAAAACTTAGGGCACAGTCCTATGCATATCTAGAATGGCTGGCTGGAGAATGCTAGGAACTGTAGAACTCCTTTGTCTAAACATGCATAGAATTGCACCCTTAATTTGACTAGATTCTACTAATTGCAATACAAGTTTCAGGTTACACCTAGGGTTGCTGGGACAAAGAAGAAAATAGCAGTTGCTGATCCCTCATTTTTGAAATCAGAAAATCCAGCAGTTATCCAGATCCATCTCCAACCTAATGAAAACCACAGAGATTCCTTGAGAGGTTAAGAACCTGAGAACCAAGTGTCAGGCAGCTGCGCAATCACCCCAGACCTTGCTGAGTACGCACACAGCCATGGTAGCTGCCAACTCTTTAGTCTCCTAGCTGATGCTGCCTACTAATCAGGGGCACATGCAGGCAGACAGACTGTCTCTGTTGATGCTCAGGGATCCCCCTCAATCTGACACGTCAGGAGCCATTTCCACAGCAACAAATTGCTCCTGAACAGAGTGTTCAGTGAAACGGCTGTTGCCTTTGAAGGCTGGGGGAGGATCCTGCCAGTTTGCAGTATTGCACTGCGGGAAGTCATGCTTTCAGGCAGTGAACAGTGTCCTTTCTTCCAGAGTCAGGGGTCGCCGAGGAGTCTCTTGCTTTCCATCGACTCTGAATCAGCCTCTACAGAAGTGACATGTGTTGCTGGAAGCAAGAATCTGATCTGGGAATCCCTAAGAGATGGAACGGCCTAACAGCTTATCTGTGCAGTGGTTTGCAACCTGTGTGCATTCAGTGCAACCTCAACCTTCCCAGTCTTCACACCCCAACAACTTCAGCTTATGCTGATCTCCATTTTCTCTCTCTGACCAGCCACATTATAGAGGAGACAGCATAATGCATGCTGGTCACACAATCAGAGTCAGATCATGTTGTCTCCTGTTAAGAAACAGAAAATCTAAACAGTACCCATATAGCCAGTTCCCAAGTTACTTTTAAAAGACACTGATGCATTCCCAGAAGCCAAAATGTAACGTAAATACAATGCTCACATATCCATTTGAAATCAAGAAAACCCAACAGATTTCCAAAAGCTTGTTTTATATGTGTTTAAAACACAAATCTTACATTTCTGACATCTTTGTGCATTTTTAGAAAAGGAATTTAATTCCCCAAGATCACATCCATTGTATTTAAAAAGTAAGGTGGAAAATAGATGTTAGTTACTACTACTGCCTATGACCATAGTTGACAATTTGCTTATGTTATAAACAATTGCCTGCAGTAAGAATGTAACATTACAATGTGTTTGGAAGCTGTTAGGGTAAAATACAGCAGCATGGTTACTGGAATTGGTCAGATAGCAGCTACACCGGCTGTCTGTCCATTTGGGGGGCAAAGTTCAACTACTAGTTTTAAACTAGACAGTTCTAAATGGCTTGGTTCCGCATGAACCTGCCCATCTATTAAGATCAGCCTCAAAGGGTTTGCTCAATCCCCACCTCCCACCATCTGGGAGACAGGACCCTTGCTGGGGACGGTATTGCTGATTCACTGATGGCTGCCTTACCCCTACCTTGTGTACGCCAGCCAGGCCTTCCCATACACTTCGTCATATTGGAACAGAACTCTGCGGTATGCAAAACAGGGATCTGAGGGCTGGATCCAAATGCCGCTCCACCAATGACCCATTCCTGATATAGAATGCCATTTGATTTTTGTGAACCACCCAGAGAGCTTTGGCTATTGGACGGTATAGAAATGCAATAATAAATAAATAAACAAACAAATTTTCAAAGACACCTCTTTGAAAATGTGGCTTTGGCATTCACCCCAACAGTCTCCATTGCCCATCAACACTCCCAATTTTCCAGGATCTGTTCCTGGCAAATCACTGCTCCACTTCTGTATATGTTCCTGCCTTTAGGGCATGCCTTGTTAGAATTTTATTACTGCAAAGTGCTAGACTCCTCTTTTTCAGGATCAGCTCTCTCCCTATGGTCTCCATAAGTTGTTGTTGTTAACTGAATTTCTTAGTCGCCTTTCTCTTTAAAAAAAAACCCAAAACCTCAAGGTGACATATGAGATTAAAACACACACACACACACAATTTAAAACAGCTAAAGACAATGCCCACTTAAATACCACGGCCCCATACATATTAAAGTTAAATTTCTGTGGGCCAAATTACATATGATGTTTGTCCCATAGTTTGCTTTGGTGTGCGTGATTTAAAATAAATAGTGGGGTGCAGGGCAGGAGCTGGATTAGGACCATTGCATGGGGGAGTGTGCCTTTAACCCTTTGCCCCCAGTATGATCTCAATCTGAATTTCCCCATCTCCATGCCTGCTATCCTCAATTAGAAGAATGCTGCCATTGGTATCAATGGGAGCGTTTGCCCCATTGCAAGTAGCTAGTGTGGAGGAGACTGTGACTGGGACCACAGCAAATTTATTTATTTATTTATTACATTTGTATACCGCCCCATAGCCGAAGCTCTCTGGGCGGTTTACATAAGATTAAAAACAATTAAAAACAATATACAAAAATTAAAACAGCAAAAACATACAACATACACACAATCTGTACATTTCAAACCACTACAACACTCCAAAAAGCTACAAAAAAAGGGGGGAAAGGGGTTAAAATACCATCCCTCCAAGCTATAGTCCTGATCTGGCTCATGCCTGTCTCTGTCCCTCTGTGCACAACAGCTATTTATCTTTTAAAAATCCAACACACCAGGGCAAACTACATGACAAACGTCATGTCAACTTGTTCAGCCCTGAGTGACAGGTGAATGCTTATCGTCTCTAATGTACATGCATATAATTCCACGCACATGGACAATTGGTGGGTGTTGAGTTCAATTTTGGACTTTTACCTTACTGTGGGTCAATGATGCTTTCAAAAAAATAATATTGTTCATTATTTCCCCCCCGCCGCCCCCACATCTATCAGTAACAACAAAAAACCAAGCAGACTGTTGAAGGGACATGAACAGTGAAGAAACTAAAAGGGAGTGGGGCAATTATGTTTTCCTAATATATCTTTAGCAACAGATATCGCTGAATTTGGCTTTTAAAATCAGTGGAAGACAGGCTGTGGTAGAATAAATGAATGCAGCATTCAATAGATGGAAGAGAACTTTCAGAAAGGAATAACAGTCGATGGGGAACAGCTCTGCCAGCGATCCTTGTTATGAGAAGAGGATTGATATAAGCATGTCCCTATTTTAATCTGTGAAATGTTGAAGGTTATGCTTAGGACATACGCTGTAAGCAGCAGGGGAGTTGAAAGGATAAAGAGAGTCATCTTTTTAGGATGACAGGATAAGTAGAGATGGGCAGCACAAAAGGATGAAATCTGGAGTAATTAGATGAAACTGGAAAATACTGGAAAAGTAGGCTAAATGGGGAGGAAGGTCTAGAGAACTACGCAATCACCGCCAAAGGAGAGCCCAAGAGAAATTTAAACTAGGATGAAAAGGAGAAGGAAGGAGATTATAGGGAAGAAACTGGCATTGGCCTGAAAAGCAAAGTGTGACGAACCAGCAACCAGAGAGCAGTTGTTCTAAATTATTACATCAGAATAATTGAGGTTTATTCTGCTGGTAAGAGCAAATCACTAGTGGGTGTCATAGTGGATGAAGCAGCCTCAGTAACCCCCGAGTTCTCCACAAATGCTCTTGCTTAGACCAGTGCTCTGCTGCACACAACATGGCACTTCAGATTCAGCCCCACTTCAAACAGGCTTGAAACTTGATACAAGGAACTGAGGCTAATATCTCCCTTGGGCAGCTGAGGGAATTCCTATATATATAATACACACACACATACACCTCTATACATATAGAGAGAGAGGCAGCTCAGGGGATATGGTCTCTGTCTACAAATATCTTCAAGGAAACCATTTAAGTAAAGGGAGAGATTTAGTCTCAAGACAATGGTGGCACAAGAAGCAATAGTGTCAAGCAGAAAAAAGGTTGCTTTAATCCAGAATATATGGGGAAATAAAAGGGTTTAGGCAAGGAGAGTTTGAGCACTCTCTAAGGTCAATTTCGGTGAAAGCTAAAGTGTTAGGATCCTCCTGGCACCTTTAAGCTTTCCACCTCACAATACTTCTGTTTGGTATATCAACACGCTGACAGAACTATATGTTATTGCAGCAAATGTGTGCTTCCTAAAACATGTCTGACAATTAATATGAATGCAGGACAAGGCATTTGCAGGGGGTGAGCAGGAAGTGATGTTTAACCCTTCTCACCCCAACTTCCTGCAACTGTCTCTCAGGCCATTTTGCCTCACAGCCAGGCTTGCTCTGATGAGTCCAGCTGGGAAATCGGGGGGGGGGGGGGGACTTTGCAAAGAAGAACTGAGATGTGCTTGAAGGGGAAGGGTTAAAAACTTCCTCTTGCTGGGCGCTTCTCCCTTGTAAATACTCCCACCCCAGCATTACAGTTACAAAGCAAATATGAGGTTGGGAACCTATATATATATATATATATATACACACATATACATATACATACATATACATATACATATACATGCGTGTGTGTGTGTGTGTGTGTGTGTACTGCATGATTCAGATGCAAACTTGAAAATCCCCATGTCCTCCCTAGTGCATTATGCATCTATGTCTAGCTAGATGAACTCAACACATACCCCCCCTCCAAAATCTTGTAACCATGTGCCCTCTTCTAGCCTGTGATTTACTTGGCAAGCAGGGAAATCTCCCCTAGGGTTACTGCTAATTTTAGGAATCTGTAATGTAAATATGATCTGTCTCAATTGCAAGAAGATGTAGAATTGAATGCAGGCATGGTAATACAGTGCCAAAAACTGTACCAGGCTGAAGAGGATAAGCTCACCAGCTTACAACACTGAAAAAGTGGAGTATGGATTGGAATCTAAAAATCATACAACCTTCTACTTAGCCATGCTTCCCTCCAAACAGGTAGATCTACAATTAACCTGCCTAATGATACACAAGTAGGCAGGGGTGTGCTACTCAAATTTTATTTGGGCTAGTATATTTTTGTTTTGTTTTTTTCTATAACTGGACAATATTGTTCATTCATCTAATTGAAAAGGTAAGGTCCTCCCATTTTTCCGGATCACACTTCGCACAAATGTGAAAATTCATCTCCAATAATCATAGGACGACAAAAACAGCAAGGGCAAATGCTACCAGGAATTCTCATGTGTGCAATTCACACTAGAGAGGAGTTGACAGAAACCACAAATGGCTTCAAATCACGATCACATAACATCAGAAACAGCCCACTTCCCCAAAATAGCCCATGCGGAGGACACAGGATAGAATTCTAATATGAATCATTGGAAGAAGCAGCTACAATTTTACTATAAGCTATACCTGCACCAAAATAAAGCTTATTGTATGTGATTAGCCAATTCTTTACCTAACAGAAGTGATTTAACCTATGCTGTAAATATGGTCAGAAATCTATGGAAAAGGTCCTTCACATACATTTTAAGTTTTGCACTGCATATTAAAATCCATGCTGCTCTAGAAAGAAGGATAGGAAAGATGGATTAGGTTTCATTAAGTAACTTGTGGTCTTGGGTGCTTTGAGATGGAAGATTCTCAGTATTACCAATCAAAAGACATTGTGCAGCTATTCTGTAAATTCCTCTTACACTATTTATTTGTGTTGCAAGAGAAAAGATGAAAGAAGCAGTTTGAAAAGGAAGAAAACAAAAGGGCAAGTGCAGAATAAAAGGATCATCTGGAAACACCCATTAATTGCAGATGATGTAGGATTTTACAACAGTAGAGATATAAAAATACACTGAACTGTAGCAATTTCCAGAGTGGGTGCTGTTTTAGTCTGAGAAAGCTTGGCATCCTTGGTCAGCTTACAGTTCAATCAACAAAGAGTCTTGTGGCACCTTAAAGACTCACAAATTTATTTATTCTGGCATAAGCTTTCATGAACACTGTCCAGTTCATCAGATGGACAATGTCCACGAAAGCTTATGCCAGAATAAATAAAAGTGTTAATTTTTAAGATGCCACAAGACTCTTTGTTGATTGAACTGTAACTTGATCAAGGATTCCAAGCTTTCTCAGTAATCTCTATCCAAGACTCTATACTTCTCTGAAACTATCTTTCTTTTTCTAAAAATGTGCCTGCACTCTGATGGTGGATTGCACAAGCTTTCATACACAGCTCCACGCATTTTCCCCTGCAGCCCAGCTCTATTGTCTGTTAATCATTTTTTTTAAAAAAAGATCAGTGTCACTGTTAAAGCACCAAAAGAAGCCATCGGAACAGTAAGATGCACATGACCGATCATCCAGAGGCATCGGTCTATTATTTTTTTTAAACCATCTCTCCATACAAATTCTCTGAATTTTTAGACCCATTTCAAACTGGCTTCAGAGCAGGATACGGAGTTGAGACTGCTATGGTCGCCTTAGTGGATGATCTACGCTCGAGTATTGACAGGGGAGATAGCATGGTTCAAGTGTTTGCAATTGGTAAAATGGACACAGGAATGGAGGGTAAAGAATAAGGAATGTAGAAACAATACTAGATTTGAAGATTTAATTGAACAATCAGGAAAAAAAGGAGAAGCCAGAGCTAAGAAAGGACTCACTAGTGAGATATATAAAATATTAGTAGAGGAAGAATTTCAGGACTCACTTAAGGTTATAAAAGAGGTATGGGAAGAAGATGTAAGGGAAAAAATCAATGAAGATAATTGGGGGAGGATATGGAACCTAAGAATGTTAAAGCTATTGTCGATTAGAATTAAGGAGAACTACTATAAGACAATTTGGAGATGGTATTTAACACCTGTTAGATTTCACCAGATGGATAAAAAATTGTCCAAGAATTGTTGGAGGGGGTGTCAGGAGGCTGGGACATATTTTCATATGTGGTGGAGCTGTGAACAAGTACAAAAATTTTGGGAAAGGGTTTTTAAAGAAATAAGTGATATAATTGGAAGTAATCTGGAATTAAACCCGAAGTTAGCTCTACTAGCAATATGGGATAGTAGGAATAAGCATACTATAAATAAAGAATTGGTAAACAACCTCCTGGCACCCGTTAGAATACTGATTGCTAAAAATTGGAAAGGGCAACGAAGTTATACAATAGAAGATTGGTATAAAGAAATCTGGGATTTAGCTTTGAATGATATGTTGACTTGTAAAATGAAAATAATGAGGGGAATGTCCAGGAAGAGTGATTTTGGAGAAATATGGACTCCCTTTTTGGATTATGTTTTAAGATCGGGAAAGGGACAAACGCCTTCAAAAGAATCATTAAAATTTTGGAAGGAGGATGAATGATTATGAGATGGTCTCGGAGGGGGGGGTGCACGGGGGTAGTCGAGGGGGGTAGTTGTTTTATATTATTGTTTTATATTATGTGTATGTGTATGTTGAAATCAATAAAAATTATTAAAAAAAAAGAAAAGAGTATTGACAGGGGGAGTGTGTCCCTGTTGGTACTTCTGAACATCTCAGCGGCTTTTGATACCATCAACCATGATATCCTTCTGGAACACCTGAGGGGATTAGGAATAGGGGGCACTGTGCTTCAGTGGTTCTGGTCCTACCTCTCAGGCAGGTTCCAGATGGTGATGCTTGGGGATAGCTGCTCCACAAAGAAGGAGCTGCTGTGTGGTGTACCACAAGGTGCCATCCTTTCCCCAATGCTGTTTAACATTTATATGAAACCGCTAGGAGAGATCATCCGGAGTTATGGGGCGGTGTGCTATCAGTATGCGGATGACACCCAAATATATTTCGCTATGCCTTCGATAACAGCGTCAGCTAAGGATAGTGTTTCTCCTCTGAATAAATGCTTGGAGGCGGTAATGGGCTGGATGAGGAAAAACAAACTGAAGCTGAAACCAGACAAGACAGAGGTGCTTGCTGTCAAAGGCCACAACCTGGGTTTGGAGGGTCCTGAAAGACTGTGTTCGCAGCTTGGGGGTGCTCCTGGATCCGTCGCTCCAAATGACAGCCCAGATAGATGCAACGGCCAGGAGTGTTGTTATTCAAAGAGTTGCAGCGTTTGCGATTAAGGCTGCAAAATGTAGAGAAAAGTTCCTCTATTCACCGGAATCTCTCTCTGTAAAGGGCCATAGCAACTAGCAGATCTGAACATTTTAAAATTGCACCTTGACAAGATTTGAACTATTGTTTTAGCCTTTTTAATTGCAATGTTTTATGGTTGTATAAGCTAAATTCAGCTCAATTTTATTCATCCTGTTTTATATGTTGATGCTAACATGTGCCATTTGTCCCAAATATGTAAACCTTTTATAGTTTTAATCATGGATACTGTTTCTTTTTACTTGCAATGGTCCTCAGACTCAGCAATAAAGTATTTGTTGTTTGTTTGTTGAGTGCCTACTATCAGCTTCGACTGATACGCCAGATGCGTCCTTTCCTAGAGTTGGAAGACCTAAAGACGGTAGTGCACATGCTGATAACTTCGAGGCTTGACTTCTGCAGTGTGCTGAACATAGTCCAGAAACTTCAACTAGTTCAAAATATGGCAACCAGGTTGGTCACTGGTACACCACCTAGGGGTTACCATTTTACACCAGCTTTAAAATCGCTCCACTGGCTGCCAATTAGTTTCTGGGCGAAGTACAAAGCGTTGGTTATTACCTTTAAAGCCCTACATGGTTTGGGTCCAGGTTACCTGCGGGATCGTCTTCTCCCATACAGTCTGCCCTGCATGCTCAGGTCCTCTGGGAAGAACTTACTACAGTTGGCCAAGACTAGGCTGACAACCGTAACCCAGAGGACCTTTTCTTCTGCTGGTCCCAGACTGTGGAATGACCTGCTGGAGGAGACTTGTCAACTTAACAGTATTTTAGAATTTAAGAAAGCTATAAAGACTGGTCTTTTCCGGCAGGCATATCCAGTGGAATTTTAGAATGTTTTAAAGAGGTTTTTATGATGTTTTATTGCTATTTTAATAATGTGCACCATGTTTTTAATCAGTTTTATGTATTTTATCATATTTATATTTACTGTTGTTCCTCGCCTTGATCCAAATGGAGAGGCGGGTAAGAAATACATTTATTACTATTATTATTATTATTATTATTATTATTATTATTAGCATATCTCACCAGGAACACCTGTGCCAGGTAATGCTCTTGCATGTTGAGACTGTATGGGGTCAGCATACAGTCTGTATGTGGGAGTAAAAGCTTGTGGCCTTATATCCACAAGCATATAACCCAAGACCTGTTGTTGGATTATTTGAGGGTTGTTTCACCCTCCAACTGGCCATGCCAACCAAGTTCATAAGACACAATAAGCCACAGGTGGGCAGTGATTATGCAAATCATGCCCAGCATGTGCCATGGCAAGCCATGGTGACTTGGTTTGATCATGTAAAACAGCCCTTGGTCAAGGCAGTTAACTGCTAAAAGGATCGTGGAAGTCCAGAATTAAAGTTCTAAGGTAAATGAGAAATGTTTGTTAAATTAAACCACAATAGTTGCATAGTACTTTGCATTAAAAATCAAGTAATACCTTTTTAATTTATTTGATGCAAATACTTTTGAGTGGTTTCAGAACATTCTGATGAAGATCTATTGGCTATAGACAGATGGAACTTTCTGCTTCTACCATAGTTGACAGATACAATTGATCTGGGACATGGTAGACTGTTATGCCACCCACAGTAGCGAATGTTATCGTACACACCGCCAAATACAATGGTGCTAATGCTACTTTTATAAGAGAGAATATTCATCATCAGTGCATCTAGTTATCTCTGGTCATGCACACCATGTGATTTGCATATATGTGCTATATGATTTGCATAGTACAAAAAATGGTTCCAGTGCCATCAACCAGTAGAGCAGGGCTAACATATATTCTCCACCTTAAAGAAACTGGTAATATCAACAAAATGTACCAACAATTTGCACACTAACAAATAACTCTTGACAAATAACTTGCACACAAACAACTCTCAATAAATAAGGAATCCTCACATATTTCATTGGTATTCATGTGTATAATAGAATGGTATACAATTTAATGTAGGAAAAGTCACCTAGGTGCCATTCTGCTATGACACTATCAGTAACACATGTAACAAAAGAGAAATCTTATGTTCCTACTTCGGGGAAGCACGAATTCAGAATGTTAATCCATTATGTTTACCCACCCCACACACCCAATGAAAGATAGCAATCTAAGAGAAGAACAATTTTTTGACTTTGGATGCTTTTCGGGGTGGGGTGGGGGAAATAAAACAAAGAGAAAGGTATGTTATTCAGAAATCTCATTACTGCATCTGTAGTCATCTGACCAGCGCTGGCCCCGCTTTCATCCACATATTTCATGTGTGGGTTCAAATCAGGGAGCATTCGGCTTGCAGGGATTGATATGAGTAGTGGAAGGACCTCCCTGTGCAAAAACGGCTGCTATATTTCACACTGACAAATGTTTCTTGTTAAGCGAACAGCAGTTGACTGACAGAATGCAGGAGAACATGATGTAATCTCATTTGTGATCAGGAAATAAGAGAGTTATATTCCATGAATGATACAAGGCACTGGAAACTTCAAATCTGAAATTTATCATGAGCAAGTGGATTCAGACAAAATATTTAGATAGAGAAATGTGATAATTTGTGGAACTATTTGCTTGGAAGTGATTCCAAATGAGCTACATGAGAGATCTTGGATCCTGGAAACATTCATTTTAAAGGAGTTCATTGAATTAGTGCAAAGATGATAGGCTAACTAGCTGCTAAGGGGCACAAACAATGACTTCTAAAAGACCAATGTAAATGTAAAGACCCATGTGATCAAAATTATTTTCTGCATGCATCAGTAAGGTCTTTCCTTTAGCTCTGCACAACTTTCAGAGCAGCAAACATTTCAGTGTGCTTCTAGATTAAGGCTTTTTTGAGTTTCATCTGGTGCACGCATCTGTCACCCACAAATCACAAAGGGATAGTACCAATCCATATGCTCATTGCTGCCCATCCACAATCAGTGCACTGGGGTCTGGCAAGATCAGCAGGGATCACATAGTCTAAAACAGAGGTGTTGAACTTCTTTCAGTCTGAGGGCTGAATTCAATTTCAGAGAAGCTCTCTGGGACCACATTCCAGTGGCGGGTGGAGCTTGGAAGATGATAACATGAAATAAGTCCTTCTAGCATGAAGGACTAAGACTAACAGGGATCACTGTTGTGGAACTCTATTTTTTTTTTAAGGACAATTGCAATTATGTGAAAGAAAATTAACTTCAAAAAGAGCAATCCGCCAGCTTCATTGGAAAGAGCCCTCCTGACCCCAACACCCTGATTTCTTCTACCCCATAAGCCCAACTCCTTCCACTTGGTTCCTACACCTTGTTCTATAGGATTTTATGATTCTGTTTCTTCCATTCAGCCTTTTAAGAGCCCCGTCTTACATCTGTCTTTCTTTCCCGTCCTTGGAAGGCAGCAACAAAGAAGAGGGCCTTCTCAGTGATGGCTCCCCAATTCTGGAATGATCTCCCCAATGAAGCCCACCTGGTGCCAACATTGTTATCTTTTTGGCGCCAGGTCAAGACTTTTCTCTTTTCCCAGGCATCTGACAGAATGTGAAGAGTTTTAATCTATCCCAGGTTTGTTTGTATTGTTTGGTTGATGGCTCAGATTTAGATGTATGTTGCCTGTGTGTGTAGTGTCTGGTTTATTATTATTATTATTTGGCATGTTGTTTTTTAGTGTTTTAATCTTTGTAAACTGCCCAGGGAGCTTCGGCTATGGAGCAGTATAGATATGCAATTAATGATGATGATGATGATGATGTATCAAAGCTTTGGAATCCACAAAAATCCCCTTTGAGAAGAGTGAATGCTAGTAGTAGCATTTGCTGGCCAATCAGAAATTAGGGCATTCTGGATAAGGTCAAGAGCTTGCACCATTTACACATACACATTCACCAAGACATCCACTGTCCACATCCCCTGATCCTTTTCCAGAAGCTCTACAATCTTTGATGCTTGGGATAAATACCTTGTCCATTCAATACCAAGCTTGGTCCAGCGAGGAGGTGGGATCGATGATTTGATGTTAATGCAAGATTATCCCCATCGAAAAAGGATAATCTCAGATAGACCTGTCCTCAACTGGGAATGGTTACTAGGGGATCATTTCCCCAATATCCTTAGTGGGCGCCTGCAATATTCAAGGCAGAAGGAATCACAATTGTACAGCCCCTCAGCTTCTTCCCACCAAAGGCTAGTAAACAGTGAGAGGATGAAAGAGAAACCCTTAAAATCCTGCTGTGGTTATTGTGTTTTCCCACCGCCTCCCTGCTATCTCTTACCAGGAAAAGAAAGGCGGCCTCTAGTCTAGGGAACCTCCAAGCAGCTCAAACAAATTAAAGGTCCGGTTGCACGTGGGTTGGATGGCTGATCGGCAGGCTCTAGAGCCAATTGCTGCTGAATGCAGGCCAGGCACAGGCAGCTCTTACAAGGCTCGGGGCTGTCAGTCAAACATGCAGAACTGTGATCTTGCTGGCAGAGGAGTGGAGTGGTGCGACTGAGCATGCTCCAATCTACCTGCATTGCAGTGGCTCAGCGTGTCCTCTATTAACCCAGCTGTATGCTAATCCCATCATGCCATCCAGGACACTTATTAGCACAGTGGCAGAGCCAGAGCAGGAGCATTTTGCTTTGAGTACTGTGGAGGGGGGGGGAGCCTGAACGAGAAGGGGGGCACACATGAGAGAGAGAGAAGGGGGGAAACAAGTATCCATTATGATAAACCAAAATGAAACTGCTGCATAAATGAATGCCATATATATAATCAAAATCTAACTAAGCTTCTTCCCTGGGCAGCAAAGCAGTGGATTTGGGGGGGTGGAGGATTTGGAGCAGAAACCAGAGCTCCGGAAAGCCGCGTGGAAACTCAGTGCCAAATGCAACTGTCCTGTTGGCAGGCATGAATGCAGTTTTTGGGGATGGGAGGATGAGAGGGCCACTACAGGTTATTTTAAAACACGGGAGTTCATCATCGTGTTGGGGAAAGTGTGTAATACTGGATGTTTGAAAGGTTGCACAACTGCCTATTTGGTTCCTGGTGAAATTTGCCCAGGAGATGATACTGCAGCCGAGGGAGAGATGGGAAGCAGGGCCATTCCATCACTCAGCTGCGATACCAGGTCCACTGGGCTCCTCACTCCCTCAGCTGTCACCCAGCAGTTGGAGCAGAGGTAGGAATGGGAAGCAGGGCCCTCTCCATCAGCTCTGCTGAAAAATCAGCTCTGTGTGGCTCCTCCTTTCCCTGCACTATTTTCATTCCAGTTGCCCATTAAAAGGACTGTTTTGTAACTTTAAGAAGAACTAGTGCTTAAATCTGCTTGTTTTCCTCTTCCAACCTCATCTCTCCCCCTGCCGCCCTTCTTTTGTGTCATGTCTTTTAGATTATAAGACTAACAGCAGAAACCAGTGCCAGCTCCAGGTTTTTGATGGGCCCCCTCCTCCCTCAGTGAGCCTGCCTTCTCCCTGCCATTGGCACCAGCTACTATTGCTCCTCCTCTGCCATCATTGCTTGTTGGACAGTAGAAAGCCAATGAGCAAGTACGCAGTGGCATCTACTTGTCCTCCTTCTCACCACCACCACTGTGTCTGAGCAAGAGCAAGAGGCCGGTGAACATCCAGGTCCCAATGATGAAGAGGAGGAGCAACTACAGGGGAGTTTGTCAGTAGGCCCCTGCTGGCAGGTGCTGACCATTCCTACCCTTTGACACTGGCCATGGCAAGTACTGTCTCAGTTGTAATTGACTTTACGGAAGCCTCTCCTTTTCAGCTGAAGAGTGGGTCAAAATGCTTCACTAAGTAATACTGACAAGCTTAGCAACGCTATCACAAGCAAATCACACTCCGTGAATGGCCATCCGCATGTTACATCATGTGCTGTTCCCCAGCTTGGGTACCGATTTCCGTCTTTGTAAAACAGAATGGAATACAGAAAATTTCAACGGTGACGTCACTGGCCTAAATAAAGAGCTTATCCTACAGTGTTGCTGATCAGGACTGGGTGCCTTTGTAGTGGGTGTATGTACATAGCAGCTGGTGCTCGAACACAGAACCGGCTGGCACCAAGCAACAATTGCAGCCAGTTCCCCCTGACACAAGCAACAGTTCCTGAGATAAAGGTAAAAGGAGCTGCAGATGCAAACAGGAATGTGGAGGAAGTGTGACCAAAAAGGGGGGAGGAACACGCAGCTCTATGGCAGGGCAGAGAAGCGGCAGGAAAGGGTCACGCATTCAACTAAAACAAGTCTCCATGGAAACACACTGTGGAAGTTCACACATTCAAAGGGAGACAGCTGCTTAACCCAGGGAGGGGAAGCAACAGGACAGCTGAGAGGATGCCTTAAGGTGAACGGCCCCTATTGTGCCTACGCTCTGGGCAACTGAAAAACAGCCATATACAAAGCTAAACACAGCAAGAACCTTATTAGGAATATCTGAAGATACACAAAAAAACTCAGAATAATAATGCAGGAAGATATTAAACATAAGAGAGGGGGAAATAATAATAATCCCAGCGACAATTAGATGTATAAAGGGGTGGGCAACTTTGGGAAGTCCAGCGGCCATTTTCACCCCCCATAAATTTTAAAATGGTGTCCAGAGAGGCTACAGAGTGCCAAAGGGGTCAAGATTAGCTTATTGACAAGCAAATTTTGGTTCTCTGTAGTAGTTGAAAAGGGTCAAAATGGCTGGTCTGAATGCCATTTTTTTAAGAATGCAGGGGGCAGCAGCAGCGGCATACAGTCTGCAGGTCATGTGTTGCCCACCACTAATGTATAAGGAAGCCAGCCTGGAGACTTGCAGAATCAGAATCCCAAGTCTTTCAAACCCCTGGCAAGTGTTGGACTTCCCAAATTTTCTGGGGTTCCCATGGTTGTCAATCCAGTTTATGATTTCCAGGGAACTCTCTACTAATCTTTGCTATTCAAGTCAACTCTGGTCTAAAAGTTGCTGCCAACACCTTTGCTGGACTATCTTCTTCCATATATAGTGTCGGATCTGGATTTTGGAGGGCCTTTGAGCAAGATACTTCTAGGGGTACCCCTCCCATAGTGGGCCAACCTCCTGCTAGGACTATTGCTACCTATTTATTGGCCCTTTCCATCTAGGCCTAGAGGTCAAGTTTGTACAAACGATTTTACACCAATGGGACTGATAAATGGAATATTGTCTTCCATCAACTCATCAGTTCCAAGACCTGACCTCATGCACAAACAGCCCCAACCACAGAGCTTCTTATGGCCCACTCGCAAAGAATCTCGGGCATGGAATACATTCCTACCATTACACAAATGTATTTCCTACAAGAGTGGCCATGTGTCCTACTTTACAGAGGACAGACCTCTATGTGGGGCTGCCTTTGAAGACGGTTCAGAAGCTGCAGCATGTGCAAAATGCAGCGGCCAGATTGATAACAGGAACCAGAAGGTTCGAGCATAGAAGACCTACTCTGGCCCGCTTGCATTGGCTGCCTATACGTTTCCAAGCCCAATTCAAGGTGTTGGTTCTATCCTATAAAGCCATACATGGCTTGGGACCACAATACCTGATGGAACGCCTCTCCCGACACGAACCTACCCATACACTACGATCCACATCTAAGGTTCTCCTCCAGTTGCCTACTCCGAGGGAAGCACGGAGGGTGGCAACAAGGGAGAGGGCCTTTTCAGTGGTGGCCCCCCAATTATGGAGTGATCTCCCCGACGAGGCTCACCTGGCACCAACATTGTTATCTTTTCGGCGCCAGGTCAAGACTTTCCTCTTCTTCCAGGCATTTAACAGCATATGATGAGGGTTTTGTGTTATTGTGCTTTGACCCAGAATTGTTGTTTTAAAGGATATTGTAATTATAACTTGTTTTTATGCTTTATGGTTTTAAATTTTGTACATCGGTGTTTTTAATGTTCAGTGTTTTTAATTTCTGTAAACTGCCCAGACAGCTTTGGCTGTGGGGTGGTATATAAATGGAATAAAATAAATAAATAAAATATAAATAAATATGAGAAGACAGTCTTCTATTTCAAGGTGCCCTCTGTATGACGGGCTTTCCAGTCCAACTTCGGTTTAAAAATTAAAAAAAACATAAGACAGTGGAGAGTTCTTAAAGTTGCCAATCAACAGTAAACACAGGATAGCAGTCAGAGCAAGCACACAGGTTACCTGGTCAGTCTTCCACTTGGGTGAGATATATTGTATTTCTATTTAAATTATTGTAATTATTTCCACATTTGACTTTGTTATTTTTATATTGGAGTTTTAAGCTTTTAAACTTTTACATTGCATTTTATCATCTATATTTTATTGTTTCGTCTTTGACGGTTTCAATTGTTGGGAACTGCAGAGAGAGCTTCGGCTATTAGGTGGTATAAAAATGAAATAAATAAATACATAAATCTGCAACTATACACATATAAATAAGCATATCCAAATAGTATGCAAATCATTGTCCTCTTGTTTGGCGAAGCTGAGTGGCCATCCTATTTCCTACACAGATATATCATTATTATTTCCATTTTTTTAACCCATTATTGTTCTAGAGAGCTCAGGGCACTGTATATAGCTGACAGGTTGTCATTATGTGCGAACCAGGTCAGTCGGTCTTCCTATCCCTGCTATTTGATCCTTCTTTAACTGGAGATGCCAAGGATCGAACCTGGGATCCCCAGGAATCAAAGCATGTGCTTCACCACTGAGCTATGTCCTCTTCCCTAATTTTAGGAAGCTGGTTTATAATGATCCAGACCTCTAGTCAGTCTATTGCAGTACTGTATACTGTGGCTCTCTTCAGTCTCTGGTAGCTGTTTCCCATCGCCTACTACTTGATCCTTTTAACTGGGCTTGGAACAGTCTTGATGCCAAGGCTGTTAGTGAGCTAAAGCTCTCACCATGTGCTGATTTTAATTTAGCCGTTTTTCCTTTGATGCAAGCTGCCTTGTAAATAATTTGATGGGAAGGCGGAATATCAATATTTTACATATCTAAACAAATGAATAGTTTCCTGCTGATTCAAAACACTCATTTGTCCATTTATCGCACATTACAGTATTCACAGGATGTACATACAGTTCTCTTACACGGAAGTGATATCCATACAGGAAAATCATTGGTGGCGAAGCAAACAATCAAGTCACACCCTAACATTGTGTAGAGACAGCACCTTCTGTAATGTCATGATTTCTTTTTTAATCTCTAGAGTACAAGGTTCTACTTTGTCTTTAATGGAATAGTACAATTTTGCCTCTCAGGCAATTTTCCTTTTAAAGTAGTTTAAAGATCTCTAGTTATTCAGCATATCAACTGGAAGTTAATTAGATCAGTTATGTATCTTCTTTTTTTAATGTGCCAGTACATTCATGCTTAAGGATTTGCTGGTGAACTCTATGTAGGGAGATCAATCAGCTTGCATTAAATGGAGAAACAGGATGAAACGAACTTACAGGTGGAAAAATGAGAAACTGAGGAAATCCAAAACTGACAGATTTGTCCATCCCTAGCTTAGACTTTTAGTCAAAATAGACAGCATGGGACATAGTTCAGGATATGTTTGACTCTCTCTAACTGAAATCAATAGAACTATAATGAGTTTAACTTGGATGAGTGGAGTCCTTGGTTTGGACTAGCATGAACTGAACTGAGAAATCAAAATATTTCCAAGGTGCAAATGTAACTTAACATACTGGTACAGAAAAACAAATGACCCACCCCACCCCACAGCTCAAAGAACTTCTGTGATAATGAGAATTAACAGAAGTCACTGGGAGTCAGGAGATCCGGGTTCTAGTCCCCACTCGGCCATGGAAGCTCACTGGGTGACTTTGGGCCAGTCACAGACTCTCAGCCCAACCTACCTCACAGGGCTGTTGTGAGGATAAATGGAGAGGAGGAGGATTATGTACACCGCTTTGGGCTCATTGGAGGAAAAAAGACAGGATATAAATGTAATACACGCAAAATACAAATATTTGTTTTTATACAAAAAATAAAATTTGGGAGTAGTGGCCCATCCCCTGACCTCAATTTTCAGCTCACTGGTAGCTAGCTATTTAACCCAGCCCACCATTAAAATGGTGCCTTCCAGGGGTTCTATCTCCCTTGTCTCAAATGTCAAAGAGAAGATCCCCTCAACATTCAGAGAGAGGGAACCACTTCAACTCAAAGATTAGATCAAGTGTGCTTGGAGGCTTATGCTACCTTTGTTATTGCCCAGTGATATGATTTTCTTTCTGCTTTGAGTATTTCTTGCCCACTTATTGTGGAAAAATCTTGAATAATACAATGCAACTTACAGCTAACTTCTAAATTTGCACAGCTTGCAGGTAGAAATCTGTCAACCTGGAATCAACAGATTTATAAATATCTTAAAATGCCCAAAATAAAATCTGAACTGTTAGAAGTGGAAAAGCTGACACATCAAGTTAAAGTTCTATGACAAGAAGAAGAGAGAAACAAAATTAAGACACTCGTTTAGATATCAGATGGAGTTTGGGGAGGGCTAAAGAAAGCCTGAGAGTTAAAAGGTGAAAGTGACTCTGAAGATGGTGAAGCGTGTGTGTGCATAAGAGAGAGAGAGAGAATGAATGTAATGAAAACGAATGCAAAAGAAAAATCAAGTTAACATTATTTTATTAAACATTATGGCTTCTGTAAATAACACAAAAATTGTTAGCTCGCATAAAGCTGAAGATGGCAAAATGGCAAAAAAATTGTAGGGTAGATGACATTGATTTATTTATTAGATTCGTATTTCAGTTTTCAACCATCAGATTCTCGAAGCAGTTTACTTTTTAAAACACAAATTTAATTTTAGGATGTTTTTTATGATGTTTCATTGCTATTTTAATATGTGTGCCATGTTTTTAATCAGTTTTATGTAGTTTATCATATTTTATATTTACTGTTGTTCCCCGCCTCGATCTAAATGGAGAGGCGGATAAGAAATACATTTATTATTATTATTATTATTATTATTAACATCTTCTAAACTCTTGCCAACTTCTAATAACTATCTCTTCCCCACCATTTCAAATCAATTAAACAACAACAGTAACAACAAAAAACACCACATAATTATACTCTCTGCTCCAAAGGAAAGTTCTTAAAGATAGCTGCATATTCCCAAGAGGTCAGTGTCCTCGAGTTGGGCATTATCCTTTGGCAAATACTTAAAGGCTACTGTCCCATCCTGTCCCATGGGCTGCAGAGTTCTTTAATGTTCCAAGACCCAAGGCAGAGCAGAATTCTGTTTCAAACGTGCTTTGCAGGGAACCAGATTTAGGCCAAGAAACTTCCTAACAGTGAGAGCTGTTTAGCAGTGGAAGTGCCTGCCTCTGTCAGGGTTGCTGAAGCTGCATCCTACATTGCAGAACCAGCACAAAACAGGGAGTTGGATTAGATCATATCCAAGGGCCCTTCTAACACTATGATTCTATGCTAGTACATAAGGGATGGCAGTTGCCGGGGAAAGCCAGCAGGCACCGAAGGACCTGGCTGAGGTACAGGGTGGAGGAATGCCCCTGCACTCTGCACCTTGGCTGGGGAGGCTTTGGTGTACACATGGGCTTTCCCCAGCATACACCAGAGCCAAATGAGACATTACAGGGTGTGACCCTGCTGGTGTCATTCAGTTTGCAGAGGCCAGTAATCCATTCGAAATTCCCCACCCCTACTACAAATCAAAGATGGGTAACCTTTTTAATGTTGAGGGCTATGTTCCCTTGGTGCTAATCTCTTAGGGGGCTTCGAATCGGGGATAGGCAGGCAGGCCTGAAGCCCAACGAGGCTGGGACTGCCCCATTATCTCTATCTGCCATCCCATTTCCTCTCATCTGTCTCCCAACCCACTAAAATTTCCTCTGCCCATGCTGCAATTAAGCTTACAAAAATGACATCTTTTCTAAGCCTAATTCCCACATGGGAGGAAAGTTTTCTGGGACAACTGCAGAACTTCCCCTTCTGTGCCATCCTTTGAAAATCCCCTCTACTGCAATTTGTATTGGAAGGGGGCCGATTTGGTAGTTCTCCATCCATGCTTTAAGTAATATATTTGTAACAGTTACTCAAAATCATCTTGATTTTTATCAGAGTATTCAAATCTGATAGCCCAGATAGCAGATTAACTGAAAGTTTCCTCCTAAGCGTTCTACAGATATGACAGTATAACATATAAGAGAGGTTTTCTATTGTGTGTGAGCCACATTTACACAGATGTCGATTCACAGGTATTTATAAGTTAACGGCTAGCTAAATATTGAGACAGTGTTTGAAACCTGAGTGCAGCAAAGGCCCTTCGTAATGAACATAATGTTAGGTCATGAAAATAACTCCCTAAATTATGTGACTCTTTTATATAAGAGTACTAAGAAAAAAGCAGAAATGAGTCATGTACTATTGTGCAGCTGAGTCCCATAATTGGTTCTTAACTCCTACTTCGTCCCATGTTAAATCTATACCCCTTAGAATCAATCTAGAAGGAATAGTGGCAGACCCAACTCGGATCCAGCTGAATCTATAAAAAGTGTGGCGCAGAGGCATTGATTGAAAGAGCATAATAATAATAATAATAAATTTATTTCTTACTAGGTTGTCAGCCTGGTCTTGGCTGACTGTAGTAAGTTCTTCCCAGAGGACCTGAGCATGGGATTGTATGGGGGAAGGCGATCCCGCAGGTAACCTGGACCCAAACCATGTAGGGCTTTAAAGGTAATGACCAACACTTTGTACTTTGCCTGGAAACTAATTGGCAGCCAGTGGAGCGATTTTAAAGCTGGCGTAATATGGTCACCCCTAGGTGTACTGGTGACCAACCTGGCTGCCATACTTTGAACTAGTTGAAGTTTCCGGACTAGGCACAGAGGTAGCCCTATGTACAGCACATTGCAGAAGTCAAGTCTCAAAGTTACCAGCATGTACATTACTGCCTATTACTGCCTCCAAGCATTCATTCAGAGGAGACACGCTATCCTTAGCTGACGCTGTTATCGAAAGCATAGAGAAACATATTTGGGTGTCATCTGCATACTGATAGCACACTGCCTCATACCTCCAGATGATCTCTCCTAGCGGTTTCATATAACTGTTAAACAGCATTGGGGAAAGGATGGCACAGCAGCTCCTTCTTTGCAGAGCAGCTATCCCCAAGCATCACCATCTGGAACCTGCCTGAGAGGTAGGACCGCAACCACTGAAGCACAGTGCCCCCTATTCCCAATCCCCTCAGGTTTTCCAGAAGGATACCATGGTCGATGGTATCGAAAGCCACTGAGAGGTCCAGAAGTACCAAAAGGGACACACTCCCCCATTAATACTCAAGCGTAGATTATCCACTAAGGCTACCATAGCAGTCTCAACTCCGTATCCTGCTCTGAAGCCAGTTTGAAATGGGGCTAGAAAATCAGTGTCATCCAAAACAGCATGGAGTTGGAATGCAACTGCCCTCTCAATCACCTTGCCCAAAAATTGAAGATTTGATACTGGCCTGTAGTTATTAAGGTTCAGGGGGTCCAGGGAGGGCTTTTTTAGAAGTGGCCGTACCACTGCTTCTTTGAAACATGATGGAAAACTCCCCTCCCTGAGAGATGCATTAATAATATATTGTAATTGTGATCTAACTGCATCTCTTCCCTGGCCGACCAGCCAAGAAGGACAGGAATCGAGAGAGCAAATTGTCCTCCTCACTCGTCCAAGCAGCTTGTCCACGTTTTCGGTACTCACCAACTGAAACTGATCCAGTGTAATCCTACTCATGGAATTGCTGGACACTCCATTGTCAGCCTCTGCTATAATGATGGCATCTAAGTCAGCTCTTATCTGAGAGATTTTATCTGTGAAATGATCGTTAAAGGCATCACAGCGAACTACCGAAGGCTCTAAGGTCAGATTCAGGGGGGAAGGTGCCTGGGTTAGACCCCTCACCACTCTGAACAGTTCTGCTGGATGTGAATTCGCAGACGTAATGCGTGCAGAGAATAAAGCTTTCTTCGCTGCACGTGTTGCTACCCCATAGGAACAGAGATGTTCTCTATGTCGTGTCTTGTCAGATATAAGTTGAATTTTCTGCCACTGGCACTCCAGTCATCGTCCTTCCCGCTTCAACTCCCTGAGGTCTTCTGTATACCAGGGCGCCCGGTTAGAAGCTGGTCAGAGAGGACGTTTGGGGGCAATCGTGTTATTATTATATTATTATTATATTTATTTATATCCCACCTTTTTCCCAATAATGGGACTCATTAGCCCTAGTTAGGTCTTGATTCCATCTATTGACCAGGGCTTCTACAGGATTGCAAACGATACCAGCCATAGAACCCTGTAAGGCTTTCTGGAATCCAGAAGGATCCACCAGCCATCGAGGGTGGACCATCTTAATAGGTCCACCACCCCTTCAGGGGCAGGTGGTAGCCATGATACTAACCTTGACCAGAAAATGGTCTGTCCATGACAATGCGGAGGTATTTGTTACTTCCGCCCACAGATCTGTCTGTTCAGAACTGAAAACAGCATCGAGGGTGTGACCTGCTGAATGTGTGGGTACAGAGACCAATTGGGATAGGCCCATGGTTGTCATGGATGCCATGTACTCCCGAGCTGCACCTGGCAAACTGGCCTTGAATGGGATGTTGAAGTCGCTCAGGACCAAAAGCCTGGGCGAATCCAACACCAGCTCCGAGACCAGTTCCGTGAGCTCGGCCAGGGAGTCTGATAGGCAGCGGGGTGGCCGGTACACTAACAGAATCCCTAGTCTATGCCTGGTCTTCAGACTCAGGTACACACACTCAATGTGATTCAATTCACGAACAGGAAGTCTGGTCAGGTTAAGATTATCCCTATAGACCACAGCTACTCTGCCCCGCCCCCGCCCACTTTTCCTCGTCTGCTCACTAATACAGTACCCAGCTGGGAAGGCCTGCACCCATGTCGGGCCACTGTCATCTCCCAGCCAGGTCTCTGTGAAGCATGCCAGGTCAGCCTCCTCATCTGAAAGAAGGACATAGATGATATTTGTTTTATTTTTAACTGACCTGGCTTTACATAGGAGCGATTCTGGGTAAGGAAGAGCTGAAGCCTCCCCACCCTGCCAGCTTTCATCCAGTTTTTGGGTGAAAACACCTCACCCATTATTATTTTTTTACATGGCAGGGATTGCTATTGGTTTGGGAAGCCCACTGGACAATCGTGAGAAAACTAGGGGAGTGGTGGGGTTCAGAAAGGGATATAGTTAGCAGAAGTACAGCTAGCAGAAATGTACATCACCCATCTTTTGTCATGCTCATACATGCGCTACAGCATTTAAAGCCCACAAGAGGAGGGATTTCAGGAATGCAAAACGAACACAGGGAATTGCTTCATGTGTTCACAGCACTGTCAATCAGTGAAGTAACAAAAATACCAGCATATTTTAGCTGAAAGCTATTACTGCCAGTAAATAAGCCCATATGAGAGGCCTTCAATCTTTTAGAATGGGCAATAAACTGCACAAAAGCCAGGAAACTAGAAAACTATCAGTAGTTAGAGAAAAGGGGGTGGGGGCAGGGGAGAGTGTTCTGAGGAACCCTAAAGGGCTGGTTTGGGGCCCTGGGACTGAGGTTCTGTACCTCTGCTTTAGGCATTGATTGGGAAAGTGAGATGAGGTCTGGGCCTGATAAAGATGCTGCCTTATATCACAAAATAGAGCTATTTTCCCATCTAGGGAAGGGTTATAGCTTAGTGTGACAGAGCACATGTTTTGCATACAGAAGGTCCCAGGTTCGATCTCCAGCTTCTCCAGGTAGGGTGAGGAAAGAATCCTGCTTGAAACCCTGGGGAGCCACTGCCAGACAGTGTTGACAATACTGGGCTAGATGGACCAATGGTCTGATTCAGTATAAGGCAGCTTCCATATTGTCTACACTGATGAGCCTTGGCTGTCCAACAGAGTCTTTCCCATCACCTGCTACCTAAGGTCCTTTTAACAGTAGATGCTGGGAATTGCACCTGGAACTTCTACATGCAAAGTGTGTGCTCTACCACTGAGCTACAGTCCCTGCCCAAATAGTCCACCAATGCATGCCAATAACAGGATGGAGGAATCAAAGGGAAGACTGCAGCTTCCAAAGCCTCATTTCCACATCCATAGAGAAACCAGCATCGCACTGAGAACCTAGTTTCAAGAACAAGAGCTACTACAGTCTCAAGTGTGTATGCTTAGAAAGCATACAGAAATCAATGGGGGTTCCTTCCAAGTGAATATAGTTAATATCAATCTGTATGTTACAGGAACACTACCTTTGATGTTTTCTTTCATTCTTTTTTAACTATTTTAATTTACTAGCAATAGGGATTGCCCTACGAATTCTGAGGACAATCCCTATTACTTTTGAGTTCATCGTCAGCAAGCCATTTCCCCTGGGAACCCTCTTTCTAATAAGCGTAGTAGTTGTCTATATAACCTCTATACTGGGCCAGATCTACATCAAACAGGATATAACACTTTGAAAATGTTTTGAAAACTGTATATGGACTGTATCCTGGGCCCAACTATTGTCACTACTGTTAGAAACCATTTTAAAGCAGTGGCAGAGATCCTGCCCTGGTTAGCCTACTTCCCCTATGTCTAGCAAATTCTATAAAATCTGTAAATGTACATGGTTTACAAACAATATTAAATAAATCTTCTGATTACACAGGTTGGTATATAGGTAGTATACAACAGAGGCAGGCAGCCTTTAGGCTTGTGGGATCTATTTTGTTTTTTACTTGAGCCCCAAAATCTAACAAAATAGTGGTGTGGCAGGTAGGGGGTGGGAGAAGACATATATTTAGGCTTAGAATTAAGGAACAGGGTGCTTCTGAGCATTTGCTATACCCCAAAAATTGTTTTTAATACAAGAAATGAGCTCACAATTCTTTCACACACTAACCCATTCCTGGTTCTCAAACCTTCAAACTTTCTTTGTTTCAACATCCTAATTTAGGCGTACCCCCGCACACACACACACAGAGAACTCCAGCCTTTCTGTTGTTGCTATTGTAAACAACTGGGATGTACTACAATTCACCCAGAAAGCTATCAGTAGATCCCAATCTACCTTCTGCTCACCTTGGTATACAAGATGTGCTTTGAGGATCAAAAGCAGAAGTGGCCAGCATCTGAACATTCTCTTTTTAAAGCAGTGCAAACATATCACCAAAAGAGGAACACATAATCCCAATCCAGCCTTACACAAGGCATTCTAATTTCATCACCATTTTATGGCCAAGATCTCAACATTCACATGGGGAGGGGGGAATGCTTCCCAGTTTTGCAAATAAGGTATTTTGAAATACAGAGCTTGAAAGCAAAAACAAAGAAACAAAACGGAAGTGTTAACTTCTTTAAACTTTTTTTGGTATCCAACATGAGCACCTGAAGCTTTATTCCCCTATTCTCAGCAGTTTTAAAGCACTCTGTATGTCAACACCAGCTGCAATTGTCAGCACTCAGCACTTTAGAGTGGCGGGGGCGGGGGGGGGGAGAGAAGAACAGCAGATATTCAAGAGACACCTGTAAAACAATAGGTCAGGCAGCAGTGCTGGCTCCAGGTTATTGAAAGCCCTAAGGGAAGACACCTTCAATGCCCCCCCTCCCTCAGTGAGTCTACCTTCTGTCCATCATTGTCACCAGCTGCTCCTCTCATCCTCTTTCTCAGCATCACTACCGCTTGCTTGCTTGCTTGCTTGCTTGCTTGCTAAGCAGAGAGCCAGTGAGCAAGTCGGCCGTGGCACGAACTGCTCCTCTTCCTCATCACCACTGTTGTCTGGGCCAGAGCGAGAGACAAATGAATAAGCAAGCTGCAGTGGTGAAGAGGAGAAGCAAGTCCAGGGGGCTCTGGTCAGGGGGCCCTTGCTGGAGAGTGGGCCCTTGTCAAGTGCCCGACTTTGCCTACCCTTGATGCCAGCTCTGTCAGAGCATAGTTAAGCCCCAATGAGTACAGTGGGGTTTACTCCCCAAGTAAGTGTGCACAGGATTACAGGCTACAATGTAGTAGGACTTATTTCTGAGTAACCATACATAGGGATCATAGATGTTCTTTAACCAGTATCACCTCATACTTTACTCCACCCTAATTAATCTGCAAACGCATCGTATAATAAAGTACTGTACTACTCACTATCACCAAAAAGTATTAGAATCCCCACTTCATTCATAAGCATGTAATGGAAATGAAAGAAAAGGCAGACCCTTTTCACAACCTTGTCCGAGAAGGATACAGTAGTTATAAAAGTGTAAAGGAATAACTAATCCCTGTTGTCATCTTAAGTATGCACCCACAGAAATTCAATGTCCAGGTAAAGAAAAAAATGGATTAGATGGGAAACAATCCAGACAACTAAGGATGCAATCCTACGCATGTATATTTAGGAACAAGCCCCACTGAACTCAATGGAGCTTAATTCTGAGTAAATATTCATAGGATTGTGTTAAAAAATTTTTTTAAAAAAACACCCATACTCAGCATCTCTAGTAAATACAGGAGATGTCCCACTCTAACAGATACCCTTTCAGTCACTGCACTATAATTTATTCAGTAGGATTATTTCTTATATTTTTATCCTGTTTCTCAGCCAAACATTGGCTCCCCAAAGCAACTAAAATACAATACAAATTTCTGCTAGAGGATGTGGGTTCTGCAGGAGGATGTAGATGTAACTGGAGATGCATCCAGGCATGACAGAGGAGACAGCAGGGAGCTACAAGCATTATTCACTTGCACTAGATTTTCCTATATATACAAATGCTCATTTTTATTTAAAAGTCTTGTTTGTCTTGGTATACACAACAAAAAGGGATCGAGGAGCCATCCAGATAATTGCATAGAGAAGGGCAAGTCTTGCTGAAGAAGAACCAGGATGGCTTCTGCAGAGGTGAAGTCCTGTCTCACTCACCTTTTACTGTTCTTTGAGAATCAACAAGCATGATTCTCAGAACAAAATCATAACCTGGGGATTATCCAGTAGACATTAGACCTTCAAAAAGCTTTTGACCAAGTTCCTGACAAAAGATTCATGTGCAAATTTAGCAGCCATGGAGTAAGAGGAGACGTCCTCTTATGGAAAAGAACAGAAAGGACGGATAAGAATAAATGAACCATTCTCACAAAGGAGGGATGTAAACAGTGAAATCCACTCAGGATTTTGGGACCAGTGCTTTTTAACTTTTTCATAAATTATCAGGTGCTAGCAGTGAGTGGTGATGTGTAATAATGTCAGTCTTTTTTTAAAAAAAAAAGTCACCATGGAGTAAATGTAAACTGCATTTTTGAAGGTTTTATATGGAGTCACATCTGAAGGAAGTTCTCACATAGCAACCCTATGCATGTTTACTCAAAAGAAAGTCCCTTTGTGTTCATTAGAGCTTACTCCCTGGAAAATGTGCATAGGATTGCAGCCTCACAAACTACTAAAAAACAGAATTCTACACACAAAGTGTCCTTCTAGATGACAACCAAAGAAGTAGGAGGTATGCATGTGTGTGAATCCTAAATTAGCACTATAGTAGTGCTAGCCCTCCTCAGCAATAATATCACTCTTTCTAATCCCCACAGCTGCAAGGAGCAGCAAGGAATGAGAAAGGGAAGATAAGACAGCCACAAAAGCCATAATCATGACAGCGATGGGGGCGAAATTTGTTCGGTTCATGTCCTAATCTCGCACTTTTGAACCCTGAAACTTCAAAATTTGCATTTTTCCAAAGTTTGCAATGAAATTCTTCAATTAAAAAATACATACAAAAATGTCTACATTAGGGGGAAATGTACACAAAAGTCCCAACAGATTTTCATGTGAATCGTTTTTTAAAAAATATATATCAAAGTTCAGGATGAAAATAACATCCAAAAATGCATTATATTAGGAAACTTACTAGGAAAAAAAGTGTATATTTTGTGCAAAGACTTTTTCCTGTGTTGGCCCCAAACTATGGATTGTAACCCCAACAATTGCCCCCCCCAGCCCATTCTCTTGGCTTTTAAAAAGGATAAAAAAGGGAATAAAGACTTATCTTTTTAATTTAGCTTTATAAAATGTGTAGATTTACTGTTTTTACTATTTTTCATATTTTTGATTTTTTTACTGTTTTATTAAGATTTTATTGTTTTAAGATATTATTGTTTTATGTTATACTACACCACCTTGATGGCTTTTTAGCAGATAAGGCAGTATAAAAATGTTAATAAAAAATTAATTAGGCAAAATTGTGTATAAAATGTATTTTGGGGGAATGCGTACAGACATTTGTATGAATTTTCATGCAAATGGTTTTGAATTAATGATCTTTTTTTTTTAATTCTCTAAGTTTGGGATGAACCAAATTTAAGACTGGAAAAATGAGAAACGCAGGGAAACCAAAATTGAGAGATCCATCCATTCCTAGATCACAGTAGCCCTTGTCCCTCTCTAATTTCCATCTTGATCAATAGCATTGTGCTATGGAGCGTTTTTCTCCACCACTCCCTCTGTGTGGTTCACTCACCCTCTAAGCTGTTGGCTACAGCTACTTTGTTGGAAAAAATATGAAAACAAAGAGGACACAGGGATGATGTTTGTAAAAGACACTCTGAAGAGTAAGAGTTGTTTTGTTAAAGTGTATGAGTGCAGACCAATAATATTTTTAAAACTTTGGTGAAATTGACATGGTTTCCACATCCCACACATACACTCATGTCTGCGGCGAATAAGGGCCTATACAAATGACAAACCTATTACGTTTCATATACTCTGAACTCACTGCAAAAATGGAAAATGTCGATCGATGATGACGATGATGATGACAATAACGATAGTGGCAGCAGTGGAGAGGATGGGTTTTGCTGGGATTATACACCACTATTAACCACTAGGTGAAACAACACCCCTAGAATTAGCTCAACCCGGCATAGACTGTGGTACAATTACAGCATAAATAGATAAATCATGATAAATCAGCACTTAAAGAAACAAGAGGAGGGACAATATGGGCAGGCAACATTCCAGGAAAAAAACTGTATCATCTAAATATTTAGTATAAACTCAGTGATTGAATGTATGATTCTACAGGGATCCAGAAAAATGATCTAATCAGAGTTTTATTACAAAAACCTCAGTATTAAACAAATACTTAAATTGAGTCTAGTATTTTTCATCACTGCCTGACCAGACCTAGCTTGAAGGGGAGGGAGGGAGAGAGAGGGGGAGGGAGAGAGAGAGAGAGAGAGAGAGAGAGAGAGAGAGAGATTGAACCCTAAATAAAACCTGGCTCATAACTGCTCCAGATTCTAGTATATTAGAACTAGGGGAAATGGACTTTTAAATGTTACAGTAAATAGTGATAATAATAGAGAAAACAACTAGTATGGGGCTAAGCTCCTGCTTCAAATCTTGGAGGATGCTTATTTCTCAGTGAGCTGGTATATGTTTACATAGCCATAATGCCTCACTAAATAGGACAAATGTAAAAGAGTGGATCAACAACAAAAATCCCACAAACTTCTGTATTTTTTTACTTCTTGTATCATCATCTTAAAAAAAAAAAAAGATGATTCAGAATTGTTTGATGACATCATTTCCCCCCAAATATCTGAGGTCAGCTGTCGCTGTACATTGGTTCTTTAGAATTTTATTGATTGAGCCTTTTATCACTTTTTCCAAGTATTTTGAATAGGATCAATAACTTGCTAATTGGCCTGTAACTTCTTGCTGTTTTGATGAGACATTCTGCTGCTAAGCAGTACCAGCGAACTAAATGAACATCGTTAAAAAAATTTCAGGCTCAAGGTTCAAATGACGAAATGGAAAGGAAAAAATGGTGTGAGGGGGAGAAACCTGGAAAAGATCTACCAGTAGAAGTTATTTCAATGGATTTTTTCCATGCTGGGAACATATTGTATAGTGATAGACAATGGCAATTTAGCTTGTGCAATAGAAAGCCAAGATGTGATTTGGATTGTAGCAGAGATTTTAAAGGGTTACAATTATTTGATTCAAAAACAAATGAAAGGCTAGTGGGTGGAAACTGAACCTAGGCAAATGCAAAGTCCATACGAGGAATACATTTTTAAGAGGATAATCTTAAACTGGAACAAACAGCCAAAGAAAGCAGCAGCCTTTTATTTGGAAAAAAATCCCTTTTTTTAATAGTAAATCTGTCTGCTAAATTCTGAAAGTAGTAGTACATTAATGTATTTATTGGAGCCAATTAATATGTCACGGTGTCATGGTATACCTTTGGGGTTCACCAGATCAACTTATGAGTCTCCTCCGGCAGGTCATTCCACAGTCTGGGAGCGGCAGAAGAAAAGGTCCTCTGGGTTACGGTTGTCAGCCTAGTCTTGGCCGACTGTAGTAAGTTCTTCCCAGAGCGTGTGGGGCAGATTGTATGGGAGAAGGCGATCCCGCAGGTAACCTGGACCCAAACCATGTAGGGCTTTAAAGGTAATGACCAACACTTTGTACTTTATACTAATTGGCAGCCAGTGGAGCGATTTTAAAGCTGGCGTAATATGGTCACCCCTAGGTGTACCAGTGACCAACCTGGCTGCCATATTTTGAACTAGTTGAAGTTTCCGGACTAGGCACAAAGGTAGCCCTATGTACAGCGCATTGCAGAAGTCGAGCCTCGAAATTACCAGCGCGTGCACTACTGTTTTTAGGTCTTCCAACTCTAGGAAGGGGCGCAGCTAGCATATCAGGAGTCTTCACCAACCATATTTGGAAAATGACAAGGACGGGACCTTGGACTTTTTGCCTGCAAGACAAACACTCCACCACTAAGCTGCAGTCCTTACCCAAAACACTTCAACAAAGGGAGGAGTCCAGATCCCACACAACTACGCAATTATTGGACAAAGGCACAATTGTCGGGAAAGGTCCTCTCAGTGCACACAAAGAATAAGAAGCACAATAAGGGACAATCTGTGCATTCTAAATCTAGCATGACATAGAACTTGTGAACTAAACTGAAAATCATCCCTCCTGTGTGTTTTGGCCACAGATGCAAGGAACGTAGTTCACAAGAGTGAATTTCAAACAGTTCTCTCATTAGCCACGTCTGTTTCTTTCTCCTGCATAAAGTTTATTTCAAGCATCTCCAGGACATTCGTTGACTGACATCAACACAATTAGTCCTCACTGAATGAGGGTTGAAACTTGTAATGGGCAAATTATGGATTATTAAATAAATAAAATAACCAAACAAATCTACTAGGTTGTGGTATCACAATTCATAACCTTCCCTTCGAGCCTTTCTAACATAAATATTACAAGGTTGATAATTTCCATCCTTCAGCTTTCTTATCTCTAAACTTATTATTTCGAATTTCTGTCACTTTTTTCAGTTCTTTCAATTTGATTTATTATTTTCATTCTGTCTTTTCGTCATAACGCAGTTTACAGGATTAAAATCAGTAAGGCACTTAAAACATACATAAAAAACAGTCATCTTGAAAACTAAATCATATGAAATGGCAGCAAATAAAACCAAATCCAAAATAGCACATTAAAAACTATACACCGGGGGGGAGATCTCAAAAAACAAAGGTACACTGAAACTGAAAAAAAAAATCAATAAACATCAAAATACTAAAGAGGGTGGGGAGTCTGGCAGATCTCAGAGGAGCGGATATTCCATATTTGTTTTAATTGTGGTCTGTTTCAAACTATACTTTAAATTCTATATTGTATTATCTTTGGATGGTTCACCCTGATATGTGGGGTATAAATATATTAAACAAACAAATTTGGTGCTATCACTGAAAAGATCCTGCCATGGGTATCCACCAATCTGATCTCTAATGGCAAGACAAGAAATTAGAAAAGGCAGCGATTATTTATTTTATTTATAAAAACATTGGTATCCCGTTCTCTATCACTAGGATTTCAGGGCAGCGTGCAGATAAAATCTCAACAATATTAAATAATAAATAATATTCACAGTTAAAAATGTATTCAATCATTAACAGATTAAAGCCAGTAGAATTTTTTTTAAGCAAGAAAAACAATTAAAAACAATTAAAACTATGTGCAACCATGGAGAATTTAGCCCTCAAAGGCCTTGATAAAAAGACAAGTTTTAACTTGGCGTGCAAATGAAGCCAGTGTCGGCACCAGTTGGGCCTCCAAAGGGAGGTTATTCCACCTTCTAAGCCACAAGTCTCCCACTCCAACTGAAGAACCAGTGCCATTCTCTTCCCCATTGCTCCCACTAGTACTCTTGTCTGAAGGCTTCCTGTACGATACACTCCAGGACACTAAGAATCTTGGACTTTTGTATCCTATTCCTATTTTTGTATTCATGGAATTTGCAGTAGCATCTTGCCTGGGCTCAGAGCACATTGTGTCCCTTCAGCCGCACAGACACGATTATGGGAAGGCAGGAGTTCTTATTTTACTATGAAAGTAAAACTCCTCCTCCTCCTCCCCTCCCACATACATACACATGCTTTATATCTGAACAGGGTGCACATGTGAATAGTGGCTGCATTATATGAGGTTTGGCATTGAAACGGGGGGGGGGGGGTTGGCACTGCTTCCCTCTCTTCCTGCTGTCATTCAGTTGTTCCCGTGCCTAAAAGAGTATTTGGGGCCTCTGAGATTAAACCTAGCAAGGAAACCTTCTGTGTTGTCACTGATGGTCAACTACTAAATTCAGGTTCCATACAGGTGTTGGTAACTTAACTTATTTGTTTATGAAAAGACAAGTATTTTTTTATGCCATCTCTCAGGGCAGAAAAGTTTTCACTTGTTGATTCATAAAAATAACATAGAAATCATTTAAAAATATGAAACACACGTAAGATGCGAAAATTTAAAAAGCAGCATAAAACAACTTAAACCCTGACCAGAAAACTACAACAGGTTTATTAGGGCTTCATACAGCTTCCTGGCAGAGCTCCTAACATTGGCATGCAACAGGGATTCTCCTAGAGCAGGAGTGGACAACTTTGGAAAGTCTAGGGACCATTTTTGCCCCCCAGACCCTCCCTCCCATGGGTTATCGTCTACCAGGTGACCAAAACCCCCGGATATTTTTTTAAAAAAATGGAGGGGAAAGGTGTCTGGAGCAATATATCTGGCTTGCAAACAAGCTAGATTTGACATTTTGGATACTCCATAGTGGTCTGGTTGCCATTTTTTCTGTAAAAAAACATTCAACCTTCGTTTAGGGGGAAGGGGGGCTGCACTGGGGGTGACAGGGGCCATGTTTGCAGGGGCCACAATTGCCCACCCATGTCCTAGAGCCAAAGTACATGTTGTGCGAATCAAGTATTATTATTATTATTATTATTATTATTATTATTATTATTTACACTTATATACCGCCCCATAGCCGAAGCTCTCTGGGCGGTTTACAAAAATTAAAAAGATTGAGCATTAAAAAGACACATGTAGCATGTAGCAGAGGGTTATCTTTTTACTTCTTCTAGTGTAAGCATTCACAGCCCCAATTTGGATGGTGACCACTGCATTCTGGGATAGGAGAATTAAATATTTTCCTCCCACCACTATTTCCCCCCAAAATACCCCCCCACAGGGGGAGGGGGGGTTCAACAAAAGAAAACATTCACCGTTGGCATCAATGGAAGCTTTTTTCCTTTAGTTAACCCTTACCACATGGGGGGGGGGATTTGAGGAGAAACCAGTGGAGGTGAAGGCTTAATCCTCTCTCGGAGCATGTAACACATGTTTACACTAGAGTAACTAAAAAGATAACCCTGAGCTACACACTGCACAATTAGTGTAACTTGTAGTTTGGCTCCTAGTCTCAAGATATTCTGTACTCAAGGGGAAAGTGCATAGTTACTTCACTGTGCCTGAATAAAATACACCTGCCTTGAACCTGTGTGGAAAAAAGACAGAAAGAGAAGGAAATGACAGATTTGGCTTTTTTTTTTTCAAGTTCCCCCTGATCCTGAGCAGGCCTGTGTAGATCTAACTACACTACAAATTTCACTGTCAATACCATCATCCCACTCCAGTTTAAGTGCATTAACACTACTTGACTTCAATACCTTATCTGTCAGCCTATTATAGCTATTCTCTCCTCTAGCCATAATACTCTTCCTTAAATGCTACTTATAAGCACTATATGCCTCATTGACTTAACCCCTGCCAGTTTCTGTGGTCTCACAGTTTAGCCCAATAATAACCTTGAGCTCCTTTTAAATGCTTCAGTCCTGTCACTTTCTAATCATCTCTTCTCTAAACTCAGTAATCTCAGTTGCAATCTCTCCCCTACATCTAAAACCCACTAATCTAATTAGCAATTTAGTCACCTTACCTAGATTCTGCCTCCAATTTATCTTCAAGCCATTGACCTGAAAAAGTGAAGCAAGTCTCTCTGAACAACTAACAGGTGGGACCTGTAACAAAATATTGCAGCACGAAATGCTTCCTGTTCAGGATTCCAGCCATTCCATTCCACTCCTTCTTCCCTATTGCCCAAGTTTTCCATTTGCACATCCCCACTAATTTTCCATTCTGTTGCCACTGGGTGCACTAAGTCCTCACTGGGGTGTTTTGAAGTTTTCCCCATACATCCCCCCCCAAAGGGTGGGTTGTTGTTGTTGTTTTTGTACTTCTGCGATCAAGCCTCCTGATACCTCATTCTTGTGGATGGTAGGTGCCATTTTGGCTACATAAGGCTTAAGCAATAGCACTTACATCCTGAACTTTGGAAATATAGCCTTTGATGGGCTTTTCTCATGCATCTGCATACGCCATAGATAGGGAACATGGCTTGGGTCCAGGTTATCTGAAAGACCGTATTCTCCCTTAGGAGCCTGCCTGTGGCGAGATCTTCATGGGAGGCCCTTCTCTTGGTCCCACCACCATCACAAGCACGCTCTGGAACTCCCTTCCCACGGGAGCTAGACTGGCTCCCTCTTTGCTATACTTCTGGAGGCAGGCAAAAAATTTTTGCTCCGGCAGGCCTTTGGGGAATAGTCTAGACTTCTGTTTATGCATTGGATTTTTAAAAATTATTGTTATTTGTATTTTAAATGTTTTAATATTACAACAGGTTTAATTATATTTTTAACTTTCGTATATTTCTATTTATATGTTTTAATTGTATATGTTTTAATTTTGTAAAGCCACCTTAAAAAGGGGTATATGGTGCCTATGGAAACGAAGACACCCTTGGACACTTGCCCCACCCCTCCTACCAATTTTTGCTTTTCAAAACAAATTAACAGAAATCCTTACTTGCAGCAGCTGGGATTGCTTCAAAGCAAAGTGAGGGCCTCTAGCTGCTCCCATCTTCTTTTCCCATGAATGCCTCTGGGCCACACATGGGGCTCAGAGACATTCTTAGGAAGTGAAGATGGAAGGTGGCTGTAGGCCAGTGCTTTCATCTGCAGCCTGCCCAGGACAGTTTCTGAAATTGGCAAATGCACCCATGGGTCCGAATAGCCTGCCTGCCCCTGACCTAACCTAGCGGTTATCACAATATCTTGTCACAGGGAGCTGTATGAGTTAATTATGAATTATGTGAAGAACTTAATTTTGTTTATCTTGTCTTTACTGGCAAACCATTTCATTAGGTGACTCAAGTTCTAATATTATGGGAGAGGGAGATAAATTCTCATCATCCACTTTCTCTACACCATGCACCATTGTATGAACCTCTATCACGTTTCCAGTTTGCTGACAAAAGTGGGGCAGAACTAGCCTAATCATGTAATTCCACCTATATCATGTTACAGAACTGTATAAAATAGAGGTGTCCGTAGAACTACAAGCAAATTAATATGGTGTGATATCAACTGAGAAGCCCATGGAATCTCTCCTAACCATGAGTGGCTTATGCTATTTAGTGAAGGGAACATTTTTTTCTCTCATCATTGCAGAAACACTCTGAACATTTTTCAAAGATCTGCAAGCAGATTAATGAGAAACACACAAACCATCCCAGGGAGCCCTAACTAGAACTCCCTAAATCCCTAGCACAGTTTCCTTATGCTTAAAGATCACAGCCTTTCTCCTAATCTCTTTTCTTAGTATTTCTCTATCCTAATAACGTAAAACATCTTAACAGTTTTTAAATGATAGATGTGGTGATGTGTGCGACCAGGTATTTTTCCTGTTGCTTTACTCAACAAAAAGGAAGCAAAGAAAAGAGTGAAAAAGAGATCTGGCCAGATGCGGCACATGGTGACATAAAGAACAGAAATTCTGATTGTATTGTGAAACACGGTTGAGAAGTCTACGGAAAACAAAAAAAAGGCCGCATGGCACTGTTACAGTTCACCAGAATTCTATGCAAATGATTAACTATGGTGAGAAACAAAATGGTGGCACACTTGCCACAACACAAGCACACAAAAACTGAGGCCAGTAGCAATGTATTCTACGTCTTTGAAGACGATCCATAAACTTCCGCTGGTGCAGAATGTGGCCACTTGAGTGTTGGTGGGAGAGTCGGTGTTGATCAGATCACATAAGGCCTATTCTACATCAGCTGTACTGGTTGCCAGCATGTTTCTGAACCCAATTTAAAGGACTGGTTCAACCTTTAAAGTCTTAAATGGTTTGGGATCAAATTACTTGAAAGACCACTTGTTGGCATGTCTGCAAGAGAGCCTTTCTCAATTGCTCACCTGTGGACAGTTGGGTTGACGAGTACATGGGAGAGGGTCTTTTTCACAGTGGCCCCACACCCCTGGAATAAGTTGCCATCAGGGGTCCGCCAGGCCCCATTATTGCAGGCTTTTAAGACAGCCCTGAAGGCTTATTTGTTTACTCTGTCCTTCCCCCGATTACGTTTCAACAGACTGGGTTATAGTGGCAACTGTTTTGTAGGTTCTGCCTTATGCTGCTGCATCTTGTTTTGTAGAATGTTTGGTGCTTCTATCACTGCATTGGGTTTTAATTTTGAGTATTATGTCCTTTTTCTTGTTGTAAACCCCCTTGGGAGGGCTCCTGCCCTGAAAGGCAGCCTATAAATATTTTAAATAAAATAAATAAATAAATAAATATTCTATATTGTTCAGTGTACTACTCTGTGATGTACTTGATTAACATAGTAGGTTGGATCCAGGATTGTCTTCCTTTGACAGAAAGACTCTGCCTGATTTTAGGGGATCCCCTCTCTGGTATCTCACCACACCCCATTTAACAGGAACACCTGACCCTCTCCTTAGCATTTTCAGGATGCTGAAAAGACTACCATGTGGAGGAGGGGTGGGGAAATCTGCTTCTGCTAGCCCACTTGCACATGCTTACATTTGGATGCAACCCACATAGGATTGCACTGTTAGATTATATTGTGGCTGCAACACTGAGAATCCTCCTTCAGTATATTTTATTATCTCTTAAGCCCATTTACCTAATAAAAAAGTCATTGTTACAATGACATCAGAATCACAGGCACGATCTTATGTATAATAATGTTGACAGAAACAGTTAGAGAGTCAATTCTCATATGAAATCACACACAGAGTTTTGATATTCATATAAAATATATGAATGAAGTGAATTAGGAACTGGCCAAGCAAGCATGTATTTTGGTCCCCAAACAGAAGTATGGATTTTTGTGTATCAAAAATTAATGAGAGAATTGGACCCTGTACAGTATACACCATTTTGAAAAGCCAAGAATGTATTGAGATGCCAGGAGTGGATTGGTACAGCGCTACGTGCAAGTGAATGCTTTCAGATTTGGGGGATAGCAAACATGCCCCCCAATCCTATCCATATTTACTTGAAAATAAGTCTTACTAACAGGACTTCCTCCCACACAAGTGGCCTAAAATTGCAGCCTTAAGCTCTCAGACTATCACCAGTTATGTCATAACAGTTATGTCTTCACATGCAGAAGGTTATAGGTTCACCTCCCAGCATCTCCAGGTACGGCTGGAAAAGCCTTTATCTGAAATCCTGGAGATCTGCTATAACGCTAGTCTATGTACATAATTCTGAGCTAGGCTGACCAGTGTTCTGACTCAGTACAATACTGCTTCCTATCTTCCTGAGATTTGACTTGCCCAAATGTGAGCAAGCTCATAGCTCTTCCATTGCAAGATTGTGTGCACACTTTACTCAAAGAGGACAATCTAAACTCACCACCACCACAGCCTAACTTCTACGCCCAAAAATGAATCCTATAAATTTACTAAATTTGGCTTATTGCCAAACTTTGAACAAAATTATCCACACATATAGAAACTCATTAATCATACCGGCTTGACAGAAATGTAACCCTCATTCCCATCTTGAATAATCAAATGAAAAGTAAGGCAATGCCTAGATCCTCCTGTCCAACCTTCTTTTTAAACAGTATGTATAATAGCTCGCAGTTCACTAGGAGGTGCTTCACTATTGCTTAAGAGACTTCCTAAAATTACTTCTTCATGGCTTAATGAGTCCCATACTCACTTACTGCCCTGCTCTACTATCACAAGGCCTGGGTTAATCACTCTCAGTACCACTGCTTCAGCAAACTCCGTTTCCTTCACTTTGTCTTCATTATTCCCAGAGATCTTCCCTTCCACACATGCATTTCCATCACCAACCTGTTCGTTCCAGTCTATAAAATATAACTATCCCATCCTTTCAGCTCATCATAAATCTCAAGACTCCAAGGGCAAAAGCGATACTTGGGAAATGGCAAAAAATCTCCTATCCTTACAATGAGGGAAAATTCCAAGCTAGTTTTAAAAAAAAACAATGGAGAGAACTTTTATCCTTTAGAACTTTTCTACGCCCCCTGCCCTGCCTTTTGATTGGCAGTGATTACTGTACTCTGTATAGCAGCCTTGTGTCTTTTCCAATAAATCTCGTACCTATTATCTCATGATTCCTGACACTTGGTTTGCCTTTTTGAATACTGCAGCACCTTGTGTCTCTCCTGATTGATACAACAAGTGGTTGTCACAATTGAGTGGGCTGCTACTGCTACCAGATAATTGTCCTGTAATAAAAGCTTTGAAAGTCCAGCCTGTTGCCCAAAGAAAACTGAGCCTACCTCTTGCCGAGAGTTTCTTGGTGTTGATAATCTTTGCTGCATATTCATGTCCAGTGCAGAGTTTGACACAGCGTCGCACAACTGAAAAAGCCCCTCTAAAGAAAGGGCATCAGAAAGAAAGGGGAAAAGGGAAGAGAGATTAATGTCTGCACTTTGGGAGAATCTTGTTGACATATTCGCAGCAGTACACCAACTCTTCTTTTCTTTTCAAGGTATAATTTTGCAACGACTTAGTTACCATTTCTACATTAATTTATTTTAAAAACATTTTTACCCACTCTTTAGCCAAAAAGGCCCCTAAAGCAGCTTACAATTATTGGTAGTTAAGACGATACCTGCTCTCAGACTTACAGTCCAAAAGACATGAAACACAAGGAAAAAGGGATGGAGAGGGAGAAGGCAGAGGAAACCAAACTCAGCCACTAGTTCTTAAAAGCTACAGTTCTGAACACAATTAGCTGAGAAGGAAACAGTTCAGGTAGGCTGATGGAATGGCTACCAGGCAGTTGACAAGGAGAGCCAAAGGAGGGACGAATGAACAGCCCTGCTTCTCATTTCTTCCTCCAACCTGATGGAATAGCTGCTGGCTATAACTAAATATAAAAACTGGGTTCAGACAACACAATAACCAACAGTGGTTTAAAAAGTAGATGGTTGGTTAGTAAACCCACTGTGGGTTATTATGTTGTGTGGCGGGAGTTTTATAACCAATGGTTGGTTATTTGGCCAAAATAACCAATGAAAATAACCAATGCTGTGCAGAGTTGGCTATCTGAATCACCATTGATTATCATGTTGTGTGGAGGGCACCGTTGGTTATTTCCTCGGCCATCGTTGGTTATTTCGTCAGCCACAGAGTCACAAGGCAAGAGCAGTCAAAGCAGCAGCTGCAGCTCTAGTCCAGCCACCAGGGTAGATTTTCGCAGCAAAGGCTGATGGGACACTAGTGGGAGGACTGAAGGAGGAGAGAGGGGGATGAGTGTGTCAACTCAGCATAGTCTAATAGTCAACTCAACACTGATCCTAATACATACCACAGTTGATTATTATCATATTGTGTAGGAAATACAGCCGAGACAAACAACTGTTGAGTTTATTATCGCCCCACAGTTTACTATTGTGTTGTCTGAATGCAGCCAGAGAGTTCTCTCTTTTTAGTCAGCTCAACCTGCCACCCTTATCCCATTTGAGAGCAAATGACAGAAAAGAAGAGAAAGAAACACCCCCTTGTTGAATGTAGTCAATAAGAACTTCCTTTGGGTACAAGCTGGGGCAAGTAAATAGAGGATATTTAGTCTCCATAAGTGTCTTAAAAGTTCTACCATAAAGCTTAAAACTTTTTAGGAACAAGAAACATTTTTTTGTTGAATGTTCATTTGCAGCTTGGTCAAATATACTTTAATCATCTTAACCTTTGTAGGTAGTGTATAACAGAATAAATCAATGTATAAAAAGACAGATGAGGTTTATTATTTAATTTTAAGTATTTATATACTGCTTTTAAGGGCTATACAACCCTCTCAAGGTGATTTACACAATAACACAATTTCAATCAATTCATATTGATATATTGATAAAAACAATGCAAAATATAAACAAACACAAAATTCTACCATCTAAAACAACCAGCAAAACAACAACTATTATTTATTAGATTTCTCAGATGCCTTTCTCCCCCCCCCCAAAAAAGGAGGGGGGAATTCAAGCTGATTTACAACAGAACTCAAGAATATAAAATTGAAACCACTTAAAATAATCATCCATAATGCAACTACCCCACAAAACAAGTAAAACATCAGTGATAAGTATAAACTGATGCATTAAATAGCCCATGATATGCCATTAAATGCATGTCATAAAATGATGTTTTAACCTGGCACCAAAAAGATTACTATCTTGGCGGTAGGTGAGCCTCACTGGGGAGAACATTCTATAAGCTAGCGACTTCCACCAAAAAGGCCCTTCCTTTTGGTGCCATCCTCCGAACCTCACTCAAAGGGGTGGCCTCAGATGTTGATTGCTGCTTCATTCCAGGAGAGGTGCTTTATTGTGTATTGTGTATTGTGGTCTCAATCCGTACAAAGCTTTACATGTTAAAGCTAGCACCCTGAATTATATTCAGTGCTATATAAATGCCACAAATAAATAAATAAAGATGATAAAGAGCATCGTGGATAAAAAGGAACTCTGAGATATCCAACAAGACAATGAAGCAGCAGATGTCTCAGCAGCACAGTTTCAAAGCAAACAGAAGACCAACCCATGCAGTCTTCCGTATTTAAAATAGCATACTCACAATACCAACACCACCCTTTTGTCACCATCTGAAAACCAAGGGAAAAATGTTTCTTCTCCTAAACTAGTGTGAATTCTAGCATGAAACTAGAATTCACACACTGATGCGTGAATTTGCCCTCAAATTCTGGGATTCTGGTTCTCTCTTTTGTGTGTTACTAAGATTTCCTTACTTTTTCCAAAGAAGTGCCCAGTATTGATATAGCTACATAAAATGGTGCAAATAACACAGCTTTCAAGTAAATATATCCCCTTCTGTCTTCAGTGCCCTAATTTGCCATCCACAAGAATCATAAATTAAATTAAAGAGAAAATTAGAGAAAAGCCCCGTTGAACTCATTTCAGACTAATATGCATTGCATATAAAAAGGGAGAGGAGACCAACCTTGTCTATAAGTGACAAGCAACAAAAATTGAGTAAATGGTTCTACTTCTTTGCTGTTTTCATTTAATATTCAATCCCACCCATCCCATTTCAGCCACCTCTTATTACATGCAATGCTACACATATTAATCTGAAGTGAGTGAGTTCAACGGGGCTTACTCACAGGTAAATGAGTACAGAACTGCAGCCTAAGGGAGGGAATGAAACTCTTAGATGAGGTGCCCATCCTCTAACTAGTCAGTCCAGATATTTGGGGGGGGGGGGCAACATGGGGATAGTTGAAGGAAGTAGAAAGCAAGTGAAAGTATGCGCCAATGTGGCTAGACAGTCCTTAGTGGTTTGAACAGAGAGATGCAGGAAAGTTCTGAAGGAAGAACTTCTGTATTCTGTATTAGAAAATAAAAACTTGCTGATATATCAATTTTCTAATACTGTAAGTGGCTTCTACTGTTAGATCAGAAATTTATTAATTAATTTTATCTAACCCTTCCTGCAGGGCAGCACAGAAATAGTGACTTGTCAAAAGAGCTGCAGGGCTCAATAGGAATTTGAATCCAGGTCTGTATCCACCATACAAATCTGGCTTTTGCCAGGGAATTCTTCTGATGCACTCTTTAGCACTTAGCTTTAGCTTTAAATTATTATTATTATTATTAATTATTATTATTATTATTATTATTAACAACATTTATATACCACTCCATAGCCAAAGCTCTCTGGGCGGTTTACAAAAATTAAAAACATTGAACATTTAAAAACCAATATACAAATTTTAAAACCATAAAAGCCTAAAATCAAACTACACATAATAAAGACTTTGAGCATGAACAGAATATTTCCCCTCTCCCACCATTTGGTAACCATAGTCAGCTCCCTCACACAGGGCAGAGCTTCCAGGTCCATAGCGTTCTTTAAGATTTTGCACATTGGAAAGTCTTGAAAAAGAGGCTACATAAACATCTGTCAGGGTAGTTAGGCTAATTAATCCTACTCTGATGTGGGATAGCAAGCTTCTGAAGGTATAGTTCTATAATTAACAGACCATCAGAATGGTACTCAACTTTAGCAGTAACCTCAGATGCTCTTCTGTCAACAACTCCAAACAGCTGTCTATTCCTCATTCCATAATTCCAACGAGTAGGGAAGTTGTTAGACTATAAATGTGCTGACGTCATAGTTAAGGTCAGAAGTTACAGTGTATATTTGATAATACTGGTGGTACACATTGTTCTTTATATCTGCATGTAAGTGGGAATCTTAAAGAATGCAAGAACAGCCATGCTGGTTTAGACAAGGTTCTATGTAGTCCAGAATTCTGTTCTTAACAGTGGCCAGTCAGATTCCTGCAGAAGGTCACACGTATCTGAAGATGATATCCATCCATTGTAGTCTGTGCCAAACATCTTTTTTACCAGAGACATCCTGGGCATATTAGTGAATTAGAATTACACTATGTTGGTTCTAGACTTAGCCACGATTTGAGTAGGACCATTGAGATAAATGGAACTTAAAAGGTTGTTAAATTAGGGTGCAATGCTATGGGTTGCGCCCTGGCTACTTGTATGCCCCCAAACTCAGGGACATACGAGTATCCAATGCAGGGATGGCGGGGATCCTCTCTTCCATGCTCCATCCACCCTGCAGTTGTTGCTAGACACTCAATTTTGAGCGTCTACCCAGGGAGCTTCAGAATGGGAAGGGGAGGGCCGCGCATTGCATAGGAAGTCTAAAGCATCTCTTGCAGTCTCCTCCCCTCCCTACTCCCTCCTTTTCACCCTCTCTGCGCTTGGCTTTACAAGCACAGAGAGGAGACGCTGCAGCAGTTCACTCCGCACTGGTTGCAAGGGGTACAGGGAGGGGGCCGGGAGTGCAGTTTCCTGGCTCCAAGCTCAGAGAACTGTCTCTGAGCACAGAGCCAGAAAACCAAAACTCCTATGTCCCCTAAACGCTGTCTAGGATTGCTCCCTCAGTCACAGTTTTTTCTTTTGTTTTTAATGCTGTGGTAAGCCACCTGCAATTAAGTTTGATGAAGAGTGGTATACAAATGTAGATAAATAAAATACTGCTCCTGTATATAGAGATTTCCATTTAGCCATTACATTTAATAGCCATTGATAAACATATCCACACCATGTGCTCGTTTCAATTCACAGTGCACCTCGGCCCAGAGGCTCAGTAAACATGTCCAGAACACACAAACATAATCAATACACAATAAGAATAGTGACAGGATGGTCCAAAACATTAAAACAAGAAATCATGTTGTCTTTATTTGTTATTTCTGTGCTTCTGTGGTTTGCAGTGGGTAAAAGCAGGTGAACACCAAAGCAATCTTTATTGAGAGGGGATTTTGGTGTTTATTGTATCACAGAGAATAGGCTAGAAAAGATTATAAAAAAACTAAATAAAGCAAAAGCAACAATTAAGAAAATGAAAAATGTAAATCAAGTACTTGTATCAGTGTTTCATTCCTTAAAGGAGCATTAGCTTGCTAACACATTTTAGCTTAGTGTTACTAACTTAAGATGCAATCTTATGCATGTTTAGATTTTTTTTAAAAAGTCCTACAATGCCAGAAGTTTTAGGACATTTTATGTTTTAACATTCATAAGATTGCTCTTTTATCCTATGCAGATTTAGTTTGGAAGTAACTCCACTAGATTCAATAGGACTTCCTTCTGAGTAAACATACATAGCATCAGTCTGTAAATAAGCAAACTGCTTTAAAATGAATTCCGCAAAATAATATCATTACATCCAGACTGCAGTGTTTTCTTCAGTAGTTGCAAAGTCTGCAACCAGAGTTATAAGAATGACACAAGGTACAACTGTGGCAGCATCTACTGTTTGCTTGGTGACTGGTCTTAAGAGCATCTACACATTTTGAGAAGGGTGACCTGAAAAAAATCAGATTATCTCACCCTTAAACCACTAATCAAGGCAGCTATTTTGCCTTTATCTTGACCAGTATACCACTGTAAGAAATTGCCATCTCAGGAAGTGTAAATATTGTTTTACAACATTATCAGTTATTGTCAATTGTTACCAAACATGCTAGGTCTATAGGAGTATCTGATGAAAACTTTATAGAGTCGAAAAGGAAATATATCAGTATTCTGTAGATGTAATTGATACAGTTGTTTTGAAATCCTGGCTGTTTATAATTGTAAACCAGTTGGCACATAACATCTAATTATTATAAAGTTTGTAACTAACTGGCCTAGTGCTGTGTTGTAGATCTCTCACACCTGACGTGTTTGTATTGATAGTGCTTTTGGGGATCTAGAGCTCCATCAGACAAGCATTTTACTGCACACTCACAACTGGGCACTCATAGATTTTCATGGGTCCGTCTCATGATGTCGTCTGCTTCCCACCCGCCTCCCGCCCCTTCTTACCTTCTTCACGTCACAAAAAAAACACCCCAGTAAGTCTTACTTAAAATAAAGACAGAAGTTGCCACTATCTCCTGATGTGAGCAAGAGAAGCAGCGCGCTCAAAATGGCCCACTGAATGGGCCACGTGCACATTGTTTATTTCCTCTTTCAAAAGAGGAAGTAATGAAGGACAAACGTGCGGGCAGAGAAGCAATGGTAAGCAAACGCAATTTCTCCCTGTATGATGATGCTCCTTGTCCTTTTTGTTTTGTACTATGGGCAAGGACAGGACTACAGTATCAGCCCTAAAAAACAACTGCCTCTAAACACAACTTCTGTGAACAGTTGTCCAACATGGCATGCTTGGGTGGAGCCACTGCTAAACAGAAGTTAAAGGCCATACTGACTGAGGATGATAGGAGTTGTAATCCAATACATCTGGAGGTCACCAGGTTGGAGAATGTTGATCTAGCAGTTATTCCTTGCAAACACCAAGTGTGTTTGAACCCTCTTGGACACCACAACCTCAGTAATAAAAGTGTCAGAATATCTGGATACCAGTAGTGTAGACCACTAACAGAGCAGTTAAGCATGGGTAGGCACTGAGGGCTAAATCGAAGGCACAGTATGGCATGTAAGAGAATGGATTTATTTTAAGGAAATCAGAATCACAATGCATTCATGCATACAAGAAGCAGACTGCATTTTTATCTCAAGGTTGTAAACAGGATCAGGCTCATAGTTTCATAGGAACATGATTTAGAAGTTATTAGTCTTTTTCCCCAGCCATCTCTTAGGCTTAGAAGAGCAGCCAACAGCCTCCAATATCCACCAGCACAAGTTCTCCAAGACAGCAAAATAAGCACCAAAAATGAAGTTTGTTCCATCACAGCTGGTGTGGGGAACCCTTTTTTTTATTGAGGGCCATATTCCCTTGGCAGTATCTGTCTGGGGCTGCATATCAGCAATGGGCATTGCCTGAGCCAAAAGTAGTAAACTCGTTTTCTCCATCCAGAGAGAGGCCAGAACACTCGCTCCATGGCCCTCTCTGCACAGAGAAATTCCTTTTCAATTACCAGAAAGCCTGTCTTTCACTAGCACTGGGAGATCATGTAGGACTTGGGAGGAGATCTTTGTGGGCTGGATGGGGAACCTCCGCAGCCTAGAGATTACCCATCTCTGCTCTGGGGCTACAGGACTTCTCATAGTACTGCAGCCTTAAAATGCTAAATTAGAGAGTAGTTGCTATAGGAGAAGCCACAGCTCATTGGTACAGCATATGCATTATATGCAGAAAGTCCCAGGTTCAATCCATGAGCATCTCTGGTTAAAAGGATCAGGTAGCAGGTGATGGGAAAGACCCTTCTCTGACTGAGAACCTGAAGAACCAGTCAGAATAGATAATACTGACCTAGTTGGACAAAATAGTCTGACCCTGTTTAAAGCAGCTTTGGCAAAGATTCACAGCTCTCATTAGAACCCCAGCTTTCTTTTTTTTAATTAGTTTCAAAGTAAAGGTTGTATAGAACCCCTTTCTGAACTACCCAGAGATCTGAAATTAACTGCCTTTGGTCATTAGATAAAAGAATGACAGCTTATGAAGTCATTTATAGACATGCAACAATTACAAGTAGTTTTCTCACTGCATACCAATAAATGTTCCAATTCATTTTTTCTGGGGGGGGTTCCCCCTTTGGCTTCCTATCAACACATATTTTAATACATATTTAAAACATAAGTTAGTAACGCTTAACTAATATAATTCCAAACTGAAATGAAATGACAAAAGTATGTAATATTTAAGTGCTCCAGATTATAGAACTAGTGGAAACCAAAAGGTCCCATTTAATTAAAACCACTTTCTAAAACATTCAGTAGAGGGTTCTATGCGTAGTCCAGGAGAATGTCCAAACAGGCCGGGGAAGAGGACGAATGGAGGTTTCAGCATAGCAGGGAATGCTCCATTTAATCACAGTTTGCAAAATCAAACAAACCAATACACCACAAGCTGCCTAGAGGATATGATCTGTGTATATACACGGCTGTTATGCTATTGAGGAATCACTGCTGGAACAGAGCATTGTGCAAGCATGAGCTCTTAGTCTAGGGGTGGACAGCTTGTAGAGCTCCAGATGTTTTGGCCTACAACTCCCATCAGCCCTATCCAGCACAGCCAAGAGTGAGGGAAGATGGGAATTGTAGGCTAAAGCATCTGGAGGCCAAAAGTTGTGTACCCCTGGGTGGCAGCTGGGGCCTAAAGGAGAGGCAGAATTGGTAGGCATGCATTTTCGCAAGGGCCACCCACCCCCAGCAGAGGAACCCTTAAATTGTATGTAAGGCTCTCCCATCCCAGCTTAATGGAATTGAGGAGGAGGAAATAGCCTCAAACACATACCTCTATGACAGACTAATCCATTCTTAGGATCCCTTAAGGTGTGAGGGAATTCCGCTTTAGCAACTTAAGGAATCACAAGGAATAGGGAATTTTTTTGTATATTTATCTAAAAGATTTTTATCCTGCTCTCCAAAAACAATTGTTTTCTAAGATGGCTTTACAAAGACTTAAAAAATACCCAATAAAAACAGATCAGCAATATTATTGTTTTAATAAAACTAACTGCCTCCCAGGCCAGTTCCTTCCTCTCCAAGGTGCAACTGGATTTCCTGCATAGGAAATGCAGTGGTGTCTTTCAGCAGCAACGAAGGGGAGAAGGAGACATTACCAAATAGTTGGAGAAAAACAAAGGCAAACCTCAAGATGCTGGGAAAATAGTTTAATTGTCAAATCACTCTAATAAATGTTTTTGTGCACGCAAACATTTATTGGAGTGCTTTTACAATTAAATTATTTCCCCAGCACCTTGGGGTTTGCCTTTGCTTTTCTGGGCCTTTCAGCAGCCACAGAGGAGAGTGGGATATAAGCATGGAAAGATTTGGCTGAGTAGAGGATGGAAGAAGGAAAATGGGAGCTCAATTTAACTGCTCAATTTAACCCCAATTTTACATTGAAAAAACAGCATGCCCTTAAAAGAACAGCCAACGGAATATATTCTAACTCTGCTCTCAGAAGCAGCAACTTTCAGCACAATTTCAACTCAGCCACACTCAGGTTTTTATTTTGTATTCCCACACCAAAAATGACCAACACGTCTGTTGACAAAACCAAATGTTCAGCCTGCAGGACAAAACTAAGTCAGCACGAAGTCCCATCATCTTTCTCAGCCCCATCATCACTGATTCAAAAGCAGTGTAATAAACTCTATTGGCTGGCTTTTGCTTGAGAATACACTTCTGCACACTACAACATGCAAAATTATTATTATTTATTATTGTTATTATTATTATTATTATATTGGTACCCCGCCTTTTTCCAATACTGTGACTCATGGCAGCTGTACAAATTTAAAACATATACAACTAAAACATATAGAAATATATAAAAGCTAAAAATATAATTAAACCTGCTGCAATATTAGAATATTTAAAACATTTAAAATACAAAGAACATTTTTTTAAAAATCCAATGCATAAACAGAGGTCCAGACTATTCCCCAAAGGCCTGCCAGATCAAGACAAGTTTTTGCCTGCCTCTGGAAGCATAACAAGGGAGCCCAGTTTAGCTTCCCATGTCCTGTGCTTCCACTTTTCACTACACGTTGTCTTTTCCTGTTCTCCATTCACCACCGCCCACCAAAATAAATAAATCCCTGCACGGAGGTTAGATAACAGCTCAATCCTATGCATGTCTACCGCAAAGTAAGACAAATAATTCTTACTCCCAGGTAGGCGTGTACAGGATTTCAGCCTGCACATCTTGCTGCATAGGAAGCATTGCCATATTCCTTTTTGGGCAAGGAAACAAGTGGCAAAAAGGAGAAGCCCAAGTCTCCCATGCATTAAGTTTTTGTCCTGTAAATTGTGATGTGCAAAATAACCTAGATTCTGCTGCAAAACACACACTGCAGAATGGCTCAGATATGATACAGACTTACAGTAGTGCTTTGAGAATATCCATGTAGCCAAATGTATGAAAAGGTCATCATCAAAATTAATTGTCCATGTACCTGCCACCATCCCTTCTTTACAGAGAGGCAGTGGCTGCACCTGGGCATGCAAAATAGCACCCATCATTCCCACATGCAGTATTGTAAAATCCTGCCACAACTATAGAACAAGGGAACATTCTGAACCATGGTCCAATAGAACAAAAGGTCTCTTTCCAATCCGCATCCTTAGAGATACATATCCATCCTTGTGATTGAACTAACATTCGTTTGGTCATTTTGGACAAGGTAAGCTCCATCAATCTCAATTTCCCATCTGGAAGCCATTGTTGTTGTTGCTCTGACGAATGAGATAAGGAAGCGTGAAGTTGGACAAAACGCTCTCTATCAACCATGAGAGGCAAAGGATTCAGGCAAGTAGCTCCAGTTTCTTTGAATGCCAGCTCAGGAGGGTAGAAAACCTCCCTAACAAGCAAGGGATGCACTATGTACCTTATGTGCATCAGTGAGGGAGAAAAGAGAGAGAGAGAGATGTGTTTTACCTAAAGAAAAAAGACAGATCCATCAAAGAGCGAAATAGGAAGTGCTCTTTTTGGTAACAGGAACTGACATCACCCACTGACATTCCAATAAAGGGAAAGAAAAACTGCAGGAGAAAGATCACACAGATCAGATCTGGGTGGGGTTCTTGTCACTGTTACTCTGAATCATTGTTATTATACGTCTGAAACATAAACTGATTCATATACAGAACATAAAGAGCCATCATAATAAAACTTTCTGTCTGTTGATCTGCCCTTCTACCCTGAGATAAATGGACTAATGTTAATCCTTGTTCTAAAGTTACAGCTGTCACTACAGTTTGGCCCCTCTAGATCTCAGTTTGTCAAATCCAGTAATTCAATTTAATTTTAGAACCATTTCACCATGTCTGTGTGATGCAGCCAACTTTCCCCAAGCATATGTTTCTTTGGAAAATATAAGGTAATCTAGACCCACCGTAGATACAATGGCAGCAATGAAGAAATTATTCCCAGTAATGTGATGGCCAAGAAAATAGGCTGTCATGATCCTGAGAAATGCTACCCCATCGTTTCCACTGCAAACTGGAGCGGCTAACAACTCAAGGATGCTCCATCCCTGGCTTTTCAGGGGAAAGACAACCAAAAGTTGGAATAGACCAGAAATCCTGGCTTGTCAGAGGAAAGACAAGCCAGCATTAGAACCCAGGGTTTATCTCTGGGCTCTAACTGTATTCTCCAACACAGGCACAGAAAACCTCCAGTGCAAGTTTTTAGCCATGATCTTTGATAGAAAGATTTAGATTTGCCATTTTGGCAAAGCACACAGTGTAGCTGACAAGAATAGAACCATGATACAAAAACTAAGGTAAAAATGTCTTGTGCAGCTTTAGAGGTCTGGATTTTGTTTTTTAAGTGTTTTTAAAAAGTGTTTTCAGACCATCCCAACTTTCCCTGAGAGCAAACACTGAAAGAAGCACCACAGACAAAAGCACAAAAGCGCTATGCCAGATCTGCATCTGGAAGCAATATGACTCGGTATCATGCCACCAAAAGACCTTTAACACTAGTGGCATCGCACATGTTCTTCTAAAAAAAGGATCCCTGTATCAGGTTCACAGCGTGAACCTTTCTCTAAGTTCCAGCCCCGCACAAAGAGAGTTCACAGAAGTGAATACCATACTGCAAAAGGATGAAAGGAGAAGTGTCGGTCATTCCCTCATGCAGTTATTGTGGCTGGAGTGGTGAAATTAAATATCGAACACCTGAAGCCCTGGAGGGAGTCCAGGTGCCCGGTCTTTCCTGCAAACACCAAGCTCCTTGTCCACTAAGCAGATAATGCGGAGCAGCTTCCGAGCTCATCTGATGGCTGCCACATCCTCATTGCAAAACCCACAGTGCAGAAGCTATTAAGTAGTGGTTTGAGAGTGATCACCCTGGGCCTAATGATTAGAGGCTTATGACACCCTGCCACTGCTACTGCTACCTCACAAATAACTGGGGAAAGGCTACAGGGCAGCATGAAGCCTACGAACAAGCAAGGGAGAATGAGAAACTAATAGTTGGATGGTTGCTAAGCAACCTAGCTATGAGGCAGCAATGGGGGAGATGAGGAAAAACAGTGAGAGGAAAGCCCTCCCCAAACATGAATAAATGAGTATGGGGGGGGGGGCTCTTTCCTCCAGGATGGAGAAGGAAGGAAAAGCCCACTGCCACTACTTCCAAAATACACTGAAGAACAGTTCTACATAGGCCTGTCTTTCCCCCCGATGGAGAGGAAGAGTATGGGTTAGCCTGCATTTCAGCTACCTTAATGATGAAGCTAACTGCAAAGGAAAGTACCTCCTCACTCATAAAAATCAGAGATGCTGTGCTGTGTGCGAACTGTTCAGAGACACACCTGTTACATAAGACACAGGGCTGACAAACACCGTTTGGATCCTTTGGGCCCCAAGGTTTTGCTAATCATTAGCTTTCCTTTTGTTCCGTCTTTTATTTAGGGGACATGCATGAGGCTACAAACCACTGCAGCACACAATGCCCTGAATGAACACACTCATCCCCTTCAAGCCTGCTTTTGGGGGTGGGGAATGTAAAGAGAAACCGGAGCATCAGAGAACAAGAACATTCACTAGCTTTGCAGCAGAGTGGCACTCAGGCGGGCACAGTGACCTGCTCAACTGAATGAAAAGGATTTCAGAAAATGAAAAAGCAAGATACTCAACCAAGGCAATGTGTGTGAGTGTGCGTGCGTGCGTGCGAAAGAGATTTTGCAGAGGCCCAGCTAGGCAGAATTCTCCTGAAGGCTTCTCCCAATATTGAGGATGTGACACAGAAGATGCATAGGCTGAAATTCACCTTTAACAAGGGCCATGATCTATCCTGAGCACACAATTGGCCAACTGGTCCATTGACATGAGTGGTACAGACGATACAGACTCTGTGACATACCTGGACAGGAGCAATGAGTATGTTATAGAGCAGAGGTGCATAACCCTTCTGGCCCCAAGGGTCGCATGTAATGCTGAGTTGGGGACCACACATGTGGGTGCATGCATGCATGCACGCATGCACACACACACAGCACACATATCCCAGTGATCCTGATGCAGAGTTTTCTTTCCTTGCTGCTATGGGGAGGGGACATGGCTCAGCAGTAGTTCACATACTGTGCATGCAGAAGGTCCCAGGTTCAATCCCCAGCTTATCCAGGAAGGGCTGGAAAAACTCTTGCCTGAAACCCTGGAAAGCCGCTGCCAGTCAATGTTGATAATACCGGGGCTAGATGGACCAAGGGTGGAATAGGCTACGTTCTATGTTCCTGTGCTGAGAGAGGGGGTGCAGAGGCTTCTCTTTCCCCACCCCTCCCAGCAATCCTGATACAGAAAGCTCTCCCTCCACCCCAGCAAACCTCCTACAGATCACTCTTTCCCTGCTGCTGCTAGCAGCTAGGGACATGCAAACTGTATCACTGGTAGCAACAGTACAATCAGCAGGAAATGGGTGGGGGGATGCAATGGCAAGAGGTCAGGGAACCCAGTGGGGTCAAAGCTAAGGTCTTGGGTGGCCTCAGGTTGTGCAACCCTGGTATAGATTCTGGGTTAGTCTCCAGTCTGCATCTCCTTCATTGCATTGCTGTCATAACCCCAACCCTGAACAACTGCCAGGACTCAGTCCTAGAGGAGGAGAAACCAGCTGGATAAGAAAGACAAGCAGTGCAAGCTGTGAAACCAGGCCCTGACACCAAACCAGTCAGCCAGGAGCCCCTTGAGCTATGGATCCCCAAACTGGGACCCCTAAGCCAGATTTCCTTAGGAACAGACCCCTTTTACACCAGGGCCTTTTGCTCCCCAATGCAGGCAATGCACAAGGCAGGAGCTGACTGAGAGGCAATTGAGTTCTAGGCCCAGACTACAGAACTACGTCTTTAAGACTCTCCACTTGCCTGGAAGGGAAAGGATAATCTAGCTCAAAAGGGATAAAAAAAGTCTCAGCTGAGCACTGATCTTGTTGGAGAGCGCTGTCTACTTGGAGCTATCCAAGGTCCTGCAACTCCAGCCTGATGCTACCTGACTAGGCCATCCCCAGGTGTCTCTTGCGCCCTGTGGGTTCCAGCTTCTGAGAAAAGCAGAACATGCTGTCTGCCCCATGGCCCAGTAGGCTAAAGGCAAAACCATTCTAGAGGCACCACCTCATATTTCAACTCAATTAGTGGTGCATACACATTTGCTAAAAAGCTTCCCTATGCACAGAGTGCACAACTACAAACTGGTATAATTTAAATGGCAAAAAACAGGGAATCATTCCATCTTTCGCAACAAGCACTGTAACCCTGAACTCTGCTTTGCAATCAGAGGTAAAAGAAAACTAAATATCTGCAGAAGTTATACGAGGAAACCTGCCTAACCACTATCAGGAACCACGTAAAAATACGGCGTTCTTAACTCAGCTAAAATCCAGGCAATCAGTATTTTGTGGAAGGTAAAGTGAAAAGGAAATAGTTTACTTTAATTATGTGTGAATCTTCACTGTGGTGTCCAATTAATGATTAATTTATGGAACAAGTTGTAGAACAGCATTAAGACTACTGCATTAGCCACAGAGGGCAGGATCTCCTCCCATTTGTTACGTGTGGGGTTTTGGCAGCTGAATCGGCCTAACCTTGTGCTTTAATTTTTGCCATTGCATTCTAATAATAAAGTATACACAGCCTCTGCCTGCCAAGTAATCAGACATGCCCTGCTGCCCTTGGATTCCTGGATGGTAAAGGCTCTCCCAGAACAGCTGCTGTCTCTGCACTCAAAATTTCAATAGCCACTTTCTCTTGAACTGGTCAATCTCTTTTCATCTCACTTCCATTGGTTGAGTTCCATCCTTTCTCTTGATCCAGTATAGCCTATTACTAAATACCCCATCCAATATCCCATACGTTATATCTTGATGATCATTTTTTTTAATTTTTTAAAAAATGTATATCTTGCTTTTTTCATATAAACTAGCGTAGCCAACACTTAAACAATCCAGCACATACAAACTCAAAATATACAAGCAAACAAACAAACAACCAGCTGATAAAAAGCCATCAGCAAAAGTGTATATAGCAGAAAGAAACAGCAAAAGGCAACAAGTAGCAGCTCCACCAAAAGCTTCCTTAAAAGGCCATGTTTTGGCCAGGCAGCAGAAGAAATACATGGCTTCTGTACTTGAGGCTGTCTTGGCAATGCTTTACAATGAACCATTTTGCAATAAAATGTACAAATTTAAAGAAGAATAACATGACGAAGGACAATCCAGCATTTTACAATGCACCTGTCACAATACAAGTGAAGGCAGTGTCATTGCACCTATCTGCAAAGCACTCATCAGTGGCACAAGGAATGTGCATTCAACTCCTCGAATAGTGCAAAACTTGTGTGGGGGGGGTGCATCTCAAGAGCCACTGAGCTCAGATTCATTTTAGTGCAGACCCAACCCAAGAATGCAACAAATGCCCAACGTGTTATTCCTCTTCCTTGCCCCAAACTTTCCCAATTTATGACAAACAAAAAGGAAAGAGAGAGAGAGAGAGAGAGAGAGAGAGAGAGAGAGCGAGAGAGCATTGGTAGCATCTCTTTTCACACATTTTAACTGACCTGCAGCAACTGTGAAAGCCAGCTAAAACCAAACATGTCAAAATGGAATAGTAACTAGTTAATGACAAACTCTTCATTCACTGGTTATGCTGGATATACAAATCTACCTCTTGCCAGATCAGATTATTTGTCCATGTAGCCATGTCCATATTGTTTACTCTGATTGCCTATGACAGAGTCTCAGACAGAAATCTTTCCCATTATTTGCAACCTGACCCCTTTCTTAACTGGAGTTGCCAGGGACTGAACCCGGGACAATGCAGCTATACTCCCTCCCCAAAGGTTTTATCTTTAGGCTCTTTAGAAATTGTTCAATGTTTTCATCAGTGCCAGCAGGCTGCAGGTGAGACACCTAATGAAAGATGGTGTCTAACAACATCTGGAGAGCCACAGGTTCCCCTCCCCAGACACCCCTAGACAATACACTAGACAATTCAACAATCAAAAGTAATCTAGACATATATATCAGCATTATTTCTGGAGGGGGGGTGAATTCCCAGCCCTTACGCTTATGAAAATATACTTGAACGTGCGTTGACAATTTTGGATGACATCTCAGGAGCTGAAGTACTTGTGGGAGAGTTAGAAACTAAGCAGAATGTTCTGTGGTAGGTCAACAATGTTTAGTAGCTGTTTGCTCCTTCCCATGTCTAGCAGCAGCAAAATACAGTAGAAGTAAAAATATCCAGACATCCATAATGTATACAGGTTGCAGAATCAGAGTTGCCAACAGTAAAGAATTTTAGCTCTTTTTAAAATGCAAAGTGTCCTTAGACCTGCTCATAACCCTTGCAGGGAAGTCTATAAGGACTCTAAGAGACAGACATTATGTGCTTGTTCGTTGCCTCCAACCTCATGAATCAGTTATCCAGGGTGCAACCCCCTACCTGCATTCATGCAAGCTATTACCAGTCCATACAGCATACAGGAATTCATAGAATCATAGACTAGTAAGAGTTGGAAGGGGACTACAAGGCCATCAAGCCCAACCCCCTGCTCAATGCAGGAATCCACCTTAAAGCATGCCTGACAGATGGTTGTCCAGCTGCCTCTTGAATGCCTCCTAGTGTGAAGAGCCCATTACCTTCCTAGGTAACTGGTTCCATTGTCGTACTGTTCTAACTGTTAGTAAGTTTTTCCTGATGTCCAGATGGAATTTGGCTTCCTGTAACTTGAGCCCATTATTCCATATCCTGCACTCTGCATTGATTGAGAAAAGATCCTAGTCCTCCTCCATGTGACAACCTTTCAAGTATTTGAAGAGTGCTATCATGTCTCCCCTCAATCTTCTCTTCTCCAGGCTAAACATGCCCTGTTCTTACAGTCCCTCCTCATAGGGCTTTGTTTCCAGACCCCTGATCATCCTTGTTGCCCTCCTCTGAACACGCCCCAGCTTCTCAGCATCCTAATAATAGTAATAATAATAATAATAATAATAATAATAATAATAATAATTTATTTCTTACCCGCCTCTCCGTTTGGATTGAGGCAGGGAACAACAATATAATAAAATACATAAAACTGATTAAAACATGACACACATTATTAAAACTGCATTAAAACATCCTAAAACATGTTAAAAACATCCTAAAAACATGGTAAAATTCCACTGGATATGCCCACCGGAAGAGAACAGTCTTTATGGCTATCTTAAATTCTAAAAGACTGTTAAATTGATGAGTCTCCTCCGGCAGGTCATTCCACAGTCTGGGAGCGGCAGAAGAGAAGGTCCTCTGGGTAACAGTTGTCAGCCTAGTCTTGGCCGACTGTAGTAAGTTCTTCAAAGAGGATACTTCTTGAAGTGTGGTCCCCAGAACTGGATGCAATACTCAAGATGGAGCCTAACCAGCGCCGAATAGAAGGGAACTAGTACCTCACGCAATTTGGAAGCTAAGCTTCTATTAATGCAGCCCAAAATAGCATTTGCTTTTTTTGCAGCCACATCACACTATTGGCTTATATTGAGCTTGTGATCTACAACAATTCCAAGATCCTTCTCGCTTGTCGTATTGCTGAGCCAAGTATCCCCCAAATTGTAACTGTGCATTTGGTTTCTTTTTCCTAGGTGTAGAACTTGGCATTTATCCCTATTAAATTTCATTCTGTTGTTTTCAGCCCAGCGCTCCAGTCTATCAAGATCACTTTGGAGTTTGTTTCTGTCTTCCAGGGTATTAGCAATCCCACCCAATTTTGTGTCTGCAAATTTGATAAGCATTTCCTGCACTTCCTCATCCAAATCATTAATAAAAATGTTGAAGAGCACTGGGCCCAGGACTGAGCCCTGCGGTACCCCGCTCATTACCTCCCCCAAGTGTGAAAAGGTACCATTGATAAGCACTCTTTGAGTCCGATTCTGTAGCCAACTGTGGATCCACCTAACAGTTGTTCCATCTAACCCACTTTTCACTAGTTTGTTAATCAGAATGTCATGGGGCACTTTGTCAAAAGCTTTGCCAAAGTCAAGATATACTATATCCACAGCATTTCCACAGTCCACAAGAGAGGTTACCCAATCAAAAAATGAGATCAAATTAGTCTGACAGGATTTGTTCTTGACAAATCCATGCTGGCTTCTAGTCATCACTGCATTGTATTCAAGGTGCTTACAGACTGATATCTTTATAATCTGCTCCAAAATTTTCCCAGGGATGGATGTCAGACTGACTGGTCTGTAGTTCCCAGGTTCCTCTTTTTGCCCTTTTTGAAGATAGGGACAACATTAGCCCTCCTCCAGTCGTCCAGCTTTTCACCCATCTTCCATGATTTTGCAAAGATAATGGACAGTGGTTCTGAGAGTTCTTCTGCCAGCTCCTTTATTACTCTAGGATGCAGTTCATCAGGCCCTGGAGATTCCTTGACCATTTGTTTATCAATCTCAAACTGCAATCCTGCCCCTCCAGCTCGTACTTTGCTATTTCCAGGAAGGTCATAGATGCACTTTTGGGAGAAGACTGAGTAGGAATTGAGCACTTAAGCCTTTTCTTTGTCATTTGTTACCAATTTGCCATCCTCATGAAGCAGTTGAACCACCATTTCTTTCCTCAGTCTTTTACTATTCACGTATCTGAAGAAAGCCGTTTTATTGCTTTTAGCACCCGATGCTAGCCTCAGCTCATTCTCAGCTTTAGCCTTCCTGATACCATTCTGGCACTTCGGTGCTACTTGTTTGTACTCTTCTTTTGTAGCCTGGCCTTCCTTCCGCTTCCTATATGTATCCTTTTTTATTTTCAGGTCATTTCTAAGCTTTTGTGGAGCCACATTGGTTTCTTCTGTTGTCTTCTATCTTTTTTCCTTGTTGGAATTGTTTGTAATTGGGCCTTTAAAATTTCCTTTTTTAAAAACTCCCACCCAACTTGGACTCCTTTTCTCATTTGGATCGCTTGCCATGGGACTTAACTTATCATAGTTCTGAGTTTATTAAAATCGGCTTTCCTGAAATCCAGAGTATATGTATGGCTTCACTCAGCTTTTGCATCCTTTAAAATCAAGAACTGTCCCCCAGAGTTCCCGTAACTGCCACTTTATCCACTAAGTCCTCCCTACTGGTCAATATCAAGTTAAGGATAGCTGTTCCTCTAGTTCCTTCCTCTACTTTCTGTAGGAGACAGTTATCAGCCACACATGTCAGGAATTTCTTGGAGGGGCCACTTTTGGCAGAATTTGTCTCCCAAAAGATATTGGGGTAATTGAAGTCCCCCATTTCTACTACATCAGATTTCCTTGAAATACTGGCAATTTGCTTTTGAAAAGTTTTGTCCTCATCTTCTCCTTGATTGGGTGTTTGGTAGTAGACTCGGATTATCATGCTCGTTTTATTCCTTGCTCCATTTATTTTAATCCAGATACTCTCAATGGGGCTCCCAGGCTCATCCTCTTGTATTTCTGTGCAGGGATAAGTATTTTTAACATATAGTGTGACTCCGCCTCCCTTTCTATTTCTTCTGTTCTTGTTGAACAAGTTATATACTTCAATTGCTATATTCCAGTAATGAGAGTCATCCCACCAAGTTTCAGTTATACCTATCAAGTCGTGTTTGCCTTCATGTATTAAGAGTTCAAGTTCATTCTATTTGTTTCCCATACTCTGGGCATTAGTATTTAGAAATCGAAGACCATGTGCTTTGTGGTCTGGCTTCTTTCCTACATTGTTGTGAACACTGTTTTGGGATACTATTGGAACTGTTCTCTCTGTTATGGTGCATAAGCCTTCATCCGTTGTTGCCTCAAAGTTTACGTCTCCCACCCCCGTAGGATTCAGTTTAAAGCCCTCCTGATGAAGTTCTTCATGCTGTGTCCAAACACATTCTTCCCAGCCCTTGAGAGGTGCAACCCATCCCTTGCCAGCAGTCCATCTTCCAAGTAGCATAGTCCGTGGTCCCAGAATTTTAATACCTCATGTCGGCACCACCCTCGTAGTCAGTCGCTCATCCAGAGTATTTTTTTCCTCTTTCTAATCCTCTTCTAAGAACTGGGAGGATGGATGAGAAAACTATCTGGGCCCCAAAGTTCTTGAGTTTCTTTCCCAGCGCTTCAAAGTCTGATGCGATTTCTTCATAGCTCTGCTTGGCAATATCATTTGTTCCCACATGGATGAGAAGGAAAGGATATGTGTCAGTGGGGCTTGATGAGCTTTGGCAACCCTTCAGTCACATCTCTAATCTGTACTCCAGGGAGACAGCATACCTGATGAGTCCATGGGTGTTCACGACATACTTGGGTTTCAATCCTATGCAGCAGAGTGTCTCCCACAACGAGTACTCTTCTCTTCTTTTTGGTTGACTGACCTTCTGCCTCTTGCTCACTGTTGCATGGGGTCCCCTGTAATTCTTCCTCTGCAGGCTGTCCTCCAGTCTCATCATCCAGTAGCTGAAAGCAGTTTCATAACTCTAATGGTTCCACTGGTGCAGAGTGTCTTCTACTTCTTCTGCTCCTAACTGTCACCCTTTCCAAGGAGTTTCCTCTTTGTTGGCTTTCCTCATCTCAGCATTCTCCACTTCTGCTTCGGCTTGCTGTTGCTCTTCAATCTCTTGTGTGTCTTGTTCCTGTTGTAGTTCCACTGTTCTGTCTAGGAACTCTTCACCTTCTCTTATTCCTTGGAGGGTGGACACTCGCCACTCAAGTACTTTCACTTTTTCTTCCAATAATGCAACCAGCTTGCACTTGTTGCAGGTGTAGGCCATGTTGACCTCAGGCAGGAACACAAATATTCCACACACTTTGCAGGTCCCCACCACTAGAGACTCCTTTCCGTCCATAGTCTCCATTTCTGTTTTGTTTCTGCCTTCCAATTGTGTTGGAATTTTATTAAGGACCACCCCTGCCGAACTCTCCCTGACAAACTCCTGTTTGCTCTCCACTCACTCTGATCACTCGCTCTCTGGGAGCTCTCTTGCTTATATTCCTTCTAGTCCAGCTGGGGCAGCTTCCTCTTCTCTTCTCAGCTAGCTAGGCATCAGGAAACAGAATGAATCTCCCTGCCCACTCAGTTGCTGAGAGCAATCAGGCAATCAGGCCATACCCTTCCAGGCCCAGCAGCAGCTTTTAGCAACTTTCAGCAGCAGCTTTCAGGACACACCCCTTGAATCACATGTGATTCTATGTGCAATTCTCTTTGCCCCCACAAAGCTTAACAGCCCCACACAACTCAAATAAACCCGAGTACAAATAAACAATAGTAACTCCTACATGCAGGGCCAACCCAAGTCATTTTGATGCCTGAAGGAAAGGACAAAATGGCGCATGTACAAAAGCCAACTGGGCTGGCAGCTGAATGTTATCAACACTACCAATGGGTAAGCATCCTCCATTGCACCTGAAGTCAGAAGGCTAGCTTAGACCGAGTGGTACAAACAACTCTCTCCTCCAATGTCTCGCTGCTGCCTCCCAGCATTTTCTGCCTGAAGTGACCTCTCACTTTGCCTAATGGTAGGGCTGGCCTTGGCTACATGACACATGTGACCACACTTACAGGCCAGTGACTAGAACTTCCTTCTCTGCTGTGGCACCCCAGCTGTGGAATGAGCTCCCTAGAGAGGTTCGCCTGGCACCTATATTATACTCTTTTAGATGCCAGGTGAAGACCTTTCTATTTTCTCAGTATTTTAACAGTTTATCAACTTAATTTTAAACTTTGCTGTTTTAAATTTGTATTTTAAATCTGTATTAATTTCTGCATTGCTGCTCAGTTTTATCCTGGTTGTGCTTTATGTTGCATTTTATGCTATGTTTTTATGCTGTTGTTTGTTTTATATTTTGAATGGTTTTAATTTTTGTAAACCACCCAGAGAGCTTCGGCTATTGGGCGGTATAGAAAAGCAATAAATAAATAAAGGAAAGGAAAATACACCATACCACTGAGTTGTAAAACCTCTCCCCTCATCCCAGAAAAAAATGGAACAAGACCCAAAAATTGGCAGAGGCGCACAGAAGCAAGCATGCTGCTTGTCATTTCCTTTTTCAATGCCCTGTTCCTGGTTTGTTGTGTGATGCCCAAATCCAGAAATTCTGGGTTGTTTATATATTAAACAACCCAGAGTTAACTCAATAATTACCTATGGTTTGTTGTTGGGTTTTCTCTGGGTTGTTTAACCATAAACAACCCAGAGTTTCTGGTTTCAGACATCATGCAGCAATCCAGAAATGGGGCATTCCTGATTTGCTTATTGAAAATGGAAGCGGTGAGTGGCACATCTGCACACCCACACGGCTCCACCAATTCCTGTGTTAAACATCCCAGCAATTGGCTAAGATATGTGAACTGGTGCAGTGAGAAATGGCCTTTGTATGTATTCAGCAACACTCTCTAGCACTCTTAAATTGGAACCCCATAGGCTATAACTCAGTGGTAGAGTACATCCTCTGTACGGAAAGGTCCCAGGTTCAATCCATGTTATCTTCGTGTAGGAAAGACCCTTGTCTGAAGCCCTGGAGAGCCAGTGTCAGTCAGTGTAGACAGTACTGAGCTAGATGAACCAGGGGTCTGACTCAGTATAAGGCAACTTTCTACTATTCTTAGAGCTTAAACTAAACCCAGTCGAGTGACTGAACAACTCACAGAACACATCCACTATCCAAAGTCCTGAATAGGAATGTAAAGTCACCTGCTCTACTATGATTTGGGGGGGGGGGGCTGCATAAGAAATCTATATGGGACATATATCTCTCAGTCACTCCCTATTGCAGAAGATGGGATCTTCTCCCCACCCACCCAACCTGCTCTTCCTGCTATGATGAATTGACAAGCAGTTGCGGAGGAGAATGGTGATAACCCAACATCCCCCGGCTTCGAATTTATTGCTGAGATATTAGAAATCCCTCAGGTAAGTGTGACTATGAAAATTATGCAGAACAAGAGCAGCTGTCTCCCTCTCAGCGAAGGCTTCTCCTTCACAAGCACATGGAGAAGTCATGCTCCTGTGTTTGACATCCGCAGGCTGTTGCCATGGAAACAATAGGTGTCCTGGATTGATAATCGAGATGATTAGCTCAGAGCAGGATCAAAAGTCAAAGCAGCCATGAGTAGGAGAATGAGGGGATAAACAGAGGAGGAGGAGAAGGACATGGAGCGTGGATTAAATGCCGAAGATGACAAGGAGGAGGGGTCCTTTGGGTGGCATATGCAGCAGCCTGGTTTTTTGAAAATAGCTGCAATCTAGGAACTGTAGCTTGAGTTCACAGCAGCCTCACTATAGCAGCTTTGCCAGAAGTCACAGAAAAGAGAAATACTACAGAAGACCCAAGCTGCCAGTTGGGCCAGAACCTCTGCCAGAAAACTACCTAGAAAATGCAAAACAAAGGAAAAAGGAGCAATACAACAAAAATAACATAATCTTGGCCCATCTTGTTCCTCGGGTGCTGCTGGGGTGAGCCTTTACATCCAGAGAAAAAACATTTCCCTCAACGGGAGGAACTGTAGAGTCCACAAACCACAGGGAAATTGTGCGGCCACGCCTGTAAAGCCAGCTCTGGCTTTTGTCCACCAGGCAGTCTCTGACTGCATCGTAAATGATACCACTGCTGATCCTTTAGCTAGAACCATCAAAGTGATTACACTGAGGTTAGGAAGACAGCAAGATGTACAATTTGTGGTTTCCTATCATGTAATAAGTACGCTTAGTATGGGAAGCTCTCAGGTTTTCTTGCCAGATCATAAACTTTAGGACATAAAGGGAATGCAAGGTACAAAAAGAGAAAATCATGGAGAAGGACATCAAGATATTACATTGAGAGAAATCACAGACTGGTGGCAAAGGAAAAGCCTGGGAATGGGCCACATAACATTCTTCTGAAACAGAGCCTCATCAGGGTCTGTATTTTCTCTGCAAGACAACCGACAGAGCAATAGGTTTGGGTGTAAGAGAGACTCAGGTTCAAATCCCTACTCATCCACAAAGTTCACTGGATGACATATATGTCACACACTGATCCCTCAAGTTAACCTATCTCACACAGTTCGTCACACAAATATATGATAAATGGAGTAAGAATTGCAAAGCCCTGTACAGCATGAAATGCCAGGAAATGGAAGCAACACTAATCATTTTTCCTTGTTCACTGCCACAGGATCAGACTCTTGGCAAACCTTTTTCCTCACCATAATTTAGTAAGGTAGTTGCTGTGACCATTTGAAAAGGATGAAAATATTTGTTTTTTTCATTTCTTCTTCATTTTCAAATGACCATTTGCTAAACACTTGCTGGACAACAAAATGTGGTTATACCTTTTTTGCTCAGGACATATTAATCCTGACATTATAATGCACAGACAAAGGCAACTCATGCTTATAGAGGAACAATATAAGAAAAAAATGTTATGCAACACATTATTTTTCATTTCTCTCTTCCCCACCCTACCCCCTCCCAACATTTTAATTGTTTTTCAAACCAAGCAGAAGAGAGGGGGGAGGAAAGAAAGCCAGCAGCCACAGATCCCATGTATTTGCTTTCCCCCACTCCAACCCTTACATCACTAATCAAAGGGCTTGTGGGTCCCTTGCCCTCTACTCTCTAGCATATTTTCCCCCAAGCATACACAAAGAAAGCCAGGATGCCATTGCCCTACATTTATATCAACCGATTCTAAATATGTTTTCTTAGGAGTAAGTCATACCAATTTTAGTGCAATTTACTGTGTTCACTCAGCACTGATCTTGAGCTAGAGATGTGTGCCAAGAAGTGCATGTTAAAACTGACAAGGCCTGTAAATATGTGCAGGTTTTATACTCCCACTCAAGTCATGCTAATGTACCAAAGCCACTCAGAGTAACACTTTATAAAAAGCCAAATGATACCCAGTAGCCACATCTTCAAGCTCTGTAACCCACTGCCAACTGCTTGGTTTGTAGCCCAGCCCATAGCAGTAGTTCAAGGATGGTTTGTAGCATCTGCTTTGGGCATGCAAGAAACACCACGTTATGCAACCAAACTTATGCTGCCTAGATCCCCTTATTGCTCTACCAATGCCTGTGCGATGTAATTACTTAGCAGGTCTGCACTGTCTGGATAACTCTGTAACACCACACAAATCTGGCTAGAGGGACATGTAGAGTGATAAAACTATTTGAATCCAGTTGCTTAAAAATGTATCTAGATTTCTAACATACAATGATTTGGCTTGGATCCTTCCCAATACATTTAGGCATGGAACATCCTCCTCTTCTGAAGACCAATCCACACTTTACAAAGCAGTCAGATTTGCAACATGGCACTGAACACAGTAACCTGCTAATGTTTTAAGGGGAGATATCCATTTATAGACATACAGTGGACACATGTCACAGCTAGTCACTGCCATCCTGCATTCCTCCTCTCTATGTCCTTCTGTCTTTTACAGGTTAGGAACCCAGGAAGATGCCTTATACCAAGTCAGACCATTGGTCATCGAGACCCATATTGTCAACACTGACTGGCAGCAGTTCTCCAAGGTTTCAGGAGGACTCTTTCCTAGCTCTACCTAAAGATGCCGAGGACTGACCTGGGACCTGCTGCAGGCAAAGCATGCACTCTACCACTGAGCTAGGAGCCTTCCTGTCTTACTTCAAACATCACTGTGTCCACACATGATAGCTAACTCTGCACAACGTTGGTTATTTGCATTGGTTATTTTGGCCAAATAACCAACCGCTGTTTAAAAAACTCCCTCCACACAATACAATAACCCATGGTGGGTTAAATAACCAACCACTGACTATTTAAACCACCATTGGTTATCGTGTTGTCTGAACCCAGCCAATATCTCAACAAAGGAAGTGTCTCCTGCCTAACCAAACACAGCATGTGACATACTTTTATTCCTCAGTTCATACATTCCTGTAATTTTTTTATCTATCTAACTCTAGACATTTTGGTCTAGTAATATATTTTAGAGCACATAAAATAGACAGAGTACAATTAATAAGACAGAAAAAGATGCTCCACCAGGATTAATCCAAGTGATCAAGTGAAATAAAGTAGTTATTTCATCACTATAACAAAAGGCAAAAATTGCACTGTAGTTCAGATACAATAGAACTCAGCACTCTCAATCATCCAACTATATCTTGATTATATAAAAGGGGGAAAATTGAATATACCAGCACTTCTGCCAGTATAGAACCCTATTTAACAAAAGCTATCAAAATGCACGTCCATCTGATGGGCCAGGCAGACTAGGGAGGCTGTATATTGCAAGGACTGTAAAGTAGGGGTGTGCATCGGATCGGATCCGATCCACGATCCGAATCCGATCCGACCCAAAATCGGGAAAATCCGATCCGATCCGATCCGATCCGACCAACCTCCGATCCGATCCGATCCGATCCGATGAGGTCCGATCCGGATCGGACGCCATTTTGAATGCTTTTTCCCATAGCCAAGTATTGTTTTACAAAAACGCCTATAACTTTTTCATTTTTAAAGATAGAAGGATGAAACTTGGGGACATTGTAGACTGGTTAGGGATAGTTATCTGTGAGAAATTTCAGAAAGATTGGTGCATGCGTTTTGTGGCAATTAATTTTTTAATAAATACCCAGGAATGCTTATAACTTTGTCATTTTTAAAGTTACAAACATGAAACTTTGCCACATTGTAGGAGGTACCTTGGGACCTATGTGTGTGAAATTTCAGAAACATAGGTGCTTGCCTTGTGTGGCAATTAATTTTAGAAAAATGGGTAGTAGTGGGGTAAATACAGTTACGCCTCCCATTTTTTTATTTTTTAAGATACAAACAGGAAACTTGGGCACATTACAGATACCACTTGCCTTGATATGTGAGTGAAATTTCAGAAACATTGGAGCTTGCCTTGTGTGGCAATTAAGTTTTGAAACAATGAGGAAAGAAACACCTATAACTTTGTCATTTTTAAAGTTACACACATGAAACTTTGCCACATTGTAGGTGGTACCTTGGGACCTATGTGTGTAAAATTTCAGAAACATAGGTGCTTGCCTTGTGTGGCAATTAATTTTAGAAAAATGGGTAGTAGTGGGGTAAATACAGTTACGCCTCCCATTTTTTTAGTTTTGAAGATACAAACAGGAAACTTGGGCACATTACAGGGAACACTTCACTTGATATGTGTGTAAAATTTCAGAAACATTGGTGCTTGCCTGGTGTGGCAATTAATTTTTGAAACAATGAGGGATTCATTGGACAGCACTTGCCCATAAGGATTCATTGGACAGTACTTTCCCATAGGGAATCATTGCATTGCACTTTCCCATAGGGAATCATTGCATTGCACTTTCCCACTGAGAAATACAGTTATGCCTCCCACATTTTTATTTTTGAAGATACAAACAGGAAACTTGGGCACATTGTAGACTGGTTAGGGATAGTTATCTGTGAGAAATTTCAGAAAGATTGGTGCATGCGTTTTGTGGCAATTAATTTTTTAATAAATACCCAGGAATGCCTATAACTTTGTCATTTTTAAAGTTACACACATGAAACTTTGCCACATTGTAGGAGGTACCTTGGGACCTATGTGTGCTAAATTTCAAAAACGTAGGTGCTTGCCTTGTATGGCAATTAATTTTAGAAAAATGGGTAGTAGTGGGGTAAATACAGTTACGCCTCCCATTTTTTTATTTTTTAAGATACAAACAGGAAACATGGGCACATTACAGGGAACACTTCACTTGATAGGTGTGTAAAATTTCCGAAAGCTGGGTCCAGGCATGTGGTGGCAATTAATTTTTGAAACAATGAGGAAAGAAACGCCTATAACTTTTTTATTTTAAAAGTTAGAAGTCTGAACATTGCTCACTTTGTAGATGGGTTAGGGGTAGATATGTGTCAGAAATTTCAGAATGATAGGTCCAGGCATTTGATGGCTATGGAATTTTTAGATTAAATGTTTCAAAAAATGTTCCACAGAGGCCAGGTCTTCCTTTCCTCCCCCTCCCGCTTCCCGCGAAGAAAAGGAAACACTGTCTCGTCTCGATCCCTTTGATCCTTGCTAGTATCCATTACAGGGCTCGTGTCTGCTTTCCTACTTTCACTTTTTTACTCAAGCAGACACGAGCCCTGTAATGGATACTAGCAAGGATCAAAGGGATCGAGATGAGACAGTGTTTCCTTTTCTTCGCGGGAAGCGGGAGGGGAAGACCTGGCCTCTGTAGAAATTTTTTTGAAACATGTAATTTAAAAATTCCATAGCCATCAAATGCCTGGACCTATCATTCTGAAATTTCTGACACATATCTACCCCTAACCCATCTACAAAGTGAGCAATGTTCAGACTTCTAACTTTTAAAATAAAAAAGTTATAGGCGTTTCTTTCCTCATTGTTTCAAAAATTAATTGCCACCACATGCCTGGACCCAGCTGTCTGAAATTTTACACACCTATCAAGTGAAGTGTTCCCTGTAATGTGCCCATGTTTCCTGTTTGTATCTTAAAAAATAAAAAAATGGGAGGCGTAACTGTATTTACCCCACTACTACCCATTTTTCTAAAATTAATTGCCATACAAGGCAAGCACCTACGTTTTTGAAATTTCACACACATAGGTCCCAAGGTACCACCTACAATGTGGCAAAGTTTCATGTGTGTAACTTTACAAATGACAAAGTTATAGGCATTCCTGGGTATTTATTAAAAAATTAATTGCCACACAAGGCAAGCACCTACGTTTCCGAAATTTCATACACATGGGTCCCAAGGTACCACCTACAATGTGGCAAAGTTTCATGTGTGTAACTTTAAAAATGACAAAGTTATAGGTGTTTCTTTCCTCATTGTTTCAAAAATTAATTGCCACACAAGGAAAGCTCCAATGTTTCTGAAATTTCACTCACATATCAAGGCAAGTGGTACCTGTAATGTGCCCAAGTTTCCTGTTTGTATCTTAAAAAATAAAAAAATGGGAGGCGTAACTGTATTTACCCCACTACTACCTATTTTTCTAAAATTAATTGCCACACAAGGCAAGCACCTATGTTTCTGAAATTTCACACACATAGGTCCCAAGGTACCTCCTACAATGTGGCAAAGTTTCATGTTTGTAACTTTAAAAATGACAAAGTTATAAGCATTCCTGGGTATTTATTAAAAAATTAATTGCCACAAAACGCATGCACCAATCTTTCTGAAATTTCTCACAGATAACTATCCCTAACCAGTCTACAATGTCCCCAAGTTTCATCCTTCTATATTTAAAAATGAAAAAGTTATAGGCGTTTTTGTAAAACAATACTTGGCTATGGGAAAAAGCATTCAAAATGGCGTCCGATCCGGATCGGACATCTGGTCCGATCCGATCCGACCAGCCTCCGATCCGATCCGATCCGATCCGACCCCCCAGGTCCGATTCCGATCCGCTATCCGATCCGATCCGGGGGGTCAGTGCACATCCCTACTGTAAAGGAGATTGCATATTTCTGCAATATGCATACAGATACATTTCACATACCCTGCTGCTTAGGCTAGGTTACCCCGAGTTAAGAATCCAGTGGACAGGTTTTATCTACAAACATTTTATCCCAAAGTATAGTGCTTTAATTCTCTCCATAGGAATGAATGGTAGCCATTCACTTACATAGGACAACATAAAAGATGCACAATGGAGACTTCACTGATGTAGGGCTAGATCTGCCCTTTGATCTAGTGATCCCACTATTTAGGGCAGGTTTTATCCCATCGGTACCTCACAGTAACTGTGTCCCAAACTGCAGAATGTTTAATTTTTCCCATAGAATTTCATGGAGCCAGTGCGAACAGAGCCGGCCTAAATAGTCACATCCTGGGTTTCATTCCTTGGGCATTCTAGATGGTGACAGCGCCTTAGAAATTGGCTTCATAAACATTAGATTAGAAATATCTCTCCACCTTTCCCCCATTCAGATGAAGGAGACTTTGTAGTATTGATTTAAAAGTCTGCTGCTTCCCACCTTAAAATGAGCAAAGCATTGAATGTTGATGGGGAAAGCCCAGCTTGAATAGTTAATTTCAAATATCTAGAGACTACTGCAGTAGATTCCAAGTGGGGTGTCTTGAATGCAGAATACATTTCAGAGTGCAGTAGCAATAACTAACCCCCTTAACCCGCAAAACTGCATCATCCTAGAGTGTTTAAAATCCAGCCTGTGGTTGTGAAACCACCCTCTGTCTTCGAGTATCTTTCCCTTCCTTTTCTTTGCAACTATGCAAGCTTTTCCCTAAATATTCCGGCCAGAGTCAATCTTCTGTAGCTGCCTACGACACTTAGAATAACTCTGCTTACAGATTTTGGGGTCCTCTGCTCATGCTTCAAGAGCAAAGAACACAAACAAAGTCCTCTTTGTAAATGCAGTAGGTTAGGAAGAGAGCATTTGTTCCCCTAGGATCAACCAAGTATTAAATCCAATTCAAAAAGCCCCAGTTTCAATACTTGTTGGGATAACTTGGTCAGAAACTCCAACTGCCACCAAAGGAAGAAATGAGATACCCATTTCCAGGGGAGAGAATCATTCTGCTCAACAGCTGTCCCCTTTCAGAGAGAGGCAAATGAAATCTAAAGGGAGGAGATTAATAGAGCAGCCATCTGCCACAGCGCTGGCACAGTGCAGCATTAGAGGAAGGCTGGCATCTGCCAGCAGGTCCAACTGGCATTGCTGCAAGGGCACTACAGCCAATGAAGGGTTTGGGATGAAAACAGGCCGCCTATCCAAAAGCTTGAGAAAGAATGCCAGAGCTCAAGGTGGGCATCTAAACATGGGTTACTGCAAACTAGAGTTCATGCTCCAAGGAAACTGGGGCATATAAATTGTTTGAGGATCTCATTTGAATATACTGGATTGTTCTGTGCTTAAAGAGAGATAATAATCAACAATAATTCTTAACATTTATATAGCACGTTAGAGTGGTCAGAGCATTTCATGTCATGCATTACCTAGTTGTAATCCTTATAACAACCCTTTAACGTAAATCAATATTATTATTCTCCCATATTGCAAGGGGGCTGGGGCTGAGAGAGGGTGGCTTGCCTAAGGCCACCTATGCAGAGGTGAGATTCAAACCAGGGATTTGTAGCTCAGTCTCTAAGGTTCCATGCTACACCAGCTCTTTCTTATACAGCCACCCAGTATTTCACTCAGCCCTGAAATAAAGTTGCTTCCAAAATGTTCTCTGTGAGTTTATTGGCGGATAGTCTCTAAACACGTGATGAATATTTACAGTTTGTCATTTTTGTAACCTCACTTCTTCCCATTGTTGGAGGGAGCTAAGTAACTTGATTTCACAGGTGTGAGAGGATGCGTGGAAATTATGCCAGTGGCTCCAAATGAAGTGTGCAATGTCTCCTGGTCACTAAGAAACCAGTGAACAAGAGGTATGATGGCTCAGAGCAGAAGAAACCATAGCCCAAAGACTCTGATATTTGAACTCATATAAATTATGCATAGCTAAAAGGATTAATTTTATTTAACCAAAGGAGAGGGAGTCAAATTTTTAAAGCAATATACAGTAGTATTAAGCGAATGGTCAGTAAAGAGCTGGGGCAGTGAATTGGACAAGGGCTGGAGAGCCCTGAGTTCAAATCCACATTCTCTCAAACTCACTAGATGATATTGGCCTAATAACTTCCTCAAGGCTTAACCTGGATCACTCAGTTGCTGGAATGATAAAACGGAAGGGGAACCCTGTACACTGAGTTTTGCCATAGTACTTTTGTATTTTTTTCTATGCATTTTTATTTTTATTGTTTTGGTTTGGTTTTTTTGCAGTTGAATCACTCTGAGTTATTTTTATAAGATAAAGCAGGCTACACACTTTTAAAATCAAAATAAAATAAATATAATGCCCGATACACTCTTTTAGAGGAAGAGCCCACAACTGACATTTCAAATTCTCAGCAGTGCTATTTCACTGGCACTAATCTCACTACTGTGTTTCATGTGGAGGTACAACCCCCCACTTTTAGGGTGCAATCCTATGCATATTTAGACAGAAAAAGGTCCTAGAGCTCCCAGCTGGGAGTTGTAGACTTTTTTACCCTGTCTTGAACCTTTAATCTTCTGGAAACACATCCAAAGCCAGTGATCAAAAAAAGATGGGGGTGGGGATCCATCAATACCCTACCATTTTAGAGGGCCTAAGAGAGGATGGTCCATTTCATCCATTTAGGTTCTACCTAAATTAGACCTAAATCTTTATATATAGCATCAGCAATATGCACAAAAACGTTTGTCTGACTTTCCAGTACTTATTTCTAACAGTGAAATCCTATGCCAAGTCCCACCATATTCAGTGGGATTTTCTCCCAGTGATTTAAATCAAATTGATTTAAATCAAATCCACCCTGCTCCCAAGTAAGCATAAACATGACTGCAGCTTTAAACACTGACTGACAGGTGGATATTCAGGATCACTGAAAGCAGATTAACCATCCCTTAACATGCAAACTGGCAAATTCATGTTACAGATTCTGAGTACAGAACTAAGTAGTGATTAATTCATAATGAAAGAGTGCAGATTAGGGCACATTCACAATATCATATTCTTTCATCCCAAATTATTTAATCCTAAATAAACTCTTACATACCCCCTCTCGATTAATTACTAAATAGGAGGCAGAGAAATGCTACTGAGTGATGTACCCATAAAAATTTCTGCTGCACTGTACCAGTAAAAAGTTTCAGTACCAGTAAAATTAACCCCCATAAGAGCCATTTCTCAACAACGGGAGTTTCCTTCAACCTATTTTATAGGTTGTAATGATGTAATAGACAGTGAACAAGTGATGCTATTTTGCATCTCTTATGAAACTTGTAATCACTGGTTAGAATCTACCTATCACCATCACCACCATTTCCACCACAATTAAATTAAGAGCATAGTAGGTGGCCACAGGATCATATGCTCCCTCTTCCCTTTCACGCACAAATTTCCCCTCTACTCAGTTGGTGTCCCTAGTCTCAAAGGGAGCTTAGGAGCATCTCCAGGATCATTACTGTGGGGTGGGGACAGACTGCATGCAACAACATTGAACCCAGATAGAGGTGGGGTGGAGGAGTCATGTAAGAAAGAGGAGGAAAGCAAGTGTGTGGTCCTACAGTCTACCTGTGACAAAGAACATAAAAAGCTGTGTTACACCAGGTCAAACTATCAGCACAGTATTACCTAGAGTGGACTGGAAGAAGCTCTAAATTTTTCCTATGACCTACTACCAGACCCTTTTAACTGGAGATACAAAGGATTGAACCTAGGATTTCCTACATGTAAAACATGTGGTCTCGCACTGAGCTATGGTCCATCCCTAAAACATAGTTAATCTGCATAGGGCCCAAGAGCTAGTATATTTTTATTTAGAAGATGTGCAGCACGATCCTTAGTAGGTTTACTCAGACAGCAGCCCTACTTACTCCTAATTAGCGTGGTCAGGACCGTAATCTTAGGCTGCCTCTACAAGAGAGGTTTAAAGCTCTTTCAAGGCACTTAAAAAATTTTTACCTCTACAAGAACGGAGAGCAAATCGGGCGTAGAGGCGCGTTATCTCTCCGATTATGCGCATTATCGAATGCGCGTTAAATCGCGAGTTTTATTTTGCTCCGGCTGTTAAAGCGCATTTTGACTATGTGAACAAGCGCTCATGCGCATTAACTACTTGTAAAGCGCATTTTGGTCATCCGTTAATGTGCTTCGCCGCCTCTCGCCACCTCTCGTGCAGAGGTATTAGGTGTAAATGCACTTCTGCGATTATGCGCATAATCGCCTAACCGGGTGCAAAAGCGAATCCTTGTAGAGGGGACCTTAATCTCAATGCGTTCAAAACACTGTGAATGGTATCACATTCCTTAAAGAAGGCTTTAATCGTTAATTACCCCCACTATTAAAACTGGAGGCAGAAGGTGAGATTCTTTTAGTGTCAGCTTCCATTTGTTCATGTATTAAGATAGAAACTAGCATCTTTCCCCATTTTTTCCTGGCTTCCGCCTCTTTATTTTTGCAGCACTCTCTTCTAAGCAGACCATTCTAGTATCAAATATAAGGAATCTCTTTTCACATTGCTTTATCATTCACATTCCTTACTTTTGAATAATCACTGATTAAAAAAAAAATCCTTCAGGTGTTCTGACCAGCATTTTGAATGCACATTTTCCAAGAAATATATACCAGTAGTTTCATAAGACCTTCATCAATTTTTCAACAAAATTCTTCATTTCAGTATATCCAGGCATGGTATATGGAAACCTGGTTTGAATGGCGCTTGCAAGCTTAACTCAGGGCTATTCCCAAACCTAACAGAATTTTCCATGCGCACACACCTAACAGACAAAGAGGGAATGAACACTCAGGGAAACACACACTTTTCATTTTCTCAGCCTTATTCACTTCAGTGTTCACCCTTATTAATAATACCAGCCCAAGGAATTAATTACACACCCACCCAGGGACAGACAGAAAAGGACTGGAATGATGCCCTACATAAATCATGAAGCACGCACAACATGTGCAGGCAGATGGTGTACCAAGTTCTTTGGTACACCAGCAAAGCCTGGGCATCATCTACCACTGGCTTCCCATAAGCCTAGTTGCTGAATGTTTCAAAATGACAGTTCTTCTACAATGCTATAATACAGCCGTCATTCATAAGAGGCAGCTCCCAGAGAGTTAGAAAGTGAAGATGCTGCTGAACAGCATCTCTGCAGCTATGACTTACAGATATAGGAACAGTAATTCTAAAGCCACCATCTAAAAGGTCAACATAAGCTGTCCATGGTTAACCTATGGAACTGTATCAGTAAACTTTTCTAGCTCGAACGTATTTTAAAAAGGACACAGTCACTTGCCTTATCAGTCATAGGAATCCTTGCATCTCAACATTAAATCCATATCCCTGTATGTTAATACAGAGCAGAGGTGGCTCATAGCCCAACATCCAGCCCTCTAAGCTATTTGAAGCATAGGTTTGTTTCTCTAGCTCAGTACTATTTACTCTGACTAACAGTGATTCTTTAGGATCTCAGGTGTATTTCCTATGTCTTCCTCATCATCTGCTACCTAAATTTTTTAACTGGAGATGCCAGGATTGTACATTATGCATACAGGACATGCTTTCTACCACTTAGTTATGGTGCATCTCCAGTTGTATCTGGCTTTATCACATTTTGAGCAAAGTGCAGTAAACATTTTGCACACAGGCCTACTTGTAAGGAAAAGAAACAAGTCCACATATGTTATTTCATATAAATTTTATTGCATTGCTTTCTCATATGCATTCTGCAAAAAATGAATCAATGACTTCATACCATCCGGGTATTTGTGCTCTGTATCACCATTGATGAAATGTTTGAAGAGTAATGCTCCCCAAGCCAATTTCTGGAAAATAGAAGGATCCCCAAAATGCACAGAGCAGGGATGAGCAACCAGTCAATAATACTTCTTCAGCCACACTGTAAAAAAAGGGAGCTGCTCATGGAGGTGGAAAAGTGACCAATTTCCAGACTCCAGGCTCAATTCTATTACTAAGTTTTGAACCATCATTACATCCTTCATTGATGTAGAAGAATGCATTATGACTTTTAAATCCCCAGAATGAAAAGTAAGCAGTGAGGGGACAGACCATCCTGGGGAGGCTGTTCCAAATTTTGGGGCCCACAGCTAGAAAGACCCACCATATATCTGATGGTTGAAAGAATCCGAAATAGGGCCTCAAAGAGGAATGAAGTTTTCAGGCAGTTTTCATATGAAAGTAGGCAATTCTGGATATGTTCTGCCCCCCTGGCTCCATTAAAAACTCTTGGCAGGCAAATATTGAACACTTGAAGTTTCTGGACTATCTTCAAGGACAGCCCCATGCAGAATGCATTGCAGCATTCTAAATAACTAAAGAATGAATGACTAAGGCCTGATGTGTTGCTACTATTTCTTTGATGGGTATAGTATAAGCTGAAGCTGGTAAACAGCACTCCTAGTGATAGCTGCAATTGTTACTTTTTGTTAGCTGCACTATACGTTTATTAAAAGGTGGGATATAAACGTTTTAATGAATGCATAACATATTACTGGGAGATCTTGGACATCATCTCTGGTTGATTGGTGGTGAAGAGGCACCAGGTTGCCCTGTAGACTCAATAACTTTGATACTATTATTGTATCTTTCACTATCTGTCCCCAGTGCTCTTCATGATCTGAAGTGATGGTAATTTGAGCCAACTCTCAGTGACCCAGACTAATACCTGGAACAGTTCAATCTCTAGGATATGTATTGGCTACTGATTTGGTACACCAGTAACTTATGTATAATGACAAAACAAATATTCTGCTTGTCAAATATTCTGCTTGTCAAATATCTCTAGCCACCTAACCTCTGCACCTCTCTCTCGACTTCACAAATATTTAAATAAGTTTAATTTATGCTACTTCTGCCTTTTAGCCTTTTTAGGTTGTTAAGCCATAGTAACTGTGTGCATTTTTTCATTGGTTTCTATTATGGGAGGGATTGGGGGAGAGTGTAAGCCACCTTAAATATTTATAGAAAACAGGATATAATAACAATAACTTTAAAAATTCAAATAAACAACAACACCCCTAGCAAAGGAGCAATAAAACAGCAATCCCACAACAATTAAACAGCAGGGGAAAAATTAAAAATATCATCCATTAAAAGTCTGGGAGGAAAAATATCTTGACTGAGTACCTAAGACATAAGCAAAGGTGGCATACAAGTGGAAGGTATTTTCAGTCACCTAACCTCTGACTCTCTTGCCCTTTCACATGACTTTCTTTAACTTTCCCCTGCTCCAAAGACTCTTTGAACACTGTTATTTACTTAATCCCTGGTTCTCCCCCTCCCCACAACTATCCTGTGAGGAAGTATAATATGAGAGATAGTGGCTCAGTTCAGACAACACGTTTCTCAACAGTGGTTTTAAAACTCCACAGTGGAGTTTTTACACCACCATTGAGAAATGTGTTGTCTGGCGAGAAAACTCCACACAATGGCGGAGGTTTTTGGAAAACACTCCATGCAGAACATCCATGCTGTGCAAAGGAGAGTTCCTGCACAACCATTGTGTTGCGTGTTATGTGGCAGGCTCCATGGAGTTTTCCATTGTGTTGAGTTGATTTTTCCCACTGACTATAGAGTTCCCTGGCAAGAGTGGCGAAAGGAGTGACTGCTCCAATAGGAGAGCTGCAGGATTGTTTTTTTTGCAGTAATGGCTGATGGGATACCATTGGGAGGACCGGGGGAGGAGAGAGGGTGGCGGAACTGTCAATCAAACATCGCGATGGATTTTACTCGACTCCATGGTAGCCCACAGTCACACAATGGTGTAGTTAGAACATGTTGTGTGGTGAGTACCCCCTAAAAACTCAACCACTGATTGGAATTTCACACTGGCTGAATTCGGACAACACAATAGTCAATAGTGGGGTAATAATCAACTTTACAGTTGTTCATCTAGGGGGTACTCCCCACACAACATGATAATAAATAATCAACTGTGGTGTGGATTAGGATCAGCGCTGAGTTGACTATGGCAGCATTCGGATGACACAATAGTCAATATAACTGACGATTGTTCCACCCCACCCCCCCAGTTGCTTATTGTGTCGTCCGAATTCAGCCACTGTGTTGACTAACGTGTTCTCTGAACTGAGCCAGTGACTGGCTCAAGATCGCAAGATTCACAGCTGAGTGGGAATTTGAACCTGGGTCTGCCCACTCCTCCATCCTCTAGACCATACTGCCTCTTTCGTCAAATCTCACATAGTTCTCTGCTCCCAAAGAGGTCACAATCCAAAACAGACAGCAGAGAAATAACAGAGGGAGGAGCACAGATATAAAACTGCCAGTGGTGTAACTGGGTAATTTTAGACTCTGGATTTAACAATCTTAAGTGGTGTGGGGGGGGGGGGGATTCTTTAATGTGTTTTACTTCACTTACTTCAAAATGTAGTAAGCCAGCCTTGCTGTATTTCAGGACCCTCTCCTGGTCATTCTGCTAAGTGGGGCCCCTCAACTTTTGTCCTAAAGTCTTGCCCTGATGGCACTGCTCCCTACTGTGAAGAATGCTGATAAGCCAAAGGCTATGGGGAAAAATGGATTTTGAGGTGGGTTTTGAGGAAAGGGAGAGAGGTGGTACAATATACATTCTGAGAGACTTTGGGGTCCTAATATCACTTCAAAACATACAAAATAGCCAGATTCTGTGAAGGCCCAGCTTTGTAATTGCTTTAAATTCACTGTAAATTAAAGTTTCTGATCCTTTAATGTAAAACCTCACTTATATAGACCTCCGTAATCTGCATACTTCCTAATTCTGGGCATGTTTTTCCCCCCTGCTCTGCTGCTGCTGCTCTCTCTCGCTCTCTCTCGCTCTCTCTCTCCTATTCCAGACATCACTCTTAGGACAGCCAAATTTAATGCATCCCATCTCCATGTTTATATATGGAGGTGGGAGATGTACTATACATATTTGAAAATACGTCATTAGGTCATGGCATACAAAGAGATGAATAAACCTACCATCCATATTCAAGCTGCATTTTCAAACAGAAGAGTGAAATGGGTGCCAAGAATTCATGATAATCTCCACCACCACTACACACACACTCAGGCTAAACTGGCAGATGACAGACCATAGTAGAAAAGACACATTTCACTCTCATATTTTGCTATAGTATATCATTTCTGTACATATTTACTTAGAAGCAAGTCCAGTTGTTTTCAGTAGACTATTTTTTTCTCAAGGTAATTTTTCAACAGGCCTCTCCTTTTGTTTCACTGGCATTTGAAGACATGGGGGCAGAATCATGGGCCACCAAAATAAGTGAAATCATTTCTAAACTAGGTTTTTCAGTGGGCTATTTCATTACAAGGGGCTATGATAGTGCCCATCTGAAAGTCTCAAGGTGTCTGACTGATTATGACTTCCAAAACTACTGCTGTACTAGTGCCTGAGTGTTACTCTTAACATGTTGTATCAACATTTTAGACCCTTTCCTGGGAAATTGCCCCCATATCTGTCTTTTATCTGCTCATGTGGTTTTAGATGGCTTTTTTAATTAAATGCAGACTGAACACCCTGCAGTTAATGGAGATTAATGGGTGCTACAGTAGCAAACATAGGTAAGATAGACATTGTCCCATTGAATGCCAGAAGATAAAGGACTTGGGTCACTTTCTTCCACAGTGTCCATTGTATCTAGATTTGAGTATGTGGTACCTTGATCCCCTTACTGCTGGTATTAGAGATAACGCCTCTTTAAACAAAAGCTTATTTTTTATTGGCTGGGACAGATTATTTTGTAACATGCCACACTGCTAAATTTGTTAAGATGGCTCTAGGGAAGTGGAAGTTGTGGGGGGTTTTGTAATCTCGACAGAAGACATTATAGGCTATTGATCTATTTTAATTAACTTAATAACTTTAGCATACAAATCTATTGTTGATGGCTTCTTAAATTATTTGTTTTCCTATTATTATAATATCTAGCCTGATTTTATTGTATGATGACACTGACCCTGTTCAGACAACATGCTATGCCACGATGAGCTAAACGTTATGGTTTAGTGTGTCATGTGAACTATGACTTAGTGTGGCGTGTGAACCATTCCTACCCATGGTGGTTACATAGCCACAGTTTAAACTCTCTCACTAACCATTTTACTGCAAAAGGGTTAGCGACCTAGTCATGGCTTAGAGTGTTGTCTGAACAGGCAAACTCTGTATCTGTCTTGCTTCGTGTTTTAACTCTAATATATCCATGAAAGGCTGGTTGGGCTATCAAGCAATGCACTGAAATGGTGAATTTTGACTTCCCGATGACAGCAGCCCTAGTTCAGAGTTCCAGCACCGTTCCAATAAAACTCTGAAATTCCCTCAAACCTTCGCACTCCATTTAATTCCACAATACAGTGACAGTTACTGATCCCAAATCCCACCATTTCTTGCTGAACTTTGATAATAGCCTCAATACAGAGAACAAGAAATTGTATAGTAAGGGCAGATTCCCGCCTAAGCTAAACATTGTGAAGTGCCGTTGATCTCATGCGCACAGTTAAGCGTGCTTAAATTGCTACCACCAAAATCAATGGACATCAAAAGAGCTTAACTCTTGTTTGCATCATGCATCACATTTTTATACTAACACAAGTTATTCTGAGCAAGATACTGAACAGGACCTGGTTTGGTTCCCTCCTCCCCACTTCCCCCACACAACAACAGTCGCTGGTGCCACCACTAGGAACAGCAGCGCCAGGTCAGTAGTGGGTTTTTCTTTCTTTATCGGGGCCTCCGCCACTGCCTGCCCCTCTGTAGCTTATACTTTTATCAATAATGAAGGACAGGACAGTAAGTTCAAAAGTCGTAGCCAGGCAGGGCTGTCCCAAGACACTGGCTGAATTCGGACAACAGGATAGTCAATGGTGGGGTAATAATCAACTTTACAGTTGTTCATCTAGGGGGTACTCCCCACACAACATGGTAATAAATAATCAACTGTGGTGTGGATTAGGATCAGCGCTGAGTTGACTATGGGAGCATTTGGACGACACAATAGTCAATGCAACTGACGATTCTTTCCCCCCCACACAGTTGCTTATTGTGTCGTCTGAATTCAGCCACTTTGTTGTCTGAGGCAAAGGACAGCGCCTCTTCCCCATTCCATGTACAAAAGCTGAACGAACTGGTAGATGACTCTGTCTTCAACACTAATGATGGGACAATGTTCTATTGAAGGCAGCAGGCTAACACAGAGGGTACAAAGTAGGCTGCAAGACACACAGTTCTCTCTTTGAACACCCAGCATCTGCTGCCTGAGGCAATCGCCTCACCCTGCCTAATGATAAGGCTGGCCCTGCAACCAGGAATGAACTGTCTTTGGCCAACTTTCAAGTTCCCAAATATTACAAAAATGAAAAATAATACACAAACACAAGGAGGTGACATCAATACCCGACAGAACGCCTCTCCCAGCATGAAACTACCTGTACACCACGTTCAACATCTAAGGTGCCTACTCCAAGGGAAGCTTGGAGGATGACAACAAGCGAGAGGGTCTTCTCATTGGTGGCCCCCAAATTATGGAATGATCTCCCTGATGAGGCCTGCCTGGCGCCAACATTGTTATCTTTTCTGTATCATGACCTATGTCGGGAGAAAGACAGGGGGAGTGTGACTCAGTTGATTCTACTTGATCTCTCAGCGGCTTTCAATACCATCGACCATGGTATCCTTCTGGGACGACTGGAGTTGGGAGTGTGAGGCACTGCTCCTATTTGGGGGGTCGGCTCCAGAAGGTGGTGCTTGGGGAACATTGCTCGGCCCCATGGATTCTCCAGTATGGGGTTCCACAGGGGTCAGTTTTGTCCCCCATGCTGTTCAACATCTACATGAAACCATTGAGTGCAGTCATCCGGAGTTTTGGAGTGCGTTGTCATCAGTACGCTGATGACACGCAGCTCTACTTCTCCTTTTCATCTTCATCAGGTGAGGCTGTGGATGTGCTGAACCAGTGCCTGGCTGCGACAATGGACTGGATGAGGGCTAATAAACTGAAACTCAATCCAGACAAGACTGAGACGCTGTTAGTGGGTGGTTCCGCTGACCGGATGGAGGGTGTTCAACCTGTTCTGGATGGGGTTGAACTCCCCTTGAAGGAGCGGGTTCGTAGCTTGGGGGTTCTCCTAGAACCATCTCTGTCACTTGAGGCGCAGGTGGCACGGAGTGCCTTCTACCAACTTCGGTTGGTGGCCCAGCTACGTCCCTATCTGGACAGGGATAACCTGGCTTCAGTTACATGCTCTGGTAACCTCCAAGTTAGATTACTGCAATGCACTCTACGTGGGGCTGCCTTTGGTTCGGAAGGTGCAGTTTATGCAAAATGCAGCGGCCAGATTGATAACCGGAACCAGGAGGTTCGAGCACATAAGACCTACTCTGGCCCGCTTGCATTGGCTGCCTGTATGTTTCCGAGCCCGATTCAAGGTGCTGGTTTTAACCTATAAAGCCTTACACGGCTTGGGACCACAATACCTGATGGAACGCCTTTCCCGACATGAACCTACCCGAACACTACGTTCAACATCTAAGGCCCTCCTCTGAGTGCCTCCTCCGAGGGAAGCTCGGAGGTCGGCAACAAGAGAGAGGGCCTTCTCTGTGGTGGCCCCCCAATTGTGGAACGATCTCCCTGACGAGGCCCGCCTGGCGCCAACATTGTTATCTTTTCGGTGCCAGGTCAAGACTTTCCTCTTCTCTCAGGCATGTGGCAATATCTGAGGAGCCTGGGTTTGTTTTTTTGTTCTGTTTTGTTTTGTTGTTGTTGCTTTTTGAAGTGTTGTAGTGGTTTTTAAATGTACAGACTGTGTGTATGTTGTATGTTTTTACTGTTTTAATTTTTGTATTGTTTTTAATTGTTTTTAATCCTATGTAAACCGCCCAGAGAGCTTCGGCTATGGGGCGGTATACAAATGTAATAAATAAATAAATAAATAAATAAATTTTCGGCACCAGGTCAAGACTTTCCTCTTCTCCCAGGCATTTAACAGCATATACTGAGTTTTTAATTGACCCCGGAACTATATTTAGGCCTGGCTGAGAGTTCGCAGCTGTTTTAAATGTACACTGCTTTTATATGTTGTCTGTTTTTATGTTTTTAAATTTTGTGTATCGAATTTTAATGTCCAAAATTTTAATTTTTGTAAACCGCCCAGAGAGCTTCGGCTACGGGGCGATATATAAATGTAATAAATAATAATAATAAATGAGCTGATAAATGTATTCAAGGGTTTGTATAGGGCTTGGTAGAAGGACGTGAAGTTTCTCTCTAATAGTTCTTTTAAGGTTTTATATGAGAGCCAATGTGATAAAATGGTCAGTGCAGACTTCCCCAAACTGGTGCCCTGCAGATGTGTTGAGCTACAACTCTGAGCATCCCACAGGTAGCCATGCTGGGTGGGGATGCTGGGAATTTACATTATCACTATATTATTCCCCTCTTCTCATCTGCTGGACTCACACACAAACATTCCAGATAGTTATGAAGTAACTCTGAGAATGCAGAAGAAGTCCCTATCCTTCAACTGAGAGGAATGGATGGTAGAAAGGAAATTAATCTAGCTCTCAAAGGCAATGAATGGCCTCCAGAGTAAAAAAGAAAAGTTATGCATGCTAAATTACAAAGTCCTGGATGCTATCAAAGTATTTCCTTTGAGGAAAGCACTGAAGCACACACACGTTGGTTCTGGTTTTAAAGCAGAATTTAGACACAGTGGGCATAACAGAAACCTGGTGGAACTGCAAAAACAGTGAAATACGGTCATCTCTGGATATAAACTCTATAGACGTACAGGGAAGGGAGTATTGGAGGAGGTGTTGCTCTGTATGTCCAAGATTACATAGTGTCAAGCAGTCTAGAAAATCTATAAGGGGCAGACTCCTCCACAGAAGCGCTGTAGGTGACAACACCAGGCTCCAAAAGTAATTTGGTACAAGGGACATGCTATCATCCCCCAGATCTTGAGATGGGAAATTAAATCAGAGATGCATCCAAGCAAGGTGTTGGAATAATGGGTGACTCCAATTATCCCCATATTGTTCCAGTCACAGCAAAAAGGTTACATTTCTCGATGCCCTAAATAACTGTGCCCTAGAACAGTTGTTCATGAAACCAATGGGAAGGGCGGAAACCCTGGATTCTAAATGGTTCCACTCCGAACCTAGTACAACTAGAAACAATTACCACAGTGCTGTCAGATTTAATATAGATTTAGTGAGAAATTCCCCAGGAAGTCCATCAGAGACAAATTTGGCTTCAAAAGAGGAAACTTCTCTAGAAGATAAGGGAACAGGTTAAAAAAAAAAGGGTTAAATCTCTCCAAAACCGCACTAATGGAAGATCAGCTAGAATTTATACTACAGGCCTGGAAAGGTAGCAACAACTCATAGAGGTCATCAGCATGGTTAACAAGCAGTGTCAAAGAAGGTATTAGACAAAAGAGGACTTCCTTCAGAAAATGAAAGCCTTACTTAAACAAGGAGAAAAAAAGGAACAAGAACTTGCACAAAGGAAATGCAAACAGTCAATAAGAGATGAAAAAAAAGCATTTTGAGGAGCATATTGCTTACAACGCTAAGGCCAACCAACAATAAAGAACGCTTTAAATATATCAGAAACAGGAAACCAGCTAGAGAGACAGTTGGATTGTTGGATGACAATGGTGTTAAAGAAGGAGGATTAGGGTCTTCAGTCCGGAAGGTGTAGGACAGATACTTGTATCAGAAGTGATATTTTCAAAAAGGGAGTCTGAGGAAATGAGGCAAGCAGTGGTGACAAAAATTGATCTTCTTGAACTAATCAACAAATTGAAAGCTAATAAATCACCAGACCCAGAACTCGTATGAAATTGCTAATCTGGCAAGATGTAATGATGGACACCAATTTCAATGGCTTTAAAAGGGGTTAGATAAATTCCTAGAGGACAAGGCTATCAATGGCTACTAGTACTGATGCCTATATAGTAACTCCAGTACCAGAGGCAGTATGCCTATGTACACCAGATGCTGGGGAACATGAGCAGGAGGGTGCTGTTGTTCTCATGTTCTGCTTGTGGGTTTCCCATGGACAGCTGGTTGGCCACTGTGTGAACAGAATGTTTGACTAGATGGACCCATGGTCTCATTCAACATGGCTCTTCATATGTTCTTATAGTTATGTATCTGACCAATGCTGTTGCTCAGGGCTGGCCTTACCATTAGGCAGAGTGAGGCAGCTGCCTTAGGCAACAGATGGTGGGTGGGTAATGAATAGAACCAAAGTGTTGAAGAACATAGCTATATGGGCAACACAGCAAGTCCTAGATCTCCTAAACTGGCCTGCTGCCCCAAGGAGGAGGATACCCCATTGTCAGTATCAAAATAAATTCAACTGCTAGGCTCTTCAGCTTCTGTACATGGAATGGAGGAGTAGAGAAGGAGGGCACACTGATCTTCACCTAAGGCAGCAAAATGTCTTGAGTTGAGATTGCTGTCACTCAGAGACCCCCTCTAGATGGATTCCGTTTGACGCCTGGTTCTCCGATTATGCGCATCTTCTCGGAAGCGCTTTATCGTAAATGCTTGTATGCAGGAGGTAATTGAGCACGCAACTGGTGGCCTTACCGGTTGTTTGAAATGCGCTTTACAAGTAGTTAATACGGAGAATCGCTTGTTCACATAGTCAAAATGCACTTTAACGGCCGGAGCAAAATAAAACTCGCTATTTAACGCGCATTCGATAATGCGCATAATCAGAGAGAAAAAGCGCCTCAACTCCCGATTTACGCTCCACACTTGTAGAGGTAAAATTTTTAATGAGACTTCAAAGAGCTTTAAATGTCTGGTGTAGAGGCAGCCCAAATCACTTGCTGGATTAATTAACATCATAGTCCATCCCACCCCGGAGTCTAGAAAATGCAAAGAAAGCCTAAGTTCTTCCATGTTTGGGAAGAGGATCATCTTTTTTGGATAAAAGCATAGAGTTGTGGAGAAATCAATCTGGGATGCTGCACTCAGTGACAGATACAGCTAAGCATCACCACAACTGCAAACCAAAAGAAAAAAGAAAAGCACCTGACTAAGAACCAAAGATAATTATAGCAAAATAATCAAGGAGAGTCTGATTTCAGAGACAGGGGAAAAAACTGAAACCGCTGTATCAGCAATGCTCTTGCAAGGAGGAAGCGGGTAGTATATATCAAATGAAGATGGCTCCAGGCCATGGTAGTTTATGCCATTATAGATCTATGACTCTTTTTAGGTTTGCTGTAATAGATTAATACAGACAGCCCTTGCTTGATGGGAGAGAATACTGGAACACTGACATATAGAGGATTAGTTCATGGATCCTCAACTGAATCCAGTTATTGAGTATATGGCCTAGTTAATCTTGCATACCATTTGAATCTTAAACTCTTGCTGGTACTACTGACTGAACTAAAACTGTCCAACAGAATAGTGTTTTTACTTAGGAGACACTCATAAGTGGACAAAAAACTTGTTTCCTAGGAGTATCCTAACTTCTAAAGGTGTTTTATTTTCCCACCCAGAAAAAATTAGTAGTAGCTCCAAGAGCTTCTCAAGTAAGGTAGAGATCTATGCAGACATTAATTAAAATGAGGAAGGAAAGGGAACTGCATCATAAAGGAGCTACTAATAGAAAGGCAGATCTGGGCTGCATCCAGACTCATAATTCTTCCCTCTCAATCTCTAGGAAGACCAGCAGCCTGCTGACAAACGTGTGCTAAAGAGGCAGGCTTAGGAAAAATGGCCTATCTACATTTGAGAACCACTTTGATGTAAGGTTGCAAAACGAGATGTTAAACTGCATATGTGCCAGGGCTCACGTCTGCTTGCAATTCAAACCTATGGAACCTGGGACCTCTTTCTACTAGAGTCCAATTTGAAGAGGATTGTTTATAGTTACTCACTAGATGTGAGAGAAAGGCACTTTGCACATGCTTAACAACACTCTCATCTTTATTCTTACTTCAGATGTCACAGGACTGAACCCTGACATTAACACAGGTTTTAGTTTAAAAAACAACAGAATCCTGTGGCACCTTAAAGACTAATAAACATATTAATGTGGTCTCCACTTTAGATGCCTCCTGTCTTTGGATTTGCTACTGACTTTGGCCTAAGATTGCCAACTGTCCAGAAAAATAACAAACCTGACACCCCTACATTGATCCTGGCATGTCTTGAGGGTTGCTTTACACATTACTCAGCTGTAAACCCATGTTCATCCATTAGTGTACAATGAACAGGAGTCTTCAGTGCGCAGGGCTTTTTAGTTTAGAAAAAAGGCAACTAAAGAGGAGATGATTGAGATGCCATAATTCAGTGGTAAAGCACCTGCTTTGCATGCAGAGAGTCCCAGGTTTGATCCCTGGCATCTCCAGGAAGGGCCGAAGAAATTCCTGCCTGAAATCCTGGAGAGCCATTGCAACAATACTGGGCTAGATAGACCAACTAGTCTGACACAGTATAAGGCAGCTTCCTATTAAAACAAAGCACGGTGTGGAGAAAGTAGAGAGACCTCTTTTGTCTTCTCTCATAATACTAGAATCCCACGTCATCTCATGAAGCTGATCAGGAGATTTGGAACAGACATGAAGAAGGACTTATTCACACAGCGCCTAACACATTTAAGAAATTTGCAGGCGCAAGATGCGGGGATGGCTACTATAGCATAGCTTTAAAAGGTGATTAGACACGTTCATGGGGGATAAAACTACTAGTCGTGATGGCTATACACTACCTCCAGATTCAGAAGCAGTACGCCTGTGAATACCAGTTGCTGGGAAACAGCAGCAAGAGAGGACTACTGCTGTAACATCCTGGAGTTGTTCAAGGTTACTCTTTCCATGGCCAGTATGGTGTCATGACAGCACCGCACATGACAAAGTGCTGTTTAAAGGCAGGAAGCAAAGAGGAAAGGTCAACAGCCCCGCTTTGGGACTGTGTACAAAGGCCAGAAAGTACACAGACAGACTCCGGCCCATCACTAAGTAAACGCTCACAACACCTAGCAAATGTTGCCTAGACTTATTTCAAATCCAAGCAGTACCATCTCTTTCTCATCAGCAGGGAGGTTTAATTAACAGGGTCAGGGCTGAGCCCTAAATGTTTCGATACCCAGTCTCTTGCCTCTGCTATCGCAGATAGCCTCCCCACAGGACCATACACCTATAGGCTGGCTAGAGAGTGCCCATGAGCATGTGCATAGACCCCCACTAAGAAGTAAAAGGAGCCACATTCCATACGCTTTGGGAAGGGCTGGGGAAAGAAAGAAAGCACTGCTTGCTAGGTGGTTTGTGCCCCGGCACCTCTTCTCTTCTAAAAAAAAACCCGGAAGCTCTGCACCAATGGAGTAGTGTGGATCCAAGACCCCTCCCCAGCATTACGCAATACACCCGTTCCATGGCGCTTCCCAGCTCGAATAAAACGGAAAATGTTACCCCCCCTCCCGTTATTTCTCTCCTCTTTTCAGTTCTTCCAATGCCCATCACGCCCTCTACCTACCAACCCCCACCATTAATTACTCAAAATGTCGCCGCTCCCCAGCAGCTTCCTCGCCAGGCAGACGTGCTGCCAACCACCCCCGCTCCACAGTGGGGCCAAGCAACCACCTAGCTAGCCAGCCCCCCGCCGCAACCCACGCACTCCTCAACGCCTGGGCTCCGCGGCGAGTGCGCAGAGCAGCGCGCTTTGCCGCGAAGCCCCACTCAAGCTTGCGATGGGGAGCCGGGGTGATTCCCCCTCCATCCGCAGCGCAAGTTGAGCGGCCCAAGCGAAATAACCCCCTTTACTACCTCCCTCCCTCCGTCCAGTGCGCCCCACCATGTGCTTTCTCTTCACGCCCGGGAGCCAAGCGTAAAGCTCTCCCGACCGAGGGAAAGGGAAGCAGTAGCAGCAGCAGCTGCCGCCGCCGCCGCCGCCGCCGCCACTGCAGTGAAGCGCCACTCGAGTTTCAGCTGCAGCCGCAGACTTCCACCTCCTCTTGGGCGCCCGAAAACAAAACTCCGACGGAAGGAAGCAGAAGAGTGCTGTTGCTCAAGGAACGCGGAAAGACGCTCCGGAGGGGAGGGGAGAGGAGGGGAGCTACGGTGGCGGCGGCGGCTGCCGGACAACCAAGGCGCATGGCCGGCCAGATTGAGAGACCCACGGCCGCTGAGAAGGCGGCAGCGTGAGGCGAGCCGCGCGCTCCCTCCCCTGCCCGCTCCCGCGTTATTGCCGTCCGTGGCTCTGCAACGTGCGTCATGTCTGCGCTGCGCAGCGCGGGAGAACCTCTCCACAACAGCCCCCTGTCCGCCCAGAACCCATTCACGGCGGCCCCACGGAGCCTAGGGGAGGGGAGGCGGCTGCTCCCCCTTCCCCGCCCCCTCCCACCAAGCCTCCCCTTTCCGCAGCCTGCTGCCTGCCACCGCCCCGCCGCCTGCTTAGCCCCCGGCCGGTCCTCCTCCCGCCTTCGCCGTCCAGGCCCCTTTGCCCGTGCCCGCTGTGGGGAGGCCTGGGCTCGGGGTAAGGTCTCCAGTCCCTGCCCGTGCCCTCCTCCACCTCCTCCTCGACTTGTGCCCGGGTAAGGCGCGGCGCCGGCTCCTTACTTGCCAATTTCCTCGTACAGTTGATATTCGTCGGTGAAGCGGGTGCAGGTCACGGTCGTGGCCATCGCGGCTGCAGCTTCGCTCCGCAATGAGCCGCGCGGGCTCCGCTTCGGCTCGGGCTGGCAGCGGGGGAAGGAGGGGCGGGTGAGCGAGCTGGCAGGGGGGGAGGCGAAGGGGGGGAGGCGAGGCTCAGATCGGGGGTGAGCGAGCGAGAGACGCCCAGTCAGCCCGCTCCGGAACGCGGCGAACGAGAAGCGATCCCGGCACTAGGCAGAGTCCAGGAGAGCTGCCAGGGGAGGGGCGCCGGCAGCCTCGGGGGAGGGCGATCTATCCCACCGCGTACCAGCCGCCCCCGGCCCACCTTCCCGCCGGGGGGGAGAGGAAGAGAGGAAGTGGAATCGCTCCAGCCCTCGCTTCGCCTGCAGTGCCCTCCTCAGCTTTGGCGCCGGTACGGGGGGCCTGGGTGGATCACGCCACCCCTTCCTCAATGAATGGGTCGGAGACCCGCTGTCTTTCCCCCGAGCTCCCTGCCCTCTCCAGTTCAGATGTACCTGCCTCGGGGAACCCCGCATGCAATGGAAGGGCCGTTCCCACGTGCGCCACTCGCCCCGCGTTCTCCCACCCGTGCGTCACAACCACACCCTTTCCTCTACAGTGTAGTCAACTCCAGCCTCCTCAACCTGGGCTCTCCAGATGTTTTGGACTGCAATTCCCATTATCCCTGACCATTGGTCATAGTGGCTGGAGTTATGGGGTAGTCCAAAACATCTGGAAGGCACTAAGTTGGGGAAGTATGGCCTTTACTAACATTTACCCCCACCCAAACACACACACAGAGTGCAGTTCTCTTACTTGCAATCTACCTTGCAGGGTTGTTGTGAAGATTAAAAAAGGAGGGGAAACTAAATATGGTAACTTAAGCTCCTTGGAGGAAGTGTGTGATATAAGTGCAATTACTATTAATAATCTTCAACCCAAACATTCCCTCCAAAAGGACACCTACTGCCAGTGTTCTACATTTACAGTGAGATCCTAAGTATGTTTACTCAAAAATAAAGCCCCACTGAGTTGAACAAGACTTCCTCTCCATAGTTATTAGTAGGGATGAGTAGATGAGTCGTTCTGGATCTTCAAGTAGATCTCTAGGTGATTTTCAGTTGATTCGTAAGGCTTTCTGATTCCCTGCTATTGAACAATAGCAGGAACATAATGATGACAGGATTTTTGTATGGGAGGACATGATTTTTATATGGGAGGACATGCTGTTCTGGTACTCAAAACAAATTCCTTGGCTTGGAAGGCTTTAATTCTAAGTGTATGTTCTTTGCAACAGGCTCCCAGTTGGAGCATTAATAAAAACAAAAAAGGAGATTCTACAAGCCCGGTATGTGCCCATCCATGCCCTAGTAAGTATGCTTAGGATTGCTGCCACAGTTCAGTTTTTGAGTTTGATTTATTACATTGATATCCTGCCATTTTTCCTCCTTAAGGAACCCAAGTTGGTGTACATAATCCTACTCCTCTCCATTTTATTCTCACAGCAACAACTCTGTGAGGTAGGTTGGAGAGTCTGTGGCTGGCCCAAAGTCACCCAGTGGGGATGAGGACCTGGATCTCCCGACTCCTAGACCAACACTCTAACCACTGCACTTCACTAACTCTCTTGTGCTCCGTGGTCCACTCACAGAATTTTCTTCCTTCTCCCAAATTCATCTTTCTCAAAGCTACCCCAGGGAACTCCGGTGCTCCTCTATATGTGTCCATTGGAGTCCCACTTGCTCACCAAAACATCCTTTAGCAAGATGCTCCAGGAATCCAAAGTCTAGTAAAACCATTTTCCTGCTTACAAGTTACTACTCACATCTATGTACACAGAACCCTTCACTTATAAGGTGGTGGAAATCTTACACCTGTTGATCGTTTTATACCTGTCATTACACACAGCATATAGTTAAACTCTGGGATTTGCTAGCACAAGATGTAGAGATGGCCACCAATTTGGATAGATTTAAAGAGGAATTAGACAAATTCATGGGAAGAGGAGGTCATCAGTGGCTACTAGTCCTGATGGCTATATGCTACCTTCAGTATTGCAGGCAATATGCCTCTCAATAGCACTTGCTGGGGATTGGGGAACATGGGCAGGACGGTGTTATTTGTACTCATGGCTTACATGTGGGTTTCCCAGAAGCAGCTGTTTGGAAACTGTGTGAACAGAATGCTGGACGAGATAGACCCTTGGTCTGATCCAGCATGGCTCTCATGTTCTTACAGGAATGTGGTCTCTCTTAAAACCACGGACAACTGGGTTTGTTCTTCCTCGTGCTGCTCTTTCCGGTTGCTGGCCTAAACGTTTCCCCCAGCCGGTCGGTTTAGCTGCAGGAGATAGCAGTCTAGAGGAGTTCAAATTTGCAGACACAAAATTGGGTGGGATCGCTAATACCCTGGAAGACAGAAACAAACTCCAAAGTGATCTTGATAGACTGGAGCGCTGGGCTGAAAACAACAGAATGAAATTTAATAGGAATAAATGCCAAGTTCTACACCTAGGAAAAAGAAACCAAATGCACAGTTACAAGGTGGGGGATACTTGGCTAATCAGTAGGACAAGCGAGAAGGATCTTGGAATTGTTGTAGATCACAAGCTCAATACAAGCCAACAGGGTGATGTGGCTGCAAAAAAAGCAAATGCTATTTTGGGCTGCATTAATAGAAGTATAGCTTCCAAATCGCGCAAGGTACTGGTTCCCGTCTATTTGGCACTGGTTAGGCCTCATGTTGAGTATTGCGTCCAATTCTGGGGACCATACTTCAAGAAAGATGCAGACAATCTGGAGCATGTTCAGAGGAGGGCAACGAGGATCATTAGGGGTCTGGAAACAAGGCCCTATGAGGAGAGATTGAAAGAACTAGACATGTTTAGCCTGGAAAAGAGAAGATTGAGGGAGACATGATAGCACTCTTCAAATACTAGAAAGGTTGTCACACAGAGGAGGGCCAGGATCTCTTCTCGATCAACCCAGAATGCAGAACACGGAATCATGGGCTCAAGTTACAGGAAGCCAGATTCCGGCTGGACATCAGGAAAATCTTCCCGACTGTTAGAGCAATACAATGGAACCAATTACCTACAGAGGTCTTGGGCTCTCCCATACTAGAGGCATTCAAGAGGCAGCTGGACAACCATCTGTCAGGTATGCTTTAAGGTAGATTCCTGCACTGAGCAGGGGGTTGGACTCATAGGCCACATCCAACTCTACTATTCTACATCCAACTCTACTATTCTATAATTCTATGTGCTTGATCATCTTCTAAGGACATTAGTTAAGGCTGCAATTCTAAATATACATACCTGGGAGTATGCCCCATATACTACAGTGGGACTTACTTCCAAGTATACATGCAATAGGATCACATTGCAAGGCTGTTTGATTGATAGATAATGCACCATGACATTCAGAAGCACTACTGGGATATTGGCCAAAGGTGTTACATTACCTAAAAGTGCCATATCTTTAATCAGCACATTTTGACAGACATATTACAGCACAGAGAGAGAGCTTGGAGCTTCTGCACACCAACCACATCACTGAGTAAACACTCGCAACACCTAGCAAAAGATGTCTGGAGCATTGACTTGTTTCACATCCAAGCAGTACCTTCTCTTCCTCATCAGCAGGGCTGCCATCAATATAGGGCTTAAATTAATATGAGTCAGGGCTGAATCCTGAAAGTACCTGAGGATACTCCCATTCTCAGAGCAGGAGTGACTTGTCAGCACAAAAGACAAGTAAAATACCTGAAGTGGAAGGTTGTAAAAATGTGCAAAAACCCTGCTAAAGGAACCCTGGTTGAAAAACACCAAGCTGAAGAATGGATGATTTGTATATTAATTTAAAAAAACACTGAACTGAAAGTTTCTGGATATATTTTTTCTTTGAAACTTTAGAAGAAAGGAGCTTCATGGTAAGTATTGTCAGAATGAAAGGCACGGTTCTTATCCATGATTACCTAGTTTACAGATCACATTTGCCCACATGGGCACATTTCTGGGGACTGCTGGCAATGCTTATATTAGAGAGTGAACCAGCTCTTAGTGGCATGGTTCTGTTTCTCAATCTCAGCTAATATACTGCTCAACACAGTTGTTTCCCCAAAACCTACATTCTTAAAGGCAGAGTACTGGTAACTCTTGACAATTTTATATGCACATGACCTTAGGGATTCTCTAGACCCTTATCCTCCGATTCCTTAATCAAACCACAGTTATCATCAGCATTCATTTTTATTTTAAAATTTTGTTTAACTACTTCCAGGCCTACAGGACTGGAGAGCAAATATTAGAATGTTGCCATGCCATACAGGCGCCACAGTGAAACAACAAACCTCCTTTTCTGGTTGCCAATCATTACATATTTTGGTGAATGACTTCTGATTTTTAACACAACCTCATGGCCCTAAAGACAGCCCTTTGGTTCTTGCATTATTTAGCTAGCTGGGGTGTTTGTACTTTGGACGACTCTGGAGCTCTGTTATCAGTGACGAAAGACTATGAAGCTATGGATGTGTCTGAATAAAGAAAGTGGTAATCTCTAGCAGCTATCCAGGTTTTCTAGTTCAGGTTCTTTAGGGGTGGGAAACCTATGACCTTCCAGATGTTGTTGCAGTCCTTACTTCAATCAGCCCCAGTCGACATGGCCATTGGCCAGGGATGGTGGGAGTTGCTGTTCCAACCCCTGGAGGTCACAGGTTCTTCCCCTCTAGCTACACACTTACCTGGAAGTCCCATTGAACTCAATGGGCCAGGACAACAGAAGCAATTCCATTTTATTCCTATAGTCTTGGTGGTGCTATGATTTAACTGCCAACCTGTACATGTTCGGAATATTACTAATTTTTAAAATCAGGGTTGGTAAACGGGTCTGCTCTAATGTATTAGGATGGATTAATTGTAAAACACAGAATGGCCGTGGTGGGAAAGAGGAGTGTTAGTTGTGTGCTTCACAACTAACCCAACTTCGCCCCCATAAGACCATTAAGACCAGGTCTAAAATGACCTAGCTGCACCCATGTTCACACTGTGGGTTTTTGTGCATTTAGAATTAAGGAGTAAGAATAGCTCCAAAAGCCAAGGAGGCCCTGGAACGCACCCCCCAAAAAAGAATCCATGTTGCAGCAGAGAAACAATGGCATCCCTCTGTAAGGCAGGACCATAGAGAGCACCACTGGTTCCCAACACTTCACACATAGAATCATAGAATAGTAGAGTTGGAAGGGGCCTATAAGGTCATCAAGTCCAGCCCCCTGCTCAATTCAGGAATCCATCTTAAAGCATACCTGACAGATGGCTGTCCAGCTGCCTCTTGAAGGCCTCTAGTGTGGGAGAGCCCACAACCTCCCTAGGTAATAGGTTCCATTATCATACTGCTCTAACAGTTTGGAAGATTTTTTTCTGATGTCCAGCCGGAATCTGGCTTCCCGTAACTTGAGCCCATTATTCTGCGGCCTGCACTCTGGGATGATCGAGTGAGTGATGAACTTGGTTTGCATGCAGTACGTACCAGGGTCTGGCGTTTCCAGTTAAAAGGGCCAGCTACCAGGTGATGTGAAAGACCTAAGGCTGAGACCCTGGAGAGCCGCTGCCATCCAGAGTAAACGATAATGGGCAAGGTGGGACCAAGAGTCTGACCAAATACAAGGCAGCCTCCAATGTTCTTCCAATGCAATCTGGACCACAGGTGAACTGCTGAAAAGAGCTTACAGAGCCAACACCTTTGGACCATTCATACAACCGTCAGTCCACACACTTCTAACAAGCCCAGGTAGCTTGTGATGCTGGGAACTATGAAGGCAAGTTGTCTATCACACCAGCATTGCCCTCTCATTTTGGTTATAATGCTGGTATTGGAGGGAACGTGACATGCATTTGTTAGTTGCAGTTACAACAATAAAAGTGAGGAAAAGAAAGAAACTGTGCAATGAGGTAGCCAGACTAAAGGTTCTGGTGTCTGGTGGTGTGTGCTGATGGAGGCCCTTGTTCGGCGCTCAAAGGTGATATTGTCTAAGAGGCAGAAGGGCATTAAATTGTGAGTTTAATGTTACTACGTTCAACTAAACTGTCAAGGGATCATCAAGGAACCTCTCTTGAGCTTATCCTCTTGGACCTCGGCTGAGCAGCACAAAGCAGGAAGGAGAGAACAGAGCCCAGAGTGATTCAGAATGCATTCGAGCAGCAGAAGACGGCACCCTCCAAGCCAGAGCAAACACAGTCCCGCAGAATCCCTGCCCATGACTGCCTGGTGCTGCTGTTGCCATGGGCACCGTGGGCGTTTGTGGGGGCTGTATGTTGCTGACAGATATTTTTGTTCTAACTAACCAGAAAGGAACGATCATCAGTTGGGTTTCTGGGAGGTAACACTGCGCAGCTGGGTATAACCAGCCTAGGGTTGCAAGAAGCACAAGCTTGACATGAGAAATGATCCACTCCTCAAGTCTTTCCCAGAGGAAAAAGGGGAGCAAAGAAATCAGGGGAAATATCCTGTTCTCTCAAGCCGGTCAAGGGACTTCCTTTCCCAACCCAACTTCCAAAGGAATAGCCCCTTTCTGACCAGGTCTCATTGTTTTGGCAAGACCACAGCCCTTTGGACTCCAAAGGACTTTTCACCTGACCCTATATTCTTGCCCTGCTTTGGCAAACATACACCAATGAGATATTTACCTCTGGGGAGCTGATCACTTTTCTGATTTCCAACATGAAATTTGGTCCCTAAAGGGAATTCTTCTTCCACTTCTTCCTCCCTTTCCACTGGGAACTACAGAACAAGGCCTTCCAGGAAGTTAGGTCAATGAGACCCTGGAGTAGGGCTTTTGCAGTAGTTGCACCACTGTTGAGAACTCCTCCAAGGAGAATGAATCAAACCAGTGGTCCATCCAGCCCAAGATGGACTATTTTGACTGGCAGCAACCTTTCAGGCTTTCAGGCAGAGAAGAACATTTCCAGCCACCTATGCTACATTTCATAGAATCATAGAATAGTAGAGTTGGAAGGGGCCTATAAGGCCATCGAGTCCAAACCCCTGCTCAATGCAGGAATCTACCTTAAAGCATCCCTGACATATGGTTCTCCAGCTGCCTCTTGAATGCCTCTAATGTGGGAGAGCCCACCACCTCCCTAGGTAATTGGTTCCATTGTTGTACTGCTCTAACAGGAAGTTTTTCCTGATGTCCAGCCGGAATCTGGCTTCCTGTAACTTGAGCCCATGATTCCGTGTTCTGCATTCTGGGTTGATCGAGAAGAGATCCTGGCCCTCCTCTGTGTGACAACCTTTCAAGTATTTGAAGAGTGCTAGCATGTCTCCCTCAATCTTCTCTTCTCCAGGCTAAACATGCCCAGTTCTTTCAGTCTGTCCTCATAGGGCTTTGTTTCCAGACCCCTAATGATCCTCATTGCCCTCCTCTGAACACGCTCCAGATAGTCTGCATCCTTCTTGAAGCGTGGTCCCCAGAACTGGACGCAATACTCAAGATGGGGCCTAACCAGTGCCAAATACAGGGGAACCAGTACCTCACGCAATTTGGAAGCTATATTTCTATTAATGCAGCCCAAAATAGCATTTGCTTTTTTTGCAGCCACATCACCCTGTTGGCTCATATTGAGCTTGTGATCTACAACAATTCCAACATCCTTCTCACTTGTATTGATTAGCCAATTATTCCCCATCTTGAAACCGTGCGTTTGGTTTCTTTTTCCTAGGTGTAGAACTTGGGATTTATCACGATTAAATTTCATTCTGTTATTTTCAGCCCAGCGCTCCAGTCTATCAAGAACACTTTGGAGTTTGCTTCAGTCTTCCAGGGTATTAGCGATCCCACCCAATTTTGTGTCATCTGCAAATTTGATAAGCATTCCCTGCACCTCCTCGTCCAAATCATTAATAAAAATGTTGAAGAGCACTGGGCCCAAGACTGAGCCCTGTGGTACCCTGCTCGTTACCTCCCCCCCAGTGTGAAAAGGTACCATTGATAAGCACTCTTTGAGTCCGATTCTGTAGCCAACTGTGGATCCACCTAACAGTTGTTCCATCTAACCCACTTTTCACTAGTTCGTTAATCAGAAAGTCATGGGGCACTTTGTCAAAAGCTTTGCTGAAGTCAAGATCTATTATATCCACAGCATTTCCACAGTCCACAAGGGAGGTTACCCAATCAAAAAACAAGATCAGATTAGTTTGACAGGATTTGTTCTTGACAAATCCATGCTGGCTTCTAGTCATCACTGCATTGTTTTCAAGGTGTTTACAGATTGACTTCTTTATAATCTGCTCCAAAAGTTTCCCAGGGATGGATGTCAGACTCACTGGTCTGTAGTTTCCAGGTTCCCCCTTTTTGAAGATAGGGACATTAGCCCTCCTCCAGTCATCTGGCACTTCACCCATTTTCCATGATTTCGCAAGGATAATAGACAGTGGTTCTGAGAGTTCTTCTGCCAGCTCCTTTATTACTCTAGGATGCAGTTCGTCGGGCCATGGAGATTTGAACTTGTTCAAAGAAATTAGGTGTTCCTTGATCATTTGTTTATCAATCTCAAACTGCAATCCTGCCTGAACAGCTTGTACTTCACTTTGTACTCCCAGGGGGGGTCATAGACCCGCTTTTGGGACAATACTGAGCCAAAGTAGGAATTGAGCACTTCAGCTTTTTCTTTGTCAGCTGTTACCAATTTGCCATCCTCATGAAGCAGTTCAACCACCATTTCTTTTCTCTATCTTTTACTATTCACGTATCTGAAGAAAGCCTTTTTATTGCTTTTAGCATCCCTCGCTAGCCTCTACTCCTTCTCAGTTTTAGCCTTCCTGACACCATTCCGGCACTTCTGTGCTACTTGTTTGTACTCTTCTTTTGTAGCCTGGCCTTCCTTCCACTTCCTATATGTAGCCTTTTTATTTTCATGTCATCTCTTAAGCTTTTTGTGGAGCCACATTGGTTTCTTCTGTTGTCTTCTATCTTTTTTCCTTGTTGGAATTGTTTGTAATTGGGCCTTTAAAATTTCCTTTTTTAAAAACTCCCACTCATCTTGGACTCCTTTTCTCATTAGGGTCACTTGCCATGGGACCTTACTTATCATAGTTCTGAGTTTATTAAAATCAGCTTTCCTGAAATCCAGAGAACACATTTGGCTACACTCAGCTTTTGCTTCCTTTAAAATCAAGAACTCAAGTATGACGTGGTCACTTTCCCCCAGAGTTCCCATAACTGCCACTTTATCCCTATTGGTCAGTATCAAGTCCAGGATAGCCGTTCCTCTAGTTCCTTCCTCTACTTTCTGTAGGAGAAAGTTATCAGCCACGCATGTCAGGAATTTCTTGGAGGGGCTACTTTTGGCGGAATTTGTCTCCCAACAGATATCGGGGTAATTGAAGTCCCCCATTCCTATTACATCAGATTTCCTTGAAGCACTGGCAATTTGCTTTTCAAAAGTTTCGTTCTCATCTTCTCCTTGATTGGGTGGTCGGTAGTAAACTCCGACTATCATGCTCCTTTTATTCTTTGCTCCATTTATTTTAATCCAGATACTCTCGATGGGGCTCCCAGGCTCATCCTCTTGTATTTCTCTGCAGGGATAAGTATTTTTTTTAACATATAGTGCGATTCAGCCTCCATTTCTTTTTATTCTGTCCTTTTTCAACAAGTTATATCCTTCAATTGCTATATTCCAGTCATGGGAGTCATCCCACCAAGTTTCAGTTTAATTAGGTATGCCTGGGATTGAGCCTGGGATTTTGTGTATACAAAGCAGGTAGGTGCTTACTGCTCTCCTATACATTTAGCAGGCTTCTATACTTGTCCCAGGCTGAGATGGAAGTTGTATGTTAACTTGAACTGTGAATTGTTTGGTCCAGGGGTTGGACTCCAACTCCTATGAGCCCAGCCAGTATGGCCAGTGCATAGGGTGATGGAAGTTGTAGTCCATCCCTACATCTGTACTACAGGATGCCCGTTCCCCATCCCTACCTTGTGTATTTAACATATTGGGTGGTTTTATGAATTTTAGAATTAGTTTGGCCAGGTTTTTTAGATTGTTGTACAATGCTTTGAGTACTATGCTGCAGAAAAGCATTTTATAAAATATTAGTATTAAGCAAAATGATGATGAAGGACATGATTTTTACCTTAAGATAACCCCTCTTTCTACTTTTACTTGGTGTGGCATTAACCCCCAGCTTCCTCTGTCTCCTACCCACACCATTCACAGTTCTGTTTCTTCTGACACCAAACAGAATGGAAAGTTTACGGCATTTATCCTTACACATTAACATCCACCCTTTCATGGATAAACCTCCCTAATATTTTCTATGATCACTTCACCGGGTTGGAAAGGTGAGTCAAGAACTCCCTTTTTTGCCAGCAGCTACAGCTTCTCTTTCAGCTCACTTGAACCTGTCCCTTGAACACATAAATAAATTAGGGCTAAAATGAATTTAGGGATAACTGGTTATGTAAACATGGCTCTAGGTTATGTAGGACTCCTTACATGCAGATAAGGCTGCTTTTCATAACCCTCCGGAAAAGCCAGGGATGCACTCATATAGGAGAGTTACCCTTGTCAAAAGAGCCACAAAAATGCCATGTACACATTTAATACAATTTTTCTCCATTCAAGGAGTATTTAGAAAACACTGTATGAGAACGCTAGGGATCATTAACAGAGTTCTCAGCAGTTTTGCCAAGGTTTTGTGGAGAGCTCATTACAATAAACATTAGATTATAACATATATATGCCATCAATACCAAGAGAATTCATTGCAATAGTGGGAAAACTATTCATATAGTACAAGTAATCCTGGCCTCATGTGTGTATTTACTGGCACGTGTCCTGCTCCATGTTGTTGCTGCTTGGATGGTGATCTGTTTGCATTTTTAGTATTGATTTATGTTGTTGCTTTTGTGCTGATGAGCCATGGCTAATGCAATCAAGAAATCTATCTACCACCATGAAAAAATATAGATTATAGAGATCTCAAATGCTGCTTCTCCAAAAGCAACTGGGTGTTTTTCTAATAGGGCTGTTAAAACATTTAATTAACTCCAACATACTGAAGGGTGGGTGGAGTAAATAGTCATTGTTTCTTAAACACTTAACTGTTTCTTAAACATTTGACTTCCTGCCACCTAAGTAAAGGACATAACGCTTGTAAAACACTTTGTAGTTTAATCATATATAGAGATATTAATTTTCCAAGCCAAAACTGCATAATCCATGCATGAGCAGGGGACAGAAGAGGTCCCCCAAAATGATCAGGGGGCTGACACAACTCCCTATGAGGAAAAGGTTACAATGTTTGGGGCTATTTAGTTTAGAAAATGGACACGTAAGGAGAGGAGATATGGTTGAGATTTATAAAATGAAGTTTGGTGTGTTTGGTCCCCCCGCCCTTTCATACTAGAACTCCGGGCTCATCCAATGAAACTATATGGTGGGAGATTCAGGACGTATAAAAGGAAGTACTTCATTACACAGTATGTAGTCGAACTATGGAATTAGCCAACAATTTGCAGGGGTTTAAAAGGGGATTAGATAAATTCATGGAGGATATGGCTATATACTACTAGATATGCCTTTGGTCTGATCCAGCAAGGCTCTTTTTATGTTAGGTTTTTCTCAGCACGTCAGCTGCTTAGATATCAACCACAGTTCACAGTCCATAGGAACATGTGCAGAAAACTACACTCCCTGTGCCCAGAACGTATTTGCAACAGCCTCCAGAGGGAATGCAAAAGGCACACTGACGTGGCTTAGGATTGCCAGGAAAAGCAGCACTTGAAAAAGGAAAAAGCAGGATAATGGGCATCCAAAAGGCAGCTAATAATTCCTTGCTTATTTTATCACTGGAACTAGATAGGGCTGAATGGAGAAGATACACTTATGCTGCTCACCGGATTGACACTGATATGCAGTGGCGGTCGCTTTTTCCACCACTCAGTGGTTGGTCATATGCTTTGCATGCAGAAGGTCCCAGGTCCAGTCCCTGGCATCTCTAGTTCAAATGGATCAGGTACCAGGTGTTGGGAAAGATCTCTGTCCAAAATCCTGGCAAACCCCTGACAGTCAGAATAGACAATACTGGACTTGATGGAATAATGATTTGATGCAGTATAAGGCAGCTTCATATCCTCAAGCCTCCTGTGTGGGGTCTCTTGTTACACAGAACTGGTGTGGGTGGGTGTAAGTGGGAGAGAGACAGACAGATGAATTCAACTCCCTTGGTTCATCTTTGAACATTGTGAGGAACTCTGTTCAAGAGACCTCTTTGAACTTGACAGCCTGCACAAGCTTAACAAATGCTAGCCCAGTAGTAAAAGATCTAACACCAATTTTTTTTAGGAATGTCACAGAAAGAACACTAAACCAAAGCAGTAGAGAGAGCTGGAAGCTACGCTGGCACAAATTATAGAAAAGGTTCCTCTGCATTACGATTCAGATACAGACACACACCCGTGCGCACACATGCACCTGCTTAGATCAAACATGTTTTTTATTATTATTGCAAGCAGGTAGCGAGAAAATGTGCCACAAACAGAACCGCCAGGCCTAGAGTGCCTCATTACAGCTCAGGCAACACCAACACTGTCCTGCTTCATATGCAAACTGTAGCTTGTAGATTTAGACAACCAAAAGGAAACAAAGTGCTGAAATCAGCAGCTGGAAAGATCAGCTATTTCCCATGCAGCAGGGGGAAGATACAACAGGGAATTTAAAAATTAACAAAGGGTTAACTTAGTCCAAATATAAACAATTTGTGGCTCATGTATTGCAGGTCTACCAAATGTTTGATAAACCCTCTTCCTGCCCCATTTTTGCAGTGAGATTGCAGAACTGAAGGTTTATCAAGCTCCTAATGACCACCATACAAAACCAGAGAGCTGCGTCCAGCTTGAAACATGTGCTGTTTACTCTGTTCTGCTTAATGGCAATGGTGTATCTTCTGAACTCAACAGGAATAGAAAGCAAGCATAGCCAACCAGGAGATACAGGCTGAATGTACGTTACGCAGCAGCATTTCTGCTAGAAAAGAAGTGTCCTGAGAAATGTCTTTTACTTGCAAGAAGCTGGCCTATGATGCAGCTTTGCATAAATGCACAGCTTAATGAATTGGCTCGGCACAATGGTTGAGCTGGAGATCAGTCACTGACAGCAAACTGCATTTCTCCACATGTCCCCACTTTTGGGGGGCGACTTTAGTCCCCAGCATTAAGTGAGCAAATCTCATTTTTGTTTTGTTGTTTTAAGAGAAGGTATTTTGTGTGACAAGAACAGTCAACTCTTTGTACATAAATCTGTGAAAAGGCAACATGCCAGTGTCTCCCAAATACCTGTAGGAGAAAAATCAAATATCAGGTAAGTAGTCACTGCCAAAGAGGTTTCCCAGCACATCCTTTGCCACTCCTACTTGGCAGCTTGCACTGCTACAACTGGTATTCTGGGGAATGGTTCAGTTACTTTTCTTCTAGGTCCAATTCATTCAGTCTTGGACTCTGTTCTCCATTAAGCAGCACAAGCAGAGGAAAAATGTTTGGGCTGGAGAAACCTCTTGAAGTTCCTTAATTTCAAAAGCCGTGCAGAAGCACATCCCCGCAAAGGAAGTCACCCATTTGGATCATCCTGCTTGAGATTTGCCAAAGGAGCCTTGGTCCTCCTATTATAGCACTACTCTAAAGTCCACTGGAGCTGCAGGCACTCCATTTCTGCAGGAGCCAAAACCCAGTGAGTTGCAGCTGGATGCCCACAAAAAGACTTCTAAGGTTTACTGTTGCTTTCAACAATTTAAGGCTGGGGGAGGAGAAACAAATGCATTACAAAGCTAAAGAAGGGCTAATGTCACGCCAAGTCTCACTAAGCTCTTCACAGCAGGTTAGCTGCTTGGGAACCACCCACAGTACTTTAGGAAAACCTGAAAACTCTTGCCTGGTTGATTGTAGGTGCTTTAGACATAATACATTCTTATTCAAAAAATGAGAAGTGCTGATCAGTAGCTCAAACTACTTCTCTTCTTTTGAGGAAAATGATTATTTTAAAGGGCAACTATCTTAGAACACTAGAATAGGGATGGGCAGGAAGGGATTTCAACTCCCAGCATTCCTGACCATTGACCTTGCTGGTAGGGGCTTCTGGGAGTTGAAATCCAAAACATCTGGAGATCTACCTTCTGCTCATCCCTGCACTAGAATAATGAAACATATCCATGCTGCCTGTATTCTATCCAGGGCTGTCTGTAGAGGGGAAGCTGGTCATCCACAAGATTATGCTTGGGACATGTGCAATCACAAGCATTCAACAGCCCATTCAAGAAGACACAAAAATAACATAATGTGCAAGATGGTGCATACAAGTAGCAACCATTATCTTTGCAGGGAGTGGCCATAATATCAGGCACTTCTCTCTCTACTTACTTTTGTACCCCCAAGAAAGTAGGACTAATACAAAAACCTGATCACTTAGCTGCCCTTTCTAAAGCCAACCTGGGTCCTTCTCTAGTCCTTCCCTTAGGGATAAGGTAATTTGAGATCAGCTACTGCTAAGCAGAATGCAACATCTGTTTCTAATGGCAGCTGATGCCACCGTCTTCAGAAGCAAACACAGGGTGCCGTCCAAAGAGGACCCTAACACAATTTCTGTGTGTATGCATGTGACTGGAATTCCTGCCCCACCCATCACACCACAGCTGAAAATTTGCCTGTTTCAGTGACTGCTTTTGTGGCAAGGCAGTTGCTGCCCACGGGGCATGGAATGTGCAAGAAAGCACATAACACAACAGCCACTCCCTGCCCAAACAACGGTTGTTATTTGCAGGCATGGCAGCTACATGCATGCCACAGCACTTTGTCTCTTCTGAATGGGCTGCTGGAACACCTGTGCTACAACATTTCCCAAAATTCACTTTATGAACAGCTTCCTCTCCACAGCCACCCCTGAATCAAGCACAGGCAACATCAGTGTTCTGTTATTCTAGTGATCTTGGAAGAGACAAAAAACAGCTTATCATACTCCTTGAAAAGGAAGGAAAGTAGGTGGCAAAGGGATGAGCTACCTCCCTCCTCTATAAAATTGATCTGAGCTAAACACACAAACACAAACCAGACACATAACACATTCTCTGTTTTCAGCCACCGGCTGATTCAAAGTCTGTGCATGCTAGTATTTTACCCAAACAGGATCTAAAATGATGCAAATGTTAGCCTAACGCAAGCTAACATTTGATAAAAAGCAAGTAAGCTTTCCCACTGCACAGAATTCCTTTTGTGCAAGCGAAATCTTCACCACTTTTTCGATACAGTTGAGGCAATGAAGAAATAATCGGAGCCAATTTGGATCCTATGTGACTTTCTCAGGTTTTCACTGGTTTTCACCTCCTCTAATGACAAGTTCATCCTATTCTCTAACCTGAGTGGGCTATCAACTGTGTGTTACACCTTGCCTGGAGATGATAACGGGGCAGGAGAGGAGAGTGCCAGATATTCTGTCCTCCTTGGACTTTCAAATGGCAAACATGTACCTGTTAATAAATCTGGCACAGCCACCTTCCTGTGGTCTGTCATGACCAAACTAAAATTGCCTATAGTGAAAGACTTCAGCTGAAATCCTGTAGTGGACATTAGTTTGTTTTTCACTTGTGTGAAGATGTGAAGCTTACCAGATTTGCTTATTCAGAAGCCAGGGGTTTTCGCCAATCCTGTGCTCCACTTTTGGCACGTAATAGCTGATGTCTCATGGATGGAATAATTCATCTAAGCTCTCAGAGTGCCAAACACCTACTGGAAGGCCTCCTCCTCAATGAAAATGAATCCCAGGTTACTTGTTGGGCACATTGAGGAAAGATTCAGACAAGCAGCTGAAGTGGTAAAGCCACCACTTGCTGATTTTTGGGCACTGTGACACTTCATCTGAAGAACTGGACAAGAACCAAGATCAGAGCTCATTTCCTCTTGGTAGACACACATGGTCTATCTGTAGCCAGGCAGAGTTGAACACCCTCACTCTTTGCCTCATATGAGAAGACTTTAACAAAGGGTCACCATGCCAGAAGATTACCCCACACTGGCTTCATCAGCTCAATCTCTGCCATCAGCTGTTTTTCTGGAACTACACTAACTGTATGGACTTAAGAGCCAAACAAAATCACAAGTGAAATATGTGATTGCATTTCACATATCTGCTTCGTTTTTTAAAAATAATAGCCATGGAGGGAGGGGCAATCAGAGAAGGAAGTGGTGGTGGGGAGATGATAACAAAAATTCCCCATGGAGGAAAGCTACAACTGGTGTTAATGGGGCAAATTCCCTTCTGGGGCAAATACCAGCTTTGGAAGGGAGGAAAAGATTTTTCAGGACTGCAGCGTGTGTTGTGTGTGTGTGTGTGTGAGAGAAAGAGAGAGAGGGAGGGGGAGAGAGAGCATAAACGCCTTGCTCCAAGGTCATGATTGCTCCTCCCATCTGTTATTTTTTGTGTGTCAGAGAGAGAGAAGGACAGATATATATGAAATGCACTCAAGCACTTTATGTATCATAGGGAAGGCAAGAAAGGGATGTCTAAGTTCTGAAACTTATTGGCAAGGACACTTGGGTAAAACCAAGAACAAAGTGAGACCAACAGCAGCACTTTGAGCACCAAATCACCCAGCCACAGAAAGCAGGATGGAGACCCTCTGGTTTCCCACTTTTGTTTTTGTTTTTTTCTATTCTGTGCCTGGGCTTCAGAGACCACCACAAATATACAGCTATCAAGTGTCACCTTCAATTCTGGCTCCTTTTCAGATAATTTGTCAAAGCCCAGCAACATTTACCTTCCACTGCTAGGGCTTCGAAGACCAAACCTAGCAATTTAGATATTGTTGAAATGACACTAATTGCAGATTGCCAGTGTTTAAGAGGGCTGTGCTGCCCGGTGCCATAGGGAGATGGGGTTTCCTATAGCTGGAAAAAAGGGGGGGGGGGGAGAGAAACAGAAGGTAGCTTCAAATAAGCAAGAGAGAAGCTGCCATCATTTCACCAAACTGCATCTATTTCTGAAAAAGGGGTAGGGGTGGGGATGGAAGAAAACTGCCTTTAAGCAACCTCCCCCCACCCCAGCAGCAAATGAATCCATTAACAAGAGGGAAGAGGAAATGCTACCAGCAGCCGTTGGTTGCCGTGGCGACACAGTACGTAATGCTGCTTTATTCGCTAGGTTTCCCCCACATACATATCAAATACACCAACCTGGTGCTGGAGGGAAGGACTCACCCACACTTACATTTCAGTTCCCTCTCTGCCCCCCCCTCCCCAAAACAAAACCCACATTCTAACCATTTTAAAGTCTGTCATTTTACGAACAAACCCAGATATAACAATGCACTGGCAGCAACAGGAGGAGGAGGAGGGGCCTGGCAGCAGCAGCATCAGTTCCATCCTTCTATCCCAGGCACGCAGGCAATTTTCCCATCCTCGCTGCCATCATCAAAAGTGCACGGCCCCAGGAGAGATGTTGAACATGGAGGGATCAAACTTCTGGCCTCGGAATGGGGAGCTTTCAGCATCCCAGCCCTTCTTGAGCATCTCGTGGACTTTCTGGAATTGCAACACAGTCATGTTAAAGGTCATGTGATATGCAGAATCCTGTACACTGGATTAGTCCTGACTCAGGCTGGCACACTGGTTAATTCACAGTGGCCAAACACTGTCAATTGACCTACACTTGTCTTAATCATAACTACAGTTGTTAAAACATCTTCATAAGCCGCAGTTTGAAGTTGGCTTGTTTCAAAGAATCCACACTTAAGATTAACCGCAACTTGTAGGTTTTGGAAAACAAAAATGGAGGATGCTTCTGAACTACTCCTTCTGGCCGCCCTAAGAGGACGAGACAGGAAGTGGGGAAGCATATGAGCGGGGGCGTGGGGGCCCTGAAGTTAGACTTGTTCCCATCATGATAAACCATGATGGCTGAGATAAACAATGATTTATTGTGATGTCTGAATGTAGCCATTGAGTCATCTTACAGAGCTTTTTATTTCATTATATCATTTGTTAGGAAAAATAGGAGCGAAAGCTGTTTGCTCTCTAAGCCTTGAAGCAGTCAGGGACAAACTGAAGAGCACAGCAAAACTTCTCCTACTGTCCACCTGCTATAAACTACTGCCTCTTCAACCAGGAATAGGGACACAAGCTTGAATGCCTTTATTTAATGCCTTTAAAAATTGGATTTTTAAAAAGTTGCTGTTTAATTTTTTTTGTTTTAATTTATTTTTCTTCTTCCTAATTTTGTAACTGTAGGCTAACCTTTGTGTTCCAGGATAAAATAAACCAAAGACGAGAATAGTTCACATTTATAAAAAACTTGACATGGTTAAAATATCAGAATTCATTAATCTCATTGTTTCACAATTACAGTTAACCAATTTGTTTCTGTAATTAGCATACCTAAAAAACTGTTGATTAAAGTATATTTTTTTCTTCCCACAAAAACGTTGAACAATAAAACATTTTTATAAGAAGGTTAACGCTTTCAAGGTATATCTGATTATTTGACTGGTCAATTGATCAAATCTTTTTTGAGAGGTCAAATGGCCAGCCCTAATCCTGACACTTTAGTGACCTCAAGCACTTTCTACCTAGCTGCCACAAACACAGCTATAGCATTTTTACATACCATCTTAGCAGTGGGTTAAAGGATGTCTGGACATTTTCCTTCCCTGGTTTTCCCTGTATCCCTGAGATCAGGATGGCTTGGAAGTAGGCATGTTACCTTTAAGTGTACTACTGGAAGTGACAGCAAACAACAACAACCCCATGCTCTTCAGATGTTGTAGAGCTCCAAATATATCACATGCCAGACCAACTGTGTGTACATGTTTGTGTGAACACACAATAAACAGGAATGGTCATACTAGGTGCCCATAGAATATATGAACTGTGTACCAAGACAACTGTGTCCTGTGAATTATAGCAAATTCAAAGAATCAAAGAGAACAAGCAGAACTCACTATGGCAGCAAAGAATTAATTGTGGTACCCAGGATTTCAGGCTAGCGGGATCTATTATGTTTTTATTAGAAACCTGAGGTCCATCAACAAGTGCAGAATAGGGACAGGAGGCAGACCCAGATTCAAATAGTAGCCCCAGCATAGCCCACATATACAAGTACAACTCTATAACTAAGTTCTATAGATCCGGGATTCTAACACAACTCTAAAACTGGTCAGCAAAGCTTTACAGGGAGCTGGTCAAAGGTAACTAATTAATGCTAAAATTTTACAGGTGAGGATCACAGAGGCCTAATAAGCAAATAACATAAGATTAGCCAGAGCAGATACATTTTTAAAGCCTGAAATTTTACTTGCTGTTGTTAAATTAGTGGAGTCAGTGACTCTTGCTGAGTTAGCAGTAGATCTCAGCCTACATTCTGTCTGCCTCTACACAAGAAAGGTAAAAGGCACATTTCAATAAGTTTAGTTGACCAGGTTTCTGCTGATGAGGTGTTTCCTTTTTTTCTTTTTAGTGGAAAATCTTTTTTAAAAAAATCCAGAAGGAATTAGAAACTTCTATTCTCAGTGATTTCACATATGATTTCCAGAGTTCTCAGCAGTCTCACAGAATCAACAAATTTTAAAACCAAGTCATATTTTCCAGGCTAGACAAGGTTTTGTGACAATTTAGATTTGCAGGATTGTTTCCTCATGAGCATATCCTTAAGCCCTAGATATACCAGTCATTTTAATGAGAATGTTTATTTCCTTTAAAAACAAAAAATAATGCTGTTTTATACGAATGTCAGCTTTATGGTATTTTGTATTTTATAGTTGTTATACACTGCCTTGAGCCCAATGGAAGAGATGGCACAAAAATTATAACCGTTTAAGTATGTAACGTGGATGAGGCCATTGACTGTAAGCTTCAAAGGTGTCTGCTCTGGACTTCATAGCAATTTAGGCAAGAAAACACACATAAGTGTGTAAGGAGATCCTACTCCTATAAGAACCTTCCTGATTACTGGAGGTCAACATAATGAATCTTTGCTGCACATGCTATCTCCTTCTGAGGACAGATTGTCCTTGACAATTAATAGAGCATTCTCTGTTGCCAACCTGCATTTATGGAATATCTGTTTAAGATGCACTAGATTTGGGAGCTTAGCACATTTAGAAGGGCTATTGAGACTTCTTTTTAAGCAGGCATTTACATTCCAAGTGTGGTGGAGCCAAGTTTGGTTGGAATTATTCTCCCTAAGGTTAAAATAAAGCTGCTGATTTATTTTGCATTTTTACCTGAATGTTTTCATGTAATTTCTTGGGGTTTAAAATATTGGCTTGTGCTTTTTGAATTCTTCGAGCTGAAAAGGTTATCCTCAAATAAATACAACAGAATGTACTTTTCTATTTACAAATGTAAATACAATAAATGCTCAGATCAGCTGGTCTGTCCTGCAGACAGTTCCAGGGATGGACATAAGTTATACACTAGTACTATCATACCCCTGACGGGGACATATTAAAGAGTAAAAATGCAAAGCTAAATTTGCCCAGAAGTGGACACTTCCCACATTGCTTGCAGCTCTTTTGCAGTGAACAGAGTTTTACTGGCTGCATTCCAAGATTATGGCAATAAATATCATTTGGCTACTGTCATAACACGCTAGAATCACTGCTGCAACTGGTACCTCTCTCAGAAATGTTACACATCAGATATTGGGCACCTACATGCCATTTGGAGTGCTAAAATAGGAGCATGAAATCAGCCTTGCAAATAAGTCCAGAATCTAATTTTGTTTTGGTTTTTAAAAAGCTCCAAAACACTCCCCATACAGCCAGTCACCTGGAGAATATTCTTACTTATGGCATCCCACGGTAAAAAGAGGCAGCAACTGGGCAAATGGATATTTGCAAGCTTGATTTAAATAGTTCTACAACAGACAAGTCTTTTTTCAGGATCTCCGCTCTTGTATTCCTATGAATAAAGCTTTTCTAGAGCTGAGTTACAGTGGTCCCCAAAATTTGCAGTCTGCAAGTAGTAATTAGGAGTTCTAACTATTATTCCTTTCCCCATCAAGCACCTGAATATCTATTCATCTGCCTCACATTTCCTTAAGCAGTCTGGAATGGAACTGAGAAATGCCTTGAAGGATTAAGGCACCCAATTTTGTTTAAGCCTACCAATTGTCCTTGCAGAAGGAAACAACCAAAGTGTTCCTGTTATCCAATAGTTCAGATTGGTAGTGCTCTACATGAAGCACATTAAAAAAACGAGCATCACGAAACTATATTCATCAAACCAAATTATTGTCCAGGATAACAGTCAGTTTTAAGAAACGTACCATCTCATGGCTCTGTGGCTTGCCCTGCAGCTTCTGGTGGTAGTCAAAAGATAGCCTGTCCAGCACAGCATGCTCTTCTTCATCCACTGTAGCCATCGAACGCTCCTTATTGATTTTACCAATGTCAATCTGCTCTTCTCCTTCTAAGATGGCACTCCACCAGTATTCACCTACTTTGCTCAGGTTAATCTGGGAATAAGACAGAAGCAGCATTAGCTCAGAGCCAGAAAACCAGCAGCAGCCAGACATGGCTCACAGAAGGATGGGAGAAGGCAGTCTTGCAGGTAGCCTGTTCCCAAGCCATATACCAATCGCTGTTAATATGTTTATCCATCCTGTGCTAGTGTGTACTGTGATATCTAAGCTACATTTATAATACACATTTGTTAACTTTCCCAAATCTTTGGTCACTGAACCTCTTCCCTTCTTAACCATGACCGTTCCAAACATAAACTTGATGCCAAGGCAAGTTTCCCAGTTTCATTTCTTCCCGAAGGTAAGATGGCCCAGGGACCACTTGAGAAATATTGTCCTTTACCATACAAACTAGGGGCCTAATTTCAAAAGCCCTAGCAGAGAAGAAGAGAGAAAAGGGGGTGGTGTCACACACTTTGACTCCGCCCACCTCTGGCTTCAACTTTGCCCACCGCTAGCATGCAACCCCCAACATATTACCTTCAGGGGAATGTGGCCTTCAACAGAAAAAGGACTGCCCACCATTGATAAACAGAGTAGGGTACTATCCTATGGGTTGCACCCTTGATGATCTGGAACCCCTGAACCCAGAGGCTTATGATCATACCAATGCAGGGCAGGAGGAGCAGAGGAGGCAATCTTCGCTTCCTGTCCTCACACCCCACATTTTTTCACTAGACAGGCTTTTTTGTCCCTCTAGGAGGCTGGAGGGGCCTCAAGATCACTCATATCCTGGCCTCTCCAGTCTTCTCCCCTCCCACAGAAATGCCCCTTTTCCTCCTTCTCTGAGGTTGAGTTTTCAACCTTGGAGAGCAGTCAGCATGTTTCTTTCCACACCAGCTGCGGGGAGTGTGTGGAGCTTCAATTCCCCCCTCCAAGGTCGAAATGCTGTCTCTGAACTGTGGATCAGGAAATCCAAAACAGACTATGACCCCTCAGATACTGTCTAGGATTGCTTCCTAACATAATTAAAAGTGCATATTCCTCAGTAATAGACTCCATGATTATTCAAGATCCCAGTCTTGAAAAATGGGAGGGGCATAACATTGGAGCCTTACAAGAATCCATTGCCATGGAGGTTAACTGCCAATTGCTAGGCATGGTGTTTAGTATCAGAATTGCATGCCTCAGCCATAGCTCTTTTCAGCTAACCACAGTATTCCTCACTACATAGAACATCTGAATACCTGAAACTTCCAAGAGAAGGCATAGCAAACCTACACAAGGAAAAGAGATCAAAAGAACATTTTATCTTTTTAATTGAAAGAACACATGCCACCCCTAAAAAGAGGAAGCAATATTGTTTCAGCATCTCTACTGACATCCCTCCTGATCTTTATGGTCAGTGGCAGCAACTGAGAGGTCAGCATGAGCAGACATCACCAACAAGCATGATGCCGGCATAGACACATCCTACTTGTCTCTGCTGGCAGAGGTGGGCTTCCATTTAAGCACTAAATCACCAAACCAAGAGTACAGGTAGGAAATCTGAGACCCGTGGCCCAATTTAATACAACTCTCAGCCTAAAGCCCTCTGCACATGGTTAGTTCAGACATCTGGCAGGAGCAATCTGCATCTTTTTTGGAAGCCTGCTGGGCAGGAAGGAGGAAGAGAGAGAAAAAGGGGCAGCACTTGCAGAAAGAGAGAGAAAGAGAAAAGCAGTGACCTAGTCACTTTTGGCCCTGGGCCTGCCCACCAACAAATTACCCTCAAGGAAACGTGGCCCTCAACAGGAAAAAGGTTGCCCACCCATGGTACAGAGCATGTAGAACAGGGGTAGACAGATTTTTGGACTACAACTTCTAACCATTGACCATGTTGACTGCTGCTAATGGGAGTTGTAGTCCAAAGCATTTGGAAGATATCAGGTTGCCTACCCCTGATGTGGAATGACTTGCCTAGCCCTCACTGTTTCCACTAAATGCAAGATTAACAGCAAGCACGCCATATGAACAGGCCTTGCTAATCGTAACTTCCAGACAATGATCAAGCACGTGAGACACAATCCAAGCAGCTTGATTGGCTCTCAGTGACATCATGCCCAATGCTGTATAGCCTAGAAACTCAAGACTCTGATTAATTTGCATAGATAATATATAGCCATAAATTATGATGGCAGGAAGCCAAGCACTTCAACTATTATTGAGCTACAAATGGACACAGCCAATTGGCTCTTGGCTTCCGCCAATAATATAACCATCATATTTGGGCAACTTAATATATGGTATCACATAACTGTAAAAAGGTACAGAAAAACCAACTAAGATCATCTAAGGGTTGAGCATCTTCTCTATGAGGAAAGGTTAAAGAAGTTGGGGTAGTTTAGAAAGAAAAAGACTGGGGAAACATACAAAGTCTGCAAAGTGATGAATAGTGTGGAAAGCAATTTCTCATCTTCTCATATTACTTGGGGTCAGCCAATACAGTTGATTTGGAAAGATAAAATAAAGTCCTTCATCAGACAGCACATAGTTAACTTTGGAGAGTTAACTGCCACAAGTGATGTCGATTTATAGATTGCTTTCCGAAAAAGATTAGGCAAATTAAGGATCAACTGATAGACATAAAACTAATAGCCATAGCAGTGAAACAAAACCTCCATGTTCAGAGGAAGCATACCTCCAAGTACCAGATGCTGGGGACAAGCAACAGGGGAGGGCTATTGCCTTTGCACCCTTCTAGTGGGATTCCCAGAGGTATTTGTCTGGCCACTTGCTGAACTAAATTGACCTTTGGTGTGATCTAGCAAAGCAGTTCTTTAGAAAGAAAAAACTAATAAGAAATCTTGACTGCGAAAATAGGATGATCCCAGCTCATGCACACCGATGGAATGAAGTAGTTTGCACAAATGAAGAGCAGCGCTTCACATTTCAGTAACCTAGAAAGAAGCTCTTGCTAAATTCCCGCAAGTTTCATCTAAAGCACAGAAGAGTGGGAGGGAATGCAGATAAAATGGGTTACACATTTAGCTGCCACCCCTGCCTGATGGGGCCACGTGGCCTGTGTGCACCTAGGGATGCAAGAATCTGTTCCATGACAACAAAGAAAGTTGCTACGGAAGAAGTCTGGCAAGACGAGAAAGTTGCTCTTTGGGAGACTGCTGGGGGGAAAGCAAAAAAGTCACAAATTCCATATGCTGCAAGAAGAAGGTGAAATAAAGAGACAAGTGCATACATTTGCACCACTTAAACAACTTATTTGAGAGAGAGAGAGAGAGAGAGAGAGAGAGAGAGAGAGAGAGAGAGAGAGAAGATGAACCACAACCAAGATACAGAACTTAATGGGTGGTACAGCAACTGAACTATCATGGTACCTCAAAGAAAGAGGTGAAATTACATGCCAGGATGGAGAGGATCCAGTTGCGGAAGAATGAAACTCAAGGGAGGACTGTTTGCCTTGGGAACAAAAGCTGCCGGGGAGCAGGGAGAGATGATTTGTTGTTGCTTAGAATCATAGAATAGTAGAGTTGCGAGGGGCCTATAAGGCCATCAAGTCCAACCCCCTGCTCAATGCACGAATCCACCTTAAAGCAAACCTGACAGATGGCTGTCCAGCTGTCTCTTGAATCCCTCTAGTGTGGGAGAGCCCACCACCTCCCTAGGAAATTGGTTCCTGATGTTACAGGAAGCCAGCTTCCGGCTGGACTTCAGCCCATTATTCCGTGTCCTGCATTCTGGGTTGATCGAGAAGAGATCCTGGCCCTCCTCTGTGTGACAACCTTTCAAGTATTTGAAGAGTGCTATCATGTCTCCCCTCAATCTTCTCTTCTCCAGGCTAAACATGCCTAGTTTTTTCAATCTCTCCTCATAGCGCTTTGTTTCCGGACCCCTAATGATCCTCGTTGCCCTCCTCTGAACACGCTCCAGATTGTCTGCATTCTTCTTGAAGTGTGGTGCCTAACCAGTGCTGAATAGAGGGGAACCAGTACCTCGTGTGATTTGGAAACATTTGCTGTTGGCTCATTGGCTGAATTCGGACAACACGATAGTCAATGGTGGGGTAATAATCAACTTTACAGTTGTTCATCTAGGGGGTACTCCCCACATAACATGGTAATAAATAATCAACTGTGGTATGGATTAGGATCAGCGCTGAGTTGACTATGGCAGCATTCGGACGACACGATAGTCAATACAACTGACGATTGCTTCCCCTCCCAAGTTGGTTATTGTGTCATCCAAATTCAGCCATAGTCAGCTTGTGATCTACAACAATTCCAAGATCCTTCTCGCTTGTCGTATTGCTGAGCCAAGTATCCCCCATCTTGTAACTGTGCATCTGGCTTCTTTTTCCTAGGTGTAGAACTTGGCATTCATCCCTATTAAATTTCATTCTGTTGTTTTCAGCCCAGTGCTCCAGTCTATCAAGATCACTTTGAAGTTGGAAGAGCTAAGAGTGACAGGTTGCTTACTTGTAAATGTAGTTCTTTGAGTGGTCATCTGTGCATTCACACCAATGGGTCTGCGCCCGCGCGGAGCCTACTCTCGAGAACATTTTATAGCTAAAGAGTTTCGACGGAAGCCCCTCCCCCACCCCTCCAGTGCGCATGTCCATAGGGGCAACCGTCAATTACCTCAGTTCTCTAAGACCAACACTGTGTCCTAGATACCAAGGTAAATTATTATCATATATGTCCACACCAGTGGGGATGGTGAGTGGGTTGTGTGAATGCACAGATGACCACTCAAAGAACCACAGTTACAGGTAAGCAACCTGCCCTTCTTCGTGGTCTCTGTGCATCACACCTATGGGTGATTAACAAGCTCACTTACCGGAGGTGGGTAGGTGTGTCATATCAGGATAGAAGATAAGACTGCCCTTCCAAAACTGCAGTCATTTCTAGCCTGGATGTCCATCCTGTAATGCCTCACAAAAATCGAGGGCTGGGACCAAGTCGCAGCACGACAAACCTCATGCAGAGATACACCCCTTGCAAAGGCTACAGAAGAGGCCATCACTCTGGTGAAATGAGCAAGTATTGGCTGTGAAGCTAGCAAGTGTTGCAAAGAGTAGACCAATTTAATTGTCTCAACTATCCAAGCCGACAATCGTTGAATAGAGACTGGCTGTCCCTTCTTTGGACCCCCATAACATACGAATAGTCTTGTAGACGACCTACATATTTTAGTTCTGTCTATATAGTATGCAATTGCCCGGCGAATGTCCAAGACATGTAATGTTGTTTCCAACAATCCCTTTGGAGATGGAAAGAATGCCGGCAATATGATGTCTTCATTAATGTGAAAAGGAGAGATCACCTTAGGAAGAAACAAGGGGTCCGGTCTAAGGATAACCCTGTCCTTATGAAACACCATAAATGGTGGATCTGCATGCAAAGCAGAAAGCTCACTAGCTCGTCTTGCTTACGTAATGGCCACTAGAAACAAAACCTTCAGTGATAAAAACTTCAGATCCACTGATGCCATTGGTTCAAATGACTTGTCCGTTAAAGCCTTCAGCACCACAGAGAGACTCCATGAAGGTACCAGATCTCTTATCGGCGCTGCAATATTCTTTACTCCCTTTAGAAACAATTTTGCTAATGGATGGGAGAATACAGAAACATTATCTATTAAAACGTGTTTAGCTGATATCGCTGCAAGGTAAACTTTCAAAGAAGATAGTTTTAATCCCTTGTCCAGTAGAGTTCCAAGATATAGGAGGACAGTTCGCATTGGACAACGAATAGGATCCTCATTTTTAGCCCTGACAAAGTCTGTGAACTTTGATAATTTTGAAGAGTATTATTTACAAGTAGCCAATCTTTTCACGGTGTGTAATATCTCAATGACGTTTTCTGGTAATTGGTCACAATTTCCTCTCAAATTATTCTCCATGCTGTTAATTTCAAGGTACGCAGATTCAGGTGGAGTATGCGCCCCTGGTCCTGAGAGATTAACGTTAGCACTGCCGGCCGTTGTCTGTATCTGAGTTGAAACAAGCGTAGAAGTGTTGTGAACCATGACTGGCTAGGCCACCATGGTGTGACTAGAATGCAGTCCGTGCGATTGTCTGTAATTTTCACAATTACTCTTGTGAGCAATGGAAACGGTGGAAAGAGGTAAAAATATATTTTCTTCCACTGATGAAATGCTGCCTATCCCCACTCAACTGCAAAACACTGGTAGAGCCTTGTTCACTTGCGTAGCAAACAGCTCTATTTCTGGTGTTCCCCATTCCTTGAAAAGATTCTTCAGAATCCTTTTGTTCAGTTGCCATCGTGTGTCTGATAAAATGAACGACTGAGGTGGTCTGCAACGATTGAAATCTGTCTCGCTATGCACCACTCGAATATGTCTATTGTCATATTGGCCAACCTCCTTGAGTGTGTCCCCCCCCCTTGTTTGTTTAGGTACGCAACCACGGTTATATTGTCTGTCGTCACATGAACATACTTTCCGTGAAGGTGTTGTTGGAATGCAAGTAGAGCTTTCCATACCGCCATCAATTCGAGACCATTGATATGGTATTGCTTTTCGTGTGTTGTCCAGTGACCTTCTGTTGTGAGATGTCTGCAATGAGCTCCCCAACCTAGAAGTGACGCATCCGTGGTCACTGTGATGGACGGAGTTGGGGAGAAGAAAGGTAACCCTTCTTGAAGGTTCTTGCTGTCCATCCACCAATCTAAGGAGTCTATGACTTCCTGTGGCACATGCAGCTGTACTTGATGTGCATCCTTAGAGAGGTTGAACGCTCTTAGGAACTATATCTGCAAAGTTCTCATCCGCAGCCTTGCCCATCTCACCACTGCAATTGTAGCTGCCATAAATCCTAGCAGTCTTTGCACCATTATTGCCTTGACAGTCCTTTTCACTGAGATCTTTTTTGCAATATTGATCAATGTCAGAGCTCTTTCCTGAGGCAAGTATGCCTTGGCAGTAATTGAGTCTAGAATGGCTCCTATGAATTTTATTCTTTGAGTTGGTTGTAAGCAAGATTTTTTTGCATTGATGAACAATCCCAGGTCTTGGAGAAGATGTACTACTGATCCGACATCTTGAATAAGCCTTTGGCTCGTCTGTGCTACTACTAGCCAGTTGTCCAGATACGGATAAAAGTGAATTCTTTGCAACCTTAGATTTGCACATACTGCTGCCATACACTCTGTAAAGACCCGAGGTGCCGTGAACAGACCAAACGGCAGAACTTGAAACTGGAAAACCTTGGGACCAATTACAAACCAGAGATATTTTTGGTAGTCTTTGTTTATAGGAACGTGAAAATAAGCATCCTTTAGGTCTATGGAAGCGAACCAAGCCCCCTTTGTTAGAAGTGGCAGAATGGCTGCAACCGTTGTCATCCGAAATCGCTTTGGAGAGATATATGCATTGAGATTTCTGAGATCCAAAATAAGGCGAAGTCCCCCTCCCGCCTTCGGCACTGTAAAATAGCTGGAACAGAATGCCTCCTGAAGATGATTCCACGGGACTCTGCAAATTCTGATAATTGGCAAAGGAGGAGGGAGGACTTCGAACTCTATTTTGTACCCATAACGAACTCTCTGCAGTATCCATTGATCCGATGTTATGGACTCCCATGCCTACAGAAACTGCAGTAGTCGATTCTGGAATGGAAGAACCATAAGATGTAGGGGAATGCTCCCTACAGAGTCAAAGCCTCCGCTTTGTATTGGGATCCCTGTTCGTCTTAAAAGACTGTCTTTGCTGGAACGCGGGATATTGTTTCTTTGGTGCTGCAGTAGGAAATTGTCTTTGAGAGCGGTTTGCAAATGCCTTATTCTGATAGTAAGGTTGTGGTTGCCACCTACGTGGTTTATATTTGGAATATTGTTGCTGTTGAGCAGGATATGATTGATGTGTAATACCATTTTCCTAGCTGTTATTCTCGCTTTTTGTACTGTCTCCATAGCATCGTCTGTACCCGCATTAAACAGACCAGTGCCATCGAAAGGGAGATCCTCTATACGAGACCTGGCCTCCTGCATTAGACCTGCCAAGCGCAGCCATGCATGTCTTCTATGGCTCCCACCATCATCTTAGCATCGCAGTCTACTTGATGCTTAGTTGTATTTATTTGTTGGCGGGACAGGCTCATGGCTTCCTCTTTAAATACACATGCTATTTCTTTTTTATCTGCGAGAAGATATTTAGAAAGTGAATCCATCTTCTCCCAGAGAAACAATTGATATTGCGACATAGTAGCCTGATAGTTAGCTACTCTTAAACCTAATGCCGCTGCAGAATAAAATCGCCTTCCCATCAAGTCTAATCATCTGCCTTCCTTCTCAACTGGAGCTGAATGGACTTTTTGCGAACGTCCCTGGGAAGATTCCACTATGACTGAATTAGGAGAAGGATGTGTAAATAAAAAGCCCACATCCTTTTCTTGGACCTTATACATGGTCTCCAATCGCTTTGAAGTTGGTACCATTTAATAAGGAGATTTCCACGATTGTTGCACTGTCTCTAATAGCTTTGGTAGAAACAGTATAGCTACCGATGTGGAAATATCAGTGCAAACGGCGTCAAACACAAGATCTTTGATGGTTGTAGTTGGTAGTTGCATTTCTAACCCTAGGGATTGTGCCATTCTTTGAATCTGTTCCAAAAAAACACCCCATATCCCCTGATGGTGCAGCACTCTCATGGGTTCCCGCAAGTGTTTTAGGAGAAGGTAGGGAGGGTGCTTGTGATGTAAGTGTATCAGAGTCTGAACTGCACTCATTATCTAAAGGCGATGGTGATTTTTGAGCAATCACCCTTGTTTGCACATCATTTGTTCCTTCAGCCCGCACTGACAGTGGTTGTTGTATCGGTACTGAAATTGTTGCTGTTGGAGGTTCTCGATACCGAATGGGTGGGTATGTAACTGCAGTGGCAGTATCCCTCAGAGACACCTCCCTCATATAATAAGTGCGGTCATAAGCACTCCCTCTCGGTCTGCACTCCTCCCAGTTCGAGCGCCTTGAACGCATCGACTAATCAGATCGTCCATCCCAGTCTGACCTAGGAGAGCAATAACACTCCCTCTTGCGTGACCACTCTCGAGAGTCTTCTCTTCTATATTCTCTGTAACGAGAAAACTCTCTCCTATACAAATGGTTTCACAAGATTTCCCTTCGGTCTCACGAGATCTCCCTTCGATCTCCTCTGTAAGATCGGGAGACGACTGATTCTGGCGAACGAGACCGATATCGAGGGTCCTCCCTGTGTACAGAGGGCAGCACCTCTTGAGAGCGATCTTGCCCACTTCGTTCCAGGTGGTCTGGAACAGGTAACTGTCGGGGTGGAGAAGAATCCCTAATCTCCCCTTCCGACGTAGACTACTCCGTGATCGATCTCGATGGTTGTGCCTGTTCTGGTGACTGCATAGGTATATTTTGGATTGGCTCAGATATTGTACGCTCCTGAGTTATCAGGGCGTGTTTTTTCTTTCTCTTTTTCTTTGCGGAATCTTTTGATCTTGAATTTTTCGTCTTTTTGGATAACAGTCTTGGAGTCGTTAAAGGCGCAGATTTCCCTGGTGATGGGAGATCGTAAAGATAACTTAGGCAGAGTGTTTTGGGGAATTCCGCAGCTCATTTTGCCCCTGCGTTGGCGGCAAAGTACCCACAGGTACGGAAGACCTTTGCGTTTCAGTCATTACACCCTTAGGTCTATCTACCGCTTGGAGTGCTTTTCTCCACAGTTCAGCCCTCAATCGGGCCGCCTGATTTTTTCTGGATTGTTTCGTGAGGGACTGACAATGAGGACACGTGTCCACAATGTGTTCCTCTCCCAGACAGAATAAACAAATATTATGTCCATCTGTATGAGGATATTAGCTCCATACTTGTGGCATTTCCGAAAAGGCCCTTTTGCGGCCATCCATATGTATCGATCTCCCTAAACAAAGAGGGAGCTCGACTGACTGTAGTAATAACAAATAACAAATAAATAAACTAAAGTAAAATGTTATGAAACTCTAACTAGTTGAGTCCTGTGATTACACTTTTCCAACAGACAAAGTTCCTTAAGAGGCTTGCACAGTGGCGGTTAGAAAAGAATTGAGGTAATCGGGGGTTGCCCCTATGAACATGTGCACTGGAAGGGGAGGGGCTTCCGCTGAAATTCTTCAGCTATAAAATGTCCCCGAAAGCAGGCTCCGTGCGGGCAGAGAGACCATGAAGAAGAACAAGAATGCAACTGGATCAGCCTCAATGGTTCCAAAATTGCCAAATAAAGAACTACATACACAGTCAGTTTAAGACAGGTACCTTAACGATGAAATTATCTGAATTTGAAAAACTAATTGAGGAGAGAAAGAGTTTTGAAGGTTTACTGTCGAAAATATATATTTTACTGCTAGACCAAGATCTAAATAAGGGTGAATTCTTTAAAACCCGTTGGGAGTCAATTATAGAAGCAAGAATTAATGGAGAATAATTTTCACAAGAGGAATGACCAATGCAATCTGTGTTAACTTAAAATAAAATTATTATAAATTAATTTACTGTTGGTATCTAACACCTCATAGAAAATATATAGAAAGGGTAGTTGTGTATGCTGGAAATGCGGGATCCCGTCAGCTGACTATATGCAAATGTGGTGGATGTGTCCAAATGTCCAAGACTTTTGAAAACAAGTCAGAAGGGAAGTTCTTAAAATAACAGGATATGATTTATCTTTTAACTCTAAAACAATATTGTTAGAACTTTTTCAATCAGAGGTCCCAGAAATTCATCAGCCAATGATATCAAATTTGTAAAAAACTAGAAAACCAATTTTATCCAAAGAATGGTTTACTAAAGTCTGGCAAATTGCACAATTATTGAAAATCAGTGAAGTAGTCAGGTTGAGAGATGGCAGATAACAGATCCCCAAATTTACAGAGGAATGGAAGCCTTTTATGGAATACTGGAAAAATAATCATGATAGAGAAATTAACGTATAGTCTTGTTTTGCTATTCAATAAATCATTGGCTTTGGTAGATATGTGAAACTTGATCTCAAGTATTATGGAATCTATTTAGTTTATTTTCTATTCTTGGATGTTTTGTGTGTGTTGTGCGAATTCAATCTCTTTGATGCTAAATTTACTTAACTCACTTTATTTATATGTGGTGTTATGCTTTTGTTGAGTAATTAAAAAAATTGATTGTGTATAATGATTGTGGTGCATAACAGTGTGTTGTATTTTTTCATTAAATAACAACAACAACAACAATAATATTAAATAATAAAAAAGAGGCCGGTTGCCTTCCAACTCCAAGCAGTTTTGGATGACACTGATTTTCTAGACCCGTTTCAAACTGGCTTCAGAGTGGATACGGAGTTGAGACTGCTATGGTCGCCTTAGCGGATGATCTACGCCCAAGTATTGACAGGGGGAGTGAGTCCCTGTTGGTACTTCTGGAGCTCTCAGTGGCTTTCGATACCATCGACCATGGTATCCTTCTGGAACGCCTGAGGGGATTGGGAATAGGGGATACTGTGCTTCAGTGGTTCCGGTCCTACCTCTTGGGCAGATTCCAGATGGTGATGCTTGGGGATAGCTGCTCCACAAAGAAGGAGCTGCTGTGTGGTGTACCACAAGGTGCCATCCTTTCCCCAATGCTGTTTAACATTTGTATGAAACCACTGGGAGAGATCATCCGGAGGTATGGGGCAGGGTGCTATCAGTATGCTGATGACACCCAAATATATTTCTCTATGCCTTCGATAACAGCGTCAGCTAAGGATAGCGTGTCTCCTCTGAATGAATGCTTGGAGGCAGTAATGGGCTGGATGGGGAAAAACAAACTGAAGCTGAATCCAGACAAGATGGGGGTGCTTGCTGTCAAAGGCCACAACCTGGGTTTGGAGGTGTGTCAACCAGTTCTGGATGGGGTTATACTCGCCCTGAAAGGCTGTGTTCGCAGCTTGGGGGTGCTCCTGGATCCGTCGCTCCAAATGACCGACCAGGTAGATGCGACGGCCAGTAGTGCCTACTATCAGCTTCGGCACCCCAGTCTCATCCTCCAGTAGCTGAAAGCAGTTGCATAACTCTAATGGTTCCACTGGTGCAGAGTGTCTTCTACTTCTTCTGCTCCTGTCACCCTTTTCTAAGGAGTTTCCTCTTTGATGGCTTTCCTCATCTCAGCATTCTCCACTTCTGTTTCAGCTTGCTGTTGCTCTTCAATCTCTTGTGTTTCTTGTTGCTGTTGCAGTTCCACCGTTCTGTCTAAGAATTCTTCACCTTCTCTTATTCCTTTGGAGGGTGGACACTCGCCGCTCAAGTATTTTCACTTCTTCTTCCAATAGCGCAACCAGCTTGCACTTGTTGCAGGTGAAAGCCATGTTGAGCTCAGGCAGGAACACAAACATTGCACACGCTTTGCAGGTCAACACCACAAGAGTCTCCTTTCCATCCATGGTATCTATTTCCATTTTGTTTCTGCCTTTCTGATTGTATTGGAATTGCCTGTTTTGTCCTGTCCTCTCTGAAAGTGAACAACAGAGTCCCCTACTGTATGAGTGTGTCTTACAAGAACAAACTTTTGTTAAGGACCTCCCCCTTGACCTCCCCTGGCAAACTCTTGTTTGCTCTCCCTATTCGCTCGCTCTCTGGGAGCTGGCTTCCTTATATTCTAGTTCAACTGGGGCAGCTTCCTCTTATCCGCTCTGCTCAGCTAGGAGTCAGGAAACAGAATGAATCTCCTAGCCCACTCAGTTGCTGAGAACAATCAGGTAATCAGGCCCTTCCAGGCCCAGCAGCACCTTTTAGCACCTTTTAGCACCAGCTTTCAGGCTACACCCCCTGAATCAGCATTCAGGTGCACATGGCAAGCACACAGCCACTTTGAATAGGCAGCCTCCTGGATTTCCTTGAGGCCTCTCTCCTCTGTGCCTTGGTCTCCTCTTCCACTACACTCCCCCTGACAAACTCCTGTTCACTCTCTCTCTGGGAGCTGGCTTCCTTATATTCCTTCTAGTCCAGCCAGGTCAGCTTCCTCTTATCTGCTCTGCTCAGCTAGGAGTCAGGAAACAGCTTATTTCAGATGGCCTAGAAATGTAAAATAAAATACTCCCAAAATCTCAACTGATCATCTTTGAGGTGGTCCTGGCTTCTAATCCGCAACACACACATTTCTTTTGAGATCTTAAGTCTTCAGGAGCTCTATAAAACTGTCAGTATCGTGACGCCTTTATACAAAGTATGGTGTGGTTACATTTGGAATATTGAATATAGTTTGGGCCATCTCAAAAGAAGCAAGTATATGGGAAACCAAAATGATGAGACTTCAGAGCATCTCCCCTATGAGGAAAGGCTAAAGCATTTGGGGCTTTTCAATTTACCAAAAAACAGAGGAAGTTGGGAAAATGGACAGAGAGAAGTTTTCCTTCCCCTCTCATAATACTAGAACTTTGGGTCAACCAGTGAAATGGACAAATGAAAGTACTTGGACACTAAGGCTTCTGTGAGGTATAACCCCAGCCAAACTGACAAATTTCCTTTACCTCACAAAACAGAACTTCAAACATTATTACAATTTTGTTCCCTGAGTAGCTGGCATGTTCATGAACTTTCCATGCGAATGCCTAAGCTCAAGTGTTCATGGTAGAGACAAGATTTGAACAAAGAATTTCCTGATTCACAGTTTATCCACGAATACAGTAGCTTTTGCAAAATTCTAAAAGTACCAGATTATTTATGATGAAAAGGAAGAGGCATCAGATGGAGGGGGGCAAGCACACACATATATTCACATCACTCTCAGAGCTCAATGTTATTGTAAATGCAGATCCTCACGAAGACAAAAGGATGTTTCCTGAGAGCAGCATGCAGAAATGGAGTGCTACAGGAGAATAGCAGAGAAGCTGTGGAACAGGGAGAGGGAAGAACCAAATGGATATGGATTAGGTACAAAGAAAAGGTTTGAATAACATACACGTGTTAGATAAAACTGCAGCAGTGCCCTCTTTCACTGACTTTGGTGATGGAGTCAATTATCTTTCAAAATCCAGACTCTATCCAAGCAAAGAAATGAAAACTGACTTATCAAATGTGTGCTACTTTCACTATGCCTTTTACCTACCCAGCCCTATGATGTATACACTGCCAGCCTGCATGTTTGCAGGTCAATTCCACACCTAAAATTAAGCTGTAATTTGTAGGAATCCTGAGACATTGTTCTTCCTTTTCTCTGGAAGTTCATAATAGCAAGATATATGTTATTTATTGAAGCGCAGCTATAGTTGAACTACTAATTATGTTGAATGGATTGTCAAAAGCAGAAGTTGGCAATGCAGCATTGTGAAAAAGTTAGGCTTGTGCTGTCACCATTCCAATCAAATAACGCACCACCCCATCTGTAGCACAAGATGGCTTAGTGTGGTTTAGCACTCCATGAACAAGCTTCTGCTTGCACACTCCCCCCCAACACTTCTCTTCTTGCATGCTCCAATTCAATTAATGACTATTTCTTTTAGTCACCCAGAACTGGGGTCTTAAAACTGGAGGAAGATGGTCTCCTACCCCTAAAGACAGGGTTTAAATGGGGGGAGAGGGTTGGGTTACTCCAACCACAAGATAATATTACCCAGTTTGGCTTCAAGTTAGGAGAATTTTGTTTGGGCTGTACTTTTCAGCAGACTAACTTCATTTGCACTTCCTGGACTAACATATGGATTAGAACACAGTTATCCTTGTCCAATAACTTCAGATTTTGTGATGCAATTCTGATCTCAAAAAATGCATATATTAGGGAAAGTTGTGCACAAACTGTATACATTAGGGGAAGTTATATGCAAACATACATGTGAAATTTCAAGCGGTTTTAAAAAGAGATTGACAGACTGGTGCAGAAATTGGATGGAATGGAGTAATCAACGAATGGCATGGACCAGATCCAGAGTGATTTGTCCATCCCCATTTTTAGTGCACCACCTAAAATTAATTTTCAGTTTTGCAAACAAAGACCACCATGTTTCACTTTATGTCTGCTCTCTGCTTTGACAGGGATCCATATGCCCTGATCTATACTGGAGATAGATCTGACCAACTGCTAAGTTTTATATTTTCAAAATATGGGGGAACAGCCATGGTTCTTTCTTGGTCCCAGCAGCCTCTGCATTCTGGAATAGTTCTGCACCTAGCAGAGACTAATCTAATGAAGTCTGCCTAACAGTTTCTGCTTTCCATCATGAGACTCTTATAAAGAGCAAACTTTGGGGTTCCAAGATATGCCCAATTTTCCTTCCACATCCCATTTTGTTTAATGTCCAATCTTTAAAACTTGCTCACTATTTTGTGACATTTTAGTTGAACCTACCCTACTGTGATCTTTAGACTTTTTTTCTCCTTCTGTAATGCAACCATTGTTTGCTGTTCGATGTCTGAGGTCACGTCAGAGATATAACATGTGTGGGTGTGGGTGGGTGTCTGTCTGAACCAAACCCCCAAACCAGGATTTGCAAACCGAACTATGCTTTGTGCTACAGAGGAAGTAAATAATTTAATCAGAGCATGCTAAAGGAGGAAGGAACAGGACAGGAGAGTGCAAAAACCCAATGTTACATGTGAACCAGGCCAATTTCAACAAAATAGATGGACTTCTTTCACATTTTCTTGATTACATGGTTTTGAATTCTGAAAAATAATCTGGATAGCAACCTTACTTCCCCACAGCTTTTTCCTCGATTCATATGCTTCTATAAATACTAAGAACTTGCATAATGTTTTTACTCACAGATATTGCCCATAATCATCCTGTCAAACCACTCCTCTCAAAGCGATTGATTAGATTATTTCCAGAAGATGACAGTAATATGACACATTGTGCATGAATTTCCAAAGATTTTGGAAATTTTGTTTGGAAAGATTTTAAATTAAGTTTTTCCTAAAATCAAATGTTCACTCAATCATCATCATGAAAACGACTAAATGCTCAAGCTTCCACACTATATTTCCTTTTGGGGTTCCTCCCCCTAAACTTGACTGTGATGCAACTGTCTTTGTACTGTAAAGCAGGGAGGGAGCTCTTCATATCAATTCTAAACAGGCTTTTAGCGAAACCAGGCAGCTTGTTACTGTGAGCTTGAAAAGGGGGAAACAAAGTGTTGTGCCCAACACCCAGCACAGGTTTCTAAAAACAGCTCCTATGAATCTATTTTAATCTCACTCTTTGACACACTACCTAGTGTAATGGAGAAGGGTCAAACACAAAAGTATTAAATACAGGGCCAGGAGCACAGAGAAGTTCCTCATGCTTGTTTGGCCTTACTTTTTGGAAACGTCACCCTAGTGGCATTACTCTCCAAAGTGGTAGGTTTTGGAATAGTGGTACTACTCTAAACAATTCGAGAAGTGCAATTTCCTCTTGCGGTACCTCTCAATTTTTATTGCTTCCTTCCTTCCTGTCTCATAGGGTTTTCATCGTGTCACAAAACAGGAACAAGACTACTGTAGGAATTATACTATATACTATAGTAGTCCTAGGTATCTAGAACTTTCCTGCTGCTCCCCATTGTTAGCCATTCTCTTCACATAACATTCTCAGTGCCAACATATTTATTAAACGTATTTATTAATGAGCAAATCTGAATGGAATCAGGGCTATGAGTATTCTAATAGTTCACAAGGACATTCACAAGCATGGTATCTAGTATGGAGATGGCATCATGAATCTCAACTCTGAACCCAGGAGAGGCTGGAGGAAAAATACACCAAGTGCCTACTCCAGCTGGACTGTTGACTCCCCAACCTTGTGGGAAGGAAACCAGGAGAAAGAGACAGTGACACGCACAGAAAAAGGGAGGCAAATAAAGACAATACTAGGCACCTGTTCCTGTTGGTTTTGTTTTATTTCAAGTGTATAACTTCTAATGCATTCATTACATTTTATTAACATCATGAGCCACTTTGAGTACTTCAATCGAGAAGCAGAAAACAAATCCACTAAAATAAACTCTAAAGAAAACAGCTAAGTTTGAGAACCACATAGTAGCCAAGTAAACAACTTGGAAACATCCACACAGTGACCCAGTTTGCATGATCACCACGGGTGAACCACAGCGCATTCCAGGCATGGTTTTTTTTAATATTCAAGCCATGGCTGCAGCTTATCGTGTCATTCGAATCCAGGGTCCGTGGGTTATGTGAAGGTTGAACAATCCTTGCACAACCCATGGGTTGGGCTTTGCGAGAGTTGTTTAACCCTCACATAACCCATGGTCCCCAGGTTCAGACAAAATGACAAGCCCTGGCTTAAATATTCAAAATGACCACCAGCACACACCGCAGCCCAAGATGGTTGGCTGTTCGATCATATGAACAGACTCAGTGTCTAGGGAAGACTCAAACTAAAGCAAGGTTAAGAGACAGTTCCCACCCCTTAAACAATGACTGGGAGATGGCACTTCAACCAGTCATCTTTTTGATAATTTGATTTTTAAAAAAACCCACATGGCGGCAAGTCAACCACCACTCAACCAGGAGCATGGCAGCCTATTATGCCAATTCTAGGGCTGGAGCAAAGGACAACTGAATCAGGGTAGGATAAAATCAGCAGAGTGCTGCTCAAGGCATTAAAAGATGCTGCATCTCTAGAAGTCCTGGAACTTTCAGAGTGACATTAGCAACAGTTCCCTAAGGAACTAGCAAGCATTACTCACTTGATTTAAACCACATAAGCAAGGGTCTTAGAATGTCTGCAGCAGTGCTGACATTTTGCCACTGCTTTATATCATGGCATGCACTCCAGAAGGTTATCTGCGTACCTTTAAGAAATGTCTTTCTAGCACACAGTAATGGTCGCCACATAAGTATATAGCTATGTAGGCATCTCCATGCATCTGCAAAGGTTTTGCTACATTCCCAATTTGCAATCATCATAGCCATCACAGAAGTGAAGAGTCAACAGTTGAAGCCAGCTCCTGGGTTCCTGCCTATCTTCCCGGAGGTATCGTTTGCAAATTAAACGCACGGGCAGACACATACTCTGTGGCAAAGCACAACACTACCAGTACATTACAAGAATGCCTGAACAGTTACCAATAATAAATAGATGACATCACTGGAACACTTAGAGTGTATCTTGCCAATGCACTACTGCAAGCTAAATATAATTATATGAAATCCCCCCGCCCACTGCAAAAAAACATCCTAATCCTGTAATGTTATGTTGAAGTCCTTGCACCTCATTTAAGCAGAGTTTCTTTCATGAGCCCTGAGTGACCACATTGCCAAATACTCATACTGGAAATATGACAAGATGTTAAAGACAGACAATAAATGTGCCTCAACTACTATTATTCCAAAACTCAGAGGACTCGCAAAAATAATTGATCAGAAAACTGATCTCCCCTATATATTGGCACAAATCATCACCTGCAGACTGATCTACATTACCTGAAACCATTCTGAGTATTGAACAAATTAGATCTAGATACGGACAAATGCCAAGTGGACAAAGCCTGCGAAAAGCAATGTTCGGGCCTCTGCAACATTTGCATCACACCAAAAATGTGATAACATGTAAAGACCTCAATTTGAGCAGCATGTGGAATCAAGTGCCAGTTGGCTAAGGCTTCAACTATTGCCTAATTATCACTTGGGAAAGAAAAAAAAAACATAGCAGAGCTCAGAACAGCCGATCAGGATTGCTGCAGCACCTGCCATTAGTACAATCTACTGCTCATTAAATTCAAATTTATTAACAGAGCCGTGCAAGCTTTCTGCTCCAGCAAAATCTGCAGTAGTGACCTGTACATATAAGGAGCACACACAAAACACTATATGAGAACATGTAAGGAATCCCAAATCTAATTGAAAGAACCACAAATAGCAACACTATGGCCCAATTCGGACGACACAATAAACAACTGGTGTGGGGGAAACAATCGTCAGTTGTTTTGACTGTTGTGTCATCCGAATGCTGCCATAGTCAACTCCATAGTCAATTCAGTGCTGATCCTCATCCACACCACAGTTGATTATTTATTACCATGTTGTGTGGGGAGTGCCTCCTAGGGTTAGCGTGAGGGTTAGGGTTAGTCAACCCACCACTGACTATCGTGTCATCTAAATTGAGCCAAAGTCTTGCTTGCCACCCCTTATTCCTGCAACTCCCAGGACAGCTTCATGATACTATCAATCTCTCCCCACTTTCAAATCCCTCCCCTAAACCCATCTTTTCCATGAAGACTTTAGCCACAACTCCCCCATCCTCATCCCCAACGAAACTAAGCCAAAGTATGTGAAATTGAACTGAATGGATATTCTTTCTTTGTTTATCCTCAGATCTCTCTTTTTCTAAACCCTTCCTTCTGTTCAATTTTAGATAGTGCCCCCCTCAGTGCAGGGATCTTTCTTCATGTTTTTACTCTGTAAAGCTCCATGCACACTGATGCCATTCCATTTATATAACCTTCCCTGGAATCAGGGTTTTATCTGGAAGCCACAAGTCTGCCGCAAGTGTTATAAATATTGGCTAAATGTTTGTCTAGTAGGACAGTCTTGTAAACAGCTATTTGCCTGGATGCTTGGAGCACATGAGAATAGACTCCATGTGCCTTGGGAGGTGGCGGGGTGGGGAAGGCTGTAGCACAGGGGTAGAGCACAAACTTTGCATACAACCCCAGAAAGTCCAGGCAGGGTTGGGAAAGATCCCTGTCTGAAACCCTGGAGAGCTGCTGCCAGAGTAGGCAATACTGAGTTAAATGGTCTAACTTGATATAAGGAAGCTATGTTCCTCTTTACCTATGCCCAAGCAGAGTGTCTTTTGTACATTGGAAAAAGTTAGTTCTTCTAATCCCATTCCCCCATTCAGGCTATCTATATACTAAACTATTTATTATTTAGTTTACTATAGTTTTATCTTGCCCTTCCTTCAAAGATCTCAGGGTGGTATAAATTGTCCTTTCCCACACCCTCAACCCTTTTTTTATATTCATAGCAACCCGGTGGGGTAGTTCGGCTGAGAAAGAGAAAGACAAACAGATACTGGCCCAAAGTCACTGAGTAAACGTCAAAGAAGAGAAGATGAAAATAAGAACAGGAAAAACACACCAAGAACAGAGTGCAGAATGAAGACTGCTGTAAGAACCAGAAGGGAAAATACTGAAAAAAGCATAGGAAAACATGCAATCATATGGAATAGCAACTCTACTGAAGTTAAACGGGTCAAGGTCTGGTTAGTGACTCGATGGGGATCATATGGAAAACCCACATATAGTGCCTTGAGTTCCATGGAAGCAAAATAGGATATCAAATGTAAAATAATAAATATATGGAGTGATCTGCATAGCAGAGCTAAGCAACGCTTCAGTTACAGTTTTGAAGAAAAAAACCTTGACCTTCCCATATTAACCTAGAAGCAGTCAAAGCTAAAAGCCTTCTGAAAACACATATGTAGGGTGCCCATATGTGCCTGCACACACATTCAGAGAGAAAAGGCAAGACAGTGCTTACTAGGATACACTTTCCTGGTTCCAGACTCCAGACAGAGTTCTCAGTGTTGATCTTGTGAGTAAGGGTGCCTTCCATGAGCACGCGGTGTCCACTTCCCTCCACCACTGCCACATGAATTGAACTACTGCCAATGTCCACAGAAACCTGAAAAGACACAGATAAGCAAATTAGCAAGGCCATTCCACCCCTCACTGTTCTGTCCTGGGTAAGGGGACTGGAATACAATCACAATGCAGGACTGAGGAAAGCAGCAAGGTATACTCTCTCTCTCTCTCTCTCTCCACTCACACCCCATTTGTTGTCTCACCATTCAGTTTGCAATGAAGTTCGTACAGCAACTTCCAGAAAATGAAGTAAACACAAGTTTAAATGGCTGTGTTAACACACAATGATAATCCAGAACTCCAGAGAATCTTGGTTTACTGTAAGTGAGTGTACTCTGCATGTTGATGCAGGCTACCTGTTCGCTCCCCAATTTACTCTTTCCAACAGTAGGATTGTCTAAACTGCGATTCCTGGCTTGTTGTGTGCCTTACAAGTCAGGAGCACAAAATAGGGTTTGTACTTGATTTATGAATCCTGGCTTATAAGGGGCAAAACAAATCTGGAATCCCAGTTCAGTTAAAACACTAAGCGTTTCATTTCATAGAAGTAGTCAAGTAGGAATTTTCACCATCTTTCCCAGAAACAGAGCAGCCCTGATCAAGGCATGGAACTGGGACAAAGAAATTTCTGTGAAGATTACTACTGGTCCTTACACACCAATGAAATTCTTATGTCCACAACACACCAAACCAAATGGAGTGTAAATTTAAAGAAAAGCCTGAAAAGTGTACTTTTTTTATGGCTACAAGCTTCCGATCCAGAGGTCATATGATCTACACTGCAAGCTGTAAATCTGTCATTATTTATATCTACAGAATGGGATGGCATCATTTCAGCGGGAGAAGGGAGAAGTTCGTATGCCTGATGTAGGACACCCATTTTACAGCTGCAGTTTCTAAAGCTAAGTCTAAGTTTAGTTAAGTGGAAAATCAAAGCAAGTAAACAGGATTATGTTCTTTGATACAGCACATTGTGGGGGAGGAGAAAGGTTCTACTGCAAGCAACTGTCTCCGTGGGGAGTCCGGCTTCCTAGCACACAACAGCTGTACTAACCATATGGCAGATATAGTCAGGTATATGATGCAGGTGACGTGCTGCTTATCAAGGGAGGCAAAGACACATGCATGAGGCAAGCAACAATATTAGAGATAGTGTATATTCTGTCTTTCTAGACATAAAATTGGGGGCAGGGGGCACAGGGAGAAAAGAGCTGAATTCACACAACACTGTAATCCAACATGGGTTATTGTGTTGCCTGAATGTGGCACATTTTCTGCAAGGTTGGTATTGTGTTGTCTGAATGCAGCACATTTTTCGCAGTCTGGTTTATTTTTCTCGAACAATTCACCTTGAGAACCTGTGGGTTGTTGTTGGGTTGTTCAGGGTGATTGATAAACCACACTGCATGGTTAATGAGCAACCTTGCATTCAGTGCTGCGATGAGAAAACACAATAACCTACCCTGCGGAAAAAGCACTGTATTCAGACAACATGATAACCCACCCTAGGGAAAAACCACTGTGTTCAGACAACACAACACGCCTGTGGAAAACATGCTGTGTTCAGACAACACAATAACTCATGGTTCAACAACAACCCACACTGGTGGGTTAACATGCTATGTGAACCCAGTCATTATCTTGAAAAAACAACAACCAAAATCAGGCATTCAAAAGCAGTAGACAATTTGGCAGTAGATCATCCTACACGTTTTCCCAGACTTTGGCTATGAGGTTCTCACTTGAAATTTTTAACCATTATCCATTACTTAGGTGACTTTTACAGTGCAATTCTACACCTATCTATTTATTTATTTATTTATTTGTTTATTGCATTTTTATACTGCCCCATAGCCGAAGCTCTCTGGGCGGTTCACAAAAATTAAAACCATGAAATCATTTAAAAATATATAAAACAAGGCACAATCTAAAAACACAGAATAACATACAATATAAAAACACAACCAGAATAAAACCAAGCAGCAGGAATTAATACAGATTAAAATACAAATTTAAAACAGCAAGGATTAAAATTGAGTTAATTTAACTGTTAAAATACTGGGAGAATAAAAAGGTCTTCACCTGGCGACGAAAAGAGTACAAAGTAGGCGCCAGGTGAAGGTATTTCTACTCAGGTATTCTACCCAGGTATTTCTACTCAGAAATAGGCCCCACAGAGTTCAATGGAATTCAATCCCAGCTACGTGCATATAGGATTGCAGCCTTAGTGACTCATCCTCTCAGAATAAGAAGTAAACAGAGGGGAAGGTATTTTAATAACAAACTGTGCCATAACTGCATTTGATAAATGCAAAGAATTAAATTAAAAAGAAACACTTCACAGGTAAGGTACAGATGAAGTGAAGACTTAGTGTAACAATAGAGTGCCAAAGCAGGAAATGGAAAACTAGACTACTCATCTAGAACATACTATTAACAAAAATAATCTTAGAAGAGACATCCCTCATTCTGTCTCGCATGAGAGGGAATGCATTGTCTAAAGAGGTGCCTACTACGACAATAACAGAATGCTTTCTTCAGAATCAATGCTTTATTCAAATGAAAAAAATTCAATCAATCAGTTAAAATTGATTATGATTTCAGATCTCTATGTGGGCGACATATCAATTTGTTCTGGTTTGTAAGATATACGCTGTCAACGAAGTTGAGAAAATCCATGAAGCCCTGGAGAATGGAAGGAGGAAAAGATATTAGGTGAAAAATGGGTGATGGTTATGGATGTTATACTTTTGTTGTACTTTACATTGCCTTCTAATTCATAGCTAAAGCCCCTCCATCTGGAAGCACCTTGTGTATATACTCAGAAGATGAAGAGTCCAAGACTATTAACCTGGACTGGGGAGAGGGGGAGAGCATACAGCTTTGATACACAGCAAGCTCACAACCTAAACACCATTTCTCAGTTGATCAATTAATTGCTGAGAAATCACAGAGGTGACGGAGAATGGAGTTACAGTCGTTTCTAGCCCCCTCACAAATTAATGTAATTCATGACGCACATCTGGAGGGAGGAGCAAACACGGCATTTTAAAAAAAGATTAAAAATGATTGTGGCATAGGTCTCACTACAGCTACAACCAGGTCAGACAAATTTGAGTATTTGCTTCAGTTGTGCAGGAGGCACTGCTTCTCAAAATGCAAGCTCAGATGTTGAAGCATCAACAGAGAAAATTCCATGGGCTCTGAAGATCTCAGCATTTAGCCCAAACTGACTTGCCTTTCAACCTCAATTTCTTCAGCCAGAGATGCTTTCACAAATGCCTACTGAAAGTACAGAAACAAGTCAACAAAATACTCTCCCCAAAGAGAAATGCACATGCATAATATGAGCAAGATAGCTATGGATTCTGCTTCCAAGCTTTCACAGAACGTAGACAATGCGTTAGCAAGATTAAAATACAAAAGAGGAAACCCCAATTACTTGTTGCTGTTCTAATGTATGAAACAAAAAGGCCAACGATTATTGAAATGGGATGTTAAATCAATTTAGCTTGGGTACCATGTAATAGTAAAAAAAAGAACAGTGTAAGCTAGTTCTGTTTTCTGATTACAAAGATTAGCCTTTCCTTCAGTGAAACTGGGCTGCTGCCTGGCAGATGGATTTATATTCAGGGAAACAGAAAGTAAAATGAGATAGAAAACAACATGAAGTGACTACAGCAGTCATCATCAAACTGTAGCTTTCAGGGATAGTAGGTGTACTCACTGCTCATGCAGGGCTGCTCATTAAAAAAAAAAGATTGTGGGTGAAAAAGCCACACTTGATTTATTACTGCCTACTTTTCAGTAAGCTAACTGAACCCTGTCTGTTTTCCCTTTATCTCCCTGAATTCTTTAAAGCAGAGGTGCAGAACGTGGGGCTCTCCAGATGTTGCTGGACTAGAGAGGTGGTCAGGGAGAAAAAATGGAAAAATTCAAGGATAAAATCCTCCAGTTTTGGGGGGGGGGGGGTTTACAAGGAGTTTTTTGTGCCCCCACCCCAAATGGAACAATTTTGGATTATGTAGTATTTTCTTTAAGAATGATGAATAAAATGTGCAAAGTGGGGTATGCATATACTGCTACCTAGCCTTTAGTCCCGCAAAATGATATGTAAAAAACTTTGTAACTGGAAGGGTTTCATAGGAAGTATATCCTGGAAGGGGTGGGGGTAAATATATTTTTTTAATTCTCTCTGTAAGATTCCTAGCATAGTTATCACTTTGATTTTTCATTAAAATTATTGGTCTAATGTATCTTTTACTGACAAACATTTTGAGATGTTCCAAGTCATGCTCAAATTCCCAACATGTGACATGTATTTATTCAAGACATTTCTTACTCGCTTTTATTATAAAATAATCCCAAAGCAGGGTACATACAATAAAACACAGTAAAATAGTACAGCATTGACAAAAGAAACATATATAATCAAACGGGAGGGAACAGTATAGTGACTAGAGTCACTATATGTGAAGCGTGCCAGTATCAATTTATGCCCTGCAACAGCAGAACTGTTCTGACATAACACAGAGCTGCGGAGGTTGAAGCTGATGTATAGAACTAGATGTGCTCAATTCGGCTGCCCTGAATAAACAGAAGGGAAGAAAAATAAGTCATTTTCTAGATTGGAAAACACACACTTGGAGCCTATCTACACTACTGCCCAGAGAGCTTCGGCTATGGGGCGGTATAAAAATGCAATAAATAAATAAATAAATAAAAAATATTAACCAGTTTAAAACTGTTATAAAATATTTTAAAGCAGAAGTGTAGATAGGCTCATACACACACCCCTCTTGTTTTAACTGCTTCTCTGATATCAGGAAGTAAAAATAAGCCTCCATTCTAACCACTTCAGTCAGTACGTCCGCCTGTGTACATCTCCTCAACCTCCCTCTCACTAATAGGGCTAAAGTAGAGATCTGCCTCTCTCAGACTGACAAAATAAATTACATCATTCTCCCATCCAAGGGGGGAAAGGCCAAAAGAAACAGAGCATGGAGAAAAGGGAAAGTGGGGTGGAGAGTACCATCCCCAAGGAGCCCTGCATAGGTACCTGCTCTTGAACAAACCAGGAAGAAAGTTTCACATCTCTATCAGGGAAAACACGTTTCCTTCTCAGCAACCATCAACCTAATCATAAACATGCTCAGCTTTCCCATAGCAAGCTGATCACACAAGGCTTATTGATATCCCTCAGAGAGGTAGCTGAGGGCAAAGGTAATATGGTATTAGATGAGACAGGGTTGACTTATTACACCAAACTCTAGCTAATTCCTATTTCTTTGTGACCCAGGAAAGCCATGTGGAGCCAAATGGATGCCCATCACTTCTACATGATTTAGCAACAGACACTACCCTGGCTAAAACAAACAAAGGTGGCCATGCTGATCCATGAAAAAGAAATCCAATATCCACAGATGGGTGATACCTTTATTAGAACCAACCAAAATTCCACAAAATTGTGCAAGCTTCACAAAAGTTCTTCAAAGCAGCTTCGAATAAACGTGGGGGGGCATTATGGAACTGGTATTCTTGCCCATATGTAGTAGCTATGTCCTGTTGTAAAGGCATGTTGGGACAAAGTGTTTGATGAACTTAACAATATAACCATCCCTAACACTCCGGTTTTTGCAATTCTGGATGAACTTTCTTATCAAGGGTTGGTTTCTGAGGCTTTGGGATCACTTATTAATGGACAAGCTTGTCCATTATGAAAATTGTTAAAAGTCATGCAAACCATGAAACATTGTATGCAATGTCGAACCCATTTTTTTTAGTATGTTGATCATGCATCCCAGACCCAAGCCCCTCCAGACCATTATAAGATTTTGCTGACCTACTAAGAGAAAACAATTTCAGCATGATGGTTCTGCAATTCTGTGCTCTATGCATCTTACTGAATTGGGTTGCATTTATTTTAATGATATGAAAATAAAGGTTTTCTTAACTGTGCAAGCTTTCAAGTTCTCCTAATAAATGTATTACCTAACTGAGGATTCTGGATTTTCATTTTGGCTTAAATTCACCCTGCAAGGAAGCTTTGCTTGTGGAAGAAGCATCATCTTCAGCAAGCAACAACTAAAAATACTTCACACTCCACAAAGCAGAGTCCCAGGGAACACAGCAGAAAAGGAATCCTGGTAAATAACATCCCCCCAGGAAAATCCAGATTGAAATCAATGTGGTTGTTTACACAATAAAGAGTCAACAATGCAGAAATGACAATCACCAGAAGAAACATTTGCTCATTGTCTTGAGCCATTGATAGACCACTGTGGTTTTGTAGGGAAGGAACCACCACCCAGCAAAGATAATTCTACTTTTCAAAAGAATCAAATGAGAACTTGCCCAGAAGACAGTGACTTTCAGTTCACTTTTCCCACTCGAGGGATGAATCCAAGTAAACAAGACAGAAACCAAAGTAAGTTATTGGGTGGTTGCCCCAGGATAAGTGTAACATGTATGAATGAAGAAAAAATGCAGGTAGTTGTGAAGGTAGTAGCCTCCCTCATTACACTTTGGGAGCATTCCAAACTGCAGACTAAGCTTTGTCAACTTGTCTAGCAACAGCCTTTTCTCCCTCACCACTTTTTTTTGGGTGGGAGATGCTCAACATCCTCCCTATGAGCAGTTTTTATGAACTCAGCAGCTTGCTGACTTCTTTGTGACATGACCCTAAAAGGGCATTATCCTAGTGTTACTTGAGGATCACAGGAAACCTGCCTTACACCATCAGTCTGTTTGTCCCTCTAGCCCAGAACTTTCTACTCTGGCAGCAGCTCTCCAGGGTTTTGGGTAGAGGTCTTTGCCATCACCTGCTACCTCATCCTTCTAACTGATCCAGCTGACTGCATTCCCCTATATCAGGCGAAGACAACATGACTGTGTGCCTACCTGTGTACCCTTGGACACCTTTCTTCGTGCTCTACCCCTCTCACTTTTTATGTTTATTTCTTTTTCAATAACCAAGTTTCATACTGCCAGCTGGGATTGCTTCAAAGCAAAGTGAGGACCTCTAGCTGCGCCCATCTTCTTTTCCAATGAATGCCTCGGTGCTACGCGTAGGGCTCAAAGACATTCTTAGGAAATGAAGATGGCAGGTGACTGCAAACCGATGCTTTTATCTGCAGTGGGCCCAGGACAGGTGTTGCAAATATGCCCATGGGCCCAAAAACGTTGCCTACCCCTTTCCTATAGATACCCAGTTGACCCTTGAGATGTTCTAAGGAGGCCTTATTGGCCATTCCCTGAACAATAGTGTAGCCAGTTAATGGCATGTAAGCGGGCCTTCTCAGTATTGGCACCCACCCTCTAAAACACCCTTCCACATGTTGTTTGAGAGAAAGAAACTGTGGTAGGCTTTAAAAACCTCTTGAAGACATACCTGTTTCCACAGCCTTTCCCTGACGTGTAATGGATTATGACATTGCTCCATTTTATTCTTGCTTTATTACTGTCTTTTGTAATATTTATATTTACTTGTCAGTGTATATTATTCTTGCACTGCTTTAATCCCGTGTGATGTTCAGCTGCTGCAGAGATCCTTGTATATAAAAGATTGTAAGTAATTGTTTATAAAATGCCAAAAGTTCTAGGAAGGAAGTTAAATAGACTCACAATTATGTTGTAACCAGGTAAGTATAAGGGGGGAGTTCATGTGTGAGTGTTGCTTGGATGGTGGCAGGGGAGTGTCCGGATTGGCTGGCTGTGTGAGAGTGGGAGGAGTTGGAGAAGAGTGTCTGTGTAGATATGTTTTTAGCTGACAGGAGCAGGGAGAGAGTGTGGGGTGGATTTTGACTGGGAAGGGTCTGCATGCTTGGTTGTTTTGGTAGAGTTAGTTAGAGGGAATACCTAGAGAGGAGTAGAGTGGCAAGAGAACTTTGAAGTCTCTATTTGAAATGTTTTAAGAGAAATTACTGGCTGAAACCATTGTGCCTGTAACCAATATGCTGAGTAATCATCTTGTTAATAAATTACATTTCATTGTATCAACTGATGTGGTCATTGAAGCGTACCTGAGGAAGGTACTGGTGGCAGCAGACAGAACGAAGGGGGATTTGGGGGCTAGGGGGCTGGGCTGTGGAGCTGTGGAGCTGTGGGGCCTAAAAGAGTAAAGGTGAGACAGGAGCAGCCGCAGTAAGCCTAAACCCTCAAACACGTCATAAGCACAGGGGGGGCTGAAGTAAGCCCTGAGTGCAAGTGGCGTGGACAGCCCTGTTGTGTAGCCCGGTGAGTGTCATGGGTTCAGGCAGGGCATCACATACTGGATTTATATTGGATTATATAAATTAAAGATTTTAGGTTAGTAAGCAGCATGAAAGTAATGTAAATAAATAAACAAACTGGAAATGCCAGGGACCGAACCTGGGACATTCTACATTCAAGTCATATCCTCTACCTCTGAGCTCTGGTCCCTCCTCTACTTTCGGATCACTAGGTGCAACTTTATTTAGCACGACTGTAGCGAGGGCAAGGTCGAGGGGATGTGCACTATATTCTGCCGACTGGTCAGAAGCAGAGTTTTGAAAAGCCCAGTTCAGTGTCTGAGACGCCCCTGCAGGGTGAGGAGTGTCTGCTACAGCTGCTTTCTGCAGGCCTCCCAGCTGAGCTATCTCGGAAGACTAATGCCTGCTGCAATCTGCTGCAGTTGAAAGGCAATTAAGTGTGGCCCTCTGGTGGACGCTCTGAAACGATGTTTGAAATATCACAGGACAGCATCGTTATCCTCAGCAAGGCAGGAGGTGAAGGCAGAGTGCCCAGAAAAATGACAGAGGCAAGATACTGTGGAAGGAAGGGTTATCACCCACGCAGGCACTTTCATTACCTACCTGCCTGCCTTTCAGAATGTGTGCAGGCACCGGGACTTTAATCTCCAGGTCGCTGTAGTCTTGGGACCAGGTGTAATTCTCTCGCACCGCTCCATTGTAACTGTCTGGATTTGCCTGGAACTGCTCCTGTTTCCTGAGGAATAAAGTAAGAATCTGAGTATCACATGGAAGAAGACAGAAGAAGAGCAGAAAACAAACATACAAAAAGAAAAAAAATCAGGAAAAGCTTCAAGTTAGAGCAGCAGAGAGTGACATGCTACAATATCCATGTGAAGACAACTCCGGAAGCAGACAACCAGTCCACATGACCTGACATCTGCCATAGGATACATTTCTCACTCGTACAGTTAACCAGGAAACCAGCATGAAACCATTTTAGTTTTGTTCTCCCTCACACACCTGCAATACTTATGTGGCAGTATGTATCATGATGCTCCACAAGGCTGACAGATCTCCGAGGTTTAACTATTGTGACACCAATGGCATTTATATTAAAATGGCCTGAGTGGGCTTCACAGGACTTAGACTGGTGGTCACCCTTCTCCAGCTGAAAGCAATAAACAAGAGAAACCACCCTTGTCAGAAGGGAGTCGTGGTCACCGTTTCAAAGGGTGTTGCGTTTCATCAGGACTCTCAATCGCATGCCACACACACATCCTGTCTAGCTTTGGGCATGCTCCAGACAAAAGATAAGGTTAAAAATGGCAAAGCAAAAGGGTAGCTGCTGGTCAGTCTTGGTAACATGGAAAACACAATGCTTAAAGTGGGGACAAGAGAGGACAATAGATCACAGCAAAGCCTGCAAAATGGGTGAGCAGAGGCTAACTTTAAACTCTGCCTTTTTTTTTAATGACATCTGGATTTGCTTCTACTATGTGAATTTGCTGAACAGGGTGACATATGACCACAGCAACAGAAGATCGGAATGGAATGGCAGACACTCAGCGCTGCCCTTTCTAAGTCCCTGGAAATTAGAAGCACATTCTCCTTGGCCTGGTGCCATTCAGTGCCAGGACATAGGAGTAGTCTCAGTTTCCACAGAACAAGCTTCTCCAAACAACCCTGCACCGGCCAACAAGAAGATATCCCGACAATAGCTCTAAGCAAAAGAGTATTTGGACAGACAGTAAACTAGCAGCACAGAAACAGAAGAGGAGCCTTATTTTCTCTTGGCTTGCGTCAGATCCAAATGCTACAGCCCTTTCTTTCAAATCAAGTTTCAAGAAATACCATGTATTTAGACAGCTCAGTATTTAGACACCAAAATACCTTGCAAGCTGTTTTCAATAGCAGAACAGTGTACTCTTGGGGCAGAGCGAGGGGAGCTAACCAAAGCAATCAGAAAAATTATCATTTATGACTGTTTCTTTTCACCAAAATTCTTAACTAAACGTATAACCCACATTTAGAGGAAATTAGCTTAGTTAATTCAAAAGAACTGTGGGTGTTGAACCTCTCTCTCAAAAAAAGCCACTTATGTAAATTTCATGCGCACGATATTTAAAGCAGGGGGTTTCCCTTCATCTCTGTCTACATAGATACAGATATCTGTGTTTACATGCCAGTTCTAAAAAGCTGAAACTCAAGACAGGTTAGCATATCTGATTATAGTAAAATCTGGATCTTATTAAAAACCACACATTTTTTATTTATTTGATTCTATTTATATGCTGCCCTTCATAAAAATCTCAGGGCTAGTAACAACATTAAAACACAATACTAAAATACAATAAATAAACATATAATAAAACCAATACAACAACTAGCAGTGAAATTTTATTGGTTGTGTTGTGTCCATGGAACTCTTAGACAGGGTTCCCATCTGGTATTCCACCCAGACGCTGAGCAGACGCCGGATACCTGTTTACCTTTAGCATGACTGTGGCATCATGTGCCTTTTCATCATGCCCTGCAAGCAGAGATCGGGAATATCAGAAAAATAAATGGGACACAACTCCCGCTGAATTTGTAAGTAGGACAGTACATGGTGTACCTTAAAGCGCTGTTACTCTGTGGGTCTAGGAAGGTATAAAGCCTAACAATTTAGAAGTATTCAAAGAACCAAAAGTTATTAGCAGAAATATTATGGGTAAAAAAATCTATGTCAAGAGTTTCACCCCCGATTGAAACTCTGATTATAATACTGAGATGCAAAAAGGAATCAGAGAAGCAGAAACAGGAAGCCTAATAGTGCATAGCTTCAACTACCCTTAAAATGACTAGATGGCAGCAAGCCTAGGGCAATAAATTTAGATGATCACAAGATTACTTAGATACAATGTGAGTGTATTTTGAGATAGTCAGCCATGGGACCAACTAGCGGAGAAATTATTCTTGATTTAATCTGAAACACCAGTCAGAATCTGGTGCTAGATGAGAGCGTTATTGAACTGCTTGGAAATAGTGCCCACAATACTATCAAAATTCAATATAAGTAGAAAATTGCCCAGGAAGTCCAACACAGTCTTATCTAGTTTCCAAGGAGAGTATTTTTTTAGAGAGAGAAAAAGAGTTAAAATGGAAGCTGAAAGGATAGTTTGGAGGCTAAAATCTGGTCAGAAAGCTGGAGATTACTTCAAACCACTATGATAGAGGTTTTAAAATGTACAGTATATTAGACATTTTTAAAAGAAAAAAAATGTTTGCCTGCATGCTTAAATGACAGAGGCATGGAGGTTATATAAAAGACCAGGAGGGTGGCTTCCTTTAAGAAGTGAAATTCTTTTCTGAATAAAAAATGGAAGAGGCAAGAGAGAACCTGGTAAACTAAATACAACGCTATAGTAAGACAAGAGAAAGAGGACAGTGAGAAGAAAATAAATTATAACAATTACGATACACTCTATTTTATTCCCCTTGCCCTGGTTTTCCCCTTCCCTCCCCACCAGAACAGTCACCAGAATTCTGTGCCCACTGAGAATGTTCAGTCCTCACCCCCCACCCAGGTATTTTTCCCTAGAGATTTTTCATACTTCTACAAAGCCTACTGATTTATTTATTTACAAAAAATATACCATTCAACATCCAAAAGATTCTGAAGCAGTGAACAACAGCTAGAATAAAAGACTAAAAACACCATATTAAAAATGTCTTCATCTCTCTCTCTCTCTCTCTCTTGTGTGTGGATGGTGCAATTTTGGCTACATAAGGACCGACTCTCAGATAATGAGTTCACCATTAGCATAACTATATCTTTATTATAGTGATTATATTACTATAATAATGATTTGATAGACATGCACCTTCAACCATTGCCTCCCTGTATAAAACTACAAACCGTTCTGCTAAAGATAGTTCAGAATTTTAGCAACATAGCATTTTCCCCAGACTAATTCTTCTAACAACAACAGAGAAAGCAGGACACACATTTCTTCACAGACATTTAAAAGCTACAATGCATACGTCCCTGCCTGAAGGCTTGGAATCTAATTCATCTGTCCCCAACCTGGCGTCTTCCAGATGTGTTGGACTGCAGCTCCCAAGATACCAGCCAGCATGCCCATGGGTCGTGACGGCTGGGAATGATCAGACCACCAGGCAGTCAGCTTTCAGTAGCCCCTGAGCATGTTCAGTTGAGTTGCCACTGGACTGTTCTTGGGGGGGGGGGGGGGCGCTAAAGGTTTTCCCCTATCAATTTTGTTGTATCTGCTTGTGTGTAGGTGGTACCTTTTTGTCTACGTAAGGATCCACATGGATAATTGAGACTGCTATTAAGCTATATGATATTAAAATGTCCATATGCTTCAGAAGCCAAAAGACAGCCAGAGAGTCAATAAGATCATTACATGGCATAAGAGGAAAAGCAGTACCAAAGCAAAAATTAATTAAAAACAAAAGCCATAACCATAGGACAGGTAAAGTAAGTGGAATTTTTTCACAATAGAAGGAAGTAAATCATGAGGTTGCTTTCCCCACATCTGCCTCAAGGATCTATATGGGAACAGGTTTTATTTAACCCAATCCCAGGGAATTTCAAACTTTACTCCTGCGACTAGTATGGGCAGCATTCCCATAATGTTCTTGCTGTTTATTGCTTTAAGGTTTTATTGTTTTAAATTGTTGTGTGCCCCGTAAATTTTTAACAGCAAACACATCAAGAACAAATTGAATTGTAGGTCATGCTTAAAAATTCATATGCAAATTTTCAGAATAGAGGGGAATATACAGATATAAACAAACTGAAGCTGAATCCAGACAAGACGGAGGTGCTTACTGTCAAGGGTCACAACCTGGGGTTGGAGGTGTGTCAACCAGTTCTGGATGGGGTTGCACTCCCCCGAAAGACTGTGTTCGCAGCTTGGGGGTGCTCCTGGATCCGTCGCTCCAAATGACTTCCCAGATAGATGCGACGGCCAGGAGTGCCTACTATCAGCTTCGGCTGATACGCCAGCTGCGCCCCTTCCTAGAGTTGGAAGACCTAAAGATGGTAGTGCACGCGCTGGTAACTTCGAGACTCGACTTCTGCAATGCGCTGTACATAGGGCTACCTCTGTGCCTAGTCCGGAAACTTCAACTAGTCAATATATGGCAGCCAGGTTGGTCACTGGTACACCTAGGGGTGACCATATTACACCAGCTTTGAAATCTCTCCACTGGCTGCCAGTTAGTTTCCGGGCGAAGTACAAAGTGTTGGTCATTACCTTTAAAGCCCTACATGGTTTGGGTCCAGGTTACCTGCGGGATCGCCTTCTCCCATACAATCCGCCCAGCATGCTTATGTCCTCTGGGAAGAATTTATTACAGTCAACAAAAACTAGACTGACAACTGTTACCCAGAGGACCTTCTCTTCTGCTGCTCCCAGATTATGGAATGACCTGCCGGGAGAGATCCGTGAACTTACCAGTCTTCAGGAATTTAAACGATCTATAAAGACTGAGCTCTTCCGGCAGGCCTACTCAGATGAATTTTGTGTTTTATTGGTGTTTTATTGGTGTTTTAATGATATATTGGTTTTATGTAATTTTAATCAGTTTTGTGTGTTTTATGATGATGTTGTTCCCCGCCTCGATCCAGAGGGAGAGGCGGGTAATAAATAAATAAATTATTATTATTATTATTATTATTATTATTATTATTATTATTATTATGTCTAGATGTCCAAATCTTGTGAGATTTGCTGGAGCCAAACAACAAGCTGCCAGCCTAGGGCTTTCTCTAGAGCAGAGCTGGATGGAGGGGGAGATCATGTACAGAAACCATTGAGAGAGGGAGAAGCGTGCACCTCCCTATTTGACACGCTACTTCAAGAACTACAAGTCCCAGATTTCCTTAGTTCTGGTTGGCATTTCCTATGCACAGACAGGATGAGCTAGCAGACAACAGGAGGGAGGAACAAGCACCATAACCATCAGGGACACTGATGTCCCAAGAACAGTGGGAGCCAGGCCTGCTAACAGGAAACAGGCCGCAGAACATATGTGAACAAAATGAGATAGACCTCTGGCCTCCAGAGTGAACAGAACAGGGGCAGGAAACCTGGTGCCCTCCAGATGTTTTGGACTACAACTCCCATAATTCATGCCCATTGACCATGCTAGCTGGGGCTGATGGGAGTTATAGTCCAAAACATCTGGAGGGCATCAGGTACAACAAGATCCCCAAGACAGGGAGCAGTATCTAAAAGGCATCTGTCATTTGTTTATAATGAATACACATGTGTATCATACTGCCATTTTTGGCTATAAACACAAATCAGGCAGCCACAAATGCAAGGAGCTGAAATAAAAGAAGCTTTAGGACACCAATCCATCCTCTAGTTTTTCAGAACAGACATAGGAATGAAAGGATTCCCTCATTACTACTAGGCTAAGAGATAATGATGCCTGAACACTACTATCTGTAGTCAAGACTGAAGAGCTGGATAATCAAGTTGCAGATTATTCAAGATAATCCCAAACCAATGGTGAAGACCTCCAAAAGGCTCTGTCCAAACTTGATGACTGGGCAACACAATGACAACTGACTTCAACATGAAGTACAAAACCTTAACTTCACATCTATACTGACAATGGCTTTAAATATCCAGCAAAGCTCTCTGTCATAGTGGCAAGCCCTCTAAAAATGTCATCTCTTTGTGCTCCAGCAGTGAAAAGGGCAGATTTGGTGCTATGAAACGAATTATTAAGCAAAGGAATGAAAATAGTACCAAGTATCTTGCCATTACAGTGCACTTAGAATACCATGGACAATTCTAGATATCTTTTCCCAAAAAAGATATTGGAGCTTGAAAAGGGCAACTAAAACGATCACAGAATTGAATTGTCTTCCCTATTAAAAAAAAAGCTGTAGAAATGGAGGCCTTTTAATTTAGGAGAATCAACTCAATGGGGGAAAGGGAACACATAACGGAGGTCTTAAAACTTATGAATCATTTGAACAACATTTGTTCCCCCTCATAATATTAAATTTTGAGGGCCATTCACTTAAACTGGTGGCCAGTAGGTTTAAGAGCAGACATACACATGAGTGAAGAACATCTAACATGGAATTCACTACCACAAAATGTGGTGATTGCCAATACTTTAGGAGCACAATCCTATGCATGTTTAGACAGAAAAAGTCCTACAACTCTTAGCATTTCCCAGCCAACCATGCTGGCTGGGAAATGCTGCAAATTGCCGGACTTTTTTCTGTCTAAACATGCATAGGATTGCACCCTAAATTGCTTTTTTTAAAGGACAAGAGGGACTGGCAATGAAGTGTTGCAGTGTACAGTGCTGCTGTTCAGGATTCCAGACAAATCATTCTATAGTTTAGGTATAATGTTTCTGTCGGGGATCCACCCCAACTGTCAGAGTTCCACCTTCCTGGCTGGACCCTCTGACCCTGCTCCTTAAAGGTATCTTGCCTCTTTAAGAGCTACACTGTCCCTTTTGGGACCCAATTTTCCACCTTTTCTCTTTCCCCTCTCAGTAGCTTGGGGTTTTGAGCTGTAGGCAGGTATGAAATGGAATCTCCAACAACTCAGGTTTTAAACCAAAAACTCTTTACTATTCCAGACATAGTAAGGCACACTTGCGTAAGGTATTTACACACATAGAGCTGTTACTTTCAAAGGCAATACAAACAAACGAACAGAAATAAAACTGCAGTTTCATCTAGCTTGGCTACCTAATAACTTGGTAGTTAGATCCAGCTTTCCTCAGTTAGGCTCTGCATCTCTCCCAGCACCCAACTCTCCGGGAGGACTCAATCCTCCATCCCCAACGAACTGAATCTCCTCCCTCTCGGTTTTCTCTTTTTTAAAAACTCTCTGACCAGCCAGCCCTTCCCATTGGCTCCCTGGCTAGCTCTTCCCATTGGCTCTTTTTTTCCAGTTTCCCAATTTGAACTGGTAACTGCTGTTTTAACTCCACCTCTCTTAGTAATTTTCCAGCTCCCAGGCTTCTACCTTTAACCTAGAAACCTGATCTACCAGGGCGGAGAGTCGTTAATCTAATCAAGAAACCTTTTGAGCGTCTGCTACCTTTAACTCTGGAGGTATTTACTCCCAGTAGTCTTTCTCAACACATTTTTGTTTGCAAACGTTAACTCTGTACATACAATTTAACCCTTGATAATACAGTTGAACCCTCATAGTTTCACTCAGACAATATCTCCATTGGAAAGAAGTGATGAAGGGTCTGTATGAGAGAATCCATTGTAGTTGTTAGAAAAGACCTTATGTATTAAATTTTGAGATGCAAATTATGCCCCACATTCGTTTTACCATTCCAAAATAATTTATTGCCCCCTTCAACAGTTCTGGATTGAGATAAATATTTACTGCCTTGAGCAAGATAGGCTTTCAACACAGAGGTGATGACAAACGTCACACAGGATTTTTAAAGCCTTCAAACCTGATCTAACACGAACATTCACTTTATTTTTAGGAGAACAGTTTAAGCATATCTATCCTTAAAAAATGTGAGACTTTTATCAGAAATGTTAAAAAGGATATTAATCTATTTGAAAAATCACATTGATCAAGAGAAGTGATTCAAGTTTCTAATAACTCAAAATTGTAGCCTATACTAGCAATTGAGCAACTTTTAATCAATACCAAGGGTGCAATATGTTATGCTTAGCTATTAGCATAACTCTTGTTTTGCAGGTGGGTGACAGAATTAGAGCTGTTTTTGTATAATCTACAAGACAAACTGACCAGATGAATAATCTTAATGAGGCTGCTGATTATGAAGGTTTCATACACAAATGGGTAAGAGGATCAACTGTGTCCAAGGTGGCACATGCCTCCCTTCCAACATCAACTCAGTTGATGAAAACAACAACACCATGGCACTGCAAACTATAAGCATTCAACTATCAGGAGTCAATTCACTTATAGTGGAGATTTTAAAAAAAACATTTTGATTTCTTAATTATCCTTTGGGTCTCCAATTCCTTTTGCAAATCATTTTTCTAAACATTTTCTCACACACATACTTTCAGTCATTCACACACGTAGAGAGAAAAGCTTACTGCAGTGATAAAAGCAAATGAGAGCCAGCGTGATGTACTAGTTATAGTGTTGGACTGAGACTTGGGAGATTCGGATTTTGGCCTACTTGACCATGAAGCTCACTGAATGACTTTGAGCCACTCACTGGCTCTCAGCCTAGCCTACTTAACAGGTTGTTGTGAGGATAAAATAGAAAAGAGGAGGTCCATCCACGTAAGCCACTTTGGGTTCCTTGCAGGAGAAAAAAAGGCAGGATATAAATGTAATAATAAATAAAATAAATAAATTATATGTTTAGCAATGGTACATGCAGAATGCTAAAGAATGCCATATTAAAGTTTCTAAACTAAATGTCTTATATCACAGCCCATAAGTTGACAGATAAAACATGTTACAAATACTGGTGTAAGCCCTAAGGACATAAAAAGGAGTATGCATTTCTAAAATCTGATTTCCTCCCTTGGGATCCTTTCACCCAAGGAACTGGCAAGGAGAGGATTCTGCGGAAGTCAAGACCATGTCAAGAGACAAAGGTCCCTAGTCATTCCTCCCAGCAACTCTTTGCATTGATACAGTATCATAATTGCATCCCCAGTATATGCTTTTCTCTGCTGCCAGAGATATTCCCCAGGGCAAGAAGAAAGTTAAATGTACCTCATTAGGGATGATGCAGTGGATTGGGCGAAGGTGGGGACCATTCTACCCCCTTGCTTTTTTCTGCAAGGATAAGAAGTCTCTACCATGATTAAAAACTTTAGATCAGCAATAAACACACACACATAAGTTTCCAATATCAGCATCACAACTTACTAATAAGCATATTGTTACATCAATATTTTGATGAAGGCATTCACTAAATGGAACAACTGCCAAAATAGGCAATTGAATTGACCTCTATTTAATAGTATGGGCCACCTTCCATAGGCATCAGTTCTTCCAATAGCCAACTTCAGCAGCCCGTGGTGATCACTGTGGGTGGAAAACAGGGCCATCCACACACTACCAGGAGTTTCTTGCATTCTGGGCCAAAAAGGATTGTGCATACATGCTGCTCTCCCGTTACTGTGGAATCCTGGCCGCATGAGGGCAAAGGGCAGGTGCAAGCCTTTGCTCTGTTCCACAACTGTTAAATCTGGCCCAGCAGATTCCCCCACTCTATCCCTGATTCGGAAGCAGCATGGGGAAATCTCCCTTGTTGACACCAAGCCTCGGACAGTCTTGCATGGCAGGGAGCTGATCCCCTCCCTTTCAAGGCTGTCTGAGGATGAGTGCCAGGTCATGCAAATTCCCCCACTCTCTGCCTGGTTTGGAGGAAGAATGGAGAAATCTCCCTCCCTGGCATCCAGGCTCAAGGATGCACTGCTATACGTCCAGCCTGCACAGTGCAATCCTGAGTGGGGAAGAAGTGAGAGGGCTGGAAGACTTGGATTAGAAGCTCTGCAGCTGGCTGCCAATATTTTCGTATTGTTTTTCAAATGGGTTCTGAAGTGGAGCCTGGATAAAGAGGGTGCCGAAACCGACTTTACCAAAGTTCTCACATTGGATCTCAATTTCCATGGAAACTGTTGTTATGGCAGCACTGAACAAACCTGGCTGATTCCAGCTTCCTAAAATGCCTAGAGACTTCAAGAGCCAAAAGGGCGGAGGACAAACAGAACAGGAGAACAGGGAAGGTACCAGCTTTACCAAGCCCATACACTCTCTCTCTTGATTGTAATGGATTTCAGGTGGATAAACTGGCTATCACCCTCAAAGCCTGGATGACTTTGGGAAGCTTCAACTAATACTGAACACAGCAGTCCACCTTCCAACAGGACATTAGAAGCACATGACAGTTACACCGGGCTTTCACTACTTGCCTGCATGGTCTTTCTGTAGATTTACAAGTTTGAGTTGCTAGTTTTGAAGCATAAACCCTGAAATGGCCCATAAGTATTATTATTATTTATTATTATTATTATTATTATTTACATTTCTATACTGCCCCATAGCTGCAGCTCTCTGGGCAGTTTGCATAAGATTAAACCAATTTAAAACAATATGCAAAATTTAAAACCACAAAAACATGTAACATTCACAGAAACATACATCTAAAAACAACAATAAACAACTTCATAACCAACTATAGAAACAGATCCAGGATCAATGAAGCTCATCACATATTGCTAAATGCCTGGGAAAAGAGAAAAGTTTTAACCTTGCGCCGAAAAGATAGCAATGTTGGCGCCAGGTGGGCCTTGATGTGGAGATCATTCCACAATTGGGGGGCCACCACAGAGAAAGCCCTCTCCCTTGTTACCATCTTCCGAGCCTCTGGACCTACAATTTTCTAACACTTGTTTGCCAATTCCCTTGGTAATTAAAAAAGAAATATAGTCTTATTGGCATATCCACCACTCAAAGGCTCAATTCGGAGGATAGAAAGATTGTTTGCAGTTGTATAGAAAATGGAATTTCAGCAGGTGTCATTTGTATGCATGCAACACCTGGTGAAATTCCCTCTTCATCACAACTGTTAAAGCTGCAGGAGCCCTGCCCTCTTTTGTATCTAGTCAAGAGTCTATCACAGCAGTATCAACCACAGGACTCCCTTCAAAATGACAGCAAGAAGGGACAAGAATGACTTCCAAGAGATCTGCAGCAGGTGTCAGCACCCATATCCTCCCCCTCTGTGCTGAGATCTTGGGTACCCAGCTATGAGGCAAAGGGCCATCAGTGGTTACATGCAGCCAAGTGGCATGATGTTGTATAGAAAAGTAGAACAGAAGACAATTTAATATTTTGAGTCACCTGGAGCTATCTGCCCTGCAGGCACTTCTCAAAGGCACACATGGTTTCTTCTTGGAGCAATCACTGAATCATTGTTAACAGGCTGCTTGTATTACATCTGCACTGGACCCTAGGAGGGAAGCTCATTGCAATTCCAACCACCTACCATAGATACTGGTCAGATAAATAAGAGCAGAGAACAGCAGCAGTGGCCACAAACCCAGTAGTGCAGAAACTGTGGGAGGTGAGGATGGGAAAATGTCACTTTTAAATAAAGGGTTCAGCATTGCTCATACTTAGCTGATGGTAGTGGGGATGATGGGTGGGTCTGTGTGTTCTGTCTTGTTCTATTTTTGCCTCTGTGTGTCATGAAGGGGGGAGGTGAAAATGTTAAAAACATTAGCGGCAACAAATTTGATGTTTATTCCGATGAACAGCAATTCAGGTTTGCACCCTCTCACTGCTCCTCCTCACACCCAAGGATCGCTGGCTCATCATTGGCAAGCACATATTTTACCCTGGAGAGAAGCACCACCAAGGAGAAATGCCATACTTCTCCTGAGTCTGGAGGAAAGCGGGGACTCTTCCAGAGAGTATTGCTGGGCCTCGCAGGTCCTTGGAAAGCATTGAAATTCCCTCCTGCTTTCAGAATGTTTCTGAGTCTCAGAACAGAGCTGGAGAGGAGAGCAGGGGCTTCTCCCGACACAAGTGACCTGGGACTTGAGCATGGTAAGTTGTCAAATAAGAATATGCCCCCTCCTGTACAAGCACAAATTTTGCCTGGTTTACAAAGCCTCGGCGCTAAAGCCTAGGGCTGTTGATCCTCCATGATTTCATTCAAGCAGCCTAGAAATATTTTAAATAAATAAAATTAATTCATGGATAATTCTGTGCAAAATCTGGTCGTCACATACCTCATCACCAGATCACAAGACCTGCCCAACCACAACAGGAGTAAGAAGAGACAGAGTGCATTCGGACAACACATTAGTCAATGGTGGGTTGAGTAGCCAACTCACAGTTGGATATTTAGTGGGTACTCCCCACACAACATATTCCTACACAACTGTGGGTGATGTTGAGTGGACTAATAGTCAACCTGGCATTTGACTGACACAGTCCCCACCCCTTTCCCCACCCTCCCTCCTCCCTCGGTCCTCCCAGCTCTATCCCAGCAGCCTCTGCAAGTTGCGCCAGTTGTAGCAGAGTGGCAGCCGCCGCTTTGGTCGCTCTTGCCGCCTGCTTTATGGGCTTGTGTTTTAACCCACTCACCACACGCCATTAACACACTCACCCCTCCACACAACACTTTAAACAACTGGCTTTGAGCTAAATAACTTGCAAGCCAATTGTTTCTCTCAGTTGCTTATTTGGGCAGAATAGCATACCGTCAGTCGTTTGTGAGCGGCATGTTACCCTCCACACAATACAATAAGCAACACAACTGACGATTGTTTCCCCCCCCCCCCAGTTGCTTAATTTGTTGTCCGAATTCAGCCAAAGTCTCCAAGATTAAGGCTGCAACCCTAGACATACTTGCTAGGAAGTACGACCCACTGAAACCAACATGATGTATTTCTGAATAAACATGCATAGGTTGACATTGTAAATATCCTTTCAGAAAAAAGGGGTGGACCCTAACTGTTCCCTTGCCCAGGATCCCCTAAAAAACATTTTTTTAAAAATTTATTTTTGCTAGGTAATGGCCAAGTCTCAAGTGAGTATGAAAATTGTATGAGGTGCATCTACGGCCCTTTCATAGACCTTCACCAAATCAGCATGAAGCAAGCATGGCATTTCACAGAAAGGCACCCTGCACACAAAAACACAGTGGCATTTATTTCAATGGTCAGGCATTCAAATCATCTCTTTGACAGTGGTCTAAGCAAGAGGAGCCCATCAAAGTAATTAACAGTGAGGTCAGAAACGCTGGAATGCAAAAACAAGTAAATGAACGGAGGTGGAAGATTTTATAGGAGATACTTCTATTGATGGATGAGCAGCAATGGAAAGCATCCAGTACAGGAGTGGCTTCCCCTAACCTCAAAACTCTGTTCAAGACAGAGATCCTGCCAAGTAACAGACATCCAGACTTCCTTGTATAAGGCTGTGCATGGAAAAAAGCGCACAAAAGTTACTGGCCTACAAACTTTTTAATAGCCTGCTAGAGACTAGTGGAGGAGACACAGACTTATGCATTTCTATGCTGAGCACAGAGGAGGGGGCTTCTTTCCTCTAGCAACACACTTGGTATCAATGCTGGATGCAGAGAAGAGACAGAGAACACTATCCTTCCTCCATCTAACCACTCACTCACCTGCATGGATCTCCATGCACTTGCCTGCATGCAATTCCTGGTCACCTATGGCCAGAAGGCTGACATATGCCTACAGCAGTCCCCACACTTTTTAAGAGACACTCAGGCTTCCTGTACTGCCACAGTCACACTACAAATTTCAGTCTTAGCCTCCCAAGCACAGACTAATTTATTCATCCAATTCTTGGCAATCCCAACTTTCACTGTTTTTTTTAAAGGATGTTTCTAGCCCTCATGGGCTGAGATAAATAAGCTTTGAACATTTGCAAGTGGAAAAGATGAGAGTCCCAAGAATGTTTTCCAGTGATCTGAGTGAACACAACATCATCCTTTACCATTCAAAGCCCCAACACCAAAGATCTATCTGCTTTTCCCAACCTGCACCATTTTGAAATTAGGAAAAAATATTTAAACTTGTATGGGTAAACCAGCCTAAAATAAAACTATAGCCAGTACTGCTGATGCAAAATCATTGGAATAATTAGTCCCATTTGCATGTTATATTGCTTGGGATGAACATGAAACAGTTATATTTCCAGGTTGCTGAATTTGTGGGGGTTGAACTATAGACAAGATAACCTCAATGTGAAATAATAAAAAATCCTTCCTATGGCATTGCAGCCTCTGTTAGGAATGTGCTTAAGAATGTAGCTTTCAAATATTTTCTTATTCTTCTCTTATTTTTCATGACCCAATCAACCAAAACACTCCAGTTTATAGTTGTCCTTATTCTCTACTGTATGATGCCAGAGCCCACTTTGTTAGATATACAAAGAGACATGTTGCTTGACATTTCAGCCCCAATAGTTAAAAGAAAAAAAAGAAAATCTTTTTTTTCTTTTCTCTGTATCCAACTATTTAGGTGGCCATTTCATGCTCGTCAATAAAAGCTTATACCACAAGTTTGCTTGTCTTTAAGGTAACACAAGATGTGTGTATGTGTGTTAGTCTGGTACAGCAAATGCGGCTGCCCCTTTGAAGTCCGAGTATTCACTTAGAAGAGCCGTGGGTTACAAACGAATATTAATTTCTCAGAGATGAATACACTAGCACCATCTACTGCTGATCAGAGGAAGTAGCAGGGCTAAGTAAACATCTTCAACCTTGAGCCAATAAAGAACAGCATGCAATTCCCTCCTGAATGTTGAAAAGATAAAAGCCCCTCTCTCAGAAGAAGAGCACAGGCACCTTTGAAATTGTAGAACATTTTCACCACAGGGCATTTTCACAAGTAATACTTCAATTGTATTATGTGCAACCACAGATGACCAGTAACAGGCTAGACAAGGGCGGTCCTACCTTTAGGCAGTGTGAGGCTGCTGCCTCAGATAGCAGATGGACAGAGGGGAGATGTTGGGAGGACAGAGCTGTGTGTGTCATGTGACTGATCCTGCTGCCCTCTGGTTCTGAACACTGAATGGGAAGGGGCCCCATCCTGTCCTTTGCCTCAGCCAGTAAAATGTCTTGGTTCAGCCCTGAGACTGGAAATCTTGAACAGTCATCGCCTCCCCGCCCCCGCCCCCATGATTTTCCAGGGTCACAAGAATAGTTGGAGTAACAAGTGGGATTGAGTTGCACAATTTGCTAATGGTTGGCAGAGGTTACCACTGCGTACTTAACCTAATACCATGATTAGGTAAAAACAATATGAAAGTATGTAACTGACCTTTTCATTTGTGATATTACGCAGTGAGAGAATGAAAACAAACTTTCCAGAAAATTAAACAAAAAAATTAAAACAAAAAAAAATTCAAGAACAATGCCTCTGATTTCTAGCTCAAAATGGATTCCACCCAGTTGAAACCATACTAGAAGTCCAGAAATTTTGGGTAGAATCCAGTTGAGGCAGTTGCTGCAGCTCAAAAAAGGAGACTGGAGATCTGGGAAAAAGAGCAGCCAAAATTATCAAGGGGCTGAAAGAACTTCCCTGCAAGGAAAGGCTGAAGCATTTGGGGCTGTTTAGTTAAATGGGGAAAAGAGGTTGGTAAAATTATGCATAGTGTAGAGAAAATAGATAGAAAGGTGGGGTTCCCCCCCTCAAAATACTAGAATTTCGGGTCACGTAATGGAACTGGCAGGAAATTCAGGAGAGACAAAAGGAAGGCATTTGTCACAGAGTGCATCATCAATGTATAGAATTTGCTAACACAAGACGTGGAGACGGCCACTAGCTTCAGTGGCTTGAAAATCAGATTAGTCACATTTACTGCATGGCATGGAATGGAATGTACAGAGATCAGATGGTTACAGACACAGTCCAAAAATAAAACTAGTATCTGCTAAAATAAGAGATCTAGAAAGGGTGTCCTATGGTTGAAGTACATACCCCTCCCCACTTTTACAGCTTTATATTCCTTTTGGATGCTGGCACCTGCTACTAGAGTTTGTGCTCCTTCCGACTGCCCATAGGTTGCATTTCTCCTCCTCCATACCAGCATAATCCCAGGAGAGAAAACCTAACTAAACATGGGAGACACTGTCTCAGATCTTTCACAGGAACCTTCTCCCAATACAAACATCCTCTCTGCTATGGAACTGGCATATCCACAACACATGACTGGCTGGCACTTCAGGAACACACTAGTGGCAATCACATACGTCACCCAACCTAGATGTTCACTAGAAAATCAGTAACATCCCACAGCCTCTCCATACATGTTTATGCATCCAAAGCGCATGTGTTTTTAGAGCATTTCAGCATAAACAATGTACAGTAGTACTCTTGCATGTCAGCGATTAACTCTCTTTGCAAGTATTTCAAACAAGAAATCCTTCAGGCTCTGAACTGTATCAATTGTCAGACAAACACCATCATATTACACTTGCCTGCTTTTTAACAGGGTATTATCGTAGCAGCTTAAGCAGAGTATGAACTACACAGCAGAAATGACTTCAGGAAGAAGATAGGTGGGGTGACTTTCAGGGGAGAGAGGATGGATCATTTAAATCACCCGACAGCTTCTCAACCTAGCACTTGATCAGGGACTAAATAGGAGGCCAGATGGATTCCTTTCTTGGAAGAAGCCAAAGACATTTTTATATTTAGTTGTAAACCTAGATCCTTATACAAAAGAACAATGTTGGTACTGCTACAGGTACTGCACAGAATTCAGCTATGGCTGCTAAGGTCTCTGTTATACAACCGGGATAGGCTTAATGAAGCCAGTGCTGCCTTCTTAAAGGGTAAGGACCTATACTGAGCAGACCTTTAAAGTCTCTTACAAACAGGAAATACAATGTCTTCAAAACAACTTGTTTAATATGACTCTTTGCAAATCCCAGATTTTTACCTCCAGCCCATATGCTCCTAGTCAGAAGACACACTTTTCAATTACACACAGTTTGAGGCAGAAGAATGAAGGCTACCTGATTTAAAGTTACTTATGGCACAGAGCTTGCAGCGAGGACTCAACTTTACTGACAATGAAGTAGTTAATATGCTGCCTCTGGCGGGCAGAAGAACTCTGCGCAGCCACCAGCAGGAAGCTGGCTTTCACTCACGCTAAGAAGTTTAGGCCAAGGGACAGCAGGACATGCTGCTTTTAGGAAATGCCTTGCACACTATGCTTAGATACAAGAACTCTTTGGATGGAGATTTTTCAAAGATTGTTTAAAATACACTGGGATTAGAATCAGTGTTGGAGGCTAAGAAAGACCAATTTATACTTTTGGCCAGCACTAATTTCTAAGGGAGCCTTTTCAAACCTAGAAAGCCCAAAACCATGTACAAGCGGAACATGTTTGAATTACCAACTTCTAAAGCCACAATGCTACACTGATGGGGCCAGAATTTGTTTTGGAGAGAACTGTGCTAAAGTGTTCCCATTTTAATTAGCTCTAATTTTAAGCAAAGAAGCCATATTTTATTTAAGACAGTCACATGCCGTCCTCTTGCCTGCAACAACTGAAGCAACAGGAGAGGTTCAGCCTATCTTTAAAGCAGAGTTTCATGTCCTCATTTCCAAAGTTAGGCACCCAGATCTCAAGGCAAATAACTGTGAAATGGAAGAACTGATAGACTTGAGCTCGGCAGCTGCTTTTAGAATTCTGGCACTTGATTAAAGTTCCCACTTTTGACAACCTGCCCTAGCTGTGATTTTACAATTGTTGTAGAAGCCTCATTATTGCTGAGGAAAGTTAGGACAGCAGGAATAACTACCACATTAGTCCATGAAGTACAGTGGACAGATCCACACACCCCATTCTCTGCATGTTTTTTTTCCACTGCAAACAAAATCCAACTTTACTTACCTGCTAACAGGCCCATTAGCCATTTTGTTGGGGCTCTTTGATTACAGAAAATTTAAAAACAGTTGCATTTATAGCTACCTGCACCCTCCTGCACAGCCCAAATTTGGGAGCACAACAATCTGGAGGCAACATGCCATCCAAGAGACACTGAACTGTGGTCCCTAAGCCCAAAGAAAACCAGGAAAGTGTATATTTGAGAACAAAGTGAAGGATTTAAATCAGTTGTGCCCTCCCATTTTTAAAGAGATATGCTTAAACTAAGTAAAACGTAAAAGGAAGCAGAGTGTCAACACTGATTCCCACAAAACAAGAAACATGAACTACAATACCTTTTATTGAACTTGAGAAACTATGAAAATACTATAACATGTTCCAGATTTTTGGACTCAGGTGATCAGAGAGAAAAAATAAATTAAAATCAGGCTGATCATGGCAAGCTACTTTTTGAATGATATCCCTAAGGCTTCTAAACCAGAAAATGACAAGGGATGGGAAGAGAAGAGGGACCAACTAGCATTATGGATTTGTACTACAGTTCCCGGTTCAGACAGCATTAGGCATGCAAGCACTCACAGGACCCTCCATTTAGAAGCATCTTTAGAATAAGAATATTAACATCATTTTGATATCATTTAAAGAATCGATAATATTTTAATTTCTGATTTGGAGTTGCTGTTGTGTTTTTGCCCTATTATATTATTTTAGCTCTCTGTGTTGTTTGGTCATTGGATGATGGCCAGTATTATGCGTACTCTTTATTTTGGTTCTTGTTGGTTTGTTTTATTGGATTTTAGTGTTGTGTTTTGTTGTATCTGATTGGATTCTGTGGGGTTTATGCTTCCCAACTGTTTCAATTTGCTTAATTGTACTTGGTCCAGAGAACTTAGGTTATGGATTGACAGACTGATCTGAGTGTTGGGAGTTCAAGAAAATACGGCAGAGATTAATCCCACCCAGCCTGCACTTAAGAAGTGCCTTTCTGTGGTTAGCATGACCTGGATTTGTGATTACAGTTTCAGGCAAGGTCTACATATGCAGGACTGGGTGTCCTGTACTCCAGTGGACATATGAGTTCAAGATATTGGGGGCGGGGGGGGGGGTCATATCTCTTGATCAGTTCCCCACCTAAAAGAATCCCTGCAAGTAGAAAATTAGTGTATCAGGGAAATGAGATGTACCCCAACCCTTTCTCTCATGTACTATTTTTATATTTTTGGGGAGTTAACTAAGATCATTCAGACCTGTGATCATCTATTTGCAAACTGAAACAGTCCAGTCCAATCTATCATGTAAAGTACATGTAAAGTGTATGACTGTTTAAACATAATCCAACCCAGTTTAAGATTGGCTGTGCCACTCACAATCCTAAATGAGGTTGACACCCCACCCATTCGCCACATCCTAAAATCTAGCTTTTGAGTTTCATTAGATCGGACACGTGTATTGGGATCATAGTTTACTGGAGCAACAATAACATCTTTGAAATCCATCTCGGACAGGCATCTATATATGCCTCTCAGCAGATGCAGGGGCCATGTGAGAGTACAATGAATACTGTAGGCTTCTGATAAAGAGGGCTCTTCTGAATTAAATGAATATCGTGTTGCAGAGTCCCACTAACAACATTTTTTTGTTATTTATTTAGTTTTGTTCTTGATAACAATAGCCTGCATTTGTTAAACTCAGGTCATGGAACTGCAGGTCCCAACAAAAGGGTGCCCTGTGATGGTTACTCTGCCCACCTAGCTTTTGCATTTCTAAGTTTATAGTTCCACTTATGGGTCAAAGAAAGCTTCCAGGCATGCAACATTTTTTTGGAAAGGGAGTGAATGAACCACAAATGGGTCTCACAGGTGTGTTAATTCTGCTGTTCCAGTACAACCTAATTTTGCTTGAAATAACAGCTCCTGCCATTCTTCCATACCATGGAGACAGGAGTAGATGAGCTCTAGTTGTAAGCAATCCCTTGTGACTATAACTATGAATGTTGCCATTACCCCTAGTTTTCCTTCAGAGGCATCTACTACTTCCGCTGTGCCATACTTTTCTTAAAAGACCTTACATCTGCATCTCATTTCCTACCTCCACGAACTCCAAGGGGTTTGCTTTTCCAGCACTGGAGAAATGCCTGAGTAGATCCCCAAAAAGGAAACTGGATAGATTGTAAGAAGCGGACAGCTAGACCAAATAATCACCATATTTTCTCAATGGCCAAATCCAAATCCCACTGCTGGCTGCTTGTCAGCTGGGATAAGTGCATTTAATTGCCTATGGAGGAATCTTGCTTCTTGCAGAGTGCCAGATGTTGATTTACAGGTCATGAACTAGCAAAACAGTATAATTAACTCCTACATTTACACACTCTTCAGATTACTCTTCTCCTTCATTAGGTCAGTTTGCCAATTTTCACCTTCATTGGCTAATCTGTTTTTTATTATTAAAATATTTTCCAATCCTGTGAAAGACTGAAAGAAGAGAGCTTCTCTTTACCCAAGATCTTCTCTTTACTCTTGGCCTAAAGAGCTTTCCCCAGCCTGGTGTCCTCCAGATGGACTACAGCTACAGCATTTGTAGCACTGTGTTCAGTCCTGGGTGCTCCATTTTAAGAAGGACATTACAGCACGTCCAGAGAACAGCAAACAGGATAGTGAGGAGTCTGGAAACCCAGTCTGATGAGGAACAGTTAAAAGAGCTGGGTATGTTGAGCCTCGGGAAGGGAAGATTAAGGGGAGACATAACAGCCCTCAAATATCTGAAGGGCTGTCATGCAAAAGATGGAGCAGACTTGTACTCTGTTGCCCCAAAGGCCAGGACCAGAACCAACAGGTGGAAATTGCAGGGGAGCAGATTTCAGTTAAACATTAAAAGAAACTTCCTAACAGTGAGAAGCTGTTTGGCAATGTAAGATTCATTCAGGAGGTAGTGGGTTCTTCTTTACTGGAGGTATTTAAGCAGAGGCTGGATGACCATTTTTGGTGATGCTCTAGCTGCACCCTGCAGCTGGACTAAATGGTCTCCTCCAACCCTATGATTCCATCATCCCAAGTCAACATAGCAATGCTGTCTGGGGATGATGAGAGCTGCCCAACACATCTGGAGAACACCAGGTTGGTGAAGGCTGCAATAGAGAGAATTGATATACAGGTATACAAACATCAGCCAACTTCTTTCTTTTAATGCCTTCTTTTCTGAGAGGGGCATGGGCTGAACGCCATTTTTATTAACGGGACTATTTTCTGTAACTAAATACATTGAGGAAGCTCCTAGTCATGATTCATCAATCAGGCTGTACAGGAAGCTTGTATAGTTATTCTTTTCCTGTTTTTGTTTTTGTTTTTAAATCCCTTGCTTTTTGCTTTTACTGCCACATAAGCTCCGATTTTCTTAAATAAATTCAGTGTTACTTTCTACTGCCTTCTGTGCATTATTGGTTACCCACTCAGCCCACCCCTGCTATGCCAGGTCATGTTACCAAGTAAGAGGGCTTTCTTCCAAAACACCGGCTATGCCAAGAGAAAAACAAGAAAAGCAAGGGAGTTCAGCCATGAACATAAAAATAAAAATGAAGGAGGAATTGAGAATCACAGTCAAGCAATGTAAATAGAACTCAGAAGGCAGACTGCTCTGTGGCACATGCGACACTATTTTAAATACCGTGAGGCGAATGTATGCAGAGAAAAATCTATACGTGGGCCAAGTGAGAAGGCAGGCACTCAAAATAAAAAGGAACTGAATTCAGACATGAAGAATGATGAAGAGAACTGCTTGTCAAGGCAGATGGCAATGTCTGGGCACAAAAAGGGGTGCAATTCACATCCCTTCAGTAACCAGATGGCAACAAAACAAGCAACTCTTTCTTCTACTCTGATCTTTCAGAAGTTGGAGACATGACAATCAGATGGCAACAGGTTCTGCAAAAGATCTTTTCTAGATGCAAGCCAAACTAATAGGCTTTGGCAGGATCACTGGGGAAAAGCATATGCCATCCCCTTAAAGTAACTTGGGCATTCCTTACAAAACTGCTCGAGGGTGTGATGTGCTGCATCAAAGTGTAAAGCCGGAGGTAAGACTGCATCATATCGATTCTATATTAATGAGAGACAGTTGTGCAGCTGCCAAGTTAAACTTACCTTGTTGGCACAGCAACTGAGGAACGTATCTGCTATTTGAAATTGATTATAATCAAACTCAGATTTCTATTTCAGCCTTGCCACTTCAAGAGGAAGAACACAGGTGGGCACAAAAGGTTTTTAAGTTTAGGAAGCTTCCAGGTTAGACCACTGGGTCTATACACTGATTGGCAGCAGCTCGCCGGGATTTCAGGCATACCTGGAAATACCAGGGATTGAACCTAGGACCTTTCGCATGCAAGGCATATGTCCTACCACTGAACTACAGCCTTTTCCCCAAATGTATAAGTGAATCACGTGATCTAGCACACACATTTACCATTACTCCAGGGGAGCTATATTCCACAAAAATATACAAGGCCCTTCTCTTTTCAAAGTGATATGGATGCTCAGGAAGATTTGAAGAACACTCATTCTGCAGGGGGAGTGTAGCATTAGTAGAACCCGAAAGCTTTCAAACAGTAGCTCCTGCATTATATTCATACATTTTATTTGGACTACAAAGACAGACATTCTATCACAGTAATTACTGAAAAACAGCAATTCTACAGCATTTCTGAGAAAAGATTTAGGCTGCAATCCTATACCCATTTACCTCCAATAAACTCAATAGGACTTCCCTCAGAGTAGACATGCATAGGATTGCACTCCAATTATTCAGTTTTCACTGCACACATGTTCTAACTGGGCTAAAACTTGATTTGCATTGATAAGACTAGAAAGTGCAAGGAAGGAGTTTTAATTAATGCTCCTAAAACCAAAGAGATTTGGATGGATGCAGGATTTCTTCTGTCAACTCAAAATGTGTACTTCCTGATAATCTTCAGCCTATATGACCTACCTTTACACATATACATACGTCCAGTGTCTCTCTTTAAACTACAGCACCCCCAAATGTATTTCATTAAATATTTTCCTTCTGCTATCTCAAATTTCAGCATTTCCCCTAAAACTAGGGGAGGCTGAAGCAAGGAAACCAAGTGTATCTAAAAAGGACATTCATTTGTACAAAATGAGTTGCAGAAATATAAACACACCCTATCTATGTTCCATATGAAGACTAACATTCATATCATTAATAACGTTTATGAGATGGCAGATTACCCAGAAGCTGAAACATTCCTCTAATGAGACTTCGAAAAAGAAGTAGGCTAAATGACCTACATTGAAATTAGCTAAGTGCACATGTTTTTTTGTCTTCAGCTAAAAAGAGATAGAAATATAATTACATAATTTCAATTTGCATCCATCTGTTGCTAGAAATTTACATTATTCATAGCATTTTGTCAGTCAGGCTCTCTCAGCACTGGATTTTGTCTGGAAGGAAGCCTCAGAGAGTTCACAGATTCTTCAATATGTCCTGGCTATATTATTTATTCGGTGGATTGCCAGCACCACCTAATGGCAAATATAGACAAACTACAGCAATTCTGATAGAGGCCATCTCTGTACACAATTCTCAAAAATCCTGAGCACAAGTGTTCTGGCAAACAACACCTGCAGATTAGATAAATAAGATCATAGAATCATAGAATAGTACAGTTGGAAGGGGCCTATAAGGTCATTGAGTCCAACCCCCTGCTCAGTGCAGGAATCAATGTTAAAGCATACCTGACAGATGGTTGCCCAGCTGCTTCTTGAATGCCTCTAGTGTGGGAGACCCCACCACCTCCCTAGGTAATTGGTTCCAATGTCGTAATGTTCTAACAATTAGGAAGTTTTTCCTGCTGTCCAGTCGGGATCTGGATTCCTGTAACTTGAGCGCATTATTCCGTGTTCTGCACTCTGGGTTGATCGAGAAGAGATCCTGACCCTCCTCCGTGTGATAACCTTTCAAGTATTTGAAGAGTGCTATCATGTCTCCCCTCAATCTTCTCTTCTCCAGGGTAAACATGCCCAGTTCTTTCAGTCTCTCCTCATAGGGCTTTGTTTTCAGACCCCTGATCATCCTCGTTGCCCTCCTCTGAACACGCTCCAGCTTGTCTGCATCCTTCTTGAAGTGTGGTGCTCAGAACTGGACACAATAGTCAAGATGTGGCCTAACCAGTGCCGAATAGAGGGGAACCAGTACCTAGCACGATTTGGAAGCTATATGTCTATAAATGCAGCCCAAAATAGCATTCGCTTTTTTTGCAGCCACATCACATTGTTGGCTCATATTCAGCTTGTGATCTACAACAATTCCAAAATCCTTCTTGCTTGTCGTATTGCTGAGCCAAGTCTCCCCCATCTTGTAATTGTGCATTGTTGTTTTCAGCCCAGTGCTCCAGTCTATCAAGATCACTTTGAAATTTGTTTCTGTCTTCCAGGGTATTCACAATCTCACCCAATTTTGTGTCATTTGCAAATTTGATAAGCATTCCCTGCACCTCCTCATCCAAGTCATTAATAAATTACCCAAAGCCCTTATGTTTAGTGAATCAATGGCTATTAGTGTACAGATAAATTCAGATACACCCATCCAATGAATACATTTGCAAAAGATAGAACCCCTAGGGATATTTCTCCGCTCTAAAATAAATAGACTGGATCAGCCAGTCTATGGGAGACCAAAGGGGTAACACTGCTGACAGCACTACCTAGCTTACCAAAGGAGCAGCCAACAAAGCTTGCTTCACACATATATTCCCAGTAACTTCTACAATAAACCTGTAAAATAGGTTACTATTACCACCCCAATATGCGAAATTGAAAAGTGGTTTGTATAAGGCAAAGCTAATGACAGAGGAAAAATTGGAGCCCAGCTAATAGCTCACACTTTTCACAGATATGCTAAACACAGCTTGCCTTCCAGAGTTAAAATGCCCCATCCTCTCTTATCCTAAAATTACAAAATAGTCGTCCTATATGATCTTTCCCCATAAAGGATGATGTACCCCTTCCAACAAAAGGAGTTCCTTCTTTGCACCTCCACAGGTAATTGCAAGACCATCTTGTTCCTAGGTTTGTAAGCCATCTCAAGAGCAATCATGTCATTTTTAGACACCACTAGCACAGAGTTGTCTTAGCTGCTAGCTTTAAAGGAATTGACAGTTGCTAGCTTTCAGCAAGCTGCCTTTCCAAATAGGCAACTGGCACAATGGACATTTAATACATCAGCACTCTAAAGAGACCCCTACAACAGTATTTCAGTAAAGCTTCACATACATATAGCAATAATGAGCTACCAAACAGTTACTTGCTACCTTTCCTATAGTGGTCTGAGGACATACCTTCCAGTGGCAAAAGCAAGAAGTAGATTACTAGACATCAAAATGACAATCCTGAACTCAAATCCAAAAAAGTTTCCTCATTACTCTGTATTTTGTGGTTACTTCTGTTTGTCAGCATTCCTGTCCTAGGAACACAGGAAGCTGCCTTATTCTAAGTCAGACCACCAGCTAAGAATTCTGTATGCTGACTGATAGGGGCATTCCTGAGTTTCAGACAGGGCCCTGCCTGGAGATGCCAGGGATTGAACCTGGGAACTTCTGCATACAAGACATGTGTTCTCTCGCTGCGCTATGGCCCTTTAGCCAGTTTTTCCTATTACCACTGATCCAACAAAAAGGACTCTCCCAAAGTGAGTGCAGTACAAAGACAATCCCACAGATTGTTTCAGAAAGCAATAAAAATCCAATTCATTGTGAGCCAGGTAGGTATTCAGCAAGATGTTGCACATATCTGGAAGGTAAGTTCTTAGATTAAGCGAGTAAAAAAAAAAGAACTGTGTTCCATTTACCACCAGTATAACGACTGAGCACAGTATTTCCATCAAGAAAACAAGCAGAGGAGATTATGTGCTTGTTGTAACCCTTAATGTTCAAGGGAGCCAGACATTAGACACTTATAACTTTTCCTGATTCCTTATGTTTTACAACCTCATTCTGGTGGTGCATAAAGCAAGTCCTATTTCCTTCCAGGCAAAGTTGTCAGTTTATGCACCAGCACTGCCACTACCCTGCAGCCTTGAGAGACAACTACACCCAGGCTAGAGAGTCAACACATGTTCTGAATATATTCAGAAGGCTGCTGTATTCACTGGAGCAGTAAGACTGCCCTTTGCTAACAAATATATGAGTATCCGTAGTGATCCTTCCTCTTTAGCACATTTACAGACTAACCATATTACAACCGAACCTTCCTGCTTCATTCCCCTTAGGCAAAACGTTCAATAAGGCCAGAGCACCATAATAATAACTCACCTGGGCAGTTCTGCTGGCTGAGTTTCTAGAGGTGTGGCAACAGCCTCCGGTGGCTCCACTGCTGCATTAGTGGCTTGTGCTTCTACTTTCTCCTCTGCCGTCATAGGCTCCTGTGATTCTGCAGCCTGTGCAGTATCCAATGCGGAGTCATGCTCTACTGTTTTGACCTCAACTTCCTCAGCTACAGCAGGCACCTTCATCCTCTCTCCTGCAGCCGCCAAGTCCTCCTCTCTTTTCTTTAGCTTTTCCTCGAGTTCGTGCTGTCTTCTGTCATCATCCTGACGGGCCAGATGTTCAAAGTTTTTGAATGCCTAAAAGTGATACAGCAATCAGGCAACAATCTTATCCAATCATTAACCTATAGATAATCATAAGAGAACTGGCAAATAGGACATCCATTTCAGGGAGATGACAGTATTGCTTCTCTTACCAGACTGCTTCACCAAGGACCTTCAAAGCCAAAGCTGTTTATATTACAAACAAAACAAGTGTTCAAGATTTTAAAGTAGCATCTGAGCATGGTACCAACATCTTTGGAGGATAGAAAACCTCACCGGAGAGATACATTAAAAGCAAGCCAGACTGAACGAAAGAGAAGGTCCTAGTGAGATGCTGCAGGATTTCCAGAAAAGGGCCATAAAACAAACTAACATAAAAGGAGTCTTGGAGGGTGGGCTACTTGTGGCCCTCCAGGTGTTTTTGACTACAACTCCCATTATCCCTCATCATTGGCTATACTGGCTGGGGCTGATGGAACTTGTGGCCCTCCAGGTGTTTTGGCCTACAAGCTGTCTATCCCTGGTTTAAGGTGCCACAATGTTTTATGTGTGTTTGCTGTAATTAATACAACTACCTCCACAAAATAAAAAATAAGCAATAGACACTTACATCTTAAATAGCCTTCTCCAACCTGGTGGCGTCCAGATGTGTTAGACTACAACTCTCATCACCCCACCACAGTTGCGGATGATGGGGTTGTAGTCCAAAATATATGGAGGTCACCAGGTTGAGGAAAGCTACCATACTATGCTGGGAGCAGAGGAGGGGTAAAGTCCATTACATGAAGCTGCCCTGGCTTGTATGGAAAGTAAAATGCAGATATTAAGAGGTTAATGAGGACTAGGTATAGTGCAACAGGGATAAGGGTGAGGCAGAATAAATCAGCAACACACCACCAGTTGCAAACTTGCCTTCTTTTCTAATTGCCATGTGTTCACTTCCATCGCCTAGTCAAATGAGACCTTTAATAAAAGATCTCAACCCTTCTGATAACCACACGCATGCAGGGTCAGCTATTTCACAAGCATACTTGGATTTAAATATTGAATCCATTCACATTGCTGATGCCCAGTTTTTATAAAGCAGCTGACAAAAATAATTTAGTAACCATTCTAGAGCAGCCAACTGTTCCAAAAATAGACCGGAGAGACAGAGAAGCCAGGCTCCAGTAAATATGAATCTATCAGGCCAGTCTTCTGTCTAAAGCTGTGTTATCAAAGGCACATAAAAAGGTACATGGACTGAGGTGTGGGCACAAACCAAAGTTTGATCCAATATCAAATGGCAAACTGCAGTATCCAGGGAAAATGCTGCTATAATTTCTTCAAGTTAGACACAAGTTGAGATTTTGTGCAGCACAACAATCCTGGAAAACAGCTGAAGGGCAAAATCAATAAGATACAAGGAAGAGTCAATGCAGGAGGACACATCTAGAGAATTCAAAATTTCTATACCCATCCCTTCCACTGTTTGGGTGCTTTTTCCTCCCTTTGAAAAATAAAGTCCTCTTTGTGTGTGTCACTTTTCCAATTAAGATTAGGTACAAGAGAAAATCTGATTTCATTATGCATTCCTCTAAAATGTCAAGGAGCCCTGAACACCACTTTTAAACCAAATTATCAAAAATAACTTGTTCTGTGTTAATAATAATAATAATAATAATAATCTCAAAGAAATGCATGTGTTGTCATCATCTAAACTCAGACACTTGTCCAGCATTTGAATTTTTAATAACGGACTCTAAGAATCACTAATGTCACAGAAGGATTGATATTTTTTAAAAATTGCTACAGAAACCCTGAATTCAAATCCTGTTAGTGTGATTACCCAAAGCTCTATATATGCGGCTTCCTAAAGGTCACAAAGGAGACTGAATCTTAATGATTCAGTTGGAGCAATTTAAGGTTATCCAATCTTGGGAGTAAGCCTCATTAGACACAGTGAGAGTTAGTTCAGTGTAAACATGCATAGAATTGTACTGTTTGGAGATGGAACTACAATGTAATTCTATTTCATTTTATATAAACCACCTTGGTGAGCCCTCTGGATCTAAAGGCAGGATAGAAATCAAATAAATAGATGTCCATATCATCCTTCTCCAGCCTAGTGTCATCCAGATGTTTTGGACCAACTCCCATCAGCCCCAGCCAGCATGGCCAATGGACAGGAATCCTGGGAGTTGTAGTCCAAAAGAATTTTTTGTTTTGTGATGGTCTGATGCCTATATACAATTAAACAAATCCAATCTTAAGGGCCCCAGGCCTTTTAGTTGTAGCTATTTTTTTAAAAAAAAATAGAGTAAAAAAAACTCTTGCTGATCTACAGCAATCATCCAGAGATCAACGCGTAGATCCTGGCCTAGCTTCTGCCCACCCCTGTTCTATATCTTTACACTTCTGACATATTGGGTTGGTCCCAGACTTAATCATTCTTAGAATAGACCCATCAAAATCAATAGGATTTAAGCAAGTCATGTCTAATTTACTCCTAATTCTGCTCTTAGATAGCGAAAAATACTACAGTCCTTCGGGAGTGGGAGCAACGATTGTGCTTCCAGGCAACTGACCACCCAGTTGCCAGCAGTTGGAGGAGTGAGGTGGGATAAAACAGAATAGAAAGAGCCACAACAATCTAATAAGATTTGGGATTGGAACTGGGGGGGGGGGGGGAGAAAGCCACCTCAGAGCGATGTGTCAAAGTGATGGAAGCACCCATAAAGAAATTCTGTTTCATTTTATGTAAACCACCTTGGTGAGCCCTCTGTATCTAAAGGCTGGATAGAAATAAAATAAAATAATTCATCCTTCTCCAGCCTAGTGTCATCCAGATGTTGTGGACCAACTCCCATCAAGCCCAGCCAGCATGGCCAAAGGATTTTTTTTGTTTTGTGACAGTCTGATGACTATACACAAATAAACAAATTTGATCTTAAGGACACCAGCTGGAGAAAGGCTGTACATATGCACTGGAAATGGGAGCTCACAACAGCATATATCATAAATAATATGAGGTGTGTGTTTTTCCTGCAACGCCATAAAAACTATTCCCTGTCACAGTTTTCTATAACAGACCAACACAACTACTCCCTTAGAGTGTGATGTAGTGGTTAGTGTTGGTGTAGGACAGAGGAAACCTGGGATCAAAGCCATGAAGTTCATTGGGTAACCCTGGGCCACCAATCATTCATGTTCGCTCGGCCAAACCTACATCACAGGGTTGTTGTGATAACCACGGAAGCTAGGCTGCGTTCCTGAGAGGAATGGAGGAATAAAAGGTGTCAAGGACCAAGGAGGGTGTCCCTCGGGAAAGGGAGAGGGGTCCAGCCCAGACTCACCCTGAGTGTCATGGTCTTCGCCACGCCTGGAGGGAAGCCGAGACGGTCCGCCGGCTGCAGCAGAAGACGGTAGAAGTCGGTCTTGCGGTAGAGGAAGCCGAAGAGGATGTTCAAGAACTCCTGGACGTTGCCCACATGCTGCAAGATGCCCAACAACGCCTGGTCGTACATGTCCGTCATCGCGGCGGCGCGCTCCATGAAGCCAGACGACAGAGGCCACCAGCCCTAGTCACGCCCCGAAGAAGGGTGGGGGGACGAGCTGAGGAACCGGTAAGGAGGCGAGGCCCGCCAAAGGGCAGCTACCGACTGTCGGGCCCGCACTCTGCCCCCCTAAGCAACGAGCCTCGGGAAGCTCGGAGTCGCTCGCTGTCACGGCAACCCTAACTCTGTGGGCAACCCGGTCACGTGACCTGCAGTCTGCTTCCGGTCCGTTGCAAAATGCATCCCCCTTCTTCGAGCAGCTTCCGGTTCGGTGAGACTCGGAGATTCCCCCCTACAAAGTAATAATAACGGGGTACTGGAGTGTCGCTGTATGTAGAGAAATTGGATTGCAGGGCTTAGATTCCCTCCGTCTTCGGAGCAAGAGCAGTGGAAGCGAAGTTCTATTTGTTAATTAATTGACCTATTAATTAATATGCAATCTTATAGTCGCTTACCTGGGAGGAAGCCCCACTGAACTCAATGGGACTTAGTTCTGAATAGATATGTATAGCCTTGCACTGACAGTGTATTAGTATTATATACTGCTTCACCGTTTAGTGCAAAGCAGTTTACAGGAACAAAAGCCGAATTCCAAAAATACAAATGGGGATCAATGCAAAAACTCAAATAAAACCAGCAGCCTTAGAATCACTTAGCTGGTGGCTCCTATGTCAGGGGCACAATGAATCAGCTCTCGGTTTTGGTCAGAACTCTAAAGGACCTATTTAAAGTGCAGAACCCTATCCCCAAAGTAGAATTTACATACAAACATCAGAAACCCTACAAAAGGCAGGATCTGCAGATCACAGTTGTATGAGCATAGGCTCTGTGCAGACCTTCCAATTAACATGTGCAGGACTAGGGTATCATCCAGTTTTAGTCCTCTGTAGAGTAGACCCACGAAAATTAATTAGTCACAACTATCTTAAGTCTCATTTATTTCAATGAGTCTATTCTACATAGGACTAACATTGGATACTACCCCTAGTGTACAGTTGGCACTGCCAGGCACCTGCCATGTACCAGTTGGAGCTTGACTGCGAATCCCTGGAACCTCCCGGTCCTGCTCCTCTTCCTTGCAGTGGTTTGCTTGCAAACAGAAGTAGCCCATCACAGAAAAAGAGGATGATCTCTCCAACGAGGCTCACTTGGTGCCAATATTGTTATGTTGTTCTGCTGACCGGATGGAGGGTCTTCAACCTGTTCTGGATGGGGTTGCACTCCCCCTGAAGGAGCGGGTTCGTAGCTTGGGGGTTCTCCTAGAACCATCTTTGTCACTTGAGGTTCAGGTGGCTTCAGTGGCACGGAGTGCCTTCTACCAACTTCGGTTGGTGGCCCAGCCTATCTGGACAGGGATAACCTGGCTTCAGTTGTCCATATTCTGGTAACCTCCAAGTTAGATTACTGCAATGCACTCTACATGGGGCTGCCTTTGAAGGTGGTTCGGAAGCTGCAGCTTGTGAAAAATGCAGCTGCCAGATTAATAACTGGAACTAGAAGGTTCGAGCATATAAGACCTACTCTGGCCCGCTTGCATTGGCTGCCTGTATGTTTCCGAGCCCGATTCAAAGTGCTGGTTTTAACCTATAAAGCCTTACACGGCTTGGGACCACAATATCTGACAGAACGCCTTTCCCGACATGAACCTACCTGAACACTACGTTCAATATCTAAGGCCCTCCTCCGAATGCCTACTTCGAGGGAAGCTCGGAGGTCAGCAACAAGGGAGAGGGCCTTCTCTGTGGTGGCCCCCCAATTGTGAAATTATCTCCCTGATGAGGCCTGCCTGGCGTCAACATTGTTATCTTTTCAGCACCAGGTCAAGACTTTCCTCTTCTCTCAGGCATTTGGCAATATCTGAAGAGCTTGGGTTTGTTTGTTTTTTGTTTTGTTTTTTGTAGCTTTTTTGGGCTGTTGTAGCAGTTTTAAATGTATGTGTGTATTGGGTGTATGCTGTATATTTTTGCTGTTTAAATTTTTGTATATTGTTTTTAATTGTTTTAATCCTATGTAAATTTTCCGCGCCAGGTCAAGATTTTCCTCTTCTCCCAGCATTTAACATTTAACAGCATGTACTGAGTTTTTAATTGACCCTTAGAATTATATTTAGGCCTGGCTGAGAGTTCACAGTTGTTTCAAATGTATACTATTTTTATATGTTGTCTGTTTTTATGCTTTTAAATTTTGTACATCGATTTTTAATGTCCAAAGTTTTCATTTTTGTAAACCTCCCAGAGAGCTTCAGCTATATAGCGGTATATAAATGTAAAAAATAATAAAATAATAATATCCTCCCCGCTCCTAAGCAGGGTGTCTGCCATGCTGGTTTTCAATTTGCAGGGAGTGTTGTTGGATTGTTGTTTTTCAAAAGCATTTTTAAAAAATTGATCACCCACCCGTAGGTTGAACTGGTACAGTCCTTACTACCACCTCATCATTATACTACCACATTCTTTCTGTTCCATGTGTAAACTGATCAGGCTTCTGTGGAGATGTAAAATGTCCAGAAATTTTGAAGCCACAAGGGGAAAAACACTTGGAATCATATAATCATAGAATAGTAGAGTTGGAAGGGGCCTATAAGGCTCAATGCAGGAATTCACCTTAAAGCATACCTGACAGATGGCTGTCCAGCTGCCTCTTGAATGCCTCTAGTGTGGGAGAGCCCACCACCTCCCTAGTTAATTGGTTCCATTGTCGTACTGCTCTAACAGACAGGAATTTTTTCCTGATGTCCAGCTGGAATCTGGCTTCCTGTAACTTGAGCCCATTATTCCGTGTCCTGCACTCTGAGTTGATCAAGAAGAGATCCTGGCCCTCCTCTGTATGACAACCTTTCAAGTATTTGAAGAGTGCTATCATGTGTCCCCTCAATCTTTTCTTCTCCTGGCTAAACATGCCTAGTTCTTTCAATCTCTCTTCATAGGGCTTTGTTTCCAGACCACTAATCATCCCCATTGCCCTCCTCTGATCATGCTCCAGTTTGACTGCATCCTTCTTGAAGTGTGGTGCCAAGAACTGGACGCAATACTCAAGATGAGGCCTAACTAGTGCCAAATAGAGGGGACCAGTACCTCGTGTGATTTGGAAGCTATACTTCTATTAATGCAGCCCAAAATAGCATTTGCTTTTTTTGCAGCCACCTCACACTGTTGGCTCATAGTCAGCTTGTGATCTACAACAATTCCAAGATCCTTCTCGCTTGTCGTATTGCTTAGCCAAGTATCCCCCATCTTGTAACTGTGCATTTGGTATCTTTTTTCTAGATGTAGAACTTGGCATTTATCCCTATTAAATTTCATTCTGTTGTTTTCAGCCCAGCGCTCCAGTCTATCAAGATCACTTTGGAGTTTGTTTCTGTCTTCCAGGGTTTTAGCGATCCCACCCAATTTTGTGTCATCTGCAAATTTGATAAGCATTCCCTGCATCTCCTCGTCCAAACCATTAATAAAAATATTGAGGAGCACTGGGCCCAGGGCTGAACCCTGCGGTACCCCGCTCGTTACCTCCCCCCAGTGTGAAAAGGTACCATGATAAGCACTCTTTGAGTCCGATTCTGTAGCCAACTGTGGATCCACCTAATAGTTGTTCCATCTAGCCCACTTTTCACTAGTTTGTTAATCAGAATGGCTTGGGGCACTTTGTCAAAAGCTTTGCTGAAGTCAAGATATACTATATCCACAGCATTCCCACAATCCACAAGGGAGGTTACCCGATTAAAAAACGAGATCTGATTAGTCTGACAGGATTTGTTCTTGACAAATCTATGCTGGCTTCTAGTAATCACTGCATTGTTTTCAAGGTGCTTACAGATTTACATCTTTATAATCTGCTCCAAGATTTCCCAGGGATGGATGTCAGACTGACTGGTCTGTAGTTCCCAGGTTCCTCCTTTTTGCCCTTTTTGAAGATAGGGACAACATTAGCCCTCCTCCAGTTGTTATGCACGTCACCCGTTTTCCATAATTTCTCAAAGATAATGTACAGTGGTTCTGAGAGTTCTTCTGCCAGCTCCTTTATTACTTTCGGATGCAGTTCATTGGGCCTTGGAGATTTGAACTCGTTCAAAGAAAGTAGGTGTTCCTTGGCCATTTGTTTATCAATCTCAAACTGCAATCCTGCCCTGTCAGCTTGTACTTCACTTTTTCCAGGGGGGTCATAGACCTGCTTTTGAGAGAAGACTGAACCAAAGTAGGAATTGAGCACTTTGGCCTTTTCTTTGTCATCTGTTACCAATTTGAGAAATAAGCAATACTTTTTTGTTCTCTCTCTCTCTCTCTCTCAGCACTTTGTTACTTTTTTTTTTTTTTGCTTTAGGACAGCCTTCCTCAACCTGATGTCCTTTAGATATTTTGGACTTGGGCTCCCATCAGCCTCAGGCAGCATGGCCAATGGTCAGGAATGGTGGACATTGTAGTCCACATCTGGAGGCATCAGATGTATTCCTTAACTTATATTATGTATAATTTGGTTTGTTCATAAAATTATCTTTATATTTAAAAACTTCTAAAAGTAAACATAGTAAATTTGTAATTATTAGTAATTTGTAATTATTGCCTGAACAAACTATACTTTTAAAAGTAATATATCAAACATATAATTATATGAGCAAGCCAAGTTATACATAGCATATTTTAGTTTCCTATTTTATGTCTGACCAGAGGAAACTTCTGCAAGTAGTCTCACAAACATCTGAATCATCCTGGAAGCTAGAAGCAGGAAGAACTGGAGGCAGAGGAAGGCTGGTGTACAGCATCTGTTCCTGTTTGTGGAGTGGGGTTTCGGCAAATCGGATCTGAAGAAAATATTATTGAGATTTTATTTAGCTGAGAAAGACTTGTTGCATAAATCATGCTATCTCCAAGTGTTTCAAAGTCCAGATATGAAACACTTGACGAAAGGCCTCTTGAAGCTTTGGAAACTGATTTATTATTCTGCACAGAATAGGTGACCACTGGGTGCTCTCACTGCCTTCCAGAGTCACAGCGCGCCAAGCTTCAAACAAATGCTTTTATACTCCAGATGTCACATGGCATCAGCCCTCATCTCATTGGTTTACAGCCCCAAATACATCATTCCGGCTACTGCTACTCCTGAGGAGACCCGAGTAGTGGCCAGATGTGGCATTGCATTGCCATGTGTGATTTTATTTGTACCCAGAGATGCTTTGCAACATCTCTTCACTTCTATCATTCCCTTATATGGTCATGTTGCCCCTCTCCAGGTGTGCTACGGTCACATCTGGATGAGTCACACCCCTGGTTCCTCTAAGTCAGGTAGCCTACGTGCGTTTCTGATTGTGTATAATGTAGTGTGACCTGGGGAAGAAGGAGCAATGGCGATTTTGACAAGCTCCTAGTTCTTGCGCTGCTAAATCTCTTGCAAGCAGCTTGACTTTTGCAGAAATGGATACAACGGACAAGCAGTGGGGAATGAGGATTTGGGGTGCTGTGCGTGGACGGTTTGGGTGTGCGTGTCAGCAGACATGTGTAAGTTGTGTGTAAGATGCGTGTCAGGGGAAATGTACATGTTTTGGGGTGAAAATTACAGATCTGTACAGAATTTTACAACTGTCCCCCCTCAAGGCTCTCCTTAATTGAAGGGGCTGGGTGTGTTACTTCTAGCTGGTTCGCTTATACTTGCATGTCTTGTAGGCAGCCGACAAAGAAGTTGTACATTGGAAACAGCAACCAGCAATAATACAGAAGCATATAGCCAGAAAGACAGTCATTCTCACATAACAGCTTCCATTCTAATCTACTGGAAATCACTTGTAAGCATATTTCCTACATATCAATCACAACCTGTGTGTTGATCTGTGTTTTTCTATCAAAGTCACCAGGGTTTGAGAAGTTAAATACCTGTGACTTTGGAAAGGGTGTTCTTAATTATCATAATCTTACCATATTTTTCCATCAGCAAGGTGCAGATACAATCATAACTATTCACTTTCAAGAACCCATTACATTTCCACAAAGCAGGTTCCCTGCCCACCATATATCTCTCACGTGATGTTACACTCAGATTTACCCACAAATTTTCCAGTCCCCTTCTGCAATATGCACACACTCCCCTTTAGGAATGTGGGTCAGTCTCATTCTTCTTCCAAGAACTCATCAGTTAGTAAGGCTGTCAAGTTGATGGGGTGGGCCACAAAAAGTAGCCCTCCTGTGTGTGACAAAGGAGCCATTCCGCAGGCCAAACAGGTGGTATTGGTCCAGATTTTTGTGAGGTTTACAATAAGTTTCACAAACTGGTTCTCGTTCAGAGCTTCTCCAAGGGAGATCAAAACCCAAATCCCTCCCCCCACGTGACATAGAAACCATAACAAGTTCATGGCCCTTGCTTTAGCTTGAACAACAGTTTTAGGTCCGAATCACTTTTCTTCACTGACCACTTCTGCTCTTCTGGTGCTGTGTCAGCCTGGACCACTTGTGGAGCTTTCTATACACGAGTGTAGTGGGTCCACCTTTTCCTGCCAGCTACTTTGACTGCAGAATCGGTGGTTAACAGGACCTGATGGAACCCCTCCCAAGTTCAAATTAAGACCCAATCACCTGGTTTGAATGGGTGCGCAGGCACGTCCAAGGGCAGTCTTTGGAAAGGCACCACGTACCTATGCAAGGTGGATAAAATGGACTGAAGGGCAATTACATATTCTTGTATCTTGTTCGGAAGCTGCAGCTTGTGCAAAATGCAGCGGCCAGACTGATAACTGGAACCAGAAGGTTCGAGCATATAAGACCTACTCTGGCCCGCTTGCATTGGCTGCCTGTATGTTTCCGAGCCCGATTCAAAGTGCTGGTTTTAACCTACATGGCTTGGGACCACAATATCTGACGGAACGCCTTTCCCGACATGAACCTACCCAAACACTACGTTCAACATCTAAGGCCCTCCTCTGAATGCCTACTTCGAGGGAAGCTTGGAGATCAGCAACAAGGGAGAGGGGCTTCTCTGTGGTGGCCCCCCAATTGTGGAATGATCTCCCTGATGAGGCCTGCCTGGCTCCAACATTGTTATCTTTTCAGCACCAGGTCAAGACTTTCCTCTTCTCTCAGGCATTTGGCAATATCTGAGGAGCCTGGGTTTGTTTTTTGTTTTTGTAGCTTTTTTGAGCTGTTGTAGCGGTTTTAAATGTATGTGTGTATGTTGTATGTTTTTGCTGTTTACATTTTTGTATATTGTTTTTAATTGTTTTAATCCTATGTAAACCGCCCAAAGAGCTTCGGCTATGGGGCGGTATACAAATGTAATAAATAAATAAATAAATAAACCCATCTCTAAATTCACGTTTTCAGCTACGGTCAGAGGCAGGATGCGAGGTGGCCTCCCATATACAGTTTCAAAAGGTGACAATTTAGACCTACCCCTGGGGGTGCACCTGATTCGCATAAGCGCAAGAGGCAGTGCTTGTGGCCTTCCTTCTGGCAAATGCTTCCACTCTCCCCGTGATCTGGTCTACGATTACTAGAAAGTATTTGTATCCGAGGGCTGGCATCAGCTCGGCAAAGTCAATTTGAAGTCTTTGAAATGGGTAGAAGGCCCATGGCCTGCCACCTGTAGGTTGGGGACGAGAGTGTCTCTTTGGGTTGGTTTCCTGACAAGTGGGGCAATTTGCCACAGCTCTCTGCTTTTCAACATACAGTCCTGGTGCCACCACTTCCCGTGTCATTAGGTCTCCCAGAGCACTCCCTCCCAGGTGAATGCTTTGGTGTAAGACTAGTACTAGCTGGATCAACAGAGGTCTTGGCAACACTACTTTTCCTCCTGGAAGAACCCACCATCCTTCTGAAGTCTTCGTTGCTTGGCACTCTTTGGCGGCCGTTTCTTCTTTTGGTGAGTAAACTGGTGTTGTCTCTTTCTACTTGACTGGTAGGAGATTCAGCTGCTTTGCTGGTTCTGGCTGTGGTCCCTCTATAGCTGCTTCTTTTGATGCTTCATCTGCCAACCAGTTATCTTTTCTTTCTTCTGGACAGCTGCTTTTTCTATGCACACGGACATGCATCACTGATACTCGAAGTGCCTTCTTTAATGCTTCCAGCAGTCTTTCAACCTATGGTCCATTTGCAATCTTCTGTCCTGAGGAAGTGATAAAGCCTCTCTCTCTTTCCATAACATTCTATGGGCATGGACTGCTCCAAATCTGTGGTGACTGTCAGTGTTCACAACTTTGCCTTCTACATGCCTTCTACATGTTGACAGCTTTTGCAAGTGCTGTCAACTCTGCAGCTTGTGCTGACCAGCTGATTGGAAGTCTTTCTTTTAAATCTCTCCTTTCAGGACTACTACAGCATAATCTGTGTAGCGCTTGCCTCCTACGACATGACTGGATCCGTCCACATACTTCTTCACTTCTGCATCATCCTGAGGCACATCTGACAGGTCTGGTCGTGCAATTGTCACTTGCTCTACGACATCCACACAGTCATGTTCTATCGTTCCTTCTACTGGCATGAGGGTTGCTGGGTTCAGGACATTGCTGAGTTTGAAGGTCAGTCTTGGTGTTCCTAGCAGGGCTATTTCATAGAGGGACTGTCTGCTGGAATTCAGAAGTTTCTCTCCAGTTGTGCCCAAAATTTGGGGAACACCAGAAGAAGAACTTTATTTACAGTCAAACAGACCAGCAAAGTATGGGTGCCTCTACAAGAGAGGTTTAATGCGCTTTGAAGGTTCATTAAAAATTTTACCTCTACAAGAACGGAGCGCAAATCTGGTGTAGAGGCGCGTTATCTCCCCGATAATGCGCATTTTCGAATGCGCGTTAAATCGCGAGTTTTATTTTGCTCCGGCCGTTAAAGCGCATTTTCCCCGTGTGAACAAGCGATTATGCGCATTAACTTCTTGTAAAGCGCTTTTTGGACATCTATTAATGCGTTTCACCGCCTCTCGCAGCCTCCCGTGCAGAGGGATTAGGAGTAAATGCGCGTCTGTGATAATGCGCATAATCGCACAACCGGGCGCAAAAGCGCATCCTTGTAGAGGGGGCCTAATACACTATATGCAACACGTACAAAATTATTTACATTCAGGACATTAAAATTAGGGCTCTGCTTTGGATCGCAGAGGATAGGAATTTCGCAACTTGCACTGTAATACACTTATCTACCCCCTTCAAAAGCAACTCAACTAATGACTCCCTGGAACAACCCACCTGGTGCTGTGTGAGAGGATACAGCAGGGCAATCCTAGCATTTTGATAAAAGCAGCAGTCAAACAACACATGTTCTAAGGACTCTACCTCAGAGTTGTTGCATGGGCAAAGCCTTCTCTCAACAGGGATTTTATTGTATCTTCCTTCCAACAACTTAGAAGGAAGGACGTTAAAACGGGCCAAAGAGAAGGCTCGTCTATATTTGGGGATATCGAGCCACTCTAAATAGGCCATTTTCCCACTAGGCATAGCGTCTGAAAGACCCAAAGAAAGAGGACAGCAGGGGCCCAAGGCACTCCCACGTAGATTTTGTATCTCCATGTCCAATAGTCTTTGCCTGATTATCTGTTTAGCATTGCCTGGATCCAAAGTTAGTAGGTGGGGAAGTGACAAGCCCAGAGATGAAAGTTTCCACATCACGGCCCTACTCCAGGTAGATTGGAAATGGTCCAACAGAACCTGGGCTGATAGAGATTCAGACGGTTGTGCCCGGAGATGACGGAGCCAAAATGTTAGCGTGTGTGTCCATGCTATACAGCTCACAGAGCTTAAACCAGCCTCCAAATTAATGGCGGCTCCTGACACGCATCTTGGGACTCCAAAGATTGATCTCAGGAATTTTGTTTGGATGGTTTCTCATGAGGCCTTTGACAGAGGAAACCAGATAGGGGCTCCGAACAAAGACTGGGCCACCATTTTTGCTTTAAATACTCGAATGGCCTTGGGGAACACCATGTGGGACATGTACCTCAACGTCTCCTCCCATCACAATCTTCTGGGCATCTTCTACTATGGCAGCGGTGGCTGCCCCTGGTCTCAGGCATGCAGGACAACCTTTTCGCCACTGAGTCCAACACTTTCGAGTAGTATCCCACAGGTCTCCAGGTTTGTCTCATTCCTTGAGTCAGCAGTCCTGATGTGATGCCTTTTCTTTCGTGCACGTATAATCTGTATGGCTTCCAAAGATTTGGCACAGCCAAGGCAGGGGTTGACATTAATGCCTTCTTCAATTCAAGGAAAGCCTTCTCCATGATTGGTGTCCATTTCCAATAGCAGATCTCCTCCTTTTTCAGGGAGTCATACAAAGGTTGGGCCTTGTCTCCATATTCAGGAATCCATAGCCTGCAGAACCAGTCAGTCCAAGGCTGCCTCTACACGAGACATTTAAAGCTCTTTGAAGTCTCATTAAAAATGCTACCTCTACAAGAGCGGAGTGTAAATTGGGAGTTGAGGCGCTTTATCTCTCCGATTATGCTCAGTATCGAATGCGCGTTAAATTGCGAGTTTTATTTTCCTCCGGCCGTTAAAGCACATTTTGCCTATGTGAACAAGCGATTCTCTGCATTAACTACTTGTAAAGTGCATTTCAAACAACCGGTAAGGCCACCAGTTGTGCGCTCAGTTACCTCTTGCGTACAAGCATTTACGATAAAGCGCTTCCGCGATTATGCGCATAATCGGCTAACCAGGCATCAAACAGAATCCATCTAGAGGGGGTCCATGAAAAGCCCTCAAAGCTTTTGGGTTCTCTGGTCTGGAAACTCCTTGGATAGCCTTGATTCTTTCTTGGATCAAAGTTCTTGACCCTTTCATGATCTCATGTCCAAGGAAGGTGACTTTCTGTTGGCAAACTTGTGCTTTTTCTTTTGACACTTTGTATCTTTTCTCTCCTAGTTCTTTCAGGAGAGAAATGGTGGCATTTTCGCACTGGTGACAGTCTTTGTCTTATTCTTTGAGTCAGTGTACTGCAGCAACCTTGCCTCTGGGTGGCGCTTGCTCCAAGAGGTGACTCAAAACATTATCTTCCTTTGCTGTCTGTTCAGCACTTTTCTCAAAAATGGCCATCTGATAGTTAGACCTTTGTTGTTTTGGTAACTCTACTATCATTTTTCTTCTTTCAAAGAAAATTTGTGCTTGCAATTTTGCTAGCAGATCACGACTGGGCACTTTTCTGACACCAAAAACTCATGCTTCAGCTTTGCTGCTCCCACCTTTGTGAGGAGGGGATGCGTGCTGAACACTCAAAATGCTTCTCTTTCAATTCCTTCAATCAACTTTCTTTTCTTTCTGTTCACTTCCTCTTTCTCTCACCCAAGGTAATCAATCCCTGGATTCTTTCACCCTCCATTTCTCTTCAATTGCAGCCAGAAATTCAGTGGTGGGCAGTGGGGAATGGGGATTTGGGGTACTGTGCGTGGACGGTTTGGGTATGCGTGTCAGTGGACACGTGTAAGATGCGTGTAAGTTGCGTGTCAGGGGAAATGGACATGTTTTGGGGTGAAAATTACAGATCTGTACAAATTTTCACAACAGACTCCGTTTAGGAATGATAAGCAATCATATTTAATCTAAGCAATCTCAAACTATTATTTGAAGAGTGATATTTTATTCACTTATGTAAATAATTTCTGTTAATGGACATCTTACAAAAAAAATTAGTTTTGACTAATCTAACTCTCGTTTTGAAAGTTTGTGCATTTTGGTAGTGTCAATCCCATGCCTATGCCACAGGAACCAGGCCACAGAGTTCTTTTTGTAGGGGGATTTTTCAGGTGACTTTTATTTAAGGGACACTGTATACAGGTACCTTGCATCAATGTTTCCCAAATTCCCCACTATATAGTAGGTGAAAAGGAGGATACAAAGATAGACACTCAGAATGATTGATTTTACCCATTCTCACAAACTCAATGAAACTGTTATTGCTTTAAAACATTTATTAAAACAATTTAAGGAAGTTAAAATTAAACAAACACACGAACCTCTCCATTCAGCAAAGCTAATTAAAAGAATGTACTCGCAAGTCTGGCAGATTTCTTAAGGACATAGACAAACACTCATACATACTCTGTGAAGGAATTCTTCTCCACAGAGGGACTTCCATTTCTCCCAGGCAACCAAGGAGTTACTGAGGCCTACATGCTTAGGCTCAGAGCAACATCCTGGATGTCATGCCTGAGGGAAAGGAAAGACCCCATGGTTCCTGTTACGTAGACTTAAATAAACTTTCAAAAGACAAAGACCTCCCTCTTAATTTATTCTGAAATGGCTAAACTGATTAGTCCATGACATAATTTAGACTATCCTTCTTCCCAGTATATACCTCCTTCCTTCTGACATAGTTGTTTACGACAATGAAAGGTCAAATTCCCTTTTCTTTGTGGTCAACTGTCTGGTTTACTTTTCTGTTCTTATGGACAGAGGGATTTTCCAACCACAACCTCACCTGTTATTAACCCTAGACCTTTCACTTAGTTCCCTTAAAAGGAATATATATAGGCTGACCATATGAAAAGGAGGACAGGACTCATGTCACTTTAACAGTTGCAGAGAAAAGGGAATTTCAGCCGGTGTCATTTGTATGCAATTAGTACCTGGTGAAATCACCTCTTCATCAAAGCAATTAAAGTTGCAGGCACTATACTAGAGTGACCAGATATAAAAGTGGGCAGGGCCCCTGCACCTTTAACTGTTGTAATGAAGAGGGAATTTCACCAGGTATGAATTGCATACAAATGACGCCGGCTGAAATTCCCTCTTCTCTACAACTGTTAAAGTGACATGAGCCCTGTCCTCCTTTTCATATGGTCAGCCTAAATATATAAGGTTGATATAAGTCACAAATTTATATGATTAATGTCTTTGAGCAATATCCCATGTCCTCATGAGTAATGTCCTTAAGCAACATAGTTGTCACAAGACTTTATGAGTAACATCTTTGAGCAACTTCAAATCATTTTTCCAAATCATTCTCTATCAGATCTTATCTAAACTCTGAACATCTAAACCCTGATAACAGTGTTCTATGTGTGTGTATGCTTATTTGCCCCCTTGCTCCCCCACCCCAGCATTCACTAACCTCTCCCCATGCCCGCCCTGCGCCCCAGCACTATAAAAACAACAGAAAAGCAAACAATAAAAAGTTCCTACACTTTAAAGAAGAGAGGGTTTATTCTAGTGGCAGCAGTTAAAAGGCTTTACAGCTGAGGCAGCATTCCCTAGTGGCCAGGCCTAATTGAGAGCTTTATTAAAAAATGTGGCAGTGAGTTCCATAGATCCAACCGTCAATGTAAATTTTAAAAAAAGAAACATAGATGGAATAACCCACATGCTGTTCCATCACATCTAGTGACAGTGGCTGGAAAACCTACAATGTTGTGGTTTTTTCACACATGGGTTTTAAATTTGAACTACACTAAGGGTGCAATCTTATGCATGGCTGGCTGGAGGGATGCTGGGAATTGTAGGATTTTTTTCTGTCTAAACATATGTAGGATTGCACCTTAACTGACCGCTACAATATCTAACCAGAACAAGCCCAGAAACACAGGACTCTGTAGAACAGCTTACCCACTGAGTTTTATGGCTATGTGTGGATTTGAACCTGGATCTCCCCAGTCTTAGTACAGCATGCCAAACACTATGCCATGTTAGAACATGTTTGAGAATCATCAGCAACATGCAAGGATTCCAAGGAAGATGCTCAAGGTTAAGAAACCAAAAGCAGAGAGTAGGAATAAGTGGTAAATTCTTGCAATGGAAGGATGTAAATAGAGGGGTTCCACAGGAATCTATGTTAGACCAGTGCTAGGAAAACAAGGGGGGTTAATACCCCTCTCCCCAGCACTGCTGCACTGACCAAAATTGGGAGCCCTCAATAGCAGATGTGACATTTAAAAAAAATGGAAATCCAATGCTGGATCTTCTGTGTCACATCTGTTTTGGCCCATGGATTTGTTACCTGTGATGTTGCAATATGTGGGGCACCTTGTCTTTGTTTATCACTTTTCTTGCCAATTAGGAATCTTTCCCTATTGCTTATGGCAGCGATGGGGAGCCTATGGTCCCCAAAAAGTTGGACTACAACTTCTATCATTCCTAACTACTGGCCATTTTGGCTAGGGCTGAAGGAGATGGAGTTCAACAATATCTGGCAGACCACAGGTTCTCTATCCCTGTCCTTTATTTATTTTATTTTATTATTTATTACATTTATATCCCATCTGTTTTTCTTCAAGGAACCCAAAGTGGCGTACATAATCCTCCTCCTCTCCATTTTATCCTCACAACAACTATCCAGTGAGGTAGGCTGGGCTGAGAGTCTATGACTGGCCCAAAGTCACCCAATGAGCTTCCATGGCCAAGTGGGGACTAGAACCCAGATCTCCCAGATCTCAGTCAAACACTCTAAACACTACACTACACTGACCCTTATCAAATTTTGCTACCCCTGGACTAGTAAATGACAAAGCAAACCAGATGGCTGATCTTCCCTTCAGAGTATGGCCTCCTGAAAACTGCTAATACAAAGAAATTGCAATAGGTTAAAAAAATGATTTAGAGCCAGGTTAGCTGAAAATTCCAAACAGCAGGTGAAATTGACAAATAGCACTTTTAGCAAATAGCACTTTTAGATGTGGCAGTCTAATGTGTCCACCTCACAGAAATGCCATCATTTTGACAGATTTCTCCTTACTTCAAGTGAACACCCTGATGAGACTTGGCATAGGTCAGAGAATGGCTATCAGCAGAAATAATATTTACAGGAAGATTAATTCCTCAGTTTTGGGATGCTGAAATAAATCAGACAAATTAACCACCAATCAAATTGAAATCCCTTGTTTCATTTAATTCACTATATTTCCCCAGTATGTATTTCATTATTCATTTCCTATTTTCTACCAGGTTGCTACCAAGAGCATATCTCAGAAAAGCAATATGGAGTTCTTGAAGTCCATTGTGAGTGTTGTAGATGTTTCCACAAGGATAGAGAGGTCAGATTTGAGGTTGGATCTCTTCCACCAAGGTCAGAATTCTCTCTCTCTCTCTCTCTCCTCTCTCTCTCCCTGATTTTTGAGGAGATCCCACTGTATCTTATAGGCTCTGAGACACTGTTTGAATGGCTATAGGATTTGCTCAGTGAAGGCACCCTCCAAAATGTAATTTTTGTAAAAGAAAAGATGTTTCCCAAATCATCACTTCAAGGAAAGTTTTAGGTTTCCATCTACCAGTATATCATTTGGATAAGCTTCATGTCACAGACCCTGGCTCGCATACTAGTGTGAGAGCACTGCATAATCATAAATACTGGGCTTTTGTTAAACAGTATGCTTTTCCCTCACTTACACATAACTGGAATTAGTGCATGGGTACACAATCCCATGTACAGGCACCGGTACTTGCACAATAATCTGTGGCTGATCAGTATGCTGCTATGAAGAGATACGACCTGGATTGTATGTGAAGTCTAAAAAGACCTCTGCTGGATCAGATCAGAGGTCCACCTAGTCTAGGGGTGCAGAAGCATAGGTCCACGGGCCAAATCTGGCCCTCTAGACTTCACCAGAAGCCACGTCCCCTTTCCTTAGCTCCACCCCTCTTTCAAACTGCCAATTGTTTTGTGGTTTTCTGGCTTTCGTGCAGTTTTTCCCCCATTCTAAAAGGTTGAAATGCCTCTCCTAAGACTTAGTTACTGGCCCTCAATAGGACTTATCTCCTAGCACACATGGTTAGGATTTCCCCAACAGATGTACAAACAATCAACACCAAGGGTCCAATACAGCAGAGGTGAGCAGACGTCAAGCTTCTGCAATCTACTTCGGTTTTTACTAGAACCCCAAGGTCCAGCAGATGCAAAATAGTGGCTCAGACATACACTAAAACATTAAGGAATGAACAGGGTGCCTCTGAACACATGCTCAGTCCAGGCATTTTGTGATCAGTAAGCAGAACCAAGCTCAAAAGCCCTTTGGCACGAAAATCCACCCCTGGTTTTCCCCAAGCATTATTTTTCAGCAATGAAAAAAGGACTGGGCAGTGTTTCAGTTTTCACAATTGTTAGACAATCATCTTTGCAATACAGCACTCACTATTTCTTTTGGGTATAGCACCATCACACATATGGTCTTTTCTACACGTCCATAAACATGATCAGTTTTTTGCTATTACTATTACAACACCCTTCCAGCCTTTCTTTCTGGGGCTTCTCCCCTTCACCAAGAAGGATTCCTAGGCCAGATCTACACCTTGTGTCAAATCATTACAAATGTGGAAAAAGCAGGGGTGGGTGGGGGAAACACTATGAAAGTGGTATATGGAATGTGTCCTGTGCCCCAACAGTTATCAGTGCACTTCAATAACACTGTAAAGCAGGAGTGCAGATCTAGCTCCCAACAATTCTGACATTTATTTTGCTATCAGCTCCTTAAACTTTTATACATGGGTTTTCTTACTCAGACATTTCTTTACTTTCTCCCAACTGTGCTGGAAATTGAAAGGATTGTCCACAATGCTTTTACCATATCCAGTGCAGGACATTATAACGTTTACACCCAGCCATAAACCACAACAAAAAAGTCATCATCATATTCTCTCCCCACAATAAATGGTGTTCTTTGACGATAGCTCTCCTGCAACTGGAGGCACCTAGTGTCCAGTTCTGGGTGCCACATTTTAAGGACACCCTAAGAAAGGCAACCAGGATGGTGTGGGGTCTGGAAACAAAGTCCTATGAGGAATGGTTGAATGGATACATTTAGCCTGGAGAAGAGAAGGTTAAGGGGAGACACGATAATGGTCTTCAAATATCTGAAAGGCTATCATGCAGAAGATGGAGCGGACTTGTTCTCTGTAGCCCCAGAGGGCAGCGCTAGAACCAATGGGTGGAAATGACTAGGAAGCATATTTCGGCAAAACATTAGGAGAAACTTCCTAATGGTAAGAGCTGTTCTACAGTGGAAGAAGTGGGACAGACAGCATCAGGAGGTCCTTTGTTGGAGGTATCTAAGCAGAGGCTGGACAGCCATTTATCAGAGATGCTGTAGCTGCATCCCATGTTGCAGATCCTGTATAACATAAGAAGACCCATGCTGGATCAGACCAAAGGTTCTTCTAGTCCAGCATGCTGTTCACACAGCGGCCAACCAGCTGTCGACGGGAAACCTACAAGCAGGACATGAGTGCAACAGCACCCTCTCATCCATGTTCCCCAGCAACTGGTGTACATAGGCATGCTGCCTCTGATACTGGAGGTAGCATATAGCCATCAGGACTAGTAGCCATTAACAGCCTTCTCCTCCAGGAGTTTGTCTCACCCCCCTTCATCCAAATAGTGGCCATCGTTACCATCTTGTGACATGGAATTCCATAGTTTGATGCGTGTGTGAAGAAATACTTCCTTTCATTTGTCCTAAATCTCCCATGAATCAGCTTCATGGGATGCTCCTGAGTTCTAGTATTTTGACCAGGGGGGTTGGATTAAATGACCTCCAAGGCCCCTTCCAACTCTAAAATTCTATGATTCTATGGTGTGATTCTCTTCCTCCTCACCATCTGAATCCTCTTTAGAACTGCAGAGTGCAATGCGCCATGATGTGGCAGGAGGAATATCCGTATGATGATAATGTCCAAACAAACAAAAACCACCACCAAAGGTCCTTAAACCCCATTGAGTTCCTCAAGTCCATTGACAGTTACGCTGACACTGGTGGTCTCGCTCAAGGAACACAAAGGCATTTCTATCCCAAAGGGTTGGCTGCTGCATGATGGAGACACAGTATGGCTCACTTGTGGGCTGTACATTGTTGTCGTGATTTCTGGGGTAGAAAACCAAGGGCTTTCCCGTATAGCCCTCCACCTGGTGAGAAATCTGCAATACCTATGGAAAGGGGGAGAGACGGTCACTCAGATGTTACCTGTTTATTTAATTTATGAGATTTACAGTATCTGATTATTTTTTATTCAGAAGCAAGTTTCATTGTGTGTTAAGTGGTGCTTACTCTCAGGTTAACTGTGCATAGGAGAATGAGGATGATCACTGCCAAGAAATCCATTTTGTGTGTGCGTGTGTGCGTGTGTTCTAGCTGCCAGTAAAAAAAAACCATTTCATTGAGATGGGCCTGCATGCACCCATTAAACCACCTGCTTGTGTTATTTCATGTTGTTCTGGCTTCAAGGTCTTCACAGGCAGAGCAGCTCCTGCCAATTAAGACTGAAAGATTTCAGCTGGACTGCTATAAGAATTTCCCATCTACCTATCCCCAAAGCAGGGGAAACTATTCAGCCAGCTAGTGATTGGCTATGGAGGCTCACCTCACATTTGTCAAAGGCTCTTGGGTGTGAAGTCAGGGAAGCTACTGCTGCCCTATGTCTTCATCTGGTTTAAAGATAAAGAACCATAATAAATATTGCCCATCCATAGGAAACTGAACAGCCAAGAGCAAAGGCTACCTGGTCACAGTCTCCCGCATTATGGGGAGATGTTTGGTATTTCTATTTAAATTTTAATAATGATTTAGAAGTTTTCATCTGTACTTATACATTGGCATATACAAATTTCATGCAATTAGCTGTCTTCTTTTTTCCTGCTTTTTGGGTGGTGCATTTCCTTTTTTTTTTAGTGATCCATAAGTGGCCGCTGCACCTTTCTATTACTTGCCTACTTGAAAAGCATTCACTTCAGTTTATGAAATAGTAACTATTCTTCAGAGATAAAACGGGCGCCCTGGATGCAATCACACCCATGTGCCAGGAAGATTCAATCTCAGCCGTCATTTGGGATTTGTTAATCGAGAACACTATATCCAAAATGTTGGTCAATTATGAGCCCATTCACATATAATGACAACCCAGAATATGGGTTGAGCATCAGTGCCATTCAATTGCAGTTTGTTGTTGATTTAACTATGTGATTTAACTATGTGATTTAACTATGGGTTGTTAACCACAAATAGCCCAGAGTTCACAACCCATAGGTTTTCTTCCTGGGTTGTTTGTGGTTAACAACCATAGTTAAACCATAGTGAAGGGTACACACATCACGGAAACCCACGATTCAACAACAATCCATACTCAACCCAAACCTTGTTGATACATGCGACTTAGGTTATTATGTTTACCGGCATCCCTCTGAAGATTCACCAAGTTCCCTTCTCCTGCCGCATCCCACCCTGCTTCTTGCTCTCACCTGGATTGGGCCATCCTGTCACGGAAGAATTCAGTGAAGAAAATAACAAGGATGGGGCTGACGCAGCTGTGGGCATAGCTGAGGCAAATAGCAGCCTGGTACAGGTAGAAGAACGTAGCCGAAGGGGTGGCTGTGAGGTTGACCAACTGTAGCACATGGTAGGGCGTCCAGCAGACAAAAAAGGCTGCAATGATTGTGAGCGCCATGCGGGTCACCTTCCGGCTGCGGGCGGACGCCTTCCGGTTCACGCGGCGCATGGCACGGAAGAGGTGGTGCAAAGTCAAGGAATACAACACAGTCATCACCAGCAAAGGCAGGAGGAAGGCCACTAGCGACTGATAGAGGGTGTACCAATAGATGCTGTGGGGACCTGGTAAGTCAATGAGGCAGATCTCAGTCTTGTTGTCCCAGTGCACCCGGGCATAGAGCATAGCAGGCGTAGACAGAACTAAGCTTCCAGCCCATACACCAGCATTGATCAGAGCTGTGCAGTGCAAAGTCCGTTTCTGACCAATGGTGGAGGAGTACACCACTGCCACATATCTGGGGAGAGAGACACATTGGAGTCAACGATATGTAAGATGCTGGACAGCATGTTCCAAGTAGGAATCCTCATGTTCAAATATTCACAATATAGATGAATATATGCATCAGCCGTCCCTAACTTGGTGCCCTCCAGATGTATTGGACTACAACTCCTAGAATGCCAGCATAGCTGGCTGGGGGATTCTGGGAGTTGTAGTCCAACATATCTGGAAGCACCGAGTTAGAGAAGACCACACACACACTGAGCCAGGATAATTGGTGGCAAAACTTTCCCCATTTTATATAATACAGCCACAAAGACTGCTGTTTGAAGTAGAAGACCAGCATCAGGGGAGGGGGGAACAGAGGGGCTACTTAAGCCTTTCCCCTCATGCCATTTTTCTGCAAAACATCTCTTCCAACACCATCTCCCATCCCTAAGCAGCTTGAGTATGGATTCATTAAATTTATTCATTTTAAAATGTTTTAGCCCACCACTCCATTCAGGTGGCTTACAGCACAGATTAACAATCACAATTAAAAACATCCCCAAACTACTTTTATTCTTCCATTAGATACTGAGCAACTACTTAGGCTTTTTTTTTTTGCTGCAGATGTTCCATTAGCATATTGGTTATTGGCTAAGAATTCTAATTAGTGAAGTTCTTTGTTTCTTTAGTGATCTTGATTTCTTATTATGTATGCTTTGCTTTTCTTTTTTTGCCTTAATTTTGTTACCTTTATTTCAAAATCAGATAAAATGTCATGATGAAAATCACCACTACTAAAACAACATAAATTAAAACATCTGTGAAGGCATATAAAACTGGCAGTGCAGACTAATAAAACTGAAGGTGCTTGCCGATGAGGCTTTTGTCTTGCCATTAACTGGGTCCAAATTATGACCCCTTTGACTTCTAAACCCCCCCATGTTTTCCCAGTGCTTCTTCTTCCAAAAACAAAACAAAAGCAAAAAATCCATCAAGGAAGAAAATACAGGATTGCTGTGAAAAGTCATTTGATCAGCAGCTCCGTCTGGAAGCATCTCAAATAAAAACCAAAGATGTTAATTAAAAACTCAGGAGAATAGGATAGATGTTTCCTGGTGCCTAAGGTTTGCAAGGGTCCCCTCCACAAGGATTTGCTTTTGCGCCTGGTTAAGTGATTATGCGCTTCATCGCTGAAGCGCATTTACGCCTAATACCTCTGCACGAGAGGCAGGCAGGGAGAGGGGAGGGGGGAGGGGAGAGGTAGGGCAGGCGGGCGCCTGTCTCTTTAAGGCAGGCCCCTGCGAGTTGTTATGCTGGAGAGCGAAGGAACTGACGGGGCGATTGAATGAAACGGAGCAAGGGGGGGGAACAGGGCAAGAAAAAGGGAAAAGGGAGCTGGAAGACGGAGAGCGAGAGGTCAGCGGGAGCCCGGTAGGAGCGGAGCCAGGAGCCGAGCGGGGGAGCCAGCAGCAGCAGCAGCACTCGGGAGGCAGGGCACCGGCTTCACATCCCGCCGCAAAATAAAACTCGCTATTTAACACGCATTCGATAATGCGCACAATCGGAGGGATAGCGCGCCTCTACGCCCGATTTGCGCTCCCTCCTTGTAGAGGTAAAAAAAATTAAGCGCCTTGAAAGAGCTTTAAACCTCTCTTGTAGAGGCAGCCAAGGCTGAAGAGCTGACCACGGAGGAGCTGCTGGCGGAATACCAGATACGCCACCACAACAGATACACCGGTGGGACAGCCAGGGTATGCCAGCAAAACACTCCACTGGCGGAGTTTTGGGCAGGGCAGTAACTTATACTGCATCCTATACTTCAGGAATGCGGAACCTGTTTCACCTGAGGGCTGAATTCCATTTCTGAAAAGCTCGAAACGGCACCATAAGTGAAAGGGGTGGGGCCAAAAACATCAGCATATTTTAGCTTAAAGCTCTTCTTGCCAGGAACTAAGCCTTAGGAGAGGCATTTCAACCATGCAGGATGGGAAAAACTGCACAAAACCCAGAAAATTACCAAACGATCGGTGGTTGGGGAAAAGGGATGGGGCTAGAAGGGGCATGGCCATCTGGAGAACCTGGCTGGCTGAACTGGGACCCCAGGTGGGCCAGATATGGCCCTGAGCATGGGGTTATGCACCTCTGCTATACACCTTCAATCCACTGCCATGCCTCCATCTATGGTGTAACTTTACACCAGCCCCAAACCTGGCACAGGATATTTCCCTCCCATTGACTGATTCAATAGCTTATCAAAATGTACTGTCTTGTTCTAGTTCCGCAATCTTGTAAGACTCGACGCATAATCATACGTTATATTTTTAAATGAATTGCCATCATTCCCTGAAAATACGTTTCCATGGTAGCAGGAATGTTTCCTATGTCCTGCTTGCCACTGTGTGTGTGTATGCTACCAAAAGATAGACGTGAATGGGGGTGGCCCAACCCTCTGTGAGCGGGACCATTTTCCTGCCCTGAAAGGACACAAAGCCCCAGATGCTCCTATCACCGCTCTTGACTAGGGCCCATGCTTCGCTAGGGCCGTTCACTTGTCACTATGAAAACAGCTTTGCATGCAGAAGGTCCCAAGTTCAATTACCCGTATTTCCAGGTAGGGCTGGAAAAACTCCTGCCATCAACCCTGTACAGCTGCTGCCAGTCAGTGCCGACAATCCTGAGCTAGATGAGCACACAGTCTGACTGAACATAAGGCAGCTTCCCATATTCTTATGTTTTTCCCAATCCCCCAAACACACACATACCATATACTTCCTCCTCTGCTATCCTGGCACATACCTGTCTATGCAGAGCAAAGTAACAATGGCCACACTGCTGAACTGATTGCTGAGGTCAATGGTGGTCGCAGCCCTGCACAGAAATGCCCCGAAAACCCAGCCTTGCTCCTGAAGGAGTTGATGGATGACGAACGGCATCCCAAGCAGGAATAGCAAGTCGGCGACAGCCAGGTTCAGAATGTAAATGTCTGATACAATCTTCTGCTTGCAGCCCAACACCACGCAGATCACCAGCCCATTGGCCAGGGCGCCGCAGGCACAAATGAGGACGTAGATGATGGGCAGCACTAAGGAGATGGCTGGCCCCGGGGAGCTGACCCCAGGCAGAGAGCCTTCAGGGCACCACGACTCTAGTTCCCAGTCCCTTAGAGATTGGTTCAGGATCCTTGGATTAGGAGCTCCAGGTGAAACGTTGAACCCAAGAGAGAAGTCACGGATTCTGTCCAGCAAAATAGCCATGATGGACCCTGGGAAAGGGGTACAACTGCCTTGGTAGCCAAGGAAGCTCCAACATGACCATTCAAATGAGCATGGGAAAGTAGGAAACCCTCTTGGCCAAAGAGATGAACGCCACCTCTGCCTAAACTTGCATGGCACCAGCTTTCTCCCTCGGTAGAAGCCCTATGTTTTGGGACAAACCTTGGAAGGATGCTGCCCAGGTTCTGGCAGGAGATATATCATGTGCACACTCAGTGAAGTTGGGCTCCATGGTAGAGGATTTTTCTTGTCTCGGGTGCTGTGCAGTCCGTCCTGTACGCCACTTCTAAATCAGTGTCTCTTTGCATTGAGGAGATATTCCAATTGCATCTTGGACTTCCACGCATGCTGTGCCCTGGTGGGAGACAAATCAAGGTCTCTCAGTTCATTCCCTCTATGTTAAAACAAATAAAAAACAATTCAAATGACCACAGTTTAACACAACCAGAAACAGTTCATGCTTTGGAACAGGAGTGGATATACAATCTGCCTTGAGATCAGTTCACACGACTCCAGAAACTAAAGAAATCAATGTACTAGCACAGTCTAGATGATACAACATTCAATCAACAAGATATCCATCTGCCTTCACACTCAATGCTAGTGGGCAGTTGCTCCCATTCTACAGAATTCAATAGAGAAACCCTGGCTACTGGCTACAGCTAGGGCTGCCTCTACAAGAGGCATTTAAAGCTCTTTCAAGGCGCATTAAAAAATTTACCTCTACAAGAACGGAGTGCAAATCGGGCATAGAGGCGCTTTAAACATCCGATTATGCGCATTATCGAATGCGCGTTAAATAGCGAGTTTTATTTTGCTGTGGCCGTTAAAGCGCTTTTTGACTATGTGAACAAGCGATTCTCCGCATGTCAACAGTTTAAATCGCGTTTCGGTCATCTAGTAATGCGCTTCGCCGCCTCTCGTACAGCAGTATTAGGCGTAAATGCGCTTCTGCGAATATGCGCATAATCGCCTAAACAGGTGTAAAGGCGAATTCTTGTAGATGAGGCCTCTAATAGTAGGAACAACTGGGCCAGTAGGAACAAGGTCGTTATCACATGGGCGGTTTTAAGCACACCCGCCACAACTTTGATCCAGTTCTTCAACGCGGGACTCGCATGATGTCATCCCCCTCACGCTGTTCTCGCACCCTGAGTGCTCCATTTTTCATTCCTCTTTCGAACTATTCCTGAATGGGCAAAGTCCGAAAGGCACAGGCAAGTATTGCAGGTACTGCAGCAATACCGAGCACGTGTAAATCAAAATGCTAGATTCGCATAGAAAACAGAGCAGAAGCAAACCGGGGGGGGGGGGGGGAATGTATGTGTGATAAAGCCTCAAGTCTGCCATGAGGTTCCCTGTGATGGTTGGTTCCTGCAGCCTAAACCTCACCACCCCGTCCCAACAGTCGGAGTCTTGACAGTTGTTGGAAGAGGGATCCCTTGGGCTTTCATAGAATTGGATGGGACCAGTGCCCTACCCAGCACTTAGCTGCTGGCCATGTGGCTAACAGGTCGTCAGGCCCACCCCACGTCCTAGCTGCCCCTATTACTCACCCCTCGCAGTCCCAACCACCAATCTCAGGTCCACACGAGGCAGGCCCCATATATAGAATTCTACTCGTTTCAGGCTTTCGGCTTGCAGGGGGCGGAGAGGGGCTCCCTTTATCAGAGAGCCGGAGGAACCTTCGATGCTTCCAACTGGATGGGACGAGCAAGAAAAGCAACAGCAGGAGCCCAACCACGGGCAATTCACGAAACGGCAAGGCGAAGGTGCACCACGAGGGCTGCAGGTGGAATCGAGCTTGCGGGGTGGAGGACGCTGAAAATGCCCCAGGTGGTCTGTGCCATTGAGTCTGGCTCTCTATCTCCTCCCCACCCTGCTCCCGACTCTCGCTTAAGCGGCGTCACTCCAGCTTATTCCTGGCTGGCGTCCTGAGGTGCGGGTGGTGATGAAGCTACACGCCCCTCCATGGCAAACAGCAGCCAGTACCACCCCACGTCTCTCTCTCTCTCTCTCTCTCTCTCTCTCTCTCTCTCTCTCTCCTTCACATACACACGCCGCTTCTCCTCGTGGCGTACCCAGAAGCTCCGATTTCTGCCGTCAATTTCCCAGCCTGCCTGTCCTCCGCGAAGACCGACGCGTGTCCCTTCCTGCTGCGGCCATTTACCGCGTTGCTGCTGCCGCCGCCGCCGCCGACACGTGCGTGTGAGAGAGCGGAGGAGAGAGAGTGTGTGCATGCCTGTGTTCGTATGGACGCGCGCCCCGCGCAGGTCTTCACCCGACCTCCCCGGCGCGCGCGCGCGCTCTCTCTTGCGTGGGTCTGTTTGCGTGGACATCCGGCGTGTCACTTTGCTGCCAGTGCCACCCATTAGCTTACTCCTCCGTTAGTTTACTCCCAATGCCTTTGATTCCGCTGGAGGTGGGAATAACCTTCTGGATCTATTATAATTGTTGTTGTTGTTGTTATTATTATTATTATTGTTATTATCATTATATTAAATCCAGCCCCATATACACAGAATCACTTCTACTCCTTCCTCTTTTTCTCCAGTGCCTTTTTTACTTCCTTTGAAAAATGAAAAATCCACTGATTATTCAATTTAATTATTTAATTTATTCAGAGTATTTTTATCTTGCTCCTCAGCCAAAAAGACTCCTGGAGCATCTTATAAATAAACAATAAAATAAGGCAGACAGAAGATAGTCCAAGCCCACAGGTTTAAAGACACAACCCACAAGGAAAAAGCAATAAGGAGGGAAGAGGAAGGGAAACTTGTCTGAAACTTCTGCACGTTAACCTGGAAGCCTTTCATGTGTGGCGAGCAGTAGTGGTGTGAGAGGAAAGCAATCTGCCAATGATGGGGTGAAAATCTGCTGGGCACATCCGTTGGTGCCTGGGAGAGCTGGATACGGGGGCGTCTGCTGCCCTCGCGAACCCAGGCGGATTTTTGCCGCACCACTACTCAGGACAATCACTTTTTACAAACAACAACAACATAAGAAGAAGAGCCATGCTGGATCAGACCAAGGTCCATCTAGTTCAGCATTCTGTTCACACAATGGCCAATCAACTGTAAACCAAGAATCTACAAGCAGGACATGGGTGCAACAGCACCCTCCCACCCATGTTCCCCAGCACCTGATGTACATAGGGTTAATGCCTCTGATACTGGCTACCATGGTCTGATCCAGCATGGGTCTTCTTATGTTCTTATGGAACAGTAAGCCAACATTCCAGAGAATCCTGGCTTACCTTGGAAGAGTGGCATCCTGGTCCATAAAACCCATTTGCTCCCATTTGGCTCCTCCCACTAACACCACCAAAAGTAGTTTGGCAAGTTGTCCAAACCAGGGATCCTGGCTTGGTGCACCCTTTATGAGCCAGAATCGTCAACCATGACCCTGCCTTCACGGCACTACATTGGCATCACTCTGCTGTTGTGGGGTGGTGGCGAGTAATCCTCACTGGAGGAGGCAGTGCAGATCTTCTGCCGATCATTCAGCTAACTAAATGTCCCTCGGCCAGCTTCTGCTCCCACCTTTGTGAGGAGGGGATGCGTGCTGAACACTCAAAATGCTTCTCTTTCAATTCCTTCAATCAACTTTCTTTTCTTTCTGTTCACTTCCTCTTTCTCTCACCCAAGGTAATCAATCCCTGGATTCTTTCACCCTCCATTTCTCTTCAATTGCAGCCAGAAATTCAGTGGTGGGCAGTGGGGAATGGGGATTTGGGGTACTGTGCGTGGACGGTTTGGGTATGCGTGTCAGTGGACACGTGTAAGATGCGTGTAAGTTGCGTGTCAGGGGAAATGGACATGTTTTGGGGTGAAAATTACAGATCTGTACAAATTTTCACAACAGACTCCGTTTAGGAATGATAAGCAATCATATTTAATCTAAGCAATCTCAAACTATTATTTGAAGAGTGATATTTTATTCACTTATGTAAATAATTTCTGTTAATGGACATCTTACAAAAAAAATTAGTTTTGACTAATCTAACTCTCGTTTTGAAAGTTTGTGCATTTTGGTAGTGTCAATCCCATGCCTATGCCACAGGAACCAGGCCACAGAGTTCTTTTTGTAGGGGGATTTTTCAGGTGACTTTTATTTAAGGGACACTGTATACAGGTACCTTGCATCAATGTTCCCCAAATTCCCCACTATATAATAGGTGAAAAGGAGGATACAAAGATAGACACTCAGAATGATTGATTTTACCCATTCTCACAAACTCAATGAAACTGTTATTGCTTTAAAACATTTATTAAAACAATTTAAGGAAGTTAAAATTAAACAAACACACGAACCTCTCCATTCAGCAAAGCTAATTAAAAGAATGTACTCGCAAGTCTGACAGATTTCTTAAGGACATAGACAAACACTCATACATACTCTGTGAAGGAATTCTTCTCCACAGAGGGACTTCCATTTCTCCCAGGCAACCAAGGAGTTACTGAGGCCTACATGCTTAGGCTCAGAGCAACATCCTGGATGTCATGCCTGAGGGAAAGGAAAGACCCCATGGTTCCTGTTACGTAGACTTAAATTAGGGTGACCATATTTTGGAAACCAAAAAGGAGGACAACATGGCCGCCCCTCCAAGGGGGCGTGCCCACCCAAACATGGCCTTGGTCACACGTCTGATTTCACAGCACATAATTAAACAAACTTGTACTACATAACATCTTAACGTTAAAATCACTGAAATAAAGAACAAGTGAGACATTCAAAGACATTTGTAGCTTTTGCTGTACTTTGAAGCTTTTGCCATACTCTGTATGATACAGTCTCCCCTTCCCTCAGGTATCTTTTTTGACTGCAAATCCTTCACTGGATGACCATAGTCTCAACTTCCCTAACATTTAACAAGTCTCCTCTGGCAGGTCATTCCTCAGTCTGAGAGCGGCAGGTCCTCTGGGTAACGGCTGTCAGCCTAGTCTTGGCTGACTGTACTAAGTTCTTCCCAGAGGACCTAAGTGTGTGGGGCGGATTTTATGGGAGAAGGCGATCCCGCAGGTAACCTGGACCCAAACTATGTAGGGCTTGAAAGGTAATGACCAACACTTTGTACTTCACCCAGAAACCAATTGGCAGCCAGTGCAGCGAAGTTAAAGCTGGCGTAATATGGTCACCCCTAGATGTACTGGTGACCAACCTGGCTGCCATATTTTGAACTAGTTGAAGTTTCCGGACTAGGCACAGTGGTAGCCCTATATACAGCACATTGCAGAAGTCAAGCCTTAAATAAGCCAGGCGTGAGCGGGAAAGCGGCCGGCCGACCTTGAGGAGGCAAGACGCCGCGGAGGACACCGCGGAGGAGGCTGCAGGTATGCAGGGCAATTGGGGGGAGGGAGTGGGGAGAGTGGGAGGGCTCTGCACGGACCCAGAGCAGGTCCGGATCCAGATCTGGACCTCCCAGATCGGAGTCCAGATCGGATCGCGGGTCCGTGCACAGCCCAAAAGCACAACCATGGTAAAACCGTGGAGCAATGCAGATTTAAAATACAGATTTAATTAGGGATGTGCACGCCCGAAAATATCGTATCGTATCGTTATCGGAATTTCAGACCAAAAAATTTATCACCTTTGATTATATCATAGGTGAACCATATCGTATCGTATTTCAGATATTATATTGTTTCTACATTTTGCCCTAGAGACTCTAGAGTTGATTTTTGAGTCAGAAAGGCCTCAAACTTCTTAATTTTCCAAGTTACAGGTTTGAAACTTGGTCACAGTGCAGACTGAGTGTTGTTAGTCTTGTGTGCCAAATTTTAGAACAATCGGTGCAAGCGTTACTCAGAAGTAAGCTTTCAAATACACGGTTTTAGGTGGCTGAAATGTGGTCCTTTTTCAAGAGATGTCGTCATCCAGTACTCATGGGCATCTCACAGATGGCCTTTAGGGGATTCATCTGTGCCCAATTTCAGACGCACAGCTGCAGGCGTTACTCAGAAGTAAGCTCTCAACAACATGCACTATTTCCGGTAATGCACTCCATGCTGCTGCTGCTGCTGCTAAGTACTATATAATAATAACTCCTCGTTTTTAAAGAGCTAGTCCTTAAAGTTGGCGAGCTTACCTAAGGGCTATAGGGAGTGGACTCATGGGAGCACTCTGTGATGAGAGAACATACATCAGTTTGACATAGCTTCTCTTGATGTTGATTGAAGCCAAAAATGCACATGCACATCATCGACCCACCAAGGCGGGCCAGGCAGGCACAGTGGCTCAAAAAAGGCAATGTGTGAGATGCATCTACATCCCCTCAGTAATGGAGGCTAGGAGGAGGAAGACGATCCCCGTGCACAGACGGCAGGCAGGCTGATGCAGGCAGGCAGTTATTTTTGGCAGAGGTGGGCGCAGAGGCAGAGGGCCAGTTGGATCTGTTCCTGAAAGTGGCATGGACTCTTGGGTGTCACCACAGGAGCAAGTGTAGGAGACCTTTCTTAAAGAGCCAGCCTTAACCAGGCAGGGCCTCATTGGGCCAGAGATACCCCGGAAGCGCGCCAACCTGGAGGATCCTAGCAGTTATACATGTGCTGCTTTGGCAACTGCGAATCCCATCAAAACAACCCTCACGCACTGCCTTGACCTCATCGTGCTTTAAAAATAACCCAGTCTGCCCGCCAACCCTGTGAAGGCAGGTTGGCAGTTCTTCATGCCAGAGCTGCGCACATTGGCTGGAGCAGAGGCAAATAAAAGTCACGTTCAGGGTAGAGGTGGGCCCATTGCCAAATAAAAGTCATGTTCGGGGTAGAGGTGGGCACATTGCCAAATAAAAGTCAAGTTCGGGGTAGAGGTGGGCACATTGCCAAATAAAAGTCACGTTCGGGGTAGAGGTGAGCACATTGCCAAATAAAAGTCACGTTCGGGGTAGAGGTGAGCACATTGCCAAATAAAAGTCACGTTTGGGGTAGAGGTGGGCACATTGCCAAATAAAAGTCACGTTCAGGGTAGAGGTGGGCACATTGCCTGGACCAAAGTCTCAAAAAGAATGTGTGAGGGGGATGCTTCTGCAGTCCCTCATTAATGGACTCCATGAGGAGCAGACCCAGGGACGTAGTGATGAAAAATAATAATACAGGAATCTCGCAAGGCTCACTAAAGCAGTCCCTCCAGATTGGAAACATTGGATGGAGCAGTGTCTTTAATAAAGAAATAAAATGTGTGAGAGGTAGGGATGTGCAGGGACCCCCCCGGATCGGATCAGGACCTGGATCAGGACCTCCAATTTTGTCCCGGATCAGACAAAATCGGAGGCCCCCCGGACCGGATCGGGCCCGATCCTGATCCAAAAATTGGACATCCAATTTTTGGATCGGCCACCATTTTTGTTTTCCCCATAGACTTGCATTGGGGGAAAGAAAGCTTTCCCCCAATGCAAGTCTATGGGGAAAAAATGGTGGCGGGTGGGTGAGTGGGGGCCTAACTCCCCCCTCCTTGTCCCTCCCCCCCCACGGTTACCTCCCGGGGCCATCTGCTGCCGTCCGCTGGTGCCAGTGGGCGCCAGCGGACGGCCCCGGGAGGTAAGCCCCCCCCCACGCTTACCTGTCAGGGCCATCCACTGCCGCTTGCTGGCGCCCGCTGGTGCCAGCGGATGGCAGGGGATGACCCCGGCAGGTAAGCCCCCCCTCGCAGTTCTTACCTGCCTGGGCTGTTTGCTGGCGCCCACAGGCGCCAGCGGATGGCAGCAGATGGCCCGGGCAGGTTACAACCGCGAGAGGGGGAGGGGGTCCAATCCTCTGATCCAATCCGATCCAGATCGGGTCCTTTTCGGATTGGATCGGATTGGATCGGCAGATCCAGGGGCAGGGGATCAGATCGGATAATGCTATCCGATTTCCTCTGGATTGGGTCCAGATCGTGGATCGGACCCGATCCGTTGCACACCCGTAGTGAGAGGGATGCTTTTGCTTTGCAGCCCTCACTAAAGCAGTTCCTCCAGACTGGAAACATTGGATGGCGCAGAGTCTTTAATAAAGAAATAAAATGTGTGAGAGGGAGAGACAGCCACCCCAGAACTGCCCCCAGCAGCAACAGCATGTCTCCTAGACCCAAAGCCACTTCGCCCAAGGTGCGCCTTAGAGCTGCTTTTCATACTGCTACAAAGTGACTGAAAATGAAATTTTTTATATTAATAACAATCCTTTGCAAACAGTTTGTGTGCTGCTTTGACCACAGATTGTGTAGTGTTATCCTGTGTAGCAGGCTACAGGACACACCAGCACACTCACAGTCAATCAAGCAAACAGACACATCCAGAGAGAGAGAGGGAGAGAAACATAATTTTTTTAATATAATTTTTTTGGTTTTTTTAAGAATGTTAAACAGGGAAGGGGACAAAACACACTCACTCAGTCACAGTACCCCGACTCATGCTAACCTAACCCTTCAATCAAACCAAACAGAAACATATAAAAATTAAAACTCAAACACACAAGCCACGAACAGCCAAACGAACCTGAGACCAACAGAAAGATGCAAGACTACAATGAATCTCCAACAATTCGCCACCGAGTAACTATAAGACCTAGGAGCCAGGACAGAGCTCCAACAAAATCCACCCTTCTCCCCTCAACGCCTAACTCCCAACAGACCTGGAACACCAAGTGTGGGGGGTTTATGCGGGGATATCCTTAGCCCTCCTCCAACATTGTGATTGGAGCTTACTGGAATCCTTGCTGCACGATTGGTCACTGTCTCAGCAAACATACCCCACCTTCTAGCTCCGTCCATTCTATACATGTTAATACAAAGTGATGTACAAAGTGTTGGTTATTACCTTTAAAGCCCTACATGGTTTGAGTCCAGGTTACCTGCGGGATCACCGTCTCCCATGCAATCCGCCCCACACGCTTAGGTCCTCTGGGAAGAATTTGCTAGTCAGCCAAAACTAGGCTGACAACCGTTACCCAGAGGGCCTTCTGCCACTCCCAGACTGTGGAATGGCCTGCCGGAGGAGATTTGTCAACCTAATAATCTTTTTGACTTTAAGAAAGCCATAAAAACCCATCTCTTCCGGCAGGCCTACCCAGTCAAATTTTAAGAGTTTTACCTGTATTTTAATAATGTAGTAATTTTATATGTTTTAATCAGTTTTATATAGTTTATGTCATTTGTATCAATGTTGTTCCCTGCCTCGATCCTGAGGGAGCATGGGTAAGAAATAAATAAATAAATAAATTATTATTATTATTATTAATACCAGCACTTTGAATTGGGCCTGGACCTGGACGGGCAACCAGTGAAGCTGGAAAAGGACTGGTATAATGTAGTTTCGTTGGCCAGTCCCTGATAACAGTCTGGCTGCCTTGTTTTGTACCAGTTGAAGTTTCCAGACCATTTTCAAAGGCAGCCCCACATATATGAGAGCATGGATAACTGTAGCTAGGCTATCTCTGGCCAGATAAGGGTAGTTGGTATATCAGCCTAAGCTGATAAAAGGTGCTCCTTGCTACTGAGTCCACCTGTGCCTCAGGTGATAGTTCTGGATCCAGGAGCACCTCCAAACTACAAACCCCCTCCAGAATAGGGTGAACATCACCTAGCCGGACAGACGAACCACCCACAAACAATACCTCCGTCTTGTCTGGATTGAGTCTCAGTTTGTTGGCCCTCATCCAGTCCATTACCGTGCTCAGGCACTGATTCAGACAGCCACTGCCTCATCTGGGTTCGATGAAAAAGAGAGGTAGAGGTGGGTATTGTCCATATATTGATGGCACCTCAACCCACATCTCTGGATAACCTCTCCCAACAGTGTCATTTAAATTAGGGATGTGCACAGACGGAAAAATTGGATCGGAATCGGGACTTCCGATTTTGACCTGATTCATATTGGGAGAAATCGGAGGTCCCTCATATCACTTCAGATCCGATTCCAATACGAAAATCAGACCTCCGATTTTAATCGGACACCATTTTGAATTATTTCCCCCATAGCCCAGTATTGTGTTACAAAAATGTCTACAACTTTTTTTATTTTTAAAGATAGAAGCATGTAACTTGGCAACTTTGCAGATGGGTTTGAGGTAGTTATGTGAGGTAGTTATGTGTGACAAATTTCAGAAAGATAGGTGCAAGCGTTTTGTGGCTTTTATTTGCCTCTGCTCCAGCCAATGTGCGCAGCTCTGGCATGAAGAACTGCCAACCTGCCTTCACAGGGTTGACGAGCAGACTGGGTCATTTTTAAAGCACGATGAGGTCAAGGCAGTGCGTGAGGGTTGTTTTGGAGAAAACACGCGAAAATTGCAATCCGGTTTTCTGATTTTCTCCAATTAAAATCGGACAACAAAAATCGTATCGGAAAAATTGGAGCTCCAAGGAACTGCATCGGAATCATTAATCGGATGCCCGATTTCCTCCGATTTTATTCGGAATCGGACATTGGATCCGATACGATGCACATCCCTAATGTAAATAGTGAACAGCATAGGGAATGAAATAGATCCCTGTGGAACCCCATGGCCTAGGTGCCAAGGCACAGAGCAATAATCCCCCAGCACCACCTTTTGGAATCGGCCATCCAAGTAGGAGCGGAACCACTGCAACTCAGTGCCTCCAACTCCTAGCCCAGACAGTCTATCCAGAAGGATACCATGGTTGATGGAATTGAAAGCTGCTGAGGCCCAAGGGAATAAACAGGGTCACACTCCCCCTGTCCCACAGGGTGACCAAGGCAGTTTCAGTTACAAAACCAGATTTGAATCCCAATTGAAATGGATCTAGATAATCCGTTTAATTCAAGAGTGCCTGAAGATGCCCTGCAATCACCTTGCCCAAGAAGGGGATGTTATCCACCAGCCTATAATTGATACCATCCTCAGGGTCGAGGTTAGGCTTTTTCAGGAGTGGTCTGATTGCCACCTCTTTTAAAGAGGCCAGCACTGCTCCCTCTGTCATGGAAAAATTGATAACCTCCTGGATCCAGCTGGTGATCCCCTCCTTAATTGATGTAATAAGCCATGAAGGGCAAGGGTCAAGCACACAGATGGTCAACCGTACTTTGCCAAGTACCTTGTCCACATCCTTGGGCCTCAGATATTCGTTGCATTCCAACAAAGAAATCTGAAGAAGGACCTGAGAGCTGAAATGTGTTGGAGATATTTCAATACATTAGACATTCTTTTTCTACCCCTTTGACCTGGGCTTTTTTGGCAGAACATTTATATCCCACCTACCTCCCAGAAACTCATGATGAACAGAAATGGTATTTAACAATTTTGTAACAACCTTGTGGGATAGGTTAGGCTGAGAGAGGTGATGGCCACAGGTCACTGGAAGCTTCATGATGCAATGGGTCCTACCCATCCTAGTCTGATATTTTGAGTGCTACACCACACTACACCACAACTATGGGCTTCGGTATGAAACTGTCTTTGCAGATCTTCGTTCTGGATTCAGTGAAAGTTTGTTAGCGCTTCCATTTAGAACACTGAAAGTGGTTTGTTCGATTGCCTTCACTCACATAGAACTTGCCATCCTGGGCTATTTCTCAAATGAGTTTCTACCTCATTTTGCTCACCCATGATCTGCTTTTCCAGGTTATTTTGCACAATATGAACCACGGCCCAGGATGGGCATCGGAACATGGTTTTTGTGGCTGTTTCCTGGCTTATTCTATCTGTCCCACCTAGTAATGTGTGAGTGGTGAGTTTGGTTGAGTTGGCTCAATTGTAAGTTGCCGTTCCGGCCTGTTTTGCGTAATATGGACTATGGCCCGGAACAGACATTGGAATGTGGTTTTCGGGGCTGTTTTTGGCATATTGTATCTGTACCACCTAGTAATGTTTGATGGTTGAGTTTGGTTGGTTTCAGTCATTCAGAAGTGCCCATTCTGGGCCATCCATTCTGTTCCGGATGTTGTTCTGGGAGTTATGGGGTTAATAAGAATATAATATTGTAATGATTTCAGTCCTAAAATGTTGTTCTCAAGTGTTTCTAACACATGCCACTGTTTTTGGCATATTTTTTAATATAAAGGGGTCGTTCCGGCCTGTTCCGTTCCGGCTTTTACACCATCCCGTTTCTCTATGGAAAAGTGCTTTGCAATGATTCCCTATGGGCAAGTGCTGTCCAATGAATCCCTATGGTCAACTCCTGTCCAATGAAACACTATGGGCAAGTATGGTTTCTCAATGGGAAAGTGCTTTGCAATGAATCCCTATGGGCAAGTATTGTCCAATGAATCCCTATGGGCAAGTACTGTCCAATGAATCCCTATGGGCAAGTATGGTTTCTCAATGGGAAAGTGCAATGCAATGAATCCCTATGGGGAGGTATTGTTTCTCTATGGGCAAGTGCAATGCAATGAAACCCTATGGGCAAGTATGGTTTCTTAATGGGGAAGTGCTTTGCAATGAATCCCTATGGGCAAGTACTGTCCAATAAATCCCTATGGGCAAGTACTGTCCAATTATTCCCTATGGGCAAGTACTGTCCAATGAATCCCTATGGGCAAGTATGGTTTCTTAATGGGAAAGTGCTTTGCAATGAATCCCTATGGGCAAGTATTGTCCAATGAATCCCTATGGGCAAGTACTGTCCAATGAATCCCTATGGGCAAGTATATTTCTCTATGGGCATGTGCCATGCAACAAATCCCTATGAGCAAGGATGGTTTCTCAATGGGAAAGTGCTTTGCAATGATTCACTATGGGCAAGTACTGTCCAATGAATCCCTATGGGCAAGTATGGTTTCTCAATGGGAAAGTGCTTTGCAATGATTCCCTATGGGCAAGTATGGTTTCTCAATGGGAAAGTGCTATGCAATGAATCCCTATGGGCAAGTACTGTCCAATGAATCCCTATGGGCAAGTATGGTTTCTTAATGGCGAAGTGCTTTGCAATGAATCCCTATGGGCAAGTACTGTCCAATGAATCCCTATGGGCAAGTATGGTTTCTTAATGGGGAAGTGTTTTGCAATGAATCCCTATGGGCAAGTACTGTCCAATGAATCCCTATGGGCAAGTATGGTTTCTCTATGGGAAAGTGCTTTGCAGTGATTCCCTATGGGCAAGTATGGTTTCTTAATGGAAAAGTACAATGCAATGAATCCCTATGGGAAAGTGCTATGCAATGAATCCCTATGGGCAAGTATGCTTTCTCAATGGGCAAGTGCTATGCAATGAATCCCTATGGGCAAGTATGGTTTCTCAATGGGAAAGTGCAATGCAATGAATCCCTATGGGGAGGTATGGTTTCTCTATGGGCAAGTGCTATGCAATGAATCCCTATGTGCAGGTATGGTTTCTTAATGGGGAAGTGCTTTGCAATGAATCCCTATGGGCAAGTACTGTCCAATGAATCCCTATGGGCAAGTATGGTTTCTCAATGGGAGAGTGCAATGCAATGAATCCCTATGGGCAAGTATGGTTTCTCAATGGGAAAGTGCTTTGCAATGATTCCCTATGGGCAAGTACTGTCTAATGAATCCCTATGGGCAAGTATGGTTTCTCAATGGGAAAGTGCAATGCAATGAATCCCTATGGGCAAGTATGGTTTCTTAATGGGGAAGTGCTTTGCAATGAATCCCTATGGCAAGTACTGTCCAATGATTCCCTATGGGCAAGTACTGTCCAATGAATCCCTATGGGCAAGTATGGTTTCTTAATGGGGCAGTGCTTTGCAATGAATCCCTATGGGCAAGTACTGTCCAATGAATCCCTATGGGCAAGTATGGTTTCTTAATGGGAAAGTACAATGCAATGAATCCCTATGGGCAAGTATTGTCCAATGAATCCCTATGGGCAAGTACTGTCCAATGAATCCCTATGGGCAAGTATGTTTCTCTATGGGCAAGTGCCATGCAACGAATCCCTATGGGCAAGGATGGTTTCTCAATGGGAAAGTGCTTTGCAATGATTTCCTATGGGCAAGTACTGTCCAGTGAATCCCTATGGGCAGGTATGGTTTCTCTATGGGAAAGTGCAATGCAATGAATCCCTATGGGTAAGTGCTATGCAATGGATCCCTATGGGCAAGTATGGTTTCTCTATGGGCAAGTATGGTTTCCCTATGGGCAAGTACTGTCCTTTGTTTTAGTACGTCCCGCGGCTGCTGCAGGTGACCGTGGCGGGGGCGGCGTTGAGGACGGGGATCGCGCTGTCCGGGTCTTTCAGGTGCGGAGGCGGGAGCGGCCCATCGCTGCTGCGGCTGCTGCAGGTGAGAGGCACCCAGAGGGGCGGGTGGGAGGAAGGGCAGACTTGCTGGTCACAAGGGCAGGGCTCCTGCAGCTTTCACTGTTGTGATGAAGAGGGAATTTAACCAGGTGCTGCATGCATACAAATGACTCCTGCTGGAATTCCCTGTCCTCCTTTTCATATTGTCACCCTACTTAAAATGACTTGTAGCTACAGACCTTTATGTGACCAATCAAACCACTTTATTTGCTGTGGCTGCTAAAAACATTAGAGAACAGACCCTAAAAACATTGCTGTTAGTTGTATGCATGATGCAGTGATCTGATTGGCGTATTCAATCTTTTTTTGAATAGCATGACTATTTTCTGGTAAAATTGTAAGGACCTAGGTTTATAGTCAATAAGGAGAGAGAGATTGGTGCTTGCAGTGGAAATCCAAATGGGCCCTCTGGCAGTAAAATATCAGTAGCCGTAAATTAATGCCCTGGCTTTTAATTTTATTTTTATTATGGTGATTTTGCATCAGGAAGCTGTCTTGAGAGGGTCTGGCCAGGAAAGGCAGCCTAGGTCTATATGAATTAAATGAATCAGCCAAGAAGAGACATTGATCCCAAACAGTGAACTTGGCCATTCTAATTAATTTGTGGGTTTTCCTCCTTCCCTTTCCCAGTGTGATCAATATCATAAAGGAATCATTTCCGGGTCAATTTGTAAAGATAATAATAATAATAATAATAATAATAATAATAATAATAATGATTTATTTCTTACCCGCCTCTCCGTCTAGATCGAGGCGGGGAACAACAACATGATAAAATACATAAAACTAATTAAAACATGACAAATATTATTAAAACTGCATTAAAGATCTTTGCGAGGAGCACATGCTGGAGTTCCAGCAATGCCTGTCGTCTTCACCCACCCAATGGGTAGGTTGATTGAGAAGCTCCAGGCGCCGAGGTCGGCAATCTTGTCCCCCAGGTCTTTTGACAGGAGCGGAGGCCCATGGTGTTCTGGTACAGATGGGAAAAGGTCCCTGGGTCAAGGACAGATCCCACCGCTGCTGCTGCTGCTGGGCAGTGATACAGCTCAGTAAGTTTAGACCCTGGATTTCATGGCCTTATGAAGGCCACCGTTAGATGGTCACATTACTTCAGCTGTGAAGCATAAAACTGGAATTTCTCTTCTCTCTCCCCCCCTACATGTGCCATCATTCTACACTTTACAACTGCTTCTACACTCCTAATATGTTAGAGAAAAACCAACCACCAAACCATTCTTTGCTCTTCCTGATTTTTAAAACAAACACAGAGTTTCACATTTTGAACTCACTTCAATCACAGAGCCGCCATGCCTGCAAGAATGAAATGCTTCTGCTGCCCTGATGCTAGACATATTTACTTGGAAATAAAGGGAAAATACTCAACAGAGTATCCGTAACCAGGTCCATGCCTGGCCAGCCTCCCAGCTCCTAGCTATAATTTTTGTTTGTTTTTTTAAAGTAAGGTTGCTGCAGGGGAGAATCTGATCCAGGGAACCCCATCACCCGCCGCTTTCTGAGTGGTTATTTGGGGACCCCCTAAGCTGTGGGCCCCTAGATTTCAGCCCTACCCTAGCTACACAACTAGTGCTAGGACCAGTGTGAAGTGGGCAAGAGTTGTAGGAGGAGGCAAACGACCGGGCTACCCTGCAGGTATCTGAGTGGGAAGAGGGTCCCGGTTTGTAATTTCAACCAACCAGCCACTGATGTCAAGATAGCTCATAAGTTCATGTTCTTGATCTGGTCACATCCCTGTTCCTTCTCGCAGGTATACAGTGGACTCCGGGAGGAGAAGGAGGTGATCATCAAATGTGGCATCATGGAGGCCTTGAAGGCTGATGACAACCCAGACTCAGTGCCCCGGAGGGATGTAGTCCTCTTCAACAAGCCCACAAGAGGGACAATGATGGATGAATTCAGAGAGATGTTCTGGAACTTCTTAAAATTCAGGGTACTTGTGACGACAACAGCAGGGAAGAGAGATGTGTTGGATTGCAACAACCATCATTCTCAGCTAGCATGGCCAAGCTGGCTGAGAATGATGGGAGATGTAGTCCAACACATCCGGAGGGCACCAAGTTGGGGTGGGCAGCAAAGTTACGTGGATCTGAAGCATAAACTTAGGGGGCTGACCTTTGGAGCAAGACGTGGGGCGGGTAACAAACCCAAACCCAACAACTTTGAGTTAAGCTGTGAAAATGGTGGTTTCTAGAGATGCGGGGAGCTGGTGCAGTCTGTTTGTTTGTGTTTGCTTTTGCAGTCCAATCTGGGTGACCAGGCCTCCCTCGCCAACTTAATGAGCAGAATCATTGCCATGGCTGATGTCAGCTGCAATGGGAAATTATCCCTGGCGGAAGCGAAATCCATCTGGGCTGTACTGCAACTGAATGACTTTCTTCTGACCCTGTCTTTGCAAGAGAAGGAGCACATCTCCAGACTTCTGGGCCGCTGTGGGTGATAGGCACTGAAGGAATTTCAACTTGGAGAAAGTAATGTCCCCCCGGGGGTCTGTGTGTCTGCATTTGCCTCTGTGTAATGGAAAGGGTTAAATCTACCACCTGTCAGGATTAATTAATGGCAATGCCATGAGGAGGACAAAGAGGAAAGTTTTAAAGCCAATGAAACGTCGAGTGTAGTCCGCGTGACTTGCACATAGCCAATCAGATGAAGTGGATTCTATAGCTTACTCATATATGCATATCTTATCTATGCACTTGAAATATAATCCCTTGAGCACAAACCTATAATGGTCAGTGTTATTAGACTGTAGAGGTGTTTGACCAATGAAAATGTTTTTTACTTCTGTGATCAAAGTTTATATAAGCGTGTGAAATCCTTTGTTCCCCGGACTCTTGATTTGCAAAATGCCGGAGTCTCCTCACTGCAGTCGAGTCATTAAACGGTTAAATTGAATTCTCCAGTCTCTGAGTCTTTATTGGGCAAGAGATCTCAGAGGCCATAAACCTCCCCCCCCCCCCGTTGAGGGACAACATGGGGACTTGTATGTCACCGAAAAGGTCTGCTATGCGTCCCTGTTCACTGTGGACGTCCCACGGTTCCTGCAGCCCCTGCTGCCTTTCACCGTCCACAGGGTCATCCACCAGTGCTTCTCTCTGGCCTGGCCGCACCAAGATCGCCATCGGCCTCTTGGAATTCGTGGAGGACATCTTCCACAGCCCGTGCGGGAACTTCTACATCTGCGGGGATGGGCTTCAAGCTTGTACAAGGTGCTAGTCCGCAGTGAGAAGGGGGGGCGCCAGGCTCTCCCCTCCGACATCGGTGACACCTCCCGGAGCCCCATTTCAGCCGCCGGCGCAGGGCCCCGAGGCTGGTGGAGAGACGGAGAGCGCCGGGCAAGCCGGGGAGTGGGGTCCTTCTCTGCAGGACAATGCAGCCTCTTCCATCCCTGGAGGCCAGACTCATTCAAGAGAAGCTCTTGGCGGGTGGGAGGGGGGATCGTGGGGAAGGGGCGACATTACCGAAACATACAGCTGGAAACTCTTCCTGCCAGTTGTGACGCCTCCAGAGAGGCACTTTCAATCTTTTGGAAGAGGGGTTGGGGGTGGACGGGACGGGATACAACAGGGAAAACTGCACAAAAGCCCAGAAACCACCACCCCTTCCTCACAATCTGTGTTTCGGGGAGAAGACGTGTGGCCAGCTTGGTAATGCCTGAGGACCAGATATGTGGCCCCAGGCCTGCTTCAGGGGATGAACTATCCCCCCCCCCCCTCTGCGATTCAGTTCTTCCACTTGCAGGAGGAGGCAGAGGCTGAACCATGAAAAATCCTGGCACTGTTCCTGTGTTGGAAGAATGGGAGGAAACTGTCCCCTCCCCCCCTTGGCTATGGGAACCGGCAGAGAGAGGAATGGGGACCAACCAACCGTAACCCTTTTGTCAAGAAGTTTGCAGTGGAGCCCAGACTACCCCAAAGAGGAACTTCACATGTGGATATATTATTATTTATATATTACATTTATATACCGCCCCATAGCCGAAGATCTCTGGGCGGTTTACAAAAACGAAACAGTCCCAAACATGTAAATTCTTGAGGGAAGGGAAGGTATTGAGGGATATGATAGAAAATGAAATATATTGCCTGTGCATGTCATAGTAGTGTCATAAATGGAGAATGTTAAGGGCATTTGCATCAAGACAGGTTAACTGATTCAATATTTACATTTTTGTGACACACGTTAAAAACTTGGAATTTGAAATCTTGAGGACTAGATTCTTGCTCAGTGTTTAAATGGAAATTTGGATTCTCAAGTCTCCAGACCTATGTGTCTTGCACTGTATGTACCTACAAAACTCGTTATAGCTCTTGTTCTTTCTGTTATTTAAACTGTACTTGTGCACAAAGATGGACATGTCTTCATTTTGTAACCCAGCAGGGAATTGTTTTTAAACTAGATATTCAGCCAGGGGTAGGAATTTTTTTGGCCAAAGGTGAGTAGCAGAATCTGAAGCGAGGCCAAGCATAACTGGAGCGAGTCCTCAGAGAATTGGCTTGTCTCCAGCTGAGGATGAAACATGCAGAAACATGTTTTTCTCCACAAAATGCTAGATGTTCATCCAGTTAAGCTAGCTTCTTCACATGGCACAAAGAAGCTGAGCGACACCCATGGGAGAGCTCTCATGGGCCCTTGGCCTGCTGTGGGCTTCCCATTGGGCCATCTGTGTTGGTACAAAGCACCCGTGAGGCAACTGCAGAGCCGTGCCTCCATCCAAACGTTGCAACCCCTCCTCAGAGGCCATCAGGACAGGTCAAGCGCTACTGGTGGCCTGCTGAGGAGGGGACTGGGCTGAAGGGAGAAGACGGGGGGTGGGGGCTACTGCCAGGCCAGCCATTGGGGAGAGGAGAGGAAGGCTGCCCCAGGGGTGAAGAAGGGTTAGGAGGAGAGGTCATTCCCCTGCCCAAGCCCAGAGTTTCAACTGCCTGCCTCACCTGTGCTAGATGATAATACAGAGGGCCTGGATGGGGAGACTGAGTCGGAGTCTGTCGTCAAAGGTGAATATGAGTCAGGATGGCTAGCAGCCCTTCATCTTCCCTCACATAGGTCGCTCTGGGAAAAGCCTTATTCCAGAGCAAACTTACAGGCTTAGGAATTGGGCCCCGTTTCCAAAAATCCCCCCCCCCCCCGTGTTCTTGGTCAGTTCAAAGTGCCCTTCGCCTCTCAGGGGCGAGGAGGGGTCAGTAGACAACAGTGGGCCAAGGATGCGTGGGACAGAATCCCGGCTTGAAAAGCACAGAGGTTTCTCACAGGCTGGCTGGGACATTCCCCCACAGCAGCAATGTCAGGCGGGGAGCAGCTTGGACGGTGAAGCCCTCAGGCTGCCCACCAGGTATTTTGGGGCAGCAGTACCTCACCTTCCAGCACAGCCCTGGATAGTGGCACAGCACCTCTAACTCTCCCATGCGCCCAGCCAGACATGCCCACCAAAACATGCCAAGGCCCAGGCAGAAGCAAGGAAGTACAAGATCTCTTGATCAAGTATTGAGTGAAGTTCAATTTATTTCCAACACACTTTTAAGCAACGAAGACATTGACCTTCTGCAGGCATTATGGCTGCTTCTGACAGCTGGAGGCGAGAGGCGAGGGAGCAGCACGGGTCTCCTGTCTGAGCACCCACTTCTGCAGGTCACGCCCCATCCCCACCCCCCACCCCGCAGTCTTCTTTCTCATGGAACCATGGAAGCGCAACTGGAAAGCCGCTGCCCGAGCGCCCACATCCAGGAGCCTCTCAAGTGCCACGAGCCCAAAACAGGAGCTGCTTTCCCAGGAATGATGGTGCGGCGCGGGATACACAGAGGGCTTCTTCATGCCCCCAAAGCCATTCCCGTTCTTTCCAGTCCGCCCCTCTGAAACAGCAAACACTGACGTAGCCGTTGCAAAAAGGGCATGAAACTGAAACCCGCTGCAGGGCTGGAGGGGCCCCAACCCCCCCCCCCCTCCCGTGGGCGGCGAAACACGACCTTGAAAGAGATGCAGCTGCTCAGCAGCACGTGGAATAATAACATCATCATCATCATCATCACAGCCTCCCTGTCGGAAGAGGCCAACTGGCCACTGAGCAAGCCCGGAAAAGCCGATTCCTCCGGAGCAGCTGGAAGGAGGGAGGGAGGCGAAGGCCCCATCCCCACCTCCAGCCTGTTCTGTAGGCATCCGCTTCTCCCCTGGAGACTCCCCAGGCCGCCGTTGCCGGGAGCCCTCAGGCCAGCTACCGTTCCAGCAAAGGCTTTGCGGCACTGCAAGCCTCCCAGGGCGGAACCTCCAGGCGCAGAGACCGAGCAGCGCGTCAGGGCGAGGCGAGGCTCAACCCCAACCCCAACCGCCTGGCCGGCCTGCTGCGATGCCGCCTCAGAGGCCCCGTTGCTACGGGAACCACCGATGGCGGCGGCGAGGCAGCTCCGCCCATGGGCCACGTGGATGAGATGCCTGAGCGAGGCAGAGCCGCGCTGACTCCGCCCGTCGGGAGCTCGCGGCAGCCTCGTCGCCCCACCCCCACCTCGCGCGCCGCTGACTGACCCCGCGTCCGTGGCACCTCGTCTGCGCAGGCGGTGCTTCCCGGGGGCGGAGCTCCGGGGCGAGCGCGACTCCGCCCAGGCAGCTTCGGCGCCTGCGCACCAGACGGCCAAGATGGCGGCGCCCACGGGAGGCGGCCTGGCCGCGCTGGTGAGAGGGGAGGGGAAGAGACTGGTCCGCACCCCCCCCCCGGCGCTGTCATGGTGACGCGTCGCCCCCCGCCTGCTCTCTCTCAGCCCCTCGCTTCTCTCTCCCCCCGCAGGGCGTTCAGGGAGCCGCCGCCCACGCGCTCTCGCTGCCGGCCGAGGCCTTCGGGAACGACGTGAGTGCCCGGGGAGGGCCGGGGGAGGGGGCGGCTGGGCTTCCCCACCCCACCTCCGTGCTGACGTGCGTCTCTTTGCAGCCCAACGTGGAGATGGTGTGGGCCGTGAAAGCCTATCAGCACGCCCAGGTCTACTTCAACGTGAGTCTTTTCCCCCCCCCCTCCTCCCCGTGGTGTTGCGGCATCTCGTGGGTGGCCCGGGGGGGCTCCTGCGCCGCCTCCTTGTCGTGCGAACTGCGCGTGCGCAAGGGGCCCGACCGCAGGCCTAGTCCCACCTCCAAGCCCCCCCACTCCCGAGTCAGAATGCAGGCCGCTGCGCACGCGCTTCTTCCCTCACCTGGTCTGCCGCCACCTTCCCCCTTGGTAGCTCATTTCCTCCGTGGACCCGAAGTTCCTGAAACTGACCAAAGCGGATGACCAGATCTACTCAGACTTCCGGAAGAACTTCAGCGATCTTAAAATTGATGTGCTTGACTCTGAGGATCTAAAATCCGGACCTGCCAAAGAGGTGGGCTATTGGTCCTTGGCTAGGAAATGCCCTCTCTGTATTTGGGAATCGTTGGGCAGAAAGTAATTACTGCCTCCTCCGTGCAGAAATGGCGCCCGTTCTGCTTGCAGTTTGATGGGGTGGTTGAGGACTTTAACTACGGCACTCTCCTGCGGCTGGATTGCAGTAAAGGGTACACAGAGGAGAACACAGTATTTGGTAAGACCCCTTCGCATCTTCTGTGGGCAGAGTGCCCACCTCTGTGGGAAGTTCATGAGGCTGCTTAGCCAGCATGTATCTATGAGCCAAGGACAAGCTCCATCCAGGGAATAGGATGAATTCTCTAGGTTTACTACTCTATCGACCCTGGGAGGTGGCTGTTCTAGAACTGGATGCAAAAAAGATGAGCTGTTCTGGAGAAGCTACCTTTTCACAGGTAGTCATTCTCTAGCCCCCTTGAAACAGAGGGCTGATTAGTTGGAATCTGGTGAGAAGTCTAAAGTGTTATGTACTCTAACAAAAGTTCTGTCTTTAGCCACCAGGATCCAATTCTTTGCCATTGAAATAGCCCGTAACCGAGAGGGCTACAACAGTGCTGTTTATAACAGTGCCAAGGAAGCCAGCTTGGGTACAGAAGCAGTTAGCTCTGGCTAACATATCATCTCAAGAGACAGGGCAATACGTTCAAACCGAAAAAGGACCCTAGTTTTACTTCAGGATCAACTCCAGTTGACCAATGGACTATTCCTCTTCCACAGCAAGTATAAAAGCACAGCTGCTTCTGGGATTCTGTTCCAAGATGCCCAAAGGATTGAAATCATGCGATATAATGGTGATGTATTTGTGGGCTCAAGTGTAGCAACTGGCCTTTGTACCTTCTACAGCCCGGAATGTTCTAGAAATGAACTCAACATTAAAATTTACAAATGAAAATCAGGAGGTGAGTTCTAATTGCAATCTTATTTTTGTACAGTCTTTCATTGAAACAAGAACTGCCACTTTAAAAGCCATGGGATCATCACATCTACTTCCAGCACAGATTACCATGCTAAGTGTGGCTGCAATAAGTACAACAAGCACAATCAAAGCTGTAGTGGTGTTAAGAGCTACCTGTAAGACTCCTGTCGCAGCTTCAGATTAAGGGAGCAGTGGTCTAGGATGCTCAGGTTACACAGGTACCTCAGGACTTCTTGAAAAAACTTACTTCCAAGTAAAAAATACATGGAATCAGGATGTAAGTCTAGAATTCAGTAGGGCATGCTCTCAAATAAGTGCCCAGAGACTTTAACTTTCAGCGAGGCTGAGAACCTAGGAATTTGGCTTTTCTCAACAGGAAACTGCCAGAACAATTACCAGGTTCCTACATTCTGAAAAACAAATTCACGCACCGTGCGTTAGGGTAAGAGGTGGACAGTACTAAAATTTCCAAAACCAATCGTCCTAGAAAGACCCTACAGCCTGTTTGGTGTAACAGTCCAAATAATGGACATTTGGAATGAGAGTGTAAGTTGGCATCCATCCCATAACAACTGCTCAAACCAAACAAAAAAGACTATCCTCATCTTGCTCCATTGATATTTTCCAGCTATTATGCATGCTCTGGTCTGGCTGGGAATGGCTGAAAGGGGAGACTTCATTCAGCCCAGAGCCTTGACCCACTGTCTTCCTCCAGCTCTACTGCCACTTCTCATTTCATTAAGCAGGTTGGCTTTGCAATCCATATTTGATCTGAAGAGAAGCAGAAATCTACAGCTTGTTTTGAGAAGCCATCCTCTCTCCCCCCTTCTCCTTGCCACCCCCCTGCTTTAAAAAATCCAATGAAGATGATTGCGATTTTGCATTTTAACTTGGCTGCTTTTGAAGGCATAGTCTTCACAATTCTGTTAAGGGAACCCAACCCGTCTTACTCTCACCCTGAATTCTATTGTACAGCAAGCTTCAGTACTGCTAGCATGAAGTCACTCTTGTTTCCAGGCACTCACCTTTGTCTCGGTTAGTGCATGCCCCAGACATTAATTTATATCACACAAGAGTAACACTCTGACCTGGTTCCACACAGCTCAGTAGAAACCACTGAAGTTTATTTGCAGCCACAATGCTTACACTGTATGCAGCAAACACCCTTACAAGTCATCCAGCAATCTGCTCACGCAAAAAGGACCCAACACACAATCGCCAGAGAAAAGGGGGGGGGGGATGAAATTTAGGAGGCGCTATCTGGGAAGAGAAACCCACACAGGTTAGACCTGGGCTAGGGGTGCACAAAACTAGCAGCAAGAAGAGGGGGAAAGTACAAGGCAAACAGCCCCCCCTAACATTCCCCCCACCCAAAAAATTTAAATATCCAAAACACTGCTGCAGCATTAGGGGGAAAAATGGATTGGTGTTGCACATCATTCTGGGCTTGTCCTGTTGTTAAGAACCTGCCCTGATAGCAGCCTATACCCACTCCCACAGTTCTCGACAAAGTTCTCACATGTGAGTAGTACAGCGGTTCCAGGGAAATCTGTGGGGCAGGCAATGCCTAACAAGACTGTTCACTGTGGCTGCCTTTTGGAAAAGAGAAACTAGCTCAGCCCCCAAAGAGTTTATTCTCCACACGTGTTGCAGCAGTTGAGAAACAAGGAGGTTCACACAAACTAAAAGAAGGAGGGAGCTTGGTGCAATGTGCCAAGAAAGAAGCAAAGACACATACCAACTCAGGCTTCCAATGGCTGGCCAGTTAGGACCAGGCTAGGAAGAGTGTGCCAGTAGACAGGGCAAGGAACATACACTCATGGAACAGCATGGAGCATGGCATGGCTTTGAGTTCCTAACAAGAGGGACGATAGGGGCAGGATGGTACAAGTTAAAAGGGATGTATAAGAAAAATATACATTTGGAATTTTACACTTCTTGTGCCTCTCTACACTTGTTACTAAATATAACTCTGCACGTTCACACACCCTCGCCCAGTAGCACGGCAGGTGGCCAGGAGACACAGCTTCCTCACTCACATACAATCCTCACTTCAGCATTGGTGCACTAAACTCTGTAAAAATTTCAGTCACACTTTTTTTTAAACTTGAGTCAATATAAACCTTGTTCAAAATGTTATGAAAAAATGTACATTTTTATACAAGGCAGGCTGCGGCAGGACGCTGGGGTTCCTTTCTGACATTCCCAAAGGGAGTTGCTGGTCTCCCATCGCTTCTCCCCAAGGAAAAAAAATCCCCTGCCCCGCTGAACTTTTTACACCCTCTCCTCCTGCAGCCTAGCCCCAGGGACCAGCAGGGATCAGAAATGCCCTTTTGTCTTTCCATCGGAAAAGTTAACCTCCCTGGCCCAGGCCAGAGAGAGGCTTCTCATGCGATGTCAGCTCATCATGTCGTTGCTGTTTACCCCATAGGTGGAGTTCTTCATAGAGTCATTTACCTCCCGTCGGAATGCAGACAGGTTCTGTGTAAACCTGACAAGGATGCAAGCCAAAACTGTGTTAGGGAAGGGACAAACTCCACTCCATAGACATGGCATATCTGTTCAATACTGATTTTGAACTGTACTAACTATTCCCACAATCCCTTAAAAGGGTGTCCACCGGTAGCTGCTGTCTTAGGTCCTAATTCTTTCTGGAGGACAGTTTGAGAGCATGGTAGAGTGAGGATCTGGTGAAGTGGGCTGGACTTTTCAGGCTCATGTGTTTGTGGGTTTGGTTCCCTGTGGAGATCTTTGCCCCCCCCCCCCGCCCCCCAGACCAGAATAATCCCCTGCCTCTGCTGACAGAGCTCTACTCCACTTTGTCTTGTCCTTCCTTTAGGTCAGGGGTGAGCAATTTGGAGCCCTCAATATGAATTGGCCCCACGACTCCCATCATCCCCGTCACTGGTTATGCTGGCTAGGGCTGATGGGAACTATAGGCCAAAACATCTGGAGGGACACAAATTGGCCATCTCTGACTTAGATGTTCTTTGAAAATCTGGAATCTGAACACGGCATTTTGCAAAGCATCACTTCCTAGGTAGATTTGGAATGTGGGAGCTGCTTGTACCCATTTCCTTGAAACAGGGCCAGCTCCTGTCTGCCTGGTTTTCTTTGCCAGCCTTCCCGGAAATAAATTCCACAAGTGTCTGGGACAGGTTGCCCCCACTGATCATTGCTCTTCCAGTGGCGAAGACGTTGGCAAGGATCATTGCACTTTGTGTGGACAAAGCTCTTTTTCCCCAACACAAGGTGGAATGGCCAAGTCAGAGTCCGCCTGTTACGTTTTGTCTTCTGCACAATAGATGAGGTCAAGAATTGTCCTGTCATAAAGCTGCTATTTCCTCCTTTTCCCTACCTACCCCAAATAATTTCTCTAAGTTAAGCATCCTCAGTTCTTGTAGCTTGAATCACAGGATTTGTCTTCAGACCTTTGTCAGGATCTCCTGCTCACGGCTATGTTAATTAGGGAATGCTAGTTTGCTTTAATGGAAAGGGTGCATGGGAGGCCAGAGAGGATGGCGGCAGCTTTAAATGCTGTATGCAAGTATTTGCAAGGTGCAATGAGTAGAGAATATTGGTGCTTCGCTCACCTAAGAATTCTTGTGAACATCACTCTAGACCCATTTGGTGTCTCTGACCTGCTGGGTTTTGTCCAGCAAGTTCCATGCAGCTCTCCAGTGGCTTTAAGGGAGGGGAACAGAATGCCTTCCTGGAGAGTTGCGAGTGGTCTCTAGGGAGACTCCACCCCACCCCAGTGCTCTCTGTGGGCTTAAGAGTGATACTGACCTATCACGATTCTTGGTGAGCAAATTGCGCTCAATGCCTTCCATGAGGTTTTCAAAGCAGAGGTGCATAGCTTGCTGTTTCTCTGGAGGCTGACTGTTGACTATACTGTTCCTTAGGTCTGAGAAATACTGAAAAAGGAAGAGAAGGGAGAAGCAAATGCAGTTAGCCATCCAAGAACTGTGGGCTGAAAGAAGCCAGAGCCCTCATGTTTAGGACTCCCAGCCCACAGTGAGCCTAGGACAGAGGGACCTGAGGAGTGCCTGACCTTTTCATTGAGGAGTATCAAGCCAAGCAGAGGCCGGGACATGGACCACTGGTTCCTGCAGTCCTCAAAGATGATGATATTCAGCACTGTTGACAGCATCTAGAAGGATTGGGCAAGATCAAGTCAATGGCTACAATTTTTCACAGCTCAGATTTTGAAAGGCATGATGGAATGGAAATTGAGGGGAAATTCCTACTTTATCACGGTGAGGCTCTACTTGAATATAATCAGTTATTATACGTAAGTGGCAGTCTAGATCGGGAGGTGTGTCCCCCAAGCACATCAGAAGGTTGATCTAGCCTGTTCAATGTCACCTGGATGAGCACTGCAATGGGGAGGTTGAGCTGAAGGCTGCTTTTATGCTGGATTGGGGCATAGGATTTCACACTCTTCTTGAGCAGGACCACTTCACCCTCAAGCCTACACTGAAAGTGTATGTGGGGGGGGGGGGCAGGGTGTAGCTCAGTGTGTCACGGGGAGGTTCACATGCACTCTCTGCGAAGGGGGTTCCTGCTCTTGGGAGGTTGATCTGCTGGGCCTTGGGAAGCCACACAAAGCCCACAAGTATACCATTGCGAAGCCTCCCAGAAAACCACCCACCATGTCTACAGCCAGCCCTACATCTCCGTGACCTTACCTGCTGGATCATCTCTGGGTGCTGCTGCATGATGTGCAAGAACCGATCACTTTCCTGGGTCAATGGGGCAGTCCTCTTCTTGGTGCTGCGGGAGAGCTGCTTGAAGAGATAGGTGACAATGTGGTCCAAGCAGGAGCAGCAGCCTGTGCAAACCATGGTGTCTACAAGGACAGGAAAAAGGGGCAGAGTGGGATGACATGGGGCCAGGAATGCTTAGAGCCCACCACACCCAGCTGGGCCACTTTCCTTGCTAAAAGCCTCAGTGACTGGAGCCACCAAGTCTCCACTCCAGAGCCTGCATAGAGCAGGGGGACAGATTAATGATCTACAAAATCCCTTCCAATTCTGATGCTTTAATCCTTGTAACGTCTACTAAAAGGCTTGCAAGAGCACACCTCTGTAGCAATCCTTGATGGTTGGTGTTCCTCATCACAGCACCGACTCAGTGAACATATTGCCCTCTTCTCATGATTACTTGGCTACACTTTCAATTCTGGTATTGTGGTTTGCTTTTTTTAAAATCACAGCAATGATGTGAGCAGTCAGGTGTAGACTTCTGTGAGAGATGGCTAACTTTCATGGTATGTGCAAGATATAAAAAGGGATGATTTGACAAGGGCTTTTTTGTGGCCTTGCAAAGTAGGCAGGTGCATGTGAATCTACAGAAACAACGCTTCAAGAGACGCCTAGAAGTGAACACTGGTGAACAGATCTACGCTGTATGTAATCAACAGTGATGAAGAGAAGAGAAAGCTGCAGAGGCTGAAGGAGCTGCAAGTGGTTTGTCTACAAGATTACTGCTTGGGTTAAGGACCGTTCCAGGAGGTATTAATTTTAGCGTTAAAACTCTGATATAGCCACAGATCGGGACAGCAGCGCACAGTGCGAGGCAGAACCTATGCAACATCCTATGCAGTATTTACTAGGACAAATTGTACAAAACCCAGCCAGTGCGAGACCCCAGCCTCACCTCAGTCACATGTCAGCCAGCCAAGGTAGCCAAACCCATCTGAGAAAGCCCATGGGGACAACCCCTCCATGCCACTGCACCATTCAACACACATGTAGATGAGCCTTCCCCAATTTGGTGCCCTCCAGATGTTTTGGACTACAACTCCCAGCATTCCCGACCATTGGTCATGCTGCCTGGGGCTGATGAGTCCAAAACATCTGGAGGGCACCAGGTTGCGGAAGGCTGATGTGGGGGGGATCCAGGTGGCAGCCATCTTTTCCAGAAACCTAATGGATACAATGGCTCAATTCGGACGACACAATAAACAACTGGTGTGGGGGAAACAATTGTCAGTTGTTTTGACTATTGTGTCATCCGACTATTGTGTCAGCGCTGATCCTCATCCACACCACAGTTGATTATTTATTACCATGTTGTGTGGGGAGTACCCCCTAGGGTTAGGGTTAGTCAACCCACCATTGACTATCGTGTCGTCCGAATTGAGCCATTGACATGAAATCGCAGCACCAGGAGCTGGGTGCCATTGGCAGGGAAAATGCTGGGAATGTTGTGATACGTGAACAAAGCTTTACCTGTACTGCCATGTGATTCTTAGAGTTGTATATTTATTCCATTTTATATGTTTGATTTTATCTGTACGCCGCCCTGAGATCCTTGCGATATAGGGCGGGATATGAATGTTTAAATCAATCAATAAATGTGGAGTTAATGGGGAAAGTGCCTCTGAATAAGAAGGGCTAGAGAGACACAACATGCACCCCACCAAATTTCAGTTACTTTGCTGCCATAAAAGGCAGCGGAGCAGCGACTCCCCAGAGCACCTTCCAGCTCCCAGCTAGCCCATCCCGCCACTGGCTGTAACTTTTCAGGGCTTCCCTTTGGCACATTTACTATGCTCCAGGACACCCGGAGGTACAGAGAACATACAGACTTACCTAGTGCCGTGAGACCTTCCGAAATGGAAGAAAGAATATACATGATTACATGAGGCTCCAAGCTAGCTATAAAATTCATGTGGTCCTGGGTAAGAACTTCCAGTAGTGAATAATAGGACTGGCTGAGCTTAGGGTAATCCTGCAAACAGATGAGGGTAGGGAGAAAGGGGGGGAGGAGGTATAAGAGTTTTCAGGGTCATTTTGTGTGTGGGTGAAGGACATAGACTGACACATCCCACAACTGCCAGCCGGGACTCTGGGAGCAGCGCCACAGTCCATATACAATCCTGTTATAAACCTGAAGATACGACGGCTACCTAAGAGCCTACCTAGGGGACCCCAACTTCACAATTCTTCAGACCTCGGACCCTGCAGTGCCATACGACAGGGGAAAGGGAAGCAAGAGTGACGGGCACACAGCACTTGCTGGCCTGTTCCTTCTTCAAGGCCTTCTTTTCATCTCATATTCTGAACCGATGTTCCACGCCGCCTCGAGGGCAAACCTAACGGAATGGACCTAGTGGCCCCTGACCCCTCCCTTGGCCAAGACAAACAGCAACACTCTGAGGCCCTGTTTTGCTCCGCTGTTCTACCTCTACTGCCACTGGTCGTACCAAAGTGTTTGGGATTCAGTTTGGACCTGAGCACAGCCCGATCGAAAACCATAGAGCGAGGGAAATGCATCAAGCGGTAAGCTAGGGGGAAGTGGCACAGGCTGGTCTTCCCGGGCTCTCTGCAATAGCCCAGATTTGGCTGGCTCCCTATTGCAGCGCTGAGTGTGTGTTCACTGGATCAGGGCAATGGCTGCTACCAACTCCCAGGAGAAAGACTCACTGGGACTGAAAACATTCAGTGTAAACCTAATTGTGGCATTTGTGTGCATTCACAGTATAGCTGAAATGGTGCCTAAGATGGTAAGGCTTGAGAGGGGGCCGCCTGCTGCAAGGCACAGGGCTCAGGGTTGGCGTAGGAGCTGGACTGCTGGCTTACCAGAAGGTCACTGTGAGGAATGGAGAGCAGGAGCTTGATGAAAGTTTGCAAGGCATTATCAAGCGCATCGTCCCCATACAGACGGAAGACCCCGAAGTTGACGTAGCTGCCACTTAGTGCAGCCTTTAACATGGAGAAGCAGATGGAGATCCCTTTGAGCTTCAAGGCATACACTTGATCCTTTGGAACCTCCCCCAAGGTCAGGATACGGTTTCCTGCAAAGGCATTTTTAAAAGGCTCGTATCTCAACACTTCCTGTTATATTTTCTCCTTAACTATCTCCCCAAAATATACACATCCTTTTCAGAAGCCTGCAAGAAAAACAAGAGTTTTGTGGCAAGCACAGAGTGGGCAAGGTTAAGGTCAATTTTTATACAAAAATGCATTAGTATTTTTTTAATGTATTGTTTTTGTTATTTTTTATTTATTTATTGCATTTCTATATGGCCCAATAGACAAAACTCTCTGGGCAGTTCACAAAAATATTTCTTTTATCATAATGGTAAATTAGTATGGCTTGTAATTTCTTGCTGATCACTATGACATTGGCTCTACCCTGAAATAATACAAATAACCATGGAATAACCCAGCACAAGTCTATTCAGAGGGTACTGCCAACTTGTACAATAACTATGGCAAAATGCTGGAGGCCAAGTGGGTTTTGCGCTGCCCCGCACTCAAGTGTGCTTTATAAGGAGAGGAGCCACTGCCCAGTCTTTGGGCAAAGGCCACATTCCCTTTTTGGTGCTTCAGGGCTCCAAACAGCACAATTCTCCTCCTTTGGAGGAGTGATTGACCAAAGAACTCTGCAAACTATCCCCCACACCCACCCCAATGCCAATGAGTTAAGTGTCCCTTTGCTCTCCACTGAAACCGAACCCACACTGAGACTGCGAGGGAGAAAGGGAACGCCTTTTTCTTCGATACCCACCATAGGTCGTTATCATTTTACTGGTCTCCCGGAAGAGCAAGATGCCATTTGGCGAGGAGACATCAAACTGCAGCCGCTGAGATCTGGAAACAAACAACCAAGCGAGAAAGTAGCATCTTGGCTGAGGCACAAATAATGTAAAAAACGAAGCGCTGGAACCTACGAAATCATAGGGCAAAGGTGTGCTGGAGTTACTGGGAGACTCCTATGGAGCCCAGGCTGCGATTAAAAGGGTCTCCATGTTCTCTGGTACGAGCAAATGCAAAAACATCTTTTGTGGAGCAGATTAGGGATCCATCCCGATCAGCCTCGGAATTGCACGATCGAGTGAACCAAGTCCTGCTGCTTGCGCCTCACACCTGGTACCCAGAGGCATGAACATGAATGCCTTGTTTACCTATCACGGCTAATAACCCTGGATGAAGAGATACTTCTAGTTGGCCAAGAACCTCACGTCTGTCCATCACCCATTGAAAATGATTGACAGGGGTCTTTGGAAGCTCTCCTCTGGTGCCTCTGCCCTCCAATGGGAGGTGGCCAGTGGCCAGGGAGAGAGCCTTCTTGACTGTGACATTCCACTTGTGGAACTCTCTCCAAGGGAGCCTGACATGGGACTCTCATCTCAGGCTTGTGATGTATTTTTTTGATTTCTTATGTGCTTGCTTTTAATTCTGCCCAGTATTACTGTCAATTGTTTTGGTTGTTGTTTTATTATTTGACAGTACCATGGAGATTCTTAACTGAAGGGTAGTATACATTTTAAGCAAGGTCTAGGGCTTTGAAAGGACAAAAAAAAGTTACACACTCACTCTATATAGCTGACAGTTAAAACTTCTGCTCATGGCCCCTCCCTGTCCCTACATGGCTGCATCTGATACAGGAATGGGTTATTGGCAGCTCTGTGCAACTCAGCTCTGTACATGCCAGCAACTCTAGCATCTCCTACCTGTTATGCACCAACTCGGCCATCAACTTGAGCACAGGTGTGGTGCAGGCTGGGTCATGGTACCAGAGCTCAACTGCCCGCTGCAAGATTGGCATGTAGGACGGGTAGCTGTGAGATAGAAGCTAAGGAGCCGCATTGCTTCCAAAATCACTTTATAAACACTGATGATGTTGTTGTTTTCACTTGGGGTTGCTCTTAAGCCAACTCCATTTAAGGTGAGAACAGCTAAGTTCAGTAGATCGCTGCATGGCTGTCAGGGATGCTTGAAGGTGGATTCCTGCATTGAGCAGGGGGTTGGACTTGACAGCCTGACAGACCCCTTCCAACTCTACTCTTGATTCTATATACTCAATTTCTTCAATTAAGATTCCAGCATGGTCCCACTGGCATCACGATGCCTTCGTGTCTCTAAGCAAGCATTTTTTCAACAACTCACTCCAGGAGAGACATGTGGCCCCCACAGATGTCAGGGCAGGGGGAATTCTACAGGTGACCACATTTACTTCTTGGCCAGCCCTGGAAGATTAGGTGGTCAGTCTTCCCTGGAAAAAAGGATTAAATCCAGGTCCGGCAAGGGACTCAATTCACAAGGACCAGCAGGCCAAGAAGCATTTCCTGAGTAGATGCCGTATCAGGAGACCCCAGACTTCACCAGGCAGCCTTGAGACCCATCTCCTCACTGTTTGACGACTGAGGCAGGAGGAAAGGAGAAGTACACAAGGATTAAGGATACATCCATTCGAAGAGCATCATAAAGCTGGTCTTGGCATTGAAAGCAAAGGCTATGCCCCTCAGGTCTCTCACTAAGCCAACCAACGTTCTCTGTGTAAAGGGAGAGAAATGGATTAGAGGAAAGATGCACTAGAGGTGACCTTGAGGAAGGGCAGTGGAGTTTAGCCCCGGTCCTGCTAAACATGGACTTTTCTTCCGTCTTTAACTGGGAAGATGCCAAGTGCACCGTATGTGCCTCACGAACCCATGAGGGTCAGTACACCCTCCCACCTCCATCTACCCTCACTGTCTCAATACCCACACACCCTTTGCCATCTAAGGCTGTGAATGGTCTTGTGAGTGCACGGAAGGTATCCAGGAAGGGTTCCCTCTGCCCACTTGCTCTCAAGGCAGGTCTTATACAACATAGGCAAACAAAGCATCGACCAGGAGGACCCTCACCCAAGTCTAAGACACAATGCTGTTGAGACAACAACCCCCCCCCCCCCGGCCCAAATAACTGGTATTAAACTATAGACAAACATGTAACATTGATGGGCAAGCTTGATGCTCCTGCTATGGACAAAGCAACTTCTATCGTACCTTTCAGCTGAAGGCCGTTATCTGTTGGGACAAATGGGTCTAGCTTGCAATGCTTGGTGAATACTCTGGGAGGCCCAGTTTGTGACGACGCCCCCTGTGAGTGTCACTGCCAAATGAGGCTTGTACCTATTCACTTCTTAGAATGTGTCATGACCCCAGGGGGAACTACCGCACACACGGCATCTTACCTGCTAAAAGAGATGCAAACCTTGATCCACCTGGCCAAGGTTAACGTTTGAGATTTATTTTGGTTTTTCCCCCTATGGTGGATGAGTGAAGACCTCAAAGCCAGGGAAATGAACTCTCCTATGCACCCTCCACCCCCCACGCCACCTGAGAGAAGGACATAGGATCTCTCCCTTAATCGCTCTATTCACATGGAAGCCTCAGAAAAGTCTTTGATGGAGGTTGCCCCTAGCCAGTCGCCATAACTGACTACACAGGAAACATTTTTTCCTAGAAGAAATTCTGCAGACACTATCTTCTAGCAATCCCCTGACGAAGGCCTTAGAATAAAGTACGGGCTGAAACACGTCAGGCTTTGTGAAAATAAACATTTTGCATCCTGACCCTAGTCCTGAACACCCTCCCAGCAAACGTAACTGCAATGAGAAAGGTGGTTAGAAAGACAGCAGGCACAGGGAAACTGACCGTAGAGCAGGGGTGGATAACACATAGGCCAACTCCCTTCCTCCAGTGCAGCCCCCATTGCCCCCCCCCACAGTCACGTGACAGCAATGGCAGTAAAGCAACTGGCAGTTTGCCTCCAAATTGCTCTGGCACAACGCAACGGAGGCTGAAAGAGGCCAAATTTAACTTTAATATAAATTTGGTCCTTTTCAGCGTCAGTTGTATTGTGCTGTTGAAATTCGGCCCAAACCCACAATGGCGTTGCCTCCATACCCTAAATTTCAGTGGTGAGGCCTCCAGGGGGGCCCAGGAGAAGGAAATCGGTGTTTGCCCCCCCATCCGCTTTAGAGGCTCAAAGAGTTCCACGCCACTTTGTGGAGGTCCCAAGATGGGAACCTGTTTACTAGTGATGGATTGAGCAATTTGGCTCCCTTCAAAACCTAGTTGAGACTAGCCAATATACCTGGTGTTGCTCGGGCCCCCTAAGATATATGTCTGTGAGGTAATAAGCGTCCCGTGGTTCTTTTTGTTCAAGACTGAAGATGGAGCTGCTGCCTGCTTTATGAGCGTGCGGCTCCTGTTCTAAGGGTGCCCATAGAAAGGTCAGAGGCTCTTTAATATATACTGGGAAATATGGAACCTTATTCCTCTGGCATCATCACAGGAAGTTTTTCTAGGTGGCTTCACAAATGCAGTGAATTAATCTAGTCTCCTCTGGAAGCCAGGAGGAAGACCACTTCCGGGGCATTGCTCTGTCTGGTATCTGCCACTCAGCCTCCAACCAGCATGCTGGATCTGGGTAGACAGACCACGTGACAGAAGGTTTGGAGATGGTGACAGCATCTAGGGAGGATGGAATAGGCCATCTCAGCTAGGCCTGAACATCACAATCTTCTTACAGGGCCATTTGAGCTGTGCCTTCACAAGGACCCTGGTCAGGAGAGCGGCTGATGGGAAAGTGTAAAGCAAGTCCGAGGGTTAGGGCACTCACTCCTTTGGGAACCTCAAAGAAATGGCGTATGTTGCAAGAACACAGTCAGGTATGCCTCAGGAGTGCCAAACTGCTTCCGAGTCATTTCAAGGGATCCAGGTCTTGGCCCTCTACTCACTGGAGCACAGGTGCTGCCAGAGGGAGCAGGTCTCAGTTCCTCCCTAATGACCGGTAGAAAGCCCCCTCCCCCACAAAGCCATTCTAAATGCAAGTAGTGCCAGTCTGACTGTCTAGAGCTCCAGCCAGTTCACACTGCGTTCCATTCCCTTTTGTTCATCTGCCTTGGGTGTTGTTGTCCATTGCCACCATTCTAGAGGCTCTTTGACACTTTGATGAGGGTTGACAGAACATATACTTGGAGATATAGATCTTGCAGTGGGCCTGATGTACAATCTAATCCTGCCAGGGGAAAGCTACCATTGGAATCTTGCTCAGAGTTGTGTTTATGAATGAGATCCGTAGCCCTTGAATGCACGAGTCTGTCAATGGTCACCTCTGGAGGGATGGCAGTGTGCAGCTTGCCCACCCACTGCTGGAGCACAGTCGCAAACCCAACTCCGTGTCTTATCTTCAGCCACAGACAGACACATGTGGCTTTTCTGTATCCTGACCAGGATGCCATTTATCAAGCAGTCTACCATGACCTAAACAGCCTGTACACTCTGACTGTGGGAGGGGCAATGCTGGAAGCCCCTCCCATGTGGGGCTAAACCATAGACGTTTCCTCTATGGTTGTGAATATATCTGGTGCTCAGAACCAGGAAGGATTCAGAATACTGGGGACTAAGAGATGGCCAAAAAAAGGCAAACCTGAGAAATCTGTGGTGCTTTGGATGGATTGGAGTATGAAGGTGAGCTTCCGTCAAATGTATTAAAGAAAGGAATCCTAACGGCTGTTTGTCTTCCATGATGGAGTGTAATATCATTTCTTCATGCACAATCAAAGACAACTTTTGTAGCCTTCAGATGTTTTGTGTTACAGCTCCATTCAGTCCCACCAAGAATGGTCAAAGGTCAGGGATTATGGGAACTGTAGTCCAAAACATCTAGACATTTGACAAATGTGTGGAGGTGCTTGAGATTCAGAATGGCCCTCGAGTCACCAGTTTTCTTGGGCATAAAAAGGGAAACTGGAGCATATGCTACGGGGTTCAAAATGTACCTCATTAGCTACATCCCTTTTCGTTATTACAAAATTTGTTGCATCATTTGCTGATTTCCATTACTAAAATGGAGCCAGTTTATTTCTGTTATTCCCATTTGACTCAATGGGAGATCCAGTGAATCTGTATGTGACTTCAGCATTTTTTCATTTTAATAGCATGAAATTTCTCAGCATCCTACTACTAATTCAAGGCCCCGAATTCCCCATTTTATAGGCCATTAAAAGGTGCACAGACCATGTCTGTTAACTTTCTCCCACGCCTTCCTATAACATTTCTGTGAGCTGTACAAGCTGTTCTGATCTGCTTCAAAGGGATTTTTAATTCAGACCTCACTTGTTTGAATCTCCATGTTTTTATAATCAAAATTAATGGAGCTCAGTGGTTTCATTTTCATTTGTTTTCAAAACAAATGCACACCACTAGCATTTGCCCAAACATTTCTGAAAATCTGGAACTACTTCTATGATGCTGATGTCAAGGAGATGTTGTAACGCCTGTGCATCTAGGGTGACTTTTTCTACAAACCAGGAGCTCAGCAACAAACCAAACTAACGTCTCTGCCTGACTGGTGAAAATTTGTACTCAGGATTGTTGCTGGTGCCCCTCCCCTCCCAACTTTCCCCATGGGCTGGAATTTTGGTTTGTTTCTAGAGGGTTGAGACAACAGAGATCCCTGATTTTACTCTGTGGAGAAGAAGCCCTGAAAGAACAAAAGGAGCCATATTCTCATTTTACAGGTTTGCATTCCTCTTTCCTAGGAAGATAGATAGCATTGCCTTCTGTTTGCACCAAACAGTTTGGAGTACGGATAAGGATCTGCTGCAATACTAATCCATTTTTCAGTGCTTTAACCATAAATACCTTCTAACCACTACATTTGTTGCTATGTGGCAAACGTAGAAATGTGTAGCATGTAGACTAGCAGCATCTGCTGCCCACGACAGTTATATTAGAGACTTGCAAACTCTGGTCCAGCCAGGGACCAGATCCTGAAAGAGAAGCAGCCCAGTTGCAAGGCTCCTCTCTATTCCTTCCTGAGATACCAAGTGCCATTGCTGTCCCACCCGCAGTGAGAGATGGTGAGTGTGCCCTCGCTGAGGTCTGTCTGCCCACCTCTCCTGAAATGAAGTGTGCACTGCCACCCCTTTCAAGCCAGGAGCGTGCTAGGAGCGTGATGGCTTTGCAGCCCTGACATTGGTATTCTGCAGCCACCTTGAGGCCTTTAGCCAGGGCGGAAGAATTTAAACTGCACATGGCAAAAAAGATTATGGCCAGTTCCCTTCCACCCTGGCTGGCTAAGCAACGGAAAAAAAGGGAGTAAAAATCCCAGTAGGCGAAAGAAAGCAATAAAACCCAGCATGGCAGAGGGTACTCCTGATAAACAACCCGTCTCAAAAGCAGGTGGGACGAGAACTGGGAAGGGTTCAAGTTTGCAGCGTTTGTAGAAGCTCTGCCTTGAGCACAAGTTGGAGGAGATAAACACCCTCCTCCACCAACAGGTATCTGCTCCAGATTCTGGAGGCTGATGATCACTAGAGGGCTGGCTGTTGGTCGGAACTGGCTCTACATTGCCTGAAGGCTGGTGAGGGAATGGCTTCAAAGTTGGGGGTGAAAGCTGGAACCTTCCTTACTTTTGCCTCTTGCTCGTTGAACGTGTTGGTGCTGAACATCTGTGCCACAGTCTCAAAAGCAGCTGTGAGGGGCAGCATGAATTGCTCGTACTGATCCTCATCCTCCCCTGGAAGAGAGGCACGAAGGACTATTATCTTTTTCGCCTTACGACAAGACACTAGCCCCACCAAAATGGCCCATCTAGTGGATCTTGGGGTACTAGCATACACAAGGTGAAGATCAACAATGGCAACAGACAACCACCACAGCAGGGCCACCGGTTGGGATCTTTTTTCAAATCCAGCAGATTAACTGCCCCCACCCTTAACTAAATTAGTTATGATTAGAACACGAAGCGTTCAGCAGCTTTTTCTTGGGTCTGTAAGAATGGGGTGCAATACCTAGGTCCACCATGAGGAGGCGCCCAAGCGCAGTGTAGAAAGTTGTCCGACATCTCATATCACTCAGGTTGGACTGATTGTTAATGCCCAAGAACGAAAAGTGCTCACTCTGTCGAAGAAGAACAAGACTCATGTTAAACAAAGATCAAAGGACCGGGGGGGGGGGGGGGGAGTGGGCACAGTGGGTGTGCCTGGTCTACGGGAACCTTGATCAGCCAGGATCACAGGCCCCCTTTATCACCATCTCAGAGACAAAAAGCTCTCATGCTTCCAGTCTAGAACTTGCAGCCTGGCACAGAACCCTGATAATTCTAGCTTTCCATAGTATTTTTGCTTCTGGATGCAAATACGGGTTCAGTTAAATTGCTGCCAACCACCCAGGGGCGGTATGGATACAAAACACATACATACATACATACATACAGTGAGTGGCTCCAATAAAATATTTAACAATGCACAGGATTTTCACTTTGTTTCCAAGTGTGATATTTTAGATAAGGTTTACAGTTCTTTAAATTAACAAAATATACCTCCAACGATAGAACTGTGTATAGCCAACATTTTCATTTTCAAGAGTATTTCTGCTTAGTGAGGCATGCATGATTTGTGGTCCTTCAATCAGCCTCTTTTCTTTCTATGTGAAATTGAATGCCGTCGATCCTAGACAGCCAAGGAAATTCCTGAAGCCATCCATGCATGCAAGACAGAGAACCACAGCAAGTCTGTAGTGGACAGGAGTCCTGGCTTTGAACATGGATGACTCCGATTCAAATCCCCATGCAGCCTAGAAGGTGGCGGCTCCTTGTCCCTTAGTTTAGGAGTCTTCAGAGGGTTGTATGGATGATCAAATGAACAGTCAACAGAATCTAGCAGCTCTGTGAAGCCTGACCTTATGAGTTTCACACACCTTAGAGCCAGATACCTGTTTAGCACCTTGGAGAGGGTACAGAGAGCCTCCCTACTGGGATCTCCACTACATCTTGATGAGAGGCAAGCCTTTCTGCACAAGCAGGGGTGGGGAGAATTTATTTAAAATACATTTATATCCAGGTCGAGACAGCTGTCACATACTCGTCAAACAATTTTGCTCACTCTCCAAATAATGCTGTGCATTCTTCTTTGTGTACAACTTCAGGTGCTTTGATGCTCCAGATCGAGAGTTGCTGAAGTGTGTAAAGGAGCGAATCATGAGGGTGCCTAGACCATTTTGAGACCAGAAGCCCATGACTGTGGAGGCGAATGGCCTCAAAACAATATGCCAGGGGAGGGACAAGGAAAGAGGCCATCATAGGTATTTAGAGATGCGCTTGTGAACGGTCACCTGTGTGGTCACCTGGGGAACGTAAGAATCTTTGGTAAGGGAGGCACGATTTCACAAACTGAAAGGAACTTGGTCTTTCTTTTTCAAGGCTACCGACAGCCCCCACATGACTAGTATAGGTGGCAACAGGCTGGTGAAAACTTCTGCAGGCTAATAACATTAGTGAAGTTGTGGAAAAGGCTAATACAGAGGCCCAAGCCATTCCAGGGATTCATAAGTGAAAAACTGCAAAGACATCCCAGTGGTCTGGTGCTATCAATTTATTAGGAAGCAGGATGCTGTGTTCTGCTTAAGAACGGAACTGCAGGCTCTCAGCAATTCTGAAGGGCAGCCTAGAACAGCCCATCCTCTGGAATAACTCACACGCTGCAACCCTAGCAAGGCTGAAGAAGCTGGATGTGGCTTGAGACGGAGCAGCAGCCCCAGCAAAGTCCTCCCCCTGATACAAGTTCTCCTTCTGCCTTCACGACCTCCAGTTACGCTCTCCACATCTCTTTCATCATCAACTTGGCAATGCAGAGGCCTGCCATGGCCATCAGAGGCACTGGGGCAGGAAAAGCTACAGGAGACAGTGCGGCACTAGCAGGAGCCTTACGGAGGAGACACACACCAGCAGCCTTCGGACTAGGCGCTGGGAACAAAAACCACCCAGAACAATCCCACTGAAGGTCAATGTCCTTTGCAAAAAGAATGCTGAAGAGACCCAGCCCAATGCAGGCAAAGTGCCAAAGAGAACTTACGGTGTTGTGGAGAACTTACTGTGTGATTGTTCAGCATGAACTGCACGGCACTCAGTTTCACTAGTTTCCTAACACTGCTGTAGGTAGAAATGATGTTAAGGAAAGAGCAACGCGACCTAGTCAGTCATTAGCCTGGTTAGAAAAAACCCTGGAAGGATTGGGGGGGGGGGTGCTCTTGTCTTCAGCATACAAATATAGTCAGTAAAGACAATAAACACTACCTGTCATAGGATATAATATTCTTCGTATTAGCTTGGAAAGCTGTAATTATTTTGCTCTGAAAGCAACCGTGGAGTAGCCTACAGTTTGCAGCAGCCAAGCTGAAAGTGCCAATTTCTCTTGGCCATATGAGGAATTGGTTAAAGGAGGGGGTGATTTTGAGACGGATGGCAGTTCTAAGGGAACAAGCTGGACATGGGATGGTGGGCACTGAGTAAGGAATCTCAACTCTGCCTGAAAACTGCATGCTTGCAGTGACATATGAGAGTGGCTTCCAAGCCACTTGTGTTCCATGACTTCCAAGCCAGCGAAGTCAGCTGAAAAGGATATCCAATGGAGAGATCGTTGAGCAGCTGCAGTGTCTTGGAGGTGATTGGTTCACACCGCCCCCAGTACTTCAAGTTGGTAATGCTACAAGAAAAATTCACTCAGTTCACAGACGGCTTTCCTCTCTCTCACCCATCACCATCCTCCCCTAAATCCACAGGCAACACAAGCAAAAGAGTACCAGCATCAAGTCACTGTACTTACGTTTGGTGGACGAGGAAATTACCCTTCAGATCATCTCCACTACTTGGATCCCAAAGCTACACTGGCCCAAATGCAGCCCCCTGGGATGCTATGGCACTGCGGGGCCGATTTCTGCCGCAAGGGCAAGAGCACGCTGTGGCAGGGACAACAGGCACCCCCTCGGCAGCTTCACCTTCGACTGTCAGCCACAGAACTCCAGGAGCCCTTGCGGAGTCCAGAGGCTTACTTACCCACCAGCCACGAACCGCACGCTGCACAGCAACGGGGTTCCGCCTGGGGGCTAGTGAAGTCGCTAAAGCCCTACCACCTCAGCAGCCCCTGGAGTGTTCGACTCTAGCCAGATTCCCAAGAAGGAAGCCTTCCACTACTTCGGATGGAGCCATACTTCTGGCAGGAGCAGCTCAAGACATTCTGCCACCTGTGGAGGAGCAGTGGCTGGTGTTTGAGTGCCAGAGTCAGAATACTAGGTTTTGTTCTGGCTGTACTTTCATGTTGTGGCTTTAAGCTTACGTAGTTTATATTTTATGCTGTACCTTGTGGTTTTAATTTTTGTGAACCGCCCAGAGAGCTTCAGCTATTGGGCGGTATAGAAATGAAACGAACGAACGAACAAATAAATAAGCTCCCATAATCGCCTCTCCCAGTCCCTACCAGTAAAAACAGAGTAAGAAAGCAGATAAACAACAATTTAATGCAAATACCAAACCACAGCATGTCTACTCAGAGGACAGCAGGAAAAGCCTCTGCAGTAAACGGGGCTGAATCACTCAGCAGCTCCCTTCCCAGGCCAGCAGGGTCCCCTCTACCCTGCAGGGAAAAGCTCTTCTCTTCAATCAGCAGAGAGGCAGGGTTTTAAAAAGAGGAGTATCCAGTGGCAAAGGCTTGGCACGCCCAGTTTAAGAGCCCCCCTGCAGGTTGAATGATCATTGTTCCCGCAGCCTAATGGAAGGGACAGCCGTGTCAAACTGGATCTTTTAAACAAATGGATATAGTGGAGCAATGGAATCCAGTCAGAGCTGAAGGTCTGAGATACACAAAGTTGCATCTCACCAGCCTTGCAAAGTTGTCCATGGGATCCTGATGAGTACCCGTGCAGCCATGGGGCAGCAAGGTGCCTTGGGCCAATGACCCATCCCTCTTTCCAGAGTGCAATTGCTTGCAGTTGTGGGCTTGAACCCCAGTTCCGCTCATAAGAGAAAGTTAACAACTCTCATCACCTTGATGTTCTTTCAGAACCAGGACTAACTGAGAGCCTCTAGGAGAGTACTGAGGCCAGTGTGCAAGAACTGTCACACAGTGCAATCCTAAACCTTGCTGTGTTCAATGGGACTTACGAAAAAGTCCATGTGTGTTTAGGATTACAGCCCTGTAACTAAGTAAGGCTGCAGCTGGTCCAGTGGGATAACCCAATTATAAGCATGGAAGACTCAATTCAGTAAACTGGAAACATCGACAAATGATCACACACACACACCTCCCCCCCTTTTAATGGACTCTTGCATATTTCTCTTCTGTGTCTGCTCTAAAAGCGACATGTTGCTCTCTTGAACTCTCCACCCCCCAGCACTACTCTACCCCTCTCCCTGCAGCCGCTGGCTGTTCTGGGCTCTCCCAAGAGGGGGAAACTGGCAGACCCCCCTTTCGCTCTGGCACCCGCTCCTTCTCCCACTTCAAGCTCTTGTGGCAGCCCACGTAAAGGTGCTGAGTGAGTGACAAGGGACAGTAGATTTTGTGGGCCATGTGTGGTGGTCACTTCCTCTATGAAGGAGTGGAGGGAGGGGGGAGGGCCTTCTCCTCATTCCACCGCTTCGGCCTCCACCTCCCCTCTGCTGGCAAAAGCAGGCGGAAGAACAGGGCCTGCCTGGGCTGAGGAAGGGCTGCTCCCCCTGTCTCTCCTTCCTCCCTCCACCACCAGTTTATCCTGAGGTAGTTTATGCAGTGAGCAGTCGCGGCAGAGCAGCTGCGGTGGGAACCTGGCCGAGTTTCTCCCTCTGGAAGCAGTTACTGTGCTGCTTCAATCCAGGAAGAAAGAAATCAGCTGCCAGGCTAGCCAAGGAAACGGGCAGCCAAGCCAGGGGCCAACCTGGACCATTCTCAGGACATCACAAGAGCCCTGGTGCTGGATCAGACCCAGGGTCCAGGTAGTCCAGCACTTTGTTCACCCAGGGGCCAAGCCAGCTGTCGACCAGGGACCCACAAGCAGGACGCAAGTGCCACAGCATCCTCCTGCCCATGTTCCCCAGCAACTGGTGCACACAGGCTTTTCACTTCTCGGGGAGGGGTGCGGCCAACAGGGCTGGAAAGGCAGTGGCAGCATCAGATGAGCCGGCAACCAAGTGGGGGCCATAGTGGGGGCCAGCAAGCAGCAGGCTAGGGGAGCATGGGCTCACTTTGCCGCCACCACTTCCTCCTCTGATTTGCCACTTGGGTTAGGGGGCTCACTTGCTCATGGTATAAGGCTGCCGCTGGCGTAAGGGAAAACCGCCCCCTCTTTCCACTCTTGCCTTAGCAGCCAAACAGCACTCAGTCCTCAAAGTGCCTCCCAATAAGGACACGGCCACCATGGGGAGGGTAAATCTTTTGTACCAGGGCGATGTAGAGCTGGGCATGTGCCTGTCTCCAGGGCCCATGAGCGACGCTGCTGCTGTTGCTGCTGCTGCTGCTGCATGTAAACCCAGGTCCCGTTTGCAGCCTACAGCCAAGAGGCCCTGCTTTACTGTCTTTCTTCAGAGACCCAACTTCTCTGGTACCCTCTGAGGAACCTCAGGGTGGCAGCAAGCAGGAATACTTACATCTTCCCTATGAAGACACTCAGGACCATGGTCTCGTCATTCAGCCCTAGGACCTCTGAGAGCCGACGATACAGCTAGAAGTGGAAAACAGAAAATGGAAAATAGAATTTGCAACTTTTCCTGGAAGAACACAGACCCCTGGAGGGGAAGGAAGCCTAGTATAGACAACACGCCATTTCCCCTGTCCCACCAGGCACTCTGAGAAGGAGCTTTCTGCCACTACTGCAAATGGGGGGGGGGGGGGCTCACTTTTTGGGCTGTGTACCGTCTGCATGCAGACTTGCAGCGGCATGCAGACCCAGCACTAGCATCCCTTGCAGAGTGGCCGAAGAGTTCTAAAGAGGCTGAAAGTCTCAGATACCTTGAGTTGCATCTCACCAGCCTTGCAAAATTGCCTGTGGGATCCTGAGGGGCTTGATGAGGGCAAATGGGCTGAAGGCGAATCTCAATACGATGGAGGCTCTATGGATAAGTGGTTCCGTGCCCAGGAATTCGGCAGGCAGCCGACTCTGGCCATGGTTGTGCTCCCCCTGAAAGGGTGTGTCTGCTGGGGTACTCCTAGGTTCCAAACGGCCACGGGAGGCTCAAGCGGCTTCAGTGGCAAAGGGGTGGCTTGCCAGCTAGCTACAGCTATCCTTGCACCAAGACCACCTTGCCAGAGAAGCCCACACTCTGTTCATCTCCTGACTGGATGACTGCAATGTGCTTTATATGGTCCGAAAGCTGCAGGTGGTGCAGAATGTTGCTGCATGGGCGTTCTCCAGTGCAGGGACGGGAAAGCTCTGCAATGGCTGCCAGTACACCATCCAGTTCAATTCTAGGTGTTCAGTACTAGTGTACAAACGCCTACATGATTCAGGACCCAAGTACTTGAAGAATTGCTTTTGCCAGTACCAACATACCCACGTTTTAAGATCTGCTGGTGGTGTCCATGGGGACCATGGCTGGTGGGGCTTACACACAAAGCAGAGCATTCTTAGTGGTGGCTCCTCCCTAATTGCTCCAGCCCCCCCCCCCACTCTTTGCATTTGCAGTTAAAGACATACCTGTTTCCCCATGTTTTCAGAAAACAATGAAAGTTGAAGGTAGTTATCAGAATTAGTTGTCTGCTTCTGCTGCTGGTTGCTGTTACTGTATTTGTTGTTGATTTTTACATTTTAATAGCGTTAAACATTTTTAAAAACATGTACAAACATTTTTGCTTTTAGAATTGTTTTTAATGTTGTTTTACTGAGATTGATAGCTGCCCTGGGCTCTTCTGAGAGAAAGGGTGGGCTACAAAAATTATAAACAAATAAAAGTTCCAACAGCCTGAAACACACAGAAGCAGCAGCTCCCAATGGAGCGTTTCATGGCTGGAGAGCAGCTAGGCCAGTCTACAGGAAAGCATGATGGAAGTTCAGCAACAAGAAGGAATAGGAGTTGCCCAGAACAGGAGGGATTTACCTTAGAGGATTTTTGCACCTGGTCTCCAATGTAGATTTTCCGGAACTGCTCAAAGAAGCTCAGCATTGCAAGCTCCAGCTTCTCATTGCCTGCCTGTGCCAGACGTGAGTCTGTCAGATTCATGAGCTGAAGAACCCTGGGAAGGCAGCAAATCACAGGGGATTGAAGGTCCAGCAACATCACAGAGGCTCGACAGACAGACAGTGAGTTCCACATTGCCCCTTTCACTCCACTCACAAGGCTAGTGCAAGCAACCAAACACCAGCAGCATTAAGTGCAGACACAACACACTTTTCACATAAGGTTCAAAGGCTAATTACAACTTCACATAAGGCAGAGCAAGATGTGAAGCAGACAGGCACCAGCCACAAGGCAAGGCACTCTAAGGCCATGAGAGAGAGTCATCATTGGGGGGGCAACTCGGAGTCAGGGGCCTTGCTCTAGCTCAAAGGTGGCCAAATGCCAGCTTGTCAAGTCAGCTGGGCACAGTACGCAAGGCACAAGAACAAGGTTCATCAGTGTGCAGGGGGCACCCACAGAACTACTCAATGAACTTATTGTCCCACCCAAAATGCAATGTATGGTTGAGCCTGGGTCTGTGGTCAATCTTAAATGCTCATAATGTTCAAAAAGGTATCAAGAAAAATGATCTTCTTACCCAAAACATCAGGGAAGTGTGCACATCACAACAAGTCACCCTGAAAATGAGCCACAGTGGCTTGTTTCATCCATTGCTAACCCGGGCCAGGCTTCCCCACCACCACCACCACCACCACCGCCGCCCAGAATTGTACACTGACTAGCGGAAATGTGCATTACCTAATGCACCTTCGCACTTGTGCACATTAACTAAAGTGCATTAGTTAAGGCCAATATGTGCAAATCTCACCCAAAGTTTATTTTTTAAAGGTAAAAAAATAAAAGGACAAACTCCTCATTCACATTTTCACACTTTAGCCAGGGGAGGGGATGCAAAATTTTGGTCTGGTCGCCCCCCAGCTGGCTAAATTGGCATAAATTCTGGAAAGTAAAAAGAAAAAACAAAAAGGAAGACAAGGTCTGCACATTCGGAAAATTCATGGTCAATTGCTGCTTGATTAGTACAATTCTCCCAAGGACCTGGGAGCGCAGGTGTTGCCAGCCTGACATACAGTTAGTGAGATTGCAAGGCAGCAAACAGCACTTGGGTTTTCTACTGCTCTTGCCAAGCGACTCTGTAGCCTTTTGGCACAAGCCACACACAAGCCATTGTGCTGGGTTCGCACGTCACAACAAGCCGCTCTGAAAGCAAGCCACCATGATTAACCCAACAACGAGCCATGGGTTCCAAGGGTGGCCTGTGTGCGGTTAACAAATAACACAAATGCCACCATGCTGGGTTCGGATGTCATAACAAGCCACTCTGAAACAAACAGGGCTGTCGATACACTGCGATTGCCCACGTTGTGGGAACTAGGCCATTGTGGTAGGAAATATGTGAGGGAAAATTCTCTCCTGGTCATGTTTTTACCTTGGAATGCACAACTTGTATTTGGCAAGATAAAACCCTACACATAAGCAGTTATGAGAAACTTGCAAGGGGTTAGAGTGGTATAAAGCACACCACAACCTCTATCAAGTTGGGTTCAATTTTGAAGAGCATCATCAGGGCACCGTATACTCTAGATTAAAAAAAAAAGCCCGAGAAAAGCTGAATTCTATAGCTTGCATAAATTACACAAATCTCCAGCTTATTCCATATTCTCAATTGTGCAAGTCAGGGGATGGGACAGCAAAGCCATTCCAGCTCCTCTTGGAAAATGTGCCACATTGGCCACATACTTTCAAGGACCAATTTCACCACCAGGAAGCCCAGAAACCTGCTTTGCTTTAAAAAAAGAAAGAAAGCAGATTCACAGGATGGTGAATTCTGCACTCAGAACAGCGGTTTGGACTTGTGCAGTAGTGCCCAGAACAAAGTGAGACTGATTCACTCACGCAACTACTCAATAAAACTTTCCTTGCTGCCCTTCCTGATTCTACAGTTTTCAACATGAAGAGAAAAGGTGTGTGGCAGTTAAGAAGAGGTGGGGCTGCTCTATTTATTTTATTTGAAATTAATTACTATTATTATTTACATTTATATACCGCTCCATAGATGAAGCTCTCTGGGCGGTTTACAAAGATTAAAAACACTGAACATTTAAAAACCAATATACAATATTTTAAACCATAAAAAGCATAAAAACAGACTGCATTACCAACTATCCAGGGGTCAATTAAAAAAAAACCCTCAACATATGCTGTTAAATGCCTGGGAGAAAAGTAAAGTTTTGACCTGGCACCGAAAAGATAACAAAGTTGGCGCCTGGTGGGCCTCATCAGGGAGATCATTCCATAATTGGGGGGCCACCACAGAGAAGGCCCTCCCCCTTGTTGCTGTCCTCCGAGCTTCCCTCAGAGTAGGCAATCGGAGGAGGACCTTTGATGTTGAATGTAGTGTTCGGATAGGTTCATATCAGGAGAGGCATTCCATCAGGTATTGTGGTCCCAAGCCATGTAAGGCTTTATAGGTTAAAACCAGCATCTTGAATTGGGCCCAGAAACATACAGGCAGCCAATGCAAACGGGCCAGCGTTGGTCTTATATGCTTGAACCTTCTGGTTCCTGATATTAATCTAGCTGCTGCATTTTGCACAAGCTGCAGCTTCCGAATCATTTTCAAAGGCAGCCCCACGTAGAGTGTATTACAGTAATCTAACTTGGAGGTTACTAGAGCATAGACAACTGAAGCCAGGTTACCCCTGTCCAGACAGGGGCGTAGCTGGGCCACCAACCGAAGTTGGTAGAAGGCACTCCGTGCCACTGAGGCCACCTGAGCCTCAAGTAACAGAGATGGTTCTAGGAGAACCCCCAAGCTACAAACCTGCTCCTTAAGGGGGAGTGCAACCCCATCCGGAACAGGTTGAACACCCTCTATCTGGTCAGAAGAACCACCCATTAACAGCGTCTCAGTCTTGTCTGGATTGAGTTTCAGTTTATTAGCCCGCATCCTGTCCATTGTCGCGCTAGGCACCGGTTCAGCACATCCACAGCCTCTCCTGGTAAAGAAGAGAAGGAGAAATAGAGCTGCGTGTCATCAGCGTACTGATGACAACGCACTCCAAAACTCCGGATGACCGCACCCAACGATTTCATGTAGATGTTGAACAACATGGGGGACAAGACTGACCCTTGTGGAACCCCCATACTGGAGAATCCACGGAGCCGACCAATGTCCCACAAACATCACCTTCTGGAGCCGACCCGTGAAGTAGGAGCGGAACCACTGCAATGCAGTACCTTCCACTCCTAACTCAGCCAGTCGTGCCAGAAGGATACCATGGTCGATGGTATCGAAAGCCGCTGAGAGATCAAGGAGAATCAATGGAGTCACACTCCCCGTCTTTCTCCCAACATAGGTCATCATACAGGGCAACCAAGGCTATTTCCGTGCCTGAAACCCGACTGAAATGGATCCAGATAATCAGTCTAATCCAAGAGTATCTGGAGCTGGCCTGTGACCATTCACTCAAGGACCTTGCCCAGGAATGGAATATTTGCCACCAGCCTATAGTTATTAAGGTTTTCCAAGTCCAGGGAAGATTTCTTCAGAAGTGGTCTCACTACCGCCTCTTTCAGGCAGCCTGAGACCACTCCCTCTCACAGAAAGGCATTAATCACTTCCCTGGCCCAGCCGGCTGTTCCATCCCTGCTAGCTTTTATTAGCCCAGAGGGGCAAGGATCCAATACAGAGGTGGCTGCATGAACCTGTCCAAGCACCTTGTCAATGTCCTCGAGCTGTACCAACTGAAACTCATCCAAGAAAACAGGACAAGGCTGTGCTCTGGATACCTCATTTGATTCACCTGCTATAACACTGGAGTCTAATTCCTAGCAGATGCCAAAGATTTTATTCTGGAAGTGCCCAGCAAATTCATTACAGCTGGCCTCAGATGGTTCTACCATGTCCTTGGGGCCGGCATGAAATCGCCCTCGGACAACTCTGAAAAGCTCCACTGGGCGGCAGATTGATGATTTGATAATGGCAGCAAGGTATTGTTGTTTTGCTGCCCTCACTGCCCATGAATATACTTTACTACAGGAACTTACCAGTGTTTGATTGCATCCACTAGGAGTTCGTCTCCACCTGCCCTCAAGCCGTCTCCTATTTTGTTACATCACTCTCAGCTCGGGAGTATGCCATGGAAATATACGAGCTCTACTCAGGAGAGGGCACTCAGAAGCAATCATGTCAACCACCCGGGTCATTTCTGCATTCCACAGATCAACCAGGGTTTCGACAAGAGCACCAGCCCTATCTGCCTTTAAGGGTAAAACTCTCCCATGCACCATCCATCCAGGAATGCCAATGAGAGGCTTCAGAATACAACAACTCCTACCGGCAAACCAGTTCGCCATCCATTGCGTCCTGCTCATCTGTGCTGGCAAATGATACCCGGCCACCAATCACAGCCCCAATGATATAGACAAGCCACGTCAGACGCCCTGAAACCAGAAGAAGCCAGAGTCCTGATCCACAGAAGTGCATCCCTGAGAAGCTACGGCTAAGGATTTGAAGGCTTCATCACTTTTATGTTGGAAAGGTCCAACTACTGGAGAGGAGAGGATTTCCTCAGACCACCAGTTGTCCCTGGAAAGTTCTCCACCGCTTTCCTTTTTTAAAAAAGGAAGGGGAATGAGATTCCACAGCTTTCCTGGGCCAGCTGTCGCACCGATGAACTGTTTTCAGTTAGAAAGAGTCAATTTACATGGCAGACTTAATTAGGCCTTTAATTCATCCCCACCCACTCCAGATAGCCTTTAACAATATCCAATATTAACTATTCCCTCCACCACTATTTTCCCCCTCAAACTGAATCTGCCCAGCTTCCCCAATATCTTGCAGTCAAAAAGTCCCTTACTGTTTCCATGGCTCTATTTTAGCAAGAATTACAACTTTAAAAGTTCACAGCAAATACCTATGACAAGTTAGCAAAATGGTGTAAAGGTGCAGCACAGTCTTAAAGCAGATTAGTGCTGGGTGAAGCAGCAGCAGCACCCATGCAAGGGCACTCATGGGTTCTCTGTCCTGTGACAGAAGAGTTCTGTTGCTGCGGTTTTCTGGGCACTCACCTTCCTGCACAGCTACATCCACTGGGATGGCAGTTGCACTCTGCAGCAGCTCCTGATAGGACTGGGCTGCCTGGTCAAACAGCTGCACCAGGAGAGCACAAGTCTTCTCATATTCACAACGCCCAATAGTGGACAGCTGGTCCAGCTGCTGCTGCACCAGACCCGCATCGTCCAGCGGATCTTCCAAGCCGTCTCTGCGCATGAACGAAGCAGCAAGGCAGAAAAGAAGAGACTGAAAGAACTGGGCATGTTTAGCCTGGAGAAGAGAAGACTTGAGAGCACTCTTCAAGGACTTGAAAGGTCATCACACAGAGGAGGGCCAGGATCTCTTCTCCATCATCCCAGAGTGCAGGACGCGGAATACTGGGCTCAAGTTACAGGAAGCCAGATTCCGGCTGGACATCAGGAAAAACGTCCTGACTGTTAGAGTGGTACAACAGTGGAACCAATGACCTAGGGAGGTCGTGGGCTCTCCCACACTAGAAGCCTTCAAGAGGCAGCTGGATAGTCATCTCTCAGGTATACTTTAAGGTGGATTCCTGCACTGAGCAGGAAGGGGGTCGGACCCAATAGCCTTGTAGGCCCCTTCCAACTCTCTACTATTCTATGAGTCTATGAAAAGATAAAAATACTGCTCACAGCATACAGATTGAGCTGACTTCCCAAAGAGAAAAAAGCCGCTCCTCTCTCCTGCCAACTCCCCCAAGCTCCACGGCGAGAAATCCCTGACTTGTGTCCTCAGGCTATGTGATCTCTGCTTGAGCGCTCTGGAGAGTAACAGTTCAGAGCAGAAAATAGTGGGACAAGCAAGGGCTTCTCACTGGGACCTCGGGAGTCCCAGGAGCAGCTAGGAACCCTCAGGAACCCCAGAGCCATTGCGCCGTTTTCAGAAATCCTTGGTCAAAGAGAGCAATGAGGACCTCTGAGGTCCTTCTCCCATGTCTCAGGTGCCAGCTGCCTCTTTACCTCAATATGATGTGCACAGACTCCAGCCTGGAGGTGATGTACGCTTTCGTGACTTCAGGCGTGTATGTCTCCAGCATGTGTGGCTCTGTGGCTTTGACATAAGGAACAGATGCTGCCAGCCGCTGCCACAGGCTTAGAAGATAGTGTACGCTGTTTGGAGCAAATTCCCAGTGCTGCACAAAGGAAAGGAAGGAAGCTGAATACATACCACTGCTATGCTTGCCAGCACTACCATGCTGGCCTTGGCACTTACAGCATTTGGACTTAATGAAATGGGAACTGTTCAAATACTGAGCAGGTGACCCTCAAACACATTTCAGCAGTGCACAGCAGACGTATTTGGCCACCTGTATCCTTCCAAAGGAAAACCAAAGCTCAGCAATTTGGGTCTTAATCTTCCTTATCTCTCCCCTGCCCCAATATATTTTAGAATCTGAACGCAACAAATGAAGCTCCTTCATTTTCACTCCATTTTGTGAAGTACAGACCTTCTTGAACAGGGCTCCTCAATGCTGGCCACTTAACAAAAGGATATCTTCCAAATAATGGTTCTGACAGAAGTAGCTCTAAGCCTCATTCTCGTTTGCATCCAAGTTAAAAGTGTTTTCTGCTGTAACAAACTACAAGGTTGTATGGCATGGAACACTCCAACAGAATTCTGCATGATGTCTGTTGTCGGGGTACATGTTACTTTAGGTTCCACACCAACAGAACTCTCAATTGACCAGAACTGCTGCTCAGAGAGGCAAGTGCAACCTCCAACCACACTCCATTTCAACGGAATTAGGTCAAGGGTTGCAGGCTCATGGGTGTGCTGCCACACTGCCATGTCTCCCCCTCCTGCGTAGCAAAGGGGCCCGAACAGTGCAGCTTCCCACCTGCAAACTGGTCACTGTGAAGTTGGCAATGAGGCGGATGACTTCAGGGTAGTTTTCCACTTTCACCAGCTCCCCCAGCTGGTAATTGCTTTTCAGCCGAGCCAGAAGCCGACAAAACTCGTGGTAGTTGTTTGGGTCTGACAAGCTCTGAGAAAGAAACAAGTGAAGGCATGGTCAGGCCATCATGACTGAACGGTACACAGCACTGGGGATCAGGAGTCCTTTGCCATCAGCGTGGCCAGGGGAATTTGCGCACTTTCCGGGGGCCCAGAAAGTGCTCTTTCCCGTGCCTCTCCACCCACCCACCCCCTCGCCCATTGGGGCCAAAGGGCCTCTTAGCACTTGTGTGAAGAGTCCCTCCTTTCAGGCCCAGATGGGCAAAGCAGTGGGGGAGGGAAAGCGCATATCCGCTCAGGTGTGCATCAAGCTGAGTGCTCACCGGGCCAGCTTGGCCGGAAGAGGGCTGGCCGGGCAGCACTCAGCGAGCTCCCAGGGAGCTCCCTGTTTGCTAAGTATTAGTGCTCTCTATGATCACCACCCAACCCAGCACCCCTGCCCCGTGCCATCACATGCAGCACCACTCAAAGTGGCTGAGCACTGAGAATTGAAGGCTTTCAAGTAGGTGGCCAATGCCAGGTGAACTCATAGATATATGTGTACTCATATATATCTATATATATATATTTACTCCATTTTATTCTGTAATGTGTGTATTGTAGGATGCTGATTGTGAGATCGGGCTAAAACCTATTTTAGGTTGCCTTAACAATAAAGTTTGTTTGCGTTTCTCTATCTTTGCCCCTCCTTATATCTAACAGAATACATGTGTTATCTTTAAGGTGCCACAAGTCCCGTTGCTGCTTTTCATGCAATAGACTAACACGACTATTCATTTCCAGAGAAGTAGCAAACTCCATGTTCTCCCTTGTGTAGCTGAATCAGCACCATCTACACACAAGAGGGAGCCACCAGCAGACCTGGGGAAACCGAGGTTTGCATAAGCAAAACAAATCTTCAGAACAACACTAAAGGAGGGGCATGGGTTTCCCACACACACAGACACACAAACCGGCCAATGAGGACTGATCATGTCCACGGAATGCAGATTGACTGTTGGGGGGGGGGGGGGGAGAGAGAGAGAGAGAGACAGAAAACCCTTTTGGGTGGGGTGGAGAGGCGGAATGGCTGGAAACCTGAACAGGAGCACAGCACGCAGCAATGTCTTTCGGCCTTACGTGTAATGCAAGCTAGAAGCACAATTTACGAGTCTATGGAGTTTACAGAATCCCACTTTCATTAGCACAGAAACCTGGTGCCAATTTTATTATTCTCAAAAAAAGGAAAGCTCCTGCTACCAGGGCTTAATCCTGGGATGTTTCACTGTTGTGACCTTTTATTGCTTTTCCTTAATTTTGCTTGATGGACTGAAACCACACGTGCCATCAAACCTTGTGTTTTTACAACATCTTAACCTTCGGACATTCAAGTTTCCATTTGGTGCTTAGCTCCATGAGCCTTTTAACTGCTCTCCCATATTTTCTGTGTTTTTCTGGGCTCACATACCCAAGAGTGAGTTGCAGTGCATCCACCTGCTGTTCCAAGCAAGAGACACTCTGTGACAATGTACACATGGTCCTGTTCCAATCCAACGCTTTGACAGACTCACCTGGGGGTTTTCCAGTATTCGCTTGACGCCATCAACAAGATGAGACAGGAACTTTGCTCTTTCTGCATTGTTAAACAGGGATCGACGGACAGAAGCAATTTGCACTAGGCAGGATAAGACCTAAAGGAAGCAGGGGGAACAGAATGGAGAACCGAGAGTTTCTGGAATGAGATATAGTCAGTGAGAAAGGAATGCATGTGGGGGCATACACAACTGCGCGAGCAAAGGCTGTGGAAAGACAATGGAAACAAGCAGGTCACCCTAACTCTTGCACTAGGAGCGGGGTGGATCTTGACGGCCTCCCATATGGCGCCCAAACCTATCCACAGAACTTCCTGACTATCTAGGTCCAATAGCCAGGAATTCCACACTTACCAGAGGTGAAAATGTAGGAGGAATGGAATGGTAGAGGTCAAAAAACAGCTGTAAGGTTGAGGAATCTAGAAACGCTGAAAAGAGACACAAACACCACATTGCTGTGGATGCCTGAACCCCCACCACAATACAAAGAATACGCTGGCAGCAGGACACCGCTTAAGGCCACCTCCCACCTGAGACTCTGATCAGTGCAGAACAGCACACTCAAGCAAGCAAGGCAACTCCTTGTCTTTCATTACACTGAGGGTGAAACAGCACATGATGCGGTACAGCCTGAGAACCCTTTTTCAGCCTTCAAAGCGGCTATCCCTCCTGAGCACCATGGCCCCAAGCCACATTGCCCCCTGCCCAGCTACTAAAAATGAGAACCAATCATAGACCTCCGTGTGTAGTTTTGCCCTAATTCAGTGAGAAAAGGCTCTTGGAAGAGCTGAGTTAAAAGTTCAGAAACAATTAAAGAGTATCATGGCTTGAAGATGCTAGTTTATTTTGACCCTCCATCCATCTTTACAAAAACATCACATGCATGAATTTTAGCTGAAGTATATATTTATCATGGTGGTTATACTTGAAAAAAACTGAGACCCATAAAAAAAAGGGGGGAGGGAAGAGGCAAGAGTTAATGCTGCTTCAGTATCCCTTCTTAATCTGCCATGACTTTCGCTTCAGTTTAAGAGATTTTCTTCACCGTCTCCAACACCTCCCCATGATGCTCCCTGCCCCCACTTATTTGCCCACTACAGAAAACGCATTTATAAACTGCCTCTTTCTCTAGCCCTTTATCCATCCAAAGCTCACAGGGCAGATCCACCAGAGGAACACGTAGGGTGCAATCTTATGGGGATGGCCACAAGCCCCTGGTTTTGGAGAGCGAGAGGAGCAGCAGAGGCAATCTTCATCCTCCACACTCTGCACTTCAGCTAGACGGGCTTTTTGCCCATCTAGCTGAGCTGTCGGGGAGTGAGAGGGAAGAAGGCTGTGGAGGCGGGAAGGTTCCTTCTCAGCCGGCCTTCCTTAGTCCCCTCCCCTTCCCAGGGAACATCCCCTTCACCTTCCCTCCAAGGTCACTTCTGCAACCTGGAGGAGTAGCCGGTGTGGTTCTCCCCGAGCTGGCTGCAAGAGGGAGGGAGGGGAGCTCACTCTCCTGGGCCTGAGGTCGAAGTGCTGACTCGGACCTCAGATCTAGGATTCCGAGCTATCCTGTGGCTTCCCAGACACTGTCTAGGGCCACAGGATTGCTCTCTTCATGTAGGAAATTAGTGTTTAAACCTAACTATGATCATGTGTTATAAGGAAGTACAATATAAAGTTCTTAGTTTTTACAGTTGCCTGATGATATGGGAAAACAGTTTCAGAATTCAATACGGATACTATGGAAAGGCTTTAATATTAAGCAGCTGCTGCTGAATGAGGACCAATGTGATACAGTGGTTGGAGCGTTTGGCAGAGACTTGGGAGATTTGGGTTCTAATTCCCCACTCGGCAATGAAGCTCCCTGGGTGACTCTGGGCCAGTCCCTGACTCGCAGCCTAACCTACCTCACAGGACTGTTGTGAGGATAAAAATAGAGAAGAGGAGGACCATGTGAGTTGCCTTGTTTTCCTTGCAAGAAGGGGAAAAAAGACAGGATATAAATGCAATAATAGCGCAGGAGCAACAATTCTATTTGACACTCGCCAGTAGAGTGTTTCTGATTAAGAATCACCATTCCGGTGAATGATCTCTCATCTGGCCTGGGGTGAGCAACAGCTTAAACATTCTAGCCTGGTTATACTGGTTAGGTTGTTGTGTGCCAGCAGCCACTTTGAATATTGATGGTGAAACGCCCTCCAATGACCCTGCCGTCTCGGTTCAGACAACACAGCAAACCATGGCAACAGTCCACTGGGGTTGAATATTCAAAATGGCCATTGGCACACGCCATAACTCAGCCACAGCTGGCTGCAGTGATCGTGCGAAGCCGGCTGTTGTGTTTCTATAAACACGAAGCATCAAAATCACTTCACGTTCTCTTCTTTCCAAACTCCCTGTAAGACAGAGGTGGGCAGCATGCAGCTCGCCAGGGACATTTGTGTCCATCCCCCCCACCAAACACTAGCAGAATCACCGGGTTGTGGCGCAACTTCCAGCAGCAGTGAGGGAGGGCACAGACATCATGGGGTTCTGGGTGGGGTGGGGGCAATGTATCCCCCAACCAATCCCTGGAAGTGGCTCATCCCTGCTGTAAGATCAACTCTCGAATCGGAGAGAATTGTGGCTTGCCTAATGCAACTTAGGGAGTTTGCAGAAGAGGCAATCTTTGAGCCAGGGCCTTGCCAACTCACCCCTCACACTAGCTCTACAGTACAAAATCTCCAAAGGTCAAAGAATGGAAAGCGTATGCACAGCTTAGACAAGACTACAGTCTGCAACTGACCAAGACAACGGATTAGCTGCATGGCCAGTCTCCAGAAACAGTTGATTTACCAATCGCAAAAGCTAAGACAGGATAGGGAGCAGACCTGATCTCCAGCTGGTTGGGATCTGTACAGTGCAGAGATCATCAGAAGATTCATCCGTTGATGTACCAATGAAGTCAAAGTTCAGGCAATTGTGTGTGAGCTTGAGGAGCTGCATGAGGAGGCCATGTTGGCTTTCATCATTCAAGTTCAGGTTTTTTCCTGAAGCCTACCAAAAAGGAAAAGAAGAAAAAAGGTCACAAAGGCACCGAGACATCAGTGGAGCTTGAAAGCAAAAGGACTCCAGTGGGGCAAGGTGACATGACATTGCAAGCCTCCCCTACCAAAAACACCCCAATGCCTCACTCCTCGCCTAGTAAACATGAATTTTAAACATGGTAGCAGGAGCTACTTTCTTAAGGAGTATAGCTGGAACTCAGTTTTACTGGGATGTACTGGGAAGACCAAGCACGGTAGTACAGATGTATGGGTACATCTGGGGTATGGGTACCCCAGCTTCCTCATGATTGCCCCAAACCAATCACATAGGAGCCCAATGAAAGACAAACAAGGTCTAGCAGCCCCATCTCTTTGCTGTTTCTGTGATTCCCTTTCAGGACAGGGACACTTTTTTTTTTACCAATACAACCTACCTAATTCAACATCGTTATGCACAGGCTGCAGAGAGAGCGCTTCAAGGCCCTACATCCATCGTGCTCTCTCCTTATCCAGAAGTCTGCCATTTTATTTCCAGCAATGTTTGCTCAAAGTTTTGGGAGCTGTTCTCATGTCCTTCTTACCTGTTTCAGTAAATTGCACGAGAGTGTGAAAATATCAAACAAAGATGAATCTCGGAATGAAGAGGCTATTTTCCTGTGCTTGGTCAGGGGGTGTGTAGTGTCTGCCTGGAAGGGGACCGGGGTGGTGGGGGGGAGAGATTAACGTTAGAACTCAAGCGCATGTTAAGCCAACGAATGCCAGGATTCATAGGAGCCATGTCAATAAGGGAACACGAGAGCATCCCACATGCTGCTTTCTGATGGTGAGTTAAACCAAGATGATGCTCTCCATATATATACATATATATATATATATATATATTACTCTAGGAAACTGGTTTCCATACTGCTGTTAACATTTTATTCAACTGCTAATAAAACAAGGTAAGTACCTAGAACCCTAATCTAGAAAGCTGTTGAAACAGTTACTGTCTGCTTGTACTGCCAAGCAAAACTGGCTGCTTGAGCACGTATTCTGGCAAAGCCCAAATTCTTCTGCTCTAGTGTGGGCAGATCTGCCATGGGCTGGCTGTTTTTGCCTAGGGTGCAGGGTGAGTCATCCACTGCCTATCAATAGGGTCACACAATCCCCCCCCCCCCACCTTGGAACGCAGCTACCAACAGGGACCAACCTGGCCCTAACACATTTGCTTTAAGTTCTTGTTTGAACAGAATGGCAAACGATGCATGTGCTGGAACACAAAAAAGAACAGCCCCGTGTCCTAAGGTTGCCACAACCCTTGTACAGCACACTAGAAACAGAAGGTAGGCAAGTAGCATGCAGGAACTGAAGCATGGTATCAGTCAGAAACCACAAGAGAAAGTGGTTTTTTTAAGAAGACTGGTAACAGATACAAATATGATCTCACCAATGCTGGCCCAAGACTGCTTTGGGGACCATTTATTTGGTAGAAAGGCAGGGTACAAATCAATAACATAAACAAACACATTTTGGTATCTATGCTAAATCTAAAATTATTTAAGCATAGAAAATCCAAAATGCACTATCCCAAACACGTACTAATTAACAAGGGGCACAATCCAGACAGACGGCCTCCTCACGTGCAACACCGATTTGTTGCACAGGGCAATCAAGCATCAATGCTTTCTTGATTAAAGCTGCTTTCCTCAGCCACATATTTTGAAATACACTTCCACAGAGCAATAGCATCATTCACTGCAGATCATGCAAGGATGCTAAACATAAACCACTGATAGTGACACCGGTTCATTCCCTGTGGCAGGCAAGTTACTTAGCCCTGCTCCAAATGTAGTCCCACAGGTGTCACCTCAGAAGGCCAAGACTACTGAATGCCTTATCACTCTGGATATGGTAGATGGAATATGCTTGCTTTTGAGTTTTCACAGAACTCTTCATCATTACTAAGCTGGATGAAAGTAAGTTAAGTCACTAAAAAAATCCCCAAAGCAGCAACTGCAGGAACGCAATGATTTCTTGCGATTCGGTAGTGACACTCCCCCGCCCCCACTCCCCATAGATACTGAAGGAGTGGTGGGGCCTTGATTGTGACAGCTCTCCCTAGATCATCGCTGCTTCAGTCCCTTAACATGGAAACCAAAGCCCTTTAAGTGTCTGGAAAGGGGAGAGGTACAAAAGAAAGCTAGACTGAACTCCAGAAGGAGGGCCAGTTTCTTATCACCAACACACATGCTACACAGACAAAAATCACCCCCCCACACACACACACACATAGCAAAACGAGAGAAAAGTTGACAGTGGCTTCACTGAGGAAGGCTGTCGCACTTACTTGATTAATTTCGTTTGTTAGCTGAGACAGGATTGTCACTCCTATGATGCAGTGCTCTACACTGTCCTGGAGAAGGAATGAGAAGAGACAGATTGATTTTTAAAGGGTGTGGTGAGGAGGCCTAGAGGTGTGATGCCATCACACCACAGAAGCAGGAAAGATCCTTTGTTAGAAATAAATAACTCAACCATTGATGGTTTTTGCTAGTCAAGTGTTTCAGTAATCTCTTTTAATGTATTTTAAGGTTTTAACTTATTGTTATGAATCACCTCAACAGGCAGACTAAAAGTATTTTAAAATGAATACAATTAAGCTAGGTCTGATGTGTTTCCCAGAAACCAATAAGCATGTACGTATACAGGGAGAGGTCAGAATCCAGACCCATAAACTTTTCGCATCATGCACCGATTAAATAGCCTTGCACTGGAGACCTACAAAGCCATTGGCTCGAGTCTCTGGCCACACCTTTGTAGGCAATAAATCCCTTCAGGGCTCTAGTCCCACCCCCAATTCAGGACTGTTCCCTATTAGTTCAGATCTGGGCTTGACTTAATTAAAATGCCAGCATGAGGTGCTCCGGCTGCCAATTTGTTTCTAGGCCCAGTTGAAGGTGCTGTTTTTGACCTTAGAAGCCCTATGCAGCTTGGGCCCCAAGTATCTCAGGGAGCGTCTCCTCCTGTATGATCCCCAGCCACAGACACTTAAGATCTAGTGCTGAGGCCAAACGGAAGTCTCCATCAGAAGTGCAAGCTAGGCTGACCTTCAGAAGAAGCAGGGCCTTGGGTGTTGCAGGCCCAAGGCTTTGTAAAATCCCCCTTCAGGATGCTTGACTGACTCCTTCCCCATTACCTTTCAAGAGACAAATTCAAACGCTTCCCCCACTGTGGTAGCTGATTATTACAATGCTTCATCCTGCCATTTCCATTATCGAATTATTTATTTTCATTGTTAGTTTTAAAATGCATGTGACATTTTTAAAATGTTGTCTCCTGCTTTGAAATCCACTGAAAAGCAGGGTATTTTTCCCTCTCTCTGCCACTCTTCATGGAATGCTTCCCTGTCTGCCTAGCACATGTTTCTCAACTGAGGAAAAAAACACCTGACAGAGACAGACTTCAAGGAGCCTCAATGTGAGTGAGGAAGAATTCGGCCCTCCTTCTCCAAATACCCCTCTTGCTATTAAAAAACAAATATTTGCCCCTTTACTTGGCTAGGGAGAAGATGACCTAGTTCTAGAAACCAGGGTTATCCAATTACGTTGGCTGGTGGGAGATTCAGGACAGAAAAGTAAGTATCACAGAATCATAGGATAGAATCATAGAATGGTAGAGTTCGAAGGGGCCTATAAGGCCATCAAGTACTTCTTCACAGACCCATGGTTCACTTATGGAATTCACTGTCCCAACATGTGGCAATGGACACTAGCTTATGGTGCAATCCTATGCATGTTTGGACAGAAAAAAGTCCTAAACATCCAGCATTCCCCTGGGAGTTATAAGACCTTTTGTCTAAAGATACATACGATTGTGTCCTTAGTTGGCTTTAAAGGGAGATGAGACAAATTCTAAAAGAAGTTTAATATCTGAAAAGCTGTCATGCAGAAGAGGGAGCAGCGTTGTTTTCCGCAGCCCCAGACAGCAGGACTAGAACCCAGGGTGACAGTTTCAGGAAGGAGATTAAGAGAAACATTAGGAAAAACTTTCTAACTGCAGGAACTATTTGACAGTGGAATGGCATGCCTCGGGGGTTTTTGGGATCCCATTCGTTGAATGTATTTAAGCAGAGGCTGGGCAGCCACCTGTCAAGGATGCTGTAGCTGCATTGCAGATTCTGCACTCAGCAGGGAGTTGGTTTAGCGGGCTTCCAAGGTCACTTCCAACTCTATGAGCCACGGAGGACAAGACTGTCAATAGCTAGAGGTCATGAATGCTATATGCCATCTCCAGCTTCAGAAGCAGGAAAGGGCTATTGCTCCTCTATCCATCTTGTGGGCTTCCCGAGGGCATCTGGTTGGCCACTGTAGGAAACAGGATGCCTTTGGTTTGATCCAGCAGGGCTGCCCTGATGTTCCCATGTGACTGGGACAGATCAGAGTTTAAACACTTGGATCTGCTGCTGTCATATCTTTTGGTGCTGAGATGCACAGCAGCAATGATGAGAAACAGATGAGGAAGACCAGCCTCTTACTAAGGGCATTACAAGAATCCTTTTGGTGAAACCATTGCATAAGCAAAATGAGAAGGGAAGGCCAACCTGTAAAAACCTTGTGACGTCAGTGATGACATTTCTGAAAACATATTCATCCTTCTGACAGTCGAACCAGCCCAGCTTTGTGATCCTGGCATAGAGCTGAATGAGTGCTTGTGTCACAAATGTTGCCAGCTTGGGTCTGGTAGCAAGGTAGTTGAGCACATAGTTCCCTGAAAAACAGAACACAGGAGCACCTAGATGAAGAGCGGTTAGGGTTAGGATGGAAGCTGCAGCCTAGAAAAGGAACTGGAAATGAAGCAGTAAATGAGGCTAATCCTTAAAACAGAAATGCTATGTTGGAAGTGGCAAGTTCAACTACACCACTATCACCCATACTTCCATTTATTGTGCCCAAGGTAGCCAGCAAAACAAAAAGCAACAAAACCTATACCATGTCTTATGTCTACAACTGTTGCACAACATCAAACCGGGAAGTCACCGTAATTTTTACACAGACATGCCTATGTTACTTTGTTGTGCAGTGAATCTGACCCAGAAACCTAGAAGGAATATGCCTTATCAGCTGCCTATGTTCTGAGGAGGGGAGGCCTTGTTTACCATAACATGGCTCCTGAGGTCCGTTTGGTCATGGGGCAGAGGGGCGCTTCCTCCACTGCGGTGCCGATCGTGTGGGACACATCTCCCCACTGAGATCAGGCAGCCTCCTAGCGAAAAGTGCTCCTGTGGACAGCTGAAAACTCATTTGTTTGCGTGGGGCTTTTTCCTGGCTGCTAACATTGCCAGCGACTCCTCGTTATTTTAATGATATATTTTACTTTTCCAAGGCTGCTTTATTATTTTATTGATTGGTTTTATTGTACTCTGTTCTGATTTTATTGTACTCTTATGTTTTTATGTTGTGCACCACTTGAGTATACGTATTTTTTTTTAAAAAAATGAAAACTGTATGTATTTGGTTCAAAACAAAAATAAAATACATAAAATCTGAAAGAAACATATGAAGGGATGACAGGTGGCTCTGGAAAAATCAAAACCGTCCTGTGGTGAGGCCTCCTCTCCTCTATCAGTAGCAGTAACTTCAGAATAGTTAACTTACAGTAAGGTTTGTCCAGGGTGCCATACGCTGTATTTACATCATATCTGGATTATTGCAACAAGCTCTACGCAAGACTGTTTTTGAAGAGTATTCACAAACTAAAAAATAGATCAGAACATTGCAACCAGGCTGCTAATGGGGGGCACATATGGGCATATGTAACTCCCTCACGGAAATACCTACAATGACTTAAATTTGGTTCTAGGCCCAATTCAAACTGCTAGTGATGACGTTTAAGGTTCTTTATGATACAGGTCCAGGATTCCTGATGGACCACCTCATCCTGTTTGACACTAACGATCTACTGAGATGATTAGAGGCTTCTTGTGTGTCCCAGCATTCACTTGAGGCTGGTTCAATGGCTGCATCCAGGGTCAGGACTCTTTCAGTGGGATGCTCAACATGGCTCTATAATGCTCTTTTGTAGGATAGTCAAAACCTTCCTTTTTAGAGAGGTTTTTGGGCCATAAATGGTTGCTCTTTTTTTGAAGTGGTTTTAATTCCTATGGTAAAAATATTTTTCAGATCTTTGTTGTCTGCAGTTTTAGTGTTTTATAGCTCCTTTTTATAGCGTTTAGTATTGTCAAACTTTATTGAAAATTGTAAAGTTACTGTTTTAACTTATGATTTTACCTGTCTTGTGCTTGTTGAGGAAAGACAAAGTGCAAACATCCTAAATATAGAAATAAATGAAACAAAGTAAACCCATTCCTCTCCTCACACTATGAAGCAATCTTTTAGCAAAGCACACTGAACCCAATTGTAGTATTGACGCATCACATGTTAATGGGATCACGTGTGGAACACGATCACATCAAACATGTCAGCAAGAACTCAGATAAGACAACTGGAGGAGCCACATGGGCAGCAGCAAAGCATCACGATCTAACACCTCGTCACTAGGTGACCGGTGAGGTCTAAGATTCGGAACAGCTGGAGGTAAAACGTTGGGGAAAAGAAGGGGGTGGGGGAGCCCCGTGAGTGCTCCAGCAGCCGGTCTGGATTCTGGGGCCTTTGCTCTCTACTCACGTATGTCTATGCGCTGCTCCAAGGGCAAAGGGTTGTTTGTGCGCGACACCAGTTTCGTGAGGCATGTGGCTGCCAATAACTGGGAGTAGGATGACTGCGAAACAAACACACAGAAGGCAATAGAGTTAAGCAGGGAAAGGGTTAAACCTCCAAAGCCATGTAGTTAAAGGTCAAAGGTGTAATTATGTTCCAAACTCTCATTGAGGCTGGTGGGTTTGATCCTCAACATCCAACTTAGGCAAATTTGCTCTCTCTCTCTCTCTCTCTCTCCCCTCTCCCTCTGTGTGTGTGTGCGTGTAGGTGTGGATTCTGTAATGCCCAGTGCTAGGAATAGTAAGCGAGATTGGAGGTAGAGGTATTTCCATACTGGCCAAAATGTATACCAAGTTAAACTGTTTCACCAAAAGACGGAAGGCAACTGGAGAGGCTTATGGAACGGGTTAGGGTCACTCTGCCACTCCAGGTGTACACAGAGTCAAAAATTTCTGGATCCTGGCATGTCAAAGCTTTCTGTCCACACAAATTATACTGAACACTTATGCTATAATACATATGTTAGTCTTTAAGGAGCCACAAGCCTCTTTGTGTTTCTCCAAATCTATGACTCCAAAATTATCAATGAAAAGTAAAAAAACAATAGAACAGCATAAAAATGGATATGTAATGGTACTTACTGATGCACCTTGAATTCTGATGTATCCCTGAAAGTATCATTGAACTATTCCAGCTGGTTATAAATTAAATCCAAGCTATGTAGACTAGTAGTCTCCTCAAACTTTGTTTGGAAGAACAAAGTAGCAAAACCAGTACAAAAGGAGCAGGCCATTTAATTTGATCATATGGATTTTTGCAGGCATACTTTAAGGATGTTAATATAGATGTAGGTAAAGTTCAGTTTATAACCTTAAGATCAGGAGATATTTTAACGCAATCAGATATGGCAAAGTTGGATATAAATTATATGATTGTGGTTATGAATGATACTTTTGACTATTCTTTTCAATTTCCAGTTCAAGGGGGGGGGATTACATTCCATTTTCAAGGTTGAGGACAGTCATGATAAGAGAATTCTTTATCCTCTTAGTATCTATCTATCTATCTATCTATCTATCTATCTACCTGGTGAAAGAACCAAGGAGGATCTGCTTCTCTACTTGTGCTGCCCTCTGTACAAGGATATTTGATAAAAATGCTTAAGGCTATCTATTGAACGGAGAGGACTAATGACATTCTTTTAGCATTTATACAAACACTGCAATGGCAAGTGATGTACATTTTTAGCTCTCCACACATATATTGATGTCATGACAAACAGTCCCTTGCAACTTTCAAATTTTGTTCTTATGACTTTTATTTCATTAATATCATGGCCTAAATAAAACTGCTGCCTTTTCCTCATTACTGCTGCCCTCTATGTTGCATTTAAATTGCCAGCTCCCCGTTCACTATAGAATTGTGGGGCAATCCCAAACAATATGGCAATTCAAATATAATATGGAGGGAATTGGGCCTTATAATGAGAAAGCAGCATTTTTATTTAGACTGTGAGCCATAACAAAACGGGACATAATCACAAGGCCCAATACCCCCTCTCCCATTTGCAGAACCCTAACCCATCCGGATGATGTCCTTTTAACTGGAAGCTGGCAACATACACTCCCTCTTTCCAGAAGAAGCTGGCACTTGTTCAGGCAGTCTGGGCTATTCGTGAACTCAACCAAGGCTTTCTCTGCCTGGAGCCGCGTGGTGGTGTCAGTTGTCTCATACAGTTGCTTGCACAGGTTCTCTAGCTGGGCTAGACTCTGTAACAAACAAAAGAGAATAATTTGGTTATAATTATTATTATTATTATTATTATTATTATTATTATTATTATTATTTCTCATGGGATTATCACTTTTGGGCTCTTCCATTAGGTGCCCTTGCTAGGAAAACCAGATGTCCACCAGACATGGAGACGTTAACATACAGCCTCCAGTTTTCTGCCATTATTATTATTATTATTACAAATCCTGCTTGGAAAACAAAAGCCTACTACCTTATACTAAAGAACTATGCTATCCTTTCTACGACGCTAACATCAATCTTCCACCGCCCCGACTCCAACGCTCTAGACGCCACAGCAAGTCGCAGAGCAGCCTGGCAGAAACCCAGTTTTCAGTCTTGCATGAGAAAGGATCATTCCGAAACATCAGTACATGCTCTCTTCTGTGACCAGGATTCCCAATGCCCAAGTCACTCAGTTCCTTTCTGCACTTCTGTTAATCCTGTTTATATGCCTGAACACATGATCTGAACCTAAGTAAACCAATATATTTAATTTGAACACTTCAACTGCTTAGGACTCCCAGCAATGAAACACTGGTGAACGACTTACTTAGGCTGGCCAACATCAGATTGGATGTACATGTTCGCTTCCCAATTGCTAGCCGACACAGATACGTTGTTAGGGTAACTAAAGGGCGGGGATTATTTATCACCATGACTGAACAACATTAGGCACTTTAGGCAAGATAAAAGTAGTATTGAGCATAGTGACTACGCAGCAAAGGATCCCTGAACATAATAGATAAAGACTAAAACAGGAGGAAACTTGCATGAAAGCACTGAAGTGCTAGTTGAAATTTCTCAGTACAAAAATCCCAAACAAGATGTATCCCGCACCTTGTCTCCTCTTAACATGTTATATAAATCTGCCTCGTTCACTCTGCTCACAGGAAGTACTATACAATAAGCCTTACAGAAGCAGTTTGATTCTGAATATCACTAGTCATGGTAGTATTCATGATGACTATATGTTATCTCCAGTACCAGAGGAAACATCCCTCTAAATACCAGTTACTGAGGGCAGAGCAGCAATAGTGATGGGTTGAGACACTGGAGGTTGGGATATTGCTGCCATTGGCAGTTGGTGATTGTGTGATTCTTGGACTGGGTTTGAACGTCATGATAAGCCACAATGGCTTATTTAACCCATCACTGATTATTGTGTCATTCGTCAGGATTTTTTAAACCCACGATGGCTTATTTGGTCAAAATAACCCACAGTCTGCAGAGTGGGTTATTTAACCATTGTGGATTATTATGTCGCCTGGTAGTCACCGTGGGTTATTTTGGTCACCTAAAGAGTTGAGTGGCAGGACCGGTTCAGATCACTGCCGCTCTGCTGCTTGCTGGCTTTAGTGTTATTGTACGCTGTCTCCCTGGAGGACAGATTAGAGATGTGACTGAAGGATTGGCAAAGCTCATCATGCCCACTGACACCTATCCTTTTCTTCTCATCCATGTGGGAACAAATGATATTGCCAAACAGAGCTATGAAGAAATCACGCCAGACTTTTAAGCTCTGGGAAGGAAACTCAAGAACTTTAGGGCTCAGATAGTTTTCTCATCCATCCTCTCAGTTCTTGGAGGAGGAATAGAAAGGGAAAGAAAATACTCCAGGTGAATAACTGGCTACAAAGGTGGTGCTGATGTGAGAGATTCGGATTCTGGGACCATGGGCTGCGCTACATGGAGGATGGACTGCTGGCAAGGGACGGGTTGCACCTCACAAGGGCTAGGAAGAATGTGTTTGGCCTCAGCATGAAGAACGTCATCAGCAGGGCTTCAAACTGAATCCTACAGGGGAGGGAGACGTAAACTTGGAGGAAACAATGGATGAAGGCTTATGAACCATAATAGAGAGAACAGCTCCAATAGAGCCCAATAATAGTCTTCAGAATAATGTAGGAACGAAGCCAAACTATAAAGCACATGGTCTTCAATGTCTATATACTAATGCCCAGAGTATGGGAAATAAACAGAACGACCTTTAACTCTTAATACATGAGGACAAATACGACTTGATAGGTATATAACTGAAACTTGGGGCAAGGAATAAAAGGAGCATGATAGTCAGACTCTACTACTGACCACCCAATCAAGGAGAAGACGAGGACGAAACTTTTGAAAAGCAAATTGCCAGTATTTCAAGGACGTGTGATGTAGTAGTAATGGAGGACTTTAATTACCCCAATAACTGTTGAGAGACAAATTCTGCCAAAAGTGGCCGCTCCAAGAAATTCCTGACAGGCATGGTATAAGTCTTCAACAAGGCCAGAAGCTTGTTAAATATAGGTAGATTTATTAAGAATAGTTTTAAGACTGTCAATGTCTCTGCAAGCTTATCTCTGTCAGTTTCTTACGGGAGTAGCTCTCTCACTCCCTGTCATGGCCTTGCAGCTGTAAAAGGTTTCCCTGGGAACCTGGGTATGTTGGAAAGGTGGGGGCCACTGTTTGGGTAGTCACTTGAATTGTAGCGTCATTTTAGTGGGTTGGCACATGGGCATGTTTCACAGGTCAAAGGACCTGACTATCAAGTGGCTTTGAATATGCCAGGCCTCCATTTATGGGGGGGGGGGGAAGCTGAAGAGCTTTGCTAGGTTCATCTTTCAACGCAAGGCCTGAAATCCCTCCCGTTTGGATCCATTTCCATTTGGGATTTTGAAAGCACTCTGCACATGGACTCACTCCTATTTGGACTTTGAATTTCTAAGGATTATGCCATGAAAAGTACTGTGACTTGAACTTGCATTTGCTGTCAATTGTATGTTTGTGACCTGACTCAGGTGGCAGGGAGTTGCCAATGCTAAGCAGAAGCACAGGACTCCTGTGACTGAGACTGTACCTTCCCTGGGCAGATCAGTGTACGGCAGGCTGGGTGTGACTTTTGGATTTCTTCCCTGCCAGACTCAGGTGGCAGAGAGCTCCCCCGGAGCTAAGGTACGTGCAGGGGAGTTCTTGTGCCTGAGATCTGTACCCTACCCATGACCTTGTTTGAGCATTGGTCATGTCCCATGAGTTAACAGCATAAGTTTCATCTGGAGAAGCTCCCTTGGGATCGTTTTTTCAGCCTTTCAAGAAATCCCCTCCCCCCATGTGATTGCCTGAAAGATCGTATCAGGAATGTAACCTAAAGCTTTCTGACTATCATTCAACTTTAAGTGTTTCTGGAGTGCATAACCGTTAAGCTTTTTACCGTGGAATTCCCTCAATAAAAAGAAGTCTCACTGAAGTGAGTGTCTCATGTCAGTTTGCCAGCACCTGTGAATGGCAGAGGGAATGGGCATGCACATGACAGGTCACTGATAATGTTCTCCCTTGATACTGACCAATAGGGAGGACTTAATGGATAAAGTGGCAGTTACAGAAACTCTAGGGCAGAGTGACCATGTCATACTTGAGTTCTTGATTTTAAAGGAAGCAAAAGCTGAGTGTAGCCATACACGTACTCAGGATTTTAGGAAAACTGATTTTAACATACTCAGAACTATGATAAGTAAGGCAACATGGCAAGTGGTCCTAATGAGGAGTTCAAGATCGGTGGGAGCTTTTTTTAAAAAAAATAATTAAGGGACAATTACAAACAATTCCAACAAGGAGAGAAGAAACCAATGTGGCTCCACAAAACCAAAGTGGCTCCACAAAAAGCTTAGAGGTGACCTGAAAATAAAAAAGGACACATATAGGAAGTGGAAGGAAGGCCAGGCTACAAAAGAACAGTACAGATAGGTAGCACAGATGTGCAGGAATGACATCCGGCAGGCTAAAGCTAAGAATGAGCTGAGGCTAGCGAGTAATGCTAAAAGCAACAAAAAAGCTATCTTCAGGTACGTGCATAGTAAAAGACAGAGAAAATAAATGGTGGTTCAACTACTCAATGAGGATGGAAAATTGATAGATGACAAAGAAAAGACCTAAGTGCTCAATTCCTATTTTGGCTCAGTCTTCTTTTAAAAGCAGGTCTATGATCCCCCCCATTGGCAAAAATGAAGTACAAGCTGAAGGGGCAGAATTGACGCTTGAGATTTATAAACAAACGGTCAAAGAACACCTAATTCCTTTGAATGAGTTCAAACCTCCAGGGCCCAATGAAGTGCATCCTAGAGTATTAAAGGAGTTGGCAGAAGAACTCTCAGAACCACTCTCTACTATCTTTGTGAAATCGTGGAAGACAGTGAAGTGCCAGACAACTGGAGGAGGGCTAATGTTATCCCTATCTTCAAAAAAGGCAAAAAGGAGGAACCAGGGAACTACAGACCAGCTAGTTTGACATCAATCCCTGGGAAAAAAATTGGAGCAGTTTATAAAACAGTCCATCTGCAATCACCTTGACAACAATGCAGTGATTACTAGAAGCCAGCATGGATTTGTCAAGAACAAATCCTTTCAGACTAATTTGATCTCATTTTTTGATCGGGTAACCTCCCTTGTGGACTGTGGGAATGCTGTGGACAGAATATATCTTGACTTCAGTGAAGCTTTTGACAAAGTGCCCCATGACTTTCTGATTAGCAAGCTAGCTAACAGTGGGCTAGATGGAACAGCTATTAGGTGGATCCACAGTTGGCTACAGAATTGGAATCAAAGAGTGCATATCAATTGTACCTTCTCAAACTGGGGGGAGGTAACAAGAGGGGTACCACAGGGCTCAGTCCTGGGCCCAGTGCTCTTCAACATTTTTATTAATGATTAGGACGAGGAGGTGCAGGGAATGCTTAGCAAATTTGCAGATGACACAACATTGGGTGGAATAACTAATACCCTGGAAGACAGAAACAAACTTCAAAGTGATCTTGATAGGCTTGATCACTGGGCTGAAAACAACAGAATGACATTTAATAGGGATGAATGCCAAGTTCTACACCTAGGAAAAAAGAAACCAAATGCATAGTTACAAGATGGGGGATACTTGGCTCAGCAATACTACAAACAAGCGAGAAGGATCTTGGGATTGTTGTAGATCACAAGCTGAATACGAGCCAACAGTATGATGTGGCTGCAAAAAAGCAAGTGCCATTTTGGGCTGCATTAATAGAAGTATAGCTTCCAAATCACGAATGGTACTGTTTCCCCTCTATTCAGCACTGGTTAGGCCTCATCTTGAGTATTGCATCCAGTTCTGAGTACCACACTTCAAGAAAGATGCAGACAAGCTGGAGCGTGTTTAGAGGAGGGCAATGAGGATGATCAGGGGCCTGGAAACAAAGCCCTATGAGGAGAGACTGAAAGAACTGGGCATGTTCAGCCTGGAGAAGATAAGATTGAGGTGAGACATGAGAGCACTCTTCAAATACTTGAAAGGTTGTCACATAGAGGAGGGCCAGGATCTCTTCTCGATCAACCCAGAGTGCAGGGCATGGAATAAATAGTTCAAGTTACAGGAAGCCAGATTCCAGCTGGACATCAGGAAAAACCTCCTGACTGTTAGAGCAGCATGGCACTGGAACCAATGACTTAGGGAGGTCATGGGCTCTCCCACATTAGAGACATTCTAGCAGCAGCTGGACAGCCTTCTGTCAGGGATGCTTTAAGGTGGATTCCTGCATTGAGCAGGGAGTTGGACTCGATGGGCCTTATAGGCCCTTTCCAACTCTACTATTCTATGATTCTATGAATACACATTAACTTCACATTAATTTGAGGCAAATATGCAATGCAAAACAGCCCTTCGCTGTGGAACTTAAAATATTTGGGAGCCTGTCTGATTTGAAACATTATCACCTATGGCAAGTAAAGCATTTTTGTTCCAGTGGCCAAGGACTTACTAACATTTATAAACACAGGTATGCTTAAACTCTTCATTCAATTAATCGTGCCCATTATGCTAAAATGCAAGAACAGAAAGAAACGAACACAACCGAAGAACCAAAGCCCAGGACTTCATACTGTAGGAGCTCATTCTCAGAGACAAAGCTTTGCAGCAAAAATGAAAGCAGTTACATGGATGTAAAAGTAATCACTGTAAGAATGGCAACTGTTTGACAAATGCAGAAGGGATTTCCTAATGGCTATCCTCAAAAGGATGTGTCCCAGACTGCAAGGTTTCTGGGTCTTAAGATGGAGTGGTTCATGGTTCAGAAGCCAGGCATTTGTTTTCGAAAGAATAGCTGGAATTAAGTCCCACTATAAGTTGGAATACCTGCATAGTCTCATTTTGCAATGGCTACCAACGCCCTCCTGCTCCTAACAAGAGTTTGTCGCCACTTCAACTGAAATTTAGAAGAAACTGTCCTATTTCTTCCAATTCAGTCTTCTGTATCTGGATGTCAAAAATCACAGCTACTAGGAAGGGTGAATCAAGCTATAGGCAGAACTTCATGTCACCTGAGCAACAAGCAGCGACAATAGGCACTCTTTTTTTGAGCATATTTTTCTGGACTATTCATTGTTTCAAGCATTGCTGAGCTGAACTATTTTAACACTCCTTGAGGAAAGGAGGAAGAAAGCACAGGAGTCTTTCACAAAGCTATGAATAAAATGTTAACAGGAATGAGAACTTGTGCCCCTCCAAATATTCTGACCTACAACTCCCATCATCCCTCACTGGCTATGATGGCTAGAGGTGGCGGGAGTTGTGGCCCTCCAGATGTTTTGGCCTACAAGTTGCCCCTCTCTGGTTTAAAGGAAGACTGGACTCAGTTCACAGACTTGCACCTACTTTTACTGTCCCTCTACAATGCAACCTAACCAACCATGTCACCTTCACATTTACAATGAAATAGACAGCAACTCTATGGCCAGATTTGTTCCCCACAAGTGGCAAGTTTAGATCACCACAACATACAGAGACATCCAGTCAGAACACTTCCCCGACAGATGCATATCTATAGCTAGCTCACAGCCAAGGCACTTCCAAACCTTTGAGTATGCAGAAGACATGTTAACCGCTAAGACCACTTTGAGCACATATGCTTCAAAGTTTTTATTTTATAACTGGTACTGCACACTGTAACTATAGAGAGAAGGAGTCTGTGCAAGACTGGTCATCCTCCATTTTATTTTATTTTTTTACTATACAATCCACAGTCCAACATGTGTTGAGTGTGTTCTCAGGACCTCTTAGCAGAGATGGAATAACTGATCTATGTCAACAGTTTCCAGAGATGTAACCATGAAAGTCTTTCATGGACCAGAGTCTACTTTATCAGATGCATGAAATATGTTGTCAGATGTAAAATGCAGTGCAAAAGATACAGTCTCTGACAACTACATTAAAGTAAAATATGTCACGATACTTATTTTACATAAACATCTAATGCAATTGTCACAGCCTGTGTGTTTCACATTTCATTTCTCTCTGGTCTCATTGCTTACCCCTCTCCTAGAGATTGGAAAGCCTGGAAAAACACAGGAAAAATCCAGGCAAGTCCATCCCCCCCCCCCCCCCCCGGCTCCTTTTTTGTTTTTTGTTTCCATTAAATTGGAAATACGGAACAACTTTGGATTATGAAATATTTTTGTTCACCATTATCAATAAAATGTTTAAGACAAGATGTTCATATATGGTTAACCAGCTTTTACTCTCCCAAAATGATTCCTCAAAACTACATAATGGGGGAAAATTATGTAAGACTATATATATATGGAAAGTTTGAAACCACAGGGGGAGAGAGAAACATTGCATCCCGCCGCCGCCGACACATGTGATGAAACAACATGTGGGTTAGCCCTTGTATGCTTATTTTTAAAAATAAATACACCAGAACTTTGAGGCTTGGATCTATGTAACTCACTGCCACAGTTTTTAATAAAGTTCCCAATTTGACCTCACTGCTAGGGAATGCTGCCTCAACTATAAAACTGCTACCAAAATAAACTGTCACTATATAGACATCCAATAGTCTGATTCCAATGATACAGGCATAGTTCTGACACCACCATGAGAGACAAACTTTAAAAAAGAACAAAAAATAGTGTTTATCAAAAGGAACAGTTTACAAAACTGAATGTCACACTTCACATGACAGGTTGAGATTGCCTATACATTAGTTGTTGAGGAACATGGGTTGGAGGGTGCTGTTGTACCCGTGTCCTGGTTGTGAGTTCCTGGTCGACAGCTGTGTGAACTGAGTGCTGGACTAGATATTTCATGCATCTGATGAAGTCTGCAATGCCATAAAAAATTAGGAAAATAACATTCCCTCCACTGCCAGTTTTTCCAACAATTCTCCTACGAGGAAAGATTACAGCAGTTGGGGTTGTGCAGATTAGAAAAAAGGGGCGTAAGGGGAGACATGATAGAGGTGTACAAAATTATGCGTTTAGTGGAGAAAATGGATAGGTAGACAGTTTTCTCCCTCTCTCATAAAACTAGAACCCAAAGGGATCATCTCATGAAGCTGATTGGTGGGGGATTCAGGACAGATAAAAGGACGTCCTTCACACAGCACATAGTTAAACTATGGAATTCACTTCCACAAGAACATCTCTGGCTCTCTCTCTTTTGCTCGCTCTCAGTACAAAGATAGGGAAGGGCTGCATTTGGACAACACAATAGTCAAATATGGTTAATAGTCAACTTCACGGATGATTATCAAGGGGGTACTCACCACACAACACAATTATAATCAAACGTGGTGTGGATTAAGGCCAGCATTGAGTTGACTATTAGTCAATGGTGCATTTGATTGACACATCCCCTGTCCTCTCCCACCCCGTCCTCTCCCACCCCCTCAGTCCTCCTGCTGGTATCCCATCAGCCATTGCAAGTTCTGTCAGCTGGACTTGAGCGGCAGCCGCTGCTTTGGTCACTCTTACCAGGGGACTCTGTAATCGCTGAAAATAACCAACGGTGTGCAACGAAATAATCAACGGTACCCAACAAAAGACACAAGAATCAACATTTGTTCAAAAATAATTAACTGCACAGCGTTGGTTATTTCGGCCGAATAACCAACCACAGTGTGAAAAAGTCCTGACAGATGACACAATAACACACCATTGACTATTTAACCTACCGTTAACTATTTAACCCGCCACTGGTTATTGTGTCATCCGAACCTAGTCAAGGTCAATGAAGAGAATTTGGGGAGATGGAGTAGATCTGAACAAAAAGGAGGAGTCTGGCTATAAATGCAAGGGATATGGGAGGGAACAGAAAGTGAAACCAAAAGTGAATAGAATATATTCATGCAGTCCTGACTCCTGAGAAACAGAAGTAACAACTATGCTGGTATTTTTAAAAAAACAAAACAAAAAACACCTCCCCCACATGGATGGTTTCAGGACTTCCAGAAAATGTATTAGCTCTAGTTTTTTAAAATAAGTTTTCCTATTACGGAGAAGTCATTTTGAGGGAATAAAAGATACTGTAACATTACAATAAACCCTTCTCTTGAACATTTTATTCATCATTCTAAAATAAAATATTTCATAATCTAAAAGTGCTTCATTTTGGGGGGGGGGGAATAAAAAGGTCCATGGACAAAAATGGAAAGCCATGGGGGGGGGTTGTTTAATTTTTCTAGGCCTTTCCATCTCTATGTGCAGGACTGCATTAGAGGGTAAACTTTAAAGGAAATCAGAACTGAAAAGAACCCATGCACCATCATGACCAGGGATAGGGAACCATGAGCTGAATTCAGTCTAGTAGGCCGCTCCATCCAGCCTTTCCCTGCAACCCACCTCCAAAAGGGGAGAGGGTTGGGAGAGCAACTGAGCTCCTTGATGCTGAAGCTCAGTTCATTCTTCCTTCACCAACTCTGACTGGGAAAGGGGAGGGGGAAGCAACAGCAGCTCATGGAGCTTCTCCTTAAGGTAGGGGCTGAGTCGTGCGATGGCGAGCAGTGGGCATCACGGACTCAGCCAGTGCCTCAAGGAGTCACTCCTTAAAGTGCTGGCTGAGTCCTATGCGTGTGCAGGTGGGAGAAAAGGGGGGCAAATGCACCAGAGAGCACATGTGGGGGTGACTACACTCACTGCTGGCATGTGGGCCCTGATGCTCTTGGCCGAAGGCAATCCGACCCCTTGCCCAAAATAGATTGCCTATCCCTGATCAAGCCTGATCACTTACCATAAGGCAGGCCCATCCACCTCCTCCATTTTGATCTACCTAGCTAAACAAGATCACAGCAGCATGCCACAAGCGGAGAGCAAGCACTCAGCTATCAGGCATCTGCAGAACGAAAACTATGGACAGACCACATGCTACAGAGTAAAGGGAAAAAACTCCCACCAACACTACCTAATCTGAATGGGGAAGAATGGGTGCTTCCAGATGAAAAGCTCCTATCATTAACAATCAAAATTTGTCTTTTACTCCTTAGCAGATTTTCCTGGTAAGATAAAAAGACAGAAGTAGGAAAACAAAGGAAGGCTACAAATTGAAGACTTTATTGTCTGTATGCCCCATAAAATTCTGTGAATGAGGCAATGCACCAGCACAATAAAAGTCTCATATGGAAGCGTATGTCCAAATACGGCAACCAGCAAGAGCTGCTCCAAGCAAAATTTGACTAAGGTGCAATTCCAAACCAGCCAATATCCAGCTCTGCCACTCAAGTAAAGGAACCTGTGTGAAGGCAACTTAAAAGCAAGCTGCTTTTGCCATGGTGACATCCCACAAAGAAGAGAAACAGTGCAAGAGTCAGCTGAGAAATACAGTGAAGTAGAGAGTGGATCAGCAGGCCACTGCCTGTTCTATACAGAGGAGTACAGGAACAGAACTAAAAGCAGCAAGTGCCTGAAGGCCAACTTTAAGACACGAGGGAAAATTGCTACTCTACCTGGAAGTGTAAAACCTGGAACTCTCTGGATCAGAGGCAAAGTTTTGAAGGGTTGCCCAAACAAACAGGAGAAAACACAAACCCTGTAAATTTCTAGATATTGTTCAATTCCATCATGTCTGACATTGGCCATGCTGGCTGGACTGATGGGAGTCCATCATCAACTGGAGGGGTACAGATTCCCCGTCCCTGATTTATTTCATCTGCAGGTTGTTACTTGCTCAACTGTTAGAATGCGATGCAAGACACTTGTTCACGTGTGAAGAACTTCTATTCTCACACACACATACACAATTAGTTCTTCACTCTTGAGTCAATATTATGCAGAATCTATTTTAGAAAGGAAGTGGTATATAAATGCTGTAAATAAACAAACACCTGTGGGGAAAATCTGGCAACAGAAATGCAAGTCTCACCACTCCCTGACTGTGGAATGACCTGCCGGAGACTCATCAACTTAACAGTCTTTTAGAATACAAGAAAGCTATAAAGACTGTTCTCTTCTTGCAGGCCTTTCCAGTGGAATTTTAGAATGTTTTAGGATTTTTTTTAATGATTTTAATGCAGTTTTAATAATGTGTGCCATGTTTTAATCAGTTTTATGTATATTATCATATTTTATATTTACTGTTGTTCCCCGCCTCGATCCAAATGGAGAGGCAGGTAAGACATAAATTATTATTATTATTATTATTATTATCTGATCCAATGCAAGATTGGCCACTGTGTGAACAGAGCGCTGGACAAGATGGACCCTTGGTCTGATCCAGCCTCAGGACTCTTCTGGTGTTCTTATGACCATAGGGCAGGAGTGGGCAGAAGGTAGAGATCCTAGATGTTTTGGATTTCAACCCCCAGAAGAGCCTGCCAGGATGGCCAGTTGTCAGGAATGCTATGAATTGACGTTCAAAACATCAGTTCAACTTACTCTGCCATAGGGCATCCATTTACCTGTTTACCTGTTTGCCCCAAAGTCTCCACGATTTCCCCATTACTGGGATAGAGGTAAGGGGTAGAGCAATCCCCATACACAAGGCCTGACAATACAATCATAGAATAGTAGAGTTGGAAGGGGCCTATAAGGCCATCGAGTCCAACTCCCTGCTCAGTCCAGGAATCCACCTTAAAACATGCCTGACAGATGGTTGTCCAGCTGCCTCTTGAATGCCTCTAGTGTGGGAGAGCCCACCACCTCCCTAGGTCATTGGTTCCATTGTCGTATAACTTGCTTGCATGGTCACCTGTGGCAAGCAAGACCTGCCTCCAAGTCTGGAAACATTTGTAAATGGGAGGAGTTGCTTTTTTGTCAGATGACTTATTTATTTACTACATTTCTATCCCACCTTTCTTCCATCATGGAATTCATGCAGTTCATTTGAACTATCAACCCAGCTGGTGCTTTTGCCGTTATCGAAGTGGGAAGGACCTTAGCTTGGTGGCAGAGCACATTTATTTATTTATTTATTTATTTATTTATATTTATTACATTTGTATACCGCCCCATAGCCGAAGCTCTCTGGGCGGTTTACATAGGATTAAAAACAATTAAAAACAATATACAAAAATTAAAACAGCAAATACATACAACATACACACAATCTGTACATTTAAAACCCACTTCTGCTTTGCATGCAGAAAATCCCAATCTCAATACCAGACATCTCTGGGCTTAGGGAGTTGGTGATGGGAAATATTTCTACCTGAGCCCCTGGAGAGCTTCTGCCAGTCAGCATAGACAATGCTGGACAAATAGTCTTACCTGCAATGAGGTAGCTTCCTATGGTCCAAATAAACTTGACAAAAAAACCCTAACCCTATCAAAATTGAGAAACATCTGAGAAAGAGGTCTGTTTTTAAACATAATAAAAGTAACAAGTTTCTATAGCAAGGTAACATCCCCATGGAGTCTGTTGGTAAGATTAAATTTAAACTTGCCCTGAAGTTAATCAGGCCACTACTAATTTATATTAATGGCAAAATGAAAGACACTGATTCTTTTTAGTTGTTTGCTACCTGGGAAACTCTTGGGCCACTTTCATGCATTACAATAGCCAGGCCCTTGCATTTCCATCATGCATTTCGCCTTTTTCTAGGCTATTGTAAGTTTGCGGGGTGGAGAAAGGCATGCATTTACCTCTGTGGGGGCTCAGGAAGTTGTAGTGCCAAGGACGCACGCTTCCAATGCATTCCCAAACACACAAATGCAACATAACAGAAAAGACACATCACCTTGCAGAGGAAAGATGGGGGGGGGGGAATCCTGTAATACATGAAGCGGCTCCCAAAGTGAGCATATTTCAGCTCTAAGAGCTTCCGAACTACTACTGCCGCTGCCGCCGCCGCCGCCGCTGCCCACAGCCATATTACGAGCAAATAAACAGCTCACCCTTGTGGCTCATGGACGCACCAACAACAAAACAAGTTGCGCGGGGAATAAGACGGCCAAGGCCACTGACGGCACAACATGCACCACGTAGCCTCCCCTCAGCCGCCGCAGCCGCTTATCTTTCGTACAGCACAATCCCAGTACGGCCGGGAAGGCAACGCCGCTCGGAAGGGGAGTTCACAAGGACGAGCGTCCTCGAAAAGCCCCACCGCGATCCGCCTCCTGAGCCGCCGCCTGGGACCGGGAAGCGAGGCGAGGGCGCGCAGAGCTTATGGCCAGCGCCGCCGCCCAGCCGGCCACCCCGCGCTCTCCAGCCCCACGCGGCGCTCCCGCCCTCCGGCTGCTCGCCGCCGCCGCCGCCGCTCTTCACACGCCGATCTTGCCGGCCAGCCAGCCAGCGAGGGGAAGCGAGAGAGAAGGGGGGGACTGGGCCAGCCGCCCGGAGGTCGGGCACTACCGCCTCCCCGCCGGCCGGGAACCGGCTCCAGCTCTTCCTCCGCGCCGCCGCGCGCCTCCTTGGGAGTCACGGGCCGCGCCTGAGGTTCGCTCGGCTGAGCAGGGCCGCCGCCGCCCCCCTCCCCGGAGAACCCCCCGGGCGCCTGGACGGAGCCGAGCAGGGCCGCCGCCGCCAACTTCGTGCGGCTCCTCCTCCTCGCCGGCGGAGGCCCAGGAAGCGGCCCGCCGAGGACAAGCGAGGCCCGCCTCCCGCGGGCGGAGGCGGAGCCGGTCCGCCGGAGAGCGGCGCGCGAGCGGGCGGTCTGCCGAGCGCTCCACCGGCGGTGGCGGGCGGCGCGACGTCCCCGGGGCGGGCGGGCGGGCGGGCGAGCTCGGGCGGCGGCCTCGTTCGGGCGGGGGCTCCGCTTGGCCGGCGCCGAGATGCGCGCCGGGCTGGGCGCCCGAGGCGCGGGCGGGAGGCGCCCCTCGATGCTCACCTGCACATGATCCGCCATTTTGCTCCATTCATGTTCTGCTCCCTCCGCGGCGGCCGCCTCCTCCCTCTCCCGCGGCCGACCCTGCCAGGGCTTCTGCGCCTGCGCGCTAACGCCGGCCTCCTCGCGCACTCGGCGTAAGTGGCCCTTTACGGCAGACTGGAGGAGCCGCCGTCGTCGCCTGGGATTGGAGAATGGCGCGGCTCGCTGCGGCGGCGTAAGAGAGCCGGTCGCGCAGCAGTGACGTTGCCACACGCACGGAAGGGATGGGATGGGGGAGTCGGGCTTTGTTTACATGGCTCTTAAAGGGGCCCGCGCCGTTGGCGTGTGTGGGGCAGGCGGCGATGGGGACAAGCGCAGCATCCGTCGTCTTTAGAGCCGCCCATGGACCCTCGACCTCGCTTCCGCTGTCCGGGGCGCGGGCGGGCGGCCTGGAAATCCCGCCGCCAGCCTGCTCCAGCTGCGCTGCTCCGGGGGCTTCTGGACGGGCAGCCCCGACCAGGGCTGGAGAGGCGGCCACGATAAGCCGGCCCGCCCGCTCTCGGCCTCGCACCCTCCATTTCACACGTGACGCACACGGAGTAAGGGAGCGCGAGGGAGGAGACAGCACGTCTGTATCATGGACACGTGTTCCTCAGAAGCTCTTTGGGCGACGGCATGGAGTTTAGGTTCGTCCACCTGACTGGCTTCTTTGACTCGGAAGTCCTGCCCCGCCCCCAGATCTGTGGGTCTGGGAATGCTCCATGTGGATTGCTAAAAGAGATGCCCTGGGCCCCTGCTGCTTCCTGGTCCATGTGCCCCGTCCCAGGGCCGGGACCCCTAAGGGTATGCGAAGCCCCACAGGTGGTTCCTTTCCAGCCTTCACTTCCCCCTAGCCTTCCGTGGATGTTGCCTTTGCATACGGTGGCCTCATTGCCTACCGCCCTGCCCGGCGCCACCCTAAACAAAGGAAGGGTTTGCAAGTGGAGGACCTGGAGCCACATCCAGCCTCCTGCCCTCACCCACCCCCATTGCCAACCAAGGCTCAAAGAATGAATATGGAGGAAAATGAGATCTAGCCCAGTGCATGGGACACATGGCTCCCTGGTGTTGAGCCACAGATCAGGAGAAGAGCACAGGCATAATGTACAGGTGGTCCTGGGTGTAACGCCTGGCTATAAGGTTCCAGGCGAAATAGTTGGAAGAAGCCACACCCACACACGTTTGAGTGTGATAGCTAACAAGACTGACAGGCGCATGGAGGAGAATGGGCTCTGGAAAGCCAGATATACCAAGGAGCAGAATGGGCTCTGCAAAGTCAGAGAGGACGCTCAGGAGCAACTATGTCAAGTGTCTGGATCATCGTTGTATTCCATGTCCTTCCATTCCCAGCTGCAGAATTAGAGCTGAGGTTTCTGGTAGGTTTCTCTGCATCTGGAGCTCCTGTAAAGCTTTGGAGGAGGCAAGTCTGTTTTAGTTGGGCTTGTATTGAGGCATCAGCTGTTTGAGGATTACGGTACATACAAAGCTGCACCAACATGCTATTGGCACCTTTCAGTCCCCGTGCAATGTAGCCCTATGAGGACCTTCTGGAGGACTGAGAAGGTCAACTAGGAATGGCATGACCCTGGAACTGGGCCGAGCAAAGTGTGTCGCTCCTGTCAGGAAGCTTTGGGTTGTTAGTTCCTGTGAAGCCAGCGATGCAGTCTAGCAGTTGCAAGCACCTCTGCTGTCACTGAAGAGCTAGCTGGGCCTCCACATGTGCCTCTAGCATTGGGGGGTTTGCATCCCTATCTACAATGGTATGTCCCACCCAGAGTGGCTCTCTGTGATATCATCATGGGATGCCAGATGCATGCGAGGCCACAGGGGCAGCCAGAACTGACACTGCAGATACTGTCAGGTTGTGATTGATGGAGTCCCCACACCCCGCACAACACCACAAGTTTAGAAGATTCTAGCACCACAATCCTGCCTAGTGTAGGCAGGGAAGCTGCTGGGTAGCAGCACACACCAGCAGAATCCCTATTCTGTCCCAAGCACCCATTTTCAGAATACACACTCAAAACCTAGAAGATTGCTGACTGGGGCACATCATCAGGGAGATTTAACTCAGAGACCTTCAGGACCCCACCTCCTCACCTCCAGGCCTTGCCTGCTGCTGCACACTGAACCCTGGAGGGCATTGCTGGGAATATTAACCAGCTGTCTGTAATACAACCCAGGTAAGCGTGCTCATCAAGGATGAAATCCTGGATTACACTTTTTTCCTCATTCACTGGCCTGGCTGCAGAGTCTGTCACTCAGGCTATTTGAGTTCTGTTGGTTAAGAAATGAGAGTGACCAATGAAGCGTACAAGAGTGCCCCTTCCCTGGCAATGCCTCTCACCACAGCCTCCCGCCACCATATCCCCCCTGCTGTCTGTTGTGGAAGTGGACTTCAGCTACGCCGTAATGCATTTGTCTTTAAGGCTGCCAAGAAATGTCACTGGAAGAAAATGTTATATCCAAATTGTAAGGCTACTACTTTACTGATAACGATGGTGATGTTGCAGTAACAGAAGCAGCATCCAAGTCATTTTGCTGCCTCTGCCAGTACTGAATCAAAGGCAGCTCCCCCTCCTGCCTTATTACAACTGAATTTGCAAGATTTATTTTTATTTTTACAGGTTCTACCAGTATTCATGGCCCTTGAGCAGCAGGAGGGAGTGGAGGCAAAATTTACTCTGCTCCCTTTCAGATATGATTCGTTTAAATATATAATGAGAAATATCCTGGTTTCCTTCCCCATAGATGTAGTGGTGAATTAAAAGGAATATTTCTGCATCTTCCACCTGGTATTGCTGAGGGCACTTGCTCAAACCTGAGATAAGTCAATGCTCTCCTCGTGAAGAGTTGCTTGGATTATTTAAATACTGTTTAAAATCATTTTATCGTTGCACTATAAGGAGCAGGTTTTACATTTGTCATAGCATTCTGTCTTAGTGAATTATTCATAATACCCCCAAAATAATTAACTGAAAAAATGTAAGTAGGAATCATGTGAACACTTCCTGACCACCATAGGTCTGTGTAGCAGAATGTAATTGTAACTGCTCAACATTTGGGTAGAGTGAAAGTAGAACAATAGCCAACATTTAGTAAATGCAATTGTGTGTCAACTGTCAGCAAGTGAACGCTATTGCATGTCAACTTTAAAATACTGTGACAATGTTAACCATGTCTGCATGATTACATGACTATTCATCAGTGTTGTAAGCCATTTAATATCAGCTATTAAAGAGTGTAAAATTAAAATACGGAAATAAAATGTTGACATTAAATATACAAATATTAATAATTAAGTGAGTTACACAATCTATTTTGGGAGAGCTGTGCATATGATGGTCACACATGAAGTGTGTGTGTGTGAGAGAGAGTTTGTACAGCGATCTGCTTATGCTTTTGTTTCTGACCTTTTTGGTAAGATCTCAACTACAGGAAGCTGACGTGCTGCATGGTTTTTAGTAAGAGAGGAAAGGCGGCGGCGGCAGATGGGTGGGGAGCAAGAGAGTAATAGAGAGTGAATACACAACACACCAGTAGAGAAGCGGGGAGCAGAGGAGGAACAGATAGCAAGAGAGCTGGAGAAAGAGAGCCTGACAGTGTGTTGGATATCCAACCCATTGCTCGAGGATGGAAGAGGCAGTGGTGAAGAAGGGCTTACTCTACCTGCAGCAGCAGCAGACTTTTGGGAAGGTAAGGTCCAAGGGTGCTTTTGCTTTGAATCCCACCATGGCATAGTTCAGGGGGCGGTCTTCTTTTGGTCACAGATCCATGCTGGTCACTGGAATTTCTCGTCTTCTGGGACCAGCATTCCCCAGTCTTTCCGAGCAGCACTCTCTGCACCTCCATGATAGACCCCCTGATCTTGCCAAATTGTAAAACTTCCCTTGTTGCAATTCTTATCCTAACAGATAATTGTTCCTATGTCCTAAGGGCCAACGTTGTTATGAATATCTCCCCCCTAAACATGCCCAGGTTCCTTGAGTTGAGTTGTACATACACACCCTTCCCCCAGTAATGTGAACTTGAACAATTACTCTGCAGTGAATTCTGTTGAAATCCATGGGACGTGCTTGCTTAGGACTGGACTCGGTCATAGTCTTACAACAAGTGTTTATGCAATTGTCTGGGCTGATATGCAGGGCCCTTGAGATGCTCATGAGCCCCAATTCCCCTTATCATCCAGTTCTCCCACCACTTACAATGGCCATCACCTGAGAGCAACTAAAATAAGACCGCGAAAGCTGTGTGAGGTGGGGCGCAAAGTCAGCAACAGATTTGGCTGATGCAGATCTGTTTTACGGCCTCAACCACACCATGGAACAAACTGAAAGTTGTGTGCAGGAAGATGCCTGAAGAATGAATAGCTCAAGAGAAAACAGTAATGCTACAAATGCAGGGGGGATTCCCAGGAGCACTGGCAATTAATCCTGAGTGGACTATTGCCATGCTCTCTACTTGGGCTGCTTTAAAAGACAGTTCAGAAGATACACTTCGTACAAAATGCAGCTACCCGGATGCTGACTGGTGCACAGTGATAGGAGCACATCACATGAAACTTCTACCTGCTGCACTGACTACCTTTTCATTTTAAGGCTCAGTTTAAAGTGCTGTTATTAACCGTTCAAGCCCAAAATGGCCTTGAAGCAAGTTACTTTAAGGGCCACCTTTACTCTTACGGACCTGCTTGAGCCTTAAGATTGGCTTCTAAGACCCTACTGTCTGGCATGTTTTACCTCAAGAAAAGAAGACTGAGGGGGGAGACATGATAGCACTCTTCAAATACTTCAAAGGTTGTCACACAGATGAGGACCATGATCTCTTTTCGATCATCCCAGAATGTAGAACATGGAATAATGGGTTCAAGTTACAGGAAGCCAGATTGCAGCTGGACATCAGGGAAAACTTCCTGACTGTTAGAGCAGTACGACAATGGAAACAATTACCTAGGGAGATTGTGGGCTTTCCCACGCTAGAGGCCTTCAAGATGCAGCCGTCTGTCAGGGATGCTTTAAGGTGGATTCCTGCATTAAGCAGGGGGTTGAACTCGATGGCCTCATAGGCCTCTTCCAGCTCTACGATTCTATGATTCTGTCTTCACAGGAAATTCAGATGAAGGGTATCGCAGGCAGGGTCTTCTCAGTGGAGGCCCTACAGTGGAATATCATCTCTGGGAAGATCCAGCAGGCTCCCTCTCCCATTTTTAGAAAGGATCTGATAGAGCCCCCTAACCTGCCTCATAAGAGCATTTGATGAATGATTTTCCTGCTATTTTAATGTTATTTATACTCTTCTGGTGCTGTTAACCACTACATTGTGTTTTTAATATTGATTTTATTTTTTAATATTAACAGAATTTTAATATTGATATTTGCAGAAACGTAGGGTAGAAATGAACAGACAAACTGCCAATGTGCCAATCAGTCCATTATACACCTTTGGATGATAAAACAGTGAGGAGAAGAAGGTATTTCTTCATGTGACACAATGTATAGAATCCATTAGCATAGCAGGTTGTGAGGGCCACTTGCACAATGGCTTTTCAAAAGGGTTAGACCATGAAAGGGTTTCTTATCGGAGTAAATCTATCAATGCCATGGGAGTTGAACATGGAGCCTAGGCCTCTGAACACCTGAGGCTGGGGGCAGATGGCAGAGGGTGGCTGCTCTTGTCTGCCAGTCCACTCGGGGCGTTCCAGGGGGCATCTTGCTGGGATTTTGTTGGGAACAGAATGCCAGGCATTTGTTCTGATCCAGGAAGTCTGTTCTTACTCGCTTTGTAGTCATTCCCTCATCATGAGCAAATCCCATCCCTATCAAGGCTTCCCAAATCCTCCTGTCTCGAGTTCTAGCAGTAGCTGATGGCCCAGAAGGAGCGGGGGTTGCACGATCAAAAGTGAGGGGAATGTTGACACTGGACCCAAGTGGGTCACAACTAAAGCTCATAGAGGAATGGGGATTTGGGGGTGCAGAGCAAGTCAGCTTTGTAAATGCCTTGGCGGCGCTGAATGAGGGTGAAGAGGGGGGCAGGCCGGCACTGACCCCCGGTTTTTCTCTTCTCAGAAGTGGCGGAAGTTCTGGGGTGTGCTGCACAGGGAGGAAACCTGTGCCTCGGCCCGCTTGGAGCTCCTGGAGGGCTCTCGGCCCCCAACCACCGAGAAAGCCAGGAGAGGGGAAAGCGGAAGGCGCCTCATCAGCCTACATGACTGTGTGCATGTGGGTGAGGCCAGCGGAGAAGCCCACAGCCCCAAGGAGACCACCCCTTTCCTCCTTCAGACCACTGGGAAGTGCTACCTGTTGGCAGCCGAGAGAGGCGAGGCAGCTGATTGGATCCTGGAGCTGTGTGAGCATGCTTTCGTGGTGAGGATCATGGCCATCCCAGAGGAATTGCTTGGTCCAGGAGATGTGTCTCATGAAGATGGAGCGGGGGGAGGGGGGGACCAGGTCTCATCCTGCTGTGTATATGACAGAGTAGATACTGTCTGTCGCTGGCCCATTGCTGGCGCTGGGAGCTCTTCTCTCTCGTCCAAGAGCTGTCGTGATAGCACAGATTGGAATGTCTGAACAGAACAAGTATTGGCAGGGAAGACCCAAGGGCACCAGGCATGGCTCCTGCTCAGGATCCAGGGAAGGTTAGGCACCTTGTCCAATGCACATGCACCAAGCAATTGCTATAAAATCACTGCAAGATCTTGGAATCCCTGTGAGCAGGATGAGGAGGAGCCGGGGCAATTGCTGGCCTCTGCTGTGGCTGAGTGTTCCCATGTCTCACCGGCTGAGAGCTTTCTGTCCCTTCTGTTTTGTCTTCACCACTCTGCTGCTTTCCCTTGTCTTTCTCCTCAGTGGCTTCCATGGCCTTCTCTCCTTCTCCTCCTCCTCCCTCCGCGGCCTTTCTCTCAGATCCTTTCCATGCCCCCCTCCCATACCCCCCCAAGAAAGAGGAGGAGGAGAAGCGGTCTCTAGTGGCGCAGCTAGGTCATTATAGACCCTGAACATCTGGTCTTAGGAGGTGGTGTGGGGGCGTTTGACTGCCATGGCTAATTCTTCAGTTGCACAGCAGCATACAGCTACCATTTCTCCCCACTCCCCTGTCCCATGATATGCTTTACAAGTGCTCCTGCATTCCTGAGATGTTGGGCCAAAAAGATCATTAGCCAGTTGCCAAGCTGAGAAATGCTCTGTGAACGTTCAGCTTTTCATTGTGAACTCACTTAGATCATAGCATCAGCATGACTACAGGAACATAATGGATTTTGATTCTACTGCCCTGATATGCTACTTGAGATCAAGCACCATTTTGTTGTCAGTGAGGATTAAAGTAGAAATAAGAAACTGATCACCTGTTAGCCCATGCCCATGCCCAGATGGCTTCCCCCTAGACTAGAAAGTCTGGAGCAGGCATGGATCCAGGGGGTCCCAGCAGGCCCATGTCAGTCTGGGTGCACGCACCAAGCCCACCTGCCACAGCCACAGCCCCTGCAGCTCCCTGGGTGGTCGTGGGAGGCAGGGTGGGCGGGCTTCAGCCCCCACACCTGCTGCTCCATGGGCAGTCTCGCGGAACCCTGACCTTGCTACTTGCTCAGCGCTTGAGAGAGTTGCATCTTACTGCAGGTGGGTGAAGCTTTTTGCACGTCGAGGCAGCCTTCCAGAAGTCTGAAGCTGGTCAGGGCTGCCTGCACCGTGCTGAAAGGTTGCCATTTGGGGTCCAGGCCCAGTTACTCCTAGCTGCCAACAGCATCTTCCTATGTCAGGCTACTCCTCAAAGGAAGCCCTTCTCACATGCAAGGATGTATTTTGTTTTATTTGACTGGTGAAGGCTAGCTGGCTGCTGTTTGCTCACGGCAAATCCTCTTCTCTTTGGATTCCAGAGAAGCAGTGGAAACTGGAAGCCGATGCAGGAGACGGACACCCTGCAAGGCCGGGGCACTGCCCTCTCCATGGCAGAGAACTCCCTGTACAGCCCCATGTGCAAAGGTAGGATAACAGCACAGGAGACGTGGTGAGGGGCGGAGAGCGGGCTGCCCCTATCTCTCCTCACTGGATATGGAGAGATTACAGATGGCAGGTCGAGGGAAAGGCAAAAATGGATGGGAGAGACAAGCGGGGTCATCAGCACAAGGCAGGGTCCTTGGCAAGCCCAAGATGGGAGAGAAACAGTCAGCCACTCTTGCTGTGGTGCCCCACCTTTGGGGATGGCGGTGAGCTGGAGGCTGCATGTTGCTCGCCTGCGAGCGGCTGAAGACAAGAGGACAAAGCACCCAACTCCAGGCCTCCAGCTCTCAGAGTGGCTTGCACAAATCCAACCGGAGGTCCCTTCTTGTACCTGGATCTTTTGTTTCATGTGGGGCTCTGTATCCAACAGGTCAGCCGGGGCACACAAGTGTCTCTCTGCCCCATTGTGAGCCTGCCTTCTAAGGAGTGACATTCAAAGCGGAGCCTCTTTGCCTCCTGAGGCTGCAGTGCACCCTCAGTGCTAGGTTCTGAGCAAGGTGTCATGGAAAATCCGCCTCTGCAGCTGCTCCGGCTTGTCCTCTTCCTGCCTTGTGGTTTTGCAGGCTCAAGCCTTGTGCAGATATGAGGCAGCGCCCAAGTGCCGGGTGCAGCCCAGGCACTTATCAATGCCTCCCCATTTCCTGCCCCTTTGCTCCCAGCCCCATGGCTCTACAGGCAAGGCAGCCCTGTAGTGAACGACCCACCATATTCTGGGGGACCCGCCTGAGTGAGAGGGCTGGGAACTGGGGAAGGGTGGTGCTGAACAGCCTGTGTGCCAGGCTGAGCCCGGCTCGGGAGAGACAAACCAAACACTGGCTTCTTCCAGTGGCTGGCCAGCCAGCTCCCTCTGCAGTACATCCCCTCCTCACTTGCTTTCCCTTGCAATCCTGCACCTGCTGCTGGGATCCAGATGGGGTTTAGTGCAAGCGGTGCCATGACATCAAGGCTGAGGCCATCACAGGTGCACGTCTTACTGATGGGAGACATGGCTCCTTCCTTCCTTCCTTCCTTCCTTCCTTCCTTCCTTCCTTCCTTCCTTCCTTTCTTCCCCAGCCTGTCGTTGATGGTGGGCTTGGCTTGGTCAGGAGACTGCTGCTCTTGGCAGCGCTCAGCAGGGTGATGACCTGGAGGGTACGCTGTGCAGGCATCCCTCTGTGTTTAGCCAGATCCTTGTATGTTCATTTACAGCAGCTGAGAAGCAGTTTCCTGTGGCAGTGAGGGCAACACAGGCCTCTGAGCGTTGTCAGCTTGGGGGCAGGTTTCTCCTGTCCGTCGGCGCTGATGCCTTGGCACTGTGTGACATGCTGAACGGGGACGTGCTGTACACCTGGCCATACAAGTTCCTACGGAGATTTGGTCATGACAAGGTAATGGAGGTAGAAGTTAACCTGCCTTTTCTAGGACCTGTCCATCCATAGGGCAGATGGGATATTTGTCCCAGTCAGAGTGCATTCAGGGTGCTCAGTGCCTGACTGCTGCCACTGCTCCTAACCAGGCCTGGTATCACTGTTGGGTAGCTGCTGTCAGCCCAGGCCTCCTCACCGCTGGCCCACCTCCTCCTCCTCCTCCTGTCATTGCTCAGTGTGTGGAAAGGTCATGGCCACCTTCTGGCCCACCAAGAGTGGATTTTATCAGCTGCAGGATGGTGGGTGGGAAGATGAGCTGGGCTCACCCGTTGGCGGGGGGTGGGGTGGGGGTGGGCCCAGGCTGAGGAGCAAGGCAGACCTGGTGCCAGCCCGGTTTCTAAGGGCAGCAACACTGTGGCTTCATTTTGCCAAGACTCTGTGGCTGAATTCGGACGACACATTAAGCAACTGGGGGGAAAAACAGTAGTCAGTTGTATTGATTATCATGTCATCCGAATGCTGCCATAGTCAACTCAGCGCTGATCCTAATCCTCACCACGGTTGATTATTTATTACCATGTTGTGTGGGGAGTACCCCCTAGATGAACAACTGTAAAGTTGATTATTTCCCCACCATTGACTATCGTGTTGTCTGAATTCAGCCTGTGTGTGTGTGTTTCTGGGTCAATACTATAGTGCTAGGGTTCAACACTTTTCTCCAGCGCTGCTTTCCCTGCTAGGGGGGAATTGTGTGTACGGCCTGCCTGGCTTGAGGCTCTGCTGCTTGAGGCTCAAGGGCTTGGACTCAATAGCTTGTGGGCAACGGGTGCCTTCCAAATGAGGATCCTGTCAGGCTGCTGCGGCTGAGACCCAAGCTGCAGAGTGCAGGAGGCTGCTGGCTAAGGCCTGGGTCCTAGAGCAGCCCTCCTCCAACAGATCCTTCCCATCACCCACCCACCCTCCTCCCTCAGCTTCCGCAGATCGTAAGAAGAGGCCTGCGAAGTCAGGCAGCAGCTCTTTCAGTGACTGATATGCAGACCTGGTGCCTCTGATCCTGGAGGCAACTTATAGCCATTGTGACCTACTAGCAGCCCTTTCCTCATGAGCCTTCACACAGCACTTGCCTTCTGCACAGCTTCCACACAATTCTGAGCTCCAGTTGAAAGTATGCTGCAAATAAAAGCCATGGCTTCTGCTTAGAAAACCTGGGAGTCGTGCTGTGGGGAAAGTTCTGAGATTTTGTTTAACATTTGTGCTAGAAATCCCATGATTGGAAGCCGTGTCCGGTGAAGAGCCTTTGAAGAGGGTTCAGTGGCAGTGTAGGCTTTGCCTGTAGCCCATGGAGACAGGAATAGACCCACTTTTCCCTGAGCCCCATCGACTCTCTGCTGCTCTTCGTGGGCCTAAATACCACAAGGGGTGGAGGCTTTGAAGCTGCTGACCCCCAGGACCCCTTGTGTTTCCTCTCCTGCTAGGTGATCTTCTCCTTTGAAGCGGGGCGGAGGTGCATTTCTGGGGAAGGCAACTTTGAATTTGCAACCAAGCAGGGCAGTGAAATCATCCAAGTCATTGAAGCTGCCATCGGTGCGCAGAGGAACTCTGGGATGAACGACTCACGCTGGGGTGTCTCCCCCAACCCATCTTCAAGTGCTGCCCTTCCTGCCACGGCTACTAGCCAGGCCAAGTATGATGAAGGAGCCCAAGGGGACCAAGCCACAACATGGGGCAACAGGATGCCATCTCATGCGGTCGGCACCAAGTCACTCTCCTTGGAGTTCAGCTGGCAGGGGAAGCCAGCTAAGGGCCAATTAGTCAAGCCCATGGCCAGCTGCCCCCTGTCCAACACCAAAAGCCCTTCTGAGCAGTTGTCTGAATACCAGCCCAGACGAGATCCCCAATATGGACCAAAAGTGTGGGAGTGGTCAGGGAAGATGGTGGCACCTCAGGTGAAGGTGGTGCCAGAGTTGGAGTATGCAGAGCCATTGGATATGGTCTCCAAGCCTCTCGGAAACACGGAGGACAGCCATCTGAGACACAGCACCCAGGCGGCACCACATCCATCTGTCTCGTTTGACCGGACTGCTGGACTGGGCCTGGCTTCTGCCCGTGTTGGGCCAGAACATATATATGATGACCCAGAGGTTCTGCTCCAAGTGGTTTATGATGAGCCCCAGGAAATCAAAGGGGAGGCCTGGAGGCTGCAGGCCATGGCAGATGACCCCGTTGGCCATGAATTCCCCTACAACCCTTGCCTGGGTGACTACTCTGTGCCCAAGATGGGACCATATGCCCCAGTCCAGCTACCTGGACAAGACAAAGCTGGGCTTGGAGGGATGGCATCTGAAAAGGTGACCCAGAGGTACAAGAATAAGAAGAATGCACAGTGAACAAGGCAGAGGGGGGGCTGCCTGGCAGAAGGCACTCAAGAGGAGACTGCCAGGATACAGTCCCCACCTCATGTCTCCCTGCTCTCTCTGAACTTTGGGTTATAGAGGAAACTTTCTGCCATCATTATTGCAGGGGTGAGAAGTTCCAGCAGAAAACTTCCTAAGACCGGATGCAGCTTCTTCTTATTATTATTATTCTTATTTGAGGCTTGAGGTATATTTAAGACTGAAGAATATAATATATGGCTATTCTGTAAATATGTGTTGGATTGGGTGGTAATTGTTTGCTTGTTAAATTGGTAGCTGTTCCTCACATTTTCAAACACGGTGCAATAGCCATGGTCTTCTCTCTCTAACCTCACATTTTTTTCATTCTGCAGGCCACTCCTGTGGTGCACCTCCTTTCCACTTGTGGCCCACATTGGTCTGAGGTGTGGCCAGTCCTGCCTCGTGGTAGTTAGTTGGCATCAAGGCTGCGTCGTCTGTTCCGGTCTTTTTGGTCTACTGTGAGGCAACTGTTGTTACTACTACTTAGCAGAATGGGTCTTCATTGATCAAGGCAGCTGTCAGTATGGAGTTCTTTTGTTTGTTCCTCCACAGAGTGAGAGGGGGAAATGGAGTTGTATTGTTTGGGACCTCTGTAGGGTTGTTAACTCTTGGCAAACGCCCAGTACTTGGGCAGGGCTTGGGAGCAGAGCCTGGGTGGAGTGGGGCTGGGTGGGACAGAATCCAGTGGTAATGGGCAAGAACTACAGACAAGGCTCCATTCAACTACAACAGCCTTCTCTCCACATGTTTTGGCTGACAACTCCCATCAGCCCCAGCCAGCATGGATAATGGCCAGGGATGATGGGCGCCTAGGCCAAAGCACCTGAGGGATGGTTGGGGAAGGCTGGTCTAACCGTGGCAGGCATTCTTACAAAGCCCCTTGCCACCAGCACAAGCATCCACAGATCAGTGGTAACGACACCAATGGCGCCACGAGGTCAAACCAGGAATGAGAAGTGCATGTGCAGGAGCAGAGTCGAGGAGGTAAGCCAGCCGCAGACGACGCGGCCCTCTCTGGACAGAGATAGCCTAGATACAATTCCACATATTTTCCTTTCGATTAATGACCCCAGCGTGTTATCTGGGAAGCCACCTTTAGCTGGTGCTAAGCATAAAGGAAAAAAGGTGGCAGAACAGTTTTTAAACTAAACCCTGGGGGGAAGCCAACAGGAGCTGGGAAGCAGCCGGTTCGGGTTAAATCATGTGAAGGGGATGAAGAGGAAAAGGTGTTTGTTTGTCCAAATGTGGAAGGGGAGCAAACAGGCCATGAATATATAGGATAGCCAATCAAAGAGGACTAAGTGAAAAATGCACACTCCAGAGACATCGGGGGAGGAACGCCATGTATAGAAGCCTCCAAGCCAACATGGGAGAATGGGAGAAGGGCTTGGTTTTCAAGGACCCCATGGACATTACAGAAACCTGGTGGAATGGAGAGAACCGGTAGGAAATGGTCATCTCTGGATATAAACTCTACAGGAAGGACAGGGAAGGGTGTACTGGGGTGGGGATGTTGCTCTGGATGTCAAAGGGGGCAAAGTGCCATTCGACTAGAGCACCTAAATGGGTCAGACCCTTCCACAGAAGCACTGTGGGTGACAATACAGGGCCCCCAAACTAATTTAGTGCTAGGAACATGCTATCTCATCCCTCGGACCAGAATGCTCAGGGTGACCTTGAGAGGGGAAATGAAATCAGGGAGGCCTCCCAATGAGGAAGTGTTGTAATAATGGGTGATTTTAATTACCTCCACATTGACTGGATGAATGTATATTCCAGTCATAACAAGGAGGCCAAATTCTCGATACCTTGAATGACTGTGTCCTAGTACATGGAACCGACTAGAGGGGAGGCGACCCTGGAATTAATCCTAAGTGATGTTGCCCAGGGCTTAGTATGAGATGTAAATGTTGTTGAACCAACAACATTGGTTGTGACCACAGTGCTATCAGACTAAATGTATATTTAAGTGGGAAACTGCCCAGGAAGAAGTCCAACACAATCCTATTTGACTTCAAAAGAGGAAGCTTCCCTAAAATGAGGGTACTGGTGAAAAGGGAGTTGAAAGGGGGAGTCAAGAGTGATAAATCCCTTCAAAATGCGTGAAAGTTACTAAAAACCACAGTAACAGAAGCTCAGCTAAAATGTATATCACAGGTTAGGAAAGGTAACACCAAGTCCAAGAGGTCACCAGCCTGGTTATCTAGGAGTGCTAAGGAAGTTGTTATAGAAAAGAGGGCTTCCTTGCACAAGTGCGGAAAATAAAAGGAAGTGCAAGCTTACACAAAGGCAATGCAAGCAGATAATAAAAGATGCAAAAAAATGCATTTTGAAGAGCACATCGCTACAAATATCAAGGCCAACAATAAAGAATTATTTAAATAAATCAGAAGCAGGAAACCAGCTAGGGAAGCAGTTGGACTGCTGGATGACAGTGGAGTTAAGGGCTTTTAAAGAGACTTTGTCCCTATCCATGCCCCAGGTGATTAAGAACTGGACATTTGTAGTAGGGATGTGCATGGCCGAAATTATCGTATTGTTATCGGAAATTCCAGGATAAAAAAATTTCGGATCCGATCATATCAGGGGGTACTCAGATTTGATCGGATCAGAAATCCGATAAATATCGGAAGTTCCGATATGATAACAGTGTTTTCCCCATAGGTTTGTATTGGGGGAAAGAAAGCTTTCCCCCAATGCCAGTCTATGGGGAATACACTGGGCTGGCACTCCCTCCCTCCCCCCACTCGTGCTCCATACCTGCCACCTCCGTCATCACTGCCGCTGCCACCTCCGGCATTGCTGCCGCCGCCGGTCCATAGTACTGCTAAACAGGCTTTCCGGCCTGTTCGTCAGTACAGAGAGGTGCCGAGTGATGCCTCTCTGTACTGATGAACAGGCCACAAAGCCTGTTTAGCAGTACTACGGACTGGTGGCGGCGGCGGGGAAGGCCACAGGTAAAGAGCGTGAGGGGGAGGGAGGGGTCCCCCTTACTTGCAGCCTTGTCCACCGTCCGCTGCTCCAAACTACTGAGAACTAGGCTTTGCGGCCTAGTTCTCAGTAGAGCTACAACGCTCCTGGTGACGTCATCATCCGGCGTGTCGTCGCTCTACTGAGAACTAGGCCGCAAAGCCTAGTTCTCAGTAGTTCAGAGCAGCAGAAGGCAGCAGACAGCAGCAGGGAAGGCCCAGGTAAGGAGCGTGAGGGGGAGGAGGGAGGGACGGCCCTAAACTGGTGGTCCGATAATCCGATATGTCTGATAATAATCGGACATATGGATTTCGGATCGGATCAGATAGGGCCTCCTGGAATGTTTATCGTTATCGTTAATTGGATGTCCGATAACCTTATCAGATCATTATCGGACATGAGAACGATACGATACACATCCCTAATTTGTAGCTCAGAGGTTTCCCATTAAAATCTGTCTTTGAAGTCCCTTTTTTCAAGAATGGCTGCCTTAGGGTTAGGGACAGGATGGTGTCAGATTTGTTCTTTTGCCTAGAGACTAGTCTGTTCGCCTGATGTAGAATGCAGAACAGCATTGTGGGCAACAGTGCATCGTTAGGAGGACCTATAGTAATGTTGCCAGAGCAGTCAGGGTCCCACAGCAGGCAGTGGAGGCTGTAGAGTGGATGCAACACTACCCCACTGCACCGCCGCTGGGTTCGGATGACAGGCCAGGTAGGGTGAACAGCCTTTCCCGACTTGTCTGGCCTCGGAGCCTTGGCAACTCCCAGACTGGTTTTCCCCTCCTTGGTTGCCAAGCCTTGTCCTCCGTGGAAGGCCCCATCCCAGCTCTGCCAGCAGTTCATGGGTGGCTCCGGCTTTCCTGTTCTCCATTCTTCTTGCCCTTTGCAGCCAGGCCACACGCAGGCTCCTGTCCTTCCTACGGAGCCAAGTGAGCCTCTGAGGGGGCTGGCCAGGAAGAGCCAGGTGGCTGGAGCCCGGTGCTCTTCCACTGGAGGGCAGCATCGCCTCACTGTCAACTCGTGAGATGTTGCCTGCCTGCCTGCCTGCCTGCCTAGCTTTCTGTCGAGAAGGAAGCATGAAGCGGTCTCTCTTCTGGACAAGAATCCCGATTTGGTCAGGGTGAGAGCAAAGCGGAGCTCTTCTGGAGAGCTGGTCTGGCTGTTCCATCTCCCTTTCCCCTAACAATTTGACCCAGACTGGCCCTGGCAGTGATCAGAGGGATGCTGATACTTGCCCAGTGGTGACTGAACAGAGCTCCTGAATGGGATTTAGCCAGATGATGATGATGATGATGATGAATTTATATAGCACCATCAATGCACATGGTGCTGTACATCGTAAAGCAATAAAACAGCAACACCCTGCCTCATAGGTTTACATTCTGATAAAAGCGCAATAAAACAAGAACGGGGAGGGGATTCACCGAACAGCCACAGGGTACAATAAAACGAACAGTTATAACAGTAAGATCAAAATCAAATCCCACTTGTCCTGGTTGCATCCGTTGGCCTTCACTCCTTTACTGACATCACTTTGAGCCACAGGACTCTGTGGTTCTATCACAGAGCTTCGTGAAACCTTACTTGCCCAGAATACTGGTTCTGGCCATTGCATTCCCCACTCTAACTGAAGTGGTGACCCAGATCTGAAGAGTTTCTCCACATCCCAGGAATGATCTGATGGGATCCCAGGAAAGGTATGTCTAAGCTCCAACATTTTCAGGATGTCATTTCCCTGCAAATGGTAACAACAATCGCTGCATCCATTCTTTTTCCTGTCCTGTGTGTGTGTGAGTGTGTCTGTCTTTGAAACAGGCTTTGACCAGAAGGCCAGCCACTTCAGTGCAGCCTTGCTTTAGTCAACCAGAGGGAAGGATTGTGGCCAGTCTTCCTTTTCTGTGTTCCCTTTGCCTCCCATTCATGCCAATTGTACCTTGACATACAAAGTTAAGCTGGGACCCCAACAGCTCCAATTGTACAGAATAGCAAGAAGATGTAGAGCATCATCTCACGGAGGGGGGGGGGGGGTTTGCTTTCCCTTACTGTTGCTTTTCCACCCCCGCTTTTGTCCCTCATTACTTCTTTCTTCCTGGAGGGGAAAGAGGAAGTAAACAAAGACCACGTGGCCCATTCAGGGGCTGTTTTTATCACTCCGCTTTTCCTGCACCCAGCAGGAGATCATGGCACATTCTGGGTTTTTTTTTTTTAAAGTCAGAGTAAAAGGGATCTATTTTGCGACGGAAAAACGAGTGGGAGGTGCGTGGGAGATGGACGTCATCTAAAGGACACGTGCACATCTGGAAGTGGTCAGTAGCGAGCGTGTGATGTAATGCTCATCTGATGACCCTCATAGTCAGAGCATGAGGTGCTGGAAACTGGCATGAGTGCGTTTCGTATAGATACCCAGTGTGTCTTGCCCTCCTCTCTTGCCACAGTCACTGTGCAGAAGGAATAGCCTTGGCCCACTGGCCACTATCAGAAACAAATGTCCATGAAGTCTCCCCCCTCCCCCCAACAGCTTTTCCTCTTTTTCTCTCCCAGTTAGCTTTAGGGTCCCAATTTTCCCAACCCCCCATGTCTTGCCAGTTCCTTGGAACTTCACCCATTAGCGCCTTCAAACCCAGACTCATCATGCACGTTTTCCTTGCACAGCAGCAACTCTTGATTCAGACACTGAGCCAATCTTTGGAGCTGTTTCCCTTACATTTCAAAACTTCTGCATGGATCGGTACCTTATCCATTTTGTTCTTGGCTTTGCTTGCCTAATGCATTTAAGGACCAGTCATAACTGATGGGATCTGTATTAGAATCTGTATACGTGCCTTAGCATCATCATCATACGGCCAATGTGAGACATCCGTATCTCTGGGCATGTGTATTGGCATATGGGTGTTCAGAGAGGACTCTTGGTAAGAGCAAGTTCTCTTGTACTTCAGGAGAGCAAATCCATGCAAGTTCCTTTTCATGGCTTGCAGGGAGGACTGGAACGTGTTGTTCAACTTTCCAAGTCCCAAAACAGAGAGTGCGGGTGCTGGGGGGGGGGAGTGTGCAGGGGGGGGCTTGGCCTGCATGCTGTCACAGCTTAAAGAAAACAGGCTGCCCAGGGCCAGGTCTATTTTAGGCTGCTGCTGCTGCTGCTGAAATGAAGAAAGATCTTCAAAAGCATAAATGATCCACATTTGAGTTGGGAGAGGCTTGATTTGATACCTAAGGAACCACGTGAGTTACTGATTGCAACTTGGAAGCCTGTGATTTTGGAATCGGCAAGGTGTAATTTATGATTTCTGTACCCAAGAAAGCCAAGCGGGTCCTGTGATGTGAAACATGCCCAAGACCATACAAGCTGCAAGCACCTGAGAACTCCACTTTGAACTTGGCTCATAAGTTCATGGAGGTGAATCCTAGGAAGCTGCCTTATCCTGTGCCCTCTAGCATGATCCATCTAGCTTGGCCTTGTCTGCAACAGAGGTAGGTAACATGCTCCCAATGGGCCCCCAAATACCTTTTCTGGGGCCCTTTCCTCCCACTTTTAGGCAAGAATTGATGCATTTTCTAACCAGCAACTAGCATAGCTGTGAAATAGGTTTTTGTTTGTGCTGAAAGTTGTGGTTTCAGAGGAGTTGTCTAACGTGGTGGGCCACGCGTTAAACAGCTCCTTTGAAACTACCACCTCTGCCTTGTACTCAGTCTTCTGGGTAAGTTACTTGTCCTTTGCCAGGCCTCCCATGGCAGCCATCTTGTGGTGGTGCCGGGGGGTTTCTCAAATGGCCAAATATACCCAGGCCCAAATAGTTTTCATTTTAGCCTACACCACCTGGCAAGTGCTCTCTGGGGTTTCAGGCAGGAACCTTTCCCAGCCTTACTTGGAGATGTCGGGCATTGAACGTGGGGCCTTGTGCATATGCCAAGCAGGTGCTCTACCACACTGAGCCACAGTTGTGAAGGCAAGAATGTTTTAACAAGAGCAGCCTTTTCTTATCCATGCATGACAATCTGCACCTGCAGAAACCCCCTCTTCCATGCAGTGATGGAAGGCACAGCACCTTGCTTTTGCCTCTCCTTGAACAGGGCGGACAATAATTGCAGCAGGGTCCTTGTTCCTGGCTTCCCTGTCCCACTCACTAGATCCCACTCCCTCACTGCAAACAGGCAGGCCAGGTTGCTTGTTGCTAAAGACTGGACCTCTAAGTTACCCCTCTTCGCCTCCCCTCCTGTTTGTCAGAAGCCTTTGATTTGTCTACTTCTGCCTCCAAAAAAGGGTTGTGGCTGAACATGACTTCTGCATTGGCTAAACATGACGACTGTGATGAATGTTGCTCTTTGGAAAGGTTTCACTCAGGTGCCAGTTTTTACATTTTTAGCTCTGCTTCCCCTCTACTTGTTAGTCAATATCTGGTAGCTTGCTGCGCTCCCCTCTCCCCTGCTGTATTTTTTATTGTCGATTAAAAGAACTGTGATACACTTCTGGCTGCTGGTGTGGCTTCATGGCAATCAAAGCCAGCAAGCCAGTGGCACGTGGAAGAGCCAACCACTATTGCTTGAAGGTAACGGCGGATGAGGCAGAGTGCTCAGTGTTTCTTGTGGCCCAGTGAGCCCCTCTCTGCCAGTACCTCCCCTGTACTGCTCCCAGGCTTAAGACAGAATCAGAGGTTCTCTACACACTGGAAACCCCCGCAGCCTTACTGGGACTTTCGTCTTCACAGTATTCCCACCATTGCAATGCACTCCTTCACACGCAACCATATGATTTGAAATTGGAAACTTCCCTTCACGGAAAGGCCCCGTTGTGTTTTAATAAGGCAGTGCCATCTGGTGGTGGAGAGATCAGGCAATATCCTTGCCAATAATATCACATTATCTTGGGGTTTTTTTGTTTGTTTGTTTTGTAGTGAGATTCTCTAGGGATAGCAAGAGGAATATCCTGGTTGTTGATTACGTTGTGTAATGCACCCGCAAACTTCCATATTTAGAGAAGTTCTTGGAGATGGTTGTGGCTAGGGTTCCATGTAGTCCTGTTGTGATGGATTTCTCCTGGCATGTTCATAGGATGTGGACAAGTACTTTGGAATTTCACTAAACCTTAGTGACAGACAAAGTTAGCCCTCAGCATTTTAGTTGATTTAGTTTGAAGTCAGCCTAGACCATGAAATTAACAAATGGTTGTACTCATGTCCTGCTTGTGGGCTTCTTGGTTGACCACTGAACAGAATGCTAAATGGTCTGATGCGACAGGGCTTTTCTCAGGTTGTTACCCTTTTAGTACCAGGCAAAGATGTCTTTAATTCTTCCAGGCAAATTTTTAATGTAGTGTCTTCTGACTTTATCAGAAGGTGTTTTCATTGTGCATCGCCCTGTCTCATTCATGGAATTTTAGAGGGTGACATGGTGCTTCTTGAAATGAGCTTTTTGTCGCATGCTCGCAACTGGCCACTCACAGATCTTCATGGGTCAATTTGACACTGCCGTGTTCTTCCTGAATGTCTGCCACTGGTCTCCTGCTCCTTCTGCCATTTTTTCGTTAGAAAATAATTCTCCAAAAATGCAACTCTTTTGAACTATAGTGACATTTGTTGTTATTTCTTGCCATGTGCTGGAGAAGTTTCGCTATAAAATGCCCACTAGAATGGGCCATGTTGCTACCTCTCTTCCAGCTCTTTTCCTCCTTATAATTGCAGCTTGTTGCAAAGGCGGAAGGGATGCAGCTTCAGAGCCAATGCGATTTTCCCCATCTGAAGGTCTTCCATTTGTAACCATTCCATGTTTTCCTACCACTGCTTCCATCCTTTTTCCTACCTTTGCAAATCCATTAAGGAATGAAAGGCACAAGAGATGCTGCAGCTCCTAGCACCACACGGCAGAGCAGGAGAGTCAGGTCCTCCTCCTCCAGCTACTGTGGCAGGCGGAGCTGGCGGGAGCGCTGTCAAGCCAAGCCAAGGCCCAGCCTCCGCTTCTAGACTTGACCCTGTGTGGGCCTGCACTGGGGAGGCACTTCCTAGGGGCCAAGGCCGCCATGATGGCTGTGCAAGGTGACTCTTGCGCTTTAGAAAGTCACCATCCTGGCCAGATAGCTTCTTCTGAAAAGCGCACACTTGTTGAGAGACATTATTTTTTTGACTGCCTCAGAAATTTTTAAAAACCACTTTCCAGCTACCTCTGAATTATAAATGAAACACTTTGCTTTATTGTCATGATGTTTTTAGTGGCTTCCTTTGCAGAGCAGAGCAGCAGGAGGCCGCATTCTGGGCTAGGTGGCTCACCATCAAGGTCTTTCACAGGAGGATGATTCACCCCCTTCCACTACCACCCTCTTAAATTCAGGTTATAGTTTAGAGGGGATTTTAGTTTTAAGCAATTAACACAGCAATATTGAAGCTGAGGTTTATGCTGAGATCCTAATTTTTCTTCCTGGATGCTGCTGGAGCCAAAAGCTTTCACCATAAAATGCAACAACCCTTTGGGGATTTGGGGTTTTGCTTTTCCTGGAAAAGCAGCAGGTATCAGCTATCCTCCACCATCCTTGGCTTGGGTCTTGGCTTCTGGAATGGCACTGCGCTGGTTCCTGGATGCAGATTCTAGTGTCCTAAAAGGTATGGAGGAAAAGCTTTGCCAATTCACACACATGCACAGCATATTTTGTTAAGGAGTTTCTGTTTCCATGTTCACTCCAGCTCCAAAATGCTGGACAGAGCCATGTCCTTAACAGACCTATTATTTAGGCAATCTACATATGGAATAGTATGGTATCCTATGCTGTGCTTGGTTCCAGTTTCACTGCTGCCTTTGAACTGGACGTCTGTCAGTGGCAGAGCGGTGGTCCCAGATTGGGCTGTTCAATGGAATGCACACACGGAGCCCCTGTAGTTACACCTACCATTCCATAGTACAAGTACCAAACTGGCAACCTATACCATCCAATAACAGAGTTGGCAGGGATCTTGAAGGCCATCTAGTCCAACCCCTTGCAGTGAGGCAAAGATTCCAGCTACCTCCAAGCAAGTCATATCAGGAGAGAAGAAATAAGAACATCAGAAGAGCCCTGAGGCTGGATCAGACCAACGGTCCATCTAGTCCAGCACTCTGTTCACTGTTACCAATTGGTTCAACTACATTTACATCTCATACTAAGCCATGGACGATGCCACTTAGGGTTAAGTCCAGGATTGACTCCCCTCTGGTCGGTTCCATGACCAACTGTTCTTGGGCACAGTCGTTTAAAGCATCGAGAAATGTAGCCTCTTTGTCATGTGTCATGAGTGGAATATGCATTCATCCAGTCAATGTGGGGGTAATTGAAGTCACCCATCTTTACAACACTTCCTCATTTGAAGGACCCCGTTATTTCATTTTCCCTCTCAAGGTCACCCTGAGCATTCTGCTCTGAGGGATGATAGCATGTTCTTAGCACTAAATTAGTTTTGCAGCCTGGTATTGTCACCCGCAGCGCTTCGGTGGAAGGGTCTACCCTGTTGGTATTCTAGTCTACTCAACACTATGCCCTTTGTGATGTACGGAGCAACATCTCACCCAGTACACCCTTCCCTGTCCTTCCTGTAGAGTTTATATCCAGAGACGACCATACCCCACTGCTTCTCTCCGTTCCACCAGGTTTCTGTAATGCCCACTATATGTCCAGGTTCTCCTTTGAAACCAAACACTCCAATTCTCCCATTTTGGCTTGGAGGCTTCTAATATTTGCATAGAAACACCTGTACGTGGTGTGTCCCTCCCCAGATGTCTCTGGCGTGTGCAGCATTTTTCGTGGTAGCACTTTAGCCTCTTTGATTGGCTATGATCTATCATATACTCATGGCCCTATTTGCTCCTTTTCTACATTTGGACATTCAAAAGCATTTTGAGCTTTATCCCCCTGATATACTTTAACCCGAACTGGATGCTTCCCAGCTCCTGTTGGCTTTCCCCCAGGATTTAGTTTAAAAGCTTCTCTGCCACTTTTTTAATGTGGTCTACATGTCCATCACAAACCCAGCTGTCTATGTGTCTAATGATCAAATCTCCCACTACCACAAGCCCACTTCCCCTGGAGACACATTATCAGTGTGAGAGGATATACCCCAAAGAATCCCAGAGATGACAGGAGGAGAAGTAGTAGTAGTAGTGACAGAAGCCACTATATGTGCCCAGAACATCTTTTTATATTTCATATTGATCACAGACAGGCATCTATGTTGTGATCTTTCAGCAACAGGCAAAGAAGATCTTTTTATTTTCCTAGGCTTTTAGATCTTCAAATACTTTTTAGTGGTTACATATGTTTATTGAAATGTTAAGATGTGTGAAATTTCCAGTACTGTTGTGAGTTTGCTATATTGTTTTTACCGTCTGCTACTGCTTTCATGCAGTATTAAATTTTATATTTCTATTTTATTCATATATTTGTTGGTTTGAAGTTTAAACTTTGTAATCCGCCCTGGCGATGTTTTGTTATTGAGTCGCATCACAGTGCTTTAGGAATCGTCAACAGATTCCCCCTCCCCCTGTTGTCCTTGGACATTTTCACTTGTTTCAACATATGCACATGTCTCTTAAAAATGGGGTATGTTCCATTTCCGTCCCTTCTTCAACTGATTTCTCCACCTAGACATACCTTTTGCACAATACATATAGCTTTAACTTTGTGAGATTTCTGCTAAGATGCATTAAGGATGTACCAATATTTCAGGAGGCTGCTGAGCTGGCATATTGGTGCAGTTTCACCAAAGCAGCATCAACAAAAAAGAAGCAGAGGGCTGCGTCCAAAATAGGCAGAGACATCAACATTACAGTGGACTATTTAATTGGGCTGCTAGTGCAATAGCATCAAAGCAACATTTGAAAAGGAGGAAGCAAGGAGTCACGCCAAACTTGAACCCCAAGCTAAATATTCAGAGAGATTCAATTTACCCTGTCATGGCTGTGCAATGAATGCTTGGAGGCGGTAATGGGCTGGATGAGAAAAACAAACTGAAGCTGAATCCAGACAAGACGGAGGTACTCGCTGTCAAAGGCCACAACCTGGGGTTGGAGGTGTGTCAACCAGTTCTGGATGGGGTTACAACCCCCCCCGAAAGACTGTGTTCGCAGCTTGGGGGTACTCCTGGATCCGTCGCTCCAAATGACAGCCCAGATAGATGCGATGGCCAGGAGTGCCTACTATCAGCTTCGGCTGATACGCCAGCTGCGCCCCTTCCTAGAGTTGGAAGACCTAAAGACGGTAGCGCACACACTGGTAACTTCGAGGCTCGACTTCTGCAATGCGCTGTACATAGGGCTACTGGTCCAGAAACTTCAACTAGTTCAAAATATGGCAGCCAGGTTGGTCACCGGTACACCTAGGGGTGACCACATTACACCAATCTTAAAATCACTTCATTGGCTGTCAATCAGTTTCCTGGCGAAGTATAAAGTATTGGTTATTATTACCTTTAAAGCCCTACATGGTTTGGGTCCAGGTTACCTGCAGGATTGCCTGCTCCCGTATAATCTGCCCCACACTCAGGTCCTTTGGGAAGAATTTACTCCAGTCAGCCAGAACTAGGCTGATGAGTGTTAGCCAGAGGACCTTCTCTTCTGCTGCTCCCAAACTGTGGAATGGCCTGCCGGAGGAGATTCTACAAATTAGCAGTCTTCATGAATTTAAGAGAGCCGTGAAGACTGATCTCTTCCAGCAGGCCTACCCAGTTGAATTTTAAGATGTTTTTAATGATGTATTAGTTTTTATTTCTTTTAATGTTTTATCTATTTTGTGGTCCTTTTGTTTATATTTGTTGTTCCCCGCCTCGATCTGGAGGGAGAGGCGAATTAGAAATATCTCCTCCTCCTCCTCCTCCTCCTCCTCCTCCTCCTCCTCCTCCTCCTCCTCATTATATGACCCAAAAGTGTGCCTTGTTGTGATGCTGTTTTAATGTGGCTTTTTCAATTGCACTGATGTCACCATGGTGTTTCCTTTGTCTGTCACTGGTGGCTCCACTTTGGATTAGGAAAATGGGCATAGCTCGGGGCAGTTCCCAGTGCAGGATATTTGCAGGAACCCGGACAGGGGGCAGGGGCTGGGCTAGACAAGCCGGGTAATGGCTGCCATTGCCGCATTACAGTCTGGCAAACTAGAGTAAGGGCAGTTGTGATGTCTAACGCATCAATTCAATGAACTATAGCAGCGTGTCTGCTTTCAAAGTCATGCAGAGTTCCTAGAAAACAACAACAAAAGGGGTTTTGCAGTGGTTAGTCTGCTGCCCATTCCTGCTTTCTGACCACGGTGCTGCGATGTTTCCTCTCTGGATGGTCCGTCCTTAGTCCTGCTATTCAAACATATTAATCCCGCCTTGCAGCAGTAATGCCACGGGATTTGTGGGGGCGAGGGAATCAGGAGGCAAAGCGATATCGTATAAACACAGCTCCTATATTCAAAAAGGAAGATCCAGTGAATTATACACAAATCCGTCTGACATCAATACCCAGGAAGATTCTACCGCAGATTATGAAGTGCTCGATCTGTAGGTGCTTTGCCACTACTGCAGTCGTCACTGGACTTGCCGAGAACATGTCCTGCCAGATGAATCTCATTTCATTTTTCAACAGGGTAACTTCTCTAATAGATCATGGAAATGCTGTGGACATAATATATCTTGACTTCAGCAAGGCATTGACAACGTGCCCCATAACATGCTGATTAGCAAGCTAGTTAAGTGTAGACTGGATGGCACTACTATTAGGTGGATCTGCAGCTGGCTGAAGAGCCGTATCCAAAGAACCATACCCACGAAAAGGATTTTGTAGTTGTCATTGACCACAAGCTGAATATGACTCAGCCGTCTGATGTGGCTGCAAAACAGGCAAATGCAATTTTAGGCAACATCAACAGAAGTATAGTTACTTTCCTTCAGGGCACCAATAAGTCTATTACTGAGCAAGTGGCCAAATATCTGAATCTGGCTATTCTCATTAGACCACTCATGGATGTTTGATCATTGTTTTGTTTTGTTTTTAAATATTGATTAGCATTTTTACAGATTTTGTATCCTTCCTTTTTACTATCATGTATTTTTATTAATGTGTGTGTGTTTAACATGTTATTATAATGGTCTGTTGACTGCGAATAAAGATTGATTAATTATAGAAGTATAGTCTCAAAATCAGGGCAAATGATAGTTCCACTCTTCTCTGTGTTGATCACACCTCACCTTGAATACTGTGTCCAGTTCTGGACACCAGACGTATTCAGATAACTTGGAATGAGTTCAGAGAAGGGCAACAAAGACAACCAAGGGATTAGAAAGGAATCCCTACAAAGAAACATTGAAACAACTGGGTATGTTTAGCCTTGAGAAAAGAAGACTGGGTGGATCTGATAGCACTTTTCAAGGACCCAAAGGTTGTCACACAGAAGAGGGTTCTCCATGACTCAGGGGCTTTAATGGCCCCTTCCAACTCTACCATTGTATTGTTCGTAGTGATATTCCTAGTTTTAAATACAGTTGCAGCCTCAGCCTGTCCAGGATGACCTAGCAAAGTGCTATGTATGTACTGGTTCATGAGCCAGTGGGTGGCTGATTGCCTTCCTGAGCTCCTTGCTCCACTTGCACCTCCACTACAGAGATGCAGGAGCATTGGAGGACCATAGCTTAGTTTAGGGGCACCTGGTTGCCATCCAGAGGGTCCTTGGTTCAGTCGTTGGCATCTACAGCTAAAGGAAACCACCTCCAGCCCAGACTTCGGAGAGTGGCCAGGTACTATTCAAAGCAGATGACACAAGGCAGAGGCCTGTGACTCATTGTAAGATGGCTGCCTCCATTCAGTGCCTGTCCTGCTCTTGCCTGGGGCTGCCCAGCAATGGGGCCAGAATCTTGCCATGTGTGGCTGTGTTTGAACATATGAGGCCAGTCTTGAGAAGGATTCTTCTTATTTTTTTTATATGGAAGTGCTCTCCCCCCACCCTAGTGCTCCTTTTAAATGATTCTGTTTCTATAGCAACATGGATAATCCATGTTAATTACCTCCCATGGTTATTCTATAGGCCAGACAATTTTAAATGTAACATGTGCCAGCCTGCGTGGGCCACACGGAATAGGAAATAAAACTGGGAAGAAAGGGAGTGAGCTTGAGGGAGGTGTGATGGGTTATTGACATGTAATGTTAAAATCTTGGGTAAGATTTAATCAAAGTCGTGTGTGCAGTCATGGCACCTGGGCATCCCCAGGAGGGCTAGCAGGCTGGACGTTGCTGGCGCCTCCTGAAAACAACTCTTATTTCGAGACACCTGACCAGCCACTTCCCCACCCCCGTGCTTTATTTTAAATAGAACAATTTTAATTTACTTTTTTAATTTACTTTTTACTGTTTATACTTACGTTCACCACTCTGGAATCTTTTTTACGTTTGAGCAGTATAGAAATATTGTTAATAATAATGTCCAGTGAAGCAGGAAGGGCTGCAGAAGGCAAGGCGGAGGAAGCCACCTGGGACCGAGCCAGATCCTTGGTTCACCTAACTCAATATTGACTGCTCACTGACTGGCAGAAATGGCTCTCCAGAGTTGAAGCAGGAGCCTTTTCCAGCCTTGCCTGGGGACACCCGGGGCACTTCTGCCCTGTCACTGAGCTCCAGCCGTTCCCTCAGGACAAGGGAGCCTCAGCAGGAGGGCAGCAGAGAAGATGGTCTTCCTGGTGGCACTTGATCACTCCAACACAATTTGTGATCCATCCAGTTGAAAGCAGCCTACTAGCCACGTATGGCAGCGTGGCTCACTGAACCTCCAGGTCTGGTCCTCTGGCTGGGCCTGCACACACGTCTGGAGGCCCCAATTCGTAGACCATGGGCTGCACTCAAAGCTTCATGAGTCACAGAGCAGGTAGGCTGCTAGCTTCCCTCACCCTCTGCATTCATTGGTCCCTGCCTGAAAGCCTGGTTGACATGGATCAAAGCAGGTTTCTATGTTTCACAATTAATTATTAAGCAAAACAACCTATGATGTCATTATCAATAATTCATTAATTTAGTAAGTATCTTCCCCCCTGCCCCGCTTCCAGCATATTTGCATCACTCAGCGTGGTTTTCAACAATTAAAAGCAAAACAACCCCAAGAAAGAAATAAACCAACAGCATAAAACAGAAACAGGCTCTGCAGATACCACATAAATCATCAATAGTTAATTATGATCAACTATGGTCTATAATTCATTGGCATTCATGACTCGCAGCTCTTCATCCTCATTAACACATCCTCTTGCCTCCTGCTTTGCCTCCCAAGCCTACTCAGTGCCAGTAGTGTGTGTGTGTGTGTGGGGGGGGAATCACCACATCCTCCCCCACCCCTGGGCTGCCATTAGGAGGAGGAATGGAAAACCCTTCCCCGCCTAGGATGCCTGTCATGCCAGCAGCCAGGCGGGTAAAGGAGCCCCAGGCAGTGGCACTCGTCCACCAGCCGGAAGGGGCTTGCCAAGGAGCCCCCCCTTTAGGCCTCTCCTTTCAGACCACACTGTTCTGCTCCTACAGGACCGGCATTGCCCAGAGGGCAAACTCTCTCTCGCTCTCTCCCTCCCCCCCTCTCTCTCTGCCAGCCAACTCACCCTCACCTGTTCCTCCCCCCCCCCCAGGAACACCAACCCGCAAACTCTCAGGATCGCCCCCATAGACCCCACAGACTCATCATCATGCAACTTATTCGTCCTTCTCCCCCACCCCCTCCTCCTCCCTCCAACCTCTCGGTCACTCCCCGCTGCTGCTGCCCCCCTCCCCAGCCCGTGTCTCCATCTCTCCCTCGCCACTCCTCGCTCGGCTGCCCAGGCACCACAGCCAGAGAACAGCCAGAGAGCACACGGGTGGATGGCGGGTTACAGGGCGAAATCCAAGGGGCCCCACCGCCCACCACAAGCAGTGTGTGTGTGTGTGTGGGGGGGGGGCTTTTATTTTGCCTTTTAAGAAAGGCACGTTCAACAGCTGGGGTGCGCGCGCCTGTCTGCCTGTGTCTGCCCGGCTGCAGCCCCTCCACCCCTTCTTCGTTCCCTAAGGCTGCTTCCGGACCCCCCTAACCCATTGCAATTGAAACGCGAGTGCCCTAGGCGGAAGGCATTGGCAGCAGCTGCCGGGCCTTCCGGATCGGCACGTGCCGCCTGCTCGGTCCTGGCACGATTCCCCCCCTCTTCCTCGCGCCCAGGCCAGGCCCGAGGGAGCCTCCTCGGCCGGTAGGGGACGGTAACCGGCCTGCAGAGCTCTGGCTGTTGGGCGGCCGATGCTGCCCAGGGGCCAATATGAACAACATCACGGCAGCCAGGCGGCGCGTATCTCCGCTGAGGCTCCTCCGGGCCCGGCTGGCGGAGGGCCGCCGCCGGGAGGCAGCGGGAGCCGGGCCGTGACAGGGCGCCGCAGAGGCCCCCGGCTGCCCTGGTTGGGACCTGACCGCAGAGCTCCCGCCGTTGCGGCGTTGCAGGGATGAAAGCCGTGGGGAGCGCGGCGGATCCAAACGCCGGCTGAGCTCCCCGCTCCGAGCTGCTGCTGCTGCTGTTGCTGCTGTGTCGGTCGGAAGCCGCTCGGCGGGGAAGCGTGCGCAAGAGCCTCGCCAAGGTTGGGGCGCAGGGCGGCGCAGGGCGGCGACGCTGGTCGGAGGCCCTTGCTCGGCCCGAAGGCGGCAACCGGCCGGCGGGAGGGAGGCGGGCTCCGCGGAAGGCGCAGCAGCAAGCAGCCCCCAGCGGGAGGTGGGCCGCAGGTTGCTGAGCGGGACTAAAGGCCCACAGGAGCTCTGGAATGCGAACTGCAGGGCTGTCTAAGCCTCTTTCTTACACGCGTGTTTTTCCAGCTGTTCAATGGAAGACGTTGATTCAGATGATGAAAATCATACGTGAAGGTTCACGTCATCAGAACGTTTTGCGCCAGTAAAAGGAACAAGTAACATGGGACAAGAGACAAGCACAAGTCCCAAGCACAAGTCCCAAGCACACCGAATCCTGTCCAGTGGAGGCAGGGCCGTGCAGAGGGGGCCCCAATGGGGCCCGTTGGCCCGGGGCCCACGATTTTGAGGGAGGGCACTCTGACGAGGAGGTCCCCAGCTGGCTTACGCTACTGCTTCCGTAGCGTAAGCGGCCCATCGAGAAGCGAGGAATTCTGAATGTGAAGAAGTGATGTCTTACATCTTGAATAAATGTGCTTTCCATTTACCTTTTTTATAAATCATTCTAGTACATAGATGTATTTAGCACTGAATCAGTGCCACTGATTAAAAAATACTTAATGAGCAGTTTGAAATGGGGGGAGGGGGCACACACTTCCCATCTGGCCTGAGCCTATGACCAGCTCTGCACAGCCTTGAGTGGAGGTGGTCCAGGCACAGGCCAGAACAAGGCCAGAGGCTGGGCAAGGCAGGGGGTGTCCAGCAGCATCATGCCTTGCAACTCCGCTGGGATTCAAGAAGGTGAAGCCCACCCGAATGACATGGGAGTACACAGCGGCGCTGACTTTGGCATACATGTGAACCAAAGGGTGGTGGTAATTATGGCTGTTAACTGTCAATCCAAGAAGAGCGTAAGAAAGAATTGCTGTGCCGGGTCCGAGCAGGGGACTGGCCTCCTGCTTGCAGTGGGAGCCCCTCAGATGCCCCTGGAAGCTTACAAGCAGGACATGCAGGTCACGGCCATCGTCCCATTAGGCACCCAGTGGCTGATCTCCACAGACCTATGTGGCTTCTGTATATGAAAGTTTCATTTAGGGGCCATGGCTAAGAGTTGCCGATACGACTCTTCTCCAACATGAATTGATCTAGTCCATTTAAAAGGCTTTCAAAAATGCTATACCGGAGGGGAGGGGAGGAGGGAGTGTTCATATTTATCCTTGCAGAGGTAGCCACGAGACTACCGTGATTTCCAAAATAGAGATTGAGGTAGGGAGACGGATAGGGGCCATTTTGCCAGCACTCCATGGTTGCTCCCTCCCCCCCTGCAGCTCCTCTCCTCCCTGCTGTCTCCTTGGATAAGGCATCTACTTCATTACCACATGCTCTCTGGGCGGCAGCCGAGTCTGGGGCGCCGCCACGCTGCAGCTCCAAACCACATTAGTGGCTCAATGAGGAGGCGGTAATGACATTACCCAGGAAGTATTAGAGGTGCTAAATGACAACCCCCCTCCTTGATGCTGGGATTTATGTCAGTCAAACTGACAGGGCGAGGCGGTGCAGAGGGCTCCACTCCCAGAATTGCCTAATTGGGGGGGTCTGGTTTCCTTCTTGTTCTGTCTTCCTGACACATTTCATTGTTGTCTGTGGAGGGAGAGGGAGAAGGAGAGGGAGAGAACATTCCGCTGGTGGTCTATGGCAGGGAACTCAGCAGATGTAGGTGCTGCTGGGCCCACAGGGAGGGCAGGCATGGGAAGACCATCAGGAGGCTGGAGCTGGTTGGCTAAGAGTTTTCTTCTAGTCTTGGAGCTGGCATTTCGGCTCTGGCCGCTGCCTCTTGAGTGTTCAGCTGCCCCATTCAGGGGCTGCGCTTCATGGCAGAAGAAACCGGCTTGAACCAGTCCAACAATAATGTTATCTCAACAACATGGTGGCTACCCTCTGGGCCAAACTGCACATTAAACCAGCACGTCTGCAATTGATCTCCTGACTTATTTTCTTTTTAAAGAGAGAGACTTAAAAGTAATTGTGGAAAAAGTGGAGGCTGCTACCTTTGATGAGGGAAGTGACACCCAGAAGGGGGAAGGTATAATGTAACCTTCCTGCTGTATGCCAAGAAAGCCTGTGTTAACAGAGCAGATGCAACAACCACCAAGGTCTCAGTCTTGATCCCAGCTCCACTCTGTCCATTCATTTAATGATTAAAGCATTGTCAAAATATGTGTTCAACAGACTCAGCACGACTCAGTTCGGTTCCACATAGTGTAACACCCTCTCTTTAATTAGCATTTGTTGCTGCCTCCAATGGGTAATCCTGGAAGTCAGGAGGAGGAGGAGGAGGAGAGCAAATTGAGTGGATGGATGCATACCAAGAAGGTGAAAATGCAACTCCTTTCCTGCATTATGTGTGAAGCAACAACAGGGGATGCTTTTGGCCCTGCCCCTGTTGTGTCCCTAGACTAGCTCCACCCTCTGATGCTCATGTGTTGAGTGTGGTTGTCTGGGAAGGAGCCCCCATGTGGGAGCAGCTGCTCATGTGCATAAACTCCATGCATTTGGGACACTGAGTGTACTCTGGTTGTCTCTGGGAGAGTTGAAACTGTGTTTCCAGCTGTAGATTTGTAAAACAGCACAAAATTACAAAACGTTAATAAGCCTCCAGTAACCTCCTTCCAAAGAGAAAAAAGCTGAGTCAGTGCTGCACCCCAGGAATCTCAGAGCTGACAATAGGGTGTATTTGTAGACAGATCTTTGAATTTGGATTGTTAAAAAAACCAATCAATAAACAATAGCCAGGGATTGAGTGCATTCTAATGAGCCGAGTTCCACCCTCTTAATGAAATAACATAAAAAGAGCCCTGAGGCTGGATCAGAGCAAGGGTCCATCTAGTCCAGCATTCTGTTCACACAGTGGCCAACCAGCTGCTTGTTAGATAGGAGAGCAAGATCACCCATTTTAGAAATCAGGGAAATTTAATGTTAAAAACTTGCTGGTCTGAGACCAAAGTTAAGGCTAATTTCCTGGCTTTGTGGAGTTTGAGCCAACATGAGACAGCTTTAACTCTGGTCAGGGTTTTTGAAAATCATTTTAATGGTTTTTTAAAAAAGGGAATTATTACAGTGCTCTGGAAAAAACACAAATTAAGAAACAAACCACCAGTCCACCAGTGAGTAAATGTGTGCAAATGGATATGTTCATGCATGTTCACAAAAGCCTACGCCCGAGCAAGACAGCACAGGATCCCAGCATGGCTTTGTTCTTTTCCTTCCCCTCATCATGAGCAAGCTGTCAATCAGTGACTGATTCCACCCGGCTTCAAAATTACCTCACAGTCATATCAGTTCACAACTCCCTGGTACCCCTCTCCCAGTGTCAGAATGCTGACAGGGGACACCGGAATTCAAAATACCAGAGTGCTGGCAGCATTCGAGCTTCAGAGTAAAATTGAGCATGTCTGACATAACTTTGCCGACTGTGGCTACCATAGAGGGTTTCAGGAGGCAGAAAACCCTTGATCACTTTTAAATCGCTTCTCAGAACTTCACCAAACCCAAGAAAGGCACACCTCCTTGACAAGCCTGAATACAGTGCATCTGAAGCTTCCCCCAGACTTTGAAAGGAATAATCACAGAATCAGAGAATAGTAGAGAGTTGGAAGGGGCCCATAAAGCCACCAAGTGCAGGAATCCACCTCAGAGCATGCCTGACAGATAGTGGCTGCCCAGCTGCCTCTCGACGGCCTCTGGTGTGGGAGAGCCCACCACCTCCCTAGGTCATGGGTCCCGTTGTTGCACTGCTCTAACAGTCGGGGAGTGATATACCAAGCTGTACCTTAAGGAAAAAGTACTAAAATGTTAATTTTCAGCACTTTTAAAGTTGCTGTATCTGTGGCAATTTGTGTCTGTGGCAATTTTGGTTTGAAATTTACCTCATTAGATACATTATCAATGTCAAGTTTCAAGTTGTTAGCTCTACAGGTGTCATTTTTATAAGCTGTAGAATTTTGAGGCTTAGAATGATGGAACTTTTATTTTCCTCACAATGCACCTTAACTCGATGCACTCTGGCACCCCTTTAATATATTACATTTTCATAATAAATTGCCCCCCAAACAGATGGGGGGGGGGGAAAGGGAAACAAAATATTCCCCACCTAAAATCTGAAGGTTCTCTTTCCACAAAAAAATTACACCTCTCCTTCTGAAATTGTGCAAGTTTCTTAGCTATGACCACCTCTATGGCTTGCCATTTTCATAACCACATTGGCAGACAAGCGCATCCCCAAAGTACAAAGGCTGCTTTCACTTTCACTTTCACTTTCACACACACACAGACACACACACACCCCAAATCTATTCATCTGAAACTTGGCAGACTTGATTCCCTCAAAAGTGGCAACTAAGCCTGCAATTCTGGCCAAAAATGAAAAGGTTATCAACTCTTTTTTAAAGTATCAAAAATTAAAGGCATCTAGCACAACCCTCCCTGCACCTAGCTGTCTAAAATTTGGCAGGTGTTATCCTGCCACAAGGGGCTGCTGTGCCTGCAAAATTCATTAAATTCTGTCAGAAGCAAAAAATGTTATGGCCATTGTTGATTTCCAGTGATAGTCAATGGAAGGCATGTAGCCTCAGATTTCTGAATCTTTGGATTCACCCAAATTGAATCTTTGGATTCAATTCAAGTTGAATTGGGGAGCCTCCAATCAGATCTGAAATGAATTGGGCTGTTGTACAAATGCTGAATCGGGTTTCAAAGTGAAACTTATGGTTGGGGCACGTACACCCTTATACATTACCATTTTGACAGGAGATTTGAGAGCACACCCCACCTCACCGCACCCTGATTAATTTAATCTCTAGTTCTCAGCCTACCCTTAAAGACCATCAGGACATGATCCTTTGCTGAGTGAATGTGGAACCTGTGCACACTGGAGTCCCATGGGGAAGAGCAGAGCTCTGTTTTTCTACCCTCTCCCCCACCTTGGCAGGTGAATGCAAGCACTCGCAACCATCTCACTAAGCCAGGCCATGACTGAGAATGGGAGGGCTCTGCATGCCACCCACCCCACCCCACCCTACAAAGAGAATGGGCAGGCTAGATGGGGGTCAAAGGGGTGCGCACACATAGCCCTCCCTTTCCGGTGTTTGAATGAGGATGCCAAGGAGTGGGAGGGGGGAACAGGGCTCCCCTGTGTCCAGTGGATATCTCTGCACATGTGCACACCGCACCTGACTGCAAAAGCAAAGTGCCACTTCCCAAAGTTGGTGGTCGCGGCTGCAGCTCCCCTTGAGCCTTGGCTTCGCCCCGGCCAATAACTTTTGCATAGACAAGCAAATGTTTTTGGGACGTGTCTTGTCACAGGCAGCCTCTACCAATTGGTTTCCTTCCAGCAGGTAGGTTGATGATATCAACTGACACGCTTTACATTTTGGCTCTGTTTTTCCAGTTAACTCAGGGTAGCACAAAACCTGGCTTTCCTGCCACATGGAGGTTGCTGGGTTTTTAATTTTTTAAGTACACCTCTCTGCTAAAACCCATCTCCATGCTAAAATAGCCTTGAGTAACTTAGTTCCTCCCCCCCTCCCCATTTCAGATTTTGACGGACTCCTATAGCTTCTTCATGCACAGCAATGCAACTTAACTCTACTACTAAAAACATGCATGTATTCATGTTTCTGTTGATGGAAGTTCCATCCGACAGTTCCTTGAGTCCCCTAGCAGCCCTTTTTTGACCCACTCAATGGACAAAGACTTCCAGGCTGGGAATATTTCTTTCTTTCTCATAGCAAGTAGATGGAGGAGAACCTCACTGGTGTCAGCTTGGCTCTGGATCTCCTGGCCAGGTCTTTGCTGAAAGCAGCAATTTCTTGCCCCTGCTTTATAGTTGCTTGAGTGAAATTAATTGGCAATTACCAAAGGTCCATAAATGCCTGGGCAAGTGTTTCCTGTGAAAGCTGTTGCCAAGGCCCAGCTGTGTTTCCTTCGCTGTGCATTGATCCCTTGGCCTACTCTGCTCATTTAACACCTCTTAGCTCATTAGTCATCACTTCAAACACTGATTGATCTGAGAAGATCTTATGGTTGGCTGCAGGAATTTGCTCTTCTCCAATGAGAGTGTTCCTTAATGCATGGCTCTGTGCCACCCTCACTCTCCTGTGCTTTGGGGTTAATGAACCTTCAAGCTTGTTCACACTCATCTGTGTTTGCTCTTGCCCTCCTCACCCCCCAAGCATTTATCCCCCATGGCGATCTGTTAATCTCTTACCACTTCTCAGCCAGGAGAGTCTTTGCACATCAGAAATGTCTGCCATCCTGAGATGCATAAATGACACGGGTGCTAAATGTCACCAAGAAAGGCTGACAGAAATTGCAACCCCCCTGACAGGCAAGAAACCATTTTTCTGTAGAAGTAAAGGCTGCACTTCCTCAGGGTGACCTCCTGGGAGCTGCAGGCCAGCACTAGTTAAGGTCAGAATCAAAAGCTGGTGGGGCTGAGGCCCAAGGGCAGGGCCCCCTTTTTCTCTGTTTTCTCCAGCTCCTCCTCTCTCACACAGCTTCCCCCCTTTCTTCCATCCCATTGTTCCACCTGTTTTGGACCCCCCCCCCCATTTCCCCCTGCCCTCCTGTCCTTCTTGTGTTGCTCTGGGCTTCCCCCAGAAGCATGGGATTAGAATGAGGGCTACACATGGCCTCAGGTAGCCCACCTGAGCAGAGACCAGGAAGGGAATGTCAACATCCAGCAGTTTGTCCTTGAATCCAACATGGCAGGTAGAAAGATGATATCAGTCCTTTTTTGGTTTAACAGGCTAATCTGGTCATGTCTGGGTTTCAAAGTACTTTGCCTCTGCAAGAGCAAAGCCCCCAAAGGTCTCCCAAGTGAGGGTGGGAGGCTACAAAGCCCAGGTGAAAGCAGGGGGGAAGAGGCAGCTCCAGCAGAGCTCTGAGCTCCTTAAGGTATCTTCACAGGTGGCCCCTGCAACTGCCTACCGGAACAGGCAGCCAACCTGTTCCATGGGATCCATGCTTGCATCCACAGATAAGCACATGACATGTGTGTGTGCTGTCAAGTGGCTGGACAAATGGCCCCGCTCCTGCAAAGATAACAGTTGACCCCATGGCCCACAGCTCAGCAGCATCAACACCCACAGGCACTCCTATTGATTTTAAACATTTCTTGTCCACCTTTCAGGGCAGAAAGGCCCTCCCAAGGTGGCGTAAAGCAATGGTGTCCCCAGGAAGGCATCCCCGGCAGCACACCACACCACACCCATGTCCCAAGGGGCCCTCAGCAGAAGGGTTTAGAAACTCCCCAAGTGGCTGGACTCCAGTGCCAGGAAGCTTTGCTTGACTTGTGGTAGCCTATCAGAATTCCTTTTGGGTAGCTCTTTAGTAGGAGATCTGCCCGTAGGGACAGTTCCACGGCCACCCTCCCTCTCCAAGCTATGTGTGAGAGAGGAAGGGAGACAGAGAGAATGCAGAGGGATGGCACATGTGTGGAGGGATGTGTGTATGGATGGGAGCAGGCTTCAAGTGTCAAAGGAAGTGATGGCAATTAGCACTCATGAAGTCATTCAGAGTCATTTTTAGATTTATATCCTGCTACAGCTCTGTCAATAATGTAATATATTGGACCTGTTCAGGCAACATGCTAAACTGTGGTTAGGCAAAAAGTACAGATTTGGACAATTACTTCAGAACTTAAACGTGTGTAAAATCATGACAGTGACTGTTCACAAAGTAGGGTTGCTGCTGCTGCGGATCACACAAACATCCTGGCCTTGGTAAGCCAATTAATGCCTCCAGTGGGGAAAAAACCCTATTATCTCCATTCAGGCCACAGGAGATAGAACTGAATGCCTTGATTCCATGGTTTCATGCTGGAGTCCTGCTTTTTCGTTCAAGAATGACCACATTAAGGTTAGTGACGGAGTGTCCTAGAATGTTGAAATGTTATCCCATGGATTTCTTCCTATTGCACTTACTGATGTCAGATTTGTGTCCAATGATTTATTCTTTTATGCAGAGGGAGACTGGCCTATTTGTCCTATGGCAATGGCAGAAGGGCATTATTGGCAGATGGAAGCATATGTCATATTAGAAGATGAGACAGGTGCATGAACCCTTAGTATTGTGGCTGATAATATTAGTTCCTGTAAAGCATTGCTCGAGGACATATGGAGGCAGGGTTGGCATCTGGGTTAGTTGCAGGGTCTGGTCTCTGTCTTTGTGGCCAGAACAATCCCCTTTCATTGTCAAGGCATCACTGTGCCAGTATTTGTCTCAACTGGAATTCCTGCTCAGTAGTACTCACATGTCAATGAATAGTGTGCTGCATGCTCCATTTTTCTGGTGAGATTTTGGGCCACATGCCTATGTCTAACTTGGGAGGTACATGCATGTTTTGAGATCCATGGGCTATTGCTGGGTACACTTTCTTTTAAGAGAAATGCATGTATACCTGTGCATATGGTTACCTGAACAGTTGTTTTCTGGGTGGTTTCACTTCAGTCTTCACCATGGGGTGGGGTGAGAATGAATGGACATGGGAAACCTTCCTCAGACCTCCCCCCTTAGACTACTCACACCTGAAGGAGGATCTTAGATGCTGAATGTAGTGTATGAGTAGGTTCATGCTGGGAGAGGCCACCCATCACTATTGCAGTCACAAGCTGTGCAAGGCTTTATAGCTTAAAACAAGCACCCACTGAATTGGGTTCAGAAACACACAGGCAGCCAGTGCAAGTGGGCCAGAGTCAATACAATTCAGAAGTTTGGAACTTTTAGTCCCCATTATTAATCTGGCCGCCGCATTTTGCATGAACTGTAGCTTCTGAACCATCTTCAAAGGCAGCCCCAGGTAGAGCACATTGTAGTAATCTAATTCGGAGGTTACCAGAGCATAGACAAATGAAGGCAGGTTATCTCTATCCCGATAGGGTTGTACCTGGGCCACCAACTGAAGCTGGTAGAAGGCACTCCATGCCACTGAGCCTCAAGTGACAAAGATGGCTGTAGGAAAACACCCAAGCTACAAACTTGCTCCTTCAGGGGGAGTGCAACCCCATATTGATTTAACTCTCTGCTCGATTTATCATACCAAACCCACCTCAGAAACATTAGAGAAAAGTTGTGCACAGCTAAACAGCTGTGCAGGTGCCCTTCTGTTTAGCAGATATTTTAATGGTAAAATGCAGTTATTAACAGCTGCTCAGCTGTGTAGATGTGCATTGAAAAGCAGAATCATTTTTTTAAAAATGGCTGACCATCCAGCCTTGTTGATGATGGTTAGTAATTGGAAGATGAACCCCTCCTTCCTGTTCACAGATCCACCCCCCCCACTAGAGGTGAAAGGTGAAGATGGGCTAGAAAGCTTGCCTAGATGACTCATGAAGCTACTTCCACTGATACAAGTGATAATATTGTGCCACTTGTCCACACCAAAATCATGAGTGCATGGACATGGCAATGAATACCCACCACATCACAAGTTAGGTCTGCAAAATACCATAATATGGAAGTAAAAATTGCAGGAGGACTATGGTGTATTAGTGAACCAGACACTGTAGTAACAGGAACAAACCTTAGTGTAGCTTGACCCTGTGTAGGTGTAATGTGGTTTGTTGTTGCTGTAAGTAGCTGTTTCCGATTATGAGGCTGTCTGTAGGTCAGAACTATAGCCCAGGCCAGTGAAGCCTGGATCTAGGAGTTCTGCAACAGTGCAATTGGCTATAAAGGCAATAATTTAAACCATCATGTTAAAAAGTGTTTCAGTCACAATTGTGTAAAAGAAAATAATGTAAAGAGGTTTTTCAATTTCTCCCCAACTTTCCCCTTAGTTAAGTATTAGGCTAGAAATACAAAACAGTTTGTATTTCTCTCCCCCCCACAAAAGTTAAAAAAAGGTGAGGGAAATATTGTGGCCACCTGAAGACCATTCAGGGTCATTTGAAGGCTTTCTAAAAATGTTTTTAAAACCAGCTGGCCTAAGCCAATGTCTTGCTCACATGCTTTTACAGAGTTAATGCTCGTCCAGCGTGGCCAGGCATTCAAGAGATACTTACACAGAAGCAGTCTAAGGCGACAACTGCTCCACCTCTGTGGCTCAGGGACAGGAAAGGGACCCAAAGAGGTGCACTATTCAACTACAAAATGCACACATGGGGCCCAAGGTTGTGGGTCTATTCTGCTGGTCATGATTTGAAATACACAGAGGCAGCAAGTGAATATACTCCCAGGTAAGGAGAGCTTCTTTCTTTCTCACACACAAAACAGCAGAAATATTTAAGAGGAAATGGATTCAGCAGCCACAACCAGGGCTCACTTTTCCCCAGCTTCCCTGGGATTCTCCTTGTACCGCAGAGGCAATGGCCTTGCCAAATACAAACGATCAAGAAAGCCCTTGTGGGCTGCAGGCAGCTCTTTACCCAGTGCCCAGGAGCTGTGGGCACCATCTCCCCTCATTCTGAGGAGGCCGAGGGGCTGTTGGCAATGGCAGACAGCTTGGTCATAAGGGCAGCAGAGCTGCTGGATGGGCAGCTCATCTCTGCTGCCAGCCGCCCCTCTTGCAATGAGCGCAAGAGCTCTCTGCCTAATTGTTTTGGTATTTCACTGCCTGTTAGCCTGGATTCCCCCCACCCCAGCTAGTGCTGAATATTTGACGAAGGCTAAAATAACAATAAACTGCATTAAAGCTGAGCTGATGGAGCCCTGGAGAGCATTTCAGCTCTCAAGATATTGCACAGCCATCCTCCTTGTTCAATTATGGAAATACCATTAACGTTATCAGCCTGACCCTAATGATGACTAAGAGGGAAATACAAGAACTGCTGAAAAATATTGAGTGGGGGACGGGTGGAGGATGATGCTGAGGAAAGAGGAGCCCAAGAGAAAGAGACAGGCAAGAGGAGAAGTTCCCATCTGCCCCCCAGCAACCTGACTAAAGGTTCACCGGAAGTTCTGCTTCTGCTTCTGGCGTTGGCCACATGGGAGGGAGGACGGCCAAGCCCAACGTGTACGTTAAGACGCCTCTTCTCCTTTGCCCCACCACCCCAGACCGACTTCCTGTCCTATTTGTGCTTTCTGGCTCTTCCATCTTCTTCCACCAGAGATTTTTCCTCTCTGAGCCGCCTTCTGCTCTAGATTTGATCTGGCCAGCCCAGGGAAGGAGAAGGTGGTCTCCAACAACCAGAGTGCCAGCCCAGGACAAAACCCACGCCATTAGGAAGCCGCGGTAGACTGGGACAAGGCCTCTGCCACCGCTTCTCTCCCAACCCCCTTCCACGGTTGCTGTTTTCCCAACGCTACAAGCATGGAAGAAGCATCCATCTCACCAGAGGTCTCTGAGGGTTGGGAGAGGCTTTTACCTCTGCACAATTATCCCTAGATGGATCTCAGCAGGCAGGAAGGGGAGGCGTAACCCCTCCCCCCCACATCCCTAGCCACTGGTGTGTGTGTTGTATGTGGTCCTCAGAGCTGAAAACGTCGCCCTCCCCCCGGAATTAAAAGGACTGCATTGAGGATGGCCAGGTCACATCTCAATGCAGAGCACATGTTGGTGAGACTTTTCAGAATGTCTGTGTGGCATTCTGTTTAGCAGCTCTTTGGGCACAATCTTCTCCTAATCGTGTAAAGACAACTCTCTCTCTCTCTCTTTCTCTCTCTCTCTCTCTTACTCTCTCTTAGCATTAGCACAGCTTTCTGTGCATGGTTTCCGGTAGAGCTGTGTTCAGCCTCCCCCCCCCCCCCCCCCCATACACCTCAGAGGCTGTTTTGGAGCCACCGAAACAGCCCTGATTTGCCTCAAGAGGCTTTGGTGCTTGGCTGCCTTGCTTCGGAATCAGTATAGAATTAGCCACTAATTCCAGAAATGAAAGTTTGATTTAAATTAGGGCTGTGCACAGACTGCCCAATCCACTTTGGACTGATCCGGACCTGTTTCGATTTGGATTTCTCATTTTCCCATAGATTTGCACTGGAAAAAATAAATACCTGTAACTTTTTGATTTTTCATGATACAAAAATGAAATTTGGAGACCTTATAGCTGCTGTAGGGGTGATCACGTCTCCCGAATTTCAGACAGATTGGTGCTCTGGTATTGATGCAAGCAACTGGTAAAATTTGCTTTTTTCAGGGAAAAATGCAGGAAGGGGAAGGAAGGGGGAAACAAACACACTAAAGGCTAACAACTAGAATATTTTTTTAATATATATAAATTTTGTATTTTTAAAAAAAGACAAGCAGAAAGAAGGCAAGAGTTAATAGTGAGAGAAGGAGGGAAGGCTCAAGAAAGATCCAAGGACCGATGCCCCCAAACACACACCAATAAGAAACCTATGCCAGCCAGGCCAGAACACCCTAACTCCTTCCTACCCACAATGAGCAAGGACAAAGGAAGCTTAATCTCCTGATTGTCCTTAAACCCTCCTCCACCATTGTGATTGGAGGCTACTGGAGAGAATTGGGAGACTTCAGGATTGGGGGATGAAACTGTCACTTAACAGCCAATTTCCCCCTCCAAACTCATCACCCTCCCTACACTAACAAAATAAATGTTGCAAGCACAGACAGGCTCTCTGCACTTGAAAAAAGGTCCAGATCAATCCGAATTGATTCGGACCATGCCGATTCACACGGAAGCCTCTAAAAAGTTGGGAGCATTTGCTCCCTACCAGCAACTCCAGCTCTTTGTAAAACCAACTCTCAACCTAAAATTAAAAGAAGCAGAATACTTTTTTCAACATAGGGACAAAGAGAAAAGTTTAGCCCCCAGCACCTATTTTCGTGACCCAGTGTCAGATACATGACATAAAGCTCTCTGACCATGTACAGAGTTTTTCTGTAACCTCAACGAGTCACACATATTTGATTAGGGAGAACATCTAGGTTGGGGAAGCACTTTTCATTTCAAACATTTACAAACAAATAGATACACAAGCCATTAGGGCCCCGCTTTCCAGGGCTGAGACACCAGCGGACGTCAGGCACTTGTGAGTTCCTTTGCCATGTGATTTGACCCCTGCCAGATCTGGAGCCAGGAGTGCTGGGAGAGGAATGGCGGCAACTCACTTCTGTTCTGGCAGCCTTCAGCTCCATCATACCAACACTGCCCTGCACAATCAGGAGCAGGCACAAGATGGGCTGGGGGAAAGAATTGTTCGCTTCCCAGGGCACCCTGTCTGGGTGGCTGAGGCTTCTGCCTGTGCACCCAAAGGACCTGAGTTATAATGCACGAATGGGGCGCGCCTCCAGCGGTGCATGTGCAGGGATTCCGGCTCTGTAGCCCTGCCTCAGCTGTATCTCTATTGAAGAGCATCTGAGCCTTCCCACGAACGAACGTGTGCTTGTCTCATTAAAGGGGAGGCTACATTTCCACCCTGATGCTCTCAGTTATCTATGTGAAAGGGAAGCCAATTACCAGCAGCTGGTGAGAGTAAAAAATATTATTAATTTTCCACACAGCATATGCTTTGTGTTAACAATTCTCTGCAGTGTGGCAGGAGGGCCAAGCTCATCCAGATGGCTCCACATGCAGGGAGAATGATTAATGCGCCTCCGCCGCAACACCACCGCCACCACCACTGAGCTGGGAGAGTGTTTGCGAGTGCCGGGATGCAAGGAGGCCTGGCACTGGGGCAGGGCCTGGCCCAGGAAGGAGCTCCCTCCCGGCTGCCATTTGCACGGACAGTGTCGGAGACCCAAGTGCAGCAGTCTTTGACTGCTCCCATTCAGGCTCCCTGCCTCCTTTGGCGAAGGTCATTTGCTTCACGGCACTTGTGTTTGACCCTAACCCCCACCCTTAGCGCGGCTGATGAAGATTGTGGTTTCCCTGCTGCTAAGGCCAGTGCAGTTGCTTGGGGGAGGTTTTAACCCCCACCCCCCAGCAATTCTCATCAAGATAGTTGCTTTGCATGTTGAAGGGAACACAAACGGAAATGTCCTTGCTGCCTTATTCTTTGCACCACCTTTCCACAGAAAATAAAAGTTATTTTATGTTTGAAGGGCCTTTTTCTCTTTCCAACCTCCAAGTAAAGAATATTTATTTATGAATGGGAACAGAGACTAAGAGGAAGGTGCCAATCCCATGGCACAGCAAGGCCTTGAGTATGGCACGGACCACCTTCCTTCCCTCCTGTCCTAGCCTGGGTCATGAACCACTCACCAGACACCCACTGGTTGGCCGGTGGGCCAGCCCTGCTCAATGCCACGCCGTGAGCTGCCAGGCAGTCCATGGGTGCCTGGCAAGCAGCACGTGGCCGAGCCTCCATTTTGCATAAAAAATGGCACTCTGCCTTTTTCATAAAGGCACATTTACACAAATAGCCGTAAAGCAGCCGTTTAAACAAAAATAATAGGCATAAATGGAGCACTTACAGCTGCACTTTGTGTAATCTTGTGTAAATGGCCCCTTTATGGATGTAATTTGTGCAAATGGGTCTTTATGAAAAAGGCAGAGTGCCATTTTTACGCAAAATGGTGGCTTGGTGAAGGATTGGGCAGCCATGTGCTTGCCTGACTCGGCACACAGAGAATTGGGCAAGCCTAGACTCTGTAGACTGGTGACTGGGGGGCCGAGCTGGACATTTCTCACCAGGCCTTGAGCCCTAGCTGGACACCTGCACCACCTCTACTTGTAAGCAAGTGCAATTTGACAATAGAGAGGGCCCAGATAAACCCCATGTATTTCATCCCCCACCTAATAAAGGAGGAGGAAAATAAGGCAGGAGGCTCCCAGAAATAGCTGACAAACATAGTAAGAGATAAGAACAGGCTGAGAATAGAAGGGGAAATATAAGGTAGAGGAAAGTGGCAGCGGCAGCAGAAGCCAAGGAGGTCACAAAGGTGGGAAAGCATTGGACACCTCAACAGGGCCTGTCTCAACACTGGCACTCCAAAGCTATGAAGGCAAACAGTTTTGTCCTCTAAGTGCCTGGCAAATTTGTCACAGTAGGATAGTGCCCCAAGAAATGAGGATATCCTTTGTTGGGGCAGATGACACCAAGCCTCTCTTACCACTTGAAAAAACTCCTCTGGATGGCTACTTGATGATGCAATGGAGACAGAACAGTCATCCTTCTTTGCTGGTTTCACTGCCATGCAGTAAGCACAAGAGTGTGCTCTCACATGCGTTGGCTCATCCTTGCAGGAGTCCTCCAACCAAAGCACTCTGGCCTTCGTCTCATCCGGCTCATCCCCCAAAGTTCTGCAGAAAACCATGGGTGCTGGAGGGGGCGTTCAGGAGTGAAAGCGTCAATGTCCTGCCTCACCTCACCATTCCTTTGTGAGACCAGGGCCTCAACAGGGGTGGCAGCTCTTTCTACTGGATACTGCAGGAATTTCGTACCTAGCCCAAGTCAGCTGATCTGAAAGCACAGAGCAGACGGATACCTCAAATGGGTGGAAACCTTGGCTATCCATTCATACCTTGGCTAGTAGCCAAGCTATTTCCAGATGTGCCTGTTCAGATGTTTCTCAACCAGGTTTTAACAACCAATGCTAACACTAGAGAGCAGGAAGGCTAAATGGTTTTTGGTGTATGCAATGCTAGGAAGCAATCCTACCACTGGGTCCATAATGACTTGTTATGTTAATTTAAGTAGGGTTGGTACCTCGATGTGTAATTTCAAAGCCTTTTCCAGGTGCTGATATAGATTATTCTGGTCTTGAAGCAGCCAAAACATATCTGTATATGCACTAGTCTTTCATCTGGAACATGGCACAATGGTCCTGGGTGAGAAACATCAGGGTACTGGAGTTCCCTCTATTGGAAACTCCAAAGCTCCATCCTCTACCCTCACCCCCAAAACCAGCCTTCTGCTATTCCTGTCACTCCATGGAAACATCCAGGAGATCTCACAGAGACCTGCAAAGCCCCATTAGAGCCTTGTTGAGCAGCATTTATCCTGCCATCAAGGGTGTTATGGTGACCATAGTTCTCACAACAAAGATAACAATGCTCAGGATCATGATGTTTACTCAGCATTTGCTTTTGACTAATTTAAACATTTGAGTACGATCCAGAGTTAAGTGCTTGGAAGTTTCATTTCTTTCAGCCAGAAAGTGTTAAACACCTGTTTAACACTTCCATTAAAATCAAGGAGAGTTTGAAGTGCTCAATTTTGGCCAAACTGTATCCTTTTTCAAAATTTGTTATTTTTGTTCTCTTTACAAGCAATAGAGGTTCTAAGCCCATCTTCTGAGAGGGTGACCTTTTTCTCCAACCGCTATCTTTCTTTACAAAAATGTAACCCAGTTTTCTCACATAGACTCAAAATCACTTGCAATACATAATGCATCATAATGCAAATCAAATGCTTCTGCTGTAACATAATCCTTTGAAATCTGCACTGTTCTTTTGCTGATGCTGATGCGGTGCACGTGTGTGAGTGTGTGAGTGTATGTTCTTAGTGTAATGATTTCTTTCTTCACAGTCATTTGCTGCTCTTTGCCAGAGTTCCAAATCCCACACTTGCCCATTTCAGTTGACTATACGTCTCCCAGAATGGCAAGCAAGAGACAGACGCCACACGTGGGTTGAGATTGGCCACAACATTATTGATTAATTAGAATCATTGAATGCATGGGTGGGGGGAAGACATGCTCTCTCTATTCAGCTGTACCCAAAGAGCAGTCAGAACTCTGATGGGACTCGATGCTCCTCCACAGCAGCCACCCAGCTCTGCTGGGATGTCCCTACTCTCTCCATCCCATATAGCACCTTCTTATGGGAGCTGCTCCAGTTCCATGGAGCTCTCCTATCCCAGGGCCATGAGGACTATCTCCCTAACTCTCCCAATGAATGGGAGGAGCTTACTCCTCCCTCCCCACTGCCCCATCTGCTATAGGAAGAGGTCAGCTCATCTTGGTTCCTTTCATTGCCCCACTACTCCAGTTATGAGAGCCCAAATGCCATTCATCAAGTCACATTCTCTGAGGGAGATGTACTCTCCCCACCCCACAAAAGAGATGGTCCCTGTCCTGCAAGATTCAGGGTTCACTAAGAGCAGTTCTGCCTGCCATCCAATGGCTGATGTCAAGGTACTTAATCAGCCAATTCAGCTCAGCTCTGGGTTGTTTCCATTGCTCCTAGCTCAGTACTGTCTGCAGTGACTGTCCTGCCCCTATCTGGAGATCCTAGGAATTGGACCTGGGATGTTCGGTCCCCTACCACTGAGCTGTGTTCCTGTACCAACAGCACCACATCCTTGACGAGAACTCTTAGCTCTGGTCACAGAGGAGCAGGGGAAGGACCTGCCCCATGTTTGCCTTTGTGGCCAGCACAGGTTAGCAGCCCAATGGAACAGGCACCTCCAAAGAGAAGTGGCCCTGGGGAGACCGTTGGCTTTGGTGGCCCAATCCTTCCATAGTGGAGGATCTAGGCACCCCTCCCTTGCCAACCTGCCCAGGTGGGATTTGTCCTAACTTGGACCTTATGAGGAGTTGATATGATGGCTCCATGTTCTTCTTCCTGCTGGCCACAATGGAAAGGGACATGCCAGATATACCAGTAAATGACTCCTCCAGTGCCCAGCTTAGGCTTATGTACCAACTACACCCTTATCTGGACAGAGATAGCCTAGCTACAGTCATCCACGCTCTGATAACCTCTCGTCTGGATTACTGCATTGCGTTCTATGTGGGGCTGCTTTTGAAAATGGTCCGGAAACTTCAGCTGGTTCAAAACAGGTTAGCAAGAACGTTAATGGGAACTGGTCGGCAGGACCACATTATACCAGTCCTTTTCCATCTGCACTGGCTGCCAGTCCAGGTCTGGGCCCTATTCAAAGTGCTGGTATTAACATTCAGAGCCCTACATGGCTTGGGGCCATGTTGTCTCAAGGAACGCCTCCTCCCATATTTACTGCCCGGACCCTAAGATAACCTTCAGGGGTCCTTCTCCATGAGCCCCTGCCAAAGAAAGTGAGGCAGGTGGCTATCAGGAGGAGGGCCTTTTCTCTACTGTGGCACCTGTTGCGGGAATATTTCAGGTATGATCATAACAATAGCTCGTAATAACAACATTTAAATGATTGAGAAACTAATATTGATTCCATTCTTCTAATAATTACATGTATCTGTTCTCCTGTTAGAACCAGCAATGTACTAGCTAGATGTGTTAAGCTTCTAGACGGAGAGGCGGGTAAGAAATAAATCGTTATTATTATTATTATTATTATTATTATTATTATTATTCACCATAATGAACTTTGGTCCACTAGCAACTATATGCATTCTGTATTGTTTTAGTTTATCTTGACCTCCATCATTCATATGTGGTGCCTTTCTCTGTTTTGACTTAGAGACAAATTACATCATTCCTATGTGCTACCCTGTATTATTGTAAACTTTCCCCTGGTACAAAGGTGATTCAGTACAAAAGACTAGATATGCTAATTCTGATGTTTCCAGTTTCCTATATAAGAGTGATACCCTATATACTTAATTGAGTCAGAGGTCTATCTCTGGCTCCCTCAGCTGATGTGTCTTCTTCAATAAACCTACCTTTTAAAGAAACCAATACGTGAGTATCTTTGGTCTCCACTGTAACTGAATCTAGTTGCTTGCATGAATATAACTCCTTTGAAGTTATTGGGTGGGAAGTCACTGATCTATGGGAGGTCCCTTCCCCACTTAAGGTTATTCATCCCTAGTCTACATTTAGGCCAGTTACTGTATCAAAGCATTATAAAGAATTAGAGTAAAGATCTTTCTCATAAGGGATCTGTGACAATAAATGACCCCTTTCTCATAAGAGGGAGTCATAGGCCTCCCTAGGGAACTCAAATTCCTGCCACAGCACCCCAGCTGTGGAATGAACTCCCTAGAGAGGTTCGCGGGTACCTACATTATACTCTTTCTGATGCCCAGGTAAAGGCCTTTCTATTTTTCCAGTATTTTAACATTTTACCACCCTAGTCTTTTAACTTGCCCTTTTAAATCTGTATTTTAAATCAATGTATTACAGCTCAGTTTTATTCTGGTTGTACTTTTATATTGTGGTTTAAATTTTATACTTAAGTTGTATTTTATGGTTTTAATTTTTGTGAATTGCCCAGAGAGCTTCGGCCATTGTGTGGTATAGAAATGCAATAAATAAATAAATAAAGCAAAGGGTTATTGTCCTACTTAGGAAGGGTTGTTTTCTGCAGCATGATCAGTTATTGTAGAATTTTATTAAACTTGTGAGATCTATATGAATACCTGAGGAAAACCTCATCTGGTTGAAATGGAGATACACCTGGGTTCAGTAGACATAGCTGTTATGGTTGTTGTGAAAGAGATTAGACAGGCCTGTCATAGCTGTTGTGAAATAGACCAGCATAACTGATACAGTTGTTCGGAAACCTTGGTGGGTTGTGCACATATGTAAACCAATTGGCAATATTGTACATGTGAGTATTTCTGTTATAAGTTTGGAAATTACTGGATGCATGTCATGAAAAAATTGCACTAAAATTCTTCTGCCCTCAAAACACACATGCCCTATAGGTGCAGAAAGAGAGAGAGAGAGAGAGAGAGAGAGAGAGAGAGAGAGAGAGCAATTGGCAAAGACCACCCAGGAATCCCTGTTGGCTGAGCACGAGCTTGAACCCAGGTCTTTTCCCACCCTGACTCCACCAGCCTGGGCCAGGCAATGGCAGCTCTTCATCATCTCTGGAAGTGCTTCCCAGATCTTCTGCCCAAGAGCCTTTTGATGGAAATGCCTGGTGGGACTGAACTGGGATGGGGGCCCTGGGGCTCCCCCCTCCTTCCCTCAGTGGGTCCCAAACTTTCATCCCAGGGAGACCTGTGCTGTGTGTGCATCCCCTCTGTGGGAAATCCATGCACTCAGTTGGGCCATGGGACCAGGCCAAGAATGGTCCAAAGCAAGACAAAGGCTCTCAGGTGGTGCACTTCTGCGCAGGCCTGGCCCACCGGAGGCAATGCCCCAAGGCTCAGCAGGGCTGCAGGCCTTGATTAGGCCTAGTCATGTGGCTTTCCAGAGGACCTCCCCCACAAGGCTCAGTAGGGTGAAAACCCACATCTGCTCCATGGTGTCCAGGAGCTATCCACCCCCTGGCTCAGGTGGGGTCTCCCTAGCTGAGCCCCAATCCCACAAAAGCTCACTCCCCCCTGCCAGACATGAGGAGCATGAGAAAGCCGTGACCCTAGAGAAGAAGCAAGATGTGCCACAGCTAACCTGGGTCCTGCAGCCATAAGTCTCTTATGCTCCCTGACCACTTGAACAGAGGTGTCACTGCGGGATTTCCTCCCAATGCAGTAGCATCTTCAGAATAGGGATTTTCATGATCTTACTGTGATATAGGATGAATCAAACAGCCAAGGGGGAGGGGGAGGATGAAGTCAACATGAACAAAGCCTTTCCCGCCTGCTCTATATTTGGTATGAAGCCCACCATGGCCCCGACGAAGCCCCCATCCCACTCACTTAGCTACATTATGAGAGCTGGACTGAATATGCTGGAGCACAGAGCCCCATGTTTTTCCATGCTTCTGCTTCGGGAATGTCTCTCAGGGCTTCCCTAGAAGGGCAGCGAAGGAATGGAACAAAACCATGGGGTGGAGGGGAGGGAATATGTAGTGGGGGCAGGGATCGGAATCTGCCACGACATCTGGTGACCATTTAAGAGCCAGTTCCCAAAGGGATGATGTGAACTCAGGATGAGAAGAGCTCTTTTCCTGCTGACCCAACCAGGAAATGATTCATAGTTTCATCAATAGGGTGTGTTTATACCTAAGGAGCCAATAATGGAGATGAAGCAAAGGGACTTCCTTAGGCCATCATTTGCAGGCTAAGTGGCCAAAGACTTTCAGTCTCCAATGGTCCTTGGTTGCATGAGGTTGCCCTTCACCTGCCGACACTCCTCTCTCCACTGCTGACACCCCATGGTCCACAGGATCTTAGCCCTTCTTGCCTTCGGCTTCTGAGAAGGGCTGGGCTGGGGGCAGGTTGCATTGTCCAGGATCTGTAACATGGGCGAGATTATTTATTTTACTGGGCCATCTTCGATTGTAAGAATACACACATTTTTAAATTGCATTGAGTTGTTCCTTGGCATCTTTGTTCAAAGCTGAAGCAAATTATTGAACAATGGTTAAAAATGGAAATTTCAGATGTTGAGATTTGGGTCACATGTTTCAGCCAAAACCCACCTTCTATGCATACACAATACACAATCATTACATACAGTCAGTATCAATTTTCAGTGTTAAAAATGCAAAGGATGGTACAATACCAACAGCCTAGAGAGGCAGGGAGCAGCAGAGGAATGTTCCTGTAATGGGGTCAGTGGTATGTAGGATATCCCTCCACTCCCACCTGGCACTCCAGTCTGCTTCAGGAAAGAGCTGCCACTAACTGGAAGGGAAAATGAGACCAATTAAGAGTGGTACATAGGCAAGGCAAGGCAAAGGGAATCCCAAGGGAGCCCTGGAATGCTGGCTTGGGACCACCTGCGTTCTGTGCCTTCAACGGCAAGGCTGAGAGGGATCTTGGATGACAGACAGGCCATGGGACAGTCCAGGTAGTAAGGGGGCGGTTCTGGGCAGAGGTAGTGCTAGCTGCAGAAGAGATCTGGGGCTCAGGCCCATAAGACCAAAACAACAACAACAACAACAACAACAACAACAACAACAACAACAGGGGTCCATCTAGTCCAGTATTCTGTTCACATGGTGACCAAACAGCTGTTGACCAGAGAACCATGAGCAGGACACAGTGCAACAGCAGCCTCCCGCCCATGTTCCCCAGCAACTGGTGTATCCAGGCTTACTGCCTCTGCTACTGAAGGTTGTAGCCATTGATAGCCTTCTCCTCCAGGAATTTATCTAGTATTTTGAGAGAGGGAGAAAAATGTCTCCCTGTCCACATTCTCCACACCAGGCATCATTTTGAACACTTCTATCAGGCCTCCCCTCAGCCTCCTTTTTTACAAGCTGAACCATCCCAGCTGTTGGAACCTTCCCTCATAGGGGAGATGCTCCAGCCCCTCGATCATTTTAATTGCCCTTTTCTACATAAATTCCCAGATATCTAAAGGAGGTTCTACAAACTGGTGTCTAATAGAGTGTGGATGGTTGGGGTGAACGTTGCATGACATGATGGTGGATTTTTCATAATGAACTTTTAAACCTGCCACTTGTCTAACATTTTCTAGTTCTTCCTTTAATTAGAGACTGATTGACATGGGCCCTCCAGCATAATAATCATATCATCACATACCTATTAATCACATATTCTTCACCCCTTCCTCTGTATCTGATAATACCTGGGTGTTGAAATTTGCCATTAGCCCATGGTTCCAGGGAGAAGGTGAAGAGGAGAGGTGACCAGGGGCAGCCCCATTACATTCCCCATTCCAGGCTGATAGGTGGAGAGTCTATGTTGTTAGTACACACTGTTGCCATATTGGCAGCATATAGTTTGGAAATTGTGGTCACAAAGTGGGTTCCTAGCTGATCATCTTTCATGACCCTTAATAAATGTCACCATTAGAGACAGACAAAGGACTTCAAAATTAGTGATCATTCTGGTTGCATTATAGATAACATTAAGACCCGTCATATTGTACCTGATATATGTGTTTGGGGAATAAATCCAGTCTGGTGTACATGAAGTACATTACCTACCATCATATTTAATCGTTGAATTAAAATAGATGAAAAATGTTTTTGATCCTGGTTAAGTAATGTGATAGGACCCCAGCATTGTGTCATTTTTTTTTAGGTTTTGATATTACCATTATCCTGGACATTTTTCAGGTGTTGCAGGGGGGAGGTTCTTGCCCTGCCAGATTTTTTTTTTAAAAAAAGACTGAGGAAGCCTATGAATTGATATTATAAATGTTTTATAAAAAGAGTTTCCGAATGTGTCTGGACAGGGAGCTCTATTATGTTGCAAATGTTTAAGGGCCTCCTCCATAGCAGGAGACCTTTATTAGGACCCACCAAAATCCCAACTAAAGGTGTTGTCCAACTGTGAATTTGGGTTTTTTATTATTTCTCATGGAACAGCGTTGCTATCTCTGGTTTTAGTTGTTTGTTTTTTAAATGATCAAAGTTATCAATCCCCAGGTTTGGAACTATGTCCAGGGTGGGTAGGGCAAGTTGCAGTTCTGAGCACATTTACTAAGGAGTAAGACTCCAGTCCTACATACAGTTAAATCCCATTGAACTCAGTATGATTTCCTTCTGGTGTTTTCTTCTGGGTAAGCACAGTAAGTGTGATATAATTTTGAACATGTTTCCCCATCCACAGATCTCTCTGTGCTGGCAGTTTTTCACAATCTCACATACTTTCCTGCATCATCTCAGCTTCCTTTTCCCACCCCACCGGTTTCTGTAGCTGCCATGCCCAGAGCTGGCCCCAAGTCATGAGGTAGACCAGTAAATGGCACCTCCACCCCAATCCCCCAGTCAAGGTGCATCATAGTACTCAAAGCCAGTCTGGCTGTCCTCCCATCCTGCATTGGATACTCAGCAGGTTCCGAGTTCGGAGGCTGGTGAAGCTGGACTCAGGATGGGGCACAGCAAAGCAATGAATGGGTTGACTCTGAGGAATGAAAGGAAACCTCAGGGAAGTTCCTGGCCACTTGAGTGAAGAAAAGCCAGCTGACTGAACAGGGCAAATGCTATGTTGTGGAAGGCAGGTAGGTACTGGTGTGGAAAACAAAAGGTGCCATGGAGGGTGCCCAGTGGTATTTCTAACCATTTGATCTCTCATGCTTCAGTACTGGAAGTCAGTTCAGCATTTGCATGTCTCTGCAGTTTCATTTAATCAGCAGAGAATGCATATAGGCAACTACATTCTAAGCCATTTGCAGCCATCCAGCACTCCTGCCGTGTTCCGGGCAGCCTCCAAGCCTCTGGCTCTGGTGCCTTTTCCAGAACAAAACAGATTCTTCAGTCAAAGTACCAGCCAGGATGATGCCAACAAAATACACCACAGAAAGTGCACAGGTACAGACAGACAGCATGTCAGAACTCCTCCCTACCAGACCCTCCAAACCGATCGAACCCCTTTAGGCAACCCTGTGAGACAGCTGCCCCCAGAGCTCTGAACTACTCAGACAGGGTGAGCTGATGGAGCTGCACATTCCTGTGGATGTGTTTGCAGAGGCCTTTTGGTCCATGAAAGTGAATGAGAGCACTGCTGTGTATGGGGGGGGGGTGGCGGTGCCGCCGGTGGGGTGTGCATTTCAAGGACAAGGCTGTCAGTCCCTGTAGATGGACACACGAAGGCGAGAGAAATGAAGAGAAGACGAGTAGCCCTGACGCTCACTGCAGGTCTCACCGGAGCCTGCATGTCCTTGGATGGAGGGACACAGGGGTTAGGGCTGTTTCCCTTTCCCACCAGGAGGTTAATCCTGGCTTGAACAGTGCATTTCCTGCCTGATATTTGTCTGACATTAATATTATCATTGTCTGCCAGCCACAGAGCTTGGCTGTCACCTGTGATTAGAACACCGGCACAGATCAGTGTAAGATTCCACTAGCAACTCATCACTGCAGCTGACTGTGCTTCTGTACAGCTTATATAACTCATCTTGCATGAAGCTGTCATGAAGGCAAGTCCTTTCTCTTAAGGAAACATGCCACTCCTTAATCATGGGAGACAAGAAGGGCAAATGCTGGCCGGTCCCCCCTCTCTCTATTTCTCACACTATTTCTCCATGCAGCCTTCATGTCCACTTAGCCATTTTAGATCTGGTCACTAGAAAAGCCCCCCCCCCCCTTTCACCATTCTGTATTTAGTAGCATTGCCTCTGAAAGAGCCAAATGTGATGACAGAGATCAACATCGGACAAGCAAGCTTTACGGGAAAAGGTCTTCAGTGGCTTGATCCATGCAATTTCAGCTAATGGTGTTTGAGTTCACTAACTAGGACTTCTGAGCTCCTCCTACATCCTTCTTCGTGTGAGGTGTGTGTGTATGTTTGAAAATCTTGGCATTTTTTTAGAGCAATTCTGTGAGAGAGTCCTTCAGCACCATGGACAAGGCCATCTGGTGATTGTGAGCTCCATCACACCAGCGATTTATCTCACACTCGCCAAGCCTGGTATGTGGTCTTGAAGCTCGGTATTCACATAACGTTGTTATTATTATTATTATTATTATTATTATTATTATACATTTATATACCACCCCATAGCTGAAGCTCTTGGGCAGTTTACAAAAATTAAAAACACTGAACATTTAAAAACCAATATACAAAATTTAAAACCATAGAAGCATAAAAACAAGCTACTTATCATTTCAACTATCCAGGGGTCAGTTAAAAAACTCAACATATGCTGTTAAATGCCTGGGAGAAGAGAAAAGTCTTAACCTGGTGCTAAAAAGATAGCAGTGTTGGTGCCAGGCGAGCCTTGTCAGGGAGATCGTTCCATAGTTGGGGGGCCACCACTGAAAAGGCCCTCTCCCTTGTTGCCATAATCTGAGCTTCCCTTGGAGTAGGCACTTGGAGGAGGACCTTGGATGTTGATCGTAGTGTATGGGTAGGTTCGTGTCGGGAGAAGCATTCCGTCAGGTGCTGTCTTAAGCCCTGTTTGGGTGCATCCCATTGGGGCTTCTGGTTGGCCACTACTGGAAACAGAATGTGAGACCAGATGGAATGTTATTTTGATACAGCAGGACAGCTCTTCATTTGTTCTTTGGTAGGGCAAGATTCCAGGGTGATCCAGCTTGAGTGACCCTGTAGTGGAAGGAAAACCAGGCGCTAACACATCTCCCCCCCCCCCCCCCACTTGTCAGGATCCAGGAAGATTCTGTTTGCAGGATGTCCAGATTGATGGGCCCCTGGGTTACATGTTCCATATCCAGCAGCCCTCTCTGGATCTAGACTGATGACACAATGGATGATGTATCTTTGAGTGGCGCCCTTGGCTTTTCTCACATTAAGTGCAAGAGGAAAATAAACTGACCTTTTGAAAGTTTTTGAGCCTTCAGACTTTGAAGCTGATCTATCTCGATTTCTGGAGCAAGCAGAGAGACAAAGAGAAGAGCAAGAAAGGAGAGGCAGAGAGGAAAGCATAGAGAGCAGTGGAGGAGCCAAACGTGCCCCTGTGTTAAGAAACTTGAGAAGAAACATGTTGCTGTGAACTGCCCAGAGAGCTTCAACTATTGGGCAACACAGCCAGGTAATAAATAAATAAATAAATAATAATTTAAAAAAATTGAAATGGTGCTGAACACACTCTGCTCTCTGCACAAAGCTCAGGCAGGTGGGGAGAAAGAAGGAGAGGCATTTTTCTCCCTTTCTCATCTTATATCTTGCAGAAGATCTACCAGATCAATTTTGCTCATTTTTGTTTTAAAGTGAAGCTTGAGCAGTGTAGATGTACAGAAAATGTTAAAACTTCAAAAAAGTTCAAAGCTCAAGCTTTGGGCAGTTTGGGAAGGGAGAAGGGAGAGGAATGAAGCAAAGTATTTTTTTAAAAAAAATACATATGCCCCACACTACGCATGTAATGTAACATGTGATACAGTTTGTCTCTGCACGTGTAAAAATGCTTACTCCTATGAGCTGTTAGAGTGCTACATCAATGAAAGGACAGGCACAGAATGTTGCAAATGGGACTGAAGAAAAGTCAGTTAGTGATAGGTAGAGAGGCAGGAAGAGAAGCTGAGGAGAAAGGGCTCACAGGACAGCAGAGGGAGAAGAGAAAGGAAAGTCTTAAATCATGTGGTTTTGAACTCAAACTTCAAGAAATGGTAAACAATCTTTTTTAAAAGAACATATTTTTTGTTTTCACCTTTGCTGATTTTTTTTGTAGTACATTTATTTTAAAAGTGTAAAGATGTTCAAGTCACAAGAGAAATGCACAAACATATTTTTATGCGATCATTCTCAGACCATGATGACACAGATTTGCACTAGTAAATAGGGATCATTCCATGTAGCCGAGTGGTGGGAGATTCAGCATATAAAAGGAAGGACTTCTTCACACAGGACATAGTTAAAGTATGACATGTACTACTTCAACATGTAGGGATGGCCTCTAATTTGGATGACTAAAAGGGGATTAGACAAATTAATGGAGGATTTATCAATAGTCACTACTCATGATGGCTCCAGTATCAAGCCTTTATCACACCTACCATTTCCCCCCCGGATTGCTTCTGCGGGTTCCCCCTCCGTTTCCTATGCGCATCTAGCATTTTCAATCACACGAGGTCGGGATTGCTCCGATACCTCAGCTCGGCCTGTTGAACTTGCCTGTTTTGGACTTTGCCCGTTCAGGGTTAAATCGAAACAGAAATGGAGCACTCAGGGCGTGAGAACAGCGCGAGGAGGAGGACGTCCCGCGAGTCCCGCGCTGAAGAACTGGATCAAAGTTGCGGCGGATGTGCTTAAAACCGCCCTTCTGATAAAGGCCTCAGAGGCAGCATGCCTCTCAAACACATGAGTGGGAGGGGGTTTTGGTCCTCATGTCCTGCTCGTGGGCTTCCTGTTGGCTCTTGGTTGGCCACTTTGGAAACAAATGCTAGCCTAGAAAGTTTTTAGTTTGATGCAGAAGAGCTCTTCTCCTGACACTCTTCAAAGGATAATGCAGGTGGATGGCCAGGCAGCAGGAATTGCTTCCCAAGGGGAAGGACTTGGAACTCCAACATTTTGGCTGTGGAATGGCAATATGTACATCGCCAGTGATTATCACAAGAGACTTTCATTCTTTTTTCCGCAGACTTCTTTTATCTACCCCCTGAAGAAGGCCTTCCAAATAAAATCGTATAGGCTGAAACGCGTTGGGCATATATTAATAAAGTATCTCAGCATTCCAAGAATGGCTTCTCTCTCCTTCTTTTTGACCTAAGTGGATGCTCTCCTCCTTTTGGTTTTTCAATATGTGTGCCTGTGCCAGAATGTGAATATATGTATGGAAGATTGTGTGTGCACATGTACGGCCAATGAAAGAAAACTGTGCTTGCATGAGCTGATGACAGGGAAGTGTGTGAGACACGATTGCAAGAGACCTGGGTTTGGATGAGAACGGCCACTGTTCAAAACCCAGGCATATACCTGGCATGATCAGGGGTCTGGAAACAACGCCCCATGAAGAGAGACTGAAAGAACTGGGCATGTTTAGCCTGGAGAAGAGAAGATTGAGGGGAGACATGATAGCACTCTTCAAACACTTGAAAGGTTGTCACACAGAGGAGGGTCAGGATCTCTTCTCGATCAACCCAGAGTGCAGGACACGGAATAATGGGCTCAAGTGACAGGAAGCCAGATTCCGGCTGGACATCAGAAAAAACGTCCTGACTGTTACAGCAGTAGGACAATGGAACCAATGACCTAGGGAGGTGGTGGGCTCTCCCACACCAGAGGCCTTCAAGAGGCAGCTAGACAGCCATCTGTCAGGGATGCTTTAAGGTGAATTCCTGCACTGAGCATGGGGTTTGACTTGATGGCCTTCGAGGACCCTTCCACCTCTACGATTCTACGATTCATCATCTCCCTCTAGAATAGGGGCACTGCCTGCCTGAGTGTCTCCTGTCTCCATGTGTAAAATGTTTCCCTGAACTGCTAGCCAGGCACTTTCTCCCCCACCTGCAACCCCCAAAGAAGGTGGCCGTGGTTATTGCAAACTGCAGGCTCTTTGTCACTCCCTTTATCTTGCCCAGCCAATAAGATACAAGAATAGAGTATCGGAATTAATGCTGGCACTGGCCAGGAGCCGCGGAGATGCTCTCACTGGCACTGTTTGGAGGAGATCTGAAGACAGACAGGCCCTCTTCTCTGATGCACTAGGGTCCATCCTTCTTTCCTCAGAACAAAGCCTGTTGAGTCACTCGTGACAACTGTTCCTTGCTGGCGTTAGTGCTGATTAGTGCTGCGACTTGAATCTGCCCTTATTACAAAGGTTCCAGAACAAATTCCCTTAAATCAAGACAGCATCACCTCCTCACAGCTGCTCTTTCTGCTTCTGCTGCTTCAGCAGAACCCCCAGGTACAATCCCCAACATGGTTTGCCCTTGTGATGCGCAGCACTTCCCAACCTTGGTGCTGCTTTGTTGACATTTGCAGCAGAAACATTGCAGTGACCTCATTCCATCTTTTGCATGAAACTCTTTCGACATGGAAGTGGTTTTGCAGGACCCTGCCAAGGTGGCTCCTTCAGGCCATCGTGTGTCTCCTCCAGCAAGGCTGATCAGCTCGACGGTGGCAGAGAATGATGAAGGTATGCAGGCCAGCTGCGCTCGTCACACCGTAGCCCTAGAGCCTGGCACCTTGGCCATTGTTTAGCTTGCATCCCATGACTGAGCAATGGCTACGACCCTGCAAACGTCAGACAAGCTGGAGCAGCTGATGTGAGGAGCACAGGCAGCCTCCAAGAAGAGGCTGGCCCACCTCGCCCAGGGCCTGTCCTACCTTTAGGCTAGGGGTGGGCCATGGGCAGCACATAGGGCACACGCATCCCATGGAGGCCAGCTGTGTGGCCTGGTGTGGGTGGCCTGCCCCTCAATTCCTCCCTGGACTGCTGCCTCCACCAACCAATTCTGCTGTCAAGCAGGGCTTGCGGGAATGGCTCTTCCGTGCATGCCCGGTTTCCCAGCAGAATCGGCCTCCTGCCAACCAGCTGCTTGGCGGGCTGGCTGGATCCCAATTCTGCTGGGAAATGGGGCATGTGGGAATGGTTCTTCTTGCATGCCCTGTTTTCCAGCAGCAATACTGATCAAGACTGGGCCAGGGCTGGGCCGGGCCAGGGGTAGGGAGGTTAATAGTAGCAGGGAAACAGTTATCCTAATTGCTGGTGGGTTAAAGCCTCTCTCCTCCCTTCAGCGATCCCCCTTGTCTGTGTGAATGTGTGATGTGTGTCATGGTCCGATCTACTTTTGCAGCCCTCAAAGGGTTTCATGGCAACCAATATGGCCCCTAGTTTCCAAAAGTCCATCAATGCCGCTGTAGGCACCAGAGTTTAAAGTACCCTAAGATGGCAGCAAACTATAGTGTGACCATATAGAAAGGAGGACCGGGCTCCTGTAACTTTAACGGTTGTACAGAAAAGGGAATTTCAGCAGGCGTCCTTTGTATGCATGTAGCACCTGGTGGAATGCCCTCTTCATCACAACTGTGTTAAAGCTGCAGGAGACCTGCCCTCTTTTGTATCTGGTCAAGAGGGCAGGGCTCCTGCAGCTTTAACCGTTGTGATGAAGAGGGAATTTTGCCAGGTGCTGCATGCATACAAAGGACACCTGCTGAAATTCCCTTTTCCATGCCACTATACAGGAGCCCTGACCTCCTTTTCATGTGGTCACCTTAAGCAAACACCATCCATTATTTTGTGTGTGAAGCCTTGTCTGTCATGGTAGGGAGGGGTCATTGCCACCTCTTCCTCTCTGCCAGCCAGGCACATCCAATTCAGATCCAGATGGTCAGTGCAAGGCCTATTCGGCCCCTCTGGATTGCCACGTGGCTTCTGGCTCTGCCCCTTCTCCCCCCTCACCATGATCTGCCTTCCCTTCCCTTCCCTCGCACAGTCTCTCTAGTAGAGCCCTACATGCACTGAGAGCAGACAGGAAGCAGCAGGGCCCAGGCAGCGATGGCAACGAGGAGAGAAAAAGGGCAGGGGGGACCCAGAGCAGCGATTAGAGGGGAGAGTGGAAAGTGGAAACCAAATATGGACCATTAGCCAGCAATAATAATGGCCATTTGCCCCATCTAAGCCCCAGCACACTTAGCCAGGTGTGAAGGGAAAGAGGGTGCATGTTCTTTTATCCTCTTTCTGCCTGCCCACGCACCCCACGCCCATGGCCTGAGTGCAGGTTGGGGGCCTGTGTCCCAAGCGAAGGCTGAGAAGGGAAGAGGGCAGCAGGAGGATTCTAGGAAGATGCTGGGGGAATATTCTGCCACTGCCACTCCTCCCCCATGGCCCTCCCTCCAATACTCCTTCCGCATGGCTGGATGGCAGGTTTGAGAGTGGGAAACCCCGCTGTTGTCAGGAGGGCCGGAGCGGTCCTGGAAGATCAAACTGTCTCTTGGCTCCTTCGTTGGGACCCACTCCTCTTGTACATTGTTTGACCCTGTTGTTGCTGCCGCTGCTGCTGCTAACTCCAGCCTGCCTGCAGGAGCCTGTCAGTCACTTGGAGTTGGACCCTTGGAGCTGAAGACGGACAGGGAAGCGCTGATGCCATGGCTCCCCCCTCCCCCCCAGCTTTTGTAGCAGCTGCAGCGGAAGTCAAAGATAGTGAGAGCGGATTCCTTTCTTTGCAACTAATCTTCGTCCTCTCCCATCTTATCCTGAGAAGAATCCACAAACGTTCCTTGCCTGGTTCCCTGAACTTGGGCTTGAGTGTTGTGTTATGCTTCGAAAGGTGCCTGGCCAGAGGTGAACAGCCTCAGGCAAGTTGTCTGTGCCTTTGGGAGGGTTGGACTATGGCTCCTATCAGTGCCCTATGGGAGGCTGCAGGGCACCCCAGGGATGCACCCCAAAGCTCAGGAGGGTGGAGAGTTGGCCCTGAAGAGATGCTGGCCTTGGGCTGGCACGTGCCAGGGTTGGAAGGAGCAGGAGGGTCACCTATGAGCCTGGGTGCCAGCAACCCAAGGATCATCATGCCCAGGCTCTTCTCCCACACATCGCCATCTTGCCGCCACAAAAGCAGCAGCCCTTGGGCCCTTTGTCAGCACCATCCCCTGGGCTGGCACTCCAGATTTTCCAGCATTAGACAGAGGGGACATGGCAATGGGCCTGACCTCCGTCATTCTGCACCCCACCCAAGGAAAGCACCCCTGGCCTGACGTTGCTGCCGCTGAGCAAACTTCAGAGCTCCCTGAAGCCCAAGAACAGATTCCACCAGGCAGGATGACATTCTGATTAATTAGAGCATAAAGGAATAATTTTTTTATCAATCAAGGCATCTGAAGCAGTAGGATGCAATGTTTGTCCCAGCTAATAGGAGCCTCATGTCTCCAATTAACGTTCAGAGGATTCATCTTCGGAGTTGGATCACATCTAAAATTGACATTTAGTAGAATGTCAGAGACAATTTCTTTCAAGTGTTTCTTGCTGAAACCTCAGGGAAACGGCTTCATTTGTGGCAGCTTTTCCAATTACATTTTTCTCTCACTGTCATTTTCAAGGAAAGGCTCCCAAAACTGCCAGTGACCATTTTTCTCACTGTCTTGATGTCCACACTCCTCTAATCCTTTGTGGTTTGTGGCTCCAGATCCAACCCAGGGTCAGCTTCGCTTAAACCCTTTGATGTTTATGGCCTTAAGCATGCCTCGCTTTGTGCAGGATTGTGGCCTATCAGTATAGGCTCCATAGACCTCACAGGGCCTAATCGTACAGCTTGCTTTAATGACAATTCCATGATGAATACTAGAGGCAAAACCAAGATTTCTACAAATTCAAAGTCTTCCAGGGTTTGATAATTTCAGTGAACTGTCCATCTGGGCCCCTGGAAACCAGCTGGGCTGCTCATGCAGTTGATCTGGCCCAGAGCTACAAGAGCGAGGCAGTTCCTTCCTTTGCTGATGGAGAGTGCAGCAGCATCCCTGGCTTCTCACACACAGACAGAGAGCCTGGGAAGCTCCCCCTGAGATGGCAGCAGGCCAGGGCAAGGGTGGGCCAAGCTATTTGCTCCTTGGTGGAGCCAGGGGTGGTACTGCAGCACTCCTTGCTCACCTTCTCTGGGGAGGGCCTGAGTCAAGCTGTGTTGCTGATTCCCAGCCTCCAGATTTGTGTTCAGCCTGTGGTCAGGTTGCTGGGCAGAAGAGCTAGGGAGACCCTTCACCCCAGCCTTCCTTGGTATTGTGCAAGGTTGCTTTAAAAGGCTCTCCCTGGCGCCATGTAGGAGGCCAAGCATGGAGGGTGTGTAGCTGTCACTGAAATGGGCAGTAAGGGCCAGCAAGGGATTGCTTCATGGGCTGTGGACACAGGACCAGGTTCAGCGCTGTTCCCTGATTGGTCACACTAAAAGGAAGGCCCCTCCCGCCCGTCATAGGAACTGAGGCACCTTAATCAGGCACTAGGTGTGACTCTGAGTAGAGTTACGGATGTGCTGCATAAATACGTGGCTTCTCTCCCCCCAGTTCAGTGGCCTTTGCCTCTTACTGAAAGGCTCTAGAGGGTTCCAGCAAAATAGGAATGGTTTGTAATAAAGATCTAGAACAGGAAAAAGACAAGAAAGGTGAAGGCTACAAGATGCCAGGATAGGTCTGCCTGTGTTCAACGAGTTTCCCCTGTAGCTCTGCTCTAGTGTATGACGGGGCTGATGTGCATGCCCCTCAGTCCCCTGCTGCAGAACCCTCTTCTTCTCTTGTTGGTTCTGGAATTCTCTGCCCCCTGACAATCTATCTTTCTCCCAGAAGCCTTAGAATCCCGGTTTGTTTAACTCCAACCTCTTACAGGAGTGTTTTAATATTGTGTATTTGTAAATTGATTACTGTGTTGGTTTATTGACCGTAAATAAACAAGTCATTCATTCAACTCCAACCTCAGTAATGCTACAGACTCCCCAAGTCAGCCCCCCACCCACCCAGAGCAGAGCTAGGCATGCATAGCCTTCATTCTGAGAGCAGCAGCCCTTCCCTGTCCTCACATGCTGGCTTTGGAATTGCTTAGTCCCCATTGCTCTTCTGCTTCATAGGTTTTGTGTGCATGAGCTTGTGAACTATATTCAAACGATGCACTTCCCTGATGGAGTTTGTATCGTGCCTATCACCAACAAGCTCATTCCCAGCATGATCGTTGTGTATACTTTTACTCTAGTGTGATGAATAAACCAACTCCCCATGGAAAGGATCCGATGTGCCTCTCTGGGACAAATCTGCCAGGGTGCGCTACAGCCAAGGTTAAAACATCCTTTGAAGATGCGTATCTCAGATAGTGCTGGAGGTTAAACATATGTCTGGGGAGGAAGCACACTAGCAGTTCCAAAGGCCCTCTTCTCTCCTGGCCCATTTTTTCCACCAATGCAGCAGGAATATTGTCATGTTATTATTACTCTCATCATTCTCCATCAGGCCTGAGAAAATGCAGGTTTGGGCTGCAAAGTAGAAGAGAAATGTGTGATAGCTGATGTGGTGGCTCAGGCAGGATATTAGAAAAGCAAAGGTCAGAGAAAGAGGAATGTGTTCATTTTGCTGCAAAGGGCCAACACAGGCACAGACAGTGTGTGACTGCTGGCTCTCACCTGCCAGGGGAATGTCTCTGAGGCAAAGGGTACTAATCTAGGCTGACCAGATAAAATCCAGGTCAGGGCTCATGTAACTTTAACAGTTGTAGAGAAAAGGGAATTTCAGCCAGGGTCATTTGTATGCAATTAGTCCCTGGTGAAATTTCCTCTTCATCACAACAGTTAAAGTTGCAGGCACTATACTAGAGTGACCATATACAAAAGAAGGCAGGGCCCCTGCAACTTTAACAGTTGTGATGAAGAGGGAATTTCACCAGGAACTAATTGCATATAAATGACACTGGCTGAAATTCCCTTTTCTCTACAACTGTTAAAGTTACATGAGCCCTGACCTGGATTTTATCTGGTCACCCTATACTAATCTAAGGAGAACATGTGACACAGGCTTGCTTGCTTGCTTGCTTGCTCCACAGGGCCAGCAGCTTGCAAGGTGGGGAGTACAGCCTCAGCTCCCTGACTGAAATTAACACAGGCAATACAAAACTGCTCTTTCCCAATAGCCCTGGAGAGGGAGGTGCCTGGCCCATTCCCAGTAGGTGTGGCAAATGGCTGGCAACAGAAAGCACGAAGGCCACTGATCTGGCTTGGTAGAACTCTCGAATAGTTATTCTATCCCAGCAGGTGAGGGAGTAATCCAAATAGGCTAATGTTATGGGAGGGAAACGGGCAGCTGAATGTCTTGTGAGGAGGACTTGCCAGGTAAGGGGAACAAGGCCCAGACAGTTAATGGCTGTGCCTTGTTCTGGTCCCCCTCACATCCACAGGCTTGTTGGTTGCCCTATCAGCCAGCCCTCAGGCCTCCGGGTGCTGCTTTTAAACGCTACATCAGTGCAAAATAAGACCTCCCTCATCCATGATCTAATAGTGGATGAGGCAGCCGATCTGGCTTGCATTACCGAGACCTGGATGGGAGAGCAGGGAGAAGTTAGTCTCTCCCAGTTATGCCCACCGGGTTACTTGGTTCAGCATCAGGGTAGACTTGATGGCTGGGGAGGGGGGGTTGCTGTGGTCTATAGGAAGTCCACCCCCCTCTGCAGGCTCCCTGTCCATGTGACTACTGGTCTGGAGTGTTTGCACCTTGTGTTGGGCCAACAGGACAGATCAGGGATTCTGTTGGTGTACCGCCCACCCCGCTGCTCAACAGACTCCCTAGCTGAGCTGACAGAGGTGGTCTCGGGTGTACTGTTGAGGTCCCCCAGACTCTTGTTTCTGGGGGATGTCAACATTCATGCCGAGGGCACTTTATCTGGGGCAGCTCAGGATTTCATGGTCTCCATGACAACCATGGGATGGTCCCAACATGCCATTGGCCCGACACAAGTAGCAGGGCATACTCTAGACCTGGTTTTTTCAACTGGACATGGAGATGGGGATCTGAAAGTGGGGGACTTTACATCAACCCCTCTGTCATGGTCAGATCACCACCTGATGAGGTTTAGACTTACAGCGGCTTTTCCCCTCTGCAAGGGTGGGGGATCCATTAAGATGGTCCGCCCCCGGAGGTTAATGGATCCAGATGGTTTCCAGAGGGCTCTGGGGAGTTTTCCGGCTGATAGGGCTGGCTCTCCTGTCGAAACCCTGGTTGATCTGTGGAATGCAGAAATGACCCGGGCAGTTGACACGATTGCTCCTGAGTGCCCTCTCCTGTGTAGAGCTCGTACAGCTCTGTGGTATACCCCGGAGCTGAGAGTGATGAAACAAAACAGGAGACGGCTTGAGGGCAGATGGAGACGAACTCCTGATGGATGCAATCAAACACTGGTAAGTGCTTATGGTAAGCTGTATTCAGGGGCAGTGAGGGCAGCAAAAAAACAATACTTTGCTGCCACTATTCAATCATCAACCTGCCGCCCAGCGGAGCTTTTCAGAGTTGTCCGGGGGCTTTGACATGCTGGCCCCAAGGACATGGTAGGACCATCTGAGGCCCGCTGTAATACATTTGCTGGGCACTTCCAGAATAAAACTCTGGCATCCGTCAGGACTTAGACTCCAGTGTTATAGCAGGTGAATCTAGTGAGGTATCCAGAGCACAGGCTTGTCCTGTTTTCTTGGATGAGTTTCAGTTGGTGCAGCTCGAGGACGTTGACAAGGTGCTTGGACAGGTTCGTGCAACCACATCCATATTGGATCCTTGCCCCTCTTGGCTAATAAAAGCTAGCAGGGATGGAACAACTGGCTGGGCCAGGGAAGTGATTAATGCCTCTTTGCAAGAGGGAGTGGTCCCAGGCCTCCTGAAAGTGGCGGCAGTGAGACCACTCCTAAAGAAATCTTCCCTGGACCTTGAAAATCTTAATAACTACAGGCCAGTAGCAAATGTTCCATTCCTGGGCAAGGTCCTGGAGTGGGTGGCACTCTTGGATGAGACCGATTATCTGGATCCATTTCAGTCAGGTTTCAGGCTTGGTTTTGGTACGGAAACAGCCTTGGTCGCCCTGTATGATGACCTATGTCGGGAGAAAGACAGGGGGAGTGTGACTCTGTTGATTCTCCTTGATCTCTCAGCGACTTTCGATACCATTGACCATGGTATCCTTCTGGGACGACTGGCTGAGTTGGGAGTGGGAGGCACTGCATTGCAGTGGTTCCGCTCCTACTTGGGGGGTCGGCTCCAGAAGGTGGTGCTTGTGGGACATTGCTCGGCTTCGTGGATTCTCCAGTATGGGGTTCCACAAGGGTCAGTCTTGTCGTCCATGTTGTTCAACATGTACATGAAATCGTTGGGTGTGGTCATCCGGAGTTTTGGAGTGCATTGTCATCAATACACTGATGACACACAGCTCTATTTCTCCTTCTCATCTTTACCAGGAGAGGCTGTGGATGTGCTGAACCAGTGCCTGGCACGACAATGGACAGGATGCGGGCTAATAAGCTGAAACTCAGTCCAGACAAGACTGAGACGCTGTTAGTGGGTGGTTCCACTGACCGGATGGAGGGTGTTCAACCTGTTCCGGATGGGGTTGCACTCCCCTTGAAGGAGCGGGTTCGTAGCTTGGGGGTTCTCCTAGAACCATCTCTGTCACGTGAGGCGCAGGTGGCCTCAGTGGCACGGAGTGCCCTCTACCAACTTCGGTTGGTGGCCCAGCTACGTCCCTATCTGGACAGGGATAACCTGGCTTCAGTTGTCCATGCTCTGGTAACCTCCAAGTTAGATTACTGCAATGCACTCTACGTGGGGCTGCCTTTGAAGGTGGTTCGGAAGCTGCAGCTTGTGCAAAATGCAGCGGCCAGATTGATAACCGGAACCAGTAGGTTCGAGCATATAAGACCTACTCTGGCCCGCTTGCATTGGCTGCCTGTATGTTTCCGAACCTGATTCAAGGTGCTGGTTTTAACCTATAAAACCTTACACGACGTGGGACCACAATACCTGTTGGGACGCCTTTCCTGACATGAACCTACCCAAACACTACGTTCAACACCTAAGGCCCTCCTCCGAGTGCCTACTCCGAGGGAAGCTCGAAGGTCGGCAACAAGAGAGAGAGCCTTCTCTGTGGTGGCCCTCCAATTGTGGAACGATCTCCCTGACGAGGCCCGCCTGGTGCCAACATTGTTATCTTTTCGGTGCCAGGTCAAGACTTTCCTCTTCTCTCAGGCATTTGGCAATATCTGAGGAGCCTGGGTTTGTTTTTGTTTTGTTTTGTTTTTGTAGCTTTTTAAGTGTTGTAGTGGTTTTAAATGTACAAATTGTGTGTATGTTGTATGTTTTTGCTGTTTTGATTTTTGTATATTGTTTTTAATTGTTTTTAATCCTATGTAAACCGCCCAGAGAGCTTCGGCTATGGGGCGGTATACAAATGTAATAAATAAATAAATAAATAAACTGACTGCTATGACCTCACAGTGGCTGGTGCAAATGGCCTGTGTAATATTATGCAAATGGATGAGGGTAGGGAGGGGTCATTGATTTCAGTGGTACCAGGACAGACAACTTATCACAAACTCTGCTGTCGCTCAGCAGGCCGGCGTGATGCTCCCTGATGGGCTTTGAGAGACTACTGTTAACTGCCCAGCTAATTAACAGAGAAACAGACGCCAACTTTATCCCCATGGCTAGCAACACTATTACAGGACCTAATAATATCATCCACAGTACCGGGGTTCGTATTCACTGCTCATCTTCCAGTGCATGTTATCATTTGCCTGCCATGCCCTTCTGCATTCTACATAGGGCAAGCAGACCGGTCTCTATGCAAAGAAATGCAGGGACACAACTCAGAAATGGCAATACTCAAAAACCAGTGGGGCTCACTTTAACCTCCCAGGACACTCTATCGCTCACCTTAAGGTAGCCATTCTTGAACAAAGGAACTTCAAAGGCAGATTTCAATGTGAAATAGCTGAGTAGCAGTTCATCAAGAGGTTCAGCTTTATCTCCTGTGGCCTGAATAGGGACAAAGGCTTTTTATCACATCACATGTGTTCATCAGCCCACCAATGCAAGGATGTCTGCATTATCACCCAGCATCTGTTTACTGAATGGCCACTCCATAGAGCCGATGTGGCATCAATGGCACACAGAAGGGTGTGTGTGATGTGGCCCATGTGCTCTCTCCCACCTCAGGCTGCATGTGAGCTTGTACCATGGTCATTCCAAAGCCATATTACTGTGAAAGTTTTGGGGAGATATATGAATGTTATCCAAAGAAGCTGGATAGCACGAGATTCAGGACAGGTAAAAAGAAGTATTCCTTCACAGAACACATAGTTAAACTATGGAATTTGCTACCACAAGATGAAGTGATGGTCGCCACCTTGGATGGTTTTAACGGGGAAGTAGACATATTCATGGAGATTTTAAAGGGGGAGTAGACAAGCTCATGGAGAAGAAGGCTTTCAATACCTCCAGTACTAGGGGCAGTGGGCCTCTGTATTCCAGTTGCTGGGGAACGCAAGGGAAGTGTACTATTATGCTAATGTCCTAATTGGGGGTTTCCCATAGGCACCTGGCTAGCTAGCAACCGTGGGAACAGAATGCTGGACTAGATAGGCCTTTGGTCCGATCCAGCAGGGCTCAGCATGTGTTCCTTGTGGTTGACTAAGAAACCTTTGTGTTTACTCTCAGCCGGAGTTGGGGAATTGTTCTTGAAATTCCTGATGATTGGTACCTTATCCCCACATAGCTCCATGAGCAGCCCGTTCTCTCCATTATGTTGGAGCAGTTGCCAGGACACAAGATTTACTAGCACGTGGAAGCCTTCTGGTTTCAAATTGTCTGGGGAATCACTAGATTTATTTATCAAACTATTTATCTGAGCCTAAACTTGCACTCTTGTAAATTTTAGGGGAAGTGGATAAGGGGGTTGCATCTCTTGGTTTTAGAGCCTGAAAGTACCTGATCCATCTTTGCTGCAAGACTAATACACTTGTACACAGCAGTAGTAGACTATCCTAGAAAAATTGACACATCAGGCTTGGCTCTCCAGAGGCTTGATCAAATTTGATACATTCTATGCTGTTTGATATCCATGTATATATTAATCTTGATCCAGCTCTTGCGAAGCCCCCTTTGGTCTATCAATCTCTTCAGAAAGCCACATTTGACTAAACACATTTTTATGGGCTTATATCTTGCTGTTTAACTTCTATGATTACCTTTCTTTCCTTCAGTTGTATATTTATGTCCCAAAACTGGATGTGATCTTTTTGTTAATTTAAGTTGATTCATTGCTTTCTTTTATATTCATTTACTTTCAATTATTTTGAAAAAGGGAAATGTGTAGGTTGCCCCACCCCATCACTAGCCATGGAGAGTGAATTCCTTCTGGACTCCAGTGTAATTATGAATTGAATCTTGAGACTGAGCAAAGCCTTGCCTCTGGGACAGATCTCAGAGCATTTCCAGGCCATCCAGTATTGCATGACTCACTGTGGTGGGTCCTGCCTGGAACATGTCTCCTTAAGGCTCTTTGGCCAGAAGAAGCTCTCCCTGGCCCCAACTGAGGCTGGCAAATAAATCGCACAATCTCCTTATCCAATTCTGTCCGATATCCAGCAAGTTCCTTTATCCGCAAAATTCTTTGAGGGAGGGAGACAATCCCTGGTTCCTTCCTGCGGCTCCTCTTCACCTTGCCTGTTCCCTGCCTTTCGCTCCGGCCCAGACAATGGTGGTGGTGGTGAGAAGCAGCAGCAGCAGCAGTGACAGCAATGGCGAGAAAGAGATGAGGAGCAAGGGCAGCTGGTGGGACAATGGCACTGAAAAGGCAGACTCATGGAGGAAGGGGGGCCATGGAGGACATCTTGGCCAACCCCCCCCCCCCCAAAAAACCTGGTCCTTCTAAAGGCCGAGGGGGGGGGGAGGGTTCATTTGAATGTGTCTACTCTATGTAGGACTTACATTGGACACTACTCTCCGTTTTTTCTCCTCACCCTCGGCAAGATCAGGCCTTCACTTCCCTCTGCACTAGCAAAAGTGACTCCTTAACAATAACATGTGCAGGGTAATATTTGCTTAATTGGGGCTGCTTTGAATATAAACTCCCCATACTTGCCTAGGGAAGGGCAAAAGGAGGCCAAACTTTTTCTACGGGCAGAATTTGAAGAGCAGGGGCTTCTCCCGCCCTCCTCAGCTCATGCTTGCCACTCTAGCTTCATCCGCAAACTTCCTGAGTGAGCAGCTGCTGGCTGCAAAGGTGGGTGGTGCCCTATGGGGGCCAAAGGAACAGGAGCATTGGGGGATGTCGTGCCTGCAGTGAGCAGCCTCAGGCCTGCTGGCCCAGCAGAGTGGTGGCCACTCCATGAAGTTTGGCATTGTCAGCCCGCAAGCATCAGAGCTGTGAGATATTCTCCGATGTGGGTCAGGACTTCCACTGAGCCATGGAAGTCTGGCAGACAGCTGGAGCTGGGCCCTCCTGTCCCCTTCCCACCAGCCAGGAGGAGGCTTAATGGGAGGAGGCTAGACTGCTGATGACCCTTAACAGATGTCCACCTGGTTGGCTGCTAGGCAGCATCAAAGCAGGAAGAGAAGGCAGGATGGAGACACCCTGGACTGACCTGGTGCAGCTGGCTGGCCTGCTTGCCTTGTGCCATCCATCAGCTTCATATCACCGATGTAGCAGAGCAATTGTCACCTCTCTTATTCATTCATGGTATCCCTGTGCCACCTCCCTTCCATATGGAACTCTGTGGGAACCTGAGGGATGCTGGTCAGTTTCTCACCCAGGGGCTGAGGCCCTCCAGATCTGCAAGGTGGCTGCAGCAGGTGCCTCTGGACCATGTTGGGGTGGCAGAAGAGCTGCCGGTCCCAAGCCACACTCTGCCCAGTGTCCTGTCGTGGCCGTAGGAGCTGAGAGTACACGCTCAGCCTGAGCTCGCCTTGCCCAACTCTGCCTCTTTCAGTGTGAGCTGCGACTTAAGAGAAGTCCCAAGACGTCGCTGATCAGGGGAGGGTTGCATCACCACAACACACTCATCCAGATTTATTCCATGCTCGGCCTTGAGTTGCAGAAGAGTTCTAGACCTGGCCTGAGAGAGTGGGTTTTTTTCTGCTGTTTTCTTCACCTCCCTTCGATGACTGGGCTTCCTTCTGTCCCTCTGTGCCAGGTGACCTCTTCTGGGCTACACTTCATCCAGGATTTTGCCTTCTTCTCTCACCTTTGTAGAACCAGGGGGCAGGGCGGAGGCTCTTGCAAATGTGCCTGCTCCATTACCAGGCCCTCTTGCCCTAGAGCACAATGTTCTACATGTCTACTCAGAAGTAAGCCCCATTGCATTCAGTGGGACGTAGCTCCAGGCCAGTGTATATCCTTAGCCTTAGCTGCCCAAGTGCCCTGCTGTGCTTGCTTGCCACCTACGTCTCTTCCTGAGCAGGGATGTTCTTGCCACAGCGCAGCCCATGCTTCAGGAGTGTCCAGATTGGATTACTGCAACGCATTATGCATTGGGCTACTTTGAAGAGCCTTCAGAAACTTCAGCTTCAGAAACTTCCTTGGTAGCTCCAGGCTGCGACTTGATGCAAAAGACTGAAGCATTTCCTAGGCAGCAGGTGGCCATCTCAAGGGGTTGGGCTGCATTTCTCAGGTGGCCTCTTCAGACATCTCATGAAATACGATAGGGAAGGGATCATTGGCTCGTGAGGGAATGCTGCATTAGGGACTCTGTCTAGAAGATGGTGCCGGCTTTGAACGGCATCCTACTGTGCCTGTGCATCAGTGGGAAAGATTGCTGGGGCAACAAGGAGTCAGCGCTTCTAACAGCAACCCAAAATGAGTGGAAATGCTGGCTTCTAGAATGGGGCAGAGCAGAGCTTGCAGAAGGGAGCTCCACTGACCTGTCCTGATCTGGAAATGGGCATTTCCACTCATTTCTGGGGGTACCTTTGGGACCGCTAACTCCCCACTGCACACGTGGTTGTGCCTGCTGGCATAACACTGATCGCTGCTGATTATGTCTCATTGCTGGCCTGCCCTATTTATTCGGGAATTTTTAATGTTGAGATCAGGAAGCAACCTAGAAAAAAACTGGGCTAATCTTCCACACACATTCCTCTATGGCAGAATGTAAAGTCAGTATCTGCCCAAGAGAGCAAAATATTCTGAAAGCATAAAGGAATTGGCAATGTCATTTGTTTCGTTCGTTCTCAGCACCATCTAGACTTGATAGTAAATCTCACGAATCAAAGAAATGCAGGATACAAATTTAAATAAATAAAACAGGTTAACTCAGCTAGAAAGGGTGCTGGTCTCTTTCTGCTTTTGGGGAGTGGGCAAAGGTCAGTGGCTGAGCACCAGCATTGCCATCCCTGCCAACTCCCCTTAAGAGAGACCTCCACCTTGGAGAGCCACCGGCAGTCAGAGAACATGGTGGGCTGATGCTAAAGCAGGTTGTCATGAGTACAGAAGATGAGCAGTGCTGGATCAGACCAAAGGCCTCACCTGGCCAGTGTCCTGTTTTCCACAGGAGCCAACCATCAACAGGACATGAAGGCAACAGGACTCCTCCCACTGTTGATTTCCAGCACTTGATACTCAGTGAGATGTTGCCTCTAACCCTAAGGGGTGGCATGTAACTGTCATGACTAGTATTTATTTCTTTATTTCTTTATTTATGACATTTGTAACTGCCCCATAGCCGAAGCTCTCTGGGTGGTTTACATAGGATTAAAACAATTAAAAACAATATACAAAAATTAAAACAGCAAAAACATACAACATACACACAGTACACACATACATTTAAAACCGCTACAACAGCCCCAAAAAGCTACAAAAACAAAAACAAACCCAGGCTCCTCAGATATTGCCAAATGTCTGAGATAGTCATTGATAACCTCATTCTCCATTCATGAAAAGTCCTAATACATTCCTGACATGCCTAGCTGACAATTCCTTCATCCGGAAGGTGAAAAAAAAGAGACAAGAATCCTAGGGTTGCGCCTCATCAACAGAGAAGAGATGGCTGAATTGGGAACCTTAGCTGGAAGTGACTGACCATGTCACCTTGGGATTTGGGATACTGAATAGAAAGCTGAATTTAGTCAGATGTAGACCCTGGGCTTAGTAAAGGTGATTTCAAATTCTGGGTACGATCCCTAGAGTAGAAATACTTGAGCTCAAGATAATTCAAGATGGGTGAGAGTTTTCTTAAAAACAAGATAAAGGCACAATTGCACACCATTCCAGTGAAGAAGAAAATGGGGAAAATCAGATGCATCTAAAGAAACTGGATGCTTTTTTATGAGCTCAGATTTGAAAGGGACATGTACTGGAAGTGAAGGAGGGGCAAACTCCTGGAGTACAAATGAGTAGCCAATCCTTGCCGGGAGAATGTCAGGAGGGCTAAAGCTCAGAGTGAGCCTAGAACTGTAAAGGATGCTAAAAATAACTGAAAGGGGTTTGAAGCTATGCTTGGAGCAAGAGGAAGGACAAGGAAGTGGTAGGTCAGTTGCTAGGAGAAGAAGATGGAGGAATGTTAGTGAGTGACAGAGAGAAGGATGAATTGCTGAGTCTTCTCCCACAAGGGAGAATGTTCAACTGTGCAAAGACAGACCAAATGCCAAAGATGTACCATTTCAGGTTGTGGATTTTGATGACGCTCTGTGAAGTAGCATGGGTTGCAGGATTCTGCGGTGGACCAGATCTTGAGCAGGGTTCAGGTGAGATCAGGTTTCTCAGAAAGCAAGATGAAAAGAGAAAAGCACCATGGAGAGCTCCAAGTGATGCTGAGGCTGGAAGCTAGACAGGATTGTTTGTATGTTGCTCCAACAAGGAACAGAGCAAATCTAAGACTTAAAAAGGAATCTGGATGCCTTTAGGCTGGTTGGCCCTGCCTCCATGCTGACTGAGGCTTAGTCTTTTAAAGGGACCTGGCCTGTTTTAGCAATCTGAGGCTGCAATGACATGGGAGTGGCTGGGGTATGCTAGTGCCTTCATGGCCCAAGTCCTCTGGATCCAGGAAACTGACTCCTGGAGTCTTTCTGGTGGAAACATCATGGTGCCATTCCATAGCAAAGTCCTCTTCCTGAACCATTAACTCTGGAGGACAAGGGTTCAGGATTCTCTGAGGATGAGGGTTTGGGGTCCTGGTCCAGGACAGAAGGGAAGGGAAGGAGCAACAGACTGAGATAAATAAAGAGGTGGCATGGAAGCACCTAACCACTCTAAACTAATCCAAGTCCAAGAGGTCATTGGCATGGCTAACTAGCAGTGTCAAGGAAGCTATTATAGAAAAGAGGGCTCCCTTCTGAAGAGGGAAGTTTTGCCCAAGTGAGGAAAATAAGATGGAGCACAAGCTTACACAAAGTCGATGCAAGCAGACAATAAGAGCTGCAAAAAAAGTGATATTTCAATTAATAAAGCAAATATTGTGTGTATTTCCCCAAATGTATGTATTTTCCAGCACAATTTTGGTAAATATTTGATTGATTGTTTGCAAAAAGCATTGCAAACTCCAGAAATGTACTGATTTTAATGGTCAACTGCATTTTGGTTTGTGGAGTTTGGATTTGGTAAGCTCACACTGAAATGTAAACCAAACAGATTTCTCACCCTTCCCTATCAAAGATTCCTGGCATGCTGGCATTGGAAGGGCTTCTGCTGATAATCAAGCCTATCAACCTGGTAAGAAGCATTCTGCCTCCACAGGATCACACACCTGGGCACCTTTCCATGCTTTGATCCTATGAACTTGCCCTTGGATCAGAGCTGGAAGGCAAAGGACCCCTTCCTTCATCATGGTGGGTGAGTGTTTCCTCCCTTGGAAGTTTGAAGGGAAAATTCTGTCCCAGCTTTTGCAAACAGTTGGAAGTGCTGGTTTTGCATTTTTCCCCCTTTCCTTGCTGCATTAGCTTGCATAATTGCAAACGTTATTAATGCACGTAAAAATACGTTTAATTAAGCTCAGCTTCCACTGCCAATAAGAATGAAAGCAGTAAATCGAACAGGAGGAAAGGCAGATGGTTTGAGCCAGTGGGTCCCGCTCCAGCAGGGTCAGGCTCCACGCTAGGCAAAGACAGGGACAAATCCAATAGTGAGCCAAGTAAGCAGGCTAGTGGGCAATCACAATGGTTTCAGCCCATTATGGGATCACTCCGAGGCAGGAGGGGTCAAGAGACAGGCACAGTAGGTAGCTTCCAGAAGAGAGGTCTAAGATGCAGCCATGGTCAAAACACAGAAGAACAGTCAAGTAGAAACAAAGTCCAAACAGCAGAGTCAGCCAGGACTCCAGAGGTCAGTAGCACAGGCTGAGGTTCAAACACAAGGTCTGAGGCGCTGGAGCTGGAGGTAAGACATTGTTCCAGGAATGATTGGCCTGAAACTGAAGGCTTTATATAGCCAAGGTATCTTGAGCCCCACTTATAGCTCAGCTGCAGTTCATTATAGGCACCAACCCTAACCCCTGTATTTGGTCTCTCTTACAAAAGAGGGCAGGGCTCCTGCAGCTTTCACTGTTGTGCTGATGAGGGAGTTTCACCAGGTGCTGCATGCATACAAAGGACACCTGCTGAAATTCCCTTTTCTGTACAACTGTTAAAGACACAGGAGCTCAGTCCTCCATTCCATATGGTCACCCTGGTGTTGTCAACTCTGCATTCTCTTTCACACAAGCAACTGGGGGACCTGGACACATCCTTCCAATTTCCTTATTAGTGTAATACTTTTAAGATGACAAAACATGTGCAAGTTTTCAAGACCTCCAGATCATCAGGCAAGTTGTTACAAAAATGGGGGGGGGGGAAGGGGAGAGAAAAAGGCCTGACTTGATGTTGAGGTTGTGATCTCAGCATGATCACAATCCTGGGATGGAATGGGATGGAGGTGTTTGCAGGCCCTAGCAAATGGTGTTAAGGTTTCAGGTTTCACCTGGAGTTGTCCCTAGGGCTGCTGGGAGCAGGAAAGGCAGAAATGTTTGATTCTCCCCCCCCTTTTTTTGAAAATATATCTGGAGACCCTCTTCCTCCTCCATTCCATCACAAGGTTGTGGTAATGTAGAGGCCATGTGACTTCAGCATCAAGACAGCCTTCTCTCTCCCACCTACCTTCCCACCCAAACTTGCTGATTGTAACACCGTGCCTGATTCAAGGCTTTATCACGCCTATTCCACCTGCCCCAGTTGCTTCTGGGGTTTCCCCCTCCCTTTCGTATTTGAGTCTAGCATTTTGAATCGCACATGGTCAGTATAGCTGCGATACCTCAGCTTGGCGTATTGAACTTTGCCTGTTTCGAACTTTGCCCATTGAGGGATAAATCGAAACAGAAACGAAAACCTGTGACCTCAGCAGAAGGGTTGAATGACGTGATGTGGAGCAAAGCTGAGGTGGGTATGCTTAAAACCGTCCGTGACTAAAGAGAGCTGGAGATCTCAGAAACTTGCACTTTCTTTCTTTTTTTCGCACTCTTTTGGTTGGCCTAATAAAAGCATTGCATTAATTTGGATTTTGGCATTTTGATGGCCAAGAGCAGTGAGGTAATGCCAGAAGGCAGCATGTCAGAGTCACAGACCAGGAGATAGGACCAAGGAATGGCTGAGGATCCAGGAGGGTGACAGAGCTCAGGAAGACGGGACAGCTCGAACAAGGGCCCCAGGTCAGCCGGAAGCCTTCTGCACTCCTTCCTGTCCAGAAGGGCCCAAATGGGCAGCCAAGGTGTGCGAAGGAGATTCTGAACGGAGAAGGCTGCCCTCTGCAGTTCAGTGGTTCACTACGCAGGACAGCGCACACACGTCCAGCAGCTCCTGACAAGAGATGTAAAATTTCTGGAAATTTTGAAGCCATGAGGAAAAAAACCGTTTCTTTCTGGGCTGGGGGGGGGGGGGGGGTGTCAGAAAAAATGGACAATTCTCAGAAAAATTGGAAAAAGAATCACTATTAGCACCTTTTACAGATTGAAAGTCACTTTGTTACTTTAGGAGCATACAATGTAATTATGTACAAGTTGGTTTGGCATAAAATGATTACATTTGATATATTCAAAGTACAGTGTATTCAAACAATTATTACAAATTGAATTTACTTTATTACACTCTTCTTTTTTTTGTAACAAATGGAGCTACAAGCTCCTGAACTGTAAGGAACCTCTTTGGTTTTTCCAGTTTATGAGGAACAGGCAAAGATGTTTTTTTAAAAAAACCAGAAGAAACCATCAACATTAGTAACACAGAAAAGCATGTCTCTGCTAGTCCTTCACAGTGCCAAGCAGATATAAAGCACCCGTTCCCATAAAAAGAACTGAGAGAAAAAAAAAAGGGGGGGGGGGGACAAGATTCAATGAATAGACATGAAATTTAATCAGACTCCTTTTCCGAGCTATCACTATCACTATCAATTTCAGTCTCTGCTTCTGTTTCGTTATGTTTGTCATCATCATAGTTATCATGGACTTCTAAAAACTGAAGGTTTGCCCGGATTGAAACAAACTTCTCTACCCTTTCACATGTCAGTTTATTTCTTGATGTGGTGTGAGTGTTTCCAAACATAGACTAGATTCTTTCACATGCTGCAGAAGATGGAGGAATCTGAAGAAGGTGAGAAGCAAGAGGAGACAGCGGCTGTGTTGTGCAAAGACCTTGCCACTGTGTTGTAGGAGGGATATGTTTGGCAGAATCCCAGACTGCATTCCTGGACCAAATCCCTGAAGATGTTCTGTATTTTTCAACATAAAATCTTTCACTTTACTTCCTTCTGTAGTTGTAAGTGGAGATACACTGAGATTCTCAAAAACAGTTGCTAAGGAATTTCTGATAAAAGTGCACTGTCTGATTCAGGTGCAGTGACTGCTGAAGAAATTGGCTTTAGAATCTTCAAGAAATTCTGCAGCTGAACCCAGGAGACATCCTCATCAAGTACAGTGTTCCTTACACTCCTGGGCACTTTAAGATCCTCAACTATTACTGTGTCTTGAAGAGCTTCTTTGTTTTTTAGTGAACTTTCAAAGGAGATCATCACTCCACCCCACCGAGTTTTACTACACAGCTGCAGTGTCGCTATTTTATTCTTTGCATTTTTTCCTACTTGCTTCTTCTGGAAAACTGCGGCTACAACATGAGTAGCTTTTACATGCTTTATAACTTCTTTTGCTCTTCTATAGATCCTTTGAAGGGGGTCCAGTTTCATAATATCATTAAGAAGCAAGTTTAGCCCATGAGATACACATCCTATTGCAGTAATATGTGGATACTTATCCATTATGATCTCCCATGCTGCTTTCATATTACTTGCATTGTCAGTCAGAAAAGCAAATATTTTACCACTCCCAATTTTCTGTAGGACTTCACATATTTTACGATATATTCCACAGTATGTCTGTTCTCTCCTGTTTCAATGCTTCTGTAAAAAACTAATTGAGGTGTTGCTATCACAAAATTTATAATTCTGTAAGTACTGCAAGACACAGTGCTTCGTTGACTTTTCCTTGCACAGATTCCATTACACGTTCGTACTCTGACTCTAAAAGAGGCTTGCTCAAAGAATGTCTGCTGGGCAAACAGTATGATGGTCTTAGTAATTTAAAAGCTTCCTGCCAGTATGTATTTTCAGTTATTGACAATGGGGTTCCAGAAGAATATATTGCTCTTGCAAGAGCTTGATCAATTTTTTCCTGATCTTCAGATGTCATCTTGTCTACAAATGAAGCTATTGAGTATTTTTTTTTGGATGCAGTTGTTTTCAATATTTGTTTCCTTGAAGATGCTGCTGATGGGACAAGACTTGTGATGATGCTGATGTAACAGATGGAGCAGGAAGAGGACTTCTTGAACAAGAACGTTGCAGGAAGCTATGTGTACTTTCATTATTATGGTCCTCCTCACTTAGATCCATAAAGGATTTTTAAATATCTGCCGGACACTTGTTACATACAAGAATATGGTTTGACATCCTAGTAGCATTTGGAAATGCATATTTCATTTGACAGCATTTGCAAATCACATTTTTTTTGTCTCAGAAGAATTTGTAGTGTGGAAATGCCTCCATATGCTAAATGTTGGTCTCACCATTTTCCTGAGGAGGGTGGGGAGAAAAATAATTTAGTGGCTAGCTTGCAAGTAAACCCTAAGCTGTGGGTAGAGGGGGGCACAATAAAGAACAAGATTAGTAGGAATTAAATTATGATTTACATAAGGGTTATGAAAATAAACTAATGCAGCTAAAATATGGTTTAATTTTCTGAAATCAGATAGATTTAAACTCTTACCTTTCAATTAAGTATACTTTCAGCTCCCTTTTCTTGCTCTGTACTTTCTTCCAGTCCTTTGTGGCCTAGACTAGTCAAGACAAGAGGACAGAACTGCCCACAAGCAAAAAAAAACCTGAAACCTTTTTCCTTCTCTTGTGACAATGGCAATGCCCCCTAGAGGCAGAAATGCATCTTGGTCTTGCATTTGAGAGTTGTAGTCTCTCAGTTTGCAATCTAGGACTTGCTTGTCCTCAGTGCACAGAAATTGTAATAATCTGATACTGTAAATAGTTTTTAAAAATCGTTTGGAGAAGTAATATATGAACACCTTGTCTTAAACATTTTATTCATCATGCTAAAAGAAAACATTCCATAATCCATTTTTCTTCATTTCACCCCCCATTTTTTTCATTTTTTTCAGAAAACAAAAACAAATAAGGCTTCAGGGGGAAAACGGGAAAAAACCATTCCCCCCCCCTCGAATTTTTCCGGGTTTTTTCCGGGCTTTCACATCTCTAGTCCTGACACCAAGACAAGCAGCTGTTGCCCTGGAATTCCCTTTGCTTTACCAAAGTCGTTTTGCTGTTTTTCATGGTGCTTTATTTCCTTTTTGGATTTGCTAGTGATGGGAGAGGCAAAGAGCTACACAGGGCATGGAGGCCTCATCATCTCCAATGTCATCTAGGGTGCCTCCACACGAGACGTTTAAAGCTCTTTGAAGGCTCATTAAAATTTTTACCTCCACACCAGCGGAGCGCAAAACGGGCGTACAGGCGCGTTATCTCCCTGATAATGCGCATTTTCGAATGCACGTTAAATCGCGACTTTTATTTTGCTCCGGCCGTTAAAGCGCATTTTCGCAGTGTGAACAAGCGATTATGCGCATTAACTTCTTGTAAAGCGCTTTTTTGACATATATTAATGCGCTTCGCCGCCTCTCACCGCCTCCCGTGCAGAGGGATTAGGAGTAAATGCGCGTCAGCGATAATGCGCATAATCGCCGAACCGGGCGCAAAAGCGCATCCTTGTGGAGGGGGCCCTAGTCACAAGTTTGGCTAGGTGGCCGTGTGGAGGCCTTGGCCATATTGCAATAGCCGCTCCTGGGGATGTCTTCACGGTGCCAAGTTAGCACCACCTTCCCCCCAAACCCCACAGTTTTACTTATCTGGGGTGGCATCGGGTAATCCCAACGTCAAGGAGGGAGTGTGGATTTTCTGACAGTCATCCGGGTACCGTAGCTGCCCCTCTGCCCTCTTTCTGGTTTCCAGCGGCAAATTGCTGGTCGCCTTCCATCGGGACTGCCCCTAGATCATCCACAGAGTGCGGTCAGTCAGCAGAAGAGCTGTATTGACCTCACTCCCACCAAAAGAATCAGGATAAGTCCCTGACTTTTTTTTTCTGTGCAGCTTCACAAGAAAGCCCTGTGGTGGCTGCAAATTTGCGGCATATAATTGATGCAGCACAGATTTGCAGCCACCACAGGGCTTTGGCCCCATCTAGATAATCTCCCTGAATTTATTGCAGGACAGTTGGGGCTGGAGTCCCCAGAAAATGCTGCATTCATCTAAGGCATGCAGCCTTTGTGTGCGCTTTTTAAGGCATCCTGTTGTTTTTGCTATGTTGTGGGAAAGTTTTTGGAGGATAGGATATACATTCTTAAAAGAAACAAGCAAACAAATAAAATAAAGGCAAGACACCTGCCTCCAGGCACAGTCAACCCCACATGCTGTGTGGCTTCCACAGGTCAATGTAGGACAGAACAAGAGCATCACGAGCACCGAGTAAGGATGAAAGGTGGAGGCAGAGCAGACACAGTGAGCCCAGCCGCAGAGGAGGGCGAGTCATAGCACACTTGTGACTGGCAATCCAGAGAAGTTTGCAGGTTAATTACATTACATTGTCTACAGCTAGGACGTCTCCCCCCCCTGCCCCCCTTATCCCATTTTCAAAGATCAGAGATAAGCTGGAATAAATCCTTAATGGTGCAAAATTGGCAGAGTGTATAGCTGGCGTTGCACTATGAACTTGCCAAGGAAGGACTTCCTGTGTCTGCAATCGATCAGAGGGAGAAGAGGGTAAAATGCCTCCCTGCAACAAAAGGAAGCAGATCTGATCCCCCACCCCACCAAAAGCACCCCTTTAAATTCAATGGGGCTTATTCCTAAGTAAGTGTGCCGAGGGTTACAGACTTACACTGTGATCTTATATCTACTCAAAAGTAAGTCCCATTGAATTCAATGGGGCTTACTTCCAAGTAAGTGTGCCGAGGGTTACAGACTTACACTGTGATCTTATATCTACTCAAAAATAAGTCCCATTGAATTCAATGGGGCTTACTTCCAAGTAAGTGTGCCGAGGGTTACAGACCTACACTGTGATCTTATGTCTACTCAGAAGTAAGTCCCATTGAGTTCAATGGGGCTCACTCCCAAGTGAGTGTGCCGAGGGTGGCAGACTTAAAGCACAATTTCCCATCTACTAAGTCCTGGCTCTCCTGGGGGCTGTGAGAAAACAGTACAACACAAGTTGATCAAGAAAAGCAAGACTTCCCCTCCCCTCCTTTGCACACATGCCAGAGACGGAGGGAGGTGATCCCCTGATTCAATCCCCCCGTCTGCTGTATAAAGGAGCCCGTCCCAAAGCAGAAAGCCACAGTGCGGATGCGTTTTTTGGGTGGGCTTTTTGCTTAATGCAGAGACGCCCTAGGGATCACGTTACAAAACCTGGGTTACTGTGCTTCTTAAAATCCCACTGCCAGGGCACTAAGTGAGCAATTGTAAACTCTCTGACGGAATCGGAGCATGCCAGTCTCTCCACCAGGGAGGAAGAGTGCACAGAGCCATTGTTTCCCTCTTCTCCCCTCCTAAGGATTTTGCAGATGGGGTTGGGGGAACCCTCCCTTTGTAAGCAATAGGAGGGAAATCTTTTAGACTCCAGCTCCAGGTCCTAAGTGTCTTCTGGGGCCCTGGAGGCCCCCCCCCCTCACTCAGAGGCCACCGCTAGCAGGATAAGTAGTCTCTCTGCCAGCCCCAGTGGGGAGAAGAGCCCTTTTCTACTTATGAGTAAGCAGGACCGAATCACTCAGCAGCACTTTCAAACTGTATCCGAAATACCAAGTCACTGCAGAAGTGAGTTATGTCTACTCACATTAGAGTTATGTCTAAGGCTTCTGCAGGAGATGCCTTAGAAGCAATCAGAGATCAGAGCTTTTCACTTCTGGGCCCTGAGAAAGAAAAGCCTTTTCAGTGCTCCAGGTTTGTGGGCCATGCCAGGAGCAGCTGAGGGGCCCATGTGGCTCATGGGTTGTGCACCCCTGGCCTAAAACTATGGGCCAATGACAGCCAATAGAATGTTTGTACAGGACCTATCAAAATGTGACCCATTGACTCCTTCTCTCTAAAACAGCATTCCCCAACTTGGTGCTCTCCAGGAATTTTGGACTTCAACTCCCATCAGTCCCAGTCAGCATGGCTAATGGTCAGGAATTCTTGCAATTGTGTCCAAAACTCCTGGAGGGCACTAGGGTGGGAAAGGATAATATGATATACTAATACTAGTACTAATACTAATACTAGACAGCATGACTTGGCAAAGCCCCTCATGTCCGTCTAGAAAAACCGCCATGAGTGAGAAAGAGATAATAATAATAATAATAATAATAATAATAATAATAATTTATTTATTACCCACCTCTCCCTCTGGATCGAGGCGGGGAACAACATTAAATGAGCTCACGGCTAAGATCGCAACAGCTTCTTTCTACCACCTGACACGTACAGCAGGCAGGGCAACCTCCAGCCTGTGGGCTTAATCCTCACCCCAAGGGAGGGCAGGCGGAGCACAGGGAAATCCCCTTGTCTTCACCACTCACAGCTTGCAGTAGGGAGGGGACTGGAGGAGCGGTGGCAGCAGGCCCACGGGGCAGGCGGGGCAGCGTTGCTGCGCGTGGCCCTTCTCCAGTAGGAGAAGACACACGCACAGCCTGACCTGATCCAAGTAGCCAGGCTCTCCCTGTTGTGTGCGCCAAATTCTGTATTTGCCACATTCCAAGCTGCTGCAGAACACAGGATCCACGCAATCCTGTTTAGGGTGTTGTTGTTGCCGGATATGGGGAATTGCTGTCTAGTCAGCTATCACAGCCAAGGCTGGAGCTACAATTTGAGACCAAGAGTGATCTAGCAGCTATAGTAATAAGGGAAATAGGGGAGGAGGGATTCACAGTTAAATGTTTTCTTCTGCTGCTCTTTTCGAGCAGCCCCACGCCTCGGTTTCCTCAGCGGTGTGCAGGTCTCCATCTTTGGCCCTGAGACTCAGGTTTTGGGGCCCACTTTTAGGTCAGTTAAATGATCTCAGGGCCACTGTTCCTTCTTTATGTTCTCTGTTTTTTCCCCCCAGGCCTTCACTTCCTTTTCCCACTGAGCCAGGCAGGCACCCACCTATCAGCCTTTTTTTTTTTGCTTCCAAGAGTTGGCAGCCTTGTGATGCCAAAGCCCCCTCCTCAGCCTTTGGGGTGCTGCTGGAGACCCTGCTGCCTTCTCTCTGGAGTGGGCTGCATAAAGCAGGGAGCTGCCTTAAGAGAAGTTGCAGAGCCTGCAGAGAGGATTGGGCTGTGCTGAAATCAGTTAGGGAAGAACTGCCACAAGACCTATGACATTTCAGGGATCCCAAACCTAAGTTGAGCAGCAGGACTGAAAGACAGGTGAGGGTTGCTCACAACGGGCAGGCAGGATCCTGAGCCTGCAGAGAGGGAGATATAAATAGTCCTGCTGACACAGCAGTGAGGCCTCCAAGAGGAAGTTACAGACAATAAAAGCAATCAAGGGACTCTGGCATATTGCTGGGGACCTCCGGGGCAGCTCCTGACAGCAGCTTGGGAGATTGGTTTAGACGTCTAAAAAAGAGTCTTCCTGTACAGAGGGAAGTGGTGGAAGAGTGCAGCTGCCCTTGCTCAGGATCTGATGCTGTTCCCTTTGGCCAGTCTGGCTCTTCTAGATCAAGGTGCTGGTTTGCCTTGAGTCCCATAACGGTGAACAGCCCCCAGGTGACAGGGCTGCATAAAGCTAGAATACAGGGGGTTATTTATGTTGGAAGTTAAACCCCACCTATTGGGCACAAAAGCCCCTGTGGGCAATTTACAGCCTAGTCAATACGTATTGTTATGGGGTTGGGGTTGGCCTGAATGACCTTTCAGGAGTCTCTGACAGGCCAGTGCAGTCAAAGGCAATGGGATTCTGGATCCCTTCCAAGGGACTATAGGCTCTAGGTTCAATCTCTGGCATCTCCAGGTAGGGCCACCTAGGAAGGAATTCGACCTGAAACCCTGGAGAGCCACTGCTGCCAATCAGGGTCAACAGTACTGGACTAGATGCGCCAAAGGCCTGACTCAGTCGAAGGCAGCTTCCTAGGTTTCTCACCTTGGACATCCTGGCTCTTCAAGAGTCCTGCAAGTAGAACTACTATCCGTGTGAGTGCAGCCCTAAGGCAAGAGCTTTTCCAGGAGAGCTGATAAGTGGTAACCTTCAGGTGATGTGGTTCATTGGGAGCTAGGCTGGCCCCCAAAGGCAAAGGTGGGGGGGGGAGCTAATTTTTCTTTCCACCATGAGTCAAGGGGAGGAGGCAATTGCAGCCTGTGTGTAGAGCAGGAACTGGATCTGACAAGGCGGTCCAGAGCTGTCTTTGCTCTCTGCAGGAAAGCCTTTGGCATGATAGGCTCCTCTAGATGTTTGATGGGGAGCAGGAAGCTCTTGACGTGCTGATGCTGTGAACCCCCTCGTCTTAAGCTCAGCTGTATGTATAGAAACCTCATATCAGAGAAGTGCTAGGGGTGGGCAGAGCTGGTATTCTCTGCCCTGAAATTCGAGGTGGTGCTTCAATGAGGCGATTCTCTGCCACGATTTCCGGAGCGTGTCTCCACTCTGCTGGATAGTTTTGTGAAAAACTGCTCCGTTTTCGGGTAACCGCTGCATTATCATTAATGCGATTTAACAGAAATGTTCACAACTCCCTCAGTTTTAAAGATAAACTCATCAAAATTGGCACATTGGAGTGAGTCGAGTCAAGGCAACAACAGCTTCCCTGTAGAAGGCTACATGGGAGGAGGGGATGGAGGATGATGGCGACCCCACCCCCTGCACTGGAAGCCCAGCCAGCCAATAGGAGCAATAGTTTAACTGAGAAATAAAAGAGCCTGCCTTACTCAGGTGTAGAAGCTTACTCACCCACAATGCCAGCCCAGCAGCAGCAGCACTGTGGCTGACTTCTATGAGTCCAAGCAGAAAGGGGCAACCACCAAGCCAGCCCTGCCCTCCCTATCCCCCCCCACAACCAGAATCAGCAGCAGAAGTCCGTGCTTCCCACTCCTCAGCTATACTACAAGTGAGGAGGATCTTGGGATTGTTGTAGATCACAAGCTGAATATGAGCCAACAGTGTGATGTGGCTGCAAAAAAAGCAAAGGCTATTTTGGGCTGTATAGAAGTAGAGCTTCCAAATCGCACGAGGTACTGGTTGCCCTCTATTCGGCACTGGTTAGGCCCCATCTTGAGTACTGCATACAGTTCTGGGCAACACACTACAAGAAGGGTGCAGACATGCTGGAGTATGTTCAGAGGAGGGTGACGAGGATGATCAGGAGTCTGGAAACAAAGCCCTATGAGGAAGGATTGAAAGAACTGGGCATGTTTAGCCTGGAGAAGAGAAAATAGAGGGGAGACACGAGAGCACTCTTCAAATACTTGAAAGGTTGTCACACAGAGGAGGGCCAGGATCTCTTCTCGATCAACCCAGAATGCAGAACATGGAATAATGGGTTCAAGTTACAGGAAGCCAGATTCCGGCTGGACATCAGGAAAAACGTCCTGTCTGTTAGAGCAGTACGACAACGGAACCCATGACCTAGGGAGGTGGTGGACTCTCCCACACTAGCAGCATTGAAGTGGCAGCTGGACAGCCATCAGGGATGCTTGAAAGTGGATTCCTGCACTGAGCAGGGGGTTGGATGTGATGGCCTTCGAGGCCCCTCCCCACTCGACTCTTCTATGGTTCTATGATCTTCAGTGCAGCTGGTTAGGGACTGGCTATGAGGAGCAAGCCCCACCCCACTCTGTAAAGCACAGGAAGTGCTGCCATCTACAGGCGTCTCATCACCTAAGGCTTGGAGCCTCTGGCTGCTGCTGCCAAATTCCCTACAGAAGGAAGGGTTGTTCTAGGGGTCGCCGCCGCTGCCTACAGAGCAAGGCCAAGGGTGGCTCCTGCATTTAAACCCAGCTGTGCCCTCTCTGCAGGCTCATGGCCCTCACCTCTTGTCACAAAGCTTTAGCCACAAGGAAGTACCGGTCACCTGGGTTCAGGGGGGCATTTAGTCTGTGTTGGCATGGAGGTGAGTGGCTTTTGGGGATATCACACAGCCCCCTCCTGCTCCCAAATGCTGAGAAAGTGTTTGCTCCTTTTCTGCTCCATCCAGCCTCTTTGGGTTTCTGGGTGTGCGTGTGCTTAATCTCTATCCGAAGCCCGTAGAATGTTTTAAAGGTGGTCAGACCAGTCAGCAGCTCCCTACCTTTTTCCATTTTTTACTGTATTTTCACCCTCCTAATGAGAAATGGACTCAGTCCCCATGCCTATTGTCCCACCTGCCTTCAATTTGGAACCCAAAGACGGCCCCCCAAAGCAGTTTTCAAGTCACAGTGCAGCTGAGGAGGTTCCCAGTACCTTTCAATTAGCAGGAGCAACGTGGACTGAAAGTCTGTGCTACTGCAAATCACTCTGAGAACCTTGGTTATTGGGTGGTATATAAATAATGTAAATACATAAAACAAAATAAACAAATCTTTGCCAGGGAGGGAGAGGCAATTGATTTCTGGCTGCAGGAGAATGGCTGAGGCAGCTTATGGATCTTCTGCAGCAATGGAAGCGATAAATTTCTGCCTTAATACCACTGCAGGCAAGTGACCAAGCTACAAACAACTGTTCTTTATTAGACTGGAAATTTATGTTCTGCAGTGTATTCTTGGCCAATATGCCAACTTCTTGGTGAAGCTGTGTTCTGATTTGAAAAGATGCTATTATTATTATTATTATTATTATTATTATTATTATTATTATTACACAGACAAACAAATGCAAACACTCCCCCAATGACAACATCAGTATTGAACTCCTCCCCCGTCTCAAGAGAGACCATGGTCTTAGGCCCAGCAACTAGGCTCAAGCCAGTGCTGAGAAGTCAGCCATCAACCTGCAGGAGAGGGAGGCCTGCTGCCAGGGGAGGAGAGGAGTGTGCCTGCCTGCCTGCCTCCTGGCTTCGCTGCTGCCACCACCACCACCACCCTCCAGAGGATTTCAGCCTGGCAGACTGCCACTCCCTGCAGGACCAGGCCCCAGGTACTGAGCCAGCTGCTGTGGACAATTACATCTGTCCCACTCCCTTCCTGGGAGGGATATTTAAGCTGCTGGCTGAGGGGGCCTGGGAAAGCCATCAACCTGCAGGAGAGGGAGGCCTGCTGCCAGGGGAGGAGAGGAGTGTGCCTGCCTGCCTGCTGGCTTTTTGTTTTTGTCTTTGGGTGTTTTTTTGTTGTTGTTGTTGTTGTTCCCCCCCCCCCTTCCCCAGGCTTGAGCTATGTGCCTGAGAGGGAGGATACAGGGCCAGGTGGGGGGATCTGAGGGGAGCACAATCAGGGTAGTGACGGGTAGAGGGAGATATGGCGTTGTGAGGAGGACTTGCCAGGTTAGGGGAACAAGGCCCAGACAGTTAATGGCTGTGCATTGTTCCGGTCCCCCTCACACCCACAGGCTTGTTGGTTGCCTTATCAGCCAGCCCTCAGGCCTCCGGGTGCTGCTTTTAAATGCTACATCGGTGCAAAATAAGATCTCCCTCATCCATGACTTAATTATGGATGAGGCAGCCAATCTGGCATGTATAACCGAGACCTGGGTGGGAGAGCAGGGAGAAGTTAGTCTCTCCCAGTTATGCCCACCGGGGTACTTGGTTCAGCATCAGGGTAGACTTCAGGGCCGGGGAGGGAGGTTGCTGTGGTCTATAGGAATTCCATCCCCCTCTGCGGGCTCCCTGTCCATGTGACTACTGGTCTGGAGTGTTTGCACCTTGTGTTGGACCAACGGGACAGATTAGGGATTCTGTTGGTGTACCGCCCACCCCGCTGCTCAACAGACTCCCTAGCTGAGCTGACAGAGGTGGTCTCTGGTGTACTGTTGAGGTCCCCCAGACTCTTGGTTCTGGGGGATGTCAACATTCATGCCAAGGGCACTTTATCTGGGGCAGCTCAGGATTTCATGGTCTCCATGACAACCATGGGACTGTCCCAACATACCATCGGCCCAACGCATGAAGCAGGGCACACTCTAGACCTGGTTTTTTCAACTGGACATGGAGATGGGGATCTGAAAGTGGGGGACTTTACATCAACCCCTCTGTCATGGTCAGATCACCAGGCGGCGAGCCCCTACCCGGTCGGCCGCTGCTGTTTTTCGCCCGGCTGCTACTGCTGTTGCCTTCGCCGCCGCCGCCGCCATGGCCGCCTACAGCAAGTTCTTCACCGCGCGTTACTCCACCATTGCTGGCGGCGCTGCCGCCGCTTGCGCTCTCCTCTGCCTGCTCAACAAACGGCGAAGGGCAGCTGCCCAGCTTGGAAATAAAAGTGGAAAGTCATTACCCATCAATGAGAAAGAAGTCAAGAAAGAGCGAGCTGTAGTAGACAGGGTTTTCTTCGCAAGAATATGTCAAATCCTGAAAGTTATGGTTCCTAGAACTTTTTGTAAAGAGACAGGTTATTTGGTACTTATTGCCATGATGTTGATACTTCGCACATGCTGTGATATTTGGATGATTCAGAATGGAACGGTTATTGAGAGTGCTATCATTGGCCGCAGTAGAAAAGATTTCAAGAGGTACTTGTTCAACTTCATTGCTGCCATGCCTGCTATTTCCCTGGTGAATAACTTCTTGAAGTATGGTCAGATCACCACCTGCTGAGGTTTAGACTTACAGCGGCTTTTCCCCTCTGCAAGGGTGGGGGACCCATTAAGATGGTCCATCCCCAGAGGCTAATGGATCCAGATGGTTTCCAGAGGGCTCTGGGGAGTTTCCCGGCTGATAGGGCTGGCTCTCCTGTCGAAACCCTGGTTGATCTGTGGAATGCAGAAATGACCCGGGCAGTTGACACGATTGCTCCTGAGCGCCACTATTCAATCATCAACCTGCCGCCCAGTGGAGCTTTTCAGAGTTGTCCGGGGGCTTTGACATGCTGGCCCCAAGGACATGGTAGGACCATCTGAGGCCCGCTGTAATACACTTGCTGGGCACTTCCAGAATAAAATCTCTGGCATCTGTCAGGACTTAGACTCCAGTGTTATAGCAGGTGAATCTAGTGAGGTATCCAGAGCACAGGCTTGTCCTGTTTTCTTGGATGAGTTTCAGTTGGTGCAGCTCGAGGATGTTGACAAGGTGCTTGGACAGGTTCGTGCAACCACTTCCATATTGGATCCTTGCCCCTCTTGGCTAATAAAAGCTAGCAGGGATGGAACAACTGGCTGGGCCAGGGAAGTGATTAATACCTCTTTGCAAGAGGAAGTGGTCCCAGGCCTCCTGAAAGAGGCGGCAGTGAGACCACTCCTAAAGAAATCTTCCCTGGATCCTGAAAATCTTAATAACTACAGGCCAGTAGCAAATGTTCCATTCCTGGGCAAGGTCCTGGAGCGGGTGGTTGAGAGCCAGCTCCAGGCACTCTTGGATGAGACTGACTTTGACGAGTGAGTACGACGACTTGCCCTCTCGATCCCTGTCCTTCATGGCTGGTCGTTCAGGGAGGAGATGCAGTTAGATCGCGATTACAATATATTATTAATGCATCTCTCAGGGAGGGGACTTTCCCATCATGTTTAAAAGAAGCGGTGGTACGGCCGCTTCTAAAGAAGCCCTCCCTGGATCCCCTGGACTTTAATAACTGCAGACCGGTATCAAACCTTCCATTCTTGGGCAAGGTGATCGAGAGGGCGGTTGCCTTTCAACTCCAAGTAGTCTTGGATGACACTGATTTTCTAGACCCATTTCAAACTGGCTTCAGGGCGGGATACGGAGTTGAGACTGCTATGGTCACCTTAGTGGATGATCTACGCCTTAGTATTGACAGGGGGAGTGTGTCCCTGTTGGTACTTCTGGACCTCTCACCAGCTTTCAATACCATCGACCATGGTATCCTTCTGGAACGCCTGAGGGGATTGGGAATCGGGGGCACTGTGCTTCAGTGGTTCCGGTCCTACCTCTCGGGCAGGTTCCAGATGGTGATGCTTGGGGATAGCTGCTCTGCAAAGAAGGAGCTGCTGTGTGGCGTACCGCAAGGTACCATCCTTTCCCCAATGCTGTTTAACATTTATATGAAACCGTTGGGAGAGATCATCCGGAGGCATGGGGCGGGGTGCTATCAGTATGCTGATGACACCCAAATATATTTCTCTATGCCTTCGATAACAGCACCAGCTAAGGATAGTGTGTCTCCTCTGAATGAATGCTTGGAGGCGGTAATGGGCTGGATGAGGAAAAACACACTGAAGCTGAATCCAGACAAGACGGAGGTGCTTGCTGTCAAAGGCCGCAACCTGGGTTTGGAGGTGTGTCAACCGGTTCTGGATGGGGTTACACTCCCCCTGAAAGACTGTGTTCGCAGCTTGGAGGTGCTCCTGGATCCGTCGCTCCAAATGACAGCCCAGATAGATGTGACAGCCAGGAGTGCCTACTATCAGCTTCGGCTGATACGCCAGCTGCGCCCCTTCCTAGAGTTGGAAGACCTAAAGATGGTAGTGCACGCACTGGTAACTTCGAAGCTCAACTTCTGCAATGCGCTGTACATAGGGCTACCTCTGTGCCTAGTCCGGAAACTTCAACTAGTTCAAAATATGGCAGCCAGGTTGGTCACCGATACATCTAGGTGTGACCATATTACGCCAGCTTTAAAATCGCTCCACTGGTTTTCAATTAGTTTCCGGGCGAAGTATAAAATGTTGGTTATTACCTTTAAAGCCCTACATGGTTTGGGTCCAGGTTACCTGCGGGATCGCCTTCTCCCATACAATCTGCCCCGCACACTCAGGTCCTCTGGGAAGAACTTACTGCAGTCGGCCAAGACTAGGCTGACAACTGTTACCCAGAGGACCTTCTCTTCTGCCGCTCCCAGACTGTGGAATGACCTGCCAGAGGAGACTCATCAACTTAACAGTCTTTTAGAATTTAAGAAAGCTATAAAGACTGTTCTCTTCTGGCAGGCATATCCAGTGGAATTTTAGAATGTTTTAAGGATGTTTTTAGGATGTTTTAGGATTTTTTATGCAGTTTTAATAATATGTGTCATGTTTTAATCTGTTTTATGTATTTTATCATGTTGTTGTTGCCCGCCTCGATCCAGACGGAGAGGCGGGTAAGAAATAAATTGTTGTTGTTGTTGTTATTATTATTATTATTATTATTATTATTATTATTATTATCTGGATCCATTTCAGTCAGGTTTCAGGCCTGGTTTTGGTACGGAAACAGCCTTGGTCACCCTGTATGATGACCTATGTCGGGAGAAAGACAGGGGGAGTGTGACTCTGTTGATTCTCCTTGATCTCTCAGTGGCTTTCGATACCATCGACCATGGTATCCTTCTGGGACGACTGGCTGAGTTGGGAGTGGGAGGCACTGCATTGCAGTGGTTCCGCTCCTACTTGGGGGGTCGGCTCCAGAAGGTGGTGCTTGGGGAACATTGCTCGGCCCCGTGGATTCTCCAATATGGGGTTCCGCAGGGGTCAGTTTTGTTCCCCATGCTGTTCAACGTCTACATGAAATCGTTGGGTGTGGTCATCCGGAATTTTGGAGTGCGTTGGCAGCAGTATGCTGATGACACGCAGCTCTATTTCTCCTTTTCATCTTCATCAGGTGAGGCTGTGGATGTGCTGAACCAGTGCCTGGCTGCGACCATGGACTGGATGAGGGCTAATAAACTGAAACTCAATCCAGACAAGACTGAGACGCTGTTAGTAGGTGGTTCCGCTGACTGGATGGAGGGTGTTCAACCTGTTCTGGATGGGGTTGCACTCTCCTTGAAGGAGCGGGTTCGTAGCTTGGGGGTTCTCCTAGAACCATCTCTGTCACTTGAGGCGCAGGTGGCCTCAGTGGCACGGAGTGCCTTCTACCAACTTCGGTTGGTGGCCCAGCTACGCCCCTATCTGGACAGGGATAACCTGGCTTCAGTTGTCCATGCTCTGGTAACCTGCAAGTTAGATTACTGCAATGCACTCTACGTGGGGCTGCCTTTGAAGGTGGTTCAGAAGCTGCAGCTTGTGCAGCCGCCAGATTGATAACTGGAACCAGTAGGTTCGAACATATAAGACTTACTCTGGCCCGCTTGCATTGGCTGCCTGTATGTTTCCGAGCCCGGTTCAAGGTGCTGGTTGTAACCTATAAAGCCTTACCCAGCTTGGGACCACAATACCTGATGGAACGCCTTTCCCGACATGAACCTACCCGAACACTACGTTCAACATCTAAGACCCTCCTCCGAGTGCCTCCTCCGAGGGCAGCTCGGAGGTCGGCAACAAGAGAGAGGGCCTTCTCTGTGGTGGCCCCCCAATTGTGGAACGATCTCCCCGACGAGGCCCGCCTGGCGCCAACATTGTTATCTTTTCGGCGCCAGGTCAAGACTTTCCTCTTCTCTCAGGCATTTGGCAATATCTGAGGAGCCTGGGTTTGTTTTGTTTTGTTTTTGTAGCTTTTTGAAGTGTTGTAGTGGTTTTTAAATGTACAGATTGTGTGTATGTTGTATGTTTTTGCTGTTTTAATTTTTGTATATTGTTTTTAATTGTTTTTAATCCTATGTAAACCGCCCAGAGAGCTTCGGCTATGGGGCGGTATACAAATGTAATAAATAAATAAATAAATAAATAAATAGGTCTTGATAGTTCGAGAGAAGAAAGAAGAGTATCTATGAACACACAGATTCTGCATCACTCATATTGACTCTGCAAAGGAGCTCTTCTTAGCAAGGGACCTCCATCTCTCCCAAACAAGACCATGTCATGCCAGACACACCAACCTTTATAGCTTTTAAACATTTATTAAAACAATTTAAGAAAGTTAAAGTTTAACAGACACACCAACCTCCATTCAGTAAAGCAAATTAAGAGAATATACTCACAAGTCTGGCAGATTTCTGGAGAACAAGCTGTTTCCACCTACAATTTGTGTTGGAGATGTGGATGTGAGCTAGGAGAGGCTGATCTGCCACGGGTGAAAGAAGGAGCGATGTGCGGGAGCTGTTGTGGCTGTGGTTGCCAGGCTTCAGCCCTCCACTCCCCCCACCCCAGCCCTTCCTGCTCTTGCAACCTTGTACATTAAGCCAAGGCTCCCTAACACTGTGTTGGTTCCTGAAACTGATTAAAATTCTACAATTGGGGAAATGGACTCAGGAATGGAAAATGAAAAATAAGAATTGTAGAAACAACACAAGATTTGAATATTTAATTGAGTGAAAAGGAAGAAAAGAAGAAATTAGAAATAAAGGATTGACTAGTGAGATATATAAAATATTTATAGATGGTGATCTTCAGGACTCTATTAAAGCTTTAAAAATGATCTGGGAAGAAGATGTAAAAGAAAAAATTAATGATTATAACTGGGAGAGGTTGTGGAATGTAAGAATGTTAAAGCTGTTGTCGATTAGAATTAAGGAGAATTTTTATAAGACAGTGTGGAGGATGGTATCTAACACCTGTAAGATTTCACCAGATAGATAAAAAAGTGTCTAAGAACTGTTGGAGAGAATATCAGGAGGTTGGAACTTATTTTCATATGTGGTGGAGCTGTGAATTTGTACAAAAATTTTGGAAAAGGGTGTTTAAAGAAATAAGTGAAATAGTTGGAAGTAAATTGGAATTAAGCCCAAAGTTAGCTCTACTAGCAGTATGGGATAGAGAGAATGAGAATAGAACTAAGAGAGAATTGATAAACAACCTCCTGGCACCCGTTAGAATAATGATTGCTAAAAACTGGAAAGGACAAGGAAGCTATACAATAGAAGAATGGTACAAAGAAATATGGGATATGGCATTGAATGATAAATTGATGTGTAGAATGAAAATAAGGAGGGGAATGTCCAGTAAGAATGATTTTGGAGAAATATGGAGTCCCTTTTTGGAATATGTATTAAGTTCGGGGAAGGGACATCAACCTTCAAAAGAGCTGTTAAAATTTTGGAAAGATGAAGAATGATTAAGAGAAGGTCTCATGGGGATGGGGTGCACGGGGGGGGGGGTCGTAGAGGGTTATGTATTGTATTTTATGTTGTTTATGTTTTATTATGTTGAAATAAATAAAAATTATGTAAAAAAAAAAAACTGATTAAAATGATAAGCGGAGACTGGAGTCAAACAAATCTGTTCCTTGAGAAGAAAATCTCCACCCGGCCTGCTTTCAAGGCAGCACCTTTAGTTCAGGTGCCTGGGGAATGTTAATTAAATGTCAAATATAACTTGGGGCTACGGAAGCCGATGCGCCCATGACTGGGAAGCCCAGCAGCATCTTAACCCAGCATGCCCCTCCGGCAGCAGAGCGGGGCAGCAGCGGCTTATTGTCCACTCTTCCATCGTGAGACCAGGGAGAATGGCTCACTCGGTTGGACCTGCAGCTTAAACGCAAATACCAAAGAAAAGGCCTCTTTGTCCGGCCTCACAGACCTGACTTGCTGACAACTTGAGGAACCCCAAGTGCTGAGCAGGCCAGGGGAGTTCTCTGCTTGGAGGCATAGTGGGCTATAGGTCCTGCCCTCCTCATGTGCTTCAGATGAATTCACCCTCCCTGCTGGTCCCCTCAGCCACCAAACCCAGGCTGGGAGGATTCACACCCATGCCTGCTTACAGGGGAGAAAGGCAGCAGCACTCAGCACAGTACCATGCTTCTGCTGCCCTGGGAGGTATGTTGGACAGAGCAAAGTAAAGCAGAAGACAGACAGACTCAAAGGGCCACCCTTGACCCCAGTGCGTGTAGAGATTAGGCAAGATGCACGATTAGTAGGCATAGGCAATGGTCACGCTGAGGCTGCCTTGTCGGAGATGGCTTGGCTCTTCATGGCCACCATCACAATCAATTGGCCCAACACTTCTGGCCGGTCACACTGAGGACCTCATCTTGTCTACTGGGCATGATGGTGCTCTGGCATAGGGAAGGGGCCGGCGGGCCTTCTAACTCTCCTGTCGGGGTTAGATCACTTCCTGGTGAAGCTCAGTTTTTAGGAATATTGTTGCAGCATGATAATTAAGTTGTAGCTCTTCTGGTAGAAGACCAGAATGAATAGTTGTTGTATTACTACTACTTTGAGTAGGCTAAGTCATAAGTGCTGTAGGGGAATTTCTAGTTGACCTGAGTGGTGCTCCTATTGAAGCCCTTATTGCTCTGTGGGATGTAGAGATGATTTGGGGGCGGACACACAATCCCTTCCAGGCACTCTATAATTCCCCTGGTTCACCTGGGAGATTGGGAGCAATGAAGCAGAGTGGAAGACAGCCAGAGCCTGAGTGATGTGATGGTGGCAGTGAATGCGACCAGACCCTCATGGCTGAGTCTGCTCCATGGGGTGATGGCAGCGAAGAAAGAGCACTTTGCTTACCCTGGCTGAACATTCCTCCCTAGGGCAACCTTACGGCCAGCATCAGATGAAAGCAGAATGATTGCATTTGTGAGTATGTGCAGGAGAAGGATCACGGGCGTGCTGCTAACGTCTCAAACGGCAAGGTGGGAGCCATTGTATGAGCATCAACTTCAAATCTAGCCGGCATCACTCTTCACACTAAGGTTTGGTTAATCCCCTCTCCTAAATAGATGGACTCAAATAAATGCCTTAGGTTTCAGTAGGACAAGCAGAACTTCTATCCACTAGCCCCCCATGATCTAACTATAGAACCCAGGACTACAGTCTAAAGCAAATGCGCTCAGCTCTAGATGACTTCTGCAAGCGAGCCAGGCTACACACTGCAAGGGAAAGCAGCCTTTCTCCAGGAATGTAGCTCTGTCTTTCCAAAGAATCATAAACTTGAGCATCCAGATCATGCACTCCCAGCATTCTCCAAAGCAGCTGATGGACATTGTAGTCTTACAGCAGGTCTGTCAGACAGGCCAGCATGATTATCCTTGCATCAAGCCACTTCGTAGGTCTGCCGTCACGGTGGTGTATAACCCGGGGCTTCCACAGCTCATGGTGTTGTTCGCTGCTAGGCTACACTAGCCCTCAGAGCACGCATGCCCCATCCCCTGCCTGCAGGACCCATACTGCACAGTCTACTCCTACCTACTGATTGTAGGCCCTCAGTTCATTTGCTGATTCTCCCTGACAGGCACACATGGAGACAAATCCGCTCGCTCTGGCCCAGAGACATCGATCGTCTTGTGAGGTATCCTGGCAAAGGCCCAGCATCGGGGCGTTCAATTAGCCAAAAGAATTGCCCTGACTAAGCTCTCACTTTCTGTCTGGCAGGACAGGTCTGGGAACTGGATCAATGGTGCAGAAAGCTCATCTGGGGCTGTAGAACTTTTACCCAGGGAGGGACGGAGGGGGGACATCTGCGGGTGGCCCGCTCTTTTCCCTGGGATCCCGATGCCGCTGAGAGTGCCAGGAGCTGTGCACTCAGATCCTCCCCCGGCTCAGAGGGACATGCCAGAGGGGCCAAGGTCCCGCAGACAAGCAGGCCTTTCCAGAGCACCCACTCAGGCAGAGGGAAGAAAGCGCCACGCAGGGAGGGGAGGGGCTGTATGCGGCTGCGGAGGAGGAGGAGGAGGCCCCCCTTCTGCTACTCCCTGGCTGGCAGCTGAAAGTTGGCGTTGGCTGCAGGGGCAGAATGAGGGGTCGGAGTGGCCTCTCATCTCTCCCTCTGCCATGAGGGACCCCTGGGGCTGCCCCAGCATGGCCACAGCAGTCCCTCCCTAGAAAAACCTCTTGTTGGGAGTCTAATTAAGACCTAATAGATGAGCAGTGGGATTAGGGGTGCAGCTGGGGAAAGAAGGCGGTTGACCCTCCCCTTCCTGAGCATGGCAACCCCCCCATTTGCCCCCGACGTGCTACTTAGGAGCCACTGGGAGGCCTTCCAGGAGCCGGGTTGCTGTGTGGAAGGCGGCATCTTGGTGTGGGTGTTGCATGTGAGAATCGGGGCAGTTGTGGCCACCCACATTTGGCCTTGGCTCTGCTGCCACTAGCATGTGGTTTCTGGAAGGGGCACCAGTGGGAATGTAGCCCTTGGGGTGAAAAAGGGTGCCCTGCCCCACCCCACCCCACGGCAGCCTCTCACCTTGATCTCATGGGAGGGCCAAACAGACTGAGGGGAGGGGGCTCCCAGGGGGCAGCCGGCCATGCACCCCTCTCCCGGCTCCCACTGGGTGCTGTGTTGATGCCAGAGAAGCCCTAGCTTCCAATGGCTTGGCCCGGGACCCTTCCGGTTGTAACCAGGTGGCCTGGGATCAGAAAGGCTCCCCTATGGGGGCGCTGCCCTTGAGACCTCCTCAACAACAGCCCCCCTGCAGGGTGGAAAGGCTCTAGCTGGGGGCGCCGGGGGAAGCGCCTGTTTTGCTCCGCAGCTTGATCCCCGGCATCTCCCAGGAGGAACCTGGGAACTACAGACCAGTTAGTCTGACATCCATCCCTGGAAAAATTTTGGAGCACTTTATAAAGAAGTAAATATGTAAACACCTTGAAAACAATGCAGTGATTACTAGAAGCCAGCATGGATTTGTCAAGAACAAATCCTGCCAGTCTCATCTGATCTCATTCTTTGATCAGGTAACCTCCCTTGTGGATTATGGGAATGCTGTGGACATAATATATCTTGACTTCAACAAAGCTTTTGACAAAGCACCCCATGACATTCTGATCAGCAAACTAGCTAAAAGTGGGCTAGATGGAACAACTATTAGGTGGATCCACAGTTGGCTATAGAATCGGACTCAAATAATGCTTATGAATGGTTCTTTCTCAAACTGGGGGGAGGTAACAAGCGGGGTACCACAGGGCTCAGTCCTTGGCCCAGTGCTCTTCAACATTTTTATTAATGATTTGGATGAGGAGGTGCAGGGAATTTGCAGACAACACAAAATTGGATGGAATAGCTAATACCCTGGAAGACAGGAACAAACTTCAAAGTGATCTTGAAAGACTGGAGGGCTGGGCTGAAAACAACAGAATGACATTTAATAGGGATAAATGCCAAGGTCTACACCTAGGAAAAAAGAAACCAAATGCACAGTTACAAGATGGGGGATACTTGACTCAGCAATGCTACTAGCGAGAGGGATCTTGGAGTTGTTGTAGATCACAAAGCTGAATATGAGCCAACAGTGTGATGTGGCTGCAAAAAAAGCAAATGCTATTTTGGGCTGCATTATTAGAAGTATAGCTTCCAAATCGTGCGAGGTACTGGTTCCCCTCTATTTGGCACAGGTTAGGCCCCATCTTGCATATTGTGTCCAGTTCTGGGCACCACACTTCAAGAAGGATGCAGACAAGCTGGAGCATGTTCAGAGGAGGGCAACGAGGATGATCAGGGGGTCTGGAAACAAAGCCCTATGAGGAGAGATTGAAAGAACTAGGCATGTTTAGCCTGGAGAAGAGATGATTGAAGGGAGACATGATAGCACTCTTCAAATGCTTGAAAGGTTGTCACATAGAGGAGGGCCAGGATCTCTTCTCCATCATCTCAGAATGCAGGACACAGAATAATGGACTCAAGTTACAGGAAGCCAGATTCTGGCTGGACATCAGGAAAAATGTCCTGACTGTTAGAGCAGTATGACAATGGAACCAATGACCCAGGGAGGTCTTGGGCTCTCCCACACTAGAGGCCTTCAAGAGGCAGGGAGCAAATGGCAGCTTCATGGGCTGCATTACAGAGGTGCATTTTCGTGCTTTGATTGCCATCCCTTCTAAGAGGACACGAAGAGGCAGGATTTCTTGTTGGGAACTTGTCGTAGTCCGGCAGGACTGCAAGCAAATTCTCCAAACAAGGACCTTTTGGAGCATGTGCCTGGCATTCCAGCCCCTCTGTGTGCAGAAGGCTTCTGGCTTGACAAGCAGAGCCATGCTTATTCAGAGGGGCCTTGGCTGGCAGAAGATTCTCTAGCTGCCTGGCTCAGCATTCACCTCCCTCTCTGTAACCATCACCACAAGGCGCTTCCTTTCGTAGGTACAAGCCCCCACCTGCCCACCCACAAGAGCTTCACCCTCCTTTTGAAGAGTCACAGCTGCACACAGGCAGGGAGACCCCAGCCGCCACAGGCAAACTTTCGTCAGGATGAATCGCAATGGGAAGGATTCTCTGCCCTTGTGGTGGTGGGAGCCAATTTTCCGACACTTCCCAGTATGGGAAACCTGCTCATTTGGTCTTAAACGAGAACATAAATATCACCCTGCACTTACAACAGCATGGACAGAAGATAGTTGCCCACTTTTCTGGACATGGGGGGGAGCGGGGGGGGGGAATGAACCCTCTCTGTCCTGCAGAAGGTCAGGAGTGGGAAGAACGAAAGCGGCCAGCAGTGGCCAAGGGAGCCGGCTGGCTCCATGACTGGATGCACTTGTCTGAGGCCCAGCCTGGCCCGCAGGAGGGCAGGGGGAGGACGGGGATGTTCTCCGCTGTTGCATGAGCAATACGGGAAGATGACGCAGAGCTGCTTGAGACAAGCTGCCCGTCACCACACCGTGCTGCTGCTCAGGGCTGGGGAGCCATGCACAATGCAGCAGGGGGATCCAGCCCCAGTTCAGAGTCCACCCAGAAGTATTGCACTGGGAGGGTTAAAAGGAGTGTCCAGAAGGGACTTTCATGCCAGAGGCAAGCGAGGGCCTCTTCCCATTAATCCTGCTGGCTGCGGAGCCATGGGCTGGAGAAGCGGGTCTGCGTTTAACCCTGAATGCCGGCAGCTCCCAAGCCCTCACGGACCCTTGCCCAGAAATCAGCAGGCTTGTAGGCTTTGGCAGCCTCTAGATATTTTGCACACCGGGCACATGGCAAAAGGAGTCTGAAAACTGTCCATTTGCCAAAGCCAAAATCTGTGTCAAGCAACACAAAATTTTGCACTATGAACTCCAGGACTGGGATTGGTATGGTGGCGTCCCTGCACTTTGCAAACACGGGACACGCAAAGCAGCCTGATCCCGAGTCAGACTCTGGGTGCAAGGTTGTCTGCCCTGAATGGTGACTGCTGCGCTTCAGAGTCTCAGGCAGAGGAGAGTCGTTCCATTGCCTGCTAGCGGCTCCTTCTCACGGACACGCTGGGGATGGAGCCTGCCTGACTTCCAAACATTCGGAAAAGTTCTCCTGATTTGCTATGATATTTATCCCTTTGCCCACAATTCCAGCACTTTCATATAGGGGGAGACCACAGCCTGCCCATGAGGCCCCAAAGAAGGTTGCAAAGAGAGATGCTGCTGACCTCTCCAGGCCCTTGGCCTACTGTAGCCCCCCAATGAGGTGTGCGCAGGCAAGCAGGCCAACCTCTCCTTCCCCTGCCTGCCCCATCGCAGTCTGGCACCAAAACCAGGCAGAATCAGCTGGGCATGAGCCTCTCCCAACACGGAGAATGGAAGCCCAAATAGTACTAGCCCTGGAGAGGATGCCTCGCAGCCCTTGTCTCCATGCAGCCCTGAGGGAGGAACGGTGGGGTCCTTGGACAGACGCTGCCTCTGCGTTCCCCACAGGTTGAGCCTCACTTGCACCTGAACTTCCAGCGACTTGTATTCAAGATGGATGGGAAATGTTGGCTAATTGCAAATGTGTAATTAGCACACAATTAATTCGATGGCTAATGAACAAATGATCACCCAGGCTAAGCACACCGAGCATCTTGAATGGCAAAAGGCACTGTTGTTGATAACAGCTGGGGAGGATGGTTTTGCTTCAGGTGCACCTGGCCGTGTGAGAGCTGGAGAAGGTGGACGGCCCATTTGTGCAAAGTGGAGGGAGGGGGACAAATAAGGCCTGGCCTTGGCTGGAAACCGATCCAAGAGCTTGGCCTGCCTGCGGCTGGGTGCACAGCATCCTGCCTTTCTCCTCAGAGTTCCTAGTGAGCAGGGCAGGAGCAACGAAAGTTGGGGGGCTGGCACTCAGCCCTTCATGCTCTTCTGGCTGCTCATGACTCCCACCTTGTTCACAGAAAGTGCCTCTCTCAGGGGAGGGGGCTTCTGGTGGTTCCTCCTTGCTTCTGGGCATCCCTGATTCTGGGGTCAGAGGCCATTGCAGGCTTCTCCCCACCTGAGAACATCCCTCTGTGCTAGTGCGACACAGCCCACAGATTTGAGTCCTGGAGGACGTTCTGGGATGATCCAAACCAATGGTGTTGGCTGAGCTGTATGGTTTGGCCTGGCAATGGCGCTTCTGTGGTCTGTTGGAGCTGCTCTCCCTTTACCCAGCCTGAATGAGCAAGCGTGGCTGGAGGAAAGGTGGCTGGAGCCACGGAGAGAGCAGCAGGGAATTCCTCATCCCTACCCAAGCCACCGTGTGAGGGGAGGGGAAGGTCCACCCACAAGCATCACACAGATGAACCACTGTGCACGTGAGAGGTGGCAGGGGTGTGGGTGAGGGTCTGATCTGCTGTGCAATGAACTGCCTGCAAAGGCAAGAGAAGCCCATTTTGTGATGTCCAAACAGAATTCAGCCAGGTTTCTCTTGTGAAATTTGCATGTGAATGATTTATCCATCACGTTAACAATGGTAACACTGTTTAATGTGGTAATTCTTTTTAAGTTAGATTCAGAAAGTGGGAGAAGATCCAGCTTTTCCTAATGGACCTTAAATGGGGGAGAAAATCCATGGGCCCCATGGATCCATTGATCTAGAGCTGGGGGTCTCCAACAGGTCCCCGTAGGCCCCAGGGTGGCCCCCTGGACACCTCTCTTGACACCTGCTGGGCTCCCCGTCCCTCCTGATTTTAACCGCATTTCTTAAGATTTTTTAAAATTACATATTTAAAAATAAAACAAAATGGGAGGCTGGCATGCTGCAAAATGAAAGGCTGCCCTCCAGCGCCATCTTTATTTGGGTTCAGAGGAGCGCCTTTATCTTATCTCTATCTTGTGAGTAGGTTCTTGGGCAAATTATTTCTCTTTTAGTCCCACCAGTTGCCTTCTGGGAAATCAGTGTTTCATGGCTGGCCATACACGCAATGGCAGCCATTTTATAAATGGAAAAGCCTCAACCCTATGGCAGCCATTTTGTGAGAGCACCTATGACATTCTCTCGATTTTCAAATGTGCCCACCAACTCAAGACAGTTGGGGACCACTAATCTACAGAATGCGTCCTACTTAAAGCTCTTCTGGTGATGTTGTGTCATGGAGGCAGGCAGGGTCTGTTGCCAATGCCCCATGGGCTGCGTTGCATCCAAAGGCATTCGGCAACAAGAGACGGAGGGCAGCGGGGCAAAGGCAGGTTGCCCCGCCGAGGCAAAAAAATCCACTTGGCACCAAAGATGCTCTTGGAACTGGTCCATTTTCTTCAGACTCACTCATTTGAGGGGGGAAATCTCCTCTCATTGCAGGTAAATACATGGTTTCTTGGGAAAAACCTCTTGCCAGAATCCCAAGGAGCAACAGTTGGGCAACAGCTCACCATGGGAAACCTGTCTAAGTAAATGAAATCAGAAAAGAGGGGGGAGGGAGCGAGGGAGGGAGGGCCTGATCCATATCTTGGCCATAGGTGTGCGCAAGGGGTGTGCCAGGTGTGCCTAGGCACACGTGCTGAATTGAGGGGGCCATTGAGTAGGGATCCAGAGGGGAATCCAGATACAGCGAGGACAGTCCTCCAGCTGCTCTGCTGTCCCCCCCCCCCTTAATAGCACGCCGTTATACCTGGCAGCAGGAGCAACAAGGAATCCCTCTGCTGGGAGCCTCTCTGCCAGGAGCCATACTTCAAAGAGGCCAGGGCAGGAGGAGGGACCTGAAGGCTTACGTATATTGCCTCATAAGCCCCTCCTCCGGCCAGTGTCACCACAAAGCCCCACCAATACTGGGGCTTGAGGATGGCCAACGGCCCTCCCGTGGTCAGGCAAGCCAAATGCAGAGTAGGGCCTCAGCGGCTACAGTGTTTAATAAATAATAATAATAATAATAATAATAATAATTTATTTCTTACCCGCCTCTCCGTCTGGATCGAGGCGGGGAACAACAACATGATAAAATACATAAAACAGATTAAAACATGACACATATTAAAACTGCATAAAAATCCTAAAACATCCTAAAAACGTCCTTAAAACATTCTAAAATTCCACTGGATATGCCTGCCGGAAGAGAACAGTCTTTATGGCTTTCTTAAATTCTTAAAGACTGTTAAGTTGACGAGTCTCCTCCGGCAGGTCATTCCACAGTCTGGGAGCGGCAGAAGAGAAGGTCCTCTGGGTAACAGTTGTCAACCTAGTCTTGGCCGACTGCAGTAAGTTCTTCCCAGAGGACCTGAGCGTGCGGGGCGGATTGTATGGGAGAAGGCGATCCCGCAGGTAACCTGGACCCAAACCATGTAGGGCTTTAAAGGTAATAACCAACACTTTATACTTCGCCCAGAAACTAATTGGCAGCCAGTGGAGCGATTTTAAAGCTGGCATAATATGGTCACCCCTAGATGTACCGGTGACCAACCTGGCTGCCATATTTTGAACTAGTTGAAGTTTCCGGACTAGGCACAGAGGTAGCCCTATGTACAGCGCATTGCAGAAGTCGAGCTTCGAAGTTACCAGCGCGTGCACTACCATCTTTAGGTCTTCCAACTCTAGGAAGGGGCGCAGCTGGCGTATCAGCCGAAGCTGATAGTAGGCACTCCTGGCCGTCACATCTATCTGGGCTGTCATTTGGAGCGACAGATCCAGGAGCACCCCCAAGCTGCAAACAACAGTCTTTCAGGGGGAGTGTAACCCCATCCAGAACCGGTTGACACACCTCCAAACCCAGGTTGCGGCCTTTGACAGCAAGCACCTCCGACTTGTCTGGATTCAGCTTCAGTTTGTTTTTCCTCATCCAGCCCATTACCGCCTCCAAGCATTCATTCAGAGGAGACACACTATCCTTAGCTGGCGCTGTTATCGAAGGCATAGAGAAATATATTTGGGTGTCATCAGCATACTGATAGCACCCCGCCCCATGCCTCCGGATGATCTCTCCCAACGGTTTCATATAAATGTTAAACAGCACTGGGGAAAGGATGGCACCTTGCGGTACGCCACACAGCAGCTCCTTCTTTGCAGAGCAGCTATCCCCAAGCATCACCATCTGGAACCTGCCCGAGAGGTAGGACCGGAACCACTGAAGCACAGTGCCCCCGATTCCCAATCCCCTCAGGCGTTCCAGAAGGAGGGCTTCTTTAGAAGCGGCCGTACCACCGCTTCTTTTAAACATGATGGGAAAGTCCCCTCCCTGAGAGATGCATTAATAATATATTGTAATTGTGATCTAACCGCATCTCCTCCCTGGACGACCAGCCATGAAGGACAGGGATCGAGAGGGCAAGTCGTCGTCCTCACTCGTCCAAGCAGCTTGTCCACGTCCTCGGTACTCACCAACTGAAACTGATCCAGTGTAATTCTACTCACGGAGTCGCCGGACACCCCATCGTCAGCCTCTGCTACAACGACGGCATCTAAGTCGGCTCTTATCCGAGAGATTTTATCTGTGAAATTATCATTAAAGGCATCACAGCGAACTGCCGAAGGCTCTAAAATCGGATTCAGGGGGGAAGGTGCCCGAGTTAGACCCCTCACCACCCTGAACAGTTCCGCTGGACGCGAATTCGCAGACGCAATGCGCGCAGAGAAGAAAGCTTTCTTCGCTGCATGTATTGCCACCCCATAGGAACGAAGATGTTCTCTATGCCGTGTCTTGTCGGATAGAAGTCGAGTTTTCCGCCATCGGCGCTCCAGTCGTCGTCCTTTCCGCTTCAACTCCTTGAGGTCTTCCGTATACCAGGGCGCCCTGTTAGAAGCGGGCCGGAGAGGACATTTGGGGGTGATCGTGTTGATAGCCCTAGTTAGGTCTTGATTCCATCTATCGACCAGGGCTTCTACAGGATCGTCGACGATACCAGCCATAAAACCCTCCAAGGCTTTCTGAAATCCAGAAGGATCCATCAGCCTTCGAGGGCGGACCATCTTAATAGGTCCACCACCCCTGCAGAGGCGGGTAGTAGCCGTGATACTAACCCTAACCAGAAAATGGTCTGTCCATGACAACACGGAGGTATTCGTTACCTCCGCCCACAGATCCCTCTGTTTGGAACAGAAAACAGCATCGAGGGTATGACCCGCTGAATGTGTGGGTCCAGAGACCAATTGGGATAGGCCCATGGTTGTCATGGATGCCATGAACTCCCGAGCTCCACCTGACAAACCAGTCTCGAATGGGATGTTGAAGTCGCCCAGGACCAAAAGCCTGGGCGAATCCAACACCAGCTCCGAGACCAGTTCCGTGAGCTTGGCCAGGGAGTCTGATAGGCAGCGGGGTGGCCGGTACACTAACAGAATCCTTAGTCTATCCCTGGTCTTCAGACTCAGGTACACACACTCGATGTGATTCAGTTCACGAACAGGAAGTCTGGTCATGATTGAGTATTCAATAAATGTTTGCGTTTAAAAAAAAACCCGGGTGTACACCCTGGTGAAATGTGCTGCGCACGCCGATGTTCTTGGCAGAGTCCTATGAGAACTGTAGCACACCTGCTTTTTCTGAACATGTAAATGGTTTTTGGGGGAGAGTCCTCTGAGATGCGGCCTCACCCAAAAGCTGAATCAGAGGAACAGGCATGTTTCTGGATGCAGGTAATCCCCCCCTTTCTACAGCCAGAGCTATCCCCCCTCTGCACTCCCCCCCCCCACGCTTGTAGACGATCCATGCACACACTCCTTTCCTCGCATGTATCGCTGGTGTGGGATGGAAGTGATGTCATTTCCCCAGCAGCTCTGCCCTGAGCGGCACGAGCCATTGCTGGCCTGACCAAGATGTCAGAATGCTGAGAACAAGGCTGCTCCCCTGAGGAGCCAATGGTGTTATTTTTAGCACCAGCTACATAGCTTGCACTGTGAGGTGCAAATGCGTTTGCACAATAGCATAGTCAGCTTAAACCTACCATGCCTGCTGTGAGATTCATGCAGATCTTGCTCAAAACTTCATGAGACGATTTAGCCTTTGATGATGATGCAGCCACAGAACCTCAAAGTATCATCGGAGTGTTATACATGAAAGGCTCTTTGTGCGACAACGGATGGAGGATTGGACTCAAACTGGAAAGTTCAATTCCCTGCTCAGACAAGAGGCTCCTGGGGTGGCTTTTGGCTCATTGCCCTCTCTCACCCTCACCCGCTTGGCAGGACGATTGTGAAGATAAGAAGGGATGACCCCATGTGTGGCACCCTGGAAGGCACGTTTAGATACAACTGTGGCAAACAAATGCTCTGCTCTGATCCGCCATGTGCCCTCTGCAACGAGCAATGCCCCTCAATATGCCACAGGAATTGCCCTGCGTGGCTCATTGGCTCATCCAGTGGCATGGCTGGGCCAAGCCTCAGGCAGAGCGTCCCACTCCCAAAGTCAAGGTGCATAATAGCCACAGCTCATCACAATATTTTGGCATCCGAGGCAAAAAAAATCCCACCTAGGGAAGAAAAAGAAATGAAATAACAAGAAATTAAATCGTCGGCCATGTGTTGCCCTTTCATGCCACCCAAAACCATCTGCCTGAGGCAACTGCCTCACTTTGCCTCATGATAGGGCCGGCCCTTCCACTTCCAGCAGAGTCAGGAGGATTTTGAAGTCCCAGAAATACAGCCAGATGTGCCGACTTGATTCACACAACATTTCTTCTGTCACATGCATACACAAGGCAAAATCCACCTGTCCCAGCACTGAGGTCACCAGAATTAAACACTCTGTCACAGGAAGATCAGATCTGTGGAGTCCACCTAGCTCAGTATTGTCAATGTTGGCTGGTCATGGCTGTCCAGGGTTTCATTCCTACTGGGAACAGAACCTGGTGGGGCCCTTATCTATGCAGCTGAGCAATGGCTCTGACCCAACGTAGCCCTCTTCTCCATGGTTGCATGGGGTTGTCTCTCCCGGCAGAGAGGGATCCTGCTGGAGACTCAGCCCCCACCCATCCCAACATAGTCTGAGGCTCTGTGTATGCAAATGCTAGTGACCATGTGCCAATGGCAGATGCTCTGGGTGGTGGACTCCTTTTGCTGAGAGAGTCGAAGAGGAGAGTCCTTTCCGGTGTATAAACCCTATTTTTAAACCAGTGCTTCAGCCAGAAAAGAGGCCCAGTGAAACTAAATTCCATAGAATAGGATCACTTAGAATACAATGGTTAGGTATAATGTTCCATGACAGCTTCTCACAGGACAGTCTGGTATGAGGATTCACAGTAGAATATATCAATCCACAAATGCTCAGTGCATTAACCCCATACAATTTGGGTTGTAGCCATCTTCCTCATGGCAGCCATGGTAGACCTCAAAATGTTATTCCATCCTGTTGCACCATCATCATCATCATCATTATCATCCCAGCATCTCGATCATCCCCAGTGAAAGGATGGTCTCTGAGTGGAATTCCAAAGCAAGGACTGGGAGCTGTCGAGGTGGCGGCGGTGGCGGTGGCAGCAGCAGCGCTGGTCAGAATCGTCAGTCCGTAGGAGGCCAAGTGAAGAACTCTGGTCTGCAAGGAGGCATCTCCCACGTGTCCTTTCACAGAGGTTGCAAGGCAGGAGGCCAGCCAAGGAGACACAAGCAGGCAACAAAATACCTGGTCAGGGGCACCCAACCAGTCACCTGGGAACGAATCCCTCATCCATGGGGCAAGGGGGCTGCTAGAGAGAGCCAGGAGAGCCCTTCCGCCTGGTCAAGCAATGCCCTTTTGCCCTCTGTGGGGGGATTTTGAAAACCAAGTACCTCCCCCCTAATCGGATCTTCCAGTGGGGGTCACAGACACTCAAGACTGCGTCTCTTTTCTATAAGAATCTTCATTACAAGCAATTTGCAAGGAGTCAGTACTCTAGAGCATGTCAAGAGTATGACTAAGACTCCATGGTCAGAACCTCACTTTTATAGTTAGATGTAATCAACTAATTATGCAATTAGTTAATTACATTATACACACACAGAAACAACTTATAGGCTGGTTTCGCATGACACATTAGGCAACCGGGGGGGGGGGGGGGGAAGCAACCGTCAGTTGTGTTGCTTATGGTGTCGTGTGGAGGGTTACACACCACGCACACACAACTGACGGTATGCTATCCTGCCCAATTAAGCAACAGAGAGAAACAACGGGCTTGCAAGTTATTTAGCCCAAAGCCCGTTGTTTAAAGTGTTGTCCGAAACCAACCCCTCTCTCTCCGTGGACTATTCCGTCTGGGCATAGAGTTCTGCTGGCTGGAGCAGCTGAAAAACCTGGCTGCTCCGATACAGCCGGCAGAACTTGCGGTGCATGCTAGGATACGGCTGGAAGACTGAGGAAGGGGGAGGGAGGAGACGCTGCAGCCAAGATGGACGCCAGAACTTTCAGCTGCACAAGGACCGGAGTTGCAGCATGTGGTGTGGGGAGCACCGCCTACCTAACGCATGGTCAGTGCGCTCTCTCCCCCTCCTCCGTTGCCTGATGTGTGGTGCAAAACCTGCCATACAATTTCATATCGCTCTTCTGCACTCTGCTTTTGGCAGGGTGGAGTAAAGGACAAAACAACGTCTTCTCTACTTCGGCAAGATGGGGCAAAGCCAACATTCCTCACACTTGAAGCAAAGTCATATTACCTGGGTTACTGAAGTACGGTTTTGTATCCCTGGCTGCCTTAACCTCTGAAAGGCCAAGTTCACAGTTGGGCTACCTGTCCAGAACCTGTTTATGAGACAGGTTGGGCTCAGAAACCTTTACTTTCCTCTCCACCTGCCTTCCAGCAGGCCCAGTTCCCAAATCTGGCCTCTTTCTCTCCTGTGACGTTTGCCTCTGGGGCAAAGGGGGCAACGGGGGAGCTCAGACCCTCACCTTGGGCTTCCAGAGGAGAGGCGCGGGAAGCTTTGTGCCCCTTTGCTGGGCTTTGGAGTGCCTTACGGCCCACCCCCTCCCCACTGAGGCCCCCTCCACAAGGATGCGCTTTTGCGCCCGGTTCGGCGATTATGCGCATTATCGCGGAGGCGCATTTACTCCTAATCCCTCTGCACGGGAGGCGGCGAGAGGCGGCGAAGCACATTAATTGATGTCCAAAAAGCGCTTTACAAGAAGTTAATGTGCATAATCGCTTGTTCACACGGCGAAAATGCGCTTTAACGGCCGGAGCAAAATAAAAGTCGCTATTTAACGCGCATTCGATAATGCGCATAATCCGAGAGATAACGCGCCTCTACGCCCATTTTGCGCTCCGCTGGTGTGGAGGTAAAATTTATAATGAGCCTTCAAAGAGCATTAAACCTCTCTTGTGGAGGTAGCCTGAGTTGGCGGCGGCGGCGGCGTGTGTGGCAAAGCTGCCCCTGAAGAAGGAAGGAGAAGCGTCCTCTGTCATCAGTCAAAATGATTTGGGGGGAGCACGGGAGGGGCAGGCTGCAGCACCTCACTGGTGGGGGGGGACGAAAGGCTCGCGCTGCCCACGCACCTGCTGCGCTCCAGAGGCGACGCGTCGGGTCCACGGGGTCGCCCTGCTGCTGTGCGCCACGTGCGTGGCCTTGCCCGGGCCCCAAGGGCGCAGCTGGAGCGGCTTCGCTCTTGGCGTGGGGCAGCCCCCACGCGAGACCGGGCTGCTGCGAGGCACGCGAAGAGCGCCCCACCGCCCGCGCCCGGCCCTGGTTGGGTGCGCCAGGCCCGCCCCCTCCAAGCGTGGCTCTATCCTAGCGAGGACGCCCCGGCCCTCTCGCCCGAGCCGCCCGTCACGTGCGAGGGGAGGGGAGGCGGAGGGAGCTGGCCGGGCTTCCACCAAAGCGCAGCTGGACAGGCCTGGCCGGGCGGGCGAGCGAGCAGCTGCGCGACTCCTGGTCCCAGGGCGGCGGCGGTGGGGATGTGGCTGAGGGCCAAACGCTCCGCACCGCGGCGGCGGCTCCAGGGCTGCGGCCAAGTTTGACGGCGCGCCCCGGTCAGGCCAGCCACGCGGCTGCTCGCCCGATCTCGCTCTTCTTCCCTCGGCGGTCCGCAAGAGGCGCCCCCCGCCCGGTGGGCTGACCGGGGAGAGCCGCTCGCCTCCCGCCCGGCCCGTTGGGCTCGTGGAAGAGCGCGAGGAGAGCGCGCCGGGGAGGCGGCGGCGGCGGCGGCGGCTCCGGCTCCTCCTCCTCCTCCCCCCGCTGGCCAGTTCGGCGGTTGCAGCGGCAGCGGCTGCTGCTGCTGCTTTCGGCGGCGGCCGCCAGAGCTCGCCTCGCTCCGTGGTCGTCGGGCGGGCAGGGAGCCCACGGAGACGTGCGCCGCCGGAGGGGACGAGCGCGGCGCGGAGGAGGGAGCGGGCAGCGCGGCGCCGGAGGGAGCGCCCCCCGGCCCCCTGCGACCCTCAGCCGCTCTTGCCGCCAGGACAGCAAGGGAGGCACGGAGGCGAAGATGCCGGTGCAGCCGAGGAGAACCGCGGTTCCGCCGCCTCGCAGGAGCTGAAGAGCGCGGCGGCGGCGGGGCCGGCCGGACCGACGGGGCGGTGGTTCTGGGCCACGGCTGCCCGGGAGAGGCGCCCCTCCGGCGGCGGGCTCGCGAGCGGGATCTGAGCAGCTGCTTCCGCGTCGCCTGGATTCGCCTACCATGATCGTGGCCGGCGCCTTGTGCCTCTTGGTCTCGCTGGGTGAGTGAGCAGGTGCGGCGGCGACGGCGGCTGCGGGACGTGGGCGGGCAGGGCGGCCGGTGCTGCTTGTTGGTGGACGGTGTGATTTCAGCCCAGGAGCCGGCGAGGAGAGGCGGCTGAGCCGAGTCCGCAGGGGCTGGAAGCGCGAAGGGGTGCGTCTGGGTGGGTCTCCTTGCGTGTAGGTAGCACGCGCGCCCACGTGGGGGGGGGGAGAGAGGAGGGCAGCAGGAGCATCTTCAGGAGAACCGCGAAGTTGCCTGGCAGCGGAAGCCTCAGCTGAGGAAGGGCGGCATCGCTGCCTCAGCCAGGTGGGAGAGGGGGGGTCGCCCGTCAGGGTCCGCCTGCCTGCCTGTCCGCCCGCCCCACCTTCCTCCCGGAGCTGCTTCCTTCCGAGGTGGGCTTGCAGCGCCCCTCCCCGCCGGGGAGACTGGAGTTAGGCCAGCAGCGCGCCGGTGGGATCGCCACCTTTGGAGCTGCTGCTCGTCGGTGGAGCGCGGGCGGCATTTCGGGCTCTACTGTCGTTGCACCGAGGGGCCAAAAGCTGGTTCCCCGCCCCGCCCGCCCTCCCTCTGTGGAGGAGTCCTGGGCAAGGTGGCTCCTGCTGGGCAGGGAGGGGGTCGCGGCAGACGCCTTTGAGGGGACCACACGACGAGGGTCACAGGTGGGGTAGAGAGACCTCCGCGATGGGGAGGCTGCCCCCACCCCTGTGCCTGGTCTGCTATCAGACTGTTGGGCCCAATTCTGGGTGGCCAAGTGCTGAGCCACTCTTTGCAGGGCTGGGAGAAGGAGAAGACGAAGAGCAGGCCTGCCCCTCCGAGCTAGACGGGGAGCCCGAAGGGGAGCTGAGCTCCTGCACTCTGCCCCAGAGACAGCTGGCCGAGGAGGAGCCGGAGAAAGCGGCACCCATCCTCGCAACGGAAGAAAGCGGGGCAAGAGTGCTCCCTCAGCTGGGGAGGCTTGAGGGGGGGCCCCTGTGGGGCACCCAAGGAGTCGGGGCTGCCTGTGTGCAAAGGCGCGGGCGTGCTCCCTCGTCAGCTTGGCCTGGTTGCAGTACAGGACAATGCTTGGCCTTAAGGGACACCTGGCGGAGGAGGGCGATGCGGCTCAGGCACCTCCGAGACCCTGGCCAAACCTGGCTGCGGCTGCTGCTACAAGACACCCTCCGGAGCCTCTCACTTCCCTTCTACTTTCCTTGCTCCCCCCACCCCCCCGCGCTGGTTTTGGAGGCTGCTGGCATTGTGGTCCCAGCCGGCCAGCTGTTGTGCTTTCTTGGCCCGCACAAGCAAGGGTGGAAGCGCAATATGCTATAAGGAGGTGGTGGCCAGGACTGGGTCACTGGCAGCTGCCATGACCAGCTGGCACACAGGACAGGTGCTGCCCCACGGCTGGCTGGCTGGTTGGCGAACCCCTCAGCTGGAGTGGATGGCCTCGGACAGCTGGCCACCTCTTCACTCTCTCTGGCTTCTGGCCTTGCTGAAAGCGTGGTCTTCCCACCTTCCCCTTAAGTGCTTCTGCTGTTCTGACTCTGGGAGGTGGGGTGAAGACTGATGGGAGAGCCTACAGTGGCACTTGCTCCACCTCCCAAATGTGGCCACGCAGTGGGGATATGCCTCCCCCCCCCCTTGCTGCTGGTCTTAACAAAGCCGGGAACTGAACACAAAATTGACAACCTGACTACTGAAGTCGTCTGTTCTCTCTCTCTGCTCGGATATACAGGAGGATTCCTGAGTAAGAAGGCAGGCTGTTTGTGAATGGGGGGGGGGGGGAGCTGACCATTGGCCACGCTGGCTGAGGATGAAGGGAGTGCATCCAAAACATCTCAAGGGCACCAGATGGGGATGGCTGGTGCACATTTTAGGCAAGGTTGCAACCAAAGTCCGCATCTCTTTAGGAGACCTCTCTCTCTCTCTCTCTCTCTCTGTGCGCAGGTTTCCTGATACAGCAGCGGCGTTTGGGCTGGCACTGGGAAAGGTCCTCTTGGCAGGGGGCAAATCAATTTCAGATATAATTCTTGGAACAGAAAGTTGGCATCCAGACCCATTTTCTCACAGATGCCCAGCTTTCAGCTGCTAGCACGATTCTGACCACAGGACTTCCATAGGTGCTTGGGATGACTTGGGAAGGGAGTTACTCTTGAGCAAGGCTCCAGTGTCTCTCCTGGCCCGGATCATCTGTACAGAGGGAGGCAGATTCTGTGGGCAAGGCCTCATTTCAAATGTGCAGAGAGGGGAAGGGGAATCTTGGCTGGATGAGGAAGAAGCCCATATCTGCCTGGGGTATGAGGGGGTTGGTTTGCAGATCCTTGTGTTTGTTCAGGATTTTGGCCTTTCAGAAGAGGAAAAATGATATAGGCATGTCATTTAGGGGCCTTAGCCAGAAAGGCCCGAGGAGTGAGCAACAGCACCTGGAGTGCTTCCAGATGAGGGGCTTATAGCAGTAATAGCCAGGAGGTATTGTCTGCAGCTATTCTGTCTTTCTTCTTGATGGATTTTCTACGGTACGGAAAAAGATGGAAGAAACAGTGGCAAAGCACATGAGGGTTACATCTTCTGGACCCCCATAACATTCTGTAAATGCCCAGTGTTTCTCTGGATTGCTTCCAATTGACTTGCCTAGTGAGCAATCCATGTCTCTATCAAAGTGGCAGTCAAAGGGTCGTGTCTTCATGTGTGGGGTAGGAGCCACAAGGAATCGTTTCAGAGACAATCTATTTTGGGTGATGGTGATGGCGGAGGGGATATGAAGAGGAGGGGGATATGGGTGGCCAAGCCTAAATGGCGATGCAGCTGGAGTTAATTTGCACAGGAAGAATGTCCAGATTGGGCCTGTGCTAGGAATCGAGAGGAGCACTTTCATTAGGGCTGAGCCAAACTTTCATGTGTTTTGATCTTTCATGTTGAAATTAGCAGGGGATTTTTTTTAAAACAGGAAATGCAAAAACCCAAGCAGTGAGTCCTGCAATTCTTGGAGCATTAAAAATCACCCACTGGGGCCTCCTGGCCACAGAGTATGGTCAGCAACGCTCTCTTTCCAGGACTTGGGTAAAAAATAGTGAACATTTCAGAACAGTTGTCACAAAATGGAAGTGTGTTTACTAGGGATGTGCACTGACCCCCCGGATCGGATCGGATAGCGGATCGGAATCGGACCTGGGGGGTCGGATCGGATCGGATCGGATCGGAGGCTGGTCGGATCGGATCGGACCAGATGTCCGATCCGGATCGGACGCCATTTTGAATGCTTTTTCCCATAGCCAAGTATTGTTTTACAAAAACGCCTATAACTTTTTCATTTTTAAAGATAGAAGGATGAAACTTGGGGACATTGTAGACTGGTTAGGGATAGTTATCTGTGAGAAATTTCAGAAAGATTGGTGCATGCGTTTTGTGGCAATTAATTTTTTAATAAATACCCAGGAATGCTTATAACTTTGTCATTTTTAAAGTTACAAACATGAAACTTTGCCACATTGTAGGAGGTACCTTGGGACCTATGTGTGTGAAATTTCAGAAACATAGGTGCTTGCCTTGTGTGGCAATTAATTTTAGAAAAATAGGTAGTAGTGGGGTAAATACAGTTACGCCTCCCATTTTTTTATTTTTTAAGATACAAACAGGAAACTTGGGCACATTACAGGTACCACTTGCCTTGATATGTGAGTGAAATTTCAGAAACATTGGAGCTTTCCTTGTGTGGCAATTAATTTTTGAAACAATGAGGAAAGAAACACCTATAACTTTGTCATTTTTAAAGTTACACACATGAAACTTTGCCACATTGTAGGTGGTACCTTGGGACCCATGTGTATGAAATTTCGGAAACGTAGGTGCTTGCCTTGTGTGGCAATTAATTTTTTAATAAATACCCAGGAATGCCTATAACTTTGTCATTTGTAAAGTTACACACATGAAACTTTGCCACATTGTAGGTGGTACCTTGGGACCTATGTGTGTGAAATTTCAAAAACGTAGGTGCTTGCCTTGTATGGCAATTAATTTTAGAAAAATGGGTAGTAGTGGGGTAAATACAGTTACGCCTCCCATTTTTTTATTTTTTAAGATACAAACAGGAAACATGGGCACATTACAGGGAACACTTCACTTGATAGGTGTGTAAAATTTCAGACAGCTGGGTCCAGGCATGTGGTGGCAATTAATTTTTGAAACAATGAGGAAAGAAACGCCTATAACTTTTTTATTTTAAAAGTTAGAAGTCTGAACATTGCTCACTTTGTAGATGGGTTAGGGGTAGATATGTGTCAGAAATTTCAGAATGATAGGTCCAGGCATTTGATGGCTATGGAATTTTTAAATTACATGTTTCAAAAAAATTTCTACAGAGGCCAGGTCTTCCCCTCCCGCTTCCCGCGAAGAAAAGGAAACACTGTCTCGTCTCGATCCCTTTGATCCTTGCTAGTATCCATTACAGGGCTCGTGTCTGCTTGAGTAAAAAAGTGAAAGTAGGAAAGCAGACACGAGCCCTGTAATGGATACTAGCAAGGATCAAAGGGATCGAGACGAGACAGTGTTTCCTTTTCTTCGCGGGAAGCGGGAGGGGGAGGAAAGGAAGACCTGGCCTCTGTGGAACATTTTTTGAAACATTTAATCTAAAAATTCCATAGCCATCAAATGCCTGGACCTATCATTCTGAAATTTCTGACACATATCTACCCCTAACCCATCTACAAAGTGAGCAATGTTCAGACTTCTAACTTTTAAAATAAAAAAGTTATAGGCGTTTCTTTCCTCATTGTTTCAAAAATTAATTGCCACCACATGCCTGGACCCAGCTTTCGGAAATTTTACACACCTATCAAGTGAAGTGTTCCCTGTAATGTGCCCATGTTTCCTGTTTGTATCTTAAAAAATAAAAAAATGGGAGGCGTAACTGTATTTACCCCACTACTACCCATTTTTCTAAAATTAATTGCCATACAAGGCAAGCACCTACGTTTTTGAAATTTAGCACACATAGGTCCCAAGGTACCTCCTACAATGTGGCAAAGTTTCATGTGTGTAACTTTAAAAATGACAAAGTTATAGGCATTCCTGGGTATTTATTAAAAAATTAATTGCCACAAAACGCATGCACCAATCTTTCTGAAATTTCTCACAGATAACTATCCCTAACCAGTCTACAATGTGCCCAAGTTTCCTGTTTGTATCTTCAAAAATAAAAATGTGGGAGGCATAACTGTATTTCTCAGTGGGAAAGTGCAATGCAATGATTCCCTATGGGAAAGTGCAATGCAATGATTCCCTATGGGAAAGTACTGTCCAATGAATCCTTATGGGCAAGTGCTGTCCAATGAATCCCTCATTGTTTCAAAAATTAATTGCCACACCAGGCAAGCACCAATGTTTCTGAAATTTTACACACATATCAAGTGAAGTGTTCCCTGTAATGTGCCCAAGTTTCCTGTTTGTATCTTCAAAACTAAAAAAATGGGAGGCGTAACTGTATTTACCCCACTACTACCCATTTTTCTAAAATTAATTGCCACACAAGGCAAGCACCTATGTTTCTGAAATTTTACACACATAGGTCCCAAGGTACCACCTACAATGTGGCAAAGTTTCATGTGTGTAACTTTAAAAATGACAAAGTTATAGGTGTTTCTTTCCTCATTGTTTCAAAACTTAATTGCCACACAAGGCAAGCTCCAATGTTTCTGAAATTTCACTCACATATCAAGGCAAGTGGTATCTGTAATGTGCCCAAGTTTCCTGTTTGTATCTTAAAAAATAAAAAAATGGGAGGCGTAACTGTATTTACCCCACTACTACCCATTTTTCTAAAATTAATTGCCACACAAGGCAAGCACCTATGTTTCTGAAATTTCACACACATAGGTCCCAAGGTACCTCCTACAATGTGGCAAAGTTTCATGTTTGTAACTTTAAAAATGACAAAGTTATAAGCATTCCTGGGTATTTATTAAAAAATTAATTGCCACAAAACGCATGCACCAATCTTTCTGAAATTTCTCACAGATAACTATCCCTAACCAGTCTACAATGTCCCCAAGTTTCATCCTTCTATCTTTAAAAATGAAAAAGTTATAGGCGTTTTTGTAAAACAATACTTGGCTATGGGAAAAAGCATTCAAAATGGCGTCCGATCCGGATCGGACCTCATCGGATCGGATCGGATCGGATCGGAGGTTGGTCGGATCGGATCGGATCGGATCGGATTTTCCCGATTTTGGGTCGGATCGGATTCGGATCGTGGATCGGATCCGATCCGATGCACACCCCTAGTGTTTACACACAGTGAAACTGAAACAGGATGCATCCTGTTGGCTCGGCTGTAACCAGCTGGATTCTTTTGCGTAGGACGCTGTTGTTTACAGTTGCTGCTGTTGAAAAAGGAAAAGAAAAGGTTGCTTCTGTTCATTTCTAGACTTGGCTGCCTTAGGATATATATTGGTCTGATTTGGACGAGATCTTGGTTTGGTCGCTGGTTTCCCCGCATGCTTTACACGACACGGTCGCCATGCAGTTGTTGTCTCATGTCTTCGCTCCCTTTTCGTGTGTTGTTTTGCTATGGGGAAAACTCGGTATTTTTTGCAGTCATGCGATGGAACCACCATCGTCTCCCCATATAATCCTCTCACCGCACAATGTCCTGCTTTGTGTGGGCAGGTGTTAGGTGATCAGTTGGGAGCATCTCTTCCTGCTCCTCCGCCCCCTCCACCATTTTGCTCCTGCTCGGCTCCGTATTTCAGGAATGCCTAAGCAGATGGACAATGGGGAGGGGGGTGGCGGTTGCAGTGGGCGTGAGCTCATGCAACCCGTTTCCATTTAAACCCCTCTCCCAGTGTAGTACACTCAAACGAGAAAAGTGTTACTGTTGCTTTTACAGGGGCAATACTGACAGAGATCTCCAAAGATGCAGACTTCTGAACTTGTGACGAAGTGTTTCATTTCATGCCGAGAGGTGAGGGGCTACGTCAGAGGGGTGGACAACCGATAGAATCCTGCCAGGCTCCATCCACCCTTGCAAATGGCATATAGTGTTATGCATAAAAAGAAAAAAAAACCCAGCTGTATAAAGACCCCATTTAAATCATGGAAAGAATCCAGAGCAGAAAGAAGTGGCAAATTGCCACAGAAAACGCCCCATCTGAAGATGACCTCTCTGTGTTGACCTGTGGAGATCGGGGGGGGGGTCTTTTCTAGCCCTCCCACTCATGCGGCCATGATTCAGGGAATGTCATGGTCGTTGGTGTTGCTTTCTTGTTCTGTGGGTCCACAGCCTAAAGGAAAGCTGATCTTGCATCCATGCTAAGTCCAGTATCCTTCCGTGCTTGGTGCTTCAGCCATGAAGCAGCCATAGCAGCTAGTACTCCATCACAATTGACCACTGAAACCTTTCTTCTGCCCTGCATGAGTGTCTGGTGGAAGCCAGCCCATATCTGATGCTCACAGACATCTGATACTACACAGGTATCTCATTGACCTCCAGGGCTAATTGGGCTAGCAGGTGTCATCTTGGCCTCCTCTTGAGGGAACCACACCGACAGGAGCCCTGGCTGAAATGGTTCCTCTCTCCATGTTGCTGGGTGTTGGGTGTCCAAGAATCCCACCAGAGAGGGCCCTTTCGCCAGGTGGGGAGTGGGCAGTGATGGTGAGGCTGAGGCAGGACGCTGAATTTGCGTTGTCCTGTGGGTTGCACAGCCAAAACGGAGGCATGCAAGCTGGTATGTTGCTGAAATGGCTTCTGTTGGGTTGGGTGCCGTCTTTATTTAGTTTATGATGCATTTTCAGTTGTGCTTTTGATCATTTGTTTTTATAATTTGTTAAACTAAGTTAATTTTAAGCTTGGTTTTATTACTGTTAGCAGCCTTGAGCACCATTGGGGGGAGGGAGGCAGGGCATAAATCAAATCAATCAATCAATGAAACAGTTATTGCTAAATTTTTGAACACTATTCAGGTGATGTCTCCACAGCAAATGGGTTTTTTTAAGTGGGGGAGGCATTTCTCCTGTACACAAACAACCACGGGTAACACACGCTTTGCCCCATGTCAGGTGAATCCATCGTGATTGCAGGGCAGAGGGCAGGTGAGATGTTGACTGAGCTGTTCCCCTCCCCTCCCCCCACAGGGAGTGGATGTGTCCCTGGCTCTGGCCCCTGGCCACTTTTTTTGCTATCTGGAAAAGTCCTGAGGGACAAGACCCTGAAACTGGGGGTGTCTTGGGACGTGCAGACAAGCAGACCCCACACTTGTCAAAGTTCTCCAACTTCCACCTCCAGGCCTGTTCCGTCTTGTGTCTGCATTAGACTGTGACCATTGTTTTTCTTTTCATGTGAAGATGTGTGTGTGTGTATTTGTGCCTGTTTTTCCAAATGTACGCATCCACCCTGGGCATCTTTGAAATGTACACGTTCTTCTCCCATTGATTAAAGTACGTGTGTTTGCATTTTTCGAAAGTATGCCTTTTTTCATGAACATTTTCCAAATCTTGATAAAAAATGAATGGAAGCCAATTTGTCACGTGCCCCTCGGGGCAACCGCTGTGACGGGCAGGGAGTGCCGCTGCTGCTTCCCCATGCTGCCAGGGGAGGTCGGAGGTCCCACTTGCTGTCCTAGTTCAGAGCATGACCAGCACTGTAGGAGAACCCCTTGTGTCCTTCTTCACAGCTCCAGCCTGACGGGCCTCCTATCATCTGGGTTGGGAGAGCCCGCTCCATGTGCCTCCTCCTTCTCCGTGCTCTTGGGCTTGTGGGTGGTGCCAGCCCAGCTGTTTGGCCACCCTGTTCCGGCCTGCTCTGTCGCCACATTGTGCCAGAAAGCCAGGCCTTGGCACAGGGCTCTCAATAGGCAGGTCTGTAGGAGGCAATTTGCACCCTGCTTTCAGCCTGGCAGGGAGGCCTCCGCCCAGGCTTGCTTCGCTGGGTGGTGCTGGGTGGCGAGGCAGAGCTTCTGCCCTTAAGCCTCTGGGGGAGTGAGGAGGCAGCCCCCCCGTGCAAGAGCTTTTCTGGCCAGGCTGTCACCTTTGATGGGCTTGGGAGGGGTTTCCCAAGCAGCGCTTCCTGTGGAATGTGGGGGCAAAAGATGCCCAGAGCCCCTCTTGGTGCTTTGGAAAGCTGCGGAGTGGCAGAGCCCCCACCTGCCTGTAGGTGTTGTTGTCCCACTTTCATTAGGGGCAGGAGTTGACTTGGGGGAAGGAGAAGAAGACCCCTTTTCTCTGTGCAGGGAGGTGCGCGGTGTCTTTCCTGCTTATGTGAAAGCGTGAGTTCTGTTGGGGGTGGGAGGGGGTGAGAACCCAGGCTGCAGATCAGAGCACATCTCTGTGTGCTTGCCAGGAGCCTTGTGGCTGGGGCGTGTGCATGCGCACGCGCCTTCTGATCCTCCTCCCAGGCATGATAGAATGGTTCTCTTAGCCAAGGAACTGCTTAGAAAGTTTCCCAGCACCGTCCAGCATATGCAAAAGTTTTCTGCACCAGTCCATTGAGTGTGTGCTGCTTCTAGATCATTCCAAAAAAGGCCAAACAAACACAAAAAGAAGGGGGGAGGGGAAGGGGTATTCCGTTCCAGTGGGGCCAGCGGGGTTCATGGGGAAGCAGCATCCAGGAAACGTTTTGCGTAGTTACGCAGGATCAAATAGTACAGTGAGCAAAAGGTTTGATGTGGGGAGAGAAGGAACTCTGGGAGACCTGGGCTCAGGAGCAGCACGCAACTCTGGCAAAGGGAGGAGGAGCCGCGTCGGCCCTGCTGGACCATGGGAACGGTACCTTCCCACTCTCCCAAGGTGCCTCTAAGCCAGCGTTACCCAGCCTGTGCTTGTTACTGGCCATTCATGGATGTTCACAGGTCATTCTGATGATGCCATCAGCCTCCTGTGTGTCTCCTCCTCCATTTTCCAGGGTTAGGGTTAGGTTTTAGTTCTAAAAATAAAACCTCAGAAAACCTGACTCTTCTGGGATATATTTGTTGGATTTTCCTGCTGTGTGCAAGCAAAGTTGCGCTATACAAGGCCCACTAGAGGGCGCTGTCCCATTCAACTGTGTGGTTGCTGGCTCTCTTCCTCCTGTAATTACAGCTCCTTGCAGAAGCAGAAGAGAAGAAGGAAGCGGAGCCACGGTAAGGGAACGCGATTTCTCCCCCCCCCCCTTTTGAAGGAGCTCCTAGTCTGAGACTTTAACCACTACCCCACACCGTTCCTCTGCCTGAATTCTACCATACACTGGGCACTTCTCGTGGTCCAAGTGAGCAAGAAATGCAATGAGTAAGACAGGGCTATTTATGGAGTCACGGCATCAGAGCATCCAAACCTTTGGGTCCTATAGAACTCTTTGTGAAGCAGAAATGACTAATTCTCCATTGCAGTTGTTGGCAGTGAAGCTGCCAGTAAATATGAAGGGTTAGAAGGTGGTCTAATTGCAAAATTCACACAAACATTGGCCAGCAGGTGCTACAAATTTTTGCCATGCTCAGTCTATGAAAGCAAACACTCCAGTTAAACCCATAGAATTTTTGTTTTGTTGTTTCCATTCATGAAGGCCAGGCAAGAAGAGTTCGTGCCCCAGGCCCTATCACAACATTGATCCATTAAGGGTTCTTGTTTCTCTGGAAGGGCCTTGGTGGGAGTGCTGCTGCTGCTGCTGCTGCTGCCGCTGCTGCCTTTAGCCTTGCATGGATCTGGCGCAGACAAGGCGTCATCCTATACTTTTCACTGCTTGGCGGTCAGAAAAGGTAGCGCTAGCTGAGGAGCAGAATCCTGCTTCTCTGCCACTGTTGCACCTGCTCATTGACATTCCGCAGAGCTCTTGCAGGAGGTTAAAGGCCTCTTGGGTCCACAAGAGTCTGTGACAGGTACCTTTGAACTTGTGCAGCTTGAGCCTGTGGACAAACTGCTTGGAGGACTGAGGCCTACTCCTTGCCCTTGAGATCCTTGTCCTTCCTGGCTTGTGAAATCTGCCAGAGTACCTGGACTTCCAAGGTCCTTGCAGCTTTGAAAGTAGTGGCAGTCAGGCCCTTGCTGTAGATACCAAACCTAGACCCTATGGTTTCAGATAATTGCTGCCTGGTATCAAATGTGCCCTTCTTGGCCCATGTCCTGGAGCATGTGGTGGCCTCACAGTTCAAAGCGATGTTGTGTTATATTATATAGATCCATTCCAATCAGGTTTTAGGCCTGGTTATGGGATGGAAACAGCCCTGGTTGACGGCTTCTGCTGGAGAGAGGATTGGGGTAGGCAGCTGCAACGCTCATGGTTCTTCTGGACCTCTCACCGGCTTTTGATACCATCGAGCCTAGTATCCTTCTGATTGTTTATCTGGATTGTGCTTGGGAAGCATGATTTCAAAGTGGTCCCTGGTCCTTCCTAGAGGAGTGCTTTCAGAAGGTGGTTCTGGGGGACTTTTGTTCCACCCCATGGACTGCAAGGCCTGTGGGGTGTTACCGGTGTGTTTCCAAGCCAAATTTAAAGTGCTGTTTTTGACCTTTAAAGCCTTAAATGGCTTGGGACCAAAATACTTGAAGGACCGCCCTCACCCATATCATCCTGCTCACATTTTTAAGGTCAGCAAGAGAGGCACTTCTCAATTGCCTACATGTGGGAGCAGTTAGGTGGGTGACCACACCAGAGAGGGCCTTTTTTTACAATGGCCTCACATCTCTGGAACAGGCTGCCGTTGGAGGTCTATCAGGCCCCACCATTGCAGGCCTTTAAGAAGGCCCAGAAAACATATTATTTTACCCGGGTTTTGTCCTCATATGATTGTTGGTTTTACAGCTGGTTTTCTTTTCTGTTTTTATTCCTCTTTGTACCATGCATGTTTTATGTGTTTCATTGCTGTGTGCCGCCTTGGGGGGGGGCTTTGTCCAGCAAGCAGGGCAGGAAGGATGCTAAATAAATAAATAATTTTGGCCCCGCTGTCCAGCCACTGCCCACACATTTGTTCTCCCTTCTGCCCTGGAAGGAGCAGAAGCAGCTGCTGCGTGCCAAACCAGGCTCTTGGTTCGTCTCACAGTGGCTGCTCTCCCGGGCCTCAGGCAGGGCTCTTCTTTCCTAGTCCTACCTGGGGATGCTGCTGGGGACTGAGAATGGGACTGCTCTACCCACCCCTGTTAATTACAGGGCTAACTTGGGGGGGTGAAGTATTCCCAGGGTTCTCATGTTCCCTCAGAGGGCCAGGAAGGGCTTTAGCATAACTGGGAACCATATCGGAGATAATTGAGACACTGGACCAAAGAGCCGAGGGGAGGGGAGGGTCCTTTGGGAGGCCATGTTGTGCTGCTTCAATTGTGAAACATGCAACTAATATTTCCCTCCCCCATCACTGACATTCCATGCTTTACAACGGCTTCTACAGTCATGATCTATTAGAGCAACAAACAAACAAACAAACAACTGTTTGCCCACCCTGATGAAATAATCGCTGTAGCCGTATTAACTACAGGTCTAAGGAGTCTGTAGTCCTGGGCCCAATATATCAATCACTAGTCCAGATTCCCAGCTGTCAAGTAAACAAGAGCAAGCCAGCAGCCCGCCCGAGATACAAGGGGGAATTGTGCAGGCACAGGGTCACGTGTGAGTTCAGCATTGGGGCAGAGGAGGGCAGCCACTACAGATGCCCAGCCCTGGGGCCCATCATGCCCTGGATCTGGCCCTAGTCACAGTGCCATCATGACTACAGGAATAAAATGGGAGTTTGCTTCGACTGCCCTGATGCTGGAGGGCACCATTTGGGGAAGGCTGCAGTGTTCCCTGGCAGTGCAGGTGCCTGAGGCTTTCCAGCGCCCCCAGCACGTGTCGAAGCCTAGCTTTGCTTGCCATGGATGCTCCACATCTGGCCGCCGTATTTGTTGGCTTTCACTGGAGCTTGGGAAGCTCGATCAGTCCCCTCGACATCCTCCCGGATCACAATGTCCCTCCCCTTCCCTCCAAGAGTGCGTGACTTTCATCCCATAAAACAGATGAGGGCTCATCGAATCTGGTCTCTCTCAACATCTCATATGATTTTAATGGAAACCGCCTGTCCCAGGCATATCCATCAAGCAGGGGCTGTGTGAACCCAGGTGAACTCTGCAAGGGTTCTCCGTTCGTCGGAACATGCCTGAGTGGTGACATTCATGTGCATCTATGCCTCACTCTGATGCTGTGGAGCACTGAGCAGGGGATACTGCTGGGACCCTCTTGGGCTCGCCAGACTCTCCTGCAGACATCCCCCCCCAGTGGTGGTCCAGAAGGTGAGGGTGGTGCGGCTGCAGCAGTGACCCCCCTCCCTAGCCTTGCAGGCTGAGGAGACGGAGTGAGCTGGGAAAGGGAACAGTATAGGCACGGAGATCTGCACCCTCAGCATGCGGGGGCTCCTTGCTGCCACTCTGGTTTGATCTTTCCCCGTGATCCCTCCAGCATGAGCCTCATGGAGAGAGGAGGAGCCATCATGTCACTGGTCCTGGGAAGCCACAGAACTGGGCTTCCTACCAACGGGCTCCCTTCCTTCGCTCTCCGGAGTTTGTTTAATATGATCTTAGGGGAAAGTGCAATGTGTTGTTTTACCGTAATTGCGCAGTTTCAGGCTGCTGTACTATTGTATTTGTGCAGATTTTTAAAATATATATAATAAAAATTAACTGCAGGGGAAAGGAGAATGTGGGGGGCAGGGAGGGAGATTTAGTCATATATGACTGCAGAATTTGCTTGGTTTGTTAGCTCGGAGGTTGGAGGCTTGGGCCATTCTGTTCGGTTTTAGACGGCTTCTAGTTGTTAAAGGGTTAATAAAAGCATAATATTGGAAGGGGTTGCAGTTCTTAAATACTGTACTCAAGTGTCTCTGACTCATCCCCATTTTTTGCATCATTTTTTTAAAAAAATAAAAATAAATAAAAGGGCCACTCCATGCTGTTCTGGATCGGCTTCTAACGCTGTTCCTGGGCCTTCTGGCTTGCCCCATAGAAAAGCCGCTCACAGCATCTAGGCCAGGGGAGCAGGGTTTGTCTTGGGAAACCGCCACGAGCGAGAAAGAGATGAAATAATAATAATAATTGGCCCAATGCAGCCCCCAGCTCGGCACTTCCATCTGAATCCCACCTGCCATCAACTTTGATCTTTTGGCAGCTTCTCAGAGTCTGCTGGGGAGTTTCTTGGATGCCTGAAATGAGAAGGCACTGGATCACCGGGGAGGGGCTGGTCTGGCCACACTGGGCCCTTCACAAGAGTCTTTGAGCTTTTCAGTTCAAAGAAGTTCTTAAATTAAGTCTCAGGGTTTCAGTGGGATGGTCTTGGGTTGGGAGAAGAGCAGGCCAGGCTTGTATATGGGATTTGGAAGCTGCCATTTAATGTAGAAACCGAGTCCCCTGGGCCCAACATGCCTCAATCTCCACCAAGATTGGACGGCCAAGAGAGATGTGACAAAAAGGTGAGTCCTTGGCTCCCTCCCCTACCCCAGCAGGCAGGCTGGAGTCAGGTTTCTATTGAGCATCCAGCTGCGACCTTCCTCCCAAAGGCTGGCTGGCAGTTGCGTGCTTTCAACGGGCAGGGAAGCTATACCTACCAGAGAGCCACGGAGGGGCTGCTGCTTGGGGACAACTGTTGCCATCTGCCAGGGTGTTGCAACGCTGGGCTCCCCTCCACCCCTGGGGATTACCTGGGAGACATGGGAGCAGGTTGGATCCTTCCAGTGGGAATTGTTTCGGAACGCACACCCATGACAGAGCAAATGAGCTCTGTCATGGCTCTGGGGTGTTGCGGGGGGGGGGCGTTCTCATCTGGCTTGCCTTCTCCAGGGGTGGGGGGAGGAGGGAGCCAATGAGGAATGTGATCTTTGCCCCATATTCTGCTGGGCATCTGGCGGGAGGTGGTTTCTCCTCGTCTCCTGGCGTTTTTTTAAGAGTCTGTTTTAAACAAGGGTTAGGGTTAGCTCTTGGTTGTCTGGTTTGCTCCAGCTCTGCGGGCATGACGTTCTAGGGAAGGGCAGCAAAACAGTCCCAATGGGAAAGTTTAACTTTCAAACAAACTGAGATGTGATTGGAAAATTCACACGGTGGTATCTGTTTAGTTTCCCTCCAGGGTGCAGTGAATGGAACCAGCAGGCAGATTTGGTAGAAGGCCAGAGGGGGCTCTGATGGTGAACATGTGTGGCTTCAGCGCTGGGATTGGGAGGGAGCTGGTTTCTCTCAACCACGGAGACACGGGCAGGCTGCTTCTCCACTCCCAAGCGTGGCCAGCCACACTGTCTGTAGCATGGATCATGGCCCATGTGGAAACCAACAGCTACCTGACTCTTTGTTTTGTTTTATTACTAAGTGGGTTAGACAAGTCCTTCAGGGCAGCTCCTAACAAATATGCAAACCAAAATGAAGGAAAACATCCTTGTTGCTGCTTCTGTGTGGCTTGGAGATCTTGATGAGTGGGTCTTCTGGAAGAAGGCAAAAGAAGGCTAGACTCCACTTGCCTGGCAGCAACAGGAGAATCTTTTGACTTCAAGATTCACCAAAATTATTATTATTATTATTATTATTATTATTATTATTTCTCACTCATGGTGGTTTTTCTAGATGGACGTAATGGGCTTTGCCTGTTGTCTTTTACTGATTTGGGAATTTCCTGACAATTGAGGATTTTTAAGTATGACTGCTTTCTGGATGTTGGTGTGGATGTATTTTGGTAGGCCCAGTTTCTGAAGGTTTTTTGTATAGTTTTTAAAAAATGATGCCAGTGACTGATGTGACTAATGGCTTGTGACCTTTTCCTGTTGCCATGATTCTTTAACTTCCATGGCCAGTGGTGTATATATTTGTCTCTCTTTTCCTCTTCCTTTTCTGCAACATTTTTGTCATTAGATATTGCTAAGCAAATGAGGCATGTGTGTTTTTCTTTTTTGTCTATAAATGTTATGTTTGATCAGATGCAAGGTATTGTCTTGTCCATATGAATTGTTCAGTCCCAGTCTATTTTATGATCTGCATTTTTCGAGATTGTTTCAGGTAAGTATGTATAGTATGGTGTAAGTGGTTTGATGAGGTTGAATTTGATGGTGTTATTGGTGAATTATTTTTGCAGCTGTATTGTGTCTATCTGTGTAGTCCATTCCTGCCAGAATTGTACATCCTCCTATTACATGGTCTATCGTTTCTTGGAATTGATGACATTTCCCACATAAACCTGTTGTTACACTGTTATCTTTTATGATGTATTTTTGGTAGTTCTTGGTTGCAATTACTTGATCCTGTATTGCTATAAGGAATCCTTCTGTTTCTGGAAATAGCTCACCCTTCCTGAGCCATTCGTATGAATGTTCTTTGTTTATTTGTGGGTTCTGTATTATGTTGTAGTGCTTCCTATGGAGTGCTTTTGGTGCCCATTTTAATTTTTTTTCTGCGAGTGTGAGTGGTCGTGTTTGGTCTTTGTTTTGTAGTGCTAGGTTGAGTGGGGTGTAATTTTTATCTGCTTTGACTATGGCTTTATGAATGGAGGTGGTTTTAGTGCAAAAGAATTCTCTGAGTGGTTTTATCCGTTAAGCATGAATTGTGTCAATGTCCAGCAGACCACTTCCTCCTTCTTTACTGCTGATTGCTATTCTTTCAGTGCATAAATTGGGATGGAGCATGCAGTTTTTCGTGAGTTCGGTGCAATTGAGTGTGTTTATTTCAGTGTGTGACCAGTGTATGATTCTGAATGAGTATGTGAGGATGGGTATTGCGTAGGTGTTGATGGCTTTGAAAATGTTTTCAGAGTTGAGTTTGGATTTTAGAATTTGTGATAGGTGGATTTTATATTGCATTCTTAGTTGAGTATTTACTGTGGATTGGCTGATTTATTATTATTATTATTATTATTATTATTTACACTTCTATGCCACTCCACAGCTTAAGCTTTTTGGCAGTTTACAAAATGTATGATGATGATGATGATGATGATGATAATAATAATAATTTTATTTCTTACCCGCCTCTCCCGTTGAGACGTGGTGGCAGTTTAACTGAAATTGAGGGGCTCTGGGATGGGCTGTGTGGCCAACAGAAGTCCTGGTCCAGCTCCACAGTTTGCAATATGGGTCAGGGCTGAGAGGCATTGGCAGAGCAGGGGTGGCTCAGAGTTGGGATATGAGGACTTGTGCAAGGGAGATGGCTGTAACGGAAGGGGTGTTAGCAGCGGTGCAGTTCAGAGCTGGAGTGATGGGTCCCAGAAGAGAATTATTACTAATGCTACTGTCCTGTTTCCTCTGGGGCACCAGGCGGAGGGCTGGCGAATCAGCATCAGATGGGCCAGCTGAGCCACAGTCCACAGGCAGACCTAACCAGACCCAGAGAGCACTGGCAAGCTAGGCAGTACAGATAAAAGGGGTTACACAGCCAGAGAGAGAGAGAGAGGTCAAATCCAGGCCAAGTGGGACCTGAGGAGAAGGCTAGGTCTACAAGCAGATAGCTGGCTGGCGCCAGAGTCAAACACAAATCTTGTTTGCAGCAGCTTCTGCAAGTTTCTTCTGGGCTTTATATCCTAGAGCTGAGGGAAGCTCACCCAAGTTGTTCACTTTGATTGCAGACAGTCCTCCTCGAGAGGAGGGGCCCCTACTTGTGAGGAGCCCCTTTCCTCTCCTGAAGTCCTTTGCTGCAGCCTGGCACAGTTGGGCCTGCCTCCTCTGGCGCCATCGCTCCCTGGGGCTTGGGGAGGCGCTTAGCCCCCTCCTTTGAGACAGACTGACCTTCTGCCTGAAGGCTGCAACCTCAGCAGGCTCCTCCACTGACTCCGGCCTGGGCTTTGGCGGGGCCTGGGCATCCTCCTCCACTGCGGCCACCAACTCCTTCCCCTTTGAGTCTTCCGACAGGGGCATGAGGCAAAGCATGTTTGGGGTGGAAGTGTGCAGCAAGTCCTCAGGTCCACCGGTGGCCCAAGGAACAAGCAGCCAGTGATGCTGTGCACCCTCGCACTCACACTTTTCTGGCCTTTCTCTCCTTCCTGCTGCTCTCTTGTGCAGGCAAGCTGATCCACACCTGGGCTGGTCCTTCCTTCTTGGGTGCCCAGGACCCTCATGGTTGGCGGACCCCTGTGGACTGCGTTCGAGCCAATGAGCTGTGTGCTGCCGAGTCCAGTTGCAGCTCTCGTTACCGCACCCTGCGCCAGTGTGTGGCTGGTCGTGACCGTAACACTATGCTTGCCAACAAGGAGTGCCAGGCAGCGCTGGAGGTGCTGCAGGAGAGCCCCCTCTATGACTGCCATTGCAAGCGTGGCATGAAGAAGGAGCTCACCTGCCTGCAGATTTACTGGAGCATCCATCTCGGCTTGACTGCAGGTAAGCACATTGCGCCCCCGGAGGCAGGGGCTACCGGTGTGTGGGTGGGTGTGCAAGCACTGGCACGCACATGCTCATCATGTGTATGTGGAACACTGAGCTGGGCTTTTGACTGGGAGAGTTTGGAACCACAGAGCATCCCCATCCCTCAGTCAGGGCATGAGAGAATCTCCAGATATGAGCTGTAAATGAGTCTGAAATGGGTTAGGGTTAGATTATTGAACCATTCAAAATACTAAATAGCTAAAAACAATTAGCATTAAAACTACCAACACATATTACAATGACTAAAACATCACTACAGACCGCTGCCAAAACAACAGATGCCTTCAGATGCCTGGGAGTAGAGGAAAGTCTTGACCTGGCACAGAAAAGATGCCTTACAAGTAAAGTCACAACAAAGCAATGTTGGCGCCAGGTCAAAACTTTTCTTTCCTCCCAGGCATTTTAACAGCTCAAGTTGAGGTTTTGATTGGCATTGTGGCCGGGCTTAACAGTTGAAATGTTTTAAAGTGTTTTAATGACAGCTGTTCTATGTTTATGGTTTTAAATTTTGTATATTGTCTTTTTAATGTTCAATCTTTTTAATTTTTGTAAACCGCCCAGAGAGCTTCGGCTATGGGGCAGTATATAAGTATAAATAATAATAATAATAATAATAATAATAATAATAATAACCAACTTTGCTTGCCCCCTTCACTCCAGGCCCTGAGGGCCTCTTCCCCTTTCCTTGTTACTCTCCAGGCCCTGAGGGCCTCTTCCCCTTTCCCTGTTTCACTCCAGGCTCTGAGGGCTTTTTCCCTTTCCCCGTTTCACTCCAGACCCTGAGGGCCTTTTCCCTTTCCCCGTTTCACTCCAGGCCCTGAGGGCCTCTTCCCTTTCCCCATTTCACTCCAGGCCCTGAGGGCCTTTTCCCTTTCCTCATTTCACTCCAGGCCCTGAGGGATCTCTTCCCCTTTCCCTGTTTCACTCCAGGCCCAGAGGGCCTCTTCCCTTTCCCCGTTTCACTCCAGGCCCTGAGGGACTCTTCCCTTTCCTCATTTCACTCCAGGCCCTGAAGGCCTCTTCCCTTTCCCCATTTCACTCCAGGCCCTGAGGGCCTTTTCCCTTTCCTCGTATCACTCCAGGCCCTGAGGGCCTCTTCCCTTTCCCTGTTTCACTCCAGGCTCTGAGGGCTTTTTCCCGTTCCCCGTTTCACTCCAGACCCTGAGGGCCTTTTCCCTTTCCCTGTTTCACTCCAGGCCCGGAGGGCCTCTTCCCTTTCCCCGTTTCACTCCAGGCCCTGAGGGCCTTTTCTCTTTCCTCATTTCACTCCAGGCCCTGAGGGATCTCTTCCCCTTTCCCTGTTTCACTCCAGGCCCAGAGGGCCTCTTCCCTTTCCCCGTTTCACTCCAGGCCCTGAGGGACTCTTCCCTTTCCTCGTTTCACTCCAGGCCCTGAAGGCCTCTTCCCTTTCCCCATTTCACTCCAGGCCCTGAGGGCCTTTTCCCTTTCCTCTTATCACTCCAGGCCCTGAGGGCCTCTTCCCTTTCCCTGTTTCACTCCAGGCCCGGAGAGCCTCTTCCATTTCCCCCTTCACTCCAGGCCCTGAGGGCCTTTTCCCTTTCCCCATTTCACTCCAGGCTTGCCCAATGGCATATAATGCGACTCACATCTGCAGACTTGAATTCATCCTCCCCTGACACAGGTATAGTGCTCCACGGCCTTCCAAAAGCAGTCTTAGGTGTCCCAGATGAGCAGATGAGCTTCCTCCTTCGCTTTTGAGAATGTGCTTCTAGTGAAGCACCATCTCTTTGCTGTGAGCCTCTGGCTCTCGTATGTGGTGCAGATATGACACATATAAACAAACTTTGTTTGTGAAAAGGGGAAGCTACCTTGATGTATGTGGCCCCATTTTACAGAACATGGAGGTGGGGGATAGTCTGTGCATAGAAATGTAGCCCCGTGGGCACCAGATCTGTGGAGTCTTTTGAAGTCACTTCTCTGCCCTGCACAGCCTCTCTTTCCTCTGGGATGTAGGAGCTGAGCTTCATTCTCAATCTCTTCCTGATCATCCCAGAGTGCAGGAGGCGGAATAACGGGCTCAAGTGACAGGAAGCCAGATTCCGACTGGACATCAGGAAAATCTTCCTGACTGTTAGAGCAGTACAACAATGGAACCAATGACCTAGGAAGGTTGTGGGCTCTTCCACACTAGAGGCTTTCAAGAGGCAGCTGGACAGCCATCTGTCAGGGATGCATTATTAGTATTAGTATTATTGTTATTATAATTTTCCTGGTGGGGAGCAATTCCTCCCTTCCCCCACCCCCGGATACTGAATTATTGATGGCCTTGGCAAAGCGATATGGCAAAGAAGCCACCGAGGTCCCTAAATAGCCCTTCCCGAAAGTGCCGTTTTGCCTCAGAACACTAGCAAGCCCAGCAAGGGAGATGCGTGGCTTTGCCTCCAGGTCATAGCTGCCCACAGGGATAAAGCGTTTGAAGTCCCTCCTTGTGGGAATTGCCTGAAGGTCTTCCCAGGTGAGCGAGGAGCAGCCTACTGCTCCCCCAGATGACCCTGCAGTCCTGCCAGCCAATGGCACGGCCACGCTTCTGGTGGAGCCCTTCCTCGAAGTTCCGGACTAGGAGCCGCAGCAGAGGCCTGGAAGAGCTGAAGGAAGGGCACCGTTTGCAGCCGGGTCCGATGTACCTGACAGGGAAGGAGCCCCCTTCATCCTGCAGGCAGCCCCTGGCCAAACAAGAAGCAGCCAAGACGAGACGGGCATCCGGAGGGCAGAAGGGTGTTCTGGGGCTGCTGAGCCAGAGGCCCAGCATCTGTCCGTCCCCCCGCCAGGTCCCCGGCGCCTTTGCCAGCATGCAGCTTCCTACCCTCTGGGGGCTGCTCTCCAAGGCTGGCGTATGCTTGTAGCTCACGCTCTGCTTCCTCCTGGAGCCTACAAATAGAGACGGTGGTCATCGCGCATTCCAAGCCCCTGAGCTCTTCCTTTGCCTGCTTAGATGACGCCCGGGCGCAGTCTCTGCCTCCTCCCTCCCCAGCCCCTCAGCCCCGTGTTCCCACAGGCATGGAAGGGTGTGTGTGCGTGGGCGCCCTTGATGAGCGAGCCCCGTGCCTCAGCGGCTGATCTTGCCTGGCAGTTGGGAAGCACTTCCAGTAATGAAACGCATTTATAACTGTCCATCCAAGAGCTGCTTGTGGAAGGGCTGCTGGCCGTGTCCCGGTTGCTTCTTGCTTGCTAAGGAGCACCTGCTTGGAAGAGGCACAGCCCTCTTCAGACTCAGAATGTCCTTGGTGAGCAAGGCCCCCGGGAGGGGAGGGAGGGAGGGAGGGCCCACTGCAGGCGCCTCCTGTGTGGACGTCTCTTGGGCTTGCTCCAATCCTTTGGATGTAAAGCGGGGCGCACGCTGCTGGCAAGGCCGCCTGCACTCAGTGGCGGGTGAAATCCATGGCTGGGGCCAGATTCCCTCCTCCTTGCTCAACATGAACTCTCGGGCCAAGGGCTGCTGGTTTGACGTGCGCCTGTCCCCGTCAGCGGGTGGGTTCCCCCAAGAGAGCGCTTTTGTCCCAGGGTTCCCGAACGAGTGACTGTCCAGACTGATGCATTTTTAGGGTCCAAATGCTCCTGTGGCTGAGAACCTGGCTGACGGGTGAAATGCGCCACAATCTTTCTCTCCTCCACCTTCACGACCCCTCTGTGGGGAGGCCATTTGTCCTGTTTCACAGGGAGGGTTCTGAGGACGAGAGAGCAGTTCATGAACCGAATCCAGTTTCCACAGGCCATCCAGAGGACCACTCAGTGGGGACCCAGTTGCAAGCACCCTGTGCCCCCATCCCTCCCGCTCGCCCTCTTCCCAGCACAAATGCCAGAGGGCAGCCTGCGCTGCTCAGCCCCAGCCAGGACCTGCTTGGCTGCCCTTTCGCCTAGTGAGGCTGCTCACCCTAACCTCTCCCTCTTGTCCTTCCCTCCCCAGGAGAAGAGTTCTATGAAGCTTCGCCCTACGAGCCGGTCACCTCTCGGCTGTCTGATATATTCAGACTCGCTTCAATTGTCTCAGGTAATAAAAGCGAAGCACGTCTGGCGCCTTCCTTGCCTTCCCTCCTGCTCCAAGTGACTGCAGAAGCCCGAGAGGACCTGCTGTCTTCCTTTGCATGCTTACTTCGGCCTAGAGGAGCTGGGGCTGCCGTCATGCGTGCAGTCCTTGGAACATGCGGCACGCCTGGGGACTCTTGGCCAAATGTTCCCCTGAGTCTACAGCTGACAGACTAGTTCCAGAAGCCCTCACCCTTGGGGGTGGGAAGCCAGGATAGCCCCATGCCTGTCTGCACTTCTGCCCCCCCCCTGACTGCCCGAAGCCTCCCATTTGTTTTACCTGTGGTGGGGTTCATTCCAGGGAAGCCTCTCCCGCTTGGCCCTTCTTTGGATTTGGGATGGCTGTCGAGGGAGATGCTCTGCTGCTAGCAGAGATGGCCGATGCACACCACCCGTTGCTGCCCCAAATCCCGCCTTGGTCCGTCCCAGCCCCTTTGCTTCCCTGAGATGTGAGATGATGGGGGAAGTGCCTCCGCGCGCGCTCAGGGCTTCAGGGCTTGCCTTACCTTCCTGCCAGGAGGTGGAGGAGGCGCTGGTGCCCGGGCCCTTTCTCTTCCCACGTGTGTCCCCTCCTCCCGTGCTTTCTCAGGCCCCCGGCTGCTGCTTGCGCTCTCTGAAAAGCCCCCTCGGGGACTTCACCGGGACCTTGGGGCTCTCCAGTGCTGCTGCGTCCACACAGTGCCTGAAAACCGAGCCAGCTTCTCCGTTTTGCTTTGTTCTTGTAAAAGGGATATGAGCTGGGTGAAGAGAGGTCCTGCCAGGCGGGGCGAGCGCTTGGCGTTGGGACTGCAGCTTCTGCCTAGGCTTGCCGTAGCCTCTGTTCTTGGCGTGCCGGAGGAGGTTGTGCCTGCTGTCCTGTGATACAGGCCCCCCCCCCCCCCGCCCACGAGGCGAGGGGAATTTAGCTGAATCCCTGAATTCAGCAGGGCCCAGGGGTGGGTGCCCTTTGGGGGAGCAGACTCCTCCTGGTCCCAGCACATACTGGGGTGTTTCCAGTTGAGGGCTTCAACATGGAATTGTCCTGCCTCAGTCATGGGATTTCTGGGAGGTCTAGACGATATGTCTTCCAGTCAGAAGCCTCCCATGTTTTCCCTCAGCTTCTTCCACCTTTTTTCTTGCCACAACAAAACAAAACAAAACCAGTCAGGAGGGAAAGGCAGAACAGCTGCACAAGGCCTCTGGATTGGAAGTGCTGGGCGCCCTCCACCTGGGAGCATCCCCAGAGCAGTGACTTGCAGTGCTGGGAATTATAAGCCTGGTTCACCTCTACAGGCAATGAAATTGCTCCTGCAGCATCATTTATTACCTCATGAGATGGGGGTGAGTGGAGAACCTCTGCTTCTCTAACTCTCAACTTGCTTTTGCATCTGATTTCATTTTTATTTTGGGAAGTCTCTGGAAATTACAGATTGAGATCTTCATGGGTGCCCTCTGTGTCCCGTTCATGTCTCATTCATGTGTTATAGTAACCGTTTGCTTGACATCTTTGTATTATTTTATCAATGGTTTTGTGAGCTGCTTGTTTTAAAGTTGGGATTCAACTATGGTAGATAAATATTGTAAATAAAGAAGGCATGTTCTTACTTCTTCAATCTGTACAAAAGTCATAGATGGGCTGTGGACACTACCCAGAAAACCAAAAGAAATGTGGCCCATGCCTGGCGTTGGGGTAGGGGTGAGAGGCAGTTTCCTTGATGCCCTCCCCCATGTCACATGGGTGCAGGTTGGCACCCAAGTGGGCCTTCCAGAGGGAAATGCTGTAGCTCAGGAGGGTGAAATCATAGCGTCATTGCCCCATGGACGGTGTGGGGCATGGGCTCCTTCCTATCCATTAGCCATGAAGATGGCTGGGCAGGTGAACCGGCTCCTTGTGTTGCATGCTGGACACTGGGAACGGGATGTGCTCGTACCGCACATCTTATCTCCAAAGAATGCCCCATATAGGGAGTTCTCTTCAGGCGGAAGAGTCTTTGGATCCCTTCCATTTTCTAATTCTGTGTACAGGAAATCTGGCATGTCATTTTGAAGCAAATCTGCAAAACTCTTTTCCAAGAAATGTAGCGCCTAGATTCTAGTTGACAATAGTTTTCTTTTTCTGCCCTGAATTAAATCACCATCAATAAACTATTTAGCTGGTGGAAAATAGGAATTGTGCCGCATTTGGCATCAAGAAGATTAGCTCTTGGATGTATTTAATCTGGATCACACCACTGAAAATGTTTTCAGGAAGGCTGGGGCAGGGGGGAGGAAAGGAGATGCTAAATGCAGAAGAGTGTCGCTTTCTCAGTTCCACGGGTGTGCAAAGCGAATACCCTCAGGTTGGATCCAAAGGCAGATGTGGAAAACATGTTATTTGAATTTCAAAAACTTCCAGCTCATTGCCCAACGGCTGTCAGACCTGCTGAATCTCACCACAAAGCAGGTTGGAGAAGCTGCTTAGCCTTTGACAGCTTTCGCCTGAGCCACGAACAAGCCCGAGGGATGTGCTGGGACCAGCGTCTGGACTGGCAAGAGGGAATGTTGGGGGGAGCAGCAGAGAGGCTGCTGGCGCATGCAGGTGCCCATCCGCTTCCGGCTGGTTGGATGGCATGTTCCAGGATGCCACACCTGCTGAGCCTGGGTCATGTGTTCTGGAGCCCGAAGGCAGAGATGTCAGAGTCTACAGCCGGGCAGGAGCAGTGACATCCAGACCAAAGCATTTCTGCTGTAGTTTCTGTTTTTTGGCCTTTGGTTGGGTTTATCTCTTGAATTCCTTCCTGGCGCCTGGGCTGCTCCTCATGGGTTTGCTGAACAGATGCACTCCCTCGAGACCGTGTGTCCTTGAAGGGGTGCAAGTGCAGCTCTGCACCTTGGACACAGTGGGCACTTTTAGAGGTGCCATTGGGCAATGGCGGTTGTGGGAAGGGACGGCCTCCTTGGCATTGTGAAGTGACGGGAGTCGTGCAAGTCCACAAGCAACCCCCCTCCTTCTCCGTGAAAAGGCTCCCATGATGAATGCCCAAAATCAGGAGGAAGAGAACAAATAGAGGAGGCTGGAATGGTGGAATCGGGGATCTCTGACAACGTTTTTTCCAAATGTGAACAAGGGATGTAGCGGAAATGTAGGCACTCGTGTCATGAGGCCATCCTTCAGCCTGAAAGTGGAGCATACTTTGAGACACATTATGGGATGGAGTGTGGCTCTGCCAACCATTCACACGGTTGTCTGGTACAAGTCACGTGAAACTAGCCCAGTGGCATTTGCTTCACTCAACCTCACCTGTCTTAGTGAATGTGCTGGAATGTCAACATGGTTCTTTTCGAGACTCTAGTAGGACCCACAACCACTTTTACTCTCAAACGTCACCCTTCTCCCTGTATGCCCCATCTCTGTCCCTGACCCTCTGTCCTTCGAGGGAGCCTTTTCTGCACCCAGTTCCTCTGAGTGTCTACTGACAGAAGAGGTTCTGTCTTCCAAAACTCTGTGCTTCTGGGTTTAGCATAACTGTTGTGATTTTAAGAGCTCCCCTCCTCCTCAGCAACCTAAAAGAAAGGGGCTTGCATGGCTAGAATCCACGTAAGTGATGAGCATCCAGACTTCATTGTAACAAAAGATGGTTTGAATCAAAACTGTCTGGCTAATGAGGACTTCCAGGGAAGGTGGTGGGTCTGCACGGGAACATCCCGTTCACTGGCATATTGTGTCATGCTCTGCTGGGTATGGCTTTAATTTGATGCTATGTTAGCGCTTGGCACTTGGCCAATTTTAATTCTCTCAGAAAAGCTGCCAGCACAGAATGGCATCGTGGCAAAGCAAGCCGGACCTTGAGGGGGTAGGGAATGGCAAAGAAGGCCGTCCGCTTCCACAACGGTGACTTAGGTGCATGGGCTTGAGTTGGGACTCTCCCCTCACTCCCACTCTGGTACTCCCAGCATGGGCTGTAGTGAGGCCAGTGATGGATTTGCCTATCCCAGTTTGAAAGTAGACACAGATGTCCCCACTGAATATCTGGAAATGATCCAGGTGGGCTGATCCTTGAAGGTGCCGCTGGATCATGGATCTCTGTTCCTCTGCCTGTTTTGGGGTTCCAATGAGCATTTTGCTTGTGGGTGGAGGGGGTCAGAATGATAATTCCACGAGGAAAGGTTTAAAGAGTTGGGCATGTTTAGCTTTGATGAAGAGGACATAGGATAGCCATAGATCTGAATAGCTGCCATGTAGATGAGGGAGCAAAGTAGCTTACTGTTGCTCCAGAGGTAAGACCTGAAGCAATGGGTTGAAATGACAAAAAAGCGCAATTCAAACTAAGGGCTCCATCACACCTATTCCCCCCCACCCCCCGTTTTGCCTCTGCATTTTTTACCTCCATTTCAGAAACGCTGCAAGCACTCAGAATTGTAGCTATACTGGTGAACTCTCTTTTTGCTATTGTGCCTTTGCTCTCCAGTTCATTGGTTCTTGTTGTTGATGGACATTGTGATGGACATGGCAGACTTCCCCCCTCGCTCATTGGAGCTCCTATTAGAATTTACAAAAATGCTTACATGCTCGTACTTTTAAAGACCAAGAGATGAAACTTGGGATCTTGAGAACTCTTAAGCAGAGCTTTCGGCATGCCAAGTTTGAGTCAGATTGGTTCATCCCTTGATTTTTAAAGAATTTTTTAATCCCCCCCCCTTTAAACCCTTCTCCAGATAGTTCGCCAGTGTGTTCTTCTACCTGTTTGCATTTGTGAAGGATCGATTTTCCTTTACTTTGATCATGCGAAGCTGTGCATCTCCAGTTCATAAAATAGAGATCTGCTGGTTCCCTTACTCCAGAGTAAATCCCATTGATTTCAACTGCATTTACATCCAAGTCATACTAAAATCTGATGCTGGCTTATCTTTGAGTAAACCCCATAGAACAGAGAGAGACTTTCTTCTGAGTAAACAGAAGTAAGACCTCAGAAGTAAGCCTAGGGGTGCAGAGCACTTCTTTCCAGTTGGCTGTTTTAGACTTCTAAAAAAAGATTCTGAGAGACCACCCTATCTATTAAAAGTCATTTCTATACCTGTTGACTCTTTGCTCATCCGTGCAGTGCCAGTGGGAGTGGGACAGGATGGAAGAGCTCAATGCCTGGATGGCCGGGGGCGGGGGGGGGGGGGAGGTTTGGAAGAGTGATGGCAGAAGTTGGGTGGATTGTCAGGAACCCCAGCAGGCTCCTTGAGGGCCTCATCCTGACAGAAAAGGGGAAAGGCCGGCTTCGTCCTCGCTTCCTTCCCTGCAGCCTTTTCTTTTCGTGCTTCTCTTTCATGATCCAGGTCAGATGCTGTGAATCCAACCCTACTTGACAAAGGAGGATTTTCCACTTTGTAGGGTCCTTTCTCCCCTCCAGAACACTTTGAGTCCGATTCTGTAGCCAACTGTGGATCCACCTAATAGTTGTTCCATCTAGCCCACTTTTAGCTAGCTTGTGAATCAGCATGTCATGGGGCACTTTGACAAAAGCTTTTCTGAAGTCAAGATATACTATGTCCACAGCATTCCCTCAGTCCACAAGGGAGGTTACCAGATCAAAGAATGAGTTCAGATTAGTCTGGCAGGATTTGTTCTTAACAGATCCATGCTGGCTTCTAGTAATCACTGCATTGTTTTCAAGGTGATTGCAGATAGACTTCTTTATAATCTGCTCCAAAATTTATCCAGGGATGGATGTCAGACTGACTGGTCTGCAGTTCCCAGGTTCCTCCTTTTGTTATTGTTCTAACAGATCAGGATTGAAGAAGCAGTTTTAAAGCAAAGAACAGTGGTTGAAAGGGGGGGCAGAGCCATGCTAGCTGTGTGCATCGGAACTAAAAAACTACACATGGACGTCTAAGCCCCCAACCCCACCCCCACTGACCATTAAGTCCAGGGTATAGAACGTCTTAGTTGCACCATGAGGTGGGGGAATCTGTAGTCCTCCCCCATGTACAAACACATTGTGGCTCTCTTCCAATCTCTGCCCCGCCAGAGCACAAGGAGATGCCTCTAACAACATGTAAGATCGCCATGGAATACGTGTTTCCCATACGCAAGGGTCCCATGATTCCTCCATGAAACGCTGGAGGTGGCTTTGGGATTCCCCCTGCAGCCTTTGCCTCTCAGGCCATAGCACCACCTGCATTTTGAGCCCCCCCACCCCCAGGCTCTGGCCAAATCAGTCTAGTTCCGCTGCACGCTGTAACCCGTCTCTTTCCTTGGCCAGGAATGGACGCCCCTGCCAACTCTAAGAACAACCACTGCCTTGATGCAGCCAAAGCCTGTAACCTGAACGACAATTGCAAGAAGCTCCGTTCAGGCTACATCTCCACCTGCAGCAAGGGGTTCTCTGCCACAGAGCGCTGTAACCGCCGCAAGTGCCACAAAGCCCTGCGCCAGTTTTTTGACCGGGTGCCCAGCGAGTACACCTACCGGCTGCTGTTCTGCTCCTGTAAGGACCAGGCGTGTGCCGAGCGCCGCCGGCAAACCATCGTTCCCGACTGCTCCTACGACGACAAGGAGAAGCCCAACTGCCTGGACCTCCGGAACCAGTGCCGGTCTGACAACCTCTGTCGGTAAGGATGATTCCTCTTTCGTCTGCCAAGGACAGGTGCATTGTTTTGAGGTTATGAGTCTGAGCAGTTGCTTCTTGGTTGGTGGGTTGGTGGGTTTGGTTGCAGTACTAAAGGGATCCGATCCGGGGCCTTGCACTGCAAGATATATACAGTACCTGCTGCAATGCTTAGGCTTTTATTCTGCCCTAGGCTGTGGCCACGAGAAGAGAAATGGGGTGTCACCTCAATAGAGAATGAGTGTCACGGACCGGGAGCCTTGATCAGACAGACATGTAGAGCTTTTGTTTCCTGAATGGGATTCACGTGCAGGTCTTGGTTGGCAGTGAGCAGCCGATACGATTCCAGTCCATGCTGTGAGCTGCGTCTGCTGACTCCTAGGCCAGCAGCCCCCAACTCGCTTCTGGTCCCTACAATGGTAACGTGGGAGTGCCTGAGGAGTTAAAAAGTGCATTGAGACACACGCACACACCCCCACACACCCCCAACACACACTTGTGGAAAGCCAGTCCCTTCCACACCCAAAGCCCTCCTCTCCCCATTCCATCCTCCCAACTCAAACCTCCAAGCAGAGATGTTGCTCCTGGGTTTTGAGGTCTCGCGTGGCCAGAGCAAGGAGGCCCTTTTCCCCTCTTGGCTGTAACCCTGTCTCCCTTCCGCTTGCTTGGAGGGGAGAAGGCGGGGAGGCCTCTTCATGCACATCCAGGGAGGTAAGACTTGTGTGGCCTGGCACATGCAGGCTGATCCAGAGCTTGAGGGCATGGAGGTTTTCAGGGGAAGCACAAGACATCCCACTGAGTTGGCTTCTTTCCTCAGCTGGTTGAGGTCCTGATGGCAGAGCAGCTTTGGCCCATTCACAGGCTGCAAAATGTGGATTTTCTTAACAAAGTTTCAAAATGTGGCAGGAGACGCCTGGAAAGCTCTTGAGCCACTTAGGTGACAAAATAGAACTAAGCAAGAAAAGGAAAAACCTCAGCAATGTAGTGCTTTGCTTTTGAGGTATACTTACGGCTGGAGTCTTTGTCATCCTTTCTAAATTGGGGCTCCAGCGTGTTTGGAAGCAGCACGTTGTTTTTGAGCCACAGCCGTGCCGCTCCACCGTGCCTTTGGTGCATCCTGTGAGGCTTCCTTCGGCCTTGTCCCCATTGCTCCTCATTGGTAAAACCTCTTTCCCCTGCCCCCCCCCCCTCCTCCCACCTGACAGTCTCCTCTGGCTTATGAAAGTTTGTGCTGGAGGAAAAATGTATCCCAGAGTCTTGTATCCCCCCTGCCATCGGCTTGAGGTCCTGGAGGCCGGGTTCGGAGGAAGGGCAAATGGTTGCTGTGCTCTCCAGCTCTCTTTTGTGGCCACGCCAGGTCAGGCACAGGTCTGCCTGCTCCGTGCCCCTTGGGGAGGGGGCTGATACCGGCTTCTTCCTGCTTTGTCTCTGAGATTTCTTGTTGTTGAAATTGTTTGTGTGCATGCATAGGCATTGTCGGTTGATGTGTTTGCTTGTAAATGGTTTCTATATTATGTGCATGTTGTATTTTTAAGGCACTTAATCTCTGTAAAGGCCCAGAGAGCTCTGGCGGTTGGACAGTATAGAAATGTAGTGAATGGATGAAACAACGAAGGCCGGTTCCCAGTTAAGCAACCAAAGCGGCCCCTGGAATGCAGCGCAGAGGCTCCCTGGCCGCTTTTGCCCCATGAGTGAAGAAAGGCGAGGCCAGGTCCCAGAGTTTGCCTTGCGCTGCAGTCCAGAGAGGAAGCTGTTGCTTCTTTCAGTGGCGGATTGATTGCAGACTTACACAACATTCAGAGACCAAACACCTAGTGGGTTTCCATCTTCAGAAGATTTTTTTAAAAAAAATCCTCCCCCCTGGGCAGAAGTGAAAGCTGTCCACAGAAATGAGTGGAGAAATCTAAGACGTTAACATAGCAGTAACTGGGCATCGGATGCCCCCTCCATATCTCAGGAACAAAGGCGAACCAGCCAAGGGAAGGACTCGTTTTGTATGGGAAGAAATGGTTTGTGTGCATGAGTGGTTTGTGTGCTGCGCATCCACACTCCAGTCACTGGAGCAGAAGGCCAAGGTGCGCAGCTGAACCCTAGATTTGGACAGGGAGGAGGCGTGAGGGGGAAATGGAACGTGAAGGGGTGTGTGTGTGTGTTTGTGTGAGGCAGTTTGGGCTGGAAATTCAAAGCGCCTTCAGACCCACCCTGGACCAACAGTATTTTCGCTCCTCAGCCTCATCCCAGCCTCGAAACGGCAATAGGGGTAGCGTGCTCTAGGTCTGCAGCATGTTCTGGATTGGGGCCCCATGGCTGCTGCTGCTTCTCCAGAGCAAAAGGACATGTCTTTAAAGGAGGTGGCTTGGAGCTGCAGACCAAAAGCTGGCGGCACTGGAGAAAAAGGCTGCTTCTTGTGCCCCCAGTTAAAAGAGATGGTGCTGCCGTTCTGCCTTTCCCTCCTTAACATACATATATTATGGAGGAAAAGGAAAACCTGGGAGGTTTAGCAGCGGAAGGTGATGTTGTCCAGAGTCTATGGAGGTGTCAGGCAGTGGGCCAATGAAAGCTTCGTCTGGGAGCACCCGAAGGGCTTGTTAGGCAGGGAATGCTGGAGCCTTTGCTGGGGAAGGGAGCGGAATCATGGGGGAGGGATGGACACAGGCAGGGGCAAGGGTGTCTGAGGAGATCAGAGAGACCAAAGTCACAAGTGATGTTAAAAGGAGGCGTCAAACTGCTGGCCAAGGGGGAAACATCATTAGTGCCAGACTTGTCTGGCTGCATTGTGGCTTCCTGCTCTGCCCTGTCTATGCAGTTTTGTCTGTCTGTCTGTTTCTCAGGCTGCCCAATCTCCCCTGGCAGCTTCATCGGCCAGCTGGCATTGCTGTGATGGAAGGCAGTGGGGGGGGGGGGAGGCAGCCCAAAACTCCTGCAGTGACTACTGAGAAGCCTCAGCACTTGCTGGGCTTTGTGCTGGACTTCCACATCTTGTGGCTGCCCAAAGAAACCCTCCCCCAACCCACACCCCCATGTCAGGATTGTCAGCATTGGTTGATTCGTGCCTACAGCTTTTTCTTCCTAGTATCCTGTGGAAAGCAGTTTGGGGGATCAAAGCGTTACTGACCTATATGGTTTCTTTCCATATATTTATACAGGTTGTTCCTAGTGGAGAACTGAGATCCCTTTTCAGGATGGGGAGTTTGGATGACAGGGAGTCCAGAGCTAGGCCAGTTTCATAAGTTGAAGGCATATTTATTTTTGAAGAGCCCCACATTGGCTAGCGATGCATGTGTGAGAACTTCCTTCCGCTCTCTGTCTTCCATTCACAATATTTGCATATGGGGCACCAGCCGTGAGAGAAGGAGAGAGGCTCAAAGGTTCTTTGATTGTCTCATGTCTGAAATGTCCTTAGAAGGGGGCTGAAAATCCTCTTTTCCAGCACAGAGTGGCGTTGATTGTGTCCGTAAAGAACATCACGATGCCTGAACTGCATGAGAAGGCTTGGAGGAACTCCATGGAGCAACTCAAACAGAAACCTATTCCCTGACAGTCCTGCAAATAGCTCAGAACCCGCTTGAACCCTTGTGCCCATTCTGAGGGTGACTGGCAACCCCTGGATTGCATGAGCCTTTCCCCTAAGTGTGCCCCAGAAGTGTGGCCCAGAATTCGTTTGCAGGAGTTATTTGCCACTTGGACATCACAGTTAGGGACAAACAACACAAGGGTGTAAAAGCATGGCAGGAAACCCCAACTATTTTCTTAAAAAATGAAGAAAAGCAGGAGCCCCTTGGGATGCTGCAATTTGGAACCAGGACCAGCAGGTTGTTAACCACACTAGAGATTTTTCCTTTCAAAATCCCCCAGCTGCTCTCCTCTTTCACTGCTCTCTGGGCTCCAGATGCACGGGAAAACAGCCCCCCTGGAGCCCTACGGGGGAAGAAACTGCTTGGAGGTGGGCTGGAGATTTTGAGTAGGGAAAGGGTTAAGCACAGACCACCAATCTTCTGCTCAAAATGGCTGTCTCCTGAGGGCTGCTTTTCACTGACACAGCTACCACCGAAGCCACCATGGTTGGGGCTTATTGCATGCATGTGAATGTCGTGTGTGGCTTATCCCTTGGCGACGGAGACTAGAGGAAGCCTCAAGGGTGCCTCGACCAGGTTCCCTGTCCTCTTCGACTGAATGGGGAAAGATGGCAGGAGAAAGGTGCAATGCCCTCCCTCCTCTCCATCCTCACTCAACTTTTCCTCACTTGGCTTTTCGTGTCTTCCCTGCAGCTGCTGAGATTTCTGACAGACTCTTTGCATTGTGGCTCTGATTGTAGTGGACAGGTTTTAGCTCCCAGAATATAAAACCCTTTGCAAAACCATAACCTCCGCTCAGGGGAAAGAGAAGGGGAAGGATGAAAAGAGCTGATTTCAGCAGCTGCAGTTTGCTGTATTTTTCATCTTGCATCAGCAAATCAGGACCACAAATAATCTGGTCTTCAAATGCTTCGCTGATGCTGAGGCTCGGTAGAATTTCCAATCTTCTACAAAGCTGCATTTCCCCAGTCTCCAGAGGCAAGGAAGGAGAGAGTTTCATTGTTCATGGGTTTCTTCTGTACTTCTTACTTGTTCTTCTTGCCCACCAAAAGAAACCGCTGAAGGGAAATTTTCATAGCAGCCTCAAACCCTCTGCTGCTATGGGCAAAAGGCCCTTCATGTAGAGTTGGGGTCTGTGGAACAAAACGGAGCAGCGTGGTTCAGCTTTCGCATCCTGCCGTGCCACGAGAGGGGCACCGACCGGCCGGCTCGTTACAGGTTTAGCCAGGGAATATGGGAAGTGACCCGCGACCAAGGATTGCCTCTTGATCCGACAGAAGGAAGAGGCTGAAGACTATTCTTAATAGAAGGAGGCATGCCTCCCACCCCTCACCCAAAAGGCCACTTCCCATTCACCTGTGGAGTCTCTGCTGTGGCCATAGCGGCCATCATTAATGCAGTGGGGGGAAGATGCAATTTCCCCTGCCTTGGGGAAATCGCGTGTTTCTCCCTGCCAATAGGGGCCTTAAAGACCCTATTAATGCGTTAATAAAGCCTTTAAGGCCCCTATCGGTGGGGGGTGGGGGCGGGAGAAATGCACAATTAATGTGTTAATAGATCCCTTAAGGCCCCCATTGGGGAGGGGGGAGAAATGTGTGATTTCCCCAAGGCTGGGGAAATTGCGTATTTCCCCTTGCTGCGTTAATGGCGGGTGGAAAGGGCATGATCTGGAAGCCAGGGTGGACCCACTCCTGAGTGCTCTTGAGGGCTCTCAAGCACTTGGTCTGTCCTAGCACTGGGCATGGGGGCGTCCGCTGCCCTTGCAGACCCAGGCGGACTCTCGCAACAGTCCTAATACTAATCAGTAAATGATGAAAATGATGGCCTACTCATGTCCCAGATGATTCTGATAGATAGATAGATAGATAGATAGATAGATAGATAGATAGATAGTGCTTTATTGTTTCAACCAGTGGTAAAACAAATCATACCTTCAGAAATTTTGCTCTATACATTTGAGCTGCAAGAGCAAAGTTGGCCAATGCCAATAGAACAGTCTTGCTATTGCATGTAAACAAAAAGTGTATTCTTTCTGAATCGGACCAGCTGGACCTTTTCTCAAGAAAACAATCTGAATATTTAGAACGAATTTCAGCAGTAGAATGAGTAATGAGGCAGATCTTCCACTTTGCCGCTACGGCAAGGGCAGAGTCTAGAGGCATAAGGAATTTTATTAAAACACCCTTCTAGAGCTGCTGTTTTCATTTGTTGCATCTTTAATCGTACAAGGGCTGATCTAAGACAAGGGTTAGAAATTAGAGTCAGGTAGCGTTCACATTTGAATTTAAGCTTAGTCTCTGTAAACCAAGGTGCGATCTTATTACTTGCAACTGCACAGAGATCCATTTGGATAGAAACACTATTAACCCTCTCCTTAAAGACCTCTTTGCTGTGAGCTAAGTTCAAAGTAGTAAAGTATTAATAAGAAAAACCATAATAATGAATTTGAGGAATCAGTTTCTGAAATCAAGATGATGTATTTGACTAATTGGCTCTAAAAGACACATTTTAGGTAATCTGGTTAAAGGGGGAAAAGGTCTTGAGCCAGTAGTTAAAGGCCCTGATGACAGTAATAGATTTAACTGCTGTTAGCCAGTTTCTGAGTGTAAAAATGGAGCAGAAGTGCACCTTGTTACACCTAGAATTGTCCTTAGCAATTTATTTTGAAACATTTCCATATATCGTATGAAGATTTCAGAGCCCATAATTCTCCTCCATATATAAACTGAGGGATAAGTTTTGATTTCAACAAAGTTAGCATTGGGTGGATTTGGTAACCTCCCCTTGTGCACCAGAACTTCAATAGTCCGTTTAATTGCTGGTTTGTCTTTAATTTCAAAGATTTAAAATGGGTGTCCCAGCCTCCTGAAGCTGAAAAAAGAACACCCAGATAGCAATATGAGGATACATGCTTGATAGAATGGGTATTTATTCTCCATTTGTGTAATGGAGATCTGTGTCCAAAGACCATGACTTTGGTTTCCCCAAAGTTGATAGGTAGTAAATTATTTTGGGAATATTCAGCCAATGCTGATAGTAGTCTATGTAAACCAATCTGGGTATGGGAGATGAGGATCAGGTCATCAGCACAGAGAAAAAAGGGCAGTTTCCTTGCTTCTAATTTTACTGGGGGAAAAGAATCACCAGTCAAATCAAGAACTATATCATTTACAAATAGATTAAAGAGAAGAGGGGCCAGGACGCATCCCTGTTTAACTCCTCTTATATTCTTAAGAAGGGGCAGGGAGGGCGGCTGCTGCCCAGGCTGAAAGCACAGTGCTGAAGGCACAGTTCCTCCCATGCCTCCCAGCCCTGATTTTGGAAGATCAGGGTGGTTCAGTGCACTGGTGTCCATGTGGCTCTGTGATCCACCACTGAAAGTGTTGTGAGGGGTGTGTGTGTGTATGTGTGTGTGTGTGAGAGAGAGAGAGAGACAGAGACAGAGACTGAGCTTAGGGGCTCTAGGAATCATTGTCATCTACGAGGCATGTAGGGTTTGCCTTTTGATTTAAAGACTAGATCCTTGAGTGCGTGTAGCTCCAAGAATGGAACAACTGAAATGTCCAAACCTGGCAGTTTCCTTATCTTGCCCAAGCTGAATGCAAGAGACATGCAATCTCCATGCAGAATCCATTCAGTCTCCAGTTGAAAAAAGTATTTTCAGCTCTGCAGCTACCTTGCTCAAGGCTAACCACAATCTTAACACAATAATAAGTCAATTCTTGCTGAATAATTAAATAGAGAACTTTCATAAGTATTGACTTAATGTGACAGCAAGTCTATACCAACTCAGGGTTTGCTTATGTAAACACAATCTCTGTTCAGCTTAGTTAGCAGTTCAATGGGATAGAACAGCCCTTCAATTAAAAACAAATGATCCATGCCTTTAATTCTTCCCTTCTCTTACCAGGTAATAATAGCCTTTTGACATAGGTGGGGGATGCATGGGAGACCACAGTGAATTGCAAATAGACTCAGTAGTAGTAGAAGAAGAATCAAACACAGAGTTAGGATTTGGAACAGAAATCTTTGGGCAGCACAGTCCACACCTGGTCTGCCCCACAGGAGAACCGCCCCACCCCCATGCCTCACCAATGGAGTGGATAGCTCTCAAATATTGAGACAGGATAAGGTGTACATTGGCTGTTTTGGATGGGATTTGCTTGCCCTCAGGCTCTGACCATATTAGGGCCAAGAAGAAATCTTCCCATAGGCTAAATTGTCTGGTAGTCCTGATCTGGTCTGCACCTTCTGCTGTAACATGACGTTTGGCTCTCATGACTGTAGCTCCTTTTGAAGGGTACCTGTTCTCTAGACTGCCCAGGTTGATCTGTGGGGACCAGGTGGGTGAGTGAATAACTTTGGAATGGGAGTTGGGCTCTATGTTCCTCTGGTCCCTTGGGAAAAAAAACCAACAACTTCATTTCATGGTATATTTAGACCAGGTTCAAACTTGCCTGCAGACTCCAAGATTTATTTTCTCTTGATTACATTACATTTGATGACTGGTGGGAGAGTCAACACTACTGGAAAGCATTAATGACCTCTGAGGTGGCAGCAAGCGAGTTCTGTCTGTGATGATTTCCCTGTGGCTCACAAAGACAAGTTGCACCCTCCCGCCCACAGTAGGGGGATCAGAAAATTGACAAGGTGGCAGGGTTGTAGGGATACTCACTAGTGCTACATACATGCTAAATAGTATGACCACTAGTAGAGCAGGAAAGAACTACTTTAATCCAAGCAGGCCAATTTAGATCAAGGCTCATGAGCAACGTGACACAGTGACCCACAGGCTGTTTAAGGCATGAATTGCTGGGGCCGAGCAGCAGCAGCAGCGAGTGAGTGTACTACCTCCCATACACTCGTCACTTCTTCTTTCAGTCAACAACTCAGGAATGCCCCATTTCTGGGTTGTGACTGTGCCATCTGAACCTGAAACCCTGCATTGTTTGGGTTAAACAACCCAGAGTTAACTCAACAATCACTCATGATTTGTTTTTGGGTTACATTTGGATTGTTTAACCCTAAACAACCACGGTTTTGAGTTTGTCCATCACGACAACAAATGGGAAATGCACCGTTCCTGGGCTGTTGATTAAAAGTGGAAGCAATGAGTGCACAGAAGGTTGCACACTTGGGCCCTTTTTACACCATAGGGGTGTAGAGGGCGGGGAGCGGGCGATCCTGGAAGTAGCTACTTTCGTGATCATCGTTCTGAAGGCACATCATATGGATGCGACGGCCTGGGCTGCTCCTGGGCTGTTGCAAATCGCGCCTGCCATTTTTTTTACACGGAGAAGAGTGCAGTTGTGCTTCAACGCAAAAGTAAGGTTTTTTTAAAAAAGCGTGCGATCGGGCCTCCTCCCCCGCCATCCTGAGGATGGTGAATTGGCTGCCCCCCCTTCTGATGGCTTTGGAGCCACGCAGTGTGGCTCCGTGGCCATCGATGCTGTTGTGCTTACTCGTGAGTAAGCACGGCAGCACCGGGACAGGCGGCCACATTCTTCCGCAGTCCCGGGAACTTCTCGGGGCTGCCAAAGAATTGGGATTTTCATGGTTCCCGGGAACCAGGAAAAATCCCATCCCCCTTCGCCCCTGGACTCCCTGTGCCTCATTTGGACTCACAGGGAGCAGCTGGGGGCCAACCCAGGCGTTTCACCTAGTGTGGAAAGGGCCTTGCTTGCTGCCTCTCAGCCCTGACAATTTCTGGGTTAAACAACCCAGAAGTTGTCATGACGTACAAACTAAGCCATTGTCGAGGTGCATAGCAAGGCAGTGGAGTCTCTTACTTGGACAAGCATCAGTTAGGGAGAGGGGAGAGTCAGCATGTTTAGCATTTATCTAGCTTCTTGGGCATTCATGATCTCTGAACCTGTCCAAAAGCCCTACTCAGTTTTCTGAACTGCATCTTGCTGGTGGGTGGGCAGGGGATGGTTGCTGGTTGAAGCTTGCCTGTGGTCACCTGCTGAATTCACAGCAGAGACGAAATCTGAATTGGGCCCAATCTACATGGAAATGGTTTCCGAAGCATTTTCTGGTTATATACAGATTTTCATGAAATTGCTTCAGTCCATTAGTGGCACATGAAGCAAGAAAAGCGGAGTAAACGCTACCTAAAAAACTGCTTTCACAGGTCAAATGACTTTGGGGTTGGTTGAGTGGAGTCCAGTGAGTGGAACTGAACATCCTAAAGCCCATAGGGGCTGCTTTGCAAATGAGAGAGGCCTGCTCACCGGCCCTTTTGATGTTCCCCTGCTCAGGGAAGTTTAACGGAAGAGAGGAGTTATGTCCCCATAGTTTACCCCACACCTCTCCCCTTGCATCCACCAGGACTGTGGATTAGCAATATCGAAGCCCTGCTCCCGGCATGACTTACTACCCCAGTACAACTCAATTATGCCTATCATGCTAATGCGACATTACACAATTGTGTGATTACAGGACTGTCACGTATCATTGATGAAGCCTCCTTTCTGCACAGAAATGAAACCCCGCAATTGAGAAATAGTGCAAACAGGACAGACAAGCAGCAAAATAGCGCTGCTGCGAATTAGTGCGAAGTTGGAAAAGAAGCCTGTGTCCAAAGTGACTATGGCCAATGGGGGAAAAAGGAAATGGGGGAAAAAGGGGGATGCCCCCCCCGATCCTTGACCAGGTCACAGGCATCCCTCTAAGCACACCCAGTATGCAGGATTTAATTCGGGGCATGGGGTACACAACAGCTAAACTGTGTGGGAGTTGCATTTGAGGAAAAAAGACACACTAGGAGGGCTTTGCAAAAATAGACCTTTTGGGGAGGGCAGCTGTGGGGTTGCTGCGGAATGGTGACAATGTCATGTGTCACAAATGACCCTGATGTGCTCTTGCTCCGCAGTAAATCACCCGTGTATACTGGTTCCCTGGGGATTGTGTCCTTCTGGGTGCTTCCAGATGGACGACTTCTAGCTCTGCCAGTCCACACACATTGTGCAGCCGTTCCTTTTCTACGATTTCTGAGGGTCCCCAAACCTTCCATTTGAACCATTGGTTTGATTCCTTTCCTCCATAAAAAGAAGAAAGCTCGTTTAATGCTCCTTGTAAATGTTGCTTTTGTTGTGTGCAGTTTTAATTCTTCTCTCTTTGACTTCAGTTGTGTGAGAAAGAGGTGAATGCATCTTGCATTTACTCTGGAATGTTCCACATGAAGCCATAAAAGGGGTGGACTTCATACTTCAGAGTAAGCAGTGAGATTGCTGCATTTTAATGTTTGCCTTCCCCAGTTTGGTCCAGTAAGTCATCAGGAGTAGACTGATTTGGGCAAATCAAGATTCAAACATGCTTCACTTCCAATGCACTCTCTATTTTTAAGGCACCTGGAACTGAAAAGAATCACGGTCTCTAAAAGACCCACAACAACAACAACAACAACAACGACGTAGAATGAAGAGAGGCAGGGTAGCTTCCACCAGAGAATTCAGAGACGCTTGCATGCTTCAGGCACAAGCTTTTGTAGTTCGCAGCCTATCGAATGCACACATGCTGTGACTTGGAGCAATTCCATTAGTATTAGAAGGGGGAAGTTGAAGCGCCAGACAATGGATCCCTGATTCGAGAAATCCAGATTCCAGAAATGGAATGGCCTTGTTTCCTGGGCCTGGATTGGCTCAAGGACCACATTTGAATTGCATCTGCTCTGTCAGTCAGGGAGGGAAGGGAGTCAGGCAAAGCACTCCACGCTGGACCGCTTCCGAAAGCCTCCCCCAAATAAATCCACAATGCAAGTTAACCCCATCTTGGTAACCCTTGTGCAGGTTTTCATGTTGACATACATACTGCTGACTCTGTCATTAGGACAAGCAACTTTTGTTTGCAGTAATTCTGTCATCTCACACCAGGTGCCTCTGAACATGTGCAAAATGTTTTTTCCCTAATCAAGGGTCATTACATTTTGTTTTCAAGCCGTGTTAGCACAGGCACAGCACCTTTGCTGCTGAGGATAAAAAGAGATCCCCAACGGCTAAGTATGTTACAGAAGGCACAGAAGGCCTTTCACTTTGAGGAACACACATTTGAAAAGCAGAGGCCCTCCCACAGCCAGGGCTGGCCGTCCCATGAAGCAGGCTGGAACACCCCCCCCACACACACACACACCTGAAGGCAGCAGAACGGGAGGAGGGGTGAATTGCACTGTTCCCCTGCTCTACCCTAGTGATGCTAGCGGGGGCTCCGGAGAGCCCCTCAGCTCCTACATTCCCACTGTGGCCAATGCTGCAGTGACAAGAGCGGCCAGTGGGGCTCTGTGCCCATGGAGAACCTTCCAGCACAAGCCCATGGGTGGGCGGGCGGGCAGGCAGGCAGGCAGGCTCTTTGCAGAGCGGGTGGCTGGCAGGGTAAGGCCAGAATGCTGGACTCTGAGGAGGCCCTTCTGTCGAGTCGGGCATTGCGGGAGGAGGGTGGGTGCCCCAGGAGATTGCCTGCATGGAGGTTGAGGCGATCTCCTGGGACACCGCTCCCTCCCACAATGCCTGGTCCTGTGGAAGGAGCCCCTCAGAGCCAGGTATTTGGACCACACCAGCACTCTGCTTTCTACAGCTGCCATGGCTCTTCAGGTGGCCGTGGGAGGGGGTGGCGACAGCGGAGGCATGGCTCTCCTCCCCCGCCTCAGGCCGCTGGCCCTGCCTGCAGCCACCAGTGGTGCAACGAGGTAATTGTAGCCCCTGGGCTGAGTGCTCTTCTGTAGGCCCCTTTAGACAGCCCTTTAGACAGTCTGTGCCTGTGAAGCACATCACAAATACTTCTCTTCATCCCACAACCACCATTATTCCATGCTTTGCAGCTACTTAGAACAACAGCAAACCTTGATTTAAACGCACGCACGCACATCCCTCTGAGCAGGTGCAGTTTTGCTGTGTAAACTCGCTCAAATAATAGCATCATCATGTCTCCCGACGTAAAATGGAGTCTGCTTCTCCTCACTTGCTGCTCCTCTCTGGGTGGTTATTTGCACCCTCCTGGGCTCTGGCCCCAAGGTTCAGCCCTAGCTGCACCCCTGCCTGAGCCTTCGAAGGAGGGCTGCTTTGAGTGGAGGTCTCAACAGCCGGTCACCGTTTGGACACCGGAACCCCTCCCCGTTATTTCACCGTTTCCTTGGCCTAACTCTGGAGGAGACAGGGCTGCTCTGCCCGGGGCCACCTCTCACCTGGCAGGCCCCTGCGTTGCCCACAGTCACGTTGAGAGGCCTCGCCTGCTGCTCCCGCCGTCCAGGACGCTGCCCTCTGCTGATCTGCAGAGCCACCTGGCCAGGGGTTGGGGCGGCCACGTCCTGTGGCAGAGGCACGGGGACCCAAGCACGCCCGAGCAATTTCTGCTCTTTGTTTGCCAAGGAGGTGCCGTCCAAGAAGCCCAGCCAAGCCGAGTGTATTTGTCCAGAAGGAAAATGCATTGATGTGATGAATTTGTCAGAGAGGAACAACTGGAAGGTTTAATGAAACGGAGCCCTTGGAGGGGGTGGGATGGGGGCGGGGGCTCATTTTCATCTGTTTTTATTTATATCCTTCTCAAAGTATTTCAGGACAGGAACCCAACCAAGATGTGGACTCTTCTCCTCTCCCATTTTCCAGCGCTCCAGCCAGGTCTCCTCTCTGTTTCGGAGGCTGGACAGGACCACCTGGCTGCCCTCGGAGCAGTGTGCGGCAGCTTAGCCCGACTCCTCTGTAACCCTTGGGCCGCTCGAGTGCTCCCTACTAAGGCATTTAAGGCAGAAATCTGAGAAGCCCATGGGACAGATCCAGCCAGCGTTATTCCTGGCAGTTGAAGTTCCGTCCAATAACCATGAATTCATTGTGCCTAATGGAAAGAGCGACATCTGGCTTGGATATTATGAAAAGATTACCAGCTGGCTTGTCACGTCTTGTGAAAGAAATAACATTTGCCTTGGAGGATGCTGCAAGCCAACAGCAGGGTCCAAGCGAGGGTAGTGACAAAGTTCCATCTGAGTTGGCAATGAACGTGCCACGCTTCCTCCGGGCCATTGATGTGACCCTGACTCTGATCCTGGGATCGGGGAAACAGCCGAATGTTACCATTTAGCTACCTTCCTGGTGGATAAATTAGGGGGAGACAGAATATACTAGAAGTTTCCTGAACTGTATCATATAATGTATACCAGAGGATTCCACATTCCATCTGGAATATTGTTTATTTATTCCATGCCTCCTTTAGTTGGTGGTGGCCTATGGCTTTAAACAAAAACATAGGAATGCATAATTCAATCCACTTGCTTGTAGGGAGCTTTGCAAAACATCTTTGCTATGACTCCAGTCTGGAGTTGGAATAATAACCATACCTGGCATTTATTTAGCCTCGTCTGAAGTGGGCGTGTAACATGTTCCACGAACATGATCCTTACAACCCTTTATGGTAGGCCACTATTACAATTTGATTCCTGTCTCCCTTCTGACTCATATGTTTTGTTTGGCTGGATTTGACCTCTCAGCCGCCTATGATCTCCTATGATCATTTATTGGTGAGAGAATTGATATTGTATCTTGGTTTGAACTACCCTGAAGAAGGACCTTGTAGTCCGAAGCGCTTTGGTAAATTTATTTTCCAATAAACCTCATCTCCATTTCCACCCCTTTGCCTTTGGCTTTTTTGGCTTCCTTCCTGGGGTTCCTTTTCATTTTGGCTCTTGTTAAAGCAGGGTGACAATGGAACTCATGACCTAGGGAGGTGGTGGGCTCTCCCACCCTAGAGGCCTTCATGAGGCAGCTGGACAGCCATCTGTCAGGGATGCTTTAAGGTGGGTTCCTGCATTGAGCAGGGGGTTGGACTTGATGATGGCCTTAGAGGCCTTTTCCAACTACCATTCTATGATTCTGTGACTTCACAACTCTTCTTTCAGAGGCTGTACTAAAGCTACCAATACTTTCCTCTTGGGTAACGTAATTGGCTTCACACTTGTATCAATATCTAGTTTATTCACCTCATCTAGTTGTCCATCTCCCTCAAACACATCCTTGAATTCCCTCTGAATCCTTTCTAGCTTCCAGCTTCATCAGAATTTTATAACTATCCACTATCAATATGTTCTGGAATTCACATCCTGGGCAGCCTTAAGGCCTAACCGTGCTCTCTGGTCATCTACAGCCACAAACTCTAGCCTGTGCTTCTTCTTTTTTTGCTTTTAGGGTTAATAATTTTGAGTTTGCTTTTTCCCACTGGTTTTGATGTAGTGTGATTATACATTCTTAAAAGCTGATTAATCTCTTCCAGTGGAATATTGGGTGTGGATAATGTTGCAAATGGCACCACAGTTTAATTGAAATGGTGATGCTTTATCCCCCAGGCACAACATGGTGACGTATGCTTGTTAAGGTTGCCCTTTGGGCTTTTCCTGCTGTGTTTTTACTACTTGATTTGTTCCACTGGTGTCTTCACCTTCACTGCCAATCTCCCTATTTACAGGGTGAACTCCAGCACTGTGCCTTTTGTGTTTTGACAGACACTTGGATGCATAGTGGTTAAGTTTGTCACAGTTACTGCACAGTACTTGCATTGCTCTGTGGTGTTCACTGTTGGTCTTACATCCAGTTTCTCCTTCTCTTCTTCTGTACTATATAGAAGAGCCCACGTCTGTCCTTCCAGGGCTCTCTCTAATCCTGCCTTCGGACAACTCAGCTGCCCTGCAAATCTCCAAGCTTTTCTAGAAGGTCAAGTCAGCTCTTCCCTCTGCAGTCTCTCTCAACTGCATTCCACAGTGTATTCCATGGATTATCCAGTCCCTTATTAAGGACTCTTTAATATCTCCAATATGGCAACTGGCTGCTAGCATCTTTAAACCATTCCTCAATGCCTTTCCCTATCATTGGTCCCACGTGAAAAAGCTACTTCTTTCCACTGTTTCACTTTTTTTCTGGGGCTGCCGTGAGCATCAAAACTACCTATTATTGTACCCAAGGTACGCTGTGCTTGAAGCATGTTGGCATACAGGGTCTCACTTCCTTCTCTCTCCCTTTTTTGTTTTCACGGACTCCTTTTTATCTGCCATTGCAATGTCCACATAGGGATTAAACTTCTCTTTCCAGATTTTCTATCTGGGTGAAGTTCTGAGCTTGGAGGTTTCATATGCTGCTTCTGCTTCTGCTGCTGCTGCTGCTTCTTCTTCTTCTTCTTCTTCTTCTTCTTCTTCTTCTTCTTCTTCTTCTTCTTTTTCTGTCAATGGCTGGATCTACACATCTGCTTTACAGCAGTATTGAAGTGCACTGATAACTGTTGGGGCACATTACACATTCCATATGCCACTTTCATAACATTATTTCCTGCTATTTATTCCACATTATCCAAAATACTGCAACAAATGTTATTGTGTATCCTACGAGGTATGAATGTGGAAGAGGGCTATAGCGTTACCATGATGGCATTGTAATGATTTGACTCAAGGTGTAGATCCGGCCTAGGATTCAGCTATGGTTGCCACCATGTTTCAAAGGGCATGTTTCAAAGACAAGCATTTTACCGCTCTCTCACCCCTGCCCACTTACAGATGTTTGTGTGTCCTTTAGACAATGTTGTCCGCCTCCTGCATGCCTCCCGCTCCTCCCTCTTGTTTGTCCTTCACAAAATAGACCCCCTTTAATCTGACTTTTTTTAAAAACGGAATGTGCCGCAATCTCCTGTTGTGTGCAGGAACAGCGGCGTGATAAAAATGGCTTCTTAATGGGCCTCATGGTCTTTGTTTACTTCATCTTTCCTCTCCAGGAAGAAAGAGGAAGTAATGAAGGACAAAAGTGGGGACAGGGAAGCGATGGTAAGGAAACACGATTTCCCCCTGTGTGATGGTGCTCAAAGTCTGTGGATTGTACCATATAGAATCAATCAGTCTGCTTTTTCAACAAGTGTTTAGTTTGATTTAAACAAGAGGCTTTTCTACAGAGCTCTCTCAGGCTGTGGCCTCTCTCTCCTCAGGCCAGAAGCAGTGGTTCCCCCTGATCCACCCTTCCCAATACCTGTGGAGGTCTGTGGAAGCGGATTGAACGCTCCTCTGTCCAGGGGCCATAATGAATGCTCCCATTCCTTCTGGATCTCCACTCCTCTGCCCTTTGCTCCGCTGTGCTGTGCCTGGTTTGGTGATTGTACAGGGGGCTTCTGCAGATATGTTCCATGTACAGCTAAATTGTCCACCTCCCTTCAACCAGCCTACTTACTCTAGCTTAGCAGTAATGTGACCTCCATGTCCTAGGGTGCCTCTACAAGAGCGATTTAAAGCTCTTTCAAGGCGCATTAGCAAATTTACCTCTACAAGAGTGGAGCGCAAATCAGGAGTCCAAGCACGTTTTATCTCTGATTATTCGCATTTTTTAATGCGTGTTAAATATCGACTTTTAATTTACCGCGGGAGTAAGAGCGCCTTATATCCATGTAAACAATTTTGTGAGGAGGCGCATTAACGATCAGATGGTCTTGATGTCATGCATAGAACTGCACCTTCGCTGGGAAAACCTCCCACAGGACCAGATGGAGGTGGTTTCATGAGAAGTAAAGTGGGTAGGAAGGATGTGCGGATGTGCACATAATTAGCTATCAGCTTAGACATATTGTTCCCTCGCTTCTTGCTGGTTTCCTGACATGAGCTCTGTGTGTGTGTGTGTATGTTTTACAATGGTTGAGCTCGCTGGGAAGAGGAGGGGGAAGGGACGAAGCAGCATCCCCCTGTCTGTTTTGACGTGTGTGTGTGTGTGTGTGTGTGTGTGTGTGTGTGTGTCTGTGCGAGGCACATTCCCATTTACTCCTGAGCAGTTCACTTGAAATGGAAATTGGGCGAAGAGGGGGGAGAAGCAGCCCTGACTAAAAATAAGTTTTCAAAGGGTGGTGGAGGGGGAAACTTATGGGGTACATTCCCATTTACTCCTGAACAGTTCTGGAGGGGGGACAACTTTATCTGGTGGCGAAATTAGAGGGAGAGAGGTAGCCAAAAAGGTTAACCACATCATTCCCGCAGGTAACCTAGGTAACCAAAGGCAGGACATTCTGGTAGGTGGGGAGAATAAAGGGTGCAAAACCTGTTTGGGCAGTTTTCCACTTTCAGCAACATTTGCATGCATGTCAACAACTTTAAAGCTACTTTCATACAGCCAGTAATGTGCTTCAACGGAGTAAAAGTGATTGTCAGGAGATGTGCATAATCAGGGAACCGGGTGTCAAAGTGAAATCTTGTAGAGGGGGCCCTAAGCAGGAAAATCCCAGTGCTCATCTCCATGTGGAGAGAGGTCACACGAAGGAAGTGGCTGCCCTCCTTTCATGGCTTGACGCCTGTTGGTAGTCGCAAGAGGCTTGGAATGAATGGGGAGGGAGGGGGCAGCCAAGCCTTCTGCTCCATTCAGTCACAGCCTCATTTGTCCCTCCATTTAATTGGATGAGAAATATTTGGAACTAAATCATGCAACCCCTTTTTCTAAAAAACAACCACAACCACAAAAAAAACACCACAACACTATTTCCACCCTTTCTTTTTTGATACATTCTGATGGCTTTAGGCAACTGGCACCGGATAATTCATCTCTGGCTGTAGAAAAGTGACATTTAATTAACAAGTGAGCAAAATAAAATACAATACAAAAGTCCTAGGAGACGCATCTCTTTTCAGATGAATAAGGACTTTTTCTATACTGGAAAATGCACGTTTGTGGCAATTTCAGGCCTGGGTAAAACCAAACTCTGTCGTTTGAATGGCAAAGCCCAGCCCAGCCTTGTTGTCCCTCTTGGTACTGATGTGCTTGGGTGGGGTGCGTTCTTCTTGGGCATGGCTTTGAGTCAGCACTGATGTAAAACCGATTTACAACACTAAGGCTCAATTCGGACGACATATTAAGCAACGGAGGGGAAATAACATACTGATGGTGCGTTAAAGAGGAGGAGCTCCACAGACGACACGCTGCAGCAGGTGCTGCACGAAACCGGCAAACACCCCAGTTGCTAATAGCATATGCGGCTCTGACTGACAGCTTGGCCACCATGTTCTCCGCTCGCCAACCTCCGCTAATCCTCCCGCTGGTATCCCAGCACACACTGTGGCCGAAATCCATGGGCGCCGCCATTGTAACCGATGCTGGACACGTCTCCCAAACCCCATTGGCCGCCTCAGGAATGGGTGGAACACAGCAGCCTCGGGCAAAGAGGCAGCCTGGAGGAACGGCCGCACCCATACAACACCCGCACCCCGCACTGCACCCCAAACATTTCCACCCATGCCCCAGGGAGCCACCCCCACCCACCGTACATGGGAGACTCGGCAGCCGCAAGGGCGACCCACGTCCCCCAGCCTCCTCCCACCGCCCTCCAGGGAATCCACCTGCACACACAGAAAAGAAGGCAAGAGTGGGGTGGTTTGGAAAACTTTATTCAGCAGGGAGCTCAGAAATGGGCAATAAGGCACATGACCACTAGGAAGCAAGGGCAGAGCAAACGGCAAGGACAGGCGCCCAAGGGAAGGGAGAAGGCGACTGGAAGGCACAGCGGTGAAGAGGGGACAGCTGAACCAACACCCCCAGGGAGCCAGACACGGAGCGGGCGAAGGGGAAGAGGAGGAGAGGGGCGGCATGTCAGGGAGAAATGCCAGTCCACAGATGGAACCCCACAGCTGACGCTCACAGGGGGTGGGGGTAGCGCAGCCAGATCCAGGCACTGATGCTCTCACGCACCCGTGATGCCTCCGCACGGGCGTGGCGCTTCCCAACGGGATTCTCGGGGCCCGGCAATGGCTCAATGTCCCGCCCATCCACAGCGATGGCATCGGCGGCAGCAGCCACCCGAGGGAGGTCGGGGTGCTCAGCCAGTAATACGTCCCCACGGGACTCGCAGATGTTGTGCAGGATGCAGCAGCACACCATCACGTCTGGAATGATGTTGGCCTGCAAGTCCAGCAAGCTAAACGGAGCACCAGCTCTCCTTCAGACGGCCAAAGGCACACTCCACGGGCAGGCGGGCACGGCAATGGTAGTAGTTGTATTTACGCTGGACGTTGGTGTGGGGCTAGCAGTACGGGGCCATCAGCCACGGCTGCAGGGCGAACGCCTGGTCGGCCAGGAGGAACGGACCCGCCGCACACGGAAGCAGGCCCGGAAGTCAGGAAGCGCCCCGATGTCAGCTTGGCAGCCAGGGGGAGTTCCAGAAGATGGCCGTGTCGTGGCTCTGGCCGGACGCGCCCACATAGACGTCCATGAAGCGGTCCTTGGCATCCACCACCGCCTGGAGAACCATGCTGTAGAAATGCTTGCAGTTTCTTCGGCCAGCTTCTCCGCAATCATCGTGGTCGCCTCACGGCAGCGAATCAGCAACAGGATGACAGCCCTGAGACAAGGCACGGCCTCAGCTGTGCCAAGGGGCCAGCGGAGGGGCTCCGTTCCGAACACTGACTGCGCAGGCACTCACTCAGGCGCCTCAGCCGAGCACGTAACAAGTCCTCCTTGTCGCCGTCGCCGTGGTTTTGTGTGGCTGCCTGGATTGCCCCCTGCAAGTATGCCGTGGCAAGCCCCCTCTGCTCCATAGTCGCCAATGCCGGGGTGGCCACAGGGGGGGGGGCAGGCAGGATGGGAGGAGCGGTGGGCATTTCGGAGCAGGAGGGCGGAGGGAGGTGGGGCAAGGCTGGCAGCATGGGACAGCCAACTATGGTAGCGTGGGAATGGGAGGGCAGGAGGATTTGTTTTGGCTGCAGCGCACCTGCAAGAGAGGGGAGTGAAAGGAAGTGGCCAGAGTGGGGTGCACGAAGGGTAATCGGCACAGCAGGACGAGGCTATCCTACGACTGAGGGGGGGATGGGCGAGGGCCTCCATGCCGGCGGAAGGACCTACAGCTAGCTGTTGATCAGACGGCGGCAATGCCGGGCGCTGTGTTCCAGTCGTCGAATGCGACGTATGACTTCTCCCAGGGCCACCTCCAGAGCGTGGATACACCGTGGGCCCTCCGCCTTCTGCGGAGGGCACGGCGGAGGGAGCGCAGTTTCCCTGTGAGGCGAGGACAGAAGGGGGAGGGGAGGGGGGGATAGCCATCAGTGACACGGAGTCCACAGCAACGCCAATGCACCCTGCCCGACTGCCCCGTAACCAACCTCCATGCCTCAGGGCCCTTCGGCGTCAGACAATGCGGACTGCGCGGAGCCTCTCGGACCTGTAGGGTGATGCCATCTCGACTGGAGCTGGCTGTAATGAGGGGAGATGGGGCCGGGAACGAGAGGCATCCAGGGTGTGCAAAGGGGTGCTGATGGACATGGCCTTGAGCATCCAGAATGGGCCGAGGGAGGCGCCAGCCAGAGGGACGGGAATCTAAAGGGGCTTTATCATGTCTAGGGGTGGGGGCGACTCAACAACTGTATACCCCTATGGTCCCTTGGCGGATGGGCCTAGGGACCCGTAGGATGACCGTGGCTTAGGCCATGTCGTCCTGGGAGGGTCTTTGGGCCCCCTCCTTGTCCTCCTTTGCCTCTTCCCTCTCTTCCTCTCCCTCTTCTTCAGAGTTGCAGCCCCTTTTCGCCCAGCTGCCTATGCGCCGCTGCTCCTGCCCTCCGGCCACCCCCCCTGCCTTCCCTGAGGCACCTGCTGCTGCCGGCACCACACGTGGGGCCCAATACGCTGCGGCCACTGGTGGGGGCAAGTACTGCTGCTGCGGTGGCGGTGCCATGTATCCGTACGGCCCCATGTAGGGTGCTGTGCGCGCCCGCATGCCTCGGTCGATGATGGCATTGGTGGCCACCATGGCCTCAGTCATCCCGGTGACATGGCGCTCTAGACCTAGTCGCACGTCCCTCCCCGCCTCTCGTATGGCTTGGCCGCAATCTTCCACAGCTTGACTGGCCACACGGTAAAGATGCGCTCCTTGGTGTGCCTGGCCTCCTCTTTGCCCGCCATGCATGTGAACAGCCCGTGGATGCGTTCCCCTGTTGTCTCCGTGACCGTGACCAACTCCCTCGCCACCTGCAGCCGGTCTGCCCTGCGCCTGTTGCGCATCCGGACACACCTCTGCGCGTTGGTCAGGGGACGGGCTTCTTCAGCCGCGGCCACACCATGCTTGCCTGCGGGCGGTGGCGGCGGCTCCTCCTCCGGGGGGCCGCTCCCTCCATCGGCGCATCCTCCGGCTGCGGGGGCCCCTCGATCTCCTCGTCGAGCACGGCCTGCCCGATCTCAAGCTCGGCTTCCAGAGGCGCCCCCTCCTCCATCGCCTCCATCTCCACGAACGTGTCATCGGTGGCCTGTGTATCGATGTCCCGCAGCTCTTCCTGGGACGGCGACAGTTCTGGCTCCAGCATGTCCCCCACCTGCTGTTCCACGAGCTTTTCCATTTCGTCCCGCTCCTCCTTTGACACTGGCCCCATCTCCGTCACGGCATCCAGGATGCTGTAGGCGAAACCCTGCACCATGGTGCTGCGTTTTGACGACCCCAGCTGCGTACAGGGTGCTGGCACTGGCCGTGGCGCTCGCCCTGCGGTGGCGGCCCCACGTCCCTTTGTGGGAGTCGCCCTTGGTCGCGACGGCCCTGGCCCTTTGTCCTCCTGCTGGGTCTCTGGCACCAGCGGTTCGGGTGCGGGGTCCTCAACCTGCATGTCCACACAGATGAGCCATAGGCAGGCCGTGGGGCTGCTGCTGCTGGAGGAGGCTGGCGTGGGGGAGATGCTCCTTGCGGTGGTGGCTGTTCTGGGCGGCACAGGTGGCGGTCTCGCAAGCACCGATGGACTTTGGGATGCTGCGGGACGGGCCATCAGCTTCGCCTTGGCCAGACCTACTTCGGCTGATGCCCTCACGGCCTTCTTGCCGGTGGTTGTTGGGTGTGGGGCTTCCCTCCGTGCCGGCGGCTGTGGTTTCCGTGCGGCAGGGCCCTCCTCCCGTAGCACCCCTTGGTCCAGCCGTGCTCATTGTCGTGTGTGCGGCGGCTCGTTGGTGGTGACCCTGCTGCCTGCCGTGTGTCGTGGCGCTCCAACAGCAGGCGTAACAGTTCGTCGTAGAAGGGCATGGTGCGTGGCTGGACGCTGCTTCTTTTATTGTGGGTGACGATCTCCTTAAACCTCCTCTTGAGTCCGTGGAGCTTGTCCTTACATTGCCTGCCATTGCGGTTGTGTCCCCGTTCCTGCATCTGCTTGGCGAGCCAGGGGTAGAGGTGATCGTGCCTGGCTGTGGCCATGATCCTCCTGGCTTCCGGGCTGCTCCACAGCTCTATTAAGTGTCCGATCTCTGTCTGGGACCAGTGCTGCACTCTGCGACTTTCCGGGGGGTCCTGGCTGCTCCCCTCTCCTGGGGTTTGTGCGCCGGCGTCCTCGGCCGGGTCGCCCCGGGCCCCCTCTCCCTCTGGCTCCATGTTGCTGGCGGGTGTTTTTCGGTGGTGACAGAGGTCTGTGCCCTGGGCTGGCTTTCCCCGTCCCGTGTGGTTGTGTGATGGGGGTTGCTGGTGAGCTGTTGTGCTTGCTGTGAATGTGCCCTGTGCATAGGCGTTGTTGTCGTTGCTGGCCGGGGCTGCTTCGTGTCCTTGGGATTGTTGTGCATACCTCCGCCTGTTTTCCACAACATCCGCAGGTGGCTGGCTGTCGCCCATGGGCGCCCTTTGCCGTGGCATTTCGTGCGTCTTGGGGATGTGCGTGGCTGTTGCTCGCTGTCCGGCCGTGTTGGGCGGATGAGGGGGGGCTCTCTGGTCGCCGCTTCCCCGGCCCTCGTGCTTCTGGGTGAGGTGACGGGCGAGGTGGAGGTGCAGTGGGGGTCTGCTTTGGGTGGGTTGCTGTGCTCCCTGTTGGAGTGGGGGGGCTGCCCCTTGCTCCAGGGCGCCTGGGGGTGTTTCTTATTCTGTTTCCTCTTCCCCCCTTTGCCATGGTTCCCTTCTGGCGTGCATCCCTTTCTGTTTGGGTGGCTGACTGGGCACATGTCGTGCGTGCTTGCAGGAACTGGCCCCTCTTTGCGCTCCATGCTGGCTGCCTGGTGGGGGAGGCGGGCGTCCTTGGTTGCTATGGCGGCGAGCCTGGGGAATCTGTTTTGAGCGTGCTTGAGCGGCCGCTCGCGGTCTGCCGCTCTTGCCGCTCTCCTCTCTGGTCATTTGCGATAACGTACTCAACGCACTTGATTAACACACGCACCCCTCCAGACGACATATTACTCAATTGACTAATCCCTAAACAACGTGCAAGCGCGTTGTTTCGCTCCGTTGTTTAATTCTCCCGATTAGTGTACTGTGGGTTATATGTGCGTTGTGTGCCTCCCTCCAGACGACACGTTAATCAACTCAACTGACGGTTGTTTAATTAACCCACCGTTGCTTAACGTGTCGTCCAAATTGAGCCTGTATCTGCATGTTGGAGGTACTTGTTGAATGAGTGGAGTTATACAGAGTTCAGTACCTGGCAATGTCCATATGTAGTGTTTCTCTGTCCACTATATTTATAGTGATCCAGGAATCACACGCGATTTACTGGGCCTTTCAGAATTATTGCTTTATCTCTTCATAACTGCACAGTCCTCACCCACACTTGATTTGCAATTAATTCCAATCCTTCCAGATGTGAAACAAGTCCCTCACCCTTTTTAAAAAGAGAATGGCTCTCATTTCCATCCTGATGCTTGCACACTCTGCTGGGTTTAGTTTATAAGTGTGTCAAATATTGAGCTTTTCTGCACGAAGCAGTTAATCCACTGTATCTACTTACTGTCTAAGTTACTTAAGCATGACCATCTTCAAGAGGAACCCCAAACTTACCTGGGATCTGCAAGGATCACCAGTGATTTTCAGTAGATGAGAATTCTAATGAGGAATAATCCCCCCCCCTTTTTTTTACTCCATGGAATCTGGGGAGTGGTTAGACAGGGGAGGTGACTCCAATTTGGTCTGTCCATGCGTCCCAATGCATACACAGAGAGATGGGCTGTTGACATGTTTGAATAGCCCAAGAAGGTGGAAGTGCAAGGCAAGAGCTGGGAGAGAGTCCCTGTCTTCTCCAGGTAGACAGAACCATGGTGAAGGTTATTCCATACCGTGTGGATGCAGGGTGCCTGAAAGGGGCTGGCAGGATTGCAATGGGAAAATGACCCACTGATTTGGAAAATGCAGCTTCCAGGAGATTCACTGGGACAGCCTGCATGGAGCCTTCTCTGCACTGTCTCCTAATTGGTTTCTGGGCCCAATTTGAAATGCTGGTTGAGACATTTGAGTGCTCTAGCTGAGGGACACTTCAAGGGCCACTTTCCCCCATGTACACCTACCGGCACATTATTCATTCTTTTGTGGAGGGGGTTGGCATCTATACCACGCCTTTCTACTGCAAAATCTAAGGAGAGTGGCTTACAAATACAAAATATATGTCACTGCGTACTAAAAACAATCCTAAACAGTACAACAAATAAACAACAGTATTATATAAAAACGATAACCAGCAAAATAATTAAACACCAATTAAGTTGTTCCTCAGAGACTCTTTTCCATGTCAACCCCACCCTCCTTCCAGTCTGAGGAGTTGTGGATGGTCACAACTTGGCACTGAGCCTGCGGAACTCCCCTCCTAGGGAGAGTTGTCTTGCTCCGTAATTTTTGACTTTCAGGTGCCAGGCAAAGGGAGAGAGACTTTCAAAGAGAATTTGTGGTGTGCTGAGGATTTCCAGTGTTTTAAGCTGAATATTGCTGTTGATAGCTCTGCTTTTATTTATTATATTTATATCCCACCATTCTACTAAAAATGCAGCACTAGGAGAAATTCCCTCTGCATCTCAATAATTAAAGCTGCAGGAGCCCTGCCCTCTTTTGTATCTGGTCAAGAGGGCAGGGCGTCTGCAACGTTAACTGCTGTGATGAAGAGGGAATTTTGCCAAGTTCTACATGCATACAAATGACACCTGCTGAAATTCCCTTCTCAATACAACTGTTAAAGGTATTGGAGCCATGTCCTCCTTTTCATAGGGTCACCCTAGTAGATGGATGAAAAAGAGAGAGCCCCCATCTTAACTTTAAATCATGGCTCTCATGGAGGAGGAGGATGCACGGCAAAGCTAAGTCCCGTGGATGGCAGCAAGCTCTGAGTTCAAGGGGGGAGGGAGGAGAGCGGGGAGCCCAATGGACTCCTGGCTGGCCTTGCGCACAGCTTTCTTGGGCCCCTGCCATGCAGAGGGCGCCCATGAACCCACGAAAGCTAACCCACCAGTGGGAGGGGGGATCTTGCTTCGGCTTCAGTTCCCAAAGCACCCTGAGTTGAACAGGGGCTGTTTCGGAGCGTTCGAAATGGCTTCCGAGGTGAGGTGGGGGGAGGCGCTGTTCACAGCACTGGTTGTGAGATGGACCCAGAGTGCTTCAGGCCTTTGACTGCTCTTCTCTCCTCTCATTCAGCTCTTCCCAATCTTTTCTCTCTTCCTGTCTCTCTAGTTAGTACGTCTTCAGCAGGCAGTATCTGTTTCTTTTAAAGAATAGTTCTCACCCTTCTGTGTGTTGCCTTTTGTAACCAGGTCAAGACTGGCAGATTTCCACACAAATTGTCAAGCCTCCTTCCAGTCACTCACCAGCTGCCCGGGGGACAATTACCAGGCATGTCTTGGTTCCTATGCAGGCCTCATAGGTAAGTAAGTGTCTTGTTGTCCGTGTCCTTCCTGAGCCCAAAGTGGTGCTGAATGAACCAGCTTTTCCCCCTGTCAGTAGCAGGAATGCGGCTGAAGCTCTGGCACTGAGCAGGAATGCAATGCGAGGAGGGGGGGTGCATTGTGCTCCAAGGGGGCTGCCCTCTGAGCAAACAAGGGGAGGCGGGAGCTATTCCGGGCTGCGTGATGGGAGATGTGCAGCCCTCAGCCCTGAGGTGCAATCCATCAGGATGTTTCCTGCGCCCTGAAAAGAAAAGCGATTGTTCCTGCACAGTTCCTGTCCATTCAAGGGGGATTTCTCCAGCCATGGGTTGTGCCCCACTCACGTTTGTGAGTGTGGGTTGGACCGTCTGGATGCTATTCCACTGAAACATCGTGGACCAGCCTGGTTAAGTGCATGTGGGAGGGGAGAGCGGACATAGCCTTGAGTAAATGTTTTAGACGAGTAGGGCAGAAATGTCAAACATAAATGAAGTCATAAATGGAGGGCTTCCTGTGAAATTAGAAAGCATTTTACCTGTTTCATCCCAGGCTGAGGTGTGTTATTTTTTTGCCTCATCTTGACTATGGCACCTTCTGCACGATCTCTGCACTAGATGGCTTGTATTTATGGGAGAAGAGGGGTCTCCTTAAATATCCTGAACTTTAAAGGTTAGGACTTTAAAAGTTACAAACAGCATCTTGAATCAGAAACAAAACAATAACCAGTAACGGTAACAGAGAATGCGGGTATAGCCGTGTTCTCTGTTAACGTTTATTGGTTCTCATTTTGCTTGTGATTCAGCCAGCATCAGACAATAGATGTGCCAAGATATGCTGGACCAGCTGATGTTCGCAGGCTGCCTTCAAGAGCCCCACAAAACGTGCTTTTTGATCACCCGGCTGGGAGCACATGGACCCGTGGGCAGGGTTTCCCCAAACCGGCACAGCCGGCCTCCCTCGAACCACGCTGGATCCAGGAGCACAATCCCAGGTGGCAAACAGAGGCCGGGCCCAGGACAGGCAAAGACTCCACTGCCGCCATTGCCACCGCCTTCAGCATCTCCGCCTCTTGGACTGTTTCATCTTAAGAAGAGCCCTGAAGCTGGGAGAAGTCCAGTCCAGCATCCTGTTTCTCCCCACCCTGGCCAGCCAGATGCCTCTGGGAATCCCACAGGCAGCGCATGAAGGCACCCTCGCCCTCGCCCACTCATGCCCACTTGCTTCCAGTATGAAGGCACTGCTGGATTTGGCCCAGAGGGGGGGGTGCTTCCTGGGCATCTGTGGGGTGCAGTCCGCCAACTTTGAAACACCAGGGTTCCCAGGAGTTGGGGTGGGGGGTGGCGGTAGGAAGGTTTGGCAAGGCCACGCTCCTCCTCTGAGCCCGGGGTTTAAGCCCCGACTCTGGTTGCCTGGTGGGGTTGATCCACTCCCGTGAGATCAGCAGATGGTGGGGCTGCTGTGCAAACAAGTGGAGCTTCTTCAGGCCCAAGGCGGGCCTTTGCACCACCGCAGAGCGGGGGTCAAGGGGGAGGTGCCTTTTCCATGGGGACAGGACGGGACAGGAGGTCTCCCCAGAACAGGGAAGGAGCCCAGCTCGTGAGCCCAGCTCTCCCTTGTCCCGTCACTTGGGAGCCAGAGCCGGGGCTGTCTTGCCTGGGTAAATGTCTCAGGATGTCTCAGCTGCCACATGAGCTACGGAAGTCTCCACATGTCGCCACGAAGCTTCTTGGGGAGCCCAAGTGCTACCCCTCCGCAGGCCAGAGCCGAGCCTGCGATGTCCCTGCAGACCAATCCCCTCTGGGAGTTGCCAGAAGGGAGAGCAAGAAGGGCCGAAGCTCATTCTGCGACGAAAAGGGGAGGGAGGGAGAGGGAATGCGCCTCCTCCGGGGCTGTTTACACACTCAAGCTTTGCTCTCTTTCGCCACTTCCTCCTCCTCCTCCTCGGACAGGGTTCGACATGACACCCAACTACATCGACTCCAGCACCACCAGCCTCACGGTGTCCCCGTCGTGTTCCTGCCAGGGCAGCGGCAACATGGAGGAAGAGTGCGAAAAGTTCCTGAGGGGCTTCACGGAAAACCCGTGTCTCCGTAAGGCGCTAAGTGGCTCCCAGGGTCGAGCTAAGCTAACCGCATGGGCCTGACTGGGGAGGGAGGCAGCTGCAGGGAACATGTGGCTTCTCACAGGCCATTGCGTGTGTGTGTGTGTGTGTGAGAGAGAGAGAGAGAGAGAGAGAGAGAACGTATCTGTGTGGAAGTGAGCCTGTGCATTTGCAGGCACCATTTTGTAATTCACCGCCACTCCAGTTTAGTAAGGGTTGCAGAAATTGGGAGCTACTGGTGTTTTGTTTTGGGTTGGGTGAGGAGTGGAATTGTCATTTCAGTTTTTCATACTAGAAAATCTAAAATTCTAAAATTAGTTGTTATTGTTAGTGCTTTTACTATTATTAGTATTACTGTAAATTCTAATGAGTCTAATAACATCTGAGCTAAGCAGGATCAAGAGGAATGAACTGCACGTGTGAAGTTGCCTCGCACTGACTCAGCCCCTTGGTCCATGCCAGCAAGAGTAGCATTGGTCTACTCTAGCTCCTCGGGAGGCACCGTGGCCTCAGCCCCAGACACCTGCTTTCTGAGGCCATATCCAGCCATCTTCCTTCTCAGCCACCCAAGATGCTTTGAAGTGGAAGTGCCAGTTGGGATGGGACGTTCTGTAGGCAAAGCAATGCCCCCCCCCCTCTGCACCCAAAACCTCCTTGAAACTGCCTGGAGGAGCCACAGAAGTCCTCATGCGTAAGAATGGGCTGCAGGAGCTCTGTTGCAGTTCTGGGGTGGGGGAGGGAGGAGGGAGGGACTCGCTTCCTGCAGCGGCCACGTCTTGCGCTCACTGGCTTGCTCCCACTCCACTGATCCTCTCGTGGTCTCACTTGTGGCCTGGTCATCGGATGGACGTCTGGATGGACATCATTTCTCCCCTCTGCCCCACGCTTGATGGAGGGTGATGCCATCTACAAAGAGGAGTGGCTGATCACGCCCACTGCTGGGGCTGGCCACTCTTGCTAGCCGACAGTTGGTGATCTTGGGATGGAAGGAGGCAGCTGCCAACGTCTGAAGGGCTGAGCAGCGGGTAACAAGCCCCACACTGACAAACGGAAGGCTTTCAGAGATACCCGAAGGGATCAGGACCAGGGCCAAAGAGCAATGGTGAATGTGGGGCTTGGGGATGAAAGGAGCAGGCAGCAGAAGACACCTATCATTTCATTGCACTCCGTGGCTTCCAGACGGCTGTAGAGGGTGAATGGGATGGTGAGAGTGCGTGTGTGTGTGTGTGTGTGAGAGAGAGAGAGAGAGAGAGAGGAAAGGGGAGGGGGAGGGGTGAGCCTGAGCCACAGCTTCAATCCCTGCATTGAGAAGCATAACTGAAGCCAGCAGGTATCTCCACTAAGACCACCGCAGGTGAAGTGTCCACCTCAGCTTCTACATTGTGGGGGAGGTTAGGTGTGCATAGTCAGGAAGAGCAGCAAGGTGTCTTCAGGCCCCTGTTCTGGAGGCCCTGATGAGTGCAGCATGATGGCAAAGGTGGTGGGAGATGAGCGTGCTGATCATGACGACCCGGGTGGGTTAGTCCCATGCCAATCATTCTCTGTCTGTCTGTCTGTCTGTCTGAGCTGTGTTTTATCTCTCCTCCCTCTCTGTGACCAGGAAATGCCATTCAGGCCTTTGGCAATGGCACAGACATCAACTTCTCCCCCAAGGCCCCCCCCTTGCCCCCCATCACTGTGCCTCCGAAGACAGAGAAGAGCCCTCCTGTGCCATACGATTTCAATGACAGCAACATCATCTACGACACAAGTGTGATCACCACTTGCACCTCCATTCAGGTAAGGCCATTGCAAAGGTATGCCTCAAAGCAATTCCACTTAAAGAGATACAAGGACACAAAAAGGTGCTGGCTTTCTTATTCAGGGAGCCCTCCTGGGGGTTGCGAGTCCGAGCAACACCGCTTTTGGTTGCCTGGATGAGACGGATATTGATATCTGGGGGAAAAGTTGCAGAAGAGATAATTAAGCAATCAGCCTGTGAACCTTTAGTAAATCATGCTGTTCCTACAAAGCGCCAACATGGGTTTCTCAAGAACATGTCATGCCAAACTAACCCGCTTGGGAGATCTGGATCTTGCCATCCAAGGACAAAGGTCAGGGTGCGAGAGGGCCAGGAGGGCACCACAAGTGAGAGTGAACAGCAGAAGCATTGGGACTTGCATGGAGCAGCTCTGATGAGCTCCAGGCCAAGGTTCCGATTCCCTGCTGCTCCAGGCGTCGTCACTGCCACGCTCCCAGAGTCCTCTGGAGGAGCCCTTCCTGCTCTCTGCGCTCTTGTGGCCCGTTCAGATTCTCCCATCTGCTGCTGGAGCAGAGTCTCCCCTCAGCCCAGCGAACAGATGCGAAGGCAGCAATGTCACCCTTGGGCAGCCTCTAATGAGATCCGGCATGCCTGAGAAATTACATCTTATGTTTCTCGTTAGCGCTGCATGAGACAATCAGCAGCTCAATTTCATGCTAGAGTTGCAGCGCATCAGAAGCCCGGTGCTGCTTTTGTGGGCTCCTCTGCTGTGTTCGAGGGCAGAATTGGTCCCTTCCTAAACGGCAAGCAGTGAGCGGGGACCGGGGGGGGGGGGGGGAGGAGTCATGCTGCTCCATCCATTAAGCGCGTCTTCTGCCCCCTCTGCTGCTTGATTCACTGCCTGCCATGGAAATGGCAACGTTCGTTAGTTAGCAGAGCTTGTTATCAGAGGACTCTGTTGGGTCAAACCTGGTGTTGCCTCTTGCTCAAGGAGAGGCTCCTTTGTATAGGACATTGACAAGGATTGGCTCAAAACTACCTAGCCCCCATTCCCCCCACAAGGATCCGGCATGCCCTATCAAAACTATGTCGGACTGCATAGTTTCAGCCCAACACCCCCAGCATGTCCACAGAGGTATCTGTGAGGGGTTAGGGTTAGTCCATTGGAAACAGAGGCCAACCCCCGGCACCGGTTATTCCTGCTTCCATGCTCCTGGGTTGACAACTGAGGGTTACAGCACAGAGCTGCTTCGTGCCACCCCCCCCCCCCCCCCACGAAATCACACCTTGGACTTGACATTTCTGGATCCAGAATTACTCCCGCCCCCAGTTTGGTACTGGCAGTCACAGAGAGAGAATCCAAGGCCAAATCTGCACCAAGCAGGATTTAGCACTATGAAAGTGGTATGAGAGCGGTATATGGAGGCAGGATCTGCACTGCTGCTTTATAGCAGTACTGAAGAGCATTGACAACTGTTGGGTCCCATAAGACACGTGCCATAGACCCCTTTCATGCCTCTGTGGATGGACTGCTTATAGTTCGGATGTTTAATTATGTGGGTTTAAAGTGTTTTAAAATATTTTAAATATTTTACAATTGTCCTATGTTTAATTATAATTTTAATTTTTGTATATCGCTATTTGTTTTAACTGTACATGTTTTAATTTGTAAGCCACCTTGAGTCCCATTATTGGGAAAAAGGCGGGATATAAATAAATATCATCGTCGTCATCATCATCGTCATCATCATCATCATCATCATTCACACTTCTTTCCTAGTGTTCTGCTTGGTGTCTATGGGCCCCAACAGTTGTCAGTGCACTTCAATACTGCTGTAAAGCAGCAGTGTAGATCCTGCCCAAGTTCCACACATTAGCAAGTAACTGAAAGGTTGGATAAAATCCACCACTAAACAAGTCTGACTGTGATGGCGACATGGTAGTTACGTCAGCCTTGCTCAGCTTGGTGGCCTCTAAATGTGTTGAACTGCAGCACCCATCATCCCCATGCAGCCTGGCCAGTGGCAATAACTTCTCCACTTCTCCCTGGAGACTTTCCTGGCAGGCAAAGCAACGGCAAGGAGAACTGAGGCTCTTGCTTCCCGGTGTGTGTGAAGGAGATACGCCATGATTCATTTTAAGACCCTCTATGGGGCTGTTTGCATCCAATGGTGGCATTTGGTGGCAAATTGTGAGTTAATTAACCCAGGACTTGTGGGGATGTTTGCCACGCTTAAGCCACTTCTGGTTTCCAGCAACAACCCATTAACGCAGCATTTGTAGGTTGTTACGATGACATCCAAACCTGGGCACTTTGGGTGTTCATAGTTGAACAATCCAAAATTAACCCACAAACAACCCAAAGGGCCTGGGTCCGGGCATCATGGTAACAACCTACAAATGCGTAGGAGACAGGAAGCAGGAAGCAGCTTGCACACAGCATGCATCCTCACCATTTGTGGATTAATAAACCCATGATTTGGCACTGAACGCCATTGCTACATGTGAACAAACTCCTTGGGCTTTTCACGTAGTACTCCAGCCATGCTTAAGTGTTCTTGTGACCCTGCTGTGTTGCTGGCTTCTGGATCATTTGCCTGGCAATTAGTGTGGCCCCCAAGAAGACCACATTTGGCTTTTCCTGAGTTAGATGACACAGCCTTATTATTCTCTTCTAATAACAGCACTCCCCAACCCTTGCAAACTCATTAAGAATTTGCAAGGCTTGTGCCATAAATGCCTCCCCAAATGTGGGAATCCAGCAGGGAGCCAAAGACGGGGAGCATTGTCCTCCTTGTTTCCCCTGCAAACCTCTGCTGACGGTTGTGTGGTGTCAGGCAGACAGAAATAGACTGGATGTTTAAACAAGCAGCCTGCGTCCCGCCTCTCCCCTCCCCTCCCCCTGTTAATGCAAGGGCCTTGTAATTGCAGGGCCGCACAGCCTCTGGCACAAGGGCAGCTGCCTCAGCAGTTTGGCTGGGCTGATCTTGGGTGCAGAACTCCCAGGGTGACAGGGCGCATGGGGATAGCAGCACTACCAACGCCTGAGAAAGGGCGTGCTCTACTTGAATCTACATGTGACGCCAGGGACAAGTGGTACATCGTTGGAGGGCAAGGGATACAGCGGGGGCCTATTGCCAAGGGTGATAGCCTGCCCTATTTGTGGCCCTCCTCTCTCAGCTGTGCATTACTCCGCAACTGGATTTCCCCTTCCTCAGATAAAATTGCGCCACATCGAGTGGAAGATGGATGATGCCATCTGCTAACACAATACTCTATTCTTGTTCTCTGTGGCTTGAAGAGGTCCTGACTTGGAGGATTTAATGAGGGTTGTTTTGACACTGAAGTTTGTCTCAGTGTTCAAAAGAAAAGGGGAAGGGAAGGACACATGTTTGATGGTTCCATGTGAAAAGATGTTGCTGTGATCGCCACTGACTTGAATGTCTCCTGATGTCTAAACATAAGAGGACCTTTGAATTTGAACACAAACATCCTTCCTCACCCAACCCTGAGAGGAACATCTTCAAAGCTTGCCTTGTTCAGAAGATGTATGCACAAAGATCTCCCCTGTGACACACATGTATGCCAGTGAAGGTCCCTAGTACTGCAGAGAAGAACCTCCCACGCAGTGATCAAGTTGGGGCTACTAGTCCTGGCAGGAGGGCAGTTGAGGGTACAGCGAGAGCAGAGGCCCAAGTCACCCATTCATCCCCAATGATTGCTACATCTCGTGCAGCACTGATCTGCTCCAAGCGTGCAGGTCCCCTTCCTGTGGCCATATCCCAAAGGTGTTGTTTGCCTTCTTGCGCGTGGTGAGTAGCAACGGGTCCTGGAGGCTGGCGTCTGGTCCTCCTTTCACTCTCCTGGGATCATAATGCTGCAGGCAAGTGAGTGTGCCTGAGCGATGCAGCCCTGTGGCTGACCCCACCCTCCCCCTAAACACTTGCTCCCAGCTCCTGGAAACAGCACAGAAGGGCTGTCCCTCACCTGGACTGGACATGTCAATCAGGATAACTGGGATTTTCCCTGCTCTTCCCTGGGCAGCCGGAAGGGCTCTGGTGGACTCTGGCTGGAGATCGGAGTGCGACGGCTGCAGCCAGCAGCAACGAGGGGGCGATGGGAATGAGTAGGCGGGGGGAAGCGGGGGGATGGGAATGATGGGGTAGGCAGGTGGGATCTGGGGGTGTCCTGGGCAGGGTGCCACAGCCCTTTCTTGCACCTGCGCAAACCCTGCTGAAAGGGTAGCTGTTGTGTGCGGTGCCATCTTCCAATGTGGGTGGACGAGTTCTGCAAACAATCCAGCTGCCGTGTTGAATTTTGTCTGGTTCTGTTACACGTCAGTTCATTCAGTACTATCATCTCCTCCCGCATTTGTGAACTGGGCCATAGTCAAACAAAACAGAGGGTCCTCAGAGCAGTGCGCATAGTATGCGAAGAGATGCCCCGGCGCTCTTCCGTTTGATAATTCATTCCCTAAACAAATTGCCAGGGGAGGAAGGAGTGTCCATCAACTGGGCTGATCTTGGCGTAATGCTCTTCTTACAGTTTGGAATGCAAACAATTTTCAGCTAATTTGTAAATATCCTGTCTTTTATCTTTCTGTGCCAGTTGGAAGAATTAAAAAGCAACTAATTAACTCAGCATACACTATGCTGAGGCATATTTCTGATTTCTTGAGCTTTGTCATAAAGGAAAGAATGTGCAACCCTTTTGAGGGGTCTTCCTGGAATAAGGTGTGTATATTTACACCAGTTTTCCCAACCCCTGTGCTGATTAGATGGTTTTGCTCCAGTTCAGGATACCAGGATGATGCTGGGGTCTGTGAGATGGAAGGGCGTAAGGAGAGCCGTGCTGAATGAATCAGACCAAAGACCGATCGAGACTCCACCTTTGTGCAGGAGGCCTTCAGTAACATGGCAGTGCCCTTCGGTAGTGCAGGCAGACAGCTCCAAAGGGGGAGTGGGGAGCAGCCTGGACACCTTTTCACACCCATCACAGCGAACTGTGTTGGCACCCCTCCCCCACCTCCCCCCAAACAGAATGGAGAGCTGCTCCTGAAGATCTCTCGCTTGTACTCCTCACTGTGGGTCTCATTCTGTCTCCACAGGAAAGCGGACCGAAGCTAAACAAATCCAAAGAGCAGAGTCCCTGCTTCTCAGAGGTACGTGGGAGGCAACTGAAGCCAGGCCCAGTCCAAATGACACTCCATTGGGATATTCCCCGGCTCGCTTTGGGTTCCCTTTGGGAAACAGAGAGCCTGGCCGAAACACACCTTCTCCCAGACTCTTCAGATGTGAGGGGGGCAGTGGCGAAGAAGAGGTGGCCAGGGTGACCATAGGGAAAGGAGGACAGGGCTCCTGTATCTTTAACAGTTCTGTAGAAAGGGGAATGTCAGCAGGTGCTGCCTGCATACAAGTGAAATCCCCTTTCCAGTACCACTGTAAAAGACACAGGAGCCCCGTCCTCCTTTGCCTATGGAAAGAAGGCACAGCTGACGCCCCAGGGGTTATGCGCTTGAATGACCCTCTTCTGCCAGGGGACTGCTGCAGTTCACGGAGGTGCAAACAGAACATGGATCCTTTGTGCCAAGGTGTCATATAGGCTGTAGCTCCATTGTTTTAGGATGGCCTAATAAGAACACTTGAGCATAATAACACCAACAGACCACATTTCGGTTTCTCAAAACCAATGTGCCTGATCTCAATAATCCTTACAGCGATAGGCCTGCAAGGTCTACTGTCATCCTATTACAGATATCAAGGGGAACAGAGAAGGCTCCTCCCACCGCTTCAGACTACTTGTCCATCCATTCAGTGATCGGAAGCCCTGCTGGTTTGAGACCAGAGTGGAGGCTGCCTCATGTGAGCTCAAGCACCACAAGCCAGGAAATCGGAATCTCAGGCTGATGCTTAACCAACATGCCCCCGCCCCCGCCCCATGACCAGTGATGATGCCATGCAGTGTTACAAACCAGCCCCACTTCTCCTGGGTCTTTCAGGCGCAGATGCAGATGGGGAGGGTGGAGTGCCTTTCACCAGCAGTTGCTCCATGTTGTCCTGGTCCTTTGTTGCCTTCTGCAGCATCTGGGCCTTTCTGTTTTACTAGAGGAATCCTCCAGTGAATTGACTCATCAGTAGCTGGCAGGGGGGCTGAACAGCGAGAGGGAGCCCCTCTTCCAGCAGTATGGCTAGGTGCTTCAGAAGGCCACAGAGGACCAGGACAACGTGGGGGCGCCATTGCTAACTAAGGAAATGTGCGGGTGCCTGAAGTTGTTAGTGGGCACAATTCGTGACATTGCACAGTATTCCTACTGATCATGGGGCACGTCAATGAAATGTCAGCCTTAGCTTCCAGCTTCCTGGCTTTGTAGAGCTGAAGCCGAAGTGAGACAGCCTGAACTCTGGTCTTATACCGGCAGGTTTTTCGATCGTTGAATTTCCCTGGTTTTTGAAAAGGAAATGTATAATTACAGTACAAATACAGCCCTAGCGTGAGACACGATCCTTGCACGTCCTTTTCCATCACACCCAAGGAGCGGGGCCGTTTTGCTGCATATCTGCTTTCACAAGGGTGGTGTGAGGCACTGACCCTTCTGCTCCCCCCACCTGTGCATTCCACCCCACCCCCCTTCCAAATTCTCTGAGGGTCAAACTGCAGCATGTCACTTTAAAGATGTAGCTAGTTTTTCTTCTCTTTTTTTACTCAAAAGTAAGTTCATGGGCCCGTATGTGGATCAGGGCTGTAGAGTGGTAGGCAGGGGCTTTAACACTTTGTCCTATGCATATGCAATTTATATTACACCTGGATGTGTTTTTGGCAATGTCATTTTTGGCATGGGGAGGTCTGATCCAGAGTAGGACCACAGCAGTGGTGGAGGAAGGATCCCTGCCCCCCTCCCACATGCTAGAGACCCAATCCATGTACCAGCATGTAGTTTCAGCCAGTGAGGTCATGTTCCATAGCTAAAGGAAGAGGCACTGAACGTAGAAGCCCTCTGTAATAGGATTCCTCTGAAAACCATGGAGTACTGGCAGCTTTCTGGCTTCAGAGTGAATCTGAGCATGCCCAACCTAACTTTTCCAGCAGTTGCTGTCATAGGCTTTCATGGGGCAAAAAAGCCTTACTATCTTTTGGAACGCTTCTCAGAACTTCACCAAACCAATGAAAGGGCTCACATCTTCGACAAAGCTTGAATGACGAACGTCAGCAGTTTTCACCGAGATTTGAAAGAAGTAGATGATACGCCGCGCCACAGCTTGAAATAAAAAGTACAAATGCGTCAACTTTTGGCACTTTCACTTCCTGGGCCTGTGGTAATTTCTACTGAATTGGTTTGACTTGTCCCACAATTATGGCATTCATTGAGTAGATCATGGATGACATGTTTCACGTGGTTAGCACAACAGGTATCATTTTCATAAGCAGCAAAAGGTTGAGGCTTCGGATGGCCGGCCCTTCCTTTTCCTTTTCGCGACTCGCCATGACCGGGGGGGGGGGGGGTGGCCTTCCTGGTCCCTTTCTGTGGTCTCCTCTGGCTGACAGCGTAAAAAAGTCTCCCACATTGTCTGCCAGCTGAGATCCTTTGAACTGCAGGTACCTGTGCATTGCCCTGGCACCTTTCTGCAGGCATAGGAAGGCTCAGCTGGAATGCGACCCCAGGGGTCCCCCTGCATGCACAGCAGGCCTGGCAACTCATACAGTCTGGAACAATCCTTGGAGGGTGAGAGGGGCTGAGGCTACTGCCTTGTTTTAAACTTCTAACGTTTTAAATTTATCTATATTTTATGGTTTTAATTGTGCATTGCCCAGAGAGCTTTGGCTGATGGGCAGTATAAAATGCAATGCAATAAATAAATAAAACTCTCTAAGGATGCTGCATGAGTTTGTGGCTAAGTGGCCCACATTGGGCGCAGGAACTTCCCTGACCAGAACATCCACAAGCACCTTAGCTCTAGCCTCTCAAAGGCTGCTTTATTTCTTCTTCTTCTGCCCCCCAGCCCCCACCCCCCATATCATATAAAATAATGGCAGCCGCCAATTTCCTGGCAGCAAAAAGCCACCCATCAAAGGCAGGCTCTCTTTTCTCTTGGAAGGACAGAGGAGCCCTTTCCATCCTAGCAAAAGCCCCGGGCTGCACAGTTGAACTGACCCTTTCTTCTTGTCTCTCCCGCTTCCACCCTGCAGAAATCGCTGACCACGGCTCTCATGCCAGAACAGAAGACATTTGTGGACACAAAGGGATCGGGCAGCCGGCACGCCTTCCCGGGGGCCTTCACCGCCCTCCTCTTCCTCCTTGTGAAAGTGGCATTATAGAAGAAAAGCGGAATAAGGCTGCCCATGGGGGGAGGGAAGTGCAGGACAGACTCTCTCTCTCTCTCTCTCTCTCTCTCTCTCTCTCTCTCTCTCTCTCTCTCTCTCTCTCTCTCATGGACGGACAGACCGACTGACCAAGCACCTGCTGCCAGGACTTCCCTTTGGCTTGTTTCTTTCAGCAGCCTCTGCTTTTGAAGGGGCACAACGATGCTGGCAGAAGTTTCTGCAAGTCAATTTTAACTGCACTGGGAAAGCTATGCTGAGCTGAGGGAGTCACTAATGGACAAGCCCAGCCTGGGAATTCTTTTGAAGTTTTTGCTATTTCAAAGTCTCCAAGAGCAAGAGCCTGAGGCTCCCATCGCATTAAACACACCTGTTCAAAAGGGATCACAAGCTGCATCCAGCAGAAATGCACCTGCCTTTGGAGGATTCAGTGGAGGTTGCCACTGTGTGGAGAGAGTGAGCCACGGGCGGCTGATGAACCTGAGATTGCCACATCAGTCCCCAGGGCACGAGGCAGGAGTGCTCCACCCAGCCAGATGTTTTGCTGCTTGAAAGTCCTGTGGGATTTCTCTCCTAAACCAAGTCTGGCTTCCGTTGTCCTCAGAGGACCCACAGAAGCGGCTTAACGTTCTCCTCCTGAAGTGGCAGGCAGAGGAGATGCTTATGCAGCTGGGAGATGGGGTGGGGTGTGGGGTATGACTAAGAGGGCCTGTAGCAAGAAGCCCTGTAGCTCGAGCCCCCTGGGTAGTGGAGGCAGCCACGCCACGTGGAACACGGAGGGCATTGGCTCAGCCTGAGAGGGAGTCTTGTTCCACCATTTCTTCTCATTCCTCTGCCCTCCCCCACTCATTTCTGGGAATAATGTCGGGGGGATCCACCCCATGGTAAGGTTGCTCCCATGCAATGTCTCTGGGGCAGCAGGCTTCCCCCCCCCCTTAGGTTCTGGTTGGATGGAATCAGCCAATGTACCTTACTCTCCTTTGATTATATACATCTAGCATATGTATATTGAGAGAGACCTGCATCTCCATATACATACATATATACCTAACCATATGCATATACTGTGTTTTTTTTTAACGGAAAAAAACATGAAGAACAAAACAACAGATACATATTATTGTAAAGTCGTCTTTTGTTTTTTCAACCATGTCTACAATGGGGAACAATGTACCCCACCACAGGGACAAGGCAGGAGTCTTAGCAGTCCCGTGGTCAGCGGGGAGTTTGCAAAACGTGAGCAGCTGGAGTGCTTAATCGATAACTAAAATAAACATACCAAGAAGCAAACGGTGCGGCTTTGTTTCCTGGCCCTTCTACCCCCCATGATGCACAATCCCCCCCAGGTGGACAGTGCAGAAACCAGGCCTTGACCAGAGTCAGCACCTGGCCCTCTTGGTCTCCCCTTGTGTGAATGCAGCTTTGTTTGTGCCCATGACAGAGCGTTACGAACCAGCTTGCTGCATGTGAAACAGCGGATGAATCTCCTGCTGTAGAGATAATCTCTGCCAGAGACTCCTTGGACTGAACGACCGGGAGAAGCCTTGCGACCAGGCCGGACGTTTGCCCAGAGAGCGGCCCTGGAGCCTGCGTGTGCTCCAGCCTCAGAGCTTCCTCTGGCAGGAGGGGCTCCCGTGGCAGGCCAAGCCTGGTATCACAGTGAGGAGTGTGGCGCTTGGGGCTCACCTGCTCAGCACAGCCAGGCTCCGGCCACCAGGCAGAGGAACCCTGAGCAGCAGAACACACCAGCCAGGGCTGGAGGTGGTTTCTGCTACACCTGATTCTGGCGCTCGTAAGTACAGGGCACGGACGACCGTGGCTTCTCCCCACCCATATTTAGGCACTTCGTAATGACGGTGCCATCTGTGCTCACGGCAAAGTAGCTGACTGGCTCAGCTGAAACATGGCTGCGGCTACAAGTCAAGGAATCCAGCTTGTGATACCTTGGACTGGATGTTGGAATAGTCTAGTCAGAGGAAGAGGCGGTGGCCATCATGTTCAGACATTGGGCACCTCAGGGGCGTTTTTGCCTAGCGGAGCTTTGCCCTGAGAGGGAATTTCAGTCAGTGGTGCCGGTATTTCTGCCCTTTGCTTGTCTCCCATTCCTTCTGCTTGGCCAAGCAGCTGATGCCAGCACCAAAAGGCTCCATCTCCCACCACTTCTCTGGCACCCTGTTCTCAACAATAAGAATACACAGTGGGAGACTGAGCAGCAGCTCAGATCCCCAAAGCTGGCAGGGGCCTTGAGAGTGAAGCGGACACGCCTCTTCTTGTGTAAGGGCACGCAGAAGTCCCGAGTGGAAACTGATCAGAGGAAAACCTTTGGTTTGATTCGGGATTGGAGGCCTAGAGGGGGTTCAGACCAGAGTCTGCAGCACTTCCTATTTGGAAGCAACCAAACCTCAGTATGTCAGAGCTGCAGAGTGAAACTGACATGAGCGAAAATGTCTGGTGCTAAAGTGGCTGGTTGGCGGCTGCGGGAGGCATTCGGTCTAATCCAGTGCGGCTCTGCTAGACGTTACACATGTCGAACGTTCCCATTGCCTTTGTCTCAGAAAGCCTGGGCCAAGACGCTTTGCTAGAAACCCAGTCTCTTTTTAAAAGAGTAACCCTAACCCAACAAGATCAGCATCCTGTTTCTTTCCATTGCCAGAAGCTCAAACCTTTCCAATGCAACCAGCTTCTACATTTCAGTTTTTGAATATTTAAATCTGCAACCAGAACAGTGAACTTGGTTTTCTGGCTCTTTCCAGTGAAGCATTTTGGAACACCTCCTTTGCATGATAAATTCTGCAGCAGAGGTCTGAAATACCGCTAAGGAATTCTCCTAAGACAGACAAACTTACTGTAGGTTGTCTTTGGACTTCACTGAATGTGTGATGGAGGGGACACAAGGAAAGACCCTGACATTTCACCTAAGAAAAGAGTAGCCCACATCATTGCCATATGACATATCATGCCCAGGTGCTTTGAGGGTGTCATGAGAACCTGGCTGTTTAGAAGTGGCCAGGCCAGGTGGTTGGTGCTGCAGCCTTTCCAAAGCATTTAGGCATCTTCCAGTCGGGGTGACTTGGCTCAGAATAGGGGACATAACTCCACACTGGCGTAATCACAGGGCTTGCAAAAAGCACAACCCGAAAAGAGCCCTGCAGTAGTCTCAGGGTGCATCCATGGGCAGGAAGGAGCAAAGAAGGGGGCAGTTGCACCCCCCTGGATGAGCCATAATCCCATGTTTCTCAGCTTTCTTTGTTTTAATAGCAAGTCTTTCGCCCTTGTAGAACCTAAGATGTGAGGCAAAATGCACAGCCCCTATTTTTCCTGCCCATTTGTTTTGTAAGCAAAAGAGCTGCCTCCTGCCTTCCAGAGCTTTGGGGCCAATGAAAAGCCGTGTTTGACAGACCCACCGTGTAGAAAAGGGGGAAGCCTTGGCAGCGGCAGGGGAGCTTCCGGAGTGGGAGGTGATTCATTGTTTGAGGCAGCAATTCAGAAATCCAGGACTTTAGTGGAGCTCAGTTTGGAGAGCAGTGTGTCTACCCCCAAAAAAGAGGTAGGATCAAAGGCAGGAGTTCATGATCTCTCTAATCCAGGCCTTATAAATATATTTTCCCCTAAGTTTGTAAACGTTTTTTTAAAAAAACCCTGACAATGCATACAGATAAAATTCAACTTTACCTATTTGAGAGGAGTCAGGGCTGTTGATGAGGGGTTGTGGGTTATGCAGCTGTGCAAAGAAGCCCAGGGTTGGGGTGTCTTGCCAAGAGGTTCTTGTTTTCTCAAGGAACTTAAAGACAATGAGCTCAATAATGCATCAGGCTTGTCTACTTCATTTAAGGAACACACAAGATTGACAAACAAGCCTAACCATAGCTCAATGTAAGAGAGTACGTAAGGCCCATAGAAACGCCAAGACAGGTCGAGTACTGCCTCTTCCTGGGGTTGGGGCCTCCCTGAGCGACAACAGAGAAAGTCCAGCTGGCACTAGAGGGTTCTAGTGAAAAACAAAGTAGTTCCTGCAAGAAGTCCTTCCTGGGGCAAAGAAACAAAGTCCAAACATTTGGCTGGGTGTTTTGGCCATGAGCTTTGCAGTTTCGATAGATCCCATCTCAAACTGGAGATCTGCAGTCTCCATGAATTAGTCAATGCATCAGATCATGCAGGTCTCAGATTACACCTAGCAATATAGGGAGTTGCCATGTACTGAGTTAGACCATTGGTCCATCTAAGCCCACTGCTACACTGACTGACAGCAAGGGCTCCCCAGGGCTTCATGCAGAGTTTTTTCTAGCCTTAAGCAGAGACACCGGGGGCTGAAAGGACAAGCTCAGCCACTGAGCTATGGCACTTCCCCTTTTGGGAAGCTGAAGCAATGGCTGATCTCCATTCCTGAGACAAAAGCCAGCAGTAATTAATCTGCCTCTTGCCTTTGGGGAACACACAGGTTCCTGCGGCGGTATAAAGCAGAAGCGCTGGGAAATGTGAAGGTCCTTTATATCAACACAGCTGGAAATTAATGTTAGGGGGTGCACTAGCTCAATTGAGGCCAAATTGTGGGTATTGCCTAGTGGTTGGAGGAGATGGGACCCTCCGTGCAAGGTCTCCCTTCAAGCGATAGAACATCTTCAGGTTCCATTTCTACCACTGATTGATTCATTCAGACTTCAAATCTCCCATTTAGTTATTATGTAAAGTGTTTTTATCCTCCTCAGCCAAAAAAGAAGGAAGACTTTGAGACTGGGTGTGTCTAAACTGCAGACACCTTTTGTCCATAATGACTAGCCAAACTTTGGGGATTTGTTTCTTCCCCCATCCCTTGCTTTTGTACCACCTAGCTCAAGGAAGAGTTCTGGAGAATTCAGAACTGTGTGGAATTTGGTCCCAACAACAGCGTTGTCCATCTGTGGATCTTGGGTTTTTTTCTCATCGCCAGCACAGCTTCTATTGGGTTTTGTTTTGATTTGCATATACAAAATATGCGACCACACACAAAATGGGCAGTTCCAGGCAATCTCATGCAATACCAAAAGAACATTCCTGCATTCAAAACTCAAGCCATGCAATCATTATATTACGTTGATATCAAGAGTGGCTGATAACAATGTGAAAAGTCAGGTGAGCAGTCCATGCTCCTGAAGAAACATAAACCCATTTCTCCTTCCCCAGCCAAAGACACTCTTAACCGGTTCCCCTGCTACAGCGTTCACTCATGTTTCCAAGATGAAGGAAATAATTCTAGGACAGCTCATGTGAAGTTGACAATGTTATGATAAGGGCAGTGATGCCAAAATATCCCATATGACATTCTTAAGACTGCTGTTCTGTGTTTGTACATCTGTTCCCCCCTTGAGATATAGATATCTCAAACATCTGGAGGGCAGCAGGTTATGATATGCAATATGATATGCAGAGGTGACTGTGGGGTTGTGGAAAACTGATCACGAATTACTTCAGGCCACCTACTTCTCTTTTTTTAGAGCATCTCATGTTGAGAGTTGCAACCCAACACATCTGACAGACACAAGGCTGGGGAACGTTGTTCTAGAACAAGGGTAGGCAGAATGTACATCTCCAGATGTTTTGGAGTTCGACTTGTAAAAGCCCCTATCACCATGGGCAGTGATCAGGAAAGCTGGGAGTTGATGTCCAAAACATCAGGGTAGATCTATTTTCTGGCCACATCTGTTCTAAAGCATGGCGTTTTCCAGCATTATGATATGTGATCCATCAAGGAACTCCAAAAGACCTGCATCAGTTTAAATAGACTGTCTTAAACCAAATGAAGTGACAATGAATGAATCTTGAATACCTAATCCAGATAGTTCTTCAGACATCAAAATTAATTTTCAACACATGGCATAGGTTGTCAGATATATGGTGTTGGGGGACTAACATAGAGGATTTTTCTTACGTGTTCAGCAGTGTGAGATCAAAGGCAGAGCTAGCACCTAATACTTTCATGAGTAAGGATTATTTTAAAACTATTGATGAAGATGTTTTTGGTCTTCCCCATAATACATAACGTGGGAGTTACAGTGCAACACATCTGGAGAGTACCAGGCTGGAGAAGGTTGATTCCTCTACATTTCTTCTCAGAAGCCAGTGCCACTGAATTCACTAGGGCTTACTCTCAAGTGGTATAGGATTGCAAACTAATCTCATTGGAAAGGAATTCAAGACAGCCAAACTAATCATTTTCTGCTCCTCTGTCACTTTGATGAGATGATGTATTGTGGAGGGATTGTGGGGAGTGAACAGTATATTTTGTATAAACACATTTTAAGACAAAAAACATTGGTTTTTTGAAGGGCAGGATATTGAACAAAAGTTGAAAGTGCCGGCACATACTCTGGTTCTAAATTTGCAACAAATAGTGGCCCTTTTGTTATGAATCATGCTTCTAGATGCGAGATGTGTATCAGAGAAAAATATTGGGCAGACCTTGTATTTGGTAAGGCTATAGAAAAGCGTTCACCATCCTGCTGCCCTCCAGATGTTTGAGATTACAAGTCCTAGCATTCCTGACCATGGGACATACTGACTTGCAATGATGGGAGTTGTCGTCCAGCACCTTTGGAGGGCACCAGGTTGGGGAAGGGCTGCTCTAAACAAAACAAGAGAAGTGGGTGGCCCTAAGTTGTTCATCATCAGTTTACCACAACCCCACAGTCACCTCTGCATATCATATTCTCCATCCTGTCCTCATGGTTTATCTGCTTTGGGAGAATGAGAATTTCACTTGCACTTTCTGCCTCCTTAGGGAGGATGTGGCATTAAGGCTTGTGAGCCTTAACTCCCAATTTCCCTGCTTTTTGGTGCTTGGTTAGAAACTATAGAGCCTTAACATTGTTTTTGTAAACTGTAGGGGTTTTAAAATGAATTTCAAGGCTAGACAGAAGTCCAGATAATTTGCCAAAGCCTGCTGGAACAAAAAAGTTTTCGCCTGGCTCCAAAAGCACATCAAGGAGGGAGCTAGTCTAGTTTGCAATGATTAGAAAGAAAATACATGTGTACACTATGCAAAATACACTACAATTTAACTGTTTCTAAAGCTTGTTAGAAAAACAGTGTGACTAGGCCAAAACCAATGTTGTGGGCCCAGAAGCACTTTGAAAGGTTTCAAAATTGTACTTAAAATGTACACCGGCCCAAACTAATTAAATGAAGTGTTTGAAGCTTTCAACTTTATAGCAGTATGGACCAAACTCTTAGAAAAAAGGGAAGGAGCACACTGTGTGTGTGTATGGGGTGGGGATGGATAGAAAGGAATGGATAGATACCTATTCCACGGAGAGATCTGAAGACCAGGTTATCATGGATCCAGAGGAAGGCTGAAAGAGATCTCTGCTGAGTTCTACACCCTGGATCCTAGGAGAGATCTCTTTCAGCCTTTAAATTGGGCAAAGGGCGGAATACAAATAAATACCTGGCTTAATGTTCCCTACCTGGGCCCAGGTAGGGAAATTAAGCCAAGTATAGAGTAAAGAAAATACGTTAAAATGAAAAGTGCTGTGAAGCCTTCACCAGTGAGCAAAAAAAGCAAACTGGCCTTGAGAAATGCTAGCCCAAAACAGTCTCAAATTTGAAGCCAAAGGAAAACATAGAATCATAGAATGGTAGAGTTGGAAGGGGCCTATAAGGCCATGGAGTCCAAACCCCTGCTCAATGCAGGAATCCACCTTAAAGCATCCCTGACATACGGCTGTCTAGAAGCTTCTTGAAGGCCTCTAGTGGGGGAGAACCCACCACCTCCCTACCTTCCAAAAGAGAAAATAGGACTCTTGTCTCAAAAGGGAGGCAGCTTCTCAGACTTCAGGCAGCAAAACTCTCTGCCCTCAAGGAAAGTCAGGCCTGCTTATGAACGAAAGACTCACTCCCATTCAATTCCATAGCTTCCTTGTGGTAGGGTCTGAAACCAGTCTGCTTAGTGGTTAAACCCAAACCCAACAATCATAGGGAACCCTAAGAGAATTCATAGGAACAAAAAGGTAATAATGGAAACATGAGCAAAAGTGTCGTACTTAAATATTTTGGCCCTACTTTTTGCAGCGTATAAAGAGGCTTACAAAAATTTGTTAATTGTAGGATTATTGTTCTGGAAAGGAGAGGACATTCTCTCACTCTCCTCCTATCCGAGGTTCCAGGCTGTTTTAAAAAGGCTACAATCCCCTACACACTGACCTGGGAATAAGACTATTACACTCAATGGAACTTACTTCTGAGAAGACACTGATTATTCCACTAAGGAAATGGCTGAGTTTGGATGACACTTTAGGCAACGGAGGGGGAACAGGCAACTGTCTGTTGTGTTGATTATTGTGTCATGGAGGGGGGCACACAACAGACACACAATGGACAATATATTATTTCACAACAGGGAAAAACAACGGGCTGCTCCGTTGCTTATCGGAGACTCGTTGCTTATCATGAGGCCAGGACTTTCAGTCATGCAATGGGGGGTGGGGCAACGTGTCGTGTGTCGGGGGCACCGCAAAAATAATGAACCGTCAGTGGCCTCTTACCCCTCCGTTGCCTACATTGTCGTCCGAACTCAGCCAATGTCTTTGCTAGAGGAGGCAGCCATTTTCCTTCAACATTCCGATCTAGCTGAGGCAGGAGGGAGGGGGAGAGAGACGCTACTGAGCATGCTTGCACTATGCCTGAAAATGGCCTCCATATTCACTCTAATGCGATGAATAATATTATTTAAAAATCAACCAAAGGGAATTTAAAAAAGGAAAAGCTAGTCCTTCAAGCAGAAGATCAAAGGAAATAGGAAACATCAAGATTTTAATTAGGTAAATCCTAATTTCATCATGAAGGGTGGGTAAAAAAAATGGCCAGCTCAAATTATCAGATCCATTTTGATAGAGAGATTTTTTTTTTCTACTTTAAACTTCCCTCCTTCCCTCAGTCTTTCACCCATCTTCTTGAAATGTTCAGGTTATGTAAAACCAACATTTCTTTCTGGCACATGTAAATTTATTTATTTATTTATTACATTTGTATACTGCCCCATAGCCGAAGCTCTCTGGGCGGTTTACATAGGATTAAAAACAATTAAAAACAATATACAAAAATTAAAACAGCAAAAACAACATACACACAATCTGTACATTTAAAAACCACTTCAACACTTCAAAAAACTACAAAAACAAAACAAACCCAGGCTCCTCAGATATTGCCAAATGCCTGAGAGAAGAGGAAAGTCTTGACCTGGCGCCGAAAAGATAACAATGTTGGCGCCAGGCGGGCCTCGTCGGGGAGATCGTTCCACAATTGGGGAGCCACCACAGAGAAGGCCCTCTCTCTTGTTGCTGACCTCCGAGCCTCCCTCGGAGGAGGCACTTGGAGGAGGGTCTTAGATGTTGAACGTAGTGTTCGGGTAGGTTCGTGTCGGGAAAGGCATTCCATCAGGTATTGTGGTCCCAAGCCGTGTAAGGCTTTATAGGTTAAAACCAGCACCTTGAACCGGGCTCGGAAACATACAGGCAGCCAATGCAAGCGGGCCAGAGTAGGTCTTATATGTTCGAACCTACTGGTTCCAGTTATCAATCTGGCCGCTGCATTTTGCACAAGCTGCAGCTTCCAAATCACCTTCAAAGGCAGCCCCACGTAGAGTGCATTGCAGTAATCTAACTTGCAGGTTACCAGAGCATGGACAACTGAAGCCAGGTTATCCCTGTCCAGATAGGGACGTAGCTGGGCCACCAACCGAAGTTGGTAGAAGGCACTCCGTGCCACTGAGGCCACCTGCGCCTCAAGTGACAGAGATGGTTCTAGGAGAACCCCCAAGCTACGAACCCGCTCCTTCAAGGGGAGTGCAATCCCATCCAGAACAGGTTGAACACCCTCCATCCGGTCAGCGGAACCACCCACTAACAGCGTCTCAGTCTTGTCTGGATTGAGTTTCAGTTTATTAGCCCTCATCCAGTCCATTGTCGCAGCCAGGCACTGGTTCAGCACATCCACAGCCTCACCTGATGAAGATGAAAAAGGAGAAATAGAGCTGTGTGTCATTAGCGTACTGATGACAACGCACTCCAAAACTCTGGATGATTGCACTCAACGGTTTCATGTAGATGTTGAACAGAATGGGGGACAAAACTGACCCCTGCGGAACCCCATACTGGAGAATCCACGGGGCTGAGCAATGTTCCCCAAGCACCACCTTCTGGAGCCGACCCCCAAGTAGGAGCGGAACCACTGCAATGCAGTGCCTCCCACTCCCAACTCAGCCAGTCGTCCCAGAAGGATACCATGGTCGATGGTATCAAAAGCCGCTGAGAGATCAAGGAGAATCAACAGAGTCACACTCCCCCTGTCTTTCTCCCGACATAGGTCATCATACAGGGCGACCAAGGCTGTTTCTGTACCAAAACCAGGCCTGAAACCCGACTGAAATTCCTGAAATTTCAGGGAGATTGGTGAAAACTTTTCGATTTTATGAATCTTAGAATGACCAACCCCCCAATTACGCCTTGCTAATGATAGAATGTGTTGTTTTTTTTCTGGTCAGGCCTTAACTAAGGAGGTAGATAGATACATTGCAGTCGAGTGCCCAGGATTTTCTGTCACTCTGTCTAGGCTTTTAAATGTTATGGAATGGGGCTCTGCACCGCAATGCATGTGCAGACACATGAGGGAAATGCACAGCTGTGTAGCGGACGCAGCAGCAGCAGCAGCCCTGTGCCCCTTTGTCCCCTCCCCTGGGGGAAAAAACCCTGTGGACCCCCACATGTGTGTGTGTGTCAATGGAAGCACCTGCAGGAGGTGCAGAATGGGGCCCATCTCCCTCTGCCTGTGGCACAGCTCTCAGCACCTTCTTCTCCAAGCAGCTTTGAAAACATCACTATGGCAACAAAAGGGTTAAACTAGGTAGGGTCCAGTGCAGTGAGAGAGGAATCGGTTTCATTTGTTAAGAAGAAAAGAACAGAGCAATGCTTTTGCTTGTTCAGGTGACTGACTGGAATGGGTTTGGTGGAAGAACCGAAACGCTGCTTAGAAATAGCCAGGCCCATTTATACAGATATGCACTCAACAGCTGCCTTTCCAAATGGGTAAGGAAATAGACACAATCTCGGGAGAGCAATGAAATTGAAAGATCCTGATGTGCCTGGCAAACAAATACAACTTCATAAAACTGCCTTTTGCCACTTCCTTTATGATAATTGTCTTCTTCCACCTGTTCCACTTGCAGATGGAGGTGGGGAGGGGAGAGAGACAAAGAAAATTATTTTGGGGCTGAAGAGGGTCAAGGAAGAAGCTATGGTGGACACAACTTAAAACTGAATGTCAGCAGCAATTCTGTCTACAGTGGAAGGAAGTCATCTTGCTGGAACCCTAAAACAATTGACCTTCTATGGTTCTCCCCTGCTATGATTAACCCCGCCCCCCCCATCGGCCCAGGGAATACATAGATGATGATGATGATGATGATGATGATGATGATGATGATGATGATCTCTATTTGTATCCTGCCTTTTGCCCAATACTGTGCCTCAAGGCTGCTTTACAAAATTAAAACATATACAGTTAAAAGCTATAAATAGAAATATACAAAAGTTAAAAATATAATTAAATAGATTTCAATATTTAAAGCACTTCCACGTTTAAAATACATATTAATTTTTTTAAAAAAATCTTAACATAGATGGAGGTCCACATTATCCACCAAAGGCCTGCCAGAATAAGGAAGTTTTTGCCTGTCTCCAAAAACATATCGAGGAGGGAGGCAGGCAAATAGCATAGTAGAGTTGGAAGGTGCCTATAAGGCCATCGAGTCCAACCCCCTCTCAATGCAGGAATCCACCTTAAAGCATCCCTGACAGATGTCTGTCCAGCTGCCTCTTGAAGGCCTCTAGTGTGGGAGAGCCCACGACCTCCCTAGGTCATTGGTTCCATTGTCGTACTGCTCTAACAGTCAGGAAGAGTTTCCTGATGTTCAGCCGTAATCTGGCTTCCTGTAACTGAAGCCTACTATTCCATGTGCTTCTAGTAATTCTGCATGGACCTGCAGTCTGCTATGAGTCTACTCAGAGTAGGGCCTTCAGTGTAATGGGTAGAATCCAAGTAAAGTCCTACTTAGAGCAGACCCCTTGAATGGAATTAAATAAACCATGACTAATTTAGGTCCCATTCATTTCGATAGGTCTACTCTCAAGTAGGACTTCACTGGGATGCTACCCATTGGCTCGCTCTCTACGGAACTCCCCGCCTGTGGATGTCATGCATGGAGTGATGTTTCACTTTTGGCGCCAACTGTGAGCAAAACCCAGTGATGACAAAGCAACATGGGAAAGAGCATTTACTGAGAGGTCACATTTACATGTTTACCACATGATTGCTGTTATTATTTCTTATTATCATTTATATATCCCGTTATTTGCTCAAAACCCATCAAGGCAGTGCACAACAATTTAAAACAATAAACTTTAAAACAATGAAAAAGAAGAACATTAAAAACATCTTGACTACATAATTTAAAGACAAAATTAAAAAGTTTTGTCTTTTTAAAAGGCAAGAGAGTGGGAGAAACCTATAGTTCTTGAGGGAATGCATTCTTGAGGGAAAGCCCTTCACACATGTGCCTGACAAGCAGGTTTCTACGGCCAATGGGGCTCTCTTGCAGGTCTTGATTCCCCGGGCAGGTTCAGAGCAAGAAAGGTGGTCCATTGAGAAGGGCTTTGAAGGTCAAAACGAACACAAACTGAGCCCAGAAAGTGATCGCCAAGCAGTGCAGGCCTCTCAAGACAGGTGCCACACAGCTATCCCATGAAGCTGATTGGTCAGAAATTCAGGATGGATGAAAGGAAGTAGTTCTTCACAACACGCATAATTAAATTCTGGAATTCACAGCCACAAGATGTAGTGATGGCCACCAATTTGTATGGCTTCAAAGGGGGGATGGATAAATTCCTGGAGGAGAAGGCTATCAATGGCTACTAGTCTTGATGGTTAAGTGCAACCTCCTGTATCAGAGACAGTAAGCCTGTATACACCAGTTGCTGGGGAACATGGGTGGGAGGGTGCTGTTGCACTCATGTCCTGCTTGTGGTTTCCTGGTCGACAGCTGGTTGGTCACTATGTGAACAGAGAGCTGGACTAGAGAGACCCTTATTCTGATCCAGCATTAGGGCTTTTCTTATGTTCTTATGAGTTGCATCTGCATCGTCAGCACAAGGCAAGTAAATGCAACAGACCATGTAGCAGATCTGTATCAAAATGGACATGGCAGACAAAGAAAAAGGGAAGATCAGAGATCACAAAGGGGGAAGTAAAGCTCAGAGCAGCTGGAGATTGTAGCAGTCGACACACGTAAAGCAGCACCATGAGGCTGGAGGAGCATCTTTGCCACCAGAGCCCCAAAGGTCTTCTCCTTTGGGATGATGATCGTCTTTTTGCTTCTCAAACTCCCCAATGTTCCACCCCACGCCACCCCTTCTGATTAGACAGAGACCTCCTGATCCCAGCCTACTCTTCCCACTCAGCTCTCACGCAGACAGGGAAGAGGAGTGAAAGCTCAGCCAGAGCAAAAACCATGTTGTTTTGCTTCTCCTTTTACAAGTTCTTGGAGGATCCCTTAGAAGAATTAAAGCACTTGCATCCGGAGAGACCTCTTTCTCAATGCCATTTCTCTTTGGAATTCATGAAACAGCTTGCTTATATGTGCTTTTGTTCCCAACAGCAGTTTTTGAGGACCTGAAACTTTGGCAAAACTAGCCCCAAGTGCATCACTGGGCAGGTGAGATTCATGAGTGCTATGAAGTGAGAACTCTTCTGTGTAAGGGACCTGGAAGCCCAACACCTTCCGCTCACAGGTGTCTCCTCAACCATGCTCAAAGCAAGATCTGCCTGGATCAAGGTATAGCAAGAGTGGCTTTTTGTGGCAGCTTTCTGCACTGCTGAGATGCTCCACAGGTGTGTGGAAGAGGTGTCTATCTTTCCAAAGGCCAAGGGGCCAGGGCAGGGTCCCGGGGTCTGGGGGGGGCATGATGCTGCTGAAACGTTTGTCTGGCTTGTTGCCATGAATATAGTGGTGTGCATAGGAGCAGGCTCTGGATGGCACTTTTGACATGAGCAAGCCTTTAGAAGACGCACAACTGCTGGGCGTGAGACATATCAAACATGGGGCTGAGCAAAGCAGCTCCTCTTTCAGGAAATTTGTCAATACTCCTTGTGGAAACAAATCTGTTTGGTTGCAGCTTTATTTGCTTATCTTTAGAGACATAATCACATTCGATGTAGCGACATGACATAATCCTAGTCAGTATGTGATCCCTGATTGGGTGGAATAAACCCTGTGAGTACAAAGAGAACAATGGCACCTACCGGGATATTTTTAACAGAGTGAAAGTTCACACTATCTAATCATTTTTAAACCTCAACTAGCAAATATTCATCATGGTCCTAATCAGACTGAAAACATTTATTTATGGCGTGTCTGTATTGATTTTCTGCCACAAAGTGGCTTATAGCTAAAATAACACAATTTAAACCATAACACATTAAAATAATAAACACATTAAATAAACAATTTAAAATAATTTAAAACAATAAACATGATCAAATGTCAGTAAAAAAATTTTAAAAATCTGTGATTAACAGCAGCATCTACGGCCATGAGAATGCATTACTGCCCTTAATAGGGTATCATTAATCATAAAAAGCACATTTAAAAAAAGGATTGTCTTCACAGTCCTTCAAAATCTTGAGCTGTATGTGTGGGGGGTGGGGGGGAGGCCCACATTGTGGGTTCCCTATAGGAGCAAAGCTGTTCAGGCTCCAAAAGGCAGAAGGGCCAGATCCAAACCTATCAGAAAAGGTAGAACCCTTTTTCCACCTATGAAGGTGGACTTGTTTCAGGTCCCATTTAGTTTCTCAAGGAAGGGCAAAGAAGAGAAAATACTCTACTGATGGCAACCTTGAAGTCTGGGCATTGTTACGAGGATATCGTACAAAAACAGGTATTTCCCACCTGGCTTGTGCCGTCAGCTTCAGCCCAATTTTGAAATGGCACAAAACCCTTTGCCCTTCGTCTATCTATCTATCTATCTATCTATCTATCTATCTATCTATCTATCTATCCCTCCTCTTCCCAGAGGCCTGGAATGGGTAACAAAAGGCAACCAACCAGTCAAACAGAGTTTTGGTCATTCCCTCCCTCCCTGTAACCAACAACTCTACCCTAAGTCCCAAAGGCAAGTAACGTCTCACCACACTTTCTAGAAGATGCCCCCATTGGCAAACCTGCAGTGGGAGGGAGGATTCTATAGGTGGGAGCAATGCCTCTCTAAGGGGGTGTCTTGATGGCGTCGCTTTGCCACTCCTTCAACCCCCCATGGCATCGCAGCTGCAGGGTGGGAGTGGCAAATCCCCAGGGCAGGAGGGCAGGGTTTCCAGGCAGCGCAGGCGGCAATGCAGCTGATCAAGCTGCTCCCTCTGCCTGGCCTTCCTGTGTGTCCCCCAACCAACCATAGGCCTTGTTCAGCCCCTGGAACGCCCCCAGCCTTGATGTGAAGTCACCACCGACTTCTTCACACAGCACATAGTTAAACTATGGAATTCATTGCCACAAGATGTGGTGATGGCCACCAATTTGGATGGCATTAAAAGGGAGTTGGATTAATTCCTGGAGGATAAGGCTATCAATGGCTGCTAGTCCTGGGGTACCTCTAGATGGACAGTTTCCATCAACATGTCTTCACACTTCACACATCTAGGGGCAAAGGCCCTTTGCCGCAAACTACAAAAGTCAGCTATTTAACGTGACTTTTGTAGTTTGTGGCAATCCCCCCCCCCATTTAAGTGTTAAATGTAAACCAAAAAAAAACTCAACGCACCTCCGCTGTCCTCCCCCCATTTTGTAAAAAAGAAATTTAAAAAACACCTGGAAGTAGGGGAGCCAAGGCTCCCAGTCCCCCCTCCAGCAGCCGCCACACTGCCAAATGCTCGGCGGCATGGGTGGCAACAAAGCAAAAAACGCCATCGTGCCCCTTAGGTCAGGACTGACGTAAGGGGTGTAAATGCGCTGCACGATGCCGGGGAGGCACCAGGGCGCAGTGCTCGCAGCATCATGAAGAGGGAGCCCTGATGGCTAAGTGCAACCTCCAGGATCAGAGGTGGTTTACCTATGTACACCAGTTGCTGGGGAACATGGGTGGGAAGGTGCTATTGCACCGTTTCCCTCTTGTGGGTCTCTGGTCGACGGCTGGCTGGCACTGTGTCAACAGAGTACTGGAGTAGATGGACCCTTGGTCTGATCCAGTATAGCTCTTCTGATATTCGTATGTTCTTATGACAAATGGTGGTGACCTCGGAGTAAATGAAAAAGTTGCTATAAGTCACTGTGCAGCCACCACATGGTATCCAGGGCATATAGACAGCCCCTTAGTGTCCTTCCTCATGATGGGACATGAACCAAAGGTTTTGACATTTGCAGAGCCATCCTACATTCATTGTTATGCCAGGCAGTGGTTATGCCACGGCTGTGCAGGAGGGAAGGGAGAAAACATCAATAAAGACATTCAAAAGGTAGATTCAGAAAGTCAGAGGCGTGTGAGGGTGCGTGGTGAATTCCAGGGATGAGGGTAGAGATGAACTTGCCTGTGATCTGAGGTGGCCAAGGAGGGTTCCCTCCTGTCCTGGCTAGGGTTGGGCCCCAGGGCAAGTGGCTGGTCAATACTTTCGGTCCATCCAATACTGGTCCGTACTTTCGGTCCATCAGGTGCTGCTCAGGGAGGTCCTGGCCAAAGGAAGCGGTGACTGGCCAGGGCCAGGGGCGTGTGCTCTCAGCAGCACTTCTGTGAGGTAAACACAGCTTCACAAAGCAGAGGCTCGTGCTGGCACCTCAGGTAGCGCTCGGCAGGAGCTGCAAGGCTGGGATGGTGTACCCTCAGGGAAGGAGCTCTTGCTCCAGCAAAAGGCGCTAGCAGTAACTGAGGGCTTGGCTGGCCGCCACCTCTCTCTGGCCACTGACTGCAACCTTAAAGTGTCCAGTCTCCTTTCCGCAGCCTTAAGCTCCTGCTGTGGCCAGAGAGGCTTTGGGAGAGCCATCCTTGGAGGGCCTTTGGGTGTGGGGTTCTGAAGGATCTCCCCTGGAGTAGGGTGGCTCGTAACTTGTTGAGCTCAGTGTCCTCTTTCGGGTGACGACGTCATGAGGGGGACCCTCAAAATCCGGGACTGCCCAGTAACAAGTGTGCAATACAATGCTCGCCTGATGGCGCTCTTAGAGAAAATTGCACATTTTCCTTCTGATAACTGAAATAAATACATCAGATTTCCTTGAGCTTGGCAAGGTACTAACTGTAAATGGGTGAGACAAACGTGGCACTAATTGCCTGGCCTGTATTCCTCTCACACATGGGTGCAAAGGGAATTATTTGCTTGCTGGAGGGTGGATGTCTTCGACTCCTAGAGAAGTCCCCCCTGGAGTCACTGTTCAAATAGCTTCTTACGGACCCAATAAGCAAAGCTGGTTGCTCAGAATTTAAAAAGTGAAGCCAAGCTCTGGGAATGACTCTTCTTCACCTACAGCTTTCTATTAGCAACACCCCCATGCAGTTCTCTGGAAATTGATCCACAAGCATCCAAGCAAGGGGAGGCAATCACACTGCTATTGTGAATCACTTAGCTGAACACAAAGGGCCAGAGGTGACCATAGGTGAGCATGTAGCACCCTCTTGCAAAAGACAGCATTGTTAGCCTCCATTATATAGAGCAAAGAGTTGCCAAAGAGACAAAGGGCTCCATCACACCTACTTTTTTCCCAGTTGGTGTCTGCGGTTTCCCCCACCATTGCCTTAGCTAGTTGAGCATTGGGCACTTTCACATTTGTGCATCATTGCGCGCATGTATCTTTCCACCTGTATCACTACTATGCCGCCGAAATCTCCTGCCCCATCCTCACGTCCTCCTTCCCCCTGCAGTTAATTTCTTTATATTTTTAAATATATAGATTTCTGCGCAAATACAATAGTACGGCAACCTGAAACTGCGCAATTACAGTAAAACAATACACTATGCTTTCCCTAAGATCATATTAAACAAGATAAGTGAAGAGAAAATATTACAATTAGTGTTTGGAGAAGTTTGTGGTCAGTGTTGGCATGGCAAGGGAAAGCCAGCATTGTTCTGGTCAGGAAACCTAGACATGCCTACTCAGGAGTAAGAGCCATAGCGTTGAATGGGACCGAGGCATGGGTGTCAGCGTTGGCGTCTCCATGAGGTGTTCAGGAGCTCTCCTTCTCCATTTATGGTTGAGCAGTTGAGTGGAGAACCACCCTGCTGCCCTCTTTTGTCCGCTGCCCTTCTACACACGCGCCCCCTACAAAAAATGGGATGGTCCGATATAGTGCAAGGACAGCAATACGCAGGAGGGAGGAGCAGTTTTATTGCACATGGGGGGGGGGGGGAATCCCGCTCAAAAATAAGATGGAAAATGGAGGGGAATTGGTTAGATGAGCACAGGACAAGGATGATGTCATGTGACTACCACGCTGCAAAACCACATACCAGGCATGGCAAGAGTGCGATAAATCGCTGGTGTGATGGAGCCCCCAGGTGTGTGTTTTGCAGAGAACAAGTCATAGCAAACGGACCACTGTTTTCTTTTTTTCTTTTTTTCTTTTTTTCTTTTTTTGCCACAGGGCAAGCAATTGGATACAGGTACTAGCTATATGCTAGCAATAGGCAAGCTTGCCTCCTAATTAGCTTGATTAACCTGAGTCTTTTTAGAGAACACTCAGAAAATCTTGTGTATTTTACTGGGTATTCTTTAAGAAAGCTTGGAATGTTAATATACCTGGGGGACATTGCTACAAGGAAGCTTCCTGTTGTGAAGGTAAGAACATAAACGCACAAGAAGAGCTATACTGGATCAGATCAAGGTCCATCTAGTCCAGCATTCTGTTTATGCAGTGGTTAACCAGCTGCTCACAGGAAACCCACAACTGACCATGAATACAACAGCACCCTCCTGCCCATGTTCCCCAGCAACTGGTGTACATAGGAATACTGGCTCTGATAGAGGTGGTACTATATAGCCATCAGGACTAGTAGCCACTGATAGCCACCTCCTCCAGGAGTTTATCCAAACCCCTTTTAAAGCCATCCAAATTGGTGGCCATGACCACATCTTGTGGCAGTGAATTCCATAGTTTAACTATGCGCTTTGTGAAGAAGTACTTCCTTTTATCTGTCCCAAATCTCCCATCAAATCAGCTTCATGGGATATGACCCCATTGGGTCCTAGTATTATGGGAGAGGGAGAAAAATGTGTCCCTCTCCATTTTCTTCGCATCATGCATAATTATTGGCAGTTTTATTTTCAGTTCCTGTCCTAATTATGCCTAACATGGAATTTGCTTTTTTCACAGCAGTCGCACAGCAGTCGCACACTACAGCTTTAAAACGGTTTAAAACAGTTTATAACAGTAGTGACAACTGTTGGAGCCCAGGACACACTCCATACACAGTTTTCAAAATGTTTTCAAAGTGTTGTATCCTGCTTGGTGTAGACTGGCATTTTCATCAAGCTGTCTACCAAAATTCCATGAGCTCTTTCTTGGTCAGTCATTGTCTGCTCAGATTCCATTAACTTATATGTGAAGCTGAGATTCTTTGCCCCAAAGTGCATCACTTTATGCATGCTTATGGCGAACAGCATTTGCCATGTTGATGGCCATTCTGACAGCTTGGAAATATGCTTTTGGAGCTCCTCACAATCCTGTTTTGTTTAAAAAAACCCAAATAATTTGGTGCTATCAGCAAACTTGCCAGCTCATTGTTCACTCTCAATTCCAAATAATTTAGGAACAAGTTGAAAAGCATTGGTCCCAATGCAAATCCCAGTGGGATCCCTCTACTTACCCATTGCCCATTCTCCAGTCCTTTGGAATAGTGGGTGATCTTTGGGATGTGTCACATATTTTTGTTAGATTTCATATTTGAGTTCCTTGAGAACTCTAGAATGGATACCACCTGTGCTCAGTGATTTACTAACTTTCAATTTGTCAATAAGGTTGAGAACTTGATCTTTTGCCACCACAATTCAGTTCCTCAGACTTCTTTCCTAAAAACATCCGTTCAAGCACATGTATCTGTCCTACATCTTCTGCAGTTGAGTTCAGAATTCAGCTTCTCACCAATCTCTTTTCATTTCACTGTCATCCAATGGTCCAAATGCCTTCCAAGCTGGTTTCCTGCTTCTGATATATTTAAATAATTCTTTATTCTAGGGCTTGATGTGGTTTTTCATCGCTTATTATCTGCTTGCATTTCCTTTGTGCAGGTTCGTGTTCCTTTTTATTCTCCTCATTTGGGCAAGACTTCAACTTTCTGAAGGAAGCCTCTTCTTTTCTCTAATAGCTTCCTTGACACGGCTTGTTAACCATGCTGGTGACCACTTGGACTTGGTGTACCTTTCTCAATCTGTGGTATACATTTTAACTGCACTTCTGTTTTGGGTTTTTTAAATAACAGCCAAGCATTTTGAAGGGATATAACCCTCTTATCTCCCCTTTCAACTTCCTGTTCCCTTATTTTACAGAAGTTTCCTATTTTGAAGTCAAATGTTCCCACTTAAGTCAATTTCCCAAAACATACCTTAACTCTGAAAGCCTTTGGCCACTGTTTCCAGTAGGGATGTGTATCGTATCGTTAAAATGTACGATAACGATACGATATGCTCTTTGTCGTGCATGCGTTTAATGATAATGATACGATAAAAAAAACCTCCGATAAATATCCGATCCAATAATTTTCAGCCCAATTATATCAGATTATTGGACTGCCATATAAATATACCTATAACTTCTGTATTTTAAAAGTTAGAGGCTTGAAACTTGATCACAGTGCTTATGGGGTATGCCTATGTAAGTGTATGAAATTTGAGCTAGAGCCCTCCAACCCTCAATTTTATATGAATTTATTAAAGATCATTTAAGTTCTGACAGGTCAGAATGACAGCTCGCCACGTGCGTTCATTCAGACCTGTCAAAAAGTTGCAGGATCTTTTTAAAAATTCATATAATATCGAGGGTTGGAGGGATCGATCTCAAATTTCATACACATGTCTAGCACATGTTGCTACACATATGTGCCAAATTTCAGATCAATCCCTCCACCCCTGTATTTTATATGAATTTTTGAAAGATCCTGCAACTTTTGACCTGTCAGAATTTAAACATTCTTTAATAAATTCATATAAAATCGAGGGTTGGAGGGATCGATCTCAAATTTCATACACATACGTAGGCGTACTCCATAAGCATTGTGACCTAGTTTCAAGCCTGTAACTTTGAAAATACAGAAGTTATACACATTTTTTCTTTTTTAAAAAATCAGCTCTATAGGGCACAATGGGGCTGCAAATTAAATATCGGATTTCCTAAAATCATCATGAAGACGATATGATTAACCTACGATATTATCGGAGACGATAATTTTTTTGGTCCAAAATTCCGATAATGATAAAATACGATATTTTCAGGCGTGCACATCCCTAGTTTCCAGTTGGCTGTACAACACTCACAGCTTGCACTGGGTCCTGGCCCGCACCATTTAGGATTCAATCCTGGGCCGCCTCCCTTCTGGTTGGTTTCATGACCAAATGTTCCAGGTCATAGTCATTTAGGGCAGTGAGAAATTTAACCTCATTGTCATGACTGGAACATGCATTTATCCAGGCAATCTAGGGGCAATTGAAGTCACCCATTATTACAGCACTTCCTCATTTGGAGGCCTCCTGTGGTTTCATTTTCCATCTCAAGATCACTCTGAGCATTCTAATCTGGGGGAACGATAGCATGTTCCTACCACTAAATCACTTTTGAAGCCCAGTATTGTCACCCACAGCACTGCTGTGGAGGAATAATTTAGGTTCACTGGTCTGCTTGACATTCTTTGATGTTCAGAGTGACAGCACCCTAACCCAGGCCCTCCCAGCTGGATACTGTGTTAGTGTGCAGGTGAGGGAAAGTGGGCGGGGGGGTGGAGTAGCTGTGGTCTACAAGGACACTCTTCACTAACCAGACTTCCTGTCCGGGAATTGAATCATATCGAGTGTGTGTACCTGAGTCTGAAGGCCAGGGATAGACTAGGGATTCTGTTAGTGTACCGGCCACCCCGCTGCCTATCAGACTCCTTGGCCGAGCTTACGGAACTGGTCTCGGAGCTGGTGTTGGAGTTGCCCAGGCTTTGGTCCTGGGTGACTTCAACATCCCATTCGAGGCTGGTTTGTCCGGTGGAGCTCAGGAGTTCATGGTATCCATGACAAGCATGGGCCTATCCCAGTTGGTCTCTGGACGCACACATTCAGCAGGTCACAGCTTCGATGCTGTTGTACGTTCTGAACAGACGGATCTGTGGGCAGAGGTGACAAATACCTCTGCATTGTCATGGACAGACCATTTTCTGGTCAGGGCTAGTACCACGGCTACTACCTGCCCTTGCAGGGGTGGCGGACCTATTAAAATGGTCCGCCCTCGAAGGCTGATGGATCCTCTTGGATTCCAGGAAGACTTAGAGGGTTCTATGGCTGGTATCATCGACGATCCTGTAGAAACCCTGGTCAATAGATGGAATCAAAACCTAAGTAGGGCTATCAACACGATCGCCCCCAAATGTCCTCTCTGACCCGCTTCTAATTAGGCACCCTGGTATACTGAAGATCTCAGGGAATTGAAGTGGGAAGGACGACTGGAACGCCGATGGCGGAGAACTCGACATATATCGGACAAGACATGACATAGAGAACACCTTCGTTCCTATGAGGTGGCAATACGTGCAGCGAAGAAAGCTTTCTTCGCTGCACGCATTGCGTCTGCGAATTCACATCCAGCAGAACTGTTCAGGGTGATGAGGGGTCTAACTCAGGCACCTTCCCCCGAACCTGATCTTAGATTCTTCAGTAGTTCACTGTGATGCCTTTAACAATCATTTCACAGATAATCTCTCAGATAAGAGCCAATTTAGATGCTGTCGTTATAACAGAAGATGACAATGAAGTGTCCAGCAACTCTGTGAGTAGAATTACACTGGATCAGTTTCAGTTGGTGAGTCCCGAGGACGTGGACAAGCTGCTTGGATGAGTGAGGAGGACAACTTGCCCTCTTGATCCCTGCCCTTCTTGGTTGGTCACCCAGGGAGGAGATGTAATTAGATTACAATTACAACATATTATTAATACGTCTCTCAGGGAGGGGAGTTTTAGAAGTGGCTTCTTGTTTAAAAGAAGCCACTTCTAAAAAAGCCGTCTCTGGACCCCCTGGATCTTAATAACTACAGACCAGTAACAAATCTTCCATTTTTGGGCAAGGTGATCGAGAGGGCAGTTCCCTTCCAACTCCAAGCAGTTTTGGATGATACAGATTTTCTAGACCCATTTCAAACTGGCTTCAGGGTGGGATACGGAGTTGAGACTGCTATGGTCGCCTTAGTGGATGATCTATGCCTTAGTATTGACAGGGGGAGTGTGTCCCTGTTGGTACTTCTGGACCTCTCAGCGGCTTTCGATACCATCGACCATGGTATCCTTCTGGAACGCCTGAGGGGATTGGGAATCAGGGCGTCAGTGGTTCCGGTCCTACCTCTTGGTCAGGTTCCAGATGGTGGTGCTTGGGGATAGTTGCTCCTCAAAGAAGGAGTTGTTGTATGGCGTACCACTAGGCGCCATCCAATCCCCAATGCTGTTTAATATCTACATGAAACTGCTTGGAGAGATCATCTGGAGGCATGGGGTGGGGTGCTATCAGTATGCTGATGACACCCAAATACATTTCTCTATGCCTTCGATAACAGCGTCAGCTAAGGATAGTGTGTCTCCTCTGAATGAATGCCTGGAGGTGGCAGTGGGCTGGATGAGGGAAAACAAACTGAAGCTGAATCCAGACAAGATGGAGGTGCTTACTGTCAAAGGCCCCAACCTGGGGTTGGAGGTGTGTCAACCAGTTCTGGATGGGGTTACACTCCCCCTGAAAGGCTGTGTTCGCAGCTTGGGGGTGCTCCTGGATCCGTCGCTCCAAATGACAGCTCAGATAGACTTGACGGCCAGGAGTGCCTACTATCAGCATTGGCTGATACATCAGCTACGCCCCTTCCTAGAGTTGAAAGACCTAAAAATGGTAGTGCACGCGCTGGTAACTTTGAGGCTCTACTTCTGCAATGTGCTGTACATAGGGCTACCTCTGTGCCTAGTCCGGAAACTTCAGCTAGTTCAAAATATGGCAGCCAGGTTGGTCACCGGTACACCTAGGGGTGACCATATTACATCAGCTTTAAAATCACTCCACTGGCTGCGAATTAGTTTCTGGCGAAGTACAAAGTGTTGGTCATTACCTTAAAAGCCCTACATGGTTTGGGTCCAGGTTACCTGCGGGATCGCCTTCCCTCGTACAATCCGCCCTGCACACTCAGGTGCTCTGGGAAGAATTTACTACAGTCAGCCAAAACTAGGCTGACAACCGTTACCCAGAGACCTTCTCTTCTGCCGCTCCCAGACTGTGGAACAACCTGCACGGAGAGATCCGCCAACTTACCAGTTTTGTAGAATTTGAGAGAGCTATAAACACTGATCTCTTCCGGCAAGCCTACCCAGTCGAATTTTAAGAGTTTTATTGATATTTTAATAATGTATTAATTTTATATGCTTTTAATCAGTTTTATGTATTTTATATTGTTTGTATTGATGTTGTTCCCCACCTCGATCTGGAGGGAGAGGCAGGTAAGAAATAAATATTATTATTATTATTATTATTATTATTATTATTAAAACCATAACACGAGTATAAATTTAAAACATTAAAAGTTGATAAAAGCAATATAAAAACCAGCTAAGTTAAAAACCAGGGAAAGCCTGTGTAAAAACGTATGTTTTCAGGAGGTGTTTAAAAGCAATGTTTTCCGCCTCCCAAACTGCACGAGGGAGGGTTTTCCAGAGGCTGGGTGCCACTACAGAGAAGGCCCATTGCAGAATTTAGGGAGCACAAGCGGAAATATGACAATGTCCTCCCAAGGACACCACCACAGTGGACATTGGATATATAGCAGATAAACTTGTAGGACGACTGCCTTCAAAGATATGATTGATTTAAAAAATTCCTTAATTATAATTGATAAACCCTTTAGGATTGACACCCCTGTTTACTGGATGGAGCTGTCCATTTTGCCACTGTGGAGCTCAGCGTCCAGTTACAGGCAAGTTCAATATAGAAAGTCAGTTCACTTAGGCTGCCTCTACAAGAGGCATTCAAAGCTCTTTCAAGGTGCATTAAAAAATGTACCTCTACAAGAACGGAGCACAAATCGGGCGTAGAGGCGCGCTATCCCTCCGATTATGCGCATTACCGAATGCGCGTTAAACAGTGAGTTTTATTTTGCTCCGGCCGTTAAAGCGCATTTTGACTATGTGAACAAGCGCTTATGCGCATTAACTACTTGTAAAGCGCATTTTGGACATCTGTTAATGCACTTCGCCGCCTCTCACCGCCTCTCATGCAGAGGGATTAGGCATGAATGCGCTTCTGCGCTTCTGCGCATCATCGCCTAACCAGGCGCAAAAGCGAATCCTTGTAGAGGGGACCTTAGCTGGAGACCAAGGCAACTCACCTAGCATTGCCGTGCGTAAATTGTGGATTCCCTTTCTTGAGACCCAGGCGAGCTGCTGTCTGACAGGAAGGAAAGGATCACACGAAGGTGGGCTCTCCCTTTTTTCTGCAATCAGCCGGAAGGGCCATCGGACTTGTGGTTCCAGCTCAGTATTATCCAACAATGCCTGTTCCCATGGCCAAGATCCTTCCAGAACAGGGTGCGCAACTTCAGGCCCAGGGACCAAATTGGCCATTTCTAAGCCAGTCCTCCAGGACTCACCAGAAGGCAATGCCCCCTTACCCTAACCCTCCCCTTTCCTTTGACCAGTCAGGTGTTTTTCCAGCTTCTATGCAGTTCCCCCCACCCGATTCTAAAAGTTTGCAATGCCTCACCTAAGGCTTGAGAGTGAGAGCTTGAAGCTAAAATAGGCTGGTTGGTGGAGCTTTTTTGCCTCAGCCCTTTTCCCCTTTGTCCCGACCACCGCTGGACTGCAGGCCCATTCTCTGGAATGGGATCCAGCCCTTGGGCCCTGTCTCCCTTTTGACGCCAGTTCCTGGGGCACATGGGCAGGAAGGTGCTTTTGCACCCACATCCTGCTTATGGGGAACTGGTTGGCCCCTGCATGAACAGAGTGCTGGACTAGATAGACCCTTGGACTGAACCAGCATCAGGGCTCTTCTTACGTTCTTCATATTTATTCAGAAGTAAGGTGCCCCTGCAACTTTAATTAGTTTCTTGGTCCTCGTAACTTCTGCCTCCAATTTCTGCTTGTTCAGTGCCATGCTTTGTTAGTGATGAATTGCCTCGATTGACCTTTAAATAGCCAATTCCTGTTCACCACAGGGTGAACAAATTATTTTCTTGTTTCCTCGCATTACTTTTCTCTTTTGTTTTAAAAATAGCAAAACAGTGCTATTTTTCAATTTAAAACTTTAAATTTGACAACTTTAAAAGATAATTAAAAAAGAAAATGAAAACTGTGAGGAAACCAATAATCCAGGGTCAAGAAAGAGATCAATTCATCAATAATGGTGCAATACATTTAATAAAAAGCAATTCTAGGGACAAAAGTCACAAGGACTTAGATTCAATGTCAGTTCTACTTAAAGTACATCAACTAAAATGAAAGGGACTTAAGTTATTCATGACTAGCTTAAGTCCCATTTTAATGGGTCTTAATTTAAGTAGAATTAACATTGCATTCAATCCAAGAAGGAACCCTGTAATTGAAGGTGTAGTAGCTCTGAAAAGCCCAAACAATGCTTTACCAGACCACATAGGAGAGGCTGGTACTGCAGTTGCATTTTTTCAGTTGAACAAAGCAGGTCTGAAAAAAGACAGGAGGACAACGCAGAAAACACTAAATGAGTCGACAATGGTGTCTTCTGGATTCTCTGTAAAAAGTGGCTGAGCAATTGCAGACTAGCATTTAGACATCACTTTAAGCCATGATGGTTTAATAAACTACCCAATAATGCCATTATTTTGAAAATAAGCCACTCTTATCCCCCACATGACCAGACAAATAAGCAATTGTGCGGCGCTTATTAAGGTACTGTGCATAATAATCTGAGTCATCCCCCGCCTCCTGCCCCACTGCTGTTTCACTCATTTACCACATCTCAGCAGCCTATTTAACCTTCCACAATATCCCAATGAGAGGGCAGAGGTTAATTCAGCGCTTCCAGCATCACTCTGACAAGGGGGTGGTGATTCTAACGTGCTGGAAGTTTGCAGGATTGGGACCAACCATCATACCTAGCCACCCCTCGCCCACTGAAAACCCGGCACACTGCCAAAGACAAGCATGCAGAAGCATATTTTTGCCAAAAAGGGGACAGAGGCTAAAACTCCATGAGGGTTTTCAGGAATGGGACAAAACGTCATACACAGCATTCTCTGGCAAGGATGCACACAAGGCAAAATGACCATGCTGTTCAGCTGCCGCCACCCAACCAAGATGGGTGTTTGATACTTGGGGAGGTTGCAGAGCGCACTGATGGGGAAAGGGTTAGGGTGGGGTCAGGCTGTGAGCGCAATCAGTTGCTAGGCAGATCATGGAAACAGAGATTTGCCGGTTGGAGGAGAGTGGCAGCTGTGGTTTTGACGCTCTTGCCAAGCGACTCTGTAGGTAGCCAAAATAACCCGTGGTGACTATCACATGTCACGATAACCCTTGATGGGTTAAAGAACTCACTCTGCAAACCATGGGTTATCAGAGTAGTTAATTTTGGTCAAATAAGCCATTGTGGGTTAAAAAAACTCCTGACAGATGACACGATAACCCATCATGGGTTTTCATGATGTCCAGCTCAGTTAGTGTGGAAGCCAACCAGGTGGCCTTTGCAAATCGCTATCTCTTGGTGCAACCTCAATCACAGCGGAAATTGCTACATGACCAAATGGTCTTATAAATGTAAAGTACTTTCTATGCTGAGCAAAAGTGTTATACCAATAATAGTGTGGAAGATGGAAAAGGGAATTTTAAACTCAGAGTAAAAAGTAAAATGCAATACTAAGAAATGCATTTTTTTTTACATCTGGTTTGACTGTTTTCAAAAATTTCTTAACTGATTGCTTTAATCAGCCTTGCAAACATTGTTTTCTGACTGATCAAACATGAATCTATCTCTATCTATCTATCTATCTATCTACCAGCTTTTAAAAACCCTCATTCAATAAGAAGCCAAAAATGTCAGGAAATTTCACAGAATATGAAAAGCAAACAGAGCTTTGTACATTTCAACTAGCTTTTCAGTTGAATCACAATGATTTAATCTGGTGAAACAAGGCTTTACTCTTCATTTTCCTCTGGTACTCTAAATTGAAACATTTCATTTTAATTGATATTTTCCAGTGGAAACTTGCAGAGAAATCATAACATCCGGCAGGAAAATTGGAAGTATAAACCTTCCAACCCATTCTTGACAAAGCTTTTGTCGCCAAAAGGACTGCAGCTCTTGGGTGACGGAAGGGCTTGAGACAAATGGCCAGCACGGGTCATTAGAGCATATATTATCCAGCAAGAAGTGGTAGGGAGGACGCAGGGACACAAGATGATGTACCGAGCTATGAATAGAAGCAGCCATGGGCTGATGCCAGCAAAGCAGGGCACCTGATTGCTCTCAGGACTAACCCATTCTTTGGAGATTTAACTGGGAACCAATTCTGAAAACAAAACGGTAAGTGGCCAGTAAATTGGTTGAAAGCATTATTAAAGACAAAATTACTAGTATGCATATAGAAGGACAAGTCCTTCTGAAAAAGTCCTTCAACTTGGCTTCTGCAAAGGCAAGTCCTGTCTTGTTAATCTTTTAGAGTTCTTTGGGAACGTCAGTAGACAGGTAGACAGGGGAGATGTGGTGGACATTGTTTCCTTGGACTTCCAAAAGGCTTTTAGATATAAATTCCCTCACCAAAGACTCCTGAGCAAACTTAGCAGTCAAGGAATAAGAGGAGAGGTCCTCTTATGGATCAGCAACTGATTAAACAACAGAGAGCATTGGGTAGGGCTAAATGGCAAATTCTCGTGATGGAGGGAAGTAAATAGTGGGGTCCCACAGGGATGGGTATTGGGAGCCCGTTCAAAAGGAGCAGAGCAGCCAATCTGCTGTCGTTCCCCCTTCCAGATCTGCAATCCAAGAGCCCCCTGCATGCTCCCACATGGGCTGGGGATGTGGAGACCACGGCTCCTCCAAGCCCTTTGCCTTTGGGGGGGGCCGTCCTCTCTTACGGAGGCTGCAACTGCTTGTTCGCACTGTCAACTGTTTCAGCATCTCGTTTATGCCACTCACATATCCCTGCTTTGTGCCAAGTCCCTTTTCACACATCACCTTCACACGCTCTCTCTCTCTAGCACCCAGAAGAACTTTATCTAATTGAAAGAGACAGGAACACTCAGGCAGCAGAGCTGGCGCACTGCGTTCTTTTCAGCTTAACCTTTAAAATAGACCCTCTCTGTATTTTGGCATTTATTTCCCAGGAGGGATGTGGCTCCAGCATAGAAAGCAGGGCCTGCTCCATACATTTGCTGTAGGACTGGTGCTTATTTCCCCAGGGAAGGCTCAGTAAGATGCTGCATTCCATCCCCAACAAGGCTCTCCTCTCCCCAAGCTGCACTTACTCAACTGCACCACAGATTGCTCTGGGAGATGGGTTTGGGGAGGCTGGCTAGAGAGATTAACCAGTGAGCTGGGCCATGCAGGAGTGTGTCTGTGTGTGTGGTCTGAATGTGCCCAACAGGCAAGTGGCAAACTTCCTTCCTTCCACAAAGAGATGGACTTTGGGGGAGCTGAGATGAAAAACCACCAATAGCAGATGGCTGGCCTCCTGTTGCCTCATGCTTAATGGAAAATCTCCCCTCCCTGCAATTCCTGGCCTCAATAGACCTTAATTGAAAAATAGACACACAACTTGCAGAACAAATAGATTTACAGGAGAACGTCGAATTTGCTGTTGTGTTTACAGGGGCACTATAATACTCCAAATAGATTTTGTGTGTGTGTGTGCATGCGCGCGCCTGTCCATGCATACGTGTTAGGCCTTCTCTAGAGCAATGTCAACTACCACTCCATGCGGAACACCTCAAGCTGGTTTGTGAGCACCAAATGAGCCTTTGAGATCTAGTGCTTTAAATAGTGCTGACCAGAACATCGCGTAAAGAACATATAACACCAATTGCGCTGGTCGGAATTCAAAGCGTTGGAGTTGACATTAAAAGCCCTGAATGGCTTGAGACTCAAGGGAGCGCCTCATAGGGTGCCCATCCGCCCGGATTTGTCCGGACATGTCTGGGAAATGGCGGGCAAATCCAAATCCGAGGGGAATTGTGTTTTCGGGGGGCAAATCCAGAAATTTAGCCCCCCAAAAGGCTCGTTTTGGACACTTCCTGAAACGGGCCTACTGAGGCCTGCTCTCTGCAGATCTGGGGTCCTAGTGCCTTATTGCCATGGCGACGAAGCACTAGGGTGAAGGATCTGCAGAAGGCTGGCCTCAGAAGGCCTGCTTCGGCCTCTTCCGGAAGTGGCCAAAACAGGCATTCCGAGGGCCACTCATGGAAAATCCGGGGTCCTAGTGCATTGTTGCCATGGCGACAAGGCATTAGGAATCCAGATTTGGCATGGCTAGGCCTCGGAAGCCCTGCATTGGCAGTGATCAGCCTGGGCTGGGCTTGGAGCCGCAGCCTGGCCTAGAGCAGCAGCCCACTAGGCGTGGCAGATGGGTAGCTGGCCAGCGGCATGCAGAGCAAGAAGCTGGGGCTGGCTGGCTGGTGGCTGCATGGTGAAAATGTGGAAGGTAAGAAGCTGGGGCAAGCAGCTGCAGGACACCAGCAGCATGGGGAGAGGTGGTGGTAATTTTAATATGCATGATTAGTTTGTAATATAAATGCCACTGACAAACATAAGAGGATCTAAAAATTAAAGTTGCAATCCTGTACCCCCTTATCTGGAAGAAAGCCTCATTGTACTCAATGGGACTTCCTTCTGTGTAGACATGTGTAGGATTGTGCTTTAATTATATGTGAACACACTGAGTAAAATGAAGGATTTTGTGGGGAAGAGAAGAAAATATTAATTGTCAGTGTTGTTGATTAAGTTGCTGTACTTTGCCTGGATTATGCCCTACTTCAGAATGCAAACCAGCATAAATTTTACCCGAGTCAGCACTTGTCTACAAAAGTTAAATACTGACAGGTTTCCTCTAAAGTCCCTGAAAGCAGCACGAAAGTTCTAAGAATTATCAACAGGTTGATCCTCACTTACAACTATGTAGAAATAAAAAATGTTGGATCCACCCCCACCACAAGTGATACTGAGAGTGGTATATGAATATCTCACATCTATAAATTAAAGTATCATATTGATAATTTATCACTGGGTGCATATGAAGTTTCTTTCCTTATTTTAAGATAACATTTTTGAAGCCCTGAAATGAAAAGGTTTAGAGGAATACGTTATCACTCCATAGAGTTTGCTCTGTCTGCAGAAGAGTGTGCTTATTGCTCCATTTCGTATGGCTCCCCGAAGTGCAAATAATATTATTTACCCAATCAATTCCTTTCCAATTTACATCTCTATTTTTAAACTTTTCCATTTTCTGTGATAAGTCACTCATCTTGGCAGAAGTCATGTAAGTTCTACATAAAAACAAAAAGACAAGAGTAGCCCCCACCAAATTGTGCTGCTGGTAAACTGCAAGTATGTGACTTCAGAATTAAATTGTGAGACTCCCACACTCTCACTCAATTTTCCACTGAAGTAGTTTATAATAAGCAGATGGAGAAATTGCAATACCATGCATTGCAAGAGTGATGAATTTAAAAGCAGTCTTATACTTAATATCAATCTGGTTCCTGTCCCAACTGAATATCAGGCAGTAACATTGCACCAGGTACAAAGAGCCTCAGGTCTAGGGACCCTTTCCCATTTACTCTCCTGGCCTCTCTTAACTCTTTGATATCCTTTTATTTTTATTTTATTTTATTACATTTAGCTCCTGCCTTTTTTCTTCCAAGGAATCCAAGGCGACATACATAATCCTCCTCCTCCATTTTATCCTCATAAATAACAACTCTGTGAGGAAGGTTTGACTGAAAGTCTGTGACTGGCCCAAAGTCACCCAGTGAGCTCCATTATGTCACCTTGGGCTCCTTGGAGGAAAGGCAGGATAGAAAAGTAATAAATAAATTATGTATATGAGCAAACATTACTAAAGTCAACATTTTAAAAGGAGGAGGAAAACCTTGCTTGGTAGCAATTTTTTTTAAAAAACTAGATAAATTATTTTTCTATATAGCGTCCAACCACGAAGTAATTGCTGGTTAGCAAGCTATAAAGGTTGGCTCTACTGACATAGATCTCACAAAACAGTGTTGGGGCTATTGTCTTATATTATACAACCATATATATATATATATATATATATTGCAAAAACTTCTAAAAGTTCAGGTGGCTATAGTTGGCACCAAGTGCATCAAAACCTTATACCACTTGCGTCTCAAACCCCTTAGGACTGACGGGTGACCATATGGAAAGAAGGACAGGGCTCCTGTATCTTTAACAGTTGTATAGAAAAGTGAATTTCAGCTGGTGTCATTTGTATGCATGCAGCACATGGTGAAATTCCATCATCATCACAACAGTTAAAGCTGTAGGAGCCTTCCCTTTTTTTGTATCTGGTCTCTTTTCTTGGTGTTTTTTCTTGATGAACATGACTGGCTTTGCCAAGTCATGCTGTCTTTTACTGATTCAGACATTTCCTGACTTGAGCATGTTTTAAGTATGACTGCTTTCTGGATATTGGTGTGGATGTGTTTTGGTAGGCCTAGTTTCTGAAGGTTTTCTGTAAAAAATAATAATAATGATGTGATGCTGGTGACTGCTGTGACTAACAGAATAATTGTAACTTTTCCCTCCTGCCACGGTTCTTTAATTTTCATAACCTGTGGTGTATATTTTTCTCTCTTTTCCTCTTCCTTTTCTGCAACATTTTTGTGATTAGGTATTGTTATGTCAATGAGATAGTTGTGTTTTTCTTTTTTTGTTTATGAATGTTATGTCTAGTTGATTGCAAAGTATTGTCTTGTCCCAGAATTGTTCTGTCCGAGCATAGCATAGCTTGGCTTGACTTGTTTGAGTGTGTCTGGATTTCCTAGGCTCTGAAAGCATCTTTCTGGAGAGCACCTGTTGGTTGCATGATCCATGATGCCAGGTTCTGGTGAGTGCATAGTTCTCCTTGACAGGAAGGGCTTGCGCTTGCTAGAGTAGATGTGAAGAGGCTGCAATCCTATATTCATTTATCTGGGAGTAAGCTTTATTGAAATCAATTAAGATGTTATATTGAACAGGTTTGTCTTAATTGTGTGCTGTGAAATCAGACATATGACCAACACCATGTTTGGGTGGGCATGCCCCCTTGGGGACCGGCCATATTGGTGGGCACGCCCCCTTGGGGCTGGCCATGTTGTCCTCCTTTTTGGTTTCCAAAATATGGTCACCCTACATATGTCTGCCCGAGATTTGAGATTTATTGGAGGAGCCCTCCTCTGCGTCCCACAAACACGAGACATACATTATGGTGGGACATGGAAGAGGGCCTTCTCTGTTGTGGCACCCCGGTGGTGGAATGCCTTCCCCTTGGAGACCTCACTGGTGTCAACACTGACCTTGTTTCAGCACCAAGTTAAAACGTGGCTTTTTATCAAAGTTGTTAAGGGTTAAATTTGCCTAAAGCTGCATGTTATTTAATTGTGTTATTATTTCAGTTTTTTTGTTTTTACTGCTTTTAGCTTGTTAATAGTTTAATATATTTTAGTTGGGCAAATCATTTATTGTTTTATACTGCTTGAATTGGTTTTATTTGTACACTGCCCTGAGATCCCAATAATATAGGTCGGGATACAAATGTCTTAATAAATAAATAAAATAAAGTAAATAATATGAATCTCTGCTTGACACCCAATGAGGCAATATGTCCTTTGGGAAATCAGCATCTGAGATCTTTTGTAAAAAAAACCCTTACAATCCAATGAGGAATCGTACCACATAGTCAGGAGGAAGGGGCACTTCCTGCCTGTTCCCATGCCCTCATGCAAGGGTGGACAGCCTTACGGTCATGGGCAGTGTGCAGTCAAAGCACATGGTATGGACACAAGATGGGCTGTGCTGGATCAGACCAAAGGGTGGTGCTCTCCGGTTTTAAATTTTGTTTTGCGGACCGCCTTGTCCCTTGATTAATTTACATCTAGCTGGCTGTACAAAGCAGCATAGTACAATATTCAAAACTAAAGGTGGCATCAAGGGTGCTCAGGTAGTGCTTGATTTTGCTGGCCAGTTCAAAGGCATCCTCGTGGGTTACATCAGCTGGGTGGGGGCTGGGCAATCGGGCCATATTATGGGTTGGGAGGTGGGGAACTATTCCAAGGTTCCATTTCTCTCTGTGTGTCTTTCTCTACCACTTAGGCCCTGGTCCTGGTCCTACAGGGAGAGTGTACTGATGTAGCAAATGGGCACCTGAGTGTTTTGAGAACAATGCTTTTGGATTTTAATGCGTATCTGAGCTAACTTCCCCATTTTTGAGTAGTTGTTCCCATTTGTATGATCATAGAATCATAGAACAGTAGAGTTGGAAGGGGCCTATAAGGCATCGAGTCCAACCCCCTGCTCAGTGCAGGAATCCACCTTAAAGCATCCCTGACAGATGGCTGTCCAGCTGGGTTCCATTGTTAGACTGCCCTAACAGTCAGGACGTTTTTCCTGATGTCCAGCCGGAATCTGGCTTCCTGTAAATTAAGCTCATTATTCCGTGTCCTGCACTCTGGGATGATCGAGAAGAGATCCTGGCCCTCCTCTGTGTGACAACCTTTCAAGTATTTGAAGAGTGCTATCATGTCTTGCCTCTGTCTTCTCTTCTCCAGGCTAAACATGCCCAGTTCTTTCAGTCTCTCCATATAGGGCTTTGTTTCCAGAACCCTGATCATCCTTGTTGCCCTCCTCTCTGAACACGCTCCAGCTTGTCTGCATCCTTCTTGAAGTGGGGTGCCCAGAACTGGACGCAATACTCAAGATGGGGCCTAACCAGTGCCGAATAGAGGGGAACCAGTATGTCGCCCAATTTGGAAGCTATACTTCTATTAATGCAGCCCAAAACAGCATTTGCTTTTTTTTGCAGCCACATCACACTATTGGCTGATATTCAGCTTGTGATCTATAACAATTCCAAGATCGTTCTCACTTATAGTATTGCTGAGCCAAGTATCCCCCATCTTGTTACTGTGCATTTGGTTTCTTTTTCCTAGGTGTAGAACTTGGCATTTATCCCTATTAAATGTCATTCTGTTGTTTTCAGCCCCAGCACTCCAACCTATCAAGATCACTTTGAAGTTTTTTTCTGTCTTCAGGGTATTAGCGATCCCACCCAATTTTGTGTCATCTGCAAATTTGATAAGCATTCCCCGCACCTCCTTGTCCAAATCATTAATAAAAATGTTGAAGAGCACTGGGCCCAGGACTGAGCCCTGCGTTACCCCGCTGATTATCTCCCCCCAGTTTGAGAAGGAACAATTCATAAGCACTCTTTGAGTCTGATTCTGTAGCCAGCTGTGGATCCATCTAATAGTTGTTCCATCTAGCCCACTTTTCGTTAGTTTGTGAATCAGAATGTCATGGGGCACTTTGTCAAAAGCTTTGTTGAAGTCAAGATATATTCTGTCCACAGCATTCCCACAGTCCACAAGGGAGCTTACCCGATCAAAAAATGAGACCAGATTGGTTTGACAGGATTTGTTCCTGACAAATCCATGCTGGCTTCTAGTAAACACTGCATTGTTTTCAAGGTGCTTACATTATAATCTGCTCCAAAAAAATTTCCCTGGGATGAATGTCAGACTGACTGGTCTGTAGTTCCCAGGTTCCTCCTTTTTGAAGAGAGGGTCGACATTAGCCCTCCTCCAGTCATCTGGCACTTCACCCGTCTTCCATGATTTCACAAAGATAATAGAGAGTGGTTCTGAGAGTTCTTCTGCCAGCTCCTTTAGTACTCTAGGATGCAGTTAATTGAGCCCTGGAGTTTTGAACTCTTTCAAAGAAATTCGGTGTTCCTTGACCATTTGTTTATTAATCACAAACTGCAGCCCTGCCCCTTCAGCTTGTGCTTCACTTTCTCCAGGGGGATCATAGACCCATTTTTGGGAGAAGACTGAGCCAAAGTAGGAATTGAGTACTTTGGCCTTATCTTTGTCCTCTGTTATCAATTTGTCATCCTCATTAAGCAGTTGAACCACCATTTCTTTCCTCTGTCTTTTACTATTCTCATATCTGAAGAAAGCCTTTTTATTGCTTTTAGCATCCCTCGCTAGCCTCAGCTCCTTCTCAGCTTTAGCCTTCCTGATGCCATTCCTGCACTTCTGCGCTACCTGTCTGTACTCTTCTTTTGTAGCCTGGCCTTCCTTCCGCTTCCTATATGTATCTCTTTGTTTTCAGGTCATCACTAAGCTTTTTGTGGAGCCACATTGGTTTCTTCTGTTGTCTTCTATCTTTTTTCCTTGTTGGGATTGTTTGCAATTGTGCCTTTAAAATGTCCTGTTTGAAGGAAATTAGTGCACAGATCTGCTGTGTGCACATCACACCCTCTTAAACCCATGGTCAAGCCCCCCCCCCGCCCGTTTAGTCCATGTTCATGTGAATGAAGATGCACAGCAACATGTGGTAGCAGCGGGGGCACCCACAGCGAACTTCGCAGAAGGCCTCTGTGGGCCACCTGCAGGCCACTGGTTGCCCATAGGTGCCCTACAACAACTATGCCCTCATGCATAGTCAGCTTGTGATCATGTCATGGGCTTGTCTTCATTGGGAAAAGGCTTAAAGAAATGAGGCATGGTGGTGGTCCAGAACTTTTTGTTACCCGAAGTGGAGCCCACATGGGCTAGGTCTTGCTGCCCCATTCAGACATCAGCTGCTGCCTTCATCTGTCTCCCTTGCTGTTCCTCTTTGGGTAGATTGCCTGGGGTAAGCAGCCTTTCTGGATCCCAGGGTATGTGCTGCAGCATCCAAGCGAGGGAAGGGTCGGAAGCATTGCTGATGAGAGTGAGATCCCAATACACAGCAGCAAAGAGATGTTGCTGCAGCTTCAGCTGGGGCTGGGGTGTCAGCAGGGGTAAAACCCAGTGGCCTGAGCCGGGTGGTGGCAATGGAGCACTCCTGGTGTTCATAGAGGAAAACATCCAGCCTTGCAGACCCGCCAAGGAAGGGGCTGAACAGCATCCAGAGGTCTCTTCTAACCCTCACACACAACAGCCACATCCCTCCATCTGTCATATGCTGGCATAAACAACCCTGTGCCTGTTTCAGCAAGATTGGATTCACAGTTGGCTCCCTGGCCTGGAATGCTGAAGGGAGGGCTTTGAAGGGATCATTTAATTAGCTACTAAATGCAACCCGTGTGCTAATTCCGTATGCTTGGGAGACTTGAGTTGCTGCCCTCACATTCCAGTTGCTATAACAACTTTAATTTGCCTTTGCTGATGACTTGGCGGGGGGGGGGGGCTTGTTTGTTTATGTCCCTTCTCCGTAGTACGGCCTTTGCTGTTCTGCACCCAAGCAATCCAGATTCTGCAACCTGAACAAGTGATACAAATTGTGAAGATCCACATAGTTACTGTTAGCAGGTATAATCATTTCAGCTTTGCATAACTCTGCTCTTGCAAGCCAGAGGGCTCTCTATACATTTTTAAAGCTGCGCGGTGGCTGCACGTCAGTTATATGATGCAACAGCCACTGTGGGGCTTTCCTGCGAGGCTGCAGATTTAAGAAGTTGGGGACTTACCCCGACTTTATGTTGGAGTGAGGTGAACACGACCCTTCCACTGTCTGACCTCACTCCCGCATCCAGGTGGAGGCATTCCTGGGTGGAAGGCGAGCCCTGATTGCTCGCCGGAAGCCTGGACAGAGGGCAGGGGGTGGGCCATGTGAGTCAAATGGCCACCAGAAAGTCTGCACTGCCTCCTGCATGGGGATTAGCCGCCACCCTGCAGCAGCAAAAGCGTGGGCTCTTCTCAAAAGCAGCAGCAACCCGGTGCTGTGAAGGCAGCCTCTGGGGGTAGCACAGAAGCCCCCCGCCCTTCCCTGCCTGCTTCTGTGATTTCAGTAGGCACAGCTGATGGGCTCATGGCTTTCGGGGGGAAGCTCCTTCTGCACACCTGGGGTGGGGGGATTCTGTCGCATGCATGTGTATGCACACGCAGAACTCTCCCTATGATGTTGTACATGGAGAGTGTTTCAGGCATGAGTGTCCAATTCGGGTTGGGGAGACCCAGCATCAAATCCCTGCTCAGCCATGTGACTCTTGATGGATGACTTTGGTCCAAATAGCACTCCATCTTAGCCTGGCCTACATCACAGGGTTGCTGGGAAGACAACAAAAGGTGTAGGGAGAACCCTGTCCACTGCCCTGAGATCCATGATGGGGGGATAAAAATGTGGAGGGAGGAGGAGGAGGAGGAGGAGGAGGAGGAGGAGTAGTATTAAGGAAATGTTCCCTAACTCTCAAATTGAAGAATCACCAGGAACAGGCAGAGTTCAGTCCAACAGGTTTATTCAAAACAACGTACGAAGGAGAGAGAAGTGGCACATGGGTAGTACCAAAGCTCTCTGAATCACAAAGACAAAACTGTTTCATTTATCTCTGTTACAGGCTTTGATGTCACATACCACTCACCCCCTCCCTCCTGTGATGGATACATGCCAATAACTGTTTCAACTAAACAATATCATAAACCATAATAAAACAATATCCAGGGCATTTGACACCTAAAAGTAATTTATTGTTTCCTGATAAACCTTCAATCACTGTAACTTGGTGTTATTTGGTTTCCTCTAATGGCCAGTAATTTTCCTTTTGAAGAACTGAAAATGTTTACATTGTAGGTGCCTTCTTGTCTTTAAGAATGTTTTGAGGGCTATTGAGTCATGTCTAATTTACAGTCTATTCGGAGGAAGAGATTGCAAGGCTTGTTATCAGGAAAGTATGTTTTTAGTTATATTGTTCAGTGTTTTTCCTCTGAAATGCTAGAATATGAGGTGTGAACTTTGACTTGGTGCAGCGTAAAGTGTCTCTGCTTCACCTAAAACATTTCTTTGAGGCTTGGGGGAAACCAGAGTTTCAGGTTTTGATTTTATACCAATGCCCAGATCAAAAATCTTTATAAGGAGGCTGCTTAATGGAAGTGCAAAATGATATAATTTTAAAAAAAAAGTTGTTAGTGCTGCCCTTCTCATCTTCATAAAGATTTCTTTGAATATCATTCACCATGAGGGTAAAGTAACAGCGTGACTGGGGAAAATGCGCCCCTCACATGCAGCCGTCCTCATGGGCCTTAGCAAAATGTAAAACGCCTCCTCCGTTCCACATCCTGCTCCTCACCCAACATCTTTCGCCACCCACCCACCCACCCACTTGCCGCTGCTGCTGCCATTTCTGAAGTCTCCCATCATCCCGCTCCAGAAGAGACTGGCCTGGAAATGAGCATGCAAACTGCTCCACCGCCAGGCTATTGTGCGCCCAGTCTGTTTGTCAGAGGCTTTTGCCTCCAGAATTAATCCGAACAGGAATGGGTTGCATCAAAGCTGACATTAATAACAGCCTGAACAGGAGCCTTGCTGAGGAGTGGGAAGTTAATGGTTCTGTGCTGTGCTTGGACAAGGTTGTTATAGAAAGTGATCCAAGGGCTGGTTGCTCCATTAAACAAGAACAGCAGCAAGGCGTTTGCTTGGGGGGGGGCGGAGGGGGGGACCGTGCAAGGCAGGGTCAGCAAGCCTGGCATGACCGGGCAAGGCGGGGAAAGGGAATTGCAAATGCCACAAGCAGGAGGGAGCTGTAGTTTGGAGGGGGGAGGAGGGAGAGGAGGAAATTCTCAGCACCCTCACTAGACGACGTGACACCCAGGACTCTTTGGGTGCAGCCCTGGCTGGCATAGCAGTGAACTGCCCTGAGTGTAGCATCTGTGAACGTCTCTGGCTGAATAACTACGTCTGCAAAGGGACAGCAAAGCACATTTTACTTGATGATGAGAAACTGGTTAGAACTCAACTTTGATACACAAGAGGAAGCCCGGGGAAGACGCTTGGCAGCCCTCTTTGCACCCAGGGCTCCCTGCATGTGCCCAGGGCAGTCAGTTAGCTTTGCGCCTGGGTGGCCCAGGCTAGGATATCTTCCAGACTCACTCAATGAACAAGGAGCCCAGAGATGCCATCGGCTGTTCCAATGGAGTCGGCCGTCTTGTGGGGCCATCTTGTGTCTCTCCACAGCCCCTGTCCACATCTCTGAAGAGCAAATTGGATGCAAGACTGTGAGAGCTCAAGGCCCCCTGGGCTCGTGAAACGTTGATACAGAGGGTCTTGGAAACTATGGGAGAGTGAGTACAAAGGGGGAATTCCATGCCATACAAAAGGTTTTATTTCTTTTAGTATTTTTTGCCACAAGTCTAAATTTAATCTCAGAAGCCAGAAGGCAAACATTGCCTCCCCCCCCCCCCCCCCATTCTCCTTGCTATGTGGCCTGTGACTGCCTCAGATCTGTGTGACGAACTGCTCTTCACAGTAGGCTTAAAATTGAATCCCAAGAGCCTCGCAGGCTCAACGGCAGGAAAAGCCAATCTGGCCCCATCATTACTAGGGAAGGGGTAAGTGTGGACATCAGAATTTGAAGGGGGGCATAATGTTTAATAATTAATTGGTTTGATTGATCTGTTTTAAGCTTTTAATCAACTAAAAGTTGACCCCAATTAATTGAACAGCATATTTTAGAATGTACGAGTTCCAACAGAAACGCTTATGTAACCTGCAGAGAGCTGGGCACTACGAAGGGGGAGAAATCCATTCAGTTTGCATTTCCACTGTGAACTTACCTAATTTTCCCCCTTTGAACCACTATGCAAACTGAAACCCAGTTCTCTTTTGAAATTCTCACTTCTCTGAATTTTGCAATCACGTTCTCCATTCGAAAAATGCATATGAGTTTAAATACCATTTCAGCTGCATTAGATTAGGAAAATTTGCTTGCCAAAAATGTGTCTTGTAGGCAAAATTGTGTACAAAAATGCACCTATTAGGAGAAATGCACTCTAAAACATGAATGAATTTTCATGTGAACTACTTTCTCAAAGATTTATCCATTCATTTATTTATTATTCATTTTATTTTTAATCCACCCAATAACCGGTGTTCTCTGGATGGATTACAAACAATTAAAAGACTAAAATGCTACACAAAGAGTTAAAAATATAGAAGACAATACAAATATTTTAAAGAATAAAATACAGTGTAATACAAACCAACAGCACAAGAATTAATAATACAGTCATAAAAATTTAGAACTAAGTCTCTAAAATGCCTATGAGAAAAGGAAGGTGCCAGAAAGATACATAACAATGTAGGCAAGCCTCTTTGTGGGGGGCCTCCCAGAAGTGGGGTGCCACCAGTGGGGATGTGCTCTCACTTGTAGCCATCCGCCTAGCTTCCTTCGGTGGGGGCACTCGGAGGAGTGCGTCGGAAGATGTCCTCAGGGTCTGTGCAGATACACTTAGGAGAAGATGTTCCTTTAGCTACTCTGGTCTCCCCACAGCCTCCAGCCTCAGGACCCCAACACTGACACCAGGATCACAGTGGGTGCAGAAGCAGCTGTTCAGGTTCCCCTACAGGAGACCCCAGGTTTGAATCCAGATGATAACCTCTCTCTAGAAAAGGCAGGGAGGGGCTCCCTCCCACACAGGCCCATCTGAGCTGGCCAGCAGGAGTGCTGCATGGGCCCCTGGCTCTTTGTGCTCCTCTCCTCTCTGGCAACTCATGGGGTCAACCCCCCCCCCCCTGTAGTTTTGCCTGATCGCCATCCCAGCAGGGGCGGCACAGAAATGAGAGCTTCGGCTGCAGGGTGGTATAGAAAAGAGTTTAGGTGGGAAAAGGTTGACCTTCTCTATCACTTAAGTTAACTGTAGGCAAAATGAGCAGAAGTGAAAATGACAGTGGAAGAGGGTGCTTCTAATTAGAGGGCTCCTTGCACTACCAATCAACGGGGTTCTGCAATTCTTCTGCCATTTCCTCTTGAACAGATTTTTGTATATAAAGGAAAAGATGGAGAAGTGATAGGAAAACAGGGGAGGTATAAATGAAAGATGACGTTGTCTCTACTCCCATAGAAGTCCATGAATGAGGCATTTGCTAGTGGATCATTTTTCATATTTCTTTTAATATCTTCTACAAGACATGAGCAACAATAATAAGGTAAAGATTATTAGTAACAAGTTTTCCAGAGTGCAACGAATCTTATTAAGTTCAAGAGGGTACAAAATGCCAGAATAAGAATGCTTAATTTAACTGTGTAAAGGGTCTAGGACAAAAACGAATCTAATCCAATCATCCAAAAACCTGCTGGTTTAAAAGATGAGAAGATAAGGCTTTCTCACCTTGTTCCAAACTCCACAAAGTTGGAATCAGACTGTCTACCCAAATTACTAAGACTGATGCCTTATCTGACATGCCCTGTGATCAGTCATGATGTTGTGCAATGTCACAAATTGTGCTTGCTTACAACTTACCCTCCATGCATCCACACTTTTCCTAGGACAACACGCTAAGCCATGGTTAGGCACTGACCCTTTTGCAGCAAATGGTTAGTGAGCATGTTTAAACCATGGTTATGTAGCCACCATAGTTAGGAATGGTTCACATAAAATGCGAAGCCATAATGTTTAGCTCAAAATGCTTAACCACCACAGCTTAGTGCGTCATCTAAACTTATTTTAAAAATAGGTAAATTAAATTTTTTTAAAAGGAAATTCCATTCCACCAACTACAGTAGAAAGGTAATAAGAAAACAGCAATGGTTAAAATATGGAGGCTATACAGGCTTTACAAGAGATGGGCACAAAGGGTTGCCAGTACATTTTCAGAAACACTTTTGCGTGATCAAGACTTTTCCCCTGTTAACTGCCCTTTCTCCCTCAATCTTTAATCAAACTTCCTGAAATTTTCAGGTTATGTAAAATAGGCATTTATTTCTGGCATGTGCAATTTTCAGGAAGATTGGTGAAACTCTTATGGTTTTCGTAAGGTTATCACAACAACAACAACCCTGGTTTCCATTTAACCTTAGAGAATCCTTATTTTACTGATCAACTTATCTATTGGTTGTAAGAACAATCGTTGTCTTCCCCTGGAGGAGGGACAGTGAAACTCGGCGTGTGCATGGGGAACCTCTGGCCTGTGCGCCTGATAAGGCTAATGGGAGTTCCCCATCCAGCCTGGCGGCATATTTCCCTGGCCCCTCCCCCTCTGCCATGGAGGAAAAAGCTCTCCTCTCTGATCAGCAGCTGGTGAGAGAGGAGAGCTTTTCCCTGTGGGCAAAGAGGGAGGGAGCTGCTGTGTGATGCACTCCTGCTTCCTGTACAGGCTTGCCCTGCTTACTTCTGAGGAGACATGCAAAGGCTCATGCTAATATCTGTGTAGGTATGCTTTCTACTATAAATTAGTAGATTTGGAGGGGTTTGCTGGATGTTTCAGCCCCACTTTTGCCTTTGGCTTCACCCACCAGTGGAATGGTGCCCTGAGAACTTTCCCCAAATGGATTCTGAGCCTGAGCTGAAAAATGTACCCCCAGCCCCACTGTAAGGCAAAGGTGCCCATGATTGTTTGGCCAGCAGGCAATGGTGGGAGTGGAGCCCCTGATCTTTGCCAAAAACAGAGCTGATCTGCCTAGGCGGAGAGAGTCCTCGCTCTGTGTGGGAGACTCTCCTCTCAGCGATGGTTGTTCACTAGGGGTGTGCACGGACCCTCCGGATCGGATCGGGACCCGGATCGGGACCTCCAATTTTGTCACGGACCGGTTCGGACAAAATCGGAGGCCCCCCGGACCGGATCGAGTCCGATCCCGACCCAAAAATCGTAAATTTTTGGATCGGCCGCCATTTTTTTCCCCATAGACTTGCATTGCAATGCAAGTCTATGAGGAAAAAATGGCGGCGGGTGGGTGAGGGGGGGGCCTAACTCCCTCCCCCCCCCCGGGGCCGTCCGCTGTGGACGGCCCCGGCAGGTAAGCCCCCTCCCCCGCGCTCCCTACCCCCCCTGGGGCCGTCCGCTTCCATCCGCTGGCGCCCGCGGGCGCCAGCGGATAGAAGCGGACGGCTCTGGGGGGGGGGGTAAGCCCCCTTCCCCGCCACTGCTTACCTTCTCGGCCCGTCCGCTCCCGTCCGGCGCCGGCGGCTATTACCAGCGGGCTCCGCGACCTACTCTCGAGTAGCGCGCCGGGTGATGACATCACCCGGCGCGCCACCCTGGAGTAGGCCGCAGAGCCTGCTGGTAGTAGTCGCCGGCGCCGGACGGGAGCGGCCTGCCCGGGAAGGTAAGGGCCCCCTCCCCCCCTCCGCGCGCCCCCTCCTCCCCTCCACGCACCCCCTGCTTACCTTCTCGGCCCGTCCGCTCCCGTCCGGGGCCGGCGGCTACTACCAGCGGGCTCCGCGGCCTACTCTCGAGTAGCGCGCCGGGTGATGACATCACCCGGCGCGCCACCCTGGAGTAGGCCGCGGAGCCTGCTGGTAGTAGTCGCCGGCGCCGGACGGGAGCAGCCGGGCCGGGAAGGTAAGGGCCCCCTCCCCCCCTCCGCGCGCCCCCTCCTCCCCTCCACGCACCCCCTGCTTACCTTCTCGGCCCGTCCGCTCCCGTCCGGCGCCGGCGGCTACTACCAGCGGGCTCCGCGGCCTGCTCTAGAGTAGCGTGCCGGGTGATGACATCACCCGGCGCGCCACCCTGGAGTAGGCCGCGGAGCCCGCTGGTAGTAGCCGCCGGCCCCGGACGGGAGCGAACGGGCCGGGAAGGTAAGGGCCCCCCTCCCCCCCTCCGCGCGCCCCCTCCTCCCCTCCACGCACCCCCTGCTTACCTTCTCGGCCCGTCCGCTCCCGTCCGGGGCCGGCGGCTACTACCAGCGGGCTCCGCGGCCTGCTCTAGAGTAGCGCACCGGGTGATGACATCACCCGGCGCGCCACCCTGGAGTAGGCCGCGGAGCCCGCTGGTAGTAGCCGCCGGCCCCGGACGGGAGCGAACGGGCCGGGAAGGTAAGGGCCCCCCTCCTCCCCCCCCCCGCTGTCCACTTTCATCGGCGGGCGCCCGCTGGCGCCCGCCAATGGAAGCGGCGGTGGGCGCCAGTGGGCGCCCGCCGATCCGCCGAACCGGTTCGGAGCCTTTTCGGACCGGTTCGGATTGGATTGGCCGATCCAGCTGTCAGATCGGAAATCGGATAATTTATCCGATTTCCCACTGGACCGGACTCGGATCGTGGATCAGGTCCGATCCAGTGCACGTCCCTATTGTTCACTACTACAGTTTAGATAAGATCCAGTTTTTTTCACATATAGCAAGGAGACGGGAAACAGTTGCTGTAGTTATATTCCCATTCTGTGGCTTCATGCACCCCCAATGGTTGTAGTGAATTGCTGTTGGTAGTTTGTGACTCGCAAGGTACCTGTTCAAGTTACAGGCAGAGAAATGATTGCTAGGGCCTCAAGTCCCTGTGTGTGTTCCGTGGCCAGGCTGTTTGTGCAAAGTGTGCCCCTTCCGTAATGCTTTGTATCACCAGAGTTCTCCTTCTTGTCCTCTAGGTGTGCAAATCATGGAGCCAGGGGGATGTAGCCTCATGCTGCATGGCCCCCACCAACTGAGCTATGGCTCAACTGTTGGACATTGGTGTGCTGTCACTGGGGGCAGAGCTTCGTTATATCCTGGGGGCTTTACCTCTTCTCAGCTTTTTCCTGAAATTGGCTTTGGTCCCTCAGCAGCACACTAGCTGAAGAAAGCGGACAATGCCCCCCCCCCCCCCCCACCAATCCCTTTCCATACTGCACTTTCCATTGTGGGATGAGGCTGAGTCCCATCAGTCGAAATAAACATCATCAACCAGGCATGAGAGGCTTGGCCCTTGGCCCCCCTCTTCCCTGCTCAGGGCAAGGAAATGTGTTGTTCGGGATATCAGGCATCCAGGGAAAAGGAGAAGAGCCTTCCGTCTGCAAGTCTCCCTACAGCCCACCGACAAGGGTGCTTGCCAGAAATAACACTCCTGTGTTCCTACTGCTAGATGGAACCATAAAGCAACATCACACAAAAGGAGCCGTGGTGTTTCACCAAAGCACTAAGGCACTATAGCAATTTTGGAGGTTTAGCGATTTAGAGACTTAGAGAATTAGCGATCCTAGGAAAATTAGGCAGCAAAAGCCAGAAGGAAGGAAGAATAAAATGCAGTGATTGGCAAAGTGATGAAATTTGAGCTGTATCCGTGCAGGATACTGCGAAATGGCGGAAAAGCACACCAATGGAGGGAAACAGGGAGGGCGGGTCCCATCCCTTGACTCCGGTCACAGGCAGGTGAAAGACATGCCCCTGGGCACGCCCATCATGCCAGGTTTAATCCGGAGGAATGAGGCACCCAGCAGCTGAAGCACATGGGAGCCACATGGAAGGGGGGGGGGGAACAGATTAAAAGTCCTTTGCAAAAGTGGGCCTTTCCCTGAGGGAATCTGGGATTGCTGCAGATTAGCGACCCCGTCCTGTCTCATGAACGACCCCGAACAGCCCCCACTCCACACTGAATGGGCCATGTAGATTCACTCCTAGATTCCTTGGTGGTGACGTGGGCGTGGAAGTTGGTGGGGTGTGTGGTAACTAACCCTTGGCTGTTTCCCTCTTCTGCATCGTATTTAATGGGAGCCATTCATCACTGGTGAAGCCATGAGAAGAGCAACCCTGCCACGAGCTACCGCAATCTGCAGTTGTCGCCTAGGGAGGAGTAAAGCTCTCCGCAGCAGCAGCAGCTGCTGCCTCCCCCGTCATTATACTGCTGCCATATGCAGAGCCACCACTGCTGTCTAAACAACTCTGTAATTAGCTTGATATGTTTAGATTAGCCTGTCCTCTAATCGGCCGGGGTGAACAGAAGGTGCTCCTCTGCAAAGGCCCGCCCGCCCGCCTGCCTGCCCGCCTGCCTGCCAGCTCTTGGCTTTGCTGCAGCCTTTTGCCGTCAGCTTGTACCTCCGCACCCTGCTCCCCCTCCCTGCCTCAGTACCCAAACCCCCAATTCCAGGGGTTTTACAGCTTCCCATACAGGAGACTTTCCAACTTTTTAATTACTTTGCACACAACCTCATTAAATTTAAAGCTTATTTGACACCAGAAGCCATAAATATTAAATGCCTCTGCACAATGGAGTTGCACCAAGTGCCTGGCTTTCTTTGGGTTAGGGTTTTAGTCATTAATTCTCCCATTCTTTGAAGCTGCCTGCAATTACTGTTATTAGATGGTATAAGGGTGGGGCTGGGGGTCTTCAAGGAAGGAAAGGTAGTTGATTTGCTTCTTAAGGCATACATTCTCTTGTTAATAATAACAATAATTCTTCTTCTTCTCCTCTAAATATAACAAATGTTGGTCACAAAGGGGTTGTGAGTTATGGGGAGGTTTTAAAAGGAAAAATTGCCCTTGACTGCCAAAACCTGGGGTGGGGGGGATGTCAGTTGCCTATAGCCTGGGATACGATTAACATAGAAATAAGCAGAGATCAACAGTCCCCACCCCCTAATTTCCATTGGTTGTACACTCTACTGACAGCAACATCTAGCCCTTGAAATAGTTGATGCTGGGCGCTGCAGGGGGCTGACTGAAGGAGCCTCCTCTTAGGGCCAAATGAGCCATGGGGCTAAATGCAACTTTGCACTTCACATGCACTGAATGTCATGTGAAAGGCAAGTAGCTGCTGCTACTTCTGCTGCTGCTGCTTCTGCTTCTGTAGAGCTGATCAGGATCAGGATCAGAGCAGGCAGGGGAGGGGGGTTAACCCTTTCATCCCTTGCTGCAGTCCTGGCACCAAGGGGGGATTTCCTCCCAAACCCCATAGCAGACTAATTTCAAGAAATATCTCAGGCATCTTCCACAAAGGCACAGGGCAACATCTTTTCAGCCAGGCTTCCCCTGCTCAGAGAGAAAACAAACAGCAGCAGACTTCTCTGCCCATCCGTTATATGCTCGTTCAATTCACTTGTTTAAATACAGATCCCACTGAGAAGCTATTGCAGCAGGGAGGCTGAGGAGGATTTTGGACCACTTGAAGCAGACAGGAAATCCTTCCCTTCCTTGGCCCATCAGACTCAAAGTCTTAAGATGAGCATTGGCTTGTGGTTAGGGTCAAGGACATCCCCCCCCACACACACACACAACATGGTGAGTCTGATTGTGAACAGCCAGGACTGTTAGAATGGGTCGAAGCTGTTGAGCACATTCAGCCCAGCAGAGCCCTCCTGTTACAGGGCTCAGCCGAATGACAGCTCTTCTCCGAGAAGGCTGCTCTGGAGCGGGCTCACCTGTCTGCTCTGCTCTCTAAGGAACATGTTAATTCAGAGGTCTGCGCAAACAATGGGATCAAGCTGTGCATGTAGCAGCCATTTTGTGCCGAGATCTGGATCTGACACAGAATCATGGGCTCAAGTGACAGGAAGCCAGATTCCAATTGGACATCAGGAAAAACTTCCTGACTGTTAGAGCAGTACAACAATGGAACCAATGACCCAGGGAGGTGGTGGGCTCTTCCACATTAGAGGCCTTCTAGAGGCAGCTGGACAGCCATCTCTCAGGGATGCTTTAAGGGGGATTCCTGCACTGAGCAGGGAGTTGGACTCAGTGATGGCCTTACAGGCCCCTTCCAACTCTACTACTCTATGGTTCTATGAAAAGGAGGTGGAGAGCTGATTTGTGGTCTGCAGGAAACACCCTGGCATGGTGGGTTCCCTTAGGTATCTGATGGTGAGCAGGAATGTGTTGATGCTGCTGTAGACCCTCACCTGATGCTGCTCACCACACTGGAGCCCACCAGCCTCCGTAGAGCGTGTGGCTGAGATTTGCCATCTGCTTCTGCCCATAGTTTTCATTTCTAAAAACTTTGAAACAAAATGCCTTTTACAAATAGCCCAGATTCAACTGCTGGTCCAGGTTTAGTGGGTGCAACGAGGCAGGTGAGGGAGGCAAAGGATGAGAAGTGTGTCTCGATCCTGCTCTCGCTGTCGATCGGTATCGGTTTCCAAATGTAAGAACAGTGCAACGGGGAGGAAAAGTGCAGCGTAGCGGCCTGTGACGACGGAGAGGGAGCGCAGTCGGCATCGTAGGGTGAAGGGGACACAGCCAGGGATCGTGAACTCCCCCTGAACTCTTCCATCCACAGCCTCTCCCATGTGAGCAGACTGAAACTCATTCTGGCCTTCGGCCCCACACCGGGACGTGTGCCCTGGGACTCCCCTGTCCCTGACAGAGGCTGATGGGGGGGGGATGGGGGACAGCGGGAGGATGAAGCTCAGCCCCTCTGTCTGTGTGTCACAGTGTGGGGCCTCTCCAGCCTGCATCGACGTGAGCTGGGAACACCCAGATGGAAGGGGCTGGCCAGGGGGCAGTCCTCACCCAGGGAGAACTGGCGTCCAGGATGCATTGCTACTTTAAACAATTTCAGTGCATCGATACAGTTGCTATTAGTGGCTGTTGCACCCACCCCGCCCTCCTCCCTACAATTCAGTCTTTCTGAACTTGCTCCCTGTTTCCCCAAAGATTTCCCCCAATGCCAGGCCAGAGGCCCTGGGAGCTGTATTTTAATTCCTCCTCTTGGCCCAATGCATTCAGACAGTAGGAATCAAAAGAACAGCTTTCAGAGTCCCAGCAGCAACGGAAGCTGCAACACATGCTTGGAAGCCACCCTGGGAATGTGGGGCCCTAGCAGACAGGCCCTCTGCCATCGGGATACCTTTGTGCACAGTGTCCCTCCTCACTTGTCCCTCTCAGGGAGGGGAGTTTTCCAACATGTGTTTAAAAGAGGCTTCTAAAAAAGCCCTCCCTGGACCCCCTGGACCTTAATAACTATAGGCCAGTATCAAATCTTCCGTTTTTGGGCAAGGTGATCGAGAGGGCGGTCAGTTGCCTTCCAACTCCAAGCTGTTTTGGATGATACAGATTTTCTAGACCCATTTCAAACTGGCTTCAGGGCAGAATATGGACTTAAGACCACTATGGTCGCCTTAGTGGATGACCCATAGTATTGACAGAGGGAGTGTCTCCCTGTTGGTACTCCCGGACCTCTTGGCGGCTTTTGATACCATTGACCATGGTATCCTTCTGGAACGCCTGGGGGGATTGGGAATGGGGGCACTGTGCTTCAGTGGTTCCGGTCCTATCTCTCGGGCAGGTTCCAGATGGTGATGCTTGGGGATAGATGCTCTTCAAAGAAGGAGCTATGTGGTGTACCACAAGGTGCCATCCTTTCCCCAATGCTGTTTAACATTTATATGAAACTGCTGGGAGAGATCATCTGGAGGAATGGGACGGGGTACTATCAGTACGCTGATGACACCCAAATATATTTCTCTATGCCTTCGACCACATCATCAGCTAAGGATAGTGTGTCTCCTCTGAATGAATGCTTGGAGGCGGTAATGGGCTGGATAAGGGAAAACAAACTGAAGCTGAATCCAGACAAGACGGAGGTGCTTGCTGTCAAAGGCCACAACCTGGGGTTGGAGGTGTGTCAACCAGTTCTGGATGGGGTTACCCCCCCCCCCCCGAAAGACTGTGTTCGCAGCTTGGGGGTACTCCTGGATCCGTCGCTCCAAATGTCAGCCCAGATAGATGTGACGGCCAGCAGTGCCTACTATCAGCTTCGGCTAATACGCCAGCAGCGCCCCTTCCTAGAGTTGGAAGACCTAAAAATGGTAGTGCACGCACTGGTAACTTTGAGGCTCAACTTCTGCAATGCGCTGTACATAGGGCTACCTTTGTGCCTAGTCCGGAAACTTCAACTAGTTCAAAATATGGCAGCCAGGTTGGTCACCGGTACACCTAGGGGTGACCACATTACACCAATCTTAAAATCACTCCACTGGCTGCCAATTAGTTTCTGGGTGAAGTATAAAGTGTTGGTCATTACCTTTAAAGCCCTACATGGTTTGGGCCCGTTACCTGCGGGATCACCTCCTCCCATATAATCCGCCCCGCACACGCAGGTCCTCTGGGAAGAATTTACTCCAATCAGCCAGAACTAGGCTGATGAGTGTTATCCAGACGACCTTCACTTCTACCGCTCCCAGACTGTGGAATGGCCTGCCGGAGGAGATTCGACAAATTAGCAGACTTCTGGAATTTAATAGAGCCGTGAAGACTGCTCTCTTCCAGCAGGCCTACCCAGTTGAATTTTAAGATGTTTTTAATAACGTATTTGTTTTTATTTGTTTTAATGTTTTGTCTATTTTATTATTCTTGTATTTATATTTACTGTTGTTCCCCGCCTCGATCTGGAGGGAGAGGCGGGTTAGAAATAAAATAAATAAATAAAATAAACAAAATAAATAAATAAATAAATAAAGGCCAGTGGTGTCAAGGCAGGCTGTTTTGGAGTTGTGCTGAATGCTGGAGGTGTGTTGCATTCGGGCACAGTGAACAAAGTGTGTGCCGCCTGTTCCACACAACTGGCCTCCCAGTCAGACAACCGCTTTACTCCTTTCCTGGAGATTTAGGAGAAACTCTGCTGCAGGGGGATGTGTTTTAGGTTTCGCAAGAGAGCTCTATATAAACCCGTGAAATCCAGTAGTTACTACCAGCTGTGTGGAGCTGAATCTAGTAGCGCAGGTTCAACCGGCAGCCCAGGACGCAGCTGGGCTCTCCTCAGAAGGAGGTCGGGGTTTTGAAATGCACGAGTTCATTTCTGAATCCCCCCCGCCCCCGCTCTGAAATTTGGCGCTATCTCAAATTGCTAACGACATCTTTTTTCCCCAGTCTCACAGATGTCTTTCAGTGATGGGCAATAAGGGGGCTCGCTGGCATGCAGCTTGTGTCTAGAGATGGCTGCAGACTTATCCAGAGCATATTTGGGTTGCATGTAGTAATTACAGCAACACACATTTTATTGTAACGTAATAGATATATTCACTGCACCCAAAATGACAGCATGTATTAATTATACACAGCCAAGCCTAGAAAACAGATTTGTTTACTCTGATGTTCAATTCAGCAGATTTTTTTCCAGCTTGTTAAACTTAATCAAAAGCAATCAAAATATGCACACATATATTATAACAAATTAATTTCAACCAAGAGGGAAACTATGAGGTAGCTCAAATGGAAATAAAAACACACGGGTGGAAAGCCAGACCTGTAAGCACTTGCAAACATTCTGTTCTGAAGGATTTCCCAGGTGTGTGTCTCAGGTAAGGGCTACTATTTTTCCCCCAGGTTGCTTCTGCGGCTTCCCCCTCTGTTTCATATTCGAGTCTAGCATTTTGAATCACACGTGGTTGGTATAGCTGCGATACCTCAGCTTGGCCTGTTATCACACGTGTGGGTTTTAAGCACACTCACCATGACTTTAATCCAGTTCTTCAGCGCGGGACTCACATGATGTCGTCCCCCTTGCACTGTTCTCACGCCCTGAGTGCTCTGTTTTTTAGTTTCTGTTTCGATTTAACCCTGGTTCAGGCAAGTTCAACAGGCTGAGCTGAGGTATTGGAGCAAAACCGACCACGTGTGATTCAAAAGGCTACCTTCGCCTAGGAAACGGAGGGGGAAGCCGCAGAAGCAATCTGGGGGGTTGGGGGGAATGGTACCTGTGATAAAGGCCCTGGCCTACTGAACCTTGCCTGTTTCGGACTTTGCCCGTTGAGGGATAAATCGAAACAGAAACGAGAACCTGCGCCCTCAGGGCGAGAGAGCAGCAGGAGGGGGTTGACATCATGTGATCCCAGCACTGAAGAAGTGGAGCAAAGCCAAGGTGGGTGTGCTCAAAACCACCCGCATGATAACGACCTAAGAGTCTGACAAGAGGGGCAGCAGAGGAGGGCATTGGAAGCAGCTCCCTCCCAGGCATGGGAGGGAAATCCTGCTTGCACCCAGCAGCAGGAGGTAAGAGAATGGAGGCGTGCTTGTGGCAGCCACTGGAAGAGGGATTTTGCTCCAGTTCAAGCAGTCCCCAGGAGCTGTCTTGAAAGAGAGATGGAGTTGGCTTGTGTAGGGGGGCTTCTTTCAGCCTGCTTGGATGTGCTCATTCAGCATCCCCCAAACCTGTAGGCCACACAGCACCCCTGTCCTGCTGAGGAATCCTGAGCTGCACACAGGAGCCCATAAACAGCAATGAAGGTTGACATGACTCCTCCCTTCTTCCTGGGCTTTGTTGCCCCTCACTGTGCCTGGAACCCCTGCCCTTCTGGCTGTGTGTTGAAGCATGAACAGGAACATGGGAAATACAACCGCAGAATAGACATGCCGCCTCCTGGATAGAATGTGAGGGGATTGTAGTGTTCCCTCCATCCAAGGAAAACACACAAAGACCTGCCTGCCATGTTACCACCCAGCTGACTAGCCCATGAGGCAACTTTGGAACTGGCTATTCAAAAGCCCTGGCAGAAGAATGGTATTAGAAATTCCACTGCCATGGATCCTGGAGGTCACAGAGAGCCACCCTGACTAGAAGCCATTGATAGCCTTTTCCTCCATGAACTTGTCCAATCCAAATTGGAGGCCATCACTGTTGCCCCATGTTTATTAGTTTGACATTATTCACTGCTTCGTTGGTATTTGTATCATTTTGTTTTAAATTGCAAAATGTCTAGAAATAAATATTTTCTGAGGCATTTGACAAGTAAATAAATAATCTTGTGTTAGCAAATTCCAGGGGAATATTGCACCAGGAAGTTCTCCTCTGCACACCTCAAGTGGGACCTCACAACCCTGTCCAGAATCCCTCCATTGGCAGAACTGTTGGTACGGCTGCCTTCTCCTAAGGCCAAGACCAACCATGTTCAAGGCAAAGTATATGATGTGCAACTCCAATCCATGGAAATGACATCCAACCCCTTTCTTTCACTATGCAAGTTGCTCCCACATATGCCCCTATTCAGAGCAGATGGGAAGGGTGTGGTCAAGGAGAGCTTCATCACCTGGGCTTGAGACAAGGGGTTTTTGGGGTGGGGGTTTGAGCATCACACCATACCAAATGGACTTACTCTTGTTTCCTCTGGGGCTGTTATTGCCTCTCTGCTATTTGCAAGTCCTGGAGTCTATAATCGTCAACTGTATGAACAGCTATCACCACAGATCCCTTGTTTAGCCTTTCTGTCAAGTTCTACAAACAGAAGAAATCCCCTCTGCCCCCCTTTTTTTGTAGAGAGCTTTGAATGTTTAATAAATTCTTAATTAAAAGGCAGCCGGGTAATCTATTTTTGTCAATTGGTTTGTAGTGCTAAAACAGAAGTTCCCCCACAATGGGGATCTTCAAAGTCACTTCGCCGTGTGCTCTCCCTCCCTCCCTCCCTCCCTCCCTCCCTCTCTCTCTCTCTCTCTCTCTCTCTCTCTCTCTCTCTCGTATAGGCACACAGTCTCACACATTTAGCATTCGAATGCCAAATTATATTTACATAATTCTATTGACATTTTGAGGCTGAAATCCTCTATGCTGCTTTAATTCATTGTTAAATTAAATTATGAATGTTTGGGATGTGGTAATTTCTTTTGTTCTCTGAACAGATTGCTTTATATATCTGCCTATATTACGAAGTTATTAATTTAATGATTTCATAATAGAAGCACGAAGAGAGGCAAGCTCTGCCCAACCAGCTGTCCCTACTGGGACTGTAGACTTCAGGAAGAAATACATTTTCCCCCCAGTGCAGCATTAAGCACTGTGAGACACAGCAAATCATGTACCTAGACTCCCTCCCCTTCCCCTCCCCTTCGACTAGTCCAACTGTGGAGAGCAGCAGAGGCAGCAGCAATGAAGAGAGGAGCAGCCAGGAGGTCTTGCCCAAACCTGCCCTCTATGCAATCAGGAGGGGAGAACCTCTCCCTGACATCCGCCCTTCATTAAATCTACTCAGCCACTGGCGAAAGAGAATTGGAACAGAGGAACAGAGTGTGTGAAGTGAGAATTTCAGTAGTCACTGCTTCTCCTGTTATAGGATTGGGGTCTGTTATTTGGAATATCAAGCCAAATCTGAAAAGAAAGAAAGCTAAATGGCCTAAAGCGATACAAAACAAGAGAGGACAATGTCCTCAAGGAAGTCGTCTACAACACAGCAGTGGGCCAGTTGAATACAATATTTATTAGGGATGTGTATCGTATCGTTCCGATGTCTGATAACGAACCAATAAGGTTGTTATCGGACATCCAATTAATGATAACGATACATACACCTGGAGGCCCTATCTGATCAGATCCGAAATCCATATGTCCGATAACGGACATATCGGATATTCGGACCGCCATTTTAAGGACGGCCCTCCCTCCCCACTCGCGTTCCTTACCTGTGGCCTTCCCCGCTGCTGTCTGCTGCCCTCCGCTCCTCCGGACTACTGAGAACTATAAGCGGAGGCCTTTGGTGCATCTCCATCTTGCATCCCATGGTGAGTAAACCAATAATTTTCTCTGTTTGAGAAGAAGCAAGATTTTACAAGGACGTCTACCCTGATGATGGATAGTAAGAGTCAAAAGCAGTAGGCAATCTCCTTCTTGGTTATGAAACTGAATGATGGGAGATTCAGGACAGACAAAAGGAAGCCATGCAGCAGTCCCTGACTTCGGGGGGGGGGGGGTGTCCATAGGTCAGCGGTAGAGCACATACTTTGCATTCAGAAAGCCCCCCAGTTCAATTGCCAGCCCTCCAGTTTGGGCTGGGAAAATCCATGCTTGAAGCCCTGGAGAGACATCACTGCCAGTCAGTGAACGGAGGAAAGGAGCCCAAGGAAGACAAAAGGCAGCCAGTCCAGCACTCACAGCTGCGAGGGGGTCAGTCCCAATGGCTTACACTGCACTGGTGGCCAGCACATTTCCAGGCCCAGTGAAACATTCTGGTGGTGGCCTTGAACACCGTGAAGTGATTTGGGTCCAGGTTACTTGAAGGACTGCTGGTTTCACCCATGCCAGCTTGCCCACACTCACTACAGGACTTTAAGCCAGCCAGAAAGCCCCTCCTGTTTACCTTGACCTGCAACTGTTGGGGCTTTATGGGGTGCCGTCAAACATTTGGTGCCAATTGGTTTTAACTGATCATTTTGATCTTCTCGTTGTTTCATTACGTCCTATGGTTTTAAGTTTTGTTGTAGGCTGCCTTGAGAGGGGTTGCCACAAAAGGTGGCTGGGAAATCTTTAAAATAAACAAGCAAACACCCATCTATATCTCTTGCACATATCATAAGAAGCTAAAAACTAGTACTGCAAATGCTTTAGAAGTTGTGCTGCAATTCACACTTGTCTAGGCTAACTGATAACAAAAGGACACAACCATTATTGCATTTGTGGTTTTTTCTTCTTTAAATTGCTTTAAGTTCGTAGGCCGTCTAGGGTATTCTGTATATAGGTGGAGGATTGATTGATTTATTGATTGATAGATTGATTGATTGATATAGGGGAACCATATTCAGATGAGGAGTGAGGCTGGGAGTGGGGGCTTACCTGCCTGTGCTCATCCCCATACTCTGGAGGAGCCTGCTTGGATCAGCCCTGGCTGACTGTGCCTGGGAATGAAATATTTGGCAGGCGGAGTCACTCCATAGTGCCAGAAGGCCGAGGTGGGGAAACGGAGTGGCAGCGGCGGCAGCAGCAGAGGAGGGACGGACGGATGCTTGTCAGCTGTTGGCTTCTACTGGTCTCCTCCATAAGTCTGTCCCCCCTCCCCTCCTCTCCCCACTGCAACTGCCTCCTGCTCCAAGGAACACTCACACCTGGGTCCCTTTTCCACATGCAAAGGAAAAGCACCGTGGGAACAGAGCTCAAGTAGAAAGTGAGCCGGTGTCAGCTGCTCTGCGAGGGGGTTTGAGTCCCTGTAAACATCCCTGTCCCCGAGCAGCTCAGAACCCTACTGACGCGTCCCTAACCTCCTTGTAGGGTTCAAAGGGAAGCACATTCTACCCTGCTGCAACTAGGGCCACCTGCATGGAGCAGGATGATAGCAGAAGGGCCAGTTGGTTCTCAGAAACACAACGCAGGAGAGGGAGAGGGAGGCCGTTCCTTTTGAAAAGGTTCAGCACAGTGTCAGCAAAGCGGTGCTAGGAATGATTCTGCTGTACAAGGCAGCCACTGGCCAGTGCTGTCCTGGGTGTTGCAGGCAACAGCCACAGGGAACCATGGTTTCTTGTGATGCTGGGGGGGGGGGGGCTCCGAAGCAGTTGGAAGAATTTTTGGAAACTATGGATATGAGGAACATTTCTGGGAAAGGTTCTCTTCTTACAGCACAATCCTATGCAGGTCTACATAAATAAATAAATAAATAAATAAATACTGAGAAGACCCATTAAACTCAATGAGGCTTACTCCTAGGAAAGTGTGCATACGATTGCAGCCTAAGCTTCCTTTTGAATTCCTCAGAGGCTTGTCCTGAAGAAAAATACTCCAAGTTTACTTTGAACATAGCTTCAGTTGAAATGTCTCTGGAAATTCTACAGAAGCCGCCTTTCTTGCCAGAACTCTAAACATAAATATCTCAGAAGTCTGTCTTTCCATCTGAAGGGAAGATGACCTGCCAGATCTCTCATGCGATACTCATTTTGTGAGGCAGCTGCAGCCCATAGGGACGCTTTGGGCCAATCAAGCTGCCCGAAGCTCTTTGGAGTCCAAATGTAGCTGCTAAAAAGAATGGGGCAGAAGATGGAAGCCTCGAGTATGCCATGGGGAGGGGGCAGCGTGGAGCCCCCCTGTGCTACCTGCTGGAATCTGCCTACTAGGTAGGGAGCGGGGCCACCACAAAGGGAAGCCCTTCCACCTTGCCTTGCCTGGCCTTGTCTTGCTTGTTTTATGTGTGTGACCATTTTGGGTAGGCAATTCTAAAATGAAAGTGAACAATGGGAGCTGGCACAAAGTGATGGTTACCATTTTGGAAGGAGAGGCAGTGAGCTTGTGAATAGGGGCTGGCCAGCGCGATCATATTATGCCGGGGTTCTTTTCCATCTGCACTGGCTGCCACTCCAGGTCTGGGCCTGGTTCAAAGTGCTGGTATTAACATTCAAAGCCCTAAACGGCTTGGGGCCAGATTACCGGAAGGATTGTCTCTCTCTCCCCCCAAAGCATATGTACCTGCCTGGACCTTAAGATTGTCTTCAGGGGTCTGTCTCTGAGCGGAAGCTCGGTGGCTCTTAAGATGAAGGTACTTTCTGTCGTGGCTTCTCTTCCCCCACCCTGCTCTGTCTGTTGTGGAATGAGGCTCGCCTGGCAACACCGTGGTGGTCATTTCATAAAACCTTCTCGTTTTCTCAGGCATTTTAGTCTTTCGGTTCCTGTTGTTTTCAAATACATTGCTGTATTTTAAATCTTTGCACTGCTGCTAGATTTTATTTTGGTTTTTATTTTTCATTTTGGTTTTATACTGTATTTTTAAACTTTTATAGTACGTTTTATCAGGTTGTATGTTACAGTTTTCATTGTCGTGAGTTGTCCAGTGAGTTTAGGCTATTGGGTGGTATCAAAACGTAATAAATCATTAAAATAAAGACAGAACTAGAGCAGGAGATTCCCAATGGCTGGGGTGGAGGGGCATGCCGTACCTTTTATGCCTTCCCTTTTTAAATGGTGACAGCGAGGCACCAGCAGAGTTTGGGCCGCCGTCACCCCCATTCCTTCCCAAGGACGCTCTGGGGAGGAAGGGTGGCTGCAGCCAGCGTTTGAGTACTGCTGATGCTCTGCCAGCAGAGATTAAAAAAAAGGGGGAAAGTGAGGCCAAGCCTCCCAGCCACCACTGTAAGCCCGCTCCCCTGGCCCAGAAAATTGTTCTGGAGGTTGCATTACAGCCCCCAATGTGGCACAGAAATAGCTGCTCCAAATAGCCAACTGCAAATGGGGTGGCAAAGTGAGGGCGCCCTTGTGACCCCTGTAGAGGGTCTAAAAGGGATGATATCAAGAGCCATTGAGTGATCAGGGAGAATTAGCATGGCCACGTTCCCCTTGTCCCTCTCCTGATGCAAATGGTCTACACGGTGCCGTGACGGTTTCCATTCCAACCTGGGTTGAGATAGATCTAGGCAATTGGCTTTGCCCAGGAGTGCCTGGAATGGCCGAGTGACTACTTGCTTGAATATCTTGTTCTGAAATGGCAAATTTAGCAAGATATGGATCCCTGGCATTGGGTAGTTCAGTGAATGCTTCTCTGATGGATGATCTAAATGTAGCAACGAAGAGTCTTTGGGTTTTAAGTTGACGTTGGAGACCACTTTCAAATCCGTCTTTATTTCTCAACTTCACCTGAAATGAGCAAGGAAAGATAAAGGAAAGGTAGAGCTGGAGGAATTCTCTTACTAATGCACCCTATTGGAGTTAATAAACCACTGAAGAATGAATGGAGTCCTACATTGTGGTCAAACTCAGAAGCCCCAGGGCTGTGCAAAGGCTTGATGGAAGAAGGAAGAATCCCTTTGCAAAGCAGGGCCCTTGTTCCCCCTCCACAGCAGGGCCCCACATGGCTTCCCCAAATGAGAGGTGGCTGATATGCAAGAGAAGAAATATAGTCAGTGCCGGCATTAGAGTGCCTGCAAAGTGGTGCAGTCAGCACAACACACACTGGAAATGACGCGTTTAGACACTGGACGAATTTGTTCCAAGCAAACAGACATCATTTGGGTCGAAGGCAGTTAGTGCATCACACAGCCAGAGTATCTATTTCTCATTAGTTTTCCAACCTCAAACTGTAAACACATTTCACTGTTTTGCCATCTTAAAAAACATTTACTCTGACAGCTTGGTTAACCTCAGTCAGAGATTCTCACAATCCCAGCTGTGAGCAGCTGTAGAGAGCAGAGGAGGCCCGATTAGCTGGGACTCTTCCCAGCTTCCCACCAGTGGCACCACACACTTTCCCTGGGCTGATGAGTCTGGGCTCCATCGCACCTATTTTTCTTTCCCGGTTGGTGTCCACGGTTCTCCCCCCCCCCCCCCATTTCCTTAGCGAGTGGAGCGCTGGGCACTTTCACATCTGTGCATTGTTGCCTTTTCAGCTCATGTATCTTCCCACCTGTATCGCTACCATGCCAGCGAAATCTCCCGCCCCACCTCCTGCGTTCTCCTTCCCCCTGCAGTTACATATATACGGTCCTAAAACCAAAGTGTCCCCAGCAACGACACCATCTGCATCGCCAGCTGTTCCCTTTCAGTATCCTTGTTCCCTACCGAGGCTTCTGATCTTCAGAAACACCCCGCATGCCCAATTCCTTTGCTTTCCTACCCAGAGCCTCCGATTGCCCAGAGAGCTTCAGCTATGGAGCGGTATAGAAAAGTAATAACATTAAATATATGCTCTTTGTAGATCCATTGAACGTTCTCTAAGGCTGCATCAGTCAATCATTCTTACTTATTTACATACATACATTAATACTGAACTCTTCAACCTTGTAGGGTTCCCAGAGCACCCTACAATTTAGAAAGTCAGTAAAAACAACCAGTCAACGTATTCAAATATCGAAAGAGCAGGAAGGAACAGCAGTCATAAATGCGAAAGCCACATAAAGAGGGAGAGTGGAACCACATGTGCCCAGGGTCGCATCCGGCGCTCCAGGGGCCCCCAGGGCCCTTTTCCCTGATCGCCAAGAGTTTGGTGGTTTCTTGGTTTTTGCACTGCCCCGACCCTTCTAAAGGTTGAAGAGCTGCCATCTTTAAGGAAGATGATGTCTCTGTCCTGCTGTAAATCTACTGTTGCAAATGAGCAATGGCAAGCCAGAGCTGCCGTCTTTCTGAAAGGTGGTGGCTCTCCCAGAGGACAGGGGCCTTGCTGGTGTGAGTGGAGGCTTTAGGTAAGTCAAGCAGTTGGGCGGGCGGGCAGGTGGGGCAGTGGCTGGCCATCAGGCTGAATCAATCCAAAACATGTCAGGTACTTCAGGCCAAGGCGGCCTGATCAAGTCATGACTCAGCTAGCCTTGATCTGGGTTCAGGACTGAGCTGATGCACACCCTTAGTAAGAGGTTTAGCCTATAATGTGCTGTTATATTTTGGTTTTTTTGGACCCACCCGTTAATGTCGTAAAAGGACATGAAAGCTAAAGTCCTATCAAATGGCATCTGAAAATCCTGAACAACTTGGGAACACCTCAAGTATCCTATCCTTCTAATCCTTCCTTATCTCTGAGGTTTTCTGAAGAGGCACTCTGGGTGGCTCCACATGGGTCAGAGAGCCACTGGGAGACCACCAGAGGCAGGGCCTTGAGTGTGGTGGCTCCCCCTCTATGGAAAGCCCTCCCAACTGAGATCAGGCATGCACTCTGACATGACTTTGTTTTTGGCATTTGCTGAAGGCTTTGCTTTTCAGGCAAGCATTTCCTGACTGGTGAGTAAATTCAGCCACTGCTTTATTGATCCATTTGCTTTAGCTGAAAATTTTGTTTTTAATTTATTGCACACTGCACCAAAACCTCTCGATGTGAAGCAGTTCATAAATTTTATAATAAAATAAATAAATAAATAAATAAATGCTGCCAAAACTTCACTTGAGAGATCTGCAGGCACCTCAAAGGCAATCCAGGTGTGATGTTAACCACGTCATTACATTTAATATGCAGGTTTAAAAAATGGCATAGCATCAATCAGGGTGGAGGTGATGAGGATCAGAGTTACCCCTGATATGGAGGGGGGGAACTTAACCCTTTCTTCCCCTGCTGCAGTCCTGAGGAATAGCAGCCACCCCCTGGAGCTGGTGCTGGTGGGAATTACCCATTGTGGGACCTGCACTTTCCCCACAGACAGCCGTATAGGTTCCGGGGCTTTCAGCCTAATCGAATCCCCATATCAGCTCAGCCCCTTGTACGGCCACATTCTTGCCAGAGCTGTTGAACCTCAAACAGAGCAGTGGAGCAGGATGCCTTGTGCACCCAGCTTGGAGAGAGGGTGGGGTGAGGGGTCCAGACAAGGTCGTGGGGCCCGTGGGACCTGCCTTCTCTGTGCCCTGAAGAAAGCACTCGTTCTGCGCAAAGAGCATCTCCAGGTAGCTTGTTTCCGTCCAGGGCATGAAGGGTGGTTTGAGTTCATGGCAAAGGGGCGTGGGAACAATGGACAACTCTTAGGGGGGCATTTGTCTGGAGTCTCTCTCCCTCTCTCTCTCTCTCTCTCTCACACACACACACACACACACACGGCTGAAATGCGTCTGGAGGCCAGAACAAGCAGCCTGCCTGGGCAAGGTCTATTTCATACAAGGCCTGGAGGGCATTGGCTGAGGGGTCAGCATTAATGCCCTGGGAAGTGGGATTAATGAGTGAATGATGCAGCTGCGGCGGCTGCTGCTGGCTCAAAAGGCTTGTTTCTTTTGCACACAGCGCTGCTCTGTGTCAATGACCGGGGGGGGGGGGGGGGGAGAAAGCGAGGGCAGCATGCGAGCACCAGGAGTAATCAAAAGTACTTTGAAGAGACTGTGGGGTCATTTGCCATGAACGGCCCAGTCACTGAGGATGAGATGCATTCGCCCCAAATGCATTTTAATCCCTGAACTGAGCTGTGCAATTAGGGAGGGAGGGGGCTTTCCTCCTCCTCCTCCTCTTTCCCGGAGGTTATTTTTAAATGTTTTCAGGGAGCTGTTCTTCTGGCCTCAGCACCCACAGAATCATGGCTGCCCGTGACATGGACAGATTTAGGAGGGAACATAGAGCTGGCTGTGACTAGCACTTTCCCTCAGCTGGGAAGGCATCTTATGGCCGCTGTTTCCCTTCTAGGGAGCTGTTTTGTGCTGGGGTGGGTTTAGGGGGCAGAGGGTGGGGGAGGGGACGGGTCTCTTGGAGCAGGGCCGCAGAAGTGCTGAGTGGGTGCCTCACTTGACATGTTCCTTACATGAGCTGAGGATCATCACACGTCACCTAACAAGGCAACCACATGGAAGAGTGGCCAACGGTTCACAGCTAAGGCAAAGGGAAGCTGCAGGATGCGTCTGGTGTGCCACAAACATTGCTTCCCATGCCTGCCAGCCAGCCAGCTAGCCAGCCACGCACCTCTTCCCAAGCCGGGACTGGACAGCCATCTGCCAGTGATGCTTTACACTGGATTCCTGCACTGAGCAGGGGGTTGAATTTGATCGTCTAAATGGCTCCTTCCAACTCTACAATTCTAGGATGGTATTGGCAGAGTATTTTGAGGATCTGAGTAGGCAGAGTTTCTTTCATATGCAGCATCAAGGTTCAACTCAAACCATTTCTCTGCTCCCATTAGTATCCTCTCTTGGAAAGCTTTTATCTGTCTGTAGAGCTTTTGAAAGCAGAGCTTTTGAAAGCAGCTGCATCAATGAGAATGAACTTCACATGAGATGCTCCAAAAATACACAGATTTCAAGAACTCTTGCCCTTAAGAAGCTGCCTTGCTCATGCAATTCAACTTAATTATTGGCTTATTCAGGTCATGGAAAATATTTTGCTCTCAGTATTTCCCCCTCTCATTTAATGGAAGAGATGGCAAACTAGCAGAAACAGACGCAGCAGTCTTCACCTGTGACAAAGAACGTTTGAACATAAGAAGAGACATGCTGGATCAGACCATCTTGTCCAGCATTCTGTTCACACAGTGACCAACCAGCTGCCTGTGGGAAACCCACCAAAAGGACATGAGCGTGAGAGTATCCTCCCACCCATGTTCCACAACAACTAGTGTGCATAGGCATGCTGCCTCTGATACTTGAGGTAGTATGTAGCCATCAGTACTAGTAGCCATTGGTAGACCTCCTCTAAGAATTTATCCAACCCCCTTTTAAAGCCATCCAAATTGGTGGCCATCACCACATTTTGTGATAGTGAATTCCATAGTTTCACTATGTGCTGTGTGAAGAAGGCCTTCCTTTTATCTGTCCTAAATCTCCCACCAATCAGTTTCATGGGGCGATGATCCCACTGGGTTCTAGTATTATGTGAGAGGGAGAAAAATGGCTCCCTGTCCACATTCTCCACACCAAGCATAATTTTGTATACCACTATCGTGTCTCCTCTTACTTGCCTTTTTTTCTAAACTAATCACTCCTAGGGGTTGTAACCTTTCCTCATAGGGGAGTTGCTTCAGCCCCCTGATCATTTTAGTTTCCCTTTTCTGCACTTTTCCAACTCTACAATATCCTTTTTTAGGTCCGGTGGCCAGAACGGTGCACACAGTAGTCTAAGTGTGGTCGCACCATTGCACCAGTATGGTTTTGGCAGTTGTATTTTCAATTTTCTAATTATACCTAACATGGAATTTGCCTCACACTGGGTTGACATTTTCATTACTATGTATAGTGGGGGTTGGACTCAATGGCCTTATAGGTAGGGTGACCATATTTTGGAAACCAAAAAGGAGGACAACATGGCCGCCCCAAGGGGGCGTGCCCACCAACATGTCCAGCCCCCAAGGGGGCGTACCCACCCAAACTTGCCTTGGTCACATGTCTGATTTTACAGCATACAATTAAAACAAACCTGTTCTACATAATATCTTAACGTTAAAATCACTGAGATAAAGAACAAGTGAGATATTCAACGTATCTGAAATTAACTTCACTCACTCCTACTTTTGTAGCTTTTCCTGTACTTTGTTGCTATACTCTGTGTGATACATACTCCCCTCAGATATCTTTTCTGACTGCAAATGCTTCACTGGATGATACCATAATCTTATCTTTCCTAACATTTAACACTCTTTCCCCATCACCTTTCTCATTCCCATACTCACAGATCCATCATTTTGCTACCACTGAACAGGTACATAAAAATCTAGTACAACAAACTAGCAACCTAGCATTCAGAAAGAGTATAAAATACAATTACCCTGCAAGCATTAGCTATGGAACAAAAATACTTCTGGTTTATCAATGAGAAATTCTCACAATGCCTGCCAAGGATCCTTTCCTCCTTTTATCCAAAAATCTCTTGAATATTTGGATTCAAGAAATATTTGGAAATTCTGTTTTCAGTGTGTAGAGAACACAAATCCCAATCAGAGCGCTCTGCCCAAAGAAAACTTCCCAAAGAAACCTCAGAATAAAGCTTCAATAAAGCTTATTCCCAGATAAATGAATATAGGATGCAGCCTTAAATGAAGGTGCTTACAGGGCCATTACTATTTTATTGTAGTTCGTGATAAATCTTCACTGTGATAGAATTTAAGCAAGTTGAACAGTGCAACGTTATACATGTCTACTCAGAAGTAAGTCCCACTGAAAGCAAAGGGCCTGCAATCCTAAAGTGTTAACATAAACGTAATTACAAACACAAAACAGGACAGAATTAGGAAGGGGAAGTTTCTGCAGTTGTGGAGCAAGTTGTCTGTCACACACAAGATGAACATAGTTTGCATAATTTGTGAGTCTTCAAGATGCCACAAGACAGTTTGGTGGCTTTCAAGCACAAAAGAACAAGAGGTGCCTCTGCTTCTTCACATCCATACACCTTTCTCTAGCAAGTGCAAGCCCCTCCTGCTGTCAAGGAGGACTATGCACCCACCAGAACCTGGCCTCGTGGCTCATGCAACCAGCAGGTGCACTCCAGAAAGATGCTTTCAGAGCCTAGGAAATCCAGACATATAAGCCCAAACAAGCCACCCTATGCACTCACATATTACCTTGCCCCTTAGTCCAGACATTGCTGCTCACATCCCTGTTTGGCTGCAAAACCACTTCTGTCCCATCCCAGATAAGGGACCTGGGCCAGCTTGGAAGAAGCAACAGGTGAGGAAGGCCTCTGGCACTCCTGTGAACATGGCAGCAGCCAGTGTACCTGCTCACCCCTTGCCAGGAGCCTCACAGTCTTCAATGGCAAAATGCAGTGCTTGGCTGCTGGGCGCCTCTCACCAGCTAACAATAGTGTTGTGACGCAATTTTGGATGCTGGATGTAATGGTCATACAGCCCCCTTTATAACTTAAAATGAATCATTTCAATTCCACATTGCACAGCTGCTACATTTGTGATGCTAGAGCAGTAAAAATAACTTCTGGTTTATCAGTGAGAAACTAATCTAAAATGTGTCATTACACCTCTGGTTCATTAGCCATGTAAACAAGACCATGGTCAGTGGCAATACAAAGAAAAGCCAGAACAGATGCCCATTATCACAATGCTAGACAAGGACTTTTCCCTCTTTTTACCAAATACCTCCTGAATTTACACTGCCTCAGTGTGCAGAGAACACAAATCCCATTCAGGGATCCAAAGAAAACTGCCCAAAGAAACCTCAAGAAACAAGTCCCATTGATTTCAATAAAGCTAGGGTGACCATATGAAAAGGAGGACCGGGCTCCTGTAACTTTAACAGTTGTGTAGAGAAGGGAATTTAAGCTGGTGTCATTTGTATGCATGCAGCACCTGGTGAAATTCCCTCTTCATCACAACAGTTAAAGCTGCAGGAGCCCTGCCCTCTTTTGCATTTGATCATTCTAGCTGTACTAGCTAGCTATCCTGCAGCTTTAACTACAGTGATGAAGAGGGAATTTCACCAGGTGCTGCATGTATACAAAGGACACCTGCTGAAATTCCTTTTCTACGCAACTGTTAAAAGTTACAGGAGCCCTGTCTTCCTTTTCATATGGTCACCCTAATTTAAATGGAATTTGCTTCTTTCCATGCACTTAAGCATGCTTAAGCCTTAAGCATGCTTAAGTGCATGGAAGGAAGCAAATTCCATTTAAATTAGGGTGACCATATGAAAAGGAAGACAGGGCTCTTCTATCTTTAACAGTTGCGTAGAGAAGGGAATTTCAGCTGGTGTCCTTTGTATGCATGCAGCACCTGGTGAAATTCCCTCTTCATCACTGTAGTTAAAGCTGCAGGAGCTATACTAGAGTGACCAGGTACAAAAGCGGGCAGGGCTCCTGCAGCTTTAACTACAGTGATGAAGAGGGAATTTCACCAGGTGCTGCATGCATACAAAGGACACCAGCTGAAATTCCCTTCTCTACACAACTGTTAAAAGTTACAGGAGCCCTGTCCTCCTTGGTCACCCTAAGGAAGCCCCAGCAGGTAAGTGCCCTGCGCCCCCGCGCCGCCCCCCCGCGTGCGCCCCCGCGCCCCCCCCACCCGCCGTGCGCACCCGCGCGGCCCCCCCCCGCCACGAGCACCCCCGCCGCACGCACCCGCGCGGCCCCCCCCGCCGCGAGCACCCGCGCCGCCCCCCCGCCGCGAGCACCCGCGCGGCCCCCCCACCCGCCGCAAGCACCCCCGCCGCACGCACCCGCGCGGCCCCCCACCCGCCGCGAGCACCCGCGCCGCCCCCCCCGCCGCGAGCACCCGCGCCGCCCCCCCGCCGGGAGCATCCGCACCACCCCCCCGCCGGGAGCACCCGCCCCGCCGCCCCCCACCCACCGCGAGCACCCGCGCCGCCCCCCCCACCCCACGCGCTCCTTACCTGCTGCTGCTGGCTGGGGCGTCCGTTTCCCTCCGTGCTCGGAATCTACTGAGAAACAGGCTTCTTGGCCTGTCTCTCAGCAGTGTGCCGAGTGATGACGTCATCACCCGGCGCGCTACTGAGGGATAGGCCGCGAAGCCTGTTTCTCAGTAGATTCCGAGCACCGGTGGGAAGCCCCAGCAGGTAAGTACCCCGCGCCCCCGCGCCGCCCCCCCCGCCCCGCGCCCCCGCGCCGCCCCCCCCGCCCCCCCGCCCCGCGCCCCCGTGCCTCCCCCACACCCGCCGTGCGCACCCGCGCCGCCCCCCCCGCCGCGCGCACCCGCGCCGCCCCCCCCGCCGCGAGCACCCGCGCCGCCCCCCCCGCCGCGAGCACCCGCGCCGCCCCCCCCGCCGCGAGCACCCGCGCCGCCCCCCCCGCCGCAAGCACCCGCGCCGCCCCCCCCGCCGCGAGCACCCGCGCCGCCCCCCCGCCATGAGCACCCGCCCCGCCGCCCCCCACCCACCGCGAGCACCCGCGCCGCCCCTCCACCCCCCACGCGCTCCTTGCCTGCTGCTGCTGGGGCGTCCGTTTCCCTCCGTGCTTGGAATCTACTGAGAAACAGGCTTCTTGGCCTGTCTCTCAGCAGTGCGCCGAGTGATGACGTCATCACCCGGCGCGCTACTGAGGGATAGGCCGCGAAGCCTGTTTTTCAGTAGATTCCGAGCACCGGAGGGAAATGGACGCCCCAGCCGGTAGGTGCCTCGCGCCGCCAGCCTCCCGCCACTGCCGCGTGACCCCCCGCTGCCCCGGTTTGCCCCCGCCGCCCCGCGGTTGGCCCAGCACGCCCCAGGGCCATCTGGTCACCGTTTTGGGGGGCTAAATTTCCGGATTTGGCCCCCCAAAACGGTTTTTCCGCCCGGATGCGGATTTGCACCCCATTTCCCGGATATGTCCGGACAAATCCGGGCGTCTGGTCACGCTACTTATAGGCCCCTTCCAATCCTACTATTCTGTGATTCTATGATTCTGCTCAGTGATGGATGTTGGTTATCATTTATTTCCTTTAGTTTCTTAAATTATCCAAATGATGAGGCCCTTGGGAAGTAACGTTTGTGTGTGTGTGTTTAAAAACAACTCTGAGTGCACAGGTCAACACAAACGATCATCTGATATTTATAAATCACTCAAACAGCATTCTGCAATCAGAATAAGCAACGGTTCAGACTGCTGCGCACTTCTAAGCCAGGTTTAACTGAAGCCACTCAGGAGCAGGTAACAACAAGTTCCCAGTTGTGTCAGGTACACATTCCAGCCGAGAGAAGCAGGATGAAACAGCAGACCATATGGGAACTCCCAGGAAAAAGCAGATGTCCCTGGCTGAGTGTCCTCTTGGGCCCACCACAGTCTGACACACCACTAGGAATGTAACATCTTTTTGCCACATAGCAGGGGGACAACTAATCAGGAATGTGTGGAAAGTGCCTGTAGAGAGACATTGAGACACCTAGAAATGCCTCCTTTATAGGGCTAGATGGTCACATGGCTGCAGGGAGAACAGCCATATCTGATGCACCCATGAATGAAATGGCTATGTTTGCCACACTTCCTACTTGGAAAAAGGTGGCTTCTGAGTTAGGTGCTATATATATAAATAAATAAACAAATACATAACAGTATACAGCATTTGCTTTTTTTGCAGCCACATCACACTGTTGGCTCATATTCAGCTTGTGTTCTCTCCTAACAAAGTTTTTCTAGCTTGAAGCAAAACTGTTTTGGGTCCAGGTCAGCACAGAGGGACACACACAGGGAGAGCAGCTGCAGTGGTTCTTAGGTCTTTCCAGAACGTTTACGGGACCCTGTGCAATATACAGTACGCTCTGCACAGAGTGAGTTTAGTGGGGTTTGTGATGCATATAATCAAAGCCACCAATTGGTGCCTCTTCCTGTCTCTCACCCAGCTTCCCTGCCCCTTCTGACCATCTAGTTTGTCTGCTCACATATGTCATGTTTATTTTTAATCTCCCCATCAAGTGTGGTTCACTGGAGTTCATCATCATAACCTTTATTGTTGGAAGACAATGGCCATATCAACGTTCAACAAAATCATACAATAATTAAAACCTCAACTCGATTAGCCCAAAGATTCATTAAGACAGGATTAATTATTTATAAAATTATGGCCAAATAACCATCCTACCTCGACATTTCCTTTACACAGACAGATTCTTCCTCCCCAAAATACACCTTCCTTAATTTCAGTGCTGCTGTAGCAAACAACGCTACATTATAACTTACAAATTTATCCTTATCCTCCAGCAGCCAATTGATCTTGAAATCCTCCGATTGGCGTTCCAGAGATCTCAGAAGAGGAGATATAAATTTATTCCGCGGGGCTCTATAGAACGTACACTGTACAACATAATGAATCACATCTTTAATCTGGCCTACACCACATATACAGAGACGTTCTTTTACAGGACGATTTTGATATCTTCCTTTTAAAAGTTCTGTAGGCATTGTCTGAAATCTAAGTTGAGTAAAGGCTCTTCTGACCGGGAAAAAGGTTATCTCCTTAAGGTATATAGCCATCTTATGATCTAACTTACATTTAGAATACCAATAAGACAGTTTACATTCTTTAGTATAATCTAAATCCTCCCTAGCGTCCTTGCTAAATAGCATATCCCGTATTAGGCGGTTTGACATCTCACAAAGAGTTGTTATTAGGGAAGGTGAGTAGGAAGACATCAGATCTTTCCCTAAACACACCCAACCCTCCCTGTCCTGTAGGTCCAAAAAGCACAATTTGGCCAAGTACTGATCAGGCATCTGTAAAAGTTTTTTAATATAAAAAATCACAGATTTATGTATGTGAACTTTCAACGAAGGTAATCCTAGTTCTGTTCTTAATAATGCTTTTGGAATGTTAGGAGCTGTTGCCAAGAGAGTACGTAGAAAATTATTTTGAACAGGTTCCAGTTCATTCCTGTAATAAACGCCCCATATTGCTGCACCATATAAAATGTGTGCTACAATCTTGGCAATATAGACTTTAACCACAGGTTCAACTAAATGATGTCCCTTCGTATAATATAGCTTTTTAGTTGTGCCTAACAGGCGGTTAGCTGAAATTGAAATTACTCTAATATGGGCATGCCACAAGGTATTTTCTGAAAACTGGAGGCCTAAATATTTAAACGTTTGTGTTTGTTCAATAGATTGCCCACAAAGGGACCATTTATGTTGAATACGTCTTTTAGCAAAAACGACAACTTTAGTCTTATTGTAATTAATGGCTAGGCCCTCCTGTTTACAATATAGTCCCAATTGATCGAGCAGTCTCCTCATGCCTACCTGAGTTAGTGAGAGGAGAGCCATGTCATCGGCAAAGGTAGTATAGGAACTTTTTTTCCCCCTATTGCAGGGGGAAAGAAGGTAGAGCTAAGTAGCTTTTGAGTTATATCATTAATATATAAATTAAACAACAGAGGAGCTAGAATACAACCTTGCTTGACACCCTTTGATGTAGAAATTGGGTCAGTAAGGGATCCTGCTAGCCCATATCGTATTTTAACATCTGTATTGGTATACAAGCATTGTATGAGAGAGAGAGAAGACGCCTGTCAACCCCCAAGTCCTGCAGCTTGTTTCATAGCCTCTGCCTATCTATAGAATCAAATGCAGAGGAAAGATCGACAAAAGCAACATACAGCTTCTTTGGTGGGTTAGTCACATATTTTTGTATGATATAATTCAGGACAAAACACTGATCAATTGTACTATAACCTTTGCGAAAACAAGCCTGCAGTGGTGAGAGAATATTAAATTCCTCTACCCATTGTTCTAATTTTTCCAGTAGATGCCTTGCATATAATTTAGCAGGGATGTCCAGTAGACTTATCGGACGATAGTTGCTAGGATCCTGTGGATTACCCTTCTTATATATTAGCACTATTATACTTGATGTCCAACCCCATGGGAGAATGCCAGTTTTATCAATTGATGTGAAGTGTGTTGCCAATATTGGGCACCACCAGGCAGGGTTCGCTTGAAAAATTTCAGGAGGTGACATATCCCTGCCAGGGGCCTTCCACAATTTAACTGGCGAATAAGACTTTTAATTTCCCCTTCCGTTACTGGGGACCAGATAGGTAAAAGGTCTAAAGTCTGAGTCTTAGACCTCCTCTAGATGGATTCCATTTGACGCCTGGTTAGCCGATTATGCGCATAATCGCTGAAGCGCTTTATCGTAAATGCTTGTATGCAGGAAGTAATTGAGCGCACAACTGGTGGCCTTACCGGTTGTTTGAATTGTGCTTTACAAGTAGTTAATGCGGAGAATCGCTTGTTCACATAGTCAAAATGCGCTTTAACGGACGGAGCCAAATAAAACTCACTATTTAACGCACATTCGATAATGCGCATAATCAGAGAGATAATGCGCCTCAACTCCCGATTTACGCTCCACTCTTGTAGAGGTAAAAATTTTAATGAGACTTCAAAGAGCTTTAAACGTCTCGTGTAGAGGCAGCCCCAGTCAAAGTCTGGGACTGCTTATCTTCTGGATCAGTTTGCGCTGGCTGAGTTGCCCCAGCAGTTGTCCAAAATGTTCCAACCATCTTTCCATCGATATTTGCCCTGCAGTCTCCAGCTTGGGGTTCTTTAGGCCCCAAGCTACCAAGTGCCAGAATCACTTCCCATTTTTCTCAGTGGCAGCCGGTCCTAGATCTTTCCAATAAATAGTTGCATAGCTCAGTTTTTTTGATCTTAGAAGTGTCTTATACTCTCCTCTCTGTATCAGATGTCTTCTGATATTTCTTTCCGTTTTATCCTTTCTCAGAGATCTGGCTGACTTTGCCAAGTTTTGTTTGGCTGTCCTGACTTCCATGTCAAACCATGAGTTCATGGGTTGGCACTTCCTTGGACATCCAGGTTTAACTAGGAAGGGCCTTAGATTATCTACTAGAGTTTGATACAAGCAAAAGGGGTCCTCAATCTTTCTAATAATTGATTCTCTAATCTTCAGCATATTCCCATTATCCAATAGTTATTTTATATCATCCGCCAGCAGTGGAGTCCATCTAAGACGTTGTTCTCCAATATCTAAAGCCTGCGGGGGGTATTGAGTCGTGGGAAGTTTCCCACCGCCTGGACATTCAGTCTCCACTATCAGTGCTAGATGATCACTATCAGTGCGGTCATCCAGGCTAAAAGCGTGTGATTTTGAATAGAGACCTGCTGACATAAATATATAATCCACCACACTTCCTCCTTTCTCGGATACATAGATAAAGTGACCCCTTGTTCTGTCCAGTGGGCCTCCATTCAGGCAATACAAGTGATGCTTGTATGTAAGAGAGAACAGAGTTTCCCCATATTTGTTAACAATACAATCAGAGGAACTTCTAGCTGGGGTAGTTTCAATTTCCCCATCTATCAGTAAGTCCGTATATAATTGTTCATTACCATTTCCATCCGTGCGTTAAGATCTCCACACAATAATATCTCTGCACTGGGAATAGTTTCCTCCACTAGGTAAAGTACTCTGTCCAGTTCTGCCCATAGTTGGATATTATTATATTTAGAAGCTCTGGGGGGAATGTATACATTCATGCAAACAACCGGGAGTTTCATAAGAAATTTCACCATAACTGTTTGGATGTAACCACAATCTAACATGTCCATCCGGGTATCCGTAGAAAGGAAGGTCGCAATACCGCCACTGCCACGGCCATGGCAGCTCCTCTTAATTGCAGGAAGAGCTAGGAGCTGTATCGTTTCGGTGTCAGTAATCCAGGTTTCTTGTAAACATAACAGATCAAATGATTTTAGATAAATAATAAAGTCCGGATCAGCAAACTTATTTCTCCATCCTGCCATATTCCAAGACAGGATGCGTAATCACTGTTGATGATGTTCTTGTTGCTGTTGTTGCTCCGGGATACTAGTTATGGCTTCAGGGCAATTGGAGTGCTCAGTTGCCCTAAAAAAACACAGCTATTATTGTTTTGTATTAAATTCCTTAGTTCGCTGTTCCTACCCTTGGGTTTCTGTTGATGTTCTTTAGATGTACTGCCCAGCTCATATTCCTCCAGATATCTGCTGGCTATCCATTTCTCGTTAAAAGCTAGCATGTTATTTTTGGTGCTATCCGAAAAAACAGTGGAGGGCAAGTGAGAGGAGAAATCCACTTCTTGTATCCTGATTATTTCAGATGAATCTTTCCCAGGTAGGGGTCGCTTACATATTACAGGCCCGCTGGATTGTTCCTTTGTCATTGGGTGTATTTCCACCGTTGTTACAAAATGATGTTTACATGAGGTCTCATTCAACTGTATTTGAGCCTCCTTGTCCCCTTGTGCCCTACAGATTATATGTTTCTTTGTTATCCCTTCCTCATAATCTTGGCACTCATTAGGATCAACATTCAAGTTATCTAGGATAATCAGTTCATTAATATTCTCCGGCAGATCAGTGCCCAAATTTTGTAGATGTTTCATAGGTGTCCCCCCCCCCCCATTTTATTTATTTCATTTTTATTTACAGTTCCCATTTGTCCTTCTTGAGTAGATCTAGTTTGTCCCAAAATCTGAGTAGTAATAAGGGTATTACGTAACCCTGTTAGTCTGTTTATGATAACTTCTTGTGAATTGGACGGGAGAGCAGAGAAAGAGTCTATCAGACTTTTTTCTTCTTCAATAGACAGTTCGTTCTTTACATTTTCCTTATTATCATTCATATTCAAATTCAAATTCAGATTCAAATTCAAGTCTTGACTGGGATTATTCTGTTCTCTTTCAATATATCGTTCGTGTGCTTGGGAGCTCTCGGTATTTATTAATATGGCAGTTTTTTGTTTTGAAAAGTATTGTGAAGTTCCGTGTATCAAGGTTGTAATAGTTTCATTCTTAAAACATCTACTTACTCCCATTCCAATTTTCTCTAGTCTTCCTTTTACTTTGAGCATTTTCCTAGTAGTTTGACAATTCTCAAAAGTAACTATTGTACTTTTGAGTGTAAGCATTCTCTTGGTTGAAACAGTGGTATTCTATATTCTGTATATTCTCTGTGTATCTTTCCAATGATGTTACATTTTCTTTCATTAGATAAATAAAATGAGCTTTACGTTGAGGTTGTGATAACGTTCCCCTTGGTTTGGGATAATTTGAGAAGGCTAATTTCAGATTATCAAGGACTAGGTTCCAGGAAGATGGGGTTTGTTTATTTATTTTTTGTACTGATTGGTGTTGCTGAGTGGCTTGTATATTATTTTGAGATAAAACATGTTGCCAAGGATCTTGTATCATACTTGAAACTGTAATTGATTTCTGAAGTTTATTGTTTGCGAGGGGAGTCTCTGAATCGCTCTGTATTATACAGTCAGGTGTTGGTTGCTGTTTTTCCTCTTTTGCTTCCTTCTTTCTTTCCCCCCCCGGTTTTGTCCCTATCTTGATAGATTTTAGCATTTTCCTTATTTTGGGATTCTAAAAGTCTAAATAGATTCTGGAAATTCATCTTATTTAGTTTTTTGTTGTTAATTGGCTTTCTAATGTTTTTACTTTTCTTTTGTAGCTTATTATTGATGTACACTTTCCCATTTCTTCTTGGGGTTTTTTCCTCTCTTAACCCGTCCAGAATTAGTACAGTTTGTGTTGACACCTTTATCGCAGTGGTCTAATTTCTGCAAGGTGTCAATGGGATGTTCCTTTCTTCTAGCTAGTTCTGCCAAAGTGACCAACAAAGCACAAGTCTCTGATAGGTATTTCTTGATCACTTTTAAATCTTCTATTACTTCATAGGAGTGTTTATCAAAAAGAACTGATAGTGAAATTAGATGGTCTTCTACAGAATTGTTATATATATTTTCATAGTCCAATTCAGCATCAACATCTATATTTGAGTTTGTTGTAGAATGACTTTGTCCATAAGCTACTTGCACTGTCTGTTTATTATTGCCTATGGTTACATCCGGCTTTGTTGTTAAGTGGGAGTGACTTTCTATGTGCTCAAAAGTGTTGATCTCTTTCCCATAAAACGCTTCTACATCGACTCCAACCTCAACCTCAGCTTCAACTACAGCTCCTATTTCAGCTTTCTCTGAGTTCTCTATTTCGGCTATTTCAGTGGCCAAATCTATGGCCAACTCTAGGCTTTTAGTATTAATTAAAGTCTCAAATCCTCTCCAGGGTGAGGTTATTGACCAATCAAGGAGATTGTAATAGTCTGTATTTGCTTTGTTGTTAGGTTGAACTTTAGGGCGAAAGAACCTTGATATTTTGGTCTGTTTTGTCTGTTTTTTTCTCTGTGGTAGATCAAAAACAGGTGGTGAGCTAATTCCCTGTTCTCTGCATTGCCGTCTCGTACTAACCATTGTAGGCCACCTGTAATCACTCCGTCTTAACTCTTGAGGAAACACAGACGCACCCGGGCTGTGTTTAAAAATTAAGGTATAAAATCAAGACTAAAATTCCAAGTGTCACTTAGGATTGAACCGACGCAAGCTTATAAATTGTAAAAATTATAAAAGTTAAAAAAGGTCCATTCCTCTGTCATTCCTTATCATTCTTCTTCCTAAGCCTATAGTAAGCCGTTTTTTGCCGTTTATCTCACAGAGTGTAGGAGTGAAGGAGTGAAGGAGTATAGTAGTAAAACAATACAATGAGATATAAAGAGCAAAGATGTCAGAAGCAGCCACGGAGAAGGTTCATTAAAAGGAGCCTTTGAAGAAATGCCAAGAGAAGCCAGATAAAACTTATAACCTTTGAATTCTTTATGGAGCCGCTTCTCCTCAACTCATTCCCTCAGGACAGGCCAACTGGAAGTCGGCTCACTGGAGTTAAGAATGGGATTGGGGGGTTTAATTCAGTTGAATTTTATAGTCCTTGTAACATCAGATTCAATAAAAGTTTATGAAAAAGATAATAATCACTAAGGGTTTTATAGCCCTGGAAAGAACAAAAGTACTACTGTGTACTTTTGTTAACCTTTCGTTAACCTCAGATAATCCCTATTTCAACATGATTTAACAAGTACCTTCTCACACTGGGGGTGGGGGGGAGGTAATGAGCGGGGTACCGCAAGGCTCAGTCCTGGGCCCAGTGCTCTTCAACATTTTTGTTTATGATTTGTCAGTCAGTCAGTAAATTTTATTGTATATAGCCACCAGCCATTTATACACTTCTCATATACATGAAATTACATCCCTAGAGTCAACACTATTTACTCTCACATGCATGGCCAAAACCAGAAATTTCGCTGTTCTAAAAGTTACATATTTACTAAAATCACGCAGTAAAAAACACAACTTTTCAGCAATTGTTCTTCCAGTCAGTTGTGTCAACAATGGGAGAATATAAATTTTCCTAATATCTGAGTAACTTTCACAAGTTAAAATAAAATGGGCAGCGTCCTCCAGTATCAGGTGATTGCAATGACAACCTCTAACGTCCTTTGGGATACCTTGAAGGCGACCCATGTGATCTGCCACCGGAAGAACATTTAACCGTGCCCAAGAAAATGCCACTCTCAACCTTCTTGAGGGTAAATCTATCAGATATTTTGAGAGGGAGAAAGGGGGAATGGCTAAATGCATATACAACTTATTTGATGCACAACTTGTAATTTCGGCCAGTTGAGATTGCAGTTCTATATCTTTAAGACGCTCCATCAAAACTTGCTTGGCTCTATCATAACCCATAGATGTTAGAACGGGCGTAGAGAAACCCATCCTAGAGATGATGTTAGAAATCTTTTGTTTCCAAGAGGTGGAATCCATTTCCTCAAATGCCAAAAGAACTAACTCAGATGACCTTTTGAATGTCACTTTTAACCAAAAGTATAAAGCTATTTTAAGGGCTTCTACTTTTATTGACAATACTCCCAATTCTGCCCTAATTGTTACCAGCTTAGTTGAGGCTGGCACGTATAGCAGTCTACGTAAAAAATTATTTTGAGCCTTTTCTATTGGATCTAAATTAGACATCGCCCACAATAAGGCTCCATAGAGCAACTGTGGCATGACTCTACTCCTGTATAGTTCTAAGGCTGGTTTCACTAGATTACCCCCTTTTGTTCGATAAAACCTGAGTAATCCGTTTAACGTTTTATCTGCCAGCAGGGCATTAGTTTTTATTTGGAGAGACCAAGTTCCTCGTTGCTGGAATATAACCCCCAGATATTTAAAGGAAGGGACCTGTTCTATATTATTTCCATCCACTTTCCAGTTATAGATCCGGCTTGACTTACCAAAAACCATTATTTTTGTCTTACTATAGTTAATAGAGAGTTGTTCATTATGGCAATAAAGACTGAATCGTCTTAACAACCTCCTCAACCCCACTTGGGCTTGAGATATAATGATGGCATCATCTGCATATAAAAGAATTGTAATCTTGTATTGTCCAATTTTCACTGGAAAGTAACAGTCTCCCCTTAGGAATTCTACAATATCATTTAGATAAAGATTAAAAAGTAGCAGTGCCAGTAGACAACCCTGTCTGACTCCCTTTGTTACGGCAATTGAATCTGTTAATTGGCCATTCCTACCTACTCTGATCTTGGCAGATGTCTCTGTATGCAAGCTCATAATACAAGACAAAAGTTGAGAATCTATTCCCTGGGACCTCAGCTTTAACCACAAACGGTTCCTAGGGATAGAGTCAAAGGCTGCTTTTAAATCTAAAAACGCTACAAAAATCCTTTTAGATGGACCCCTCAAATATTTATCTATAATATGCTTCAGCAGAAAACAATTCTCCAGTGATGACCTACCTGCTCGGAAACCTGCCTGCTCTGGGGCAAGCAGATCTCTTTCCTCAACCCAGTCCTCCAGCTTCTCTAGTAAGTGTCTAGCATAGATCTTTCCTGGTACATCAAGTAGACTAATAGGTCTATAATTTTCAGGATTGTCCCTACCACCCTTTTTATAGATCGGAATGACTATCGCTGATAGCCAGCTAGCTGGAGGCTTACTGGATTGGTCAACTAGGGAAAAGATTGATGCTAACACCGGAGCCCACCAGTCTGGAAAATAGGTAAATAATTCAGGGGGGTGACCATTTTCCCCAGGCGCCTTTCCATTACGCAACCTATTTATAAGAGCTTTGGCATTATCCTTTGAAACAGGATTCCAGTGGGAGACCCAGTTAAAATTGGAACTTAACTCCTCACATTCATCCTTACTTTGAGTGTTTGGGCTATTAAATACCGTTTTATAGTAGGATACCCACTTAGGTCCAGAAATGTAGCCATCTATTACTGGAGCTGATCTTCCCTCTAACTTTGCCACTAATGCCCAAAATTTCTCCATATTCTTTTGATGCAGGGCTAAACCCAGTTCTCTCCATTGGTCTCTATAATAGCTGTTTTTTTTTGGTGTATCAATTCCTTATATGATCTGCATAGCTCGTAGAAGAGTCGAGGGATTCTTAATTCAGGGAATGCTTATCAAATTTGCAGACAACACAAAATTGGGTGGGATCGCTAATACCCTGGAAGACAGGAACAAACTCCAAAGTGATCTTGATGGACTGGAGTGCTGGGCTGAAAACAACAGAATGCAATTTAATAGGGAGAAATGCCAAGTTCTACACCTAGGAAAAAGAAGCTAAATGCACAGTTACAAGATGGGGGATACTTGGCTCAGCAATACTACAAGCGAGAAGGATCTTGGGATTGTTGTAGATCACAAGTCGAATATGAGGCAACAGTGTGATGTGACTGCAAAAAAGGCAAATGCTATTTTGGGCTGCATTAATAGAAGTATAGCTTCCAACTTATGCGAGGTACTGGTTCCCCTCTATTCGGCACTGGTTAGGCCCCATCTTGAGTATTGTGTACAGTTCTGGGCACTACACTTCAAGAAGGATGCAGACAATCTGGAGCTTGTTCAGAGGAGAGCTACGAGGATGATTAGGGGTCTGGAAACAAAGCCCTATGAGGAGAGATTGAAAGAATTAGGCATGTTTAGCCTGAAGAAGAGAAGATTGAGGGGAGACATGAGAGCACTCTTCAAATATTTGAAAGGTTGTCACACAGAGGAGGGCCAGGATCTCTTCTCGATCAACCCAGAATGCAGGACGCGGAATAAAGGCCTCAAGTGACAGGAAGCCAGATTCTGGCTGGACATCAGGAAAATCTTCCTGACTGTTAGAGCAGTACAACAATGGAACCAATGACCTAGGGAGGCCATGGGCTCTCCCACACTAGAGGCCTTCAAGAGGCAGCTGGACAGCCACCTGTAAGGGATGCTTTAAGGTGGATTCCTGCATTGAGCAGGGAGTTGGACTCAATGGCCTTATAGGCCCCTTCCAACTCTTCTATGATGATTCTAAGGAAACAGGTGTAGGTGTGTGTGCGTGAGAGAGAGAGAGAGAGAGAGAGAAAGAGAATGGAAATGGCATCCCTTTTGCTGTACGTAAGCAGTAAGTGGTCTTTTGCTGCTGCTGCTGCTTCTCCCTCTATGATCCTCCTTGACAGGAAGATTAATTATACTTAGGTGGACAAGAAAATAACATTTCACACAGAACTGCTGAACTGCTATATAAGTTGGCTAGAAAAGTTGACCAGGATGAGGGGGACTGGAAGGAGAAAGGAGAGCACGGACCTTATGTTAGACTCCCCAGGACTCTCCCATTGCACATTCAAGCAACTCCAAATGTTGGAATTGCTAGGCTGGGAGCAGAATGGGAGGGACAGAATCTAAATTGCTCCATCTTTCGCAGCAACAGCCCCCCACAGGATCTAGAAGAGGACGAAAAAGAATAAATTTGAAGAGCCATATGTAAAAATGGGGGAGGAATAAAAGGTCAGTGCCAGCGCACACACTGATCCCAGCCTGAGCCTTCAAAAGGGCCTCTGCATCAGCCCGGGGAAATGCTCACCCAGCCCCATCACCTGGAAAGCCACTGACAGGTAGGTGGGACGCAGTGCTGAATGATGAGTCTTCATTGCCTAAGTGAACAAAACAGTGCTGCATAAAGGAAGAAGAGGATGCTGAGGGAGATGGCGAGGGGTGCAGGCTATTGGACTCTGAGTTACCCAGTCAGTTTTGGGGAGAGGCCCTGTTGGCAGCCAACGACCTGCAAAACAGGCAGCTTACCAAAGTAACCGGCAGGATTCCAATAGAGCTGTATTTGGATCCAAGGCCTATGCTCGTCTACCAATGAGCATAGGCCAAGGTCAAAGCCAAAGGAGGAATAACAATTAGCTCTGCTCCAGGATGTAAAGGCTACAGAATAAGAGATCCCAGAACAGGAAGAATCACAGTTAGCAGCGCTGCACACTTCGATGAAAGTGAGAAAATTGAAGCCGGCACACTGCTGGAGATTGCCCAACAGAGGTAATCCAAGACCTGCAAAGGCAAATAGTTTATCAGTCAATCAGCAGAAATGAAGTCCAAACACCTCCATTGCCACCTCTGCCACCAATCCAACCCAAAGAGGTGGAAGGTACAGAGGTTCAAGCGCAAGTAGATAGACGGGGATGTTGAAGACAAGGGTTCCTGGAATCACAGCTCAGATGTTCAGCCTGACCCAACAAAGGCAAACCAGCTAGACAATGGCTACCTTGTCCCTTGAGAAGGTGGCACCATTAGAACCCTCAACGTGGGAAGAAATTGAAAGTACGCCAACAATAGAAGCAAGTAAGTGGAGAAAACCTGCAGAAGGGGAAATAGAGGCTGTACATGAAAATGCAACTTGGACACACAGAGCTATCAACAGGCAAAAAGCCTGTGGGATCCAAATAGCTCTTCAAAGCCAAACAAAATGCAAAAGGGGGGAAGTGAGGGATATAAAGCCAGATTAGTCATCAAAGGCTATTCCCAGAAGTATGCGGAGCATTGCAATAAGATATATTTGCCCCCATGTTGAAGTATAGGGACTGTTTCAAGAGTAGCAGCATCAAGAGGGATGCATGTTGAACACCTAGATGTCAAATTTGCATTTATACAGGGTGAAATTCAGGGCATCTACATGGAGCAACCTCCTGGATTGGAGAAATCAGGAGACAAACCACTGGTGTGTAAACTTCAGAAAAGCATATACAGCCTAAAGCAAATTACAAGAGCAGGGATTGAAAAAAATAACCTGATCGGATGCTCATCAGAGAAGGCTTTGAGCAAGGCCAAGCTGACCCCAGTCTTTATACACCATATAGAAATCATAGATGGACAAACCTAGTAACCTATTTTGAAGATCTGATTCTGAGCTACGAAGATGAAGCTGACAGTGATGAAATTGTAAATCACTTAAATCAAGAGATAGAAGTGAAGACACTTGAGGCCTCACCTGCTATCTTGGAATTCAAATAGAAAGAGAGGAAGATGAAAGCTATTTCCTCAGCCAAGGACCAATGATTCATGAGCTCCTAGAATGCTTAGGACTCGAAGGTACCAATGCAGCAGCTACACCAATGAAAGCAGACTTTCTACAGGGAAATGGGACACAGTGGCTGTAGGAAAAGTGGCTGTACTTGGCTACCACCACAAGGCCAGATAGAGCCACAGCAGTAGAGGGACCCTGTGCAGAAAGACCCATTCACCAAGCAAAAGAGTCTGGACTGCTGTGAAAAGAGTAGCCAGATACTTCAAGGGCCCATCTGCACAGTTGCAGGCCACGAAGAACCTAAAACTGGTGACGTACGCAGATGCAGATTGGGCTGGGGGCACTGCAGATCGCAAATCCACTAGCAGAAACCTGTGCTTTTATGGAGGTAGACTGGTTAGTCTGACCAGCAAGAAACAAGATACAGGGACTCTAAAGCTGAATACGTGCTGGCTGCCCAGGCATGCCAGGAGCTCAAATGACTGTGGAACATGGGTGGGAGGGTGCTGTTGGGGTTCTAAGAATAATTGAGCTAAAGCCTATACAGATCACCCTAAAAGATAACCAAAGCTGCACAAAAGCTTCCAAAATCTGAGAAGGTCAATTCACGCACCAAGGACATTGATGTGAAATACCACTTGTTAAGAGACGTGCAGGAGAAGTCATTCATTGAAGTAGAATATTACCCAACACGAAGCATTTAAAATAATAATAATAATAATAATAATCCCAATTTTTATTGTGCATATTAACAAAACAGAACAAAAAAGAAATCATGAAAAAGGAAAACGAAGAAACACTACATATATAGGAATAGCATCATTGGATATGCCGTTCATTTTTAAAAAAAAGTGGGGGGGGGAATTATGCAAAGGTTTCAAGAAAAGCAGACCAAATATCCATGTACTTATCCACTTGCTAGTCGCGCCTATATAACACCCATTCAAATGTTGATAGTGTTGTTAAGTCCTCAGTCCATTGCATTATGGGAGGTGAGCATTTACCCTCCCAACGTGATAATTTAACTCTTTTAGCTGTCATGAGGTCCCAACAGAAAGCATGATTGGAGACATCCTGACAAAGCCACTCATGAGAGACCGCTTCCGATATCTATAAGAGAAGAGGAATCTTGCGGCTGTAGCCACACTTGAGAGGGGGTGTTGCAGTAAAGCTACAATGCTTGTGATGAGTTGCTTGAACCAGTGGGGGGTGAAGGGCAAAAGGGAAATTGTTTTCGTCCTCCACTAGTTTCTCCTTGTAACGACTCTTTGATGTAGATTGCAACTCTCAGACTTTTCTTCCTTCTTTCCTCCTCCTTCCTTTGTCTGAATAGTGCTGCCATAATGGCTGCACTCAACCTTTACTTCAGAGGAGCCATGAACTGCCAACACAATGCTGTTTGCTTTTGAAGTAGCAGTGTGGGCAGGTTTCATTCCACAGCACTTGCCTTGCACCAGTAACATGCTGAAACTACGCAGCTGTTGGAACGCCTGGCTTCCTCACTGTAGGACAGGAATACAGAGACTTGGAGGAGACGCGGTGACTTAACTGTATTTAGTGATTTAACTTTATTTAAAGGTGAATCTGGTGACACACTTCACAGGTCACACCACTTAAGCTTAGAAGTTATCAATCAATTAACTTGAGACCTAACAGCCCGTGGCTTCGATTAAGGACCAGTCCAGAAGCAAGTATATAGTCATAGTCAGAAACATAACTCTTAGAAGAACACTAGAGACTCAAAGCAGGTTCACAATCCAAGTTCATGATACAAGATTCAGCTTCACACATGATACAAGATTCAAAAACAATTCAAGAAGAGTCATGGCTATAGTTCTCAGCAAAAATAGAGACTTTCCCAAAAGCAGGATCTCTATGCTCAGGCAGGAACCCCAAGCAGACTCAGGTTTAGGGTCAAGAATAGTTGGAGCCAGGCAGAGTCCCTGCTCCTGGAGTACTTCCTTTGACAGGATTGCTATAGGACAGGGGGCCAAGCCAAACTAAGGGTGTCTCTACATTAAGCAAAACCCTGCACCCTTACCATGGCTTCCTGCTTTCGGGGTCTTTGGAGCATTCGGATGGCTTCTTTATACGGCAGACGCATAGGGTTTGACTCAAGGGAGCAGCTTCCTCCCTCCCTGGCATGTGTGCAAAGGAGGGGAAAATCTTGTTTCATTGGTTAACTTGTGCTGTCCTGTTTCCTCACAGCCCCAAGGGAAGTCAGGACTTACTTCTGAGTAGATGTAAGATTGTGCTGTAAGTCTGCCACCCTAGGCACACTCACTTGGGAGTAAGCTCCATTGAACTTAAAGGGGTGCTCTTGGTGGGGTGGGGGATCAGATCTGCCTCTCCCTCTGATCACAGGCACAGAAAATCCTTCCTCAGCAAGTTCATAGTGCAATGCCAGCTTTACAGACTGCCTATTCTTGCGCTCTTAAGGGTTTATGCCAGCTTATCTCTGATCTTTAAAAAATGGAATAAGGGGTGGGGAGGGGAGACATCCTGTTTGTTGACAATGTCCTGGCATCGACCCACAAACTTCCGGGATTGTCTAGTCATAAGCATGCCATAAATGGCTCGCTTTTTCAGCTTCCACTGAAAAGGGCCCCTGGTTCAGGAGTCAGGTCTAGAATCAGACAAGTCTAGAAATACATGCACACTGGCAGAGACCAAGTCCAACAATGGAGCCTGCATTGGAAATCTCACCTGTGTGGGTGTCAAGGCAAAGCAACAGACTTCAACAGTCCAGACCACAAGGCATTCTGGGTCATCAAAGATGAAGGTACTTGGTTCATGGCGAACTGTATTCCCTAGTCTATAAGAAGACTGGCGTTATATTCCACAGCAGGTTTTATCAATATAAGGTTCCCAGAGTGATCGTTGATGATTCCAGGGTAGAGAGCATTTCATGGAACTCTAAGCAGAAAGTGTAGCTGGTAGTAAAGGCAGAGAGCAGCTGTTCTCTGGCAGGGGACCAGACAAAGCCCCCAATTCCATGTGTAGCATCAGTTGCCAGTTTGGAGAATTCATGTTACAAAATCCTCCGGAAACATGAACAGAACAGGCAGAAAGTTTTTGGCAAAGAAGGACCATCACCTGGATAAGACAAAGACTGATCCCTTCTTTCTGCTCTGAAATCTGCAATATTTGACACGGAGCCTCAACCAAAAGTGTTTCCAGCTCCCAAGGATAAGAGACGTGATTAGTAGCTTTCAAAGGAACAACACAGAATGGCGAGAAAGGGGAATGGAGGGTAGATTCCATTTATTTTAGCTCCCAAGGGGCACAGTTAGGGGTAGGTAGGCCATGTATGCCAGGTTTTGTGCTGCCTGTAAAGCTGGCCAGGCTGCTCGCCAGTCTCTTGTCTCTGGTTTAATGCAGCCAAACGCCAGCCTGTCCTTTTACACTCTCTGTATCTAAACATTATAATTGCCACAGAATTACCTACAAGCCTCACTGACAGAAGTTGTTCAAGTGCTGCTTGCCGGTGGAGCAAAGTAGAAAAAATAATAACAGACACTTCAGAAGTGGGAGGGAGGGAGACAGAGCAAAGGGGGGAGAAGCCCTGGTGGGGTGATAAATAGGCTTTCTGAACACAGACAAAGAAAGCCCTTGAACTGCAAACCGTGAACAGCATCACTACAGGGAAGCCAGCAAGGATTTGGATAGAAATGTTTCCATATCAGGTGGCTCCCAGCATTTGGAAGGGGAACTTCTTCAAGGAAACGCTGATACTGTCACCCTTTTGGGAATGAGCGGAGGCAGGAGATTGGCTGCTCTCGGATGCTGCCCTACAAGGTAAAGAAAGGCATCAGGGGTGTGCAGTGCTGACCCAAACCTTGCCTGGTGTCCCACAGTGAATGTATCATCCTGGGCAATGTGTCATCTGTGCCTACATCTCTTGTCCGTTCTCTGCCCATCCTCTGATGCCAGAACTGGAAGGGTGGAGGGTCAGGGTTTGGTACTTACTCAGAATGCTGGACACATCCAAGTTGTGCCTCTGTCACATGCCCTCATATGTCCAAATTAGTATTGCACTTTCTATGACCTTGGTGCCAATTTTGAGCAGAAAACAGACAAAAGCCTCTAATGCTGGTTTATGAAGTCATTTGTCTCCATAACTCCTGACCTTAACCCTCTGCACCTATATCCTTCTGACATCTTGGATGGAACTTATCTAGGAGAACCTCTACATTGTGTGTGATGTCCTTGCAATTGCACATAAAACCAGAGAATGTAGCACATCCCGGTGCCCTCCAGGCCAGATATGAGACTGTCCATGCATGAGTCACCCTCTCCACCCCACTTGCACCAAGAGAATAGTTTTTCTGACTCCAAGGGCTCCAACTGGGGAATTGAGAACAGGAAGCAATTCAGGACTAGCAGAAGTGTCTTCTGAGTTGTTCCGTGTTCTTCTAAACTGGAGGGCTCATCTCTCCCCTTTGTGCCTTCCTGGGGCACACACAGCTCTGATGTTCTCTCGGACTCTTCTTTGCAATGAAATGTTTGGTTGTTTATCGAAGGAGGAAGTGAGTGAGATCACCAAGAAACCCCATGTGTATAAAATGACCGGATGCTATCCTGAGAAGAATTAATTGCTAGAGAATTGTTAATGAAGACATTCCAATCAGCAGAACTATTCTGGGCCTGGAGCTTGATGTCTGGAAGACGCGCAGGGAGCTGTTTGAAATTCCCTCAATGGATTTGTTTTGAAGCTCCTCTCACGCGCCAAAGTGGAGGGTTTTTTTTAGTTTCCTGCAGGAAGCAGGAGCTTTTCTGGACTGGTGGGTGGGTTCCAAATTCTGCCATGGTGGAAAACAGTCTGTTTCTGCCAAATTGCATTCCAGATGGTGCTCTCTTGCATGCAAGAGGCATCATCAAAGCTATTCCAAAGAGCGTTTGAAAATTATACCAGAACTCCTGAGCTCTCTACATCACCCAGCCGTTTTTATTGTAACAGGGGACAAGCTACAAGGAGACTTCAAAGAAAACGCTGGACAATATTTCATTGCTATAATGTATATCCCACCTTCCTGTTTTAAAATATGCTCAGTGCAGTTCAAGTCAAATACAGTAAGCAATAAAAACAGCATATCAAACAATTAAGAAAATAAAGATGCTGGCTGGAAAAATGCTGGCTGGGAAATGAGTGCCCTCAGAGCCAGCCCAGAAGCAGGCAATGAAGGAGCCACCCGAAACTTCTCTTGGGGCCCATCCGGCAATCTGTGAGCCAAAGCCAGAGATGCCATCCTCCGACATCAACCTGCCAGACATCCATTGGTGGGGGAACAGAAGGAAGCCCTCAGAAGCAACGTTCTTACTGGTAGGGTGGCCATGTGAAAAGGAGGGCAAGGCTCCTGTCTCTTTCACAGTTGTACTGAAGAGCAGGTGTCATTGTTATGCATGCAGCACCTGGTGAAACTCCCTCTTCATCACCACAGTGAAAGCTACAGGAGCCCTGCCCTCTTTTGTATCTGGTCATGCTAGGCAGGGCTCCTGCAGCTCAGTGAGTCTTATGGGGAGGAAACGTCCAAGGAGCAGGAAGGGGCAACAAGGCTGCTGTGTGGGGGTGCGGGGGGGGGGGGGGGAAGCAGGCCAAGAGGCAACATCCAGACTGCACGGAGCCCCACACTTGAATGCAGAGTCTTTGGCCACTGGACTCCAATTCTTTTTATCGTTTTCAAAATATCCTAAAGTCAAGCAGTCCCATTAAAGCTCAAGAGAGAGGGAAATGTGAGAGGAGGGGGAGCCATCACAGAAAGGGTGGGGAAAGCAAGCTCTTTTCATCTGTATAATAGCCTGGTTCTGACAAGCGGCTACTGTTCTCTTCCCCTAGAAAGCTTTTAAGAGCTGTGAAAAGGACAGGCAATTACAGGAAGGGTGAGGTGCACCTGATTGGATGTTGTTACAAATCACTCATTGTCATGGGAGGCATTTCGGAAAGAGGCCGCTGGGGATTGATTGCCGTTTAGCAGAAGAGATTTTTTGTTTAGAGTGTCTGAGCACATGCAGATTTGCAAGAAAGTGGAGAGCAAAGTCCTGAGTGCCCTTCTGATACTAGGGATAAATGGGAAGAAGAATCCTTTTGGGGAGACCCATCCGCTCCGGAGAAGTGAGCGCGCTCTGAGATCTCGTCCTCCTGTGCTGCTCTGTGCATTTGTGGCCTTACAATGTGCTCCGTCCCACGCGTTGAACTGAAGCTCTCAGCAAGCCTATGAGTCTGCTGGCCTTCCTAAGGTCTTCAGGATCAAAAAGGTGAAGCCATCCCTAAAATACCCGGCTTCTTGCCACCTGTCCAGCCACTCACTCAAAGCCATCCATGGAGGGAGCAACCCTATGACCAGAAGACACTGGCTAGAGAGTCATAAGATGCTTTGGTTTCCTGGGCCAGATCTACACCAAGCAGGATGCAACGATTTGAAAACATTATCTGGAGCGTGTCCTGGGCCCCAACAGTTGTCAATACTGTTATACACCATTCTAAAGTAATAGTGTAGATCCTGCCTGGGCACATAAATTCAGGACCTCCCCCCTCGGGGCTCTCTAGTGTAGCTAGTTGCAGGGTGCTGAAAGCTGAGTGAGTTGCTGCTGTTGCTCTTAAAAGGACTTTTAACAACAACAAACCAAAAATTCTCCAGAATTGAGAATTTCCAACAGTTTCTTTGGGTGCAATTTCATTTTGGCCCTCCCCTCAACTAATGGTCAAAAATAAATAGATCCAATACATTGGCACACTTAGGGCAACGTTTGCAGGGAAGCAGCAAAAAAGTGATCTGGATGGCAGCATTTCACACTTCCCTTGTATTGTCTGAGGAAGAAATTTGCACATCTCCCGATGGTACTAGGGAAGTGCAAGGCTGCCAGATGCTCCTGTGGATGTTTTTCTGGAAGTACAAAAGCCGGCTTCTCAAGAAAGTAAGCTGTGCATCCACTGGGTCTGATCCTCTGTAACATCCAAAACAGTTCTTGAAGCAGAGTTCAGCTCCCGGACATTGTAACAGCCAAGTACTTAACCTCTGGCTCTCTGCACCCTAAATCATTCATTTGAGACTCGTGCTAGCTGGCACTCCTTGCTCAACTGAGCCGTCTGGAACATCTGGCAACAGAAGAGGCTCAGTTCTGAGTTCAGACTGGCACTGGGGAGTCCAGTTACTAATAAGGAGTTCCGGTATTGATCATTGGATTCTGGAGCTGGTCTCTGGCTTTCTGAATCCTCAGCGCTGTTCACCTTGGTATCTGTAGGGACCAGGATTGGCTGAGAGTATGTGTGTGAAAGTTTGGCTTGTACACCCCATCCCTGGGCACTCGGTAGGGAAACATACGGGCTGGCTAGATACTTTTTCTGCCTTTCCCCCTTCTTAGTGAAGGGGAGCCAGTGAGTGGCACTCATGCATCCAAATGCTCATTCACCAGAAGCTGTTGGAGAGGATTTAGATGGATACTCTGTAATTAACAGGTTGACATTGCAATCAATAGGCAGCTTTATCCAGGCATCATCGCAGGAACTTAGTACACAGCTGCAAAAATCTTTACAAGTTCAGAAGAGCAAACCTGGGAGAGATATAGCAGAGTCGGCTAATGAACTTGGCCATAGTTAAAAGAGTGATTAGTAGCTGATCATAGCAATTTCCTCCTGCACTTCCTGGGGAGGGCCTCAGGCACACAGGGAGTGGGGCGGCAGGGGGCATGAGGTGCTTTTGGCAGAAACCTTCTTGCTCCCCATACCTTGCTGTCAGCAGGCCCCTACTGAGTGGTGGGACTCCCTGGACACTTTGCACACCAAAGCCTTCCATCCTGGGCCTCATCTACAAGAATTCGGCTTTACGCCTGTTCCTCCGATTATGCGCATCTTCTCGGAAGCGTTTTATCGTAAATGCTTGTATGCAGGAGGTAATTGAGCACTCAACGGGTGACCTTACTGGTTGTTTCAAATGCGCTGTACAGGTAGTTAATGCGGAGAATCGCTTGTTCACATAGTCAAAATGCGCTTTAACGGCCGGAGCAAAATAAAATTAGCTATTTAACGCGCATTCGATAATGCACATAATCAGATGTTTAAAACGCCTCTACGCCCGATTTGCGCTCCGTTCTTGTAGAGGTAAATTTTTGACGCGCCTTGAAAGAGCTTTAAATGCCTCTTGTAGAGGCAGCCTGATCTGAGAACAGGTTCTGAAGTTGCTGCATTGAATTATGGGATGCTGTTTGAGAGATGAAGGGTATTCGTTTAATTTACAAGCCATTGTACAACACAGTTCGCAGAGAAAAATCAAATCTAATGAAGGGTTTAACTTAACGAACTGTGTTTATTGAGAGGTTCAAAGTATTACATCTTTTATCTTTACAAAACTCCCTTAAATACAATGTTCTTGGTGTAAAGTCCAGGGTGGCCACTGTAACGTCCTTGTTCTGCTCCATCGAGGACTTGAATCTTGAGGTTTGCCAATAGCGCACATGACTCACGGCAACGTAGAATTGTCCATGGCAGAAGAACAGGTGTAGGCAGATAGAGGCCAGCTTGGTCCACAGTCTGTCCCTGATTGGTTTGCAGGCCAGATGATGTTACTGGCATAGCATTGGGCTTTGGGCTGCCCCTGAGTTTATAAATGTGTATGGATACTTTTTTGTATTCATATTTCATTTTGCTCCAATTTGCAATTAAATATGTTTGTTCAGTTATGCTTGAATTATTTTTAATATTAATAATACAACTTTAGAGTACAGTGTTATAGCCTTATTCTTAAAAAAAAAAGCTTTATGGATATCAATAATTCAATAGACTTTGAGTTATAGTGGAAACCATTGCTATTCATAGTATCTGGGTGTGAAGAGTTTTTATTGAAGTGTGTTTCATGAGAATCAGTCAACAGCAAGGCAGTCAAAAGGGGATGATCAACTAACACCTGACTTTGAATTATCTAGATAAGGCCCCCTCCACAAGGATGCGCTTTTGCGCCCGGTTCGGGGATTATGCGCATTATCGCGGAGGCGCATTTACGCCTAATCCCTCTGCACGGGAGGCGGCGAGAGGCGGCGAAGCGCATTAATTGATGTCCAAAAAGTGCTTTAGAAGACGTTAATGCGCATAATCGCTTGTTCACACGGCGAAAATGCGCTTTAACGGCCGGAGCAAAATAAAACTCGCTATTTAATGCGCATTCGAAAATGCGCATTATCGGGGAGATAACGCGCCTGTACGCCCGTTTTGCGCTCCGCTGGTGTGGAGGTAAAATTTATAATGAGCCTTCAAGGCTCATTAAATGTCTCGTGTGGAGGAGGCTTAAGATATAGTGCCCGGGTAGACAAGGCTCTCTAGGCAGTCTACAGTAAAAATTAAAATCATAAAAAGAAGTAAAATGCAACCATGAAGTCTAAAACAGAATAAAACTAGTGCAAGAGGTAGAAGCTGGAAAAACCTGGGTCACCTTGCAGCATGACATTCCAGGCAGGCCAAGGTGGTGTTTTGATTCTATTCTAATGAGGTCTGAAATCATGAATTGATTAATCAATGGAATTAAATTGATAATTTTATAACAGATGATAACTGGCACTCCCATTTGTTGATCTTTTCTCAATTTGCGCTTTCTAAAGAAGGGAAACTGGAATAACCTTCAGAGTGGTTGGCTGAAAATAAGGAGCAAGTAGCGTTGGCTGGAAGTAATCTGAATTAGATGGATCTCCCTCATCGTACAAATATTGCAGCCTGATCAGTTGGAGGCTCCAGCAAATGACAAACGGCTGCCCTGGACGATGGGATCATGTTGACAAAACCCAGCAGCAGCAGCAGCAGCAGCACCTCTGTATTGAAGACTCAGGAAGTCACTCTTCTCTGTTCAGCACTTCTAAGAATTCACACTATGAATTGATGGGCCTCAGCAGCATTCAACTTTGAACAGGAGCATTATGTTCTTTCACAGGATGAAAGTTTGAAGCGACAGAGTATGTTTAGTCCAGAGAAAATAAGGGGCAGGTGGGAAGGGTGCCAGTTTTGAAACATTTTAAGCTTCTTTGCACAACGTGTGAGGCTCCCAATGTCATGCCCTCACTAGAGGAATCCTCCTCCTCAGAGGAAGAAGCGGCGCCTCCATAATCCAGGGACACACCACATCAGTCACTGGCACCAGACCAGGAGGAGCCTGGGCCTTCGGGGGAGACGGCTCCAGGTCCTTCCCTGACTGGGGGAGGGGGGGTCTGTCTCTGGAGTAGATGCTGCGCAAGCCCCTGACCCCCAGGTGCCTTGTCACCTTACGCAACAATAGGGTGACCATATGAAAAGGAGGACAGGGCTCCTGTATCTTTAACAGTTGCAAAGGACAGGGAATTTCAGCAGGTGTTGTTTGTATGCATACATAACCTGGTGAAATTCCCTCTTCATCACAACAGTTAAAGCTGCAGAAGCCCTGTCTCTTGACCATGTACAAAAGAGGGCAGGGCTTCTGCAGCTTTAACTGTTGTGATGAAGAGGGAATTTCACCAGGTTCTGCATATATACAAATGACACCTGCTGAAATTCCCTGTTCTATGAAACTGTTAAAGATACAGGAGCCCTGTCCTCCTTTTCATATGGTCAGCCTACGCAACAAGCCAATAGGCCTCCTGTAAGCAGGAGTGCTCATTTGCAAAAACGGTCTCCTTGGGAGAAAGCAACTCCTCCTGAGTAAGGCTCTGGTCAGAGAACTCTGATGGAGAGCAGCTGAGCTTGGGTGGGGCACAACAGCTTTTTGAGTAAAAGCCAGCAGCCAAAGCTTGCTAACTGTTGCAAACAATGGCTCAATTCAGACTACATATTAGGCAACGGTGGGGGAAATAGCACGTACTGACCGTGTGTTAGGCAGGCGGAGCTCCCCACACAACATGCTGCAACACCAGTGTTTGTGCAGCTCGAAGTTCCAGTGGCCATTTTAGTTGCTACGGCTGCTCCCTCCCCCTCCCTCAGTCCCCCAGCCATATCCCAGCATACACTGTGAGTTCTGCTGGATGTATAGAGCAGCCGGGGTTTTTTGGTTACTCCAGCCAGCAGAACTCTATGCCCAAATGGAATAGTTGACGGAGAGAGGGGGGGCTGAATTCGGATGACACTTTAAACAATGGGGCTTCAGGCTAAACAACGTGCAAGCACGTTGTTTCTCTCCATTGTTTATATCTCACGATTAGCGTACTGTCAGTTGTGTGTGCGTTGTGTGTTACTCCCCACACAACATGATAAGCAATGCAACTGACGGTTGTTTCCCAAACCCTCCATTGCTTAATATGTTGTCCGAATTCAGCCAATGTCTTTCCAGCTTCTCCTGCCTTGTCTCCTGAACCTGCCTTGTTCTTGAACCCTTGTGCTACGACCTTGGAATCCTGCTTGACTCTGCTACTGGATTGTATATGTATTGGACCTGCCTAACTGTGCTTTGACTCTTTGCCTGTTTGACCACTCGTGCTTTGCTTGGGATGTTGGCCTTATTACTTGGCCTTGTGGTCAGCCCTATAACTAAGAGTGCTACAGACCATGCAGGACACCCAGGCACTGAAGGCAGTTCCTCAAGTGTGACATCCATGATAGTTGCTTCCCTGCCCACTCTCTTGCAATCTCAGGCTGGCATCCCAAACAGAAGGTGGGCTGCCATACACAGACCACAGAACCATAGAATAGTAGAGTTGGAAGGGGCCTCTAAGGCCATCACTGAGTCCAACCCCCTGCTCAATGCAGGAATCTACCTTAAAGCCTCCCTGACAGATGGCTGTTGAGCTGCCTCTTGAAGGCCTCTAATGTGAGAGAGCACGCAACCTCCATTGCCGCACTGGTCTAACAGTCAAGAAGTTTTTCCTGATGTCCAGCCGGAATCTGGCTTCCTGTAACTTGAGCCCATTATTCCATGTCCTGCACTCTGGGATGATCGAGAAGAGATCCTGGCCCTCCTCTGTGGGACAACCTTTCAAGTATTTGAAGTGTGCTATCATGTCTCCCCTCTATTTTCTCTTCTCCAGGCTGAACATGCCCAGTTCTTTCAGTCTCTCCTCATAGGGCTTTATTTCCAGACCCCTGATCATCCTTGTTGGCCTCCTCTGAACACACTCCAGCTTGTCTGCATGTTTCTTAAAGTGTGGTGCCCAGAACTGGACACAGTACTCAAGATGAGGCCTAACTAGTGTTGAATAGAGAGGAACCAGTACCTCGCACAATTTGAAAGCTATACTTCTATTAATGCAGCCCAAAATAGCATTTGCTTTTTTTGCAGCCACATCACACTGTTGGATCATATTCAGATTGTGATCTACAACAATTCCTAGATCGCTCTCATTTGTAGTATTGCTGAGCCAAGTATCCCCCATCTTGTAATTGCGCATTTGGTTTCTTTTTCCTAGGTGTAGAATTTGGCATTTCTCCCTATTGAATTTCATCCTGTTGTTTTCAGCCCAGCGCTCCAATCTTTCAAGATCACTTTGATGTTTGTTTCTGTCTTCCAGGGTATTAGCTATCCCATCCAATTTTGTGTCATCTGCAAATTTGATAAGCATTCTTAATCATTCCCTATTAATGAACCCTCCAAGTTCATTAATAGAAATGTTGAAGAGCACTAGGCCCAGGACTGAGCCTTGTGGTACCCCGCTCATTACCTCCCCCCGTTTGAGAAGGTACCATTGATAAGCAGTGTTTGAGTCCGATTCTGTAGCCAACTGTGGATCCACCTAATAGCTGTTCCATCTAGTCCACTTTTAGCTAGCTTGCTGATCAGAATGTCATGGGATACTTTGTCATGGGATACTTTGTCAAAGGCTTTGCTGAAGTCAAGATATATTCTGTCCACAGCATTCTCACAGTCCACAAGGGAGGTCACTCAATCAAATGCATTGTTTTGCCACAGAAAGTCACAAGTTGTGTCAATGTGACCCAAAATAATGTGGAAAAAAGAGGGCAGTAGCACTGCATGTCTTCCCTCACGTTCCTCCAAGCAGCTCACAGCCTGTAAGGTGGGGATTGTCTGAGAGGCAGATAACTGGCCCTGTGTCAGCTGTATGGCTGAGTGGAGATTGGAACCTGCGTCCCCCAGTGTAACAAAGGCACTGCATGACACTGACTCTTTTAGCTTCTCCTTGTCCTGGTGAATCAAAAACAACTGGTTGACATGCCATGAATACCAAATGAAATTGTAAAAGTTCAGTGATGGGACAAGCCACCTGGGGCATCTTTAAACGAGTGATTTATAGCACACTTGTGACTGGCCGCTCATAGAAAGTCTTGGGTCATTTCGATGACATCATGAAGCTCCTGTGCATCTCTGCTCCTTTTCCCAGTTAATCCCTTCAAAAATAAACCTTGGAAAATCCAATTTTTCTAAAATATGTTGGGATTTGTTGGAATTTCCTGCCCTGTGCAGTTGAAGGTGTGCTATAAATTGCCCACTAGAGGGTGCTGTTCCGATTTAACTGTATGGGCTGGGATGTTTTATATTATAGGCCATATGGTTGCTGCTCCTGGGTAATTCAGCTCATTTGAAGTGCAGAAGAGAAGCAGGAAGCAGAGCAACGGTAAGGAAATGTGATTTCCCCCTGGAAATGTGATGTCCTCCTGGAAAGGCCATGAAGTCTCACTGATCCATTCTTTACATTGAGGATCGCAGCAGGGGTGGGGAGGTGTCTGGGAACGGGCAGACGGGTGTCTCCTTTGCCCTGGGACCTCGCCCCAACCTTGGTGCATCTGCTTCCAGGGACAAACTGCATGATGCAAGGGAGCCCAGCCCAGCCCAGCTCAACCCAATTCTATGGTTTTCATTAATGCCTGTTTTACCAAAGCCCACCCCTAATTAATTCTAATAGAACTAAACTGTTTGTTATTCACATTGAGAAAGGGTGGAGGCAGGGGCCTCGAGTCTCTAAATTAATACCACTTTATTGTTAATGAAACCTACAGGCTAAAGTGCAGTAGAGAAAAATAACTCCTCAGAGAGGTGAAGTGGAGAAGGGAGACAGACGGGCCTCTTGTCTCTCTGCGTCTCTTAATGTACTCAAAAGCCACAGCGATACAGCAGAAAGCCTCAGCAGTAGGGAACTTAATTAAACTTTACTTATGAGAGTTAAATATTAATTACTGGGCTTCAATTACTGGCTTTGCTGTTTCCCCCCTTTGCCTATTTTCATTTGCATGGTGGCTCATTAGTCTGATAGTTCTGACTTGCTCAGAATGCTGGCAATTACATTACTTGTGCAAGTCCGAGGCCCAACCTGGAAATGACGTCCCCGTTGGCTGGAGGCTAGGCAAGCGAGTGGGCCAGTGGTGTGCCCCCAAGCGGTGGCTGCAGCGGGGCCTGATGTTTGGCTCGAGCAGCCAGCCTGCAGCAGTTTGGCATGCCTCGAACCATCACCTCGCCCAGCTGGAGTGCCCCTTGCTCGCTGGGATCATCCCCTGGCCCTTCTCCACCTCAGCATCCTGCTGTTTGAGCCACGTCACCTGCCTATGTCTCTCTGCAGCCCTTGTGCTGGGCTCCAGTGTAAGCAGTGAAGCCCTTTCTCAGTCTGTGGAGCTGAACAGCATTGCCCTTGGCCTCCATCCCAGAACTGGCCGGCTTCATTCTGGCTGGATTCAACTGGTGCCAGAATTTAACTCCTCGCACATCTGCAGCAGGTGCTGTGGCCCTTCCATGCATGCGCACGTGACCTCAAAGCATTTTCATCCCACCCTTCAGTCAAAAGGCTCCCAGAGCAGCTTACAAGAGCCCATAAGTAGACAGTCCCACCGCTCAGGCTTAGAAGACATAAGATACAAGGAATGGGATGGGGAGGGAGGAGGAAAAGCCTAATGGTTCCCCAGATGGATGGAAATAGGCCAGTTCTAGAACCCATTGTCCGTGGGCTGGCATTGCATCTACTGTCCTCCTGGCTGGCCCGTTCCTCTTTTCTGCAGTTTTTCTTCTCCTTTAGGGTTCAAGCTTAATCTGTTTCTTCTCCTATACCCTCATGACAAAATCAGTGCCTGGGTCCACTTATCTCAGTATTGTCTCCGTTGTCTGGCAGTGACACTTTGGGGCTCTTGATTGACGTCTTCCCAGTCTTACTTGAAGAAGTTGCCAGAGACTGAAGCAACCTGATCTGGCACCGGCGGCAACCCACATGTGCCAGATCTCTGCCTGGAGGACAATTCACAGTCATGAGGGCGCAAGGAGGCGGGCAAGGTGCTTCCATCCATGGCTTCCTCATATTGTCCATCTCCCTGGTTGTTAGCAAGTCTCACCAGTGGCAACATCACAAGGGTGAATTCAGGATGTGAATTGGCACCCTGAAGCTCTGGGGGCAAATGGGATGCCCACAGTTGGCCATGCCAGCCCTTCCAGTGCCAAATTGTCACAAACCAATGTCTGTTAAAAGGTTGGAGGATTCTGCCTGAAAGCTGTGCATGTTTGGGGGATGAGGCATGAATGGATATTACATGCCTCTTCTGTAAAACAGATCCAGCTGAACCCCACCTACATTTGCTGCATGTAACTGGTTTTGACTGCTTTTAAATGCTATACAGGTTTTAGCTTGATTAATGGTTTGATTTGTTTTCAACTGTGTATATTTATTGTTTTATGTTTGTATAATTTTATCTGTATGCCACCCTGAGATCCTAGTAATATAGGGCGGGATATAAATGAAATAAGCATAAGAATAATACATGAAAATCAATCACTCCACAGTAAAAACTCAACTAAGACTGCAGTATAAAACCCGTCTATCACAAATCCTAAAATCCAAACTCAACTCTAAAAACATTTTCAAAGCTATCAATACCTATGTAATACCCATCTTCACATACTCATTCGGAATCATACACTGGTCACAGACTGAACTCGAAGAAATGAACAGACTCAACCGCACCGCATGCTCCATCTCTACTCATGCATTGAAAGGATAACAATCAGCAGGAAAGGAGGACGAGGTTTGCTGTACATTAACACAATTCATGCTAAACAGATAAAATCACTCAAAGAATTCTTCCACACTAAAAACACCCCCATTCATAAAGCCATAAAAGCAGACAAAAATTACACTCCACTCAATCTAGCACTACAAAACAAAGACCAAACAACCAGTCGCACTCGCAGAGAAAAAATAAAAATGGGCAAACAAAGCACTTATGGGAAGCACTACAACATAATACAGAATTCACAGATAAAGAACAATCGTATGAATAGCTCAGGAAGCGTGAGCAATTTCCAGAAATAGAAGGATTCCTAATAGACATACAGGATCAAGTTATAGGAACCAAGAACTACAAAAAAAAAAAACCCAAACCAAAAAAAACCCCTATAAAAGACAACAGTGTAACAACAGACTTATGTAGGAAATGCCATCAGTTCCAAGAAACAATAGACCATGTAACAGGAAGATGTAAAAATCCATCAGGAATGGGTTATACCAGCAGACACAATACAGCTGCAAAAATAATTCACTAACAACTGGCCATCAAATTCAACCTAATCAAACAACCTACACCATACTATACAAACTCACCAAAAAAAAAATTGGAAAATGCACTTCATGAAATATACTGTGACAGAACAATTCATACTGACGAGACAATACCTTGCAACTGACCAGACATAATGATCATAGACAAAAAAGAAAAACACACATACCTCATCGACATAGGTAATGACAAAATGTTTTAGAAAAGGAAGCTGAAAAGAGAAAAATATATACACCACTGGCCATGGAAGTCAAAGAACTATGGCAACAGGAAAAGGTCACAATTATCCTGTTAGTCAAATCAGTAACTCGCATCACACCAAAAAACTATACAGAAAACCTTCAGAAACTGGGCCTACCAAAATACATCCACACCATCATCAAGAAAGCAGTAATAATTAAAACATGCTCAATTGTCAGGAAATTCCTGAATCTATAAAAGACAGCATGTCAGTCTAGAAAAAACACCATGAGCGAGAAAGAGATGATGATGATGATGATGATGATGATGATGATGATGATGATGAATGTCACACCAGGCTGGTATGCCTCCTTGAAAGCAGACTGTCATCCTTTGGTGAAGTCCTTTGAAACTCAAACCTGAAGGGACAAATTTCATCATGTCATCTGTCCACATAGCCCAAGGAACACCGTGGTAAAGTTGATCTTTTCACTACAAACCCCCAAACACCAGAAGAAAAGCCTTACATTGATCCAGAGCCAGATCTTAGATGTAGTCTAACTGCACAAGTCCTATTTCATATGTTTGGGATAGGGTTATCACTTGATTAAAGAAAAGTTAATTGGTTAATAAGTTATAATTAACATCAACTTGCATAAAGTTGCTGTGAATTGAACAATGCAAAAAGAAAAAAGTGCACAAGATTACAATTTGAAGCTGTTATCTTGTGCCGCTATGGAGCCAGCCTGGTTCAGAGCTTGAAGTGCTGGACTAGGGAGACTCAAGTGAAATACCCTTCTCCCATGAAGCTCCCTGCCTGACCTTGGACCGGCCACTATTTCTCCACCTGTCCCCCGGGAGGCCAGGGAAGCACGTATTGAGCTCTTTGGAGGAAAGGTGGGTGCTTGAGAGCAATAGGTGTAAATCTCTTTAAGAAGTAAACGGAAGAAAAATCTGGAAGTATAGTTCCTGTACAAAGACCTCCAACAATATTATTTATGATGTCCCTAAGTTTTGTGGCACCATTCAAAGATTAAAAAGCAACACTGTCCCTGATTGCGTATTTACACTTTCATACAGACAATACAAGAGATGGAAATGGAAGAGGGAAATCTCAGGTACTAATTCTTCATACATTTCATAATAAACATAACATACATTACATAACAAACATATATAATCTTTAAGACAGTGGTAACTGATGAAGGCTTAGTGGGGGTGGTGGAGATGAAAATGGAAATGTCCATTCCCCAAGAACAGAAGAGCGGCTCAGCCCAGATGACACATTCATCCCTGTGTCCAACAGTAGCCCAATGCAATTGCCCCATCTCTCCCATGGCATGAAAAAAGATATTATAGAGCTGGAAAAGGTTCAGGAAAGGGCAACTAAAATGATCAAGGGGCTGGAGTATCTCCCCTATGAGGGAAGGTTACAACAGCAGGGATTGTTTAGCTTGGGAAAAAAAGGAGGCTAAGGGGAGACGTGATAGAGGTGTACAAAAGTATGCCTGGTGTGGAGAATGTGGACAAGGAGACATTTTTCTCCCTCTCCCATAATACTAGAACCCAGTGGGGTCATTCCCATGAAGCTGATTGGTGGGAGATTCAGGAGAGATAAAAGGAAGGGCTTCTTCACACAGCGCATAGTGAAACTATGGAATTCACTGCCACAAGATGTGATGGCCAGCAATTTGGATGGCTTTAAGAGGGGGTTGGATAAAGTCCTGGTGGAGAAGACTATCAATGGCTACTAGTCGTGATGGCTATCTGCTATCGCCAGGATCTTGAGGCAGTAAGCCTGTATATACCTGTTCCTGGGGAACATGGACAGGAAGGTGCTATTGCATCGTGTCCTGCTTGTGGGTTCCTGGTCGACAGCTGGTTGGCCACTGTGTGAGCAGAGTGCTAGACTAGATGGAGCTTTGGTCTGATCCAGCCTCAGGGCTCTTCTGATGTACTTGTGTTCTTAAGAATGGCCTTGCTATTGAGTCTGTAGAGTTCTTATCCAGACTACATACACAGAGGTGTCAACCCTTTTTCAGCCTGGGAGCTGAATTAAGATTTGGGAAGGGTCTCAGGGGCCACATTCCAGGAGAGGGTAGGGCCAAGCAAAGTGGGCAGGGCCAGATGAAATTCTTGCCAATTTGGAAATTGTCCCACTAATTATAAAAACACATCTCAATTCTAAGTGGGTATATGCAGGAGTAATTCCCAGTGGAACAGCTCTGGTGCCTGCAAAATACTCAGCTTGACACTATGCAGAGCATTTAAAGGTTAATTGCCTTTAAATATCCTCTAATCTTTGATCACACATTAGAGACAACCACAAATGAAGTTTGCAGGCTGGGTAGGGAACCTCTTGGGGGCCACACTGGTTTACAGACCGGGGGTTCCCCATCCCTGTCATACACAGATCATATTTCTTATCACACCCCTATTTTGATATGGAGTTCCATACTGTTTGTTTTGTTTAACTATCACGGCATCGTGTGCACTGAACAAATGTTTATATCAGGTCATTCAGATCTTAACATCACAACTAGTTTTGTTCTGTAATTTCACTCATGCGTTTGTAAATTAGGGCCGTAGTGTATCATTCACAACTTTGTCCTTTAACATTGGGCCTTCATTTAACTTTGCTTTCCTCAAGTCCAAGACTGTCTTTCTGAAGTCAGCAAGAATAAGGTCCCCGAGTTTGACTGTGGCACTATCCGCATTCCTGTTAGACCACATCTCACTCACAAGCTCTTGGCTGAAACGCTGCATCATTCCCCCAAACACAACGCCTGCTGTAGAAATACATTACACAGTCCATCTGGGGTGGAGTGATGAATTGCACCACTTGAGAAGTTGCCTTATCACTGCAATGCACCTGTGCATGATCCGTTGTGTGTGTGTGTGTGTGTTGTGTGTGAGGGAGGGATGGGGAGAAGGGAGGCCTGGACTGGGAAAGAGCCTCCCCTCCCCCCCTCCTGCACACACTCTTTTCCCCCAGAGAAGGAGTTCTACTTGCCAGCTCAGGGCCTCAAAGCTGCATTGCATCTCTTTGCAAAGGGGAACACAGGCACCAGAAGGCTTGAAGGTCTGTGCTCTTTCAGTCTTATGCCCACCTGTGAGTTCTCCGGTCGTATCTACCTAGGATTTAGCTGAGGTTGGAGAGCTACTCCGCCTGCCTTTCTATATCTTCTGTTCTTTCTGAATAAGTTATACCCTTCAAGTGCTGCATTCCAGTTATGGGACTCATCCAACCAAGTTTCAGTTATACCTATCAAGTCATATTTGCCTTCATGTATTAAGAGTTCAGGTTTGTTCTGGGTTTTTCCCCATACTCTGGGCATTCGTATATAGACATCGAAGACCATGTGCTTTATAGTCTGGCTTCGTTCCTACATTATAGAGAGGACTATTTGAGGGCGCTATTGGAGCTGTTCTCTCTGTTCTGGTGCATAAGCCTTCATCTATTGTTGCCTCCAAGTTTACGTCTCCCTCCCTCGTAAGATTCAGTTTGAAGCCGTCCTGATGAAGTTCTTCATGCTGTGGCCAAACACATTCTTCCCAGCCCTTGTGAGGTGCAGCCCGTCCCTTGCCAGCAGTCCATCTTCCAAGTAGCGCAGCCCATGGTCCCAGAATCCAAATCTCTCACATCAGCACCACCTTTGTAGCCAGTCATTCACCCAGAGTATTTTTCTTTCCCTTTTTATTCCTCTTCCAAGAATTGAGAGGATGGATGAGAAAACTATCTGGGCCCTAAAGTTCTTGAGTTCCTAAAGCTTGAAAGTCTGATGTGATGTCTTTGTAGTTCCGCTTGGCAGTATCATTTGTCCCCACATGGATGAGAAGAAAGGGATTGTGTCAGTGGGCATGATGAGCTTTGGCAACCCTTCAGTCACATCTCTAATCCATCCTCCAGGGAGACAGCACAATTGGCGAGTCCATTGTTCTTTGCAACATCCTTGGGTTTCAACGCCACGCAGCAGGGAGTCCCCCACAATGACTACTCTTCTGTTGTTGTTGTTGTTGTTGTTGTTGTTGTTGTTGTTCCATTGTCTCCGCTCAACTGCCCTTCTGCCTCTTGCTTGCTGTCATGCGGGGTCCCCTGTAATTCTTCCTCTGCAGGTTGTCCTCCAGTCTCAGCCTCCAGTAACTGAAAGCGGTTCCGTAGTTCTACTGGTTCTACTGTTGCAGAGTGTGTTCTACTTCTTCTGCTCCTAAGTGTCGCCCTTTTCCAGGGAGTTCCCTCTACTTCAATTTTCCTCACCTCCGCATTCTCTACTTCTGCTTCAACTTGCTGTTGCTCTTCCACCTCCTGTGCTTCTCTTTGCTGTTGTAGCCCCACTATTCTGCCTAAGCACTCTTCGCCTTCTCTGATTCCTGGGAGGGTGGTGGACACTCGCCGCTCAAGGACACTCACTGTTTCTTCTTCCAACGGTGCAAGCAGCTACTCCCAAACACCCAAAAGGTCCCTGTGCCATGACACCTTCATACCAATGACCTCTCCCTCAGAATGGCCATAGGCCATTCTTTCCTTCCAATGGGAAGAAAAGCCCACAGAAAAGAGCAGGAGCCCCCATACTGTTCAAGGAGACATGGAGGGAGCACCCCTAAATAGCCAAGGATCGCAGTGCCTTGCATGCTCCATACCAATCGGCCTTATTTGAGATGAGCAGTACTGGGACTCCTGCTGCTTCTATCCATTCAATGCATTCCCATGGCCATCCAGAAGGATGACTCATGAGGAATATTGGGGCTCCTGCCTTGGGGGTGGGGGTGGTGATGGGGTTGCTTATATCAGTCCATTCCTATGATCACATTTGAGTTGCTGCCTAAGAACCACAGATCATAGAATCCTGGAGTTGGAGGGTTCCGTTTCGGCCATCGTATCCAACCCTCTGCTCAGGGCAGGAAGTCAGTTATGGATGCATGGAATGGGCTATACGTTTATGTCGTGCAAATATTTGCTTAGCTCTTGCAAGTATTTTGATTGGAAGGTGGTCCCTACTTTCTCCCTGTGATTTCCAGTGGCCATTTCGAATGAATCAATGCATTCCGATGCCTATTCAGTATCCTCCTTCTTAGTTTGTCCCTTCATTCAGTTTCAGTTGCCTAATTTGATGTCATGTTGGACAGAGGCAGAGATCCATGCACAGCCCTGCTATAAATGGGTCCATCACCAGCTCTTTCAGTGATGTGCTGCCTGCGAATCTCAAAAGCCACACAGCCCGAGGGGCCTGGGAAGAAGCCAAGTTTCCCTCTGGCTCTTTGTGCACAGGGGGCATCTCATTCTTTGAGGCATGGCCAGTGTGTGTTTGGGGGGGGGGGGAGGAAGAGGCCATGGTCACTGTGTGAGAAAGCCTTGATTTCCCCCAGCCTCTCTTCTCACAATATCCGAGACGGTTGTTTCCAGCAGATGTTGCCTCTGGCCACAAGGAGGTGGGCAGCATATGGCCTTTGACTGGCCACAGCAGGCAGATTAGTCAGGCTGCCAAGGGCCATAGAACCTCAAAGTATGAAATTATCTTGACTCAGCAACAGAGCTCCATCAGGACGGCTGTCAGGAAATCAATAGCACACAGTAATTATGTCCATAAACATACTGGAGAAGCAAAATGATTCAAAGGGAATGGAGAGGGGAGGGGGGGAGGAGCTCTTATCAAAGGATGACTCACTGAATTTCAGCACATGATTGTTGAAGACGGGGGGGGGGGGGAACAGCAATAGCAACAACAGCCACTACTACCGTCATCATCACCATTTTCAAAGAGCAAAGGGCTAGGAGAGAGATGAATGTCTCTGAAGTCTGCCTGATAACTTCAGCTTCAGGACAGGATTCAGGGGTGTAAGCCTAGGGCTAAAGGGGGGAGGCGTTTGCCATAAATTCTATTGGCCCAAAGGGACTTTGGGGACCTGAACATTAAATCAATGAAGGAGAAGTAAATGATATGCGTGTGCCTTTATTGCTCTTCAAATCAGGGCTAAACTAAAACAAAACAAAACTAAAACATACTTGCTAGCTCTCCCTTTTCCTCCTCCTGCACAATACTTCAATATAAAAGCTACGCTAAAGCATTGCTAAGTTCCTCTAGGTATGTGAAGAATAAAAGTAGAAGTTAGAATGAAAGAGAAAACCCAAGACTTGGGAATAATTCCAAGTTCCATCTACAGAAATAACTCCAAGTCTCAAGCTCAGAAATATTCTAAGTCCCAACTTCAGAAAATATTCTAAGTCCCAAAGTGTAAAAGCGTAAAAGGATTCATTGTTACTCAAATCCTTGTGTCTGTTAATCCAAAAAAACAAAAAAAAACACAAAACCCCCACACAGAGGTGAAGTAAGGAAAAGGAAAAATTCCAGCCCTGCAGCCTTTGCTACCTGTACTTTTACACACTTGTTCTGGTCAAAGGTGGGGCCCCAATGAGTGATAAGACCACCATCTTCCAACCACAAATGGTATGAATAAGTGATTAGACTACCCATTCACCAATCAGAAGTTAGGTGTTTTCCTCCCCCCCAACATCTCACGTGTTCTACCTATGAGTTTTGGGGAACATCTCTGGTATTACCATTAGTGGGTTAATTTCAAAGTTCACTAAAACATGGCTGCCATATGGGCATATTATCTTGATTGATGTCTTTTTCTCTGGTACATCTTCTTTGAACTCACGTTCATCTTCTGACATATTTGGTCATATCCACCCGAACACCTCCTCCCAAGTGTCGTTTTGCTCGGTATTATGACTTTCCACACCCAGCATTGAGTGAGGACATTCTCTTATCAGCAGGACTTCCCCTCCTCCTAGTGGGCGTCTGAGCATGCTCACTTAGCTGACTCATACACTCTGCCAGCACACTGTGGCCTTGAACAGGATTTGTAAAGTTGCTTGTAAAGTCGACTGTGGGTTTGTTTGTTTTGTTTACTTCAAAAACAGTCCTGCAAGTCTTAGCTAGAGTCTTAGTTTATGGCATAAAATCAATTAGCATAGAATCAAAACTTCAAGGTCTTCATGCCCATGGCTCAGGGGTCTGGAATATACATCTGGGGTCTTTCAAATATGAGTCTGTGGTATTTTACAGGGTCTTCTTGTAAGTGTCCCCAAAACCCTCACTCAGGTCATTCCACCATTCCAGATCAAATTAGCCATATTTAGTCTGAAGTAGCCTCTTTCGTGCAGCATAATTCAACCCTTTTAGCACCAGATTAACATCTGGGAGCTCTACTTCCTCCTTAGAGGAGGATTTCTCCAGTGGGGGCATGGCAATGTCACACATAATTCCAGTTGAAGCAACATTGTTGGTAGCATCTTTGCTTATGAAAATGAAATATAAAGGCATAAGGCAGATTCTTACTAGATTTTGCCAGAAGCAAACTGTACATATTTGGCGGGTGTGCAAGACATCATGCTACCAGATACAAGGAACTAAACCTACCACTGGTCTACATGTCTTCTCTAGGAGTATCTTGAGCTGATGAGGAGCCTCCAGACTTAGACATTAGAAGGATCAAGGCTACATGAATCTCCTTGCTTTAATTCTTTCAAGTCTGTGGGCTGTATCAAAGAAACCTTTCTAGCAATTGATCTAGAGCCAGCAAGAGATCTCGTACATGCACAGCCTTGCCTTCTCTTGCTGTCTCCGGTGACATCATTCAGGGAAGCTTGGCTGTTTGCCATGGGGGTTGGGGAAAGCACACATGCACAGCCTTGTGCTTGTTCAGCCAGATGCTAAAATAGAGAGAGAATGTTCCAACCAGGCTGATGCACATCTCAGCCATGGCATCTGGCAACCATACGGAGGAATACCAGTCAGAAGTTTCCTCCTGGGGTTTCTGCTGGCAGCTGTACATTGCAGGGAACCCATCAGCCTTAAGCAGCTGATGAAATAAATGTGTGGCAAAGCAGACCTTAGCATGACTCAAGGTGGAGCTTCCATTATCCATTATGGATAGAGGGTCGTCGTCGTCGTCATCATCATCATCTGTGATGCTCTACAGTGAAGCCGATGGGATAGAGAAGAGGGCTGTGCAAAGGAAGGCCTTCCCATAGCTCATCACCATCGCAGATACACTTCTGCTCATTCCCACATCTCCAGGGAGCACAGGAAATGTGTGAATTTACACGCCGTCTTTCTGCTTCTTCTTGCCCACCTGATCCTGCTATGTTGATAGATTCTCCTGCAGTACAGAGACTGCTCTGTTTCTCAGATAGACAAGGCTACAACAAATTTACCTCAGTCTGGGGATATGACCGTTGCATTCTTGTTTTACGAGGAATCCAGCAGCGCAGCCTGAGTGAAAAGGGACAGCTAAAGAGACCCTGGACAGGGAGCAAAATGCACATCCCTTTCACGTTCACAGACAATTGAAGTACAGCCGTGTCCCAACTGAGCTGCATCCCTGCCTCAGACAATACATGATGGATTGATTAAGACAGAGTGCCTGGCCTGGTGAGTGGGCCCCTAGCTAGAGGCTAAAAACAGCCGGCTGAGAGGGAAGGACCAACGGAGAGAGGCAGAGCATGAGCAGAGGAGGGAGTTGATGATGAACATGGAATTAGCTCAGTCGCGGCTCCTTATCTGTCATGATAAGCAGAAACAATTCTATTCCACCAAGAAATTGCCTGGTTGTCATTGGCCATTAGGAGCATTTAGAAGATGCCTCGAAATATTGAGGCTGCGGCTTGTTGGCATTAATACTGCCATTAATATTAATATCTCCTGGAACACTGGAGTCATGCTAATGCTCTTTCTTGCAGCCTTTGTAATCCGTTTCCCAGCTGCACATTTTGAGACCTCAGACCAGAAACTATTTTTAAAGGATATTTTAAAATCAACAGTTTATCGATCGCATCGTAAACTGGGACCTGGCTGGAGTGCCAGCTTCCTACCCATCCAATGTTGGGAGGTTAGAGCAAGGGCAGGGAGTGAATTTTTAGTTCTGTAGTTTTGGATGGATGATTGGATGAGCAGACAGGCAAGCAAGTTATACACGAGTCCCTGGAGATATCCAGAGACATTAGATGACCTTTTGGGGAGAGGGAGGGTGGCTGAAGGATGCTAAAATCCATGTTATAGGTACGGTGCACAGGAGCTGAGACTTCTTCAGACTGCAGCCACAACCCTGAATGAAAGGTTTGGCTTCCCCTCTGCCTTGGGCCGTCTGCATTGCAGCCAGTTCCAGGAGAGCCCCTGTTCAATCCACGGAGACTTGCGCAGCCCCACTGAGAGGCTCATGCGCACATGTGGCTTTTGCTCTTAGGTTTTGCATGGAATCTTGCTGTCATCTTCCCTGGATGCATCAAAGCATTCCTCATTGCTAATGCTACTATTTACATAATTACTCCCAGTATTGTGCTTTCCACCTTGAAGGTACTTTATTATGAAGCGCTAATCTTTGCTTAATTAATTTGATGGCACCATTTATGTTGAGGACCTGCATGTGGCACTCTGATGCCAGAGTTTCAGAGAAGTGCCCAAGCCCTTCTCCACCAGTTCTGCTCATGTGTGCCCCTCCCACCTTTGCCTCTCTCTGCCAATGCCCCCCCTCACAAAGGTTTCCTTCTTCTGCAAGAGCTTATGTGCCACTGTGGACCTCCTGAAGAGCTCCTCCTCCAGCACCCTTCAGACTGGACTGCACCAACCTCAACTTTCCTGGGTTCTGGACACTGAGCGTTTTATGCTTATAGCCTTCTGCATCTTGGGTTGAAAATGGTCTTTTGAAACAACCACACACAATAGGCAGGAAGTCTGGACTGCTGCATCCATAGCGATGTCCTTGAAGACTCTCCTGTCATGTCCTCCCCTGCCCCTCCCCCACCGGTCTTCCAACACCAGGACTCTGTCACCCTTCTCCATTTCCACTCGGCTGATGTTAGCAGCTTGAGTTTTCCTTAGCCAAATTGCCAGGACAGTGTAAAAGCCAGAATGGGACAGGTCGGAACAGCCCCTCTATTAAAAATTGCAAACAAGAAACACCAGAAATAATGGCATGTGTTAGAGAAACTTGAGAACAATACTTTAGGGCTGAAACCCTTATAATATTCTATTATGATTAAGCTCACAATGCCCAGAACCCATCCAAAACAGAACGGAATAGCCCAGAATTGCAACTTCCAAGTCAGCCAAACCAAGCAAATTCATCAGTCATGGTTTATGTGAAAGTTTCATGTGCATGTGAGCTTGAGATGTTCACCCAGTCTAGTATGTTTACACATGGGCATTATGTCAGGCATAATGCCCATGCTCAAAGCTATCCCAGGTTTTTTTAAATGAATTTATGAACCATGGTCCTATTACCTTGTTTCATACATAAGTTCCCACGTGATGTCAATTATGCCTACATCTGCAATATGCCCCAATATTTGAAAACAATCCATTTGTTATAGTGCAGAAATGGTATAAATTTGGTGCATAATTGTGAGAAATAGAGTTATGTGGCTGCACTGTCTAGCTTTAGCGTATTATGAAGGGACAGAGAAGGCAGAGAACACTAGAAGTAGTGCTCAACCCATGCTGAAGCAAGACAGCCTTGATGGTGCTTGAAATATTATTCTATAGTAGTAGCACTTACTGTGCCAAAGTAGGATTGCCAACTGACCACAAAAAAGTACAGCCTGACCAGGAGTTGTGTCTTTAACTGCAGCTTGATCTGCAGAAACCATGTCTGGTAAATACACAGCTGGCTGAAAGGTTGGCAGTACTATCTTGACTTCAGCAAAGTCTTTGACAAAGTACCCCATGACATTCTGACTGGCAAGCTAGCTAAAAGTGGGCTAGATTGAACAATTATTAGATGGTTCCATGGATGGCTACAGAATCAGACTCAAAGAGTGCTTATCAATTGTACCTTCTCAAACTGGGGGGAGGTAATGAGCGGGGTACCACAGGCCTCATTCCTGGGCCCAGTGCTCTTCAACATTTTTATGAATGATTTGGACAAGGAGGTGCAGGGAATGCTTATCAAATTAGCAGACGACACAAAATTGGGTGGGATCGCTAATACCCTGGAAGACAAAACAAACTCCAAAGTGATCTTGATAGACTGAAGCGCTGGGCTGAAAACAACAGAATAAAATTTAATAGAGATAAATGTCAAGTTCTACACCTAGGGAAAAAACCCAAATGCACAGTTACCAGATGGGGGATACTTGGCTCAGCAATACGACAAGCAAGAAGGATCTTGGGATTGCTGTAGATCACAAGCTGAATATGATCCAACAGTGTGATGTGGCTGCAAAAAAAGCAAATGTGATTTTGGGCTGCATTAATAGAAGTATAGCTTCCAAATCATGAGAGGTACTGGTTCCCCTCTGTTCGGCACTGGTTAGGCCTCATCTTGAGTACTGCGTCCAGTTCTGGGCACCACACTTCAAGAAGGATGCAGACAAGCTGGAGGGGGTTCAGACGAGGGCAACAAGGATGATCAGGGGTCTGGAAACAAAGCCCTATGAGGAGAGACTGACTAGGCAGGTTTAGCCTTGAGAAGAGAAGACTGAGGGGAGATATGATAGCACTCTTCAAGTACTTGAAAGGTTGTCACACAGAGGAGGGCTAGGATCTCTTCTCCATCTTCCCAGAGTGCAGGACATGCAATAATGGGCTCAAGTTACAGGAAGCTAAAATCTTGCTGGACATCAGGAAAAACTGTTAGAGCAGTACAACAGTGGAACCAATGACCTAGGGAGGTGGTGGGCTCTCCCACACTAGAGGCATTCAAGAGGCAGCTGGACAACCATCTGTCAGGCATGCTTTAAGGTGGATTCCTGCATTGAGCAGGGGGTTGGGCTTGATGGCCTTAAAGGCCCTTTCCAACTCAACTCTTCTATGATTCTATGATTCTCTTGCTCCTGAAAGCCCTTCAAATCCAAAACAGAGCAATAACTAACTGCAGACTGCTGGACTGCACAGTGAGCAAGTTTAACATAAACATTGGTGTTTCACCCTCCAAGAGCAAGAGCAGTTGCCCTCTATGACTGAGATTTACAAAGGTGCCTGCTAATGGATTCTTCCTCATGGGTCTTCAACGTGGCCCTTCAATTATTTATTATATTTACTTGTAAAATATATTATTCATTTCTCCCACTTAGTTGTTACTCATCTGGAATTTGCCAACCTCAGGGGTTTTGCTTCTTCTCAACACACGATGCAAGATCTCCTTGGTTTGATGCAGGGGGAGATGTGATTCTGTGTGTGTGTAGATCTAGGGAAACTGTGGACATAAAGCTTTTGGGTCGCCATGGATATATTCCTCCCTGCTCTGCCTTGCATCTACTTCGCTGCCCCTCAACTGTAGCCTTCCTGCCTGGAGCTGCAGCTTCTTGTGATCCCCCTGGATCAGCTTCCCACATGCAGAGACTGCACGCCAGATGAGGGTGGGGGCTATTTTCCTTGAACAAAGTACATGTCTGACAGGAGGGCATATGTCTTTTAGAGGACATGCCGGAGTTCATGGCAGAAGGAATAGACTGCACCATCAGTAGCTGACCTTAGTTAGCTAAAGAGGCCATTCAGGTACACGGCTCAGAACCACAACACCTGATGGAGCGACTCTCCCAGCATGACCTGACCCACAGACTACGCTCAGCATCCAAGGCTGTCTTCTGGGTGCCTCCTCTGAGAGAAGGGGAAATAAGCTAGTCAGATGGAGCAGGAATGTTTTAGCCAGAGGAGGAGGAGGAGGAGGAGGAGGAGCTCTATTCTGAGACCTTGGCAACTGGGTGAACCCCATTATTCTCTTGCTGGGCACATTCTACATATGTAAATGTGCTATGAGAGGGGGAGGGAGGCCCCTTAATTTGCATTCGTATGTGGTGGCTACTGTTTTCAAGTCCCAGGATGTGATGCTGATGAAAGACAGCTAATTCAGTTTCAGCAGAGAGATTGATTAATGGGCTGGATTAAAATAAACCCCTGGTGCCTAAATTCTCTGCAAAGCATACCAATGCCACTCAATCTCCCCGTCTCTTCCTCCTCCTCTTTGTGCAAGGCTTTTTCACATTGAGGGGGGACAGGAAACTAAAGGGACGCGGAAGAGGCTGCTCTGTCTGTTCCTCTGCCTGTCTGCCTGCCAAAGAAAGTCTGGAAGAGCAGGGTTGGGAAAGAGCAAGATTAGATTAAACTCACCTTCCTCTTTAATTAGCTTGATTTATATGCATTTATACTAACAGACTAACCTGTTGGGAATACATTGATCTTGAATTTCTTCTCACTGCCTCTAGCAGATTTTAGAAACGAATATGCATTTGTAAAAAGCAGAACAGAAAGAAGGATGCAGCTTTTTCTCAATATGTAGGTCAAAACCTCCCTTCGCTCTCCCTCCATACTCCAAAGAGAGCTCGATACCAGGCAGAGCTTGGTGTCTGCATAGCGGAGGACTTCCCAGGGTCACGGTTTGGCAGGCCAATGTCTCGGGCCAGCCGGCGCCTTGTTAAAAGCGGACACACTTTGGGGCCATTGGTTGGAGCTGAGGGGTGGTGCCCTGCCACTTCCTTGCCATTGCTCTTCCCACCCAACTTAGTTGCCAGGTGTTTTGCCTGCCAGGTGCTTTTGCATCACGGTGTCCATACACCCACTCATTTCAGGATGTCAGTCAATGGCTGCCTCTACAAGGTCCCCTCTACAAGGATTCGCTTTTGCGCCTGGTTAGGCGATTATGCGCATAATCGCAGAAGCGCATTTACAACTAATCCCTCTGCATGAGAGGCGGCGAGAGGCGGCGAAGCGCATTAACGGATGACCAAAATGTGCTTTACAAGTAGTTAATGCGCATAAGCGCTTGTTCACATAGTCAAAATGCGCTTTAACAGCCAGAGCAAAATAAAACTCGCGATTTAACGCGCATTCGATAATGCGCATAATCGGAGAGATAACGCGCCTCTACACCCGATTTGCGTTACGTTCTTGTAGAGGTAAATTTTTTTAAGTGCCTTGAAAGAGCTTTAAACCTCTCTTGTAGAGGCAGCCCAAGAGAGGTTTAAAGCTCTTTCAAGGCGCTTAAAAAAATTTACCTCTACAAGAACGGAGCGCAAATCAGGCGTAGAGGCGCATTATCTCTCCGATTATGCGCATTATCGAATGCGTGTTTAATCGCGAGTTTTATTTTGCTCCGGCCGTTAAAGCGCATTTTGACTATGTGAATAAGCGCTTATGCGCATTAACTACTTGTAAAGCGCATTTTGGTCATCCGTTAATGCGCTTCGCTGCCTCTCGCCGCCTCTCGTGCAGAGGTATTGGGTGTAAATGCGCTTCAGCAATTATGCGCATAATCGCCTAACCGGGCACAAAAGCGAATCCTTGTAGAGGGGACCAATGGTTGAGGATGATGGGAGTTGCAGTCCAATGGTTGAGAAGTCTGGATGAGGGTCTCTCCTTCCTGGCCTGTCTGCAGCTCCTCCATAGCCCTGGGCCGAAGTGTGGATGTGGGCTGTGTGAGGGTGTCCAGCCGCAGTTCTCTTCCCCACCCCGTGTTCTCTAGCTGGTGCTTTTGATGCAGTCCTTGTGGCCTCCCCAGTCCCTTTCCTCTCATGGATCCCCCACTCTTCCTGAGAACGCCAGAATCTCCTGGCATCTCCTCCAGGCCAAAAGGGGTTCTGCTACAGGCATCCTGCAAGGGACATTGGATTAATCCCCAAACCCTTGCACTGGGATCCCCTTTCCATGTAGCCTGAGCTTGTGAGATCACATTCCATGAATAAAGGATGAGGGATTGCAATGCCCACAGTGGGGGGGGGGGGAATTATTGATAACTTTTCTACTTCAGAGGTACTGAACATAGGCAGCCTGAAAGTGTTTGGTTCCTGCAGTACCTTGCATCAACACCCCTCAAATTATTCCCCACAATGGTAAATGGAACCTCTAGAGATCCGTACCAGTATGATTGACTTTACTCAGACTCACAAACTCAATGAAACTGTTATAGCTTTAAAACATTTATTAAAACAATTGAAGAAAGTTAAACAGACACACAAACTTCCATTCTTTTTTTTAAAAAAATTTTTCTCAGGCACAGAAAACAGAACCTTTTAGCCCCCAAACATGCAGGCCAGGACGGAGAGACTGAAAAGACACACACACCGCCCTCTTGGGGGTGTGGGGGGGAAGCCTTCAGGTTTCCTGCTAATGGGGCTGAAATGTCCTTACGTGGGTTTTTTCTCTCTCTTTTTTAAAAAAACAACAACAACACAAACACAAAATACCCCAACATTTTTCAGACGCCCCCCACCCTACCCTCCAAACAGTCTCTAAAGTGATGTTGATGTCGAAAGCATTTTAACAGTCGCTCTTCCAAAGCTTAATTGTTTTGTCATTTTCTAGGGCTGCTGAGGCAATGATGTTTTCTGTCGGGTGGCAAGCTGTAGAGATCACAACATCTGTATGCCCTTGCAGCTTCTGTACAATCTCTTTTGTTTGGAGGTTCCAGATGTAAATCAAGTTGTCCCCTGAACCAGACATGATCCACTTTCCACCAGTAACCGAGGAGCTGGCAAAGATGCAGAACTTCTCATTCTTGTGACCTGTGTACATCTTTAGGCACTTTCCTTTGCTGTAGTCCCAAAGCTTAAGAGTGTTATCCAAAGTCACTACTAGGATGTATTTTCCATTTGGAGAGAATTTTACAAAAGACATAGAGGGATTGTCGTCATCGATGAGCGTCTTCAGACACTGGCCTGACGCGATGTCCCAGATTCGACAAAGGCCATCGTAGCTGCTGGATACTATCAGAGAGCCGCCGCGGTTAAAATGCACGGCTGAAACGGGGTCGGAATGAGCCGGCAGCGTTTTCAGGCACTTCCCGGGTTTTACATCCCATATCCTCATGCTTTCGTCGAACGATTCCGAGATGATGAGATTCGACTGAGGGTTGAAGTTGCAACAGAAGACGTGGTTGCTGTGGCCTTTCAGGGTCTTCAAGCAATTCCCCGAGCTCACATCCCAGATTTTGAGGGTTTTGTCATCCGAGGCAGAGACAAGAAGGTTTGAATCAGATGACAAGGCGACATCAGAGATTCCCAGCTTGTGACCAGATATTGTTGTTTCAAATTTGCCATTGTAGGTGCCCCAAAGTTTAATGAGCTTATCGGCCGAAGAGCTGGCCAGCCACTCCCTGTTGGGGCTGAATTTTACGGAGGAGACAGCTTTCGTGTGTCCAGCCAAAATGAACTTCAGGGTGTAGTTTGGTTTAACAGGTGCAGGCTTGCTCTGATTGGTCGAAGAGGAAGGTGTTGATTGTGTTTTGGTTGATTCTGCATCAGGTTTCTTCTCTTCCATTGCCATGGCTCTGGAAGCCGGCAGGCTGGGATTCAGGCACTCCAAGGGATGAAAGAGCACACTGTTTTTGAAGGAGGATGTCTACCACTTGAGGAAGGAGGGCGCCTTCTCCTCAGGAAGGGATGATGGCGATGGCGGCGGCGGCCTCCTCCTCTTGCCTGGGGGGGGTCTTCTGCTCCTCCTCCTCCTCCTCCTCATCGCTGGGAGAGGCCAAGGGGGCGAGGGGGAGCAGCAGCAGTGGCAGGCCTTGCGCAGGCGCACTGGAGGGGTCCAGCTGGGCAGAAGAGCGCCTCTTGCACGCGTGCGCCTCCCAAACTTCCGTTCAGCAAAGCAAATTAAAAGAATATACTCACAAGTCAGGCAGATTTCTGGAGAACAAGCTCTTTGCTAAGACAAACACAGACAAACAAATGCAAACACTCCCCCAATGACAAGATCAGTGTTGAACTCCTCCCCCTTCTCAAGAAAGACCATGGCCTTAGGCCCAGCGACTAGGCTCAAGCCAGTGCTGAAAAGTCAGCTAAGGTCTTGATGGTTCAAGAGAAGAAGAGTATATGTATACACACAGATTCTGCATCACTCATACTGACTCTGCAAAGGAGCTCTTCTCAGCAAGGGACCTCCATCTCTCTCCAATAAGACCAAGGAGTCACTGAGGCCTACATGCTAACCTCAGAGCAACATCCTGGATGTCATGCCTGAGGGAAAGGAAAGGCATCTTTCCCTCTGTGTTCAGACTTAAATACCCTTCTCAAAGACAAAGACCTCCCTCCTAATACGTCCACATCATCAATTTATATCATCCTCTTCCCAGAATGTTTAATCTCTTCTGACGTCAAAACTGGACATTACGTCTGCTTTTCCTGTGGTCAACTCTCTGGTTTACTTCGCAGTTCTTTTGGACACAGGGGTTCTCTAAACCACAACTCTGACCTTTCTATCACCCTGAAACCTTTCACCTACATACAGTTGGTACAAATCACAAGTTCTTATGACTAATGTCTTTGAGCAATATCAAGTAATATTTCCAAATCATATTTCATCAGGCCTTATCTACACCAAAGTATCTAACCCTTGAGACAGTGTTTTATGTGTGAGGCCCTCCTTGACCCCTTTAATATTAAAACAATAACCCATCACTTGTACATCCATTAAAACCCATTCTATGCCCTCAACAGCTTCTTTCTCCGTGCTGTGCCAACAAACTCCTATAACCCCGCTCTTACACATATTCAGTATGCTTTCAAATAAAGAAAAAATGCTTCAACAGGATCCACTAGATTCCCTCTGCGCCATAGAATGCTTCTGAAAGCATTGGCGTACTGGCAGCATTCTAGCTTCAGAATGAAACTGAGCAGAATAAAACTGTTGCTGCCATGAGCTTTAATGGCACAGGAACACCTTAATCATATTTGAGCTACAGCCCAAAATGTCACCAGAACAGTGTGGAATTGCTTTCCTCAACAAACCTGAATTAAGTATATCAGCCGTTTTCACCAAAATGTGTAAGAAATATACACTGTGCCAGTCATAAAATTGGAGTGTCAATTTCCAACCCTCCTTGGCATTCTCCTGCATCTTCTGCCTAATTATCCTGGTAATTGCCTAATTATCTAGCTCTCACTTGTGGGAAATCATTCTCACTTTCTTTGTCAACTACACATTGCTGTTTTGTCTGGCCTGATGGCGACAAGGAAGGAGGCCAGGAGGAAAATTGTGTCAGCGTCCCCCTGTCTCAACCACTGGGGCAGTGATGGGCTTTGCCTGAAGAATCAGAGGGAGATGTTATGACGCTACTTAGAGCTACAGCTGGAGATTTAAATATGATCAAAGCTTTTATTGGGATGACAAAACGTCCATGAAGCTGGATGTCATGGAAACTAGAGTTTCACAACTGGAAGATAAATCTGCGGTTTATGAAACTGTATTGTCTGCTTTGCAGAGATCTGATATTACTTTGAAGGCAAAGATTAACCAGCTCAAAAGTCAATCTCATTGTAATTTATGAATCATTGGGGTACATGAGCAGGCTGAGCAGGGTCATCCAACTACCTTTATGGAGTGCTTTTTGTGTGACTTATTGGATCTTCCTGAGGATTAACAATTCCACCCCCACCCCCATATAAAAGAGAGACCCCTTGTCATGAAGTTTTCAAGGTTTTCTGGTAAGGGGGTTATTCTAAGGGTTGCAAAAAGCAAAGAAGAAGAGCTGAGATGAGATAAGCAGCGAATTATTATTTCCCCAAATTATACCAAGGAGATAGCAGTTGGATGGCACGCATTGTTGGCACGCATTGTTTAAGTCTTGAGAAGTGGCTCGCAAAAGGGAATCTTCAGTATTTTGTTTTCCTGATGCCTCCTATTTAAGAATGGAATCTAATCTGAAAATGCTCCATGCACAAGCAACGGCAGAAGATCTACATGGCATGAGTCAAACTGCTAGTGTGGTGGTGGAGGAGGAGGAGGAGGAAGCTGCCTAAGACTTTAAAGAGAGCGTCAACGTCCTCTCTTCTTTCCTGTGTCAACATGGAAGTCCTTTCCAGCCTCCTTTTCTTCTACTGACTGAGTTTGAGATAATTACATTTCAGAACTGGAACTGCATGCATATGCATGCGTGTGCATGTTGTATACATATGTATGTTCACATATTGGTCATTGGGGACCCAGTACTATGTTTGGTGTGATTTAAAATTGTCTGTTGGCAGGGGAAGGGAAGGCTGTGCTGAGCAGAGGAAGCTGCCCTGCTGGGCTCAAAGGTACATAAGGAAGCGAGCTTCCAGAGAGAGAGAGAGAGAGAGAGAGAGAGAGAGAGAGAGCAAACAGGGAGAACAAACTGGAATTTGCCAGGGGAGGTTCCTACCTGTAACACACAGTCATATACTAGGGGAGTCTGTTGTTAACCTTCAGGAAGGACAGGACAAAGCACAGGCTATTCCAATGCAATCAGAAAGGCAGAAACAAAACAGGAACAGAGATTATGGATGGAAAGGAGTCTCGAGTGGTGGTGACCTGCAAAGCGTGTTCAGTGTTTGTGTTCCTGCTTGAGATCAAGCTGGTTGCACTATTGGAAGAAAAAGTGAGTGTACTTGAGCGACGAGTGTCCACCCTCCAAGGAATCAGAGAAGGCGAAGAGTTTTTAGACAGAACAGTGGAACTTCATGAGAAAAGAGAAGAACAGGAGGTGGAAGAGCAACAGCAAGTTGAAGCAGAAGTGGAGAATGTGGAGGTGAGGAAAGTCAAAGAAGTTAGGAGCAGCCACATCAAAGACTCCTGAGCAAACTTAGCAGTCATGGAATAAGGGAAGAGGTCATTTTATGAATCAGTAACTAGTTAAAGAACAGAAAGCAGAGAGTAGGAAGAAATGGTAAATTCTCCCAATGGTGGGAAGTAAATAGTGGGGTCCCACAGGGATCTGTATTGGGACCAATTCTTTTCAATTTTTTCATAAATGATCTGGAATTAGGAATGAGCAGTGAAGTGGCCAAGTTTGCCGATGGCATCAAATTATTTAAAGTGGTTAAAACAAAAGGGGATTGTGAGGAGCTCCAGAAGGATCTCTCCAAGCTGGGAGAAAGTGGGCATCCAAATGGCAGATGCAGTTCAAGGTAAGCAAGTGTAAGGTGATGCACATTAGGACAAAAAAAACTGTTTGCGGATGACACATTACTGACAATAGAAGATCCCCTAGAAAGTGGGGAGGTGATTCAGAAGCACTTGAGAGAATTTGGGGAATTAACGGGATTACATGTTAATTGGGGGAAGTCAGAAATGATGCTGTATAATTATAATAAGGAGGAGTTGCAGAAGTGTAAAGCTAAGTTAGGATTAAGGCTTAAAAATATAATACGATATTTAGGAGTTAATATAGAGGAAGAATTAGAAAGATTAGAGGAACTTAATTTTATATTGTTAAGAAAACAGGTAGGGGAGAAATTAGAGGCATATAGAAAATTAAAGCATTCTTGGTTCAGTAGAATAGCGGTTATTAAAATGATGATTTTACCAAAGGTTAATTTTTTGTTTAGAATGCTACCGATTAAGATTTCGGTAGTGGAGTTAAAAAGTTGGCAAAATATGATTAACGCTTATTGTAATGGAGATAAAAGAGCTAGGATTAACAAAGGGTTATGGTACAAGGCTCAAAAGATTGGAGGCTTAGGACTTCCAAATATCAAGTATTATTATATTGCTAATCAGTTAAGATATGTTATTAATGGTATTTTAGGGGAGGAAGATCTTGAATGGTTGGAAATGCAAACAGGAGAAATAGATTATAAATTGAAAAATGTATTTTTTATTAAAATTCAAAAGAAAGATTTGAAGGTACTGGACAACCCATTGTTGGGAAATATTTTAGAGGTCTGGGAGAAGTTTAGGGAGAAGTTGATACCAGGAGACTCTCCACTCGCCCCAGTAGTAGTAGTGGGAAACTTCCCAAAAGTATTAAAAGCGGAGATAGAAGCGAGACTGAAAGATCAAGAAATAATTAAGTTAAGGAATTGGATGGAAAAGATGAAGGATAATGAGCATATTAAAGAGCTTTTAAAAGGACAAAAGATAGCATGGTTCAAATGCTTACAATTGGGGAAATGGACTCAGGATTGGAAGCTGAAAAATAAGAAATGTAGAAATAATACCAGATTTGAAGATTTAATTGAACTAAAAGGAAGAAAAGAAGAAATTGGAACTAAGAAAGGGCTGACTAGTGCGATATATAAAATATTGATAGAGGAGGAATTTCAGGACTAACTTAACATTATAAAAAAGATTTGGGAAGATGAGGTAAAGGAAAAAATTAATGATTATAACTGGGAGAGGATATGGAATGTTAGAATGTTAAAGCTGTTGTTGATTAGAATTAAGGAGAATTACTATAAGACAACGTGGAGATGGTATCTAACACCTGTTAGATCTCACCAGATTGATAAAAAAGTGTCTAAGAATTGTTGGAGGGGGTGTCAGGAGGTTGGAACCTATTTTCATATGTGGTGGAGCTGTGAACATGTACAAAAATTTTGGGAAAGGGTGTTTAAAGAAATAAGTGAAATAATTGGAAGTAAATTGGAATTAAACCCAAAGTTAGCTCTACTAGCAATATGGGACAGAGAGAATGAGAAAATAACTAATAGAGAATTGGTAAACAACCTCCTGGCACCTGTTAGAATAATGATTGCTAAAAATTGGAAAGGACAAGGAAGCTACACAATAGAAGAATGGTATAAAGAAATATGGGATATGGCTTTGAATGATATGCTGACTTGTAAAATGAAAATAAAGAGGGGAATGTCCAGTAAGAGTGATTTTGGAGAAATATGGACTCCCTTTTTGGAATATGTTTTAAGATCGGGGAAGGGACAAATACCTTCAAAAGAATCGTTAAAATTCTGGAAGGATGAAGAATGATTAAGAGAAGGTCTCATGGGGGGGAGCACGGGGGGATTGTAAGGGTTATGTTGTTTATGTTTTATTATGTTGTTATGTTATGTTTTATTATGTTGTTATTTTTTATTACGTTGAAATAAAAAAAAAAAAATTAGGACAAAAAAAACCCATATTCAAGTATAACCGGATGGGATCTGAGCTGGCAATGACTGACCAAGAAAGAGATCTTGGGGTTGTGGTGGATGGCTCGATGAAAATGTCAGCCCAGTGTGTGGCTGCTGTAAAGAAGGCAAACTCCATGTTACGCATTATTAGAAAAGGAATTGAGAATAAAACTGCCAGTATCATACTGCCTTTACACAAATCTATGGTGCAACCACACTTAGAATACTGTGTACAGTTTTGGTCACCACACCTAAGTATATATATATATATATATATATATATATATATATTGTGGAGTTGGAAAAGTCCAGAAATTAGAGCAATTAAAGTGATCGAGGGACTGGAGCATCTCCCCTATGAGAGAAGGTTACAACAGCTGGGATTGTTCAGCTTGGAAAAAGGGAGACTAAGGGGAGACATGATAGAGGTGTACAAAATTATGCAATGGACAACGTGGATAGGGAGACATTTTTCTCCCTCTCTCATAATACTAGAACCCAGTGGGATCTTCCCATGAAGCTGATTGGTGGGAGATTCAAGTCAGATAAAAGGAAGGACTTCTTCACACAGAGCAGAGTTAAACTCTGGAATTCGCTACTGCAAGATGTAGTGATGGCCACCAATTTGGATGGCTTTAAAAGGGGGTTGGATAAATTTCTGGAGATGAAGGCTATTGTCTACTAGTCCTGATAGCTACATGCTACTTCCATTAGCAGAGACAGTAATCTTGTGTACACCAGTTGCTGAGGGACATTGGAGGGAAGGTCCTGTTGCACTCACTTCCTGCTTATAGTTTACTGCTCAAGAGCTGGTTGGCCACTGTGAGAACAGAGTGCTAGACTAGATGGACCCTTGGTCTGATCCAGAATGGCTCTTCTTATATTCTTATGTTGATCTCCCATTCTTCAGCAATTCTATTATTCCCATATGATCAAAGAAAAACTGCCACAAACAATTTCTTTTGATGGCCCTCCATTTGGTACAAACCGCATACGCAGGTCACTCTGGCAACCTGGTACCTAGTAGCACCCTCCTTTTCTCTTCTTTGGAGAGATCAACAATGGTTCAGGCCATAGGAGGTGCAAGTTCAAGTCCATACAATCCAGTGCACAAACTGGCAGTCATGAATTACTGTATTTAGAAACAAATGCCCTAAAAAATCTCCATTCCCATGAGTATGGATGGTCACGTCTAGGCCTACTGCTGCTATTTTCTTTCTGTTCATCTTTGATGTGACTGATGGCATTTATGTTTTCTGAAAGCTTCAATAAAGAGCACTTTGGCTGCACAATCACCTCCATTTCATTTCCAGGCAAAAGCTGGTACAAAGTAATTCAGGCTAAAATGATGATCTGGTCCAATTTGACAGCCTGTCAGAGACGTCACTCTGACCAAAGGATGCCACCTGACTTCCAGAAATGCTTCAAGGGCAAAACTCTGCTAAATGCTTTGATCACTAGCATGGGGAAGGGAGGGACAAAGCACAGACATGGAGCTGGGCAGCATGCTGAAAGAGTTGTGTCGGCATCTCCAAAAAGGCTGGGAGAACAAGGCAGAACCTTCCTTTGTGCACAATTTGTGGATAAGGCTGTTCTGCAGAGGCCTAACTCCGCTTTGGTTCTTAGGCAGGTCATTGATTGTGTCCAGCTCAATAGTAATCAGGTCAATAGTTGGAACGTGGGTTGGTGTCACCAGCCTTGTTCCCCATTGAGCCCTAGTACTGACCAATTTGAGGCTGATGTGATTGCACTAAACACACCCTCTCCCTTCTGTTTTCATGGTTCTGTGTTTAATTTTTGGAAACCTGATGCTTTGGGATGAAAGCCAAGGGTTTTCTTTCTTCAAGGAGTAGAAATATTGAATCTTTACTGCACGTCTAGTAATAGTTCTACACAACACAGTGTAACTTGCCAACGTTGTTGCCCTCGTCAGGTTCCCTAATGTGCAAAATATTGGGGGGGGGGGCAAAACATATGGGGAAGCTGAGATGCAAGACATCTGTTATCTGGAGGAGCCCGTCTGGAAGCAGAAATTGCATTGATCTATTCATTTATTTTTCATTTGTTTATTGCATTTCTGTACCGCCCAATAGCTGAAGCTCTCTGGGCAGTTCACAAAAAACCTACTTGGTGTCTCACTCACCTACAGAAGTGAATGACTGAAGGGGAAGGACCTGCCCTTCTGAACCTGCCACCTAGTAAGGCTGACACCATTTTGAATGAGAGCTTAGGCCAGGCCATGGCCTACGGGGAGGCGGCACTGAAGCGAGTAACCACCCACCCTTGTCCACATTCCTGGGCTTATTTACGTGCATCATTAATTAGGCTTTTGGTTCCTCTCAAGGGAAGGGAATTGCTTTATGTTGTGACTGGATAGATTTCAGCGAATTCCATTGGAGGGGTGGGGGAGCCATCAGTGAGTATCGGCAGTAACCTTTCTGTGTGTTTTACTTCTGCAGTTTTATGGCAGCAAGTCTCCTGTAGCATTTCTCCCATGGTCCTTCAGGAAAGAAGAGTGCCGGGCACAGCGGAATCAGCTCCTAAATAACCACAGCTTTGTAGGGACTGTGCTAATCCACAAGGCAGTCATCACTTGGTATAAGATTGGACAGGAGAGTGTTAATGGGCCAGAAGAACTGTTTAAACCTGCTGGCCAGGTCTGTCTGGGCACCTGCGATTCTTGGGTAAACCACTACAGGCAACATATTTTACCCAAATGCTCTCAACCAAACTTAGACAATCAGGTTCATAGATTTATTCACAAATGTGTAGCATCGCTTCCTTTTGAATAAGTTATGTCCTTCAGCCCCTGCAGGCCAATCATGAGTCTCATCCCATGAGGTTTCTGTAATACCTATCAAAACTTATTTGCTTTCCTGTCTTAAGATTCCAAGTTCATCCTGTTTATTTCCCATTCTCTGTGCATTAGTATTGGAACATTGGAAGTAATAAGTTTTACACCCTGACCGTTCTCTTTCTGTTTTTCTTCTTCTTCTTGTATATCAGTGGCCATTCACATCACCTTCCCCATTTCACCCACACTCCTCTCCTCTGTACCTGCTATTATGCCATCTTTGAGGCATTCTCCTCTCCCACAGGATTTAGTCTAAAGCCCCCATGATCTGATTTGCAACCCTCCCACCAAACACATTCGTCTCAGCCCTTATGGGGTAAAATCCATCTCCTGCCAGAATTCCTTCATCATGGAAATGTAGGTCATGGTTCCAGAAACCATGCATTTCCCAACAACACTGCCTCCATAAGTCAGTCAATCACTTCTAATATTCTTCCCTTTGTTCCCATGACTTTCAAGAGAAAGAAATAGCAAAAACACCACTATTCCCCAAGGTCCCTCATCTTCTTACCCAACCCACCCACCCCAATCACTTGTAATACCTTTGTCTTGCTCCATCTGAGATCTGTCATCTGCTCTGGTTGAGAGCTCAGGGGAGGAGGCAGGGCCTGGGACAGACAACTGGAACAGGAGCCATTTTAGTACCATGGCCAGCACCATCAGTACCAGCCTAGGACATGGTCATTTTAAATGGATATTGTATTTATAACCTGTTTTTATGCTCTTTATGGTTTTAAATTTTGTATCTTGGTTTTTTAATGTTCAATGTTTTTAATTTTGGTAAACAGCCCAGAGAGCTTCGGCTATGGGGCGGTATATAGATGCAATAAATAAAATAATAATGGAGTGGTTTCAGGACCACGGAGAGCAATCCTGCAGGTAGTAACTGGGAGCAATTGGTAGAGATTTATAGTCAGGTCAAGGGAATCTTTCTGGAAGCTCCAAATGCTGCATGTGGCTGCAATGATGGTTTTTTTCCCTGTGGTAGGTGTTGGCCTTGCCTGTGGAGTGAAAGTTGAAGAAGCCATGAGCCAGTTGGGGGGGGGGTCTATTCCTCAGGGTCTCCCGGTTCACTAGAGGAGTCTCAGGTCCACTCCTTGTAGTCCGGGAGCAGCAGCACCTCCTAGGAGCCACAGAGCTCTCAGGATGTGTGCCTGAGTTCAGAAGAACCGGGGACTGGTTCTTGAGCCTCCTTGATGTCACTGTCACTGGAGGCTTCAGTCTCCAAGGGCTCCTGTCCTGGGCCAGGAGAGCCTTCAAAGCAATGTCTGGCAGGACCATTTCTTCTTACATGGATCAGTAGGACCAGCACAGGGGGGCACACTGCAGGCTTCAGATCACGAATTTACAATGGAGTCATCAACCCTTCAGTCCACACTGTAGTCCAGTCCTATATAGGTGAAGGTTGATGCAGGCAAGGAAGACTTTTTAGGGACCCCTGAATGCTGCACGATGTGGAATAGGGGGTCCACAATAGAATTTGGAAGCAAGGCTTCTTCTGAGTCAAAGAAAATGGCTCACAGGGATCCAGGGAAATGAATTGTGGAATAGAGGCCAAGGTGAGGGCTGAGGGTTGGAGGCACATAGTTTGAGTCCACACACAGCCTGAGCACAGAGCCCAAGAGGTGCTTAGCTTTGCCACGTGAAGGGGCTGAAGTGCAACTGAGCTTGAAGCCAACGTTCCTGGCAGCCACACTGCTTCCTCCCATGGGAGACTGACATGGGCTTCCTGGATTCTGAGTGACACACAACATCATCCATGGTCCAAGCGTTGTAGCCACAGACACAATGTGCTTCATAGGATGTGAAGCTCTCTGGCTGCATGACCCAGCAAGGTAGTGCAAGCAAAAGAGGGAAGCTCAGACATTGCAGCTTTGGTACCAGAGAGGAGAAGCGCCAGGCAAGCATCTGGCACCGTGCCCATTTCACCCACAGCCATTCAAGCTACATGACCTGATCTTACTGGGAGGCTGGGAGCCTTGGGAGACTTCTGCACTGTGTCGGTGAGTGCAGTATTGGGGCCACTGGCAAGACATGGGTGCCCCATCAGGCAAACCCTGGATGAGCCTTAGGATGCAATGGGCCCAGTGGATAAGGCTCGGGGATGCTCAGATTAGAGGGTACACATAGAGAGCTGGAAGGAAACAATGACTTGGGGTGTACTTAGGATGAGCTCGGACAAAGGAAGCAATAGCTCCGCTTGCAGAAACAAAAAGAAGCCTAATCCTCTGGACTGCTGGCTTCTTGGCTGGGTAGAGGCTAGTTGGCTAAACATCACAAAAGCCAAACTTCCAAGAAATCTTCAGAAAGAGGTTCTTAGAACCAGTGGAGGCAGGGGGCTCCAAAGTCAGTGGGGCCTTAGAGATCCATTCTGTCATTGCTCTTAGCCATGGTGAACTTAATGCATCGGAGGCAGGTGCCCACGACGCTGCCCAGTGCTGGGAAATGGACAATGGAGGGGGCTCCTCGGGGCCTTCCGGTGGGGTCCCCATGGCGGCCTCCAGCTGACTAGGCAAAGCCCTCTGGCCTGATCCAGCAGCTGGCTCCTTCTTATGTAGTCTTGCTAAGCAGAACATGTCACCACCCACATGGTCAAAGCAGGCTCTGCTTTTGGAGTCAAAGGACGGGCAAAGAAGGTACCAGAGCTTGAGCAGGCCGAGGACTGCAGGCTCCCCCCACCCTGAAAGTACCTGTGCCCAGCGGGGGTCAGCGGGGTGCTGTGGCGTCGCCTCCGGTAAGCCGAGAGAGCTTGCAACAAAAGCAGAGCCTCAGGGCGTGGAGCAGTGTGCCCACCCCTCACCCCTTCTCTAGGGGCGTGATTTTTGAATAAGGAGCCCAGGAGGGGAAGAGCAAGCGGGCTGCCTCCTGTTCTTGCCCACTTTCCAGTGAGAATCCCCAAAAGGATTGCTTCCCGCTTGCATTTTTAAAACACCCCTTTCTCCCCCCCCCCAGACACGCACACACTCACAGCGCTGCTGTCCGGCCCCAGCCCCTCCCTCCTTCCCCTCCCAGTCTTGCCTTTGGGATTCATACCAAAGACGGCGCCAGGCGAGCTCAGATGAAGCCACCACCTGCCTTATCCTAAAGGGGAGGCCTGAGTGGTGCAACTCTTCAAGCCCGTCCTCGCAAGGGACCAGTGCGGCAGGGAGGGAGGGAGGGAGCCTGGTTAGGTGAATGCGACAGAAAGGAAGCCGGCAATCCTGCTCTGGGATTATGACCACAGAGATTGGCCAACTCCCCGAGGGATAGTCAGCCTCCTGTGCAGTCTTCAAGAGGCTCAGCACAACGTTAGATGAGGCGATCTAGCACAATTGGTAGGGTACGTTGCCTGGATGATGTGAGGTTTGCTGGTGCCAAAGTCTTGGGTTTGGGTGGCTTAACACTGGGTTTTGGAGTGTTCTGGTTGAGGAAGGCATGGAGGGACCCTGCCATAATTAATGCTTTTAGGTATGGACTAGTCCCAAGGGGCGGCTGTGAGGGATTCAGTGATTGTTAACATTGGTATAATTGCTAACATTGGGAGCAGGAAGAACGTACACCAAGGCCATGTCTTGACGGCGGCACATTGGTGCCACCAACCCTCAAAGCCCCGCATTTATGCTCCTTCGCGTTGTCCTCACGCGAAGGAGAGAGTGCGGGAGTTGAGGGAGGAGGGGAGGGAGGAGCCGTTTGGCCGCGCCACAGGATGGGCACTGCTGCTGCGGCTCGGTGCGTCCCTCCCACCCCCCCTTGCCTTGCTTGCTGCTACAGGTGTTTTACAAAGGTACACTTGGTTGCCATGGGCTCAAGACCTTTAGTGCTCTGCAGCTCTCTTCTGTTCGACTGACAGGCTGATCTTGGCTCTCCCCAGAGGAGGTGGCCCAGTGGGGTTGTGACAGGAGGGGAGCGCAGAGCAGCCTCACCCCGTCCCAGCGAGCCAGCACCCAGCCAGAGGCGGCTGGGTGCTGGCTCGCTTGCTCGGCTGCCCCCTCCCACCTGCCCGGGCCTGCTGCGCTTGGCTCCACTTTGTTGTTGTTTGTTTGTTTTCTTTAATTGCGCTGCTCCGCGGGCCTGCAGAGGCGCGTAGCCAGCCCAGCAGCCATTTGGCTCGCTGCACTGCCCCCTCTCCCTGTTGCTGCCAGTGGCAACCCTATCAGGGTTCGCCAGTGGCCAGGGACATGCCTCAGGCGCAAGGCCGGAGGAGAGGGATCGGCGGGCATCTGCCCCTCGCTGGTTTGAAAAAGTTGGGTTAAGTGCCCGACTTTTTTAAAGCGGGGCTTCAGGGGAATGCCTCGAGAGGGCTCCATGATGGATCATCCTCCTTGAAAGGCTGTCACACAGAGGAGGGCCAGGATCCCTTCTCCATCATCCCAGAGTGCAGGACACCAAATGATGGGTTCAAGTGACGGGGAGCCAGATTCCGGCCAGGACATCAGGCTGGCTGTTAGAGCAGTCCAATTCTACTATTCTATGATTCTAAGTCCTTGAAGAGTGCTACTATCATGTCTCCCCTCAATCTTCTCTTCTCCAGGCTAAACATGTGCATTTCCTTCAGTCGCTCCGCATAGGGCTTTGCTTCCAGACCCCTGGAAATATGATTTGATTTGTGTCAGGAGTAGAGTCACAGAACTGGGGAGGGGGGGTGTAGACCATCGAGGTCTGCCCTGGAGGGTGCTGAGGCTTGAGAGGCATAGCCCTTGTGGGAAAAATCCAAGCACAGCAGCCAGTTTCTGTGTCCTAGGAAGATTTAAATTTAAGCGCCCAGATTATTTGTGTTCTGGGGTGATTTTGGTGAGAGCCAGCCTTGCCCTGTCCCTGGGGGGTGGGGGGTGGGGATTGCATGGATGCTATGCACTCTCACTCCTTCCCAGAAACCTCTGCGCCAGCAGCAATGTTGCCTTCTTTCCAGAGTTTCATAGTGTGAAAACGCTTTTCTCCTTTTCTCTGAACCTTATTTGAATGAGCAAAGCTATTCCCACACGCTGCCAATTCCAGGTTCTATTTATGATGGGTCTGTTTTCTCATGGAACTGAGTGAGCCGATATGCTTCCAAGGGCTGGTTCTTCTCACTGGTCGATGTTGTCCATTTTCTCTCTTTGTTAAATGTCTCAAGTGTTGGCAATCCAATCAATGAGAGGTGAGGTAAATCATGCTAATTAAACTATCTTTAGGATGCATTCTTAAACCTCCCTGGCAGGCCCTACAAATGTGCCCTTGCTGATCTGGCTGCTGCTCAGAGTTTCAAATCATTGATTTTGCAGTCCTCCTTTCCCTTGGAGGATACTGGGGGGCGGGGGGAGGAAGCTTCCCCTTCCCAGCAGCCATAACTGCCAGCTTTGGGTTTCTAGTTCTGGCTTGCTTCATATGTTATTGCACAATTCCGTTCAGGAGTTCAGGGAGGCAGGCACTGCCTTATCCCTTCACACCCACCCACACACACACACCTTCTCATTTCTACAGCAACATCCTGGGGCATGTTAAGGTGAGAGAAAGCATTGTGTCTGAGGTGGAGGAGTATCCATACTCTCCGCAAGCCACCTGCTTGTCTCGACCTTGGGCAAGAAGCAAGAAGGGGAGGTGTAGAAGGACCGCCCACACTGAAGCGTCATCTTGGTGGGCTGAGCAGTGCCGGCCTGTTTGGACAGGGGCATTGCTGAAAGGCCAAAGCCCCTGTCTGTCAAGGGGTCTAGAAGAGGCCTATGCCTCCCTTTTTAAGCTGGAGCAAAGGTGAGGAGCCTTTGCTAGGAACATCTGTGCTGTGTTTCCCAGAAAAGCCTCCCTGTTGGGGGGCAATGTCTGGGAATTTGAAAGCACTCAGCACATGGACTGGACTTTGGATTACTAAGAACTTGCCATTAAAAGTATTGAGAAGCTTCATAGACTTGAACTCGCATTTGATGTGGATTGTGTGTTTTTGTTTGTGGTCAACTCAGTGTAGTGGCAGGCTGGGACTGATTCTGACTGTTGGACTTTTCCATTGCCGACTCGGTTGGCGTGGAGTTCCCAGTGCTAAAGCAGAAGCACAGGACACCTTGTGTCTGAGGTTTTACCTTCCCCATTATCTTCTTTAGGCTTTGACCATATTCCCTTGAGTTACCAATGAATGTTTCATGGTTGGACTAGCTCCCATGGGGTGGTCTGTTAAGCCTTCCAAGAATTTCCCCCTGTGTTTGCCTGAGGGATCATATCAGTGATCTTTCCCATCCCTTGTCCAGGTTTGGAACCCATTTATGGAACCATGGAGATGGCAACGGAGAAAACCATGTTGCTATTATAGTGATTGGTTTTTTACTGTTTTGGAATTTCTTGGAGCCTAGAGCTACTGACCATTAGCTATATGATTTCTAAAGTGTGTAACCATTTAGCTTTTCCCATGGAATTTCCTGCAATAAAGAAGTCTCAATGATTTGGGTGTCCTGTGTCAGCTTGCCAGAACATGTGCTTACCTGAGGGACCGGGAGACCTGACAAAAGTCTTCCCTAAAAACAGTGCTGATTTTGCAGGTATTTTGCATTTTCAACAACAGTTTCTTCATCCCAAACATCCAATTCACATCTCAGGAATGGCAACTGTTCCCATTTGAGAGCGGCATGTTGTTGTTAATTTATGTAGAGGCATCAATTGTGAATGATGCTTTATGAAGTAGGAAAGGACAGAGCCTTGCCTTGAGCTTACAATCCAACTTCTGACACAGAGGAAATAATAGAGGGAGGAGAGGGCATCTATGGGGCAGCAAGGGAGAAAGGGTGGAGTCTTTAGAGGGAGCAGGAGACCTTCGGATGACTGAAGATGCTGGAGCTAGATAGATGAAGCTCACAGGCAGGCATTTATTGGGGGAAAGTGGAGGGGGTGGGAAATATGATTTGAATGGGTTTGTTTGTTTGTCTGTTTGTTTAGCTCTGAGCTTGCTCCAGGGAGCTAGTGGTAGTAACCAGAAAAGATCAGAATCAGAAAAACAATTCTGAATTATTTATTTATTTCATTTCTAACCCGCCTCTCCATCCAGATCAAGGCGGGGAACAACAATAAATATAAATATAAAAACAATAAAATAGATAAACCATTAAAACAGATAAAAACAAATACATTATTAAAAACATCTTAAAATTAAACTGGGTAGGCCTGCCGGAAGAGAGCAGTCTTCACGGCTTTCTTAAATTCCAGAAGACTGCTAATTTGTTGAATCTCCTCCGACAGGCCATTCCACAGCCTGGGAGCGGCAGAAGAGAAGGTCCTCTGGGTGACACTTGTCAGCCTAGTTCTGACTGAATGGAGTAAATTCTTCCCAGAGGACCTGAGTGTGCGGGGCGGATTATATGGGTGAAGGTGATCCCGCAGGTAACCTGGACCCATATTTCATTCCAATACTGTCCAATAGCCAAAGCTCTCTGGGCAATTCACATGAATTCACAAAAATTACAAACCTTAGACTCAAGATAATAAAACATAGTATGAAAAAATTAACATACACAATTTAAACCAATATAGAAAGCAAAAACAAAAACCAATAAGGTATTTATTTATTTGTGGCATTTATATACCACTGAATATAGTAAAATCCCTCAGCAGTCACTTGACCTTTTAAAGACAGCTGACATAAATCCCCCATCATATGCCATTAAATGCCTGGGAGTAGAAGGGAGTCTTAAGCTGGCGCTGAAAAGATGGCAGTGTGGGCACCAGGTGGGTCTCAGTGGGGAGATCATTCCATAATCAGGAAGCCACCTCTTATCAGGTATTGCAGTCCTGAGCCATGTAAGGCTTTATAGGTTAAAACCAGCACCTTGAATTGGGCTCAGAAACATACAGGCAGCCAATGCAAGTGGGCCAGAATTGGTGGTATATGCTCAGAGTTTATGGTCCCAGTTATTCATCTGGTGCTGCATTTTGGTCAAGCTGCAGCTTCTGAACAGTCTACAAGGGCAGCCCCCCATAGAGTGCATTCCAGCAATCTAACTTGGAGATTACCAGAGCACAGATTACTGATGCTAGGTTATCCCTGCTGAGAAAGGGGCATAGGTGTCATGATTCTAAGCCCTCCTGCTGAGATACGAGAAAATAAAGAAGTCCACTGTGTAATCTACAAAGCTTTCTTCAACAAATAAATATCTCTTCACACCTGATAAGGAGTATGAATGCAGGGAGCCATCCACTAACCTTGGTTAGCCCAACAAAGCTAGGCAGTTGCCTTTCAGCTAACATGGAGAGTTTCCCCTTTATCCAAACAGCACTCCCACCTCCTCTCAAACTCCACCTGCTTGATTCTGTAGTGGGCTCTGAGATCTGTCAACTCTAAAGTCCCCTTTCCCTCCGACAAAGGCTGAGTTCCCTGGGGCAGGAGGAGGATAGTCTCTGAGCCTTTGGCCTTCTGTCTGATAAGCTCCTGGGAAGTTGCATCCTTGACTCATGAAGAATCTTGGAGAATTTCCTCCCCCACTTCCTGTCTTGGCTTGTAATCTTCTTCTTCTTCTTCTTCTTCTTCTTCTTCTTCTTCTTCTTCTTCTGTCTGATTAACCTCCTGAAACCCCTTCCCTTACATTGGGGAGGCCTGATCCTGACAATAGGTGGGTCACAAACCAAAGCCATTGCAGCCAAATGAGCCTCAAGTGACAGAGATGGCTCCAAGAGAATCCCCAAGCTATGAACCTGCTCCTTCAAGGGGAATGCAGCACCATCCAAAACTGGTCAGAAAAGCCACCCATTAACAGCAGCTCAGTCTTGTCTGGATTGAGCTTCAGTTTATTAGCCCTCATCCAGTCCATTGTGTTGGGGAGAGAAAAGCGCTCCCTGTTCGCTTAGTAAGCGTAAAGTCCAGAAAAGTGTCCCAGTAGTTGAATGAATACTCACACTCAGCAGAATGGTGTATAATACAAGTCCTTTACTGTGTTCCAATAATATAAATATATACAAGGCAACTGGTTCCTCCAGATAATACAGCCTTTTTCCTTATAGCTATAGCATAGCACAATCCTCCATCAATCTCTCAGGCTGCCTCTACAAGAGGCATTTAAAGCTCTTTCAAGGCACATTAAAACATTTGCCTCTACAAGAACAGAGCGCAAATCGGGCATAGAGGCGCGTTTTCTCTCCGATTATGCGCATTATCGAATGCGCGTTAAATAGCGAGTTTTATTTTGCTCCGGCTGTTAAAGCACATTTTTACTATGTGAACAAGCGATTCTCCACATTAATTACTTGTAAAGCGCATTTGAAACAACCGGTAAGGTCACCAGTTGAGTGCTCAATTACCTCCTGCATACAAGCATTTACGATAAAGTGCTTCAGCAATTAGCACATAATCGGCTAACCAGGCGTCAAACGGAATCCATCTAGAGGGGGTCTCATTCACCAGCCTCCGTTCCACAAAATCTCCAGCCTGACCACAACAGCCATTTCTATAAGCTGACTTAAATACATATTTCTGAACCCTGGCTCAGCACAGTCAATTACCTTATCCTTCCAGAAAGATTCTCACTATTTGCTTGACCTTTTCAGCAGCATAGAAAAAACCTACATCTGATTATTAACTTCAGCTGGCTGTTCAGCCCTTCTGGACACTCAAACTCTTGTCCAGTTCTTTAAACAACTTAAACTGAAATTTTCCCTGACACATTGTTGCCTCACCTGATGAAGGTGAAAAGCAGAAATAGAGCTGTGTGTCACTTTTTTTTAATGACTCCACTTTTCTTTAATAAAATGCATTCATCTTTAATAAATAATATCCACATAATATCCACATGAAACTGTTGAGTGGAGTCATCCAGAGTCATGGCTCTGACACGCAATACTGGGCTCAAGTTACAGGAAACCAGATTCCAGCTGGACATTGGGAAGAACTTCCTGACAGAGCAGTACAGCAATGGAACCCATGACCTAGGGAGGTGTTGGGCTCTCCCACCCTAGAGGCCTTCAAGAGGCAGATGGACAGCCATCTGTCAGGGATGCTTTAAGGTGGATTCCTGCATTGAGTAGGGGGTTGGACTCGATGATGGCCTTAGAGGCCCCTTCCAACTCTACCATTCTAGGATTCTTCCAGCAGCACTCAACTAGGGCCAGTGAAAGAGCCCCTTTCTGCCTCCAGCTGTAGGTTGCTATTATTGGTGTTTCTGGGAGGAAATGAACCATGCGCTGCAGCATCCCTGCCTGTATTCCCCCCCCCCCCAAAGAACAGTTTCCGCTGCCCCACTGATGGCTTCTATTGTGGCGGCTACTGCTGCTGCTGCTGCTCCTCCTGCACTGCCACCCTGGGACCAGGAACTCCTGATCTGGCGCAGCAGCATCAATTCTTGGAATTGCACATGTGCTTGTTTTGCAGAATGTGCAGAGCCTCTCCCTGCAGCAGAAAACCTTGTTTGGGGAACCAATTAAAAAAGGAGGGCTCAACTCAGTCTCTTTGTCTCAGCTGGTCAAAGAGAGAAGGGCCCTTTGCCAGGGAGGGGTTGCTGAGGGGCCTATGGCTGACTGGCTCATTGGCTGGCTTGGCTCTGCTATCCAATCAACTGTGTAGGCCGGCTCGGCTGGCTGACCAGTCAGTGGCCAAGCAAAGCCACTTGCAGGGGCGATGGCAGGCCCAAGCCAGCCCAGCAGAACGGAAGACGGCCCAGCTCCAGAGGACAACGTGCGCAAGGAGCTACTCTGAGGTGCAGCAGCGGCTCCATTTCCAGTCCTGCTGTTTTCACAGGCGGAGTGTGTGGGTTTGCAGACAGGATGCCAGCGTAGGGATTTTAAGAGGGACCTCAGAGTCCTGGACAGAGGTGAGGCAGCTGGGGGGCATTGTGGGTACAAAGTAGAAAGCGCTCCAGAACCCAAGAGCTTCAGCCTTCTCATTTTATGCTCCAGAAATCCAATAGCATTTCCCTGAGGAGCTTCTTGATGACGTGAAAGAAATATGGTTTCAAAGTCCAGAGCAAGGCTTTTAGTGGTGCAGATTACATCATCCATAACTTTATTAGCAATATCAGGCAACTGCAATTTATAGCTCCTCTTCCAAAGAGAACTATCAATATATTTATTTCCTTCTAATATATAGCTGAGCTGTGCATGAAATCTTTCAAGCTTTGCTAATTTCCTATTGGCTCTTGTGCCAATGGATTTTTATTTTATTTATTTATTTATTATGCATAGATGTTTGGCTCCACTGCAAAAAAGAAAGGGAAGGAAAACATTGTGTTTTAAAGGCACACTAAATGTTGGGCCTCCTTTGCTCTTCTTTTGTCAGAAGAGACCATCCATCCATCTATCCGAGAAGGACTGTGTTGATTGAGAAATGGAATACCGAGAAGGGTTACATTGAAGCACCGTAGTGCTGCGTTTTCTTTAATATTTAATCACTCAGAGCACTTTATAACAATAGATGCGGTTGTTACCATTTTTCAAAACAGTCACGGCCCTTTCAGAACTTTAAGGACTAACAAATTAATTGTGGCAGAGCTACTTCCATGAGCCAGAGCCCATTTTGTGTTCTGAGGAGAAACAGAAAAGAGAAGCAGGTGATTTTTACCACTGAAACCAAAAGCTGAAGCCATGCAGGGTTGGAAAGTAAATGCATCCCAGTACTACGCCGCAGATCACCAATGAATGCAGAAGGACATGCTGCTCCTGGTGGTTCCACATGGAGCTCTGGCCTGGCTGGTGGGGGGAAACTAAAAGGCTAAAATTGCAAGGTCCCTGGTATTACAGACTCAGCAGCACTCCCTTCCCAGATAGCCCTGGTTTGGCCCCAGTGTTGTAGGTGCAGGTGCGCTTGAGGATTCAAGACAAAATGTTTGCATTCATCCAAATTGCACTTAAAACTTAAAACATCTACTCCAACATTAAACATAAATGCATTCTCTTAACAAAAAGACAAAGTTTAACACTATCACAAACTTTCCACGCTAGCAAAGCAAAATGACATACTTACAAACCTTGAGCTGCATACTCACAAATTCTGCACGACTCATACTGATACTGCAAAGAAGCTCTTTCTCTGCAGAGGGACTACCATCTCTCCCAGGCAAAACCAAGGAGTTACTGAAGCCTACATACTATGCTCAGAGCAACATCCTGGATCTCATGCCTGACAGAAAGGAAAGACCTCTTTCTCCTCTGTGTTCAGGCTTAAAAACCCTTCTCAAAGTCAGTGACCTCCCGTTCAATACAGATTAATTTATTTAAAAATATCTAAGTCCATTAGTCCACACCATCCTTTAGACAATCCTCTTCCCAGATTGTCTCATCCTTGTGTGATGTACTTGTTAGTCCATAAACTGGACATCACTTATGCGTTTCATGTCTGGTCTACTTCTCTTTTCTTCCAGACATAAGGATTTCCAAACCATAACTCTGTCTTTCTATAACCCTTGACCAATCACCTAGGGCTCCATCACACCTACTTTTTTCCTGGTACGCACCTGCGATTTTGACCTGCATTTTATTAGCGTGGCAAGCTCTGGTCCCGTTCACGATTGCCACTGTTGTTTGCTCTCCTGCTATTGCGCCTGCCCCAGCCCGCCCCTTCTCTTTCCCCCTCCAGTTCATTGGTTCTTGGTGGGTGATGGACGTGGTTGCCACGTCACATGAGTATCGCATTTAAAAATGGCAAACCAGGCAGGCCGAGAGGGCGATGAAAGCTAGTGTGATGGAGCCCCTCGGTCCCTCCTCAGGCAAGAACATACTGCAGGACAATTATGACTAATACAACAAGTGATAACAGATCATACTCCCCCCTGGCCACAAAAGTCACAAGCGTCTATAGCTTAACGCATCTAATCCCTGAGCCAATGTTTTGCTTATGCCCCTCTTGGCCCCTTTAACCTTAAAGCATTCCCCCCTACTTTTACATCCTTTTAAACCCCTTCTATGCCCCCAAAGTTTCTTTCCCTATGCTATGCTATCAAGCCCTTATAACCCCCTCTGTACACGTGCTCAGTAAAATGGCAAGGCCGAAGAAAAACTTCTTCAGAGTCCAGCTGAAGAAAAGCTGCCAGTGTGGCGGCCCCAGGACTGTGTTCAAATTTTCTCTATACATTTTGTTTTGACCATCGTCTAGGAGGGAGGGGGTAAAAAGGGTTTTGGGGGGTTTTTTTATTTGTTTTTTAGCAAACTGTGGAGAACTTCAGAAAAATTATCTGTGGCAGTGTGGTTTATTGCTTACCTGATGAGGATCTGTTGAAGAATGGATGAAGTGTGTGTGTGTGTGCGCGCATTCAGACAACAATGGGGGGTTAATAGTCAACTCACAGTTGGTTATTTTGTGGGTACTCCCCACACAACATTTTCCTACACAACTGTGGCTTGGCTGGGGCTAACGTTGAGTGAACTAATAGTCAACCTGGCATTTGACTGACACAGCAGCAGCTCCACTCTTACTGCTGGCAGCAGGAATCTTTTCTGTCTAAACGTGCAGAGGATTGCAGCCCTATTTATTTCCATTCTTCTCAGTCTGTCCACATCAGAACAGAGATTTATGATTTTTACACATGGAGAAGTGTAGGGCCCTGTTTCAGAGCCTCCTTTAAACTCCTTAAGAACCAGGTTAGGGTGTTTGCATTCCAGCACAGGAGTAAGATCAACCCCAAGCAAGGCAAGAGAATCAAATCAGCTCCAGTTTCCAATCCGAACCAAGCGCAGAGAAGTTGAGAAAGAGTCAGCTTCTTTAAATTAAAATGAGCATAAACAACCCCTAACTAGAACGTACCAAGAACCTCAGAATCACTCACCCAACAGCTTCCAGGTGGGAAGAAGGATGAGCTCCTCTGAGCCTGGCTTGGCTTTGTCTTCTTTCTTTGCCATCCAATTGAACATAAAGGCAAATCCCAAAGGGTCAAAGCATTTCTATGGGGCTGGGCAATTCCCAAGGAGGAAGGGTCAAACTGGTCACCAGCAGCCTGGGAAGGAGTGTTCATGCATCCTCCAGGTTAACCTTCCCCACCCTGGTGAGCTCCAGGAGTGTTGGCCTACATCTCCTACCATCCCTAAGCTGGGAGTTGTAGGCCAATACATCTGGAAGGCACCTGGGTGTGGGGAGGCTGGTCCTAGCGATTTCTGCAGTTCCTCTTTTGGCCTGGGAGGGTTTTTGCAAAGGCAGGCTGGTGTCTACTGTTGCCTGGCTGTGGTCTTTATTAAATGATATTCCCAGAAAATGGGGTGGGGAAGGTGAAGGTTGGGTTGTTACAGCCATTCTCATTGAAGTGGAGGTGTTGGGCTTTCTGCCCCTCGAGCACAGCCATTTTAGTGATGGTCAGAACTGGTCTTGATTAGGACTACAGTTAGCAGAATATCTCTCTGTCTACCTATTTGCACAAAATCAAATACACTTTTTTTAGAGAGGGTGGGGCAAGAGGGAAGAAAGAGGGGGGGATGGCTAGGTCTTAAGAAAGAATCAGCATTCTCTGCCTGTCGGATTGATGAATGTGCCATGGACAAAGCCCAACCACTTAGCTTCTCCTTGTGTTTAAAGTAATCCCTGTGTCCATCAATCATTGGAGGAAAAAGCCTGGACCCTCATTTATTATTATTTCAGTAAATATGCATAGCAAAGACACCTTTCCCTGAAGACATAGCTCCTCATTTTCCCTTTGGTCTGTTTTACTCCTCTCTCCCCTCCTGTCTTGGTTTCCTTAGTTATTTCAGGACTAAATCAGGCCACCATCACAGGCTTTCACAAAGTCCACCATACACTGACACAGGACATTCTGATGGCTAAACATCAGGTAGCACTGAACGCTTTGCAGGGGTTTCTTATCTCTCTTCCCCCCCACACCCAAGGTTATTGCTTATGTCTAAATTAGGGATGGGCATCAGATTTGGCTCACGTCCAAGCTGAACCGGGCCCCTTTGGGCCATTTCTGGCCTTCTCAAGGCAAAGCAGGCTTCCCTCTGAGCAGACTCTGGACCCTCATGAAGCTTCCTTATGAATTCGTCCTTGGAGACGCAGACATTCCATCGCCTCTCCAAATAGCATCACCCTTTGTTTGAATTGATCTAAATGCTGATTATGAGTGGAGGGAGGGGGTGTGACTGGCAGGTTCACCTTCCAATCCTAGGGCACTGGTTCGCTTTGTCTCAAGTGAATAGGACTGAGAGACTGTCCGTGTTCCTTTTGGTGGGGTTAGGTGGCTTCGAGTTCTGTTTGTTCTTTCATTTCAAATCCTTTACTTTCTCCGTCTGAGTCACACATTACTCAATCCCTCCCTCTTCCTTTTTCCTGCAGTGGTTTTTTTGGCTTTTTGAGATACCCAATGAAGGGGGAAACAGAGGGCGGACTTATACAGAAAAGTATATTCATCTGGAAGATTCAGAATTGTTGTTGAATCTTTTAACTACAGCAAAGATTCTAATTTGTAAACACTGGAATAGGGATAAAGTCCCAGTGGTACCAGACTGACTGCATAAAGCATGAGATGGGGTTGCAGCGACTTGTAAAAAGTACCAATTTGATTCCGTTACAAGCAGGCAAAGTAATGAGTTCTTTTGCATATCAAATGGGTGAAGCTTTTGGAATAGGAAATTTCACGCAGGCAGTTTTTTGTGACACTTTATTCTTTTGCAATAAATGGAGTCATTCTTATTCTCATTTTGTGTGATTGATTACTGTATTAATATCGTAAAGTAAAAATAAACAGAAGAAGGACATTGCAACAACTCAAGCAGAAGTGAGGAAACATTCTGGCAAATGCAGGATTTCATGCAGGGCAGCGGATTGCCTTTCCCAGGGTGGTGTCTGCTGGCACTTTTGGGGTCAACCCTGCCGCTGAAAGAAAAGCATGAGGTGGATGCGTCTTAAAATGCCAGAGAGGATAAACAGCTCCCCGTGGACAAATGAGCGGCCATCGCTTTCGAATGGACGGTGATCAACAGTAGACACCAGTCCCGAAAGAGGGTTAGGGTCACTTTTAGGCACAAATAGGGCAATGGGAAAGCGCCCCAGAGAACAGATGTCAGCCATTAGGGAAACACTCCCTTGATTTGGCCAATAGATTATTATTACTTCACCCAATTTTGAAATTTTGCTTTTTCACATTTGTAGGGCTGCAGCAAATATGCCCAATTGAGATGTTTTGAATCAAAAGTGGTGTTTTGCACAGAATGATATCCTAAACAAAAATAATGTCCACTTTATTTTACCCTTCATGCTGCCCCAGTTGCTTTGGCTTTTGCAGTTTCATCTTCTTCCTCTCCTTGGGCCTTCTTCTTGGGCCACACTTCTCTCTGGAGCAATCCTAGCTGCCGATGAGGCATCATGACACTGCATGGCGAATCTGATTTGGCTCTGTGCTGATATCACTGAGGGCAACAAAGCCTGTTCAGAATCATGCGAGCACAGCGGTTCTTGAATAGCGGTCACGTTCATCCTCATCTGCAGCACCCTTCCACCCAAATTAGTAAAGTGTTTGTGAAAACCGCACACCTTTTGGCACAGCACTAAAATTTGAAATCTCAGCTGATTTAGAGATCAGCCATCACCCAATGCCTCTTGAAATGAGGAACAGGATAGGCGGGAAGTCTGGGGAGCAGCAGCAGCAGCAGCTGCCTTGGATGTAGCTCTCTGGAGCAGCAGCACCAGTACCCACCCTATGCCCTCCCTCCCATGCCTCCCTGGCATGGGCCAAATGCCTCATTGTGGACACCGCAAGACCAAGAACCACAATGAGCGCAGAAGCCAAGGACACCATGAGAAAAATGGTTGGTGTTCCCTCCCCCAAACACTGCGATTGGAGGAGAACAGGCCAGGGAGCGAGATTGCTATGTCAATTCCTAATTGGTTAGCCACAGATGTCAATATCAATTATCAAAACTATCCCACCCCATCACCCCATGTTCCTTATTGGGTGGTTTTCAATTAGACACACCACACACACAAAACGGTTGGATAATTTCGGAAACATTAGAAGCTCCGCTCTATATTTGATGGGTTTGGAAGCAGCCAATCTCGGCTCTGGAAGATCAAATGCTCTGTGGATGTTTGCAGCTATCAGATCTTTCCGGAGCAGAGCACATACCCCTACTATTTCCTTCACTCCGATGGGAGAATTTACCATTTCTTCCTACTCTCTGCTTTCTGTTCTTTAGTTACTGATCCACAAGGGGATCTCTCCCCTTATTCCATGACTGCTAAGTTTGCTCTGGAGTCTTTGGTGAGGGACTATATCAAAAGCTTTTTGGAAGTCCAAGTAAACAATGTCCACCGCATCACTGCTGTCTACATGTCTATTGACATTCTCAAAGAACCCTAACAGATTAGTGAGACAGGACTTACCTTTACGGAAGCCGTGTTGATTCTTTCTCAGAAGGTCTTGTCCTTCTATACATCTAGAAATTTTGATCTTTAATACTGCTTTCAACCAATTTACCTGTTAAACCAGCCTGCCTGTAATTTCCTGGAGTCCCTCTGGATCCCTTTTTGAAAATTGGTGTCACATTGGCCATCCTCCAGTCCTTGGAGGCTGAGTTTAGGGACATGTTACATATTTTGGTTAGAAAATCAGCAATTTCATATTTGAGTTCTTTGAAAACTCTAGGATGGATACCATCTGGGCCTGGTGATTAATGTGCTTTCAATGTGACAATAAGGTTGAAAATTTCATCTTTTGTTACCACTTTTTGCCTCATTTCCTCTGACTCCCTACCTGAAAACATCAGTTCAGGCACAGACATCTGTCCTGTATCTTCTGCAGTGAACACCAATGTGAAGAATTCATTCAGCTTCTCTGCAATCTCCCTATCCTCCTTTAGTCCTCCCTTAACACCATTGTCATCCAGCAGTCCAACTGCTTCCCTTGCTGATTTCCTGCTTCTGATATATTTAAAGAATTCTCTATTGTTGGCCTTGCTATTGTGAGCTATATAGTCTTCAAAATGCTTTTTTGAATCTCTTATTGCATGCTTGCATCAACTTTGTGCAAGTGTGCTCCCTTTTATTTTCGTCACTTGGGCAAGATTTCAAGTCTAACACCATAAATAATAACAATAATCCACCATAAAGCATACCTGAAAGTTGGCTGTCCAGCTGACTTCCTTTAACTTGAGCCCATTATTCTGTGTCCTGAACTCTGGGATGATCAAGAAGAGCTCCTTGCCCTTCTCTGTATGACAACCTTTCAAGTACTCATCTGGCTACACTCAGCGTTTGCTTCCTTTTAAACAAAGGACTCAAGTATGACGTGGCACAGACAAATTCCCAGGACTTGCCCTTCCATCTCTTGACTGGGCCCTGAATCAGATTCTTCTCTATGAACCCAATTCTTCCATCATGACCATGACACCAGAGGAATACCTGACAGGTGGTCTTAACCCCTGACATCTTTGGGAGGGGAAGCCAAGAGCTGGCTGGACTGATTGGCGAGAATGCCACACTCATGATAGCAGAGGCAAAGCAGAGCTGACAGATTTATGAGATCTTGTCTCCCCATGAGCCTCCCACCATCCCTTCCTCAGAACAAAAGTAAGGTGATTAAAAGTTAATATCATATCATGGCTGGAAGCAGTAAGCTGGCTGTGATTACTTGGATGTGGGGCTATTAAGGGTTGCTGTAATTATAATTCAACAGTAATCGAGAGAATGTGCTTGGCCAGGTTTTGTGCTAATGTTGTGTTTTACATATCATCACGTCGTGGTATTAATCAGAAGGCTTCCTTGGCTCAGCCTCCTTTTTTACGCCTCGTTGAACACATTTGCTTCCCTCAGGCAGAGGCAGTGCAAACTCCAAAATAACGGAGCCTCCCACAAGTTGGGGCAAAGGACAAAATGGTGCTCCCCCCTCTCCCCCCATCCTACATACCGAGGTGGCAGCCTGGCAGTTGAATCTAACTTCAACAGTGGTGTTGGGAGAACGCCTCCCACCACACTTGGGGGCAGCCTAGCTTACCCTGGCCTAGGGGCCACATGGCACATAGAGCTCACCGCCCCTCCTGGCACTTGCCACCTGAGGTGGCTGCCTCATTGTACCTAGTGGTAGAGCCAGCCCTGCTCCAATACATTTCAGGGCCAGAGCTTGGTGCTGAGAGGATGAGGCAGCCACCTCATGAACATGAAACCACCACCACCCCAAGCAGGAAACAGGCATGGCACAGAGGCTGCCCCAAGTTGTCTCAAGGGGTAGCTGACAGGGGTGTTCATACCTGGATGTAATCAGCTATATTTGTAGGGGTGATTTTCTTTTGGTGGGGGGCAGTTGGGAAACTAGGAACAGCAGAGCTGGAGAAGACTGGAGTAACCAGCTGCAGGGTCTGAGGCTGAGATGGGCAAGGGGATGAAGAATAGAGCTTGAACTGGGACTTTGAAGTGTGAGAGATCTCCTGGTTGTCCTGGCAAGGCCTCATTGCCTGCTCTGAAACATAAACGCATAAGTATGCTGTGTGTGTGCCAATGAAAGCCGGTGAACCACACACATAGAAGGCGCCTCCTGGGTACAGCCCCTGCTCTCCACGCAAGGTCAGGTGTTGGTGAAGAATGCTTTGGGAAGACACCCTAGCGAGAGAAGGCATGCCTCAGGGTAGCGTGGGGTAGATATTGCCTTTGGTCTTTGGGGTGTGCCATCCGCCACTCACTAGAAATGCATACGCCAAGTCTCCAACCTAGCATAAACGTTCTGTTTCATAGCCAGTTAGTTGAGGCTGGCATTTGGAAATGACATTTAAAGGTCACTGCCAATCTTTCTGTTCAGAGAACATGGACACAAAAAAGGAAGTGGGGACATGCACAGTTGTTGCCTAATGAGCACGGTGCGAGATGGTTAACTAGACGTAGCTGGGGCTGTAGTGAAAGGTGGAGAGGAAATACGGCATATTGCACGTGAAGGACCGGTGAGAGCAGCAGAGTAGTTCCCGGAGGGAAAGCTGCCTGCCTTCGTTCTTCCTTCGTTCTGCCTGCCTGCCTGCCTGCCAGTGAGCCACATGAAGAGAGGGGAGGGGGAGGGGGAAAACCCCTCCCTCCCTCTGCCTCATCCCCATTATAGTTGTTTATCACCACCATCAGTAAATAATGAAGAGATGAATGGATGGATGGAGGAATGAATGGATGGATGAAATGCCACCCAAGACGGAGAATATCAAATGTCTCGGGGGGAACATGACTGCAACAGATCGTTGCATGTTGATATGGAGGTTTGTTTTACTGGCAGGAAAGGGGGCAGCAGCAGGAAGCAGGGAGGTTGAGGACTCAAAAGTGGAGTGAGGAGATCAGACTGCAAGTGGGCAGCCAAAAGAGCCCCCCACCCCCAAAAAGAAGTTTAAGATTCTCTTTTAGGTAAGAGAAAGTCACCATAGGTTTCCAAAGCAATAAGAGAATAAGAAGCCCTATTTAGTCCAGCGTTCTGTTCCCACAGTGGCCAACCAGGTGCCTATGGGTAGGCCACAAGTAAGATATGAGCGCAATAGCACTGTCCAGTTCATGTTCCCCAGCAACTGGCATTCAGAGGCATACTGCCTCTGTTACCAGTGGTAATCCGTGGCCATGATGGCTAGTAGCAAATGATGACCTTAACCTCCATGAATGTATCTAATCCTCTCTTAAAGCCATCCACATGTGTGGCCATCACTATGTTTCATGGTGGCGAATTCCGTAGTTTTACTCTCTGCTCACCCCTAACTTGAGATCATTTATGAACAAGTTCAAAAGTCCATCATGGTCACAATGCTGAACAGGATGCCCGTGTGCATGGAACATTCCTCCACATGTGGTGGAGCTGCCGTCCTATGTTGCTGCAATTTTAGCAAAAAGAGTTTGAGATGCTTTCTTGGACGTCTAATCAGCAAGTGGCAATTACCCCTCCAGCGGCACGGCTTCATCCCTTCATCCTAAAACCCCTGAGCCTATTGTACAGAAAGATTTGCTTGCACTGCGCCTGGCACATTTAGTCAAAGATAGGCACAGGAAAGGTATGTTTGTTTATTTGTTTGTTTGTTTGTTTATTTATTTATTTGTCTATCTATCTATCTATCCTCTATGCTGCTCATTAGCCATATCAAGTGCTGGAGTCACTCTGAGGAATTACTTGGAGAATATTTGGGATGTAGCGATATCTAAATGCCCAATCTAGTTTTTGGGGTTGGCGTCAGGCACCCAATGCAGCTGGCTTTCCCCAGGTACAAGGTTCCAGCATATACCACACATAGCAGGTACATCATGCTGTCTCTGTCCTGGACATCCAGTGATGGGTGAAGGCTCCTACCAATGTGTGTGCGAGGGGCAGTTTGGCCTGCATTGCGCTTTATCCCGGCTGCTCCGAATATTGTAGGAGAAGTGACACCATCTGTGGCTCCCCTCATTATAGGGAGAGCAGCATGGTCCTGCTTCAGAGGGTGCGTAGCGACACATTGTAAGATGGCCCCGTTATCTGCATCAGTCATATGAACCCCATGGAAATCACCGGGTGGGATGGCTGGTTATCCAATGCCAATATCCCACCCACTACATGGAGGAGTCAGTGAGCTGTGCTGTAACCAACAACCACCATCTTGCGGTGCCATATGTCCTCCATCCCATGTGGAGCTGCCGATGCCTGTGTGCTTCTTAGGCAGGGGCTGCTGTAAGGGCTCAGAGGCCATTCCTCCACATGAAGTGCCTGCTCCCCATTGTCAGGGGGCAGGCAGCACCGTCACAGCTCGGGTGAGGTGAAGCTGCTGGGACTCCTCCAAAGTCTTGCTGCGACGGTAGCTGCCTGTGGCCTCTTCCACCCCCTCCGCCCCCCTTCAGTGGGTCTTCACCTGCCTGCCTTCACCTGTTCTCTTGGTGCAGCTAAGTGTAGCCTGAGTGAGTCGCTCACCTTTTGCCACCCATGTGCCATTATTCCCACTGGTGCTCCCTGAAGGCTTTCCATGACTGGCCCCTGCACCTTAGATAAGGAGTGCTGCTGATTCCAAGAGGAAGGTCTCAAGTGAACTTGCCATGTTGTTTTACATCACAGGCACTTTGAGTACACAGGACTTTGTGTGACTCAACTGTGCCTTGTGGGGTCATCCATCCAACAAAAGATACAGCTTCCTTGTCCTTTATAGAAGCTTTGCACGCCAAAGTAAGTGAGGGAGTTCCACCTCTCATTGACCCCGTAGATCCTGCCTAAGGTTGCAAAGCCTTCTAAGCACATTGCCATCCTGACTCAAGTAAACCATCAAAGTACATTGCCTTATGTGTGGCTCCTAACTCCATTACAGTAGCTGAGACCAGGTAATAGTGAACTAAACCATCAAAGTTTGTTGCCTTTGCATGACTCCTAGTTCTAAACACACTAATTGCTGTAGAATAAGTAGGCAGTACAGACCAATATTGATGGGAGGAGTGAGGCAATGATGAGGCCATGAGATGGTCATTCTTCTAACACCATTGTGCTTCAGTAAACAACCTTAGGACACAATCCAATGCATGTTTTGACAGAAAAGCCCCTACAGCTCTCAGCATGGCTGGCTGGGGAATGCTGGGAGTTGAAGGGCTTTTTTGCTGTCTAAACATGTATAGGATTGGGCCCTTAAATTGGTTTTCAATCACCATAACTCCCTCGCCCCTTCACCTAACCTGCTGAAACGCTGCATGTTTCTTCCCTAGGGACACCCCTAGGATGCCAGTCATTTTCCCCAAGTTGACCAAAAAAACCTGGGGGGGGGGGGGAAAGCAATTCACCCTCCCCAAATGAGAATGCCCCTTGCATAGAAGCGCTGCCGTTATTCTTCTGAAAAATTGCAGATTTTTTTTACTAACAGCCTTGTCTATGCTCTAAGCTATTTTCATAGCAACAGAACACAAGGAACATAGGGGAATAAGTATGTCCTTTTTTATATACCTCAAAATGGAAAGGCTGAACTTGCACATAAATCTTTGCACCTATTCAACTGAAACTTAACAATCTGGATTCCCTCAGAAGAAGGAAGTATTCCTGCAAATTTCTTCCAATTCTGCTAAGAAATGAAGAGTCTATTGGCAATTCATTTTTTAAAAAAAAGAATAACAATAATAACGATCGAACTTTTCAAGGGTTTATCAGAGAAACCCCTCAACCTTTCTGTGTGAAATTCCGCAGGCTTCATCCCCTCTTCAGGACCTATTAAACCAGCAAATTTCATCCCATTTTGGCAAAGGATAAAAAATAATAATCTATAGTTGTTTGTGGATTTTCCATGATGATCAACAGGAGGTACAGAGCTTCAGATTTCTGGATCTCATTTCAGATTCAGAGACTGAATCAAATTGGGTGGGCTCTGAGTCGGTCTGGGTCAAATTGGGCCATTTGCTGAACTGCCAAAACGGGGCCTGAATTGAATCTTGTGGTTGGTGCACATGGCTACGAAATAAGGGCCCTTCTGCAAAAAGGGGGACGTGATCATTGCTCTACCTCATGGAGAAACTGGGGTGAGGGTTGGTTTATTTTTTGCTTTCTGATAAAGCTTGTTTTCTCCCATCCTTTGCTGCCTTTGAGCTACCCAGAGATGGTGGCATGAAGTCATGTGTGTGGTTCGATTTGGTCACTGAATCACTTTTTCAATGAGATTTGTTATCACACATGCACCAAAACACACTACAAACCACAAACCATATCTGCTCTTAAAGGCTAAACTTACCTGCTGAGGCCGTAAGCAGCTTTGGGCTTTTTTAAAACATGTAATTGTGCATCACAGTCCCATTGCCTCTGAAGGCAACAGGCAGCTGTTCATTTGTTCTTAATGAGATAAACCCCTCTCAGGAAGCCAAGAGCCCTACTCAAAGCATCCCAAGCATTTCTCCCACCATCAGGCACTATAACCCCGTCCACCTTGCTGGTGGCAGAATCCAGCCTTTCTGGTTGCTCTTTGATTTATTTCAGTGGCTTCTGAGGGATGGATTGCAGCCCAAGATTGATGGCCACATTCTCTCTCCTCCTCCCCCCCATCTCAATCTGCCCAGGGAAGAGAGAGAGAGAGAGACAGAGAGAGAGAGAGAGAGAGAGAGAGAGAGAGAGAGAGAGAGAGAAAGGGGGATTTCTTGACAACATGGCTCCCTTGTAACAGTGTATAAGAATAGCAATCATACACATTTTTGAAGCTTCTGTACCTTTTTGGAGATAAAATAGTTTGGGAACTCTTGATATATCACATTGCAAGATCCAGCTGAAGAAACTTATGTTCATAGGAAAGCCAATTTTAATAAACTCAGAACTCTGATAAGTCAGGTCCCATAGCAAGTGACCCTAATAACAAACAGAGTTCAAATCTCCAGGGCCCAATGAACTTCATCCTAGAGTAATAAATGAGCAGACAGAAGAACTCTCAGAACCACTGTCTATTATCTTTGCAAAATCGCGGAAGACAGGTGAAGTGCCAGATGACTGGAGGAGTGCTAATGTAGTGCCTATCTTCAAAAAGGGCAAAACAGAGGAACCTGGGAACTACAGACCAGTTAGTCTGACATCCATCACTGGGAAAATATTGGAGCAGATTATAAAGAAGTCAATCTGTAAACACCTTGAAAACAATGCTGTGATTACTAGAAGGCAGCATGGATCTGTTAAGAACAAATCCTGTCAGACTAATCTGATCTCATTCTTTGATCAGGTAACCGCTGTTGTGGACTGTGGGAATGCTGTGGACATAATATATCTTGACTTCAGCAAAGCCTTTCATAAACTACCGTATGGCATTCTGATCAACAAACTAGCTAAAAGTGGACTAGATGGAACAACTATTAGTTGGATCCACAGTTGGCTACAGAATCAGACTCAAAGAGGGCGTATCAATGGTACCTTCTCACACTGGGGGGAAGTAACGAGAGGGATACCGCAGGGCTCAGTCCTGGGCCCAGTGCTCTTCAACACTTTTATGCATGACTGGGAATGCTTCTTAAATTTGCAGATGACACAAAATTGGGTGGGATCGCTAATACCCTGGAAGACAGAAACAAAGTGATCTTGATAGACTGGAGCACTGGGCTGAAAACAACAGAATGACATTTAATAGGGATAAATGCCAAGTTCTACACCTAGGAAAAAGAAACCAAATGCACAGTTACAAGACGGGGGATACTTGGCTCAGCAACACTACAAGCGAGAGGGATCTTGGAGTTGTTGTAGATCACAAGCTGAATATGAGCCAATGGTGTGATGTGGCTGCAAAACAAGGGAATGCTATTTTGGGCTGCATTAATAGAAGTATAGCTTCCAAATCGCACGAGGTACTGGTTCCACTCTATTTGGCACAGGTTAGGCCTTACCTTGAGTACTGTGCTCAGTTCTGGGCATCACGCTTCAAGAAGGATGCAGACAAGCTGGAGGGGTTCAGAGGAGGGCAACAAAGATGATCAGGGGTCTGGAAACAAAGCCCTATGAGGAGAGACTGAAAGAACTGGGCATGTTCAGCCTGGAGAACAGAAGTCCGAGGGGAGACATGGTACCACTCTTCAAGTGCTAGAAAGGTTGCCACACAGAGGAGGGCCAGGATCTCTTCTTGATCATCCCAGAGTGCAGGACGTGGAATGATGGGCTCAAGTGACAGGAAGCCAGATTCCAGCTGGACATCAGGAAAATCTTCCTGACTGTTAGAGCAGTCCGACAATGGAACCAATGACCTAGGGAGGTCATGGGCTCTCCCTCACTTGAGCCCTTCTAGTTGCTGCTGGATAGCCATCTGTCAGGTATGCTTTAAGGTGGATTCTTGCATTGAGCAGGGGGTTGGATTGGATGGCCTTATAGTCCCCTTCCAACTCTACTATTCTATGATTCTGTAGATGCAGCTCTGGTGTATAATGACCTGATCCTCCATTTGTGACTCTGGGTTCACATGCTGGCAGCAATAGATGTTGGTGGAAAACATCCAGCTATCTTAACCTCGCAGACTAAGGCAGCTTTCTTCTTCAAATGCCTCATAAAAGACTTGAGAAACAGCTGGGCTCTCACAGGGCCCTTACATCTGGGCTGGGGTCTAGGAGACATTCATCTTCATATGGGTGTGTCTACGGCATGCAGCTGCTGTCACAGTCAGCTGAAGACGGTCACTAGGCACTCCCTTCTCACATGGCTCTCCTGAAAGTGTGCATGCACCTGTCAGGCCCCTCTCACGCTTCTCGGTGTGCAAAGGGGGCTCTGCTCTCATGTCTCCAGAATCTTTGGCGTCCTTCCCCCAGTTTTGCAGACTTTTATGTTAGCAGCTTCAGCGTAAGGACTAAAATACTCCATAAAACCGGCTCTACACAGCTGTGTTCACTGGTGCAAGGATTTAAAGCCCAAGATGTACAGGACAGGGAATGGAATCACTCAGTTGCTACTGGATTTCATGTTTTAATTACAGTGGAAACTTATCCAAGAAGCACTTTTAAATGACCCTTATAATCCCAAGGAATGCCTTTGATGTGACCTGAAGTTTGACTGAATGTTCTGTCACCACCTCCACAGTGATGAAAGCTGCAATCCTACCTACACTTACTCAGGAGTAAGTTCCATTAATCACAGTGGGACTTAACATCAGAATAAACATGACTAGGATCACACTGTAAATTCTGTATCAACACAATAACATGAACCACAAAATGAAAAGCAGAGGTTTGTTATGGGGGGAATACAACATTCATATCAGAGCAAAATGGATGGTGGCTGGTTGGTCTCCATCACCATTGTAGCCCTCACATCTGACTAGAACAAGAGTTTAAAAGTCCAGACACTTCACCTGGTAGGTTCCTCTCCTGTCTTGTCTTGCCTTTGCTCTCAGCTTCACCTGTGTCTGTTGACTGCTGATCTTAACTGGACCATCAGACCAGGGATCTGGATAACTGTGGACCTCTTTAACACCTATTTTATCCCAGTTCTTGATCTCTTGGTTAGGATGGGACTATAGCTTGGAGGGAGATCATTGCTCAGTGATAGAATTCATGCTTTGTATGGGAAGAGTCCAGAGCCAGATCTACACCAAGCAAGATATGACACTTTGAAAATGGTTTGAAAACTGTATATGGAGCGTGTCCTGGGACCCAACAGTTGTCACTACTGTTATAAACTGTCTTAAAGCAGTAGTGTAGATCCTGCTTTAGAACTATCGTAGAAACAACCTGGTTAATGCTTTAAATACTAGATTTTGTTAACCTTTTTAGTGCTTTTATATATTAGGTTTTAAAGACTAAGCTTAAAGTTTAGCTTTAGAATTGATTTGACACATTTAGTACTAACTCGTATAAAATTAACCTCTTGAGGCCTGGTTTTTTTAATTGAACTTGATAGTTTTTGATTTAAGGACTTTGGTTCTTTTCTTTAGCTTCTATGTGTATTTGGTTGCCAGAGTTAATCTTTACATACCTAGAGAAACTTAGTAGTGCTTTAGCTTACCTTTTTACATGTGAGTAGAATACAGGAAAGAGTTCTGGAGGAATTATATTATTCAAACAGTGATGCTAGCAGTCCAACATGCTATTTTAGTTGCTACACTTGTATTGTCGTCTTTGCTGGCAGTATTCATTTTAGTTCATCTTAAATTTATGTTACATTTCCTCTCACTGAAAATGTAATCACAGAAAAGCTTGTGAATTATCCTTATGGAGGCACCATGCTGACTACTAGATTTTGCAATTTTCTTAAATACATTTTAGTTGAATTCTGAGCCTGGAGGGGATGTTTGTCTATTTAGATCTGTCCTGGTTACCCACTGGGATGTTTCAAACCCAATTGGTCGATGATCTGAAACCAAACAGGGCCAAATTAACATAGGGTAATAACCATTGCTAAATCTTTTGGCAGTAAATTCCATGGTTTAACTATGTGCTATGTGAAGAAGGGTAAAACGGCTTAAAGGAAGAACATACACACACACTCTGCCCATTCTTCAACAGAGCCTCATTAGGAAAGCAATAAACCACCCTGCTGTAGAGAATTTCTCCTATAAACACAATTCCCCCCCACACAAAAGTGGAATGAAATTTTCTCCACCCCCATGAAAATGGGAGAAAAAGAGCTGCCTCTTCCACAGGAGGCAAAAAGCTTCATGAAAATGGGGGAGGGGTTGTTTTAAGAACAGCACTAATTAAAATCTCGAATATGTTTGTTGTGGTTGGTAGAATGAGTTAAATGAATATAAGATTTAATATAAAACCGGGTAATCAAATATTCCGTACTGCATGTCAGATGATGTTGAAGTCTCGCTGCTGCTGTGAATTCTTGAGATGTGAGATGCTCTGCATCCAATATCCAGTGAATACCTGCAGGGATGGCCCTTCCGTTAGGCAGAGGGAGGAAGGCACCTAATTTGGGTTATTAGGAAAGGACAGCAAGTGTTTAGTTATTCAATGTATTGCTATTTTTGCAGCCATAGAGGAGGAAGTTTGCTTGGCATATTTTCTGCCTTTTGTGCCAGAACAAATTGCCCAGCTTTGGGTATTATGTCTCTTGATTGCTGCTGCTGCTGCTGCTGTTGCTGGTGATAGATTTGCCCCTTTGCCTCAGGCTGCAAAATGACTTGAGCTGGCCCTAAGAATACACATTGATTTATTTTATTGCATTTGTATACCACCCCATAGCCGAAGCTCTCTGGGCGGTTTACATAAGATTAAAACAATTGAAAACAGTATACAAAAATTTAAACATCCAAAACATACAATATACACATAATATACACATACATTTAAAACCACTGTAATAACTTTAAAAACCTATAAACCTAAAAACAAAACAAACCCAGGCTCATTAGACATTGCTAAATGCCTGAGAGAAAAGGTAAGTCTTGACCTGGCGCCAAATAGTCACCATCAACATTCACAGAGGAGAATGTCAAGGAGAAATTTGGAGTAAATTTTGTTTCATCTCTACAAGAATCCTGATGAAGTGCCAGTTACGGGAACTCTTGGGGAAAGTGACCACATCATACCTGAGTTCTTGATTTTAAAGGAAGCAAAAGCTGGATGTAGCCATACGCTTACTCTTGATTTCAAGAAAGCTGATTTTAATAAATTTTGGAATAATTTTAATAAATTAAAATAAGGAAGTCAATCAGTAAGCACCTTGAAAACATTGCAGTGATTACTAGAAGGCAGCATGGATTTGTCATGAACAAATCCTGTCAGACCAATCTGATCTCATTCTTTGATCAGGTGACCTCCCTTGTGGACTGTGGGAATGCTGTGGACATAATATATCTTGACATCAGCAAAGCCTTTGAGAAAATATCCCATGACATTCTGATCAGCAAGCTAGCTAAAAGTGGGCTGGATGAAACAACTATTAGGTGGATCCACAGTTGGCTACAGAATCAGACTCAAAAAGTACTTATCAATGGTACCTTCTCAAACTGGGTGGGTGGGTAATAAGCTGAATACTGCAAGGCTCATTCCTGGGCCCAATGCTCTTCAACATTTTTATTAATGACATGGACGAGGTGGTGCAGGGAATGCTTATCAAACTTGCAGATGACACAAACTTCAAAGTAATCTTGAAAGACTGGATCACTGGGCTGAAAATAATAGAATGAAATTTAATAGGGATAAATGCCAAGTTCTACACCTAGGAAAAAGAAACCAAATGCACAGTTACAAGATGGGGGATACTTGGCTCAGCAATACTACAAGCGAGAGGGATCTTGTTGTAGATCACAAGCTGAATATGAGGTGACAGTGTGATGTGGCTGCAAAAGAAGCAAATGCTATTTTGGGCTGCATGAATAGAAGTACAGCTTCCAAATCACATGAGGTACTGGGTCCCCTCTATTCAGCACTGCTTAGGCCTCATCATGAGTATTGTGTACAGTTCTGGGCATGGCACTTCAAGAAAGATGCAGACAAGCTGGAGGGGGTTCAGAGGAGGGCAACGAGGATGATCAGGGGTCTGGAAACAAAGCCGTATGAAGAGAGACTGAAAGAACTGGGCATGTTTAGCCTTGAGAAGAGAAGATTGAGGGGAGACATGATAGCGCTCTTCAAATACTTGAAAGGTTGTCCCACAGTGGAGGGCAAGAATCACTTCTCGATCATTCCAGAGTGTAGGACACAGAATAATGGGCTCAAGTGACAGGAAGCCATATTCTAGCTGGACATCAGGAAAATCTCCCTGACTGTTAGAGCAGTATGGCAACAGAACCAACTACCTAGGGAGGTGGTGGGCTCTCCCACACTAGAGGCTTTCAAGAGGCAGCTGGACAGCCATCTGTCAGGGATGCTTTAAGGTGGATCCCTGCATTGAGCAGGAGTTTGGACTCGATGGCCTCATAGGCCCCTTCCAACTCTACTATTCTATCATTCTACGGCCACCACCTGAGCTGCTGGTTCCTTCTTCGCCTTTGCCCTTCCCAACCATTCCATACAAAAGTAGAAGCGTTCTTGCTTCTCACCTAGAAACTGCTACTTCACCTGCTCTGTTCTCAAACACTGCTAGACAAACCTGAATAAGACATGCACTTAGCACAATGAACTATTTTTTGGACTGTAGCAGCCCTGTTTTTCAAGCACATTTGCAATTGATTTTGGGAGCTTTGAAGACCAACCAGTTGTTCCTATGAGGCAGAGTATTTTATTTATGTCGGCTTTTGCCTATAGATTTCATTTTTAGAAAATCAATTTCTGTTTGCAGGCTTGTTTATTCACCTTGAGAAAGTGCAGCAGAATCACAGTTATAGGGAGGGTTTTTCAAGGCCCAGCCGCAAAACCAGCGTAGTGGAATTCATTGTTGATTTGGTCCTGCTTAGCTTGAAGACCAAGAGGGTTCAGGTCACTCCAATAGGTAACCATCAGGTTCAAACAGACAAACATCATGCCGAGCCCAGGAGTAAATGGAAAGACATTAAATGCTTTCAGAGAATTACAGAAGAAAATTAATGGGGTAGTTTCATGAACATAATTTGGAAGCTTCTTTGCAATTGCATTATCAGCTGTGAAAAGGAATGTCGTATAAATTTAAGGTCAACTAAAAGATTCAAAAGCTGCCATATGACAGAAGCAGAAAGCAAGATGGCAAATTGAGCTCCCAGCATTGTTTGATTTGGTCGTATGCCTCTCCTGTACTCTTCTTGTGTTTTAAAGCTTAACTAAAAGATACTAATTTTACTATATTTACTAAATATACTAAATGTACTATGTTCTCCTTGACTTTCTCCTGCACACTACTGGAATGTAAAAAGCCAAGCTAAAGAATTGCTAAATTCTTTTAGACATGTAAAGGATTACGCTTGCTCCTTGTGTAGTTAATGGGACATAAAAAGCTAATTAATTTGGAGCTAAAGAGATAACCAAATTTGGTTCTAAAATATCTTTAAGTTTAGAAATAATACCAAGTCCCATATTTATAAATAAGGCTATGTCCTAACTTCAGAAATTAATTAAATTTAATTAATTAAACAAAGAGTTAAAAATATCTGAGAGCCTGACCCTAAGTGCTGAAGAGATCCATAGTTATCCAAATCCTTTGGTCCAGAGGTCCAATTAAGGTCATAGGTGAAAGCAAGTAGGGGTGTGAAAGTGAAGCGAAGAATTCACATTTTATGTGCTTTTTCTGGTCATAGATGGGGGCCTCAATGGGTGTGAGACTACCGTCTTCTAATTAAAAATGAGTCCACCCATCCATCAATCAGGTACCCCACAACTATCTCATGTTTTATGTGTCCATGTGTCTCCAGCATATTTATTATTAATGGGTTAATTTTAACTTTTCTAAAATTTCTCTGAAATTCCCCCATCTGAGCATGCCATTCTTGATTGACATGTGCCTCCTCTTTGAGCTCATAGTCATCTCATGGTCATCTGCAGCATTTATCCTTCCTCCCACCTGTTGTTGATGTCATTGTTATGACTTCTGAGCCAAAAGGCACCAAGTAAGGAAGTTCTTAGCAGGTGCTCAGCACAAGCTCACTAGAACTGCCTTTTGCTCAGAATCAACATCTGAGTGTTCATCAAAGCTAGTCTCCTTTTCTGTTTCTCAGGAGCTGCCAAGCCATAAGTCAAAACATCACTCGCTGTGACCTTGAGACACAGCCATACTGTACAAAGCTATTTGTTTCATTGACAACTTTTAATTAAACGTCACAGCCTTCAGTTCAAGAGTATTAAATGCCATCACATTAGTTATTATAAGATCACACGGGCCTGTGGCCCTCTCAAATAGACATCTGGGGTCTTTTAGTAGATCTTCTTGTAGGCTTTCCCCATAGCCCTCAGTCAGACTATGCAACCATCTAAAACCAAGCCAATGGTTTGTCATTTGAGGCAATTTGAGGTACTTCGAAGCAATGTGAGGTAGTCCCTTAAATCTCCTACAGGTTATATCATTTAACCCATTCAGTGGCAGATAATCATTCATAATGTCATGAGGCAGTCTGAAGAATCTTCCTCTGAGGAGGAAGAAGGGGCAGAAACTGCAGCTTTACCCATTCCCCAGGACTTACCGGAGGAGGAGGAACAGCAGGGAGGTTCCTCAGAAGAGCCCCAGGAAAGCCACCCTCTCCCACCCCGTTTCTAATGAGGAAGACTCGGGGCCTGAAGGGGTTTGTCCAGTAACTCCCCAGCAAAGGTGGCAGCTCAAACGGGCGGAGAAAGCTAAACCCACAAGGCGAAGCATGAGACTGAGAAAACAGAGCACAGCTGACGCAAGCCTTAAGTAAGATAACAAAGAAATTGCACGCAGCTGTGAACAAGGCTCAAACAAAGTATATAAGGGGAGGAGGCAGAAGCTAAGATTCGTTGAGAACAACTGACGTATTCGGCTCTTGACATCCTATGTGATCTCGGATCAGAACCTGTGGACTGAACACCCGGCTGACTGTTGCTTTGGACCCTGGACTCTGGAAACCTGGTTTGACCTTCGGCTTCGACAACTGGACTGACGGAACTACTGGTGTGACCCTGGCGATTGGTAATTGGATTTTCAAACTGCAAATAAAACCCTTTAAACAATTAAGGCCTGGCATTTTTCCTTTTAAGGTTGAGAACAAATTGTTGTATTTACTATGCTTGATCTAGGAAGCCTGCCAACTCCCTTATCTAAGAATGTCTGGGAAAAATGGTATTATTACCAGGTTGTCCCATGGCTGGTGGGCACTGGTGGCATTTCCGTGGACACTAGGCCCATAGCTGTTATTGTTGATTCATGGTGTATCTTTTTGGAGCTTTGTATTTCCCCTCTTCTGTTCTGGGTTGGACTTGGCATATGTTGTAAAAATGTAAGACCAAAGGCTGGGCTGGACCAAAGGCCTCTCTAGTCCAGCATCCTGTGTCCATCAGTGGCCAATCAGAAGACTCACATGGTTGTTCCCCAGCAATTGGTACCCAGAGGCACATTGTCTCTGATCTTGGAGGAACGTCTATGCCAGGAGCTTGCACCGATGGCAAGATTTGACATGGATTCAATCCAGATTCAGTCATTTGGAAAATGCTTCAATTTGGTTCAAACGGATCCCAATTAGATTCAGCTTTGAGTCCTGCTTCAGAAATCAGAAGCTTCATTTCTCATACTGGCTGTCACTGGGAATCAACGAATGGTTGCAGGATTTTTGGGGGGTGGGTGGGTGTATCTTTTTTGTTCTTTTGCATTGGCACAAGGCAGCCTCCCATAGAATCATAGAATAGTAGAGTTGGAAGGGGCCTAGAAATCCACCCCCTGTTTCCAGCAGTCCAGGAATTACAGTGAGTGAAGCTGGGGGGGTGGGGCGGCTGCATCAGAGAACCTTTTTGCCCTTACTTTTTTCACCCTCCAATGGTCCCTCCTTCAGCCCCATTTTGGTCGCTTTTTTCAATTCCCAGGATGATGATGAAGAAGAAGAAGAAGAAGAAGAAGAAGAAGAAGAAGAAGAAGGGGGTGGAGAAATCTGTCAGTTTCATTTCTCCCACTTTCAGATTTTAAGCTATTCCTAGCATGGAGAGGACCATGTTGTACCTGCCTGCCATATCCCTGTTAAAAACATGGAGCCTCTCAGAAAAAAAAGATGTGGCAACCCTAAGACAAACACGGTTGAATATGCAGCGATTCAAATGCAGACATTTAATCCGTGACTACTCAAAGACCTGGGCCTGGTGGCACAAATTCCACAGTTTTGATTTCTCCCACATTCATTGAAATTAAAACACACAAACACACTCAAGTTCTTTCCAATTCGTTTATAAAGAAATGTGTGGATTTTGCTAAGTTCTTACCAAAAAAACAAATCAAATAGAATTCTCTCCCCTACCTACTCTCGGCTTTTCAAAATCAGCTACCTGTTTCCGCGAGGGCCAGCAGGAACACATTGTACTGAAACACACACACACACACACACCCATCATCCCACATAACTTCTGTCCATCAAGCAGATCATTGGGCATACGACATTGTGTGCAAAGGGCCCCTCCCCACCCTGTGGCTTCCTTCCTTCCTTCCTTCCTTCCTTCCTTCCTTCCTGTTCAGCTGTTTCTTGCCTATGGGTTTTTTCCCCCCTTGGGAAACTTGGACGTGTAAGATCCAAAGTGGGAGGGGTGAGGAGTCCCTGGGCCGCCTCACCCTCTGCTTATGTGCCTCTCATGTCCTTCTCCTCTCCACTTCCCTTCACTCAGTGCAGATCAGATTGGCTAATGAGAGATAGGACTCCATCACACCAATTCCCCCTCCTCCCCGTTTTTTCACCTCCATTTCAGAAGCGCTGCAAGTGCTCCTCCCTTTCACTGTCACAGCTATATCGCCATTTTTGCTCTCCCGCTGCTCTTGCGCCTGCCCAACCCCGCCCTGCTCCTTCTCCTTCCCTCTCCGGTTCATTGGTTCTTGGCTTGATGGACATTGTGATGAGCACAGCAGCCTCCCCCCTCGCTCACTGGCGCTCCTATTAGGATGTACAAAAATGCTTACATCTGTGTCATTCTTAAAGCTAAAGAGGTGAAACTTGGGATCTTGAGAGCTCTTAAGTAGAGCTTTCCACATGCCAAGTTCGAATCAGATAGGTCCATGCCTTGAGTTTTAGGAGTTTTTAAAATGCAAATTAACTGAAATGCTTACATCTGCATAATTTATACAGATAAAGAGATGAAACTTGGCATGGTGATAGGTCTCTAGGAGAGCTTTTGGCTTGCCAAGTTTGAATCAGATCGGTTCATCCCATAGTACGTTATTTCCCAAGGTGACCCTACTGAGGCAGGGAGGGGATCTGGGAGTGTGGCACATGGGCAGACTTCCTTTGCAGCCCCGCCAGCAACCAGGAAGCTTCCTTGGCCTTTTGTCAAGCAGTGAGTGAGGCAACACGCAGCTGCGCTGCAAATCACCCTTGCCTATGGCCATATGTACATATGGAATGAGGTTTATTTATGAGGGGAGAGAGGACCTATAAAGAAGAGTTATGATGTCCAAGAGGCCCTGATTTATAGAACTGAAAACTTCAGCTGAGGAAATGGCAGTGCCTGAACAGCTGTCCATGAATACATCTAAAAGTTTTCCTGTTTGTGGTAGTTAGTGGCCAAACACTTCAGTTGATTTGAAAAGCCTCCACTTGATATGATCTTTAATATAAGAGAGAGAGAGAGAGAGAGAGAGAGAGAGAGAGAGAGAGTATGGTAGAAAAGTGGAGAGGCACCCAGTGAGTCTCCTCTCGCTTGTCCCCCAGGCCAGTTCAGTGATAAAACTGGGGAACAGGGAAAAATTAATTCAGTTTGCTTACTGAATTTCACACTTTTGAACTACTATGTGAACTGAAACTCAGGCCAGATCTACACCAAGCAGGCTATGAGACTTTGAGAACAGTTTGAGAACTGTCTATGGAGCTCGGTGTCCTGGGCCCCGAACAGGTGTCACTACCGTTACAACCCATTTTAAAGCAGTAGTGCAGATCCTGCCTTCGTTATCCTTGGAAATTCAGTTATCCTTTGAAATGGGCATTTCTCCAAATTTTGCAATGGAGTCCTCCGATCAAAAAACCCATACAAACATATTATGGATGACATGCACCAGATTCGGGGGAGTCTGAAGCCTGAGCAGGAACCGACTGCATTGTTCTTGTTTTGGGTCTGTTGGTTCACAAAGCCGAGTGAGATCCCCTCTGAAACCATCACAACCATCACTCACCTTAGGCTGAGTGAAGCGGCAGCCTCAGGCAGCAGCTTCTGGGTGTCAAGAAAGGGCAGCTTTGCTTGGTACTCCATTTGCTGCATTGTTACTGCCAGGGGAGGGGGAGAAAGGAATGTGGGACTTCCTGCCTCAGGTACCAGAATAACTGCCCTGGCTTTGGGGGCTATGCCTGCACCTTGACTTGGGTGGGTAGAGGCTGCCAGATCCTGTCGTGCCTCTGCCAGCAGGAGAAGTCAGGTTACTGCGGCTGTTGCTCCCATCACTGCATATGCCCCAGGGTCCACTTGCACTTTGCCATTGTGCTGTGAGAGCCACTTCTGAGTCCAATGCCATGCAGGAATCTCATGGGAGGAGTGGAGGTCATGGTTCCTTCCCTCCCATGGCAGCTCTGCAGCTCCTCCTCCTCCCTTGGCATTCATGTAGTACCAGTGTGTATAGGTCCTTGACAACGGTGAAGGAATTGTTTGGATGTGACGGAGGAGGAAACAATAACCCAAGTTGCAGAAAATGTCTAAGGCTGGAGGAATGATAGATAGACAGACAGACAGACAGATCATACTTCCAGCCGTGGAATATGGCCTCCATCGGAACAAATGTTATGGAGTGGAATCCTACAAATCTCAGTGTTCTCTTTCAGAGAAAGGAACTGTCTAGTTATTTTGGTTATAGAGAAGAAACTAAAATGATGGTAGATAGTTAAGGGAGCAGTGAATAAATATTCTGTGAACTATCCCTTGTCACAGATGTCGTTATACTGTGCTGTCTCACTCATCCACACACAACTGTATAACATTACAAAAGTTGCCAAAGCCCAACAGTAAGTGTAGAAATTCTGTGAAACAAATTTATCCAAGTCTCCCATATTCACATCATTTATTCCTAGTTTATCTGTTGGATACTGTATGCAATTAGCCATTTTAGCCACCGCATCACACAAACACAACTGGCTTATGTTTCGCTCATGGTCTACTGAAACCCCTAGATCCTTTTCACATGTACTATTGCCGAGTCAGGTGTCACCCATATTATGCAATATGCTTCCTACCTAAATGCAGAACGTTAAATTTATCACTGTTGAAATTCATTTTTTTAAAGTCTTGCCCCAGTTCTCTATTCTGTCAAGATCATCTTGAATCCTGTTTCTGTCTTTTGAAAAGTGTGTACTAAGTTCTTACCAGAGCAATTTGTAACCGGTGATTTTATTCATTAGCATGATAGTCCATATCTTCTTTTTCCATTGATGAACTGACAACATACAAGATGTTCACTAGGCTTTTAGATCTAGAGATCTTGTCTTTATTGTATCCCAAAAATATGGTTGCAGGACTTCATTGTAATTCAAAACCTGTAACTTCTTTGAGGCTACTAATAGTCAAGTTGATTAATAATCAGTAGTGGACAGTAGTTGCCGGGATCATCTTTTTTCTCCATTTTGAAGATAGGTACAAATTTGCCCACCTCCAGTCCTGAAGCACTTCACCTGTTCTCCAAGAATTTTCAAAAATGATAGACAGAGTCTCTGAGATAACACCTGCCATTTCCATTAGTAGCCTAGGATGCAACTGGCTGGGTGCTTCTGTAGCACCATTTTAGTTATGTTGGGCTGCAACATCACAGATGGGCCTTTGTTGGCCCATCTGTTTTTTCATGGCTGAGCATTTTCTCATGTGCTAGATGACTGAGGCACAGTTGAACTTGAGCAGTCCCTCCATCTCTCTGTCACCCAGGAACATTTCCCCCACCATCGCCTCACCTCGCTCAGGCAGGGTTCTTAAAGTGACAGCCTCCAATGTCACCAGCTATCACAGGAGTCTACGGTGCCTGCCTTACCCCCGAGCAGCCTGCACAGTGTGCAGATTCTGGCAGCAATTTGTAAGGGCTTTTGTCTTTTCCCGTTGCCTGTGCCTTGATGGGCTTTTCTCTGCAGCAAAGATTATTGACTAATTAACTCCATGTGGTTGGTTCCATAACTGCACAGCTTGCTCGTCTTATTCACTGGACTGTTTTGGAGGCTATGTCCATGCCTGTGAAAGGTGAAGATGCAACAAACTAACCACTCTAAGAGCTTCACAGTCCCCACCTGCTCCAAGCCCTTGTTGAACAATCATTCAATACCTGATGGTCAGACTGCAACTCCACCTGAGCAACCAGTCGGGGACGTGTTTTTTTAAAGAGGGAAGTACAGTTTGATTTCTTAAACCACCCAGCCATGGGCATATGGGTTGTGAATTAGACAGAGAATAAAGTATTTGTGCTGCATATTTGATGGTGTGGAGAACTAACAATAAACTCACGTACAGATAGTTTGCTTCAGACTCTCTCCTAAATTTTCTCTAATTGTTTTTGAATATCTAAGCAATCTCTTCCAGTGGATTGGAAACATGCAGTGGAAACAATCTGGTATATTCATGCAGTTTGGCATGGGAAGTCCCAGCACCAAAGAAATCAGATCAATTGGGTTGTTGAGGAAATAATGCCAAGCCTTTCAGGCTTGCTGTGGCTTCACGGCTTACAATATCATTTGAGGGAGAAACGATTTCCCAATCCCAATCATTCCCCAATTTATAGTGGACAATTTAATGGCAAATGGAGGGAAATGAAATAGGTCCTTCTTATCTCTGTGCCAAAAAAAGACAGGCTGTACTAAGGAAACAGATAATTTCAACCTGGTATTTTATGTGCTTCATAAAATGCACTATAGAAGCAGACAGAATATATATGCCCATGTGGAAATGTTTTTAAAAAATCATTTTTAAAACACCCTTTTGGCATCATTTGGAAAAGTCGCAATTTGATTCTGTTTCTATAAAAAATCAAATAGCCTTTATGGGGAGCATTCTTCTGGACTCACGACAGGGAAACTGAGGCACGACTCAAAACTGTAACTGCTGGAATGAATTATGCGTCTCTCTTCAAACTCAAGGTGAAGGATTTCCCCTTATCAAATAGTCAGTTGGGTTAGGCCTAGTGAGGACCTCGGAAGATGGTCTAGGCTGCTGCTGGTCATTCTCATTGGCCAACTGGCCAGGTTGCCTCCCTCTGGGACTGATTCAAGTGTGGTTCTTTCTTGTTTTATTTTCCCCAGAAGGTCAGGGTGCTTTGTTTGCTGAGCATTGTTAAAACTGTTGTGTTTACTACTATCCATTAGTTGTTTGTTCAGTACAGAAGACTCCTGTACAAAGTCACTTTTTTGGGGGGGAGGGGTATACTTCCATCTTAATCTGAGAAATTGTCCTATGGGAGATTGTGCCTGAGGGATCTAGGGTGAGAACTATCATATTTTAAATAAATATTTTTATCAGATGGTTTTCTATAGATGTATGAGTATACATGATTCCCAAATTTTCTTGTGGTCAAATTTTAAAAAAAATCTCATTGGAATTAAAATGTGTGTGAAATTGAATGTGAGCATGTATGAGATTCACCCATCTGAAAAAATTCTTCAAATCTATCTCACTCCCCCTCCATACAAAAAACACATCACCGATATATCTATTTCAGCAATCCAGATTTCCGCGAAAAGAATTTTCAGGGGAACCAATGCTCCTCTCAATGATCCCCACATACAAACTGGCTACTTCCAGTGCCATGGAGCATCCCATGGCCGCACCTTCAGTGGAAACAACTATCAGGTTTGAAATAACGTTTGCATAGATCTATTTCTGTCATTGAGTTCAAATTGTTGTGAAACATCCAGGCAGGTTTGGCTATTGGGTGGTATAGACATGTAATAAATAAATACGCTTGGATCCTGTGGTATACTGGTGGAGAGAGATAATACATCCATAATGCCCAGAAGAGTCTTTTCACTTATTATGACAGAGTTTAGCCTTTTAGCTTGTCAATAAAATCCATAGAATCCCATATGTATGATGGAATCAACGGTATGAAGGGTTAGAGTTAGGGCCACCTCTACTACTGACTTAGGATAGCCATTCTTTTAATAAAAGAATTTGTGGTTTTTAAATCCCAAACCATTTTTTTTCTATTAAAGGCATTTATTTGCAAGCCAAAGGACACTAATACACCTATACAACATTACAAAATGTATTAAAGAAATAAAACATCAGACTAATTAAACCATTAAAAAGAGAGCTCCGTGAAGCTGGGAGAAAAATCCATATTCAATGCTTGCTTACACTAACTGGGGTCTCCTGGGGTTGTTCATTCAGCATCCAACTGATTCAGCAGCCTCATTTACATTGGTTAAGATCAAATCTTGGAATATTTGAGCTATACACCTTGAGCTGCCTTGACTGTCATTCTTTGGCAGAAAGGTGGGATATAAATGAAATAAATGAATACATAAATAAACAAGCTTGGCTCCAATCCAGGAGTCATATAACTTTCAGGTCCCTGCATGCCTCCTTCACTGAATATTGAATGTCACACACGTATATTCATCCTTTGGCCAATGAGCATACCTCTCATTCCAAGGCAAGGCAGAGATTCTCTGCTGTCTATCTGATGTGTTGCAAACTCAGAGTCTCGTGTCCATGGGAGGAACCATAGCCATAGGAAGGGTCTTAGTTACTGGAGAGCCCGTACCTCAGTCACAGAGCACCTGGTTTGCTTGTAGAAAATCCCACATTCAATCCCTGGCATCTCCCAGGAAGCCCAGAGAGCTGCTAATAGTCAGTGTCAACTGTACTGGGCCAGGTGGACCAGTGGTCTGACTCAGTCTGCAGGCAATGTTCCTGTGTTCATGTTTCTTGTATCCTCCTGGCATGGTCAGCTAGCATGGTCAAACAGGTTCTGCGGGGTTTTGCAGTGGGGTTATTTAGAAGTTTTCACAAGGTCTGAGAAGTGCTGCTGCTGCTGCTGTCCCTGAACTGGACATTGGGAAATCCTCTTTGCTGCCCTTCCTTCACATATTGTTAAGTGATCCAGAGCAGAGCCAAATGCCACACCAACTGGAAAACAATTCATGCCTTCGAAGCAGAACATTTCCCACAATTTCTCACAAAGTGCCTGGGGCTATTTAAGATAGTCCTCCTTGGAGAGCAGAGATCAGCTCTCTGGGGATCTGTTGCCTGGGATACAATAAGCTCTGTCTGTCAATCAACTATCAAATCTTAACTTTTACACCATTGAATCACTGTCAAGTCCTCTGGGGCAGGAGGGTTTTCCTTGTATCCTTCTCTACATGCAAATCAGTGATCCATCGCATGAGTCTCCCATCATGCATTCAGGGCTCATCCAAGGAGCCTCTTCTTTGGGCACCTCCTGCAGCCCGAGTTCAGCACAGCTGGGCATAGAACTGCCTCTGTTCTTCGTGATTCACACCGGCGTGCCAAGGGGTCTGTAGCATGGAGCCAGCACACATAGCTTACGTCAACCCAGATATGGGCCTGGCTCAGTTGTAGCTCAGTGTGACCCAGCACAGGCGTTGCATGCAGAAGGTTCCAGGTTCAATCCCTGGCAGCATCTCCAAGTAAGGCTGGAAAACCCCTGGAGAGCCTTTGCTGCCAGTCAGTGTTGACAGTACTGGGCTGAATAGACCCCAGGTCTGACTTCCTAACAAAGCTTCCTATAGTCCTGTTCATTGGCTTCAAGTCCTCTACACAAGGTTCATATATGTGTGAAATTTGGAGCGCTCGAAACAGCTACAAACAGCGCTGAAATACTTGGAACAGCTACTCGTTTCCTCATTTCCCCCCCAAAAAACTTGAGGGAAACTACTAGGTCACCAAATCCCTTGCAACCCCCTCTCCTTCCCCCTCCCCACACATAGGACTGTTCGTTGCAGGGATGGCCAACTTGTGGCCAGCCAGCAGCCTCCAGAAAGAAGGTGGCTTGACCTGGCTCCTGAACAAGCAGGGGTGGCTGTGCTCTCCCCTCCCCAAGACCATGTGCCCAAGTGAGCCATCAAGTGGAGAAGGGCACAGTCAGGCTCTCAGGCCCAGGGGCTGCTCCTCTTTGGATATACCAGGAATCTTTACACCAGCCCACTGCATCTCTGTAGGATCAGAGGCAGCAAAGAGAAAAGAGGACCCAGAGGGAAGGCTGCTTTTGTGGAGATTGTGCCCCCATTCCTCTGACACCAAAGAGGTGGTGTATGTGCGTGTGTGTGCGTGTGTACAGTATGCACACATATTACATACTTATCATCTAAATAATGCATCTTAACAGCTGTAATTCCCAGCACTTTTTAGCCTGAGTGAACATGGAAAGCCCTTAACCAACCATCTTAAATCAAAAGGTTTTTTGTTGATAGAATTTGATTATATTTGAAAATGCTATGCCTACCACTCTCTGATCAAGCAAACCTGAAATTGAAAATGAGAAAATCAGTCAAAAATATCAAGATTAACAAGAAATCACACACCATTTAAGAGGGAAAGAATTCTAATATATGTGTATATCCCACTGGTACATGTATATCCCTCCAATTCTCCCATGGTGGCCCAGAAGCTTCTAGCATTGGCATATAAATGCATCTATACATGGTGTCCTTTTCCAGACGTCTCTGGTTGTATTGATTTTCTGCTATGCCCCTGAAGCCTCTCTGACTGGCTGTCATGTTACTTTTTTTTTTTTAATCAAAATTAAAATACAATGAAATCAACAGAATAAAATCCCTCCTCATTCCCTCCACACACTTAATCAATTACAGTTTTCCTTCTTACAGCTTTCATTTTCATTTTCTTATCCAGGGTGGTATATTAAATTTCCATTTCATTTATTAATCATCTCCTTTTCAAGAGTCCCACAAATTTCTGTAAGCTTCTACCAAATCATTCAATTCGATTCCTTTTTCATATACTCTATATATTTTTGCCAATCCATCCTGAAAGTATCTCTTTTCTTTATTTCTCTATGTATTCTTAACTTCTGTGTCAACTTTTTGTTTATTGCTATGTCCCAAATGTTCTTTTTCCATAAAGGTGGCTGTCAGCATCTGAGCTGTCTTCCAGTTACTTGCTATTAATTGCCTTGCGGCTGTCAACAAAGAAAAAATCATATTCTTTTCTTTTATCTCTGTGTTTTCTTTAAGAAACATATTCAGTAAAGCTAGCTCTGGTCTTTTACAAATCTCTTGACCAGTATTTTTTTATTATTATTATTTCTTGAAAAACCTTATCCCAAAACTTCCGGACCTTCCTACTTTTCCACCACATATGAATTTGAATTCTGTTGGTTTTGCATCCTCTCCAGCACAGGGGGGATAGACTCTTATTGATTTTTTCCAGTTTCATGGGTGTCAGATATCACTTCTGAACTAATTTTAGCACACCTTCTTTTATTCTTGTAGATATTGTTTGAAAGGGGAATCTATCGAGAAGTTTTCCCCCTTCCTCTGTTTCCTCTTCAATGTCTCTCTCCCATATCTGTTTGACCATTACAGTCCACCTTATCTCCTGCTTTATCAAAATGGGACGGTTGCAGCTAAAGCAAAGGCATTCGAGGGCATTTCAAAGGTGCGATGAGCCAAACCATTATGAAAACTGTCTCCAGGTGACAGATGCCATTGAGCTACAAAGTTCCCAGGATTATGGAAATGTACAAGAAGAAGCAAAACACCTGAGGTCTTTTACTGGGGGTTTTCTTAAAAGCAAACAAAACAAAACTTGGGTGGGGGGAGCAACCAGAAGAATCCCATCGAAGGAAGTGGTGGCTCTGGAAGGTTCTTTCCTGTGTGAAGTGTTTGCAAGGAAAGGGTGGATGGATGAATGAGTTCTTTTCTTTCTCTAGTAAAACTCAGAAAAAGGGACCCATTTATTCCCCACCCTGATTAACAGATGGCAGGATGGGGAAAGAATGGGTACCCTTTCTTTTCCTCCCCCCCCCCACTCCGCCCAAGGTAAAATGGCAGCTTGTAAGAAGGCAGCAGCACAGAGCAAGCAATCAGGATGGGGAGGGAGGAAGGAGGGGCAGCAGTGGTGAGGAAGGCAGAGGCCCAGGGCACCCCAAGCCTGTCAGTACCACCACTGATCTGCCCTGACATTTCCTGTGGAGCATCTATTTTGGAATGGGCCCTGGGGGCTTCATGGGTGCATTTCAAGTTAAAAGTGCGAACGTGACCCATCACCTGCTTTGAAGGGTGCTCAAAGCCTTTATATCAGTGGGGGGTTTTGAGACCTCACAGCAAGCGACCCTGAGCTCTCTTGACAGAGACAGGCTGATGGATCGGGCATGAGCCATGACACGGGCTTCCCTCCCTTACTGCTTCCAGCCAACCAAGCGGAAGGGTTAAGCAACAGACTGGATGGGCACTGGTATGCGAGGAGCAGGCTGAGCAGCCTTTATATCAGAGTCTCACAAAGGCAATTTTCTGCAGTTGATATAAAAAAGGTGTCAGTTCTGGTTTAAGTACTGTATCACCAACAAAGATTTATCTGCTTCAAAGGCGGGCAATGCGCCACCAAGGGAATAAACGGCACTCTTCTCCTTATCTCTCCCACATGCCACAGTATTTGGTGCAGGGCTGGGCTGAGTGCAGGCGTCGCTTTCCCGTTCACTGTGGTCTTCATACACCACAATTTAAAGCAAAGAGCACACTCAAAGGGCTCACGGATTGCCATGACAAGAGCAAACTGTCAGCGTTCTCAAAGGATGGCCACAAGCACACTCTGTTCCCCTTCAACAGCCTGCAACTGGGCACGATGCATTTAAAGGATTCACTGCCACAAGATGTGATAGGACTATAAAAGTGATGTTATTACCAAAATTTACTTATTTCTTTAATGTCTTACCACAGGAAATCCCACTTAAAAGGTTTAAAACATGGCAAAACGAGATAGAAAAAATATTTTTAAGAGCAAAAGGCCAAGAACAGCAAAGGCTTTCACAGACAGACCTGTGCAAGAAGGAGAATAAGGAATACCGCATCTGAAAACCTACCATGACACATATCAATTCAGACATTTGTTAACAATAATAAAGGAAGGGGTGGGGTCACACTGGATAGAAATAGAAAAAGAACTGATGGAATTAAAGGAAGAAGAAATACAGAATGTGTTCTATATTAAAAAGGGCTCCAAAGTAAGAAGAATGGATTTGTATGTTTGGTGGGCTAGATAAGAATTGCCTATCTTTTATCAAACAGGCTTTTAAGAGTGTGTATGACGCTTTTAAAAAAACCTTACCATTGCTTTGGGGATAATGTGAATTACTGGTGTGGTGGTCATAGCAATATGTGTTAAACTGTGAAAATGTGAACATTAAAAAGAGTGCATTTTCAAGTTGTGCATTTTTAAAAAGTTCTTGTGTATTTTAAAACTGCATTTTTTTAACATGCACATTTTATGAATGTGAACACAAATTGGGGAATTTGTGAACATTTTATGCATGGCAGACCTCTGGTAGGAGCTTGTTCCAAAGGTGTGGAGCCACTGCAGAGAAGGCCCTCTCACATGTGATAACCCACTTAATAGGCTAGCATGGGTAAAGATGTTTCTTCAGGTAACTTGGTCTCAAACCATTTAGGGCTTTAAAGGTAAAAATAGCACTTCAAATTGGACCCGGAAAGACACCAGTAATATTTTCCGAGAACAGGGTCTCCTGTCCACGTTTGGGGCTGCAAACTGGGCATTTTCAAGTGATTTGCGAAATGAAACAAAATTCTTGTACATCCCTAGTGAGGAAACCAAGGCCAATGTCCCTGGAGAAATAGTCACTGACTGCAATATATGGATCCCCTTTCCAGTCAGACACGTCTCACTATTTGTTGCCACGGTCTCCCAGGCACTAAAGTTGGGTGGCCAGCTTTTAATTTAGATGCATTCCATGCAATTTTCAACTAAGATTTTTCATTTAATGGGTTTTTTTAAAAAAAAAACCTGCTGGTTTAAAGCATTCATTTCTAATTTGATTCCTATTCATTTCATTTGGTCTACTCTATGAAGGACCTAGATGATATTTCATCTTTGTAGTTCAAAACTTTCCTATGAAATGGTCAATTGACTCCAAACTTAAGTGTCTACTTCTTCTGACTTCTACAACGCCAGTAGAGAGAGAGAAACAAATGTTTTTATCACCACAGGAAAAGTTTCAAAAACATGCAGTTTGTAGGGGGAAAAAACAAGTTTTGGGGTAAATCCAACTCAAAGTAGGCTAGAGATATCAGAGAAATCTGTAACAGAACCGAATGAATTCTGATTTTTATGAATCCATCCTATAGATTCCGTAGCGGACTGGCCTCTCCCCTATCGGGCGGATTCAGTGGGCTTGTGGAACATTTATTTAAACTTTCAGAATGGGGGGGGGGGGGAGAGAACAGCCAAAAAAGTGCATTTGTCCCATAGGCCAAAGCATGAAAATGTGAATTTGGGGGAGATTTCGAATTTGCACAAATATGGAACCAAAAAGGGCGATGGAACGCTGACGGTATCACGGAATCACGGAAACATAGAATGGTAGAGCTGGAAGGGGCCTATACCCCTGCTCAATGCAGGAATCCATCTCAAAGCATACCTGACATACCTGACAGATGGCTGTCCAGCTGTCTCTTGAAGGCCTCTGGTGCGGGAGAGCCCATGGCCTCCCTAGGTCATGGGTTCTATTGTTGTCCTGCTCTAACGGTCAGGAAGTTTTTCCTGATGTCCAGCCATCTAGGAGCTCCCTAGATATACAGAAATTCTGTAAATTTCTGGTTTTATAAATAGTGGAGAAAGTGATCAGCCGCACATGTCAAGAATTTCTTGGAGAGGCCACATTTGGCAGAATTTGTCTCCCAACAGATGTTGCGGTAATTGAAGCCGCCCATTACTAGTACATCGCACCTCCTTGAAACATTGGCAGTTTGCTTTTCAAACTCTACACCCCATTTCCCTCAAATTAAACTGACCAAACAGAGCCCCCCTCTGATATCACTCACTCACCCCCTCCCCGAAGACAGAACCATAGCAGCCGATCACACATGAACTGCTACCCACAGTTAGCCCTTATTTAACTATATAAACAGTTTCTGAAAAACTAAATATATTCATATCAACATGAAAAGAATAGGTTAAACAAAGAAGTGGTTGATTTTCCCACAATATCTAATAAGAAATAATAACTGTTGGTCTATAGACTTTTGGGCCATAATAGTTCCTGTGGGACCAGGTTAAAAGCTGACTTAAGATCAATAAAAGCAGAAAAAAGCTTCATGGCAGAAATTTAAGTATATTTTTTCTGCCAATTGTGCTAATATGAAGCCATGATCTAAAGCTGAGCAACCAGCTATAAACCTGCTCTTCCCCAATAATATATTCTCCTCAGTCCAGGATAAAAGCTTCAGAGGTAGAATGTTGCTGGGGAACATGGGCAGGAGGGTGCTGTTGTTGCACCCATATCCTGTTTGTGGGTCCCTGGTCAACAGCTGATTGGCCACTATGTGAACAGAGTGCTGGACTAGATGGACCTTTGGTCTGATTCAGCATTAGGGCTCTTCTTGTGTTCTCATGTTTTTGGGTTTCTGGGGCCAGATCTACACCAAGCAGGATACGACACTTTGAAAACGTTTTGAGAACTATCTATGGAGCTCTGTGACCTGGGCCCCAACAGTTGCCACTACTGTTACAAACCGTTTTAAAGCAGTCGTGTAGATTCTGCCTTGGTTTTGTTTTTAAACAAAACCCTATCAAATAGTTTCCCTGTTACTAATAGAAGGCTGGTGGGATGATAATTTGTAGGGGTTTTCTTATTGCCTTTTTTGAAAACGGAATCAATAATGGCTTTGCCCCATATATTGGGAATATTCCCGATTCTATTAATAAGAGTGAAGAAGGTTGAAAGTAAAGGAACCAACCATTCAAAGTTAGTTTTTAACATATCAGGAGGTATGGAGTGAGGGCCTGGTGCCTTGCCAGGTTTGAGTAGGTGAATCAGCTCAAGAATTTCCCCAGAGGCTACAGGTTGCCACACTGGAGCATTAGAAGGGGGTTTAAATATTATGGAATGGTAAGGATCTTGAAAAATAGCAGAGAAATGACTTCCCCAGACCTGAGAAGGAATACAGCAGGCAGGAGCTTCCTGATAATCCATTAAGGTCCCAGTGACAATCCACCAGAATGATTTAGAGCTCTTTGTTAAGGTAGAATGGATAAGTAGGTTCCATTTTTCTATCTCAGCTACTTTTTCCTTTTGGCAAATAACTGCTCATCTAAATGATTAATAAAAATGTTGAAGAGAACTGGGCCCAAAATACCTAAATTCTGTTTATAAAGCATCATCATTCCCTAGTGTAGCATTAAAGTCCCCAGCCATAAAAGCATCTGGGAACCTTGCCCCCAACTTGAGTAATATATCGCTCCAGCTCTTCCCACAGGGTTTCCTTCTCAGAATGACTCTAGATGGGGGAAGGTAAATATAGAAGAGCAGAAGTTGAAAAAAATTGTTCTTTACCAAGATTGCCATTGCAATAGTTCTGCAGCTAGGGAGCATAACTACTTCCATATTTAAAGCAGCAGAAATCAGACAAGTAGCTGTGCTTTAGGCCTTCCTCTAGCTGTCGGTCAAATTGCTTCCAAAGAAGAGGCAATATGCCCATTGAATGCTATTCAAGCTCAGGTCTCTTGTAACAAGAGAATATAGAAGGATTGAATATGATCTACAAATGTTTTATCCTCAATTTTCCCCATCCACCCAGCTTTATTCCATGACGAACGAACGACTCATGGGGGTAAGGAGTTACAAGTGGGATGTCGCAGGCATCCAGTATGGGGGTGACCTTCAATGGACCTTCCCCCTGCTCAGCATGCCAGTGGGATCTGCAGACCCCACTGGCCATCCACCCCCTTAAGTGAGCCACCCTTTTTAAGCAAACGGTGGCTCACATTAAAGGTCTTTCATGCAAATAGTGGCCATAAATCCACCGTTTATGCAAGATTAGAGGCATGAATGGTCCATTCACGCCTCCAATTTTGCATGAATTGTGGATTTATGGCTACCATATGCCAAATGGCAGCTCACTAAGGGAACGGGCAGCTGGCAGGGGTTCGGCAAGCACAGGCAGAGGTGAGTCTCTAGTTATAAATCCTAGGTAGTCAGTTAATGGCATCCAATTTCTCCAATGTTCTTTCCTGATCAAAAAAGCACTGCTACTTTTAACTGGTAAAATGTGTGTATTATGGGATATAGGAGGAGGATTGGAAGTAAGTGATGGTCCTAATGTATAAGACTCCAAAAACTGAAAGCCTGTCCAATCGTTAGAGCAGCCAGCATAAGGAGATGATTTTACAATTTTACAAGGTGCGTGGACAGGTTTGTGTGACCACTTTCATATTGCATCATTGTCCCTCTTGAGTAATAAAAATGAGTAGGGAGGGAACAGCTGTCTGGACAAGGGAAGTGATTAATGCCTCTCTACGAAAGAGAGCGGTCCCAGGCCACCTGAAAGAGGGTAGTGATACTACTCCTGAAGAAATCCTCCCTGGACCCAGAAAATCTTAACAGTTATAGGCTGGTGGCAAATGTTCCACCTGGGCAAGTTCCTTGAGCAAGTGATTGCAAGCCTGCTCCAGACACTCTTGGATGGGTCTGATTATCTGGATCCATTTCAGTCAGGCTGAGTTTTGGCCTGGAAACAGCCTTGGTCACCCTGTATGATGATCTACATTGGGAGAAAGACAAGGGGAATGTGACCTTGTTGATTCTCCTTGATCTCTCGGCAGTTTTCAATACCATCGACCATGGTCTCCTTCTGGGACGACTGGCTGAATTGAGAGAGGGAGGTACTGTATTGCATTGCAGTGGATTCTCCATTATGGGGTTCCATAGGGGTCAGTTTTGTCACCCAGACTGTTTACAATCTACATTAAACCATTGAGTGGGCTCATCTGGAGCTTTGGAGTGCATTGTCATCAGTGTGTTGATGACATGCAGCTCTATTTATCCTTCTCATCTTCATCAGGTGAGGCTATGATTGTGCTGAACCAGTGCCTGGCTGTGACAATGGACTGGATGAGGGCTAAGAAACAGAAATTCAATGCAGACAAGACTGAGATGCAGTTAGTGGGGGGTTCTGCTGATTGGATGGAGGGTGCTCAACCTGTTCTGAATAGGGTTGCACTCCCTTCAAAGGAGCAGGTTCATAGCTTGGGGGTTCTTCTAGAATCATCTCTGTCACTTGAGGTTCAGGTGGCCTCAGTGACACGGAGTGCCTTCTACCAACTTAGGTTGGTCACTCAGCTACTCCCCTATCTGAACAGGGATAACCTGGCTTTAGTTTTTATGCTTTGGTAACCTCCAAGTTAGATTACTGCAGTGCACGCTACATGGGGCAGCCTTTGAAGACCGTTCAGAAGCTTCATTTTGTGCAAAATGCTGTGTCCAGTTCGAAAACGGGGACCAGAAGGTTTGAACATATAAGACCAATTCTGACCCACTTGCACTGGCTTCCTGTATGTTTCTGAACCCAATTCAAGGTCCTAGTTTTAACCGATGAAGTCTTACCCAGCTCTGGACCACAATAGCTGATGGAGCACCTCTCCCGGCTTGAACATACATGTTCAACATCTCAACATCTAAGGTTCTCCTCTGGGTGCCTACCCTGAGGGAGGTTCACAAGATGGCCACAAGGGAGAGGGCCTTCTCCATGGTGGACCCCCAATTATGGAATGATCTCCCTGATGAGGCCCACACAGCCCCAACATTGCTATCTTTTCAGCACCAGGTCAAGACCTCTTCTCTTTTTCCAGGGGTAACTGTCAATGCTAAACATTAGACAGGGTCTTCAAGTACAAAATTCAGACCCCTTCAACAGGTGCAGTTCTTCCCAGCACGGAGAGGATGCGTATTTCTATGCCATACACCTGTTAAAGATAAGGAGGCGGTTAGAAAAAAGGAAGCAACCCTAATTCAGCATCAATGGCTGGGGCCTTTAAGGCCACCATTGATGCAAGGGGGGGATGAACAATTTACGGAGGATCTGGACATTGCACACTGCCCTCTGTTGGGTCAATGGCAGCAGCTGCTGAGCACTTGTTGGGGCCTGGCAAGCACTCGGCCGGGGGTCCATGCTCATGTCGAGAGCCCCCAACTGGGTCCAGGGGGGCAGACACAGGGGGTTTGCAGGACTTCTAGACCCAGTCGGCATCGCTTGTGGCATCCCTCCTTTTTAGTTTGGGTCTTTCTCCTGAGGTTTTGAGGATTCTGGCTTAAAGAAGGGCCAGGGCTCTGTGATTTAGATCTCCCCTGTCTGAGAGCTGCATCAGACAAATCTTGTTCCCCATTATCTCTAAGTAATTCTCTAGAATATGGAATTGTTAAGCACTTTGTATTTGAATACATTGACAATTTCCAAATACAGTAGAGCGTTCATGCTCACTTTTTTCAACATGTTTCTCTCTGCACTGTTAAGTGGATGATTCGCTAACATCCCGATTCATGAATGTCTATCTGGAATTTGTGCAATAGGGTCTGTTGATCATGTACACCTTTACCGTAGTCTGTATAAAGACTGCACAGAGAAGCTGATTTTCCCTGTATTAAGAATTCTCCTGGGACGACGTTCTAAAGAGCTGGTGATGCTCTGTTTGAAGGATTATTCACCCTATGACATTAGGAAAGTTGCTAGGTTCTTTCTTATTTCAATGAAAAAAAAAGGGATGCATTGGCTCCCTTTTTAAAATTTATTGGCTCTTAATTAGCTTTCTTTTGTTCAAAATTTTGGATTGGTCTGTGACCGTAAGAAACCACTCATTCTCCTAGTCATCTGGACATACTCACAAACCGCCTTTCTTGCAATTACCATCTAGGACATCAAATGAAGGTGCAGAGCAAATAGCATCCAGCTCTGCTTGTTGTTTGATTACTAAAGGTAGACTTCCCTGTCTTGTTCTCGCTCCCTACTTCTTATTCATTTGTCAAGTATCCCACAGAATAATTGCTACTACAGAGTTGTTTCCATTTTTGTCCTCAAGGGTTGGATGAGCTAATCGTGGAAGGGCTCAGTGCTAGAGAGTCCTTGGGGTGCATGCAGAACATCCCAGATTCAACCCCTGGCAGCATCTCCAGGAAGAGCTGGAAAAGATTCCTGCCTGAAGAGCCTCTACCAGTCAGTGTCAACCATACTGGGCTAGATGGACCAATGATCTGACTCAGTATTAGGCAGCTTCCTATGTTTTTACATTATGTTCCCAGCTTATGGTTCACATAGTTATGGTTTTCTGATAAGATGGAGAAACTTCAGGTCATTTCTGGGCATTTGCATGTTGCTCCAGTTCTTCCCAAAACAACAACACCCAACCACATTTGTTATGGGTGAACTGGATGAGAAATGGTTCTTGCCAGTTTGGTCCAGCCCTAGGTTTAGGGATGTCGCAGAAATCCAAGGGGGGCTCGTCCGGCAGACATACCCCGCTTGGCCCCCAAGCTTGCCTGATTCAGCACACACCAGCAATGTTGTGTAAATGGCACTGCTTATGGCTGCCATTCTGTGCAAAATCATGATTCACATAAATAGCTTACCCACGTTTTTCTGCAAAATGGCAGCTTGTAGGGCAGTGGGCCATCGGCCACTCACCAGCATAGGCGTGCTCACAGGGTGTGCTGGGTGTGCCCAGGCACACCTTAATTTTCCAGGGCCGCCTCCTCCCCACCCTGCTTGAATCGGGGCTTTTCAAGAGGATGAGAAAGCACTTTCCTGAGCCTCCGGAAACTGCATAATTCCCCTGGGCAGCTGCCATTAGCATCCCTGGGGGAACTACGCACTTTCCGGAGGCCTGGAAACCGCACTTTCACAACCCCGACTGCCCCCAATCAGGGCCTTCAAGTTGCACACCCTAATGAAATGAGCAGCGCATGCCTATGCTCACCAGGCATCCATGGGCCATCCGGCAGCTCCTCCCACATGCCGGACATGGTTGGGTGAGCATCAGGGCTCCAGCAAGTGGTGAGCGAAGCAACGGGTGAATTCTGGATTGAGGAACTGATATTCCTATTGGGAAATAACATGGATACAGAAGGAGAAATGACAGAGGGGACGAGAGTACATTTCAAAGCATTGCCTAGTCGATTATGACCCGTTGGATAATGACTTCCAAACCCTTTTTGTGCCAATTGCAGAAAGAAGATGAGACAGAGAGGAGGCATTAAAAGCCAGGCCTGAAGGAGCTACTACCTAGATCCCTTTTAAAGTTATGGAGTCTATTCTCCTTCCCACCTCAAGGGCCCCTTTTCTCCATTCCCCCATGCATCTCTGTTCTTACCATCCGAGAGAGAGAGAGAGAGAGAGAGAGAGAGAGAGAGAAGCTCTTAACCGTAATTAAAGTTGTACATCTTCAGCTAAGAAAAGGGAAAGTGGGACATGTGGCCTTTTGCATTGCTCAGCAGAGTTTTTCCAAAGCTTGTGGCATGGCAGGTTGGAAGGAATCCTAGCTCAGTGCCAGGAGCAAGGCCAAGCTGGTGAAGATAGATTGCTGCAAGGAAGGCGTTTGGGTAGCAAACAGTTCTTTAGTAGCAAAGCAGGGTTTCCTCCAAAACCTCATTTATCAAACTTGGGACCAATCCACAAGTTAGAATTCGCTGCTTGTTCTCTCTTGTTTCAGCTACCCATCAGTTCCTGGCTCATACAATACATTTGTGCAGGTTGACTCTTGAGCATGAGCTAGAAAAAAACCAAAGCGAAGATGCAATGGGTAAATTGGCTATTTGCCACTTTGAGTCATGATATATTTGGAGGACAGGCAGAATCGTGGCTAGAGCCGGCTGAGGTGTGTTGCTGCTGGCCGATTCAGAGGGCCAGATGGTTGCCCCCCCCCCTCCGTTCCATATACAGAAGCAGAGTGGACTGGTAGCTGACACTTCCTTCAGCCCTGGCAATGGAATATGGTCCTCCACCTCCCCTAATGGCAGCAGGCTAGTTTGGGGGGGGGGGGGAATGGCTGCGTGACACATGCAGCTGCCCCTCCAAAAGCGGGGAAAGGATGACTGGGTGTGGCTGCCCAGGCTACCCCAAACCTCCGCCACTTCACTCCGCCTGACGCAAGGGCCACCCCTGCTGCTGGGGGGAGGCAACTCCTGTCAGCGTTGGCTCATCACTGGACCCTATTCTGAAACTAACTGAGCCTGTCCACTAGCTCACCCTAAAAGAGACCCACACTCTGCTTCCACCTTTGCCCATGTGGCTTCCCTGTGACCTCTCCCACCTTGAGGCTCTTGAAGAACTTGTGTGTGTGTGTGTGTGTGTGTGCCCAGGTGGGTCAGGACTGTTTGAACTCTTGACACTCCCTGAGGTGCCCCTCGCAGACATTGTCAACCACCCACCCACTTGCCCTTCTCTCTCCAGAACCTTTTCCCATCCATGCTTTTCCTTCCTCCCCATTTCCCTCCTCCTGTTCCCTGTGGCATTGCTAGTATCCCTCATCCAGAAAGGAGCCACAGTTTTCTTTTCTCTGCCCTCAAGCTGCTTGCCCTCATTGAAACCGTTGCTGTTCTCTCCCTCTGGAGCCTCCCCCTCTGCCACTCCACTCGCTCACTCAGCATGCGCTGGTGGCAGCGGTGGGAATAGGGACAACCTTCTTCTTTCCATGTTCTGACAGCCCCACCCTTTGCTCACCTGCTTTGCCACTTTCATGGCATCTGACTGTATTCCCCTTGGTCCCTCCTTGTTTCCATTCAATGCCACTCACCCACTCCACCTCCCTCTCACCCACCCACCCTCCCTCTCAGCCTTCATTGCAGATCTTGACTCGTGGTTTGCTGGTTTCCTCTCTGACAACCCCTCTTGCTCCTTGGTGATTTTAACATCCGTATTGATAACCCCACTGAGCCTGCTGTGTCCCATCTTTTCTCCTCAACCTCCTCTTTCAATCCCAGGTTTTGGAAAGACGTCCCCCCCCCCCCATCTCATCCACACTCCTGATTCTGCAAGACAGACTGCTGTGCCTCTGACCTCTAGGTTGTGGAATTCCTTCTGCCTGGGGACCATCTTAGCTGCTCCAGTGTTGCTCACTGCCCACCCTCCCTCGCTCCCTTCTGCAACCTTTTCCTGCCATGACCTCCAGTCCATCCATCATCAACTGACTTTCTCTCCTCTCTCTGTCGTGGTTTCTACCTGCTCACTACACTCTGCAGTTTGCACCTTCAAGTCACCTCCGTCCTTAATGCAGATGTGCAGAGCAGCAAAACCCAAACTCATCAAGGCTCTACGAATTCTACCTTGAAGCCCTTTCCAACTGGTGACTGTATCAGATTGCAGGCTTCTTTTTTTCCACATGAAAACGTGTTCAGGTTATCGTGCATACGTCCTGTTGTTGGGACCAATTTGCAAAATACCTTTCAGATAAAAGAGCTCTCATCTGTGTTGACTTGGATGCGATTGCTGGTGCAGGTCCCGTTAATGTAAAACCTTAGCTCCTGCTTGCCCGTTTCAAAGTTTTGTGCAGTTTGGGGAAGGGAGAGGAATGAGGCAAAGGGGAGTTTAATGCATATCCCCCCACACACACTGTGCATGTAATGTACCATGTGACTCAGTTTGTGTATGCAAGCGCCATAGTGCTGACTCCAGTGAACCCTTAGAGTGCTGGGCCAGTGAAAGGACAGGCCCAGAATGTCAGTCCATGACAGACTAGGAGAGGCAGAAGCTGAGAAGAAAGAGCTCAAAGGACAGTAGAGGGAGAAGAGAGAGGGAAATCCCTAATGATACATTTATTTTAAAAGGGTAAAGTTGTTCAAATCACAAAGGAAACGGACAAACATATTTTTATCCAATCATTCTCAGACTACTAGCCCCTGTAGTGACGTGGAATTTGGGAAAAAGTTGGAAAAAAGAGTACAAGATGGAGATTCTCTCCATTGCAGCATATAATATACCTGCCAAGTTGCTCAGCAGTGAGCAACTTGGCAGGTATATTATACAGTGAGGGAGAGAGGTTAGCATATGCAGCAATACCATGTCAGTGACCATCTGGTGCATCCACAAATGCCTGGAAACCTGTACTCAAAGAATGCCACACTAAACAAATTGGGATGGAGAGGAGGGCAATGCACCTCGTCAGTGGTATGGAAAGTTCGCCCTAGGTGGAGGAGTTGAAGGAACAAAGCATGTTTGGCATGGAGAAAAGGAGATGGAGACGGGCAGGGCTATAGCCCGCCCATTAGGCAGAGTGAGGCAACTGCCTTGGGTGGCAGGTGCTGGAGGGCAGCAGTGGCCCGCTTGGCCTGGCTCTTGTCTTGAGCCCCCTCCCCAGCCATTCCCCTCTGTTGGAGGACAGAGCAGTGTGTGCTTGAAGGATTTTGTCCTGGAGCTCTTTGACTCATCTGCTGTCCTCCACTTCAACCGATGGCCACTGTCCTAGCTATCACTAAACACTGCAATAAAATTTAACTGCCAGTCAAGTTCACTTCTGTACATGGAATGGGGGCAACTTTTCCCCCCTTTACCTCAGGCTGCGAAATGTTTTAGGCTGGTCCTGACTGTGGGATGTGCTAGCCCTCTTCCAATACCTTAAGGGCCGTCATATAGAACAGGGCTGTTCTCAGCTGTCCCAGAGGGTAGAAATAGATCCCACTGAGCTTAAATGACAGTAGGGTAGATTTGGACTGGACATTCAGAGAAATATCTGGAACAAGTCACCTAGTGGAGCAATGGACTCTTCCTCCCTGGAGATCTTCAAGCAAAGCTTGAGGACTCCCACCTGTTGGGGATTTCCTGCATTGATCAGGGGGTTGATCTAGATGGCCTCCAAGGTGCTGTATGGTTCTGTGTTAAAAGCCTCCATATAAATGGAAGCATTACTCCAAAACACTGGTCTTAGCAGTTGATGGACGAGGAGGGATTGAGAACAGGGGAAGGCATTTTACACTGATCCAGGCCCTTGGTCTGTCTGGCCCAGTGTTTTGTGCGCTAGCAAGCAGCAGCTCTTGGGCTCAGAGGTCTTCTCCAGCCCTGCTGCCTCATCTCTTGAACTGGAGATTCCAGGGACTGAACCTGGGACTTTCTGCATGCATGCAAAACACATGCTCTGGTAGTGAGCACAAAATAGGGCTTAGAAGGTTTAAACGGAGCAGGGAGGAAAGAGCGGCAGAGAAGAGCCATCTGCCATCCAGACAGTAAATTGCAATGAAAAGAAAGCAGTTTTGTGTGCGCGCATGTAGTTTCAGTTTCTGAAGGGATAAGATTCCAGATGGATCTCTTCAGTAATATCATGCAAATAAATAGGAATTTATTAAAGTCGTACTTTGCGCGTGCATTTTATCTCAAGTTGTGCTTCTGTTTGCATAAGGTGAGATATCTTCCAAGTGTCTGGAGATTGGGAAAATAAAAGCAAGCCAGATAACTCTGCTAGCGGTTGTCATTTTATATTCAACGACCCATCGCCTCTGTATTTCTATTAATAGCAAAGAGTTGAAACAACATAAAATATGGTGAAAAGTAAACAGAACTAAGATTCTGTCCAGATGTAAAATAGTGAAACAATAAATCTCCTGTGTGGGGGGGGGAGAGGAGGAGAGCAGTTGTTATCCAGGTTTGAAGGGAATTTGTGGCTCAGAGAAGCTGACAGATATGTAGTAAATATTTCACTCCAAATCACAGCTGGGAAACAACACAAAACTTAAGTGTTATGAGATGTATCACTTAAGCGACGCTAATAAAAACAATCATATAAATATGAAAACCAAATACCGGTTCTGACAGGACTCGTCCCCGTTAACTTCTCTGCTCCTTTTTGCTTCAGCTCAGAAATGTTATTAGCGAAAAACTCTCGTCTTCATGAAAAGCAATGCTCCTAGCACCAAACTTAGAACATTTTAAAAATGTGTTTTGCTAGCAACCATTTTCTATTTTTGAATGTTTAATACTTTTATATCCAAGGAGAATCATGTAGAAACCGCTTCAGATTTTAAAGACAAAGAAGAAAATACACGTCTGATCTCAGAATCCTCTATTTCCAACAAATGTGGGTGTTAATACTAGAAACATTGCGAAATTCTAATTCCCATAGTAGCACTTTGCTTCGGAACATGGCCTAAATGATCTGCTAATAATCTATAATCCAGCTAAATACAAAAATTCCATACCATAAAATCCTTAGATAAAAATGAATTTGACACAACATTGATTGGACTAAGTCAACCAATTGGCCACAGTGCTATCAGATTTCATGAATATTTAAGTGGTCCTCCATTTCCCCAGCTTCTAGAACCAACCTTGACTGACACGAGTTGAGCAGGAAAATCCTGGCGCTAACAGCACCAAGCAGCCCGATCTCCAGCTTTGGCTGCCAAGAATGGAGCTCACGTGATACTCTGTGACAGGAGGAAGGGTCCGTGGCCATCTCCGGGGCGGCTGTTCCTGTGAGGGGCTGGGATTGGGATTAGCAGTCTTGGGAGGGGGGCTTGCTTGAATGCTTGCAACATCCCTGCGTGGAGCGGCCTCTTCAGCTGGGACTGCCTGGCTGAGGATGAGCAATGGACTAAGAGCTGCCCCCACCAGTTTGACATGGAGTCCAACCCAGAGGGCTGGAAAAACCCAGCCCAAGACGAGGCCTGGGTCTCCCAACCCCCAGCTGGCTCTTCCAAGTGCTCCACAGCTGAGAACTGGTGATGGGAAGCGTGGGCCACCCTCCCACCCACTCCCACCCCCATGGGGGTCTCTCTGCCAGTCCCCAGCGCTCACACGGCCCTCCTCCCTCCTTCTGCTTGGGAGCAGGAGTGGTGGTGGTGGTGATGAGAGGCCAAAGGTTGCCCCAGTGGTAGTAGTGGGAAACTTCCCAAGAGCATTAAAATCAGAAATAGAAGTGAGACTGAAAGAACAAGATATTCTTAAGCTAAGGAATTGGATGGGAAAGATGAAGGATAGTGAGCATATTAAAGATTTGTTTAAAGGACAAAAGATAGTGTGGTTCAAGTGTCTGCAACTGGTAAAATGGACAGAGGAATGGAGGATGAAAAATAAGAAATGTAGAAATAATACCAGATTTGAAGATTTAATTGAACAAATAGAAAAAAAAGATGAAGCCAGAGCTAAGAAAGGACTCACTAGCGAGATATATAAAATATTAATAGAGGAGGAATTTCAGGACTCACTTAAGGTTATAAAAGAGGTATGGGAAGAAGATCTAAGGGAAAAAATCAATGAAGATAATTGGGGGAGGATATGGAATGTAAGAATGTTGAAATTATTGTCAATTAGAATTAAGGAGAACTATTATAAGACAGTTTGGAGATGGTATCTAACACCTGTAAGATTTCACCAGATTGATAAAAAAGTGTCCAAGAACTGTTGGAGGGGATGTCAGGAGGTTGGGACCTATTTTCATATGTGGTGGAGCTGTGAACAAGTACAAAAATTCTGGGAAAGGGTTTTTAAAGAAATAAGTGATATAATTGGAAGTAAATTGGAATTAAACCCGAAGTTAGCTCTACTAGCAATATGGGATAGTAGGAATAAGCATATAATTAATAGAGAATTGGTAAACAACCTCCTGGCACCCGTTAGAATAATGATTGCTAAAAATTGGAAAGGGCAACGAAGTTATAAAATAGAAGATTGGTATAAAGAAATTTGGGATATAGCATTGAATGATATGTTGACATGTAAAATGAAAATAATGAGGGGAATGTCCAGTAAGAGTGATTTTGGAGATATATGGACTCCCCTTTTGGAATATGTTTTAAGATCGGGAAAGGGACAATCGCCTTCAAAAGAATCATTAAAATTCTGGAAGGATGATGGATGAATGTGAGTAGGTCTCGGGGGGGGTGCACGGGGGTAGTCGAGGGAGTTAGTTTGTTTATATATTATGTATTATGTGTATGTTTGTTTTGTTTTGTTGAAAAATTAATAAAAATTATACAATAAAAAAAAATGAGAGGCCAAAGGGGAGGGGGGTTTGGCTCCCCACCGCCTGCCTCACTGGCTTCCCCCTCCTCCTCCATCGTCACCCAACAGAAGGAGCAGCAGGCTCTGCAGAGACTCCAGGAGGGCGGCCTTCTTTTGAACATCCTAAACAGGGATCTTCCCGAAGTTTCCACCATGCCATTTGTAAAGAACTCTTCGGCTGTGTTGGACTGTAACCCAAACCTAATGATAATCAGGTGGCGGAGGAAGGATGAAAGACCGGCGGGCCGTGGGCCTGAGCCAGAAGCGGGTCCTCTGCTCCCTGGGCAGCTCCACCTCCATCTGATTACCTACGTTGCTGACCCACATTCTCGTGGGTGGTGGGGCTGGAGGGTGGGAGAAAGGCCAACACTTTGTTCTGTCAGCAATCCCTGGAGTAACACTGAGAGCAATCCCTAGAGTAACCGCAGTCATGTCTTCATTATTACCGCGGGCACCAGCGATTACGGCCTCATTGCCGCCACATGGGGCCCCCAGCAGAAGGGATCACTCCAGCCCTTGAGGCGGGTGTCCGCAGCAATTTCCCACTTGGATTGCAGGAGCCTCGTGGCCTGCATTTTCTTATTGGCGCGTAATTGTGAGGATGCTCCTAATCTGCTGAGAGCGGCTTGTGACGTGGTTTCTTCCTCTGCTCCGGTGAGTGCCAAGCGGCACCTGCCTGTCCTTGCTGAGTGCCTTCGACGTGATCTGCTCCCTCCCTGGTAATCAGGGGCTCTAATGGGTGGCCGAAGGTGGAACTGAGCTGATGGTGAAGAGGGGACACCTGGCCTGCGCCAGCAGCTGTGACGGAAAGCCTGGCAGTGGGCAAAGCTGTTGTCTTCATCACCTGCACACCTGCAATGCCCACGTCGACCGGCTGCTCCTTGCCAGCACGCAGCCCTCTGCTGTCACTGCCCCAGGTGAGGGCTCGCAGATTTCTCCATCTCTCTGACCCTGCACAGAGACGGAGTCAGCATTCTTACGTATTTCTTTTACTTTTCTGCCAAAAATGGCACTCAGAAGTTTTTGACCATCATACAGTACAGATTAAAACAAAACCTGAATGAACACGTGACATCTCCACAGCAATAAAAGAAAAAAGACGGCATCCAACCTATTAAAAAAAGCCCTCAGCAACAAAAGATTTTGTTCAAAGAGCTGGTGAGGTAGCTGGCCATTGTTTGTGTGCACAGGGAAGGAAGACAGGAGCTGAGGGATTCCGGGGATCTGTGATGAGCCAAGTTTGAAAAGGAGAAAACAGCAAAGTCAGCATTCTTTGGAAGGGGGAGAGGAAGAGGGGTAGCAGAAGCAGCTGGACAGGGGGAGAGGGGCTACATCAGTGTCTCAGAGTGAGTTAAACTGCTGCCCGGAAGTCCCACTGATGATCCAGGCATCTGAGCCCCGCTTGGAAGGGTGAGAAGGGGCTTCAGGCACACCGGCTCCATTCAAGAGGGAGAGGTGGGCACTGAGGCTTTCCGCTGAATTTAGATGCTTTCATACCACCCCACACCACCCCTTGGAGCAAAATCTGACATGAGAGTGCACCCAAACTGCAACCCTGGGTCTTCAGGGTGTTTTTAATCCCATCCAGCACAGAATTTGATAGAGTTTGGGGAGATATAACATGATTTTTTCTGTATTGGTGGTTTTGCTTTTAGGGTGAATTAACTGATAACATTTGGTAACTTTCAGTACTTGCATGCTTGCTGTTGTGAACTCCTGAACATTTGTACACATTTATTTATTAATTAAATGTCTAAGAAAATATATTTCTTTAAATGCCTAATTAAATAGATTTCTTTGGACATTGAAGTGTGTGTGTGTGTGTGTGTGTCCATAATAAATACAACACCTACATTGACAACAAATACAATAATGATATAAAGCCAATAAACAAATGACACAGCATAAATATAATGCAAATGCAAAAACTAAAAACTACCATTAGGTACAGGAGTTGTGGAAAATATTTGCCTCAGAAGCCTGTCCATCTTGCAAGACTCCTGCACCAGCCTGCATAATAAGCTACTTAGCAAATGTTTATCCAAAATAGAATTGTTTGGTCTTTCACTTTTTTTGGTATATGTGTATACAAACAACAGAACGAAATTTAATAGGGATAAATGACAAGTTCTACACCTAGGAAAAAGAAACCAAATGCACATCTACAAGATGGGGGATACTTGGCTCAGCAATACTACAAGCGAGAAGGAATTGTTGTAGATCACAAGCTGAATATGAGCCTGTGACGCCCTGCCTGTACCTGTGCCACTCACCAGGCTACATCACAGGGCTGTCCACGCCACTCGCACTCAGGGCTTGCTTCAACCCCCCCCCCCCCCCCCGTGCTTGTGACGTGTTTGAGAATTTAGGGCTACTGCTGCTGCTCCCGTCCCACCTTTATTCTTCTAGGCCCCACGGCTCCACAGCCCAGCACCCTAGCCCTCAAATCCCCCTTCTTATGTCCGCTGCCACCAAAACCTTACTCGGGTACAATTCCAATGATCACACCAGTTGTAAATAAACAAGATTTATTAACAGAAGTATATGCAGGTCAATAAGCGTAATGGTTTCCTCAGGTATAGACTCGTATTGGTTACAGGCACAATGCTTTATGGTTTCAGTACTTTCTTCTTATAACATTGACAATAGAAACTCTTACGTTCTAATTATCCTGCCTACTCTACCCACTCTACACTACTCTCTACTCTCTCCCACAAACTAGTTCCCCCCCCCCCAAAAAAAACCACTTTGGTCCTTCCTATCTGCTAATCACTCTCTCCCTCACTACTAACTAACTAACTCCCTAACTGTCAGCTCTTGTCAGCTCCCTCAATATATACACAGACCCTCTCACACAGCCAGCCAATCCAGGCACTCCCCCGCCACCATCCAATCAGCACTCACACATAAACTCTCCCCCCTTATTCTTACTTAGTTACAACATAACTGTTCTCATATTTACCTTCTTTTATGGCCTTTTATGTACAACTACTTACACTTGTTGATATAAACAGTTCTCCCAGCAGCTGAACATCACAGAGCCAACAGTGTGATGTGGCTGCAAACAAAGCAAATGCTATTTTGAGCTGCATGAACAGAAGTATAGCTTCCAAATCGCACGAGGTACTGGTTCTCCTCTATTTGGCACTGGTTAGGCCCATCTTCAGTATTGCGTCCAGTTCTGGGCACCACACTTCAAGAAGGATGCAGACAAGCTGGAGCGTGTTCAGAGGAGGGCAACGAGGATGATCAGGGGTCTGGAAACAAAGCCCTATGAGAAGAGACTGAAAGAACTGGGCATGTTTAGCCTGGAGAAGAGAAGAGTGAGGGGAGACACGATAGCACTCTTCAAGTACTTGAAAGGTTGTCACACAGAGGAAGGCCAGGATCTCTTCTCCATCATCCCAGAGTGCACCCAACCCCGCACTTTCCCTCTCCCGGGGCGGTGTTGGGTAATCCCGATGCTGAGGAGGGAACAGGGGGTTGACCCCAGATTGGCCATAGAGCAACATTACACGGCAGAAGCACCGTGTTGACGTTGCTCCCTTTGAAAAAGTCAGGGTAAATCCCTGACTTTTTCATATCGCAGCGTCGTGGAGAAGTCCTGCGGTGGTTGTGAAGCTGCGCTTGCGTCGTCTAACCAGCATGATGCCGATGCACAGTGATGGCGGGGCTTTTCCATCCTGGGAACGTGAAAAGTGGGGGCAGAGGACAAGCAACAGCAATGGGCTGTGCTAGGGCAGTGGGGCACAGGCAGCTGCTCCCCTTTGTGGGGGCGGGGGAAGCGGGACAGCTTGATGGGTTTTGCCTGGCATCACCTGGTGGGACCCACTAACGTCATTTCGGGCCCTAGGAGAATGCTTGCAGGGTGAACCAGGCCTTGCTGTGCTGCCAGCCTTCCTTCGGCTCACTTTGCCTGTACATGTGAACCTGAACCCTGCATTCTGTGTGCTGCTGTGGTGTTTTGTGGATTGTTTCCTCGGGATGGGTCTCTTCAAGTCATGGGGCACCAAGAATAATCTGCATCCCATGATGCACCGCAACATGGAGGCAGGTGACAGACTGCATGTCATTTAATGTTCACTTTAATTATTTTAATTGCTGCTATATGTGCGTTTCCCATTCAGCCAGGCCTGATTACACAGGGAGAGCAATCATCAACCTTTAAATTCAGCATCACTGAACATGTTGTTTTGGTGACACACAAAGGCACAGCAGAGATGTGATTAAGAGAAGCATTCGTTATTTCTGAAAAGCGACCAGTAGATTTGAGAGCAAAGAGGATTAATGCAGGGTAATTTGCAGCTCCTGAGTCATGGCAGAGGAAGTACAGATTTCTTTTGAGGGTTTCAAAGCAAACAAGAAGCTTTCTGCGATCAGGGCGTGTAGGCATGAGAGTGTGCGGCGCAAATGGCTGCATGGAGATACTGTGAGGAGCAACAACCTGCCATAAAATAGCAGCCGTCTTGATCGAGACCCCCCCTCCCTCCCTCGGTGAGGCATTCCTATCTTTGTCTCTGGCCTCAGATGGCAAGGCTGGCTAGGCCTGCAGTCTTTGGCTACCTTTGCCTCCCTGGTTGTTATGCTGTTCATTTTATTCTCTGCTGCCTCCAATCTGTCTGCATTGTCAAACTGTTGTCTTTAAACATTTTGTTATGTCAGCCGTCTTGGGTGCCTCGAAATTGAGGAAGAAAGGCAGGGTGGGAAATTCCCCGTCAGCCTCATTGCTGCATTCCAAATGTGCCAATCTGAAACATCCCCACCTCACCTGGCAAACTTAAGAACATCAGAAGAGCCCTGAGGCTGGATCAGACCAAGGGTCCATCTAGTCCAGCACTCGGTTCCCACTCAGAGAAGGCCTGGCTAAAGAGATGGGTCCTCAGTTGGTGCCTAAAGCCTGCCACGCTTGGTGCCTCCTGAATACCAGTGAGGAGGGAGGCATTCCATAAAATGGATGCCACCACAGAGAAGGCCTGCTTCTGGGTTGCCACAGGATGGCAATAATAATGATGATGAACCTTATCAACAGCCATTGTCAGGGTATTTTTAAAAAAAACTCAGGGGGGGGGAGTATTAATAAGACCTGAGTTAAAAAGATTAATAACCCCTGTCTTTGCTACTACCTTTACTTTTTTGGCAGACACACTATTGTCGAGTGTGAGCTGCACTAAAATCCTGGACTTCTGAATGGATTTCTTGAGGCAGCAGTCACCTCCCACAAGGAAAGAACACCCACCCACCTCAAAACTGCCAAATTTCAAGTGAATAGGTGCAAGAGTTTCTGTAGAAGAACAGCCTTTACAGCATTGGGGTGGGGGTTTCTAAACAGGATGCTTATTTCGTCCTGTGTGCTCAGGACAGACAGCCACAGCTAACACATTCCTCCTTTCTCCTCTACATCACAGGGTTTGAGTTAGTTTTGTAATCCTGAAACAACAACTGTGTACAGTAAGTTAATATTTCCCCATAGTGCAGAATGAGCAAAAGGGCAGAGAGAGAGAGATTATTTTTAAGTACGTTTTTGTTTTGTTTTTAGTTTATGGCACAGGAAGGATTCATGATTTGGATTTCATCGCTTACCGAATGACACCATGGCTGAATTCGGACAACACGATAGTCAGTGGTGGGGTAATAATCAACTTTACAGTTGTTCATCTAGGGGGTACTCCCCACACAACATGGTAATAAATAATCAACTGTGGTGTGGATTAGGATCAGCGCTGAGTTGACTATGGCAGCATTCGGACGACACGATAGTCAGTACAACTGACGATTGTTCCCCCACTCCCACAGTTGCTTATTGTGTCGTCCGAATTCAGCCTATAACTATATACAGACATAGTCAAATGTAAACCATCCGTAAGAGTTAGGGCGGAGTAGCTCTCCACAATATTGCCGTATTACATCATGTCATTGGTCACTAAGTAAAAAGTCTTGCCTTTTATGTAAGGCAATGCATATAAAAGACTCCGAACAGCTGTACATACTTTATATAAGTAGTAACTATTCCTGTCCCTAAAGTCCCATTATGATCCTATTCTGCCTCATAATATCACCCTCAGTGGGGTAGAAAATTAAACTTGAGGAAGAAGCTATACAGCTTTGAGAGGAACAAATTCTATGTCATAGTATATGTGTAATGAAGCATTAGTATACTAGCATGCGTCTGCTCTTTTTTAAAAAGAGGGGGAGGGGGAGGGAATAAAAAGCATTTTCAGGCTCAGAACCTTACAAGAAAGGTGCAGTCTTTGATTTGAAAGCTTACTTCTGCAAAGTGTTTTGGTGGCACATTGAGGAGGAAATTCCACTCCACACATGTTCTGTTGTAAATTTTGTTCATCGTTTGCTTATCAAATTGGCTTACAATATCCCTCACTTACATATAGGGATGTATGGATTGTGCAAAATTCATTCTGGCTGTGTTTCGCAGATTGCCAGGTGCCTTTCATTATATCATCTACCCATCTCCAGAATAGGATTTTTTTTTCAGTTTCCAAATTGCACAAATGCAAATTTGCACAAATTCGCATGTTCATGAATTCCCCCAAAATGTGCATTTTTTCACTTTAACCTATTGAGGAAATGTGCATTTTTGGCCAGGTTTTTAATTTTTGTGTATTTTTCTACGACAAAATTTGTGCAGAATTTCTGAAGGTTGGAGAACAGTTTTCCCTTTTGGAATCCATGGGTCAGATTCTTACACATCTGTTGTTGGTCCAGTAAACCTGCCATTAACATCTGAAAGAAAACTGTGGGTTAAAAAGAGGAGTTGAATATAGTTGTGTAAATTGTTTTGTTCATGTTAATATTTCTTAAACTTTCTTAATCAACGTAACTTCTGTTAACTACATATTTTGTTGGTCTCTGGAGTGATTGTAATCTGCCTCTCCTCATCCTGGTTAAAGAAACCTGAAACATTACAGATACAACACTGCCCCCCTCCTGACACCTGCTACAGGGCTTTTAGGGAAGGAGCAGGGTTGCCAGCACCTGCATGAGAGGCAAGAATCACCTCTCAGAAATGTGATATTTGGAAGACCCTAGAAAAGGTACCGAACCCGTGTAAACCACCCAGACTGCCTATGAGGCAGTATAGAAATAATAATAATAATAATAATAATAATAATAATAATAATATAATAATGGCTTTCGACTCTGTCCCACACAGATGGCTGAAAAAAGTACTCAAAATATACAAAATACATCCCTAATCCAAAACTTTCTGACAACAATAATAGAGACATGGAGAACGACAATGCACCGAACAGCAGCAGTCAAGGATCATATACATACAGAAAAAAATATATATCAAACATGGCATTTTTCAAGGTGATGCATTCAGTGCTGTATGGTTTTGCCTGTGTCTCAATCCACTATCCAACAAACTTAACAACAACACCTTTGGCTTTGACGAAAAACACCAAGAAGTAGGAAAGCACAGAATCCATCACCTCCTGTACATGGATGACATGAAAATCTATGACAGACATGAAAATGGAATTCGGGACAGGAAAATACAAGATGCTGCACATAGAAAGAGGAAAATGGAAAGAAGAAGAAACTGCAGAAACACTAAATAACAAAATATTAGATAACATGTAAGAAAATGAAACATATAAATATTGAAAAATGAAACAAAACATGAAAATAAACCACTCCACAGTAAAAAAAACAAAAACCTCAAGGTAGAATGCAATATAAAATCCACCTAACATAAATCCTAAAATCCAAACTCAACTCTACAAACATGTTCAAAGCCATCAACACCTATGCAATACCCATCTTCACGTACTCAGTCAGAATCATACACTGGTCACACAGTGAACTCGAAGAAATAAACACACTCAATCACACTGAACTCACAAAACACTGCATGCTCCATCCCAATTTATGCACTGAAAGAATAGCAATCAGCAGGAAAGAAGGAGGAAGAGGTCTGCTGGACATTGACACAATTCATGCTAAACGGATAAAATCACTCAGAGAATTCTTCCACACTAAAAGCACCCCTATTCATAAAGCCATAGTAAAAGCAGACAAAAATTACACCCCACTCAACCTAGCATTACAAAACAAAGACCAAACACGACCACTTCCACTCGCAGAGAAAAAATAAAAATGGACACAAAAAGCACTCCATGGGAAGCACTACAACACAATACAGACCCTACAAATAAACAAAGAACAATCGTACGAATGGCTCAGGAAGGGTGAGCTATTTCCAGAAACAGAAGGATTCCTTATAGCAATACAGGATCAAGTAATTGCAACCAAGAACTACCAAAAATATATCATAAAAGACAACAGTGTAGCAACAGACTTATGTGGGAAATGTCATCAATTCCAAGAAACGATAGACGGTGTAACAGGAGGATGTAACATTCTGGCAGGAATGGACTATACAGATAGACACAATGCAGGTGCAAAAATAATTCACCAACAACTGGCTATCAAATTCAACCTCATCAAACAATTTACACCATACTATATATACTTACCTGAAACAATCTTGAAAAATGCAGATCATAAAATATACTGGGACAGAACAATTCATACAGACAAGAAAATACCTTGCAACCAACCAAACATAACAGTTATAGACAAAAAAGAAAGCCACGCGTACTTCATTGACATAGCAATACTTAATGACAAAAATGTTGTAGAAAAGGAAGAGGAAAAGAGAAAAATATACACCACTGGCCATGGAAGTCAAAGAACTATAGCACCAGGAAAAAGTCACAATTAGTTACATCGGTGACCAGGCATCACATCAAAAAACTATACAGAAAACCTTCAGAAACTGGGCCTACCAAAACACATCCACACCAACATCCAGAAAGCAGTCATGCTTAAACATGCTCAATTGTCAGGAAAATTCCTGAATCAGTACAAGTAAGCATGACCTTGCAAAGTCCATCATGTCCATCTAGAAAAATTGCCACTAGCAAGAAAAGAGATGATGATGATGATGATGATGATGATGATGATGATGATGATGATGATATAACCACAGAGCTAACGTTTCTCAGAATACATGTTGCTCAGGGAAATTGGGATTTTTCTTTTCTTACCCCTAGAAATCAAAGGATACTTTGCAGAATTTTCTCCACATTTTCTTCACCATTGTTTCTTGGTGGGGGCTGCATTCCCTTCCCCGTCTCCACCGTGCCTTAGAACGATGCTAAGTATGTGAAGGATTGTGGGTGATGCAATATGGGCCCGGGCTGCCAACCCAGTTCACGCTATTGCCACTTGCAGTTGGCAGCACAGAAAAACTAAAAACCGTTCGTAGCTGTTCCACAAAACTTGCCAGTGGTGACACTTATCTGTGAGAAATTGTTCGAGAATTTCTCCTCCCACTGGAGAACTTTGGCAAGATGATCTCCCCAATTTCTCTGCCCACAAATATGGTTGAAAATTTTGAGAGGCCACTTGCACACAGCTCAATCTCAAAAGGGGAAATGGATTTCTTGCCGGGCATGTTTTATTTTAAATATCTTTCTAACAATCCCAAGCATAGATTTTGCCTTTTTCATAGCTATGGCACACCGGATCATCATTTTCACTGAGCTATATCCACCACAATTCTTCCTTGGTTAGTCACTGCCAGTTCAAACGCCACCAATGTATATGTTAGTTCTGTTTCATTCCATACTTACTTCTCCAGAGTCTCCTTCGCCAGCTCATTGCCATAGGGTCTCTCCCACTCCCTGAACCGGTTTCATAGCAAAGTTGGCACCATGGCTGGGCTCATGGATAGGTCCCAACTGATCTGATCCTGACCATACTGCAAGGCAGGACTCTTGGGATGGCAGGCACTCTCTTCTTAGGCTGGCTTCCCACTCCTTTCAATCACCCAGATAGGTAAAAGCTTCAGGTTGACAGAGCAGTCTCTGGTGAGCTGCCAAGGAATCCCTAGGATTGATTTAGTCTGACTGGCCTCTAATAGCTTGTCCTGCAATTAATCTAGTGTCTCCCTGACACATTCTATCTGTCTCTTTCACAGTCTCCTTGCACCCTCTAATCAGCCATCCATTACTTTTATGGGAAGCATTGCCCCCCATCCATCTTTCAGCAAATCCACGCACTGAGCACCCCTTTGAAAGTAACGGAGCTGAGATCCCAGGGACAGCTAGTTTAAATGCCCCTTCCAGTTGACATCCCTGGTAGTCAGTGAAGGAGTGAAGAAGGTAGATGACTTCCTAGACCTTCCTCCCACTCTACCCATCCATCCACCCCACATCCCAGAGGACCAGCGACGTACAACCTCACAGGCATACATTTTACAGATCCTTTCCCCAGAACTGCATTTATCAAGAAAACAGAAAGGTGCGGGGGGAGTCACAGAGGAGTTCAGATTTTTATGAATCCAACCCATGGCTTTTCCCCTGTTGAGCAGAATCCACAGACTTGTAAGCTGTTTTCCTAACCTTTGAGAATTTTGCACAAATTTTGTCATAGAACAATAAAGGAAAAAAATGGAAAAACTGCCAGAAACACACATTTGGAGGGAAATTATGCATTTTGGGTGAAATTACGCATTTTGGGGGAATTTGTGTGAGTTCAGGAAGTGAAAACCCCCCAATTCCATGGATGGGTGGATGACAGAATGAAAGGCATCTGACAAGCTGAGAAACACAGGTGGGAAAGGGATCCATACATCCCCCTTAGTGTCAAGTGATGCACGTTGAGGGCAAAAATCCCAACTTCAAGTATAACCTTATGGGATCTGAGGCAGCAGTGACTAGCCAAGAAAGACATCTTGGGGTTGTGGTGGACAGTTCAGTGAGAATGTCAACCCAGTGTGCAGCCACCGTGAAAAAGGCAAATTCCATGTGAGACATGATTAGGAAAGAAATCAAAAATAAAACTGCCAATATTATGCTCTCCTTATACAAATCTTTCACACAGCCACCCTTGGATTAGTGTACAGTTCTGGTTACCACACCTAAAAAAGGATATTGTAGAGCTGGGAAAACTGCAGAAAAGTCAATTGAAATCATTAAGGGGCTGGAGCATCTCCCCTATGAGTTAAGGTGACAACGGCTGGGATTGCTTAGCTTGGAAAAAAGGAGACTAAGGGGAGGCCTGATAGATACAAATTATGCACAGTGTAGAGAAAGGGGATCAGGAGAGATTTTGCTCGTTTTCTCACAAAACTAGAACCCAATAGGGTTATGCCAGGAAGCTGATTGGTGGGAGATTTAGGGCAGGTAAAAGAAACGAGGGAGACAGGAGCAGGCATAGAGAACATCAGAGCCTGCTCCAATTTACCCCACCCCACCCCAGGGCTAACCGACATCATGGCCCTGTGGGGGGGGGAGGAAGAGGAGGAGGAGGAGGAGCTCTTGGCCTGCCCCCTCCTTTGGGAGATGTGAGGGGGGGAGCAGGGACTTCCCACCAGCCCTGCTGAACAGTCTCCTTAATTTCTTTCCCCCCCCTTTTCCCCCCCATCCCCATTTCCTCGTGTCTCGTGTCTTTTTCAGAACGTAAGCCTGAGGGCAGGGACTGTCTTCTTTACTTCTTGATTGCAAGCCGCTTTGGGAGCCTTTTTGGCTGAGGTGCTGGTTAAAAATGCTATAAATAAACAAACAACTAAAATAACTTTCACCCAGCACGTAGTAGTTAAATTATGGAATTCACTTCCACAATAGGTAGTAATTGTTAGATGTGATCAATGTCGCGTGTGCAAGAAACTCAGCCTGCCATAAGGGAGGAGCGCAGCAGAGAGCTCCTCCCTTAAAGCTCTTTCAAGGTGCTTAAAAAAATTTACCTCTACAAAAACGGAGCGCAAATCGGGCGTAGAGGCGCGTTATCTCTCCGATTATGCGCATTATCGAATGCGCGTTAAATCGCGAGTTTTATTTTGCTCCGGCCGTTAAAGCGCATTTTGACTATGTGAACAAGCGATTATGCGCATTAACTACTTGTAAAGCGCATTTTGGTCATCCGTTAATGCGCTTTGCTGCCTCTCGCCGCCTCTCGTGCAGAGGGATTAGGTGTAAATGCACTTCAGCGATTATGCGCATAATCGCCTAACCGGGCGCAAAAGCGAATCCTTGTAGAGGGGACCTCAGATAGTTAATCAGTTAGCGGCACGTTTGTACTTTGTTCTTTAATTTGACTGGTCAGTATCTCTTTAACTGCAGGTTCTAGGTGTGTCCCATAATGCAATTCTCAGGCTTGCTTCCTGGTTATGACTGCTCTCTCTGTGGCAGTTATGTTTTCTAATGACAGTTAGTAAGAAGTCTCCAAGTAGTCTTGATCACTTTAGTTTATCTCTCCACTGGTATTCTATCTATTAACGTTTCAATTTTGTTCTAAGAATAAACAAATTCATATTTTTGTTCTCTGCTATGAAAGTGTGGTCTCTAGCATTGTTCTTTTAAGGACACACAAATTTAGACTTCTGCCAATAGCAATGGCCGCCAATGCTGATGGCTTCAAAAGGGGAGTTGGATATGTTCACAGAGGATAAAACACCTGGGTGCCTACATACACCAGTTGCTGGGGAACATTGTTTCCCTCATGTCCTGCTTGTGGGTTTCTACAGGCAGTTGGTTGGGCATAGAATGAACAGAATGCTGGATGGAGATTGGTCTCATCCAGCACAGCTCTCCTTATGTTCTTATCTAGGAACTTGCCCATCTGTTGCTATCTAGGAGCTATGCCATGGGGCTGCTCTGACTCAGGAGGACTGGGCATTTCAGTGGCTCTTGCATGAAACTTTTCCCCAGCCTCAGCCACACTTGCTCTGCCCTCAATAGTGTTGAGTTCCACCTCAGCCCCACATCTTCAACCATACAATGCTGAGGATGCCCTAAATCTGCCTGTATCTCCTGCAGCATCTGAGTGCCCTTTTCAGTAACCTCCAAGCAGATTTTGAAGAGTTTTAGCCCTCTTGACTTCCCTTTTCAACATCCTTTTTACCAGTTCCCTCGTTTTAAAGAAGTTTCCTCTATTGAAGTCAAATGTAACCGTGATGGACTTCTTTGGCAACTTTCAACGTAGATATAAACTAAAGTTCATAGCCCTGTGGTCACTGTTTCCAACTGGTTCAACAATACTCACCTCTCACACTTGGTCCTGGGTGGCACTCTCCTGGTGTCAGTTCTAGGGCACAGTCATTTAGGGTATCAATGAATTTAACCTCTTACCCAGTCATTGTGAGGGTGTTGGAAGTCATCAATTATTACAACTTTTCCTCATTTGGATGCCTCCCTATTTCATTTTCTATCTCAAGATGACTCTAAGCGTTCTGGTCAGGGGGATGATAGCATGTCCCAAGTACTCAATGACTTTCGGAACCTGGCCTTGTCACCCATAGTGATTTTTGTGGAAATGTCTCCCCTTTTAAGGTTTCTAGTTTGCTTGATTCTGTGCCCTCTTTGATATACAGACGAATACCACCTCCAGGAAAACTTGCCCCTTCCTTCCTGTAGCATTTATATCTAGAGACGACCATATCCCACTGGTTCTCTCCATTCCACCGGGTTTCTACCCATTGTTATCAAGAAAACTTAATACAGCAGTAGCAATGTAAGGGTTACAACATTCTGACCTCCATCACACCTAATTCCCTCCCCCGTTTGCCTCCGCATTTTTTTACCTCTGAGGCAGAAATGCATCATGCTTATGATCCCTTTCACCTGAAGAGCTGCTCTTCCGCTCCACTCCATCCCTCCCCTTCTCTTTCTCCCTCCAGTCAGGTCCTGGCAGATGAGCACTTCAACCAGACCGCCTTTCTCCTGGGCAAAAATGGAACTTCCCTTTAGTCTGGCTCTTTGGGGGCATCGAGGGAATACAATCCTGTCTCTGCAGAAGTTCAGGCATTGTATGATTTTTTTAAAAAACCACTTTCGAGCCGGGGATGTGAGGTTTGGGCTTTAGATTGAGACTTGGAGCGGGCTGCTGGGAGAGATCGCTTTTCCCTGCCAGGACCTGATGCAATCCATTCAAGCTCCCAGTTCCTTTAAAACTACACAGAGGCTTAGGGCGCGTTAAATGCACTTAGGGAAAATAATCCAGACATTTAGCATTCCAGGACAGGCTGGGGAAGAGGCGGGGTGTCAGCAGGACAGGCATGGCGTCATGTGAGTACCATGCTGCAAATCACTAAATCGCTAGTGTGATGGCGCTCTCTGTCACATGTTCTTCCAGGTGAAGGAATGCCCTTCAATGCACAATAGGATATTGGGCTTTCACTCATTATTATGAGGGAAACAGAATGCTTACCTGTGGCAAGATTACTGTAATGCACTCTGTGTGGGACTTGCTCTTGCACCTGGCTCAGAAGCTGCACGTAGCGCAGAATACAGCAGCTTGGCTCTGTGGATAGGCAGATATTACTCCTGTGTTAATGGGACTACACTGGCTGCCAACTAGCTACCAAGCTATGTTCAAGGTTTTGTTGCTGACATTCAAAGCCTTAAACAACTCAGGGCCAGGATACCTACACCAAATTGGCCCACAACCAACAGTAATGGCATATAAGCGGGCCTTTTCCATAGTAGCACCCACCCTCTGGAACACTGTCATGTATGGTAAGCTTCAAATGCATCCTGAAAATGCATTTGTTCACTCAGGCTTTCCCGGATTTGCAATCGATCATGGCACTGCTCTGTTTTCTGCTTTGGTTGTAACATTTTAAAGGTCTTTGTTGTTTTATATTGTTTTTATATTGTATTTTATGTGTTTTTATGTAAACTGCTTGGGAATCCTTTAATGGCACAACAACACTGAGGTTTTAGGGTATAATAGCTCTAAAGGGAGGCCAATCTTATAATCCTGATAGGAGATAAGGCCAACTGGTGTTCAATTTATAGCTAAGGTGGGATTGGCATACCAGGTTCTGCGATCTCTGAGCTTGCTCTTCTTCTCGTGCTTAGTTTAAGAGCATCTCTACATGAGTGATGAATTGCATACTCGTGATTGGCCACTCATAGAAGTCTGTGGGTCTTTTCCATGACGACAACAAACTCCAGCGCCTCTCTCGTACTTTCCAAGGATTTCCACGGCTTAATTTGAAATGGAAATAAACTAGAAACAAAAGGCCCATTTTCTGTTTCAGCATGAAAAGAGGAAATCCCGCAATAAGATGAGGCAGACTTCAGCGCCATCTTGTGGCTGTATAAATGAAACATATAGAACTCATGGATAAAGGGGGAAAAGGGGAGGGGGAAGGAAAGCGTGTGTAACGGGTGCATTACACAAAAACAGAAGGCAGCAGTTGACAAACTAAACAATTGTATGAAGCACAAGAGGCACACAACTGCGAAACAATGAAAATATTTCAAAAGTTGGGGCAAATACTTTTTATCGACTGTATGGTATTTGTAAATACTGTATATATTTTTTTGCTTGTAACAAGCTACACGTCTAAATGAAAAATGATTTAAACACTACAGTCCATGATGAAAAAGCAAACATTAATGTTGTTCAAAACAAACTATTTGCAATACTAATGTTGCAACGAAAGTTTTCAAAACAAACTGTTCTTTTGTATATTGCTGCTACTTGCAATGAGAATTGTAGTTTACAAAACAGTTTTTTATATATTGCTACTATTGACAACAACAAGTACAACAGGTTTCTGGTTATCCGCCCGTTTCGCATGACGCAAGCTTCTTCAGATAGGCTCTTATATGTTGCAGCTGATAAAACAAAATGATAACAGATACATTTTTAATTTTAGATTGTTTAACTTTTTTAACTTTACCCCAGAAGGCGGTTGCACATTCAGTCTTATATAGTCTATGAGATATCCAAATATAGAAAACTATGAACTCACCACCAACTTAGAGGCTATTGCCGTGGAAAAAGGAAGTCGTTCCTCATGAGGTTTGAAAAAATTATTCTGTGGAAACGTACATATATATATATATATATATATATATATAATGTTGATTTAAAACGGTAAGATATACTGTTAGCTTCAAATGAAGTGAATGGCAAAAGTCAAATCTTGAAATCCCAACTTTTGAAATATTGTCATTGTTTCGCAGTTGTGTGCCTCTTGTGCAGCTGGAGCATGGCATGATTATGCAGTAAAGGCAAAGCAGAAAACCATGGTAAAGTTGCAGGATTTTTCCTGGTATAGAAATGTTCTCCGTCTCCTCAATACACACCTTCTTTGAGTTCTGGATCTCTGCCTCAGCTCAAGGTATTGCCCCTGTGGGGCTCAGCTCTCATTGGCCACTCCAGTGCACTCTTCCATCTTCTTTATATCTTTCAGGATATTCTGCTCATTGTGATGGATGCTTTCCTTGTGCTCACGCAGAGAGATTATGAATCCCAAATGTCAGGTAATGTGTCTATTAAAGATGTAAAACAGCCCAGGCATCTGGCAATCCTCATGCTGATAACAACGCAGCTTATTGTGAGTCTACAGTGGTGAGGAAGATCATGGCATGGGGAAGATGTTAGAGCTATGTCTGGCTCGGTGTGAGAGACAGCTGTTCTCGTGATGGAATGTGCGTATTCTGAAATCAACCTAAGGGTGAATACTGGGCAGCAGGCTCCCACCAGCCGTCAAATTTAAATACACTCACCCCAATCACTTCCAAGCAGGTTTCACCCCAAGACATATGACCCTGCTGTGCTGATACATGTTAAAGCTAAACACACTTGCTTACTAAAGGCCTTAAAAGCATGAGGCAGACTTAGAATAGAAAAAGAGAGAGGAAATGTTGCCAGAGAAATCCAACCTCAAGATCCTGGAATACTAACAGGAATAAAGTGGGAGATGTATGTATCCTAACAAGGGGATTTGTCCAGTCATCTGTTCTCAATGTATCATTTCCTGTAAAATCAGCAAATATTATGTTGATTGTACAGGTGCGAGAACACCTCTATAGTTAAGGCAAAGAGGTCAATGAGATGATTTGCTCATACCATCTGAGATACGGAGAGAGAGAGAGAGAGAGAGAGAGAGAGAGAGAGAGAGAGAGAATGCATGTGGTGAGCACTCAAAGCTTGCCATTTATTAAGGAATCTAGTAAGAAATGGCTGAGATACAACCATGTCCGATTTCCCCTAGAAATGCTGTGTACACATGCATAAGATTGTGCTGTTGGTCACATGCAACCTGCTTAAGGTTGCCAAAATCATCATCACCCTCACCATGATCTGCAATTATTCCTATTCCTTTAAAAGCTGCATGACCAGCGGAATTTCAGATCCTGGGAAAAGCTTTGCCTGCCATGCAAAAGCAGTAAGATTTCATCTGCTGGGTTTCTGTTTGCCAAGCATTCCTTACATGTGTATGTTCAACGAAAAGTGTGGCATATTGCTAAAGAAAAGAGTGGTCATCTTCAGTCTTCTGACAAGCCTTCCACTCACCTATGCCTCAGACCCACAGGATTCCATGACTGCCTTCAATTAATGGAATCATCCATGGCTCTGGGAAATCCTTCCTTCGCCCTTAGCTATTTCTGGGGCCGCATCTACACCAAGCAGGATATTGCACTATGAAAGCGGTATGCAAGTGGTATGTAAAAGGCAGGGGCCACACCAAGCAGGATGTAGCAATATGAAAGCGGCATATGGTCTGTGTCAATGGGCCCCCAACAGTTGTCAGTGCAATACCACTATAAAGCAGTCGTGTGGCTCCTGCTTTTTGTATACCACTTTCATACCACTTTCATAGTGCAATAGGCTGCTTGGTGTAGATGAGGTCCTCGTATCAGAAGTACGTACAAGGAGGAAGGAATGGGGCAGGAAACCCCCTTTCCTGTCACCTATGGTGGCACCTTCCCTCTCCCCAGGTCGTCACTAGGCAGCTTGAGTTCCCTGTGGGGAAATGTATGAACCTTCCTTGATTCATAGGCTATTTTAGCCTCTCTGTTGCCACCTTCTGGATCTGCGCCTGTTCTCTGTGGCAGCTTTTCTCTCCCGCTTCTCTCAATCAAGACTGACACAGGTGTTTCTTGAGGGCAATTCAAACTAGGAATGTTTCCCCATTACTCCCTTCCTTCTGCCTGCAGACACCACTTATTGGCATGTTTGGAAATAATTACATTTAGAAGAATATTTGGCCATCATCCTAGGGAGGCTCCATGCCCTCAGCAGTTACCCCAGGATGAGCATAAAGGTCTTTCCTTGGTATTGCTAATGACGCTCATTACATATGGAGTAGCTAACGACTCTTCCTGAGTAAGACTATGAAGGAATTTCCATACCACAACCACTGAGTGTCCATTGAAGATCAACTGCCAGGAGGAAAGAAATAGCAGCCTCACACAAACACTGATATATCCCTTTGCCTATGCAAACCATGTGCATTGCTGCATTCATAGTACAGAAGCAGAGATCGGAATAGGGCCATGTGCGGTTTGTAAAACCACAGTCCGGCTCCCTCTTATGGGCACCAGACCATCTCATCTGAGGGCAGGTGGGACAGTACTAGAAAGACTTTGCAAGAGCCTTTCCAGCCTTTCCAACAAGAGCTCCCTGGAGCCATTCTCCCCATTGCCAGTTATCTTAGCACCTGCTGCATAGCAACCCCATGGAGTAACTCCCTCATTTTAGCCATATGGAAGTTGCTTGGAGTTCTCTCTTTACCACCACCACCACCACCACCACCACCACCACCATAACCGCATGATGAATGTTCTGGGCATCTGCTCAGCAGTCATTGGTGTGTCATTCCTGAGATCCTTTGCATCTTTGATGCAAAATCCAACCATAAGGATATAAGACCCATGCTGGATCAAGCCAAAGGCCTACCTAGTCCAGCATTCCCATGGCCAACCAGAGGCCTGTGGGAAGCCCACAAGGAGGACATGAGTGCAATGTGTTTCCCAGCAACTGGTATTGAGAGCCAGACTACCTCTGAATCCAGAGGTCCATATACAGCCATCGTAACTATTAGATTCATGGAGGATTAGGCTATCAAGGGTGATATAATCCCATTTTAAAGCCATCCAAGTTGGTGGCCATCACTACATCCCCTACATTTCTCCAGTTGTGGTGAAAATTGGCTGTGGGGAATGACAGGTTCAGCCACCCTCCCTTAGCAGATGAGGTAGGGCTCCTCCAGAATGCTCCCCTAAGGCAACCTATACAGGCCCATTGTCTTGTTGCTTTCCCCACTGATATGGCCACAGTTCATGCTGCCAATGGGGAACCCTTGCCTTGCCTCCCTCCATCCCTTTCAGGGTTTTCCTAAGCCATAAATATAGGGCAAAGCCAAGTAAATCCTGTGAGTAAGTAAATGCAGTTGCTTTGTGCTTGGGCTCTTAACAATAAATAGGTATATTTTAAAGCCAGATCAGCTGAAAAAGAGGAGAATTATGAACAGGTTTGTGCATGTGCCTTTTCAGCCCAGTCCATCCAACTTTCATTATCCCATAATAAACATTCTCTTTGACGCAGCCATCATGTAACTCGTTACCGCTGCTCCAGCAGATGAATTATGTGGCTGGGCTTTCTACAACTACAGGGATATTTATGGCAAGTCCATACAGTTCCTTAGGAAAATATTGATTTGTTAACAACTGGATGGCAATATGGCCATTAAATCAGAGCAGCTGATCATAAGCTCCCCACATTAACCAAAGAATAGGTTTACTTTAAAAAATTGATGATGTTTATTTATTCATGCATTTTGTAAGAATGGAACATAGACAAAGAGAAAGGAAGAGGAAGTGTGCCTGGCTGAGAAGAAGGGGCAGTCGGGGTGGAGGTGGCATTTATAAAATCCCCTGATTTGATGTCAATCTCTTGCTTCTTTTTACACCAGTCTGTACAAAGGATTATTGTAATGGATGGACTGGAACTTAAGCTGCAAGCCTATTTAACCTGGGATGTTAAGCCTCCTTGAACTCTTGGTTTAGTTTACTTTCCATGTTATTCAGGAAGAAATCTATAAAAGCATGTCTAAAATAGCCAATTGGGTATATAAAATAGAATAAGCTTTAACCATCCCCCACTCAAAGGGTGGGGGGAAATACTTCAGTGTATTTAGGTGTCTACTTTGGTAAGGACTGCTTCCAAAACTGTATGAAAGCATTTGTATGCAAATATATATATATATATATATATGAAAACCAAAATGGAGATTGTCATGAACACATGTGGGACGTGGAAAGGTTAAGGGTTAGGAAGACTACAGACAGTAGCAAAGAAGTGCAGGAATGACGTCCGGCAGGCTAAAGCTAAGAATGAGCTGAGGCTAGCGAGGAATGCTAAAAGCAACAAAAAAGCTATCTTCAGGTATGTGCATAGTAAAAGACAGAGAAAATAAATGGTAGTTTAACTACTCAATGAGGATGGCAAACTGATAACAGATGACCAAGAAAAGGCCAAAGTGCTCAATTCCTACATTGACTCAGTCTAGGGTCCCCTCTACAAGATTTTGGTTTGACGCCCGGTTGCCCGATTATGCGCATCTCCTCACAATCACTTTTACGTCTAATACCTATATACAAGAGGTGTTGCAGCGCATTACTGGCTGTATGAAACTCGCTTTAAAGTTGTTGACATGCATGCAAATGTTGCTGAAAGTAATGCTCTTTGTCCCGGGGAAACTGCCCAAACAGGTTTTGTACCCTTTATTCTCCCCACCTACCAGAATCTCCCACCTTTGGTTTCCTAGGTTACCTGCCGGGAATGATGTGGTTAACCTGTTTGGCTACCTCTCTCCCCTCCAATTTCGCCACCAGCTGAAGTTTGTCCCCCCTCCCAGAACTACTCAGGAGTAAATGGGAATGTGCCTCAGAAGTTTTCCCCTCCAGCAGCCTTTTCAAAAGTATTTTCGGCTGCCTCTCTCTGCCCCCCACCATTTGCCGGAGAGAGAGGAAGAGAGCGAGAGACCAAAGAGAAGGAGCGAGTGAGTGAGAGAGTAGAGATCCGCACAAACGCACGCCCAAACAGACAGGGGAAGCTGCTTTGTTCCTTCCTCCTCCTCCTCATTTTCCTAGTGAGATCAATTGTTTTCCCTTCTCTCCTTCTCAATCATCCGTTGTTGTTTTGGTGATGTAAAACATTCAGATGCGCACACACGCCCATACCCAGCAAGCAAGCGAGGGGAGCGAGAGACAAGAGAAGAAGCAAGCGAGCGAGTGTGTGTGTGTGTGTGTGTGTGTGTCTATGGACGGAGGCAGGCATGAAAACACCCTCCCCCTGATGGAGCCGCAAGTATCAGCAAGCGCATCTGGCTAACCGGCGCTCTTCTGCAGCTGGCCACTGCCCTCTTGGGGCCAGTTGAGGAATCATCCTTCCATTCTAGCCAACGTATATGCAGCATAAGGCTTCAGCGACAGAATCCCTTGACTGGCTGCTTCTTTCATCGTCTTTCCCATCTTTGATCTTTCTACTATTACTTGTGCACCTCTGGAACATCTGCACAAGGTTCAGCAAGGAGGGAGACCCTGGAAGTGCATGGCTGGGCCTCCTGGTGGAAAGAGGGGCTTGGCTACTGAGGCTATGACCCCCTCCTGCTCAATTATTTGCAAAAAAGTGTGACAATGACCCATCTCAAGTGTCATAAAGCTCCATCATCTCTCCTGTAAATGTGTTGAGTAAATGTTCCTTTGAGTTTATTCTGCACATGTTGGCTATATTTAAACCAAAGGGCTTTTTAGGATGGGGGGGGGGGAGGTAGTGCAGTAGTTCTGAGTGAGTGTTCAAGTACTGCAGCAGTGCTCAAGTACTGCTCAGTGTCAAAATAAGTTTTAGGCTTTTTAGACAATTTTAAAATGCAGTCTGTAAAATTGTGAATGTGTGTTCTGGATGCGTAGTTGTCATCGTTAATACTGATTTCACAGACACCATTCAGTAGCTGCAGTTAAACTGACATAGCCACAGTCCACACACCACTCGCCAGGAATCAAAGTATTCTCCAGGTCCAAAGGCTGTTAGGTAAGTGGTTTATCCAGTGTTCTCCCAGTGAGGTGTGTCAGGGGCTGTTCACCGCTAACCCCACTGGTCTTACGGAGGCGATAGCAGATCACGCAGGCAGACACCTGGCAAGGTTTCATTCTGGGATAATAAGTGCAGCAGCTGCGCTGTGTTCACGTAACACATGTCTCTGAGGGCCTTGGAATGGTGGCTGAGTACAGGATGGGGCACAGGATGAAGTGAGGGGAGAGCAAAACTTCTGCTGAAAAAGGACGGGCTGGAGGGGAGAAGAGGAGGAAGAAGAAGAAGAAGCAGAAAGGGAGAGAAGGAGGAGGGAAGACAGAGGAAAGAGAGAAACCAGCAGAGACAGAAGGAGACAGTCTGCAGTTTAATGAAGAATGCACGAGGGAGGGAGGGAGGGAGGGAACTAGGGGACTAAGGAACGGGAATGACTAAGGAGAGACTGAAAGAACTGGGCATGTTTAGCCTTGAGAAGACTGAGGGGAGACATGATAGCACTCTCTTCAAGTACTCGAAAGGTTGTCACACAAAGGAGGGCCAGGATCTCTTCTCGATCAGCCCAGAGTGCAGGACACGGAATAATGGGCTCAAGTGACAGGAAGCCAGATTCCGGCTGGACAACCATCTGTCAGGGATGCTTTAAGGTGGATTCCTGCATTGAGCAGGGGGTTGGACTCGATGGCCTTATAGGCCCCTTCCAACTCTACTATTCTATTATTCTAATGGCAGTGGGCCAAACACACTGGAGGATCACACTCCACCTAGATGTTTCCCTTTAAAAATGTGCACTGGCCAATGAGCCGTCGCCTTGGGGGCTCTAAAACTGATTACACACCAAATAGGTACTCATATGCAAAATATTTGCAAATATTTGCAAAATATTTGCTCTATGGGGTCCCTCGGGTATGGGGAGATCCTGGGGAGCTCTAGGCCCCTAAAATACCAAGATCCACTCAGGCTCCTAAAAATGAGGGGGCATTGCAGCCCCAGGGACCCCCCTCAATTTGACAAAAGCTGTACCCCTTTTACTACTTAGCAGGATCCATGCCCTGTGACCTAATGGATGGGAGGCCCTTCCAGATGGAGGCAGGCCTTGTGTAGCCATCCCACCTTTTTCTCTTTAACAGTTTTTCTGCGATAAGAAAAAAGACAGAACAAGTTGGGGAAACATGGGAGGTTTATGCGTGGAACACAGCGTCTGGAGCCCCCAACAAAATTCCACGAAAGAGGCAGGGTGATGGTGTGATAAAGAGAGAGAGAGAGAGAGAGAGAGAGAGAGAGTTTTAGAAGCGTTATTTAATAATCTCCTCCCTCCCCAAATCAAATAGTTCTTTCTCTGACACACATACCCCACCCCTGACTTCCAGAAAAGTGTGTAGAGGTCTGCAATTTCTCTGCCACCCATGCAAAGTATCCCATAGTTTTCTGCAGGTTAAACCTAGAGGTCATTTGGGGGGAGATTGCTAGGACATGGTGGTGCCTTTTTGCTCTTGCAGCAGCAGCAGGTCTCCTTCGTGCTGGATAATAGGAACAACTCTGCATGCTTCCAGACACGAGAGGGCAATAGAGACCTGCTCTCTAGTCCAATCAGTTCCTTTTTCCTGCTCCCTGGCTTTCTACTTCCTGCTTCTTCCTCGGCCTTTGCAATTATCACCATGCAATCTCTCTCCAGAAAGGAAGGAAGCAAGTAGCCATCATATCTCATATGCCTTCGCTCATTCACCCACCCAGCTTTAGGAGGTGCCTGTAGTTCAACAGTGCCAGAAAGCCTTCTCTGACAACATGTATAAATGGACGAAGAAAGTGACTTGATTTGAATATCTTTTACACTGGCTCTAGCCTTTGTTTATTGCTTCTAATACTAAATGTTGTGTTGCCATGCTTTCTTTTTATAAAACAACTCTGCTATAAGTAAGTCACACCGTGTAGGCTGACCATCTGAAAAGGAGGACAGGGCTCATGTAACTTTAACAGCTGTAGAGAAAAGGGAATTTCAGCCAGGGTCATTTGTATGCAATTAGTTCCTGGTGAAATTCCCTCTTCATCACAGCAGTTAAGGTTGCAGGCACTATACTAGAGTGACCAGATACAAAAGAAGGCAGGGCCCCTGCAACTTTAACTGTTGTGATGAAGAGGGAACTAATTGCCTACAAATGACACTGGCTGAAATTCCCTTTTCTCTACAACAGTTAAAGTTACAAGAGCCCTGACCTCCTTTTCAGATGGTCAGCCTAGTCACACCAGACTTTCCAACACTTTGGTGGTAAAGAAGAGGCGCTTCATGAGGCAGTACATCCCCAAGGTGCACGTTGGCCTGTGGAGCGATGCATCCTCTCAATCTGCAGGTCATAATCAATAGGGAGCTCAAGCTCTTCATCTTGGTCCTTTCACATATGGCTCTTCAGTTGTCCTGACTTAAACCAGGGCTAGGCCACCCCCAAGGGCCACATTGCCCACTGTGGGCCTCCTTGTGAGAGCACAGTTCTCAACAAGGTGCTCACACCCCACATGGCCCCTGGTTTTGCTGCAACCACAACCAATCCAGCAGCAGTTGGAAGCAGCGGAGGCCACCAAACCGAGCATGCCGCTGATGGCCACACGTTGCCCACTCCTGACGTCGGCACTGATCCTAGAGTGGGACACCTTGTCTCTTTCCAGGCAGGCACTCCTTGGGGGGGCTGCATGCCGGCAGTAAGGGTGGGGCCAGAGGCAAGCGGAGCTCTCTCTCCCCCCTCCCTCCCCCCTCCATTGCGTTTTCTTCTGCCAAAAGCCCGAACTGATGGCTTGCAGAGGGCTTTTGAAATTAGGCAGAGAAATCCATGAAATTTGACCGAGAGCCGCCTGTAACCTAGGGCTGCAGGTGGCCCACCTGCACTCTTACCTGGCCCATGCAACAGAGAGCGTGTGGGTCTGCAGCTGGAGATCATCGATCTATAGCTAGGGCTAAGGACGGGAGGGCGAGCCGGGCAAAGTGCTGATGGAAGCCCTTTCTTCAAGAGAGGAATTGGTTCAACTCGCAGGTGGTGACTCCCACATCCCCACACATTTCCGCCTCTGGCTCTGCAGCCAGGGCTGAGGACAAACGGAAGAGAGTGGTTTTTGCTGCAAAACAGGCAGCCTCTTCTTCCCCTCTCTTTGGAGGTTCTTGTTCTTGCCCAACATCCTACAGCCGTAATGGCCTCTGTGGGGAAGCAGCCTTGGGAAAGAGCTTCCTTGTTTTGACGTGGCTACTGCCACCAATGCTGCCTCCCGAGGCTGAAGTGCTCTGTCCCTCAGAGAAGGCCACAGAGAGAGAAGTCGGCCCTGCTGCAGCTGGGCCTGTTCTAAGCGCAGCCCCTGGATCATTTTGGTCACCATTGTCTGAACCCGGTCAGCTCTGCAATATCCTCTTTGAGGCGCAGTGACCAGAACTGAACTCCTCTGCCTGGTACTCAGGTTCTTGGGCAAGTTCCTTCCCTTTAAGCCTCAAGAGTTTGCCTGACGTTAAAGGGCTGCTTTGTGACTGGCTGTTCCCATCATGGCAGGCATTTTATGAATGGGGAAGCCCCACCACCATGGCATTTTATGAGAGCACCCATGAGATCTCCAAAATCCCAACTGCCTCCCCCCCCCCCCCCCGGCTGTTCTCTGGAGCTGTTTTCTGGATCTGTGCCACTAATGTATAGGTGGTGCTCCCCTGACTCAGCCTACCCTATACTCCCCTGCCCCCAGCCCCCTTGGGCACCAGGTGCAAGAAGGAGCAGAGGCACAAGGCATTTTGAATGCCAACGCCTCCCGGTGCCGGAGGGGGAGAGGGCTCCTCTTCTGCCAAGGCCGTCCTTTCGTGCCAGAACACGAGGCAGGAAGAGATGTGTTTGCATATTTCTGGAGTTTTCTCCTCTTTGCCTAGCAAATGCAAGTCTTCTGTAAACTATGTTCATAGGGAACAGCCAAGTACATCTGGCTTACTGTCCAATGTGCCTTAAGCTTTCGCTTTGTGCAAAGCAGATTTTTCTGAGTCGAAGCGCTAGTGAGGACGGCAGTGAGGCTGAGGTCCTGTGCAGCACTAGAACTGGACACACCACTCAGGTGAGATCTAACTGGTGCAAAACACTGCTTCCCTGGACTTGGAAACTATAATATTATTGATGCAGCCTAAAATCACATTCAAAAACTACAGCCATGTTTTCAAAAACTAAGTCTCCGTGGCTACTCCTAAGGAAATTACAGGCCCTGCATGTATGTCTCATGAGCAAAGCATCCCTTGGCCAGAGAACTCCCAATGTGATTCCTCACAAAACTACTCTGCTGTTGTGTTTTAATTTATTAACATGTGTATAATGTCATCTTCTCTTCAAGTTGTTCAGAGAGGCATTTAACTTCAGAACCGAGAAAAGAGAGAGAGAGAGAGAGAGAGAGAGAGAGAGAGAGAGAGAGAGAGCAGGACATATAGATCTGACAGGAGAGCAAAGCTTATCAGTTGACTTGTACTCAATTTTGGTATTTCCTATTTACATCGGATCTTCTGCCTTGGTCACTTTAGTATCTTCTTGTTGGGTTCTAGGCATGCAGGGACAGATAGGGGTCTTCCCACAGTTACTACTGTGAGAGATGACTGGAGTATAATGTCACGTCAATTACACTTTGATCCATTTTCTCCTGCTAACTTGATTTTATGGGACAATCCAGACCTAAAAATTGGTAAGAAAATGCTTTTGTGGCAGACATGGATAGATAACGTGATCTTTACTTTGGATCAACGGGAGAGTGCCAATGATAAGCATTTGTCATTTACTGTCCTGTCTTCCGAGTACGACTTGCCCGCCATGGCTGAATGGCAATACTTGCAATTGCAGCATTTGTTCGTTTCAAAGTTTGGCCCAGCCACTTTTACCACATCAGAGTCTCCGTCGTTACTGGAAGTACTTATTCAGATTGGTCAGGCAAAGCGACCTACAATCCATGTCTATAAATACTTGTTAGTGGTGAATAAATGTGATATACAGGGCTCTAAGTGGGAATGGAATGGATTTTTCTATTTTTCCATATCAATTAATCACTGCTTTGGCATCTATAGCTGTCACACCTATGGATCTTAACTCGTTATCACATGGTCTGTTTTGAGCACACCCACCTCGACTTTGCTCCACTTCTTCAGCACTGGGCTCGCATGATGTCGTCCCAGTCCTGCTTTTCTCCTGCCCTGAGGTCGCAGTTTTTAGTTTCTGTTTCAATTTATCCCTCAACGGGCAAAGTCTGAAACAGGCAAAGTTCAACAGGCCAAGCTGAGGTATCACAGCTATACCAACCACGTGTGATTCAAAACGCTAGATTGGAACACGAAACGGAGGGGGAAGCTGTAGAAGCAACCCCAAGGGGGTGGGGAATAGTAGGTATGATAAAGCTCTCAGACTGTGTCTTATTCAGCGAAAATGTTTGTTTCATGTCTATTGGACGCTGCAACATCTTCTTGATAAATTTGTCTGATTTGGCTAATTGCTGGCAGTGCAATGGAGCTAATGCTTCTTTTAAACATATGTTTTGGCATGTCCAGTAGTTGCTTCTTTTTAGGAGGAGGTTATCATATGGATAAAGTTAGTACTGGAACAGTCTTTAATATTCACTGTTTCTTGGAAATTAATGGTTGGTGTAAATAGATTTTGGTAAACTGTATACCAGTCCTAGGAAAATATTTATTGCACCTTTGCTGGGAGGAATGTCTGATAGAACTTTGGCTGAGCAGATGTGTAAACTACTTGTTGATATGGATCCTTACATAAATAATCAAGTAGCCTTATTTGCATGGCTGCTGAAACTATTAGAGCAAAAGGGTCCTAGAAACTGATGCTGTAAATTGTGCACATCATGAACTAATTTGAGTGGCTGGTTCGGCCTTTTTCTTTCTGTGATTGTCTCGTTGTTGTTGTTGTTGTGCCAAAACTGTAAGAACCTGTGGTTGTATACAATAAGATCAACTGACTGATTTCAGTTTACTTTTTAGACTGCAGTGAGGTTTGCCTGTTTAGACTTAGCTTGGTTGCCCATCAGGGTCTCTAGAAAACAATTGCTGTAAGTTCTTTTTTTTTAATTATAATTTTTATTAATTTCCACAAAACAGACATACACATAATACACAATATAAAACAAACTACCACCCTCAACTTCCCCCGTGAACCCCCCCCCCCGAGACCTTCTCATAATCATTCTTCCTCCTTCCAAAATTTTAACGATTCTTTTGATGGCGTTTGTCCCTTTCCAATTGCTGTAAGTTCTGAAGTTAAACAGGACCAAATTAACTCTCTCTCTCTCTCTCTCTCTCTCTCTCTCTCTCTCTCTCTTCTGTTCTTTCTAAATATCTATTATTGGTGAAATTTCACAATAAAAATGAATGAATAAATAACTAAAAACAACAACAAAAGGCACTCAGCTGGAGCCAAATGAAAGTGGGGACGGACACATATGCTGCCACTGTGCCACCACCATCTCCTCAGTTACTCAGGGCAAATGTGACGTGGGCAAGGGGAACGTGTGTGTGTGTGTGTGGAGTGGGGGGCAAAGTCCACTGAACTGCTCTGAACAGAGGATGGATATGTCACAAGTCCTGCCAAGGTGGATTCATAGCCAAGTCCCACACGAGGTGCAGCTCCTCAAGTAAAGAACCACTTTCTCCCCACGAAACCCTCAGGGCTTCTGAAGCCTTCTTCTGAATCCCACCACCACTACCATCAAAAGTGTGGCAGGGACAGGGCAACCAGAAACTGGGACTTTTCAGTCATGGCAACCCATCTTTGAAATGCATTACCCAGGAAGGTCTGCCTGCTGCCATCTTTCTTTTCCTTTCAGAACTAGGTGAAAACCTTTTTAATGCTTTTTTTCTGTGCTTTGTTTCATCTTGGAATTTTATTCTGTAACGCTTATGATTGTGAACCGCCCAGAGAGCTTTGGCTGTTAGGTGGTATAGAAATGAAATGAAATAAATAAACTGTGTTCCAGTTTACTTAGTTTAATCATAAACCACTCTGAGAAGATCAGCTGAAGACCTGAACTGGGTGGCCTTAAGGGCGGCATAGAAATAGTTTAAATATATACATAAAATAAATAATACACAATAGATATAAAGTATTGGCCACAAGGTCCATTTTTGAAAAAATAAAATTCTGAGGATGACTTTAGTTCCCCGAATCATACACACACACACACACACACACACACACACACACACAGTACCCCCAGATGTGGGACAAGATGGCTGGTTCACTTCAGAGAGTTCCTTGGGAGCAGAGGCTGTGACATAATTTCTTGGGTTCCATCTGGAACAAAGTGCCTAAACTATTATACGGCCAATACACTCACCGTGTCTTAAGGGTGAGTTGGATTAATCGCCTTCCGTCATTATCATCAGAAACCAGGGACAGCACATTGTTCTATGGCTTATACTGAGAAAAGGGCTCAATGGACTGATCGGAATCTTGGCAGTGTAGGAGAGGTGTGTTTGAAGATAGTTTGTGAGAATTTTAAGGTCGAAAGGGCAAGAAATTGCTTATTTATATGAGCTTAGAGCATGAGTGCCCACCAGCATACAGTATTTGTAGGTTTTGAAAAAAGTGTGATTTCCCCCCCACCCCATTTTAGCCTATGGGGTCCATAAGCTCATATTTGCAGGACAGGAAGGGGGAACAGAATGGAATGTCATTACAGCTGAAATGCAGAACAAAATCAGGGAGGCCTCCAGATGAGGAAGTGTTGTAATACAGGGTGATTTCAATTAAATGCATATTCCAGTGATAACAAAGAGGTTAAATTTCTTGGTGCCCTAAATGACGGTGGCATAGTACACTTGGTAATGGGACCAACCAGAGGGGAGATGGCCCTGAATTTAATCCTAATTGGTGTCACCCAGGACCTAGTACAAGATGTTGCTGAGCCACTTGAAAACACCAACCACAGTGCCATTAGATTTAATATCTATTTAAGTGGGAAATTACCCAGGAAGCTCAACACAGTCACATTTGGCTTCAAAAGAGAAACTTCTCTAAAATGAGGGACTTCGTTTTAGAGAAAGTTAGTACTCATTGACAAGCTGGCTAGGAGCAGTAACCAGCAGGGTACCTCAGGGTTCTGTCTTTGGACAAGTAATATTCAACGTTTTTATTAATGTCCTGGATGATGGAATTGATGGGCTTCCTATCAAATTTGCGAATGACACAAAACTAGGAGGTCTGGTGAACACCCATGATGACCGAATGAGACTGCAGTCTGATTTGGACAGGTTGGAAGACTGAGCAGAGAGGAACAAGATGTCCTTTAACAGGGAGAATGTAAGGTCTTACACTTGGGAGGAAAAATGTAGGGTACACATACAAGATGAGGGATTGATGGCTTGAGAGCACTACATCAGAGAAGGATTTGAGTGCGATCGCAACCTGAACATGAGTCAGCAGTGTGAGACGGCCGCTAGAAGGGCGAACAGCAGGTTGCAACAATGGGGAGGGGAGGGGAGGGTGGAATGAAGGTGAGCGGGACTTACCTGTGGCCTCCGCATACCGGTGAGCCACCCGGCCTCTTCTCGGGCTGCCAAAGTTTTAGTGTTGCAGACCGTGGCCCTAGTTAAAAGAATATTGAAGGAGGATAAGGACATTGCAGAGAAGCTGAATGAGTTCTTCTCATTAGTCTTCACTGCAGAAAATATGGGACAGACACCTGTGCCTGAACTGATGTTTTCAGGAAGGGAGTCTGAGGAACAGAGGCAAATAGTGGTGAAGATGAAGAAAAAATGAAGTTCTCAACCTTCTTGATAAATCGAAAGCAAATAAATCACCGGGCTCAGATGTATCCATCCTAGAGTTCTCAAAGAACTCAAATATGAAATTGCTGATATTCTAACCAAAATATACAACGTGTCCTCTGTACCGGAGGACTGGAAGATGGCCAGTGTAACACCAATTTTAGGAAGCGATCCAGGGGAATTACTGCTGCTTAGCTTAACGTCGGTTCCTGGTAAATTGGTAGAAAACATTACTAAAGATAAAAGTAGTAATCATATAGAAAGACAAGCCCTGTTGCAAAAGAATCGACGCGCCTTCTTCAATGTAAATCCTGTCCCAATAACCTTTTAGAGTTCTTTGAGAATGTCAATAAACATGTAGACGGGGCTGATCCGGTACACATTGTTTACTTGGACTTCCAAAAGGCTTTTGACAAAGTCCCTCACCAAAGACTCCTAGCAGTTATGGAATAAGAGAAGAGCTCCGGGTGCAGCTGCTGTTAAAACGGCAAACTCTATGTTAGGCATAATTAGAAAAGGAATCGCAGATAAAACTGCCAGTATCATTCTGCTTTTGCAATTCTATGCGACCAATACTTGGAATATTGTGTACAGTTCTGGTCACCACATCTAAGAAAAGATATTGGAGAGATGGAAAAAGTGTAGAAAAGGACAACCACAATGAAAAGGGCGCTACTTCGGGGGGTGGGGGAGAGACACTGTCCCATCAAGGGGGAGAGCTATTCCATCTGCTCCCTACCCTCACCCAGAGACTTTAAAATCAAGTCTGGAGGGTCTGCTTCAGAAGGAGAGATGCGGCGATTCCGTTCCAACCAAGTTATTTTTTCTTATGTGTCCTATTTTGCTGTTAACTTGTATTTAGTATATTTTGAATATCGTTGTGATATTGTTGTTTAGTTTATTGTTAAATATTGTTGTAGTATACTGTTGCATATTTTTGTGTTATTTCTGCTGTAAACTTGCATTTGGTAGAGTCGAATGGATTATTGTATTTATTGGACTGTAAACTGCTGATCTACTTTATTTTATGTACAGTGCTTTGTAATAAAGCAATATATATATAAATAAATTATCATCATCATCATCATCATCATCATCAAGGGACTGGAGCATTTCCCCTATGAGGGAAAGTTACAACAGTTGGGATTGTTCAGCTTGGAAAAAAGGAGGCTAAGGGGAGACCTGATAGAGGTGGATAAATTATGCATGACATGAAGAAAGCGGATAGGGAAATCTCCCTCTCTCAAAATATTAGGACCCAGGATCATCCCATGAAGCTGATTGGTGGGAGATTCAAGACAAATAAAAGGAAGTACTTCTTCACATAGCACATAGTTAAACTATGGAATTATTAAAATGCAGTGATGGCCAGCAATTTGGATGGCTTTAAAAGGGGGGTGGATAAATTCCTGGAGAAGAAGGCTATCAATGGCTACTAGTCTTGATGGCTATGTGCTACCTCCAGTAGCAGAGGCAGTAAGTCTACGTACACCAGTTTCTGGGGAACATGGGTGGGAGGGTGCCATTGCACTCCTGTCCTGCTTGTGGGTCCCTGGTCCACAGCTTTTTGGCCACTGTGCGAACAGAATGCTGGACTGGATGAACCCTTGGTCCATCTAGGCATTCAAGAGGCATCTATCAGGTATGCTTTAAGGTGGATTCCTGCATTAAGCAGGAGGTTGAACTTGATGGCCTTATAGGCCCCTTCCAGCTCTACTATTCTATGATTCTATGATCCAGCAGGGCTCTTCTTACATTCCTAGTTCTTATGTTCTTAAGTGTAAGAATGCACAGTCAGCTCAACGTTTTCAAAAGGGGAGGGGGGGAGATACAACCCCAACAAGGCTGTTACATGTGCAAGGGATCTCATGCTATTTTTGCCAACATTGAGTGGTCATTCTGGCATGTTTTTCGTGATCATTTGGAGCCATCTTGGTGCGTAGCTGGTTGGAGTGAGGTGAATTTCTCATCAGTGCAGGAACTCCCCTGCTACCTGGGTGGCAACAAAATGCACAGCTAGTATTAGACAGGAAGTGGGTGATGTCACCGTGTTGGAAATTCTCTTGCGACCACAGCTGAGTGACAATTATCCAGGAGTCTCCAAAATATGTTTCAATGACGTCTGACTTCCTGCTTTGCTCAAAGCAGTTTCAATCCGATAACGGATGTGGCTCTTCGAAATCAACCCAAGATGTTGTCAGCAGAAGTGTGAGGTGAAAAAGGCCAATTCTCACAATCCAATGAGTCATTACTGGAACGTCTCCCATATCAGAATACAAGCCCCAGATGTGTTCATTATACTTTTAGTAGGAAGTCCCCAACTCAGGCTACCTCCACAAGAGAGGTTTAATGCTCTTTGAAGGCTCATTATAAATTTTACCTCCACACCAGCGGAGCGCAAAACGGGCGTAGAGGCACGTTATCTCCCGGATTATGCGCATTATCGAATGCGCGTTAAATAGCGACTTTTATTTTGCTCCGGCCATTAAAGCGCATTTTCGCCATGTGAACAAGCAATTATGCGCGTTAACTTCTTGTAAAGCGCTTTTTGAACAGCAATTAATGCGCTTCGCCGCCTCTCGCCGCCTCCCGTGCAGAGGGATTAGGAGTAAATGCGCCTCCGCGATAATGCGCATAATCCCCGAACCGGGCGCAAAAGCGCATCCTTGTGGAGGGGGCCTCAGCCAACGTTTGGTCCAGTACGCTTCCATATCTACCTTGACAAAAGGACAGCTGGGTAGGGATCAAACTATGACTCAATGGACCTGAAGTAGAATATGGTGGCTAGTTTGCTATTGTTGGAGGGGTGGGGGAACAAGGCCATAAAAGGTGTGGGTGCCTTGGGCTGTATCACCCAGGTTCCTAGAAGCAGACTTTGGTCCTTTCCACACCAGGCGTTTTGCCTGGGATAGCCCCTGGGTGTAGAGGGAGGGAGGAAGGGCGATCCCGGAAGTACCTAAGACACACCATCAGAGCACAGGGACCAGCTAGGGGTTATCTCAAGCAAAGAACCTGGTGTAGAAACGGCCTTTGATCATTTCCTAGATGATGACATCTGGGAAACTATCAAAGACTGCACAATTTCTCGGTGCAAGGCAGAAAGGGGGATGTGGGCTGACAGTTTGAGGAAGTTTGAGCAGCAGCAGCATCTGCAGCAGAATATTTAAGAGTGCAGAAGCTGCTCGGCAGCAGAGACTAACCTACAACTACAGAAGCAGGTTTGGGGCCAGAGATCCTCTCTTCTGGAAGAACCAGCGTGCACATCTTTGGACAGGTACATCGGCATTGGTTTGTGCGTTTTGAAGGGGGAGGAATAGGAATTGTTGGCAAAGTTGAGTTTATGACGAGCTTATCAAATTCAATCAAAATTTCCTGTAAGAACTAAAGACGACAGGCATCTGGCTGTGGATTTATTGTGAAAACAAGGTGCTTGTTCAGGATTCAGCCGCCAAGTGGTCCCTCTGAAGTGGAGGAGCGGGACCAAGCCTACACTTTTAGCCCCGAGTTGACAAACCAAGTGTCACTCTCAGCGCTTGTGTTACATTTTGTGGCCGCTCTTCTAGTACCTGCTTTAGAAGACTACAAGGGAGGGGCAGGATCTTACTACTAGCATTGGGAGGTCAGGAATGGGGCTTGTGGATTTAATTACCTCTTCCCCCTCCCCAATATTTTGAGCTCCGTATTATTTGACCATTCAGAATGAAGGGCTGTGTAATAAGCTACTAAAGATAATGCCTCTTTCTCTTTGAAAAAGCTAAATATTTTCCAACTTGGCCTTAAACCAGAGATGGGGGGGCTCATCGGGGAGGCCGACATTTTCCTCTTATATAGTCCCAGGGCCAATTAGTCCATCGCTCATTCGAATCGCCTCCTATAGCCTCCCTGAGAAAACCTTGCTTGCCTGTTGTACAGCTTCACACACCAGACTCCTTGTCTTCTCCTCCGTCCACTACCTGCCTTCCTTCTGACCTTGGTCAGTTTCCTCCCTTTGTAGCTTGGCCTCATTAACTGCCCATGGCAGCCAGCTCACCCCTCCTTTGGGAAGGCCACAAACATGTTCAGGTAAAGTGGCCAGACTAGCCAAATTTCCACCCACACATTGCCATAGTGCCTAAAACACAGAATTTAGGTACACCAACTGCTCTGTTATTTTGTTTGCTGAATGGATTACTTTCATAATCTCAGACACACAAAAGTAATTTGTAGTGATTGGGCATTACCAGATGGGATCAATGAGGTGTGTGTGTGTGTGTGTGTGCGCAGATGTCTGACCATCTGCCTTCAGGTTGAAGCTCTGAATAGCTTCCAGAAACAACCTCTTCACCTGAGATGGAATTCCAGTCCTATGCCATCAACACTCCTTGTGAAGGCCCCATAGGTCTCTGGACATCTCCACGCTACAGGCTTAACTGCCATTGCCTCCTCCCAGAAGATCCCACATTCTGCAGCAGGAATACATGATGCAGCTTGAGTGCATTTGGAGACAGTTATGCTCTTGAACTGCCTACTTTTTCTTTTGGTTGCGTGTCTGACTGTTATTTTGTGCACTCTGGAACTTTATATCCCTTTCAACCTCTTTGTTATGGACTGGAGAGGAGATGGGCAACGATCAAGAAGAGGCAGAAGGCAGCAGAACAAGGGCTGGGTGGTTGGGTGGGGCACCTCCAATGGTCAGCAGAGGCTCCTGTTTAAAGCACCTTCATATTCTCTCAGGTTTCTAAGTGAAGAAGGAGGTGGGTTGCTTGTTTTCAGCCTTTCCTTCGAAAATCCAATGAGGGCTACCCACTAGCTCTTTATTTGAAAGCTCTGCTAGGATCCCATGGCAGCTCTCTGACACTGTGTTGGTTGCCATGGGTTGCATTCTGCAGACCCATAATAGCTGCACAAACCCCTTTTCTGGTGCTATTGGCACTAAGCCGGCCATACTAGGCGCAAGCAGTCCTAGGGTCACATCACTAGCAATTCTGTTTTAGCCAAAACCTTGTTCAAGTTACCAACTGGCTCTCCTCTCCCTACAGGATCACTTCCATTTTCTGCTTCCTAGTGAAGAAACCCCATGGCCAGAGTCCCTGAGTGCCAAGACGAGATGATGGATTTCAGCAGGTAACCAAGGGATCATGCTGAGGATCTGAGTCATGTGTTAGGAACGCTCCACTGTTACTTGCTGCTGCTATTGGCTGCACTATTGCTATGGCCAGTACTGACATGACCCCTCAGGTCCAGATATTTCTGGATTGCATGGATTATCTACATACATTTCAATCCAGATTTCATTTTAGATGTGGAACAAACAGAGCTGTGATTGTCCTAGTAGAATATATCTATAATGGGAAATGAGCAGGGAGGCGGATTGCATCTCTGCCAAACCTGCCAGCAGCTGTTGATACCATAACTACAATATATTATCCTGGAGCACCTGACTGGGATCAGATGTAAAGTGGCTCTTGTTCTTTCTGGAGTTTGGTTCAACGCTGTGGCTGGCCTATGGCATCCCTCAGGATTCCATCTTGCCCCCCAGACTGACATCTACACAAAACGGCCATGAGAGGTCACCTAGGAACCTGGAGCATTGTTTCACAAACACTTTTTAAATAAAAGTGTTTATGAGTCGCCTTTCGGCCCAAGGTGACTTACAGTTTTAAAAATTAATCTTTTTTAAAACAATTGTCAAAACAAGTTAGGAACAACAGAGAAACCATATTTTAAAAACAGAGAGTGGAATTAATGGCATTTAAAATCATCTAAAAGCCATCTGGAACAAAAAAAGGGGGGTTAAAAGTCTGCCCCCCTTGGCCATAAAGGTCACTGGGTGACTTTGGGCCAGTCACTGACTCGCTGCCTAACCTACCTCACAGGGTTGTTGTGAGGATGAAATGTAGAGGAACAGGATTCTCACCTAAAGTTCATTTCTGAAAATCTGGAACAATCCCACTGGCATCCCATTGGTGCAAGAAACAGCCAAATAGAACATATAGTTTAATAAATGTGTGATACTAATCATCATTCTAGCTTTAATATAACAGTGACTACTTTCCATTATCTGACTTGCTTGTCTTACTTGTCAGTTACAGCATGAACGAGATCCAGTTCTACGAAGCAGATCGGCCTGGCTTGAACAAGGTAATTAGCTCCACCCTGTTCTTTTCTGGCCCTGTGGCTGGTGGAGTGGGGTCCATCGGATGCCTCCTGAGAGTGGCTTAGTCAGCATCCAGCTGGGGTTGCAAGACGGCGCTGGGCATTGGGTTCCAGCAAGGTCTAGACTCTCCTTCTGAGGCTCCACCACCTCCGTGAAGAGGGCAGTGCCTTGAAAGGGCCCTCCTGTCCTCAGGAGCCTGGCAGTCTGCTGGGTGCATTGCTCTGGAGAGCATGGGGCCCTCAGGGAAAACTCTCTCAGGGAGCCTAGTTCAGAGGGCTCTGGCTGAAGGGGCGACACCCTGCATGGCACAGCCATTCAGGCTCCAGCTCCGGCCTTGGATCAGGCTTGTCCTGCTGCTGCTGCTGCTGCTGCTGCTACTGCTGCTCTCTGATCCAGCTGTGTCAGAGGCCTTGTCGCAGCTTAGGGTCAAGGCTACTTGCAAAACAGAAGTGTGGTACGTGCTCCCCTAACTGCCACCTCCACGTTTACCTTGTGGCCATGTCAGGTCTCTCTCATGGCTCAATGCCACAAACCTTTGGTAAAGGTCACCATCAAAATAGGATTGCAGCCTTCTGATATTTGGGGAATGCATTTGGCACATCCTAGCGTTAGGTTCCCCCCCCCCCGCCCCCCTCAGCACAAGGGCTTGCAAAAATTGGATATTTTTGTTCTCATCGGCCACAATGCCTTCTTTGCTTCAAGGAGAAAAGTGAAGTTGTGGCCTGCTGAGCAGCCATTTTAATGCACTTGGACTTGAGTCTTCACTTGGGCTTGCAAAAACCTGCCTTGATTTTTCCTCCCTGAACATGAGACAAGACTTCTTTTCCCTGGCCGGGGGGCCGGGAGCAGGGGGTGATGGACAGGACACAGGAGGGAACTTTGCTGTTGCTGCTGCTGCTGTGCAATTTGTGCAGCTCTTCAGGGAACCGTAGCTTATCAGGAAGCTTCAGCTGGTTTCTGTTTTGCCCACAGAATGCCTTTCCTGGACTGAGCCATCAGGCCCACCCCCCCATCTGTGCCATGGACATTCAGGTGAAGATCACCAAGAATACTTTAGCCCAGGGCTTCCGCAAGGCTGTGGTGATTGTGGTTGCGATTGAGAAGATGAAAAAGAGCCTAAAAGCACTTCAGCTTTTCACGGATGATGACCTGATGGACATCTTCAACACTGTCTTAGGTACAGTATGAGAAGCGTCTGCCTCCTTGGTCTTCGTTACCATGGGAAATCCCAGCAAGGCAGAGGAGGACCACACACTTCATCAGGCACAAGCATCCACCGTGAGACACAGGTGGCGGCGGCAGCAGTGGCTGCTGCTGCTCCACCATCACTCCCGAACTAGACAGTGGTGTAGCAAATGTTCAGGTGCAGGAGCACATGATGGCAGTCTGTAAACACACAACCACACACAAAGGAACCTAGGAAGTTGTCTTATTCCGAGTCAGACCCTTGGTCCATCTAGCCCAGTAATGCCGGCACTGACTGGCAGCAATGGCTATCCAGGGTTCCAGGCAGAAGTTTCCCCTTGCCCTACCTGGAGATGCTGGTGTGGATTGAACCTGGGACCTTCTGCATGTACTCGGTGGCTGAGCAAATAATGTGATACTATGCATAAGCTTCATTGGATTCAGTGGTGCTTATTCCTGATAGTATAGATTCAGCTCAGAAAAGAGTGAGCTTTTACAAAAGCCAGTTGAAATACAAACTTTAGCTTTTATTTAGAAATGTAAACAACCTTGCAAAAAAACAATTTTTTTTACCACATTAACTGCTAGAGTAAAGTAGGATCATCAAAGGAAAGGGGTGGGGGAAGTATCCACCTTCTGCTTGATTATTTTCTTCTTTTTCCAACTTCCACCATGCTAATCTGTCACACACAATAGAGCCTTTCAATTATCTTAATGCTCTGGCAGATGACAGCGCTGTTCCTACTCTGAAAAGGGTCCTGGAGCTGTGCTCCCCCCATGCCGCCAGACCACGGGCTCTAGAAGGAAGCCAGGGGAAGCAAGAGTCTTCGGGCTACAGTGGGGAAGGATGAAGAGGAAACAAGGGCTCTGCAACTAGAGTTATTTGGGGGGTGGAACAGGTCCCACAGAGAATGTGATCTCTTTCAACAGTTCAGGGAGGGAGGGGGGAGCTAATTCCAATGAAGAACCCAGAGGAGGGTCATGGCGGCAACACCAGCAGCGATGTTGTGTTTCAGTGATGTTGTGTTTCAGATCAAAATGTATCTCAACGTGCAGGATTTTTCTTTCTTTTCAGAACCAGTAGATTTTGACACCTCTGAATTCACATATGCATCGGATTCCACCTACCAGTTCTCCGAAGACGTCTGCTGTGATATCCAAGACATTGAGCACAAGTCTCTGGTCGTACAAGAGCCTGCACAGCTGGTGGCCGTACACCTGCAAGGCCCCAACATCAGCCACGCAGGTAAAGCCTCAGCAGTGGCCCATTTCCCACCAACCCCTGCTGTGGCTCAGTCCTAGAGCAGCCGAAATAGACCAGCTGGCTCTTTCCTGCCCAGCTTCAGTCCAAACAGAAAGCTTAACCTTGGTTCTTGCCACTGATACCATTTCCCCATATTTTTCAGTGAGGCTAAAAATGTCTGTATATCGCCCAAAAATGGAGCCGGGCATGGAAAAAACCCCCGTTGCCCTGAGCATCAAGGGGAGGAAACTTTATCTGTCATGCGTGCAGAAAGGAGGGCAGCCAGTGCTGCAGCTGGAGGTGAGTGGCGTCTTCTTACCTGCTGCTGTTTGGAAATCAGGGTAAGGGGCGCTCGAGCAAGGCAGTCCTGGGATACGCCCCTTTCCCTAGGTGACTGAGGAGCAGGAGTCCCTCCACAAGGGCACCCATGGCTCCATCTCTTCTACCGCTCCTCTGCTTGGTGCTGATGGTGCTCTTGTCCTTGAGGAAGGAGACTCTGCTGCTTCAGGGGGGGCTGTAGACATACGAAACAGAAGCCCACCCCAGCTTTTCTGAGCCCACCCTCACCCCCACCCCCACCCTCACCCCTCTTCAGGATGCAAAGCAAATACAGTAAGTTCCACAATGATTCTGTTGATTGCTTTGCCCCTGAGCTGAACATTCCTTCCTTGCCTTATTTTTGATTGATCGATCAATCGATTGATTGAAAAACTGAAGAACTAATCCAGAGAGGAAGAGAAGTGACCTCATAATATCATGGCAAGAAAGCCAATCACCTGGCATCAACTGCAGAGAGGAGGAAAGGGGGGGAGGGGCTTGTGGTCCTTAAGAGAAAATCATGGACCAGGGTGGGAGGATGAAATAAGGCCACTCACAGCAGGCTCGGGCTCAGTTATGCATGTCTGGATCCACCATCAGTCCCCGTAAATGAGCTCCGCTACCTTGCAGTTTCAGTAGCTTCCTAAGACTCAGACATTACCTAAAAGCCATGGCTGCTATGAATTAAGGATTAGAATCATAGAGTTGAAAGAGCCCAAAGTCCTGCCCAGCGCAGGAGTCCAGTTTAAAGCATCTTTGACTCATTTCTTCTTGAATGCCTCCAGTGACAGAGAGACCCACAACCTCCCTAAGCGATTGTTTCCATTGTCTGGCTGCTCTGACCGTTAGGAAGTTTTTAATGATGTTCAACCAAAATATGCCTTCTTGTAACTTAAGCCCATCACGTCCTACAGTCTTGGATTGAGCACACATTGTGCCTGTCTTCTGTGTGATGACCCTTTAGGTACTTGGAAAGTGCTGTCAGAGGCCCCCTCCGTCGTCTTCTCAAGGCTAAACATACACAGTTCCTTCAATCCTTCCTCGTACTACTTCGTTTCTAGTCCCCAGTCATCTTTGTTGCCCTTCTCTGAACTTGTCTCACACTGAACTAGCTTGCTTATCAGAATATCATGGGGCACATTGTCAAATGCCTTGATGTCAAGTTATATTATGTCCACCAACGTTTCCATAATCTACTAAGGAAGTTACCCAATTGAAAAATGAAGCAAGGTGAGCCTGGCAAGACTTGTTCTTGACCAATCCATGATGACAACCCACGCGCATGTAGTAGCCAACGTCACCTGCAGGGTAGCATCGGAAAATGCTGAATGCCATCGCTGCAGGCCATGCATCTGCTTCAACAACAGCAGTAGTAGAAACAGGGAAAAGATGAGGCCTGGTAGTGGACCAGATTTCTAAGTAACATCTAGCTTGACCCTTATGAGTATAGTTAATTGTTCTTTGCTTTGAGGATCTGTGAGGCAATGGAATTTGATAGTGCTGTAAGAAGATGGGGTGAACAGAAAGTTGCAAAGACCACTCCAGGGAATAAATCCTGTGATTGCTGCTTATGCACATTAGGGTGAAAAATGAGTTCAGCCAAAAGGCTGTCTCCTGCATAGCATTACTATAACACCCAACCAAGGTCATCTATCTATCTCTCTTGAAATGAGAGCTTCAAATGAGGAGATGGATGGATGGATGGATGTCCAGAATGAAAGGCAGATTGTAAAGAAGGGGTGCAGAATCTTCAGACTACGGGGCACATCAAGCCAGCATGAATTTATCAAGACCAAATCTTGCCAGACTAATCTTAATTCGTTTTTTAATTGGATAGTTACCCAATCGAGGTTCCTCCTGGGGGAAGGTCTTAAGCTCAAAGCCCCATCTCCTGGTGAAAGCCTTCAGGGGGCGTCCCGCTACTATCTCTGATCTGAGTCAATGTACAGAATACGATGGTGCCTAGGTCAGCTCCCCACCCAAAGAAACCCACACCTGTCACTTCAGAAGAGATTCTTCCAGTCTAATCATCGGCTCCACTTTTTTTATCTGCAGGAGGACAACATCCAAGGGGACCTTGACAAATCTACACGAGGCCGCTTCCTTTTCTACAGAGTTGACATTGGAAGGCACACAAGGTTTGAGTCGGCTGCCTTCCCTCACTGGTACATTTGTACCTCCTCCGAGTCTGATGAAGCTGTTAGCATGACTAACCAGCTTGGGGAAGTCTACATTGTGGATTATAAGGTCACAAACGAGTCCTGACGAGTCCTGTTTTTGTACTTTCTACAGCTGATACTTGATATGACTTGTTGTTCAATTGACTGTACTATGTAAGGTCTTCTTTCTCTGGAAGGGAACAGAAGTCTCCTAGAATCTAGGGGGAAGCACTTAAGGTTGTGAGAACTCTTTATAAGAAATTTCCTCACTGGTTCTCAATATTAAAAAGACACAAGTAGTCTATGAAATAGACTGCTGTCTCCCAAATTCTATTGAATGTGCTATTTCAGTTGTATTGTTTGTGGAGTAAGGGGGAGAGAGAGATCTCCCCCTACTCCATATTATAAATGATTATTTATATTTAATGAATGTATTTATTAATGAGGATGTATATTTAATGAATGTATTTATTAATAATTTAATAACTATTTTGCCAGTTTGTTTTGGCTGTTTGAATAAAGTTTCTGGACAGAATCCAAAGTGCTGGTGTTATCTCTACCTATAAAGCTGAAAGTATGTGAGTGGATGTATGCCTGGAAATGTTTACCCACTTCCAGATGAGTTAGAAACTTGAAATTTGGCATGCTGATAAGTCTGCCTGTACAATGTACCAGAAAAATCTAAAAACAAGAATTTTGCGGTTTTAAGTATTTTTAAAGAATTTAGTAAAAGGTTAGGGTTGCTCCGATATTGCGGTGGAGGTGGGGCCAAGATAATTGCGCCCCCTGATTGGGCGCTATCGCTGAGACAGGGGGGAGGGGGCGGTCTAGCAAGCCTGCACAATAAAGACAAATAGTTTTTAAAAGAGCCACTAAAGCGAGGCACAGGGGGGCCAGGGCCGGGGCCAGGGTGATCCAACGATCCTCCACCTCCCTGGACCCATGAACCTGCGCAATACAGACGAAGTAAATAGGGGCAAGGGCAGAGGGGAGGGGACCATCCAGCAAGCCTCCGTCTTGCTACACCCGTGAGCCTGTAAAATACAAGAAATTTTTTTTTAACCGCCCCCCCAAAAAACTAAAGCAGGAGGCACCCCCCACTAGCCACTGAACATCATATCCCACTGACCTGCCTCTGGCTGCCCTGTTCCTCTCCCCCTCCCCCTTTTTTAAAAAAATATATATTTGGAAATGCAAACCTTTGCATTTACAGATAAAAAAATTAAAAATGGGGGGGGGAGGAATGGGGCAGCCAGAGGGAGGTCAGAGGGAGGGGAGCCAGGTTTGGGTGCCGTGCATCCCTCTATTCCTCCCCCTCCGGCTGCCCTGTTCCTTCCTTCCTTCCCTCCCTCCCTTCCCCCCACAGTGCTTGGCGCCACAGTGGTGGCAGCAGCGGCAACCCACTCTCGCGCTCCTTCCCATGAAGATGTCAGGAAGTAGCGCAACTGCAGGAGCCCAAGGCCTTGTGGCCCCATCAAGACAGGGCCCCGATAAACTGAAGCTGAATCCCAAAGACAAAAGCTCTGTGGATTGGTGATTCCCGAGTCTGGGAATTGGGTAAGCAACCTGTTCTGCATTAGGTTGCACTCACTCTGATGGAGTACCTTGGGAGTACTCCTAGATCATCCTTCTCACTAGAGGCCCAGGTGGATTCTGTGGCCTGGAGTACTTGGGGTCAGCTTCAGCCGAACCACCAGCTACGGGCTTTCCTGGATAGGGACAACCTAGCCACAGTAGTCCATGCGCTGGTAACTTCCCGATTAGACTACTGCAATGCACTCTACGTGGGGCTGCCCTTGAAGACAACTCAGAAGTTGCAGCTAGTGCAAAGCGCAGCAGCTAGTCTGCTCACTGGATCAGGTGTTGTGTCTAATCCCGCTTCCCTTGGACAGGGTGAAGGACCGTCAGACAATAATTCAGAGTCCGATTCTGAGGCCGAAGAGACGGCGCAAGAGACGTCCCAGCCAGTACCAGGAGTGGGGGAGTTGGTTCCCACGGGGTCTTCCCCAGCTGCAAATGAACTTTCTTTCGCCAGCTCTTATCTCTGATGGTGTAAATAACCCCCAAGCTGAGAATCAGGCTTCTTCCAAGGAGGAGGGCATGGAAAGCCTGGTGGATGCGCGATTCGGCGGAAGTCGGCCAGGGTGATTGCTCTGAACCGACTTGGTCAGGACCAGTCTCCCAGAAGGCCTACTGAAAGAAATGGGCTTTCCCTTTCCTTGAAGGAACAACTGGTTCGCTTACTTTGCATAATCTGGCCTAGAGGGAAAATTTCCCTAGAAGGTTTAGACTCCCTTCAGCTGGGAGAAGGTGTTTATTGCCTGAATAAAGCTTTGTGGATTCTGTGGCAGAGCTCTTTATGGACTTCCAATAACGCAAGGGGCGAGAGGGATGCCACAACAGGTCTTAAAAGAATTGCACTGGCTGCCTATACGCTTCTGGTCGGAATTCAAGGTGTTGGCAATGACGTTTAAAGTCCCAAATGGCTTGAGACTGGAGGGAACGCCTGCCCGAGGTCTGAGATCCGTTGGAGGAGCCCTACTCTGCATCCCACCAATGCAATTGTTCACTTTTTAATGCACTTTTAATTTTGCACTTTTGAACATGCTCTGAATTTTACAGTGGCGTTCTCACGTTTTTAAAAAATGCTTCTATTAGGGAGAAATTACATCCAAAAACGTTCAGAAAATGGCTTACAAGGAAAGAGGGAGGAAAAGGGCTGCCTTAGGCAAAACCGTACATGACTTACATGCCTCACCTGGAATTCGCCTTCCCCCACCCCCCACCGCAGAGTTGGCATGTTCCTCCCGCTGCCCCCCATAGCCCCAAGCTCTCTTCCTCCTTGGCCCCTGCCAGGCCCCATCGGCCCTAGAGGTGAGACGGTTGGGGATGCCTGCCCGAGGCGCATCGCTCCGCACCGCGTCGTCTGCCATCCCGGCGCCCAGGGGACCCCCGCGGGGGGCGGGGGGGAGAGGGAACAAAGAGAGGCCCCTTCCCTCCACCCCCACCCCCACCCCCGAGTCATGGGGGGAAGGGCTCTTCCTTTCTAAGGGTCAAGGGCTAGTAGGTGGAGGGGGGTGGGGTGGGGCGGCTGCAGCCGGAGCCCCCCCTCCTCTCCTCCCTTCCCGGGCGCGCGCCGCAAGAACGCCCTCCCACCCGCCTTCCCCGCGGGCCACAGCCAGGCGTGTGCAGCAGCCTTTCCGGGCAGCGGAGGGAGGAAGCGCCCCGCGGCTCCGCCCCTCGCTTCCCATTGGCCCCTTTGAACGGGCACCGACACCAAGGGCGCGGCGGGGATCGCGGTGCGCAGCGCGGCCATGGAGGCGCCTCGGCCCGGCGCGCCTCGGCGCCCGGGAGACGCTGCTGCTGCCGCCGGTGAGGACCGCAGAGCATGTGCAGAGTGCACCTCCCGCCCTCGCCGTCGAGGCCGGGAAGGGCCGGTGGCCGGGAGCGCGCGATCCCTCACCTGGCAGCGCCCTCCGTCGCCCCAGAGCAGGCGGCGCCGGAGCCCCGCCCCTCCTCCCTGCGCGGGCCTGGGGGCTGCGAGGGCCGTGAGAAGACGGGGGCGCCCCCCCTGCTCCCCTGGAATAAGTTGGGGGGCGCGACTGCGTTGCTCCTTTCCCTGGGCCGCGCAGGGGGGTGGGCGGGGGCTGCTGCTCCCACATGGGGGGTGGGGGGCTTCTCTCCTTTTGGATGGGATTTCTGCATTGCGCTCTAACCCACTTTGAATCTCTTGCAGAGGAGCGATGGAGAAAACTGCAAGACTATTTAGCAGCCAAGGGAAAGCTGAAGCAGCCAAGTACAAAGTGAGTCTGGAGAGAATATTGGGATTGGAGGTTGGCAGCGTTTATTCTCTAGGTCGGGTGTGTGTCCCACCCCGCATCCCACCCGCCACCCCCAAACCCCCTCTCCCAAGCAGCTGTGAGCAAACAAAGATGCATCGTCCCATAGGGGACACCTGCAACATGTCATTTTGCCCTGTTTTTAGAGCTACACAGAGAGCAGAAGCAGCTTTGCATTTTAAACATTGTGTCACCTGTCCAGGCACTCACACACACACACATATGCCGCAAGCAAAGCGAGATCAGGACTTTTCCTGCCGTTTTCTTAACTAGCCTTATTCACAGGCTGCCAAGGACTATGGGGGCAACGCAGTCCTTGGCAAGGGGGTTGTTTTTGCCCCCACCCCACCAAACCCCGATTTTCCTGATGGGGTACCTTTAACCCCCCCCCCCCCAACAAGTCAATGGAGATCAGCTCCACTGACTTGCTTAGGGGATTTAAAGCGCAACTCTTTTGTTTTCGTTTATTTCCCAGGAAAACAAAGGATACCATTTTCCCCTGCGTGCAAATTTGAAGCCCCAGTTACAGACATGGGGAAAATCACAGGGAAGAGCCGGCCAGGTTCCCAGTCCCGGTTTGTGCAAAAACAGCACCAAGGATGTATATTAACAGAATGGGACCCAATCGTGATTGCGATGGGAGCTGGGAAGGGGGGGTAATGGGCAGCGGCTTGAGCACACTGGCAAACAGCAGTGGCGCTCCACTGGACAAGAGCAGCAGGGGTTTCTGCCACTCTTGCCTCACAACTCTGTAGGCCAGTGAAATAACCCACAGTAATTGCCAGACCGCATGATAACTCACGATGGCTTAAATAATATACAAATATACAAATAAACCATTGTGGATTTCAAAAATTCCGCCAGATGACATGATAACCCATGATGGATTAAATAAGCCACCATGGGTTATTTAACTCATTGTGGGTTATCGTGACATCTGAACCCAGTCATTCCCTGGAGCTCTGTCCTCACACCTCCACAAACAGGACAACTGCAAGTTTGGTCACATTTTTTTTGCCTTGTAGTAGTTTTTCATATATGTCTGTTTCTGGAATTATTTTCAAAACATATTTTTTCCATGCTTAACAGGCCCTACTTAAAGGACAAGACCAGTCGGCAGAATCTCGCACCCTCCAAACCAGAGCCTGTAAGTGCTCCAGAAGACTCTCATACCTAAGGCCGGGAATCCCTCCTGTTCTAGAGCTACAGCAGTATCAGGGGGCAGATTTGAGGGGGAAAGGCATGGGGTTACCTTCAAAGGGGTTACTCACCACTTTGCATGTGTCTGTCATAGTTTGAGTTCTCCATCTTTGATTTTTAAGACTGTTGTTTGCATCTTCTGTTTCCAGCTTGTTAGCTGCCATATCCCAAGCATGTCAAGAAATGCACAGATAAGGAAGGCTGGACGGGCAGTACCTGCTGACCAAATTCTTCCAGGGAAGAGGTCTGTGTCTTCTGCCCTCTCAGAGCTCCCTGCTAAAAAACTTTCTGAGAAATGGAGCAGGGCAGTGTCATCCGACAAGCATCATTTGTGCCGGCACAGGAAGTCTGGAAGTCTGGCAGCCCCCAGGGCTGTGAATAGCGTGAAAAACTGGAGCTGTCTGTTGAAGGACTGCCAAGGAAAGGCGGAGCGTGATAAAAAGGACGGTGGGGCCAAGATTGTTCCGCAACTCCCAAAGGGGGCTCGGCCTGGGCTCGGCCTCAAAGCCAAGCCCCAAGTCTTCTCAAAACAAGCATCAAAGGCGAGCAGGCAGGCTACAGGGAGCCGTGTCCCTGGGAAAAGCCCAGCGTGGACCAGGCAGGCTGTTGAGACACAGGTCGGAGGGAAAGCCCAAGAACCTCCTGCTGGTTTTAAAGAGCCAGGTAGCCCTCAGAGACAAGTCCGTGGCACCTCACAGCTTGGCAGGTCCTCTGCTGCTTCTACACCGGTAGTTCAAAGCCGAGGCCAACTTCCCAGGGCCATGAAGCAATCCATGATGAATCCACAGGCTGCTGGGGTGCTTGGACAAGGTGGGCCTCTCACTGGAAGGGAAAACACTGCACAGTCAGTCTGCACAGCTTTAAGCGCTCTTCAGAGAGAGCCGTCCATGCAGCATACTGGTGCTGGCCGGGCTTTGCAGGAGCGAAGGCAACCCGATACTACAGTGGAGATGAGAAGGAGGGACTTGAAGCTCACTTCTGGGAGGACTCATTCAGCAGCATGTGGTGACATCGGCCAGGATAGAAGCACAGCAGAGAGGAACCAGCGCAGTCAGGGGATCAAGCCAACGCCCAGGACCGTGGCATCGGAATCCAGGCGTACCACCTCTCCACGCGACACAACCAATACAGCTGTTGGCTCTCTGAGCCATGGCAGAAGCGCAGCCAAATCAAGGCAGCCCATGTTGGGGGCAGGCCAAGCCCCCAAAACTCCTCCACACTCGCAGGATCGGAGGCAGGTTTGAGCCAAAGCGCGTTGCATTTGCTCATGCAGTCCAGTAACCTGCCCTGATGCTGTTTGAACAAGATCATCTGAAGTCAAACTGGAGCAAAGCCCTTGGTTGGCTAATGGGCTGCTCTTTCTAATGCCTGCCTCAGCTTGTCCTTCTCAGTAGAGACGTCCCAGGAGATTTCTCCATCTGCACCTTATGCTGCGGAGTGTCCTGATATAGGGTGGGGCAATACATGACAAACAGAAGGACAAGGTGTTTGTGCCCAGCTTTCGTTGCTGTTTTGATTCGGAGGGCAAAACGCTTCAGTATGTTCCCCGTGATTAGTATGAGGCACTCTGCCCCTTTCAAGCTTTCAGCCTGGAAACAGCAAGCTTTACAGAAGTTTTGGACTTCAGCTTCTGTAAGCCCCTTCCAGAAAGGCCAATGGTCAGGAATGATGGGAGTTGAAGTCCAAAACATCTGGAAATCTAGCTTCTCCCCCCCCTCCACCTGCCTGTGAGCACTTCCTATGTGAGTACATTTACTTGCAACTGGGCATTCCAGACTACAGCTTGAAGTGGTTCCCCTTCTTCATCCCATTTATTTTGTTTGCGTGTGCAGGATACCAAATGGATCTTCATATAAAATAGAAGCAAACGTGGCAGGCTTGCAAAGAGCCCTTGACCAAATGAGGCCCAGGGAAATATGCTGATGGATGAGTCAAAAAGGAAAAAGAGAGAGAGAGCCTGCTGTGAGTCAGCTGCAGCCTTGTCTTGGCTCTGCCTTTTAAATATTGCTTGCAATCTTATCCATCCATTTAATGCCTGCAAGAGGCAAGTGATCAAAACCAGGCTTGGGACTGCTGCCTCTGAGGTGTAGTGAGGACAACCTAATGAAATCCCCTTCTTGTTCCTCAGGGAGCTGCTGGCGCAGTGGTTGGCATCCCGGGGGAAATGCTACAGGCGGCCACCCATGACCCTGCGTGCTCAAAGGCGGCCACAGAAGGGAAAGGAGGGCCTGAACCTCTCCTTCTGGAGCTGCATGGAGGAGGAAAAGGCCAAAGAGAGAGAGCAGCTCCGCTTGACCAATAAGATCAGAAGCCTCTTGACAGAGTGCCTGAAGCTGGCTGAAGAGGTGGGCGGCTCTGGGACTCTTGGCTGCCAGGGTGCAATTCTGAAATGTCTCAGACCTCTAAAAGTGACACAGCCCTGGCTTTGACTGCGCTTGTCCCTTTCCCTCTTTCTTTGAGTCCACCTGCCGTTTAGAGCAAAGGGACTCCAGTTTTTCCCTACAGCAAAATGATGAAGCGACAGGTCAGGAGAAGCCACAGCTATATTGTGGGATCTGGACAACAACAGGCAGAAAGTTCTGCAAACTTAGCCAGTGATAAGAGGCATCCATTGCCTACAAATCGCTGGCATGCAGAAAGCACGTCCCGGCAGCCCAAACCTTCTTGCGGTGGCTCTGCAAAGCAAAGGGAGAGCAGAGGACCGAGGAATAAGTCAGTTGGACAGGGGCTTGGTTGTTGTCCTGTGCACACACGAGGAGCCCTGAGTTAGCAGGGCCCTAAAACGGGGTCTGGATTTGGGCCCCCGCCCCAATCCATGGAAATGACCAAACAGCCACCTAATTTCACTCAATCCTTGCGCCTTTCCAGAAAGAGGGCTATGTTAATCCGTTGCAGCAACACCAACAAAAGATCTTCAGGCTCCTTAAGGACTTAAGAAATTGAAATAAGCTTTAGCGGCCGAGAGACCATTTTTACCTAATAGTTGATATATTTCATTTCAGCTGTGGTTCAAAGTAGTTTAGGCTTTCTCAATACAAAGTGAGAGGAGTATTAAACATCAAGAAGTTGTGTCGCCTATAGAAAATCCTTTCAGAGCCAGTTGCATGGGCTCCTCTGCCTGCAGGATGTGAAAGTTCCTTTCTTGCCCACCTGAAACTCAGCTGGCTAGGTGGGTGTTGCTGGGGAAGGGGGCAAGACCCCATGTGCTGTGCAACCAGCACCATGCTCCAGTAACAAGCAGAACTTGCCTGAAATCAAGTAAAGGAGCATGATGCAAGGTGCACCCAGCTGCTGGCGCAAGAAAAGCCTCCCAGCACCCATCCTTGGCAGCCGTGTCAAATATTCGGTCATTTGTGCGCTGATTTGATGCTTCCGTGGCACGACTGGGCATTATTAAGAGTCTCCAGGTCCGCAAGGCACGACTTGCAATGGAATCCACCCTCTTGAGCGTCATTCCTTTGGTGTAACGACTTGCGGGAGGAAGTGCTGTAAGCGAAGGCCTGGTGCATGGGGACGTGGGGGAGAGGTTGAGATCCTGGCAAGCAGGGCTGGGCTGTTCGCTTTGGGTCGAGAGAGGAAGGAGCAGCCGTGGAAGCTAGGAAAGGGCTGGCCGGACGGCCTAGTGTGAGGCTCACAGCGCTGCCCTTCCTTGACCTCCATGTCCCCTTTGCTTAGCAGTGGCCTCAGTCTGAGCTCCTGTCCAGGATATTTCACCTCTGATCTTGGCTTTTCTCTTATGACTCCCTGTTGCTATTGTTCTTGTTCTTCCTCCTCAGGGACTTTCGTCAGAGGATCTCCTTGCCATGGTTTCCCGCATCCCAGAGGCAGAGAAGTTTGCCCAGTTCTGGATCTGCAAAGCGCGGCTGCTGGCGCGACAAGGTGCCTTTGACGTGGCGGGGCTGTACGAAGCGGCTGTTTGTGCTGGAGCTGTGGTGAGTGGCGCTCTGTTGCCGTTGGTGTCTTGGCTGCTGCGACCGAGAGGCACGTTGTGCAGAGGATGCCAAGGCAGGCTGCTCAGTCTGGCGAAATGCTTCGTTTGGACTCAGTCAGGCCACGTGCAGGTCCTGAAAATGTCCTGGCCATTTAAAAGCTGACCCACTTGTAGAGCTGTGAAGCGAGCTGAACCAGGGCTGCCCTATGCTGGGCTGTCCGGCCTCGTTTCCACGTGCGCCTCGCTTTTCTTCCCAACGCATGTAAAGCCGGCGGGCACAAAGGGGTCCGAAACCAGAAGAGGATCTTGTAGGTCTTGTTTGTGAGGTGTGCTAAGGCCTTTGGCACTGTGGCACCGTTGCCCCCCCAACCTCAAGGTCCCACAACCCAGAGACCCCTGAAACAGCACCGCTGTGGCCGTTGCCACGCCGTTGCCTTCCTTTCCCGCTCTCCTTTCTGCAGAGAGGAGGTTGGGGCTGGGGCAGAAGAAGCAACGGCGTGCTCTGCCTCAAGGCAGCTGCCCACCCAGTGTGACCTGCACCTTTGCTCTGCAGCATCTCCCACCCTCATTTTGGTGAGGTTGGGTTTGTTACTCTTCGAGAAAGGGTTTGCTGATTGCTGCTGTCATCCCTCCCTGGGGGTTTGGGAAGGAGGGGACCAGCCAGCCCCCTTTTCTTCCTCTCCTCTAAGTTTCGCAGCATCTGACAGGCATGCTGGGCAGTGAAGCCTGTTGAGCCAAAGGGAGAATGGGCAGCAGGCATCCGGCAGTGTCGGCACGAAGGGAACAAACAGACTTATCCCTGTTTCTTTGGGGGAGGGGGAACAGAAAGAGGCCCATCCCTTCCCTTCCTGCCACCTGGCAAACAGCGGGGGCAGAGTGTGTCTTGCCAAGGCCTCCTCAAACCTGGCAGGGCCACTGTTTATGCATGGCCAGCTGCTGGAGGCCCTTACGGCAGAGCGGGCCGAAAGTAGCTCTCCGGATGCTTTGGGCTTCAATGCCCAGCATTCTTGGCCATTGGCTATAGTGGCAGGGGCTTCTGGGAATAGGAATCCTAAAGATCCGGGAATCTACCTCCTCCCTGCCCCTGCTTTATGGCAGCAATCCAGCAGGCTCTTTTCCTACCTGCCCTATAGGGAAGGTCTGACCTGACTTTCCAGAGGGAGCGCAGCCCCAATCCAAAACAGGCGATGAGCCCGTCTCCCAGACCCGGGAACCACTGGCCCACAGGGCTTCTGTCTGGCCAAGGTTCAGCTTCATCTTATTGGCCCTTGTTCAGCCTTTCACGGGGTTCAGAGGTCACAGGGAAACAGCTAGCATACTGAAGGCGCTTTGCTTCGATTTCCCTACTGGCCATTCCCAGCGGCTTCATTTTGAACAAAATCATTGGGAACTGCATCGCTCAATTGCCAAGGGGCTTAACTTTTATTAACACAAAGTTATCAGGGCATGTGTTTGGTCACATTGCTTCAAACACCTTGACCAGCTCGCCAGGCCACAGGAACTGGAACTGACGGCACAGAATCGGGCAGACTGGAACTGCGCTTACGACACCATCAAGTTTGCCGTTGTAGCGATTTTCCTGTGACTAGTGATTTTGTCCTCAAATGCAAAAAGGCCACAGCTGGTCCTTGAAGGGCCCAGGGCTCTGTTTGTCATGCCTCCGCCGGAGTCCTCGTCATCAGAGGACGAAGGGGGAGGACAAGCTCCAGCAGATCCTGGGGAAGGGACTAGCAGTTCTGCCGGGTGGTTACTCAAGGACACAATAGAGGCAGCAAAGGAGGCCCTAGCTGCCTGTATGACTGCACAGTAGGCTCAGTTTTGTGCTCTAGTGGCCTAGTGAGCATCTGCTTATGTCACAAGAGGTGCTGCCATCTCTAAAACTGATGTCGCTCGGCTGCCACGTGGAAATCAGTGGCATCCTTCAAGCAAGACTATAAATGGAATACCTTTGCCTTGGTACTCCAGCAGTAGGGTAAATTGCAGGGATATCATTGGCAGTGAGGGGCCTGCCCTTTGTGGGCATCTCCCGATCTCCTATCCAAGGATATCCTCTTCCACTGCAGGAAAAAAGAGCGTTGGGATTTGCATCAGTCCATTTTCTGCAGTGGGTGGAGGATATACTCCCCTCCCTGAAGCGAGTACTTCTTGCTGCTGGGTGAGGTTCAGGGGTTTTCTAGTTGACAGGTGGTGTTTGTTCTGCTTTCCACGTTATTTCTCTGCTATGAAATCACCTTGGCTCTGGAGCTTTTGAGGGCATTTTCTCCTTGTTTTGTCCGCGTTGCTGAGGCAGCTTCTGAAACTGGGAGTCGTTTGCTCCTCCAGGGAATCCACTTTGAACCTAACTTACCTATTCTGCCCATCTGAGTGAGTGGGTGGAGCAACCCATCCCAGGATATCCTCCTCTACCACAGAAAGCCTGTTGTAGTAAGTCCCAGCATTCCTTTCTCAAATGTGTGTGGAATAGCAATTAACAAATGGGTGCGTTCCATCACCAACTGGAGCACATTAAGTCCCCTGGTCCATAACCTCATAGAGCTAGGATGTTCCACAATCTCCAAAGCCAACTGATCTGGACCTAAACGATCTCTCTGGCAACTAGTTTTGGCTCTAAACCTGAGGGTTTAAACCCCAGACTGGGAGGACTGGACTATAAAGCAGTGGATCCGGTGAGATCCTCCTGCTGGGCCAGGAGTTCTTCGCTCCCACGTGCGCCCTCCAGAGCAGCAGCAGTGAAAGGGTGCGATGCAACTCGGGTTCTGGGGCCTTTGCTTTGTGGTGGCGGCTTTTCTTTTCCTTTAGTTTTGCTTCTTTTTTCCTCAGCCACTGCAGGACTTGCGGGACGTCTTGGTTGGTATCCTGAAGGATGCAAGTGAGGCAGGGCAGCAGGGTAAGTGATGTGCTGAAGGAAGGAACTCCTGGGTTGGCTGCAGCCCCTCAGCTCACCTTGCTGAGGGACGAGAGAAGAGGTGGGAAAGGCTCCACTCTTCAGGAATCGCCCGTGGAAAGGGCCAGAGAGATTTCTGCCGCCCTTCCGGAATCACATTCCTTCCAGACCTCCCTTTGCTTTCTGCGTCTGACCTTGGGGCTTTGGGTGGCATCTTCACCAGTCCATCAACCCCACCCACCCAATCCACACCAAATGAAGGGAAATGAAAATATAAGAGGACATTTTCCCCCCTCTCAGCTCCCAGAGGACTTCTGGAAAATAGATTTTAAGTCATTTGACTGGAAATGGGGGGGGGGGGGGGGGCAGTGCAGCCTGGCTGAGGCCTTTTGCTTATGTTATGTTAACAAGAAAGGCTTTTTGCAGATAGCGCAAGAGGAAGCATTCAGTTCCTACTTAACTTCTGTGCCAGATGTTTTAAACTTCAACGTCTGTAATTCTGCCGTCCATAACATCTGGAGGACACCCCTGAACTGGGGCCTCTGTCCCAACACCCTGAAAGGGCAAGTGGGCGTCTTGGGCAACATTCTTAGGAAGCCAGGGCAAGATCCCCAGTTTGTGGCGCCGTTACGTCAAACACTTCCTGCAGAAACATCCTAAGACCATAATGAAGGCTGTGTCTTCTTTGGTCCCAATTGGAATATGGTTTAATTGTGCTATTTTTAACGTTATGCTGAATACGTTGTGGTCTTTGTGTATAAAACTAGTCATTTTAAGTCATGCTAATCTTATTATGGCTAAATGTACTGTAAAGCACCATGAGTTTCCTTCATGATAAAGGCAATCCGTACACTTTTTACATACAACATACAGAGCTTCTTTATCAATTCTGAATTTTTTATGTTGGTGGGTTTAATCTGGCGATGGGGAATGTCCAGCTGGAGAACTGAGCCACCGTTCTAATCCAGTCTGCCCTGGATTAAGAGGGGCTCGTTCCATGATGCTGCATGGCTGAGAAGGGGGGCGGAGGCCTCTAGAGCAAGGAGGCGCCCAGCTGCCTTGCAATTGCCAGCATGAGCAATGGGCACTCAGGGCACTTCTGAAGGCAGGAGCCTCACTGGGCATGTGGAGCTGCTTTTGTAAATGGGGCACGTTGCTTCCAGCCGAAGAATCGTGTCCTCCCTTACCCCAATGTACCTGCAGCTTCGAGGCTGGTGAGCTGAGGGTGCCCATTGCTGGGGAAGTGATAAGGCCTGATCCTGTCTCCCGCTTCTGTCTTGTGAGGAGGAATAAGATGGCTTTGGTGCTTGGAGTGCCATTCACTTTGTGGCCTGAGAAGCCTGTGGGTGGAAGGAGCCCTGCCGGGTCAGACTAGCAGGTCTCCCATTCTCCCTGATCGAAAAAGAGCAGAGTAGGGCAGAATCTCCTGCACAACATCTCACTTGAGGGTTACGGGCTTTGGTTGAAAAGCTGCGGACTTTAATTAGGGTGACCCAATGGAAAGGAGGACCGGGGGGGGGGGGCTCCTGTATCTTTATCAGTTGCATAGAAAAGGGGATTTCAGCAGGTGTCGCTTGTATGGTGAAATTCCCTCTTCATCACAACAGTTAACGCTGCAGGAGCCCTGCCCTCTTTTGTATCTGGTCAAGAGGGCAGGGCTCCTGCAGTTTTAACTGTTGTGATGATGAGGGAATTTCATCATCATTATTATTAGTCTGTATCTAGTTTCCATCCGGGGAATTGGTTCTTGGGTATGTTCTTGTATTTTACTCTTCTTGCTCTTTCCATTCCCTGACCCCTAACTTATAAACTTCTCCCTCAACGCCAATCCAGAAGACCTGGCTGAAGGTGCTGCGACACCAGGGAGGTTTTCTCCAAGAAGCTGGTAAAACCCTGAGGAAGTGGCAGCAGCAGCAACAAAAGGCGGCTGGGTGCATGTCCCGGCGCCCGGCCCACCTTTACAGGGGGGTAGAAAGTTAACCATGTGCTCTCCTAGACTGCTCTGGACAGGGAAAGGCCGGGCCCAGTCCTCTTCCTCTGCACCCTGGTGTCTTCTAGAATCATCTTCCTGTCTTTCACTCTTTGCTGCTCTTCCTCCCTCCCTCCCTCCCTCCCTCTCACCCTCCATCCCCCAGCAGCCATCCCCGTGGCAACCAGGCCGTTCTCTGCTGAGGAGCAGGCTGAGACCAGGCCCCAGTGTCCTGCGGAGGGATCAACAGACCAGCCCATCTCCACAATCAAGCTCCAAGTTGTTCCACTGTTCAGGTGAGGCCCGCCTGTTCTGCGCCGCTGCCCTCTTTCCTGCCATAAGCTAGAAGGCTTTGCCTGCCCTTCCCTGTGACCTCTCTGGCTTGCTCCTGAGCTGCGCAGAGCAAGCCTTCCTTGGCCTCAAGGCTAGTCTCCTATCGCAAGCAGGCCGGGACGTTTGCTGGGTTGCGGTTCTGCCAATTTCCCTGTTTCTCGCATAACCTTTTGCGTTGTGTTGGCTCTTACGGGCTTAAAGCCTTGACAGATGGCATAAAGCAGGGGTGAAGCGAAGGTGGATCAGTTTCTGCTGCTCAATTCACAGTAGGTAGGCAAAGATTTCTGGTTCCTGATTGTGGTAGCAATAGCAACACGACCCAACACCACCACCACCACCCCTCAAGTTATACTGCTGAAATCAAGAACACGGAGGAGGGTAACTGGGATGGACATCTTTGTGCTTCACACCCTGTTCTTCAGCTCAGACGTCCGTGTATTTCCATTGCACCAGGATCTGGTGGGTGTAGGTGGATCAGCTGCCTTGGGCCAGCTGGGCCCCAGGTTCTGCACCTTCGTTAAAAAAAGCCAGTCTAGCCTTGTTGGGCAAGGCCTACAGAGCAAGATCCCTTGAGCCAAATCACAGCTGCGGCTGATGTTTAGGGGAGCGTTGTGATGGGAGAAAGTCCAGAGCAGCAGTGGGCAACCTCTGGATATTTTATGCTACAACTCCCATCAGCCCCAGGCAGAATGGCCAGTGGTAAGGGGTTGCTTTTTAAGAACTTGATCTTGAATTTATCCAAGCACCAAGATTTGAAATCTCTTTTGGCACATTTGCATTCACACAGCCCAGTCTGAAGTGTCACGCTGTTACATAGTTGAGGGTTGGCGTGTGACGAGAGCAGCAGCAGGGAATGCACCTTTAACAACTGAGTGGTGGGCAGGAGTTACAGGTGAAACCTTTTCTACTACAAAAATGCAATTGTGGTGGAAGTTTCACCTGTAGTTTCACATTCTGTCTCAGACATCTTATTGGCACGAAGAGGTCACCTGGCCTCGTCACGCTCTTCCTCAGTATGGTAAGATGTATTGCATTTCTATTTAAATTATGAGCAATCTGCATGTGTACATTAATGTCCCCCAGGAGGGGCAACAGGCCCAATCCGCACACCATGTACTGGGGTCAGACAATCCTGCTGGCACTCCTACATGGATCTCAGGGTCCAAAAGCAACCCAGAGCAGATCTCACAAGTCTGCCCACCTCTGGCTGAAAGAAGGACATGGCTTCTGTTAGCCCACGCAGATGTTTCTTCTTCGCTGCCAGAACCTTTTGCCTTCCCAGGTTCCAAGCTTTGGTACTCTGCCTCACACTTGCCCTGCAGCTACCACAGGGACAAGCAAACGAAACAGAGGGACACAACTCTTGCTTGATTTGAATCACAGCTTTTCACTACAAAGTTGTTCTTTTTTTGGCCAAGACATTGGGGCTTTCCGTGCAGAGGAGATGCTGGTCCCAGTGGCCAGGGCAGCTTTCCAGGAAGTGTATTTGTGGGGTGGGAGAGATTTCTAACCTCACTGAGGAGCTGGGTTTCTCTCTCCCTCCTCCCTTCTCTCTGTTCTGCCTTTCAGAGTAAAAGAAGAATCAAGCTACGGGGCGGACATGAAGCTCTTAACTCCGGTGCGGCGTTCCCTGCGGATAGAACGTGCTGTGGCTCGCTATCCCCAGATGCTACAGGACCACGATCCTGTCGTGGCTTCCCTTGATGACATTATGGGTAACAGAAGCCGGTTTGTTTTCCGTAACAATGATGCTTTGCCTGAGGAGGTGGAAACGGCGGAATTTGTGGCTGCCTCCCATTCCCTTGGGCAGAACCCTGCCTCGCAGCCCTGAACTTGTTTGCTCTGCCAAGAAGGAACCGAGTGTAGAGCAGCAGGCCTCTTCCTCAAGAGACTGGCACTCGGCACTTCCTGCCCCTCTCTTTCTCCTGTGTAAATAGGCTGGAAATATATAAATATGATATATCACTACCCGTTCAGAATTTAGGCATCTTTTTTTTCTTGTTTTGTCGCACTCAAAAACCCAATCTGCTATAGAACCGTTAAGAAATGTGGTGTCTTTATCTCAGGGCAGGTTCAAGGACTGGCTGCACAGTAGGGCTGTTTACACAAGGATGAGAAGTGGTCTCAGTGGAAGGCGCCTGAACCCTGCAGGACTTGCTCAGACCCTTCCTGTGTGGTGGGAACAGGCCGAAGAAGGGGTGCTGTGCAAACCGCAGTACATTTCAGAGAGCAGGGAGAGAAACGGGTTCCCTGGCCCTGGCCTTGCTGAACCTGCCCCTGGTCCAACCAAGACCAAAGCTTGGCTGACATGTGCCTATGACCAGTGCATCTGTCAGCTGAGGTGACATCCCGGGAGGTGTGTGTGTTCAGGATGGGGCTGATTTCTCACTTAAGAATCCAGCAACAAACGTGCTACACTGAGCACCAGAACTCTCCTTTGGCCTGGCAAGCAAAGAGCTACCTGCAGCCTCCCCTCTCGCCTAGGAAAGGCTGCCTCTCTTTTCCTTTGGCACTCTTTTGTTTCTCAGGGGTAGTTCTGTGCTAGCTTGCTGAAGATGCTGCAAATCTCTTGCCACGTTGGAAGCCTTTCTGAGCCCACGTGGGCAGCTTCAGCCTTTAGAAGATCCACGTCAGATGTGAGTGTTCCCACTGGCTTGAACCTTGGGATTTATTTCTTTTATTATTTTTTATTACTGCATTTATATCCCGCCTTTTCTCCTCCAAGGAACTCAAGGCAGCGTACATAACCCCCCCTTCTCTCCATTTTATCCTCACAACAACAACCCTGTGAGGTAGGTTGGGCTGAGACTGGCTCAAAGTCACCCAGTGGGTTGCCATGGCCGAGTGGGGAGTAGAACTGGGATCTCCCGACTCCCAGTCCAACACTTTAGCCATTACACCACACTGGCTCTCCAAGATGCTGTGATGTCTTCAGGGAGCCTTGCATGTGCGTGAGGGAGAGGATTTGCCCCTCCCTCCAAAGCAGTGGTGGAAGATGGGGGTCAACTAAGGCTAAGGCTGGAAACGTAGTTAGCGTCAGCCTCAAGTCTCACTTTTGGTCTGTTTTTGTTCTTGAATCCGGGAGGAAAGACAACTGACCAGCTTGCTTTGCTACTCGTCATTTTTGGAAACAATTCTGCAAAGGCAGCATGCTGGTGGTTTCTCCGTGGCAGGCTTGCAGAGAGGAGGCTTCAAAGCTAAGGTGTCAGAAGAAAGCAACTGGAAGGGGCTGGACTGATGCTGCTCAGTGGAAACTTCAGTCCTTGATGGCGGAAGCGACTGACTGGGGTTGACTCCTTTGTGCAAAGCAGAGAAGCCGCAGCCCTGGGCATTGGAGTTTCTCTTCCGGAAGCCTCCTGAAAGGTCCTCCTCTGGCCAGATGGGGCTGGTGCTCCTCCTGCTTCCTGCTGGGAACCGGAGTGAAACCTTTGGCCAACCTCTGGGATTTGGGGAGCTTCACGGGGAGAGGCTTGTTTGTGAAATGGGGGTGGGGGGGTTCAGTGTTCCATTTCAGGATCCCCCTTTGCCAGCCGCCTAAGTCAAGGCCCACGGTGATTTGCCACCGACAAGTTTCCCTTCACCATCACATTTTGAGAAGGGCTGGTGATTCAGTTGTCATCATCCTCGTTGTCACTGGTGTCCTGGAAAATGTTCTGGGACTTCTGTGGGAGAGAAAGGCAGTCTTTGAAGCGCCTTTGTTGTTGGGACAGAACAATTCATATCGACAAGACAATACCCTGCAACCAACCAGACATAACGGTCATAGACAAAAAGGAAAAACACGCAGACCTCATTGACATAGCAACACCGAATGACAAAAATGTTGTTGAAAAGGAAGAAGAAAAGAGAGACAAATATGCACCACTGGCCATGGAAGTCAAAGAACTATGTATGGCAACAGGAAAAGGTCACAATTGTTCTGTTAGTCACATCAGTCACCGGCATCACATCAAAAATCTATACAGAAAACCTTCAGAAACTGAGCCTACCAAAATACATCCACACCAACATCCAGAAAGCTGTCACAATTCAAACATGTTCAATTGTCAGGAAATTCCTGATTCTGTAAAAGACAGCATGACTTGGCAAAGCCCGTCATGTCTGTCTAGAAAAACCATCATGAGCGAGAAAGAGATACAATAACATTTATTTATTTCCCACCTCCCCATCTGGATCGAGGCGGGAAACAGTGAATACAAAATAGTATAACTACGTAAGACTGGTTAAAAACATATAAAACTAATACGTTATTCAAATAACAATGAAACGTCTTAAAATTCAACCAATTGGGAGAAGGCATGCGGGGGGGGGGTTGATGCAGCGAAGGAGGGAGAGCGTGAAGAAGGCTGATGCCTCACCTGCTTCCTAGGTTGGTGCATCTGATGTCCTGTGAGAAATCCTCCCTCACTGGGCTCCACCTGCATGTGTTCCACGGTTGATTCGTGAGGCATCTGATGGAGAAGGGACTGAGTTAGAGGTGGGAGGAGGAGGAGGCCACCTCAGGAAAGGCTGTAGCTCAGCGGAAGAGCCCCTGCTTTGCCTGCAGAAGGTCCTGGGTTCAACCCCTGGCTTCTCCAGTAGGACTAGATCTTGCCTGAAACCCAGGAGAGCTTTTGCAGCCAGTCAGTGTCAACAGTACTGAGCCAGATGGACTCATGTGCCTGACTCTCCGTATAAGGCAGCTTTTCCTACACTCCTAAATTGGACCCCCTCTCTCCCCCCCCCCCCCATGCCCCAGTTTGGCAGCTCCCATATCTCCGCCTTCCTCAGCCTTTGTGCACATACCAGGGTCAGTGGCGCCCGGAAAAGGTAGCTGAAAGGGTAATACAGGAAGTTGATGAAGGAGGCGGCATAGAGATCGGCATAGCGCATCAGCTGATTGGCAAAGAGCGTCTGGCGGGAGCCGCAGCGGAAGAGGCTGCCCATCTTCCCATAGCACATGTCCATTTCGTGGGTGACTTTCTGCAAGAGAACAAGCCGGAGCTCAGCCAGCCTGCGAGGGGAGTGGTTTTCCCTGAGGACCAAGCCCAGGCAGGAAGGATGGCTCTCTGGCTTGTGACCATCTTGACTACAGGAAACAAGGGATTGGCCCTTCTCTGCTGTAATAACATGAAATGGCCTGCAGATGGGGACATGGCCTCATTTCTGGGCACCATCTGCCTATTGCAGGTGGGAATTATATGCATGCAGCGCTTTGCAAAGCAGCACTCGTGAGACATGCTTATGCAGTCCAGGTGGAGGTTAATGAATCCTACTCAAGAAAATGCATATAGGATGGTGTCTTGATAGTGAAAGGAGTTATCAGGAAAAGATCACAAATAAAACTGCCTTTATCTGTGCTACCGATAATTAAAAAGAGATTGAAAATAATATTTTAAATATGAGAATACCTTGTACAAATTTATAGTATAGCCACACTTGGACTACTGTGGGAATCACACCTCAAAAGGGATGTTGCAGAGTTGGAAAAAGTGCAGAAAACACACATTATCAAGGAAGGGGCTGGAGCACCTGTCTCCTACAAGGAACAGTTGCAACAGTTGGAGCTTTTTAGTTTAGGAAAAAAGGTGACAGACCCGGATAAAATTATGCATGGTGTGGAGCATGGATGAAGACGCTTGTCTCCCTCTTGTAACACCAGAACCGCAGGTGAAATAATGGGATATTCAGTACAGACAAAAGTACATAGTTAAAATGGGATTTGGTACCACTACAAATGGTGATGGCCACCAACTGAGACAGATTGGATTGGGAATGGAGAAATTAATGGAAGATCAAAGCCAGACTTCCAGATCTTTTAGACTACAGCCCCCAGCAACACTGACCATTGAGCCTGCTGCCTGAGGCTGATGGGAGTAGAAGTCTAAAACATCTGGAGGGTGCCACACTGCGGAAGACTGATAAAGGGTATCCAGGGCTAATAGCCATGATGGCTATCTACTACCTCCTGGAGAGAGTTATTGCCCTCCTGTGGAACAGGCTGACTGGTCTGGTCCACTGGCTCTTAACGTCCATCAAACATGGGCCAGCCCTCCTAAAATTTCCACAGCCCAGATGGCAGGCCCCGGGGCTCTGGAACTCCCTTCCCAGGGAAACTAGACTGGCTCCATCCTTGGTGAGCTTTCGGAGGCAGGCTAAAACTTTTCTGTTTCAGCAGAGGCTTCTGGGGAGTAGTTGAGAGCTCTGCGGATGTGCTGCTTATAGTTTGGATTTTTTTTAATTATTTGTATTTAAAATGTTTTTAAAGGTTTTTAATATTTTAAAATTGTACTGTGTTTAATTATATTTTTAATTTTTGTATATCTCTATTTTAACAGTACATGTTTTAATTTGTAAGTCGCCTTGAGTCCCAGTATTGGGAAAAAGGTGGGATATTAACAAGAACAACAACGAGGAGGAGGAGGAGGAGGAGGAGGAGGAAGGAGAAGGAGAAGGAGGAGACAAATATACACCACTGGCCATGGAAGTCAAAGAACTATGGCAACAGGAAAAGGTCACAATTATCCCATTAGTCACATCAGTCACCGGCATCACATCAAAAAAACTATCCAGAAAACCTCCAGAAACTGGGCCTACCAGAATACATCCACACCAACATCCAGAAAGCGGTCATACTTAAAACATGCTCAATTGTCAGGAAATTCCTGATTCTGTAAAAGACAGCATGACTTGGCAAAGCCCGTCATGTCGTCTAGAAAAACCGCCACGAGCGAGAGATAATGATGATGATGATGATGATAATAATAATAATGGAGCATGGAATGGATGAATTGGGGCAAGGTTTGGATCCTGTCACTATCTCTGTGCCTCCCTCCCCCCCCCTCCCCAATGTAGAGGATGTCTTTGCCCTTGACTCCCAAAAGATCACACGCCATGTCCGAGGAGCCTAGGACGAGAAGGAAGAGGGCCCAGGCCAGCTACAGCCATACCTGGCAGGGCGGGCTTCCCCTTCCCTTTCCTCACCAGCCCCCGTTGGCTCCTTGGTGGGGGCAAGGGGGGGTCTTACAAGGTGCCCGAGGGGAAGGAGCAGCCACTTGGGGTGGCAGTGCAGGAACAAGGCCTTTTCTGTGATAGCCCAACTATGGAACACCCAAAGATGTTTGCCTGGCAGCAAAGTTATCTTCTTTCTGCACCAGACAAACGCTTGAGCCAGAGAGGAATGAGCTGTTGGGAAGAGAAAGAAGTTTAATTGCAAAAAGTATAAAGGGTGTAAGAAACAAATTGAAGGTGGATTGGCATCTAAAACAGCAAAATCAGTTTCAGATAAAAGTAGGTTGTTGATAAAGGAGATTAAAATGCAGAGGACAGCAGTAATGAGCAGGAGGAGGAGGAGGTAGTCCTGGAGTTTATAGTGCATGAATTGAGGGGTGTGTGTGTTAGATCTTAAAGTGAAAAATACATTGGACAAGAAGAGGATTAAGCCTTGTAATATTGAGAAAGTAATGAAATATTGGTTACAGCAACAAGAAGAGACAAGCTCCGTAGTGAGGTGATGGGAGGAATGTTTCAATAACTTAGGAAGAAGGAACAACCCAAAGTAATAGGAAAGGGAGAAAAGGAATAAAAAGACAGAAGGAGTTTGAATTTGAATTTGCCTCTTGTGTGTTAGCTGTAACCTCCTCAAGAAGGTTAGAGGTGAGCTATCTATGGAGAAAATATATGGGACATATAAGAGTAAATGGGAGATTGTAAGACCTTTTAGTCATCTAGAAGACTTCTATCCGTGGCAGGAGACTGACAAGACATTTCAGGGTTTAATAAATCAGAGGAAGTGAATAGCAAGAAGACTGACGAGATGGAATGGAAGCCCGTGCCTGGACCAGGTGGCATCACAATGAAAGTCCTTGAGAAACACGACCCTGAAGGAACAAGGCTGACCAAGTTACTTAATCTATGATTAACCACAGGAGCCATCCCACATAGGATGAAAGAAAGTCAATTAACCTGTGCCCCCACCCCAATCAGTGGGTGTGCAACAACTTGAATCCATTCGGAAATGGAGACCATTAACAATTGGAACAGTCATCTTACTTATAGGGTGACCAGATGGCCCGGGGTTTCCCGGTCCTAACTGGGAAACCTGGGGCGATCCGGGCCAACCAGGGGGCGGCAGGGGCAAACCCGGGCGGCGGGGGGGTCACGCGGCGGTGGCGGGAGGCAGGCGGGCGGTGCGGGGCACTTACCTGCTGGGGCGTCCCTCCGGTGCTCGGAATCTACTGAGAAACAGGCTTCGCGGCCTGTCCCTCAGTAGCACGCCGGGTGGGGTGGGCGGTGCGGCGTGGGTGGGGAGGGGGGCGGGGCGGCAGCGCGGGTGCGCGGTGCGGGGGTTGTTTTGGGGGGGGGGCGGGGGGGTCCGGGATTTTGATTCTCAAAATCTGGTCACCCTATCTTACTAGTGTTTTTTAAGGTCTTAACGGCAGGAATTGGACAGCGTTGTCCTCTAAAGGAGAGGCAACGGAGTTCATTGCTGTGGATGGTTGTTCTGAAAAACTGGCCAGTACAACAGCTAATGAAGCAAACAAAAACAGTATAAGGCAGAAACTAGGGTCTGTTTTGATAGAACCAGGGCCTTTGAGTCCATCTGGCAGGGCTCTATTCTCTGGATTCTATATTTGTATCAAAACAATCAAATAGTTTATTTGTGTAGCAGAAGGCATTACAATAAAACAGAACACCTAAAAACAAAGTAAAATACACTGGTCAGTTTCAAATGACAATAAAAACTAGCAATCTAAGGAATAAATGGTTACTCCTCAAGACAGCTCGACTTATCACAAACTGTCCTCCTTAAAATTGCTGCTCTAAAAGCAAAGCAGGCTATCTTTTCAGAAATATGAGATGACCTGTCCCCCAGTAAAAAATAAATAAATCAAATACCCTTTAGATCTGCCTGGTGGCAGCTCTAAATCTCTAAACAAGGCTGTTCTTACATCCTCATAAACTGAGAAAACAAGCAGATAATTTGGATGTGTTTTCTAGCAACTGAATCATTGAAGGACGTGTTGTAGGTTTTTGTTGTTTTTTTCCCCATGCCTGTTGTTTATTTTGTTTAATAAAATTCTGTATGTGTCTAAATATAGTTATTTACATTTATAACTATGACTAAAATAGTTATAGAGCTGTGCAACTCGTGATGCTCACAATTCCCTGCATCCAACTAATAATGTCAAGATTGCTGCAGGAGTCATGCTGAGCACATTGGATTTGACGGCTATTGGCCTAGATTCTTAATGGCTGGGCCATCGAGGCGGTAATCACACCTCAATGACTCAAAATAAATGATAGTGTTAAAATGAGTGTATTTTAATAGCAAATGCCTCATCACCTAATTAGTGATGTGCATGAATAGATGACCAAGATTCCCACTGTCCCTACCCAGCATCTTGTGAAACAGCAGCCAAGGCAACAGGCTTGGCAGACTCAGCAGGGAAAGAAGACCCTGTTGAGCTTGACTCTGGTCTGGCACTGAAAAGCGTCTGAAGCCATGCAGAATAAGGGGGAGGGCCGCCAGTGAAATACCACTATGCTTAGCGTTTTTCACTTACCCAGTGAGGCTGGGGGCTCTCACTTCTGGCTCCAAGAACCTGTTCTTATGGTCCGACCACTATGGGCTAGTAGGGAGAATATTGGAGTCTGACCTGGAATTAGGAGTGAGCAGTGAAGTGGCCAAGGTTGCCGATAACACCAACTTAATTAAGGTGGTTAAAACAAAAGGGGATTGTGAGGAGCTCCAAAAGGATCTCTCCAAGCTGGGAGAAAGTGGGCATCCAAATGGCAGATGCAGTTCAAGGTAAGCAAGTGTAAAGTGATGCATGTTGGGGCAAAAAAACCCCAGCCAAGTATAACCAGATGGGATCTAAGCTGGTGGTGACTGACCAAGAAAGAGATCTTGGCGTTGTGGTGGACAGCTCAATGAAAATGTCTACCCAGTGTGTGGCCTCTCATGTAAGGACCAAGAGGAAGACACATCTGTGTATTCTTAGCTGGCAAAGATGCTGTAAGGGCCGTCCTTTTTAGCAGGCAGTGGTGCCTACTAGGACCACACTGACATGCTCCTACGCAGGGACAAGTCTGGACAGAGGACCAGCTCTGGCCTCAAGAAATACCCCGCCTGGACAGGCCACTCAAAGGAAAGAGTGGTGGGCTCCATAGGGATGTGGGAAGGGGACCTGATCCTGAGAGAGGCTGAGACCTGTATCCGCTTCTTGATGGCGCTGATGTCCGGGCGCTCATTGCTTCCGCTGTCCAGGTGCCTGGAAGAATCAAGGACATTTGTGCTAAGGATGCCTCCTTGCTCAACCCACTCGGGAAGTCGCCTTTGGGCCTGGCTACATCGCACTCTCTCCACGTGCCGGCATTCTCACACCCAGCCAGGTGAGACCTGGAGGCGGCCTGGTCGGAGTGAGCCTTTGTGTTAGGGTTAGCACCGGACAGCTGCATGAAGCATGGCTCCAGACGCAGCAGGACCTAGGCAGCCGCCACTCCCCCCATCCCCACCCCCCAGGCGCTTGAACTCCCAATTCAGAATCTGGGTCATTAAGTGCAATTTCCTCTCTCGCACATGCACGCTCCAGGCAAAGTGCTAATGGACAGAAGATCTCACTTACTGGTACAACTCAGCCAGGAATACATCCAGACTCCGCAGCTCCTCAAAGAGTTCTGTGAGCAGAAGGGACAAGGCTGTTCTTTAGGGCAGATCCTGATTTATCTGGCAGTGGGAAGGTGATACAGAAATCTCAACCAGCTCAACTCCCTGGGACTCGGGCATCAGCCCTTTTGACTCTTGATGTGAGGCGCCATGGGATACGGGGTGGGGCGCTTTTACATACGCTTCCTTGACCTTTGCTGCTCGTGAAGAAATCAGGACAAAAGCCTTGGAGTTGGGTGGGCGAGGGCTCTTCTGTGGCGAGGGGGTGGGCAGGCTGGCTGGCTGGCTGTGTTTCTGTGCGTCATTGTAAAGAGGCTCCAATGGGAGGCTGCAGCAAAGGCCGGTGCCACCCCATCCATCCATCCATCCATCCATCCACCCACCCACCCGCCAAACCACTTCAGGCCCTCACCACTTTTCTCGGTCCACACTTGCAGCTCCTTGGCCAGTTCCGGCACCACCAGGAAGGTGCGCCACCCCTGCCTCTTCTTGGATTTGAGGATATCCCCAAATATGTGATCTCCAATGTAGAGGATGTCTTTGCCCTTGACTCCCAAAAGATCACACGCCATGTCCGAGGAGCCTAGGACGAGAAGGAAGAGGGCCCAGGCCAACTACAGCCACACCTGGCAGGGCGGGCTTCCCCTTCCCTTTCCTCACCAGCCCCCCTTGGCTCCTTGGTGGGGGCAAGGGGGGGGGTCTTACAAGGTGCCCGAGGGGAAGGGGCAGCCACTTGATGCCACGTGGCCGACAGCAACGCTGGCAGGCCCTGGAGCAGACACAGAGCCTTTACCTCCAGAGTAGACAGCACAGTGTTGAAGGGGTCCTGTGTAGGTGCCGATCCGCAGTTTCCCTGTGTCCTGAACACAAAGACACAGTGTTTGTCATTTTGGTCAGGGAATAGCCATGGAAGCAGAATGGGGCTCAGAGCAACATGTGGCTCTCCCCTCTCCCTTCCAACAATCCCTGACAGCGCACCTGGTTGCGGGGACATGGAGAAAGATTTCTGAGCTGAAGAAGAAGGCCTTGGGTAGGTCTGGAGAGCCGCCCAGGGTCAGCCCCAAACAACAGGGGAAAACCCGTTGCTTTCCCAGGGCAGCTTCTTCTGGCTATCATGTTACTTGAGGAGACCAGTTCCCATTTTCTCCTCTAAAAGCCCCTCCTAGCACCTACCGTTATAGCCCCTGCCTTTCCACAACCAGCAGCCAAGGTGGCTCACGAGATAAACATGCAGTTCCAGAATAAAAGGTCAACATGTGTAAAAAGCCAATCAGTAAAAGTAACTAAACAAAACAAGAGCATATAAACAGTATAAGAAAACTACAAGTCCCTCACTGGAGCTCCGGGGTGGCCAGATCTACACCAGGCAGTATATGACACTTTGAAAACCATTTGACAACCATATATGAAGCTCTGTGACCTGGGCCCCAACAGTTGCCACTACTGTTATAAACCATTTTAAAGCAGTAGTGTAGATCCTGCCCTAGTCAGTAACTGCTTAAAGAATGATAAGCGGAGTGCAGGGGAAATGAACAGTTCCCATCATGGAGGGAAGTAAGGAATTGGTTCCCCCAGAGATCCGTATTGGGACTGCCATGCTTTTTAACTTGTTCATAAAGGCTCCGGAGTCAGGGGTGAGCAAGGACAAGGCTACGTTTCTGGATGACACCAAATTATTCAGCATGTTGAAAATGCAAGCGGACTGTGAAGAGTCAATGGGCCACAAAATGACAAATGCAGAGTTCATTGCAAGGAAATATAAAGTGATACACATTGAGGCAAAAAATCCTAACTTCACAATATAATAACACTGTTGGGGGCTGGGAAATTGATGTTTAGATTGTGATGGACAGTTCAATGAAAATGTTGACCCAGTGTGCAGCTGCTGTGAAAAAAGGCAATTCCCACGCTAAGGAGGATTAGGAAAGAGATTGCAAATGAAACCGCCAATGCCTTGATAGAGTGCAGGGTACGGAATAACGGGCTCAAGTAACAGGAAGCCAGGTTCCAGCTGGACATCAGGAAAAACCTCCTGACTGTTAGAGCAGGACGACAATGGAGCCAATGACCTAGGGAGGTGGTGGGCTCTCCCACCCTAGAGGCATTCAAGAGGCAGCTGGACAGCCATCTGTCAGGGATGCTTTAAGGTGGATTCTTGCATTGAGCAGGGGGCTGGACTACAAGGCCTCATGGGCCCCTTCCAACTCTCTACTATTCCATGATTCTAATACAAATCTATGATGTGACTGCACTTAAAACATGCTCAATTGTCCAGAAATTCCTGAATCTGTAAAAGACAGAATGACTTGGCAAAGCCCATTATGTCCATCTAGAAAAACCGCCATGAGCGAAAAAGAGAATACTAATACTAATAATATAGACTCAGGACAGACAAGAGGAAAGACTTCTACTCACAGCATGTAATGGAATTCATTGGTTTAGATAGCTTTAAAGGGAGACAAGATAAATTCTAGGAGGATGGGAAGAGGAGGAGGAGAGATCTAGGACTCTGCTAACATGGTGCCTAAAGAAAGCCACCAGATCCAGAAGCAGCAGCATCCTGAGTACCAATGGCTGGAGAACAGCCAGGGCTGATAGCTGTTGCTTGTGGCTCCTGGCTGGCCACGGTGAAAAAGAGGATGCTGGAGTAGAGGCTTCCCCGATGTTGGTCTTGCTAGCCAGGCAGCCATGGGAGGGCAGCGAGAACCGCCAGCCTGGCCAGTTCAAGAGCCACATGGCCATGCCTCCGATCAAAAAAGTCTGGGGAACATCTGGGCACCATCAATTGCCTCTGAAGGCAGAGACATCCCAGGGAGGCAGCCTCACTGCTGCTTGATGGGTTCTCAACATTCATAGGGCAACAGCAATGGGGGTCACCACCGTCCGCTCATTCTACTCTGCCGTGGCGAAGGGCTTCCTCTGCCGCTGCCCTCCTGCTGCATCCCTGCTCGCTGACACCTGAAGGGCACTCACCGTATTGACCTGGCGCAGAACAGTCCCCTCAGCAAAGAAAAGTGGCTTGCGAGTGTCAACGACTATCAAGTCAAAGTAGGAGCGCCAGGGGCGGGGTTGGGATTCCTCCTGCTGGGGACAGGAGCGGACAGGTCAGCCGAAGTTGGTGTGACGTCGGAGCTAAAAGGACACTGAGCTACGACTCTGGAAGTGCCCAGTTCACATCTCACCTTAGGCAATCCCCCCCTCTCTCACTCACCCCCTGCCTGCCTGCGGCAAGGAACAATTGCAACCCCCCCCCCCCAGTACAGGCTGCTGTCTTCAATGAGAGAATGAGCTTCTTTGAATGAAAGTTTCATAGCACGCTCATGACTGGCCCCTCATGGATGTTCACCAGTCATTTTGGCAAAGACATCGGCCTCCTGCGCGCCTCCCGCTTCATTTCCCAGTTTTAGCGTTATAAATTAGGCCACAGAAAAACCGATTCTTCAGAAATAAGTTGGGATTTGTAGGGATTTCCTGCCATGTGCAGGCAAAGTTGCACTATAAATGCCCACTAGATGGTGCTGTCCCATTGAACTGTATGGGCCACATAGTCGCTGCTCGCTTCTTCGTGTAATTTCAGCTTGTTGCAAATGCGCAAGAGAAGCAGGAAGCAGAGAGAGGGTAAGGGAACGTGATTTCCCCATCTGAAGGAGCCCAACATCATTATTATTAGTATTAGTAGTATTAGTATTAGTATTTATTACATTTATATACCGTCCCATAGCCGAAGCTCTCTCTGCAAGGTCTCTGGGCTAAAGACTGTGGCAGTTCTGGATTCTGCACACCAGTGGCTTTAAAGCAATATGAAATAGTCGTCATGACTGGTTCCCATAGCAATGGATGCAAGAGAGGAGGGAGGGAGGGAGGGAGGGAGGGAGACAGGCACCGACTTTGTCTCCAGCCATTCTGGGAGAAGGTGGGACGGTCTGGTAGATGGTCAGGGACTGTTACTTATCCCAGAACAACACTGTCCTGAAGAACAGACTGAACCCACTGCCCAACTCAGTTCAGGTGCAGCCAGGCCTTAAGGAAGCCTTGTTTATGAGTAGCTGGTCTGTTCACCCTGCTTAATGGCCATTGGGGGCTCAGGATGTTCACAAGCTGCAGAACGGACGGACGGACGCATACATACATGACTCACCGCATCACCTTCACTGAAGTCGAGCAAATATGTCATGATTGCCTGCAAAGATATGAGCCCAGAGTTCAGCTGGAGACGAAACGGAGGGGTGGAAATGTCGAAATGGATGGGGGGGGGGGGGAACTCACATCTGTGTAGTTGTAGTCACTGTTAGTGGCAAGGAAGACCTTCCCCACATCCTTCATGCGGCTCAGCAGGAGCGGAACACGTGGCTGTGTGAAGGCACACGACACAATCACCTCAGCAGAGCCTGGGTGGATCGGAGCGAAGGGCCGTCCAGCCCAGCCTGCCGCTGCCACAGTGGCCAATCTGCTGCCTCTGGGAAGCCCACAAGAAGGACATAAACGCAACGGCACCCTCCCGCTCATGTTCCCCCACAACTGGCATACAGAGGCACACTGCCCCTGCTATTGGAAGAAATATACAGCCATCAGGACTAGTAGCCATTGGTGGCCTTATCCGCCGTGAATGTGTCAAATTCAATTTTAGCCATCCAAATTGGTAGCAGGAAGAACTCTGAACTAAAATACGCTGGTATTTTTGGCATTTCTGGCTCCTCCCCTTTTGCCTTCAGCACCGCCCACCCTTGACATATGAGGCACACATCCCAGAGCTTCTCTGAAATTGAATTTGGCCCTCAGGCAGAAAGAGGTTTCCCAGCCTCTGCCTGAAAACAACCCGTTAGCTGAACCCCTCTAGGCTGGGTGAGAGAGGCCTACCCAGTGTCCCTGGCACCAGGGCGTTCCTGATCAGCCTCTCGGTCACAGTTGATCTCCGGCCCACCCCTTTGGCAGAAGTGACCTTGGGGAGAGATGAGTCTATGCCATTGTCTTTGGCAACATCTGTCAAAATCCTACTGGCAGCTTGAAATGAGACAAACTTGAGTTGTGTTTGACAGTCTGAGCAAGTGATGCAGCCCCAGCCCCAGATTCACGATCCGGCCATTGCCCCGCACAGCACCCGCACCCAACGGCACGCCTGAACTGCCCCAACAGGCTTAACTGACTGGGCCAGAAGGGACTCCAAGGAGCAAGTCCACCATGCCGGCCAGGCCTGTGTTTCAGGGGCAGAAATGGCAGTATTGACTTGTGACTTCCAGGGGATTGATGCACCCCACACGAAGGAGCAACCTGACAGCCAGGCAGGAGCAGGCTGTCTGCAGGAGCACCCTGCCTAGATGTGGAAGGCAGGGTGTGGCCACCCCAAAGAGTGCCCATGCAGAGATCCACAAGCCTCCTGGCTTCCGGCAATTCTCCACCCCAGGCTGGGCAAGACTCACATCTTTCGCCACATACTTCTCCATCTTCTCCAAGGTCTTCTCCTTGAGGCAGCCCTAAGACGACGACAACAACAACAACAGAGGAGTCCATGAGAGCCTCCTGCTACAACCAGAGCCATCCCTGGCCCCAGCCCAGGACAGACAACGTTTGGACCAAAAGACCAGGCTGAGGGGCTGCCACCCATGCGCCCCAGGCATGCAAAACACGGGAGCTCCAGGCTCTGCTGCTGCAACACAGCCTTCCACAGCTGGTTGCAGGTGAAGAGCAGCCTTAAGGCTGGATCAGACCAAGTCAGGTCTATCTAGGCTAGCATCCTGGTTCCAACAGCGGCTAGACAGAAGCGCCATTTCCAAGTCGACCTTATCCCACACGGGGAGCTTTCCTGATGAGCTTTCCTGTGTTAATATTGTTTATTGTGATTTGATTCATATCCATTGATGTTACTTGTAAACCACCTTGGCAGGATTTGTATCCTGAATGGTGGGATAGAAATAATTGTAATAAATAAATAATTCCTAGATCCCACAGGCAGGACCACGAAGGCAACACCACACCCTTCAGTTGCTCTGTGAGCTGCTTTCTGATGCATGAGTGAATCTGTAAGCATCTTAACTCCTCTCTTAAACTGAAGGGGTTTTATACATCTCAAAATGCCCACTAGAGGCTACAGAGAGAGGAGGAAGGGCCACAGTTAAGAGGCACAATCTGTGGCATTTCTATGCAAAGCTCGAACTTATCCAAAGTAAGTGCTGTGATCAGAACAGCAGCAGCTGGTGATAACACAACCTCTCTGGCACTGTGATTTTGGGAGAGAAGCCCCTAGTCTCCTCTGAGCCCTAAACCAATGGAATTAGACCACGGAGGTCTTTTCAATGGAGTCTAGTTCATCTTTGGGGGGGGGGGCAGCAGCAACAGGATGAGGGTCTCTCTGCCTGTCCTGATAAATGGAAATATTCTCCCATTCTGCCATTGTTAGGTCAGATATGTGTCCACTTATTCCTTCGTGTGGAGACCTATCTGCTTGTTTCATGTAGTTAGCCATGTTGGCAGGAGACGGCGTCTGCGATGTTGGAGGAGGAAGACAAGGACCCGATGGTGTGGCGAATTCCAAACAGTAGACCATGAGGGGCTCATTCAGTTGCCTGTTCTCCTACGTGACAAAGTGCTGACAACTCCTAATCTTTTTGAAACATGGGCAATGCTCTATTGTGGCCAAGGCTGCCGGCCATCTCTTCCGGCGGCCTCACCAGCCCCCTAGCTTCCCCTCACTCACCGTGAGGTGTACGTAGTCCATGGCTTCTCTCACATCTTGGAACATGCTGCGGAAGGACATGAAGAGATTGCCGTGTTTGTAACCGGTGTCGCAACTGTGGGGGGAAGGAAGAGTTCAGGGTTAGCAGTGGCACAGATGTTGGCTGTGATCCCATGGAAGGGCCCTTCCTAGGGCCAGCAAAACCAAACTCTGGAACTGGGTAGGATTTTGGTAGAATTGCCCTTCTGGTTGGGGTTCTGGAGTGCCATTTGTAGAGAGACCAGCACCCATGTGGAAGCAGAAACTGAAGTCCTCTCCCAGAGGAGACCCTAACCCTTCATTGAACTCCACTGCGCCTTCCCATTCACCTTTTAACCTACAAAGGACCATAGCATTCACCCCACCCCAGATGATGGAGGACAAAACCCAGTACACTTACTTCACGTATCTAGAGCAGCTGGTGAAGAAATCCACCAGGCAGGCAAAGAGGTAGGTCTCTGCAGGTGGGGGGAGAGAAGGGAGCAGAGGTGAGTAAGAGCACCCCCACCCCCAGGAAGCAGTCCTGTGTGAAAATCCAGAGGGTTTCCAGGGGGGAAAGAGTTGTATGTGCAGCCAGGGGATCCAATACTGCACAGGGGCTCCATCCTCTGACCCAGAAACACTTTCCCTTAAAGTCAGGTGTGTGAAGGCAGGTGATATGGAGAGAAAGGCATTCGGTAGTAATCTCTCCTCTATTCTCACTAAGTTCCAACTCCGGTACTAAAAACAGGACAGGTCTGAACCAGACCTCAAATAAAACCCTGTCTGTGCAGAATGTGCAAATATATATATATTGTTAGTAATTGAAAGGATTGCAATTAAGTACGTATTATTTTTAAACGAGGAAGATCAGTAGTGAATGAGAGTGGAGATTGAGAACAGGTGTTCTGAATTAAGGAAGAAGACACACCTGAATTAACTGCATAAGTAAGACAGGAAAAAGCTGAGCTTGGTCAGTCAGTTAGGGTTGGTCAGTCAGTTGGTAAGCTGAGTGAGAAAGCAGAGTAAGCAGAGGCTGGGGTTTTGTTTCTGTAAATGCTGTATGAAGGTTCTGAGAAGCAAGCTGTCTGGAGAAGTAAACTGGATGAATAAGCTGACTGGGAACGCTGCGAGGAACAGGCAAAGCGGTTTGTGTGAGAAAAGAGCACAAGAAGGCAAAGGAATGCTTAAAGATTGTTTTGCATCATTATTTTGTTAAAGGCTGCTCAAAGGAAGAAAGAGACTGTAAAGTATAAAGATAAGTTGTTTTCAGTTCATTTTAAATGCTTGCCTGAACGAGTAAAATACTTCCTTAAAGAAAAATCCTTGTTGAAAGAAGTGATTTATCTGGTGTGTGGGAGGAAGTGACTCTGCTGGAATATCGGACTAGACTCACAGAGAAGGAAAATAAACAAATACTCTATCACCAACATATATATATATATATATATATATATATATATATATATATGAATACACGAGTGTAATATGTATTACTTGAGATCGACCAGACCGATTTTGCTCTTATTTTTAAAACTGAAGCTTGAGCAGTGTAGACATGCAGAAAATTTTGAATCCTTGAAGAAGTTCAAAGCTTGAACTTTAATAGCAAAACAGTATGTTTATTTGCTCCGCCCCAAACAGTCCCTGATCTGACATCACATCTTTTCTACCCTAAAGTTAAAGCCTTGGCCACAATGGAGTATTATCCACGTCTTTTTTCATGTTTTCCGGTTTATTTGTGTACCACACAAATTTTGCTCAATTTTGTTTTGTTTTCACTTTTGAAGAAATAGGATTTTCAATTTTATTTTAAGTTTAATAAGTCAATTATTTTTTTAAAAAAATACATGAGTGGATCCCATGTAAAGTTGGAAATGGCCAAACATATTTTCATTCAATCTTTCTTAGTTCTAACGCCCGTGGCAACACACGTTGGTGGGTGGGTGTGTATGATAGCTGCATTCCCTACTGCCTAATTATGTACAACAAGGGAACTCCAGTGGCGCAGCAAAGCACACAATTTCTCTTCACTAGAGGTTGACGAAGGGCTCAAGAAGGGGCCATCAGCGCTGCTCACTTTGGAGAGGAACAACAGACGGCTTTTCATAGAATCACAGAACAGTAGAGTTGGAAAGGGCCTATAAGGCCATCCAGTCCAACCCCCTACTCAATGCAGGAACCCACTTTAAAGCATCCCCGACAGATGGTTGTCCAGCTGCCTCTTGAATGCCTCTAATGTGGGAGAGCCCACCACCTCCCTAGGTCGTTGGTTCCATTGTCGCACTGCTCCAACAGTCAGGAAGTTTTTCCTAATATCCAACCAGAATCTGGCTTCCTGTAACTTGAGCCCATTATTCTGCCTCCTGCACTCTGGGATGTTGGAGAAGAGATCCTGGCCCTCCTCTGTGTGACGACCTTTCAAGTATTTGAAGAGTGCTATTATGGCTCCCCTCAGTCTTCTTTTCTTCAGGCTAAACATGCGCAGTTCTTTCAGTCTTTCCTCATAAGGCTTTGTTTCCAGACCCCTGATCATCCTCGTTGCCTTCCTGTCTGAACACGCTCCAGCTTGTCTGCATCCTTCTTGAAGTGGGGTGCCCAGAACTGGACGCAATACTCAAGATGGGGCCTAACCAGGGGATAGGCAGTGATGGTTTTATTTAAGAGGACCTTTTCAGAACCTTGATTTTATTGTACATTCTGCTTCTATTCTAAACTGCTTGCTTTAAGTGCAATTGTTTTGTTTTGTCTTGTCTGTTTGCTTTTAGGTTCTATTTTTACCTTGCTTTGTGCCATATTCCGATTTTATGTAATTCATCTTGTGTACTTTTTGAAAATAAATTGTGGTGCAAATGAATAAATGATAAAGCACCATAGCCGCTGAAAAAGAGGAAGCCACTTCCATCAGGTGATTATTATTATGACTACTTGGCATATTGTTCTTCTCTATACGTCAGGCTCCATTTTGTTGGCCGTCTGAGGATGCTAATGGGAGGGTGGGATAGAATGCCGTACAGCCCCAGTCCCTTTCCCCAGACCTCACCACTGATCTGAGCTTCTAGCCAGTGTGCAGAGGGCCACTCAGCCCGTTTCTCCTGAGGAAGAAGCCACGGAGCGCTCCAGGGCCCACTGGGGCCCACGACAGTCAGCTGGCCAAGCAACAGCTTCTGCACCACGTGATGGGGTTACTGCTGTGTGCTTGGACTGGCGGGGGGGAAGGAGGGAGGGAGGGAGGGGTGAAGGGCTGTGCTCTTCTTCCCACCCACTCCACTGATGTCTGCATTAACCCACACTGTGGGAGCACAGAGCCCTCCCCACCCCCCGAATGCTTGCCTTGAAGCTGCCTCCTCCCACAAAGCCCCTTGTACACGTACCTGTCAAGTTAAACAAAGTGTTCAGGATGTGGAACCGCTTCATGTCATCCCTCTGGATGAACTTGTTGGGGTAATGATTCCAGATGTCAGCCCTAGGGGTGGAAAGCAGCACACATCAATGGGTTGTTGTTTTTCCCAGTGGACTGGGGTGGGGGCAGCCATGGAACTTCTGCCTCATGAAGGTCCCCATCAGCCTGGCAGCTCCTTCCCCTGGATCCGCCCCTCTGCCACAGAAGGAAAAGTGCTCCTCTCCACTCACCAGCTGGATGGAGATGCTTTCCCCAGTGTAGCACTGAGAAGGACTTCTCTTTCTCAGTATTTAGCAGGGCAAAGACACTGGCTGGAAAGGAGAGCTTTCCCCTTTGGGTAAGAGGGAGCAGAGTTGCTCATGTAGACCTGCTTCCTTCTGAGCCTTGCCCTGCAGAGGCTTGTCCTGCTGTCTTGTGAGTAGACATGATGCTCAGGCTTACTTCTGAGTACTTACGCATAGGGTTGATATTTGAGATGCTTGGTCTTGTTTACTGCTGAGTAAACATACTTCCTACTATATAAATGGGAAACAATGAAATTGGGGTGGGGGGTTTCAACCCTGCCCACCACTGAGAGCTTCTTCAAACTGGAATCTGGCCCTTTGGCCAAAAAAGGGCTTCCTCCTACTTTAGGGGAAACAAGAGACCGATATGAACCCCAGAGTAACTGAGGGGCAGATGATAATGACCCCTTTCCAGTCCAGGCCTGTGTGGAATGAAGGGCAAAGAGCATGTTGGGTATCACAGTGGACAACCTTCTGCCAGAAGAATTAATGCCACATCAGCTGCTCCGGGGTAGGAAGTGTCACGTGGAAACCTGGCCCACCTGAAAAAGCCAGCTACAAGACAGAAGCAGCAAACCTGCCCAGCATGAATTCAGCCATGGCACTCCTGGCCTGGCTTTTTGTGCCTTTCCCCCTTCAGGGAGCCTCTGAAAATAGAGCAGCAGAAGACTTCAGCCATGACAGCAACAGTCCAGGAGTCTGTTGGATCAGCCATCATTCATTAAACAACAACAACAAAAGATTGTCACCCTGCCCTGGTGTCTCCTCCCCAAAAGACAGCCCAAGGCTAAGAGGGAATGCTGGCAAGACATTCTCACATCAGGGTTTGAGGTCAGGCCAGAGGGTCAAGAAGGCATTGCCCATGGAGACTTTCACAGAGTTGGGTAGTTGGGATAAGAGTGACAGAAGCGCTTGCAACTTAAGGCTGCTTCTTGCATGGTGTTTGTAAAAGCATCAAAAGTGTTCACAAGGCACGCTGCCCATGGGTGTGTCTGACACGAGGGATCGGTTGTGGCTCCTTCTTACGAGCGCACAGGAGTAAACGTGTCACTGCTCTATCGCCTCTGTGAGAAACATCTGGAAGTATTGGGAGATTTCTGCTACTGAAGAGCTGTCACTTGAGCCCATTATTCCGCATCCCGCACTCTGAGATGATGGAGACAAGATCCTGGCCCTCCTCCGTGTGACAACCTTTCAAGTATTTGAAAAGTGCTACTATGATGTCTCCCCTCAATCTTCTCTTCTCCAGGCTAAACCTGCACAGTTCTTTCAGTCTCTCCTCATAGGGCTTTGTTTCCAGACCCCCTGATCATCCTCGTTGCCCTCCTCTGAACCCGCTCCAGCTTGTCTGCATCCTTCTTGAAGTGTGGTGCCCAGAACTGGACGCAGTACTCAAGACGAGGCCTGACCAGTGCCAAATAGAGGGGATTTGGAAACTGTATGTCTATTAACGCAGCCCAAAATAGCATTTGCTTTGTTTGCAGCCACATCACCCTGTTGGCTCATATTCAGCTTGTGATCTACAACAACTCCAAGATCCCTCTCGCTAGTAGCGTTGCTGAGCCAAGTATCCCCCATCTTGTAACTGTGCATTTAGTTTCTTTTTCCTAGGTGTGGAACTTGGCATTTCTCCCTATTAAATTTCATTCTGTTTTTTTCAGCCCAGCGCTCCAGCCTAGCTAGATCACCTTGAATTTTGTTTCTGTTTACCCTTCCCTGGACCTTGTTCAGGCCTCACCCATGTTGCCTGGAGTTATCAACATATAATCCAAAGTTGGACTAGCTCTCTTTGGGTGGTTTGTTAGGCCTTTCAAGAATTCGCCCCTTTGATCGCCTGAGGGATCATGTCAGGGATCATCCCCCTCCCTTGTCTGGGTTTGGATCCCATGTATGGATTGACCTTCCCTTGTGTTCAGAACTGTGGAGATGGCAACGGAGAAACCACATCGAAGGAATCTTGTCACGGTAGTAGTGATGAGCTTTTGACTGTTCTGGGATTTCTTGGAGCCTAGAGCTACTGTATGTGATTTCTGAAGTGTGCAACCATTAAGCTTTTGCTATGAGCTAAAGAAGACTCACTGATTTGGGTGTCCCGTGTCAATTTGCCAGGATGTGTGCTTGCCTGAGGGACTGGGAAACCTGACAATAAAGATGGTCCAGGATGCTGCAGCCTGTCTCTTGACCAGGGCCAGCAGCTACAGGGAGCACATAACTTCCTTGTCCCAACAGCTTCACTGGCTACTGGCCTGTTTCTGGGCACAATTCATAGGGCTGGTGATGACTCACTATGCCCTATATATCTTGGGACCCTGAAAGGCTGTCTTCTCCCATACGAGTCTGCCCAGGTCTTGTGAGAGCTTTCGGGGAAGTGGAAGGCAGCCTTGCTGAGTGGGCTCTTCTGTTCCAAGGCTGCACTGTCCTCTCGGGGGAACGGCAGAGTCCCATGGCTGGGCAGGGAAGGGAGTGACGAGGAAGCAGCACGTACCCCTTGAGGAAGTGGAAGCCATGTGCACACACCAGGAGGTTCCCATGGGAGTCCACCTTCAGCAAGTTCCCATACAGGGCATCAAAGACCAGGCCCCTGAGGGAGAGAAGAGAGTGGGGAAAGGAGAGGGGGGTCTGTGGCTCAAGTCCTTCCTGCCCCCCCCCCCAACATCCCTTTGTGATACCCGCGTCTCTTCAGGCTTTGTTACGTCCAGCTCTGCCTCAGATCACTGGGCCTGCAAGGGCTTTGCTGCCACCTGGGATAGGTTCTTCCTTACCTGGTAGGGAAAGTGGGGTCATATTTATACTCCAGGATCTCGTGGGGGTATCCGATGGACACCAGGCGCTCCAGCAATAGCTCAAATGCCAGCTCTTCATAGTCGGGTGACTTGTACACTGCAAAGGCAAGGGGCAGAGTCCTGGTACAGGGTGTGTCGATATTTGATCACACCAAAGAAATGGGTCATCCAAGAACAAAAGCAATCTCATCTGGCAAATGGTACTCCATTGTCTTTTGGGGGGGCTGTCTATACACCCTATTTACCCCATGGTGGCTGCACAGTGGCGCTGCATTGGTTATACGATGCAGACGCCAACCTGCAGCCACCTCGGGGCTTTTCCCTGAAGCTGTGGGTTGATACAGTTGTAATCATGACTTCTTTGTTTTACTGTGAGGTCACCACTGTCTACCCACCATCTGTCAGTAACAACCTCGCTACAATTCCAAGCCAGAGGGCATTCTGGGGGGTGGATCACCACTAACGATTGATTGCCGGAAGAGCAGGAAGGCCGAGCAGAGGATGTGGAGCAGGCCCCACGAGCTGAATGGCCTCTGGAAACCCACGCTCCCTCCTACCATGGGGATTAACTGTTTCCCACTCTGCAGCAGCGATGCCATGGGGAATGCAGAGCCAAAGTGCACCATGAAGACACCCCTTTGGTCTGTTATCACAAACATGAGTTCAGAAAGACCACGCATATTGAAGAGATGTGGGCAAGGTGTCTGATTTGCATACTACGAGCAAAAGACGCTGGATGAGACCAAGGCTGGGCCAGAATGGCCCCCCTGTGTGCCTGATGGCAGCAGCCGATGCCTCTGGGGGCACGAGAGCAGGACCAGTTCCTTCCCCTGTTCCTTGTCCCCCACAGGACCAGAGGGAGGCGACCCCTGAACAGAGAGATCCCATTAGCACACAGTTGGACCTGCCTTCGTAGGATTTTCTCTGCTGTAGCAAGGGAAAATGTGTGTGTGTGTGCATATGTGTGTCTCACTGGTGGATCCCTTAAGCATAATGTTGTTTACAGAGTAAATGTAATGCTCAAATCCTGTTAACTAAGTCTGATGACCATTATCAGCATCATGAAAGTTAATTAGTGAGCAATGACTAGCTTTATGATATTTGGGATAGAGGAGCGTTTTTCGTCCTGGAACTGGCTGGGGCAGGAGAAGAGAGAGGCAAATGGAAACATTTTCCACACACACATCCTTCTTGTTACTGTACATATTTCAGGCAATGGTATTCCTACCAACTATTTGACATCCTTGCTTCCAGCAAGCAGGAAACAATTCAGATTAGAAAGGGGCGGATTGGCTCTTTTCTCACTTCAGCTAGACATCTCTCAGTCATGGAACAGAGAAGAACCTCAGCTGGATTTGGGAGCCAATTCATAGCACCCATAGCTCACTTCAGGTTTGAGAACCAAGGAGAGTTGCTCAAATACAGATAGCTCCAGTGGGCCCAAATGGGATAGGAGATGGACTGGAGGAGCCATGTGTGTAACCCATGTGTGTAACCCATTCACTGATAGAATAATCCCAGGACCCACCTGACTGTTTCTCAATGCAAGAGTGACCCACATTCACCCCTGATAACCCCTTCGCCATGTCATCAGTGACCCCGAGGGGGCTGCCCTTAAGGTCTCTTACTTACTTGCTAAAGTATAGTCCATATCGAAGCCAAAGCATTTGATCTTCTCCAGTGCCAAGCTCCGGTTCACAAAGATCCTGAAAAGGAAATAGCATAGCAAGGTGATGAGCGGCCATCAGCTGGCCCTGCTGCTGCCAGAGAGCACTATTCCACCACCATTTTGGGTGCTCCTTCATGGGCACCTTGGCTCAAAATGGCACATTTTGTCTGGAACGTTCAACTAGCTATCAAAGATCAAGCAAACCAGGATGAAACGCACACAAGAGCTTTCTGCTAAAAGCAGAGGGGTGGGAGACTTCTGGCCTGTGGGACGAATAAGGCTTATGGGTGTTCTGAATCCAGCGCATCAGCTTCTTCCTCAGACCCTGCCCCTCTCCGTGGTGAGGAAAAGCTTTTATCTCCCACCAGCAGCTGTTCAGAGATAAGAGCATTTCCCGGTTAAGCACTAAAAAAAGTGTGTGTTCTTTCTCAGCACTGAGCTGTGACAGCTCTTAGCCCTTATCAGCTGCTGATTGGAATAAGAGCTTCTCCTTCCCCAAGAGTGGGGCAGGGCTTAGGGAGGAAGTTGCTGAGTGATTCAGTCTTGCTCAACTCTGAGCCTTGTCCTGCTTGCTTCCGAGTAGACATGCAGAGTTAAAAGCTTTCACGGCTTGGTAGTTGGGAAGCTATCTGAAAGTGCTTCTGCATGATTAGGTCCTGCTTACTTGTGAGTAGACAACACTTGTCCTTGCAGAAGCTTGTCCTTTTGACTTCTGAATAAGCTTAAAATATATAAGAACCACATTTTGGTCCTGCCCTCTACACCAATATCCCCCATAAAGATCGACTACAACGCATCAGGAATATCATACCTGATGGTGCTACAGCAAATCTAGCCACCAAATTCTGCCCCACAATTTTGGGGAGAAAATATATTTTTGAATCAGTAGCGCAGCTATGGGTGCTCACATGAGCCCACAGTATGCCAATACCTTCAGGGCTGATTTAGAGCAACGCTGAGATACGCTGGTGATCTTGCCAGGGTCCCCTTGATGGACAAGGAGCATCTGGTGAAGTTCCACCAGGACTTCAGTAAATTTCACCCCCAGCATCACCATGACACAAGATCAGTACACGCACACACATGTTCACCTTCTGGACATAATTGTGCAACTACATCATGGTCATATAAGTACCAGCTCATACTAGAAACTTACTGGCAGCTACACTGACCTATATACTTCCACCTTTCACCCAGAACACACCACAAAAACTACTGGAGCCAACAGAGGAGCCGCCGTAGCTGTTCAGGATCATCAGAGACAGACCTGATTCATATGAGACAAGAAACCCTGATGGGTTGTGAGACATATTTCCCCAGTGTGGTTTGTTGTGAACTGGAAACCTGCTGGCAATTACCTCCTCCACATTTTTTGTTTAATCCTCCAGTCACTCTTGCACACGTCCACAGTTCTGCATGTCCCCTGCTAGGAGGTAATTGGCAAGGATAATGACAAGACCAGTCTCAGGCGCGAAGAGCAGGTGGGGGAGCCCAAAACAGTGGCTGAATGAGGAGGAGCATTTGGGTGTGATTGTTTGGTTTTGTAAATTGCCACAAAAGAATTTGGCTTCACAGACTCCCACAGTAATTACACTCAACCCAAAAGCTCCTTCAGCTGCTGCTTTAGTCTCTTCCACCCCCACCCCCTCCTTATCAAATAGGCCGGGAGGGGAGCTGAAAGTGGCAGCTGCAGGAACCTTCCGGGGTGGTTGTAATTCCTGTCGGAGGCTGGGAAGCCCAATGCCTGCTGGGGGCAACTGACAAAACAATTGTTCTAAGCAAGCATGTCATGTTTTTTGTTTGTTTGTTTGTTTTAAAGGACAATATGCACTGAGGCAGCCATTCGAACCTTGTGCAAGTGCAGCAAGAGGAAATAATGATTTGAAAAGGAGATCGCTGCCAAGGGCAGTGCCAAAGAGGAGGAGATCATTCGTAAACGTCATTTCAAGGTGAACGAAAGGGAGAGGTGGGTATTGGACAGGGGCTGCTTCTGGGGTGGGGGCTGTTTCCTTCCAGAGGCGGCAGCCGCAAAACAAGGAGCTGTGTGCTGCAAAGACCCCCTAGATACATGCCCGAAGTGGGCAGGAGGATGAAAGGGGAGTCAAGCCACGGAGAGCCTGATGGCCTGTCGGGAGTAACATGGGTTAGCGAGGGAATGCCCCACCCACGAGGGCTTCTTCTCACCACGGGTTATCACCCTCTTTTGCTTCCGCTCCTCAACAGGGTTATGGGCCCAGACTGGGGGCATTAAAGCACAGCCGTGGGGCAACAGAATCCAGCCAGGAGGCTATAAAATACTCAGGAGTCCAATTGATGAGCCAACGATTTATGGTTTCCAAATCGGATGATTAAACGAGAGGAAAGCTCAGAGTGTTCTGGAGAGGAATCGGAGACAAGCAGTGTGTCTGGCCAGTGTGGAGCTGAGTGTGTAAGCCAGCTGGAAAACATGGCACAGACTAGCTTGATGAGTGGGATTCCCATGGAAAGATTGAACGAAAAGAATTATCAAACCTGGTCGTTCAAACAAGAAATGTTCCTGAGGCGCGACGGATTTTGGCAAGTTATTGCAGAAGACGTGCCAATGGGTCTAAGCGCAGATGAGGAAGCGACATGGGAAGCTTTGGCTACAAGAGCAAAAGCAAATATTGTCCTGAGCTTAGAAGACAGCCAATTAATGCACATTTCTCACAATGAAAACGCCAAACAATGCTGAGCCCATAACCCTGTTGAGGAGGGGAAGCAAAAGAGGGCAAACGCTGCGAGCGTTTGTATTAGCAATCAGTCCAGTAACACTCCAGGAGCTGAAGAAATACTCACACACCAAATCTTGTGTATAATACAAGTTGTTTTACTCGTGGCCCAATTATATACAGCAGCACAACAGTTTTCATCCAGATATGTACAGCCCTTCCTCACAAATCTCTCCACGTCCAAATACACCACGCCTGACACCCACAGTAGCCATTAAACTAAGGCTCATTTATATACTTTTCAGACATCAGCCCAGCCCAGATTAACCATCTTATCATATTAGACACTTAGCAATAATCAGGTTGACCTTTCCAGTTCTACACAGAAAAAACTCTCTCTCAACCTTATTGCCTGCAGCTGGCTGATATGTCCTTCAGGACTCTAAAACTTTCAACCAATCCACTTAGATATGGAATTTTCCTCAACGTAAGGGATGGGCAACTTCTGAGGGTCTGGAGAGCCAATTCCTCCCCCCACACCCACCAGGAGCTGTACCCTCTTGCCACTACAATTGCTGGTGCCATTCTGAATTTGCAGCCAAAATTCAGCTGCAGCCAGACAAAAAACAAAAAGAGAAGAGTCGTCGTCGTGGGGGTCTCCCTGATGCGTGGCAATGAAACCCAAATATGTCACAAAGACCCATGCACTCGCCAGGTATGCGGTCTCCCCGGTCGTGACTGAAGGGTTGCCAAAGCTCATTAAGCCCACTGACACATATCCTTTTCTTCTCATCCATGTGGAGACAAATGATACTGCCAAGCGGAGCTATGAAGAAAGGTATTGGCAACTGTTGAGGCCCATGACACAGTCCATATACTGTTTTCAAACTACTTTCAAAGTCTGGTTTGGTTTGCATCTGGCAAAGCTCCGCACCTAATCAAGATCTCTCCTCAGAATGTCAAGGGCCAGTACTGGCTCCAGGATTTGGAGGAATCCTTAGGCAGAGTACAGACTGCTGTACTCCACCATATGCTTTAAGGTGGATTCCTGCATTGAGCAGCAGGTTGGACTCGATGGCCTTATAGGCCCCTTCCAACTCTACTATTCTATGATTCTATGACAGGTTAGAGTTGTGACTGAAGGGTTGCCAAAGCTCATAAAGCCCACTGACACCTATCCTTTTCTTCTCATGCATGTGGGAACAAATGATATTGCCAAGCAGAGCTATGAAGAAATCACATCAGACTTTGAAGCTCTGGGAAGGAAACTCAAGAACTTTGGGGCCCAGATAGTTTTCTCATCCATCCTCCCAGTTCTTGGAAGAGTAATAGAAAGGGAAAGAAAAATATTCCAGGTGAATAACTGGCTACAAAGGTGGTGCTGACGTGAGAGATTCGGATTCTGGGACCACGGGCTACACTACTTGGAGGATGGACTGCTGGCAAGGGACGGGTTGCACCTCACAAGGGCTGGGAAGAATGTGTTTGGCCACAGCATAAAGAACTTCATCAGGATGGCTTCAAACTGAATCTTACGAGGGAGGGAGATGTAAACTTAGAGGAAACAATGGATGAAGGCTTATGCACCACAACAGAGAGAACAGCTCCAATAGAGCCCAATAATAGTCTTCAGAATAATGTAGGAAAGAAGCCAGACTATAAAGCACATGGATTTCGATGTCTATATACGAATGCCCAAAGTATGGGAAAGAAACAGAATGAACTTGAACTCTTAATACATGAAGGCAAATATGACTTAATAGGTATAACTGAAACTTGGTGGGATGACTCCCATGAGTGGAATGCAGCAATTGAAGTGTATAATTTGTTCAAAGAGAACAGAATAGAAAGGGAGGCAGAGTCGCACTATATGCTAAAAATATTTATCCCTGCACAGAAATACAGGAGGATGAGCCCGGGAGCCCCATCGAGAGCATCTGGATTTTAAAAAATGGGGCACGAAATAAAAGGAGCATGATAGTCGGAGTCTACTACCGACCACCCAATCAAGGAGAAGACGAGGATGAAACTTTTGACAAGCAAAATGCCAGTGTTTCAAGGAAGTGCAATGTAGTAGTAATGGGGGACTTCAATTACCCTGATATCTGTTGGGAGACAAATTCTGCCAAAAGTGGCTCCTCCAAGAAATTCCTGACATGTGTGGCTGATAACATTCTCCTACAGAAAGTGGAAGAAGGAATTAGAGGATCAGCCTTCTTTGACTTGATACTGACTAATAGAGATGACTTAGTGGATAAAGTGGTAGTTACAGGAAGTCTGGAGGAAAGTAACCACCTCATGCTTGAGTTCTTGATTTTAAAGGAAGCAAAACCTGAGTGTAGCCACATGCATACTCTGGATTTTAGGGAAGCTGTTTTTAATAAACTCAGAACTACGAGAAGTAAGGTCCCATGGCAAGTGGCCCTAATTGAGAAAAGGAGTCCAAGATCGGTGGGAGTTTTAAAAAAAGGAAATTTTAAAGGCACAATTACAAACAATCCCAACAAGGAAAAAAGATAGAAGACAACAGAAGAAACCAATCTGGCTCCACAAAAAGCTAGAGATGACCTGAAAACAAAGAGGACACATATAGGAAGTGGAAGGAAGGCCAGGCTACAAAAGAAGAGTACAGACAGATAGCACAGAAGTGCAGGAATGGCATCAGGAAGGCTAAAGCTGAGAATGAGCTGAGACTAGTGAGGGATGCTAAAAGCAATAAAAAAAAACTTTCTTCAGTTATGTGAATAGTAAAAGACAAGAAGAAAGAAATGGTGGTTCAACTGCTTCATGAGAATGGCACATTGATAACAGAGGACAAAGAAAAGGTAAAAGTGCTCAATTCCTACTTTGGCTCAGTCTTCTCCCAAAAACAGGTCTATGACCCCCCTGGCAAAAGTGAAGTACAAGCTGATGGGGCAGGATTGAAATGGTCAAGGAACACCTAATTTCTTTGAACGAGTTCAAATCTCCAGGGTCTGATGAACTGCATCCTAAGAGTAATATACAAACTTGCAGAATAACTCTCAGAACCACTTTCTATTATCTTTGTGAAATCATGGAAGACGGGTGAATTGCCAGATGACTGGAGGAGGGCTAATGTTGACCCTCTCTGCAAAAAGGGCAAAAAGGAGGAACCTGGAAACTACAGACCAGTTAGTCTGACATCAATCCCTGGGAAAATTTTGGAGCAGATTATAAAGAAGTCAATCTGCAATCACTTTGAAAACAATGCAGTGATTACTAGAAGCCAGCATGGATTTGTCAAGAACAAATCCTGCCAAACTAATCTGATCTCATTCTTTGATCAGGTGACCTTCCTTGTGAACTGTGGGAATGCTGTGGACATAATATATCTTGACTTTAGCAAAACCTTTGACAAAATACCCCGTGACATTCTGATTCACAAACTAGTGAAAAGTGGGCTAGATGGAACAACTATTAGGTGGATCGACAGTTGGCTACAGAATTGGACTCAAACACTGCTTATCAATGGTACCTTCTCAAACTGGGGAGGAGGTAATGAGCAGAGTACCGCAGGGCTCATTCCTGGGCCCAGTGCTCTTCAACATTTTTATTAATGACTTGGATGAGGAGGTGCAGGGAATGCTTATCAAACTTACAGATGACACAAAATTGGGTGGGATCGCTAATACCCTGGAAGACAGAAACAAGCTTCAAAGTGATCTTGATAAGCTGGATCGCTGGGCTGAAAACAACAGGATGAAATTTAATAGGGGTAAATGCCAAGTTCTACACCTAGGAAAAAGAAACCAAATGCACAGTTACAAGATGGGGGATACTTGGCTCAGCAATGCTACAAGCCAGAAGTATCTTGGAATGGTTGTAGATCACAAGCTGAATATGAGCCAACAGGGTGATGTGGCTGCAAAAAAAAGGCAAATGCTATTTTGGGTTCTGCATTATTAGAAGCAAGGGGTGTGTACTGCCTACCCCCCACTCTACTGAACTCTGTGTAAGAAGAGCAGGCCAGTCTCTGCTCAAAAGAATAAATAGACACAAATATGACATCAGAAATGGGAATATTAAAAAAAGTCTAGTGGAAGAGCATTTCATCCTCACAGGGCACTCTGTCAATAACCTTCAGGTGTCTATTCTTGAACAAACAAATGTCAAAAGATGGGAAATAGCTGAGCAACAATCCATCGGGAGGCTCAACTCTATCAACAGGCACCAAGGCTTTATTTTTTCACACTACATGTGTTAATCAGTTCACAGGCATGTCTGTGTTCTCACCCAACAAGCATTTTGTGAATGGCCACAGGAAAGGCATAAATCTCAGTCTGCACTTCCTGCATTTCAGTTCCCGCTGACATCATTGCTTATAATCCCTCCTCTCGAAACCACGTGCATATATTAGGGGCAGGGAAGTTCCAGGACTGGGATCAATTTCCCCCATCAAACTCACTGCCTCCCACACACGCACATGCACACGCACCGCTGCTGACATGACGGAACAGCCACCAGGCCTCCGACTTTGCCATTGAAATCTGGTGATGCAGCAGCCGTGATGGCAAGAAAGCCATGATTTCCCTTTCAAGCCAGGGGCACGAGGGGCCGTATCTGGAAGCAAAGCCGTGTTCCCAAGAAGCTCCCAGAGGCTCGATTCTGCTGCCCAGCACGGCCCCCCTGCACACACTGCGTGGAAGAGAGGCTGCAGGGGGAGGGGCCGCTGACGGCACCCCTGCTACTAACTGGCAGCGGAAGGAGACAGCAGGAGGCAGCAGGAGTGGCCAGGGAGGAGCGCCCCGCCTCCTGTGCTGTTTTTCATGGAGATTCCACGTGTCTGTTCCAATCATGTTTTAAACTCCACCTAAAGCCTAGGAAACCCAACCCCCCTTTCTTAAACAGGAATGAGATAATAGTGTATCTGGAAATTGCCCATCCAGTCATCAAAAGCTATAACCGGCCTCGCAGCCTCTAAGTTGAAGGAGTCTCTTGAACTCTACTCCAGAACTCCTCCTCACGTGCCCTTCATGATGACACTCTGGGAGCGTTCACACATTATGCTAAGCCATGGTGGCTTATAAGCTCTGCACGGGAGCTTATTTTTGTAATAATGATGATCGGACAAATAAACTACACAGCATAGGGCTTTCCCTCCCTCCCTCTCAGTCCTCCAGCCCCGCATCCCACACGTACACCAGTTGTTGGGGAACACGGGCGAGAGAGTGCGGCTGCACTCATGTCCTGCTGATGGGTTGGCCACTGTGTAAACAGAATCGTAGACTAAATGAACCCTTGGACTGATCCAGCCTCAGGCCTCTTCTCACATTCTTATCCCAGGGGACCTGGCAGCAGACCCCTTCCTGGCCCTGAGCACAACCAGGTCCCCTTTTTATGTTCCTGGTCCTGTTTTTGCACAAAAAGGGGTCTGGGAAACTCCCCCCCCCCACTCCCCTGCCATCCCTCCCATGTCCACAGATGGCGCATGTATCCCATTTGCACACACGATATTTTCCCCATGTTCGCCAGTGAGTCAGCCATTGCTTGTCCTGCCCACAGGCACAAAAACTCTTCTGCCACCACCAGGACAAGACTGCTTGACCTGAAGAAAACCTCGGAGGGGTTGATCCAAAGGCCTCGGGTTGACCTCAGGCCGTGCGTCAGAACGTTTCATCATTGCCTGCAATTGCTTCATCAGCCTTGGAGAGGGGCCACTCCCCCAAACGCAGGCTGAGGAAGCCGCCTCCCAGGGTCAGACCGCATCCTGACCACGTAGCAGCATCCCTCCTTGGGGGTCCCTCTTTGGCCAATGGAACACAATGGGAGTCGATGCTGGGAAGGGGGAGGGGGTTCCAGAAGCTGTCCTGGTAGGCGCAGCAGCGGGGAGGAGGAGGCCCCGCTAGAGCCAGAGCTGAGAGAGCCGTGTGTTTGCTTTCAGCAACTGCAAACAGGATGAGTCTTGGCAGGCTGCTTCCAGAACTAACCCTGGAATGAGTTTTTCTTACGTTTACAAACGGAACCTGCAGCCAGAGGTTGCAATGTATCTGCGATTCTTAGCAGGAGCTCTTCTGCTCAAAGTCCCACTGAGCCAGCCATGCCTGCCTCCAGAATGCCCCCACTGTCCATCCCCCCCCCCAACTGACACTCAACATTGCATGACTCAACTATTAGTGAGTACCACCAGCCTTCACTGGGCAGGACTATTTGCTCGCGAAGGTTTTGAGTTCTTTTTAAGATTGTACTTTGGCAAACTTCAGTGGCCCCATTTTGCCTCTAATCCCTTGAGTCCACTTTCATGGGAGTGATGTCCAAGAGTCCCTGAGAAGGCCTCTCCTGCCATATCGCCCATCATCAGGTGGATCTTGGTTTAGACCACTGCAATGCTTCCCATATGGAGTGAGAGCAGCGGTCAACCCGGCAGGGACTCTCCGGTTTTCAAAGGTGATCAAATTCTCACTAATGCGGCTCTTCAAGGTGTGCAGGCTTCTGTGTGCAGCCCTTGCTATATTCCACAACCACTAAACTACCAGAAGCAGCCACTGAATTGGGAGAAAACAAAATTCAGCTTCGTGTTAAGACAGGGCTATAATGGGAAGCCGAAAGCTCAACCCCAGAGCCAAATGCTGTTGGAATAACTGTGATGTGCTATTCGAGGAGATGGAGGCAGAAAGTCAGGCCACCTTCAGAAGGTCAAGCAGCCAAAGGGCACTTGGGACGGACACCAAGCTGCGAAAGAGATATGGCCACTTATTCCAACAGGATGAGAGTGTAACCTGAAGGAGGCTATGGAGGAGCTACCCAAATGCTGCTGACCCAGATCTAGCCAAATCTGTTTTGTAGGTAGATGAGGCTGACGTTGGTTCCTGGTTTATTTTCTTATTTGTAGTGCCTTCTTATTCAAACTGCATGAAGGTGCCTTCATCACAAAAGCAAGCAGCCCCTTTGGGGTTTGTTAGTATGCTTTTGAGGTCCCTCTCCTGCCCGTCTTCTGGCTTCCTTCCCTGAGTTTGAAGTAAGGATGCTGCCTGAGCCAGGGGCCACCTTGGACCACACTGGACAAAGCAGAAAAGACGACCAAGTGACCCATTGCAAAAGTTTGCAAGATTTTTTTTAAAAAAAATGCTTTGTGATGCCATGCAATTTCTTTTGTCATTATTTTTAAAAATTGAGTCCATTTGGTTGCTCACATTCATCTTTGGCTTCTTCCTTCCTTCCCTCCCACTATTTTATGAGTGCAGTCTGTGGTGGTGGCAGCAGGAGCTGAAATCAGTGACTGCTCCTGGCAACCACCATGTTATTTTCCCAGAATGCCCCATCATAAGAACATTAGAAGAGTCCTGCAGGATCAGTCCAAGGGCCCGTCTAGTCCAGCACATCATGTTCACACAGTGGCCAACCAACTCCCAACCAGGGACTCACAAGCAGGACATGAGTGCAACAGCACCCTCCCACCCATGTTGCCTAGCAACAAGTGTATACAGGCTTAGTGCCTCTAATACTGGAAGTTGCACTTAGCCATCAGGCCTAGTAGCCATGGAGAGCCTTCTCCTCCAGGAATTTATCCATCCCCCTTTTAAAGCCATCCAAATTGGTGGCCATCACCACATCTCGTGGCAGTGAATTTCATAGTTCCAACGTGTTGATTTCTGGGGGGTGGGAGGGAGGAAATTGTATAGGCCACCAAAGAAAAGGTGGCCTCCACTGGCGATTTCCACCGCCCACCCCAGAATAACAGATTGCCAGAGGCATTCTCAGAAAACAATATGGCACCTGCCAAACCCAGCTCCTGTCACCGTAAGTTGATTATCTCCACTGACAAATGGCAAGAATAGGAGTCCCATTCATACCTCTGAGCATTCATTTTGGAATGAAAGAAAACTGAATGAAATGAGCTTCTTTCATTCATTCATTCATTCATTCCCAAATAAACCCACGCCACCCACCCCCTTTGGTTATGGTTGAATGTCTGGTTCTCGTGGCATTCCGGACATTCTAAATGAAGGGCAGGTGGTCCAATGTCTCCTATCTGAAATGCATATTCAGGGTGACAAGTCAACAAACAGGAGCCCTGCTGGGCATTCCCCTATCACAAAAGCACCTAAAGAGAACGGAGTTCTCTGTGCCTATTTCCCAAGGGCTCCTTCCCGTTCCTCCCCGTGGGGCTGCCCAAGTGGCTCCTTTGCTGGACTTGGGAGTCTTCTTCTGACCGTTCAGAACCAGCAGCCTTCCAGGTCCAGCCCAGTCCTCAGGATGTGGCCCTTCCTCCCTGGCGAGGCACAGCCAGGCTGATGCCTCCCACCCACCTCCTTTGGCCCTGCATGGTGGGGGAACAGGTTTAGCACCTGGCCCTGTCCCAGGAACGGAGAGGAGTGAGCCGGAAGAGCCCGTGGCCCTTCAAGCTGGCAAAGAAGAGGACCACGCAGGAGGGACAATCCAAGTTACTGGAGCAGAAAACTCTTTTGAGATGGAAATTCGCTCTGAAACGGAGGAACTGTGCAGCCCAACAAGGCCTCTTACGGTGCCAAGTGAGGGGAGGGCCGTGTGTGCGCCTAGATGGTGGAGGACTTTCCAGCAGGTGGAGACCAGGAAAGACCAGCCCTGCAGGGCAGACGTGGGTGAGGGATAGATCCCCCTGGCCAGCCTCCTCCCCAGAACTGCTTCTGCAGGAAGCACAGGAGCCCAGCTACTATGGAGAAGACCCCTCACCAGTGCCAGGCAGCCTCTGCAGAACACATGGTCTTGAAGGAGCTGGAGAGGCCACCCAATCCTCCCCACCCTCCTCTACAATGCCCAGAAAGGCCTTCCTCTAGCTGAGCCCAGCACCCGCCCCCGTCTGAGCTGCCTAAGCTGGAAGACTTGGCAGCCTCATGAGTTGGCTTATTGGTGGGTGGGGGTGGGTGGGGGTTGAAATGCAAATTGCATCAGCTGGGGGGGGGGGATAATTAACAGAATCAGAGCCAGCATGGAGGAAGAGGAGATTAACCCTTTCCTCCTTTGCTGGTGGTGCCAGTGGGAAATTTCCCCCGAAGCAAATACCAGCTCCCCAACAGGGGAGGAAAGGGCAACATTCCCTCTCCATGCTGGCTCCAATTCCGTTCATTATCGGTCCAGTCCCCAGCTGATGCAATTTGCATTTTGAAAACCTCCACTGTCACATCTGGCTTGGCCCTAAGAGCATATGGTGGTTGCGTAGGATGTCCCAAGAACTCCGCCACCGAGGCAGACGGCTAGCAAGGCCGGGGGATTCCAAGGTGCCCTCCCTCCCTCTCACCCCTATGCCACTCTGAGGAAGATGACCCTGACCCCACTGACACACTAACAGCGGGTTCCGTTCCGCTTCCCTGCATGATGGTGCGTACAACCATCGCCTTCGCAGTCTCCCATTCTCCCAGGGCGGACCCTGCAGAGAGTTCTTCCAGGGAAGGCCTGAGGACCCTCAGCGGGGCAGGAGGAGAGCAGGCAGCTGGAGCAGCCGCAGCAGCCCAGCCCAGATGCCAGCCCAGGTGACCCACTGCCGCTCATGCCTCCCCTGGCATCTGGGCTCGCAGCCCTCTTACCGATGGTTGTAGTCCCGCCTGACCGGGGCTCGGGGTTCAGGGTGCCCCAACTCCTTGGGCTCCTGCTGCCCGTGAGGCCCCATGGCCATGGCAAGCTCTTGGGTGAGGCTGCCCATCTTGGCAGGAGCGTGAGAGGAACCGGCGGTGGCTGCTGCTGCTGCTGCTGGCAGTAAGGAGCGGCAGTGGCGGTGGCGGCTGCAGCAGCAGGAGGAGAACCCAGGCTGCTGGCTCCCTTTTTATGAGGAAGAGATAGGCTATCAGCCCTGCCCAGCTGATGGTCCCCTCCCCTGGCCTCCAGCCCCTCCGCAGCCTGCTGCCGGCCTCCCCCCATCCCATCCCATTCCAGGCCAGCCCATCGCCTCAGCCCAGCCAGCTTGGCTCCTTGTGCCTGGGGCTTGGGCAGCTGAACTGCTCAGCTTTCCCAGACTAGCCTTCCCCCCCCCCCCCCCCCCGCTTTCCCTCCCTCTCCCTCTGCTCTCCTCTGCCGGGGACTTTGCTCCTCCTGCCTGGCAAATTTTTAGCTGCTGCTGCTGTTGCTGCTTCCTCCACAGCAGCAACTTTGGTCTTCCCTGGGTTCTCTGCTTCTCCTGCTCCCAGCCCACCAATCCCAATGCACCGCCCTGCTTGTCTTGCCTGGGCTGCGATGGGGGCACCTTGTGCAGCTGTGTGTGTATCTGAGGAGGGGGAGGGGAGGGGGGGAGAAGAGTCTCTCCTGTGGAGCTTGGGGAAGTTGTGGAACTTAGCACGGAAAATTACATCTAGCTATTGACCCAGCAGGCTGTCCCCAGCAGAGAGCCTATGTGGGCATTTCCCCCTGGTCTCTTTCAGAGGGGCAGGTAGTGAAGAACGGCCACACCTGACTCCTCCTGTGACTTCTCTCATTCTCCAAGAACACATTAATCAGCTGCCTGTACTAAATTGGAGGAGGATCCCAAACGTTTTCCATTTGTGTAAAATAGTTCTGCAGACGATTAGACAATAAGGATGCAAAGAGACAACTGAAGGAGGACAGGGAGGGGGCAGCGAAGCTAAATTAGCTAGAACGTTGGGAGGTGTTGGAAAGAAAGCCCCCCCCCCCCTCGCCTGAGCCACTTGGGGGTTGAACCCAGTGACATGGAGGTGGAAAGAACTGGCCTTTTAGGCCTAAGAAATGATACATGACCAGGGCCTGGGAGTTCTTTCAAGGTGATGAAATGGGACCTCTTAACAAACACATGGTGACGTGAGACCCACTTCCCTGAGGGGTGAGGAGCATCTCTGGTTTAGGGCACTGGAGATTGGTGGCTCTCTTGTCATATTGGTTTTACTTCCAAATATGCAAAACCTATGGAAGCAAGTAGGCCCCTAATAACAGGCGGCGGCAGCAGCAGCACCATTAAATGCCCATCTGCGATTCCCGGACAGACTGTCTTTTAGTCCCCCAAGACTGCAACTCTGCTTTCCATGATCCCGTTAAATGCTCTCTGCTCTTTCTCTGATGCTGTGAGGGTCTCCGTGTTCCAGCTATTTCTTCCTGCTGCCTTCCCAGACACAGCCTGGAGAGCCCTCGTCTCAGACACCACCCTGCAAATGAATTGCTCATTCATGAAACCATTCCGGAAATATCGCTCCATCATCACTGGCTACTAGAAAGGCCTCTTTGCCAGTGGGTTGGAATGGTAGCCGCTGAAAAAAGCCATTTGGGAAAAGGATGCGAAGGGAGTAGCCAAGAAATGTGTGGAATGCATGACTGAAGGCAGAGACCATCGCTCCACGGAAAAGGGCCTCAGATAGCCAGGATGGGACACATCCTGCTCATGCCCTAGAAGGGAACCACTGCTGCCCACAAGAGGCCACACTGAGCTTGGTGGCCCTCCCTCTGGGCGCCTGACTCAGTATGAGGCAGTTTCCTCTATTCAACAACTTGTATTGAGGAAGGGTCATCCAGGCAACTGGAAAGGGAAGTCCAGCTGCACCGACTCTGTGAGCGTGTCAACCAGCATGTGGCCAGAGGTGGACTTTGGGCAAAGGCTTCTCTCGAGTAAACTTTGCACTCGCTGGATGAGAGGATTCGTTAACGAAGAGGTAGCAGAGGGGAGCCAGAGAGTAAAGAGACTGTTCTCCCAAGTGGAAGGAAGGAAGGAAGGAAGGAATCAGTGAGGTGCCCCTGCTCCTGTCAAGGGGGTGCTATGTCATTTATCCATACATGCCCAGAGTAAGGGGAGAATAGTGTATGGATGATGCTAAGAGCAAAGAGAGGATCTCCAAGAGAATTTTCTAAACCAGCTGAATGGGCAATAAAATGGCAAATGCTGCTCAATGTACTTATTTATTTCATTTCATTTCTATACCACCCAACTGCTCTCTGGGCAGTTCAAAAAAATTAAAACCATAAAGTACAACTTAAAGTATGAAACTTAAACCACAGTATAAAAGTACAACCAGATTAAAACCGAACTGCAATGCAGAGATTGTAGAGGAAGGAATCCAAGTTTCACGTGTACACGGATACAGACGGAGCTGGTAGTGACTAATCAAAACAGACGTCTCGGAATCTCAGTAGAAGAGAGCTCAGGGATCATTAGGAAAGGGTCAGAAAACAAAAGTATGAATACTTAACTGTATTTATTTCTACACTTACACCCTGCCGTTCTATCATAAACTATTGATCATAAGAAATTAAAACCATCTCAAACAATAAAACAGAAGCAGTCGTTTTCTTTTTTAAAAAATGCGCTCACCCAAACATAGCCAGCAGCATAAACAACATATCAGCAGACAGCAAAGCTAAAACATCATCCAAGGCTTTCTTTGGGAAAGAAGCGGAGGCAGTTACTCCAACGTGTCCTCCTCTCCTTTTCACTGAGGGAGGGCACCCCAGGGGATGTCTTACCCCTTCCGCTCACCTGCATTTACTTGGATTAAGTCGCTGTGGTTTCCATGGGAGTTACTTCCAGGAAAGACGTGTCCCTAGGACATTGGGCTCCTGAATGGGAGCTCAGCACTTTCATGCCCTCGTTTCTATGTTGGGGAGGCTTCGTTTGAGCTGGAGTCTGGTCTTCGAGCTGAATTTAAAAGCCGTGCTTGGCTTAGCCTTGCAGCCTGTGTGCTGTAGTAACGCAAAATGTCTGATTAAGAGGGGTTCCCCACTCACGCCTGGGGCACTCTCACCAGCTCTTTCCACTGCTGGGGTGCCAGACTTCCCAGACAGGGTGTGTGTATGGCACAGAGAGCCTCAGCAGGGGCAGGGGGCAGAGGAAGTGCATGGGAGGGAGACTGTGATGGTGATTTGCCACTTGCATGAGTGACGGAAAAGGCTCCTAGGGCGCCATTGCAGAGAGCGTCCAGCAGGGGGCCCTCCCTCCCCACCCACCAGAATGGGGGCTGCTTTCTCATCATCTTGGGGCCCCCAAGCAAGCCCACCTGCCTGCCTGGATCCAGCTTCCAGCTGTGCAGCTCAATGCAAAGCCCAGGACATCTCTGGGACAATGCTATGCTTTTGCTTTCCTGTTACCTGTGGGATGGTTAGGGCTGGCTGTATGTTCTGGAAAACCCGTAGCATCAATTACACGACACAGCCGCTGATTCGGAGCCATCCCTGGCTCTCTGCCACAAATGGCTGGAGAAAGGCAGAGGGTCGCTGCCCTATTCGCCTCAAGGATAGAGCTGGCCATCACTTGGCCTCGTCATTTAATAAATTTGAATACCAGCCTTGTTCTCAGGGCAAGTAATAGCAATATAAACAATGCAAATAATACAAAATAAAAATACAAAATACTACTACTACTACTACTACAATATAAATCAGGATAAAAACAGATAAAAACAAAAAAGCCCAACAATTAAAAATAGCAGGTTAGAACAATGAAATTCAGAACGTAAAAGCTTAGATGAGTTGAAGAACAAAATTTCTTTGCCTGGTATTGAAAAGTTAACAAAGGAGGAGCCAGGTGAGCTGCTCTGGGACGGAAGGTCCAGAAATGGGGTGCCACCACCAAAAAGGACCTCTTTCCAGTTGCCAGTTATTTCAGACAGAGTCCGGAGGATTTCCTTACACTGACTTGAACACATGGCCTGATGTGGGGGCCTCTCAAATAGTCCAAAGCTGTTCTCATGTATGTCATCCCCCTCCCCCATGCACACACATTCCCCTTCAGTATGTGACAACCCCACCTCAGGACCTCACAACACTCCATTCACACAGTTGCACCTGCACTGGAGCCTGTAAACACAGCCTAATTGCAGGGCTGGCCCAAGTGTTAGGCGGAGCGAGGCAGCTGTCTCTGCTGGCAGCTGCTGGGGGCAGAGCACAGTAGGGGCAGGACTGAGCTGTGTGCACCACATGGTGTGCCCCACATGGCCTGCCCTGCACCCCCCTAAACAAGCCTGCCACTGCCAGGGGCAGGAAAAGTTGATTCCCCATGTGATCAAAGCATAAAATGGCCTTTCAGAATGAAAGGAATATCTATATCCCTCACAAGGCAGGGATGCTGGGAAGATACATCCCACAGGACTCATTCTGGAGATCAAACTGATCTCTCACACAGCATGTGGTGCTCTTCTCTTCTCACTTAAATGGGAGCCACGGTAGGTTGCGGCATGTGCTGGTGGCCATTTTGAATATTCAACCTCTGGCGGGGGTTTGCTGTGGCTTGTTATGTCATCTGAATCCAGTTGCAGGGGTTGCTGGAGGGTTAAGCTACTCTCAAATAACCCACGTTCTGTTGCAGGGTTATTGAGGATTGTTTAATGCTCCTGGGTTTGGATGACACAGCAAAGCGACACTTCAGGTTTGAATAGTCTACTTGGCGTCTGTGGGCATTAGGGCTCACCATGGCTTAAATAAGGCACAGTGACTGTGGTAATTCTGCGGACCAAGTCACTCTCTTGCCCGCAGCTTTGGAACTCCAAAACTAGCAGAACCTCATTGGCAGTGGGGCAGCGTGGCTTAGTGGACAGAGACCAATGGCAGTGGCAATGGGAGACTTCGCCATGGCTACTTTTACACTCCTTGGATGATCCAAGTATGTTGGCAGTCAGGAAATGCACCCCTTGTCTGGGCCCTGCCTGGTCACTCCTCCCACGCTTCTTCACATCGTGGGGAAGAAGAAGGGATCACCTGGGGCCTGGACCACAAAGACAACCTCCAAGCCTGGAGAACACACACAGCAGGCCCTCATGATGGCACAGGGGCAGTGAAGGGGGCATTCTTTCCCTACCAGTGGGCTTCCATTTTTGGGTAAGGGTCCCCCCAAAATGAATTACAACCAGCTGCCATTACAGTCTGAGGCTAGCCTGAGCACTGCTAAGCTATCTAGCTAGGAGCAGGGTAGGTGGGGTTGGATTTCTACATCTGACTGACACGGGTATCTCCCTAGAAACAGTTTTAAGAGGAAGGAAGGAGCTTTCCTAAAACCACAGAACTTAACAGAAAATTGTGAAATACCCTTAAATCCCAAGGGAGAACATATCACCTGTGCAGTCTAGTACATGGAAGAGATTATCAATGAAAAATTTCAGAGAAATACCCTTTTTAATTATATGTGTCATTTATTATGGTTTGGAGTAGACTTTTTAAACTAATGAAGTGAATTGTTGATATATGTAAAGTTTATTTGATAAAAGAAAAAAGGGAAGAAAAGGGAAGATAACGAAATCATACATAGACTTTCAAATATAAGCAAAAAACACTTACCTTTTACCTGCTTGAATAGCATCTTGGGTTTCAGAGGATGCGCAGAGTTCATTGTAGAAAAGGCCATCTTACCGAGCACTTGTCTCTTGCAAAACATCTTTGGTCACCTCATTCACACGGCTCCAAAGCAGAAAGGGGACTGGGGCTATACCCCGCATCTTTATCAGTGTTTGAGAGCAGTAGAAAGAAGCTACCCTTCAAACTGAGATAGAGGTTGGTTGGGACCAAAGCTCCAACATTGATGAAAGCCATCAAAGTGGCCAATCTGAGATTTACTTAGAAGGATGATTCGGAACAGGACTTCTATGTCAAAAGAGCTGGCCAATCCAGGCCCGTCAGCTATTGTGTAAAGGGGATTGGATCTAGAATGAGAAATCCAGACACTCTAGATGGTGCTGTTGTTGTTGTTCTTGTTGTAATATAGGGGTTCATCAACACAGTTTCGTCCCTATGTTGCAAGGACCCTGATTGCATCCCCAGCTAACATCTCTAGCGAAGGCTGTGAAGGCCAACGGCAGACAAGAGAATGAAAGAGAGTGGCAGGTGGAACTGCAAAGGCCGTGGACGCTCGTTGCTTTTGGCCCACTGCCTTCTCTGATCAAGTGCCATGGCTGTGGGCCTCAAGGGAGCCCCCAGCAGCACTGGCCGCCTTCCGTTCTCAGAAAAGACTCCTCCGTTTCCAGCCTCAAGCAGCAGCAAAGCTGGGAAAGCAGTTCCTGCGTTGGAGAGTCCGGGGACTCATAGCCCTAATCTACGAGGGGCCCCCTTTCACTGTACATTTTTGCTGCTGCTGCTGCGCAAGTTGTTGTTACTGCCCTACACCCCACAAACAGCAACAGCAAAGATACAGCCTTCCAAAATACTGATCATTGTATCAGGCTGGCCTTGGAGACGCAGCTCTCATCTGGTCTGCCCTGCCAGCGTGTTGGCCATGTTCATGACCCAGTGGTCTGCTTGGCAGTTCAAGGAATCTATGGGGAACATCAAGGTAGATCAAGAAAAGCATATGCCAAAAAATCCTCTTATCTGGGTCCTGTTTCTGTATCACTTCCATGTGTTCAAAGTGTACCAATCTATTATCTTAGTAGTCCTTGCAACAATCCTGCAAGATAGGGAGGTGAACATGATGTTTCGTCATGTGTTCCTGCAGGTGCTGGGGGCAGGTGCTGGAGCTGATCGTGGCTTCCCAACAAGCTCCTGACCAAAGCGAGGCTTGACTAAGGGACTTCTTAGCTGCCCACCCCCCAGCTTTGACTCTCTGCGAGCACATAATGATTTTTCAAAACTCTACATCATACCAAGTGTAGCAGCGAAAACTATAGACCAACATTTTAAATGTTTCAAAATCTCACCTTCCTCTTCTGGATCTGCACTAAAGTTTCAAAGTGGGATCATCGAGGGCAACCCACAGGCAAATGTCAGCCTTCGCTCTGCCACACCTCCCTCATTCCAGTTACCCCGAAATGGCACTAGAAGCTGGAGCCAACTGGCCTTGTGGAGGTGTCTCCCCTGCCCTCCCCCACCCCTCCGTTCCAGCCTTGTCAGCCAAACCACCCCAGCAATTCCCTGCAACCCTCCAGCTCCCTTGCAACAGCCAGGCAAGCCTCCTTGGCGTCACGCAGCCTGCCGCCCTTGAACTACAGAGGTTGCCCTAACCGAGCCGTTATGGGGTCACAGCCAGCCACTGGAGAAGCAGCACCGTCAATGAGGGAACAGGGGGGGCTCTTGGCTTTCAGCCAGGGGGGCATTTTCAGGCTGGCTCTCAGTGTCCTTGGCAAGAGGCAGCTCTGCACAGCCCAGCGATTTGCCTCAGCACAGACTTGTGCAACGCAGCGCCTGCTGGCCGTTGCCTCTCTCCCATCAGGACCTGCTGCAGCTGTGGTGACAGAGACTCCTGAAACGTCATTTCTTTCAGAGTAGACCCCTAAAGCACAGTGCTGATAGAAGTGGAAGAAGTTAGCAAAGCAAGGCTGGTTGCAGGCAGCTCAGCAGAGTTGGAAGGAGCCTATAAGGCCATCGAGTCCAACACCCTGCCGAATGCAGGAATCCAGTTGTGCAACCGGCACATGAGGGGACAAGGGAAACCACCCATATTGCGTCGTTTTCTCCACTGATGGTCCAAACCTGGTCTCAGGCTGCCCTCTCCTTTGGAGGCCTCTTACCCTGAAGGCTACAAGAGGCATGTTGGCCTCCTTGATGGTAGTTCTGGGTCACCCTCCGATTCTGCCTACTTTTGTCAGGATGGTTTCATGTTCCTCCATTCCAGGGACTCCAAGGCTTGCAGAAGCCTTCCCAGTCCAGCCAGAACCCACATGGATCCACCCCAGGGAGCCAGCAGACTCCTGCTCCCATTGGGTTAGGGCTCAAGGGCAGCTGAGCACACAGCTGGCCTTAAGGATGCACCAGAGGCTGAGGCCCATCCAGGAAACCAATCCAAAGAATGTCATACTTTGGGGATGGGATTCGCACCAGGTCTCATCCAACCTAGGGCCCTTCCTACCTCCAGCGCTGTTCTCTGGTGCAGCTTTGCATAATGTACAGCAGGGATATCCGGATGCAGAAGTTCCTCACTGAAGGAAGAGAAGCAGATCCTCCATGTGAGCTAACCAGGGGAGGACTGTGCCAGGAGCCCCACACTATTTGGCTTCTGGAGATGAAGGCTTGACCACAGGATGCTACATAGCATCCCCCAAAGGACATACATGAGGCTAGAGTATTGCTCCTGCAGATGAGGTCAGGAACCTCAAATGCAAGTCACTCAATGATGTGAAAGGGCAAGGGGAAGACACCTGAGACACAAGCCCTTTCTACAAGGCTAAAGAACTTGCCAGTTGGAGGTGAACTGCATTTCCTAGCTACAAAATACTGTATTTTGAATGTTAGGAACATGTGATATCTTTGCACCTGACATACTGGAGTGGGATTCAGTCACTGCACAACCTCTCAAAGGAGACACAACTTCTATGATGCACCTCCACAGAAAGCACATGACAGGAATTGAAGCCCCAAGAGCAGGGAGGTCATTTTGTAGAGCTTCCTACAGACTTGGACTATATTCTTGACTAAATTATAGGGGTGACAGAACAGAATAGAGATTGTAGGGAGAATGCAAGTCTGGCCTCAGGGACCAGGAAGACCCACACGACTATGCGCAAAAGAACCACACACACACTCCTCCTGTCTGCTGTGAGCATCGCTTCTCTCTTCCATCACTGTGGGGGCTGATAGTAGCAGGGAAGGAGGTACAGCTGGAAAGAGCCAAATGCTCCTGTGAACCACCTCTTGGCTGCTCTCCACTGATAAGAGAGACGTCCGTGACAGAGCTGGGCATCTGCTGTTTCCCATCTCCACATCCAGCCTGAGCCAGTTCCCCCAGGCCTGGAAGAGATGAGAGGAGGAAGAAGTACCTGCGGCCCCTTTGCTGTGGGGGTCATGAAAGCAGCTGCTTCTGGGCCACCAAGAGCTGAGCAAGATTCCCGCAGATTCCCAAGGAGAGCAACGTCTTCCCGAATGGGCTGGCAGAGAATGAGATATGAGGAGGAAGAAGCCTGCCTTACCCTGCCCAGGCCTCCCACACTGGAGGAAAGAAGCATGCGCCCATCCTGTTGAGAATAATAGACGGTGCCTCCCGCTGTTGAAATGGGTCATGGGCTGCTTGCTTCTCAGAGGCTTCCAAGGACCCGTGCAAGGAGCCCGGGACCTCTCCAAGCCTCCCAAAACAAGCTGTGATCATATGACACCACACATCCCTTGATAGGTTATCAGAGGACAGTCAGGTCTGGTGGCTTCACAGAACAGGAAGCCTCGTGATCACTGCCACTGTCCTGGTCCTCTGAAGATAATGTTCCTGGAGTTCTGAGGACCTAACTCTGAATCCCACATAAATTACACAGGAGTTGGAAGCAACATTGCACACTGAAGGAATATTCTGCACCAATAGAGCATTATAAATACATTGTTAACAATGACATTGGTTCTGTTTAGTATAAATGTATTGTGTCTTAAGTATATATCTTGATTGGTCTGTTTTGCTTTTTTCATCATGTTTTTCATCATTTGTACATACTTTCCAGCTAGCCCATTTGACTATGGGTAGTATGGGCTTGTGAGTGTTTTTAAAACTCCACTTCTTGGTGAAAGTTGGAAATTCAGCAGAGGTATACTGTTGTCCATTGTCAGATATAATTTCATCAAATATTCCATGTCTTGCTAGAATTAATTTAATAACATTGACTATTGTGCTTTCCCTGGTATCTGGATACCAGCTATAATAGTCCACAATAAGTAAATAGTTCTTTTATTCTCGTGTGAATAGATCAGTCCCAACTCGTTGCCGTGGTCTGTTGCGTATGTCTCTCAATGTCATTGGTTCTTTGGTATTTCCCTTTTGATATTCCAAACATGTGGAGCACTTAGAACTATACCTTCTATCAGAGCACTCATCCCTGGCCAATATTGCATGTCTCGTGCCCATCTTTTGCATAACACTGTGCCAAAATTTCCTGTCTGAATCTTCTCTAGCACACTTGATCTTAATGTATAAGTCCCTTCTTTATTGTTAATTCTTCTTTGACATTCCAGAAGTCTTTAATTTCCCATGGTACTTTAGGTTTGGGGCCAGCCATCTTTTATCATCGTAAACAACTTTTGCATAGTTTCGTCTTTATCTGTTTTGAGCCTTATTTCTCCCAGTTTCTGTTCTGTTGATGGAAAGTTCCTAAGTATCCTATGTACTCCAGATCTTCTTCCTCTGGCATTCTTCCCTGGTAGGAATATTCTGGATAGTGTGTCTGCTACAGGTATTTCTTTCCCTGTTTTATACCTGATTCTCAGATCATATTTCTGTAGATGTTAGATCATTCTTTTCAATCTGGTGGGTGCTTCAGCTAGAGACTTCTTCATGATAACTTCAAGAGGCTTGTGGTCTGTCTCCACTGCAACTGTTCTGCCATAGATGTATTGATGGAATTTCTCACATCCTGCCACGACTGCAAACATTTCTTTTTCAATTTGTGCAGAATTGCACTGTGTTGGGAGTGAGTGAGACTCATGGGCAACAGGTTACCCTTCTTGAAGTAATACCACTCCAATTCCAGACTGTGATGCATCTACCTGTACTGTCGCTTCTTTTTCTGCATCAAAATATTGAACAGTAGTTGACATGTGCAATATCCCAGAAGTGCTTTTGCGTATGTTTGCAATGCGCAGTATGACACCCTTTTGTAGCTTTGAAGCTTTCGTTAAAACAGTATGAAATCTCTGAGCTCTGGGCCCCTCACAGTGACAATTTACTCAGTCAGTTCCACCACCGCGCTGCAAAAATCATGCTGTGCTGGTTCACTAGACCTGTTCCAGTCACGCCATCCATGCTAATGAAGCCCCTCGTGCCCTGTGTCTCCCCCACTGTCAGCAGGATGCCATGCACTGTTTTCAGCGTGGCAAACATCCCATTGCCCCTCAGACAAGCCCCCACTCCACAGACAGACTCATACGCATGGAAGACTTTTGTTCTCCAGCCCTGCTCTACAACTTTTTGCTCAGTCTCATCAGAGCCTGGCTGTCTAGGTTCTCAACTTCCCCAAGGCAGAGATCTGGTACAAGCTCTTTTTCAAAAGGACACTTTTCCTGCTGAGGCCCCAGGAGTTTCAAGACACTCTCAGCTTGAGGAGTGGGTCATCTGATGCCAACCTTTCACAAATCTGGCCTAGCCTAAACTTTCGCAAATCTTCATTCATCTACAAAGTGTGGTCTCCTACTCGGCACCCTCTCCTCTGTTGCGTGTGTGCGCCTGATAGCCATGGGCAACCTCATCCCATCATCCCTTTGTGCTATTGTAACTGTGCGCCAGGACAACACTCTCTGACATCCTTTCTCTCCTCCCCAGTCTTGCAAGGTCACCTCAACCCCCCAACCCCTTTTCCTCTCCCATTAGCATTAAGGCCCTCTGCTTGTTCGTGCCCAACATCCTTGGACTTTGAACCTCTGCCCAGGTCAGCCCAGGCATTAACGTGGATGTCTGTGGCCTAATGCTCACGCGCCATAACCCTCGGTTTCGGCAGCCACAAGCATTGAGCTCACCGCCCCACAATTTCATTCACTCTGCATGTGTGGAGTGCTGTATGTCTTGCGCGTTTTGATTTCTGAATGCTTTACAAAGTTAATTTCCCCAATTAATTAGTGCATACCTTAAAATCTTGAGCATATTTAATCAATTCCCCTGTTATTGGAGCCAGTGTTTGTGTGAGTTGTTGGGTTCCCTCTTACCAGATGCCCTATTGCCAAGCTCCCTTAACAAGTGCATGTCTTGAGAACGTGTACGTCTCTACATGGGTCTAGAGGAAAACATCTGATAGTAAGTAGCTGAAGGCAGCAGGCTGGCCTAGGGGGTGCACAGCAGGTTCAGTGGCACACAGCTCTCTTCCCAAACACTTTGCTCCCGCCTCCCCGAATCTGCCACCCAAGGCGACGTCCTCCCCCTGCCTAATGCTAGGGCCAGCCTTGCCCGAGAAGCCAGGGTGCTTGTAGCATACAGCCTTGGGTGTTGTTAGCAATGAGCGCAGCCATACCCTCTTGCTGCTTTCTATGTTTACAGAATGTAAATGCCTATTACGTATATATTCCCATTATCTAGTGGCTGCGTACTCCTACAGTGCACTAAGACAGCACCAGGCTGCCCAGCCAGCCCTATTTAAAGCGATGGTGCTGAAGAGAACCAATGTCTCTCCTCCCCTTTCCTGTGCAGGAGTTGCACAAATGCCCTGACTTAAGGGGGTGGTTGCTGGAGAGAAGGCCAGAGAGTTGCGACTATACATTATACTCTGCTATGCTTGGGGAAGGGCTCTTGGCTGGCTGGGGTCGGGTTGCCAGGATAACATGGTTTCAAATGTCATTTGCTGCTTGCTGTGTCTCAAGCGCTGGATTTCCGCCTCCTGCTACCTAGACTTCAAGAGAAAGTGATCCCTGCCTGGCATGTCTCCTCTTGAAAGCCAAGCAGTGGATAGCCACCTGCTGCCTGGGCTGATGCAGCTCCCAGGGTCTGCTAGATACAATGCCATCACTAGAATGACTAGGACATGAATGGGCTCCACTGAAATTCAATACAAGCTTCAAATGAGTTACAAATAAAACTAGGAATGGATCCTGAGAGAGAATGGAATGGACCAGAGGTTTATTATTTTAAATGCCAATGTTTGCTTTAATAGGGTTTTAAAATATTCTGGTCTTGCTTTTTCTGTTTTATCTCAAATGTTAATTTTGATGTTAAAGGCAACTTAGGAGTCACACAAATAAACATGTTAAACACATTGACCGGAAGAGAAGATCAAGCGTAGTAATGAGAGGCAGGAATGAAAGCTCCCTGGGCCGGGATAAGAGGGCTGCCCTTGGGGAAATGCACCCCCCCCCCAGGCCCCAAGCTTTCAAAAGAAGTGGCCATCGATGGATTGGCTCCTACTCAAGGTTGCAGCTACAGCTGGAATCAACATCAGGATATACAAAAACGAAGGACAAGGACACCTCCCTTATCTTTGCAGCTCGCCTTATTTTCTATGCCCCTTCGGATTGCTGCCCGTTTTTCCAACGGACATTCCTGGAGCTTCCTTTTAGGCAAATAGTGAGCTGGTTTGCACGTCAGGCAGGGCAGCAAATCGTGGGATAATTAACCCAAGATCTATTACCCTTAGGTGTGAACAAGGCCAGTGGCTTCCTTCAGCTCAACTCCCTTTGATCCAGACTGGGACTCTAACAAATTTTGCAAGCTAATGCTGAGATGTGTGTGAATGAAGAGTGGTTCTACTCTTTCAGAAGGCAATTCGCCCTCACCACAAGATCTTGTCAACACCCTCTGAAAACACTGCTGATCCTGACATCAGGCACGGCCGGCTGGCCAGCTCCTTTCCCCTAAAGACTGCCAAATCATCTGTCACTGCACTCTCTCTGAATGAAATTCACCTTAACCATACAGCTATAAATACACAGTCTGCCCTGCATAAAGGTACCGCATTGATCAGGGAGTGAGTTATTCAGTGGATGGCTCTGGCATAGTCAAAATGAGCTTGCGCCATATGACTGCGTGGTGCTGCAAATCTCAGTGACCTTGGGCAGCCAGAGCGTGTGCCCCAGGCAGACTCCTGAGCACCTGCCAGTTGCAGCCTAGTGTGTAGCAGCATTGGTGCAGTGGCTCTCACAGCCACCAGCTACCGTTCTAGAGTGTCACAAGAGAGCCAAGTCCTTCTGCAGGCACTAAACCATTCTGGCCCTCCCAACATTCCCTGAAATCTCAGCTTTGTCAACCAGCAGCGGCGGTTCTGTTCTCCTGCTTGTGGTTTCGTTTTTGTGCTGCTCTTCCTTCAATGAAGACAGGGTACCAGCCCCGGTCAACTTCACAACAACCCTGTGAGGTGGGCTAAGATGAAAGTGCCAAGATCAGCCAGTGAGCATCATGGCTGGGGGATTCTCTGCGCCTGGCCTTGAACACGAACACCACACCAGCCCTAGAGCCAAGCTCCTAATACCTACCAGACATGCCAAGATCATCCCTGACATGGATCACCTGCACACACTCAGAACAGAACGCGCCAGAACCGTCGTTTCCCTGCTGGAAAGAGACCTTACCTGTGGCTGAGGTTCCTCAGATTCAAACCACAACTCCTCAGCCTACCTTCACACCCTTGAAATCATGGCCAGGCAACGCCTCTGCCCCTCTGGCGAGAGGGCAATACACTCCCCCCCCTCCCCCACAGCTGCAACCAGCTGGCCCGGCCCGGCCCGGCCCCCTCCCACATCTAGAGACATCCTGGTGTTCGGCCAGTGTGAAGAGTAGAGGAAACAGTCAGCCTGGAGCCCAACTCAAGGGAGATCCTCCCCCCAGCACGGTGCATTGTATTTTAACTGCTGTTGAGACATTTTGGGAGCAAACGTTTGATGAAAACAAAACCGCTATAAGTCCTATTGTATACATCATATAATTAACTTGCACAATTCACTGGCACGATGTGTGGTTCTGGCCACTGTCTAAGATGGCTTTAGAAAAGGATTAGACCATTAATGGTGGAAGAACTCTTGAAAGCCAGAAGAGCCCCATGTTCAGAGTCAGCATCTTCCAGAGCACTCTGTGATGGATCAAACACTCTGGGAAGACCACCATGTCCAGCCAATTCTTAAAAGCCCCTGGAGATGGAGAACCCACAAGCTCCGCAGGTAAGCCTGTTCAACTGTTGTCCAAATCTTCCCATCAGGAAGTTTTTGCTTATATTTAATCAAAACCTAGGTGGCTGTGACGTATACAAAATATTTTGGGTCCTAATTTCTGTGGCATTGGAAGATAGTTCTTGACCATCTCCCCTGTGGCTCCCCCTTTTATGTACTTAAACACTGCTAACATGTCTCCCCCCCAGTCTTTTTTCTCCAGACTTGTATCACCTTTGTTGCCCTCCTCTGAACCTGTTCTAACTTGTCGATGTCCTTCTGGAATCACACGCAACACTCCAGGTGTGGCCTCACTAGTGCCGAGTAGAGAGGAACAAGGACGTCACCCGCCTTTGAGACGACGCTTCTTCTAATGCCGCCCAGAACTGCATCAGCTCTTCTAGCAGCTCTCTTGCGCTGCTTGGCCACCTTCCGGCTCTGACGGCAGCAGAGAATCCTTGGCTGCTTTCCGAGCAGGAACCCTTCAAGGCCAGTGAGGCTGCTTTGCTGTGCCTTCAACCATGAAAACCTCCCAATGCCACCCACCAACTCATGTCTCCAACCAGCCGGCTGTGAGCAGCAGAGGAATTCAGAGGAACACGAGATAATGACAGGCTGCTGTTTGCAGATTGGAAAGCGCTAAGCTTGATGCAGACACCAGGCTGCTGCATGAAACAGGATTCAGATATGCAATTAAAATTGTTCAATCACTTACTTGCCAGTGGGATGGGATAGCAGGGAGGGAGAGAGAGAGAGAGAGAAGACAGTATTTCGGAACATTCAGCAGTACTCTATATCCCTAGCGAGGAAGCAACCGTGAGAAGTCGGTTCCCTCTCAAAATCATGTCAGCAAATCTGAACCAACCAGTATGATCAAGGGCGATTAAAGGTAATCTAGAGAGATTAATTTTGAATAATTTGGTTTCCCACCAAAACGGTTTTGTAAGGACTGATTGAGTAGCAAGCTAAGGTTGGTTGGTCGGTCGGTGTCCTACTACAATACAGAAAAGAGCACAGCACGACCGAAAGTGCAGTCAGCTCTAGCCCAAACATCTGGTCTATAATGTCTAACCAAGGTAGACAGTGGCTCAATTCGGACGACACAATAAACAACTGGTGTGGGGGAAACAATCGTCAATTGTTTTGACTATTGTGTCATCCGAATGCTGCCATAGTCAACTCAGCGCTGATCCTCATCCACACTACAGTTGATTATTTATTACCATGTTGTGTGGGGAGTGCCCCCTAGGGTTAGGGTTAGAGTTGGTCAACCCACCATTGACTATCATGTCATCCGAATTGAGCCAGTGTCGACCAGGTTGCAGCATGGCTCAGTTCAGGGACCGACATCGCTATCTCACGAGTAGAGTGAGCTTGGACTGGGGCAGACAGGCAGGTCCAGTCCAGCCAGCTCATTCGCCAGCTCAGTAGTCTTGACAACCCAAGACACAAAGCAGTGAGTCGAAAGAGACTGGCCTTGGCACTTGCCACCATAGCAGGCAAAGAGACGAGGTGTTCGGTCCTCCACTTATCACAGGCCAGGGCGTGACTTTGGAGGTGCGGAAGGGGAGCCGAAGACAGCAGGCAAAACAATGTCCTGATTCCAATGCAAGGCAGACACCACCTCAAGGGAAAGGGCAGGGTCAGGTCTGAGCACCACTTGATCTTGGGGAAAACTGAGTGTGCAAAACTCACCGTCAGGGCGTATAGATGAATGGCCATGGGAAACGCCACCTTCCACAAGAGGAAGCACAAGTCAGCAGTTGCCAGCTCAGACTAAAGTGCCCTTAAGTGCCAAAGTTCCAGCTCGGTACCCTTGAACAGGCTGGGGGTGCCAAATTCTTGATCCCCTTCAAAAATCTTTTTGCTGTCAGATGCGAGAACACAGAAAATCCCTCAACAAGAAGGTGAAACACAGAAAACAGCAGGGAGGGACAATAGTTTGAGTCTTTTCTCGTGCTGCAATAGGAGTGAAAACCTGCCAGATCATCTTGAAATAAGCCTCTATGAGAAAAGGACAATATGGGAAGCCCATCCAGGGAATGAGGCCTGCTCTTGTCAGCAAAAGCCTGCTAAAATCTACTCAATGTGTTAGGCTACACAGATCTGAGCAGGGTTTTAGGACTCTGTGAAGTCCATATTTCTGCTTATTAACAAATTCACTTCAACCCCACCAGCGAATACCCACGGGGTAAACAGAGGTTTGTCAGCACCACCTTTTGAGACCACTCCTCCAGAAAGGATCGGAACCACATTAACACAGTGGCTCCCAAGCCCAACCCTAAACCCAATCCAAACACTTAAATCCAATGCCATGGTTGATGGCATTGAAAGCTGCTGAGACGTCCAGAAAATCCAATGGGATTGCACTCCCCGTCCATTCCCCGGCGTAAGTCCTTAATAGGGCAATCAAGCTGTTTTCATCCCATAACCAGGTCTGAAACCTGATTGGAGTTGATTTAAATAACCAGTATCCAATACTGCTTGGAGTTGAAAAGCTCTGAGCTTCAGCACCTTGCCAAAGAAAGGCAAATTTTGCTGTAGTTATCTAAAATTTGGTTTCTTTGGTTTCTTCAGCAGAGTCATCAATATTTCTTCCTTCAAAGCATTAAGGAGGCACTGACTACCTCAGATCTCCAAATAACCCGCTCAGCTATAACAGATCTCACAAGCCAAGATGGACAAAGATCTAAAGAACAGATAGTAGGTCTCAGCCGTCCGTGCACATCCTCAGGACATGCAAGCGGAAAGGTTTTCATAACATGACTAGATGATGCGCTAGCTCCATTTCAGACAAAACCACAGCATCCAAGCCAGCATAGATACAAGTGATTTTATCTGCAAAAACGTCTAGGAAATTGCTCACAGCGAATCTTTCAGGGCTTGAGCAGTTGTATTCTACAGCCTACACCTCAGAGGACTAACGACCCAAAAAAGCTCTACTGGATGACAGTGAACAGATATAATGGTGGCATAGAAGATTTCTTTGCTGCCACCACTGTCAGAAAAAAAAGATCGTAAATGAGTTCTAACATGCGTTCAGCCGTATCCATGATAAGTCTTTCACCATTCGTGATCTAAACATCAACGCATGTGTTTCATTGCTCACAGCAACTAGGGGTACCAAGGAACGGATACACTTTTACAGCGAGTGATATCAACAGCCGCCGATCATCCCCTCATTCCAAGCAGAGACCAGATCTTCAGCAGCACAGCCAGCTGCTATGTCTGCAGAAAAATCCCCAAGACCTCAGAAACCTCACGGCTCCTGGGGGCGGCCCATCAAACTTGGCCCCACTCCTTCTTGCAGAAGTTACAGGCAAGGAGATGGAATCCTTATAGACCAAAGCTACTCCCCTCTCCATTCCCTCCCCCCCCCCCCCCCAGTTAGCTTGGTACTGCACAAGAAACCCTGGTGGACACATTTGGGAGAGAAGCTCTCTCCCCCCCCCTTCATCCAGACAGGTTTCAGTGACACAAAACAAGTTGGGATGCTCCTACGCTATTAGGGTCAGAGATGATCCAACCTTTTCCATTAGTTGAGACTCGGCATTCATCAACAGCGCCTTCAGGCTAGATTCATCTGGTACCTATGTTGTGCTTTCTGCTGCCAAGTGAAGACCTTTCTACTCTCCCAGAATTTTAGTGTTAAATCTTTTAGCTTTGCTGTTTTACATCTGTTACTGTATTTTAAAGCTCTGCATTGCTGCTAGGTTTTATTCTGGTTGTATTTTTATACTGTAGCTTTCAGCCTCTATATTTTATACTGTTTTTACGCTCTCCTTTATGGTTTAATTTTTGTGAACCGCCTAGAGGGCTTGAGCTATTGAGCAACATAGATAGGTAACATATAAAAGAAAATTACCTTCTCCTCAACTGACATCGCCGTCTTCTATTGGCGTTTAACCCCCTCTTGCTCTGCACTACATCGGCAGTGACCCCAACTAAGCTATGGATGGGTAACTTTTTTTCTTTACCCAGTAAGAAATGCTTTCTTTGACTGTGTTGAAATATTTATGTATTTCATTTTTTCATTTTAAAACAGTCTATACATTTGAGTAAATTGTGTTTTATTTGCATGGTGCTGGAATGACACACGGTGCCGTTGTGATTCACCCTGCATGTAGCAGCTGCAGCAAGATCTCAATTGACCCGCCTCACCAACCCCACAAGAAACTACCCCAGCCTGTTTTCTTATTTAGAAAGATTTTATTTATAAAAGTGGCTCCTCGACACATACTTCTGCTAAGTTACTCCCTCCTCCTTGTGCTTGCCAAGTTCGAGTTTCAGCTCAGAGGACACGAATGATACGTCTTGACAACAATAATCATGAAGTTAAAGCTCAATACAAAACAGTATAGAAATGTAGACACAACAATTCACAGCCCAGGAGAAGTGGGACTTCTCCAGTTCCAAGAAAAGAGATTATGCATAAAAGCAAATACAGCACAAAGACGATAACCCTCTGCCCTCCTCTCGTGGACTTGCTGGAGTCACTCTAACACTGTTCCAGCCCTTTGGCAAGGATACGCAGACAGGCGCTTGTGCAGCAAAAAGCCAAGGGGGTTTTCGGCACGTCCACTTCATACTCCTAGGATGGGGTACTTCAGCAGTGCCATGATGGCGGCACTGATGAGGCCAGAAATGGGGACCGTGACAAACCAGGCCATGAAGATGTTGCGGAACAGGCGCCAGTCCACCGCTTTCTTGGAGCGCAGCCAGCCCACAGAGACCACCGATCCCACCTGCAGCACAAGGTGAGCGAAGCACAGGATTTAGCTACCTGGCCGTCAAAATGCCATTTGCATAGGAGCTGACATCACACACATGTACCATCCAGACCCTCTGCCAGGTTTGCAGTAGAACTCCCAACAGGAAAATACATCCCACATCAGACACCACGGCATCAAAGCCCATCAGGTTCCTTTCAGGAGAGTCCAGGCTTCATCAGGTTCACAGAATTATGAAGCGTGAACACATGAACCTAAACTCTTCGCATTACATTAAAACCCAATGTACTCAAGGACAAGGCTAATTATTTCCAAGCTTAAGTCAAGGCCCAGAGCTGAGAGCCAGCATAGTTTGGTGGGTGGAAAGTTGGGCAGACATGCGGGATCAAGGATCAAATCACTGCTCAGCCCAAATCCCTCCTCCCAGAGGTGGGGGCTTGGGGAAAAGACTTCCTCCCAGCCTAGCTAGAGGCCCTTGGACACTCGGCCTCGCAAACGCCCTGGAGAAAGAGGACACGATACAAAGAGGAGCCACTTTGCAGGCCATAGCAGCTTTGTGGCAAGAGCAGGCGAGTCACACCTGGCACGCGCGCACACACACACACACACACGCACACACTAACAGCCACAAGAGGTCTGTCCCTGCCAGGTACGTTCACACTGGTTTTGCACAAGCAAGCATTTCCACTTACTTTACAGTGAGTTGTGCTGATAGGCAAGCCAACATTTGAGGCGATGACCACAGTCAAAGCAGATGCCAGTTCAATGCTGAAGCCACTGTGGACAAGAAGTTGTTCTTAGATACCTTTAACACTCTACTTCAGACATTGCTCCGGGCTGGACTCCGGGAACAGCACTGGGGCGGGGTGGGGAGGGCTTCATGACACCAAAGGAACTCTCAAACACACCCTTAAAAGTCAAGAAAGTCAGTGTGACCCATTCAAACTGCAGCAGATGGATGTGGGCAACCGCAGGACTCCCCATGGCCAGTGTGCCGCTGCCTGGGGGTGAGGAAGGGAAGAAAACTTGGATATCATGACAAGACCAAGACACTGGCTCCTGAGGCAGGTCGTACAACCATGCCCAGCCTTTGCCCAACTCCACGGGGTGCGTGCAGGCCAGGCTGCCATTACCAAGCTGCTCAGAGCGCAGAGCATTGCAGGGCCGAACAGGCAAGCTCACACCACCCTTTCTGACTCCATACTTGCCCCAGGAACCCGTGAAAAGGTTTTGGCTTGGTCGAGGGGCAATGGAGACAGGAACTAGCAGAAAGCCCGGCAGCTCCGTACAAAACCAACGCTCACTGCTCCCCTGGTTACCTACGCATCCCAAATCACTTAACGTGACCATCCGCAGTCACCAGCTGTCTAGTTCAAAGGCGGAAGGCTACAGCACTTTATGTAGGGTCTAGAAGTCAGACTTCAGCACAAAGCTGAAGAAACTGGGCATATATGAACTGGAGAAAGCAGCAAGCAACACAGGGTTGTCGGAAAGGAAAAGCGGATCACAAGGGATTAGAAGGACGTAGCCTAAATGTTAGACCATCCAATGAAAAAGAAAACCATTACAGGGAAATGGCTGAGACTCCTTCTCTGGAGATCCCTCTTATTTTACAAGTTAAGAATCTGCCAGGAATGCCATAAAGCACGGATGGACAACATGCGCCCTCCTCCTCACCTCTATTATTCCCCACCAATGCCCCTCTCAAAAGGGAAAAACAGCTACAGAGGAATACACAAGGTAGCTTCTTTAATTTGTTTTTGCTGCAGCAGCGGCAGAAGTCTTGTCCATAGTGGGGGAAACAGGCCTCCCAGGGACCAAAGCAGCCCACCCTGCTCTGAAGTGTATCCCTTGGGTATATAAAACGTGTGACATCAAACCCCTTCAAGTTATTTTCTACAAAACTCCTGTGGAGAAACTTGCAAATATCTTGAAAGCAAGCAGAGCAACTCAGAACTGTTTAATTAATCAGGCCCACAGGCGAGCCAAACCAGTGCTAGCCCAGTTCCCAGGCCACACAACTTATTTCCCAGCTGATCACATCCTCTCTTATACAGCCAAGCACTCTCTACCGTCTTACCTAGATGGTGTGATGGGAGTCAGGTCCTTCCCCATGGTCTGAATGACTCTCCTCCCCCAGATCCACAGGCCAGTGCAGATCCCAACACCGCCATACAGCAATAGCCAAATTGGAGTTGCAACCTTTGAAGACACGTCACCTGTTTGGTAGACCAAGTACAGGGCGACCAGAGGACCAATAGCATTGCTGCCAAGAGGGAATAAACACACAGCCAGCTGACATAGAAACTCAGAGAGAAAAATAAAGCATCAACATTTTTTCTTCGTTCAAAGGCCTGGAGGTCTTTGGACCTCTTACGTATCAGTAATTGGGTGGGAATAGTTTTGCCAAAGGCCTCACACTAGGCAGACTCCGCTACGCAAAATGATTTTACACAAGGGCGAGCTCACCACATCATGATTCAATTCCTGAGAACAGCCAGAGAAAAGCCGAGCAACTGACCTCACATCGTTTCCTCCATGAGCAAACGACCCAAAACAGGCTGTCAGGATCTGCAGGAACTGGAAGAGGAGGGACACTTCCGGCTTGTCCTGGTCATACCATTCATCCAGAGAGCTGGCGCTGCCCTTCCTGTTGCCAGCGCCCATCTCAGCCGTGCCTAGATCCACATCTGCCGGGTGGGCGTCTGCTACGGCGTTGCAATAGCTGGTGTAGCTGTCCATTCGGACCCTCTTCTTGGAATCTGCCCCCGGCCACGTCAGCTTCTCCATCTCGTCTCCCCCTTTCGGCTCAGCCTCTTTCACGCGGAAGGAATCCAGGGGCATGCCGCAGATGGCCATCGTGTAGGAGGTGTAGCTGTTGTTCCGCCGCAGGGGCTTGTCTCCCGACTCTCCCATGCAGTCGCCCACTTTGGCCAGGTGAAGCTTATGCAGAAGTTCCTTGTAGAGGCCAGAATCCTTGTGCACAGTGTGATAATGCCCGCTGGAACCCATCTGATTGCTGACTGCGTGGCTGAACTGAACAAGGCTCCCATTAGGAAGCTGCATGGCCCCTGCAGGTAGAAAGAGAGGTTTAACCAAGACAGCTCAGCCCCTGTGGGAGCCGCTGCTGAAGTGTGAACAAGGCTTTTTGCAGGAACAGAACACCGCTTCATGTCCTGCTACGCAGCCCCCCTACCCCATCGTTAGAATCAGCTCACCGCTATCAATGCTCGTTTCCTTCATCTCAACCCTGGGAAGCCTCTCGCGCTCTGGAATCTCCTCCAAGTCTCCCAAGTTAAAGGAGACCATCCTTTCCTCAACAGCTGCTCTTTGAGGCACAGAAGACACTTCCGCGGCAGGGCTCCTGTCATCGTCATCACCAATTCTGTTATCCAACGTTGCCTTGATTTCTTCCTGTTCTTTCAGGCTGCTCTTTTTCTTCATTAAGGGACTCTCAGAAGGACTGGACTTGATCTCTCCTGCAGAAAGTAGTAAGTTCCAATAGGCCATCAACTGAAAAAGCATTTGTCATACCAGCACACTCCAAGGACAGCATCCAGAGTTACAGCCAAGAGGCAGAGAACTGCAAGTGATGTGCATTCTGTGTAACTTATATCGCTCCCCCATCACCATCACAGGATACAGGAAAGCTATGTGCCTACGGAGACTTGTGAGAGCCTATTCTCTGCAAGCAGCTCCGAGTACCAAGTTCTATGTTCTGGCATAAGGAACGAGCAATACCTGACCCAAGATAGCTAAAAGGGGGCTAGAGGGAACAACTATTAGGTGGATCCACAGTCGGCTACAGAACTGGACCCAAGGAGTGCTTATCAATAGTACTTTCTCAAAGTGGGGTGAGGTAACAAGTGGGGTACTGCAAGGCTCAGTCCTGGGCCCAGCGCTCTTCAACATTTTTATTAAAAATTTGGATGGGGCTGTGCAGGGAATGCTTATCGAATTTGCAGACGACACAAACGGTACAGATGTACAAACATGAAGGACTTCACGCTGCAATCGCCACTAGAAATGCCGCCCATTTCCAGAGCTCACAGCACCATTTCAATATGGCAGCTGTGGCACATCATTCAAGCAGGTTCACTCAAGGCTACAGGGAACTCGGCAACATCTGCCTCTGGGAATCTTAGGCAGACATGGGATCTCCACATCCAGGAAAGATTCCCTTCCCCCACGATACACATGGCTGTTGCACTTCACTACTTGAGATCACAAGGGCCTGTGCTGTGAATGCTCAGCAGAAGGCTTTTTACCCCCTCAACTTCTGAAGATACACGAGGCACTGATATATGGCAACAAGTGCTTTTTATCTTTGTCAAGACACGCTTAACTCCATATACTTCACATCTATGAATTAATGCACTCAGAAGAACCCAGTCAATAGACACTTGTAAGTGTAACATCTAAAGACATCCATGCTGTACAGTATCTTAGCACAATTCTAAATTAAGTTGGAGCTACTTACGCTCAATTTTCTTCTTCATTCTTGGACAGACAAAGAACCAGACGATGAGAGCACAGACAACAGCACTCCCCGCCGAAATGAGGACGAGGCCCCAGACGGGAAGTTTGTCAAAGCCCAGCACTAGGAAATAAAACAATGCATCTTGAAAACCCCAAGGCAGGAGCCCTTCCAAATACACAAGAGCTCTCCCTCCCCACACCGAATAAATGGGTTTAGTGTTTGCTGTCTTCTTGCTCTATCATGAGGTGCAAAACCTACAGCATTTTCCATATTCACAGCAACTGAGGTCTAGCATCCAAGCAACTACAGTTAGAGCTTAGAAGTAGAAGACACGGCCTGCCAGGATATGGCCTCTCTCCCCATGCAATGCTAAATCACCCGGACAGGCTTTTAAGCCTAGAAAGGGCCACACATCCACATTACCAGGCTCCCAGAGTTCCTTAGCCAGGGCCTTTTGCAACGTCAGACTTGCAGCATTCCTTGGACATTGCAAGTGGCTTAATATTACTCTCCCTTTACTCTGCTGCGCTTGCTTTAGAGATCTCTGTACAAACAAGGCAGAAAGGATGTTCAACCATGAGCACCTACTAGTGCCAGACTTAAAAAAATATATCATTATAACTATCTGTACTTAAGAAAGGCCCAGCTAGAGAAGCTCAGTTGCTGTTTGATGTGCAACTACCTACATCTTGCCACTCCCAGGTCATAAATCAAATAGTCACCAAGGATGACTTCCATCCTTCCCACAGAGACTTTTTATAAGCAACAGTTTGTAGAACCGTGAGAAATCAACCAGCTTCTTCCTCCCACCCCTTACCAACAGTTGGTTTAACATTTCAGTCAGAATATTCCCAGAAGGTTCCAACACAGAAATGTGAAAATCCTCTTCAAAGCACTTGCTGCTCTTCTTGCAGGAAGGGTAACAAAGGGGTATATTCTTTGGGATCAAAAGTAATAAAGATTTGGAGGCCAGAGTGAGACGTCCGCCACAAAGCCGCCTGTCCTTCCACTGGCCTGAATATGATTAGGAGTACATGGAAAAGACTCAGACTGAGCAGCATCAGCAGCTAATATTGTGGGTTTCAGCAGTGGGTATCAAAGAGGGAAAGGGGGAATTGAGATCAGTATCTACAGGTAGTTAAAGGGGGTGGGATTGTGGCGCAGCAGCAGCAGCTAGGTTGTCGGAATCTGCAGTTCCTGTGAGGACTAAGGAGAAAGGTCTCTAGTCATTTACAGTGTGAGCTGGCCTCTTGGGTGGGATAACTATCTAGGGTTGAGCTCAGCGTATGCTAGCCTGCAGCCTTCTTTAACTGGCCCAGGCCAGTTGCCTTCTAGGAGAAGTCAGTCCTGTAAAGCAAAAGGGGTAAAATTCTGTGTTTGATTGAGAAGTTAATAAAGGATCATAAAAATTAAAGCTTATAATTTTAACAGGTACTTACAAGGCGCACCACTATACATGATGGAGAAGAGATTGATCCCAATTGTGCAGGCGTAGAAGATAGGCAAGGCACGCAATCCATTTGGAACAGGATCAGCCTAAGAAAAGAAAGAGATGTCATCAGGCCACGTTTCTCCACAGAATAATTTCCACTCTCAAAAATGTCTTACCACATGTTGCTACAATAATAAGCATGCTCAAACCACAATGTCCTCACTTCTCAATCTGAACAATGCAAGGGCAATGCATGCTATTGCCGTGTCTTACAACAGAATAATTCCTAAGTCAAGCCTGCCTCCTATGGTGAGGGCAATCTAAAGCTTGACCTGTGAGAGCACCAAAGTCAGAGACTCCAAGCCCTGCTGCGCTCACATGGGCAAGGCAGGCACGAGGGAGGAACAGCACCAGTGTGGGTTATAAACTTCCGTTTTCTGTGTTTTGGAATAATTCCCGTCCCATGGAGTGCAGTTGGGAACGGAGAGAACTTTGCATCCAGAACCTACTGACCCACACCCCCTGACTGCCTTTTATCTCTGCCAACATCAAGAACGTAAACAGTGCAGAACTTTCCACAGGTGCTGGAATAGAGATCAGGAGCCGGATTGTCTCTCAAAGAGGGTGGATGTCTATCTCTGACCTCAGAGGGGTAATCTGGTCACATCTGGTAGCCCATGGATGCCCCCTCCCAGTGCAGTTTTAGTTCCCACCCCCACCCCCACCCCAATCAAGTGTTTTATTTCCACATTGGGCTGCTGCAGAAAAAAAATCACATATACAACACATAAAATTAACATGACATTTTCTGATCAAAATATATACTTTAAAAAAAATCCAGAAAGAGGTTCAGTGTTTAGGAGCATAGGAAGCTGCCTTATAACGAGTCAGACCATTGGTCCGTGTAGCCCAGTATTGTTGACACTGAGAGGCAGCATCAGCGCTCCAGAGTTTCAGGCAGGATTCTTTCTTAGCTCTACTTGGAGCTGCTGCCAAGGATTGGAACTCCTGCACACAAAGTGTGAGCTCTACCAGGAGCCACATCCCCTCCCCTACAAACAAAACATTTGATGAAGAAACTTGCTGACATTTGGCTACTACCGATGACACCAAATTATTTAAGGTGGTTAAAACAAAAAGGGTGTTTGTGAGGAGCTCCAAAAGGATCTCTCCAAGCTCGGAGAAAGTGGGCATCCAAATGGCAGATGCGGCTCAAGGTAAGAAAGTGTAAAGCGATACACATTGAGACAAAAGAACCCAACTTCAAGAACAACCTGATGGGATCTGAGCTGGCGGTGACTGACCAAGAAAGAGATCTTGGGGTTGTGGTGGACAGCTCGATGAAAATGTTAACCCGGTGTGCAGTAGGCATTATTGGAAAAGGAACTGAGAATAAAACTGGCAGTATCATACTGCCTTTATACACATCTATGGTGCAACCACACTCAGAACACTGTGTACAGTTCTGGTCACCACAGCTAAAAGAAGATATTATAGAGCTGGAAAACGTGCAGACAAAGGCAACTACAATGATAGAGGGGCTGGAGCATCTTCCCTAGGAGGGAAGGTTCCAACAGCTTGGAAAAAAGGAGGCTGAGGGGAGACCTGATGGAGGTGTACGAATTATTCATGGTGTGGAGAACGTGGATAGGGAGACATTTTTCTTCCTCTTCCACAATACTTGAACACAATGGGGTCATTCCATGAAGCGGATCGGTGGGGAATTATATACTTATACAACTGAACAACAGCTACAATCCTCCAAAGAGGTCCTGCTGACTATTCTGAAAATAACAGAATGCCACCATGAAGAACCGGCACCAACCCACTGGAAAACCCTCCCTTCTACAATTTGGGAGGTAGAAAATAACATATTTTAAATACCTCCTGAAAACATACCTTTTTACATAGGCTTTCCCTGGTTTTTAACTTAGTTGGTTTATATATTGCTTTTTCAACTTTTCATGTTTGAAATTTATACTTGTTTTATGGTTTTTAACCATGCACTGCCCAGATAGCTTTGGCTGATGGGCAGTAGAAAGATGTAATAAATAAACAAATAAATTTAGAAGAAATAACAGGAAGTACTTCAGACAGCGCATAATTAAACGATGGAATTCACTGCCACAAGATGTGGTGATGGCCACCAATTTGGATGGCTTTAAAAGGGGGTTGGATAAATCCCTGGAGAAGAAGGCTATCAATGGCTACTAGTCCTGATAGCTATGTGCTACCTCCAGTATCAGAGGCAGTAAGTCTGTATACACCAGTTCCTGGGGATATCAAGCTAGACTGTCTTGAATTACATATATCTGCAGTCTAGCTTTTGTACAGTGCAACTCACAATCCATTAGAACCCCATTCTTCTTAACTTATCAGAATTAGTTTAGGTAAGTCAACAACTTGTTTGGAAATCCTACCTCCCACATTCATGATGCTTACTAGGAATACATACCTTGGAAAGAATGAACATGCGAACAATGAAGAACAGGACAGCAGACATGATGCCAGAAAGAAGAGGAGAGATGAACCAGGACAAAACTAGAAAAGGGAGAAGAACATTTTTAGCCCTTGCTGCTGCTGCTGATACGAGAAAGTACCGCGTCCATTCACCATTGCCAATTCCAAACAGAAGACAAAGTCTAAGTTTCTTAAGTATATGTATCGGTTCAAATAAAATGGCAGTAAGATTCTTGCTTACCAACTTTAAGTAGCTCTGACCACTTGACTCCTTCCTGTCCTTTGGCAACCAGCGAGAAGCCAATTGTTGCCCCAACAATACAATGTGTACCAGAAATGGGAAGCTTCAAAAAAGAAGCCGCTAGTTGCCACACAGCCGAACCTAAACAAGAAAAGTAAAGCTGTTAAGTGAACACAAAGACATTATTACACCGCTTTAAGTTCTGATTCATAACAAGATCAAATTGACAACAACAATCCCAGCAAAGCTAGCTAGCAGCGCTGCTCTCGTATTACCAACGTGAGCCCCACGTTTCAATATTTCAAAGTGATGCCAACAAGAGGCAACATTTTACTCACCAAACATGGCACTGATGGAGCCGGCCATGAGCAGCTCCTGGGTAGAGTTGTACATTTCGACATCGATCAGCCCTTTCCGAATGGTCTCGCTCACTTTGGCTCCCAGGAGAACAGAGCCCACCGTCTCAAAGATCGATGCCAGGATACAAGCCTGCCGGAGAGTCACTACTCCGGAGCCCACGGCGGTGCCAAACGAATTCGCCACATCGTTGGCACCCACGGAAAAAGCCAGAATGAAGGCAATGACGAAGCCGACGATCAGCATCCAAAGGAAAGCCACCAAGGGGCCAGAAGCCTGGCTGCCCACGGTGCTGGTGATAAGATCCATCAGAGGTGTGGTTGGCCCCATGGAGGTCATGATACTAACTTCGGCGGTTTCAAATTAACAACTAGTTACTTTGATATGTAAACAAAAACGTGAGGTATGAAAATACTATAATAAATAGCGTTAAAAAATTAAATACTGTCGACTAAAATGCGCTTGAAGCCGAAAAGTTAATGCTATACGATACGTCTGGCAGTCTCTTTGCTCAAGTTCGTGGGGCTCGCGAGGGCTAGAAGAGTGGACCGGTGGGCCTCCATGGTGCTGAACGCAGGCGCAGGAGCTGCTCCTTCATCCTGAAAGCAAAACGCAGGAGCTCAGCCGCGCCTCGCGCCCTCCTCCGCAAGTGGCCCAACTGCGCAGCCAACCTCGCCCACCTCCGGGGGACACAGGAGCATTTGCCAGTAACCGCCGTGTCACGGGCGCCGCCACAAAATGGCCACTGCGGGAAGGGGGGGCTGGCGACTCACCATGTGGGGACCGGGGGGGGCGCTCTGGCCTCCCTCCCTCCCTCCGCCCCCCCGCCCCCCCTCCTTCCCCGCGGTCGGCGGCGGCAGCGGCTGCTTCTGGGCGCCCATCTCCGGAAGCGCCGCGCAGCCTCGGGGGCTCTTCGCGCGCAGCAGCAGCAGTAGCAGCATCGCCGCCTCCCCCCCCCCCCCAGCGGCCTCTGAGAGGATTTGAGGGGGATGGGGCAGGAGGCCGAGGCCGCTGCCGCCTTCCCGCCCAGGCGTAACGGCCGCTCCCGCGCGAGGGGGGAACAAGAAGAAGAAGCCGCCGCCCTCTTTCTTCCCCCGCTCGCTCGCTCGCTCGCTCACCGACTGGGCCCCGGCGGCTCCCTCCGGCGCAGGCAGGCAACGTCCCGTCCTCCCTTCTCCGGCAAGGTTAAGCGTCCACGCGGCCCCTCTCTGTCTCTCTCTCTGTCTGTCCGGCTACCCGCCTCCGTCTCCCTGGCGAGAGCGCGCGCAGCCCTCCGCTTATAGCCGGCGCCACCACGTGATCAGCAGCAGCAGCAGCAGTCGCCGCGGGGCGGGGCGGGGCGGTGACTCATTTCCGCGGAGCCGGCAGCCCCTCCCCCTCCCGCGCTCACCTGGAGCCCCGCCCCCTCCTCCCGCCGGCCCTGGCGGGGGAGGCGAGGCGGCTGCGCTCCCTGGGCGCAGAATCAGCACCCGGAGCCCTCGGAAGGGGGGGGGGGGCGAGGAAGCCACGGCTGCAAACTCCCCATATGGGGGGCGTGTGGGGTGTGGCCGGTGCAGAGAAGGGAGATCCCTCTCTCCTCTCCGGTACTGGCACTCCGGAGAACGAGCTTGCACGGGGAGTTTGCGGGGTCTCTCCTAAGCAGGCGGCGTTCAGGAAGCCCCCGGCGCCTGCCCTGGATGGAGCTCGGGGCTGCTGGTTCCAGTTGTCGCTGCTGCTTTTAGCCGCCTGAGGCTTCCAGCCTAAAAGGCGGCCTACAAATCATTCTAAATTAGATGCAATGAATGAAGCTGTAGCACTTCATGCTCCCTCTGCGAGGTTCCTTTCAGAATAAGAGCCCTTGCCGATGTCTTCCTTGGGGCTCCAGACGCCTTCCCCGGATAGGGGCTGCAATACTGATGATACCTTCACAAAGCTCCACAATCTGACTATTTCAGGTTTAAAATGAGTTGCAGGGCAAGTCCTCACCTGCCCTTCAAACACACTTCCACTCTTATCCTTTACAGATCATCTCCACAAGCCATGAGTGAGAAGGGGGGGAGACACACCGCCTGACACACTTAGGCCCTTGGCATCCCACCACAGAGAAATGTCTAAATGGCTTTGCAATGATGAACAAAACAAGTGAGCTTGGAACATGGCGACATTTGCTCGGCAACACAGAGGCTGCATTCGGACAACACATTAGTCAAGGTGGGTTAAGTAGCCAACTCACGGTTGGTTATTTTGTGGGTACTCCCCACACAACATATTCCTACACAACTGTGGGTGGTCAAGGCTGGCATTGATTGGACTAATAGTCAACCCAGCATTTGACTGACACAGTCCCTGCCCCTCTCCCCACCCTCCCTCCTTCCTCCTCCCAGTTCTATCCCAGCAGCCTCTGCAAGTTGCACCAGTTGTAGCAGAATGGCAGCCACCACTTTGGTCGCTCTTGCCGCCTGCCTCTATGGGCTTGTGTTTTAACCCACTCACAACACACCATTAACACACTCGCCCCTCCACACAACACTTTAAACAACTGGCTTCGAGCTAAACAACTTGCAAGCCAGTTGTTTCTCTCAGTTGCTTATTTGGGCGGAATAGCATACCGTCAGTAGTTTGTGAGCGGTGTGTTACCCTCCACACAACACAAATAGCAACACAACTATTGTCCCCCCCCCCAGTTGCTTCATGTGTTGTCCGAATGCAGCCATAGACACCACTATGTCATCCACGTCAACTTACTGCTTTCTCCACGTTATTTGAGGCTAAACATGCAACATGCTATCTGAATGATAGACACATCTAACCCAGATATAGCTGATGGCATAATAGTCATCCCTAAAGTTGGTCCTAGAGTGTAGGTTATGACTTGGGAGGATTTCTTTAGCGGACCTATTGCTCTCCTTCAATAGCTGCTGAGTTCAGAATGAGTGCTGGGGCAAAATCTCAGAGCAAGGAATACTATGGCAAGTGGTGAGTGCTGGATAGCACTAGGATCAACTTACCACCAGACCAGACAGTGGGAGCAAGTTCCTGTTTTCCTCACTTGTGGGCTGGCAAGTCATTGTGGTTTGGGAATGACAGGAAATGTGGTCAGGGCATGGAACGCCATGAGACGTTTGTGAAGTGACAGGAGGGAATTGACTTTATTTTTCCAGCACTTGCGCCCATGCTACAGACAGATGGCCTATTTGAGTGCGTTTGTTTTTGCTACGTAGGGAGTATTCTGTGTTCCAATATACCCAAATTGATAAAGAAATGCTTGTCTTTTAAAATGTCCTTTGCCCTTTAATTTGATGGTTTTGAATAGGTATCTTCTCCTTTGGGTAGATTCACACAAGCACTTTCCCCCTTGCAAGGCAGGATTTGCCATCAAAGTCACATGGAACAAGGCTACAGTCAAGAATACAGCAGCTCAGCAGTTGTCAGGGGCTCTGCCCCTTTTCAGCCTGCAACTCCTTTGCAGAGGGAACTGCACCACCTGCCCATTCACTACCAGGCCAGGTTTCAGGTTTTGGTCCTAGTGTACAACTTGGGACCAGGTTACCTGAGAAGGTGCCTTAAGAACATAAGAAGAGCCCTGCTGGATCAGACCAAGGGTCTGATCACTTTACATTTGCTTACATTGAACTACATCTGCCATTTGGATGCCCGCTCTCCCGGCTTGGAGAGACCCCTTTGGAGCCCCTCACAATCCCTTTTTGTTTTAACCATGACAAATAATTTGGTGTCATCAGCAAACATGGCCACTTCACTGCTCACTCCTGATTCCAGATCATTTATGAACAAGTTGAAAAGAATTGGTCCCAATACAGATCCCTGTGGGACCCCACGATTTACTTCCCTCCATTGGGAGAATTTACCATTTATTCCTACTCTTTCTGTTCTTTAACCAGTTACTGATCCATAAGAGGACCTCTTCCCTTATTCCATGACTGCTAAGTTTGCTCAGGAGTCTTTGGTAACGGACTTTATTAAAATCCTTTTGGAACTCCAAGTAAACAATGTCCGCTGCATCTCCCCTGCCTACATGTCTATCAACATTCTCAAAGAACTCTAAAAGATTAGTGAGACAAGACTTTTTCAGAAGAATGATAGGCTTACTAATTTTGTCTTCAATAATGCTCTCAACCAATTTACCTGGAACAGCCATGTAATTTTCCGGATCCCCTCTAGATCCCTTTTTAAAAATTGGTGTTACATTGGCCGTCCGCCAGTCCTCTGGTACAGAGGCTGAGCTTAGGGACATGTTGCATATGGACATGCTGCCTGTTAGCTACCAAGCCACATACAGGGTTATGCTGTTATCCTACAACGCCCTAAACAGCTGGGGACCAACATACCTAGCAGACCACCTTCCCTTATATGAACCCGGATGACAACTACGATCCTCAGAGGAGGTGCTATTGACCATTCCGGAAAGAACAGAATGCTGCCATGAAGAACCTCAGCGGCAGGGCCTTTTCTGTAGCTGCACCCGCCCTCTGGAAAACCCTCCCTCATGTAGTTCGAGAGGTGGAAATGTAACACCTTTTAAGAGCCTCCTGAAATTTCCACACAGGCTTTCCCTGGTTTTTCACTTAGCTGGTTTTTATATTGCTTTTTCAATTTTTAATGTTTGAAATGTATACTTGTTTTATGGTTTTTAATTTTGCACTGCCCAGAGAACTTTGGCTGATGGGCAGTAGAAAAATGAAATGAATAAATAAACTATTTTGGTTAGAAGATCAGCAGTTTCATATTTGCGTTTTTTGAGAACTCTAGGATGGATACCATGTGAGCCTGGTGATTTATTTGCTTTTAAATTGTCAATAAGATTGAGAACTGTTACACAAAAGCAAAAGGCAGCAGTTGACAAATTTCACAGATATAATGCACAAGGCCCACAACCGCAAATAATGAGAATATTTAAAAATGGGGTTGAGCAAACACCTTTTATCGACTGTATAATTTATACAAACTATATATACATATACATTCCTCAAGTCATTATAGAAGTTTACACCACATCTGAGGATTCACAATTTTGGCCGGGACTTCAAGTAAACATCTATAATGACTTGAGGAATGAATCCCTCTTTTATCCACAGCAATAGCCTACATGATAGTGCTAAAATAATGAGTTTATCTGAAGAAGCTTCTCACGAAATGGGTTAGGATTAGGGTTATTCTCGTTGTAAATATTAGCATTGTAAAAACAGTTTGTTTTGCAAAAAAAAAATCCACTTTATATTTGCTTTTGATCATTGACTGTTTTGTTTAAATACTCTTCATTCAGCTGTGTAGCTTGCTTAAATTGTATAAGTGTGTTTCACCAGTACACAGTTCATGTTATTTCTGGTCTTAGCAACAATTCTGTATATATGTATATATAGTTTATATAAATTATACAGTCGATAAAAAGTATTCGCTCACCCATTTTGAATATTCTCATTATTTGCAGTTGTATGCCTTGCGCATTAAATCTGTTAAATAAGATTGAGAACTTCATATTTTGTCACCACTATTTCCCTCAGTTTCTCAGACTCCCTTCCTGAAAGCATCGGTTCAGGCACAGGCATCTGTCCTATATCTTATGCAATGAACGACGATGCGAAGAATTCATTCAGCTTCTCTGCAATCTTCCTGTCCTCCTTTAGGACTCCCAACTGCTTCCCTAGCTGGCTTCATACTTCTGATATGTTTAAAGAATTCTTTATTTTGGATCTTGATATTGTTGGCAACATACTCTTCAAAATGCTCTTTTGCATCTCTTATTGTCTGCTTCCATCTCCTTTGTGCAAGCTTGTACTTGTTTTATTTCCCTCACTTGGGCAAGACTTCCATTTTCTGAAGGAAGCCCTCTTTTATACTAGATCCCTTGAGACGGCTTGTTAACCATGCCTTCTCCCTTACCAACCTAACAAATCTACTTTCCCCCCCTTTTCTCCCCCTATACCATATAATGGACGGAAAGGGGTCTCAAGTGGTGGTGACCTGCAAAGCGTGTGCAGGATTCGTGTTCCTGCCTGAGACCAACATGGTGTACGTCTACAAGAAGTGCACGCTGGTTGCACTATTGGAAGAAAAAGTGAGAGTGCTCGAGCGGCGGGTGTCCACCCCCCTCCCAGGAATCAGAGAAGGCGAAGAGTTCTTAGCCAGAACGGTGGAACTTCATGAGCGGAGAGAAGCACAGGAGGTGGAAGAGCAACAGCAAGTTGAAGCAGAAGTGGAGAATGCGGAGGTGAGGAAAGCCAATGAAGAAGAGGAAACTCCCTGGAAAAGGGTGACAGTTAGGAACAGAAGAATAAGAAGACACTCTGCAGCAGTGGAACCAGCAGAACTATGGAACCGCTTTCAGCTACTGGAGGCTGAGACTGGAGGACAACCTGCAAAGGGAGAATTACAGGGGACCCTGTGCAACAGGAATTTTTAAAAATCCATATAGGAAGTGGGAGGCCAGGCTACAAAAGAAGAGTACAGGCAGGTAGCACAGAAGTGCAGAAATGGTGTCAGGGAGGTTAAAGCTAAGAAGGATCTGAGACTAGCGAGGGATGCTAAAAGCAATAAAAAGACTTTCTTTAGATATGTGAATAGTAAAAGACAAAGACAGAGGAAAGAAATGGTGGTTCAACTGCTTAATGAGGATGGCAAATTGATAACAGAGGACAAACGGCCAAAGTGCTCAATTCCTACTTTGGCTCAGTCTTCTCCCAAAAGCGGGTCTATGATCCCCCTGGAGAAAGTGAGGCACAACCTGAAGGGGCAGGATTGCAGTTTAAGATTGATAAACAAATGGTCAAAGAACACCTAATTTCTTTGAACGAATTCATATATCCAGGGTTCGATGAACTGCATCTACAGTATTAAAGGAGTTGACAGAAGAACTCTCAGAACCACTCTATATTATCTTTGCGAAATCATGGAAGACAGGTGAATTGCCAGATGACTGGAGGAGGGCTAATGTTGTCCCTGTCTTCAAAAAGGAGGAACCTAGGAACTACAGACCAGTTAGCCTGACATCAATCCCTGGGGAAATTTTGGAGCAGATTATAAGGAAATCAATATGTAAGCATCTTGAAAATAATGCAGTGATTACTAGAGGCCATCATGGATTTGTCAAGAATAAATCCTGCCAAACTAAATTGATCTCATTTTTTGATCGGGTAATGTCCCTTGTGAACTGTGGGCATGCTGTGGACATAATATATCTTGACTTCAGCAAAGCTTTTGACAATGTGCCCCATGGCATTCTCATTAGCAAACTAACTAAAAGTGGGCTAGATGGAATAACTATTAGGTGGATCCACAGTTGGCTACAGAATCAGACTCAAAGTGTGCTTATCAATGGTACCTTTTCACACTGGGTGGAGGTAACGAGCGGGGTACCACAGGGCTCAGTCCTGGGCCCAGTGCTCTTCAACATTTTTATGAATGATTTGGACAAGGAGGTGCAGGGAATGCTTATCAGATTTGCAGACGACACAAAATTGGGTTTAATCGCTAATACAAACTCCAAAGTGATCTTGATAGACTGGAGCGCTGGACTGAAAACAACAGAATGAAATTCAATAGGGAAAAATACCAAGTTCTACACCTAGGAAAAAGAAACCAAATGCACAGTTACAAGATGGGGGATACTTGGCTCAGCAATACGACAAGCCAGAAGAATCTTGGGATTGTTGTAGATCACAAGCTGAATATGAGCCAAGTGTGTGATGTGGCTGCAAACAAAGCAAATGCTATTTTGGGCTGCATTCATAGAAGTAGAGCTTCCAAATCGCGTGAGATACTGGTTTCTCTGTATTCGGCACTGGTTAGGCCTCATCTTGAGTATTGCGTCCGGTTCTGGGCACCCCACTTCAAGAAGGATGCAGTTCTAGGATTCTGTCATTGCCATTGCCCAAAGAGCTGATCCCAGGTCATGGTGTAGAGTCCCCTGATGCAGCCACTCACTGAAGAGATGCAGTTGTGGGACTGCTCCGTCTCTGGATGGGAGACCACAAGGTAACCCAATGGATGTGGCCTTGAGTTCCATGGCAGAAGAAACGTAGGATGCAAATGTAGTCAATCAACTATCTTAAGGAAACTCTGTAGCACCAACTAAGAGAGATGTTCCACTGAAGAATTCAACAGGCCAACTGGATTATCTTGACTTCTAAACTTTTGGCCCTCCCCTAGGGCCAAAGCTGCTGTGCACCGGGCAAGCCTGACCATGAGGGGCTGGCAGAAGCTGGCCACTTTGACCTCTGAATGGTTCAGAGGACAGAATTAAATGCTGCAGCCAACTGGAGAGAAGTGTGAACGCAGTGCCCTCTTGGGCTGAGCAAACAGTAAACAGGTGAGTCACACCAGCGTGACGAGACCTTGCCAGGGATAAGGCAGGCCCTGGCATTACAAGGCGCGAACCGGAGCCAGGTCCCAGTCTGAAGGACAAAACCACAGGCTGCTCTTCTCTTGCAAATTTTCAGAGCCTCTGTGGCTCAGCTGTTCCACCCTTGGAACAGGAATCCATTGTATGCGAGTGTGTGCATGTCATGGGTGGACCACCTGCAGCTTTTAGCTTCTGATGATTTGCTGAACTTGAGAAGTCCAGCAGGAAGGGGGGGGGAGATGGGCTCCACCCTTTTTTTAAATAAATGTAAGTAAAGCACCACTTTGGGACTGCAAGGGTCATTTGCTCCCCTTTTTAAAAGGCTGCACCATTTTCTTCCTTAGATGTACAGGAGCTGCTGATGAGTTGGATTTGTACCTCATATAGGTGCTCACCTGCTAACTCTTAACTATATTGAGTGGAAACTGTTGGGAACTCACTTCATTCTGAAATTATGACCATGCTAGTATTTTGAGACCAAGGTGCGCTGCAGCTTAAAAAGGGAGATGCATTTACAACAATCTATTCCCAAACTTGTATTGTGGGTTGTAGAAGTGTAGCCACTGAAGCTAATAATAAGGAAAAGCTGAAGGGCATCCCATCCCGCACTCCAAAGATCTTCTGCATTTCTGAAATTGAGTAGGGGGAGCTTAGGCAGACACAAAGCTGTCTCAGCAGTTCCCCTCCCTGCCTGCCTTGATGTCAACACCAAGGAAGGGAGGAAAGCTGAATTCTAGGCAAGGCCTGTGAACACACCGCTGCTGACACTCTCGCAATGCTGCTGGCTGAGGGGCTGGAAATGTGTGTGTAGTCTGACCACAGTTCCAATTTGGGCCCTTTTTAATCCGGCTCCTTTTAATGCGGCTGAGTCTGTCTCATCCTGCCCTGGGGTGCTCAGGGAAAGGACTACCCGGAAACGGTTCCCATCGTATCAACCTCCCATTTGTTTGCAGGGTATATACTGTATTACCTCCTCGAGGGCCTGAAAGGAAAGGTGTTGATGTGTGGGGAAGCAGTGTTACCATCCCATGAAAGCAGCAGCTGGGTTGAAGTTATCTGACAGAGAGGGGGGCTTATGCTGCAGTAAAACTGTACAGGAACCGGTGAAAATATATGAAGGTATGAAATGGTCAAGTGACTAAAATAGAAATCAAACCATGAGAACTTTATGGGAGCAAAATGTTAGCCAGGTGGCAGTTCAGACACAAAAGGGAACTGAGCCATAAACTATAGACTGTGGCCGCCCCTGGTTCGTGTCGGGCAGCAGACGGTTGAAGACAGTCACGGGTTCCACAAACGCGGCCTTGTGTATGCAGACAGCCTTCTCCTTGTTTGTTCCTCCACACTGAGGTTTTAAAATAACTTTGTGCCTGGCATAACAGGCCCTGAAGCTAACACTCCCCCCGCCCACATCCACACCTTCAAAGGGTGTTGTTTTCATACACACATATTGGCAAAAGGGATCATGCAGTAAACACTGAATTGATTTAGATTCACAAACCAACTGGTGGGCTCGTTAAGAAGGGTCTCCAGGAGGATGCTCCGGGCTTAGCAAAGTGAACTTTTCTGCACACCAGCTAACCCAGGAAAAAAACTCTGAGCTGGCCTGCTATTTGCCAGGACCCAAGATAGGCGAGGGTGGGGGGCTGTGTTTTTAAGCCAAGCTGGGGGACGATGTAGGCTATTGAGTCTTAAAAGGGGCCCTGTACTCAGAGCCACCCAATGACACTTCACCACCACCAGCCATTCCAGCACAGGAGAATGAAAAGCAGAGCCATTCCACCCACCTTGTCAAAATACTTACTTTCCTCTTCCCGCCCCAGTCATTTTTCCTTGTATGCTGTGTCTTTTTAAATGGTGCAAGCTGCCTTATTTTACTGATTATGCGAAAGCTATCTCAGGAGACTTTTTTGGCTGAGGAGTGGAATAAACATACCTTAAATAAAGGAACTGAACCTGGGCTTCCTATGGCAGTTCTATCCATGGCACACTGTGCAACTGTTCAGGGTGGCCAGCAGCTGGAGGGCTAGCATGGGCTAAAGCAGCTTCTGCAGCCCCCTCTAGCCATGGCACTGCACAGCCCAGGAGAAGTTGTTCTCCCCAGACCTGGTTACCACAATGGTCAGATGGGAACAAGCATAACTGAATTGAGTGCTAAGAGGAAGAAGCAAGATCAACAGGATACAACAAAACCTATTGTATTCCCCACCAAGAACCCCCCTGGGCTGCCCTCCTGAAGGGAAAAGTGAAGAGATATCACAGAGCAATCAGTCCCTCTGCGTGTCCCGTGGCTGCTCTCTGCATCATTAACTCAACGGAAGAGCCAAAGTCCAGGGGCTCAGGCCTGGCAGTGCGCTATGACCCACACTGCCAGGACAGGACTACGCTTAAGTAATGGCAACAGGCCAGTCCTCTCCTGAAGGGACACCACAGCCTTCCAGAAGGGCATCCTCAGCAGCCCACGGACTGCACAGAGAGACAGCAGGCCTGCCCTATCCTGCTACGTCCGCCACCGCCCTATTGGGAAATCTGCACATCACGAGCAAGGCGGCCATCTTGGATGCTGCTTCTGACATCTCAGGCGCTCACATTCACTCGAGTTTATGGGCTGCCCTTTGTACTTGTCCAGACACCATTTGTGCAAAGAACATTGCAGAAAATCCAAAGGTGTCAAAGAGCTGGGAGAACAATTGCTAGTGTTCACCTGGGGCCACTCAACCACATGCAAGCCAAGCCAACCAAGCCCTCTTCCCTCCACCCCACGCTCTCACGTTTGCAAGACATCTTAGTGCACCAGGAGGGAGGAGGAGGAGGGCAGAGCCAGGCTGGGGAAGCAGCAGGGCTTGCAGGAGATGCAAGCAACCCCGCTGCCCCTTCCTCGCGGTTACTGTTGTTTTAAAGTGGACGTGTGAATAATCCATCACACACAACTCAGCTGGAAAGGCTTTGGCCTGCGGCAGGATGGGTGACCACATGTGGATGCCGTCTGCTATGGATTAGTCACAGACGCCGCAGCTCCCGCTGATTGTAATGGGGCTTCCTAGCAGCGTGCTTTGGATTGCAGCCGCCCTGTCCTGTGTCCCTCCACATTCTCTTCTTCAAGCTCAATGTTCCTGCCCAGGGTTTTGGAGGCAGCCATATCAACCTGCAGCAGAGAAATGTACAGGGAGGGGGGCCTTGGTTGCCCCAAAGTGAATCACGGTCTGCTCACAGGCAGCCCAATACAGTGTATGGCCTCCCTCTCTCACTCTCCTGGTCTTCATGAGAGAGCTCCCAGCCAGGCCTGGGAAGATCGTCCACAGAAGCGGAGACTGCCCTCTCAGAGGAATGATCTGCTGCAACCGGGGAAAGGGGGCAACGTGGAGAATGTAGCCCCCAGCCCCACTTTAGGAACAGCAGTTGCTACAGCCTGAGTCAAAGGACTGGGAGCGTCGTCTTCATTGACCGCCTTGGACCACAGAGCTGGAACCACTAATTGGTTTGGATTCTGTCCTCGTCCAAACAACACCCCTGCTTGCGGGAGGGCAGATTCTTTTTACCCTCACGGAGGGGAGAGCTGCTCACTGTGCTCAGAGCGGGAGTCAGCAGAATGACCTCCCTGACCCTCCAGCTGCACCACAGCTCCCTGCCCACCGGCCTCATTTCCAGGAAGGAAGGTGGTAATGGCACAGTTGCAACATCACGCTGGGCCTTGGGCCGGCCTCTGCTCTCCCTCCCTCCCTCCCTTCTCCCCACCCCCACCCCCCAACACAAGTGAGGAGAGCCGCCCCTGCTCCTCCTTGGCCCCCATCCCTGCCCACCCCCGTGACAGATGTCCCTGTGTCCGCCTCAATCCGGTCAGTGTGCTGCCACATTCCCTCAGTTGGCACCAAGCCTGCCAAGAGTCACTGGGTGCAGCCAAAGGGCTGGGACCAAAGGGGCGGACTCTGGCAGAGAGGCCAATGGAAGCCAATGCTCTTCGGTGCCTTCCACCAAACCACCTCCAGTAAAAGGTGCATGCAGCACACACAAGGTGGCTTCTTTCTGGAGCTGAGCTCAAGCACCTGTTTTCAGTGCTCAACCCACAAACATATAAAGCAACATTGGAAGGCTTCTGAACACGTACAGAGCCCAGACCACCTCAACAACGTGTGCCTGCAGTGGGAAACCATGTTTTGCCAGGACTTCAAGACTGGCCTGCTGCTGGAGAATTGTGCCTTCTAAACGTGCCTGGCCAACGTGCGGCACACGGAAAGGCTTACCAGCCTCCTGGTTTTATCAATTCCAGAGCCTGAGCACATCCTTTCTTTGCCACTATTGCACAAGAGGGGACCGATTATGCCCTCTCTAAAATTCCAGAAATCCGAGGGTCTTTCCAAATGCTCAGTTTACAGGGCGAGGGAGGTTCCCCATCCAACCCATGGAGTTGCTGTGGGTTCTTCCGGGGGGGGGGGGGGGGGCTGGATTTGCAATAGCGGCAGGGATGCAAGCAGTGGGCCAAGATGCTGAGAAATGTAGTGCCCATTTGCTACATAGGGTTCCGGGCCCTTTCCCTTTCCAGAGGCACACGAGGACACAGAAATCAAATTTTCCATGCTTGTGTTAGGAAAATAAAATGGTCTCCCCAACAAGCAGGACCTGCACAAACATCATCACGGGCAACTAAGCAGGGAGCAACCGTGACATCACTGATGACGATGCGCCCTGCCCTCCCCCCACCACGACCTCAACAGTGACCCTCTGCCTGCAGACATGGAACTGGTCAGTCACTTTGCTATGTAAGTCAAGTCTCTGCAGTGTAACTTTCTCTCTCTCACACTCACACACACACACGCACGCACACGCACACGCACGCACACACGTTAGGGGAGGAGTGAGAACCAGAGCTCAGCTCCCCCCACATGCCGGCCACAGCACAGTTATCCCCCTGCAGCAGGGCCTTCTGCGGATGCTCCTGGCCTAACTGCAGGCAAGGTCTTTACATGCCCAGGGAAAACAGATCTGGAAAGAACCATATGCAGGGGGAGCAAAGCATTTCTTGTTTGGATCTCAGCCACACCACAAAAGGCCCACTGATTTCAAAGCGAGAGCCAAGGCCCTTCAAATCGCCACTTGCGCAGCTGACACCCTCCTCCTCCTCCTCCTCCGGAGATGGCTGCTAAGCAGACGTCCCCAGCTGTCTGCACCTCCTTCCAGTCCCTGCAGAGAGATTCGCGAGTGGGAAAGGGACGCTTCTCTCCAAGGACGAGCGATGCAAGAGCTCTGATTGGGCCTTGGCTCCAGGACAACCAGCTGTGGAAAGGTGCTGGGAGCCTCTCTCCAGGGCAACCCCAGTCTAGAGGTACTTGTAGACCACCTTCGTAGGCACTGTCTGCACTTCCATCTTGACAGGGCACTTGTACAGGAAAGAGAGCAGCGCCTCTGTGTAGCCAATCAGGAAATAGAACTTTGAGGGGTGCAGCCTCTGTACAAAAATGGCGCAGATGATCAAAGTATTAGCACGGCGCTTCAGCACAATTTCGTTCGCCAAGCAGCCGTGGAAGGTGCCATAGATGAACTTCCGGATGAAGACGTCCTCCACGGTGCGCTCAGCCGCCCCAGTTTCACCATTCAGGCTACCTACAAGGCGGACAGACAATCAGACACAGGGCAGAGCGGGGAAGGGGAGGGCCGTTGCTGGTTGCTTTCTGATCAGGGAGGACCCCAGAGAAGTCCCAGGGAGAGCAGGTCTGTAGAGAGCAGCCAAACCCGCCCTGCTCTACATGCATGGTACATAGCAGGTGTGGGCAATTTCAACCAGCCACAGCTTTCCCTATGCAGCAAATGGGCTGAGTCAGCCAGGGAAGGGCTCAGGCAACAGGCCAGCCCCAGGGAGAATGAGACCTCAAATCCTTACCAGGAGGCTGCACTGGGAAGAACCTGCAGCTCATGTTAAATTCTGAGGATGTTTCTACATCACAAAAGGAAGCCACCTATCCCTGACTGGGCTCCTCCTCTTCAAAGGAAAGCAGTATGGAAGGACATACCTCTCACTAGGGGCACAGCGGCAAGCCCGCCACCTCCCCTTTCCCTTGGGATGAAAACTAGCTCGATTTCAGGAAAGAGGCCCTGCAGGGAGAAAGGCAGGGGCGGCCTCAGCTCCTTCTCTTTTGTGTGAGAAGACCTGGTTTGTGTTCCACAGCAGCCGGTTCCTTCACTCACTTGTGTGCTGAGAGAGCCAGCCCTTACGGTGGGCAATGTAGTGCGGCGGATGAGCTTCTTCATATGTCACAGGCTTGTCCCCTTTCCCGACACGAACCCGAGCTGCTCTGTTCTGCAAGAGGCACGGAGGGAAGGCAATGCGTCACACAAAGGGGCACATGGGAATAGCCACCCACGCACAGACCGCACGTGAGCATAGGATGCTGAATGACTTTTACAATGGCAGAGCACACTGAGCACGATCAAAATAAGCCAGCGTGGCTCATTTAAATTGTGGAACATGTTGGATGCAATTTTCACAATCACCATCTGAGTGCAGCATGTTGTGTCATCCAAACCCAGGCAGTACGGCTTGTCAGAGATGTAAACAATCCTGGGCCGTTGCGGGGTCATTGGAGGGTTGTTTCCCACTCCAACAAGCCATGCCATTCAGGTTCACTCTTTTTAATACCAGCAATAAATCTCTAGAGTTTGAGAGAAAGAGACATGTGGAGAATTCCAATTCCTCTCTCACCCACCCCACAAATCTCCTGAGCCAAACTGCACAGTTAGACTTCCATGCAGATTCACTGCAGGCAAGTGGTGTGTGTGTTTGTGTGTGTGTGTGTGTGATGTGCCAAGAATTTCTTAATAATCAGGCAGGAGTGAGGTTTGAGTACAAAACAACGTTTTCATGCTTCGCCTTCAGCAACATGAAAAGCAAGGATCAGAGAGCACACTTTTAAATCCATGCTCCGGGACAACAGATACTATAAAGCACACAACTCCCAGGCAGCCTCGCAAGTGTCCCCTGGACCCATCAATCTCTTACCTTGCAACAGGCAGCGCTGGTCTGGAAACCATGCCTTGCAGAGAGGAGCCATGAATTGCTACCGAGTCTTCCTGCAAAGGCCTGAAAACAGAGCACAAACGGCTGTTTGTTATCCAACCCAACAGGAATCAAGTGGCATGAGCGCATGCAACGCAGAACCAACCCAAGGGCCTCTCCACGAGTGGAAGCCTCTAGAAGCTTTACTGGGCAAGGCAATCCAACTGCTCATGCTACAGCCGATCTGCCTTGGAGCACTGGACACAAGCAAGCCCCACTCACCTTCTGAGGCTTTGGAAACGGGATGGTGTAAAAGCTCATAATAATAATAATAATAATAATGCCAAAAACATTCCTAATGTTTTAGGACTGAAACCCTTGCAATCATTATTAACCCCATAATTCCCAGAACCCATACAGAAAACTATGGAATGGCCCAGAATGGCAACTCCCAAGCAAGCCAATTCACCATTCACACATAACGACATGGAATTGACATAATAAGCTACAAAACTCCCACAGTAAACATGTTTCAGAAGCCTTTCCAGGCAATAGTCTATATTCCACAAGAGGGTCCGGAATGGCAACTTCCAAGTGAGCCAAGCCAACCAAACTCACCAGTCACACATAGCTGCAAGGGAGGGATGCAATGAGCCATAAAACATCCATGGCAACCACGTTCAGATATCTTTTCCACACAACAGACTTGAGTCCTAGAGAATCATCCAGAATGGCAACTTCCAAGACAGCCAAGCCAACCAACTCACCAGTGACACATAACTACGTGCACTGAGCCACAAAAGGTCACCAGAAACCACATTCAGATTCCTGTTCCAAACAATAGCCTGTATTCCATAAAAATGGCCTAGAACAGCAACTTCCAAGAGAGCCAAATTGACCAAACTCACCAGTCACACATGACTAGATGGGATTGATATAGTAAGCTACAAAATGTCCAAAGAAACCATGTTTCAGTAGCCATTCCAGGCAATAGTCTGAATTCTGGAGGGGATAGCCCATAAAGGCAACTTCCACATCAACCAAATTAACCAGACATGTATAACTACATGGGAGAAATGCAGTGAGCCACAAAATGTCCACAGAAACCACATTTTAGTACCCGTTTCAGACAATCATCCATATTCCAGAAAATGGCTCAGAACAGCAACTTCCACGTGAGCCAACCCAACGAGTCAAACGTAACTATATGGGAGGGACGCAATGATCCACACAGCAACCAAAAAGCCTCGTTCTGATAACTGTTTTAGGCAACAGTCCATATTCTGGGAAATGGTCCGTAACTGCAAATTTCCAAATGAACCAAATCAAACAAACACGCCAGTCACACATAACTACATCAGGGTTGGGATGCAAGAAGACAAAAAACTTCCACGGAAACCGTGTTTTGGTACCCATTCTGGCAATGGGCAGTTTGAAGCAAGGTAGTATAGGAAACCTACAAAAAGGGATATATTATTGAATTGTAATGCTACACAGCCTTTGGTAGTGAAAAGGCAGATGGTGTAGTGGCTAAAGAGTTGGACTGGGAGTTGGGTGATCCAGGTTCTAGTCCCCACTCGGCCATGGAAACCCACTGGATGACTTTGGGCCTGTCACAGACTCTCAGCCCAACCCACCTCACAGGGTTGTTGCTGTGAGGATAAAATGGAGAGGAGGAAGGTTATGTACACCACCTTGGGTTCCTTTGAGGAAAAAAGGTGGGATATAAATGCAATAATAAAATAAAGAATATGATTCAGAAAGCTGTTGGGATATCTAGACTTAATTACGCTGAGGAATCAAAACAAAAGGCAACAACTGGAAGAAGTGATTGGTTATGGGTTACCAATACCAGCTGTTAGGAGTGTGAGCTATACCAGAGAACTGCCAACCTTGAAAATCCCAGTTGTGACCGACAGATTTGTTTGGGAAGACCAGAAGAAGATTCTTGATTGCCATAACATCAAGGTTGATGTTGTCTGTACAGCCCCAATTGCGTTGAAACAACATCTTGCGAAGTCTCGGCTGTATGACAACAGATGCTGGACTCAGGAATGTCCTATCTGTGCGGACAAGTAAATGGGAGCGTTTGGAATGTAACTCTTTTTACACTGGTGAAACTGGAGGATCTCTTCTAAGAGCACCTAGCTGATATTCAGCATATTCACATGAGGGAGAAACATGCTGGCAAAGCAACATTAGTGAAGATCTCTGTGCTAGAGATGGAACGGAGCCTTCACAGGAGAAAGTGGAAGGAGGCCATGTTTATCGATAAGCTGAAATCTGATATCAATGTAAAGGATGAGATGAAACAAGCCATGATGTGTATTAATGCAGCCTGATTGGCTGTTAAATACAAGCGTTGGTTATTAATCTGTTTCCTCATGCAGGTTTGGCTGGTTCCTGGCAGGTTCTGGCTTCACTTATAAGTGGCACTGCAGCATACACTTAGTTGTGATGGAAGCTGGCGTTTCATACTAAAAGATTTCACGTTTTAAAATCTCTCTCTCTATACATATGTGTGTGTGCGTGTTTAATTTTTTTAAGGTATATTTTAAATTTTAAAATCTTTTTAAAACCCAGATCTATAAAACTGTAAGCACTGGATGCAATATTGTGGTTGCTTGTTTCATTCTGGCCAATAAACTGTATTCTAGACAAATGCCTCGGAATGGCAACTTCCAAAGACCAGCAAACGAAAAGCCCCACCGGCTGTTCAGGTGAACCTGTCATCCGGGAATAGCGGTGGGGCAGCCTCTCCTCCGCTGCACCTGACGCAGCAGGACCAACTTAGGGGGATCAAAGCATTTCCCTCCCACCGCCGCCTGAGGCGAGATGGCCTCGCTCCACCTCGTGCTGCGAACACCAACGCGGGCGGCCTCCTCAGGGCCTCAAAGCCGGGCGGCCTCTCAGCGCAGCCCGCGGGCCTCGGAGGAGGACGAGGAGCCGCCCAGAGCCCGCTCCGGGCCCCGAAGTGCCGCCCGCCGCGCTCCTCCCGGCCCCGCTGGGAGCCGCAACGGCAGGCACGGGACGGGCGCGGTTGCCCCAGGCCGGGGCGCGGCGCCGGGCTTTGGACAGCCAGCCGCCTCGCTCGGGGCGGGGGCAGAGCGCAACCGCTCCAAGGGCCGCCTGGGCCCGCCGCGAGCGAGCGAGCGAGCGAGGCGCTTCTCCTCCCCGGGAGTCGTCGCTGTTGCCTCACCTGCAGGCCCCGCCGCGCCGGCCTCCACCAGGGCGCCGCCATCTTGGCGCACGTGACGCCGCGGGGGCGGGGCGGAGGAGAGGCGCTTCCGGGCGCGCAGGCACAGGGGGCGGGGCCTGGCCTCTTCTCCCTGGGGCTCCGGCAGTCGCCCGTCGCAGCCACGCTTCCTCCGGCGCCCCCCACCCCCGTTCACCCCCTGGGGAGGGAGGCGAAGATACTTGCCTTGAGCAGTGGCGGGTTGGACTGGATGGCCTCGGAGGGCCCCTTCCAGCTCCACTGGTCTGTGATTCCATGATCAAAGAGGAGGAGGAGGAGGTGGGGTGGGGGGACAGAGACTCATTCATTTCGAGCGACTGGCCTGGAGACCGCACTGGGGGCAGGAGAGCAAACGGCTCAGAGAGGAACAAGCTTGAAGGGCTTCACGCTGCAACCGCCACGAGAAATGCAGCCCATTTCCAGAGCTCACAGCATCATTTCAATTTGGCAACAGCGACGCATCATACAAGCAGGTCCACAGACCTGGGCGACATCTGCCCCTGGGAGCCTTGGGCAGACATGAGACCTCCACAGCCAAACTGCCGGGAAAAGATTCTCTTTCTCATCATGGCCAACATGAATTTGACCTCTTCACAGCAGCCACACACTGGGTCGACACTTCTGCCCGGCTGCCCGCCACAAGCCCAAGATCTCTCTCTTGGCCAGTCGCGCGGCCTGCATGGGCTGTATGGCTCTTCTTCCCCCAATGGCCGGTGCTCTTGCTCATTTCCCAGTCACAAGGCAGTGGAGGATTTGAACAGGGAACCCAAGCAGCAGGGCACCAAAGGGAAGTGAATGGGGTGCAGTTAAGGCCACTCTCTTGAGTATCGCTGCTTTGATTAAATTCAGGTCTCTCTGCAGCTGGATTAAAGGAAAAGGAAAAGAACTGGGTGATCCAATCTTGGTGATATAGAGTGTGGGTGTGAAGGCGATCTCTGCTGCTCCCATGTGTGAAAAAAGAGTAAAAAATGAACAAGTTTTTAGGCACGTTCTCTAGTGCTCCAAATTTGTTGCAACATTCAGAGCATGAATCGGAATATGTTCAAATGATAATTTTTCATTTATTTGTTTTCCTTAGATAATTTTTATATTTCCATCTGAAAAAACCAGGACACTTTACAGTACTTAAACCAAGTACAATAAATCAAACAGTAACACTTAAAAAACTTAAAAGACCAACAAGTGTTAAAATACTTAGATACAAAAATATAGGGAGCTGGAGGCTGGAAACCAAGTCCTTCAAGGAATGGTGGAAAGAGCTGAGTATGTTTAACCTGGAGAAAAGATTAAGGGAAGACATGATAGAGGTCTCCGACATACGTGACAGGCCGCCATGCAGATGGTGGGGCAGAACTGTGCTCTGTTGCACCAGAGGGCAGACCTAGAACCAACGGGTAGAAATGGCAGGGAAGGAGGCTTTGGCTTAACAGGAGGAGAAACTTCCTGACCGGGAGAACTGTTCTGCAGGTGGTAATTCTCCTGCACTGGAGGTGTTTAGGCAGAGCCTGGGTGGCCCTTGGTCTGCTTGGAGCAGGGGGTGGGACTAAATGATCCCTGGGGCCCCTTCCAACTCTGTGATTGTAATTTGCCTGGCACCTAAATTGTGGCAGTTGGGGAGGAGGGAGTTCAACAGACGAGGCGCCACAGCTGGGAATGGCCTCCTTCTGCTCGCCACCTGTCTCACTTCAGATGATCCGAGCCGTTGAGGGCTGGACAAATGCTCACCAGCACGCTGTGGTGTAGCAGAGGCAAGGCAGGATGTGTTGGTTAGCAGGGAAGACGGTGTTGTCTGCCACACCTGCCTGCCTGCTCTCTCTGTGGATAATAGAGGCATTCATCGCAGACAGTGGCTGGGAAGAAATGGATGCTCCCAGCAGCCATAAGTTGTGGTGAGCCATCCCTGTTTTAACGCAGTGTATTTTGGGGTGGCTTCATCTTGGATGGGCAATGAAGGCCCATGAGCTTTACAAAAGACCTGCTTCTGGCAGAGATGAAAACTGCTAGAACTGGTTTGCTGGTATTGAGATCAATGCAGCTGCCTGCATTTTTCAACTCGCCTATGAAAACCGGAATCCTCTAAGCCCACGCGTCAAGTCAAATGGGGGAAGCTGTGCTTTGTGCCCCAGCTGCAGTAGGTATGTTTGGCTAGACAAAGGACGGAGCCTTCTCCGTGACTGCACCCAGGCTGTGGAATTTACTGCCAAGGGAATCCCAACTGGCTCTCTCATTGATGTTTTTTCGTTGCTTGTAAAGAAGACCTTTCAGTTCCAGTGAGTCATGTGGGCTGCTGACAACGGTTGTTTCCTTAGGCCTGTGCATCTAACAAACTCGGGCAGCACCCTGTCTGAAAGCACTTTCCTATGAGAGGAGGCTGCAGAGGTTTCCACGTTGGTTGCCTAATTTGCCATGGGGGTCGATGGACTTGCAGCTGCTGAGATGAGCCTCTTCGGTGGAGACAAAGGACGTGTCCTGGGGGCTGAGAGGGGCACATGGGGCCCTTGGAAGCTCAAGCACAGCAGGGAGCCTGGGGCAAACCACCGGGTTTTTCAGGCCCCACCAACTGGCAGTCTGGGGACAGGAGTACTGGCCTCCCTTCCAGGGTGTTTATAAGGATTTGTGGGATGAGCATCCAAAAAGTCATATAAATACTGAGCGTCCTATATATACCAATAGCAAGCAACGTTTTCTGAGGGCCAATCCATACGTTGCCCAAACAGCACTATCTGCAAGCAAGAGCGGAGGAGGTTGGGCTAGCGCAAAACAAAGTGGTCCTGCTACTTCTGGTGACTTGGAGACTATAGTTCTATAAACGCAGTCTAAAACCGCACTCGCCATTTTTGCAGCCTCATCACACTGCTGACTCGTGTTCAGCTTGTGATCAGCAGCAACCCTGAGATTCATTTTGCATGTACTACTGCCAAGACAGGTATCCCCATCATACACTGGTCCATGCAGCACTTCTGATTGGCTCAGCTGTATGGGGTGTGGCTCTGGAATGTGGAATGCTATGCCCTAGTGAACTTGGTCTTTCATCTTTACTGCCCGGGAGGGAGCATCTACTGGCTATTGCAAGGGCAGGAACCACCCACATATAGCTCAGGGAAGAACGTCCAGGAAACTGCTAAGGAAGCTGTGGCTAAAAAGTATAGGGGTGGGCTGTTGCCTCCATGCTCTGCTCTGGGGCTTCCCAGAGATATCTTGGTCTGACCCAGAAGAGCTCTTCTGTTCTTCACCCGTGAACCATGACGCTGCCTGGCTGACAAGCCCGACTCTTCCCCTCCCCTCCAAAGAAGTAGGTTAGTTATTTTTATTTCATTATTTATTGTATTTCTATCCCATCCTTGTCCACAGAACACAAGGAGGTATCGGGGGGGGGGGGGGGGGTCCTGCACCCAGGCACTGACCAGGCTCAGAGCTTAGTTTGAGCAAGAGGGCTGCTTGAGACGGTGCTCTCATAAGTCTTCGGCTTCGTATGGAGCATATCATGAAGCAAGGACAGCCTGGGTGTCTCTCGTGGTGCAGCGGGTGCAGACACTGGTGTGCTGGAGCTGGGCTCACACGGCTCTTCAGCTGTACAACCTTGGCTGAATAATGTCAGCTCTCTTGAACAAAGTTTCTAAACAACAACGTTTAGGTTGGGAACTAAATTCATACGAAGTCTAAGAGATACTGCACATCTTCTTGCTCTTAGGTATCTGAGCAGTTGAAAACCCGCACACTCAGGAACGCAAACAGGCCCCCGCCCTCACACACACACACACACACACACACACACAGAGGCCCTGAACTGCCGCCCAGCTCTGCTGATGTGGATATTTCCCACCTCTGAATCGGACCATGCTAACTCCTGCCCAGAGTCTCTGTCCTGGAGGGGCTTCAAGGTGCCACATCCTCCTGGGTCACTGTTTCTGCTGCACAGGTTCCCCCTGCTGGGGTCTCCTTTGAGCCTGCCGCAGGAGAAGTCCTGCCATTGCTTGGACTCTCGTTGCCTTCGAAAGCAAGGCTGTTGGTGAAGGCCAGGATGCTCTTTTCCTGCTGCTTCAGCTGTGCTCGCACCCCGGACCGGCTGGCATCAGGCCCTGGTGGAGGAGGAGGAGGAGGTGGTTAGGTCTGGGCTCGGAGGAAGGCTGCCAAGCTCACTGGCCTCAAAGGAAAGCGTCCCACTGCCATGTGCTCTCTCACGAGGGCAGGAGCCGTCCAGCCTCAAGGGCATCCGAACCCCACCCGTGTCGAAGGGCAGTTGCTGCATGCCTTTCATACTTACAGTCTGACCCCCAGGACTGAGCTCAGCAAAAGACAGCATTGCACATTTGGGGCAGACGCTGACTGCACTGCCCAGGTGGGCTGTGACCTGGGGGGCCACGATACCACCCCTCCCCCACTGATGTTTAAAACTGAAGTGTTTTTCTATAAGCAGCACCAAATGGGGAGCTGGATCTAACCTTGCAAGCAGTGCCTCCCTTTATTCATTTGTTTTAAAAAGGTGGGCTGCCTCCCTGACGGGTGGGCCTCGACACAAAAGAGGACTCGACTGGAGCTGGGATTGCTCAGCAGAAGAGGAAACACAGGGAGTCCTTTGCTCCAAGGGAGGTGCTGCTGCAGCAGCAACGTCACCTCTGCAGCCGGTCTCCCTGGCTCAGAGTTCTTCAGGAAACCACTGCCTCTCCCACCCACCCCTGAGGGCAAGGGCTTCCCCTTTCCCACTCTGCCACAGGCTGTAGAGCTGTGCCGAAACATCAGAAGAGCCCTGAGGCTGGATCAGACCGAAGGTCCACCTAGTCCGGCACTCTGTTCACACAGTGGCCGGCCAGCTGTCGACCAGGGACCAACGAAAGCAGGACGTAGTGCAACAGCACCCTCCCACCCATGTTCCCCAGCAACTGGTACCTCCTCTACAACACCCTTCCTTTTTGCCCCGCATGGAGCATAGCTCAGGAGAAGGAGAGAAAGACCGACTGATAAATTGATTGCAGTCTTACCAAAAAAGCTGAGGACGACAGGGAGGAAAACCAGGCCATGCAGCATCCCCAAGAGCGTGATGATGAGGTTGAGGCGGAAGAAGAACAGCTGGATGAGCTGGGTCTTGGCAAAAGCAAGGACCACAATGCCTGGCAGATTGGTCATGGCCACGCCAGCAAACACCTGAGGGAGGGAGAGCAGGCATGGCCCAGGTGGGTTCATCCTAGGTGGGGCACAGCTGGCTCCCAGGGAATCCAGAGTGTGGGCGCACCTAGGCCAGGAGCCTCTAACCCGGACGCTCACCAGCTCTGCCAGCGTGGCGCCCAACTGCCCACTACCTGGATGCAAACGACATCCAGAAGTGAAACTGGGGGAGCCGAACTGAGTCGATCTCAGGTCAGCTCGCGAGTTTGAGCTGTCCATGTGGGGAGATATTGGAAGACAGCCCAGTCCGGCTACCTCATAAGCCACGGCAAAAGAGCTGGTGTGAGGCAGGAGCAATGCTGACCCTGCGGAGGAGCTCTGGCAAGAAAGGGCGGCAGGAGCGTTGCTGCTGGGGGAGGTGCTGGTGGAGAGCAGCAATGGGGGGCTGGACCACTCTGCCATTGCACCTGGGTGGAAGGAAAGGGCCGCCACACCAGAGCCCCATCTGGGCCAGGCCTCCTTTCCCCATCGCGACTCCCCCAAGGAGCACCCTGAAGACCAGCACATGCCAATCATGGGCTGCATTCCCCACCTGTCTCCTTCCCTCCACGGCACTCACCGCGCTCCCCATAGTGACGGTGGCTTCTCTGGCTCTCTCCAGCCTACTGGGCCTCGTGCTGACAGCAAAGGAGCGGGTGATATGGGACACAAACTCCACAGAGATGCCCACAGCCTGCCAGGAGAATGGGTCAGTTAGCAAGGGAAGGCCCGCAGAGACGTTTCAAGCCCACCTTGATGAGCCAAGAGATCCCTGCTGAGTCTTTGCAATCTCTGCAGCACACTCACCTTAATGAGCACACACACCGTCAGGTTCTGTAGATTACACTTTGCTTAACAAGATTAGGCTATGTCATATTCGGCAAAAGCTCTTGTTTAGGGTCTTGTTTTGATGCCACCATGTCTCATTATTAAGATTTTGTCTAATTCGGCTAATTGTTGGAGGTGTAATAGAGCTAATGCTTCTTTTAACCATATGTTTTGGAAATGCCCTTTTAGGAGGAAGTTATTATACATTTAAACTTTGTATTGGAACACTCCTTAATTTTAAGTGATACATGTTCTTTTAAATTATTTACCTGCTTCCTGGAAGTTCATGGATGGTCATAAATGGATTCTCTGCACCCTTTTGACACTCAAAAGGCTGATACTACAGCATTGTAAGGCTAAATGCTCACCTCCATTAATGCAATGGACTGAGGACCTAACAACACTATCAACATTTGAATAGGTGCCAATCTCGAATAGATACGCATATGGATATTTGGTCTACATTTGTTGAAGTTTATGTATAACCCACTTTTCCTGGAGTGTTGTAGCCAATTGAAATGGATACTATTAATGCAGGTAGTTATACTTTCGAGGGAGGGGGGGGTGTAAAATGGCAATGCGAAACAAATGGATGCCACATGCAATGTGTAGGGAAAGCTACAAGAGATCTATGAACAAGATTCCATAACCACAAATCTGTGATTCTTGCCAAAAAAAATTGGAGCAGCCTGTTGCAAGACATTTCAACTCTCCTGCACATAAGTCTTTCAGATTTACAGTCGGTTCCAAAAGAACAAGCAAAAGACAAAAGTGGAAATTTCTGGATCTACAGACTGAGAACTCTTAGTTCAAAAAGCCTTAATCTGGAGGACCTCTACCACTCATACCCCTGTTTATTTGTTTGTTTGTTCTCCTGAGGAACTTTCACCTGCAGGGCATTCCAAAGTGCAAATCCTGAGACTCATTTAACAGCACAGCTGCTGATGAGAGTGGAAGCCGAAACGTTCAGCTTAAAAATATTTTAAATACTCTGTTGTTAGTCTTTCTATCTTCCTTATATTATAGTGTGATCCTTTTCATTTTGTTGAAATTTATACTAAAAATTAATAAACAAAGAACCTGGATGACGAGGACTGTTGCGCTGGAAAGCAATACTGTCCGGCTATCAGCTACTTTTTAATCCAATGCTACAATTGGCAAATCAATAATAATAATAATAATAATAATAATATATTTATTTGTCACCCGCCTCTCCCAACGGATCGAGGTGGGGAACAACACCAAACACAAGATACAAAAACTGATTAAAAGCAGATAAAACCAGTACATCATTAAAATACCAATAAAACACCAATAAAACACTTTAAAATTCATCTAGGTAGGCCTGCCGGAAGAGATCAGTCTTTATAGATCTTTTAAATTCCTGAAGACTAGTAAGTTGGCGAATCTCTCAATCAGAAAAGAAGGTGAGGAAATGTGGCACAATGCAGCTTTGGTCTAATGGAGAGAAGTGTGTGCCCTGGAAAAGGGCGGAGAAATCCCACTATGAGGCTTCTCTAGAATTCCAGAAAATAAAAACTGGTCCCTGTTCTTTAACACACACACACACACACACACACACACACACACACACGTACAAAGATTTGCAGCTGTCCTGGGAAGCATGCTTTTGAAAATATGCCCCCCCCCCCAAGTTTTCATTCCCTGTTCTGCCTTCCGTAAACCTTTTGCCCCTCGGCATCTCATTAAGGTCCAATGGCAAGTGACGTGTTATACTGTCAACTATATAAAATACCTAGAGATAAACACCTAATGAGATTCTTAGCCCCAATTGCGAACCTCACAGATATGGATAAAATAATACATTTTACTCTCAAATACAGCCAAACTCATTATGTTAAACTTGGCTCGGTTTGCTGCTAGAGCAGCACGGATTAGGGACGCTTTAGAAGAAATCAATGGTACCTAAGAAAGGGGGTTCACAACTGTGTGTTTTATTTGTATAAATTACTTTGTACTTGTATTTTTTTCCTGTTCTGTTTTATATTGTAATGACTGTATTATGCTGATTGTGAGAACGGGCTAAAACCTATTTTAGGTTGCCTTAACAACAATAAAAAAGTGACCCTAATGAAAAGAATCCAAGATGGGTGGGAATTTTTAAAAAAAGAAATTTTAAAGGCACGAATTGCAAACAATTCCAGTACAACAGTCCTCCTCACCCAGGTGTGTGTGTGTGTATATTAGTGTAAATTTCAACAAAACAAAACAGATCATTGAAAAAGAAAACAAATTATTAATCTCCCTCAATAAGCTTGTAAATGGATGCAAATAAGAGAATTGCCTCCCCTATGCCTAATCATGTCGCATAGCTGTTTATTGGGGGGCACAGGGGGGTAAGCAGTGTTTGCGCAGAATTCTCAGCCCGACTGACTCGTGGACCAAATCTTCACCCACAGCTTGGAGCCCCATTTCCCTTGCGTACCATTGGGAGCTGCCCAGCATCCGCCGAGCCCACCCAAATCTGTTCCACCTGCACAGATCCAGCCTTGACTTACTGTCACCAGGTTGATGAGTGAGATGGCGTTGTAGGGGACACTCCACAAAGCCATGGCTCCCACGGTGTCCACCACAATCATGATGATGGTTACCAGGTTGATGAAGCCTGAGCGCAGGTCCATGCCCAGCAAGATGTAGCACACCACAAAGGTGGGTACCAAGCAGAGGGCCACGTTGATGAAGCCCATGATGGTGATGGTCAGGTACTGCTCGTAGAACACATAGGTGATCCTGCAGAAAGAGGGGGCAGCCATGAGAGGAGCCAGGCCGCCGGAGGAGGAGGAGGAGGAGGAGGAGGAGGAGGAGGAGGAGCAGCGGAGACAGACCCTTTGCTTCTGCCCACTGCTGTCCTCCCACAAAATCTCTGGATTCCCAAGAGACTTGCGGCATACCGAATGCAGGGTCAGCATCATGGGTTGTCTGGTTGGAAGCCCCACACCTTGGCAAGGGCCCCGGACAAGAGCCCCTTAGACCTTCTCCTCCTCCTCTTCCCCATTGTAACCTGCTTCTTCATCTGCTCAGACAACAATGGCGGTGAGGAGGAGCAGGAGATGCCATCTGGTTCCCTGGCTCTCTGCCGGGCAAGCAAGCAGACGGAAGCCAGGAGGAGGAGGATCAGCTGGCAACAATTTTGGTAAGAAAGTAGACTCATTAAAGGAGGGGCCTTACTCAGGGTCACTTGCTCAAGGGCAGGATGAGGGGGAGTCAGACGTCTACATTTAGGTGCCCAGCAACAGAGTGGCTACCAATCAGCACCCACCCACACCCACCACTGGCCCGTGCTACCGTATGGCTGGCTTGCTCATTGCAACTGGTGGGGTCGTCTCTTTGGCATTTCTTGCACACTAGCAGTGGTCTATTCAGGTTTAATGGCTGAGATGGATTTCTAGGGGCCCCTGGAGGGATGCTGCCATGTTGGCCTCACTGCCATCCAGCCAGAGCCCCAGTCTTCTGCTGCCGTTCTCCCAGCTTACGTGTACGGGAAGACCTGGAAGCTGGGATCGGTGCCGGGCACTTGACGCATGCTAGCCGTGATGTTGGCCGCAAGCTCCCGTGCTGCCTTCAGAGCTGCCGTGTACTCCTGTGAGTTTTTCAGAGGCGTGTGGTAGGCCATGAACCGGGAGGCTGTTGAAGGCAAGGGATGGTGACTGGGCTGGGCCAGGCTCCTCACGGGGCATTCCTGTGGCCTCCCACCTGTCCTTCTTGCCCCATCATAGTCTCTCCAGCCACAACCGTACGGATTGGAAGTCCTTGGACAATGAAGGGCCCCCTCCCATCCCGTCTGTGGAACCCTCACCCAACCACCCACCCAACTTCAAGAGACGGTGGGCTTGTACTGGGGCAGCAGCCCAATCCGCCCCCTGAGCTCCTTACTCTCAGCCTCCTCCAGGCTCCACTCACCTGGGATGAGCCCATTGGGTTCCAGCTGCACGGATGTGTCATAGGCACCAAGGCCCCTGTGTGGAGAGAAGGAATGTGACTGAGGGCCAGGAGAGCCTCTGCTGCCCCACTGAACAGGGAAGGCAAATGGCATGCCTCTCATGGACAAAGCACCCTGCCCGGCAGCCATGGCGCCTAAACGGCTCCAAGGTGTGACCCAGTGGGCCTCTGGCCTGGTCTGACCAAGCTTCACAGCAGTTGGGCAGCCAGGCAGGCTGACTAGCATGGAGACCAGCTGTGCTGGCAACTGCCTAAGAGTAGATCAGCTTGGCATAGGAATCACCTGCCTCCGGTCTGCCTCTTGCCACATGAGCCACCTTGCAGTAACAACGGACGGCTGCTTCCAGGTGGAGGAGAGAGAGGCTTGGAGCTTCTGCCCTTAGAGACGCTCATGGGGGAAGGAAGCCGCCTCCTTCGCCCAAGGAAACAATTTGGGAAGCTTGATGGATCCACCCCTGCCTAGGTTTGCAGAGACCAAATAAATGCAGCAGCCATTCTGGCTAGTGAGCCTCCCGTACATTTCAAAATGCTCTTATTTGGGGAGGGAATTGCCTGGTCCACATTTTTTCATAACATCTAAATATTACCTGCTTTCTGGATTGTCAAACTAGAATAAGTCAATATTTCAGAAAATGTTTGGCAGGGCAATGCCACTAGATCTCATGGAACTGGCTTGCTCAGCCCTAGGAAAGGACACACTTTCCTCTCAGTGGCATAGAGGAGGGGGGAACATCGACACTCCGGCTCTCTGGAACCATCCCTGTTCGCAGCACTCACTCACCCCTTGGCGCATTTTAGGTTGGGGTAGTCATGGAGGAACCAGGGCAGGAATCGGTTGAACTGTTCCACATTCGGCCGGACGGTCCCACTCAACTGTTTCATGCATTTGTTCAACCAGCATAAACTGGAGTCTGCCACACAGAGGAGGAGACGGATCAGCGCAGGCCAGAGGCTGGGCAGGCAGCGCCAGGCCAGGACACTGTCCAGGACCCAGATGTTCCCGCCATTCCCCGCCTCTTTTGCCCTGTGCATTTGTTTACATGGCCTTCTCTGCTACAATGGTCTCCCACCCCGCCCCAGTGTCGTACTGTCAGTGGAGGGGCAGAACTGGTCCTTCTGTAGGCCCGAAGGGTGAATGCGGCAACAATCGGAATAAGGATTCAGCCAATCGATGAAGTCATCCACCCAGGACATGGCAGGAATGGCCAGGTAGGACCTGAAAGTCGAGGGAGAGGGTCACCTGGCTTGCTAGAGGAAGGTCGGCCCTAGGCAGCTCCTGCCCATGAGAAGGAGGCCAAGGCCCGATGGCGGCCTTGGCCAGAGCTGCCTTCTAACAGGGACACCACCAGGCCGTCCGTGTGCTTCTTCTTGGCGCGAGGAGCCACATGGCTACCACCACCCCTGCCTTGCCTGGGAAACCATTCGGAGAGTGGCATGGAGCTGCGCTGCCCATGGCTGCTGCTTAGAAGGCCAGCTGGTGCAGGAGGAGAAGGCTGGGCTCTCTGTGGGCACCCCTGGCCTTCCTTCAGTACCCCAGGCCAATTCCAGGTGCCCGAACAGCAGGGCCCATGCCCCGTCACAAAGGCTCGCCAGCTCATAGCCTGCCCCTCCCCTGCACTGGCCCACCTTGGGCTTCGAGGCACCGCTTGAAGCCTCACCTGCTCAAGGTCCATCTCTAGTGGCACCAAAGATTCAGGAGGCCCAAGGAGAGCGGCCTGCCTGCCTGCCTGCCTCCACCATCAGCTGCCTCCAGAAGGGCAGGCTAAACCCTTGTACGTCAAAAGACATTGGATGGTTGAGGAGATGGCTGCAGACATATACCGGGTTTAGTTTGTATGTTTTAAGGTGAAGGTGTAGATTTGCTTTATGTGCTGCTGAACGTCCATTGGAGAGAAAGGCTGCGAAGGCCGTTCAATCCATAAGGCAGGCTGGGGCCAGCTTCCGCCATCCCTGACCGTTGGCCATGCCGCCGTTGGCCAAAGCAGCTGCAGGCCCACCTTTTGCCCACCCCTGGCATGAGCACGTCGCCACAACTGCTTCGCACTTTGAAAGATGGCATGTGTCTGCCTCCCCTCTCTCCCACTCCTGGAGAGAGAGAAGCAAGAAACGGCCGGCGGGTCTTCCTTCCTTCAAGGTACAGGGATGCAACTCTTCTGCTTGTGGTGTGTTCTTTGTGAATGGATGTGGAGGGAGCGAGGGAGGGAGGGAGGGAGGGAGAGCGCAGCAGAAACACCCTGGGCCACTTGAGCGGGAGGCAGAGAGCTCTGCAGTGGCAATGCAGCCCGGGGGCCGAGCGCGGTGACTTACTCCTCAGGGAACTCTGTGGCATATTGGATCTTCTGCGTCATGGAGTTGTTATCGCAACCTGCGCTGGAACAGACACCGTTCATCCCCGGCACCGTGGAGAAGTTGTAGCCCCCAGTGGTGACAAAGTAGGTTGGGACGCCCACCATGAAATATTGGTTCAGGTACTGGAAGTAGGGCAGCATGTAAGAGTCCTGGGGATGGCAGGTGAGAGAACACGATGAGCTGCCCCTGGGCTTCCAAGGCTTTGGAGATGCAGCCGTTGCTGCCCTCTTGGCAGCCCCAGAGATGAGCCCAGCCACCGGCCCGGCTCTGCTGAACGGTGCCCACGCCCACCCTGCCACTGGCTGCACTCCGGGACGTGTCCCTCACCACTTCGAGAACTTAGCCAAATCAGGAGGAAAAGGCTTCTGTGGCTATGGTGTATAAAGAGACACTCCATAACTTGATTGATAAGGGAAAGGGAAAATATACATCTATGTTAAATGCACTGCTCTCTGTCAATCAGTAGACTTATATTTGTTTTTCATTCTGTTGGTTTGTTTACTCTTCTCTTGGGAAACTAATAAACTCAATAATAAGACTAAGAATAAGAATAATGGTCTCTATGCTCCTGCAGCACAAAATAAGCTCCAGCCTACCCCCCGTCTTGTATCTCCATGACCGGGGCCCTCTCCTTTCTAGAGCCACAATGATTCATTTCTGTGCGATGCTTTTTAATGCATAATAGCCCTAGATGAAGCGCTCTCTGTGCTTCTGGCTCCTCTTGAATCTAGAAGGGCATCTGAGGACTTTGCAGCTCGATCAGCAACAATCAAATGTCTACTGGTATTTCCATGGAGTAGAGGCAACCTGATGTTGCTGTTGAGTAGGGTGACCCTATGGAAAGGAGGACAGTGCTCCTGTATCTTTAACAGTTGTATAGAAAAGGGGAATCAGCAGGTGTCGTTTGTATACATGCAGCACGTAGCAAAATTCCCCCTTCATCACAACAGTTAAAGCTGCGGGAGCTATACTAGAGTGACCAGATACAAAAAGGGCAGGGCTCCTGCAGCTTTAACTGTTGTGATGGGGGAATTTCACCAGGTGATGCATACAAACGACACCTGCTGAAATTCCCTTTTCTATGGAACTGTTAAAGATACAGGAGCCCAGTCCTCCTTTCCATAGGGTCACCCTACGTCTTGAGAGCTGTTGGATTATAACTCCCATAAGCTCCAGACAGCATGACCAATGGTCAGGGATTCTGGGAATTGCAGTCAAAAACATTTGGAGGGTATGGTGGGAGAGCTTAAATATTTCTACTTAAAAAAGAAAAAGCCAGGAAAGGTAACTTTGCTCAAAACATTCTACTAAGTTGGAGGGAAGTGAAAATCCGGTGTTTGAAAGAAGAAGGTGCTATGGGGGAGCGGGGGAGGGGAGGAACGGGGTCTGTCCTCCTGCCGGCACCTTCCATCGTTCCAGAGCAGACCGCGGAAGAGCCCCCATTGCCTCCTGACATTTCTCACCTTGGGCACAGACAGCTCCTGATCCAGCCCCACTTCTACGTTGAACATCAGGATGATCCCAGCACAGAACATGAGGGTGAAGAGCAACACCTGTAGAGGACGGTGGGAGGAACATGCCGGTCGTGGCGGAGCAGTCTCAGCAGCGCCCCTCCCACCGCCCAGCCCTCAGTGTGGTCAGCCCACCTTCCCCCACCCTGCCTCAGATCCCCAGGCCTGCAAGACCCCCACTTCCCAGTACCCCCCAGCCGCACTCACCACCAGAGTGCGGACAACGCTGTGGAACAAGGCGGGCGCATAGTAGCGCTGCATGAACGTGCGGAGGAGCCCCTTGTGCCGCTCCGCTGGCGCCTTGTCCTCGAGGCGGAGGCAGCAACACAGGTCAGGGCGGGAGGCCTGCCGGTGCACAGAGAGGGAGGGGGTCAGCTTGGCACAAGGAAGGAGGAGCCACGACAGAGAGAGGGGCTGGTTGGCCCGCTGCCCGGCCGTGGCTGGCAGCTCGGGACCAGCCGGGAGTGTTGGTCACCCGAGAAGCCATCGGGGAGCCGCTAGGGAATCCCCCTCCCCACATCTTCCAAGATCCCTGACCTTCTGCCTGCGGGCATCCAGAGACACCAGGGCCACAAACATGGACATTTGGAGCAGGAAGTCAAAGAGCACAGCCAGGGCGGCGTTGAGGGCAAAGGTCCGAACCGCAGGCATCGGAGTCAAAGCACCTGTGGCGGGGGGGGGGGGAGCAGAGGGGGGGGGAGGAAAAACCAATGGGATGGAACAACCACAGGCCTCTGGTGCTCTCTGCACACACGGTTCCCCAATTTTATCTCTCAGTCCTTGCCCTACACCGTGGTACATCCAGAAGCTTTTCACTGCCCCCTTCCCCCCCCCACTGGCCCTGGAACAGGCAATCCCCCCAAGAAGCCGGGCCGAGGCGGGCCAAATCGATGCACAGCCCTCCTGCAATGCCCATCCCACGGAGTTGATCGAGGAGGATACCATGGGCGATGGTATCAGAAGCTGATGAGATATCGAAAAGAGTTAACAGGGTGGCCCCTCTCCCCCTGTCCCTCTCTCAATAAAGGTCCTCCATCAGGGCGACCAAGGCTGATTCTGTCCCGTAACCAGATGGAACCCCAGACTGGGATGAGTCTAGAGAGTCAGTGCCCTCCTCCAAGAGTGCCTGCAGATCCTCTGCCACGACCCTCTCCAGTACCTTTCCAAGAGAGGGGGTATTTGCGGCGGGGCGGCAGTTCTCTAATACCACTGGGTCCAGGGGGGGCTTCTTCAGGAGTGGTCGCACTACAGCAGAGACCACCCCTTCCTGAAGAGAAGCATTTATCACTCCCTGGACCTACCGGGTCACACCACCTCGGCTAGCTGTTATGAGCCAGGAGGGGCAGGGATTGAGAAGGCACGTGGCTGCCGGTCACATTGCTGCAAGACCTTGTCTGTGCCATCAGGCCGCAGCAATGGGAACTGATCCCACAAAATCAGGCAGATGGTGGCATCAGGCACCTCAGCTGGAACCACAGTAACAACGGCGTCAGGTCTGCTGCGGAGACAGCCTGGGCCGTTGCCTCCCCAGCTAGAGGAGGAGGAGGACGACGACGAAAGCAACATCTCTTGCCGCTGCGCACCAGGAGGTCCAACGCCAGGCAGCGGCTGAAGCCCCCTGAGCCCTCCTACCTTCTAGGGCTTTCCGAGGCTGCCGCCAGCCGTTTCCGTCCTGCCCCGCCCATGCGTGACACTTGACATCCAGCGTCTTGCACCTGACCTTGACATCGGAGGAAGAGATCCACTCACCCAAGAAGAAGCAGATGACTTCAGAGAGGCTGCAGAGAAGCATGCTGGGGCCGACATCACCCAAGACCCTGCCGATGCGCTGCTCTGTGGCTTCCCCAGGCTGTGCTTCTGATCGCTGCGGTGACAGGCAAAGACAGGGCTGAGAAAGCGGGGGAACGGGGTGGGGGGTCCCACCAGCAGACCACACCAAGCAGCAGCTGCGCAAAGGTCCCATCTTCCTTCATCCCCAGACAGGGTCGGTGCTCCGCTCTCACGAGGCCCAGGCAGGCACCAGGGCGCAAGTTGCATCGGAGGGGAGCCCAGGGCAGCTGCCTGCCTGCCTGCCTGCTGTTCCCTCAGCGCCCCTCTCCTCCCCCACCACCCCAGCTCTGAGGAGGAGCTCCTCCTCCATTGTTCCCAGTGCCCTGCTCCCCTGTGGCGTGCCTCGCACCTGGTACTCCAGCACGAAGATGAAGATGTTGTCGGCACCAACGGCCAGCACCAGGAAAGGGACGACCTCGATAATGATAAGGGAGGAGGGCAGCCCCACATAGGAGTAGAAGCCCAGCGATGACAGGACGGCCCCCAGGACCACCAGGATGCCGCCCAGGCCCAGCGTCACCTTGGAGTCCACCTGGAAAGGAGCAGCACGTGAGCAGAGCCACAGGCGGGCTGGCTGCCCGCCTGCCCACCTGGCACGACAAAGAAAGGACCCTCTGGTGCGGCCTTGTTGCTCTAGCGTAGGGTGACCAGTTAAAATCCAGGTCAGGGCTCATGTGCCAGTGTCATTTGTATGCAATTAGTTCCTGATGAAATTCCCTCTTCATCACAACTGTTAAAGTTGCAGGGGCCCTGCCTTCTTTTGTATATGGTCACTCTAATAGTGCCTGCACCTTTAACTGCTGTGATGAAGAGGGAATTTCACCAGGAACTAACTGCATACAAATGACACTGGCTGAAATTCCCTTTTCTATACAACTGTTAAAGTGACATGAGCCCTGACCTGGATTTTATCTGGTCAGCCTACTCTAGCGCAGGATGAGCGACCGTTGGACCCTGGAAGGCTGTGTTCCCTTGGGGGCAATCTCTTGTGGGGAGGGAGGATGCCCCCCCACTCACTTCTCCTGCTTCCAGCAGGAGTTTATCTCTCGTCCGCAGCCACCATCACCATTATTGTTATTCTTCTTCTTATTCTTCTTCTTATTGGTTTTTCAAAGCCTAATAGCCGTGGCAGGAGGGGGCTTCTACAGGACCGTTCTCCTTCCCCTCCAACCCCCTCCTCACCTTTCGAGGCTCCTGGCCAGGACCTATTTGGCTACCAAGGCCAGCTAAGAAGTGCTGACCTGGGCCCTGGCCAGGGAGCGTCCTGCTGCTGCAAGCACACAGGGAGAGGTTTGGGGCGCTCACAGCCAGCGCCTGCCAGAGCTTTCAGAGCAGGGTGGGTCTTGATGCCTGCTGGCCTGCGAATAAGCTAAGAGGCTCCCTCTGTGGCCAAGAGCTCATGCCAGGAGCCCTGGGCTTGTCCTTGGAAGCGAGAGACGGCAAACCTCCGGAGCCCCTGAGAAACCCCCTGCAGGAGGTCTGAGAGGAGTTCTGCCCCACGGAGGCCTGAGGATGAGGCCTCTCAGGAATGCTGCCGCCACTGCCCTTCGCTGCAGGTTCTCTTCCTCATACTGCCCGACCCCAACACCCACTGGTGGGTCCCACAGCTACTGCCCCATGAGCTTTGGGGAAACTGCCCAATCCCCCAACCCGTGACACATCCAAATCACGCCAAATGATGCAAATGTGACTTGCATACCGTCTCCTAATCATGGATGGGAAGTGGGGGGGGAGAGAGTTGGTTGCTCCCCCCCCCCCCGTGTTTAGCATGTGTTCCCACAAGATTCCCGGCCACCAAGGGTGGGCTACCCTTCCCCTCACAACACCCAGCCCTCCCCTTCGGTGGGTAAGCCGATGGCCCGTGTACTCTGCACCTGCACATCCCAGTGTTCGCCTGGAGCTCAGGCTCAGCAACAGGCGCTCAGCCAGACTCCTCCTTGTTTGGGAAGCTTTGGGGTTTGTTTTTGTGATGCTTTGGGGTTTGTTTTTGGGAAGCTTTGGGGTTTGTTTTTGTCCCCCCACACTGCAGATCGGCACAGCATGTTCTGTGGGAAAATGCTCCAGCTGACCCTCTGCAGCCTGGAGGGGGGGGCACAATCCAGGCCCCTCCAGTTTTACATGCAGTCATCACAGGAGCCCTGGCCCCCACCCCCACCACTCCAGTTGCTAAAGAATCCCCCCCCATTTCCCCTCCAGAGACACCTCTCTTCCAGCCCCCCAAAGTCCCCCCATCTTTGGAGACGGCTGTTTTGTCACCTAGGCTGACCATATGAAAAGGAGGACAAGGCTCATGTAACTTTAACAGCTGTAGAGAAAAGGGAATTTCAGCCAGTGTAGTTTGTATGCAATTAGTTCCTGGTGCAATTCCCTCTTCATCACCACAGTTAAAGTTGCAGGCACTATACTAGAGTGACCATATACAAAAGAAGGCAGGGCCCCTGCAACTTTAACTGTTGTGATGAAGAGGGAATTTCACCAGGAACTAATTACATACAAATGACACTGGCTGAAATCCCCTTTTCTCTACAACTGTTAAAGTTACATGAGCCTTGTCCTCCTTTTCATATGGTCAGCCTAGTCACTGCTGGTGGCGGTGGAGAAACAACCCCGGCCTCAACGGAGATCATTGGGAGGTAGGAGGGGCCTTTACCCCACCCACAACAACCCCCAGGTTGCAGGAGGGGAGGCTTCAGTCCACTTCCTCCTCCCTGTGTGCTGAGAGGTGTGTGGTGCCTCCTCTGGCTGAAAGGGTTGCACCCCCCCCCCCCGCTCTGCAGCCACAGGGAGAGGGCCAATGTGCAGGGGTGGGTGGTGGGCAGCCTTTTCCTATAGAGAGAAGCCCCCCAGCCCTTGGCTGCCAGCCTGGCCCCTTTCCCCCTTTCCCCCTTGCAGTGGGGCAGCCATGCATACCAGGGTGCGCCTGAAGTTGGAGTATTCGCCCAAAGCCAGCGTGATGTACACAAAGATCACCAGGTAGCTGATAGCAAAGACGGGGAGGTCTTCCCAGGTGGTGCGGCTTATTTCATCCTCCAGGGAGCGCTGCAGTCATGTAGTGGGAGGGGAGGGGAGGGGAGGGGGGCGATGGAGAGAGAACAACTAATTAAAATGTTGGCAGGAGGAGCGCTGTCCTGTCCCGTCCCGTCCCGTGAGAGAAGCCGGCTCAGTGTTGGATGGCTGGCTGGCTGGCTGGCTGGCTGGCTGGCTGGCTGGCTGGCTGGTTGGTTGGTTGGTTGGTTGGTTGGTTGGTTGGTTGGTTAAAACTGCCTTTCTTCACATCTATCCTAGGGCAGTTTAGAATTAAATTAAAATAATGAATACCAGAAGAGAGGTACAAGAAGCATTAAAGAACAACAATGTTAGCTACACAGGGCCTGTTCAGGCAACATACTAAGCCACGGAGAAAATGGTTATTGAGCATGCTTAAACTGTGGTTATGTAGCCACTATGTAGGAATGGTTCATACGACATGCTAAGTCATGGTTCACATGACACGCTAAGCCATAATGTTTAGCTCAAAATGCTTGACCACCATGGCCTCACACGTTGTTTGAACAGGGTCAGAGTCATTTAACCAAAATGCTTACATCTGTGTAATCTTTAAAGATAAAGAGATGAAACTTGGGAACTTGAGAGCTCTTACGTAGAGCTTTTGGCATGCCAAGTTTGATTCAGATATATCCCTGCATTGAGTTATTTTAGATTTTTTTAAATTCTCCCCTTTAAACCCTTTTCCTGACAGTCCAACAGTGCGACCTTTCACCTGTTTGCATTTGTGAAGGATCAATTTTCCTTTACTTTGATCATGCGAAGCTGTGCATCTCCAGTTCATAAAATAGAGATTTGCTGTTCCCTTACTCAAGAGTAAATCCCATTGACATCCAAGTCTGCATAAGCATGTATAGAACTGACTTTTCATAGTGTGGTCACTCAGAAGCTTTTTAAAAAAAGTCTAAAACAGCAACCTAGAAAGAAGTGCTCTGCAGCCCTGAGGTCTTACTTCTGAGGTCTTCTGTTTACTGAGAAGTAGGTATCTCTCTGTTCAATGGGGTTTACTCAAAGGTAAGCATGCATCGGATTTTACTATGACCTTCCCGTGTTGACAGGAAAGATCTGCAGAGGAAATGTAACCTGGTTCAAGTGCACATTATGACAAAGCTCCGCTCAGCGGAGCTTTGTAATCACACAACTGTTAAAGGTGCAGGCACCATACTAGAGTGAACATATGCAAAAGAAGGCAAGACCCCTGCAACTTTAACAGTTGTAACGAAGAGGGAATTTCACCAGGAACTAATTGCATACAAATGACACTGGCTGAAATTCCCTTTTCTCTACAACTGTTAAAGTTACATGAGCCCTGACCTGGATTTTATCTGGTCACCCTAAAGTAAAGGGTGAAGCAGGGAGGCACATCCTCAGCTCTCTCTGCATTTTAAAATGGGACACCTGGACAGGGCTTTTATCTTCAACATATTATGCAAGCTTGTTACAGCATGCTACCGTGGGTTTCACCAACTCTCTTCCTGGCCCACATTACAACAGGCCACAAAACACCTTGGAGTGTCCACGAGATGACACGGAGAAGATTTAGTGGCGGTGGAAAAACGCCCCCTCTTTGCCACCCTTAGTGCCACAGAGTAGGCTCGATAATGAGCTCTAGCCTCTGTTTGGTCAGACTTGGCACAAACCTTCCTCCACCTGCACTCTGGGGCTTGTCTATATGCCCTGTATACCTCATCGTGGCTGCACAGTAGTGCTGCGTGGCTTATATGACACAGCTGCCAACTCACAGCCACATAAAGCTTTCCCCTCCCGAAACTGCGCTTTTTCGCGGTGTCGTTTAAGTACGACTTTTTCAGTTGCCACGTTGTTTCTTCATCTGTCAGTAGTGGCCTCGGTTCAGGTTAAGCAAATGGGTGTCGCTAGGGGCAGATCCAAGCGCGAGGTAAGCGCAGGGATGCAGGGCAGGGGGTGGGCTTGACAAGCCGAATGGCTGCTGGCAATGCATTTTTTCAGTTCCATTATTAGATACATAGGGGAGGTTCATTGCTGCTGCTCATGGAGCGATTTTTGCCTGCAGAGGTCATTTCTTGATGAAATGCCATACCGGTTGGACCTTGTGCTTACAAGGCAGGCATTGATATGTGTACCTGGATTAGAAGGCATTAATCTGGACCTCCAAGTAGACACAGGTATATCAATTTGTACTTGTATTTCTTTGAACAAAAATCTCAGCGAGAGAAGTGGACTCTGTTTCAGTGGTTGGTTAGCCTACACCCCCTCCTGCCATGGAACTTTATTGGTTTCGCCTCACAGGAGTGATGCTGCAGGGTTTTGAGGGAATCAGCTACCAAAGTGGTGTCATATAGACACACATACCCAGTCATTTCCCGTCTTGCTTCATTGCCCTCAGCTCAGTTGAATACAAGAAATCAAGGTTCATAGCTTTGGGGTTCGTGGCTTGGGGGTTCTCCTAGAACCATCTCTGTCACTTGAGGCGCAGGTGGCCTCAGTGGCACGGAGTGCCTTCTACCAACTTTGGTTGGTGGCCCAGCTATGTCCCTATCTGGACAGGGATAGCCTGGCTTCAGTTGTCCATGCTCTGGTAACCTCCAAGTTAGATTGCTGCAATGCACTCTACGTGGGGCTGCCTTTGAAGGTGGTTTGGAAGCTGCAGTGTGTGCAAAATGCAGCGGCCAGATTGATAACCGGAACCAGTAGGTTCGAGCATATAAGACCTACTCTGGCCTGCTTGCATTGGCTGCCTGTATGTTTCCGAGCCCGATTCAAGGTGCTGGTTTTAACCTATAAAGCCTTACACGGCTTGGGACCACAATACCTGATGGAACGCCTTTCCCGACATGAACCTACCCGAACACTACGTTCAACATCTAAGGCCCTCCTCCGAATGCCTACTCCGAGTGAAGCTCAGAGGTCGACAACAAGAGAGACAGCCTTCTCTGTGGCGGCCCCCCAATTGTGGAACGATCTCCCTGACGAGGCCCGCCTGGCGCCAACATTGTTATCTTTTCGGCGCCAGGTCAAGACTTTCCTCTTGTCTCAGACATTTGGCAATATCTGAGGAGCCTGGATTTGTTTTCTGTTTTTTTGTAGCTTTTTGGAGTGTTGTAGTGGTTTTAAATGTACAGATTGTGTGTATGTTGTATGTTTTTGCTGTTTTAATTTTTGCATATTGTTTTTAATTATTTTTAATCCTATGTAAACCGCCCAGAGAGCTTCAGCTATGGGGCGGTATACAAATGTAATAAATAAATAAATAAGGAACCATAGTAGAGTTGGAAGGGGTCTATAAGGCCATTGAATCCAGCCCCCTCCTCAATGCAGGAAACTGGCCAGGCTCTGCTCCAAGGGAGATGGCACCTGGGCATGATCATGTCAACCACTTGAATCATTTCTGTCTTCCTCAGAGTAACCAGGGCTTCCGTGGAAGCACTAACCATACCAGCTGGAAACCCCCTGAGCCCCCTGGAATCCATCAAATCCATTAGCCTCTGTGGGTTGACCATTTTAATAGGTCCCCCACTCTTACAGAGGGGGAAAGCCAATGAAAGACTAAACTTCACTAGGACACTAAACTTCACTAACCATGGCAAGGGGATAGCAGTTAATTCCCTCCCATTCAGATCACCATACACCTGCCCAATTGAGAAAACCAAATCGTGTCTGTGTTCTCCTACATGTGTTGAGCCAATAACATGTTAGGACAACCCCATGGTTGTTGTCATGGCGGCCATGAAGTCCTGAACTGCCCAAGATCTGACGGTGTCAGCATGGAAGTTGAGATCTCCCAGAACCAGCAACCTTGGTATTCACAACACCAAGTCTGAAACCACCTCCGTCAGTTCACGCAGGGAGGCTGATGGGCAGCGGGGTGGATGGAACATCAGCAGAATCCCTCATCTGTCCCAGGTGCCTGACACAAGGTACAAACATTCAACACAGGAAGACTAAAGAAGGAGAGGAATGCCTGTAGAGCACAGCAATCTCCCCAACTCTCAAGTCAAGATTGGTGCTGCACTGATTACCCAGGAGAGCCTAGCTGGGAGAGTCTAATCTATCCCAGTCCCCCACCCAGATCTCATTGATACATACTAGGTCAGTGTTCTTGTCCACAATTATGTCATGGATGAGGGAGATTTTCTTTTGGATCAACAGAGTAGTTGCCAGGCCTACCCTTTGAGGCTGCCACAGCTCAAATAGCCCTCTTCCTTATCTCCACCTGCCCTATCTCTGAAGGGCTTCAGTAGAAGATCATAATCTCCACACAGGTCAATGTGGGAGCAACCATCCCTTGAAACACTGGCTCCCAAGGTGTCCAAGCTTTTCCAGGTCAAAACCAGCACATTGCTGGCCTTCCCCAGTGAGGGAACTCAAATGGCAGTGTTAAAAAGGGTGCTGGCCTGCCGGACCTGGCCACAGTAGCTCATCATATCTCTCGTTACCTCCAGTTGGATTACTGTAATGCTCTTTACATGGGGCTGACCATGAAGACAGTAGAGAAATTTCAGTTGACTCGAAATACTGCTGTCAGTTGGTGGTAGAGAGGCTAGCAGAATAGACCATGGTATGCCAGATTTAAGTCCTGGGGTGCCTCTAGGTGGACAGTATCTGTCACTGTGGCTTCGCACTGGTGGCAGTTGTGTTACATGACGTAGCCGCCAATCCAAAGCCAGCTAGGGGCAAAGGCCCTTTGCTGAGCACTAAAAAAGTTGGCCATTTAACATGACTTTTTTAGTTTGCGGCGAAGCGACGACAGCTTTTGCCATCTGTCGCTTTTTCTCCGCCACTTCTGGGGAGGCCTGCCCAGCCTATGGCGACCACTGGTTGGTCGCCATGGGCTGGGAAGGGGGTGGTCTGGAGAGCCATAAGCTCACTGCACCACCTCCACGCTGTGCCTCAGCAGTCCTCCCCTCCCATTTTAAGTTTATATTTTTTTTAAAAATGACCTATGCGCCTCCGCTGCCCTTCCCCCCACTTAACAAAACCAAAAACACTTACCTTCGAGGAGGCACGGGTACAGGGTGCGCCAGCGGCAGCAAGAAAACCCGCCGTGACGCTGCTGCCAGTGAAGAGGGGTGGAGGGAGCGCAAATGTGCGTTGGTCCGCTTGCCGCCGCCGCCGCAACGTCAAAGAGACGTCCGTGAAGACGCGGCCCATGAGCCGCTTGCCGCCCATTTATTTTCAATATAAATTCAAGTATTGCCCTTCAAAGCCCTACAGGGCCTGGGACTAGCAGAGTATTCCAGCAGTTGAAATGCGATTCTGCTCAAAAACATTGCTCAGCATTTGAGGGCCTTCCTGTGGTGGTTGGTGAGCGAGAGGGAAAGGATGTTTTCCACCCTAGTACCACGATTATGGAGTTTTGTCCTCAGAAAGGTTTGGCTGTGTCCCTTATTGACAGCTTTTAAATGGACCAGCGGAAACGGTATTATTTTGGCAGGCATGTTTTAGTCAATTTTCCTCCGATGATTGTTCCTCCCTCTTTCTCCTATTTTAATTGCTCACGCAACTGTGAGAGGAACCATGTATCTCCTACCTCAGCCATGTAGGCAATTGTGTAGTTGTCCGCATAATCCTGCTGGAACTTCTGTACGATCTTCAGGAACTGCTCCTCCCACAGCCTTACAAAGTCAAAACGGGGGTCACTGGAGGGGAAGTTGTTCAGCGAGAAGGTCAGGATGAGAGCTTGCGCTTCCGAGTACTCCAACCCTGTTGGGCAGAGAGAAAGTCACCAAGAAGCAGGTGGACCCAGAGCCTCGGGCAGTTGGCCAGATCCCAGCAGCCCATTCCACACGGCGGCGGCAGCAGCACCCCCCTGCCTTTTCTCCCTTCCCAGCTGGAAAAAGCCCTGGCGTGCTCGGGCATGGCTGCGGAACCTCCCTGTGCTCTGTCTCCAGGCAAGAGGCTGGCCAGGTGGCGCTAATATGATGTGTCAGCCAGAGCAGGAAAATGTGCTGAGTGGCGTCCCTGAAATAATTTACTCCTAACTCATCTGATCCAGCTCCTGGCCCATTCTTATCAGACGATAAGGAGCCAGGCAGCTGTCCAGGGAGAGTACACGACCCCCCTCTGCGTGGTGAAGAGGATCTCCTGCTCCTGGCATGCTGTTTTGAAGCACCCCAATTCTGCTGTTCTGGGAAGACATGGGCCATATCTGGAAGGGGACTGTGGTTTTTTGGTCTTGGAGGAGAGCAGAAGAGCAGGTCCCGTGGGGTACTGAGGCCTCACACAAAGCAAGTGCAGCTGCAGATGTCTTGCATACAACTTGCTGGCCAGTCTTGAGCTGGAAAAGGTCAGCACAAGAAGGCGAGTGGGAAGCCTTGCAGCAGTGGGGGCCGGGTTGTGTGCGCGCTCCTTCCTGAAGGCAGAGCTGGAGCTGTACCTGAAGCCCAGTTTAAAGGAGGCACAACGGAGAGCCTGGGAGAGCGAGAAAGAATCAACAAGCGGCGCTGACCAGCGTTCACCAAGAGCGTGTGTTGCACTGGGGCCGACGGGCTGCAGCATCCGTTCATCACCGCCTGCCTAAATTCTGCCACCTGGAGCCGCCTGGAGCCCTTTGCTGAGCAGAAAGGCAGAGCCTGTGGAGGAGCCCAGAGAGGCTGCAACCGACGACACGGTTGTGCAGCCGCTGGTCTCTTTCGGGAAGGTCGCACCTCCTACCTGGATAACCCCCAAGAGCCAGGAAAGGGAAGACAGGTGCGCCATAGTCTGCCATACAGCTCAGCTTCAGGGCTGTGATGTCTTGGAAAGAGAGCGGTGAGCTGAGAGGAACAAACACACAGTGAGGCAAAGGGGCCCCTCCTCCCCACCCCACGCCCCTGAGCTATGGCCGCATGGTAGAGCTGCCAGTGAGGAGCTCAACCAGCCCCCCGCCCCCACCCCACTTGCTTGGCCCTCTCCCTCTGGGCTGCTTTGCATGCTGGGCCAAGAGGGAGCAGGCAGTGGCATGGAAGGCGCGAGGCCCCCCCACCCCCCCAAACCTGTGGCCAGCAGTACGAGGAGATCCTGGCTCCAGCCCTGGGACTCAAGCAGGCCCCAGCCCCTCCGGATGAATGGCACCGATCCACCCGGTCTCCCGTAACTGGACAGCAGATGCCGAAGCAGCCACTCACTTGACGCAATAGAGGAAGTGGTCTCTCCAGTCCACAGTGCCGTTCTGTCCCCTCAGCGTCTGGGTGGCTGCCTCATCCAGGCGACTGCGGTTGTTCTGGAAGTACTGCAACACGCTGTTCACAAAGCAGTCGGAGAGGCTGGGATCCTGGGGGTTCAGGGGTGCATAGCAGATCTCTTTCAGGGAGATGTTCTTGTGGTGCTTTTCAGACCAGACCTCAATGCTTTGCAAGCTCTCCTGCAGGCCCAGCAGGTCAAGCAGCACATCCATGGAGAGGACCCCGCCAAAGGTCTTATTGTCCAGGATGAGGGAGTCGTAGGTGTAGCTGGGATGGTGCTTGGCCGTCAGGAAGACCTGGTTCGTCCTAAAGAAGGGCCCAAAGTGCTGCTCGTAGAAGGCTTTCTCCTGCCGGGCCTGGCTGTCAGGGGCCGACCACAGCTCCACGGGGTCGGTGGTGAGTTGGAGAAAGACCAGTCCGCCGGAGAGCCCGGCCACCACCACCACCGAGACGGCAAGGACTACGATAGGGTGGGAGGCGACCAGTGAGCCCCAGCGGCTGAACGCGCTGGCCAGGAAGTCCTGGGTGGCCTGGCTTACCTTCTCGGAGACAGTCAGGCTCTTCGGGCCCTGATCCTTTGGCCTCTCAGGGGAGGACCAGCTCTGCCACAACAAGAAGGTCACCAGCAGTAGCGTGAGGAGGGAGAAGATGAGGGCGCACACAAACAGGAGCCCGTCCAGCCTGAAGAGCGAGGACGCTGGGTGGGGAGCCGGCCGGGCTGGGCAGGCCTGGGGACAGTCTTGGCAGGTGCAGCTCTCCCCAGTCCCGTTCATGGCCTCGCTGCACTTCCAGGCGGTGCCGTTGAGCGGCACGATGCCCCCTCCGACAGCCGTGCTGCCTTCCGGCATCAGGTGGAAGGTGATGGCCAAGGGAGCCAGCCCATTGCTTGAGTCCCCCTGGAAGTCCAGCCACCGCTGGGTGTTGCACAAGGCGGACCCGTATTCGCCACACATCGTGCTGATGGCGTACCCGCCCGTGGACGGCAGCCTGACTCCCTTGCAAGAGTTGAAGGACTCGTTTGCAAAGTGCTCGTTGTAGAAGCACTGATACTCCAGGACGCCCTGGTTTGGGCTGCCCTGGATGGTGTGGTTGAAATAGCGGGTGACATTGGTGAAGAGGCTCTGGTCTGGGCTGCAGACGTTCTGGCAGTAGATGTTGGCAAAGTTCTCTGCGCAGGCCGGGCAGCGAGACAGCACCGCTTGGGATAGCTCGAGGCTTCTCTTCAGGGCTTTCAGCTGGTTCTCCGTGCAGCAGGCGCGAGTGGTAGAGGCCCCTGTGAAGAGCATCGGACAGATGGCCTTGAGCTGCTCGAGGTGGGAGCCATTGACCTGCCGGGCTGGCGTGTTGGAGATGCAAGGCACCATGGGTGGAATTAAGCTGCTGTTGATTTCTGGGTTTCTGCCACAGTCGTCATAGAAGGAGCAGTAGCCTGCCCGATGGATTTCCGTCAAAAGAGCAGCCTTGGTTGCACAGGAGCCCGATGGAAGAAAGAGAGCAAATCAGCAGATGAGAGCACTGCTGCTGAGGCAGACCCCACGGTGCGGTGCGTGTCCGTCCTCCAGCCCTCTTCCCACACTCCCACACACCACTCCCAGCTGTGAGAGGGTCTGTGCACAGGGTGGGAGTGCAATGACTCACAACTCGATTTCCCTCACGGCTCCTTTAGCTTCAAAGGGGTGAGAGCTGTCAAACGCTTTAGCAACCCGGACTGAATGGAACAAATGAGCCCCCCACAGCTTGGGAGGGTGGGGTAGGATTGAGGGAGCTGAGCCCCTCAAGGACATGTCTCCTGATTTAATCCTTGCCCCAAGGCCTTCTAAGGCAGCCTTCCCCAACCTGGTGCCCTCCAGTCGGACCGCAACTCCCATCATTCCGAGCCAATGGCCATCCTGGTTGGAATGGTGCGAGTTTCAGTCCAGCGCATCTGGTGGGCGCCAGGGGAGGCTGCTAGAAGGCATCAGGGCTCAATCACTTCTGGCTTCCTCCCACCTCCCTTTTCTGTCTCCAACTGGGGCTCAAGGCACCTCAGTCCTGCATGTCCCTTGGAGGCCGATGGACACAGGAAAAGAGAGAAAGCCTAAAATGCCCCCCAAGGCCTGAGGACGGAGCTTGCTAGACCTCTTTCTCTTTTCCTTTTTTAAGCGTACAAACTCCCCCCCCCCCGTCTGGGGGGGGGTTCCCCAAGACGCAGCCGTTCCTATCTTATCTCTGGGTGGCCCCATTTCACACACACACACCGAGAGGCACTAGCATAGACAAATGAGAGCGACAAGGAAACGTTGCGGAGTGGCTCTTCTTCAGTATGCCAGTCCAGCCAAGCCATGGCATGATCAGCCCTTGGAGAATGAGCTCGTGATGAGGATACAGGGCAGGAGGATTCTAGGGTGAGTGAGCAGAGGGGCCCCCAATGGGAAGGGTGGAAGTCAGCTTGGTGAGCGCTCGTGCAGGGGCGGGCAGCTTGTGGCCCTCCAGACGTTTGGGGCGATCCCTCCCAGGATCCCTCACCATTGGCTGGCCTGGTCAGGGCTGATGGGACTTGAAGGCTGCAACATCTGCAGGGCCACAAGTTGCCCACCCCTGCGTTAGTGGGAAGAAGAGCTGACGGGACATCGGAATGTAGAAGAAGAGGAGCAGAAATGATAGGCTGAAGAAGAGAGCTCTTCCTTTTCCCCATGTTCCCCTGTCGTTTTGCATTCACTTTTCTGTGCAGCTTTTTCCTGCTTACCTCTAACTTCACCCCAACCTTTGGAGAGCGCTTCTTGAAAAAGAAACTCATCTGGCTTCATTACAATTGGGCTGCGTGTACGAGTGAGGATATGGACAACCTTTCGCTGCTTTGGACTTGAGGGAATGTATTTGGTTGGAGCCAATATGGGCTGCAACTGCCCGTTCCTGCTCTCGTGGTGGGAGTAATCCTGCACATAGGGTTTCCTGAGGCAGGGTGCTTAGCATTGCTAGTAGCTTCGTTATGCCACCTTCAGGATGTGCTGCTTTCCTCCTCTCACAGATGGCTAGAGAAATCTAGCCTCTTGTTCTACCAAAGCCTTCTCTCTCCCAATCTCGATTTACTGCAAGGACCTGCCTGCCTTCCTGGGTGGCTCCTTGATGGTGAATTGGAAGCTTCAGCTGTACTGGTTGTCCATTTGCTTTTAACCTGGAAAGCCTTGCACAAATCTTGTCTCTCCCAGCATGAACCTATTCACCAACCAAGATCAAGTTAGCTGGTTTAGATGGAATTGGGTTTGGATCTGGGGCAATTGCCTCATATGTGTGGAACTCCATTCCTGAAGAGGCAAGGAAAGCTCCCTTGCGGTTGTTTTGGGGCTGTTGTTTTGTTTCGTTTTTTGGGAAGCGTGTAAAGTATGCCTTTACCATCAGGTTTTGGGTTGACAATGTTGCTGAGTCTGTTCCTGTCTAATTACATGGTTAGTTTTAAATTGTATTTTTGTTTTTGTAAACAAATTTGAATTTCTCAAAAATGAATGATTGACCATCTAAATAAATAAATAAATTCCTGATGTTCCCAAACAATTCAAGGTTACAGCATCTGCTTTCTATGGACAGTTGAAAGCAAATTTAGGAATGTTCTAACAAAGGATTGACCCAAAGGCTCTTCATTGCTTACCATATTCATTTTATATACCAGCAAAAAGCTATACTCAGTGACTCTAGAGTAGCATCATTGAAGGCCATGGGGCTGTTTAAGCCATGCATGGATCTCACTTTCTCCAGTTGTAGGAGGTGAAGACAGCACCTGCCCGCTCATATTGCTCAGGAGTCAAGTGCACTTTTGATCAAATCCTGCAAATATTGAGTCTTACCCTGAAGAACATTTCTGGCAGCTCTGGGTTATCCCAGATTGCCCAAGAAGAGCAGTTTTCAAGGACAATGAAGAGAGATGGATGCTGGAGGAATGGATCTCAAGCGCCTTGTTGCTTGATGCCCCAGGGCCCTTCAAGACCAGCCCTGCTGCCTGCCTCAACTGTTTCCCCCCCCCCCCCTTACTCACCAGTCCCAGCTTGGCCGTGACCAGCACCAAGGCAAGCAAAGCAGGGCTCAGCAGCATCCTGGCAGTTCTGGACTGCAGGCAGCAGGTCCCAGCAGTCAGAAGGGGAGCGCTGCTGCCGGCCGTGCCAATGAATAGTCCGTCCTCACTCCACCCAGCAGCCCTGGTCTGACGGCTGGGAAAGCAATCAGGCTGCACCAGGGCGGGAACAGCCCACGGATCATTAACCCAGAGAGGACAGCAGCGCTCTCCCTGCTACTGCGGGGCTGCTCGCTCCCCATTAAGTTCTGGAGTCAGCACCTCCCTCAGTGGCCTGGGCCTCCCAGGGGCAGGGTCTGTGCCCCCAACTCCTCTCTGGGCACCCAGCTGCTGCCCGGAAGGCTTTGCTGCCATAGCTCACTATTGGGGGCGGCAGCACCCTGGCCACTCTCCCTCCCTCCCTCAAGAGACACAAGGGTGGTTCCATCAGCCACGGCAGCACCTGTCAATGAGGAACTCTTTTGTGGGCTGCAATACAGCCGTGGCCACTGCTCCCCTTTTCACGCTCTTCCCCATCCCAGGATTTCCTAGCTCAAGTCTTCAAAAGCATCCGTCTCCACCCTCTAGTTCTGCGGTGCCTTCCACGCACCCCCACTGAAAGGGGTCAAAGAAACCCCCTCATGTGGGGGAGGGGAGGGTGCGAGAGTTGGGAAAGCCCTCAAGGGTCAGCTGGTCAAATCTCCTGCTCATAGCAGGGCCTCCCTGCCACAGCACCCCAGAAAGGTGCCCTTGCAGCCTGCCTCTCGGCACCTCTGAGGAGAGTCTGCTGCCCTTCCGAGGCAGCTCGCCCCCTGGTCAAAGAGCCTTGTGCTGTCAAGAAGTTCTCCCTAATAGAAAAATCAAAATTGTTTTGTTTGCTTTTTCTAATTTGGGCCCATTGGTTCAGGTCCTGCCCCCTGCAGCAACAGAGAACCATTTGCTCCATTATCTTCTTTCCTGCGGACTAAACATGCCCAACTCCTTCCACTTTTCCTCAGCCCCCCCCCCCCCTCCCATCATGGTTGCCCCTCCTCTGGATATGTTTTGGCAATATCCTTCTTAAATTGTGGTGGTACTCAGAACTGGACATAGTCCTCCAGCTGAGATCTGACCAAAGCAGAGTGGACAAGTACCGTTATTCCTCGTCATCTGGACTCTGCAGAGGCTCCTTCCCCAACAAGAAACACTTTGGGTGGGAACCAGCAATTGCACATGGCGCTTCACAAAGTAGAACTCTGCCCCAAAGAGCTTACAGTGTAACCTTCAAGACAGGGAGCTGTCTGGAGGAGTGAAGCAGGGACACATCTGTGTTATGTGCATTTCAGTGACACACACTTCAGCTTAGTGACAGCGGGATCCCGGGGACTGGGCCACAGACTTGGTGGCAGAGGCGGAGGGGCCTGAAGGATGGGAGGGGGGCCACCTCCCACAGGCCCAGCGGGGGCAAGGAGGCAGTTTCAGGGCGGAGAAGGAAGAGCACAGTCCTTCGGGGCAGGAGGCGCAGGGCCAGTCATGGGCAGCAGTGCAAAGGTCATGGATATCAAGGGGAAAAAACCCTGGAGAGATAAGGCGAGAGAGGCAAGGCCACGGAAGGAGGCCTCCAATGCAAGAACAAGGGAGTCTTGCTATTTCTTATCCTACAATGATTTGTTTTCAGATTGAGGATGAGAAAAATACGGCTGCATCATCATCATCATCATTGTTATTATTACTACAAAACCACTTTGTGTTATCTTTGTTCTTTGAACAGTTGTAGGTAGCTGCCCTTTGCTCAGGCCCAATTCTGCCTTCAGCTGATCAGGGAAGCTCAAGTTCTTATAGACAGAACCCTTGAAACAGCCTAGGACAATACTCAAAAAACCTTTCACTTTTAACATGTTGTCTCAAGGGTTTCCCATGTTCACTCGAGCTGCTGCTCGAGTGCAAAGAGCCATCATGCCTGGAGGCACTCTGTACGTGGACTGGCATCCTGTGCAGTGCTTCATCCCGATTAGAGTGGGACGGCTGTCAGGGACAGAGTGGTGGACCCCTGTTCCAGGTATGTGTGTTTCCTCAGGAGCACATTTCCAGCAGGAAGAAAAAGGGGGGACAGCAGGGGGGGGGGAACGCCCTCCGATACCCATGGTGGGTGGGATGGGACGCAGTCTGGTCCCCCACCCCAAAACACCTATTAAACTTTTGTAGTTTCGCTGAGCACGTACAAAGTGATTTACTTGTGAGTAGACATACTTAAGGAACAGCCTTGTTGCTGTGACTGGCAGAACTTCCCAAAACAGAGCGAGACAATAAAACCCATTATAGGTCAGAAATACCGTTAGAAAGCTAGTGGTTTTTTTAAAACAAAAATTGGAAAAAGATGTGAAGTTGTAGATAAGTGGCACCTAGCTATGCCTCATACCTCTTATTTTTCTTTTTTTAACCCAACCCTCTTTAACAAGGCCCAAGCCTATTAAGGATTTCTTAATAGTCCAGAATAGCTGGCTGGCAGGAAAACCTCTTTGCAGCTGGTTCAATTCCTCCCAAAAGAAGTTTGCCTGGCATTTCAAAACACATTTCGACCATGTGAGACACCAAAGAGAACCATTGTCCATTTGAGTCAACCCGGGGGGGGGGGGGAGAGCACAAAACAACCCCACCCCCCATGAATTATCTATTTAAAGTAAGTCTCTAAACAATAAAAAGAGAGTGGAGAGTGTCTAATAGTGAGACAATTCCCCAAAGGCAGGTTATTTCTTAAAATAGAACCTGCCTCTAGCTGTGCAGTCCAGGACTTAGGAGTCACTGGAGACCACCGTTACTGGCAGTTGGGTCTCCAGCAACCCAAGCGAGCCTCCCTTGACAAGCCCCTCCGTCTCCTCCTCTCTCCTCACGGTCCCTCAGAAAGAACTGCACTACAACAGCACAGCAGGGTCAAACGGGCTGAGACGCTACCATTTCACCAGAAGGCTGCATTCACACGCCGTTTTGTTCCCCCTCCCATCTTGTGAATACCTTATGAAATCCCATAGGCTAAAATATGGGGAAAAGCCATTTTTCTAAAACCTAGAAATACTTTATACTTCCTCTGGAGCACTGAACATACTGCACTTTCTTCCTTGCCTGATCTGACAGTTTTCCAAAAGATGCTGTAAAAATGGAGAAATATTACTACATACTAAACCCATGTAAGCCTAGGAGGAAAACACCCAGACAATACCTGTCAAACTGGTGGAGGCCACTCAGACTCTAAACTCCTATGAATAGGAAATTCTTACCCGTTCTGCCTCAAAATCAGCACAGACATCTAAACTGCCCAGTTTCAGAACAGTCCACTGAACCATTTTCTCAGTATTACCCATAGAACCTACTGGTTATAATGGCAGAATGCAACCTGACTCACCCTTAAACATGTTTTGAAAAAAGTATTTTAATTTTATTAACAAAAAGAAACAGGCAACATTAAAAAGAGGACCAGGCTTCAAAAGAAGAGTACAGACAGGTAGCACAGAAGCGCAGGAATGGCATCAGGAAGGCTAAAGCTGAGAAGGAGCTGAGGATGCAGACAAGCTGGAGCGTACTCAGAGGAGGGCAACGAGGATGATCAGGGGTCTGGAAACAAAGGCCTATGAGGAGGGACTGAAAAAACTGGGCATGTTTAGCCTGGAGGAGACTGGGGGGGGGGGGGAAGACATGAGAGCACTCTTCAAGTCCTTGCAAGGTCGCCACATGGAGGGCCAGGATCTCTTCTCGATCATCCCAGAGTGCAGGAGGAGGAATAATGGGCTCAAGTGACAGGAAACCAGATTCCGGTTGAACATCAGGAAAATCTTCCTGACTGTTCGAGCAGTACAACAATGGAACCAATGACCGGGGGAGGTGGTGGGCTCTCCCACACTAGAGGCCTTGAAGAGGTAGCTGGACAGCCACCTGTCAGGTATGCTTTAAAGGTGGATTCCTGCATTGAGCGAGGAGCTGGACTCGATGGCCTCATAGGCCCCTTCCAAGTCTACTATTCTATGATCTCTCCTGAATTTCCCACCAATCAGCTTCAAGGGATGAGCCCGGATTCTAGTATTATGGGAGGAGGAGGAAAACATCTCCCTATCCATATTCCCCACACTAAAGATCTTAGGACCCAGGCAGACTCATATGGCAAAAGGCAATCTTTCACATGTCACTTGTGGGAGATCCAGGCCAGGCAGAGACAGCTCCTTAACAGATTCATGTCAAGGATGTGGCAAAGGCTTCTCTCTGACCAGGTTCGGATGAGCAGCAGGGGAAAACGTCACCACAGTGGTGGTTCCTCCTGCTGCACACGTAGTGGTCACACACCTGGGATTACCCTAATCACCCGGGCCGTGTTGTCATGGGTAATTCTGGCAGCACACAGTGCAGCTGGGGAAAGCACCAACGCTGCATTGTTTCCCTGGCTGGTCGTCCCTCTGGCTGTCCATTCTGCAAAGTGAAAAGAGGGAGGAACGGCCAGGCTGGGACTCTCCTTTCCTCCAGGAAGCAGAGGCACCAAACAGCAAGAGAGAGAGAGAGAGAGAGCCCAACGGTGCGGCCTTCCCTTCTGTCTCCTCAGCAAACTGAAACGACAGTGGCGGAATTCCAGGGGAGAATCACTTCCTTTGGGTGCATTTTACTCCAGACCCCAAGTTTAGATAACGAGGTGCTTGTAAATCCCATAACTATAGTTCACAAGAAACAAGCAGGCAGAAAGCCAAACAAAGCCCCTTTCCCCAAACCACTTCCCTTAAAATGCCCCCCGCCCCCCAGCACCTGAGCCTGAGGCTCAAAAGTGGCGTCCCTCATGGAGGAACCCTAACAGCCCTCAGTAGCCAATACAAAGCCATCCACGTTTCCTGGGGGAACAGCCACAGCAGTTCCTGATACGTGACATCTGGAGACGTGGATGGGACATGGGGGCTGGGCGTGGCAGGGAACACACAGCAGGGGTCGTGAGGTGCATGCCTGTTGTCCACGGCCCAGCAGGCACTGCAAAACCTCCCCGCTTGCCTGACCCTTCGTGTGCAACGTCATATAAGCCCACGGCCTCCACCCTGAACCTGCTATCTGGCTGCCTCAAGGTTTACAATCCTAGCCTAGCCTTGACGTCTGATAAGGCCAGGAGCTCGGGCAATAGTCCACCCATCGCCATCCCTGGTACTGGCTGGCCCAAGGTGCACACGAAGCTACAATGCCTCAGCCCAGCTGCAGAGGGGGACCCGCTCCTGGAGAGCAAACGCACCGACTGGAATAACGGCCACAGCACATGCCTCTGAGATAGGAGGAATGAGATCTAGGCAAAAAGTCACACTTCTCCTCATCACCCTTGGCGATGCTGACCTGGGGCGCCCTCTGGCTTCGCCTGCCAGGGAACAAAGGACAGCGGTGGGGTGCAGCTGGCAAGAGGACCCAGCAAGAGAGGGTGTGCTAGCACCTGACTCAAGGCCAGTGGTACAGATACACACTCCGTTGAACCTGCTCAGAGGAATACTCGGCAGGCACAGTGGATCGTAGCAGCCTTGGTTGGCATCGCAAGGGACGTGACAGACAGAAATCAGCTGAGTTGGCATAGATGAGTCGCAAAGGCTGGAAGGGGGGGGAGAGACATTCAGAGCAGGTGCCAACGCTGGCTTCCCTTACAGGGCACACTGCCTCAGGGCCCCTCGCGGCAGCAACCGGACCCGCAAGAGCAAAATGCTTCACACAAAAGGGGCACCAAGGAACGGGCCCCAAGGAACGGGCCCAGGCCTGCATCCACCGTCCCCAAACAGCCAGAGGTTGGGAAGTCTCTGACACCGGAGAGAAGAGGAGAAGTATAAAGGGCCCGGAAAGCCCGGTCCACAGAGCGCACGGACCCAGCCCCTCCCAGCAGCACCAAGGGAGAGGATGCCAGAACGAGCCAAAGGCCCAGAAGACTGGCTAGCACTCAACAGCTAACTGGGTTCAGCCACTTTAATTTCCTTCCGAGACACGGGGGATGAGAAGTCCTTAGAAAGCTCCGCGGTTGTAATCCGTACAAACACACCTCCGATGGTTTTCATTCTGGCACAGGGCGCGGTCGCAGCGCGAATTGGGGGTGAGAGAAAGAGGGGGCCCTCGGCAGGTCTCCTCCCCGCCCCAATCCGTACATCAATGCCGTCTCTCCCGAGGCCACCGCTAAGGGCCAGGCATTCCGGGGCCCTTCGGCCTCTGGGCTGAAGCCCGCAAGTTCTGCGTTCTGGACTTGAAGCTGCACAGTGGGTTTTTCTGGCCCTGCGAGGAGGAGACAGGAGAACAGTGGAGAGAGCTGGAAGGGGCCTCCAGGTGAGGCACAGGTGGCCACAGTAGTACCAGCCCCCAGCCCCCCCCCCCCGCTCCAGAGCGCTGGACACTAGGCGCCTCCCACGGAGACTCCTCTGGCTTATGTGCTTTGCCCCTACAGCAACGGAGCCATTTGAAAGCCACATGGATGCTCAGCACTTGGGGTGTCCCTGCTTGGCGCATGGGATTGCCGCACCAGGAGGGCCACCAAAGTGGGTGGGTGGCCCAAGTACCCCACCAGGGAGACGTCTCCTCTCTTCCTTTTTACTAGATCCTTTTACCCTGCTCTTGCTCCATGTGCAGGATGGCACGCCCGCTCCTCTTCTCTCACACCTGCTTTGCATGCAGGAGGCCCCCGGTTCAGCCCCCGGCGGCATCTCCAGGGAGGGCTGGAAAAACTCCTGCCTAAACCCTGGAGAGCCGAGCTGCCAGTCCGTGTTGACGACACTGGCCTAGATGTGCCCAGGGTCTGGCTCAGTAGAGGCCGCATCCTCTGTTGCCCAAGAGCCCTGTGAGGTAGGCTGGGCTGAGCGTGTGGCTGGCCCAGCATCCGCCAGGGAGCCTCTCCTGACCTGCTTCAGCACACGAACCCATCATCCCCCCTGGCTCTTGCACCGGAGGGAGCCAACCCCTGGCCCTGAGCAGATCGGGAAGTCCCCAAGGGTCATGAGAGTCGTGCTGTGGACCCCTCGAGGGCTGCATGAGCCACGCCCTTTCCAGAGCCAGGGCAGGCACCTTCCCCACGGTCGCAGGGCAACCAATAGCAGGTGGCCCGTTGCTCAAGAGCAGCTCAGGTGCCCAGAATGGCAAAGGTGGGAACTTGGCTCTTGTTCCCTGAGGAGGAGGAGGAGGAGGAGGAAGAAGAAGGGGGGAAAGGTCACCAACCTTGGCTCTGCGGGGCAGGGGCTTCCGGCGCTGGAGCTTACCCAGGAGGGGCCGTGCTGCCGCCCGGAGAGCAGGAGGCACTGTGGGAGAGGGAGAGAGGCAGCCACTGGCTGTTACCTGGAGAGGAGGCCCCACCCCCAGCCAACATTGCCACGCAAGAGCCTGCTGGCTCCGTTGCCCACCTGCCACCCCAGCGTGGAACCAGCCACCGCGCACTCTGACAGTCGGGAGGTTTTCCCTGGCAAAAGGCACAACTGGAACGTACGGCCAGGCAGACAAAGGAGGGGGGAGCGGGCATCCTGCCAGCTGCAGCCCCGCCACACCCTCAGGGGTAGGGAGCCCCCTCCCTCCTCCCGGCCCCTCCCTCCGACAGTGGAGACGCAGCACCCGGGCCCCTTCCCGTCCTACCCAGGTACTGTGGCACGTTGCGCAGGTGGGGCTTGATGACGGCCGGGTGAAGGGGCTTATCGTGGCGCAGCAGACTCAGGTCCCGGGGATTGTCTTCAAAGTACGTCTGGGGGAGGAAAACTGTCAGCAAGAGCAGCAGCTGCCACCACTGTCCTCTCCCTCAAAGACCCCCCGCTGCCCCGCAAGCACTGGCCCAGGCAGTGCCAGGCACATGTGCTGCCAGCAAGGACCAGAGAACCAGCCAGGAGGGAGAGGGAGGGAGGGGGTGCCCGGCTCAAGGAGGCCCCTTCACCTCTCCTCCCTCCTCCCTGGCCCCCAAGATACCTTCAGTTTCTCAGAGTTGAGCAATTCCTCTTTGATCTCACGGAGCCGAGCTTCTTTGATTGCCTGCTTCGTGACGGAACGCATGGCATCCTGGGAGGAAGGAGAGGCGTTGGGGCTCAAGCACTGCCTAGCAACGCCTCCGCCCACAAGGCCACAACCCCAACTATAGCTGAAATACCCGGGGGGGAGGGGAGGAAAGGCCCCCCAAAAGCCTGGCTTAAAACATGCTACTTTTCTGCTTTGAAGTACTTCCCTGACTATCCCTCTCTCAGCCCAGGCTTCCTCTAGTACCCATCGAGGGGATATTGGGGGCTCCCCGTAGATCATGGGGGCTCCCCCACCCCCACCTGTGGCTGCTTCTGGCCATGCATCCTTCCCCCCTTCCCTCCCCAAGACTTCAGGGCCAGGCTCCAGAAGCAGCTAAAGGCTCATGGGACAGCGGATACCCACCACGCGGCATCTTGCTGGTGAGCACACGTGAACACCTTGCCCAGGGCACCCCTACCTGGCAGCGGTAGCGGAGCCCCTCAATCTCCTCCATCCGGAACTGGTAGGGCCGTAAGGTGGTTTCACTGCCCCCTGTGGACAAATGGGGCAGAGGAAAGGCACTTCAGGGCAAGACAAGGGCAACTCTGTGCTTTGCACGGTCTCCACCATGGGCATCCCTTCCCTCCCATCCCAGACCCCTGGCACACACCTCCGGGCAGCTGCCCTCACACCCACCTCCCCTGAGTTCCGCCTCAATCCTGTCCAGCAAGGCAGTTTCCAGGGGCGACACAAAAGTCAAGACGGTGCCTGGGTTGTTGGCACGAGCCGTCCTGCGAGGGGCAAGGAAAGAGGAATCAGGCAAATGCAAAGAGCAGAGTCCACGGCTGGGACACCAGAAACCTTGGAGGAATCAAGGGAAGCCTTTGCGGCATGAGCCGAGGACGGCAGAGCTGCCAGCCGCCGTGGGTGCCGCATGCAGGGGACTGAAGCCATCGGCGTGCCAGCACTGAGCCTCGGGCTGACTCTCCAGCCACTGCCTGGGATGTGGCCCCAGGGGGCTTGAGGAAGGGAGACCAGTCCACAACATTAAATATTTGGGGTTTCCACATTTCTACTTGGCTACTTGCAAAGGCGTTTCTGCTGCTCAGATTCCCTCAAAGGCAGTTCAGCCCCAAGTGCGTCATCTCTCCTCCTCAAGTGGGGAACTCACAAGGGGGAGTCAGAAGTGGGGGCCATCTGCCAATGAGCCCGATGGGCCTGCATCCCAGTTGCGGGGAAGGGCAAAGACCTGCACGGAGTATCAGCATTGTGCCCGAGCCAAGACACCTCGGCCGGAAATCCTCCAGGCACGGTCCAGATCTTCACAAGATGGGCTTCTTGGGGTTTTCATCAAATTAAAGATGCTGCGCCCCAGTCACAGAGCCAGAGCCTCTGCGCCGGCATTTTAGATTCTGGGGAACCCCCCCCCCCCCCACGCACACAATGAAGAGAAAGCTTTTCCTAAGTGAAAAACTGTGTATGACCAAAAGGTAGGCCAGGGAATTGCACAGGACCGAAACATTCCCTGATCCCAGCCCCTTAAAAAAAAAGAAAAAGAAAAAAAAGAAGATCCTCCAGCTTCCAAAACCATACAGAGAATTTTGCCCAGTTAAAACTGACTCAAAGAGAAGATTCAGAAGAATCCATCTCCTGTGCCAGATAACTTAAGGCGCCCTTCAGAGTCCCAGTGCCCCCGGGCCAAGACACAAGGCTGCCCTTTCTTCAGAAACCGAACTGGAGTTTGGCTCCCTCGTCCTACAGATATGAAGCTTCACAGGTCAGTGAATGTAAGACCCCCATTCCTGGCAGCTGACCTGCCTGCTCGGTGGATGTAGGACTCGACTGAGGGAGGAAAGTCAACGTTGAAGACGGCAGAGACGTTCTGGAAGTCGAGACCCCGCGAGACTCCATATTCCTGGTCTTTGCCCCTGAAAGGGAAGCCGTCGTAAGGTGATAAGAGGGCAAGCCAAGGAAAATGTCCTTCTCGGGCCTCGAGAGAATTCTGCAGCCCTAAGTGGTTTGGGACCAGACTATCTGAAGGACCAGATCAGCCCTGGAGGCCCTACACCAAGGTCCTCCACTTTGACAAAACCAAGGGGCAGGGCCTTTCCCCTTTTCTGCCATGGCTCCTCCCGTATGGCACGCTCTTCCAGAGGAGATGCTCTTGGCTCCCTCCTTTCTGGCTGCTCTTCAATGGAACAAGAGCACCTGGATGTTCCCATCCACTTTAGTTGGATGCTGTTCTACACTTTATGAGTTATGGTCTGTTGGGATGTAACGTTTTATGCTGCTATTTTAGCTAACTACACATCACGTCTGATGGTTTTATAGCTTTTATTCAGACACAGCCTTGAAAGGGTTTCTCCTGTGAAAGGTGGTCTATTCTTAAGCAATCTCCAGCACTTGGGACTCTCAAGCCAAACTTACTTTTCTGCTTTGGTGCCCTTCCTCCTCCTCTTCCTCCTCCCTTCTCCCGACCCCTCTGGCTCCGCCAGGTCTTGCTCGTCTGTTGCAATGATGTAATCATAGATGCCTTTATTGAACTGGCTGATGATGTGGCACCTGGAGGACGATGGAAGGAGCGGCCAGTGAGCTTCGACCTGCAGGTATTCTTCAGAGCCCAAACAAAACTTAGCCTCGCGTTCTCCCTCGCAGCTTACGAGCACCATTTTCCGGCCGGCACGTGAGCCGTCAAACGCAGGTGCCCGGCCGGCCCAGCACAAGCCACCTGCTCACGCCTGCCAAGCATTTCGCTTTGCGAGGCAAGGGCGCCCCTGACCTCTGGCTCCTCTTCCCACTTCCCAGGGCTCTCAAGCGCAGTCACCATCAACTGCTGAATCCTGCCAAGGCTCACCGGGACTGGACAGGTAATTCCGAATTCAGCACACAGGCCGGGATGCTGAACTGCTCCAGGAAGAGCTTGAGGCGGTAGCAGCGCTCAATGGTGCCGACAAAGAGGATGACTTTCCCCCGGACCAACGAGAGCTTCAGCAGCGCGTAAAGCAGCAGGAACTTGTTCTCCTCAGTCTCACACTGAATCTGGAACTGGCTCAGCTGGGAGCTGTCCGGCAGCTGCGACTCTTGCAGCCTGAGGGTCACCTACACAGCAGACACATGGAAACAGACGGACCTGCCTTTGGACTGTCCCCCAGGCACCTGGCTCCCTCCTTCTCTGTGCCACAGATCTGAGGAGCTTGGGTCAGCCACGGAAACAACCCATAGACAGCAGACCGCTGGCTGGTGGTCTGCAAAGGGTCACTCTCCCAGGTCAATGGGGCAAGTGAAACCCAGCCCCTAACCTTGCTTCTGCCACCCACCCAACAACCTGCCCGCTCTTACAGGGTTGTGCAGCACAAGCTCCTTCAGCGCTCGCACGTCCTCGTTGAAGGTAGCAGACATGATGAAGGTCTGGTAGATCTTGGGCAAGTGGCTAGAGACAGGACAAGACCACGTAAGAAGTCAGCATTGGCCTCGCAGGCCAAATCAAAGGCCACCTTGCCCTGCAGCCCACTGAACAATCTCCACAACAATCGCAACAGGTCATTGTAGGATATATACTGATGGGGGCACGTTCCCCGTCAGGGGTTTTTATACAGTGCGAGTTGTTTCGAGACAGCTTTTTGTGGTGGGAAGCGATGCCTGCATGCATTTCATGTACTTAATAAACGAATGACAACAAGCCCCTGAAAGTCTAATAAGGACACGTTACCGTTTTCTAAAAAACGTATTTGCGGTATTCTTTGGAGGTGCTGGGTTGTGCGTAGTGCTGCCCCTTTTTTCTTTTGTGTGCTGTCAGCCTTTCGCTTGGACCCCCCACAGGGTACTTGCAAGCACAGACAACCCCTATATAACGAGTGTGGGCAAGGCAAGGCGCAGTGGGGTGAACCCTGCCTCCTACCCTGCCATCTGACATTCAAAGGCACAGGAGTCCAGCTGGCCCAAGAAGACGGACCATCACATCCATGGACCTTCGTTAAGAACACCCCCCTTTGTGATGGCGATCGGATCACGCTGGCACTTTGCCCCACTAAGGCTTCTCTGCGACTGGACGTTAGCAGACAGGGAGTCATTGCAACCACCTTGATTCTTGCTCACTTCAACAAGACTGCCCAAGACAATTTGCTGACTGAGGCAGAGCAACACGTCACCCTGTTCCATCAAAATACACAGTAGTACCCAAGGACAGCCAAGGTATTTTGGCATCTGAAGCAGAAAACCCAACAAAGCCCCCCCTCCCGATAATAACAGTTCAGTATCAACACAATTGCTGCCCTTTCATGACACCCAACCCTACTGCCTCGCTCTGCCTAATGGTAGGGCTGGTCCTGACAGGATGGGAGTTTCAACGGGAGGGTGGCCCAGCAAATTCTGATCTGGCAGGGCCCATGGTCTGCAAGCCAACTGAACCCCGGCAAGGTCAAGGGGGCAGCTCCTCTGAGCTCACAAGCCATCTTAGCACGGCCACCATGATGACGGAGGCAGTCAGATTGAAACAGGCTGGAGTGGGGGACAATATGTTCTGCTGGGGCAACAACTTCCAGGACATGGGCCTGGGATTTCCTGGGTGGGAAGGCCAGTGCGCCTCCTGCACGCCTTGACCCTGCTGTCTCTGGCTGGCTGTCGGTGAGAGACAAATGCCTGATATTAGATCTGTTAGTCAGGGAGCTGCCCTGTGGCATCTGCAGCAGGAGTTTGAGGCCTGGCAAGTCTCTGCCACATTACACTGGCACTGGCCAGGCGTGCAGAAGATGGGTTTGGCCTTGCTTGTGCTCTGGCAGCGTTGAACCTGCTTCTCCCATTTCCCCTCTGGAGTTGTGTGCTGTGGGCTGAAATAGCGTAGCTTCACAATTCCTCCCTTCCCCATCAAGATGGTCTAGATGGCAGAAAGACACAACCGTATATTTCTGCCTTCCATGTAAGCCTTGCACACTGAAAGCTACCTGGAAGGTTTGGCTGCATGGCCTGCCCTTCGCATTGCAGATTCAAAAGAGAGATGATTATCAGCAACGTATGTGTTTGCTTGTCTGCCTGGGATGATTTGATAGTGTGAGCTGATTTGAGCCTGCGTGCAGGGGTTTTGGGGAGGCTAGACTTGCTCAGCTCTTGTTAACTGCACCACTGGAGCTCATTCAATGGGAGGAGTGGGGGTAACCCTGCGTCTGGCGGGTTGCTTTGAGTGTGCAGCAGGAAGGACCTCATGAAGAAGTTTCCCCATCACCATGTGTAGACTGGGACCATGAATGGACGGATCCGAAACATGTGTGGGCGTTGCTATGGTTTCGTTCAGTGGCCACCAGCAGAGCTGGGACCACAGGATTACACTGCAGGAGCCCACAACATGCCACGGCCACCTTTTAATCTACCAGAGGAAGCAGTAGCAGCAAAGACATTTCACCAGCCATGAGCCAAAGAATAGTCTCACTGCCTAGCCCCACCCCCATAGCTGAAAAACTTAAACAAAAGCACAAATGCTGCAACAACAGCAGCAGCAGGTGGAAAAGTCTACCTTACATGTAGAAGAAGTTAGCTGTTGTACTCTCCTCTCAGAGATGCTTCTGGCAAGCCAAAGGCCTGAGCGGCTGCACCTCCTAAATCTGCAGGGAGACCTTGTGAGTCTCCCCACTTTCCTCAAAACAACAGGCAGGCCCCAGTCCTTCAAAGCCAGAACAAACTCACCAGAGCAGACTCTTCAAGTCTTCCTCAAAGCCAAAGGAAAACAACAGGTCTGCTTCATCCATCACCAAGATTTCCAAGGAGTCCTGCAAGTTCAGGCTCTGGGCCTGCAAGTGAGCCAGGACTCGAGACGGTGTCCCCACCACTACATCTGGTCTTTCCATTAAGAGGGGCCTGAAGGCAAAAAGGCAAAACATAGGACTCTTGGCAGATACATCAAAGCCCAGGGCCTGCAAGATGACAAGAGCCCATCCTTGAAGGAATGCAGCGGCGGTGTGTGTGTGTGTGTGTGTGTGCAGGGATGCAACCAGAGCCAGTGATGGAACAGGCATGTTCCTGCCTATGGGAGATTCCCAAAATGGAAACAAACCTTGGAGTAAAGGACTCTTTGAGGCTCAGTGGCATAAAGAAACAAGGGGTTTGAGACCAGTAGGACTCGCTGCTTTGTCTTAGAACAACATAGGAGTTGTTGGGATGAACTAAGGAAAGCAGCATCCTGTGATGCCACAGAAGAGAAAGAGGAACAGTAACAGGCTGGTCAAGAAGGAGCCAGTGGAACAAACGAGGCCAAGGAAGGGGAACACTCAGGCCTCTCTATAGGTGCACATGCCTCTGCGAGTGGAGGCCACAGTGGGGACAGAAGAGATAGCTTGATGGGGGAGGGGGGAGGGATGTAGCCCTGCCAAATCCACTCCCTGTGGGATTCGGGCCCAGCCTTACTTTGCCTCAACATCCAGGGGCCTTGAGAGAAGGACGGTCGCCTGCCCAATCCACGACCTGGATTCCCAATCCCCAGGGGCCTCTCGTGAACGCACCACCCCCACCCCTGCGAGGATGCCTCTCTCCCAAGACGCCCTTTGCTGGGATGAAGGAGCAGGAGCAGAGGGGGAGCGGATAGGTGGGGGGGGACGGGGGGGGCACCAACCTCCCCGCCAGCACCGCAGAGCCGGCCAGGAGGGGCCCCGCTGCGCGGCCGCTCACCTCAGCGCCGCCAACTCCACCTGGCCAGAGACGTCGAGGACGCGCACCTCGCGGGCGCAATAGGCGGCCAGCTGCCGGAGGACGTGCAGCACTTGCTGGCCCAGCTCCTTGGTGGGCACCAAGACCAGGCCTCGCACGGCCTGCGCCGCCACCAGCGCCGACTGGGAGGAAAGAGACCCCCGTCAGAAGCAGGCAGGCAGGCAGGCAGAGGCGGCAGCGGCGTCAGGGCCACGCGGACCCCGGCTCAGCCCGCCGCTCCCCGCGCCCCACCAACCCCCGGGCTCACCGCCTTCCCGCGCAGCAGGTGCTGGATCAGGGGCACAGCGTAGGCGCCCGTCTTCCCGGAGCCCGTCTGGGCGCGCGCCAGCAGGTCTTTGCCCTCCAGGGCCAGCGGGATGGCCTGCGCCTGGATCAGCGTCGGGTGGGCCCAGCCCAGGTCGCCCAGCGCCTGAGGGAGGGAGGGAGCGCGTGCGTTCAGCCGAGGAGGAGGTGAGGGGCGGGGGCTCCCTCCTCCGCCCACCCCCATCCCCGTACCTGGAGGAGGCGCGCGTCCAGCCCCAGGTGGGCAAAGCTCTGCTGCGCCTCCGCCGCCATGTGCTACTGCTGTTGCTGCTGCTGCGGCCTTCCGCCCACGCCGGAAGTAGGGCGCCGCGCCTGCGCAGAGCTACGGAGCAGCGAGGCCCGCTGCTGCCCTCAGGCGGCCAGGCGGAGTACGGCTTCCCCGAGGACGCTTTGCTCGGGGCGGCCAGGAGCCCTTCCGCCGCCCGAGGGGACGAGCACGGGCCCCGCCGACCAGCCGCATCGCGGCTTCCTCTGAAGGCCGCGCCGGGGACGAGCCCTCTCGGGTGTCAGGCTTGGGGTAGCCTCGGTGGTCCTCTGCTGCTTACGGAAGCGGTGTTTCTTCCGGGGAAAGCCCTTTGGACCCCGGGGTCCTGCCCACCTCCGTGCAAGGCAGCCAAGAGAGCCCCGCCGCTTGTCCACTCCCCCCCATCCCCCCATCCCCCCCCCCCAAACACACGAGATGGGCCGTTTCTTCCACAAAAGCTTTATTTCACTCAGAAACAGCGATAAGGAACAAGGTTGCTGAGCATTTGCCTTCCCAGTCAGGGAAGACTAGAAACTCTTTTGTGCCATTGGGGGGGGGGGGGGGGAAGCATTTCCAGTTGCCCAGTTCAAAGGCACAACCATTGCAAATAAAAAGAAGCCCTACAATTCCCAGCATTCCCTATCTAGCCATGCTGACTGGACATCCTGGGAGTTGTAAGGCTTAGTTTTGTCTGAACATGCATAGTGTTGTGCCCTAGAATTCCACCTCTGCTGTTGCTCAAACAGCAGGCAATTATTTGGATATCTGCAGGCCTCCCTCCCCCAACTCCAGAAAGGGTGAAATGAAACTCCAAGGGATATCAAGTGCCAACACGCTGAATGCTGCCTCCCCCAGGCTTGCTGCCATCCCAGCTAGTGGAAGTAGAAGAACTCCATATACATATCTAGAGAAAGACACCTCCGTAAGCTCTACTAGCAATCTTAACTCAGGCTCTAGAACCTGTATATCAGAACTTAAAACAAATCTAGGAGCTGGTTCTGCTAACCCCCCATTAACTGGAAAACAAGACAGAAAAACTTTGGAAGGGAGATAGAAGCTGATGGCGGTGAGGGATCTACAAGAGACCATTTGCTTCTGAAGCTGACAGAGGAGAAACAAAAGACCCAACACAGATTTTGATTATTGCTGTTATCCAAAGCAGTCCCCGAGGCCATGTAGGTATTAGGGAAAAACACAGCATTCTAGTACAAATGTAGTATTTCCCTTCTGGGTAGTTCTCTACTCCACTGCCCCTTACTAAGAGCAGTTCTTGAAAGTTGGGAGCCACAGGACAGAACCTTCGAAGCCGTTTGCAACAATCGGGATAGTAGAAGGAAAAAAGTGAGCCTTCAAAAGCAACATCTTCTCAGAATGACCCGGGGGTGTTTGCAACTGAGACTACCCCCTCCTCACTCAGCACAAGCTTCTCCTGCTCTTCTAACACAGGAAAATATGAAGTGGGGCACAAGAAGCTTTCATGGAGAGGGAGCTATCTGCGGAGAGGGCATCCTCAAGCATTGGCCAAGGTCATTCTGTGTTGTGTTCCCTTCTCATTTCCACATTCTAGCAAATCCAGAAGGGTCAAGTTGAAAGCTGAAGATGGGAAATATTTGATAAATAGCGTCAGTGTTTTCCGAGGGGCTAAACCAGTTTTTTCGCCTCGAAGAAGCTCTTGAGATGTTTCATCTGCCAAATGCCTGTGAGGATAAGGATGACTGTCTGGGCGATGGACCACCACAACACCCGTTGATTGGTGCTCTCACTGGTCATACGGAATCTCTCCTCTCGGTACTACAAAGGAAACAGCAGTAGAAGTCAGAACTGACAACCCCCTCCAACTTCCCCATCTATAAAGCCAGATCCTACTTGCAGATGTAGGAGATCAATGCCATCCCCTCCAAAGCAAGCTCTGCCAGTCTCATTCCTTACAGCCACACCGGGTATAAATCTGTTTCACCCAATACCGGTGAGCGTCCATCTCTGCAGCTGTATTTGCAGGATATTTGGCAAGCTCTTTCTGTGGCTTCTGACTAGCAACGCCTCCAAGATTATGCTCCTTTGGTATGGCACTAATTACAAGGTAAGAGCCCCAAATTTTAATTGTGAGATGGGGTGAGAACTTGCCAGAATCATGCTCACCGATGCCCCACTCTGCCATTTCCACCCGTGTATATTCAAGTATTACAAGAGCTCACCCTTTGGTAGTTCTGCTCCTTCTGGATCTGTTCCACCTGGTCCAAAAGCTGCCTTGCTCTCAACTGCAGCTCTGTCAGTTTGTCCTTGGCTGCAATCTCAGGGTAATTATTGGTGTGCTCCCCAACTTGGATATCCAGGTGAACTCGCTGAACACAAAACAGCACATGGTCAGCAACAAGTCCCTGTTCACTGCTCCACAGCCCTATCTGGGTTCTTTCCTTCCCCATCCCAAATCGTTCAGTAGTAAACGATACCCTGGAGGCCTTCCAGATTTTTATTGTTCACCACTCTGGAATCTCTCTAGACAATGGAATACAGATGTTATAAATAAACCAATAAGCGTAGCTAGAAACTGGAAGAGGTGTAGAAAGCAAACCGATGAAATTTACAAGAAACTCTGGAGTCCTACAGCAACTTGCATAGCTCTGCAGAGCATCTCTTGTTTTGATCAAGAAATGGAGGAACATTGAGAAGATGAATAGTGTCTGAAAGCCCTGCCGGGTCTGAGCAAGATGGGCAAGAGAAAGTGTATTGAAGGTAGGACCTTGCTTACCAATTTCCCCCCTGCAAAAAGTGCCATGCGGGTAGAGTTGGAGTGAAGGCAGATCTGGTGCTCCCCTGGGGTGTGCGAGGTGAAGGTGAAACGGCCCTCTGAGCCATACTGCCTGGAGAGAACCACCTGGAGTATCGGACATCAGTAAGAAAAAAGAAAAGAGAGAGTCTCAGTTGTAGCCGCCTGAAATCAAGGCAGTCTTCTCCCCTGTTTCCTCTGGGGCAAGGACCACGCCGCACAGAACAGCCTCAGAAAGGAGTGTGAATGATGCAGGGCTGCGACCAAAGCCCACCATGGGGAGCCTGGGGATCGTGTCCATTCGCTTTTCCAACCTGACTCTTCCATGGGGTTTGGAGTCGATCCAGGCAGGAAGAGGCTGAGAGGAGCATAGGCTTCTCCTCCATCATCCCTAATCCAACCCAGGGGAAGGGGGCCGGGTTCTCCCTCGCACGTTTAGGGCCCGGCTGGGACGGCAGCTGCTTTACTCGTGGCTGCAGCCGGAGGAACGCGAAGCGCTGCGTGGCCCGGGATGGCCCGGACTTCTGAGCCAAGGAGGCCGCCGCCGCCGCCGCCCACCCGAGACCCCGGGGGCAACGGCGCCCCCTCCTCACCTTCCCGTCAGGGTCCTTGACCTCCACGAACATGCCCAGTCCCGGCGTGGAGGGCAGGAAGGCCTCGGACTGCTTGTCCCACAGCTGCGTCCGGTAGTTGCCTGCAAGGGGAGAAGACGGGGGAGGCGAGTCAGCGGGGAGCCCCCTCCCCAAACCCCAGCCCCTCTCCGCCCCCCCTCACCGCCCCCCCCTCACCGATGACCATGGTCTCGTCGGGGATCTCCTCGATGAAGCAGCGCTTCTCGGTCTCCCCGATGTGGAAGTAGAGCGCCAGGACCCCGCGGCCCGCGCCCAGGAGCAGCAGCAGCGCCAGGCGCCGCCAGGCCCACAGAGGCGCCGCGCAGCCCCCCCCCGCCATGGACGCCCGTCGCCGCGCAGCCCCCGAGCTGGACAGGCGCCCGCGCTCACGTGACGAGGGCCGACCCGGAAACAGAAGCTCGCGCTTGCGCACCGGCACGGGAGAGGCCGGCGCGAGGCCTCCGCCTTCCTCCCGAGACCCCGCGCAGGCGCAGACGGCCTTGGGAAACCACGCCCTTCCAAAGCACGCGCACGCACGGTGCGGAGGCGGCGCTAATACCGCCTCGCTGGGCGCCCGCAGCAGTCGCATCTAGGTCGAAGGGAGCCTGAGGCGCCCCCAAGGAGCCCCGCCCCCCACCCTCAAGGAGCCCACAGGCGTTGAGGGAGGGGTGGGGGGGCCCTGTGGCCGCGGGGGAGCCAGGCCGGGAGCGCAGGGAGGAGAAGGGCCTCTGTGGGCCCCTGGGCGCGCTAAGGGGGAGGGGGAGGGGGAGGGGGAGGGGGAGGGGGCTGGGCAGGAGGGCGGCGCGTGGGGCGAAAACCGTCACCTGCATGAAGCCCTTGGGTGCCCTGCGCCCCCTTTCCCCGCCCCCAAAGCCCCCTCCTCCTCCTCCTCCTCTTGTGCCCGTTAAAGAAGGGAGCTGAGAGGCTCCGCTGGCAGGTCTCAGTCAGGCACAGCGGGGCTGCAGCACCCAGGCAGGATACAGCCAATGCATTCAGCCCCTGGGCGCCCTCAGCAGTCCCTGAATAAGGGCGGCGCGTTTCTGTGCCCATAGCAAGTCTGGGACTGTTGAGTCCGGTGCCTGTTTTTTATTTGGAAATTTAAATTTCCGTTCTGCCCTAGAGATGGGCAGGCTAGATAATTCAGATGTATAAATGACGAAGGGAGAACTGTGATGTCAATGGCTGCCCCCCCTTTTACTGACCTGGGGGTGGGGGTGGGGGTGGGGGTGGGGTGGGGGGTTCTAGTTTGCTTCCCTGACCTAGAAATTGGCTCTGCCTGTTGACCTTGTATTGGATATTTTGAAATTCCGCCCAGTCTGTTGCTTTCCATGCAGGCCTCTCCTGTACCATTTGCTTTTATAATCTGCCCTTTATATTATGTCAACATCGCAACGGTGAAGATTTCTCAGGGCATGACCTAAGGTGATTTTTGAAGAGGGTGCTTATCTTCCTGAAAACTGATCTTCTAACTGGAAATGAGCTCAGTTCCCACAGCTTGGGTCTGCGTTCCTGGACCGTACAGGCCCATGAGTGATGATGAAAAACTTCACAAAGCACCACGTCCCCTCTCAGAATGAGCCAATCTCAAATTCCTTTATTCTCAGAAGTGCAACTTCCTCTCGCTCAGACTGCACTGTAGGTAAACATACCATGGCTTGATATTCTGGAAAATCCTGACAGAGGCCCTTGGCAGAGGCCCTTCACCGTTCCCTATGTCACTAGATATGATTCAGCTGTTGGTCATTGTTTGTGTGGCTGCGTGAGACAGAGCGGTGGCTTGATGAGAGCCAAATGGAGCCACAGCCAGAAAGGCTGAGGAGAAGGAACCACTCTTCAGCTGCTGCCTCCTACAGGTTGTACCACCATACATTGGGCTTCTACCGGCATCTTTTAGTCTTATGGCAGAGGCAGGATATTTTGTGATGCTTTGGTAAACAACTCGTGGGAGCCTCCAAGTGCCTCTTCCCCATCTTGTCCCAAAAGATTTAATGCCTGGGAGTAGTTGGATACCACAGCAAGTTTTGCATGGGCTTCCATGTGGGAGGGATCTCTTAATTGCAACGGTATTCCTTGGCTCCCTGATGTGGAAGTAGAGCGCAAGGTCCACATATCCAGCCGACCAGCATCTGGGATAGGGTAGATCCTGGAAGGCAATCAAGCAACCTTCAAGTATTTTAGGCTACTCTCATAATCCCATCATCTGGGTAAATGAGGAACAGATAAAATCCTGTTAAGTAGATCAAAGTACTAAAATTTGGACTACTGAGAAAGCGTTGTGGGGTGTACCATTTGCAAAATGGCTGCCATGGTAGAAGTGGCCAGTCACAAAACACCCATTTCACAGAAGTGAAACTGGTGAGGCTAAAAGATAGCAACTAGCCCAAGCAACTGAGTACAAGGAAGAGGTGGGTTCTGAGCCCCAGAACAAAGCCATGCATTTGAATCCGCTGTTTTTTGCTCCAGCAGAACACCCTTTTCACAAAAAGGCACCTGGGGAAGCCAAAAAAAAAAAAGGAACTTGAACACCCACCATACAGAAATCACACTCAAAGGTCCACCTACCCACTACAAAGACTGGGCCAAATTGCATGTGACTTCTGCCCCTGAAGTGCAGAGGGTTTCTTTTTTTACCAGTTGCCAGCACAGGGGCCCCAATCCAGAGAGGGACACTAGTGAGAAGCTTGGTGGCTTTAACCCCTCTTCATCCTACCGTGGTCCTAATCTCATCTGAGGCCCTGCATTGCAAGAGAATGACACAATTGTTTCAATGGCAGGCATGTTTCTTGAAATGCAAATTGCCAATGCTAGGCTCTGTGTGTGTGTGTGAGCTGGGAGTAGGGAGTTTAGGGTGGGGTTTAGAAGGCTTTAATGTTCTGCTCCCACTGCGATCATGATCTTGATCAGGCTTCCTGTGCCAGAAATTTGTATTGCAAAAAAAGAACTCCCATTAAAAAGAATAGAACTACTTTTGCAATGCAAATTGCTGGTACAATTCAGATTAGGACCACAGCGGAGGTATAAAGGATTATATCATCCCGTGCCCCCATGCTAAGATTCTGATCTGTATCACCCCATCCTGCATAGTAAATTAATGAAAGAGCAAAGAAACAGCACTCAAGGGCCATAAGACATGTTTAAGGATGTGTAGTGGCCCTTAGAGCTGCACAGAACACCAGGAGCCCCCAGCCGCATCCCTACCTTCATGAGCCCCCTAGTCGCTCTCTGCTGCTCCCATGTTTACCAGGCAGCAGCAGAAGAAGACCCTTTCCTCTCTCCCCCCCCCTTTTTTAAAGTATCTTGAAAAGTAGAACCCAAACCACCCCACTCTCTTTTTCCCCTTAGAATGCCTTTGGACTAACATGGGGGCCTGAAGTTATTCTGGGGAAAGGAAGAGGGCTGAGCAGCTAGAGGCCAACACTTTGCTTTCCGGAGCACCTAGACACCCAACGTTTATTTTTTTCTAAAATCTGGATGGGCAAGGACCTTCTATGGGCTGCAACGGAGCTATATGAGAGCACCAGGGCACATGTTTGGGAGCCCAGCATTAGGTCACAATTGGACCATATTTTTTTAAGTGGTCAAAATGTGGAGCCACCCAATTGTAGGGGACATAAATTCTGCACCAAGCAATTCCAGGTGATTTCATTTTGCAGATTAAATGAAAGTACACAAGTGTGCGTCCTTTGCATATTGTATTTTTCTGTTTCAAAATTATCTGGCATGATGTGTTCTTCCGCTGGTCATGGGAATGGCCCAAAATGTATGTGGGGGACCACCAGACACCCCACCCCCTGGCCATTTGCCAGGCGTTGCCCTCGAGGGTAGCTTTATAATAATAATAATAATAACGATTTATTTCTTACCCGCCTCTCCGTCTAGATCGAGGCGGGGAACAACAACATGATAAAATACATAAAACTAATTAAAACATGACAAATATTATTAAAACTGCATTAAAACATCCTAAAACATCCTAAAAACATTCTAAAAATTACACTGGATACGCCTGCCGGAAGAGAACAGTGTTTATAGCTTTCTTAAATTCTAAAAGACTGTTAAGTTGACGAGTCTCCTCCGGCAGGTCATTCCACAGTCTGGGAGCAGCAGAAGAGAAGGTCCTCTGGGTAACAGTTGTCAGCCTAGTCTTGGCCGACCGCAGTAAGTTCTTCCCAGAGGACCTGAGCGTGCGGGGCGGATTGTACGGGAGAAGGCGATCCTGCAGGTAACCTGGACCCAAACCATGTAGGGCTTTAAAGGTAATGACCAACACTTTATACTTCGCCCGGAAACTAATTGGCAGCCAGTGGAGTGATTTTAAAGCTGGCGTAATATGGTCACTCCTAGATGTACCGGTGACCAACCTGGCTGCCATAATTTGAACTAGTTTGCATGCTGAAGGGCAAAAGGCCCAGTTTCTGTAGAAAAGCAGTGCTGACTGAGGTTTCTAGAAGTGGGATTCCAAACCCAATGCCGTCCCCTGAATCTCCAGCCCAGTGCTTAGGCAAGAACCCTTCCAACAGGAGCTGGAACCACAAAGCAAGTACTCTGCCCTAGCCCTTGCCAGGCATTCCAGGGGAGCCCCAGCCCTGGCTCCCTGGGATTGCTGGATGCTGACAAGGCCTCTTGAGCACTGCAAATGTCACCAACCTCTTTTGCAATGACTTTCCTGCTGACAACCCAGCCAAGCCTGGCCACTCCTCCGCAAACACTTCAGGATGCACCTCAAATAGCTGGGGGAGGTGCTCAGGCTGTCCAGTCCCAGTCCACAGGATTGGAACCATGTATGACTTGCAAGGAGAGGAGCTGCCCGCTAGTACTGGTAGGGTCGTGCGCTTGAAAATTCATCTCAATCGTTGCTTCTCTTTCCAACTTCACTTGTTCATGACCATGTTGGTGCGGCAAGACAACCCCGTTTCTGCTTCCGTTGTTGTGGAGCATTTGTTGACTCTTCGTCAGCGGATATGCCAGGGCAGGGTGATTTGTGGAACCTTCTGAGTAGCTGAGGGTGAAGGCTGGAGAGGGGCCTGGGGTGCTTCCACGCAGAGGGAGGGTTCCTTGCACTAGCAGCGGAAGGGCTGGTGCAGCCTGATCTGCCTTTTTCTGCTGAATGGGTTTTATACATTAAGTGAGAAGTCGGAAGCAGGAGCAAGAGAACATGGGAGGGTCATGAGCAGAAGACGTCGTCGCCTGGATCCCCATAAACGTCCAAGAAAGAGGCAGGACAGTGATAGCACCATAAACTGGAAGCTGTTGTTTTGAGGCTGCCCAATTCCCCGGGTCAAAGCTCCTTTGAGGGGTGGCGCTTTGCTTATTTTGCAGAGTAAAACATCTGGAATATTTTGGACATAATTTAAAATTCAATCTGTGACTTCTTGTCATCGTGTTTCTGTGTTTCTGTTTCCTTTCCCCTTTGCATGCAGCAACAGGAACTTAAGCTCTTGTTTCAGAGAAGCTTGGTTTCACCATTCAGACTTGCAACATGAATTGCAACACGCACCACAGCTGTTGGACATTTGTGGGCTTTTATCACAGCCACATAAATGATCACAGTGTCTGGCAATAATGTACATTCCCACCATGTGGTTGACGAGGAATCTATAAAAAGAGCACCTGGCTGATCAAGCAGAACCACTTAGTTTATGATGCATCATGGAGTCCCACAAATGGCCAGTGAGTAACATCGCCTTCTTCCTTCTTTCTGTTCTCTGTTCAGATGAGGAGAAGGTCTGTGCCCAGACAGCCATCTTCAAGTCCCGGTAAGTGTCCCATACCGCTGCACAGGCTGCTTCTGCAGCAGGGCATTTATACCGCTGAGGATATAGAAGTCGTGGTGCCCACATGAACATCTCTATCCTGGGACCATCTGCTTAGACTTGCCCCAGCCTCTGGGAACTGAATGCCAAAGAGCAAACACAGCTGCATATTTGGCCAATGAGCAATACCAGCAGCTCCTGTTTTCTGTGTTTTGCTTGTAGTAGGCTTCTGGTCTAAACAAATGAGTACAGACTCTCAGGGCCTGATCTACACTAAGTAGGAAATAGCACTTTAAAATGGTTTATAACTGTTTATAACAGTTATAAACTGCTTACAACGGGTTAAAACCGTTATAAACTGTTATAAAGCAGTAGTGTAGATCACTTCCAGGTGAGGATTTGATTGTGCGATCGCATGGCCTCGCTCATGGAATTTTATGGGGGATCTAGATGTCGTTGTCTTCCATTTGTAACCATCCAATGTTTTCTACTACTTCTTCCATCCATTTTCTTACTGCAAAAAATCCATCAAAGAGAAGATGAAATAGATGCACGATGATGCTTTTGGATTGGTAGCACTAGGAGCAGGAAGCATCCTCAGAGCTAGTGAGGACAGAAAGTGCAAAATGGACTCTTCTTCTTCCATTTCCCTCTGAATCTTCACTCTGTCCTGCTCAAGGCCCGTGTTTCTGTTTGGTTGTTCCATTATGGATACAGGTGTTCATGTGCTGCAGAGTTTGGCATCTGACTCCCTTCTGATGAGTTTAGTGTGGTCTGCTTTGGTAGCAATGTTAGTACACCGATGTGGGTAAGGCCGGCAAATCACTGAGGGAAGGCAGAGTTTTGGGGCTGAGAGTGGGTGATGATGGCATGCGATGCTGGGTGCTGGAGCATTTTGTAATGGTTGACCATGCCTGAAGAATTAGGCATGGGCAATGAGGCATCCACACTGATCAGTCAAGTAGGAAGCAACCAGATCCTCAGCATTCGTGTCTGTTAGTAAAGATCTGGGGATTGCTGGAAGGTTTACGGCCGAAGAGAGCAAGTTGCAGATTGACTTTTAAAGTCAAACATTGATATTTCAGAATCTGGGATATTGACCAGAAATCCCTCTACCTGCAGAACAATGAGCTGGTCGCCGGACATCTTCAAGGCCCCAATTCTGTACTAGAAGGTGAGTCCGCATAGAGTTTTGTTTTCCAGAAGCTGTAGGTAGGAGGGTCAAGAAATCTTCCCAGTGGGATGGATGCAGCCAGTGCCTTCCTCCCAAATAGCAATAACCAAGAGTTGGATTCCCTGTGATGATGCCTGGAAGATGTCAAGGTGGAGGGTTGCGCACTCATTGCCTTTGCCTGTTCTTTTTCTTCTGCCCTGTTGATCCTTGTGCCTGCAATAGAACACGCATGGGAGTTGCAGGTGTGGGCCCTCCCATTCCCCTCCCGCCTCAAACCCTGTTGCCTTCTCCTTCTCCCCGTGGTGGGAGGGATCCCCTGCAATACTTCTCACGTTCCTTCTTGCCTCCCTCATCACTTCCTGCATCTTCTTTCTGCCTCCTCCCACTCCCATCTCTGTTTCGGCTGGGTCCATGCTCTTGGGTTCTCTTGCTGGATCCAGCCCTCTTAGTCCCTGGGAAAGGTCACTGAGCAATTCCTCCTCTTAAACTGAGCTGGTGTCCTCCTGAGATGGAGGCAGGTGGTGTGTGAAATGTCTCTGTTGACCAAAAGCACTTGATGCTGCCCCACCAATCAGCAAGGGGCCAAACCCTGTGCCAGTCCTTGATCACCACCCCATTCCTGCTGAGCCCCTAATCCTCAGGTATCTCCCAGCAGCTAGGAGGATGAATGGGATCGTGGCTCCTTTTTCTCACCTGAGCCAGCATGGGGTAGTGGACAGAGTGCTGGATTGGGATTTGGGAGCTCCCCTCAACTCCCCCCTCTCAGCCATGAAGCTCCCTGGGTAGCCTTAGGCCAGGCATTCTTTTCTTAGCCTAAAGCAAATAAATGTGAGTGGAGTTTTCTCATGATGTTGACAGTCCTTCTCTGCCTTCTCTCTCTCTCCCACCCTCAGAGACGATTTACTGGGTTCACAGGGATGCCTTTGACGGTGAGAAAGTCTCTGTCATCCTGAGTATTCAGGGCGGGAGGCGTTGCCTGGGTTGCTCCTCTGGGGCCCAGCCTATGCTGCAGCTGGAGGTGAGAGGTCTTCATCAGCATCCAAAGGGCTTGGGGTGGCGAAGCATCACCATAAACACCACGTGTGTGAAAGAGAGAGACAGAGAGACTTGGAGCCAGATCCTGTTTACCTGGAAATAAATCGCTTTATTTACTTCTGTGTCACTGTGCCTAGGAGTACAGCTGTTGTGGGTTTTCCAGAGGCTTAGGGCTCCTAACAGTCTGCAGGCATCTGCAGCAATTCTGTCTTCTTCTTTTTTTCTTAATGGAATTTCTGCAGCCAGGAGAAAAGAGGGAAGACGCCCTAGGGAAACACAGGAGGGTTATGAGTGAGAGAGGATGACTGGGCTCCCTATGAAATGCTGTGAATGAGGCAAGGGGATTGCTCAATAAACACCTCGTTGTAGGAGGGAAACGCAGGAGAAGCTGCCGCTGTGCCCCCCACCCATGCATCCCTCCATCCAGTCCTCGGTGGCTGCAGTTCTCTTGGAAAGAAGTGGTCCCAATCCAGCAGCAGCTGATCTCCCCCTGGGGCAACTGATTCATAGTTCCTTCTCCAAGAGAACCTCAAGAAAGATGGCCGTGCCAGCTTCTTTTCCTTTTTGCCCTTGGCAGCAGGAGACACGGGAGACAGAAAAATGCAGACAGTGGACCAGTGTGTATGATACGATAGTGCGCTGAGGGTGCCATTTTGCATAGCCAACCACCACTTGGGGCAGTGATGTCATGTGGACCCTGCAAGCATGGGCTATATGAGGGTTAAACAACCCTCGCATGACCCTAGAACTGACCATGAATTGTTTAACTTTCATATAACCTATGCTTCCTGGGTTCATACAACACCTCAAGCAGGCTTTGGGCACGCAAAATGGGCACTGAGGCTTTTCCGAACGAGGTCAGTGATGGAAAGAAGCTACATTACGGGTGAGGACAGGGGGAGACCCAGGAGAGGGAAAGAGCGATTCTTCCATGGTCCGTTGATTAGGTCGGCTTCAGAGAAGAATTGCAGGATGGGGTTGGAAGAGAGGAGCTGCACGTGTCACGGCTGGCCCTCTGAAAAGTCCCCTCCGTGTGAAGAATGGCAATTGTTTGGCCTACTAACTGTATATACTAACTGTATATGTTTTGATTTTGTAAAGCCGCCTTGAGGCCCAGCATTGGGCAAATGGCGGGATATAAATAAAGATAATAACAACAACAACAACAACAACAACAACAATAACTACTAAGGAGTCAACTCTAAAGCTGGGCCAGCTGCCTTCCCCTCCTGCCAGACTCCACCCTCCCAGACAGGGCTGGTCCTACTGCTGCTACAGCACAGCCCTGATCCAGCAACTGCATGAAGGAGGTGGGGAGCAAAGGAGCCTTTTGGCGCCCTTCGGCTGCTTTTTAGTCCTTCTCTGCATCCATCTCCCCGGAGGCACCATCAATGCAGGTTTCCAAACAGCTTCTTCTGTAGTCAATTTCACTCTGAGGAGAAACGTTCTTCTTACTGAGCAAAAGCAGATTTGTGATGTAGTTCCCTTGTTGAGTAATAAGGGGAAACAAATGGATGTGCGAGGATACTGCCAGCTCCCCAAATCTGAGCATCAGGACAGCAAGTGAGGACTCTTCCACCCGAGGGGGGTGTCCCCATACGCCCTTCTGCCCCCATTTGTCTATTGAATGGCAGAGAGCCGTTTGGGACGGTTGTCGTCTTCCTTACGAAGGTTGCCCTTCCACCCATCCCTTCTCAGCAGGCATGGAGGCTGTGTCCTTGGCAGCTGTCCCCCAATGCAGCAGTATTGGCCGTTTCAGTGCGCTCCCTTGAGAACGCTGTTTCTCCTCACCAGCCGAGAGGATGTAAGCCCCCATGGGGTGGGGGGGTCAACCTTCCTCTTGGACCCCTGCTCCCACAGGAAGACAGCAGAGAATGTGCCTCTCTAGGGGTGACCCCTCCCCACCCTAACCAGCCTTTCTCTTCCCTCTTCAGAGCATCAACATCACAGATCTGTACAAAGATGGCAAAGAGAAGCTTGACTGTTTCACGTTCTTCCTGTCTAATAAGGCCGGGAAATGGCAGTTTGAGTCAGCCGCTAATCCAGGCTGGTTCCTCTCTACCTCTTACAGGCCCAATGAGCCCGTCAGCCTCACACAGATCCCAGGAGCATCTCATCTGGTGGACTTCTATTTCCAGCCCTGCTGAACTTTGAGATACACCTAGCCTGGAAAGCTTCTCAAGCGCACGGCACAGCCTCACTGAGGGCTCTGCAAACGGCAGCCAGTACCCAGGACTTCAAAGCTACCCCTCCTTCAGTCATTCTGCAGCCCTGCCCCCAACTTGGGTGTCTCCGCTGGATCAGCTGCTGTAAGAGTCACTGAGCATGGGGGGAGGAGGACATCCATCTCAGTTATGATGATGATGTCTTCTCAGAGCATCTGGAGCCCAAGGGCTGCCCTGTCCTTTGGGCGCTTCCAGACGGAGGGCATTCCCACTGTGTAAACTAAAAACAATTCCCATGGATTATCCACACTTCAGGGGATCAGTTTTTATTTTGGGGGGGGCATTTTGCTCTGGGAGCTTCTAGAGAAGGCTTTTATTGTGCGATCATCCTGCTTCATTTAATTAAAAAAAGATAAAAGTATGCCTGTGCCACAGGGCAAGAGGGTTGTACCCTTACTTCTGAGTAAACATCGTTACAAGAGGGCTGATGGCTATCTCCATATCTCCATACATCCATCAAATGCCTGTCAGAGGACAGCAGCCAGATCCACCAGGTGATTATTCAGCCTTAAGCATTCCTGTGTTGAATGGGGTTGTCTCCCTGCTGTGCAAGCTCATGGAAGCCTTGGGAGAGAGGGGAAAGGGCTGGTTTTGCAGGACACAAAATGGCCCTGCAATGGGCCATGCACAGCAAGCGACAAGAAAGAAGGGGCCTCCCCACATGTCATCCACTTTCCCCAGGAATAGCTCCTCCTGCCTACGCCTGCTGGGAAAAAGGGTATTTCTGTTCTGCTCTTGCACTCCTCACCCAATTTTTCTGACTAATGCCACAGTGGGAAAACATGTGCTGATCACCAATGGATCATGCTGTCATGTGGACACCCTGAAAGCGTCTGTGAATAGGTCTGGCAGTTGCATGATCAAAGCCTCATCTTGGAAAGGTTGAAGCAGGTGAGGTGTTGATAGACCTCCCCTGTCGCTTGTCCCCAGGTCTGGCCACCAGGACTTTTGAAGGTGCAGCTTCCTTTCTGAGGTCGAAACTACCCAGGACATTAATCTTGGGTCTCCCCTCAAGGGTTGCTTTGTTTACTGTCCGTGCCAATGGTAGAGGTATTCAAACTCTCTTCTCTGTGACTTATTCTTCCACTTCCTACTATCACACCTGTTTTGGGGAAAAGATATGGGGAGCAGAGCCATAGCTGAAATTCAAGTATATTTAAAATGTATACACACACAAAACAAAACACTTGCTTAAAGGAGCATACAATAGAACTGACTGTGAAGAATTCAGCTGTTAAAAAGAAGGAACTTGAATGTTTTACATAATTCCGCAGCCATAACTGATGGAAAATTAAGGAAAAGGTATCTTTGGGCATACCCATGGGATTAAGTAATTTACTTCAGAACCAGATTTAAAGGAGGTATATAGGCAGTCTGGGCAAACGTAGTGAGGGCAGTGAGCAGGGGGTTGGACTCGATGGCCTTATAGGCCCCTTCCAACTCTACTGTTCTATGATTCTATGATAAATGCAAATATTCTGGCTGCCTTCTGGCTCCAAAGCTCAGGGACAGCAACCATCCCAATGCACAGGAGAACTTGCCCTGGTGGATTCCTCAGAGTATGCAATATGCCCACCACGCCCATCAAAGTATGATCACAATCCAGCACGTATCTCCTCAATAATAAGGCACACTGAGATCCATGGCCCGGCAGGCAGATCCCTGGGCAGGATCCTTTTGGCTGCTCAAAGGGATCCAGTGCAATCCATGAAGGTCAGGTTGGGAAAGTAGGGAAAACCCCACTGGTCACACAGGGCCTCCCTATGGAGCCACAGGGAGCCCAGAGTGCAGATAGCCCCACATGGCACCCCCTCCTCCGCCCACACCCTTGAAGTCTGAAGCAGCAGCAAGGGCCCCCCACACCAGCTGCTGCAGATCCACCACACTGCTGCCACCTTTGCCAAGTAACCTGCATGCTTACCCAGAAGTAACCCAACACCAGCGGTTCTCAATCAAGCATGCTCCCAGGTGAACATGATCAGAATTGTAGCCCCTGCTAACCCCAGGCTGCTCTTGGCTAAGCCAGGAAGTCATCGCAGGCCACCTTCCACGTGCACAAACCTTTGGCCTGGAGAAAGCAAACAGGTGGCACACACTTCCTCGCTCAGGCAGCCTCCTGACCATCACCAACAGCACTCCATACATGTCCCACAACTGCTGCGGGAACAGACGGAAGCACAGACAACATCATGTTCGTGCAAAGAGGCTCTACACACGAGTCAGCCAATGTGCTAGTGCCCATGACACAGGAACCCTGCGGAGGAGCACACAACCAGTCTCCACACAAGTCATGGGGCTGCAAACCAAGAACATGAATGTTGTGCTCTTTCTGGTCAGGTGGGGGATCGTGCGCCCACCTGCATCTACATTGTGTCTATAGTACATGGTGGTGTCCACACCATGCAGACATGGGGGGAACGTTGGCTTGCTGCAGCTTTTGCTCCCCGCCCCCCGCCTGCATCAGATGCAAAGTGTAGCTTCACCAGGAGGCATTCCATAGTTGCAGACTGTTTGATGTATGCACTTGTGCAAGACCAGGAAAGGAAAAAGCCTGTGATTCTCAACTCTTAGGAGCACAAGATGGAGGACACTGAGAACCAATGAGGGCGGATGGCAGCGGGACCGAGCTCTCCAGCCGTACCTGACACCTTGTGATGAAGTTGCCCTGCTAGGTTCGGACGTCGCAATAAGCCACCCCAAACAACCCAATAATAAGCCATGGTTTCTCAGGGTTTATGAAAAATATGCCACCTTGCAGAAACTGCACTCTGTCATGTGAACCAGGAACCTCAGGATCCATCTGGCTTCCCTTTCTAAAAGAATCTTGTGATTAATTTCTATTGCCCAGAATGAAAGATCTCATATTCAACGCGATTTATCATTCCAATGTTGAACTAACAATGTTTCCACATTTCCATGTTTTACATTACTGATATATTTTGAGATTTTGTAATTTCACCTTTATACAATTTATTACAAGGACAAAGTATAGCATATCCCACAAACGTACTATTACATGTTGTGAAATCTTGTTTTAAATGTATATTGTCTTTATATGTTGTCTGGTTTTATGTTTTTATGGTTTAAAATTTTGTATATCGATTTTTAATGTCCAACGTTTTAACTTTTGTAAACCGCCCAGAGAGTTTCGGCTATGGGGCGGTATATAAATGTAATAAATAAACAAATAAAGAAATAATCATGTCGTTGTAATATGCCAGGTCACTCATAAGAGAGCAGAGGCACAAGGGGGCTTTACATCCCACTTCTCAAGGAAGGCAGAGCTGCCAACCATCAAAGACCCCAATTACACATCAGGCTGGAATCCATTTAAAGGTGCACCTAAACACAACATTGTAACTTTGGCTGAAGTGCACTTAAGATGGGAGCTCCCACCAGAGGATCTGTTCCCAACAAGACGAAATCCTGCAGCACGTAGAAGGAGATTCAGAAATGGTGTCAAAATATCACATTAGGACTGTGTACACAACTGATTAAAATAATCAAATGTCTTGAAGGAATCACCAGTCAAAGTTCAAATATCTGTGGCTTCGGTCAGCTGTATGGAGTCATTTGTGCCATGTCCCTGGGAGTGGTTCCTGGAACAAGCTCCCTCCTCTTACTGCTACTGCAGCAGATGAAATAGACACACAACTGGAGAGCATCTGTTCAGATGAGACACCTGGCCACCAGCCATGGCCACTTCAAGCACCTGCCAGTGAAGCTACAGGTTGGGCTGGAGAGCACCTTCTTTCCCAGGATCCTGAGGCAGGATACATGCCAGTCCTCTCGCACCCTCCACTCCCTGGACTTTTGGCAGGAACTTTTTGCCAACAGTTCCACAGCCCTGGCAAAGACCAGCACAGGTGTTGTTACAGGGAAAGGCAGCTGGAAGCGGACTGTCTGCCTTGCTTTTGCCTGGCCCACGCGCTGCCTGTGTTGCTGCTAAACCTGTCCTGCAACCTGACAGGTTCCTCCTTGACAGAGCTGGATTTCTTTGCTTTCCTTTTAGCTCCATCTTAAGACATTCACGTCTGTCGGAGCCCTGACCTCCATGGCTGTTCCTGGTGAGATCATGGCAAAATGGCCCTGCTGCTGTGATGCGCTGTTTTGGGCAGAATCAAATGGTAGGGGCCTCTTTGCACCGACTTGAGCCCGGCAATGAAACGGGTAAGGAGAGTGGGGGGGGGGAGGTCTGATTGAAACCATGGGCCTGGTACACTTAAAGGGGAAGGGAAAGGAAGGGAAGAGCTCCCAACGTAAGAACATCCAAAGAGCCTTGATGCTAACCAAGAGTCCATCTAGTCCAGCACTCTGATCATACAGTGGCCAACCAGCTTATATGTGGGAAACCTGCAAGCAGGACATATTTTTTTTAATTATTATTACTACTATCATCTATTTTGCAAGGAACTCGACATAACACTCTCCCGCTCATGTTTCCCAGCAACTGGTGTATGTAAGCCTACTGTGCCCTCTGATATTGGATGTATGATATAATCTTTTGTTGCCTTCTCCTCCATGAATTTGTCTAATCCCATTTTAAAGTCATCCAAGTATTAATTTTATTAATTAATTTATTGCATTTCTATGCCACCTAATAGCCGAAGCACTCTGTCTGGGCAGTTCACAAAAATTAAAAGCACAATTTAAAGTATAAAACTTAAACCACAATATAAAAACACAATATAAAGGTACAACCAGAATAAAACTGAGCAGCAATGCAGAGATTTAAAATACAGATTTAAAACAGCAAAAATTAAAGAGGAGAATGGGTACTTTTCCATTTGTACAGCCCAAGGATGCGGACAGGATCCTTGGAGAAATTAGGGCCGCCGCTCTTGTGTGCTGAGCCGTTGCCCTTTCTGGCTTGTAAAAACAGTGTGAGCTGAATACCTGTGATTCCACCTTGCCTAAAAGAGGTGGTGGTGGTGGTGGTAAGGCCCTTGTTTAGAAAACCCTCCCTGGACCGCACTGTATTGGATAAGTTCTGGGGGCCTTCTTCACGACTACGGGAGGAAAGCACGTTGTTATTATCCACATTGTTAGGAAATCTGCTCCATCAGTGTCACAGGCAGAGCACACCATCCCTAAAACCCATTTTTTCAGTGCTTGAAAAAAAAAATACTTCCGGGTCGGGGGGTTGGGGCAGATGTCATAAATGAGGGAGGCTTATTTTGCTGCCCCTGTGCAGGCTCCGGTCCTGCAATTCAAGCTCCAGCCCCTTCCCCCCACACCTTTTTTTTCTTTCTGGCCATTTCTCCTTGCTTGCAATGACAGGCAGCCTCCCCTCATCCCGATCCCGCGGTAGATCGCTACTTCAATATAGTGCAAATGTGTTGTAATTACAAAGGGAAGAGTAAAAGCTCCTTGTTTGCAACTCTGAAAATGTGTACATTCAGAAAAACATAAACGTACAAAGGAAAAAAATGAAAGGGACAGAGGTAACTGCTGATTAAGGGGAAATAAGGGGATGGGGGGGGGGGGAAGAATGCTCAATTTTCCATGAAGAAGGAAAAAATCCTAAATGATGCAGGATGCAGTCTGAAGGCTCCCTACGAAGGCACCCCACCCCCAGCAAACTGTCATGGAGTTACAGCTTCCGACACATTTTTACTCCACGCACCAGAGAAGCTAAGTAATGCAGACATCAGAGAAGCACATAACCACAGCTCTCAACTGAACGGATTAGGAAAAGGAGCGACTGGGGGAGGGAGGGGGCAGCCCCACCCTTTGACCATGTCGCGGAGTCACGTCCAGGATTTCATGCGGCGGAACAGGGCAAATTTCAGAGGACGGGCCAAGGAGCCACTTTAACTACAAAAGAAGAACCACTCTCCGATAGTGTAGTTTTCTGAGACTGAACGGCTGGTTGTGATCGCTCTGGCCACAATGCCATGTGCCACAAATGACCTCACAACACACCCAAGCTGCAGGAAATCCCCCATGGAGATAGCCCCCTGGCCTGCCTCCCCCTATTTGGGGGCAAATTGCTGGAGCAGGTGGTGGTGGTGGGGATTGGTGGAAGGCCAGAGACTGCTTTGCTTGCCTTGGGGGATGATCTGTGTTCTGCTGGATCATCATGAGAGCCAGTATGCTTCAATAGCTAAGGGTGTTGGGCTGGGACTCAAGAGATATATTATTCCATAAAGCTCACTGGGGGACTTTGGCCAGTCACTGACTCTCAGCCTAACCTACCTCACAGGGTTGTTGTTGTGAGGGTAAAATGGAGAGGTGGAGGGCAATGTAACGGAGCAGGGAGTTCCACAGCCACCCGAAAGAAGGATGCACTGCTGAAAAGGGTGGCTGCCAGCGCCCGTAGCTCAAAGTCCTTCAACAGGGGAGAGGGCCCCCCACCACCACTGTAGCAGCTCGGGGGGAGGGGGCAACATGTGGCCCTCCCAATGTTTTGGCTTACAATTCCCCTCACTCCTCACCCTTGGCTATACTGGCCAGGGGGCTGAAGGCAGTTGTAGTCCAAAACATCGGGAGGGCTACAAGTTACCCACCACCCCTTTAGAGAATTGCTTCTATTTTTGAACTGCTCATGAAGAACTGCTCCTCTCCTAATGTTCAACCCAAATCTACCCTCCTGTAACTTTAGATCTAGTGCTGCCCTCAGGAGCGGAAGAGAACCAAAACCTCTCTAGAAGGTAAAATCTACCATTCTTTCTCCTCGAAAAACATCTCACTTCGGGGACAAAGTTCACCTCCCTTTCTGCTCCATCCCAATGTGTTGGGGGGGGGGAAGCTCTGCTCCTCTTTTTGGCTTACGAATTCTCCTGTCCTTATGACTCACTTTTTATTTACTTGATCTTGCTGTGTCCCACTTTTCATTTTATTCCTTCCCCTGCCCTGAGGAAGGTGGCATAATACTACAGGGAACTGGATTGGGGCTGGGGAGATGGTTTGGGATTAACTATGTTGGGGGTGGGTGGAGGTGAACCAGCTGTGACCCCTCAAAACAATAAATAAAAGGGTCCTGGCCCCTGATCTCCTTGAGTTTCTCAAAATCTTCCACAGATCCAGAGTTCACATCTCACAGTGCATCTCTGCAACCATCAAGACACAACACATGGTTGGCTGGTGGTGTTGCTCCAGCCAACCGGCCTCCCTGTTTCTTGTTGTACAGGGAGCCACATCCTTCCATTTCGTTCAGGACTTGCTCAAGAAAAGTCCCCATTTGTGTCCCTGGGACTTAAGCCTGCTTAAGAGAGCAGGGCTCTGGCCCCAATCCCCCTTCCGTTGCTGGCTCACAGTGAGAACGGCCCTTTGTTCGACAGTAATCCGTGTGCAGCGCAGCCACGGTAAGCCTCTGGGGCAATCCGGAAGCCTGGCGGTGGGCACTGGGCTCCACGGCTGCCCATGCTGCTCTCGGGCTGGCAAAAGCCACACTGAGAGTTCAACTTCTGCCATTCACTGAACAAAGCTCAGAGGGCCGGTTGCAATGGATCTTGCGGTTTTTGGCTGTTCCCTCACAGCGGTGACTTCCTGTTAAGGCAGCAACAGCAGCAGCTGCAGCCCTATGTAGCAAGCGCAGCATTCTGCCCCGTTCAAATGGCAGCCGAAAGAGCAGACATCCTCTTCCTCAGTTTAAACTTCGCCTTTTGGGTCCAGGCGCTCTTTCTCGGCAGGAGAGGAGCCCCTTTGAGAGAGGCAGCGGCTGACAGCAGTCGTGACTGAAGGACCAGGACACGTTGCTCCACCTGGCAAATCTGGAAGGCTTGGTGAAAAGGCAAAGTGGCCGAAGACCAAATGACCAAGTGGGACTCTGGCTCCTGTCGCTGCCATTTGATGCTCTTGGGAAAGTCTGCCTGATCCATTTGGACTGTACAAACTCAGGCAGGAGGAGTTTGGCTGGCAAAACTGGAGGTGAGTAATGGGAAGGAAAGCAGCTGTCACTTACAGGGGTGGGGCAGAGGGTGGGGCACTGCTCTAGGGGGCCCATCCAACGCTCTCCTCTCCATGCTGTGGCTGTACAACCTGAAGACCCACATGAAGGGCAGGATTTGGAGAGAAAGTGCAGCCCCTCTTGACATCCCAGTGGGAGAATTGCTCAGCCTGCAACTCAGGGCGGTGTCTGAGTTGGGCCTGTTGTGTTTGTGCCAAGTGCAGCTTCCCTCCCAGAATGAATAGCAGCAGCCGCCGCCGCCGCCGCCACCCCAACCCAGATCAGGACCATTGTGGATAGGCACTAGCACTAAAGCACCTTTGCCTCACACCACAGTTCCAACTGGGGTCTCCACTGCTGCTATTTAGGAAAGAAAAACGCACCTGCAACCTGGCCGATCTCGTGATGACATCCCATAGCCATCAGCCCTAAGCCTGCAATGCAATAAACATCAGCACAACACGGCTTGCCTGGGACATCTCAGAGGCCCAGATTTAGCTCGGCAGGATACGTGCCTTGCCTTTCCCCAACTGGACTGCTTATTCCCCTGCATTTCAGCTGCTGGAATAACTCCTCATGCAAATCCTAGGGTGGGATGTGGCCATTGGTGACTTACCAAAATTGCTTGATAACCCAGTGATGAAACAAAGGGCTAGATGCAGAAACACCCAGTCTCAAGTCCCACCCCAGCATCTTTCATGCCACAGCACCCTTCCATCCAGGATGACTCCCCGCACCCCAAACGGTTCACGGTGCCCTCACTGGAGTAAAATAGGTTGCAGGAGTGTTAAGGAAGTGGCCTGTCTAAAAAGCAGGGGGACATAATCACATCATGGCTTCATTTACTAAGGGCGCAATCCTATGCATGTTTCCAAAGAAAAAGGCCATACAACTCCCAGCATTCCCCATCCAGCCATGCAGGCAGCACCAAGCCTGAGATGAGGCTTTTATTGGGCCATCCCCAGAGCTTCTCCCATCCTTTTTCTGTTAAGGGGAAAAAAGACAGAATGGCTGCATAATGCCCTCTGTTATCTGGAAGCATCCTATGAGGTCGCACCAAGGAAGCTGTTAGGCAAAAGAAGGTTCCTTCAGAAACTGCAAGTCCTGCCCAAACACGGAGGATGAAAAGGAACACAAACTGCACAAAGGAAATGCAAGCAGGGATATGGGGTGTAAGAAAGGATTTTGGGGAGCATATTGCTAACAATGTTAAAACCAACAACTTATGTTTTAAAAATACATCAGAAGCAGGAATCCAGCTAGGGAGGCAGTTGGACCGTTGGGTGGCAATGAAATTAAAGGAGCACTAAGGGAGGACAAGGAGATTGCAGAGAAGCTGGATGAATTATTTTCATCTGTCTTCTTCACTGCAGAAGATGGGCAGATTCTGCTGTGTCTCATTTCTGCCGCCCCGCCTCCTACAGATCCTGTCTGTGGCGTATTGCTCACAAGGCCATTTGGGGAGTTTTGCTGCAGTCAGCCCTCCCTTCCTGACTTATCCGCATTGTTTCCCTGGGAGCTCTCCTTATGGGTTTCATAGCTCACCCTTGGATGCAGGGTGAGCTCTGAGAGCCCCATAGGCATGGTTTCCATTCTGATGGAAGGAGTGGTTGCAGTGAATCAATCATTGACCCTCCTCCACCCGCCCGTTCTTCTCCTGTCTTCTTCAGTAGAGTAGGAACTCTCCTATCCTCAAGGCCAATGATTCTGCCCTCGGCAAGGCCTCTCCAGCCCCAGGCGTGTTCTACCTCTGCAGGCCAATTTCTTCCGGGCATTGTAGAGGCAGGTGGGCGTAATCTTACAAGCAAACAGGAAAGAGTGTGTTTGCACCATCTCACTTGCGCAGGAAACGGGCGCAGGCCTGGCCAACGAATGGAGAGCTGTTGGGTAAGTATGTGGTGAAATCTCCCGATCTGTTCTCTTGGGGAAGTAGCTCAGATGGGGCCTCATGCCGCCCCTGGGTAATTAGGACTGAGATCCACTGTGGGAGGATGGGATGCTGAGGCCAAGGGCAGGTGAGTATCACTGGCTCTGTTCTTGGAATCAGCACGGTAGATCTTCCTGCTCTACCCCAGGGGGGGTCAGTTCCACCATGAACCTGCTAATATGCCAGCACGACTCCCCTGGGCTGGCTTCAGGGGCCGAGGGAGAGGTATGCTAGTGGAGACCCCGGAAAACGAAGGGAAATGCTCCTAAAGCCAAGCAGCAGAGAGCAGAAAGCTCTGTCCGGATTTAGTCCCATGGGAGTGATAAGAATACACAATCAGGTCATGGGGACCTTCAGGAGCACCGAGAGGAGGGGGATCAGGCGCACAAGCTTCCCCAGAGGCCCATCAAGCAGCCTGCCAAGAGTTGCCCTTTAAGTGCAGCTGGGGCTGCCTCTACAAGAGGCATTTAAAGCTCTTTCAAGGCGCATAAATTTTTTTACCTCTACAAGAACGGAGCGCAAATTGGGCGTAGAGGCGCTTTAAACATCCGATTATGCGCATTATCAAATGCTCATTAAATAGCGAGTTTTATTTTGCTCCAGCCGTTAAAGTGCATTTTGACTATGTGAACAAGCGATTCTCCGCATTAACTACTTGTAAAGCGCATTTGAAACAACTGGTAAGGTCACCCGTTGAGTGCTCAATTACCTCCTGCATACAAGCATTTACGATAAAAACGCTTCCAAGAAGATGCGCATAATCGACTAACCAGGCGTAAAGCCGAATTCTTGTGAGGTGCTGCAGCCAGAGGCCTGATTCTCTCCCAACAAGCCATCAGCTGAAGGAATTTTGTCCCCAGGTCTAGAAGGATGTGGCAGAAAAGTGCAGAAACAGGTTTCCACGTGGTTCCATGATGTTCTCTGGCTGGCAACATTTAAAGAAAGAATATTGTCTTGAGAGTTATAGGAAATTATGTCCTCGGAGGAGACGTTGGACAGCTTAATTTTAGCCAGTTGAGTGGAGGATCAATAGAGAAGGCGGCCATCTTGAGAGCCCAGGAGATTTGCTTCTTTGGCTCGTCAACGCGGGAACGCCCTGCCACTTGCTGCTTCTGCATCATGCTGAACTGACTCCCAATGGATAGGATGGGGGTGGGGGAGACCAGACACACCTACTCCGGCTTGTTTCTTGCCGCCTTTAAACTAGGGGAGGTGGTGCGCCCCACCACTGCCATCGCTGCGGGGGTTGGGATAGTAGAGCCCCGCGGTCGAGCTCTGCTTCGCATGCAGGTGGGGGTGACGACGAGTTCCCTCTCCCGCATCTCCGAGCGGCCTGGCACTGCAGGCAAAGCCGCACCGGCACCCCTGGGCTGGGGAAGGGGAGCGCGACTCTCCTCCTCAGCCGCGGCCTAACCGGGCTCCTGACAGCTGTTTGCCAGGCTGCGGGAGGGGGGGAGAGAATGGCGCAGAAGAGCCAGAGCCGCCCCCCGCCTCCCTCCCAGCCCCAGCCGCCTCTCTCGCTCCCTCCCTGCGCGCTCGGGCTCGGCTGAAGGCGGCCCCCCACGGCCGAACAGGGCCTGCTCTGTTTTCGCGCCCTCGTCGCCGAAGGAGGGGCGGCCCCCGGGGGGCTCCGTGGAGGGAGCACGCCCGCGTGGGGAAGGCCGCTCGGGGCCCGCGCCGGAGGGCGGGCAGGCAGGCAGGCAGGGGCGCGCGGCAGAGCCCTGCCCGGCGCCACCGACGAGCTTCCCTAGGCAATGGGGCCCCGCTGCCTCGGCCGCCCGAGAGCTGCATGGGGCGGCCCGGGCGCCTTCCCTTTGACGTGGAGGAGCAGCCGCGTCCGGGGCAGCCCGGGGCGGCCTCGGAGTTGCGCGGGCGGCCAGGAAACGTCCGCTCGTCCCAACCTGGCCGCCGCGCGAAGGGGGAGGGCGGGAGACGAGGGCGTGCTGCGCCTCGGGCTCGTCGGGGAGCGACAACCGCCCGGCCGGCGGCGGCGCGGAGGAGCCGGCCCGGGCGCGACCCAGGAAGGAGCCGCGCAGGATAGGTGGGCAGGCAAGCAGGCGTCTTGGTAAGCGGCGGCGGCGGCCTGGCGCTCGTGTGAACGGCCCTAGCCCGGTTTGCGGCGGCCCCGGAAGGCCGGCGGGACGGGGCTCCGCTTACCGCCTGGGCCCCTTCCTGGCGCCGCCCTCGTTGACGCCTCTCCGGGGCTTCTAGGGAGGGAAGGGGGCGCCTCGGGGGGGAGGGGGCGCTGGGACAACGGGCCTGGGCGCTCCAGGAGGCGGCTGCGGGCGGCGGCGCCCGCCTCCTTCTCCTTCGAAAGGAAGTTGCCGCGCGGACCGGGAGGCCCCGCCGTGGGCAGCGCTGCCCGCCGCCCGTCCTGGCTTTGCCCGGCCTTCCCGCATCGCGGATCTCGCCTCCAGCACGAAACGGACCGGCGCCAGACCGAACCCTGAACCGGGCCGTGTGACCCTTTGGGTGTCCGAGCACTCTGTCGCCGGCTGTGTCGTTTCTCTCGTGCGAAGGCAGCGCTGGGGCTGGTGGCGGTGCTGTGCCGCCTTGGCCACCCATTCCGTGGCGGTGCCTGGAGCCCCCGCTCCTCTCCGCAACTCGGAGGAATGGCTGGGTCTGGGAGCTGAATGGGGTCTGGGCAAAACAAGGACCCATGAAATCGTGAGGGCCCTCAGGGCCTTTTTCAGAGCACTCCCCTCCCCAGACTACAACCCAGGCACAGAGGCCATCGACCTCCACTGACTGAACCACCAGAATCAGGGCTCTACCACTGGTGGGCGCAGCCAGGATGCAAAAACAGGGATTTGAGCCAGGGATCCTTAGGGATGATTATAAGACAAATACACTGAGACACCAGCTTGTCACACATCATATCTGCTTCCAGGGACTGAACTATACAAATCAGGGATCCACCATTCATGGGCGGGACTATGACATGAAAACATGGACCTGAATCTTGAAACCATACTCATAGATCACACTGTTCAGGGTGAACCAAATTATTGACCTCGTATTCGAGTGTTCCACTGCAGTACAAAACCATTGATTTGAGGGACATGGTATCCTTCTGGAATGCCTGAGGGAATTGGGACTCGGGGGCACTGTGCTTCAGTGGTTCCGGTCCTACCTCTTGGGCAGGTTCCAGATGGTGATGCTTGGGGATAGTTGCTTTTCAAAGAAGGAGCAGCTATGTGGTATACCACAAGGTGCCATCCTATCCCTAATGCTGTTTAATATATACATGAAACCACTGGGAGAGATCATCCAGAGGCATGGGGCGGGGTGTTATCATTATGCTGATGACACCCAAATATATTTCTCTATGCCTTCGACAACAGCATCAGCTAAGGATAGTGTGTCTCCTCTGAATGAATGCTTGAAGGCGGTAATGGGCTGGATGAGGAAAAACAAACTGAAGCTGAATCCAGACAAGACGGAGGTGCTTACTGTCAAGGGCCACAACCTGGGGTTGGAGGTGTGTCAACCAGTTCTGGATGGGGTTACACTCCCCCTGAAAGACTGTGTTCGCAGCTTGGGGGTGCTCCTGGATCCGTCGCTCCAAATGACAGCTCAGATAGATGCGACTGCCAGGAGTGCCTACTATCAGCTTCGGCTGATACACCAGCTGCGCCCCTTCCTAGAGTTGGAAGACCTAAAATCAGTAGTGCATGCGCTGGTAACTTCGAGGCTCGACTTCTGCAATGCACTGTACATAGGGCTACCTCTGTGCCTAGTCCGGAAACTTCAACTAGTTCAAAATATGGCAGCCAGGTTGGTTACCGGTACATCTAGGGGTGACCACATTACACCAGTTTTAAAATCTCTTCACTGGCTGCCAATCAGTTTCTGGGCGAAGTACAAAGTGTTGCTTATTACCTTTAAAGCCCTACATGGTTTGGGTCCAGGTTACCTACGGGATCGCCTTCTCCCATACAATCCGCCCCACACGCTCAGGTCCTCTGGGAATAATTTATTACAGTCAACAAGAACTAGACTGACAACCGTTACCCAGAGGACCTTCTCTTCTGCCGCTCCCAGATTGTGGAATGACCTGCCGGGAGAGATTCGCCAACTTACTAGTGTTCAGGAATTTAAAAGATCTATAAAGACTGATCTCTTCCGGCAGGCCTACCTAGATGAATTTTAAAGTGTTTTATTGGTGTTTTATTGGTATTTTAATGATGTACTGGTTTTATCTGCTTTTAATCAGTTTTTGTATCTTGTGTTTGGTGTTGTTCCCCGCCTCGATCCGTTGGGAGAGGCGGGTGATAAATAAATATATTATTATTATTATTATTATTATTATTAAAAAGTGGAACATGTAGTAGTAACTTCTTCAAAACCCCAGCATGCCACGTTAGGCTGCATGATCTCTCCTGCCCAGATTGAGAGCAGTTAAATAATTCAGATATGTTTTGTCCTTTGGTGTTTTATCGGGATATGCAAACAAGGCAGTTAGTTTTTCTCTATGTGAACAAGCCAGAGAAATAGCCCCAAATACATAATAAAATCAGCTGTCATCCTTCTATACTCTGGCCTCTAAAAAGCATGTATGGATTGGAGCAAGGTGTCCCTACTGAACAACAACAACAGGTATATGATGATTCTTGATGATTTTTACATGGAACACCTAAAATAAAAAATCTTGATGATTTTTACATGGAACACCTAAAATCAAACATTAGCTCACACTTTACACCCTTATCTATGGAGTGCACCATAAAAATAAGCATGGATCCAGCATGTTGCACAAGCTTTGGTCAGAAGCAGGGTCCTCATGAGTCTTGCACACAAGCCCCACTGTGCAATCTCCCATAATACTAGAACCCACCAATTTGGACAGGTTTGAAGGGGGGTAGATAAATTCCTAGAGGAGAAGGCTATTAATGGCTACTAATCCAGATGGCTATGTGCTACCTCCAGTATCAGAGGCAGTAAGCCTGTGTGCACCAGTTGCTGGGGAACATGGGTGGGAGGGTGCTGTTGTGGGTCCTGGTCGACAGCTGTTTGGACACTGTGAACAGAGTGCTGGACTAGATGGACCCCCAGTCTGATCCAGCAGGGCTCTTCTTATGTTCTTACGGTGTGCCCTGTGGTGTTACAGTACATTTGTGGGGACATTATATTAAAATCCAGTGGACCCATAAGGAACTGCATCTTGAATCCTCCCTCCCACTCCCAATCTTGGCTCTGAGAAGTATAGGATCCATATGAGTGGTGGATCCCTGATTTTGGTGGTTCAGTCTGTGGAGGCCAATGGGTTCTTTGATTGGATTGTGGTTGAAGAGGCGGGTTGCTCTGTAAAAATCATATGAAGCCTTCAGGATCCTTGCCTGTTTTCCATGTTTATGCGCCACGGCCACACGAATGGTGGATGCACCATGGCCATATGAGTGGTGTATCCTTGATTTTGGTGTTTCAGTCTGTGGTGGCAGATGGGCTCTGTGATTGGATGGTGTTGTTGTGGGTGTCCTCTTTAAATATCATATGAAATCATAAACGTAGAGAGCAGTGTATAAAATAATAAACAGTAAAGAATTATAAAACAATAAAAACACTAAATGTATGAAACACTAAAAAGACATAATTTGAAGCAATAATTAGTAAACCATCATAAAATCCAGATTAATTTACTTACAATGGAAGGAGAATTTACATGATATGGTGAAGCATAGGAGGAAATAAAAAGGGTTTTGCCTGGTGTCAAAATAAGCTGTCACTAGCTGAGCTTCTGGTCCTGGTGCTTTCCACACTGGGCACCATCTCCACCCACATGGCCTCAGGTGAGAGGGGGCATAGGAGGAGCTCAGGTAATGGCCACAGCGTTCCAGGCAGCTGGCACTGTCCAGGTTCCAAGTTATTTAGGGCAGCCTTCTCCAACCTGTGGGGGGGGGGGGGAGCGCCACAGGGCGCATGTGCAGAGTGGATACTGTCATTCAGCAATGCTCCTTGAGTGCACATGGGATTTGCCGTCGCTTTAGCCTGCCAGTTAGTGGCCCTGTGCCATCTCACCCCGTGTCACAGCAAATTCAGGAAGCAGAATTGCCCTATTATCGTGGGCTCTGCAGCTTCCACATCTCTGACTGAAGGGGATTTCAGTTTTTAAAGCATCTCTAGTCTTCCCCAACTCCATGGCAGGATCCCTTTCCTCCCACTTGCACAGGGCTCATACATCGTGTTCTTCTTCGAGTGGTCATCTGTGCATCAATCACACATAGGGGGCCTGCGCGGAGCCTCTCTCGGAAACTTCTATAGCTCAGGCAAAGGGTTTTTGGCGGGAACCCCTCCACCACTGTCTACTGACTCCGTCCGTGTTCCCGCCTTTCTCCTCAGTTCTTTCTTGACCGCCTTGCTGAAAGGCTGTCTTGTTGGGAACGTCTGTCTTTCTCATGAGGAGAAAGCTTTAGAGTGCTAAGGTTTTTAGTTATTTTACTTTGTTTTTAGTTCATTTTTAGGCTTAATTGATTGTTGTTATATTCTTAGACATTTTATTCTCCAGCGATCTTGGATCGCGTTGAGGGGATCGCACGGCCATTAAGGCCCCTTTTCAAAATGTGTTAAGTGCATCAGCAAGCTTCCCCAGCAGACAGACTTTTCTCTGTTTAATTTGTTTTGGGAGAGGCTCAGGTCATCGAAACCTGTCGCCACTGTATGGCAATCCTGTGGATAACAGCTCTAGAAGCCATGGACTGCCTCCAGGCAATCGTTACACTAATGGCACAGGCTCCTCGACCTACTGGAGACATGGCCTCTTCATGCCTCATCCGATCTTCCAACATTTGGACGCTCCCTGGCTGTATCTACAGCAAGAGGGATATCTAAGAAGGCCAGAGCCTTCTGGGGCTGATCTCATGGAGCGATTCTACGGAGGAGAGCCCCTCTGCATCCTCGGACCCTGACTGACCAAGGGTCATCCTGATCTTCCAACATTTGGATGCTCTCTAGGCTGTATCTACAGCAAGAGGGATATCTAAGAAGGCCAGGTCACATAGGCCTTCTGGGGACTGATCACTTGGAGCGATTCTATGGATGAGAGCCCCTCAATGTCCTCGGACCCCGACCCTAACCATGGGTCGTTCTGATCTTCCAACATCTGGATGCTCTTTACCGTTGTTTCTATAGCTAGAGAGAGACCGGGTGCCAACCCCTTTGCAGTTGTTAGGGTCCCCCCCCCCCCCGATACCAAGGGTGGCCCCTTTGGTGGAGATGACTTAACTGGCTCCTTCGGTACCGAGGTCTAAGCTCTTGATACTGGAGCTTCTAACATGCAGCTATTTGGTATAAGTTCTTTAACTTTACACGTTACCGCTTGGTTGTTTGTACCAGGTCAAACTGCAATTTGGGGCTAGCAATTTCTTTGTCTTGTGATGGAACAGTGATTTCCACCTACCCTCCACCGTGAATTGAGCTTGTTAATCGCCCATATGTGTGATGCACAGAGACCACGAAGAAGAAATGCAGGTTGCTTTCCTGTAACCGTAGTTCTTCGAGTGGTCATCTGTGCATTCACACAACCCACCCACTGTCCCCGCTTTGGTATCGATGTAAATGTACTGCCGATACCGAGCGGTTTCTCTTTTAGTTATGGGGCCAGCAAGTCGGTCTCTTGGAACTGAGGAGAAAGGCGGGAACACGGAGTCAGTAGACAGTGGTGGAGGGGTTCCCGCCAAAGACATTTGCCTGAGCTATAGAAGTTTCCAAGACAGGCTCCACGCTGGCGCAGAGCCCCTATGTGCGAATGCACAGATGACCACTCAAAAGAACCACGGTTACAGGTAAGCAACCTGCATTTCCTCTCTTATGCCCCTCCTGCATTATTATCACGGCTTGTGGATTTAAAAGGAACCCAGTGGATCACCTAGATCAGGATATTCTCTGCTGAAAGCTCATGCAGCCCTCCATGCAGGAAGAGTTTGCCCAAGAGGCGCATCTGCATTACTAAGGGCTGACTCAGAAAGAGAGCGCTGGTCTTCTGCAGGGTTGCACCCATGTCCTGCTTGTGGGTTCCCAGTCGACAGCTGGTTGGCTACGGTGTGAACGGAGTGCTGGGCTAGATGGACCCTTTGTCTGACCCAGTATCAGGGCTCTTCTTACGTTCTTATGTGCTCATGTGCTTAAACAAGCCTTTGGACGGAGCTGCCCGGGATCAGCCCCTGCCCCTCGGACATTTGGCCTTGGTTCAGGTTTGCTGTTCGCTGCTGCTTCTCACTGATCTGACTCTCTCTAGAGCCCCAGGGTTGATGAACCCAATTGGGTGTGCTTCCTCTTCCACTTCTGCCCTGATGGCTTCAGTTTTCATGTCTATAGTGGACTTGTGTTTTGGCCATTGGGCACTGAGAATGGCTTCAACAAACGATATTTTGTATGGCAGTATTCTTTCCCCATAAACCTATGGGAAGAGACGTTGATGTTCAATGAAATGATGGATCGCAATCTTTTGGATTCCGTTAGTGTGGACCCTGCTATATAAGCCATTGATCTCCGGATCTTTGTTAGAGCTGCCTTCCCATGCTTCATTTCCGTCTTTGCCAAAGGCTAACTGGCTCCTTCCGTGATTTAAGTGAATAGGAGCATAGAACGCTTCACGGAAGGCACATAGAATTTAGAAACTTGCTTTGGGCTTTACTGGCAGAGCAGATGTTTATGGCCCAAATCATTCCAAATGAAATAATTTCTTCAATTGCTTTACATCCCACCCCCAGATTGGTTAGTTGGCTTCCTTTTCAATTAATTTGTCCCAAATTAATTTTGTCCATAAATGGATCTGGTTCAAAATAAATTGTTCCTTTCAGTTAATAATGACTCTCCTCCCCCCATTTGTCAGTCGTTACTATCCTCCTCCAAACTGATCTCAAAATAAATTGGGTGCTCAAACCCAGGGTTGGGGGTGATTTGCCGTGAGATGAGTTGGCCAGCCAGCAGGTGGTGGCCTCCCTGAGTTCTTGTACTTCGCTGTTTTCTCATGCAATCGCTTCTGCAAGGCGGCAGCCAGCGCTGCTGCGCAACATGGGGCCTTGAATCTGGCTCCATCTCACCCTGAGTGCTTTGTTGTTTTTTCCCCAGTTGATTTTTAGTCCTGGAGGTAGGCTCGGGGGTGGGGGGATGTCTTGAAACATCGGAGCACACAGAGGTAAGGTGGTATTGGGGGGAGGGCAGGTTTTGCTCCTGTCCCCTCCATGGCTAATTTAGTTATAAAAGTAAGACAACCACAACATCCCCTCTGCTTTATGCCCAAACTTGGGCTTTCTTGGGCAGGCAGGGGGGAGAGGGGAGACTGCTGGGCCTTTTCCTCCTCCTCCTCCTCTAATGATGCCCATTGCCTGGGAATTGGTCCCTTGAACTCAAGAGGGCTTTTCCTTCTGAATAAACATTTATTTATTTATTTATTTACTGCATTTCTATACCGCCCAATAGCCGAAGCTCTCTGGGCGGTTTACAAAAATTAAAACCATGAAAACCATTCAAAATATAAAACAATGACAGTATAAAAACATAATTTAAAATACAGTCTAAAAGCACAACCAGGATAAAAACCGAGCAACCATGCAGGAATTAATACGGATTTAAAATACAAATTTAAACAGCAAGGTTAAAAATCAAACTGAAGAACTGTGAAAATACTGTGAAAATAAAAAGGTCTTCACGTGGTTTCTAAAGGAGTATAATGTAGATGCCAGGCAAACCTCTATGGGGAGCTCATTCCACAGCCAGGGTGCCACAGCAGAGAAGGCCCTCCTCCTGGTAGCCACCTGTCTCACTTCCTTTGGCAGGGGCTCACAGAGAAGGACCCTGAGGATGATCTTAGGGTCCAGGCAGGTGCATATGGGAGGAGGCGTTCCTTCAGATAGCATGTAGAGGATTGCAGTGTAACTTGGGGAGACTTTTAAGAACCCTAACCAAGTCCAGTGCCTAGTTAGCCCACCCTGGCATAACCCCTTGTTTTCACTGCTTGTTTGCCCAGAGGAAGCCTGTTGCGCCCTCATGTTTTCTGTGCTTCTTTTCTGAACCTTAATGGGTTTCACTTGCATGTGAAGTCATCACTGCAGGACATGGGGTCTGTATTTGAGAACAAAGGGCAGGTCTACCCTGGCTTTGTGGTGGACAAAAGTGGCTGTGGTGATCACACGTTAGCTTTTACTAGATGAGAAGATGGATATCTGCAATTGGAGCCCATCTCTCCATCTCAACAGGAGGCAGGATCCAGCCATGGCACTAGGAAGTTTGCACCTTTGCCTCAGCACCATCTTCCTGATGAAATGCCTCCCCCCACCAGCTGTTATTTGCCCCGTTGGGGCATCCGCGCAATGCATCGTGTCTCAACGCCCTCTGCAACGCTTCCATGCTCCGTGCGCGTGTTTTGGAGTTGTTTCTAAGGTATCAATATTCCGACATTTCTAGACAGTTTAGTGATGGTAGTCCGCTACTTGCCTCCAGTGGGGTGCGTGTGTGTTTCACGTAATTTGGTACATTAAAAGCAATGATATTTAAATATTTAAAATGGTTATTGAGGAGGCTTGCAATATATAATATAGCACCACAGAGTTTCTCACTGGGCTATGAATGTGATGCTCTGTCCCTGCCAATCCGGGCTTTGTCTGGCGCTGTAGCCCTTTGCTGCCCAGAAGCAACACGTTACCCGTTCGTGTGTGGCTGGGGAACACCAGCTGCCTTTCTCTCCTGCTCTGTACATTTCTGGTGCAGGGTGTATAATAACAGTGCTCAATTACTCCCTTTCTGAGTAGCTTAACTGAAGAGAGCAGTTGAAGCCGCCTTTTAGCCAAAGGGAGGCTTGTTCGAGTTTGGGATGAAGACCGCCACCACTGAGGTCTCCCACTTTGCCAGCTTGTGGTCTTTCTTCTTGACTCCCTCTGTATCGCAGGCCCTCTTGGATTTCCGCTGCATAGATAGTTCCCTTAGCTGAGTCACTGGCTGGTTGGTGGAGTGGCTGTAAGTAGCAGCAATAGCTTAGTCCCCCTACCTCTCACTCTAGCTATCAGGCAAGATCCTTCAGCCCAGGATCTTGATCCTTCTTTGATGCATGCTGAACCCGAGGCCAGAGCGATGAAAAGGACAGCAGCCGGGGAGAGAATCCCCATTTGGTTCCTTTTCCCTTCCTCCTCCTCCTCCTCTCTTTTTTGTAGTTATGTGCTTTGGAAGAGATTCACTTCTACCCCCAGAGTATTGCTCCTGTCGCTTGTAGTGGTCATCTGAACCCTTTGTGTGCAAGATGCAAGTGTAGCAGCCCCAGGGGCACCTGGTGGCCTCTGCAGAGCCCTTTCCCTAAGCAGCTGGCTGGCTTTTCAGCCTGGGCAGAAGCCGGGGGGGGGGGGTCGGGTCTGGCTTCCCTTTCATTAAACGTTAACTCCCATGTGCATATTTGCTTTCTCTTTTCCAGGGTAAGCAGGAGATCTGTGGAAATTGCCTTTAGAAGACCTGCATTGCTCAATCTTTTGCAAACAAGATGAGGGAAGGGTTTATCCTCCGTTTAGCCTCCCTGGACCTTCACAGGCTGTTTCCATGGTGAGCCCTAGAATGGAGCACCTTGGACCCTCCAATACTCTGGACCTAATGGACTTAAGGGATGATGATGGAAGAGGAGAGTTGAGCTCTGACCCTGGAGAACTCTTGGGAGTAGCTCAAGCGCTGCTTGCACCTTCCGAAGCCTTGGCACTCCCTTCCCTCACATGCCCAGAAAATGTAGATTCCTTGCAGGGCAGGCTGGAGGACGTTTGCAGTGGGACAGACATATCCTCTGAGGAACCCTTTCTGGCATTAGCTCAGCCTCCAAGTGAAGCTCTTCAGTGCCCAGAAAGCCTAAAAACCCAGGGCCTGAGTAGCCATGACACTACTCAGGCCCTCTTCTGGGCCAGTATCCTCCAAGCTCAGATGTGCGTCCTGGACCTTCAAGGGGAGATTGACAGGCAGACGGAGCCACTGAAGATTTCCTCCCAGAGTCCTGAGAGAGTGCCAGTGACGGCCATATCGCGGGACTCGGTAGCCTCCTATGAACCTCTGTTCCCAGACAGTGATAGTGGGGAGGAGCCAGAGGAGAGCTTAGAGGGGCAGGAAGAAGATGAAGGCTCGTCATCATCAGAGGTGGAATATCTATTTTACAACAACCCACTCTTTCAGGAGAGTCCTCACCCAACAAGAACCATCAGCTCTGAAGGATCAAGCCTGTGGGGCCATCCAGAGGGAGAGGCTTCCACAGAGGATGATGAGGGAATCTTTGACAGTGGTCTGGTCTTTAGGGACCATGGTGATGATCACCTGCTTTGCCAGACATGTGTAGCAACAAGCCCTGAGGCCACGGACCTTTGCTCTGAGCCTGAGCCAGGTGCTAGTGACGACCTGCCTCCAGGCACTTTCCCAAGCTACATGCCCCACTGCCGCTCCTTGTCTCCCTTGGTGATCACAGAAGGGGATTTGGAAAGTGCCTGGCCTTCAACGGAGATCCTGGAGGTAAGAGAGATTAATAATAATAATAATAATAATAATAATAATAATGATAATATTTATTTATAACCCGCATCTCCCTCTGGATCGAGGCGGGGAACAACAACAATATAAAACACAAGAGTCACAAAACAGTTAAAATTTTAAAAACAAGAAAAAATACATCATTAAAAACATCTTAAAATTCATCTGGATAGGCCTGCCAGAAGAGAGCAGTCTTCATGACTCTCTTAAATTCATGAAGACTGCTAATTTGTCTAATCTCCTCCGGCAGACCATTCCACAGTCTGGGAGCAGTGGAAGAGAAGGTCCTCTGGGTAACACTCGTCAGCCTAGTTCTGGCTGATTTGAGTAAGTTCTTCCCAGAGGACCTAAGTGTGCGGAGCGGATTGTACGGGAGAAGGCGATCCCGCAGGTAACCTGGACCCAAACCATGTAGGGCTTTAAAGGTAATAACCAACTCTTTATGCTTCGCCCTGAAACTGATTGGCAGCCAATGAAGCGATTTTAAAACTGTTGTAATGTGGTCACCCCTAGATGTACCGGTGACCAACCTGGCTGCCATATTTTGAACTAGTTGAAGTTTCCGGACTAGGCACAAAGGTAGCCCTATATACAGTGCATTGCAGAAGTCAAGCCTCGAAGTTACCAGTGTGTGCACTACCGTCTTTAGGTCTTCCAACTCTAGGAAGGGGCGCAGCTGGTGTATCAGCCGAAGCTGATAGTAGGCACTCCTGGCCGTCGCATCTATCTGAGCTGTCATTTGGAGCGACGGATCCAGGAGTACCCCCAAGTTGCGAACACAGTCTTTCGGGGGGGGGGGTGTAACCCCATCCAGAACTGGTTGACACACCTCCAACCCCAGGTTGTGGCCTTTGACAGCGAGCACCTCCGTCTTGTCTGGATTCAGCTTCAATTTGTTTTTCCTCATCCAGCCCATTACCGCCTCCAAGCATTCATTCAGAGTAGACACACTAGCCTTAGCTGACGATGTTGTCGAAGGCATAGAGAAATATATTTGGGTGTCATCAGCGTATTGATAGCACCCCGCCCCATGCCTCCGGATTATCTCACCCAGCGGTTTCATGTAAATGTTAAACAGCATTGGGGAAAGGATGGCACCTTGTGGTACACCACATAGCAACTCCTTTTTTGAAGAGCAGCTATCCCCAAGCATCACCATCTGGAACCTGCCCGAGAGATAGGGTCGGAACCACTGAAGCACAGTGCCCCCGATTCCTAATTCCCCCAGGCGCTCCAGAAGGATACCATGGTCGATGGTATCGAAAGCTGCTGAGAGGTCCAGGAGTACCAGCAGGGACACACTCCCCCTGTCAATACTGAGGTGTAGATCATCCACTAAGGCGACCAAAGCGGTCTCAACTCCGTATCCTGCCCTGAAGCCGGTTTGAAATGGGTCTAGGAAATCAGTGTCATCCGAGACTGCCTGGAGTTGGAAGGCAACCGCCCTCTCGATCACCTTGCCCAAGAATGGAAGGTTTGATACCGGTCTGTAGTTATTAAAGTCCAGGGGATCCAGGGAGGGCTTCTTTAGAAGCGGCCGTACCACCGCTTCTTTTAAACATGATGGGAAAGTCCTCTCCCTGAGAGATGCATTAATAATATATTGTAATTGCGATTTAACCGCATCTCCTCCCTGGACGACCAGCATGAAGGACAGGGATCGAGAGGGCAAGTTGTCGTCCTCACTCGTCCAAGCAGCTTGTCCACATCCTCGGTACTCACCAACTGAAACTGATCCAGTGTAATTCTACTCGCGGAGTCGCTGGACACTCCATTGTCAGCCTCTGCTATAATAATGGCATCTAAGTCGGCTCTTATCCGAGAGATTTTATCTGTGAAATTATTGTTAAAGGCATCACAGCGAACTACCGAAGGCTCTAAAATCGGATTCAGGGGAGAAGGTGCCTGAGTTAGACCCCTCACCACCCTGAACATTCGCAGAAGCAATGTGCACAGAGAAGAAAGCTTTCTTCACTGCATGTATTGCCACCCCATAGGAATGAAGATGTTCTCTATGTCGTGTCTTGTCGGATATAAGTCGAGTCCGCATCCAGTGAGTCATGAGCAGCCAAAGCGTGCCTTGCTTGCTGTTGTTTCACATGAACCCTCTTGCGTCCGGTTTCCTACAAATAAAAGGCGGGGGACATGCAAGGCTCAGATCACACTAACCCTGCGCCTGTTGAAAGCACCCACGTTGGCTCAGCCCCTGTGTCCAGCTGTTCATGCGCAGGCCTCATCCATCTTCAGGCACTGGACAAACCCTGGCATGCAAAAGCCTTCCTCAGCAGGCAATGCTGCTTCTCAAGGTATGGGCTGCCTATGCCTCATCATGTGGTTCCCCCTGCTTTGTCTTCCAGGCCCAAGGCTACTTCCCAGAGCAGCTGGCCTACAAGCCCTCCAGGGGACTTTCGGAAAGCAAGGCTCTGGGTGAGTCCTGCCGTGAGCTGGAACTTGTTTTCAGGCGAGAGCTTCGGCTGTTAGGCGGTAGAGAAATGCAATAAATAAAATAAATAGATCCCCTCCAAAAGCAAAGGCTCTTTCCAGAAAGCAGCAGGCGCATGCCCAGAGCAATGGAGACTGAGCCAGGGGGTCCTGGTGATGGCCATATCCCACCCTCCCCTCTCTTGCCGAGTGCACTGCAGCTACCATCCCAAGGTGAGCAGGGGGGTGATGTGGTTGAAGGCTAGTAGAACCCTTCTTGGACTGTTGCAGGCAGACATCATCTGTGCTGTGGCCGGTTTTGGATTGGCCATGGTAAGAGTTCAAGAGTTACCAAAGTAAATCCTCAAACTCAGCCATTCTCTGAATCTCAGGCTTTTCCTTTGTGCTTTGGAATAGTGGGGGTGGGATGGAGATCCTTGCTGTCTGGACCTTTTGCTTTCAGATCCCTGTGACAGAATGGGGGTGCAGAAGGAGGGGGCTGCTCCCCAGGTTTGAGCTTGATGGTCTATCGGACAAGTACAGGCTCTCTCAGGGTACCGTTGAGCCCCCGTTCTGGAAGCTTTAAGCCCCCAGCCAGGATTCCAGATGGATCCTCAGCGCCCTTGCTGTCCAGGTCATGACCCATGGAAACCCTCCGGCTGGCCATGTGGGCTGAGATCTGCTCCCCATCCCTGGAGAGGGAGCCAATGCAGAGAGCTGAAGAGGGGCTTGGGCTGGGGGCCGCCATGCCACTGACTTCTCTCCCCGCCTGCCCCAGGTGAAAGCGACCGTGTGGACTCGCCACCAGCGCAAGGCCTGCTGTTCTCCACCTCCAGCACGTCCCTCCTGTCTGCTTTGCTGCAAGAGCCTCAGGAGACCTGCCCTCCCCCACGGCCTCCGTCTCCTGCAGAGATCACCAGGAGTCCCAGCAGCATCTCAGTCCCGGCTGCAGAGCAGACTCCATGGAAGGAGACGTTCAGGCCGCAAGACCCGCCCTGTGGCCACCCATCGCTTTCCTGCACATGGGTCGGGGAACCTGAAACAACTTCCTGTCTGCAGGAGGAAGCCGTGTTGCCAGATTTGCACTCCGTCTCATTCGGTGGTGTAGAGAGGAAGCTGGAGGGCTCAACTGAGGCGTTCGACATGGAGGACATGCCCACGGTGCATGGCGATGAGATCCTGGGAGATGAAGGGGAGCAGCCAGAGGAGCCTTCTCCCTAGTAAGTGTGCTCAGCTCAGGGTCTCCTCGGGGTCTCAGCCAACTGTCATCTGCTAACCACCCACAACATCCTCCTCTTGTGGTTAGAGGCTGGGTTTGGGCGAAAGAGAGCAGGCGCAACCCGGCAGCCATTTGGGGGAGGCTGACTTCAAATAGGAAGCGGCCGTCAAGCTGCTGCCTTGCAGTTTTGGTGGGGCTGAACTCGGATGAAAGTATAATAGAATTGTTGTTGACGAGGTCTCTCGTTTCAGTACTTCATCAAAATCAATTTATGAATGGAATATTTCTCATGAATGGTAGCTGAAAATAACCCTCTGGTTTCACGTATATCTTTTCCAAAATACTTATTTTCTTATAAAAGAATGTAAATGCAACAAATTAATTTAAGCAGGAAGACTTTGACCCCCTCTAGATGGATTCCGTTTGACACCTGTTCCTCCGATTATGCGCATCTTCTCGGAAGCGCTTTATCGTAAATCTTTGTATGCAGGAGGTAATTGAGCGCTCAACAGGTGACCTTACCGGTTGTTTGAAATGCGCTTTACAAGTAGTTAATGCGGAGAATCGCTTGTTCGCATAGTCAAAATGCGCTTTAACGGCCGGAGCAAAATAAAACTCGCTATTTAACGCACATTCGATAATGCGCATAATCGGAGAGAAAACGCACCTCTACGCCCGATTTGCGCTCCATTCTTGTAGAGGTACATTTTTTAATGCGCCTTCAAAGAGCTTTAAATGCCTCTTGTAGAGGCAGCCTTTATCTAGCAATACATGACTGCCAGTACAAATGAAATACTTGAAGTAAAACATCCAGACTGTCTTAATGGGAAGAACTTCCCCAAAGGGGCTTTATTATTCCCCAGAAGCTGAAATACGGAATAAACTCCAGGGCTCTGAGCTGCTGCGGCCTTCACACCTCCCGGGAGTCCATCCTCATTTAGCTCCAGTTACCTCATTCTGCCAAGATTTAATGAAGTTCAGTCCGGACCTTTTTAAAGATCAAGAATCTGTTGTTTTGTCTGGCTTTGAAAGGTCTCAGGATGACAGGCTGGCACCCATGGTACTCAGTGCCATGATGTGTTACTCAGTGGTAACTGATTCAAGTGAGCGATTAGGTGGAGAAATTCCTCTGCATGTTGCTCGGCCCTTGTGGTTCTGTGGACTGCAGCCAGAGGAGGTTGAGGGTGGCTGACCCAGTCTGCTACTGACACCGTCTGCTTCCTCTCTTCCTCTTCCTCCTCCTCCTCTGCAGCTGCCCTGAAAAACGCTCTGTGGAGCCCGGCAGCATGGAGGGGACTCTGCCTGCGAAGGAGCTGGCGGAGCCAGGTGGCGGCGAGCTCTTTGCAAACGGCACGTCTGGGGATCAGGCAGCCGCGCTAAGGCTGGCGAACCGTCTCTATCACCTGGATGGGATCAAGAGGTCACAGGTGGCTGCCTTTCTCCGAAAGAAGTAAGTGGGTAGCATGCGAACACACTCAGGAAGTCCCCTGGTTGGGATGGGTGGGTCCTGCCCTCTCCATCCCTTCTCAGTGATGGGGAGTTGCAAGTTTCCCCCTGGACTCTTTGATCTGGACCGACTCTCCACCTGCCCCGGCTGGGTTCCTTGTGCTCAGCCTTGCTTTTTACTCTCTCATCTGGAAACCTATGTCCCTGGAAGAGCTCCAAGGCAAGAGGGGTTTTACACAAGACAAATCTTCCTGACCTGGAGCTCTGAAGGAAACCAGGCCCTCTCCAGGCGTCTGAGAAGTAATCTTGCAAGACGCGTTTCAGTTTGCACGTGCTGGTATGGATTCACATATGCGAGTGAGCAGCGGGTGACTTTTTTACCTTGGGAAGAGCAGGCCGCCCTCGCCGCATGCCTTCCGCACAGCCTTCGTTGGTCCTCCCTAATCAAGTGTGAACTTTGGGGGATTTATGGAAAGGGAAGCCTACGATGATGGGATTTGGGAGGCCCATGGGGAGAACGGGGTGTCCTCCTACAAGCCGTGGGGTGAGGTTGGGGCAACGGAGGCTCTCCACACAGTGGCGTCTGCAATGCACAAGGGGATCCCTTTGCCGGCAAGCTGAATTTTCCCTGTGTGTTTGTCCGCAGCAATGACTTCAGCCAGATGGTGGCCAGGGCATACCTCGCCTTCTTCCATTTCAGTAGACAGACTCTGGACCAAGCCCTGAGGTAAGACTCTTTCAGTGGGGTTGTTTTCAGTTTTAAAAGCTGAATTGGAATATCACAGAGGATTGTGGGAGTAAAAGGTGCCAGTGGCAGACACGCCCCCCCCAAGCCCTGTGCCCCTTTCCAAGGATGGCCTCTCCTGGCTGTTTTAGTTCCAGGAGCCATTGCTGCAAGCCACAGGGTTCATTTTGGGTCAAATGTGGAGGTGAAGCTGCTTTGTCCAGTGGAAAGCCATGACAGGTTTGATTTGTCCAGCCCCTTCCCCAGGATAGAGCTGGAGCTTCTGGAGCAGGATGGGAGCAGAACTCATGTTTGGACTCTTCTTGGGGCTGTTTTTCAGGGGTTGCAGAAAGAGGCAGAGCCCAGAGTTTCAGGAATTGAGGCTTGTTGCTGTTAGGCTTACAACCTGCTTTCTCAGCCCTTGTCCATCCTGGCTTATTCAAGCTAGCTGGGAGGAAATGGCTGAGTGGATCCAGGGAACGGGAAATGTGTCTCTACACATTGGAGTCATGCCTGCTGCCTTGCAGGAGACGGTGGTGCATTCACTCCTGAAAAGACACTCCCTGGATCCAGAGGTTTGAGAGGGTGGTGGCTGAGCAATTGCAGATGTTCTTGGAGGATATGGATTATCTTGACCCATTTCAGTCTGGGTTCAGGCCTGGGTTTGGGACAGAATCAGCTTTGGTCACCCTGGTGGATGACCTCTTGTGGAAGGGAGACAGGAGGAGTGAGACTCTGTTGATCTTGCTTGACCTCTCAGTGAGTTTTGATACCATTGACCGCAGGATTCTTTTGGATTGTCTCAGTGAATTGGGAAATGGGGACACTGGGCTACAGTGGTTCTGCTCTACTTGCAGGGTGGTTCCAGACAGTAGCATTGCAGGAATGTATCTAAGGTCCCAGGCAATTATGCTCCAGGATGCCGTTAGGTGCCGTCTTCTTCCCCATACTATTTAACATGAAGTTTCTGGGACAGGAGATTTGGGGCCAAGAGCCACTAGTATTGCGCCAGCTCTATTTCTCTGTCACGTCCAAATCAGGAGAGGCTGTGCATGTTCTGAACCGGTGCCTGGACACAGTGATGGGTTAGATGAGGCCAACAAGCTGAACTTGAATCATGAAAAGGCAGAGGCTCTGCGGGTGGGTGGGTGGTTCCCAGGTACGGGAAGTGGGGCGTTTGCTTATTCCATTGGGGGTCAGCAATCCTCAGAAAGAACAGGCATGTCGTTTGGGAGATGCTTCTGGATTCGTCATTGCCATTAGAGACCCACGTGGCTTCTGTGGCAAGAACCGCCTCTTACCCACTCAGGTCCTTGCCACAGAAGCCACGTGGGCTGCGCTCTTTCTTGGATAGAGAGAGCCAGGCCACTGTAGTTCATGCATTGGTAACCTCCCGTTTCGATTACTGCAGCGTGCTTCATGTGGGTCTTGATCCAGAAGCTGCAACTGATTTGCCCCTGGACTCTTCGATCTGGTCCGACTCTCCGCCTGCCCCAGCTGGGTTCCTTGTGCTCAGCCCTGCTTTTTACTGTCTCAGCTGGAAACCTATGTCTCTGGAAGAGCTCCAAGGCAGGAGAGGCTTTAGGCAAGACAAGTTTTCCTGACCTGGAGCTCTGAAGGAAACCAGGCCCTCTCCAGGCGGTTAAGAAGTAATCTTGCAAGACACGTTTCAGTTTGCACATGCTGGTATGGATTCACATATGTGAGTGAGCAGCGGGTGACTTTTTTACCTTGGGAAGAGCAGGCTGCCCTCGCCGCATGCCTTTCGCACAGCCTTCGCTGGTCCTCCCTAATCAAGTGTGAACTTTGGGGGATTTATGGAAAGGGAAGCTGCAGCTGGTGCCGTGTACGACAGAGGGGCTGCCGGGTGGTGGGCCTGGCTGTGCACATATTGCGCCAGTGTTGAAGCGACTATCATCTAACAAGCCAAGTCCAAGGCTTTGCTGTTGTCAAATAAAGCCCTGAGCGGCTGGCAGATAAGCCTTCCTCAGGACAGGTAAACGGAGGTGGCCTTGCTGGTGGTAGCACAACCCACAGATCTCCACCTCGCAGAAATATCTCGGAGGTGCGCCGATTGCCAACTCAAGTGGCGGCCCCAGTTCCTCCCAGGCATTTAATAACATTTAGTGGCACATGATGCCAGTCCTCTAAACAGGTGTAGTGTTTTATTGAAACTTTTTTAAACTGCTGAATTGTTTTAAGTCTTAAATATGTAAAATGTTATGCTGTATTTTATTATTTTATTATTTTATGAATTGTTGTAAACTGTCCAGAGAGATTCAGCTATTGGGTGATATATTGAAATGGAATGAATGAATCATCTATAGAATGACCCACCCCCACCCCCCTGGTGTTTGGGAGGCAACAACTGCAGCAAGGCAGTGAAAGATACCCCCCCCCCTTCCCCAGGGCCTCCCCGGAGTGTGCTGCCTGCCTATTTGTCAATTACCTTGAGTATCTGGTTTTAAAGTTTTTACGAATGATTTATTTTAGTGTGATTTCTTTGTAAATAGCTTAGAGGTTATTATTTTTACATATAATAAGTGGCAAGTACATTTATTAAATAATGATGTGTAAGTGAGGTGTCCTGGGGGGAGGGGAGCAGAGCCCTGCCTGGGAATCCCAGGTCAGATGAGGAATCGCGTCGCTTGCTCCTCCCCTCCTGACTCTTTGTGAACAGTTGTGATCTCTCTCTGGGTGTGCTGGATCCCACATCGCCCGCTCAGCAAAGGGCAATTTGCTGAGTGCTGGGCAGGATGCAGAGACCACCATGAAGAGAAGGGCGCTGGCTGACACCCACCGCTTCACGCTCTCAGCTGGCTTCTGTGTCTTCTAATTTCCTGACGTAAAGTAACTGGAGATGGAAGCAGGTTGAGGGATTCTTACCTCAGGATCAGAGCTGATCCTGTGAACGAGCCCTCCGGAAAGGTACAAGGCTTGAAAGGCTCCCGAGTCGCCTCTGTCTAAAGAATATTCCCCTTCTCTTGCTTTCCCATCGGTAGGTCGTTCCTGAAGGCCTTTGTCCTCACAGGGGAAACCCAGGAGCGGGAGCGGATCCTCCGGCATTTCTCCCAGCGCTATCACTCCTGTAACCCCGAGGCCTTCCGCAGCCCAGGTAAGGCAGCGTTGGGTGAGGCAGGGTTCGCCCCTTGCAGCCACAGGCACCTTTTGGGGGAATAAGGAACGCTCACCGTGGATTAGACTGGCTCCCACGATCCCTCACCACTGGCTGTCTGGGGCGGATGGGAACTGGAGGGCCGTGAGTGGCCCACCCCCAGCTTAGACACAGGGAGAGCCCCTGCCCCACTTGGGTTTGGACAACAAGGCTGTGGTTGCTGACTTGGACAGCTGGATCCAAGTCACCTTGTTGTGGACATGGCCTGTCTGCATGCCTGGAAGGCTGGACCCCAGGAGCCACTGCTGTGGGACGCCTTTGGATTTGAGGAGCACCCACCACCACCACTGCATTGAAACTTAGGGTGCTCCCGGTGAGATGGAGGGCTCCTTGCACTACCAGTCCAAAGGCATCACAGTGTATGTAGCCCATCTTCTCCCTATCTCCCTAATAAATGTAAATATGGAAAGGGCTGTGGGGAAACACGGGAGGGTTCTTTCCTTAGCAGTTCTCACAATGAGAAACTAGCTCCTCTCTGCTCCTCCCGGTCCCCTCCTCTGGGCAAAGGAAGGTGGGAAGTCTTCCAACAAATATCTGGGTCATTGAAATCTCCCAGCACAACCACTTCATGGTTTTTTGAGGCTTCAGTTATCTGCTTTGGTAAATCTTCATCTAGCTCTTCTGAATGATTTGGTGGTCTGTAGCAGACGCTTAGCTTTTGTTAGGCTGCCCATTTATCTTAACCCAGAGGCCTTCAGCACTTGTATTACCATCAGTCCAGTGGACCTCAGTACAGGTCAGTTCATCCCTGACGTACAGCGCTACACCACCGCCTCTCTTGCGCTGCCTATTTCTCCGAACCAAGGTGTACCCATCAAACCTAATGTTCCACTGGTGGGATTCATCCCACCATGGTTCTGTAATCCCTATTATGTCCTACTTGCCTTGGTATGAAGACATTCAGCTCATCTTGCTTATTTCCCATGCTTTTTGCCTTAGAGACATTTAAGATAATGGGTTAGACTCCCCGTGTTCAGTCTTCTTTTCCCTTTATGCCTGTCTTTCCTTTGTTTCTCCGTTAAACTTGTAATTTCCAATTTAGTGATGACGGGAAATAAAATACGATTTTATAAAGTTTGTGTCACCATAATTGCACTAATATAAGCTTTTTATGAACGAGAAAAAGGCAAGACTTAATTAAATAGTTGATTTAATGTTGATCGGGGCACACATAGGATGTTTGGGTCTTGCCTGTAGAACAGCATTGCACTACAGTAGCAGGGAGGACCTCCATACATGAAATCCCGCAGGAAACCTTCCGTTTCAGTTGCTTTTCCAGCAGATAGCAAAACAAGGACTTCTCAGCAGGGCTAAAGGGCCCCAAGCATGGAAGCAGCCGGATGGCTAGCTGGGCCTCCATGCGTCTCCTGGGTGCCGCAGTTTCCACTTTCCTGAATGCTGCATGGGGTGTGGTGTGCTGTCCTGAGCTTCATTGTTTGGGAGCTCCCCAGCCCGGCTACTGCCCCCCACAAGGGTGCGTGAAGAAGAATGGTGCAGTGGTGCCGTTTCAGCGATAGGGTGTGAGGGTCCTGCTCCATGAGTGGATGGTGTGGCCAGTGAGAAGGCAGCCCCTAATCTGCATGCCTTTCTCCTTCCTCTGGGGCCAAAGGTGATCCACCCCTCAGCCTAACCTTTTCCCCACAGGGAGTGTGAGAAACCCCTCCCCCCAGCAGACTGCCTTGCAGCTTTTGACTCCCTTACGATGCTGTCAGCAATTAACAGCGGTGTGTGTGTGTGTGTGTGTGTACGCATGCGCCCCGTCTCCCTTTTCCAGACAACAGGTTTCCATGACTTTGGGCTCTCCAAATTTTGGTGGTGAAAAGAAAATGCCCATCCTGGGCAAAAAGGGCCCCCCATGGAAGCAAATATTCTGTCCAGAGTGTTGGGCTTTCTCCAGGAACGATCCTGGCACACAATGGAAATAGGTGGAAGGCAGATGGGTGGATTTTGAGCCTGGGCAAACCCTCTCTGTTTGCCTAATGCCCTGCCTGCTGCTGCCGCTACTTTTACTTCTTCTTCCGGGCAAGGTCCTTGCTGCCATTGGGGCCATAGGCAAGGAGAGGAGCCTCCCCCCTCTCTCTGAGCGCTTTGGCCTCCTCCTCTCTCCACAGATGCGGTGCACACACTCACCTGTGCCATCATGCTCCTCAACACAGACTTGCATGGGCAGGTAAGGCCCTGGGAGGCTGGGCAAGGCACAGGCCTCAAGGCGGAGGTCCAGCAATCAGCTCGGGCTCTTCTGGTGCCTGAGTGGAGTGGCTCCTTTCGCGGGGGTTGGATAGGGTCCTTGCTTAGGCACGATGGAGAGTCGATGGCCTCCAGGTCCCTTCTGGGTCTTCAAGTGTGTGTGGCGAAGGGAGAGCAGGGCGGCGGAGTCTTGCTCAGGTGGCACAAGGTAGGTGTTGCAGCATCTGCAGCCTAATGTGCCCCGTCTGCTATCCCCCCCCCATCTGCATGTGCTCCCTTCCTCTCTCCTGCAGAATATCGGCCGGAGCATGACCTGCCAGGACTTCCTTGCCAACCTTGATGGCCTGAACGACGGCCTGAACTTCCCCAAAGAGCTCTTGAAGGTACGCGTGGCGTCCACTCCCATTCTGTGGGCGTCCCCAGAGAGAGAGAGAGAGGCAGCATCATTCCCTGGCATGTGGGGGTGGGGAGAGAAGATGGATGGAGGCCGCCGTACTTTCCTGGAGGGGGGCATCCTGTGTCTGGGCTGTAGCCCGTCAGGCTCCAGTTGGGGCAGGGGAACCGACAACATTAAAAAAGGTATTTCCACATAGGAAACATGGAGCTCCATCAAACCAGCGTTTTATCGCATTCTTGTCATGCCGGGTTTGCGGGTTTGCAGTGCGGTGCTCACATGACTCTGCGCCTGTCCTGCAGCCACCCCGCCTCTTCCCCTCCCTTTTTCGTGTTTTCCTAGAGCGGGGAAAGTCTGGATTATTTCCCCCAAGCGGAATTAAAGCACCCTTCAGCCTCCATGTAGTGCCGTCTGCTCACTATTTCCTTTGTTGGGGGTGTGTGCTTCTAAGGGAGAGCGGGCTGATGAAAGAGGCGTGGGTGTGGACGGAACAGGCTTGTGCTGAGACAGTCTAATGTACTCTTGCTGCTCCAACCCCACCCTTCCCGCAGCTCCCTCATTTTTAAAGATAAAGAGGTGAAACTTGGGACCATGAGAGCTCTTAAGGAGGGCTTTAGCCATGCCAAGTTTGAATCAGATCAGTTCATTCCATGATTCTTTAGGAATTTTTGAATCCCCCCCCCCCCCAAACCATTCCCCTGATATTCCACCAATGCGAAATTCCACCTGTTTGCATTTGTGGAGGATCTGTTTCCTTTACTTTGATCATGTGCAGCTCTGCATCTCCAGTTCATACAACAGAGATCTGCATTTGGCACAAGCTCAGTGATGCGCAGGGCTCCGGATCAGGGGCATGTGTCCCCTCCCAGCCACTGTACATCCTTGGAGAACTTAAGGCTCGCTACACCCTGCATGCCACTTTGGGGTTCCTGCCCCATTGCACACTCCCAGTGGCTTGTGCAAACTTTCCTCGTAGAATCCTCTGTGGGAGCATCCTGGATTTGTAGCCGTTGGGTAGAGACAGCGGCTTGAAGTCCTCTCTGAGCCCTCCTCAGCCTGGAGGTTCTTAAATAGTTTGTTGCAGCCATAACGTCTGGATATTTCTTCTATAAAATGAAAGTGGAGGATATCCAGAAAAGAGACGCTTTGTTCCCAGAGCAGAAAAGGCTGGAGATGGTGGGAGTGGTGGTGATGCTCTTGAGGGTAGACTCCCAGATGAACTGCATGCTGTCCTAGGGGGAGGAGGCCGTCCCAGAGGGACTTGCTTGGATGCGGGGCAGGAATCATCTAACACTTTGGCTCTTTGCTGTCTGTCCAGGCCCTGTATTGCTCCATCCGCCACGAGAAACTGGAATGGGCTGAGTAAGTAACGGCAGTGTGCAGGGGGCTTCTGAGGGGGCAGGAGGGAGGCCAGCTCTTCAGCCTGCCCCCTTTGTGGGTAAGAAGGGGGTGGAGCCTTTGAGATCTCTCTCTCGCTGTTGGGTCAGCTGGGAAGCCAAGCAGCGTCCACAATGCCAAACCCACGTGCCGTTTGTGAGTATGTCACTGCTATTGCTATATGCAAGTGTTTGCAATTTCTGTGGTAATTAAGAACTCTACACATTACAACATAACATTACAGGAGGCATTCATTTGATGAAATCTGGGTTCGAGTCCCCACTTGGCCATGAAGTTCACTGGGTGATGTTGGGCCAGCCACGGACTCACAGCCTGTCTTCCCACACGGGATGAAATGTGAGGACAAAATGGAGAGAGGTCCTCCGTGCCTTGGGTTCCTTGCAAGAATGGGCTACAAATGTAACGACAACAACAAGAGTAATACATCATCATCGTAATAATACCCTTTTCTGAGCCATTTCAGAACCGATGCCGTTGTTTTGGGTTTTGGCAGCTATACTGCTCACTTTTCTTCCATCAAAGACCTTGGCAGGCTGCAAACAGTGTAAAGTGACACTAGAAACCCCAAATATTACATGGGTCCGCTAGTATGATTAAGACGAGTTTTTAATTGGCTGGCTGACATGTCAGATGCCTGGAAAAGCGTCTGCTCCTGAAGCCCCGGTTGCAGCTAACCCGGACGCATCTCTCTGTGTCCTTTTCTGAAGAGGGCTCTCCAGGCGGACCCACCAGAGTCTGTCTCCCCTGCAGGGATGACGATGACGAGCCGACCGGCGGCCGAATGCTCCGGCCCTCTGCATCCAGCAGCAGCTTATCCGGCCAGAAGAAGAGCAACCCTTTCCTGAGCCTGCTGCACGATCCGGGTGCCAAGACGTACCGGCAGGGCCTCCTCTCTCGCAAGGTGCACGCCGAGGCTGACGGCAAGAAGAGTGAGTGCTGAGTCCTGGCTGTGAGCTAGTGACCCCCCCTAGCAGATGTGGGAGGTGGTGTGGCTGGGTGAGGATTGTGATCGTGGAGGGGGAGCGTTTGGACCCCTTGCAGGTCGTGAGTCTCCTTTGGGGAGTGCCGGGTGCCCACAAGTAAGATGGCCTGGAGCCCAAAAGCCAGAGTGGTTGTCGGGCTCTTCGTCCCAGGCGCCTCTCCGGTGCCAGAGGGGGAAGAGGGCACGATCTCCCCAGAGGCCCGACTGACCCACTCTCCCTCCTCCTCCTCCTCCTCCGCAGCGCCCTGGGGCAAGAGAGGCTGGAAGATGTTCCATGCGGTGCTGAAGGGGACGGTGCTCTACTTCTTCAAGGTAACAGAGGGCTGGTGCCAGGAGACGAATGAGGTCCCCAGGGGTCTCCTGTGAGGGGCTTCCACCCTCTTGGGGCCAGAGCCACAACATCTCCCGGAGGAGCCATGAGGGGGGCTGCACAGGAGAAGAAGGGCCTGTGGGGAGCCCAGGGGCAGCACTCGGGGAGGGGGGGCTGCTGCCTCCATCGCTTTGGACACCTCCTCAGAGGCACGAAGGCTTAAAACGGCCTGTGCGGCGCCTGGACTGGCTCTTGTTCCAGCCCCCTCCATTCCGTTTGGCACTACCAGGCCCCACCCCAAGTCTACCCGAACCCCGAGAATGTCACCTGCTCCAGGGCTCTTTCTCCCCTCCCACCCTTGGCACTGGCTTCAAGCCACCGACTGGCAGCGCTCCACCTGAGCTGCCCTGAGCTCAGTGCCTGTTCTGCTGACAGACTGTGGCCCAAGCTTTTGTACTTGGAGAGCAGGTTGGGGACGGAGCCAGGGAGGCACCTGCCGTCTCCCTCTTCGTCTGTCCCCAGCAGCACCGGGCCGTTTCCTTTCCATTTACTGTCTGTCCACACAGGATGAGAGTCGGCCAGACGCCTCAGGCTCAGAAGAGCCCATTGGGGTGCATCACGCCCTGGCGGAGAGGGCCAGTCAGTACACCAAGCGGCCTCACGTCTTCCGGCTCCAGACAGCTGACTGGCGCATCTTCCTCTTCCAAGCCCCGTGAGTATCGGCACAGCTGTGTCCCTGCCGAGGATTCAGTTCAGCCGGGGCTCCCGGCATCCCCCGTCTCAGGCAGAACCATCTCTGGGTCAGAAGGTGGCAGCCCTTTTCCCATCTCCTGGCTTCTCTTGCCTAGGTCTCCTCACTGTAGCCCTGCTGATGGTCTCCTGTCTGGCCCTGGTGGCAGTTTCACTAGACAAAACATGATTGGTTCGGACAGCATAGTGGGAAATATTGGCCTTAAAACTGAAAACCTAGAATTATATTGGCCCTGTTCAAATGACATGCTAAGCCATGGTGGTCAAGCATTTTGAGCTAAATGTTATGGTTTAGCATGTCATGTGAACCATGACTTAGTGCGTCGTGTGAACTATTCCTAACCATGGTGGTTACATAACCATGGTTTAAACACGGTCCCTAACCATTTGCTGCAAAAGGGTTAGTGGCCTAACCATGGCTTAGTGTGTCATCTGAACAGGCCCGTCGGTTCTCATAGGGGGGAACCAACGAACTGAACTGTTGAACCATTAGCTGCTCTTAACAATATAGCTAGTTCAGCCTGTGTAGAGCAAGCACTTCCAATAGCTTGGACGTATAGTGCAAACTGAGAGACAAACTTGGTCTCAGGCATATGCTTCTGTGCCTCTGACAAATGACTGTTCTTATGGACCAGTTACATTGTGTACGGAATGTACAGGCCTGTCCAGCCCTCCTGTGCTGGCCCTCCCAGCAACCCTGTGGGGTAGCACTTGCTGCTGTTTGCATTTTACAGATTGGCACAGTGGTAGATTTATTCCCTGGCAGAGGCACCAGCCATACCAGGTCAAAATCCAGCTGTGCCCACCAGGACACTGTGCTCTAGGGATGTTGTTGTTTGTAGAACTTCCCTTATCATTGGACAACCATCATTCTATTTCCTAACTGTGGTTTGAAATGAAACTTCATCTTAACGATGCTCCCTCACGCTAGCTGGCTGGATCCAAAAGGGCCCCTGCTGTTCCTCTCCGTGACCCTTCACGCTCCCGGGCTGCAGGCCAGCTCCTCCAAGGCTCCCTGCTGGATCTCCCTCAGTAGCTCTGTCCTGCCGAATGCCACTGGGGCTGGGGAAGCCCCACTGCAGGCGGGGCCTTTGAGTAGGGAAGCAGCCGCAAGGCAGCCCAGCGGCTGCCTCTAACTGCTCCAGAATCGCGGGCATTTGGTTCTGGGCGAATTAACACTCTGCCCTCCCCTCCCCTTCAGCACCTCAGAGGAAATGAGCTCGTGGATTTCTCGCATCAACCTCGTGGCCGCCATGTTCTCCTCCCCGCCCTTCCCGGCGGCCGTGGGCTCCCAGCGGAAGTTCATCCGGCCGATCCTTCCGACGGCGCCCTGCAAGAACTCCCTGGTGAGATCGCGTGTCGGTGGGGTGGGCGTCTCTCTCAGGCTTCTCAGCGGCTGCCTCTAACTGCTCCAGAGAGAACGGGCGAGCGGAGAGCTCAGGATGAGCGAGAGCCCACCAGCTGCAGCTGCTAGCCCAAAGTTTTCTGGCTGTGGCCTCAGGTACAGTCCCTGTGTCTCTGCTCACTGCAACGGGCTGAGAAAATTGGGGCACGACGTGTTTCCCGTGTTGCAGGAGGATCAGCACCTCGCTCACGAGAGCTGCATGGATAAGGTGTCAGATGAGCTCCTGGAGCACCAGCGGAACCTTCCGGACAAACGGGGCCGTGGCCGGGACCTGGAGGAGTATCAGCTCAAGAAGGCGTACTTGCTCTACGAGGTGCAGAGAGAGAGAGAGAGAGAGAGAGAGAGAGAGAGAGAGAGAGGCGGCCCCTCCCCCTCCCTCTCTTGCAGTAGCAGAGCTTTACAAATGGTGCTTTGGGGGGGGAGGGGGGGAGTGCACGAGCACGGCTTCCCCCACTGCAGGGGAGGGGGGGATATGTGAAATCTCCCACATTCAGTGGGCAAAAGTGGCCCTGTAGCCCTTCCTGGGGCAGGGTTCCGTCAATGATGGCAAGCTGGGCATACGGTGCTGGATTGTAGCTAACTCGTTTTGTGTAGGGAGCTATTTTTCATCATTCCTCATTTGAAAGGCCTCCTAACAAGCTTGCAACACACCTTTTCCAGTGTCGCTGTTCAGCAACTAGGCCACATCTGTGCAGTTATGAATGTCTGGTTTTACATTCCCAGAACATATTCGTTGCATCTTTACTCTCGGGGGCTAGAGAGACAGGGGGACAGTCGGGGAGAAATCTCTGTTGCAGGATACAATCTGCCCTGCCCCGATCCCCATTGCTGGGCCAGGGACTTCCCTCTACTGCTTCCGATATAGACGGTGCGTCTCCTTTTCTTGTGCAGAAGCGCCGGTACGAGACATACGTGAGGCTCCTGGAGCTGAAGCTCAGCAGTGCCACGGAGGACCTGGACCAGTGGGAGGCTCAGCTGGGAGAAGCTGCAGAGACCTGCCCCGGCTTGCAGAAGTCCCATTCCAGCCCTTCCCTGAATGTGGAGGGGCTGCCTGCGGGCGTCAAGGTGAAGCGGAACATCTCCGAGCGCAGGACAGTTCGCAAAATCATCCCCAGGCGCAACAAGCATTTGCTGTGACAGCCTCCAACGCTGCCCTGCCGTGGGACTCACGCCTGACACCCTGTGGGGTCGCTGTGGAAGCAGGCACAACAGGTGGCGCTTGCAGTGCGTGGGCACCAGGTGGCGCCACAGCACAGCGTACAGGAGAAGGGAGCCCTTCCCGTGGGCGCCCTTCCCGTGGCGCCCTCGTGTCCAGGTGCTGCCATTGGATTGTCTCCGGACGGGACTTCCCAGGCTCCCCGCAGCGGCCATGAGCCGGATCAGCTTCCAGCCAGGAGACTCAGAGCAAGCCCTGGCTGATGCAGGGCTCGGCTTCTCCCGTCCTTCTGAACCAGTGCTCAATTGTGGCCGGCGGAGCTGCGCTCCTTGTGCAATAAACGGAGGCAGAGCTTGGACTGCGTAGCAAAGGCTTCTGGGAGTCCTTCCAATGGTACATGCAGGCGGGAATCGCCTGGCTCCCAGGGCCGCCTGGGCTCTGTGTCCACTGCCTCTCTGAACTGGCCAACTTGGGCAGCAGGCGGACAGGGTGGGGTGGGGTAGGTTTCCCTCCTTGTGGTGTGCCTGCTTCTCCTGCCTGGGGGCAACAGAGGTCAGGCAGTGAGAGAGCAGGAGGCGTGGCGAGCACGTGGGGCACAGGGGAGCAGCAGCAGCGGCTTTTTCCATGGAGAGGTAGTGATGCAGCGCCCCAATTGCCTAGGCTGGCAGCATGCAGCGCCCCTCTCCTGCCCCCGTCCCCGGGTTCTTCCCTATCTCCACTTGGCGGCCGGCCGGCCAGCAATCCAAAGGGCCGAAGGCTGTGTGTGGCCCAGCTGCTGGCTCCATAGGCCTGGCCACATCCTGCAAAGAGGCTCTGGGGGAGAACAGCTGCGGAACGGCATTCTCGGTGGAGCCCAGAGGGAGCAGAAGGGGCCTTGTGCCGAACAGGCCTGCGGGGAGGGGAGGGGGGGCTGGTGGGGGGGCAATGCTGCTGCCAACCTGGCCTCCCTCCTGCCACTTACATCCCGGGGGGGGGGGGGCTGGAAGTGGGACCAGGCTTGTGCTCTTTGCAGGAGGCAGCTTAGAGCCAGGAGGGAGCAGAAGGGGTTGGATGGGGGAGGAGGCTTCCTCTCCGTGCCCAAAGCCTGGCCATCCTGCTGCTTGGGAGATTTGGGGACTGTACAGGAGGTCCGAAGCAAAAGAGCAGGCCCAGAGGCCCCACTGCAGGGACCCCAGCTCCTCCTCTCTTTTGTGTCCCCCCCACCCACTCTGGAAATGTCTGCTGGGAGGGAGAAGCCGTGGTAGTGGCACCCACACCAGCAGGGGAGGCCAGGCTGGGCACAGCTCATGAAAGACCTCCTGGCCAATGCCCTGCCCTGTCTGGCCTTGCCCTGTCCCTCCTGTGCTTCCGCGCCTCGCCCTGCCTCCGGGTGCTCATGAGCGACCTCAGGGATGCCAGTCCATGAACGGGCATTGCAGCTGCCCCCCGGGGTGAAGGCAGAAGAGTCCTTGACCAGCAGGTGATGCCATGTGTGGGCAGGGGGCGAGAAGACCGGCAGCTCGGCATCCGCTGCTTCCAGACTAGCGGCTAGGATTCCTAACTGTCCATCTCTATTCAAGCTCTTCAGAGTAAACTGCGCTGACATCAAGGGGAGCGATAGTAGTTGGACAGCTGCCGAGGGCCCTACCCCACCGCCAGCAGGGGCCCACCAACAAGAGGGCCGTGAGCCTGCCCTTCCTCACCATGGCACCCTGCTTGTTGGCCTTCCTGCCTCTCTCTGGCCCAGGCAGCAGCCCTGGCAATGCCACGGCCTGCTTGCTCCCTGGCCCTTGGCCTCTCCGGCAAGCGAGTGGCAGCCATGATGGGGAAGAGAGGAGCAGGAGCAGCTGGAGATGACAGTGGTGAGAAGGTGGGGGCTCCCTGAAGGAGGGGAGCACGGAGGGGGCCCAGGGGCCCTGCAGAACAGGGGGCCACTAAGAGTGAAGGAGTTCTTGCAGTCTCCCCCCACCCACCCCCGCCATCCCTTACAGCAGCTGCTGTGACAGCTGTAAACTGCGGTTTGCTCCAAGGCTGCCGCGAGAAGAGAAAGGAGCTCCTAGGGGAACGAGGGGGGGGTGGGGGTGGGGGTGGCAGTGCCCGGGACACCATTGATTCGGCAAGGCATCACAGGGCTCCATCGCACCTACTTTCCCCCTCTGATTTGCGTCCACGGTTTCCTCCTCCCGCTTCCTTAGCAAGTCGAGCCCTGGGCACTTTCACATCTGTGTGGTTGCACTATTTCAGCTCGTGTATCTTCCCACCTGTATCGCTACTATGCCAGCAAACTCTCCCGCCCCGCCCCCTACATTCTCCTTCCCCCTGCAGTTAATGTTTTATAGTTTTAGAATCTTTTTTTTATTTCTGCGCAAATACAATAGTACGGCAGCCTGAAGCTGCACAATTACAGTAAAACAACACACTATGCTTTCTCCTAAAATCATATTAAACAACATAAGTAAAGAAAAAGTATTACAATTAGTGTTTGGAGAAGCTTGTGGTCAGTGTTGGCATGGCAAGGGGAAGCCGGCATTGTTCTGGTCAGGAAACCTAGACATGCCTACTCTGGAGTAAGAGCCATAGAGTTGAATGGGACCAAGGCATGGGTGGCAGCGTCTCCATGGGGTGTTCAGGCGAACCTCCCCATTCATGGTTGAGTGGAGGACCGCCCTGCCTCCTCTTTTGTTAGTGAGGCCGCCCTTTCACACACACGCCTCCAACAAAGAACAGGATGGTCCGATATAGTGAAGGGACAGCTATACATGGGAGGGAGGGGCAGCTTTATTGCGCACTGAGGGAGGGAAATGGACTTTCCCCACTCCAAAATAAGATGGAACACAGAGGGGAAGAGGCGAAATGAGCACAGGACAGGGGCGGCGTCATGTGAGCACCATGCTGCAAAAACACATACCAGGCATGGCGAGAGTGCGATAAATCGTTGGTGTGATGGAGCTCAAAGAGTTTCTGAGCTCGTGCAGAGTGCAGGAGGGGGGAAGCGGGCAAAAGGCAGCCTTCCGGCCATTCCCTCACCTTTCTGCCGGGCTATTCATCACCGCTGTGTGCACTCTAAAACGCAGCAGCAGCAGCAGCATCTCCCAGCCCAAGGGCTTTTTCCGACTGGCAAAGCTGGGGGTGGGCAAGGGGAAGAGCAGCCTCCGCCCTTTTGCTTGGCACATGCACGTCCTGGGGCTCCATCACAGGCTGGCGTAGGAAGGGCTTGGCAGGCTCCATGCAGCCCTGCCGGGCCCACACCGATGCCCAGGGTCACTGCTGCACGGAGAGGCTCAGGCTGGGGCGCAGGCCCAAGGGGGCTCATGCACCGAGGCCCAGAGCGCACGGGCCCAGTGCCTGTGCCAGGCTGCAGCTCCTGGGCTGGGGGGGGGGGGGGGTGAAGGGAGAGAGGGGGGTGCTTGGCATCTCCAGATGCAGCAGCGGAGAGGACAGAGGCAATGATCCTTCAAATTGCCACATCTGTATAATCTGCCTTTTATTTTCTGGTCCATGAAGTTTTATTTCCTATTCTTTATTCACCTGCCTCTGCCTGTGCCCCCGCCTCCCTCCCTCCCTCCCTCCCTCCCTCCAGTGTTTGAGACCCGAAGCGCTGAGAAGCGCTCGGCTGGTGGCAGGCAAAGGCTGGCGAGGCGAAAGAAGATGCTCTTCACTCGCTCCGCAGCCTGGCTGTTGAGTCAGGCACACTGGAGGGCCCGTTGCCCTAACCTTTTCCCTCGGATACCAGCTTGGCCTGGAGTGGTTTGCGGGCTGGCCAAGCCCTATCCACCCAGAGCTGCCCAAATCCAGAGAGTGAAAAGGCCATCCTCCTCCTCCTCCTCCTCCTTCCAGGCCTGTTTCCAGGTGCCCAGGGCAGAACACACTTTTCTCCCTACTCTCCTTTTATCCCAGGGAAATGGGTGAGGCTGAAAGGGCCCCGGCCGGGGTCATCCAGTCGGCCTTTGAACCTGGGCCTCCTCCCCAGCCCTCACCACTGCACTCTACCACACAGGCTCCGAAAGCAATCGAGCCACCCTGCCCTGCTGCTTAGCATTTGCACAGGGGGAGACAGAATACTGGCCCCACCCCAGTTAGGAGGCATCCAGCCCAAGGGTAGCCGGTCCTGCCCTGAGCACCCAGCAGCCACCTCCATCTGGCTGCAGCGGTTTGACCCCACAGGACAAAGGGCTCAAAGCTCCATGACTCCAGCATGCAGAAGGGAGCCTTTGGCATCGCCCGGACCCTGCCTTGCCTACGTTTTACTCCTCAACAGCAGGAATGTGGCTGATGCTTTCCTGGAGGACCGGGGGCAAGGCAGTGGGACACCTCAAGCAGCAACCCCCACCCTTTTGTTGTGGAAGCTATCCCTGGATCCCTGTTCCGCCTGCAGGCTGGCAACACTACTCTCCCTCTTGGTGCAAGAGCCTAGATTTGGCCCACAGCCTCCGGTGGCAGACCCCTCCCTCCAGTCTTGAGGAGGTCTGCTGCAGAAGGCGCTCGGCCACATATGTGCTGCCTTTCCCCACTCCAGCCCGCTGGCCGGAGCATGAGAGGCAGAATGTGCCCAGGGAGCGCAACGCACCCTTGCCCTGTCCAGATGGGCCCTGGCTGTTTCTCCTCTCTGCTCATTATAGGGATGGTCCCCTGTTGTTGTTGTTGTTCCTCCATCATGTAGAAACGAGTGTGCTTGTTAGGACTTGACTGGCTTTGGCTGGTAACGTCTTCAAGTGGCTTTTAGAGACTTGACCTGAGACGGGTTTGGATCAAGAGTTTTGAACATAAAATGTAGTGGAGCAGGAAAACATACGAGTGAGAGGAAAAGACAGAAGCAGGCAGCTTCTGAAGTGTAACTAATTTTCTGCTTTTCGTTTCAAATCAGCTTATTTCCTTATTTATGAGCTGGAATTTGCCAAACCCTCTTCAAGCATTTTATCACCCGCACAAGCATAGCCAAGTCTGCTTAATGAGTTGCATAGATTGCTGCATTTCCTTATCAGGAAGAGGGAATAAACTACGTTTCAAGAACTAGAATATCTAAACCATGGCATTAGCATTGCAATCACTTCTGGAGTGGGGCTACAGCTGATTTATCATGGCGTTGAATTGGACTGACAGGACAGTTAAGGCTTAGAGGTGCTGGAACCTTTCAGATCCCTAGGTCTGGCTGGAAGATTTGGTTTTAGGATCCAAAGGGTTTACTTCCGGGTGGGCCCCTCCCAGCACTAGCCAGTCATGGCTTTCCTGGTTTGGGCTGCATGCAGAGTTTCAAAGCAATTTCTATACTAGGGGAGAGCAGCCACCCAGCCCTCCGTGGGCCGAACAGCGTCGGAGGTGCAGCCGTGCCCTTTGAGGGCAATTGGGGTGTGGCTGCATCTGCTGACCTTATTTGGTTTCTGGCGGGCCCATTGGAGGATGATCCTGATGTGTCCACCTGGAGCCAGGTTCATCGCCAGGTTCACCTTCTCCTGCCTTTGGAGAAGCAGTGCAGTGAAGCTGCTTTGGCCGTCCCGGGTCTTCTCCCAGGCTTGCCCCAGGAGTTGTTGGCTCAGTCCCAGACTTCCCCCATGTGGCCACTTCTCCACCCACATCCCCTGCTGGTGTCTCGCCTCGGATATTGCCGCTGTTGCCGCTATTAATGTGAGGATCTGTCTGGGGGTGGTGCTTGGCTTCCAAGCCACGCCCTATGGAGGAATCCTGGCAGGTTGCTGGGTGGGCAATCTCTGTGGACCGGATTACGCCCATGGGCTGAAGTTTTCCCTCCGCTTTTCTACACCATTACAGAGCTTTAGGGCACTTCCAGACAAGATTTTTATCACACCATCACAGGACTTAAAGGGGGTCCAAGTGATGATGTCTCGCACTCATAACCCTCCATGGCTGTCTCCTTCCTGTGGAATATGTGAAAGAGCTGCACAAGGCCTTCTGGGTGGCGGCACCCTTGAACGCTCTTCTCTGCTTGCATCCCACCATTTGCCCTCCATGCCAGTTGGCAAAGTCTGCCAGGATTCACCTCTTTTCACTCATTGCAAAATTCTTCCTTTCTGGCACGTGCAGGTATGCCTGTGTGTACCTACGCACACGTTTTTATCAGCACAATTGCGCAAGAACAAAATACACATATTACCCCAATGGCTGTGCCTGGTGCAGCGTGGAGCCTCATGCTGAATTTCTACCATGAGGCATGGCTGGCTGTAATCCTGGGGTCTCCAGTGAACACCAGGGCACCCACGCGGGCTTGCCCAGGGGCTTGTAGGGGCTCTGCTTGCCCCTCTCCTGAACAGTCACCACCTTCCCCCAGTCTTGAAAAGCAGGTCGTGCTGAAAGAGGGGCCCACGAGTGACATTTGTTCTTACTTCCTCTCTCTCAGCTCTAGATATTTGTCAAGACTGTAGACCAGCAGACAGCATTGTGACCAAGAGGAACGGTGGGGAAGCGTCAGCTTAGAATGTTTTAAAACACAGACAGACTGACCAGCAGACAGACAGAAAAAGGTAAGTGGTGAGTGGACGAGCAGAATGACCCAATTGGCCAGGCTGACAACTGTATTTCAAGGCTGAAAGAGACCAGGAGTCCCGGACTGCATCGCAACCGTTTCATGTGTGCCAACTGAGCCTGTAACAGCTTCAGAATGCTTTGGGACACAGTGAGGGTTACTACATAGATGAATGAGCCCAAAGTTACTTCAGATTCCGTCCCACCCTCCTTTGCAGTGCTCAGTCCTGTTGTGTGGAGTAATACACTCTAAATGCCATTTAAAAAACAACAACAACACGTTATTGTATATTTTAGTTCCACAGCAGTCAGGATAACTAATATTGTTTACTTAAAACTTTTGTTTGCGCCCTTTTTTAAAAACAGAGATTTTATGGGTGTGGGTTCATTGGTGTTGTAGTGGCCAGAATGTTTGAACTTATTTTTTACCAGGTGTCTGCCATTTTACCTGTTGAATTTGAGATCGAATTGTAATGGTCACAATGGTCATAGTTCCTATTAGAAGTCATAACTTTTTTTCTGTGGCGGGTCAAGGATAGTTTGGGAAGATGGGTTTCCCTCATTCTGTTTGGCACCATTGATGAGACACATCTGACCATACTTGCCCCTAAAGGACAGACAAATACGTTTATTAACCACATGGATCAAAATGTTCAGATTAGAAAACATCAAGGAACCACTGCAGAGAGTGAGCACACAGAACACCTAAAACACCAAGTATGCACTCTGGGAGTCCTCCTGGACACTGCATGGCCTAGTGAAGCTCAGCTGGCATTTTACTAACTTCTCACCTGGAGAGGATGAACCTTGCCTTGGTTATTCACTGGTGCACTGGTGATGTCCAAGATAGACTACTGCAATGTGCTGTATGTGTGGAGGCCTTTGAAGCTGGCTCAGAAACTTCAGCTGGTGCAGAATGCCCAGGTGTTGCTGGGGGTGAGGCTGTCAAGTCATAGATGGGCCTATACTGCACCAGCTGCACTGGTCACCAGAGCATTTCCATGCCCATTTGAAAGTAGTTTTGACCTTTAAAGCCTTAAACTGAATTAATTGAAGGCCAGCTTTCACCCATATCAGCCTGCGAAATCTTTAAAATCAACAGTGGAGCCCCTTCTCATTTGCCCACTTTTGGGAGCAGCTAGGTGGGCAAATTCACAGGTTTCCGCAGTGGCTTCACATTTCTGGTACAGGTTTGTCATCGGGGGTCTGTAAGGCCTCCAACATTGTAGGGTTTTAGGAAGTCCCTGGAAACCTACTTGTTTACTTCGGCCTTCTCCTGATGAAGTGTGTGCGTGTTTTACTGTTGTTTTAAAATTTGTTGTTTTTATAAAATTATATCCATCTATATAATTGTTGTAAACTAGTTTGGGAGGGCTCCTGCCCTAAACGGTGGCCTAGACGTATTTTAAATAACTAAATACATGGAAGAATCAGTGGGAAAAGATGGAAGACCAGAAGTAGATGGACGATGGTGTCCAGACTTCTTCCCCCTAAGTGAATGAGGCACAGGGCAATTCCACTCATTTCTGTATTTATGTTTATATTACATTCTGGATCACCCAGTAGCCGAAGTCTTCCGGGTGGTTCACAAAACAAACCATAAAACCATAATACTGCCATTCCTGCAGCACCATCATTACCCACCTCCAAATTAAAATAACAACATAATGTTGCAAGATCCTATTTGGAGGGAGGAGCTTGCAACAAGACGCAGCGTCCACGCTATCTTGATTTTACTTTTTTACTTCTTGAAATACGTAATGATCTTGGCCAGCTGGCACATGATCCTGCACAACTTGAAGACTTGGATCTGTGAACCCATCTGTGTGTACTCTGCTGCTTGAAGCGTGTCCTCCTCTCCCCTTCCCCCTCTGCTGGCCAAAGGAACCAGAGTGTCTTCAAACTACTGGTGCGCAGAAGTAGAGAGCGGGTTTCGCTCCCACCCTCTCTGGGCTCAGTTCGGTTATAAAAACACCGATCGTTGCAGCCTGGTTTGGCTTGGAGTCCGCTCAGGTTTTCCTGGCAAATGGGGATAGGGTGAACTGATGGTAACATTTTATTTTCACAACATCCCTGTGTGTTGGGTTAGGCTGAAAGAGAGAATCCCCTGGAGCCAAGTGGCCCCAGTGGTATTGAGTGCCTTCTACTAGGTTCAGTTGGTGGCCCAGCTACCAGACAGGGATAACCCGGCTTTAGTACTCTATGCTCTGGAAACCTCCAAGTTAGAGTATTGCAACGTGTGCTGCGTGAGGCTGCCTTTGAAGGCGGTTCATAAGCTCCAGCTTGTGCGGAATGAGGTGGCCAGTTTGATAGAAGGCGCCAGATGGACCGAACATATCACACCAATTCTGGCCAACCTGCAGTGGCTGCCTTTATGTTTCTGAGCCTAATTAAAAGGGCTGCTTTTGACCTATACAGCCTTGCATGGCTTGGGGCTGCAATACCTGATGGAGTGCCTCTCCCAGTATGAACTTACACAACGACCTTCATCTGAGCCCCCTTTTCGAGTGCAGCAAACTGGCCTTGCTAGTATAGTCCCCCATGAAGGATGAAGTTGTTAATCTTGAATATTCAAAGCCAGATGTCAGTTTTTTAAAAAATAAGTTTGTTAGTCATCACTGTCTTTAAATTCAAGTTTCTTTTAATGGCTGAATCATCACAAATTACATTTTCAGTATGATTTTCAAGATGTAGCCCCCCCCCCAAGCAATTGGGATTAAAGAAGAAGAAGAAGACGAAGAAGAAACAACCCTCCACTTCTTAACATAAAAGTGCCGAGCTCAAGAGGTTTTCAGTAGATCATCTTCTTTGCCAGCACAGTTTTAGTACTATCTTCATCCCGGGTACCTGTAGCTAGAGAGGCAAATCCCAGTCCTTGCAGGGTTCCTGGAAGTTTCGTCTGACATCTGTATCCACACTTGCTGTCTGCCAGTGGTGCACTGCAGGCGAGAGCAGTGAATACATGGCCTGGCCGCTTCATGGTGCATATTCTGCGGCTGAGTTACATGTCTGTGAACCTGACTTAGACTGACCCAGGCCAGTGGTCCACCGAACAGCCCTTTCCAGCCCTTCCACCAACCGGGAGATAAGGACATTCTGCACAGACTCTACCATTGTGTGTGGGCCCTCCCCAGCTAGAAGCTTCTCCTCCTCTTCCTGTCTTCTTTTGCCAAGAGGTGGGAAGAGATGGGATTCTCCATCTTCCAAAAGCAATCATCTCTAAAACAAAAAGCAAGGCTCACCACCACCTTTTCTACAAGCACCACCTTGAAGGCCAATTCTGGTACTCGGGAGAGCAGGTCTTACATGCCCTTAATATAAACAGGGCTCATTTAGAGGGTTAAGAGATGCAGGAGAACAACGTCCAGTTAGTTGGAGACAAGAAGAAAACCCACATCCATTTCCCAGAGGTGAAGCTTGTGGACAGTATATACAATGTGAAGCACAGACATACGTGGATGGCAACAGGTGCAATTCAACATCCAGCATTGGTCCTGCCACGTTTCACCGCCAGATGCTTCAGTCTTCCGCTCACACGGCCATCCCAGAGCCGCTCAGGTCCTGACAATCCTCAGCAAGTCCTGCCTTGGCAGTTTGAAAACACTCTGCCAGCCTTAATGTACAAGGGGATCTCTGCAAAGGGAGGTGTTTAGCATGAAGAAGGATCAGGCCCTATTAGAGCACCTAATGGAAGAGGATGAGAGTGATCAAGAAGCGTGAGGAAAGTGTTGCATGTGCATTGCTCCATGACAGGGCCTAATCCTGCTGTAGTCTTTGAGACACATGGATTAAGGAAGTTGCTCTCAGTGGGACTTCGGGGTGGTGCATGATGGAGGAAGGTTGGGTAGTCGGTTGAGAAACCTCGTTTGGAGAACTGGACAGCAGGACAACAGCTTTTACTTTGCCCAGATCCTGCCTACAGCTTTGTGCTTCCTACGCCTGTCCTGGCCCCATGCACTCCTTTGTTTCCTGCCTCGTCATTTCCTGACACCACTCATGTCAATGGTCATCAGTGGAATTCCCTTGTTTTGAGTGCAAAGTCTCAATGTTCCTTTTCTGTCTGCAGCGGTGTCTGTTTAAGACCACTGTGTTGCCTTGTACAGTGCTGCATTGACCTGGGGTGCTTTAAACTGGATTCCTGTGCTGTGGTGGTGAGGGGTCTGACCTGATGGGCTAAATCGCCCCTCCCAACTCTAGGATTCTACTATCTGCATCTGCTCCTTTGCAGGTGTTTCTGGGATTCTGGCTCCTTATTTGTCGAGCTGCACTTGTGCCTTCCCAGATGGCCAAACGGGAATGGCTGAGAATCCCTCATAAATAAGGGGCAGTCAAGATCCCATTGGCTGAGTGCAGAGCAGCAGAGTGTTGGATACTCTCTTATGTGGTAACTGGTAGCCCGCCTCTCTCTCTCTCTCTTCCAGTTCTTCCCACACCTTCAGCTGTCTTGATGCAACAGAGAACAATCGTAAAGGGACTCATTTAACTTCACTGGTTTATCTTCCTCCTTTTATAGGTGTTTCAATCCTGGCCATACTTCATTCCGGTGTCTATGGACTGAGAAAACACCAGTCCGTGGGGCTTGCTTCCCCCTCTCAGGGCTTCTTTCCTTTGATGTCCTGATGTCCATTTCTCCCACCTTGCCATGTTTCCATCAGCTTGCTGCTCTCCATGGTCCCCTATTCATCCCACCTTGCCCATCTTCCTCCCAACCCCATGGCTAGCTGAGTGGCTCGCACACCCATGTAAATATACCCTTATGCAGCTGGCGGTTTGGCTTCCACTGGGCATTCTTCTGTTCAGGAACTGTGCCGGCTCTGAGCATTGAGCCACAAGCTTCTCTCTCTCTCTCTCTCTCTCTCTCCGTTTTTGTTGTTGGACAATAAATAAAGGGTGTGTCTTCTGTTCTTGCTCCTACAGCAACTGCATCACCTATAGGTGGTCATACGTAGAGGTAGGGGGTACAGATCCCCGTGAGGGTGAATTGTAATAATATGGGGAACCTGCTGGACAAAGAGAAAAATGCCCATTAGCCAGGGTTAACCATTGACTCCCGCTCAGTACACCCACCCTCCCCACCTCTCCACAGGCCTCACATTAAGCCACCATCTTTTGCTACGGCCCTCAGGTCTCTTTGATTGGCTGTCATAATCTACCGTATACTCACAGCCTATTTCCTCCCCTTCTACATGTGGGCAATCAAAAATATTTTCATCTCCTCCCCTTGGGATGATTCCCAGCTCCTGTTGGTTTTTCCCCAGGATTTTAGTTAGGGTGACCATATGGAAAGGAGGACACAGGGCTCCTGTATCTTTAACAGTCGTATAGAAAAGGGAATTTCAGCAAGTGTCCTTTGTATGCATGCGGCACCTGCTGAAATTCCCTCTTCAACATGACAGTTAAAGCCACAGGAGCCCTGCCCTCTTGACCAGATACACATTTAAAATAAAAAATAAAAAATTAGGGATTTCCATTCAGGTTCTTTTGTCAAATATTAGAGTGTGACATTTCTAGCATCAGATGTAATAAGGGTTGTTTTGGCAGCCATGAGGGCTAATCTTGTAATGAATAAATGAATAAATCCTTCACCAGTCACAGGAAACACTAGATGTGCTTCTGTTCCAAAAGACCCCTACAGGCACTGCTCATGCAAATGACTCAAAATCAGGGAACTCATTCCTATGGCCAGGCAGTTGTTGGAACTGGGAGTTGGCAAAGACCAGTCCAGAAGTGCAGCAGACAGAAACTTGTGCTCTGCGGGCCATTTCCCACCCAGTATTTAGAGCATGTCTGCCCATCCAGAGGCTTCATGTTGCCAGCCAATAGCAGGTGCTGATGTTGCTTCCCCCTCTCTTTTTCCTTACTGAACCAGAGGCCTGGTCACCACAGGCTGCCCTACGACTTTTAGTTGGGCACAATACACAAGCCGCCAGGGTCAGCTGATCGCATTTCCTGTGTGAGGATACTCACTCAGTAGGGCAGCATTGGGGAAGCGCCAGTTTTCTCCATAGCTTGCATAAGGGGTGTGGCTGTAGGCATTCCCAGAATAATCGCTTCCTGCTGGAGACAGAGAAAGAGTGAAAGACACCAGAAAGGAAGCGACTGAAGAAGACCCACTTATTGTACAGTAGAGCTTGCTAGACAACCATGACATGTAGGGTTTCCCTAAAGCTACATATCTTTTTCGGTAATCCATCTAAACTAAGTTGCCAAATTCTCTCATTGCCCTCTCTTACCCAGCTCAGCTGGTTGAATGTCTCATAGAATCATAGAATAGTAGAGAGTTGGAAGGGGCCAATAAGGCCATCGAGTCCAAGCCCCTTGAATGCAGGAATCCACCCTCAAGCATCCATGACAGGTAGCTGTCCAGCTGCCTCTTGAATACCTCTAGTGTGGGAGAGCCCACCACCTCCCTAGATCATTGGTTCCATTGTCGTACTGCTCTAACAGTCAGGACGTTTTTCCTGATGTCCAGCCGGAATCTGGCTTTCTGTAACCTGAGCCCATTATTCCATGTCCTGCACTCTGGGATGATCGAGAAGAGATCCTGGCCCTCCTCTGTGTGACAACCTTTCGAGTACTTGAAGAGTGCTATCTTGTCTCCCCTCAGTCTTCTCTTCTCGAGGCTATTGGTGTGAAAGCAAAATGGAGCCACCCAAAAACGAGGGAGCAGTTTCTACATATTTAGGGAGGGGGGCCTCCCTAAGTATGGAGAAATCTGTAGATTTCTGATTTTATAAATACTTTTTATAAACAAAACAAAACAGCCTGACAAGAACTGATGAGCTTATAGATTGTTGATGACAATTGAACTTAGAGAGAGAATGAGAGAGACAGAGAGAAACCAGAAGTCAGGCAGTCTGTGTTAGTCCATCAGTTAAGTCTATGGTTGAGAAGAGACACAGAATATTTGTGCTATATAATACATCAGGAGAAGGGAGGAAGAGAGATAAAGTATCCTGAATTCGTTCCCCACTTCTTAAATGTTTCTTCCCTCACAGCATGACCATGCTATGCTCTACCAGGTTCCCGTACTGTTTCATCTCTCCTCTTTCACTGCAAATGTTTTGTTACAATTCTTTCCTCCAATAGCAGAAGAGCATCATCAGAAGAGCGTTTCATTGCACGCCCGTTATTGGGCACTCACGGATTCTCGTGGGTCCTTCTCACGTTGTCATCGTCTGTGTCCTACGTGCCTCCCGCCCCTTCTAGCCTTCTTTGCGTGACAAAAAGTGACCCCAGTAAAGCTGAATTATTTTTGAGATGGAACTTGCTGCTATCCCCTGCTGTGAGCAGGAGAAGCAGCGTAATCAAAACAGCCCACTGAATGGGCCACGTGCACATTGTTTACTTCCTCTTTCGAAAGCGGAAGTATTGAGGGACAAACATGCAGGTGGAGAAGCGACGGTAAGCAAACGCGATTTTCCTCGTGTGACGACGCTCTCAGGTACCAGTCAGTTTGGAAGTGAAAGGGAGCCCTCCCCCAAATAAGGAAGTGGCCTCTTCACACTTGGGGGGGACCCTAAGCATGCAGAACTACATATAAGTATTTGTAAATTAAAAGAAAAAGACAAAAAGAAAAAGAAAACCTCTGAAAGACAGCTGAGACTGAGAATGTTACATGTCAGAAATCCGGGGGTGGAGGACTCCTAGTGGTCATAATCCAAAAGCATCATAGAACTTTGCCATCTTTTCCTCTTTAACATTTTTTTTTTTTTTTGTGGAAAGAAAAAGACAGAAACAGGAGGGAAACACAGGAGGGTGACTAGTGCAGACAACCTTTTCTGGAACCACCCACCCACCTCGTGAAATTGGCATGATGAAAGCCTCAACTGGAAGCATCTCTGGTCTGACTCTTGAGGAGAACTTTGGAGAAGTATTGCAACTAGGGCTGTTCACGGATCCAGATCCCGAATCCAGAGCGGAACGGGCTGATTCGGGCGATCTGGATCCGAGTCGGATCAGATCGGGGCCGGATCAGATGCGAATCCATGCACAGCACTCCCTCTTGCTCTCCCCCGCTCTCCCTGCTTACCTGCTGCCTCCTCCGCGTCGTCCTGCCGTCTTCCTCTCTCCTCGCTGAGTACTGCCACATTTCCCACTCGCATCGGGGAGAGGGGGGGAGGGAGGGGAGAGTGGGAGGGAGTGCTGTGCATGGATCCGGATTGGATCCAGATCCTAGTCGGATCGGGCCCGATCTGGATCTGACAGATCCAGATCCAGATCGGATCAGGGGGTCCGTGCACAGCCCTAATAGCCACTGCCCTGTGTTATCCGAATCGTTGAAAAACAAAGCCACTCTCAAATTTGCAGCCGTAAAGTCTGCAGAATAAATGTTCTCATACATCAAAATAGAATTCATTCTTTCATAATGGTTAGATTCAGTAACAGCAATTCAGGCAAATCAATACAACTGAATGATGAATGCTATTGTTCGCTATGTTTCAGATTAAATATGTGTAGTTCCTTGGGAATCTTATGCCAGATCACTGGTGCAGCCAACTCCCAGGGCTGCACACTGAAGCAGCCCCCAGGCCAGGGGCAGGTCGAGTCAAGCAAGAGACACGTTTGCACACCTGAGGGGGAAGGCTTGACTCACCCCCCCATGGGGGGGCAGGTTTGTGGTTCTCTTGCCTTCCTGAGATAAGTGTTTGGCTAAGTCTCCCTCATGAGGTGCTCTGTTGGCTGAAGGGAGCATGTGGACTAGTAGCCAGCAAGGCATGGAACTCTGTTTAGATCACCAGATCCAAACATAAAAAAAATAAGGGCTACTCTGATGTCTGGATTATGGGCTCCTCGTTCTGTCCTATGGAAGTGACATCTCTGGAATGAAGGGCCAACTTCAAGCAGAGGATGTCTGCAAAGGCTAAGCAGCTCACATTTATCCTGAGAACTGCCCATCGTTGCTCAATGACGCTGTTCCTGTTGTCCCTTCTGGAGGTGGCAGCCTGGCCCTAGGTGGGCCTACCAGGAGGGCAGAAGGACAGCCATCGAAGTTGCTGTGGGTGCAGAACACCTCTGAGTTCTGGTTCAGGAGGCAGCAGCTCAGCCAGCCTCACAGCGCCTCTACATTAAGGGAAATGGTTTTGTTTACCAGGGGCTGTGGGGCTCCCCTGGTTCTTCAGAGTGATTGATTACACTGGAGGAGAGCGGGTGACAAGGCAGGCGCTCCTGCTGTTTCCTGGGGCTCCTTTAAAGGTTTGAATTGAGGGGGTGCCCCCACCCCACCCCAGCATGTGTGCAACGGAGGGGAGGGGGAAGGCTTGCCTTGGTAGGTTAACGTGTGCTGTACTTTTTCCTCACAGCCCCCAGGAAAGCCAGGGGCCAGGGCTTACTTCTCAGTAGATGTAAGATTGTGTTGGAAATCTGCAACCCTCGGCACACTTACGTGGGAGTAAGCGCTTCATTGAACACAATGGGACTTACTTCTGAGTAGATGTAAGAGTGCTCTGTAAGTTTGCAACCCTCGGCACACTTCACCAAGTGCTGCAAGCATATAAAGGATTTCTGCTGGAATTCCCTTTTCAATGCAACTGTTAAAGATACAGGAGCCCTGTCCTCCTTTCCATAGGGTCACCCTAGTTCCAAGCCTGCTGTAACACCAGGGAGCATCCTGATGATTTGCTGTAGGCCCAGGACTTGCAAAGAGAGGCAGGAGCAGCAGCGCTGAACCTCTTCCCTATCCACACTGACTAGGTGAGCCTTAGCCAGGCTCACATGTTACACAGCAACTCCCCAGCAGTTATCCTAACATTACTTGCATTTTGTATGCCCTCCCCACCCGCTCACGGCCACCAAGCCATTAAAAGGAGACACTCCTGTTCCTACCAGACAAGTAATAATCACACCGTCTTTTCTCAACTGGTCCAAGTAGATACATTATCTCAATAATCCTTACACTGATCCTGTAAGGTGGGATAATATCATCACCCCAAAATTACATATGAGCATAGGCATGCGCAGCTCATTTCATTAGGGTGTGCACCTGAAAGGCCCTGATTGGGGGCAGTCGGGGGGTGAGAAATCGTGCTTTCCAGGGCCTCCGGAAAGTGCGTAGTTCCCCCAGGGATGCTAATGGTGGCTTTCCAGAGGCTTTCCCATCCTTTTAAAAGCCCCGATTCAATTGGGAGGGGGCAGGAAAGCAGAGGTGGCCCTGGAAAATTAGGATGTGCCTGAGCACACTCAGCACGCCCTGCGCGCACACCTATGTGTGAGAGAGAGAGATTTGTCTTTCTATTTCTCTTTGGATGCAGGCATAAAGAACAGTTTTGTCTCCATTTGTCTCCCTCCACAGGAGGGAGGGACGTCACTGCTGGTGAGGGTGGGGGAGGGCAGAAGCCTGAACAGGGGTGGGATGGGGGGGGGGAATTCAAGGGGCACTTGATTGAGTGTTCTCATTACAAACCCTGTAAAAACAGCCCCCAATCTCTCCTTTCTTCTCCTGGCCAATCTCATTTCACGCTTGAGGGGAGCGAGCACGCAGGGGGAGAAGATTCTGTATTCTCAACGCCACATTAAGCACATCTCCAAGGTAACACAGGAACACGCCAGCTCAGCATGTCCGCCCAGCCCAAGGGAATGGCGCTAGCTTGCCAGCATTTCCAAGCTCTCCAGGTAAGGCGTCATTGCCAGCTCACATCCAAGGCAGCCAAGTCAGCTTATATACCAGCCAGAAGGCAGGACTGTGGTTTCAAGGGGCTGCCAGGTGGTCGTCTCACATTGCATCCATCCTGCATCCATCGCACTGATTCAGAGTTCGTTTCTGGGCTCAATTCAAAGTTCTGGTAATAACCTTTACAACCCTAAATTGTCCAGTGTCAGGGTTATTTTAAGGAGTGCCTTGGCTCTCTGGAGCATCGTTAGCAAAGATCCAATTAATGGGTACCAGGGACAATTAATGGGTACAAGCTCCCACCCCTTTCCCTTTTTACATAATGTTTGAAAATATTGTTATTCTGGAAGGCATTTTTACTTTGCTTATACTGTGTTCTGCTGTTTTTTAATTGCTGCTGTGTTTCAGTGCTTTATTTGTTATAATATATTTGTTTTAGTGGAAGCTGCTCTGGAAAAGTAGTTTGAAAAGAGAGATATAAATGCCTGCAATAAACCAACCAACAAGAGGCTGCTCTGAGTGAAAGGAAGGAGAGAGCATCGGCCAGCAGAAGACTGGGTGCTGCTAAGGGGAGAGCCGGCATGAACGAGAAGCTTTCAGAGTCTACGAAAACCAGCTTACTCTACTGGTCTGGTTTGGTGCTACAGCTGCGCGTCCACCTTGTCCTATGCTCTATGTGTCGCCCGATACAAACTGTTCTTGTGGTGCATTAACCAATCTTGGTACAGTGACTCCAGAGTTTCCACATGGAGCAGAGACACCATCCTGTGTTAATGTACGTAAGGAAAGAATACTGGTGGGCAATAATGCCAGACTGGTTAATCCAGCATCCCTGAGGTTTTGTTGACCAATTGGAGGCTGCAACATGAGGGCTCCTGCATTTGCCTTCTGAGAGCCATTTCGTTCCAAGAAAGGAAAGGAAGTCATTCAAGATGGTCTTCTCAGCATGAGTGGCAGCTTTTGTTTATGACATTGTGATCTTAAACGTCCTCTCTTGACTTCAAAAGCCAAGGAGGAGACCCTGCCTCCCTCACAACAGCCCAGGGGTGCAGGAGAACCGGTCCAATGTGTAAAGCCTGACCCTGTGCATATAGATGTTCAGGGAGAAGTCCCACTGTGCTCAGAAGGGCTTGCTCTCAGGAAAGTGTGCATAGGATTTGCAGCCTTAATTGCCCTTTTGTCCTGTTTTAAAATGATAAATGTCTATACTAATTTATACTTATAAAGGTTGATACATTTGGGACGTTGACTGAAGATAATATTTATTTATACTACTTTTATATCACTTAATATCCTAAGATCAGGCAGGAATATTTCCAGCTATACCTGGAGATGCCACCAGGGATTGAACCTGGGACCTTCTGCTTGCAAAGCAGGGGCTGTACTAGTGAGCCACGGCCCTTCCCTGAAGTCTAATCAGGAGCTTACCACTGCATGGATCACATTAGCTGGGGTATTCCTATCAGGAATGGGTGTAGTTGGTGCACCCAATGGGTCCTCTTGTCCACTCAGGTCACCTGATCCCTCAGTGCAAAGATGGATTTAGGACCTATGCACCTGCTCTCCATTCAGAGAAAGCAAATAACCAAATTCCCAACCCTCAGAACCACCCAGCCTTAAGGTCTCTGTCTTATCAGGATTCAGCTTTAGGCTGTTAACTCTCATCAAACCCATTACTGCATTTAGGAACCCATTCAAAACATGAATTGTCTCTCCATGTTTTGATCACAGAGAAATAGAGCTGGGTGTCATCATCAGTACACTGGACAACTTGATCCAAATCTCCTAATGGTAGCTTACAACAGCTTCATATAGATGTTAAACAACATTGGGGCAAAATAGTGCCCTGTGGTACCTCACAGCTCAACTGCTAGAGAATGGCCAAGGCACAGTCACCCAATGTTATTCTCTGTAACCAACCCTGCAAATAAGAGTTCAATCACTGTAAAATGGTGCTCCCAACTCATGGAAATAGTCCATGAGGATACCAGGATCAACACTGAGAGATCAAGTCATCATTCAGGGTAACCAAGGCCAATTCAGTCCCAAAATCCAGACTGGATCCATATTATCAGTTTCATCCATGAGCACCTGCAGCTGAGAACCAACATTCTCTCAAGTACCCCCCAAAAGTGGGTATTTGTGACTGGATGATAGTGTAGAAGTCAGCATGAAGGTGAATGATTTTGTCCTCCACGTGTTTGGCAAACCTGGATACAAATGAAGGCAGCGAAGTAAACCTGCTTTGCCACCTTCACTGCCATGCAGTAGATATGATAATGTGCTCTCACGCATGTTCAGTCAACCTCAAGACTCATCTTGAGACACTCGCAGCTCAGTCATCTTCCAGCCTCTTTCATTGTCCAGAACTACCTCGTAAATCAGGGAGCCACCCAAACTCCAAGCCAAAGAGGGTGCTCTGGAGTGATTGTGAGGAGCCCTCCACTCCCCGCCATTCTGCAGCGCAATAAGAGCCTCAACAAAATCACCAGCTCTGACTACTGGAAAATCCCCCAGAGCATTCAGGAATCTATCAGATTCCACGAGTCTTTGAGGGTGAACCATATTAATGGATCCCCCCACCTCTGCAGGAAGTGACTGGCACCACGAGACCAGATCTCACCAGGAAGTGATCTGACCATGACCCCAATATGATCTTCCCAATATGGCCCACCTGGTGCCAACACTGCCATTTTCCCAGTGCCAGGTTAAGGCTGCCCTCTGCTCCCATGCATTGAATGGCACATGATGGGGCGTTTATGTCAGCTGTCCTTACCAGGTCTAGTATTTTATTGAAATTGTTTTTAGCTGTTTGAATTGTTTTAAAATTTGTTTAATGAAATTTTATGCATGTCTATGCTTGTGATTTTAAGAATTGTTGTGATCCGCCCTAGCTTCGACTATTGGGTGGTACAGAAATCATCATCATCATCATCATCATCATCATCATCATCATCTCCAATCCACACCCCTCACATCTCGAGGCAAAGGTATGCCCTCCCATATGCATTGGGCCAATGACAAACTGAGACATCACGGCAGTTGTCATGAAGGCCAAGAGGCCCTAGCAGCTGGTTCTGTTAAGGCAACTTCAGTACGGATGTTTATGTCTCCTAGGACAAAAGTCCCAGGGTTCCTACTGTGTTAGATCTGGGTTTGGATTCTGCCAGGTCCCAGTCATCAATCAGTTTCTTTTGGTTACCAAGATGAAACAAGCTACTCATGCAAAACAATGACAGTGAATTGGTAGACAATGGATGCAGAATATATACATTCAAAGAAAGTTCACACCTCCTCTAGCTAATCAAGCTCTCATAGCTGGATATCTATCAGGGCCCCACGATAGACAAAAACTGTCCCCTGAGCCACAAAAGTTCGCCAGGCTGACTGTGCACTTTGCCCCCTGATGCAAGACCTAAGCATGAAGCCTGTGGATTGGATCTTACAGATGCCTTTGCTAGATACCACTCTCAGGAGCTGACAGACTACATCCTTCCCTGCTCTCAGAAGAAGCAGTGGAGTCCCTCTTGCAGTTCTCAAAGCATCTCACCTTGGAAAACTAATTGCCTTTCTAGTGCCTGGTTAAGAGTGAAAACCTCCCAGCTCATTTTGAGATAAGACTCTACTGAGTTCGGATGACATGATAACCAACAGTGGGTTAAACAGTCGATGGTGGGTTAAATAGTCAATGGTTGGTTATTGTGTTGTCTGTCGGGACTTTTTCACATAATGGTTGGTTATTTGGCCAAAATAACCAATACCACTAACCAACACTGTGCAAAGTTGATTATTTAAATAACCATTGGTTAGTGGGTTGTGTGTTGGGCACTGTTGACTATTTCGTTGCACACAGTTGGTTATTTTCGGCAACTACAGAGTCCCCTGGCAAGAGTGACCAAAGCGGCAGCTTCCATTATAGTCCAGCTGGCAGAACACACAATGGCTGATGGGATACCAACAGGAGGACTGTGGGGGGAGAGAGGGCAGGGATGTGTTGATCAAATACACTGTTGACTAATAGTAAACTCAGCATTGGCTTTAATCCACACCACAGTTGATTAGAATCATGTGCCCCCTCGATAATCAATTGTGGAGTTGACTATTAACCTGTCATTGACTATTGTGTTGTCCAAACGTAGCCATGAAAAAAGGGTGAGATAACTATAAGAGGTCCATCTAAGTAACAAAGCAGGTTTTAGAAACTGCCCTTCAAGAGGCCTACCTCAGCCAAAGGAGCTAAAATCTACTGACTGTGACAAACTACACAGGTCTACTACTTTGTGAAGTCCATATTTCTGCATACGAACATATATTCACTACACTTACACAGTTTAATGCCACCATTTTAAGCCACCAGGACTCCCTGAGCTTTTGGCTGAAGTTGATTACTACTTCCTTATTCCCATGAAAGCTTGAACAGAGCTGAAAGGGCAGACTTCATAGGGAACCGAAGTATATCAGCAGCTGAAGTAAATATGGAAATACCCCCCAAATGATCTCTGACCTACTTCATGTCACATTATGACTGAGGGACTGTCTCATTTGAAATCCACAGTTATGTCCAACCGAGCCCTTTATTTTGCACAGCACTGTTTAATGGCAATTCCAAATAAGGAACTAGGGCTGTGCATCCCAACTTAAGTTTCAGGCCACCACAAATTATACTCCTATGACGAGTGGTTTCTTTGAGAAGCCCTGGTATTGCATCTGGCCTGATGCTTAGTTTGGGCTCAAGTTACTGGCAAGCCCCCATGACAATAATAGTCAAAATGCATGAATAGGGTGTGCACACAAAGAAAACCAAATCATACACCCTCACATCATGGAGTAGAGTAGCTTTCATATACCATCACCTCCTCTGTCCTCTCTGAAGTGGCACAGCACCTCTCTTTCTTCCTAGCCATAACCACCCTCCTTTCTTGAGCTGGCTTTGTCTACACCTCTGGAAACCTATGCCCCAGGTCCAGCTTCTCTCTAAGCCACTCCTCTCTTCTGCAGCTCTTTCTCAGGAGTTCCTTACCTGCCACCATTCCAGCAATTGCAGAAGAGCTGTAGCTGCCCTGTCCATTAGATGGGATGTGTGGAGGGTAGCCAGGAAGTGTGGAGCCAACCACTTCACGCCCTGCAAGGGTGAAGAACGGCATCAGCATTGGCTTACTGTAATACGTTATTCATGGGGCTGCCTTTGAGGAAGGCCTGTGAACTTCAGCTAGTACCAAAATGGCTGTGGGTTATAACTAGAAACAAGCATTGTGTCTATATTACAGCGGCCCTCTCTGGCTTGCACGGGTTTCCAATTTGTTCCCTGGTTTTGACCTATAAAGGCTCCACTACACAGCTTGGACCTCAATGCCTGATGGGACACCTCCTCCCTTATGTACCTACCTGTGCCTTAAGTACAGGATCTCCTTCAAGCACCCCTCACTCTGAAGCTTGGAGAGGGGCAACCAGAGAGATGGCTTGCCAGTGATGGCTCATCAGCTCCGGAATGTCCTTTTAAGGAAAGCTCACCTGGGGCCAAACACACGTTTTGGTGTCAGACTAAAACCTTTCTTTTTCTCAGGTTTTATAAGTATTATTTTATTAGTATTTTTACTGTGTTAGATATACTATGTTGGTCCCTGCAGTGTGGCTTTAAGTGTTGTACCTGGTAGTCGATTAGAATTAAGGAGAATTATTATAAGACAGTATGGAGATGGTATTTAACACCGGCAAGATTTCATCAGATAGATAAAAAAGTGTCCAAGAATTGTTGGAGGGGATGTCAGGAGGTTGGAACTTATTTTCATATGTGGTGGAGCTGTGAATATGTACAAAAAATTTGGGAAAGGGTGTTCAAAGAAATAAGTGAAATAATTGGAAGTAAACTGGAATTAAGCCCAAAGCTGGCTCTGCTAGCAATATGGGATAAAGGAAATGAGAATATAAGCAAGAGAGAATTGATAAACAACCTCCTGGCTCCCGTCAGAATAATGATTGCTAAAAACTGGAAAGGGCAAGGGATATATACTATAGAAAAATGGTATAAAGAAATATGGGATATGGCACTTAATGATAAGCTGACGTGTAAAATGAAAATAAAGAGGGGAATGTCCAGTAAGAATGATTTTGGAGATATATGGAGCCCATTTTTGGAATATGTATTAAGAATGGGGAAGGGGCAAACACCTTCAAAAGAGTCTTTACAATTTTGGAAATATGAATAATGAATAATTGAAGGTCTCCTGGGGGGAGGGGTGCACGGGGGGTATGTAGTTATGTATTGTATTTTATGTTGTATTATGTTGAAAAATAAATTATAAATTAAAAAAAAGTGTTGTACCTGGTTGTGGTTTTTCTGTTTGTGTCTATATTATATTTTATCTTATGTTTATGTTATTAATTTTATTGTGCTCTGGTTGTATTTCTGATGTTTTTAACTGATGTTGCACAAAGGCTAGAGAAAGTTCTGTAGTCCAGTGGCCATGAAACACGGAGGCTTCACAGGTCTCTTGCAGTTGGTCCATCAGGTGCGTAAAATGCGCCACTAGACATTCCCAGCCTTCATTCTTGTGAAGATTCAAATTGTTCTTTTCCAGTCCATTGTTCAGGGCAACAATCAGTGCACCTAAATCCCATGTGCTGGCATGCATGTGTAGGAGATGGGACCTAATGCCAAACAGTTTTCTGCTGAGGCAAGATCCTTCCATTGCCTACAAGACAGGCAAAGCTCCAGCCCATATGACCTCACTGGGAGCTTTCCATGGTCCTTATTTCTGAACTGAATAGACTGTGCTGTGATTTCCCGAACCCATTTCCTGATGGGATTCTGCTTGCTGTGACTTTACCTGACATGCCCTCGCTCACCAAATACGATTTTACTGAAGTAACCATGCTACTGCTTCCCCACCCCCATGAGCCTCTGGCATCCACCCCTCAGCTTGTAGGCTACAAATTCCTAACAAAATGGCATTGTTTCCTACATCAGGAACTACCCGCTTTCATACTTCTGCAGCACGGCCCGAGCGGAAAGAAAGATTTGCTTGGTTTTAGAGTTCCAAAAGGAGGGGAAGAACAGTGCAGGTAAGTTCACACCTTTCTGCTGTAGGGAAAGAAGGCAGCAGTGCCTATCAATCATGGGCCCTTTCTGAAGAGGGACATCAGCATGACTAGGAGAGTGCTCCAGTCCAGTGGGGTGCCCTTTCCATCCCAAAGAGGAATGTGAGGGTCTGCATTTGTCAAAGAGATTAGGAGCCTGGACAAACGGCTGTATCCTGGCATGAACAGGCTGAATACTGTGAGTTTGCTAACAAAAAGAAGGAGCTCCTCAGGACTGGAATTTTAGACAGAGTTTTTTTCTAAAAGAATGCCGCTCATGAAGGACTGAGCCCTTCACAAAGCCCTAGAGATGGCAAAGGCAATTGGAGTTGATCAAGAGCTAGGTCAGGAAGCAAAGGCAACTTGGGAGGGACTTGAAGGAGGTTGTCTCTGCTCCACAAAACACTCGAAGCAGCTGCAGCTGCCATTTTGAAAAGGGGAAATGTCCAAGTCTCTGCAACAGCTGCCAAAAATCACTGGAACAGCAGTCCAGTAATTTTAAAAGTGCTCTGCAGCAAAAATGGGGGTAAAGCTAACGAAAGAAAGAAAGAAAGAAAGAAAGAAAGAAAGACACATTTAGGGATGTTTGTCCGGCTGGAGGAGCACAGGATGGCCTAAAGATCTTAAATATCTTCAGAAATGGCTACAAGTGCTTTGCTGGATGTGGACAACTATGTGAATTGTAAGGCCCACTTACAAAAGGGTACTGCACTGTGTACCACAAATGATGAAGGAAGAAATCTCATCCCTTCTCCGCCAAGAGTACCAAGCAGATAGTGTGGTGGACTAGTACTAGAAAGGCAATAATAGACAAAATTGTATCCAGGGGCTCCTGCAGTAGAAATAGATCAACCCTAAAGGAACCTTTAGTCATGACACCCTTTTTTGGAAAGGGCTCACTGCTGACCTTTGTGAATTGGGAGCTCAGTGTTATTTGGTTGTTGTAGACTGCTGTTCTAGGTACATTGAGATACTTCGCTTGCCTAATATTACCTGCCACAACGTTATTGTGCAACTGAAAATATATCTTTGGCTGTTTTGGCATACCAGATACACTTGCAATTGACAACACAGTCCCAATATGGCAGCAGAATTCCAAACATTTTAAACATCTTACAACTTCTGTAAAAAAAAAAAAAAATTAAGAAAAACATATCTGGCAACAAGCCGCTAATAGTTCCATCTATTTCTGCAAATAAGCCCATCTTACATCTCTACAAGCTACTGAATGATATAGAACCTGGATTGCTGTGGCTGGGAGGAAGGTTTGGCCTGTGACCGGACCATAGACAGAGGCCAGGGCAGGATCTACACTACTGCTTCAAAACAGTTTATAACAGTATTAACAACCGTTGGGGCCCAGGATATGCTCCATAGACGGTAGTCAGTTTTCAAAATGTCATATCCTGCTTGGTGCGGATCTGGCTCAGGTGGGGAAAGGCACTGAAAGTTACCAACAGAACAGCTTCCTTTTTTTAACATAAAGTGTGTGTTTGTGTTTCAGCTGAAAGTGGAAACAACATAAACTGTGTTGGTAGCCTGGCCACCATTTTTCATCCTCCATAATGCTCCAGACATAGTATTGTTCTGAGGCATTGTGGGGGGAGGGGGAGGGGGGAAGGGGATGCAAAAAGCAAAACAAAACAAAAATGACGGAGAACATTTGGTGAGAACTCCGCCAAGTGACACCCTTTATAAGGGGGGGGGGGAAGAAGAATCTCAGTTTTGTTTTGTTTTGAACGAAAAATGTCTTCTGAGAAATTTCTGCTCAGCTCTACTTACCTGTCACAGCAGAGTAAGTCTGATGAGCAGCCAGGTTTCGACTGAGTGGTGTGCTGGAAGGTGTCCTCATGGCTTTGCCATCATCCATGGAACTGTTCAGCAGGGGCAATGTGTAAATGCCTGCCTGAGGAAATTGGGCAGCAAGAGATCAGTGCTTCCTACAGCCCTTCCTGGTCCCCTGGTCCTCTTCATCCAGCCTCCAACCCACCTAGTTCGCTCTACAAATTCCTCGTCTGTTCCCTGGATCCCTTCACTATCACCCAGCCCTGAATACTTTGACCTTCAACACAGCATCCTAGCCCACCCACCCACTCCACACCCACCTCTTGCTAGGAAGGCTGCCTTTTCCCAAGTCAGACCACTGTGCATCTCAATGTCAGCAACTCTCGACCTGAAGATACCCGGAATTGAACCTGGGACCTTTTGTATGCAAAGCATGCATTTAGCTATGGCCATTTCAGCACCAAACACCCTCAAGTCAATCTAGAGGACTTTGGAGTCAACACGCACCTGCTCCCCTTTGACATGGCTGGGGGCGGTGTAGACATCTGGGAAGTGCTGTCTTTCAAATGGGCAATCCAGCAGATGCTGCCCATAGGTGTCACTGCGCAAGTGTTTGTGAGAGGTGCTGCTGCTGCCTTGAGAGTCTGTGCTGAGCCCACAGCTTTCTTGGTCACCTGTCAAGTGAAGCCTAGATTAGCCCTAGACAGAAATATACCAGGACAAGCCTTTCTATGAGGGTTTAATCTGGGGGAAATGTAAGCCCACCCCACGCCTGCTGCCTTTTCATAGAGTCACGGAGTTGGAAGGGAGCTCAGAAAATATCTAGTCCCACTCACTGCTCAGATGAGGCTCTCATAGTTAGTTTCTCCTAATGTTAAGCAGCACAGAAAACAGTTCTGGGACAATATACAAGACAGCTTCTGACTAAATACCCAGGTGTTGGCGGGTTCTGAAAATATGGCACCTTCCGGGTGCAACTCTGCCAACACAAGGGCTAGCCTAGAACCCATGAGGTTGGGTGTGCAGCAGGATTCTTATTTTCATACACTCACATCTTGATCCCAACTTCAGTAACGTAACATTATACCAACGAGAAAGGTGGTGTAGATTAAAATAGCCTCCTGGTCTGCCTCTGCAGGCATGACAAAGGAGAGGTTACTAACTCTGTAGTACACCAGGAGCAGTTACAGCCAGGGAACCCATAACTAAGAACGACCCTAAAGTTGGATCAAGCCAACAGACCATCTAGCCCACCATCACAAGGTGGCCAGCCGGATGTCCCAATGGGAAACCCACAAGAAGAACAGGAGAGCAGTTATAGTATCCTTCTGCTCATCTTCCCCAGTAACTGTTTTGGGAGGCATACTGCCTCTCAGGGATGGCCCTACCATTAGGCAAAGTGAAGCAGTCACCTGAGGTGAAAGATGCTGGGAGGTGGCAGCAACGGGTTGGCTGGCCACCTTCAGGTGCAGTGAAGGATGCTGTCCCATCATTAGTGTTGGAGACAGATTCATTTGTCAGTCTAGTTGTTTTTTTGTACATAGAATGGAAGTGGGCACCATCTTGCCCTTTGCCTCAGGCAGCAAAGTGTTTTGGTGTGGTCCTGCTGCTTCTGATACATAGAATCAGAATAGTGGAGCTGGAAGGGGCCTATAAGGCCATTGAGTCCAACCCCCTGCTCAATGCAGGAATCTACCTGAAAGCATCCCTGACAGATGGCTGTCCAGCTGCCTCTTGAAGGCCTCTAGTGTGGGAGAGCCCACCACCTTCCTAGGTCATGGGTTCCATTGTTGTACTGCCTTAACAGTCAGGAAGTTTTTCCTGAAGTCCAGCCGGAATCTGGCTTCCTGTAACTTGAGCCCATTATTTCGCGTCCTGCATTCTGGGTTGATCGAGAAGAGATCCTGGCCCTCCTCTGTGTGACAACCTTTCAAGTACTTGAAGAGTGCTCTCATGTCTCCCCTCAGTTTTCTCTTCTCAAGGCTAAACCTGCCCAGTTCTTTCAATCTCTCCTCATAGGGCTTTGTTTCCAGGCCCCTGATCATCCTTGTTGCCCTTCTCTGAACACACTCCAGCTAGTCTGCATCCTTCCTGAAGTGGGGTGCTCACAGATATACTGCCTCTGATACTGGAGGTAGCACAGAGCCATCAAGACTAGTAGCCATACTTGTTCAATCTTCTTTTAAAGCCATCCTAATCTTGTGGAAGTGAATTCTATAGTTTAAGTCTGTGCTGTGTGGAAAGTCTTTCCTGAGACCTGGATGGAAATTGCCTGAGCTAGAGCAGTATAAGCGTCGGATTTCCACTCCACCCCCTTCATGTGCCACAGAGTTATTGTGGGAAAGAGTTGTTGTAGAGAGCCAATGTTAAACAAGTATGATATGAGAGACTGTACAATCCCTTTACTGCTTATTTGGCCTTAACATAAAATTTCTGTGCTTTTTGGCGCATACATGAATACAGAACAGCCTTCTCATAACATGAAGCATTGTTGATCCTAGAATCACGGCCTGAAGGAACAACAATGATTGAGTAGCACATAATAACAAGAGTGCGTCCCGTCTCCCCTCTCTCTGCCCGGTGTCACTTACTGTCATTGATTTTCCTCTTGTTGTCACTGCTGGGTGAACCAATCCCCAGAATGCCATTGATAGAATAGGTAGAGCCCAGGGAATCGGACTGGGGCGACTCTGGTGGGGTCACAGCAGAGCTGGGAACTAGAGGACACAGTAGAGTGATCAGTCAGGCCCATCCGGACATTCTAGGCACACCCACCTCTCATGTGTGTGTGTGTGTGTGTGTGTGTGTGTTGCAGAGGTGAGGAACAGATGGAAGGACAGGGCAGGTGGTAAACCCATCACTATCAGCTATGTTAGGACTCAGGGAAATTGTGATTTGGGGTGCTTAGCTCTTGGCTTTTAATGTGTCAGAGGATTCCTGTTGGCTTTCTTGCAACACTCTAACATAGCTGGCCCTCTTGAATTTGTTCTTTTTCTGTTTTGCTTTCCCAGCTCCACTGTCTGGTTTGTCTCATGATGGTAGTAGTTGTAACAAGCGCAAGAGCTCCTGGTCTCTCCACTATTAGTATTTCTTGAAGCCTCACATTCTGCAATCACCAAAGCCTATATCACCAATTTGCATTAATTGGCTAGGGCAGAGATATTCTCCATGACAAAGGTTCATCACCATTTCTTGGAACAAGAAATATGGACCTTATTTCCAGAATTCACACTTTCATATGTCACAATGGAGGAGTTCCCACTGCTCTTGATTGTTTGTAATTCTAGTCTGGGAGCCCATCAAGCAATGTCACAGCAGCAGCTGTGACCTAACACTTGCTATGGCCCTCTTCAAATTAAAGTCTTGTTTTTTGGTCTCTGCAAGTAAAGTAGCTACGAGCATTGGCTGACTCCCTCTGAAACATAGAGAGTGATGGCTTGGAGGGTGGGGAAGTGAAGATAGGCCAGGCAGGACCCATCCAAAGGACACTTACTGAGGTTATGGCTAGGGCTCAGGTTTTTAGATACCACACAGCTGTCCATCGGCAGATTGAATGGTTGCTGCACTTTTGTGCGAATGATCCTGGAAATGAAAAAGAAATGAAGAGCTAGGTGGGTGGGTATCTATGGAAGACTACAAGGTCACGGAATCATAGAATAGTGGAGAGTGAAAGGGCCTATAAGGCCATCGAGTCCAATCCCCTACTCAAGGCAGGAATCCACCTTAAAGCATCCCTGAAGGATGGCTGTCCAGCTGCCTCATGAAGGCATCTAGTGTGGGAGAGCTCACCACCTCCCTAGGTCATTGGTTCCATTGTCGTACTGCTCTAACGGTCAGGATGTTTAGGCAGAATCCGGCTCCCTTTCACTTGAGCCCATTATTCCACATCCTGCACTCTGGGTTAATCGAGAAGAGATCCTGGCCCTCCTCTGTGTGACAACCTTTCAAGTACTTGAAGAGTGCTCTCAGGTCTCCCCTCAATCTTCTCTTCTCCAGGCTAAACATGCCCAGTTCTTTCAATCTCTCCTCATAGGGCTTTGTTTCCAGAGCCCTGATCATCCTCGTTGCCCTCTTCTGTGTCTGTTCACACTATTGCTATGCCAGAGACCAGAAGCTGGTCCCAACCAGTTGTTGAAGGAATTTGATAATGGAACGATCCCCTTGCTAATCACCTGGGAAGGTTAACTCTCTCACCTGTTGATGGAGCTAACACTGGGAACAGTGTCATTATCACAGACATCCTCAGCCAACAGACGGTCCCGGATTTCCCAAGCAAACATGGTGGGATTCTGCCGCTTGTAATCCCCAATCTTCTCTACCACTTTGGGTGTTGCCACCTTGGGCTTGGATCCTCCAATCACACCTGGCCGTATACTGCCAGTTTCGTAGTACCTACTCCAATAGACAAAGTAATAAGATTACCACACTACCATCAAGAAGTAGACTGGGCATTGCCTAGGGTTTAATAACTGTTGGCTGTCCAGCGCCAAGCAAGGAGATGGTCTCCTGCAGGAACCTGAGTTTTCCAAATAGGTTCCTCAGTGATGAGAATAACCAACCCTTGTCCCAGAGGTTCTGCTTCACCTATAAGTCCCTTCTCACTCGCTCCACACTATCCACAGGCATTAATCCATCCAGTGCTTAGCTCAGCTCATGCAAAGTCTTCCTGTTCTTAAAAGCCAATATTCGTTTTTTTAAAAAAATTGCAGCACATGAGAAAAAAAATTAACTAAGAAACAAGCCTAACTACTAAGAGCAGACGGATTCCTACTATAGTAGAGTAGGAAGCAGATGATCTACAGCAGATAGTGCTGGTAAATCTGGTTTCTCCAGTGACTGCTTTTAGTGCCATGAATATAGGTCAGTGTTGCAAGCTATTTTGGTATTGTTGCTCTTGGTCTGCAGCCCATTTGAGAAGCCAACAAATGGAATATCGTTTCTCTTTTGCAAATGAGTATGTAAGATAAGCAAAAGACTGAGTCTTCTAGGGTCGCACAGTGTCTCTATTGCAAGGATGCTCAATTTCTGTATTCTTTGGAGTCATTCTGTTCTCCAGTCACCAGCCCAAGGACAGAAAAAATCCCCCTTTCTTAAGCATGGGAAAGCTCTGTAATAAAGTTGATGTTGCCTAGCAGGAAAAGGGCTTCAGAGATATGGAGCTCAAGTGGTATAAGGGTGGCTATTGAAGAAAGGAAGGTGAGGAGCCTCAGGAGCAATGGGGCTATCTGAAAAATCTCCTTGAGAGGAGAATATGCAACTTTAGAATGCTCATGGTAAAACAATACAATATATGAAGAACATAGAGGCCTGGTTTGAGCATAATGCTAAGCCAGCGTGTAGTTTTTTGAAATCTGTCTTGTAGTTGTGTCTGACCCAGTCCCCACAAACAAACCATTGTTTGTTAAACCAGCTACAAACCACAAATAGAAGCTATGGTTTGTTGTTGGCTTAAAGTCTGGCTTGTTTAAACTATGCCTTATTGTGATGTCTGAACACAGGACAATGGCTTATCCTTGGCTTGTTTGTGTTGCTGTCTGCCTGAAAGAGTAGCCTGAAAACAAATCTGCCCTGAAGGCTGGTAAAATGGGCAGGAGAGAAACAAACCAGAAATAGGAAAACAAGCCATAGTTTGTTTACCTGTAAATTCATAGGTAAAGCAACAACCCATGGTTAACATAAGCCATAGCTTAGTGTTATGTGCAAACACAGCCACAGAGACTTATGGGTGAAACCAAGCAAAACATTTTACCACAATATTATTAAAATTATATTAAAAACCTGGTAAAATTGTTTCAGAAGCCAGATACAGCCCATAATGCTGCCCCAGCCACCCAGCCCTAACCTACAGCATGCCTCCTGAGCCCCCAGCATGGCACCTATACCAAAATGCTGACAGGAAAGACTCACATTCATCCTTACCTAAAGTTTCTTTCTGTGTGAACTGTACAAGACACTATGTGAGATTCTCAGGGAGAAAAAGCAACCTTGTCTTCCAAAAAGGGTCACCGTTGACAGTAGCTTTGCACAGCCCTGCATGGCTCCCTTCGTGCTTACCTGCCAAGGATTTTGCTGACGCAGCCGTGACTGACTCGCAATTGCCGGGAGATGTCACAGGGCCTCACGCCCTGGTGTGCCAAGTCCACAATGCGTTGCCGTACCACCTCTGGCAAGGGCCGGCCATTCACAAAGGCCCCACCCAGCTGGTTCAATCCTCCATGCCCTGCTAAGACACAAACCACGTTCCAGGTGGGCAATGGGAGACCTGTGTGATGCTGCTGTACCAACAGTAACAATCACATTTTTATGCAGGAACAGTGTGTTTGTAGGTACGTGCGCATGCGCAGTCTCACATTCCCTAAACTGAGTTGAGAAAACTATAGCACTGAATTGCGTCTTTATAAGAGAGTTCAAATGGCTGTGCAGACATGGCCGTCTCCATGGTGAGCATTCAAAGCATGGTGGCACAATTGTCTCACTGTCTTGGCGTGTGTCATTTAGGACACCAGGGCTGCAGCCCAGCCTGTTTTGCTAGACTGGGGGACACATTTCTCGTTGGGGCTTCAAGGAAATCCCATTGTAACTTCAAGTTGCATAGTGAGATCATAACCAGGGTAGCAGCAAGTTCTTTACAGCAGTATAACAACATTTCCATTAGTGTAAGTGTTGTGATGACATCACAGCATAAGAAGAGCCCTGAGGCTGGATCAGACCATGGTTTCATCTCGTCCAGCATTCTGTTCACTCGGGCTGACCAGAGGCCCCAGTGGTGAAGCCACAGGCAGGACATGAGTGCAACAGCACCCTCCCAGCTAAGGTCCCCAATAATTGGCATACGTTCTTTGTAAACCACCCAGAGAGCTTCAGCTATGGTGCAGTAGAGAAATAGAATGAATGAATGAATGAATGAATGAATGAATGAATGAATGGGACCTAGTGGAGTCTGAGGCTGGGGAGGAGCAGTGCTTAGTCAGGATGCCATTCCATGTACAGCCTTCCTCCTCCTCCCTATGGCTGCCTCTACAAGAGGCATTTAAAGCTCTTTCAAGGCGCATTAAAAATTTACCTCTACAAGAACGGAGCACAAATCGGGCGTAGAGGCACGCTATCCCTCCAATTATGTGCATTATCGAATGCGCGTTAAACAGCGAGTTTTATTTTGCTCCGGCCGTTAAAGCGCATTTTGACTATGTGAACAAGCGCTTATGCGCATTAACTACTTGTAAAGCGCATTTTGGTCATCCGTTAATGCGCTTCACCGCCTCTCGCCGCCTCTCGTGCAGAGGTATTAGGCGTAAATGCGCTTTAGCGATTATGCGCATAATCGCCTAACCAGGTGCAAAAGCGAATCCTTGTAGAGGGGACCTATGTTAGGCTAGGGTGACCAGATAAAGTCCTGGTCAGGGCTCATGTCACTTTAACAGTTGTAGAGAAAAGGGAATTTCAGCCAGGGTCATTTGTATGCAATTAGTTCCTGGTGAAATTCCCTCTTCATCACAACAGTTAAAGTTGCAGGGGCCCTGCCTTCTTTTGTATATGGTCACTCTAGTATAGTGCCTGCACCTTTAACTGTTGTGATGAAGAGGGAATTTCACCAGGGACTAATTGCATACAAATGACACTGGCTGAAATTCCCTTTTCTCTACAACTCTTAAAGTTACGTGAGCCCTGACCAGGATTTTATCTGGTCACCCTATCAAACACTCTCATTGAAGAGCCTCAGACGACTTCCACACCGTCTCCCACCTCCGCCCACTGGAGTAATCTGCCTTGGAGGAAAAGCTAGTGCTCACGGAAACCAAGAGCACCACAGATCAGTCACTGTCACCAGGCTAGGAGGAGCCGGAGCCCTTGGGGGAGATGGCTGCAGTTCTATCCCTCTCACGGGGAGGGGATTCTTTCTCTGAGGCAGAGGCTGACCAATCCCTGGGCTCCAGGAGCATCGTCACCTGAAGCAGAAGGCGAGTGGGGCTCCTGTGAGAAGGAGTGCCTGCTTGCAAAGAAGGACTCCTCAGGAGAAAGTGACTCCTCATGAGTAGGGCTCTGGCCAGAGAGCTGTAATGATGTACTGCACCTAAGCCCTGGTTGGGGCTTGGCAGGCTCTGGTGATTAAAGCCTACAGATGCTGCCTCACCAGTGCTGGGGTGTGGGAGTTGGTTTTTCAGCTCCAGTGCCTTCTACCTTGCCTCCCGGACCTTGCCCTGTGACTGATACGCGGCCACTGACCCTCAGCCTCCTGCTTCTGGACTTCACAATGTATCTGACTGTTTAACTGTGCTTTGACCTTTCTCTGCTATGTAGACCACTCCTGCCTTAGCCTGAATGCCATTGGGTTGAAACCTGTGTGCTTGAACAATTGCTTGTTTGGTTGCCTTGCTTCTTGGTCAGCCCCTTCTTCACTCAAAGGCTGCTGCAGCCAAGCAGAACGCTGTATCCCAAATGCCATCATGGCACCACAGTCCTGGCATGGAAAGTGGCTGATTTGCTGGAGCACTCTTGCCTGCTGCCTCTGCTGGGCCCCACCTTCCCTCCCCGAGGCCCCTGCAACTGCAGCTGCCGATGAGCATGAAAGAAGAAGGAGCCAGAGAGCTGCACTATCGCCATTGCCTTTCCCTACCGGCTGCTCTCCATCACCTCATCCATCGGTCAGAGAGCGCTGGACACTACTGCCTCCCAGGAGGAGCATCATGGCAAACCTGGCCCAATACAATACAGTACAAATCTGGCTAAAGATATACTACTTGCTTCTTTCCTTCTCCTTCCGTTTCTTTTCCTTTAGTGATGTGTCTTTTAGATTGTAAGCCTGAGGCCTGTTTTAATATTAATGTTTGCTCTAGGAGACCTTTTTGGCTGAAGAACAGGGTAAAAATGCTGAAAATAAATTTTAATAAATAAGCACTGCCTCCTCTCCCCAGCACAAAGGAAGCTGTGCAACATCATGGCTAAAAGTCTGAACTATGAAGAATCAGGCAATCTCTTGTTAAGACTCCACCTCTGTCACATGACCTCAGCAGGTGACCTCAGGCTTTCATCTCTTCCCCCCCCCCCCCAGACCTCATAACATGGGGATAATAATACTGAATGGAGGCACACATTGCACACATACAACAAACAAACAAAAACCTATATAAGCAATAGGGTCATAAAATAATCAGAGATAAATGCATCCAGCTAACCTAGCCTAGATTGGGTCCCTATTTTACCAAGGTCACTTATCCTAGCAATATCGTATGCTTATATAGTTCTCTCTTAGCCAGTTCTCCAGGAGTTATATTGAATGAAAAACAGGTTAAGACTTCGGGGGGGGGGGTTGTTTTCTGCTCAATTGGCCCCGAAGTTGTAGAAAGCGCAAGAGGATTGGTGTGGATGATGGATGTACAGCATACAGTGGAAGAGGCAGAAGGATGAACATCCAGTATTTTCCCATCCAGCACCCACCACTGCTTCCTTCCCAGTCCCACAGACTCCACGAAACTCCTTTTCACATTCCTGTTCCTGGGAGATCGAACTTGCAAGCAGCACTGAACAATTCCACAACAAGCAGCCTATTGCAGGGCCTCCAACCTTTTGGAATTGGTAGTCACATTTAGAATTTTGGAGTGTTGTGGGTGTTTTCACAAACTGGCCTTGCCCATTCATAAATTACTTGCTGTGTAGGTGCGGCTAGTTGCAAAACAACTCATTTCCCAGAAGCCAAACTGCTGACACCAAAAGAAATGTAGTTTGCAGAAGAATCCAAGTACAAAGCAGGGGTGAGGGTCTGACCTCTGAAACATTAAAGCCCTCTTTTGAACCCAATTTTAGATAGTACTAGTGGAGGGCAGCACTTTGCTTTGCAGCCTCCTAGTTGAAAACATTTTTTTAAAAAAATCTTAAGAAAATAAAAATCAAGAGGTCCAGGAAGCCCAGATCTATTGGATCAGAGCCTTACTTTCACATCCCTTCCTCAAAGCACTGCGATTAGAGAGCCCTGATAATTCACTGTCATTAAAAGCCAGAGATGCCAGTCACAAATTACACCCCCTGCTCTCCATCTCCCACGGTGGGCTTTTCCTTTTAGGGAGAGATTGGGGAGAAATGTGTCAACGTTTGGAAACACACTGTCTGAGCTTCTGATCCCCAAATGCCAAAAATTCAGGAGTGTTCAGATTCAGATCTGGCCCATTTTGCAGAGCCCTGCTTCAATTCGGACATCCCCCAAATCTTTGGTTTAGCATTTGGCCACATCAAAGGCACACCCCTGTTTGTTCACACTTGCATGTGAAGTGCCACAAATAATTGAACACTCCTGACATTTGCATATACTTGGGCGCTCCATGATCTGCAACCACACATGCCCAGCAGTTCTTCTGGTAAAGGCATGAGGCACGTAGGTGGTCACAAAGCACCCCACTTCTTCCAGCTGCAGTCGTCATCACACAATGTTACATACAAGTGCTGGAACTTTTATTATTAATTTTAATGAGTGTAAATGAACATTGTATCAACGTCTAAATGCTATTTGCTGATGTTTGGCCTATTGGCTGCGAATAAAGTTGTTGTTGTTGTTGTTGTTGGGTGCAACTCAGCTAACTTTAAAAGGGAAAGGAAAAAGGCCTGCATGGCAAGGGAACAAATAGAGAGAGGAACTACAAGCTTCCTAGACTGACCTGTGCTGACCTTCCTTCTGATGCTAGACAGATACTCTTGGGGTTGCTGACTTCACTAGCTACTTCCTTCTTCATGGGGCTATTTTCACAGCACTGAATTGGTGCCACATTCCCCCAAAATCCCGCACTTTTGCTCCTGTGGGGTTGCGCCGGATAATCCCCATACCAAGCAGCAAGCATGGGGTTTATGGCTGTCATCTGCCCCCTCCTCCATCCATCCCTGAGACTAGGGCGAGGAGGAGGCAGCAGATTGGGGGAGGGGGAGAAAATAATTTGTTGGAGGAGGAGGAGGAGGAGGAGGAGAAGGCAGTGGCAGCTCAGGGGAAGAAATTAAGTTCTTCTCCCAACTGCAAGGCAATGCGAGGCATTCTGGCATCCATTCTGCTCACCAGCCCAGCCCCTGCCCTCTGCTCAGGCAGATGGCAACCAATTAGGGGTCACCAGCTCCAGAGCTGCTCCTGAGTGAGGACAGAGCGAGGAAGAGCCGGGCTGCCCTCGCTCTGGCTGGAAATGTCGGGGTAAGCCCCCAACTTTTCAGCCGCGCATTTTTGGCTCTTTGCCCTGGGATGGCTACGAATCTTTGGCTGCATCATCTAACCGATGCTGCGCAGATTGGGAGCCACCCCAAGGCAAAGAAGACATTAAAACAGCTCCTTCTTCAGATTCTCTTGCCTCTCAGGATACATCTCTTTGGGTTTACCTGCATCTTGAGCTGGGGACCCTAACACTATACAACTTGTATTTCCTGCAATAAATGCAAGCTTCCTCATTCCTTTGACCTAGAGTCTCCAATGAGATTTATCTAGGGTAAAGCATGCTCCTTCAGCTAGGATTCCACACAACTCAACCGTTGCCAAGTTTTCACTGTTCTGCCAACAACAAGTTCACTTTCGTAACTGGAACTATCTAGAACTCATCTATTTGGACAGAATTGGTGCATTGAGATTGATGCTTTCTAATTAGATAGTACCAGCACTGGTGGCTCTATGAAGTTTCTGGGATTCCTTGACTTTCAGTTCTAAGCAGAAGATGAATTAACTCAACTCAAAATGGGATGGGGACCTCTAGCCTACGAGGTGTATCCTGCCAGGTCTTTCTCCAACGCCCAACCACTCTCCCCAGTCCTGGCCCTTCCACAGACCTTGCTTCGCAGCTTTTTCCCCAGACGAGCTGAGCAGCATTTAAACCTCCTCACCCTACGACCTCCTTCTCCCTGCTGCTCAGCTGCTCTGGAGAAACAGCTGAGAAGCAGGGCAAACAGGACTGAGATGGCCTGGCGGGTGGGGATGTCCTTGTAACAAGTGGCCTGCAAGCATTTATGTGCTGAATCGCTTTGGGTTGATTTCCCAATCACTGCAAGTGTTACGATACCTGTGTCATAGGAACATAGGAACATAGGAAGTTGCCTTTTACTGGGTCAGACCGTTGATTCATCTCACCCAGTACTGTCAGCACTGGCTGGCAGTGACTCCCCAGGATTTCAGGCAAGAATTGAGGGAAGGGGCCATGACTCAGCGGTAGTGCTTTTCCTGTGCATGCAGAAGGCTCCAGGTTCAATCTCTGGCATCAACTCACTAGGGCTAGGAAAGAATACTGCCTGAAACCCTGGAGAACTGCTGCTGCCAGCCAGTGTCAACAACACTGGGTGACTTGGACCAAGAGTCTGACTCGGTATGAAGCAGTTTCCTAGGTTCCTATAATTTATCCTGCGCTACCTGGAGATGTTGGGGGTTGAACCTGGGACCTTCTGCATGCAAAGCAGATGCATTGGCACAGAGCTGCAGCCCCTTCCTGCCAGTGATGTCACATGCACTAACCAATAGATGTGTGTGATTGCTGCCCACATTCAATATCAGGGGAGAGGAACTGCCAAAGGCCTGGGGCCACTTTTGCCCTCTGGATCCCCCCCCCAGGTGTCAATTAAAAAAACAGTTTAAAATGGCATCAGTAGCAGCTATGGAGTGCCCAAAGGGTCAAAATTTAACTTGTTTGCAAGCTCAATTTTACCCTTTGTGTATCCCATGGCTGCTACAACCAGCATATGTTTTTTGTATTTAAATTTCCCCTTTGCAACAACTGTGTAAGAGCTTCATAGGGATGCTGAGGGATGCACCTCGCTAAACTTATCCATCCAAGTCATTTTGGGCATTGCTTAGAAGTCTCCATAATTTCTGAAGTCTGCTAGAAACCCTGCAAAGCAAAACTGCAGAAAGGTGGCTGTCAGGTCTGAGGAGAAGAAAGGCCATGAGGAGTTAATGTGATTCACGGTGATGGGGAAATGGAAGGAAGAAAGGTTGGTACCGTTAATAGAGAATGAGAGCAGGAGAGACCCATTAGAAAGACACACACACACACACACACACCCAAAAAAATCAGGATAGGGCAATAGAGAGGCATATCTAATATCAACTAGGGAAAAATAAATGGAGATTAGGGTGAACAAATTAGCTTTAATGGGTTAGGCACTAATACAAGAATAACAGCAGAACTGGGAATGCCTCTAAGGGAAGATGAATATGAGGCCAGAGCACTCATGCGGGCAATAATGAGGAAGGGAGGAAGGAAGGGTTTTCAGAATTTGTTTCAAACGAGAAGCAGTATGTAATAATAATAATAATAATAATAATAATAATAATAATAAGTAGTAGTAGTAGTAGTAGTAGTATGAATAATAATGATGTTTCACATGTTTTAAATGTCTCCCAATTTTGGATATGTAGGCTTGAAGTGAAGACTGATGAACGTCCTCTGCCTACCAACATCCTTTTTAGGAGAGTTACACATGCCAGTTTTCTTCCCCCCCCCCCCCCCGCCTGATCCTTATGTGGAAGCAGTGCAGTCCAAAGGTGGAAACATGGACCCCAATTCCCACTGTGAAAACTGAAAGAATTTATGAATGCCACTTGCCACTATTTATTTGAATTTCACCCTAAAATCTAAATCATAGCCTTGTAGGACATCTAATTCAACTCCCTACTTCCTCCCCCGTAAAGGAAATCCAAAGCTAAACCATCTGGCATCTGCTCGAAGACCTCCAGCAAAAGATAGCCCATTGCCTCTCTCATGTCAAGAAGTTTCTCTGACTGTTCAGCTGAAATCTCCCCTCCTATAACTTCAGTGCATTGGATCTAGTCCTGCCTTCTAGAGAAGCAGGGAACATGGCTTTGCCCTCTTCGATGGGACAACCTTTGAGGAGTGCTATCAAATAGTCAAGGAACACCTAATTACTTGGAACAAGTTCAAATATCTAGGGCCAAATGAACTGCATCCTAGAGTAATAAAGGAGCTGGCAGAAGAACTCTCAGAACCACTGTCTATTATCTTTGCGAAATCATGGAAGACGGGTGAAGTGCCGGATGACTGGAGGAGGGCTAATGTTGTCCCTATCTTCAAAAAGGAGGAACCTGGGAACTACAGACCAGTCAGTCTGACATCAATCCCTGAGAATATTTTGGAACAGATTATAAAGAAGTCAATCTGTAAACACCTTGAAAACAATGCAGTGGTTACTAGAAGCCAACATAGATTTGTTAAGAACAAATCCTGTAGACTAATCTGGTCTCATTTTTTTTTACTGGGGGAATGCTGTGAACATAAAGTGCCCCCCCCCCCATGACGTTGCTAAACCACAGCCTTCGGCATTCCAAAGGCAAAGATAGGCTTACATGGAGTGACTCAACCTACCTCACAGGTTGTACTGAAAATAAAAATTATGGGGTGGGGAGCTACATACACCACATTTAGCTCTTGGAGGAAAAGCTGAATTTGAACCTAATAAAAATAATAGACATACTGTGGAAAAATGAATTGTCGTACAATAAATAGTACCCCCCAAAAAAATCCTTACTGTGTAAAATAGCCAGCTATGCATTGCATGGTTCCATGCCACACATATGCACTACATTACTCTGAAATTAAACTTACAGAAACCTGGGGGTGGGGGCCAGCTAAGGCTGAGATCCTGTGAACACTTGCTTAGTTGAACTTAGTCCCCCATTAAACTTAGCAGGAATTAGTTTCAAATAAACATGCATATTATGCTGTTATAACCTGAAGACAAGGCATACCAATAATTCCAAATAATTCAATACTTGCTTTCCTTTGCCCAATCCATATGTCAATCAAGAAGTCAAAGAAACAAACTTTGAAATTACATTCCCCCCCCATGCCCCCATTTCAAGGTGCTCACAGAAATCCTAAACACACTTATTTAGGAAGCTGAAATGTTGTTGCTGTTGTGAGTTGTGAAGTTAGGTGATTTTAGAGGGTGGGCTATATGGCCTTACAGCCTCCCTTCTCCCCTCCCCCAGTTTAGGAGGTAATATGCAGGATAGGTTTTCTCGGCCCTTTGGCCAAATAGCATTAGGTCCCCCTTGGTGCTGCCACACGGACAGTGGATGTAAGAGTTGGCAGAGCTGGGGCTCTGAGCCTTAGCACCCAAAATCACGCCTTGAACCACATTTTCCTGTTCCAGCACAGAAGGCACAGGGGGGGGGGGGGGTTGTTTATTTTTTAATGAATATGTTACAAAATTGGCTTCCACTCCTTCCTAAAGATGTAATTCTGCATGTTACATGGGAATAAGACACATTGAACTCAATGAGACTTACTTCTGAGTAGACTTAAATAATATTGCTCTGCAAATATTCCATCCACACCTCTCTCTCTCTCTCTCTCTCTCTCTCTCTCTCTCTCTCTCTCTCTCTCTCTCTCTCTCTCTCATACACACACACACACACACACACACACACACACTCCCTCACTCCCCCTAACCAGAGTATAGCGGCTGGTGGGGGGACGACGACTCTGAAGCTGTAAAGGGAAAGAAAGGAGGAGGAAAAGCAGGAGGGAACACGGAAAGTTGGGACGTGTAAGGGGTGGAAGAAGACAGATGGCAGTAGAATCCTATACTTCATAAGATTTATGTCCCACCCTTCCACTGCAGGAAGCCACTGCATGGTGGCTTATTTAAAAGTTAAAACAAATAGAAAACTAAACTTCCATAAAAGAATCAAACGACAGTAATTGGCTCCAGTCACATGCATTTATATTTCTGATCTTCTGGACGAAGTAAAATATTAGCCACGCTGAAGGAAGGAAGGATTGCAGAGGTAGAAACCTGCTTCCATGCCACCAGGGACGGATGGCTTGGGGGAGACACACATTCTTAGCCATTGTAAATCCACGTGCCTCCTCTGACTAGAAGAACAGAGTCTGGAATAAAGAGGGAGGCATGGCAGAAGACCGGGATGGAGAACGGAAGAGGCTGCCTGGCTGGGGGCCTGCATGTGGGGAAATGCAAAAGAGCAGAAGGAAAAGGCACCTAGGCTTTTTAGGTGTTGTTTTACCCTTGAACAGCCTTCTCTACCTATCTGCCTTCTTTAGCCCTCAGTTAGCAATTCAGTGGCAGTAGGAAAGCTAAAAGGCCTCAAACAATGGCAAATGTTTAGAAAGAGGAGCGTTGATCTGCCAGAGGGGCGACCCTGACTTAAATTCAACCAGGAAGCGGGTGGTTAATATTAGCATGACCATCTCTCTGCTTGGCACACAAAGGTGAACCAAACCCTGCTGCCAAGGCTTCTGACGTGAACCTCTGGGTCTCCTCCTCCTCCTCCTCCTCCACCACCAGCCACGTGATGCCAATATTAACAACTTATAGGGTTGTGCACCTTCAAGGAAGCTCATGATAGGAACAATAATGCATGTGGGTTGTCCCAGTTCTTCCAATGAAGCTTTTGGAGAGTTGTGTCCACCACAAACCCCCTGGGGAAGGTGGAGTGCTTCGTTTTTTACGCTTCTCTGGCTGGAGAGGAACTGAGACCCCGGGAGGGGAGCTTCAGCATGTGTGTGTGGGGTTGGCATGGTGGCTCTGTGCCACCCAGCAGGCTGCCTGCTGGGCTGCAAGAAGAACACATCGTGCAATTGGGGAGCAGGGGAAGGCTGCGGAATTGCTGGCACTTGGAAACCAGCTGCCACGGGCTCCAAGCTCCAATGCAAAGGCAGCATTAAGCACAGGAGGGCAATGGGGGGGGGGGGACCGTCCCAATCTGCCACTTCGTGCAGAACATCACCAGAGGCGGGCAGGCAGACACCTCACTCTGCTTCATGGGGCAGGCGGGCAGGCTCTGCTTCTTCTGCCTAGGCTAAAGGAAGTGCTCTGGCTCCCAGACTGATTGTTACTAAGCTATTTGGTATTAATGTGCAAAGCCCTACACGATTCAGGACCAGGTTACTTCAAGGAATATCTCCCACTCTACCAATCTCTCAGGCCACTACAATCTCCATGCCGCAATGCTGGCATGTTCTAGGCATGGATTGAATACCGTTTGCTTTGACTTTCCACCAGTCATGAGCTCTCTTTGCACAAACCTCATGATACTAGTGCGTGTGTGTGTGTGTGTGAGAGAGAGAGAGAGAGAAAGAGAGAGAGAGAGAGGTTTTTGTTTGTTTGTTATTACTGCTTCAAGGTTTGTTTCAAATGAGATGCTGTGTATAAATATTGCTAATACCTAAGTAAATAAATAAATATTAAACTACAAATCAATCAGTCAATCAATCCAAGTTCAATCTCTGGCATCTACGGTTTAAAAAGGAGTAAATTGCAGGTGATGGGAAGGATCCTGTTGCACCCCATCCCCACCCCCTGGGATGCCCTCAGACCTGAGTAACACGCATCTATTCCGGACTTTAAAAAAAGAGGGAAAGAAAGACAGACGATAGCCGTGCAGGAGCGCAGGGGCGAATGTCTTGTGGGAAACAAACACGGACTGGGCAGAGAACTCCGCTTCCTCGCGGAGTGTGGTTCATAGCTGCTCCTCACAGTCCCAGCAAGATTAGCGTCTGCGTAATGTAAACCAGAAGCCACGAAGGCAAGTGGAGGGTCTCAGGGCCCCGTAGGGGAATTCAGCCGCCAGGTTCCCATGCGCAGAAGGAGGGGCGCGGTGGTGGTGTCCCTTCCCAGCAAAGCGGCGGCGATGGGGGTTCCTGCCCGCCCCCCGTTCCCCCTCCCTGCCCCGTGGGGAGTCTGCTTCAGGCTGCTAGGGGAGATGGGCGGCGAAGGCTCCCCTCCGCCATGTCCTGACTTCTGGCTTGCTTCCTGATCTGAGGAATCTACCGTGGGATGGGGGCCGAGGGAGGAAGGAAGGATTCTGCCTCCTTCCGCAGAATCCATCCCTAGTAGAGCTCAACAGGTCAAGTTCTGGCCTACTTTGCTGATGACGGCCAGGCGCACAGCAGGCACTTCAGGCTCTCCTCGTTCCCATTACCATCCCATCGGCGCCCGTTTTCTGGCCACCCCGGCCGTTTCCTATACTTCGAATAAATTGGGAAACGATATTTTTCTCTTCTCATTTCCACCATGGGACGCAATCGAGATCGTTATTAGAACTCTGGTTAAAAATCCAGGAAGACAAATAAATTCCAGCATGCTGCTTTCTAGTCTTGCCAGTCATATCACCAATCGCTCCGTCAAGCCCCAAGAGCCAGTGAGGTGACCACGCTTGCCAAGAGAACCATCTCGGAAGGGCAACAAGCCCCAGTTTGGGGGCAGGGGGGTAGGCACAGGATGAACCCACACCCTCCGACCTTTCCTGCTTTCATCCATCCATCCATTGGTGTATTTATATTTGCCATGAAACCACTTTGCCTGAAGCAATTGCAGAAAAATACTGCATGCGAAGTGCAGCAAGATCCTGCGTTGTTTTTGCTGCAATTGGCTAACATGGCGGCCCCTCTAGAAAGAAATAAGCCCAGTTCCCTTTCCCTTCCCCCCCCCCTCTATATTAGATTTTTTTTCTGCTACGTGGCTTGTGTGTATACGTGTGTTGCTTCCAAGCCACGTAGCAGAAAAATTCCGGATGTCAAGACCAATCCAAAAGGATCATGGCCGCTGCTACAGTTCAGGCCTCTGGCATGGGACAGGGGATGCCACCACAGCCAAGGCGCCAAGTCCCCGGAAAACTTGCGCGCCTTTTAGATGTGGAGCATCCTGTGCTCCTTCTTCCGTTGGACGGTTGGTGCTCCCAAATACATGGGAGCGGGGTGCCCGTGCTTAGGCGGACCAAAGGCGGCTCGGCGTGCAGCGGCTTGAAATGCACCAACGTCCGATGGTGGTAGCGACGATGATGATGAACCACGTCTTAGACCTCTACAAAAGAGCCAGCAGCAGGTGCCTCTTTTCCTCCATAGAGGGACATTGGGAAGGGACGGAGTGTGATGCTTCTCTCACCAGAAGGAGGTGGCTGGAATTGCGCAAAGGGCCCAAAAGTGGACAGCGAGATATTTGAGGGGCGCTCAGAAGAGACTGGCCGAGCCCTCGCCTGGAGCGTCCTTCATCGTGTATTGCGAAGTCGGAAGGGGTTCATGAGGGCTCGCTTCGGCCTCGGCTGAGCGGGCGGTTCTTCTCAGCCGCAGCTTGCTGGTTCTTAGTCGGGGATTCGCGTCCCCGAAGCCGCCTCCACGTGTGTCAGCAGCCGCCTTGGAGAATGGCGCTGCAGGCTTGAGCCTCCTGCCCGCCGACTCTCGGGGTATCCAGAAGACCACAGCGCGGCGAGATCCCCCCCACGGCATTCTTTGCACGCTCGTTGCCGCTCTTACCCGGGCCAAGGCCAGGAGGAAAGCAGACTCCCGTGGAGGCAGGCAGGCAGACGGCTCTCAAGGTTTTTTCCCCCCCTCCAGAGAAGTATCCAGATGAACTTGCGCCGACTTGGAACTTGGGCTGCGCGCTTGGGATGAGCTAAGGCACGATCGGAACATCGTGAGGACGACAGGGCCCTCTCCCGGCACCGTCCCACCGATGTGTGGGGATAAGGCCACATCATCAGGCCGTCTGAAACTGAGAAGACCCTCAACCCTAACCCAAGCCCCCGGACTCCCTCATTCTGCCAGGGGCGGCAGGGGACCGTTCCTGACTGATTTCCTTGGCCTTTTGGAACTCCCGGCTAGCAGCCATTCGCATCAAGCAAACCACGTCAGAGCGGGACAGGTGGCGGGGCCCTTTGGCTTCCAACAATGAGACACGTTTTCGTCCCTGGACTCCCTGAAATGCCACGTTCTCAGAGGGAAATTGATGAGGCTCGGCTGGGTGCGAACAGAATGGACAGAACAGACGCCGCGAACCAAAGCAACCACCCCACAGTTTGGCCGTGCCAGGGAAGGAGAACGAAGGAACAAACCAATAATAATAATAATAATAATAATAATAATAATAATAATAATAATCGTTGACGGTTGCAATGCGTATCGCACAACTGGTAGCAAACAGGGACGAGAGCATCGCCATCCAGCAGTGCAGCAGCATCAAGTCCCACTGCCTGGGACGAGGTTTTCTCTCCCTTGTCTGTCTGATGCCGGAAGGTTGGCATTCTCGGAACCATTCAAGAGAGTGGATCCCCAGCGAGCCTTCCGGGCCCACCTGTCCACATGTAAGGCGAGAAAGCGGCCCGCTAAGGGAGACCGCAGGGCCCCCTCCTCTCCCGCCCCGTTCACAAAGCCGGAGGGTTTCATAATTTGCTCCCCATTGCGTGGAATGGGGTCGCGGTCTCACTTTGCTGACCACGATCAATAGACTCAACCTTCCGCTACCAAACGCTTGAGCTGCGTCCTCGCGCTTCCCTTCCCGGGGGCTCTTCTTGCGCTCCAGGACGGGCTCGGCTCCGGGGAAGAGGGCGCCAGCCCCTCTCCCCGCGAAGGCGAGCCGGAGCGCCGGGCTTCGCGCCTCGCCGCCCACCAGCGAGGGAGCGAGCGCCCGCCCGCCTGCCAGCCCTGCGCCGGAGTTGGCTCCGCGTGCGCGCAGCGAGGGAAGGCCGGCGGCACCGCTCGGGCCGCGACTCGCTGCGTGGATCGGGCGCCGCCAGGCCGGTCACGCGCCTCCTGCCCGCCCGCCGGCATCTCGGGCCGCCTAGACGTCGGCCTCGCCTGCTTGCTCGCCTGCTCGCGGCCGGCGGCGGCTCGCTCCGGACCGACCGTGGCGGCGGGAAGGCCCAGCGCCTGGGCGAGGCCAGCGCCAAGGTCGCCGCCGCCAGCCGGCCAGACCAGGAGGGTTGCCGGGGAAGAGCGGCACGGCGCGGCGCCCTCCTTTGACCTGCCCCGGCTGGCGGCGCGGCGCCCCCCCCCCCCCAACGTCCCCCCGGACTGGAGGCGCCCTCAGCTCCCTGGTGGGGAGTGGGGGTGGGAAGGCGTCACTCCAGCCTCGCCTCCCTCCATGGTCCGGAGTGGGACTAGCCGCTACACACGCAGCGCCTGCCGCCCCTCGCCGCCGGGGAGCTTACCTGAGCGGATGGAGTTATGGGGCATGGCTTCCTTGGCTTTGGTGGTGGAGGGAGGGGGTCACAGGTGGAATGCAGGTGTCGCCTCCAGCCAGCAGAATTCTCCCCGTTGGTGGGACGCCAAGCCCCTGCCTCCCCCTTGTCCTTGCTGCTGTGGAAAAAAGAGACATCTGCCTGACAAAGAGTCTATGGGGGCCGTGGCGGGGCCCCGGGCGCCTTCGGGAAATGGCAAAGGCCCTGCTGGGGCAGAACTGATGGGGCCAGAAGTCGGTGGGGAAGGGATGTTTCAAGCAGCCAACCGCCCAACCTAATCAAAAGCAGGCCTTTCACCAGCACCCCCTTTCGTAACAGCCCCGGAATTTGTGACAGTGCCTGGAAAGCTGCGCCACCCGTACCCTCCCTCCCTCCTGCCTCCCTCTCAGCCGCATAGGCAGCTGGAGGTCCAGGGGAGCCCCTCACCTGCCAGTAGTCTTCTGCACCAAACCTTCCAGAGGAAGAAAATCCAGGTGATCTCAATGGCTTGGCTGGCTTAGGAAGTTTTGTTCCCTGTGAAAGAAACATGTCAAGCTGGTTTTATCCCATGCAGCCCCCTCTAAGCCCTGCCTGGCAAAGCTAAGTGGCACTGGATTGGCTGCTTGGGGTTTTGGAGGGGGGAGCAGGGGGGGTCATGGCTGAGTGCTTTTAAGAGTTAAAAAGAATTGTGCAGGAGCTGCAGCTTCATCAACAAGGCAGGAGGCAACGGCTGCCCTGGGAGGACTCTTCACGGAACGCCTGGCCCATTCATGGCACCCACTGGATAATGCCCGTTCCACGCAAGCGAAGGGTTTGTTCTCTAGTGGACCTGGGTGATGCAGAATCCACTGAGGCTGATTCAAAAGCCCTTGGTGCAAGTGTCCATTTTAGTGAGGGGTGGGGAGAGGTGAGGTCAAGGGGAGCCTCTACTGGTAGAGTGCTGGACAACTCGCATTAGCTTGGCAGAGTATTTCTTTGCGATTCTCTACTTAACAAATACCAACAGCAAAAAAGCTCCTCTGTTGAATTAGATGTTTAGGATCTCTGATCTGCTGTACCCCAATGGCAGCATTGTCCTTCTCTATGCAGCTGTGGGGCTCAGAGGTGCAACAGGTAATTGGTTCCACCCTGAGCAACTTTTTCTTCATTGGCTCTGGTTGGCAGACCTCAAGGTTCTAGGCAGAAGTCTGTCCGTACCTGGGTACAATGGCCTGTACATACTACGTGGAGGATCAGAAGGCCCCTTTGCCCCATTGACATGCTTCTTCATGTGTTTGTGTGGGCCCATGTTGCTCACTTGCCTTGTTTTTGGCCTATAGGGAGAGGCCAGAACTCCATGCTAGAAGAGCACATGCGATCCAGGCAAGTCCAATACTCCGCATTTCCAGTTTAGAAGGATCAGGTAGCAGGTTATGGGAAAGACTCAAGACAGCCTTCCTGAAACTCAGGGGAGACCATATACTGGGCAAGGTCCCCTCTAGAAGAATTCGTTTTGGCGCCTGGTTGTCTGATTATGCGCATCTTCTCACCCTCGCTTTTATGCCTAATTCCTATAAACGACAGGCAGTGAAGTGCAAAACCGGCAGTATGAAACACGCTTTAAAGTGGTTGAAATGCAGAGAATCACAAGTTTACATGGTCATAATGCGCTTTAACTGCCGAGGTAAATTAAAACTCACTATTTAGCGTGCATTCGATAATGCGCATAATCGGCCAGAAAATGCGCCTCAACTCCCGATTTGCACTCCGCTCGTGTAGAGGTAATTTTTTTTAATGCACCTTGAAAGAGCTTTAAAACGCTCTTGTAGAGGCACCTCAAGTCTGTCATATGCTCAGCTACAGCAGCCTTGGCACTGATTCTGGTCTTTACTCTTTTCACTTCATATATCAAAAGAAATCAGACTAGGGCCTACCTGCAGAATACGGCCTGTGCCATCATATAAAAAGAGACAGTCTTCAAGGTGTGTAGGTCAAACGGCTTCCTGAATGTTAGAGCAGTACGACTATGGAACCCATGACCTAGGGAAGTGGTGGGCTCTCCCACAAGAGGCAGCTGGACAACCATCTGTCAGGTAGGCTTTATGGTGAATTCCTGCATTGAGCAGGTGGTTGGACCCGATGGCCTCATAGTCCCCTTCCAACTCTACTATGATTCTATGAACCCAACCAGAATAAATTGGGCCCTTTGAGCCATTACTGGTGCTTCTTGAGTTGAAGAGGGGTTCCCTGAAAAATGACCAAAATTGAAGGAAGGGAAGTCTATCAGTGGCTACTAGTACTGATGGCTCTATGTGGCCTCCAGTATCAGAGGCAGTAACCTAGAGGCAGTTGCTGGGGAACATGGGCGGGAGGATGCTGTTGCACTCATGTCCTGCTTGTGGGTCTCCTGTTAGCAGCTGGTTGGCCATGATGTGCACAGAGTGTTGATTTTGTGGACCCTTGGCCTGATACAACAGGGATCTTCTTATGTTCTTGTGTCAGATCCACCTTCTAATCAAAAGGCTCAATTTACCAGGGATTCCCCAATCTGTAGTTTGAGGGCGGACAAGGATGGGACTGAGAAATGGCCATTCTTCCAGCGCCACCAAGCTTCAGTATGAAAAACCCCTTAAACTAAATTTCCAGTCATAACTCCTTAGCCCCTGCACCGATCCTGCTGAAAAGTTGTGGTTCTCTTCCTTATGGCCACCTCTATGTTGCATGTTATTTCCAAAAGCCTACAAGGAACATGGGGAAATAAGCACATTGTTTCTGTTTAGTATAATTATTTAGAAATGTAAAGGCTGTTCTTGCACCAAGTTTCCTTCACCGATTCATCTGAAACCTGGGCAGGATCTGCACTCCGGCTTTAAAACAGTTTATAACAGTTTATAACAGTCGTGGCAACTGTTGGGGCCCAGGACACAAAGTTCCATAGACAGTTTTCAAAACGTTTTCAAAGTGTTATATCGTGCTCAGTGTAGATCTGGCCCTGGTAGGCTCTGTTCCCTCAGAAAGGGCAACTGTCCATGCAAATGGCATCCACCTCTTCTTCTTCTTCTTCTTCTTCTTCTTCTTCTTCTTCTTCTTCTTCTTCTTCTTCTTCTTCTACTTCTTCTTCTTTCTGAACATTGGCAGACATAATCCCCTCTAAAGGGGCTACTATATGTGCACTTTTCATCCACAACTGACAAAGCACAAAAAGTTATAGCCATGATAGTCAATGGGAAGCATAAAGTCTTCTTGAATTGGGTGCAGGATCTGAGTTGAAGAGGCCTCCAAATCCTTCTGAACAGAAATGAGCATTTTCCAAAATGCTGGACTGGAGACAAATCTTCTGGTTGGTGCAACCTCTAATCTACACACACCTACACACCCACACCCACACCCAAGGGTTAAGCAAACCCTACCCCCTAGTGATCAGATTTGTAGCTTCATTATTATTTAAAACAAGCACCAACCACAATAACAACACAGGCTGTTACCTGCACCTGCCATTTAGCGTCTCTGAGCTTGGTGAAGTTGGACAAAGGTCACAGGAGGGGATGTGTTATGATAGGGGCAGCCAGTTTCAAGATAGGTTTGTGCTGGAAATGGGAAGGGTTAGTAAACCAGTGGAGGTTTAAGGAGAGGTGTTGCATAATCTGAGGGATGAGAGCAATTCATGATTTTGGTTAGAGATGAGAGACGAAGAGAGGGCAGGTGAAGAACGTTGCTGTAGCAAAGGTGGGAGATGGCTGGACTTCACATTTTAGTTGCAGGGAGGCAGTTGATTTTTTGCAATGGTGAACAGGCATAAAAGTGACATGATGGTGGCCGAGTGACTCTGGGGAGCATTAAGGTCTCAGCCTGAACACTGGGGTGGATTGTGACGTGGTTCTTGAGTCTGGGGAGGGATGAGAACTCTGACCTCCCCCACTCAATATGTGCTTGCTTGCTCTTTGTGTTACGTCTTAAAGGTTTCCACAGAGACTACATGTGCAGCTGGGCCATAAACAATCAGAACAGCCGTTCCATGTGTGTAGAAACAGTCTAGAAGTGTCACATGACGTAGTACTGGATGCTGGCGTGCCTGTGTAAAGGTTCAGAAAACAAGAAGTCCCCAACTGAGAGCTCACTGGGGAAGGGAACAACAAACCCTGCCTGCAGAACTGATCCCAAAGTCACTTTGGCCTCCTCCACACGAGACGTTTAATGAGCCTTGAAGGCTCATTATAAATTTTACCTCCACACCAGTGGAGCGCAAAATGGGCGTACAGGCGCGTTATCTCCCCGATAATGCGCATTTTCGAATGCGCGTTAAATAGCGACTTTTATTTTGCTCCGGCCGTTAAAGCGCATTTTCGCCGTGCGAACAAGCGATTATGCGCATTAACGTCTTCTAAAGCGCTTTTTGTACATCAATTAATGCGCTTCGCCGCCTCTTGCCGCCTCCCATGCAGAGGGATTAGGCGTAAATGCGCCTCCGCGATAATGCGCATAATCCCCGAACCGGGCGCAAAAGCGCATCCTTGTGGAGGGGGCCTTTGTCTGCATGTCTTTGTGGGGGTTATTTACATACTTGATGGTGGTAAACAGGTATATTCAGAATTACGTTTATACATCTTTTTGCTATGCCTTGACGATCACAGGATGGTACTATATACCACGCTGGTAACCAATGGTATCCTATCTCAAATGGTCCTGTGAATATGGGCGTGTGTGAGAAAGAAAGTCAGATTTAGTAAAATGTCAGTGTGAAAGATCTGGTATAGGGCTTTGTCATTACAGTTGCTGGCGAAATAAGTGTGGCTGCTGACATCTGCCTGTGCTGATTCATCTGTCCTTATTTTTTTTATTCATTTTATGAACTTATTTTGTTGCTCTCTTGCTGCATCATTGCATGAGCTAAATTCCTGACTTGAAATAATAATAATAATAATAATAATAATAATAATGATAAATTTATTTATTACCCGCCTCTCCCAATGGACACAGGGTTCTCTTCCACAGCACCTTTGCTGAGGTCTCTTTATGAAGAGCAGGGGACCCCCAGGACATCAGAGAAGGTACATATGCCAGACCAGCTGTAGCTTACCAGGAATAACATTCTCAAGCTGGAGGTCATCTCTAAAACAAAGACATAGGCTATTTGGACGCAAGAGTCCCCCAAGAGAACTCCAACGTCAAGGTGTTCTGCTGCCCACCTAGACCTGTATTATTGTAGGTGTTTCACAGTATCTACTTTTCATGCTATTGCTGTGCTTTTCTTTGTATCTTTTCATTGCATTTCAGGTGTGTGAATGGGAAAATAGTTGTCCAAATATACAAACTGGAGTTCAGAGTTCTTGGGTGATAGGTGACAGCATTAACAACAGAAAGATAACCACTTTATCTCTGAACCCAGCCTGTTGTTCTGATACACAGGGTATGTTTAAGTTGAAATACAGGCAGAAATAGGGATACCGATCAGCAGAGCATGAGTGTGAATCAAACTGAACCTCTGGATATGAATCCATATGTGGCGTATAGACGAGCTGTTCCTACCAATTCCCAGGCCCAGGCCCATCCCCATCACTTCCTCATACAATGCAGTATTGAGGTACATTTGTCCCAGGGCATTAAACCCATCCACCATTTACTTACAGTGAGCTGTGGCTGGATTTGAACAGTTCTTTGGTGATTTTCTGGAAGGCATTAATGTTTATGTGATAGAGCAAGGGGTCTAGATTGATTAATTATCCTCAGTGACTCAGCAACACTAGGTTAACCATTAGCTTCCATTTATTCTCTGAAGCTGCTTAAAGGCATCAGTCTTGTAAAGTGCAAAGTCTCCCATAGGTTCAAAGATAGTTCTCTGGTGGGTTCATAACTAAGATCTGGTAGCAAAGGCAGGTGAGTATGTGGGCAAGAACACCCTTGGCAATTGGCTTCCTTTCAGCTGACAAATGTTGCAGCAAGAAATGACTGGTTGAGCAAGTCATGCGGACCCCAAATGGCTGAACAGAACAAAGAGTTAGTTTCCTCCTGCCTGTAGGCAGAAGCATTCAAGTTGTCAGTTTAACACATACAATTTTTGCTGAATTGTATATAGGAAGGACCTCAACCCTCTCTAAGGTGTCTGTTAGGGAGTGTGCAAATGAGGTAGATGTTGCTTCACTCAGGAGATCTCCAGCTCACATCGAGGTGGGTTGCTTGTCCATGGTTGTTGTAGTAGGGTGACCAGATAAAATCCAGGTCAGGGCTCATGTCACTTTAACAGTTGTAGAGAAAAGGGAATTTCAGCCAGGGTCATTTGTATGCAATTAGTTCCTGGTGAAATTTCCTCTTCATCACAACAGTTAAAGGTGCAGGCACTATACTAGAGTGACCATGTACAAAAGAAGGCAGGGCCCCTGCACCTTTAACTATTGTGATGAAGAGGGAATTTCACCAGGAACTAATTGCATACATTACAAATGACCCTGGCTGAAATTCCCTTTTCTCTACAACTGTTAAAGTGACATGAGCCCTGACCTGGATTTTATCTGGTCACTCTATTGTATTGAAAGGGGAATTTCAGCAGGTGTCGTTTGTATGCCTGCAGCACCTGGTGAAATTCCCTCTTCATCACAGCAGTTAAAACTGCAGGAGCTATACTGGAGTGACCAGATACAAAAGAGGGCAGGGCTCCTGCAGCTTTAACTGTTGTGATGAAGAAGGAATTTCAGCGGTGCTGCCGGCACACAAATGACACCTGCTGAAATTCCCTTTTCAATACAACTATTAAAGATATAGGAGCCCTGTCCTCATTTTCATATCATCACCCTACATTTCTGTACTTATTATAGTCCTTAAATATGGTTAAACACCCCACAGAATCCTGCTATTCTATTTCTACAATGCCTTCATCTTGCCTTTTCTGCATCTTCCCTTCTTTCCCAGGCTGCAATCCTATGCACATTTATCTCAGAGTAGGTTTGCCTTGTCCATCCCTCTGGGTCTCCTCATGTTGAGGATCACATACACTCGCTGTAAGCTAAGGAGTGCAAGAGATTAGGCCCACAGAGAGGGGGGTCGTTGCCTCCCTTCTGAAGTAGTCTTGCCCCTAGGAGTGGGGTAAGCCTGGAAAGACAAGGAACTCAGCGCAGAGGACAATTACCTCAACCAGAGCTTCTCACAAGCAGCTGAGCTTCGAGAAGGCAGCCACCAAGCTCGGCCCACGTGGGTCCTTCTCAGAAGCCAGACAGTGACGGCACAGGCTCACACTCTTCAAGTGAAGGCAGAGCATTAATGCTGGCTGATGGGCAAATTAATCAGAAGGGCCAGCAGCTCCATTTGAACCTGCCCACTTCAGTTGGTGCAGGGGCCTGAATTTGGGCTGGGGCTGCCTCCTCCAGCTTGGAGGAGCTAAAGGCAAGGCTGAAGGTGAGGCTGCCTGCATGGTGCCGCTTTGCCACTGCTTTGCTGCTGCAATGTGGGGGTGGGAAATTCCCACAGCAGAAGGCTTCCTGGCAGCCACTCGACTCGCCAGTCCACCCACTGCCCTCTGCCTGGCTTCTGGAGACCTATCAATGGTCACCATCCACTCGGAAATAATTCTAGGTTGACGCCGAAACAAGGTCACATGGTGGAAGGACCTTGTTTCAGGGGGAAAAGTCAGGGTAAGTCCCCGCCTTTTAAAATATGCAGCTTTGGGGAAATGTCCCTTGGCAGCTGCGTCATATAACTGACACAGCGCCACCAGGCAGCCTCCGTGGGACAAATAAGCAGTATAGACTGCCCCTCTGGGTAATCCTTGCTGTATGGAGGCACCCTCCCCTCCTTGCTGAGCTGAGGCTGCTTTGCCCAGACGGGGCCCTTCTAGTGCAGGTGGGGTGCGAGGGGGGAGCACGATTCACTGCTCTTCCCACTCTGTGCCTCCTCATGCGGGAGCTTCTTTCCACTTCATGGTTAGTCCAGCTCCGGATATAGGAGGAACCAGAAGGTTTGCGGAGGAAGGGGAGGCAGGAGAAAGTGTCTGCGGAAGGTTCAAGCAGAAGGTGTGTGGGGGGGGGGAGAGAGTTTAGGAAAAGGGGTCTAGGGAAAAGGTGGACAAGAAGCTCCGTTCCTGATTGGTTCAAGTTGCCAGAAACAGGACAAAGAAGAGAGAAAGAAGTAAAGAATGCCAGGAAGTGTCCACATTGCTGCAACTGGAGAACTGTTTATGACAGAGCTGGCCTTAGGGCAGGAAGAAGAGATTGCTTGGAGAAAACGTTTTCTTGCCTGGTGCTGCTCATACGCTGTGCGTTTACATTCCGATATTAAAACCTTTTTCTACTGACATTTCCCCCCAGTAAACTTTTAAACGTCACGATTTGAAACGTTGTGGCGTTTTTGTCTTTTGGGTTACCCAACCAACCTTGTTTTGGATTTCCAACCCTCGTAAGACCTATAGTAGTCACCTGAGACTCACCGAGTTTTACGGCTGCCGGAGAGGCAGAGGGAAGGTTTCCACCTGGTGGCAATGGAGAAAGCCACAGGGAGGGGAAAGGCCGGGAGGAGTGGGGCAGGCTGTTCCCCCTGCTCTCCCTGCCACTTATGGGATAGGGAATTGTTGGTCCACATAGATGGTGGTGGTGGTGGGCGGCGGCGGCGGCAGCTTCGCTTCTTGCTTTGTTGCATCGTGATTTAATTCCTTCTGCTTTAACTCCATCCTTCTTTCAAACTCTTTTCCTGCAAGATCTTTCTGTTTGAAATACCCTTTGATTTCCTCAACCATTCTGTGTGGTTGTCCATAGTTGTCTTTGTGGAGAATTAGGTAGTGCAGTTTCCATTTCTTCCGCTGCTCCCTCTAAGTCCATATCTGAGCTCACTGGCTCTGTAAATACACATAAGTGGCAGAGGTTCAAACCCCAGTAAGCAAGAAGGTGAGGGAAGAAGGTGGGATGGGCAGATACTTGACACCTGCAGCTTCTCACTCCCCAGGTACCCCTCCAGGTCAACCATGCCTAGATCATGGTAAAAGAGTTCCTTGGATCTCTCAGTTAAGGGGGAAAACTGGAGAAACAACAGGTGTCCTATGAATTTGGATGCTCCAGCTCACCCATTTAGGCTGGATGGTAGCATCCCCACAAAGGGTCTGGTGGAGCTCTTCATAACACAGGCAGGATCACTACATTCCTACGTTCAAGACAGAGAACGTAGTGCAGCATTCAATGGCTATCACATTGTGCCCCCTTCTCATTTCCTGGGTGATGAGCTCATAGGAGTCAATGCACCTATGGTTTGTCCTAAATTGGTCCTGGATTTTTGTCCCCACCCCACCCACCCTCCATCTAGAAGGTCCAGGATCTCTGCCTGTTTCCAGACACACCACGGCCCTTTGCAACTGACTCTGCCATTGCCACTGAAAAAGCCCAGCTGCAAATGTGCAGATGTAGAGAGAAGCCCACATCTTCCTAGAGCTATAACTGCACAGCCGCTACTGCTCTGAGTCACTGGAACTGCGCATCTGTTCAGGAGAAAGGGGGGTGGAAAAGAAAAGGGAGAGTCCCACAGCCTTGACAAAGGTGGGATCTGCCCCCAAAGTATGCCCACCATCCTAAGCTGCGCTCAAGCCACATTAACAGATGCATAAACCACTGCAGTGACAGCAGGGCAAAGTAAGAATGCATGTTAAAATGAGATCTCAAAAATGTGCAATTTCGCAACAAAAACCACGATATGGGTGCGAATTGTTGGCTGCATCATGTAAACAAAGGTGTGCAACTTTGCAGCCATGAGACAATATATACCCTTTGCAGACATGCCCCTAGTGAGCAGGGACATTAGATGTCTGGGCCCATGCCCTTTTCAGTGGATTGTACCGGCCACGTAAAATGAGTGAGGAAGGGCATAGCAGACATACAATCCAGAAGGTTCTAGTGTCGTAGTTACATGCCAGTGTCAAAGTGCTTGGGTTTAAGAATGCACACGGCAGATGCGGGATGCCATGGGAATATCAGACTAGTTAGTGCCAGAGACCTGAGAGGCAAGAAAGTCAAGATGAGAGCAGGTGGACACTGCTTTCTCTCAGCACAAGCAAGTCCCCCCTGCCTCCGCATCCTGTGATATCCTGGAAGCCTGGGGAGGAGGAGGAGGAGGAGGAGGAGGAGGAGGAGGAGGAGGAGGAGGAGGAGGAGGCAGGCACAAGGCTCAGCTGAGAAGGACAGGATTTAATTCTATGCATCATTAAGTAGTCCTCTCGCTGCAGTGTCCCCCTATACATCATCCATGCTGAGTACCCCGCACACTGACATTGCATTAGTGTCTGGAAATGAATTTCTTCTTTTATAGGGAAATTGAGAATCCACCAAGAAAAAAGAAGGAAGGGGGGGGGGGAAACCCCTTAAAAACCAATTATTGTTGCATTTATGAGTCTCACTTGATCTCCCCACCCACCACCACCACCACCCAACCCTGCCTCTACATTGTTCCTATGCCTGGATACAAAGGAGCATTTTATAGTTAATAGATTAAGGGGGAGGGAGAGAAAATGTTAATAGATTAGGAAATAGCGTAGTATTTGCTCCCCCCCCACACACACACATTGTAGAAATTTGAGGGTGACTATGCATCTAGCTCATTGCATCACAGTCACCAGTAATTTGTACATATGTAGCTGACTTGACTTAGATGAGAGAGCAATCTTTATTTCAGTAAAATGGGATGAATGAAGTACATATTATTATTGCACAGAGAAATGCATCACACACACAAGGTAAATGCACACAACTAAAGTTTCTGTCTAAGTCCTCCCTTGTTGCAAACCAATATTTGTCAAATTTGTTATAAGAGCATTTTTATTCTTACTGCCACTAACCCTGGAGCTTCATTTTTTTGCCTTCTGGGACAATTCCAATCATACATATTTCTGGATACCCCTCCCTGGGCTGTGATATTCTGGAAATTACTTGCTAGCTTTGCTAACTTTCACATAATGGTGAAAATAATAATAATCCCCAAACCTAGTTTATTTAGATGCCAAAAAGCCAAGGCAATGGTAAGGGGACTGAAGGCACAAAAAGGGGGGGGGGTGGATTTGTCTTTTTCTTTACAATTGCACTGTTTTCAGATGCTGCCTGGTCTTCAATCACCCTAGCCTGTTAACATTGGAAATCCCATTGCTATTTGGCCAGATGGAGAAGGCTTGTTGTGTTAAAGTCTTTGACCATGGTGACATAGTAAGGATCATTGGAAAAGTGAGCTGGTATACTTCAGATGGAACTACATGAGCTCTAAGGTTATGGAACCCTACTTAAGAAGTACCTTGGGGTGGGAAACAGAAGAACAGACATGATGCTGAATCAGACCAAAGCCTATCTAGTCCAGCATCCTGTGCCCCACACAGTGGCTGACTAGATGCCCCAAAGCATCGGACTAGATGCCTTCTCCTGTTGCAGTTCCCCAGCGACACACATTCAGTGGTAAATGTCCTTGCTCTGAGTAGCATGTCACCAGCATGACTATTATTTATTTATTTATTTTTATTACATTTATATCCCACCTTTTTTTCTGTAAGGAACTCAAGGTGGCATACACAATCCTCCTCTCCATTTTATCCTCACAACAAAAAACCTGTGAGGAAGGTTAGGGCTGAGAGTCTGTGACTGGGCTAAAGTGACCCAGTGGGCTTTCGTGGCTAAGAGGCTCATCACACACGTGGTTTGATGCACACCTGCCGCAACTTTGATCCACTTTTTCAGCGCTGGACTCGCATGACGTCATCCCTGTAGTGCTGTTCCCTCACCCTAAGGGGGCGTTTCTTGTTTCTCTTTTGATTTATCCCTGAACGGGCAAAGTCCGGAAACGCAAGTAAGAACAGGCCAAGCTGGGGTATCGCAGCAATCAGTTTTACTGGATGAACCCACTGAGTTTTAATATTATGAGAGAGGGAGAAATAAGAAGGCAAGTTATTAAAAGTTACACCTGATTTAAGAGACGGGGAGAAAATGGGACTCTTTGGGGTGAATACTCAATGGCTTTGCCTTAAACCAAACCTCCTTCTTGGGTGCTATCAGGTTATAATTTACAGATTATTCCCCCCCCCCCCCAATCCAGGCTTCATGCTGGAGTTTGTGTATTCAGAGAGGGATGTTGTGGAATGCTGTCTTCCTTCTCAGCTCCCATTTGTCTGTTCTCCATGACTAGAAGTGTCAAGAAGAAAAATGTCTCAGGAAATCTTCCTTTTCCCTGGCCCAAAATCCCAGGTGGGGGGCTTAGGGCAGACTGAGGTCATGCTGAGGAAATATTGCCCATTTGCCTCGCAGGAAAACCAGCCTACCTTATGCTTCATATTTTCTCACGTTCCTTAAATTGAGAAGGAAGGAGAAAGTATTCTCTCTCACACAACGTCTCAGGCTACGCAACAAGTTCTAGCTGGGATGTTGAAATGGCTGTACCATAGTGACCCAAAATAGGAAACAGAAGACATCTTGACCTCAGAAAGGAGCTTAAATAAGGATACGGTAGTATAAAGCTTATTACTCGAGACTTACCAGACCGATTTTGCTCATTTTTGTTTTAAACTGAACAGTGTAGACATGCAGAAAAGGCTGAAAGTTTGAAAAACTTCAAAGCTCGAGCTTTAGTAGCAATTAATATCCTCCACACCAAACAGGTGGGGCAGCCCCTCTGTCAGTGGGATGACAGACAAACCCTTCTCAATCCAGTCAGTAGGGCATGAAAGTGGGCCTCAGCTGCAGCTGCATGGCTGGGCTGTAGCTATCAGTGGGGAGGGGGAAGGAGATGGAGGGAGGGGACAGGGCCACTCTACTTGCAAATTTTGGAGGGGGGTTCGCTATGCATGAGCCACATCTGCTTTATTCATTAGCCCCTCTGTGTTAAGGGGAGAGGAGGGCAAAAAAGGGGGTCATTCTAGTATAGCTCCTGCAGCTTTAACTGCTGTGATGAAGAGGGAATTTCATTGCATGCATACAAATGACACCTGCTGAAATTCCCTTTTCTATGCAACTGTTAAAGATACAGGAACCCCGTCCACCTTTCCATACGGTCACCCTAACTCCTTGTGGCACTCAGCAGGGAAATCTTGTCCTACAAAGATTCATAAGCACAGCAGGGATTTCCCGTCCCCACTTTCCCCCTTCAAGGTACTAGAGGCGCTGCATACGTTTTGGATCCTTACAGCTCCTCACAGTTTTGTTTCGTTTTTACAAGGGATCTTCTTACGGCCACCAGGGGTGCATCTTGATGAAGGGTTTGCCCCAGAGTGGCTTCGGAGTGGCGGCAGGTGATCTACATGATTCAGCCGCCATCCTGAAGCCATCCAGGGGCAAACCTCCAAAGCTCCGCTTTAAAAAAGTCGGGCACTTACCCTGACTTTTTTTAGCTTGGAGCGAGGCGACGACAGCATCTGCCATCTGTCACTCTTGTTCCAGAGCTGTGGCGGTGGCGTGCCACAGCCGGGCAACCACTGATTGGTCTCCATAGGCTGGGCAGGGAAAGGGATCCCTTCTGCCCTCCCTGGCAGTGGGGATTTCACCTAAGGGAGACACCAGCAGCAGAGGAGAGAACTGCCCTCCTGGGCCTTTGCACTGGCTGTGACTCTTTCTAACCAGGAGGTCCACCCAAACATTGTTTCAGGAAGAAGCACAAGGACTGGCTTTTCTGAGGACAGATGATTTAAGTTATATGAGTGTAGGGTGCTTCTCAATTTTAATTTAGGGAAACAATTTGACTATCAGAAGCATAGATGTGAACAAGGGGTGTGCCAGGTGTGCCCAGGCACACCCTAATGTCTCAAGCAGTAAGTGCCAAATCAAGGGGGCATTGAGTAGGGGTCCAGAGGGAGATCCAGATGCAATGGGAATGGCCCTCTGTCTGCTCTCCTGCTGCTCTGCTGCCTCCAAGAGAGCATCATTGCTCCCAGCAGCAGGAACGGAAGGGAATTGCTCTGCTGGGAGCCTCTCTGCCAGGAGCCATGCCCCCCCCTCAGCCACTAGGCCTCTGCTTGAGCAGCTGCAACGGCCCTCCCGCGGTCAGCAAGCCAAATGCAGAGTAGGGCACCAGTATATCTACAGCATTTCATACACAAATGAATAAAATAAATGTCCTTTATGATTGAGTATTCAATCAGTGTTTGCCTTTTAAAAGATCCCCTGGGTGCACCCCCTAATGAAATGTGCTGCTCACACCTATGATCAGAAGTTTGGGGAACAGTGTTTAAACCAAGGAGTCCTTTGCTTCTCTAGTAGGGTGATGCATCTGCACTGTCCTATCATTTGTGGGCACCAGGGGGCACCATAGCACCGCAGGTCTGCCCGTTGTCTGGAAAATACAAATCTCATCGGTTTGGTGGTGGAGGCTGCTCTAATCATGACGATGATGTTATTGGTCCCCTCTACAAGGATTCGCTTTTGCGCCTGGTTAGGCGATTATGCGCATTTACGCCTAATACCTCTGCACCCCCTCCACAAGAATGCGCCTTTGCGCCTGGTTCCGCGATTATGCGCATTATCGCGGAGGCGCATTTACTCACAATCCCTCTGCACGGGAGGCGGCGAGAAGCGGCGAAGCGCATTAAAAGATGCCCAAAAAGCGCTTTCCAGGTAGTTAATGCGCATAATCGCTTGTTCACACAGCGAAAATGCGCTTTAACGGCCGGAGCAAAATAAAAGTCGCTATTTAACGCGCGTTCGAAAATGCGCATTATCGGGGAGATAACGCGCCTGTACGCCCGTTTTGCGCTCCGCTCGTGTGTAGGTAAAATTTATAATGAGCCTTCAAGGCTCATTAAACGCCCCGTGTGGAGGAGGCCGAGAGGCGGCGAAGCGCATTAACGGATGACCAAAATGCGCTTTACAAGTAGTTAATGCGCATAAGCGCTTGTTCACATAGGCAAAATGCGCTTTAATGGCCGGAGCAAAATAAAACTCGCTGTTTAACGGCTGTTTGCAGGGAGGGAGAGAAAGCGGACTGCACCTTTCGCTGGAACCGCTACAACGGGATAACCGTGGGCGAAGCTCGGTGAAGGAGTGGGGGGCTCGAAGCTGGCCCCGAACATGTTGTTGCTGGGGGCCGAACACCGACGTGGCGCCCATTAAAATGAGGCACAATCCACCAGGAAGTTCTCCTGCACAAGCCTCAGTGTAATGCGCAAGAGAACTACTGGGCTCTTGCAGTATCAGAAACGGGGAGACAGACGACTCCTCGGTCGCTCTTTAATTACCCTATAAGTACTAAAGGGGGCGGGGGCCTCATCCCCATGTGTGGTCACTGCGACCACTCGTCCCGAGGACGCAAACTGTCCAGCGGCAGAAAGCGCGAGCGTCTCCCCGCACCCCGCCGCCCGTTCTTCCACTCTCCCTGCCCTGGCTGGGTGTGGGAAGGTCTCTCCCAGGGTAAGCAGCCCCCGGCCGCGACGGGGACGTGGGGAGGTTTCCTCCCGCCGGCTCCGAGCGTCCCACAGTCCAGAGGGGCGCGGTGGGGCTGCGCTGCCTTCCCTGTTCGCTGCTCTCCCGCTCCGCGAAGCGGCCTGGCCGGGGCAGGCGACATCGGCGACCCTCCCTCCTTCCCTCCCTGCCTCCCGCGGCCCGATCCCTGGCCTGCTTTGCCCTCACCCTGAGGACAGGTGCGAGGAGGCGGTGCCTGCGCACGCGTGGCGGCCGAGGTGCGGCGGCTCCTCTGGGGAGGCTGCAGCAGGAGAGGCGGCCGAGCCTTCGGGGATTGCCGGGCTGCCAGCCCAGGGCCGCCACCGCCGCGCGTGGAGATCCCGCCTCCCCCCACCTCACCCCACCCCACCCCCAGCCGGAGAGCGAGAGGAGGGAGGCGCAGGCGGCGTCTGGGGCTGCTCGGCATCCTCGGCTCCCTCCCGCGTCTTCGCTCGGCCGCCGCCGCCGCCTCCAGCCGTAGGTTGCCGTGGGAGACGGAGGGAGGCGGCTGGCGGGCGCGGCGGCCCCGCGCAGGGCAGAGATGCGAGCCGCGAGGATGGCGCCGCCTGGAAGGAGCCACCTGCCTGCCGTGCGGCCCAGGCCCCTCTGAAGGTAGGGCGGCGGCGGCGGCCCCGGCGCTCTCCAAGGGCCGGCCGAGGCAGCGCTGGAGGGGAGGGGGCGGCCGCGCGCCCCACCCGCCGCAAGGCGCTCAGGCGCTCCTGGGGGAGGGAGCCGTGGGGCGGGGAGGGGGACGCAGGCGCCGGGCTGGTGCAGGAAGGGGCGGCGAGCGCTTTGGATCAAAAGGGGGGGCGGCTGCAGCCGGGACAGGGGGCTGCTGCGGGGGAGGCCCGGAAGCTGCCAGGCCCCGGCGTCGCCCTCCCCTCGCAGCCCTCCGCTCTGGCTCGTCGTGGAGCCCCGGCTGGGTGCGGCAGTCGCCCCGCGGCCCCTTCTCCTCCACCTGCCCGGCCTGGAGGCCTGCCGAGGGGGCTGCTGGAGCAGCGCCAGGTCCCGCGAGGAGGCCGCGCCGAGGCCGAGCTGCTGCACAGCCACGCTGCGTTGCGCGTCCCGCCAGGCCCTGCCGCCCGAGAACGGCGGCGGCGGCGGCGGCGCTGGGCCCCTCGGGGCTGGCAGGGCCTCCAGGGAGCCTGCTGCTGAGCCTGCAGAGAGGCCCGCTGCGGCTCCTGCCTCGGAATCCCGCGCATCCTCCATCTGCCTCGTTGGCCTTCCCAGGGCGAGTCCCGCGGTGGCCGGCCAGTCCTCGCTGCCTTCCCCCCCCCCCGCGCAGTCTGTGGGAGATGGCAGGCGGGGGGGAGGGGTCGGATCTCCGCTTTCTCTGCTCCGCACTTGACACCCTTCTCCAGCTTGCTTCGGGTCAAGAGAGGAAGCCAGGCAAAGGGCCCTGGGGTGGCCGCCTCCGCCCTGTCCCAGGAGGCGGCCAGGCCTTCCACCAGGAAATCAAGGCACTGTGGGGAGCCAGACCCAGCAGTCCAGAGCCAGGGCAGCCCAGGCAAAGCCGGGTTCTGGATCCCCTCCTTCTTCTGGGTTGGAGGCCTTGTGCCCTAATCTCCAGGCGAGAATGCAGGTGGCCTCACGGGCCAAGGATTTGGGCACAAGATCAGTTAAGGACACCAAGTATGGCCCTGTGGGGAGGGGGAGAGGCTTTAAAGTGAGGGTGGGGGTTACTGAGCGCATCTGGAATTTGGAGGGTGTTGTGGGTGCTGTCACAAAATGGCTCCCATGGTGGCGGGGCTTGCCCGTTTGTAAAATGGCTGCCATTGTGGATACAGCCAGCCACTAAACATTCATTTCCCAGAAGGCAAACTGGCTAAATTGAACGACACTTGCCCAAGGGCTTAAGCCCAAGGCAGGGGTGGGCACTGAGCTCCAAAACCCAAACCACGCTTTTGAACCCGGAGCTGCCTGCTCCAACCCTCATTCCTCAGAGGGCCAAGTGAGGAGGCTTAGAGAGAAGCACCTTGGCTGAGAAACTACGTTCAAGGCAGCCCCAAAAGCAATTTGACATTATTTGCTCACACAAAGCACAGCAAAATACCCATTTCAAGGAAGGCAAACTGATGATGCTCAGAGGACCACACACACACACACGCATGCATACATGTGCCCCCCGCATGCATACATGTGCCCCCCCGCACACAAGCCAGGCAAAACACGCACCATGCCAAGGCAAACAAATTAGCTAACGTGCAGCGGGGGGGACACTTCCTGCCACCCCCTTTAGCAATCCAGGACACTACCTGTGTCTCCCCCCCTTGCGCTTTTCTTTCTTTTTGTGGGGGGCTGAGCACATTGCAAAACAAAATGTTAGACTGCACCCACCCACCCCTTTTATGCCTCAGGGGACCTGGGGGTGGAGGCAGAGGCGGTATTCGGAGTAACTTTGCAGCATGCTAAGCTCCATAATTAATAGCAATCTAATACAATAAAAACCAGGAGGGGGAGGAAGCCTGCAGGTGCCGAGGGGGGCATCATGCTGGAGACCCCCGCTTTAAGAATGGGTGGGTCCCAAGCGCTCTGCTGAGTCACAACACATCCAAGCCTAGTTGGCTGCACCCAAATGATTTCCCTGCTCCATTCTGATGTAAGGACAGGAGACGCTTGTATGGGCTGGGTGGGGAGTGAGGGTGAATATCTTGAGCTTTGGAGGGTTGTAACAGACTTGGGGAGCAGCTGAAGTCTTCTGCAGTCCTAGCCTAGCAGCTCAGGTTTTCCAAGAGGCCCAGTTTAATTAACATGCAGAGGAGCTGAGATCTAGCTTTGCTTCCTTCTAGCAAACAGAGTTCTTGCAGCAACAATAACAAATATCCTGGAGGTGAAATCCACCACTTGGGAGCTGCAGGTGAAAGGCTGCCTGTTCCCCAATGCAGGGAGAAGGAGCCTAATTTGAGCCCCTAGGAACTGCTTTCCATGAGGGCTTGGAGCTTGGGCCTGCAAAGTGAGGGCTTGGAGCATCAACCCACCCACTGAAGAACCAAGGCAGGGCTAGCTTTGAGGGGAAGGTGTCCAGGTCAGACAGAGTGACTTCCAGGGTACACTTGCTTCAGCCCCAGCACCTCTTCTTGGATCAGTGAAACAGGGAGGCAAGGGTGGGAGTGAGGGGGTCACCAGGATGCTTTGAAGATCCGAATGATTGGAAGTCAGGGAGGGGGGAATTCAGCTCCCTTTGAAATGCAAGGAGGCCTTCTGGGCTCCCAGTGGTAGTCGCCTCTGAAACCAGTGGCAGCTGCGCATCCTTTGAGCCTCTGCACCGATCCTGCATGCCCATGCTCAGCCTTGAACGCACATGTTCCTCGGTGCGTGGCGAGAGGCGGGAGGCCCGTCTTTCTCCACTGGTCCATCCCAGCCTGCCCCTGACATGTGGGTCGCGGCGTCACCGTAGCAGGGACGGCTTGTAGGGCTGGCGTGAGCCCCCCCCCCCCCCATTCTTTCTTGGAAACAAAGCGTCCACCGGCAGCCCTGGACACGCCCGGCTCACGCGCAGCCCGGTCTCCCTGCGGGGAGGGAGGCAGGTGCCAGGGCCCGATCCGCGGGCCTGCCTGTCTGCCTCTTCCCTGCCGCGGTCTCCGCCTGGCGCGCCCAATCCTGCTTCGTCACTGCTCGGCTGCCCTCCGCTCGCTGCTCTTTCCCCCGCGGCCGGTCCGAGCCAGCCCAGCGCCGCCAAAGGGGCGGGCAGAGGGAGAGGCTCTGTCGCTCTCTCGCCCAGACGCGCGCGCCCTCCGAGCCGCTGCCTTCGCCGTCGGTGCTCGGCGCGGCCTGCGAAGTCCCTCGGCGGCTTCGTCCTTCCAGCCCCGGCTCGGTGAGTGCAGACACCACGAGGGGAGGGGAGGCCGCTGCTGCTCCAGGCTGCACCGGTTGGGTTTCCGTCTGTCCTACAGAGACCGCTATGTGCGGGGGGGGGGGGGGAGAGGGAGGCCGGCGCCGCCTGTTCCGTTACGCGGCCGACGAAAGCCCCTCGGCGCCCCTCCGCGGGCCGGCAGCTGCGCCTGGCCTGGCCGGCGCCTGCCCCCCGCCCAGGGGAGGCTTGTGCGTTCGGCGGGAAGCGGCAGCCGCCCGGGCTCGTCGAGGGGCCCAGCGAGCGCCGTTGCTCTGCTGAAGGGCGGCAGGAGGCGAGGGGACGGCGGGGCGCTCTCGGGGTCGCGTTGGCGGCCTTCGGCGCGTTGGCTTCCGCGCACCGGGCCGTGTGCGCGGCCTCCGGGGGAGCGCGGCCGCCCTCGCGAGCCCCCCTGGAACGGGGAGACCGGTAGGGGGTTGCCAACGCTTTCCTGGCAGGGCTCCTGTGCGCTAGCGACGGAACGCGGGTGCGGGCCGGCGGAGCGGGCCAGAGGCTCGGGAGGGGGCTCGGAGGGGGCGTTTGTTTGGAGGGTGCGGGTCCAGCTGCGGCCGCTGCCCCGCGCCCAGCAGGCTCCAGTGCGGGCCTTGGTTGTCTTCCCGAGAGGCGGTGCCGGCGCAGTTCCGGCTGGTGATCTCTTCTGCCGCCGCCGTCGCCCCAAGTCTTTTGGGGGCGGCTCTACCGGAGTCTCACCTGGCCACTCCCGGAGCGGGGGCTGCGAAGGGGCCGGAGCAGCTGGCCCAAAGGCCGCCCCGCGTCGGGCTCCCCCCCCCCCCCGCGATCTCCCCGGGAAGATCTGGTCGCGCCAACCCACCCACCCCCCGGCGTAATTCCATGCAGTCTCTCGTGGCCGGGGCGGCACTCACAGGACCGGACAACACCGTCGCGCTGGGCGTTGCGGAACGCGTTTGAGGCGGCGGCTGCCGGAGTGAGCGTGGGGACGTGGGGACTTGCGATAGGTGAATGGAAGGGGTTCTGCACCTGCTTCTCCCCCTGCAATCACCCCTCCCACTTTACACCTGTTGAGCAGGAGGTGGGTCTTGACAGGTGTGTGATGATGCTCACACTGGCTGAGTTCGGACGACACTTTAGGGGAAGAGGCAACTGACGGGTCCTTATTTTTGCGGAGCCCCCGACACACCGCATGTTGCCCCTCCCCCCCCCCTCCATTGAGCGGCTGAAAGTCCCGGCCTCATGATAAGCAACGGGTCTCCGATAAGCAACGGAACAGCCCGTTGTTTTTCCCTGTTGTTGCATAATATATTGGCTGTTGTGTGTCTGTTGTATATTCCCCCACACACACAACACAATAATAATCACAACAGACAGTTGCCTCTTCCCCCCTCCGTTGCCTAAAGTGTTGCCTAAAGTGTCGTCCAAACTCAGCCACTGAGTGAAACCCGGAGAGAGGGGCCTGGCAAGCGGTTCTCCAGATGTTTTTATTTAGAAGCAGGTGGGGATGCTAAACTTAATTAGGGCAGCAGCAGCAGCAGCCCTCGAGGAAGGCATGGCTAACCTTTCATCCTATCACTGGCTGAGTTCGGATGACACTTTAGGCAACAGAGGGGTAAATAGTATATTGACCGTGTGTTATTTTGGCAGTGGCGGGGCAGCACCCGCCACACGACATGTTGCCCCTCCCCCCGTCGCACGGCTGAAAGTCCCGGCGTCCTTCTGGACTGCTGTGTCTCCTTCCTCCCACCTCCCTCAGTCCTTCGGCCATATCCCAGCATGTACCACAAGTTCTGTCGGCTGTATCGGAACAGCTGGGGGGGGTTCTGCTGCTCTGGCCAGCGAACTCTATGACCAAACGGAATAGTCCACGGAGAGTTGGGAGTTCCCTCCACACGACACTTTAAACAACGGAATTCGGGATAAACAACTGAGCAGCCCATTGTTTTTCTCCATTGTTTAAGTGCCCCAAATAGCGTACTGTCAGTTGCGTGTGCGTTGTGTGTTGCCCTCCACATGACCCAACAAGCAACACAACCAATGATTGTCCCTCCCCCTTCCATTGATTATCGTGTCGCCGAACCAGGCCAGTTTTCCCAGTCTAGTCCCCATCCAAACCTGGGGGAAAATACAGGCTCAGTATAGGTGTCTGTATTTAAAGTGATTTAGAAAAATGCTTTCAGGGACCAAGTATTGAATGCCATCTCCTGAGTAGCTGCTTTACAGTTTTTTTTTTTTAAAAAGGACAAAACCAACTGCGGGGAGATCTGATTATAGAGTCTCCCCCCATCTTTGGGACCCGGATGACTGTCCCTGTCAGCCATATGGCTGGCTGAGGACTTAAACCCTGGTCTCCCTAAGTGCCCTTGTCACACTGCTTCTGTGATGATATTTCCTGGATGTGACCAGCTCTACCTGGTCTGTGGTCCAAAGCTGAGTCTGGGAAAGCTCTCTTGAGTTCTACCTCCATGTGTTAGCTTTAAGGAGCCATAGAACTATGCAGTAACTAGTTAATCTTGGAACAAGTCACCTGTGGGAACTAAACCTGGTTCCATCTTGCTAAACCTTCTCCCTGCTGTGGTCGCCATTTCACCTATGTGTACATAAACTCGGGAGCTCCTTTGTGAAAGAGACTGAGCAACCTCCAGCCCACCCAGGCTGCAAGGAAGGGGAGTGGGGGAGGGAGGGCATGACTACAGTAACAGCAGCGAAAGAGAAGGCAGCCTCCAATCCAAGGTGCTACATTTGAAGGTGTGCAGGTGTGATGCATTTTGAATCAGGAGCACTGATGACACCCCAAAAGGTTTCAGTCAGAGACAGTGGCCAGGTTCAGAAGACATGATAATCAACTAAGGCGTGGGGGGTAAAAAGGCAATTGTTGGTTGTGTTGATTATTGTGCCATCTTGGGGGGCGCAACACACAACAGGCACACAACTGACAGTACATTATTTTTTGAAATTAAACAACGGGCTGTTCTGTTGCTTATCCCATTGATTAACATGTTGTGTGGTGGGCTCTGTTGTGTAATCTCCCCCGTCAAGTGCGTTATTTCCATTGGCCATAGAGTTCTCCAGCAGGAGCAGCCAAAAGTGCCCTGGCTGCTCCTGTACAGCTGGCAGAACTTGCAATGCATGATGGGATACTGCCAGGAGGAGGGAGGGAGGAGCACCAGCTGCCCTGAAGGACACTGGGACTTTCAGCCACTTGATGGGGGAGGGGCAACATGTCATGTGGGGAGTACCTCTGAAATAAGGTACTGTGCATTGCCTATTCCATCCTCCGTTGCCTAAAGTGTCATCCAAACTCAGCCAGTATAGGAGACTTGTTTGCTTACTCTATGCCCCCCAAAACTCTGGCAGTGTGTGGGTACAAAAGCTTCCCCAATGCAATTTATATCTAAGTGGGAAATTGCCAGAGAAATTCAACACTGTCACATTTGACTGCTTCCTCAAAAGAGGAATCTACTTTAAAATGAGGAGACTGGTTAAAAGTAGGTTGAATAAAGGAGACAAGAGAGTTAAATATCTTCAAAATTTTTGGAGGTTACTAACACTAACAGAAGCTCAGCTAGCATGTATACTACAGGTTGGGAAAGGTAACACTAAATCCAAATGGTCACCAGCATGGTTAATGAGCAGTGTCAAGGAAGCTATTAGAGATAAGAAGTTTTCCGTCAGAAATTGGAAGTCTTGCCCAAATGAGGAGAACAAAACAGGACACAAACCTCCGCAAAAGAAATACGGGGGGGGGGGGAGGGAGCATTTTGAGGAGTATATTGCTAGTAACATCAAGGCCAACAATAAACCAGGTAAGGAAGCAGTTGGACTGTTGGATGACAGACAACAGAGTTAAAGGAGTGCTAAGAGAGGATAAGGATACTGCAGAGAACTTGAATGAGTTATTTCCATTTGTCTTCACTTTGGAAAAGGGAGAGCAGATAAAAATTGAGGTTTTTAAGAAGGGTCTGAAGAACTGAGGGCAAACAGTGGTGACAGGAAAGGTAGTTCTAAGCCTTATTGATAAATTGAAAGCTAATAGATTACATGTCCATCCTAGAGTTCTTAAAGAACTTACATGTGACATTGCTGATCTTTTAATAAAATATGCAATTGATTTCCAAGATCCAGGAAGAGCTTGGGAAATTACAGGCTGGTTTGCTTAATCTCTGTACCAGGTGAATTGATAGAAAGTATTATTAAAGATAAAATTAGTAAGCATATAGAAGGACAACCCCTGCTGAAAAAGAAACAACATGGCTTTCACAAAAGTCAGTCCCGTCTCACTAAGCTTTTAGAGTTCTTTGAGAGTGTCAATATTAGCATGTGGACAGGAGTGATTTGGTACACATTCTTTATTTGGACTTCTAAAAAACTTTTTTCACAAAGTCCCTCATCAAATGCTCCTGAGAAAAGTCATGGGATAAGAGGAGAAGGAATAGTAGCTGGTTAAAGAACAGAAAGCAGAGAGTAGGAATAAAAGGAACATTTTCCCTATAGAGGGATATAAACACTGGGATCTCACAACAGCCTACGTTGGGACCGGTGCTAGGTAGCCCCAGACCACTCTGTTCTGTGCCTTCTGTTTGTGGCTCCAAGGCCCGGTTGAGGTTAGCCAGCGGTACAGAATGAGAGCATTCACATGCGCAAGTCTTGCACAAAGGGAGACTCTCAATTTAGGAGCAGTTCCTCCTAAGTCGGGGGCTGTGTGAGCTGTGTTTGTCCAGCTACCGAGAAGACTTGGCAGGCAATCAGGATGGCGCAGGTTTAAGGAAAGTGTCTGCAGCTGATGGTGGGGAAGAAGGGGCTGGCGATATGGGCCTTCAAAGGGCTGGATCTGTGCAAGGGCCCTGCCAACCCCCCCCCCCCACTTACATTTTGGATGCCCTTATGCTGTTGCCTCACCACAAAACCCATCCCGCTCTTTCATGTTCCAGACGTTCAGATCCAGAGTTTTTGGGCAGCAGCACTGCAACTGGCCTGCCAGGAAGCTGGCATGAAAGGTTGAAAGGTCTGTTCTTTCCCACCCTGCACTCCTCAGTGATGCAGCCCGCCCCACCCCCACCCCCTGCACACACACGCAGACAGACGCAGGATGGCAGGGCAGCCCACTGATGGCCTTGTGCTAGAAAGACTCTGAAAAGGCGGAAGGGTGCAGGGTGGATGGCGAATATTGTCATCCGGAAGATCTGAATGGCTCCTACGTTTGCAGCTCCTTCCCTGCTCATTCTATTCTCACTTGTCAAAGGTGAGGCTGGTGTCATTTCTGCGCCATAAAAGCTCAGGAGTGGAAGAAGGCACAGAATTGTTGCCTTTTCTTCCTGATGATGACTATTGTTATGGGCTTTTCTTTTACATCAGGGCATGTTTAGTCTTGAGAAGAGAAGACTTAGGGGAGACATGAGGAGAGCACTGTTCCAAGTTCTTGACAGTTTGTCTTACAGAGGAGGTTTTGTTGCGTTGAGAGGAGAGCCAGGATCTCTTCTCGATCACTCCAGAGTGCAGGACGTGGAATAATGGGATCAAGTGACAGGAAGCCAGATTCCGGTTGGACATCAGGAAAAACTTCCTGACTGTTATAGCGGTACGACAATGGAACCCATGACCTAGGGAGGTGGGGGGCTCTCCCACCCTAGAGGCCTTATTTCTTCAGAGAGGCTTCTAGGCCCAGTCTGGCTGTGAGGCTCCCTGTTGTTCCCCAGGCATCCCCTCACCCTACTGTCCTCTTTTGCCAGCCAGGGATGGTCTTATGCAGCCCCCTTCCTCCCACCCTCCCCACACACAATGAGCAGCTAATCCTGCTTTTAATCACAGATTATGCATAGGTTGACCCTCCTCCCTGTCGAGCAACCTGAGAATTGCTCTGAGCCCACAGGCCCCTCTAGTGAGCGCTCCCATATGACTGGAACAGGGGGCAGAATCCGTCCTATTGTGAGCTGTGCTGACCTCAGCCAGTTGCAGGGCCAGCCCGAGATACCTGAGTGTTTGTGGAAAACCTAAGTGCTTTGCCTCTACGCAGAGGGCCCAGTTCACTGGGGAGTTCTCCTGCACACGCTCGCTCTTGCATAGCTCCATTTGTTCCCATGGGCTTTTTTGTGCTGGGAATTCCCAGATGGTTTGTGTTCAATGATCGGGGTGCCCACGGGGATGCCCTTGCACTGCCTCACGACAGTGGCCCCCGCCACACCCACCCACCCACCCCTTTGCCCTCCCCCCTTTTGTGAAGCACCGCTGAGGTCAAGCAGGCAGCTTGCAGTGTCTCTGCTGCTGCTGCTGCTGCTGCTGCTTGGAGTGTTCCTTGAAAAGCTGAGGCCTGCTTGCTGGTGGCTGAAGTCCAAGGAAAGCCTGGGATGCAACACGCCCAGCTGCGTGATTTGCACTGCCGAGCAAGGGTGGTGGACGGGGGTGGGAGCGACTCCATTATCCACCTTGTTCCACCCAGGAGGAAAAGTCAAGCCCACCTACAGGGCTCTTCCCTGCTGCAGCCAGAGGCACTTTTCACTGGTCTGCTGGTCATGCAAGGTGCATTTATTTATTTATTGCATTTCTGTGCTGCCCAATAGCCAAAGCTCTCTGGGCGGTTCACAGAAATGAAGTGGGAGGTGAAGTCCTGAGACTCTCAGGAGTTGTATAATGGTAAGGGGGTAGGTGGCGGGGTCAACCTATGAACAAACAGGGGCAGTTGCAACCATAAAACAGCTGATTACTTTGCTAGATCTGAATCTCTGGGTTGGGCATCTCTCTCTCTCGCTCTCTCTCTGAGTGCTGCAGTCAAACAGCCACCAGCGGACTGCAGCCCACCGAATGTAACTTGATAGGTGCTTGGCCACCCTCACCCATTGTTGCCCCCAAGGGCCACAGCGTGTGCTTTGTGGGCTACGTCCAGCTTGTTGGGTCACTATGTGTGAAGGTCTGCAGGTACATAGTACAGAAATACCAGTTGTAAATTTGATGGGCAGTTGGGCACCATTGCGGAGGCAAGAGGGATGGTCCCTGCTCCAAGCTGGCCTGGTGCTTGTGATTGGAACAGGGAGGGGTGGAACTGCTTTCCGGCATTGACCATCATTTGGAGGCACCTTTGCAGGCCTCTGGCTTTTTGCAGTGGAACTGGAACACTCGCTGCAGCTTTGACTCACCAGTGGAGTCAGCTTTGGACATGGAACATTCTTGCCCTTGGGTGGGGCCTGCTGGACTCAGAGGTGGCCCTAAGCAGATCCAAGGTGTGAAGCAGAGTTTGTTTTTACAGCGTGTGTGAAAGAGAGAGAGAGCGGGGTGGAGGTGGGGGAGGTCAGCCCTGCCCTTTGCTTTTCTGGCAACTGGCCTGACAGCAAAAAAGCAATACTAGCGAAGACACCGGGGGTGGGGGTGGGGTCTGATGTCTTGACCCTCCTGCTCTGCCTCCTCACCAGGGATGAGCTGCTTGGCATGAAGGGCATGTGGGTATCTGGCACTGCCAAGAGACAGCTACCTAGGGCAGTTGGGCTGCTCTAGCCGACCTTGTTCAAAGGGCCAGGGCAGCATCCTGTAGTCTAGAGATATGTAGGCTGTCCGCTCTTTCCTGAGCTGGGCTGCACTCTGCTCTCTCGTTGTGTAGCAGTTTCCATGCCATTAGCTCTGGTGGTTTCCACATCAGGTCTTCCCTGTCTCTGGTGGCCTTTCTTGGGCTCTCCGTTTGGAAATCCATGCTAAACTTTGTGGATTTAAGCTTGTGAATCAATGCAGCCTTTTCAGATGGAAATACTTCCTCTGTAATGTAGCCCCAGCAAAGGTTACTGTTTTAAACTGCTTGTTTAAGTTTTATATCTGAATGTGGTCACTTCTGCGTTATACTGTCTGTTCAGAACACTGTCCTTTCTGGTGAACACTGTCCTTTCTGGTGAATACTTCTTATCAAGGATGTGGTACCGCATCATGTCCTTATCAACTGTATTTTAAGTTTTTGGGCCCTGTGCAAACTAGCACTTAATTGGTCCTTTTTGCACCACAAAAGTGTGGGTAGGACAGTGCCACAACCAGAGCAGAGCAGTGAGTATTGCTGTGGGTGTGGTCAAACTTTTGGGCAAGCGTGCCACAAGTCAAACTCTAGCTATAGGAGAGGTGCCCCCCCCCCAGGGTCTCCTACACAACTCCTCTGCAACATGGGCATCCAGGCCTTGTGTGGTTCTGCCTCTAGGCTGCTGAACCAAGGCACAGGCAGGTGGGGAGTGCAGGCCTGGCTTTAGGCCACTGCCAGGTCTCTAAGCCGTTTTGCTCCTGTGGCCCAAATGTTCCCCGACTTGTGTTGCTCATGGTATTCTTGCCAGAAGTGGGCTTGCCATGCGCAGCCTGCGCTATAGTAAATGGTCCTTCCCTGCTTGAGATTATCTCCATGCAAGACCATAATGTGCAAGGGAAGCCCTTGGTGCCCAGACTGGCTTCAATGCTTCCAAATGCACCTGCTAGGTACAGGCTGCCCTGTTTGGACTATGTCCGTTGCTGAGGGTCATCGGTGGCTGGCAGGTGATGCCGTCTAGGGCATGAAGGGGCATACAAGTGCATGGATCCTTGGTAGGTGCTGCTAGGCCCCATGAGCCCTCAGCCACTTTGTGCAGGAGGAAATGCCCTCACCAATGCTGGCCAGAGCTACGCCAAGCAGGATACGGCACTCTGGAATCAGCTTGAAAACTGTACAGAGCGTGTCCTGGCCCGACAGTTGTCGCTACTATTATAAACTGCTTTGGTTCGTGTTTCTGCAAACACACAAGCGTCTCTTTCGTGGTATTCTAGCAGGAAGCCCCAGTTGGCAACGAGTTCCCCGGCTGTAGGCAGGATGCCGAAAAGGGAGAGGTGGGCGGCTTCGTCCCTTGCAATGGGGTGTGCAGGAGGAAGGTCACGTCCATCGGTGCGGCAGTCAGCCATGTGAGATGTGGATCCTGGTGGCGTTGCAAGGTTGGCCTGGGGGCGGCTGTGCCCCTGTGAGGTCGCCCGCCGGCTCCTCCACGAGGCCCAGGGCCGCTACGCTGCAGTTCCTTGGGCCAGCCTGGCCGGAGCCCCAAGGCGGGCAGGCGGACTGCTTCCAAAGCCTGAGGGAGGCCCCGAGGCGCACCTGTTTCCGCGCGAGGAGGAGGAAGGGCAGGAGAAGCGGCCTCGACGTGGGCCGCGCGAATGGGGGCGCCGCTCGTGCTGCTGAGCGCAGCAGCTTTGCCGCCCCACCGGCGCTTCCTGTGCGGCCCAGCTGGTTGCTCCCCTCCCCGCCTCCCTCCCTCCCGGCTGCTTCTGGAACTTGTGACCCGGCCGAGTCCGTTCTGGCACCATCAGCGAGTTTCCCATCGAAGCAGCAGCGACCTCTTGACACGCGCGAACAAAAGGCGGAGGGGCCGGGCTGGCGGGGAGCGGGGAGGGGGACTGGGCCGCTCCGCTCCGTCATCCTCCAGGCATCCGCAGCGCGCGTAGCGGCCGCCAGCCCTCGCCTGGGCGACGGCTCCTGTGCCCTGTGCGTGGTAGAGCGCACGGAGCTTCCCCGGGCGGGAGAGCGAGGCGCGCTGGGAGCGGCGGGGAAACGGCCCTCTCGCCTCGACCCCTCCGGGACTGAAGCTCCTCCCCGAGCGAGGCCGTCAGCAGGTGCCGCCGCCGGGTCGGGGCTCTTGCCGGTGACGAGGAAGGCGGCGGCGGCTGTCCCTTGCCTGCGGCCCCCTCGTGAAACCGGCCTCTTCCCCCTGGCAGCTCCAGGTCAGAGGTTGAGGAGGGTTGGGGCCCCTAATCCCGGCGCAGGCGCGAAGGAAGGGAACTCTGGACATGCTCAGGGGCGCTTTTCCCAGACGCCTTCGCAGCCGGGGGCGGACCGGCGAGCAGCGAGCGGCATCCGGCGGGCGGGCGGGCGAGCAGACGGGGCCCCTCCGAGCGCCGCTCCCTCACCTTCCTCCCGGCTTCGGGCAGGCTGAGCGGTCGCTGGGGATGCTGTGCGCCTGGGACGCGGCCCGGCGGCTCTCGGCGGCTCCTTATCTGCGGCGCCCAGAGCACGCAGCTCACGTGGGCCCGGAGGAGATTCCAAGCGGGCCGGGAATGCGCGGCTGGCGGGCTGGTCCGGAGAGATTGCCGGTTGCCATGGAGCGGCGGGGGGAGGGCTGCTGCTGCTGGCTGCTGATGTGGGCGAGGCCCCCCTGAGCCCTCCAGATAAGCAGAGGGGGAGCAGAGGAGGAGAAGGCCGCGGAGCCCAGTACAGGGCGAGGCAGACAAGACCGTCGCCGCCACCGCCGCCGCCTCCGGCCTCTCCCTCGCACTTCCCTGCCAGCCCTCTTTGAAGGCCCCGCAGCAGCAGCCGCAGCAGCAGCCACGTTCCTGCCTCCAGCCTGGCCATATTCGGCTCCCGGGTAGCCTTGCTCCTGTTCCATCTTGGCAGCCTCTCCCTGGGGACCATTCTCTGCAGGAAGAGCCTTGAGGCTCCTGCACATTGATGAAGCGATGCAAACTTTGCTTAAAATTTGATAGTTCTCGGAGCAGCTCACAAAATCATCAAACCGTCTGCCACAGTGATATACCATCCCATTAACCACAATACAACCAACACAACAAAGCATTGAAAGGAGTCAGAGTCATAAAATGAGCATGAAGGGCCACTGGGCCAATGAAAAGGCCTTTGCCCGGCACCCAAAAGACATCCAGGGTGGCACTGGGCAAGGCTCCCTACTAGGAAGAGAGCCCCATGGGGGTGGGGGTGGGGCACCAGGACCGAGGACTGCGTACACTCAGCCCCGTGAGGAGCGGCATGACAGGGCCCCTAGGGTATTGGCCCCTCCACCATTTTAGAAAACTCTTGGAAGCGCCAAGTGGGCAACCATCGCCTGTTAATGAAAGGCATCCAGGTGGCCAGAAAATAGCCCAGGATGGGCTCTGATGGGCTCACCTGGGCCAATGGTTTGGTGCTCCAAAAGGGACCTGATTCTCTCACCTCCACTTCATTGCCTGTCTCTTCTCTCTTGGCTGCATCTCCCATTCACAAGGAGCAAGTGCTGGTAGATCCAGGGCATTGTGGAAAAGAGCTCAAAGGGTGTTTTCTTTGAGTAACTGGTGTGCCAGCACAGGAGATGCAGCAGGATGTACCTCAAAGACAGTGTGTTGAATCATGAATAATGGGCTCAAGTGAAAGGAAGCCAGATTCCGGCTGGACATCAGGAAAAACTTCCTGACTGTTAGGGCAGTACAACAATGGAACCCATGACCTAGGGAGGTGGTGGGCTCTCCCACACTAGAGGCCTTCAAGAGGCAGCTGGACAACTTCTGTCAGGGATGCTTTAAGGTGGATTCCTGCATTGAGCAGGGGGTTGGACTCCATGGCCTTATAGACCCCTTCCAACTCTCTACAATTCTAAGATTCTATGATTCTATGATGGCTGGTTAAGTGTTGCTGTCACAGTGGTGATCCTCTTAGGTCCGGGGCAGGAACTCACATGGAGTGTCCCTGTTTGGCTTGTGGCTGTTGGCCACAACAGTTGGGCTGTCCAGCCACTCACGAAACCACTCACATTCCTTACAGAAGCAGCTGGCCTTTTGTGTCTGCAGGAAAGGAACGAAGGGCTGACTCACGACATCCTGGTGCTGAAAGTGTCAGATCCCAATGGCAGCCCATGATCAGTACATCTCTCTCTCTCTCACACACACACACACACTGCCGCCACCACTGCATGGCAGCCTTACCTGTAGAACATAGCAGGCGGAGCAGCTAGGAACACCTCCAGAGTTGCCTCATGAGGCTTCCCTGCGAGAACTGCCCCACAAGCCCTCCTGAGAACAAAACGGGGGTCCTCCCACAGCGAGCCTGCAATCCACCCCTGGCTTTATGAGCAGTGCGGCTGATGGAAAATCTGAGCACACGGCTGCCAGGCCTGAGTGGTCGTCCCGTCCAGTGCACACAAAGCAGCTTTATCCGGTGCCCTTCCTGCTCTCTGCCTGCTCTGCTTCTGCACACAAACATGGCTTTCAGGCAAGATGAATGGAATAGGCCTGGTCCTAGCATCTTCCATGAGGGATTGCAGGCAGCAGGGCACACTCTTCGTTCACAGCCCCGCCCATGATCCCAAGACAGAGCTCAGTCCAGCTCCAAGAAAAGGCCATGAGGCAACAGGGGGGGGGGGGGAATGCACACTTTCTCTTATACATTTATCCAGCTCTGTCTCCAGCCTCTTTCCTTCTGCAGCTGTTCCAGGACAAATTCCAGAGGGGAGCAGCTGTGTTAGAGCAGCAGCAAGTCCAGTGGTGGCTGCCACCTTCAAGGCGAACAGGTTTATTGTGGCAGGAGCTTGGGTGGGCCAAAGCACCCTTCATTGGATGCAAAATCTGACCAAGTTCAGGAATACGTCGGCCACAATAAATCGATTTTCAAGGTATTTTTCTTGCACCAAACTAACAGAAGAAGCACTCCAAAAGGCCCTGGGTCTCACTTTTCCACGGAGAATGCTTTTGCATTTTTGCTAGTCAAAAGAGAGAGATGCTGAGACTGACTAAGATGGGTGACTTGGTGTCTTCCAGATGTTTTGGATTGCACCTCCAACTGTTCCTTGCCATTGGCCAGTCTGGTTGAGCTTATGGGGGCTGTAGTCCAAAATATCTAGAGGCACCAGGATGTCTCCCCCAGATCTCGATGCATCAGGTAAAGTGGGCTGTAATCCAAAAACGCCATCCTAATCCGCCCTGTTCCAGATCATGGAAGATGGGTGATGGTCCATCACCAGACTTCCTTGGACTGTGTGAACGGTGAAGATCTCCTCATCCTGTCAACTCAGTGAGGCTGCAGGGAAGGGGGCAGCAAGTGGAGGAAGTATCCGGCTGTGCAGGGTGGGTACAGCCACGGGCCATGGGGCGCAGGGGGCAGGCAGGCAGAAGAGGCAAAGGAGATGGGATTTGCGCTTGCTGGGCACAGTTAGGGTTTGAGCGAATTCCATAGTTGCACTTTTGTTTTTGCCATTTTGGAAAGGGTCTTTCTGCTTTTTCTATTTTCCTTCTTCTACAATGTCTCCGCTGCTCTTCTGTTCCAGAAAGACCCAGAATGGTGTATATTGTAACAATGGCAAAGCCATTAAGTTAGCATTGAAGCACCAGGCAGGAATCCCTTTGATTCTTCTGTGGTGATTGGCTGTACTCTTATTTCTTTCTGTATTTATTGTCTGTTTTACCTGTTCGGTGAAGCTGAGATGGGTGGTGGTTAGGAAGTACAAGTAAATAAGCAGTTAATTGTTGTGTTTTGTTTTTAAAGCCCTGGAGGAGGGGACATACCAGGGCAAACCTTGCTTGGAAGCATATTCCAATGCTCAGGAGCCACAGCCAAGAAGGCACTGCTAAATGCACCCACTCACAGGCTGCCTTTCATTGGGGTGTGGGACTCCCAGCACGGTCTCCGCTGTGAATCTTGAAAAACAAGAACGGTCCCTTGAGACAGGTGTGCCCTAAGAAATAGGCTGCACTTAGATTCCATGCCAACATTTATTCCCAAATGTTCCTTCCATTGTTCTTGGCTGCCAGGTGTCCCGGCTCATGCTTCCATCGCCACCTCGTCTTTTGAAGCGGCTCAGAGGGAGGGCGAGGCTTTCCTCCCTCTAAGCAGAATGTAGGTAAAGAAGTGCGAGGAGCCGACCGACCGACCGACCGGCAGCCCCTCTGTGCTGCAGCTGTTGCTGCCTCTGCAGCTTCTGTCTCTTTCCAGACTGCAACGGCTGCTCATTGGGGCCGGGCCTGCAAGTCAGCTGAGGGCCGCGGCTGCTGCCAGGCTGTTGCCAGGGCCTGCTGACTCTCTGGAGCCTTCCCTGGTGTTTGTGACAAAAGGCTCATTAACTCGTCTTGGGTTGTGAGCACCAGACCGACAGCCAGGCTGATGTGGGAGGCACTTGGGGACTGCTGGCCAGCTGAGGCAGGGCGGGGAGACAGCAGGAGCTGCTGTGGAAGAGCCAGGCCCGGGGGAGCCAGGTCATCTCCACGGGGCTTAGCAAGGCCCCTCCGTCACAGCGGTGTGAGTCCGCTGGGCCCCACTGTGGGACCCGGGCCCTGTGATGGCGGGGCCTGAGGAGGCTAGAGGCACGCCACACCTGGCGTCATCCCGGCTTCGATTCCCTGCTGTGCCAGAGCCGAGGCTTCCGATTTAGGGTCGGTCCACGTGGCCGTATGACCTGTGGCATCACAAGGCAGCCCGTGCTTGTGGTAGCCAGTTGCCCTACTTGCTTGCCAAGGCAGCTGAGGGCAGGCTGGTGAGGCTGCTCAAACAGACTTTCCCATCTTGCATCAAACGACTGTGAACAGCATGTGTTGAAGCCTCCCCCACCCCTCAGTCTCTTCAGGCAGGGAGTCCAGCGGCCTCTGGGAGGGCTCTCCCCCCCCCCCCCCGCTTTTGCTTGCAATCTTTCAAGTCTTGCAGCAGGCAAGGGAGGCTGTGGGGCAGCAGGATACTCATCCGGCCTGTTTCTCTTTGCAGAAGGAGCCCCTGATCCAAGTGCCAGCAAGCCTGGAGGGATGTGGAAAACTGGATGAACAGGTCTGTGCCCACAGTGATCTCCCCCTGACCCTCAGATACTGACCCTCCCCTGCCTCTGTGGAAGGACTGGTCGACAGACACCCTGGTGTCATCTCCATGAGCTGGAGATAATGACTGCACACACGGAGCAGCCTCCCGCCCTGCCCTGCCCTGCCCAGGCTCTTTCTCTCCTCCTCCCCCCCCCACTCTGCTCCCTGCTGAGCAGGCCATGAATCTTTGATATTCCTGCCATGTGCCCCTCATGCTGCATAAGCGTTATCTCCCCTCCCCTGTTCCCATCCCCACTCCTGCTTGGCAGTCTCAGCCCCCTAATGGGGCAGGAAGGCCTGAATACATCATTATCGCAGGACCACCATAGACAGGAAGCATCCAGACTGAGCCAGAGACGGCGGAAGCTTCCTTCATCCCTCTGGTTCCCCCACTCCCATCGCACCATCCTAAGTGGGTTTGAGCAGAGCTCCTTGTTGCCCCATGTGAGTGATATCTGGGGGAGGGGTGGGATGTGAGAGTCCCAGTGTGGCTCTCGAAAGCCCCCTGGCTCCATTGGACAGCCCAGCCTTGGAGAGGCTGCAGCTGGGCTCAGAAGGGCTGCTCCCTCAGGATGTGTCTGGGAGTGAAGCAGCAGAGGCCTGTCTCTGGGAGCAAACAGACCCAGCCGCCAAGCCCAGGACAGCAGCTGGGGTTGCCTGCCCAGGGATGCAGTGCGCAGGCACACACCCATCTCAACAAGGCAGCTCCGTGGAAGAGCTCCCTGCCCAATGTGGCCCCCCTAGCTTGGTGCCTGGCCCATTGTGTTCACCTCCAAGGCCTCTGCTGCACCTTTAGTATGACAGCTGCCACCTCACGAGCTGCCCGTTTGAGCCTGGCCAGGACCATTGCCTCCCCAAGACGGGTGGTTCATCCTGCTCAAGGGTGCCAGACGTGCGCCCCTGAGCACTGCTTTGCCCAGTGCTGATTTGTGGTCTCTGAGTTGTATGAAGGTCGGTTCCCCCAAAGAGAGATACATTTGTCATTATTAATATCACAAATTGCCATATCATTCGATAAAGTGGTTCATGATGATGATGTATTTCTATAGTTCTATCAATGTATATGGCAGCAGAGGAATAGCACAGCACTGGCAAAGGGTAGTATAAACAAAGAAGACATTGTCTGTGGGAAAGACCGATGATGATGATGATGATGATGATGATGATGATGATGATTGCGACATCTAAGTGCATGGGACTTTACAAGTGTAAGAGGACAGATCCCTGCTCAGGGTCTTCCCGTCTAAATATGACCTTGGAAACAGGATTTGGCCAAAGAGCCTGGAAGAATGATGCCAATGGAGGGAAATGTTGGCACGAGGAAACTGGATGCTGCTTGGTGGACCAGCAAGCGTCGCTTCTAGTCCATTGCAAAATCAGTCTGGGGCTGAACTCTTCCTGCCCCTTCAAATGTCCATCATTGGTCAGTGATGCAACCACCACTGAGAACATCTCTGTAGGATGCTTTAAACTAGAGCAGGGAAGGCCTGGAGGACTCATTCATAACTTACACGTCACATTTACTGTATGGAGTCCTTTAAATTTTTATCTCATTGTTTGTGAGAATAACTCTATGAAAAGTTTACAGATGGGAAAATGAGAGTGAGGGCAAAATCCAACAGAACTTTATATTCAACCCCGAGAGCTGGACTTCTGTCTCATGGTCTTTTTTTCCACTTCTTTTCACGTGGGAGAAGTATCAGGGATGTCCACTTTCTCCTTGGATATTTGGTTTAAATTTGGAATCTTTGGCATGCTATTAGATGGAATAGTAGTATTTTTGGTTTTTTGCATGATAGTTTAGAATTTAAAATTATTCTTTATGCCAAAGATATTTTATTGTTTATCTCAAAACTCCAAAACTCCAGCTTTGATGCTCTTAATTAACACTTTTGGAAATTTGTCTCGCTATTCAAGTTAGTAACTCTAAGTAGGACTTCTGTTGGGTTGTACCTCCCAGTCCATGGGAGAGGGATTCCAGCTTCTGTGGCAGCAGCTCCTGCCTGGTCAATGGCTTTTCCCCAGGTTGTGATCTGCCAGTCAGTCGGTCAGTCCGTCCGTCCGTCCGTCCGTCTGACAGAGAGAGAGAGAGTTTTCTTGAATGGTTCTGAAGTGAATGGCCTCTGGCACTCCAGAGAGAATCTGGTCCTTTCCTCCCCCTCTAGTGCACTGGTTGCTGCCCCACAAATCCAAACGGCCAATTCCAGATGACCCCCCACTAATGTTCCCATCTCCTCTCCCTGCACAGGACTTGATGAATGAACTGGATCCTCAAGCAGGACACTGAATGGAAAAGTTACAGAAGGTAATTTCTCAGCTAGAAAGGGCCTGACCTGGGGACCCATTTTAGTGGGTTTAGGAGACTTCCTGTACACCATTTCTGCACCCACCATCTTTGCATGGAGTGAGGAGATTTCAAATGAAAACCAAGTTACAAGATGCATCCAAGTGCCTGCCAGACTTGGTTGCCTCCATGCAAAGACCTTCTGGGCAGTCACTGTGTGAGTCCCTCTGATGACAAGCCCTTGAGACATGGATCTTGCAGCGGAATAGGGACTGGTGTGCATGTGAGGCATTTGCCCCATGGCAGGGGAAATGCTGGGAACTGGGAGAGTCCCCTGGCTCTGCCAGATGGTCTGGATAGAGAGGGTCTCTCTGCACAATCAGCCCTCTTCGCCCAGGTGTTGCCCCTTTGGCACAGCAAGGTGTGCAACAGCGGCACCCTCGTGGGAATTCCAGCTGGGAATTCCTGTTGCATGTGGGCCATGCTTCTCTGGGGACTAAGTTTTGATCAGGTTGGAGAAAGCTGACCTGGACAGTGCAGGTGACTGACCGTGAGGGTTTAAAGTATAGAGTCATAGAGTAGTAGAGTTGGAAGGGGCCTATAAGGCATCGAGTCCAACCCCCTGCTAAATGCAGGAACGTACATCAAAGCATACCTGGCAAATGGCTGTCCAGCTGCCTCTTGAAGGCCTCCAGGTCATTGGTCCCATTGCCGTCCTGCCCTAACAATCAGGAAGTTTTTCCTGATGTCCAGCCGGAATCTGGCTTCCTGTCACTTGAGCCTATTATTTTGTATCCTGCACTCTGGGATGATCGAGAAGAGATCCTGGCCCTCCTCTGTGTGGCAACCTTTCACATACTTGAAAAGTGCTATCATATATACACAAGCATACATGACTTGGGAACCCAGTAGCGCAACAGAGCCCCTGTGAACCTCCCGGCCCCTGCGGTTGGGTTCAGAGGCCCTTCTCTGCATGCCCCTTCTAGAGAACGGGCCTTTCCTGGGATAGCCTGATGTTTATGGAGCCGCTCCATTGTCTCCAGCTCCTCCAATCCCCATGGTAGGCTACGTTGAGGTTGCAGTCCTGTACTCGCTTACCTGGAAGTAAGCCCCATTGAACTCAGTGGGACTTACTTCTGAGAAGACGTGTTTGGATTGTACTATAAAACTGTTGTTAGGAGAAAGTGCACAGATCTTGTAGGGAATCTGATAATTGTTCAAAAGTAATGCTTGCAACAACAGCAGCAACAGCAGAAACAGAGGAAAACTTGCTATAGAGGGTGTGAGACTCCCCTATTGTTAGTGAAGAAGTCTGAACACCTCTGGAGATGTATAAGATACCACAAGCTCTCTCAAAGCAATGTCAGGCCGTAGAAAAGGGAAATACACATAGAAATACATCGTCCAATTAGAATGGCAGTGATTAGGTATACAACGTAGGGCCTTTGGTTTTGTTCAGTTTCATTTTCTTCCTGTTTTGGATTATTGCAGCAAGAAATTGCCTTTTTTTATACTAAGAAAAACTAAAATATTTGGTGATGCTTTACCGTTCTTTTAATATATATTTTATTGTTTCTTGCCTAGAGAACATCTGTTGTTGCATGTTTTACAAATATCGTTAATAAATAAATAAATATGTAACTAGAGTTTTATACATGTAATTTAAGGCATGTTAAAAGACAGCAACATATTGCAGTTTGGACTTTCAGGTCCTGCCCACTCCCTCCCCCTCCTTTTCCTCCCATTTTTGTTAACATTCAGCTCGTGGCCCTAACTTGCCCACAAGCTCTCTCTGCTTTGCAATGTTGAGTGGCTCCTGGTGCAGATGTGACACTTAAAGTAGAAGACGGCATCGTTTGAATGGTGGCGATGTGAAGGGCGGAGTCATCACAGAGCACCTGGAAATGCTCTTGTAGTCTGGACCGAAGTCCCTTGCGCAGATGGAAGACAATGCCCCCTGGCGGTCACTGACTGGTTACACCCAACGGTCCAGGAAAGCTTGTGCCGGAATAGATTTGTTAGTCTTTCAGGTGCCACAGGACTCTTGGTTGCTCTTCCAGACCTAGTTGTTGTGCCTCGCTCTGCGTTCGTGGCCAACCAGCTTGCTAGCCCACTTTCTGCATCTGGAAGGTTCTCACACACGAGGCAGGGTCCGCAGCACAGTGCCCGGGGCTTCTTTTTGGCAGCTGTGCTCAGCATGCTTCTGGTCTCCGGGCCTCGGTGGAGCTGGCTCCTGCAACAGCATGCTTAGGGCTGCCCTGCTGTTGTTTCCCCTCCCTTCCCCTCCCTGCACATTCTGTCTGCCTCGATCCTGCGCTTGTTCTCCCTGTTGTTGGCCCTCTCCGAGGGGATCCTCTTGACTCAGATTCTCCTCCGTAGTCTCTGTGCATCGCACATACGGGCTCTGCGCCTGCCGAAGCTCCTTTCAGGAACGTCCCATAGCTGAGGCAAACATTTTTGGCAGAAACCCTCTCCCACCGTCCACTGCATTCCCACAACCCACCCACTGTCCCCACGCCAGTGTGGTTCTATGGCCTTATTTTGAGACCAGCAATTCGGTCTCAAGGAACTGAGGAGAATGGCGGGAACCTGTGGACATGCGCAGTGGACGGTGGGAGAAAGTTCTCGCCAAACATGTTTTGCCTCAGCTATAGGACGTTCCTCAAACGAGCTCCCTGCAGGCACAGAGCTCACATGTGTGAATGCACAGATGACCACTGGAAGAACCCCAGTGACAGGTCAGCAGCCTGTTCTTCCTCCCCTTCTGATCAAAGTCTCCTTCTTCTCTTCAGCAACAATTGACTTCCCCAGGGAGCGTCGGCTCCTCCCGGGGCTCCAGCGTCCCAGGGTCTCCCTCTAGCATTGTGGTGAGTAGTGCCATCTAGAGCTTTGTCTACAGTGGTACCCGAAAGGCTCCCAGAGATTAATAACAAAAGATTCATAAAAAGACATTCCCAACCTCAGGCTTGGAAGAGGGGTTGGGGAGGGGGGGGAGGGGAAAAAAGCAGAACCAGGCACCACTTCTTAGTTCTTACAGGTGTTCTTTCTGGCAGGGAGGGGTGAGACAAACCCCTTGCCACTGTTCCTCCTCTGGCTGATGTGTGGGGCGAGATTGGTCTTCCTGGGAAGCAGGGGTGCAGCTTCCCAGCGGCCCTTGAATCAAGACCACACACCGCTTGAATGCTGCTTGAATCAAGACCACACACACACACAGAGCATCAGCTCTTTCTCCTCTTTCCAGGCGCGAATGGATGATGAGGTCCTGGCGTACAAGGACTTGGCAGCAATCCCCAAGGACAAGGCGATCCTGGACATTGAACGCCCCGACTTAATGATCTATGAGCCCCACTTCACCTACTCCCTCCTAGACCACGTGGAGAGGCCGGGGAGCCGAGAAGTGAGCCAGGGCCCTTGGGGGTGGCTCCAGTGGGGTCTGGGACTTTTGCCTGGCTTCGGGGGCGTCTTTGCTTTGCCAGCAGCTGCAGAGGAAAAGGAGGCCCTGCCCTTGCGAGGAGATGGCTATGTGAGGCTTGGGGGTAGTTAGGGAAGACTAAAGCCAGGGTCGTTGTTTAGGAAGGCTATTGACTGAACTAGCTCTCTGCTGATCTGTGAATGTTGTGCGGTTCTCTGTTTTATATGTTGTTGTCTTAGCTTCCATGAGCACCATTGTTAGCTAGCAGAGCATCTTAAAAAAAAATAATAATAAAGAAATTAATAAAATAGCTTTGGGGCTGCATCAAGTAATGTCTGTCTCTCTTGACTCCTTTCTGCAGCGCTCCCTTTCACCCAAATCCCTCTCGCCTCCTCCTTCTCCAGAAGTAAGTGCTACTCAGAGTTGCCTTGGAGATGTGTTACCAAGACAGGGATGCAGGGAGGGAAGAGCATTCTCCCGCACCCAAGCCAAGCCGTTCATCCAAAGCAGTGTGTGTGTGTGTGGTGTGTATGCAGGCTCATGTGTGCTGCATTAGAGATTCTCCCCACTCTTGTGTTTCATGGGTGTCTCTGAGGATGTATGGATGTAGCCGGTTGCCTTCACAAGCTCTGGCCACAACAAATCTTGATCTTTAAGATGCTGCAGGACTCTGTGTGGGCAGGACTCTTCTGCAGCAGCCCATGAAGGTCCCTGTGCGAGGGAGGTTTGAGATGAAAGGCAGGCCGCCTGGGAGGGAGGGGCAGGGCTGGCAGGCCTCAGGGGCTGCAATTCAGGACGAGCTCCGAAGAGCGGAGATGGGGTGCCTCCCGTGATTTCTTTGCTCTGACTGTTCATCTGCACCCCTGTCTGCAGGTCAACCGTGACTGGATGGAGAGCAAGTCTCCAGGGAACGCCTCCTCCCAAGCAGCCAGCCGCCGGGCCAGCAGCACAAGCCGCAGTGGAGTCCACCATTTCCACCGTCCTGGTAGGGCCCCGCCGGACCTCCTCCCCCCTCTCTTGCCCAGCAATGCTCCTCGGGGCATGGGGGACACCTTCTCCCGTCCTCCACTAGCTGCAGCGCCTGTGGGAGAAGCAGCGGTGGGTGGGTAGGTAGGTGGGTGGGTGGGTGGGTAGGGAGGGAGGAGACCTCTGTCCACAGAGGATGGAGACTAGGGACAGTGGGCGGGTGCTGTGCTCCCATGGGTGCTCTAAGGACCCACTCACGGTTGGGCATGTTTTGCCCTGAGCTTCTGCTCCTTCCCCAGATACCAACACCATGGAGATGAACCTCTACAAGAAGCCCCCCATCTATAAGCAGAGGGGTAGGTGCTGCTCCCCACTGACCTCTGGAGTTGGGGGTCGCTACCTGTGGCGAAGGCTCAGAACCGACCATCTCCCTTTGCTCCCCTCCAGAGCACTTGATGGCTCCCATCCCACAAAGCAAACACTTGATTGAGGGCCAGATCATCGAGTCCTCCAAGTTCCCAGCAGCCCAGCCGCCAGACCCCAACCAGCCGGCCAAGATTGAGACAGACTACTGGCCCTGCCCCCCATCCCTGGCGGTCGTGGGTAGGTGGTCCTCGTGGCAATTCAGTGGCAGTTGTGCCAACTTGGATCCCCCTTGTGTTAAATCATCTCACCAGGAGGGTGTGTGTGCGCACAGGCGAGCAGCCATGCAAATCTAGGAGTGAAGTCAGGGTGAGATGCCAGCACGGTGGGAGGTGGATCTTTCCCCTCAGGCTGGACAGAGAGGACAATAAGGAGGAGCTTTGATCGGGCCCATGGTGAGCATAGAATGTCCTGCCGCCACATTCTTCCAGCACCCTTTACCCCAGGCCTGTCAGGTGGGCTGGAAAGTGTGGGGCTGAGGGTGACAGAGAATGCCTTGCCTGAGAGTTTGCGGGAGGGTCGGAGGGGAGGTTTGAAACCCAGGTCTTTCCGCTCAGTTGTCCATACACACTTTGAGCTGCTATGTTGGGCTGGCTCTTGAGCATCCTGGTCCCAAAATGCCTTGCCCACCTGAATTCCAGAGGAAGGGCACGCACACCCCGCTCCCCAAGGCCCTGGCCCTGCCTGCCACTAGCTCAGCCATAGCAAAAACACCCAATTTTGTCTCTGGCCTGGCAAACATCATGCCTTGCCTGTTTTAAATTCTTGATTCTCTGCCTTTCAGAGGTCCCCTGAGGCCCAGATAGCAATGAAACCAGGCTGACTAGTCAGCGTTTCCTGGGTGGGGTTCCAACCACGACTTATTGAAATGTTTCTCTGCTTTTATTCTGGAGAGCAGAACAACCTTGTCCCTAAGCAAGAACAGCAATTAAGGTCCCCATAGAATACGCTGCTGCTGCTGCTCCCCTATTTCACAGGATGCTCGGATTGATTGATTGATTTAATTTAATTTCTAACCCACCTCTCCATCCAGATCGAGAATACAAGAATCATAAAATAGATAAAACATTAAACCAAATAAAATCAAATACATTCAGTCGCTTGTCGTTGGCCAGCGCACGTCGCATCCTCTGTTATGTTGTTGCTTCTGTTTTTGGTCACCTGTGCCTGAAGAAGCGTCCTGTGTAACTCAAGAGCTAGCTCCCAGTCATTTGAGCATCAGTTGGCCCTCACTTGCTCCTTGCGGTTTTTTCTCCTGTGGGACCAAGATGTCCATGAAGGGTTCGCTCCTAAGCATGGTCACTGTGGAAAAAGCGGGCTTCACTTTTGAGGGCTGTGAGATCCTACGCTTAAAGAAGCTGCCAACGTCAGCGGTGTTGGCCGTGGGAGAGCCTGCGTTTGCCTTCCTGCCTGTGGCTTTCCCCCTGCCCTTCTCTGTTTACACTGGGTAAAGCCCCCCCCCTCCCGCTGGTTGCACCCACAGAGACTGAGTGGCGGCGGCGGATGGCGTCCAAGAGAGGCGAGGATGAGGATGAAGAGCTCCCGGAGGATGTGAAGGACCTGCGAAAGCTCCAGAAACAAGAACTGAGCAAGGTAGGAGGCAGCATTGGGTGCGCGTGGGAGGGTGGGTTGATGCTGGCAGGCCCTGGCACTGCTGAGTGTTTTTCCTTCCCCCTCCCTCCCTCCCTCCCTCCCAGGTGGCCTCTAACCTAGGCAAGCTCATCCTGAAGGAGGAGATGGAGAAGTCGCTCCCAATCCGGAGGAAAACCCGCTCACTCCCAGACCGAACACCCTTCCACACCTGTGAGTCAATGCGCCCTCCCATGGCTTCCCAGCAGGGGGAGCCAGCTGCACTTCTGAGCGTGGAGGGTGGGATTGCTCAGGTGTAAGGACTCCTTCCTCTTCATTGGAGTCTGTGTCGCCAGAGGATTTTCCCCATGCTCCTGCTGGTTGAGGGCTGCCCTATTTTTTCCTTGGGACGGGAGGCAAACCTCTTCTGAATACCCTAAAAGGGTTCCCCGTAGAGCATGTGGGAACGCTAGTGGATGCTGCCGCCCCCCGTGAATTGGTACCAATGCTATTGCTGTTCCGGGGCTGCTGCTCTCTGTGTTAGCAGTGACTGAGTGAACCAGTCCTGGCCCTGACCACCTAGCCCTTTTGGAGGGAGGCTAAGCCAGAACAGCGACTCGTTCAGAGAGACACAAGAGTCTGCCAGCTGAAAGGGCTGCATTGCTTGGCACACCAGAGCCTTTCCTTGTTGGATTTCTCTTTCTTCCTGGAGGGACGCTGCCAGTTGTCCGGTAGCCCACGCCTTTGGAATTGCCAGGCTAGAGCTTGGGCCTCTTGCTGTCCTCACCCACCTCTTGTGGGAAAGCCGCCTCAGCCCAAATTAGGCTGACCAGATAAAATCCAGGTCAGGGCTCATGTAACTTTAACAGTTGTAAAGAAAAGGGAATTTCAGCCAGTGTCGTTTGTATGCAATTAGTTCCTGGTGAAATTCCCTCTTCATCACAACAGTTAAAGGTGCAGGGGCCCTGCCTTCTTTTGTATATGGTCACTCTAGTACAGTGCATGCACCTTTAACTGTTGTGATGAAGTGGGAATATCACCAGGAACTAATTGCATACAAATGACACTGGCTGAAATTCCCTTTGCTCTACAACTGTTAAAGTGACATGAGCCCTGACCTGGATTTTATCTGGTCACCCTAGCCCAAATGCCCAAGACATTTCACTGCCTGAGGCCCAGGACAAGATGGCTTCCTGTCCCAGTCCAGGCACAACAGCTGATTGGACTGAGATCCGGTTCTTCCTCCCTCCATCACATGGGAAGGCAGCAGGCTAGCTGAGAGGGCTCAGGGCAGGCTGGGCAGCCCAAGGTGTTCTGGTGCTGGAAGGAGGGAATCCAAATGGCAGCCCCCACCTACCTGCCCGCCCGCCCACCATACACACAGCTCATAACTATGGGGCGCAACCCACCAGGTTCCACCACATCCCTTCTCAGGGCATTGTGCCAGGTGGCCTTGCCTGCCTGCCTGCCTGCCCCATGCCTGCCCTCAACGGCCTCTCCTTGCCTGGCAGCAAAAGCTGCCCATTTCCAGCCTGCCCATCCAGCCCTACCTCTGCCCTAGAGCTGATCTGGGTGAGCGGCTGGCACAGCAGTGACGGCAGCTCTTGTTCTTTTCCAGCTCTGCACACGGTGAACTCCAAATCTGCATCCCTTCCTGCCTCTGGGAGAAGCACACTCGCCCGGGTAAGGGGCCAGCCAGGGGCTGGGGGGCTTCCTGTAAACCGTGCATGAGCTGAGCAGCCCAAAGGGCCTCAGCAGAAGAAGAGGAGGAAGAAGAAGAAGAAGAAGAAGAAGAAGAAGAAGAAGAAGAAGAAGAAGAAGAAGAAGAAGAAGAAGAAGAAGAAGAAGAAGAAGAAGTCCATGGGGTGGGGTGGGGAGGTGGGCGTTCATCTTCCTGGTGATCCCTGCGCAACCCAGGTGATGGGTTGTGCGCCTGCGCAGAGCTCTCTTGGTACATTGGACAGCTGAGACAGTGAAGTGGGAAGCCCACCCCACCGCCCTCTACACATGCCTAGAGGGCAGCACTCCCACCTTTCCCCTCCGCCTCTTTTCGGTTGCTGCTGCTGCTGCATCAGCAGGAGCAGCAGCGTTGGGAATTTTTGCAGAAATGAACTGCTGGTTTCCCCCCCACCCCTTGCTCTTGAGCTGCATTTTTCTCCTTCTATTCTTCCTCCCATCCTTTGGTTCTGGTTTTTCCTTCGCTCTCTTTCATATTCTCCCCATCAGCTGCAGCCAGTAGGACCAATGGTTAGGAATGCTGAGAGGTGGAATCTAAAACATCGGGCAGCGGAGGGCGGGCTGCTCCAGACGGTTGGGAACCTGCGCTCAACCCTTCCGGGCTCAGGATTGGGATCCAACAAACTGCCTGTCTCTCCTGGCCCCCACCCCACCCCCATCCCTGTTCTCATGCGCCAGCGCTAGCTCAGTCTGCAAGCATTCTTCCTGGAACCTAAATATTCCCAGTTGCCGTTTCTTGCTCTGTGCACGGTCAGAAACCTCATCTCTAACCACAAGCCAAAAACCTGAGAGGATTCTCAAGTATCCCTCCATGTCGGAAGGGCACGACAGTGGCCTGCCTCTCCCTTGACTGACTGTGCCTCCTCCTCTCTTCCTCCTGTAGCTACAGTCCACAGAGTTCAGCTCTTCCGGCAGCAACGAAAAGGGCAGCCCAGGTCAGAGAAGCGACAAAGCACGGAGGGGTTGGGTTGGGGGGCAGGGGCAGGGGCAGGGGCAGAGGCAGAGGCAGGCCCGGTCCTGCTCACTCCTTCCCCTGGCACCTCGGCTGCTGGGCCACTTCAGATCAGGATGGGCGGAAGGCCGGTCAGGATCTCTGCGCCATTTGATGCAGCTCCACAAGGATGACCGACTTCAGATCATTTAACCATGGCAACGACAAAATGACGCTGCTGACAATTAAGAAAGCCTGGATTGACCAGGTCTGGGGTTTTGTGTGGAAGGGCTGTGAGCTCAGTTCACTTCTGAAACGCAGAACAAATTCCTCGGCTCCGAGGCTGCTAGCAAAGAGACAAAGCAGAGGTCCTGCAGACAGGAGGCCTTCTCTGCCCTGCCCCACTTTAGGCGGCTTGGACCTCCCTGCCCTGCGTTAGCGCCGGCCTCTCCCCTCCTGCCACTGCCCAGCCTCAGCCGCTGCTCTCTGCCGAGGTGATGAGGGGAAGCGCAGGGCCTCGCTCGCCTTCACCTACTCCTTTTCGCCTTGCAGGCTTGCAGGTAAGCAGCACGTGCCCTGCCGCAGGAGTGACAGTGCCCAGAGTGGTGACGTATCCCTGCCCTCTCCCCACCACCCTGGCCCCTGGCCCCAGGAGAGTGACCAGCAGTGCATCAAGCTCAGTGGGAGGCTGGGGAGGATCTAGAGTAGAAAAGGGGGAGGGGGCCATGAGTCCACGGGAGGAGAGGGGCTGGGGCGGCTGCCCAAGTCCTTGACTGTGCCGGGTGGGCTGGGAAGTAGGTTCCGCCGGCAGCCTGCAGAAACCCAGCATGCAGCAGAGGGGCTCAAGCAGGTGGGCTCCTTCTCCTCCTCTGCAGAACGGGCAAAGAGGACGCATGGACCGAGGCGACTCCCTTCCTAGTATGCTGGAGCAAAAGGTGAGAACCCCACTGAAGGAAGGGAAGAGGGGAGAGAAAAGAGGGGATTGCCCCTCCTTCTACTGCGTGGGGGTGGGGGGTGCACCTCCCACCCCCCAAGGGAAAGTGGGCCTTGTAAGAAAGGGCAACACTTCTTCTGTCCCTCTTCTTCCCCCTTTCAGATTTACCCTTACGAGATGCTGACAGTGACGAATCGAGGGAGAGCGAAGCTGCCCCCGGGAGTGGACCGGATGAGGCTAGAGGTACAGCCCGGGGTTCCTCTCCCCTTCTGGCAGCATCGGTGCAGCCCCAGCCTTGGAGGGCTATGGCTGGCCTCGAGCTGAGAAGCTGGCCTGGGGGGAGGGGCAGCAGCACCCACCCACCCACCCTCCAGCACCAGCACCCACCTGCTTTCCCTCCCTCCCTCAGAGGCACCTGTCGCCAGGGGATTTCCTGCGTGTGTTTGAGATGGCGCCAGACGAGTTTGGCAAACTGGCCCTGTGGAAGCGGAATGACCTGAAGAAGAAAGCCTTCCTCTTCTGAGCCCAGCCCTCCCGCCCCGGCCCCGAGCCCACCTGCTCCACGTGAGCTCCATCATGTGTGTCAATCCGTCTCACATCACCGACGCTTCCGGGCTATGATGGAGCTGGTTCTGAGGAGCGTCCCTGTCTCTCCCCTCACCTTGGCTGCACAGGAGGCCTCAAGCTGGAGCCGTGCGTGGGCAGAGGGGAGCCGGCCCAGGAAGACATGAGGAGAGCAACGCCACCGCCACCCCTCCTTCCCAGCCCCCCAGTGAAAATGGGACACAGCCACATGGGGGGCGATGTGCCAGTTATAGGGTGGGAAGGAGCCAGCTGGCCGTGGCGTGGAGTGGGGGGGGGGCGGCTGCTCTTAAGCCGGAGGAGGCCTTTTGCAGCAGTGGTCTAGAGGGCTTGTCAGGTGCTGGCATCACCCACCCACCCCGCTCCTCTTGGGCACCTAGAGCTGGCAGCACAGGGACGAAATGCATGCAGAGCCCGGGGGCAGAGCAACCCAGCGGACCGAAATGAACGGGAAGGCGGCAGCAGCAGCAGCAACAGACCTGCCCCCACCCCCGCCCCCGCCTACTAGGCCTCCCTGGCCTCTGCTGAAGTGACCTGTTGACTGGGCAGGAGACAGGGGTGGGGTGGGGTGGGGGCAGGTGTCTGTCCTCTCAAGGACCGGAGGGGATGTTGCCCTAGACTCTGCCCACCTTCGCTCTTACTGTGCTGCACGTGGCGAACAGGCCTTTGCTGTCCCCTGGGAGAAATGTCCCGCCTTGTCCTCCAAGAGATGCCACCGAAAGACCCCAGGTGCCCACTCATTGGTGGGGAGGGGTAGGGAAAACCACGGAACGATGGATGGGCAGGCGTGTGGCCTCTCGTGACGCCGGCTGTGCCCTCCCTTGTCACTTGTGCCCCACGCTCGCCCAGCCCCAGCTCCTGCCCTCTTTTCTCTGGCCGCAGCCACCTTCTCCTTCCCTCCAGCCCTACTCTGCGAGGGTTTCTGATCAGGCGAAGCGCTGTGGCTGAACAGAGGGAGGGGTTTGCAAGTGGCGGCGGCGGCAGCGGCATAGTGTGAGGAGGGCCTTCAGGGCTGCTGCCTGGTGATCCTGTGGCCCCAGCCACATGCCCTAACCCATCTCGTCTTCAGAGCTGTGATGGTCCCTTCCTACCTGCCAAAGTGAGGCCAGAGAATCTACAGGCACCATCAGGACACTTTCCCCTCCTTGGGGGCCTGCTATGGCAAGCCCCCATTGTGACCCTTGAGGCAGGAGAGTAGCCCAGCAGAACGGGTCTTTTGCCCAGTTTAGGTCCAAAGACCTTTTATAGCCGGAGGGAGGCCTCCTCCCAAGCCTGCACCTTTCCCCCCAACCTCCTGTGGGGCTAAAGAGAGGATGACATGTAAAGTCCAACCATCTCTTGCGCTTGTCACAACGTGTTCTGTGACTTTGAACCCGCAAGCACGCAAGGACAGGTTTGCTCATGAGCCAAGTAACCGAGGCCTCTTGACGCAACATCCACTTCAGCTGATGTCTTTACACAAGAAGGGATCCAGGGACAGAGACGCTCTGCAAAGGCTTTCTAACGGCGTCAGTCTTCCCCTGACCGTATTTCTCCACCATCAGCCCCAGAGGTCTGCGAGAACCCACCCGAGGGGCCCCGGCTGCTTCTGCACTGCTGCTACTGCCCAGCGCAGACTCCTGGGGCCCCGAGGCGAGAGCTCCCTTCCACCCCTCACTCCCTGGCAGGCCAGCGGTGTGACACGCACAAGCCCCCGCGTCTGCACAGCAGCCAGGGTGTGCGAGTCAGTAGGCGCCGGGGCTGCACAGGCAAGAGGTGGGTTTTGAGAGACTAGAGCAGCTTCTAACATCTCCCTATGAGTAAGTGAATGGGGGCACTGGGCCATGGTGAGGAAGGGCCACTTCCCTCAACCTGCCACGGAGCGGCTGCTTCTCCGTGGCTGGTAACCAGGCATTTCCTTTCCAGGCAATTTGGCAGAGGGGGCAGGTGAAGAGTTTCACACACAGGCAGCCCTTGGCGGAGGAAGCGTTGCCTGAAGGGCCATGTCCAAGCCATCTCCCCCCCACACACAAACAAGCTAGTGCCACCACTGCAGGTCTCACCGAAGGAGTGCTGCGCTGGGCAGCCACGGCGGGTGTATGTGTGGCTTTCCAGCCACTGTGCTCCTCACCCACTATTCCCACAAGAGCAGGGCTGCAGGTGGGAAGAAAGGACCAGAGCCCGATGTCATGCATCCCTCTGGGGTGGTGGGGGTGGAGGAAGCTGCAACTCTCGTCAGTGGTCAAGGGTCGAGGGTGACGCCGGCCGTGACGTGTCCCAGAGAGGAGTGAGCCTCTCAATCTGCCCTTGAAATGGCAGGATACTGGCTGAGGGTGGGTGGGGAGCACCCTGCACCTGAACTCTAGCTGCCTGAGCTGCCCACAAACAAGTCCACAGCAACCAGCCCAAGCGGCTGCAGGAAACGGCCTTTCTTGGCTCTACAGCAGGAGTCTGGAGTGGTAACTCCCTTTTCCCTCCACGCAGCTCCTGCCATGCTGTTCCCTTCCCAGCCACTCACTTTGTGCAAATGTAAAGAATGTAATTTATTAGAAGTCACTTGCCTATTCTTGCTTTTCACTGCTACTTACGTGAACATATCTATAAATATATAAATATGGACTCCTAATTATGACAGTGACTCACTGTTCCACTGCCCCCCCTTTTGCTGATGTTGGAATCTGTATGAATATGAGTTTTCCCCCTTTTAATTAAATGTGAGGTGACTTTATTCTGAAGGTCTCGCTCTTGGGTTTGTTGCTGCTTGATGTCAGGACTGGTGTGTGATCCCACCATCTACGCGCTCGCTAAATTCTTTGCAGCTGCTCTGTCTCTCCTCTAGAAGAACGAACTCTGGAGTCCATGTTCACACTGCTGAAGTCTGGATTAAATCTGGATCGGGGCAAGGGAGCTCCCCTTTGCTCAACCCCTTCAGACTGGAGGCTGCCTTCTCCTGGCGGAGTACAGCTAGGACTGTTGCCTCACCATTTCCAAGGAGAAGAGCAGTTTACACCGGATCCAAGAAGTTACGAGCATCAAAACCACACAATATTTGGGTGAGAAGCCAGCCTGGGCCTTTGGGCACTGGAAAGAGGGGAAGCGGCCACTGCTCGAGATTGTATTGCCTAGTAAGCTAGACACAAAAGTATGGCAACAGCAATGTGAGTAAAGGGTTTTCTTTCACCCGAATCTAGTCAAGCTCCTCAAGCGTATGACATCCACGGTTTTGATAAGTTCCCATTTTAAACTGATGAGACTACCAGCAACACTAATCAGTTATTCACCTTTTTAATGGAATTCAGTTCACAAGAATTTGAATGAAAGTGAACAGATGTCCCTCTTCGATGCAAGACATCCCACTCTCTCTTTCTGCCTATCCTGTAGCCCACTCTGTTTCTTGTGTTTGAGACGCCGTGCAGAGAGGGATGGCTGGTTAGCAGGAGCTTCATTGTCCCCACGGACACTTCAAATAAGAGTTATTTCAGCCAGATCCATTTGTCTCCAATATCAGCATTGTAGCCAGGACCATATTTACGCCCAGGAAGCTACAGTGGAAAGAAAGGACGGACGTTCCATAAGGGTTAGATCAAAGCTTCCTTGGGTTGCACATTCTCCCTCTGAGGAGATCTAGCCCACAAACTTGATCTGGGTTCATGGTTCTTTCCTCTGCTCAGGGAACCCTGGGAACTATGGCTCTTGGGGCGAGAAATCTCCAGAGCATTCTCAGCACTCTACTACCCAAATACGATTTCCAGGATTTGGGAGGGAGGGGCGCTTGGGGTGGAGATAAGCTACACAGGTATAAAGGCAGTGTACGTTTGTAGTGTAAAACACGACCTCTCTCGAGATAAAAAGTCAGGAAGGTCAGTCAACTTCAGATCAGATAACTTTACAAAGGAATTACTGCTTAAGACAGGAGTGGTATTTGCAAAGCACTTGAAAGAGCTGCTTGCAGGTTTACCACATACCATCGTGAGGAACTCCTGCTGCCCAAGAGCTTGCCTCCATTCAGCCTGCTAGGTCTCAAGCAGAGACAGGATTGGTCCTACGTAAAACCTCCCCAGTGGCCCAAGCTCCATCACACACAACACTTCCTTCTCCAGAATCCCACTTTCCGCTAGAACATTGAGCCAAAATTAAGGTACGGCCACAAAGCCTTCTCTTACCGCCTTGTATTCATAATAGGTTTTGTCAGCCTCAAGGCCCCCTATGGTGATTTCAGGGACGAAGAAAGGGAGAGTTGTCGGAAGGATCACTTTGAACTTGTCTTCCACGCTAAAGAGGTGGAAAGAAAAAAAACCTGGTTACGTTCATCAAACAAAGGAAATGGAGCAAGAGCTTTCAGATGCAGGCATAGTGGGGGTGGGGATTACGACCGTGGAGAAAAAACAAAATGATGGGGGAAAGTTCTGTGATTTATAGGCAGCCGACCAGAAAGGAGACAAGTGTTCCACAGGGCAGAGGCAGACCAGGTACCCCCCCCCCCCCCAATTACTTACAAATAGCCATTTCTGCTAAGAAATAAATCCCGTGACACACCAGCATCTTCCTTGTTTGGGCTGGGGCCTTCTCAGATTTTGTAACTCAATCAAGGCTGACTTTTGCCCGGCCTTAGCTTCCATCTTGTTTGTGAACTCGCTGTGTCCTGATTCACTTCAGCACAGCCGTAATTCCCAATCTGGGAGCTGGGACTTGGATGGAAGAAGTAAAAGCTCCTCACTGCTCAAGGCCCCCAGCCTCAAAGGGAGGCGCTCACTGCATCTCTGCAAGAGATTTCTGCCTGGTCTCGGTCTCAAGGGTCACTGAATGACCCAGGCGGTCTGAGACAGACCTGCATTCCAAGGAGGCAGCCGGCTGCATTTCTGAGAGAGTCACTGCTCTCGGTTGCCAATCAGGAGGCAGACCATCCTTACTATGAAGCGCTTCCCATTTTAATTCAGAAAATCAGAGTGTGCCTCAACTATTTGATGCTGGGAGGCAATTGTTGTACAGCTAATGACATATTCAGTGCTGGGAAAATGTGAACACACCCACCCTCTGCAGCACCAACAGGATGGGGGGGGGGGTTGAGTTACTTCTATAGGGCTTTGGACAACAAGTGTGTCAGTAGCAACAACGCCATGTGAAAAGAGATTTGCTAGCACAGCCTGCCCTTACAGAACTCGCAAGTGATGAAAGGTCACGTCATCTTGCTCAAGCCAAGGCCCCTTGTCAAACTTCAGGTACTCAATATCTTCAATGACCTGCAAGGAGAAAAGGGTTGGCATGAACTTCTATAACCATTTACGAGGAATGGGGTCGGGGGATTTGAGCTTGGCTCTCCTACCGCAACACTCTTAACTCAAGGTTGGGGGATCTGTGGCCCACCCATTGTTGTTGGATCAATCCTTATCAGCCCCTGCCAGCATGGCCAAAGTTGTAGTAATCTGGAGGGTCACAGGTTTCCCTTCCCAGCTCTAACCACTGTACCACATTGCCTCCCTGGTTGAACTCTATGTCTTTCAAGTTATTAAATACAATCAAAGTATGCTGGAGTTTGTTCCCCACAAAGTGAACTACTGCAAGGTCTCAACACAAGAGATTTGTGTGCTTTCAATCACCCCTGCCTGGATTTTATTAGTAAACTAGTATTCCCCACCCCCACCCCCCAAAAATTTTATGCTTGCTGCTTCAGGAAAAGTGCCAGCCATGCACCGCATCCATACTTCTGCAGCCGCACTCGAGAGAAGCCCCCTGCTTCAGGAGGATGTCTCTGATGGGGGAGTCCCACGTTCAAAACCTTTGCTCAGCCTGAAGCTCTCTCCGTGTCCATGGGCCAGCCCCTTTTCTTCAGCCTACTCTACCTGTGGTAAGGACAGAACGGGACAGGCAGAACCACGTATACCACCTTGGCGTTCCCTGAAGGGGACAAATGCAAACGATGATGCCAGGTGACCAGATCTCACATGTGCAAAGCTGCCTTATGCTGCATTTCAGACCATGGACCCCTCTTGCCCAAAATGGACTGGCCATGACCCTCTGGAGTCTCAGGTCAGTCCCAGCTCTGCAACTTGAAATCTTTTCCCTGTAGATGGTAGGACTGAGCCCGAGACCTAAGACCATTCAATCATGGTAGCCCCTCCTCTACACCTTATTAGTTTGATCTGTTGAACAAGCGAACATTGAGAGGGTAAGAAGAACACTCCACTGAGCTGCTCTCCAAATAAAGGAACAGATTCTTGCCACCTATTTCCAATTCCCAATGCCCCCGGAGACAAGACGAGAGAGAGAGAGAGAGAGAGAGAGAGAATAAATTTTGAGTCTTTTTGTAAGCCAACTCTCCCTTGAGAACAACCAGAATTCTTCTCTTTTGCAGTTGTTCTGGGGAAGCAGTTCCAGAATTCACATTTCTGACATTTCAAAGCCATTCTCTACTTACTGCTCCCACATTGAAGATGACCCTTCCATGGCCATTTTCTTGCAATCACAACCTAAATAACTGTCCATCCCTCTCTCCTCAACTACCTTCTGTGTTGAGAGCAACCCTAACTTCTCCCAGCTTTCCTTTACTAAAATTCAGCTCTTTCAATATCTTGTCATCCTTGCGGAACATGGGCAGTGACCAAAGCTGGAAACGTTGGCCGTGCGTTTAACACAGAAGGAACGTCCATCCCATCCGTACAATGAAAGGGGTATTCGGAAGTCCCACCGCAGCATGCACAGAAAGCAACAAAAGGGATGTATACGTGCCATGACAACTTACTTTGTCCACGTGTTCTGCCTCACTCGCTGTATACTGCAAGACCTCAGAGGTCTCACTAGAAAACAAAAATGCTAACATGAAACCATTTGGTTTAGAAAATGCAAGAACGTTCATCCCCCCAAAATATATCCATTTCCTAAGAATTCAACCCCATAGTTGTTGCTACAGAATGCACACATCCCATAACTGCAAGAGGAGCTGGGAGGGATTCTGTAGGGTCATCTGGGACAAGACTCTGCATGGAGGGGAAGTGCAATCTTTTGACAATATGTTTAGTGGAAGAGGTGGAGTCCAAGGGGATTATTCCCCCCACCCCCAATACACACAGGAGCCAAATGTTTTGAAAATGTCCTTTCATAAAGATTGTCAACACACTTTCATTGATGAAAACGTTGCTATTTCTGATGCTCCTTCATTCATTCAAATATACCGGTGCTGGAATAAGCCTTGCCTGCATCACAAAACGGACACTAGGGACACAAATCAGCCCGTGATCAGCAGACACAGGGCACATGACAGAAGAAAATACTGCAGTGGGATGGATAGTTCATTTACAGTGTGTATAGAGGTCTACTTAAAAGCAAGTATTAGGTGAGGATACAGAAGACTGCAGCCTTAAGAGAAGCTTATACCCAGGAACCTGCAGATTATGTACTTCAGCCTTCCCCAACCTGGTGCCCTCCAGATGTTTTGGACTTCAACTCCCATCAGTTCCACTAAGCATGGAAGTGCTGCAAGGAATGTAAGGAATTCCGGTAAAGAATGCTGTGAACTGTAGTCCCAAACATCAGGAGGGCCCTAGATTGAGGAAAGCCGATGTAATGAAAAGGGAAGAAACTCACAGAAAGGGTCTGCGTATCCTTAGGTCAAATGCTGACAGAGCATTGGGGAAACTGATAAATAAAATCATCAGCCGAACTTCTAAGAGATTACTTAAAAAACACATTAATTTTGCTTGTGTCCGTTGTTCTATAACTGTTTGCCACCTTATTAGCGTATTGGCTTTTTATTATACAAATTCTAATGTTATAAGCTGCCTCAGGAAGGATTCCGCCCTCAAAAACGACCCAGAAATATTTCAATTAATTAGTTTAAAATAGTTTATAAGAACAAGATGCCACTTGATTTTAGGCACAATAGTACCAATTCCCAAAAAGCAAATGTAGGGCCAGTTTGCACAATATGGCCAGCTCGTGTTATTTAACAATGAGCTGCAACACATGGCAGGTACATACGGCCCCCATTTTGAATGTGAAACCCCTGATCAAGGCAACAGGAGGTTGCGCGGTGCTGTGTGAACCCAACCATCATGGGTTATGTGAGGGTTAAACAACCCTCACATAACCTTACTACTAATTAAGGATTATGCAAGGGTTGTTTAACTCTTGAATAACTCATGATGGTGCAACCCCTGATTGGGGTCTGCATGTTGAAAACGGCAGCCACATGGGCCTGGCACATGCCACGGCTCATCGTGAGTGAAATAACCACAATGACCCAGCATAGAATTATAACGTTATTATTAAGCCATGTTTCAAACACGCTAACCCAGATAATTGAAAGGAGGTTTAGAATAAAATTAACCCAACAATAAGTACCAATTGAGGTTTCAGGAAAAGAACAATGGAAGCCAACCTTGCAATGCAGATACTGAAAGAGGGCAAGATGACCATGCACAGCATGTATTTATTTTAAGCACTCTTTGATCCCAACTTACTGCTTTAACTCACACATTGCTGGAATGACCCAAAAGGCCCTGTCCCATGTATGCACTCACCTCACATCAAACAGTGAGGGAATAAAGAGCTGAGCCTCAACAGGAGACCAGATAGGTTAATATGGGCACAGGCAGTCTTTCAGATACCCCATTCCCAAGCCATATAAGGCTTTAAAGATCAAAACCAGCACCTTGAGTCAGGCATGGAAGCAAACTAGGAGCCAATGAAATTGATTCCATGCTGGAGTTATCTGCTCCCTACAGTGAATCCTCATTAAAAAGTCTCACTGCTGCATTTTGTACCAATTGCAGCTCCTAAGCTACCCCTTCAGAAAGAAGCCCTGAGTAGAGCGTGCTATAGTAGTCACTCTAAATGTGGTTATCAGGGCATGAACAACTGTGGAGTCATTAGAAAAGCTGGCATTCTTTCCTAGCCTGGAAATAAACACTCCTGCTGACCTCCATTACCTGGACATCCAGAGCAGGGCTGGATCCAGGAGTACAACAAAACAAGCCAGAAGCAGACTCAGGAATTATGACACAGCGGTAATGGCAGATATGAAAGGGAGGCTGCAGAACATATTCAATATGCTAAGTGTTTATTAATACAGAGAAGTGGGACATAACTTGAATAAATAAAGAATTCAATTCTCCAGAACCTTAGCTTCGGCTATGGGGCGGTATACAAATGTAATAAATAAATAAATAAATAAAACTAAATATGAAGCTAAAATATTAGTTACTAGTAAAAACAACCAAGAGTCTTGTGGTGCCTTATTATGGTGACGTAAGCTTTTGACAAACACAGTCCACTTCATCATGTGTGTACGACTGGAGGGGGGGAGAGAGATTTGTGAACAGTGACGACAGAGCAAAACGAACTGTACGAAGTATAGACGGTGACAAGGATGAAATATAGCTGCTCAGAACAAGGGAGTAAAGCCAAGTTCTGCACTTGACAAAAGAACCACAACACACCAAGCTGTTTATGTACAAGCAATTTTGTTAAAGTGTGTGTATGTTTGTTCCATGTTCACACATACTAACCTGATCTGTGGCAGGAAGGATTTCTTATAGACATCTTCAATACTCTGAAGATAAGCAGGCGACACCTTTTTTTCATATGGCTTAAAAGAAAACACACACAATTCACACGACTGAAGATACTGCAAGCCTATGCCCGGACCAGGCAAGGGCCTGGCTTTCAGCTTTAGTATAACACCCAGAACTTTTAGGGAGATTTCAGTCCTCTTCGGGTATTCCATTTGAACGCATGAAGGAGTAAGTCGGAGCCCAGGAAGTTAAGCCCTGCCTCTTTAGCGACGACAACGCATGCATCAGCCACACTCCCCGGCTGACATGGGATCAGCTCCTTTTACATCCATAGGGTTTCTTCCACAAGGATGGGAGCCCTGATTGACCAGCGTTCCCATATCCATGCTGGAAAAACCTATGTGCGTGGAACATGGGCCCCCTTCAAACCGAGCCAATCACCCGGCAGCCGGGCAGCACAGCCAGTGAGCGCTTTGTCAAGGGGGCTGGTTCCCACTTGCTCCTGTGCGTGTGCAGAGTACTGAACGCCTGAACAGGGCTTGCAACACTTTAAAAACTAAGCATTTATACTTATGTTACACTAGTCATGGAGTCAGGAGGTATACGGTGTACTCGGGTATAGTTTTCTCCGACTTGCACTTTAAAAGATACAAGTAGGGAAGGGAGAAAATGGAACCCAACAGAACAGGTTTGCCAAAGCTATTGCTCATGTATGGCAATAGCACCTAGAGTCAGCAATCCCCATCTTATCATCTACAACCATAACCATGTTGTATGTAGCACCCCCATTCTCAAAGGGAACCAACAATCCAGAAATGTAGAGAGTTATGAGGCAGATGTTTGGATATGTTCGTTTCCTCCAGACTCATATTGTATATAAGGCCCGGTTTGCATGTCAAAACAACCACTGTTTCTTAACTGCATTGTTGATACTGCAGTGAGTGAGCCTACTGGCTCCTGCTGAGTTAAACCCAGGGACATTCCATCCTTGGGTTATCATAGTCCGAACCCAAAATTGGAGGTTATTGGGGGAGAAACAACCCAATGTTAGAACCCAAGAACAAACCATATGCTACAAAAACCTCCAATTCAGTGTTCTGACATCCCTGGATTGTTTAACTCTGCAGGAGTGGGCGTCTGGCCAGGAGTTGAAACTTCCTAGGTAGCTAGGAAGGGCAAACCAGATTTAAATTGATCATTGATCTAAATGAAACCTCTGTGAGATGGACACACTGAACATTTCATTTAAAAGCCATTCGTCTGCGTTTGCCCTGCATCAATGCGCACGTGGGTTTGCCTGTCAGGTCTCCCTCTGCAGACAACCGTGCACAAGACGTTTTACAGCTCCAGAGTGGAGGCACTCCTGGCCCAAGATTATCCCCCAAACCTAGCTTACCTTGCCTTTCTCTTGAATCCTTTTTTGTACTTCTGAGACAGGCACATCAATATAAATGACGAGGTGAGGAGGTAAAAGCTCACAAATGCTGAGACCCTTAATCTTGTCATAGTGCTCCACACCTACAAAAGAAGCCAGCAAACACAAGTGAGTGCTTTCCCCTGTGGAAGATGCACTGTGCTCCAGGGAAAGCAACGGTAAAGGTACAAATTCTACACCAGCTCTTTAGACCAGGCTGTAGCAGCTGATGCCAGCACATGATACTGGGCCTGCCCTGTTAGCTAAAGTTAAAGTTGCTTCTAGATGAACCAGCAAGTCCCTTCACCCACTACAGCACACACAGACACACACACGGACACACACACACATTTTACTATCACCTAACCATCAAGAACCAGTGACCCAGGTTGCATGTAGTGACAGCAAATTAACCCACGATTTGCTGTAGTGCATGCCAGGAGCATTCCACGGCCATTTTGAATATTCAAAATGGCCCAATCCAGGGTTGTTAGGTGACATTGGAACACTATAGGTAAATCATGGGTTAATCAACCCACAGTTAATCTACAATTAATAGCTAGTTACTCCTGAGTAGACTTGATTAGGACTAGCTGTATTTTGTTTGCTTGGTGGGGGAAATCGTCACACATTACATCTGGCCCAGCCCCACTTTGCGTTCTCCGTCCTTGGCCCCATCCATTGCTGGGATTTCACCCGACTCCCTTCCCAAATTGGAACTTGGCCCCTAGGCTGGAGAAAGTGAGACATCACTGATCTGCACAGCTCTCCCATGAACCTCCCCGCTACAAGGAGATAAGACACAACCTAACTTGTGGTTTATCTACTTGTTTTTGACTTTTCGGTTCCACCTTTCTAAAAGATTTACTCAAGGCAGGTCAAGATTGCAAAGAGAAGGGCTGAAAGCAGAGTGGCCCTTAATCCATTCCTGTCCGTCCACGTTTCCTAGCTGTAAGACCCGCTTCAGGCAGCTCCTTATCCAGCAACAAGTCCAGTTGCTCTGCACCAGTTCAGATACAGGTCACAGACATGAACATTCACCTCTTAGGCTTGAAAAGCAACTTCTTTAAAATGCAAATAGTATCTTCTCAACCCAAGGAAAGTCATCTTAAAGGATGTATGTTATTTCCATACATCCGCCAGAATTAAGTCAACTCTGCATTAACCATGAGTTGCATTGACTGATGACACCAGCTCCCAGATTTGACTAAGTCAACCCACCAACAGTATTTTCTTTTAGTTGGGGCCCACCTGTTGCCTGGATGGCACCATTCCAAAAGTTCTAGTGCCACGCAATCTGGGAGGCAGACAGAAGGAGAAATGCAACCCTAGGAAAAGGGCAGGGTATTTGCATGGGCAGCGCACCAAGTATGGTCAAATATGGGTTAACTGACTCCCTAAGTCATTCATAACGCTATGTTGTTGCCCTTCAGGTGGCTTGGAGAAAAGATTATAAACAGGTGTGTCCAACAATTAATTCCCCCATCATTTTAGGGACATGATCAACACACTCCAGACTCCTAGCATCAGAGCACGGCTTTAAAGCGAGCTTACTTACACCGTTTGTGGATGTAGCCTTGATTAAACATCGCCTCCAAGAACACAAAGTCGCTGAAGGGGGAGCGTTCCAGCACGACGCCTTGCCCTGAAGTGACACAGGGATCACAGCCATAAAATTTCAACAAGAGAAACACTGTTACACCTTATTCATAGAAGAGGCTACAGAGAAGGGTTTGGCTGGGGTTTTGTTTAGCCAATCTATAGAAACATGCTCCAACGCTGCTTATTATTCAGATTTTCTCTCAGTTTTCAAAGTGGTACTTCTTTGACTTCTCTCAACAGCATATCCTGTAAATGAAACACGTGTATCGTCCAAGCGTGCAAGGACTATTGGCCTGCTCCACACATAATGCCTGGTCCACACATGGAGTGCTTTGCTGAAATCTGGCTTGTCTTTGTGTCCAAACCCATCCCTGCAAATAACCTATGGTTTGTTAACCAGCTACAATCCACAAATAAAAAACATGGTTTGTTGTTGGCTTACAAAATCTAGTGTGTTTAAACCATGTCTTGTTGTGATTTCTGAACCCAGCTAAGATCATAGCTTATTTCTGGCCTCTGACTGGGTTCAGACAACATAACCACTGGTAGTTTAAATAGTCGACAGTTGGTTATTTAACCCACCATGGGTTATCCTGTTGCATGGAGGGAGTTTTTTAACCAACAGTTGTTTATTTGGCCAAAATAACCTACACAAATGACCAACGCTGTGCAGAGTTGGCTATTTGAACCACCATTGTTTATCGTGTTGTGTGGAGGGTACCATTGGTTATTTCCTCAGCCACCACTGGTTATTTCTTCAGCCACCATTGGTTATTTCCTCAGCCACAGAGTTGCAAGGCAAGAACAGTCAAAGCAGTGGCTGCCACTCTAGTCCAGCCAGCGGGACAGATTTTCGGCAGCAATGGCTGATGGGATACTAGCGGGAGGACTGAGGGAGGAATGAGGGCAGAGGATGAGGAAGTCAATTTAGCGTGGACTAATAGTCAACTCAATGCTGATCCTAATCCACACCACAGTTGATTATTATCATGTTGTGTTGGGAGTACTCCCTAGATAAACAACTTCAAGTTTATTATTACCCCACAGTTGACTATCGTGTTGTCTGAACGCAGCCAGTGTGTTGTTTAAGCCCTAAACAACCCAGAGTTCCACGTTTGAATGTCATTGCAGCTGACTGAAAGTGGAAATAACAAGCACAAAGGAGGCAGCGTGATGGCTCGCTGCTCCATGGCAACAACTAACTATGCATTAAACAACACAGGAACTGGCATGACACACGAACCGGGTCAGCCTGACCTCTGCTATTGTGGACCACTCAATATGAGCTCTCTCTCTCCAGACCACTGTCTCCGTTCTACCAGCTACACTTGAAAAAATATACCTCCAGACTTTTCTAGTTTCTTTTAGAACAATTATGCTTGACTCTATTTTTGTCTTTTTATCTCATTCCAAATTTCCTTTTTCTTTAAGGGGCCTTATTTTTTGTTACATTTGTTTTCGTTATATAGAATCCAAGATTGAATTACCTGTAGTCAGTAGGTGTTCCAGAGCAAAAGCATACTGCAAGAGGCGGTTACAATACAACCAGGCTTGAAGCCGATAAGAGTTTCCATCTGAAAGTTTAGGATTGTTGTAAAACGTCTCCAGGCTACAATTTCCATTGTATTTGGAATCTAGTATTGTTCCATCTCCTGTGACCTTGTCTAAAAAATGAATATCTGCTTCCGGGAAATATCGCAAACCTGGAAGGAGCAAAGATTAAGACGGGAAAGCTAGATATTGATGTTCAAATTAAGCTATTCCCAAACCTAAGCAAAATTGTGCTTACAGGTACGTGCAATGACTTTTGCAGGATTTACACGCCACTCTTCAGGAACATCCCGCCCCAGTCCAACTTTTCATAAGCAAACCAGCAAAACACAACTGAAAGCTTCCAGTCTTTTTCCACCTTTAAAAGAGCTTCTTTACAGTCTTCTCAATACTCACCTCCTCTGAACCACCAGTGTTGTATATTTATTTTCCTGCACTGGCTGCCCCGAGGGTTCAGAATGGATCAAAATACAATATAACACTAACACCACAATAGTCAATTAGAACAGATTAAGTGGTTTAAGCTGCAATCCTATGCTTACTCGTAATAAATCCAATTTAACTCACTGGGGCTTACTTCAAAAAACACGTGTATAAGATTGCACTTAAAATCTTTGTATTCATTTAGAATGTCCTTGGATTAAATAGGTAATTTTTCATATGACTAATTATGTTTAAAATTAAGTGATTACAAATCCATGGGCAGGAGACACTTTCTTAGAAGAGGCATGCCGCCTCCTCCTCCTCCTCCTCCTCCTCCCCCCTGACAAAGGAAGGAACGCCTCTTCTGAGATGTTACTGGCCATGCAACATGCATGCATCATCTAAAAGCAAAGAATGTTTTCTGTTCAGCAATAATTTTATTCATATGCAAATTTATGCAGATTTACTTGATTAATAAATTACAACTCATACAACTAATTTACTATGGCTTCATTAAACAACAGCCCTATATAAAATTATATTCTTTCTATTCGGCCCCAGCTACTACAATCCAACCTGAATGAAAAACCCTGCAACAGATACTCTGACTCCTGCAGATATTCTATACTGCTGCCTAACGGAGCAACAAAGACAACATCTCACACATCCAACACCCTTATATAATAATAAGACATAAATGAAAAGAAACAGGCATCACCTTCCTTACACACGAGGAAAAATTAGAGAGACAGGAAGGATATGACTCAAAAAATGAGAGGTTTGTTTTATAATTTATTGGTTTTTCTTCATGGTCTCTCTGCATCACACATATGGGTCCTGGACCTGTACAGGTCTTCCTTCAGAACATCCTAGTGTTCTTTGAGTGGTTATCTGCATCCACAGAACCTGCCCTTGGGTGTTCTTACTCAAGTGAAACCTCCATATGGCTGCTACCGTGGTTGTGGAAAGTGACTGGAAAGGCAAGAACCACATCCTTTGAGCATATGTGCACTGAAGGTGGGTTCCCAGCCTAAAAAGTGCCACTCAAGAACATTCTGAAGGAAGCTCTGTGCAGGACCAGAACCCACACATGTGAATTCACAGATCACCGCTTGAAGAACTACAGGAACAGGTAAGCTATTTTTTCTCATGACCATACATTTACAAAGGTCATGGAAGATGGAAGACCCTAGTTCCAAATACCCGATGCTCAGTGACTACATTGCACAGAAGTTCAGCAATGAAACCTTAGCCCACAGTTACACAGAAGTACATACCTAGCTTTTCTGCTACTTGCTGTGCAAGTTTACCCTTGCCAGTATGCAAATTGCCGTCCACTGTGAAGACTTTGCTGTAGTCGTTGAACCTTTTAGTAGTTCTCTCTCCCAACATATATGCCAGCCAGCCATAGCGAAGGTTCCAAGACGAGCTCACGTGAAGTCGTGCCTAGAAGAAACAAATGCATCAGACTGAATTAGCCTCGTTTAAAATGCAATGTTCTGACATATCAAGGTAATATGCAACTCACAACTTTTTTTGGTGTGTGTGTGGGGGAACAATATTGATCTCATTAAGTTTAACAATACTTTTTCAAATGAACATTTAGGTGTTCATCTAGTTTTTTAAATCATTTCATTAGAAATGCAATAGAACACATAACACCCACATATCATCATCAACAACCTACAGTATGTTGCAGTAACAGAACTCTGACCAATTTTAACTAAGCTTAAAACAAGCACGTCACCAGCGCTCAATTTTCATTTACAAATTAGGGCAGATTCAAAGGTCCATAAGTTCTATGCAATGACTGAAATATCATCACAATGACCTGATCAACTGAATTTTACATCACACTGACTGACACACACGATTGATCAGGAGAAGCAATATGGAAGGCAAATCTACCAGTGAAAATGGATAGTGTACGTGGCTCTGAGAGACTGGGTCCTGTATATTTTAAGGACCATCTTCTCCCATATGTACCCCCTCATGTGTTTGTTTCTGCTGTTGTGTAGTTTTTAGTTTTATTGTATAGTTTACTGTTTTAATCATTTTGCTTGTTAGCTGCTTTGAGTTATTTAATATAAAATAAGATATGCAACTTTCATATCAATAAATACCATTCTGTGCCACCCAAAAAACTCAGTGCTTGGAAATCCAGAAACCTGTAGCTACCCTTCAAATCAGTTACAAAGCAGGCAGTTATTTTGCCTCACTGCGCCTCACACACCCCTTGTTAATAACAATCAGTCAGAACAATGATCAACTGAAGAGTAAAAGAACATCAGGAATGTCTGAACTTACCCCATTAAAAACATTTCGATGACAGTTCTAACTACAGCTACAGCTTGATATTTAAAAAATCATCACTTCATTATGCATCTTTGATCACGCACATGCATGCTGTAAGAAGCCTCGTCTTAGAAGCCCTCTCTTCAGTGAAAGGAAATACAATTGCCCCTTGCCATTAGCAGTGATTGTAAGTACTTTATACTATTTTTTCAAAAAGTTGCCAGACTAATCTAGGGGTACCTTTGAGTTGATTACGTTTTCTAAGCAGTTTGCTGATCAACTGTTGCAGCAGAAATTTGAACAGTATCAAGCCTAACATTAACAGAGTACACAGATCACAGGAAGTAACAGTTCTACTCTATTCTGTGTTAGCCAGGCCACATTTGGGGTACTGTGCCCAGTTCTGAGCATGGCATTTTAAGAAGAGCAAAGACAAAAGTGAAGTGCGCCCTCAGAAGAGCGATCAGGGTGATGAGGAGGGGCTGAAAGCCAAGTGCTACGAGGAGCAGTTGGAAGAGCTGGGTGTGTTTAGCTTGGGAGTACAGAGGGTTAAAGGGAGGCATGACTACAGGGTGACCGTATGGAAAAGAGGACAGGGACAGTTGTATCAAAAAGGGAATTTCAGAAGGTGTCATTTGTATGCATGCAGCACCTGGTGAAATTCCCTCTTCATTCACAACAGTGAAAGCTGCAGGATTCCAGCCCTCTTTTGTATCTGGTCATGCTAGGCAGGGCTCCTGCAGCTTTCACTGTTGTGATGAAAAGGGAATTTCAACCGGGTGCTGCATGCCTACAAACGACCCCTGCAGAAATTCCCTTTTCTGTGCAACTGTTCAAGACGCAGGAGCCCTGTCCTCCTTTCCATAGGGCCACCCTAGGCACGACAGCAGTCCTCAGCATCCGAAACGCTGGCTGACATGCAGAAGACGGAGCAGAGGGGTTCTCTCTCGCGCCTCAGGACTAGGACTAACGGGGGGAAGCTGCGGGGACGCAGAGATCGCCCACTAAACGTTAAGGGAAACCGTCGGGAGCTGTTCCCGACCCCCTCAGGCAGCCTCGGGAGGCGGCGGCGGCGGCGGCGCTCTCCTGCGCTGCTGGAGGCGTTCAAGCAGAGCCTGGGCGGTCGCCTGCGACGGACGCTGCCGCTGCCCTTCGGAGCCGGCGTGGAGCCGCTAGATGATCTCCAAGGCCCCCGGCCGCCCTAGGAGCCTGTCGTGATCCGGCCCCGGCCACTCACCGCTCTCAGGGCGCTGAGCCTGGGGCGGCTCCTGCCTGCCGGACGCAGCCGCAGCAGCAGCGCCAAGGACATGGCGGCCCAAGCGCAGGAGCAGGCCGAGGCCGAGGTAGAGGTCCCGTCCTCCGCCGCCAAACGCCGGAAGACCCCAGCCAGGCAGCCGTCGCGGAGAGATGACGCCACCCGAAGGCGGCGGCGGCGGCGGCGGCACGTCCTCCCGCCTCCTCGCTCTCATTGGCGCCTGGCCCTGACTGACAGAAAGGGGCGGGCCCGGCCAGGGGCTCCTCTCGGCCCCCCTCCCCCCGCGGCCCTGTCAACGCCACCCGCGGCTTCCTCTTCCCCCGGCTCCTTCCTTCCCTTCCCTTCCCCGGGGCAGCCATGGCGCTGCTGCTGGGCCGCCTGGGCGCTCTCTTGCAGCGAGCGGTGGAGGCGGTGAGAGCGGGGGGGGGGGATCCAGGGGGCTCGGGGGGGGGGGGGCGGGAGGGCTGAGCGGGACCCCCGGCTGCCCCCCTCCCTCCCTCCTTCCCTCCCTCACCCACCGCGCGTGTCGCCTGCAGGACCAGGAGCCCGGCCTCGACCTCCCGGCCGCCTTCACGGACCACTGGAAGGGCCTCACCCACTTCTACCTGGAGGCCACAGGTAGGCAGGCAGGCAGGTAGGCAGGCAGGCAGGTAGGTAGGCAGGTGGCCGGGCGGGGTCGCCAGGCTCCCCTTCCCTGGCCGGCCTGAGGAGGAGGAGGAGGAGGAGGCGGCAGTCAGTCAGCTGCAGGTTGAGCCGCCCCTGCGGCCTCGCCTCACCTCCAGGCTCCTGGACAGCCGCCCTGAGCCCGGCCCCGAGGAGCCAGGAGCCGCCCTTGCTAACGGCCCCGGGACCGTTTCAACAGGGGCCGGACAGGCTGCCCTTCAGAAGCAGCTGCCTGTCAGGATGGCCTAGTCAGGAAAGGGGCACTTGTTGGGGGGAGGGGGAGGGGGAGGGGGAGGGGGGCTTCGGCATCCAGACAAGGCTTTGAATGGGGAAGTCAAGCCACAGAATATTGCCAGGGGGGTCCAGACATCGTCAGCATCGCCAATGGGTAACCCTTCCCATGTTTTCCTGTTGCTGCTGCAACTGCTCCCCCCCCCCCCATCTTTCTTCTTGCCATGGGAAATCCGTTAAGAAGGAAAAGAGGTAGTAATTCCAGGAGGCTTTCTGACTGGGTAACCCTAAGAGCTGCCTGTTTGGAAGCCGCTCAGGTCCTTCTTTCCCAAAAGCCAGCCCAACAAGGTTGAAAGTGGCAATAGGCAAGTCCTGGCCACAGACACCACCAGAGCATTCAGGAGCAGAGTCAGTCTGGAAGCACCATAGAGTGCAGGCTTGATCTGTCTTCCCATTTCAGAACTTGCCATCCAGTTGGCAATAGACCCTGCTCAAGATTCTGCAGGTGATTCATACTGGGTCTGATACTGTTCTGCACAATCTGTTCATAATGTGAGTGAAGGAGGAAATGGGATCCTGCGCTGATGGAAAATGAAGCATGCAACCGTGATGGATATTTGTCTTCTATCCAGATGAAAGCAAACCTGCGAAACAGACAGACATTCCCTGGCGCTTGAAACAGATGCTGGACATCCTGGTGTACGAAGAGAAGAAGCAGGCCCCTGGGGAGACGGGACCATGCCTGGAGTACTTGCTTCAACACAAAATCTTGGAGACCCTCAGCACTCTTGGGAAAGCTGAGGTACCACCACCCCTTGTTTCTGAGCCATCTTGTATGCACAGCTGCCACTTCTGGGCCTCATTTTGTTGAAATATAGTAGCTCTCTCTCCAGAGCAGATTCACTCATAGCCTCCATTTTTAATACTTTCTTTTGTAATGATAACTGTGTCACTGAGCACATTTTTGAAGTTTCAAAGTGCCTCAGGTGCATTATCTTGGTAATTTTAACCACCCTGTACAGATAAATAGCATTATCCCTGTGTTATAGTGAGGAAACACTGAGAATGGAAGCAGGGGCATTCTCAAATTAAAACTCAAACATCGTGTTTTTGCAAGAAATTTCCATTTCTTATTATACCCCATGTCTGTCTTGAATAATATCGCAACCCTTCTCTGTACCTGGATTACTTGTGATATATCTAGATTTTCTTTCATTTCCTTCCCATCTTGTTATATCATAGAATCATAGAATAGTAGAGTTTGAAGGGGCCTATAAGGCCATCGAGTCCAACCCCCTGCTCAATGCAGGAATCCACCTTAAAACATGCCTGACAGATGGTTGTCCAGCTGCCTCTTGAATGCCTCTAATGTGGGAGAGCCCACCACCTCCCTAGGTCATTGGTTCCATTGCCATATTGCACTAACAGTCAGGAAGTTTTTTTCTGATGTCCAGCCGGAATCTGGCATCCTGTAACTTGAGCCCATTATTCCGCATCCTGCACTCTGGGATGATCGAGAAGAGATCCTGGCCTTCCTCTGTGTGACAACCTTTCAAGGATGTGAAGAGTGCTATCATGTCTCCTCTTAGTCTTCTCCAGGCTAAACATGCCCAGTTCTTTCAATCTCTCCTCATAGGGCTTTGTTTCCAGACCCCTGATCATCCTCATTGCCCTCCTCTGAACATGCTCGTAGTATGGTCTCAAAACAAATTTGGCATATCCACTCTCTCTTTTTCTAGTTAATTGGTGAAACTTTTTTTAAAAATTCCAGTTGGTGTTGTTGGCAGGAACTAGATTAAATTTTAATTATCTGAGGCTGAGGTTTTAATTGTTGATGATATGCTGTTTTATTTTTATTTTTCACAGTTCTAAGATTTTTATTTTAAATCTTAATTGTTGAGGTTATCTTTTATTGTGTTTTTCTTCTTAAGGGCTCTTTGAAGCCACATGGCAGGACTTAAAGCCAGTAAAGGCATAGGAAGCTGCCTGGGTGAGACTCTTTGAGGGACTTTATTTAAATACCATTCTTGTCTCTCTTCTGGCACCCAGTATCCTGTGGGAATGAGGTCTCAGGTGCTCCTCTTCTTCAGCCGCCTGCTGGGACAGATGCAGTGCCCTTTACTGCATTACCTGAATGTGTACAGACCTGTCCAGGTGAGTTGTCCTTGCAAAAGAAGGCAAAGCCAAGGTGTTATACTTGACGCTACCCCCAGCTGCTGCAAGTAGAAACCAGCACGATTCTCTGTGCTAAATAAAACACCCTGAAATCTGTGAATTTGTCAACTCAGATTCTGCAGCAAGGACTTGATTCTGCAACTTGTGTCCATTTTGAAAACAAAGCAGTTTTATTTTGTTCCCATTGACTGCATAATTTGGCTTTTGATGGTTAGCAAGAGAATCTTGATTCAAAGTGCTTTGGGGTTTTCCTAAAGCATCTCCCTGCCCACTTGCTTATTGGAGCCACTGCTGGTTCAGTTCATTCTGTCTGTCTGTCTGTCTGTCTGTCTCTCTCCCTCTCCCCCCATCCCAAATCCTTTTACAGAAACTCCTTCAGCTTGGGAGTAATGCGCTAGGCCCTGAGCCTGAGAATGAAGTGATGCAGTTTGTTGCTGTTCTATGCGAAAAGATCAGACAAGAACCTGCTCTGCTCCCATATATTCTTGAGGTGAGGGATTGTTAAAGCTACCTGCTTCTGGGTGTTGCCCCTCTTTTCATGTGCTGAGGCGGACTGCACACTGCTCTGATGCCTCTAGGCCTGCATGTGTGCAAATGGCAGGAAAACCCCATACCTAATTGTGTCAAAATCAATCCAGGGACATGAAAATGAAGAGGTGGCAGTTACACAGCACCTTTAGGATTGGGGAGCAGCCTCTGTTCTAGTCTTGATGCCACTCATCTGTTCTCATGGTGACTGACCGTATCCAATCCTCATGAGTCAACTAGTCTCCTGACCCGCCTGGGGCGCCAAAACCAGTGATGCCACCTTGCTTCTGGACAGCAGTGTTGTTCCCTTTTGGCCAGCCAGAGGTGGCACAGCTTCTGACTGAGGTGTCCTTTTTGTTGGTGTTTGATGGATTCAGATGGTTTCACAAAGATTATTGCAGATGTCTTGTGTTAGGAGTCCAGTAGAACCAGTTCCTCTGGATGGGCTTAACGTACATTGTCATTGCTCATTGGAAAAACCTGCAAAAACCAGAGTGTTGATTGTGGAGACTCCCATGATGCATTGGGCCCTTTAAGGCAATGCAGCTCCCCTTCCTTGCCAAGCACAAGTCCAGCCTGCTTCAAAGGGGTAATGTGCTCTGATACCCCCCCCCCCATCTGTCTCTCTTGCTTTCAAGGGCAAGCGTGGGGATCAGCCCTTCCATCTTCAGGGGGCAGCACCAGCAGCTGGACCCACATTGGCCCCCGCCCAGCCGCTGCCCACACCTGTAGAGCCGGGCAGAGGGCTGAGTCCAGAGGAAGCTTCCTGTGGGGCACCGCACATGACACCCGCCTCCTCCACCCTGAACCTGGTGACTTCTTTGATCGGCTTGTGCAAGAGCCAGGTATGGTGCTGCTGCAATGGCGACCCAGCGGGCACATGGGGGACGCTGCCTCTGGCTAGATGGGGGCAGTGTGAGTCCCCCACCCTCCCACACAGCCATTAGTGAAAGCAGGAGGCTTCAGGGGTGTCGTTTTCTCTCCCTTGCAGAAGAGGAAGGTTGCACTCAAAGCTCGTGAGAATCTGCTACTGCTCACCGGCATTGACCATCCAACGGCTGCTCTGGCCTTGACGCAGGACAGTATGCTCTGCCCCCTGGTGGCTGACCATCTCTGTACCCTCTACAAGGCCATCCCAGCGGCCGTCAACCCTGCCGATGTTGCCACGCTTCAGCCTGTCAGCTGGAGGTAGAAAGCCCCGATTGGACTGCACTGGGATACATCCATGATCCGGGCTCCATCATGGGCCTGGCAGGGGCGTCTGGGTCCTGGGCCATAGGCACGGTGGGCAGCCTGGTTTGGCATGGGCGGGGAGGGGTGCTGGCAACGTGCAGGCTTGGACTCTCTAAGGTTCGTAGGAGCCAAGGAACCGCCGTCAGAGTTGGTAAGGGCTTGGCAGCAGGTTGCTCCCCCCACCTTCCCAGCCCCACTGCAACCTGTTCTTGAGTCTTTTTCCTCCCTCTGCCATATCCCATGCACTCATCAAGGGACAGGGTGGGTCCATCTTTGTCTAGACTAAATATAAATCTGAGGAATATTCTTTCTATTGCAATCTGTGCATCCATGTTCCATTATTATTATTATTATTATTATTATTATTATTATTATTATTTAAAAAACCCTCCAAATCAATGTTGCTTGTTAATCTGTAGTGCCTTTACTGAACTCCCAACCTATTGTAGAAGGAAATCTGTCGGGAGTGGGGAGAATGTGCCATCCCTAAAGCTCAAAGTCCTATTTGATACTCAATTCCCTATCAGACCTTGACAAGCTGAGATTCGCCAAGAATCATTCCAGACAGCGCCTGCCCCTGGAAAGACCAGGTGGAGAATGTGTTTGGGTTTTTTTGTCTCTGAACGGTGCCTGCCACTCCTACAGCTATCTAGGTATTGAGCAGCGATAACAGACAGGGCTCCCTGCTGTGCTCCAGTCCCAGTATGGGAGGAAGGACATGATGAAGCAGGGAGGACAGACAGCGCTGAGTCCAAACACTACCTAGGTAGCTTTGGAGGCTGGAGTGGGCTGGTGGTTCAAATGTCAGACTAGGACCAGGAAGACCTAGGCTGAACTTCCCCACCCAGCTAGTGATCTTGGGCCAGTCGCTGTCTCTCAGCCTGCCCTGTTTCACATGGTTGTCAGGAGGATGACAGGTACCGCTCTTTGGGTGGGATCAAAAGAACAATAATAACTCCTCTTATTTGCTTGATGGAGATTTCTACCCAGTCCAATCCTCAGGCCCCTAGTGCCCTCTTCCCCAGTACAATGGCGCTCCTATGATGTTTTGCCCTTGGGATGAGCTTCCTACCTTTTGCTCCTTGCAGGCTTCAGGGCAGCTGTGGGGAGGAAAGCTCCTTTCCAGGACAGTCCAACCTGGAAGCTTTCTTTGGATGGCTAGACCTCTGTGACAGTCTTGTGAGAGAGGCTCACCCGGTAAGGAGCGTCCTGCCACCCTCTGCACATCCCCCATCCCCATGCCTGTGTAACTCATTGAAAAGCCTCTGCCCCTTTCCCCCTGAGCAGGAGGCATGGATGGGAAGGCCCTGTGCGTTGCCACCCTGCTCACCAGCTCCCAAGTTCCTGAGTGCACATTCGGTTGGAGGGAGTCAGCAGGCTTGTTGTGACTCATTGTGGCTGTACATTTCATCAGGTTGTTGCAGATGCTGTAAGTGAGGCCGTGGGTCAGAGGCTCTTCCTGGGAAGGCTGCAGCCCCAGCTCTTGCAGATGTGAGTCAGGGTTTAACAGGAAGAGGGGAGCAGGGGAGCATCCAGTACTGCCTTGGGGGGTGCTCAGCGCTCTCCCAAATCCCCTGCCAAAGGCAGCTCCTCTTAGTCCACCTGGTCTTCCTTGGCAGGTCAGAATGTGGCATTCTCGTCACGACAGCTCTTCTGACGGGCCTGGTGAGACAGATACGTGCTCCTGCCCTCCTCCAGGAATTGGTTGTGTTTGTGCTGGGGGCTGAGAGGCAGCCTGTGCTGCCTGAGGACCCAGACCAGCCGGCACCCCTGCGTTCCCACCTGATCGAGCGCTGCAACCACTTGTCCGATGAGGTGAGCCAGAATCCCGTTGAAAAGGCTTTGGCCAAGCATGGGGTTCTCCGGCCTGCTGTGCGCTTCAGTCAGCTGTGCAAAAGGTGGCAGCAGAAGCCAAAGGCTCAAGATGCGACAGGGCTGAAAGGGAGCCGCTCTTAGGGTTCGGGCTTTTCAGGGCTTGATCTGAGCCCCTTGAGACTTGGCTCCTGCCACTACCTTGAATGCCAGGGATCAGCCCTGCATCATGGAGAGCAATCAAAACAGCCAAGTGCCTCAGAGCATGTGCAAAGGGTTCTTCCCTCAGCGCCCAAGTTGGCTAAGCTTCCGGAGGAAAGAGTGTATTTTCGTTTCCATTTTGGTGCAGGCTTGAGCTCATCTCCTCACTTCTGGGGACAAAATGCTGACTCAAGGCCACCGCTGCTTGGGCAAAGCTCTTCCCCACTCAAAACCTCCACTGCCAAAGCGGAGCTCTCGCAGTGGCACAGAGCTCCAGGCAGTCTCCAGCCAGGGAGTGGGAGCAGCCCTTGGCCAGCATTGCCTCCAGCTGGAGGATCAGGATCTCCTCGGGTCCAGCTCCAGGTTTCAAAACCCTGGCAGGTGGGTCAGGGAACAACCACCTGCGACTCAGCCAGGCTGCAGCTTGGCCCAAGCGTGGTTTAGAAGGGATCAAGGCATGTTTATGTTTGCTGCCAGCCAACTGAACTTGGGGCCGTTGTCCATAAGAACTGCTCCTGCTTGCTAGCTGTAGATTGCCGGGAGCTCTGTGTGCCTCCAAGGAGCGTCTTGGAGCTGCTCGCTCTGGAAGCTCCTGCTTTGAGCCAGTTTCCGTCTGCCAGCCTCTGCCTCCGGCTCTGTCCCTCCCCTTTCTGGGCAGCACGAGGTGACTCAGCTTGGCCTTGAGCACCACACAGAGCCCTTCTGCTTGCCCAGCTCGCCCTCCCCCTCTTCTCCAGATCACCACGGCCACCTTGAGGTTGTTTGAGGAGCTGCTTCAGCTTCCGGACCAGCATGTGGTGCAGACCCTGGTGCTGCACAACCTAGAGGAGCGCAGCTACATCCTGAGAGGCCCGTCGGGGCAGGAAGAACCGGTCACCCGAGAAGAAGGGCCCTGCGAGGATGGGCTGTAAGTGGGCTTGGGGGGGGGGGAGAGGGGGGGAGTTGTTGGCACACCAAGTTTGGAACACCCTCCTCCTGTGGGAGGAATGCGTGGCGCTGCTGTTGTAGGCTTTTCAGGCCAGATGAAAACCCTTTTTATTTGCTAAGGCACTTTAAGTTTAAAGTTTCTATTGTTTAGCTAATTCAAGGTTGTGATGCCTCTTAATTTCACTGTATTGAAGTTTACTGTATTATGTTATGCTTTTTTATGGCATTGGAGATTACATTTTTGAAATTGGTTTTTGGTTGAAGGTGGTCTATAATTTTTTAAAAATACATAAAAGCCCTGACTGGTTCTTGAAACTTGCTCCCTGTCCCGGCAGAGAACTGGAGGAAGATCCCTACTTCCCTGATGTCAGTTTCCAGGCCTCCAGGAAGCCAGCCTGCCCTGCTTTGAAACCAGGCACCCAGCCTCAGGGGAATGTGGCTGTGAAGGAAGTTGTGAGCAGGTAGCTCTCTCCAAAGCCGGAAGGGGTTGGGCAGAGCTCAGGTCCCACTAGTCGAAATCCATGCACACAGCTCATGCGCTCTTTCGGACATTAGAGGTGGGGTAGCTTGCACTGCCTTAATGGTTGAATGCCTTGACTGGAACTTGCATCATGCAAACTATTTGGTTGAATGGAAGCTGCTTTTGGAATCCAGCCTGCTTTTAAATTCAGCCCTGATGAACTCTGCTATGTATTAGATTTATACCCTGCCCTGTCTTGTTGATTCAGGATGAGTTGTAGCAATGTCATAAAAAGACACGGTGATTACAATCCCCATAGGACTCACAGTGAAAGTAATGACTATAGGAAGTTTAAGAAAGTAAAAGGGAACAGCAAAGCGAGGATGAGAATGATGAGGATGGGAATTCTGTTACAGCCACTAAAATGCAGCCCTCGCTGCAGCCCTTTGGGTTTGTGGGGCTGTTTGGTATTCTTGTTTTTAGTGGATACTTTATACTAGTTGATAGAGCAGTTGTATATTATATAGGAGGAGATGGGTAGGAGTAATTGACTCGCTTCCCTATCTGAGGCTGTCAAATACAAGGGTGGGGTTGTATGCTGGTTTATTTCACTTCTAGCCCACCTTTCTGCCAAGGCAATCAAGGGGGCATGCACATTTCCCCACCCCCTTTTACCTCACAGAAACCCCCTTAGAGTGACTGGCCCAAGCCTTCCCCACCCCCCACCCCACCCCGGAGCAGACTTTATGAGTGAGTGGAAACGGGAACCCAGGTTTTCCTGGTCTAAGCATTACGCCCCCCTGAGAGACTCCTTGGCTAGGCCATTGCCCTTCGTATTCAGCCTGAGTGCTGACGCAAGGACCTGAGAGGCAAGCACCAGTCTGCACTCCAGAGCCCCGAGTCGCAGAAGCGCCTTCGCTCCTCTCTTGGTTGCATCATCTCCTTCCTGCTTCTTTCTCTTTCAGCTTCCTTTGCCTAGTTCCTAGCGAAGCAAAGACCTCTGCCTACCTGGAGGAGGCCGGATATGACACTTACGTCCACGATGCAAACGTGCTGGTGAGTTGCTGGCTCCCTCCCAGACGCACTCCTATCCCATGGAGGGCTGCGCTGTCGGGGCCTCTGGCCTGCCCCCTTGGCACAGCACAGGGCCCCCCAGCACGAGCCTCTCCAACAAGGGCAAATGCTGGTACCGTTCCCTAGTATGGCCCCCTGTGTGCCCCTCCCGCCCGCCCGGACTGTCCGCAATCCCCTCCCCTCCTCTTCCGTTAGTTCCAGGGATGTTGCGCCAACGCATCACACTGGAACTGGCCCCAGGCATCTCGGCCCCTGGAAAACTGCACTGCCGGATCCGGCTTTTATGAGGGTCATTTTCTGAAGGTGCTCTTTGACCGGCTGACCCGGATCCTAGACCAGGTAGGCTGGAGGTGGGGGGAAACCGTCTTGAGCTTGGTGGAGGTGGCCAGCCATGCCAAAGTCTGGAGCATAGTGTTCCCATGGCTTGGCCTGGAGGGGAAAGTGGCAGGGATCCCTACCTGCCCTAGAATGGACTTGGGTGGGGGGTGGGAATAGCTTCACACCCCTAGAGCAACCCGCTCCTTCTTCTCTCACCACATTGTAGCTGAGGGCTGGTACAATATGTAGCCCAAGGTCTTCTGCTTGCAGAATCAGTAGAGGGTAAGTGCAGAGTGGGGCTTAGACTTTTCTCCTGCTCCCTCCATGCACCCATTTCAGTGTGGGTCTGCAGTTGCTCAGCAAGCAGCGAATGAACCTCCACTGTTGGTTGGTTGGTCTAGTACCCTGCCCCAAAACCAGAACTCTCTGCCCTCCCTTCCTTCTTGTTCTTCTTCTTCCGTTGCAGCCCTATGCAGTGAACCTACAAGTGACGTCGGTGCTGTCCCGCCTGGCCCTCTTCCCTCACCCTCACCTCCACGAGTACCTCCTGGACCCCTACCTCACCCTGGCCCCAGGCTGCAGGAGCCTCTTCTCGGTGCTGATCAGGGTAATAATGCCCAGCCTTGGTGCAGAGACAAAGGTGGGGAGGAAACCCGGGGTGCTGCCAAGGGGCGGTGCCTGTTGTGGCTCCCAAACTCCGGCACCCAAGCCCAGTGTCCCCTCTCCCGCTAGGTAATTGGAGACCTGATGCAGAGAACCCAGCGGATACCAGACTTCCCCACGAATTTGCTGCTGGTCCGGAGGTGGCTAATGGGGCTGGTCCCTGCAGAACCACCGTGAGTGATCGGCAGAGGCGTGCAGGACAAAACTCAGGTTGACGTGGCTCATGCCAGCCTCCAGTCTGTCACCAGGAACATCTCTCCAGATGTTTTGGACTTCAATTCCCAGAAGCCTCTGTTAACATGGCCAGTTGTCAAGAATGCTAGGAATTATCTGGGGATCTATTTTCTGCCCACCCGTGTTAGAGCATGGAAACAGAACAACACAGGAGCCATTGGGTTGATATTCTTTCCAGGTTCTTTCTCTGGCCTCTTCTGAATTTGATGGCACGAGGAGGTGCCATTTCCCTTTTGCAATCGGATCCTTGCAACCTTGGTCCTGCCTCCCCACAAAACTTGTGGCATTTAGAGGGATTCACTGGTGTAGTGACCAGGAGACTGAGCCCATGGATGAGAGGGTGGGCTAGTTTAAACCCAGCCTCTTGACATGCTCACTGGGCAAGCTGCTATTTTCATACATAATGGCCATCTGCCTTGCTGCAATGGGCCAGGTATTGCTGCATACAACTAAAATAATTCATGTGAATTGTTATATATTGTGCTAAGTACTGAAGTGGGGAGACTGGCAATTGGCCAGGAGGCTAAAGCCCTGTTCCCTGCATTGCATATTGTCTACTTGCAGGATTGGCCATCAGACGCTCCTGGAGGGGGTGGTCGTACTTGAGGAATTCTGCAAGGAGCTGGCCGCCATTGCCTTTGTCAAGTCCATGCCGGAGGCCCCCGCCTGACCTGCCTGATCTCCGGTCTATGGGACACCGTGAGCAGTGCACCGCTCCATGTGACTGGGAGGGCAGGGAGCCCATGGACTGACGTACTCCCTCATCTTCCAGGCCTCTCTCTCTCTCAGGACCTCTGCAGCCAGTGTCAAACTTGGGCATCTGTGGCAACGAGAGGCCTTGAACACCTGCTGGGCTCTCAGCAAGCCTTTGTGAACCAGCCAATAGCAGCGGCAGCCCAGCTCCACAGAGGCTGTGCAGAAGCCGTCCTCGGGGGCAAGGAACCAGAGCAGGGACAGCTAGCACTAAAACCCAGGGGCTATTTGCTCGGAGGCCCCAGCATTTTTGTGGCGCTGCTTGCCTAGGGTGGTGTCTGTTGCCTTGGCCGTCCACGACCCAGCTCGCCTTAGCAAAGCAAGGTGCATCCTGCTTGACTCTCAGGAGTCGCTGGACTTGGGCTGCCCTCTCTGAGCTTGCATTGTGGTTCAGAGCAGAGGTGGCCACCTTTCTCCCTGCCTGAGTGACGGCTTGGATTCTCTGCCTACCAGCTCTGGTCTTCTCTGTTCTGGGGCTACTGGGAGTCTGGCAGGTTGATCTTTTTGTCCAGAGCTAAAGGATGTTAAAGGCTCCTCCTGAAGGGCTTGGGTTTTGCCTCCCTGCTGTCAGTGGCAGGAATGGTGAAGTGGGGCTGCTTTGGTGGCTGGCCTGTTTCATTTAATGGCGAATGGCAGTGGAAACGGGGTGGCCAACAGCTGCCTCTCTGCAGAAGAAGAGAAGAAGACATGACTGGGCCAGGGCTGCTTTGATTATGGGACCTGCTCCTGGGGATGCTCACTGCTGATTCCGGGTGATTACTTATGCTTCAGTGGTGGCCGTCTCTGTATGCAGTGGGGAGAAAGGCTGGGCCAATAGGAAAAGCTGTTAGCCTACGGGACACAGGTTGCAATTCTATGGGGTTCCTGAACATGGCTGAAGTTCCCTTCTGCTCCCCTTGCCCAGACCAATTACTCTTTCTAGTTGTGCCTACAGGAAGATTTTTTTTTACATATTTGTTTTTATCTTGCAACACAAAATCTGCTAGATTTTATCACATCAACTTCACCGTAACCCTTTAAGTTTCACCTTTTGAACCAGGAATGCACAGTAGCTGTCTGTGCTGGGAGAACAAGGGCGACTTATATAACACACACACACACCAGTCACAGCCACTCGTTAACGGGACTCTTGTCTACTCATGCTTTAAATTCAGTACGCTGCAGCAGGGAAAGTGGCCTTCAGTTGTTTTTTGGTCTCCATGTTTTGCTTCCAGATTTTCCCTGCTTTCATGATGCCGATTACGTAGGTGACATGTTTCTTTCTTGTGCCTGAAATAAACAACAAGCTGTACCAGGTGTGATGGACTCCCTTGCGCTGCTGCGTAAGGCCAGTAGCAACTTTGGGGGAAGCTTGAGCAACTGGCTGCGCCCCCTCGGCCCAAGAGTCACATTCCTCAGAGCGACAAACCACAAAGATACGAAAGAAGCCAGCTTTTTTATTTTCCACTCAACTGTGGGTGTTTGACTGGCTAACTGTTAGTGCAGGCAGCTGTAAATCTAGATAGAGGAAAGAGACCGGAAAGGCTGGCTCGGGGTGAGTCTGGATCGTTTCTGTAGCTCACACTTCTGCAACCGGAAAGCGGATCCAGCACCTGGAAGGGTGCGGAAACCTTGGTATGGTGACGATGGGACAAGGACCCGGACAAAGGATGCAGCCCAAGGCTGTCTGCGGTCTCTCCTGAGGCGATGAGAGAGCTGCACTTGTTGCCTGTGAAGGGAACAAGCGCTGCTGGGAGGGAAGGTTAATAGCTGACCTTGGTCTGTTGGAGATGTTGAGGCAGAAACCAGCCCCCGTGATGGTGTTCAGAAACCCACCGCTTGATTCCGCTCAGTACTTCCCCCTCTAGCAACAGCCTGGGCTCAAGCAGTGGTTGGGCTGGTTGTATTTTGACCCAGGCTGGGAAGCTCCGATTCCTGCCAAGACCTCTTTGGAGAACCCCGACTGGCTAAACTGCCAGGTTCTCCCGGTTCCCGAACCGGGTTAGCTAAGCGATATCACCACACACCCTCGAGCCTAGCTGTGAATGGGGATAAAGGTTGACGTGTTGAGCCTCTGGAGGATCTTGCTCCGCAGCGCCCCATCGCCAACCTTCCACCAGCTCAAATTCTTGCCCTGCAATTCCGGGGGTGCCTCCTTTGGCGGCTGGCCGGGGTCCCCCAACGTCGACACCACATTGAAGCAGATGCCATCGCTTTGCCCCGGCTCCTTGCCGAGGTGCTGTAGCCCCAGCAGGCCTCGGATACGGACGGCTGGCTGGGGCAGGCATTTCCGGAGCAGCTGACGCACAGCTACCAGCAGAGAGTTGCCCAGCTCCGAGGGAGACGTGCTACTCACAGCCACAGGGAGGTGCAGAACCCCAGCTGTTCCCAGAAGCACCCACAAGGCATCACTGGTGCCAACGAAGATCAGCAGGAGCCGCTGGCAGATGAATGCACAAGGCAGTTCCGCAGGCAAGGTGGCTGGGTGAGGTGGGCAGGCTTGGTACTGCAGAGCGAGTTCCATCAAGGGCAGGATGTCCCGCGCCCGGAGAGAGAGGGAGGGGCTCTCCCGGTTCCACCACTGGGCCTGCAGAGATTCTGCGTCGGCCTCCTGCAAGGTCTTCAATGTGCCACCTAGAGCAAGAAGAGCCGCTGTCAGTCAGGTGGGAGTCCAGGCTAGCCCTCGGGCACTTGGCCTGCAGGTTTCAGGCTGGGGACGCATCTCCCCTAGAGCTCCCTGGTCCCAGGCTTTCAGCCACAGCAGGAAGCAGCGGGCTGAAAAGAAAGAAAGGGGGCTCCGGGCTGCACCAGGCGCCTCACACCTCCCTGCTGTCCCAACAGTCCCAGAGGTCGCCATCTCAGGGCTTTACAACCACACAAGCTCCGGGCTGCGCCAAGGGCAAGGAGCGATGGGGGGACACGAGGGGGGGGGGCGCTGCGCGGGGGAGACGCCTTGGGACCGACGCCCTCCCCCGCGGATGAGGCGCGGCGGGGTTGCCTTGGAAGCCCCCCCGCCAGCCCCCCCCACCCCCCAACACTGCACCGGTGGGTTGGGCGAGGAAGACGAAGCGGATCCAGCTGGGGCCTCGCTCCTCCACGGCCAGCAGGGTGCGGGGCTGGCACTGCAGGCCCGTCTCCTCCCGCACCTCCCTCTGCATGGCCTCCACGATGCTCTCCCGGGGCTCCATGCGGCCGGCCGGCAGGTACCACGTCCCGTAGCACTCGCGCTTGGCTTCCTGCATCACCAGGACCTCGTTCTGCGAAGGGAGGGAGGGAGGAGGGGCGTCAGCGCCGGCTCGAGGCGGGACCGAGACCACCACCACCGCGCTCACGGCGGGGAGGGCTCGGGACGGGGGCCGCGGCAGGCAGGGCCACGCACCTTCTCGTTGAGCAGCACCGCCAGCACGATGTAGCAGGTGTTCCTCCGTAGGCGCGCAGGCTCCGGTGGCTCCGGCGGGCCCCAGTCGCAGCAGCAGCCGCCCCCGCCGGGCACCGGCCAGCCCTCGCCGCTCAGCACCGCCTCCAGCTCCTCTGCAGCCATCCCGGGGCTGGGCAGAGGACGCTCTGCACACGCTCAGAGGCGCCTCCTCCTCCTCGGCGGCGGGCAGGCGCTCCCGGATCCCAGGGAGCGTCAGTTATTCACTGAACGGGGGAACTCTGCTTACGCCCAGGAGAACCGTCGACTATTCTCGCATCAGGGGAGAGCGGGATGGGGCCTTCAAGTCCGCGGGGGCGGGCGGGCGGACGACGCTACTGGGCCAGCCATCTCGCTCCGCATTGGCCAGCAGGCGCGCTCTCCTCGCTGCCCATTGGCTGATGGCGGGGGGACGCCCACTTCCCCGCCCGGCCTCGACGGACGAGCCTCGGAGGTTGGCGTGGAGGAGGCGAGCGCCGTGGCAATGGAGTCACTCCGGAGCCAGGCCTGCTGGAGCCTGAGCGCCGGGCTGATCTCGCCGAAGATCCCCCTCCCTGCAGGCGGCGGCGGCGGCTTCCCTCAGCCCCCAAGAGAGGGGCCGGCGGGGGTGCCTGGCGGCTGCAGTGGAAGAACCGTGCAAGCGGAGCTCCTGTGCTGCTGCTACGCTGGGAGTAGCGCCTCGGGAGTAGCAGTCTGGTTTCTCGGACCCCATAGCAGCGGAGCATGGTGCTCAGTGTGCGCAGCCCTCGGACACCAAGCGCAGGGGTCTCGCCTTGATGAAACCGTGTAGAGGTTAGGGTTAGGTGCTCTCCAAATGTTCTGGAAATTTGGCTAGAGAATGGCTAGTACAGGACACCTTTAATGGCCCCTACTGCGGTTTTCACTTCGTTAGAGCTTTTTGCTGTTGTTGTACACCCCCCATAGCGTATCACCAGGATTTCCTTTTAGGATTCAGGGTTCCAAACTGTAGGGAAATTGCAGGGATGTTAAAAGAAAACCGTTAACGAAATTAGGAAATGGTGGAAGGCCCAATTTTAGCACCTTCGGCATCAGGCATTGATGCCCTTAGAAAGCCCACTCCAAGTATTCAACTATTTGTAATATAAAGACAAGGGTCCTAAAGAAATGGAATGAGAAGTTTTGTGCAATTTGTTCAGCATCCCTGCAGAAAATATATGCCTAACACCCCTAAACATTCCAAATACATATTTTAGAGGTAACCCCAATGACACTTCACACTGGTGAAAGCAAGAAATAGGGGGGGATCTTTCCTCAGGTTTATTTAAGGGAAAACATGTTAAAACTCAATGTTTGGCAGGAGCCATCTCACATTTTTTGCCATACAAAATTTCCCCAACTTTTTGCGAGGACCACTGCTAATTTAACCTCCACTTTCTAAAGCAGCTTTCCCTAGCCCGGATGGCTGGCTATGATGGAAGATGTACATATCTGGAGGGCAGCAGGTTGGGGAAGGCTTTTTAGGAACAAAAAAGTCAGGTTGCTTACCTGCGCGTTCACAAATATGGGCTCACTTCAGGAATCTTCTGTAGCTGAGGATTTTTCAGCAGGAATCCATCCCCCACCGCCCCAACACTCATGCTCCAGTGGGTTCCCACTCAATCCCTCTGTTCCCAGAAGACCGCCATTGTGGCCCCTCAGCACCTGAGGGAATCTAGTACCAAGGCCATATTAGCCCCAACACCCAAGTGGGGACAGTGGGTGGGTTGTGTGAATGCACAGATGACCTCAGCTACAGGCAAGCAACCTCACTTCCTTCTTCATAGTCTCTCTGCATCACACATGCGGGTGAATAACAAGCTTACTCACCTGGAGGCAGGTCGTTGTCCTAATGGAGAACCTCAGAGAGAGCTGCCCGGCCAAGTGAGCAGTCCTTCCTCGCATTCACATCAAGCCGTGGGCCTCTCCCCTGGCACAACACGTGGCCTGTATGTTTCCTCCCAACAGCCACAAAAGGGCAACTTCCATCTCGATGCCACCAGCCAAACTCTCCTCTAAGCGCTCGTCCCCTGGCGAGCTGGCAGTGCCACCGCACACCCCTCTGGTCAGCAGGCGACACCCCCCCTCCCTGCTGCTGCAAGAGGATGGCCAGGCTGGAAGACGAATGAGGAGGTTCACAGCCAGCAGCCTGCCCTCCTCCGCCAATTAGCTAAAAGGTCAACGTGGGGGCTAAACGCAGGAGGGGGGGCGCACTCCTTATCTATGGCTACTTTTGCCAGCCCTTCAACTATCCCTCTCTAACACATAATAATACATGTCGTGCTTCTTAAAAAGAGCAATATGAAGCCACGTTACAAGAGAAGAGACTTTATTTAAAAACATACGACAATTACAAATGCACTTAAGGCCAGCCCGTGATGTGCAAGTAGCCAAGTTAGTGTCTTCAACTGATGGAGGAGATAGGAGAGCTTGAACGGGAGAACAGGCCTGAGAGGCATAACAGACACCAAGGGTGGGGTGGGGTCACGAGAGGCTGTGGCGGCTTTCCTTTGGCTTTCCATCATCGCACCCCAACCAGCCACCTCCCAAATGCTCATCCAGCTGTACTGACCACCTGCTCAAGGCTCAGCATGGAGCATCCACCTTTACAAGAGCAAAGCAGGAATTGTGCCTGGGCAAGGCAGGTCCTTACACCCTGCAGCAAGCTGCCCTTAAAGGCAAGTCAGTATATGGCTCAAGGGCATATGGTGGAAGAGGAAGACCAAGTGGGCAGGGTAGTTGGCAGAGCGAACAGAAAACCTGTGAGGAAGGCCGGCCGGCCGGCAGGCACCCATGTGACTGAGGGCCCAATTTTGAGAGCAGTAGAGTAGCGTGACCCAAGGGCTGGCCCGCAGGCGCAAGCAGAGGCCCCGTAGGCTGCTGACCCCAACACAGACTCCTCCATGAGCAACAGAGACCTGCTTCAGGAGCAAAGCTCAACCTTTAGAACCACACTTTGGACCACTTTAGCTGTGGCAAACTAAAAAGGCCTTCCCGGGGCCCTGGACAAGGCCAGCAGTGTGAGGAGGGGTGAAGCTCCCCCCTCAGCCCTTCAATGTGCCGCCGCTGGCATCGAGTCCCAGTATTGGCCAAACGCTGCTTCCCCGCAGGGGCCTAGCGGTCCTGATCCGCCACCTTCTTCCTGGGGCGACTTCGCACCGGCCGAGTGGAGCCCTGCAGAAAAGACCAAAGAGTTGCGTGAGGGGTTGTGTGGAGGGGAGAAACTCTGCTCCTGCTTCAGCACTACCCTACAGACACAAGAGCCGAGATGTGGCGGCCAGAGGGGAGCGGGGGCACACCCTCCAGGGTAAGAGCTGCCCGCCACACAATGGGGAGGGTCCTACCTCTTTGACCGGGGGCTTCTTCTTCACAACACGCAGGCTATGGCTCCTTGCCAGCGGTTTGGGAAGCAAGGGGTCCTTGCCGTGCCCCCTGGCACCAGTGGAAACCTCGGAGTCTGACCAGCAGTCCTCCTCCTCCTCCTCCTCCTCGTTGCTATCGGATTCCAGCTGTTGGCCAGCTCTCCTGCGTCCTGCGGGGCAAAGTCACCGTTAGTAAGCAAGAGCATCTATCAACACAGAGTCAGGCCCAAACTAGGCCAACGGTTCTTGGCGTGAAGGCAATGAACATGCAGAAGAGAAGGAAAAAAGTAAATAGCAGCAGTGGCACCACAGGGAGGGAGAGGTCACCCCTTGCCCTCCTGCAGCCCCAAGGAAAATAATCTCCCTGACACCCCTATTTGCATTGGGAGGAAATCCCTCACTCCACTGGCAGAGTGAGGGACAGAGTTAAGAACTTCCTCTCCACCCAGCCTTGGGCCCCATTGCTGCTCAGGCCCCCAACAGCTTTGGTTTACTTATGGGGAAGGGGGGAGAATGTGCCCGAGAGACAACCGTCCCCAAAGACCAAAGGCCCATGAACAAGGTGCGTCCCTTGGAAATCCCCACAAGACACAGCAACATCTCAACGGAACTGGAAAGCGCCACTTCAAACCCTGAACGGATCCCAGACCACCGCCAGACTCAACAGCCAGCACAGAGCTCCCTTTGTCCAGCATCTCTATTCGCTGCCTCATAGAAACATTCCAATCACCCAGGCGGGAAGCAGGAGAAAGCAGAGGCTTTGGGACACTGCAGGGGCTCCAACTCTGGTCAGAAGGGCTCTGAAACCTGCTGCTGATTTGGGTCAAGTTCAACACTTCTGATGGGAGATGGCGGCGTAATTAGATCTCTTTGAGACTGTCACGTTATCTGGGTATTTGCTTATAAGCTTTTATTTTTGTTTTTCTACATCTATACCTGCTTGTGCTTTGCAGGTGAGCGTGGCCGTGGCTACACCAAAAGGGAAGGAAAGCTCAGGAACACCACCTACGCCACCATTGTCCCCCACCCCGCAAAGGTTGCAGCTACGGGAAAAGAGCTGCTTGCTTTGATAAAAAGATATAAATTCACAGCTATCTGTTCCGTCAAAGCAGCTTGAACAGTTGAAACCGATTCAGGATTCCATCAATACTTTGTAAGGGCCCATGGATTCGACTGACATTCATCTCCAAAAGATGGAGTCAAAAGTTGAAGCACTCAGGCAGCTAATCTGTGCATTCTTGGCCTTAAAAATCTGGCAACAGATCTGAACTCCGATTTGCTGAGTTCATGGATAAATTTCTCCATGAGTTATTGACACTGCCGTCTGGTTTTCCACTTGATATGGAGCGTGCTGATCATGTTCCTGGCTCTGTGCAAGGTTCCAGAGCAAGGCAGGTTGTTGTATAATTTCTACAGGCCTCTACTAAAGAATATCTGCTGCACAAAGCCAGGCAAAGGGGAAGAGCTTCGGGGGGAGCTAACAATAAGATAATGATATTCTCCAATTATACCAAAGAAATGAGTGATAGAAGACAGTTCACCAAGGTGAGAATTCTCTCAAAACAAGTCAATCTGCAATATCATATAAAATAGCCAGCCACATTCAGCGTTTTTTTCTGAGGGCCAGATGAAGAGATTTCAAAGTCCTGATGCAGCAGAGTCATTTCTTACTGGTATGAAGATTAAAAGCAAGGATCCACCTTCAACGTTAACTGAGCTGACAAGAGTATTTTAAACCTAACAATGTACTGTTTTATAACATACAACCAAAGGAACAATTGGAAGTGGCAAAATATTTAGAGATAACAGTCAGCTACTCTAAATGTCGGTACCTATGTGTAATGATCACTAAAAATTTGAGTAAGTTATACAATGCAAACTACAGTAGGGTCTGAAAACGGATTTCTTCAGATGTACATAGATGGAGACAGATGACCCTATCCTTTATGGATAGGATAGCAGCTGCAAAAAGGATGGCCTTTCCCCGATTATTGTTCTTATTTGGAACTCAGCTACTCACTGTACCAAAAGGACAGTTATTGTCATGGCAGAGACAGCTTAATACGTTTATTTTTGATGATAGACGATGAGTGAGGAAAAAAATATTATATAAGTTGACAAATCAAGGAGGATGGGGCATCCCCAGTTTACTTTGTTATGAGCTGCCAATTGCAGCATCTGGTTTCCTTCGTTTCGGAGGATCCCAGTAGACAATGGGTTGCTTTGGAGAATGTTAAAGTAGGTGGCGTTCCCTTGACAGGCACTCCATTTATGAAGCATGAACTTAGATCTCTTCATTGGATTTTGAATAGGTTCACGTATTCCATGTTTAGTAAATGAGTTAGGAGGTCTGCAGTTCCTGCCCCAGGGGTCTCAACATTGTTGCCCCTTCGTTTTCACCCAGTTTTTCTGAAAGATGCAGAGAAAGGTGGTTTTAAAGGATAGAGGGTTGTATAAATTGAAAGATTTTTATCGAAAGAAGATCCCTCTCTTTCATTATACGAAATTAATCAACAAGTAGCTAAGCCTGTGTCGACTGCAGTTTTCTCCCTCCAACAAGGGTGTAAGGGATCAGGTTGTTCGGTGCCTAACTAGTTTTTTCAGTATCCTGAAAAAACTCAGTTCTAAGGAAGGAAGAAGAGTTCCTAGCCCCACTGAGGTGGTCGGACACCTGGTCAGATCTCAAGAATAGGAGGAAACTCAGACAGGATGCCAGCTGCCACTGGGAAGGAGTCCTGCTCTGGGTCCCTCCAGAGAGCAAACGATGCAAACAGGCTTGATGTGCAGAAAGAAGTGAGAAGTTTGAGACTTTCCTCACCTTTCTGTCCCCACCACCCTCCTCCAAGAAGCTCAGGCTGGCATTCCAGTCTTAGAAGCAGGCTGGGCTGAGTGACACTTCCCAATCTCATATCTGCCTCAAACGCAGGAGATGCCAAACTGCCCGACGCCCTAGCAGACCCCCACTGCAAATTGCACACACGTGCATGTACATACCCTCAGCAACGTTTACTCACTCTGCCCTCCACAGCCAGGCCCCAAGACTGAAAGAAACCAGCAGAGTGGGGAGACATCTGCAGGAGAGACTGAGCATGCGGAGGAATCCCCTCCCCGCCTGCCTGTTCTCCAGCCCACTCTTTCAGTCACATTATAGCAAGGCAAGGATTGCAGGCCTTGGCTTTGACCCACCACTCATCAGAGGCATGTGCAAAATACACAACAGTTGCGGTTTCTTCAAGCTTCAGACCATCCATTTGGAACCACGACCACGGAGAGCTCCCTAGACGCTGTGCACAGGCCATTCGGGTCCTCATCCCATCACTTCACCCAGATCAGATGCCCACACCTGCTGGGCAGATCAAAAGGTTTGCCAAGCTTTCTTACCTATTGGCCGCCGGCGGAGCTCTTGTTCCTCCAGGTAGAGAGGGTCAGAGTAATGCACCGGAGCGGAGTCAGGGATGGAACGCAAATCCTGCATGCTGAAGCTACGCAGACGCCCAGCCAGGGCACCCTGACTCTAACCAGGAGACAAGGGGAAGGAGGGGAGAGTGATGAAACGGGAGAGCCACAGGCAGGGGAAAAGCCACAGCAGCCCCATTTATTTGTTTGTTTGTTTGTTTATTTATTTCTAATCTGCCTCTCCATCCAGATCGAGGCGGGGAACAACAATAAATATAAATACAAGAATCATAAAATAGATAAAACATTAAAACAAATAAAAACAAATACATTATTAAAAACATCTTAAAATTTAACTGGGTAGGCCAGAGGCAAGTCTACATCATTGCTTCCACCCCAGAGTCCATCAACAGGAAGTTCACTATGCCAATTTATTTATTTATTTATTTAAATATTTATTATTTTTTTGAAATAATTTTATTAATTTCAACATAATAATAACATAAAATACATACATAATCCACGACAATCCCCCCCGTGCACCCCCACACCATGAGACCTTCTCTTAATCTTTTATTCTATCCAGAAATTTATCGACTCTTTTGAAGGTGTTTGTCCCTTCCCCAATCTTAATACATATTCCAATAGGGGACTCCATATTTCCCCAAAATCATTTTTACCGGACATTCCCCTCTTTAATTTCATTTTACAAGTCAGCATATCATTCAAAGCCATATCCCATATTTCTTTATACCATTCTTCTATTGTATAGCTTCCTTGTCCTTTCCAATTTTTTGCAATCATTAGTCTAACAGGTGTCAGGAGGTTGTTTATCAATTCTCTCTTATTTTTGTCCTCTTCCCCTCTATCCCATATTGCTAGTAGAGCAAGCTTCGGGTTTAATTCCACTTTACTTCCAATTATTTCACTTATTTCTTTAAATACCCTTTTCCAAAATTTTTGTACATATTCACAGCTCCACCACATATGGTAATAAGTTCCAACCTCCTGGCATCCCCTCCAACAATTTTTAGATATTTTTTTATCTATCTGGTGAAATCTAACCGGTGTTAGATACCATCTCCACAATACCTTATAAAAATTCTCCTTAATTCTGATCGATAACAATTTTAACATTCTTGCATTCCACAACCTCTCCCAGTTGTATTCCTTAATTTCTCCATTCACATCCTCTTCCCAAACCTTTTTTATTGCTTTAAGTGAATTTTGAAACTCCTCCTCTATCAATAATTTATATATCTCACTAGTCAACCCTTTCTTAATTTTCTTTTCTTCTTTCCTACCTTTTAACTCTATTAAATCTTCAAATCTTGTATTATTTCTACACTTGTTATTTTTCAGTTTCCATTCCTGAGTCCATTTCCCTAATTGTATACATTTAAACCATGCTGATTTTTGACCTATCAGTAGCTCTTTAATTTGCTCATTATCCTTCAAATTTTCCATCCACTTCCTTAACTTAATTATTTCCTTATCTTTCAATCTCTCTTCAATCTCCACTTTTAACACTCTTGGGAAATTCTCCACTACTACCACTGGGGCAAGTGGTGAATCTCCTGGTATCAACTTCCCTCTAAATTTCTCCCAGATCTCCACTATATTTACCAACAAAGGGTTGTCCAGTCCCTTTAATTCTTTCTTTTGAATTTTTTTAAAAAAAATATTTTTCAATTTATAATCTATTTCCCTAGTTTGCGTCTCCAACCACTCCAAATCTTCCTCCCCTAGAATACCACTTATAACATATCTTAACTGATTAGCTATATAATAATACTTAATATTTGGAAGTCCTAAACCTCCCTTCTTTTGAGCCTTATACCATAACCCTTTATTAATCCTAGCTTTCTTATCCCCATTACAATATACATTAATTATATTTTGCCAGCTTTTCAACTCTGCATCTGATATTTTAATTGGTAACATTCTAAACAAAAAATTAATCTTAGGTAAAATCTTCATTTTAATAATTGCTATTCTACCAAACCAAGAATGTTTTAATTTCTTATATACTTCTAATTTCTCCCCTACTTGTTTTTTTAAAGCTACCAAATTAAGTTCCTCTAGCCTTTCTAAATCTCTATCGATATTAATCCCTAAGTAACGTACTATATTTTTAAGTCTAAGACCCAACTTAACCTTACCTTCTTCCAGCTCTTCCTTATTATAATTAAATAACATCATTTCTGACTTCCCCCAATTTACTTTTAATCCCGTAATTTCTCCGAATTCTCTTAAATGTTTCTTAATCACCTCTGCACTCCCTAGGGGATCTTCTACGGTCAATAAAGTATCGTCCGCAAACATATTCATTTTAATCTTCTCTTTTCTACCTATCCCCTTCACTCTTTCATCTTCCCTTATTACATTTGCCAAAATTTCTATTACTATTGCAAATAAGATCGGTGAAAGAGGACATCCCTGCCTAGCAGAACATGGGGTAGGTCGTAAATCCTTCATCCTCCGAAAGAAGCAGTGAATTAAATGTAAATTCGCTATCTTAAAAGAGCGATCTGTTACATATAAGTCTGCTAAGGAGAGGGGAAAGCTTGCTAAAGAGACTGCAGCTGGAAGAGATTTATGATTTTACAACCGGCTTGGCAGAGGGAGGTGACGGACCGACAGCTTTGAAGTACGGCGAAGGTAAATAAAAGACGTATTTACAATGCTGGCTGATTGAATGGACGGTAGAACGATTGCTAACTTTCAGAAAAGAGTTTTCTTTTAAGCTTGGAAAGCTTTTAAGCTTTTAAGCGTGGAAAGACTGTTGGTTGTATAACTGAATGACTGAGAGGAGGGGCTAACTCTGCTCCGAGGAGAAACGAAACTCAACGTTTCAGCCGTGGCAATTAAACGAACAATTAAAAGATTATAAGTGATTAAAAGGCTGTTCGGGAGACAGAGAAGCCAGAGGGAGTGACTGTGGGAAAGAGACTTTGATCCCTGGCTTGAAGTGGCTGTGTGCTTATCGGATAGGCTTGAATAGTTCATGATTTATGAGCAAGAAGAAAATAACTTCTTGGAGTCGACCTAAGGGTGACCATCCGTCCGATAGAAGCTACAGGCTACTCCGTACTGATAAAATGTCAGATAAGGATTCTGAAAAGACAAAGAAGCAATCTCCTAGTCATGCCGGAAATGCCAGTGCTAAGACTGGAATTAAGCCAGGTGCAATTCCTAAAACAACCACAGGGAGGCAAGCTGACCCAACAGATGAGCTGATTCAGACTATCCAAAAGATGCTGGATCGAGCCATTCTAAAGCAAGATGGAAATATTGAGCAGGCTCTTTTGAAGCAAGAAGAACGACTGGCAAAAAGGATTACCGATTCGCAACAGCAGCTTTTGGCAGGACTTCAAAAGGTGGAGAAAGAGGTTGGAGCTTTGCAGGAAGAAACTGGAGAACTAAAGGTTCTATACAAGAAACAAGAGGAACAGCTAACGCATCAGGATTTACGGCTTATCGCGATGGAAGACAGAGACCGAAGAGCTAACATACGCATAAGATCTTTTGGGGAGCAGCAAGGGGAGACCCTTAATAGTATAAGAGAATTAATCTTGGCATGGGTCAAACAGCTGGTGCCACAGGAAGATTGGAGAATGGAAGATATTGAGCGGGCCCATAGAGTGGGATATGGAAAGACAAGAGAGTTCCCAAGAGACATTATTGTGAAATTTGCTAATTATTACAAAAAAGAAAAATTAATGCAAGCAGTTAGAAGTCAAGGTCAACCAACGCTTCAAGCAACACCAATTGAGGTCTTCCAGGATTTGTGCCCCCAAACGGTGCAGTGGAGGAAGAGCGTTAGAATCTGTACAGGGGCATTGAAGAAGAAATCGATTTCCTATAATTGGGGATACCCAGTTTTCTTGAGATTTAGCTGGAACAGGAAGCAGCAAAGAATTACATCTTGTGAGCAAGGAATTGAGCTACTGGAGAAGCTGGGCATAATGGATGCCACATCGGTTGGAGAAGAGAAGCAAGATGAAGGCGCGGCAGGAGGGAGTAATGAATAGAAGACATGGAGGGAGGGTAGACGTTATCCCGGAATGTTGGGCCGAGTTCCCCCCCCCCTAAGAGTTCTAAGAAGATTGGGACCAATGCCCAGGAAGCTGGTGAGGAGGGGGGTGAAAATGGGGGTGAATGTGGGGGGGAGGGTTAGGGAGGGGGGGGATTGTGTTACACAGAGGGAGACCGAATTAAAGACGTGTGAGAAAGTGAGAGATGGAAAATAAACTTAGATTGGCAACATTGAATGTTAAAGGGCTAGGAACAGTAATTAAAAGAAAAAGAATTGAAATGTTATTAAAGAACAAAAAAATAGATGTAATTTTTTTGCAGGAAACTCATCAGGCCAAAGATGGAGTTAAAGAGCTTCGAATGAGGGAGGTGGGCGTTTACGAGAAGGCATGTGGAACTTCGAAATCGAGAGGGGTGGCAATAATAATTTCAAAAACATGTGGTATAACTATGCAAAGTGTAAAGAAAGATAAAAACGGAAGGTTTCTTATTATGTTCTGCAGGTTGGGAGAAGAGGAATATGTATTGGTGAATGTTTATGCTCCAAATGGAAAACAAATGGATTTTATTGATGAAGTATTTAACGTGTTGGGAGAAGTGGGTAAAAAGCATATCGTGATGGCAGGTGACTTTAATATGGTACTAGATATAGGGAAAGATAGGGATAACATATTAAAAGATACTAAGAGGGTGGGGAAGACAGAGTTAAGCAAATTAATGGAAGGGAAAGAATTAATGGATGTGTGGAGAGTTATAAGAGGGGAAGAAAGGAAGTATACCTTCTACTCACAGAGATTTAAGAGCTATTCAAGGATAGATTATATTTTTGTATCAAAAAATATGTTACCCAAAATTATAGATTGTGATATTGGAGTTATCAAGGTTACTGACCACGCGTTAATGACAATGGACATGGAAACCAAAAAAGATTATAGACAAGCGAAGAGATGGAGATTGGATGTAAGGTTGCTGAATAAAAAAGATACAATGGAGAAGATAAAGAAAGAATTGCAGGAAATATGGGAGATTAATGAAAAAGAGAATGATCGGCAGGACATACTGTGGGATACAATGAAAGCTGTGGTAAGAGGGATTTGTATTAGGGAAAGTTGTACATTAAAAAAACAACAGGAAGCCCAAAATAAAAAGATTGAAGAAGAGGTAAGGAGTTTGGAAGATAAGTTAAAGGAGACAAAAGATAAACGCCTAATTGCCCAAATTCAAGCTAAGAAAAAGGAATTAGAGAAAGAAGAATTAGAACAAGTACAAAAAAATTTGTTGTATTTAAAAAGAGATTTTTTTGAATATAGCAATAGGAATTCAAAGATGCTGGCCAGATCCACACAGTTAGAAAAGGCTAAGAATATGATAGGGACAATTAAGGATAAGTTAGGGAATAGTTGTAATTTAATGAAAGATAAATTAAATATATTTAAGGATTTTTATAGGGAATTATATACATCAGGGTCGGGACCGCAAGATAAGGTATTGGAATATGTAGAGAGGAATTGGAAAATAAAATTGCAGAAGCAGGATAGGGATTATATGGAAGGTTTAGTTACTGAAAAAGAGATAGAGGGAGTTATTGATAAACTGAAAGGAGGAAAATCACCAGGGATGGATGGATTGGGGTCGGAGTATTATAAGCTTTTTAAAGGAATTTTAATACCAAGATTAAAGAAACTATTTAATAATATAATAGAGGGGGGGAAGACTCCGCCATCATGGGATCACTCCCTGATTATATTAATTCCAAAACCAGGTAAGGACTTAACGGATCCCGCATCATACAGACCAATTTCCTTAATAAATCAAGATTCAAAGATATTTACGGCAATATTGGCAAAAAGAATGGCCACATTTATTTGTAAATATATTAAAAAAGATCAGTGTGGATTTATTCCGGGTAGGCAAATGTCTAACTTAATGGGAAGAGTACTAAATATAATTAATATTATAAAAAAAAGGAATTTAAAAGCAGGCTTGCTAGCATTGGACATATTCAAAGCCTTTGATTGTGTGGAATGGCCAGCACTTAAAACAATATTAAAAACATTTGGATTTGGAGACAAATTTATGGGAGTGATGGATAAGTTGTATAAAAACAATAAAGCCGAAATAATGGTTAATGATGGGTTAACACAACAGATTTAAACATTTATATCCCGCCCTATATCACAAGCATCTCAGGACAGCATACAGAAAAAAACATACATATAAATTAGAATAAACATACAATTCTAAAACAAATTAAACCGTTAATATATTAAAACCAATACGAAATTTTAAAACAGTAAAATCCAATTAAAACAAGACAGGTGCAGCAGGCTGGTGGATTTAGCCATCAAAGGCTTTATTTAAAAGCCATGTCTTAACCTGGCACCGAAATGAAACCAGTGCCGGCACCAGTCGGGCTTCCAGAGGGAGGGCATTCCACAGCCAGGGCGCCACAACAGAGAAAGCCCAAATTATACCCAAATTGTGCGGTAGAGCTTTTATGGAGATGGGTTGGGAGAAGGGAAACAAAGTGCCCCCAATGTGAGGAGTGACAGAAGGTGCCGTGAGACAATGAGGCAAGTCCAGTAAAGGGGCCAAGCTCTGTGGTGGAGCTCCATGCAGGAGGGAAAGAGGCCTGCCTGAGCCCCTGGAGCCTCCTGGCAGCCAGACAGGGTCAACGGTACTGGGTTAGATGGACTCTGATGGCCCTGTACCAAAGGGAACATTTCCATACTTGGGGCCCTCTTAGAGTGCCGCAATGAGATCAGGAAGAGCCGTGCAGAAGCCAGTCTAGGCCTCCCCACCCCCAGGGGATTTAGCAAGCAGGTCACCCTGTTGCCTCCTTCGCAAGTGGGGTGAAAAACTGTGGAGGAAGCATGTGGACAAACAGGAAAGGCCACTGAGTCCTGGAGGAACCACCCAAGCTCTGGCAGGCAGCCAAAACACCTTCACAGGCAGCCAGGAGAGAAGTTTGCTTCTCGTGCCAAAGCCACAGGAGGCTGGACAAGGGAAGTGGCCGGCTACTGGCTGCTTCAGAGCAATAGGTGGACCTGCCACATCACAACACCTAGGGACAGGACAGCAGCACCTCCCCCCTGCAACGGCTAGTGGCCCAAGGTAGCCCTCCTGCCCAAGAGCTCCAGCCACAAAGGAAACACGGATACCTTTGCTGCAGCCTGGACAGCAGCTGTGGTCGCTACATTGAGGCTCTTCTTCCCAAAGCTCACGAGGGTGTTGTAGCCACGATCTTTCGCTTGGAGGATGAGCAGATCGATCTCCTGCACACACACACAGAGAGAGACACCCTGTGAAATGCACAAGCCTATGGAGAGGCAAAGAGCTCCCTGGGAAAGAGATAAATCCCACCGGTGTCCAGCTTGCTCCCTGTCTACTCAAATCCACATGTGGCAACGTGGTCACTGCAGGAATCCCACCCACTAGACCCCCTCTGCCCCATGAGTGGTGCACCTCCCCTGTACATGCTTAAGCACACAAGATCTGGCTTCTCCCCAGAGAGGAGCCAAGAGCAGTAGCAGCTGCTCCCAGGAAGTCCACTTGAGTGAAGATTCCTCCTTCACCCAGAAAGGGACGGATCCCAGCAGAGCAGCACAACCCGCGCCGTCACCCACCCTTCCCTGAAGAGGGGGTGTACCAGGAGGGAGGGCCCTTACCTTCTCTCGGCGGGACAAGGTAGGATGTATGAACTTGCGGTACAAAAGGCTGGCCCCCCTCGTGTAAGGAGAGAGTAGCCACACCACGAACGCCATTTTGATCTCATAGTAGAAGGGAAACCTGTGCAACAGAAAACAGAGCCGTGAGGACAAGGGGGGCTTTGGGAGCCTGGAGCGGTTGTTTGCTCAACACCCAGCGTGTTTTAGCCAGAGCTTCCAGAACATTGTCCCAAAAGTGAGTGGGTGGAGAGGGTCGGATTACAGAGCGCTACAGGCTTGAGTCGCATTGGCCTGGAATAAGGGGCATCCCATTCTGTCTAGTCAAGCCTAGGGAAAGCAAGAGGAAGATCCCAAACACACCGGCCCAATCGTATTCAGGCCCAAGAACCCGCCAAGCTTCGCTTCGCTCCAAGGCCTTCAAGGCCAGCCCTCCCAGGCAACCAATGTCCAATGGAGTTGCACAAAATCCTCCACACATTTCTGTTTCAGGAGAGCAGTGACATTAAAGCCATCAAGTGCTCTGTGCAAACCACTGCATATTTCAGCTAATACTTTTTTGTAGCAAATGTTAACTGTAGCAGTACTTCTAAACCAATTCACTCACCAATTAGCAGTAGAAACTGATTTTGACCCTGGGCCAGTTGAGGTGCCCCCCCACACACACACACACAGCAAAGGGACTGAAGCAGGAGTCGGCTGGATTCACTGCTGAGCCTGATCACCCCTTAGCACACACCAAAGTGTCATGTGCCCAGGGGCCCTTCCCTGTGAGCCCCTGCCCAAGGAAGTGAGGTGGGTGGCAACCGGAGAGTCACTGCCTTTTCTGCTGTGGCACCCCGGCTGTAGAATGAGCCCCTAGAGAGGTTCATCTGGCACCTTCATTATACTCTTTTAGACGCCAAGCGAAGGCCTTTCCCCCTCCCCCCCACAGTATTTTAACAGTTTACCATCTTAGTCTTTTAACTTTGCTTGGTTTTAAATTTGTATTTTAAATTTGTATTTTAAATCTCTGTATTGCTGCTCGGTTTTATTCTGGTTGTATTTTTATATTGTGTTTTTATATTGTGATTTAAGTTTCATACTTTAAATTGTATTTTATGGTTTTAATTTTTGTGAACCGCCCAGGGAGATTTGGCTATTGGGTGGTATAGAAATGCAATAAATAAATAATACTCCAGCAAAGTGGCCAGGACCTGGCACAAGAGGCCTGGTGAAGATGCCCCCACTCAGCCATAGAGCTCACTGAGTGGCTCTCTCTCTTTCTCTGTCAGCCTAACCTACCTCACAAGGTTGTTGCACGGATAAAGAAGGGGAAGGAGCACTTGCGTTGCCGTAAGTGGGGTGGGGGAGGGGGGATGCAAGCAAATTCTGACCAAGGGGAAATTCACGAATGTAAACAGCATTCACGAAGCCTCCTCACCCAAAGGGATGATGGAGTTGGGGTCGTGCCCTCTCACTGCTCAGTCTCTGGTGGCCATTTGACTAGTGACAAATAATCAAGCTGGCCCAGTCAAATCACAGCCAAGCATTTTGGTCCAATAAATTTAGAAGAAGCGGACTACGAAATCAAGTGACAAACAAGTGGCTAGAAGTAAGTAAATGTAAGTACACACAAGGTTTGTTGTGGCACAGCATGTCCAAGGCCCTCGCTCCTCCTTCCCCACATTCGGCACTTGGGAAGATGCACCGTCTCCCAATAGGCCTCAGCATAGCATAGCCATAAAGAGGGGAGGAGCTGCAATGGGGGGGAGGGCAGCGAGAGCGTTCATCTCCCGCAAAATGCTTCGCAGCCAAGAATCAACCCTAAGGAGGACTCAGAGCGTGCCTGCTGAGCGGAGGCAGCAACACCTCACCAAGCAATGAAGGTGTCTGCGATGGTCTCTGTAGCCATAAAAAGGGCAAACACGATCCAGTACATCATCCAGCGGACCTGTGAGGAAGTCAGAGGAGGATTAGATGGGCCTAGAGCCTTGCTCACACACACACACACACGAGTCCATAAGAAGCAATCCCTGGGGAACAACCCCCTGCCATGCACAGCCTGGGCCCAAGAGCTTCTTCCCAATAGGGGAGGACACCCACAAGAAGACTCAGGATGCAAATGAATGTGAACACAGCAACGGAGACAAGCTCAGCACCTAAGCATCGCAGCGGCAGCCTTCCCCATTAATGCATTGTCCCAAATGCCCTCCAAAACAACAGGGTCTGCATTTGTTGCCTGAAGCTCAGCAATGAGGGAGCCAAGCAACAGCAGCGAGGCCCACAATTTAGGCGGCCGTGCCCCAGCCACATCGGACGGTGAGGGGGCTCAGAGCAGGGCCTCCTAAGATCATGTGGTCCTGAAGGAATCCAGGTCTCTGTTTGCCCTGGGCTGCTTCAAAGGTCAGGCGCAGCATGAGGACTGGAGCCAGCAAGGCCAAAGAGACTTGCATCCTGCAACTGCTCCGCTCGGTAGTCCGGCCGCCCCACTCCAACCTGTTTCTACCTGCCAAACGCTGAAGGCCTGGAGCACAGGGAGTGCAGGGCTTACAAGAGCCTAAGCCTGCCTGGGAAGCAAAGCCCCAGACACATTTTTTCATATGGGGGAGGAAGGAAGAGGACAGAGACTTCTTCTATTACATAAAACACTCAAGGAACTACCCAGGAGTTATTCTGCATTCAACACAGAAAACGCAAGAGCCTACAACTGCAACATACTACTAAAATCCGTTCAACCGAAAGCCTCATCTCCAAGAGATCTTACTAGTGAAGGAAGCGGCTGCAGGGACAGAACAGGTTTCCAGGAAGGGGCGCATGGAGACTTGCACTCGTGGCCCCTTCAGCACCCCAAGGGCCTCATCCAGCCCACAGCCCGACTCAACCAGCCAGAGCCTGTGGCTCCTTCCACTCTCCTCCCCCTCCAACTTACATATTCCCGGATGTTCTTGGTTTTCACAGCCTTGTAGGAAGCGTAGGCAGGGTACAGCATCCCAAACACCAGCCTGTAACGGAAAGGGGGGGTCAGGCAGGCTGGCCAGCATCGGTACAATACCGCCAGGAGCCAGAAGCAGGACTGCCTCCCCAGGCGCAGCATCCTGGCCTTCACCGCTTCCAGGACCATGGTGGCCCAAGGGAGAGCACGGGCTCCTACCCTCTCGAACAAAAGTGAGGGACCCAGAGGCAGCAGAGCAGAAGGCCCAGCTGGATTTAGCTTGCGAGGCACAAGAAGGATGCTGGGCCTCACCAAGCACCAGCCCAGGGCCGGCTGCAAGAGGCTTACGCTGAAGGAGCAGCTCAGGTCCGTCAAGAGCCAAAGCCTTCCCGGGACCTCCCCCCTCCTACACAAATGCCTCGGGTTGCTCAACGACAGACACAACCAGATCAACAAGCTCATCGGCTGCACCTTTCTCAGCTGCCAGGTGTCAGCAAGAGGGTGGCCCAGGGGTGAGGGCTCCAGACGCTCCCCCCCCCATGTGCCTCCTAAATGGGGAGCCATGGTTGGCTCAGCTAGAGTGCTCAAAATAGCCCAGCCAAGCATCAAATATGAGAATCTCCCCCCCACACACACACACAGCAAAAGTCTCGCCCCACACTCAGAGTGGGAAAGCAATGGGCAGATGATCAAGCGGTCTGCCAGGTTGGCCGCACTGTTCATATTTGGGGACAGGAAATGCAGGTATGTGGCAGCTGCAGCGAAACTGGCCTAATCCACATGATGCTTTCAGCACTATGTATGGTTGCGTTAACAGGAACTTTGCCCTAGAAGATTCTAGAAGTCTCTAGTGCAGCCAAGTTTGATGGGGATTATGGGAATTATAGTCCCACACATCTGGGTTGGAAGAGGCTGCTCTGTCATGGGGAAGGCTGGAAGCTGGGCATTTTTTGCCTGGAATAAAATAGATTTAGGGCAAGTTTTATATTGGCAATCTCAATATTTAAAATCAGGGGAACGGGCAGAAAACGAGCAAAAGACCGGTTTGCCCTGCTGAGAACTGAGCAAGAGACTCGAAAGGGTGAAGCCGGAGGTTAACGGAGGACTTTGCAGTACTTGACACTCGGCCCTGGTCACCTCCTGCTTTGCGTTGACCCCTGGCAGGCGCTCAGCGCTCCTCCTCGGCCCCTCGGCCCCTGCATCACCACCCCTCTGTCACGGCTGTGGGAGGAGCCAGCAGAGGTCAGAACGTGGGATGGGAGAGGAGAGCGCAGATCGCAGCAGGGAGCAGCAGCCGCGGCCGGCAAGCAGGGCCCCGATCAAAGGGCCCCGGTCATCTGGGACTTGGGCCAAGCAGCTGCCCGGGGAGAAGCAGGAACGCCAGGTCAAAAGGAGGGAGGCAAGGTTTGAAGCGCGGCGGCCCTGCTGGCCCAGGGACCTGCGTGCAGAAGCGCGGAGACTCAGCCTGGCATAGGTAGTCACGACAGGAAGCCGATTCTAGAGGGAACTTCCTCAACGCCCCGGCTTCTGACCCCGCTTGGCCTGGTGTTCAAGGGGTCCTGTGAGCCCCACCCCAGAACTGGCCCAAACACCCGAACTCCACCAGCGATGGGGGGGGGGGGGATGGACGTGAACTGAAACGGCCTTCCGAAAGGGGGAGGGAGCCCCGGAGGGAATCACGCAGCGGCGCCCCAGCCAGCCAGCATCAGCCTCCTTCTCCCTGGGAGTCAAGGCGCCAGCTCAACGCCCCTGGCAGGCCAGACCCTCTTCCGTCTCCGGGGGCCGGTTTCTAGACCTCGGCGTGGGCAGAAAGAGCTGTCCGCCCGCCTAACAGCCTCTCTGGCGGCCCTTTGAGTTTGGAACCGCCCCAGCCCCAGCCCCGAACCCCAGCAAAGGGGTCGTCAGCAAGCGCCCGGGAACCAAGGCGGGCATCTCTACCTCCCCATGCAAGCCGGCGCTCCGGGCTCCTACGGCTCCGGCGATTCCGCCCTCGCCGGCACGGAACAGCCGGAAGAGCGAGGCAACTGGCCGCCGTCCCAAGCCTGCGAGGAGACCGAGCACCGCATCCTGCCCACTGCCCCTGTCTGCGAAGCGCCTGCCGGCTCTGGAGGAGGAGTAGCACCACCACCACCCCAGGGCCGGGATCCGGCCCCTCAAGACCCTCGCGGGCATCACGGGCGACGCCACGGGGCAGCAGCCGCCGCCACTGGCCTGGAGCCGGGAGGTGGGCAGCAGGAGGGCGCCCGGCCAGCCCCACCCGACGGCACGAGCCGAGCGCCTGGGCGGGGGGGGGCGTGCCTTGCCTTGCCGGCGCCCCCGGGAGGGGCAACGCGCCCTGCCGCGGCTCGGTCCAGGCCGCCGGGGTGGGGGGAGGCGGGACAGGCGCGCTCCCCTCGCCCGCACACTCACACCACGGCGCGGCACAGGATCCACGACACCATGGCGGCGGCCTCCGCCCGGTCCCTGGAAGGCTCCGCCTGCCGCGCTCGGGGCGCTCCGTCGATGATGCCAGGCGCAGCCCCTGCCCGCCTCGCTACTTTGTAGCAGCCGCTGCCCGCCGCGCCCAGTGCGCAAGCGCGAGCTCGACTCTCGCCAACGGCTCAGCCCCGCCCGGCCTCCGATAGGCCGCCTTTATCCCCGCCCCCCGCCGATGGGCGAATGGGAAGTGGGGAAAGCCTCTCGGGCCACCTGCCGCTTTTGAAATCTTTCGCCGTCCTCGCTGGACGGGGAGTGTGGATCGGCGCAGGCCTCTCGGATGGGCCCAGAAGCTGGAGGAGAGCAGAGGGGCGTCCACCCCGCTCAGGACTCTGTTCGCACAGTGGCCAGGGCATGAGCGCAACAGCACCCTCGGCCCATGTTCCCCAGCACCCGGGCAGGGTAAAAGTAGAAGTACAAATCCTTTATTTAAAACATGCCTTGCAAGGCTAACAACACAGGCATATACCTGACTAAGCCTTTCCGCGTTACTATCCACAACTTCTCTTATAGATTACCTCAGCCTTCAGCTGAGTCTAATCTTTAGTCTCTTAAAGAGACAGTACTACCATCTCCACATTTCTCCCCGTCTTAAGAAACCTCCATAATCCCAACACTACATAACATAATCTTTAGTCCAAGCAGGTGGGTGTCTGATGCGGACTGGCCGTCTTCCTGGTTCACTTCCCTGTTGGTCAGATCCACCTGCTGGCATAGTCTGCAGTGTGGGTGAGAAGGGCAAATCCTCTAACCCAAAATGAGTATCTTCATCATTTTGGCAATCCACTGGAGCAAGATAAGAAGCATTCCACACACGTCCATCAGAAAGTTTATAAGTATAAGGTCCTTTTTTTTCAATATTTTTCGAGGGGATGTAAATCTCTGTTCTCCCTTTCGTAAAATCCCCGGTTTCCTAACTCGAACAAAAGAGTTACACTGAAATGTTTGTTCCTTAGCACCACAACGTCCATCTGTATATACTTTAGATTTCCTTTGTTTTTCTTTAACTTTCTCATCTCAGGTTCCAAAGATATATTTAGTCTAGGTTTCAGAACTCCAGCCACATTCAATTTAGTATGCATTTGTCTGCCATGCAACAACTCTGCAGGTGATCTCTGAGTTGTTGCATGCTGTGTAGCTCTATATACTTGCAAAAAGTCAGTAGTGAATAATTTCCATTCTTTCCCTTCTAACTTAGCTGTTTGTAAGCTCTGTTTCAAGCTTCTATTAAACCTTTCTATCTCCCCGTTAGCTTGGGGGTAATACACAGATGATCTCCAATGAGTAATATTACGTTCTTCTAAAAAGGTTTCAGATTCCACTGAAGTGAACTGAGCTCCATCATCTGAAACCAGTATTTTTGGGTTTCCTCCTCTACTAAAAATAGTAGAGAGGAAGCTAATAATTGTAGCTGAGGTAGCTTGAGATGTAAATGCTACTTCTGGCCATTTACTGTAGTAATCAGTTAAGGTAATAGCATAACAACACTCAATTGGAGCAGCATCAAAAGGTCCTACAATATCAATTGCAACTTTCTCCCATGCAGCATCTGGAAGCGGAACTGGCTGTTGGCTGTAATGGTGTTACAGGTGTTACTGCTGTCTTATCGTGCAATTGACAAGTAACACATGATTTTATGGCTGTTTCCGTCTGAGAGTCTATCCCTGGCCACCAATACAGATCTCTCAATCATTGCTTAGTTCTAACAATCCCTTGATGGGTATCATGTGCCAAACGTATAAATATAGACTGCAATTCCTCTGGCACAAGTAAACAGTGTGTTCCCCGTAACACATATCCATCATGGAAAGAGAGTTCATCACGTATTCTAAAATAAGGCAACAAAACAGATTCAAGCGTTTTCTTATTACTAGGCCATCTACTTGTCAAAAAAATTCGTAACTTTTGTTGAATTGGACATGCCAAACATGCAGCTAAGAATTGCTCTTTTGTAACTGCAGTAAGTGCACTAGTAATGATAGCGACTACTTCTTCATCACTCTCCAATGGATTCCCAGATGATGACAAAGGCAAGCGGGACAAACAATCAGCTGTCACATTTTGAGTCCCTGGTCTATATTCCATTTCATATGTAAAAGACAGTAATTTTGTTGACCATCTTGCAATGCGATTTCCTACTCTACCCACACCCTTTGTGGTTAACAATGTTGTCAAGGGCTTATGATCAGTGCGCAGTTTAAATACATGGCCCCATAAATATGTTCTCCACTTTTCTGTAGCCCAGACACAAGCAAGCGCTTCTTTTTCAATAGTTGAATATTTCCTTTCAGCTTCAGTAAGTGTTCTTGACGCAAATGCAACAGTCCTTTCTATATTATCCTCATGAAGCTGTGTCAGTACTGCGCCAAGCCCATAATCAGAAGCATCTGTTGTCAAAATTATTGGTAATGCAGGATTAAACAATGCAAGTGCAGGACTATTTACAATCAACACTTTTACATTCTCAAAACTAGACTGTGCAGCATTTGTCTAACTAAAATTTGATGTTCCTCTTAGCAGTTCATGAAGAGGCTCAACAATAGATGCATAATTAGGAATAAATTTAGCATACCAAGAAGTAAGACCCAGAAAAGAATGTAAAGTTTGTACATCACTTGGGGAAGGTGCCTCTAGCATTGCCAACACATGCTCAGGATCAGGTTTCAATCCCTGTGATGAAATTGTATGTCCAAGAAAAGAAAGCTCAGTCTGTCTAAACTTACATTTATCTACATTAAGCTTCAAGCCTGCTGCGCTAATACAGCCCAATACAGATTGTAAATTACTTTCATGTTCCTCAGGGGTATTTCCAAACACTATAATATCATCCAGGTAACATTGGACCCCCTTTTGGTTCTTAAGAATTATTGACATTATCTTTTGAAAAGCACTAGGTGCTGATGCAAGTCCATAGGGGACACGTTTAAAACGGAATAATCCATCATGTGTAATAAATGCTGTAAGATCTCTACTATCTTCATGCAACATAACTTGATGGTATGCACTCTGCAAATCAAGAGTCGAAAACATCCTTGCTCCCCAAAGTTCTGCAAAAACTTCTTCTATATGTGGAAGAGGATGGCTATCAATTACTATAGCTTTATTTGGCTCCCTCAAATCTATACAAACACGAATGTCACCATTCTTCTTCTTTGCCACTACTATGGGTGAAACCCATTCAGATGAGTCTACCTCCTCAATAACATCTTGTTGTACTAATTTATTAATCTCTTCAGAAACAGCATCCCTAATTGCAAATGGTAAACGCCGTAACTTCTGGCGTACAGGTATCATATTTGACTTCATTTTAACTTTATGAACAAACCCATGTGCACAACCAAGTTTCCATTCAGTTTGGTCTTTTAACACAGCTGAAACTGGTGTTTGCTCTCCAAAAGTACTCAGCTGGGGGGGAACAACACTCCCATCAACTATTCCAAGGTTCAATGCAGCAAATACATCCCTCCCCAAAGAAGAAGTACCATTAGGGACAATGTAAATCTCTGCAGTTGCACAACATTGTCCAAAAGTTACTTTTACAGGTAGACATCCACATACAGGAATTTGATTCTTCAAATAACACACTAACTGTATTTTTGGTTTTATGAGTGGTATATCCCTGAAACAATGGCGATACAATGACTCAGGCAATATAGAAACTGCTGAGCCAGTATCCACCATTAATTCAACATCTTTTGATACTCCTATAGCAGAAATATTCACAGTACACATAATTTTTTCTACTGCATATGTAGGACTAATCCTGTCCACACTCAAAATAGTAACATCTGGTATTGTAACTACATGCACTTGCTGGTTATTACGACGACATACTTTAGCAAAATGTCCAGTTTTTTTACAATAGTTACAGTGAACATTCTTAGCTGGACATCCTGTATCGCTGGCGAGATGTTGTGAAGACCAACAACGGAAACAGTATTTAATTAGGCTTTGACTCGGCTGATTAAACTGCTTTTGACCAGCTTTCTTTTTATCATCATCATCATCGTTTGTCTGTCTTCTATTTAAACGCTTATGCCATGGATCCACTGCTTGCACCACACCTTCTTTGTCTAAACTCATTAGTTTAGCTTCTGCCAGGGCTGCCTCACTTTGAGTTGCAATTGTTATAGCTTTGTCTAATGTAAGGTTTGTCTCTAAGAGTAAGCGTTCTCGTATACGAGGCAAATGTGTTTTCTCAATTAGCTGGTCTCTAATCATCTCTTCTGCCATATCTCCAAAGTTACACGAGCTCATTAAGTCTCTCAAAGCAGCAGTATACTGTAGCACTGACTCCCCCGGTTTCTGCTCACGCTGACGAAATTTGTAGCGGCTAGCTATCACATTCACTTTTGGCACAAAAAAAGTTCTTTAAAGCATTACATGCAGTCTCATATTTATCATCAGCAAGTGGAAGATTGTAAAATATCCGTTGTCCTTCAACTCCCAGGCAATGAATAAGCAACGCACATTTTCTTGCTTGAGAAAGTTCTTTGTCGCTAACTGCCAACAAGTAATTTTCAAACATCCGAATCCAGACAGGGAATGCAACTGGAGGCTCACCTGGACTCCGAAGAAAAAATGCTGGTGAGCTCAATGACAAAAGAGCCATCCCAACCTCACCACCAAAATGTTGTATACAAGAAGAGGCAAAGTAGAAGTATCAATACAAATCCTTTATTTAAAACATGCCTTACAAGGCCAACAACACAAACATATGCCTGACTAAGCCTCTCCCCATTACTATCCCCAAACTCCTCTTATAGATTACCCAGCCTTCAACTGAGTCTAATCCATCTCCACAACCTATCAAATCATATTTGCCTTCATGTATTAAGAGCTCAAGTTCATTATGTTTGTTTCCCATACTCTGGGCATTGGTATATAGACATCGAAGCCCATGTGATTTATAGTCTGGCTTCTTTCCTACATTGTTCTGAACACTATTTTTGGTTGCTATTGGAGCTGTTCTCTCTGTTACGATGCATAAGCCTTCATCCATTGTTGCCTCAAATTGTTGCCTCGTCGCCAATATGTTGTGTCCAAGAAGAAGCAGGGTAAAAGTATAAGTACAAATCCTTTATTTAAAACATGCCTTGCAAGGCTAACAACGCAGGCATATAACCTGACTAAGCCTCCCCGCATTACTATCCACAACTCCTCTTATAGATTACCTCAGCCTTCAGCTGAGTCTGATCTTTAGTCCCTTAAAGAGACAGTACTACCATCTCCACACCGTTGTAGAGAGGCATGTACTGCCTCTGAGCCTGGAGGTGCCTACAGCCCCAGGAGGAGCCCTTGCTAGCCTCCTCCCCCAGGAATGTGTCCAATCCCTCTTAAAGCTATCTAAATGGGTGGCATCTTGTGGAAGTGAGTTCCATAGTTTAACCCTGCTCCATGTGAAGAAGTCTTTCCTTTTAACTATCCTACATCCAAGACAAGGGTGGGATATCCCGGGTTGTGGACAAGACACTTGTAGCTGTTAGGTCTGCAGCATATCCCCGAACCCTTGCCCATCCTCGCTTGGACTGCCTCTACAAGAGAGGTTTAAAGCTTTTCCAAGGCGCTTTAAAAAATTTACCTCTACAAGAACGGAGCGCAAATCGGGCGTAGAGGCGCGTTATCTCTCCGATTATGCGCATTATCAGATGCGCATTAAACAGTGAGTTTTATTTTGCTCTGTCCGTTAAAGCGCATTTTGACTATGTGAACAAGCACTTATGCGCATTAACGACTTGTAAAGCGCATTTTGGTCATCCCTTAATGCGCTTCGCCGCCTCTCGCCGCCTCTCCAGAGGTATTAGGCATACATGCGCATAATCGCCTAACCAGGCGCAAAAGCGAATCCTTGTAGAGGGGACCTTGGTCAGGGTCGCTGGTGGGGTGGGGGAGGTTGGCCAGGTGGATTTTGGGTGTGGCCAAAGCATCTCTGTGAGATGGATGGGGCCCATCACAGTGACGCCAGTGCTGGTGCCTCCAGGCCTGAAACAGCCCTGGAGGTTCATCCCAACTACTGCCCAATCGCTCATAACTCCTTTGGGGGCAAAGAGCTTGAGTGGCTGCGCTATTGCAGAGGTCCTTGGAGGGCACCAATTATCTTGATCCGTTTCAGTCTGGGTTCAAGACTTGATTTGGGGAGAGAATTGGTTTGGTCCCCCTGATGGGGATGACACACAGATGCACCATGGGAGAGAAACAGAGGGAGCGTAGCTCTGCTCACGCTGCTTGTTCCCTCTGCAGCTTTGGATCTCCTGTAGTCTCTTCGGGAGTTCCGGGCACCACTTTCCAGCAGTTCCACTCCTACTTGCAGGGATGGTTCCAGGAAGTAGCACTGAGTGGCTGTGCCTTGGCACCCTGGTAGCACCCTGCTACCATCTTTCCCCAATGCTAGTGTTTAACATCGATATGAAGCCACTGGGATTGGTCATTAGAAGATTTGGGGTGAAGTGTCACAATGCTGATGACACCCAGCTCTATTTCTCTGTGACATCTGAATCAGCAGAGGATGTGCGTGTTCTGAACTGGTGCCTGGACTGGTTGACTGGACTGAGCTGGTTGAGCGCAAGCAAAATGAGATTGACACCTGTCAAGATGGAGGCTCTAAGGGTGGTGAGTTCCAGCTTCAGGATTTGGGAAGTTATCAGTTCCAGACAGGATTGCATTCCCTCAGAAAGAACATCCACATCACTGGGGAGCGCTCCTGGATACATCATTGTTATTAGAAGCCCAAGTGACTTCTATGGCAAGGAGCGCCTAATATTAGCTTTGCTTGGTATGCCAACTACCCCCTTTCCTGGACAGGAACAGCCTGGCCACTATAGTCCATGCATTGGTACCTTGCAGTTGGATTACATTAATGCATTTTATATGGGGTGATTCTCATGTTTGCTCCAGAAGCTGCAGCTCAAACAAAATGCAGTGGCCAGGCTGCTACGTGGGGGCCCTTGTCATGCACAGATTACACTGGCCTTGAAGCAACTACACTGGCTGACTATTAGCTGCGGAGCTAAATTCAAGGCATTGTTGCTCTGAAAAAATTGGGACCAGGTTACCTGGCAGATCACCTTCCCCAATACAGCCCCATGCAATCACTAAGATCATTGGTGGAGGAAACTTGGAAGCGGGCCTTCTCTGTGGTGGCCCCATACCTTGTGGGATACCCTCCCTCCTGGAGGTGGCAACTGTAGCAAGTTTTCCCCTGCCTGCCTGTGTTGGCCACTTAGTTCATTGTTAGTTTTTAAGTGTTAAATGTTTAACGTTTGGGTTTAAATCTTGTATTCTAAAACCTTATCAGATATCTTTTACGTATGGCAATAAATTGATTGGTTAAATAAATACTTGCTGGTTTGGTTAAAATCTGATGTTTATTCCTGCAGTTCTGTTCCCATTTAAACCAGTCACTAAAGTCAAGTATCACACCCATGTCTGCTTGGCAGGTGCAAGCTTTCCTGGTTGAACCTGCTTCTCAAAAGAAAGATGGTTGTTGCTGAGTGAGCAGGCTGCAGCAGAAGGGCATATTTGTAGGTGTGTGTGTGTGTGTGTGTGTGTGTGTGTGCCATGATGCTGTGTATTGCGCCATGTTGTTGCATGCTAGAGAAAGGAGCTGCCAGGACCTCACTGCCTTGATTAGCAGTCTTTGATAAGACCCAGCATCAGCCCTGTCAGGTAGACCATGACACAGAGGATGGGTACACGGCATGGAGCTCTGTCTTCCTGGCCCGCTGTTATGTTGTGCACACTCAGAGCATGCATCTATGGAGAAAAGACACTTTGCACAAATTGCTTAGCCTCAGTTCACACATGGGAAGAGAACACAGCTAGCATATGCCCAGGACTCCAGCCACAACCCCCCAAAGACACCCCCAACACGCCACTTCTGCGTGTGAGGATGCAAGGACAAGGCAGCCCTTTGGCACTGATGTTTCGAAGTAGAGCTGCTCCCATTGCCTCCCTTCTCACTATATATATGGGGGAAACATGTATTGGGCAGCTAAGCTGTATTAGGGAGATGAGTGGGAGATTCGGGACAGATCAAAGGAAGGACTTCACACAGCACATAGACAAACTATGGAATCTCTACCAAAAGATGTAGTGATAGCCACTGATTTGGATGGCTTTAAAAGGGGGGTGGATCAATTCCTGGGGGAGAAAGTTATCAATGGCTACTAGACCTGATGGCTATGGGCTACCTTGCACCAGTGGCTGGGGAACATGGGTGGGAGGGTGTTATTGCACTCACATCCTACTTGTGAGTTTCTTGTGGGCAGCTGGTTGGCCACTGTGTAAACAGAGTGCTGGACTAGATAGACCGTTGGTCTGATCCAACTGGGCTCTTCTTACGTTCCCCAAAAGCTGGCCACAGTGGGCTTTTTCCAGACACTAAGTTAGTTGAACTTGGGTCCCCTGGAAATCAGTGGGGCCTCCTCCACACGAGACGTTTAATGAGCCTTGAAGGCTCATTATAAATTTTACCTCCACACCAGCGGAGCGCAAAACGGGCGTACAGGCGCGTTATCTCCCCGATAATGCGCATTTTCGAATGCGCGTTAAATAGCGACTTTTATTTTGCTCCGGCCGTTAAAGCGCATTTTCGCCGTGTGAACAAGCGATTATGCGCATTAACGTCTTCTAAAGCGCTTTTTGGACATCAATTAATGCGCTTCGGCGCCTCTCGCCGCCTCCCGTGCAGAGGGATTAGGCGTAAATGCGCCTCCGCGATAATGCGCATAATCCCCGAACCGGGCGCAAAAGCGCATCCTTGTGGAGGGGGCCTGGGACATGTTCTTCTTCGTGGTCTCTGTGCATCACACCTATGGGAGCTCTGCGCCCGCGCAGAGCCTCGCTCCGGAACATTCACTAGCTGAGGAAATAATTTAAACTGGGACCCCTCCCGCTCCACCGTGTCCGTTTAACAGGTCCCTCTAACTCCCTCCGTTCTTCTTCAACCGCCGCAAGGCGAGCCTCGCAGGGACATCTTGTCTTATCTAGACAGTGACCTTTTACTTAATTGCTGAGGGGATTAGTTGTTATTTTTGTTTAATTTACTTGTTTATATTTAACCCCTTTGGGGCATATGGCGATGAAAGTTTTCTTTCATAATTGCACTAAGTGCCGTAGTAAAATACCATCTACAAACGGCCATCCTGAGGCTGTCTTCCCGGTGGTTTTCCTGCAGCTTGGCTGTGTTGTGTGTCCCATTGAACTTCATGGGGCGTGCTTCTGAGCAGACATGAATAGGGCTGCGCTGTCAGTCTGAATCCAGCCCAGTGTCTCCCACATAGGAGATACATGGGCAAGCAGGGCACCCCCAACAGCTGATGAGCCAGCAGTTGGAGAATGCCAGGCATTCTGCGCCAACCATGGCTCTCCTGGCCACACCATTCTTGAGCACTTTTGCCTAGCAGGATCACAGCAGTGGGGCTGCAGTGTTGAGTCACTTAACTGGTTAGAATAATACATTTTTACCTACTAAAATGTCGTCTCCTGATTAATCAGGGAGCAAAAGGTTTAGTTGTTATAGTTTGTTACACAAAGATTCTTTCTTCTAAATTGGTGCGTTTTTTCGATGTGTGTGTGAACATCACCTAAAACCAAGGAAAGCTTTTCCATAAGCAGTATTTTATTCAAACACAAGTATGCAATTATTTATTATTATTTATTTTATTTATATACTGCCTCATAGCCAAAGCTCTCTGGGCGATTTACAATTAAAAGATTGAACATTAAAAAGTCAATATATAAAATTTAAAACCATAAAACATAAAAACAGCTAATATTTAAAACATTTTAAACTTTAAGCCTGGCCAAAAAATCACTTAAAAACCTCATCTTAAGCTGTTGAGCTGTTAAGCTCAATTGATTAATCAGTTAAAACTCATACAATGAATGGACTAAAATGTCTTTAATTGGGCAACAGCCTTTGTTCAAAAATGCCTGCTTTCTAATTCTCTAGGGGACATCTCTGCCCACCCGCTCTCCTCCTTTGCTCCTTTACTTGGTCAACAGCCTTACATCTTCCTTTTTTTATTTTTTAAATTTTATTTATGTACAGCACCTATTTACCTTTAGTTTTAAAAAATTAATCATGGGGTGTGGGGGGAAGGCAGATATTTTCAGAAGGCACCTCAGATTATATATATATGCATTGCATACACAGTTCTCACATGAGAGCAGTTTGGTGGCATTGCAAGAGGGGAACGTGCCCCTGCCCTCTTCTGCAAATAGAGCCCAGCCTCTGAACATTCCTCACAGGAGGACGACAACGGCTCTTCTCACCCATCCCACAAAGGGATGAATGGCTCCATTCAGGTGCTGTTTGCGCGCAGTTACATAAGCCCCTTTCAAGTATCCCTCTCAACTAAAGGGGAGGCCCAAGTGCCCAGTTAGACACTCCTGCTGGGAACCAGTCAGTGTGTTAGCCGTGGCTGTGGCAGTGGCGAGGGGGGGGTCTGGAATGGAGAGCTGCCTCCACACCGATTTCAACCTCCCCCGTGAGTGCTGCAGTCCCCACTCCTGAAGCGTTGGCAACATCTGGGTAAAAGGAGTCCAGCAACAAGCACCCAGCCCAGGGCACAAGCTGCATGGCCCCTTGGAGCTGGAATTGTCTGTCCCGCTCAGCCCGGCCTCTAAGAATGTGGACTGTAGACCAGTGGGCCACGAGTTCAACACTGGCTCCTGCCAGGACCTGAGAAGCTAGCCTGTGCCAACCTCTCAGGCATGCCCACCGCCCTCCTTGGAAACAGGGAGAGAATCATGCACACTTTGAAGAATTTGTTTTTCTAATCTGCACTTTATTGGATGCAAAATTATGCTACAAGCAATGTAGCAAGTTAACTTCAGTAAATAACATTTATCTTATAACATATTAATGATTTATATTTATATTCAACGCCTCTTATTTCTTTTATTCCATATTACAAAGGCAATGGGTTGCAATAAAAAACACCCAGCTTCATCAGGAGCTTCATCTTCAAAAACGTCACCTTCTGGATCTTTACTCTACTACTTCATACGCATGGGGGTTCCTAGGTGTAAAGGGCCCAGGTGTCTCAGTTGGCTCTTACTTTCCTTACACTTTCCTTCCTGGTTCTGCCTGCACCGGTTCAAAAGTAACTGTTTTCTAAAGTGCTTTGTCTGTTTAATCTGTACGAAAAGGTAATGCTTGTGTAGTGACTCTATCATGTTTGAAAGCATTTCCCCTTATGGTAATTTGAATTTGGCTAATACACACTATATTAAAATAAACTAAATTAATCAATATATGATTTATTTCAGAATATATGGTTAGGATGGCAGTTTTAGTGTGAGATATACTGTTCTTTTTTTCTTTCAGGCTACCTCCACAAGAGAGGTTTAATGTTCTTTGAAGGCTCATTATAAATTTTACCTCCACACCAGCGGAGCGCAAAACGGGCGTAGAGGCGCGTTATCTCCCGGATTATGCGCATTATCGAATGCGCGTTAAATAGCGACTTTTATTTTGCTCTGGCCGTTAAAGCGCATTTTCGCCGTGTGAACAAGCGATTATGCGCATTAACTTCTTGTAAAGCGCTTTTTGGACATCAATTAATGCGCTTCGCCGCCTCTCGCCGCCTCCCGTGCAGAGGGATTAGGAGTAAATGCGCCTCCGCGATAATGCGCATAATGGCCGAACCGGGCGCAAAAGCGCATCCTTGTGGAGGGGGCCTCAGAGATCTTAATGTGTGGGACACAGCCCGCCCACCTAGAACTCTTCTTTGCCCCTTCTGTGCCCCCCCTCTGAATTTGTTTTCTGGTGCCGCCACTGGCTTTGTTCAGGGCCAGCCCAACCATTAAGTAGAGGGAGGTGGCTGCCTCAGGCATCAGTTGCTGAGCGGCCGCAAGTCATGGCGAGGTGCTGGAGGACACAACTGTGTATCCATGTGGCCTTGCCCTGTGCCCCCGGAGGTAGCCGGCTGCCTTCGGGCGCAGTGGAGGCAGAGGAGGAGGAGGAGGCCCCTGAACCAGGGCTGAAGTAAGATTCACATGCCAATCTGGTTGGCTTCTGTACGTGGAAAGGGGAGGGGAGCCACCCTCACCTCAAGCAGCAACACGTCTCGGGCCGGCCCTGACTTTGTTGGTAACACACACACACCCTGCTTGAGATAGGGCGCCCAAGGGTGCCAGAGCAGCATCAGGCCACAGATCAGCATTGCGCCTCATATGCTGTGAAGAGGAGCGAGCTGAGAGTGCATGGGATTGGGGACAATTTGCAGACTAGATTGAGGGCCACCAAAAATGGTGTGGAAAAGTAATTTTATGAAAATGCAAAATGGGTGGTTCAATTTCTCTTGCGTGGGTGAGGAGAGAAGGGACACATGTCCTCTATAACAGGGAGGGAACAAACACCCTTTCCAGACTAACACACTCAAATGGAAGCACCCAAAGAGAAGATGGGGGGGGGGGGATTTCCCAGGACTGGAGTGGCTGCAGGGGTGGGCTGCAAATTGGAACTCAGGTCTGGGCACCAGCAAAGCCAGCACTGTGCCGTCACGCTATGCCACAGGTCAGGCCATTGCCAAACACACCACTCTGTTCCCCGAAAGCTCCTCGAGTGAAACTGAAGATGCCAGTAACACGCTGCTTCTGGCTGGGTGGGAGCTCCACAGGCTTCTGCCATTGGCTGAGCCCACTGCATGTGCTTGTCCCATGCAAGCCTCGCCCTTGTCCAGCAGAACTATAAAAGGGACACCGTCAGAGGTCTTTGCACATCAGTGCACAACCATGTGGCAGCTGCTTCTGCTCAGCCTCCTCTGTGGGGGCCCAGGTAAGCACCTTGTGGTGGTGGTGAAGACGGCGGGTGGGGAGAAATGGAGTGAGCTTGCTCCCCAAGCTCCAAGGCTCAGGGTGAATAATACCACTGATCAAAGAGCCCCTTTGCACCGTGTGCCTGGGACCCCTTGGGAACTGGCCCCCTGTATTGTCCTGCCAAGGGACAAGCAGAATTATATCCACCTTCTGTACTGGATCAGAAAGGGATCAGGGAAGAGAGTGGAGCATGTAGTGATGAAGCTTTCACTTCTTAGCAGGATGACATGCCCCTGGGCACTGTGAAAAAGAGGACGCTGGAGATGGTGGTGGATTTTACAAGGCCGTTGATTTACATAGTGCTTGACAGAGTAGCCAAGCAACAACAAACTAGTTCCCTGCCACTAACAACTTGAAATCTAAATTTCAACAGTGCAGGGGGACCGTGGAGAGAGAGAAGGAACGGAGAGGCCCAGGAGCATAGGTGTGCGCACAGGGTGTTCTGGGTGTGCCCAGGCACACCCTAATTTCCCAGGGCACCTTTACTCCCCCCCCCCCACTGCTTTTAAAAGGACAGGAAAGCCTCTGGAAAGCTGCCATTAGCTTCCCTGGGGAACTATGTACTTTCCAGAGGCCCTGACACTTTCCCTCCTCTGCTCCAATCGGGGCCTTTAAGGTGCACCCTCTAATGAAATGCACTGCACACGCCTATGCCCAGGAGCCAATGGGCTTGAATTCCTCCTTGGTTTTGTCTCATCTGAGGCTGGGGACAAATGGCAGGCGTCCAGTCTGACTCGTCAGGCAACAGCCAGGAGGACGTTTGCAGAATCCCATGGGTCAAGCTCCCTTTTAGCCATGCAGAAAAGATGGAAGACCGTGGTCCTTGGCTGTTTTTCCCTTCCTGCTTGGGTCTCCTCTTTACTGTCCCTACTGCAAACCCGGTCATCGAGGGGCACAGCCATCGGTCCTAAACCTTGTCATGTAAGCTCAGCTTCTTTGTTACTGGAGCTTTTGGGCCTGGAAAGTGGTGACCTGGGCAATAAACAGCTGGCCAGAGGAGAGGGCAACAAGCCTGACAATATCACAGGGGAGGTGAGCAGTGCCAACCACCCATTTCTAATGATACAGAGAGATTCGTAGGAAGGGCACTTACATGTAAGAGTAGGCAAAGAGTAGTCTGGGATGATGATGATGATGATGAATGGGAGGAGGGGCAGGAGATGGGGAGGATTTGTGCGTGAAGCAAGGGCAGGCCACCCACAGCGCCCGTTTGACCCTCCCTGTGCAGCATCCCACAAGCACGGCCCGTCACACCCTTTTGCCACAGGAGTAAATGGGGAGCTCAGGGGTGCCCCACCTGCTCCCTGCCCCTGGCAACCCATGAAGAACCCAGCCTCGGAAAGATTACGGAGCCAGCATGATGCAATTTCTAGATGTTGGAGAGACCCGAGTTCAAATCCCCACTCAGACACAAAGCTCCTTGTGTGATCCTGGGCCGAACCTACCTCTCAGCACTGTCGGGAGTAAAAAAGGAGGGAAGAGGCAACCGTGCTGCCTTGAGCTCCTCAGAGGGCGGAGGGGGTAAAGGTGGAGGGAGCAGGCAGTGGGCACAGGTGGTCTGGGAGCCCCTGCCTGCTGCAGCCACGTGGCTCCGGGAGATGTCTGGGGCTGGCAGCCGGTGGGGCCGGTGCTGCTGCCGCCTTCTCCAGCCATAGCCAAGAAGACGCACTCTGCTGCCTGGCTGACAGACCAGGCCGGCCTCCTCTCTAGCCTCTCCTCCAAATACCGAACCAACCGGAGCAAACAACACTTGAGTGGGAACATTCTTAATATCGTCTTGATGATTGTGCCCCGGTGCCTCCCTCCTGAGCTGCAATTACACACATGGGAAGGGACAGCTCTCCTCCCCCTCCCCCCCACGCCCTGGTTTTTCAAGTGGGTCAGCTGCTTGTCATGGCAGTGAGGTGCTTTGCCTCTTGAAGGGCAGCGCAGGAGGAAGAGCCAACAGCGCTGGGGGGTTGCAAGGCCTCATATGCGGTGGTAGACGACGACGATGGCCCAGGGAGGCGGAGCCCCACATCCAGCTCCAGCACTTGATTGGCAGCTTGTCATCTGTCCCTGCAGGTTGCAGGTCAGCCGCCTGTGGTGATTCCTCCTGCCCACCCACAGAGCCTTCTGGTTCCCTCCAGGACCTCGGTGCTCGGCCAGCAGTGATGCAGCAGTCCTGGCCGTTGGGTTCTTCTACAGCACACCAGAGGCTAAGCCCAAGGGGTGCCCTCCTCGCCAGGCAATCCATCCCCACAGAGAGGGAGTGGCCCGGAGGACTCTGCCAGGAGGAAGGTTGGGAGAGGCTGGAGATCTCCCTCCCAAGACTGTTGGGGAGGAGAGGGGCTCCTTGCACCCAGCAGGGCTACACAAGCTGTCCAAGGACTGCTGGTTTCTCCTGGAAGGTGCCCACGTTGGCCCTCTTCGACCTGCCCATCCATTGCAGTTTGACTGCACCTGGAAGGTCTGCTAGTGCCTCCTTTCATTTTAGAAAGGTGCTCACAAGTAAAACCTTCTGATCTTAAAAATAGCTGTTCTTATTCGTTCATGTACATTTCCGAGCCTAGCGATTCATAGGCACTGGTAAAATACATGTAGACACAGGCTTGGTAACAGGGTTGTAGGCATTTCTAAATAGCAGGTTCCCTGTTAATTTCCTTGAAGACTGGCTTTGTGAGGAAGGCTGGCTATGGACTTCTGTTAGCCTCTTTGAGCCCCTTTGCAGTATGGGGGAGCAGCTGGGCTCCTGTAAGGATGACAGAAATCTTGCCTGTGAAGTTCTTTGAACACTCTAATGTGCTCTGAAAATACTAAGAGAGCTGCTGATGCATAGTGGTGGGAGTGCCGGAGCAGCCTAAGGCTGAGGAGACCCAGGGCTCAACCCCTGCCCCGCTGTTTAGCTTCCTGAGCGACCGTGGGCCAGTCCAGTCGCCACCTCTCTGTCCTGGGGAGGCAGCTGCCCTGTGCTCTTCAGAGAAAGGTCTGGAGGAGAAGGGCAGAGAAGAGTTTTGCGTCCTGCTAAGGCTGTTCTGGGAATGCATCCATGGCACCTCAATAAACACCGCTTTAAATAATAATATATTATTATTATTATTATTATTATTATTATTTATATACTGCTTCTCAATGAAAAAAAATCCCTAATTGGGATATGTAAGCACTAGTCTCTTAGTGGCTGAATTCGGACGACACAATAAGCAACTGGTGTGGGGGAAACAATCGTCAGTTGTATTGACTATCGCGTCATCCAAATGCTGCCATAGTCAACTCAGCGCTGATCCTAATCCACACCACGGTTGATTATTTATTACCATGTTGTGTGGGGAGTACCCCCTAGATGAACAACTGTAAAGTTGATTATTACCCCACCATTGACTATCGTGTTGTCCAAATTCAGCCAGTATGTATGAAGTTGCACTGTTGTTGAACCAACTAAAAGGAACAAAGACACCACTGAATATTTTACAGATCTCACCCATGATGCAGAAACCTTCCCCTTTCCCCACCCCCACCCCAGGAGCAGCAATTGCCGTCTGAGAGGGGGGGCGGTTGCAGCAGCCTAAAGAACCCACTTGTCTGATGGCTGGGTGTCCTGGGCCATTGCAAGTCAGGAAATATGAACTGGGGGGGGGGGGGAACTCGCGAGGGAGATTTGGACCAGGAATTGGGGGCGAGGTTACAAAAGGCCTCAGCCCACACTGCCCAGCCTCGGTCGGTTTCCCTTTATGAGGACCAGAAAGGAAAGAATGTTTTTATGCCATCCAGATCTACACCAAGCAGGATATAACACTTTGAAAACTGTTTGAAAACTGTCTATGGAGTGTGTCCTGGGCACCAACAGTGGTCATCATCATTATTATTATTGTTATTATTATTTACATTTCTATACCTCCCCATAGCCGAAGCTCTCTGGGCAGTTTACATAAGATTAAAACAATTAAAAACAATATACAAAATTTTAAACCACAAAAACATGCAACATACACAGAAATGTACATCTAAAAACAACTATAAACAACTTTCAAAACAGATCCAGGATGGATGAAGCTCATCACATATTGCTAAATGCCTGGGAAAAGAGAAAACGTTTTAACCCGGCACTAAAAAGATAGCCTCAGCCCACATTGCCCAGCCTCGGTCGGGGTTTGGCAAGCCACAAGGCCCGTCTTCCTTCCCTCTATATCAAGGCTGCCTCAGGCCGGGTCATGAACACCTCCTTCTGTCCACGTTGTACTGGCAACAACAAAGTCTAGCCTCCTTCTCCTGCTCCTTCCCTTCTCAGCCCTGGCCAGGAAGATCTCTGTCGAGAACGAATGTGCCAAAGGTTCTACGTACTGGTGCAGTAACCTCAGGACAGCCATCCAGTGTGGTGCCCTGGAACACTGCGTGGAGGCTGGATGGAAGCGCGCCACCAATGTAGGTACCTGCCCCCCCCCCCACGCTCCACAAGGACGCCTGGATTTCCGCGGCTTGGTGGTCATCGTAGCGAAGTGCCAGGGAGGAGGAGGAGGAAAGACCCTGCAGGGGTTGGGGTGGATGGAGGTACTTGGGGAAAACTACAGCTGGACCTGCAGGGCTCTCTGCCCACCGGGAGGGGGAGGAGGGACATGGGAAGGCTGTGGAGGGGCAGCCCTGGCAAGAGCTTTTTGAGGCTGCCCCCAATCCTGATGGACCAGCGGATTTTCACTGACAGGAGGACACCTGTGCAGACTGCAAACAACTCGTCACCATCCTCATCCGCATGGCCAAGGAGTCGAGCTTGAAGGTGAGTAAGGCAGCCAGAGAGGGAAAGAGGAGCAAGAGTGATCAGAGCAGCAGAGGCCAATGCGCCAGCGAGAGGAGCAGAGCCACCAAGCCGGCCAGAGCCCCCTAGGAGCAGGCCTGGGGCAGAGGAAGCCTCCCCCCTCCTCTCAGATTTCCCAGGGCTCAGAGAGCAGGCGGGTCTTTGGCCGAGGAAAGCAGCTTGTGCCTTGCGGTGGGCAGGTGGGAGCCCGCATGGGCAGCCGGTCACCATGTGCCCTCTGAGTGAGGACACGGCAGGAGGGAGTGGGGCAGTGGGCCCTACTGGTCAGAAGTGTCTTGGTCAAAGACAAGCTTGGATGCCAGTGCCCTACAATTCTGTGATTCTCGTCCCCGTACCATGCACAATGTCTGCCAGATTGGGGAAGGGGGTGCATGTCCAGAGGTGGGTTGGCAGGACGTCCTCACAGCCTCATCTGATGTGAATAAAACTATCGTCATGAAGACTAAAGGTTTTCAGGTGCGATGGGCAGATCAGCCTCCCCCCACCGGCTGCCCGCCTGACGTTTTGGGCTTCAGCTCCCATTCGCACCCGCCAGGCAGTCGTAGTCCAAAAACACCTGGAGGGCTCCAGGTTGAGGAAGGCTGTGCCAGAGGCCTGCTCTCCCCTCCTGCGCGAGAGGGATGGAAGGAAAGCACAGGCCTCCTGTGGTCTGGCAGGTATTTACCTTGAGGGTGGATTCCTTTTTTTCCCCTCCAAAACCTTCAACCTGATGCATCAGCTGAAGCCTTTTTAATGGATCCAAATAATGTTAACTGACACATCTAACTGGTGCATTGAGCCCATGGAGCAATGGGGCCTGTTCCCCTTGAACATGGTGGTCAACTGACACCTCATCAGGCCTGTGGGATGAACAGCCACTGGAGAGAGGGCTGGTGGGTGGTCCCTGCCCCGTCTCGCCTCCCTCCCGGTTTCACGTTGTTCTTCCTGCGCAGACCTCCGTCCTGAAATACTTGGAGCAGGAATGCACGACCTTGCCCTTGCAGACGCTGGTGCCACGGTGCCAGGATTTGGTGGATACCTTCTATGCTGGCTTCATCTCCAGCCTGGAAAAACAGCTGGTAAGTGGCCCAGTCCCCCGCAGGCACAGCTGGCTCAGCCAGGCCCCAGGCCTGGCTGAGATGGGGGGTGGGGGGAAGGCTGCTCTCTCTCAAGGCCAGGTGAGGGCTCGGGCCGGCCGGGGGCTCATTGGAAGGCAGCAGAGCAGCCAGTTGACACATCTGGCTCATTCCACTGAGAAGGTCTCCTGTGCAACAAGCCACTGGCCCAGCACCTGTTCCTTTCAGCGGGGCTTGGCAGGAGAACTTCCCAGGTCTAGGGCTGCCCGGGGCGGTTCATTCCTCTGGCCTTTCTGCCCGTCAGACCCCCAGCATGATCTGTGGCAAGCTGGGCCTCTGCCTGTCCGACCCGCTGGGAAGCCAGGACATCTCTGCCGTGCTGGTCCCGGTGGTGGAGCAGCTCCTCCAGAGCCTGCAGGGCCAGGTTCCCATCCTGCCCGACAGCCGTGCCCAGGTAAGGGCTCCCTTTTAACCACGTCCACTCCAGGGAATCTGATCAGGCACGAGCTCAGGCAGCGGTCTAGGATGGCAGCGGGTGCAAGCAGGGCTTTTCCTGCAGACGATGGTTCGAGGGATTTCCCTGCATGATGAGCAGCAGCCACGCAAGAACAGCTGCGGGGGCAAGAGGGGGCCCAGCAGGGCCTTTGCTTTGCAAGAGGAGGGGGACAGGCGAGCAGAGCAGAGAAGAGCTCAGTCCAGAGAGGGGCAGGCGAGGGAGCTCTCGGAGCCTGTGCCCCCAGATGCTCCCACTCCTACCCCAGGCCACCGGCTGTCAACTGCCCTGAGGGAAATCTTCCAGGAGAGGGTGGGAGGGGAGGGTGAGCCAGGCTCCTGCTCCTCTCCCAGGTGGGATCTTCCTGCCCCCAGGGCCCACTCCCACCAACTGCCCTGTGGGGAGGAGCCTGGTGATTTCTTTAAGTGTTTATATTTTTTTAAATGGTTAATGCTGTGACGTTATTTGTATGTGAACTGTAAGCTGCTTTGGTAGGATTTGCATCCTGAAAGGCAGCATATCAATCATTGCCATAGATGAGTCAATAGACGGTGACGGTGACGGCCCTCCGCAGAACAGGCCTGCTGCTCTCGTGGGGCTTTGAGGGCTGATTTCTCCAGCCAGGAGGTGCCTGTTGCTCTAGGCTTGCAGTTCTTGCTTTTCCCAGGTCAGTCCCAGGGAGCACCTGCCCATCCCTCTGCCAATGTGTTGGCTCTGCAGGACCTTCGTAGGCAAGATTGAATCTGTCATCCCCAAGGTAAAGCGCCTGCTCCTCTCCTTGGATTCACGTGCGAGTCGGTTTCCACAATCTGGGGCTGAACTGGGCATCCCAAGACTGGTCTTAAGCCGTCTTTAAAAGAAAGAAAAAGCCCAATTTCTACCCCTGCAGCATTCGACCAGTGCAGGTGACTGTAGCACCTGGCAAAAGATGAGGAGGAGCTTCTAACTCTGGGAGGGGCAGAATGGATCCTGCAGGGGTTCAGAGGGTGGGAGCAAGTGCTCAGGGTAGCCCTTTGGCCCCAGTGAAGGGGAACTCATTCATGCACACGCCAGTCTTGTGGTTCCAGTTGCACCCTCAGACCCTTTTCTGCCTGAGGCGCATGAAGCAGAGGCTGGGCAGCCCTCTGTCAGGGATGCTGCGGTTGCCTTTCTGCTGCATGGTGCCAGGGGCTGGACTAGATGACCACCAAGACCTAAACTTCTCCAAAACTGAAGGCGCGTGTATGACAGTACACTTCCTCTCCTGCTCACGTATGGCAGCTTAGCCTGAACTGGCATGGGGTGTGTGTGGGGGGAGGAGTGCGGAGGGTGGGTGGGTGGGAGAGGAATCTTCTCCTCTCCTCTCCTCATGGCTACATTCAGAAGGCTCATCCAGTGAAACGGATCTGCAAGAGTTTCAGGACACACAACAGGAAGTGCTTGTCATATAGCGCATAGTGAACCGCTGGACTTTGCTGTCACAAGAGGTAGTGATGGCCAGAGGTTTCAGTGGTTTCAAAAAGGGGATTAGACCCATTTGTGGAGGAGCAGGTGGTGGGGGGTGTCCCACGAGGTAGATGGCGAAATGCAGCCCCCAGGTGGAGAGGCAGAACGCCCCTGCACGCCAGTCGCTGGGCAATCCTCTCACCTTCACGCCCTGCCCGGGGGCTTCCTGCAGGCACTTGGAAACCAGATGCTGGACAAGATGGACCTTTAGTCTGATCCAGCAGAGCAATTCTTATGGCTGCAGCAAATGGATGCTGTGAGCAACATCTTGAGAGAGCACCTGGCGACTTCAACAGCACTGCACGGCTTGGAAGGGATTCAGCTTCCAAGTCGCTTTCAGCCAAGAGGTTGAGATGCTGGACCGGCCTCTGATGTCACCTCACCTGCCTGCTCTTTCCCTAGGCTGCTATTGGCAAAGCCATGTCCCAACTCTGCCTCGTGATGCCAGGAGCCATCGCAGGAATGTGCCAGTGTCTGATGGAGAAGTATACAGTGATCATTGTGGACATGATTGTGGGGAAGCTGGGGCCGCGCCTCCTATGCGGGATGATGCTCATGTGTGCTACTGAGGAAAACTGTGGCCCAGGTAGAGAGCCCTTTCCAAGCGGTTTCTGAAGCAGGCCGGGCACTGACTCCTGCCACCCCATGTCCAGCAAACCTCTCCTAAGCATGCCTCCCCACACACCTGTGGCCAGTTCCCATGTATGTACAGAGCATCCTCAGAGAACATGAAGGCCAAGATGGCAGCCAACCCAAGCAGTCAGTGTAGGCGGTGGTGATGACCTCCATGCAGCGAAGGCAGACAGGCTGGACTGCCCCAGAACTTAATGCCATGTGCAAACCTTGGTGGGGATAAATATACAGGTTCTGACACAGCGCTCTGCACTTGGATTTCCAATAGAGAAAAGCAGTCCATGAGTCTTGACTGGAGTTCCATATGGCTTCTTTGTGTCCATATTTCCCCCAGTCTCCTTTGGGCACTTGCAAATGAACTCTCCCTCCCCCTCCCCACAACTCCTGGGGTTGAGCCTGACTAGGGTCAGATAGTTTAGAGGGAGGAGGCAGTAGTTTACTGCACTCCAGAGCCACAGGCCACGCTCCCTACTCAGAGGGAGTCCTGGGGCAGCAATGGCTGGGAACGCCCCAGGAAGAAGCAAAACCATTTGCTAGGGTTGAGGACCAGCTGTGGGGCAGCAGCTTCTCAAGATCTCAGCAGAGAGGCCCCTTACCTGCCAGCCAGCTGGGCTCATCGCCCTGTCAAGCGTGGTTCGAAAAGGGCGCTGAGGTTACAAGCAGCTGTCACAGGATGGCTGCTGAGGCAGAAGCTTAGCCAGGGGAGGCAAGGAGAAGGAACAGGTTGCCTCACCAGAGGGGGGCGGGGAGAGCCAGAAAGTTTGCACCACAGAGAGGCAAGTGGCGTGTGAGCTCCCCACCCACCTGGGTGCTGCACCGCGTGTGCCCCAGCCACCTGCCCTTTGCCCCCTGACCCGAGCTTTGTGCTTCTCGTCCGCTGCAGAGATTCCTCCGGCTCCGGTCCCAGTCCCAACCCAGAGCTGCCAGACCTGCCTCGCAATCACCAGCCAAGTGAAGGTGGCGCTCAAGACAAACTGCACCCGGGCTGAAATGGAGGCCGCTTTGCTCTCCGCCTGCAGCAGCACCTTCCTGGACTGGCAGGAGGCAAGTGGCCCAAGGGCAGGGGGAGGGCAGGCACAGCCGTCTGGCTGACACCATCCTTTCACCAATGCTCATGCTCTGCCACTGTACCAGACGGCCGAAGGAGACCTGATGGCATTTGGAACGGGGTGGGTGGGTGAGGGGGACCCTGCAACTCCAGAGCCCCCGTGCTCTCCATCAATGGTCCTAGGGAGGGAGGGAGGGAAGGAGGGAGGGTCCCTTTGGAGCCATTGCTGAGAGGCAGCAAGGGAAAGGGAGCTTGGCTGTCCTCATAGCACGTCAGGCACCGACAGGAAGCTTCATAACATTGTTAACTTGCAATAGGCTTTAGAGAATTCCCTGTCTCAATGAGCCTACAATCTAGAGGTGGGCAGGAGGGAAAACCCAGCACACGGGGAAAGAACGTGCGTTGCTTCAGATCCACATACTTGTTATTTACAGGATTTATATACCGCTCCACATCTCACAAGATTTCTGAACGGTGGACAATAACAATAAAAATACAGAATTAAAGTATTTAAAACCAAGTTATGCCAATAAGACCATGGCTGGTCAGTCAGGAAAGGCAGCACAGAAAACAACTTGTCAGTGCCAGGCAGGCATTAGCAAGCAGGACGTCCACGGAGAGGGAGCTAATTCACGGAAAGCTGCCCTCCGACTGGACTCCAAGCAGCCTGTAGCCGTGGCCTTTCAGGAGGACGTGGAGGGAAATGAGTGGTGCTCCAGGTGGCTTTTGAGGAGGGATGTGAAGGCAGCAGGAGCATTCTGGAAGACAGTCCCAAGCAGAAGAGGCAGCAAAGGGAGAAGGGCGGAGTCACACCTTCCCCAAAACCTACTTAGGAACTGCACACAAGGACATTACATGATGTACTGGAAGAAAGTTTCCTGTGTATAGAGGAGGTGGGAAGGCTTGGGAAACCACCACCAAAGGCTACATGCACATTACAAAAAGGCTCCTAATATGCATTTTAGGCAGAATCCCTGCTTACTTACTGCCTGTCTTTCATATGGTCCATCACAGACACCCAAGAGGCTGCTAGTGAGAAGTGAGATGAATTTCTGCCACCTAATACTGCAGCAAGTATAATTTTTGCACTGCCACTGGCTACCTCTCAAAGCGGACACAGAATAGGTAGCGTTAGATTCCCTCCCCTAAACAGAAAGTAACTGTAGGGGGAAGGATCCCTGTACCAACCCCTGCGGATGAGCAGCGCTCTAGTTGCGCTGGCTATTTCACGAACTCCTCGTGTCCACCAGTGGCCCCTCCTGCTCCAGGGGAAGGCCTGCTATGCCAGTCCTGATGCGGAGTCCCAGATTACTGGCTGCTAGATGATGCTCACGTGATCTCTCCCTACCCTTCCGCAGTGCAAAAGCTTCATCAACCAGCACCAGCCCAAGTTGTTCATGATGCTCACGAAGCCTTGGAACCCCCAGACCACGTGCCAGGTATGAAGGGGATGTTCTTGGCAGAGCTCCGCCTTGAATGACCTCCCACTCGCTCTAGGTCCAGGTTTCTTAACAGTTGAGGGGCACAGGATGGCAAGTTTGAAAAGCATCTGCAACTTTTCAGTCTGCAGTACGTTGACTCTCAGCAACTGGGGAGAAGAGTGATTGGCCAGACTTGCCCATGCAAACCACGGGTACAAACAACTCCCCCGGGTAAAACTGTTGGGCGGGACTCAAGCCCATGAGTGAAGCGATATGGAATGCAGTCTTTCTGTTGCCCACCTTGGTTACTCCTGAGCTTACCAGATTTGTTGCCACTTTCTGGAAGGTGCTCAAGGTGGTGGACAGCAGAACCAAATTCAGGTATGGAAAGTTGTCAGATACTTAACCCCCGGAAGAACTGTGAAGCAATCCATGCAAGAGATGGATAGCTGAGCGGAGGCAGTGGTGAGGCTATTATTCTACACGCCTCTGCCACATGAAGCTGCAGGAGGGAGGGAAGGGAAAGGAATGGGGCAGCCCTGATTTTCATATCTATTAATTTATTTAACAAAATGTGTATATTGCCCCACATCTGAAACAGATTCTGGAGCGGTGAACGTAAGATTTTAAACAGTAAAAGATACAAAAATCAAAACACCATTATTATACTAAAAAAAAACCCACACAGAATGCCAACAAAAACCTTGGCTGTCAAAGAATGCTTCCTGGAAGAAGACTGTTTTCAGGAGACGCCGGGAACAACCTAGCGCTGATTGTAACCGCCTCAGAGTCCCCACCCCTTTGTCAGTGTGATATCCCCATAGGCATTGCAGGAATCTGGGGCAAGAAGCTGCAAGCTTCCTGTCTCAACAAAGGCACAAGTCAAGGGAATCAAGGGGGTCGATCAGCAGGCTGCTTGGCCTCCTATTTATTCCTCCCTGTCCTCACCCACAGGAACTAGGCGCCTGCATGGCGGCGGCGAAGCCTTTCCCAGAAGCTGCAGCCTGTGCCCAGGGCCCCACGTACTGGTGCTCCAGCCCAAGTGCAGCTGAGCAGTGCAAGGTGAGAAGCATCCACTCAGTTGTCTCCATGGTAGTTGCGCTCCCCTTGTATTGTCTGCGAACGATCAAGAGGACAGGATGGAACAGCGACGGGGGCAGCAGAGTCAGGCCTGGGGGCACATGGAGCCAGGTCCCCTCACTGTTTCCCACAAGCTGACCAACTTCAGCTCATTGGCCAGTGAAACCAAGGCAGTTTGGCCCCGCTACAGAAAGTTGCATAGACACTGAAGTCTCCAGGTACTAGCGGTGCCTCCAAGGAGACAGGCATCATCCTCTTGGGTGGGATCTAATTTCTCCTCTCCATTATCTTCTTCTAGGCCGTACACCACTGCCAGGCCCACGTATGGCTGTAGCCAAACCATGAGGGTCCAGCTGCCTTCGGCTAAAGGGTCACAAACCCTGCTACTCTCTCCCCAGATGCTTGGGTCCTGCCTGCTGGCTGACCATTGGGGGTGGGGCGTAAGACTACAGCAGCCTTCTCCAAGCTCACGCCCTTCTAGACTTCAACTCCCATCAAGGCCAGCCAGCTTGGCCAACATAAGGAACGTTGGAAATTAAAGTCTAAAACAGCTGGAGGCCTCCAGCTTGGCAAAGGCTGGCCTAAAAGAGGCGCTCATATTCTCAGTTATTAAAGTTAACCTCAAAACTGTGTTGTACAGAGTCTTTTCTTTGCATGAGCCAACACACACTTCGTCCTCATGGATTGTGGCATAACAACGAACTAGCAGAAGGATGCGAAGGCCAGGACTAGACGAGACGCTTCCCACATGATCTTCTCTCTTGAGCTTGGTTTGGTTTAGGAACTGTGCCTCTAGGGATGCCTCTCGTCATTTCCCAATTAAAAACCTTCCCAAGCTGCTATTTGTCAAAATGGCACCTTCAGGGTGAGGGTGGGCTACCTCAGGAGGAAAACGAGGGGGGGGGCAGGTGGAGTCAGCACTTCCTGGCTCCACACCACAGTCCCAATCCCAAAATGGCTTAGGGAAATAAAAAGCAAAATGCAAAGGCAGGATGCCAGCCAGGGCCTAAGAATGAGCACAAAGGGCGGGAAAGATACCAGGCCCAGCAAGGCATGAGTGGGGAGGGAAGTTGCCGCATGGAGGCTCACTTGGAGGGGTTGATTCTGGGGAGGGTCAAATTCTCAGCCGCCTTTTATGCACGGCTGACTCATGAGTTGCTACTGCAGCAGAAGTAGCCAGGGGCCCAAATTAGTTCTCCAGCACCATCATTTCAAACGTGTCTCGTCAGTGACATGGTTCTTGAGTGACTTCTTCAGATTGCCTGCTGAGGGGGGGCTCCAGAAGCACGCGTGGGCAAGTTGAACTCTGAGCAAAACGGTATCCGAATCCAGTGGAGCTGAACAAGTGACTGCCTGTGTGGAATGCAGGCCCCATGGCTAGCCAAAGTGTTGTTGCTGCTGCTGCTATCGCGGTTTTAAAAACGACAGACCATCTTAAAAAACCAAGTACACACATTTAATGCAGACATGGAGCTCGAAGTGTCCAACAAAATATGCAGGAAAAGACCACAAGGCCCCCTCCAATCTCTCCTACACCAAGGAGATTGCTTGAACGGAGTCCTTCGCCAGGCCACAGTGAAATGGGGTGGAGGTCAAATGCGGTGGAGGTCAACAATGCCCAGAAAAGTCTACGAAAGCCACGGCCGCCCTGCCATCTTGCAGGCTCTTCTCCAGCGGGAGCACAGGCAAGACCCAGCGGCAGCAAGGAGTCAACATTTGCCCAACAGGGCTGCAGAAGGGACAGAACCAGCAACAGGAGGCTCATGATCAGAACCCTCCGCTTGCAGAAGAGGGGATGGGTGGCCACGGCGGCCTGCCTTCTTCATCCTGACGCAGCCTTTCAAGCCCCTTCCTGGTTGGTCTCTTCTTTGTTATCTCGTCTTTTCCAGATCTGGAGAGATAACCCTGTTAGTAGGTGTTCTAACAGGTAGCTGCTCTGCTAGTAGAGAACACCTTCTTTGCCTTCCCTTTTTGGCTGTATGTGCAACTGCACCCAAGCCCATAGTCATCAAAATGAAATATTCAAGTTACATCCATATTACTTTCAGCCTACTTTTGCAGTTCATCCCAACAGCCAAATTTGCAAGGTTTCCACACAGAGGGCACCGCCTGTACGCTTGCAGTTACTATGCGCCCTGGCATCCTCTCAAGCGAATGCGAGCCTTCCCAAGGCAGAGTATCCCCGAGGAGGAGGAGGAGGAGGAGGAGGTTTCCAGTGGGGCTCGCTCAGCTGAACTGAGGCAGCTCTGAAAGCCCCCTGTGGATGAGCCCCAGCACTCACCTGGATGTAAGCTTCAGAGAGCGTGATCATCTGGGGGAGAATGTCTGTCACTTGCAAATCTTGCAGCTCATACCACTTGCCTGTGCCCTGCCGGAGTCACAACAAGAGGGAAAACAATATCAGAAGACAGGCCGGCAGAGAGGCCAACATGGTCCTGCTCACTTGGCCCAGGCTGTCAAAGCTGCACTTTACCACCAGGGCCAAGGAACAGCTAGGCCTGAAAAGCAACCGTGAGGCACAGAAGTGCCTAAGGAATGCCAGGAGGAGAACAGCTCCAAAGAGAAGAGCGTACACGCACGCACGGCTGATGGGACAAGGGACAGGGCACTCCCCTCTGGAGATGCTGGCAATTAGAGACATCTGGAGTGTTACTCATGTTCACAGCAGGGCAACCACAGCGGGTCTGAGCCAGCCCACCAGGGACTCACGTGGTGCAATACATGAATCCTGTAGGCCCCTTCAGCAGGTTTTCCATCATGCACAATGTTTGCGATGAGGTCATAGGTTGTGTTCTTATGCACCGCCTGAACTTCCTCAGAGAGGTATTCCCGGAGATCCACATTCCTGCAGAGAAAAAAGAGGCAAGCCGGAGGCTGTAAGAGAGCGACGCACCTGCAGGCTCCGTGTTCCAGAAGGCAGGGACCAATGGAGCCGCAGGGCAGGGCAGGGCAGGGCAGGGCACTCTGCCCAAAGATCCCCCTTCTGCTGCTTTTGCAGGGAACGGGCAGCAGCAGCTTGAGCCGGTGGAAGCACCTCTTGCAAAACCTCAGGGCAAGTGAGAGACATCTCCCAGAAGACAAGTCAGGAAGCCAAGCCAGGTTTGTGTCCAAATGGAGCCCCTCTGCCTCCAGCCTCACACCCCAAAGATGAACTAATTGATCCTGTCATCAGCTTGCATGGACACCGTCCATTTCATCAGAGGCACCTGATATTGTTGGTGCCGCTGCAACAGAGCAGCATTGCTACCCCTCTGGAAGCTGCTTTAGTAAGACCTGTATTTCCATGTCCCGCTCACTCCCCACATCCAGAAGGGCTGTGGCTTCATGCTAGAGCACCTCCAGGTAGGGCTGGAAAAGAATCCTGCCTCAAACTCTAGCAGCCATTGCTGCCTGTCAGTGCTGACAATGCTGATCTACATGGACCACGAATCTCACTCCGTATTAGGCAGTTTCCTAGAAAAAGCCTGGAAGCCAATTTGAGAGGTGCAACCAACATCCATCTAGCTCTCCAAACAGGCCTTCAAAAGTAACATCGGCCCCAAGGCACATGTCTACCTTGCATTGGACGGAACCACAAGCTCCTGACGAGTCCCGTCCAACCAGAGGCCCTCGGGCAGAGAACAGGCCCTGCGGAGACAGGCGGTACCTACGTGATGGGGAAGTTGACAATGGTTGGGTTCTTCTCCACAAAGAAGTTGTTCTTGGTGAACCTCTTGATGCAGAAAATGAGGTAAGGAGGCAGCTTGGTAAGCTGGAAGCGCTTCAGGAAGTTCTCCTTGTAGGTCTTATATTCCTGAAGGACAGAAAGGATTGTCTGCAGATGCATTTTCATAGGGAAGTGAAGCCCAGTCAAGGTAGCCTTTGCACACGCTCTTGCCCCAAATAGGTATCCTGGCTTTCAAAGACTTTCCCCACGGCGCTGGAGAAAGGCAGACCCCTCTCCACCCCAGCTGAAGAGATTGTGCTGCTTCCAGCCCGCCAGGCAGCTGTTTAGTGGGCCGGAAGGAGCGTGACCTGCCTTGGGAAGGAGGTATGTACGGCGCCTTCCTCCTTAGTGCAACTGTGTGACTTTGGTAGATGTGGGGCAATCCGGACGCCCCCCACAGGCTACGGGGAAGGTGGCCACACATCCGCTATGCTAAAGAAACACACAAGACGTGCTCGGTCAGCATGGCCGCTTCCGTTCATGGCAAGGCCGCCTGTTGTGGCGCCATGAGAGGCTGCCCAGGTCCCTCCGCTTCGGGCTGCAAACGGAGCGCCTTCCAAACACGTAGGCGGCGAGGGTGGGGGAGAGGTCTGTCACGGCGGGACTGCCAAGCGGCAAAACGTCTGGAGCCATCGGCACAGCAGTTCCCATCATGATCATGACTTCCAGATGCGACCCTTAGTCGGGGGGGATGAGAAAAGCAGAGGGGGCCGAAGGGCATTACCTTCTCCGTAATCCCATTGAACTTGGCCAGGATGTTGAAAAGCGGCACCTGCGGAATAATGAGCTGCTCCTTCTCATCTTTGTAGAGGGGCGCTGTGGGGAGGTCCAGGGTCAGGTACATGAAGGTGGATTCCACCATTTTCTCCTGGTACTCGTCGTTCTGGAGCAGCTGCTCCTTCTCCTCCGCTGGCTGAGAGGGTGGCACAGAGTGAGGAGCTGCATCAGCAAAGGAAAGCCAAGCCGAGGCAGAAGCGCCTCTGGCTTTGCCATGGGGGTGGGGGATGCTCCCTGGGGGCTTGTAGCTGCCTGATGCCACCCCTTAGACCGCAGAGTGGGAGGCACTGCAAGAACAGCGGCCCTGAGGCTCTTCCCTGCCCTCCCTCCCTTTCTCCCTCCCTCCCTCTGTAAACAAGCACCCGACCCGTGCCCAACGCTTACCAGGTCAGGGTGTGGCAATTTCTTGGTGAAAATCCGCATGGAACCCTGGAAGACGTCTGTCACTATAGCTGCAGACATACGCAGCAAAACAAAAAAGGCCACAATTCATCCTTCGCTCAAGGCACTTCCCCCCGGGTGCTTTTGGCCCAGGGCTTTATTGTAATCATCTGCATCCCAGATGATTGGAAAATAAAACAAAAATAATAATAAAACTACACCATATAAAACCACAGTATAAACAAATACAAGAATACAGCATAAAACTGTTTATGAGCCAGCATAAAAGAATGAAATCAGTAAAAAAAAAAAAGCCCTTACAGAATAGAGAAGTTTTCAGATCCCATCTAAAAATGGTCAAAAGAGGGAGCCTGTTGGATCTTCTCAGGGAAGAGATTCCACAACTGCGGGGCCACCCACAGGAAGGCCCTACGTGAGGTGCCCACTGACTGACTTTCCCGTGGAGAGCAGGACCTCTGGCGCTAATCTTACGGCTTGGGCAGTTTCGTATGGGTAAAGGCCATTTAGGGTTTTAAAGTTAATGCCAGCACTTTCAGCTGTTCGCGCATAGGACTGGTGTATGATCCGTGTAATGTATGCAGGGCTATCTAGCGTCATCCAGCATCCGGGCAGCTGCACTTTGAGCCAGTTGCACTTCAATGGCAGCTCCCCATGGAGACCAATGTAGTAGTCTAGCATAGACGTCACTGCCGCAACTGCAACCCAGGCTAGGCCCGCCTTCTCGAGGGTAGGGTGGCAGCCAGTGAACAGGCCAGGGCTGGTCAGAAGGCACTCCTGGCTCCCAACACCACCATGGATCATACCGAGCCTGGAACCTCCAGACAGCAGACATGGCTCTTCAGGGGGAGCTCAAGGCCACCCCAAAGAGGTTGCAGACATGGCTCGTTTGAATTCGGCTTCTACCTGTTTGCCCTCATCCACACCAGAACTGCCTCCAGATACTGGTCCAGAGTTCACACAATCTCCCTGGGCTTAGCTAATGGATACAAGACCTGCGTGATCAGCACACTGATGATACTTTTGCCCAAACCTCCATATGGCCTCCACTGTGTGATGGTGCCTCTATGGCAGTGTGTTCCAAAGAGGGGGTTCTGGGAGACTATTGTTCTACCACCCCATTGGCCTCTGAGTTAAGGGCACCCCAGGGATCCCCCCAATGCTGTTTAGCTAGCATGGGAATCCAAAGGATCACACTCTCTCTGCCCCTCTCCCAGGTACAGGTAATCTACTAGGGCATTTTCAGTCCAGAAACCAGGCTGAAATGGATCTAGGCAATGGGTGTCATCCAGGATTCCCTGGTGTTGGGACGCTACTTCCTGCTCCTTGCCTGAAAGTGGCAGATTCAATACCAGGAAATAGTTGTTCACATCTACTAAGTTCTAAATCACTTAAGAGCAGGATGCCACAAGGAATCCTTCTACACGAACCCACCATATTCAGATCCTCCCTGCACCATCTGTGGTGAGGCAGGGCATGACATAGTGGGTGATGGCGCACTGTCTCTGGAACTCTCTCCTCAGGGAAGCTCGCCTGGCATTGCTAGTTTATCTTTTCAGCACCCTGCTGTGATTTTATTCCATTGTTTAAAACTTTGCTGAGAGTGTATTTTTAATAATAATAATAATAATAATAATAATAATAATAATAATTTTGCAAACTGATTTGGGAGGCTGTGTACCCAAAACACAATATGAAAATGACTTCAAAAGCATCAACCTCTCTGACTTACTCTTTTTCTTCTTCTTTGTCCCACCAAGAGCAGAGTGCAAGGCGTTCAAGAACCAGGAAAGGAAGTCAACCCCATCACCTGGAAAGAGGGAGACAGTGAAGGAAACAAGGTCTTCTAAAAGCACAGTGAAGGAAACAAGGTCTTCTAAAAGCACAGGCCTCTTGAGGGCACTCAGGCCCCAGAAGCTGCAAAGGAGGTGCATAACCAACCAGAGGGCCAAGACTTTGCTCTCCCCGTCTTGTCATTTATTTACTCTCTTGGTCCTCTCCAGAAGCAGTCCGCTGTGTGAGAACCTGAATCAAAAGGAGGAAGCAAGCCATGGCTGGGGGGCCACAGGGTGGAGAATCTGTTGGCAGAGTGGGGCAAAGATGTCAAGAGTCAAGGATGAAACCGAAGGCGGAATGTCCTGGACGGTTAGGAAATGGCCAATTTTGCTTCATGGGACTTGCTGGGAAGGCTACTGAACCTCTCTAAAAACAATACAAGACGTCTTACTATGGAATGCCAATTGTTTCATGATAAATAATTAAGAATTTGAAAATGTAAACAAGTACTGTAAAAAGTAGTAATTGTATTAGTGGGAAGACACACAAATACACATGCAAGTTTGCAATGGATTCTGGATGAGTGACATAAAGAACAATTGTCAAGATCACCTGGATGGTATCCAAAGCAAAAACGCTGTTAAAGCCCTAAGAGTTATCTGAGTAACGAACAGGTGCAAGCCTGTATTATTCCAGGTCAAAAGTGTACTTCCATGTTTTCACTTATTAATGAGCAAAAAATACTGCATGAGATGCTGTACAGATGTCTAAAAAATGTATAGACCAGTTTTAATTGGCAAATTATGAGTGAGGAATTATCTTCTCAAAGGTATGGTTCAAAATTAATCATATCTAGCCTGAAAGGTGTAAGCGTAAGCTTTTTTGTATGTTTTAATTTTTTTAGAAATGTTTAGTAACAATAGGATAATTAAGGCCGTGAGCCCCAATTCATGGGAGAGCAGATAACATTTCTACACAAAATGGTGTTAAGTATGTGCTGATTCTGACACAAGGGAGCTTATTATTAGAAGTTCACCAAGCCTGTATACCTGTCAGCTGAACAGCCTATTCAGTACTGAAAGGAACTTGCTTTTAGAATGAGATCTCCCTTTTTTTAAGCTATTAGAACAAAAAAAGATTTAGAAAATTCTATTTCCTGTTAAGCTATTAAGATCTAAGGATTTTTTTAGCAATGCTCTGTTTAACAACAAATGTTTTTTATTTTATTTTATGCAACTTATATTTTGATGTGATGTTATTTCAAGTATATTTCAAGTATATTTCTAATAAAAATTTAAAAAATGAATCCAAAGATTTCCCCCTTACTAATTCTTCTTCATAAAACAACAAAATTCAACCAACCTAAAATAATTTTGGATTTATCCTTTATCTGAAGTGTATGGCTCAGCTATAGGTAGTTAACTGGCAACCAATTTTTATTTATTTAATTAATTTCATTTCATTTCTATCCTGCCCAATAGCCGAAGGCTTCCTAAATACTACAACCATCATTTGAAAACACTCAGCAGAGGCCAAACCCATAACAGGAAAGGGGCGGTGCAAATGCTTTGGATTATTATTATTATTATTTACATTTATATACCACCCCATAGCCAAAGCTCTCTGGGCAGTTTACAAAAATGAAAACTTTGGACTTTAAAAATTGATCTACAAAATTTTAAACCATAAAAACAGACAACATATAAAAACAGTATAGATTTAAAACAACTGTGAACTCTCAGCCAGGCCCGAATATAGTTTCTCCATATCGGAGGAAACGCTGCAGCACAACCCTCTGCCCTCTTGAGTTTCCCGGCCGCTGTTTTTAGCATCCCCTCCCTCCCTTTCACACTTCTCATCTATGCCCATGTCCCACCTTGTTTTGTGATCTGGAAGTTCTTCTTGCTGCAGAGAACCACGGCCTGCAGCATTTCATGGGGAGAGACGTGAGCTTTGAAATTCCGGGGATTCCACAGCTTCCGCATGAGCTCCCCAAACCTCTGAACCAGCAGAAACATGATGTCCCCTGGAGGCCGCTTGATGTTTTTGTAGTTCTCCTCCTCCAGGAAATAATTCCGCAGGGGTGGGACATTAGAGAGTGCCTGAGAACACAGATGCAAGGGATCAGAGGCAAATCACCCCACTTCATTCATGTACAGCCTCTCTCACTTCAAAAATCTGCTGAGCACGACCAGGCTAAAAAGCACAATGCAAAGTACACCCCACTAAGATAAGTTAAGACGCAAGCAAAACAGCTGAGCTTCAGCCTGCTGCCTCAATGGCCACGCTCCATTTCATTTTAGCGCCCACAAGCTTGTCAAAACTTCCCATTAAGCTAAACAGTTTGGACAGAGAAGTCACTGGTGAGGAACAAGTGAGCCAGGTGCAACTGGTAAAAGGTTCCCTTTCACACATTCTAACCCTTTTAATCGGGGCATGTCAGAAGCTCCAGCTCCAACTTGAGATAACTGAGATGACAGGGCAAGCCTGCTGGGCACAGAGGAGGGAGTGCCAAGTAGGAAGGCATGGAGGCCAATTGCTAGCCCCAAACTGGACACTCCCAAGCCCTTGATAACTTGAACCGCGAGCCTGTATTTAAACAGCAGACCCAACACAAGCCACATGTAAATAATGTGACGTTTCAGTCCCTGGAAGAAGCTGGATCCATCTGTCTGTGTGCCATGAAACAGCACCCATGCTGCTGAGGTGAGGGCAACAGAATACAGAACTCCTGAGAGGCACAACCCCTGCTGCATAGTCTAAAAGAGCATCCATGCTGTAACATTTTGGCTTCAGGATTCTGCTCCCTACCCTGGGCCAGGTCTCCAGAATACAAACCTAACAGAGCTCCCAGGATCACTGCACAGAAGGAGAGTAGCCAGAAATATTAACAAAATTATCCACTAGCAAAGCTTAGCAACAACTCAATGGAGCAGTACGCTGTTTGTAGAACAGTTAACATTCAAGTTAACTTGGTGAACATTGACACTACCAAAATTGTCTAATGAATGTACAGAACATTTGCAGAGACTTGAGCTCTGAAAGATGATGAGTGACAACAAGAGTGTATAAGCACTTTAACTCTCAAAACGTGTCCCAGTGGTACTAAAGCAGCTTTTGGGTAACAGAGCAGATTCCTGTTATCTGTCAGAGGTTGTTGTGAGCACCTGTAGAATCGTTAGTATTGCAGCCTATCTGATACACCCTCCTTCCCACTTCAAAGATGCTACAATACCTGGAGAACTGCATTAGCATAATCATTTGCTTTTATGTTGTTCAATCCCACAATCCCTGGCAGATATGTGGTGCCATCATAGGCCCGAGAGAGCTTGGCCTGCTTGTCCAAATTGGCAATGTGCTGCTTAGTGAAGGTGGGCTTCAAGACATACTGCAAGGGGGAGAGACAGTAAGGAGAGAATGAGCGGGAGAGACCACCTGCTGCTGCTGCTGCTGTGCCAAGGTCCGCATGGCCACACCCATTTCAGTGACCAGAGCATCAGCTCAGCAATGGCTGCCACACTTCACATTGCAACAGCTACTTTTCAAGGGACAACCTTAATACAGAGAGCAGAACTCTTTTAGGGCAGGGTGCCAGATTACCCCCCCACCAAGCTCATTGCAGCCAAATGATGCCTCACCTTTTGATGACACCCCTTTCTGTCCTTCCCTCTCCATGCTAGAAATAAGCAAGCGATGCCTCTACATACTTGAGGAACTGCCCCATTAGCTATGCAATAGTACACATGTTTGTAAATCGAAATAATTACAGAAAGCTCAAATAAACCTGTGAGCTTTGAGGGCCTATAGAATGTGAGGGCATGGAAATGAGAAAATACTACAACCCATCTCACCTGGAGAGGAAACTTCCAGGTTCGCATGGAACGAAGAATACCAAACACAGAAACTCTCGTCTTTGCTGCAATCTTTTTGGGGGGAAGGGAGCAGAGGGAACGCGATAGAAACCCTGGGGTTGCAATGCAGGCCCTTCGTGCTTGTAAGAAGACACATCTATGGGGAGCATTTGCACAGCAACTACAGAAGGTAAAAGCAGCTTCTGAAGCGCAGTGGGGGGGGGAGCGGGGGAAGAGTAATCGGAGACACCACAGGGATCCTACTTTAGACCCACAGCACGGGCAACATTGTGTATGAACATACTGGGGCTCACTGGATCACAGCTATAGCCCTAGACAGCATGCTATTGCCTTCCCACCCCCCACAATCTTTCATCAGGGAAGTCACATACAGTAATATCCTCAAGGGAAGAGTCAATTATTTCATAGTTGTCTGGCAGACAATAGAACTTCAGGGTGTGAAGGTTGAGGAAGACATGGTGGCTGAACTGGACGCTGTGAATGTAAGCGTGAGATTTCAAGCCCCGGCCTGCAGAGAAGACAGAAGGCAGACAAACACTGTGAATACGGGGGCATGAATTTAACCACTTAATTAGACACATGTTTATAGCACCCAATAGCCAAACATCCCTGGACAATCTCAATAACTACTACAGATATGGTACTCTGCATTATATTGTGCTTATGATAGTGAAGCCACAGTGAAATGAATTGGTTGAGTAGGTGTGGTGAAGTTTTTCCTTATATTAGCAAAGCTGATAGAGGCTGATGAGAATTGAAGTTCCATATACTGGAGGGCACCAGATTGAGGCAGTCTGGTCTAGACCCTCATGGGAAATCTGCGGCTTCTGCTGTCAGAAGCAACCCTAAAGGGCAACAATTTCATCATACATTTCAGATATTGGTTTGAACAGATCAGCCAGTCCTATGGCTGCAGGCTCCTGGCAACAGAAGAGCAAAAACATCCACCACCAGCCCAGCATTCTGCGTAGAGAACACCAGCTCTTTACTTCACATGAAACCAGCTCCAACTAGGATATCCCAGGATCATCTGCCACAGGGACAGCATTCCCATATTACACTATTTTTGTCAGAAAGGGAAGTATAAAACATAGAAGTAAACTCACCCTGGAAATATTTCCCACACACCAAACACGCATAGACATTGATATGTGAAAGTGAGATTGAACACAGCTTCTCAAAGTCAAAGTCCAGAACACTCCTACAAAAGCAGAAAATGGCCAAATGAATGTCACAGTAGAGCCAGATACCTCAGTCAACACTATTCCATGGAGTTTGAGAGGAAGCCAGCATCACAGTACACATGACTAGCATAGGAGACGATACTTACAGCACATCTAGAGGAATGGAATGCTTCCCTAATGGTGATAGTGTTCTCACAGACATATGGTCCCACCAGTTTTCAACAGTATTACTGCCTCTACATTCAGACGTCACCAGGGAGAATCCCCTTTGCAGAAACACTTTTGGTGACTCCCACACCTTGCCCTGTAACCCCGGCCCTTCGAACGAGATGGTTCTCCTCTCCAATAGTTCAACAGCAGAGACGTGAAGGCCAGTGCACAGGGGATGGGGGGGATTTCCCCAAAGACTTTCCCCCTCAATGGGAAAGATGGAATTTTGGGGGAAGTTGGAAAAGCCAACTATTTGGCTTATGAACTATTTTATCTTTTAGTCGGATGAATGAAATGCTTAGGCCTACATTTTAAAATATTGTTTTAGACAGCCTTTATTCCCTCAAAATGCTTTCTAATAACTGGGCAAAATAATGGGTAGAATCCAACAGAAGTCAAATGAATTAAAGTTAATAATGACTAATTTAAGTCACCTTCATTTCAATGGCTCTATTCTAAGTAGGACATGTGTTGGATATTTCCCAGTGTAAAGATTTAGCTTCCTGCATATTCTAGAAGCAGTTTGAAAGGGGGTGGGGGCTGTTGCACACTCATCCCATTGTTCCCTCTGATCAACAGCTGTTGTGGCTTTTTGCATTGTTTTGTCTGCGTCTAGATAATACTTTCAGAGGGGAGATTTTCCTAAGTCCAGATAATAAAATGCTGCCTTTTGTTTACTACAAAGGTTGATGCTTTCTATTACTATTCTTATTTTATTTTTTCTCCTACCTTCCCAATTGTCAAAAGCTAAAACATATTTAGGCAGCAGTTTGCCATTCCATTCCAACCCTTGGAATTAATGTTTGAATGAAACTAAGACATTTTATTCTTAAATCGCATAAATATACAACACACATATCATTATGTACTAAGTTATACATGTCACAATTTATGCCTCTAAAGAAACCAACTAAGTTTAGAGCTAATTGGGAAATAAGTATTTCATATATTTAAATTATCTCAACTAGTTTATTTCTCTTTGCTTCAGAATTTCTAGAAATTTTATAGCTCTATTGAGTAAAACCTAGCTGAACTGGCTTTCTGCAACATCCTTTTTCAATCTCTGCATAGGTGCAACTTTTCTACAATATCTCAATTTACTGCTTCCCCTACTCCCGCTTGATTTCATCTTGATACTAACTTGTTTATGGTATCCAAATACGGGCAGTGCCTGCTTCGTCGGTCCTCTGGGTCAAATCGACCATATTTTACTGAAATGGGTGAGCAGAGGAAAAACAAATTATAAAGAATAAATAATTACACAGAAATACCTAAAAATAATGCAGTACATTAAATACAAATAATTCCCTCTGCTACAGATTTCTTAAGCTGCAAACCCACATAACATACTTGGGACTAAGTCCCATTGAATTCAATGGGGCTTACTTCTAAGTAGAAAAATCTAGGATTGCACTGTTAGTTGGGTTTTTTTACATCAACAGAGTAACACACGAGAAACGAAGATCATCAGAATAAGATCTGAACAAACTGAAGAGACACAGCAGTGCAAAGAACACTTAGAATTCCCAGTGTAAATTTCTCTAAGAGGGCCTCAAAGGAAAGGGATCTTCCCCAACTCTGTTTTATATGATGGAACTGCTACACCCAGTTGCCACTACATATCCCTTCCTGGGGGAGATGAACATGAATTTCCACTAACGGTCAATTAGCACCCCAGTCTTGAATACATGACTGCTGAAGTACATCTGTTCAGGACAGCATCTGCCTAGGAATGCAAGCTTTAGACAATTAAATGGTAGTCAAGAGCCAGTGTGACGCAGTGGTTACTCAGGAAATCCAGGTTCTATTCCTTGCTTGGCCATGAAGCTCCCTGGATGACTTTGGACCAATCACTGGCTCTCAGCTTAACCTACCTCACAAGACTGTTGTGGATAAAGTGGACAGGAGGATGACCATGTAAGCTACCTTGGATTCCTTGCAAGAGGAAAAAATGCAGGATATAAATGTAATAATTGTTTTTAATTTATCAGAGTCAAACTATGGATTACTAGTTGTGAGAAAAGCTCAGAGAGGCTTAGTTCGGATGACACTTTAGGCAACGGAGGGGGGAAAAGGCAACCGTCAGCTATGTGGCTGACGGTACATTATTAAGCAACAAGAGAAAAACAACAGGCTGCTCCATTGTTTTTCGGAGCCCCGTTGCTTATTATGAGGTGCGACTTTCAACTGCGCAACAGGTGGAGGGGCAACACGTCATGTGGCAGGCACTCCGAAAATAACATACCGTCCGTTGCCTCTTCCCCCCTCCATTGCCTAACGTGTCGTCCGAACTAAGCCAGAGTCTATTTATCCACTCAAGAAAGGGCTGTGTGTGATTCGAAAGCATACGTTGCAACTGGGACAGTCAACAAGCCAAACAATTTAAAAACAAAAACTGTGTAGCTCCAAATACAGAATGAATGTGAAACAACTCTTCTTAAGACACAAATTAGCGAACACACAATCGTCTGGAATCAAAAGCTGGCTTTTACAGACATGCCATAAGCGTTAACTGCCATTTTAATTTATGGAACCCTATACAATGTCTCATGTTTGCCACATAGCAACCCGGCATGGTGGCCAGTTCAGTGGCTGCATTACGGGGAAGGAAGGGCCGTAGTTCGGTGTCCTCCTTGCATATGCTTTTCACGAAGCAGGTCCCAGATTCTATTCCCAGCATCTCCAGGTATGACTAGAAAGAGGAAACCCTGGCAGGCTGCTTACAGTCAGTGTGAATAATGCTGAGCTAGATGTACCACTGATCAAACTCAGTATAAGGAAGCTTCCTATGTTCTTGAGTTCAAAAATGCAACTTGTCTAAGGTCGTGCAACAAATCTTTGGCAGAGGCGGCTTAAATAAGTTGTCAAATTCATGGGGGGGGGGGGGACTTGTTGTGACCTGAGGAGCTATATATGCCCTGGGGTTGCAGAGGTGGCTGAACCACACTCTGGCCCCTGCCCTCGACCAGGGGGCCAACAGCAGTCGTAACCCCAGTCTCCCGAAAAAAGGGGAGCAGACTGTGGCCCATCCTTCATCAGTCCAAGAAGCAGCAGCAGCAGCCAGAAAGAACTCCCTGCCAGAAAGAACATTCAGGTCTAACGGCCTCCTGCCCCCTCCACTGGCCAGGGAACTCGCAGCCACGGGATGGTGCGGGCTTAGATGCACCTGTGCACTTCTGATTTGAATGTATGGTAAGCAGGAAGGCAAGGCAGGTACGCATTGGCTTTATTTGTTGAATTCCGTTGAAAGCCACCTTTCAAGGCATTTAATCTTCTACAGAAATAATGAAGAGGAGGAATGCAAGAGCGGCTTCCACCGGGTCCGGCGCACGCGGCTGGACAGACGTCGCACTGGAAGCGCCACCGGCAGGGGCGCCAACGCCATTCACCCCTGGGGCGCCTCTGCCGGCAAGAACAGCACGGCACGCCCGAGGGCCCCACCGGCCCCGTCACCGGCTACCCGGCTCTTCCTTCGGCCGGAGAGGCCGCCGCGGGGACCGAGCTCGGGGCCTCCTGCACGCCCAGCAGGGGCCAGGGAGAGCCCTTCCCCGCATCCCTTGGGAGTGAGTTCCGCAGGCCAACGCGCCCTCATCTACTACCAGCCCCCCCCGCCGCACCCACCGGTGGGCTTCTCGTCGTCGTCATCGTCGTCGTCGCCGCCGCCCTCTGCTTCCTCGAGCTCCCGCTTGATCCTGGGCTCGTCGTCCGGCTCCCGCTTCACTCGCACCGGGCCCGCTGCCGTGGCACGGCCCGTTGGGGCCCGGGATGCGCCGCCCGGCTCTGGCGGGGCGCGGCTGGAGACGGAGCTCCGCAAGGACGGCGGCCGGGACTCCCGCTCCCGTTTCGCCCGCCCGGACATCTCCACGGAGATCGGACGACGGCGCGCGCACGCGTAGGCGGCCTCCTGGCGCATCGCTATGGCGTCACGCGGAAAGCGACCGCAGCTGCCTCTACGGCGCCTTCAGGGACGCGCCTGTGATGACGTCAACTCTCAACACGACGGGCATTTCGAGCGCGGCGCATGCGGATCAGCGGCTGGCCTTTCCCACGCATGCGCGTAACTGCCGCCGAGTTCTGGTGCTGCCGGAGCCAGGGCCGGTTTGCTCGGAGGCAGATCCGGCGGGACTGACCGCGGAGTCACCGGGAGCGCTGAGCTCTGGCAGCGTCCTCCGTGATGGTTCCGCCGCCCTTCTTACTCGCCGCTCCCTTGAGACAACCGTCCCCAGCCCGGGTCCCTCCAGTCGGTGGGGACTACAGCTCCCAGCATGCTAGCTGGAACTTATGGGAGTTGAAGTCCACAACCTCCGGAGGGCCCGCGTTGGCAAAGCCGTCTAAGAGGAGGTGGGGCGGGGTTTCCCCCTTGGGACTCACGCCGTCCCACAAAGCGCCCATGACGGCCGGGGATGCTGGGAGTGGTAGTAGTACGTTCTCTGCCTCCTCCACGCGCAGGGATCGAGGCCCCCCAGTCAAGGCTCTTCGCGAGCCGGAGCTCCTGCGCCGCCAGAGGGTGGATCGGGGCCGCCTGCAAGGACAGGGCAACTCCAGTGACCAAGGAAGCGGAGCAGCATCTCCCCTATCAGGCTCCGCTCACAGCTGCTGGGATGGTTCAGCTTGGGGGGAAAGGAGGGAGGCTCAGGGGAGGCCTGGTAAGAGGTGTACAAATGGGGCCTGGTGTGGACCGTGTGGATTTCTCCCTCTCCCGCAATACTAGACCCCCCCCCCGGGGGGGGGTCCATCATTCCCGTGAAGCTGGAAGTGCAGCAGCAGCAGCACACAGTCAGACTCTGGAGTTCACCATCACTGGTTGGGATGGCTTTGAAAAGGCATTGGGCCAATGGACTCCTGAGGAGGCGGCTATCAAGGGCCACTAGTCCTTAGGGCGACTTGCCACCTCCCAGTATCGGGGGGAGTAAGTAAGCCAAACTACACCAGTTGCTGGGGAACATGGGCGGCGGCAAGGTGGCATTGCGCCCATGTCCTGCTTGTGGTTGGCCGCAGTGTGAACAGGCTGCTGGACGGGATGACCCAGCCGGGCTCTTGTAGTCCTGGAAGAGAAGACGAGCCCGGAGAGTTGCAGAGGCGCCCGATCCACCTGCGCGCCCAGAGCAGGCAGGGCGGAGGCCAGGGAGGGGCCCTCCGAACCTGGGGGCCGGGCCGGACACGTGAAGCCCGGGCGGCCCCTCGTGCCCACGGACGGCGAGGCATGAGCGAAGGAGGACCTCTCTCCCCGCCATGGCCCCAGAGAGCCCCGGATTACCCGTGTCCGGGGGTGGCCAAGCCTTTAGGGAAAGGCTGCACAGCTCAGACGTGCGCCGTTTCCGTGGGACGGCCCAGCCAGGCCCGAGCATGCTCAGTGGGCACGGCAGGGGAGGGACGGGCACCGGGGCGGCAGCAGCGATCAGCCCGCGGCCGAAGGCAAGGCTGGCTCTGCCGCGCCGCCGCCCGGCCCCTCGGCGCAGTTGCAGCGCGGCCTGCGCGACGCGCCAACGAAGCCGCGCCGGGGACTCCTCTCCCTCCCCGTCGGGTTCCGGAGGCTGAGCGGAGGAGGCTTCGATGGACGCAGCGCGGAGCAGCCCGGCGTGGGGCGGCTGCCGGCCCGGAGGACGCCTGGACATGAGCCACGGCTTCGTGCGGCATATCCGGCGCAACCAGATCGCCAGGTAGTGCCGCCTTCCAGGGCACCCGGAGCCCCCGCCTGCCTGCCTGCCTGCCGGGGCGAGGGGAGGGGAGGGTTTCCCGGGCTGCTGCCCTATTTCTGGGGGAGGCGGCGCCCCCGCTCTCGCTCTGCCTTGCGCGGACCCCCCGCAGCTCCGCCAGGCCGCCGCCCCCTTCCCCCCCCCCCATCGCTGTGGCCGTGGCGACAGGGAGCTCCGAGCCTCCGAGTGGCGGAGGGGTCGCTCAGGTTCTTCTTTGGGGGGGGGCGCTTCCCTGGGAGGAAGCCCCAGAGCACGCAGCGAGCCTTGGCCACCCACTCCCGCCAGGCGCAGAGTAGCCTGGGCGGCTCCAGCTTCTCTCCCCCTTGGTGCGGCTGAATGGTTGCAGAACACGCGCTCCTGTTTTCATCGCGCTTCCCACATGCGATCTCAGTAACTCTAGTAAAGTGGGTCGGTATTATCTCCATATAAGAACGCGATCCTTACTCATATAATATATAACTACTCACCTATGTCAGTGGTGTTCTCTTATGTATAGCTATTACCTTTACCTTTATATCACACCTTTTTTCCTTTTGCAAGGACCCCAGGGCTGCTTACATGGCCTTTCCTCCTCTCTGTTTTATCCTCACAACAACCCTGTGAAGTGGGTTAGGCTGAGAGTTAGTGACTGGCCCAAAGTCACCTAGTGAGCTTCATGGCTCGATCTCCAAAGTCCCAGTCCAACGCTGTAACCACTATGCCACCCTGGTTGTGGGAAGTACATACAATAAAACCAGAATGCTAAGGCTGCAACTCCATGCTCCATGTATGTGTATATTATATGTTTTTCCTGTTTAAATTTTTGTATATTGTTTTCATTGTTTTAATCTTATGTAAACCACTCAGAGACCTTCGGCTATGGGGCGGTATACAAATGTAACAAAATAAATAAATAAATATTTACTAAGAAATACTAGCGTGCAAATGGACTGGAAGTTGCTACCATGTAAGTATAGTGTCCAGTTCAGGGCACCACATTTCAAGAAGGATGCAGAAAAGCTGTTCAGAGGAGGGCAACGAGGATGATCAGGGGTCTGGAAACAGAGCCCTATGAGGAGAGACTGAAAGAACTGGGCATGTTTAGCCTGGAGAAGAGAAGACTGAGGGGAGACATGAGAGCACTCTTCAAGTACTTGAAAGATTGTCACACAGATGAGGGCCAGGATCTCTTCTCGATCATCCCAGAATGCAGGACATGGAATAAAGGCCTCAAGTGACAGGAAGCCAAATTCCGGGTGGACATCAGGAAAATCTTCCTGGCTGTTAGAGCAGTACAACAATGGAACCAATGACCTAGGGAGGCCGTGGGCTGTCCCACACTAGAGGCCTTCAAGAGGCAGCTGGACAGCCATCTGTCAAGGGTGCTTTAAGGTGGATTCTTGCATTGAGCGGGGGTTTGAATTCGATGGCCTTATAGGCCCCTTCCACTATTCTATGATTCTATGAATGGGGAAGGGATGTTTGAACCTTCCCTCCCCTGTCACAATCCTGATAACTTCCCCTGTCCTATACACACACTCTGCAAATAGTAATAGGGGGAGAAGTCTCCGTTGATGCCAATAGGAACTTTTGACCATCACTGTTTCCAGAGTGGGGGTTGTGCAATTTTTTGTTGAAATTGTGGAAGGCAAGGGAATCTCCCCTCCCTGAATGCTGTGTTCCTGATAAAAACTGGACACTTAAGGATTTTTTAAGCCCCTGATGTCACTTCAACCAACACTTTTAAAGTAACATGTAGTTCAGCCATTACTCCCAGTGGAGGGAAAGATGCTGCTCAACTTGCAGCTGTCTGCCCAGAGAGTGTATCCTCTGGCCCAACAGCAAGGGCCATTTGATTAGCAGGTATGAGAGGTAGGGCTTTTTCAGTAGTAGCTCTACACTCTACCCTCGGAGAGAGACTGCTAGTTTTAAAAATGAGCAAACACCTAAAGACTTCTTTATTCCAGTCTCCATTTGGAACTGAATAGTTAATAGACGCTGCTTATGATGTGTGTGTGTTGTGTGTGTGTGTCTGCGTTTAATTGTTGGTGTGCTCCAAAAGGCAGGTTAAAAATCTCTTAAATAAGTAGCATTTGGAGTGCAATCCTATGCATGTTGAGACAGCCATGCTCAATGGGGAATGCTGGGGATGTAGGTCTTTTTTTCTATCACAATGTGCATAGGATTGCGCCCTAAATTGTTTCAATAGTTAATAAAGAGGGCCAGTAGATACATCCATCCCTTTTTCTTTCTTTCTTTTAACTCTGTTCAGGGATCAAGAACAAAGGGAACAGTTGTGGCCAAACTTGTGTGAGGTATTTTTGAGGAAAGTGACATTTTCAGCCAAAGAATTCCATCTGTTATCAGAATAATTGGGAGTTTGCATAAATGGGGTGAGGGGAACAATTTGAGGAACCCAGAGGACGAAAGGCGATTTCTTCCCAGCAAGCCAGCAGTGTTTCAGCTCCCTCAAAGTGTCTCATGAAAAGGCTGTCCTCACATTTGCTCTCCAGGGACGACTACGACAGGGAGGTGAAGCAAGCGAAGGAGAAGGTGAAGAAGAGGCACACGCCAGCCCCGGCTCGGCCCAGGAAACCAGATCAGCAGGTCTATCACCCCAGTTGGAGAAGTGAGTTCTATCAACCATACATCTTGTCCAACTGCCTGTGCAACTGTTAATTACTGGCAATTATGCTGGTGAAGAGTGATGTCTTTTCCCAGGGCTGCATTAATCATTATGCTAAGTACTCCAGAGAACAGGGCTCTGTACTACAGAAGATTATAACAACTCAGCAGGATGGGGTGGACCTGGAGTGACGCCCTTTGACTAGGACTGCCTTTATATGTGGATACCAAACCATGAGGAAAACAGCCGCCTCCCCTGGTGTTTACTCTTTGCTTTTCAGGTAAAGCAGAAACCACATCTGGCCTTGAGTATGAGGGGTCCAGCGAGAGCAGCTCCAGTACGGAACCAGACCCCCATGGACCAGCTCTCTTCTGCCTGGAATATGAGGATGACAGTGGCAAAATCACCTCGATTGTCGTGCACCAGGTACGTGGCTGCGGGGACGCTGCAGCAAACCAGGAATTGGGAAGCCATATCTGTTTTGCCTACCATGGGAAGAAAGAAGTGTGATCTCTTGCTAGAACTCACAGGTGCATAATAAATACAAAACACTGAACCCCATAAAGGAAAAAAGGGAGGAAATGACTCATAGTTGCTTCCGCGTTAGCTGTCTTCCTGGAATTGACATCACTAACTCACTTTAATACAGAGAATCCAGGCCACACGACTGCTAAGCTGTTTCTTTCCAGTATTTTTCCTGTTTGTCCTCTCATCTTAATAAAGACCTGGCTTCTGGCAATTCTTCTGACTCTGTATAATCACAGTGCCAGTCTGTCCAGTGTAGATTAGCAAAGCCATCTTGATTCACTTGGATGGAATGTATGGTCTGTGTGGCAGTTGGCGAAATATTTGGTGGCGCCCGACCTTTCTGCATTGCCTCCCCTGCATTTCCTGGTTGCATGTCTGCTGCGTAGTTCCTTTCCCCAAGTGATCTAGAGTTTTGGCCTTTCGTGTTTTGTTTTAATAATGTAATTGCATTTTTATTGCTAAAGCACAATTGCAAAAACAATTGAATGAATAACCAACACTTTGTACTTCGCCCGGGAACTAATTGGCAGCCAGTGGAGTGATTTTAAAGCTGGTGTAATATGGACACCTCAAGTGTACCGGTGACCAACCTGGCTGCCATATTTTGAACTAGTTAAAGTTTCCAGACTAGGCACAGAGGTAGCCCTATGTACAGCGCATTGCAGAAGTTGAGTCTCGAAGTTCCCAGCGCCTGTGCACTACCGTCTTTAGGTCTTCCAACACTAGGAAGGGGTGCAGCCCTGAAAGAAAGGCATGTGCTTTAAGGACGATGTCTGGATCTAATGCAGCATCTTAGCAACAGTTATGTTCATCACTCAGAAAGGCCCTTAGACCGGGAAGGCATTGGCTGTGCCTCCACCTTTAAGAAGAAGTCATAAGAGGAGCCTGGCTCCTAAAGCCGCCAAAGGCCCACGTAGTCCATTGTCTGGTTCTCCGCAATAGCCATCCAGATGCCTCCAGGAAGCCCAGTAGCAGGGCAGGAATTGGTTCTTAGAGGTGGGAGGTGCCATGCAGCCATCGTGATAGATTCATATTGCTAGATTCATATTGCTTCAATTTGTCCTCTCCTTTTTTAAAGCCATCCAAGTCAGTGGCCATCGCTACACTTCATGGCAGCAAATTCCAAAAATTATTTATTTAGACATTCCTACTCTGCTTTTCATAGCATCGTAGAGATGGAAGAGGCCATTGAATCCAACCCCCTGCTCAGTCCTTTATAAACAAATTCAAAGTGGCTTGCAAAATTACTAAATACATTAAAACAATAAACACAGTAAAACAGACGGAAAAATATTAAAAACTCATTATGTGTTGTGTGAAGAAGAATTTATATTTGTCTGCCCAGAATCTTATGGCAATTGGTTTCACTGGGCCCGGCTCAGCCCTCCAAGTTCTAGTATTATGATTCGAGAGGAAGAGAAGCCTCTCCCCCCACTTTCTCCTCGCCATATACTACTGTCAGCCCTCCTTCCTTTGGGCAGAGGGCTCCATGGTTCAATCCCTGCCATCTCCAATCAGGGCTGGGAAAACTCCTGCAGAAACCCTGGAGAGATATGGCTGCCAGTCACTGTCCATGAGACGGACCAGTGGTCTGACTCCGAATAAGGCGGCTTCCTAAGTTCCTTCAGTTGCCTTTTTTCTTACCTGGCTAGTTCCCAGGGGCCTTTTGAAAGGTAGGACCCCAAGGAATAGTTACCTATGAGCATCCAACCAGTGAGTCCAAGGGTGTGAGCCTGCACGGGGGGCAGGGGGATTCCTTGGTTTTGATTTCAGAAATTCCCCTGCTGGCTTAGCATTCCCGGGGCATGGCAACACAGGTGCTTTGCACAACTCCTTTCTTCACTGGCCCTTTATTTCTTCATGCAGGACAACGATCCAGATGAGGTGGTTGAGAAAGTCAGTGCCCAGAACCAACTGGAACCGGCTTTACGTGACGCCCTGAGGCGGCGAGTGCAGGAAGAATTGGAGAAGCGGCAGGTGAAGCGCTGATGACCTCACCGGAATTTCTGTGCCATCTGCCTAGCTGGGAAATGCTTTAGGGAAACTTGTCCCATGACTGCTGGCTTGGAAGCTTCAGGAGGGTCAAGGCATTCACTGAACCCTGTTCCTGGCATAAGAAAGCACTGTCCTTCGTGGCTCCACCTGTGCCTCCTTCCTAGTAATGGCTGAGATCTAAATGTGTCCTAAATGAGGGTTTGAAGGAGCGGTGGCCACAGAAAGATCATCCCTGTTGGGTCTGTTTGGGAGAGCTACACAGAAAGGGTTAATTCACCTGAAACCTGGTCAGATGACTCCTCAAGAGCCCTGGCCCATGGTCTCATCACCTACTCTACTAGCCTCTTGTGTGAGTAGCTAAGCTGCTGGCTGTTGTATCTTTAGAAATTAGGCAAATTCAGGCCAAGGCAGACAAATCACATTATTGTTCAACAACATTCCTGCAGATGAAAGGTGCCCGAACCTAACTATTAGCATTGGGGAGAGCACCTGGATAGTTCTCCCCAATGGGCCTGGGCCAGAACCAGCAGGAGCCGATTTTTACTACTAGAATTCCCTAAGATGATCATGATATAACCCTGCTTTACATTGTGGGGGAGACAGTCTACAAAGAGTAATGGAGAGACAGCTGCTGGACTCTGCAGGTGGCATTGGGCCATCCAGGGGCTGTGGGTGTACACGCGCCTTCTGTGGCATGCACCCGGTCCAGACTTGCATATGATGTCATCCTAGAGTAACTTGCTTTCAGATCAGCCAGTAGAACCTCCCCCACCCCTGTAAAAAAATAAGGGTGCATAGGTTGACTGGTAGCATTTCATTGGCATTGATAGGATGTGAAGTAGTTGGGCTTCATTTGGCCTTTGGCTGGAATCTTGTGAGGCTGGGATGCTGGTGTGCTGTACACTTCTCACTAAAAACTATGTGTCAGAAACGTGGCAGGTTATTGTAAATAAACACATGCAACTTGCAGTTTCCTGTTAGTCCTTTGCTGCATCTAAGAGCAGAATCCTGGAATTTGTTCTGAGTGTTTGTTTCCCTCATTCCTCTCCCCATGGAATGTACAAATCTTTCCAGCTTCCTGGATTTCCTGATGCAACTCTTTGACCTGGTTTGCACATAGAGACAACCCCGTAGGGTCAAGCATGAGCGAGTGGCTTCAAGCCCGCTCGCTGTTTCCTTTTTGCTAGACAACCGAGAAACACTCCATTCTTGGGTTGCTAGTTGTGATGCCTGAACCTGGCTGTCTGGGTTGCTTGGGGGTTAAACAACCCAGAGTTTGAGCTCCTCTGGTTCAAATATCACATCGTGCTACGAAGCATTCCTGGGAGGTTTAGCAAAGTGGATGCAAAGAAGAAGTGGCGAGCAGAGGGAAGGCAGTTGCTCTTGTTTGCTCTTGTGGGGCTCCACCAATTCATGGGTCGTTTAACCCAGGAGTTGGTGTTACATGCAAACCAGGGTCATTACCTCCTTGTACATTCCAATGATTATGGGATTCATTTAAAATATCCAACTTGCAACAATGCTTATCTTAAAATCTACTTTGTGGCTATAGGAACGGGAGGCTCTGCTTGATATCAGCTTAGACTCTTTATCCAGAGTTGTTGATTCTGACTGGCAGCAGCTCCCCACGGTCTCAGGCACAGGAAGCTCTTTTCCATCCCCGGCTGTCTTGAACCCTTTAAACTGAAGATGCCAATGATTTCTTTGTTTGTGTATTTGATGTATTTATAGGCCATGTCTCAGGGCCAGGCCCTTGCAAAGTGGCAACTACAATAGAGAAGATATATAGATGGGAATTTGACACTTGAAAATCAGTACAATTCGTCAACAAGCAGGTGGATAGGGATGAGTCGGTAGATATAATTTACTCAGACTTTTAAAAAGCTTTTGACAAAGTCCCTCACCAAAGACTCCTGAGCAAACTGATCAGTCAGGGAATAAGAGAGATCCTGTCATGGATCAGTAACTGGTTAGAGAGCAGAGAGAAGGAATAAAACAGTGGTGCAGAACATCAAGCCCGGGGCCCACAACTGACCCTCTTGGGTCCCAGTCCAGCCCTCGGGGGTCCCCCGAATGGAGATGTCCCCTGGCCTCAGCCCCTTTCCCTCAATCACTGAATGTTTGGTGGTCTTCCAGGTGTTCTGCAGTTCCCTTCCCATTCTCAAAGGGTGAAATGCTTCTTCTGTGGTTACATTACTGGTACTAAGAACTCTAAGCTGAAATTGCTGCCCCTTTGGCCCCTTCCCCTTTTGCTGTGGTCTCCACCCCCACTGGAACGCTGCCCTGAAAGGGAATTTAGCCCTCAGACTGAAAAAGGTTCTGTCCCCAACCCACCCCAGAACAAGTGGTCAATTCTTGTGGAGGGGTGTAAACAGTAAGGTCCCACAAAGAGCCGTATTGGGAACAGGGCTTTTTGACTTGTTCATAAATGATCTAGAATTAGGAGTGAGACCAGTGAAGTGGCCAAGTTTGCTGATGACACCAAATTATTTAAGGTGGTTAAAACAAAAATGGGATTAGAAAGAATTCCAAATGGATTTCTCCAGACTGAGCAAATTGGCACCCAAGGGGCCAATGCAGGGCAATGTGAGCAAATGTAAAATATGCACATTTATGGCAAAAAAAATTAATATATATTTTTTAAAAAAATCCCAACTTCACATATACACTGTTGGGGGCAGAACTGGAGGTGACTGACCAGGAAAAGGATCTTGGGGTTGTGGTACTGTCAAGGAAAATAGCTGACACTCCAAATGTTGAAAAAATCCAAACCGGCAGAGTCTCGATCCAACAAACTTTATTAAAGACTATGTACGTAGGAGAAGGCCAATACCAGCGAGCTGATCCTGGCCAACTGCCGAACAAAGGCAACATGCAACATTTATCTAGGCCTGCTGCTTTGATGTCACACACTCACTCGCGCCCCCTCCCTTCCCGTGATGGGTTACAGGTCAATAAATGTAACTCCGAAACTATTTTGGCATCCACATCATAAAAAGCAATATCCTGGGTACTTGGCAGTTCTTGTAACTAATTGTCCCCTGATAACCATATCAAGGACACTTGAGCCAAGCATTATAAAGAGATCTAACCGGACTCTGTGAGGGGAGTATTTACATGTTTACACAGTATCAAGGGCCTCCTCCACACGGGGCGTTTAATGAGCCTTGAAGGCTCATTATAAATTTTACCTACACACCAGCGGAGCGCAAAACGGGCGTACAGGCGCGTTATCTCCCCGATAATGCGCATTTTCGAACGCGCGTTAAATAGCGACTTTTATTTTGCTCCGGCCGTTAAAGCGCATTTTCGCTGTGTGAACAAGCGATTATGCGCATTAACTACCTGGAAAGCGCTTTTTGGGCATCTTTTAATGCGCTTCGCCGCTTCTCGCCGCCTCCCGTGCAGAGGGATTGTGAGTAAATGCGCCTCCGCGATAATGCGCATAATCGCGGAACCAGGCGCAAAGGCGCATTCTTGTGGAGGGGGCCTCAGCAGATGGGTGCCTGGATGCCTCCGGGATAGGACTTCAAGGCAGGTGGGCCATACTAAAGTTGCAACGCTATGGGCAAGGGGGGAGAGGGGAGGAAAGGGTGGGGCGGAGGAGAGACGGGGGAGCCCTTTGGCTCACCAGCTCTGGGCTTTGCCTTGTTGCCGCTCGGCAATGTGAGGTGAGAAACCGTCCAGGCTGGGTGCCGTTCCCTGCTTGCCTTTCCTCCTGGCTCCCCAGCGCCTTCCTTGGGCCAGGCAGGGGCTCGGAGAAACCTGACATCAGAGCCCAATAACGGTTTCGTTCACAGGACCCACAGCTCACTGGAAACATGGGCCATTGTGCGGCTGCTTGCGGGAAAGACAGTTCCATGTTGGGTCGATCATTAGGACAGGAAGGGAAAAGCAATGCGGCCAACCCCACAGGGCCCTGGCACAGAGCTCTTGGGCAACCCCGCTTGCAGCCTGTGGGCCCTTCGGGGCTACACAAGAGCGGGTTGAGCGTTGGGGAAAAGGCACCTGCAATGCTCGATGGGCGACTCCTTTGCTTGGCTACAAACGGGTGTCACAAACAACCCACGAATCATGATGCCGCCGAGGAAGACAAAAACGGGGGCAGCAGAGTCGGGCTCCGGAGACCGGCCATTTGTGCCGGCCACCCCGTCAGCCCTGGCTGCACCGGGCGGGGCGGGGCGGCCTCTCCCGTGCCCGGAGACGAGCTTTGCGGTGCCACGAGGCGCCCTGCGGGCTTTGCATTGGCCCAGGCAAGTTCACCACAACACCAAAGCCACGGGCCCCACACGGAAGGGGCGGAGAGGCGCTGCCGCCCAAGAGCGAGGCCGGGCAGAGGCCGCCGCCGCTTCCAGCCGGGCCTTCCGCGCCGCTCTCTCAGTTCCGCCGACGGAAAGAGTTAAAAGTGGCTGCCTCTCCTAGGTGAACTCGGAAATTCCCACTGGAGAGAGTGGGCGCGTCCCTCTAACCTCTTCCTGGCTCTGTGGTAAGAAAGGAAGGTCCGATGGAGGGTGGGGGTGCTCTCTGGGCAAGGCGGGGGAAACGGAACTACATTTCCCGCCTCCCCCCGCGCGTGCGCCCCCCCCGCCCCGTCCGCCCTGGGCTTGCGGGAGGGGGAGGACCAGGTTTGGTCACCTGGGTGGGCGGCTGGGGAAGGGGCGAGGCCGGCCCGGCCCTTTAAAGGTCTGTGAGGGGGGGGCGAAGGCGGCGGCGCCGGCGCTCCTGGTCAGGCAACCGGTAAGGGGATTGCGCCCGGGCGGCTCCCTCGGGGCAGCGCTGCCTGCTCCTCCCCTCCCCCGGCAAACAGGCACGCGGAGCTTCCCCGGGTGGATGGCAGCCTGCTGGCAAGCGCGGAGGCGTTTCCTTCCCTCCCCCGCTTTGCTGGCGCCGCTGGCGCCGCCGCCGCCGCCGCCTCCTCCACGTTCGACGGGGCGGGCGTCGCGGTGCCCCTGGCGGAGAGAGGGCCTCCTTCCTCCTCCTCCCTCCTCCTCCTTCCTCCTCCGCTGCCGCCCTTTGGATCCCCTCCTCGGGCGCGCAGAGAGCGCTGTGTGGCCGCCGCGCGTCCCGTCCAGGCCCGGAGGCTCCCTGTTCCTGGGGCTGCGGGTAGAGGGAGGCGGGATGCTGGATGCTGCTCCCTTGGCCTTTGTCGCCCGGTTCGGCCTCGGCCCCAGCGCCGTCCGCGCGTCCCCCGGGCCACGCTGCCGGGGATCAGGTAGGCTGGGCGGCCCTGGCGCTGCCGAAGGGTCGCCTCGGATGCCCCGTCCCCGCCTTCCGTGGGCCGGCGGCAGCAGCAGCAGGGCGCCGGGAGTGGCCCATTTGGGCCCCCGGCAGACGCGCTGAGCCGAAGGCAAAGCCCGGCACCACCAGGGCGGCGCTTGCTCAGCCGGCGGCGTGGATGGCTGGACGGGGCGGGATCCGGGCTGGCTTCCCACTGGCTGCACGTTCTGGACCGGGACGGATGGACCGGGCAATAGCCAGGCAGGCCCTGGAGCGCAGGGTGCGGGGCATCCGCTTCTTGCCGGTAGAATCTCTGTGCCGCGTGTGATGCTGGGAGGACCCAAAGTGTTGTGTGAATGAGGCCACGGGGAAAGAGGGTCTGGGGGAAGCGCAGCAGAGAACTGAACGCAAGGCAGGCGTGTTTGTGTGATTGGTTGTAGTAAATGCCTCATAGCAAAGTTTGTTCCGCTCCTGAGCCGCCTCTGGCATCAATACATAACATTTGCTGCTGCTGCTGCTGCTGCTGCTGCAAGTATATTACATTGTGTCAGAAGAGAAATTGAAAGAACAGCCGTGAAGCCAACAACCCCCCTTCTCCCCCAGGAATGTTGGGCTGTTGAAGGAGGGGAGATTTATTGCACTGGGAAGGGGACCCATAAGAAAGACGAGAGGCTTCAGGCAGCGTTATTTTCTCCACGAGACAGTTGAGCAAGCAAGAGAGGCGCTTGATCCTGATCTCCGTTGGCCTCATTGGAGAAGTAAGAAGTCAAGTTTTGATGCATTTGAAGCATGTTAGGCGACCAGAAGAGATGTGTGTGAGCGCACCGGTTCTTTGTTTGAGCTTGGAACGAAGGAGTCAACATAGATCCACTTGTTACTGAAACAAGCGGACACAGATGTGAAGTTGTGGGGCTGTTTGAATTGCTTGTAAAAGATCAGACTGTGTGTGGCAGGAAGGCAGATGAAATGGCTACAAAGCAGTTGTGTGGGCTAAGGAAAGGGGGGGGAAACAACGTTACATTTTCTTTATTTTTATAGACCACTTTTCCGCATATCTGCAATTAAAGTGGTGCAAAATTAAAACCAGTAGAACAAATTAATTTTAAAAAAAATGACACCAGTCAATCCACCTAACACTAAAAGGTAGCAACAGAATAATAATGCTGGGGTGGGGGAGAGGGCAAGCTTCAAATACTTGTTTGGAAAAACAACAACTCTTAAACAACCCTGGCTGCCAGTTAGCTACCAAGCCATGTAAAAGGTTATGTTGTTATCCTATAAAGCCCTAAACAACCTGGGACCAGCATACCTAGCAGACCGACTTCCCTTATATATACCCAGACAGCTGTTACAACCTTCAGAGGAGGTCTTGCTGGCCATTCTGAAGTGAACGGAATGTCGCCGCGAAGAATCTTGGTGGCAGGGCCTTCCCTTGTAGCGGCACCTGCCCTCTGGAAAACCCTCCCTCATGTTGTTCGGGAGGCAGGAAATGTCATAGCTTTTAAACACCTCCTAAAAACATACCTCTTCACACAGTCTTTCCCTGGACTAATTTGTCTGATTTTATATTACGCTTTTACCTTTTTAACATTTTAAATTTATTGTATACCTATTGTATTTTTATGGTTTTAACTGTGTATTGCCCAGAGAGCCCCGGCTATCGGGCAGTATAAAAATGAAATAAATAAATAAATAATAGAATTGGAAGAACCTCAAAGGTCATCTAGTGAACCCTCTGCTAATTCAGGAAATCTGCTGCTACAGCACCCCAATAGGCTCTGCAGGCACTGCTTAAGAATCTCTAACCAAGGAGAGTCTGCCATCTCCCAAGGCAGGGGCTTCCACTGTCATAATCTCAGGAACGTCTTTTTAACATCCTTCCTAAAGCAAGGTTTAAAACTGGCTTGCCATGTGCAGCTTAGGCATAGAGGACGTCCTTGTGCTGCCAGAGCCCCAGACAGAGAGTTCTGCAAAGTCCCTCAGAAGAGGCTGAGGTTTGCTGTAGGAGCAGAATTGGCCAGAGCATGCATTTCTATCCAGCACTTGGGAAGGAATGCAGGAAATGTCATCGCTTTATTTGACCTAGAGAGAGAGAAAATCTCAAGGCAAAAATATGTTTATGCTAGCAGAAATAAATGAGATCTTGCACGTCTTCATCAGTACACTGAATGTCTCCACTCTGAAAGTTGTGGGGTGTGTGAGCTTCTTATAAATGATCACAAAACAATGTTGTGTTTTCGTTTTTAAAAACCAATGTCTTAAAAAAAAACTTATAAAGTATTACAAGCTGAACCAGTTCAGCATTACAACACTAGAATAGAAATGTTCTCTGGGGAAAGACTGCAGGCATCTCATAAATGTAGACTTGGTTCACACATCATACTAACTCATGGTTTATTTAAGCCAGGGTTTGTTGCCCCATCCAGGGTTTGTCTGGCAGACAATTGAACAAACCATGGTTTGTTTTCTCAGAGCGTGCGTTGTTTGTTTCTCCTTTTGCCCATTCCCTTTCAGTACAAGTTTCTCAAAAGCCTCTGCGGCGGCACTGCAATGCAGGCATGTAAGGGGGTGTTGTTGTTTTGACCATTCTTGCTCTCCATTTTAGCCTCACAACAGCAATCCTGTGAGGAAGGTTAGGCCGAGAGTCAGTGACTGGTCCAAAATCACCAAGTGAGGTTCATGGTCGCTTAGGGCTAGAACCTGGGTCTACTGAGTCCCAGACCAACACTCTAACCACTACACCACACTGGCTGTCAATGCAGAGAGTTTCAACATTTGCCCATCCTGGAGGAATTAAGATGATGGACAGCCTAAGGCTTGGCAGCACACCTGGCTGTGCAAGGGGGGGGGGGAATCAGGAAGGGAGGGGACCCTGTGGACATGGAGGAGGCCTCTGCGGGGGCCTCACGGGGCTACTCTGGAGACCACAGTGTTAGCTAGATTTATTTAATGTGTTTCTTTACCACCTTTCTGAAACCAAGATGGTTTATAATAAAAGTCAGAAGATAAAACAATCAAATAAAAACATATTAAAACACTACAAGCAACCTTAAAATACGCAACAATTTTAAAAGCCAAGTTCAAAAGCTGTGTTTCAAGCCCCCTTCTGAATACAGAGAGGGGAGTCCAGTCATAACTCCAGAGGCAGAGTTTGGGAGCAACCCAGGAGAAAGACATGTCGGGCCACCTCAAGCAAGGGTGTCTTACTAAGATCTCCTACAGATCTTAGGAACCAAGTAGGTTCATATGGAGACAGGTGGCCCCTCAGATGGCCAGGCCCTAAGCCATTTAGAGCTTTAAAGATTAAGATCGACACCTTTAATTGACCCTGGAAAACAATTGGCAGCCGGTGTGGATCTTTCAGTATTGGGATGATGGGATCATGATACTGTGCACTGGTTAGGAGCCTAGCTGCCATGTTTTGCGCCAACTGAGGTGTCCAGAAACTCTTCAAGGGTACCCCATGTAAGGTGTATTGCAGTAGTCTAACCATAGTGTAACCAAGGATTGGATAACTGTTGCCAGATCAGACTGACTCAGGAATGCTCACAGCTGGCACACTAAACGTAGTTGGGTTTGCCCAACTACGTTTAGTGTACCAGCTGCGAGCCTTCACACTCCATGCCATCTGCAGGTGTAGGGACAGGAGTGCTCCCAGCTATGGACTTGGACTTTTACAGGTGATACTTTGGGTGGCTTTCTAGTCCCTTTGTAAACATGTACCAATGCCTGATCAAGGGTTGAATGGCCATGGAACTCATCTGGCACCCAATACAGCAAATTATGGGTTAACATGGGACTGTGCTTCCGCCCAGTTCAGAAGCTACAGCTAGTGCAGAATGCAGCAGGGGGGGGTACCAACATCATACATGAATCATCTGGAAACTGTGCTGTGGGCTTGAGAAGTTATTTGTTGGCTAGGCAGGACTTGGTGCAGCTGTATACCAGATGTGAAATGTTCAGAAATAAAAGAAAAACAAAAAGCAACCTCTGCTGCTCCAAAAAAATGCAGGAAGGCCTTGGCGGAAGCTGGGAATTAATTTACTGGAATTTAAAGGAGGGTTATTATATTTATTTGAGCATGTCTAATCTTCTTTTCAATTCACAATAATTTGTTGCATGAACTCATAAATTATATCTGCTTTGGTTGATGGCAGTCTTGGAATCGTTGACCATGCCTGTAAAGAGGTAGGGCCTGCATAGCCTAGAGATGGTCCAGTTGCCGGCAAAGAAGAGGTTTCCAGGGCAGGCGCTTTGCGTGTTGGGGGCGGGGAGCTTGTCCTTCTGTGTGTTTTTGCCCAGTCCTGACTTGCTGGTATCCTGAGCACTCCAGGAATTCATTCACATCTACTGAAAGAGGAACCTCAAGGTCACAAGTGTCCCTTGAGTACAGAGTTCCTGACCTCAGGAGGCATGGATTTGGGAAGACTTGCCTGGCTGGGGATTGCAGCCAGCCAGCCAGCCAGCCAGCCAGCTCCCCTTAGTTAGAGTCTAGAAGTGCCCACCTGGTGTAGAATCCACTGATGATGGCCCCTGTCTGGCTTCAGTAGGGAGGAAGCCGGCTGGATTAGAAGTAGTTAAGGAAGAGCTCTGAGCTCATGGGAATACACGAAGACTCACGCACACGCGCCGGGCGGAGTGCCGTGGGGGGGTCTGATGGGAAATGCCTCTGCTGCAGCCAGTGTCTTGACATCGCTTCCCCCCTTGTATTGTTTATTCCATGTCTGTACTGCTCAGTCGCCAAACTCTGGATGGTTTACAAAAAAAGTAAAGCCTTAAGAATGAAATATAAAGTATAATATAAAAACCATTTACATGCAAATACAATTTGTAACAATCAGCAATGAAAATCCCATGCTTCCAAATGCACGAGAGAACAGGAAAGTCTTAACCTAGCACTGGAAGGATGGCATCGTTGGCACCAGGCAGGCCTCGCAGGGGAGAGCATTCCATAATTGGGGGGGGGGGTGACCACCCAAAGGCCCTCTCCGTTGTTGCCATCCTCCGAACCTCCCTCAGGGGAGGCCCCTGGAGGAGGGCCTTGGACGGCGATTGTAGTGTGCAGAAGGAAGGGCAGCTTCATCCCAGGAGAGGCTCCCCATCAGTTGTCAGGGGGAGAATGCACGGGGGCTGCGAGGGCCTGGAAGTGGCCCTATGAAACATGCCCTGTTACTGGACTCCAGGCGAATGTCCTATGGCATTGGCATCAAGGGTTGGATGAGGGCCTTGGGAGAGCTGGGAGCCGCTGCTGCTGCTGCTGCTTCTGAGTGGAGGCGGGGGCAGGGAAATGCCCTGTGGGTCTTCGCAGGTGACTTGTGATGTTGGTTTTCTCCCCAAGGTGGGGTGGCAGAACCGACATGCCCCTCCCCAAGTTTTCCCCTAGTGCAGTCTCAGAAAGTGGTGGCTGAGGGCATACTTTCCCCATTGCCCACGTCTTCCATGGCAAGCCTTGCAGGGACTGCCCGACTGACCCGTTGTTTTCTGCTTCTCTTCCAGGAGGCGACGTCTGATGATTCCAGCTGGAGGCCTTGAGCTAGAGCCAGTGCCTGCCTGCCCGCCCCCTCCTTTTTCCTCTCCTCCCCCCCTCCCCTCCCTCCTCATCTGAGTCCCCCCTCCCCCCAGACACCTGTTGTGTACCTGCACTCACTAATGACAGCGTGGATCCTCCTCCCCATTAGCCTCTCTGCCTTCTCCATCACAGGAATATGGATTGTGTAAGAGTCGCCTACGCTTCTGTTTGGCTTGTGCATGAAAGGGTGGCTAGAGCTGGAAATGCGCGCATGTCTTGTGCCTTGGGAGTTTCCAGCCTGGACTCTGCCCTTGGGCTCTGGGCTGTTTCTGCAGAGTTGGGGGGGGGGCTCCACCTCTCTAGGGGTTTTGCTTGGAGAATCACTTGCCCAGGGGAGAGTCAGCAAATCTGTCGTCAACCTGTGCCCTCCTCATTGTCCGCGCAGGCCCCCTGGGCCACACGGGCTCTTGCTGCCTTGAGGTTTTGCCCCAGTACAGTGTAAATGAGACTTGAATGGCACACAATATTTTCCTCCACAATATGTCAGGGTGACCCACATCTTTATAACATAGGACCAGGGAACTAGGCTTCCTCCCCCCTTTTGTTTGTTTTTTTTGCTACCTGTTGCTCTGGGTGTTAGAAAACTGTTCCTGATCTTCAGCTGAAATCTGCCTTCTTGTAACTTAAAAGCTGTATTTTTGTGTCCTGCTGTCTTACTCTCTCCCTTCCAGATTTTATCACATGTTCCATGTATGAAATGTTTAATATATTGACATGGGTTGCTTACCTCTTTGAGTAGTTTCAAAAATTGTGGCCCTATTTCTGATTGAAGATTGAGGGGATACATGATAGCACTCTTCAAATACTCTAAAGGTTGTTACACGGAGGAGGGCCCGGATTTCTTCTCGATCATCTCAGAGTGCAGGATGTGGAATAATGGGCTCAAGTTACAGGAAGCCAAATTACAGCTGGACATCAGGAAAAACTTCCTGACTGTTCGAGCAGTACGACAATGGAACCAATGACCTAGGGAGGCCGTGGGCTCTCCCACATTAGAGGCATTCAAGAGGCAGCTGGACAACCATCTGTCAGGAATGCTTTAAGGGGGATTCCTGCATTGAGCAGGGGGTTGGACTCCATGGCCTTATAGGCCCCTTCCAACTCTATGATTCTATGATAGGGTACATGTTTATTTTGGCTCTCTTGAGAGAGTGCAGACACCCTGTTCAAACCTTACTAGCTGCCTGGCCTCTCTGGATCAAGATCCTACCTGCAGAGTGCCGCGCTTGTTGCCAACTCTGTTAAAAGGCAGATTGATTACGGATCATTTTGGTTTGTGCCTCTCTTCAGGATTGTTTTATAGCACTTGATCTAGTACTTACAGCTGAAGTTCCCACAGCACAACGGCGAGTAAGTTTCCCCTTGGGATAACATAAGTGCAGTTCTGGAGGTACAATGTCCGGGTTTCACAGAGACCGGCATGTTGCACCGTGAAAGGGGAGGCTCCTCCGCATGGCCCTGCTCCACAATAGCATCTTGTCACAAAGGCAGCGGCGGGCCGTGTCCTGGCCTCACCCTGCACTACCCAGCTGCCGCCACTGTGAGGAACCTTGTCTTCAGCCTCATGTGGGGAGGGGGGGATGATGGGAGTTCTGCAAAGGCCACTGTGATGCAGCTCACCTCAGCAAGCATGGTTGTGGTCATGGAGGAGGAGGAGGAGGAGGAGGAGGAGGAGGAGGCCGTGGGGTGGGGTGTGGAATAGACTATGGGCGAGCTCCATTCCAGGGAATCACAAGGAGCAACACAATGAAGCTGTGCTTTCATGGAAACAGTTTGGGTCTTGCCCTGCTGCCTTAACAAAGATGCAGTAGCAGCCATTTTGGAAGCCAGTTCTTAGCTCACTTCAAACTCCTGTAAAGAGGTGTGTGGTTGCCACTGATGATTGCTGCTAGTGGTCAGTACACGTGCGTGCAGCTGTGGGGAGATCAGAGCCGCCTTTCCATGAAGGGTCCGCTGGACTGCGTGCAAAGTGTGCGCACAGCAGAAGCACAGAGACACATGATGGAGGACAAAATGCGCACACAGTGATGGGGAACCCTGACCCCAATGTGAAGCATTTTCTATGGCAACTGCAGCCCTGTGCAAACAATTGTGGGGGCTCTGGCAGTGAAGGGAGGGGGGCAGGTCTTTAAACAACCTTGGCATAGAAGGGTTGGTGAATAAACGGAGGATTGCTCCGTGTCTTGCTAAGACGGATGTGTCGCTGGGCCATAGAAGGGCAGGTTGTGCAGAAGCCTTCAGGCCTGAGGTGGAAGTCTGGTTCACTGCTGGCTTTTTGGGCAGGGCGCTTTACAGCAGATTCCTCCAGGGAACAATAGATCATGCAGAGGTCCTGCTGCTGCCATGACCACCCCCCTCTGGTCCTGGTCTGGGTTAGTGGCGTGACTGCATCACCAAGGAAGCCAGTTGTCTCCTCAGGCATATGTGGAGGCGACAGGATCTTGGCAAATATTTGCTGGGGCCCGGCTACAACTGGCTGGACTTCAAGGAGTGATTTGTCAACCTAAAATTGGAGGTGGTGGCTGGTGAATCTGAGCATGTGGACAAGGCAGAGGTCAGAAATCACAAGAACATAAGAAAAGCCCTGCTGGATCAGACCAAGGGTCCAGCTAGTCCAGCATTCTGTTCACACAGTGGCCAACTAGCTGTTGGTCAGGGAACCACAAACACAACATGGTGCAACAGCACCCTCCCACCCATGTTCCCCAAGAACTGGTGTATAAGGATTTACTGCCTCTGATACTGGAGGTAGCACATAGCCATCAGGTCTAGCCATTGATCGCATTCTCCTCCAGGAACGTATCCAACTCCCTTTTAAAGCCGTCATATTGGTGGCTATCACTGCATCTTGTGGCAGTGAGTTCCATAGCTTAACTCTGTGCTGTGTGAAGTCCTTCCTTTTATCTGTCCTGAATCTCCCACCAATCAGCTTCATGGGATGACCCCAGGTTCTAGTATTATGGGAAAGGAAGAAAAATGTCTCCCTACTCACATTCTCCACACCATGCATAATTTTGTACACCTCTGTCAGGTCTCCCCTTAGTCTCCTTTTTTCCAAGCTGAACAATCCCAGCTGTTGTAACCTTCCTTCATAGGGGAGATGCTCCAGTCCCTCGATCACTTTAATTGCCATTGTCTGCACTTTTTCCAGCTCTATAATAACTTTTTTTTAGGTGTGGTGACCAAAACTGAACACAGTGTTCTGAGTGTGGTCACATCATTGATTTGTATAAAGGCAGTATGATACTGGCAGTTTTATTCTTGATTCATTTTCTAATTATGCCTAACATGGTGTTTGCCTTCTTTACAGTGCTGTACACTGGGTTTACATTTTCACTGAGCTGTCCACCACAACCCAAGATCTCTTTTTTGGTTGGTCACCACCAGCTCAGATCCCATCAGGTTATACTTGAAGTTGGGTTTTTTTGCCCCAACAAGCATCACTTTATCCTTGCTTACCTTGAACTGCATCTGCCATTTGGATGTCCACTTTCTCCCAGCTTGGAGAGATCCCTTTGGAGCCCCTCACAATCCCTTTTTGTTTTAACCACCCTAAATAATCTGGTATTATCGGCAAACTTGGCCACTTCACTGCTCACTCCTAATTCCAGATCAGTAATGAACAAGTTGAAAAGAATTGGTCCCAATACTGATCCCTGTGGGACCCCACTATTTACTTCCCTCCATTGGGAGAATTTACCATTTATTCCTACTCTCTGGTTTCTGTTCTTTAACGAGTTGCTGATCCTTAAGATGACCTCTCCCCTTATTCCATGACCGCTAAGTTTGCTCAGGAGTCTTTGGTGAGGGACTTTATCAAAAGCCTTTTGGAAGTCTAAGTAAACAATGTCCGCTGCATCTCCCCTGCCTACATGTCTAGTGACATTCTCAAAGAACTCTGAAAGGTTAGTTAGACAGGACTTGTCTTTGAGGAAGCCATGTTGATTCTTTTTTAGAAGGACTTGTCCTATATGCTTACTAATTTTGTCTTTAATGCTTTCAACCAATTTACCTGGAACAGATGTTAAACTGGCCTCTAATTTCCTGGATCCCTTTTTAAAAAAATTGGTGTTACATTGGCCCCATCCTCCAGTCCTCTGGTACAGAGGCTGAGCTTAAGGACATGTTGCATATTTTAGTTAGAAGAACAACAATTCAATATTTGAGTTCTTTGAGAACTCTAGAATGGATACCATCCGGGCTTGGTGATTTATTTGTTTTTTATTTATCAATAAAGTTGAGAACTTTATCTTTTGTCACCACTATTTGCCTCAGTTCCTCAGACTCCCTTCCTGAAAACATCAGTTCAGGCACAGGTATCTGTCCTATATCTTCTACAGTGAACACCAACGCGAAAAATTCATTCAGCAAAGAATTCATTAAGCAAAGATTTCATTCAGCTTCTCTGCAATCTCCCTATCCTCCTTTAGTCCTCCCTTAACTCCATTGTCATCCAGAGGTCCAACTGCTTCCCTTGCTGATTTCCTGCTTCTGATATAGTTAAAGAATTCTTTATTGTTGGCCTTGATATTGTTAGTGATGTGCTCTTCAAAATGTTTTTTGCATCTCTTATTGTCTACTTGCAATGCCTTTGTGCAAGCTTGTGCTTTTATTTTCCTCACTTGTGCAAGACTTCCATTTGCTGAAGGAAGCCCTCTTTTCTATAACAACTTCCTTGACACTGCTAGATAACCATGCTGGTGACCTCTTGGTCTTGGTGTTACCTTTCTTAAAATGTGATATACATTTTGGTTGAGCTTCTGTTACTGTGGTTTTGAGTAACTTTCACACATTTTGAAGGGATTTATCACTCTTGACTCCCCCTTTCAACTTCCTTTTCACCAATTGCCTCATTTTAGAGAAGTTTCCTTTTTTGAAGTCAAGTGTGACTGTGCTGGATTTCCTGGGCAGTTTTCCACTGAAATATATATTGAATCTGATAGCACTGTGGTCACTGTTACCGATTGGTTCAACAAAATTTACATCTCTTATTAGGACCTAGGCAACACCACTCAGGATTAAGTCCAGGGTTGCCCTCCCTCTGGTCGGTTCCATGACCAACTGTTCTAGAGCATGGTCATTTAGGACATCAAGAAATGTAGCATCTTTGTCATGACTAGAATATGGATTTATCCAATCAATGTGAGGATAATTAAAGTCACCCATTCTTACAACACTTCCTCGTTGGGAGGCCTCCCTGACCTTGAGATGGAAAATGAAAGAAAGATCACATTTTTATCTTGTCTCCCAGAGGCTGTTTTGCAACAATCCTCAGCTGAGCTGGCTTTCTGGGTAAACAACACAGAAGCAAAGAACAAGTTGAAAGTGTTGGTCCTAAAGCTCTGGGATTGCTGGGAATTTTCCATAGCCTTCCTCCCAGTGGTGGAAACTTCCAGGCTTAGGCTGACACGTTTCACTACGGCTGCCCTGGCTGGAGGGTGGTGGGCAAAGAATCCCTCCTCTTGTTTGGGACTGTGGGTACTTTCCAGCTCCAACCTCTGGTTGACTTTTTAAACAAGTGGGGCTTTGAACTGCTTGTCCCAAGGGAAGATGTTGTGTAAGCAGAGCCTGGAGAGTGGGGACAAACTCTCGATGGGTGGCTGACCTAGAAGGTATTCCTGGGATACAGGTAGGTGGGGACCCTAGAGCCATCCATAGGAAGAGCAGCCGCCGCCATGCCTGCTTGCCTTGTCAACCTTCAGTTGTAGCGTGTCCTGCTTTTTTGGAAGGGCAGCGGTGGTATCCTTGGAATCCGTCTTGGCCTGTTTAACCCCCCCCCCCCACACACACACACACACGTACTAGGCCCTCTGATAGGCCAGGGGGAACAGCCAACATTTGTCCACTTGGGGCATCTAGAGGAGAACATGCCTGACTTTGCCCTTAGAATAGCTCACGGATTCCTGATGCTGGTAAAACCCTCCTCCGTATCCTGCAGAAGGCTGCACTTGGCCATCCTGTAAATTCAGTGGAACTCACAGAGGAGACATTCTTAGTGGATTGTCCCAGGTTGGGGTGTTAAAGCTTGTTCAAGCTGCTTGTCTGCTTCAATTTATACTGAACTAATTGGGTGAGTTGAAGAGTTGACTTCCAACTCTTTGGAGCTGGAAGTTAGATGAAAAGTTACAGGTAGGGAGGGTAAGGCAGTCTCCTTGGAACAGTTGTGATCTTATTTCTTGACCTACCCAATTCTGTTACTCCTTTAACCCATTTGGTTCTCCCTGCTTCTCCCAGGTATGCTATGGCAGTGATGAACCACCACGTGTGCCCCGTGGAGAACTGGTGAGTCCTTCAGTAAAGTGTAAAGCAGGAGGGCCCCCTCGGGCCTTCTTCCACGGGTTTTCCTCCTCCCAGAGCACCTTAGCAAGCCTGCCAATCTGTCCAACCTGTTTCAGGTCATACAACGAGTCCTGCTCTGATGACCCTGCCAAGCATGGCTACCCCAAAAGCTGCTGCACCTTGGAGGATGTCCCTTTGATCAGGTGAGGTGAAAGCCACATGGGCTTAGTGGGAGCTCTTGGAACTGTTCCAGGGACAGCAGCTGCCCTTGTGTCCGTGGGGATGAGCCAGTTTTGGTTGGGGCACAGATAGCTGCCTTTCCCGGTGTGGTATTTTCTGAGAGCATCTGAAGGTCACCACATGGGCAGCCACATGGGCAGCATCGGTGCAAAGGTGGAGGATGAATCGCTTCTTGCTGATTTCCGTCTTGTCCTTTTTTCCGCAGCAAATGTGGCAGCTTCCCTCCCGAAAGTTGCCTCTTCAGCCTTATTGGAAACATTGGAGCTTTCATGGGTATGTGCTGCGTCTCCCTTTCCTCAATTTTAGAACCCAGCCAGTTTCTTGACAGCATCTCTTCCTTCCTAAAGCCCACACTGCCCAGGAGGGGAGCCCCAAGAGAGGGGTTTTTTCCAGAGTAGCGCCTGTGGCTTTCAAGAGGAACACAAGGAAGCAGCATTGGCCTGAGAAGAGCCGACTGGGCCTGGGAAAGGCCCAAGACCCAGGGTTGCTCTGTGGGGGGCTGCCCTGCAGGTGGACAAATGCCTTCCTGGAAACATCCATGCCTCTTCAAAAGCTGTCATGTTCACAAAGCCACTGCCCCAGGGCCTGTCTTTCTCACACACTGCCCCCCCCCGCAAGCAAATGGCTATAAAAAAATGCAGAAGTGGAGTCAAACCAAGGATGCGTAATACAAACTTTAGAAATAAATGTGTCTTAGCAGATTTTTCTTTAATATACGGGGAAGCATATGGTCTGCCCTAAGTGTAGACGCATGGCTCTGTGTCCTTTATGGTAAAATTTAAAGTTTTGTCCCCAGGCAATCTAAGCTGCCATGCACCACGTAAAACTGAATTTTCTGACCGTATGTGATTTATACACATTGAGCCGATTTGCATGGCTCTGGCATTCCTGTCGTGAAAATGTCAAGGACGCGAACTTGCAGCTACTGAAAACCAGGTTCACTGCCAGCTCTGGCTTCCGTGTTTCCACCAAAGGGAGTTTGGGAATGTCAGCCGCCTCAACGCCGGCATTCTCAGGAAGCTGGACTGGGCATTCCGCGTTCTATTCTGCACAATTCCATTCTGCAGCATCCTAACTTGCGACAAGGCCGCCTGTCCGAAGGGCTGTGTGGGCTGCCCTTTGGGGACACCTTGTAGCAGCAGCCTGGTGCCGTCTGCAGCCACCCCAATGGCATCTCTTTCTTCCTCCAACAGTGGTACTCATTTGTTTCCTGCGCTATGGACAGCTGATTGAGCAGAGCCACAGTTCCTGGGTGAACACAACAGCCCTAGTCACTGGCTGCACCAACGCTGCTGGCCTGGTCATGGTTGGCAATTTCCAGGTTGGCTGAGAGGGGGAGATGGGGGTGGGGGGGCATCAAACCAGCTTAGGCCCCCTTGGCTGGGGTGGCGGCACTGGACTGCGAAGCATCTCTCCCTTTGGGGAAGGCTAGAGTCAACTTCCTTTTGCTTCCATCTAGTCTGCAGAGGAAGAGAGAGTACATCCGCTTTGAGCATAGCTGGGTTTTGGCCCATGCTGGGAAAGGAATGACCAAATTGAGGGGAGAAATACAGGGCAGAGGTTTTGTTTGGAGGAGTTGTAGGCCACTCTTCCCAAAAATGCCCTGAGTGGCCCATAAACACCGCAGAAAGCCACAACTGAAAGCCATAGAGCAAGAGAGGACAATCAGCAGAGTAACTGAACAAAACGCCACCATATCAATGATTAAAAGGCCTGAGCAAATATAAAACAGTGACCGGGGAATGTCACAAGGGTTAAGGGTATGCCAGAGATGGGCCTTGGCTGACGTCCCTCCCCCCATCTCCTATCATCACCCGCCTCCCTTCAGAAGGTGATACAGGACTTCAGAGGCTGGCCAGATTTATGCAGGAGGTTGTCCCAGGCCATGTAGAGCTTTGGAGAGAAAGGCCGGTGTTATGAACTAAGCTTGGAAACAGGCCAGGCTGGAAGTCCGTGGAAATGTCTAAGTGTTTGTACAGCTGGGTGATCATTGTGCTGTGCTGTTTCTGCTAATTGCACTTCATGGAGCATCTTCCAAGGCAGCCCACAGACACGGCATTACTGTAACTTTAGGATGCTGGCCAGGGGTGGGGTGGGGGTGGGGAGGCGCACAGCCGCTTTCCAGCTGTGGCAAGGAATGAGGGAGGGGCTGAGCGGAAGCTGCTGCAGAGGTGGCCTTCTGCAAAGGAAGGTGCAGCAGTGGATTTTAGAAGCCACGAAAGATCGCAGAGTGGGGAACATTCCCTCGCCCAACTGTGTCTCCTTGCAGTGCGATGTGTGCGGATTGGGGCCTGTGCTAGCCAGCTGGTGGGGCTGCAGGGAAGGCCACTGAGCTTGGCTCGCCCGAGGTGTTTTGGGGCCTGACGCACAACCTCAGCTGCAGGGAAGGGAAGGGTTCCCCCTCTGTCCTGGAAGTGGAGCAAGGGGCCCTACCCAGTTCTTTGGATGGGAAAGGCGAGCCTCCCACAGACGGCAGAGGGGAGGCTTCAGTGCTCACTTGGGCTCTCCCTGTGCGCTAGGTGGACCATGCCAAATCGCTTCACTACATTGGAGCCGGTGTCGCCTTCCCAGCTGGCCTGCTTTTTGTCTGCCTCCAGTGCGCCCTCTCTTACCAAATCGCCGTCTCTGCCCTGGACTTCTGGATGGCGCATCTACGTGTCTTCCTTACCATCGTGGCCTTAATCTCCCTTGTCCTCAGTATCCTTGTCTGGCAGCCTCTGTATGGGGGAGTCTGGGGTGGACAGCAGTGGCGCGAGGGCCTGTGGAGAACTTCCTCCAGTCTCTCAGAGGGTTTCCCTTTCTCCTGGGCAAGGTCTGCTCCCTGGAAGGGCCTCCTCTGGGCTGGATTGCAGCAACGGGCTCTCTTACCCCATGGCTCGTCACTTTTGCCCTTTCTCGCTGGGCTGCCCAGTCCTCCTCCTCCTCCTCCTCCTCCTCCTTCTCAGGTACGTGTCGGCCACATGAACAAAGTTCTGCCTGGGAATCACTGCAGGCAGGCTTTCCAGTCTGCTGCTTCCTGGTGGGGAAAGGGCACACTGGGAAGATATTCTAGCAAACGGTGGCATCTCCTGACACGGGCAACCCACCCGCGTCCCTTGCGACGTTGGGCCAAAGGAGGAAGGTGAACCTCTCCTGAAGGAAGTCCTGGATGCTCAACCCACCCATGACCCGAGGCCTCTTCTGCCTCCTCAACCCAAACATGGGCTGCAGCCACTGTTTCGCTTTGCATTCTTTGGGGGAAGGCGCCCTCTTTGCTCTCCCCCCCCCCCACGCCATGGCAGCACAGGGTCTCCTGCTTTTCCTTGACTCCCTCTCAGGTGGCATCTTCTTCATCCACGAGAGCTTCCTCCTGCAGCACTTGGCGGCCATTTGCGAGTGGGTCTTCGTGATCGACATCCTGGTCTTCTACGGCACCTTCACCTACGAATTTGGCGCCGTTTCCCATGACACCATGGTGGCTGCACTGCAGCATTCGAACAGCAGGGGGTGCAAGTCGCCCGGCAGCAGCAGCACCTCCACACACCTTAACTGCAACCCAGAGAGCATCGCCATGATATGAGGGGGGGGGGAGGAAGGGGGGGCTTGCTGCTTCACCCCATCCTGCAGCTTCAGCGGGCTGCCCTTTTTTCTCCCCCAATGGGGGAAGAGTAGCACCTTCTCCCTCCTGGCGATTTTAATTTTGTACCAAAAAGTTTTTTTTTTAAAAAAAAAAAAGACGCCTTGCGGCCATCATCACCCTGCCACCCCACCCCACCCGGTCTAAATGGGAGACTCCGCCAGCTTCTCTAATGCACCGGATGGGAGACATGCCAGGGAGGCGTGAGACTCTTCGGGCGCCCCTGGGCTGTAGCCTTCCTGCCTCTTCGTGCTGGCTGCAGAGTGTGGCCTTCCGCCCACCCCCCACCCCTCAGGGCTACTGAATCAGTGCCAAAGGGAACCATGGCGGTTTCCAGCCTCCTTGTAAGCAGGCCCAACTCCACCTACCCGTGGAGGAGCCATTTGGGTGCCTGCAGACCACAGCTGCTCCTAGAAACACAATGGCGTCTCACTGCCACTGCCCCCCTTCAGAGTCTACCTCCCCCTTCAGAGTGCGTCAATGGACCTGCGGAGGTGGCTTTAGCAATGGGGGATGCGTTTTATCTCTGAAAGGTGCCCCCTCCTCCTTGCCACTCCGTTTGGAGATGCATGCCTCCCTCACATCCTGGCCTCCAAGAAATAAAGAAAATGCACTGAAGCGTTTGGGGGGGGGAAGGGGGGGAGAAATAACATGGGACTTCTGTCACGGAAGAACAGCTAACACTTTCTGCCACCCCCTCAACCCCTCCTTAATCTACAGATTTCCTGGTTCTCCCATAGCTAACTGGGTGGGGGGAGGGATGCTTTTGGCCCTCAGCCCCCAATGTCTGAGCTGGTGCTTTGGTATTTTTTAGAACTTTTTTATATATCTCTATATAAGATGTGTATAAAAAGAGTTGTATCAGAGACCTGCCTTGTCTGGTGTGTGGGTGTGGGTGAAGCTGAAGGAGGCAAGCTGGCTGGGAGCAGCCAAAGGGGTAGAGAGCCTCCAGCGATGGGAATAGGTGGGTTTGCCACCGGCTGAGGAAGTGGGCCCTCCAGGAGATGCTGTGCGGACAGCAGTGAGGCCACTGCTCTGCAGGGGTGGGACCTGGTCAAGCCTTCTTGTCTCATGCCCAAACCAGGAAGAGAAAGGGAAGCCACAAAGGGAAGCCACTGCAAACATAGCAGCTTTCCGGGGCCTCAATCTGTGCCGGGTGACAGAAGGCCTTCAGTCACTCACAGTGAATTAGGGGCAGAAGCAGCAGCAGGCAGTCTGAGCGGTGGCGAGCGGTGGCGAGGGGTGTCCCTCCCCCCCGCAAAAGGTCTGAGCACTTTTCTCACCCTTCAGCCTCCCTCCCTTAGCTGGACAGGCAGCTGGGCATGTGTGACCACTGCAAGAGCTGGTCTGCCAAGAACTCTCTCATCCACAGACTGGCATTGCTCATAAGCCCTGCACCTCTGGCATTATACCCCCACTTGCCCAACGGCATCTTGTGGAATAGGGGCCTCCTTAGCCTGCAAGCAAAGGATTTCTAAGGTGTCCTCTGTAAAGGAAGAGGAACAGCCCTGCGGTGAGAAGGGTCTGGCAAATAGCTTTGAAACCTCACTGCCCTCTGGAGCCGGCCGTGATGGTGGTTTCCCTTGCTTAGAATCTTGACCTTCCTAGGCGGAAGTATTCCATTTCTACACACATCCCTGCACCGCGTCTCTTGCGCACATGTACAGCAGACAATCCACTTCTGGAGTAAGGCATATAGCCCTGAGGCAGCCTGTAGGGAGGAACCAGCCCAGCCCCCTATTCTTGCCCTACCAGTGCCTAGACATTTGTAAGCCAGCAGCATGCAAACTTATTACTACTAGTCCAATGGCGAAAAGGCCATGGCGCTTCGGCCTTTGCTTGGCTCCTCATTTCCAATAAGACCAAAGTCTCCCTCTGCCTCTATAGAGGGGAGGACCACAGCTCAGTGCTCTGCATGCAGAAGGGCCCAGCAATGATCCCCAGCGTCAAAAGGGTCAGATAACAAAGTGATGAGAGGGAACGATCGCTCTCTGCCCAAGACCTTGGGAGAGGCACAGCCTGCCAGAGCAGGCAGGGAATGTGCGGAGCTAGATGAAGGCACAGCCTGACTGGATGTTGGGCAACTTCCTCTCTTCCCGGATCTGTTTAACACTTAGGGAGATTCGACCCCAGCACAAAAGGGCCTGGATGTGCCACTCAAGCAACATGGCATCAGGCACGGGCCGGCTCCTCTGCTCAGAAAGAGCACGTCCTCGCACATGGGCCCAGGGACCCACTTCGTCAGGCGGGGACTGACCGCTCGAGGCTCGGCCTTTCCTCTTGCAGGGACGATTGGTCACGGCTGTTGCAGATGCACACAACTGGCTCAGCAGAGCCAAGGGCCTTCTGCTCTCTTAGTTTACACAGCGTGAGAAGTATACAGGGTGGCTTGGTAACAAGCTGCCTCTGCAACGCATTCCTTCCCCAGAGTCTGCATTAAGAGGTATCGGCGTTTGTGAAACAAGCACAGTAACACTTGAGAGCTGCTTCATCCAAGATGGAGCTTCCAAACCACCCCCCCGCTCCCCACACCTCCGCTCTGTTGTACCACATAGCCTTCTAAAGGGCTGCCCCCATTGGGCACAGCTTTGTGGAGAGCAGGCATGGACAAAGACACAAGCCTTTGCTTGAGAGGCAAGCTATACATTGGACTCATGCAAGCATCAGGGAATTTGCACAGTAGGAGGTGAATCCACCGTAACGGCCATATTCATGCCTGCCGCAAGAGCAAGAAACAAAGCAGGGAAGAACAGCGGAGTGAGCTATCCTGACTCTCCATTTCCTGACTCTTCAGGCTGCTCTCCCAGACCTGCTGGCTTCCTACCCTAGCAGTCCAGGCCCACCCTCCAGGGCCTCTCCCTTCCCCCAGCAGGGAGCATGCCGCAGTTTGCAAACCTTGTTCTTTCAGAAGGCCCCACCACTTTGGGGGGAAGCTAGAGAGAGGGGCTGAGTAAGCCTGGGGACATTTATTCTTGATGCGCAACAAGCCCTTGGTGGGGCAGGGGAAAAGAGGGTCACTCGAGGGAGCTGCTGATATCCTGGCCGCCGGCAGTCGCTGCCCAGAAGGAGAGGAGGAGGAGGGCAGCCTCTTGTCACGTGTACATTGCTCCGTGAAGATACTTCAGCCGGTGGGCCTGCTGCTGCCGCCGCATCTTGAAGATTAAAGGAAAAGAGCTCTGAATACCGAGGTTCATCAGCTGCCAACGTCTCAATGTATCACACCGTTTCTCAAGCAGAAGCTGGTTTGTTTGTCCCCCCCCCCCACACTTTGTGGAGCCACTGGGGGGGGGGGGCAACTGTGAACTCTCTGTGAGGGCAATGGCTACCAAGAGCGACATCAAGACTATCTTTCCATAGGGGACATATTTGTTTGAAAGACACGTCAGGGCAAGGCAGCTGCCGCCCCTCCACTCACCTTCCCCTGCCTAACCAGCTGCACAACCAAAAGGCTCAGCAGGGCTTGGCTAGAGGCCTCTGCTCCGCTCTCCAGACACCGCCTCCTTCTGCCTTCAAGGCTCAACGCACCTTCCAGTCCTCCTTGCTGGGGGACCTTTAGGCCCAGCAGAAAGAGGAGACAGACGAGCCTGGGGAGCTGCCCACCGTCTAGTTCAGGGGCAGGCAACTCATGGCCTTGCAGAGCCGGCCCAAGACATTTCGCTACCTGAAGTGGAAGAGCAAATGATGTCCCCACCACCCCCTGTGCATAAGCCAGTCAAGTTATTTTGCCACTTGAGGCCAGTTGACAACAGCTTATTATGCTATAATAAACATGTGAGTCTCAGCACCCCCCAGAGCCTGGCCTCGTGGATCATGCAACCAGCAGGTGCACTCCAGAAAGGTGCCTTCAGAGCCAAGGAGATCCAGGCACAAACAAGCCAGTGCACTCACACGTTACCTGGCCCTAAAACCAAGCGTTGCTGCTCACATCCTGTTTTGCTGCAGCACCACTTCCGACCCCCTGGCCCAGAGGGGCCTGAGCCAGCTTGGAAGAAGCAACAGGTGAGGAGGGCTCCTGACACTCTATTGAACATGGCAGCTGCCAGTGTACCTGTTCTCCCCCATGCCAGGAGCCGCACTGCCTACAATGGCAAAATGCAGTGTTTGGCTGCTGGGCACCTCTCTCTGCAGAATCAGGCTCTAGCTTACAGTGGTGATGGTGTTAAGCAATTTCCGACGCTGGATGTAAGGGTCTTATAGCCCCCATTTTAGTTTAAAATGCACCACTTCCACACTGCACAGCTGCTGCATCCCTGATGCTAGAACAATAAAATATTCTTTCAAAATTCCACACATGTGCACAGTTTCACATTTGAAACTCGCTAGAAGTGCGATTCTATGCCCATTTTGGGGGGGGGGAAAGCCCTACAATACTCAGCATGCCCCAAGCGAGCCATGCTTGTTGTTGGGTTAAATCTCGGGGTTGTTTCTCCCTCAACAACCCAGAGTGCCAGGTTCATCCGTCACAGAGTACAACCCAAGAACAAGGCACTCCTGGGTTTTTAGCAAAGTGGAAACGCTGAGCGATCAGGAAGTACCTTGCTTACTCCTTCCCTCCCCCACTGTCCCAACTACCCATGATTTAAGCAGCCCATGAGTTGTTGTTACATGCTAACCAGGCTCTGAGTTCATCAGAAGCCTAATTTATTGTATTTCATGGCCCTGTCCCCGATGCATCCTTGTGACCCGCCCTGCATGCCCCTCACCTGTTGCAAGGGCAACTTCTCATAGGGGCTTGGGACTAGGGCGTGCAGCCCCACTCTCCCTCCTCACATGGCTGATCACGTGAAGGAACGGCCAGAGAGGGCCAGAGCCAAGGCGAGGGCAGTAGCAGAGGCCACTGCGGACTGCACTGAGAACGGCCCCCGGGTCTAGTTCCTGTGCGAGCCCCCTCACCTTGTCCTTCTTGTACTCCTCATATTCCTCATCATCAGTGGGCAGCTCATGGCGGCAGAGGGGACAGGAGTTGGTCTGGGCAAGAAGAAAGGAGGCAGAGTCAGCACCTGGAGAAAGGCCGGCTTCCCACCCAGGTATCAAGGGCATCCCTCGCCCTGCCCTGGTTCTCACCTTTCCGAGCCAAGGAAGAATGCAGCCTGTGTGGAAGAGGTGCTGGCAGGGCATCTTCCTGACCACCTCCTCCTCCTCAAATTCCAGCAGGCACACAGGACACTTCAGCCCTTTATCTGGCCCACCAAAAGGGAGGAAACAGGAGACAGAGAGACACACACACAACAGTATCAGGCTGGCCCAAGAAGGCTCCAGGCCCACACATGCAATGCCCATGACCCATTCTCATTTCATCTGCTGCATTCACCGTTTGACGTCTGGCTTTTGCAGTTTTGGGATTCTTTTTATTTTTCTGCCAGGGGGGTGGGTGGGAATTTGGAGGTCCTGAAGGGGATGGCACAGAGGCACTGCCTCTGCTGAACATCAAGGCCTTCTTCAGACACTGCAGTTCTATCTTCACACCCAAGAGGGAAGGATCCTTTAACACACCTTTATTGTTTTTAAGCAGCAATTCTGCTCCAGGTGCTGCTCACAAAGACCCTCTACTGCTACCAATAATCCTGCCCCGGAGCCGAGGGGGAAAGCTGACGGCTTGGATTTGGTCAGGAGGAAAAGAGGGCCCAGCTGGGCCAACTCTCACCTGACCCAGGGAGGCGGACAGAGCGATGGCTGTTGGCCAACTCAGCCAAGGCAGAAAAGTGCCAATCGGCTGCCCAGAGGGAGATGCTCCTTAACACCAACGGGCTTGGGAGGAGGTCCCACCTGGCACCCATGTGTAGGAACTGATCATCACCACCGTCATGCTGCAACTGGCATCCCGTTGCCAGCAGGAGGCCAGTGTCGTGTCTGCCATTCAGTCCCTCCCCTCCGACCCAACATTTAGCCAGTCTCTTCAATGAACACTGACCGCATCCCATGTGCTCCTCATACCCCACACGGTCCACAGTCCTCGTGCGGAACCCCCCCCCCCCTCGTCCCATTCTCACTTGTGTGGACTCTTCCCTAGCCAAAGCTCTCGAAGTGGCTCAGTGGACAAGCTCAACGAGCTCCTCTTCATACCTGCTTGCAGCGGGGTCACCGGCACCGCAGGAAGGCTCTCGACAGCCTGCCGGCCTGCTGGTGGGGGCAGCCGCTGGTCCCAGTCTCCGCTGTCCAAGGAGCCCACGTCAATCTCCAAGCCATTGAAGAGAGACCTGGGCAGGTTGGGGGGAAAGGAGGGTCAGTGGTCCCTCATTGGCTCCCTGCACAAAGAGCTCTGGGCCACACAAGAGCGTGTGACCCGAGCCCCCAAATCGCCTGAGCCACGCTGGGCCTCCCTCTCCCCTGCTTTGCTCAGGGGGAGCAGCTGGATAACGAAAGGTTAATTTATGGGTTTTTCCCTGGAAGATAAAAGCCTGCGGAAGAAATGGTGGGCAAGTCCTTGCCATGGAGGGAAAGCCCATATAGCCAGCCCCTCCAGTACATCCCCTTGCAAAACCCACTTTTCTCAGGACGCCTTGGGCACAGCAGCCTCCTAGTCCCCAAAGCGGACTGGGACTCAACCTGTCCACGCCTGCAAGCTCCTCGGGGCAAAGACCTGTCCTCTCGAACTGGGCAAACTGCCAGGAACCTGCGTCAGTCTCTCCCCCATCGCCCAAAGGGCAGGAAGCCTCACCAAGCCCCGGAGGCGCCCTCGGGGGCTACGATACGCCCCAAGGCTCGCAGGCAGCCGACCCCCAAAACCCAGGAGAGGGAGGGCGGGGCATCCCACGGGTGGAAGGGGAGGGCATCCGGCCCGCCTCGTCCTCCGACGCTCCGGTGCTCCACGCCCAGCCCCGCCGCCTGTCCGCCCTGCGCGCCCCACCTGGCCAGCTCCAGCAGGGCCTGGCGATGCAGCTCCTCCCGGGGCCCGGATCCCGGCTCGCAGTCGTGCTCCTCGAAGTAGGACGCCATAGCGCGGAGGAAGAGGCAGGCGAAGGGCAGGCCCCGATCCCGGCTCGCGGAACCCCGCGCGTGACTCGGCTCGCTGCGCCGCCAGCCGCACCCGGAACCGGCCGTAGGGGAGGCGCCGGCTGCGCGCGCTCATTGGCCGAGGGCCGAGGGAGTTAGCCAATTAGGGCGGGATGCGGGATACGGGGTCGTGGGAAGGCGCGGCAGCGGCGGGGACGGGCAGCCCTTCGTGTCCCGGTGCGGGACCAGGCAGCCCGGGGCAGCAGGGCGCGTCTCCTCGGAGGAGGCTAAACCCGGGAAGGGGCAGAGAAGGCCACGCGCGGCGGGGCCCTCCGGGAGAGGCGGCGGGGCTCCTCCCTCGGGTCAAAGCAGGCAGGGAAAGGGCGGGGCTGGGGGATCCTCTAGCCAAGGCGAGCCGAGGAGGGTCGGACCTTGCATGCTGGCGCCAGCAGCCTGGCAAGCGCTGGGGGGCGGGGGGGGGGTTTCCCGCTTGCAGGACTTTCCTGCGAACCGCGTCGCTCCTCCCTGGCTCCCGGATTCTGTGCTAGGAGCGGAGAACTCCCTCTAGATGTAGTTGGACAAGAAGAACTCCCCTCCCCTCCCCCGTGACCATTGCCCATGCTGGCTGCGACTCGTGAGGGTTGGTCCACCGGTTCCCCACACCTGTTGTAGACCACCCTCACCTTGGGACTCTTCAGGTAGGCTTCCGCTGGGCATGATCCCTGCAGGTGTTTGTCCTGCAGAGAGCGCCTGCTGAATCTTCCTATTGTCCCCCGAATGACTACTCCAAGCTGACCCTAAACGAGGGATACCTGTTTCTAAAGCCAGAGTCCGTAACAGATTCTTTGTTTTCCCTTAGGATCCATCTTCTGACCAGTATAGCTTTGCTTCCCTTGGGAATGGCCAAATGAGCCAAGCTGGCAGTAGGAGGAGTCACACGCACCGCTGCTGTGGCAAACTGGCCACACGCTTTTGGAGAATTCAGGAGCATCGTGTTTCAGAAGACTATCGGCCTCAGGCGATGTGGTAGAATGGTGGATGGAGTCTGGTTGAAGGACAGGCGGGGAGTGTGAGTTAAGACAAAGGTGTTGGAGGAGAGCAGGTGAAGGGGGATCAGAGAGAGAAAGCAATGGTGAAATGCGGGTGGTTAGGAGAGCTGCTGAAAAAGTTATCGGGTAGAATGATTATTTCTGATTGATTATCAAGTGACCGCTATTTCTGGATGTTACAACCCAGAAGCAAACTTATGTTCACCAATTTAATTACCTGTTTCTAGTCCGGGTGAATTCTGTGAATAGTGTCTCAACCACGTGCTGGCTTTGAATTATGCAGCCTATAAATGGGAGTCCTGTTGCTCTTGGAAAATCTGTAGGTTGTGGCAGCAAGTTGGTTACTGGGAAGTCTGGACTCTGTGGACAGGCTGGCCACATGGCCACGGGGAGAGCCCTGGGCAGATAAGCAAAAGGAGGCTGACGCTGCATGGCTGATCCGTGCGTGCGTGAGTGGAGTCCTTCGAGAGCACGACCACAGGCCTCATCTACAAGAATTCGGCTTTACGCCTGGTTAGCCGATTATGCGCATATTCACAGAAGCGCTTTATCGTAAATGCTTGTATGCAGGAGGTAATTGAGCACTCAACGGGTGACCTTACCGGTTGTTTGAAATGCGCTTTACAAGTAGTTAATGCGGAGAATCGCTTGTTCACATAGTCAAAATGCACTTTAATGGTCGGAGCAAAATAAAACGCGCTATTTAACGCGCATTCGATAATGCGCATAATCGGATGTTTAAAGCGCCTCTACGCCCGATTTGCGCCTTGAAAGAGCTTTAAATGCCTCTTGTAGAGGCAGCCTCAGCAGCGTTGGTTCCAGCAGCTGGGCTCACTGAAGCCCCTCCCCCCGCCTCCACCACCAGCGCCATCTTTAGCAAAGGAATCTGGTGTTTCCCAGACTCCTGCCCTGCTCCCCTGGCACCCCATTCCGTGACAGCCTTTTCCCCCTGCTGGCTTAAAATTACTGTCTTTACCACCCACTCATTTACCTGGACCAAGGTTTCCCACTCAACAGAATTAAGAGATAAAATCCTGAGGTGTCAGAGTGAACTTCTGTCCTTCTAGACTGCAGAAGGAGAATACAATTTTAAAAAGTTATAAAATTAAGAACTTCCAGCAAATCAAAAATTCCCCAGAGAGAGAGAGAGTTATTTTGCCCATTCCATTTTTCTATTTCAAGGAGTTTTGTGTCAAGGAGCATAAAATGTGATCTGCTGTCTGAAATTGAACAGTCCACTGTACTGAATAACTTAATCAATGACCTCTAGAGACTAGAGCCTTGGAAGGGCCTGAAATAAAACCATGCAGTAGCACTTTTGTTTGTCTTGGGGAGTATAATGAATGGGGAATCTGACATCGCAAGGCCTACCAGCTGGCAGTGCCCTCGAGGAGCCAAGTGGGCAGGGTTGCAGCGGTGAGCAGGCAGGTCTTGTCCCAAAGCCCCTCTTGGGAATGGCAGCCCTGAATTTCAAGGCTCACTTGTTGTTTTCCCGGTCTTGGAACTAGGCCCCTGGAACTAGGCCCCGTTCTCTCCTGATAACCATCTCTCTGGGTCATCACCTCTACTTATTTTCTTTGTCAGTTCCTTCCCTGTCACAAGCACCCATTGTTCCAAAGCAGGTCACCTCCTTCTATTCTTGACACAGAAGATAGCTCTTGAACACTGCAGAACAAACAGTTGCCTACTGTTTTATACTTCTGCCGCACAGAACTCGACTTTAAACATGCACTGCATTTGGAAACCCAAAAGTCATCAGGATTCTTTTTCCAACCCTCCTATCTAAAATGTAGGACCCTTTTTAGCAACTACCCAAGTTAGCATGTATGTAAGTGACCAATGTTAATTGAAGGGAGAGCTGAAATTGTCCAGACACAAACAGGAAGATCTTCTCGCTGCATCACAGCTGCCTGTCATTTTGGCTCGGTCTACAACACCGGGGCACTTCTGATGACGTTGCCCTTTGTTCCTCATTGCTGTGTACAGCCAATGCTTGGTAAACTTTGTGGGTTGCACCCTCGCTACACTGGTTTTGGGGTCCTTCTCACTATGTGGCTATATTTGAATTAAAGCAGAGTTATGCAAAGGCAGACAAAAACAACTTTTATATGATGTTAAATACACACGGGTTTGCAAGATTAGAGGAGGAAAGCCAAGGCTTATCTGATAACTAAATAGATAATATATGCACACACACAACAAATGCGAGGGGAATGAAAAGTAATAGCCTATTAATGAAAGTGTCTAAAAATCTAAACATGTCCTTTCAAAAGAGAACCAACCCACCCACCCACCCCGGCAAAACAACAGCTAAGATGGAATAAAATGCAACTGTTTCTCTAATAGCACAATCCTAGGCATATCTACTCAAAGGTAACTTCCAATGAGGCTTACTCCCAGGTAAGTGAGTATTCAATTGCAGTCTAAATTAGCTTTCCTAGTGCTAAAGGGACATACCAATAAAGCTGGTACCTCTGTGAGAAGCACCAATTTTCACATTCAAAAAAACCCTCAGAACTAGTGCCCAAATTGCAAGCTGCATCTAATGGAAGAGAAATTGCCTGAAGTTGGGCCCTCCAGCTTCAAGCTGCACCCATCCTTAAAATCCACTCCCCAGATCTTCAAAACCAGAGCTTGCTGCTTACTAAAATGTTTGAGGAGAAACAGCCACATTCCCAGTTGAGATGAAATATCCTTTGCAAAATATAAAAAGCAAAGTTGAAATCCAGACATGTTGGTGTCTGAAGCAGAAAATCCAAATTAACCGGAGATAAAATTCAGGGAATGTTCTCTTGTACAAGCCCCACTGAAATAAGTAGGGCCTGCACTAGTGCACGACTGTGCCCCATGGCTCAAACCTGTCTCTTCTACTCTGACACCCTTCATGGCACCCAGCCTCAACTGTCTGGAGCAATCATCGTTCTTTTTCCCACAATAAGCACAACATCCAGACCCTCTATACCATGGCAAATTTCAGGAGTGCAATGAGGAGGTTGCAGAAGATGCCAGGACTCTTGCCTGCCCCCAACATGCCTGTGGTTGGCATGTAGCCACCTCCATTCCAGAAGTTTGGATGCAGAGAGGCAAGGACAGTTCTTAAGTGCTGGTTACCATGTGGCACAGCTCATAGCTGATTGGGATTGCAAATTGTCTTGCCCTTTAGGACTGAGCACAGATACTCTGACTGAAGGCACACGATCTCAGCATGGATGCTGGATACTGGAGACGTGGTTGCAGCTGCACTAGGCAACTGCCAAATCTGGCCCAAGCCCAAAATAGCACCCACAATGCACTGGGCCAAAGGAATAGGAGGCAGCAGCATCTGTGGAGAGGATTCTGTGGTCGTCTTCACCAGCCACTCAGTTCCCACCAGCGCTGGGCTGGGCTGGGGTGTCCTGGTTCCCAGATCCAGGCAGGGTGAGGGAAAGAACAATAGCAAGGATGAGGATGAGGGTCCCTGTGATGAGCACCCCCAGAATGATCTTGCATTTCATGTTCTCCCAGCGCTTCTTCTCGGCCACAGTTTTTGCTGTCTTGCAGAAGGCAGAGCTCTAGAACAGAACACAAAAGGGATGGCACCCTCTTTTAAATATGTATATATTACACCCCAATATCCCACTCTTCTATGGGGCTCTCGGCAGTCTCCCATCCAAGTGACTGATCGAGGCCACACCCATTTAGCTTTAACCATATGAGGGGAAAGCCCCAGGATTGCTCTGTGGTGGTGCTAGGGTCATTTATATGACGCAGCAGCCATTGCGGAGCCATCTCAGGTCTTTCCCCCAAAGATCTGAATTTAAAAAGTCGGGGATTTATCCTGAGGGTTTATTTTGTCCTGTGGAGCAAGGCGAAGCCGGCTCGTCTGTGTCTGTTGTCTTGCTCCAGTGTTGCAGCAGAGGCTTGGCCAGCCAGTGGAGACCCGTGATTGGTCGCTGTCGGCCAAACAGGAAGAAGGAGGAGGGCCGGCAAGCCAAATGGCCCTGGGATGCCTCTGTGCTTGGGGGACTCAAACTGCACAAGGTAGGGAGAAGGAGGAGTGCTCAGAGAGCAGTTGCTTTCCATGGACAGCGATGGGGTTGGGGGGCGACCAGAGGAGCTAAGCCAGAGCTCCCAGCCAGCTCGAGAAGACTTGGCAGAGTGGCTCCCCACCCCCATCGATACAACCTCCTGCACTCACTCCTTCGCGTGGGGACAACCCTGCAGGAGTGCAAACGCGGGCTGCTGCAGGCTTGTGGCGCCAATGCACCATCGTCAAGACAGGCCCCAGGCCAAGAAGCCAACAGGTGCTCCCAGGCTTTTCCCTGAGCAACCGAGGCCGAGGACAGGTCTGCCGCACCGGCTTCGCTTCTGCAGCGGCATTGCACAAAAGGGAATCGGTGCAGTGTTGGAGGAGGCGGAATGCAGGACTCGGAGTGTCTTGGCTCTCACAGAATGCAAAAACTTGGGGAGCTTTCCTGTCACAGAGGCTGTGAAGATGGGCTTGTTGAGATACGTAGGCCCTGCCCAGGGCTGTTGTGCATAGGCTGTGAAAGCTCAGGATGCAGCAGCAGGCACACGGACATCAGAAGCTGCCTTGCTCCATCCATCCCAGTCTTGACTGGCAGCAGCGGCTCTCTGGGGCTTCAGGCAGGATTCTTTTCCTGGCTCTACCTGGAGATAGCATTGGAGTCGATCCTGGGCCTTCTGCAAAGCAGGTGCTCTAGCACTGTGCTGAGGCCCTCCTGGGCTGAATTTAGCTTCGTGAAGTCCAAACCAGGTGTCATAGGAGCAGACTCGGGGCCCAGGCCCCACACTTGCTGAGATCTGCCGGGGGGCACATATAGGGGAGAATTGGCAGGGTGGAGGGTGGTATCCAATCCCTCCTGTACAACCACCACCACCACCACCACCACTTCCTCTTGCAATGTCTCTCCTGGGGCTATATCTCTCCACCCAGAATTGTTTTTGGTTTAAGAGCCTGGCTGGGGAAATAAAACTGAGGCATTTGCCAGAGACAGGTGGTGTTGGTGAGAGAATTAATGGGGGGGGGAATCCCTCCCCCCAGGCCTCACTTCCCTTAGTGTTATGAGGGAAGCGTCGGGTGGGGATACCCATGTTTCCATTGCAACATCAAGTTTTGGCCCTGAGAATATTAACGTTCCTTTTGTTTTTAAAAGGGAAATGAAACTCGTTGCAAAGCGATGCTTAAAAGCATCTGCTTTAAATCTCAGAAGCCAGAAAGAGTTTCTAGCCATTGTGGGCAGAGGCGGATTCCATGCCCTGCAGAGCCCATTACTCTTCCCCGTGAGCAGCAAAGCAAAACCAGGATAAATGAAGCAAAATAGTAAAACGCAGCTGGATTAATTGTGCAGAGTGAGGGTCAAAGCCCCTCTATGTGGCTTGGAGGGTGACTCTCGCATCTCAACAACGAATCCCTGCTAGCCGTGATTCTCCCATCTTGCTGTGTGAAGAAAGTCCCTGTGCCCTGGACCGTCGGAGGGTGTTTCGCAACGTGGCTGCATGTCCCCACCACGTCCTACCTGGTTATGAAGTTCATCTGCCCTTTCATCCAGGTCACGAAGCTTGCCATCACGTTCCAGCACCTTATTGTAGTTATCGAGCATGATCACGGTCACCTGCTCTGCCTCCTCCTGGCATTGCTTCAACTTATCTTCTGCCTGCCAAAAGAGAAGGGTTGATCAGGACAGCAGGAGCAGAGCCCCTCAGGGGCAAAACGCAGCACAAACCAGGGCTGGGTTGGAACAGTTTGCTGCCCTTCCAAATGTCAAAGGGCTTTTTCGCATAGCCACGGGCTAGGTGCAGACTAGGTGCAGACAGAGGCTTTGGAAGGTGTGAACAAACCAACATGACTTAAGCCGGTGATGGGTGGTTGGGGCAGTGCTGCCTGGTGTTCAGCCATACAATCTTCTGTTCAGGACTGAAACAGTTGGTCTCCTGCAGCCTGAGACATCACAAAGCCATTCCTTCCTCTTCCCCAAAGTACTTTTCAGACTGTGTTAAAACTGTCTTTCCTTCGTAATGTAAATGCACCATTTTAAATTAAGGAGAGGTTAGAACAACCAGTGGAATGAGCACCTAAATTGCTGGTTTATTTGTATTACAAAACCAGGAGTAAAGTGTTTCTCTCTTGGTCAGGGGAGGGAGAAGGGAAATGCTGCACTTGCTGATTAAATTTCATGTATTATAGAATGTATATGCAGTTCTTCAGCACCCAACAAGGCATAAAATAAATTAAGGGCAAAAAAAAGGAGAGAAGCAGGTTCTCAGAATGCAGAGATACTTTATTTTCAAGCCCAATGCATTTTGGCCTATGTTGTTTTTTAAAGGCCTTCTTTAGGGGGTTGGTAAGAGATGTCTGCATAAAACTCTTAGCAGGATGATAGTCGCCTATGATATTCACTGGTGACTTGAGGAAATGTAATCATTCCAGGGCCCTCTTTATATTTCATCAGTTGCCAGTGAATATCATATTTGCAAGTCTCGGTGATGGCTGTAGCGGGGAAGCAGAAAGTGCAGAAAGTGGCGGCACCATTTGCAAGAAGCTGAATTAGAATTTACTTCTCTGTGAAGGAAAAAGGAAAATAAAATGCTGACCGGTCAGCTGAAGTACTCTGCTTTCTGCAGTTGGCCAGCGGAACACCCGATGAGCTGACCCAAGTCCAAACCAGCAGGGAATGCAAACTCCGCCAGGGTACTTCCTTGGCCTTTCTTAGCAGTAGCTGGGCTGGCAGCCAAAGACCCTGAGGCATAAATTCCAGCCCAGGCCAGCCTCCGCCAGGCCCGGCCAGCATTGCACTGGGGAGAATTTCCCAGAAAGAATGGAAGTTGAAGGTCACTGGATAGGCAGGCTCAGGAAAAAGAGCTTCTCTGAGTCACTGAGCTTGACAGGAGCAGAACACACTGATGCAAAAATGGGACGGAGGGATGGTCATATGTTACGGAAAGGGGGGGGACATGTGTCTCGTCCTCTCAGGCGTTGTTGGCCTCTCCCACTCCCATCCAGGCCTGTCTGCAAGACAAATGGTCAGACACAATAGGCGCTGGAGTCCCAACAACATCCCTGTGCTATAGCCTGGCATAGCGCGTGACTAGTGGGGCCTGGCTAGCCCTCAGAAAGCTTTGGCTGTTGGGCAGTATAGAAAAGCAGTAAACAAACAAACAAACAAACAAAATGACCAATATTTACATGGGCTTCCACATGCCCTAACTGTCCCTTAGCACATGATAAGAACAATATTTGTTTCATTTCAAATGCCTGGTATGTGGCCCTCTGTAGCTGATACCAGGTGCCGGGCCTGGGAGGTAACCCTAGGCTGACCATCTGAAAAGGAGGACAGGGCTCCTATAACTTTAACCGTTGTAGAGAAGAGGGAATTTCAGCCAGTGTCATTTGTATGCAATTAGTTCCTGGTGAAATTCCCTCTTCATCACAACAGTTAAAGTTGCAGGGGCCCTGCCTTCTTTTGTATATGGTCACTCTAGTATAGTGCCTGCACCTTTAACTGTGGTGATGAAGAGGGAATTTTACCAGGAACTAATTGCATACAAATGACACTGGCTGAAATTCCCTTTTCTCTACAACAGTTAAAGTTACATGAGCCCTGTCCTCCTTTTCAGATGGTCAGCCTAGGTAACCCTATCGGTGCATCAAACACGCACACCGGTCATATTGGCCCTTCCTTCTATCTCTCTCCTCGCCTTGCCAACTCCCTCATGGAGTCCAAGAAGCAAACGGTGCTTGGGAAGGCTCATCCACGCCAACCAACACATTCCTCAGACTAGGTGCTAGAACAGGGAATGAGATGGGGGGCAGCTGCCCAATGGCACCAGAGGGAATTCTCAGCCCCACCCGCCCCCACCCACACAAAAGTTGTCACCCCAGAAGAGCTCTGGCTATAGCCACCAGCTGATGTGCAGGTGTCTTTTGTTTCCAGAAAGCTGAAGGTACCTAGCAAGTTTAAGAGCCCTTGTAGACCTGCTGGGTATCTTCAGCTTCTTGGGAACAAAACAGACATGCATGTCAGCCTGTACAAGAATCCCTGCAGGAATCTTTCCTTTTAACTATTTTCTGCTTACGGCCAGATAGGGAGTGCAGTGGTGCCCTTGTCCTGAAGGCCCTCTGCCAGCAGGAGAGGAAACCCATCAGGACCTCTCCGACACACCAGGAAGCAGGCCGGTCATTCAAGCATTGGGCTTCCTCTGGGCAGGAGGGACTGACCTGCAATCAGGGATGTTTACTTCAGCCAGCCCAGTTCCCACTGTTTATTGTAGATAAATGTGATTGAGTAGGAGACTGAGCAGGACAAACGAGCCTGGACAGGATACAGCTCAGATGCTAAGAGACCACAAGGGAATTAGTTCTGCAGAAGTTATTCTTAGCGGAACCCATACATCTTCTGAATCACATCCCTACCAACATTGTCATAGTTGGCTGACACTGAGAATACCTCAACATCCCACTGTTTTTCCTGGGATGGGGAGGAAGATGGCAGAAAACTGGTTGAGTGCACAAGCTGTAAGTTTGGGGCAGCTTCTCCCCCTCCAAAAACCAACAGGTGAGAGGTAGGCTAACCCATTCATTCATGTGCCATCCCAATATAACCTTAGGCACGGCATGGCACATTCTCTCTTTCAGCCTGAGTCCCCTGACTGAAAAGCGGGGATACAACTAATCCTGCCGTGTATGGATGACTGCTGTCTCCACCCTGAAACCGATGTTCGAGGGCCGCGATCAAGACGGTAAAGACAAACAGGTTCCAGAACAGAGGGCAGTGTTGCTGGAGAGACTGCCCATGGTCTGGAGAACTCAACACAGCTGTAAATGATGGGGTTACTGTTCCCCTATCTGATCACATGGATCTAGGCTTGCTTCTGGAGGAGCAAGGGGCATTGTTGCTCAAAGTGCTTTATTCCAACTGGCCTTAATAAGAAGGCTCCTGCCTTTTTTGGACAGGGCTGACCTTGCCCTGCTGATGGATGCATCTGTCACGTTCAGGCTTGGCTAGTGGCATAAGCTCCGCATGGTGGGGCTGCCCTTGAAGGGACTAAGAAGCTTCAAATGGTGCAGAATGTAGCCATATACTTACAACCCCATGCGTGCACAGTACATTTCGTTAGCGTGTGCACGCAGGGGATTTTATTTATTTTTTAGTGGCAAACATTTATCAGTCATGAAGGACATTGTTTTTATTCATTTATTTATTAAACACTGTAGACACTGATGCTCCACTCTGCGTTTGGCTTTGAGGGCTGTTGGGGGGGAGGGGGAAGAGGGGACGCTCCTCAAGCCCCAGCACTGGTGGGGTTTTGTGGTAACACTGGCTGGAGGAGGAGCTTACGGGGCGATATTAGACTTCAGAGGCCTTCCTCCTGGCCTCTTTGAAGTGCAACGAGGCTCCAAGCAGAGTGATTCTTTTTTGCTTCTGCTGCTGGGAGCAACGGTGCTCTCTCAGAGGCTGTGGTTCTTCAGTGTGGCAGCAGAGCATCTGGAGGGCAGCTGAAGGGCTATTCCTGCTGCATCTGGATCCCCTCTGGATCCCTACTCACAGGCCCCCTCAATTCAGCGCTTATTGCTCGAGACATTAGGGTGTGCCTGGGCACACCTGGCACACCCCTTGCGGACACCTATGGTTACAACAGAAGTGGGCAGGAACACACAGAAAGCCTGTTGTTGAGTCAACTGTACTGGCTACCTGTTGATGCCTTGAGGGCCAATTCAAGGTGCAAGTCATGACCTTTAATGCCCAGCAGAGCCTGGGATCCAAATCCTAAATGAATGGACGCTCTCTAGAACTGCCTGGGCACCAAATGCCTGTGAGTAGGCAGGTCATGCTCACGGTTCCATGACTGCCTTGGATTAAGACTGTAGCAGCAAGGAGCAGCCTCCCCCCAAGGCACCCTAGCTGAGGCAGTGAGGACAAAGGTCTTCACCACTGTGGAGTGGTGGGAGCATTTTAATTTCTTTTACTATACAGATAATTGTTAGCTTTTCTAAATGTAATTTTAAGATGTTTTATTTTATTTCTGTATTATTTTTTGTTATGTGCTTTGAATCTTTGGAGAAAGTGATTTACAAATATTTTTAGTGAAATACAGTATTACTGAGACAATGTAAATGAGATGCTGTGAACAGAAATAATGATTATCACAATATATTTGCTGCAGACTCTTACAGAGTGGGGGGGGACTGCATTGGCCCCTGCACAACCCTTTGAGGGGCCACACAAGTAGGTGGGCTGGATGGTGAGTGAGGAACAGTCAGTGGGGCCAGAACATATGCACATGCACACTCAAACTCATTCACAGAATCATGGAATCATAGAATAGTAGAGCTGGAAGGGGCCAATAAGGCCATCGAGTCCAACCCCCCTGCTCAATGGAGGAATCCACTTTAAAGCATCCCTGACAAATGGTTGTCCAGCTGCCTCTTGAATGCCTCTAATGTGGGAGAGCCCACCACCTCCCTAAGTCATAGGATCCATTGTCTTACTGCTCTAACAGTCAAGAAGTTTTTCCTGATGTCCGGCCGGAATCTGGCTTCCTGTAACTTGAGCCCATTATTCTGCGTCCTGCACTCTGGGTTGATCGAGAAGAGATCCTGGCCCTCCTTTGTGTGACAACCTTTCAAGTCTTTGAAGAGTGCTATCATGTCTCCCCTCAGTCTCCTCTTCTCCAGGCTAAACATGCCAAATTCTTTCAGTCTCTCCTCATAGGACACCCATTCTCTCTCTTTCTCTCTCTCTCTCTCTCTCTCTCACACACACACACACACACACACACACACACAGGAGAACTGGGAAGGGATTTTTAATGTCTCTCCCCTGCCCCAGCCTTATCAAGATCACAGTTTCCCTGCTGCTATTACTGCCTCTTCCCTCCCCCAGCATCCTGGATCTGCTCCCTGCAACCCTGCTGATGGCTGATCCACACAGATAGTGGCTGTGGGTTGCCCATATGGACTATATAGGAATACATATGTAGTTAGTAGATGTATTGCGGGTAAGAAATAAATTATTATTATTATTATTATTATTATTATAAGGCAGCTTACAACAGATCTCTCTCTCACACACACCACACACAAACCCACACCACACATCCAGCCCTTAGTTCCATGGCCGATGGGTGGGTGGGAATCCCAGAACAACTGAGAGTTTTCCATATCTATTTATCCACTCCCTAAGTATCAGCTAGGTGGAGTCACTTTGACATGGGAAATAAGAAACAGATCAAACTAACTTAGTGTGTGCATCTCTGTAGCAGAGGAAACCCACACACCCTCCCTCCAAAGTGGCTACATATTGTAGAAAACATTTATTAATTATGTCTAAAAGGTGGGCAAACATTTGAACTATGGCTTCCATGCTGGAGTCCGTCGGGTCTCTCAAAACCAACATTTTCTACCCAGTAAAGTATAATAAGTTAAGTAAAACTGGGGAGTTCTCTTGCCCAAGACTGGGAGTTATAGAAAACCCAGTTCAAACCTTTGTCTCAGTCCTTCACCTGCAAGATGGGGATAATAACACCAATCCACCTGACATGGTTGTTGTGAGAATTACTAAGCTAACTTTGAACATTTGAGACCCAACATATATTAAATATCACGGGAAGAGACCTTTGTAGGCAGAAGGCTTCATATTAAGCCCTGCACACCTTTGGTGAAAAGAATCTCAGCAGGGCAGGAAAAGAACATGGAGAAGCTCAGAACAGAAAGTCCTGGTCTGGAGTGCCAGATGGTGGCCCCTCCCTCCTCCTCCTCCTCCTCCTCCTCCCCCCCCTTCACATTTGCTCACCCACCAGCTGAGGGTGGGAAGGAGCACCAGCCGCAGCCGCAGCCGCTGTCTTCTCAGTCTTGGCTCCCTTACACAGGCAGAGCAGCAGCATCAGGTGGTCGAGTTGTTCTGAGTAAGCAGAGTGGACTGTACCACTCCAAGTGACACATGGGGGGGGAGGGTGAGGGAAATCACATTTGTCCATGTTCTCCATCCCAGAAGGGGAGGGAACAAATAGCCTTTCTGTGTTGGTTTTCTACTTGTAGTGAATTTCCACACAAGAGGACAGCATTCACACATGGAGTCTCCTGCCTGTACTCCGAAGCAGTGTGGCCCACCACCTTGGCTGCAGGTGTATAGATGGCCCTGAACAGGTAAACGGGCAGCAGCACTGAAGAGGAGGAGGAGGAGGTTGACACACACGGACCGAGACCGGCCCTAAATGAAACGCCTGGAGCTCCAGGCAGCACTCTCCAGCAAGATTCAATGGAAGGCAGCGCCAGAGGTTCGACAGGGGTCTCTCTGGGGAGGGGCAGTGAGGGATGGCAAAAGGTCTTCCCGGCTGCTGCTGGCAGCTAACTCCCGCTTCCCAGAAGACCTGCACTGCTCCTTTGACAAGAAGTGACCAGGCAGGGAGAGAGAGAGAGAGAGAGAGAGAGCTGGGCTTCTGGGGCAATGGGCAGCAAGCGCTCTCTGCTGCGTAGGATGCGCCTCGCTGGGACATCGGATTTGGGGAGCAATCCTACGCAGGTTTAGACAGGAAAAAAAGTCCTACAACTCCCAGCATAGCCATGCATAGGATTGCAGCCTTCCTGAGTTTTATTACACCATTAAAAACACACACACAACTTCTACTCCGCTATATCCTGAAAATTTCAAACATGCTGCGAAAAATAAAAATTAAACAATACAATAATGTCATGTAAGCCAAGCGCAACCAGAACACCGCCTTGACGGCTTTTTCAGTAAAATGGCAATAATAAAACAAAACACAGTGGAAGAGGTCAAGCCTCCCCCCCCCCCCCCAGCCGACCCCTGCGGTCGCTGAAACCGGCCGGGCACGTCGCGCCTTCGGGAGCCGGCAGGGAGGCGACCGGGAAAGCGCTCCGCAGCCGCAGAACGTACTCGGCTGGACAGAAGAGCTGCCGGCTTCGGCTGAATGAGCCCACCGGAGCGTCATCGCACGGGAGCTTTCATGCATCTCTGCCGCGACTTTGGTCCACTTTTTCAGCGCTGGGCCGGCATGACGTCGTCCCCGTCGCGCTGTCCTCTCGCCCTGAGCGAGTCCAGCGCTGAAAAAGTGGATCAAAGTCGCGACAGAGGTGCACGAAACCTCCCGTGTGATGACGACGCTCCACACCGGGCTCAGGGAAACGTCCTACCAAGTCCTCAACGTGCGTGGATGGCGGCCTCCGTTCCGCGCGCCGGACGTTTGCGGCGGGAGAGCCAGGTCCTGCTCCGCCCCGGCTCCGGCACAGCGGCGGCGCGGGCCGAGGCGGCGGTGCCGGGACAGCCGGCCCAGAGCCCCGCGCACGGCCAGCCCTCTTCCCAGGACCGGCGGGCGCGTTCCCTCGGAAGGCGACCCGCCCCCCGCCGGCGAGACAAGCGCACCGGCCCCCCGGGGAGGAGGCCACTCGGTCCCCCCCTGCCCCGGGTGGCGCCCCGCGGCTGCCCTTACCATGGCGGCGCGGTCCGCCGGGGAGGTCCGGGCACGGCGTGGGACGAGCAGGCGGCCGACGGGCGTCTCCGGCTTGGGCTCCTGGGCTCGGTGGCGACCCGCGGCGGCGTCCTCCTGCCCCCCTCGCTCCTGGCGCACCACCCGGGGCCGGAGAGCGCGAGCGGGCGGGCGGACAAACAACTCCCTCCGCGTCGTCCTTTCGCTTTCCTTCGCAGCCCTCCGGGGAGGGGGGGAGGCGGGGAGGGCGGCGCGTTCGCACGACGACGGGCAGCGCGGGACCCCCGGAAGCGGGAGCAGCAGCTCCGCGGCCCCGCCGAGCTCCGGCCCGCCCCGGACCCACGCTCACAGGCCCCTGCGGCGCGGCAGAGCGCAGCCCGGGCCGGCCGCTGACTCCGAAGAAGCCGACAGAAGACAGGGCAGCGTGGCGCGGAGGCAGCCGCGTGTCCTGGGCCAAAGGCCCACGGCCAGCTGCCCAGCCGGCCTCGCCGGGCTGCCCCCGCCCTCCCCAGGCCGGCCAGGCCCACCCCGCAGGGCTGTGGGGGGGAGAACAGGGGGAACCCCCACCCCCTGCGTCCTCCTCGGCTCGGTCCGGCGTGCAGCCTTTGGCCTGGATGCGGCTTCTGTTGCAAATTAGGGTCGTAACGACCTCTTGCTGCTGCTGCTGCTGCTGCGACGGGCCATGGAAGTCCGCGCATTTCGCCGTCCCGCATCGGCGGCAGAAAGGTCAGGAGGCGGCCACCTGAGGGCGAGCTGGTGTCAACTGGGGCTTCTCCTCCTACATTTATGGCACACCAAACACCTAGCGGGATCATCGTAGGGCCGGGAACGGGCGGCGGACAGGGAACCGAGGAGGCTGAAGTTGGTTCCTCGTTCTCAGTTCCCACAAGAGAACTCAGAGCCTATCTACACTACTTCCTTAAAACGGTTTAAAACGGTTGATCACAGTTTTGAGAACTGTTGGGGCCCAGGCCACAGAGCTCCATATACAGTTTTCAAAACGGTTTCAACGTGTTTTATCCGGCATGCGTAGATAGGCTCAGTCAGGAAACGGAAGACGAGCCTCAGATCATGTAAATGTTCTTGCAGCTTCTAGCAGCTACTTGTTCAAGAACTGCGTGGGGTCATTGATCTCCCAGATCAGATTCCCCCTTGAAGATAAACAATACTCAAAAGAACGGGTGCTGTGCACCTCAAATGAAGCTGTGGGCCACTTCAAATCAAGTTTTAGGGGTTCTTTTGATTGCTGGTTCTTACAGTACTCTACATGAGTGCTGTAAGAACCAGCAATGAAAGGCAGCACCCAACATGAGGGCTTTTGAATACGGTTTTTGGGTTTATCAAAGCCCACTGTTGTGCCATGGATTGAAAAGCAGGCCTTGGGCTAGCAGGCAAATATTGTTTTTTTCTGTTCATACTAGTGCTGAGTGGCCATAATGTTGCAGGGAGTAGAGGGGAGGGTGAGGAAGAGGTAGATTCCTCTCCTGAGAAGACTTCCAGGGTTGTCGCTCTACAGCCCTACTCACACACACCCTCCCTGCAAGGCCTCACATGGTGCAGGCAGAGCAACAACCTGGGTGTTTCCATTGCACTCTTGCACCCACCCTGGGACTTTCAGCAGGGCAGTAAGGCTGTCAGGGTGTCATAGGGTGTGCATGTGACTTGTGTTATTGATAAGAATTCGTTGTATTTTATAGGAGCGCTATTCCTAGTTACCTGTGTGTACTGACTGGCAGTGATCAGTAACAGATGTGATTAGTTCTGTGTTGGTCTGAGATAACGGAATAATAGAATGTAGTCTTGGAAATGAAAGAATGCTGCCACAAGCAGGCTAGTTAGGTACAGAAGCAGCTTCTGAGCTTAGCGGAGATATTTTCATCTAGGTGTTACTGGTGTCAATGGCAAACCAGGTTGCATTAAGAGAAATAGGTATGGCTAGGTCCAAACTTAGGTTGAGGCAAAGGTTTGATCTGATTGCTCAGAGAGATCCTGGGAGAATGGCAATCCTGCCAAACACAATGACAGGGCCGGATTAAGGCCAGCGGATGCCCTAAGCACAACCCAATAATGGTGCCCCCTTGGCCCCCCCTTCCATTGCTTAGCCAGCAAGTCATTAAGACCCCATAAGTGCTGGAGGTGAAATAAGACATTAAAAACTCAGTTTTCTTCAAGGCCACCATCCCCCGCGCCAGAACACACAATGATATTAAATATAAGCTGTTTTTTAATTATATTTATATATTCCTTAAAATGAGATGGCGGCAGCTATGGGACCGGTACTTTGTGGTGCCCCCCTTCCCTTCCCTTGGTTCCCTAAGCACGGGCTTATATGGCTTCATGGTTCATCCAGGGCTGCACGATGACCTCAGCTTTGCAAACCATGCTTGCAAGATATGTAACCTATATGATGTGAATGATGACTGCTTTGTTCATTGAGAGGAGTAGAACCTTCATTTGACTAAGAAATATGCTAGGCACAATTCCTATTATGCATCTATTCATCACAATTGCATTACCTGTAACAATGTGTTTTGCTTGTTCCATCATTTCAAAGATTTGTTATTCTCTAATACTGTTTGAACAATAAATGCATATTTTATGGTACTACTTTGTGTTATTTGGCTTGAAGGGGGTTTCCAGAACCCATACAACTTAATTCTTCAGCCCAGAACAGTCAGCTGAGATTCATACATCTGTTGCTGAGTGGAGTCTGTCCATACAGCCACCGTTTTCTCTCTTGGTCAAGTGAGCCGCAGACAAGCTTGTTCAAAGCAGAGAAGTGAACTAGCCAGATGGAGTAGGGAGGCGTTACCTGTCTCAAAGAGGCCACTTTCAGGTACAAACACCCACAAATCCCTTTTGGGAGTGAAACGCCACCAAGCATAACTTTTTTCCGCAATCTCCCTAACATGCAGTAGAGGCTTCTTACCACCAATTACCTTCTCTAGCAAAACTTCCCATCTCTTGGGCTGAGGAGAGAACATTAGGGAATAATAGCAGGCTTCTCTTCCTGGAGCCATGACAGCTACGTTTCGCACAGCCACCCGCTGGGATCTGGCCTGCAACTCAATCACAATTAGGCCATGTGTGTCAGGTAGGCCTAGAGCCAGACTGGTTCCAAAGACAGGGGTCAGGCTAGGGCAGCTCTCAGAGGATCCATTCAGCATTGCCAAGTACCAGTGCACAGCAGGCAAGGTCTGTTGTGGGACCGACAGGTGTTCAAAGCACTGAACGTGAGCTTTCATGGTGCACAGAACTTTTCTTCAAGCGTAGGCATTGAGGAGCAACAATCAATGATAGAAATCAGAAGATGAAGTTCCAAATGTATTCATGTTTAGATTGAACGTTCTTTCAGAAGTTCACACCTGAACTATGTCTCTGTTCCAAGGAACAGGTGCTTCAATTTAACAAGCACTGGACACACCAACTGCTGCTTCTTTCTCCTTGACCAAACAAGAAGCAGCCGGAGTTTGGCGTCTTCGTTCAGTAGCATGCACTGCTGTTCCTCAACTGCTTGTTCATGCCAATGTTGCCAGAATAGCCCCCGCCCTATCCCAGAAAGCACCTGTCCACCAGAGATGCACTACTGCATCTCCAGAAACTAGAACTCTGGGATATCTGTAGATGACCACAGAGCTTGAGTCTTTCACAAGTCAAAAGTGGTGACTCCTTGCAAGTTAGAGAGTGCACACTGGAAGTCAGGCTGGCATAATGGGGAAGTTGGTCACTAGTTCCTTTGAAAGGTACCAAGTTAACTGTTGTGCCTGTTTCTTCAAAGCTGAGACTCTGGCAACTATCAAGCCTACGTCCAAATGTCCCACTTCTGCAAATAAAACTGCCAGCCTGACAATGCCAAGGTGGTTACTGGTTCCCAGTTCCTCGTTTGTGCAGACGTTGAAAAGAGGGCTCAAACAGTTAACGAAATAAAGTAGAACCTAATGTTTATGTGCTTCTGCACCCCAAAATTAGCTTTGGGCGACCCCAAATCATATATCCCTGAGACTGAAAGACTGTCCCCTTCAAGTGAAACAATAATTCACTCCAATTTTTGCACAGCTCACATAAGTGTGTGATGATCTCTAATGGCAATGACTAATAAGGAACCCCACAATAAGCTTTGGGCCACCCTAAAGAATACACCCAGGTATCTAGGAGGTTTTCCTGAATGAGATGGCACTGAATCACATCCAGCCCAATGCTTTCTTGGGCTGCAGAGGGGCACTGTCAAGTAAGGTGCATTGCTGCTCAGTTTTACCCTGGTTGTGCGTTTATACTGTATTTTATATTATGTTTTTACACTGTTTGCTTTATATTTAAATGGTTTTAACTTTTGTAAACCATTTTGTAAACTTCGGCTATTGGGCGGTGTAGAAATGCAATAAATAAATAAATGTGGAACTAAATGTGTGCACCCCACTACAAGCTGTGAGCCACCCCAACAGAACTGGGAACTTGTAACAACTTTGGCATCATCTGACTGGCTGTTGTATTAGCAGAACCGGAGATACATTTGGGGAAAAAGCTATAGTCAGAATCCCAGGCAAGAAGAAAACAAGCGCAACAGTTAACTTGATCATCTTCCATAGCATCAGCCTCGGTGAGTGCAGGTTTTTAAGCTGCACAAATTATAAAGAGCTCTTCCAGGCTGATGTTCAAGGTAACTTTTTCTCATCAAGGTTGGTCACAAGTGCAGCAGAGGATTCATCTTCATCTGGGAAAACAGGGCAGGGCCCCTGGACACCTGTCTTGACACCTACCATGTCTCCCAGCCCCTCCCATGTCTTCAGGACTGGTGCAAGCTCTCTGAGGTGGGAGAATATGCACACACCTCCTCTGCCCCCCCATTTCTCCCAGCCACCTGCCACATCTCCCCCCCCCCGAATCTCCCCTCCACCCTGCCATGTCCCCTCCCATCTCTCCTTACCCTGCCATTGCTGCCGGCAGTATTGGTCTCCGAAGAGTGGCGTCAGCCATGAAAAGTGGCCGCTGCAGCTCTTCAGAGAGCCAGCCAGGCCCAAATGCCTAGCTCTAAGGGGGTCCTTCCTCAGAGCCAGGCGTTGTGGGAGGGGGTGTCCGAGGAGATCACCTAAACAGTTGTCTATCTGTGTCACTGTGCAATCCAACATCTATTCTTTGTTTCAGTTAGCGTGTTCAAGAGCTATAATTTGAGGATCCCTCCTGTGCATTAGTTTTGGAGCCAGGTGGAGACCTGGCGCAAGGCAGTGGCTTTAAAAAGAAGGGAACCCAAAAGGAGAGCAGCCAACTCAGGGCAAAAAAAGGAGAGAAGCAGGTTCTCAGAATGCAGAGATACTTTATTTCCAAGCCCAATAAATAAAGTATCTTTGCATTCCGAGAACCTGCTTCTCTCCTTTTTTTGCCCTTTAAAAGGAAGGGAGCACAAACTCACCTGGGCAGTAATTCCCACCCCACTAGCTGCAACGCATATATAGACTCCCAACAAGTGCTGCGTCCAACAGCTCTCTGCTCAGCCACACACATTGTCTGTGCTGCCCAGCTTTCCTACCTCCAAGGGCCGAAGCCTGGGAAGAATTTTAGAATGGCCCCGTTCAGAAGATACCTTAAACCATGGCTTAAACCATGGTATTCACCATGCAGGCCCTTTGCAGCTTTCAAGAGCCCTACAAGCCAGGAGTCAGACCCTTCGTCTACCTAATTCTGCACAGTCTGCCTTGTCGAAGAGCTGCTCTCCAAGGCCTCTGGCAGAAAAGAGCCCTTCTTTCACAACTCAGATTCCAAGGACGCAGCCTGCAACCTTATGCACACAGGGAACATAACCTACCACTGAGATGCGGCCCAGGACAGGCAGCAGGAAATTGTGCACACACCCCCGCCCCCATTTATCAGTTGCTCATTCCCCACACGTTTTTTAAAGAAAGAAATACCAAACCGGGGGCGTGGCCTAGCAGGACATGGGATAAGTCGCAAATCCTTCATCCTCCGAAAGAAGCAGTGAATTAACTGTAAATTCCCTATCCTAAAAGAGCGGTTTGTTACATACAAGTCTGCTATGGAGAGGGGAAAGCTTGCTAAAGAGACTGCAGCTGGAAGAAGATTTATGGCTTTATAACCGGCATGACTGAGGGAGGTGACGGACCGGCAGCTTTGAAGTACGGTGAAGGTAAATAAAGGACGTATATACGATTGCTGGCTGATTGAATAGACTGTAGAGAGAACAGAACGATTGCTAACACTTAGAAAAGAGACTTTTAAGCTTTGGAAAGTTTTAAGCTTTTAAGCGTTGAAAGATTGTTGGCTGTATAACTGTTCCGCTGGGAGGAGGGGCTAACTCTGCCCGACGAGAATCGAAACTAAACTCGTCAGCCTTGGCAATTAAAAGAACAATTAAAAGATTATAAGTGATTAAAAGGCTGTCCGGGAGATAGAGAAGCCAGAGGGAGTGATTGAGGTGAAGAGAAAGAAACTTTGATCCCTGGCTAGAAGTAGCTGTGTCCTTATCGGATAGGCTCGAAGGGTGCACGATTTATGAGCAAGAAGAAAATAACTTCTTGGAATAGACCCAAGGGTGATCGTCCGTCCGATAGGAGCTACAGGCTAGTCCGTACTGACAAAATGCCGGATTCTGAAAAGACAAAGAAGCAATCCCCTAGTCATGCCGGAAATGCCAGTACTAAGACTGGAACTAAGCCAGGTGCAATTCCTAAAACAACCACAGGGAGGCAAGCTGACCCAACAGATGAGCTGATTCAGAATATCCAAAAGATGCTGGATGTAGCTATATTAAAGCAGGATGGAAATATTCAGCAGGCCTTATTGAAGCAAGAAGAACGATTGGCTAAAAGGATCACCGAGTCACAACAGCAACTCTTGGCAGGCCTTCAAAAGGTGGAGAAAGAGGTTGGAGCTTTGCAGGAAGAAACTGGAGAACTAAAGGTTTTATATAAGAAGCAAGAGGAACAGCTAACGCAACAGGATTTACGGCTTATAGCGATGGAAGACAGGGACCGGAGAGCAAATTTACGCATAAGGTCTTTTGGGGAGCAGCAAGGGGAGACCCTTAATAGTATAAGAGAATTAATCTTGGCATGGGTCAAACAGTTAGTACCACAGGAAGATTGGAAAATGGAAGATATTGAGCGGGCCCATAGGGTGGGATTTGGAAAGACAAGAGAGTACCCAAGAGACATTATTGTGAAATTTGCTAATTACTACAAAAAAGAAAAATTAATGCAAGCAGTTAGAAGTCAAGGTCAACCAACGCTTCAAGCAACACCAATTCAGGTTTTCCAGGATTTGTGCCCTCAGACGGTGCAGTGGAGGAAGAGCGTTAGAATCTGCACAGCGGCATTGAAGATGAAATCGATCTCCTACAATTGGGGATATCCAGTTTTCTTGAGATTTAAGTGGAACGGGAAGCAGCAAAGAATAACATCTTGTGAGCAAGGAATCGAGCTATTGGAGAAGCTGGGCATAATGGATGCCACATCGGCTGGAGAAGAGAAGCAAGAAGAAGGCGCGGCAGGAGGGAGTAACGAATAGACTTTAATAAATATTGTAAGAGGGATAGGGAGAAGAAGAGATATGGAGGGGAGGGTAGACGTTATTCCGGAATGTTGGGCCGAGTTCCCCCCCCTAAGAGTTCTAAGAAGATTGGGACCAATGCCCAGGAAGCTGGTGAGGAGGGGGGTGAAATTGGGGGTGAATGTGGGGGGGAGGGTTAGGGAGGGGGGGGAATGGGTTACACAGAGGGAGACCGACTTAAAGACTTGTGTGAAAGAAAGAGATGGAAAATAAACTTAGATTGGCAACATTGAATGTTAAAGGGCTAGGAACAGTAATTAAAAGAAAGAGGATTGAAATGTTATTAAAGAAAAAAAAATAGATGTAATTTTTTTGCAGGAAACTCATCAGGCCAAAGATGGAGTTAATGAGCTTCGAATGAGGGAGGTGGGCGTTTATGAGAAGGCATATGGAACTTCGAAATCGAGAGGGGTGGCAATAATAATTTCAAAGATATGTGGTATAACTATTCAAAGTGTAAAGAAAGATAAAAATGGAAGGTTTCTTATTATGTTCTGCAAGTTGGGAGAAGAGGAATATGTATTGGTGAATGTTTATGCTCCAAATGGGAAACAAATGGATTTTATTGATGAAGTATTTAACGTGTTGGGAGAAGTGGGTAAAAAGCACATTGTGATGGCAGGTGACTTTAATATGGTACTAGATATAGGGAAAGATAGGGATAACATATTAAAAGATATTAAGAGGGTGGGGAAGACAGAGTTAAGCAAATTAATGGAAGGGAAAGAATTAATGGATGTGTGGAGAGTTTTAAGAGGGGAAGAAAGGAAATATACCTTCTACTCACAGAGATTTAAGAGTTATTCAAGGATAGATTACATTTTTGTAACAAAAAATATGTTACCCAAAATTATAGATTGTGATATTGGAGTTATTAAGGTTACTGACCACGCGTTAATGACAATGGACATGGAAATCAAGAAAGATTATAGACAAGCGAAGAGATGGAGATTGGATGTAAGGTTGTTGAATAAAAAATATATAATGGAGAAAATAAAGAAAGAACTGCAGGAAATGTGGGAGATTAATGAAAAAGAGAATAACCGGCAGGACATATTATGGGATACAATGAAAGCTGTGGTAAGAGGGATTTGTATTAGGGAAAGTTGTACATTAAAAAAACAACAGGAAGCTCAAAATAAAAAGATTGAAGAGGAGGTAAGGAGTTTGGAAGATAAGTTAAAGGAGACAAAAGATAAACGCCTAATTGCCCAAATTCAAGCTAAGAAAAAGGAATTAGAGAAAGAAGAATTAGAACAAGTTCAAAAAAGTTTGCTGTATCTAAAAAGAGATTTTTTTGAATATAGCAACAGGAATTCTAAGATGCTGGCCAGATCCACACAGTTGGAAAAGGCTAAGAATATGATAGGGACAATAAAAGACAAGTCAGGGAATAGTTGTAATTTAATGAAAGATAAATTAAATATATTTAAGGATTTTTATAGTGAATTATATACATCAGGATCGGGACCGCAAGATAAGGTATTGGAATATGTAGAGAGGAATTGGAAAATAAAATTGCAGAAGCAGGATAGGGATTATATGGAAGGTTTAGTTACTGAAAAAGAGATAGAGGGAGTTATTGATAAACTGAAAGGAGGAAAATCACCGGGGATGGATGGATTGGGGTCGGAGTATTATAAGCTTTTTAAAGAAATTTTAATACCAAGATTAAAGAAATTATTTAATACTATAATAGAAGGGGGGAAGACCCCGCCATCATGGGATCATTCCCTGATTATATTAATTCCGAAACCAGGTAAGGACTTAACGGATCCCGCATCATACAGACCAATTTCCTTAATAAATCAAGATTCAAAGATTTTTACAGCAATAATGGCAAAAAGAATGGCCACATTTATTTGTAAATATATTAAAAAAGATCAGTGTGGATTTATTCCGGGTAGGCAAATGTCTAATTTAATGGGAAGAGTATTAAATATAATTAGTATTATAAAAAAAAGGAATTTAAAAGCAGGCTTGCTAGCATTGGATATATTCAAGGCCTTTGATTGTGTGGAATGGTCAGCACTCAAAACAATATTAAAAACATTTGGGTTTGGAGATAAATTTATGGGAGTGATGGATAAGTTGTATAAAAACAATAAAGCGGAAATAATGGTTAATGATGGGTTAACACAACAGATTACACTAGCCCGAGGAACTAGGCAGGGATGTCCTCTTTCACCGATCTTATTTGCAATAGTAATAGAAATTTTGGCAAATGTAATAAGGGAAGATGAAAGAGTGAAGGGGATAGGAAGAAAGGAGAAGATTAAAATGAATATGTTTGCGGACGATACTTTATTGACAGTAGAAGATCCCTTAGGGAGTGCAGAGGTGATTAAGAAACATTTAAGAGAATTTGGAGAAATTACGGGATTAAAAGTAAATTGGGGGAAGTCAGAAATGATGTTATTTAATTATAATAAGGAAGAGCTGGAAGAAGGTAAGGTTAAGTTGGGTCTTAGACTTAAAAATATAGTACGATACTTAGGGATTAATATTGATAGAGATTTAGAAAGGCTAGAGGAACTTAACTTGGTAGCTTTAAAAAAACAAGTAGGGGAGAAATTAGAAGTATATAAGAAATTAAAACATTCTTGGTTTGGTAGAATAGCAATTATTAAAATGAAGATTTTACCTAAGATTAATTTTTTGTTTAGAATGTTTCCAATTAAAATATCAGATGTAGAGTTGAAAAGTTGGCAAAATATAATTAATGCATATTGTAATGGGGATAAGAAAGCTAGGATTAATAAAGGGTTATGGTATAAGGCTCAAAAGAAGGGAGGTTTAGGACTTCCAAATATTAAGTATTATTATATAGCTAATCAGTTAAGATATGTTATAAGCTGTATTCTAGGGGAGGAAGATTTGGAGTGGTTGGAGACGCAAACTGGGGAAATAGATTATAAATTGAAATTAAAAAAAAAAAAAATTCAAAAGAGAGAATTAAAGGGACTGGACAACCCTTTGTTGGTAAATATAGTGGAGATCTGGGAGAAATTTAGGGGGAAGTTGATACCAGGAGATTCACCACTTGCCCCGGTGGTAGTAGTGGAGAATTTCCCAAGAGTGTTAAAAGTGGAGATTGAAGCGAGATTGAAAGATAAGGAAATAATTAAGTTAGGGAAGTGGATGGAAAATTTGAAGGATAATGAGCAAATTAAAGAGCTATTGATAGGTCAAAAATCAGCATGGTTTAAATGTATACAATTAGGGAAATGGACTCAGGAATGGAAACTGAAAAATAAAAAGTGTAGAAATAATACAAGATTTGAAGACTTAATAGAGTCAAAAGGTAGGAAAGAAGAAAAGAAAAATAAGAAAGGGTTGACTAGTGAGATATATAAATTATTGATAGAGGAGGAATTTCAAAATTCACTTAAAGCAATAAAAAAGGTTTGGGAAGAGGATGTAAATGGAGAAATCAAGGAATACAACTGGGAGAGGTTGTGGAATGCAAGAATGTTAAAATTGCTATCGATCAGAATTAAGGAGAATTTTTATAAGGTATTGTGGAGATGGTATCTAACACCGGTTAGATTTCACCAGATAGACAAAAAAATATCTAAAAATTGTTGGAGGGGATGCCAGGAGGTTGGAACTTATTACCATATGTGGTGGAGCTGTGAATATGTACAAAAATTTTGGAAAAGGGTATTTAAGGAAATAAGTGAAATAATGGGAAGTAAAGTGGAATTAAACCCGAAGCTCGCTCTACTAGCAATATGGGATAAAGGGGAAGAGGACAAAAATAAGAGAGAATTGATAAACAACCTCCTGACACCTGTTAGATTAATGATTGCAAAAAATTGGAAAGGACAAGGAAGCTATACAATAGAAGAATGGTATAAAGAAATATGGGATATGGCATTGAATGATATGCTGACTTGTAAAATGAAATTAAAGAGGGGAATGTCCGGTAAAAATGATTTTGGGGAAATATGGAGTCCCCTATTGGAATATGTATTAAGATCGGGGAAGGGACAAACACCTTCAAAAGAGTCGATAAATTTCTGGATAGAATAAAAGATTAAGAGAAGGTCTCTTGGAATGGGGGTGCACGGGGGGGATTGTCGAGGATTATGTATGTATTTTATGTTATTGTTTATGTTATTATTATGTTGAAATTCATATTTTTAATAAAATTATTTCAGGAAAAAAAAAGAAAAGAAATATCAAACCAAAACCAAACCTGTTCCCATTCCATTTCACCCCAAAGGTTTCAGGGTCAGACATGTTTTTTTCATAAAATGACAAAATGTGTGTTCTCAGCTTTACAAACACTCCCCCAAAAGATGATCCTTTATATACACCTGGGGTACCTCTAGACGGCTTATTTGCGCCTCCTTGGCTTCGCTCTGATGGCATTTAGGACAGACGAGTGGGGCGCAAATCAGACGTCTATGCGATTTATAGCCTCCATTAATGCGCATTTCCAAAGTGTTGATTTAACATGACTTTTAATTTTTCTCCGAAATTCGAGCACATTATCGTCATGTACCGTACTGATCATTCGGATTAACACACATACAGAATTTTAGTGGACAGTGTTCATGAAAGCTTATGCCAGAATAAATGTCTTCCAGCTAGACATCAGAAAAAACATCCTGTTAGAGCAATACAACGGAACCAATGACCTAGGGAGGTGGTGGGCTCTCCCACACTAGAGGCTTTTAAGAGGCAGCTGGACAGCCATGTGTTAGGTATGCTTTAAGGTGGATTCCTGCATTGAGCAGGGGGGATGGACTTGATGGCCTTAGAGGCCCCTTCCAACTCTCTATGATTCTATGAAAATGCTACAAGACTCTCTGATGTTTTTGCTACAGCAGACTAATGGCTGAAACTCTTCTGGAAATTTTTCATGTTTTCCTTCTGAACAGCAGGGGGCACTCATGTCCCCTTGGATTAGAATTAGTTTCCAAAATCCAGCCTCTGCATTTTTACTTCTCAAAGAATGTTTTCCACATTCAGCATTTTGCTGAATGTCTTAGTGCAACATGTTCAAGCCTGCAATTTGATGGGGTAGCAAAAAAATAAATAAAAATGTAAGCGTGAGAAAGAATTATGATGCATGGGGTACATTCTAGTCTGGACATGAGACAGAATTCTGTTGTTGTTTTTAAACCATTGCGTATTAACGGTTATAAAAATAATGTTTAAAGTTATTTTACAGAGGGTCACCCAAAACTGAGTGCTCAGCTTTCCCAGGCTATCTGAAAGGAAGCTGCTGACCCTGGTTTCCCAGAGTCAAGTCTAGCTCCTTAGCCCCAGAATCCCCCCCAACCTGCTTTGATTTCAAGGCCACCTTTTGACCCACAAGGACACCCAAGGCAACTAACACAGTCTCCATCAGCTGGCCTGCATATCAAGCACACAGGTGTACGCAGTACATTTCTTCAGGGTGTGCACCCAGGGAATTTGTTTTTAAGGCAAACATTTATCAATCATGAAGGACATTATTTTTATTCATTTATTAACCGCTGTAGACACTGATACCCCACTCTGCATTTGGCTTGGAGAGCCATTGCGGGGAGGGGGAGGCACTCCTCAAGCCCCAACACTGGTGGGGCTTTGTGATGACACTGGCTGGAGGAGGAGCTTACGGGGCAATATTAGACTTCGGGGGCCTTCCTCCTGGCCTCTTTGAAGTGCAGAGAGGCTCCCAGCAGAGTGATTCTTTTTTGCTCCTGCTGCTGGGCGCAACGGTGCTCTCTCAGAGGCTGTGGTTCTTCAGTGTGGCAGCGGAGCAATCTGCTGCATCTGGATCCCCCTCTGGATCCCTGCTCAATGGGCCCCTCAATTCGGCGCTTATTGCTTGAGACATTAGGGTGTGCCTGGGCACAACTGGCACACCCCATGCGCACACTTATGAAAGCACTGGAGGCATGCCACCACCAGGGGCCAGCTTTTCTATCCAGTCAGTTGTCCACCAATACTTTCCTTCAAAGCCCCCTGGAGGGGCTGTGAAGGAAAATGCACCTGCACCACCTTTCTCTGACCAAGACACAGCAACTATCAACGTGGCCCGTTCATGACACCTCCAAGTGTTGTTCAGAGTCAAAATACACAGCACAGAAACAGGAAAGGCAGTGGCCTTGTGGAGTCGCTGGCAGGAAGCTGCTCAAGGAGCGAATGCTAGAGAGAGCACAGGCAGGCCTGGCTCCGATATGCTAGAGTAGGGGCTGTGAGCTAAGAAGTTCTCCGTTCAAACGTCACCTCAGCCTTAGCAAGCCACTCACTCTGAGCCTCTGCTCCGCAGTTTGCAAAGTAGGGAGAATAATGAAGACCTACTTCACAAGGTTGCTGTTATGGGGAGACATATGGCTCTCCAGCTGTTACTGGACTGCAACAGCCATCACGCCTCAGCATGCTGGCTAACCTGGCTTGGTCTGATGAGAGTTGTGGTCCAATAACAGCTGGAGGGGACTGAAGGCGCAGAGGCCCTCTATAAACACCAGGTATTCCTAAATAACTGAAATAATGCATGGAAAGTGCTCCACTCATATCAGAAAATATCAGTACAGAATATAGCTGAACACCCGTGAAATGAAAGTCACAGAGGCAAGTTTTTTCTAAACAGCCAATGACGCATAAATTATATTTATTACAGCTAGCATATCTGTATATGAAGGGCGGAAACATCCTTCCTTAAGGATCAGAAGAACGTGATCAGGAAAGACAGCAGCCAAGAGGAGACAAAGGCAAATCACAGAGAGTGGCAGGCTGGCACTGGCCGGGTCCAGGGAGGGAGGCAGGGGAGACAGCAGGGCAGCTTTCTCCTGTGCTGCTCACGTAGTCACAGCCCTAGGAGAGACACCCCTCCTTCCTTCCTGTACCCTGGGATCAGGGGCTAGATCAACGAGGGAAACAGCAGAAACTTAAGAGCACTTGTGGGGCGGGGGGGGGGGGGGGGGGAGAAGGAACCCTCCCTACTTCATCTTATTCTTTTGAAAACGTTTCCCAAGGTGCACAGGCACCTCCTCCCTGAAACATCCACAAGAGAGAAGGACGCCCCAGGCACTTTCCCCAACCCCAAATTACAGAAACTACTCGAGTGGCATCATCATCCCCACAGCTTTTAAGGTACGAGAGCTACAGGCAGGCCCTGCTGGTAGCGGGAGGGAGGACCTGGAACCCACTTGGCTAACCAGAGCTAGGATTCTTCCTTGGCGCTTTTGCCACCACTGCCGCCTGCTCGAGATGGAGACGGCAGGGCCACTGAGGCGGTGGCACCAGCCCTGCTTTTGAAGCAGCAGTGAAGGCAGTGACAGAATCAGAACCTGGACACACTGATGGGGCGGAAGAGAGTAGGAAGATCATTCCCACCACTGCTAGGCACCAATACAGGGACTGCACCAAGAGCGGCTGTTGGGCCAGAAATCTGTAGCCAATGAGGCCCAGGACGCCTGAGCTGGGGCGAGGAAGGGCAGTGGGGAAGGGAAATGCAGACGGCGGACTCAGCACTCAGTCAAGGGTCTTGTGGTTCAGTTGCAAATTTCAGCTACTAAAGGAGAGAGGCAGAGGCCCAGGAGACAAGGGGGTGGGGGCCCAGGAGACACCGTGGCAGAAGGGAGGCTTAAGTTGGAATGACATTGGTAGCAAAGAGGATAATCAGGATGAGGATGATGGCAACGATGACGCAGATGATGGCAATCATCTTGACATTCTTCCACCAGTACTTGCGTGCCACCTTCTGCGACGTTGTCTTGAAGTGTTCGGACTGCAGTGAAGAGAGACACGCGGTCAGTTACGAGCAAGCATGGGGTGAGAGAGACCGCCCCTTCCCTCGAGCAGAGAAGCCCAGCGACAGCAATGCCCCTGGGGGAGCCTGTGCCGCCTATGTTCTTGGTGCCACGGTCCTGCATGTCCCACCTCCACCGGAGGGATCATCCTAGAGGAACAGCATGAACCTTCAGAGCCAGACATCCCCAGAGGACAGGTCGCATCAGAAGACTCTGGCACTACTCAAGATGGTCCTGGGCCCTCAGGGCTGATGCCTTCGGATCTACCTCAATGAGCTCCAAGAACGCTGCCAACTTAACATCTAGTGGCCAGGCAAAGGATGACCGCTTGCTGAAGAGCAAATTGCTTGCTCATAAGCAAAGGACTCCTCATGAATAGGGCTCTCCCCATGAAGAGGACTTCTTACACAAGCCCCTAACGTGATGCAGCTGAGTCCTGAGTCCAGCATACATGCCTTCAGTTTAGACCTGCTGCTTGCTGGAAGAGCATCTTTCTATCAGCTCCAGGATCTTGTTTCTCTGACCTTGCTTCTTGAATGATCCTCTGTGCCACTAACCTTCGGACTCCTGCTAGACTTTGCCCTTTGGACTGCTGACCTGGGCTTTGACCTTGGCTGTGCCTCAGACCCTTCTCATAGAACTTGACTGGTAAGACTGTGTTCTTGACCGTGGCCTAATTACGGACTTCTCCTACTTTGAACTGCCCTCTTGCTGGACTGATACACCCATACTTTTTGCCTGACTTGCTATTGGATTTGCCCCATAGTTGACCGGAGAGCTGAGCCTGACCCAGCCAGTGCAGGGAACTCTTTCACTCAACAAGCATTAGACTGGGGGTTACATTTCAATTTGGATGGGTCTTGGGGGCTACATTCCAGGAGTGGGTGGGGGAAGGGACAGATTTAATTCCTATCAATGTGGACATACAAAGCACTGATCAATTCTAAGCATGTCTACTCAGGAGTAAATCCCAGTACAGCAGCTCAACTGAATTTGACCAATCCCCTTTTAGACAAATGGTTCAAGACAGACGTAACTTATGCACTTCACTGCCACAAGATGCAGGGATGGTCACTATCTTAACAAAGGGACTGGTCACATTCATGGAGACTAATCTATCCAGGGCTATGTCAGACAGCTTCTATCAATGGGGGTTCAATTTATCTATCTCTGATCTGAATATTAAGCTTGGTGTGTGACAAATACCAGAGGAGCAGTTGTGACCTCCAAGCCCTGCCCCTGAGCTTTCTAGAAGCATCTGGTGGTATCAAGCTGGATTTGATGTCCTTTTCATTGAAAACCAGCAGCACTTTTCTTACAGCAGCAAAACAATTTGGTCAGGCAGGGTCTCCCTCTCCACCTCAGCTCTGAGTCAAGATTTTCTGTTTTCTTCTCCAGAGATGTAGCATACCGACTTACAGAATTTGATTGTCATTAGATATTAGGGAGCATCTCCGCTCCAGTATCAGTTATGGTCTTACAGATGCTTTGGTGGGACTGTGTGCTCAATGTAAGTTTTTCTGAAGGAGAACACACACACACACACAGAACATTTCTGGTCTTTTGTGGCTTCACCTGCAAACCTACGGACTGAGCAGGGGTTCGAAGGGTCCACAGGTGTGTAGGTCCTACTGGAGCAACATCTATCCAGCCCCTTTCCCCAACCCTATGCCATCTCTCAGCCCCTGTTCAAAAACAACTTGATGATGCCATATGAGGAAATCCCCTTCACTTCCCCACTTCTAAGCCACAAAGTCCAGACAACAGCAAATGACACATTCCATCAGGAGAACTTCCACAAATGGAGTAGCAAGTCTTGCCTCTCCAGCCCAGTAGACAGCTTTCATTTTCCCACCCTGGGTAGCCAGAGCTCCCCTTCTGTCCTCATCACAACACCCACATCTTTGGGTCATGACGTGGTAGCCTGCTTTGATCAGGCATTCCAAATATAAGAACATCAGAAGAGCCCTGATGCTGGATCAGACCAAGGGTCCATCTAATCCAGCACTCTGTTCACACAGTGGCCAACCAGCTGTCGACTGGGAACATGAGAGCAACAGCACTCTCCCACCCATGTTCCCCAGCAACTGGTGTCTATAGGCTTACTGCCTCTGATACTGGAGGAAGCATACAGCCATCAGGACTTGCAGGCAGGGTAGACTTCTCCTTCTGGAATTTGTCTAACCCTCTTTTAAAGACGTCCAATATAGACTGCCAAGCAGCACATCTACCATCACGACTAGGTGACATATACCAAAGTCATGGTTCTGTGCTGCAGTCTTAGGCAAAGCCACGATTCAGCCAGCTGATCCACTGTTAAGGAAACAGCTCAGCTACTCATAAACACCAGAGCTGAACAAAGGACAGAGCGCGACAAGGGTCTTCATTCTCAGCCATTCAGGGTTGAATCAGTCACTCTGCAAACATCGCGCTCCTCAGGCACGTGGCTGCATACATACATGACCTCCACAGCATGCTTTCCATGGCCACCACCCCTGGGCTTCCCGGTCAACAAAAATATTCTGATGAAGACCAAGGCACGTCTTTGGGCGTTGAGGGCACAACTCCATCGCACAGAGCCCAAAGGCTCCGGCCTCCAGGCCAACGGCCATCTCTGCCCCTGCAGCCCCTTTGAGCGGAGGCCCTTGGGCTCAGAACAAGACTCCTGTCATTGAAAGAAAGCAGCTGCCACTTCCCTGACAGGAACGCTTTAGCCCTCCCCCTTTCCCTGGCCGCACAAAGAGCCCACCCTGCTGCCCTTCCCTACGGCTTCCCTTGGAAAACCCAAACCTCAGAGTGGGTGGCTTCTCCATCCCACCCCCCACCAAGCCCACCGTTGCTTCCAGGTCCTCCGTCTTGTTACGCAGGTGATCCAGATTTTCACCCCTTGCCAGGATCCGCTCCACGTTCTGCGTCATGATGTTCTTGACACCCTCAACCTCGCTCTGGAGGTTCTTCACCTGGTTGTTGGCCATCCCAGGGCCACTTCCGTTGCTGCCCTCCTGGAAGGAGAAGAAGAAGAAGAAGAAGAAGAAGAAGAAGAAGAAGAAGAAGAAGAAGAAGAAGAAGAAGGGGGCTTAGGAAGGGCAGCAGGAGACAGGATCACCCAAGAGACATCTCACCCACCCACCCACCCACCCCAAAACACGTTCACTTGCAAAAAGGTTAAGCGAAAGGGGAAGTTTTATGAAGGGCTTGGAGAAAAATTGTACCACACAGATGATGACACCAATTAGTAATATAACATAACATTCTTACATATCAATTGTACCTATTCAGTACAATATTCAGTGCCTATTAAGTACAATAGGTCTTTAATAAAAGCATGGTAGCGGTGTCTTTTTAGACAACTGTGAACACCTCAGTGTGTAGTTCATGCTGCTTGATTGCTCCTGCTACCAGTGGTGGAAATGAAACAACCCAGGGATGCTCTGTCTCTGGGTTGTTTAGTGTGATGTCTGAACCTTGTTGGGAGAGAGAGAAGCCAGAATTCCCAGTGGCAGGACCCAAGCGGGAAGGAATGAGCAGTGAGAATTAGCACACTGGCTCATTCATGACAATCCAGGGTTTGAAACGAATGAACCTGGGTTATAATTATGTGTGAACTAGGCCATTATCAGAAACTACTCCCACGTACCAGGAGTCATAAACCAAAGAGGTCAAATAATACTTGTCTTAATTAAGAATGGAGAAAATGTTTGTCATCATTGTTCATAAAGCTGTTGTAATCTTAAAATCGCCGCCATTGCTCAAGATTTCCACAGAGTTGTTTCCTCAGTAATTCTTGGAGCCAAATGAACAAAATAGGGGATTGGAATGCAAGGACTCAGACTAACTGCCAACTCCTCTTCTACCTCAGCATGGGGGAAATAAATTTGGAGGTGTATCTTACTTTCACCCGAAAAGGCTTCCTTTTAGACTGTACAAGAGTAATTATCACCCACTCCCAGAACCCACCACCATGGCCCTGTATGAGTCCCTGATCGAGGCGTGTCTCTTCCTGGCAGGAAGCTCAGAGCAGTGACTCATTTAGAGAGATAGCAGGCAGCTTCCTGACAGCAGATAATGCTGTTGCACATCTATTTTCAAAATGACAGTGATCCTGTCAACCAGGCCTCACAACGTCTAGAGAAGTGGCCATGTTATTCTATTGCAAGAACCACAAGAAAAATATTGCTGGAAAGACTAACAAATAGCCAGATTTAGAGTCCATAGCAGAATTATAGGAAAGACTGACTGGAAGATGGCAACAGTGGGAGCACTAAAATCTTGCAGAGATGCAACGGGCAGCCTCCCCAGAAGGGAACACTTTTGGCCTCCTGAAGCTGATCATGATGGAGAGCAGGACTCAGTCTAGGGGCCGCTGCATACTTTTGTCAAGTTAATCACTTTTAAGGGACATTAAGGCCCTATTCATCTACATGTAATGGCAGTTAGGAGTATTCAGCACAACCTTGGAGTCCCACCCCACCCCACCCCACCCCCTTCTCATATACACATCAGAGCTGTTTGACTGAATCACCACACTCTTGGTTCTGGTACCAAGTAAGATAACACCGTTTGGGAATGGTGGTTCTTATGAAGTGAGAACCAAGCTGAATTAGAACCTTGCAATGGTCAAACATTTCAGGTTCCATAGAGGTACTGGGATTTCATGTCTACATCTCCCTGTCCTGGAGATCCTTGGCTTGCATCTTCTGTTCACAGCTACAGCCATAGAGGGTACAATGGGTGGGGTGAGTATTCTATGGAGAATTCTGCAACCAAGAGCAAAAACACCCCCATGGTCTTGGCTTCGATCAGCTTTCGGCAGCACATGCAAGTCACGGCTCATATTCTGGATCCAAACAGGTGGACCTCGGGACTTAAGAGCCCTGATACATCTCTGGCTCAGCGGAGAAAGGCATTTTCAAAAGGCATTTTCTCCAGCCTGCACTTGCAACCTGGACTTACTGCTGAAGTGGACGGTGTTTGGTGCTTCTAGAGTAGCAGCTCAGAGCCAAGGTATGCTGCGCAGGGATTGGGCCAGGGCAGGGCAGGGTAAAGAGGTCCAACGGGAGTGACATTCTCCACAGAGAATGTCAGAAATGCCAGGCATCTGCTGGAACCAGCAGAGCCACCTTCTCTGCAGCTGCCGGCCTGGCAACATGAGCACTGCCGAGGCCAGGCCGATGGAAGATCACACACCATTTGCCTTCGGGTTGCCACATGCCCCTCACAAAAGGGACACCCTTCATTTAGTGAGGGATTGTGTCCTCTGGATGCTTAACATGACAAAATGTATTTTACAAAGACCCATGGCTTCAAGATGTCCTAAAGAGAAAACTCAGCTCAGACAAGGGCCCCCTCCACAAGGATGCGCTTTTGCGCCCGGTTCCGCGATTATGCGCATTATCGCGGAGGCGCTTTTACTCCTAATCCCTCTGCACCGGAGGCGGCGAGAGGCGGCAAAGCGCATTAATTCATGTCCAAAAAGCGCTTTACAAGCAGTTAATGCGCGTAATCGCTTGTTCACACCGCGAAAATGCGCTTTAACGGCCGGAGCAAAATAAAAGTCGCTATTTAACGCGCGTTCGAAAATGCGCATTATCGGGGAGATAGCGCGCCTGTACGCCCGTTTTGCGCTCCGTGCTTGTGGAGGTAAATTTTTTAATGAGCCTTCAAGGCTCATTAAACGTCTCGTGTGGAGGAGGCCAAGGACTCACCATGCCTCCATGGCTGGTGGCTTTGTCAGCAACCAGTCTCCTAAAATGCCTCTGTTTGTTTTTCTCCAAGGAACCTGCAGCCACCTGCAGTCCACGAGATGTCCACCAGTGGAATACTGTAGTGCAAGGGTGGGACAGCTGAGGTCTTTTGTGGTCGGCTCATTTACTCGACCCACCCTGCTCCAATGTGTGTTAGAGTTACAGAGCAACTCAGGATTTTTTAAGAGCATCGGAAGCGCTCTCAGCCAACAGGGCAAGTTCCACCCTGTCCAGCACTCTTTGCAAGACCCCCAGAAATCAAGAGCTGCAAGACAGTCTGTCGGAAATTAGCCAGGGGCTGACAGCTTTTGCCTCCTGCCCATCTCTGCATCCTGAGCCCTTTGTGGGAGAGGCCACCTGGAAAAGGCATGCAAGCTGCTCCAGGAGTGTGGTGTTCTTTCTGGAATGCTATTCCCAGGAAGGTCCGCTTGGTCCCTACTCTAATCTCCTTCTGGCACCTGGCAAAGATTCCCCCCCACCCACCCCTGCTTCGGCCCTTTTAACCCTCAATGTTATCCGCAATGTTTTTGCTTTTTTTTTTTTTTAATGTCGGCACTATTTACTACATATTTTACTCCAAATTTTATTGCTGCATTGTAAGCCACACTAAATATATTTTTATTGGAGGGCAGCATATCTGTTCATAAAACAAAGTATTCTCCAGATAGTGGTTTGGGGACCAGAAATCTCAAGCATCTCACAGACGGCCAGACTGTATAACAGTAGAGTAGCCTTCACAAGTACATACGGTACACTCAGTAAGGAGGAGGTCAGAGTGTGTGTATGTTGTGTGTGCGTGTGCATGTTTAAGGAATGTACTTCTGGGAAGTTCTGCCAGGAAGTAAATGGGCATCAGTCCTTTGCCATTCCAGAATATATATATGAGACCAGAATACTACAAAACATACATTAAACACGGAGAGGGGCCCTCCTCTTTTTTTTTTCAAGTTAAGTGAGAATCATGAGCAATTGGGGTGGGTGGGTGGGCATTAAACAATACTTCTGATTCAAATTTGGTAGCACCTCTCCTGAAGTGAAAGGCAATGCAGAGAGGAAGGCAAGCTGCTGTCTGGTTCTGGCCACCCTGGAAAAAGGGATGGTTGAAAGGTGGGACTGTTCATCACTGGGAACCTTTGTGCCACCAAACTACAGGAAGAAAAGACAGGGGGGCCCAGCAAGCAGGCAGCACCCACAAGAAGCCCCATCGGACTCCAGCAGGTGACTGCCAGTGGAGCCCAGTGACTGCCTGAGCCAAGAATTTGAACCAGCTGTGCACAGGGGCAAGAATTGTTATGGGTGCTAGAAAAAGGGTGGGTGAGTGGGGAGGGATGGCCCGCATCCTCCACCAACCATACTTGACAAGTGCAGAGCAGTGAAGGTGGCGCCCCCAACCCCACAACAGCCTAAGGCCATGGCTGGGGACCACTGGCAGGACGAGCCCTTCTGCTGCCCACAGATTCACTTCTAAAAACCTCCCCAGGCTCCCCAGAAGCATCGTAACCTCTTCCAGCCCTCCAGCCGGCCTCTGAAACAGGGGGACGGCTGGGTGCTGCAGAAGAGCACTGGCCAGCGCAAGGGGGATGGCGTACTCCTCCCTTGTCCTCCCATCCAAGGGTCCCTGCTGCCTTCACACGGCCGCTGTGGCTGAGACCACACACTTGCTGATGCGCCATGGATGCATCAAAGTGTGATCTCCTGCTTGGTGTAGATCTGGCCACAGTCGGCTTTGGGAGGATTTGTGCCACTGAAACCGTTTTATCTGCTGTCTCCATTGAAATTTCAATTGTTTTATCTGATTTGTTGATTTATGTGATATTTTTCTGTATTATATATATATATATATATATATATATATATTCATGAATAGTGTGTAAGCCACCTTGGCAGGAAAATCTCGCCTGTAAAGCAGTCTCAACATTCACTGAAAAAACAAACAAGCCTCATTACTCCCAGAGGAGGGAAGGGCGACTGTATACCGTTTCACCGGCTCCGCTGGTTAAAGCGCCAGCTTCAGGCTCAGACAGGAAGCTTCCTGAACGGCCTTTGACCGAACCAACCCTCAAGCCTAGCCTCCCTCATAGGGTTGTTGTGAGGATAACAGGTGGGGGGTAGCCATATTTGCTGCCTTGAAGGAAAGGGAGGCTTGAAAGCTCCGCCCTGCCCCCTCCCGGGACAGCAAGCAGGCAGGGCCGGCTTCCTTTTCCCTTGACCAGGAAGGGCTGTGCGGAGAGCGCCAGCCGGGGAAGGGGCTTAGACCGCGACAGGGAGGCCGCCTTGGGTGGTCTCGGCAAAGACGCCGCCTTTGATCCTCCCGAGGCCGAGCACCGGCCCTCCCGCCGCCCGTCCCGCGCCACTCGCGGGACACCTCAACGCAGGTTAAGTCCGACGGGGTCCCGACCGCCGCCCAGAAAGCGCCGGCGAGGGAAGGCGAGCAAAGGCCCCGACCGGGGAGCCCGTCTCGATCCGCATCGGCCCGCCGGAGGAAGCGGCGCTTCGACGGGGCGGACGAGCCCCGAGCGGGGCCAGGGCGCCCCTCGGCCCCGGACCTTTCCGCTGGGCGAGCCGGACGCCTTGCGGGAAGCCCACGGGCGTCTCTCTTCCGACGCGGCGAGGCCGAGCGCTCGAGAGAACGGAAAGCGACCCTCGCTCAGCAGCGGCGACGCCAGGGCTCCTGCGCAGGGCGGGGAGCGCCGGCGGGCGACGGAGGGGGAGATCGCCGGGGGGGCAAGCGGCGACGGGCGCCCCAGGTGACGCCAGCCCCGCCAAGGAAGGCTCACCATCCGCCCGTCGAGGGTCCCACGCAGCCCTCCCGAAGGCCTGCCTGGGCGGCTGCTGCTGCTTCCTGAGACTTCACCGCTTCACGGAAACTTCCTGCTTCCTCCTCCTCCTCCTCCGTCCCCGGCTGCCTGCCCGTCTCCTCCTCCTCCTCGCAGGTGGCCTTGGCCGCCGCCGCCGCTCCTCCTCTTCCTCCTCCTCCTCCTTTAGAGAGCAGGCGAGCCCGGAGGCCCTTGTGGGGAACCACCAAGAAGCCCTTCCCGAGCTTCCTCGAAGCACAGGCCCTGCCCTCTCCCCAACTTCCATCCCTTAATAATAAGCATTGTTATTTATTCCTCTTGAAGGGCCGCCCTCACCCATATCAGCCTGACTGCACTTTTAAGTTCAGCAGGAGAGGCCTTTCTCGTTGGCCCACCTGTGGGAGCAGTTAGGTGGGCCTCCTCACCAGAGAGGGACTTCTCCACAGTGGCTCCTCCTCACCTCTGGAATAAGTTGCCATCAGGGGTCAGCCAGGCCCCATCATTGCAGGTTTTTAAGAAGGGCCTGGAACCGTGCTACTTTACCCTGGCCTTCCCCTGATGGTGTGTTACCGGATTTTGGGTTGTAGCTGCAACTTGTCTGTTGTAAGTTTCATTTTGTGCTGGTGTTTGTTGTTTTTCAACAAACTGTTCTTGCATTTTTACTGTTTTTTATTGAGTGTTTTATTGTTGTCGCAAAGTGGTGTACATCTCCTGCTCCGAAAAGCAGCCAAGAAGAAGAAGAAGAAGAAGAAGAAGAAGAAGAAGAAGAAGAAGAAGAAGAATGGAGGAACCAGGTTCTCTGCATCCCTACCTTCTCTTCCCTCCCCCCTTACTTCCCAGTCCTTCCCCTCCCAAGAGAACACCCATCAATTCCACAGGCTCCTGCAGAATCTAATTAGCTACTGCCACCCACCCCCCTTGGTTGAGACTGAATCACACAGCAATGTGCAAGCTTTTGAGTTGCACAGAGCTCTTTCTCAGGCCCAATAAAAAGCTATAGGGATAAAAAAGAATACAGGAATGGGTTTGCTGCTAAAGGTTCCTCTGCAACATGTCACTGTCTTACCAGTGGATAATTCCAGAAGGATCTTTGCAGACTAGTTTCTGTCTATTGTGCAAAAGGCCTCCAGTTGCACCAATGTCTTCTAGGTATAGATTGTAGCAATGGCCACATTGCAAAATTAAATCGAGTTCCAAGATATTAGGCTTCCTGTATGTCTACATTCGTGTAAGAAGCTGCTTTGGCTGGAGCCAGGTCATTGGCCCATCCTGTACTCTGGCTGGCAGGTGCCACAAGGAAGCCCTCGTTCACATGTCAACCAAGGAGCCTCTCTGCCTCGCCCAAGATGGAAAAGGTTTTGAAATAATAGCTGGATTTTATATTTACAGAATGGAGGATTAACACTTGCCTGCTACTTTTCTGAATCCTCTGGTCCTCAGCTCACATCATCTGGCAGAGCCCAGCTTGAATGACTGCAGACCCTCCCCTGCAGATCATCTTCACACTCTGCCTATGCAGAACCCTAACTGCAACATCCAATTTGCCTTCCCCCAACCCCTGCGCCCCGCCTGCTATTTATAAGATCTTGCCTGATGAGGAGATCCAGAGATCTCAAAAGCTTGCACATTTTTTGTGATCTTTGAATTGGCTCAACAGAGGCATAGCACTATATGGAATTTGGAATCTTGCTCAGCCTTGCGACCTCTGCACCTTTTTGTTGGAGGAGATGCCAGGACTGAGCTTGGAATGAAGGGGTCAGGGTTAATACTGGACCCCTGGAGCGACCCTGGCTGCGGGGCTCATGGATGCTTTCATGAGTGGGTGCAGAGGAAGAGGAAGGGAAAGAGGATGTTGCAAGTTATGAAGAGGCTGGAGGAAGGAATGTCCAAGTGCCCAGAAAACTTGGCAGGACTATAGCCATGTTGCTTAACCTGAACTTGAAGGGTTAGAATATGTACCTAAGTGAGATGGGAGAGGATTGCTGGGAGGCCTGTTCTGTCTCCTCTCTCCATTTCTTCCCCCTCCTCCTCCTGAATGCAGTGCTGACCACGGGGCTGTCCTCAGCCACCCTACCTTGAGATGTAACTTTGTTTGTTCTTGACCCAGTACTCAAGTGGTTTGTGTATACCCATGGCTATTCCTCGGGAGCGGATTTGGACTTCAGCTTAGGGCCCAGCTGATAAAAGAAAAAAAGGCTTTTGCAAAGAATCGCTCAGAAACCTGTGAGTGCCACCTATGGGACAGACAAAGGGAGAACAAAAACTTCAAGATCTGGGATAATGGCTGAAGGCAGCATATATGCAGCCATGGAAAAGACACTGGGAACTACCAGGAATGGAACGTCAAGATGGAAACACTGTCAGTGAAAGAGGGATTGCGGAGGTTTTGGAATCGGCTCGCCCTGTAGAAGACCCCCAAGACTGGGGCGAAAAGGACAGCAAAGCAAGAGCAACAGTTGTTTTCTCATTCCAAAATGACCAGTTGCTCCACATTGGAAATGAGAAGACAGCTAAGGGAACGTGGGAAGCTTTGCTGAAAGTGCACTAGCCTGCCAGCATAAACACAAAGCTCTTTTTGAAGAGGAAGTGATTTCAGATGAGGCTTGAGAAAGGAGCTAGCTTGCCAAACCATATAAACTTGGCCTTGCAAGTCGTTCAAGAGCTGTGGTCAACGGGTGCGGAGACCCCAGGGGAGGATGCGGTGGCAGCCATCATTTTGTGCAGCCTAGATGACTCCTAATAGTCTTGGAAGCAGCCCCTGAAGCAGAGTTAAAACTGGACCAGGCTGATCAGTGAATGGAATCGCAGGATGGAGAACATGGCCAATGCCTCCTGAAAGGAGTCAAAGGGCCACAAGGGAATCTGAAAAGGCCCTGAAGTCAAAACGCATTACAAGAGAGACTGTCCCGACAATGGCCACAGGAGGGAGCCAAAGGGCAACAAAAGGCCAGGCAGGACAGCAACAGTTTCTACAAGTCAAATCAGCCTTGAGATAACCGGAGCTTCAAAGGCACAATCTGGTTCGGATGTTGTACTGGGGCGGGGGGGGGGGGGGGAGGGCGGAATGGGGACTAGTAGTCACCTGAGGAACTGGATGACCGACCACAAGCATGATTATGTTTACCTGGCAAATGGGAAACAGATAAAAACAGCTGGATTGGGAGAAGGCACTATAGACTGTATACCACCACTGCACGGTGACAGAATGAAGCTGATGGGCATCTTGCTTGTGCCGGACCTGGAGGGGAGCTTGCCAGAGACAAAGGCCACAGGGGTAAGAAAGCTCACCACAGATGGATTTGCCCTGCCTTTCCAAGAGGACAAATGTCAGATCTCCAGAGAAGGAAGTTTGTGGGGCATTTCCAGGTGAGAAATTCCCGCCAGCAGCAGGCAAGAGGACAAACCACAGCTGCATCCACCTCTGGCACAGACACATGGGGCACAGAAGCATGGAGGCAGTGAGGGGATTGGGGACCATGGAAGTCACAGCAGGCTTACAGAGTCCAGCACTCAGATCAACAATGAGCTGTGTCCGCTGCATCGAGATGCATCGAGACCAAGTCTACGTGAACCCCAATGCCCAAGGCAAGTAAGAGTGGAGCTAGGGAACCATTGGAACTCATTCACTCTGACCTTTGTGGGCCAATGGGGGCAATAACCCCTAGAGGGGGGCAAGTACTTCCTTGCCTTCATTAATTATTATTGCAGGTTCACCCCTGTGTACATCATCAGGACCAAGTGCTGAGCAAGTGGTAAGAGTTTGTCACAGTGGCCGAGAACAAATCCCACAAGACACTGAGTGCCATTCATACTGATAATGGAAGAGAGTATCTTGGAAAAGAGATGGAAGCGTACCTTCAGGCCCAAAGCATCACGCACCAAAAGATGGCCGGGTACTTGCTGGAACAGAATGGCATAGCTGAACAGAATGGTGTAGCTGAGAAGCATAACGGATCACTTCTAGACATGCTATTAAATGCAAACTTACCATTAAAATTCTGGGGGGAGGCAGTGTCTACAGCAGCCTACATACAGAATAGACTGCTAACCAGGGACACCAGTAAAACACCTTTTGAACTGTGGTTATGGAGCCGAGCCAAACATGGGTCATTTGAGAATGTGGGGCCATCCATTGGGCCAGCAAAAAGCAGGTGGTTTTCACAGAAGTGAAATACGTGGCAGAGCCAGTGCATGCCAGAAAGCGATTTGGCTCAGACAATTACGTGCTGACATGGGCTGGAGAACACTCAAGCCATGATCCTATATGAGGACAGTCCGGTGCATAAATCTGACATAGAGTGAGAAGCTGAGACCTTGGACAAAGCATATCGCCATGAAGCATCACCTGATAAGAGACTGAGTGTTTTGTCTACACCTGTGTCTACTCACCGGGAGCTGGTTTGGACTTCAATAACAACCCAGAGAGACTCAACTGGAGAATCCTCCGCTCCCCACCCAGCTGAATGCAGCTGTTATGGCCAAATGAAAATGCTAAAATCCATATTTGTATTTATTTTATTTATTACATTTATATACCACCCCATACCCGAAGTTCTCTGGGCACATTACAAAAATTAAAAGACTGGACATTAAAAATCAATATACAAAATTTAAAACCATTAAACATAAAAACAGCTAATATTTAAAACATTTTAAACTTTAGGCCAGGCCAGAAATTCAGTTAGAAACCTCAATTTAAGCTGTTAAAATGCCTCGGAGAAAAGAAAAGTTTTGACCTGGTGCTGAAAAGATAACAGTGTTGGCGCCGGGCGAGCCCTCATCGAGGAGATCATTCCATAATTTGGGGGGGGGGGCTACCACTGAGAAGGCCCTATCTCTTGTTGCCAAACTCCAAGCACCTGGAGGAGGACCTTAGATGTTGAGCATAGTGTACGGGTAGGTTCATGTCGGGAGAGGCATTCCGTCAGTTATTGTGGTTCCAAGCCTTGTAAGGCTTTATATCAGCACAATACTTTTATTAGGCCAACTCAACGGTTGCCAAATTCTGTGCAAGCTTTTCAGTTTTTTCCAGAACCCTTTATCAGACAAAGCGGGGGGAGGGCAGAATTGCTGTCAGGAAGTTGACATGTGGTTACAGTCTTAACATGGAGGGGGGCAGTGGGGGTTGCAGAAATTCAAATTAGGCTTCCCTGGGAAGTGAGATGGTCTCAGCTTACACCTGGGACCTTCCCAAGGATAGCTGGCAAGAAGAAACACGAACAATGGCAGATCCCCTCATTTTTAAAAACAACACACACTCGAAACCATCCCTTTTTAGCAAAATGCCTCCACTGAACTCCCCTCCTCACTTTTCTAGACCTCTGCCTCCACTCCAGACCTCTGTGCAGCTCCCAACCACGTCAACGCAGCTGTCCTGGTCAATTATGACAGTTGTAATTAGTTGATTCCTATTGCATTACTTCATAAAGGGCAATTAGGCCAAAGCCTTCCTGCTTTTCTTTGGTGCTTTTGAACTGACAACTGAACATTCAAAGAGGAGGCCTGGAATATTCCTGAAGAACAGGCCAGGTCTCTCATGGCTATGGTCCCACTCACCAGATTGACAAGTGGGGGTGGGGGTTAGTGTTGGATTGGGGCCTAGGTTCACATTGCCATGGAGCCATGGCGCTTACTGGGGGACTTGGAGCCAGCCAGCTAGACTCTCTCAGCCTAATTTAGACTGCAATCCTGTACCCGCTTACCTGGGAGTAAACCCCACTGAACCCAATAGGATTTACTTCTGAGTAGACATCCATAGGATTGCACTGCCAACATTTTTGGAAGACAAAATGGGTGGAAGGGAGAACTGTCTACGCTTCCTTGTGCTCCTTCGGGGAAGCTGGGAGGGGGGGGGGAGATTTTTAAAAATGTAGTGAAAAACATTGCTCTGCATTTGGGGCAGTGGCTGACTCAACTTCTCAGGCATAATCCTGCCTGAAGGTAGGAATTGGATGGATAAAAAAGCAGGCTTTGGAAATGGAGCATGGTTTTAATTTAAACCTCATTACAGTCAATCCTGAACCACAGAGGGTTGTAAGGCCCAGGGGGCGGGGGGTGGCGGCGTGTGGCTGCATATGGCGAAGGAACCTTGCAGCAAGCAAGCTGAGGCAGCAGCCCTTCCTTCCCAGCAGCAGGGGCCTGGCATTGCAGCCAAAACTACTCTTGAGCGGCTGAGGGCGTCATCCGGCACAGCAGTTCCTCCTTCTATGACTGGTTGGCTTTAGGAGGGACCTGGGATGCCTGGCACCAGCCCATTCTTTTCTAATGCCCGAATCCATGGCCTGGATGCACAGAGCTGTGTACAAGGACTCTGCGTGCTCCTCTCTGCTGAAGAGACAATGGTCAGCGACTTGGCAGCTCAAGGCGGTAGTCTAGGCTGAGAAAGGGACCAAGTTGTTCAAAATGCTTGAAGGAAGATTTAGATAAATAGGCTGTGAATTACCTACGAAACTCATCAACGGCATATTTTTTTACCTCTACATTGAGATGCTCGTAATAGATTGTGGAGGACAATATCTTGGGGTCACAACGGAAAATAAATACATGTGCATATTAATGGCTATTGGAAAAAGTTTACTTCCCAGAGTTTTGAACAGCAAAGTCATAAATGACAACTGAAGGCCATCTCCTGGGGGGGGGGGGGACAGAACAATGTAGTGTGGTGTTGTGTCACTTATACAGGAAAGCCACAATCGTTGTGTGTCCATTTTGCATGTAAATAAATAAATCTGGTGCACTGCCAGCTTTCTTCTCCAGGCCAAGGGCAAAGGATGAGTAATGCTGCCTGTGGCCGCCTTGTAACTCAAGAGTGTGTAGTGGCACCAGGGCTCACAGGGCCAAAGCTCTGGGATGTTTTGATTAGCAGGGAGGAGGTTGCCAACCCCCTCTGGCTTCCCTGTCCCCTCTGTGCTGAGCTGCAAGCCCCACAGTTGCTGGGGGAGAAATGGATTTTCCTAGCAACAATATAGATGTGAGCATCGCTGTCTTGACATTTGGTCTTGAATTGGCAATAACGAGTTATTAGCTTTACAACAGGCCTGCTACTGGTGGAGGTGGAAACGGATGGAGTTGGCTTGTTGATATGCATGGATCCTCGCAGCTGCCGGCATTTTTAGACTCTCCTTGGGGGTGGGGCTGTGAGGACTGCCCTGGTGAATGCCTGCATGTCGACATTTGCCACAGCGCCACAAAATCCAAACATTGTTGACAGCACTTTCAGGTGGCTGAATCCTGATAACTAGCGGCTGATTTCTTTCTCGGTGGCTTGCTGTGAAGGATTTGTTTCACTCTTTGCTGATAAAGTCACTTGGATTTGCCCTTATGTGAACACCAATATTAGGGCAGCAGAGTGATGGAACCAGCTATTATTATTATTATTATTATTATTATTATTATTATTTGTATGCATGCAGCACCTGGTGAAATTCCCTCTTCATCACAAAGCTGCAGGATCCCTGCCCTCTTTTGTATCTGGTCTAGAGGGCAGGGCTCCTGAATTTTAAACTGTTGGAATGAGGAGGGAATTTTACCACGTGCTGCATATATAAAAATGATGGAGCCCACCACATGACATTTAAATTTTTAATCAACAGGTCTCCAGATAAACAACTGAGCAGCCCATTGTTTTTCTCCATTGTTTAAATGCCCCAAATAGCATACTGTCAGTTGTGTGTGTGTTGTGTTGCCCTCCACATGACACAATAAGCAGCACAACTGACGATTGTTCCCCCCCCAGCTGATTATCGTGTCATCCGAACCAGGCCTGTGTGTGTTCCCCCATGACACGATAAGCCCATTGTGTCCCCCACCCCCTGAAATGATAAACAACACAACGGATGATTTACTCTTTATCCCCCAGTTGCTTATTGTGTCGTCCAAACTCAGCCACAGGAGCCATGTCCTCCGTTTCATATGGCCACCCTAACTATGATTCATCCCTATTCTAAGATTGGGAGGATGAGGTCTTCATTTGGAAAAACAGGTTGCATGCAGGTCAGGGATCTACTAGTAACAAGCTCTGGTCCAGGTGTTTGTGCAATCTGAGAGCTTTCACTGGAAGTGGTGCTATTTGCATTTCACAGCTACCTCTTCCTCTTCCAGTAAATATTTGATGGGCAGTTGCTTGTTGAAGCCTCCAGTGAGGAACAAGGGAGAAGGTTGCAATAGGGAGCTGAAAGGAGTGATCCTCCCGTTCAGTAGAGGCAAAGAATACCGATCATCTGGTAAACAATACCTGATATAAGATTACAATTTATTCAGCTTTGTCCACAGGGAAGGACAAGGAGGTGCTTGCTGTCAAAGGCCCCAACCTGGGTTTGGAGGTGTGTCAACCAGTTCTGGATGGGGTTACACCCTCCCTGAAAGACTGTGTTCGCAGCTTGGGGGTACTCCTGGATCCGTCACTCCAGATGACAGCTCAGATTGATGCGACGGCCAGGAGTGCCTACTATCAGCTTCGGCTGATACGCCAGCTGCACCCCTTCCTAGAGTTGGAAGACCTAAAGACGGTAGTGCACGCACTGGTAACTTCGAGGCTCGACTTCTGCAATGCGCTGTACATAGGGCTACCTTTGTGCCTAGTCCGGAAACTTCAACTTGTTCAAAATATGGCAGCCAGGTTGGTCACCGGTACATCTAGGGGTGACCACATTACACCAGTTTTAAAATCACTTCACTGGCTGCCGGTCAGTTTCCGGGCGAAGTATAAAGTGTTGGTTATTACCTTTAAAGCCCTGCATGGTTTGGGCCCAGGCTACCTACGGGATCGCCTTCTCCCGTACAATCCGCCCCGCACGCTCAGGTCCTCTGGGAAGAACATACTCAAGCCAGCCAGAACTAGGCTGGTGAGTGTTACCCAGAGGTCCTTCTCTTCTATGGCTCCCAGACTATGGAATGGTCTGCCAGAGGAGGTTAGACAAACTGACAGTCTTCACGAATTCAAGAGAGTCGTGAAGACTGTTCTTTTCCGGCAGGCCTATCCGGATGAATTTTAACTGTTTTAATGATGTGTTTCTCTTGTTTTAATTTTTTAACTCTGTCATGTTTGTATGTGTATTGTGTTCCCCGCCTCGATCCGTAGGGAGAGGCAGGTTATAAATAAACATTATTATTATTTATATTATTATTATTATTATATTATTATTATTATTATAATAATAAAAAATCCAACCTGAGAATGGGTAGCAATGTACCTTCCTCTCTCTCTCACCCCTCCCCCACCCCGAGAAAGGCAGGTGTTCTAACTCACACTGTATTTTGTATGAAAACGTAACTTTTGTTGGAGTTTTTCAATATTTCAGCACTGTTCTTTCGAGTTGGGGCTGCCAGAGGGGCCAGAGGTGGGGCTCAGAGACGAGGGGCAAGACCAGGGCCGGGGAGTCCAGGGTGATCATATCGAGGGGCGGACAGAGTATGGCAGACAACAGTCCTGGGGTGTAGTCCCGAGCGAAAACTCAGGGTTTGCTTTTTTAAAGAGTGGGGGGGTGAGAGAAACCGATCACAGCAGGAGGGGGAGGGGATGGACCCCCTCCCTGCAGGCCGGGTTCTGCTATCCAAATCACGCACCCTCCCCACGGCGGAGGAGGGGGACGTGGACCGGGGGAGGATCGGCCGTCCAGGGCAGGCGGGGGCGGGAGGCCGCTCTGCCCGGCCAGACCCAATCCCGTCCCACGGACGCGGCCTGCAGGGCGGCCCCCGGCCCCAGGCCAGCCAGCCAAGGGCCGCCACGTCCGCGCCGACCTCCTCGCTGCTCCGACCACGTCGGGGCGTTGGCGGCCGAGCCGCAAGAACGGGCACAAGCGCCCAGGGCCGGCCTCTCCGGGCGTCGTGGCTTCCCAGGCTCTCCGGCCCGGGCAGCGCCAGGAGGAGCCGGAAGTGTGGAAGCGCCTGCTGCCTGGCGCCGCCTCTCCCGGGCACGGGCTGGGATTGGGACGGAGCCGCCGCCGCCGCGATGGGGCCGGGCCGCGCGCGCGCTGCAGGTGTGGGCCGGGGGTCGGCGCAGGAGTTGGGCAGCGGGGGGGGGGGGGTCATCCGCCGACCGGAGCCCCAGTCGGGTGCCCTGCGCCTCCGCCCCTCCCAACCCAACCCACCCCCCGGGGCAAGCAAGCAAGCGCCCTGTGGAGCCGGGGGGGAGGAGGAGAGTCCAAGAACGACGCTGGGCTTCACCTGGCCGGGAGGAGGGCACCGTCCCCGGGGGTCCTGCTGCCCAAAGTGCTTGAGAGAACGCCCCTTGCCCAAGGGAATCAGCCAAATGAAACGCTTCCTTTGCCTGGGAGGCGGGAAAGGGACGCAGGGGGGGGGGGGAAAGCATGCGCCACGAGAGCCCCCCCGCCCCGCGGCTTTGTTTCTTGGCCAGACCGGCCTGACCCACAGCAAGGGGCCGCCGGCTCTGCTTCAGGCAACAGAGCGGAAGGGGCGCTCTCCTCCTCCAGGCTCCTGACCTGCTGCTGCTGTTGCCCCGTGGCCTTCGCAGCCTCTTCGCCCGGCGGAGCCCGGCAGCATGGCCCCGGCAGAGGCAGCCTGCCCGTCTGCCCGTCCGTCATCCTCCTTCCCCGCTTGCTTCTGCAGGAGCCCCGGACTCCGCCTCTCCTGCTGCCCACCAGAAGCGGCCCAGCAGGGACAGGAAGACCCAGGAGCCCGGGCCAGGCGCCTGCAGCCGGACCAGGCGCCTGCTGGGCTTCGAGCGTGCCGACCTTTCCAGCTGGCATCGCTTCGTCTGCTTGTTGAACAGGCCGGCTGACCCGGCAGCCCTGGGCGTCTTCCGCTGCCTGTTCGGTGAGTTGTGCCCCCGCGCTTCGGGGCAGAGACCTCGGGCGCCTCCTTCCATGGCAGGGGTTGCCCTGGCCAGACTATCCCTGGCCAGGAACGGTGACAGCCGGCAAGCCAGAAGCGTAAGCCGGTAAAAGGCACTCGCTCCATGGCAGCAAGGCTACCTGGACCTCAAGTGATGAGCCTGGATCCAGCCCCCCCCCCCCCGCTCTGTGAGGGGAGCACAACTCCATCTAGTACAGTTCCACAGCTGTTTCTTGCATGTGAGAACTCCCTACTCACAGTGCCTCCGTCTTGTCAGGATTGAACCTCAATTTATGCTGGAATCTTGAGGGTTGTGATGCACCATGCAAATGCATTAAGGGAGGGGTGGGCAGCACATTCCCCCCTCCATGGCCTTGAGTGCAGCCCCCATCGCACCCTACAGTTGTCCCTAAAATTCAGCTAGGGCAGTGGCAGAAATAGCCCCAGAGTTTGCCATCCAAATTCAGTGGCCAACTGCTGTAGTGGGGATGTGGACCCTCTTTCAGCCCAAAGGCTGCAATCAGTTTTGTAGACGCTCTTGGGGGGCCCATTCCAGGGGCAGGAGTAGCTAGAGGCGAAACGGTGGGGCCAGAAATACCAAGATAACACAAAAATCACCAGCATATTGCAGCTTAAAGCTCTCGCTGACAGTAACGGAGCCTGAGGAGGGGCATTTCAACCTGTTAGGTGGGGGGGGGGGGGACTCCACAGAAGCTGGGGCTGGGGATATGGTCACCTGGAGAACCCCAGAGGGCCATCTTTTGCCCCTGGGCTCAGGGTTCCCCATCCCTGCACTATGGAGACTCAAAAGTGAGGAATGTATTTTGCATTCAAGTGAAATATGGTTGTTTTGCCTCTCCGTAGCAGTTTCCTGACAAGGTTCAGTGGCAGACCACTGGGTGTGTTTTGTTGTTGCTGTTCTTTGCTGCCGTGGGTGATGTGCACCCTTTGAGGAGGGGTGTGTGTGTCCATGGCTGGAAATTGGCCCCCTTTGACTCCCTGAAGTTGCCCATCCTGTATTAAGGCATAGAAAGGGCTGTGGGTTGATGAAAAGAATGAAGGAATGGATCTCAAGATGCCGACCCTGGTAGCTTTTGCTCTTCTGCCATGTTGCTTTCACTGTGTCATTTGGGATATGTGAGGTTCAGCACGGCCTTTCTCCAAGTAGGATTGACTCCACATGCGATGGCGGCTCTTGGTGTGCCTCAAAGACCGCGGATGTCCCTCTTCCCTCAGTTTCTCTCTGCTGCATCCCTCACTCCCAGCAAGCTCAAGCCGGTCTCCCCCACCCCCACTGCCCACCCCACAGTCAATGTCGCGCTTTTAAAACTGCTTGCAGGACATGCTTGTTGCAGCAAACTGACAGTTGGTTTTTCCCGACAGCTGTAAAAGGAGAGAAACCGAACACGTGGCACTTGAAACCCAATTCAACAACAGGATGTGGGGGGGGGGGGGAATGAGCTTCTTTTTTTTAAGTTGTGGTGACTTTGCTGTACTGTATCCAGGCAGCAATGGAGATCCCACATCCTGGGTTGGAAGCAAAATGTGGTTATGCATTTTGGGTCAGTGACATCAGCCTCTGCCTTATCAGTAGAGATGGGGGACTTTGGACTTGGTTGGGAATGCTTAGGCCCTTACTCTGTCATGAGCAGGGCTGGGTTGGCATCGGGGACTGGATCTGTTCTCTCGGACCGGCCTTCCAGGGGTCAGTTGGAGATCTACCAAGGGATCAGCCTCGGAAATCAAGGAAACAGCACTTGTGATGCTGCTCTAGATCTTGGCCTCTGGGCAGATTGCCAGGGTGGATCTGCCAGGAATCCATCTGGAATTGGGGAGGTTTCGGCCGCCCTCTTCATTCTTGATTGCCTCCAAAGTTCTCAAGTGTTGTCCTTGTGAGCCTCCTGATGCATATAGCAAGATGTGTGAAGCACGGGCCATTTTACCGGGCGTCACCTGCCCATCCTCCTCCTGTAGCCTGCAGAGCCAGTTCATACTGGCATCCCACCCACCCGCATCGCATGTGGAGGTGCTTGCTTGTTGGGTGCAGCCTGCATGCCTGGAATTGTAATCTGCAGATTGTTTGTTAGCATGTCTTTTCTGTGTCTCTGGGAACGGTTTTGCCTGCTCATCTTTGGCACTAAAATGCTCAAATGGAAGCTCAAGTCACTTCCTATACAAACACAACCTGAGAAGGAGCTCATTGAGACTGTAGTTCTGCCTAGCAGCTTCTCTTGCCCCAAGACAAGATTGGACAAAGTGGGGACCGGGGGAGGGGGTGTAAGGCAGGGCAGCTTTTAGGGCTCTTGTTAGGTAGGAGGCTTTAGGAGGAGGAATCCCTGTGGTGCAACAGGGCATCCAGTCTCGAGGCCACTTGTCAGTTCTAAAATAGTAAAAATGATGAAAGAAAGAATGTGTTATGATCTGGTGCTTCAGGGCAGAAGTTAAGATGACCCTTTCTCCTCTGCTGCCATGTTTTGGATTCTGTCTTCTTCCTCCCATCTTCCTCCCAGGTGGCCTTCACCTCTACTATGAAGCTAAAAGTGTCCTCTCTTGGGAAAGGTTCACTGAACAGTTTCCTTACACTTTCAAGGTGCAGCTGAGCACAACTTTTTGTGTAGCGGGTTAAAATTCCTTTCTAGGTCAGATTAGGAGATTTGGCAACAGTTGGGAGTTTTGACTGGGGTTTCTTTGTGGGGTGGGGTGGGGTGGGATGTGGGGGCTGTGCTTGCCTTTACCTGAAGCTTCCTTGATGAAGCGCAAGTGCCATCTACCCTACTTTCCCTTGGTATAGAGATCTGGAACAAGGGAAGTGTGTGTGTGTGTGTGTGTGGACAGAACGGATGAGCTCACGCCATTTCCTTTCCTGCAGCTGTGTGATGGGGAGAGCGGCCTTTTGACCCATAGACAGTGTCTGGGGGCTGTAGGATAGTTCAGATTTCTGAATCCGAGGTCAGGGACAGTGCTCTGACCTCGGACCCAGGAGTCCAGGCTCCCTGCCTCCTTCCCACTCAGCCAGTGTGTAGAGAACCATGCTGGTGACCTCAGAGGGGAAGCGATGGGGGGGGCTGTCATGTGAGGAATCCTCCAGCCCTCCCCAGGAATCTTCCGGCTAGGGTTGCCATACATCCCAGAAAACCGGGAATGTCCCGATTTCCAGGTGATTCTGAAGTGTCCTGACTGGCTGGGCAAGAATCCTGGATTTCCAGTCCAGCCGGCTGGAGAAATTTCGACCTCCAAAACGGTGCCTTGAGCCTGTTCAGCGGAGCCGCAGCAGCAGAGAAAGAGATGCGTCAATTTGCCGCCTTTTCTACAGCACTGCCGCTCCTCCACAGGCTCAGCTGAGTCACTCACTGCGACTCATCTTATTGTGCCTGCTGCTGCATAGAAGAAAAAGAACAACAGGGAAAGACGCACATGCTCTCCTCATGCTGCCTGAATTTGGTGAGCATACCTGTTTGAGGTCTGAGCTTTGGAGTAAGCGCCGGGCAGAGAGGCTAGGTTTGTGGGGGAAGAGAGTTGGGGGGGAGGGAGGGGGAAGGAGAGGAAAGGAGGGAGGGGGAAAAGAAAAGCCCCTCCCCCCAAAAAATGCCCTTCAAAAATCCACCTCCTTAGATTTGGGGTGCAAGCCTCAAATCTGTTACTTGGAAGTAAATTGCAGTGAATGTAAGATGTCTGGTTTTACATTGTTTATGTTTTAATTTAAAATTCTGCTTTGCAAAAACGTGAAGTAGCTTTCCTGTTATGTGTGTAGAAAAATATTTCTCAATTAAAAAGAAGGAAAACAAAAACATTACTTTGCAACAAAGTACAAAAGCAAACTTTCATTTTAACTGAATAAAATACAGTAAAGGAGATTTTCATCTGGATTTTAAAAACAAAAAATAAACACATAACAGTATGATCCAGCTACTATTAAACACTTTTAGCTACCTAAACTTATGCATGTTTAGTTAGAAGAAATTTCCACAGAACCCACTGGGACTTACTTCTGAGTGGACACACAGTAAGCCCCATTGTCTGCAGTGGGGCTTGCTTTCAGGACAGGTGAATGTGCTGGGTTGCTCAGACATAAGTCCCACTGTTGTTCAATGGGTCTTACTCCCAGGTAAGCATGCATGGAACTGAAGCCTTAAAAGTGCTTAACTTTGGTTGGATCATGCCTTAAGTTTAATTTGGTGTGTGTGTGTGGCATTTTAAATATGTATAGGAAAATCAACGTTGTTGTTATTTACAATTCATTTTGATCTTTTCAGTTAGTGGCACCAAACAGTACATATTCTGCTAGAGCCACCACTTGAACACAAAGTAGATGGCTACTTTGGGGTTAAAAGATATATTTTAATATTAAAATCCTTAATATCCTATGGTAACTATTTGGGTGACTGGGATGGGGTAAGTCTCCGTAGTGAATTCTCCTCTAGCTTTTGAGAACTAGTGGAGAAATGTAATTTAGTGTCATTTTTTTTGGTTTGATTGCTTAAACTGTTCTTTGCCTATTATTTATTTGCAGATGCTTAAATACTTTAGGCTGCAATCCTATACATTCTTATCTGGGAATAAGTCCTATTTAACTCAATAGGATTTATTTCTGAGTAGACACACATAAGATTGCTGTGGTTAGATAGCTTTGTGTCTTTCCCTAGACCTTTACATAATGTTCAGTTTTTTAAAAATTCTAGCCAAATAAATAAATAAATGTGCAGCTGGTGGTCTTTTGTCCCCTTTCCAAGGGTCTGCAAGTAAAGGCGGGGGGGGGGGGAGGATGGTGGAAAAGCGACTTTGGAAGGGGCTCTGTCTGGGGCCCAAGCTGAAAGCCAGGCACTCTCCTGGGCCCATTTGCTGCAGGTTGCAAGGTGGGAGAAAGAGGAAATGAATGGGCAAAGCAATTGGGGCCGGGATGGAGAAGGAATTTTCTGTCTGCCTTGCTGGAAACAGGACACTGGGCTTAATGGATCTGAGGTTTTGTTTGTTTCGGCGAGGAGGTTCCCGGGGCCTCGTCCTGGCCAAAGGCTTCACAGAAAGATTGTGCTGTCAATGGTAATGTGTGCGTGGAAATGGACAAGCGTGGCAGCTTCATAGGGGATGCTTAGTGTTTTTCTCTCTCTCTCTCTCTGTGCTTTTCAGTGAGTAGATTTGAGAAGCAGGTCAGTTTCAAAATGATGCAGATGTGTGATATTGAGAAAGGGCAAAGCAACCAGCCAGGGCAGAGAAGGGATTTTCTATCCATCTTACTGGAAGCAGGAGACTGGGTTCGATGGGGCTGGCTTTTGTTTGCTTTGGTGGGGAGGATCCCAGGGCCTCATCCAGGCTAAAGGTTCACAGAAAGGTTGGGGCTAGCACATGTGTGGAAGTGGCCCAGATGTGTCAATTTCACACGGTGTGCCTGGGTCTCTCTCTCTCTGCTTTTCAATGGGTTGATTTGAAAACCAGGTTAATTTCAGTGCTAGTCTTTTTGGGTTTCTCAAAACAATTATTGTTATTATGCACCCAGATATGTGTGTGTGTGTGTGTGTGTGTGTGTGTGTGTGTGTGTGTGATCAAGAGAGATGGGCCAAGACATGGGGTTCAGATAAAGAAGGAATTTTCTGTCCTTCTTGCTGGAAACAGGACACTGGGAGAAATAGATCTTTCTGTTTGCTTCGGCACTGAGATTCCAACAGCCTTATCTCAGCCAAAGGGTTCACAAAAAGGTTGTGTGTGTGTATGTGGAAATGGACAAATATGTCAGTTTCACATGATAAGTTTAGCAGGAGCTCTCCCCACCTCCTTTTCAAAGGACAGCTTTAAGAATCAAGTCAATTTCTATTATCAGCCCTTTTGGTTTTCCCGAAACATTTCTTGCTATGTGTGAAATCAGGAGAGAAAAGGCAAAGGATTTTTTAATGCATCTTGTTGGAAGCAGGATACTAGGCTGCCTCTTCATTGCTGCCACAAATGAGATTTAGGATCTGCTTAAAAGAAGTGGCTGGAGGCGTCAGGAGTGTGTAACATTCCAGGGAAAATCTGGCAATTTTTAGTGAACCCTAGAGAAGTGCCATGAATGCAGAAACACAGAGATATGCCAGATGAATACTGACTACCAAAGACAGAAAATACCTGGTGGTTTGGGGCATTCGGGGTGGGATTGTCAGCCCTCAAGTGTGATTTTCACTCTGTTTTGGATATTCACTGATCCCGCCAATGACTAGCAAAGGGCACCTCAGGAATTTGTGTAGAGCGTGCTGCAAAGTTGGCAATGGAATCTGTCTAGAAATTGCAAGGAGGTCTTTTGAATTTGGCCATTCCCAGCAGATTTGGTTGGGAGAAGGCCCACCATCCATTTCAAAGCATGTAACACTCTTCCATATAGCAGCAACAATGAAGAGAGTCTTGAGGCACCTTAAAGATGAACCAATTTATTCAGGCATGGGGCATTACGGAGAGTTTCAGGCTTATATATAGTGTTCATTAAACAAAAAACCTATGGTTTCCAAAACAATATTAAGGCACTACAGCTTTCAACCAAGCATCAAAAAGCAGGGAAATTGGGAGTGAAGAAGGCTCACAAGCCTTAACACGACATCGTCCCTGAGGAGGCAGAAAGTGCAAGTGAAATTCTCATTCTCCCAAAGCAGGTAAACCGTGATATGCAGAGGTGACTGCGGGAGTTGTGGAAAACTGATAACTTAGGGCCACCTACTTCTTTTTAGAGCATCTCCTCATGTTGAGAGTTGCAACCCAACACATTTGATGGGCATCAAGTTGGGGAAGGCTGTTCTAGAGCAAAGGCAGGCAGAATGTAGATCTCCAGATGTTTTGGAGTTCAACTCATAAAAGCTCCTACCAGCATGGGCAGTGATCAGGAATGCTGGGAGCTTTGATGTCCAAAACATCAGGATAGATCTATTGCCCATATCATATGTTTTGGACATCAAAACTCCCAGCATTCCTGATCACTGCCCATGCTGGTAAGGGCTTTTACGAGTTGAACTCCAAACATCTGGTGATCTACATTCTGCCTGCCTTTGCTCTAGAACAGTATTCCCCAACCTGGTGTCTGTCAAATGTGTTGGGTTGCAACTCTCAACATGAGAGGCTCTTAAAAAAGAGTAGCAGGTGGACTTAAGGTGTTCGTCATTTTTTCACAACCCCCCCAGTCAACTCTGCATATCAGAGGTGCATGTAGGCCCATCTGGTCACTCTAGTATAGACCAGATACAAAAGAGGGAAGTTTTAACTATTTTGATGAAGAGGGAATTTCACCAGGTGCAGCATGCATACAAATGACACCTGCTGAAATTCTCTTTTCTATACAACTGACAGGAGCCTTCTTCTCCTTTTCATATGATCACCCTAGTTATGTGGTTGGGGTCAGTCTAAATTATCTCCAGGGATCCCTTACTCAGTGCCTGTGACCACAAAGAGATTGAGGATTTCCCCCCAACTCTGTAATTCTTGAAGTTACTAGGTGTGTTAAAAATAGATTTTAAAACATAAGCAGGAAAACAGTGAATACCAATGAAAACAAACCACACAAGAAGATATGAATGTTTTACGGAGAAAAGTAAATGCAAAAGAACATCAGATACAGAAATGAAATGGGAAACATGCAATGATTAGGAAGAAAATACATGTGTACACTATGCAAAATACACTACAGTTTAATTGTTGCTGAGGAATATTAGTAAAACAGCGTGAATAGGCTGAAAACAATGTTGTAGGCCCAGAAGCACTTTGAAAAGCTTCAAAGTTGTACTTAAAACTTACAATTGGCCCAAACTAGTTATTAAATGAAGTGTTTGAAGCTTTCAAATGTATAGCAGCATCGTCCAAACTCTTAGAAAAAAGGAAGGGAGCATTGTGTGTGTATGGGGGGCGGGCGGGGAATTAAAAGGAATGTATAGTTATCTATTCCAAGGAGAAAAAATATTTAAAGACTAAGTAAATTGAATAAAAAAAGAAAGGAGTTTCATTCCACCCAGTAGAGTATTGTTAGTGTCTCACCAAAGGGACTGGTGAGACACTAACAACAGCTTTATTCTTGGCAGTAAAACAGAGTTAGCACATATATGTGGGCTGAACCCCAATAGGAGAGGGGAGGCCCAGAGAACAGTTACAGCAGGTTTTTGATACTGTAGAGTAAACAATCTCAGTGCACATGTCTCTTTTCCGTGAGAACTAGCTAAATACATTATGGACTCAGCTTTCCAGAGTAGAGTCTATGTTCCGTTATTTCCAGATAAAAGTTTCTGAACATGCCTGTCAGTTCTTTTAGAATACACTGTTTCTACACAGAGCTCCTTTATTTCACATACATAGTTCAATACAACACACTCAATTTTTAAGTTCCTTCAGGTACAACACAACCTCCATTTTGAATTTCTCTCATATGCAATACAGACTCCACTTTTGGATTTTCTTCTACAACCCTTCCTTTGAGACTTCAGAAAACTCACTTCTAGACTTCAAGTCCCATTCAAAGCCAAAATCCCTTTTTTTCTCTCTCGTTCCTCTTTTAACATTCTTGTTACATGCATTTTAACATTCTTGTTACATGCAGCTTATCAGGCCTTTTGTTTAAAGCAACATTTAGTAAGGTACATCATTAGCTGAATGCATGCAAATATACAAACAAACTAGCATTTCAGTCATTATCCATTTTGAGGATACTTCTTTAGGCATTAAGGTTAGGTAGCCAGGAGGTTAACTATGAACATGGGTCAAACTCAATGTTCTCAGAAGCCACTAAGCTACTGTATGTAATGATTTGAGCTCTTTTTGTTTAAATCAGTTTCTATTCCATGGTTCTTGGGAAAGGTTGTCCACATCTGCAGTTGGTTGCTTCTGACACAGAATCAGGCTGCCTCTGGACGTGATCCACAGTCCGCTGGGTCTTGGGAGGAGGAGTCTACACGTGCCGTTGGCTGCTTCTGGACGAAACCTCCTGCGTTGTCGTTGAGAGCACCACCTCTGTCGTTGTCCTCTCTTGACTGGCGAAGTCTAGGTCAACGGCCCTCTTGCAGTGTGATGAGGGGATCCAGTAGCACTTGACAGCAGTGTTGGTTGTCAGCGAGATCTAGTAGGGACCTTTCCACCTGGACACCAGGGCTCTCTTGTCCACGGAAGAACCTTGATGCAAACCCAGTCTTTAGCTGGAGATCCTGGCAGAGCTCAACTGGGTTTCTTTAACCTGTGAATGAGAACCTTGAACTATTTAATGCACAACCATAGTCTTAATACTTGATCAGCTGTTAGCTGGAGTTTGGTGGCCTGGATGTTAGTAGGGGGTGAACCGGGAAAAGCCATTGGTTTGCCCATGAGGGCTCCACACTTTTTCTCAGAAGGAGGAAAGGGGGGGGGGTCTTTCTCCTTGGCAGCAAACAAGTTTCACAGTATAGAAGAAGAATTTATTATCAGCTGGAAGGTACACAGTGTGAGAAACACTTCTGTGCCTTGTTCTAGACTCTATTGGTAACAAAAACTACCAACCTTCATTGTGTGAATTCAGTTATGAGAATTCACCTTACAAATCAAAGATTGCCAACTGCTCCGGAAAACTAGTGTAGTTATGCTGTTAATCATGGCATTATCAACTGCATGTAGCTCAGACTACATGGAAGGTATGGGCTTGCCCTTCCCTTGAAACATGGTGTGCCCCGATCTCCTTGATATTCCCTTTTCTTAATCACAAAAAAGGGACTTCATAAAATTCCAAGACCCCCAGGTGATCAGGCTGGAAGTTTGGATTTCATGAGGAGGGATCAGGAAAACACACACACCAGGCTTTGCAGCAAGGTCACAACACATTTAGGGCATCAAGGAATGCTTCATGTGGTGAATAATACATTTGACATTTTTATTTATAGAGGAGGTTTCTGCTTAAAGAGGAAGGTGAGATGGTAGTTAAGAAACATGCCTGTAATGGTTATAATTTTTAGCATACAGTGTAGCTGTAGGAAAATCTTGAAACTTTAGTATAGATCAGCTAGCACCACTAACTACTAGGCATTGGGCTTGAATGCCATTTATTTCGCAAAGAACTAAAGGGCTTTTTGAAGCGCTGGTGCGGAAGGTTGTGGCATTGTGAAGCTAACATCATGAGGTGTCTGCATAAGTTGGCCAGGCTTATTAGGACACTCATTTTCTAGTGACCAATTTGACCACAATAGTGGCATATTCAAGGCGATTTTGCTTTTTGCTCACATCATGTTCTCGTCCACTGCTTCTGCCCTTGAAACTACAACGGATTCTGCATTGTTGGGTTTTTTTAAATGATTTTTCTTTCTTAATCACTTGAACTCTAAATACAATTTAACTCTTCAGAGCCTGAAATTTCTATTCTTTCTACAATTCAATGCCAGTGATACATTAAAAAAATGCAGGGAACTTAAACATACAACAGCCTAAAAATTATTTCTTTCTTTGGGAGGAGAAATCTCCTTCCCCTTTTTGCAGCCTAGAGACATGGACCAGATTTTAACTCTTATTCTACCTGTCTCTTTGCAAACTAAGCCACAAATCAGTCAACTTCTTTCTAGCTGTCTTGAACAGAATTTGAACATTTTAAACCTTTAGCAGAAGGAGTTCTAACATTATAACATTATAAACATTGCACATTTGGGATTCAGAATACAGGGGTTTTCCAGCAGGACTCTAAAATCTAGGTATAACAACAGCTAAATGGGCAGGCATTTGTATTCTCAATGATTAGTCTGTCCTTTCATCTTAGGACATAAATATAAGACATAAAAGGAATTTGAACATTCATTTACGCTCTTAAGGGATTCATAATCATTTCCATGCACCATGCATTTCCTGTGTGGTGCAGGGCAACGAGATGCATGAACAGATTCATGTCTGCTCAATTTGGCCAGTGACATGTTTGAGCCACAATGAATTCTTTCTCTGAACTTTTTGGGATCTTTTCAAATATTTAGGTCAAAGGCAGTTGCAACACGGAATAGATAAAAACCTAACACTGGTTGTTGGGCTGCTTCTCAGAGTTCAGTGAGACTCCCTCCTGGGATTTTGTGTGCCTTTTTAGACATCTCAAAAATATATCTGCCCCTTGGGCTTCCAGCGTGCCCTGCAAATGGAGGATTTTATCTTAATCAAAGCTTCCAGACAGCGGAAACTGTTTAGAAACAACTCTATTTTCCCAGCCATTCGCAGGTCCCGGCCCATAACTTATGAACATATACACCGTGGGCATAGCTGCTGCCGCTAGCAGCTCTGCTCGCTTGCTTCCTCAGGTACCCATTTTACTGACCTGTCTTTTGCACCGGGCCCAGCCTGGGTCAACTCTCGTCAGCTCCTCCAATAGGCCAGCTCCACTTTTCTAAGTCTGTTTTGCTGGGTCTCACAGAGGTCTTGGGTTGGGAGTCGAGCATGATCCAGACCCATGGTTTCATCCGAAATGGCAGGCTAAGCTAATGGGGATTTCAAAAAGGTCCTTTACCTTGTGTTCACGCTGGAATGGTAGTCCCCAAAGAGCTTCTACTGGTGTCAAATCCCAGACGAGGCCCCCAGGTATTGTCGAGGATTTCCAAGGCACTGACAAAGAGACTAGTGAGACACGAGCAACAGCTTTATTTTCAGCAGCAAAAAAGAGTTGGCACAGCGATGGGCTGAACCCCAATAGGAGAGGGAAGGCCCAGAGATTAGTTAAAGCAGGCTTTTTGTACCGCAGCATAAACATGTGCAAATGTCTCTTTTCCATGAGAACTATTTAAATACATTCTGAACCCAGACTTCAATATTAGGAGCCTGTGTTCCGTTAATTCCAAATAACAAGTTTTTGAACATGCCTGTCAGTTCTTATAGTTGACACCCGGCACAAGCCAATAAAACATGATTAGGTACTTAAACAATTAGGTTTACCTGTGCCAGGAGAGGGGCATGCAAGCCTGTTTGTATCCCTGTACCTTTGCCAGGAGAAGGTCCTGCAACCCTGTGGACTCTCTTGGACCTCTTATGCTATCCTTCTGGGAAGGCTGTCATGGGTTGGGATATGAAGTCGCATCTTGCAACAGTTCCGCTCCTGCCTAGAATGCCCCTTAGAGAAGGTGGAGGGAGGAGATGATGGATCTGTCCTATGGTGGTCTTGCCCCAGGGTGCCCCAGGGCTATATGTGACTCCCATGCTTTTCAGCATCTACATGAAAGCTCTGGGAGGGGTTATCCAGGAGCGCGGGCTGAGGCATCACCAATGACACCAACTCTTACAACAACGTTCTTTGGGCAAATCACAACGATTAAAAACTTCAAAATACATTGCAATATGAAACGCAATACACAAGAATTAAAACCACAAAAATCATTATCAAATGAGATGTAAAATAAAATGTAAAAGCGCAGTTAGGAAGCAATCTTGGTAAGGTGTATTTAACCTTATCACTGCCATCCATTCTTCCTCTAAACCAACTTTCACCAACCTGGGATTTTCTTCTGAGTAAACACACATAGGATTGTGATAAACCCTAAAAAAAGACACAAACCAACTCTTACAACTAAGCTCTTTGGGCAGTTCACAACGATTAAAACCACAAAACGCATTGTAAAAGAAAATCCAATACACAACAATTAAAATCACATAATACTTTGTAAAAGAAAATCGAACACATAACTAAATTCACAAAATACATAATGAAATAAAATGCAGATAGCCAAATGCACATAAACAAATGTTGGAAGGATGCAAAACATTTTAACATAAGATGGTACATTATAGCATGAGAAATGGTACTCTCAGAGAAACTTATTCAACTTTTCAGAGTATTAAGAGGACAAAAGAAAAAAGACACTTTTGCAACAGTACGCCGTTTTTTTATTATATACACACACAAAATAAAAGCACACAGGTTTCAGATGCCTTTATTAGGTTATGGTTACAATAATTTCTCAGGAGATAAAAATTAAAATTCATAATAAATAAACAGCCTTCCTTTATATTTGGTATCTATCTTCTTATTAATTTATTATATTTTAAATCTGCCTAATGTTAAATTCGCACTGAATAGCTATAGTGTTTGACTGTGTAGCACTTTCTTTCTTCTTTAAAAGAAGTATATGCAATTTATTACTTATTCCTTGCATATAAGGTTTCTGTAGCATGTTGATATTTAAGTTTCATATTTGTAAATAAAAAAATAAAAGTAAAATGAAATGCAATATACAACAATTAAAACCCTCAAAATGCATGAAGGGGGAGCTGGTCATGCTTGCTAGGGCACTTTCACTAACCTGAGATGATACCCCATGAAGGGGATGCTGCCTGTGTGTAACACAGTCCAAAGTCAGCCATCCGCATGAAGAGGAGGCAAGAAAGACTGCTAAGTCCCTGAACTTCAAGCATAACATTCTCCATGAAGGAGGGGCCGGCCATGCTCTCAAGTGACCACTGAGACATCCTCATGAAGGGGATGCTGCCTGTGTGTAACACACTTCTAAGTCCAGGTCTGGCCCAAGGTATTTTGCTGCCTGAAGCAGTCCCAAAAATTGTGCCACCTGGCACAACCCAATAAAACATGACTAGATAATGAAACAATTACGTGTAAAGAAGCAACAGAACTAACAATGTCTCTGAGAAATGATGTACATAGGACTAAGCTGGGTGTTTATGATTCTGCTCTCACACATGTACAAATTATGCACATGTGTGAGAGATGTGATGGGCGCTGGCCTGGTCCTCAAAGTCTTCAACTGATGTTAATGATCCTGATGGGATGCGTCATTCCTATGCACACTTACCTTGCAGAAAGCCTGATTGGGAGCTGAACAATGTTAAGATTTATCACAAAGCTGGCATAACCCAGAACAATTACGCCCCCCAATGCAGTATAAATAAAATGTAATACTCAACAATTAACCTCCCTCCCAAATGCAGTATCAATAAAATGCAATACACAACAATTAACCCCCATGCAGTATAAATAAAATGCAATACTCAACAATTAACCCCCTCCCAAAAGCAGTATAAATAAAATGCAATATACAATTAACCCCAATGAATAATGAAATAAAACAACACACAACAATTAACCCTCAAAAATGCACAATAAAATTCAATACACAACAATTAACCCCACAAATGTATACTAAAATAAAACACAATAAACAACTATTAATATACAATTAAAATCACAAAATGCATCATAAACTGCGCTTTTACATATTATATTGCAATTGGGAAGCAAGGAAGGAATCTTGGTTTTACATGTTATATTGCAATTAGGAAGCAGGGAAGCAATCTTGGTAAGTGGTGTTCAGCCCTATCACTGCCAATGAAGCTCTTTGGAGAATTCACAACAATTAAAACCACAAAATACCTCATTAAAAAAATGAAACATAACAAAACCACAAAATACCTCATTCAAAAAATGCAACACACAACAATTAAAACCACAAAATGCATAATGAAAAATGCAACACACAATTAAAACCACAAAATGCATAATAAAAAATGCAACACAACAACAATTTAATCCACAAAATACATAGTGCAATAAAATGTGCTTTTAAATTTTATATTGCAATTAGGAATCGTGGTAAGGGGTGTTTAACCCTATCATTGCTAACCATTCTTCCTCTAAACCACCCTTACCCAACCTGGTGCCCCCTCCCATTTTGCAGTTAAACACATTTACTTCTAAGTCAACACACATAGGACTGTGTCATTAACCCTAAAAATGGCACAAACCAACTCTTACAATGAAGCTCTTTGGGCAATTCACAACAATTAAAACCACAAATTGCATGAAGGAGGAGCCGGCTATGTTTGCTAGGGCACCCTCCAACCAGAGACATCCCCATGAAGAGAAGGCAAGGAAGTGTGCTAAGTCCCTGAACTTCAAGTATAACATTCTCCGTGAAGGAGGGGCCGGCCATTCTTGGAAGGGCACCATAACTTACCTGAGTAGTCCCCATGAAGGAGACCCTGGCTGTGTGTAACACACTTCTAAGTCCAGGTCTGGCCCAAGATGTTTTGCTGCCTGAACCAATGCAAAAACTTGCACCGCTCCGCAGAACCCAATTAAACATGATTAGGCAATATAACAATTCCCAGTAAAGAAGGAAGAGAACCAGCAATGTCTTACCTTGTCAGAAGTGATGGGAGCGGGCCTGGTCCTCGATGTCCGCAAGCAAAGAAGCTAGGAAGGAATCTTGGTTAGGGGTGTTTAACCCTATCACTGCCAACCATTGCTCCTCTAAACTACCTCTTCCCAACCTGGTGCCCTTCCATGTCACAGTTAAACTCATTGGGATTTACTTCTAATTAAACACACCTAGGATTGTGCGATAAATCTTAAAAATAACACAAACCAACACTTACAACTATGCTCTGTGGGCAATTCACAACAATTCAAACCACAAAATGTGCTATCAAGTAAAATGCAATATATTTTATTTATTTATTTATTTATTTCATTTCTAACCTGCCTCTCCATCTAGATCGAGGCGGGGAAATGTGAAAGCACAATTAGGAAGCCAGGAAGGGCTCTTGGTAAGGGGTGTTTAACCCCATCCCTGCCAGCCATTCTTCCTCTAAACCACCCTTCCCCAACCTGGTGCCCTCCCATTTCACTGTTAAAGACCTTGGCCCTGCTCAGAAGGCACCTTTAAAGTACCCTCTGAACAGGGTCATTGGGATTTACTTCTGATTAAACACACACAGGATTGTGTGATAAAAGCTAAAAAACCCGACGCAAACCAACTGTCACAATAAAACTCTCTGGGCAATTCACAACAATTCAAACCACAAAATACACATTAGAAAATAAAATCCCAGGCACTTACCTTTTTTGAAGCAAGTTGATCAAGCAGACAGACAAGCTGACGAAGGGAAAACATACAATTACACACAAGAACAAATAAAACACTAAGACTAATACAAAGTAAAACTTACTAATTGCAATATCCAAAGAGATGCCTTAGTTTTCAGATGTCCCTCAAAGAGAAGCTGCATTTCAGTAAGATTTGTTTGTTCATTTGCTGTTTAGTACAGCCAGGAGGAAATGGGGAGCAAAGGTAGCGCCCAAATAACTCTTTGACCACCCTGGCCATAACTACAACAGACTAGCCAAGGGAGCAGAGCTCTCATTTATTTATTTATTTATTTATTTATTTATTTATTTATTTATTACGTATTTATACTGCCCAACAGCCAAGACTCTCTGGGCAGTTCACAATTCAAATCATAATATACGGAAATCAAGATTTAAAACTTCAAAAATTTAAACATGTCAGGTACGTTTGCTCATGGGGAAACATAGGATAGTACTTGCCCATAGAGAGACATAGGACAGCAGTTGCCCATAGAGAACCATACTTGCCTAGAGTGACCCTATGGAAAGGAAGACAGGGCTCCTGTATCTTTAATAGTTGTATAGAAAAGGGAATTTCAGCAGGTGACATTGTATGCATGCAGCACCTGGTGAAATTCCCTCTTCATCACAACAGTTAAAGCTGCAAGGGCCCTGCCCTCTTGACCAGGTACAAAAGAGGACAGGGCTCCTGCAGCTTTAACTGTTGTGAGGAAGAGGGAATTTCACCAGGTGCTGCATGCATACAAATGACACCTGCTGAAATTCCTTTTCTAAGCAACTGTTAAAGATGCAGGAGCCCTGTCCTCCTTTCCACAGGGTCACCCTATACTTGTCCTTACAAAAACATAGGACAATACTTGCCCATAGGGAAACAGCAAACAAGCCAGTAAAGTTTCTATTAAGTCTCATCCTGGCTTCCAGAATATGAAGACTGACTCCAGCCAGTAGGGAAAAGCACTATGAAGTCAAAGGTTGTGCAATTCTGATTGTGTAGCCCAGGTTGTGCATATTCTATCTGCGTTTTATGTTCTCTGTCTCTGGTTTTAAATGTTTTAAAAGTTTTAATGGATTTGTATATTTGTATTTTAATCCTTTGTAACGTTTTGCATATTTTAAATTTTTTAATCCCTTGTAAAGCACTTAGAGATATCTCTTTTAAGATATAGTCAGCAGTCTATAAACTAAATAATAATAGTAATGTACTTATTATCATTATTTAGTTATAATGCACCATAACTGTACAGAGAACAAGATAATAAAACAATGCTCTGCCCAAATGGCTTACAATCTAAAAATGGCAACATAAAGTTTTAATAAAATTTTAAAAGGTTAATATTGAGATTAAAAAAGGGGGGTAAGGAAAGGACAAACATAGAACACAGTTTTCAAGGAGAAATACTAAAACCTTTAGAAAAATGAAAAGTTTTCAATTGAGCCTTAAAAACTGATATTGAAGGAACAGTCTAGAGATGCTTCTACTACTACTACAATACAAAACAACACAAAAGGGCAGTGTTGCATCCAGCTCCAGGTAAACGTTGGAGCTAACGCTGTGCCAAAATCCGTCCTCCAATTTCCTGAAAGTTCTCTTCCTTCATGAAAGAGGCTTCCATTTTTCTGCCTCATTCTCAAGGGCATTTTGTTGTTTATTTTGAATGTGTGTTGGTGGTGTTTTTGACCTTACTCAATCACTGTGAGTTGGCCAAGGGTACTGTGTGTATGGTTTTTACCCCCTATTACACATCTCTCCATCGCTCTGCAGTTTCCCAGGCTGCCTGCACTTCCTGATCTGAAAAGGCCCTATGGGAGAAATAAATTAATGATCTCTCCCCCATTGCAGGAAGTGTGGGAAGCCAAGGAGGCTACAGGATGCCAGAGAGATGGTTTTACAATGACAGACAGGATAATCATTTCTATCAAATTGAACGAGAATGGTTGAAATTTTCGTGGGAGAAATTTTCAGCACAGCACTGGTTAGGGTACGATTGTGTGATGCTTTTAACACACTAAACACAATACCATCCAATCCCAATAAGAGTACCAAGTGTATTTCAAACTACGGCATATAACTGTGCAATACAGGAGTGAGAGTGCTCCTATAGTTTCACTATAGCGAAGTACTGTCCTATGTTTCCCTATAGGCAAGTATATCTTCCCTATGGGCAAGTATGATTCCCCGATGGGAAGGTATATTTTTCCTATTTTCTCTATGAGCATGTATGGTTTTCCTTTGGGGACGTACTGTCCTATGCTTCCCTATGGGCAATTACTATCCAATGTTTCCCTATGGGCAAGTATTCTCCTATGTTTCTCTACGGGCAGGCATGGTTTCTTATGGGGAGCTATATTTTCCCTATGGCCAATTACTATCCTGTTTCCTATGGGCAAATACCGTCCTATGTTTTTTCTAAGGGCAAGTATGGTTTTCCTATGGGGAGGAATATTTTCCCTATGGGCAAGTATGGTTTCCCTATGGGCAGGTGTTATCATTTGTTTTAGTATGTCCTGGTGGGGTGTACACCAATAGTACCCCCGATCTGTCTCTTTGGCCCAGCACAAGGTACAGGCCCTCACAGCCTATCCAAAGCAGAGATTGAACTTCTATGGAACTTTTATGGATCATGGCCACCCTCAAGCTTGGGTTGGCGGGCAAAGCTGGGTCATATCTACACCGCCCAGCTCACCCACCCAGGTCTCAGTGATGCACACCAGGTCAGATCCCTCATCCATAATCATATCATGGATGAGTGCGTCTTGTTGCGAACTCACCTGGCATTCACCAGCACCACAGCCAAGCCAGAGGGTGCAGTAGCCAGTCCACCAGGAACCTGTGGGATGGGGAGGGGGTCAGGGAGGGAGAAAGGCTTGTAGCCATCTAGCTTCCCCGCGGGTTTGATAACATTTCCTCCCCATTGTGCCAGACCTTTTCTTAGCCCCTCTACCTCCATGTTACCCTCCTTTCCACCCTGGAGCATCCTGGTTTGTAACAATTTTGAGAGAGAGAGAAGAATAAGAAAAGAAAGAAAGGAAAAAGTTAAGAAGCATGACAAAAGTTAGGGGAAATAAATAAAGCCCAGGTGTGGTTACAGTCTACCCACAGTTGGTTGGAGCTTTTAACCTCTATTCCAGGTATTTCTCCTTCCCTGATTCTCACTCAGGGGAGGGAGGACCCCACATAACACGGCTTCCCCCTCTCACCCTAGGTCAGGGTCACAGGCCTGTCTCTCACACAGAAACTTGGCAGCCTTCCAACATCCAAACCAACAAGGGGGGGTTACCCCCAAGTGGTGGCAGGGCAAGCCAGGTAAGCCACCACTTGGGCACAAGATGGGCAAACCCCTCACCCATTGGTTTGGATGTTGGAAGGTGGCTTGCCCCCCAAGTGACAGCTTGCCCCCCAAGGCAGGGCTAGGTGTGTTTTTTTGTTTTTTATGAGCCTCCTCCAGGTGAGGCTCTGGCCTAATCCAGTCACCACACAGACCCTAGTGACAAACCCTTACCAGCAAAGCTGCAGATTGAAACAGTCCAGGTGAGCAGGCAGGCAGGTTGGCAAGCAGAGTTTGGAGAAGCAAGAAGGCACTCTTGCTAGGAAATAAAAGGCACTTGAGGCAGAAGGCCAGGTGTTTCTTGTGGCCCAGGCCGCCCCATGCTGCCAGTTGGGCCTTTGTGCTGTTCCCAGGAAGGAAGACCACAGCAGGGCCTCTTCTTTTATGAGCCGCCAGGCTCTGGCCCAGTCCAGCCACCACACAGTCCCTAATGGCAAACCCTTACTAGCAAGCTGCAGATTGAAACAGTCCAGGTAAGCAGGCAGGCAAAGCAAGGAGGCACGCTTGATAGCAGGTAACACACAGTTGAAGCAGAGGACTAGATGTTTCTTGTGAGTGGCCAGTAAGCCTTATGCTGCCAATTGGGCCTTTGTGCTGCTCCCAGGAAGGAGGCCCACGTGGTGGCTGTGCCCAGCCACACCCCATGCGTGACAGCTACGCCTAGCCATGCCCTCATGTGCTGCGGCTACGCCTGGCCATGCCCATGCGCTGTGGCCCATGCACTGCTGCTATGCCCGGTCATGCCCCCATGCGCTGCAGCCCATGCGCAGCAGCTATGCCTGGCCATGCCCCCATGCGCGGCTATTCCTGGCTATGTCCCTATGCAGCCGCTGTGCCCACAAGGCAGGGGTAGTTTTTTTTATGAGCCACTTCCAGGTGAGGCTCTGGCCCAATCCAGCCACCACACAGTTCCCAACAGCAAACTGTTACCAGCAAAGCTGCAGATTGAAACAGTCCAAGTGAGCAGGCAGGCAGTTTGGCAAGCAGAGCTTGGAGAAGCACGAAGGCACTCTTGCTGGGAGGTAAAAGGCAATGTTGAAGCACAGGACCGGGTGTTTCTTGTGGCCCAGGCAGCCCCAAGGTGCCCAGGAAGGAAGGAAGGAAAGCAATAGCAGCGCTGGTTCTTTGTTGAGTCTCTCCCCTATGCAAACTCTCCACCTCACAGCTGAACTGAGACTGGCTCGTTAGTATCCACTGCTGGTTCTTCCTTCTCTTGAGTAGACCTCTCCTGGCTCCACCCATTTGATGCTTTTCAGTACTGATTGCAGCTATTAAAAAAAAAGAAGGGGAAAAGAAACTTTAAAAGTTCCTGCAGGACTGGTTCTTTCTCATAAAGAGAGGCTTTTGCTCCTAAGTAGAAATTTGCAGCCTTAAGACTTTTAGTGTTCTGCAATGCTACAAGGTGGCATTAAAACATATAGTTCTTCCAAAGCTGATTTTCTCATTCAAAGCAGGTGCTTTACTCCTGAGCAATGCCCCCAGTCCTTGAACCCATTTAGCTCTGTGTATGGGAATGGGGGAATGGACCCCTTCTGTAGCTGAAGGCTCTAGACTGGGAGAAGCCATACGATGACCCTGTGGAAAGGAGGACAGGGGCATTGTATCTTTAACAGTTTTAAAGGGAATTTCAGCAAGTGTCATTTATTTATATGAAGAACCTGGTGAAATCCCCTCTTCATCACAACAGTCAAAGCTGCAGGAGCCCTGCCCTCTTGACCAGATACAAAAGAGGGCAGGGTTCCTGCAGCTTTAACCGTTGTTTTAAAGAGGGGATTTCACCAGGTTCTTCCTATAAACAAATGACATCTGCTGAAATTCCCTTTTCTATGCAACTGTTAAGGATGCAGGAGCCCTGTCCTCCTTTCCATAGGGTCACCCTAGGAACCCAGGATTTATGCTTCTTTTCTGTTTACTCTGAATAGTGGTGCATTTACTGAGTGATTTCTGGCAGAGGCTTTTCTTGAAAGGGGGCATGGAAGTTTTGGGGTGAGGTGGGTGCCTGAGAGTGAGGAGAGAGATTAAAGACTGAAGAGTGGAGTGTGGGGGGATTCCAGATGTAAGGGAATTCTAATATTTATTTTGGGGTTTTGAAGATTGCTTGGTGACAAAGGCTCAGAAAACACTGTTGAAGCTACAAGCCTCTAAAGAACTCCTTTTTATCTCAGCACAAACTTCCTAAACCTTCACCAGCTGCACCTACAACCAGATCCACCTCTTGGGTCCAGCCTTCCTTTCCCTCCTAAAGTTTGTTGGACTGCAGCCAGGTTTTAATAATTGTATTCTGATTTCTTTGTCTAGAAACTGCTCTGTTAGGAGTTTTGGAGCTGCTCCTTTCGTGAGGGTGGGGTGGATTTCTTCTCCCCAGCACTGCTACTGTCTCTGGGCAGGTGTTATTTGTATGCATGCAATGAAATTTCCCCTTCATCACAACAGTTAAAGCTGCAGAAGCCCTGCCCTCTTTTGTATCTGGTCACTCTAGTATAGCTCCTGCAGCTTTAACTGTTGGGGGCTGGGAGATAATGAGATTTGTAGTTCAAACCCTTTGGAAAATTCTTCCAAGTAACTGCATGTGTGACTGCATGGCTGTTTTGGGGCAGCTCTTTTCAAAAATGGAAGGCCAGCAAGGTGGCAATCCTGCACACGCTTTACTAGGAAGTAAGCTCCGCTGAATGCTTCTAAGTGAACATGCACAGTAGAATTGCACTGAACTGGAGGCAGAAGGTGTATTTTTGCAACCAATTTAACCAGTCGGAGCAAATTCTCTTCTTACACCCCCCCCCACTTCCCCTGCCTGCACTGGGCCCTGAGTGCTTATAACGAGGGCTGTCAATTTATTAAAATATTGAATGTTATTATTTATTAAAATATTGAAACTTATTTAATTATATTTTTAACTTTTGTATATTTCTATTTATAGCTTTTAACTGTATACATTTTAATTTTGTAAAGCCACCTTGAGGCCCAATATTGGGCAAAAGGCGGGATACAAATAAAATAATAATAATAATAATAATAATAATAATATTAATGTTTTTAGAGGATGAGCCAGTTACAACCCAGATTGATCAGGTTTAAATGCAAAAATCTCAAGTCACACATGCCATGGAGCTGCAAGGTAACTCGCAGTTTAACAGCAAAGAGGTGCTGCCAGGCAGTATTAGCAGGACTATAAAATGCTTTCTTCCCCATAAACATGCCCCTAAGGCTCAACTAAAGCTCTCCTTGGTCAATCTAGGAGTGTGGACAGTCTTTCAGAGCAGTGTGGCAGCCAGAATTTAAACAGGGCAAGCCTTTTATACTATGGAAATACAACAACCCTGTAAAGTAGGTTAGGTGGAGTTAATATATGTCCATAATCAGTAATCCATAAGCAAAGCCAGTGTTGTGTCAGACTGGGAGTCGGGCGATCCGGGTTCTAGTCCCCACTCGGCCGTGGAAACCCACTGGGTGACTTTGTGGCGGTCACAGACTCTCAGCCAACCTACCTCACAGGGTTGTTGTTGTGAGGATAAAATGGAGAGGCAGAGGATTATGTATGCCACCTTGGGTTCCTTGGAGAAAAAAAGATGGGATACAAATGCAATAATAATAATAATAATAATAATTATTATTATTATTATTATTATATTATTGGATGCCTAACAGACTTGGCTCTAGCCATTATTGTAACAAAGTGATTCCTCTCTGCAATGCAACTTAAGCTTCCAGAATCCTCCCCCCCCCCCCCAGTCAAGTAATATGGTTTTTAAATAAGTTTCCTACATGCAAACTTTCTCACAATAATTCAGTTTAAGCTTGAAAATCCCCCCAGACACACTCAGACACTCACAAAATAAAGCTATATATATATTGTACCAATCACCCAGGCTTTGCATTTCCTCTCACAATTCAACATGAGCTTCCAGAGAATTTCACTCTCCTACACACAATTAGGGGGAAAATATTGTCTGCCAACCCAGGCCATGAGGAGGAAGGCTGAGGAGACCCTCCATTGCCCTCACTCTGCCCTAGCGAGAGAAAGGCCTCCCTCCCTCTGTCTTCCCTCCAAATCCCCTCCAGCCTCTTCTTACATAGGGAAAAAACCCTCAAGCAAAGCAAGGCCACGAAGGAAGGAAGGAAGGAAGGAAGGAAGGAAGGAAGGGGAATGATCCCCCCCCATGCAAGCAGAGCACCCCCTTTCTCTCCCACCCCACCTTAGAAGGCCAAAGGCCCCCCAGAAAACCAAGGGGAAGGTCGGGCTTGCTGCATGCAGGAACTGGCTCTCTCTCACCTCACCCCCCCCTCACCCCACGCCCATCCCCACTAAATTTTTAAACTAAAACAAGACAAACAAGAAAGAAAGGGCCCCTTTTTACCTCCACAATGAAGCAAAGTTGTGAGTCGCCTCAGTTGTATGTGGTTAAAAGGGGGGAATAAAAACCCAAAGAATAAAATGGGGAGAGGGATAAAAACTCTCTCACACACACACTCTCTTTCCCTCACACACCTGAAGTAAATTAAAAGGTCAGGTTGCTGCTGCCGCCTCAGTTCTGCCCAGGTGCAAAAGGCAACGTGAGGAGGAAGAAGGTTCCGGAGGATTGGGGCTCTTGCATTTCTCCCGCTCTTTCAGCCAGGTGAGGGGAGAAGGAGGGGCCCTGATTGCCTAAGGGGCAGCCAGCAATTCCCAGCCTGGCTGGGTGAGAGAAAACAGCAGGCAGGGAGGGGCTCCTGCACAGCGTCCTTCAAACTCCCCCCTCCCTTCACCCAGTGCAATAATACCACATGCCCTCAAGACCCCCCCCCCCTGTTCCTGGGCTTAGTCTGAAAATGTCCCCAGCGGTTAATACACTTTTGACTCATTAGTCAAGCTGCGCAGTATTAATTGAAGGAGATTCTTTATCACTAATATTTAAATTGTTCTCTTTTTGTCCCAGGCATTTAACAGCTTATGTTGAGTGTTTAAACTGAGTTTTTGGCCCAGCTGAGAGTTTAAAATTGTTTCAAAATGTTAGCTGGTTTTTTTTAAAAAAAATGCTTTTACGGTTTTAAATTTTGTCTATTGATTTTTAATGTTTAGTCTTTCAATCTTTGTAAACCGCCTGGAGAGCTTTGGGGGATTCTGGGATTTATAGTCCAAACCCTTTGGAAAATGAGGGGGAGCAGGTGTGACTAGAGGGGAGGGGTTGGACAAGGAGGTCCACATTTTGTATTTTTTATTTATTTGCAACATGTATACCCTACCTTTCCAACAAGGAACCCTAAGGCAGTTCACACGGTCCTCCTCTCTCTCTCTCTCTCTCTCTCTCTCTCCTTTTTTAGCCAACAACAACCCTGTGAGGTAGACTAAGTTGAGAGTCAGTGAGGTTGTTCAGACAACACACTAAGCCATGATTAGGCCGCTAAACTTTCTGCAGGAAATGGTTAGTGAAGGACCCTATTCAGATGACATGCTAAGGCATAGTGGTTAAGCATTTTGAGCTAAACATTGGGCCTGTTCATACGACACTTCAGGGACTGTGGTTAGCGAAATTGTGGTTCTCTAGTGTTAGTACTAACCACAACCTGTGCTGTCGCACACAACACTTTAAGCCATGGTTGGAGCCCCTAACCCTGCTGCAGATGGTCCGAATGGAGTTAGAAAGTGACCAGAGTTTAGCAAAATGCATTGCACAAGACACCTTAAACCCTGCTACATAACCAGCAGGCCCAATTCAGCTCAGCATGATGTGTAAACCATTCCTTACCATGGCTTAGTGTGTTGTCTGAACAGAGTGTGTTTAAACTGTGGTTATCTAGCCACCAGTGTAGGAATGGTTCCCATGACACGCTAAGTCATTGTTTACAAGACACGCTAAGTCATAAGATTTAACTCAAAATGCTTAACCACCGTAGCTTAGCATGTTGTCTGAACAGGGTCAGTTTTAACTTTTAGTTGTTTTAATGTTTCATATACACTTCTTTGGGTTTTGTTTTTTAAGGAAAGTGGTTTATACATTTCCTAAATTAAATTAAACTTAAAAATCATAACAATATTTTGGATTTGGACTTCAGGAGATTGGTGCCTCATTAAGTGACAAACTGAAGAAAGGCAAAATCATGATGGTTGTTCAGCTGATGTCCTGTCGCTTTCCTGCAAGAATTTTATCCCTGAGAGGTTCTCTTTGTCCATGGGTGTGTCCCACTTGCAGACTGTGGATGGTTTTAATATTAATATCCTTAATATCCTGTGGTAACTATTTGGGTGACTGGGGTGGGAGTAATTCTCCCTATTGAATTCTCCTCTAGCTTTTCAGAACTAGTGGAGAAATGTAGTGTCATTTTTTTTATTGCTTAAACTGTCCTTTGCCTATTATTTATTTGCAGATGCTTAAATACTTTAGGCTGCAATCCTATACATACTTAACTGGGAATATGTCCTATTTAACTAGGGTTGCCATATTCTGGATCCACAAAACTGGGCCAATTTTTTTGGGGGGGGAGGGGGGGCTAGGATTTTTTAAAAACTGAGCAATATGTAAAGGTCTAGGGAACGGAAAAAAGCTATCTAAGCTTTAGTCATCTAACAGCACATTCCTATGCGTGTCTACTCAGAAATAAATTCTATTGAGTTAAATAGGACTTATTCCCAGGTAATGTATAGGATTGCAGCCTAAAGTACTTAAGCATCTGCAAATAAATAATAGGCAAAGAACAATTTAAGCAATCAAACAGAAAAATGACACTAAATTACATTTCTCCATTAGTTCTCAAAAGCTAGAGGAGAATTCAATATGGAGACTTACCCCCAGTAGCTACCATAAAATATTAATATTGAAAGATATCATTTAACCCCAAAGTTGCGATCTACTTCGTGTTCAAGTGGTGGCTCTTGCAGAATATGGACTGTTCGGTGCCACTAGCTGACAAGATCAAAATGAATAGTAAATAACAATTATTTAAAAAATTGATTTTCTTATTTAAATGGCAACACCCCCCTCCCACACACACAGCCCAAATTAAACTTAAGGCATGATCCAACGAAAGTTAAGTACTTTTAAGGTTGCATACGGTTCTACAATCTCACTGGTTTCAAGGGGAGAATGTTAAATGCCTGCTTTTCCCTGCACATTTACCTAGGAGCAAGCCCCACTGCAGACAATGGGACTTACTGCATGTCTACTCAGAAGTAAGTTCCAGTGAGTTCTATGGAAATTATTTCTAATTAAGCATGCATAAGTTTAGGTAGCTAAAAGTGTTTATAGTAACTGTATCGTGCCCTTACGTGTATATTTTTTGGTTTTATTTTTAAAATCCAAATGAAAATCTCCTTTACTGTATTTTATTCAGTTAAAATGAAAGTTTGCTTTTGTGCTTTGTTGCAAAGTAATGTTTCTGTTGTTTTCTTTCCTTTTACTTGAGAAATATTTTTCTATGCACATAGCACAACTGTATACAAGGAAAGCTACTTCATGTTTTTGCAAAGCGGAATTTTAAATTAAAACATCCACAACTGTAAATCCAGACATCTTAAATTCACTGCAGTTTACTTCCAAGTAACAGGTTTGAGGCTTGCAACCCAAATCCAAGGAAATTGATATTTGGAGGATGATTTTTTGGAGAGGGACTTTTCTTTCTCCCCTCCCTCCTTTCCTTCCCCCACATTCCCCCATTCCCTCCCTCACACACCCCACAACACTCTCTTTCTCCCCCCACAAACAACCCAGCGGCTCCAGCGCTTACCCCAAAACTCTGACCACAACCTCCTTGGCCGTGCATGGGAGCCATGCAGCCTAAGGACGAGAACACGTGTACCTTTCCCTGCTGTGCTTCTTGTCCTGCGCAGCTGCAGGCACAATAAGGTGAGTCATGGAGAGTGACTCAGCTGAGCCTGGGGAGGAGCAGCGGTGCTCTGGAAAAGGCGGCAGGTGGATCCGCCTTTTTCTCTGCTGCTGCTGCTCCGCTGAGCAGGCTCAAGGCACCGTTTTGGGGGTCTGAATTTCTCAGACTCCGAATCCAGGATTCCTGACCAACCGGCGGGGACATTTTGGAATTGATTGGAATCCAAGACAATCATGGTTTGAGTAGACCCACAGAGGATTGCCGCTGTTAGATAGCTTTCTGGCTTTCCCTAGACCTTTACATATTGCTCAGTTTTTTAAAAAAATTCTAGCCCCCAAAATAATAATTGTCCCGGTTTTGTGGATTCAGAATACGGCACCCCTCCCTCCGGCCCTCCCCTACGCCTCAGCTAGAGACGGGAGGGGGAACGCAGAGGGAAAGATCGCTCTGCATTGGATGTGGGTTTGGAGGCCAACGGGCACCCCAATAGGACTGCACTCCAAGTTCTTCCTTTCACAGTAGTTTTCTGCCGTGTTTTGAAACTGTCTGGGCCACCTCCAGTCCTCATTTGTACACACCTGACCATTCCCACATTAAAAAGGGATGTGGGTGGGTGGGGGGTGAGCATTTTCTGGAGCTTCTGCACAACTGTGGTGCGGAAGCTCTGAATGTTGGCAGTTGGGGTCTGCTTGCTGGACAGGCCTTTCCTCTGCATTTCCTCAACCGGCTTCTCACTGCATGTTGCCATGGAAGCTGGGATGCCTCTTCTGTCACCACTCCGTGTTTGGGCAGGGATGCAGTCAGGCAGTGCTGAGGCCCTGGGGCTGATGAGGGGCGAGCTGGTGCATTCCTGCTGGCATGGGAGCCCTGAGAAGGTCTGCCCTCTCAATGCCTTGCCCACGTGAAAGTCATTTTTTGCTTCTAAGACCAGCTAGCCCTTCATGTTCTTCCACTGTGGCATGTTGAAATCCATGGGAATAAAAGTCCAAGGGGCAAGAACGGCACATCTACCAGAACCAAACTTGAACCATCTTGTTTCCCTCCTGTCCTGTATATTTAGCAAGATGACAGCTGGAGAGAAAACACCATCCATGGCTAGTTGGAATAATACAAAGGAAGGAAGTCTAGGAAACAGAGCTGGGAGGAATGCCGTTTAAGGTGGCCTGCAGTCCATCACGCCCTGCAATGTCTTAGCTATTCAGTTGAGGGCCAGCCACTGTGAGGAACAATGCAGCATCCCTGATGCTTGTCCCCAGGTGTTCCTCCACCCAGCACACCAAAGGACTGGGAATGTGGGAAGGGGAGCATTCCTGCCCCCTGCCTTTGAATTTCTTGCAGAGTAGAGGGTGAGGGCAGTCTGTTCCATTACTGCTATTGGACCCCTTCTTGCTGTGTCTCTTTTCAGGGATGTTGATGGCTTTGGACATCCCACAGGAGCGGGGCCTGAGCTACCTGGACCACCGATACCTGGATGGGTTGCAAGTGTGTCGTTTCCCCCTTTTCAACTTCCTGGAGCCACTTCCGCTGGACTGGATGTACCTTGTCTACACAGTCATGTTCCTGGGTAAGGATATCAGGAGGAGATTGTCCCACAGAGGGACCCAGCTTAGGTATGCTGGCTGGAATGAGTTCCACCTTGCTTCCCGGGCTGGTTTCCCTGCTGTCTCTTTGGGCTGTGTCCAGCCGGAACAGAAGCCAAAGGGGGGGGGGGGGAAGAGACACCGGGGGAGGGGGTTGGTGTGTGTGTGTGGAGAAGTGTTTATTTCCTGCGGGGTTTCCCATCATTTATGAAGACCCTGTGCGAGTGAGTGGAGCACCCTAACCTTTTCTCCCTCGCTGCCTTAGGTGCTCTGGGGATCATGCTGGGCTGCTTCTATCGGCTCAGCTGCCTGCTCTTCGTGCTGCCTTACTGGTACATCTTCTTCCTGGACAAAACGGCCTGGAACAACCACTCCTACCTCTATGGCCTCCTTGCTTTCCAACTTATGTTCATGAATGCAAACCGTTACTGGTAAGAGCCTCGGTGCTTTCTTTTCCCCATAGCCATGATTTTGTTTTTTGCAGAAGCTGCTCTTCGTTCAGAACAAGCCTCTGCCAAGGGAACAGATCTGTCCTTCCAGCTGCACAACATTCATTTGACATTTGAACAACCTGAGGGCTCTGGATCAGAATCCCCAGGGGCTGCAGGAAGCCGAGGTAGCAGGAGGGCACCACAGGGCAGAGTGGTGCTTCTCTGCTTGTGTGCTTCTACCCCAGCGGAACTGGATCTTATGGAAGAATGGGCAATAAGAGAGTCTCAAAAGGCTTGAGGAAGCTGCGCATTTCCCTCTCCCTTCCCAGGTCCTGGAGATGTGGTCCTGGAGGGGTTTTATTCTGGGCTGGGTTGCACAGGCCATAGTCCAACCTTCCAGGAGCTCAGAGCCTCGGGGACAGGAATGGGAGCTGGGGGAGGGGGGAGGGGGGCGTGTCTCTTTTGGCGCCTAGAAGTCTTCCTACGTCCTGCTTTTGCCTTCTCTCCTGTTCTCAAGGCCTTTTAAAGGCTGCAAGGGATGACTGGGCTTCGGGCAGCATTTTCAGGCTTGCAACCAGCCGCCCTGCTGATTTTCCCAGAGCAGCCAGGGAACCTGATCTCTGCATATGAAGATTGACACTGGGTTCCCCGTGACCGTCTTCTGCAACAGGGCCATTGTGACAGGCCTGGAGGTGGTGGTGGTGTCTGCCTTTCCCTGACCACAAAGCTCCCTCACCCACACCAGGCATCATCCTTCCTACAGTGCTCCCTGGCCCCCCCTGTTTTCCAAGTTAGTTGAAAAATATTGTGCATGCACACACTAAAAACTCAGTACTGGCTGTGCAACTAGAAGCAAGATCTTCCCCAGCTGCTATACCCAAATGCCTTGTGTGTGACACCTGTCTCTCCTGTGACCATCTTCAGACTGTCAAAGATGCTGGTTCTAGGTGGCAGCTCTCTGGGTGAGCTCAGGAGTGAATAGGATTATTTTCTAGTTCTAGCCTTAAAAGCATTGTTGTAGGTCTTATTTGCCAGCATCCCCTTTTTAAGAATTGGCATTATAGTTGCTGAAAAAAACTGTTTCAGGCTTCTTGAGCACCATCGTTCAAGTGGATGACGGAGTCGCTAGGATGCCTCTGGTCCTGGCGGGGAGGGGGCACCCGCATTCTTGACTGGATTTAAAATGGCCTTTCACTACTACTACTACTACTTATTATTATTATTATTATTATTATTTCTTACCCACCTCTCTCTCAGGATCGAGGCAAGGAACAACATCAGTACAAATGACATAAAATACATAAAACTGATTAAAAACATATAAAATTAATACATTATTAAAATGCCAATAAAACTCTTAAAATTCCACTGTGTAGGCCTGCCAGAAGAGATCAATCTTTATGGCTTTCTTAAAGTCAAAGAGACTATTAAGTTGGCGGATCTCTCCCGGCAGCAGCCATTCCACTGTCCGGGAGCGGCAGAAGAGAAGGTCCTCTGGGTAACGCTCATCAGCCTAGTTCTGGCTGATTGAAGTACATTCTTCCCAGAGGACCTGAGCGTGCGGGGCGGATTATATGGGAGAAGGCGATCCTGCAGGTAACCTGGACCCAAACCATGTAGGGCTTTAAAGGTAATAACCAACACTTTGTACTTCGCCCGAAAACTAATTGGCAGCCAGTGAAGAGATTTTAAAACTCGTGTAATATGGTCACTCCTAGGTATGTTGGTCCCATTCTCACCACCACCAGCACCACCAGCACCACCATCTAGGATTCCTCCTGGTAATGCATCTCCTCTTTTTAGGTCTATTGACGGTCTCTGGAATCCACGGAAGAGAAATGCTCATGTTCCGTTGTGGAACTACACAGTCCTGCGCTCCCAGGTACAGTGGTTGTTGGTGCTGTTCCTCCCACATGGACCCCCACCCCACCCGTTTCGGCACCAATGTGTCTTCTCAGAGCCAAAGGGCCTCTATGCTGATGGATGAGTCACACACATTTCCCCTCAGTCTGTGCTGTCTGTTGGCGCCTGGCTCTTCCATAGGCAGCACCGCATGGTAGTCAGGACTGGGGCACCTGCCAGTGGCTGCTGTGAGCATCTGGTGCTCTGAACAGGTGATGGTCCCCTTGCAGGGCTGGGGGTGGCTTAGGAGGAGGCAGGGAAGGTTTCGCTTCTGTGAAGCTTTTCTTTTGCTTGGGAGAAATGCTTTGCTGTGGAAAGAACTGAGCCGCAGGTAGAGGGCTGGAAGCCGTCGGGAGGGAGGGAGGGAGGGGGCTGACCAAGGGGGGGTTGGGTCCTTGCGTAACCATGAAGATGATTCCGAATGGGAGGCCACCCCCACCCCCGTTTTGCTCCTTCCTGGGGGGGTGTTCCTCCCTCGCCATTGTGGTTTTTTGTGCCCCCTGCTGGCTGGTTTGGCTCAGAGCCTTAATTCCACAACCCTTTGTGCTTGTTCCCTAACAGATCTTCATTGTTTATTTCATTGCGGGCATCAAGAAGCTGGATATGGACTGGGTGGAGGGCTACTCCATGGGCTCCCTCGCACGGCACTGGCTCTTCAGCCCCTTCAGGTGAGCTGGAGGGGAGGCAGGCAGGCAAGGAGGGAAACGGTCAGCACCTTTGTGGGGGGCAGAGGAATTCTAAGGCTCCATCACCCCAGCAGGTCTAATGCTCATGGGGGGGGCAGGAGGGCCTTGTGACACCCCCCTTCTAAGGCCCTCTGTGTCTTCTGCCTCAGGTTGGTGCTTTCGGAGGAGATGACCAACTTACTGGTCGTGCATGGCGGGGGTCTTGTGCTGGACCTCACCGCTGGCTTCCTGCTCTTCTGGGACACCACCCGCCCTGTTGCCCTCTTCTTTGTCTCTTACTTCCACTGCATGAATTCCCAGCTCTTCAGCATTGGTGAGTTCTCCAGAAGCCTAAACTACCTGCTTTCTCTACGGAGGATCAGGGCCTCCTCAGTCGTGCCTTTTCGTGAGCAGTTGTTAACTCAGGCTTGTAAAAGCTACTCACCCAATCACCTGTGGTGAATAGGCATCCCTTCTAGAGAACCAGGCAAAGGAGCCTTTGCCATGGAAGGCGAGTGGGTTCTTATTTCCCCTGCCACCCACCACAGGGCATTAGCATGCCACAAATAACTGACATTGGTATAAGCTAGACCAAAGGCCAGTGAAACCGCTTGTGGGCTCATAACATCTGCAGACGTTCCCAAGTGTGTGCTAATGTTTCCTGCCATTCGTGTAGTTTGCTTGGAAACAAGCAGGTGGGGAGGCTCAGGAACAAGCCCCACCTTTGGGGTGGGGGGGTGGGGGGTAATCATAGCGTTTAGCCTAAGCCTGTTCTTGCGAACATCTATTTCCTCCCACCTCAGTTCAACCCAGAGACCAACCTCTTGCCCACAGGGATGTTCTCCTACACCATGCTGGTCACGAGCCCGCTCTTCTGCTACCCAGACTGGCCACGCCGACTGATTGCCAGGTCCCCCGCCTGTTTCCAAAGGCTCCTCCCCCTTTTGGAGCTGCCCCAGCCCAGCCAGGAGTGTGTGTATGCAGAAGCTGGGCAGCAGAGGTCGAGCAGAGCGGCTCAGCGGCTGGGGCTGCGGCAGAAGCTCGGGGCCCTCTTTACCGTCTTGTACGTGTTGGAGCAGTTCTTCCTGCCTTACTCACACTTCGTTACCCAGGTGAGAGGGAAGCATGGGCATTTTCCCTGTGCAGACTTGCATAGCAAAAGGTTCCAGATCTTGCCCTTGGAGAGATGCCTTTTATTTGGCACAGGGGGGGCTCCAGCCAGCAGAAGGTGACGGCGGAGCTCTTTGGACGGAAGGATCTGAGTCACCTGAATTGCATCCTCTCTTTTCCACGATGGCACTGCTATTCCTGCATGCTCCTGGAGTTCCATGGCTCAGGAATAGCATGCTCCAGACCTGCCTCCAAACAGGTGTGGAGGGTGCTGACGGCCCAATCTTTTCCAGGATTGCAAGTTTGGGCATCCAGTTCCTGGTAGCTTTTTAAGCATAAAGCAATAACCATTGTGGAAACCTGGTGCGTTGTCATGTCTGACAGGAGGCAGGGATGGGGAAGAATGAAACAGCATCCTTCAGTTCTTGGAAAAGTCACCCCACACCCCTCTTTCCCCATGCAGGGCTATAACAACTGGACGAATGGGTTGTATGGCTACTCGTGGGACATGATGGTCCATTCTCGCTCCCACCAACATGTGAAGATTACTTACCGTGATGGTCTCACTGGGGAACTTGGCTACCTGAACCCTGGGGTCAGTCCCTCCTCCTCCTCCTCCTCCTCCTCCTCCTCCTCCTCCTCCCTTTCCTTGGCCGAGGGGGCTTTTGGCTGCTTCCCATGTGGCAAATTGCATATTGGTTCCCTGCAATTCTGGGAATATTGTTGCATTCAACAGATGTCTGCTTTGCCCCACACCTGTGCTGCAGAAGTCTGCTCTCTGCCAGGGCTGTCTGCTTGACATATCCTTTGTAAAATAAGAATGTGCCACCTGTGCCAGGCTACACGTAACTTCCTGCACAGAAGCAATAGCCGTGTAGGGCGGTGTGGAATCACTGCGCAGTGCGCCTGGTTTTCAGTGCTTCTGGAAGGCCCTAGGAGAGGCAGAGTCTCCAAGTGGTGCTTGTGAATGGCCTGACAAAGAATCTTTGAGAACTAAACCAGGCAGATCTATTAAACCAAGATTCTCTTTCTCTCTGAAATATATATATATATTTTTATCAAAATGCAAAGGGGAAGTTGGAGGCACCAACAGCTCCTTCTTCCTCCTGTGCCAGGGCAGCTTGAGGTTTCCCTTCTCTTCTTTCTTCGCTCTTCTTTGATGATTCTAGGAGGAGGCCCAGAAAGGAGCAGTTGAATGGGCACTTCACTGCCACCTTTGGGGTGCATTTGTTTCTGTGATCAATGGTACTAAGAATGTGCCTGATGGATTCTGGGCCCCTGTAGTCATGAGTACAGGGAAGGCGAGATACGGGGCTGGGGTTCTAAACAGACACCATACACCTCTTCTCTCTTTTGGTCTTTCCCTCATTGCTCATCATGTTGTCTTCCTGACTGTTAGTGATGCTGTACAGCAGGTCGATTCAAAACAAAATTTATCATCCACAACATCCATCATGAATGAGGGGACCAACTTGGTTAGTATCACTGAAACCTAGATGAGGGAGCTGCAAGAAATTACTCTCCCAGCGGTGTCCCCCAGGTGTTTAAGTGTAGTACCAGCATAGGCCAGAGGGACAGGGAGGGGGGGTTGTTGCCCTAGATGGGAGTTCCCTCTCCCTCCCCAGGGCTGCTGTCCAAGGGAGTCCCAGTCTGGAATGGTTGTACCAGGCATCAAGCTTCGGGGCAGATTGGCAATCTTGCCCATGAGCTGCCTGTCCTATTCCCCAACAGTCTCCCTACAAGAGGACTTTCGGGATGATGATCCTGAGGGTCTTGTATTGCCTAGCGGATCTTTTCCAAAACATTTAAGGCCTTTTGCATTTGGCCAGGGGAGAGATTTGGTGGAACCTACAGCAACTCCCTGTGAGGTGTTTGCAAGACACTCCTTTGGAACAAAAAGCAAATTCTAGCGGCATGCAGAACAAAGCACTCACGTGAAGTACAGAGTGGCAGATTTGCATGACTGGTATAATTGATTCCTGCTTTAGAATTTGCACTTTTCCAGTTGCAGAATCGTTGGGAGTTGGGGGATCCTGATTACTTGTCCCTGCTGCCATTAGACTTCCAGTGGCAGTGAGTCCTGTCTTCTTTGCACTGCTCCCTCCCCGCCCCTTTCAACCCACATCCCTGCACCTTAGCTAAAAAGCGCTTGTGTTGGCGCAGGTCTTCACTCAGAGCCGGCGCTGGAAGGACCACGCGGACATGCTGAAGCAGTACGCCACCTGCCTTAGCCGTTTATTGCATAACTACAACATTTCAGAGCCAGAGATCTACTTTGACATTTGGGTCTCCATTAATGATCGCTTCCAGCAAAGGTTTGTGGGAGGATTCTGGCAATGGTGATGCCCAGAGACTGCTGGTGCTGATGGCAGTCAAGCATAAAGGCTGCGCAAACAAAAAGTCAGCTCTTGCCTTTTATTATTAAAATCTGGCCAAGCCCCATCTTATGGCAGAGCCTTTAACAAATGCTGCTTTCGGCCATGCTCTGCAACCGGGATGACATGGAGTGGAATGGCAGCCTTGAAGGAATCGGATGTCTCCAACTAGGCACTCCGGAGAAGGTGGCCCATGCCAGGGGAGGGTTGGGATGGGGTATAAGTTGGGAGGCTGCTTCACATCCTGTAGGTGCTTCAAAGCAAAGAGGTTGTGAAGTGCCCCAGGGACAGAACTGTGATGGGCTCTCTGTGTTTGGGCGAGTAGACCTTTAAAAAAGCATGCAAGCTGAGCCAAACCTGGAGATTTGCTTCATTGTTGTGGCCTGTGGCTTTTCAACTAGAAACCAGCTCCTAAATATATCTTGCTGGTTGTATCTGCTGGACCAGGGTTGGGATCCTCTTGCTTTTAGCATCTTCATTTTGCCCATATTCATCCCCTCCTCAGACTCTTTGATCCGCGTGTGGACATTGTGCAGGCAGAGTGGTCCCCCTTCCAAAAGACGCCATGGCTGAAGCCTCTTCTGGTGGATCTGTCACCGTGGCGGATAAAGCTGCAGGAGATTGAGGATTCACTGGACAACCAGACTGAGGTGGTCTTCATCGCTGATTTCCCAGGTGCTCCTTTGCGGTTTGTGTTCTCTAGGCAGCTTGCGCTGGGTTTAGGCCAAATCCATATTGTGCATCTTGCCTCTGAGTCATTATTATTATTATTATTACTATTATTACTATTATTTATTGCATTTATATACCGCCCCATAGCTGAAGCTCTCTGGGTGGTTTGCAAGGATTAAAAACACTGAACATTAAAAACCGATATACAAAATTTATAAAGCATAAAAAGCATAAAAACAGAGTAGAAATACAATATCCATTTAAAACAACTATGCTGGGTCAAAAGAAAAAAAGACTCAACCTATGCTGTTAAATGCCTGGGAGAAGAGAAAAGTCTTGATCTGGCACCAAAAAGATGACAGTGTTGGCGCCAGGGAAGCCTGATTGGGGAGATCGTTCCATAATTGGGGGGCCACCACAAAGAAGGCCCTCTCCCTTGTTTCCATCCTCCGAGCTTCCCTCAGAGTAGGCACCCAGAGGAGGACCTTAGATGTTGAGCGTAGCATACAGGTAGGTTCATGTCGGGAGAGGCGTTCCGTCAGGTATTGTAGTCCCAAGCCATGTAAGGCTTTATAGGTTAAAACCAGCACCTTAAGTTGGGCTCGGAAATGAACAGGCAGCCAATGCAAGCGGGTCATTGGCTTTGGTGACAAATGGTGTCTCCAGCTACATGTACCAACTGAGCTTGTTTTGACTGCTTGTGCAGGCCAGTCACCCAATGTCCCAGTAAATTCCAGCTGGGGTGTATTCCTGGAGCATAAGAAGAGCTGTTCTATGGGTTCCGTTGTGCTCCAGCTCCTCACTGCCCCGTTGCCCCCCTGGCAGGCCTGCACCTGGAGAATTTTGTCAGTGAGGACCTTGGGAACACCAGCCTCCACTTGCTGAAAGGAGAAGTCGCTGTGGAGATTGTCAGTGCACAGAAGAACCATACACTGCGGGAAGGAGACCGGATACAGGTGAGGGCCTGGCGGAGCGTTTGGACTGGAGAGGATGGAAGGGGTGCTTTTCTGTGAGGGGAGGCCCCACTCGGGGTGTTCTCTGAGTCCTGCCTGACAGAAATTGCCAGTGCATTTTAAACATTTCTTCTGGGCCCACGACGGTGTGATCGTGAGGCAGTTGCGGAAGTCTTCCTCTGGGGCAGTGATTCTGGGGTGGTTCGCACAATCTCTACTGTCCAACGTGGTTATTTAAGCCACGGTGGGTTGTGGTACGTACCAGTGGCCCTTTTGAGTATTCAGCCCCCAGTGGGGGGTTGCCATGGTTTTCTATGTCGTCTGAACCCGGGGAGCAAGAGCTGTTTGAGGAGGAAACCAGGAAACGACCCTCCAATAACCCTACAAGAATCCAGGGGTTATTGGAGGGTTGTTTCTTCCTTCCACAAGCCGCGTTGCCCAGGTTTGGATGACACAACATGCTGTGCCTGGGGCCTGAATAGGCCTGCTGGTGCCTGCAGCTGCCATGGCTTGTTGTAACTTGAATGAGCCACGGTGGGCTGCTGTGATCACGCAAACCCGGCAACTGCCACCTCCCACCTCAACCCTTTGCGGCCCTCTCTTGGCCACAGCTGCCACCTGGCGAATACCATAAAGTCTTCACGGTGTCGCAGGAGCCCTCCTGCTACATGTATGTCTACGTCAACACCACCGAAGCAGCCCTGGAGCAGAACTTCACTCGCCTTCAGGAGCTACGGGAGAAGGTGTGGAACGGGACCGGTGAGTGTGCCAGCAGTGGCCGGGCAGCCTGGGGCAAAGGAATGGGGTGCCTCAGGGGCACCAGCCTGCGCAGAAGCGTTTCTCCCCTCCTCCGTATCTGCCAGTGGGGCTCTCGCAAGCAGGCCGAGGACTGGCCTCAGGTGCTTCGTCCCGGGCGGGAGCTCAGGCTGCCCCAGGACGCCTTTGTTTCCAGAGGGGCTTCTGACGCTGACCCGGACTTTGCCTCCCAGAAACAGAGCCGCTGCCCCCAGAGCTGCAGCCCATCTTGGACGGCTCCCTGGAAAACGTGAGCCAGCCAGACCCTGTGGTGGAGGCCTTCCTCCGGCGGCAGCGTCGCATGGAGGAGCTGCAGAAGCGTCGCAACGCCACGGTGGCCGAGCGCTTCCACCGCTTCACAGCCAAGAAGTACTTCCTCTTCCGTCGGAGGTGAGAGAGAAGCCTTTCCCTGGAGTCAGCCCCAGCCTCGTAGCCACTAGAGGTGGGGGGCTGGGCTGGGCTGTATATGGTGGGGGGGAGGGGGTCAGGCAGCCCTGTCCTTCCAAGGACCCAAAGGAAACAAGCTGTTGCCGGTCAGGTGTGGACCTCAGTCCGCTTCTGGGACTCTGCAGCCACTTGTTGCCAGCACAGCTTTGTCTGCACCCTGGTTCGTGGTCTGAGGGCCACAGGAGGCAGCCCATCTTCCTGCCTCTAAGCAGGGTCACTGGGTGTGGTCAGTGCCTGGGTGAGGAAGCCCCACCTTGAGCTCCATGATGGAAGACAGCTGGGATATAAATGTCCTAAAGTCAAGAGAGAACATTCTGTGGCTTCCATCAGACTGTGGGTTCCCCATGTGGTAGGGGAATGGCTCTCTGAAAGGGTGGCGTGGGGGGGGGGTCAGCGGGGGCATTCAGAGGATTCCTTCTTTGGCCTGAAAGTTAAACGGCATTGCAAGCTGCTCTTCTTCAAGAGACACCCTCTGGAGAAGAAGCTGAGTTAGAGCTACCTTTTTGTTATTTTTAGTCTTCTATTTTATTACTATATTGATTTGTTTAATGATTTGAGATTGCTGGGTTTTAGCTGTGGTTTTGGTCAATTTTGTAAGTTGACGTGGCAGGCAGTATATACATTTTGAAAACGGGGCTGGTTTCGTGCCTCTGCATGATGTGGGTCTCCTCCTCCTCACATGTTCCTCCTCCTTCGCCACAGCCTTCTGATGACTGGGATCTCCCTACGGAACTTGGTGTGGGGCCGCCCCTCCCTGGAGCAGCTGGCGCAAGAGGTGGCCTTTGCCAACATGCAATATGAGGAGGATCCTACGGCCAGCAAGCTGGGCGTTGTGCCAAAAGAGCAAGAGCGCTCCGAACTCTGAGCAGCCCTCTCACTTCCTCAGCCGTTACCACCTCCACCACCAGCAGCAGCAGCAGCAGCAACAGAGGATTTCACAGTGGGGCCATGAGCGTAGGCTGGACTGTGCAGCAGCCATCTTGGCCTGACACCCTCCGCAGGAGCCCCCCCCTTTCTTAGCCACCTCTGAGCTCTGAACCGGCCCCACGGAGTGAGCCTCAGCCTCCTTCCCGGGGCCGATGCAGCATCCTGTGCCATGTGCGTCCCCAGGTGTGCTCCATGCACGGGGGGGGGGGGGGGCTAAGGCAACGTGGGGTTGATGCATGAGGCAAGCAGTGGTTTCACTGGGCGTGGCTGAACGCTCCACCGGCCTGCACAACTCCAGGGTCGCTGATGGTGTGCTTGCGACACAGCAGAAGGGCGGTTTTGGAGACGGTTGGTGATCGCAACGGCTGCTATGGGGCTCCGAAGGCCACTTCACCTTTCTGCGGGCAATGAAAAGCCGGGCTCTTTGCCCATTCCAGAGCCAGCTAGCCATGCTGCTTCCCTGCCATGAAAAGCCATGAAGGTGGGGGTTGTATTGCCAAGAGGGTGGGGGAGGCAGGCAGGCAGGCAGGCAGGATGAGCTCCAGGGCCTGGCCAGTGGTGGGGCCAAAGCAGAGGAGGATGGCAGCGGCCTGGGGAACTGGGGGAGGGTGGGGGTGGCTTTTCCTGGGGTTTCCCTTTGCCTCCAGTTCCAGCTGGTCTCAACTGCGCCAAATACACAAACTGCCGCCCTTGGCTGTGCTTTGCCTTCATCCGTAGCTCCTTTTCGGTATCCTTGTCTGCAGCTGGGAGGAGGGATGGGGGTGGGACCTCTGCCCTTAGTATCAGGATCTGGGGAGCGTCTAATAGGGTCTCCTTCTGAGTAGAAGTTCTCCAAGGTGTTTGGCAGAGACCTTTCCCGGCTTTAAAAAGGAAGGGGAGCCAAGTGCTAAGCCCATAGCAAGACAGCTGAAATCCACAGGCATGGATAGTCTTGAGTTCCCAGTTACGATTTAGGGGGAGGCACCAGGGACTGGACCTGGGACCTTTCCCCCCTGGCAAAACAAGCACCCCCATGAGCCCCGGCCCTTTCCTGAAAGGCTCACACCGTGCCAGCCTCCAGCAGCCATCCAGGCACCCACGGGACATGGAGTGGCAGCCGGAATGCCTATCTTTCGATCACTTGAGAGCCTTTGTTGAGTCTAGGAAAGGGGAAAAGCTTGGCTGCTTCCAGTGTGACTAAGCCAAAACATGTCCTGTTTCTTATTAAACAAATGTGTGTTGTACAAACCTGTGTGTGAGCATGCTCAGTCCTCTCCGCTGCTGCACGTCGGCTTTTCACTCACGGTCTTGTGGTGGTTTCACAGGTGCGTTAGGGAAACGGCTATTCTGGCTCTGGGTGCCATCGGCCAGCGTTTGGTCCTCCTGTGGCTGCCTTGCCCTGGTATTCTCTGTCTCAACGCCAAGGCTTGTACTTCCCTGGAAGGGGGAGGGGGCACGGCGGTGGCGCAGCGTCCGTGTCACACCTGTAACAGCGGTGTGTTTCTCTCATCACAAACAGAACCCTCACCCTCGTAACCCTCGAACTCAAGGCTGTCCAACAAATTGGCTTTCAATAGGTTGGGGGGGGGGCAGTGTTCCTTCAAGGCACCATACTTCGCTTTTGGAACTCACTCTCACATGGAGGGATGTCCACTGTCCAAGATGTCTTTAACTGTTTTCATTCTGTTCGAGCCGATTGTAGGCAATGTAGGCCAAAAATGTAGAGGGCCACACAACTCCCATCACCCCCAGCCAATATAGCCAACAGTAAGGTGTGATAGGAGTTGTAGGGCAAAATACCTGGAGGGCCACATATTGCTCCCCCCTCTGCTAGAGCATTCAAAATGCTTCACATGTGGAAGCCCAGTCATGTTTAGGGTGAGACTGCAAAGTAGAACCGTAAGAAGGGGAAGGGGCTTTGACAGACCATCTAGTCCAGGGAGCACAACCCCTGGACCACATGTAGCCCCCCTGGATGCCTGCTGTGTGGCCCCCAGGTCCCTGCTGCTGCATTCTCTGCTCCCCCGCAGGGCTCCTGGGCTACAGCCTCCTCCTTGCCACCCCTGAAGCAGCTGGCATGGCTGCTTCCTCACCACCACCTGCCCACATGGAAGCCACTGTGCCCGCTGGCTGGGGTGGCTGCGAGGGGAGCTGGTTTTAACCTCCCATGTCACCCCAGTGATCTTGTTCAGGATTGCTGGGGTGGAGGTGAGGTTAAAACCTCCCTGCCACCCCTGCGTGTGTGTGTGTGTATTTGGGCAGTATCCAAAGGTGTCATTCTGAAAACTTAAAATAGCGTTAGAGCTCTGCCCAACGCATTGTGCCAGTGGCTGCCCATCACACTTGCGTAACAGGTTGCGCGAGGGGTGGGTGAGGGTGAAATTGCACACTGGGTTGCACAAGCATAATGCACACTGCTTGCACAACACATAACTTTAGTTGTGCATAACTTTTGTGCATAACAACTGTTGCACATAGCTCAGAACCTAGTTTCTGTAGCGCAACACCATTTGCACTAACCGACTCACAAAGTTGGATCGTGCCCACTGGGTGTGCATGCATGTGCCCATGTATGGCTTTTGACCTCCCAGACATCATAGCATGCGATCTTTGGGGCAAAAAAGGTCGTGCATCCCTGACCTAGTCCAATCGCATGCTACATGCAGGACGCAGTTACGACATCCCTGACAGATGGTTGTCCGGCCTCTGCTTAAATGCCTGCAGTGAGGGAGAGCATGGCTGGTCCTCTGCCAAAATGCCTAATGGAGCTTGGAGGTTTCTCCTAGTGTTGCTGAAATCTGCCCTCTAGAGCAACAGAGGAAAAACTCTGCTCCATCATCTGCATGGCAGCCGTTCCAATATTTTGAAGACTACTAACATGTCATCTTCTTGTCTGCAGGCTAAACAGACCCACCTCTTTTACCTGTTCCTCAGAGGACTTGGTTTGCAGGCACACACAATTCTCTGGACATGCTCTAGTTTCTTCATGTCCTTCTTAAAATGTGGCATCCAGAATTGGGCACCGCATTCCAAACACAGCTTGACTGGGCCAGTAAAACTACTAGGTGAGTGTGCCAGTTGCCCTGAATTGTAGATCCAGGGTTGCTGAGGCTGAAGGAGAAGCCACTGGCCACCCATCAAATACTTCACACAAGTGAGATTTGAAGAGGGACCTGCCCAGTGCTTTACAGGAACTCTCAACCGGTCGCATTGGTTGCATTTCAATGAGTGACTGGTAATCTTGTCTGTGTTGCCTGTGTCACAGCCAGGAGGATGCAGGATGTGGCTTTCCAATTCTTCCAAACAATAGCTGTATTCAAGGCAGGAGGAAAGGGAGCTTCCTCCCAAGTAGGACCTGTGTGGCTCCAGCAGGGTGTTCCCTGGGCAGCTGCTGCAAGCGATCACAAAATGCCCCTTATTTTCCTATATCCTCACCATAGCAGTGTGGTCAAATGAATCATCTGTCAGCTGTGAAAGCAGATCCCAGAACAAAACCACTTTTTCAAAGGGATTACAAAGAGCAGGAAATACAGGTGATTATCAGCAGGTGCCTTTGATACCTATATCCTGCTCCTGTTCTGGCCCTTTGAACTGACTTTGATATGCTGTAATTAGGAATTGCTGGAGAGAGGAGGGGGAGGGGAAGCCGATGCTCCCTCCTCCTCTCCTGGTTCACTTGGTGCATGTCTTTTGAAATAGCGATCAAAGGGATTTTGGAGCGTCTGGGGAGGAAGGAAAAGTGAGCAGAGACTTGCTATAAATAAGGGCAGGAAGGCTGGATGGCCTGAGATGCATACTCACTCCTACAGCTGCATGTGTGAAAAGGTAACCAGAAGCTCATTCTCACAGGGAACAATCCACACGTTCAAAATACCCTCCGTGTGAATGACACCTGTCACTCAGTGGCATTTCAGCCTAGGAAACAGAGGGTCACCATTTACAGGCAGCGGCACCTTGCTCCAGGAACAGAAAGAGATCAGCCAGGGATGAGAATTGAGGGCAGCTTCCTCCTGGGGCTCACCTGTCTCTGCTCCCCATTGACTGCACTGGTCTTGGACTTCAACACCATCAGGGGCTCAGATGAAGTATCTGGTTCCACAAAGGTGAGCCCTTGGTGGGGGGCGGGTGGAGGCTGCTTTTCAAGAATATTTGCGGAATGATGAGGTTAAGGTTGGTAGGAAATGTTACCGCAGCCAGTAGTAGGACCTGGAAGTAATTCTCAGGGGGTTTAATGGCACTTGCTTCCAAGTGAATGTGCCTAAGCTTGGTCTGGTAGCACAGCTGTCAGGACTTAGTGTGTCCCTTTGCCACAGTGTGTGTGTGTGTGTGTGTGTGTGTGTGTGTGTGTGTGAGAGAGAGAGAGAGAGAGAGAGAGAGAGAGAGAGAGGAGGAAGTGCATGTGCGCGTTGTTGTTGACTGAGTTTCCCGTTGTGGCTGATGTTGGAGGATGGCAGCATTCCCCCCCCAAGGAGGTCCCTGCTATCACACTGCAGAGAGGCTTCTTGCTAAGGTCCAGAACTTTGCCATATTATGAACCCAAATTCCCCTCCAGAGGCACAGGGCTGGAAGGCCCATTTCCTTGAAACTCCAGTCCTTCAGCAGAACACCTTGTGCCCAAAGCATCCCTGGCCGGGTTGCCCAATCCATCCTTGAAAGTGATTCCGTCACGCTTCTGCTCACCCTAAAAGTCACCCTCAATCCAGCGTGCAGTTTAAGTGATCAGAAAGCGTGCTGGATCCCTGCTAGTTCTGGGTAGCCCTCCGTACCCCTCTGTTTTCCAGGAAGCACTTTAGAAGACGATTGCTGATCCATCTCCAGCCCTCTCCTTGGACCAGGGTAGGCTGACCAGATAAAATCCAGGTCTGAGCTCATGTAACTTTAACAGTTGTAGAGAAAAGGGAATTTCAGCCAGTGTCATTTGTATGCAATTAGTTCCTGGTGAAATTCCCTCTTCAACACAACAGTTAAAGGTGCAGGCACTATACTAGAGTGACTATATACAAAAGAAGGCAGGGCCCCTGCAACTTTAACTGTTGTGATGAAGACGGAATATCACCAGGAACTAATTGCATACAAATGACACTGGCTGAAATTCTCTTTTCTCTATGATCCCCTCTAGAAGGATTTGCTTTGGCGCCTGGCTGCCCGATTGTGCGCATATTCGCGGAAGCGCATTTACTCCTAATACCTCTGTACGAGAGGCGGCGAAGCGCATTACTGGACGACCGAAACGCGCTTTAAACTTGTTGACATGCAGAGAATTGCATGTTTACACGGCGGTAAGGCGCTTTAACTGCCGCCGCAAATTAAAACTCATGGTTTAACGCGCATTCGATAATGCGCATAATCGGAAGTTTAAAGCGCCTCAGCCCCCAATTTGCACTCCTCTCTTGTAGAGGTAAAAATTTTAATCAGCCTTGAAAGAGCTTTAAACCTCTCTTGTAGAGGCACCCTACAACTGTTAAAGTACCTGGATCTTATCTGGTCACCCTAGACCAGGGGGTCTTCTGACCATGTTCAGTGTTTCTCTGTCCACAGAGTGCTCAATGCTCGAGAGACACAGACTGTCCCATTGGGAAATTCTGCCATGTGCCCTGGGAGGAGCTGCCCTTCTGCGCCACTTGCCATGGGCTGCGGAGGAGGTGCCAACGTGACAGTATCTGCTGCCCAGGGACAGCCTGCATCAATGGTAAGGAGCAACTGCATCTGGAGGACCATTCAAACTAACGAGGCTGGAAAGTCAAAGGAAATTGAAGGTGAAACCCTGGCTGACTTCAGGGTTGGCGGAGAGGTGGGCAGGTGTGAAACCTCCTTACAGGAGAGGCATGCCAGTGGTAGGAAAGGTGCAAGGCAAGGGAGTATCCAAGGCGGACCCCAAGGGAGGGGGGATGGTCTCAGGATGTGGCAAACGGTTTCATTGATGAAAAGCCTGGTGCATTTTTGGCCTCTTTCTTTGTTGTTAGACCTTCTTCAAAGAGCTGTAACAATGCATGTATGGAACATGGTTGAGTCTCTCTCTCTCTCTCTCTCTCAATTAGGTTTTGGGTAATTTTAATTTCTAAAAAAACCATTTTATTTACATATTGTCTCATGGGTAGAACATGGATAAGACAATATGTAAATAAAATGAGTGTGCTTTTTAGAAATTAAAATAACCCTAACCCTAATTTCTAAAAACACACATATGATGTCTCACCCATGTTCTATACGTGTATTGTTACAGCTCTTTGAAGAAGGCCTAACAATAAAGAGGCTGAAATGTGTCAGGCTTTTCATCAATAAAGTTGTTGATAGCACCCTGAGTCCATTCTATCCCTTTGGGTCAGCCAGGAGTAGCCCCTGTGCCCCCTCTCTTTGATCGCCCCCCCCCGGGGAGGGTGCAGCCATGGACCGCCTACTGCTGGACTGTGGGCCTTGGCCTTGGCCTGACCAGGCTGACCCCTGGCACTGCTCCTCTCCTTCTGTGTGCTGCATAGCCTCCTCTTGAGAGCCTCGCAGCTGGATTTCATGGTGTGCTGTTGTGGTCTAAAATCTGCAGTCATGTGGCCAAGGCAGCCTATGTCAGTTGATTCTTAATTGTCTTGCCACCTGGCTAATATAAAAACAACCCATCTGTGTAGCACTGGAATAAAGCCATTCCTATGCAGAAGGGCAGAGCAACACGTAACATCGAATATGTGATCTCTTCTGAGTGACTCTACCTTACTGAGAAAGCTTTAGTGGGCTAGAGCGTGTGCCCATGATCAATCAAATCTAAGAATGGCCGAGTTTGGGGCAGGGGGAGTCCTAGAAGGAGCAGGGATCCAGCTCTCTCTCGCAGTTACTTAAATGGCACGCTGCATTGAGGGCAAGCGGAAGTGTGATGGAACCACCTTCAAGGACAGACTGGGCGACCCAGCCAGGGATGCTTTGAGCACAATGTGTTCTGCTTGAGGGCGACGGTGTCAAGGAGGTGGGGCCTCTGCCTCTGTAGTCAAAATGATCCATTAACAGCAGATAGGCTACATATGACCCTGTTTAAAAGTATTTAGCAACTTGTACTTAATAAGGCTGGGAAATGTGTATATTGTCTTAATTAAAGTAGTGGAGGGAATGCCAAATAATTTAAACTTCAGTTAAACCAACCATCTGCAAGATTCCAAAAGCATCAAGACCATGCAAACATATTCCACCCATAAACTTTACTCATAAAATATATTGGTAGGATACACACACATATTTGCAGGTGGATAAATGGACAGAAACAGGAAAACAGAAGCCACTTCAGTCCATTTGTACCTCTTCTCTCTCTCTCTCTCTCTCTCTCCCCCCCCCCCCCCGGAAGGCTTCTGTCTGAGACTACAGAGAACTGTTGTTAGTTGGAGTGAATACTGGGCTAGATGGACCAGGTGCTCGATTTGGTAGAGTAACTTCAAAAATATGTAATTATCCTTTTCTGTTCCAGATGTGTGCAGTCCGATTGAAAAGATGACCTTGGTTGAAGAGAGGAAACAAGATGAACAGGCTGGCTTGGGTTCAAAAGACCTGCTCCAGCATCCAGTTCCACCAGACCATGTCGTAAAGGAAGGGAATCTCCCAATGCTGCGTCACAGAGGTAAGAGAGCAGAGGGGTAATGGATCGTTCCCTAGCTCAAATCAAGGGGAGCTGGACAAAGCTCCAGATAAGAGAGCACCATTTCCATTTCAGATAAATACCTTAATTTGCATATGGGGTTCTATAGAGGGGTTTACACTTAAACCTGGTATCCTAACTAAACCTTTGAATCTAGTTTAATGCAACACTTGAGTGAATATTCTTAGGAGACCCAAAGGATGCAGGCAGAGAGATTTCCCAGTGACTGTGACTGCCCCAACCTGAAGCCCTTTCCGTCTTTTGACCTGAGTTACAACAACACTATATTGATTTGGCTTACATCCCCCCTTTCTACCGTAAAAGTGGCACCCAAGAAGGCTTGCAGTCACTGGTAAAACTTGATAAAAACAATAATAAGCAAATACATTAAAACACATTTAAAATGCTTAAAAACTCAACAGCAATAGAGCAAAAATGGCATCCAGCCCAACAGGCTAGCATATTTATTTATTTATTTATTTATTTTATTTGAGCACTACTTCTTTGAATTTATTTATTTACCTCACTCACAGTAATTTCTAAAGCATACTAAGAGGCAGGCAGGTGACTCAGCAAGCAAGTGGTAGCCCCCGCTGCTGCTGCTCCTGTACTTGACCCTTGCTTTCTTCCACCCCATGTAGGGAAGAGCACAGGCATGGCCAGGGGGCTCTGATGGTGGTGGGCCGCTTGCGCTGGACTTGAGCCACGACAGCTGCCTGACCGTGCCGACCTGGGACTTTGCACGCAGTGTCGGGTCCTCCTTCAGGGCTTGCAGATGGTTTCATTGTGTGCTTTTCCCCCACAGCTCAAGAGGGAGAGAGTTGCCTCCGCACCTCCGACTGCGCTGCGGGGCTTTGCTGCGCTCGCCACTTCTGGGCCAAAATCTGCAAGCCCGTCCTCACAGAGGGCCAGGTGTGCTCCAGGCGTGGACAGAAGGAGGGCACTCAAGGGCCCGAAATCTTCCAGCGGTGTGACTGCGGCCCCGGTTTGTCTTGTCGACGGCCACTCAGAGGAGCATCACAGCGATCCCGCTTGCGGGTCTGTGGGAGAAACTAGCAGATGATTGCCTAATCCTCTGAAGATCACAGAAGTCAAAGAGGCATTGAACCCCACGAGAAATCTAATCCCGCCCTGTAACTTTGCACTCTTGACCTTGCTGCTTCCTCTTTATAGGCAGGCAGCATTACGTTTTGCTTGCCCTGAGATGTGCATTTTAGATTTCCATACTTTGAACGTTACATTTTCAGGCAGAGGAGAGGTGCTGCAAGTCTCAGCTTAATTCAAGGGTGGGTTTGAGCTTTAAAGCCCTAACAAGTCTTTAGTGGGGTAGCTCCAGCATCACCTCCTCCCATAGGAGCATGTTTGGGATGTCACTCAGCATTCTAGGGCTTTTTTTTATGGTCCCACCACTTATGGAGGTTCAGTTGATGTAACTGTGGTACCCAGATAATGGAAAGCTCCTGCAGAGAGGAGCATTTGTGTCCACTGCCTGCTTCTAAAGTAGGTATGAAAGACAATTTTGTCCTCTTGGCCAGTTTGCAGTTAAAACTTTTTCCAGATTTATTGTTTTACTTGCTTCTAAGAGGTCTAATTACATTAGTTTTATTTTGTTGTTATGTGTCTTGTACGTGGTATGTGGTACTTCCTGACTGTTATGTGTCTTGTACGTGGTACTTCCTGACTGTTAGAGTGGTACGACAACAGAACCAATGACCTAGGGAGGTTGTGGGCTCTCCCACACTAGGAGGCATTCAAGAGGCAGCTGTCAGGGATGCTTCAAGGTGGATTCCTGCATTGAGCAGGGGGCTGGACTCGATGGCCTTATAGGCCCCTTCCAATTCTATGATTCTATGAACTCACCCCAGCTACAATACAAAGCTTTGGGGCACTTAATGGAATTGCACTGCTATGGTATATAGGTACAGAGGGCCCATGTAAGTCACTACACACTCACATTAGCTGTGCAAGTTAGATGGAACATGACTCTAAGCAATTATTTACAAGCCCTTAACTTTTAAAATATTTAAGAATATTTTCAAAGACTAGCATTTCAGTATCTATTCTTAATTAAACAGAAGTTCTTCTTGTAAGCCAAAATAAAGGATTGTAAAAAAACAGTAGGATAAAGCTTTCTCTGGGTATTCATAAAATCTTGATATGATGTACATAGACCCAGATCGCACGCTAAGTAAAGTGTTAAATTCAGATACTGGGGAGAGCGATCTTATGCCCGTCCCCGAAAACATGTGTGCGTGTGTGTGTGTGTGTGTAGAATAGATAGTCCGCCTGGCTCTGTGGTCGGAGAAAGGGAAGCAATACTCCCATTTACTCCTCCCTAGTTGGTGTGAAGAGAACTCCGCCAGATACTTTTCCACACTCTGAAAACAGAGTGTGGAGATAGGGAAAAGGGGGTGTTCCTGGGAGTGGGGAGGGAAGGAGACCAGGGTAGCAGCTGTACAAAGCATCCTCTGGTCGCTCCAGCATCCTTCCGCCGCTAGATGGGCGTTGCTAGCGGAAATGCCGGGCAGCTGGAGCACGGAGGTAACGATCCCCTCCACTTCCCTCTCACCCTGCCCTGGATACTTGGCAGCCTCTGAGCCCGGAGGCTGATGACGATCCAGAGAGCATTGCGCTCACTTTGCACAGACCCAGAACAGCAGGGGGCTCTGTCTGTTCATTGGCCTTGCCTAGCAGCTCTATGGAAGGCAGGCTGCTCAACCTCCCATAGAAAGAAGAGGGCTTCTACAAAGGCTGCGAAATGGAAGGTCCCAGGACAAGGTTTTGGATCCCTCTTTATTTCAGGTGCTTGGTATCCTGGCATCTTAAAATGCAGATCAGTCATACGTGTAACTTATACCGCAAAGGAGAAGGAAAGTAGTTTTATTTTAAAGACATTCGTACACAACAGTTGGGGTTTTAATTGTTACCGCACACGCTCTAGTCTGAAGCCCCAACCATGTTTAAAAACAGCCCCATACACACCCCTATCCCCTCATCACACACTGGGCGTAAGCAATAAATTATGGCCCCATGCTAGGCTGCCATCTCCTCAACTCAAGCAAAGGGCTTTCAGCACATCCGGGGTCAGGAGAGTAGTTATTCACTCCGCTCCTTCGGCTCTCGGTACTTCCACTGGATGTAGTCAAAGATGTCCTTCTCGCTGTCTACAGGGAGGGGTTCCCCAGCGACTCCTGCAAATGTAACACAAAAGGGCCTGGCTCAGTTTAATTCCACTGGCAGGTTTATGGCAACACCCTATAGTTCTACTGCCAGATGATACTGCTACTTGAATCTGCAAGTTCCATTGGATATAGAAATGAGTAACATCTTTTGTGAACACTAACGCCATTTGGAACAAGTAGAATTGGCAACAGTGCAGAAGGAAGTGGGACACTCTCCAGGCCCTACTTCAGGGACGGGCCACTTGTGGCCCTCCAGATGTTTTGGCTTACAACTCCCCCAACGGCTTATATTGGCTACGCTGGTGGGAGTTGTAGGCCGAAACATCTGGAGGGTCAGACGTTGCTTAGGCCGCAGTCTGCTTACCAGAAAATGCAAAGGGGAAGGAGGGGCAGGAACTGTGGGAGTCAAGGACACCGGCTGGCTCTGTAGAAGGTCCCAGGCTGAATCTCCAGGGAGGGCTGGGAAAGGCAGGAATGCCTGGAGAGCAGCTGCCAAGCCCATGAGGACAATGCTGAGCTAGATGGATCAGTGGGCCAAGGAAACGGAGGCGCCTCTCCCTACAGGCATCAGGAGCATTGGCCTCCCCACTCCACTTTTTTCAACCACCGTCACCATCTTAAGATTCTCTTTGCAATCACGAGGACTAGACACTTAGTGCAGTTTTTGTTCCTGGGAGTATGACAGATGAGACTGAATTCAATCTTGTGGCACAACTAGTCAGGTAGAAAAGCATTTCCTCCTTGAATCCATCCTCATGGGCAGGGGAGAGCGCTCACCAGTGACCCCCAAGGGCCGGATTGTGTATTCATTCAGGGTGAAACCCATTTCCAAGGCGTGGGCTCGCATGTTCTTATTGAATATGTCACTTCCGGTGAAGTACAGAACTCCGCAGTAATACTGATCTTTGGGAATCAACCTAGAGCACAACCGAGAGAGGAACATACTTTGGTGGAAGCAGCATTTTGCCCAGGTGCAAGAAAGCCCCCCCCAGGACCCCCATCCAAACCACATGACGACGCTGTTCATGCACACTGCAAGCATCAGCAACAAAGAGCAGGCAGAGGGGCTGGTGGTCCGTATAGCACCTTGGTCCTCAAAAGGCAGCTTCAGCCCTACAGTGAAAAGGTTCTTTGCTAACTCTGCTCCCCACTAACCTCTCCTCGACTCTCACTCTCCTCATCATAAGCCTGTATAAGCCCTTTCTTGACTGCATGTAAGCTTTTAAAGTTATTATTATTATTGTGGTTTTAAATGCATGTGTATCTTGTGTATGTTTTTGCAGTTTTAATTTTTGCATACTGGTTTTGAATGTTTGAATCTTATGTAAACCGCCCAGAGAGCTTCGGCTATGGGGCGGTATAGAAATGCAATAAATAATAATAATAATAATAATAATAATAACAATAATAATAAGTGCTGCAACTTCAGCTCTACTGAAAGGGATCGCCTTGGTTCCTCATGGTTTATTGCCTCCTATGAGCGGGAGAGCAGGGCCATTCCACCAGCCCTGCGGAAAGAGTAAACTCTCCTCTGCTTCGCCTTCCTTCTTCCCCTGGTTCATTGTGTCCAGACGGTAAGCCTGCGAGCAGGGAGCCCCCTTCTTTCTTGACTGTATTATGTAAGCCTTTCTGGGAGCCTTTTGGTCTGAAGAGCAGCATGAAAACACGTCAGATAAATAAATATAATTTTTAAAAACCAATCCCAGTAAGTCATTTGTCAACCTTGTTCCCCCCCCACACCTTCACTCTTCTCCGAATCCTTGTGTTGCAACCCGTATGGCTGAAGTTATCACCATCACCACATCCTGCTTGAGTTACCTGATATCAATTCTCCTGTAAGGGTAATCAGTTCCCTCATCTTTGCTTGGGAGCCGGCACACTCCCTATAAGAGGTGGGGGAAGCAACAGAAAAGGAAATAAATACCCCAAATCACAAGAGACTCTTGTGACCTGACACTCTCAGTCAAGCAGGCTGCCCCAAATCAGACATCCTGGGACAGGGGTTCAGGGTAAAATGTAAACAGCTACCCCTAAACAGTTAGTCGGAGTTAGTTCCAGCAAAACAGGGTCTGGTGATTTTAGTTTGCAGGCAAATTACAGTCTTTAGTCTTGCCAATGCTGGGCTTCAAAGAGTCATAAGGCTGTTTCCTGAGACAAGACATAGAAGCTGGCACCTGGCCTAGCCTCTGGGGCAGGAAGGATCTCTCTGTTTACAAAGCAGGCTTCTGGAAACCCCTTTGGGCATGTGCGGCATTGCTCACTGCTTTGGCAACCTACAGCCCTTCAACTCTCCTCCCTCCAACCATCGTCACCACTGTCCACCCACCCTTTGTGCTAACCTAAAACTCACGGGTTCGAGATTTTGCATGACAAAGAATCACCTTGTATTGATGTTACATGGATCACAGGAACATGCGTTTGCTTAGTGCCAGACTCCGAAGAGAGGATGGGGGTTAAGTCTAAATGTAACGGTTTTAGAAGCCTTCACAATTAGACACTGAGAACGAGATATTGGAAGCCTTCAGGGACACACCCAAATGGGAACCAAATCTCAACTGTATATGCATGAAGTAGGAGAACGCTTGCTGGTTCCACTACACAGAACACCTCAACATGTTCTCTGTGGCAAAACCCACATCAAAGGATGTTTAAGCGCCTGCATCTTGACTCAGAATCTTCTGCTGACCTACAAAACAGGGCATTTCTGTAGCCAAAGGTTTCTTCCCTACAACTCCCCAACAGCTGAATCCAGTGGGAATATTTTAAGGGAATGCACTTCCTTCTAAGGTGAAATTTGAAAGGTTCCCCCCCCCCCCTGACTTTGATGCAGAAGTAAAGTTTCAGTCTTGCTTGCTTTTCAAAGCAGAGACATGTCTGAGCTTGGCTAAATCCATCTGCATGGCTCATAAAGCAGCCTCCAAATCAGATGAGGGCTAAGGATGGCCATCGGGGAGATTAGAACCTCACTGCTTGGGGGTTTCTCTCTCTTCCTTCCACAGATTTGGCTTCTTTCTAGGCACACAGAATAAGAAACGCTCACCATGAATTTGGTGTCTCCCTTCGACAGTGTATCCGTCATGAAGTGGGCCTTCTCCAGCTGCTCCACAACTTGATGCAAAAGCTTTGGCTTCAGGAGAAATAATATTGGTCACCGTTAAGTAGGTAACAAAACTCACTTGAGATTTTTATTCAAGTGCTTCAACTGCGTCCTACAGGAGTCAAGGGACGGTTTCTTCCCTGCATAGGATAGTTGGGGGATGCAGGGGAGGATGTTTCCTTGGGACATTAGGGAACAGTCATAACTAGAGAAGTAGGGCAGGCCAGAGGCAACTTGTGCCCAAGGAGGGAAATTCACGGCACCTCCACTTCCTACAAATTAACTTGGGACACAATTTTCCAGCAAGTTCCCCTGCAATGCGCTCTATGTGGGGCTGCTTTAAAGCTGCTCTGGAATCTGGAGCTCATGCAGAATGCTGTAGCTTGGCTGTTGTCTGGAGCTGCCCCTTTCCTACATGTCACTCCTTTGCTAACTGCACTGGCTGCCTATTTGCTACCAGGCCAAGTTTAAGGTTCTTGCACTAGAGTACAAAGCCCTAAACAACTTGGGACCAGGACATCTGAGAGAGAGAGAGAGCTTTCTCCCCTATCAACCTGCCCGGTCACTGAGGTCATCTGAGGGCATGCTCCTGGTGGTTCCACACAGACCTATTGTCTGATTGGAGTCCACCAGGGGAAGAGACTTCAGTGCGGTGGCCCCCCTCCTATGGAACTCCCTGCCTCTGGAGGTCAGGCAGGCACCAACTTTGTATTCCTTCTGGCACCTCCTGAAAACATTGTTGTTCCAGGAAGCCTTCCCTTCATGATCAGCCACGGTTTTATTTGCACTTTGTTTCTTTTAAAAATGTATTTTTAATGTATTTTTATTCTGTTTTTATTCTATTTTATTTTGTCTACAGCTCTGAAATTTTGAATGGAGAGTGGTATATAAATACCACTCCCCATTCAAAAAATACTGCAAATAAAATAAAATAAATAAATGAAATGCAAGGAAAATGGAAAATATTGAACATTGTGGGGTTTGTCCTTTTATTCACAATTCAATGTCCAAAACATTTGAAGCAATAATTTTAAAAATCAAGCTGAAAGCAAAATGGCAGTATTGCTCTTCCTAAACATTGCATTTAAAATTAATCTACCACATTATCAGATATTTGGGTTTTCTCTATCTATGGGAGCGTAAGCGGCATGAAATATTATTTTCACTTCACTATTTGTGGTTTTCAATGCAGCATGCAACTGAAATTCATGAATATAGTCCCTGATTTTAAATGTAACATTCCAGAAAAAAGACGTACCTGTTTGGAGGATTCTGAAGTGAAATTTGGATGGGTCAAGAGGATATCCATATCTCCACTCGATTCTGCACCTATCAAAACAGGGCATATAAAGACAGTAATCCTGCTGTGGAAAAATCCATCGAAAGTTACAAGCTTCCTTTATGTTTGTCTTGCCTCCACTCTTCAACTCTGTCATGGGTCGTGCTGCAAGTTTTACAACAGCTATAGCGATGTTGCACTTAAATGACTTTGCTAACCTTGGGATAACCAGCAAAAGTTATTCCCACTCGATCTGCTGCTGTGTATAGACGGTGGTACTGGCTGGATATGGGGGGGATACTGGGAGTTGTGGGATTTTTTTCTGTCTAAACATGCATAGGATTAAGCCTTTAGTTACTTCTCTCTGCCTGCCTGCCCATCCCATCCCTCCTCACCATAGTTAGACATTAGATTTTGGAAAACCTAGATCTAAATTGGAGGCACAGAACCCCACTGGCTAGCACACGAAAAACCCGGGCAGAATGAAACCTGAATCTGTAGTAAAATAATGTGTACAATACACAGACCAGACCATTCACTGTGACAACAGCCAGATATTAAACAACATGGAACACCAACCTCGGCGGAAGCTGCCGCATACTGTAGCAATGTATTTGGGATCCACTGCCTTTACCTCATTCATTATGATTTCCTGTTGCAGAGAGAGCAGAGGAGGCAATTTGACTTCTCTTTCAACGACCTGGTTCACACATAACAGCAACTCCTGGCTTGTTTAAACTAGGAATTTCCACTATCTAGCAGAAGTCAACAAGTGCACTACCTTCTGTGCGCTCGTTGCCCATTTCAATTAACAACTTAGGAACACCTCATTCCTTGGTTGTTATCATGACAACCTGGAAACTCTGGGTAGTTTATGGGTTAAACAACCCAGAGTTAACACAACAACAAACCATGGGTTAACTTTGGGTTCCTTAAGCCCTTATACAACTCAGAGTTTCCAGACTGTCATGATAACAACCCAGGAATGAGGTGTTCCTGAGTTGTTAATTGAAAGGGGAAGCAATGAGCTTCCAGGTTCAGACATCACGACAACGATGTTCCTGGATTGTTTATTTATTTATTTCATTTATTTATTATTTCATTTATATACTGCCCCATAGCCGAAGCTCTCTGGGCGGTTTACTGAAAGCAGAAGTGATGAGTGCCTGGGAGACAGCATACTTGGTCACTTCCACTTGGCCCAAACAACCCATAGTTTAAACAACCCATTAAGTTGTTGTTAACATGCAAACTGGGCCATTGATTCTTGTGCCTTTTCCCTCAGTGAGGAAGATGGATGCCTTTGCTCACCTGCATCTCCAACATCTCCTTCCTAGGAATTCTTCTCTCAAAGTCTTCAAAGTACCTGTTCATATGAAAGAAACAGGGATAAGGAAACAGCAAAGGCTGTGACCCTCAGAACTTATTTCCAAATAAGTTCTGCTGAAATCAAATACATTGATTCCTCAAGAACTGAGTGGCAATAAATCACTGCACTTATACTACTGTGCATATTTGGATTTCATTTAAATGTTTGTCCGCACCAAATTGGCTCTCCTGCAATTAAAGTAAGATTTAAATCAGCTGTAGACTAAATACTAGACAAAAACTAGTACTATTTGGATAGGTGTATTATGCTAAAGCCATTGTTTAAATTGAAAACTTCAGACACTGGACAAAATTTACAGCAATGTATCTAAAACAAAAACACATTGTAGCTAAAACCTCATAGATACCCGAGTAATTCTTCCAAATACCCATCACTTTGTTGCCAATAATTAAATTCCTCAGCAGTACTGTTGCCAAAGCAACAATTAATACTTCACTAGTAATGGCCACTTTCACAAGTAATCCAATGTCTTCACATTTCAATTAACAGTCTTTGAAGGCAAGTTAGATCCTTGCCAATAACACAAGCTGATGAGCAGAGCTAGCCAAACCTCTCTTGGAGAATTCACTTTTGGCAACAGACAAAATCTGGCTTAGAGTTGTATTCTTTAAAGAAGTTTCTATCTCTAGGCAAACATGCACTCACTCAGGTAATTACAAATGCCCATAATTGCACCCGTAGATGAAAAATATATATGCACATCTTACTTTAACCCAATTCGCTGATGATGGTTCAATTTGTGCTCATTTTTTCTTAGATCTAGAAGGAGCAGAGTCATGCAAATCAGTTAACTATTGCTTAAACTGGCTGTGGAGAGGACGTCATTTGTCACGACTATAGTAAGAATTGGTTTATCAACTATTTGGGATCTGTAGCTTGTGATCCCATGGAGAAAGCTGAATGGGAGGAATGAGTTGCAAATTCCCACTTGTTTTCTCTGACAAATTTAAATACTCCACCAACTAACAGTGTCGCTTCTCATACTAGCTTTAAAAAGAATACGAACAGCCAAACGTTGCCACAAAACCAACACCTGTCATATAAACGGCGCCATTTCACAAAAACAGCATCACTCAGTAAATGTTATTGGATACAAGACTCTGGGGCCCCCCGAATGAAAGATAGACAGGATTGTGTGCACTCCCTCCGACTCTCACTGGCACGCTGAAAAAATACAGGCACAGAAAAAGGGGGAGCCAATAAGGAGCACTGTGCCAGATTCTCTAAAATATCCTGCCCTGGCAATATTGGGCAATGGGGTTGGCTGGGGAGGGGAGGGGAGTGGGTTGGACAGGGAAGGAAAACTACAGCGGAAAAAGACTCAAGAGCAGTTCAGCCCTACTTAGGCATTTCCAAGTTTGGGAGCAAATTTATCTGGGAGAAAAGAAGCAGTTTGTTCACTCACATCTAAAGAGTGAACTCACCTTCCAGCGTTTTAATTCCTTCATCCACAAGTTTCCTGGCAGCAGCGGGGCTACAAAGCAACAAGGCAGCATCACCAGATCAGACAGGACCTCTAGCATAACATTTCATACCAGCTCTACCTGAATCATGACATGTGAGCCATTCGGAGAGAAACATCATTAAATAGCAACCACAAATCAGGCTTCCAAGGCTGAGAAGTGTACATAATACACAGGCAACGACAATAGGAAGGGTGTTGGATGGGTTTTGTCTACGTTAAAGGCAAGTAGGGAGACAGATTGGTGACCGATACCAGCAGTCATTGACCTATTTCGGATATAATAATAATAATAATAATAATAATAATAATAATAACGATTTATTTCTTACCCGCCTCTCCATCTAGATCGAGGCGGGGAACAACAACATGATAAAATACATAAAACTAATTAAAACATGACAAATATTATTAAAACTGCATTAAAACATCCTAAAACATCCTAAAAAACAGTCTAAAAATTACACTGGATAAGACTAGCCCATGGTTTATTTAACCCATGGTTTGGTAAATTCTGGATTGTCGTGATGTGTGAATTTAGCCACACTAACAAACCATGGTTTGTTAATCACAAACAACTCAGGAAGAGAACCCATGGTTTGTTGTTGGGTTGTGCACTCTGGATTGTTTAAACCACTGGTTGTGGCTACATGTTGTTTCGCCAGGCTACAGAGGCAGTGGGCAAAAAAAGCATTCCAGCCACCAAAGCTTTCAGGCTACAAGGAAGGAGAGGGGAAAGGAGGAGGGAAACAAACAATCCAGGGGTTGAGAAAACAATCATGGTTTGTCTGATTGCCTGCCGGACAAAACCTCAGGAGGGCAACAAACCATGGCTTAAATAAACTATGGGTTAGTGTTATGTGCAAACTAGGACATAAGAGTTGGATGTGGTCTTGGAGTTCATTAAGTCATACAGAATGCATCTATATTTACAACAGCATTTTAACATCATCCATTAACAAGTTCCCTGGGCAACGTAAAGAAAACTTGTAAAAAATACAATATGAGACATTGGAGCCACCTATGAGCAAGCCTCTTTGGGCAGGGAACGGCAAGCCCCCAGCGCATCCCTGACAGCTGCTGCTTAAATACATCCGGCAATGGAGAGCATCCCCATCCCACCTCCCAGGGTACCGTGCTCCACTGCAGAATAGCCCTCTCCATCAGGGAGTTCCTCCTGACGTTTAGCTGGGATCAGCTCCCCTACCATTTGCAGCTGTTAAGTTGCAGTCCTGCCCTCTGGAGCAACAGAGAGGGAACCTGCTCCCTCCTGAGTGACAGGCGGCCACTCAGATATCCGAAGAGAGCTAACATAGCTCCCCTTGGTAAACCATAGCAAAGATTATGAAACGGGGACATTAGCACAGCCATATCAGAAGGATATTTCAACCTCCCCAAAGAGAGTTCTAGACAAGAACGGTAACCTGTCCACTGTGCATCCAAGGATGTTAGGTGCTACTACTACTACTACTAAATTTATTTCTTACCCGCCTCTCCCTTTGGATCGAGACCAGCCTGATTTTCTCGGGACACCTGAATATCATTTTCTGACCTACTGATCACTTTAAGAATCCCACTATGTCCCTTTAAACCCCTTGCCTACCCTCAGTTGTTAAAATGCATACAAATTTACCCTATGCCACTAACTCTGGTCAGGAAATTGATAGAAGAGCTTGTATCATCCTGCCGGATCTAGAGGGGTAAAAAAGACAGAATCACCGATCTGCAATGCCAAACAAAAACGTCCATAAATACACGCAAGGCAGAGAGTGTGGCTGGGGAGCCCTTCCTGAATGAGGAGCCAGGGAGAGGCCTGCCCTTGTCTTGACCTGTCCTTTCCCTGCCAAACGATAAGATGTGGGAGCGCAGGAGGAGGTGGTGGTGACCTGAGCAGCAGGATGACTTTCAGGGTGCAAATCCCTCTCGCCCATGAGGCAAAGCAGACACCACTAAGGCGGCAGAGTGGGAGACAGAGCTGGAGGTCTGTTGTACAGCGGATGCTCTACGTGCATCCGGGCCACGTTCCAATCCCTGGCATCTCCAGGAAAGGCTGGGAAGACCACTGCCTCCAACCCTGGAATGCCACTCTTTGTAACTTCTTACCTGATGGAAGAGATCTGGAGAGCTCAAAAGCTTGCACGTTTTTGTGACCATTGAGCTGGACAAGCAAAGGTATTACACAAATATGGCTCTTGAAATAGTACCATATGACTTCCAGAGTTAATCGCCTCTATAGAATAAAGTTATAAAACCAAAATGCTTACCTTTTCCAGTTTACGTAATTTTCCGGTAGATAAAAACTCGTCAATCTTTTCAGCAATTTTAGCTCCCACACCATCCTAAAAAGATATGATAAAATGGGCAAAACTAAATAAAACTTTGGGATTATGTGCTTGTAGCATTAATCTAGCGAACAAACTGAATTCAGACATTATGTGGTCACTTACAACAAGCAAGGGAGTTCAACATATGCATTGACTGATGTTGCACAGAAGAGCTGGCTGCCTCTAAAGCACTGACCATCACAACATCTAGGGAAGGGATGGGAAACCTCCAGCCTTTGCAGATTCCCCATCTGATTCACACAGGCTTGGGCTCCCTCTGGAGGTCTGCCCCTTACCCTACCCAAATCCCCACCCCTTGAAGGTTAATGTGGGTTTCTGGAGGCCAGCACCCAAGGACACCTCCACCAGCTCAGGCAGGGAGATTGTGAGGCAGCGGGATGGCCAGGCAGGCCAACAGAATCCCCAGCCTCCCTCTCAGGCCATCACCAGGGGCACACGCCACAGGCGAGCCCTTGATCAAACACGTCTCCTGAACGAGGACTCCCTATAAAGGACAGCCCCAATACAGAAGTCATGTTACTACGACCTTAATTTGTATACTGTTTTTCCACATGGATGTGCCAAAAGCCATTGCAAAGGCAAGAACAGCAATACCACAACAGAAAACGTCATTACAGCAACAGTCTACTACCAATTTGTTTCGAAATATAATATAGGAATCCAAATAAATCTCAGTTCTACAGCAATTTGTTTACATAATACCAACAGCATTCTTGCGACAACAACTGCTTAAGGATTTCATTATACCTAGTGGTAAATAAATAAAATAAATTCTTAATTCATTAGAAGATAAGACAGTATCAACCACTAAAACTAACACAATATTTGAACTGATATTATTTATCAATTGTTAAGCTACAGATGCCACCATTCAGACCCCACCATTCAGACCCCAGTCTTTTTTCTATTGGTTGCACTTTGCCAGATTACAAGTCATATTTGAGATATTGTGCTACCTCCACTTTCAGAGGCAATAAGCCCTATATATATACCTATATATACCAGTTGCTGGGGAACGTGGGTGGGAGGGTGTTGTTGCACCTGGTTGATAGTTGTTTGGCCATTGTGTGAGTGCTGGACTAAATGGACCCTCGGTCTGATCCAGCAGGGCTTTTCTTATGTTCAGCCAAACCATAGACGTGCATAGAAATCCAAAGATGAATTTTGCAGATTCTTAACATTCACAAAAGGTAGGTGAACCATCTACACTTACTGGGTCACAGCACTTACCAGCTTCTTTGCTTCAGCCCCATTTTTTATCTTGCTTGGATACTTGGATATTACAGATGCCGCTTTCCTGCATGAAGCAATGAAAAAAAGACTCCATTCCAGTTTTGGGCAAAGGCAATCAGCACACAATAGCAGACCTCCACAAAATGCACCCTGAAGTTCCAGTGAAGGCAACCCTCTCCCAGAAAAAAAAAATGATTAAAGAAATAGCCAATGACAGATGAGCAAATGCCGGATCTTTCTCCTCGAAGAGGTAGCAGAGTTCAACTGCTTACACTAAAATCGCTCCCTTTTCAAGCGTCCCTAGACTGAGTGCAGCTCTGTAAAAACCTTGGTTGTGCCAAAAGGCAGGGTGCAAAACGACCCATGTAACCCTATTCCTTCCCAGGGTGAGTTAGTACTGTCTCCCACTCTGCCACCTTAGTAGTTGAACAGGTCCCATCTTCCCACTATGCATTGGGAAGGCTTTGCATTTTGCAGAAGTAAAAATTCCCCATTCCATTTCTACTGACCTGCCTTGTCACATACAAGAGGTAAAATCATATTCTACCAGTACAGGGGAGAGACTTAGCTCAGTGGTAGAGTACATGCTTTGTATGCAGAAGGTCCCAGGTTTAATCCTTGGTATCTCCAGGTAGGGCATGAAAAACTCATGCCTGTGAAGCTCTGGAGAGCCATTGCTGCCATCCAGTGTTGACAGTACTGGGCTTAATGGACCAGTGGCCTGACTCAGTATGAGGCAGCTTCCTAAATTCCGGAGCACATCGTATTCCCAAGGGGACTCCCTATCATGAGGCTTCAACACCCAGGTTGTGCCATTTCAAAAAACAACAAGGACGTGGGCTTTGAGCTGTCCTTATTCTGAAGTCCTTTGTACAACTGCCCTGCTGAGATTTTAGCCAAGGCAGATCCATTCATAGCACCCACATGCAGATCTTACCTGTAAGCATTGTACTTGTGGATAGCTCTGTTTACATTCCTCTCATAGTTGGCCAGTTCTGAAAAGAGGAGAGTTTTCCAATGAGAAGTGTAGCATAAATCAAAGCAGGGCATACTAAACAGCCGACTGATTAGCTCCCTACACCCAGAGCTAAGCAAAAGAGCTGCCCCTAATTTGATTTTTAATTCAGCACGTGGCTGCAAATTCAATAGTGTTGAAAAAGGACACCTTGTGTGTTCCAGATTGGCGTTGATTGAACCAATGAAACTGATTCGCAGGAGATTCATGAAACTCAAAAGGAAGGACTTCTTCACTTACTGCATACTTTATTCATGGAATTAGCTTAATTAATGGAAGGCCTGGCAGGTGGCTTCAAAAAGGGACAGCAAATTAATGGAGAATAATGGAACCTCCATGTTCAAAGGCCAAATACCTGACAGCACCAAATTAAAACAGCAAAAGCATACAATATACACACACACATTTAAAACCACTATAAGAACTTCAAAAAGCTGCAAGCCTAAAAACAAAACATTTCAGGCCTGCTTATGGTGTGTGCATGTCCCTGCCTTCCTCCTGGCAGGCTGTGGGGCATAGGTGGGGCAGACCTCCCTCCCCCTCTTGCTTGCCTCCTCCTGGGGGGCTCCCAGCCCGGCCAGTGAGCAGGGAGATCTGGGGGGCACCAGCTCGCCTGCCTCTGGCGGCGGACATGAGCCCCCCTGGAAGCTCCCTGGCTACGAGTGCGCGTGTGAATGCATACGCGGGTCGAGCCGGCGTCTCCCATGGGGTCCTGAGTCTGACGTCGTGAGCCGGCCTTCTCCAGCAGGCCCACAGGCCAGGCTTGCTGGGGACGATAGGAGTTGTAGTCCAACCGATCTGGAGGGTGCCAAGTCTGCAGCCTGCCCGTGGCGCGGGGCTCTAGAGTCCCACCCAGAAAGCGGGGAGGGAGAGCGCGTGCAGGTGGGGGCCCGGCCGCCCCCTCCCCAGCACCCCTTCCCCCCACGGCCGCCCCCTCCCTACGGCAGAAGGCCCGCGGGCCCCTGAGCAGCCCGGCGTCCGCCCCGCCGGTACCCACCGGTCAGGAAGTCGGTGATGCCCCCGTTGGGGTTCTCCTGCGGCGCCTTGCGCTTGCTCATGGTCCCCCGAGCCCCGGCACAGGCGGCTTCCGCTTCCGCCCAGCGCCGCGGCTGCTCCCGGGAGACCCGCGCGCCCGCCCGCCCGCCTCAAGCCCCGGAGCCGCTCGAAGGGCAGCTCCTTGCGCCCGTCGGGGAGCAAAGAAGCGCCCCAGGCCGCCGCCTCCTCCTCCTCCTCCTCCGGGGAGGGGACCCCCTGGCGCCCCAGTGACGGCGGGGTCTGGGGGGGACGGGGCGGGCTGCTCCCCGGCAGCTCCTGGCTTGAAGCACCCCAGAATTCAAGCCCAGAAAGAAGGGGTCCTGCGCTAGCGGTGAGCCTCAGCCCTCCAAGCAGCTCCTCCGTGTCCCCTCAGGTTGTGCCATCTGAAAGGCAGCCCTGACGGTCGTCTGCCTGGTCACAGAGACGCCGCCCAAGGGGTCATGGATGCAGAGAAAGACCAGCGAAACGACCAGCCACTTGGTCCCAGCAGGCTTCGGAAGGCTCCGGTTCTTGCTGCCCAGGGCCTCCTCCCAGAAGGGCCACCTGTTGTCGTTCAGGCAGAATTTGTGGTTGTTTTTAAAATCAATTGGGGCTGAATATCGGGTCCTGCTGTTTGTACTTATTTGAACTGGATTCCCAGACATGTGTCCCCCATACAAAACGCCCCTTAAGTTTTGGCAAACGTAGGCTGACCATCTGAAAAGGAGGACAGGGCTCCTATAACTTTAACAGTTGTAGAGAAAAGGGAATTTCAGCCAGTGTCATTTGTATGCAATTAGTTCCTGGTGATATTCCCTCTTCATCACAACAGTTAAAGTTGCAGGGGCCCTGCCTTCTTTTGTATATGGTCACTCTAGTATAGTGCCTGCACCTTTAACTGTGGTGATGAAGAGGGAATTGCACCAGGAACTAATTGCATACAAATGACACTGGCTGAAGTTCCCTTTTCTTTACAACTGTTAAAGTTACATGAGCCCTGTCCTCCTTTTCAGATGGTCAGCCTAGAACCCCTTCCCAATGCAAAGCTAACACGTGCATTTTGTTCTACTCTGAGGGTCAGACCCCTCCTCAAATACTGTGCTCAGTTCTGGACACCACATTTGAAGAAGGATTCAGAGAAAGTGGAAGAACTTCAGAGAAAGTCTACAAAGATGACCAGGGGACTAGGAACTCAGTCCTGCAAGGAAAGATTGTAGGAAGTGCATTTGTTTAGCCCTACGAGAAGACTTGAAATATGATCGTACTTTTCAAGTACCTAAAACATCACACGGCAGAGCCTGTTCTCTATCACTCCAGACTGTAGGACATGACATAACAAGCAGATTTTGGATGAACATCAGGAAAAGCTTCCTAATGGCAAGAGCAGTCAGACAATGGAGCCAACTGCCTGGGGAGGTGGTGGGCTCTCCATGGCTGGAGGTCTTCCACCCATCTCTCAGGGTTGCTTTAAAATGGATTCCTGCATTGAGCGGGGGGGGGGGGGGGGGTTGGGCTCCATGGCCTCAATGCCCCCTCCTGTGACTCCTTTTTCACATGACCTCTTACAGCAGGGCAAGCTGCTGCCAACTCGCTACACTAAAATCCTGAATTATTTCGTGTGGGCAGCTCTCACTTCTGTCCAAAGGAGACCTCACTGAAAGCAACAAAGAAGTTGGGAAGTCTTTGAAACACTAGAGGAAGAAACACATAATAGGTACATATATTTTAAATGTCTAGTTTCAAGAGGTTTTTTTTTAATGGGAAGTGAGGTCCATAGAAACCAATGGAGAAATCCAAGACTTCACTGTAGCTGTCAGCTTCCAGCAATTATCTGTCACTCCAAAAAAGAAAATGTAGCAGCCAAGATAAGAGCTCCTGCCCTTTTTATTGAGGAGTAGTCCATGTAAGTTTTTTGAAAATAAAAATTTTAACATTTTAAAATGTAATGCCTCTTCATATAAGTCAATAGAGTGTGAGGCTTCTGCATACAACAGAATAATAATATAATAATAATAATAATAATAATAATAATAAATTTCTCACCCGCCTCTCTCTCTGGATCGAGGTGGGGAACAACATCAAATACAAATACATAAAATGATTAAAAACCACATAAAACTAATACATTATTAAAATACCAATAAAACTCTTAAAATTCAGCTAGGTAGGCCTGCGGGAAGAGAACAGTCTTTATGGCTTTCTCTTGTTTTAAAATTTTTAACTTTGTCATGCTTGTATTGCATTGTGTTCCCCGCCTCGATCCGTAGGGAGAGGCGGGTTATAAATAATAATAATTATTATTATTATTATTATTAAAGTCAGAGAGATTGTTAAGTTGATGAATCTCTCCTGGCAGGCCACTCCACAGTCTGGGAGTGGCAGAAGAGAAGGTCCTCTGGGTAACGGTTGGCAGCCTAGTTTTGGCTGACTGAAGTAAATCCTTCCCAGAGGACCTGAGCGTGCAGGGTGGATTGTATGGAGGAAGGCGATCCCGCAGGTCACCTGGACCCAAACCATGTAAGGCTTTAAAGGTGATGACCAACACTTTGTACTTCGCCTGGAAACTAATTGGCAGCCAGTGGAAAGATTTTAAAATTGGTGTTATGTGGTCCCCCCTAGGTGTACCGGTGACCAACCTGGCTGCTATATTTTGAACTAGTTGAAGTTTCTGAACTAGGCACAAAGGTAGCCCTATGTACAGCGCAGAAGCCGAGCCTTGAAGTTACCAGTGTGTGCACGACTGCCTTAGGTCTTCCAACCCTAGGAAGGGGCACAGCCTGTATGAAGCACTGGATGTGGCCTGGGAGGACATAATTCAAGGAGATGGGACCTTTGCTGCAACCTAAGGGGTACAGAAAGTGGCCCTGAGACCTGCATCCAGGCAGTGTCCCTGGTGGAGCAATTTCTGCAGAGCCAGCAAGATGTGGAAAGTCGGCAAGAACAGGTCTTGCGGCCTTTAGAAAACACGGCTGTGAATCCCTCCGAGGCCCAGGGGCTTCCATCGAACGTTGGGCTGGGGCGCTTTTGCAGTGGGGCCAAGCGGGAGAGCAACTCTCAGGGTGATGATGGGTGGCTGTCCGAGAACCAGGAGGAGATGCATCAGCTCCAAGGCTATGCAGAAATAGAACTGGCTGGAGCTTCTCTGGGAAGGAGACAAGAGAGAATTTCCCAGAGTCCCAAGCAGGGAGAACCCTCTGAGAATGGGCAGAGATTGGCCAAGGAGCACGGGAGTCCTGCAGGCCAAAGAACAGATGAATCTGAGGAAAATCCAGGTACCTGCCAACAGACAACCCATGAGAGGGATAGACAAAAGACTCATCCTGAGCAGGAGCAAAGTTTAAGTCTGGTCTCTAACAACAGAGCTGCAGAGGAAAGAACGAGCACAGGAGATAAACCCTATAAATGCCCAGACTGTGGGAAGTGATTCAGTCAGAGTTCCTCTGTTGTTAATCATCAGAGAATCCATATGGGAGAAAAAACGTATCTTTGCCTGGAGTGTGGGAAAAGTTTCCGGGTTAGCTTGGACCTTATCAGACACCAGAAAATCCACACTGGAAAGCAACCTTACAAGTGCTCCAACTGTGGGAAAAGCTTTTGCTGGAGTTCACACTTAGTAAGACACCAGAGAATCCACATGGGAGAAAAACTCTACAAATGCCCACGGTGCGGGAAAAGCTTCAGCGACAGCTCATATCTCATTACTCATGAGAGAATCCACACGGGAGAGAAGCCCTATAAATGCTTGGAATGTGGGAAAAGGTTCAGCAACAACTCGAGCCTTACTGTCCACGAGAGAACTCACCTCACAGAGGAACCGTACAAATGCCCAGATTGTGGGAAGAGATTTGGTAATAGCGCTGAGCTCATGGCGCATGAGAGGACGCACCTGACCGAGAAACCATACAAATGTTCTGAATGTGGGAAAAGCTTCAACTGGAGCTCAGACCTTACTGTTCATCAGAGAATCCACATGACTATTGGAGAAATGGTACTCAGTTGATTTGACTGAGAGCTCAAAGTTGTTTTTAAATGGATATTTTTTGTATGTTGTCTGTTTTTATGGTTTAAAATTTTGTATATTGATTTTTATGTTTAATGTTTTAATCTTTTGTAAACCGCCCAGAGAGCTTTGGCTATGGGGCGGTATAAAAATGTAAATAAGAATAATAATAGTAATAATACTTCCATGTGGGGCAGGGGTTGAAGCTGAGAGTCCCAACTGCCCTCAACCATGCTCTGACCTGCAATATTAACAGTGGGCTACATTGCGGAGCTGTTATGAGCCATTGTCAGTACAGCCTCTCCGATAGAGACGTATTTCCTTTTAAATACTTTCATCCTGCCTTTAAAAATTACTTTTTCCAAAGGAAAAAGAAACATCAAAACGATTTAAAAATACACCATGTCAAACAAATTACTCAGTATCAAACTGTTTTAAACACAGCAATGTAAGCCTCATCTAAAAGCCAGGAAAAACAGCCGCTCGTTCAAAGCTGGCTGGTATCTTGGCTTCTCTAATAATTGGAATGGGCAACTCTCGCTTCTTCAGTGGGAACTTAGAAGTCGCCTACTTAGGCAAAGACGTACTTCTCTCCTTTTGTAGCTCTGTGGGGAGACGGCACACATCCGGAAGTGACGTACAAGCGTACGCTCAGGGAGTGGGAGCGTCAGGAGCTGCCTGAGACGGGACGATGTGAGTTCGGCCGCCGCCGCCTCGGCTCTTCCGGCCTCTTCTTTGCCTGCCCGCCGCTGACCCGCTTTATCCCCCTTTCTCCTTGCAGGGCCAAGGTCACCTTCAAGGTCACGCTCACGTCAGACCCGCGCCTGCCGTACAAAGTGTGAGTTTCTGTCAGGGAACGGCAGCACGCCTTGAGCGCATGCGCGGGCCGCTTCGACACGTCGAGCTCGGGTGGGCGGAAGGGGTTTTGTCCGTCGTAACCGGCCCGGCCAGAACCGCCAGGGGGCGCCCCAGGGCTGTTGATTGGTCAGGCCGTGAGCATGCGCGTTTCCGGGTGAGCCAATGTCAGTCTGTCTCTGGCGCTTCCTGGAAGCCCGAACAGGCGCCCAGAAAGAAATAAAGCAGCGCTTCTCCTCCCAACAACCCCTTCTATTTATTCGTCATTTCCTCGGGGAACTGATGCTCTGATCTAACCCAGATACCTTACATGTGATCGTCTGCAGGTTAAGCGTGCCAGAATGTACACCTTTCACTGCTGTCTTGAAGTTCGCTGCTGAAGAAGTAAGTGGGAATTCTGGCACCATCCAAATGTTGGAATTGTACCTGATATTGCAATATTTTTTTTTTGTAATGAAAGGATTTATAGTTCGTGCTTCATTTAGAAATTCCCAAAGCAGAGAACAATAAGAGAAGCAGATAAATGATACAACAATGTAACTTTCTGGTGTTGCTTATGCAGAGTAGCCTTGATAAGGCTTTTTTTTCTTTTTATTTTGCATAAAGGGCATCCTACAGAGGAGCAGCAGGGTGTAGTTCTATTTTAATTGTCATCATATTTCTGTTTTATTTAGTTCAAAGTCCCTGCAGCAACAAGTGCCATTATAACAAATGGTAAGTTTTTTTGTGCTATAACTTAATGACTTTAGAGTCCGGCCTCATGTCAGAGGCCAGCATGGGCTGACTGAAAGTCCTCTAAAATTCCAGGTGTGTTACAGTAGCGGCAGCAAAAAAGCAACATTGTCATTTTTTGGCTCATTTGAATGCAGCAGCAGGCTAGCAAGAGAAGGTTGGTGGCTTGTCATGGCATTGCCTCCCCTTCCCTTTCCCTGCAGGGATCTAAGGGACCCAGAATGGAGTCTTCCTTCCAGTCTGGAGCTTTCTCACTGCCAATGCTGCTGCAGGGAAAAAAGGAATGTGACCCCGAAGGCAAGCAAGGATGAAAGGTGGCCTGCCAGCCCCTTGAGAAGGTGGCTTCTAATTGCCTGGCTTGGCTGAAGAATTCCTGGGATCTAAAGCCAATTTCTACACATTGGCTGGAGTAGAGCTGGTTTTATAGCTTGGCCAAATGTGATGGCTGATGTTACAGCCTTTGACAGAAAAGGGCAACTAAAATGATCAAGGGACTTTTGCATCTCTCCTATGAGGGAAGGTTACAACAGCTGGGATTGTTTAAGCTTGGAAAAAAGGAGGTTCAGGGAAGACCTGATAGAGGTGTACAAAATTAGGCATAGTGTAGAGAATGTGGAGATATTTTTCTCCCTCTCCCACAATGTTAGAACCTGGGGTCATCCCATGATGCTGATTGGTAGGGGATTTAGGACAGATAAAAGGAAGGACTTCTTCATACAGCTCATGGCCACTAATTTGGATAGCTTTAAAAGGGGATTGGATAAATTCCTGGAAGAGAAGGCTCTCAATGGCTACTAGTCCTGATGGCTACATGTGTCAGCAGAGGTAGTAAGTCTATATGTAGCGATTGCTGGGGAATGTGGGCAGGAGGGTGCTGTTGCACCCGTGTCCTACTTGTGGGTCCCTGGTCGATAGCGGGTTGGCCACTGTGTGAATGGAGTGCTGGACTAAATGGACCCTTGGTCTGATCCATCAGGGCTCTTATGTTCTTATGATATCCCCGTGCTGACTGTCTAGAGGGAGGCAGAGAGGATTGCTGGCCTTAAGAATGTGAGGGGCAGTAGTTATTGGGGGATTGGGCTGGCTGTGGAAGAGGACTGGTTCTTCCTCGGTTCTCTCTTCACCCCTTGCATCTAAATGGAGCCCAAGTAGCTGGCCTAAAAAACTTCTACACTAAGAATAATTTTGGCATTTTAGTATCCTCCCTGGAATGCAAAAGAGCGTCGAAAAATAAAAGTGTTCTGGAACTTGATATAATATTGTTGGGGTTCAATAGCAACGTTTGTCTGCTTGTTACTGGCTACAAGAATGAAAGCTGCAATAGCTTTCACAGCAGGGGGCACAATCTAGAAGCCTCTCTTATCTGTTCCTTGTTGCCATCGATGGGAGTTGGGCAAGACTGTGACTGTGCTCTCGTGCAGATCCAATACATTTTCAAAGGGTTACTGCATGGAAACATCTTAGTGGGTTTTGCCTGGGAAGTTCATACTCACTAGTGTTTCCTAGGCTTCTATGACATAAAAGCAGGCTTACCATTCATTTTTAGAGGAGGGGGTTGTTAATTTGTGTGTAAATTAAATTTTTTTTACTTCCCTATCTCAGATGGAATAGGAATAAACCCTGCACAGACAGCTGGTAAGTAGCCTTCTCTGAATACCAAATCAGGCGGCCCTTGTGTTCCTATCACTGTTTGGGATCACCCCACATCTGAGCCAGCAAAAATAAAAGGCACTGAGTGGAAGACAGCGTTCCAAGCCAGGTGTTCCGTGGGGTGGGGGTGGAGGCCTCGATCCTTTTTGTACCAATGGTGCAGCAGCTGAGGAGGAGCAGAGGCAAGGTGAAGTTCCTTAAAGTCCTCACTTGCTCACCTGAACTTCTAACTGCTGTATTTTCGATTTCTACTGCTTCACTGGTTTAAGTAGTATTAGAGACTTCTCTTCAGTTTCATTCTGTCATGCCTGCTTAGGGATGAGATGTACAAAGCTCTGTGTGTAGTGCTGTAATATAGAATATGATTTTTCCATGCATGTTTTCTGCTTAAGTCCCCCAGATCAAACAGGTTTAACTGCCTGTAGCATTTACCTACATTTTCTCTAGCACGCATATACTTAGATAATTTTCTTTTTTCCTCCATTAGGAAACGTTTTCTTGAAGCATGGTTCAGAGTTACGGCTTATTCCCAGAGATCGTGTTGGGAGATGTTGACATGTACAAAATCCACTTGCAACTAGATAATATACACAGCAGACAAATAGATCTGGGGAATTAGCTCCCTGTACCATAATGCATAGTGTCTTGCATTTCCCTGCAAAATCATCATGCGTCAGTTTTAAATATCGGCTTGTAAGGAAAAGTATTAATGTTAATCAAACAACATACCATGATAAATATCCTGACTTTTATGTTTCAGTTAAACCTTTTTGGACTTGCTGCTCTATCAGGAACTCTGTACTACATTCCAGAAACATTGATTCATTTGAAGGCTTAGATTGCTTTTGGGTTGGAGGAAATGTTTCAGGTAGGATCTGTATGCTTTGAATATGCCAACATTGGTCCATAGAAATCATGGGTTGGTTCGTTCAGAATGACCTTGTGTAGTTTCAAAGTGGTTTGTGTTTTACCAAGGAACGCATCTTGAATAAATAATAATGAATAAATAATAAATTATACTTTATATGATCGAAGTTGCCAAGCCTATTTATACAAGCTGACGTCCTGCTGTTAGCTTGAGAAGAGAGGAACACCGCAGTGGAAATCCCAGAGCTATTCTGTGCCCAGCAAGTGCCCACCCCCACGGAAGTTTGGATAGGGTCCCCCCCCCCAAGCCCTTTTCTGCTGGTTTCTTTTGTTTTCCACAGTTGTGAGTAAAAACAGCCAGAGACTGACAAAAGCTAAGACCTCATCTTAAATTGGTGTGGTTCATCTCCAGTGAAAGCTCAGCATCTGTTGAACTGTATTTCTGGGGAGGAAATGATGGATCTGCTGGCAATGGAGACTGGTTGGTAGCTCAAATGGATGTCTTATTTTCACATATTCATGTATTTTTGCCCAAACCCAGTGAAGTAAGAAAAAGGGACCAAATCAGGAAACCTGCTGACAGACAATGCGCTTTACACTTGAGTGAGATGTAATAGGAACTTGGGGGAAGGCATAAACGCTGCTTTTAGGCATCCCACCAGGCCATGACCTCTGAATAAACCATTCTGTTTGGACAGAAGCATGGCCTCTGGTCATGTTGATTTAGATCAGGGCTGGGCAATTTGTAGCCCTCCATACGTTTTGGCCTACAACTCCCATCACCTCTCACAGTCGGCTGTGCTAGCAGGAACTGTAGGCAAAAACATCTGGAAAGCTACGAGTTGTTCAGCCCAGATCTAGATTCTAGGAATATGCCAATATGTATAACCACATGTCAGAAACTAGGCATCTTGGTCTTATTACTCTCAATGAGATTAGTACCTGAAACAGATTCCTATTAGTGTAGCTCTTCTTCTACCCTGTGACTGCTTGTGAAAACTTTTCCAGTAAAAGATGCAAGAGAAACCCCAATAAAAGCATCTTCTATGCTACAATGAATGCTTGTGAAAAATTATATCCCCCCTGGAAGGGTAACCCAAGGGCAGGTGGTATAAACTTGCTGCCTCCCCTTCACACTGCCACCAGCCTCATAAGCCTCCCAGCACTAGAAGCCTTGGGAAAAACCACCAGGTATACTGGCACGGTAGCCCTGGGTTTAGCAGCAGCAAGAAGCTAGCAGCGCAGTTGGTTGGGGTAAAAGGTTTTTATTTATAAGTAAGGTTAGGGGGTTAAGGAAGAATAAGCAAAAAACCTTATAAACAAGAACGACATAGAAAACCCAGTGACCTAAAAACAATAAAACCTAGCTGGTCTATCTATTTGGCCTTGTGATATCTGCCACCAACAATCACCTCTAAGAACTGGAGGGGCCTCCCCAACTTATACCCTCTGATCCATCAATCAGCCAATTCTCCCCTTTCCCAAGGATGAGATAGGTTTTTTTTTTCCACCCCTCTTTTCTAGCAAACTCAGCCAAGGATATCTCTTCACATCCACCCTCCTTCAAGTGTCCGGGATGGTAAATCTCCTGGCCAGATCCCTTCCCCCTCTAAGCAAAATTCTAAGAGACTACAGCAGTATCTTTAACCCTTTCGTTCCCTTGGCTGCCCAGATGACAGGGCAGCCTACCTTGCTGGCACAACTGCTTTACACACCCCTTATAGCAATAATTACAAGAAATATTACATACACAAAAAGATAAGTTTATTAAAAGTGACAAAAGAACAAACCAGGTGAAGTGTCCTCACCCATGAAGGACAGGAATAAGTCTGCAATACCCCTGCCCTCAAACCGAAGTTTTATCTTCCACAGCAGATGCAAAAAATATTCAAATGGTAAACTGCATGTGGGGATGCTACTATGGTTTCTGGCCGAGGGCAGGACCGGCTGTGGCTATGATGGAAGAGCTGGCCAGGTTACTGCCCAACGTGATAAGGGTGGTGGTGCCAGCTGTAGCAGGGACCATGCCCTGTGGAAGCAAGTGTCTGTTAGCGAGACTCTCCTGGGTGTGGAGGATGGTGCTGCTGTCATCCATGACGGAAGGCACCCTACCTAGGGTTTCCATGGCCCCGAGTGCATGGCCTTTGATCAAATTCACCTTCTCCCCCCTCTGTCCTAGGGCTCGGTCACCCTTCATGGCCGCCGTCAGCGTAGAAGTCAGGATCACTGTCTTGGACGTCGTCTGCAAAACAGGCCCCACCTTGGAATGCACCAAGCTGCAGGAGGCACTGACAGGTGGTGTTGAGGTGGCAAAGGTCACAGCTCCAATAGGGGCGGAGGAAGAGGTGGATGAAGTAGCAGTTTGGATGACTGGGGGCTTGAGGGGGCCAGAAGTCGCCTCTGCCATGACAGACTTTGTGAGTGCAGACAGTTTGGCATCTGACATCACATAGAGGGTCTTCATGGGGCTTGTGGAAGTTACTACAAAGGAGGAAGGACAAGAGAGAGAGCTCAGTTGGTACATCTATAAGCCAGGCCAGGGCTTCACTGACTAGGCAGCAAGAGACTTTCAAGAGAAATCCACTCTCACGCCCACCATCTTCTTGCACTCTGAAAAGACAGCACTCTATGTTATTCTTGATCTCGGACTGACCACCAGCAGTGATGTTCAAATCAGCCAGGCGCCCAAGTCCAGCCTTACACATTTGCCTACAATGTTTTTTAGAAGAGTCTCTCCCAACATTTAGGTGAACCCCCAAGCATTGCAATAGATCAGGAGGTAAGCTTGAAAGAGCTCCTGTCATTCGGCACTAGAGAAACGACATAAATACATAATTACATGGGCAAAATACTTGCTAAGGTTTCCTGCCACCAGTGACTGAGCCTTGTTAAAGAGCAGGCCCAGACTGCTTGGGATTCGCCTAGAATTTCATCCACTCCAAGAGGCCCTGGAATGAGGGTACTAAAAGATGCACAGGGGAAGGAAGGGAAGCTGCCGGGAACGCCGCTGGTGCTTCAGCCAGCACATGCAACGTCAACCTTTGGGGGCATTTTAAACAGACGCCCGCCCCCTGCTCCTGGCAGCCCAAAGTCACACTGGTCAGGTTCGCACGACACTTTCAAGATGTGGTGGCTTATCAGCTACTCACAGTAGCTCCCCCCCCCCATCAGTCCTCCAGTCCCTATCCATCTTTTCTGATGCCAAGTCCCCCTTCCCAGATATCAATAGTGATTGTGTCCTGTTTTTTATTATTACCCCAGCCCCTTGTTGTGCACAATGGGACTAGGGAAACAAAAGCCAAATATCAACTGGGGGGGTGTTAGATGACATCCACACATACCCCACCAACGATTGTTACCCCCACAGAGGTTTGGCATCATGCAGGGTGCAAGGGGGAGACCAGTATTCTTGGGTTTCCCACTGCTGCACACTGGGAAGTCAAACAACAACACAACTCATATTTCCCCCATTGGCGCACATGGCCGAAATTACAGGGAAGTGGAGGTGAGGCTCCCGGTCTTGTTTTTGCGAATGGCGATTGTGCCTCGCTGGGCAAGAGCGGCAGGAATTTCTGCTAAGCAGCTTGCCAGCCTTTAGCCACGGTGGAGTGCCAGGCGACACAATAAGCCACAGTGGCTAAAAGAAACCTCACTACAGACCATTGCTTATCAGAGTGACTTATTTTGGCTGGACAAGCCAGTGTTTGGGGAAAACTGCACACAAACGACATAATAAGCCACTGCATTTTTTTCGCAAAATAAACCATCGTAGCTTATCGTGTCGTGCAAACCGAGCTGAAAAGACACAACCCAGCTCACTCAAGGAGAGTAGTTAAATTATGGATGTGACATGGAGTGATCCTTCAGTAATCGTATCCCTTCAAAGTCACAAGCAGCCTTGCCCTGAATGCTGGCAGCATCCATAGCCCAATGGGGAGAATTCCCATCCTTACTGGAGCGTCCAGGTCCCACAACACAGGAAGCCTTTGGACGAATCAAGTTTGCCAGAGATAACTAAAGTTCTTAATTTAACACTTTTCTAGCCCAAAAGCTCAAAAGAGGCTTTTCTCTTTGTCTTTCTAGACCCAACTGTTTCTTCCTGCTTGTGTGCTATTCTGACTGGTGAAATGTGTGAGGCAGTCACCCCCTGCTCACACGAGTCAAGCGTAAGACGGTGGGATATGGGTCTTTATTCCTTTGTCAATCAAGTCACCCCCTTCTTGGGACCACCTAAAACGATGCTGTGCATTGCAACCCTCCGGGCGACTCCTGCTTTGCGTTTTACCTTCAAGGGTTGACTGCAGGCGACCAAGCCCTTCTCACCATTGGCTCATTTTCAAGTGCCTACAGTGCTTTCTTTCTCTTCATGTCTTTTATTACATTCCTTTTACAATTAGGCTTTTCCCTATTTGGACTTGAGCGCTGAGAGTCAGGTTCTGGCTGCTCCGAGAGAGGCTTCTCTCCCCAAGGGCTCAGTCCCTCTGGTCACTCTGCCCACCGTGAGGGGAGGTCTCCCGCTCCTCACCACTACTCCCCTTCCCAGCAGTTAACCAGGTCATGGCTCTAGCACAGGGGCGGGCAGGGAACTTGTGGCCCTCCAGCTATTTTGGCCAACAACTGGGCTGATGGGAGTCACAGGCCAGAACACTGGAGAGCCGCGAGTTGCCCACCCCTGCTTTAGGATCTTCTTAGAGGAAAAAAGGGGCAGTGGCAACCGGTTGCCAACCAGACAGAAGCAGGCACAGCTGGCCTGCCGAACAAGGCAGTTGTGGCTTGGTGAGTTGCCATGACGACAAAGCAACGCCCCCCCCAACCCCCCATGACACAGTTCCACCCATTCCTCCCAGGCCTTGCTGGGCTGCCGCTGTTTCTCACCTACAGATGGTGCTGCTGGTGCTGCTGAGGCTGGCTGAGATACAGGGTCAGCAGGAGGCATCTCTGTGCCAGGCGGGGCTTTCCCGAGTTCCACTTGGGACAACAGCTTGCTGGGAGGAGTGGAGTTGGAAGCTGGGCTGGTCACGTTTCCAGCCGCACTGTCTGGAACCTGAAACATTCAACACCCACAAAGACAGCCATGGAGGGGCCCTGAGATGGCATTTCTGACCATGAGCAACCGAGAAATGTCAGTCGGACCATGAAAAGCCCCCAAGTACCTCGGCTTGAATTGTCTCAGAATATGTCTCTTGCCACAAATGCAAACAAACATTCTCCACACTCCCTGTTTCAAGTTACTTGTTTAAGACTGGGGAGCCCTGCAAGGGGCTCCTGTTCCAGGCTCTTTGGAGCACCCCTCTTAAGGCGGCCAGGATTCATTGTGCTACAGACCCAACTCATGGATTCCTAATAATGGGAGGCCTGAAGATGCACTGGTGCCCCACACAGAAGACCACCTGTTGAAGCTAACTCCACAAATCTTCACTATGATGCTGATGACCACCAGACCTATTATTTTTTAGTGTTTAAGCAAGGGCAGGTTTTGAATTAATGACAAAACCACAGGCCTATCCGAAACCATTCTCTGCTATCCCCACAAGGCATACCCTCTCCAAGAGCGTCAGAATCATCTAGGTGGATTCTACGGCACACAACAGCCTACTCGAGAGCCTAATGCTGAACCCACCTGGCAGCCAAAGGCTTGGTGGAACAGCCCCCACCGTCCCTTGGTACAGGTGAGTAGAAGGCAGGGGATCCATTTCAAGGCATGACGCCAACTGTGGCTATCCCCTACATCCGTCAAAGGAAAGCTACAGCGACACCAGCCAAAATTACCTGGGGTGGCTGAGATGGGGTAAGCAGCAGCCGCTGCTGCTCTTCCAGCTGAGGCTGGGCAGCTCCCATGGCTGCCTGGCTGAGGGTGGAGACTCGGCTGGCCGGTCCCCGCAGCGTCACTGTGATGGTGGTGGGGGCTTTCACGCCTGGCAGAGAGGAGAGGAAAGACCGGTGAAGGGCGCAGCTCCAGCTCGGAGCACTCTCAGTTCTTCCAGGAGCTTAAGGTGGTGCAAGCAGGGTTAGGCCACCTTCTCCGAACACACCTGCAAGGCAGGCCAGGCCGAGGGAGGGGGACTGGCCAAAGGTCACCCAGTGGGCTTCCCAGCTGAGTGGAAATGTGAACCCAGTCTCCCCAGTGCAAGCCCAGGATCCCATCGCACTCTCCCTTCACGCCTCACCCTGGAGCCATGAAAGCATGAGAGCTTTGGCTATTGGGCAGTATAGAAATGCAATCAATCAATGTGCCAGTCTCATCAGCTAATAGCTGTCACATTTGCTCAGCCATATCATTATTTACATTGTGCGCTCATTGCTGGTTTCTGGGTCCCACCAACGCAAGCTTCCCAGGGGAGAAATACCCCATTCCATTCACACGTTTTAGGCAACACGGGCTCTGTGCATCGTGAGGGTGGGGGTGGGAGGAGTTCATCTCAAATTGCCTCATTCTCCCATGAATACTGGCACAATACCCTTCACATGCCCACTGGGCCAGCCCAAGGAGAAGAGGACAAGTGGTTCCCCGGGAGAGAACCCTGCTCTGCTGTGGCCGCTGGACTCTTCGTACCTGCCCCCTGACCAGAGATGTGAGCCAAGCCAGGAAGGCTGCTTGCCAGCTTTGCCAACCCTCCATTTGTGAGTAGCTGGTGAATAGTGGTGGGCTTTGCACCAGCCGAGGCTCCAAGGGAGGACAAGGATGTGGCAACGGGGATGGTACGGACAAGGGTGCCGGCGCTGGTGGTGATGGCGGTCAGGGCCTGGAGTGGTGCTGAGGTCTTCAGGGCTGAGGGCTGCAGGGTGTGAAAAAGGAAGAAGCTGCAACAGGAAGGCAAGAAGGCCCATCGCTTGGCACAAAGACTCTGTCCCGTTTCCCTCCACCCTGTTGACATCCGAGGTCTGCCTAGTGGGCCACGCCAGCTCCTCCAACCTAACAACTAGATGAGTGCAGCAATACTCTGCATGGACACCAGGCAGAAAATGCAGATAACATCATTCCAAGTCCATCCCTGGCTTGAATGCAGTCCGATTTCAACATCCCCTAACCCTCTCCTCCTCTCTAACTTCAGAAACAGCTTTCCAGCTGGCCAAATTTGCACGGCCAACATCTAAATGTGCCTTTTTAGCCTCTTTCTTCTCGACTGTTCATTCCTTGGAGGAGGACGCAAGGGGGAGCAGGCTCAATCTCTCTCTCTCCCCCCAGCCCCAGCCCCACACATGCATAAAGGCCTGCTACCAAGCTATGCTCCCGCCCCTCCATGTGAGCCAAGCCACATGTCCCCCTCCTACTGCAGGCCAAGCTCCCTCGGGGGACCACCCACATTGCCTACCTGCACCAAGGGTCCAGCCGGAGCAACGCTGGCTGGGTGGGCAGCTGGCTTTGTGCCGATGTCCTGCAGACTGAAGCTCAAACCTTGCAGGAGGCTGCTGGCCGAAGCTGCCCCTGCAGAGAAACCGAAGAGAAGTGAAGGGGCTCCTCGGTTTGGTCCTTCTTCAGGACACAAATGCAGCATCGGCTGCCTGAGACAATGAGCCTGAGAGGCAGTTCAAGAGGAGCTTTGGATTGGCTATCCTGGATAGACGGCCAAAGGCATGGCAAGCCACCTCTCATGCCTGAAGCCACCTCAGGCCTCTGTGAAATGGAATCAAAACCTTCTTCATCATGGCGGCCTTCCTCTGGAATACACCTGGCATCCACACTGGTCTCTTTTCCGTGCCAAGCCCAAAACTTCCTCCCAGGCTTCTTAAACCACTGTGAAGCTTGTATCAGCTCACCTTTGTTTTTCCTCTTGCTGATTTCTTATCTGCTGCTCTCTTTGTTGTGATTTTTAATTGATGACTTGCATTTTGTTTGTTTGTTTTTTAATTTAGTATTACATTTATATCCTGCCTTTTGTTGCCTTGCAAGGGACCCAAGGTGGCTTACATGGCCTTCCTCCTCTCCATTTTATTCTCACAACAACAACCCTGAGAGGTAGGGGAGGCTGAGTCAGTGGCTGGCCCAAAGTCACCCAACGAGCTTCTTAGCCGAGTGGGGATTAGAACCTGGATCTCCCGAGTCCCAGTCCAACACTCTGACCACTACACCACACTGGCTCTCGCTTTTTAGCTTTCACTGCTAGCCACCCTGGAGGCCCTGCATGCTGTCGGGTACAAATGTAGTAGCAAAAGCCTCTCCAATGTGACCCATAGCGGAGCACTCAAGAACTCAAGGCACCCCCGACAACCATGGCTCTCTACACCCGCCGGACAGGACGACACGCAGTCGTCAGCAGTTACCTTGGAGCGCGCTGGCGGGCTGAGCCTGAACGCAATGTGTGCTACCGGCGGCCAGCCTGTTCTGCAGCGCATGGAAAGCACTCGGGGCTGTGCTGCCGGGCAGGGCGGCGGAGGGAGCGGGGGTGGCAGAGGGGCTCTCTGCTACAGAACTTGGCCTAGAAGAATCAGCAAATGCCACATGTTAGCAAAGCCACCGCCCAAGGCAGCTAGGCAGGGTCACACCAAGTACTCCCTGGTCCAGCCAAGGAACGGCTCATACACAACGCATTTCTGCTTCCCGTCGAAACACACAGTTTGTCTCCCTTGCCTGCGATGCAGCCCCTGGAGTCGCTGGCTTTAGATCCACCCTTTCTGGCGCGCGCTTGCCCACTGCGGCCCGGATTCCACGGCTTCTTCTGTGCAGCGCTAGGCCAGTTCACACAGGCATGCATGCCACTTAAGAACATATTCTGTTTCCCACAGCAGCCAGCCGGATGCTCTTGGGACGCCAGCAAGCAGGGAATGAATGGCAGCCCTCTCCTCCTGCTGTTGCTCCCTAGCAAGTGGTACTCAGAGGCTGGCAGCTTCTGGGTCTGGAGGGGGTGGGTGGGAGTTTGTGCACACATCCCCATTCATGACCAATAACCACAGATAGATTCCCCCCTCCATGAAATTGTTCAATCCTGTTCTAAAGGCATCTAAGTGAATGATCATTGCTAAGCTACATCTTGTGGCAGCAAATTCCATAAATAAAACCTTTCTCAGAGTGGGAGGCAGGAACTGATTCCGATGGGAAAAATATTGGTGGTCTGAGATTAGAGAGGCAACATGACCGTTCTCTTTGCAATGTCCGGTTTGCCACGGCTCGTTCACATGTGCTTGGATGAGATAAGCCCTAAATCAGGAAGGGGCCAGACTGTGTCCTTCCAGGTGTTTTGGCCTACAAGCTGCTCGCCCCTGACCTAACAGGCCAGAAGTTTCTGTTTACCCTTCCATCGCTACAATTCTTAGGGAGCCGGTATTTAAAATGGGGGCACCAACTCACAGAGCCTTGACTGGCAGATACTCACTTTGGGGTGCTGAGCAATCCTGTCATCTCCTTCGCTCCCGCTGTCACAGGTGGCCCCAAGGTCACAGCAAGAGGCTTCGCTGCAGCTACTGCAAAACGAAAAAAGTCATAAGAGGACACCATGAGGTTCTCCTCCGACATGCGTAAATAGGCCTCTCTATCGCGGGTACCAATCAGGTACCAATCCCCAGCATTCTGTAAGACGACAATGCCATGACAGATGCAAAAAATACCATGACATCATGAGACTCAGCAAGTACAGAAAATACAGAAAATTAACAAATGGAACAGATTCAACCACTGCTTCCAAAGCACTGGAAATTCGAGCCTTCAGGTTGTCACCCGCTCCTAATGCGCTTCTGTCACTGATACCACTTCTATCTTTGCTCGTTCTACTCTACCTCTCTACCTACCACTTTTCTCCAGCCAATCATTCATAGCAGGACTTGTCTTAATGAACCTGATTTTGTCAGCACTCCCCTAAAGCATTTATAAAATACACAGGCACCAAAACAAGTTAAAATTATGTGTTTATTGCAGTGTTTTGGATACAAATGAAAATGTATCTTGCATATTCCTCCTGTCCACATATGGTAAGAGGGAATTCTCGTGTGGTTCAAGATTACTTCTCATTCCATTATTTTCTGTGAAGAGAAATAAAGTTTGGATAATTAAAGAAATTAAAAGGAACCCAGCTTAGTTAATTTGGATAGTAAAAATATCCTACTGTTGAATTAACCAAGGAAAGATTTACGAAAGTGCAACATCTTGCAGCTTTGGAAATGTCTATGTCCCACTGTGCTCAAACAGATCCGTTCAGTTCTGTTCCACATGGAGGGCTGTTTGTAGAAGAGTGTGGCATCAAGAGCCGATTTTGGCTTCCATTTCAGAGCCCTCAGCTGGTTCGGCATCAACATGTTGCTTCTCCACTCATCGAGTTCACGTTCATCTTAGGTACTAACATGAATCACTGGACAACTCTCCCAGGAGTTGACTTCTTGCAATGTGATGCTGTCGTGCTATGGGCTCATCTGTAGCCTTTCTTTATACAGCAAGTACCACCCCAGCCCATGTATAGCCCCTTCCTCATACCTAAGGGCTGCTTAACACATCATGTGGTGGCAAACCATTGTGTCTACTTAATTCAGAGACTGTGGCCAACTCCAACTTCCTACGAGCATACCTGTATCAGATAGTGTCAGGATCAAGCCTATTCTCCCTAGTGTGTGGGAAGGGATTGCGGGGGGGGGGGGTGTCAATCAGAATCTGAAGAAGAAATTGACCAGCCAACACAAGAAGTGGAGGAGATTCTCCAAGACTCTTCAGGAGTCAAGGATGAATCTTCACAGCAGCTTATCTGTGAGAATGCAGATGGCCCAGAGACCACCTCACCCCACCCCTCAGCCTCTGTCTGAGAGCGAGGGGACATCATTGGAGTTGACAGATCCCAGATTCTGCAGCAGAGTCAAGAGGGCGGAGTTGAGAAGTGGGAGGCGGTCGCAAGAAGCTCCTCAAGAAAAAACCCTCCCTGGAGAAAAGTGTCGGTTGGAATCCTGGGAACAGCTCTGCTTGAGTTGTAGGCAACTGCTTAGCTTTGTTAGTCAAATTAAGCTTAGAGCATAGCTCCTAGCATTCAGGCACTCTTCAGATGAGAAGAGATGTTTGCTTGTTGAATAAAGCTTTGTGGATTACACAGCAGGCATCTTTATTGTTTCATACCGGCAGGGCGCTTAGAATCAGGACAAGTAGGCATCAACAAAGGTGTCAAGTGACCTTTAAAAGGACACCAATCAAAATTCTTGCTTGCTTCACTTGCCTTGTAAGAGGCCCATGTGTAATTAACTTTGTATTTCAGGCCACAAGAATGTCCCAAAGCTATGACATCTGGAAATGAGTTGTGCTGAAACATCTGTAAAACCACGCAAAGTCTTCCAACACAAGCCAGCAACAGAATCCCATGGACCGCTCATCCTTCTCAGGAGGATGAGGTCCAAAAAGAAGCTGCTTCTCCCCCCCCCCCCCCCTTGATTTGGGGCAAAGACTCCAACCTCTTCGCTTTAGGGAAGCTAACATAGAAGTCAAAGGCCAGATGGGCGTAACCAGGAAGAATATGATTATGAATTGAACAGACCAAAGACCAGATTTGTGAAAGCCAACATGCCCCAGATGGGTCCCACACAGCTATTTTCTGCTTCCCATCAAGTGGATCTGGGGAATAGTAGTAGCACTTGGAATACAAAATTAGCAGTAAAATGTCACCCCTCAACATTCTCCCATGAGGCTAAGAGGCAGTTTGTGAAATATCTTTTAATGTTAGCTTCCTGCCCCCCCCCTTTTGCCCCTTTCCCTCACTCTTGTTGCCGTGCAACGAAGCCACAAACAAGCCTCCATTCTGTGATGCCATTGGCCATCCAGTCCTTGCAAGGAATACAGAGTGCCTCCCTATTACGTAACCGAAATTTAATGAACATGGGCTCAGGCTCTAAAATAGGTCTGCTTCTAAAACAGACAGTAAACACTTCTGCAGACTAAAACTGCAATTAGGAATTGCTCACAAAGCATAACATCTCATTATTCTCTGGGGCCAAGACAACTGCCAAAATGTTGCCTGCCAGATGCTAGGGGATTTCAGGCGCTTGCTTTGCACTGCTCAACCATCAGAACAAAACATGAATCCATCATCCTGTCAAAACACAATACATGACGACAGCAACCCTGACACGCTCCTCTTCCTTCTCATTTCCCCTGCTGACCTCTAGGCATTTGCAAGCTAACGCCACTTCCTAGAACTCACTTTCTGGTGGTGCATCCAGAGCCGTTCCGTTCCCTGTGCCAGCAGCTTCTCCGTGGGAGACAATGGTCACCTTGATTTTGGCTCGCTTGGAAGGTTTGCTGCAGTGAGTCGGGCTGGGGGCCTGGTGTCTCTTCAGCTGCATTCGCAGGTCTTCTTTCTCCCCTGCATCCGGCTGCTGCTCTGAAGAGACTGGAACCAGATAATAAAAGATGGCTGACTTGAAATGGAGAAAGCACAATGCAACTCCCCCCTGAAAGCGCCAGCACGCTGTGTGCCCAGGTGTATCTCTGCAGTTTCCTTCATGCTGCCCTGTGTAAAAAGTGGTTTCCCTGCCCCATGTGCTAGGAGCCTTTCTTCCCTCTCTGCCTTCAGGGCCCTTGCAATGGTCACTTAGTCAACCAATGGCTGCTAAGGAAAATACATTCTGCGTAAGTGTTCTAATAGCAGAATAATGGGCTATGAGAACAGAAGGGGGACAATGCAGGATATAGAAGTAGAGGGCAAGAGGAAATGCAGAGGACAGGAAGTGGGGAGGCATGATGAGCTGCATTTATAAGGGCTGCAGGTTTCATTTCAAAACACAAATTCTCTTTTCCGATGAACGTACCAGATTCCACTGTGCGGGTGCCATCCTAAGTGTATGCACTTAGAACTAACTCAGGCTGAAATCACATACAGCCCGATCCTGATGATTTTTACTTGGAATTAAGTCCTAGGATTCCATCATGACTTATGTGCAAGGCAAACAGTCAAGTTTCTTTCTAATACTCACCCCCTTTTCAATCTTCAAAGCATAGCAAATGCTAGCTAGGTATTCTCTTTTGTTTTTACTGCATTTTCAGGCTTAGAAAAAAGAAGTGATGTGTCTGAAGTCCCTAAAACCACACCCTGAACAAAAGTCATACAAGACATACGCTATGCTGGGACACCGGAGAGGGCTGTCTCTGTGGTGGCACCCCGGCTGTGAAATGAGGCCCGACTGGCGGCGGAACGGGCTTCATTTCAGCGCTATGTTAAGACGTGGCTTTTTATCAAAGTCTTTGCTGGCTAAATTCACCAAGCTTGCACATAGTTTTAATGGTTTTAACTGTTTACTGTTTTTAAATTCTATACTGGTTTTAGCTTATTAATGATTTGTTTTTAGCTGTGTACATTTATTGTTTTATATTGTGTGTATAATTTTATCTGTACTCCGCCCTGAGATCATTGTGATATAGAGCGGGATACAAATGTTTTAATAAATAAATAATAAAATAATAAAAAAAATTCATACAAACACAGAATTGTAGGGATGGCTTATTTAAAAAAATGCCAGATCAAGCCTGGGTTAGGGGCAGAGGAACCTCCTTCCCTCCAAGCTTCAACCCAGAGAGTGGCATGGCACGTGGCAGTGCCCCCCCCCCACTTACTAATATGTGTCACAATCAGACACGAACTACCATGCATTCGTGATACCCCTCTTCCTTGCAATGGGGCTGGCACGGGATTGTGGATCCCTGGTGGACTGCACCCCATGATGGGTCAGATCTGCCCAGCTTTCCCTTTGCTGTCTTTCAGAGTCCACAATCCGCCACCACGGCAGCACTTCCTGCCTTGTGGTAGAGCTGCCACCAGAAGAACAGATGACAAATGATCACGCTGCAGCAGCACCCGGAACTACACAGGTCGACGGCCAAGCACGGCCATTTGTAAGTGGGTTGCAGCTGCAGGATTCACATAGGTGAGTTCGGATGGAAAGAGTCAGGCCCACTACAAAAGCTTCTACCCTGATACTAAGGGATTTCCCCCACCCCCCTAACCTTGCTAGGAAACCTGTTAAGGGACGTTGACTTGCCATGTAAACAGTGGGGACGGGAGAGGCAGCGGTCCCTATTCAAAGCGTGCGCGTTTCGCTGCTTTGCTTCAGCTCCTGCTAAAGCAACGAGGGGGGGGGGCAAGAAGCAGAGGCAACATCTCTCATCTCTCAATCACCATCGCAGCGCTGCAAGGAGGGAGAGGGAGAGGTGATGGAGGGAGGGAGGGAGGGAGAGCGGCAGCCGAGGCAGGAAGTGAGGAGATACTCACCCAAGAGGCATGAAGAGGTGCCAGGAGGAAGAGATTTCCTCACCAGCATGTTTTGTTTCAGAAAGGCAGCAAACTGAGCTGAAATGAATCAGAGAGAATTACAGTCTCACAGCTCACGTTTGAAGGGGGCTCCCTCTGACCCACCAGGAGAAGCGGAATGGTGCAGCTGGCTTGCCAGCCGATCCAAGAGGCCTCCCCCACCGGCCTGACAGCAGCATCTTGCTCCCCCCTGGGACTCTGAGCCTGCCCCCACCTCTTCGTCCTGGCCAGGGACCCAGCGCCATATCCAAGGGGTCGCAAGACCAGGAAACAACTTCTGCTAGGGAAAACACACGCAGGCTTCTCACTCCTTTCTTTCTGACAGGCATGGAAGGTTGCTAAACCTTCAAGTCCTACGCAGGGTTGCTTCCTAACACAAGGACTTTCGGTTGTTTCAGGCAGATGGTGGCTTAACTGCAAAATCCTTGGAACGAGTACAGGCAACGTATTAGCCAGTAAACAGCCAGTACTGGTTGAAATTATCTGGGATCAACACAGCATCAGTTCCACTATCCTCCCTAGAACTGAGGCATGCAGGATAAAGCCTGCTAGCATTGAAAACTACATCACACAACTGTTACCTTGACATGTGGGACAAAGGAGTTGTCCCACACGTACCCCTTGCATTCTGCGCTTCTTTCACACTCCTGCTAGGAGCTTCATCCAAGGAGCTTGTTAGGAGAAGGAAAGAATGAAGCTGAATTCGGCGCTTAGCACACACACAGCTGCCTTTTTTGTTTAAGGTGCCCTGATGTCCTTGCACGTGATTCTCTCTCGCTCTCACGCTGGGACACAGAATTTCCATCTAACTGCCAAGAGGGACTCCAGCAACACTCAATGAGTTCCCATCCTTAGGCACCAAAAGCCAGGGTGGATAGGACTGAAGTTGGCAGGCCAACAGGGCAATGCATTACAACACTTCAAAAAGTTTGCCCCCCCGCCCCCCATGACCTCGTGCAACACAGCACGTGGACGGATGCCAAGGGGAGGAGTTGGTGGAACTATGGCAAAAGCCAGCAGCTCAGCCAACCTGTCCCAGCACTGGCCAGCTATGCTGTGGGATCGTATGTCTGCAAAGGGCAGCTGTAGGCCAAGCTACCACCAAGGCAGCATGGAGCTGCCCAGCCGAGAACGGAGGACGTGGCCTTAGACCAAGTCAGGCTCCCGGTCCATCTAGCGCAGGACATGTTGCCTGCTCCAAAGGGCAGCAGCTACCCAAAGTACAGCGCACGTGCCGGGGCTTGAACCTGGGACCTCCCGCATGCGGCTCTCCGTGCTGAGCTCTAGCCCTCCGTCTTCCTGCTCTGATCGAGTTCCTCCTCCAGGTTCTGTCATGGCCACGGTGTGGCTCTCCTGCCCTGGCCCTCACGGACTGCCCGCCTGCCCGCTCCCCTTCACGGCGTGCCCCTCTGCAGCAGGCACAAAGCCCAGAACGGATCGTGTTGGCCGTGCCACGGCAGAGTTTCTGTAGAAACCCACGTGTCGCCAAAGACGACGGTCACAGCAGCCCATTGCCTGGGCCAGAGAACCAGGATTAGAAGGACCAGAGGAAGGGTCCTGACTCCCAAGACGCAGGAAGAGGAGAGGACACGGTGCAAGGAGCTGGCAAGCCCTGTCCAGCTGCAATGGCCTCCACGACAGAAGAAAGCAGACTCTTCTCCCCTGCTCTGCGCCTCTGAGGTGCCTCCAAAGAGCCACGTTCAGGGTTTGATGCCAATCACTGCCCACAATCAGCTGGCGAAAAGTTACCCGCGATGTTGTTCACGTGCGGCATTCATTGCACTGACCAAACCACGAAGCCCAGCATGTTCCAATAGGAGAACAGGCACCTGTTGCATTTCTCTGACCCTCATGGCAGGCAACCCTTTGGCAACCCTAGGAAGACTTTCAACATACAATTCAATCCCATGTCTCCTGAGAAGCCAAACCGATCAGCTGGAGGGGACCCCACTGGCATATCTGCACATCCATATATATTATAAGCCCACGAAAGACACAACCACCAGAGGAAGAAGCTGGGAGGAAAGCAAAAGCGGCTCAGAAGCAGAGCTCCACTGCTCACGGAGGCCTCGGTCTCAAGGCCAGGGTGCTCGGACGCCCTCTGCTCTCGGCTGGGAGTGACAACGGGCAGGGATTTCCCTCTGTCGGAGGAGGAGGAGGCAGCCCCCTTCCGACAGCGGCTGTGCTCAAAGAGAGCTTGGAGACAACGGCTCATGGCAGCATTCCCAACCTAAGCACCTCTTGGACGCAACGAGCCTCGCCGGTTTCGTAAAGGCAAACAGGGCAGGTTACCTTGCGCCTGCTTGTGTGTCAGGGCCGCTTCGGGTCGCTGCACAGGCCTCTTCAGCAGCTGGGAAGCACCAATCTGACTGGATTTCTGAGCAGATGACACAGTGGTCACTTTAGCCTTGGGGCTGGAGGTGGGGCTACTGGAAACGCTGGAGAGATCCTGCGCAAGAGAAGGAAAGCCCCCATAGCATTACGTTTGCACCACAGGGAAAAAGCTTAGTGATGCTTAAGGGTGCAGGTTGTGAACATGGTTACCAAACGAGATGGCAGAGACCACGCTCACGGGCCCCACGTTTCACACTCTCAGTCCGAGCCCCCAGCCACACCACTGGCGCTGTTCAGCCTCCAAAGGCGCAATGTCAAAGGACAACTGAGCTTTAGCAGGCATTTTCTGTACCACCTGATTGCCTGTCCAAAGCTTATGTAGTTTCAACGAGGAAGTAAACATCAGCAATATTGTTTTCTTTGAAGTATGGGTAAGGAAGACTTCGATTTCCCAACCAGAATAGTTGCTTTAAATGGATATAATATTTATAATGTTTTTATGCTTTTTAAATTTTGTATATCAGTTTTTTAGTGTTCAACGTTTTTAATTTTTGTAAACCGCCCAGAGAGTTTCAGCTATGGGGTGGTATATAAATGCAAATAATAATAATAATAATAATAATAATAACAACAACAATAATAATCTGCAACCGACCAGACATAATGGTCATAGACAAAAAAGGAAAACACACATACCTCATCAACATAGCAATACCGAATGACAAAAATGTTGTTGAAAAGGAAGAAGAAAAGAGAGACAAATATACACCACTGGCCATGGAAGTCAAAGAACTATGGCAACCGGAAAAGGTCACAATTATTCCGTTAGTCACCTCAGTCACCGGCATCACAGCAAAAGGTTATACAGAAAACCTTCAGAAACTGGGCCTACCAAAATACATTCACATCACCATCCAGAAAGCAGTCATACTTAAAACATGCTCAATTGTCAGGAAATCCCTGAATCTGTAAAAGACAGCATGACTTGGCAAAGCCCGTCATGCCCGTCTAGAAAAACCGCCACAAGCAAGAAAGAGATGATTAATAATAATAATAATGGTATTCCTCAGTTCAATGCTCACACCACACAAGTACAGTGTCGTCGTAAGTGGAGAACGGAGCATCCTGGCCAGATGTTCTTATAACGGCAAGACGTGACTGTTGACAAAGAAGAGCCCTTCTGGATCAGACTGGGAGTCTGTTTCATCCAACATCCTGCTTCCAGCAGTGGCCGGGCAGGTGCTTCTGGGTTACAGTTGCAAAGGGAGCCTTGAAAATGCCATGAGCAATGGCGGGATGAAACCTAAGGCCAGAGTGTGAAGGTGCCAGCATCTCCCACCCATCCACCTCGTACCCTCTGCTTGGGGGGGGGGGGGACATTTCCTATTATCCACACAGCCAGCATTGACAAGGACCCCTTGCAAAGACGCTCTTCCCGCCCAAGACGGCCCTCACCTCCGACCCTGACGGTGAAGCGGGGACCTTGGCTGCAGGGGATGCAGGCTGGCTGCTTCTCTCCGGCAGGTCGAAGGACAGATCCTTCCTGGCCAGGTCCCGCGTTGCCGTTGCCGTCGCCTTCTTCTTCTTCTCGGCATCTAGGTCCCGAGGATCCGAGCCTGCGTGGCTGTCTGCTCGGGTGAGCACGCCGGTCAGGAAGTCCGCTATCTCATCCTGCAGAGGCAACAAGGCAGAGTTCAACTTTTAACTAACTTCAACACATCACGTGCTGTTTGTTGCCTAAATGCAGCCAAGCTCAGACTATTTTTCAACATTAAAAAGAAAAGGGCCAGCGTTCCTGGTGCTTCTCCAAATCTTCCCCCTCGCACTTCACAGTTCCCTATTTTTAAGCCAACAGGAACAGGGTAAATTAAATGCTACGAAGTGCGATACCAGGAAGGAGCGTGTGCTGATCTCTGCAAATCACACAGAAAGACCAGAACTCTTCTGGCCCAGCCCAAGGCAGCAGGGGAATCTAGAAATTTGCTCTCCTTTGCATGAGAGTACGGTTACTAACATCCACTGTAGCAGAAAGGGGTTCTGTTGAAAACTGACGCAGAAAAGATTATGCACAATAGCTACCAACCCAGCTGTCACACCAAAGCATATTAGAACAGCTGGATATTCAGCTCAAGCACAGGAGTCACCCCTCTCTCCATGGACTGAACTAGCTTACGGCATCTTGGCTCTCTCCTAGAAAACAGTGGCGACTCCTCTCCCAGGTTTTGGCTCTTGGCCTGGAGGGGGACTTCAATTACCCCGAAGTACTTACCTGTATGCACCTGTCCACCATAGTCTGGGTCAGGCCTTCTGATTTCTTTTTGGCTTTGCTTATCCTATGAAAAAGGACAGGCTGTCAAGACACGCTCATTCTTCCGCTTGCTTCTCCTCACCCCCGTCCCTTCCTGCCTTACGGCACAATTCTCCCTCTGAAAGCTGATAGTAACAGATGAACCCCTGAAGGTTAACCTGATATTATTGATACATTTCTCAAATGTGGATGAATGACTCTTTGGATGTGCATGGAATCAAGACATCTCATTAACTGCCCAGACCCTAAGATCATCGTCAGGGGTCCTTCTCCATGATCCCGTCAAAGGAAGTGAGGCAGGTGGCTACCAGGAGAAGGGCCTTCTCTGCTGTGGCACCCTGGTTGTGGAATGAGCTCCCTAGAGAGGTTCGCTTGGCACCTACATTATACACTTTTAGGAGCCAGGTGAAGACCTTTTTATTTTCTCAGTATTTTAACAGTTTATCAGTCTAATTTTTAACTTTAACTTTAATAAATTTGCATTAATTCCTGCATTGTTGCTTGGTTTTATCCTGCTTGTGCTCTTATATTGTATATTTATGCCATGGTTTTATACTGTTGTTGTTTTATATTTTGAATAGTTCTCATGTTTTTAATTTTCGTAAACTGCCCAGAGAGCTTTGGCTATTGGGCCGTATAAAAATGCAATAAATAAATAAATAAATAAATAAATTAAACTGGCTAGAAAAACTGCCCATTTTTCACAGGACCCCAAACGCCAAGAACTCTTATAAAACTCAGTGGCAACTGACAGGAGACGGGCTTTCTATGACACCATCTTGTCCACTATGAACTTCAAATTCCACCATTCAAACCAAGTTCTGCATGATGTGCCCCCAATTTTATGTGTCCTATCTAATTTATTCTCCAGGACTGTTATGGCAGCCGATTATGGGCTGATGTTTTGCACGCAGAAGGTTTTGGGTTCAAACCCTGGCATCATTTCATAGTGTGTCCGATAGAGAACATCTGGAACTGAGAGCACTGGGCTAGAGAGACCCAGGCAGCTTCATGCGTGTGTGTTTGTGTGTTTCAAAGCTTAAACTGAGCTTCCTGGGAATCATTATCTATAGGACCAACTTATAGTATCGCAGCAAGGTCACATCCATTTCAGAATACAGCCCTCCCTTGTCATGGCCAATATACCTGAGGTTCTCGTCAGCTCCTCCAACCACTACCAGGCTGTTTTCAGCTCGAAGCTTCTCTCGAAAATCTTCCATTGCTTCGCTGTTGCACTGCAGGGAGTTCTGACCAATCACAAAGAGAACTGGAGTCTTCATGTCCAAAAGCGGGTCGTCAACATCCTGCCCACCAAAACACTACATCAGGCTGTGACGATGCTTTTAGAAATGTTAGAAGATGCTAGGGAGGGCGTGCTTTCTTTGCTGTGGCTGATAGGGAACGTACGAACAATCTTCACACTTGCACATATTTCAAAGGCAACCAACACTCCTTCTCTGCGAGTGGTAATTTTATGTGCAGATGATAAATACACAAACTAGTGTGATCAAAAGCAGAAGAATGTGACCAATGGAACACCATCGTCCACCAGCCACTGAAAAACCAGATTATTAAATCACCATCTCTCGTTTGATTTGGTTTGCCCTCATTTCATTCTTACCCCTCTGGGCCCATCCACTGTTAAGAGAGGAAATCCAAGACACACAACCGCAGTGACTTCTTCCATCACCGAAACCTAGATATAGTAACAAAGGGTCTTATTTCTACAACCACTACAAAACTGCATAGCTCTAGAGCAGTGTATCAGATCCATGCCCAAGAGCGGTCAGTAAAGTAGTCTTTTGTGGACAATCGATTACTGTTATATTTGTTATTCAGGTATACCAGAAAGCAAACGCAGACACTCCCATTTTGATGCCAGTGCCAACTGGTACCAAGATACAGAACAGGTACAGTGAGTGATGCACTGAGGAACACCTTTAAGCACCAGGATTCCCTGTGCTAGTAACTGGGTCACAAATGATGGTCATCAACATGGGCACTTGAACTTCACGGCTGCCCTCCACAAGGCTCAGGCATAATGTTCTTTCCAGCTGCATCATATTTCTTGTTCTCTCAATGTTCCAGCAACATCTGAGCAATTGGATCGATCCCCACGGATATATGCTGCGTTGCTCTAGCCCACTGAACTCTGTTGTTTCTCTCTCAAAAATAATATTATTTGAAGGAAACAGCTGAGTTAAGCGTTGCTGGGCAAACCCTGACGTGACCTCACGTTGTTCTTTTTCTATCTCTAATCTCTTTCTATTCTTTATACAAGATGTTCCTGCTAGTCTGCTAATATTCCTCGGTCCTTGAACAATGTTGCAGTAATGATGTTGCACTCTCATACTATGCTCTATTGTATTGCTCGATGTGTGTGTGTGGAATCACGCTGTGTCCTCATGCACAGCTCGTGGACAACATTGCTAAAGATCTATATAAGCCATGCTCAGAGACAATAAAAGATTCTGCTTCCTGCCAAGAACATCTCGGTGTGTGTCTCCTCATTCCTTCAATTACTGTGGGAAACCATAGTTTTTGGAGGCTACAAGTGTTGTTTGCTACTCTAGCCCACTGTACTCGACAGTTTCTCTCTCAAGAAATTTCGAGAGAGAAACCATGGAAAAGAGCTGGCAAGTGTGGCAAAAGACACTCTAGTCCTCCACACTCTGTAGTTTCCTTCTCAACAATGTTATTTTGAGAGGCAAACCAGAGAGTGGCAGGCTAGAGCGGCCACCCTGCCTCCCCTAACAGGGAAAGTATTCCCTGCCCAGGGAAGGGAGATTAAAGACCCTGATGAAGAACCGCACACACACAAAAGGGAGGTGAGGGGAAGTCTGTAGAGCGTTCTGTGTGGGGTGGGGGGAACTCAGGGGGAAGGAATGGGGGGAGTGTGGCTTTGCCTGTGTGTAAGAGACAGGCAGTTGGGGTGGGGAGAAGGCTGTGTGTGTGTGTGTCTAGCCCCATCCCTGCTGGCTCTGGCCATGCGCAGTGCTGGCACATGGCCCACCACCACATACAATCCTCAGGGGCAAAAACGTTGGCCACCCCTGGTGTAGCAGGATAGTTGTCAAGTCTTTCTGTATTCTATATTGTACACATGACATGGCTGTAGCTTAGGTAAACAGTCACAGCAGTACGAAGGCAGAGGCAAGACAGAGACTTACGTACATGACAGGCCACCAGCGCTCCTGTGTTCCAGCCAATCAGGATTATTGGCTTGTGGGAGAAATGGTTGTGGATCTGGGAGAGAAAAGAGGAATTAGCAGCCAGTCTTTTCCAAGTCCAGGACTACTAGCATAAGCCACACAAACACAACCAAGGTGAAAGGAGGATTGGGGTTCAAAGGCCAGAAGGACGTTCAACGGCCCTCGGAGGGGCTATTCCAGCGAGCACTTCAGTTCTTACCTCGAGTACTTTGCCTCTCATGGCACCAATCATGTGTTCCAGGCACTGCAACACTCCAACACCATTGCCATTGTTCATTAAATGGGTAGCAACTGGAATCACCTGAGAGACAAAGGGAAGAGAAGACAAGCAGATGCAACAACGGTTATTCCACCACTACAGTTATTCCACATGTGAGAATTTCATCTGTGAGGACAAACGCAAGGGGTGGGGCTTGGCAGTCTCTAAAGTGTCACACGTATCACCTAATCCACTGCTGGCTTTTTTGCAGTTTCAGGTGTAGTCCCCTGCCACCCTCCCCAGACACCTCCAGTCTTATTACGAACCCTTCTTGCCCATGAAGATGTGACCCATCCACCTGCCCAGAGCGCCTGAGAACTCGACTGCCATGTGCCCAATCTCCTCCTCTTGCAAACGGTCACTCTACACTTGCTTTCAATCAAACCAATTCCAAGAAGGGGACACAACTGTACAGAGGGCTCTGATCCTCTGACTCTGCTCAGAGAAGAACCAAAGCATGCAACGGGATCGAGGAGAAACGCTACACGCAAACACCCTCAGGGAGGACAGGGCAGTAAAACTACACAAACCTTTCCCAAGCAAGAGAGCTGCGATTGCCAGAACCGATGCCGGCGAGAAGTGGGGAACATTGAATTGGAGGGTCCAGAAGATGCCAGCAGGATGAGGGGAGAGCCAGGCAACTTGTTCTTGGGGGAGGAAAAGGTACATGGACAATATATTGTGTGTGAACCCGTTGTTGCTTTTAAAGCAAAGGCATAAACCAGACATGAAAAAAAACCCCAAGACCTCTCCTTTTCCAAAAAAACACACACCTCACAATGAACTTACTGGTTTATTATGTGAAAGGACACCCACAGCTGGATCCCACGGCCTCTTCAGCAAGAGGGACAGCGCCTCAGCACCTGCTGCGCCTGTCTTTGCAGTAGAAGACAACAGCATCCGATCGATCAAGCTGGGAATCTGAAACCCAGTGACAAATACACTGTGGAACTCCGTAACACATTTCGAGTCCATTTAATGACCCAACATCCCCCTCTGGTTGCATTTGTACATCATTTAGATGCTCCGCCAACTAAAAAGAAATAAACAGATGCTGTCTTTGGGCTGGACTATTATCAGCTCATCGCCACTGACACACTTGACAGAGGAGGGCATTTCCCACCTCACGGCGTTTGGGAGAGGCATCTGGGCCTGTTGAATCAATCCTAACCTAAACCACAACTCAGTCCTCAGTGGCCTTGCGTAAGGGGTTTGCCCCCTTTTGACTTGCCCACGTTTTATTGTGTTACAACCTGAAATTAAAATGGAGTTTGTTGACATGTTTTCCATCTGATTTACGCAACATAATTAACACTTTGAAGGTGCAAAATATTTTTTATTGTGGCACAAAGGTTAAGTAAACAAAAACAAACTGCCATTTGTTGGTTGCACAAGTATTCGCCCCCAGTGTTGTGACACCCCTAAATAAGCTCTGGTGAAACCGACTGCCTTCAGAAGTCACATGGTTGGTTGAATGGAGTCCAGCTGCGTGCAATTCAAGTGTCCAATGATCTCAGATAAAATACACCTGTTTCTGGAAGGCTCCAGAGTTTATTGGAGAGCGTATCTAAACAAACAGCATCAAGAAGACCAAGGACCTATCAAAACAAGTTTGGGATAAAGTTCTGGAGAAGCTCCAATCAGGGTTGAACTATAAATAAATATATATCCCAAACTATGATCCTTCCCCAGAGCACCATTAAAACCATTATTATAAAATGGAAAGAATATGGCACAACCGTGACTCTGCCTAGGGAAGGCTGTCCACCAAAACTCAGTGACCAGGTGAGAGACACAGCAACTATGTGGGGAAAGTTCTCTGGTCCGATGATACCAAAATTGAACTTTGGGGCCTTAGCGCAAAACACTGTGTGTGGCGCGAAGCCAACAGTGCTCCTCGCCCTGAGAACACCATCCTCACGGTGAAGCGTGCTGGTGGCAGCTTCATGATGTGGGGATGCTTTTCGTCGGCAGGGACTGGGAAGCTGGTCAGGATTGAGGGGCAAGATGGATGGAGCCAAAGCCAGGGCAATTCTAGAGGGAAACCTGTTTCGGTCTGCAAGGGACCAGGGCTGGCAGCAGAGGTACACTTTCCAGCAGGACAATGACCCTAAACACACAGCCAAAGTTACACTGGAGTAGTTTAAAAACAAGAGCCTGGATGTCTTCGAATGGCCCAGTCAAAGCCCAGACCTCGGTCCAGTTGGGAATCTGTGCCAAGACTTGACAATTGCTGTTCACAAACAGTCCACCTCCAACCTAACGGAGCTTGAGCAATTTTGCCAAGAAGAATGGGCAAATACTGCAGGATCTGGATGCACAAAGCTGGTAGAGACTTCCCCCAAAAGACTCACAGCTGAAATTGCTGCCAACGGTGCTTCTACCAAGTATTGACTCAGCAGGGAGAATACTTATGCAACCAACAAATGCCCGTTTGTCTTTGCTTACTTAACTTTTGTGCCCCAGTAAAAATATTTTCCACCTTCAAAGTCCTAAGTATGTTCTGTAAATCAAACGATAAACATGCCAATTAATTCCAATTCTGGGTTTAACACAACAAAATATGGACAATGCAAAGGGGTGGGGGTGAATACTTACGCAAGGCCCTGTGAAACGACATCGCACCACATTCGTCTACAGGAAAAGAAGTGACACTCTCTCCTATACCATCAAAAAGGAGGTTTTTTTCCTTACAGAAGAACCATAGAAAGGAGAACCAAGAAAAAGGCACCCAAATCCACTGATTTTTTTAAAAGAACCCAGCTTATCACCTTTCCCTTCAGAGTCTGCAAAGCATCCAGGTAAGCCGCCAGCATGGGCAAGCTGAGGGTCTCCACCAGAGTCGTGTGAAGCCACTGGATCAGCTTGGCATCCCAGCTGATGCTCGCCAAAGACTGCCGGACCCGTCGAGCACATTTGTCCACTGCTATCCTCCTGAGCACCGGCTCATTGCAAGCCTTATGAAAAACAGAGGAGAAAGACCCAAAACAATGTCAGCAAAATAAAGTGTGCCAACATGACAAAACTTGGGAGTTACAGATCCCACTTCTCAGCTTTACGTGGTGAAATGGAACTTTGCTTGGACAAAACACAGACGTACAAGGGGCGTACACGATGAAAAGATCGTGGCATCATCTTTCAGAATGGCTAGAAGCCCAGAAGTCAGCTAATGCAGGCTAAAGGAGAGTGGGAGAGAGGGAATTCTTACCCCTTCATTTGCTAAGCGAGCCAGTCTGTCAGACTGCAAGGCTTTGAGGATTTTATTGAACAGTTTGTTTTGGGCCACTGTCCAGCCAGACCTACAAAGGAAAAATAAAGTTAGCAGTTCAGTCCACAAGTAAACAGCAGTGCCACAGGAGGAGCCCAGGCATGATTGGCTCCTAACTATGGCCCAGATCAGATGTAACAGGAAACCATGTTTTCCTGCTACATGAAGAATTTCAGCAAGCTTTGGGCTTGCATGCTTCCCCTCTCCTCCTCTTGATGTATTTCAACTATATTTAGTGAAAACAAGCCAGGGTCAATACATGGTTTAAGATCCTGGCTTGTTCTGTAACCACATTTTAAACAAGCCACAGTTCCCCAAGTTTGGACATCATGAAAAAATGTGGTTACTTTAAAAGCAGGAGCTCCAGAACTCTTCCTCTGGTGCATGAAAAAGGGGGTAGAAGGGAGGGAGTACATAAGTGTCAGGTTTGCTGGGGCTTGTTCATATTGTGGGAAACCATAATTCCTCATGATGTCTAAACCAGGATTGACCCAGAATATGAACAGTTCCTAGTAACTACAGTATCGTAGTGGGAAAAATCAGACATCTTGAGAATAAGGACCAAACACACAGGAAGACAAAAACAACGCTACTACTGGCTCTTCACCCCCCCCCCCTCTAGTCCCCAGGACACTCCCTACTTCCCCAGCTGACCTTTTTCTGTTTTTTTCCTGAATGGCTCTGGGCACACTTCAAAATGAAGCCCTGGAGCTCAGAGACGTCCTTGGAAATCGAGATGGCTCTAGAGGGCAGCACTTCATTTTGCAGCATGCCAGCCTCTCCATTCACCTTAAAAACGGAATAAAACCAGGAGGTGCCTGGCAGTCCCCAAGAGAGGTGCCCACAGGTGCCACACTGGAGACCCCGGCTTCAGGGCCAGATGAAGGCCAGCTGATGCCCTAAGCACAGCCCGGTAATGGCACCCCCTTGGCCCCCCTTCCATTGCTTAGCAGGAAAGACATTCAGACTCCATAAGTGCTGGAGGTGAAATCAGACATTAAAAACTCCGTTTCCTTCAAGGCCATCATCCGCCACGCCAGAACACACAACGATATTAAATATAAACTGTTTTTTAAAATTATATTTATATATTCCTTAAAATGAGATGGCTGCAGCCACAGGTGGTGCCCCCTTCCCTTTCCTTGGTGCCCTGAGCCCGGGCTTCTATGGCTTCATGGTTCATCCAGGGCTACCTGGCTCGAGCGTATAATCCGACTTTACTGAATTCAAAACTGTTTTATAGAACTCTCAACTGCCTGGTCCAAAATTATATTCAGGTTCAAAAGGCAAGGAAAAGAGACAGGCTACAACAGCAGCCCATCAAATGACTTTCCACCACCCCTCCCTCATTTACTACCTGTTCATATGCTCCTCCCAGTCGTCAGGTGGAGGAGGCGTATCAGTATCTGTGCGGGCAAAGATCACATGGCGCTCACACTCATTCATCACAGTGCGGGCTTTCTGGTTGTCATAGAGCGGCACAGGTGTGGGGGTCACGGTTTCCACATCAATGGGAACATCTGCCTCACTGAAAACAGGGATTGTAAAGAATAACCATGTTTCTTCTTTTTACCTTTTGTTCATTTTATCTCTTGTTGTTCACCCCTCCAATCTGTCCAGATGTGGAGCAGTTTATAAATGTTGTAAATAAATACATTGTAATTTTGAGGAACAGAACGATCTGCCACCACTCCTCATTAAATGAAATCTGAGCAGGGAAAAAAACCTTCACTCAAGTTGTATGCATCCAAAATACTATAGATTTTAAATTAAGCAACGAAAAGGAAGGTTTGGACTATCTGAACAAACTGGCCATTATGCCCTACTCGTGGGTTTCAGAGGAAGACACCAAATATTGCAATTATATGTACATGCGTATTTATTCATTTATTTGATTTGTACCTCGCCTTTCTACCAAAAACGGTAGAAAGACATCTAATATGACTCTCTTATAGAAGAAGAAAGAGGTAAACTCACATGGCGCTGTTATCTTGATGTCTCTTGGGAGTGACAAAGAGCAGGCGAGTGGGACGGGCATTGCTGGCGTCAGGGTGGGCACTCCATGGCTTGGCATAGCTGTGGTCTAGGAAGACCAGGTCTAGCTCTCTCTCATGGACAGACAGCTGGAAGAGCAGAGAGGTCCCCATCCTCCGTGCCGAGGTTTGGAAGTCCCGCTCGTTGCCTCGATAAGTCATGTCTCGGTCATACACTTCTACTGCTAGCGCTGGCAGAAATTACCCTGACAGCCTCACATTCTTGCTCTTTGGGAAGGAAAGAGAAAAAAACACATCAGCAGCATGAAAAGACCCATTTCTTAACCATGTTTTCCCTCCCTCCCTCCCTCTCTCTCTCTCTAATGCATGCTCAGCCATCAGTTTAAAACAACAGCCCAAAAACCATACTGGCAAACTTGCCAACTGCATGGGGCTAATGCTCAACCTTCCCCGTCCCTGTTTTGCCCAAGTACTACAACAAAACCACCACTCCCACCCCATTACATTTATGACCTTTCCACAGACAATCAAAAAGCCAGACTAACTCTATCAAAGTAACAGACTTCTCTGGCTCCGCTGCCACCTCAGTCTCCTTAACCTGACTCTCCATACATTTGTCAACCCTCGATCCTATTCCATCTCTCTAATGTGGCATTCATGGAACGACAGATTGGCAACACAAACCAAAGTGCAGCTTCACGCAATACATTATTAACTTCTGGCTTTCAACATCAGGGCTTCGATAACTGGCTATTATTTTACATATATGAATGGCTCATGATACGCTCAGGCCTGGTCATAACAATATTAGATATAAAAGCTAAGAATTAGCCTCCATGTTTAACAGCAATGTACCTCTTGAGTTGCAGACACTGGGCGCAAACTGATTATTACGCCCTACTTGTGGGTTTCCTGACCTCTGCAAGAAAACAAAATGCTAGATAGACCTTAGTCTGATCCAGCAAGGCTGGATCAAACTAAGATCTCTATTCTTAATTACCATAAGCTCTCCAGGCAAGAAGAACAAATTCCAAATAGTTTTAGAATGGTTATTTTGTCCTTGTTGTCTTACATTTCCAATTGCTTTACGTGTTCTTTTCTTATCATTAGTTAACTAGAGCTTAGGAAAAGGAAGATATTAATTATGATAGTGTGATGGAGCAGTTAGACTTCTGGGGAGCCTGATTCTGCTTGCAAAGAAGGTGCACGTTCTCCATCCGCCTTGTACCCCTAAAAGTCACAGCCGCAAATTCGGTGGGAGGGGATCGCAACAGGGGGCTACATGCACCCCTGGATTAGGACATCGGAGTGGGGAGATCCGGTTTCAAATCCCTGCACGTTCTTGAAGCCCAGCTGATGAGTTTGGGACAGTCTTGCGCTCTCGCCCTGGACGGTCGTTGTGGCTTTGAAAGGGGGAGCGGAGATCCACACGCACCCCCCCCCCGCAGGATGAGACAGGGGCAAAGGAGCCCCAGGCCCCAAACAGCCCCCTTGGGCCTAGCGCCCCCACCCCCCGCGCAGCCTGCTGTCTCCCGAGCATCCCCGCGCCCTGGGCGCCACCCGGGGAAAGCCCCTGTGCTGCCTAGCAGTGACAGCCCCTCCTGCCTAGCTCCATTCCCCTCCCTTGCGCCGACTGGCGGGCCTCGGGGCGGAGACCCATGCCCTCCTGCCTGCCCCCTCGAGAGTCGCCCTCTCACACACCTTCTCCAGAGCTCGAGGCGGCCTGCGAAGCAAAGCGATTGGAGCCCTGAAGAAAAGGCAGGCTGGGAGCCGAGAGTGCTCCTGAGCGTACGCAGAGTGCCCGGAGTTCACCCCGCCCCAGCAACGCTGGGCGGGGCCCTCGCCGGGCAGGCGGGCTTGAACCCCGGGGCCTCTTGCTTGCCCCTTCGCAACTGGGTGCCTGCGCAAGCGCCTCGTCCCCGACGGGAGGGAGAGGGAAGGGAAGGCGCCTGAGAAGGGACTCGGCGCCGCCCCGCAGCCTCCCGACGACCGCAGGCCTCAGGCGCTCCTACGCATGCGCGGCTCTCGCGTCACGACCGCCCGCAAGACGCGGCGTCCGGATCCCGGAATGGATGGGCGGGCGGCGAAAGGGAAGACCCGGAGCACTCGGGCCACCGGAGTCCCCCCGCGCCGGCCTGGAGGATCCTCCCCGAACCACGGCTGGACAGGAGGAGGAGGAGGAGGAGCGGGGGAGGGGGGGATGATAGCAGGCGGCGATCCCGGCCCGGCGCTCTTCCCCGGCCCGCCTGAAGGGGCCGCTGTTCCTGAGCCCCTCCTGGCCCGCGCGCGGCGATGGCGTCACGGGGGCGCCGGGGTTTGGCGTCACGGTACGTGCCCTGCGTGAGGGCGTGGGAACCGGAAATGGCTGGGCAGCGGCAGTCCGGCTGGGGCGTCGCGGGGTCTGGGCGGCTGAGCGGCGCCATGACGACGGGGAAGCAGGAGAAGACCCGAGTCCCGGACAGGTGAGCGGCGCCCGGGCCGACTCGCCCCTTCTCCCCCGGAGCCGGGCTCCCGTGCCGCCGCCGCCTCCGGGCCCTCTGACCTGCTGGGCGCTGGGGCTCCGGCCCTTGGGCCGCGGGGAGCCTCGTAGAAGCGCAGGCCGCGAGTCCGGCGGCGACGGGCAGCTTCGGTTGACCCCTCCTCTCTCCTTCTGCGTCCTCTAATGGCGTTTCCGCCCTATTCACAGTGATGCAGAAGCAGTAAGTGCTGCTGTTTCTCTTCCAGATGGACCCATTACCTGCCTCTTGGAAGAAGAATACCTGGGACACGCTTTATTGCTTTTAAGGTTCCTCTGAAGAAGGTAGGTAAGGGCGCCATAGATGTCGTAGCTCAATTCCAAGTCATGTTTTCTTATACAGATGCTACTTTGGGGCAAGGCTGGGAGCTAGTAATGTAAAATGGTCAATTGGTTTTATTAGAAACAGTGCTAATCGTGCCTGTACCTTGCTAGTATTCGACGTAGTATGGATGTTCGCCAATAAACATCCTGTTAGTTCTGTATGGTCTATCTGGGTGGGAGAGAGAAAGAGACAGTGATGTATACACGAAAGGAAGGGATATGTGTGAGAGAAAGCAGTGCTTTCGCTCACACATAGAGAGGCTCCAGGCATTTAGCCATATCTATGCCATTACATGAAACATTGGGTTAGGAAGATAGGGAGCTGCCTTCAACTGAGGCAGATGGTTGGTCCATCTAGCCCGCTCTCATTGACACTGACTAGCAGTGGCTCTCCAGAGTTTCAGGCCAGGGTTTTTTCCAGTCCTACCTGGAAATGCCAGGATTGAACCTGGGACCTTCTGCATGCAGACCACGGGCTCCACCACTGAGCTACAGCCCCAAAGGATAAGAACCTTTGTTTTGGAGAAGTTTTCCAGATCAGTTTTGCTTCATGCTTATGATCTCTCACTGATGCCTCCCTATCCTGCTTTTTCTAGATCAGACTAGCAAGCAATCCTATACCAGGGTGGGTGGGTCCTGTTTTCCCCCTGAGGCTTGTGTGTTATGTAAGCAGCTTTGACAAGGTATCTTGTTCACTCCTGACCTGCTTGCATGATGCTTTAATCCAGATTTCATAGTTTCTGTGTGAGGTTAGTGCAGCCTTCCCTAGCCTTATGCCCTCTGGATGTTTTGGACTACAACTCCCAGAATGGTCAATAGTAATCAGCTGGGGCTGATGGGAGTTGAAGTCCAAAACATCTGGAGGGCACCAGGTTGGGGAAGGTTAAGTTAATATGTAGGACAATTGTGGGTAACTTTGTATTCATGTGAGCCTAAACTAATTTCCCTAACCTGGCCTTTTCCCTGTTGCAAGAGTGAATGCCTCAGCTCATAAGGATTGTCAGCCTGCAGTTGTAAAAGGCAGGGCACTGGAAATCACGACCCTCATTATTTCTGGGTAGTTTTTGTCCCATATAGAACTCTTTGTATGTGTCTGGCATAGAAACAGCTCTAACAGACTGTGTGGTACACTCGATTAATGCAGGATTATGCAAATACATTTATGCTCCTCTTTGGATACTTAGAATAGTTGGTTGAATAGCTTTAATTTTTTTTCAGAGTTTTGAATGGAGACTTGCCCCAAATGAACGCTTTTCTCCATTAGACCTTGTTAATCAAATTAGAGAGCAGAAAGAAGAACTTGGCTTGATCATTGATTTAACATACACCACCCGCTATTATGAGCCAGAGGTAAGTTCACTTTACCAAACTTGCCTTAAAGGGATAGATGTTCTTAGTGTGATCACTTGGCAGTGTTCTTAATATGAAAGCACTAGTTAGAATTAGGCTTTAGCTCCTTATTCATTGAAAAAAAAAGTGTCGACATTGCTCAGGATTATAGAAGAAGCTTTGAAGAAACGAATCTAGCTTTCCTTATGCAATAGCTGTAAGCAATACCATGTGCAGTGTTTAAAGCAGGATGTGTATTTGAGGGCTGAGGTTGAACCTGGACAAGGCCCTGTGGGGTTTCTCTGGCCAATATGGGTAGAGCTGTTCCGCTGATTTACATTCCTCTGGACTTCCAGTACAATCTTTGTTCCTTGTAGCATGATTAGAAACAACCTGCTGCCTGTGAAAGGAGGGGTGGGATGGGGATTATGGCATCTAACATAACCACTTTCTAGGAGGTTTTAAAGGGCAAGTCAGGGTTATATCTGTATGATGCAGTCTACTCTACTCACTACAGGAGGAGTATGATGTGACTGAGCTAACAGAGCTACAAGAGCATTCCACAGCCCAGTCAGTGAACTACAGAAGAACGTGGCTGGCTTTAGAGTAGTGGGCAGTCTAAACATGGGGAAGAAAGAGGGTGCAATTCCTCTACAGAAACTGTTGTAGGCCTGGCTGGCTGGCTGCTGGGCTTAAGCCTTCGGTCAGACTAGGTTGGAGATGCCAGTGAAGTCACCAGGCTTCTGTCCAGAGCCTCTTTGCTACACAGTTGCCTACGAGGAAAGTGAAGCATGAATGTAAGGAGATGTGTCGGTCAAATACCACAATTTGCTTTTGATTTTCTCTGCATCTAAACTTGGAAAGAGTCCTGTGGGTTTGCTTTTGTTTCTATTTGTCTTTGTTATTCAAAGCCATAGGCCACCACAATTCTATATGAACAGAAGTAATAGAACACAAAAAAAAATACAGGCCAATTAAAAAAATGATACACAAACAATAATTAAAATAGAACATTAAAAACACATTTCTCCTCTAGAATCACAGCAACAAAAGAAAAACACAGTCCCTCCCCAAATATTAATGTGAGGGTACAGTATGATGCCGGGCCCTTAATTTTCTGGCAGCCAGGGCAAATTTTGTAACCTGGCTCGTAATATATACATCATTGCCTGCAATCAGTGTACAAATCTTATCCAGTAAAGGACTATTTGATAAAAAGCTGAGGATATAATGGAGAAATTTATACCTTGGGGACTCATACAGAGGGCAGTGTAGTAAACAGTGTTCAATATCCTCAACTTCACCAGACTCACCAATGCAAAATGGTTGATGAGTTGGAGTATTGTTAAACCTCCTATTCAAATAAGCAGAGAGCAAACACTGGAGTTGCAAAACTGTGAATGATCTTCTTAAGGGATCCACAGTAAGAATTGTAAAATACTGTTCCAGATCAAATGGATACCAATTAGAATACGACATTTGTGTGATAGAATATAGGTCCTACCACTGAGAATATAGATGGATTCTTTCTTTGTACAACTGCATAAGTATGTAGAGTGTATCTGAGAGAATTTATCCAAGAGCTCCAGGCTGAGTTTGTTTGATATTTATTGTGCACATTTTTGCAGGAGCTACCAGACACGTTACAGTACTGCAAGATTTTAACAGTTGGACATGAAGTACCAGATCATGATACAGTATTTAAATTCAAAAGTGCTGTGAAGAAATTCCTCATGGAAAACTCGCATAATGGTGAGCATGATCTGATGACTCAAAGTTGGTATTTTTCAAGACAGCAGAGTGATCATTATGCTTTTGCCAAACTTCAATGATTCTAGTTTAATAGTTGGCTGTCTATACAGCGCCATCCATATACATGATGTAGATAGACAGACTCCCATCCTAAGCCTAGATAAAGCAGGGGTGGACAGAAGGTGGATCCCCAGATGTTTTGGGCGTCAACTCCCAGAGGTCCTTGCCATCATGGCCAATGGTCAGGAATGCTGGGAATTGAAATCCAAAACGTTTGGGAATTTACTTTCTGCCCACTCCTGATGTAAAGTTGGGTGTTGGGGGAAGATGAGAAGAAGGAGAGGAATGGAAGAGAAGGGTAACTGTTCTCTTCTTAGAACAAGCCAATCCTTGGCTGGAAGCTAAGCTGCTGCTCTTAATTTAATGTAAACAGTGAGATGCTCTTTGCTATCAACATGTGAGGCTTCACTGTGCGTTATTTTGCTTTTTGGGAGTGCTGTGCTTGATTACTGAGCTTGCGCATCGCACAGCAGAATGTTTTCTAAACAAGACAATTCTTGGCCATAAATACTACTTTCTCTACAAGTAGTTATAGGGAATGTCCACTTTATTTGCACTTGTATAACAAGCAATTTGACAATTAAAATTTCCTGTGAAAATGAGCCTTTATAGAAGCATTTTCCACTTCTTATTTTACTAGACAAGCTTATTGGGGTTCACTGCACACATGGATTGAATCGAACTGGTTACCTTGTTTGCAGGTAAGTTGCCTTTAGGATGCTGGTCAAAAGTCTGGTTTGATAGGATTAAATGGATAGTTGGATGTCTGCCATATAAATGTCTCTGCCGAATGCAAAGTCAGTAACCTTCCTTCTGGATGAAAGTATCCATTTGTGTATGCATTTATTTAAAATGGGTTTCCTACAGACATTGGTCTTCACTTTGTGACTTGTGATCTAAAAAATGGATTGTAGCTCAACTGAAGTGAGTCATCTGTCTTTCCTGTGACTTTAATCTTTTTAAGAGGCGAAAGAAAGTAGAGGGCAAGAGATCCTATGTTACAGGTTGGGATTTCAAGGTGGGTTCTGATTTTGGAAAGTTGGAGGTTACCATCCTAGGCAACCAAAATTCACAAGTCCATCGGAAGCATTGATCTCTCAATATGGCTTTTGGGAGTTTAGCCATGCAGTCCTCTTGTAACTGCTGATGGACACAGGATAGAACTATTCCCTGTCATATTAGGGAGAGCTGTGGACCCTTGCTGTGATGGTAAGGGCTGGGATATGTGGAGTTGGACAACCAATGTCTTAGCTGCTGATGGGTTGTTATCAGCGCTGTCCCAGATCTCTGGTCGATTCCATCCACTGTAAGAGTGCTAGAGAGAGGAGGACGGTGGGCATTTCTAAAGTCCTTAAAATGGTGGTAAGCTAATTAGTTCCACATTTCTTACATTTTTTTTAACAAATATTTAATGTGAACCTACCTTCCTTCAGTAGAAAACCTGCGCACACTTACTGAATTTTGTACTTCCAAGTAAAGCAGGCTGTTAAAGATCAGGCTGTTAAAGATCAGCACTAAGCAATTAGAACATAAGCTTTGCTATATGCCCAATTTTTCTGTTCCATAGTGCAGAATAGTAATCTCAGGGATATTAGTTATCTGAGTGTTTATGCATAATACAGCCTGCTTTCTTAAAATATTCTATTGTTTTTTGCCTTATGTTAGTTCTTTGTATAGCTAAATATGTTGCTACTGTGTTAAGGTACCTAATTGATGTTGAAGGAATGGATCCAACCATGGCAATACAATGTAAGTGATGCACCCTTATTTGCAGAGTTGGGGCATTTGGTAGCTTTCCCTCCCCCCCCAAAAAAACTACCTGTGAACTTCAAGATGGAAATTTTTCAGCTTAATTCTATTTTAAATGAGAGTTCAGATACCCACAGCAGTCCTCTTGCAATTGAGATCTTAGTAGAAGGACACATCGAATTTGAATCATATTGATTTAAATAGAGACTAGTTCACTCTTTCCAAACGTCCCATAAGTCTTTTCTTATGATTTCTCATTGCAAATGGAGCCTGTGCATGCACCATTATAAACAAGAGAACTGAGTAAGCAAGCTGGGATTTAATAATTTATTTCAGTCATAAACTTGCTAGGCGGCCTCATGCAAGCCACAATTCTCTCAGTGTGCATTCACGCACACAAACACACCCTTTCTACAATCTACAATATAGGGATACTTGAACTGTGCAGTGTGGACTGGCTCAGCCAGACTTCATTTCCCATGAGTCTCAGTGGAAGGACTCCCATTGGGCAAGTCAGGCACCGCAGTGAAAGGCATGCCGGGAGTTGTTGTTTTCGTTTTCTGTGGGGACTAGGAAAATCATGGTGGTGGCTTTAAGGTGGCCCTCGCCATGCATCAGAGGTAAGAGAAAAAGAAACAAATTGAATCGTTTAAAGTTACCTCACAGGCCTAGTATCATCCTACCTTGCAGGGTTGTCATGACGGTGAGAGAGGAAAAACAGAAACAAATGTAATTTGATTAAAAGTTAGCTTACAGGCCTAGCACCAGCCTACTACTTTGAGATGATTACCTCACAGACAGATATCTTAAAGGGCCCGAGCAATGCCGGTATATCAGCTAGTCTACAATATAGGAATAATGCTGATACATTATTCCTATACCCACCCATCACTCCCAAGTAAATCTAAAATTTTCTTTCTTAGTGTTCAATAGACACAGAGGGCATTCTATAGAGAGGAAAAACTATATTGAAGACCTTAAGAGAGAACCTAGAAGAAAGTAAGTAACCTTTTTTTGTACATTATTAGTTGTTGTTTTGTTTTACTTCAGCATTGATGCATGAATTACCTGGAGAAAATGATTTTGCTGCAATATCTGCCACTATTTTTTCCCATCAATTTAATGCATATAATACTTATTCAGGAAAATACTAGGACCCACAAATCCAAACCCTTGCAGGTCCTGAAGTTGGGTCCCTTACATAGTACCTTCTTGATAGACTGATGTGCCTAAGCCATGGGTGGGAAACAGCTTAGTTCTCAGGGGATGGATTTTTCTCTAGCTCACTCCCCAGATGACGTCGGGGTGGGTGGGTAGTAAACTCTCCCCATGAAGCCCTGCCCTGTGACATCATAGCAGGGTTTCTCCACACAGAGAGAGGCAGGAATCATCGCTCCATGCTCCTCTCTGCACAGAGAAAAAGGCAGCGGAGTTGACTATCTGCAGAACCATTGGGTACTGTGTCGTGTGGCGGGCTCCGTTGACTACTTCACATGCCTACAGAGTTGTGAGGTAAGAGCGGCAGAAACTCCTGCTGCTCTTGCCCAGCGGAGCTCTATAGGCATGCGTTAGCCTTTCCGGGAAGCGTGTGGGGAGCTGCCAATCATGGCAGAGCCTGGGTGGGGCTCTGCAATCAACGCCTTGCCACGCACTTCCCAAGTCATGTGCTTCCCTGGACAAGCACATCCTGTTCCTGGGTGGGGCATCGAGAACAGGGCGGGCAGGGCGCAAGCATCTCTCCTGTGGTTGTCAAGCCTTAGGAATACTCCACACTGCAACATTTTATTGCAGGTCCCACTTTTAACCTCCTAATTTCCAATTGAAACATATTAATTGCTGCTCCGTGCTCCCCTTGAAAGCAACACTTTTCCTAAATAATTTGTAATCCCGTAATTTTTCCTCTTTAAAGGAATCAGCGTATGCCTGTTTCAGGATGCAGTTGGATTCAAGGACACTTTGGGCCCACCGCGAATCCTGGTTTTGAAGCAGTTGAATATCGTTCACAAAACTTCCAGCAGTTCCCAAGGTTTTATTTTCCCCACTTCTAGACATCTAGTATTATCATGGAAGCTTATGATGTTCCTGTAAATGAGAATCTGTCAGAGCAACATGGGTGCCTGCAGGAAGGGACCACGCAGGGAGGGGGGGTTTGCAGGTAACCCCTGGATGGACCATAATTTCCTATTTCCCAGTTTTCATTTTAAAAAAGCCTCCAGCCCTGGTAGAAACTGAGATATGAGGCAAAATGTTCAACCACTATTCTGTCCATTCATTTTGTGAGAAACTAGCTTGCTCCCACTTTTTAATAGTTTTAGCTAGTGAATGAAGTCATAGTAATAGTTGACATACTCAATTGCTGGTTTCATAACAACACAATCACCCATACCTAAGGTTGAACGTGGGTTGTCGGTGAACTGTGGGTTGTTGTGGAAACATTGGTTGTATTGTGCGAACCCAGCTGCATTAACAAAGAATGGTTTGTTAAACTTGAACAAGCCATAGTTCACAACCCAACAACAAACCATGGATTCTTTTCGTGGGTTGTTCTAATGTATGAATCGCTTGATCATCTTTCTGGTTCTTTCTCCATCTCGCAGAATAAAGTAGGGCAACCTTACTACTGTTTAGACTTTAGGGGATCTGATTTATTTGTGGAGAGGGGGAGGTTTAATCCTACTACAGCATCCTCCCAAGCCCTGCCCAGTTTCCTTGACTCTGCAGCCGCCGTTTCCCCACTGCTCAGCTGCTTCCTGATCAGCTGGGGTGGGGTTGGTGTTGCAGGGGGTTCGGTTTCAACCTCCCCTCCCCGCTGCTCAGCTGTGAAGGAATGAGGACACACACACCGAGATGTTGTTAGCAGGAAGCAAGCTGCAGCATGCAGAATCTTTTATTGTCTCTGAGCATGGCTTATATAGATCTTTAGCAATGCTGTCCACGAGGACAGAAGGTTGCTGTGCATGAGGACACAGCGTGATTCTACACAGTAGAGCACACACACATTATGGCTTGTCTTAGGATAATACAATGGAGCACAGAATAAGAAGGCTACATCATTACTGCAACAATGTTGTTGGATAGAGAAATATTTGCTGGCTAGTAGGAACATTTTGTATGTAGCTGGAAAGAGCCGGAAAGATATTATAGAGAGAAAGAAAGAACTAGGTGACTCCACATCAGGGCCTGCCCAACAACGCTTCGTCAGCTGTGTTCGTTCCTTCATCTCATCTCTTTTCCTTAATTTAATTTAAGAAGAAGTTTTGTGAAATGACTTGTGTGTAGAATACGAGTTAAAGGTAAAGCAATTTTTTACCATCATTATGCATTGAGCAAAACAACACAAGGAAATTAATATAGCCAATCCGCAGATGGCATAAAAAACTAGCTGTCGGAGATATGCAAAATTAGGAAGCCAGTGTGTTAACCAGGAAAACACAGAGAATTGTATATGAACATTGTTTTGAATAAAATGTGCTAAATTAGACAAATGATCTTCAATAGTTTGATTTAAGTCATGGAAATGTACTTCACAACTTGCAGGGCCTACTAATTTACAGAACCCTCTAGTTTTAGCTAACAGATAGTCTATTGCAAAACAATTTTGCATTTGATCTTGATGTAGAATATATTGCCAGTAGCGTTAACAGTTTTTTCTAAACAACATGTTAATCCAAGAATAGAACGTTTATTTTCTTGTGCAATGATTTCAGGGTAGGATCCTAAGGATAAAGTACTAGTGATGGCTCTTAGAACAGCTTGAGACCCATCAGACAAATCAGACAGTTGTGAATCAATAATAACTGTATCAGAGCAATGAGGTCTTAAAGGGCCGCTCTGAATAGCTCGAGCTATCTGTGGAGCTACTGAATGAACAACTTGTACAGGCAAAGTGAGGTAACCTAAAGCAGCACATTGATAAGTGCCTGGGTGATAATTAGCAGCAGTGTTATTGAAGAAAAACCATAAATTAGGGTCTTGGATCTGCTGTCTACTACAGATACTACCAGCCATAGCTGTATAGTTTGGCTGGAACATAGGGAAAGTATTATAAATGTCATTAAGTGCAAACAGAATAATTACAGTAGCAAGGATTTTAACAGTTCTATGCCAATCTTGCCACTTTGTATTCCAAATGCCAGTGGCATGACAACAGAAGCACATAGCTGGAGTGATTTTAGACACTCGAAAAAATTGCCATTTGGTTTGATTTAAGCTTTCTGGTTTAGCAAATAGTGTTGATTGCTGAATATTCTGCAGGTGAGATACAACAATGTCTGGGGTGATGAAGGCCGTAGGGATAAAAGCTACTTGGCTAGCAGTGAAGGGATGTTCATAATACAAGGTAGCATTGTGACCATGAACATCAAACATATATTGGGCATGTCGAACCCAAAGGTTAGCGTCAGGCACTAAAGAAACTGAAGGTATTGGAGCAGCAGTGCTTAAATTAAATAATGCTGAGATTAGACCTAATATCATCATAGAATTAGCAGTAATTAAATTTTCAGGAGTTTCAGGCAGCTCTTGTTGTTGGAGACATCCTTGAGCTGTATTAATTCTAAGTTAAATGATTCCAAATAAACAGGACTACAGCTAAATGAGTTTGAATATTGCGATAATGGGGAAGAATAGCAGCTTGTTTAACACGCTTGTTGAGGAGTTCTTTAAGAGTGTGATTGGCTCTCTCAACAATAGCTTGTCCTTGGGAGTTGTAAGGAATGCCATGGGTGAGAACAATATCTCATTGGGAGCAAAAATCTTCTAATGCTTTGGAAACATAAGCAGGTGCATTGTCTGTTTGTAGTTTTTGAGGCTTGCCTAAAATGGAAATGGCTGCTAACAAATGTGTTGTCACAGCAGGAGCATTTTCATGTCTCTGTGCTGTTACATGAAGGTAATGAGAGTAAGTGTCAATACTAACATGAAGAAGAGAATAAGGTTTAAAGGGGGAAAGTGAGTAACGTCTATTTGCCATAGATAGTTAGCTTTTTTCTCCTCTGGAGTTTACCCCCATAGATGGAGAGGAATGATGCAGGGAACAATGTGAACAATTTTGAACAATGGCTTGTGCCTGTGTCAGTGGGAGAGAAAATTGGCGTGCTAAGGATTTTGCAGATTGGTGAAAAAAGGAATGGCTCTGGAAAGGGTCTGAAAATAGCAAATTTGCAACTGGATGTCGCAAAGCAGCATCTGCTTGAGCATTGCCAAGACTCAATGGTCCTGGTAAAGGAGAAAGCAAATTGGTAACTATCTGAAGTAGTCATTAAGTGAACAGGTTCTGCTTTTGTAATGGGCAAGTGAACAACGAGCACATCTTGGCCTAGAAGGAAGTAAATATTGCGTGGCAGAGTAGCAGTTAATACTAACTATTCACAGATATAAATAGACTTGTCGTCTTTTGGCACAAAAAAGCAAGGCGGTAGGCGAGTGAGGAGTTGCTATACTAAAGGCAGCGCAGTTGGGACAAAGTCATTAAGCTTTGGGTAAGATTCAGATATCGAGAACAAGTGTTGCACTCACTTGCTCTAACAAATCATGGCCTCAGATATTCAAAGGAAGGAGTAAAACAAAAGGTTTTACACTAGCAATTTGAATTGTTGAACAGCAACAGCAACAATCAGCTTTCGCTTCTTTGTGCTTGTAACTTTGGCTCTATGCAGGGAAACAGCAGGCTATAGAACACGAATCTAGAACAGTAATCTCAAGTCCAAATCTATGAAAAGCCACAGGGCACTTTTCATGGCATAGCTCTTAGAAGTTTCAAGTTCAAATAGCAACAGAACATATACAGAGTGCATCAAGCATTTCTAAATCAGATAGAGTCTCAAACACAAGTTTCTTGGCAAGCATAGCAAACAGCAAACAGAAACAACAATAGACAAGATAATTCCTAGCAAAGGAATTACTTTTTGGAGGATGGAGGATGGCTAATTTTAAGCTACTTTGACAGACAGGGCTTCAGACCTGTAATTCTAAACTTCTGTGCTAACAGGGCGGCACAGTTCAACCTCTTCTTAATGACTACACAATTGTGAGGGACAGTTTGCAAGAGAGCCCCCACCTTTTTTCTAAGCAACTTTAGTTCTCACAGAAATCAAGGCTTCGGCCTACAATTAGAGATAATCAGAGAACAAAGACGATTTCTTCTCAAAACAAAATTCCAAACTACTCGACATCTTTCCCTTCCTAAAACGCCTCCAACTTGGAAAACTCATACCCTTCCCCTGGCTGTCTCCGTTGCGCACCGGAGAGAGCCGGGGGGAAAGCCAAAAACCTTTGAGAATGGAGAAAACGTTCTAAACAAATCAGCATTTGACTTTAAAACCAGCAATGACATTTCAAAATATTTTGTACATGGCAAGAAACACAAAAAGGCAGAATCAGAGCAAAACATTTGGTAACAAAGTTTTAGAACAATTGAAACGACCAGAATAGATTCAAAGTCTCTAAATCAAATGAACAGTGTTCAAAGCCTCTTAAATCAGTGGACTGTGTCTTAGCAAGGATGAGAGAAAAAAATGTTCCGAATTGGTTGCAAACGAAAGCAGACGGCAGGTCTTTTCTTTATCTTCACTCCCCCCCCTTTCTCTGTGAAGCGGCTTCTCTTGGCAGTGGAGGAGGGGGGGTGAATCTTCATGGAGGCCATAAATCTTTTACAGAAAAGCAGACAAAGTTTTGTAAATCCAATGTCAGGGAAATTTACTGACTCTTTTGAAGAAATTTAAACAGTTCTCGATCTTGAAGTGAAGCTACTGTAAGTCTTTTTTCGAATTTGAGGGGAACTGTAGCTTGAGAAAAAACTTTGACTCAGCAGCTTATGACTCTATCAACTGTGCGACTTTTTGTAAATCACACGGAATTCAAAGCATATTGGTTTCATCTCTGCTAGAACGGCTTAATGTGAACAAAACTCACACAGGGTTAGACATTTAGAGTTAACCTTAGTCTCCAGAGGGCAGGAGCGGCTACACTGTACTGGAACACCACGGAAAGCTTCTAGACAGTAGTTTAACAATCATCTTGAAAGTAAATCACTACTCAGCTTGTCAGGGAACACTGAACTGACGATGGAAACAACATGTCAGGGAAAGAACGGTTTTGACTTAGGGAGCCTTCCCAATTCTCGTAGCTTTAGCACTGAGGAAGGTCTCACACACACAGAATTGTAGTGGTCGCTTTTGACCAATTGGTTGCTCTATATAGGAGATAAAGGGTTAAGACAGTAGATCTATAACTCGCATCACTATGGACGGCTGCAGCAGGCTTGAGGAATGAAATAAGGAGGTTATGACAATAGCATTAAAGGAAGAACGATTAGACTTACAGTTTTAAAACACTTGTGTAATCAGAATCGATGATACCTGGAACAATGGGAAAAAAACCTTGTTGCTGGCAGATGTTCGAGGAAGGATCAAACCAAACAGCCGGTCACCTGAGTAGGGATCAAGAAATACTTCCAAAGGACAGCAAAAATACAGTGGTAACTATTAAGTCACGCCCAGCACCACTGACTGTGGCTGCTGAGAGTTGAGAGACAGGAATGAATTGGGTGGCGGCAAAGTTTGAGTGACAAGCGGAGAGCTTGTTGGAGCTTTTGGCTTATCTACTTGCTGTGTGAGAGTAGCTTGCAAACAGTTAATGAAGTCGGCATAGGTTTTAGCAGCGCGTTGTGGAATTTTAGCAAAGCTCTTACGTGGTTGACTGGCAGCTGGAACTTTTTCAAAAGCAGTTACTGCACATAGACTAGCGGCATGCAATGTAGCTTGCGGCAAAACACTCTGAGTTGGTACGTCACCTGTATCTTGAATAGCTTTACAAATGTCTCGCAAGACTGTGCATGGCAATGGCTCCCAGTTGTTGACTTCTTGATTATTTTGAGTGTAAGTGGCAGGACAGACTTCAAGCAGGTCTCCTGACTCTTCTGCAGTCAAAGTAGGATCCTGCTGTCACTTCTGCACCACGCGTTGGAACTCAGATAGGGGTAAAGAATCAGAAGCTGCAGAAGCTAAAGCAACAGGAGGAAGGACATTGGGAGCTGAAGGGTGAGTTAGTGAAGCAAGGGGTAGGACGGTAGGTGTGTGATAAGCAGGAGAAGGCTTTGTAGACAAAGCGGTTTTGGACCCATAGAGGTCGACTGCATGATGGCATAAATGCCACAATTCAACAGGAGCCCGAGGCTCTGTATGAAGCAGACGCCTTATGCGTTCCCAATCGCTCAAAGCCAAAGACCCATTCTCTGGGTACCATGGGCACTGTTCCCCGAGTTCACGGACCAGCCGTGCAAGGGCGGAGGAGGGAACATCATGCCCAGTTCTCTTTAGCAAGAATGCTAATTCGTCTGCGTGTCTACGCTGTACCACTGACAGCGAGACGCCCATACTCACCGGGATCCCGAAGGATGAGAGGTGCACCTGAAGCTCGGGCCGAGCGTAGTGAGTGAGCGCAGAGGTCCCTGGTTCGGGCGCCAGATGAAGGAATGAGGACACACACACCGAGATGTTAGCAGGAAGCAAGCAGCAGCATGCAGAATCTTTTATTGTCTCTGAGCATGGCTTATATAGATCTTTAGCAATGCTGTCCATGAGGACAGAAGGTTGCTGTGCATGAGGACACAGCGTGATTCTACACAGTAGAGCACACACACATTATGGCTTGTCATAGAATAATACAGTGGAGCACAGAATAAGAAGGCTACATCATTACTGCAACAATGTTGTTGGATAGAGAAATATTTGCTGGCTAGTAGGAACATTTTGTATGTAGCTGGAAAGAGCCGGAAAGATATTATAGAGAGAAAGAAAGAACTAGGTGACTCCACATCAGGGCCTGCCCAACAATGCTTCGTCAGCTGTGTTCGTTCCTTCACAGCTGAGAAGAGGCAGCATGGCTGCTGAGTCCCATTAGTGAGCTCCCCACAGGGGAAGAGGGCGCTCTCTTTTTCTATGGGCAGCTTGCTGCATTTCCATGCTGGGCACTGACAGAGGGAAGGCACCTTCCTAGCGCTTAGCATAGAAGCCACGCGAGCTGCCCATGGAGGAAGGGAGGAGCCAGTGGGAGGCTTTTGCCATGCTTAATTTGCCACCTGGGGCCTGAGGGGCGGATGTTTGTGCATGGGCGTGTGCCTGGCAGCCCCAGCCACTGCTGGTATCCAGCCGCTGGAGTTTTAGCCATGACATAAAGTGGCCCTCAGGCTGAGAAAAGTTCGCAACGTTGTACTACAGGGATGGTCCAAGACCACACCTGATGAAGAGATTGTTCTTCATGGGGCTTCAAGAACTGCTGACAGAGAGTCTGCTTGCAAACAATGCCGTGGGCCACTTGAGTACCAGCAGTCCCTGTAGCCTTTGCATTCTTTCTGTTTCAGGCACTTCTCTTCTAGGACAGAAGGGGGTGGACATAAACAACGCAGGTAAACTGTCTGGAATTCCTGGAAACTTTTGAACACATTGTATATCCTCTGTCCTTGAGATGACACCTCTGGCGTAGGGCTACCCATGTTCTGCAGCAGCATAATGTTCACATTTCACCCTCAGAAAAAATTATGTAAGCTAAATCTGAATATGTCCGCTTGATTTTGCATAACCGTGTTTCTAAGAGTCTGCCTTTTTGTAAAGAGCTGGGTGGCAGAGGAGAGAGAGGGAGAGAAGACACAGAATCAAGTTGTTCCTGGGGTAATAAGTCCTGCCCATCCCTGCTTATGCCATTGAGCCTCACCAGGCGTTGCCGGTCTTCTCTCTGCAGCGACGAGGGCTGAGAACACAATTTAAACACATCCAGGGTGAAAGATGCAACATTTTATTGATGATATGGTAAATCTCAGAATGCCCCAAATAGATGTAACTGCCAAAATGCAACACGTTCATGATACTGTTATCTATCTCTACTATACTGATTGAAAGAAATGCACATTACTGCCAGTTATCTCTATTTGCTGCAGTGTTATTGCTGCCTCTTTCCTGGATAAAGTAGGCATCAAGTTGCGAACTGATCCCTGCTGAAGAATGGTGTTGTTACAGGGGAAACACATTTGACATGTGGGGAGTGGCCCCTCTTAGCATCTTTTTCCTTGGCAGGACAGTGGGAGCCATATTAGTCCTTTGTAACAAAAACAACAGACTGGCACCTTGAAGACAAGCAACTGAGTTCCTTTTCCATTCTGCATAAAGCACCTGCCTGTACCCAAACTTAGACCTATAGCTGCCAGCAGTGCTTTGGTCTGCTTTAGTGCTGTTCCCCTTTTTTCACCCAATTATACTGCAGTGGGCTCAGTTGTTGGAATTAGTGCTGTTAATCACTGAGCTTTAAGAAGCACATTGGAAGGTCCAGATTGCCATATGGGCTGGAGTGTTACAGTGCAGGCTCTCAAATACCATTTTGCTCTTCCCTGATGTTTTGTGGGTTCTCTTTCAGAAAAGTGTATCATACCGGGAACCCAAATCTCATCACCTGTTATGACAAAGGTCAGTCTGTTTACAATCCTCATTATGCCTCTACAACCAATGTCATCCAGCAAAGACCAGATCACAGAATCAGCCCTAACCGTGGACTGTTCTACTCACCTTACCAGCCACAGTCGCAAGAATATGAGGGACCATATTTTCAAATGCAAAATCGTCATTATCCGCTACAAGGAAGATACAAAATAGATAGAAGATCCCACCCTTATTGATGGAAACATAACAGGCAAGCAGAACATGATCGCATACTAATGAAACAGAAATCCATTCTTGGTTTCCTATTTATTCAGCAGATGAAAACCTGCTGATTACCTTACATGGTTGCTGTGTTGCCAGCATAATTTTACTGGATTGCAGATCAGTGCTACAGATCACTGCTTATAATTCAGTTGATCTTTCAAGTTTTTTAAAAATATATATCTGCTTACAAACAAGATGTAGCCACCAGTAGAATTTGCACTACAGTTGTTTATATATTGACCTTAACATTTGTGTTAAATAAAGATTACCTTCCCCTACTACTGTTAAAGATGTGCCGTGACCCTCATAGGGAAACTGGCTTCATCATTCTTCTGCCTCATAAATCATTTGGACTCAAGTTTGTACCCAGATTTCAGGAGCTGTTTCGTAGCTTTGGAACTCCTAGTCGGTTCAGTTTATAGGGTGGGCTGTTTTGGAACAGGAAGTAATGATGTCACCGTAACAATAATGTTTGTTTCTGTATGTTGCTGAAGCAGTGTGGACTGGGCCATGTGAAAGCAGTTCCCACCATGCAAAGGTTTGAGATTTTCCTTAAAAATAGGTTTGACTAATCTTGTGGATTTACATATTTATTGTTTTGCCTTCTGCTGTAGCATAGAGCATGCCTCACTTCCCTTGGCCTGTTGGAGCTGACACTTTGCAGACACTATGTTAATTCCTCCTCCCTACTTGTGCAAGAGGTAAAAAGTTACAGAACTGGTCCTATCAAATGAGGTGTGTTGGTAGATGTGGGTGCTACCTAGAGCAGGTGCATAAAAGGCAGAGACTGCTGCTGACTCATGAAGCTGAATACTCTGGGAGATTGTTTCCATGACGCTTGTGTAGGTGAACATCCTGGTGGTTTGTGTGTGGAGTTCTTACATTAATGCAGGTGTGCAAAACCTGCAGCTACATGTGGTCCTTCGCTGCTCCTGCTGCAGCCATGGGGACCCTGCCCAGTTCCCTCCAAGGCCAGCTCCATTGTTTCCCGATTTGTTTTAAGACCCTATTTTTGTTCCTTCTCCCCTAGCATGGAAATGAGAGGTGACTACTAATAAAAGCAGGAGAAATCCAGGATATTTGTGTAGTGCTTTTATTTATTAAATGTATCCCACCTTTCCATCAAAAATGACCACCTGGTAGCAGAAAGACAGGAATGTGTTCAGAGGAGGGCAACGCAGATGATGAGGGGTCTGGAAACAAAGCCCTATGAGGAGAGATTGAAAGAACTAGGCATGTTTAGCCTGGAGAAGAGAAGATGGAGGGGGAGACACGATAGCACTCTTCAAATACTTGAAATGTTGTCCCACAGAGGAGGGCCAGGATCTCTTCTCGATCAACCCAGAATGCAGGACACGGAATACTGGGCTCAAGTAACAGGAAACCAGATTCCAGCTGGACATTGGGAAGAACTTCCTGACAGAGCAGTACAGCAATGGAACCAATGACCTAGGGAGGTGGTGGGCTCTCCCACATTAGAGGCCTTCAAGAGGCAGCTGGACAGCCATCTGTCAGGGATGCTTTAAGGTGGATTCCTGCATTGAGCAGGGGGTTGGACTACATGGCCTCAAAGGCCCCTTCCAACTCTCTACCATGATTCCGAAGTTGCGTGTCTGCTTGAAGGATCCAGGCTGCCCTGCCGGGCCCACCCCGGCCTACCTCGCAGGGCGGGGTTGTGAGCCGCCCTCGCCCGGCCGCAGCCTCGGCTCTCGTGGGAGGCGCAAGCAAGGCTCGCTTTCCCCGAGGGCTGCAAAGGAAGGGGGCGGGGCGACAGCTCCACTTCCTCTTCCGGCCTCTGGGGTCGGGCTAGGGAAGCCGGAAGCGGCTCCTGCTCGGCGTCTCCCCGGAAGCGCCACCTCCCCCCCCCTCCCGTTGGTGCTGTTGGCGTCGCTGCCGCGGCCAGGCTGAGCCCCTCCCCCACTGCAGGCCAGCGGGCGCTCCGGGGGCTGCTGCTGCCGGGGGGCGTCGCCCGCCCGCCCGCCCCTCGCGGGATCTGTGGGGCGCGGAGGCGTCTTGGGAGAGAGAAAGGGGCTCGTGGCTCGGCCCTGAAGCGGCGCTTTCTCCTCAGGCGGCCGGGGCTGGGCGTCCGTAGCCTTTGGGCGGCCCAAAGCCAGCCCGACCCCAGCTCCGCCGGGCAGCTCTGGCGGCGGCGACGCGAGGCGCTCCGGCCCCTGGCGAGGTGACCCGCCCGCCCGGCCGCCTCCTCCGAGGCCCCGCCGGAGCCCTCCTCAGTGCCGCCCCGCCCACCGGCTGACCTCCACCCCCTATGCCTGACCACGCCGACGTCCGCCTGCCCCCGGAGGACCGGGTCAGGGGCCTCATCCAGATGGGGAGCTGCGTGGAGGTGAACGAAGACGTCCCGCCGCGGAGGTACTACCGGTCCGGCGTTGAGATGATCCGGATGGCCACGATCTACTCGGAGGAAGGCAACATCGAGCGCGCCTTCATACTGTACAACAAATACATCACGTAAGGAGAGCTCGGCATGGAAGAGTCGCCTCGGTCCTGAGGGGCCTGGAGCGCCCTCCTTTCCTATGAGAGGAGGAGGTCGCTTCCCGTGGCTGCAAACCAGGTGGTCGGGGCTTGACTCCTGAGAGCGTTTCATGCACATCCGCTCCCCCCCCCCCGCGACTTTGATCCACTTTCTCAGGGCGAGAGGACTGCGCAACGGGGATGACGTCACGCCGGTCCAGCGCTGAGAAAGTGGACCAAAGTCTTGGCAGATGTGCATTAAACCTCCCCTGTGATGTGACTTGAGCACGCCTGTTCTTTTGAACAAGGAGGAAGATGGATGCTGCCTCATTCGGTTAAAGCAAATAGGATCCCAAGCCAGAGTCTGAGAGTGTAATATGCAGTGTGTCACATTTTAACTTTAGTGGATAATTTTATAAATCTTGGTTCAAAGACTGTCACAAGTGTCCATTCTGCATATAAAGGGATGGGTGATGGAGTCTCCTTGTTCTGAGTGGATTGTTTTTTCTTTTCTTTTTTTTTTATTCAGAGAACATGTGATTCAGAGCTGGAAAGGAGATGTGCACAACTGTTTTTTTAAAAATGGTAAAACCCAAAAAGTTTCCAAACTCATGGGCCACTACTTTAAAAGAGTCTTGCCCATGTTCAACTTTGGTTTGTGTTGAAAGGTCCGATTAGCGCTTGTGCAGTTGTCTTGAGCCAATGGGCTCAAAGGTTGTTTCTTTGGACCTTCCAGGCTGTAGTGCTCATTGCCAAACTATTGATGACTGTTACCACCTGGAATCTTGAGTACAAAATTATCTCCCAAATATTGCATCTATTTTTAGTTCTTCTTTCTTCCTTGGCCAAGAGAGCACCCTCCTCTGGAAACATCCTTCATTGATGCATATTGGCATTAGTTGGCTATTGAGCTTCCAAGTTCACATCTTCCTTTCGGCATCTAAGTGAAAAGTTGGGAGCTGGCTCAAAAACCTTAATCACAGCACAGTTTAAAGTTATCTTTAATTCAGCTTTGTATTATTCAGGGTTAAAGGTACGTTTGCTGAATGCCAGATCTGTGAATGGGAAAACAACTGTCATCCAAGATTTGATCCCGGAGGAGTGTGCCCGCCTGGCCTGTATCAAGGAGACCCAGCAGGGTGAGACTGCAGGAGTAAATTTCTCCCTGCTTTGCCCACCTGGGTTGTCCATATTGCAGTAGACATCATGTTTCAGGGAGGTGGAGTTGTGGTGGTCTGTTGTGACTCTCCCCTGCCCCGGTGCTCTGACCCACAGTCCTCCAGTTTTGCATATGTGTTTGAATGCATCCAGTTTTGAAGGTGGGGGTTAGGACAGAATACAGATTCTGTTGGTGTGCTGCCTACCTCATTGCTCAACAGTTTCCCTTCCTGAGCTAGCCTGGGTGGTTGGACTTCATAGCCTTTGTGGGTGTGCCCCAATTAATATCCGACCCCCCACTCCTTCAGCAGGACACATTTTGTTCTGGGTGGGAGGGTAGTGATCTGGGGGTGGAGCAGCTTAATATAATTATTTTGTCGTGGACAGATCATTGCCTAGTGGGGTTTAGACTAACTAGAGCTCAGCCTTTGGAAGGGGGAGGTGAAGGGGAGGGCGATTAAGATGGCCCACCTCAGGAGAGTGATGGATCAGAATGGTTTATTGACAGCTCTTGGGGATTTTCCTGTCAAAGGCCTTCTTGACCTCTGGAGTGGGGAAATAGCATGGGTGAATGGGACAATATTTCCTGAGCGTCTTTAGAGCCAAACGAACTTCCTCGTTTTCAAGGGAGCTAAGGGTGATGAAACAAACAGGACAGTGACTAGAACGATGGTGGCAGAAAACTTGTCACATCCCAGTTGGGCTCCTGTGATGTGCTCTTTGTGTGGGGCTGCCTTTGAAAACTGTTCAAAAGCATCAACTGGTCCAGACTGCTGTGACCAGTGTGTTGACTGGGGCTAGTTCTAGGGAGGGTGTGAGTCCCTTGTTACAACAGCTTCACTGGCTGTTTCTGGGTACAGTTCAAAGTGCTGGTATGCTTGGGACCAGGGTACCTGAAAGGCTGCCTTCTTGCAGGTCTTAAGGACTTTGAGGGGGGCCCCTTCTCTTGGTCCTGCCGCTATCCAAGGTACATTTGAGGAGGATGACGGAGAGAGGGAGGCATTCTCGGTAGTTGCTCTCAGGCTTTGGGACTCGCTCCCGGGAGAGGCTGGGTTGGGTCCTTTGTGTTGTGGACATATAGGGAGTTACAGAAGTGGTGTTTGGTTAGTGCTGTTTATTTCTTTTAGGGTTCTGCTTTTCATTTGTTCTTATGCTTTGTTTTAATTAAGATTTTGTTTTTAATCTGGATTTTATTGTTCACCACCTTCAGTGCCATTTTGTGTGTGTGAAAAGGCAGGATAGAAATCGTGTGTGTGCGTGCGCACACACACATGTATATAGATTTTGTTTTGTGTTTTGCTTCGATGTACTAAGGGTTGGGGGGGGAACCTTCTTACTCCTAGAAGGCATTATCAATTGTTCTGATCCCTTGGGAGTGTTCCAGTCCTGTTAAGAGTTTATTTACAATTCCAGACATCTCTCGCAATTCCTGAGAATATCCCTCAGGACCTGAATCCGCAGAGAGCGGCCTTCTTTGCAGTCTTAAAAGAGAGATTGGCACTCCTTAATGGGGCATGATGTCATAGAGGCCCAAGGAGCTTCCTGTAGAGTTACTCGTTTTCAGAGCCTTTCTGTTCATTCAGTTCCCAAGGAAAATATGTTTTCTGTTTTGGGATTGAGACGTTTTGGGTGCCTTTCTTCCAGTCCCGGGTATTACATTATGCTTCCTCCCCTCAGTGCTGTGGACTAGCTGTGCAACTCAGAAGTAAGTCCCATCAAGATTATTAGGGCTTTCTCCCAGATACGTGTCCATGGGGTTGCACCCTTAGGGTTTCAGCTGCTGTCAAAATCCATTACTGAAAACCCCATCCTCAGAATTCTCTAAGCGAATTACTTGATAAGGCGTGGCTGCCATGTGCATGCCCGTTCCCTCCGGCACTCCCATGTGCTGGCAAACTGACATGGGACACCCAATCATGGTGAAAAGATTAAATGGCCACACACTTCCGAAAACACTTAAAGCAGATTGTTGTTCAGAACGCTTTAGGCTCCATACTTCAGGCAATCGCAATGGGAATTCATGAAAGGCTTAACAAACCATCCCAAGGGAGTCCAAACGCGGCCACACCTTCTCTACTCAGGGAACATGGCCAAAGTCTAAGCAAGATCACAGGTAGGGTAAAATCTCAGGCACAAAAACGCCCATGCATGAACTTTAGCACCGGGACTCTCTTCCACCTTAGTCTGGCAGGGAGGAAGTCCCAACGGTCAATCCCAACCTGCCGTGTGCTGAGCTGACCTCACGCATGCACACACCACAGCAAATGCGAGCTGCAGTCTGTGAAAAGCCACACAGTACTCTTCATGGCGCAGTCCTTAGAAATCTAAAGTCCAAATAGAGGAGAATCCATGTGCAGAGTGCTTTCCAAGACCCAAACAGCGATGGATCCAAACAGGGAAGGATTTGGGGCCATGAGTCGAAAGATGATCCTAGCAAAGGCTACTCACCTTTGCCCCCACATTGGTAAGGCCTGTTCAAAGCCACTTAACAGACAAGGGCTCTAGTCTGTAAATCATGCCCATGTGCAAACGGGGCGGCACTGCTCAGCTCACCAAGATGATGCTACAATCTGAGTGACTCCTTCAACAAGCGGGCCCCCACCTTTGGAAAACACTTCTCAGTTCCCAGAGGACTACCTGCTTCATTGCCGGGGCAGGGAGTTTGTTACTCCCTTGGGAACTTCTAACAGAGACCGGCTTGCACAGATTCTGACATTCCAACCTAGTTCTAGCTCAGTCTGCCCCCAATCAACAAGGCCTCCGACCTTATTAAAGACTCCTACCTGGCAGTGGCCTGGTACACCCACCCCTCCCCACTTCCCATTGGTTGCTACTGCTCCCACCCAGGTCTTCCGTGCTCAACTTTTCTGCCCCTCCCCCATCACATTCAGTACATTTTTTCCTGATTCGCATATCGCTTCTAGTCTCCCTTAACCCCTGGTGCTTCCTCAACTTTTATGGGCATTAGTGGAAGGCAGAACGGGCCAAGAGACCTGTTAAATATAAGACGTTGTGGAACTCTTCCAGCTATGTTCTCTGCTGGCAGCCGCATCAGCCGCCTTGAACGAAACAAATGCTCTAGCTATGATTCTGTAACCCATGCAGGAGTGGAGGGTGGGGGAGGCTCTCTTGTTGGGTTACTATATTGGTGCCTTGTTTGTTCTGTTGGTCGTTGCACATGAGTGGGACTGTGAGGGAAATGGTCTTTGAGGACTTGGCTAATTTTAGCCTAACGTCTTGTGTTCTTGTGGATTGCTGTATTCTCTAGCCCTGGGATGATGCAAGGCCATCAGTGGGAAGGTGCTGAGAAGGAAATGTGCCCATGTGCTCTCTCCCTCCAGAGGCAGGTTGGCAATGTGGCCCTTTGTCTTTCCAGAGGGCAAAAAGCAGAGCAGGACACTAAAACCTGCACTAACGTAAAACTGTGGGCGGTTTGGCTTATTTGAAGTTTGGCAGGGCTAGATAAATCTGCTTTGGCTCTGGCCTGTGGGCTTCCAATTGGTTGTTCTTGGCCTAAATCAGCATCTGAATGAAAGTGCATTTGATTTGCTGAAATAGGCGTCTTAACATTGCAGCTCCAAACTGCATCTACAGCTATCTGCAGGAGGTGGAATACTTTTCAATTATTATTATTATTAGTTATTTCCATTTATAGACCGCCCTATAGCCGAAGCTCTCTGGGCAGTTTACAAAGATTTAAAACTTTGAACATTTAAAAACCAATATACAAAATGTAAAACCATAAAAAGCATAAAAACAAACTACATATCAACTATGCAGGGGTCAGTTAAAAAACACAACATGTGCTGTTAAATGCCTGGGAGAAGAGAAGAGTCTTGACCTGGTGCTGAAAAAATAACAATGTTGGCACCAGGCGAGCCTCATTGGGGAGATTGTTCCATAACTGGGGGGCCACCACTGAAAAGGCCCTCTCCCTTGTTGCCATCCTCCAAGCTTCCCTCAGAGTAGGCGCTCAGAGGAGGACCTTATATGTTGGGCGTAGTGTCAAACTCAATAAACACATCTCTAAGCAGCCGGAGTCTCCTTTCACCCTTTTCTTATATTTGGTGCCTTCCTTTTTGGGGGGTCAGAGTCACCAGCAGACCACACAGCATATAATGAGGATATCAGAACAACAGGCATAGGCTTGGAATGCTTCTTCCTTACCTGCATTGTTGCAAGATTTATGTTTCCATGGAGAAACGTAATGCGCCAGTGCCTGTAACTAGGATGGCCGTTTTCCTGGTGGAGGGAAGCTGCAAAAACCCATCCGGCAGGCAGCCCAGTCCAGCTCGGGGACATTCCGATTCCTGTTGGGCTATATGAACAATACGGTTTCAATTTTGCAGGAAGACTCTGAAGTCCTGTAACATGAAGACTCTTCCCGCTTTGAAGAATGTCTCTAGATGTAAAATGCTGCTGCAGTTTGAGATGCAGGTTCCTAGAATTGACTTTTTATGCCCAGTACTTCTGGGCGTAGAAGAAAGAGGTGTTTGATTTGTGGGGAAGAGCATGATTGGGCCTAGAAATATACTTCTTTGCTCCCATTCTGCTCCTAGAGTCCCCCCCTGATCAGGATACACAGGGCTGATCTTGATCACCGTGTGTATGTGTGTTCTTGTGTTGGGTATACAACCATCACAGCACTCTGAGCACAGGCGTTATTCTCCTTCCTGCCTCTCAGCTGCCGGCTCTCTTTGTGCTCTCTCTTCCCAGGCTCTTCATAGAGAAACTCCCAAAGCATCGTGATTACAAAACCGCTGTCATTCCAGAGAAAAGAGAGACTGTGAAAGTAAGTGTCAGTTCCGACAAAATGTTCTGTCTCAAGAGTAATGCTGTTGCTTCCCGATGTTGGCAATGAGAAAAGGCAAGTTGTGTTACCCAGGTCCTATGTCTCAAGCATCAAGTCCTCTCTTGAGATGAACTGAGTAGGGATTTTAACCTGGCACATCAAGAGTTGGGGACCTTCAGGCCAGGGGGCCAAATCCAGCCCTACCGGGTTTCCCAGAAGGCCATGCTCTCTTTTCCCAGTCTCACACCCTTTTCCCCACTGCCAAACGTTTGGGGGTTTCTCAGCTCCTGAGCAGTTTTATTCCCATTCTAAAAGTTTGAAATGCCCCTCCTAAGATTGAGTTAATGGCAGCAAGAGCTTTAATCTGCAATATGCTGGTATTTATTTATTTATTTTAAAATTCTGGGCCCTCCCCCTCTTTGCCTTTGGCCTTGCTTGCCACAGGCAGATTGTGTCCCATGGTGCTCTGACAATGTTTCAGCGAATCCCAGCATCTGTTCTGGAGCACGTGACTTAATGCTGCACTTTCTCAACCTAGAAACTAAAAGACGTTGCGTTTCCTAAAGCCGAGGAGCTGAAAAAGGAGCTTTTAGAAAGATACAACAAAGAATATGCAGAGTACAATGTACAGAAGGTAAGTAATAGGAGTTGCTGAAGCTCCAAAATAAAACCACACCCCTGAAGGCCCGTTGCTTGCAGAAAATGAGTACTGCCTGGGGTATTTGCATGCTTGGCACCTCACCTGGTTGTGCAGTGAAACCAAATAGGTTGGCTGATATTCCACAGGGCTGCACCCTGGCTATCCCTGAGAACAGCTCTGGTCAAAAAGTAATTCCTCCTTATTCATGTATTTGTTATGTTTCTATCTCATCTTTCCTTCCAAAAGCCTGAGATGGTGTACATGATCCTTCTCCTTCATTGTATCCTCACAACAACCCGGTGAGGTAGGCTAGGCTGAGAGTCAGTGGCTGCTCCAAAGATACCCAATGAGCTTTATAGCCGAGTGGGGATTAGAACCTGGACCTCTCAAGTCCTTGTCCAACACGAACCGCTACATCACACCTGCTCTCTTTATCTGGCCTCTGGAAAACCATGTTCTATTACAACAGTGAGGGAGCCCTGTCAATGGTCTCAGACTTCCCTGAGACTTCTCATGGAGGAAGTCCATGTCCCTTCGCCCTGCCTTTTCATGAATGGAGCTTCTGTGTTCTCCGTACACATCATTTGTAGGAACAGCAGAACATATGCAACTAGGCTGCATACGCTTCTGTAGTAAAGAGCAAAGGGATGGGAAGAGAGGAGGAAGGAAGGAAGGGGGCAGAAAAAGGAAGGCAGAGAGGGGCTGCTGCTGCTGCTTCCATTGCCTCTTTGGAAGAGCGCTGTGAAGAGCAGCACACTAGCAGTGTTGGGGGCCTCTGAAGCAAATAGGTTGCAGCTTTTGCCTTGCGCTCTGGGTGATTAGGGGAAGAGGGACATGGCAGCAAGGCTCCCGATGGGCCCCTGGGCTTCATTTTACCATCTCTTGCTAGAACACTGCTCGGCCTGTTACAGAAGCAGCAGCAGCCGCCACTCGTTGATCGTGGAGAAGTATGCGCTGATGGGTTTAGTGCTGCCAGCAAGAGCTGCACAGTTTCTATTCAATTTCTGCCTTCTCTTACATTCACCATGGGAGAATGCTGTGGTCCTGACCGGGCCTGGTGAACTCTGTAGGTCGATGGGGATGCCTAGTTCTCGGGGCTACCTGGGCAGGGAAAACAGCTTGCCTTAAAATGCTTTGTAGCAACCAAAGTTCAAACGTGTGTGTCTTTTTAATCTCCAGATGCACCATCCTAGCTATTTCTTCCTAACGAATGAATGTGTAAATCATAAAAAATTAAATACATATAAATATATTAAATAATGTAGCTAAAGAATGAGGGCCACCTGGCAATTTTTCCCTGTGGCTAGATGAGACAAGAGAGTATAGACTTCTTATGAATAGGCTTCTTTTGCTTATAAACGATGCTAATGAGCCTGATGATATATGCAAATAGTTTATTCCTAGGGCCTGGGAGCATCATGTTTCGGTGATTCTAGGGGGTTCTGGAACGACAATTTCCAGAAGGTGGTGCCGGTGGGCTCCTGTGGAATCCCTTGGGCTTTGGCCTATTGTATCCCACAGCCCCAGTTTGACATCTACACAAAACAGCTGGGAGGGATTGGAGGTCCCAAGCGCAATGTCACCAGTATGCAGGAGACACCCAACTCTCTCCCTCTTCATCCAGAGAAGCTGTAGAGGTTCTGCTAAGGTGTCTGAGATCAGGAAGGGAGGACTGGGTTGAGATGCCTCCCTGGGATGTTTTCACCCAGTTACTTCCCTGACGTTTCCCCGTTGCAGAAGAAGCAGGAGGAGGAGTTTGCGCGCAGCCTGGCTCTGCAGCAGCAGCTGGAGGAGGAGAGGCAAAGGGTGGCCCTGATGAAGCAGCAGCAGGCAGAGCAGGAGCAGTTCAACGCCTTCGAAGAGATGATCAGACACCAAGAGCGCGAGAAGGAGCGCCTGAGAATTGTGCAGCAGTTTGGGAAGCTGACGCCCGACTCCTTGGAGGGCCCCTTGATCCCTGAGGCAGTCCAGCCCCCCACTGACCCAAAGACCCTCGGCCCTCCTGCACAGCCTTTGAGCCCCGGCGGAGGAGTTGTGCTACCAAAGCCCCCTGCGGTGGACAGGTCCCTGAAGCCTGGGACTTTGGGGAGCCTGGAAAACAGTTAGTATTTCTTGGAATGAACTTGATCCCCTTTGCTTGGGCTGCTTTGTGACACAGGAGTGTCAGAGTTTGTGAGTCTGAGCTCAAATGAATCTCCTCCCCCCCCCCCCCTTCATGGTGACGTGAGGAAATGTTCTAAAATGAAGTCTCAATATTCGAGCTATTGAAATCATGGCTTTGTTAAACTAGGAGGTTCTCAGCAGACGAGCCAGAGCCTTTTACTGCTCTTTTGCTATCAGAAGCCCATTATTTTGTCATCAGAACCTAAACCTCACAAAAAGATGCCCGGAAAGCCCGTGTTCCAGCTTTTCTCTCTGCCTTCACACCCAAGTCCACACATTTGCTATCGTACACAACTAATGGAGGCAGGTGCAGGTCTGTAGGTAGAGTCAAGTGAAGAGGCACCTTCTGAAAGCAGATTCATGAGGACTAGTTTCCAAGTTTCAGGCGCAAATGTGTTGCACATTTAGGGTCCAGGAGCCAAGACAGCTTGAAAACAGAAGCACCTAGGGGCAGGCAGGTCTGTCAGAGTCATCAGCTAAGAAGCCTGGCCTATTTCCTGCCATTCCTTTGTGCTCTTTGAGTGACCAACGTAGGTTGGGTTTATGTCACCCAGGCTTTAAGAAAGTGTTTCCTCAAGGACCCAGCAAGTTTGCAGGCTTCCATTGTTAACTGGAAGTGCCGCCTCGGTTCTAACCTGGCAGTGAGTCCTTGCATCTGGTCACGGTTCATTTCCACCCCCCTGTCCTCCATCTGTTCTCTAAAAATGTTTTCCGTTTTCTCAGAAAGCAGTTCTGAGAGATGGAGGTCACTGCCCCAACGGGGGTGGCAGTGCCCTCTGTACGGGGTGATTCACAATGATGTTTACTGGGTGCTTCAAAAGAAGGTCCGTATCTGTGCAGTGTAAGACGTGGGCACAAAAGCATCTTGGGAAAGGTTTTGGGACTCATGTCGGGCACCGGATTGTGTGTGCCTTCTCAGTGCGTGCCTCCTTGCTGCTAGCAGTTTCTGGCTGCCATTTACTCTAGTTGAAATAACTGTTGGCCCTTTTTAAGTGTAGAGCTCAAAACCACCCTTTTCTGTGGTTGGTTATTGCAGTCAACAGATGAGGTGGTAACCTGTGTCTGGACTGTACCACTTCAGAACGCGGGTGGGGTGGGTGTGTCGGAACGCTCCTTACCTTCTCATGGAACATTAGCCAGCCAGGGTGGCCAGGCTAGAGCTGGGCCTGCCTGTGGCCTTATTCATCAGAACCTTCTTTCTTTGCAGATGCTACCATAGAAGGGCTTCGCCATGTCATTGTCCCCAGGGAACTGTGTCATAGATTTCTCCAGCTCGCAGATGCAAATACCGCAAGGGGTGTGGAGACCTGTGGGATCCTTTGTGGAAAGCTGGTAAGGTGACTTCCGGGACAGTCGTGTGTCAACATCTGGGGCCCCTCGGCTTCAAGGCTCCTGCAGTGGCCACTTAGAAAGGTCTCCCATGTTAGTTCTGCAGATGTAAAACTAGTTGAGCTGGTGTGATGTCATGGAACAGCAATGAACAAAGACTTTTACTGACCCTTTTTCAGCCTGAGCAGTTGCAAGTTTCTGATATGCAGCTTTGTTGAGAGCAGAGAAGTTAGTATTTTGGGAAAGACCTTGCGTGGAGCCAGGGGACAAGAGGGTGCATGTGCTGGCGACACAAGGGCTGGGAAGCTGAGTGAGCGGATGGATGCAGAAGCCGGACGGAGGCAGTGGACAGGCAAAGGGTGACCTCTGTCCAGAAGTTTAACCAGGGCAGGAGCCCTTCGTGGCTGTGCCCCATAGTGATGATTGGATATTCCAGCCTAAAGTCTTTACTACTTTGCATGTTATGGTGGCTTCAGTATATGTTAGTAAATGCCTAGTGAATAATTTTTTAAAAAGATTTCTTTATTGAGATTTTTGTTTGTTTATTGAGGTTCTTGCTTTTGGGCTGCTTCTTTCTATTTGTTTTTTTTAAATTAAAAAATGCTCATATAACTTGAATAAGCTTTTAGACTTTTGCATATATTTACAGTATCAAACACTTCAGACATTTTTTTTCATCCTAGCTTTTATATCTTGCACTGTAGCTAAAAAGCGAATTGTACCATTTTTTTCCCTGCTTCCAGCCTCTCTTAAACTGCTCCAGTTCTATACACATGGAATGTATTGGTTCTTTCAGGCTGTTTTAGCCTGTCTGATTCCCAAAGCAGGTTCGCTTCAAAAATAGTAATACAATAATATAACAATACATTAGCAGAGGGACATAAATTCAAGAGCTAGTAATGAAACAGGCAAAACTAAAGTTTTAAAACCTATCTAAAAATGACCTCACAGAGCACAACAACATGCCCATTTCACAGAAGGCAAGACTGGTAAAGGTCAAACACATACAGACAAAAATACATGTGTGCTCATGCGCACACACAGACCAATCACTTCCTGCCACCTCTTCAGTCTACACGGCGGTCAGTCTGTGCTGTCCTAAAAGCTTACCAGCCACTCTGGGAAGGGGCCCAGAGGCATTCAGGGAAAGAAAAAGGAAGCTGATGGGTGGCTGAAGCCGATGCCTCACTTTCCAGACATTGGAGGTTGTTTTATCAAGCTCCAAGGGAGGTGTCTGCAGCAGCTGCATTGGGGACACAGTGTTTTGCGATTTGTTGTGGGTCCTTTGTGTGGCTGAACAGCAGTGTGTAAATAGTAACGTAAGCCAGACCTGGTATCAACACATGACCTCCCCGGGCAGGTTCTAGGCTCTCAGCCTCAGTGATGATATCCCTTGGACTCCCTGTAAACCATGTCTTGCAGCTGGCTCTGGAAGCTGCCATGGCTCTCAGTGCCCCTGGCATAGCTTCCCTGTAGCATATTGTGGGAAATTAAATGCCCCCTCTCCTGTAGTAGAGGGCTGAGACCTGCCATTTTAATGCCACAGTGCCTTGTAGCAACACTGCAGGAGCGTTGTGGGAAATTTAAATGGTGGCTCTAGAGCACAGCTGCTTCCCACTTCTTTGCCAACAGGTCAGTGCACTGGGGGGAAGCAAGAAGTTGGGGGAAATGGGTATACTGGGCCTAAAGAATAAGAAGAGCCTTGGGATGCTGCTAGGAAGGGAGGAAGGCCAGGGTATGCTGGTGAGAGAGGTCAGGAAAGAGAATTGCTCTGATGAAGAAACAATGACATTTACTCATAAGCCCAAATGGCTCTGGGTCTCTGGTGCATCTGAAATGGGCAGCGGGGTCGGTCATCTAGGCTGAGGTCATGAGGGCTGCCTGGCTTTTTGCACAGACGGGTGGTTTGTCGTGCTGCTTAAGAAATGCTGGTTCATCTTTGGCCTTCTCTCTCTCTCTCTCTCTCCCCTCTGTCTCCCCCAGGTGAGGAATGAATTCACGATTACCCACGTCATTATCCCCAAGCAGTACGGGGGCCCTGATTATTGCAACACTGAAAATGAAGAGGAGCTTTTTGTGATCCAGGATCAGTACAGCCTTATCACGTTGGGGTGGATCCACGTAAGTCCTTGCTCAAGGCGGATCAGGTGCAAAGCCTGTTGTGAGGGTTGTGTTTTACGGACCGAGGTTTTTTTGGCAGAGTTCTGGCCTTTGACCTCAGAAGATGGATGAAGGCAAGTGCAAAGCCTGTCGTGTTCCTTCAGCCCAGTCCCTCTTGCGGTCCACGAGGCTTGTGCAGGAGAACCTCTCGTTGAGCTGTGTCGAGATCAGTGTTATTGTTGGTGGGCGGGGGCTATGTTATCCGTTGCTTTTCTGCTGAAGGCATCAACTTACCTTGAGTCGCCTCTCATGCTCCTAGCGCTCAGCCGCTCTTCATGGCATGGCTCTTCCGTAGCACCCATTCATTTCAGTGCCGCTTGGCTGAGGAAACTTCCCTGTGGATTGTGCTCTGTGTTTTAGTGAGTGGCAGGCAGGCAGGCACATGTGCTCACACACCTTTACCTCCCTTTTGGATTTTCTTCTCGGATGCCAAAATATGTCTCTTGGCGAGACACTGCCGGGTCAGCACTGTATCTACTTGCTCTCTTATCATCAGCCGCATCCCTGAGGTTACTGGGGGGAGCGAGGAGCCCTCTGGTAAAGATGTATAGAAGCTGTTGTCAATGTTTCCTAGGGAAAAGGGGGCTCTTTCCTACTCAGCTGGTGCTGTGAAGAATTGGACGTGACTTTCTTGTGCTCGATTTTAACTTTCTCTCTTCCTCCTCCTCCTCCTCCTCCTCCAGACACATCCGACCCAAACAGCATTCCTTTCCAGTGTGGATCTACATACACACTGCTCCTATCAGATGATGATGCCAGAGTCTATAGCTATTGTTTGTTCACCAAAATACCAAGAGTAAGTATTTGGGGGTTTATTTGCACTTCACAATAAAAGTGTATGTACATTCACTCCATTCTGCTTCACATTCTGCTAGTCCTGTAAAATTTGGCTGAAACCAGAGAGTACATTAGGCACAGAAAGAAGGCAGTAGGAGAGGACCAAAAGATATGTGGAATTGTGATCCAGGTCCGAATTGTAGATAATCAGGGTTGCACTAACGTAGAACCGAAGTGGTCTTTTAAAAGCTAGATCAGCTTCTGGCTGTATAGCAGCTTGCAAGGTGCAGCTTCACATGTTCTCTAAAACTCGTACGATGTGACTTCTTGCCCGATAAGAAAAAAATAACAAAACAAACTTCTATACCTGAAGCCATTTATGGGTTCTGAGTACAACTAATTTTGTTTCCAATTATTTTTTTCTAGGACAGGATTCTTTAAATTGACAGACCATGGCATGGAAGAGATCTCTTCCTGTAGGCAAAAAGGGTTCCATCCGCACTGCAAAGACCCCCCTCTCTTTACTGTAAGTATCCAAAGAGGGGAAACTTTCAATGCTATTAATGGCTGTGCCCTGGTGTTCTTGCTGATTCTCCCAAATCTTAACCTATAGCACAAAGGCAATGTCAATTGGAAGATCATTTTGATCTCATTTCTGTTCCAGCGCCTGCTGAGGTCAGAGGGACTCTTCTCTCCCGCCCCCGCCCCATTATCTTAGGATCTCCCCCTCCTTCCTAGGGGGTGTATCAAACCACTATTGAAGCAAGGTGGCAGGGATTTGCCTCCAGCTCAAGCAGTCGCACCTTAGAAAGTTTTTCCAAGCAGGAGCCGGAGCTCCGACTGCAGCTGCTAGTTGCAGCTCAAACTCCTGTACCAATTGACAAGCACCCTGCCTCAAAACAAGCAACTGCTGGGGTTCCTCTCATAGCAAGATGCTCTGTATCACATTAGTCACACGGTCTTCGTAGTCTCTGGACATTACCTAGAGGGGTTCTGCGTTTCCACAGAGTTTCATTCAGAGCACTAGAGCTAAGCAATGCTTTGGGAACAGCATGGAAATCATCTACCTGAGTGTCCTTCAGGTGTACCCATATCACCAACTTTACAACTCAGCAGTCCGTGAACCTGCGCACTACCTGATGTTTGTACTTCCTGTCTTCTTCAAATGCTGAAGGCTGTTCTGCTGCTGTGGTTAAGGTTTATTTGAGGGCAGTTTCCAGCTTCAGTAGCCCAGTAGACAACTCCCCTGTCTTTTCCCATCGTTGAGCAAAGTGGCTCATAAAAGGTCTTCCTAACCTTCACCCTCAAGTTCTACCCTGGAATTAATTGTCCGTGGATGGCTGATGCCTCGGCTCTTTAGCCCCTGGCCACATGTAGTCTTCCACTTTTGACCAGCAAGGTGGCATTTTTATAGTCACCACCTCAGCATGACGTGCAAGTGAACTGGGCTTTGAGCAGGTCCTCCCCACCTGACCCTGGATACAGAGAAGATTGTTCTCTCCTGCCTAAGGCTGTGTCTCCTTTCCCCTCAGTCAAGGCCAGATCCTCCCAGTGTTCTTCCTGAACCCATCCTCGCCCTAGAAATCTTCCTTTTGCATGTGGGTGTTTGAAGGGCCATTGCCTTCTGCCCGGACAGGTTCTGTAAGAGCCCCAAACTATTCCTGTGTCACGGAGTGCCGGAGGGAAGGTGACTGTCCTGCTGGGTGTCTTTGGAGGAACCCAGCTCCCCGTTCCTGATGTTGCACCTGGATACTTCACCAGGGCCTCTTCTTTTTCTGCGGCTCTTCTCCAGGGAGTGCGGCCCCCTGAGCTGTGCCAGGCTCCCACATAGTCCCAGCCTTCTTCCTTTGCTTGTCACTTCAGGCTGGTCAGGCAGTTGCTTGGGACGGACAGTGCCTGATGCATGTGCCCCCTCCTCTGGCAAGTGAGCTTGCTGCTCAGCCATCGCTGTGATGCACAGGGACCCTGGAAAAGAAAGGCAGGATGCCTACCTGTACCTGTAGTTCTTCGAGTGGCTGTGTGTGTCTTCAGACCACCCATTCTTTGACCTCGCTGCAGATGTAGCTTACTTTGCTCAGGTCTTTTTGATGGCCTGTACTTGGCTGCTGCAGTGGCCTATAGGAACTGAGCGCTAAAACAGGAGCTGGGCCCCTTGAGCTTGTACACTTGAGGTGGGCTCCCCTCCAAAGCTTTGCTCAGCTCTAGAATGGTCTGAACAAAGCTCTGCACAGCTGCCGAACCCATATATGTGTGGATGCTCAGGCGGCCACTTAAAGAACTGCAGTCACAGATCAGCAACTTGCCCTCTCAGGTTGGGTAGAGCAGTATCCGTTGCTCCTAATTGTTGTGACTTTCAGCTCATTTCTCTCCCTTTCAGACCTGCAACCATGTGACCATCGTGGAGCAAGAAGTGGTGGTATTGGACCTTCGATAAAAACAGACGCCTTCATGCCGATGTCAGCCATTAACTGTTCTCCTTTAATCTCATTTAGTGTAGCGGACTATGGCCCTCTATGCATTGATTCCCAAGACCCTGTTTGTAACACCACAAGAGTTTTGCCTTCGCTTTGATCTCCTGCGGCTGTTAAATTTGGGGATGGGGGTGAGGACGACTGACTTCCCAGGGAATTTGAAATTAACACTAAAGTTGATTCAACTCTTTTCTTGCTGCCATTCAGGCTTTGCTCCACCAAGCCATTCTCCAAAGCATGAAGGCAAGATCAAGCAAAGAACCTATAAAGGGTTTCTCTGCAAGGCTCCCAGGCTCACACAACCGTATCTCTTTGGATTTTCTCCAATGCTCTTTAATATTGACGGAAATCTTTCGTGGATGCCCTGGAGTGTTGGAGTTTCTGGCTCAACAATGCTGTGCCAACAATTCAAAGCAATGTTTGCATTGGGAGGAAATTTGTATGCCGGAAGAAGATCATGTCATCTTGTTTGTTCAGAAATTCTTTCAAAAAATGGCTGTCCTTCAAGCTTTCCTTTCAGGGAAGAGGTGGTGAGCTTGGGAAAAGAGAATCCAAAGGGGAGGGGTTTGTGAAATAGCTGCCTGGTTCTGTTCTCACTGAGATCTACTGCAGGATGCTGCTGCTGCTGCTGCACATGATTTGTGCTATGAAGATTCAGTCCCAGCACATGACAAGCTGGACTATTCACTGAATTATCCGACTCCAGTTGAGACTCTAAGGGTGCAATCCTATACATGGTTAGACAGAAAAAGGCCCCACAAAGCTCAGCATTCCCCAGGCAGAATGACTGTCTGAGGAGGACTTCGTTCTATCTAAACATGTATAGGGTTGCGCCCTAAGGTGATAGTTCCTGTAAGTCATGCTTTAAATAAAAGTCTAGACCAGCAATTTAAATGCATGGAGGGTCAATTAATATATTAAAATCTACTACATCTATAAAAACAACATTGGGTGTGTGCATGTGATATCAACACAAATGAAGGGATTATCTGGATTCCATCCATCTGCCTGGTCCCTCCCTGATTGCAGGTGCCTTTTCCAGTCTGTACATTGGATATGAGAAGTATCATCTAATCACATACCTTCCATTTCAGCACTATGGGCAGACAGGCAACATTGTAAGGATTACTCTGCACGTGCCAATGTAGGGAATTCTACTGGAGCTGCACCTAGGAATAACATTTCTGAGGGTAGGCTACTGCTTGCTGTCATTCTGTCAAGAATAAGTCAATCTAAAGACTTGGACACAAATTTTCTGTCAATTTTGACATGTTGTATTACCTGAACTCAGGCTTTGAATGTGACCAACGCAGGTGCTTTGCACTTCCTATCTCTGTGTTTCATCACATCCGAAATGAACAATTCACTAGATCTGAAATTGAAAAATCATGTCAGGTTCAGGAGTGACATACGCAAACACTTTTATGTTAATTTACAGCATCAGAAGTTGGCTGCTTAGCTACATTCTCTGTGACCCCCTTTTCTTCTGCTGCTCATCAGATGGAGAGCTGGCCTGTGACCTGCGAAGCAATTCAGTGGTTGCTACAAACTTTTTGTTTTGAATGCAGTCCTTTTCATAATCCTGCCAGTGAAGCTAACACTCCTGTTTGAGAGTTCACTCCTCAAAGCTAGCTCCCAAAAAGACATGCACAGAAAATGTAGCTGTTTCTTGCTTTTGACAGATGTCAAATGTACCCGTACGCTTTTGTACCTTGGTCCCTTTGTTTACTCATATTTGCGTCAGTAACTGCTGATAGAAACCAGTGTGCCAGGAGTTCCTATCCACACACTCTAGAGTATATCTCTGCTACATGATTGGTTTTGATTCAAGAGTATGGTACCACATTTAAAACTTGTATCCATAAAAGTTCAATCTCACTCACCAGGAAACCCATCCACCCTGGGATAGGCTGTGGGGGCCTCTGTACCTTGTGCTGGGCCAAAGAAACAGATGGGGGGGGGGGTACTATTGGTGTATGCCCCCCCACCCCCCACTACCCAATGGATTCCTTGACTGAGCTGGTTGAGGCGGTCTCGGATGTGGTGTTGGAAAATCCTTGGACCCAGGTCCTGGGAGATTTCAATATTCACGCTGAGGCTGCCTTAACAGGACCAGCTCAGGACTGCATGTCCTCCATGACAACCAAGGGGCTGTCTCAATTTGTCACAGGCCCAACACACAGGGCAGGGCGAACCCTTGACTTGGCCTTTGCCTCAGGGTGTGAGGGGGGGTGGTCTGGATATTGGGGGGGGGATGGAAATTTTTATCCTATGTAAACCACCCTGAGAGCTTTGGCTATGGGGCGGTATACAAATGTAATAAATAAATAAATTACCCCGTTGTCATGGTCAGACCACGTCCTGCTGAAATTTGGTCTCACGGTGCCAGTCTGTCCCTGCAGAGGTAGGGGACCCATTCAGATGGTCCGGCCCCGAAGACTTATGGAATCAGAGTGATTTCTGAATGCTCTGAGGAGATTTTCAATAGCCAGAGCCAGCAATTCTGTTGAGGCCCTTGTCACACTATGGGATGGCGAGGAGTGAAGGGCTATCGATGCAATCACTCCTGAGCGCCCTCTTCCAATACTGGGGAGCTCTGGGCCATGAAACGGGTCAGAATACAGCTGACGCGTACGTGTGGTTGTAGAATTGGCATATGAGGAAGGTGGCTGCCGGGCCTGGGAGCAATAGGACAGGCCCTTTGGGGAGAGCGGGGCTTGTCTTGTTTCAGGGAGGAGTGTGGCTTTCCAACTGCTTTCTCGGGAAGCCTGCCTCACCCCCAGCACCTTTCCCAGGGCTTTCTGAATGAGGAGAGCAGTAGAGGCAGGCAGGCTGGCTGGTTTTCCAGGCTGACAGCTGGCCTACTACTGTGACCACCTTCCCTTGCGACACGCAGCCGTAGGGAAGTGTTGGGTGTGTTACAGGTCACGCTCCGCTCAAGTGCGGTCCAGGCCTGGCCAGAGAGGGATTCTGCGCGGTTCACACAATTTGAACTTGCCCCAGAACCCTTCGTGCCACAGCGCGAAGCAAGAATTCCTCGACAGGTGGGGTGAGGTGACCAATGTTTTTGGAACATGGCACCCTAGGGTGAGACTGCAGGCCAAGAAGCATCGGCCGGTGGCATCGCTGCTGCTTGCCAAGTGACGGGATCACTTTTGGGCCGCAGACTGTGAAGCTGGGAGAGCCGCTGGCCCAGACCCGGAAGAGAAGGCTCCCCGTGTCGTGAGATGCCTGGGATGCCTCAGAGCCTCTTCCCCACCCAGCTCCATGGCCTGTTCTGTGTCAGTGGGCGGCATTCCATTCCGGCGGCGGCACAGGAATACCGAGCCCTGGTGGGCTTGGGAGCTTGATTGGCTGCCTACGCCAAATGCTTCCTTATTAGGCTGTCCAACCACAGCGCGGACCAGGGCCGCTGCCTCGGAGTTTGGGGCTTGAAGTGCCAAAGTTGGTTTTGAAGCTGAGAGAGCCAGCGGGGACTCTCCAGCTCCTCTGCGTGTCCCTCTGTGCTCAGCCCCCTGGGTGATCCCTTCCTCCTTGGCTTGAATTCAAGGTGGCTGAAAGTCCTCAAATCACGGGCCTCCAATGGCCAGGACTCTTACGAAAGATCCCCGGCAGCACGGCAGCTGCTTCTGATCTGTTTCTAGTCCCAAGACATTTTACAGGGATCCGAACTGCTGCTGGAACTTTAAGAACGGCTGGATCTCAGGTCTGTCCTGCACCCTTCCAACGTTTTGCGACAGTCTCCCAGCCCAGCCCTCGTTTCCCATAAACCTTGTTGATGAGACCAAGAGTGGATTTCAGTATCCTCAAAAGTGGCCAACGTTCCCCGAAAGGCAAGAGCCTTCGTTCTCCCCCAGCATCTGGCACCATGAGCGACACTGCCTCCGAATAGGGAGGTTTTCCAAATTGCTGTGGATTTAACAGCTGTCTAGGCTAGTGCCCTTTCCCCATATCTTGTCCTGAAATATCACAAAAAAACCTGCTCAGAGGCAGGGACCAGGTAGTGGCCCTCGGGACGGCCTTCCTTTCCCACCCTTGGAGCCAGCTTCTCTGCCCACAGCTGGATGCCTTCTCCTGCCACCGGGTCTGTTATAAAGGTTGCATTTTCAGATCTAACCCTATCCCAGTGGAACGCAGGATCCAACTGGGTTCAATGTCCACACAGCTGCTACCTTGCATTGAAAGCACCTTCCTCCCTTCCATCTCCATTGTCATATATATATGGCAACTCTCTCCCTTGGTGATCTCATCCTCAGTCCATTTGGGCATCCGCAGGCCAGGCTGTGGTTGTCCCTTAATTATGGTTTTTTTCCCCCTGGGTCCTGCCAAGGGGAAAGTCTTCACTGCTCAGGGAGAACATATCGCTGGACCGCTGTGCTCTCTGCAGGGCCTCCTGGCCCATCTCCCAGGGCAGAGGGGACAGTGCTTTCTTCTCTGTAGTTCAGCACCACATAGGCCCCTCCCAACTCTACTATGATTCAATGCACAGAGTGGAATATATTGGTAGGGCAGAATCATCATTTGCAAAAGGCGGCAAACTAAATGGTATATCTGCGTGGGTGTTCTTTGTGGGTCCTGATTTACCTGGAACAGCCTCTCCCTTCTGAGACTTGTCCCTTGAAAATGACTGTCCCTGTTTTGCATTTGGAGAGTGTTTGGTGCTGCCTTTGAAGTGGGAGGAAATGGTTAGTCACCACTGTTTCAATTTCTGTCCCCCCCCCCTCCTTTGCCATGTCTTTAGAAATGAGAGTTCCCATGTGGAAGGTGGTGGGGCGGATAATAATAGTAATAATAGTAATAATAGTAATAATAGTAATATATTTCTTACCCGCCTCTCCCTCTGGATCGAGGCAGGGAACAACATTAAATACAAATAATATAAAATACATAAAACTGATTAAAAACATATAAAATGAATACATTATTAAAATAACAATAGAACTCTTAAAATAATAATAATAATAATAATAATAATAATAACAACAACAACAACAACAACAACAATTTATTTCTTACCCGCCTCTCCGTCTGGATCGAGGCGGGGAACAACAACATGATAAAATACATAAAACTGATTAAAACATGACACATTATTAAAACTGCATAAAAATCCTAAAACATCCTAAAAACATCCTAGATAGGCCTGCTGGAAGAGATCAGTCTTTATGACTTTCTTTAAAGTCAGTGCTAAGTTGACAAATCTCTCCCGGCAGGCCATTTCACAGTCTGGGAGCGGCAGAAGAGAAGGTCCTCTGGGTAACAGTTGTCAGCCTAGTTTTGGCAGACTGGTGTAAATTCTTCCCAGAGGATCTGAGTGTGCAGGGCAGATTGTATGGGGGAAGGCGATCCCGCAGGTAACTTGGACCCAAACCACATAGGGCTTTAAAGGTAATGACCAACACTTTGTACTTCACCCGGAAACTAATTGGCAGCCAGTGACGTGATTTTAAAGCTGGTGTAATATGGTCACCCCTAGGTGTACCAGTGGCCAACCTGGCTGCCATATTTTGAACTAGTTGAAGTTTCCGGACCAGGCACAAACGTAGCCCTACGTACAGCGCATTGCGGAAGTCGAGCCTTGAAGTTACCAGTGCATGCACTACCGTCTTTAGGTCTTCCAACTCTAGGAAGGGGCGCAGCTGGCGTATCAGCCGAAGATGATAGATGCATGCGTGCCTCTTGTTTTTAGTGCCCATGAACATGAGTGCAAGAATATGCAATGCATAGCCTGCCATTTCATGCATTACAGTTAGTGAGGTACATTTGGGGCTGTCACCATATTCTAGAACAATTATGCTTGTCTAGTTTATCGTTAAACCAAAGGACAAACCCCTCTCCTTGGGTAACAGACTATTGCAAAGCAAAGGATGAAAGCACACAGCAGGAAATGCAGAAGTGCCTTCAGTAATGTTTTGTTTTGTCAATTTATGAGCCTCGCTTCAGTAGCAGGACTCTCAAGGTGACATACAATTTAAAAATACAATAAAATTCATAACATTGTGTTTGTTTTCTTAGTTAATAAGTAAACAGCGTTTCTGAGTTTTATTAGTAAACTCGGACCCTTTTAATTGTTGGGGTGGGTGAGGAGAGAGCTGTAGACAAAACTACTTCGTGTGAGAATAAGGAAGTGCACCAGGAGGCCAGAGAAAATGGGCCTTGTATACACGGTGGGAAGACACAGTGTACAGGAGAGGGAACGGTACCCTTTCTCTAGAAGCCTCGTTTCATACCAGATGCGGGTTTAATGTGGTGGTGAGAGATTTAATGTGGCGATGATAGCTGGAATTCAGACATTCTGACTCTGGTGCTTGCAGAAGAGCCAGGCAGGAATTTGGGAACTGGAGTTGTGTTCTAGATGTTCGGAGGGGAAGAACCTATTTGGATCAGAGCTCTGTCCAGGGGGTTAATTCTGCTGCCTGTACCAGATATAAACACCTTCCCGATGCTCTCTCCTAGAGCCAGGGCAGCTGGTCAATAAAAACCCTGTTCCCTTTGCCACTGTTGCTCACTGGGTCCGATCTGCAGCACGAGCCTCCCAGTTTCCTTGCTGCGTCCTCGTGGGAGTATCTGCCTTGTTAATGTGTATGTTTAGTTCTCTTAAAAAGGCAACAGGGAGTTTCTCAGCAGCTGGTTGGATCTTTTAAGGCATCTGCTCTTCATTCTTATTCTGCTAGAGATTCTTGTAATCAAGGCCAACCGGGAATAGGCAGTGCCATCATAGTAAGAAGAGTTGGGTCTCCGAACGGGCTGTGCAAATGAAGCATCCTCAGAGGGGGCTGTAACTCGAGGCACGGGGAGATTCCCATCTTGGGTAGCACACTCTGAACACCACTGAGGGCTGAAGAGACAGGCAGACCTGGCGCCACCAGGCAATTCTCCACAAACCCCCCACTGATGTCAGCAGAAGTGACACAACAGGACGGTAGTTTGTTTCAGACAACATTTCTCAAAGGCTTTGTGTGGGAGAACGTCCCGTTGTTCCCCGCCCTCATAATTTCTATACTACCCTTCACAGCAATACTCTTAAAGCAGCACATATACCAAAAGGCAGTCAAAATAAGAAATATCTCAATACAAAACAGCACTCAGACAGGCCAAGGGAAGTCAACAGAGCAGATGAAACCAGCATCCCATACACGTCGGCGTGCCTAGGCAAGTTAAAGGTTCCCGGCTGGGGCTGGAAGGAGCTTCTCTGGGAGGCCATGGCACATCTGGGGCTCCGCAGCCGAGAGTCATAGAATCATAAAATTGTGGAGTTGGAAGAGACCACCAGGATCATCTAGTCCTACCCTCTACAATGTGCAGGGAAACCAATGAAACCATTCATGAGAGATGGTTATCCAGCCTCTTCTTAAAAACCTCCAGAGATGGAGAACCCACAACCTCCACAGGTGTTCTGTTCCACTGTTGTACAGATCTGACCATCAGGAAGCTTTTCCTTATATTTAATCAAAATCTAGGTAGCTGTAACTTATATCCATTATTTCAGGTCCGAATTTCGGTGGCCATGGAAACTAGTTCTTGACCATCCTCCCTTGGGCACCCTATTTTGTACCTGAACACTGCTGACATGTCTAATGCAGCCCATCTATGGCATTACCTGATGAAGATGAAAAGGAGAAACAGAGCTGCGTGTCATGAGCATACTGATGGCAATACACCCCAGCATCCCAGATGACTCCACTCAGTGGTTTCATGTCGAGAGAGATAGTATGGGGGATAAAATCAACCCCTGAGGAATCCCATGTTGGAGAATCCACAGGGCCAAGCAATGTTCCCCAAGCACCATCCTCTGGAGCTGGCAATCTAAGTAGAAGTGGAACCAGTGCAACGCAGGACCCCTCACTCCCAGTTCAGGCAGTCACCCCAGAAAGACACCATGCTCGATGGCATTGAAAGCCACCGAGAGACGCAAGAGTATCAACAGGGTCACACCCCTCTTGTTTCTTTCCCAACACAGGCCATCCTACTGGTTTACCAAGACTGTTTCTGTGCCAAAATTCAGCCTGAACCCCAACTGGGGCCTTTCAGGGCAAAATCTCTGCCAAGGCATCTTACACAATAAAGTTCCATACAGTTAAACAGTAAAAATAAAATGCACAAACATCAACAATAAAACATCTAGTCTAGATAGAAAGGCAAATCTAAAACACAATTGCAGCTGAAAACAAACACACCAACCATGTCCCGTTCTTTCTCTCTGTGATTCAGCTTATACCTGCAGCAGAATTAGAAACAGTTTTCTTGCATCGTACCATGCTTGAATGCTTCTCATTACAAAAATTCAATCTGAGCGGTGCTTACTTGTTTCCCTCCCTGCATAGGTCTCCTACCTGCCTAGCTTCTGCTAGCTTCTCCCCTAGGGCGACCCTATGGAAAGGAGGACAGGGCTCCTGTATCTTCAACAGTTGCATAGAAAAGGGAATTTCAGCAAGAGGGAGCTTCCCCCTCTTATTCCCTTCTTCTTCATTCCCAGATTAATCATAATAATGACCCTGGGCCACGGTGGTTAAGTATTTTCAGCTAAACAATTTGGCTTAGTGTGTTGTGTGAACCCCTCCTAACCATGTTGGCTACATAACCATGGTTTAAAAATGCTCACTAACTATTTGCTGCAAAAGGGTTAGTAGCCTAACCATGGTTTATGCTGTTGTCTAAACAGGCATCATCACCATCACCATCACCAGCATCATCATCATCATCATCATCATCATCATCATCATTATCATCATCATCATCACCTTGCTCTCTAATCAACTCCTGCTGCCCTGCCCTGTGTACATGGTGCAGTCATGGCACAGGGCAGTCAAGCAAAGAGACAGTGGGCGCTCTGCAGCACTGAGACCCGCCTGAAGGGTGGCTGAGACCCACTGGTGGGTCCCAGCCCACCGTTTGAGAAACACGTCCACTTAGGGCATCCTCCTGCACCAGTCTCACTGAAACCAACCTGAGATGTGCAGGAGCCCTGCATCGCTCTTGCACATATCCCTTTCATTTCAGTGAGATACGGGCAAAAGGACTTCCCAGTGGATTGGGCCCTGTGTTAATGAGCAGCAGGAGGGGTGCCGTTTGGACTTCCTGCCTCGGGTACCCTTACATCTTGGGCCGATTCTGGCCATTCTTGGTAACTTTCTCACCTCTGTGGCTGGAGCTGCTGCTACTTCCTTTCCCAGTGGCGCTTATATGGGCTTGCCCCTCACTTGTTTATGGAAGTGTGGCATACAAGGAGCAGACTCACAAATGAGGCGTTGCTGTCCAACTTTTTTCTTGCATACATTTTTCTTATGATAATAATTCACCAGGCTCTCTTCTACCATCAGCCCAAGGTCAATATAATGAAATAAAACACCTTATATGGCTAACATACTATCCGTTAGCCTTTTTAGGGTCTTGCTTTGGGGAAGATCCGCCTCTGAGGTTTTATAGTCTCACTAGTATTTATACCAAAGGCATTGTCAGAAAAGAGTCCCCGAGGAAAGGAGCTTTCTAGCGCACTCGGTGAGTAACCACAGAAAGATTTTGCTAGCACAAACACTCCTACGGGGGAAAAGGGGAGCGTCTCCTCCAGAGGCAACATGAGAATCCTGTTAGAGCAGCCGAGAGGTTTAGAAGCATGTTGTTGCTTAGCCAGACTTGGACTTCCCCTTAAAACTGCTCCCTGACTCTTTTTTTGGTGGTGGTGGTGGTGGTGGGGAACTGGACTGGACAAATGAATCAGAAAACACTTGCTCATTAACTGTATTTGGTTTAGATCTATTTCACCTAATGATCCTCACAGGAAATCTTTGGGATACAGAGCCCTGCTGGCTATCATTTCACTGAATAACTTCTTGTTTTGTGTATGTGTGCATCTTTGTGTGTTAGTTGCAAGAGGTGTGAGAAATCCCCCAGTTATGCCACTGTTAAGGCATGGGTGCATATTTCTCTGCATTGAGCATTTTTGATGACATTGGAAGGACTGTGCCTTGCAGAGTTTATGGTCCAATGTACAACCTCAGGATGAGAAGTGGAATTTGGCAGTTTGGAAACGATTTTTAGGGAAGACCATAAGACTTGGGCTGCTGTATCAGTGGACATCACATAATTTGAATAGAACTGGCCACATTATTGGGGGGGGGGTTTAGCTCCCCCCATCTTCCTAAATTCTTTATTCCATTAATTTGTGTTATTTTCCATTTTCAATATGTGCTGCTCTTAAAATCTGACTGTTTCACTTTCCTTAACATTGAAAAAGCTGAGGTCTGTTGTGCTTAGATCTGAAGGGAGAATGTGGGCAGGGAGCTTTTTTTTTTTTTTTGGAAGCTAGGGGCTGGAAAGATTATTTCCATTTTTGGGAAAAGCCTGTGATGTACCTCATGTTTCTGTTTATTCCCATCCAGACTGGAGTGGCATGCCGCCACATTCGCTCTCTGATTCATGCTGGTAGCTTTCTGGAGGAGTAGGATGATCAGGGCTGTTGCACACATACTGGGAGGGAGATGTAGACAATTTCCAGAGGGCAGATCTCAGTGCTTGCATGTTGTGGAAGTTTAAGTTCACCATAAAGTTGCCTCCTTTAATCCAGAAATCAGGATTAAAGCCATATCAGGCAATACTCTCAAAATCTACAATTCAGGATTCTTATCCTGCCAGGCTCATGCCATTCCATTTGAGAAGTACTTAATTTTAGACAGATTTGAGCCCCAGCACCTATTTTTCTGGAAATACCATCCTCGATCTGGAACTCCTTCCTTCAATTTTTCTGATGTGTGAAAATTCTCTGTAGCGGCTCATCACTAAGGGAAGTGCAGTGGGCAGCTGGGCAGGGCTTCATCTAGTCCTCCTTATTTGTTTCAAGGCTAAGTCCTAGCAATGGGTACAGAAGCTGGGACTGAGCATTGTTGGCTGCCTCTACAAGAGGCATTTAAAGCTCTTTCAAGGCGCATTAAAATTTTTACCTCTATAAGAACGGAGCGCAAATCGGGCGTAGAGGCGCGTTTTCTCTCCGATTATGCGCATTATCGAATGCGCATTAAATAGCGAGTTTTATTTTGCTCCGGCCGTTAAAGCGCATTTTGACTATGTGAACAAGCGATTCTCCGCATGTCAACAGTTGAAATCGCGTTTCGGTCGTCCAGTAATGCGCTTTGCCGCCTCTCGTACAGAGGTATTAGGCGTAAATGCGCTTCTGCGAATATGTGCATAATCGCCTAACCAGGCGTAAAGGCGAATTCTTGTAGATGAGGCCGTTGAGCCCTGGGTCAAATTAAGTTGCATTTTAAACCCAATAGGTTTCCTATAGCATCTTTGGGTTTGCAAAGGTGCTGAGACAATTTTGGTGTTGCTGCCTCTTTGGAAATGGTTTTATTCATAGCATCCATAAAAGCTTAAGATCTAAGTCTTGAATATTTATTTTCTAGTAGAAGTGGCAATGAAAAATAAACCTAAATGTTAAAAGTTCCAGGTTTCAATCTGATGTTAACTTGATCCGTATTCTGACCTTGCCTAGAAGATTGGCACAAATCCAGGGAAACCAGTGAGGAAGTGGGGGAAATCGCACTCTGATCACAGTATGACTTTTGACCAGGGAAGAAATGTGGAAAATGTGATGTTGGACCTGGAGCTCCTGACTCTAAGAGGAGAACCTCCCTGGATAGGCAGAAAGAACATAAGATCTGCCTTGCTGGACCAGACCAAAGGGGGGTGGGGAGGGCTCCAGTTGGGCATTCAGTTTTCAGTAGAGCCATCCAAATGCTTCTGGGAAGTGCAGAAGCAGGGTCTGAAGGGGGCAGCATCCCCCTGTTGTCTGTCCCCAGCATATGGGAGCCAGAGGCTACTGCCTATGAACATGGAAGCTCCACATGTATCATGGCTAATGGGAATGGACAGCCCTAGCCTGCATGAATGGGTCTACTCCAGTTTTAAAGCCACCTTGTAATGATGAGTGCTTCACGGGTTTCAGCTTATCCTTTGGCAACGTCTTAATGAGGTGAACCATCAAAGATATGCCCTCGTTGTGTCAGAGCCCCCTGTCCAGGGTGGTTCAAGACCAGCCAAGTTAAAGCTCATTCCCCGTTAGCGTTATCACCACATGGCACGAACAGGTCTGTCCACCGTGGACCTCCTGCTTTCACTGGGCACCCTTAAACTAGGCTGACCATCTGAAAAGGAGGACAGGGCTCCTGTAACTTTAACAGTTGTAGAGAAAAGGGAATTTCAGCCAGTGTCATTTGTATGCAATTAGTTCCTGGTGAAATTCCCTCTTCATCACAACTGTTAAAGTTGCAGGGGCCCTGCCTTCTTTTGTATATGGTCACTCTAGTTTAGTGCCTGCACCTTTAACAGTTGTGATGAATTTCACCAGGAACTAATTGCATACAAATGACCCTGGCTGAAATTCCCTTTTCTCTACAACTGTTAAAGTTACAGGAGCCCTGTCCTCCTTTTCAGATGGTCAGCCTACTTAAACCTCTTCTCCTGATGGCCTTCTTGTTGTGGCCCTTTTGCGTTTGGGCTCCATGAATGTTTCGCAGCTCAAGGTTTGTACCTTGAGAAGTTGAAAAGGAGTTAAGAGGACAGTTATGCAGATGCTAAAAAGTTAGGAAGATCAATTCTATATCAGCGGAATAATGGCAGCAAAAATGAATAGTTGTTTTATACCAGTTAAGCTGCTGTGGCTCCTCACAGAGAACCCTGGGAATTGCAGTTTCATGGGAGGGCTGATCAGAATTCAGTTAGCTGCCCTCACAGACCTGCTGTTCCCTGCAGAGAAAGAAGGACCATTAAACTACTTCAAGTCTGTAACACAGGTATGGCTTCAGAGTTCTTAGGGTCGATGGGCTATATTCATCAGCTCCTTTCTAAGTTTAGTTTGGGGCTTGCTAGAGCGCTGCATCTTCTCCTCCTGCCAGCACCGTCCTTCCCCAGCAAAGAACGTGTCTGCACAGCTGTTGGTTTTGCGTGCATAACCAAGCAATCACGTCCTTCTTCCAGGTCTCCGTGTCCCAGCACCAGCTCTTATCTCAACCATGTGTGAAGAGGAGACAACCGCCCTGGTTTGCGACAATGGCTCTGGGCTATGCAAGGCTGGCTTTGCTGGGGATGATGCGCCCCGTGCAGTTTTCCCATCCATTGTGGGTCGCCCACGTCACCAGGTTTGTGAACGGAATCCCCTTTGGGTGCTTTCCATAATGGAGATGGTATCCCCTGCATGGTATCCACCTGCAAAGTCCTGAAGGCCGCAAGGGAAGGCTTTGCGAGGGCCCAGATCTGGTGGGACCAATTGGATGAGGTGTTCCAGCCACTCTCCTGCCAAGGAACAAAGCGTAGGAATCATGCATGGTGTATACTGGACTTTAAAAAAGTTATTATTACCCAGATACAAGACAATGTAGCCAAAGAAAAAAAAGACAAAGAACTACAAATCATAAGGGGGGAAATGCTACAACTAGTAACAAAATAGAAAGTGTTGGTGGTTGTGGTGTGTGACAGATTGTACACAGGTTGCGTTCTTTGCCTTCTGGGGAAGCACACAGGAATTTGTTTCTCTTTTTGGTTCTCTAGGGCGTGATGGTGGGGATGGGCCAGAAAGACAGCTACGTAGGGGACGAGGCCCAAAGCAAGAGAGGAATCCTGACTCTTAAGTACCCCATTGAGCACGGCATCATCACCAACTGGGACGATATGGAGAAGGTGTGGTGAGGGACACTCGGCTCCTCTTTTGTTTTTTTATTCAGATTTTTAATGGGCGGTTTCGTATTAAAATAGAGAGAAATGAACACATAGGTAAATAAGCATGCGATAATAGCCAAAACCTCTTTACATTCCCTTGTGATTTATATGTTAACCCAGCAGGAACTGAAAGGACTTTCCAGAGTATTTTAAAATAATAATATGTAAGTTTGTTCACAGGCCATGTAATCGAAGTTTTCCGTCTCCCTTTTCCCATTGCTGTCAGCTGTCAGTGTTTCTGATATTTTGCAATGGGGTTAGGAATGGGAATTTAAAAACTACTTACTAGATCCCAGTGACGTTGTAACCGCTTTTTCTTTTGAGCAAATCCCAGAAGGTTTGTAGCTTCTAATTTATTTTTTAATACTATATGGATAATCAACCATATAGCCAGGCCAGAGCAATGATCTGAAGGCACATGACACAGCAAAGTTTGTGAAGTGACGCAGGTCTGGGTCTGATCGGTGCCTGGATAGGAGATTGTAATAAATAACGTCTAATGAATACATTTTTTTATATTTAAAGAGCCCTCCCCAAAGTCAATGTATTTATACATTTCCATTAAATGTGTGTAAATCAATATTCTCTGCTCCTCTGTGTACCCAGTGGGGAAACCCATCTGATCTTCGCAGCTAAACTAGAGGGTGGGGGCAACCTTTATATTCTAAGGGCCACACCAGTCCATTGATGGGGACCTGTATTACCGCCCTGGGTAGCAAATATAACACAGCTGATGCCATCCAGCCATCAGAGTGTAACCGTTGTGGAACCCACATGCTTGGGTGTTATTTGGTCACGGAGGCTGGGGTCAGAGGAATGAATATCATAGAATCATAGTAGAGTTGGAAGGGGCCTATAAGGACATCACGTCCAACCCCCTGCTCAATGCAGGAATCCGCCTTAAAGCATACCTGACAGATGGCTGTCCAGCTGCCTCTTGAAGGCTTCTAAGGTGGGAGAGCCCACCACCTCCCTAGGTCATGGGTTCCATTGTCGTACTGTTCTAACAGTCAGGGAGTTTTTCCTAATGTCCAGCTGGAATCTGGCTTCCTGCAACTTGAGCCCATTATTCCATGTCCTTCTGTATACTTCCTAAAAGGTTCCCTTAAGAGGCAAAACCCAAAACAGATGTAACATCCAAGCATGGAATGTTTTTCCTGTAGACCCTTGACTGCCCGCCCATCCACCCACAGCCGCAGATGATAGCCTGCCACCCTTGGAGACTGAAAGCTGGCAGCTCACACAGGAAGCTCTTGTCTGCCCCTTTTATCTAGATCTGGCATCATTCTTTCTACAACGAATTGCGAGTGGCTCCTGAAGAACACCCCACGCTTCTTACAGAGGCTCCCCTGAACCCCAAGGCAAACCGAGAAAAGATGACTCAGGTAAAGCCTCCCATCCTGCCGTTCCTGAGTGAGAAGCTGCGAAAGGCCTTTTCCATGTGCTTCTAGAGCATAGGGGTCCCCCTGAGTATGAGCAAGTCTCCCCCCAACTGTGCAATCATCTCAAGCAAATGTTGAATTTGGGCAGTCATGTTTTCCGGGGCACCAATGAAGCAGTCCTATGCATTCAGAGAGGTGCGCCCCAGGACCTCTGGCCATGCTGCAGAGCATGCTGGCTGAGCCATACACTCAGCTCCTGACTCCACTTCTAGTGTGCTCCATAGCTCAGAAGAAAACATAGTGGGAAGTTTGTCTGCCCATCATAAAGAACCAGGGTGGCCATGGACTCCAACCGGGAGCCTTCCTCAGATGGGAGCTTTGCACAGGAGGAACATATGAAAGCAGCCCTAGCTTCCAGGAGTGGGTTTTGGGAGCTGTTGAAGGCAGCAGGCAGAGCCAGAGATAGGCCAAGCGGTCTGCTTGGAGTCAGATCCCTGCTGTTGTGCAGCTCCTTTTAATTTCCGTGAGGCTGGTGCAGGAGGATGTCCCAGCAGTGGGATTTGCTCCCTGTTGGTTAATGGGGGACGGATGCCATTTGGGCTTTCTGCCTCAGGTCTTGAAATGTGTTGGGCTGACCCTGGGCCTAAGTGTTGCCTGAGGAGATCTGTGGAGACTCAGAAGAAGGTTCTGCAAACTCCAGTCCCTGCACTGCCTCTTCTTCTCTTTTCCCATCCTAGATTATGTTTGAAACCTTTAACGTCCCTGCCATGTACGTTGCAATTCAAGCTGTGTTGTCCCTTTATGCATCTGGCCGTACTACTGGTGAGTGCTTTTGCTTCAATGGTTTTGTGTGTAAAAGTATGATTTCTGTGCAAGTCAGTGAAACCCACAGCAAAATTGGGGAGGAATCCCCCCCGGGGCTATTTGATTCACAGACTGCCATCCTACCTGGGGAGACAATTCCCGTCCTTCTAAAAGGAGTTGATTCGTTCACCGGCTTGTCTGTATTGCACCAGCTTAATAGCTGTTCCCTGGTCAGGGGTTCTGAGCAGGAGGGAGGGCGACTGATTTCAAAGAGCCTGGCTGCATGGTACATTGACCACATCACAACATTCACACATGTAAACTCCCATGAAGACAGGCAGAGGATGCAGGAGGGGGTTTGGGGCAGACCCACAGTTAAGCCCTTTGTCCCAGTCTCTGGGTGATCTTCTTTCTCGCTTGGCTCTTCAACCCCTAGAGACAATGAACTGCAAAGTCCCTGCTGCCCTGGGTGTTGGCCTCTGATCCCCTTCAGCTCTGCCTGACTCTGGCCGTTATCCACTTCTTCAGCGCGGTACTCACATGATGTCGTCCCCCTCCCGCTGTTCTGGAGCCCTGAGTGCTCCATTTTTAGTTTCTGTTTCAATTTAACCCTGCACGGGCAAAGTCCGTTTCAGGCAAGTTCAACAGGTTGAGCTGAGGTATCGGAGCAAAACCGACCACGTGTGATTCAAAACACTAGATTTGCATGGGAAATGGAGGGGGAACCTGCAAAAGCAATTGGGGGGGGGAATGGTACGTGTGATAAAGGCCTCAGAGCGAGTTCCAGAATTCACCCCATCCGCCAGAGTCTGGCTTGCCTGTGGCCAGAGTCAACATGGTGAATGTCACATGCAGCCAGGCACTTCATGCTTTCGCTGACGTGCTCTTCCTGGAATCCTTTGGGAGAAGCCCCGGCAGTGAAAGTCGTATAAAACAATTGATGTTTGTAGTGTCCTTAGCCTCACCAAGACAGAAAGATGTGCTTTTGGCGGTAGTCCTGCTGACATGTGCCATTTTTCTTGGGAGACCTTGCTGTGGACATCAGACTGCAGCTCTTCTGAGCATGACGTTGCAAGGATGATTTTTGGAGTTTGCCCCCAATTGCTGTCTGATGGCACCTGCACAAATCCTTTCAGATTTGACTCTCTCATGGTGGAGATGCCTAATATGGCTACAGTTGTCCTGTTGGTGGGCAAAGTTGCTGGGTAGAGCTTCCATGGAGGGGGAAGGTACCTGGGAGTGTCAGAATAGTAGAGCAGGAAAAAATATATATGAATTACGAGAGCTTCTGAACTACAGGAACATTAAGGGAGTATAAAAGGTTGCAGAAGAAAATGGCGGAATCTCTCTCCCTGGAGATTTCAAGGTGAATCGAGAATAAATCAAGGTATTTGCAGTCACATTAGTCTTATATGTCTCACAGCCTGAAACTATGCATGTTTTCTCAAATGCTCTCCTATTGTCCATGGGGCCTTTTACCAGGGAAGTGTGCCTAAGATTTCAGCCTTAGGCCCTGTTCACAAAGCCATGCTTATCCCACGTGTAGAAGAATTACCATATCAAACTCTACGCCGACAGCGCATGATGGTCCCAGAGTAATGATTTGATACAAAAGAGAAAGATGGAGAGCCAGGATTCATGGCTTCTCAACCTCTTCCCTAGGTATCGTTTTGGACTCCGGTGATGGTGTCACCCACAATGTGCCCATTTATGAAGGTTACGCTCTGCCTCATGCAATCATGCGTCTTGACCTGGCTGGCCGTGACCTTACGGACTACCTCATGAAGATTCTCACGGAGAGGGGCTACTCTTTCGTCACCACTGGTAAGAAGGGAAAGGAGGCCAGGCTGCTTTCAGGGACTGACGTGGGGCTGCTCCAGCATTCCCTTTTCTGCCAGGAAGATCAATTCCCAGATCACAGGAGGGGTCGAGGGCAGACTGACCTCTCATATGCATGGAATGCCTTATTGTTAAGCATCCTGGCTATCATTTTGTATTTGTATTTCTGTCATTATCTCGTCAACTTAAGTCATATCTTTATTACAGAGCTAAGCCGATTTTATAGAACACTGAATGTCATAAGGAACAGGAGGAACCTGTGGCCAACTCAGACTTAAAGAGGGTGGCTTTTTGTAGACACTATGCATCAAGTCATAGTCAAGGGGGCTAGATTCAGGCCAGTGCACTGGGCCTATGGCCATGGACACGGGGCCTGCAGCTGAGAGCCCACTCAAGCTTACAACCCCCTGACGATAGGCCTCCATCCGTATCTCTGAGCTTTCCTATCGGTCACTTTGTCCCAATGCTGACTGAGATTCCCATGGCTGTTGTGATGCTTGTGAAAAATTGAGATGGGGAGAAGATAGTGGAGTGGGACTGGAGGACTTGGGAAATAAAGTAGCAGCAACAGCAGCAGCAGCAACTTTGAAGTTTAGCCACCACGGCCCTAGGATCACAGAACAGTAGAGCTGGAAGGGGCCTATAAGGCCATCCAGTCCAACCCCCTGCTCAGTGCAAGAATCCACCTTAAAGCATCCCTGACAGATGGCTGTCCAGCTGCCTCTTGAAGGCCTCTAGGGTGGGAGAGCCCACCACCTCCCTAGGTCATTGGTTCCATTGCCGTACTGCTCTAACAGTCAGGAAGTTTTTCCTGATGTCCAGCCAGAATCTGGCTTCCTGTCACTTGAGCCCATTATTCCATGTCCTGCCCTCTGGGATGATCGAGAAGAGATCCTGGCCCTCCTCCCTGTTTCTCCTCCATTGAGCTGCACAGTTCAGGGCTGGGCCAAGGCAGTTTGCTGCCTGCGATGTACAATCCGCTTAGGAAGTTCTCCCATGCAGGCCTCATTGAAATGAACAGTGCTTTTCCGCAGCCCCTCTTCACATCAAGCAGGCTTATGCAGGACAACATCCAGGCAGATGTGTGTGTGTCTCTCTCTCCGTCTGCTGTCCTTAATTCCCATCCACCCCATCTCTGCCCTCTGAGGTGAGCACTGGCTGCACTTTGCCCTGCCTATAGTCAGGCTGCCTTTGGTACAAACTGCTTCTGTCCTTCACAGCTGAACGGGAAATTGTGCGTGACATCAAGGAGAAGCTGTGCTACGTTGCTCTGGACTTTGAGAATGAAATGGCCACCGCTGCATCCTCATCTTCCCTAGAAAAGAGCTACGAGCTGCCCGATGGGCAGGTCATCACCATCGGCAACGAGCGATTCCGTTGCCCAGAAACCCTCTTCCAGCCGTCCTTTATTGGTGAGTCTCCGAGTCTGGCATGAAAAGTGGAGTCCAGGGATCTGGAGTTCAAGTGCCTGAGTAGGATCTTTCCTTCTCATTAGATCTTTGTTTTCTAATTTGGTGAGCTGACACAATTGTCTGTGATTTTGATATTGATACCTGCACATTTCAGTAAATTCTGAAGAGGAATATGGTGGAGAATGAACTCTTCCCATTTTCATTATATAATTCTGAATTAGCATAAAATAAATCATATGGGGAAATTTTAAATTAAGCTAGCAATTAAACTTCAGTTGAGCAACAATACACTTTGAAGACAAAAGGCATCTACTTTTGTTTTTCTCACTGCCAGTTGATCACTAAAGTGCTGAAAAGAGAGAAAGGACATAAAGATGCTGCCCCCAAAGGAAACTTAATCTGAAAGTATAATTCAGCGCAGCCTTTGCGGCAAACCAGTAAACTGCTTGTGCAAACACTCCCTTGAGAGTGCTGATGTAAGTCTTACTGAGTGCCTATCTGAGCCTGGAAAGATGCATCCCTGAACATGTGCCTTTTCTCACAGGCATGGAATCTGCTGGGATTCATGAGACAACATACAATTCCATCATGAAGTGTGACATTGACATCCGCAAAGACCTCTATGCCAACAACGTCCTTTCAGGTGGCACCACCATGTACCCTGGTATTGCAGACAGGATGCAAAAGGAGATTACCGCCTTGGCTCCCAGCACAATGAAGATAAAAGTAAGTTTGGCCTATTCTCGTTTGAGGTTTTGCATATTTCTCCCGAATAGCTGTTTGCTCAAATCCCAACTCTAACCTGGGAGGACATCCAGGTGTACACCTGGGGTACCCACTGCCACCTGTGGGAGGGAGTTATCCAAGCGCACACAGCACTGTTCCTCTTCCACTAGCTGTCAATGGAGAAAACTTGCTGTTATGGCTTGCTGGATCATGACCCATTGCCATGGGCTTTGGTATTCTTCATTTTTAAAAAAAACCAAATTGGGCAAATATACAATAGTTTGCATATATCAAAAATTTGTGTAGGTGAGCAGGTCTTAAGAAGTTGTTCAAGTTAGAACTGATTTCTCTCTCTCTTCCCACTTAATTGGGCATATTCCTTAGGCTGCCTCTACAAGAGAGGTTTAAAGCTCTTTCAAGGCGCTTTAAAAAATTTACCTCTACAAGAACGGAGCGCAAATCGGGCGTAGAGGCGCGTTATCTCTCCGATTATGCGCATTATCGAATGCGCGTTAAATCGCGAGTTTTATTTTGCTCCGGCCGTTAAAGCGCATTTTTGACTATGTGAACAAGCGCTTATGCGCATTAACTACTTGTAAAGCGCATTTTGGTCATCCGTTAATGCGCTTTGCCGCCTCTCGTGAAGTGCTATTAGGTGTAAATGCGCTTCAGCGATTATGCGCATAATCGCCTAACCGGGCGCAAAAGCGAATCCTTGTAGAGGGGACCTTATTCAGTTGCCAACTGTCTGGAAAAAATGGCTTGACCTGCTCTTGTACCTTTAATGGTAGCTTGATGCACAGAAATCAACAGGTGAAACTTTTCTAGTCTTGGTGATGTCATCACCCGCAAAAGTCTGCAAATCAAGTTAAAGGAAGAACAGTCCAAAAGTTGGCAACTTGTCTTCATTCGTAACTTTCTGCATGCCCCATTGGGCCTTCCTCACACTTTGAGAGCCAAGTATCAAAGAGTTAGGGTATCGCAGCACTGGCACCATTTCCCAAGGCAGCTGTGCAAATTTGGATTGACGGGTTGTGGCTCCGGGTTTGTTAACTGTTTTGCAAATGTCTTGACAGATCATTGCTCCTCCTGAGCGCAAATATTCTGTTTGGATTGGAGGCTCCATCCTGGCTTCCCTGTCCACCTTCCAGCAGATGTGGATCAGCAAACCAGAATACGATGAAGCCGGCCCCTCAATTGTGCACCGGAAGTGCTTCTAAAGACCAGAGCTAGATTCTTCCAGAGCATGGAGACCCTTCTTCTTCTTCTTCCTTCTTCTTCTTCTTCTTCTTCTGCAATACTTTCTAACCCTTTAATAAGCATTAAAACTTTTTTCAAGTCAGCCACTGTCAATGGTACTTTGTCCCCAGTCTTTTCATGTCATAGAGCTGCAGGACCAGCTGCTTTGAGCGACCCTCTTTGCCCTTTATAACGTGTCACAGGGAAGAATGTGGAACGAGTGTCCAGAGAACATCTGCCCAATGGCAGTACGCCTCCTCCTGAAACCTTACTGGCTCAATGGATGGAGATGATGAAGTGTGTTAATCTGTTCAGGGGAAGCAACAAAAAAACCTTGTGGCGCCTTATGTACTAAAAGCTCTTACTGTGACATGAACTCTTGTAGGCTCTAGTCCACAAAAGCTTATGCCACAATAAATGTGCCAGCATTTCAGCTGCCAGAAGACTGTTCTTTAATTATTTTTCACTCACATTGATAAAGTGCTGTTCAAAAAGCAAAGACACCCATGTTGGCCCATCAGAAAAATTCACAGTTGAGCAAATAGGATCAATCAAAATGTTACAAAGTATCGAGCAAGCTTTTGAGTTTTCTAGAACTCTTCTGTCAGGCAAGACATGCCACCAAAAGAAGCGCCAAAGCAGGAGGAAAGCCGGCTCAAGGGTTACAGCCATAAAGTCTGAATTGGCCACAGTCCTACGATGAAGAGTAGGAAGAGATGACAGACTAACGATGGCTGAGGCTCTCCTAGGTGCTTGTGTTCAAAGTTCCCCATATTCATGGCCGTTGTCAACTGCAGAGCCAGTAAGGCCTAGGTACAGAGACATCAGTGGCATTGCAGGCAGGAGAGTAGAAGACAAGCAGATCTGGCTCATTGCGGCCACAGTCTATCTCTGCAGCAGAAGGGGTGACTCCGCACACTCCCCCACTTGAATGAGCAGGGAGGGTCTTGCAGGCAAAGGGGCCCCATGCATGTGTGAACCTAATAGCTGGATCTAGGCACCCAAGCTCCCCATACTATGCATGAATAAGGTTTGTTGCTCTAGCCACAGCGAGTTCTTACACGCTTCCAGGCAGGCTTGATGCATTCATACAACTAGGCCTCAGCGAGGGATGCTTCAACTTGGGAGAAAACACCCTCATGTGTCTCCAGGAATGCCTTCATTTTGCACAGGGAACCTGCCAGCAGATGAGAAATGGGCTCTGGTCCACAGAGCCCCACGGGTGTCATTGCAAGGTGCGATGGCTGGCTGGCATGCAGCACTTGCAAGTGGGATCCCCACAAGAGTGGCAATGATAAACCGCCTTCCTCTGATGGTGTAGTAGGCTTGGAGGAATGCACCACCACGCTTTTTGATTAGCAGGGATGTTGATGCTGCCATCCAAATTCCAGGGTCCCTCTGAGCTTAGCTGCAACCCTCAGTAGCTGGGATGCGGGGAGGAATTTGCCTAGCAACAAATGTGTTGCCATTTCCTGTAGCAATGCCCAGCGTTTTGAGGCGTCCTGGCCTTGACACACAAACCTACTCCTGCAGGAAGGGGAAACTGCTAGCGCTGGTTTGTTGAGGCGTCCACACCGCTTCCTGGACATCTGGACTCCCCTTGGGGGCGTGGCTCCGGGGGCCTGTCATGACGAGCCCCTGCCCTTCAACAGTTGCCACTGCACCAGGGCCAGCCTCCAAATACATTCGGCTGGTGAAGAAGGTTTCCCCAGGGGGCAGAGCCGGTGCTGAATTTCCTCTGGCTCCTTTGCAGAGAGAAAGGCGCAGGAGCCTTACCAGGGGAGGGGACACATCAGTAAGCTGACTCCCTACCCACCCCGCAAGGCGCCTGTGCTCCGGCAGAGCTCCTGCTCGTCTCATGCTGACACACGTCCTTTCAACGGTAGACAAATAGATTAATTGTGGCATCGCCAGTCTGTGAGTCTTTGCGGCGTGGCGACGGGCTGCGCTTTGTGCGGGCGCCCCCCGGGCTGCCTGCTTAAGGGCGGGCGGGGCGGGGGGCGCGCAGGTTCAGCCCGGGACGTGCCGGCACATGGCGCGGGCAGCCAAGGGGAGGCCTGGGCACGTCCAGGGTCTCTCTGCAGCGGGCCAGAGCAGGAAGGTAGCCCGAGCCGCTCTCTCCTCCGCCGGGCATCCGCGGCCCCCTCTGCCCTGCAGGACATCAAGCGCCCCCCCCCGGCCAGAGAGAAGGCGGCGAAGGCGGCTCTCCGTCGGGGGGTGGGGGGTGGGGGGTGGGGGGCGGCGGCACCACCAGCCCCTGGGTAATGGCTCTCGACGTGCTGCCTGCCGCCGCTCTCCGCACAGTGGCCGGGCGGCTCCGAGCCACGCGGGACGTGCGAGCAGGATGGCGATGCTCCTGCGCGGTGCTGCATTGCGGGGCCGCGCCGTCCGCCCGCCCTCTCTTGCCCCGCACATGGCCGCGTCGTCGTCGCTGCGCCTGCGTTGGCCTGGCGGGCTCAGCCGGGACTGGAGCTCTTTGGGCGCGGAAGGCGCCGGAAGGGCACGAGCGGCTTCGGGGGCGGCGCACGCGCAGTGGCTCGCCTGCCTCCGCCGGGTGCTGCCGCTCGGCCGCGGGGCTCCATGGCCGTCGCGCGGCGCCTGTGTGCGGCGGCCGGCACGAGGCTCTCCGTCGAGGGCAACATCGGTAATGGGGGCGGGTCCGGAGGCCCCTTCCTGCCCTTGTCGCTCCTCTCGCCTGGAACCTCCTGCCCTGGTTCGCGCCCGTGCTGCGGGGTAGAGCCCTCTGCACGTGCCCAGAGGATGCGCTCTCGTTGCTTCGGATGCGCGAGGGCTGTTTCGGCTCAAACTTTATTTAGTGCCATTTCAAAGGCTCGGGGAGGGTGACGGCGACCCACCTACTCCGCCTTCGCCCGATCGCTGCCCGCGAAAAGGCAGCGGCGTAGCAAGATGCACGGGCTAGAGCTGTGGCGGGTCTCCATGGGAAGAGACGCTGCTGCTGCTGCTGCGCTTTCATGGGCGTTGAAAATGAACCCATTGCACCTGCAGTGGTTGTTGCAAGAAGGCTGCGAGGCAGGGGCAGCATCCTTTGGCCCCTGTAGAAACAGGTGTGGGGTGGAGCGGGGAGGAGGCTGAGAGCACAGGCGTTTGCTGGGCTCATGGGAGGGTTGAACCGGTGTTTGACTGAGTTCGGACGACACTTTAGGCAAGGGAGGGAGAAAGGGGCAACTGTCTGTTGTGTTGCTTATTGTGTCGTGTGGAGGGGAGACACACAAAACGGGCAGTATATTATCTAACAACAGGGGAAAACAACGGGCTGCTCCATTGCTTATCTGAGACCCGTTGCTTCTCATGAGGCTGGGACTTTCAGCCGCGCAAGGGGGGAGGGGCAACGTGTTATGTGTCGGGGGCACTGCAAAAATAACAAACCGTCAGTTGCCTCTTCCCCCCTCCGTTGCTTAAAGTGTCGTCCGAACTCGGCCTTAGTGTCCCACCCCATCAGCTCATCCCCTTAAAACTGCTGCTGCAATATTAGCGGTGCTGTGACACCAGCTTCTCCCTCTGGGCTTTGCAAACTCTAGCCGAGAATGTTGGCTGATGATGGGCACATGTGTCCCTTTTCCCTTCCAGCCGTGGGGAAGTCCACGTTTGTGAGGCTGCTCAGAAAAGCCTTTCCAGAATGGCACATGACTTCGGAGCCAGTCTCCAAATGGCAGAAGGTTCAAGCTGTCGGCTCCCACCAGGTAAGAGTTGACATGTAACGCATTCGAAGCTTATGAGCAATTGAGCCGTTCTGTTTCAATAGCTTTGCATTCAGTCAACTAGTTTGTGGGTTGCACAGAGCTCTTCTCTCCTATCTGTACCAGAATTCCGAGTGACCTGAAGCACAGTAGTTCCAATAAAAGAGAGCAGAGCTGTTTGGGACCTTACATGCTTTCATTTTACTCCAAAAGTGCAACCGCTCTCTTAGTTCTGAGCATGAGATGGTATACGGATGTTGTGCTGGATAAAAGAAATCAGTTCAGTATTGAGCATCCTTGACAGGGCCGCAGCTGCTATCTTACAAGTTGCATGCATTCACAGGTCCCGAGTCACAGCCGGCAGCAACATGCACTTACTCTGAGAAGCACAAAATCTCTGATGTGCTAGAGAACTTTGGAATATCAAAAGAGCCCTGCTGCTGGATCAGGCTAAGGGTTCATCTAGTCCAGCACTCGGTGGGCCAACTAGCTGTCGACCAGGGACCCACAAGCAGGGCATGGTGCAACAGCACCCTCCCACCCATGGCCCCCAGCAACTGGTGTATAGCGCTTACTGCCTTTGGTTCACGAGACTTAGAAATGAGGAGTGTTTGGAGATGCAATGGATTTGGCCTTTGCTGGTCATTGCAACCATAGATGAAAACATTTGTTAAAATTGTGGAACTACCAAGGCTTTAGCATGAGTCTGTGAGCCAACAGAGCAACTTGAGGGCATGTGCCCAGTTGACAGCAAAACTTTCCTATTCGTCCCTAAAGCCTTTTGTTTTCTCACAACTAAGCTGCTGTTTTCTGGCACTGTTAATGCGCGTCATCACGTGTCCTTCACAGTGTAAGCAAGCAAGGCACATCCCAGCTGTAGAATTGTACAGTATAAATGTTGACGCGTAGGTGGGCGCAAGAGGTGTGCCCAGGCACACCCTAATGTCTCAAGCAATAAGTGTCGAATTGAGGGGGCCATTGAGTAGGGATCCAGAGAGAGATCTAGACACTGTGAGAAGGTTCCTCTGGCTGCCCGGCTGCCACTCCCACCCCCCAATAGCACGCCATTATTCCCGGCAGCAGGAGCAACAAGGAATCCCTCTGCTGGGAGCCTCTCTGCCAGGAGCCACACTTCAAAGAGGCCAGGGCAGGAGGAGGGACCCCGAAGGCTAATATTGCCTCATAAGCCTCCTCCGGCCAGTGTCACCACAAAGCCCCGCCAATACTGGGGCTTGAGGAGTGTCTCCGCATTCCCCCACCCTTCACCGATGGCCCTCCTGTGGTCAGGCAAGCCAAATGTGGAGTGTCTACAGGGTTTGATAAATAAATGAATAAAAATAAGGTCCTTTATGATTGGGTATTCTATAAAAGTTCGCCTTTGAAAAACAACGACCCTGGGTGCACACCGTAATGAAATGTGCTGCGCACGCCTGTGACCGCAGGGTGTGAAGATGATGGACGTGTAGAGCGGGAAAGCCTCAGGAGGGGCCTGGGTGACCCAAAGGGATGTGAACAAATGCACTTTTTCTTACTGATCAGATAGGAATTGGCCTCAGCCGTAAGCAGGTAGGCCTAAAGGACAAGGCTGCTTTTGAGAGTTGGGGCTTTGAAAGGAACGAGTGAGGTGGGGGGTCATGTGGGTCTCCAGGTAGGAAAGACCCAGGAAAGGCGAATGGGCGGAGTCATCTTGGCCACCGTTGCGCCTCATGCTGCAGCCTTTGACTCTGTCATTGCGGAATGTGGCTCCTTTCACATTGGCTTATGAGCAACCCTTGCCTGAGTTGCAGCAACCCTCCAGGCCAAAGCGAGGCTGGGAGTTTTGTTCTGCGTTGAGGGCCAGGTCTGAAATCGTGAGCGCGAGAGAGGCATGGACGGGAGTTCTCTCACAGGACCTTTGCTACTGCTGCCCCCCCTCCCTCCCAAACGCCCCCCCTCCCCCGGCCTCCTGCCTTCTCCCTCCCCTTTTGCTTTTAAACGCGTGCCTGTGTCGTTCACCTACAGGGCTCTCCGTCTCAGAGCTTTGGGAACTTGCTCCAAATGGTTTATCAGGAGCCCTCGCGGTGGTCCTATACCTTCCAGACGTACTCATTCCTGAGTCGGCTCAAGGCCCAGCTGGAGCCTCTGCCGGTGAAGCCCCCGATGACGTTGGGGCCCGTGCAGGTGTTTGAGAGATCTATCTACAGCGATAGGTACGGCGCCCGAATTCTGTGCCCCTGCTGTGGATCAGGGCCACCTATGAAGAGAAAGGGGGAGATTCCCCCTCTCTAAAAATAACCTGGCCCTTCTGAAATGGGTCCTCGAGCGCCCTACACGGTCTGGGCTTATTGTCAGTACGTTGTGGCTGCTACTTTCCCCTCAGAAGCAGAGCCACTAGCGTTGACGGTATGTTTGCCACTCCTCTCTTTGGAGGCGAACGCAGCCAGCAGGCCTGAGGGCAAGTTCCAGCTCCAGGCCCTCTCCTCCATGACTGCTGGCCCTACCTGCATCTGCTGGCTTTTGGGTTTCCTTGTGCTTGCGCAAGAGGAGTTCCTCAGAGTTCATCTGAAGTCCCATACCTCCAGTGAGGGAGAACATTTGCCGTGAGAAATGCAAAACGCTCAGTCCTGAGCCAGGCTGGGGCCTAACCGTGAAGAACTGGCTCTGAGCAATGGGCTCTGTTTCCCCAGCCCTGCAGATGAAGCTCCTCTTTCCTCTTATGGGTCCCATTGCAGCTCTTTTCTCTTGAGCTGCAGTCTTCACTCCGTCCTCCTCATGAGCTTTTTTCAAGTCATGAGGGGAGAAGTTTGCTTGAAGGGCAGCTTGCCCCCGCTGTGGGTAGTTTGGATGCTTAAAGCTCCCCCACAGACCTGCTGCAGAATGATGCCAGCACTTGTCAGGTGCAAGAGCTGGGGGGTGGAGAGGTTCAGTTTCTCAGACAGAAAACATTTCACGTGGGTGTCTTGCTAACAGAACTGATCAGTTTGCTGTGCGCTTGGACTGGCAGAAAACCTCCGATGCTTTCGAAAGGATTTTCTCAGTATGCATCAGAAGAACCCCGTCCGGTGGGGAGGGCTGGCCCTTGTTCTCCCCCACCCCGTACCAGGGACCGCCTGCAATTTGGTGACTTACATGACTGTTGCTTCAGGGAAGATGAATTGGCTTGTCCTCCCCCAGGTATGTCTTTGCGAAAAACCTCTTTGAGATTGGCGACCTGGCTGAGATTGAGTGGGTCATCTACCAGGAATGGCACACCTTCCTCCTGCGAGCGTTTGGGGATCAGCTCGACCTCCATGGCTTCCTTTACCTGTGGGCACCTCCTGAGGTAACTGAAAAGGCAGCTGGAAATTGGACTGTATGTTCCTCGGCTGCATTCCAACCTGGGTTTCTCCCCCCCCCCCCCCCCCAAAGGGATGTTTATTTGCTCTCCAGTCTCCTTTCGTATCTGTAGGGAAATGCCTCAGCGCTGCTCTCAGGCTGGGGATGCCCACAAAGTTCTCCAAGGGCAGGCTTGGAAAATAATTGTGGTGCATTGTTCAAACCTGCCTCAAAGGAGGTCAGCTTTACAAGCTCCCAAATTATTCTCCTGCTCAAGTTAAGACTTTATTTATTTATTACATTTATATCCCACCTTTTTTCCTCCAAGGTGGCATACATAATCCCCCTCCTTCTCTCCATTTTATCCCCACAATAACAACCCTGTGAGGTAGGTTGGACGGGGAGTCTGTGACTGGCCCAAAGTCACCTAGTGAGCTTCCATGGCCGAGTGAGGACTAGAACCCGGATCTCCAGACTCCCAGCCCAACATTCTGGTCACTGCACCACACCGGTTCTGAAATCTTAAGATGGTTTCCCAGCCTCTTGGTTTTCCCATCTCAAATGTAATGGAGTAATGTTGATTTTTGCAGGAGCAGAAGCCTTTGTGGGGATCCCATGGGGGTTGGGCTCCCCCCACCCCGGGGTTTGCCCTTGCAGTGTCTTAATTCTTCACCCATTTAATATAAAGAAGAGATGGCTCATTCTCCTGTCCCTTACATTAGCCAGAAAAAATGATTTATGTTCTTCTAATTTTGGAGGGGAATCTCAGATTGTTTCTGGCAGAGTTTGCCTGCCTCCTCTTCTGGCTATTCTCGCCTTCAGCCTCCCTCCCACAACGTCACGACCTTTAACTGGCTTCTTCCAGTCTCCCTTTTTAGTTCCTCTGGCTTCCTAATCTTGTGATTTGTGCATCTCTCATGTCCCTGGTTCAGAGCCGTGTGGAAATAGGAGGCCTGCAGGACAGTGAAGTTAACAACTATGCTCCTGTTGAGGCCCTATTCCAAGGAAAAGACGAGAGCAGGGGCAGACAACAGTGGGGTGTGTGTGTCATAGAGTCATAGAATAGTAGAGTTGGAAGGGGCCTGTAAGACCATCCAGTCCAACCCCCTGCTCAATGCAGGAATCCACCTTAAAGCATCCCTGACAGATGTCTGTCCACCTGCCTCTTGAAGGACTCTAGTGTGGGAGAGCCCACCACCTCCCTAGGTCATGGGTTCCATTGTCATACTTCTCTAACAGTCAGGACGTTTTTCCTGATGTCCAGCCGGAATCTGGCTTCCTGTAACTTGAGCCCATTATTCTGCGTCCTGCACTCTGGGTTGATTGAGAAGAGATCCTGGCCCTCCTTTGTGTGACAACTTTTCAAGTATTTGAAGAGTGCTCTCAGGTCTCCCCTCTTCTCCAGGATAAACATGCCCAGTTCTTTCAGTCTCTCCTCATAGGGCTTTGTTTCCAGACCCCTGATCATCCTCGTTGCCCTCCTGTCTGAACACGCTCCAGCTTGTCTGCATCCTTCTTGAAGTATGGTGCCCAGAACTGGACACAATACTCAAGATGGGGCCTAGCGAGTGCCGACTAGAGGGGAACCAGGACCTCATGCGATTTGGAAGCTTTGCTTCTATGAATGCAGCCCAGAATAGTGAGTGCCCTCCCTCTTTCAGGTCTGCATGGAGAGGCTGCGCCGAAGAGGAAGGCCGGAAGAGATGGGGGTCCAGCTACGCTACTTGGAGCAGCTTCACACTCAGCATGAAAACTGGCTCGTGAGGAAAGACACCGCGTGAGTAGTGAGGGAGAGGAGAGCTTGGGCCTCGCTGGGCTGGCGCGGGCACAGCAGTTGAAGCCCTGCAGGCCTCGTCGGCCGCCTGCTCCCTATACCTGAGCCGCTGCCGCCGCTGCAGGGGATGTTGAGCACTATCCTGAAGCCCCCAGGGGAGGCGCGTGGCTCAGGCAGCTTCTGGGGTGCCCCGTGGCCGGTGTGAGCCATTGACGCAGCCCCTGTTCGATCCTGCACGGGAGAGAGGAACACGGTGGCCAGCTGCAGTGCTCCCGTCCCCTGGGAAAGGTGTCGCTGGGCAGCGATGGTGCACTGCAGCAAGGTCCGGAAGGAGCCCGGGAGAGGCAGCTGTGCAGGCGGGGGTGGGCCAGCCACCAGCTGAGAAACCAGAGATGGGCGGCAGGGTTGGGAGAAAAGTCCCAGGAGAGGAGGGGGCGCAAAGAGGCAGGTGTAGGATAGGGGGTGCGAGGAGGAAAAGACCTCGGAGGCGGAGGAGGACGAACCGAGGGGCACGGGCGGGAGGAGTTAAGGGCAGGGGCTGGGGAACCCGCGGTGGCTCTGAAGCTGAGCAAGGAGAGAAGCTCAGGTCTGTTACTGGGCTGCCCCAGGAGACAGGGCAGGGCAGGCGGGTTGGGGCACCGGTGGCCCAGGCATCCCAAGCCAAGGCAAACCTGCCTCAGGGCACTCCTGTCCCTGGCGTGTGACTCCGCTCCCTAAGCCAGCAGGTCCTGGACACATTTGCAGAGCTTTCCCTTGGCCCTATGGAGCTGATAGTGGGCCAGGACGTGGCCTGGCTTGCTTCACATGACAGGTCCTGCCCACATCTGTCTCGAAATGGACTTACTCTAAAGCAGCTTCTGCTTGAAATGCTGGTGTGGCCGAGCGGTTGTGGGCCGTGGGCCACGCAAAAAATACGGACCCTTGCAAGCAGCACCTGGGTGTGGGTCGTGTGCTTTCCACCCCTGCTCTGTGCAAATGCCTCTGCTCTCTGTCAGGCCAACACCCTGAACAAGCTGCCTCTTGCCTTTCGTGGGCACTGGAGTACGCTGGGATCAAGTCATTGTCATACTTGCATTCATGCAAAACCTATCAAATGCAGGTTCCCATTCTGCAGGCTTTTTTCTAAGCACAAGATTGGGTTTTTGAACCAGTTGGATGGCAGGAAGGATTTCTCGTGCTAGGTTTTTTTAAAGAAAAAAGTTGGTTTACGTCAGCAGTTAAGGTGCATACAAATTCACCCATGTACCAAAAAGCATGGAAATTGTAAATTAAGGCGACTACCTTAACCTACATGCCATGTGAACAGTAAAACACATTCTGTGGCCCCACTTAGTGCGCTTGCTGACAACTGAGCCTCCCCACACCCTCACTTCCCCTTGGTCTTTCAGCCCAGTCACCTTCCTCTGCAAGTTGGTAGTAACACTGAAACTCATGATGCTCACGTAGCTGCACACAGACCCTCTACTCTCCCTGCATGCCTCCATTTGGGTCCGGAGAACAGTATGGCTGCATTCAGACAACACAATAATCAACTGGGGTGAGGGGAAACAATTGTCAGTTGTATTGACTATCGTGTCGTCCGAATGCTGCCATAGTCAACTCAGCGCTGATCCTAATCCACACCACAGTTGATTATTTATTACCATGTTGTGTGGGGAGTACCCCTAGATGAACAACTGTAAAGTTGATTATTACCCCACCATTGACTATCGTGTTGTCTGAATGCAGCCTATATGTCAGTCATGACAGGCTGCAGATGGAGGATGGGACGAGGTTGGTATGTGAGCACACCTGAGGGAGGGGACATCCCTGAGGGATGCGGACTTTGAGACAAGTGTCCGAATTGCTTTGAGAAGAGACACTTCAGGAAAAGAAAGGATCAGGGCAAAGAAACAAAAAATAACTTTGCCACAGGTGTGTAATAACATATGTATCATGCTTTAAGATGCTGAAAGCAGTTCAATTATATTATCTTAGTAATTCTTATATTAAGCTGCCAGGCAGAGCACTTCATTATTGTCTTGCTTTTATTTCTTCACAATTTCTCTAATAGTTCAAGAATACTATAATCAGTTGTTGTTATGCCCATAATACTGGTTGGGGGGTGGGCGTGGGGGGCTGAAGCTGAGAGAGTGGCTTACAACAACCCTCAAACATTGCCTACTGTGATCATAGAATGGAAATGAAGTAAATCTATGAGAGAATTGAAAATGTGTGCAGAGGAGATCACTCAAGGAAGCGAGCCAAACCACAAACTGCAGCTGAAGCCAATGTGGATTGTATAGGCAACGAACCAAGCTGATAGAATACTTTTTGCTCCCGCAGGGTCCATTCTGAAAACTTAAGAGATGCTCCAGTCCTGCTGCTTGATGTGTCAAAGGATTTTGAGGACGACCCGAATGAGCAAGGGAAGCTCATGAGCCAGGTGAGGTGATCCCAATGTCAGGTATTCCTACCGTGTGTCCAATGACATATGAATGCTTCGGTATAACATGGAAACTTGCACAATAAGCTATCCATCTGCCTAATAGTGTAGCCTTTTTGGTTGGACCTACCATGGCAGCAGCTGATCAGGCACAATTACCTGGGTGTTTTTTAAAGCGCTGTGCCTTTTTTCACAGGTGAAAGCTTTCATGAAGACCCTTCCCCCTGAGACTTTGCCCTCCGCCTCCTAGCTGAGCATCTCGTTCTGGCAGCCCCTGACTCTGCTGGCCGTGAAGAGGCCAGGTGGAAAAAAAGCCAATCTCTTTTGGCCCTGGAGTTAAGAGTTCAGGCAGGTCAGAGATACCCCCAAGACGTTGGCCTTTAGGGCCTTCCTTCACAGCACCTACAAGGAAAAGTATCCTACCCCCGCTCCGGCACAATCCCAAAGCAATCTGCAGAGTCTGCTTGAGCTGTAGGGGGCGGTGATGCCACAGGTGAAGGGCTGAGAGCACCTCCAAGTGAGCTGGGCCGGGCCAGAGGACTCCCCCACCCCACATTCCTCTGTTCATTCTCACCTGGCAGGGTGCTGTGCCAGGGGAGAGATGAGTGCTTCCTCTAGTGCAGCGCCGAGCAGCCTATGATCCAGCATGTGCCGCCCACTATGCCGCACAGCCCAGCTGATCAGCTGGACGGCAGGGAAAAGGCTTTTAGTGGTGCTGGAACATTGATCCCTGTGCTGCTTGTGTGCTGCTAATGGTGCCAGGGAAGCAGATCTGGAGCAGCAGGTTCCCAGTGGTGTGTGTGCCACGAATGGTAGCGCCGAAGCCGCTGGGCTCTCTCTGCCGGCCAGTCCCATCCCAACACTGCCTGCATCGCTCAGGACCAACAAGGCTGTTCCCCCTCATGTCCTGGATTCAGGCCCTGGCAGATCTGCCCAGCTGGCCCTGCCTCCACCAACTCTGGCTGCTTCGTTTTCTCCGGGGGAAGAGCCTCTCTCGATTTAGTCCGCATGCCCTCCGTCCTTACGGCCCGATGTGGTATGGAGTGGTGGCGCAGACATCTCATGCTGTATAAACGTATGTGTGTATGTACCGAAAGAGCGTTGGGACCAACCAAGGGATCTGGAAGGTGCAGCACATGTAAGAAGTTGCAGCATTAGGGCACAGTCTTTGCCGTTGCTTTGCACAAGTGGACATCGTCAGGGGACTCAAGAGAAGCTTGCCAGAAGCACAAACTGCATTTCAAGGAGCCATTGTCCCACCCGCTGTTCTTCCCTGAAGACACAAGTCTCCGTACGTAATGAAGGCCTCCTGGGCTATGGCGTCCTAGCAGGATGAAATCCTGAGCGTGTTGTGTCTGATGAGCCAGGGGCTTGCCAGAATTCTATAGGTCACCCTTCCCCAACCTAGTTCCCGCCAGATGTTTTGGACTTCCAACTCCCATCAGCCCCAGCCAGCATGACCAACGATTAGGAATGCTGGGGGTTGCAGTCCAAAAATCTTGAGGGCTCCAGGTTGTGGAAGGCTGAGAGAGGCTGTGGCCCACGCCTCATCGTTTGCAGCATAAACTCTGGCATTTGGAGCAGTCGAGTCTTCCAAGATCTGTTTGAAGAGATCTTTTGTTTTTCTGCTTCTGTAGCATCCTTAGAAACCTTTGGACAAACCCGCTTCTGCCACTGGGCTACACCTGGGATGGCGGGCATGTGACCCTCCAGATGTTCCCGCCTTCCCCTTACCATTGGCTTCACTGGCTGGGGCTGGTGGGGGCCACATGTTCCCACCCCTTGGCTACACCTTATTAGCATTGCTGTGGCGTTCTTTTTGGTGGGCACCACGAGGAGTGCACCATACGCCTGGAGCTTTACTACTCCGTAAATGTTTTAGTATTGCGGGGAAGAAGCAGGGGCAGCATGTGCTTTGTGGGTAGGCAGTAGAGCTCCTGACTCAGTAGGGATCTTCGCAAAACTCAAGTTTAGATGTGTAAGAAAGCAAATACAAGAATACTTGCGGAACCCACTATTTGGGAAAGGGAGTAAATAGCTGAGGAAGTGCAGGAGGGCGGAGAGCTTCAGACTGATCCAGTTGGGGTTCTCAGGGCGCAGTTCTTTGCATGCGCGCTGGGGAATGCTGGGCATTGTCGCTCTTCTTTTCTCTCTCTAAACATGCACAGGATTGCACCCTAAGCTTGGCTTCACCGGCAAGGTGAGCATCTACTGCTGATGTTCTGTGACGTGCAACTGGCATTTTCTGTAATTGCGCATGACTGTCATTGGCCTGCCGTGTTATTCTGCATGGTGTGGGGTTGCTCTTACGTAAACATGCTTGGAGTGGGTTCCTGTCAACAGCTTCAGGTTTTGTACTTCAGTGTGTATTTTAAAGATTCGCTGCATTGGTAAAACTCTTCTTGTAGTGGAATCCCCCGAAGTTATAAAATGCTGTATTTAAATTAATAAAATGCATTGCTTTGAAAATATCTTGGTCGTGGTGTATTGGTGAAGGCGATGGAAGCGGGGAGGACGGCAAAGTGCGATGTCTCTTTGGTGCGGATTTGTTTTTGGTGAGCTCTGGCAGTTCTGCTGTTTAGAGAGCATAAGTGGTCCTCTCTGGATCGCCTGTATTTCTGGGCCGCTCTCTGGTCATTTACAGCATTGCAATTGTAGCATCAACGGTACAAACCTATACCTGGCCTTGTACTGGGTCTTGCTCCCAGGTGGGATCTGGGAACAGCATTGAAGCCTCTGCATGGCCAGGCACAAGTCCCTTGGCTTCATACACAAAGGGCAATGACGGATCTGTGTTGATAGCATTGCTGCAGTTATGGGGAGGTATAGAAAAGGAACACCAACAAACGTTCTGTAAATTGCACAAAGAAAGAGGCAGTGTATTTTATCTTGAATATATGCAAAAGCAAACCATGTCCAGAACATTCCTTGCAAGACCGAGGTATGTTCCCTTTAAAGCTGTGTTGGACCAATGCTGCACATCGCTCTGAGGTATTTAACTATTCCTTCCTAGACCTTGTTATTAGGGGGCATCTCATTTTGCAGCCTACCGTGGCACTGACCTCTGGTGCTTCATCATATTCATAGAAGTAGGTTATTGTATTTTGTGTGTGTGCTTTCCAAGTGTTTCTCCGAAGGGCTGATAACAAGCCAATTATCTTTTTCCTCCCCGCCTCCAGCATCATGTGTATCGAGCGTTTCGTCTTTCCTATAAACGCAACGCACCGGTTCTTGCTGAATTACATTTTGCGGCTTTCTGACCCAACGATTCTTTTAGCCTTTCCTCTAAAACAGGGATGGGTAACTTGGGCCACTCTGGGGGCTGCATCTCAGCCAAATTTTGGCAGCGACAGCATCGAAACAATTTTGGTGGCAAACAGTGACGGTTTTAGCTTTTAAAGCCTTAATTTTAGCTTTTAAAGCCTTAATTTAAAACTAAATTTGGCCATTTTAGGTCATTGTCTTAGTTTGCTGCTAAAATCTGGCAGCAAACCACCACAGCAGCGCATTTGGCAGCGGAGGGAGGGGCGTGTGTGTTGCCCACCGCTGCACTTTGCAATTCCCTCCCAATTTAGTCACAGTTGCTACTGGTGATTCCAGCAGGCTGCAGAACCCTGTGAAACCCTTTAGAATACAAAACGTGTAATAAGGTGTTAGTGAGTGGGAAATAATCGTTTAACTCTGCCTCTTGCTTTGGCCATATAATATGCAGACAGAATAGTTTTAAATAGTTTTTGCCTGGGTAATAAGTAGTTCAGTTCAGCCTGGTAAACACATTTAGGTTCAAAGCAATGGCTGCATGCTAGATGGTGCCTCATTTCAAATGTTTTCTTGACACTGAAGTTTGGTTAGATGCTTCCAGTCAAAGTCCCTGTTCAGATGACACGCTGAAGCATTTTGAGCTAAACATTATGGCTTAGTGTGCCATGTGAACCATTCCTAACCATGGTGGCTACATAACCACGGTTTAAGCACGCTCACTATTTGCTGCAAAAGGGTTAGTGGCCTATTCATGGCTTAGCATGTTGTCTGAACAGGCCCAATGTTTGACAAACATTCTGACAGAAAATGATGGGCAGTTTTAGCACGAGAGTGAAGCTCTGCCAGGGTGGGAGATGTCTTGGGGTCTCCTGTGGGTTGTGGAGAGGCTGGGGTGGCGGTGATGAATGATATGCTGTGGCCCCGAAAGGGATCCATATGATGAGTCTTGAACAGTGAGGGCTTTTAATTGTTGGGGGTTCCCAAACTTCCTACCCCACTTGAGAGAGCTAAACATGACTGAGGCCCACCTGTCACAAAATGGTGACAGATGGGAGGTGGATTTGGGCATAACCAGCTACTGTTTTGTTTTGATATCTAATTTTGTAAACTGCTGGATTCTTTGCCACAGCTATTTCCTTGTAGCAGGGAGTTCCACGATTCAGGTTTCCTTGGGTTATGTACAGACAGTGGCTCTGGAGGCATCATCACTCAGCCTCCTCATTTTGGGAAGAATTTGCTGATCCAGAAGCCCTTAAGTCTGGGTTTCCAACCTGGTGCCTGTAGGAAACAATGTGTCCACGGACACGTCTCTTGGCATTGACCAGGCTCTCTCGGTTTTAATTTTATATCTTAAGATTTTGTTAAATTGTCCTTTCGACGGGAGGCTGCCATACTGCAAAGCAAAGCGCTGCTCTCCAGCACCATTTTTATTTGCGTTGGAAAGAGCGGCCTTGTCTTTTGGAGCTCAGACCTCCTCCTCTGTGTTGTACTTAGCTCCTTGGGCAAGTTACTTTTCCAGTAGGCCCACCAGTTTACCTTCTGGGAAATGAATGTTTTGTGATTAGCCATGCCTACCATAGCGCCCATTTTGTGAATGCTCCATAGCAGCCATTTTGTGAAAGTGCCCATGACACACTCTCAAAATTCCAAATGTGCCCACTGACCCAAAAACGGTTAGGGACCGGTGCTCTAAGAATAAAAGAGGTGTTGATTGTATATTGTTTTCCTCCTTCTCCAGCATGCCTCTCAAAATCTTCTTTATATGTCTGTCATCCCTTCTCTATTTCTCCTTTCACACTTTCAGGCTGTCCCCAACTGTCAGTTTCTTTCATGCCTCTGTCCTGCGGCTTTTACATTCCCTTCCTCCTATGACAGCTTCCCTCCCCTCTGCCTCATTCCAGTCCTTTACAGCTTTATGAAAAACGCCAGCCTTGCTCTCTCACCAATACCTGCCACGCCTGGTGCATGGTGCCATCATGGCACAGGCGGCCCTCATGCATAGCAGCAGAAGCTGGTGAGAGAGCGAGGCTGGCATTTTTCATAAAGATGTTAAGAACCGGGCCTGGCACAGGGCAGTCTGCAGCACAGACCCACTGGTGGGGCTTGGCCCAGTTTGAGAAAGTGACCCTAGATTGTACTTTTGCCAACCACAGGGTTCCCCTGAGCAGGCTTGTTTCTCAGTGACCCCAGTCCAGCAAACAGCACCCCCCACCCCTGGTTTGCTATATGGGGGAGTGAAAGAACATGGCGGCATTTGTTCTAGCAGCCAAGATGCATCCTTGATACACAGTTGCCCATTTAGGCCTTCCATTGTAGCTCATGCGATTACGCTTTTGCCTGATGCCACAGTGACATGAACCAGACGTTCCATTTTGATGTCTAGCAACTATTGCAATAAACAGAGATAGATATTGCAATGAACGGTTTCTTCCAAAGCCTTTCCAAGTTATAAGTGCATCAGAGAGGCCCAGGTCGTTCATACAATCATAGGAGTCGGAAGGGGCCATGGAGCCCAACCCCCTTGCTCCATGCAGGAATCCAGTTTAACGCACCCCTGACTGATGGCTTGAAGACCTCCAGCCGTGGAGAGCCCACCACCTTCCCAGGCCGTTGGCTCCATTGTCTGGCTGCTCTGGCCGTTAGGAATCTTTTCTGATGAGCAATTGAAATCTGCCTTTCTGTAACTTAAGTCTTGGATGACAGAGAATAGGTTGTGGCTCTCAAAATGTACTAAAAGTGCAGGGAACAAACATTTGAGTGCTTTCAAAACAACACATGCGTATGGGTTGAAAGGGGGGGGGCACTGCCTCTACAAATGGCATTGCCAGAAGCCAGTGAGTATTTGTGAAGCTTACAGAAAGAAGCTGGCACAGTCAGGCCGGCACTGTTTCACACACTACGCAGAGCAATTTTGCTCCCATGTCATGTGTGAACACAACAGAGAGCCAGTCAATGACAGCTCCTAAAAACCATACCTGTAAGATACAAACACGTCACATTCATGCTTTACATTCGTTGACGTACCTCATGTGTGAAAAGATACAGATATAATAGGTACATTTGTTAGGGGCAAAATCCCCAAATCCCAGAAATTCAGCCGAAGGGTTTGAGGTTTGTAAAACTTGTGACTGATCATGGGAGAAAAGGGCAGGAGCGCCGTAAGGACTTAGACACTTATTGCGGCAGAGGAATTGTCGCCTTGCCTGAAAAGGCCAGGATTTGAATGGCAGATGCTGGGAATATAAAACTTCATCTAAGCACCGTGGTGGAAGCGGCAGAGGCTTTGCATTTGACTTTCAATTGGCGTCACCGAGATGCCCAAGAAGAGCGCCAGTGTAAGTCCCGTAACACGTTCCCCCTCTCGCCTTCTGTAGCAGCCCAAGTGTTTGCACAGTGGACAGACATGACATCCCGCTTCTCAGTGAGGTGCTGAGCCCGTGCCTGGGCTCTATAACGGCAGGCAGGGTCTTGAGAAACAAAAGCACGCAAACAAAAATCCCCGGCTCCGTGAAGCCCAGGCTAAAACTGTTTTCCCTGCCATGCTAGGCGCCAGCCTCATCCAGCCCACTATTGTCCACACTGGCTGGCAACAGCCGTCTGTCCAGGATTTCAGGCAGGATGTTTTTCCAGCCCTACCAGGAGATGCAGAAGTGGCTCCAACCTGGCACCTACTGCATGTAAAGCAGGAGTTCTGCCACTGGCACAGCCTGACTGCCTTGGAGGTCCTTGGGAGCTGCTGCCCCCGGTTTGCAGGCCGGCTTGGGACAGGAGCAAAGCACCATCGCACTCGTGGGGCGCAGAGCGCACCTGCTCCCAGAAGGGCGCCGTGTGACCTGGAGGCTGGGAAGCAGGGATGCAAAAGCAAGGCCGGAGTTCCTCAGGCCACCACCTTCTGGACTGCGTGTCAAAATCTACCCCGGGCAAACTCTGCAATGGGACGAGCCCACATTCACTGTGACACGTGCGTCTCAGGCGGTGATCGCACCGGAACTCCGCGGGACCGACTTCTCGGAACGCGTCTCGTCTGAACCCGCCGCCTCGTACTAACAGCGGGACCCGCCAAAGGCCTGCGAGGGACCCAGCGAGCCGCCCCCCAGGGAGGGACAGCAAGGACTTCCCTCTTGGGCGCTCCCTCCGCCGCGGGGAGGATCGGGGCCGGGACTGGGCGCAAGGCAGGCGGGCCTCGGCGGCCGCGGACCAGTCAACCCCCCCCCCCCCCATCTCGGGCCCTAGTTGAGGCGGAGGAAGCTAGGGCGGCGGCGGCAGCAACGCGAGCAGCGGCTCCAACTTTGCAGGCGCTCGGGGAGGCCGAGGCGTGGCGGAGCGCGCACGTGCCGCAGCCCTGGGCAGCAGCGCCCCGCCACCAACTCTGCCCGCGGGACGCTTCCAGACCGGATCCCGGGCGCGCTGAGTCAGCTCCGCGCTTGGGCCGCTCGCCCGCTGCTCACTTCCCGCGCCTCTGCCCAGCCTCCGAGGAGCGAGCGAGCGGGGCCCTTGCCAGGAGGCGCCTCCAGGATAAAGCAGCGGCGGCAGCAGCAGCAGCAGCAACGTGCGCTCCCTCCCTCCGCCCCTCCCGCGCCGCCGCCGCCGCTGCTTTAAAGACCCCTCCGCGCCAGCCAGCCCGTTTCCTCCTCTTCCTGCTGCTGCTGCTGCTGCTGCCTCGGCGAGCGAGGGGCGTGCGGGGTCTCCCCCTCTCGGGATCCGAGCCTCGCGGGGACGGCTCGTGCTGCTGGTCCCAGGGGCTCTTTGTGAGCCTTGGGCGGGGGGCGTCGTCGAGAAGCGCCTTCGGGGCTGGGTCGGGGAGGCCGGTGGGGCGGTTGCGCTCCGCTCCGCTCCCCCGCCCTGCCCTGCGAGAGGGACGCCTCCTCCTCCGGCGCCCGGCGCGCGTCTTCGCGGCACAAAGGCCAGAGCAGGGGAGAAGAGGAAGCCCGGTGGCCGCGGGGCCCGAGCTGCGCACGCCACGAGGCTTGGCGGTGGGGTGCGGTGGGGTGGGGCGGGGGCCGCGCCTGCTTCGACTCTCCCCGGCCCCCCGCGAGAGGCTTCTTCCCCCTCGGAGCGAGCCGGGCCTTCGGGCGACCGTAGGGACCCTCCTTCCGCGAGGCTTCAAGACACGTGTTGTGCGGGGTGGACTTTTCCTGGAAGCGCGTCCATTGGCCTGGGGCTTGGGGAGAAATTAGCCGAGTCAGGGGCCTGTTGCAGGAATCGGCGTCTGAAGCCCGCAGGGTGGGGAGGGGGAGAGTGCCCCCTCCGTCCCTCCCGCGCATACCCTGCTTTGGACCACCTGGCGCGGAGACCCAGACTACCACGACTGTTCCTGCAGACCCCTTCTGGCCAGAGTTGCTTTGCCTCCAGGATGGTCCCCTTTCAGGATATCTCTGACCTCTGTGGCCCTGAAGACCCCACGGTTTCGGTAACCAGCACCCTGAGAAGGGAGAGACTATTGGGGGAGAAAAGCCGGTGAAATGCCGGAAGGAGCACGTGGCAAGTGGGTTTCTGCAGTGACCCAAAGTTGTTTTTCCAAACTTTCTAACGTTCTTCATTCTCGAGAGGCAGCGAAGCCTCCTATTGAGTCGGGCAGGGCATCACGGCTGTCCTTTGCTAGCGCAAAGCCATGGAGAAGATCCAGTTCACCCCCTCGCTGAGCACCGTGCTGAAGGGTGCCGGCCGTTGCCCCGACTATCCTGAGATGCTGAGCAAAGCCGGTGGTGGCTTCCCAGCAGGGGGGCAGGACGATGGCTGCCCCGGCGCCCAGGCTGCTTCCCAATCCCGGAAGAAGCGCAAGCGCTGCGGGCACTGTGCCCCTTGCCTAAGGAAGGAGAATTGTGGGGCCTGCAGCCACTGTGTGAACCGGACCAGCCACCAAGTCTGCAAGATGAGGAAGTGTGAAGCTCTGAAGAAAAGGAAATCAGCGTTCGCGAGGGAGGTGAGTAGTCCTCAGTTTGTTAGACGGTGGCATGTAGAAATTCACGTCCATTGAAACCAGACAGTGGCTACTGAAGGCGCCTGTCCTCCTCCGGTTGTGTTTCTCTTGTTGCTGTGCTCGAGCCCAGGATCTTTTCAGTATTAGAGAGGGTGCATGTGGTATGACGCCTGGATTGTACGCCGTTGCGCACATGAGGCGTGAGTCATGGCCCAGCTTCCTCTGTGACTGAGGCAGAGCTGCAGTTCAGGGACCGTCTGTAGTTCAGATGGTCTGCAGGACTGTGATGAAGAAGGTGGAGGACAGTGCTGAAAAGCCAGAGGTTCCGTAGGCGCTCCTGTGACATCCAGGGTGTGAAACCCGAGGGCCAAATCCCATTTCAGAGGAGCTGCATTTCAGTGGTGGGCGGGGCTGAAGGCAAAAGGGGCGGGACCAAAAACACAGGCATATTGTAGCTTAAAGCTCCGACTGTCAGCAACTAGGAGAGGCTTTAGAATGGGGGAAATGCTGCACAGAAGCCAGGAAGGAAGCATGAATGTCAACCTCCAGCCACACATGGTGATCTTTGGAACGCTACTTTTATTTAACTGGTGGAAGACCCTTTGTTTGTTTTGTCCTTGCTATCCATATGTTTTAGTGATACTCTCACTGGGGGCGGGGGAGGGTGAGAGGGGGAACTGTTGTTTGTTTCTATTGTTTTATCTAAAATAATAATATATATATATATTTAAAAGCTAGGAAACCACCAAACAATAGGTAGTTGGAGGGGGGGGAAGAGTTATGGCTACCTGGAAAATACCAGAGGGCGGGATTGGGACTGGAGGAGGTCCGGATTTAGCCACTGGGCCTAAGATTCCTCATCCTTGCACTACATGCTGAAGAGAGAACCTGGTTTTTGGTACGTATTTTAACATTTTCTGCAAGTGGTTGTAGTGGAAGCCACAAAGAATGAGGAGGGTGATGAAGGCAACTAAGTGGACTTGAGCTGGGTTCCCGAGTGGGACATGCTTTTGCCTTTTGAACGACTTCACTGCATAGCTATCACAAAGTGAGACGGCAAAAGGTCAAGCAAACCAGAGAGTGGACCACTGCAGAACAAAATGTGGAAGAGCCACTAGTCCTTGGGGAATTGGGGGAGACTGCCAGAGATACCTTTTACCTTCGTAGAGTGGTCGAACAGGCATGTCCATCTCACTATTTGATTACTATCAGCCTTTCCCCAATTTGCTGCCCTCCAGATGTTTTGGACCCAACTCCCATCCACCCAGCCAGCATGGCCAATGATCAGGAATGCTGGGAGGCGTGGTCCAAACACATCTGGGGAAGCCTGGCTCAGATTCTGAGCTGTGAGTCTAATATCTGCCTATTCTAAAGCATGGGGTAGGGCAACCTTCCTGGGGCTCTACCTCTTCAGACTGCAGCTGGGGGCTCACATGATTGCATGCTCCTCTGTGAAAGAAGAACTCCACCACCTGGAGAACTATCATGTCATGGGGACTGCTGACCCTTCTCCATGGCACCTCCTAGCTTTTCATGGACAGTGGGTTGTTGATGTGGCCGAGCATTCAGAAGGGTTCTTGGGAGGGCTTTCCTGGACTCATCAGCCCTCAGTGTCTGGACTTACCCAGGGTGACATGCACGCCGAGGTGGGATGTTGTTCGTCATTGACCAAACTGCCAGCATCATCTCAGCAGGCAGTTTGGCTGTTATGAGCAAAAGTTGCTGCCATGCCAGTAAAATAATGTCTAAAGTATTCTGCCCGTGAGGGTTGCATCATGGTTAGCAATCAAACAAGCTAAGTCCATCCCATTGGGAAGTATATCATGTGCATGATTGCTAACCATGATCTAATAGAAAGCAACCCATGTGGGTGGAAACTTGTTGACGGTTTTCTATTATCAGTATATGAGCAACCCCCACAGCGCTGCTAAGCTGCATATCAGAAGACTGGGCCTGGCCATCAGAGTTAATTTAACTGGACAGTGTGGTGACACTTGATTGCATGGATAGTTCCATGGCTGTTTGCATGTGAGTCAGTGCTGAGATTTGGCTGGCCCAGAAGCTTTTTAAAAAAAGAGCCAGGCTCCATCTCTGCATGAAAGGTGGCAGTGCTACTAACTGCCACCTTTCATGCAGGGGTGGAGCCTGGCTCTTTTTTAAAAAAGCTTCTGGGCCAGCCAAATCTCAGCACTCAGCACTAATAATAATAATAACAACAACAACTGCTCAAGCCTCTTTCCATTCACAAGTTCTTTATCTACCACAAAAAGAGGAGACAGGTGTCCTCCTTGCACATTTCACTTCATGGAGGGTTAAAAAAGTGTGTGTGCTTGATCAGAAGCCGGGGTCAGGAAAAGCCTTCCTCTGCCTGGGAGCTATTCTCCTCCTCAACTCCTGTGGGCAGCATTTCCCAGCATGGCCTGTGGAAGCTGAGACCACGGCAGTTTTCCTTTATTCCCTTCTGTGCTAGAAGTGGAGGTGATCTTCCCTGGTGTGTTAAGCACAAAGCACTACCAACCCTCAGAGGCATGCCTCCTGCTTGGAAGCAGAGTGGAGAAGTTGGGCAGAGGCAGGCAACTTGCAGCTGACCCTGGTGGCAGCAGGTAGGGCTGCCTCTACAAGAGGCATTTAAAGCTCTTTCAAAGCGCATTTAAAAAATTACCTCTACAAGAACGGAGCGCAAATCGGGCGTAGAGGCGCGTTTTCTCTCCGATTATGCGCATTATCGAATGCGCGTTAAATAGCGAGTTTTATTTTGCTCCGGCCGTTAAAGCGCATTTTGACTATGTGAACAAGCGATCCTCCGCATGTCAACAGTTGAAATCGCGTTTCGGTCGTCCAGTAATGCGCTTTGCCGCCTCTCGTGCAGAGGTATTAGGCGTAAATGCGCTTCTGCGAATATGCGCATAATCGCCTAACCAGGCGTAAAGGCGAATTCTTGTAGATGAGGCCTAGGTCTGCTGAGTCATCGTAGCAGGAATCGATGAGTGATCCAGCCATATCCAGCACAATATTGCCTTTCCCTCAAGGAAATGTCCTAGAGCCACAATTTAGGAAGAGCAACTCAATGTCACAAAGAAGTGAGCAAGCTTTTGAGTTCTCCAGAGCTTTTTTCCAGTCTGGATGCTGGAAGTGGTGGAGAGGAGAGAAAGGCTTGATGCTGAAGCCTCAAAGTCTGCAGGTTGCAGCAGTCTTGAGCTAAACTGCAGATTCAGAAGGTGTCGTACAGACGTAAAAGAGGCCGATTGGAAGACGGGAAGGCTGGAGCAGGCAGCCGTGGGCTGTCGTTAATGATGGGTTGTGTTCCTTGCTGTGTGTGGCTTGGCTATGGCACTCGGGCTGAGGGGGACTGTTCTGGGATATGGGGACCGTTCGAGTCAGAGGCAGGCTGTCTGGTGACATGGGTTCAGACCCAGTGCATTTTCTGTGGTGGGTGAATCTGGTTGGTTTCTTGATCAACCTTGGGGTCTTCCTGTCAATCATTTTGGGGATCAGGACTCCTCTTGCATTGTAGTTTTTTCTGCTGCTCCTGCTGGGTGTGCAGGCGGTGAGACTGCTTGGCCAGTGTGGGGCTGGAGGGTGACCACTTCCGATGCCCTTTCGTTGGTCTGGATTAGTGAATAATTGGGCCCCTTTTCAAAGTCTGATGCTGCTGCACGGGGCTACTTGCCTGTTTGGTGCTGTAAGTAAACCTGGCAGTTCAGGTACCAGTGGCTCAAGCCAAGAGACAGAGAGAGAGAAGAACTTCCATGGTAAAGGACTGGTGGAGCACCCATGCCCCTGATCCAGGGTCAGCACCTGGAGGCCCTATGAGGGATCCTGTCTGATCTCCAGTTGCCAAACAGATGTGGAGGAAGTGCTGGTCCAGGTGGCTACATTGAGGGAAGGGGGGGGGGCTCAGGTACTGTTGCCCCAGCCCCAATTCCCTTTTCAAAGTATAGAACAGGATGCTTTTTGGGGGGACCTAGTGAGGCTTTTGGCAAGTGTGTGTGTGAATGAATGAATGACTGCAAAGCTTGTTATGTGTGGAACTATAAGCCTCTCCTACTAAGAGGACTAGATCACATGCAGCCTCAACTGGATGTAATATATATCAATGGCCGCTTGTGTCTAAAATCATAATGGTGGTGGGGAGGGAAAACATGTCAGTGAAAAGAAGGTTTAAAGCCAAATAAAAAAGGCCCATCATCACAGTTCAGCACTTTGTAGTCCAGCTTCTCGAAGAGGAAAACCCCTTGCTAGTTGTTTCTGTTTTGTGAGCCATGCTGTTGCTGGCCTTCCTGTCAGTTAGTGACTAATTTTCCAGTTTCTGCATGTTGCATTTGTGTAGCCAAGGTAAAGCAGCCAAGCAGGAATCTTTGAAGCATGCTGTTCACCTCCTAAGGCAAGTTGGAGGAAGGAGCATTGTTCCTTAGGGCTGCTTCACACCTTGCACTTGTAACTGGCATGTGTTGGAGGACCTGCATTGCCTTTTGAGGCAAGTGTAGCCTGAGTGCAATGTGGTCACCCTCATCCTGTGGAACTCCCTGCCTTTGGAGGTCAAGCAGGCGTCAACTTTGTACTCCTTCTGACGCCTCTTGAAAACGTCGTTGTTCCGGGAAGCCTTCCCTTAATGACCAGCTGCAGTCTTATTTGCATTTTGTTTCCTTTAAAAATGTGTTTTTAATGTGTTCTTATTCTGTTTTTATTCTTTTATTCTATTTGTCCACTGCTTCAAAATTCTTGAATGGGGAGTGGTATATAAATATTGAAAGTAAGTAAATAAATAAGCTCATCTCTAATGTGCCCCAAAGCACATATACACCCCTCCGGGTGGCTTTGTCCCAAGAATTGTCACTGGGGAGGCAGGGCAGGGCCTATTGGCCTGAGTCTGTGCTGTCACCTGGCCTGCTGGCACCCATGTGGCACCGCTCTCGGTGTAGGTGCTAAAGCTGTAATGTTCTGAAGCATCTTAGCCAGTGATTCCGCAGAAGAGCTGATAGCCAAGCGCACATTCCCCTTGCCTCAAAGCGAGAGCCATGCTGCGCTCCCACCCCAGAGCAGCATTGGTTTCAGCATGTGAGAGGGTAAGAGCTCCCCACCCCCAGGGGGAGCTTTCCCCACCCCCACATGTTTCAGCATGAGTCAGTATCATTCTGCTGCCACCCAGGAGCACATCGCCCCCAGCTCTGTTTTTTAGCAATTATAGATTTGCCGTGAAGAGGAGAAAAGAGTCAGCACAGTGTGTTTAGCAGGGTATGTGAAATGATGCACATGATTTCAGAGCACTGCCAACACATCACCCCATACTTACTAAGCATACCGGTTCCCTCATCTGAAATATGCTTAGATCACCACCTACACTGTCAGTTACCAAATCCACCCACATAGCAGCAGCAGCAGCAGCTCTGAGCAGGTCAGTGCTTGCCTTGAAAGCTGGCTTGTGACAAAAGGCAGCAGAAACCTCTATTTCCCTTTCTTTCTTTCCCCTTTTCACTTTCCTTTTGACTTCTGTTTTTCTTTCTCCCCAGCCATAGGTATCCAAAGACATTTGGTGCCTCAGGCAGAACATACACACATACACACAAAACAGACAGACACACACACACACAAAAAGCAAAACAAACTTTTTATGTATTTATTTGTTCCATTTTTATACCGCCCAATAGTCAACGCTCTCTGGTTGGTTTACAAAAATTATTTGGGGGAAAAGCTGGAGCTGAGTGTCAGGTTTCTGGCTACTGACACAAGACACCCAAATCAGTGAGACTTCTTTATTGCAGGAAAACTCACGGCAAAGGCTTAATGGTGGCACACTTCAGAAATCACATAGCTGATGGTCAGTAGCTTAGGCTCCAGGAAATCCCAGAACAGTCAAAAGCTCATCACTACTACCGTGACGAGATCCCATCAATGTGGTTTCCCTGTTGCCATCTCCACGGTTCTGAATACAAGGGAAGGTCAATCCATACATGGGATCCAAACCCAGACAAGGGAGGGGGATGATCCCTGACATGAACCCTCAGGCGATCAAAAGGCGAATTCCTGAAAGGATTAAACAAACCACCCAAAGAGAGCTAGTCCAACCTTGGATCATACGTTGATAACTCCAGGCAACATGGGCGAGGCCTGAACAAGGTCCAGGGAGGGATAAACTCACAGACGCAAGGAGTGCAGTGCTAGTACTTTCTCATTAGCATCTCCACACTGCATGAGTCCAGGCAGAGGAAAGTCCAACAGTCATAGCTCAAACTCGGTCTGCCGGTACATTGAGGAGACGACAGATAAAGACTCAATCCACAGCAAACGAGTTCAAGTCTATGAAAAACTTTGCAAAACTTTTCATGGCAAGTCCTTAGCAATGCAAAGTTCCAGTTAGGAGAGTCAATGTGCAGAGTGCCTCCAGAGGCCCAGACCATGATGGAGACAAACAGGGAGGGGTTTTGGGCATTGCAGATGAGATGTTCCTAGCAAAGGCTCCTTGCCTTTGCATCAGCTTAAAAAGGGAGCCATAGGCCTTCTCCGGACCACTTGACAGACAAGGGCTTTTGGCCTTTCAGCAATGCCCCTGTCCAAACAAGGTGCCACTGCTCAGCCCACCAGGATGACGCTTCAGTCTGGGCGATCCTTCTGCAAACCCCATAGATTCTCACGGGAGTAGCTCTCTCACTACCTGTCGTGGCCTTGCAGCTGTAACAGGTTTCCCTGGGAACCTGGATATGGTACAAAGGAGGGGGGCACTCTTGGAAGGTGTCACTCAGGTTGTAGCATCATCTTAGTGGGTGAGCAGTCCTGCCCTGTTGGCACTTGGGCATGGTTTATAGGTCAGAGGACCTGTCTGTCAAGTGGCTTTGAATAGGCCAGGCCTTAGTATATAATAGCTGAAGCAAGGCTGAAGAGGCTTGCTAGAGATCATCTTTCGACACAAGGCCTGAAATCCCTCCTGTTCGATCCATCTCCATCTTGGGACTTTGAAAGCACTCTGCACATGGACACTCTTGCTTTTTTGGACTTTGGATCTCTAAGGACTGTGAGGCTTTTCATAGACTAGAACTTGCATTTGCTGTGGATTAGGTGTTGGTGACCAGACTCAGGTGGCAGGGAGTTTGCCAGTGCTTGCAGTAGCACGAGGCTCCTGTGCTGAAGGTTGTACCTTCCCTGTGATCATGCTCACCTTGTCAGCTCAGTGTTCAACAGGTTGGGGTTGGCTGGTACATGATCTCTTTCTCTTTGCCAGATTCAGGTGGCAGGGAGTTCCCAGTGCTAAGCAGAAAGCATGGGGCTCCTGTGCCTGAGTTGTTACTCTTCCCGTGATCTTGTGGGCATTGGCCACGTCCCCTGAGTTAGCAGCATATGCGGTGTTTGGAGAAGCTCCCTTGGGATGGTTTGCTAAGCCTTTTGAGAATTCTGCCCCCCCCCCCATTGCCTGAAGGTTCGTATTAAGGATGGAGCCTAAAGCTTTCTAACCATCGTTCAGCTTTAAGTGTGGTTTAGGAGAAATGTAATCATTAAGCGTGTTACGGTGAATTTTCCTCAATAAAAAGAAGTCTCACCGATGCGAGTGTCTTGTGTCCGTTTGCCAGCACATGAGAATGTTAGAGGGAATGGGCAGCCACCTGCTCTTCCTTGAGAACACTGACAGAGGTAACCTTGCACAGATCCTGACATTCCACAGACCGAAGAGCCCCAAACACTTCCAGGCTAGTTCTAGTTAAACCTTAGCTAAAACCTAGAAGGACCCAGTGCAGCGCTGAAACGCTCCCTGGCGCTGCGAGACAGGCCAGTGCTTTGCAATCCCAGGCATCTCCAGGTCAGGCTGGGAAGGACTTCGAAGAGCCGCTGCCAGCCAGTTTTGGACAATGCTGAGCCAGGTGGGCCAGTGGGTCAACTTGGTAGAAGGTAGGCTGACCATATGAAAAGGAGGACAGGGCTCCTGTATCTTTAACAGTTTCATAGAAAAGGGAATTTCAGCAGGTGTCATTTGTATATATGCAGAACCTGGTGAAATTCCCTCTTCGTCACAATAGTTCAAGCTGCAGAAGCCCTGTCTTCTTTTGTACATGGTCAAGAGACAGAACTCCTGCAGCTTTAACAGTTGTGATAAAGAGGGAATTTCACCAGGTTATGTATGCATAAACAACACCTGCTGAAATTCCCTGTCCTTTGCAACTGTTAAAGATACAGGAGCCCTGTCCTCCTTTTCATATGGTCACCCTAGTAGAAGGCACCATCCTTGGTTTCTAACCGGTGTTGTCCATTTGCTGCTGCCCTTTAACAATGCCTCCAAAATCAGTCCCTCAGGTAGGCCGTCTTTGCCTGCATTGTGGCGTAGATGACCCTGTTCCCAGTCTTGGCACATTCTCTGGACTGACATCCATTCTTCCTCTCCCAAACAGCCTGGGGCCTTGGACTCAAAGTTCAGTCTCTACCCTGTGAGTTTCCCCTGTGACGGAGGAGCTGTCCCTGCAACTCAACAGATGTGGAGTACAGTGGCTGGCAGGTAGAGGGAGTTGGAGGCCTCCTCTGAGTTCTGGCTCTTTGGGCATTATACAGTTTTCAGGCTTTGATCTTTCAGTGGGTCCTGCCTTGCTGACCTGTGCAATGGGAGATGAGCATTTGCCCTACGTGTTGTCATCTGCTCTTAACAGAACTTGAACGCAGGCAATGGTAAGCCTCACAAACCTTGATCGCAGACCTCGAGCAAAGCCCCACGTCCCTTTTGCTTGGGATCCTCACCGCTTCTCATCTGAAGGCACTGGTGGTAATGCAGATTTTTTAAATAACTGGTTTGAGAAGACCTGGGAGCTTAATGTTGTGTCTTAAAACTTATATTCTAATAATATATTGTAGGCATATTTAAATAATAGTCCCTGAACAAGAACGGAAACAATTATGTGGGGTCAGGTCCAAATGATGCAGCCTTTTGGGTGTAAGTCGCTTTTGGATCGGCATTCCAAATCAAGTTGTCTGTGTCATGAAGCGGTGTTTGGCTTCATCCTTCACCCTTGTCCTTGCGTGTCAGTGGCGATATAATCAATGGGACTGACTCCCAAGAGTCTTTGTTCCTGGGAGGGAGGTGTTGAGCACCCACACATCTGAGGCCATATGCTTCTGGTATGTGAATCCCCAGCATTGCCTTTTCCTTAACAATACTCCTGCCAATCTGCCGTTTCCATTTCTGCTCCCATACATAAACTTCCTTAAGTGCATACTGAAAAATAGGTCCAGTAAGATTTCTGATGGACTCCAGCAGTGGTGACTCGTTTCCTTTGAAATGCATGGCAGCATGCCAGGTTCTAAACAGTTTGGTGTTTCCCCGATGGAGGTACCACGGATCCTCTATGGCGGTCTGCATTGGCAGGCAGAAGCCTCTTTCCTTGGACAAATGTGGATCGCTGCTCCTGTTCTTAGCTCCCCTGAATGTTACGACTTCTTCTGTTTCTTTGGCCAGCCAGTGCCTGGCAGGATGTCCATCCCTCCTTTCCCTCCCAGAACATGATTCTGTGGCAGGATCGTTACCTTGCCAGCACTTCCACTTTCTCCCCCGTATCTATGCAGATATGATCCCGGGTGGTTGTGGTGGGGATACCCTTGAATTTGCAAAGGGAATTCTTATTTAGTACGTTTTATAGCCTGCTGCTTCTTTAGCTTGCAAGGAAGCTGCATATTATTGTTGAAGAAGGCACATTGATTGGGGTCCCATGTTATTGAAGGAAATAAAAGTGACATAGTTCCTGCCCAGAGAGCATACATTTTGTAGACAGGATCAAATTATAAAGATTGGGTGTACTTGAGCTTATCAGTGCCTATTGAGGCCTGGTGTTTGGCGCTTGTTAACTTTGATTCACATGTGGGATCTCTGCTTTCATAATCCTTTAATTTGTGGGTTTTTAAAAAAATCTTTTGTATTGTGTAACTTGTACCATGTAAATGGTGTGTGTGTGTGTGTGTGTGTGTGTGTGTGTAGGGGGAAAACGATGTACCTTACAGAGTTCTCAGCATCTCCACTGTCTCTAATTTATGTGCTTTGCATAGCAGAACTTCCCGGATGACGTAGGCTCCTGCCTACACAAGCTCATGCTAGAATACATTTGTCAGCCTTTAAGGACAAAATCATCTCAGAAGTTCTGCTGTATGTGGTATATAAGCCCCATTGAAATGTTTGGGGGCTGTGTAGGAGAGGAGGCCACGGGGTTCCTTGTTGAGATTTTCTTTTATTGTTTTTCCAAAAGACCTACCTATCTCTGCTTCTGGTAGTAGTGTAACTGAGCACTCCCTGGTTTATTTGCTTGTGTGAACAGTGCAGACACTGTTCTAAACATGTTGATATGCACAAACTAGTAGATATGAGCAGATCTTAAGAACTCCCACCATATGCCATTCCAGCTGGGAAATACAAGCATGAACTTTGCTCCAGAACATGGTGCGACACCAGAAATCTCGAGTCTCTTTTGGCGATCTTAACTGTTAGCTTTATGCTGCATGCGGGCGCATTTGCTTGCACATGTCTCATAATAGCAACATAAGAGGTTTCAGACCGTTAGCCTGTCCTTCTCAGTCTTGTCTACTACTCTGACTTATAGCTGCTTTTCAAGGTCTCAGGTAGGGAGGGCCTTTTCCCATCCCCTGCTGCCTCAAAAGTTGGGGTTTGGGCCTGGATGCTTCTGCATGCAAAGTGCCTGCTTCCCTGCGTTCCTCTTCCCTGTGCTTCCAGCTCTTTGAAAGTTAGCGTAACCCAGCGGTTTTGAGACTGAGTGCTGAATGCAGACACCTTTAATTCAAATCTCCCCTTCTGCTATAAGGTTACCAGGAGCTTTTGGGCAAGCCACTATTCTGTCAGCCTCTGACTACCTTAGAGAGCTGTACCAAGAATTGTTGAGATGATGTTGGGAGAGGGCCTTCTCAGCAGTGGCCCCACACCTGTGGAACAAACTCCCACCAATGATCCGCCATGCAGGCTTTTAAGAAGGCCTTAAAACATTTTATTTTACTATGGCCTTCTCTTAAATACTGTTTTGCTGCTGTTACCGTTGCTGTTTTATTACTAGTTTTTAATGTTAGCTTTTATTGTTTTAATTGATATTTTACTTTTATGTTTTTATTGCTTTTAACGTGTATACTGTTTTTATATATGGTTGTTTTTATATGTGGTTGTAAGCCGCCTTGGGAGAGCTTCTTCCCTGAAAGGCGGCTAAGAAATGTTTTAAATAAAATAAAATAAATAAATGTTCTCTGCTGATACAAAAGTCTTTGCACACTTCCAGTTGCTTAGGAATTTCCCCTTGTGCCTAGAGGTCATGTAGAAGCCCTTTCTGAGATTCCCTCCCCATTTGGAACTGGGCCATTGGGTATCAGAGCAAAGTTATTTTCTTTAGTAGCACCGCCCCCCTTCCCTGCCTGTGGACCTCCTGGGACAGATGAGTTTGGCCATCTTGCTCCAAGAAGAAGTGTTTAAACTGTTTTAGTGCCAGCCTAGATAATAAAAGGCTTCCTAATGCGGACCGTAGTGAACAGTCATTAGAACTGTCTTCTAGGGGGTATCTGCCCAGTTTTATATTGGCTTTTAAGGTTTTAATACGTTTTTTAAAAAATTGTATTATATTTTTATTGCTTTGTGTTGGATCAATTTTTGGCTGAAAAGCGGGATGAATATAAAGGACACAGGACAGTTTGTGCTTCTACTGAAAGAGGAGAGCCTTCCCCACCCCCATCCCCTGGCTAAAACAAACAAAAAGAGGTATTTTAAAGTAGCTGAGTAAAATTCCGAATGCCAAAAAGTTGAGCAGTCAGACGTTAGTTCTTTAGTTCCACAGAAGGTCCAGCTACAGGAGCACTCTGGTATTCTAAAGCTGGGATTTCAGAGAGAAAGGAGAGTAAAAGTGGAAAGAAGTTTGCAAATTTAGGATCTACAAGTCCGGGGACCAAATATAGAATCATAGAATAGTAGTGTTGGAAGGGGCCTATAAGGCCATGGAGTCCAACCCCCTGCTCAATGCAGGAATCCATCTTAAAGCATCCCTGACAGATGGCTGCCAGCTGCCTCTTGAAGGCCTCTAGTGTGGGAGAGCCCACCACCTCCCTAGGTCATTGGTTCCATTGTCGTACTGCTCTAACAGTCAGGAAGATTTTCCTGATGTCCAGCCGGAATCTGGCTTCCTGTAACTTGAGCCCATTATTCCGTGTCCTGCATTCTGGGATGATCGGGAAGAGATCCTGGCCCTCCTCTGTGGGACAACCTTTCAAGTAGTTGAAGAGTGCTATCTTGTCTCCCCTCCGTCTTTTCTTCAGGCTAAACATACCCAGTTCTTCCAGTCTTTCGTCATAGGGCTTTGTTTCCAGACCCCTGATCATCCTCGCTGCCCTCCTCTGAACCCCCTCCAGCTTGTCTGCATCCTTCTTGAAGTGTGGTGCCCAGAAATCTGTGGCGTTCCCATGAACATGAGTTGATGCTGGCCTGAATAGGTCTTTGGTGTGATCCAGCAGGGCTCTTTTTGCTAACCACGTACACCACCTTGAAGGAAGGGCAGGGTGAAAGTGTGTTAAAAACAAAATAGTAACAGAGAAGAAGTGTCTGTACTTTGTGGCTACTTTGTTCAAAAATGTTGCTGTTTTTTTCAGAATGATTGTGGAACCTTATGGTTCTAACTGTATTGGGTTAACATCAGTCTTGTGACATACTGTGATTTATTTTAATTTTTGTGTGTGTGCTTTAATCAACAATGTCCGCAGAAGAGTTCTGTGTAACTCAAAAGCTCACTTCTAACATTTTAGCATTAGGACATCACTGGTTCTGTATCTTTTGTTCTGCCAGACAACAGGACTATAAAGGCTGGGGGATTTCAGCATTGATTTTTGTATCACGTGGCTCTTTCAATGGGGATGTCACGGTTGTTGTTTAAATACAAGGGGCAGGAGAGATGCTTAAATGTGAAGTGTTTCTGTGGCAAATGGAAGGGGTTTTCCGTTGTGGGTGCATTTGAAGGCAGGCAGAGGCCAGGGACCCTTGCAATAGAAAAGTTTGATGGTTTTTTTTTTGTTTTTGTTCTAGAGGTCAGTATTGATGAGAGGGGAAAAGGGGCACGAAGGCTGCTTTATTTTCTGCCAAAGGTCAGGGCAGGGGGTCCGTCAACCTGAGAGGCAAATACTTGCTGACCCATGAACACCAATCTCTTTCCCCCGTCCCTTTCACCCTTATTGCAAGGAGACTTTCTCATTTAAATGTCAGCTGCCTCTCCACATTGAGGAGCTGGTTAATGACAAATTGGTTGCTCAGCCCGAAGAAGCTGTCGTTACTTATTGGGCGATGGCTGTGGGGTCAGTGGGGATGGCGGCTTTTGGAAAAGGGGCCGATGGAGCATCCGTGTTGTTTTCTGGCACCCTAAGGTGCTCTAAAATTAAGCTGTGGGTGTTCTTTGAAAGGCGGAACCAGTTCTGCTAGGAGTCAGTTATGAAATGAGATAGCCACAGCTGGGCTGTGGTGGGAACCCACCTTGAGGGGAAAATGTTCTTAATCCATCTTAGATTAAAAAGTACATCAGTTTTTACATGACTAGTACTATCTAGCTGTACTTACCCATTTTGATGTGTCAATCAGCGGTGCCATCTGACAGCAGGGCTGTTACTGTATCTGTGGCTTTCCATTGATAAAATTAACTTCTTTAATTGGAATAATAGTAGTCATCTTAACACTTACTGCATTATGGAGTGTTCAAAATGCGTCATGTTGGGCCCGTTTGCAATCCATGACAGCCGACCATGGCTTAATTTACCCTCAACCCCGGCTGCCTGGGTTCGCATGACACGGCAAGCCACGGCAAGCTGGGCGCCATGAAAAAATGGTGCCCACCATGATGTGATGGCCCGCATGAATAATGAAGCCATGGTGGGCTGTTGTGTCATGAGAACCAGGTCATGAACTCAGTAAGTGGGAGCTGACTTTGATCAGGCTAGCTAAGGATGGGGGAAGTTTGTGGGAGTCCCACTGGACTCTTCATCAGGCAACTTGTTGCTTTCCAGCTTTCACTGGATGATAATTGTTCTAGAGCAGGCCTGTAAATGTGCCCCTTGCCAGATTACCTGGAGGCTGGTTTTGTTCACTACATGCGAGTAGGCTGAGAAACTGGATTATTTTCCCCCCTTTTAGGCCATAAATGACTAGCAAGGATCCACTGTGGTGTGGTGTTGAGAATGTCAGACAAGGACTGGGGAGACCCAGATGCAAATCCTCGTTCAACCATGAAGATGACTGAGTGAACCTGGGCCAGTACTTTCAGACCTTCCTCGCAAGGTAGTTGTGAGGATAACATGGTGGGAACCATACACCGCTCAGCTTTCCTCAAGTCCCTACCATGATGGATCCCCTGCCTCTTCTCCAGCTTAGCTGAGTTCCAAAGTTCAGCCCAACTAGAGGGAAGGGCCTCAGCCACCTCTGGAGCTGACTGTTTGAACAGAGTGTGGCAAAACCCTCCGAGCTGGGCCACTGTTACCACCATCCATCTGTGCCTCCACCTCAGATACAATCATCATCATCACATAGTTATTGTTTTAAAAGTGGTCCAGAGGCAATTGCCCTAAGGCAATAATCTGCAGCTGCTCAGGCCCAGAACCCATCTTGAGCCATCACCTGCAAAGTTGAACCTACTCCTAATTTTTCTCTGGCTGGGTCCCTCCCTGTAGAGTTGTATGGCAACTCTAATGAGATTATGGGGTTATGTTATGGAGGGCAGTGGGAGTATTTGTATTTAAATAAGTAAAGGAGAAACAGAAAAGTGCAACTTTGCAACCTATTTGCATCATGCAAATTAAGAAGCTTTGCCCACATGCTCTTCATTGGTATAATTTATTCTGTTGATCATGCCGGGCAGAAGGCAGCAACAGGTGCAGGGCTCCAAATGCTAACTTGCCTCCTGAGAGCTGGAAGTCCTACTGAGACTAGAAACCTCTTTAATGAACGCAGATTCTCAAGCATTCTGGGTCATCAGCATAAATAACATTATCTGGCAGTTTGGCACTTGCGTAGAATTTTGGAATACAGGCAGACCCAGAGATAAAGACATCGTAGTTAAATTGCTCTTTTGGGATCTACCCGTTAGGTTAGGCTGACCAGATAAAATCCAGGTCAGGGCTCATGTAACTTTAACAGTTGTAGAGAAAAGGAAATTTCAGCCAGTGTCATTTGTATGCAATTAGTTCCTGGTGATATTCCCTCTTCATCCCAACAGTTAAAGGTGCAGGCACTATACTAGAGTGACCATATACAAAAAAAGGCAGGGCCCCTGCAACTTTAATTGGTGTGATGAAGAGGGAATTTCACCAGGAACTAATTGCATACAAATGACACTGGCTGAAATTCCCTTGTCTCTACAACTGTTAAAGTTACATGAGCCCTGACCTGGATTTTATCTGGTCACCCTACATTAGGTAGAATAATACCTTTTCTTAGAACTTTTGTTGGTATATGGAAGCCTTTGACCCTTCATTGGGCAGCTTTCTGCAATGATGGTGCCCTCCAGATGTGGTGGGCTGGCTGAGGCTGATTGGAGTTGTAGTCCGATACACTGAGAGGGTACCAATTTGGGAAGGCTGCTCTAGAGTTTGCAGCAGCACTTTGCCCCTCGGTAGTTTTAGTCTTATTCAACCTTTAGCATGTACAAACGTGTTCTGCAACCAGTTGACATGTGCCTGCTGAGCCCAGAAATGCGCCAGGTTGCAAGATAGTGAATTCTTTTAGTACAGGCAGTCGATTTCACTCTGGGCAGGATTTCTACGTAGGATGGGACAAGTCTGAGCAAACCTTGTAGTGAAGGATATGACCAGGTGCAGAGCTTTCTCTTTAAGAGTTTACTTCCATGCATTTTGCATGTCTGCTGCGTGAGAGTGCTTGGCAGGCTGATAGATTCCTGTGAGTGAGGAAGAGGCTGTCCTGTGAAGGTTGATTGTGCAAATGAGTTTGGGGGCCAGGTGCCGCCTTCCTGTGCCTGCTCTTGTTGGCCTAGTGCAATCTCTGTTGCAAGAAGGGACACACCTTTTTGTCTTCTGAAGGAATGGGGCAATAGTCCAGTTCTTGGAGGAATGGCATTGCTCTTGCAAGCTTTGCCTACAAAATGTGCTCTGTCAGGTTCAGCATGAGGGGTCTCTAAGGGAACACACTTGGTTGCCGACAAGGGCCCAGATCCTCCCCTCCAATGCTCATCATTAATTCTGGAGAACTGGGTTGGTAAAACTTCCTTGGATTGTTCAGTTTGGGGCTGCAGATGGATGCTTCCCCACCTTAGAGTACTCTCTGTATTTATCGCCCAAGAAGACAGCACTGTTGCTGAACCAGATCAAAAACGGCCAGCCAGACGCCTCTTGTAGCTCAGGGCATAGAGATGGTGGCCTTCCCCTGCCATTTGTCTCCAGCTTCTGGTAGACGCTGCTTCTGGACATAAAAAGTTCTGTTTATGCATCATCATGGCTGATGGCCACTTATATCCATACCCTCCGTGAATTTGTCTCCCTCCCCATCCTTTTAAAACCATCTAAGCTGGTGGCCATTCTACATTTCTGTCGGTATATTTGTATAATGGCTTTTTCAGCTGAAACAATTTTGAAGGCAGATGTCAACATTAAAAATGAAAGGCATTAAAACAACAATTAAAAACATAATACACAAATCAATCCACAATCATCATTTTACCGTCGTGGGCTGCCTAACGTAATTATCCATTGTGTGAAGAAGGACCTCCATGTGTTTTGAACCTACTGATAAGAAAACAAGAGCATTAGGTGAAGCAGTTCAGTCTTACCTCTTTGACATGCGGCTGGTTCACAACCTGAAAGCCATGGCCTGTTCTAGGGATGCTGGGTGGGTTGTAAACCACACTACCCACCCACCGCTGCTGGGTTCAGACACCATGACAACCTGTGCCTGGTGACAGTAATGATGTTAACTAGATAGCTTGCGACCATCGTGTGTTTGGGGAGGGAAAATAAGCAACCCTGGTTTATTTTCCGTCCGTGATTGTGGGAACCCACCCGTGACGTGTTCTATGTGCAAGAAGGACCTCCCCACCCCGAATGCTGAAGAGAAGAATTGAAACATGACACACAGACCCGACACACATTCCCCCTGCCGTGTGGTGATAATAACGTTGACTTACCTTACGTGGAAGCTGAATCACGGAAACACACTAAAAAACGCCAAGTCTTCCTTGGCGGACATGTGCTGGGGGGCATGTACTCATGGCGTGTTTGAAGGTACGTGTCTCGCTTTTCTCACTCTACGCCAGCATAGCCCTGGTGAACGCAATTGCTGCCCACATGGTTCCCCTTCCTTCCTTCCTGCGTGCGTTTTCTCTTTCCCCTGAAATCCCACCTCCTTTGAGGAAGGCTTCCCCGAAGTTGACACGCGGGAGAAGCTGCAAAGTGCCGTCCCCTGCTGCAGTGGAAGCTGCTCGGCCTTCGCCAGGGAGGCAGTGCTGGGTCAGTGGAGCAAGGACCGCTCCGGGCCCATCTTTGGCTGCTGGCTCTGGCAGGTGAGAGCTCCAGAGGGAGGGAGGGAGGCAGCTGCGAAGAAGCCCATCCCATCCCTCTTCCCCCTCCTCCGCCTCCAGGCTGCGAGGGGTGGCGTTCCCTCCTCTGCCTCTGTGAGGCGGGCAGGCAGGCAGGCGGGCGGGCGGGTGGAGGGAAGGCTGGGCATGCCTGTCACGTCCACCCTGTTTGTTTCTTGGGGAGGGGGAAGAGGGCTGGGAGCTCAGCAGTATGATAATGACTCTAGCGTCTGGCAGGAGAAAAGCCCCTGATTGCACCAGGGTGTCTGTAGCGCAGCTTCAAGGAGAACGAGGCAAGATGGCTGCTTGGTAGCGATGGAGACTCGCTGGGGCTGAGGAGGGCTGGGGCGAAGCTCTTCTGGGGTGGGGGGAGAGGTGGACGCTCCAGGAGGGAGAAAGGGCAGCCAGCCAGCCGAGTGGGAAGGTGGTGTGGAAGGAAAGGCTCAGCAAGGTAACGCATCGAGTCCTTTCTCGTGTTTATGCCCAAAGAGCTTTTTAAAATGCATGGTCGCCCCCCCCGCGCCCCCCCCTCCTCCTTCCAAGAGGGTTATTCTAAATGGAGGGTGGTCATTTAAATAGCCCACCACAGGCCTTGCAAATAAAAGCTTCCTCTTGTCTCTCGCGTGGTAGATTTTTTAGCTTCAACTGCTTTTTATCATTAGTTTTGATCCTGGGTTTTCCCCTTTTCATTTCCCTTTTTTGCAGGTGGGAATAAAGGACAATAAAGACACCGGTGCCCAGGGGCGAGGGTCAGCAGGAGAGGTACTGTTTCTTGTCATCCTTTTCAAAGATAAAAGTGGGGGAGAATTGGGAGGGGGCAGCTTGAACAGGGAAGCTTTTGTGTCCATTTTTAGTGTTTTTTTAAAAAGCATGGTTGTCTGATTTCTGAGGCTTTTGTGTCCTCTGCAGTTGCATACATGTCATCCCCCCCCCAGTGTTTCTCTAGTTCTGAGGCACATCCCAAAAAGTGATCTTTACCTTGGGCTTGTGACGGGCAAGTGTGACCTGCTTTCTCTTCCCCCCCTCCATCCAGATTCTCTGTATATCAGGTAAAATTAGCCAAGGAGACAAGGCTCTTAGAAGCGGGTGTGACATCATCCTGACGTAACCATGGCGACTGCCTTAACCTTTCTATGATGTGGTTTGATGGCCGCTTGCTAGGAGGAGCACAAAGCAGCAGTTTTGGGTTCCGTAATTTTGGGGATACGTCCAAAGGCTTGTGCAGTTTGGCCATTTGACAGTTTGCTACATGGATCCGTGCAGAGAGTAACTTAGCAACAGAATCATGGCTTACTTTCTGTGTGTCCCGAGAGTCCAGTCTCATGGGCTGTTAGGTTCAGAGAGCAGGGCTCCGTGGGAAAATCCCTGGGAGTCGGCAGTTACAATGATGATGAAATACCAGACTCAGTACAGCCGCTCGTGGCAGTTGGGTTGTCTTGGTAAATAGATGTGTGGGGAGGGGAAAACATGGGCTAACTTTTGTGATCACTTTGTAAGAATGCTGTGCAGAAATTTTAATTGATGATGTCAGGACTGCAGTCCTCTGAACAGCACCAGATATGTAGGGTGTATCTCTGTAGCCAAGCCATGCCTGTTTACCAGGGCTTTGAGCCAGGCTATTTCTTACACTTACTTCTGGATTAGCAAGGCCAACTTTCCCAGCGGGCACATAGGGTCAAATAATTTGGTGTTGAAAGTTGGTGTTCATGGAAGCATAGGCGACCATGCTGGTCCCACACCCACGCAAACAGCAACATGGTAGAGCATTTTTACTTTAGCACCTAAAATAGTGAGAAGGCTTTTAAGTTCTTCAGAATAATTCATCAGGCAGGCTGTTAAATAAAATAGGGTTGAGGAGAGAAAGCTGGAAGTGGTGAGGTTTCTCTCGAAGTCTGCAGTTTAAAGCAACCTTGAGCAGGAATGTAGGTGGAGTTCTGCAGACATAACCTGATCAGCCTGTTAAGGTGCAAGACAGGTTGTAAGATGCACCCAGGGCTATTGGGACATAAAACCTGTACTGATGCTTCTCACCCACCTATTTTTGAGAATATGAAATCTAGTATTTATTCAGTTCTGTCTCAAGTCCTACATTGAACACACAGATCTCTTGGGAGGCAGGGAACAAAACCTACGTTGCAACATGGTAGTGTTGATTTATCATAATGCTTTGGTGGTACACTAGTTGAAAAGTCAGTTGGAGCCAAATTAGGGAGAATTACCCTGGTAGGAGGGTAGCTAACCCCCAGAAAAATGTCCCATCTTCAGGTGACAGAAAATAATGTTATTCCAGTTTCAGGAGTTCTTTGCTGAATTGCTTAACTCTGCCTTTCCCACCCTGGTGCCCTCCAGATGTTGTGGACTTCAACTCCCATCAGCCTCAGCCAACTTGACCGATGATCAGGAATGCTGGAAGTTATCTGGAAGGCACCAGCTTGGGGAAGACTGGCTCAATTGTATTATTCCCAGCTCTCCACCCCACCCCCTTTTTAAACAAAATGCCTGATTAAGAATTATGAACTCAAAAGGTTTCTCACCATTTCGTGACATTTCAGCTGGTTCAAATAAAGTATTGTCCTCCTGCAGATCTTGAATATTAAAAATCTCCTGCTGGGCAATTGGAGCTGCGCCTGTTTGGAATGCTGGGTTAATCCATCCATGTGAAATGCTTGTGACCGGACCTCAGAAAACACTCCATTTGGTCCTTCTGGCACTTGTGAAATTAGTGAACATGTGGGGGAGGGCTTGCGTTTTATATACGCTTCCTCTTCTTCTGATCTTCCTTTTTATTCAGCCTGTCTTTTTGTCCACAAGGTCTGACTATGGCTTTTCAAGGTTTACTGAAACCTATTAACAGTAACAACACTTAACACTTCTACAGTGCATTTAGTGCTTCACGCACATGGATTGTTACATCCACTATGACAGGTTGGTCCCAGCTCCCACTGCCGGCCCTTCTGTCGCACCAGCTTTTGTGTTGCCCTGTTCATGCAACAGTTTCCTGGGACAGTGTCCACCGCCATGTGAGCACTAATGTTGCATGATGTTGCGCTGGTCTGAGGGACCTCTAGCGCGATGCCAACAGCATGAGCTGGTGCGTGGGGTTTTCCGGGGAATCCTCTTATGCCAGTTAACACTATGGGTGCTGCGCTAGAGGTCCCTACTGCCCCAGGACTGGACTCTGGCACTTGCATCTTAGTCCTCCCCCATTCCTTGTATTAGGAAGGGTTGAAACTTTCCGAAAGGTTCATGAGAAGGACGTGTGAGAAAGGCGGGGGGGGGGCTGAAAGAGTGGGAGCCGAAAGGAGAAGCAGCGATGGTGGTGATGGCTGTCCAGAGGGATGAGTGATAAGAGAAGTTGTTGAAGACAGGAAGGGCAATGAAGAGAGAGGCTTCTTGGGGAGAGGCTATGGCTCAGAGGTAGAGTACCTGCTTTGCATGCAGAAGGTCTCAGGTTCGATCCTCGGTGTGCCCTGCCTGAAACCCTGGACAGCCACTGCTGCCAGTTAATGTCGACAATTCTGGATTGATGGACCAATGGCCGGACACTCCGTGTATGGCAGCTCTCTACATTTTTATGAATCGGGTGCACAGTGGCGAGGAGTTGCAGGTGTGGGGACGGAGGGGACGTTTGGCTGCAGGCTTCTATTGAGTGATTTTGTGTCAAGGTTCATTTGTGTTAATTTTATACACAACTTGAGGAGTGGTTAAAATGTTAACTTACTGGAGTTATAGGAAAATATAATGTGTGGGTCAGTAACCCATTGGATTGCCTGATCAAAGGAGTCGGGGAAGATTTCGTTCTGTTGGTTCTTTTGGGTGTCTTTTAGGATCTCTGTGCAAACGATGGAACTAAATCCCTCAAAATCTGGTTTTAATTCTGGAAATTATTCTGACCTCCTGCAGTAAGAACTATGTTTTAGAAAAATAAAAATGGGAATGCTTTTGAAATACTACAAAAGATCAAAAGTTGGATTAAAAACAAAACCAATTAACATAAATATTATGCCATTGCTTGTCAAACATTTTCAGTTGATCTGTCACGATTCAGTATACAATGAACAGTCTCCGTTGGTCAAATAATAGGAGTCCTGCCTGATTTATTCCTTCCCAGTGATGTTTGTGAAAGGCCAACTCATTTACTAATATAGTTTGTCAAATTTCACACAGTCCAAGTAACACATCGTGTTTCCCAATATGCAATATGCAAACTACGACCTGCTCTTACCAACCAATGGCCCACACTATGTAGTTCTTACACTTTCTAAGCCTGCTCCTCCAAGATAAACTCATTTTGCAACCATTCTGTCATATGCACAGGGAATCCTTTATTTGGGGAGGGATCTTTCCAAACTGAAGGATATCCTTCTCTTTTCTGGTGTATGACACTCTAGCAAAGGGATGGCAGCTGAATAGTTTGATATTTTGTGTGGAAGATGACTGGATACCTAGTTACTGCCCTCTGCCTGATTGCCTGCTCCTTTCTGTGAGGTCTTCAGATGGATCCTTAGAAGAGGAGGGCAACGAGGATGATCAGGGGTCTGGAAACAAAGCCTTATGAGGAGAGACTGAAAGAACTGGGCCTGTTTAGCCTGGAGAAGAGAAGACTGAGGGGAGACACAATTGCACTCTTCAAGTCCTTGAAAGGTTGTCACACAGAGGAGGGTCAGGATCTCTTCTCCATCAACTCAGAGTGCAGGATGCTGAATAATGGGCTCAAGTTACAGGAAGCCAGATTCCGGCTGGACATCAGGAAAAACTTCCTGACTGTAAGAGCAGTACGACAGTAGAACCAATGACCTAGGGAGGTGGTGGGCTCTCCCACACTAGAGGCCTTTAAGAGGCAGCTGGACAGCCATCTATCAGGTATCCTTTAAGGTGGGTTCCTGCATTGATCAGGGGGTTGGACTCCATGGCCTTATAAGCTCCTTCCAACTCTACTATTCTGTGATTCTATGATTCTAAGATACCCCTTTCTTACATCTTGAACAGCAGTCCAGTTCTCCTCTGCTTCGGCATTGTTGCTAAATTAAACTTCTTTCCCAGATTATCAAACTGAGAAATGGTATATCTGTGAAATAACAGCAGCATACAAATACATCTGTATGTCTTTTCTAGTGTGTGTGTGTGTGATGTTAACTAGTTCTAATTGCTTCCAGCACCTGTGTGATTCCATTTGGTATGCAACAACTTACGAACTAATATCAGGGTGGCTCCTGCAGCCCGTCCCTACTGCCCGTTCTCAGGAAGCACAGACTTATCGAAGGCATGGTTGTGATGCTTTTTATACCAGTGGTGATGAAAAGGTTGCAAGTTTGTAACTAGCTAGTCTGGATTTCAAAAGGGGTGGGGGAGAGCTTGGTTTTCCCATTCATGGATGCCTAGTCCCCCATGGGAGGCATGGGAGTTAGTTTAATGAAAGGGAGAGAAAGAAACAGTGAATTGATGGTGATTACTATGTGGATGTGAGAAGCAGCAACAATAGTATCCTCCTACTCATTCATTTGGGCACTTATGAATCAAGCAGGTAGCTTTTCCTTCCCACCCTTCTCTCTCTCTCCACCTCTCTTTTGCAAGCTCAGATTGATTTGATGGAGTGGTCATAGATGAAGTTGCCTTACACAATCCAGCCCAGATTGTCTACTCCAGGAGTGGGCAATTTGAGGCCCTCCAGGTGTTTTGGGCCACCCACTCCCATCAGGCCTCACCAGTATAGTCAGTGGTGAAGGACATGGAAGTTGGTAGATCAAAACATCTGGAGAGCCACAAGTTGCCCACCCCTGCTTTGCTCTGAGAGGCAAAGGCTCCCTAAAGTCCCAGGTAGGGCTCTTTCCTAGTATTTGCTCCTTGAGACCCGTTGACCTGGACGAGTTACCAAGCATTGGACTTGGGACTTTATGGACACAAACCAGGTGCTCCTTCACGAACCTACAAACCTCTGTTATGAACTGTTGTACACAGGCAGGGAACCAGTACAGGATGGAACTGTAATGTTGGTGGTAAAACCACAAGTTTTATGCCCAGGTGATTCTGTGGTGAGAGGAAGGAGGGTGTGTGTGCTTTAAGATCAAAGGCTTGATTTAGTTGCAAAAAGCCATTAATTTTTCACTTCAGGGAGATTTCCCATCTTGCAATCCAGCTCAGAGCAAGCTATGTACATTACAGCAAGCAAGTAGTACTCTCTGGACAAGTAGAGCCAGCTATTAGATTTCTTCATCAAGGACAAGTAGAAGGGTGTGTGTGTGGGAGAGAATGTGTGTGTGAGATACATCCCCACAGCCTATTAAATGGGTTCATGTATGTACTTGAGTGCAGAATGTAATGTGGGGCCCAGTAATCAGAAGCTAATCTGAGAATCAGTTTTGATTTGTTTTGTCAAAAACCAGTTGCAGGCATATCTTCCCAACTCTGTGGGCAATACCTGGAGGAGTTTTGGAAGCTTAAAAGCAAAAGAGAGAGGGAGAATGTTCCCTTCCAGTGGTTTTTCTGCAGAGGATTGTGTTGGATCTGTCAGGAACAGTTTTTCACTCCTGCGTTGGCGCTGCCTCTCATTCTGGCTTCCCAAGGTCACAAATCCATTCAGATCTGCAGCAGCACGCTGAAGAGGGATGTGCCTGGTCTTAGAGCGCTGGAGCAACTGGAGGAGCAGCCTTCTGCTCCTGCTAGCGTGGAGATGGGGCCTTCTGAAGTAGTTGGCAGCTGAGACTCGCAACTGCTTCCTGCTGCCCACCTGCACGTGGCGTTTAGGGTTACAAACATTGCAGGCCATGCGTACACCGCCCTGTGAATCAGTCAACCCTGGCACAGTCTTAGAGCTTGCAGACTGTAGGTGAGAATCAATGAGGATGGCAAATTGGTAACAGATAACAAAGAAAAGGCCAAAGTGCTCTATTCCTACTTTGGCTCAGTCTTCTCCCAAAAGCGGGTCTTTGACCCCCCCTGGAAAAAGTGAAGTACAAGCTGTCAGGGAGGATTGCAGTTTGAGATTGATAAACAAACGGTCAAGGAACACCTAATTTCTTTGAATGAGTTCAAATCTCCAGGGCCCGACGAACTGCATCCTAGAGTAATAAACGAACTTGCAGAATAACTCTCAGAACCACGATCAATTATCTGTGTGAAATCATGGAAGACGGGTGAATTACCGGATGAGTGGAGGAGGGCTAATGTTTACCCTTTTTTAAAAAAAGGGCAAACAGGAGGAACCTGGGAACTACAGACCAGTTAGTCTGACATCCATCCCTGGGAAATTTTTGGAGCAGATTATAAAGAGGTCAATCTGTAACCATCTTGAAAACAATGCAGTGATCACTAGAAGCCAGCATGGATTTGTCAAGAACAAATCCTGTCAGGCTAATCTGATCTCATTTTTTGATCGGGTAATCTCTCTTGTGGACTGTGGGAATGCTGTGGATATAGTATAACTTGACTTCAGCAAAGCTTTTGACAATGTGTCCCATGACATTCTGATTCACAAACTAGTGAAAAGTGGGCTATATGGAATAACTATTAGGTGGGTCCACAGTTGGCTACAGAATCAGACTCAAAGAGTGCTTATGAATGGTTCCTTCTCAAACTGGGGGGAGGTAACAAGCGGGGTACTGCAGGGCTCAGTCTTGGGCCCAGTGCTCTTCAACATTTTTATTAATGATTTGGATGAGGAGGTGCAAGGAATGCTTATCATTTGCAGACGACACAAAATTGGGTGAGATCGCTAATACCCTGGAAGACAGGAACAAACTTCAAAGTGATCTTGAAAGACTGGAGCGCTGGGCTGAAAACAACAGGATGAAATTCAATAGGGAGAAATGCCAAGTTCTACACCTAGGAAAAAGAAACCAAATACGCAGTTACAAGATGGGGGATACTTGGCTCAGCAATACGACAAGCAAGAAGGATCTTGGAATTGTTGTAGATCACAAGCTGAATATGAGCCAACAGTGTGATGTGGCTGCAAAAAAAGCAAATGCTATTTTGGGCTGCATGAATAGAAGTATAGCTACCAGATCGCGTGAGGTACTGGGTCCCCTCTATTCAGCACTGGTGAGGCCTCATCTTGAGTATTGCGTCCTGTTCTGGGCACTGCAATTCAAGAAGGATGCAGACAAGCTGGCGCGTGTTCAGAGGAGGGCAACGAGGATGATTGGGGGTCTGGAAACAAAGCCTTATGAGGAGAGAGTGAAAGAACTAGGCATGTTTAGCCTGGAGAAGAGAAGATTGAGGGGAGACATGAGAGCACTCTTCAAATACTTGAAAGGTTGTCACACAGAGGAGGGCCAGGATCTCTTCTTGATCAATCCAGAATGCAGGACATGGAATAATGGGCTCAAGTGACAGGAAGCCAGATTCCGGCTGGAAATCAGGAAAAACTTCCTGACTGTTAGAGTAGTACGACAATGGAACCAATGACCTGGGGAGGTGGTGGGCTCTCCCACACTAGAGTCCTTCAAGAGGCAGCTGGACAACCATCTGTCAGGGATGCTTTAAGGTGGATTCTTGCATTGAGTAGGGGGTTGGACTGGATGGCCTTATAGGCCCCTTCCAACGCTCTACTATTCTATGATTCTAAGAAAACAAGGGGAAGGAGCATTTCCCCTTTTCCAAGGTCCACTTCCTGAGATGATGATATTACCAAAGCTTGCCTTGATCACAGCAGCCTTCTTTACCTGGTTTGTTTGGCTGATCTGGAGGTGATGGAAGGCACCTGTGCGCTTGATTCTCCTGCAGGGTGATGACTGTGACTCTCTTGCACAGTGGCGATCAGTGGAAGCTGGCCACCCCCTCCCCCCTTGTATGGGGAAACTGTTTAAGCACGGCCACTTTGTACATTTTCCCCCCTTTTTGCTGAAAAAGGAGTATGAGAGGTTGGGGGAACGGAGAGGCAGAGGGAAAGAAATGCTTTACACAAAAATAAGCCGGGCCAGTTGTGGTGAGCAGAACTACCTAATAAGTGGTGTCCCCTAGAGCAGGGGTCCCAACCCTTTTAGGCCCATGGGCATGTTTGGAATGCTATTGGAAGGGCTGTTCCACACTCTCTTTCCCTTCCTTAGGATCAACCATCCCAAACCATCTCTCTCTTTCCCTGTCAAAATCACCCCCAGAAACAACTTCTCTCTCTTTCAGAATCACCCACACACACACAACCTCCCCTCTTTATTTTGCTCTACCCACAAGCACATAAGTGATTCATCTGCCATATTCATGTCCTTTCTTTGTCTTCCTCCCCACTCTGTTCACTTCACTGCCCTCCCCATTGCCCAAGCCTGACATTTAGGGTCCCTTTTTCTTTTGCAATTTTAAAAAAAAAATTGTTTGGGAGGGGGCTGAGTGCACTGCAAAGTGAGGTCCTAGCCTTCAGCGGCCCATCCTCTTGATTTCGGTTGTGTGCCTCTGAGCTCATGTGGGAAAGAGGACAGGTGACTGGAGGCCAGTGCTTCACCTGGCAGTGTGTGCCTGGACACCCTATAGCGTAAAGTCTTAACCCCGCCCCCAAATCGGAAGGGCTTGGAGTGCGATATTCGTGGGTCCTGCAGGAGATGGTCTTTGGGTGCAGTCGTGGACCATGGCTGCCATGTGGGGGAAGATAACCCTTGACCCAGCCCATTTGGAGACCACAGTCAACATGGAAGGTGTTGCTTGAATGGAAGATGGGGCCCTTCTAAGCTGTATTTTACTTGCAGCCCCCCCCCTCCCCAAAGCTTTAGCACGTCAGGAACAAGCCGTGCCTCCTCCTCCCCCCCCCAGTGGCTGCATTGGAACAGGGCCTTTTCCATCAGAGCTATTTTTAGCCTCCCATCTCCAGGCATTAGAGTCGAAAAGAGTGACGGCATCCGTCTTGTGCGTGAGCAAGATTCCCCTTGCAGCTCACGCTTGTTACTGTGGCGTGTGGAGGAGTGTGTGTGTGTGGGGGGGGGATGGGAGGAGGCCTGGGAAAGCAGGATTCAGGGTGTAGTTGGAAGTCTTTTTTCCCATTTCAAGAACCCGTCAGTATCCCCTCTGTCTCTAGCCTGTTAAATCCCTGAGCTGCTGGGAGAATATATTCCTGCTTTCGAGAGAAGAATTCCTCCAACATACATTTCTCTGAGCCCCTTCAGCTACATTAAACCTTAAAACAAACGCGAGTGCAGGTTGCTTGATTTCACAGCTGTTTTTATATTTTGGGGTGGCTCTATGTGGTGCTCTTTTGGGGTGGCGGTAGCGGCTTTGTCATGAGACAATATCAAGTCAAGCCACTGGAGACATCCTCCCCCCCCCCCCCCCGGAGATCTATTTGGATATCGGCTTGAGGGGATGGAAGGAGCTCGTTCCATCCTCTTGAGCCAATAGCCAGCTGGATAGTGGGGTGGGGGCCAAGGGACATGCACATCCCTCTGTGGGAACATATCAAGCGCCGTAATCAGCGGTGCCCCACCCAGGGATGGCATGTGCCCATCCTGCGAAGCCCATGGGGAGCCGCTGATCATGGCACCCGACCAAGGGATGGCACAATCGGTGGCTCCGCACGCGCTACTTGGGATGGGATTCTTTCACATGCCTATAGAGCCCCGCTGGGCAAGAGCGGCAGAGGTTTCTGCTGCTTCTGCTTCACGACTCTGTAGGCATGAGAAATAATCAACAGAGCCCCACGCACGACACAATAAGCAACGATTGTGCAGATAGTCAACTCTTGCACACTGTTGATTATTTGCGTTGATTATTTCAACCGCGGCATGGAAAAGGCTTGACGGACAACACAATAGTCAAGGATTGACTGTTTAAGCAAAGGTGGACTATTTCATTAACTGTTGACTATTGTGTCGTCTGAAACCAGTCTGAAGGGTTGCTAAGTTTTTATGACCTCAGTGCAAATTAGAGGGGAAAGGTTGTTATCCTCCTGAGAGAAGGAATACTACAAAACTGTATTTTGCTATTATGTTACTTTTTAATTATCTTTTATGTGGCTTACATTAACTTCGCTGGTCTGTGACTGTAATAAATGAAATGATGCGGTTAAAAGGTCAGTTGAAACCAAATTGTGTAAGATTACCTAGTGGTTGGAAGGTATATGGAGGCCTTGGAATGTAAAGTCCTTCAGGAGGCAAAAAAATAATATCCTTCTGGTGGTAGATTCTGAATGGTTAATTGCAGTATTTTCCAACACACATAAAAACCAACGATAGCCATACTGGTCCCTGAGGAAAACATCTGAAATCCAAGGGCAAGGGGAGGAATCTACTATCTACTAATTGTCTACCATTAGACAATACCTTCATTAGTGGTTCTTCTTCCAGTCATTCCAGGTATTAGGCTCGTCTGGAGTCTTTCAACAGCTACTGGAGCATTGTTGGGTATGAAATGGGGAACCGCACAGCTGCCAGGAGAGTTGGAATGACCAATTCAATTTTGGGGCATGATTGTCTCCTTTGCATGGACTCACAACAGCAGGGGAGCCACTTCTGCAAAGTGTCATTCCTGTGCTGCCCGGAGTGTGTGAAGCGCGCATGTGTAATTGTCTGCTGGATCAGTTTGTTACTAAAGAATAAGCATATCAGATTAGGAAATGACCCTTTGATCTAATGTGGAGATATTTCTGATATTGTGGGGATGTCAGAAATCACGATTGTGTCATTCAAGAGCATATGCTTTAAAAAAAAAATTAAGATCTATTTTAAGACATCTGGTAACTTGGCATTACCACTCTTCCAAATGTTGACAGAACCATGGAAAACCCTTTTCTTGATTATCTATTATTTGCCATTCCTCTCCACCACCCCCAGAAAGAAACTCCAAAGTAGTGTTGAAAAGCTAATTCTGAAGCCGGCAGTGTTTCTGCTGTGGGAGACAGCTGGGCTAGATGTGAGCAAGAGGTCTCTTTCCAAGGCTTTTTATTCCCTTGGAACCTGCTCCGTCAAGTTCTGACTCAAACAGCTGCTGGAAGGAGTTTGGAAAGCCCAGAGGCTTGCCTGCCAGTTGGCTTTCGCCTGGACACACTTGCTTCTGCTATGCACGATGTGAATACTATGATGGGGGGGTTCAAGTTACAGTTTGGGCACCAGCATGAATGGCTGCGTTCTTGAGAAGGTCCCTCCTTTCCCCAGCAGCTCTGGGGTTGTTTTGTTTTTTTGACATTGTGGTTTCACTTTGTATTGTGCACACAGTCCACTGGATGGCAATTTGCAGTAAGATATATCAGCAAACTCCCTCAGCCTAGTAGCGTCTGAGCACCATCTGCTCTCTGAGTTCTTGGCAGAGGGCTTTTTTGGACATTCGTTGGCTTGCATTGGAGGCCGTGGTATCCTCTCTCGGCTGGTCCTGGAGATAATATATCGCCCTCATGATGAGTTGCCATTGATAATCTTCCTCTTCCTCCATGAATTTCCCTAATCCCCCTTTAAAGTTACCTAAACTAGTAACCCTCATAACATCTTGTAACAACAAAATTCCGTAAGCCGATTATGCGTTACGTAAAGAAGGGCTTTCTTTTGTCTGTTGTAAATCACTTGCCAACCAACTCCATTCAACAACCTTGAGTTCTAGTATTCTGAGAGAGTAGCCAGATCTACACCAAGCAGGATATAGCAGAATGAAAGTGGTATATAAAAGGCAGAAGTCACACCAAGCAGGGTATATGGTCTGTGCCTTATGGGCCCCAACAGTTGTCAGTGCGCTTCAATACCACTATGAAGCAGTTGTGTGGCTCCTGCCTTTTTTATACCTCTTTCATACCTCTTTCATACTGCAATATCCTGCTTGGTATAGATCTGGCCAGTGAGGGAAAACGACTCTTTTCACATTCTCTATACAATATGTAAGTCTATCTAAACCTCTGACGGTAGACTTCCTTAGTTACGTGGAGCGTGTGATGCCAACGGGGTGAGACTTCATGCAATTGGCTGGATGCATGTGGTGAGTAGGTTACAGACGTTACGGTTCTTCGGCGGAGCATCACCAGGTGGAGGTGTGTTTCAGTGGCCTCCAGCTTCTGTGGTGCTGCCACCTGGAGATATTGGGAACCAAGCTGGATGTGACATGCAGTCGCCTGCCTCTTTCCCTCTGCTCTGCTTTTCAGGTACATAAATGGAAGGGACTCTTGGGTTGTTACACTTGGGATAAGAAGCGTAACCAAGGACCTTGCATCTCTCCCCCCCCCCCCCCCATACGTGTAAAAGCTGCTGGGGAGGGGGAAAGATATTGAGTGGAGAAACAGCTGGAAGGAGCAAGCTACACAGCCCTCTCTTTCTGCTTCTCTTCCACTCCCAATTTGGGCTGCTTTTTCATTAAAATAAAATAACGTTTTATTGTATTTTAAGCTGCCGTACACATCTGCCATGTACTGTCCAATTTGGCTCTGATCCTCTGTAACATTAAACATGCAGGGCTCTGGCACAACTGTGCCTGTCACAGTCTTTACAGATCGTTTCCTGGTTGCTATGGTATATAGGAGCCACCTTTTTCTAAAAAAAGCATTTCCTCTTTTATGCACACCAGCAAAAAATGCCAAACAAATTATACAAAGTAAAAAACAAAACACACACACAAGTTCCACAGGATTTCACTTTTCTTGCTGCAGAATTTGAGTTGTTAGAGTGCACAATTTTAGTTCACCATCCACATGGCCCTGCCCTGGGACAAGGAGGAAAGTCAAAGGTGAGTTTGGCTGCGTTTCCTGCTGATGCAGCAAGCTTTTAAACAGTTGGTCTCCTTGATTCTCACCCCTTTCAAACTGACATCATGGAACCTCCAATATTGTCTGGCTTCCTCTGGGCACGCCTGCAGCCCTCTTCCAGGAAATGCAGCCAAAAGAAGACACTGTGTGTGAATTGAGCATAGCCACTGCTGAAATTTGTGGGGCTTTAAGCACTTGCCAGTTGCTTGCGCTGTTCTGAATTTTCCAAGCTTTCTTTGAAAAGCATCCAGAGCAGATTAGCAACACATGCCCTAAAAGATCCTCCCCATGCTTTGGTGGTGGCAAATGGAGCAGTCCATCAAGGCTCTGCATTCCTGTGATTGTGCTGTGTCGCCTTGCGTATCGTAAAATTGCCTTTTGATACTTGTGGAGTTCTTAGATTGCACATTTGCCCAAGGATTAAGAGGGATTTTTCAGTTGCTGACAATACTAGGGGGTGCACAGCAGGGCCAGCAAAGTAAAATGCACAATTAGGGATGTTCATCAGCCTTAGAAATAGAGTTGCCATGTTGTGCATTTCATCAACATCATCTCTGTTTGGTGCTGCATACAAATTGCCTAGCTAGATAAATCCACAAAGGTACTAGCTGACAAAATATGCTAGCCCCCACATAGCTGCACTAGTCATGAAGGGCTAGAGCAGGGCTTGAATCCCTACTAGCCATGAAGTTTACTGGATGAACATGAGCCAATCACTGTCTGTCAGTTCAACCTACTTCACAGGGCTGTTGTGTAGATAAAATGCAGAGACGGGCAACTAAAATGATCAAGGGGCTGGAGCATCTCTATGAAGGAAGATTACAGTAGCTGGGATTGTTTAGCTTGGGGAAAAAAGAGGCTCGGGGGAGACATTATAGAGATGTAAAAATTATGCTTAGTGTGAAGAATGTGGATAGGGAGATATTTTTCTCCCTCTTTCATAATACTGGAACCTGGAGTTACCCGATGAAGCTGATTGGCAGGAAATTCAGGACAGATAAAAGGAAGGACTTCTTCACACAGTGCATAGTCAAGCTATGGAATTCGCTACCACAAGACGTAGTGATAGCCATCAATTTGGATGGCTCCAAAAGGTAAATTCCTAAAGGAGAAGGCTTTCAATGGCTCCTAGTCCTGATGGCTATGTGCTACCCCCGGTATCAGAGGCAGTAAACCTATATACACCAGTTGCTGGGGAACATGGGTGGGAGGGTGCTGTTGCACCTGTGTCCTGCTTGTGGGTTCCTGGCCAACAGCTGGTTGGCCACTGTGTGAACAGAGTGCTGGATTAGATGGCCCCTCGGTCTGATCCAGTATCAGGGCTCTTCTTATGTTCTTATGACTGTTCCTTAATGGATTTTTGTGGCAAAAAAAATATGGAAAAAGGGGTGAGAAGACATAAGAGAGTTATAAGTCTGTACCCCCACCCCATGAAATTCTGTGAATAAGGCAGGCCCTTGCATGAGAAACGCCTCCTAATACCCACATCACAACAGCATTATGGCCTGTATGGCACATATTTTAATAATGCACCACTCATAAATTCCAAGGAAGTGTAACCAGATCACATTAAACTTCTCAGCATGATTTTGTCTCCTACGTAAGGAGCTTTCATGTGCTGCCAAAGTTGTGTGACAATCTGTGGCTCCATATGGGCTGCTATATCTTCCGCTTTTCTCACTAAACCTTACATCAGTCCTGTAAGGTAAGGAGGAAAGGTTATTCCCCAGTTATAGCTAGGTGAGCCCGTGAGAGAGTGCTTGACCCAAATGACTGAGTTTGGATGGGCCCAGCATTGGTGGGGCTTTGTGGTGACTCCGGCTGGAGACGGGGCTTACAAGGTGATATCAGCTTTTGGGGGACCTCCTCTTGGCCTCTTTGAAGCGCAGTTCCCAACAAAGCAATTCTTTTTCACTACTGCTGGGGGAGCGGTGGTGCTCTCACAGAGGCAGCGGTTCTTCAGCGCGGTACTGGAGCAGCCAGAGGACTGTTCCTGCTGCGAATGGATCCCTCTCTGGGTCCCTCCTCAATGGCCCCCTCAATTCATGCTCAGTTCAGACATTAGGGTGTGCGTGGGCAAACCTGGCACACACCTTACACACGCCGATGGCTGGATCAGACCAAGGGTTCATCTAGTCCAGCATTCTGTTCACAAAGTGGCCAACTAGCTGTTGGTCAGGGACCAACAAAGCAGGTTATGGTGCAACAGTACCCTCCCACCCATGTTCCCCAGCAACTGGTGTTCATAGGCCTCGGATGCTGGAGTAGAGCCATCAGGACTAGTAACCATTGATAACGTTCTCCTCCAGGAACTTATCCATCCCCCTTTTAAAGCTATCCAAATTGGTGGCTATCACTGCACATTGTGGTAGTGCATTCCATAATTTCACTATGCGCTGTGTGAAGAAGGACTTCCTTTTATTTGTCCTGAAACTCCCACCAATCAGCTTCATGGGATCTGACCCCATTGGGTTCTAGAATTATGAGAGAGGGAGAAAAATGTCTCCCTCTCCACATTCCTTACTCCATGCATAATTTTGTCCACCTCTATCATGCTTCCCCGTAGTCTCCTTTTTCCCAAGCTAAACAATCCCAGTTGTCGTAACCTTCCCTCATGGGGAAGATGCTCCAGCCGCTTTACTGCACTTTTCCCAGCTCTACAATATCTTTTTTTTTTTTTTTTTGGTGTGGTGACCAGAACTGTACACAATATTCTAAGTGTGGTCACAACATAGATTTGTATAAAGGCAGTGTGATACTGGCAGTTTTATTCTCAGTTCCTTTTCTTATAATGCCTAACATGGAGACTATGTTCGCAACTCAGAAGCTTGGGCCCTGTGCTGGATAGGATAGAGTCATTTATGCTGATTTGCTGCTAGATCGTTAGCAATACTAGTTACGTGATCATACTAGATACGTGAATGAGGGGGGTTATATATGAAGCATTTTCGTTTGCCCCTCTGGAGGTAGATTTCTGTGAGGGTGTGTGTGGCTGAGTTTGCGGGATTAACGACTAAGAATTGCAGTTCTATGTTAAAGGAAATTTAGCCTAGGTCCTTTTTACACATTCAGCAGAATGTAATGGGGAAGCTTTTCTTGGAATGTAACATTTCATGATGAGGGGCGAAATGTTTGAATGCGCTGTGCCCAGGACGTTAGAGAGAATGGCTGAGCTTAGTCTTCTCCGTGACATGCTGGTTTTCTGAGTGCAGGGCATGTTTTGGAGGCAAGGGGGGAGCATCCAAAGACCAACCTCTGACCTTCGACCCCATAGTAGGGCTTTACCATGTGGTTTTATTGATTCGGTAAACTGGCCCTCATTTATCTTGTAAGTTGTGTGAACAGCTTTTTCTATGCTGCCAGAGTGGCAGTTGTAAACCAGCACTTGGATTAAACTGATGCTCAGGGTACCATCCCAGAAAACCACAAGCTTGGGGCCTGGCTTGAAATCGTGCCATTTGTTCATGGGTCCAAACGGTCTTGTTCCTTTTGGAAGGCTGAAGCGCATATGGTGGCTTGTGTGGGGTACGTGTCCCTTGGACTTCACTGACCTCCCGAGTAGCCTCTTGTGGTTACCCAGTTGCCTGCCTGCCTGCCTGCCCCCACATGCCTGGGCTGTGGTGCATAACAGGACTTGGCTTTGTTCTCCATGGCTGGTCAGCCAGGGCCACCAGGAAGTGATGTGCACACGTTTCCTCCTGGGCTTAGCTTGTCATCAGGTGTAAAAATGTATTTGTATCGGGCCATAACAAAGGAGAAGTGAAAATTTCACCTGTTTACGTTCCAAAACCCATAACAGAACAAGTTAAATAAGACAGAGCAAATGAATGCAATTCTTTTCCAACTCCCCCTCCCTTCCCCAAAAGATGATGGTGGCAGAATTACAGGCTTTATTTAGCTGATGCTGTGGGGCTGGCCAGTGCCTGTACGTTCATTGTTTGATGATCGCAGTGATGAGTTGAATGTGTACTGGCCATCGCAGATAGGGAAGGGTTGTCTCTCCCCCCCCGCCCCGTCCCACCCCCACACAGATTCTTCCAACAGAGCCAGTTCCACTGTTGAGCTGTGTCTTCTCAGGAAAAGAATAACCCGGTGCTGAGGGGTTTGCCTTCTGTTTAAGAATCTTATTGGCTTTGGACTACAGGGAGGTCCTTCTGGATGGACAAGCGGCTGAAAAGACTGTGTTCTTTGGTTATTATAGCCCGCTCAGACTGGGGCGTAGTAGGACTGGCTTGTGTGTTGCACTGAGGCATAAGCCTCCCATTGCCTTGCACTGCTTTGTTTGGTCTGTCTTTTGCATGGCTTTTGCATTTCAGTGGGGCATGGTGGATTGTGCCCCAAATGGTTAACCGACAGTACTGAGTTTGCCTCCTGACTGCAATCCTCTCACTGGCTTCTTTCCATTTGCCTCCCCAGGCTCCTGCTTGCCGCTCGCTGCTTTGTCAGAGTGTAATATCAGAACCGGCTGGTGCAGTCCGAGCCCATTATAATGTTTAATTTCCCTTTGTTTTCTTTTGGGGAGTTGGCAGGAATGCTCTTTGGCTCTTTAAAGACTCAGAACCTGCTGAGGCAGCTCCAAGCACTCACTCTCTCTCTCTCTCTTTCCTCCATGATCCAGTATTTGCATTTGCCGTAAAATAAATAAATAAATAAGTGAGCTATTAACAGACTTGGTTCAGCCTCAGAGCTGTAGTTCCAAGGTTGCTCCTGATTGTAACCATGTGGAGAAAGAAGAATGGTTTCAAGGCTAAAATCCAAACCCTTCTGCTTATTACACAAGCCAAGTCCCTCCAAAGTTCTCATGATGAGATTTGTATGAAAGCGTATGATGGGCCATCTCTCAAAATATCCTTTTGCAGCACTGACAATTAAGCTGGAGACAATATATTTTTTTGCAGGAGATTTCAGAGAGGGATCTCGGATCATCGTGTATATATAGTTGCCCCACTTTTGCCTCTATTTTGCATGTGTGTGATGTTTCATAAACTTATTTGACTAGAGGCAGTCATGGGACAGAATCAGTGTGGGTAGATATACCATGGGAATTGAGGCCTTTTTCTCACACAACTGTAGATTTTCCTAAAACCCGTGTTTGCTTCCAGTCTTATACCAATGACTGGTCAAAACCACTTTCCACTATCTTGTGAATGGTTCTATTATTATTAATAGTTATATTAAAAGCTGCTGCTGTTCATCGTTGTTAATGATGGAGCACATCTGAAGTATCCAAAGTCTTTCATGTGTATCCTCTCAGTCACCTTTCCAACGGCCCATAAGTTAGGTCATTTTTATGTTCCCCATATTGCGAGTGAGGTTGAAAAACTGGTGGCATGTGAAAGGCTATTACTACCATGATGGATTTCAGAATAGGAAAAGAATGTAGATGGTTACTTGTGAATGACAAAATGAACATCATCAGCAATTACCAGAAACAATAACTTGAATAGAACCAGCCATAGCATTAACCTCCCACCACAGATCCCCTAAAGCACAACTGTCTGGCCCTCTCTGCTAGTGTGTCAGGCACAGGCCAGGGAATCCATTCAGTTTCCAGGACCTCCTGGAATCCAGATGTATTTCACCGAGCTTGCTACTAAATGAACCATTTCAATTGGCTGCATTCTCTTTTTCGATCCTGAATTCTTAGATACTGAGACTTTAAGCCTATTTTGCAAAGTGCAACTTTGCATATCTCAAATCTAGACTGCCAAGGGATGGTTAAGGGCTATATAATAAGTAAACAAGGTCATATGGGCAGCTTGCTGAGTTTCCCTTCAATTTTTTCCTGTGCCATCACATTTAACATGGGGGCTATGAGAATGAGCTACAAATTGGGAAGTGTTCAGTTCATACCTCACCTTTGCTACATACATAGTAGGTGCCCTTTGTCAAACCACTCTCTCTTAGCCTCAATGCTCCCATCTGCAATATGGGGGATAATAATACTGACTTATCTTGCAGGGGGCTTGTTAGAATTTCAACTAAATAATTCATAATTCATGTGAGGCACTTTTGATCACTTGTGTGCTTCTATAAGATATGATTAACTGACCCAATTTGCTCCTACAAGATATGGAGAAGGCCAACAGCTTAGTTAACTCAGTTAAGATTGTCAAATCTTTTTCATGACCATTGATAGCTAGTAGCCATAATTGTTAAACGGAGCTTTTATAGCCAGAGACATTATATGTTTGGATATATTTCCAACGCTTCCAGTTTAGCAAGGACAGTGCCTCTTTTCTGGTCCCTGTCCCTGTAAATTGCTGACTTTCTTTTTGAAGTTTGGGGATGCCCTATCAAAAATGGATTAATACAAGTTGTCATCCCTCCTAAATGCACGGCCATGAATATTAAGGTACTATATAGCATGCATCTTGCCATTTCACATGCCAAGGAGGCACTAGGGATGGGTGAGAAATTAATTTTGCTGAGGGGTTTCCCCCCCCCCCCCCCCAATTTATCCATTCTGCATCTCATGTAACCAACCAACCACAATTTGTGGTTGGAAATCATGCATATTTCTCAGCTTGGGGTGCATTTCATGAAAGAAAGAAAAAAAGCACACATTTGAAAAATGCACTTCTAAAATGCAATTCTAAAAGCACACAAAAATATGTGTGGAGGGAAGAAATGGAATGACCTTCATAGTGGAAAACTAAAAACCTGAAGATCAGGTCTGACAGATCTACTACCCACTCTGTTTGGTAATAGGTTGTAGGATTATTGTTTTTGTAGTGTATCTCTAGACTAAAGAGCAAACACCCCTCTTGGCTTTTAAAACAGTGAAGGACAATGAATTGCAGAATAACTGAATGCTGTAACGTTTCAGTGGATCATTGTGAACAATTTGTTTCTTTGCAAATAAAGTTGCTTGACTTCGTCTTGACTAGGATTCCAATATTGACCATGGTATCCTTCTGGATCGTCAGGTGGGTCTGGGGGTGTCAGACCATGTCCAGAAGGTGGTGCTGAGAGATTACTGTTCAACTCCACAGCCATTGGCCAGCAGGATCCTACAGGGTCCTACAGTCTTGTGCCACATGTTGTTTTATATCTACATTGAACTGCTGGGAAAGGTCATTTTGAGCTTTGGAGAAGGTGCCACCAATATACTGATGACACCCAACTCTATTGCTCTTTGTCCCCTAATACCAAGGAAGCAGTTGAAACCCTTGAACGTTGCCTGGGTTTGACAATGAGCTACATGAGGGTGAACAAGCTGAAATGAAACCCAGACAAGACAGAGGTACCATTGGTCAGTAGAAAGCCTGACTCAGGGACTGGGATTCAACCTGTTCCGGAAAGGGTTGTGCTCCCGCTGAAGGATCCAGTCGAGAGCGTGAGAGTTTTCCTTGATCCTACACTGTCCCTGGATCCTCAGGGGGCAGCGGTAGCAAGGACTGTGTCTGCGCAATTATACTCTGCGCAGCAGTTGCAACCTGAATTGGTCTGACTTGGCAACAGTTCTCCATGCCTTGGTTACCTCACCTGTAGATGATTGTTATGTGCTTTATGTGGGGTTACTCCTGAAGAGCGTCCAGAAGTTTTTGTTGGGGCAAAATGCAACAGCTAGGCTGCTAACGAGTGCAGGGATCATGTTACACTTGTTCTGTACAGGTTGCTAATTGTTTTCTGGCCTCAATTCAAGGTGATGGTCTTAACCTTTAAAGCCCTAAACGGCTTAGGACCTGACTATCTTAAGGGGCTGCCTCTCTCACCCTGAACCTGCCTAAGTATTAAGACCTGCAGGAGAGGCCCTTTTGAGGCCACCATGAACTACAGAGGCCCGTTTGTTGGACACACATGAAAGGGCTTTCTCCTGTGTGGCCCCCAAATTATAGGATGCGCTCCCTCAAGAACTACTACACTGGGCCTCCACTCCCTTGGCTTTAGGAAAGGGTGTGAAGACACCTTTATAATTTAGCCTTTTAAAACGTTAGTTTTTAGTGTTTGTACTGCTTTTATTGTTGCAGGGTTTTACTGTTTTAAATTGATGGCTTTTTAGCAGATACGTTGGTATATAAATTTTGTTTTTATAAAAGAGTAATACAGTGGGCATAACAAAGCTTTTAGTAGTTGGTGGGGGTGGGGTGGGGGTATGTCCTTGGTATGAGAACTGGGGTGTTTGTTACAAGTAGGTTTCATTGGTCAACTTTAAGAGGACAGGGCCTCTGAATAATGCATTGATGGACTGAATGGTCAGGGTACTCCCTGATCAGTGAAAACTCCGTACATTCTGTTGTCCAACATCACCCTAAGTACAAGAACAATCCGAAAATGGGACCTTTGTTTTCCGCTCCTTCAAAATTGGGGCTGGAAGTGTATCCTGCAATGGCTAAGGAGATGCTTCTCTGCTAGGTAGTAACCTGAAATTTGTCCCATACGTAGTTCAAGACAGCTACATTTTTGCACCTAACAGTTGAAACGTGGGTCATGCCATTTTCCTCCTTACAGAGGCCAGCGTTTTAACATGGAGCAAGGCAAGCCATGCATGGGCTGAGGTGTAGGAATCCCCAGGTCCGAATTCAAGGGAGGGGGCACCTCCAGTAACCGTTTGGACTGTGCATCGGTGCTTGCAATCTTCTTTTACTAGTATGTATCTAAAATAAATAGCCTTTGACGTTGAAGGATAGTAGCGCTCATGTCTTTGGATGGACAACAACCTGACCGTTCAATACAATGAAAACTTTAATTGGCTTCTAATTGGATACAGTGGGGAAATAGGTCATTCCCCCACCGTGGCAATGAATACTTCCCCCTTGCTGTAGTAAAACTTATTTGGACTCTTCCTGCCAACAGCATCAGCCACTGAGCCTGGAGTCACGTGAGACGGGCTTGCGTGCCCCCTGAAATGTGATTGGAGGTGTGACCGTGTAGACACATGAGTGGAGTAATTCCACAACATGAGGGCTTCCAAGTTGCATCAGAGGGAGAATGACAGAGCAGTAGGGAAATGGGGGCAGATTGTTCATCTTTCCTCCTTGTCTCCTCCTGGCCTAGTGCGATGCTCATCTTGGAAGGGGTTTTTGTTAGGAGATATTGCCCGAAATGTTGGTGCTTAGAGAGAGAGAGAGAGAGAGAAGGCCATTGCCATGTTAGTGCGCTTCTGCTGCACTGAGGGCAGCTGGTTCCTTTAACAGAACAGTCAGGTGGGTTATTTGAGGTAGTTCTGTAGAGTCTGCAGCAGAACTGCACCCCCCCCCCCCCATATTTGCAAAACACAGTGCTTACGGCTAGTGGGTTCTTTTTGTGCGTGTGTGGAAGTAGATTATATTTGTTGTTCCTGGAGGCTTTTGAAAAGGCACCGCCGGCGGCAGCGGCCCTCATCCCCTGAGCCTGCTGGGTGTGGTCTCCCCCACTAAGGGTGGGGGGGGGGATTGTCTCCCTGCCTCCTGCAGCCATCCAGTCCTCTCTGTCTCTGTGCAGTACTGCATCCATCCTGGCGATGTACGTGCAGAGTGCAGGAGGGATAATGGCCCCCACAGCTGTTCGAAGAGGGGAGGGGGAGGTCTGTGTGGGTTGAATAACTAGATCAGAGTAGCCTCTTCTGTGACCGGCTCATTGTTGTTTGTGGTGTATCACGTTTTCCTCTGGATTCCTCCATGCTTCCCTTTCTCTCTGCTTCGCCGTATTTGGTTTTTTCTTGGCGAATTCTGCAAATGTAAGTGCTTCCTTGCAGCATTTCCCCCCCCACCCCCCCACCCCCCACTTGCCTGCAGTTTTCCAAGATGTCCGTCCGTCTCTGTCTTTGTGTTACCGGAGAAGCTATTGACTGGGTCGTTCTTTACATAGAGCAGAGCAGCTGGCCAGACGCAGCTCTCTTGTGCACCCAGGACAGGCTGCTCTCCTGTAAGTGGAGCTCACAATCTGGTGTGGAAAGCAGCAGCCACGCACACAGTGTGTCTTTCACAAGCAGGCTCTGAAGCACTGTGTCTGGACTAGAGGAGAGCGTCAGGGCACTGCTGGAGGAGGCTGTGTGCAGCTCGGAAGCGCTGCGAAATGTGAATGATTTGATGTTTCTGTCAACGTTTTGCTTGCGGTGTCTGAAAAATGGCACAGTCTTCTGATAATATTTCTAAGCCCAGAGAGTGGATTGTATCGGAACCAAGTAAAGTGGGGAGCTGGAAGATGGAGGCATTTTGTTGGTGTTACTCTGTCATTGTGTGTGTGTGTGTGTGTGTGTGTGTGTGTGTTTTAAATCTTGCAGCTATGCAGTGGAGCTTTCCCATAATTACATTAAACCACAAATGGCAGCTAACTTTTTGAAGGCGCTTAGTTGAATTTGGAATCTTTGCCAAAATCCTTTAGGGTTTTTTTTTCCATTTAATGTTGGCAGCTTCTTCTTCTTCTTCTTTTTTTTTTTTTTTAAAGAATGTGAAGTTTTAATGTTGGAGACAAAATGTGTGGCTTTTTTCATTTTCCTATTTTTCACAAGGAAACAATGGTGGGGGAGATTTTTTAAAAAAAATCCTAAAACAGGAGGAGGATTTTGGCTTTGGGTTATTGAATTCTTTGGGATCGTTTTGGCAACAGAGAGCATGTAGCATAATTGATCCTTGCTGCGGGATCTACACGGTCTGCCACAAGATCTTTGTCTGCAAAGAAGGAAAGGGAACCAAAAGGTTTGTGCTGATCATGGAGTTTTGGTGGGGGGTGGGAGGGAGGGGGGATGAATACACAAAAGGCTCAGTTAGACCCTGCTGGTGCTGCTGCGCTGGGAAGGAACAAAGGAGCTGATCAAAAAAACATGAATGCCCAAGATGTGTTAAGTAAATGGGCGAATTTGATAAGCTTTCTGTGGAAACCCTTCTTAAAAATCAGCATTGACCTATAAACAATGCTGTGTTTATAATTAACGTTTTGGAAGTTGGCCAGCAACCCAAGTTAGTTTGCAATTCTAAGACATATATAATAATATCTACTTTGTTGCCAGGACTGGAATTTTGTTACAGGACGAATGCATCAATGCTTGTGGTGGTGGTGGTGGTTGTTTTCTTCCCCTCTTCCTCTATCTTCTTCCCCCCCCCCCTTCTGCTTTTTGAAATAGAATTTCATTTTCCTGCCCTGGGATTTTTCCAGATGCAGCTGCACGCCTTTAAGGCAGAGAGCCTTAGAGTAAAAATCCTAGACTTGTAGAGGAGCATGGTTCAAAACTCCGCCAGGCTTCCATGCGCATGTGGAGCTTCCTGTGTCCAGAAGCTGCCTTATCTTCCATGGGCATTGGGGAAGAATGTTTTCTTTGATTAGTGGGGAAATCCCTGTTTTGTATACAGAGGATTCACACTGAAATCCTTTTGCGCCCTCTCCAGAGCCAGGCCTTCTCATGACAGATTTGGAAGGTGCCTCTTTTGTCAGATTTGAGAGCAAGTTATGCTCTTCCTCAGGTGACCTTGTCCTCTGTGTAGCGTTCCAGATATATCTGACATGGACACGAAGGAGAGAGTTTGGATCGTGTAGAGGCCAACCGAGGTCCACAAATTCTGCCTGGTCTTGACAGAAACAAACATTTGTGGTCAGAGACAAAACAAGGAACCTCCCTTCAAAGGCCAGCTCACGCTCTCCCCTCCCCCAAATTCCAAGCTCGGCAGGAGGCCATGTGGGAGTTTTGAGCTTCACACATGCCTACCATGATGAGTGTGGTGAGTAAATGTGTGAATATTACTCCCCCCCCCAACATCTGTTGGTCTAGGTTAGTTCTGCTCCCATTTTCTGTTTGGGACATGGAAGCCTAAGAAGTCATGTTGACTTGGCAATGGTGCTTCATTGAGTCTGTCTGAGCAGGGATTTGAACCCAGGCCTTCTGGGTTCAATCAGTCAAGAGCGCTCTCCACCAGGGAGCACTCAGGCTACAATCCTTTTCATGGCTTAGATCAAGCGAACACATTCTCTCATACTTCCTGTCATTTGTTTCCATCATTCTGGGCACAGTTGAGGGGAGAGGCTACAGCTGCCCTTGGCCCAGATGCTGGGGTCGCCAATAATGTAGAGCAGAATTGACCACCCAGCCCAGGATGGGTGTCCTTTATTTATTTATTTATTACATTGATATATCACCCCATAGCCGAAGCTCTCTGGGCACTTTACAAAAATTGCACCTTGAATTGCAGCTCTGTTGTTTCTCCCACATACATGAAGGGCTTCCTTTTACTCCCATGGGAAAAAGTTAACTGTGCCCTATGAATACAAGCACCACTGAGGTATTCCGGAAGCTGCCATATACAGAGCCAGATCATTGATCCATCTAGTTCCATGTTGTTTACACTAATTGGCAGGAGATTTCCAGAGCTTCAGGCCGGGCTCTTTCCTGGGCCTACCTGGATATGCCAGGGATTGAACTTGGGGTCTTCTGCATGCAAAACATTAAGTTGCACCCCTCTAGTGTGTGTTGGACAGACCTCCCCACCCCGATACTGGCTGGCCAGGTTGGCTGACAGATTGGGGGTATGATGTCTCTGTCCGCCAAAGGGCCTTGCAAAAGTATAAGCCTTCCCTACACCAACACACCCCATAATGATGGGCATGGTATCTAGATTGGCAGACAAGTCTGCTTTGGAAAATGATGAACAATCCAGATTTCTCTCCCCCTCCCCCTCCCCATTTTGGACAAGAAGCAGGTGGGTTGAGGTGAGAAATCGTGCAAGTATGGAACAGACTAGCGCAGTTGACGGTAGGCAGGGCTGCCGTCATTTAAAGAATGGCTCAAGTCTTTTCAGACTTAAATGATTTTAATACAACACAAACTTTTGTGAATGGCATCCTACTTCTCCATAAACTTCCTTACAGGATATATGAGGTTGAGAAACTGTGCTGAGTTCCAGGGCAACCAAGTGACACCCAGGTAGGGAGCTGTTTCAGAGATGGTGTTTCAGGGATGTTGTTGCATTTCCCCAGTATTTCAGCCATAATACTTTGACACGGGGAAAATGCATCCCTCTCCACCATAACCCCCCTGCCTCTTGGCTCCTGCACCAGGTGTGATAGCTGTGTGTAATGTGCCAGTGCTAGCGACTCATGCCTCTGGAATTCCTAGTGGAGATTGGGGCAGCTCTCTCTCCCCTCCACCCCCTGCCAAATGCCTGCATCATTTTGTGGCTTTTTGGAAAGGATGAAGTTTAAAAATCTTTTTAGTGGCTGCAAAGGGGCAATTAACAATGGTAAAATAAAAACCCAGCAAGATGTCAAACTTCAGGTTCAGCTAGGGTGACCATATGAAAAGGAGGACAGGGCTCCTGTATCTTTAACAGTGACATAGAAAAGGGGATTGCAGCAGGTGTCATTTGTATGCCTGCAGCACCTGGTGAAATTCCCTCCATCACAGTAATTGAAGCTGCAGAAGTTAGACTAGAGTGACCAGATAGAAAAGAGGGCAGGGCTCTTGCAGCTTTAACTGTTGTGATAAAGAGGGAATTCAACAGGTGCTGCATGCATACAAATGACACCTGCTGAAATCCCCTTATCTATGCCACTGTTAAAATACAGGAGCCCTGTCCTCCTTTTCATATGGTCACCCTAGGTTCAGCAGTGACCAAGTTTGTATTGGTCTGGTAACAGGTTTGTACCTCCCAAAACCAAGGTCATCCTAAAACGACTGAAAGCCATCCTGGATGTTTCTGTTCCATGCTCACAATTCAATGTTGCTGGAGCCAATCTGTGTACAATTTGTTTTAAACTGTTTTGTTCAGGGTTCTGTTCTAGTTCTAGATTGAACACAAACGTTCAGGAAAAAGACGAAGAGGTGCCTCTATTTTTAACAAAGATTCCCTTTGGCTTAGCAGCACCAGCCACATGCTTATAGGCATTGGGGCTGCATGAACTATTTCATGAACCTTTACTGTTTTGTTTTCTTTTTTTCAGAAAAGCTTTGTAGAGGCTGTTTTCCAGCGCTCTTTCTTTCACGTCCCTTCCACCAAAAGGTTTTTTCCTTCGCCCTCTCTGTTGTGTAGGAACAGGGAGATCTAGCAATACTGAGAGCTGGCGGGGCTGCAAATGTGAGCTGGGAACTCTGCCTCAGCTCAGGAAGCGTCTGTAGGGCCAAGCTACAGTTGATAAGAGGGATGGGCCTGCCCACCTGCTCACGTTCTCTCTTTCCAGTACTATCTAATACAAGCCATATTGCCATGTAGGGAGGACCACGGCATTATCAGCTGCTGCCACGTGCTCCCCATTCCCCTCTGCACGGCGGTAGGGATGATGGGGCCCAGAGGGAGTCGGTGGCTGAGTGGTAGAGAAGTTTGTTCTCCTTGCTGTCACTACCTGGCCTCAGTTTCACCCCTCCTTTGGGCAAGGGGGAGAGTGAATGGGCAGGATGGCCATCAGGCAGGCAGCAACAGGGGCTTTGGTTGGTTGGGCACCTTCTACTTGGGGGATGTCCCACAGCAGCTGGAAGGTGTAGGAGGAGAAAGTTTTTTTGTTGGGAATCAGAAACTTTTGCAGATCTGTTGCAAATCACCCGAAGGTCTACCTGTCGATCCCAACTTACGTTCTGCCCACCCCAGCTCTAAACAACCACAACGCAACCTCTCCTGCTTCCCAAAGTTGACTGCTCAGCCCTTCCTGTAGATCTTCTCAGCTGCTCCGTCTGTCCAAAGAATGGGCCGGTTCTGCACGGGAAAATCTCTTGCTGTTGCAAAGCCCTCTAAGACCCATGGACTGTTTGTGCTCAGATAGACTTCCTCAGCATGAATAACATTCAGCATTTATATATCATGTTTGAGTGTTCAAAGCACTGGACATGCATTATCATGTGATCCTTATAACTGTGCTGTGAGGTAGGTCTGTGTTACCAGCCCCATATTGCAGATTTTGACTGCCCTTGGTAGCGAAGCCAAAAACGATGGTTTCCACAATCCTGCCTTTTCCACTGGTCCCTGCTGTGTGCGTGCGTGCGTGTGTATGCTCAGTCTCAACCACTATGCTACATTAGTTCCCTTACAGCTTTAATTTTTGAAACCGGGAATTAAACTACTAAAGGGACTAAGTATAGAGAGCAATTCTCTTTTTTGATGTCTCCCCAAAAGTATGTTCCTTTGAACTGGAGAGCTGAAGCCTTCTCTTTCCCAGTTGCTTGCGCACAAAAGAATAGTCATCTTGCTGCCCTTAGTAGATTACTTTAGATTCATTAATAGGTTTTGGTGAGAGATCTTGTCAAAAGTCCGAACCTGTGTTATCAACTGACACAGCCCTAGTCTGTTGAAAGGCATGATAAATTTGGTTAGATCTGTGAAACAATGAGAGGAAACCCCCATGGTGAAGTCCAGGGATTTTGCTTTTAAAACATTTGTGTTTGTTTCTTAGACTCCTAAAGAGTTTTCCAGCCCTGGATGGTTTTGCTACAGCTTGGGAAACCACACTGGTTCTGCTTGCTGCTGTTTTCTTTGCCCTTTGGGAAAAAAGCGGCTGTATTTTGTGCACTTTGAAGCTCTGGCTGCAGTGGAGGGGGGGGGGTGTCTCCTCTGTTCCACTGACAAACAAGCCCCTTTCTGATATGATGGCTTTCAGATGTCCCAGCATAATAGGCTACTTGTACGGCTGACACTGCTCTCGAGCGTGGCATTCAAAGGGAGAAGCAGCAGCCTCCCCTCCCCTGCAGGCATTCCTGCAATACATTTTTTCTCTAGCTAGTTTTTCCAGGCCAAAGAAAAAGCAACGCCTGGATCAGAGCTATGTGTTCGGGCTCTGAATAGGATTGACTCAGGAGCTGGTGGCCTGTCCACATACGTGGTTCAAACAGTCACTTGCGGTTATAGAATTGAACCAACCCCCTGCTCAGGGCAGGAATCCAGTTTCAAGCATTCCTAACAGGTGGCTGTCCCGTCTTTGCTCGAATGCTTCCAGCGATGGAGAGGTGACCACCTCCCTCGGCAGTTGGTAGTAGCCTTCCTGGAGGTCCCAGCTGAGGCAACGGTGTGGCCCCCTTTGCAGAGGGTGGACGTACCTCAGATCTCATGTAACCCTGCACAGGCTAGAGTCAGGCATTTACAAGAGATCCCAGGGTGGGCGGCTCGGCTCTTCCAGGCCAACTGCCTCAAGGAGAGCAAAACGTCTTGGCCAAGGCTCGTTTCCTTGGGAAGGCAGCATTTTAGCCTTATGAAAAGATGCTTTAAGGTTTTGCAAAGTGGCAGGATGTGAGATATAAAAGAAGCATTTTTCTACACTGGGGGTGAGGAGAATATGGAAAAAGAATGAGGCTCAGTGCTCAGACAACATGACATTTTGTTTCCGTAGAATCATAGAGTTGGAAGGATCTTGGAGTTCATCTAGTCCAGCCCCTGATTCCAATCCAGCAAGGCATGGCAGCTGCAGCTACAGCAGCAGCCACATTCAATTTCAGAGCCGATCAGAGCCCTGTGGGGGAAATACAAAAATATACCAGCCTATTGTAGCTTAAAGCTCTTACTGCCAGTAACGAAGCCTTAGGAGAGGTATTTCACCCTTGTAAAATGGAGGGAAATTGCACAAAAGCCGGGAAACCACTAAGCAATTGGTGGCCAGGAGAAGGAGGGGGGCATCTGGGCAACTCTGGGGAGCCAGAGCTGTCCTCCCAGCCTCACTTTGTGCATCCTTGAGCTACGGCATTCCTGGTGATGGCCCTCCACCCTCTGTTTAAATATCGCCTGAGAAGGGGAATATACGCACTATCTCCCAGAGCAGTATATTACACTGCTGAACAGCCCTCACTGTAAGGAGGTTACTCCAAATGTTTACCTAAAATCCTTTTCTCTGCAATTTCCAACTATTGGGTCTAGTCTTACCCTCTGGAGCAACAAGAGTAAGTCTGCTCCAAATAAGTCTGCTTCACTTTTCCAGGCTAAATATGCCCAGTTCTTTCCACTGTGCTTCAAAGGATTTGATTTCCAGATCCCTCACCATATGGATCCCTCTTTTATGGACATGCTCTACTGCAGATTGTCAAGGTCCTTCTTAAAATGTGGTGCCCAGGACTGGACACAGTACTCCAAAAGAACAGAGCAGAGCTATCACTTCCTGAAACCTGGACATCAGGCTTCTCTTTATGCAGTCTAAGATTGTATTAGCTTTTTTAGCAGCTCCATCGCACTGTTGGCTCATATTCATGCTACACTAAGGCACCTCGATCCTTCTCAGCTGTACTGCTGCCAGGACAGGTTCTTCCCAACCTCTACATGTTTCTTTGTTGTTGTTGCTTTAACTAAATGCAAGACTTTACACTTATCACTGTTGAATTTCATCTTGTTAGTTTCAATTCAGTGATCCTGCCTGTCAAGATCCCTTTGAATCTTGATTCTGTCTTCTATAATGTTGGATATCCCTCCTAGTTTTGTGTCATCTGCAAATTTGATAAACAGTCCCACTACACGCGCATCCAGGTCATTTATAAACATGTTGAACAGCACTGGGCCCAGGACAGAAACTGCGGAACTCCACTCAAGACCTTCTTGCCAGTGAGTTGTTTTGTACAATTGCCAGCACTCACCAGGATGGCTGCTGGCTGCCTCTGTGGATATTCAAGCAGCGGTGGACGATTGCTACAGCTTAGCATGATGTGCAAACCTGGGCAAGGTGGCTTGTTGCTGTCTTTAACAACCCCCCCCCCCCCCCGGGTTCTGCAAATTGAGTCACAGACTAGCTATAGGATAGTTGTATTTCCTGCATTCTCCTGTCCCTTTCAGCAGTAACGGTGCTCCTTTGCAAAAAAAAAAAAAAAACAGTGCCTTTTCAATGGCGGCACCAATATGATAAAACTCCCTGCCCCCCCGCCCCCCCCGGAGATCCACTGGACCTTTTCTGCCAGGCCTTTTGTTATCTCTGATCTCATTGAATGTTTTTTTTCTATCTATAGCTGCTGTTAGTTTCCGAAACTAGTTAGTTAGTTTTACTTGTTTTAAAAGACTCCATTGTGATGATTAGTTTGAACATTTTATTATTTTTATTGTTTCGTTGGAAGCTGCTTTGAGGGACACAAATAGTGTAAAAGCAGTACATAGATTTAAATATCAGTCCAATAAAAGAGGGTACAAGAACAGGCTGGTTTGGCAGCCCTGGACAGAGAGTCAGTGGAAGGGTTCCTATGGACTGTCTAGTGGCACATATGAATTTTGCATGGCAAATCCATGGAAAGAGAATGTTAACCCCTTTGGAGCATTCCAGGTAGTAGATGCCTTGTATTGCCTGTTCTTGCTTTAGCGTTCAGCTGGACATGTGCCAGGCAGCCCTGAAAAGGGAAAGGTCCTGCTGCTGACCTCTCCGTGGCATTGAGTCCCTTGAGTGGGTTGGGAGCAGGCTTTGCTTTGCTGTGGTCCTGCTTTTTCTTTGTAGGGTGGTTCCAGAAGATGGTTCTGGAAGACTGGGGGACTGTCTATACATGGGGAAAGCCCCGGGGTGATTCTGCAGTGGCGCTGTGTTGTTTATATGACGTAGAAGCCACTGTAGAGCCATCCAAGGGCTTTCCCCTGAAACTCTGAAATAAAAACGTTGGGGACTTACCCTGACTTTTTCCTGTGGAGCGGGGCACATCTGCCATCTGTTGTTGCTCTGGAGTCGCAGCAGAGGTGTGGCCAGGCAGATGGTGATTGGTAGCTATCTGCCCGGGGTGGGCCAGCAAGCTGAATGCCTCCGTGTGCTTCCTGTGGCAGTGCCAGGAGAAATGCTTGACATGGAAAGCCCCAGTGGGGGCAAAATGGGAGGAGGACTTGTGGATGCGTAGCCGCGCTTGCGCGGCAACACACGGCAGAGCGCCAGTGACTCCTCCTCCTCCTCTGATGGATGGAAACCCCGTGCTCGCTCCTTGTCATGGGGACAGCCCCACCGGAGTGCAAGTGCCAGGTTTTGGGGGCTCACAGTGCCAATGCGTCGTCGTATAGACACCCTCCAAGCTGTGTCTAGTGGTCCCTCCCTGTTGCTTGTCTGAGTTGTGGCACCTGAGCCGACCTTACTTTCCCTTGCCGTTCCCTGCTTTGTTTGGAGTAGTAGGCATTGGCAGGGTCCCTGTATCGTGGCTTGCCGGCGTGCTGAAACAGTGTGCCTGAGAAATCCTCCGCCTGGGAGAGCCCTCAGAGGAGTGCCAGGGGAGATTCCCTGCTGTTTTCTCTCTCCCTTGCCGTCAATATCCTGTTAAAGCAGCTTGCACTTTGCACTGACTGGCTAACTGAATGGACAAGTCCCAACCCATATCTCCTGGGAGGAGCTGTCTTTTTCATGGCCTTTCCAAAGCTTGTGAAGTAGTTCTTTACTCCTCTGCACAACTCCCCACCCACAGGTGTGTATGCATATCCCTCTGTCCACGTGACCTCCTGCCCAGGCCAGGTGGAGCTGTGCTGAGGGGTGGATTCCTGCTAAAACAGGCCAGGCAGCTGCCCGTGTCTCACTGAAGTCCGTCATGGATACAGCCGATATCTGGCCCTCCTCCCAAACGCTGCTCAGCATCCCTGGCTCAAGCAGGGCCGTCCGTGCTGCTGGCACAGCTTGTCCACAGGCAGAAGCGGGGAGGAGGTGTGGCTGGTTCTAGTGGGCCACAAGAACCATGCCTGTCCTGGAAATCCCCACAGGTGTCTTCAACCCAATAGATGTCAGAGGCTGCTCTGTGTTTTCAGTCTTCTCACTTATATGTGAGCTGGTCTCTCTAGGGAGCTTCCAAAGAGGCTTTTTTTCATGCAATTGCTCTGCCTCATTCACAGAATTTTAGGGGGGGGGGGATCCAGATGTCATTACTTTCCACTTGTAACATCCTGATTGTTAGAGCAGCATGACACTGGAACTCATGACCTAGGTAGGTCGTGGGTTCTTCCACACTAGAGGCCTTCAAGAGGCAGCTGGACAGCCATCTGTCAGGGATGCTTTAAGGTGGATTCCTGTACTGAGCAGGGGTTGGACTCGATGGCCTTAGAGGCCCCTTCCATCTCGACTATTCTATGATTCTATGTCTTTTGATTGGTAGTGCTAGGAGCCGTCCTTCAGGAATCCCTTCAAAGCACCTAAAGACGGTAGTGCATGCGCTGGTAACTTTGAGGCTCGACTTCTGCAATGCGCTGTACATAGGGCTACCTTTGTGCTTAGTCCGGAAACTTCAACTAGTTCAAAATATAGTAGCCAGGTTGGTCACCGGTACACCTAGGGGTGACCACATAACACCAATCTTAAAATCACTCCACTGGCTGCCAATTAGTTTCTGGGCGAAGTATAAAGTGTTGGTTATTACCTTTAAAGCCCTACATGGTTTGGGCCCAGGTTTCCTGCGGGATCGCCTTCTCCCGTAGAATCTGCCCTGCACAATCAGGTCCTCTGTGAAGAATTTACTCCAGTCAGCCAGAACTAGGCTGACGAGTGTTACCCAGAGGACCTTCTCTTCTGCCGCTCCCAGACTGTGAAATGGCCTGCCGGAGGAGATTCGACAAATTAGCAGGCTTCTGGAATTTAAGAGAGCCGTGAAGACTGCTCTCTTCCGGCAGGTCTACCCAGTTTAATTTTAAGATGTTTTTAATAATGTATTTGTTTTTATCTGTTTTAATGGTTTATCTGTTTTATTATTTTTATATTTATATTTATTGTTGTTCCCTGCCTCGATCTGGATGGAGAGGCGAGTTAGAAAAATAAAAATAAAAAAAATAAGGCACTAAATTGTGGCGGTGATGGTGGTGGGGTAGTGGTAACAATATAAAACATAGGTAAACAGTTGACTGTTGCCCTTTAATCGCGCGCTGCAGCCTGTCCTCTGAGGCATCTCCTGCCTTCTGCTTCAGAGTAGAATCCTCCTAGAACAACCTGAGCTATGAGCTCCCGTCTGCCTCCCCTCTCTGCCTTGAACTTGCCAGGTGGCCTTAGCGAAGCCACACTCTGCCTCAGCTCCATGTTTGGGAGAATACTGATCTACGTCAATGGGTGGTTGTACAAGTGACTGGGAACATGGTACACAAAGTGCTTTATAAATTCTTACATACTCTTATATATATAAGATTATTTCACCACACCAAAAAATGTACCATGTGGTGATGAGTCTGAAGTTAGTTCTGAAGGGATGAATAAGAAGCATGAATAAGGAATGGAAGTTCCTATGTGCCCCCAGCCTAAAGGAAGGAAGGAATCATTAGACTACACCATATCATTAAATCTCCATGACTGGAAGTCTCTCCCCTTAGAGATCGGAGAGCCTCCTGTCTGGTCAAAAGTGTTGGTTTTGAAGTAAGCACATTAAGGCCTGTAACCCTGGGCAACATTTATGAATAAGAAACTAGGGATATTTCACCCCAAGATAAGGCGGCACTTTTGACGGAATGCTCATTCATCCCAGAGGGGAGATTCCTGGTCATGACAACGTTTGATACACAGACTAAGCATTTCTGTTTAAGGGGGCAACTTTGGGTTTTGGCTTCCATCCTTCCGGAAACATCCTCTGGTGCAGAACATTTTAATAGTACTAACTATTAGTTAATGTGGAGTAATTTGCGTAAAGTAGGAATATATAAGGAAGTGAATGCATGATATAGAGGTGCCATTTGTACAGCAATGGACTCGTCCAGAATGGAACACCTAACCTGGATCCTGATTTCTTTACAGCACCACCTTCAATTCATCCTAGTTGCCAACTCCTGCACTGATCAATGTCAAATGGATTTGCTGTCCTGTCCTTAGCTTTTGTGATCTGCTGATCAGATTTGCCAGAGCTGAGCTACCCAGGCAGGAAAAGCTAAAATGGACAGAGCTGTGGAAAAGGCAATAAGTACAGATAATGTTCTTTAAGGCTGAGATCGCTGAGATGAGAGGAAAAAAGTACAGGGAGGGAAAGGGGAGGGAAGAGGAGGCTCTTTAAATTGTTTTGGGTACCCTTTGAGAGATCCTGATTTAGATCCCCACGTTTATGGTTGCTGGGCAACATGTTGATGTGTTTCTGGAGGCACACAAAAACTTTCTTATTCCAGCAGGCCTTTGGGGAATAATGTGGACCCCCATCTATGTTTTAAGACTTTTAATTTTCATATGTATTTTAAATGTTGAAATGTTTTAATATTGAAACCTGTTTAATTATTTTTTTAACTTTTGTATATCTCTTATTTATAGCTTTTAACTGTATATGTTTCGATTTTGTAAAGCCGCTTTGAGGCCCAGCATTGGGCAAAAGGCGGGATATAAATAAAGATAATAATAATAATAATAATAATAATAATAATAATAATAATAATAATTTTGGCCCTGCTGGTGCACCTGAAACTCTTGCACCATTTTCAACATGATGGCTGTTCCTTCCTAAGATGTCCCCCTCTAAGCAATGCCACCCTTCCTGAGAGTGCCTTATATCAATGCATGTTTATTCTCAGTCCACTGAAGTTTATGCCACAAACTGTGCCCATATTTAAGATGCAGCTGGGCTCTTTGTTATTTTAGTTTTGCTAGAAGAGACTAGCCTGACTGTCACGTTGGGACTCATTCTTTCTCTGTTCGTTCTCTCTTTTCAGACCGGTTTGGAGTGCAGTTCAGTTGATGGACCCAAAACAGGCCAAATGGAAGAAGGGCCATTTAGCCATGTTGAAGAAAGAAGGTTGAATGAGGGCCATGAACCGGGCCTGGCCAATGGGGGAGGGGAGCACACTGCCGGAGGAGGGGCCATGCTAATGGAAACCAACACGTGGCTCGGCAGCCCGCGCGCCGAGCCAAAGGCCCACTGGGAGAGTGTGCTGGTTGCCCCAAGCCAGGGAAACAGCTCCTCCAGCAATGCCAACTTGGAGGATGCTCAAAACTTAGTGGCTTTCTCGGCGGCAGCAGAGGCAGCCATGTCTTCACAGGGGATGGTGCCTCTGGCATCCCCTTCCTTGCTGAGCATGCAGTTGTATGAGAAATTCAATGCCGAGATAAATCACAGTGGGGTGGGCGAGGAGATGCCAGCGCCTCCTTCCATTGAAGACCTGAATGCTCTCAAGGCTGCTCTTACTTTGGCCAAGCATGGCATGAAGCCTCCAAATTGCAACTGTGATGGACCCGAGTGCCCAGACTACCTGGAATGGCTTGAGAAGAAGATCAAATCGGCCACTGGAGAGGACCAGACTTGCACCTCCCAGCCTCTCAGCCAAGCTCACCAGCCCTCCTTAGACCATGGTGCTAATCCTCAGCAGGTGCCGGCTGGAGACGTGAAGCCACCTCTGTACCCGCTGGAGGCCCTCCCCTTTTCTCAAAGTGCACTGAATATTGCCAAGGAGAAGAACATCAGTCTCCAGACAGCCATCGCTATTGAAGCCCTCACTCAGTTGTCATCGGTGCTTCCTGAGCCAGTCCCAGAGGCTCCACCCCCTTCCCGGAGCCCCTTGCAAGCCATGGTGTTCACCTCCAAGGAACAGCTGGCCCAGGCCTCCCTCTTCCCGGCGCACAACCCCAACTCGGTGCTAACTGTGTCTCGTGCGGAGCTGTACCAGAGCCAGGCCTCCAAGCTGTATGCAAGCCACGGCCTGCTCCAGTCTCCCGCCTCCTCCTCCTCCTCGTCTTCGTCACCACCACCATCCTTCTGGCAGCAGGGAGGGAAAGGCGCTCAGGATATGGCCCCCTATTGCCTTGACCGCAGCAACGGCCACCTGGAACCTTCGGGCCTGTTTCCCAGCTCCACCTCCGCCCAACAAAAGGCTGATTTCCCTGAGCAGTGGAGTGAAGAGAGCAAGCCGAAAAACAACTCCTGGGGTCTGAATTCCAACACTCCCCCATCGTCCTTGGTCAGCGATCCCATGGCTGAGCTGGAGCAGCTGCTGGGCATCAAATCTGTGTTTAAACGGCCTGGAGTGATGCCGGGCAAAGGAAGAGCCACGAAACCGAAGCAGGAGCAGCCGGGCCCAAAGGAGGAGAACACCAGCTACCGCAAACCAGCCTCCTCCAGCCCACACTTATCCCAGCTCCTGCAAGAGACGAGCTTCCACAAGAAGACCCAGAAGGTTCTGCAGCACCACCTCCACCACAAGCGCAGCCTCTTCCCTGACCAGACCGGGCCCCAAGGAGGCCCCCAGGAGCCGCTGCCCAGCTGGTGGGTTCCCAGCGCACAGTCCCAGCAGCCTCCAAAACCACCGGAGAAGCCCGTCAAGGAGCGGAAGAAGAAAGTCCAGCCTGATAAAAATGGCCCTGTCAAGCCGCTCCGCAAGCAGGTCCAGATCAAGAAGTCTAAGCAGAAGGACACCCAACCCCTCTTCCTGCCTGTGAGGCAGATCAGCTTGGAAGGGTTCCGCTCGGCTGCCGCTCCTGAGCACCCGGACAGAGAGATGCAGCCTGAGCAGCTTCTCTCCAGCACCCCGGCCAAGCTTTTGCCTCCTCTCCCATCGACATCCAGCCCTGCAGAGCACTCTCCCTTGCAGAAGCTACTTGAAAACAGAAGCCCGGCTCCCAACACTCAGGAAACATGCCACCCCCGCCAGGAGGAGAACCATTGCTGCCACCCAGACAGTTCTGCATGCGACTCTGCTTGCCTTGGCACCTCTGCCTCTGGCTTTGCCCCATGCTCCTCTTCTGTGGCTTGCAGCAATGGGCACGAGGAAGCCTTTCACAGGTCCACAAATGCGGCAGAACATCCCCTGTTTGCCCATAATCGCATTGCGGTGGATGACAAGTTGGAGGAGCTGATCAAACAGTTTGAGGCAGAGTTTGGAGAAAATTTCAGCTTTCAGAATTCTGAGCTCCCAGCTCCGCTGCTCCTCACGGACGGGCCTCTCTCAGTCCAGCCACCTTCTCCTCCCCAGCCGCTGTCTTCTCTGAGCCGCTCTCCGGAGACTCCGGGGGGCTTGGAGGCAGCTCTCCAGCCATCGGCTAGCAAGGATTGCACATCGCCTCCAGCAGGCGCTCCCAATGCGGGTCACAAAACGTTCTCCCCCTTGCTGGGGGCCGGGCAGCCTTTTGAAAACCCTTTTGCAGCTCGGTCGCCGAAACAGATAAAAATCGAATCTTCTGGTGCTATTACCGTGGTATCCACCACATGCTTTTACTCTGACGAAAACCAAAACGCAGACACTGCTTCCATGGAAGGAACCCCAACCAAGGATAAAGTGCCGCTCATGCCTACTCTCAGTGGATTTTTGGAATCACCCTTGAAATACCTGGACACCCCAACCAAAAGTTTACTGGACACGCCTGCCAAACGAGCTCAAGCGGAGTTCCCAACTTGTGACTGTGTGGGTGAGTCATGATTCCCCCCCCCTTCTGTTTTTCAAAAGTTAAAGGGGTGTGTGTGTTTGTGTGTGTGTGTGTTTAGGAGGTGTAGCTGCATGGAACCCACTCTTTCTGCATCAAGATATTGAGGTCTTGCATATAGTGTGGAGCCTTTCTGTATGGCTCTGGTGCATCTCTGGGAGGAAAAGAAATCTCCAACTCAGGCTGAACCAGACTAAATTGCTAGTCCTTCCTACAGACGTTCTTTCACAAAAGAAGTGGCAGGGTCGTTTAGTTGTGCGCACACCTGGGAGGGGAGTGGGCCCATTCTGCTTCTTGCATGTAGTTCCTTTAAATGTCTGCACAGCTCCTAAGAAAATAAGAATGGACTTATCGCTGGGTGGATAAGGCTCCCCGTTCCAGGATTATGCTTCCGACAGCAGCCCGGCAGAAGCGCTGGGCAAGGCATGGAGGCCACCACACTCCCTACCCTGTTTACATGCCCAGCACACCATACTTGGAGGTTTGCTGCCTCTGAATATAGAGATCCCATCTAGCTACAGTGGCTATAAGCCCGTAAGACACCTCTCCTCCATCAATATATATCCACTCCTTTGAAAAGCTGTCTCTGCCACTGGCCATTGCCACATGTTGTAGTGGCAAGTTCCAGAAGTCATTTATGCGTTGAGCGAAGAACGACTTCCTTTAGTCTTTCTCGCAGGCCGGCTGCTGCTTCTCTTGTCCAATGTCAGGGCTGCAGTTTTGAGGAAACAGTGGCATTCTAGCAGTTTGCGTGCCATGAGGAACGGTGTAAGACCGTTTTCTCAACACGGCCTCTGATTGAAGGTGTGAGAGAAGAGAGTCTGCCTCTAAGTCCAGCTGAAGGAGGGGCTGTGTGGTTGGGGTGGGGGGTAGCAGGAGAAATTAGATCTGTGGATCCTCCCAACATGGTTTCCATAAACCTCCCCTTTGTCTGTTATGCACCGAGCCACGCCATGGGGGATGCACATGACTAACAGCAGGATTCAAGCTGTATATAAAACAACCCCTGGGAAATGTGACTTCTTAGTAAAGAATCCATGGATGCAGGGGTCTCCTGCCTGCTTGGAAGGATGCTCCTGTGCATCTGTCAGCTGCGGTGCTGTGGTCAGCAGTACCTGAGTCTGGCACTGGGATGGGTCTTTGCAAGCTGTGGTCCCTGCTGCCCGTTGCTGGACCTGGAGCCTGTCATGCAGTGAGCAGAAGGTCCTGCTTTGTTGGCAAGTCCAGGGCGGGAGGCCAGACTCTCAAATATTTCTACCGGGCCCAGCCAATCCAGAGGCTTGGCCCTGCCCGCCAGTGGCAGGGGCCCATGTTGCCTCTCCCTGAGAAGGGCTCCGAGGTGTCAGTACAGCCTGAGGGAGCTCACTAGGCCAAGCCCCAGCCTCCTGTCACTTGGTGCCTAGTTCAGGCTCCAGGGTCCCTGGGGCAGGCTGCAGCTGTCAAGCCTTCTGAGTACCCCAAAATGGGGTTCACAGTGCCTAGCCTTGAAAAGTGCTCCACAGGAGAGAGGCGTTTAGCAGCTGTGGCTGTTCACGATCTTCCTCTTTGGGTAGGGGTTATGTGGGGTGGAGAAAGGATGGGCACTCATACCTGTATTACTTTCTCCTTATCAATCAGCCCTTCAATCCCTCAGGTGACCCCAATGGGTTAGGAGTTGTTCTTGTTGTTGTTGTAGTTATTATTATTATTACTTACATTTCTATACCGCCCCATAGCCAAAGAAGTTTACAAAAGATTAAAACATTAAAAACAACATACAAAATATAAAACCATAAAAACGTAAAACAGACAGGAGACACAAAGACCGCAGAGCTGGCAGACCTGCCCTCTCCCACATCATCCATTGATGCATCTTACAGTTTGGTTGCAGGCTGTGTGGAAGGGGACTGGGGTGGGTGGGGTGGGGAGGCAACACACCTTCCCCTTTGCACTGGGCACATACCTTCTCCATGTGAAGAGCGAAGGTAACCCGTGAGGAATATTAGGCACTTGGGCCCTCCCTTGCCATAATGAAATCAGATGGTGCTGCCTGTCCATTATTGATCTTTGTCTGGGTGGCTGCTGTCCAGCTGAGATCTGTTTTCTCTTGCTCTTGACTCTGTGCCACGAAGATGCGTCTGGAATGAAAATTAGGGTTGAGTGAGAAACTGGAGGAAAGCACACGCGCAATCCCTTCATCCAGGCAGCAGATCTTTCAGGTTTTTTAGTGGCAGCCCCTTCCCGGTCTGAGGGCATGGCAGCCACTGTTTAAAGTCTCTATAGCACCAGATGCTGAATGGGACCAAGTTCTCTGATTTCTCCAAGCCATACGTGTGAGGGATGTTGGATTGGCCTGACAGTTGCAGTTGGAGTTGGTGCCTTCACTGTGAACTCCTGACTTCCACAAAGGCTAATCCTGAAAGTGACCTGAGCCCCCTTCCTTGTATGATGTAGACAGAACACTGAACCATTGTATGTTTCCCTTGTTAAAATATAGCTAAAGATGGGCTGGAAATCAGGATGGTGAAACCTTGTAGTTGTCGAAGGCACAGCTGTCGAGGCAGGTTCCAGGCAGGGCAAGGCAGTCTGTGTAGGTACTCAATGGAAGAGTTGGTTCAACTGGCCAATAGTTCTATGGAGCCAGCCAGAACCCTGTTGCTCCTCAGGTTCCCTGGGCTGACCGGGCTGAAGGGCAGCAGCACCATCAATTACCATTGGGGGGGGGGGTTCGCTACATCACCACAGAGATTGGACTGAATCTCCCTCATCTGAGAGCTGCCCTGGTATTGCAGGGCTCCTGCTACCAGAGTCCCTGGTTCAAACACCCCTGCTGCCCCCTGTCTTACAGGTGACAAGTTGTGTGTGTTAACTGCGATTAAGCATGGAATCTGTGCCAAGCAGACCATAGTCACCTCTCCAGGTTCTTGGCTTGCAAAGTGTCTACCTAGGTCCTAGACGTTGCGCTTTCCTTGGCAAGAAGGAATCAAGGAACCTGCTTGCAAATCCATACCAGTAAATGCATGTGGGAAATCTTGTGTACAGTTTCCATTTTGTGCACAGTGGTGGAGCTACTTTAAAAAGCAATTCTATGGATGACAAATGTACCATAAGAATAAGTTGTGAAATGTACGTATGCATTGAAAGTCCCTTCTAGCAGCTTCAGCTGGTACACCAGCTACAATCTCATGGACAGAGATAGCTTTTTTTAAAAAAATCTATTTTTTTATTGTGCGTTTCAACAAAACAACAAACAAAAGAACAACAGGTTTTTTTTTAAAAAACACTAATATAGCTACCTAGGAGTCAGCAGTGAAGTGGCCAAGTTTGCCAACGCCACATTATTTAAGGTGGTTAAAACAAAAAGGGTGTTTGTGAGGAGCTCCAAAAGGATCTCTCCAAGCTGGGAGAAAGTGGGCATCCAAATGGCAGATGCGGCTCAAGGTAAGAAAGCGATACACGTTGAGACAAAAGAACCCAACTTCAAGAACAACCTGATGGGATCTGAGCTGGCGGTGATTGACCAAGAAAAAGATCTTGGGGTTGTGGTGGACAGCTCGGTGAAAATGTCAACCCAGTATGTGGCCACTCTCAAGAAGGCAAACTCCATGTTAGGCATTATTAGAAAATGAATTCAGAATAAACCTGCCGGTTTCATACGGCCTTTATACAAATCTATGGTGTGACCACACTTAGAATACTGTGTTCAGTTTTGGTCACCACACCTAAAAAAGATATTGTAGAGCTGGAAAAAGTCTAGCAAAGGGCAATTAAAATGATCAAGGGGTTGGAGCTATGAGGGAAGGTTACAACAGCTGGGATTGTTCAGCTTGGAAAAAAGGAGGCCAAGGGGAGACCTGATAGAGGTGGACAAAATTATGCATGGAGTGAGGATTGTGGATAGGGAGAACTTTTTCTTCCTTTCCTATAATACTAGAACCCAATGGGGTCATGCCATGAAACTGATTGGTGGGAGATTCAAGACGGATAAAAGGTAGGACTTCTTCACACAGCACAGAGTTAAACTATGGAATTCACTTCCACAAGATGTAGTGATGGCCACCACTTTGGATGGCTTTAAAAGGGGGTTGGATAAATTCCTGATAGAGAAGGCTGTCAGTGGCTACTAGTCCTGATAGCTACGTGCAACTTCCAGTATCAGAGGTATTAAGCCTGCATTAGTTGCTGGGGAACAAGGGTGGGGGAGTGCTGTTGCACCATGTCCTGCTTGTGGGTCCCTCGTTGACAGTGGGTTGGCCACTGTGTGAACAGAGTGCCATTGCAGTATAGGAAATGGACATGTATCCTTCTACAACTGTTGTAGTATCAGTCTTTGGCAGTCAAAGGGATGCCAAAAATCCATTTATGCTGTCTATGGTTTAAATTCCAAGAAGCAGGTAAATAATTTAGAAGGACCATTTACACCAGTAAATATTAAAGAGTTTTCCAATATGAAATTTATACCTATGATAACTTCCTCCCAAACAGAGGCAACAATTGGGCATTTCCAAAACATGATTAAAAGAAACATTCGCTGTCTTACACCTCCAACAATTAACCGAGTTAAACAAACCTTTATTAAAGAGAAGCTGTGGGGTCCAACAGGCCAAAACAAGAGTTTTTGCTGAATAAGACGTAACAGAAGATCCATAGACATGTCAGATATAGATGCCAAAGCAGCATTAGGGAAAATAGGACGATCCAGTTCCCATGGCAGAGATAGCGTGGGCAAGGTGGTACAGGTGCTAATAACCTGCCATGTGGGGCCGTCCTTAATGTTGGTTTCTGGGCACCTGTCGGGAGGGAACTTCACTGGTTGCCTATGTACTACTGGGCCAGGTTTAAGGTTTGTTATTGGTATATCAAGCCCCAAGCAGTTTGGGACCAGGATAATTGTGACTGTGCCTTTTCCCTTATCAGCCTGCCTGGTCACTGAGGTCATCAGCTGAGGCACTCCTGGCAGTTCTGCATGGATCTGCAGTCCGTTTAGTCCACTCAGAATAGAGCTTTCTTGGTACTGGTTTGCTCTCTGCAGAATTCGTTGCCAGTTAATGTCAAGCAGGAACCAACTTTGCTTTATTTTTAGCAGCTGCTAAGACATTTTTATTTAAATGAGTTTTTCCTGAATCACCAGCTATGGTTTTATTGGTATAACTTGGTTTTAAATATTTTTAGTCTTTTGTATTTTGATTGTTCTTTCCTGTTTACTGCTGAGGAGTCATTTTTAGATACAGAGTGGTTTATAAATCTTGTAAATAAAATAAAATAAATAAAAGCGGCTGTTTTACCCCTTTAATAAACACAGAAACTGGGTCCAGTTCTTGTCTAGTGACTGCATCTGGTTTTATTGCAGGGAGCTCTGGCTATTTAAGTGCACATGTGCTACACACTTGATAGCCCTGCGAGTGTAATTTGCAGTTTAATTAAGACCACTTTTTGCACTTTGAAAAAGTGGCGGAAATTGGCACTTGAGTGTGTGAAACCTGTGGCGTTCCGTGGCCAACGGGGAAGAAAAATGGGCTTTGTCGTTTTTGCCGGGAACCTCAGGCTCAGTGATGGGGAGCAGCTCAGTCGCACCGTTAGCCTGCCTTCTCCCTTGGTAATATCCAGCCTTTGCAAACACAGCAAGGCCTTTGCTGGTAAGGATGTGTCAGAGCAGACTTCTGGAAAACAGTTAGCAGTGAGAGGGAGGAAAGAAAGAGGGGGATGGAGCCGAGCAGGTGTCTGAAGAGGCTGGAATGGCCCCTTTACAGTGACAGCACACCTGTCTGCGCATAGTCTTGTAATGTCAGGAATGTTGTGTGTGCAATTTTGAGATGCCTCCCCCCACCCACAATTAGTTCGAGTGCCACAGGACACAACAAACCCCCATTTCCCCCCAAGTATATGGGAAACCGAGAGTTCATTTCATTCTTTCGTTCATTTCATTTCTATACGGCCCCAAATTCAAAGCTTTTATGTTGGCTGCCTGCCAATATCAAATACATGTAAGTGCACCAAACAAATCAAAACGTTTCATTGAGATTAAATGATGCGAATTAGGTAATGAGCATAGGCATCGAGCTTCCTTTGCATACTTTAGCAGCCTGCTTTCAAGTTCTACTGGGATGGGATGGGGGCAGAGAGCCTGGAGGGTGGGACATTGATGCCGGTTAGCAGGCTGGAAAGGAGGCAGCAGCCATGAGCGAGGAGGGGCAGGGATGTGTATGGGGTGATAACCCTCCATCAGCCGGAGATCTGGCAGCGGAGGCAGGAAGTTGGGCTGTTGCTGTTGCCCCCCCCCCACTGCTGTGACTGCCCCAGCGTCTTCCTGTTTTCTTGAGATCCTCTTATTTCATTGTTTAGACTTTGGTTTAGTTTTTTAATTAAACAAATTAGCTTCTTTTATTGACCATTTTCTTCAAATGCTGGCAATGAGCATTAACGATGTGCAGATTTTGGAAATGGAGATTTTGGGCATGGTGTAGGCAAAATATGAACGTGCCTGTCCCCACCTTAGCTCCAGGTCTTGCAACTCCCCTCAGCACTACAGCCCTATCAGCCAGCCCTATATTTTTACCCTTGGCTCATCCTTTCTCTTCAGTCCTCCCCAGCTGTCAAGATTTCTCCCTCCCTCTCTCTCTGTAACTCTGTCTCAGCTTCCATCACCTCAACCCCACTCCCTTCAGTCCCCTCTCTAGTCTTTCCCCAAACCCACAACCTCTTAGCAAAATGAAACACAAAGGCAGGCTGACTTCTGCTTCTCTTACGGCCTGTGCAGGTCTCCAGACTCACTGTTCCCATGTGCCATGTGCCTCCTCCTCCTCCTGTGGAGATCCCTTATTTATATCTTACGTACACGGATGTGTGTCTTCTTCCTGACTCTGCGGGCTCTGTAGCAAGCAACCTTAGTGGCCTCTTCAGGCAGCAGTATTTTCAGGAATGCTACTGAAATACCCCCATCCGTTTACGGTAAGCATATACAAATATCTAAATGAGCTCTCTCGCTCCGGAGCAGCTTGATCACCTGCATCATCCTGCTAAATCTCTTGGGGGAATTTTACCACACTTCAGGAACTGACGTGGTAAAATGACCATCTATATGTGATCCAACTTTTAGATTGGGTGGCGAAGCTGGCGCAAGGAATGAAATAGGCCCTATCTGCCTCACTAAGGCTGTTGTTATCTTCTCAAGGCAGCGGGTTCAATTTTTCCATCTGGAAAATAGGCAATGTTCTCTCTCTCTCTCTCCCCCCCCCCCCCAGTGTTTTTGAGGGATGTATTGAGTAGGAATATGCACTGATAACAAGGTTCAGTTTGGATCCCAATACAGAAAAAAGCCTGATTAGTCCTGGACTACCCAATTCAACTTGGGGGCCGAATCTGGATGTAGATTCAGAGATTTGAACCTTTATGCCTCGCATTGACTATCGTTGCAAATCAACAAACAACTATAACATTCTTGAATGTTTGCTGGTCTGGTTGACCGTAACAAATAAAATTCTATTTTATTCTTGAATTAAATTGAATGAAATTTGGAGGCATGGTAGTCCTGTATGAGGGGATGAAGCTTTGCAAATTTCAGACAAATAGGTGTGGAGATTTTTGTACTAGGCACCTTTAAATTTTGTGCACTACCAATAAGTTTTTAATATTTCAGAATTAGAATTTCCAGAGGAGTAGCCTTATTAGTCTGTTGCAGAAAAAGTATGTTGTGGTACCTTAAAGACTAACTAATTTATTCTGGCATAACCTTTTGTGGACTGTAGTCTCATGAATAGGTGCAGGGGTTTCCATGCAAGAGCAGCCCTTGCAATTTGGGGGGCTTCCAAAACCCTTATCCCCTTACTATTTTTGTGGGCAACGTGTGCAAATGAAACACACTGTTTATTTTGCAGGTTTCTTAGCTAGAGCCATCTCTGTGCTGCATAGTATATGACACAGAGTTGGCCATAGCTAAGCAACTTGCAAAATTTCAGGAGGATGGGTGGAGTGTTTTTTGTGAAGATGGCTTTTCAAATTAGAGCGAGGGCAATTTGTTTCTCTTCCCCCCCCAATGGGTTTTTTTTTGGGGGGGGGTGCAATTTGTGTGAGAATGGCATACATGATGTCTCTAGGCAAGAAACCTGAACAATGTCAGAAAGGTAAGGTGTACAATGACAAATGGTTTTTGTTTTCTTCTCAAGTGACGCCAAATTCACAGAAAGAGCAAAAGGCCAGGGGTGGATGATGGATGTTGTTGTGATTCCTGACAGATGTGGAGCAAAGGCAGAACTTGAACATCCAGCATTTTCCATGCAAGCACCCCATTCTCCATTCTCCCAGATCCCACAGATTTTTCACATTCCTGCTCCTGAGAGAGAGAACTAGCCAAGAGCATTGAACGCTGGATCAGTCCTGTGATATATGTTACTTCGACATCCATTACCTAAAGTGATGGGATTGGAGAGCCCTCGTAAAACTCTCACTGTGACTGGAAGCTAGAGCTGCCAGTCACAAATCTTTACCCTTTCTGCTCCCTTCTCTTCACCCAGGCGTTCTCCTAATAGGGAGAGCTTGGGGAGAAATGTCTCAATTTTTGAAGACACATTGGTTCGTTGTGCCCTTTTAAATCTCCAAATCACTAACAAAGCTTGGGGAGGGTTTAGATTCAGTTCTGGTCCACTTTGGAGGAGTCTTGCTTCAATTTGGACATTTCCCTAATCTTTCTGAATCTGATTTGGTACAGCATTCTGGATTTGGCCTAGTGATAGGTGCTGATGATGTACTTTTCCAAGGCAAAAGTTGCTCAGTGAAGGGCTTAAACACTTCATAACTGGATATTTTGATCTACACCAGTTGAATCAGGTTTGTAAGTAGCCACTTGCCTAGTTACCTATGGCGAGTAAAAATGTATTGCAAATGATCAGGCAGAGCCATTTGACCAACATTGGTTTTTTTCTTCTTTTAGGCCTTGGGGTACTAATGTAGGAATGCCTGGGCAGGCTGACTAGTAGCTTTTGTGGACTTATTTGCAAAGGTAATAAGTTAAAAGAATTGTAAGACTATTTTTCATGGTGCTATGTCACTGATTAATTGATCCCTAATTGGTCACTGATAGCTGAGATCGGGCCATCTGGTCAATAGACCATGCCAATGCCTTTGCATTCCCACACTAGCAATGGAACTGGCCAAGATTTAAACATGTTTTGGAGATCTCTGTGGAGATTTTTTTTTGTCATTTAAATAACCTGGCATCTGAGCTGAGCATAGCCTGGCCAGAGGAAATGCCCATCAGGCTCCAAAGAAAGGACCAGCTGCATTTACACTCAAACAGAGAAACCAAAAGAGCAAATCGCATTAGCGGCAGCTTGGGAAGAAAGAAACAGGCAGCAATTCTGGCCCTGTTTGGGCGGTGGGGGTTGATTGCTTCTTTGTTGCAAATGTAAATCAGGGAAGGCAGAAATGCTGCATGACCACGGCTCCGACCTCCACTCTGGAAGGACACTACCACAGGCACAGCATGTGACAGTGGCCATAAAGGTCATCCCCTGAAAAGCCTACTGCATCTAGGTTAATGGCTTTCACTGCCCTGGCAGAACTTCCTTGGAAGGACATGCTCTGCTGAAGTGGTTTCAACGAAACTCAAGCAGTTGCTTAATTAAGTCAGTTGGGGCTGCAGGAGCCTTTGGTGGTAATTAGCCCAAAGTGGCTGTGAATCACCCAGGTTCTTCTGTGTCAACTGTCTTTTCTTTCCTGCTCAAAGTGGCAGGTGTGGAGAGCCACAAATCGCTGTCCAAAGGCTGTACCTATGCAGCTTTGCCAACAGAACTTGCATCGTGCATTTTGAGAGGGGGCCCTTGGTGAAATTCCACCGGGGGTGGGGGTGGTCCTGATGCAATTGTATCCAGACATCATTGTGGGCACAATCACGATGGGGAGGCTGCTGTATGGAGGCTTCCCTTGGGGGCAGTTAGCAGTTTTGTGTGGAGTCGCCTCTAAAATGGCAAGACAGATTCTAGCAGACCCTCGTGAATGTCTGCCTAGTGCTTCTTGAATTGCTTGCTTGTTACTTGTGTGTTGCACACTCTGTTACGGGCAGCCATAATTCAGTGCATAGAAAGAAAACAACAACAACCACCCTCAGAGTGAGCCTCTGTATTACTGTGTGGGGGCTAACGCATGCCAGGCCCTACCTGGGTTCCAGGAATCAGAAAGTCCCAGCTGCAGAAATGCTGAGATACTTTATTCATTCATGCTCAACGTGTTTCGGCCTATGTAGTTTTTTTTTTAAAAGGCCTTCTTCAGGGAGTTGGTCAGAGAAATCTGCAGAAAACTCTTAACAGAATGATAGTCTCTTAATGATATTCACTGGTGGCTGATGTCCACCAGTTTGGATGGCTTTAATAGGGGGTTGGATAAATCCTGGAGGAGAAGGCTATCAATGGCTAGTAGCCCTGATGGTTATGTGCTACCTCCAGTATCCAAGGCAGTAAGTCTGTGTGCACCAGTTACTGGGGAACATGGGTGGGAGGGTGTTGTTGTTTTTCTGTCTAATTGCATCCTTAGTTGATTAACTGGTGAGAGCAAATTGCATTTGATAGTAGAAAGAGTTAAACCTGTTCGTTGCGATTTTGGCTTTGGCATGTTATTTTACTAGGAAATAGAAATATGATCTGTCAGCCTCCTTTCCCAACAATGAATGGTAGTTTTTGTTTATTAAATCGTAAGAGACCTTCACTGCCTGAGAAGGCAGCTGTATTGAGGTTTTGTTAATATGCACATTTATTTAAGTGTCATTTTTAAAACTGGTTTAAAGGCAGATTCAAATGGGAATGTGGGCCTTTCCAGCGCCTTTCTGGAACAGAACTGAAGATTCTCAAAACTTTTGGTGTTCTCTGCAGAAACAGAAAATAGCACTTTGTTTTCACAGTTGGGAGAGCGAGAGCCAAGTTTAGTTTTGAAAAGAGTTGTGCCTTGTAATGTGCATCATCACCAGATCAGCAGATCTGAAATCTTGACCAAGAGGTCTCTAATAAAGTTGAAGCCCTGATCTAACTTCGAGCCTCTAGATGCGATTGAATTTTTGGCTGAGGTTCAGCACACAAGCTGGTGCCAGCCCAAGCCCCTTTTCCGGCACCAGGTGACTGAGAGGTGCCCTCAGGACCCCTTTTCAGCCACACTGCTGCTGGTGTTTGGATGACTCTTTGAAATGTGCCTTGTCACAGAGGATGCAAAAAATATGATGCCATTAGGCAGAGACTTGGGTTTGTCATGTGTCGGGCTTGTAGGAGTAGCCTTCGGACAGGCATTAGAGGAGCGAGCGCAGCAGCTGTCATATACAGACTCCCCTGTTCTTCTGGGGGCTTGGGGTGGGGCTTGGCTAGTGATAGGCAGCCCCCTTCCCCTGCATTTAGACTCAGAACTGGGCTTGCAAATAACAAGCAATTTCCCCCCCCCCCCACCACTCCAAAATAGCTCTTCCTCGCTCCCCACTCAATTCAAGCCTGTTTTGGACCCTATCCAGCTCGTGGTGGTGTTACTGGAGCGCAAGCATTTGCTTGCTCCTTGTAGCAGTTTTCATTTTAAATAAATAAATAAAACTTATATACTGCTTGCCTTACCATATGAGCTGTTTACAAAGAAATATTTAAATACATTACAGCGCATGATAATAAATACAAAAACATTTATATAAAACATTATAAAAACATTTTACAGGTTAGAACCTGTATGATTTTCTAGTCTTCCAGTTTGAAAAAAAATCTGCTGGTGCTTTTTATATCCTTGCAGATTCCTTGATTCTGTCCTCTGATACTGGCTTTACTTTGCTTTAATTCTGTGGCAGTTTGTGTGTGTGTGTGTGTGTGTGTGTGTGTGTATTTTTAGATTTTATTTATTTTATTTATTTATTGCATTTCTATGCTGCCCAATAGCCGAAGCTCTCTGGGCGGTTTACAAAAATGAAAACTATGATAACCATTCAAAACGTAAAAAAACCAGTATAAAAACATAGTATAAAATACAATATAAGAGCACAATCAGGATAAACTGAGCAGCAATGCAGAAATTAAAACAAATTTAAAACAGCAAGTTAAAAATTAAACTGATGAACTGTTAAAATACTGAGAAAATAAAAAGGTCTTCACCTGGCTTCTAAAAGAGTATAACATAGGTGCCAGGCGAACCCCTCTCTAGGGAGCTCATTTCACAGCCGGGGTGTGACAGCAGAGAAGGCCCTCCTCCTGGTAGCCACCTGTCTCACTTCCTTTGACAGGGGCTCATGGAGAAGGACCCCCAAGGATGGTCTTAGGGTCCTGGCAGTTCCTTCGGATAACCTGGCCCCAAGCCGTTTAGCGCTTTGAATGTTAATATCAGCACTTTGAATCGGGGCCGGACCTGGACTGGAAGCCAGTGAAGATGGAAAAGGACTGGCGTAATTAGGTCTCGTTGGCCAGTGTCTGTTAACAATCTGGATGCCCTATTTTGTACCAGTTGATTTTGCATTGTTTTATTATATTTTATGTATTTTATCGTTTTCATGACTATTGTGGGAGCCACCCAGACAGCTTCAGCTATTGGGCAGTATAGAAATGCAGCAAATAAATAAATAAATAAAGTGGATTGATTGATAGCCCTAGGCAGTGGCGTGTGGTGTTAGAGCAGAGGTGGACAACCTGAGAGCCAGGTAGGGCATTGAGCAGTGGATCAGGGGGCATGTGCCACACTCTTCCTCCCCATCTTAGTATACAGGGATGGGGAGGCATAAAGCTCCTTTCCCTGCGAATGGAGATCGCGCTCCCCCACCACCACCACTGCCAATCAGCTGCATGAGGGGCAGGCAGGTATGATTTAAATTGTGCTCCTGACAGCCTGGGGGCGTGATGGTGCCAGGGAAGAAGGTACATGAGGAGAGCCATCCCCACATGCCCTCGTGCAGTGGCAGCATGCGGTGGGGGGCTGGGGGGGGCAGGCTGGCAGCTTGGGCACCTGCAGCGGTTTGTTCATAAGTGTGTTACAGGGACTTAGTTATAAAAGGCAAAGACATTGAGTGAAGTAACTGCCTGCCTTTGTTTTTCAAACAGAACAAATAGTCGAGAAAGATGAGGGGCCGTATTATACGCACCTGGGGTCTGGACCCACTGTGGCATCCATCAGGGAACTCATGGAGGAACGGTAAGTTACAGGCCATGTGCAGTTTAAAAAGGGAGGGGTAAACTCACCACCAGCACAGCTCCCTATGGAAGAAGGGCCCTTTGTCAGGATATTCATCCTCTGGGTGAGGTCTTTATATGGAATCAGAAATCCATATAAGTTTCCAGACACTGTGCAAGAGGGAAGCCCGCAGCTGGTTTCCCATCCTCCAAACTGTAGTCTGAAGTATTGATTGAATTGTTCCACAGTTTTAGAATTGGAAGGTTGGGCTAAGACTTTCCTCCTCCTGGAATTAGGAGGTTCAGATTATCTTTTTCATTGCTACCAGTAGATTGACATTCCAAATGTTTGTCTTCCTAGCTTTTCCAGAAGTTCACTAGAATGTTAGATATGATATATAAGAAGGCAGCTGCTTTTGTATTTGTTCTGTGCAAGAGCTTTACCTGGGTGGCACAGCGGGTTTACATTGTAGACTTGTAGGCAAGTAGGCAAGCACATGTCTAGACTGATTGGGTTACACCCCTGCAGCTGACTCACATCCCTGAGCACGCTGAATCACCTTTGCATGCATCAAGATCAGGGCTGGGAACTTAGCACAGAAGATCATTGAGATGCTAGCAAGATGGAGGTTGAACCCCCCCTCCAGGCATCAATTACCGATGCTAGGAGCAGCTCCTGTATTAAGCAGATCCTTTTGAGAAGTTGTCAGCTCGACCGAAATAACACTCAGAGAGGGCTGTATAAATTGTAGGAGTTGTTATTGGCCTTGATGCCGATGGTGCTTTACTGACATGGTTATAGTTATGTTATTTATCTGTCCCTATGAATACTGCCCCTCCTACAAGGAGCTTTGGGTGGCACACGTAGATTGGATGACACCAAACAACCTTGTGGTTAGGGTTAGGTTAGGTCTGCCCAGAAGCTTCAAGGCTGAGCAGGGAATTGCAGCAGAACCCTTCACAAATTTTCTGCTGTGTGTCTAGACAATAGATGAGCAAGAGCTGGCTTCCAAGGGTTAAGGTCTTGCAGGATACCATTGTTTTCATTATTTACAGAAAGGGATTCCACGCATTGTGCCCACCTTGAGATGGATGCGTTAAAGGTAACTCAGAGAAGTCAGCACTGCTGTGTAAAGAGACGGAAGCATGTCAGGAGGATGGAGATGGATGCAGCAATTGGCAGCCCAGCGCATCTAATATTGCTCCAGTCTTTCTGGTAGCGATTTTAATCCTGTTCACTTGAATAGGCCTTCCAGAGTGGCGCTCTGTCTTATATTCCCAGTCGTCTTCCTTCATACGCTAATACTGTGACTTTCCTCCCCAGGTATGGTGAGAAGGGGAAAGCCATCAGAATTGAAAAGGTGATCTACACGGGGAAGGAGGGGAAGAGCTCTCGCGGCTGTCCCATCGCCAAATGGGTAAGTGGCTGCCCTCTCTGCCGGCATGGAGTGTGGCTTGGCAGCCCTTCTCTAACAGTCACGTCTTGCACTTCTTGTCTTGCCATCACACCAGGGACTTCCTAAATCCTGCCCAAAAACTGTCTGCAGGAACAGCTTGAGGGGGTTTATGGAAGGTTCAGATTCATGGAGGAGGAGGAGGAGGAGGAGGAGGAGGAGAAGGAGGAGGAGGAGGAGGAGGAGGAGAGGTCTGTCATTGGCTATCAGTCATGATGGCTCTATGGAGCCTCCATATTCAGAGGCTGTCTACCTCTGATAATCAATTGCAGGGGAGCAACTGTGGGAGACGGCTGTGGCCCTCATGCCCTGGCTTGTGGACTTCCTGGAGGCATCTGGTTGGAAACAGGATGCTGAACTAGATGGGCCTTTAGGTCTAATCCAGCAGGTCTCTGCTAATGCTCGCAGTCTTCAGGAGCGGAGCAATGCTATGCCAAGACAGGATTCACCACCTGGTAGAGCTGATCTGGTTATGTCCTTATGGGAGATGAGCCTTCATTGCATTGCTTTGCTTTGCTGCATCGATGTTGAGCTTTCTTATAGCAGGCCTGAGTAGGAGCTGATCCGTGTAGGAGAATGGCCACTCTGGCCTCTTTGGGGGAGGGGGCAGCTGTAATTTCCTTAACCAACCAACCAACATCCTCGGCTACCTTCCAGGTCATCAGGAGGCACAACATAGAGGAGAAGCTCTTGTGCCTGGTGCGACATCGTGCTGGCCACCATTGCCAGAATGCTGTCATCATCATCTTGATTCTGGCCTGGGAGGGGATCCCTCGCACCTTGGGGGACACCCTGTACCAGGAGCTCACTGACACGATCACCAAATACGGAAACCCCACCACCCGGCGATGTGGGCTGAACGACGAGTAAGTTCCTTTGGCCCTTCCCGGGCAGCTGGAGAGGAGTTGATGGCGAGAAACAGCTGTGCTAGGAGGATTCTGCCTTCTGCAATCCTACTTTGCTTTTCTGCGGGTTTTATTTATTTGTGCTCTTCTCTGTAGCGCGGGGCTTGCCTCGTTTGCCTGAGCCAGCCGGATTGTTTACTAAACTGTCCCTTGAGTTGGGGAGGCACCCTGGGCAGAGGAGTTGGGGAGGGCGCCTTTTTGACTCTCGCCTTCAGCTCCAGAGGGTTCTTGTGCTATGTCGATGCAGCAAATATAACAAAGAGTTGTGACACCTTAGACGTTTTTATGGAGGTGAAAACTTTTACTTGTGCCACAGTACATCTGTTTAGTCTTTAAGGTTTAGTCTTTGTTGTCTTTGCTGCTTTCTGCTTTCTCAGTCTAAAATCTGGTTGATTTGCATTCATCTGCAAGGGTCCTGGAGGGTGATGTGGATTTGGGTTGGTGCGTGTAGGATCCTGCATTGGGTGAGGCAGCTGGCTCCCCCTCCCCTTTAACCCCAACCTGGCTGCCCACTCCCCTTTAACCTCAACCTGCAACATGGGGACAGTCTTCTGATTTTTAACCATATAATTGCTTCCTTCCCCTTCTTTCTCCAACCCTCTCTGCCCTTGACTGTCACTCCCCTCTTAAAAGAAAATAAAGAGTGTTATGTTTGTAATCCATTTAAGATGAGGTCATGAGTTGAAGATCAGTGGATTAGAGTAAGAATGTCAAAACAGAAGCCCTCAGGACTTAGGTGGTCAAAGCATTGGGTTTGCTGATATATTAATGTATTTTGATTGATCAGAATTATAAGGATTCCAAAATAACAAAAGGTTGGATCTAGACTTAGTCATGCTTAGAGTATACCTATTGAAATCAGTCGGACTTAAGTTAGTCATGACTAACCATCAAATTGATTTCCATGGTCTACCTTAAGCATGACTAAGTCTGGATCTGATCTTTAGACAATAGGAATACACAATAAATCTTACCAATATATGTTCGAAAGTTCTATTATAAATACTTACTTAGAGAAAAGGCCATTCTCTAGGAACATAAAACATGAATCAAGAACATCAAAATATTGAAACATGCTAACCACTGAAAAGACATGAATACATAACAACCAGTATTAGAGCATGAAAGCACAATCATCACATTACAAATATATTAAGACCAAAACTGTTCTATAATTCTTCTTTAATAAAGTCAAAAGCTTCTACAGATGCAATAGCTTCTGGGATAAATTTTATACCCCATTCATGAGCGCTATCCATACATCACAAATTATAAGAAAAGGAAAGTGTACTTTGCTTTTTGTAGATCAAGGGTGCTGACCTCAGGCTATGTTCCTTGGGCATTCCCCCCCCCCCACGCATTGGCTATTGACACCCTTACATTAGGGGATAATGGGGTTCCTTCTCACACAAACCTGTGATTCTATTAGATTTCTGCGGGCAGTGACTGAAACATCCTCCTTTGTATTTCTTGCAGCCGGACCTGTGCATGTCAAGGGAAGGACCCCAACACCTGCGGTGCCTCTTTCTCTTTTGGCTGCTCTTGGAGCATGTACTTCAATGGGTGCAAATATGCTCGAAGCAAAACACCCAGGAAATTCAGACTTCAGGGAGATAATCCCAAGGAGGTTAGGGAGACGTACACTTCACTTCATGCTGCATGTCCATTTTCCAAGCGGATTTAGGGCTGTTGTGTGGATCAGATTCTCCTGATTTAAGAGGCAAAGCGGAACCAGTGACATTCCAGCAGATTTGGCAGAGCTTCCCCCTCAAATAGGCTGGCCAGACTAGTATGGAATGGTACTTTACTTCTGAAAGAGATCAGGATCTGCATAACCAGGGAGAGATGAGACATTTGCAGTCCAGTCCAGTGTATGTTTAATTGGGAATAAGTCCCATTGTGTTCAATGGAGCCTACCATATCCTACTTGGTCGGCAGTGGGTTAGCCCCTGTGTGAACAGAGTTCTGGACTAGATGGACCCTTGGTGTGATCCAGCCTCAGGGCTCTTCTGATGTTGCTCTTATGCTCTTACTTCCAACTAGTGTGCATAGGATTGCAGCTATGTGTAACAAAGCCCTAACAAAGTTTCCTCATTTCCAAAGGTTCCTGGAAATGGGCTGATTACATTGGGAGGAGGGAGGGGAGAGCTTAACCCTTCCCATGCCAGTCACTTTGTCTCTGAGGGGACCTCTACAAGAGCGATTTAAAGCTCTTTCAAGGTGCATTAAAAATGTGACCTCTACAAGAGCAGAGTGCAAATCGGGGGCTTTTTCTGTCTGATTATGCGCATTATCGAATGCGCGTTAAATAGCGAGTTTTAAATTACTGCGGCAATTAAAGCGCCTTATGACCATGTAAACAAGTGATTCTCCGCATTAAACACCTTTAAAGCGCGTTTCATACAACCGGTAAGGCAACCAGTTATGCGCTTAACCATGTCCCGCGTATAGTGATTTGCCGTAAAAGCGATTCTGAGAAGATGTGCATAATCGGACAACCAGGCATCAAACCGAATTCTTGTAGAGGGGACCTGAACCTTCCTTCCTCCGAGTTGCTCTTACCCCATTGGAATCTAGACTCATTTTTTCAAGTAAATGTGGGTCTGCAATGCTGGTGGAGGTAAAAGCAGTTATGTTTGGGGTGTGGGGTTGTTGCTGGGTAAAAGTGACTGGCAGTTCTTGAGTTGCAGTTCAGGTCTTGGACCAGAGAGTTCTGGGTTCTGATCCCAGCTCCTATTTGGTCCAGCTAGCCTTGGCTGGCTTCGTGTGAATGCAAAAGGCTGTTGCTCCATGGTCACAGCTCAATTCTCAAGCAGCAACTCCAGTTGATCTCCGCTAGCAGGACAGGACATTCCTCTGAGGCCTGAGAGACCTGCTAAGCACAGTAAACAGTCTTGGGCTAGCTAGAGGGACGGATGGTCTGCCTCAGCAACAAGCAAACTTTGACTCTCTCTCTCTCTCTCTCTCTCTCTCTCTCTCTCTCTCTCTCTGTTGTTACAGGAAGAAGTTCTCAGAAGAAGCTTCCAGGACCTGGCTACAGAGGTCGGCCCACTTTATAGGAGGCTGGCACCCCAGGCCTACCAAAATCAGGTGCCAGGAATGCCCTTCCTATTATTTTGCTGTTGTTGCAATAACGATTAGATCTCTCTTCCTTGTCAGATGCCAGGAGTCTGCCATCCTTTTCCACAAGCTGGGACCAGAACCCAGGAGGGGGCTCTGCAGTCCGAGGGCTGGGAGAAGTTCTGCCTGTGAACGTGGGGGCAAAATGATACAGTAGAGAGGTGCTGGATGCTGCTAGGGCTGGGAGCAGCTCTGTTGCAGGGCCGTTCCTTTAACCATCTCCCATAGTGCCTGTTTGTCTGTGACAAACTGGGAGAGAGGTTTTTTTTGTTTTGCTTTTTCTTTAAGCTGCCTGAGTGTACAGGAGAATATCCTGCAGGAACAAGAACTGCAGGCATTTCTGCCCAAATGGCTGAGCTCTTGACTGTTAAGATCATAAGGATAAGGTTGGGGCCCCAGCCACACACCTACCGTTTCTGTCTGAGCTCTCTGTCCTCATGTCCGGCCTTTAGGTCACATTATGGGACTGCGAGAAGAAGAGTCTTCCTGTGCTGTTCTTCTAGCAGCCACCATTTCAAAACGGGCTGAGTGGGGTGATTCCGGCACAGTGTTGGTTATTACCTTTAAAGCCCTACATGGTTTGGGTCCAGGTTACCTGCGGGATCGCCTTCTCCCGTACAATCCGCCCCACACACTTAGGTCCTCTGGGAAGAACTTACTCAAGTCAGCCAGAACTAGGCTGACGAGTGTTACCCAGAGGACCTTCTCTTCCACCGCTCCCAGACTGTGGAATGGTCTGCCGGAGGAGATTAGACAAATTAGCAGTCTTCATGAATTTAAGAGAGTCATGAAGACTGCTCTCTTCCGGCAGGCCTATCCAGATGAATTTTAAGATGTTTTTAATGATGTATTTTTTTCTTGTTTTTTTTAATTTTTAACTGTTTTGTGATTCTTGTGTTTTATATTGTTGTTGTTCCCCGCCTCGATCCGGAGGGAGAGGCGGGTTATAAATAATAATAATAATAATAATAATAATAATAATAATAATAACTATTATTAGTGGGTAGGATCCAACAAGGAACTCCTGCTGATGACGAGCATCCTTCCAGAAATGTGTGACCTGTCCCTTCTGAAAACTGGCATTTCTGATCGTCTGAGGGCTTTCCGTGGAAGCGCTACCTCGCCAGTGGTAGTAAGGGTGGCGAACATGCTGCCGCCGCTGGGTCTGGCCACATATGCTCTGGGAACTGGCAGTTCTCGCTGCCGGCGGTAGATCCTGTTGGATCCCACCCAAAGACTTTAATGACTATTTTTTTTTATTTATTTACTGAATTTCTATACTGCCCAATAGCCGAAGCTCTCTGGGCGGTTTACAAAAATTAAAACCATAAAAATCTTTCAAAATATAAAACAATGACCATATAAAAACATAATTTAAAATACAGTCTAAAAGCACAACCAGGATAAAACCTGAGTAGCCATGCAGAAATTAATACGGATTTAAAATACAAATTTGAATAGCAAGGTTAAAAATCAAACTGAAGAACTGTGAAAATACTGTGAAAATAAAAAGGTCTTCACCTGGCGTCTAAAAGAGAGTAACGTAGGTGCCAGGCGAACCTCTCTAGGGAGCTCATTCCACAGCTGGGGTGCCACAGCAGAGAAGGCCCTCCTCCTGGTAGCCACCTGCCTCACTTCCTTTGGCAGGGGCTCATGGAGAAGGGTCCCTGAGGATGATCTTAGTGTCCAGGCAGGTACATATGGGAGGAGGTGTTCCTTCAGATAACTTGGCCCCAAGCTGTTTAGGGCTTTGAATGTTAATACCAGCACTTTGAATCGGACCCGGACCTTGACTGGCAGCCAGTGAAGCTGTTAAAGGACTGGCGTAATGTAGTCTAGATTTCTAATTGCCAGTAGATGGTTGTATCCTGAAAGGGACAGATGACAGACAAAGGCAATATTTTGCTCCCTTGCTCTCTTCTCTGTGTGACGGGCCGTTCCTTGATTTATGTTGTACATTTTAAACACTCTTTTCAATGCAAAGAGCCTCAGGAATTTAACGTCCACGTTGAGTTGCGCAACCTTGTTTCTGTCCAGGCCGAGATCGGTGTACTACGTCCAAAAGAGCCTCAAAGAGCTGTGGATGTGCTCTCAGGTCACCTTCCAATGAACTGACGACTGTATCTGAGAAGCACGTCCAAAGCTGCTGCTAGAGTGCCACCCCTTGGCTGGCTGCTGTTTCGCTGCCTCCACTTCCTCCTAGAGCAGCCACCACTTCTTTGTTGCAGGGGAGGGGCCATGGGGAGCTTACTTTTCCAGGAGGAAGAGGAGGGATTGCCCAGGGAGGAGTCCTGCCCCTTGAGTCCTGCTGCTACGAATGCCAACGCTTGCTCCTCTCTTCCTCCTCCTCCGGGGGGGGGGGAACGTGCCCCAATGCCACACCCACTTCCTATCTCAGGGGAAAGCAGCTGTGGGTTGCTTTATTCCCACCACTGTGGGATTAAGGGGAGAGGCAGAAACAAGCGCGGGCTGCAGCGGTGTTGGGCCTTGACCCACAGGCACACATACACATTGAAAAGTGACCTCAACAGAATTGAGCCTCTCTCTCTCTCTCCCTCCCCCCCTCTCTCTTTAATCTATGGGGGCTTCCAGATAGAGGGCTTCTAGGCAACCAGTCCAAAGGCCCTGTGCAGTTATTCCATCTTTTCCTCCGCAACTGGTTTTTTTTGTGGAAAGAAAAAAGCTGGACGAAGCAGTGGGAAAACACGGGAGGGATATGCAAGAGGAAGACGACATCGTTTGAGCTTCCTTCAAAATTTCACACATGAAGCAGGAACATTGCATAATAAAACGCTCCTCTGGAAGGACTCTTTGTTGGTCTCATCCCTAAGAATACATTTACAAAACACATACTACAAATTTAAAGCAGTTCTGAGCTTATTCCGTCGTGGTGCCCTTCCCCCACTCCCAACCAGGCCAGGGAGTCAAATTCCAACCTGAAACCGAACCAAACCTTTATTTTCCCCTCAGCTGCTTAGAACCAGACTCTTAATCCATCCTTGGTGTTGGAGGTTCAGGAGGCCTGTGTGGCAAAGAGTGTGCTTTCTGCCTGCTTTGGTTGGTAGCCCAGTTGCGACCCCATGTTGATGGGGGCAGCATAGCATTGGGCTGCTTTCGAAGCTAGTGCAGAATTCAGCACCCAGGTTGTTGACTGGGACTAGGCGATGTGAACATTTGCACTGCTTGCTGGTTTGTATCAGGGCCAAATTCAGAGTACTGGTTTTAACCTATAAAGCCCTGCATGGCTCGGGACCCCAATACCTCAAGGAGCGCCTCTCCCCATATGAACCTGCCCGGTCAGCTTCACAGGCTCTTCTCTGTTCGGGAACAGGCCTTTTCTGTGAAAGTCCCGTGCTTATAGAACGCTCTCTCCAAGGAAGCTCGCCTGGCGCCAACCCTATCCTCTTTTCAGCACCATGCAAAGAGATATTTATTTTCCCAGGCGTTTGGACACTGGCTACGACCCAATTGTTGCTCATTCTAGGCCGTGAGCAGGGGAAGATTTTGTATATTTGTGGATGAACGCTTTTCATAATAGTATTATTTTTAGATTATGTTTTGGGGGCATTTATTTGCTGATTATGGTTTATATTGATTCCATGCCAGCCCTGCTGCATTAATCATGGATTTCTGTATTGTGTAAGTCACTTTCAGCCTGCTTTTTGCAGTGGGAGGCGATGTATCAAATAAATAAATAAATAAATAAATAAATAAAAATAATAATAATAATAATATACACCACTGGCCATGGAAGTCAAAGAACTATGGCAACAGGAAAAGGTCACAATTATTCCATTAGTCACATCCGTCACCGGCATCACATCAAAAAACTATACAGAAAACCTCCAGAAACTGGGCCTGCCAGAATACATCCACCACCAACATCCAGAAAGCGGTCATACTTAAAACATGCTCAATTGTCAGGAAATTCCTGAATTAATAAAAAACAGCATGACTTGGCAAAGCCCTTCATGTCCATCTAGAAAAACCGCCACGAACGAGGAAGAGATAACATAATAATATAATTATTTGAAAGTCTCAGCCGAAACTGAACCAGAGCAGACTAAAATAAATTAAAATTACCAATTTGAATTTGGACCCTACCAGAAAGAATCACAAGTGTGTTAAACCAAAAATCCAGCAGGTACAAAACTCACACTTTGAATAAAAAAACAAAAACAAAACCTGATCCCAGGTATTGGTTTTCAGTACCAGAACTCAATGGGGCCCACAGTCCTTCCACAAAAAAACATAATTGTGTGGTTGGGGTGGGGGAATTTTGTTGGGAATTAAAAAACCTTGGCTGTCAGCAGTCTTTGAGACTTGGGAGAGAGCCAGTCTGTTCTCGTCTTGCTCATCCCAGGCTCTTAGATGCTTGCTCTTTGTTTTGTTACAACTCTGAACAGTTTACCATTCTCATCCAAGGCACAGCTGTAACGTGAGCTGCTTCTGTTCTTTTTAATTAGGTTACAAATGAGGATATAGCAATAGACTGTCGGCTTGGGCTGAAAGAGGGGAGGCCCTTCTCTGGAGTGACGGCATGTATGGACTTCTGTGCACATGCTCACAAGGATCAGCACAACCTTTATAATGGGTGCACGGTGGTAAGGCCTGGTTTTGCTCTGTTTCTTTTTTAAAACTTGCTGTGAAATGTTCCAGGGAGGGCACGAGCCATTTTAGCCTGTTGCAGCAAAAGCAACCAAGAGTCTTGTATTACCTTAAAGACTAAAAGAAATATTATGACAGAAGCTTTCAGTCCATTTCACCAGATGCCAACTATTGATAACACTTCAAGCATCTAATGAAGTGGATTCTAGTCCATGACAGCTTCTGCCATAATAAATTGTCTTTAGAAGTTCTACAAGACTCTTTGTTTTTGTTTATCTGTGAAGAGCGTTCTTGTACCAAGTGAAAGAGCACACAGCTGGATGTTACCAATGCAAAAAACCAAAAGGAGGAGAGCATCCTCTACTCAGGGTAAAAAAAGGAAGAGAAGCAGGCTCTCAGAAGGCTAAGATACTTTATTGTTCACGCCCAACGTGTTTCGGCCTTTCTGAATTGGACCAGCTAGACTTTTTCTCAAGGAAACAATCTAAATATTTAGAACGAATTTGGGAATAGGTAGGACAGTTGAACAAATAATGAGGTAGATCCTCCACTTCGCTACTACGGCAAGGGCAGAGTCTCGAGGTATAAGGAATTTTATTAAAACACCCTTATAGAACTGCTGTTTTCATTTGTTGCATCTTTAATTGTGCAAGGACTGACCTAAGACATTTTGATATATTTGTTGAGCAAAGAATTGTGTTGCAACATTTGGAGCACTGTGAAATCCAATGAAAAGTTACGTTCCAATCCTCACTGGGAGGGGCAGATGAGGACAGTTCATATCGGCATTTAAAGATCAAATTCTTCAAGCGTCCTAGACATGAATAAGCTGGAAAGTTTTTTTTAAGTGTTAATAGCAGCCCGTGTGTGTGTGTAGTGTGTGAGAGAATTTAAATAGGGCTATGGTTCCAGGTGGGAGGAACAGAATGTTCCCCCTTGTTAATTTTGCCAGTACTTCCTGCCCCAGTGGTTTTACTGGGAAAATAAAACGGGGAATGGTTTAAGCCCACCCCACCCCCTTGCCCAGCACTGGGGTCCCATCCTGAATCATCCACCCACCCACAACTAAAATTACTACTTTAAAATGCAGGAGGTCCTATTTACAGATCTCTCGCACCACACTGATTTGGCCCTAAATATAACCAGTGGCTGAACTTCATAGGGTCAAGTTCAATGGAAGAGTTTGTTCCACCACCCTCTATAACAAGCTATTCCACCTTGAATGGGAAGTATGCGTGGACTCTTGGGCCAAGACATAAACTGGCATGCAAGCCGTTCATGCGCTTAAGGGGTCGTTTGGGGGTCCCGCCTGTGCCAGAATTGCAAATCACCATTGAAACAGAGAGAAGGCAGCACACGGGGCTTTGTTGTCAAAGGGTCTCTTGAATGTGCACAAAGCCTTTGGCTGTGCCCAGAGCAGCTGTTTAGATCCTGGCCTTGCCCTCCTGTGAATGCGTTGTGTTAGCTAACTGGCACCCGCTGTGACTTGTCTCCCCACTTCTTCAGGTGTGTACCTTGACTAAAGAAGACAATCGTACCACTGGGAAGATCCCTGAGGATGAACAACTGCATGTCCTTCCACTCTATAAAATGTCCACCACGGACGAGTTTGGCAGCGAGGAGAATCAAGCGGCGAAGGTGGGCAGTGGGGCAATCCAGGTGCTCTCCTCCTTTCCCAGGGAGGTGAGGAAGCTTCCTGAACCAGCTAAGTCTTGCAGGCAGAGGCAACTGGAAGCCAGGAAGGCAGCAGCTGAGAAGAAGAAGATGCAGAAGGAGAAGCTGATTACACCTGAGAAAGTCAAGCAGGAGGTTCTTGAGATCCCAACACTCCCAATACAGAACACAGGTGAGGGCATTGCGGTGTGCAGAAGCTGATGGCTGGCTGACCCAGGCTATTTATTCGTTTGTTTGTTTACAGGATTTATATATCATATATCTAATACATTGAACTAGCTCAGTTAGGATGTGGAGGGGTTCTTTCTTGGGTGGAGCAACTCATCAGTGGTTTGTAAATGTCTCGTTTTAGTGCTCTCTACAGCTTGCTGTCTGCTGAGAGCACCTCCATGCAGATTCCAGGGAACCTTGGACATTGCAAAGGATTCTGGGTCATCTTCTAGCCAGGCCTTTTGGGCCTCATCATTGCCCTGTTTTGACCATCGGTGGCTCTGTTCAGAAGACACCTTAAACCATGGCTTTAACTACAGTGAATAAGGCCTTTTGCCTTATTCACCATGGTTAAAGCCGTGGTTTAAGGTGACTTCTGAACAGGGCCAGTGGTAGTACACATACCACCTGTCATACTCTGAAGGACCACAGGTTGAAAAGCATTGCTCAAGAGCATGCCTAACACACTCTCTTCATATTGTAAAGGACGATTGGTGATGGCGAGCAAAGTAATAAAAAGGAACTTCTCCATGACTGATCTTCATCCATCCATTCCATCCATCCATTCCATTTGCATCCCACTCTTCCTCCAAGGCTTTCAGGGCAGCATACATGTTTTTTTCCTCACTTGTTTATCTTCACAAGAACCTTGTGAGGTAGGCCAGGCTAAGAGATAGTGGACAGAATTGCATCTGCCGATTCTCTCATGCCCTGCAGATTCTGTTGCACAAGTGGTGGGGCCCGCCAATCCAATAGAGATTTAATGCTTCCCAGAGGAAACCCTGGAATAAGCAGAAACACTCATTTGTGGATCAGGACAGGTCAGTGGCGCTCCCTTACACAAGCTCTGCCAACCTGCTCCATTCCAGAAACGAGAGTTCCAGTTGCCTCTGGAAGCACTACATCTCTATTCCACTTGTGGGTCACAAGAGAATCAGTGGGGCCAGAAGCCACCTATTGGATTCTGCCCAGTGAGCTTGATGACTGTGTCTTCTTTCAACCTGAATCTCCCAAGTCCTAATGTCTACACCAGACTGGCTTTCTCATTGAGGAACCTTTGTCCATTTCACTTCCTGGCTCTTCCAGCAGAAATCAAATGGAGAAAGCTCGTCCTCAGCACTGTGAGAGATCCCAGGACAAGGAGTGAATGGTTCCCCAGCCCCAGAATATCCATTTAGTCCTTTTAAAAAAAACAGTTGCAGAGCACCACAGCTCACGCCTCCCCACTTCAGTATACTTTGAGGCGATTGGATGTAGCTCTTCTGCTATTGTTACAAACTAGTGAGGAGTATCCTGCAAAGGAAAATAATGTGATTGGAATGTGCTTTGCAGAATCAGGGAGCGTTCCCTCCCTGGCCCTGGAAGTCTATGAGGCCAGAGATGTAACCAGAATGTAATGCTGGTGCAGCAACCCAAGTTAGTGAAACCTCACTATGTAAGATCTTGCACGAGTCAGATGCATGGAAGGATGATCTGGATTCTCCAGAGTTTTCCTCAGGCACGGAAGGGCGGCCACATTTTATTTGCCTCTTAGGACGATACAGATGACTGGTGCACCACGGTGGAAACTTTCCCTCCTCCTCAATGGAGGCCTTTCATCCTGGCACTGGGGCAAGGGACAACAGGTAGCCCGCTAGGGTAGGCCTCACCCCAGATTGAAAGACTGGCCTGGATCGCCAGTGGTTGTGCCAAAGGCGCGGCAAGACTGTTTCTGTCAACTAACGTTGGTTCTTGTTCTGCACCCACAGACCCGGCCCTGAGAAGTGGACTGTCCCAGCAGTCGGTCAAGCCTTCCATCAAAGTGGAACCTCAGAACCATTACAACACGTTCAAATACAACGGCAACGCTGTGGTGGAAAGCTATTCGGTGCTCGGAAACTGCAGGCCCTCAGACCCATACAGCATGAACAGCGTTTACTCTTACCATTCCTACTATGCACAGCCTAATCTGCCTTCCATTAATGGGTTGCATTCAAAGTTCTCTCTTCCATCCTTTGGGTATTACGGATTTTCCAGCAATCATGTGTTCCACTCCCAGTTTCTGAATTACGGCGATACCGGTCGTGCACCTTGGATGAACAGCAGCTATGAGAAGAAGCCTGATGTTCAAATGTTGCAAGACAACTTGAGCCATGCATACAGGGATTCTGAACTAGTGGATGAGATCCCAACCATTGTTCGAAACAAAAACCACCATGGGCGCACCTATGAGAGAGCCAATAGACATGCAGGTAAGACCACACCTGTGCCCCAGAGGTGCAACTCAGTCCCAGTGGAAGCACTGTCATTTTCACAAAACACAAACTGTTTCAACAACAGAACAATCAAGCAAGAGCCAGTGGACTCCTTGTCGCACATGGAGTCTATTCAGAAGGCAGCTGTTGTCAACGGCCAAAATCCAAATCTGAACTCAACTGATTTGTCCAGGTCATCTCAGCATGGAGGCCCAGAGCAGCAATGGAGCCCTCAAAAAATCTACAGAAATGAGTCTCCTTCTGACAGGACTAGTAATGCTGAGAGCCCGTGGAACATGTTTACACCCAATGACAATGTCAGTGTGCACAATGCAAACACGCAGAAGAAATCTAGTTTGTTTGGGTCCCATTCCAATGCTACCAGGTTGCCCCAGGCCCACCTGCTGGAAAAACAGTGGAATCTATTTCCTGGAGAAGGGCAGCCACTGCCACCTAGCCCTGATGTGCTGGGAAAAACATGGAACCCTTGCAAAGTCAACGAAAGCTCTTCAGCCTTTCCAGCAAATCCAAACCTTCAAGACAACCCCTGGAGTTTTGGGCAGTTGAACTTCGGTTCCATCAAGGGAAGCTCCAGGCTTCAAGATGAACTCTGGAGTTCTGCCAAAGTGGATGACAGAAGGACTCCAACGCCAAGCACAGGATTACACAGCAGACCGTGGACTTCCTTTGGCTCATTGCCCACTATGGCCTCAGGTGTGTGTGGGGAGAAGCCATTCACTCCCTTGAAAGAAGAAGGTAATGCAATGCTACTGACTGCTGGCCACCAAGAGAGACCATGGGACTCCTTCAGTTTGGATGACAGCATGGAAGACACACCCGACAAGAACATCAAGGAGGAGGAGGAAGAGGAGGAGGAGGAAGAGGTGTGGTCAGACAGCGAACACAACTTTCTGGACGAAAACATTGGCGGGGTGGCCGTGGCTCCAGCCCATGGCTCCATCCTCATAGAGTGTGCAAGGCGGGAATTGCATGCGACCACCCCACTGAAGAAGCCCAACCGGTGTCACCCCACACGCATCTCTCTGGTGTTCTACCAGCATAAGAATTTGAACCAGCCCAATCATGGACTGGCCCTTTGGGAAGCCAAGATGAAACAGCTGGCAGAGAGAGCAAGGGCGAGGCAGGAGGAGGCAGCCAGACTTGGCCTTCAGCAGGACATCAAGACCTTTGGCAAGAAGCGGAAATGGGGAGGCAGCTTGGCCACTGAGCCCCAACACAAGGAGGAGAAGGACTGCGTGCCGACGCGGCAGGCCTTGGCCATCCCAACAAACTCTGCTATCACTGTGTCCTCTTATGCCTATACCAAGGTAACTGGGCCATACAGTCGCTGGATGTGAGAAGAATATAGCTCACCTGTGGCCATCTTACCTCAGAGTCTGCAGCACTGGAATGCAGTGCTGGTTTGTGGTGCTTTTTCCTAGCGGGTGTCAAAGAGAAATACAAAACTAAGCTGAGCGGGACATTTCAATATCTGCACTGGGGAATTGAGCTGAAGAAACGTATTGCTGTTAACATTTGCAGTAATCTAATATTTATATATCTGCATTTTTAATCTGTACATCATAGTAATGACAAGAGAAATTTGTAGTGTCCTTTCACAAACGAGAGCTTTTTAATTCCATATATATTATTTTGAACAAAAAATATTTAAACTCTGAAACAAATGATATGACAAAAGACAAGACAAAAAAAACCACCCCACCCTAAACCAATTAAAAATCTGCGCCATACACCATACATGGTAGGGTTGGTAGGAATCTCACCTTGGAGACCTCGCAGAAACATGTACTTTCAGTCAAAGATACTGTTTGCATGAAATGGGGTGCATAATTTGCTGCCTGCTGGTTTCTTGCAGATTCCATAGATCTCTAGAGAAAGAGGAAGGTTGGTAGAGATTTGTGTGCAGGAATCAAGAGACTGCAGATGAGCCATCAGCATCCTGCTCAGTGGATTTGAATAGAGTTTAAAATAGCATCTGATGCTGTTCTTAACTCTTGTGCCTCTTAAATCAGGGGGAATCCCCAGCAGAATAGATGGATCCACTCAGGGTAAAAGCAGTAAAAAGGAAAAAAGGTGATTTTTGCCTGCCTGTTTCAATCCACAACACAACTAGAACCTCACTAAGGCATCTCAGAGCAGTACCAGGCCCTGCACCAGGTTTGAACATTAGCATTTGATCTATTATTAAACTGTTTGCTCTGAGCCTGTGGTCTCCCTTTAAGCAGTTTCAGAGTAAATGGAAAGTAAAGGTAGGAACAGAGTTGGTATCGTTTATGAGACCACAAGTGGTTACATTTTTATTTAAAGGCAAGCTATTGAACCAAACTCCAGGCAAGAGAAAAATGAAAGATGCATGGTGTACTTAAAATTAAGTTCTCTCCATCAACAGTTTCAATATTTATCTTAAATAATGTATTCAGTGGATCTGGTTAATTTCATGCAGAGAAAGAAGTTAGGGAAAGAACTGAGAAAAAAGGTCCTCCAAGAAAAAGAGAAAAAAGAAGAGAGGTAGAATTGGAGATGAGGAGAAATCCAGGTAGAAGAAAACCTATAAAAAACAAAGTTTGAAAGGTGTTGATTGCAATTAACAATGTTTACCTTGCCTGTAAGCTTGCAATACAATGTAACCAATCACACTAATTACCTTAGAAAAGAGACACAAGGCTGGCCTGAAAATTTGGGACAACCATTCACATCAGTTTTGTACCCTTCTATTTTGTAACAATGCTCAAAATAAGAATCCAAGATTGAGCTACTATATCTTTAAGAAACCACCACACTAACACTCTTGTTACAAGTTACAAGCCTCTCTTTACAATCTCTGGTGCAGAGTTGAATAAAAAGGAAGGACTTCGTATTGTATTTTCCACTTACCAAATTGAAATATCCACTCCCATCCCTTACAAATGGACATTTCAATGAAATCAGTTTATTGTAAATTTATTTTACTTTTCTTATGCCAATTTTTAAGGGGGGAAACAAAATTATGTGATGACTAATTACTACAGCACAGTTGGTGCTTTTAAAACTTTGCATCACCGTATTTTTTTTTTAAAAAAAACTACCCTTCTCAATCAGTCATGCAAATTGTCTTGAAAACAATAGATTCATGTAAGTGGCTACATGTCTCTGAAGACAGATCTCCCTTTTACCGAAGTGTTAGATAGTGAAATGATCGTGGGGACATCCTCCCCAGATTAGGGTGGAATCCACTCCAACTGAGAATCTTCATACCGCTTAAACCACATCAAAACCAGTTTGGGCTATCATTTGCTTTGTATCAATGGAACAGAGCTGAATGACAAAAGTGTAAGGTATTCTATTGCATAGCATGTGCAAGAGGAAGTTTGGGTGTATGGTTCTCCATATTGTATTTTACTTGGAAAATGTTGAGCTAAATAATTAAGTTCCTGCTGGACTTTACATGCTCCCATTGAATTGCCCTTGACTTCCTTAAGGATGGAATCTTCCAACCTGGAGGTGGCACCTGCAAAACATCTCCACACTTTGAAATGGGTGGCATCTTCAGATTGGTTGGTGGCAAACTCCTGTGATGATAGTAAGAGTATTTTGCCACCTTTTACTAGGGGTCTTTCTGTAGAAAAATGGAGGTCTGACTCCTTCAGCAGAGTAGATCCCCACTGGCTTTAATAAGCCAGTGTGAGTGATTTCTCAGCGGTGCAGAAGGCCAGAAGATCAAACCCGTTAGAGATCTGAACTGATGACAATTCCTTGGTCACCTTCTGCACTTAACAGGTGCCTTTTGAGAAAAGACGGCTTGCAAATTAAAACCTGTACATAGCATTTGTTTACTAGGGAACCTTCTCAGTCCTTGCGCACTGGCACAGGAAAACAGGATCTCTATACAGCATCCTGAGTGTTTTATGTGGTTCTGATTTTAAACTGTAAATAGAGAAAGAATTTTTTTTTAAAAAAGAAGCACTTTCACCAAGATTTAAAAGAAAAAATTACCCAATAACTTGAAGAGCAGTATGTTTTGAAACAGATTATTGTGGGAGAGATGTAAATAGAGACAAAATATTTAACATGCTTTTCCGTCCTTAAATGTTTTTGTTTTGTTTACTGTATAAAGTTGCTTATATTTTGCAAGGAAAATCAATGAATCATAATTGGATTTGTATTTTATACATACCAATGATCATATCACAATTGTTAAAATGAAAGCAAGTGAGAATTATAGGAAAGGTTCTGAGTGTCAGAGGCTGGTGTAAGCCATTCAGGGCCTAATCTGCCACTGATGTAAATCAGCCATTAACTTCAGTGGGGTTGCACTGAAGGCCAAGTTACATGTTCAGCAAAATCATGTGTTACAGTCCTGCTTAAACTGTATCACTTCAGATAGCAAAGATGTGGGAATAGCATTTGTAAGAAATTCTTAAGCTTTTCCTTTTTTTAAAAAAAATTAAAAGGTTCCTGTCTGTAGAAATTTACAGCCTGAGGGAAGAAGGTTATAGCTGAGCCGTCTCCCTCTTGGGCTAGTTTTCTGCATCCAGGGAAGGTTTTTTTTACGTTGGAGACTAGTTTTTAAAGATGGAGAAGTGATTACCCTATTGCAATCTGAAGTGATAACAGTCCTAGGAGGTCTCTACCTGAACACATAGGTCAGCCCTTAGTTAAATCACCACAAGATCCAGCCTCTTGGCCTTTTTAGGTCATGTTAATGGCTACCTGCTATTGACAGATGTGGAATGGATCCCTTAGCCAGCTGTAGTTATGGGAAAACATTGGACCTAAATCTGTTCCCAAAAATATTTTAGTTTGTTATTTGTTCCGTAATTTTTTTTTTGTTAGCATCTCATTTGATAGATGTTGCAGGGGTGCCTTGGAAGCTTCATTTAGATTACTTTAGAGAGCAAGAAATTGTTATATATGTGGGAAGAGAGGGGCTGCATTTTGGGAATGTGACAGTACATCTCACCTGTTGAAACCCTTTCGGGTGTTAAACTTCTGTTTAGGGATTTTGTAGAACTATCTGATTGTGGCATGTTTTGGTCTTGGAGTTACAACTTTCTGGCCAGGAGATGGGGGCCCTCAAGAGAGACATTTTAGTGTAGAGACAAGTTTAAATTCCTGTTTTGGGACCAGGAGCTGCCTTGGGAGTCAAGAGGTGGCAGCCCCATAAGACCCGTGAATATTTCCATATTTAGCCTATGCGTGTTTACACTGCTCTCCACAATAGGAATAGAAAAAAGGAGAGGAAGTAATTCAAAGGCCAAATGCTTTATTTGTTTCATTTAGGACCAAATTGTAGCTTCCCTTCATACTGTGCAAGTCCAAAGTAACTTAAACTGGAATCGCTAGTCCATATTGAAACTGAGTATCTAAGGCAAAGTTCTCATTTATTTCAGCTTAGACCTGTCGCTCCAAGAGCTTTGGCCTAAGAATATATTTTTTTAAAATCTGATTGTCCATTTGATTGTGCCAGGTGTTTGCCGATATAATTGGTTGACCTTGGTACAAGTATGGCACAATCGATATACTGTCTGATCCTGGCAATGTCAGTGTATTGATCCTATAGCAACAATATGTGAATGCCATCAGAATTTGACACACAGTTTCTGGAACACATGAATTATATATATATATACACACACACACACACACATAAATACATGCCTAATTTAAAATAAGGCTTTTAAAAATGAAGGCAAGAGTCCTGATTGATACCTGGTAATTTGATTTTTTAAGTGTATAACAACAAGTCAGATGCAGTCTGAGGTTGTTTCGCACCACGTATGTAACCTACCTCAACTCTCCGTTGTGAAAAAAATAGCATGCTTCAGACTTCTTTAAGAAATACAGAACTATGCACAGGTTATTGACTCTACCTTTGCTGCTGGAAGTCTGTTCTAAAGTCTTCATTGGCTCTGTCATTTTTCTACTTCTGCTTGGGCAATTATGGTTACTGTGTTGTGGTTAAGGTATTCTGACACAGAAACCTGTAGGAAGCAGAAGTTTTATGTATTTACAAATGTATTTGTAAATGTATTTGTAAATAGTCTCCTATGGGTTCAAAATTGTCCCAGCCATGCTAAAGCCAATGGGGTGGTGCTTGCGTGTGTCAATGTAATTACATTTCTCAGTTATGGGAACTTGAATATGCTACTTTGGCCGTCTCCCTCCACCTGGAGCAACTTTAGTAGGCTTGATGATGCTATTAGTTTCTTATAATAAGGCTGGTGAGTGGTGTTTAAGTACCCATTGAACATGCTATGATGAGGTGCGGTAGACAAAGGCAATTGGGGCTATGAGCATCATCATGTTGGGCTCTGCGAAAAGCAAGAATCCTTGTTCCAGTCCCTTGCCTTTTGAGCTGATACGTCAGAGACAAATAAACTTTCTTAAATCAATAGTGATAAGTTTCTTAAAATGTATTTTGGGGCAACCAAACACAGGACATGGTGCTAAAATGCGAAACAGATCGGTAATCCTTGGAAAAGTTTTGACAAAAGAGTCCAAAGGTGCTGCAGTTGCAAACTCCTGCTAACTTCTGTGGAAGAAGATTTGAGTCAGTTGAGGTTACCTCTTTAAATAGTTCATCTCCTCACCTGTATTTGCTTGGCTATGGAACGCAGTGGTATATATGCTTAGAAGTCTTTGCTTTTTGACATGTCAGTCTCTTGTGTCAATAAAGAAGAGCTTAAGCAGATCACATTAACCATTATTTATGAAGGAAAAGTGCAAAGGCCGAATCATGGAGGGGGTGGGGGCAGATAAATTGCTCTTGGAACAATTTATCAATCACACACACACGCACAAAAGGCTCATTGCCATTCATTTTTTGACATTGTGTCTAAGTGTCGTGTTTTCCTTCACTACTTGGCTGTGATTCGTAGATGGTCAGGGAGCTTCCAAAACAGGACATAATGTCAACACAGTATATCAGTAGGTTCAGAGAGCCTTTTCCTTTTTATCATATGTCATGACTGTGTCCCATACAAAGGCAAAGAGAGAAAAGGAACAAAGAAGCTTTGAGGTGCTTCAACTGATTATGTATAATACCATTGTAAACCAGGAGACTTTTTTTTGTAATCAACCGAAATCTTCTAATCAAATGGTGCTATCTTGGTGGATTTTTATTTTAAAAATTGATTTTTTGTTTCGTTTTGCCAGATTCCATCTTGCTAAGGTGCTACTGTATATTTAAAACCAGGGAACTGTACAATTAACTGAGAATAGAAAGTTTCAATATTTTATTATTTTAAATATTTGTAGTTTCTAAAGACTCTGCTCTGGGTCTAAAATGTACAACTACATAATTTTGAGCTCATTTACACGTGTGTAGATCCACCTAAGGTTACTCTTATTATAAATGACATCTGCCCACATCCTAGGGCTATATCCTCAGTTTATATAAGCAGAGCTCTACAGCTCAGGATTTGACATTTGAGATTTATCTTTTTACTCATTCAAGTAGTCCCATGCTGGTAAAACTATAATCTGTGGAAAATGTTGATATGAATGAGTAACATGAAAATGTGTTCTTCAAGTAGATGGAAAATAAGGTACTACAAACTGTTCTCAGAGTTAACACTTGTGTCAATTTAGCAAGTGTGTATGGTGCAACAATCCATAATTCTCCTGTATATTGGTAATTATTATGCAAAAACGATGGGTGCTGAATTGAAGCTTTGAGGTTATTTGTAAAAGCAATGCAGCTGTCATTGCCTCCAGATCGCTTGCTTGCTTTTATTATCAACAGCAAAAAGTTATAACTTGTTCCTGTAGGCCTGCTTTCCTTACGAAGGGAAAAGCCCTTATTGGACCATATTTACATCTCAGCGTGAACGGATTTATTCTATAGATGTCAGTACCGAATGTGGGCCGAGTCTGCTGGAAGGTTGGGATTTAGGGGGAACTAGGAACTGACCACACAAGGATTTGCTAACCTTTAGTCTAATATGCCAGCTTCATCCTGCTACTTTATGATGGCTTTTTTGAGGGGCATATTGCTATTTGTGAGTAGATGTGTCTGAAAGTTTGACAAAATACTCTTTTGGTGCTATTTATTTTCCTCTCTCTCTCTCTCTCTCTCTCTCTCTCTCTCTCTCTCTCTCCCCCCCCCCCTTTCCTTTCTCTGATTCACAAGACTTGTTATAAATATATATAGAAGTCAGGGTTTCATCATATAATAAGCTTGCTGTTATCACAATACATACAAAAATACCTCAAAAAAAAAAGACTATTGTGGCAACCTGTGATTCAGTTATAGCTAATGGGATGGATACAAATATTAGAAATCACACTGTACTTGACATCTTAGAAACTGTATGGCCTTTTTAATTCTATTCTTGGGCAACACTTTCAAAATACTGAAACATTTTAAGGACTAAAGATGCAGGATCTATAAAGAGGTGACCTGGGAGTGCTGTGTGTGTCAGTAAGCAGTGGCTTCCTGAAATACCTCAGAGTAGAATGGGGGGGGGGGGGGAACGGTTTTAGAAATAAGCCTGTAACCAGCTTTAAAATCAGTAATCAAATTGTCGTTTTGGCACATTTTATTAAAAACTTCCACAATGGATGCATTTGAGCAGGTCATTCCTCATATTCTTTTTGCTACAAATCTTGTAAAGGTTTCCAAGGGAGTTTTGATCTGGGAACGACAGGACACTGGCTTTAGTAATCCAACCCTAAGCAAAAAGTGCATTATTTTTCAAAGATGCCATCTAGCTACATTGTTCTACTAGTTACCAAAACGCAGGCAAAAACCGTGCTGGGTGGGCGTGACTTAGGGCACAACCTCTTGCCAGGGGCAAAGATGCCATTTTGCTGCTGGACTGGGCCAGATCTTCAAACATGTATGGACTGTAAGCTGTAGCACTCAAATTTTCGTATCTGGGACCTTGTTTTCCAGATAGCCAATTATAAATGTTGTGATGATTAGCAAAGGGCACACACGTTCCTGCATTCCCTCCTGGAGAGTTTTGCCTGCATAAAGAATATTCCATGGTCAAGACCTGTATTTCTCTCTCTCTCTCTCTCTCTCTCTCTCTCTCTCTCTCTCTCTCTCTGCCTAAGAATAGCAAAGCAAATTGGCCAAAATTCTTTTTCCTCTTCAATATCAGGGAACTTTTTTTTTAAACAAGTATTTTTGTTTTCCACCCTTTTTCTCATTTGTTTTAGTGCCCATTACTTGGGGTTTACTCACTGACCTTTGGAAAATGTGTATTGTCTAGCTGGCTTTTGGCATTTTTTATGCATTTTTGTGTGTAAAGCGAATTATAGGTATACGGCTGTCTTTTAAATGCTTTTTTTTAATTTAAGAGAAATGTGGGGAAAACAAGTTGGATTTGGCAGACTAATTCAGTTTAGTTAACCGAAGGCTGTAACTTCTCAATGTATTTGATTTCTTGTCTCCTTGAATTCACATTTGGAAAACGAGACCTCCAGTGGAGGATACCTTGTGGACTACACTTGAAGATTCCTTTGTTGATTTGTGACTGTGGCTACTTGAAATGAAGTTTTATCTGGAGTTGACAAATGGTAGATTTACAATGTCTCAAGGCAATAGGACTTGTGTATTAAACTGTAGATATCCTTAGTACAGTAAATTTATGCTGATAATTTTATTTTGTATAATTTCCCCCTGTAACATTTTTTTTCACACTTTTCTCCCTTCAGTGTCTCAGCAAATTTATTTTTAGGATGCCTAAATGTATGGATCCTTCTTTTTTTAATTTGTATTTTATTATGTTACACAACCAACTGGTTTGTGAAATGTATTATTCCTGATACCTTTAAACTATTGTGGGTGTTTTAATAAATTTTATATTTATTTTTTGCACTCAAATTCAGTGTGTTTTTTCCTCGTCATCCAGTCTTCTTCCAGATGAACGTTTTCTCATTCACTCACATTTTATTGGAGTTCCACGCAAATATATCATCCATTTGTAATCCTCCCACATTTTCCCAGTGCTGACTGTTAGAGCAGTACGACAGTGGAACCCAAGACCTAGGGAGGTGGTGGGCTCTCCCATGCTAGAGGCCTTCAAGAGGCAGCTGGACAACCATCTGTCAGGGATGCTTTAAGATGGATTCCTGCATTGAGCAGGGGGTTGGACTCCATGGCTTTATAGGCCCTTTCAACGCTACTATTCTATGATTCACACAGCGTTCCCAACTTCCAGGTTCCTGCGGACAATCTGCTTTTAAATCTTTTAGGGTGAAAGAGTTGCCTATAGGGAACAGTAGACATATTTAGGCATTGTGATTGGGTGCCAGTATGTTCTCTCCCCCCTGTACCCCACGCCCCCGCAACAAATACTAGCTCTAATTTGACACTTATGTCCTCTTTAATGTGCAGAGTGACACTGTTCCCAGTACAGGCTTCTTCTAGAGACTGTAAGGAGAAATCCCACCAGTTTGCTCCATTCCACCAGATTCCTGTTATGCTTACTGTATGGACGTGTGGCATAGTGGCTAGAGTGTTGGACTGAGAGTTGGACAATCCAGGTTCTAGTCCCCACTCAACCATGGAAGCCCACTGGCTGACTTTTGGGCCAGTCACAGACTCTCAGCCCAACCTGCCTCACAGGGCTGTTGTGAGGATAAAATGGAGAAGAGGATTATGTACGCTGCTTTGGGTTCCTTGGAGGAAAAAAAGTGGGATATAAATGCGATAAATAAGTTCCGTCCTCCTTTCAAACCAAGTCCTCCAACTCCTCCAGCTTGACTCAGGTTTCTAGCATTAGCCCCAAAGCACATGTACACAGGGCCCCTCTTCAAACGGTTCTGGCATGTGCATTTTTTCCCTTGGTCCTTTGCCCTCTTTGACTGGCTGTCATATTTTACTGTATGTTCCTGGCTTATTTCTACCCCATCCCCATTTGGCCGGTCGAAAACCTTTTCTCCCTCCTCATCCTCTAAAGAGGATCCATCCCAAACTGGAAGCTCCCCAACTCCTGTTGCCTCCTTCACCCCCCCCCCCCCCAAGGTGGTCAGTTTAAAAGCTGCTCTACTATCTTGCTGATGTTCAGCACCGTCACCTACTGGACCAATAAAATCCAGATGTTTATAGTTTTGATCAGAATAGGAACGGGAAGTATTACAAGACGAACCACGTGCTCCGGGCTTCCTGGACACGAGTGTTCTCTGTGTGAGTTTTTTATGTTTTAAACTGTAACCCCATTGTCCCCAGCCACCTTGACCAACTGCAAGAAGTTATGGGAGTTGTAGTCCAAAACATCTGGCGGGCACCGGGTTGAGGAAGGCTGCTCTAAATACATACTGACTGTCCTGGGAGTAACTTCAGAGTTGACCTATGAAAGAAATTTGATATGGTTCGTGCATCAAACGACAATAATGTGTCGTAATCGTCATGTATGAATGAAGTGAAACATAAATGAAAACAACCCGTATTTCACTCTGAAGAGAATGGCCGGAGCTGGAAATACGTCTCTGCCCGGGACGCTCCAAGCCGGGTTTGCGTCGCTGCTTGCGACTCTACCCTTGACTTATCTCTACGCTCGGGAGAAGAGGGGAGGGGGGCATGCCCGGGGCGCCGCGCGTCATCTTCCGGCGCCGCGGTGGCGCGCTCCCCTCTGACGGAAGAGGCGCGATGGCCGCCGCAGTTGCTAGGGTGCCCGCTGGCGGAGGGAAGGTCGGTGGTGGTGGCAGCCGGCCGGCCGGCCGGCCGGGCGGCAACAGGGGCCGGGGCTGTCCCCGGGCGGTGGGGTTCCCCGTGCGCGGAGGGAGAGGCCCCCTGGGGTAGGCACGGGAGCCCCCGGCCTGCAGAGAGACGCCCTCCTCTCGGGTGGGCGCCGGGCCTTGGCTGGCTCAGCAGCAGCAGCAGCAGCCGGGGACCGAGCGCCGCCCGCTCCCGGGAAGGCCAGGAGGACCAGGCCCTCGCTCGGCCCCAGGGGAGGTGGTGGGCAGCCCCCGCTCGCCCTCTGCCCTGTCGCTTGCTGCCCCCCCCCCGCAGCTGGGGAGATGTTTACATGGCTTGTGCTGCTGCTAGAATGTGCCAGGTGGCTGCCATGATGTCTTCTGAGGGGGGAGAGCAGGGCGTTTTTGCTGTTGTGATTTAATGGGACAAGCCGTAGCTCCGTGGTGGGGCACGGGCATGCAGCAGGCCCCAGGTTTAGCCCCTGGCCTCTCCGCCTAGGGCTGGGGAAGACAACAGTCTGAATCCCTGGGGAGCTGCTTCCAGTCAGTGAGTAGACCAAACTGACACAGATGGGAGGAGCAAGGGGCTGGTGTGGTATACATTATAGGCTGACCATATGAAAAGGAGGACAGGGCTCATGTAACTTTAACAGTTGTAGAGGCAAGGAAATTTCAGCCAGTGTCATTTGTATGCAATTAGTTCCTGGTGAAATTCCCTCTTCATCACAACTGTTAAGGTTGCAGGCACTATACTAGAGTGACCATATACAAAAGAGGGCAGGGCTCCTGCAACTTTAACTATTGTGATGAAAAGGCAATTTTACCAAGAACTAATTGCATACAAATGACAATGGCTGAAATTCCCTTTTCTCTACAACTGTTAAAGTTACACGAGCCCTGTCCTCCTTTTCATATGGTCAGCCTATAACGTATACCACATCAGCCCCTTGCTCCTCCCATCTGTGTCAGTATGGTCTGCTCACTGACTGGAAGCAGCTCCCCAGGGATTCAGACTGTTGTCTTCCCCTGTCCTCCTTTTCATATGGTCAGCCTAGGTATAAGGCTTCTTATAGGGATATCTGCCCGTCCCGTCATGACGAACCCTTGGCTTTATTCCGAGGATATCCCACACCAACAGGAGCTGTTTCCATTTCCCATTAGATCCTTTTTCTTCTGCGCCATACAGTGCGAACCTATACTTCACAGACAGACGGGGAAGTCAGGGTGATGCATGTCCTTAAGGAGAAGTTCCCTCAAGCTGCTGCCATTAAAGTAGTAGATATATCAGGTAATTAGCCATGCGTCAGCCTTGGTCCATGGGTCTAGCGGAACACTTCCCACTCTCAAAGCTTTCCTGTTTTGTTTCAATCTTGCTGTTAATCCATAGAGGAACTGCACAGATCCAAATATGAGCATACATTTGTAGTTCAGTTCATTTTGCTCTGCAAGCTGCATTCTACAACCCTCCTCTTCCCTTTGGAGTAGTTATCACAGTTTTAGTAGATAAGATTTGGAGAAAGGCATTGGTTTGTGGTTAATTGCAATCGTAATCCTAACTTTTATGTTAAGATTAAGGGCTGGCATTTATTTATTCATTTATGCTGCTCCTCAGCTCCAAAAAAGGCTTCCAGAGCGGCTTACAATCAGTCAGAAAAAGACAGTCCCCACAGGGCAGTTGTAACCCTGGAGGCATTTTGTATGCCTTATAAGAGTTTATTGGACTCCTGAGAATCATCACCTTCCTTTTCTCTTTTAAAAACATGCTTTTAGCAGTAGGATGCTGGGGAAAAAATGCAGTGACAATACTAGTAAACACTCAAAACAAAAAGCTAAATGAGAAGCCTATATCTGTTGTTTTCCAAATCTTGTGATTTCTAAGTCCAAATATTAAATATATTCCCTGCCTGATATGAATACCCCACCCACCCCCATCTTTTGATTAAGGCTGTGGTCCTATATACAGTTCCATGAGAGGAAGTCCCAATGAACTCTATGGGACTTACTCCTGAGTAGATGTGCATAGGATTGCACTGTAAGACTTTTCGTGAGATCAGGTTAAAGAGCATGAAGCAATTGTTAAGATGGAAACGTGTCACACTTGGAACAAATTAATATATAGAAGTATAAGTCAGTGGTAAAATCAAATCCATTTTGTCAAGGTGGCTGCGGAGCAATGTATGAAATCCATATAGAATCTGAAGAGTTTAAGGAAAAGAGAACAGTACAGCAGCATCAAATGGTCAATCAGGTAAGCAGACTGACACATCGGGTAGAGAAGCATGGGAAAACAGGAGGGCAACAAATAGAAGAGGATGTCAAATGGAAACACATAACCGATAAATTTCCACGAATGCAAGACAAGAGTGATTACACAATAATAGCCACATCTGGAACGATCCTGAATTTCAAACAGTTTCCAAGTGGCCGAGTTTTCCCAGCCTCCATGCATTTTTCTTTCATTTTCTTTGACTAGAAGTATTCAAAACTTCTTAACTTTAGCTGAGAAGATCTCGTGTAAAAAGTAGAATCAATTCTTCTATGCCCAGACTTCATGAATAGTTCCCTGGATGCTCCGAGTATAAAGGAGATGGTGTACTGTGTTCACAAACAGTTTGCCTCCTGCTCAGTGTATTCTGTTGTGTCACCTACCTCGTAAGAACTAAAAGTTTGCCTATTCATATTGTGACAAATAAATGCAAGAGAAATCTATTTTAGTATGTTCTGATTTTTTTTAATGGTATGGTGGAAGGGTGTATTGGAGCATCAACTTCTGTGTTGCCTTCTGTTCTTCCAGGCTCTGTGTGAGTGTGTGCATAATTTACAGTGTTTTCTTCTTCCAGGCCCTAAGTGAAGAAATTAAAGCCATGCATGGACTACGGATATTCACTTCTGTTCCCAAGCACAGAAGCTAGGACTGGCTAATGGCCCACAGTGTTTGTGATGGTCAGGAGGTGGAGGGGTGCTGAGAAGATGACTCTTGATACATGATGAAGACAGAAGTTTGTATTTCCACCCTAATGCTTCCTCCACTCATATTACAAATAAAATCACTATGCTGGTGTACAGTAAAACATGGATAACAAAGACTGGTTTCAACAGCAGTATTCATTTCAGATGTAAAAGTCTGCTCTCAATTGCATTGGCTAACTTCTTTCCCCCCAGTAAGATAGGTATCAACCATACTAGTAACATTGGAGCCAAGAATAAAAGGGAGAATGGTGTAGAAAGGTAGAACTACTCATGGGGCTATCCTGTTTCTCTTTTTATGCAAGGCTATGTCACAGGGCAGGTGAAAACTATGGATGAAATGTAATGCATGTTTCTGCTGGATTTATTGCTGATTATTGGTTTATAATTACTGGGGATACTTGCAGGCCCACAAGTACAGAGATTACTGAAAGAGGATGTAGGTGCATTGTAACCAAGACTGCCTTCCTTGTAATAAGATGATTTTAAACTACCTACTATGTACACTCTAGCTTGCTAAGGTTAATCCATTCCATCAGTGCAATTTTATTAGCTATGATGAGCAGGGCTGTCTTTTCCTTGTGGTGTTCAGAAGATGATATGTCATCTATTGTTTTTTAATAGAAATTTGTTTCCTGAAATGTCAAATAAGTTATATTTTTTGGTAAGGAGTTGTTTTTTATTGTAGCATGAGCAAAAGCGTTGAACTCTGTGAGAAATAAAAATACCACTTAAACATTTCCCCCAATCTACTGGAACTCTCTAGTTCTTCTTTGTTGTCTCTGTGCATCACACATGGGCTCTGCGCCTGTGTTGAGCACCGCTGGGAAACTTCTAGAGCTGCGGTGTTTGGGGCGGGAATCCTTTCTCCCACTGCGCAGTGCGCATGCCCAGAAGGGTTTCTGCCCATTCCCCTCAGTTCTCTTCCGACTGTCATCGTGGCAACACCATTCGGCGAGCTTCTCTTTCTACGACTTTTCGTTGTCCATTTCTGGACTTGCGCGACCACAATGCTTACCTAATCAGGAAGTTTTGAATGGTCTCATTGGCCTTTATCCTTCCTCTTCTCATGAACGGCAGCTGGTTCGCCTGCATCGACCTGCGTGATGCCTATTTCCATGTTTCGATCAAATCGATCCCATTGCAGGTACCTGCGTTTCATCATTGGAGGCATCATTTACCAATACACGGCGCTTCCTTTACGGTCTTTCCACTGCACTGAGAGTTTTCTCAAAGTGTATGGCGGTTGTTTGTGCCAGTCTGAGACTCAAGGGCATCAAGGTATACCCATAACTCAACGACTGGTTTCTGGTCGCTGAAACAAAACAGCATCTGCAAAGATCCTGCATCATCTAGGCCTCTATATCAATTACGAGAAATCACATCTCCATCCACAACAGTCCGTCCAATTTATCGGAGGTCTTCTAGGAGGTTGGCCACTGTGTGAACAGAGTGCTGGACTAGATGGACCCTCAGTCTGATCCAGCATGGCACTTCTTATGTTCCTATGTTCTTAAAGAAGCAAAAGAGATTGGCCAGATGATTCCTCCTGCCTCAGAGTGGTCCTCTGGCAAAATACTTGCTGTTAGACTTGCTGATCAGGTTTAGCAGGCAGCATTTGACTCATAGCTAGAGACATAAATTTTCTGAAATTTTAAGGCCATGTGGAAGAAAACGTTTTGTTTTTTTTGCAGGGGATGAATCAATAATTGAGCTTAGCAATATCAGAACTTAACTAATGTTACTGCTTTAAGAACATACTCTTCCTTTATATTTTGTTAATAGTTGTGTGTTTTGTTAAATCAGTGAAGTAGCTTTGCTCTCCGATTAAGCATGGAGGACCATACTGAAGAAAGAAGAACCCAGCACAAATACCTTCCTCACAAGCTTTGACCTTAATTAACACCAGCTCTCTTGTGATGGCTACAAGGAATCATATTACATATTATATGGGGCGTGCCTGTGTTTTAACTGGTTTCTCCGCCAAGTCTTCCAGAGCTCTGCCTTGCTGGCTTGAGTGACTAGAAGCAGCTTCAGGACAGTTCTCATCAGACAAGTTCATCTGAGGTCAGACATCCCTGTTCCCTCAAAGTGCAACTGTCTAGCGGACCCTTAAAGATTCTCCTTTGTTTAAAAACACCTGAACATTGCCAATGAAGACCCTGAACCCAACAGTCAGGCTTGGTTGGACTAGGTATATTGTAGGGTCAGTACACCAGAAACAAGCAGTTATTTCAGTTTTGAGTATCTACATAAAGCTTAATCCGCTTAAGTGTGATGGTGGTCTGTTGCCTATGTGCCCTATCAATAGAACTGATGCGTGCAGCTGCTTCACATGTGCCAGTATGCATGTATGTGCTTTGAATCCATGATGTGAAACAATCCTAAGGCACCCTGCAAACCCAGCTCTCACAAACAGCAGAGGAGGTAAGCTTGTTTCTGGACTTGAATCACTTCAGGCTGCAGGTGGGGGCGCACACACAGTCTGGAGAAGTACAGGCCAGACCCATTCTTACTCCCTTATCTGCCATTTGTGGGAATAAAGAAGCCCCAGAGTTGGTTCAACATGCACGCATCTTTAATCTGCACTTCCTGCTCTCCATTGCTGAAACTGCCTGCCTCTCGGAATGGTGCCTGTGTGTCCAGACGTGCAGGCCCAGGCCACTGCTCGGAAGTGAGCTCCAGGGTGGCCTCTCTCTCCTCACACGGGGAAGCCAGTGGCTGAGTCCGCACGGCATGGCGACCCACTGTACCTAACACAAGCCTTGGCCCCTGCTTCTGGGGTGCGCTGGACTGCAGCAAAGCCTTCCCCAACTGGGTGCCCTCCAACTGCAACTCCCATCACCCCCAGCCAGCATGGGGCTGATAGGAGTTGCACCTCAACACGGAGGGGCGCGCAAAGCCAACCCCCTCCGCAGCCTATCAGCCCCAAGGCGCAGCGCCACCTGCGCAGGAATCCCCCCTTCCCCCTGCTCGATCGCGCGGGCCAATCAGCGCAGACCCCTTGCCTGAGTTACCAATCAGGGCTCCGGATGGGCGTGGACTTCCCCGCTCGCTTGCGTCAGCCTTTCCGCCGGCCTGGCCTCAAGGGCTCCGTGATGACGTCATGCCCGGCCCTCGCCCAATCAGAGCAACCCGAGCGCGTCCGGCGCCTCGTGCGTACCTCTCCCTTTCCTCCAATAGCGCCGCGCCCGGCGTGAGGGGGGCGTGTGACGTAGCTTTCATAAAGCGCCGCTCGGGAGCGTCTACAGCCACTCCTGCTGCCCGTCTCGCGCGCGCTGCCGCCGCCATCATCGTGATCGCCATGGCAACCGCCGGCTCTCCGCCGCTCTCGCTCCTCCGAGCCTTGGGGCAGGCCGCCTCGGGGGCCCGGGCCTGCTGCGGCTGCCGCCGCCACCCGCCGCCTCCGCCGCCGCTCCTGAGGGGCGCCCGGCGGCTCCACCTCACCGCTCCCAGGTATGGCCAGGGCGGGCCGGGGCCCTTTCGAGCTGGGCTGGTGGAGCCTCCGTGGCCGGGCGCAGCCTACCCTCCCGTGACGCCGCGGCGGCGGCGGCTGAGGCTCCTTCTCCCCGGTGATGGCGAGAGCCTCCCTCCCTCCCTCCCAGCAGCCCTGACGGTCCCAGGGAAGGGAAGGGAAGGCGGGCGGGCGCTCCTCCTGAGGGGGGCCTGCCTGCTGCCCTCCGCGCGCCCTCTCCGTGGGTGCCGGAGGGTCCCCGGTGGGCCTCTCGGCGCCCCCCAGCGGCGGCCCGGAGGCCTGCAGGCTGATGAAATCCTCCCCGCGGCTTGCGCGGTGCGGCGCCAGTCCCGCCTCCGACGCCCCCGCCCGGCACCGCCTGGCACAACACTCTCTCGGATGCGTTGCGACGGAGTTTCCACCAGCATCCTGGCTGGGGATAATGGGACCATAAGACCAGTAGAGAGTTGGAAGGGGGGTCCTCTAAGGCCATGGAGTCCACCCCGCTGCCCAGTGCAGGGATCCACCCCCACCCCCCCCTTAAAGCCTGCCTATGGAACCGTAGGTGCTGCTGCTGCTGCTGCACTCCCAACACAGGTTGGGGGGGAAAGCGGGTTTAAAAAGCCACGAGCAAGTAGGTTTTGGGCAACCAAGAGTTCTGTGGCACCTTAAAGATTAAGAGGCCATTTTGTGGAGTCAGAGCCTCCTTCGTGGCAGATGGTTATGCCAGAATACAAGTTGTCCTTTTCAAGGCGCCGCAAGACCCTTCGTTGTTCTTGTAGTTGTAGGCAAAGGCGGTTATCCTGTGGAGGAAGAACTTGGGTGCGCCTGAGCAGCATTGGAAGTAACCTACTGATGTGGGAGGTGAAGCTGCGCAGTGTCCTCTGTTAATCTTTTCTGGCCCTGGCGGCCTTATCGCTTGAGGAAACCTGCTGTGCTAGGTGACATTCTGCAGCTGTGAAACAGGGTTGCAATTCTCCCCATCCCGGGACTGTTTTGGAAACTATTTTGCTCATACTGTGCAGAAAATGGCAAAGGCCATTCCCCCTCCCCCCAAGCCCCTTGGAGATGTTGCAAAGGATCTGCCTGGTGGTGGTGGTGGTAGCAGCAGCAGCCATTCTTTGTTGATGCCTATTCAGCTGGATGTCATCTTCCTTGTGTGTCCTTCACTAAGTGATGCTTTCTATGAACTTCTCAGTCTGATGAGCTCACAAAAGAAGCGTGCGAAACATGATCTATTAGTCCTCCAGAGTTGCCCTCAGAGCCGTTTCAGGAGTGATATGTTTCTGCCACAGGCAGGCAGCACCTTCTCTGGAATGCTTAAAGGATCCATTGATATGCTTCACACATTAGCTGAAACCCCCAGCATGCTTGATCCACAGTAGCAACCTGTGCCTTACTTCTGGAGCTGTATGGATTTTGTAAATATTTTGGTAATGTCTGAGGTGCATAAAACATCTCATTGATGCTAAAGTGATGCCTGCATGCAGATTCTGCATGAATTATATGTATTTATTTATTTGTTTATTACATTTATATACTGCCCCATAGCCGAAGCTCTCTGGGCAGTTAACAAAAATTAAAACTTTGGACATTAAAAATGATATACAAATTTTAAAACCATAAAAACAGACAACATGTAAAAACAGTGTATATTTAAAACAGCTGCGAACTCTCAGCCAGGCCTAAATATAGTTCTGGGGTCAATTAAAAACTCAGTATATGCTGTTAAATGCCTGGGAGAAGTGGAAAGTCTTGACCTGGCGCAGAAACTATAACAATGTTGGTGCCAGGCGAGCCTCGTAGGGGAGATAATTCCATAATGTGGGTGGGGGGCACCACTGAGAAGGCCCTCTCCCTTGTTGTCATCCTCCGAGCTTCCTCAGAGTAGGCACCCGGAGGAGGGCCTTAGATGTTGAACCTAGTGTATCTCCTACTTTTGAGTGCAAGAGGAAGTCTGGTGTGACTTTTTATTTTATTTTCCTTTGTTCAGAGAGAGCCCGGCATGTGGTTTTGTCAAGCAGTTACATAATGCTACATGACAGCCAATTATCTTGGTGACTGAACAGTTTTAGCATCCTCCGAATTCTTGCACCATTGTGTCAACTATTGGCTACTGGGGAGAGAACATGCTGTGGACTGGTCTGTCAAGTCCACCCCTTTTCATGGGCCTGGGCCTCCTATCAGGCCTATGAAACCTCTCTACTTGGCTTAATGGCTGGGCAAGCTGGCCTGGGAATGCGGCTGGAGAGCCACTGCTGCCTGGGGAGACGGAATAAGATGTGAAGGGCTTCAGTAGGTTGTCGTTTGGATTTGGGAGTGGGGCGAGATGCTTTAAACAAACTTTATTTGCAGGAATGAAGCTGTTGTCATTTCTGGGAGAAAGCTGGCGCGGCAGATTAGACAAGAAGCCCGTCATGAAGTGGAGCAGTGGGTCGCAGCTGGTAACAAAAGGCCCCACCTCAGTGTGGTTCTAGTTGGTGAAAATCCTGCAAGCCACTCCTACGTACTGAACAAAACCAAAGCGGCAGCTGATGTAGGTAAGTTTGTGCACTGCTTTCTCTGGTGGGTTTTTGGTGATATTGCAGCAAGTAAAAAGGACTTGGGTGAGCATCTGATACCTGGGTGTCTAAAGGAGCTGCAGCTCTGCCTGCCTTTTGTCTCCTGACCAACTCCAGCAAAGCGGCCTGTTCTAGCTGCTGCTTCGTTATCTGCTCTTTGCACATTCTGACCCCGCCTTAATCCTAGGAAAAGGGTGATCCTGAGTGACCCTCAGCTGTATGATAGGCTACACAAGGGTTTAGCTCAAGGTGGCCCAGTAATGGCTGTAGCACATTCCCTCAGTCTGCCTACTTAGACTTACCACATACTGTCTGGTGTCTGTGTTGTATCTATAGTGTTGCTTTCATAATAATGCTTGTGGCAGTGTAGTCCTTTTTCTGACCACGCCACATATCTTTCACTTCTATTCCAGTAAGTATTTCACAGGAAAATGAGAGACTGAAGCAAGACTTAAAAACCCTAAACTGAAAAATGCAACCAGTTGTGCCTCTGTAGTATGCTACTACAGTAGTGTCAGAGGAATAAAATCTTAGAAGTGAGATCTTAGATTGCTGGGCTGCCACCAAAACCCATTTAGTCTGCCAAGGGGTGCCCCTTCTGGCCGAGGCAACAGTTTTCAGTGTTTTCCTTTGCCAGCAATCTCAGATTGCAGGGGGATGGCATGCTTGGCCCGCTTTCATTTCAGTTACTGGATCTTCACTACCTCTGTCAGCTCTTTTCCGCAGCTTGACTTGTGGACAGCAGGCCTCAAGTATTCTAAAGAACATTCATACACACCTCACACTGTTCAGCAATTCCAGCATTCATGGATTCATTTAGCCAGTGCTAGCAAGTCCCTTGCATAGTGTGCAGGCTTTAGAATGGAAAGTGCTAATTAGAAATAAAATATATAGGCCCTGTGTCTAGAGGTCCAGATGCAGTATCCTATATAGATAGATTCTGACCTCACTAACCTCACTAACAGGAGTATCATAATAAAGAGTACCAGACCCAAAAGACAGATGTGGAAAATTCAGTTCATAATTCTACACTGATTGCTTGAAAAGCCAAAATGGGATATTGGCTATTGAATCTATTGTTCTGCCTTCTACCTCAGCCTGACTATTCTTCCAAGAAAAGTTTCAAGGCTTGATTTCTAATCCACTTTTGAAGTCTAATTACCAAAAAATATTTTGCAACTCCAACTGATTACCATCTCAAGTGTTTGTGTTCTGCTGCTGTTCTTTCTCCCTTTTTTCTTTTTCTCTTTTTGCAAAAATGCCTTACCCTTTTAATTGCAAGTGATTTGGGGCAGGGGCTTGTATTTTCCCTCTCACTTTCTCGGAACCTGCACAGGATCTGTACCTCGTGGTTTGTACTACCAGCTTCCATCTCTTTTTGATCCTCTTACTTCATTTTCCTTTCTTGTAGGAATCAGCAGTGAAACCATTCTGAAGCCAGCCTCTGTCACCGAAGAGGAATTGCTTGATTTAATCATCAAACTAAATCATGATGCCAATGTTGATGGCCTGCTGGTGCAGCTGCCTTTACCTGGTAAGTGGGCAACTTTAGGAGAAGCTTTTCACAAGGCATCCTGAGGTCATATGAGCCTTTGAGATGTGTGAACTGAGTTGCAGGGTTGGAAAGGAGGACCTGGGCTTGTTCTCCTCTAGTTTTGCAGGCCAATTCCAGCCTAAATATGGGTATTTCACACCATGCAACTGATTATTCCATATTATCCACTTGTTGATCTGTAGTTTCGTCATCTTGTTTATATAGCAGGTATCAAACAGCCAGGTTCATTTAGATCAACTCCTTGATATTGAGCAGCATCTTGTTTCCCCCTCACTGTGATTATACGCATGGAATCCATAGCACTAAACCTTCCTCCTTTCCCCCAGAGCATATTGATGAGCGGGAGGTCTGTAATGCTGTGAACCCTGAAAAAGATGTGGATGGCTTCCATGTTGTGAATGTGGGTCGGATGTGCCTGGACCAGTACTCCATGCTGCCAGCAACTCCTTGGGGTGTGTGGGAGATCATCAAGAGAACTGGTAGGAGTTACATTTATTTATTTTGTTACATTTGTATACCGTCCCATAGCCGAAGCTGTCTGGGCGGTTTACATAAGATTAAAACAATAAAACGATATACAAAAATTAAAACAGCAAAAACATACAATATACAAATACATTTAAAACCACTATAATAACTTTTAAAAGCTATAAGCCTAAAAACAAAACCCAGGCTCATCAGATATTGCTAAATGCCTGAGAGAAGAGGAAAGTCTTGACCTGGCACCGAAAAGATAACAATGTTGGCGCCAGGTGGGCCTCATTGGGGAGATTGTTCCACAATTGGGGGGCCACCACAGAAAAGGCCCTCTCCCTTGTTGCCAACCTCCAAGCTACCCTTGGAGTAGGCACCTGGAGGAGGACCTTAGATGGTGAACATAGTGTTCGAGTAGGTTACATGAAAATACTACCGATTTCCAAGGTCATTTAAAAGTTTAGAGCCTCACTTGGTGTATGTTATGTTGCAGGAATCCCAACCCTGGGTAAGAATGTGGTTGTGGCTGGTCGATCGAAGAATGTTGGGATGCCCATTGCGATGCTTCTGCATACTGATGGCAGGCATGAACGTCCTGGAGGTAAGATCAGACTTTGTCTCTCGGTCATCTAGCTAGCAATGTCTGACATGCCTAATTGTCACAAGTTGCACTAAGGGCAGGAACTTGAGAAAACCGGGATACTTGTTCCCTGATTCGATAATATGATATGTGCTGCAGAAAACACTGAGGACAGGTAGTGTATGTATGGCTTTCCCCCTGACCCTTTTCCTGAGGATTGGGTGCTTACCTTCTTCAGTAGCTACAAGCCTCAGTCCACCTCAGTGCTCTGGTTTGTTCTCAGAGGGCATACTTGGCCCTGAGCAAACTGGTGTGTGCTTTTTGGAAATGGCATGTGAGCCACACTTGCCTTTCAATCAGCAACAGCCGTTAACTCAAACATTAACCTGTTAGGTGTCTCTTTGTGATAAGGATTTCCCTGGGATGCTGACGGATCCTGCTGTACCTCTTGGTGATAATATGGAAAGTAATGAAAACCAAACTGTTCCACTGGGGAAGTGAAAGCCTGTGGTGACAAGGGGAGGTGGAAAATTTCCAGAGTGAATGCTGCTCCCTCTCAAAGTACTAGAACCCAATGGAGTCGTCATCCCATGAAACTGATGAGTGGGAGATTCAGGACAGATAAAAGGCAGCACTTCACACGACACATAGTTAAACTCTGGAATTCGCTACTCCCAAGATGTGGTGATGACCACCGGTTTGGATGGCTTTAAAGGGGGGTTGGGTGAATTCCTAGAGGAGAAGGCTATCAGTGGCTACTTGTCCTGATGGCTATGTGCTACCTCCAGTATTAGAGGCAGGAAATCTATATACATCAGTTGCTGGGGAACATGGGCAGGAGGGTGCTGTTGCACTGTGTCCTGCTTGTGGGTCCCTGGTCAACAGCTGGTTGGCCACTGTGTGAACAGAATGCTGGACTAGATGGACCCTGGGTCTGATTCAGCTTCAGGGCTCTTTATGTTCTTATGCCTCCCTCGGTCACTGAGCCATAAACCACAAATCCACTTCCCTACTCAGTATTGTGTTGATGGCTTTTTCCATGGATAGTACTTTATTTTTTCTACAATCCTGAGGGGACCCCCCCTCCCCAAGCAAACAATATAAGCTTAGAACTGAAGAATTCTGAGCCCAGGATTTTTTTTGAACAGAGCTCACAGTCCTTTTGTACACACATAAATTCCACATTAACCTCAGCATTGCCTCATTTCAGCAGTACGATTTAGCTTGGGGCGTCATTTTGTTGCTGCTTATTGTTAAGCAATTGTGAGTCAGGAATCCTCATCAATCTGCTGCAAATCGACCAGAGGTCTATCGGTAGATTCAGGTCTTCCCTCTGTCCAGCCTTTTAACATGGCTGCTACAAGGCCCAGAGCCTAATTCTCACTGTTAACTATTATTTTCAGGGGACGCAACAGTCACGATCTCTCACCGCTACACTCCAAAAGAAAAGCTCAAGCAGCACACAATTCTTGCTGATATTGTGGTTGCAGCTGCAGGTAAGATCCTGAGTGCCTTGTTCAAGAAAAGGAGGCTGAAAGCAGAAGCTCTTGATGGACATGCCTGCCTGGTGATGCTAAGAATAATTGTGTGTGCGTGTGTGGGGGGGGGGGTCTTGTAGGATTTTGATAGCAGAGTCTCTGCCTGTGGAATTCCACAAGCTGCTTCAAGCAATCAGGTTTGAGGCTTGCAGGGATTTCCTTGCATGGTGGGGGCCCCCTGTTTGTTGAGGTCTCGAGCCTTGGAACTGCAAAAGGGTCTTGGGTTTTGTAGCTGCAGCAGGTGAATATCAGTAACTACCTCATATTGACTCCTGTCTTGCTAAATTGCAGGTATTCCTAATTTGATTACAGCTGACATGATCAAAGAGGGAGCTGCAGTTATTGATGTTGGCATAAACCGAGTTCAGGACCCTGTTACTGCAAAACCAAAACTCGTTGGAGATGTGGATTTTGAAGGTATGGAAGGAGATTGGTATTTCCAAGTTGTGGAGAATAAGATTCCTTGTGCCTCACATCCACTGCAATTCCCTTAAGTTAGGCAGATATGGTACCTCATCCGTAATTGGGAAGATTGTAGCTTTGAGCAAGCTTCATAACCTTTCCAGAAGGCAGTGAATGAGCTTGATGCAGAATGTAGTCATTTAATATGTTGCCAAAAAAAGGATTGTAATTCCTCCTTGTAACTTCATCCTGCAACTTCTGGGTTGGATGAAGCAGCTGATAGGCTGTGGATTTTGAATTCAGTGTACTGGTGTCAGTACAGAATGGAGCCCTGCTTGTGACCTTGTTACAGTAATTTATGGCAAGAGTTCAACTTATTAAAAGCTGTAGCACAAAAATCTACTACATACAGCATGCTATTGAGTTACCAGACTGTAAAAACGAGCTCAGCTAGCTTTAACTAGGTTGCATATTGCCTGAGGGAGCAGCGCTTCGGTTTGGCCAGTGGGCTCTGGGTAGCATAAGGGTGGCCGCCTGCCCAGAATTCCTATTGTGGGCAACTTATGTCGATTATAGCTACCAGAGAAAGCTTAAACTGCACCCAGTAATTTGCCTTCTGGCTCTGTCCTTTTGCCCCACAGTAGGCCTACACCTACCAAAACGGTAGCACAGGGGTGCACAACTCTTGCAGTGCCGAGGGGGCATTGGATGTGTGCTGGGGTGGCGGGAGACCGCTTGTGTCTGCACACACGTTCACATACCACTGGTGTGCAAAATGCCATCCATCCCCAGTTCCCCACACCACTCAAATCCCAACTCCTGCCCAAGGAAATTTCAGAGGAGCAGCACCTGCTTTGATCAGATAAAACCAATGCTCCTCCTCCCAGAAACCTATTCTCAAACTATCCTGGAATCCTGGCTCTCAACCCATCTCCCTTTAATCCACTGTGGTGCTGAAGCATCCTGACATCACACACACACTCTAGGAGCTGGACGTTTTTAGATAAAAGGTGAAAAGAACAGGCTCAGTGGTCCTTTTTGTAAACTGCCCAGAGAGCTTCAGCTATGGGGCGGTATATAAATGTGAATAAGAAGAAGAATTAGGGATGAAGCTTATGTGGTAGGAAACATAGAACCTATAAGATGGTTTCCTTTTGGGGGGGGGGATTGCCAGGCAGGCTTGCAGTACTGGCTGCAGCTCATGTGTTGCACTCCTGCCAGAGCTGATAGCACGGCAGGGCTCCATTACAGGAGCTTAAAAGTGGCGAAGAAGAAAGAGCTGCAGAGCACTGAATCAAGCCCAAGTTTTGGAATTAGTGGAGGTTAATTAGGGTTGTGACTTCCTATAGGATGAAAATAGGATCTATGATAGTGAGTCTGGAATCTGTCCAGTGCTTTACCAATCAGTTGCATTTTTAAAGAAATTCTAGATTTTGCAGTTTTGGCAAACAGCTCAAAAACATGCATAATATAGGCTGGAAAAGAATGTGGGTTGGATTTCTAGTGGGCAGGAGAGTGACAATAGCGCCTTGGTTAGGGTGACCATATTTGAGAAACCAAAAAAGAGGACACCCAGTGTGGGCAGGGAGAGTGTGCTTTACAGGGCCTCCGGAAAGCACGTCATTTCCCCCGCCACACTATTGGTAGCTGCTGTTAGCATGGCCGTTGTGAAAGACATGTTTTCCAAAGTCCCCAGAAAGCACGCTTTTCCCTCCTCCACTCCAATCGGGGCCTTAACAGCCCTGACTGGAGAGGAGGAGAGGAAAGCATGTCATTCCTGCCCCCCCCCCCCACTGCTCCAATAGGGGCCTCCAGAAAGTGCATCATTCCCCTCTGTCACACTGAAAGTCTTAAAGGGGAAAGTGTGTCATTCCAGGACATTATAGAAAGTTACAGAAAATCCCCCGACACCCATATAAGAACAAAAACCAGGACAAATCCGGGAAAATCCTGACAGTTGGTCACCCTAGCCTTGGTCAGCTTTATAACCTCTCCTGTCAGTTACTTTGCACTACTCAATGCACTACTCACTACCTTCTCAAACTGGGGGGAGGTAATGAGCGGGGTACCGCAGGGCTCAGTCCTGGGCCCAGGGCTCTTCAACATTTTTATTAATGATTTGGCCAAGGAGGTGCAGGGAATGCTTAGCAAATTTGCAGACGACACAAAATTGGGTGGGATCGCTAATACCCTAGAAGACAGAAACAAACTCCAAAGTGATCTTGATAGACTGGAGCTCTGGGCTGAAAACAACAAAATGAAATTTAGTAAGGATAAATGCCAAGTTCTACACCTAGGAAAAAGAAACCAAATGCACAGTTACCAGATGGATACTTGGCTCAGCAATACAAGCGAGAAGGATCTTGGCATTGTTGTAGATCACAAGCTGAATATAAGCCAACAGTGTGATGTGGCTGCAAAAAAAGCAAATGCTATTTTGGGCTGCATTAATAGAAGTATAGCTTCCAAATTGCACGAGGTACTGGTTCCCCTCTATTCGGCACTGGTTAGGCCCCATCTTACGTATTGCGTCCAGTTCTGGGCACCACACTTCAAGAAGGATGCAGACAATCTGGAGCGTGTTCAGAGGAGGGCAACGAGGATGATCAGGGGTTTGGAAACAAAACCCTATGAGGGAGACTGAAAGAACTGGGCATGTTTAACTTTGGGAAGAGAAGATTGAAGGGGAGACATGATACCACTCTTCAAATACTTGAAAGGTTGTCACACAGAGGAGGGCCAGGATCTCTTCTCCATCATCCCAGAATGTAGGATGCGAAATAATGGGCCAGATTCCAGATGGACATCAGGAAAGACTTCCTGACAGAGCAGTATGACAATGGAACCCATGGCCTAGGGAGGTGGTGGGCTTTCCCACCCTAGAGGCATTCAAGAGGCAGCTGGACAGCCACCTGTCAGGGATGGTTTAAGGTGGATTCCTCCATTGAGGAGGGAGTTGGACTCAATGGCCTTAGAGGCCCCTTCCAACTCTCTACTATTCTAGGATTCTACTGGCCATCTAGTTCCACAAGACGTCATTTTGTCATTTCCTTAGTTTTTCATTTTCTTATTACCATTTTGTGCCATTTGCACAAAAATCCCATAATCTTTGGAAACCAGAGATGTGGAAACTAAGCAATTCCTGCCAAACGCTAAATGTGTGCAGCTAGACATAACTTATGTGTTAAAAGGCTCAGAACTGTGGCTGCCTTGGGGCAGCTGTTCCTCACTCATTTGGTCTAGAAGTCACCTAGCCTTGCTTGCTGAGCATGGGCTGCCTCCAGCATACGCGAGGCAATTTCCTCTGTGCTACACGTTCTCTGTTCTGTTCTTCAGGAGTAAAGCAGAAAGCCAGCTACATCACTCCGGTTCCTGGCGGGGTTGGCCCCATGACTGTTGCTATGCTCATGAAAAACACCATCATTGCCGCAAAGAAGATGTTGAGGCCCCAGGAGCTTGAAGCACTGAGTGTTTAATGATGGACTTCCAGTGGCAACCGGAAACATTCCAAATCGCCTCCCAACCACAGGCCAAAAGCAATGCAATATTTATTTATTGGATGGAAAGTCCATTGAAGAGTCATGCTGGAATATTTATTTAAAGCAGTTGTGTTCCAAGGCGAAGCATTTGATGCGGCGCATTATGTATGGTTCCAACAATTGAAATTGCTCTACTGAAGTGCAGGAGCCAAATGTGTGATTGGAATACAGAGGATCGATATTACCTCTACAATCCAGCAGGGAGGTGTAACACAGGGCCAAGACTGTGAGTGCAGAGAAGACAATGTTGCAGTGGGTACGTGATGCCATGTTAACTAATCCACCTCAAGTGAACCCAAGATATACTATGTTGTCTGCTAGGATTACAGTGTAGCTATTCTGAAGTCGGATGTTACTAGTATTTTCTACAAAGCCTTATTTATATGTCATTTTAAAGCAGTTTATAGCTTGTTTCAGAACTCCAATCCCACACGTTTTTAAAGTATGGAATGGTCTTAAAGCTAGCCAACACTTAGATATGTAACATTACAAACTTGGGTGAAGTTCTCCATGCCTATTGAAGCTTGCTTGGTCTTTATGTTGGCAATTAGTAAATACTGCAGAATGTGTTGGAATAAAAACAATTCATATACCATTTGTAAGTCTTTGTGAGTTCTTTCATGTCCTGTGAAAAGCAGGCATTATAAAGTAACTTCCTTGCTTTTAGAAATACATAACATGCCACACAGGTATTCTTTTGCAAATGTCATTGTTTCACCTACTTGTTTATAGTGTGCCCTAACTCTGAAAGCAGTGAAAATCCCAAATGCACCAAAAGGGGGTAGATGCCTATAACAACTTGGCGGAGAGGGGGGTTGTTGCAGGATCGATGCTGAGCTTCCTATCATGCCTCTGCTAAGGAGGCACCTGATGTACTATGAAAACCCAGCACTAACCGTAAACGCAAAAATCTTAGGTGCACCAAAAAGTGGGAGATGTCTATAACTCTTGGGGGGGGGGGGGGTTGCAGGATTGGGACCAAACCTCATAGCTTGCCTCCTCTACCCTGCTGGCTTGCTCCCTTTAGCATTTTCCTAATCAGTAAGCTAGCAAACAGCAAAGCGGTAGCTGTTTTGACTGTTCTTGCCGCACAGCTCTGTAGCCAGCCAAAATAACCTGTGACCACACTACATGACACAATAACCCATGATGGGTTAAAATAACCCACTTTGCAGACTGGTCTATCAGAAAGGACATTTTGGCCAAATAAGCCATTGTGGGTTAAATAAAACTCACCAGATGACATGACAACCCATGATGGTTTAATTAAGCCATCATGGGTTACCATGTCCAAACCCAGTCAAAATTACTATGCTATTAACAGTATTAGGGTAATTGAAAGTTGGGTAAATTGGATTCTCTTGAACCTTCAGCAAAACGTTGGATTGGCTCCCAAGGCTGCAAGGGGCATAAGATTTTCATAAGCACGTCACAAGCAGAAGAGTTTAATCCATTTATTAGAATATAAATTGTTCCTATAGTAGCAAACTGGTAACACTCTAGGGCTGCACATTTGTTGTGGAAATCAATAGTATGAATATATGCAATTATCTCTATATACAAATGGCATTAAGAACTGTAGTGCCAAGGAGCACTGGGATCCAGAGGTTGCATAATAATAAGCACAGGTGCATGAAACGCTTGGCTTCTACGAATACCCTTTTGATTTGTGCCTCCTAATCATACAGTATTGTAAAAATAGCCTATAATTTACTAAACACTGTAACCACAGCAGGTTTGGGCTACTGCTGCCGATGGGCACCGGAACAAAACAAGTGAGGAAAATATACAAAGGTCCATGTTCAAGTTCAAATGGTTATTACAACAAGAAGTGGTTTTGCTGCCCAAGCATAACAAACAATATTGCATTTAATTTCTTTGCATTCAACAGGTAATCGGTACTTGATCTATATAACATAAATTCAAGTTTTTCTTTGTTTAACTTCATTTCAATATTTACAAAGTTAAGAGGAACCAGTATCTGTTCACACTAAAATTTAAACCAGGTGAAATATTTAGCAAGCCAGGAGCCTCTGTACATTAGAGCCTTGCTTCGAAATAAAATATGTATTGTTAGAGCATTTTAAAAAGATTCAAGTACTCTTTAACACTGCAGGACAAGAAAGTAACTGCAAATTAAGTTATGTGTTGTAAAACTATCCGGGGAGGCGCTATGGCGGACTGAAGCTTCCGTTTGTTGCGGAAAGGCAAAGTGGCCCGAAAACCGACTGGGGGGGTCCCTTCGGTCGGAGAAAATCACCCTAGATCAAAGGGATGTGCTGGAGATAACCATAATTACCTCATTAGCCTGCCCGTGTGGCTCTCGCGTGTCGGGACGGAGGTTCTGCCAACAGGGCTGCTGGGGTGTGTGAGATTTATGGATTTACAACACTCACGGCCACTTTGAAGTCTTTAACGAGGCATAAAGTCCCACAGCTCTCATTGTTGAGAAGATTTACTGAAGGAATTTATATGTTAACGAAGAGAGATGTTCACTACAGCAAAAACGAAACTGCTTGTGGATTGTTTGGTGAGCGAACCCTAATTTCTGGATTACAAAATATAAGGGGGGGGGGAAGAAAAAAGATATTTACAAGCATCCTATGCAGGGTTGGAGAAGCCATGAAGGCCATCTCTCTCCCCCCCCCCCCCGTCCTCCCGCCCTGCATTTTCGTTGGATGGCTTGTTTTGCCTTTCTAGCGAAAGTCTTTTGGAGGGGAAGGGACAGATGCTGGAGAGACCCCATGTAGCTTGTATCCTGGCCTCTCCTGTCTCCTGCCCACTCACTGACACTCCTAGGTTGTGCCCCTGCCCTTGGAGAGGCAGCTGGCACAGTTCTTTCAGTGCTATGTGGAGTTGGGGGGGGGGGGGGAGAAGGGAGGGCGGAGCTCTGATTCCCATCTCCCAAGGTCAGGGTTGGGAATCCAAAAAAAGTATCAATAGCTGGCAAGTACAAATAAGTGTCCCCCTCACTTTTGTTTTTTTAAAAAAAATCAGATCCCATTCTAAATTAATTTCCCAAGAGAAATGCTGAATCTCTGAACACTTGGGCAGAAATGATTTAGTGGGTGCAAGCTCAGCAAAGATGCAGGGGGCTGAAATGTATATACTGTGGTTATCAACAAGCTCCAAATAATTACAATTCAAGGTAAAACTCCATTCTTCTGTAGTCTGATTTTTTATTTTAAAGTAAGAACCACTTTTCTCACAATTAAGCTGCACAATGGCCAAGCAAAAAATAAATCAGGCATGTGAAGTGCCTGGATGAAAACATGTATGTCCAAAAGCTGCCCGTGCGTGATGAAGTTTCCTCCTTGCAAGCTCCGTGGGTTTCATAGCTTCTTCAGATTGGGGATGAATTGCCCCTTCATTGCTGAACTTCTATTCAGGCAGTGCTTTAATTACTGGTTGCCTTGTATTTTATTTTCTTTTGTGCTATTTCACTATAAATATAAGGAAAAAAAATAATGATACAAAGAAACCAGTAATTAAAGTCCACTCTCCATCCTGGAACAGAAGCTGATTAAGAGGCAATTCGTCACTCTAGAGAATCTCTGAACAGGAAGCAATAAAACTGGGAGGAAGTGCAAGGGGGAACTTCTTAGAAAGCCTCACTACCACCACAAGTTAGGTCTGAAAAATCACGGGACAAGACAAATACTGGAATGCAACGATTTGGCAATTCTGGCAGGTAGCGGGGAGTACCTGTCATGTGGGCACCATCAAGGTTTCTGAAATATTTGTATACTACTTGTATACAAAGCATCCAGGACTACAAGCCTGTTTTCTTGTGGCCATCACGTGCTATAATGAGAGAGCCAAATGACGAAGTTTAAATCACCTGATTCAAACGGAATACTTTATAGTAGGGATGTGTGAGAAAATGTATTGAGGTGGTTTTGTTTTTTACTGGTTTGTACAATTTGCACATCCTACACCCATACATGGAACTGAACGGAATTTATGGTTGGAAATCCATATTTTTTCTGACCTCGCGATGCTGTCTGCAGAACAAAATAATGTATTTAACAAACTGGCTATATTTGAAAAAATGTGCAAACAAAAATGTGTACATTTCCAAAATGCACACAGCCATGTTCAGTGAATGGGTGTAGGCATACAAAAATGCATATGTTTAAAACTGCACAAAAATGCATACAGTACAAAATATGCATATGAATTTCAATTTTTTTTTTTTAAAAAAAGCAAGACTCATGCGGAAAGAGGATAAAACTAGCTTGACCACAAAAAGCTCACAAATGTTGTTCAAACCAAGACTGACAGATCCATCCATCCCTACTTTATACAGGCCAATGTTTAAAGACCCGACAGAGGGAGATTAAGCATGTGATGCCCACATATAATATAGCAAGAGATTATAGAACAAAAACATGAAGATATTTTGTATTGTTATCTTTTAAAGGAAAAATAGATGACTGAAATAATGATAATGATCTTAGGGCTATGTAACTACAGTGGAGCATGGCAAATCCACCAAGTTTGAATGTGAAAGCCCAGAGTAACTGGGTGCAAAGGCAAACAGGGCCCCTAACATCTTTACTAATGGCATGCAAGGAATTTTGGCAGCTGCACCTTGGCATGTAGGTATGATACATTGACTCCTCCTGCCCAATGCAGTACCTTTAGGGTGACCAGATAAAATCCAGGTCAGGGCTCATGTAACTTTAACAGTTGTAGAGAAAAGGGAATTTCAGCCAGTGTCATTTGTATGCAATCAGTTCCTGGTGAAATTCCCTCTTCATCACAACAGTTAAAGGTGCAGGCACTATACTAGAGTGACCATATACAAAAGAAGGCAGGGCCCCTGCAACTTTAACTGTTGTGATGAAGAGGGGATTTCACCAGGAACTAATGGCATACAAATGAGTCTGGCTGAAATCCCCTTTTCTCTACAACTGTTAAGTTACGTGAGCCCTGACCTGGATTTTATCTGGTCACCCTAAGTACCTTGCTCTTCTTAAGGATCACTTCTCAGTGTCCACACAACACAACTAGCATGGATTCCAAGTAAAGAAAGATGACATGGCAGCAAAGCTGGAAGAACTGAGCAGGTTTAGCTTAGGGAAAAGATTGAATAATGCAATCCGTCTTCAAATATAGGAGAACATAGACCTCCTCTGGGATCCAAGTTGGGGAACTTCCTAGCAGATACAGAAATAATCCCTCCTATAGCATAGCAAGTCTCTCTCATGAAGAAATCCAGAGAAACCCTGGGCATTTGGCTTTATGTCCCTCATCCTGCATCCTGACAGCCAGAAGCCTAAATCTGCTTTGTTGTAATTGGATCCTGTTGCTGCTGGGCCTTGGTCAATAAGTGCTTGCAGGATTTCACTGTAGGGGATACCTGCCACCACTGAAAGATGGAAATATGAGTTTTCTTCCTCCTTCTGGCTTTGTAATACTATGCCTGACAGGCAATTTTTCCACAGAACTGCCTAGCTACTGAATGAAGGAAAATGTCACTGGATGCATGGAGAGATGTCCCATTGAAATCCACAGGAATTCTGCAAAAAAGAGCAGCAACATGGTTCAGCTTGGAAAGAACTGGTGCAGAGTTGCTGGAATATCTCACCAGTCACACAACTCAAGATGTCCAAATCCACAGAGGAGGCAACTCCTGCACCCAAAGAGCTAAAGCTGCCTGCAGTCTAATGTTCCTTTGTTCCCACAGATTCTGAAGTCCTGAAGTACCATTTCCATGTTGTTTGGGTAGTTCTTAAGATGGAGATTTAGGATTTCATCATTGGGCCTGACGAAACAGGATGGAATTCCACACATAATCTAGTTTTCACGTGCTAAATTCTCTAGTAGAGGAATAAATAGGGCATGAGGCTCCTTGGTCTGTGACATAGAAAAAAAAATTGACCAGTTCTGTGTTTGTGTGTATATATATATCTACCACTGGGACTATAGTGTAGTCTCACTGCCCATGTCCCGAGGGTGCTTTTCTGTGTCAGTATCTTCATAATCTGACTCCATCTCTATTTTCACCTGGGGTACAGCACAGATGGGGTTTCGAGAGTAATTAAATGCAGGAGAAGATGGGCAGGAAATCTTCAGGTGAAGTGTAATACTGGAAGAAAAGCAGAGAGGAGGGAGTTAGGAGTTCATAGTAGACCACGGAGCTTGCAGCTAAAGAATTCAGATCAATAGGTGAAATGCCAGCCATTCTCCCTCTTCCTGGGCCTTGTGAAACCTCCTGCTTGCCAGGCCATAATGCTGAAGTGACTCAGGAAGCGCACCTGGCCAAACCCCCTTTCCCCACAATGCCTGCCTGACTCTGCTTTTGGGACTCCTTTTCTGCTTGACTGCTCTCCTGTGTTTTGACCTTGACAGCATCTCAGACCTCTCTTCTGGAAACCACCTACTTGCCTGGTCATACTGTGCGCTTCAACCATTACATGTGGGCGTTTCTACATTAAGGAAAAAACCCGCATCCTTACCAAGTCTTTTCTCCTATCTCTCTGCATTAGCTATAGGCTTTTTTTAGATGGTGAACATGATTTTGAATTGAAAACTTCCAGTCTGGGCAATGCTATTCTGTTAAATGAAACTGTGCCATTTAGGGGTGGAGTTATAGAGCCACGCCAACTTTACACGTTAATTTAAATAGTGCATTATCTCCATTTTTACAGGACTGCCCACAATATTGTGAGGGCAAACAAAGTGCTTTGCAAATTATTAACAAGCATTATTTTAATTGTTAACAATTATAATAATGACAACATTTCCATCTCCTGCTGTTTTAAGCAATTCCTCTCCCTGTCAGTTTACATATATGTAGCTGCCCAAACTTGAAAAATTTGCCATTTACCTGCGATCCAGGTCTGAACCATTAGGAGAGGAATCAGAATGCAAAACTCCAACTGGAAGACCTCTTTCCTGGAGGGAAACACAGATGTATATGAAACGGATTCAAGATAAAGAAAGAACAAAATAAGAAGAGACAGAGAGAAAAGCTTGCAAAAGGAAATGCCCAGAGAATCACTTGTTTGTAAAAGCATCATCACTAACCACTTTCTTTCTAGGAAGGAATTGTTTAAGGAAAAGGATTTGAACTCTGCAAGTTCCTCCATCAATTTTGGCTCAGCCGTGCCCCAGCCCGCATAGCCTTCTAAAGCACAGTACCTAGAAGGCCATCACCTAAGGTGGCTCCCTTCCACCCCCCACCCCCAGTAATTTGAACACTGGGGTCTCTTTGGGGCAGAGTGTGTGTTCAGTGAGGACTGACACACATGAGAACTTTGGAAGCTCATCACATGATCTCCAGGCCCCAGCCCAAGAATGGTGCCCGAGATGGAAAATCCAGCAGGCATTTCCCCCTTCCAGTAGCTAACATAGGGCACAATCCCCCAGGAAGTTCACCCATGGAAGCCTCATGGAGATGGATGCTCTTCCTTGGTCCCTGACCATCTCAATGGAGCTTGGGCCAGGAGAACTGCCTGGTGGAGCTCGCTGCAAGATCAGATCCATTTGTCTCCCACTCTGCTGCCACCTGTAACAGCATCCAAAATCTGCTGCCTCTCACCTTGCTCATGGTAGGGCCGCCTCTGATGACTCCACTGAACTGGAGCCTTCTTGCAGGAAAAAAGTGAAGTGTGTAGGTCAGACATATGCATAGTATGGAAGACAGTCCTGAATAGCCCCTATACTTTTGCTCAAGGGGAGGCTCTTCAACTCAGCTCACAGAGGCAAGACAGTGTATTATTGGTCATGCACTCTTCAAAAGGCTCAAAGGATGTATTGGTGGAGGCAAGTTCTCAAAATTCTCCCCCAAATTCTCTTAACATTACATGCAAAAGCTCAAGGGGAGGAGATGAGATGAGGGGTACTTAACCCTTTCCCTGTCAAAATTCCCCTCCTCCCACTGGTTTCTAGACCCATGGGAATACAGCTCTGCCCAGCCAATGAATCAACTCCTGAGGGAATTAGGTGGTCTAATTCCACTGAGAAGTGTATTTTTCTTCTACTGAAGAACTTGCCTTCCTGCAACTGGAAGTAAAGTGCGAATCAATACCATCCACTTCCTGGGAAGTGGTGAACCCAGTCCTGTGAATCCCTCAGTCAAAGCTATGAAACATACATTGATTAGGATGGTTGTATGTCAAGATTCTGTCCAATGACTGTAAAACAAAAGAGACTTCAGGTTGTTGTTGAAGGGCGAAAATCCCCGTTTGGAAGAGCCAGCTGAATGCTGATACTGTTCCAAACTGCAAGCTCAAAAGGTCAACCTGAAGCATCTTCAGATGTGCTCGGAGAGAGAGCTGGAGCCTGCGGGGGGGGGGGGGCGCTGAAAGAGCTATGCAAATGCTTGTAACACCTGTGCCTGTTGGATAGCAAGGTGCAAACGTGGCCTAAAGGAATCCACAAACTTATGGATTTCAAGGCAAAAGAGAAAAAGTGTTTTCTTTGAAGGTTGGCCTTGCAGGTTGGGAATATTGTAAAGGTGCCCAAAGGCCCTATCCCACCCCACCCCACCCCATAGTAATCACTGCAAGCTGCAACTTGAAGTCAAATTGTGCATCAGCCATGGGTTAGTTTCATTAGTAGCGAACAAAGAAAACGCCATGTAGGCAAGCCCAACTGAAATGAACAGGACATATGTGCAAGACCAATGGCCCTCTTGCACACTTCCAATTCCGTCCAATGGCTCTTGTGTTGTGTAGTAAGTCAATCGTGCCCAAAGGTTTTTAGATTGTCAAGGTAGCTGTTAATTTAACATCTAATAGAACCTGAGCATGTTACTTACTGGAAACGCAATGGATACTATTTTGGGGTTCTGGTGGGACAAGTTCCAATGGGATCGTTATAACGGAGGGAGTTGGGAATTTGGGCTGGGGAAAAAAGTGGAAAAAAAGACTGTGAACAACCACTCCACTTGGACAGATGCATTCAACTTTACCACAATATGATGCATGCAACACTCAGGCTGATAGAAAACACACAGAACGCAGTATGCAATACGAATCCTCCTCATCTAAAAATGTAGTCTCAGGTTCATGTCCTTCATAGCTGATTGCACTGGTGTTCCTCCAGCCGTGAGCTATCTGGGTACTGGCCTCATAATACTACAAGCGTGTGTGTGCGTGTGTGTGTGGTCCTTTTTGTTTGGTTTTATTCTTTTGTCAACCGCTTCGGGATTGGTTGATCCAGAGGGAGAGGCGGGTAAGAAAGAAATATATTATGTTGTTGTTGTTATAAATGAGAAATGGTATATAAATATTAATAAATAAGTAATAGATATGTTGCATTGAAAGTAAGCCAGGTTACAATTACTATTTTTTCTAAAGCACTCTCCTTACTCAGTGGCTAGCTATTTCATCTTGAATATTTGAGGAACTTAAAAATAAACACCCCATATTAAATTAGAAAACCCAGCCGAATTGCTAAACCATGTGCTTGGTAAGCAATCCATTCCTAGAGCATAGAATTGCCATTGCACTTGGTTAGCATTTCAATAACCACATTACTACTAGAGGGCATTTGCATACTGTATGCAATGATGTATGGTGTATTCCGATGCATTACATTTAGTGTATGTACTCAAAATTCATGCATCTATACGATGGATTGGACTATGTTCAACGTGCACATACAAAGTGCCATGTTTGGAGACCGAATGAATAGGCTTTCCTAACAGTAATATGTGTCCTAACAGTAATTTGTGGAAAGAAGCAAGAGGTTTTGGTGATTTGTTATCATTGCTGTTTTTAAATTCATTCATAAGAAACATCCCATCTCCACCTAACTTCCTGCATCCAGCCCCACTGTTCATTCTTTTGCTCCACTACCTCAACTATGTTCAGGGCATCCTGTGGTCTTTCTCAATCTGTAGGACACCAAATTTTCAAATGTTCTTTCCCCACAAGAACAGTGTTTGGTAGATACATTCTTCAGTTACGAGCTATGAGCTTTCCTGTGGTGCACAGTTAATAGAAATTCACACTGCGGTCCACAAATTGGCCATTTCTGTGGTGCAACGTTCAAAGAGGTCAGGATTTGCCCAATAAGAAACGGCGGCATTTTTCATCTTGCAACATGGGTATGTTTTCATCACCTTGGCCAGGAAGTCCCATAAAGACAATTATTGCTAGAGAGAAGATTCAACTTCTCAGAAAGCTGGAGACTCAAGTTTCTAAATAGAAGTTTAGCTCATGCTGAAATTACATTTTTATGTGTAGACTTAAAAATAACTCAGGTGTATTACACCTAAAAAAAAAAAAAACAAGAAAAAGAAGACAGTTTTAAAATCCAACTCTCAAAAGAGCTGTTGATGTGATCTGTTTTTGCCTTTAATGGCGCTGCTGGGGGAGAAGCTTCCTGTGGATTGTTCTTCTAATTACAGAGCAATCCTGTGGATCTTCAAGTAAGAGATCCAGTGGGGTTTACTCTCACTGCTTAGGATTGCAGCCTCAGTTTTGCAGCACAAGTGCAAAAAGGGACGAGCTGCTGCTTCACCTGGAGCCGTCTCTGGACATTCGACTGAAGGAACAAAATAGACAGCTGCTCTATCAGGAATCGCAGGGTTGTTTTTTTTTAAAAGATAGCGGCGGCTGCCACGACTTTTAGGGCCAGGTAAACACTGCAGCACGACTGGCTGTACGTTACTCCTTTGAATTTGCATTAGTTCAAAGTCTGCTTATGCGGGAATGGATCCCAGGTATTCCACAGACAGGAACTTCAAAAGGCTGCTTTTCAGAAAGCAGCAACTCCTTGACTAGCAGAGGCCCCAGGTCCACCATTGGGGTGAGTGTTGAACGCCCCTGGTAAGAAAGCCCCACGGCGCTGCCCCCAGGCGGCACAAACGCACCTCGTCACTGCTATCGCCCTCGCCTTTCTGGCCTTTCTTCTTCCTCTTCGTCTTTGTCTTCTTGTCCTCCTCCTTTTTCTTATCCTTTTCGGGAATGATGTTATCAATCCATGCTAGATCGTGTTGGGAAAAGACACAGTCCAGCATCTTCCGGACTAAAATCAAAGCTAAAATCTGAAAGGAGAAAGCAAGACGTCATCTAGCCTCCTCACCACCACCACTAACTGTGCAGCATAGTAGAGGCTGCGCCAGGGTCTGCAACCTTTGAGCTTCCATTTTGGGAAAAGGGTTCAAAAATGTGCCTGGTTTGTCCGGAACAGAGATCTCCAAATTGCCATCAGAGAGGCCAAACTGCAGCTAGTGAGGTGTTGATTTTGTGCTGAACAGGGCAGCTACGTGCTCAGAGATTGGCCTGATGTGGAAGTAGTGGGGAGAAGAGAGGGGGAAGACCGAATTCTGCCGGAGAGCATAAGGCCAAACCCACTGCCCCAACCTGCTCCCACCCGCTGTGTAATGCGTCCATAGAGGGGACAGAAGAGGGAAGGGTGGGCTCTTTAGTTCTTGCTGAAAATGTCCCGAGTAGGAGTCATTCAGAAAGACTGAACGAGGGGTTGGCAATTTCCAACCCTGGGGTAGAACCATTTTTCTTATGAGCTCTGGGACAGGGAGAGATGCTGCAGATGTGTGGCTTCCTATCCCTTAGTGCCTGTTGAAGCACAGGCTCGCTCTGACGCACTCTGGCCAGAAGGTGGCTCTTCGTTGTTTAGTAGAAAACAACTCTGAAGTTTGGAAAGCAGGCCAGGGACCGTGACACGCCAGACCCTTCTCCCAGAACAGGAGACGGCAGGCAGTGTACTTCGCTGCCTACCATCACGGGGAAGATGATTGCTGCCACCGTGGACTTCAGGATCCAGAGTATGGCCAGGCAGACAATTTGGACCACCGTGAACAGGTGGATCCGCCGCAGGGGCACATGCCGAAGGTAGACGTAATCAGGCTGGTGCTTGGCTGGCATGAAGAACAGCTTGCAGCGATCCCAGAACTATTGGGGGAAAGGAAGCGACACATTAATGCCAATTCTACGGGCGGGGAGGAGAGAGGCAGAAAGTCTCCTTCAAGGCCTTGATCCTGGCAACAGCACGCAAAGGGGCTCGATTGAACACAGAGCCACCCAAACCCTTTCTCCGTGGGCTTTTGCATTTGGGCAGCTGACAAGGACACATCTGCTTTGATGGATGCAACCCAAATCTGGGGAGGGGCGCACTCCTGCTGTGAATGCTGCACCCTTAGCTTGGTGTGGGGGGCAGAGCAGTGCAGTTCTGCCCCCATATGCTGCCAGAAGCCCTTGGGCATTCTTGTTCCGAAGTCTGCATGCCCAAACCGCTCCCTTCTCTCTCCCTCCTTCATTAGAGCCTCCTGACAATTCAGAGGCATTGTGGATGGATGGAGGGAGGGAGGGAGGGAGGGAGGGAGGGGACGAGAAACAGACAAGAGAAACAGGCAGGCAGGCCTGGGGAGGGCCAGGGACCTGGCAGTGGGACGGGGGCCGTGGGAGAGGCAGGACTGTCTGGCCGTAGTGGACTCCAGCGCCAGGCCAATCAAGCCCCATGTGCCTTGTCCTGGGCGGAGGGCTTTCACACTGAGGATGGTTGTATTCTAAGCTCCCCCAGTTTGAACTCTGTCCCATCGTTGATCTAGGGTTTAGCTAGACAGCGCTGCATTGCAAGGAAACCTGAACGAAGGATTAGCTTTCAGTGAGCCCAAATCCTTGATTTTTACCAACCTAACATGAGAAAGTTGTCCGTATGTATGTATTTTTTATTTATTTATTACATTTTTATACCGCCCAATGACCAAAGCTCTCTGTGTAGTTCACAACAATTAAAGCCATAAAATACAAGACAATTAAATGCAATATAAACTTTTAAAAGTTTTAAACTACAGTATAAAAACAAAATTAATAAACAAATAGAAGCTAGCTGCAGTGCAAAGGTTCAAAATGCAATGCCAGATATCAAAACGGAAATTGGAAAACTAAAATGCTTGGGAAAATAAAAGGGTCTTCTCCGGGAGCTGGAAAGAGCATAACATGGGCATCAGGAGAACCTCTCTGAGAAGCTCATTCCACAGCTGGGGTGCCACAACAGAAAAGGCCCTCTTCTCAGTCACCACCATTCACCTCAGCTATGGATAAGCATCCGGCTCCTTAAAAAATATCTGCTCCCTGAACCCATGCCTGCCCCAGTATGTACCACAGCTCCAAAGAGTCCTTTTACATTTTGATCAGGGAACTCCTGCGATTGCTCACCCAGTTCTACCAGGCCTGATTAAATAAAAGCGGAAACCTGGCCAAAAAGGTAGATGATAGCAGCACAGGCGTGCGTAGCACATTTCGTTAGGGTATACACCCAGAGATTTTTTTCAAGGCGAACATTTATTGGATACCCAGTCATAAAGGACATTATTTTTATTCATTTGTTTATTAAACACTGTAGACACTGAGGCCCTATTCCACGTTTGGCTTGCTTGTTGCAGGTGTGGGGTGGGGGAGGGAGGAGACACTCCTCAAGCCCCAGCATTGGTGGGGCTTACGAGGCGATATTAGCCTTCAAGGTCTCTTCTCCTGGCTTCTTCGAAGAGTGGCTCCCAGCAGAGTGATTTCTTTTTGCTCCTGCTGCCAGGAGCAACAGAGTGCTGTTGGGGGCAGTGGAGAAGCCAGAGGACAGCCGGAGGACCGTCCTGCTGCATCTGGCTCTGGATTCCTACTCAATGGTCCCCCAATTTGGCACTTATTGCTTGAGACATTAGGGTGTGCCTGGGCACACCCAGCACACCCCTTGCGCACACCTATGGATAGCAGTGCAAAATTGCCATATCAATTCCTGTTCTTACCTGGATGCCATTGAGTGAGGCAACTCCCATGTAGAGGAAGACTCCATACAGCACAGGCATAGGGATATACTATGGAGGGAGAGAGAAAGGAGGCAGGCAGCTCCTCGTGATTAGACAGAAAGAACATTTCAACATCCTTTTTTTGATGGGGCTGCTGACCTGTTCAGGTATTTTTAGTTGGTGATTTGGTTAATCGATTAAGGCGTCAATCCCCTGCATGCTTCCTGGGAATAAGACCCATTGAGCACAGTAGGTTTTATTTCCATCTAAACAACCATAGGATTGCACTGGAATTGATCTGGTGTAGATATATTCAGATGGTGACTCAACTTTCTGGATCAAAACTGGGAAACATTTGCAAAGCCTACATTGACTGACCCGATGATAAGAGTCTCTGGAAACAGGGCGTTTTACCTTGAGAATCGGAGCCAGGAAGACTGATATCCCCGTCAGAACAAAGACAATTATTCCTGTGATTCTCTGCTCCCTGTCAAAGAACAAACACAGTGAAACGCATGATTTCCAGTGTAGTCCTGTGCATGCTGATGTAGCCAGAAGTCCATCGTATTCAATGAAATGTATTTATAAGAACACAGAAAGAGCTATGTGTTAATCTGGTGCTAAAAGAGTTACATTATCCACGGAATTGGCTACTTTAAACCAAATATGGCTAATTTGATCTGGAATGATGGAGTGACCTGAGTGAGTGTTTTGGAGAGACTAACAAGAAGATCCCCTAAAAGACCCCAGACTTAAGTGGCTGCTGTTATAATGGTGCGAGTGAATTGGGTTGTCGGCAAGAGAAGCAGGAAGAGATGCATCCAAATTCTTGTGCCCATCCATGGCTTCGTGGGTTTGCCAGATGTGTAGAGCTGCAATAATGAGATGGGCAAATCCTGGCTGAGGCGCCTCAAGGAGGAATTTGTGCTTCCTTTAGCAGCTGCCTTTTCCTCCTTAGGAAGGCCCACTCCACACGCTGATAGGCTGATCTTTCCCTTCCTTCTTGGCACTGTTGCATCCTAGACCAGGACAAGAGAAACTTTCTAGGTAGGTTCAAAGGGAACCCGTACCTCACTCCCAGGAACTGGGGCTGCTCTCCTGGCGCACTGGTCTCAGTCTCCATCTTCAAACTGTCAATATGTGCTATGGAAATGACAGTGGCTGCTACGTACCACGGTAGCCCCATGAATGAACACACAGCCATGAGGATGCCCACCCAAAACAGGTCCAGGTGATAGCCTGCTGCTTTCTGAAACAAAGGCACACATCGGTTACATGGGACTGCATCCCACCCTTTTGGTCAAAGGAGGTGAAAACGTACCAGAAACATTAAAACGTGTGTTTGTAAAGAACCCCAGATCCCTAATTCTAAGCATAGATGCCACTGTAGCTGACTACAAAGTTGGAGAAAACAAAAATTAATATATGGGGAGTGTGATCAGTTTTTTTAAAATTAACATTATTATTATTATTATTATTATTAATAATAATAATAATAATGATAATAATAATAATAGTATTAGACACTTTTCTCAAAAGAAAGACTCAAGGGATTAAAAAAATACAAACATTTTAAACCACTTTAAACAGCTAAAAACAATTTTTAAAATTCCAAAACCTGATAAAACAACTAAATTAAGGAGTCGCATCAAATGCTGTCCAATGCCTGGGAGTTGAGGAAAGTCTTTAAACCTGGTAAAGAGAAGATGACAATGTTGGCCCGAGGCAGACCTCACTATACCTCATGAGCACATTACATATGTGCATCTACGCTCTTGCGTGTGGATTCAAGCACTGTGATCACTCCTGGCCTCAAATATAGATCCCAACCAAAGTGGGCCAGTCATGGCTGAAGAGGCCCGTTCACCTAGATCTCTTTCATCCACGTCTTCATCCTCATTTCATACCAGGCATAGATTTAATATTAGTGGATACCAAACTGGAAGAAAGAAAAAGTCATATATACCCTCAGCTTGTGCTCCTTTCTGTTCACGATGACTGCCGTAATTTGTTGGTCCATGAAGATCAAGATGGTGACCAGGAGAGCAGGGAGGGCGCTGGCCAAGTAGATCCACCAGGGATTCTTACCAAATGGAAACACAAACCATCCTCTGTCTAAGCGGGTGGGCTGGAAACACAGTTCAAGGACAGATTACCCCTGGCCACATGAGGAGTTCAGCTCAAAAAGATCAGGGGAAGTGAGTTCTACGTCCCTTCTGTGTTGGCTCAGAACATGCGCCTGTCCTGTACTATGATCTCTTGCTTTCAATGCTGAGCGCAAACGTGCTAAAGCCCAATGTAGGCTAAAGAGGCCTCTTCAAAGGATGGAAAGGTCCTCCATGCCAGTGGAGCTTATCCTGATGCGTGGACTGCCCTGAACCTACAAGCACCCTTGTTGCAGTGCAGATGGATGTGGGGAGGGGGGGATTATACAGCCTAAGTGCACGAGTAGCACAGATGGCCCACGCAGGCGTCTTTCCTAAGATTGATTAACATAAAATTAAATGTCAGAAAAATGGAAACAAACTGATTATTCCAAATGAGTAAATTGTTCAGCTACTCGTATGTTGTGGAAGTGCAAACTTTCGGTAACAATGGCTGAATTCGGACAATGGTGGGGTAATAATCAACTTTACAGTTGTTCATCTAGGTGGTAATAAATAATCAACCGTGGTGTGGATTAGGATCAGCGCTGAGTTGACTATGGCAGTATTCGGACGACACAACAGTCAATACAACTGACAATTGTTTCCCCCCCACAGTTGCTTATTGTGTCGTCCGAGTTCAGCTGACGTGTGTATATATATATATATATATATATATATATATATATATATATATGAGAGGTGTTGTGAAACTTGGTGTTTTGGTCCCATTTAGCTTTGCGATACTGTCATCCATTTATTTTACCTTAAATTCTGTAGGCACTTGCAGTTTTGGAGTGTTCAGTCCAAACAAAAGGTCAAGGCCAACAAACATTAGTATGGACACGAAGATAGAGAAGTCGCTAATAAGTTTACGAAGCTAGAAAGGAGGAGACAGAACAGACAAGAAAGAGAGAGAGGAAAAGCAGGAAGTGCCCACGTTAGAACACCAACTCAAGAACGGTTCGCTTAAGAAAGTGGTTTAAACACGAGGAGGATCTAATCCCGCTTGGAGAGAAATAGAAGGGTCCTTAGTTCGCATCAGCCGAGTGCCAGGGATCATCATCACGGGGGGCCTGTTGATCGCCTGAGCCCTCTGGAGAGCTCGCGGACTCATTTCTCCTTCCGTTCCCCGAGGTATTGCAGGGAGATGAAAACGCCAGTTATCAGCAGCAGTGCTTGCCAGAGACACTGGCCTTTCTGCTGCTGCTGCTGCTGCTCCTACACCACGCCTGCCTCACAGTAAGGAATGGAAGGGGAACCCTCAGCCCACAGGACGACTCCGGCCCACAGGGGTTCCTGCTGAGCCTCTTGGTATCCCTCTAGGGGGCCTCTAAGCCCCACCCCCTGGAGGAATCCCCGCTCCTATCTCTGGAGATCACAGCGTGGGCGTGGATGTCCACCCTTCCCAGCACCGGCTGAGCCTGTTTGCAGTGTACACACCATCATAGGTGTGCGCAGCTCATTTAATTAGGGTGTGCACCTTAAAAGCCTTGATTGGAGCGGAGGAGGGTAACGCACGCTTTGTCGCCCCGCCACTGCTTTCCAGGATCTCTGGAAAGTGCGTAGTTCCCCCAGGGATGCTAAGGTGGCTTTCCAGAGGCTTTCCCATCCTTTTAAAAGTCCCGATTCAAGCAGGGGGGGGGGCAGGAAAGCAGAGGTGCCCTGGGAAATTAGGGTGTGCCTGGATACACCCGGCACACCCTGTGCACACACCTATGCACGCCATCCCCATGGGGGTGATGCATGCTGCACAAAGCTGGCAATTCAGCCAGCACGGGTAGGAGAAGCTGTTCCTCTCAGCACCAAGTGAGCTCCCTTCTCCTTGTTGAGAGGCACAGAACTCCCTGCCTCTCTCAGCACAGGAAAAGGCAAAGTGGGTGGGCGGGCTGATGTCAGTGGACATGCTCCCCCTCATCTAAAGCTGGTTCCTCACCCCAACAGTCAGGGGAGGGGAGCGGAGCAGAGAGGTGGCAAGCTGAGTGGAGCAACTGGCATCCACGGAGGGCGCTTCACTGACCGCACCATTGCCCTTGTCATCCTGGGAGGATTTGCCACTCCTGACAGCTCTGCTAAACCTGGTGCCCGTCCTGTTAGTTCTAATAAAGGCAGACCTAAAACATTCCGCACCACTTCCTTTAAGCCCGGTCTGTTTTGCGTGATATGAATGTTGCATGCTACAGCAGCCTCTATACGCTGAAATCCTGAGGTGGGTGCACATCTCAAATTGTACACTGATCTGTTTGTACCCCATATCTACATCTGTTAGTTATTCGTTGCATTTCTATACCACCTTTCTGGGATCCACCAAAGCAGTTTACAAAACCCTGTCTATTTCTATCTATGTCAAGTCTATTTTGAGTATTGGTTGTTATTCTCATAATAACCTGGGCCTGCCAGTGCTGATTCCAAAGCAACATGTTTTGTTTTGTGAACTGCGCAAAGGGTTTCGGCTATTGGTCTGTACAGAAATGTAATAAATGAATAAATGATAGTAATAAACCGTTGAGGCTGTAGAAGATGGAAGCTATTGGAAGAAGAAGGTAAAGGAACTGAGCAGAGGACCATGAAAAGGTAAGAGTGAGTCAAAACACACAAGGACATCCAAACCTTAATTATACTGGGCACATGCAGCTTGGGAGTATCCAGTCCAAAACAGGCATCTATTCCACAGAAGAATAGGATGGAGAAGACAATGGAAAAATCAGCAATCAGGGCCCTGACCTAAAAGTACATGGGGTTGGAAGGAAAAAGCACGCTCAGTAGAGTGATACGGCAGGATCGATAGCATGATTTTCTGGGATGCCGGGTCACTCAGGAAGAGAGCCCGTCTTCTACTAAGGGTTTCAGAGCTTTTGAGAGCTAGATGAAGCAACATTCTGCTACACTTGGCACATCTGTGCTTTCTTACCTTTGTTGGAAAGTAGCGACTGAATTTGAACTTTTTCAGAGTCAACGTCATGGAATAAGTCCCAAAGAAGAGAATGAAAGACATGAGGGCCAAATCAGGAACAAATTTACAGGATTTCCCCACTAAGCTTCCTCCATACTTCAGACATTCCTTTTTGCTCAGCTGAGTCCAGTCCAAGGCTGTTACATTAATAGTATTGTACTAGAAGGGTAGAAGAAAATAAACCATAATATTATTAGGGTGCTGAGGAATAACACTGAAAAGCCACTGAACTCTAAAACGCAACAGACAGAAACTTGCTCTTAACAGCTTTCTAGTGGGGAAGGGTACCTTATACCCTAAAAAACCAACAATATTGTTAACAGAGGTAAATGTTAATACAGCTTTACAAATTTGTGCACTTTTTTGAAGTTCATCAGAATTAATAATCACATCTTCTTCAACAAGTTTGATCCATTTGGAATCATTTTGGAGAAAGTGATTTATTTGAGTAATTTAACAATGCATTTTCATACTCTGTTGGAATGAATTCCCACCATTAAAACAGTTTCAGGATTCCAGGGCAGACAAACCCCCCAAAATCCGTATGGCCAATGCAAAAACACCCACTAGGTGGCAGCAGTTGTCAGCATTCCATTTATATTCATTCACTGCACAATCCTATGCATATTTACTTGGAATTGCCCTGCCTTGTTCAATGGAGCTGACTCCCGGAAAACTCTGTCGCATATTTCTCTGGGATAAGTACTTGCCTACGGCTATATGGTGTGTTTGTGGATGGTATGAAATTTGAAAGGGCTCCTTCCTGACTCACAACTCACATTCTGAGCCACAATGCTGGCCTTGGTCAAGTCACTGAGACCTCCATCACACCTAATCCCCCACCTGGTTTGCCTCCGCTTTTTTTTTTTAACCTCTTGAGGCAAAAGCACTTAAAGCTTAGGATCCCTTTCACCTGAAGAGCTGCTCTTTCGCTCCTTCGCTCTTCCGCTCCACTCCGCCCTGCCCCTTATCTTTCTCCTTCCAGTCAGGTCCTTTAGTCTGGCTCTTTGGGGGCATCAAGGGAGTACAGTCCTGTCTCTGCAGAGATTCTGGGGTTGTATGATTTTTTTTTAAAAAAAAGGCTTTCTAGCCTGGGATGCAAGGTTTGGGTTTTATATTGGAGCCGGATGCTAGGAGAGATCACTGTTCCCTGCCAGGACCTGATGCAATCCATTCAAGCCCCCAGTTCCTTTAAAACTACACAGAGGCTTAGGGCGCATTAAATGCACTTAGGGAAAATAATCCAGACTTTTAGCGTTCTAGGAAAGGCTGGGGAAGAGGCAGGGTGTCAACAGGACAGTGCTGCAAATCCACACACCAGGCATGGCAAGAGTGCACTAAATTGCTAGTGTGATGGAGCTCTATATTTCTCAGTTTCTCTCTAACCTATATAGGTTTTGCTAGTAGTCTTTGAAGAACTGGGGGATATAGACAACTGATAAACAGACAAAGGTGGTACGCTTACTTAGATATCTTTCATTCTGCAAGTTAGGGCTGTACCCAATGTTGTATTTCATGCTTGTACTTTAGAAACACTTGGCAAGAAGTGGCTGAAAAAACCCTTCATCACAGTCTTGTTAGAAAGGCCAGGCTTTATAATGCAAAGAAGGTGTTATAATGTCAGACGCAGCCCCAATTCACTGATTCTCTTTGACGTTGCCTAAAGTTCTCTCGGAATGGGTTAGGTAAAATATCCGATATAAAGGAATTCGTTTGCTTATTTATTGGGCTGGGAGAGGAGATAGAGAAAAAAGAAAGAATCCTGGCTACTTACCACAGAAAGGTTAGTGTTGTTTGGTGCCAATGGAACTGAAGCATTGAACAATGTTGTATTCACTGCAGAAAAGGAGTTTGTTAAGATTTAAAAATATATTAAAATATATGAAGAAAAAGTCTTTCTCCAGACACGGAAACTTTCTCAAGCCACTGGCTTGAACTATGTTGAAAAAAGCCCATTTTATTGGCAAAGGGGATCCACATTGAGCTACAAATTCCAGAGGGGAACCCCATTCAGCTGACAGTGCATTCTCATCCTCATGAGGCACGTGGCTTGCAATGTTTTACAAAGATCTGACTAAAATTGGGGATATGAGAATCATAATGGGCTCCGGCAGGTTAACAAGGAAAGATCTGCCTGCATGAAGGAGGTTTGGGAAGCTGGAGTACAAAGCCCTGGTTCTAACTCCAGCAGAAACTTCTCCCTCATTAACGTCACGTGTGGGCCTTCAAGAAGGTGGCAGGGGGAGGGGAGGGGGGCCCCTTCCAAAACCTGCATTAGATCTTTGCCAAAAGCCCAAGGTTTGCTTTTGAGTACAGCCAGTGTGCTTTCTCTCGTAGTTCGAGAGCGTCAAGGTGGTGGAGAGGCAATGCTCCCATTCAGCTTGTAGACAGTAAAATGCAGGATAAGATCTACAACCTGTATAGCAGACAATCTTTCAACTTGAACCTCCTTGTATTATTTCTTTCTAGACAGACACCCTGGCTGCTAACCAAGGTTAGCTATGAACATGTGACTATACAGAGCTACAAAAGCCACTTCCAGCTCAGAGCGAGTGCGATGCCATGCTTAAAGTGTTGGACTAGGGAGACACACAATCAAATCCCCATTCAACCATGAAGCTCATGAGATGATCTTGGGCCAGTCATGATATCTCAGTGACCTACCTCAAAGGGTTGTTGTGAGGACAAAGTAGATGGATGAATGTAGATGGCTCTTTAGAGCACCCACCTCAAGGCACACACATTCTCCGTACCATTTCTGGTTGGGAAGATCACAGTTCAAAATACGCGAGACACCCACCTGGTACATAGTAGCTTTTAAGAGATAGCAGGATGGAGGTGGCACCACCACCTTTGCCTTCCAATGAAGAAGAAATGACCCACTAGCTCTCTCATAATAAAGGTTGATAACTTGCTTTTTATTTTATTTTTAAAATGAGCATTTGTGTTTTACTTAGTTGCCTTCTTTGGTAAGAGTCTTTTGGAAGTTATTGACCAAAGAGCGCAGGATGGAAAACACACACACACACGCTCCAAAATCTGTGCTCAGTGGGATGGCAACTTCTCTAGAAGTAGTTCTTCATCTGCCATCTTGGATTCTCACTGCAAGAAAGAGGGTTCTGTCTCTCCCTTCCAACCCACCCTTTCCAGAGGAAAATAGATGGAGAGAGGAAGGAAGCTACTTTTCAGGGGAATATAGGTACAGAAACCCCAAACTCCAGCACTGATTATAATAGCTAAACCCCCCAATATTTACAATTCCATTCCAGAATGTTATTCCAGAGGATCTCAAAAGATGTGCTTCTGCACATAGCTAAGTCAAAGATCCCAAACAAGTTAGCAATATCCTTACTTTACAGGTGTAGTCTCCCGCTTCACCTTGGTCAAGAAAACTTGAGGTCAGAGGTAGTTCGTTTTAGGGACTGCAGCAGATTAATTTGCAATAGGTCCTGTGTGTCTGCTCCAGCTCTACTCAGGATTACAGAATGGTAACGATGGTGAAGAGAAAACTTGTGGCTGAAAATAACTCTTACCAGTTTAAAGAAATGTCTATTTGATTCTGGCGTCACTAAGCCAAGTTCTGCCGTTGCATTATCATGGGAGTTATTTGAAGAGGACAGTCCTCTCCAAGAATCTTTCCAGTGGTGGACAACATTAAAAGAATTAATGAAGGAGAAGTGATTGCTGGGTTAGAATCAGAGTTTTCTGTTTGTTTTTGGTGCTACAGAATTAACATTGCACTACTGAGGAAAACAAAGGAAAACTGAGCAAACGTTTGCTGCTATTAATTCAAAACTTCTTTACAGGGGCTATGACAATGTTTCTCTCCACAACCATCAGTTTTTCCAGGACCAGACATATTTTGTGATAGTTTCATTACCCAGCATAAAGAATTCTGTAGCATTGGCTGTATTCTTATGTTTGTTTGTTTTTAAAAAGCTTTTTGAATGAGAAGGCCCAGTAAATGCTTTATGTAGGCTGTGTATACTGAAGTAGAGATAAAATTAATAACTAAAAGCAAAAAAGGTACGAGTATCAAATATTAAATAATTTTAATATTTATAAAGTGATACTCACTTGCGATTGAAAGCAGCCAAATAGATGTGTGCAGCAGAGACAAATATGGTACAAATCAGTTACAGTAATAAAAAATCATAACTAGCACACAAAAAAAACTATTAAGCGGACTGAAAGGAGATTAGAACATTCACTCTCAATATAAAGAGGAGAGATAAGAATAAATCTGATACCATTTTTGGACACCTGGAGTAGAAACATAAAAGAGCAAAATTAAGGTGTCCTTCCCCAGACAACCTGGCTCAATCCAGGGCAAGCAGAGGTGGGGAAACATCATGATAATCATCAACATACAAAATGCTATGGAGAGATTGCACCAAATTCTTCCTGTTGTGCAGGCAAACCAATGTCAACGGGCAGCGAAGATCTCCACATGGTTTAAGATCCAGTTCTGGTTATCCAGCAGATAACATGATCTTGATTGTATTGTTTAGGCCAAATTAATGGCACGCTCATCTAAGAGCCAAATTCCACCCACGCATTTGGGGTATCTGGAAATGGATCTGGGTTTGTCCCAGCCACTGAGGGCAGAATGCTGGCTCATGGGAGTTAACTACAAACATCACCCCAGTATTTGGGATGTGATATTGTCATCTATGTCAGTTTGCTTTGGATCAGACAAGGCCCCTGTGGAAAACTTTTGCTCTGATCTCTTGCCTTGCACATACAGCTCTTGAGTATGTGAGCTTACACTCATTTCAATGGGAAAATCAGAGCTATGTTGACAGACAAACGTCCATGCAGATCTGCTTCCTGCGTAGAAATGTTGGGGAGGTCTGTGCATTCATCAACAGCCTCATGCTCATAAGAAATGAATGAACTCGAATACTTGGCTGCTGCTGAAATGGCAGATGGTCAGTCTCATGAGGGAATTAACACCTTCTGTCATGCATCAAAATGAGAATGGCCAGCATGGTGTTGCGAACAGAGTTCCAGAAAATGCGGATTCAAAACTTAGCCATGCTCAGTTTTGAAGCTGACCGGGTGGCCCTGGGCAACGCACTGCTCTATTTCATAGGGCAATGGTAAAGGGGGGGGGGGGGAAACCTGGTATGAAAGAATAATAATGTGCTGCTTAATCTACAGATTAGAAATAGTGAAGATCATTTTCATGTGTGATACTTGGAATCAGTAAGGCCTATATAGAGTAGAATGTATCCTCAGCATAAGGCTCTATCCTTAAGTGCTCGAGTGATGTGGGTAGCCAGGAACAGCTTTGATCAGCTTCTATTGATCTGCCAGTTGCAGACCCATCTAAAGAAAATGAACCTAGGCTCAGTGACTTATGCAGTGGTTACATCCAGACTGTACATTCCCTGAACTTCCCTTCTCTTCTGCCGCTCCCAGATTGTGGAACGTCCTGCTGGGAGAGATCTGCCAACTCAACAGTCTCCAAGAATTTAAGAGGTCTATAAAGACTGATCTCTTCCGGCAGGTCTACCCAGTTGAATTTTAAGACTTTGTTGATTTTAATAATGTATTAATTTTATATGTTTTTAATCAGTTTATGTGTTATATATTGTTTGTATTGATGTTGTTCCCCGCCTCGATCCGGAGGGAGAGGCGGGTAAGAAATAAATATTATTATTGTTATTACATGCTTTTGATTACTGTTTTCACCTCTGCCTCTCTTACTTCATGCAGTCTTATGGTACTGTTGGTTTTGTGTGTTTGCTTGTTTCAACTGACCCCGTTGTTAGCCACTCTGAAGTCTTTTTGAGGAAAGGTGGGATAGGAGTGTTTTAAATCAATAATAAAAAACAGATCTCCCCGGCTTTCTATCCAGAATTAAAAACCCTCCCATGTATGTCCAAGGAGAGCAAGAGAGGGTTGTTTTTTTAAAAGCACACTCCTAGGGCGCAATCCTATGTTGATAGTCAGCAGCTACTGAAGTTGAAGGCTGCCGAGTATCTCAGTGCAGGGCGGCCCTCCCTGTATCTTTGCTAGACAGGTGATTTCGCCCGTCTAGAGTGGGAGGGAAAGCGGCACCTTCCCTGATCTCCTGCCCTCCCAGCCCCTGGGCCCAGCCCCTTTCCCCCATCCCCACACTCAGGTTTCCAAGTGCAGAGAGGAGGCTGGCACTGTTCTCTCCTCGCCAGCTACAAGCGGGAGGGGGCATGGAGAGCAGTTTCCTAGCAACAAGATTGGAGCCCTGTCTCGTACCTTGCAGCCAGTAAACTGAACAATCCAATAGCTTCCCCTGACACTGTCTAGGTATATAGGATTGCTCTTTTAATGTCTGAATGGGACAAATACACCTGATTGTTAATAACAGTTTTCTAGGAAAGAAGATCACTTAGAATAAACTCTTGATTACTAATCACTGGAGTGCTAGCTATAAATTTAGTAGCCACTATAACAGCCACGACACACCACAAACGAAATTTTATACTGAAAAGTTCATAAAACAGCAGATCTGTCTCCACTGATATCAGAGGCACAATTCAATAGGTGCAACAATACTCACACAGCTACACTCAACAGAGTACTCAAAATAGCAATGGATGCACTATTTGGGGGAAACCATCCCATTTCCCCAATTGTGTGCAGAACGTGGCCTGAATGCTGGGAAAATAAGATATATCCACAACAGAAGAGCTACCTTGAGAGATGATCTCTGCATCCCCACAGTATATGACTAATAGCAGCATGTTTGGGATGCAGTTCAATGTATGTTTATAGAGGGAAAAGTCCTACAACTCCCAGCATTCCCCAGCCAGCATGGAGAATGCTTGGGAGTTTTGGGAGTTGTAGCATTTTTTTTCTGTCTAAACATGCATAAGATCACACCCTTATTGCATTAAAAACTCCTCACCATGTGGAGGGAGAGAGTGACCTGCAAACAGCTCTCTTTCCCGTCGTATTCCTCCACACTTCAGAGGCTCAAGCTGGGTGCAAGCAACAAATATTCCCAAACTGGAGCTATAACGTATTTTGGGAGAAACAAGCTCTCTAACAAGTGTTTCTGTGTTGTATTTGCTGAGTTTCCATGCATTTGCTTCTAAATGCCACATCTTCTGAGGGTGATCATTCTCTGCTTACACAGCATTATGCAGAGAATTGTTATTGTGAAGATAAAGTAGAGAGGAGCAGGATCATGTATGCCCCCTTGGACTCCTTGGAGGAAAAAGGGTGGGATATAAATGTAACAATTAAATAAAATAAACTGCCAGTTTGGACTGGGCAACAAGTGTGGATAATAGGCAGGTAGTGACTGGAGAAAGAGGGCTGTTCCCAGGAAAGATCCCCTGGTACCAACTCTCACGTCATTCAGGCACTAAGGTCCCCTCCACAAGGATTCGCTTTTGCGCCTGGTTAGGCGATTATGCGCATAATCGCAGAAGCGCATTTACGCCTAATACCTCTGCACGAGAGGCGGCGAGAGGCGGCGAAGCGCATTAACAGATGTCCAAAATGCGCTTTACAAGTAGTTAATGCGCATAAGCGCTTATTCACACAGTCAAAATGGGCTTTAACGGACGGAGCAAAATAAAACTCGCGATTTAACGCGCATTCGATAATGCGCATAATCGGGGAGATAACGCGCCTCTACGCCCGATTTGCGCTCTGTTCTTGTAGAGGTAATTTTTTTAATGCGCCTTGAAAGAGCTTTAAATGCCTCTTGTAGAGGCACCCTAAGTGAACACTTTTTGAAATACAGAATGCTCACTGTATAGTAAGCTTTAAGTGTGGCTTTTCAGTATGGCTGGCTTTTAGTGACTCTTTTGTGGTTTCTATGTGGTTTTATTTGCTTTGATTTTTGTATTTTATTGTACGGTTTTGTATGCCACCTTGGACGTTTATGCTGAAGGGCAGCTAGCAAACTGACTATATACATAAACAGCCTTCTATTACAATACAGCCACTGTCAAAGAAGAGTATATCATCGCTCTGGAAAAAAAGAATTTGGTTTCATATTCCTAATGAGACACTGATTGTCTTATAACTGTTCTGGTCTCTCTTTGCAATAGTAGTACCAAATATCTTATGATGCTGAAAGAGATTGTAGAACATTTAGCATGAACTTGGAGCCTTTGGCTGAGGATCAGAAAAATGGACAAAGCCCTTGTAGAGTCCCTCCAATAGAGAGGAGGAGGGATCAGCTACAGATGTCTCTTCTATCTCAAATGAGTTTCCCTTAGCAAAGACCTATCAGAATTCTTTGCAAGAATCATTTCATTTAAGTGCAGAGCACCAGCAACACAGTGCAGCTGTTGGAGCAATGGATGGATAGCAACACAACATATTTGCACTGGGACACAGGCCTTGTACTCACCTGGGTCTGGAGCAATGCATTCACACTTATACATAGTCACGTAGTCTGATTTGAAGTCTGTATTGATGGGGTAATACTTGAAGGCTCCAATCATCTTCTTGATGGCATCATAGATGAAGATGAAGCTAATAAGAGTGGAGAACCCCTCCTCCGTGAAGCGCGTGATGTATTTTATAATGAAGCTGGCATCTGTAGCCACCAGAATAAGGCATTGGAGAGCAGAGTGCAAGCCAATCCAAAGGCGGAACTCCATATAGTCAATGCCGTTACCTCTGAAATTGGGAACAGAAAAATGTCGTGATTTTTTAAAAATGCATTTAATCCTTATATGGAAATGCAAGACAAAATTATTATTATTATTATTATTGTTATTGTTATTGTTATTATTATATTTATATCTAACCTTTTCCCCTCCAAGACAGTATACATAATCTCTTCCTCCTCTCCATTTTATCCTCACAACAACAACCCTGTGTGGTAGGTTGGGCTGAGAGTCAGTGACTGGCCCAAAGTCACCCAGTGAGCTTCCATGGCCGAGTGGGGACTAGAACCCGGTTCTCCCGACTCCCAGCAGTGGTTTTGATTTTGATTAATGAAATGACAAGTTATGTATTTTAAAAGATTCTAGGATAGTATTGTGGTGGAAGAAACTGATCTGGAGCTCACCTATGCAAAAATATGTATCACAGCCAATGGGAATATGGCAGCTATACCATTATTATCAGTGGTATCACCAAATATGGAATATTGATGTCATGCCTAAGGCTGTAATTGTATATATGCACTTACTTGGGAGTAATTCCCACTAAACACAATGGGTCTTACTTTTAAGTAAACATGTAAATTGTGTTGTAATTACTGTATTATTAAAAGGTTCACTTGGAATTGCAGAATAAGTTTATAGAGAGACACTTTTTCTCCTGCACGTTTATTGATTTATTGTTTCCCTCTTTCTTTATAGTCTTCTACTTGCTTAATTAAAAAAGCTGTCAAATAATAGTTGACCTAAAATAGTAGTTTCGCAAAACACCCCAGAAGCATACCTGTGTGCGCACGTACTCTCTCTACTCTCATGTCCAAAACCACAGATGAAGCCCACCTATTTCCACATTGTGACACATCTTCTGCAGCTGCTGCCTTAATTTCCACTACAACAGCCTGATCCTACACTGGCTTCTGACGTAGTGCATTTTTAATGTTCTGACCATCAGAGTTTCGTTTAAAAAAACGAAAAGAAAGAATTGAATAGAATATTTGAACTTACGATGTTGTTTTTCCAAGCTCAACCATCCCAGCTGTTGATGCTTCAGCCCCTTGATCGTTTTAGTGGCCCTTTTCTGCACTTTTTCCAGGAAAGATCAACTAAATATTGAACAGACTGAGGTGGTTGGTGGCGCCGAATTCGGCGGGGCTGTGAATCCATTTTGTGTATTAATCAGAACTAGCCAGAACTCTAAAGGAGCTATCCAAGGTGCTGAAGCCATTTTGGGCATAGGGTTCAACACCTTGGACAACTCCTTTAGAATTCCGACTGGTTCTGACTAAAACCCAGAATGGCTTCACAGCCCCACTGAGAGCAGGAATAACGTATTTAGCACCACTGAATATCTGGAGCGGCGGAGGGTGTGGTGGAGGGTGGAATTAGTACAGTGACATTTTCTGTTCAAGCGAGAAAAAGCCAGGTTGCCCACGTGACTTCTGTCGGTAATCGTGCAACAATCATCTCACTTACTTGCTGAAGTCATAGAGCAGCTTTTCAAAGATCAGGATGGGCCCTGTACTGCTCAGGATAATGAGGGGCTGCCCAGCAAAGAAGCAGAATACGGAGCCTGCCATCGCTGTTCCAAGGAAGCTCTCCATGACACCCTGGGGGGAGAAAAACCCACACGGCTATAAGCATACTTAGGTCTCAAGTTAATCAGTGTCCTACAAGGCACCATTTACAAGCAGATAAAGAACACAAGACCGACCACACAGTCAGGAGCGCCTGGGGATACCATAGTATAACTCTGGGGCCACCTGGTAGTAGATGGGCCCCAGCCTGTCCTGCACACACATTGCATGGCTCTTTTGCTACATTCAGACATGCAAGTTGAGCACAGACAAATGCATCCATACCCTACCCCCCCCCCCCAGACACAGACACACACACACAGAAGCCTTCAGTCGTGCAAAACATATCATGCCTTATTCTTAAAATGGATTTCTCTCTCATGGACTATAGTGGACTATAGTCCATGAAAGCCTCTGCCAGGATAAATGTGTTTTCTACACAAGGCATTTCTCGTTGACTTGTCATTCCCTACTTATGGTTATTTATGGGTCTTATAGATGACATCCTGACCCTCCAATTTTGCTTCTGTGTCTAACCAGCACTTCTAGGAAGTTTTTTTTTAAAGAGCAGGGAAAATGTGGAATTTAATTATGAAAGCGAAAGGAACTGTTTTTTTCACTTTGCAGTATTCGGCTATACCACAGGGCCACCTACAGATTATGCTGCAGAAGAGCAGGAAAGGAAATGCTTTTCGTGTAGGGATGGGATCTTATTTCTATGACAAACCCAAAAGTAGCTACAAATGGATTCACAACCGAATCACAGTGTCATGTAGAAAAGTCCAATGTCTTTAACGTGCCACAACACTCTTGGTTGTTTTTGCTGCACTAGGCTAACATGACTCCTCTCTGGAAATGGGAAAGTTTAAAATATGCCTACATCCTGGGGGAGGGGTGCATGTTCCTCATCATTTGATAACGAGCCACTGCTACCTATGTTATGAAATACAGACATAAGAATATCAGAAACGCCATTCTGGACCAGACTGAGGGTCCATCTAGTCCAGCACTCTGTTCACACAGTGGCCAATCAGCTGTCGACCAGGCACCCACAAGCAGAACACGGTGCAACACCACCCTCCCACCCATGTCCCCCAACGACCGGTGTATATAGGCTTACTGCTTCTGATACTGGATTTTTGGTGAAGATACCCTACCTTACCTAAGGAGGTGGTGGGCTCTCCCACACTAGAGGCCTTCAAGAGGCAGCTGGACAGCCATCTGTCCTGGATGCTTTAAGATGGATCCTGCATTGAGCAGGGAGTTGGACTGGATGGCCTTAGAGGCCCCTTCCAACTCTCTACGATTCTATGATTGTATTTAGAGCAACAGAGTTGATCTGGAAATGCTCTCAATGGCGTTGAGTCCAAATGTTGCTTTCCTCTCTAGGTTTGAACTCTGTAAAAATGTTCTAAAAAATTTCAGCAGAAGTTCGCTGTGTATGGTGCTGATGGGGGGGGGCACTTGTGTTGTCATATAGAAACCCCTCGCCCTCATCCCTAGACTGACTGTTACCTTTTTAAAAAGTTTAATCTTTTAGAAATTAATAAGGCAACAAATGTCAGTTTAATGGACACTGAAACAGAAGAGGCTCCAAAGCAGATTCTGGTTTTGTTCTCATTGTTTTGCAGTGGGGCAAACCCTGCTTCTCCGGCTCCCAAATGACGGCTGATTATCCTCAACCCTGCCCTGGAACTCTTGGGGGGGGGGGTTCCCCTAAAAGCACCTGCATATTTAGTGGCTCAAATATTTTTTCAGTGTTGTATTATTATTTCCTTCAACTTTCTCCCACAGTGCTTTCCCACAGGGAAGGAGGCTTTGTGACTGACACAAAGGCCAGCCAATCAACACTGTGGACAGCCTTGACCCAAGAAGGGAGAGAACTTGCTTTATGATTGTACCAATGTGGCTTCTGCTTAGAAAGAAAAGACGAGTCCCCTCTGAGCCTGGTCCAGGTGAGCAGAGGGTACGTGTATCAGAGGTGAGGCAGGAGTATTGGTTTTTACTTGTTTTTAATATCTCAACTATTTTGTGGGTTTTGTGTTTTATATTTGTTGTTGTTTCCCGCCTCGATCCAGAGGGAGAGGCAGGTTATAAATAATAATAATAATAATAATAATAATGCCATTGAAATTATGCACCTATACAGAGCCAAATGTATATGTGGCACTTCAAACATGGTTTTACAAAGGTGGAGAGCTTACTGGAAGCACGGGGAATGGAACAAGGCTGGCAGCAGACACACAGTTTGATTTGTGGGTACGCACATCCAGATTTCTGAGCTGGGAAGGAACGTGGCTGAAGCGAGCCCTCTTTTTCTATCATATCTGTCTCCACCTTCAATAAAGGCCTAGGTAGGTTGCATGATGTGTAGGGTTTTTGGTCTGGAAAATTACAGACAAACTGCAGCAGAAACCTCGTTGGGTACTCAGCATAGCTGCTGATCTTGTGCAGATCCATTAAAACCCTTCTACCCCCAACCTCTGAAACACTGAGGTCTCAGGAGCCACACACTTTCAGGCAGAAAGCCCATCTCTAGTGATGCGATCGGCCTGCCTGTTTCTCACGCCTCCATTCTTGCCCAAACATGCCTGGTAGTTTTCTGTAGCGTCGCCCAGCAGCCCGCCAAACGTAATGGCATTGGTGATGCAGCCAAGGTAGATGAAGAGGATGGCAGAGATTGATTGGATATGAAAGCCCTCGTAGAAATCACTGGGGAACCAGGGCAGCTTCCTCTTGATATCCAAATACAGGCCTCCACAAAACCTGGAAAAGGCAACAGGAAAAGCTGTAAACACCCATCTGCAAAAAGGAATCCACACATTCTGTGTCCAGAAGAGTCACATTCTGTCATGTGGATCTATTATGCACAGCAGAGCACTTTGCACAGGTTTCCTGTTCCACTCCATGTATTCTGCTTCTGCTGGCCACAAGGGGCCAGCAGAAGATACAGATGCATAGTTTACTCGCTTTCTGTCTTCTTAGATTTCCCCAGACATGGCACACATCTTTATTGCAACCATACCTTGCCCTCCTGGTAACTGTCTTTTTGGAACCTCCCCCCGGAAATAAATCCAGGAAGACAGAAAAGAATATGGTTTTGATTTTAATTTTATCTGGGTGGCTTTCAAAAAAGTGTTCCCCAGTTCTAAAGCAATACAGGGCCAAACTAGGCATGATAGTGGCTGATTCATGCATTTAAACCTGGATCTGCCTCAGTCATGTAGAAAGCAGGGGGCTTTGGAATAATGTATTTTAGCATCCTGAGAACCTGCTTCTCCCCCCCCCCCCTTTTTTTTTTTTTGTCCTGATTTGGATGCTCTCTTCCTTTTGGTTTTTCTTTTCTGCAATCTATCCTGCCAGGTGATTTATTTTTTAGTAAACATGGCTAGAAAATAATAGTGGGGAACCTAGGTTAGATGACAGATTACAGAAAAGGAAGGACAGAACAGGGGAAGGTCTGGCATCTCCTCCTTTATGGCCATGTTGCTCTTTACAATCATACTTTTTTTTTTTAACATGATTGGGGCAAATCTTTTAATACACTGATCTGCAGCCATAGGTCTAGTTTGGCCAGCAGTCTTTGTGCAACAAGTTTTTTTAAAAAAACAAATAGATCCGTTCTTATATTTGGAACCTGGCTTCAGTAGGGATGGCAGAAATCCGTTTGCCGGGTGGAGTTTGATGAGCTTTCCTAGGCTTAGATCCCCAGATTTTGTTTCAGTTCACACTCTGCAGTGAGTTGAACCAGTTTGCAGATTTTCTGGGAATGTTACGCATTGTTTTGTGGAAAATTTTGCAATTTGCACAAATTTCTGGGCAATCTGTGCAAATCACAGCTGAATTTGCAAATCACGCGAATTACGGCTGCATTTGCATAACCTGTGCAATTCAGCTGTAGTTTGCGCATATTTGGCTGTAATTCCCCCCTCCCACGTGCAAAAAAGTTCCCAGAATTTGGGGAACAGCCCCCAGCCAGGTCATAAAGGCAAAATGGGTCATATATACTGTGGAACTCCGTTGAGCCAAAAATGAAACAGGTTTCCCAGTGAAGGGCATCCCTAACCTTCAGTTGCAGAACTATATTGAGTGCTTCCCCTCCACCCCAACATCTATGGTTGCTTCATGTACAGAGATTTTGCTTACCTTCCAGTCCAGATAAGCTCCTCCCCAATTTCGTGCACAGCTGGCATCTCTTCATCTTCACTGCCACCCCCTCCACCCCCTCCGCCACTGCCTCCTCCTGCACCACCAGCTGTGCCGTTCATCTGTCCTGCTTCATTCAGTGAAAAAACAGATTTTCTAGGGGGGGAAAGAGCAGCAATGGTTAGTAAGCCTGGAGTTTTGGGTGCGATATTGCTTAGCCTAAATTGCATACATTTGTTTACCTGATCACCTGATGCCTGAGGATTTTCAGAGGTTATGATAAATTAAGAACTCTTATTTACCAGGGAGGAGAATCTTGCTCATGGGCAAAGATAAATGCAATTAAGGGCAAGCAACACTCTCAGATAAATTGTGCTTATTATAAATATATCAAGGTGCGAAAAATATATTGTATTATACATGAACAGAGAATCAGATTCACATTATAAGAAGAAGATGGCATGTAATTCAAATCTCCCAGAATAATTGGTTCAAGGATCTTTCTAAATTCCATGTGAACCATCCACATTACACACATGCTGTACAAATCTAGTATGTTCAACGAGCCTTTTACTCCCTAGTAAGTGTGTTTAGGATCACAGCCTTCATAGGCAACTAATGTACCCATTTAAATTATTGAGAAAAATGTTGCCATGACAAAGAATGTTGAGTGAGTTTGCATGAAACACAAAATCATCTTGAGTTTAATGAAGATTTTACCAAAAAAAGCTCTGTGAGGAGAGCAAATTTTGCAACTTAGCATTATATATAACAAATTTTGCAGCTTGGTATTATATATACTTTGTTCTATATTGCTGTGGATTTCAGAAAATGTTGGAAAATCTTAGTTATTGAACAAGTAGAATTTTGATTGCCCATTTAATATCTCTCATGGTAATATAGAGGTAAAAAATCTATGTCTTAAATCAGTAATAAAAATACAAAATATATTGTGTAGGGAAGTTATCTCAGAGAATTTCAGGTTTGAATTTTGCGTTTGTGTATAATGAAGAATGTTTCTAAGGCTGCCTCTACAAGACAGGTTTAAAGCTCTTTCAAGGCGCTTAAAAAATTTTACCTCTACAAGAACGGAGCGCAAATCGGGCGTAGAGGCGCGTTATCTCTCCGATTATGCGCATTATCGAATGCACGTTAAACAGTGAGTTTTATTTTGCTCCAGGCTTTAAAGCGCATTTTGACTATGTGAACAAGCGCTTATGCGCATTAACTACTTGTAAAGCGCATTTTGGTCATCCGTTCATGTGCTTCGCCGCCTGTCACTGCCTCTTGTGCAGAGGTATTAGGCGTAAATGCACTTCAGCGATTATGCGCATAATCGCCTAACCAGGCGCAAAAGCAAATCCTTGTAGAGGGGACCTAAGTAAGACCACTGCAATTATGGACATACAGCTTCATCACACCTAATCCCCCCCACCTAGTTTGCCTCCACGTTTTTTTTTAACTCTGAGGCAGAAGCACTTCAAGCTTATGATCCCTTTCACCTGAATAGCTGCTCTTTCGCTCCTTGGCTCCACTCCACCCCTCCCCTTCTCTTTCTCCCTCCAGTCAGGTCCTAGCAGATGAGGACTTCAACCACACCACCTTTCTCCAGGGCAAAAATGGAACGGCCCTTTAGTCTGCTCTTTGGGGGTATCGAGGGAGTACAATCCTGTCTCTGCAGAGATTCAGGCATTGTATGATTAAAAAGCTTTTTCTATTGAGGCTTGGAGCCGGCTGCTGAGAGAGATCGCTTTTCCCTGCCAGGACCTGATGCAATCCATTTACACCCCCGTTCCTTTAAAACTACACAGAGGCTTAGGGCGCGTTAAATGCACTTAGGGAAAATAATCCAGACATTTAGCATTCCAGGACAGGCTGGGGAAGAGGCGGGGTGTCAGCAGGACAGGCATGGCGTCATGTGAGTACCATGCTGCAAATCCACATACTAGACATGGCGAGAGGGCACTACATCGCTGGTGTGATGGAGGCCATAGTATGATTGTAGCTTGCACAATCAGTTAGTGTGCAGTACAAATATCATATTTTGTGAGATATATGTGGTTAGGAGGTGCCCTTGGCTTCAATCAAGATACATTACTTGATAAATAATAAGGCATGAGATGAACAATGTCATTATACTCCAGTGGTTAATCTAACAACACTATTTGTGTAGTATTTTCAGGGTGTTGGAGGGGCTGCTGTGGAAAGGGGGGGGCAGAGAGGTCCACATCTCCCAGCACAGTTGATCCAGCACAAATCTGGATCCAGTTCTTCAAATTCCTCTAATGCTGGTTATGTGTATTTTTTGGAATTGCTCAGTTAATAAAGGTTTTGGGGTAAATTATTACTACTGAAGTTTTTTGGATACATTAATGAAATATTGGATACAATTTATCATTGGACCTGGGGTTCAAGTTTATTAGGTGATTTAGTTCATCATGTATGCATAAAATATGCTACTGATTAATAATTACTAAAGACTAATTAATTACCTTCTAAGATGGAATGATTAAATCAAATATGGAATGTAGACCAACTGGAAATATTGACAATGTATATAAGAATAATAGAAAATAGTTTAAAAACTGATAACAGTATTGGTTGGTTTATTATATCATAAATTGATCAAGCTAAAGATATTTTGGCTGTAATGTTTGTTGCTGAATTTTATGTTTCTATTAGCATGATCCTATGCATGTTTACTCAGGCTAAGTGCATAGGATTACAGCCTACATGTTTGATAAGTGTATTTTTTTAATTGTCTTTTTACAGATACGTTGAACAAATTTTGTTTGGATTTGTTTTTATTTGATAAAAATCTATTCAACTTTACTGAATTAAAATTTAGTTTATCTAATTCAGTTATTAATTTTTAAATCTATTGTTTTAAAAAACAATATGCATTTGTAATGTAGACGTGTCTACAGTCTTAGAACTTTCAGAATGGCTTATGTTAAAACAAAACATAAAACATCAAGGATAACATAAAAATACATGCCCTTCATTGAACCACTTTGTGACTGAAGGAGGAGGCCACATGCCTGCCTGTACCTCTTCTCTGCAGAGGGCACTTTCTTGGGCGGCTCTATCCTAATGTTTGGGTCCCACTCTCCAGGTGGGAGAACAATGACTTCATCCAAAAACTCATCTATTCCTGCGATCAGGTCATCTCTGTCTCTGGCTTTATAGGCAACATCGCTGAAGAGCTGAAAGGAAAAAGACAAAAAGAAAGGTTATTTCAGCAAATCATGAGCTGGGAAGCAACAGCGATGAAAACCGGAGTGCCTTACAAGTCTCTCACACTCTAGACCAGTTTCTTGCTAATTTCTTGCATTTGAACTAGCTCTCCAATCTAAGTATGTACGTACGTAACTGCTACATTAAAAGCAAGGACTAGGAAATGCTGATGTTGATGTTCTGAGTGACAGGAAGTTGATGGAAGTGTTTGAGAAGTGGGATACAATCATACCAATGGATACAAAAGAATATTTCAAGCAACATTTGGTTCAACGTTTCTGTACAAGGCGCAGAATACGCCTTTCTATCCTGGGTTATATCACTGCAAGGACAGTTTTGGCCCCGCAGACACTAAAGGAGGCATATAGGCAGAGGCGTATGAAATGTACTTACATCATCCACCATGAGCGTGGCGATGGCTCTACCAATTTCATTGTAGGATTTTGCTTTTCCGGTGGGACCCAGGAGGATAAAGAGGAATCTGGTAAAAGAAAGCAAACTCAAAGTATGTATGACGATTTGTAACATATCTCACTGTGCTGACCCAGATCAAAAGTGTTTCTGAGTATTTGGCCTTTCTGAGGTTTCTTTCTTACAAAGAATTCTTCTAGGGGAAGGAAAATCCATGAATTCCTTGGGGTAATTTCCTTTTCCATAGCTAACAGGGACACCATATTGCTCAACAGACAAGGGACTTTTCTACATGAGGCATTGACTGTGTGCTTCTCATTCCTTACTCTTGGCTGTTTACAGGGTCTTTAGACAAGATCAGTTTTGCTTCTGTGTCTAATCATAATTTTTCACAATGTTTTGTAGAGCAGGCAAAATGTGTTTTAATTGTGAAACCGAAAGACAGCACTATTTCTACTTGTGTATTTGCATTCTTCTGCTATACCATAATGATACCTAGAGGTTATGTAGTGTAAAAGCAAGAATGGAAATGCTCTTTGTGTAGTGCTGGGATCTCAATTCTGCGATGAAACCAAAAGTAGATACAGCAGACTAAAGGCCAATTAATAGTCTCTTGGAGAAAAGCTCAAGATCTGACTTGCCAGAATGTGACCATTATTCTGCTAAATTTAATGCAATGTATTGCTGTATAAGTGTACTTAAATCATAGTGTTTTATAAGTACAATATGACAGCCTATATAGCCATGATCGTACTATGCAGAAACTACTATTGTGTGTAATATAGGATCTGCTACATCAATACACCAATTACTGGAGATTTAATTTTACAACAGACAGACAGACGAACGGACGTTCTGGGAAGAAAAAACAATTCCCAATGGGTATTGTTTCTACTAAAGGTACATATCTGGTGGGTCTTCAAAGTAGAATTAAACATCTTGGCTTAGCCCAGATTTGGGATATTATGGGGCTTCGCACTCAAAGACAACAAATAGCATTAACAGCATTCTTAATGCTCTTAAAGTGAATTCTCACAAAACATTAATCACTTATCACAGCATCAAAGAGAGGCTATAGATCTTCTGGGAAAGGTACACATTCTAAGTATCATCTCCATGCATGGACTTTCATGGGATGATGATATCCAAATGGAAAACATGTGACGGGCCACAGGGGAGTTATGTGAAGGCCTTGTACTGAGTCCATCCGATCCCTCTGCTTTTAATTGGGGTGGTGGGGGAGGCACACGCTGAGCCAAATCTCTTTTAGCATCCACCTACCTGGTTGGGACAGGCACTTCCGTCACCCCTCCCAGCATGGTTGACTGAATGAGCCGGACGAACGCTACAAATGGCTTGTCCAAGAACTCCACTTCTCCCACCAGCACATTAGAGGCTTCGGCATCTTTGGGGATCTTCTTAATGAATTTGTTTTTGAGCTGGGGGCGGGGGGAAATAAAGCATTTTTCAAACTTCAGAGATTCCTCTTCTTTTCTGAGTCATCTCAACAACACACTTCTTGTTGACACAACTTGGAGAACAGTTCTGGCTCAGCGGCAGGCCATCTGTGGAGTCACTGGAAGTGAGGGGTGGAACCCTTGAGAGACGTGGCCGTAGTGAGGGAGATCAACTCCTTTTGTAGAATTTGCCTTTAGCACAGTTGACTTACAAATCCCGCCTTGTGCCAACCTCTGCAGATTTCATAACCTCAGTTTTCATACCTCAAGTGTTGCTTCCCTCTGCCCCGTACCAAACGTTCCACTCCAAACTCTCTGGCAACAACTGATGCTCTCCTCAAACACTGATGTCTTTTCATTGCATGCATCCTGCATTCTCCAAGAAAGTCTGCATATCCCAAATGATGTGGTCAATAGATCCTTTTGGAGAATCTATTTATTATTAATTACATCCATATACTTAATTGTAATTTTCTTAAGGAGCCTTCCTATTCATATGCCTAGGTTTAAACTTGTTTAATGTTATTGAAGGTTTGGGGAGTTTTGTTGCCATTTTTGAAGCACAACTGCTTTACAGAGTGCGTTCTGCCATTGCAAGGTAACATCATTGCAGGTAACAAAGGAACACTGAAATGAACCAACATCTGAAATGATGCTCCTAAATCCATTTTTGTGGTTGAGGGTACAGTTCTCTGGGAAATTCTATCATACACGTATGCAACAGTCATTCAACCGAATGGATGAGATTATTCCAGTTCACTGTGCCTGGAAAGCATGAAATCTAATCAGGATAGAATCATAGAACAGTAGGAAGGGCCCTCTAAGGCCATTGAGTCCAACCCTCTGCTCAATGCAGGAATCCACCTTCAAGCATCCCTGACAGATGACTGTCCAGCTGCCTCTTGAAGGCCTCTAGTGTGAGAGAGCCCACCACCTCCCTAGGTCATGGGTTCCATTATCGTACTGCTCTAACAGTCAGGAAGTTTTCCTGATGTTCAGACGGAAACTGGCTTCCTGTAACTTGAGCCCATTTCCCTTGCTGAAGCCTCCCCATATGTCCAGTGCAAAACATTGCAGTAGAATGTTTATATAGCACTCTCCCTAAGTGATTCATATGCTTTGTCTCAGTAACCTTTACAACAACTCTGTAAGGTAGGCCAGTATTATTGTAAAAGGACTGTAGCTCAGTAGTAGAGCACATGCATTGCATGCAAAAGGTGCCAGGTTGAATCCCTGACATCTCCTGGTGAGGCCGAGAAAACGTTCTGCCTGGAATCCCAAAGAGCCGTTGCTACCAGTCAGTGTTGACAATACTGGGCTAGATGGACAAAGGGTTGGACTTGGTATAAGGCAGCTTCTGATGGTCCTTCCTACTCTCGTAAAGCTCCATCAGGTGAGCGTTTTATGGCATGCTCGATACTGGGGCCCCCATGGATTTTTGCGGGGAGCCCTCATGACGTCGTCTGCCACTGGTCCCTTCTAGCCTTCTTCGCGCCACAAAAAAACCTACCCCAGTAAGTGCGACTTAAAACCAAGACGGAAGTTGCCGGTATCTCCTGCCGTGTGCAGGAGCAGCAGCGCGATCAAAACCGGCCCCTGAATGGGCCACGTGCAGGTTGTTTACTCCATCTTTCAAAAGAGGAAGTCATGAGGGACAAGCACGCGGGTGGAAAAGCGACGGTAAGCAAATGTGATTCCCCCACCCTGGTGTGATGATGCTCATAATCACAGATGGACAAAGAGAGATTGGAAGGTGGCTGTTTGTGTAGAGCTCTTGAGCAAGTTCACAGCTGAGGAGGTATTTGAATCAGCTTTTCATAAGTTGGTTGCCTTGACTACACTGGAAACGTGACTAACAAATATGACAAACAAACATAAGATTTAGGGTAGCGAGAGGCAAATGAGGATTGGAGTCCTTTGATCTTATCCATGGTGTAGAAAAGGGAATTTGGGTGGATGCAGCTTTGGATAAAAAAAAAGCCCTTCCTGGAATTCCTGCTTTTGTGCAGCCGCCGAAATCCTCTTTTGCATCCGGCCACCTTCTTTATGGCAGAAGCAACATGGAACGGAGGCTGGAAGCCTCATTTAATACATTCATGTTTCAGCTCGGCCTCCTGTCCCCTGTGGCTGTTTCATTATTATTAGCCTAAAAGGGCTCAATAAACTCCAGGCTGGGGTTTATTATAATCTATATGCTGGCATGAGGAGAGGCATGTGAGGGAGGCAGAAAGCTCCCCCCCTCCTACAAGCCAGCCCCTTTTTTCTAATCTTTTAAATCCATAGTGGGGGGAAAGCCAATAAAGTGTTTGGACTAAGCAGAGAGCAGGAGTTAAGAGCAACCTCTAAGCTTCATGTAAAACTTCATGTAAAAGTCCCTTTGTAGTAGCCCTACTAGGCTGATTAAAGCCTGGTGTTCTTTGGGAACTAAATACTTCGCATGCCTTTGTGTTAACCCCACACCCATTTTTCAAAGTGCAGCGCTTGGATCCAAATATGACATAAACGTGTATGAAGAATGAAATGTGTCCAAATCAAATCTTAACTGCAGAGAACGGCTGAAGTTGCCTCACGGCAATACTGTCCATGGTCCCCTCTACAAGGATTCGCTTTTGCGCCTGGTTAGGCGATTATGCGCATAATCGCAGAAGCGCATTTACGCCTAATACCTCTGCATAAGAGGCGGAGAGAGGCGGCAAAGCGCATTAACGGATAACCAAAAAGCACTTTACAAGTAGTTAATGCGCATAATCGCTTGTTCACATAACCAAAATGTGCTTTAACGGCCAGAGCAAAATAAAACTCGCTGTTTAACGCGCATTCGATAATGCGCATAATCGGAGAGATAACGCGCCTCTATGCCCGATTTGCGCTCCGTTCTTGTAGAGGTAAATTTTTTAAAGCGCCTTGAAAGAGCTTTAAACCTGTCTTGTAGAGGCAACCCATGTTACCTCAATTCCACCACCCCTTGCATCCCTCCAGTGCCTTTGACAGACAGGCAGAAATTCTCTTGCAAAGCTTTCTCATGCTGCACCCCTTGAGTTTTGGTCTAAATGGTTTAATGCAAAGCTCAAGTCCTGTTCTTCTACCTGTCTGGAGCACTTAGTGGCTTAAAACAAAACGTAAATTAAACTGAAAGGCTCTGCCAAGAAAAACCAGGTAGCCATAAATATTCTCCAGGTAATGTCCTCTGGAGTTATCAAACCTCCTCCCCCCAATGTCTGCTATGTCAGGAAAGTGGTTGGTTTGTAGCTTACTCTCATTTCAGACTCAAACTGGCATTTTCTACCAAAACATTTCACATCCTTAAATCTGTTTATTAAAATTTTCTTTTAAAATTTATAAACTGGATGAGTGATTGCTGGTCATTTACAGTGGTTTGCACATTGCACCACCAACATATTGTTTTTTTTGGAAAGTATACTGTTAGAAAATATTCTTGCGAGGAATACATTATTAGTCATGAGTAATATACCTGTAGATAGGACACTGTTTAGAAAACAAACTTGAATAAATGTGTTATAAACTTCATTTGTTCACACTGAGCACTTAGTAGCAGCAGATGTAAATAATATAAATCCTCATTCCGCCCAAGTGGCCACAGACATTTGAGGTTAAATATGCCAAACATCTCCCTCTGATGCAAAAGCCTGTTATGAATTGTCTTCAGCTTTTCTAGAACCCCAAAAACATAATCTGTAATTCTCTGTGCACAATCCTGAAAAACTGGCTCCTTAAAGGGGGCTCCTGCTCTATTATTATGAATGCTACTAAGGCGTTCACGGATACATTTTTTAAAAAATACATTATGCTTTTAACGGCATGTGTTGCATTTTAGTTTTTAAGTGTTTTAATCTGCCCAGAGAACATTTGTTATTGGGCAGATTAAGACTATAAATAAATAAATACATTTGTGAGGGTTCTTTTTGCTGTGCAACATGAAGTTTCTTACAAGAGCATTCTACAGCATATACAACACTGGAGGTAGTGCAGGTTGAAAACTGGCAAACAAAATGAACCCTTTTGTCTACAAGGGTTATGACCCTCAGGTGTGGTTGCACCCATCCAAAAAATGGTTGAGATGATGAGCTAGGGCAAGCATGACTGCGATCAAGGCAATCTTAAATTCTTTATGACCCCATTCAGACAACACCATTAACCATGCCGTTAACCCTTTTGTGGTTAGCGTGGTTAGGGCAGCATGGTTAACGGTGTGGTCTGAACACCCGTTTCCCTTAACCATGTGCCACCGCTAACCACAATGTGGTCAGCCTCACTAACTATGTTGTGCAACATGGTTAGCGGCACTAACCATGGCTAAAAGTGTCATCTGACACGTGTCTGTGGTTAACGAGCCAAAGACATAGAGCTTCCAGTACAGAGCAGCCTAACTAGTCTGGGCCGCTCTAGCCATCGGGCTCTATGGCTGCTCTGGACTGCCGCTTGACTGATACGCTCGCTCTTCAGAGGGGAGAGTGCTTACCGTATAACTTTTAAAATCCCCGCCTGCAATTTCCCCATACAAAGCATCCATTTCTCCCCTCAGGTTCCACCATCTTGAAAGGCTTCCACCTCCCCTGTGGTGACTGTAGAGGTATTGCAGGCATAGGAATTCTCGTATATGGAAAACATATGGCGAATCTGCCTGTCATAGCAAGAGTGACTTATAATTTCTACACACTACAGTATCCTAGCGCTAGGGCTGCTGGGATATGGGGCGGATCACATGGAGGACTCAGGTGCTCTACTAACCAGTTTGCGGTTAGCGTGTGGTTAAGGAAAACTTAACCACAAAAGGGTTAACAGTGGCGTCTGCTAACGTTCGCATGTGGTTAGCGTGAACCACAGCTGAACATGGTTAAGCTAACCACAAAGCCCTGAGTGTCCTCTGAATGGGGCCTATGTGTTTGAAAGTAATTAAAGCCTTATGTGTGCGTACTCCAGAATATCTTCTATTAAGAGCTAATATTAATTGATATTCCTGCACACACACTTTTCTTGACATGGTCAAAAGTAAGGCTACAGACTAGCCTAGCATCCTGAAGTAGGGTGGCCATTTATATGAAAAGGAGGACAGGGCTCTTTAACAGTTGTGTAGAACAGGGAATTTCAGCAAGTGTTATTTGTATGCATGCAGCACCTGGTGAAATTCCCTCTTCGTTCCAACAGTTAAAGCTGCAGGAGCCCTGCCCTCTTGACCGGATACAAAAGAGGTAACCCTGAGAACTGCAGGGGTACATAAATGTTAAGAAAAAATCCCTAAATGAGGGAACTCCTCCAAATTGCTCCAGGATAAGTCAATGGTACAAGATGTTGAATGATGGAGGAAGGGGGGGCGGAAACTGAGAGATAGCTGGGAGGGGGTATGGAATGGAGGGGCTAGAAAGGGAGAAGGGAGGAAGAGACACAGAGATACAAAAAGGAGAATAAAAAGAGCCCTCTCATTGTCTGGACAGGTCATTTCCTGATTTATCCTCAGAATCTATCCTTAAATGTTCCCAGAGACAGAGGTGAGAGCAGCCCACAGTAATCCAGGTTTTTTAATGTAACTAGGATTTGGCACATCTATTTATCTACCTCCCTCCAAATGGAAAGGATTCCACACTGCAATGTTTTGTTGCATGGTCCCATGCAAACTCATTCTCAGAGTGCTGACAGTTTACTGCGTAAAGCAAAGCCCTCCTACTTTTAGGACTGACACTGCAACTACTCAGACTTCAATTCCTGCCTGGAATTGGTGCTGCCTGAAGCAGGTCCCTCCATCCCACGACATCTCGACTTTTGCAAGAGACAAACAGATGCCCAAGAGGCCCTGGCCGGCTTTAATAAACACTGAACGCACAGCAGATGCTTGGAGTCTAGCAGAAGTTTTGAAAACACTTCGAAGTTGGTTTTCCTGTAATGAAGAGCGTACATGCAGGACTTTCACAACTGGTTCAAATGCTCTGACGTTGGGAAGTCAACGATGATGAGTTGTAGCCACACTTGGTTCTCAGAAAGAGAACTGACTCTCAAGGACTTCCTACCTGGTCTGTGCTTGGTGTATCCGTGATGTCGTTCATACTCCTGCTCTGTGCATGGCCTGGAGATGAAAAAACATGTATACATAGCTAAAGTGAGAAGCTTTTTGTTGATTTCATGGGTAGGAAATCTTTAAGACTCACAGCGGGGAGGAATCAAGCCTTCCCTCTACCGCTCCACTTAACGTGCCTCTGCAACATTGTGTGGCCCGATTCATTTTGCTATGCGCTATATTGGTTTGGCTTCAGCTCCCGTCTATGAGTGAGGTCAACTCAAGTTCAGCGGAGCTTTCCTGGAGAGACAATTGCAGCCCTTCCTAGATGGGTTGCTCAGTCCAATGAGCTTTTGGGCCAATTAGCGCTGCAACTACAGTCCAGCGCTGCAGCAATCTCAGATTTATTTATTTATTTATTTATTGCACTTCTATACCGCCCAATAGCCGAAGCTATTTATTGTCTGTCATCATTTAATTAATAGGACTGTCTTTGATTAGCAGCCATTTCATTTGGCAAGACAGCAACACCCTCTCCACTGATTCAGCTAGGAGCAGCTATTGGATGGCCATCGGATGCTGCCTCTCCCAGAACTGATACATGGTACATTTATGGGACTTGATGAAGAATTAATGCCCGCATTTGTTGGTGTTCCTGTTCCCTCCTGCTCCTGTTTCTATTTTGTTTCATGTTTACAGACTGTAAGCCTGCAGGCAAAGACTTTGTTACATTTCTAGGTATTGAACAAAGATCAAAATTTTAGGGAGTTTATGATGACTACAAACAACTAGCTATAAAATACACTACAACAAGGTTTAAAAATGGCATAACAAGCACAGACAAGAGAGCATAAGCCAGTATAAGACCCTCATAAAAACCCATCTTCAAAAATGTTAAAGCAGCTATTAAGATAGCTACCCTGCTGCAAATGCCATCCTAAATTAGCATGCCTTAGTATTGTGACAAGACTTGGCAAGGAAAGAGGCTGAGCAGGCTTCTCTAGGAAGAATGTTCCATAAAGTGGGTGCCACCACTGGAAAAGCCTCTGAGACCTCTGGATAAAACCCCTCACTCCCAACTCCAGCTGACTGAATTGTAGATGAGGAGGAGACATGGTAAAAGGAAGTCTCAGATGGCCGCAGGGAATGTGTGACAAGAGAGTCACATGCAAGGATTCAGGGGCTGCCTATATGGTGGCAAGTTGCCGCCACAATAAGTAAAACCCTGCGCTTTTGCTGCATTGGGGTGGTGGCAGCTAATCCTGACACGCAGTGAAAGTGCGGGGTTTCTGGCGGCCAGGCCTGTCCCCCCCGTCCTCTGCCTGGGCAGACGGCAACCAATCAGGGGTCGCCATCTACCCGGCCACGCCTCTGCATCAAGGATGGAGCAAGGTTAGATGGCGGAAGGGCCACCTTCGCCTCACTCCATCCAGAAAAGTCATAGAATAGTAGAGTTGGAAGGGGCCTCTAAGGCCATCGAGTCCAACCACTTATTCAGTGCAGGAACTTTAAAATGCGGAACTTCTCTGGAAAGCCCTGCGATGGCTTCGAGGCAGCTGCTGCATCATATAATCGACACAGAGCTACTGGGAGCCACTTTGGGTCTTCCAGAGCATCTAGACAGCCCCACAGTCTTTTGGAGAAAGTTTTTCTTGCCAGGTAGAAATAGGATGGCCCAGATCCTCTTGAGCAGAAGATACCATGCGCCCAACTTGACGTGCGATCTGTAAAATGTGGATGTCCCACTGCTTTGGGGAGAAGAGTTACTTGCAGGCCCCCCAAAATTAATTATGAATTAATAAAAGAAAAAAGGGGAAAGTAGCTAGGTGCTACACATTAACACTAACATTTATAGTGTGTCCTTCAGTGCCTCAGGGCTGGTTCACACACACATGCCTGTCACTCAATTATCAAACCATCTACTTTTCATGATGCATGAACCAGTTTTGTCAAGAAGTGCATGAGGCGACATGTGAATCCTGTCTGTGCTGTTTGGCCTGTAATGGCGGGACTGGTATGAAACTCACGTAATCGTCCATAACTTGCACTCTGCCTCATTCTGAGATCTTCTGAAGAACGATGAAAGCTGGCTCCTGCAGCTGGACTCCGGACGGGGCTACGATCTGTGAAGAGGAAGAGAAGATGTGAAGTGAACATGTTGTGGCCCCAGCCTCAAGCTTGAAGGAGGGGGAGGAGGAAGAGGAGCTGGCTAAAGAGCTGGAGCTCAGACCATTACCAGCCGCTGCTGAGGAGCCAAGTGCCTCTTCCATCGCCACATATGGCCAATAGCACAAGGAGCGCATCAGGCAGACGTCTCCCAAGAGGAGAGGACCCTGCCTCCAGGCCAGGAGTTTGGCCCCTTTGAGTCTCCATTCTTTGAGCAAGGGGGGGAGCGTCAGGAAAGTGGACTGGAGACGGAAGCTCCCAAAGCCTCAGGTCACCTCCAGGCCTTGCTGGAGCACGTTGCTCACCATCCTACGGTGCCTAGTTGCACGTGTACTGGTCATGGATGGATCGGAACAGAATGCACCGAGGATGGAATGGCCTTGGCACCTTGAAAGGGTGACTCTTTGCTTTCTTCTATTTGAGATATTTGCTAAACACCTCGGAATTCCTGGAGGGGCTGCCATGCCTTCCCCACCTTTGCACAAAATGGTAACCTGCACTCACTTGTGTTTGAGACAGATTTGCCAATATCTGCCAGTGATCTGTGGATGGGTTTCTTGGTCTGATGACGATGCTTTCTCAGGAGGACATAGCTTATTTTCTCCCGCAGCTCTGGTTTTAGCAGGCCGTCTTCTATCTGCTTTTCAATGATATCATCTGAAGGGGAGATACTATACATGTTAGTGGTGTACAACGTCACCCCATCTAACATCCCGCCTGTGGCTGGGCAATCCGTGATGTCCCAGAAGATGCGGGAAATTACCTTCCTGACCTTACAAGTACTAAATAAGGCACAACAATATAAGGTCTCTCATGAATGCAATGAGCCATTTATAATATTCCTTTTAAAAGAACCCTTTCATTATGTCACATTCCTTTCTACCATAAGAGAAATCTAACAATAGTTAACAAGACACAATGAAACGAAACAAAAATACAACAAAATTAAACCAATACAGCAACAAGAAAAGCCCAGGAGCAAAAAAATAATAATTACATGGATTAATTTAGATTCCCTCCGTCTCCATCTTCACCTTCAGGAAAAGCCAAGTTCCGCCACTTGACATAAGTAGTGGAGTGTCAGAGCTGAACTGTAGGCCACTCTCCAAGGTGAGGCAAGAGCTGGGAACTTTGAACCAAGGGACTCAGAGCTGAGGAACAAAGAGTCAGAGAGCCAAAGGATGCGCAGGAACATACCAGAGCCCAGAAGACCTTGTTGCTCAGACAAGTTAGGAAGACAACCTTTCCTGCCCAGCTGGCCCCTTGGCTAGACAGGGAGAGTGGGCCAGTCTAGAGCCTGAACATACTTCACTGGCAGGAAGAGGATCTAAACTGCAGTCCAGATAGCTCACTACATGACACAGCCGCACGCAGTACTGACGTGGAGCCCAGGCAGGCCTCTCTTAGGAGGGAAACTCTCAGCTGAAGTGACTCGACCAGAAAGGTCCTCTCAGACACACCCGCCCAGCATCAGTTGGTGGGGGAACATGATGTTCATCTGAGAGCGGAGGTTTGCACATAACAGGATGAGACGATCGATTGCACAGATGAGGAAAGAAAAACAGGCCTTCAAAGTTTGCTGCATTGTTTGACTTCAGTCCTGCTTGCTCAGCCAGATACCTCAAAACCCCTCGACGTGGAACTCTTTGTCTGAAGCTGTTGGCTCACTTGTACATGTATGTTTATCCCTGATTATGCAAAACTAAGTCATGATTTGCATGTGCGAATAGCCCATCACAGAGAGAGCTTGATACCCCTTCAGACACAATACTTGCCAATGGAGTTGGTTCGCACATTGAGCTGTCAGCAATCAAGTACAGCGTTCCCAAGCGCTGTGTATGGGCAAAGAACCAGCTGTATGTTCAGAAGGCCTCTGGGTGAGATTTTTCGTTTGTTTTGTTTTTAAACTTCAGCCACAGGCCATGATTCCATTGCCACTCTTTCAACACTTAGACAACTGAGAATTTAATTTTCACCGTTGGAGAGAGAGAAAGAGAATTTGAACCATTTTGTAAGAGAAAATGGCCAAAGAAAATTGATAGAATATGCTGTCTCATTTGCTTATGTCACTTAGACATAAGAACATCATAAGCATAACCGGAGCCATGTGGATCAGACCAGAATACTCTGGTTCAGCATTCTGCCCCCACATTGGCCAAACGGATGCCCCATTGGGAAACCCACATGCAGGACATGAGCACAGTAGCCTCCTTCCACTTGTGTTCCCCAGCAACTGGTATTCAGAGTCATACCGTCTCTAATATTGGAGGCAACGTATAGCCATTGACAGCCTTCTCCTCCTCCAGGAATTGATCCAACCTCCTTTTAAAGCCATCCAAATTGGTGGCCATCACCACATCTTGTGGTAGTGAGTTCCATACTTTGGCTGTGCACTATGTGAAGAAGTCCTTCCTTTTATCTGTCCTGAATCTCCCACCAATCAGCTTCATGGGTATTATGAGACAGTGAGAAAAACATTTCCTTAGCCACTTTCTCCACACCATGCATAATGGTATACACCTCTATCATGTCTGCCATAACTTGTCTCCAACCACTGGAACCTTTCCTCCAAGGGGAGTTACTCCAGCCCTTGATTATTGTAGTTCTGCACTTTTTCCAGTTCATTTATTTATTTATTTATTTATTCATTTCATTTATATACCGCCCCATAGCCGAAGCTCTCTGGGCGGTTTACAAAAATTAAAAGATTGAACATTAAAAAGTCAATATACAAAACTTAAAATCATAAACTGTCTTCAGTAGTCCCAAGGTCCTCTGAGGCAACCCGTTTCCTAGGGACATCTGGCTCTGAAGGTTCAAACTCTTCTTCTGATGAGGAATCCCCCAGGGAGTCATGACTTCTGATCTCTGCCTGCCTTTTGACCTGACCATACAGATTTGTCCCAGAATTGAGCTTTACCCAGTCATAGCAGGACAGTCAGTGTGGATAATACTGGACTAGACAGACCAAGAGACTGACAGGTTCCTAAGCTCTTGACAAGGGGTGGCTAATATTGCCATCACATCTCTCGACTTGCTGAAATCACTTTTGTGTGCCCCATTCATTTGTGTGCTAGAGTGTGCCTATAGGAACAGATAACTAATATCATTGTTTAGGTTCACACCTATGATCTGTGGCAAGGAGTAGCCATCTAGGTCTAGCAGCACGGTACCCGTCTGCAGGCAAGTGCGTAGCTCGAAGAGGCTATGCAAAGATAATGTTGACACATGAGGCTTGCTCCATCTTTCCCCTCCTTCTTCCACCTTCTCTTCAAATTTAATCCATCTGAAACAGAGAAAGAAGAAGCCATGAACAGCGCTCTGTATAAATGAGGGAACAACCGCACACACTAACGATGTAATTCTATACATATCAGGAATGCAGAAGCAGCTGCAAAGTACAGAATTGTGTCTAGGGAAGAAGAAAAATATTTTATCCATCCAGAGGATTGACGGGCAGGGTGACCAACAATCCAGTTTTGCCCGGACATGTCCTCCTTTTTGTGCCCGGGGGGGGTGTCCGGGGGGGCGATTTAAATTTTTTTTTAATGTCTGGGAATGGCACAGGGCAGGGTGCACGTTTCTTAGGCTTCCAGAATGTGTGCAGATCATGTATGCCATTAGCGTGGCTGGGAGGGTATCTGCGCACACGCAGATATTCCCCAGCCATACTGATGGCGTAGGCAATCTGCACACATTCTGGAGGCCTTAGAAAAGTGCACCCGGCTCGCCCCCTTCCCAAGCCAGTTGATGCCTGATGGGGCCTGGTGCAGGTGTAAAGTCCATTGAAAATAATCTTGATCAAAACCTTGAACTCTCAGCAAGTATTGTATCGAAATTCCGACTGGGCCCGCAAGGGCAGCAGACATGCCCGTATCCAGCCCTCATGGGCCCAGTTGGACCTGCCCAGCACTAGGACAGGCCCATGCCTGACTGTTCTTGAGCCTTCGAGAGCAGCTGGGCCTGGTCCGCCCTGCCACACGCCGTTTGTCCTCCTCCCCCCATGTTGTTAATGGCAGCCTTGGGGAAATTACTTGTTTCTCCTTTCCCCCCCACCCTGCCAATGGGGTTTTTAAAGGCTGCCTTTAAGGCCCCCATCAGCGGGGGTGGGGAAGAAACACAAGATTTCTCCAAGGCTGAGGAAATCTCGTTTCTTCCCCCTCCACGCCAGTTGGGGCCTTTCTCCAACATGTTTGTCTTCAGGTATAATGAGGTATGTGTGTTTTTCTTTTTTGTCTATGACTGTTATGACTGGTCGGTTGCAAGGTATTGTCTTGTCCATACGAATTGTTCCGCAAGAGATTACAGGGGCATGGCACACCCGCAGACCCTAGCCAACCACCACTAAGGGCTAACCACCCTGTTAGTGTGTACAATGGTTCCAGAAAGAACAAAATAGCCACGAACAGGCAGCATCAAGGCCGAGAATGCTGCATGAACCTAACAGTCGGCCAAAATGGAAACAAACAGGCAATGAGTGAGGGAAAGCACAACCACCAAACTTCCCCAGACGTATTTTGCCTGTCCCACAGGCAACCACCAAGGCGGGACACCCAAGGCAACGCTTCGCTTGGTCAGATGAAATGAACCCCGCCCTCCTCTTTGGACCACCCCATGTGATATGCACACACATCCAGGAGAGTGTCCTCTACTAGCTGACAATGAACAGCATTGGTTATATGCCAAAATGGTGAGGAAAGAACAAAAGAATGGAAACACCACTCTTCAACACACAGCCTATTTTTGCTATTTTGGTTTCAACAGAAGTATCCCAGCACAAAAGGGCGAAAGTATTAAATATGACCAGATGCATGCTAATAGCCATGTATAAAAGTGTCTTTTCTATGTCTGGCGCGGCTGATACGTATAAGTATTTTATTATAGGATTAATAAACGACTCCACATTGAATGATATCGGAGCAGTGTGCAACAAGTTAAAACACCAAATACAAAAGATTACAATAAAGCAAAGGCATCAATAAAACTGTGGCTGGGATTTCTGTGGCGTTGACTCATCCTCACACGCTCTCTCCCTCACACGGAAGGTAACGAGGCAGGCAAAGCTCAGGCAGGGCTCAGGTGGGTGTTTCTCTTGCTATGCTGTAAAGACAATGGTGCCACTAGGTAATTTTAGACCCTGGACTTAGCCATGTGTATATTGTAACTTCAGTTATGACGCAAGTAACTAACTTTTCTCTTCTCCCACCCCAGCTGCTTTATAACTGCTTCTACATTCCTGATATGTTAGAACAACAACATCTGATTTAAAACAGGGTTTTGCATTTTACATTCGCTAAATCCATAACAACATCATGACTGTAGGTATTAAATGGAGCTTAGTTCTTTTATTGCTGGTTTAACGGTCATTTCATCATCCGTAGACCTATTCAGTCGCTGTAAAAACTGGTAAAACTCACCAAGAGTGCAATCAGATGAGCGTTTTATAGCACGCTCGTTACTGGGCACTCACGGATTTCCATGGGTCCTTTCACGACGATGGCTGCCTTCTGTGCGCTTCCAGCTCCTTCTGCTCTTTTTCCCATTAAAAAGAACACCGATTTTTTCTCCTACAGTGAAACGGGCCACCATTTCCTGCTGTGTGCAGGAAAAGCAGCGCGATAGAAACACCCGCTGAATGGGCCATGTGGTCTTTGTAGACCTCCTCTTTCTTCCGCGTGTGAAGAAAGAGGAAGTTGCTCGTTTCTATTATGGGACAGTAGCACCAGGCAAAGCGGCAGGAGGGAAATGCGATTCTCCCCACCCACCCGGGTCTGAAGAAGCTCTCAGTAGCCCTGCCCATAGGCGTCCAGGCATATAGCATGAACGCCTGCAGCGTGGAGGCCGTTGCACGTTCAGCCGGAAGTTCTGCACAATGGGAGTTCCAAATCAGGTGGAAGGCCTCACGCCCGCATCTGAAGGCGCAAAGGCCTCTCTCACTTGCGGGCTTGACAGGCTGGGAGCCAGTGGGCAGGGCCGTCTGATCCTGCCTGGGCCAAAGAAGAGGCCGGGGGTGAGGAGGGGTCTTGGCAGTGGGCCCCTAATTAGGGCGTGGTCCCTTGGCAAGTGCCCCCCCCACGGGTCCTGCACGGAGTGTACAACAAGCGGCTGCTGAAGCGACAGGATTTCCACTAGAAGGAGCAGAAAGGGGGATGCATAAGACGTCGACACAACAGGGCAGCTGCTGGAGCCCCTGTGCCCTGGCAGGGCCACGCCCGACGTCTGGCCCAGGCATGCTGGGATCCCGTTGGATGCTTAGAGCAGTGCCCAGCGAGTGGCTGGGTCTAGCTGTCACCAGGTAATAAGCCGGCCGGTGGCAAGCAAAACGCCAAAACCAACCCCTCCCCTCAATGCAAACCACCCCCACCCCCGAATATATCGCCTATATGAACAATGCTAAGCATAAAACGGCCCTTGGCATTGCAGGGTTTTCTCCAGGCTACAAGGAAAAGGCCTGCTTAGAAAGAATGGTTAAGTTTGCCCTAAGCCCCCTCCCATCCCCGAACCATCTTTCTAGAATGCAATTCTCAAATTCTGCTTTCAATGTATGCTTTTGGTGGTCTACGAGCTCCATTACACCTACTTTTTTTTTATTGGTATGGACCCGCAGTTTTCATATCCGTCTCCCTTTCACAATCGTAGCCATACTGGGGCTTTCACTTATGGGCTCTTATGGGTGGAGGGTTGTTCCTGGCGGCAGGACGGGAAGGGGAAGGCAGGGAAAGGCGAAGAGGGGGGATCCCGTGTGCTGAAGGGGGAGAACCGCCCTCCCCTCCCCTCATCACCAAACACGCCCCCAACAAAGGGAAAAGCAAGAGTGGGGGATATTCCTGACTTCCTCCGCACCAAAATACTTTGCAAAAAGGGGCGGAAGGGGTGCGATGAGAGCAGGACCAGAACGACGTCATGTGAGAACCTTGCAGCAAAAACACATACAAGGCCGGGCGAGTGGGCAGTAAATCGCTGGTGTGATGGAGCTCTGCATTGGCTATTGGTAGCAACCATTCTTTCTTTAATGGCCCATTCCTCCTCCCTCCCAGCAGCAGGAGCACATTAGACAAGGTCATGATGTGGCAGGAGCTGAAAACCGCTGGTGCACATGGGCAAGAGAGATGCATGCGCTAACAAAAAATCTATCTTATTAACTGCCTGACCTCATGACATCAACCTCCTTTGGAAACGGCATAAACACCCACAAATACCTCCATTCTTTGCAACCGAGAAGCTCAGCTGGGCTCAGAAATGCTCTTTATGGGCCTGCTCTTCCCCCCCAACACTAATAATAATAATAATAATAATAATAATAATAATAATAATAGGTTAATGCTTACAGAGTCTCAGCCAGAAAGAGAAAATTCCACATGGATTTGATTTCTTTGTTTTTAAAGATTTTTTTTTTAAAGTAAGCTCATAATTCAATAGAGTGAGGACATCTGAAACTTCCTCTAATACTTTGATTAAAGTTTTGGGGTTTCTAAACAGTTTGTTCTATAGGTTTGCAATAAAAGAGGAAGTTAAGTCTTTAACTGTTGGCTGCAGATGTGGGTTGAATGCCTCCTTTTCTCCTGGCAGAACCCTGGTGGTTTTATTCCATGGCCTTTTCTTCTGGTTTATGTCCCAGAGCTGGGGTGGGGCTGGCCGAGGAAAGTGACTTCCCCAGTTGCCAAGGCTGTGTTTGATTCATGTCTAACCTACACAGGATGTCCCCCTGTGTTCCCTGGCAAGTATGTTTTGGGTTTCTGCCTGAGACTTCTAAGGAGGCCAACTGGGGAATCATAGACTAGTAGAGTTGGAAGGGGCCTCTTAGGCCATCAAGTCCAACGCCCTGCTCAGTGCAGGAATCTACCTTAAAGCATCCCTGACGGGTGGCTCTTGAGCTGCCTCTTGAAGGCCTCTGGTGTGGGAGAGCCCACCACCTCCCTAGGTCATGAGTTCCATTGTCATCCTGCTCTGACAGTAAGGAAGTTTTTTCCGCTTGGGTCCAGCCATGGATGGGGTGAATCAAAAGGGCCTTTTCCCTTTAAGTGGTCATGGCCTTGGAAGGGAAAATGTGCAAATCACCCAGGAGAACTAGCGGCTTGTTATCCTTCCCCACTTTTTCCTACCTGGCTGACTCCTTCCACTCCATCTCTTCTCCATCATGCTGGAGAGTGTCCATCTCAGTGAACAGCGTGGGGTTGGCGGGTTCGTCATCTTCACCCAGGATATACCGGAGACGCTCAGCAGCCGGAGACACTGAACCAAGGATGGGAAGAGAGTTAAGGACCAGCAGGTACTACTCATCGTTCCCCTTTCCAATCCTGCTCGCTTGCTCCAGAAAACCGTTTAGAGACCCTGTAAAAGATCACGCTTCCTAGCATGGATGCAGTTATTAGGAAAGGCATATCTACTGAAGATTCTCCTCTCTGGAAGTCCCACCCTGGCCTTTGTTGAGCCTGAGGGTAAACTTTGATAACAATATTTTTAGGGTGCCAATGAAGTGCAGGGGGCCATTAAAAGGTGCTTCCAGGTAGAAGGGTCCTCATGGTCAAGGCCTTGTGAAGCTATTCCATCTTTTTATGTCCTTAGTGGATTTTCCATGGTAAGGAAAAAGATGGAAGAAGTGGTGGGAAAACATGGGAGGGTCACACGTGGAAGATAATGTCATCTGGACCCCTTGTGAAATTCCACGAATGGGGCAGGGCGATGATGGTGCAATGAAAGCCTCATCTGGAAGCACCCTAAGAGTCAGACCTCAGGATCTCCTGCGATGCCCCAAGGGATGTGGGCGGGCATCTCTTAGAGCGTTTCTACTGTCAATTGCTGTATCTACTTTCAGTTTCGTTGCAGAATTGAGATCTGAGCTCTATGCAAAGGGATTTTCCTTTCCTGCTTTTCCATGACATAAGCTGTAGGTGGTGCTGTGCTCTAGCAGAATAGTGCAAATACACAAGTAGGAAAATACATTTTCTTTTATTATCAGAAATAATACCCCATTTTCTCTGCTGTAAAAAAAAAATCTGGGAAAGTGCTCTTAAAAACAGAAGCGAAACTGGAGGATCACTTCATCGTCTAAAGAACTGGTGTAGAAAAGCTCCTCGGACTGCAGAAGCCAGCAGCTTATGAGTATCCAAACAGACTGTAGGAGGTGCCCTAACATTCCAAGAAGCTTCCCGGCATAATAATTTCTTAAAACTGGATTACCATACCTCCCCCCCCCCATGGTACAATGGGAAATGAAATTGTAGGAGGGTGGGCTTGTGATTGCTAAAAGTAGACAGTACCTTGGTGAAGTTCTCAGTGCCCTCATGAAATAAACTACAGTTCCCAGATGTCCTGGTGAGGAATCCATGACAGTTAACTGGGTTAAAACCATGCTTTACATTTTCCATGAATATATATATATATATATTATATATATATATGCCCTTGCTCCCCTGCCTCTTTGCAAAAACCCTTTTTCTTCTCTTCCCTCAATCTTCTTCTTTGCTCACTCGCTTCACCCAGCTCTGTGCCTTCTAACATCTGGAAAAGAGAGAGCGGCGCGTAGGAGGTTTCTGGACCTTGGGCAAGGAGCCAGTTAGCAAAGAGAGGGAGACTCAAACAGTCCCCAAACTGGAGGTGCCCTAAAGGCCAGATCACCTACAGGGCCGTACAGAGCTGGTCATATGCCCAGGCCAGATGGGAAGTGTGTGCCCCCCATTTCAAAAAGGGAGGACAACATGGCCACCCAAGGGGCGTGCCCACCAACATGTCCGTTCTACGTAACACCTTCATATTAAACCTGTTCTGCAACACCTCAAGGCACCTATATCCCCGCCCCGCATGCGGCATATGGCCCTCTGGAGCTTGTAGTCTGACCGTGGTATTCACAACGGATGGCTCCTGCGCTGTTTCCGCAAGGCGGGCTCCTTACTTCTTGATGGCCTGCTTATGCTATGGAAGCAGTAGCGGAAGCTGGGGGGGACCTCTTCGTCGGAGTGCCCCCTCAAAATCGTGGGCCCCAGGCCAACTGGCCCAACTGCCCCCCCCCTCTGCATGGCCCTAATCACCTATCACCAGCCTGCGCAGCTCAAGCCTCTGCAATCCAGGCTGGACTGTGCTACAAGCAGAGAACAAGCTGCAAGTAGCTCAGCAGAGCCAGCTCCAGTTTCGGAGGACCCTTGGCTGAGACACCCTCCATGGCCCCCTTCCCTCAGTGAGTCCGCCTTCTCCCCACCACCTCTTCTTTCTCATCACCGCTACCAATGGCTTGCTGGGCAGGCAGCAGAGAGCCAGGGAGCCAGGAGGCAGGGGCATTTCCTGGTCCTCCTCCTCTGCCTGGGCCAGAGCAAGAGGCAGGTAGCCAGCAGATTTGCGGCCAATCTCATGCATGAGAAAATTCCTTCCAGAACCCAGCCCCTGGTATGGAAACCTGTTCATTGTCCACCTAGCCATTTGCGTTTGAATGAAGTTCCGCACGAAATAATGTTGGGAATAGTGATTTCGAAACATGCGTTTCTCTGAGAACTCAGAAATCACACTGTCACATCAGGCTCTCTACACGATGGATCCATCATACTTCTAAGGTGTCCACCACATTCACAATTTCAGAAGGTGGCAAAGAGGGACCCCCTTGTTCCAGTACTTCAAATAAAAATACAATTGGGAAAGTAATAAACTGATAGAGGGAGAAACAATATGCCCATTCAGGGCCCATCGGAACAAAGATTATTAGCAATTCATGCCAAACGCCTCTCACAAAGGGTGCTTGAAGTATGCAACATTTGGCAAAGACATGGTGAAAGGAAGCTGTGTTACCAGTTCAAGAGGTCACTGTCTCAATATTGTTGGCCAGAAAATCTGGCCAGAAAAGCCACAGAGCTGGCAGCCATATCCCTGCCCTGGGATCCACCCCCAGCAATGCCCACTGGCTAAACCCGAACCGAAGCTACTGGTGACAGACAGAGAAACAATGTAGTGGGGACCCCGGAGCAACTAAAAAAATCATGGCAAAACCTCAACACGAAAAAGCAGTTTCAGGAGTAAAAGCCCAATGTAGCTGCAAGTTGGTGACTGCGTCATATAAACAACACGGTGCCACTGCACTGCCACAACAGGGTAAATAGGCCATATAAACATCTCCCCCCCAAGAGAAATGCTTTTGGCTGTGATTTGTTGCTCGTAGAGTTATGGGCATTTTGCTTCCCAGGGTCTGACACAGGTTGCTTGTTTGTTCAGCTGCTGTCACACTTGCTTAGAGCTTGTAGGATTTTCTTTTAAATCTCTGCATTCATGTGGATTTTAGATCTTTGGCAGCGACAAGGCAGCAGGTGGGGCAAGGTGACCCTATTTGTGCATCTGTGTCTATTTATAGTTTGCATATGTACATGGACATAAGAATGGATCAGAAGATGAAGATAATCATAGAATAGTAGAGAATTGGAAGGGGCCTCTAAGGCCTTCCAGTCCAACCCCCTGCTCAGTGCAGGAATCCACCTTAAAGCATCCCTGAAAGATGGCTGTCCAGCTGCCTCTTGAAGGCCTCTAGTGTGGGAGAGCCCACCACCTCCCTAGGTCATGGGTTCCATTATCATACTTCTCTAACAGTCAGGACGTTTTTCCTGATGTCCAGCCGGAATCTGGCTTCCTGTCACTTGAGCCCATTATTCCATGTCCTGCATTCTGGATTGATCAAGAAGAGATCCTGGCCCTCCTCTGTGTGACAACCTTTCAAGTATTTGAAGAGTGCTCTCATGTCTCCCCTCAATCTTCTCTTCTCCAGGCTAAACATGCCTAGTTCTTTCAGTCTCTCTTCATACGGCTTTGTTTCCAGACCCCTGATCATCCTCGTTGCCCTCCTCTGAACAAGCTCCATCTTATTTGCATCCTTCTTGAAGTGGGGTGCCCAAAACTGGATGCAATATTCAAGATGAGGCCTAACCAGTGCTGAACAGAGGGGAACCAGTACCTCACGCGATTTGGAAGCTATACTTCTATTAATGCAGCCCAAAATGGCATTTCCTTATTTTGCAGCCACATCACACTGTTGGCTCATATTCAGCTTGTGATCTACAACAATCCCAAGATCCTTCTGGCTTGCAGTATTGCTGAGCCAAGTATCCCTCATCTTGTAACTGTGCATTTGGTTTCTTTTTCCTAGGTGTAGACCTTGGCATTTCTCCCTATTAAATGTCATTCTGTTGTTTTCAGCCCAGCGCTCCAGCCTATCAAGATCACTTTGAAGTTTGTTTCTGTCTTCGAGGGTATTAGCGATCCCACCCAATTTTGTGTTGTCTGCAAATTTGCTAAGCATTCCCTGCACCTCCTTGGCCAAATCATTCATAAAAATGTTGAAGAGCACTGGGCCCAGGACTGACCTCTACAGTACCCCGCTTGTTACCTCCCCCTAGTTATGAAAAGGTACCATTGATAAGCACCTTTTCTGTAGCCAACTGTGGATCCACCTAATAGTTGTTCCATCTAGTCCACTGTTTGCTAGTTTGCTAATCAGAATGTCATGGGAGCTTGTTTCCCGCATTGGGGAAAGGATGGTACCGCAAGGTGCCATCCTTTCCCCAATGCTGTTTAACATTTATATGAAATGTTCCCCAATGCTGTTTAACATTTATATTAAATGTTCCCCAATGCTGTTTAACATTTATATAAAACCATTGGGAGAGATCATCCGGAGGCATGGGGCAGGGTGCTATCAGTATGCTGATGACACCCAAATATATTTCTCTATGCCTTCGGTAACAGCGCCAGCTAAGGATAGTGTGTCTCCTCTGAATGAATGCTTGGAGGCGGTAATGGGCTGGATGAGGAAAAACAAACTGAAGCTGAATCCAGACAAGACGGAGGTGCTTGCTGTCAAAGGCCGCAACCTGGGTTTGGAGGTGTGTCAACCGGTTCTGGATGGGGTTACACTCCCCCTGAAAGACTGTGTTCGCAGCTTGGGGGTGCTCCTGGATCCGTCGCTCCAAATGACAGCCCAGATAGATGCGACGGCCAGGAGTGCCTACTATCAGCTTCGGCTGATACGCCAGCTGCGCCCCTTCCTAGAGTTGGAAGACCTAAAGATGGTAGTGCACGCGCTGGTAACTTCGAGGCTCGACTTCTGCAATGCGCTGTACATAGGGCTACCTTTGTGCCTAGTCCGGAAACTTCAACTAGTTCAAAATATGGCAGCCAGGTTGGTCACCGGTACATCTAGGAGTGACCATATTATGCCAGCTTTAAAATCGCTCCACTGGCTGCCAATTAGTTTCCGGGCGAAGTATAAAGTGTTGGTCATTACCTTTAAAGCCCTACATGGTTTGGGTCCAGGTTACCTGCGGGATCGCCTCCTCCCATACAATCCGCCCCGCACGCTCAGGTCCTCTGGGAAGAACTTACTGCGGTCGGCCAAGCTAGGCTGACAACCGTTACCCAGAGGACCTTCTCTTCTGCCGCTCCCAGACTGTGGAATGACCTGCCGGAGGAGACTCGTCAACTTAACAGTCTTTTAGAATTTAAGAAAGCTATAAAGACTGTTCTCTTCCGGCAGGCATATCCAGTGTAATTTTTAGAATGTTTTTAGAATGTTTTAGGATGTGTTAATGCAGTTTTAATAATAATTGTCACGTTTTTAATTTGTTTTATGTATTTTATCATGTTGTTGTTCCCCGCCTCGATCCAGACGGAGAGGCGGGTAAGAAATAAATTGTTATTATTATTATTATTATTATTATTATTATTATGTGCCTTCTAGCCAAGCTGGGGCAGCTCTTCTCTGCTCTTCTCTGCTCTTCTCTGCTCAGCTCAGCTCAGCTAGGAGTCAGAAACAGAATGAAACTTCCCACTCACCTACTTAGCTGATGAGAGCAATCAGGCCACACCACTTCAGGTGCAGCAGCAGCTCTCAGGACAGGTCCCTTCAATCACAGCTCTCAGGAGCACATGGTGAGAGCACCCTGTGACTTTGAATAGGCCACCTCCTGGATTTACTGGAGGCCTCTCTCCTCTTTGCCTTGGTCTCCTCTTCCACTACACCTCCCCTGACAAACTCCTGGCTCGCTGGCCACCCTTTCCCCCTGAAACTGCTTCTCTCTCTGTCTGCAACACCACAGCCTAGGTCGGGCTGTTTGTTTGTGGGATCTGGGGTGAGGGAGACCCAATTCGATGCTAGATGAAGGGCCTGTGTTGGAAGTCAGCCTACAAGTAGAGTAAAACAAAGGCTGAAGCCAGGGGTGGGGAACCTTTTTTCCGTGGAGGACCATTGACATGTGGGGAAAGTCAAGGGGGGGCACAGGAGAAGGTGGGCAGAGCGGGAGCCAAGGGGGGGAGCGCATGAGCCAAAGTGGGCAGCGTTTACAGCATTGCAGCGCTCTCTCTGGCTTGATTTGGACGACACGATAATCAACGGGGGTTGGAGGGTGGGGATCAACCGTCTGTTGTGTTGATTATTGTGTTGTGTGTTGGGCAACACACCATGGACACACAACTGAAAGTACACTATTTCAGTGAATTAAACAACGGGGAAAAACAAAGAACTGCTCCGTTGCTTATCCCGAAACCTGTTGATTAAAATGTCATGTGTCGGGATCCCCCCTCTCTCCGTGTACCATTCCAGTCAGTCATAGAGTTCCCCGGCAGGAGTGACCGAAAACCCCCGGCCGCTCCTATACAGCTGGCAGAACTTGAAGTGCATGATGGGATAGGGCTGGGAGGACTGAGGGAGGAGGGAGGGAGGAGCACCAGCCGCCCAGAAGGGCACCAGGACTTTCAGCCGCACGGCGGGGGGAGGGGCACCAGGAAAAAACTCATGGTGAGTGCGCTATTCCCCCCTCTGTTGCCTAAAGTGTTGTCCGAAGTCTCCCTCCCTCTCTTCTCTTTCTGTGACATGCTGTGTTACCCCCCCCCCCCATGAAATTAGGCTGATGGTTGCATATGGGCCTGCAGGTGACAGGCTCCCCCACCCCCAGCTTAAACAATCACAGGTTGTGCTTACTTGCCACTGTCTGATGCAATGGAAATGAGTTTTTGTACATGTCTTTCAGAACTCTCTATTTTCTTCCTCAAAAATTGGGCACGAAAGAGGAGGCGACTTGACTGTGTTGAATCCTGAATAAGCAAAAAAGGATGAGCTCCAAATATGACACAGTGTAGCCTCCTACTCTATACCCTCTTTTTATTGTAGGGTGACCCTATGCAAAGGAGGACAGGGCCCCTGTATCTTTAACAGTTGTATTGGGAAGGGCATTTCAGCAGGTGTCATTTGTATGCATGCAGCACCTGGTGAAATTCCCTCTTCGTCACAACAGTTAAAGCTGCAGGAGCCCTGTCCTCCTTTCCATATGGTCACCCTAGTTCTGAAGCCATATTAAACTAATACGTGTTGTAAATGCAAATCGTTTCCCCATTTTGGAAATGCTGATGTTTTCTGCCACAAGAATCACAATAACCCCAGAAAGAATAGGATGTTCGCTGCATTAGAGATTAACCTGCTTAACCAATATAAGCGCCTTAAAGTCAAATTTGCCGGGACTAAGGTGATATTGGCAAGTGTTTAGTGGACTTCAAAGGCTTGGCACTTGTATTTCTTATTCCGAGTTCCTATCACAGACGCGCCCAGGCTGGGCCAAATGATCTTAACAAAGCAAGAAGAAGCCAATGCCGGAGCAAGAATCCTGGGTTTTGTTTTGCACAGGCCACAGCAATACTGGGATTGTAAGTAGACTGACCATATGAAAAGGAGGACAGGGCTCATGTAACTTTAACTGGTGTAGAGAAAAGGGAATTTCAGTCAACGGGGCTGTGAAAAACTTCTGCCTGGTACTCAAACCATTTAGGTGAGTCATTTAAAAAATCTTATATTATATTACATATTGGAAAAGACTAAATTTTCCTCCATCTGAGGCACTACTAAATGTTTTATTATTTCTGTTGTTTATTTTTAGTGATTGGGCCAGTGAAGAAGACACTTTTGTCAAAACGCGTTTAGCCAGAATCATAAGAGCCTTGTTTTCACTTTGTTATTATACATATGTATGTTGAATAGTGTTTTTTTGGTGATAAATATATTTTATTAGTATTAAAATTTATTACATATTTTCTCCTTAACTTTTTTTGTTTTGAGGATTTTGGTTAAGGTTAGCACCTTGTTGTTTGTGTGTACACTCTAGTATAGTGCCTGCAACTTTAACTGTTGTGATGAAGAGGGAATTTCACCAGGAACTAATTGCATACAAATGACACTGGCTGAAATTCCCTTTTCTCTACAACTGTTAAAGTTACATGAGCTCTGTCCTCCTTTTCATATGGTCAGCCTAATTGTAAGTGATCCATATTACACCATAGCTTTCCCTGCAGCATTGCAAGGGATTCCAGAGGGAAATCTCTTGGAATGTGCACTTTCCCTTTAAAGCATTTTTACCCAGCTCTTCAGCCAAAAAGGCTCCAAAGCAGCTTACAGAACAATAAAAAACAAGTCAGTCCCTACCCTCTGATTTATAATCTAAGACACATGACACAAAAGGAAAAAGGAATGGGGAGGGAGGAGGAAAAGAAACAAACACAGGCACCAGTTCGTAAAGTTACAGTTCATATAATGACCTTTAAAGGTGCCTCTAAAATAAGGATGGGAAGACTTTGGGCTTGCAGGATATAGTGAATTTTACCACCAATCGGAAATATACTCTGCCCTCTGCCCCACAATCAACACTGTCTATTTTTACACTGTTGCTATTTTTATATAATTGAGAATCAGAAACCCGTGATGATTTGCAAATTATCCAGAGATTTACCAGTAGATCCTGTCCTGAAGAGCCTTAAGATATGTTTTTAAGCTATAAGATATGATCTAAAGATATGATCAGGCTTGCCTGTCAATTAAAGAATCATGGAAACTGTCTAAACACTCGGGAAGTCCTGGGGTGGCTGCACAGTGGTGCAGCGTCGATTATACGATTCTGCTGCAAGCGCGCACCCACCCCTGGGCTTTCTGTCGAAGCTCCAGAGAAAAAAAGCCGGGGACAAAATGCAAGGAAGGTGGCCTCCTCTGTAAGGCAGCCACACATATTATGGCATCAATTCAAAGATTCCTCTGTATACTTCTGCCCACGTGGAGCAATTTCCCTCGACATCTGTAGCCTCCCATTCCCCCCAAGATCCTCCCAGAGGGTCAGAGAGGTCAGCACAATGGGCTGGAGACAGGCAACCCTTCCTATATGATTGGATACACCTTCCATTTGTCCAGCGGCTGCCCTGCCTCTCCTCACAGTCAAATAAGTTTTCCACATGGTTTGCGCTCATTAGAACCACACCTGGGAAAATCCTAGAAAATGAAAGGTTTTCCAGACATGAAAGCCCTGTGGATGCAGAGAGCTGTATGATTTTGGCTTAGAGCTCCATCGCACCTAATTTCCCCCCCTGGTTTGCCTCCACCTGAAGAGCTGCTCTTCCGCTCTACTCCACCCCTCCCCCTTTCTCCAACCAGTCAGGTTCTGGCAGATGAACACTTCAACCAGACCACCTTTCTCCCAGGCAAAAATGGAATGACCCTTTAGTCTGGCTCTTAGGGGACATCAAAGGAGTACAATCCTGTCTCTGCAGAGATTCGGGCCTTGTGTGATTTTTAAAAAGGCTTTGGAGCCTGGGATGCAAGGTTTGGGTTTTAGATTGAGGCTTGGAGCCAGCTGCTGGGAGAGATCGCTTTTCCCTGCCAGGATCTGATGCAATCCATTCAAGCCAACAGCAAGACTCCCATCACAGCACATGCCCCCAATTCCTTTAAAACTACATGGAGCATTAAACGCGCATTAAAAGTGCTTAGGGAAAATAATCCAGACTTTAGGCATTCTAGGAAAAGATGGGAAAGGCTGGGGAAGAGGCGGGGTGTCAGCAGGACAGGCAAGGCATCATGTGAGTATTGTGCTGCAAATCTGCACACCAGGCATGGTGAGAGTGCACGAAATTGCTGGTGTGATGGAGCTCTTAGTCATATTGCTGGGATGGAAGAGGCTAGCAGGCTGCTTGGCAGAGGGCAGCAATGATATCTGGCCACTATTGGTATGGACACTTAAAAAAAAACCTAGCCAGAGCAGAACAAGGCAAAGGCAGGAAAACTGGCCTCACAAACGATCTTGCCCCAACCCCCAGCATTTCTAGGTCACGTATGGAACGCTAAATTTAGCAACATCAATCAAATCAGAACGACATGTAATCAAGAGCTCCGGATCAGGCAAATGATAACTGAGTTACCAAGTATGCAAGCATGTTCCAGCCCAGGTATGACCTAATCACCAGTCCAATTGCAAGACTGGGAATTTCCATCACTTTGGAAAAGGTCATGACTTGGACTAGCTTTGGGCCTAGCAATCCCTTGATTAACTTCCCTTTGACACAGGCCATGGCCTAACCCTCACCTTTTGTTTTCATCTGGAATGAGGCTACTGGAGTGTTTTCCTTTGGCCCCTTTGTGTCAATGTCATGTTGGTCCTGACACCCATTGTCCCTTGTAAGCCTTTGTCAGAAGGGTATTATGAGAAACCCGTTAGTCCTGCCTGCTTCCACTGGCCCTCATCAGCCCGGAGAGAAATGAGTAAGACGCAGAATACAGTGGTTCTACCACCACACTCTGCTACGTTTTGCCCAGGTTTCCCAGGGGCGAGTTGCTTAGGTCCTTGTTGCCAAGGCAAAAATCTACTGCAACTTCTCTTTGAAATGGACCTCTTTTTCCCTCGCTGAGACCACAGGAGTTTCAGCATACCCCAGTCTTCGGCTTCAGGAATGGGTTTATTGAAATTTAGAGAAAGGTACCTTTTAAGCCCTATCCTGTCTTCTCTACTCTATGCCCTCTTTTATTGTATATTGTGCGACTGTGATATAATTCTGTCTATCCTTTAAACATGATTTAGTTGGAAGCCCAGCCAATTTGGGCACCTCTCTTGTCCCTTCTCCACCACACTGTGGTAAAGCCACTCTCTCTGGGGAAATTGACTTGATGCACAATGTGATATTGAGTCAGCCCATTAACAATACAGAACCATAAGACCTGCTCAGTCCAATCTGGATGATCCACAGTGATTCCATGCACTACAACCCTCAGTTTAGCCCCCCCCCAAAGGATTCTTAAGCTAATTTCCCCATCATTCAAACACAGTGCATGGATCTTCACAGTATCCATCTCTTGACTGTATGTAGCAGTTCGCCCTGAAGGTTTTGCTCATAAGCAATGAAATTAGTCACTGGTATTTTAGGATTTCTGTAATGAACACCCCACCTGACCACTTCCCCAAGTAATGATTGCACATTTTTAATTCTTTTGTGCTTAATAAATTCCCCATTTTTAAAGAAACCTCTTATTGTGTGTATCATTGGGCCCCCTCCTGCAAAGATGTGCTATTGGCAAAGCTAAAACATCCCTTAATGGATGCATGTTTCAGAACATGTGCAAGTTTACACACATGTCTAGATAGCCCATGCAGTAACAAGGGGGCTGTCGATACTCCTTCAAAGCCCTGCGGTGGCTGTGAAGTGGCACTGAATCGGTTATATGACGCAGTCACCAATTTGGAGCCACAGCGGGACTTCTTCCTGAAGCTGCAGTGCAAAAAAGCCATGGACTTATCCCGAGCTTTTCCTTGGGAGTGAAGTAACCATGGCTCTTCCTGATTGGCTGCCAGACACCCGGAAGAGCGTGGGGGGTGGCTGGGATCCAGAACCCGGAAACCACACACTCCCTGCCGGCGTGGGGATTTCCTGCCCTCACCCCACAGCAGTGATAACGGTTGGGTTTTAGTGGCAAGGGCTGACAAAGCAGCACCGTGAAGACAGGGCCAAGGGGCAACAGCAGTGTATTTATTTGCGCTTCACGTGTGAAAATGCCAGTGGAGAAAGGCTGGGGGGGGGGGGGGGGGAGAAATGCCCCCCTCTTTATAAATGCAGCACACCTTTCCACTTCCCTTAGCAATCTCCCTGTCATGTTTCAAGCATCCTCTGCACACCACAGGCTGCAACTCTCCCCCAAAAGTAGACTGGAAAACACTCCTCCAGTTCTCACGTTTTATTTCCACATCCTGGATTATTGAAAGGTGCCAATGACTCCTCTCTCTCTCTCTTTCTCTCTTGGGCATGCCCCGCCCCAAGTCACACAGCTCTGCCCCCGGAGGTGGGCCTAATGTCCCCTCCCCCATCATCCCCCTGCCCGGGTTCCAACATGAAAATGATTTCCTATGGAAAAATGGCTTCTGTTTTTCCTGGCCATCCAGCTTGACCCTCCCATACCTGCCATAGGATGATGACATTCCAGGTACTGCTAGGGAGAACTCCTATGGGGTGGGAGAGAGGGATGCCCTGGCGAAGGAAGCACCTGTTCTTATGCCCTGCCGGAGAACGTAAGGACGGGGTGGCATTGTTGTCTTACCGTTGCAGGATTTTTCTTTCTTTCACCATTTCCCTCCCTCCCACTGATTTCATTGGGAAGGAAACAAGCTGCACCAGCTCTAGGGCTGGCATATTCCCCCCTCCCCACTCCAGTGGCATGTCAGAGGAATGGGAGGGTTTGGGGTCCTGTAGGCCCATAGCCTCCCCACCCTTTTTGCTATCTCCAACATTGGAGCTCTGCCGTCAAAGGAGCACTGGCTGTGGATTTGGCTGCGGCCTCCCTTCTCTTGCTAGAGAAGGAGATCTGACAAATCCTGGGATGCCCTACCAGTGGGGACAGGATTGCAGTCTAAATGTTAGGCTAGTTAGGAGCTATCATCTTGTATGATTTGATATGCTGTTTCTTTGCTTGACTAGAATATCTTGGTAAACCCAATTTAGGCAGGATCTACACTCCTGCTTTAATTATAACAGTTTTGACAACTGTTGGGGCCCAGGACACGCTCTGGTGTAGATCTAGCCCTAAACGTCCTTGAATTTGGACCCACTGACTTGTGGAGTGCACAGATCTCTCATGGCGCCTTCCCAATCCTTCCATGCTACTGAGGGAAGGAAAGCAAAGGCTCCTCATCCAGCAGAGACTGGAGGGGGTGGGTGGAGGACCCATGCTGCTTCTACATCCCTCTTTCCGATGCCAGGAAGATGGAGATACTTGCACTCTGAGCTGGCCTTGATTTCAAGTGATTCGATTGGACAGAATCAGATGTGGTGGCGGCCTTTCCTGTGCAGGATTTGCTTGTGGACCAACAGAGATGCCTGCCATGGTCCCAATGACCCTTCAATCAGTTTAAGTTATTGTCCCACTAAAGCGAACTACTCTCCCTTTGACAAACGTTTTAGTAGATAAAATATCCCCAAAGTTCACATCATGGTGTCTGATTTTGGAGTAAAGGAAGATGGGGATCATGTTTATTAAATTATTTATACAAATAACTAAAGAGCAAGGCCACCCACCCACCCACCCCTCACTTTCCATCAGGCCCAGAAGCTTAACTTGTCAACTGGCATATTAGCTGCTTGCTTGTATTTTGACTGTGTATTTGCAAACACAAAAACACCCAACAAAACTGCCGACTATGGAAGCAAACAAAAAACAAAGGAAGACATTTAAAAGGAAAAGGAGGGGTGTCTTTCCCTTTCTTTTCCGCAGCTTAAGGCCTAAGCCGATCTGTCTACGCGCAACATGTAATCTTGGCTGCCTGCCGGCAGCTTTGTTGGGATCCTTGAGGCACCGTCTTCATTGTATCCACAGGAAGCATCATCATCCAATATTGTGTGAATGGATGATCTTAGGAGTCATTTTACAGGTCTTTCCTCTCTGGAAACCTGCTTATATTGGGTCTCTGACTGGGGTCACCCATGGAAACAAAGAGTCATTTGCTAAAGCTACAGGGAGAGGGCTTCATGGAGCCGTGGAGGGCAGGAAACAAATCCTTGTTATTTATTCACTTTTGGGACCTTGTTTGTTTCCAGCCAAAGAAACAAGGAAACTGAAGCTAAGCTGTGTTTGCCAGGTACAAGACACACCTGGAGGAACTAGAAGGTCTGGGAAAGTCCATTTTTGGTTACCCAAATCAGTCCACAGGGAACCTTTCCCATCTTAAATGGAGGATTCAGAAAGGGGCAAGTTAAATATTTTGGAGCCTAGTTCAATAAAGCAAACTGTAAGGGGTGGATTATTTATTTGAATATTTATTATAATTGAAACCACAGATTGTTTCTAAAAACATTATATTTAGTGGGTGGGGGTATTCAAAATGTCTTCGCCGCCCTTTTGGGGTTTTTGGCACCTACTAAAACATGCTTCTTCCAACAGACATTCCCAGGAAGGTAATCTTGTCTTCTAGACATCACTTAGAAATTAATTTAATATAGGTGATTAATAAATATCATTAAATGAAATCAATAAAGAGCTGCCCTTGATCTGCAAGGGTTGCACAAACAGCCTCAGACATTCACACTTGAGAAGTACCACTCTGCCAAAAAGAGCATTGTTAGATTATACGATCACAATATCTTAGGGGTCAGCCACACATCGGGGGAATTTCTCACTGATGTGAGGTAGTGGCACTCTTGTCTCAGCTGCAGAACCTTTGGTACTCTATGATGTACTTTTTGATGACTTACTGAAGCTGAGATCCAGTCATTAGAAGACCATGGATTCCTATTGCTCGTGTAAATGGAGAGATCTTTTAATGGAATAAAGGTTTCCTCAAATAACATGTGAATTAGACATTGGAAGTGGAAAGTAGCCCCATGGCTCCATTCAGTTAAACCCACTACCATCTTATAACAAAAGCAGCTGCCTATAACTAAGCTTTTAAACTAGGCTTTTAAATCCAGGTAGGTTTCCATGTTTCGTAGCTCATGTTCATTCATTCAAAAGAGAAGTCAAATGTTTAAATGATGGAAACACGTAGAAACCATTTAAAATGCAGTTCAACCTCTAGGAAGACCTCAAGGTTGTCCGAATGCTTCAGTAAAATAGATTTAAAGGAACTGTTGGAATTAGATGTTTCAGAACTGAAAATGTGTGGTTTCCATGTTATCAGGTTATCAGCTCATGTTCTCTTGAGTAGCTTTTCCCACCACTGTACCTCAGCTCCCTTCTGCCTACTTCATGCATTTGATAGAATAGGCGTCAGCTTATGAAATTTCAAACCCCAATGAACTAGATAGTCCTTTCAATTCTAATGGCGTTCAACCGTAATGGTACATCTATTACATAAATCTTTGCATGATTTTGCATAGAAATAAATAGGTATGAACAACATTTTATCAAGGATGGCTCAACAGCAGAGTTTGATGGATTAAACCTATGTATCTAAATGTTTCAACATAAACTAGAAAAATTAGCAAAACAATTTACAGGAAAGAAATATGTCCGTCTCTCTTTCCACTCATCTGTAAAAGTTGACTACATCCTTCATTCTTGAAGACAGATACTCATCTTTTTCCCTTTGCTTGAAATCAAACTAGACAACTTTTTTTTAAAAAATTAAATAATAATCTCTAGGCTGTTTTAGAGGCGAGTCTACGGGGAGCAGATGAGGCGGGGGAGAAAAGCCAAATGCAGATTCAAATGCACCATGCAAGAAATGCGCATCTGAAATAGCAATATGATTCAATATTGATCCAAAATGCTATGCTGTTATACACCTGGTCACTGTGCAATTCTAAATGTGGATGATCAAGTTTCAATATGATTCTACATTGAGTAGTTTTCTGTCACATTGTCCAGCCAAGTCTTCTTCCTCTCCTTTTTCAACCCTCCAAAAACCTAATGCCTTGAGGCAACGGCTTCGAAGGCTCCCTTCAAAACTCCACAGTTGCCAGCTTTCCGCCAGCTGCCCGTCTTCTGAAAGGGCCCACGTCTCTGGAAGGAGACAGAGCCTTTTCAGAGGTCTCCAAAATCCTCTTTAGTCTGACATTTTAGATCCATCCAGCTATGTCATTCCTCTGTGCATTTTAGCTAGGTTCTAAATACTCAGTCTAATTTTTACTAATTTGGGAGATTCAGCTACATCCGCCCAGTCCCCCTTAGACAGAATGTAAAAATACTTTGTTATAAAGGCAAATCAGTTTCCACAGCATGTTAACCTTCACAAAACCTTCAACTAGAATACAAGTATGTTAGAAGAACTCTCAAATGAAACCCTAAAAAGAGATTGAAAATAGGTGGGATGTTTTCCTACCTGGAAATGTTTGGAGCTTTTCCCCCATTTTTTCTGGCTGTAGAAATGTTCACGGGCAACACAACCCCCTTCCTCCACGCAAAAGACCCCAACCAAAACAGCAAGAGCAACAAAAAGGATACCTTCTAACTTATTTTATAAGACCCTGTCTGGTTCAACTCCACAGCTGAATAAGCAGATTATAGGGCATAGGAAGCCCTTTTCCTTTGCCCTCAGCTCTCATGACATGAAGTTACCAAATCAACATGATTCCTGTGAAGAGGTGGGCCTGTTGGTGACTCTGTGCGTGTATGAGGGTGTGTGTGTGTGTGTGTGTGTGAGAGAGAGAGAGAGAGAGAGATGTGGGGGAAGGGAGAAAGACAGGCAGAGAAGACAGGAACAATAGGACCTTTTAAAAAGTATAGATAATCCCCTCACAACCAGAAATGTTAAACATGTCAACACGCACTGCAAGTATGCTGATGAAGGGCCTTCAACAACACCACAAAAGACAAATGAATGGACAAACGAACCCAAAGAATTCCGCCCAGATACACCTCTCAATTCAAGGAATGCTAACAATGGCTGAATCAACCCAAACTGATGATATATACCTGAGTACTGAGAAATGGTTGTTCATTTCAATGTCTCTGTTGGGAGGAATTATACTGCCTTCAGCATATTTTCCAAAAGAGAAGGGTGGTGCGTATTGGTTTCTAAGGGAGCCCTACTCTCTTAGGTTGGCTTGGAGTCTGCCTTGGGTTTCTCCAACTTTCAGCATCCGTCAGATGAAGAGAGACATGGTTGTGTCACATACGTAAGAAATTAGTAGTTCCTCTGAATGGCTTAGACATTATCTAACCAGAGGGTGGAGATTTCACAGAGCTTGTGCGGCTCAAGCTCTCTTCTCCTCTGCAGCATCCAAATTGGGACTAATCATCTCCCTTTGCAATGAGATGTGCAAGCTATTCCTGTGTGCCACTTCAGACTTTGCAAAGAAATTGAGAAAATAGGAAGTCTTCATTCTGTTTTGTACATTAAGGATCGGTGAAGACTTGAAATTCCAGGAAGGTAAGATTAGGATCTCAGTCATTAGTAGAAACTTTGTAAGTAATATGTTGGACCTTTGGTCTGCAATGCCAGGCAAAAAGGGTACAGCATCAGCCCATATGAGACTTGGGCTGGAATCTATAGGATCGGGGTGCAGGTTGTAGGATCGACTTTCTTGGAGATTTTCAGGAATTGCTTGGACCAACATCTGCCAAGGATGACTTGCGGATGATCTTCTTATTCTAGGAATTTTTCATGACATATTTCTATCTCTATCTCAGACTACTGGGGGAAATACAAAACTGCCCCACCCCAGACATACACAGTAAGAGAACACCAGGCCAGGTGGTAGATTAGTGCCCCTAGGAACCCACCATTACTTTTTTCTGTGCAAGTGAATGGCTGCCATCCACTCCTGGGGGGGGAAGTGAAGTGCCCCTTTTCCCCTAGCATGGGTGGCCCAAAGGGCACTGAGCAGGACCTCAAAGGAAAGAAGGGTAGGAGTGTTCCTGTGTGAAGAACAAAGAGACATGCTGCCCCCCTCCAGGGGTCCTTTCTAAAGTCACCCTCTCTCTGCCCCCACCTGTCCTAATGATGGGCATTGTGCTAACGAGTCTGTAAAGCCGAAGCAAAGTTCCTTACTGAGAGAACCATGGAAAGCAGACAAGTATTTTGGTATGTAAGATGCTAAGCTTTACTAAGGAGCTTAAGGACTGGGCTGTAGGGAATAGACTGCAGTGAACAATTTTGTTTTGGCCCCAAAATCAGGCTAGGGGGCTATCTAAACGCACGGAAAGCCCTGGGGTGGGTGTGCAGTGATGCTGCATTGGTTATACAATGCAGCACCCAGCTTGCAGCCACCCTGAGGCTTTCCAGAGAAGCTGCAGAGAAAAAAAGTCAGGGATTTACCCCGACTTTTTTCTCCAGAGTGAGTTGAGTACAGTGCCATCTATCCTAGCTCTGGAGTCGCAGCAGAGGTGTGGCCAGGCAGATGGTGACTCCTGATTGGTCACTGTCCGCCTGGGCAGAGAGCAGGGGGCGGGCCTGGTGAGCCTAATGGCCGCAAGAAACTCTGCGCTGCCTCTCTTCATTTAGATTATTCGCAGCCACTCTGCACTAGCGATATCGTGGGGTTTGGCAATGGAGCGGCGTCACCTCAGCGCCATGAAGAAAGCCCCTTGGTGAACCCAGCCATTCCCAGTCACTCCCAATGATGGTGATGTGAAATTCTGCATGATATTAAAATGGTAACCCATTTTTTTAAAAAAAAATCTTATAGAAACTGTTCTTTTCACCTCTCTGTTTCCTTCTGAAATGAATGTTTTGTCTGTAATGTCTACATTTCACTTTTCAAGCAATGGTGGATATCTGGCTTTTTAGTTCTCTGGTAGCACAATGTGATTGGCATTGCCAAGGCTAATCCAAGCACATCTCCACCTTGTTGAGAAATCCCTTTCTATAGTGCTTCTAAAGATATTTTTTTAAACTCAGAAAATCTCTGAGACAGATTAGACATACCCCCCGCATCATCCCCTGCCAATGCCCTGGCGACCATCTCCCCAACTCTTTTCTAAAGGCACACACAGAGGAACACTGGAAGAAGATGGCACCCCTGACTTTGCTTTTTCCTAAATCATGGGGGGTAGTAAAGGACCCAACCCTTAGATTGTAAGCTACCTGGGGCAGCAACTTGTTTTTTTATGTTACTATAATAAGCACAGTGTGTACTGATGGTGACCTATAAATAACAATGGTGATCCTAACGACTTCTTTGCCTTTCCTTTTCCTCCTACTCACTAGTCCTGCTGGTGGTGTCATTTCCATTCTCATAGCCGATCCTCCCTCCTTCATCTGTATCCGACCGATCCTGCTGCTCAAACTGTGTTTCATCTTCGCCATTTTTGTCCCGGCTGGATGAGGATCTCCTCCTGCGCCGTTTCCTCCTGTAGCCACGAGGCACTGGCACCCCAATGTAGATGGAATGGTAGTCTGCTAGGGAGATAAAGTGAACCAACAGAGAGAGAGAGAGAGAGACAGACAGACAGACAGACAGACAGGGAAGGCAAATTCATAAAAAAAATGTTTTGGACTCTCTCTGGCCCTTATCACACCTAGCGGTTCCCCCCAGATTGCTTCTGCGGGTTCCCCCTCCATTTCCTATACGCATCTAGCATTTTGAATTACATGTGGTTGGGATTGCTGTGATACCTCAACTTGGCCTGTTGAACTTGCCTGAAACAGACTTTGCCCATTCAGGGTTAAATCGAAACAGAAACGAAAAACAGAGCACTCAGGGCGCGAGAACAGTGCGAGGGGACGACATCATGTGAGTCCCGCGCTGAAGAAGTGGATCAAAGTCGCGGTGGGTGTGAAAACCGTCCGTGTGATAACTGCCTCTGTCTCTCTGGCATGGTTACATCCTCTTAATCATGCCCACTTTGAGCTACGTTACGCTCAATGGAACGTCTCTGTGGGTGAGCATAGAACCAAAGCTACAGGTGATGAAGTACAGTTTGGTCTGTTTCACATGTGGCAATAGGCACATGGCAGGTGCTCGAAGCAGAGGTCTGGGCGTGACTCCAGTCCACGTGGGAAGTTTCAGTTGAAATGATTTCAACCATGGGAGGGCAGCCTCTCTCAATGGAAAAACCACATTGCACTGCCACGACCATGGCCTCTGCAACCATGTGGGAGGCTGCTTCACACAAAATGTGTGGGTGTGAGGGTTGGCTGTGGCTGCCCCATTCTTTGGCTCTCAGATGGTCTTGAGATTCCAACTGCTTTGGAAAAAATAATATCTGGATTGTGCAGGAAATGAAGGGATCCCTTGTCCAGGAAAGAGTTTGCATTGACCCAGCTGCGCCTGATCAAAGGGTTTTCTGATCACAGCTTTTGGCAAAACACATTTGGGCAGCCCTTTTGACATCCTATATATTTTTAGAAAACGACTATCTTGGATCTTAGCAAGCCTTCTCTTGGGCAGGATAGGGTCCATGATTTGGGGCAAATGTTCACATGTGAAACCGAGAAGGCGTATTCTGTGGACATGGGATGTGCCACACCAAAAGGCATGTAAGAACTGGCAAAGCTTTGCTAATGACAGCCGTGCATCTGAACAAGGGAGAAGCACCTGAGAGTCGCCTTACCTTCTTCATCATCATATCTCATTCGGGAGCTGCTGAGGCCTCTCTCACTCATGGCATCATCATCATCCATCATGGCCAAGCAGGGAGCACTTAGAGAGTACAAAGAGGAGAAACAATTGAAGTGGTCTGTAGTATTTAAAAAAGAGCATACCTGCCTGTTTTCTAGGGATGTGCAGGGACCCCCCGGATCGGATCGAGACCTGGATCGGGATCTCCAATTTTGTCCCGGATCGGACAAAATCGGAGGCCCCCGGACTGGATCGGGCCCGATCCCGATTCGAAAATCGGACGTCCGATTTTCGGATCAGCCGCCATTTTTGTTTTCCCCATAGACTTGCATTGGGGGAAAGAAAGCTTTCCCCCAATGCAAGTCTATGGGGAAAACATGGTGGCGGGTGGGTGAGTGGGGGCCTAACTCCCCCTCCCCCTCATGCTTCTTACCTTGTGGGGCCGTCTGTTGCGGATAGCCCCGGCAGGTAAGCCCCCCACCCGCTGTCCTCTTCCATCGGCGGGTGCCTGCTGGTGCCCACCAATGGAAGCAGACAGCCCTGCCAGGTAAGCCCCCCCGCTCCTTACCTGGCAGGGGGTCCTCCTCCTTCCGTTGCCGGCTCTAAACTACTGCGAACTAGGCCTCGCAGCCTAGTTCGCAGTAGAGCGCCAGGTGATGTCCAACTTGTGCAATGAAAGTAAAGATGGGATTAACTAAAAAGAATGATTTTGGAAGAATTTGGGCTATGTTTCTAGAATATGTTTTAGAAAAGGGGAGAGGTTATACACCGTCTAAAGAATCAATGCAGTTTTGGAAAAATTTATAAGCAATAGGGTTAGAAGGTCTCGGGGGGTAGGGAGCACGGGGGTTGTTGAGGCTTTTGTATTGTGTATTGTTATGTTATATGTTGAAATTAATAAAATTACTTTTTTTTAAAAAAAAAGCGGGGGCCGAGAAGCAATGGTAAGGAAATGCAATTTTCCCTGTGTGATGACGCTCTCAGTATGTCATCAATGTCCTCAGGCACCAGAGGTGGGTAACCACACCTCTTTCTCCAAATGGCTGTTAACATTTGAGAATCCCAGGAGAAGGAGGTGAGGGGACCCAAGTAGCGTGGAAGCGCTTTATTGTTTATACGACGCAACAGCCACCTCGTAGCCATCGTGGGGAGTTTCTGCGAAGCTGCAAAGCAAAAAAGTCAGGGATTTACCCTGACTTTTTTTCTCCAGAGCAAAGTGAGTGCAGTGCATCTTCCATCTATCCTCGCTCCGCAGTTGCGGCGGAGGCATGGCTGGGCAGATGGCGACCCCTGATTGGTTGGCATCTACCTGGGCAGAGGGCAGGCCTGGCTACTCAAAACCCCATGCTTTCGCTGCTGCGTCACCCCTTCCCCGCAGCAGTGAAAGCACGGGGGGTTGTTTATTGGACAGGGATGGCCAACTCAGGGTTGAATGCAGCCTGTGAAACAATCTTATTGATGCCCCCGGCCTCCTCTAGCTGTCACAAATTGTATTCAAGATGTGGTGAAAGGTTCTGCAAAACCACACCGAATAAAATCCACTTTAGGAAAGTAGCTGATTGACACTGCAACCCCATGTACACTTCCTTGGGAGGAAGCACCATTGAACTCACTGACTGACTTCTGAGTAAACATGCAAAGTGTTGGGCTGTTAATTATTTATTCACAAAGAAATAATTGGAAACCCCAGCAAGATCACCCTCCCCCCCCAAAGGCAACCTCTCTTCACCAGGGTTTGGAATGTCTCACTTCAGGACACCCCCGGGGTCTCAGAGGGCAGGATGCTCCTTCAGACACTTAAAAAAAAACACCCTAGCAGGGCAGGAGAATTCTTCCTCCTGACCTCTAGTTTTGCACGTAGAAGGGATTTCTTTCAGGGAGAAGAATTCAGTACATGAGGCACCACTTGCAAACTGAAGTAGCCCCCCCACCCCGACAAAAGTTCAGCATCTCTTTTGACAGCTCGTGAGAGGGTTTTTATTAATGGCTCCTGGGAACTCTTATTGTCAATTGATACAACTGTGTGCAAATATGTGTGCAAATTGTTTTTATATTATGCTACAATATTGTATTTTTAATATTTATTTATTTATTACATTTGTATACCGCCCCATAGCTGAAGCTCTCTGGGCGGTTTTCATCTTTGTGAACTGCCCAGAGAGCTATTGGATGGCATAGAAATGGACTATATGGGGGGGCGTGGCTTGCCACCAAGCAAAATGGAGGCATAACTGCTTAGCTCTGCAGACCCCAAGCTCCTTTTAGGCACTGATAACAGCAATCTGGATCTACTCTCCTCCCCTCAGTTGCACCCAGATAGGAGATGCAACAGAGAACAAGTGGGCGATACGGTAAGGTACCGAAACTCACGTTCTGTTCCGATATAGCTGCTGACAGCTCAGAAGGCCTCAGTGAGGAAGAGGGAACTGACATGGCGAAGGGCAGGCTGAAAGCCTCAAAGGGCACAAAACTGACTAACATCCTTGCAGCAGAAATTGACATACCCTCTTTAAGTCAACAACTCAGGGCAGATTTAGCAGAAGATTGGACTGCAGCCCTTAAGAAAGAACTCTCTTCTATACAGATGGCCTTAGGCTCAGTCTCAGCACAACTTGCAGGGATTTCAAGTACTGCTAATGAGGCTATGAACCTAGGCCTTGCACAAGAGTCGAAAATACAAAACCTGACAAAGATAACCAGGGAACTGCAAATTGAGGCTAGAGGAGCAGGAAGACAGGAATCGCCGTTACAATTTTAGGATTCGTGGCCTGCCAGGATCTGAGGAAGGGGAGGATGTAGTGGGATTCCTAATAAAGTGGTTGACAACTCTAAACTTAAAAACTACAGTCAAAATGGACGACATAGAGAGAGCACACAGAACGCTAGGACACAAACCTGTAGAGGGTGCTCAACCTCGAGACATAATAATCAGGTTTGAAAAGTACTGCCTGAAAGAAAAAGTCTTCCAAGAGCTACGAAACACTCGTGATCTTCAGTATAAAGGTAGAAGCCTACAAATCTTTCAAGACATTAGTGCAGGCACCCTGCAGCGAAGATGGCTATTTAAACCTTATACTGAGAAATTGAGGGAGGCAGGAATCGCATATCGCTGGGGATTTCCATTCAAGCTAACAGTAAAATACAAAGGCAGACTCCTCATGGCTTCTACACACGAACAAATGAAGAAGACATTAGCACTTCTTGGCCTGGAAGCCCCACTACCACCTGCACTCAACGATGAAGACCCGCTATCCTACAAAGACATAGCAACTGGATGGAGAATGAAGGAAAAGAAGAAAAAAGGCAAACCCCAGCGACTGGAAACAACTGATCTACCAGACAAGTTGGTGGGCACCGTGGCAGACTGATTTCTCAACCCACAACAGTAATAATGGATTCCCTGCAAAGACAAACATGAGGAAGGGTCCCTTTCAACATTTCCAAACATAAACTGTTATGCAGCTGGGACAACATGGCTGATATGATCACCTATGCAGTTGGGTAATGTGAGAAACTGGAGGCAGGGGAGGTGGGATATAAGTGAGAATAAAATTAATACTATGCTGTTATGTAAAGCTTAAACTAGACTAACAACTGGAGCTGAGGGAGAAAGAGTTAGCACTTCAAAGAATGGGTAGATGGGGTACAATATAGCCCCCCCAAATCCTACCATGGTTAGAGGGAGGGAATCCTCCTCTATAAGCCACAGAACTGGTGGCACAAAGTTGGTATGGTTCAGATTCTGTTTTGGTTTTATGTTTAATTGGTTCGTTAATTCCTGTTCCCAAGGTACATGCTTTAATATGGTTATCCATGGTGACTACGTGGTCACCTCTTGTACACTTAGCTTAAGATATATGCAATGACAGGAGCAACAAGTGGGAGGGATCTTTCCCTTCTAACTCTAAATGTTAAAGGACTCGGTACTCCAATGAAAAGGGCCAGGGTGATAGCAGAACTGAATAGGCATTGTCCAGATGTGATTTTCCTCCAAGAGATGCATAAAAAATCAGTGAATCATAATGTATTAAAAAAAGAATGGATAAGAGATCAGTTCTGTGCCCCTGGCACCACTAAGTCACGTGGAGTCTCTATATTTATTGCCAAGAAATGCCCGTTTGTTAAAGTGGCAGTACTCAAAGACCCAAATGGAAGGTTTATTTTTGTGGTGGGACGGATAGAAGGCAAATTGGTAACATTCACATCTATTTATAGCCCTAACAAAGGACAATTGATGTTCTTGACTGACACTCTTATGTAGGGTGACCAGATAAAATCCAGGTCAGGGCTCATGTCACTTTAACAGTTGTAGAGAAAAGGGAATTTCAGCCAGTGTTATTTGCATGCAATTAGTTCCTGGTGAAATTCCCTCTTCATCACCACAGTTAAAATTGCAGGGGCCCTGCCTTCTTTTATATCTGGTCACTCTAGTATAGTGCCTGCAACTTTAACTGTTGTGATGAAGAGGGAATTTCACCAGGAACTGATTGCATACAAATGACACTGGCTGAAATCCCCTTTTCTCTACAACTGTTAAAGTTACATGAGCCCTGACCTGGATTTTATCTGGTCACCCTACTCTTATGAAACTCCAGAAATTTAAACAGGGGGAAATAATCATTGGAGGGGACCTGAACATGGTTGTGGAGGAATGTCTGGATAGAAACAAAAATAAACAGCAAAAACACTTTGGAAGGCAACTAACAGAATTACTTCAATCCCACCAATTGTTTGATGCGTGGAGGAAAATGCACCCTACTGTCAGAGATTATACATATTACTCAGCCCGGCACCAATCCTATACTAGGATAGATTATGTATTGGTCTCACAAGGTCTTTGGGAGCGAGTACAGGACACACAAATTGGGCTTATAACCGTGTCAGATCATGCTCCAGTTGTGGCAACAATATGCATACAAAATGAGGAAATAAGACCACTTATATGGCGTTTCAATTCGAACTTAGTTACCCATCCAGAAGTAGTTGATAGGCTGAAAGCAGAACTCTCCTTATTTTTTTCGATAAATTCAAATACCCCTAATCTGGGATACAATGAAAGCAGTGGCAAGGGGCCTCTGCATAAAAGAAGCCAGCACTCTCAAAAAGAGGCGCTTAGCAGCTAAACAAACTTTATTACAGGACGTAGCCAAATTAGAGATGATCACAAATGAACTGGGAACCCTAAGGTGTACAGAATTTTGCTGGGAAAAAGGTGTGAACTGGAGGCACTGGAAATAGGCACAATACACACAGCTATGATGCATCTGAATAGAAAATATTATGAGTTTGGGAATAAAAACTCTAGACTCTTAGCATGGGCGTTAAAGAAGCAACAAACAAGAAATATAATACCACATGTAATGGACAGGAAGGGGACCAAACAGACAAATTCTAAGGATATTGCGGCAGCTTTTGCTGACTTTTACAGGAAACTTTACTCTTCAGGCAAACCAGACCTCACCACCATACACCCTTACATAAAGAAAACTGCACCCAGACCCCTCTCAGAAACACACAAAGACCTACTAAACTAACCTATATTGGAAGAGGAAATCAAAACTGCCATACAAAAACTGAAAAATGGGAAATCACCAGGTATGTTCCCCACCTCGATCTGGAGGGAGAGGCGGGTAATAAATAAATATATTATTATTATTATTATTATTATTATTATTATTATTATTTAGCGGGGAATTCTATAAAACTTTTGGTGAGCTCCTGATACCCCATCTAAAACTTCTCTATAACAGCATCCTGGAGGGGGGTCCGATCCCCGACTCCTGGAGACGGGCAAGGATTGTGGTGATCCCCAAGCCTGGTAAAAATCCCGAAACAATGGGATCGTATCGACCCATCTCCCTATTAAATCAGGATACCAAACTTTTCTCTTCCATACTGGTAAATAGACTTAATACATTCATTCACAACTACATCGATGCAGACCAATCTGGTTTTATACCAAAAAGGTTTTATACCTAACACAATTCGATGTGTGCTGAATATAATTCACTTTTGCAATGCCCATAAAACCCCAGCAGCCATACTCTCCTTAGATGCCTTTAAGGCCTTCGATAATGTAGAATGGCCCTTTTTAAAACAAATCTTGGAACAAATAAACTTTGGGAAGAGCTTTATGAATTATATTGCACAAATCTATTCAGAATCCCATGCAGTGGTGAGAGTAAATGGCATAGATTCTGCTCAGTTCTTCCTGACCAGAGGCACAAGGCAAGGATGCCCCCTCTCTCCTTTATTGTTTAATTTGGTCATTGAAGTGCTGGCAAATGATCTAAGGACAAATGGTAGGCTTAACGGCATCTCCATACAGGGTAGATCACACCTGATCAACTTATTTGCTGATGATGTTTTAATAACTCTCAACAACCCCAAGGAAGCCATACCAACATTGCTGGAGAGTTTAAAACACTTCCACCTAGCAGCAGGGTTAAGCATAAACTACTCAAAATCTGAACTGATCTGCCTCAATATGCCTTTAGAGGAACAGGAAGAGCTACAAAAAATGTCAGGGCTCCAGCTGCAGCCAAGTTCCTTCAGATATCTCGGGGTCATAGTTCCTAAAAATTTAAAACAGCTGAGAAAAAGACATTATGCCCCCTTGATACGGGAAATCAGACAGGACCTCCATGCCTGGAGCAAATTAAATCTATCCTGGCGGGGCATAATTGCCACGCTGAAAAGGATGGTTCTACCCAAATTCCTGTTCCTCTTTCGGACTCTCCCTGTCCAGGTCTCAGAGGAATTGCTTAAGAAGTGGCAAAAAGTACTTGAAGCTTTTGCCCACAGAGGGAAAAAACCTAGGCTCCACAAGCTAGCTCTTTACAGGAATACCAAAACTGGGGGTGTGGGATTTCCCAATTTGAGGCTTTACTATCATGCTGCCCAACTCTCTCAATTACTCCACTTTATTAACAACACATCAGATATCCGTTGGGTACAAATGGAAAATGTACAAACAGTTCCATCATTACAGGGAAAGGTTTTCCTACCTATTAGGCTATCAAACCTGGCACACATTACCAACCCATTTACCCAGGCTGCCTTTTCAGTTTGGAAGCAATGGGTGACAAAGCTTGCTCCGTTTCCCTCTCCTCTTCTACCATTCTTGGACCACCCTGCGTTTTGTCAATGGGACAAATATGGACAATACAAAGAATGGGAAACTAGAGGACTTTATAGACTGAGGGATCTTGTTGACAAAGGACAACCCATTTCAACTGCAAAACTAAATGACTTATTAGTTGGAACACAAGCTGGGTGGATGCAGAAACTCCAAATTAAAGTATTTGCTCACAAGGTGGCCAAAAACATGGCCGTAACCAGATCATTAACAAACTTTGAATCTTTATGTCTTCAAACCACAGAAAACATGAAAGGACTCTTATCTATCATTTATAACATACTTTTGGAAACAACGACAGGTGACACGCAAAGTTTAAAGACAGTCTGGGAAAATAACCTGCAGTGCCAAAAAGACAATGACAGTTGGAACAAACTTTGGACCAAACCACCTTTTAAGACGATCTCCGCCAATTTGAAAGAGTTGACAATTAAAACAATTTACAGATGGCGCTTCACTCCAGCCAGACTTCACCGGATGAACCCTTCCCTGTCGTCGCTTTGCTGGAGGGGAAGTGGGAATGTTGGGACGCTGGTCCATATGTGGTGGGACTGTCCCCAGATTCAACACTTTTGGTCTGGAGTATTTGGGGTGATTTCAGATATTGTTAGTTGCATCATTGTGCCAGAAACCCTGTTGGCATTGTTATCTCTAATGGATAATGTAAGAGGCAATTTGCCACACTGTGAGGTAATCCACTTTTTGTTACTAGCAGCACGCCTAGAAATAGTGCAACATTGGAAAACAGGTGCCGGTTGCACAATGCAGGGATGGTTCACCAATATCTGGAAAATTGCACTTTCAGAGAGGCTAACCCACCATAGCAGAGTTCTGAGAGGGGTGGCCAAGTATGACCACTTCATGGAAATCTGGCTTCCCTACATTGCGTTCATCAACAAAGGGATGGGAGCCTATAAGCCACCGATATCCCAAACATCATTCTGGAAGGATCTAATTAAATGAGCAGTGTTGTAAGAACGTTCTACTGTTTGTGTAACTATAATAAGAATGGGAACAGTTTCTTTTTATAATTTTTGTTTGAATAGTTGACTGTTATTGTATTTGTTGACTATAAGCTCATTGTACAATGCATAATAATTGTACTATGCACAATAATTGAATAAAACAAAGTTAAAAAAAGAAGAAATGGACTATATGAATCAATAAATAAAATACCAACAGCTGGTTCTGAAATCGAAGCTAGAATCTCCTTGTTAAGGCAGAGTTATTGTACAGCAGTATGTGACTCACAAAGGGGGCATTTATTTCGCAGATACTCAGTTTAAGCTGAGAGCTGTAAAGTGCTCCTTTTATTATGTATCGTCTTCCTCTATTTTTACTATGTTTTTTTTAAACCACGAATGCATATTTGCTTCCCAATGACTTCATGTGCAGTGATTGCCCTTCATGGGCGATTGAGGAAGGTGTGGTTACTGTTCGTGGCAGTATAATCAATCCCCTCCAAAGTCACTTTGAGCCTGGACCAACAGCCAGCACCAAAAGCCACAGCGGGCACCACAAATTCCTTTGATTACTGCTTTAATTACATGCTGACCAAAATCTAAGAGAAAATACTATTCTACTTCAGCTGGCTAAAGAGTGTAGATACCCATTTAAATAATTATTAGGGGCCAATAAACTTAACTTTAGCTAATTAATCACCTGCTTTTTAACCAATTGGTCCTATTGCAGCTATGCACCAGGGAGCTAAACTGAATACGTGGGCCATAATTCCCAGCCCAGCTGAATTAACTCCCCCCCCCCAAAGCTTCAGGATACAATATTCTAAATATATTTGTTAAAAATTAAATTCCACTGAATCCGGATGTTGTTGTTTTTGATTAAGCAGGCTTAGGATCGAGCTGCTTAGAGGGCAAAGGGGATATGCTACTTTCCTTTTTCAGAAGAAACACCCAAGCTATGGAAAACCAGAATATATACGTATGTTACACAAATTGCTTCCCCCTCCCCTTTTTGAGCAACTCTGGTCTATAACAGACTGATAAAGCATCCCAAGTTTAAAAAGTGTTGCGCTTACCGTTGATGCTTCCCTGGAAAGACTTCAGGGGATTTGTAGCAGCAGGTTTGGGATTGTGTCAAGGCCTGGGTGGCTGTAGAATGAGGAAACAGGCAGCCGGAGCTGTGGACACACGGGCAGCATTGACTCCCAACGCCCAAGGCCATACAGCTTCCCAGTTGAAACGTGGATTGATACTTTCAGAGCACAGGCAGCAGTCACGGGACATGGATGGACCTCGACAGGGGAGGCAGAAGACCAGCTCTCACTTGGCAGTTGTTTCAAAAACAAGGCAGGGGGCCTGGTCCTCTGGCAATGCCATGTGCCCCCAGAGCAGAAGTGCTCCCCTCTGCCAGGAGGTGAGCTGCAGTATTTGTTCCTCATATCCTACAGACTGGAAGGGCCCATAGGATCCTAGGCCAGAAGGCTGAATGGAGCTGGGCTCTACCTTGGAACATTCTCAGGGTCACCACACCTGCCCCCCTTTTATCTTCAGGCCAGTTTGACTGGGAGGTTGTCACTTGCCCAAGGCCCTCTCCTGAGCTCTGCATGGCTGGCAGGGGATGCCCCCGTGGACACCTGCACAATCATGGAAGGCAACGGAGCCCTGCACGGTCCTCCTTTGCAGCCAGCCAACCTGCCCAGGGTTTTGTCCTGGGACTCCCACATCCCACCCTGACTCTCTAGCTCAGCCTTCCCCAACCAGGCGCCCTCCACATGCGTTGGACTGGAACTCCCCCCCCCCCCCCCGCAGCCAGACAGTTTGCCATATTGGCCCTCATCTGTCCATTTCCATTTTCTGCCTGAGTGTTCTGCTCCGTGTATCTTTTTAACGTCGATATATCTGTATCGCTGCCGTCAAGAGCATTTCTGCATGGCTGCTGCAGATCAGGAAAGGGGGGGCTGTGCCACAGCTCCAAAGACTGCGAGAGGGGCCTTTACAGCACTCCCAGTCACTGCACAACGTCGTCATTTTCATCAACATTGAGTCAGGTTGCTGGTCTGGCCCACATCTGGCCCACTTGATGTCAACCAATATGCAGGGGATGCAATGTGCTCCAAAAACAGCACTCTGAAACACAAACAAATGACCTCATCCAGTTTCTTAAAAAAAAATGCTTTAAATTTTTCAAAAATTCTAATATCTAAAATTTTATAGCTTTAGTTTTTTTTAACGTATAAATATATAAACAATGTTAAAATGTGAATCACCAGCTTTAGTCACAAACAAGAGAATGCTACAATATAACTTATAAATTACGCCAGACCCTATCAGGAACAGGCCAATCCTCAATGAGGAAACAAGGATTAACACCCAACACTTGTATTCAAGCCACATTAATAAGCATCACGGCTTGTTTCATCTCATCCTCTATACTGGTATCAGATAAATATGGCCTCCTTCATAGGGTGACCATATGGAAAGGAGGACAGGGCTCCTGTGTATTGAAAAGGGAATTTCAGCAGGTGTCATTGGTAGGCATGCAGCACCTGGTGAAATCCCCTCCTCATCACAACAGTTAAAGCTGCAGGAGCTATGCTAGAGTGACCAGATGCAAAAGAGGGCAGGGCTCCTGCAGCTTTAACTGTTGTGATGAAGTGGGCATTTCACCAGGTGCTGCATGCATACCAATGACACCTGCTGAAATCCCCTTTTTAATACAACTGTTAAAAGATACAGGAACCCTGTTCTCCTTTTCATATGGTCACCCTTCACCTTTCTCCTGTGGAGGCTCCGTTCCACTGCTAGCACAGAGATCTTCACTAACATTGCTCTACCTGCACGTTTCTCCCTCGGGTGAAGGGATCGAGGCCCTGGCACGGCCTGCCGTTGTGCCTGAATATCAGCAAGGTGCTCCTTGCGTCTTTTCAGAAGAGGTCTCCCAGTTTCACCAATGGAAAAGGAATTACATTCTGCTTGATAGGCAGAAACCAGCTTGTGAAGTTGTTCAGAAAAGAAGACAAACCTTTTCATAGAACCATAGAAGAGTAGAGCTGGAAGGGGCCTGCAAGGTCATCGAGTCCAACCCTCCCCCCCCCCCCCGCTCAACGCAGAAATCCATCTTAAAGCGTAGCTGAAAGGTGCCATTTATTGGGAGGATCACTCAATTTACTATCATTCCCACAATCCTGGATTTTTTATCTAAGGACAGGGAAAAATGAGTGAGCCACCTGGACTTTGGAGTCACAACGATGTTGTGTCAACTGGCACGGGAGGATAAATAACCTCTCAAGAAAGTGATGCTCCAGCAGCCCCAGTCCCCTTTGATGTTTGAAAACAACAAAAATGGTAAACGGGAAAGCCCCCCGCCCCTCCCTGAGTTCCTGAAAGTAGAATACCCTCTCTGGACTGCAAGATGGCGCTACAACCACACAATTTCCTCTGTACCAGGGAGGTGAGAAAAGTAACATTTGTCCCATTTCTTTCTATTAGAATTTTAGACATTTGATTTCCATCAATTGCCTGATATGGAGGGAAAGCCGCCATGATAAGCCAAGAACCGGCACTGCTCCTCAACACGCTTATGCATTCGCCTCCTTCTCAAATGTGATCCGACTGCGCTGGGCAAGCAAGCTGTGAAATCCAGACGAGACAGACGTATTGACGGTTGGGGCAGGACACCATCACACGCACATGCAATAGTATGTACGGGGCTGTTTGTGAAAGCAGTGTGGAACGTATAGCTGGATGCAGAGGGGAGTTGCAAAACTGAATTTGTGCTGGGGTCCCCAGGCTCCAGCCCTGGAATAGCAAGGTCCAGCTCCAAAGTGTGTATATGTGTGTGACACACACACACACACACACACACGTGGAATAAAGTGATCTGGAACAAGTGGAGAGTGCATCTCCCTTACTACTAACTGCAGAGGTCAGAGGGAAGGGGCTCCAGATCAGAGAGATGTGTTTCTAGGCAGAATTGAACACCAGCATTTCTTTTTATAGAAATTAAGTCCAAGTCCAGACTCCCCACCTTCTCCCTGGGGAGGCTCTGCTTCTGGCTCCACATGCTCATGAGCTGGTCTCCCACAGTGGTGGTAGAGCACAGAGAGCCCCCCCCCCAGGCCCCCCATCTCCACTTTGTTGTTCTGGGACCAGTTTCTCTTCAGGGCTGGCTTTGCTCCTGCAAACCTTCCTGAACTCTGAGATGGCTTTGGAGGCCCTGTTCTCTTCATGTCCCCACAGCAGATCTGGTTGGTAGCAGCAGGGACGGGGCAAGATCTACACTACTGCTTTATAATGGTTTATAACACTATTGACCACTGTTGGGGTCCAGGACACAGGGCTCCATCACACCTACTTTTTTCCCCTGGTATACACTTGCGATTTTGACCTCCGTTTCATTAGCGTGGCAAGCACTGGTCCCATTCACGACTGTCGCTGTTGTTTGCTCTTCTGCTCTTGCGCCCACTCCACCCTGCCCCTTCTCTTCCCTCTCCAGTTCATTGGTTTTTGTTTGGTGATGAATGTGGTTGCCTTCCCCCCCCCCTCGCTCTGGTTTTGTTGTCTAGGGTTTTACCGATTCAGCGTTGAATTGGCTGGGCAACGAGGGTGGGGTTGGAGCAGCAAAGGTCCATTCGGCCACCTCAGCACAAGTCTGTTTGTTTGACTGACAGATTCAGCAAGCTGGAGGAGAACCGCCCCGCCCTCCTCTTTTGTCGTCGGGACACCCCCCCCCCCCCAACAAAAGCAACGTAGTGCGAGGATGGCAATACATGGGATGGAAGGGTGCTTTTATTTTGTGTGGAGAAAATAAATCGCACTTTCCCCACCCTAGAAAAAGACGAGGAAGGGAAAGGAAGCAGTGAGGGGACTGCAGGACAGGCGCAACGTCATGCAAGTATCGCATTTCAAAACGGCAAACCAGGCAGGCTGAGAGTGCCCTAAAATGCTGGTGTGATGGAGCCCTCGGTCCATTAGCCGTTTTCAAACTGCTTTCAAAGTGTGATATATTCTGCTTGGTGTCCATCTGGCCAGGGTCTCCTTGGCACAGCCTCCCTTGTGAGGCCCGCCAGACACGCTCCCTGCGGTTTTGGGCAAGGGGTTGAAATGCTTCCTTCAGGCAAAGCGTTTGGTGCTTGAGTTGATGGCTGCATTGAGTGAGCTTGTGCTCTCTCTGTTGTTGCTGCTCTCCACGGTTACTTTTTATTGATTGTTCGTGCAATGATTTTGCATTCATGTTTTTATGATCTTCATTAATTTGAGGGATTTGTAGTCCGCTTTCGACAATTTTGCAGAAAAGCTGGATATAAACAAAATGAATCAAACAAACAAACAACGTCTGAGCCAGTTATTGATCCACCCGCCAATTACTACCAAGGGAAATTTGAACCGAGTGGGTTTGCCTGGTTGTGGCTATTTCTGATGCCCCAGGAAAAGCAGAGGAATCCCTTCCTGACTCCAGCCCAAACCACCCTCTTCTAAGACATAAGAAAGGACACAATGATGGCAAAGAGCGCACAGTCCTTGTCTCCAGCTCTACCTGTTTAGGGATCCCAGCACGTGTGCAGCAGGTAGAGCTAATAACTGACCTCCTTGCCACACCACACAGGGACCAGCAAGGTTATGAGGTAGAGAAAAGCCGTGCTTACATGACGGTTCCTCTACTCAGAGGGAACACTGCAGGACAACTCGCTTCGTTCTGACGGCTGCAGCAGGCACAGGCTGCATTAGGAATGCAATGGCTATTTTGGGTGTTTACTCCTCTGCGTAAGTGAGCTCTCCAGAAATCCACAGCTATCATTAGTCATCCTTCAATTGTTGTTCCCAGCCCACGATTGGCTAATTTGAAAGGCCCTATGATGAATGTTCTAACCTTTCATGAGCTTTTCCAACCAGAATTCTATAATTATTTTCCTGACAGCAACTTGAAACTTGCTGATGGTTTCCTTAGCCTGTTTTTCTCCTCCTTCATTCCCTCTGATGCTACTTCTTGCTGTGTAAGAATGTCTTCGCCTTCCAGTAGAGAACTTGGCATCTGACATCCATCTCTGGCTCAGTTGCAACCTCAGATCCTGCTTTATAGACCCAATTCATGTGCTGGTCTTGCAGCCACGGCTGTGGCTATCTCTAAACGAGCAATTCATAGCACGCTTGTGACTGGCCACTTATGGAAGTTTCCAGGTAGATTTCATGATGTCGCTATCAGGCAGGACATCTCCTGCCCTTTATCCCGCTGTTAGAATATACAGTTTTTAAAAAATAAATCAGGTAAATCGCCTTGTGTATTGGTAGCGTTGCACTATAATTCTGCCACTAGATAGCGGTGTTTTATTGATTTGAATGGCAGTTCAAACTCAGGGCAGAAATATTGGGATCTCAGAACAGTCTTGGGATGAAAAGGGTAACTATGACATTCAATTTTAAAAAGTGCAGAAAAGGGCAACTGGAGCATCTTCCCTATGAGGGAAAGTTACAACAGCTGGGATTGTTTAGCTTGGGGGAAAAGGAGGCTGAGGGGAGACCGGATAGAGGTGTACAAAATTATGCATGGAGTGAGGAATGTGGATAGGGAGACATTTATCCTCCTTCTCTTATAATTCTAGAATCTCAATAAGGGAGGGATGTATGAGAAAGACATTTCAGTTCATTTGTCTTCAGGATTTACCCAGTTTGCACCTTCTGGACTGAACACAGACTTGGACACAGTCTGTATTCGAAGTCTGTACATTCCTTAGCTTGCAATATGATTCGCAGGCCAAAATAATTGCATTCGGCAGTATGCATGCAAATGAGCATAAAAAATGCATGCTTTTGAAAAATGCATGCAAGTGTGCTTTGATCAATAGGAGAAGATCGTAGACTGTACATTTTGCAGAACGTAGAGCTCATACAGCTGCATGGTAAATTCCAGAGCAGAGAGCGATGAAGCTGGAGTGCAGATGGGAGACAAACTCGTGATAAATGCAACCGAACCCTGGTACATGCCTATGATCACTTATATTCAGGGGCAGTAAGGGCAGCAAAGAAGCAATAGTTCACTGCTTCTATTGAATCCTCTATCTGCTGCCCAGTGGAGCCCTTTAGGATCATCTGGGGGCTTATTACATGCTTGCCCAAAAGACGCTGTAGATCCATCTGAAGTCTGCGGTAATCCACTTGTAGGCACTTCCAAAATAAAATCTCTTGCATCCCCTGGGACTTAAGTCTCCAGTGTTCTAGCAAATGAATGAGATGAGGTATCCGGTACACAGCCGTGCCCATTTGGGGGGGGGGAGGAATGAGTTTCAGTTGGCACAGCTTTGACAAGGTGCATGGACAGGTTTGTGCGACCACTTCCGTGGTCCCGGCCGCCTGAAAGAGGCAGTGGTGAGACCACTCCTGAAGCAAGCCTTTCTGGAGCTTAGCGATGGGGCGAAAATCTGCCTGGGCCCATGGGGGCAGCGGATGCCCTCGCATCTAGCCCTCATGGGTCCCAATGGACGTGCCTGACAGATTTTCACCCCATTGCTGCCAAAGGACAAAGGGGGTGCAGGTCAAGGTGGAACCCAGTTTTGCCCTGACCTGTGCATGGCCTTTGCCTCTTCCCTCTGCTGTGTTAATGATGGCTGCCATTAACGCAGTGTGTGTGGGGTGAAATACACGAGTTCCCCAAGGTGGAGAAATTGGGTATTTCCCCCCTCCACTCTAATGGCGGGGGCTGCCATTAAAGTAGAGAGAAAAAATATGCAATTTCCCCACCCTTGGGGAATTCACGTTTCCCCGCATGCCGATTGTGGCCTTAAAGCCTCTTAAAATCTTGGCCATTAGTGTGTCCGGGGGAATTGCGCACTTTCCAGAGACTCTGGAAGGCATGCTTTGCCTCCCCCACACCCCCGTGCCAATCATGGCCTTAAAGGCCCCCTTAGTCCAAGGTTTTAAGAGGGCCTTTACGGCCATGATTGGTGCAGGGATGGGGAGAGGAGGGAGGCAAAATGTGCTTTCTGGGGCTTCTGGGAAGTGTGCATTTCCCCCGGACATGCTAATGGTGTGCCGGGGGAATTGCTCAATTTCTGGAGTCCCCGGAAAGTGCACTTTGCTCGGCGAATTCGCAGGGTGAGTACCCCACAAGTTCTCTGTCCCTTATTGAAGCTGGAAAATCTTTATAACTTTAGGTTAGTGACATGTTCCTTTCCTGGGCAAGGTTAAAGTGAGTGGTCCTTTCTAAGGAACAACGTAATTTATTTCAAAACAGAAGTAGATATGAGGGTAGATCCCTATCAGGAAATGTTTAGGCATTATCACCACAATGCCCATGGGAGTTTGGTGTTTTTGACTCAAACTGCATATTTGGGTCAAAAATCCCTGTCTTAACCACTCTGCTATAAGAAGTGAATGCAGGTCCAAGGTCTAAGACCAGCGCTCTGTTCATTGTGCAGCTTGGGGGCTATTACGGCCTCCTCTGAAAAGCTTTCCCTTGATATCACTCTTACACAGATTCATGCTGGTCTGCAACGGCACGGAAATAAACAGCATCAAAGCTTTGTGAATGCTGCTGTTTCAGCCTGACGTGACACAGCTACCGCTGCCGAAGAGCCATCCAACAAAACAAGGTGGAAAATGGGGACGAGACTCTGGAAAAATTAAAGTGAGGCTCATAGATTAAAAAATGAAGGTATTTTAAAAGAGTCTCTATGTGTTTATTTAAATCAAGGCTGATACGGTAGATAATAGAACCAAATTATTGCTATCTAAAATTCCTTTTAAAACCTGTTACTCTCTCGTCGTCTCTCTCTGAGCTCCATCAGGCGTGCGTTTTATCGCATGCTCGTTACTGGGCACTTGTGGATTTTCGGGGGTCCCTCTCATGATATTGTCTGCCTCCTGCCCCTTCTAGCCTTCTTAGCGCCACAAAAAAACACCCCAGTAGGTCTGACTTTTTTAAAAAAACAACAGAAGTTGCCACTATCTCCTGCTGTGTGCAGGAGAAGCAGCGCGATCAAAACGACCCACTGAATGGGCCCCGTGCACATTGTTTACTTCCTCTTTCAAAAGAGGAAGCAATGAGGGACAAATGCGTATCCAAAGAAGCGAGGGTAAGCAAACGCGATTCCCCCATGTGATGACTCCCCGTGTGTGTGTCTACATATGTGTATGTATGTATGCCGTGTGCTTTATGGTCTTCATTGTGTTTGACCTCACAACAATTCTGTGATATATGTTACTGGAATGGTAGGAATAATTATTTTCACTGGCCCAAGAACGCAGTTCAGAAAGCCACAGCAGAGTTAGCTTGAGCCCTCTCATCCATGTCCAGCTACTTAGTCACTGGATGAACACCGCAGTCAATCATGCAATGACACTTCCTGGACTCAGCAGGAACTTCTGCTTAGGACTACTGTATATGTGAGAACAGCAGCACACACCGGAGTACTTTCAACACCTTGGCAATTCATTATGACACTTAACTGGGGAAGCCCAAGGCAAAACCATTTAGATTGGGAGTGAGGAAAGGCAAGTGCAGCTCAACTGAGCATTGCTCCTGGTCCATCTAGGCCAGGATTGAGAAACAGATGCCCACCACTCTCCCTGTACCCCATCAGCTCTGGGGAGCCCCACCCACGTTCCCCTATGACTGTCTGCAGGTGCCCAGTTGATCAGCTTATCTGCAGGGGAAAAGCTGCTTTCCGGTAGTGCTAATGCCAGCGACCCCCATAAAGGCTGCTGGGGCAGAGGCTTTAGTCTCCAAAGGCAGCCAGGGTAGCTGATACCTGCCTGCTAATGGTGGTGGGGAAACAGTGGTTCTGGTTGGGGGCGTTGGGTCAGGGGGAGAGGCTTTACCCCACCCCACCCCACATGTACCGAGGACCAGTTATCAGTGGGCTTTGCCTCCCTCAGCTCCCCCTCCCCTCTGTGTGTGCATACATACATATGGACCTGCATACATGTGGCCATGAACCCCACCCTTCCGGCCTTGCATGTGCCCCGTGGGGCTGAAAAGGTTGCCCAGCTCTGCCCTAGATCCAGCGATGACACAGACCCCACTGCCCATTGCAGGTGTCCGCTACAAGAAGTGCCTCCGTTCACTCCTTGGCACGGCTTGCCTGAGCAGAAGCCTTCCGGGTTTGCCTCTTAACAACAAGTCCTTTGGGAAACCGGGCCTTCGCATTTCAGTACTGGACACTTGGAGCAAGTTTTAATGTTAACATTTCACTTGCCTTCTAGGAAAGGCGTTGGAGTTTCTCTCTCTCTTTGTGCTCCCAGATGGACGGTTCCTTGCACCACCAGTAGAAAGGCGTTGTGTAGCTATTCTCTGTTTCCCTCCTGAACAGATTTTCTGCAGTAAGAAAAAATACAGTAGCAGCAGCAGCAGGAAAGACGCAGGTTACACATGGAAGAGGGTATAGTCCGGATATCCCCGTCCTTGTAAAATTCCATGAACGAGGCAGGGCTCATTGCAGACTCATCTGTAAGCCCCCCCCTTGTCTTTTGTCTTCTCTCCTCCTTCAACGTTCTAGAGTCATAGAATTCTATAATGAAGGCCCCACACCGGCCACCCCCATCCTCACCCCCCCGATGAATTGGACTGCCATTCTTATAAGACTCTAGCTAGTATTGGCAGGGCTGTCATGGAAGTTGCATTCCAACATATCTGGGGGAAGGGTGCCAATTTGGAGATGGCTGCCCTTCAGCTAAGACCTCACTGCTGCCCCCACTCCACTGCTAAACGTGGATGAAAGCCTTGCCGATGATTTCAACTTCTATCCAGTGAAGAGAGTGGCTGATGGCAGAGGCCTCCTTGGTGGGCCAGTTAGTCGTGGCAATGCCTGGTCTGGACAAACTCCCTCTCGCTAGTGACAGGTTTGTAGTTTGGGAACGCTGCTGGGCCTGGCACTGCGTCCAGTGTTGTTACTAGGCAGTACTTACACAAAGGCAAAGTAGGACTTATAATAATTACTAGACAATGGTTTGGTTTGAGATGCAGGGTATGTAGACATCTCCATCTCTCTCTCTGTCTTTCTCTAATAATACTAGCACCCAGTGGGGTTACATCCCATGAAGCTGATGGGTGGGAGATTCAGGACAGATAAAAGGAAGGACTTCTTCACGCAGCGCAGAGTTGAACTATGGAATTCACTGCCACAAGATGTAGTGATGGCCACCAGTTTGGACAGCTTTAAGAGGGGGCTGGATAAATTCCTGGAAGAGAAGGCTATCGATGGCTACTAGTCCTGATGGTTACGTGCTCCCTCCAGTATCTGAGGCAGTAAGCCTGTGTGCACCAGTTGCTGGGGAACGTGGGCAGGAGGATGCTGTTGCATTGTGTCCTGCTTGTGGGTCCCTGGTCGACAGCTGGTTGGTCACTGTATGAACAGAGTGCTGGATTAGATGGACCCTTGGTCTGATCCAGCATGGCTCCTTCTTATGTTCTTATGTAGCTGAATCTGATTGGCTACATGGTGCTATGACATCACCACGTTACCTAAACCAGGTTGGCTGGGTTTAGGTAACAAAGAAGACTTTTTAGAGTGGTGTTGAAGCACAGTATAATCAGCGGTGTCCTCAAAACCCCTCAAAAGACACAAAGGTCTGGAATTTGGAGGGACTTTTGCACCCTCTGGAAGTCTAAGGGATGAATATATATATTTAAAATGAGCATAAAAAATTAGGCACAGCACAATATGCATGTGGATGAGAGCAGAGACATTTTTACATTTTATGAAAGGGGGGGCAATATTCATGTTCTTTCTCCTCCTATGGTTCTAGGGAGGATTGATTGAAAAACCAGACAGACACAACCATATTTTATTTCAAAAAATACCAAAAAATAATAATCATCAGAAAAACTTTACCTGAATTTTAACATCAATATAGACGTACCACGGCACACACACACCCCCTTCTGAAAAGTGTGGGGGATTTCAAAGATAAAGCACCCTTTGTGCTTGTTGCTTTGTTAAATAAAACCCAACAACACTCCACACCTTGTGGTCTTGCATCTGTGGCTACCAAGGCCTTGAACTGTCTCTTTCAGGCCAATTGTTCAGAATGTCACACTTTACTTTGGTAGATGGCATCATCTTCCACATCCTCCTCCTCCTCCTTGTTGCCAACTGGAACGTAGCCACCTTCTCGGGGCAAACACCAGCACCAGCCAGCACCCGTGAGATCCAGAGAGGCAAAGTTGAAATCACTCATGTCCAGTCGCTTGAAATCCACAGTGTCCAGCCTGGCATGAATTTCGTTGAGCTTCTGCCAGTACAACCAGGACATGGCCAACCCTATTGCCTGCAGGAAAAACACAGAGATAGATGAACTTGTTAAAGTGGGCTGTTTAAATCACAATGATGACAACCATTTTTGTGCAAAGCAGCTTTGAGCATGATTAGGATGGAAGAAGAACCTGCAGAGAAAGTCCACAGCAATTAAAAAGTATTCATCATTTTTGAATTTATCCCCCACACATCAGAGGACAAACATGCAGCCAACGGGCCCATGTACCCTTCAAAACTCATTTTCTTATCACCAATACCCATTAAAGGACTCCTTTGCCACGTTTGCCATACCTACCTTAAAATTCTAATAGTTTCTGCTTGACAAATTGCTGTTAAAGTGTATTCTGAAAGCCATAATTGCACCATGAGAGCTGTAGCAAGACAAATGCAGATACATATGCCAATATTTGAGAAATACTTTAGACAGAATCATGCCCCCCCCACTGCTCCAAGTAATCAGGCCTATAGCACTTCATGCTCAGTTGGCATGGGGTCCCTTCTCACTTGTAGTGGTGTGCATGCCAGCTTGGATCTCTAGTTCCGGCTGTTAATGTTTTACGAACATATGTATAGAGACATCATTGTAGTAAACTGTGGCCATTTTAAATTCTTCACTTGTGCAAGCATGTGAGATTACAGGAAGAAACTTGATGGCAGAAGGGTGCATGGGGGGGAAACATTGGTAGTGGGTAGGCATTACGAAGGAGAACACAACCAGAGAGGTGCAAAGATGGCACATTCTCCTTAAAAACGAAGGTTTATGCATCAGAACAAAATCTCCTTTTTGCTCTCTCTCTGCCCGCGTGAATCCCACCCTTGCTCCAAGGGTAAAGTAGACGCAGGTTCTCCATTTTACCCTCACCATGATTTGGGGATGAAGAGCAGGCTGAGGTCCCCTCTACAAGGATTCGCTTTTGCGCCTGGTTAGGCGATTATGCGCATAATCGCAGAAGCGCATTTACGCCTAATCCCTCTGCACAAGAGGCGGAGAGAGGCGGCAAAGCGCATTAACAGATGTCCAAAATGCACTTTACAAGTAGTTAATGCGCATAAGCGCTTATTCACACAGTCAAAATGCGCTTTAACGGACGGAGCAAAATAAAACTCGCGATTTAACGCGCATTCGATAATGCGCATAATCGGGGAGATAACGTGCCTCTACGCCCGATTTGCGCTCCGTTCTTGTAGAGGTAAAAAATTTTAAGCGCCTTGAAAGAGCTTTAAACCTCTCTTGTAGAGGCAGCCTTAGAGAGCCCAGGGAGCTTCACCATTTCAAGGGGATCTGACTCTGGGCTGCAGCCCTGAGCATCCAAGGATCTCTCCTTCCTGAATCCTCCTTCCATCTACTGGTGGGTCTTGTAGGGTTCACCACATCCAGCACGCATCATTTAGCTAAAGGCTGTTTTCATTCCATTCCAATGTGATCATTTTCCATTCACTTCATGTTCTGGGCCCTGGTGGATGCACTGTTTGATCCCTGTTCCTCTTCTTCTGGAATCAGCAGCCCCCGAGCCTGGCCTGCATCTGCAAAGTCCCAGTAACTTCAAGTTCATTTCAGTCAAATAATGATTCTGCACAGTTTAAGAACTGTTGTTGCAGGAGAAGCTCATTTTTTAAAAGATCCGCTCATTTCATTTAATAATTGTCATCCCGTAAATTACCAAGCAGCTCAATTTACAACATATAATTAGATTCAGAAGAAAAATCCTGTTATGGCCTCCAGCGAGAATAGCCTAGTTGATGGTTCAGTCTCTTAAATAATGGTATCCTCTCTTCAGTTCTCTGAGCGATGAGACGTCCAGGCCAGTACTGAAGGATGGGTAGCAGCATACGCCTGCATACGTTTACTTGGAAGTAAGTCCTACTCTGATCGTTGGAACTTAATTAGGCATAGAACTGCAACCTCAGTTTCCTTTGGATGAAGGAGCGCTGGAGATTTATGGTGACTTTGCAATATTTGCTTTTTAAAGAAATTGATGTGAGCACAGCATAGTGGAAACAAGCAAATTTAAAATAGGCAGATCCTGCTTCGATTTCCCAGGAAGTCAGTTTCATAATATTCAGTCTATGTTAATTACATTGGGTCTACGTTATCTCAGAGCAAGTGAGAGATGGATATTGCATGTTGTCATAAATGAATAAAAAACTATCCCCCCTCCCCCTTCAAGTACTAATTCTTCATTTGCAAAGTGGGCTTATTTGTAACATCTGATTCCATCTGACATTTTCTTTTATAATGGTCCCAATGCAGCAATTGTGAGTAATATACTGCAACAGAGAATGCATTCTGTTCTTTGAAAATAATCAGATACAAGTTGTTAGCTAGAGAACAGATGCAGCTGATAAATACTAATTGTAACAGTATTAATCAACAGCATCCTGTGTTCACTGGGAACAGCAGGCATCCTGGCAAAATCAGGCAAATTGCTTATTTTGCATTAACTCTTTCATCACTCAAATGGTAGCTTCTTTCCAGGGAAACAATTTTGACCAAATTCAATGGTATCTATGAAACGATGACCAAGTTCATGTGTAAAAGCAACAAATTCTGGGTTATTTAACCCATGTGGCACATGCTGGCTGTGTTCCATGGGTAGGGTGACCAGATAAAATCCAGGTCAGGGCTCATGTCACTTTAACAGTTGTAGAGAAAAGGGAATTTCAGCCAGTGTCATTTGCATGCAATTAGTTCCTGGTGAAATTCCCTCTTCATCACCACAGTTAAAATTGCAGGGGCCCTGCCTTCTTTTATATCTGGTCACTCTAGTATAGTGCCTGCAACTTTAACTGTTGTGATGAAGAGGGAATTTCACCAGGAACTGATTGCATACAAATGACACTGGCTGAAATCCCCTTTTCTCTACAACTGTTAAAGTTACATGAGCCCTGACCTGGATTTTATCTGGTCACCCTATCCATGGGCATTTTGAATATTCAACCAATGATTGGGCTGATCAGGGGTTGCTACGTGACATCCGAACCCAGACACTATGGGTTGTGGGTTAAAGAATCAAACTACAATTAGTAGCTAGGGCCATGTCTATACGAGGTCACATTGGTGCCTCATGATCCAACATCCTGCACTTGTGCTCCTCCAGGATAATCCCCACGGCAAGGAGCGCAAATGTGGGGTTTGAAACCTCATGGGGCCACCACTGCCCCTAGAGCCCCATTCCTCCATCCCCCGGTTTCCCCCCTTACTCCTCGATGCCAAAGAGGAGTTGTGGAGGGGGGAGTCGGCTCCTCGTTCCACTTTTATTTCCCCCCCCCTTTTTTGTTTTAATTCACAGCTCTGCTGCCCTGCAGAGGCGGCCCAGTGACCAGCATATGAGAACCATGGTTTAAACGTTAGCAATAAAAACCAACTGGTTCCAATCCAGTGTCTCTGCAATTTAAATTCTAGCACAAAAGGCAAATTTTGATATTTGAATTTTGAATCCAATAGTCTGCAGAACATCAGGTCCAGGCTCTCCTCCTCTTCATTTCCCCTCCCATTTATACTTTAATAAAACTATAACAAGCTGCCAGAGATGTAGATGAATTCAATAATCCAGTCACCAAAAGCATTGCATTGCTAGGGCAAAAAGCTCCTAACATGAATTCCACTTTTATTACATCTCGGTATGAAGGAACATTTTCTACTGCACAAAAGAACATTTCTTACAAGTAGAAAGAAATGTAGAATGGCTCAGAAATTAACTATCCTTCCTCCTCCAGTTAGCAAGTACAGCAAGAGCTCCGTGTACAGACTAGAGAATGAGATGGAAATGGCACATTCATGACTTATGATGCTCTAATTGCTTTCATCCCAGGTTCTGCTCTCTCACAAGCTGCATTATACAAGTTCCAGCTCTTTCCTGAAGAAGTGCATTGAGCAACTAGAAAATATGCCCCACCCCCCACTCTACCAATTGGTCCAATAAAAAAATCTAAACCATTTTATTCCAAAGGAAGTCAGGATAAAATGACTCCTACTAGCGAGTCAGAATTTTCAGCCCTGTGGGTTTTGAAGCCCCAGGGGTGCTTCCTGGTCCAGGATTTCAATACACCTACACAAAGGAGCTTTTATTTGTTCCGGACAAAATGGAGAGTTCCACCTCTGTCCCCCCACATTGAGCCTTGACATTTCCATCTGTCCTGCTGATAGAAAATGCCTCTTCTTCCTTCAAAGCTTTTTATCTGTGCCATCTCGAAGAACATGAGTTCCCCTCCCCCCCCCAAATTAGCCCATTAGGAACAATCCTATCCCATCCAGCAAGTCTAACTTAATTACGTATATAACTTACGAAGAAGACTGTACTGCTATTTCATTGAAATAATATTTGCATGATTAGACCTGTTCTTATGCAGCAAATACTTCCCAGCAGATTGATTTAAGCTGCAATCCTATATATAGTTAGTAGGGAATAAGCCCCATCAGGTGCAATGGAACTTACTTCTGAGGAACCATGCATAGGACTACACCGTCAGTCACTCAGCAATATTATCGGAATGGCTGGTAGACAACAGAGTCTCCTTACATCTCTGTGAACTCTCTCCAGCAAAATCAGTTGTCTCTCTCTCCGCCTTCACCTATTTTAGGCCAATCTGAGTCTGTTTTTTATGACATGCAAAAGCATAGTGAAAAGCTTTCTTTTTAAGCATTTTGCTCATTTCCCTGCTTGGAGAACATTATACTGTCAAAGCGTACCATATCCTGTAACTAAAAGGCTGGCATTTGTTTTTATCATCATTTAATGTTTAGAAAGCACTTAGAAAATACTTTTCTCCAAAGCAGTACTTAACACAAATCCGTTACATTTCAAGCGGGAAAAGGTCAGGCTTGTGTATCCTGGCAAAACACCGCGATCGTTTTTCCTTAGTGTGAACGATGTGTTTATGTTTACTCCTGGGCAGTCTTCGGATTTATGAGGTCCTCAAAGTGTTCATGTCCTCCTTTCAAAACGCTTTGTCCTTCTTATGAATGATGCGCGAGCTGAGTGCCTCCCTTCACTTAGCAACTTTCACTGGGTGTCAGAAAGTCTTCTTTCAAGATCAGAAATGGATTCTCTCATGAGTTGGGAGGTTGGTGCGCTGCAGAGAGCCGAGGCAGGAGGCTTCAGCCTGGGTGGGGGGGCAAATTCCACTCCAAAGGAGCTCTTGGGGTCTGCAGTCCATCTGCAGGCGGGGCTGGAGGCCAAAGGGGCGGGGCAAACATCCTTCAATGGAACAGGGTATATGTCCCATTCTTCTCTGATTCCTCCAGTATGCTCTGCCTGCGTCCACTCAGTTTGCCACAGACTTCAGTTCAGTTGCATTTCGACACCTTCTCCCCCGCTGTCACTCTTCTATGTTAATGATGCCCATTATCTGTGTGTGGATGAAATTTTGCAGAGCAGCAACCTGCATCTGGATGCGTTTGCACATGTGACGGCATCAAGATTCTGGTCGTGTGGCATTTTACTATTGCACACAAAACGCTACGCCGCTTTGGCACAACTCCACTCAAAAGGAATTGTAATGCAGCCATTTGTATAGTCAGAGTAAAGCTGCTCTTCGCAGTGTGGTATCAGCCCAGGGGGCTGCCTATGTGGCACTGGGTTTCTGCCACGATAAGCAAACCCCTGCTCATTTGTTCCTTCAGGGTGGCGGTGGCGAAGGCGGCGAATCCCGATGCAGCAACGAAACATGGGGGTTCTGGCAGCTGGGCCCGTCCTCTGACCGGGCAGCCAGCAACCGATCAGGAGCCGCCATCCACCTGGCCTTGCCTCTGCTGTTACTCCGGAGTGAGGATAGACTGTGGATGTGCCAAACTCACCTCGCTCCAGAGAAAAAAAATCAGGGTAGGTTCCCAACTTTTTTTCTTCACAGCTTCGAGGGAAAGCCCCAGGATGGGCATGTGGTGGCTGCTGTGTTGTATAATCGACGCAGCACCACTGTGCACCCACTGCGTGGCTTTCCTTGTGTATAGACAGCCCCCAGGTGGAAATTAACTGGAGAAAGTGACCACTGTGGCAAACTGCATGTGCACAGGGCTCTGCATAACATTCAGATAGATGGAAAACAGAATTTCTACTACATCAAACCACACTAGCTTACCTGAAACTCAGAAATCTGGGGAGGGAGCTCAGAGCGGGTCTCCCCATGGCTCTTGGTTCTCTGGGTCACCTGTCTGCCTCTTGCTCCTCTGCCCCTTGCAGCAGACCTCTATCTGGAGTGGGGGGAGTGAGCTTCTAGCAGCTGTTGGGCCTAATTATTTTAACCACAGAAACGCTTTGGAGGACGCAAAGCACAGATCGGATTAAACCGTACTTTGCATTTGCCAGCTAACAAGAGACCTGGGGAAACAACATTTGTCGAGGTATGCAACCGCCCTGCGGCAGGAGATCTCTGACCAGCTGCTCAACTGCAGAAGCTCAATGAGAGGAGACTCCTTTTGTTAGGCAGCTCCCTGAGATTGTGGAGTGGGCGTTGAAATGCTTCAACGGAAACGTCTGGCCCTCTGGGTGTGTCCACTATTGCTTACGCACAGCCCGCTTGGTAAAAGCATGGCCCATGCAATGGGCCCATCAAAACCCAGCGCCTGAGCTACAGGAAAGAAGTCGGGAGACCAGATTTTCAGCAGAGGGTCCCTTGCAGGCCTCCGGAAGTTTTCTTCGTCGGCACATATTGTGCTATGTGTTTCGGTGTGTGGCACATGACCGGTGGGGGATACGGCTGGAAGGCTCACGTTTCCCCAATGGTGTAATTTAAAACATCATGTGACAAGCATTTCCGGCTGCTCTGCTTCACTGGCTGCCCCTGATGGGGCTGCAATGTGAGTTCGCCACATAGCTGCATAATTATAATAATAATTATAATAATTGTGTTATTGCATTTAGATGCCACCCCATAAGCATCTCCAAATGATGAACAATTAAACAAACTTGAATTGCAAATCTAATAAAACAACCCAAACATCCTAAAAACGAAAACACCAACATTAGAGCAGCGATGAAAATGATTTCAGCTACCTTTGTATCAGCACCACCAACCATGAGGAGCAGTAGAACAGTCCTGATATGGAAGGGGTGGGAGTCCAGGCTGGGAGTGCCCCCAACACACCATTCCCCACTCAGCACCAGTCAGCTGGGCAGAGGGACAGGGGGGTGGTAAGCGAGGGAGCAGGGGCTGGCAGACCCCAGGGAGGTTTGCCCACAGGAGTTGTAGAGCTAAACACACAATGCAAAGCCCACTGTGAACTGTAGAGATTGAGAGCTTAATATAAATAATGATTTTAAAAGGCCTGGGGAAATAAAAGAAGGTGACTGGGGACACACATGTTCCTGGGGAGAGTTGAGTCAGGCCACCTCCATGTTGTCTCCTCATAATGTGGGCCAGAGCGATTGATCCCTTTCAAACTAATGAAATGGAAAGATAGTTTGCTTCAAGTTTGCTTCCCAGCCAGGCACTGTAAAGTGGGCTGCCGTTGTACTTTTTCTGTAGAGTTTGCAGCACATAGATTCAGCTCATGCGCTGTACATTCTGAAACTCATACTTTGCCTGCTTGTTTATTTGGAGAATAAGAAGAGACGCTCTCGCTAGTTCCTCCCGCTGCCTTTAATGAATGTGTGAGGGGGAAGGGCCTGGGCCACGCAATTAGTCTTAGTGTAGAGCTACATGCGCCAATGTGGCCAGGAGTGCGCCAACTTTTTGTGGCTGGGTGGGTATGGCTTGTGGACACAGTCCCTCTTTCTTGCCATGCTTTCACTGAACGTGTGGAGAGGGGAAGGAGTGAGTGGCCCCAAGAGCCCTGCAGGATCCGACCCAACGAGGTCCATGGAGCTGAGCAGTGCAGGCCAATGCCTCTGGGGGCTCACAAGCCGGGCCGTCTTTTGTTGCTGCTTCTCCCCAGCACCTATTACCCAGAGCTACGCTGCCTCGAGACAAATCCATAGTGGGTCAGTCTACTGACGATTATTAGCCAAAGTAGGTACATGGAACCCTCCATGTACAACCATCCAAAAGGCCATCTTGGCTTGTGGCTACCATCACAACGCGTTTAGGCCAAGCATTTCTAGACTACCATTCCACTTCGTGGTGCCCAAGGCTGTTCACAGCCATGAAAATGATGAAACAGTGCATGGTTGTGTAAACCGCCCAGAGAATCCTGTGTAAACCGCCCAGAGAGCTTCGGCAATGGGGCGGTATACAAATGTAATAAATAAAAAATAAATAAATAAATAAACAAGCAGCAATGCATCTAAAATAAAATCCATTTAAAACATCGCCTTTACCCCATGATAAAGAGAGTTGTAAACTGCAGGCTTCCTAACCAGTGGAGCCAGAAGTACAAAAATAGATCAAAGCATTAAAAAATAAACACTTCTGCAATCAAATGCAGTTTAAAGCTGATAAAATACATGACACTTTTTTTTTTAAAACCCATTAAAAGCCATTAAAAGCCTGAGAGGACAGAAATGCTTTTGCTTGCTCTTTGAAAACAGGTAAAAAGGCCATGGATGTGACTCCTTATTTAATTGATAGATCGGAAGAAGACACTGGCTCAGTTCGGACGACACAATAAACAACTGGTGTGGGGAAAACAATCGTCAGTTGTTTTGACTATTATGTCCTCCGAATGCTGCCATAGTCAACTCAGCGCTGATCCTCATCCACACCACAGTTGATTATTTATTACCATGTTGTGTGGGAAGTGCCCCCTAGGGTTAGAGTTAGTCAACCCCATTGACTATCGTGTCGTCCGAACTGAGCCACTAGTATGATACTAGTTCCATAGGCGTGTGCAGCACATTTCATTAGGATGTGCACCCAGGGAATTTTATTTTTAATTTTTAAAGCCCCTATTGGAGCAGTGGGCGGGGTGGGAAAATGTGCTTTCCGGAGCCTCCAGAAACTGTGTATATCTCCCCCCACGCAAATGGTGCCTGCCATTAGCATGGCGGTGGGAAATATGCACATTTCAGGGGCTCTGGAGACATTAGGGTGTGCCTGGGCACACCTGGCACACCCTGTACACATGCCTATGACTAATCCAACTGCAATTGGAAGCAAACGTATGAGGGAGTAACCCCCCCCCAAATCCCCCCGCCTGAATACTGTAGGATTTAGTTCTGAGTAAACAAGCAAAGAATTGCACTGCACAGACGCAAAGATACTATGGTGTATAATTGCTGAAATTAGGAGCAGTTTCTTCAGGATCAATGAAGTAAGATATGGGGATATGCAGGCAGCAATGGTAAAAATGTTTGTGCCCAGCTGTGTGAAAGTGTGTTTGCAGGAGCAGAACAGCTACGGCTAATGAGGTTTCTAGCTTCAGAGGCATTGAGTACACTACACTCTTACGCACGCTTATTGGATGTAGGCTCCACTGAACTCAGTGGTACTTATTTCCAAGCGCACATGCATCAGCTTGTTAGAAGGAATTGCAATTTCATAAAGTTTGAGAAATTCTAAATGATAGTACCCTTCCAGGTAGCCAAATGTGCACTGAATAAGATGTAAAGGTTCTCTTTGAAGTTGACCTCTTATTTTTGTTTCTTTGCTTTTTTAAAAAGCCTTAATAGCATTTTGCTACCGGACAGGTTAGTTAGTACTTAGATTTCATTTTATGGAGGGGGGGGGCAGGAGGGTGAAGTCTGAAAAAAAAATGGGAAGATAACACAGGAAACAATGAAACGCAGAGAGTGGGCAACATTATCATCCTGATATTCTGTAAAAAGTGAATGATGGATGGCAATTCAGGCTATATAAAACAGTTTGTGTAGAAGCAACCACTAAGCTCAGCTGCCATCTAAAGTCCATATTATAATCAACAGTGTGAGCATACTCCCCAAAAGGCTCTCTATGGCTGGGTTCAGTCAACACAATGGTGGTTTAAGTAGTCAACCATCAGTTGAATGGGCAATAGTTGGTTGTTGTGTTGCCTGTCAGGCAAAAACCACCCCATTGTTGACTATTTCCCCAAAATAAGCAACTGAGTTGACCAACGCTCTGCAGAGTTGACTATCTGCACAACCATTGGTTAAAGTGTTGTCTGTCGGGCTCAGTGGACTATTTTGCAGGGTTGAGTGGACTATTTCGGCTGGCTACAAAATTCCTGGGCAAGTTTCTTATGCAGTTTTAATAATATGTGTCATGTTTTAATCAGTTTTATGTATTTTATCATGTTGTTGTTCCCCGCCTCGATCCGGACGGAGAGGCGGGTAAGAAATAAATTGTTGTTATTATTATTATTATTATTATTATTATTATTATTATGAGTGGCCAAAACCACACCAGGTGCTCTGCTACAGCCAGCACAACTCGCAGAGGCTGCTGGGATAGCATTGGGAGGGCTGAGGAAGGAGGGAGGGTGGGGAGAGTGGCGGGGGCTGTGTCAGTCAAACGCCAGGTTGACTATTAGTCCACTCAACGTCAGTCCCAACCACTCCACAGTTGTGTAGGAACATGTTGTGTGTGGGGTACCTGCAAAATAACCAACTGTGAGTTGACTATTAACCCACCATTGATTAAAGAATTGTCTGAATGCAGCCTATGTATCTGACTTACAATGTTGAAGCGACTTCCATGGTCTCTGTTAGATAGGCTGACTGAATTTCTTTCCACCCTTCATTTGAATGGTCACTGCTCCAGATTATTAATTTCATTTTGGTACTTTCACAAGGCATCAGGCTGCAGATGCTACAGCTGCTAATGGTAGCTGCTCAGCGAGAATTTGGATTGATGGCTCTTGGCAGTTCCAAAAGCCAGCGGTAACTTAATTCCACTGAAAACTCTGCTGGAAGGAAAGGGGACTTCTAATCAGAATACATGATTAAAAGCTTGAGATCCCAAGTAAATGGAGAAACCTGCTCTTTGCTTTTTGACTAAATGTTATTGGCCTGGTTTGGACATTCATATCTTGGCTTATGAAGTGGAGATACCCATAAGCCTCTCCCCTGTACATGCAGTTCCTTTGCCCCCCCCCCCTCCTTCATGCGAGAAATGACTAAACCAAGAAGTCTCTAATTAACCTCAGTTTCCAGTTATGACTGAACTAGGAAATTATAGTTACCAGCTTTGGAACAAGCCACTCTTTTTTGGAATGTGGCAACTGTTTGATAATGCATGGGGCACAGGCATCAAGTACATGGGAGATCCAGGACATTATACAATACATTTAGACCGCAATCCTATAGCCAGTTACCTGGAAGTAAGCCCCATTGAGCTCAATGGAGCTTACTTCTGACTAGACTTGTATAAGGTTGTGCTCTGAGTCTTTTCAAGAGTTGTGTCTGAAAAGGTTGATTGGGAAGCACTCTGAGAATTCTAAAACCTTGTGAATTCAAGGCCAAGCAGAGACTGGCGGAAGAAGTAAATATATCGAAAGACATTCATATCAACTCGGCAGGCTCTTATCTTGGTTCCCCAGAGATGAAAGGACAGAGCAGTTTCTGAGATGTGAAACAGTTTGGAAATATGAATGATGGCAGGATTGGAATGTTATGAAACAGGACATGACTATTACTAATGGAGAATTGATTGTAAGTAGCTGTTGAATGGTTAGAAGAAAAAACTTTTTGGGTACATTATTTAATAATGTTATTATATATGTACCAGTGGCATGACTAGTTGATCAATTATCTATGCAAATGAAAATGTCTCTATAATGCATTTTACTAGATATGAAGCTTTGAATCTGGGAAAATCTATGCTCATTTTCTCATGGAGAAGACAAATCGGCTACTTTGTTTGCCTCAAAGCTGCTGTGGAAAACATTTGCACGCATCCAGATGGCAATATGCCCCCACCTCCATTTCATCTGAATTGTTAGCTCCCACGATTTTTCTGTTACCATTCTGTCCTGCAGACACATACTACTACATGGGGATTAATATTAACTGGCATTTATAGAATAAAGGAGCTGCGTATTTCAAGACGGCAGCCAGGAATTCTTCTAGGCCTCCTTGTGGCAATGTAAGGTGCCCTAAAGATCTGCGGGGTTGAAGATGATCATGTGGTGCATTGCTTATCGCCTCGTCCACAATGGATTCATGCTGACTGCCCTGCTGGTATCACTGGGCGAGAAAGGAACCCACTTGCTGCTACCGCTGACTTCCTGTCCAGGTCCCACCTCCTCTTGTTCCTGGGTTGTTCAGGTTTCCTCTCCTGACAAAATAGTGGAGGTGGCAAAAGCAACACCTCTCCTCCCTCAGGTCAGAATCCTGAGCGCAGCAGTCCTACCCATTAGGCAATACGAACCCTACATTATTTTCGAAAAAAGACGGGAAGGTTCAATGTATCAGATTGCCTTGAGAAGATGACGATAACAATTTTGTAGTATGTGATGCATTTTATTGCCAAAGTAAACAGCTTCCCTGCTTCAAATGTCTATTTTAAAGCAGCTATAAAACCGCTGGATCCCTTAAAAATAAAATAATTATTTGTCTTTTTGATGGATGATATACCTCTAACTGCTCCGTGACTGGTAATCTGTTTCCCAGCAGTTGCAGAAACGGAGCTTGCTTCAAAATGGAAGCTGCCACAAGCACTTCATTTTCTGCAATAACTATATCACGTGCCAGGTTCCACCCGGCACGTAACACAGTGCTTCATTATCTGCCCATTGGCTACTGCCTGCCCTGGAACCAAGGGAGCTTCTGGAAGACCAGCTCTTAGCAAAGGCATTGTGCAGCAATTCCAGATATTTCACTCCTTACTAATTTTTCTGTGATAAGAAAAAAAGACAGAAGTTGTGGTGGAAAAACATGGGAGGGTAACAGAATAGACGATGATGACATCTGGATGCTGTATATTAGGCAGGGCGATAGCCCAATACAGCCTCATCTGGAACTTGCCACTCAAGACCCTCCTATAAAGTTTATTCAAAAGTCACTCCCGTTATGCGGAGGTCCCTTCTAGTGTTAATAAAAAGCTTTCTGTTTTCAGCAACAACTGTGCTATTGCTTCCAGCTGAGCACAGCTGAGAGGTTTGTAATGAACGGACACTTAATGCCCCTTGAATAGCCTCCCTTAATTTCAGTGGGGCTTTAATGACGAATTAACCCCAGTTCCCCCCCCCCCCCTTATTATACAGAAAAACAGTGCTATTTCACTATATTAAAATGAAAAGAAAAATGGAAGAAGTCAAGTAATTACAGCTTGCCCCCATGGGAACAGGAACCTGAATAGAGAGACTATTCAGGAGGTAATGAACAGACGATTCAACAGTAATCCCCCAGTAACACTAAACAATAAGCAATAAAACAGGTTGAACCTGCAACAGGAAGTTGTTGATTAAAGGCACAGAAGGCCTGGAAATCTCAGAAGGGCTTTTCTGTCTACAATACACAGGCTGATGTGCAATTGTGCTTTATTGCAACGCATATATCCCCTCCCAAAAGTCAGGTCTGAAAAATATGTCAGGACAACACAGAACACTTTGCATTGCAACACTTTGTCATGTTGACATCTGGATTCTTAAAAAAGTGAAGACAGGATGCCAATTCCAGAGGAAAGGACTACTATAGAAGCAGCCAGTGTCTGACAGGTAATGGAAATTGTTATACTTGCTAATTTGGCAATGGTACAAGAGAGCAGATCTAAATATAATCATTTTGGTCAGAAATGGATATCTTATATTGCTTTTGGGGGATAGTTGGGGATCCTCATAAGTTGTCAGTATTCGATTAATGTATGTCAATCTTTTCGATACATTTGGAATATAATAATAATAATAATAATAATAATAATAATAATAACAATTTATTTCTTACCCGCCTCTCCATCTGGATCGAGGCGGGGAACAACAACATGATAAAATACATACAACTGATTAAAACATAACACATATTATTAAAACTGCATAAAAAATCCTAAAACACCCTAAAAACACCCTTAAAACATTCTAAAATTCCACTGGATATGCCTGCCGGAAGAGAACAGTCTTTATAGCTTTCTTAAATTCTAAAAGACTGTTAAGTTGACGAGTCTCCTCCGGCAGGTCATTCCACAGTCTGGGAGCGGCAGAAGAGAAGGTCCTCTGGGTAACGGTTGTCAGCCTAGTCTTGGCCGACTGCAGTAAGTTCTTCCCAGAGGACCTGAGCATGCGGGGCGGATTGTACGGGAGAAGGCGATCCCGCAGGTAACCTAGACTCAAACCATGTAGGGCTTTAAAGGTAATAACCAACACTTTATACTTCGCCCGGAAACTAATTGGCAGCCAATGGAGCGATTTTAAAGCTGGCGTAATATGGTCACCCCTAGATGTACCGGTGACCAGCCTGGCTGCCATATTTTGAACTAGTTGAAGTTTCCGGACTAGGCACAAAGGTAGCCCTATGTACAGCGAATTGCAGAAGTCGAGCCTCGAAGTTACCAGCGCGTGCACTACCATCTTTAGGTCTTCCAACTCTAGGAAGGGGCGCAGCTGGCGTATCAGCCGAAGCTGATAGTAGGCACTCCTGGCCGTCGCATCTATCTGGGCTGTCATTTGGAGCGACGGATCCAGGAGCACCCCCAAGCTGCGAACACAGTCTTTCAGGGGGAGTGTAACCCCATCCAGAACCGGTTGACACACCTCCAAACCCAGGTTGCGGCCTTTGACAGCAAGCACCTCCGTCTTGTCTGGATTCAGCTTCAGTTTGTTTTTCCTCATCCAGCCCATTACCGCCTCCAAGCATTCATTCAGAGGAGACACACTATCCTTAGCAGATGCTGTTATCGAAGGCATAGAGAAATATATTTGGGTGTCATCAGCATACTGATAGCACCCCGCCCCATGCCTCCAGATGATCTCTCCCAATGGTTTCATATAAATGTTAAACAGCATTGGGGAAAGGATGGCACCTTGTGGAAAGGAAAAAACAGCAACCTCACAATCGTCTTAGGGAAAAAACATACACATCTGAATAACCATCGGAGAGCAAAACTGTTTACATACCTGGGGAAGTAGCAAAGAGCAAACAATTGCAAAAGTTGCTCCAAAATTGTCTTTAAGCCAGAAGCCGACTGCATGGATACAGCCACGTACATGGATCGTATCCACCAGCTCCAGGCGCTGTAAACAGAACAAATAACATGAAATGAAATATTTTGAATCAAATTATCCTGCACAAGTAATTGGAGCTTAAACCTCCACCAACTCTTCTTGTTGATTACATTAGACTGGCAGCAACCTCACAGGTCTACAGACATCAAACAGGAACCGAAGCATTAGAGGATTGTTTTCAATATAACGAGTCCAATAAATCCCTGAGATAATGTAAGTAAAGCACTTAGAATACAAGGAAAACACTGTGGAAATAATTATTGCCATCCATGTTTTACAGGGATCTGTTAAAGCCATCCTGTATTTGTCTCCAACATCTGAAGAGGCTCCATTTAGGCTCTAATGGCTAATTGCCATTGATAAACCTGCCTGTCCCCTATGAATCTGCCATGGTTTAATATGGCACAGAGGGTCTGCATGACTTGCATTTGATATATTAAATATGGCACCTGTAAAGTAGAGGACAAGTAAGGTTCTGGCTTTTAGTTTGCCCAGCAGTTTTTAAACTTAATTATCTCCAAATGAATGAGGGGTGGGTAAAAAGCAAAGCAAAGCAAAATAAAACAGATTCCTTAATCAAAATAGCTGCCAAGAGGTCTTATATGCTAATTCCATTTGCATTTGCAGTATTATTTTGCTTTAAACCTTCAACCTGGTCTCATCTGTAACACAAACTCAGAACATGTCCCCCCCTATAATGAAATGGCACGGTTGTCTCTAGAAGCTCTGGATAGCTTGTACGATCTCGAGCACGAGAATCCCTCTCTTCATCCCTTTGGACATGAACAAACTGAGGTGCTTCCAGGCCATTAAGGGTGCCATTTTGAGTTCCAGTTGGGGCAGCAGTGAGCAAGAAAGGCAGTTCTGACTTGCAAGGCACAATTCGCTGGGACTTTTTCATGTAGTAGTAGTAACCCTGTGCAGTTCTCGTTTGTTGCAATGAAACCTGCACAACACAACTAAGCACCCCTCCCCCGCCCCAGCCTCGCAAAGCATACCCGCCCCCTCTCATCCATGTTTGCCATCTACAGCTTTACTACACAAGGCTGTTCATGGGCTGTTAATCTGCTGTATCTAATTTGGGTTTTGTCACAGAATTGAGGTCCGAGCACGATAGAAAGCGCATTTCCTTCCCTGCTTTTCCATTATATAACCTCTCGGTGGCACTGTGCAGAGTAGTGCAACTACACAAGAGGAAATTGCACTTTCTTTCACTTTCACAATCAAATGCTGCATTTTCTCCATTCTAAAAAAAAATAATCTCCAAAAGTGGTAAGACGCAGCAGTGAAACTGGAGGGTCATGACATCATCGTCTACAGAACCCGTAAACAACTGTGAGCATGGAATGATGAGTGCATGATCAATGCCTTGTGTAGAAAAACCCTTATTGTCTACTTCAGCCCTAATGTACTTAAGTTTGTTACCTCTCTATTTAGAGTTCGATATCCACACAGGGTGTTAATGACCTCTCCTGGGCCCTGTTAAAAGAGAGAGAGAGAGAGAGAATAGTTTCAAACGTAATGATAGTGTTTGCAGGTGGGGGTGAGCAGGTGTTTGATAGATTATCACTCTCCAGGTCATTTCTTAGGGCCAAAACAATCATCATCATCATCATCATCATCATCATCATCATCTCATTTATTTATTTATTTGCATTCCGCCTTTTCCCCAACTACTGGGCCTCAAGGCCCAATTCACAAGTCATGGCCAATTTACACGGTTTGGGACCACAATACCTGATAGAATGCCTCTCCCGACACGAACCTACCCATACACTACGATCAACATTTAAAGTCCTCCTCTGAGTGACTACTCCGAGGGAAGATTGGAGGATGGCAAAAAGGGAGAGGGCCTTTTCAGTGGTGTCCCCCCAACTTCGGAACGATCTCCCCAACGAGGCTCGCCTGGCGCCAACACTGTCATCGTTTCGGCGCCAGGCGAAGAAATTGCTCTTCTCCCAGGCATTTCACAGCATAGGTTGAGCTTTTTAAATGACAGTTTGAAATGAGATGTAGTTTGTTTTTTAGGCTTTTATGGGTTTTAATTTTTGTATACTGATTTTTAAAATGTTCCATGTTTTTAATTTTTGTAAACCGCCCAGACAGCTTTGGCTATGGGGCAGTATATACATGTAATAAATAAATAAATTTCTGGCTTGTTTAGTGCCAGTGTGCTGCCTCCCACCTGTTCCCCACTTCCACTCTGGGTTGTTTAGCCCTTAAACGGCACAGCATTTCTGGATTCACACGACTTAATTGTAGAAACGTGGCCATTACTGTATATGTATTTAATAATTTATTACATTTCTATCCTGCCCAATAGCTGAAGCTCTCTGGGCAGTTCACACCAATCCACATCCAGCTTTTTTCCCCATTTTTACTCTAGAACAGGTGCAGGGTCCCAATCTACATCTTAAAAGCTCTCCTCCCCCCCATTTAGAGTCCCAATCCAAATTGGGGGGGCCAGCACCTATTCCACAGAAGACATCGTTGTTAGATATGATTTTGGCCTTAGACTTTTCACCACACTAGAAAAACAGACTGTTGACAAACCAAATCCCGAGAGAGGTCTACAAACACCACCACTGAGCATCCATCCACTGAGCCTTTGGGACTCGCATGCCATTTGCATGTAGTGAGGAGAAGCTGGCCTGCTGGAAGTCAGCTGGTGGTGGGTGAGCAGCAGCCTCTCGTCAGCCAGGACCCGGTAGTCCCAAGAGTCCTGGTGGGGGTGGGCTTTCTCTATCCATCTCCAGCTGGTGTTTTGGGCAGGGCAGGCTTTCCCCCTCCCTATTCAAGTGGGGAATAGCTCCATTCACTTGAACAGGGGAGGGGGAAAGGCCCCCCCCCCATTTTAGTATTTTTGAAAAGCCATTTCGTCCAGCAGCCCTCACCACCACGTGGGGCAGATGAATTCCATGAGGTAGCTTTGGCTATGGGGTGGTATATTAATGTAATAAATAATAATAATAACTATGGGCATATTATTATTATTATTATTATTATTAATTATTATTATTATTTTCATTTCTATACCGCACCATAGCCGATGCTCTCTGGGCAGTTTACAAAAATTAAAAGATTTAACATTAAAAAGCCAATATACAAAGTTTAAAACCATAATAATAATAATAATAATAATAATAATAATAATATATTTATTTATTACCCGTCTCTCCCAACGGATCGAGGCAGGGAACAGCATTAAACACAAAGCACACAAAACCAATACATCATTAAAATACCAATAAAACACCAATAAAACACTTTAAAATTCATCTGGGTAGGCCTGCCGGAAGAGATCAGTCTTTATAGATCTTTTAAATTCCTGAAGACTAGTGAGTTGGAGAATCTCTCCCGGCAGGTCATTCCACAATCTGGGAGCGGCAGAAGAGAAGGTCCTCTGGGTAACGGTTGTCAGTCTAGTTCTTGTTGACTGTAGTAAATTCTTCCCAGAGGACCTGAGCGTGTGGGGCGGATTGTATGGGAGAAGGCAATCCCGTAGGTAACCTGGACCCAAACCATGTAGGGCTTTAAAGGTAATAACCAACACTTTGTACTTCGCCCGGAAACTGATTGGCAGCCAGTGAAGAGATTTTAAAACTGGTGTAATGTGGTCACCCCTAGATGTACCGGTGACCAACCTGGCTGCCATATTTTGAACTAGTTGAAGTTTCTGGACTAGGCACAGAGGTAGCCCTATGTACAGCGCATTGCAGAAGTCGAGCCTCGAAGTTACCAGCACGTGCACTACTGATTTTAGGTCTTCCAACTCTAGGAAGGGGCGCAGCTGGCGTATCAGCCAAAGCTGATAGTAGGCACTCCTGGCAGTCGCATCTATCTGAGCTGTCATTTGGAGTGACAGATCCAGGAGCACCCCCAAGCTGCGAACACAGCCTTTCAGGGGGAGTGTAACCCCATCCAGAACTGGTTGACACACCTCCAACCCCAGGTTGTGGCCCTTGACAGTAAGCACCTCCATCTTGTCTGGATTCAGCCTCAGTTTGTTTTTCCTCATCCAGCCCATTACCGCCTCCAAGCATTCGTTCAGAGGAGACACACTATCCTTAGCTGACGCTGTTGTCAAAGGCATAGAGAAATATATTTGGGTGTCATCAGCGTATTGATAGCACCCCGCCCGATACCTCCGGATGATCTCTCCCAGCGGTTTCATGTAGATGTTAAACAGCACTGGGGATAGGATGGCACCTTGTGGTACACCACATAGCTGCTCTTTCTTTGAAGAGCAACTATCCCCAAGCATCACCATCTGGAACCTGCCTGAGAGATAGGATCGGAACCACTGAAGCACAGTGCCCCCGAGTCCCAATTCCCTCAGGCGTTCCAGAAGGATACCATGGTCAATGGTATCAAAAGCCGCTGAGAGGTCCAGGAGTACCAACAGGGACACACTCCCCCTGCCAATACTTAAGCGTAGATCATCCACTAAGGCGACCATAGCAGTTCTCAACTCCATATCCTGCTCTGAAGCCAGTTTGAAATGGGTCCGAGGTGGGTGGTGAAATGGAATGGAAATGGAATTGAAATGGAAACCGAGGTGGGTGGTGGAGCCTCTCTTAAAACTACAAGGATATTGCAAAATCTTCCCCCGCTGCCTCCTCATGGAACCTGAGATCGGAATGGAATGCAAGACCGTCAGCAGCAGGAAGGGTACAGTTCAGAGGCCGTAAGGATTGCCCAGTTCAGTAGCAGTGGCATGGATCCCCTTGGAAGGAGAAACGCCCCACCTGGACTTCGAAAAATGAGGTCCAACCCTCCCCACCCCATCCCCTTCCATTACACCTCTGCCACCCACTCTACTACTTCATGTTTATAAAGCACTTGGATCTTTGGACAAAAAGGCCTCGCTGAACTCTGCGCAATTATTGTGCAGCCGGGATCTCAGGCTTCTGCAGAGTTCCACATCATGGGCATTGACAATGAGGTTTAAAGCCTCACAAACGTCTCCCCTTTGGAGCCTTTCATGCATCCAGCTTGGCATCCCACCGTGCTTTGAACCTTGGAGAGTAAAACCCAAGGAAATGCAGAAGCCATGGCAGAGTTGTGCTGGCTCCCACAGAGAGGTGACAAACTGCGCCTTTTGAAATGTTATATTGTCAAAGTTCTTGCCATTGCTAACCTCCACGTTGGGACTTGTTCTTAAGCAGAAGCCTGCGGAGTTTTAGTCTACCCTGCAAACACCATAATAGAGGCTCCAGGAGTCACAGCAGTTCACTGATTCACTGATCACTTCAACTAGGTTGCACTGAGTCTCATATATATATATATATATATATATATATAGGGCCTCATCAATTTTTAATTATGATGCCAGGAAGGTTTACATATTTGGGAGGAAAACACTGACATTTGCAGCCTTGTACAAGTGGCCTAAATAAACAAGCAGGATTCCCAATAGGTATCCTGGGTCTACAAAAAAAAAAAAAGGTCAATTGCACAGCATGAGGAAGGAAGTACAACAGTCCTGTGTTTAGAGGAATAATCCAGCCACATGTGTTCCTGATGCTCAGCGCATGGATAATAAGCAATAGAAAGCTCATGGCTGCTTTGAGAACAGGGTTATGCTGCACATGTGGACTAGGGTGAGGACTAACATGTAAACTTACCATTTGGGAGAATCCAACTCTTGCAATAAAGAATGTATATATCTGCTTTTGGAAATAAACATCTCAAATGCCTGACGCCACTTTTGGATTAGGCAGATTTATAAGTGAAAATAGGTGGGCTGCCGAGACACTTTGAAAACCCTGTAGTGGCTTTCCCATGAAGCTGCAAATTGAAAAAGTCAGGGACCAGCCAATCCTGTCTGACTTCATGGCTATCTAGTAATTGTTCAGAGGTTGCCTTCGTGGGACTGTGGTCGGCCACTTCTCCATACCACTGAGCCCACAGTGGCAGATAGGTACCTATCCCGGCTGGCTGTCAGCATGGGGGAATTCTGTATTTGAACTCAGGATTTCAGCCTGAAGTGAAGCAATGCAACAAAGCCACTGGGCTGGTTCACATGACATGACAGCCCACTGTGGGTCATTTAACCCATGGTGAGGCTATGGTGTGTGCAGGGCATGTAAGGCTGCCATTTGAATATCCAACTCCTGCTTAGGAGTTGTCATGTCGTGTGAACCCGGTAAGCTTGGGTTATGCGAGGCTTAAATAACTCTAGAAGAGACTGAGGGTCGTTCAACCCACACAGAACTCATGCTCACCAAGTCTGCACGACACAACCCTCAAGTGGGGGTTGGATATGTAAAATGGTACCTGCAGGCGCTGTGGCTCATTGTGGATTAAATAATTGACCATGAGCTGCACTGTGTTGTGTGAACCACGTCACTGAGACACGCCAGTAGGAGGAGTGCCTGGTCCCTGCTAACATTCAGCCCAAGTTACACTACTGCAGAGTGCCGTTGGTTTCCGAGGAAGGCCCACAACCTCCATTTTCTCTTAAGAACTTCTTCCGCCATCTCACCTTCTTAATGCAGCAAGTGTAGGGCACCCCACAGGCCAGAGGGCCGCTGCTGTTGCATGAGTGGTATGGATTGACATGCCAGTCTCTGAATTCATCGCCTCCACAGCAGGAGAACTGCAAAAAGAAAAGAGAAACATCTGAAGGCGCCTGGCCGATCTCGGTCTCAAAGAAGCTTGGAGCAACGAGAGGGAAGGGAGGGCGGCTCCTCTGTTGACTCCCCCCAGGACCAGAGGCAGCAGGCCCTGAATGCCAGTTGGTGGGGAACAGCAGTGGGGTGGGTGGCCTATTGTCCATGTGTCTTTCTTGTGGGTTCCCCAGGGGCAGCTGGTTGGCTGCGGTGGGAACAGGATGCTGGACTAGATGGGCCCCTTGACTCTGATCCAGTCTCAGGGATCTTAATACATGTTTATGCATGTGGAGGAGCCCTGCCCCCCCAAAGCCAGCTGCACCCTGGCCATGTAGTTGTGTAGCACCTCCCTGCTCCAGTTCCGGACCTGCTTCTTTCAGTTGCCCTGAGGATGAGCAGGGCTCCCTTCGCTGCTCCCTCCAGCATCCAGAATTGGCTAATTCTGCCATTACCCATTTTCTAACCCGACAGACAGTCATGGAATGAAAGAGACATTCTGTCCTTTAGCATAAATTTGAGAAGGATGGCAACAGGTTGCAATGTATTCTGCAAAAACCTGGGCTTGCAAAACCAAACAAAAAAGGGGGGAGAAGCCGGTTCTCAGGATGCTAAAATACTTTATTCAAAGCCCAACACGTTTCGGCCTGTGCTGTTTTTTAAGGCCTTCTTCAGGGGGTTGATAAGAGACGTCTGAAGAAAAACTCCTGACAAGATGATCGTCTCCTACGATAATTACTGGCATAAGAGACGATCATCTCGTCAGGAGTATTTCTGCAGATGTCTCTTATCAACCCCCTGAAGAAGGCCTTAAAAAACAACCCAGGCCGAAATGCGTTAAAGGGCTTTGAGGTATAGTACTTTAGCATCCCAAGAACCTGTTCCTCCTTTTGGTTTTTCGTGCACAACAAAAGCAGATTTCAGTATCAGAGTCCAAGGAGTGTTGGGAGCAAAATCCCAGGCAGCTACAGTGGGCTGGTTGTGCCTCATGTGTCACAAAGCAGCGCAAGGAAGTGAGTGACCTTTCAGTTTCCGAACAGAACACTTCCACCCAAGCGGCACGCACTCCATCTAATCACATGGCTCCCTTGGGTGTCCTCAGGTATCAAGGACTGACTAGTGGATCAGGATGTTACAAGCGCTGAAATTGTTTCCTGCTCAAACACATAGTCACAGAAATGGAACTGAATTTGAAACAAACAGAGAGATCAGAATGTTTTTGGAGAAGCTCCTGCTAGAGTCGGAGGAAGGGATTTCGGTGCCTTAAGCAGAAAACCCCAAAGTCACCCTCTTTCCCACCAACTAACGTAGTGCATGGATGCCCTGGGAAATGATTCCAAGCAAGCTTCAAAGAAATGTGCAGGAGGCATGCAAGGAAACTCTTGCACAGCTCCTGTGCATTCAATGGGACTTGTAAGTTGGCCAGCCATTTGCTACCAGATAACTTCTGATCCCTAAAAAAAAAAAAAAGGATGTAAATTTCAGTGACCATATTATTATTATTATTATTATTATTATCAAAACAATTTAAAAGGCCAAACTAAAGGGATGTGTCATGACACCTTTCCTAAACGCTGAGGGAAGGGGACCACTCGTAGCTCCAAGGGGGAATGCATCCCACAATTTGGGAGTGGCAAGGCTTCTACAAGTGCTGGTATCTTCAAAAGGGCCTCTCTTGCAGGTCTTAGTAGCTCTTAGATAGCCAGGCTTTAAGCTGTTTAAAGGTTAAAACCAACGGAGCTGAGAAAATAATTAGTGACTAATGCAGAACTTTCAATATTGGGGTGATACAATTTTGATCACAAGTTAGCAGCCCAGCTGTCACATCTGGATGCCCTTCTAAGTAGCCCTGTGTCAACAGTGGGGAACCTGTTTCAACCTACGGGTCTTGGGGACTGCATTCTAGGGATGTGCCAGACTAGAGGCAAAGGGGACGAAGCCAAGGGCAAAATACCCCAAATACAGGCTGGATTGGGTTATAACTTGAACCCTAACCTGCTCTTGACACCCTTTCTGCCAGCTGCAGAAAGGAAAATGGTTGCCTTCTCCTTTCCCACCACACTCCACAGCCTGGGAATGAATCCAGGCGGGCTAATGGCATGCAAAACAATTCATACTATATTGAGTTTCCAATTTACAGGGCTGTGTAATTCAATCAGCTTCATTTGCTTTAAGAATATATTATTTCTGCAGGCGATCAAGAGGCTCCAGTACTGGTTACTGAGGCTTGCCCTCCTGTCCGGCATTTGGACGAGTCCATCTTCCTCATGGCTCTCCTGACAGGCTGTATCAAAATCTCATCAACGGAGTTCTTGTGTTGCTACTGCGGAATTTGGTTAGGAAACTAGACTTAATAAGGCAACAAGGGAGTGCAATGGAAATCAGCTATCACAATACATGCATAAAGCACACATTTTTTATCTAATGTCCCCCTCACCCTTCTGGGTCAGGTATATCCTTGCTCAATTCACACAAACTCACAATACGCAGCAGACACTGTACAGATGCACATGAGCCTCACATGCCTGTGTAGGGCTGAAGCAGGTCACACCCAAGTCCCTACCCCCATCCCAGGTGGTGAATAGGGTTTTCTTTCGCTGGATGCAATTTGGATGCAATTGCTTCAGACTGTCCTGACTGCAAAGCTATGGGCTGGATCGAGAAGTCTGCCCCCTAGTAACTGAAGATATTAATGCAAGCTTCAAACACATGGACACATTGAAATTAATTTAAATTCATTCATGCTTTTACAAACCCAACTCACTCTGAGGTGCACACCCCTTGGGTCCCTCAACTATGCAAGCCAAGTGTCATGATGTTGTTGCTATGGTGCTGACAGACATCCCCTTTTATTATTAAAGCTTGTAAACCACTTTGAGTGTTGGAAAACTGGCTAACAGTACCTTTTAATTAATTAATTAATTAACTAATTGATGGTCTAGTTGGCCATCGGGGGACATCTGAAATAGAAGTGGGGAGATTGTGATCAGCAACACACTGTCCCCTGCCAAGGCCTCTCACAGAGCGGCTTAAAGGGCATTTCAAAAGTGCTTTTAAGAGGTGCGGTTGAATGAGCAAGGTGCCTCAAGATGGACAGAGGGACAAGATTGGCACGCCGCAGATTCCTCTCGCAGTTTAGCCATTCTGCTGCTGACATGCACAGTGGGGGCTGTTTGATATGCAGATAAGAAGCCAGTCATTAAGAGACAAGTCTCCCAGAACTGCAGCCATTAAGCTGTCTGGCTAAAATAAGCAGAAGTCAAGAAGATTTATGGACTCAGACAAACACTCTCTCATCTGACGATAATTTGCTCTATTCGTTGCTTTTGAAATTGGGCTTCATACATATGTGCCTGTGTCTCCATGTGAGTGGGGGGGGGGAAGGTGTGTGTCCGTGTGAGACAGGGTGGATGGAGGGCATGCGCCTGGGTGTGAGGGAGGATGCAGATGTGCTGTGAGGATGGCCACATCTTGCCCATGGCTGTCCGGCCATGCAGCAAAAGCATCTGGATGGCTGATGCCCCTCCTTCTTCCAAAGACCTGAGGAAGGGGGTTGGCAGTAAAAACCAAATGCTAACACTTGGGACGTGGCTGCAGGTGTCTCCCTGTACCTGCCCACTGCCACCCACTGCTTTTCCAGCTGAGGAATATGCCACAGAGCTGGAGACTTGAACTTGTGGTGATGATGGTGGACCCCGTCCCCGCCCACAGTCCCTCTGTGAGGAGAGGTATGCCCAGGGATCGGCAGGGGCAGCCTGACAAGGGTGGGCAGGGCCCGAGCTCAGTGGTAGGCCAGCTGCTGGGTATGCAGAAGGCCCTGGGTGTCATGACGCAAGCTCACCCCAGGCTTCTGCTCACGAACTTTAGGCAAACTGACACACTCCAAACATGGTGAGACTTCTTTTATTGTAAAATCACATGGAATTCAAGCATAACGGTTTCATTTCTGTACACACACACACTTGAAGCTGAAGACGGACCAGATAGCTTTCAGATACAATGGCTTAATGCAAACAGCAAATCACTCAGGGGGAGACATTTAGAGTTAGCCCCTGTCCCATGTGGTCAGGAGTGGCCACACACACTGACTCATCAGGAACACGAACAAAACTCCAAGGAGAAACCCCAGCACAGAAGTGCATGAAGTCTGACAGTAGACAAGATCATCTTGCACTAAACCAAACTCAGCCTGCCAGGAATACTGAGCTGATCACGTAAGCAAGATGTCAGGGGACGAACCTCTTCGACCTAGGAAACCTTCCCTGCTCGTAGCTTTGGCTCTGAGGAAGGCTCTCTCGCAGGTCTCACACACACACACACAATTCCAGAACAGCAACGATCAGCCTCAGAGTTACCCTGCGCCCGTACTTTGGCTCCATGCAGGGAAAACAGGCTATAGAACACGAATCCAGAACAGTAATCTGCAAGTCACAGAGCACTTTTCATGGCATAGTTCTTAGAAATTCCAAGTCCAAATAGCAACAGAACATGTACAGAGTGCATCCAACATCTCCAAACCAGATAGAATCCCAAACACTAGGAGTTTCATGGCAAGCATAGAACAGATGAACAGACAAACAGATGAACAGACAAACAGATGATTCCTAGCAAAGGGCTATATAGGATGGAGGCTGGCTAATTCCAAGCCACTTTGACAGACAGGGCTTCAGGCCTGTAATCCAAACTCATGTGCCAACAGGGCGGCACAGTTCAACCTCCTCTTGATGACAACACTACGTGAGAGACAGCTTGCAAGATAGCACCCACCTTTTCAAAACATACTTTTGTTCTCAAGGAAACTCAAGGCCTCGGCTAGCAGCCACAGATAAGCACAAAACAGAGGCAGACTTTCTCACAACAATTGCCAAGCTTTCAACTCACAATTCACTAGGCCAGCCTAGTGAATTGTTCATGAAGCACCTGATATCCGACATCGGGTTCAATTCCTGGCCCTAAGTGGTTTGGGACCAAGCTACTTGAAGGACCGCCTTCACACACATCAGCCTGCCCGCACTTTAAGATCAAAAAGAGAGGTCCTTCTCACCTGCCCACCAGTGAGAGAAATTAGGTGGGTCTCCACACGGGAGAGGGCCTTCTCAGCAGTGACCCCATACCTGTGGAACAAACTCCCACCAACGATCTGCCTTGTACTATCCTTACAGGCTTTTGAGAAGGCCTTAAAACATTCTATTTTACTATGGCCTTCTCATAAAGGAATACTATTCAATACTGCTATGGCCCTTGTTGTTTTGTTAGTTTTTAATGTTAGCTTTTATTATTTTTAACTCATATTTTACTCTATGTTTTTATTGCTTTTAATGTTTATACTGTTTTATAAGCCACCTTGGGAGGGCTTCTGCCATGAAAGGCTGCTAAGAAATGTGTTAAATAAATAAATAAAATCTCCAGTTAGGGTGTGTGTGGGGGGGTGGGGTGGGTGGGGGGCCCAATGGAGCAGTGGTGTGCTCCTATGGATGCTCCCCGCAGGGCCCTCATCCATGCCCCAGGGAGTTGTGTGTCAGTTTGGAGAATCAGCTGGAGAGTGGAGACAGCTGAGCCTGGGAGTGTTGGGGGAGTGATACTTCATGGAAGCAGGCAGGGACCGGATGAACTTCAATCCAGCTGATGCCAATTGATCATTAGTTCACATCCCATAAAAGTCTGGCCGGCGCTCAGCCAGAGTGCTGGAAGCAACGATCGTATTGGATGCCTTTACCTTTACTCCCTGCTTCCCAGCTCCGTGTTCCTGACTCAAGCCTGATTCTGACCCTTGGGCTGTATCCTGACCATTCGCCTGCGTATTCCTGAAAGGTTGGACTTGCCTGCATGTATCCTGACCCTGTGGACTGGCTTCCTGACAACGCTTCAATGCTTTACAATGACAAGTCTGTTAACTGGATTTCGGACGGCAACTTCGGCTTTGACTCATGGACTGAAACACAGACCTCTGACATCTACATTCCTCAGTGGCATCTTTGAATTACAACACAGGGTGCCAATGGGGTGACTTCCGCTTGGCTGGACCAATGGGGTCAGCTGTCATCTCTGCATGAGTGAGGAGGCTGTTTGCACGGCAGCTTGACGGAACACGTGAGTTTGTGTGTGTGCGGATTCCTGGGCACTGCCTGTTCCTGCCTGTTTCTGCGGGTGGCTTGTGAGCATTGGATGGGCTGCCTGGCTGGACTGGTTAATGATGATGCATGCTCTGAGGCTGCTTTGGACAGAGCTCCTGCTCCCCTCTTTCCTCGGACTTTGCACCTTTCCATCCTGGCTCGGGAGCCATCCGAATACTTTGGTGCTTATGAGGGTGAATTTACGTCAGACCCCGATCCAGACCAAACTATGAGCAAAGGATCAGACTGCCAACTTAGCTCTAGCCCATTGTTTGTATGTATTCATTTCACAGGTTCATGAATTGAAACCTTTGTCTACTGACGCAAATTAGTTTTATCCCTAAGCAATTATTACTTGACTAAAAAACACATATGATCAATAAACTAACTTTTTAAAAGAAGGTTGCACCCTAAGATTTACAAAAAAATATATCACTTTGGCTTATTATTTGTACACGTTCCTGTAAACAATACTTATGTAAATTTGAGACTTAATTCCAGTGTCTTGTATGTAGAACTGGGATATAACTTTTTTCTCTGATAAAAGAAGAACCTCCTTGATTTGTCTTACAAGTTTGCTTGTAAAGTGATATTTGTTCAATGAACAGAAGGATCTATTCAAGTTGAACATCCTGAACTGTGAATTGCAAAGGTTTTAGCTTTCGTACAAAAAGCTCAGGCTATTGGGCTAAAAGCTTAGGCTGTTCCATATCAACTTAACACAAACTGTTACAGTTTGAGATCAACTAAACATTTCCAACAAATCTCTAATTCCCCCAACTGTTCATTTTCTAAACGTCAATTAGGAATTCCACCAGGCTTCTGGATTACTACAGAGCTCCTTTTATCCCTTCACATCTGGTAGCAAAGCCAATGTGGTGCCCTGTTATTATTTACCAATGTCCTCTGCATCTCTACAGTTCCAGTTAGACGTGATAGACAAGAGTTGCTAAATAACAGGAGGTATTCTTTTAAACAGCATATCAAACAAATCCAACCCACAGCATTTTCTAGCCATAAGAAACTCTCATATTCATATAAGCAGCTGCCATAATATAAGAAAATGTCCCAGATAACCAACTAGGTGGAAAGCTGCCATGACCCAGCTCCTCATACTAGCCTGAGGAATATACAGATGAGGAGGAAAAATGCAGGCTGCCCCATTCAGGGTAGGGTGGATCATCAGCACCATCTCCAGGCCTTCAGCCTGAGGATGCGGCTTTTCCACCTCCATCAGAGGCAGAAGATGAGCATCTAATAACATCCACTGTAGGAGCTGGTGCTTGTAGAATTTGACAAGAGGCTCTATAAGACAGGTCCTCCAAGGTCATGGAGTCTGCCTTGCCAGCCCACATGAGAACTCAGATGGCCCCAGCTCTCTGTCGAAATAACATCTCCTGATAGCTCAGCCAGCAGTGTCTGCTGGGACCTGCTTGTGGGTCCCTGGTCAACAGCTGGCTGGCCACTGTGTGAACAGAGTGCTGGACTAGAGGGACCCTTGGTCTGATCCAGCCTCAGGGCTCTTCTTCTGTCCTTTTGTTCTTAGGATGTTTACACTTGGTTCCCTATCGGAAACAGTTACCTTATTATTTGTTTAATTATCTAATTCCTAATTACCCTTCATGCAACATGCAGAGTCATTGGCAGATCAAACCCTTCTCGTTACAGGATCAGTCAGAACATTTTGGAGCCTAGCCTAGCATTCAACCCATCCCTAGAAACATTCCTTGCCTTCATATCATGGCCTCTAGCCTTTGAGCCTGCCAGCATCCAAATGTGGATTCCGATAAGGACAAGGCACAGGCTACATCCTCAGGGGTAGGACAGTCAGTGCCTTGTTCAGAGTCCTCCGGTAGAGGACACAGCCCTACCATCATCCTCTGGCTCAGAGGAGGATTCCCTGGCAGAACCTCCATCTCCCTAATCTCACAGAAGCCTCAAGCTACAAAATCAGGCAAGGGCCCCAAAATAAACCACAACGACAACAACAATTTATATAGCACTTTCTAACAAAGTGCTGTACACGAGATAAAATAGGTCAGGAGTTTACAAAAAATGGAATAAATACAATGATTCTAATAAAAGAGCTTAACTGAATTTAAAAGAATATAACAATAAAACTTTCAAAACCCATATAAAATCTGGTCAGCTTCTCCAGAAGAGGTGGAGCTGATCACACTACAGATCTTGTCCACCTATATGAGATTTCAGTTCGCTTTAGCTGTCCTCTGAGGCCCCCTCCACAAGAATGCGCCTTTGCGCCTGGTTCCGCGATTATGCGCATTATCGCGGAGGCGCATTTACTCACAATCCCTCTGCACGGGAGGCGGCGAGAAGCGGCGAAGCGCATTAAAAGATGCCCAAAAAGCGCTTTCCAGGTAGTTAATGCGCATAATCGCTTGTTCACACAGCGAAAATGCGCTTTAACGGCCGGAGCAAAATAAAAGTCGCTATTTAACGCGCGTTCGAAAATGCGCATTATCGGGGAGATAACGCGCCTGTACGCCCGTTTTGCGCTCCGCTCGTGTGTAGGTAAAATTTATAATGAGCCTTCAAGGCTCATTAAACGCCCCGTGTGGAGGAGGCCTGAGACTACATGGTCCTATTGTCCTAGCAGGAGTTTCAGACAGCAGGATACACTTGGAGCTATCCAGGGTCCTACTTTCTTCCTCTCATGATCTTGCTACCAGCTTCCCCTGAGAGCCTCAAGAAGCCACAGAATTCATACGGAGAAGATATCACTTTACAAAAACGAGAACTTACCTTTTGTTGGACAAAGTCCAAAATATTTTTGAAGTCCAAATCGTCGTAATAGTGTCTTATTCCATCCTGAATGCTGGAATGAAATACTGCATTCATCTGGAAAAGAACAGAGTCCAATAGGTGAGAAAAGAGCTCTACCACAAGGCCTTTGTGCCCCTTGACAGGGTGTTGGGTGTCAGGTGCTTCGTAGACAATTCACAGGGCTGGCCCTGTGAATTGTAGACTGAAGACTTGGCAATTTGTCATGAGAAAATGTATCTCTGCTTCTCTGGTATGTGCTTATCTCAAATGGTAGGCCGAAGGCCTTGAACGTTCTCTGGGAATTAAACTATGCTTTGCAAAGGTGGGGGCTATCTTCCTCACACTGTGGCGTCATCAGAAGAGGTTGAACCGTGCCGCCCTGTTGGCACGTGAGTTTAGATTACAGGCCTGAAGCCCTGTCTATCAAAGTAGCTTAGAATTTGCCCAGCCTCCACACTATATTGCCTTTGTCCTGAGAGTAATTCCGTTGCTAGGAATTATCTCGTCTATCCTCTTGCTGCTCTGCTACTGCTGTGAGTTACTATTCTGATTTAGAATTGTGAGATGCACTCTATACATGTTCTGTTAATGTTTGGACTTGTTACTTCTAAAGAACTTTGCCATGAGAAGTGCACTGTGGCTTTTCATAGATTTGGACTTGAGATTACTGTTCTGGATTCGTGTTCTATAGCTTGCTGTCTCTCTCCATGGAGCCAAAGTTACGGGCAGAGGGAGGCAGAAGCTGATCGTTGCTGTTCTGAAACTCGTGTGTGTGTGAGACCTGTGAGAGGACCTTCCTCAGAGCTAAAGCTACGTGAATTGGGAAGGCTCCCTAGGTCGAAGAGGTTCATTTCCTGGCTTCTGGCTTCCGTGGTCAGCTCAGCGTTCCCTGACAGGCTGAGTGAAGATTTAGTTGCCAGTTGACCGTTATACTACTGTTAGGAGGCCTAATCCTAGAGTCTCTCTATGTTCCAGAGGATTCCAGTGCAGCGTAGCCGCTCCTGCCCTCTAAGGACTAGAGTTAATCTCTAAATGTCAGTCCCTGAGTGAGTGCTGTTCTCATTAAGCCGTTCTACCTGAAAGCTGTGTGGTCCGTCTTCAGCTTCAAGTGTGTGTTTGCAGAAATGAAACCGTTATGCTTTGAATCTCCGTGTGATTACAATAAAAGAAATCTCACTGTTATTGTTGTGTATCAGTGTACCTGAAGTCGTGAGCAAGAACTTTAGAGAGTTAGCCAGAGTCACGACACAGGGTTAGTTAGGGGCCTTTGCAACCACCACAAATCCTGTGCTGTCAAAACATCAGGTGCTAAGCAACTCCCACCCTAGGAAGACCGTGCTTGCTTTGGACAGGTGAGGTTTTGAAATAAACATGGTCCGTTTCTCTTAGACATTGTGAGACATGCGCAAGAGACTTGGATTTTTAGTGGAGGTGGGTATTTGATGCTCCGAAGCCATGGAGCGCGTGTGCAGGGTAGGGAGAATGGTTGGCACACTGGGCCAGCGTTAGAGTTGTAAGCAACTCTCAGACCCAGGGAAGTTCCTGCTCTGGCCAGTTTGAGGGCCTGCGGTGCTGAGCAAGGCCCGAGAGAGACCCAACCTTGAGTACAGGGCAACCAACCAACAAGGAGATCAACGAGGCAGCAAGGAGCAGCAGGGATCAAGTAGTCCTACTGACACTGTGTTCCAGCCACTTACTCCCAGGTCAAATAGAACTGCGTACGAGGGGTCAGTGCGGTGCAAGCACAGCAGAGTGCGGCTGTCAAAGAGTGGCAGTCTGAAAGTATTGCCCCGGACAGAAATCCTCCCTCAAACCAAGCTCCTTGGGTTAACATGAGTCGTTTTAAAACAGTCTGGCACCTGGCTTTAGCTGAGTTTCTGAGGATGTGTAGAGTGTTCTCCTCAAAAAGAATGGTTTTTCCCCTTTCAAAAATGGAAGGCATCTGGTACAAATGTTTTTCTGAGGGTGAAGAGAGTCCCTTTCCTTCCTGATGGGGACCACTTTGTCGTTGTTGTATAACAGGACACAACTAAAATGAAACAAGAGACCAGAGTGTCTCTGAGCACATGTAGGGTTCCTATGTGAAGAGCACTGATCTTTTTTTAATGGCTTTTAGAAGTATGGAAACAATGAAGTCCCTGAACATATTCCGACCCCTGTTCTAAGAACTAGCCGTTCTCCTAGCCTTTCCATCCCCTCAAAAACAAAGCATGAGTGCCCACCCAGGCACACAGCAACTGTCATGTTGAATGCTGGGTTTTGAAACCAAACATGGAGCTGCTCAGCGTAAAAAAAGATATGCAAATGAAGAATCAGAGCTGCAGGAGAGAAAGGGCGCTCCGTATGGGGGTAATAACATGGCTTTTCAATTTTTAAGCAGTTGCTTTTGATATTTTAATTCAATTATGCACATAGCTACATTGAGTGAGAAAGCCGGGGGGGGGGGGGGGAGGGAAAGACGGGTGCAATCAAAGATCCTTCCCATAATTCCTAGAGCAGATGCCCTCAGTGTTACTTTGACATGTCAGGGATTTCAAGTTAAGTAGTTATTGAATCTAAAGTTTGTTTTACAGATGCTTTAGAAGCTTCCTCCATCCCTCAAAGCTGAGCCTCTAATGCCAGATGAGAACCTTCCCAAAGAACATTTGCGGTTTTGACTCCTGACCAAGTCCCACCAGGCACAAACCCCGGGAAATATTAATGAAGGTAACTGTTTCAGATTTTCATTTGAACACACACACACACACACCTGTCTTGCCTAATTAATTCTGACATGAAAATTACAGCAGTTGGGTAAGCTGAAGAATGAATAAAAAAGAAAAAACCTAAAGAACAGAGAAGACAGACCCAGAAAAAGGTGAAGGGATGTCAAGGTAGGAAAGATGGAGATGGTATTCAAACGCCCTAAACCCCAAGAAGTAACTGATGCAGAAGTTGATTAAAATGTCAGTTCTGATTCCTCCACACATAAGACCAGGATGCCAGGCGTTTTTGGCCCCTTTAATCACCAGCACGGAAGTAAAAAGGAAACCCACAGACCAAAGGCTGCACTTCTTTGGCCCCTGTTCCAAACAAGGACCGGGGGTGCTGCATAAGCAATTGCCTCGCTCTTGACAGACCATCTGTAGAGCAGGACTGGCTGGTCAGGGGCCTGAGGGCCAGCGAAAAGGCTCCGCGGCCAGCATGCAGCTGGGAACTTGAGGGGTGAGATTTGCAGGGGAGAAATGGGTCTGTGTGTGCACTTAACCCTTCTCCCACTCTTCTCTTCCCCTGTAACTCACCTGACTGCTTTTCCCACAGGTGGAAGTTTCCAGACGCGGGAAGAGTAGCTTCAGGGGTTGTACAGAGGGAAGAAGGGGCCCGTTTGGCCATCGCTCCTCCCGGCAAAGTGTTCCATTCTCTGCTGGTTGGCAGCAGGGTCTGCAACCCAGCCGTAAGTGGTTTGGATGGCCTTGAGCCACCAGGGACTCTAGAGAAGCTCCTCCTCCTCCTCCTCCTCCTCCACCTCCTTCCTGAGACTGCCACAAAGTCACTCCTTGGCCCTGAGGCCACTTGACGTGGCCTCTTTGATTTGGCTCCAGTCTCTCCGCAGCCTCAACAGCAGGGAGCAGAAAGGGGCCGCTGGCAGCAGGGTGCTCCACCGCTGCTGCGCAGAGCTCACTGGCTGTGTATCCAATTTGCTTCCTCCTCCTCCTCCTCCTTCTGCTTCATTTGCCTCCATGCTCTCCAAACCGGGCCTTGTCTGTTTGGCGTTGCCTGGCCTTTGGCTTATAGGACAGAGTGCAGCAGTTTGATCAAACTGAAGGCTGCACACAGCTCTGTCCCTTTGTATAGATTCCAGTCCATGCGGCCAAGCCATTCATAAGCCCATGAATGGTGGGCTCTAGGAGATCTTATTCCTCCTTGGCTCACGGCATTCTAAGCCCTCAGGAAAAAATGCACACCCATTAGTGACGGTTGCATCCATTTCTCTTCATCTGGCAATCGCAATTACGTATTCAGTTTTAAAAAGCAACGTTGCCTTGAATTGAATTTTTTAATCCAGTCACAGAGCTGGGATTTTGAGGTGAAGTCACTGGAGATCCAATTTCCCTCAGTTAAAAGGGGAAAACTGCAACCTCCAAATGAATGGTATCAGTTTTGAATTTATGGAGAGCATTAAACTCTTCAGAAATGTGTTGCTTTTAAAATGTTAATGCTCAGTTGTGCTTAACAGAATGACATATTATTGAAGGGGAAACGCCTGACTAGCATGCCAGGAAAATGAAGGAAATCTGGCTCCTGAAAGTTGTGATTCAGAAACAATTCAGACATATTATGGTTATTATTTTTAAGTATAGCAGCAGTGTGAGGTTCCCCTATCCGACTGGATCTGTACTCGGGAGGGGATTGATTGATTTTTGCCCTCACCGTGGCCCCAATCCGGATTAGTCCTCCCTCAGCTGCGGTGTATGTGTGCTCTGACCTGGAACTGTGGCAGGAGCAAAGTCTCCCCCACCAGTCCCAGAGCTGCTGTTTTCTGTAAAAGCACATCTGTTTCGGCCCCCAGACTCCCGTTTTACAAACCAGTCTGTCATCTGCCTATAGCAACTTTGCTGCTGCCTACGCAGGTGGCGGAACAATGTAGTCCAGAACAGGTGGTGAGGAGGGTTCTGCAGCTCACGTCACGGCCACAGTAAGCTTGCCCCACCACAATGAAAATTACCCACCAGCACCACCACTAAAATGGCTTCTTTTTCCAAATTGATGAAGTGTCCATTTCAGTGACTTTCAGTACAGAGCCAGTCTAATCTATATGGATCACATTCCCCCCCCCCCCCATTATTGAAACTTGCAACTGATGGTTAGGATTCAAACCATGCCATTTGGGAGAAAGCTCAGTTCTTGCTGAAGGACTGGGCAGAATATACTGCCTGCCCATTTTACCATGTGTCTCTGGTTCTGCAATGGCAGAACTGGCACCAGGAGCCCATCTACACTACTGCTTTGAAACGGTTTATAACAGTTTTAAACCGGGTTTAAAACTGTTATAAACCGTTTTAAAACAGTAGTGTAGAGAGGCTCCAGGTGGCAGGTCCAGAATCTGTTCAAACCCTGAAAAACAGGTCTTATAGTAACCCGATCCTGGGGCAACTGCTACTCTGTGAATGTGCACTAGGGAAAAAAACCTTTTGTTTTTCAGATTTAACGTAATTTCTGTAATTTCTTTCGTTCATTTTCGTATTTTGTTAATTGGTATTTAGTTCATTCATTTTTAGATTTCAGCTCCATCGTCTCAAGTGTATCGGTGGCGGGGCCAGGAGGAGCAGGAGGGGGCTTCCCCTTTGGGGGGATGTGGTCTTCCTCCTACATCCCCAAAGTCATGGCAGACAGGGACCACAGAACAATCCAAGCAGAACAATTCTCAATGCAAAACAAAGCCGGAACAAAAACAACCTGGACAAAATCCAAAACAACAACAACATTTCACTTCAGAATAAATCAATTTGGATTAATTTTAATTTGCATTTATTCCAAATTAAAGACAAATGGGGCTCTCTTATTTTTGTCTTCTGGATTAAATGAACAGACATCACCTAGTATTCACCTCTGCCGTAAGCAAATACATGGGAAACGTCAATGAAAGAGAGAGAGAAAGGAGCATTTTTGTGATCTTCCCGCTTGGAGTCTTTGTGACACATCTCCGCTTTCCTGAGGGCTAGAAACTTGCTCTTTTTTTAAAAAAATATTTTTAAAGTTAAGATCAAAGATGGAATTATCCAGGTGTGTAATACAGCATGCTATAAGGCGGGGGAGGCGACGTGTAGCCCCCCAGATGTTGTTGGACCATTTGCTATGCTGGCTGGGGGTGATGGGAGTTGCAGTCCAAAAACATCTGGAGGGCCACAAGTTGCCCAGCCCACTTACACTGTGAATACCAGTATATGTTACCATGGTTGTTCCTGCCTATATCCAGATGCCAACCTGAGCATTTCAGACAGGTCTCTGTAATTTCCACTCTCTGTAATTTCATAGGTCAGAGATCAGTTTCAGGCTGAAAGAAGAGGATATGGGGAGAAAGCGGCTCAACATTCAGTCATCCACCAAATTGCACTGGTTCAGGTCTTAAGTTGTGCATGACATCCAAAAGGAACTGGGTGAAAACAAGCCCGCCAGTCTTTTCAAATTCATGGTCCACTGAACAAGACAATCTCCAGTCTCTCTGGAGGGGGCCAAAACACACCGCAGTAATTGCTAGTGTGGGGAGCTCACCTGCTTTTCAAAGATTATTTCCATAAACAGCAGCAGCAATTCAGTAATGAAGATCGCCAACAGGACCCAGAAGAACTATGCAGAAGAAAGAGAGATGGGGGAGGGGAAGAGAGGTGACATTGTATTTTGTCAAGAGAATATAAAATATGAATGAATAACTTTGCAACTAATTATTCTCTAACTTTGTTCCACTGTTATACCAATGTTTACATCATCTCCTTGAAATAAAAATGAGATGAAGAATGGGCTTGTTTGTTTGTTTTGCTCCCCGGATACCTTAGTCCCAGCCATTTCCTCTCCCCTCACACAAGAGATGCAACAGAGGGAAAGGAGGATGGGACCAAATCCCCTGACAGTTTTGCTTCTACTCCTGGCACAGATCAAAGCACTAATTTTGGCAAGCTCAAGAGCACTCAGGCACCGGCCCAGTAAGATCTTTTCCCTCTTTGAACAGTAGACTCCATTTGCCATTAGACAGACTGCTTCTGATGCTTTTCTTGGATGGGGCTATTACGAAGGAACACAAGCGGAAGTGTTCCCCGCCCCCAAGGGATGTGGAATTACTGGTTTTGGATCACAGCTGTTCAACCTCCTCCTCCTCCTCCTCCTCCTCCTCCTCCTCCTCCTCCTCCTCCTCCTCCTCCATGTAGTACCACCAATGCATTGATTAACTAAATACTATACTGGCTGCATTTGGAAACCTCGATAGTCAACGGTGGGTTAATAATCAACTCACAGTTGGTTATTTTCCCTCCTCCTCAGTCCTCCTGCTTATATCCCAAGATCCCATGCTGCCAAAAATAGAGTTCTGCTGGCTTGAGTAGAGTGGCAGCCGCCACTTTTGACAGCTGTTGCTTAGTGACTCTGTAGCTGATGAAAATAACCAATGGTGCCCTCCACACAACATGATAACCAACAGTGGTTTAAATAACCCACTCTGCACATCATTATTTGTGTGGGTTATTTTGGCAAAATAATCCACCACATGGCATGATAACCCACGTTAGGTAAAATAATTTACCATGGATTAATTAACCCATCGTGGGTTATCATGTCATTTGAACCCAGTCACTGTGGTCCCCACTTCCCTGAGTGGTGGGAGGTTTCAGGGCCTTCCCTTATCTGGGCCTTGGTGGAGAGATCACTGGAGACTAAAGGTGTTATGCAATACCTGTCTTTATCTATAGTAATAAATAAGGATGTCTGTCCATCCATCAGCACTATAGCACCAAAACCATGAAACCTAGACACCTGAAACTTGGCATGCATACTGAGGGAATCCTAAGGGTGTGCACCTGGGAGCGGCCACCAAGAAGGCCCCTCTCATATTATCACTAAACCCTGAAAAAAGGAGCCCCCAAAGTTCTTATCATAGAATCATAGAATAGTAGAGTTCCAACCGCCATCTCAATGCAGGAATCCACCTAATAGATGGCTGTCCAGCTGCATCTTGGAGGCCTCTAGAGTGAGAATGCCCATGACTTCCCTAGGTCATTGGTTCCATTGTCGTACTGCTCTAACAGTCAGGAAGTTTTTCCTGATGTCCATCCGGAATCTGGCTTCCTGTAACTTGAGCCCATTATTCCGCGTCCTGCACTCTGGGATGATCAAGAAGAGATCCTGGCCCTCCTCTGTGTGGCGACCTTTTAAGGACTTGAAGAGTGCTATCATGTCTCCCCTCAATCTTCTCTTCTCAAGGCTAAACATGCACAGGCAGCCTCATATGGGCAAAGGTGGTCTTTTAGATAGCCTGGTCCCAAGCCATATAGGGTTTATAGATTATAACCTGCACTTTAAATTGTGCCCGGAAACCATGGTGGTATTTATTTGAGTAGCTAGTGAAGCTTCTGCAACAAGGGAGTCAGGCCCCCTCTACAAGGATGCGCTTTTGCGCCCGGTTGTGCGATTATGCGCATTATCGCAGACGCGCATTTACTCCTAATCCCTCTGCACGGGAGGCTGCGAGAGGCGGCGAAACGCAATAGATGTCCAAAAAGCGCTTTACAAGAAGTTAATGCGCATAATCGCTTGTTCACACGGGGAAAATGCGCTTTAACGGCCGGAGCAAAATAAAACTCGCGATTTAACGCGCATTCGAAAATGCGCATTATCGGGGAGATAACGCGCCCCTACGCCCGATTTGCGCTCCGTTCTTGTAGAGGTAAAAATTTTAATGAACCTTCAAAGCGCATTAAACCTTTCTTGTAGAGGCACCCTTAGATGCTCTCTGTAAGCAACCCTGGTTAACAGTCTGGTTGCAGCATTCTGCCATGCTGGATCAGACCGATGGTCCATCTAATCCAGAACTCTGTTCACACAGTGGCCAATCAGCTGTTGACCAGGGACAACAAAGCAGGACATGGTGCAACAGCACCCTCCCACCCATGTTCCCCAGCAACTGGTGTACACAGGCTTACTGCCTCTGAATACTGGAGGTGGCCCATAACAATCAAGGGCTAGTAGCCATTGATAGCCTTCTCCTCTAGGAATTTATCTGACCCCCTTTTAAAGCCATCCAAATTGGTGGCCATCACATAAGCCAAGTCACATCATTTATGCCGGTACGCCCAAGCGGGATATGTTTAATCCTGAGGTTTCAGGTTAGACCCTCCCCTTACTGCATATTCAACTTGCCGTGGAATAAAAGTCGAGATACCTCTTTAACACTAAACTGTGAAATGGGACACTGAAGCACCGAAGGTCATTTTCTGCAGCGTTGGCTTTGCTCAGGGCCCCAACTGAGAAAAGGTTTGACTTCATCACAGGTTGAAATCTAGGCATCAGCACGATCATGGATAAACCAGGAAGCACTGAGAGCATTTCTGCCCGTGTAAGGTCTACAGTCTGGAATCCAGCTGCCTCATATACCTCATATGCAAAGCAAAGTTATGAGGGAACCAGGCATGTGCAGCGACGCAACAGCAGGCTAAAATGGTTAATGCTGGGAAGAGAAAGGACGTGCACACGCATGGGCTGGCGCTGAATTAGCAAACCTCGTTGGCAGAGAGGCAGCAGGAGCTCTGCCCTGCGCCACATTCCTGGGATCCTTACATTCCCTTCAGACCACAGATATCCTCTTCCATTAGCTGGGCGGGGAGGGGGTTGCGGCGGGGAACAAATTCAGCAGAAGCTTCTCAGACGAATTTAGCTCAAATGCCTGACAATTACATCAGTTCATAGGAAAGGAAAATAAAGTTGCCTCAAGTTCAAAATAGACAAGATAGTTAATAAAGGATCCAGTTACCAATTCATCACGTTCTCAATGGGACCAGGACAGCAGGAACAAATTCTTCATCCCTTATTCAATTAAACACTCACCCCCATCGGTGAGCCATAGGAAGTTCATCAGTTTCAACTCCGACAATAAATTAGACACTATTCAGGCTCTGAGTCCAAGGCCAAAATTAATCACTTTGCAGCGCCTGCATCTGCAGCCACCCAGAGAGAGCCTTTAACTGCCTACCTTTAATTCCATTTAATCTGTACAGGTTTTGCCATTGTGAAAAAAAGCTGTTTGAAGGGGAGGGAAGAGCTTGCTGAGGTAGGGTGACCATATAAAAAGGAGGACCGGGCTCCTGTCTCTTTAACAGTTGTGTAGAAACGGGAATTTCAGCAGGTGTCATCTGTATGCATGCAGCACCTGGTGAAATTCCCTCTTCCTCATAACACTTAAAGCTGCAGGAGCCCTGCCCTCTTTTATATCTGGTCAAGAAGGCAGGGCTCCTGCAGTTTTAACTGTTGTGATGAAGAGGGATCCTTTATCCCTGGGAAAACCCCTGCCCCCCTGCCCCCAGGAGTCCCTGTGCAGCATCTGGACTCACAGGGACGACCCAGGTCTCGAAAGGGCCTAACACAGCTATCCCTCTGCAAATTGGGTAAAAGAGCTCATCCAGTGAGCAGGTCTCTTATGCCTGTTCTTTAGACGTCATCTCCTTTTCTGACTCGGTGCTTTAGCTCAAGATAACAGCAGGCCCAGAGCTCAGGACTTGGGGGTGGGGAAGCTGTCAGATTTCTCATACTTTAAAAAACGTTGTAGTCATGCAGATCCTTAGGGGATAGAGCAGAATGGCTGTGCAAGGAAGCATGTGCATTGTACTCCATGCTTCAGTTGTGGAAGTGGGGATTCCTAGACAGTTAAGATACATTTCTGCTCTGCAGGGCACTGAAAAATGAAGGGTTGGGGTTTCTTTGGCAAGCACCCTTCAAAAAAGTTTAGATTTTTTAAAAAAGGTTGAGAGTACCTAACGTTTCTAGCTTGAATGGAAGCTGAATTCTCAACACACCAATGAAAAACAGGATCAGGCAGAGACAAATGTGTGATGTTTATTTAATGAAAGCAACCTCCATTCATGAAACGCACGTGAAGGCAAACAGCCTCTCCCCTTGTGGGAGAGGTTCTTGCAAACATTAAGTATTCAGAAAACCAATAAAAACTTCACTCTCTTCTTCGGCAAGCCTTCAAGCAACAGAAGTTGCAGATCAAAAAGGAAGGCAGGAAAGCGGAGTACTCAGAGCAATCCTTTTGGAAGCCTTGGAGAGCCACACAGCAGGTCTTGGGGGGCATGGGTTGTGCACCCCTACCATAGATTGAAAGACCCAGGGAAACTATGAGCCCTTTGCATGCACTCAGAATGGGATGAGAGCCGTTTCCCTGGGGGCAATCCCACGGCAATGAGGTGCTTCAGTGAAGGGACTATGATGGCAGCAGGGCGAGCTGTCTGGGGGGTGGGGGTCACCTCCTTTCAGGACTTGCAATGGCTGGGTGGGGAAGTCCCATGCAGTTGACCCTTCCCCCACCACTGCTTCCACCTCACACATCAATGGTGGGCGATCACACTACAGCAGGGGTGGACCACTTCTGGCCCTCCAGATGTTTTGGCCTACAACTCACATCATCCCTCACCATAGGCCAAGCTGGCTAAGGGCTGATGGGAGTTGTAGCTTGAAACGTACGGAGAGCCAGATGTTGCCTACCCGGCACCATAGGGAAGCACCTCGCACCCCACTCTGAACGCATGGAACGGGCGACCAACTCCACAAAGCTCCGCCAGGATTTCTTGTTCCTTGGGGAGAAGCAATACATAACATTGTGCTTGCCCATCTTTCCAAAATGGGCTGATTAAAGAGTAGTTGTGAAATCAAAACACAAGAAGGTGTGTGGGTGGGCGAAGGATTTTGAACATCGGGTTCCATTTTGAAGTACATGATTGATTGCTGGATTTTTTAAAAATGAAAATAAAAAAATGGAATACAAAGTGCACCACAGCAAGACTATCTAAAGCCTAATAAGGCAAACACTGTCGAACCTAAAACCTAACCATTGCTACACTACAGAACGCAGCGATGGCTCCTGTCACAGACAACTCTGCTTTAACAGCTGAGATGCCCTTGCATCGTCTTGGAAGCATGCCAACGGGAATCAAGAGAAGAAATCTAGTTCTGTCTACACAATTGAAAGCAGAGAACGGCAGAAGACACACAGGTCCATGATTTCGCTGGAACTAGGCCCTCATGGAAGGAAGCAGGAGGGGGAAAAAGCCTTTATGATTTCCTTACAAACAGATGCATATTTCCAAGTAGTAATTTTACCACAGAAAATCTCAAAAACAAAGGGAAAATCCACCAAATATCACCTATTATTATTATTATTATTATTATTAACATTTATATACCGCCCCATAGCTGAAGCTCTCTGGGCGGTTTACAAAGATTTAGGTAGGTCTGAATATCTGCATAGTTTTTGTAGAGAAGTTTATCACTGTTGTTGAAGATCCAAATTTTAAAAACATATATTGGCATTAACAATGCTCAGCTCAAATCATTTTCCGTTGCACATTGTGACTTACGGCTAGAAAGACCCATCGACAGAAATGGTCACACGTAATCTAAATAGATCTGAATCTGATTATATGAATGGATCAATTTAAAACATGAACTATTCACTTATTTAGAATCGATACGTTTAGCGGGGCCCACAGGAGTCAACTGTTACAGCATCCACATCCAAACCAGCTCTGCTGCTCCCCAGATTAGCACACCTGGGTTACCTCCTGCCTCCTCCAAAGCCTGCCTGCCTGCCTTCTGCTCCAAACTGCAAGCCAGCTTCTCTCAGGCTTCTACCAGCATGGCCTTTAGTGCCACAAGGACCCCAGCAAAGCCTTCTCTGATCCGGGATCTCTAATAAGCGTGCCAGAAAATGGTGCACAGAATCCCACCCCACCCCCATCAGTTGCCACCCAGTTACAATTTAACAAACAGGCACCAGTTAAACCAAACAAGGGGGGAAATGGAGCAGTTACGATGTAAGAAGCGGAAATGCCGCCTTATTTATTTGTTTATTACACTGTACAGCTAATCTAGTGATTGAATGCCTTTCATAAAACACGACTCACCTCAATCCAGCAGGAGAAAACCTCCAAGGGAGCTCAAGGTCCTGAGTCTTCCGCCTCTCCTTGCACTTTGACTTTGCAAAGGACTACAGAGCCCTAGGATTACAGGCATGTGCAGCCATGGTGGTTTTCAGCGCACATATAGGCTCAATTCGGACGACACGATAGTCAATGGTGGGTTGACTAACCCTAACCCTCACGCTAACCCTAGGGGGCACTCCCCACACAACATGGTCATAAATAATCAACTGTGGTGTGGATGAGGTTTAAAGCTCTTTCAAGGCTTTAAACCTCTACAAGAACGGAGCGCAAATCGGGCGTAGAGGCGCGTTATCTCTCCGATTATGCGCATTATTGAATGTGCGTTAAATCGCAAGTTTTATTTTGCTCCGGCCGTTAAAGCGCATTTTGACTATGTGAACAAGCGCTTATGCACATTAACTACTTGTAAAGCGCATTTTGGTCATCCCTTAATGCGCTTCGCCACCTCTTGCCGCCTCTCGTGCAGAGGTATTAGGTGTAAATGCGCTTCAGCGAGTATGCGCATAATCGCCTAACCGGGCGCAAAAGCGAATCCTTGTAGAGGGGACCTGAGTTGACTATGGCAGCATTCGGATGACACAATAGTCAAAACAACTTTATTGTTTATTGTTTATTGTGTTATTGTGTCGTCCGAATTGAGCCATTGTTTGTGTTTGCATTTTTCATTGGCATCGCCTTGGCACCTTGGCTAAAGAATCAGTTTTGTTTGTTGATTGAATCTGTGACTGAATAATAAACTTTGATGGGTTGATTTTGTTCTAAGAAAGGCAGCAAGAGGGTTGGAAGCTGCCAGATGCTAATGTCTCAGATGCTAACATTCTCTATGTATGTCTTCTACAGATTTAATTAAGAGGAACTGCCCATGGGGGAACTCTGGGTAAATGTAAATGCCGACCCAACTATCAAGTCTCCTTCCCGTCCCGACAACCCATGAGGTTTCCTTTATGTCAGCCAATCCAAAGCCTTGTTGGGAACCATGGGCCAATCCTGAAGCATCCCCACCCCAAGATAGATCAGCAGATTAGAGCACCACCTGGGCTCCCCCCGCCCCATACTCTTTCAACCTCTCCCTGATACGTGGCTACTGTAATGCTCAGCCAGCTAGCTTTGACTCAGGGGAGTAGCCAGGAACCTCTTGCGGTTGCACTTCATTACCCAGAGTCAAATGATTACCATACTCAGGAACCATTAATTTTTTGTAACCTTTGTTTTTAAGTCTATAAGGGTGCAATCCCATGTATGTTTAGGCAGAAAAGGTCCTACGTTTTTCCTCTCCCTAATTTTCTCACCTAGTGATGGTTCATGCTCCCTACCACAAGATTCAGCATGCACAGACTCTCTGAGGATCATCAGACAGGGGAGGAAATCACATTCCCCTCCCGTCGCTTTGCCTCCTGTCCCACAATAGGAACGAGCAGCTTCCTCTTTCTTCACACCGGGAAGAAAGAGGAAGCAAGCCATGACCACGTGGCCCATTCCGTGGGCATTTTATGGTGCAACCTCTCCTGCACACAGCAGGAAATAGCACCAATTAGCGTTACAGTCAGAAGAACCAGATTTTCCAGTGGTATTTTGTAGTGGGAAAAATGACAGAAGGAGCAGGAGGAAGGCAACATCGTCAAAATATCCCACAAAGGTCCGTGAGTGCCATAAACACTTGTCTGATGACACTCTCTGTCTCACAGCTCCATGATCCTCTTGGGAGCAACTAACATGACCAAGAGACTGGAGCATCTCCCCTACGAGGAAAGGTTGAAAAAGCTGTGTGATTGTTTCGCTTAGAAAAAAGGAGGCTAAGGGGAGACATGATAGAGGTGTTACAAAATTATGCTCGGTGTGGAGAATGTGGACAGGGAGACATTTTTCTCCCTCTCTCATAATACTAGAACCCAACAGGGTGATCCCGTGAAGGACAGATAAAAGGAAGGACATCTTTACACAGCGCATAGTTAAACTATGGGATTTGCTACCACAAGATGTGGTGATGGCCACTGATTTGGATGGCTTTAAAAGAGGGTTACATAAATTCCTGGAGGAGAAAGCTCTCCCTGGCTACTAGTCCTGACGGCTCTATGCTACCTCCAGCATAGGTAGTATGCCTACGTAAACCCATTGCTGGGGGATCTGGGCAGGAGGGTGCTGTTGCACTCATGCCTTGCTTGTGGGTCCCCGGTCAACAGCTGGTTGGCCACTGTTTGAACAGAATGCTGGACTAGATGGATCCTTGGTCTGATCCAACATGACTCTTCTTCTGTTCTTGGGGCTCATTTGGCGCTCAGACCTACTCCTTCAGGGTGGGTAGTATACCAACAGAATCCCTAATAACCCAACGCAAGGTGCAAATACTCCAGACCAGAAATCAGGTGGACAGGGTGCCTGCAGAGGGGGATGGAATCCTATTGACCACAGCAACCAACCTGCTCCCTGGCCTTCAAGTTGACCCTGAAGCTGAGCCAAGTACCCTGGTGGGCATAACTGGGAGATTGACTCCTTCCTGCTGACCCACCCAGATCTCGGTTATACATGCCAGATCGGCCGTCTCATCCACTATTAAGTCATGAATGAGAGAGGTCTTATTTTGAACCAATTGGGCATTTATGTGCAGCATCCTGAGACCCAAGGGCAGACTGATAGGGCAACCACCAAACCTGTGGGTGGGGGTAGGGCCGGGACACGGCACAGCTGTTCACTGCCTGGGCCGTGTTCCCCTCATCTGGCTACCCTCCTACCAAGGCCTGTCACCACACCCATAGAGCCCCCTCAGGCGCCTCCACTTGGCCCCATGTCTGCTTTCCCAGGCACATAATCAAATGTTTCTAAAGAGAAAAACCAAAACCTCCCTAGACCCACATAAGCCAATCCACCTGATGTTAAAGGGGGTTTCCCTTGCCCTTGCGTCTCCCCTGAAGCAGCTTCCCCCAAAAGGGTGCCCCCCCTTGGAGTCGCTCCCTTTGGCCACTGCTGGAGTGCCACTGCCCCACGCTGGGTCCCGGCCCTCCCAGGGATGCAGACACAGCTGATTCAGTTTGGCCATCGGCCTGGGAGCCTGTCTGTCGCTTGTTGGCTCTGCTGCTGCTGTTTCTGGCCTCCCTCACAGAGAAGGCAGCAGCAGGCAGCCCCCAAAGGAGCCTGGGGCAGGACATGGAAGACGGCAAGTCCAGTACACCTGCCTGAACGATGACCCAGCTGGTGCTCTCTGTTGTTCTGGAGCTAGTTTTCCCCACCTGGCGCAGTTATTTCCCCGCTTTGCTGAGGCAGAGCGTGCAATCTGCTGTCCACATGGAACACGTCTGGGAAAGATCCTTGCAATGCCATGTTCATCATGACACATGTTGTTCTGTGTACATGTAAGAACAAGGATATGCAGTAACACATTTCTAGTGAAGACTGGCGTGATGCCACCTTCCACCCACCAAAGAACAGAAGAGAGAACTTTCCTCAACCCCTCAGCAAACCCAGGCCAGACACAGAGACAAGGTGAAAGGCCTGGTGTGTCATGCCGAGTGCCACATGAATCACAAGGCCCACACTGACTCTGCCCTGACTTGGCTGAACTGCTTCATTGCATGAATATGACAAGTCAGCTGAAGAGCCTCCACCCCCATACTGAAGAGCAGCATCTTGTCCAACAGGTGCATGTTTTTACAAACAATACTTTCACAAAACACTTCCCTTTCCACCAATGGAGAATCACATCCCCTTAGACAATTAGAGATTTTATTTCTGTTTCAGAGATGCCACTATATACAGAAAGATCCATTCCTGAAAGAGAATCTTACCAAGCGCTTCCTTTGAGAAAAACATTTACGCTTATCCAGCAAAGGAGCCTTCAAAGGTATTTTGAAGAACACTACCTGTCAGGAACCTCTCCTTTGCAGGGATGAAACAGCAAGAACAGAGCAGGGTATGGGGCTTTTGCAGAGGGCGGCCCGTTTTATCATCAGCCTGCTAATTGGTTTATCTGTCTTCTGTTGTTCCCCGGAACAATATTTTATTTAGATAAGTCAGTGTGATTTATTTATGTGGCACGTGCTCCTCCAAACCTAGCCTGGAAAAAACAAGCAGCGAAAACGGAACAGTGCGCTCAGCATGGGCCAACTCAGCCGCTTTCACAACAGGCAATGAAAACCCCTCCATGAATTCTCTTTGACCCCTGTTGATAACTGCAACCTCAGACACTGGCTTTTATGGCAGCCAGGAAAGGTTCCTGCCAAAATCTGTTGATTTCAGTGAAGGCCCGGAACACGTCATCAAAGTAAAGAAAATTATGCCGGCCTCACTGGGCCACCTTCTATAATTTATTTATTTATTTATTTACTGCATTTCTATACTGTCCAATAGCCGAAGCTCTCTGGGCAGTTTACAAAAATTAAAACCATAAAAATCATTCAAAATATAAAGCAACGACAGTATAAAAACATAATTTAAAATACAGTATAGAAGCACAACCAGGATAAAAACCGAGCATTAATATAAATTTAAAATACAAATTTAAACAGCAAGGTTAAAAATCAAACTGAAGAACTGTTAAAATACTGAGAAAATAAAAAGGTCTTCACCTGGCATCTGAAAGAGTATAGCATAGGTGCCAGGCGAACCTCTCTAGGGAGCTCATTCCACAGCCGGGGTGCTACAACAGAGAAGGCCCTCCTCCTGGTAGCCACCAGCCTCACTTCCTTTGGCAGGGGCTCACAGAGAAGGACCCCCGAGGATGATCTTAGGGTTTGGGCAGGTACATATGGGCGGAGGCTGTCCCACTGTCCCATACTGTCCACCACTGGCACTATGGCCTCTGGATTCTAAATTGGCATTGCTGTTGCCCAAGGATTCATGCAAAGATTGGCATTCCCTTCTTCATCTTACGCATAGGTACATTTTGTATAATACTGGTCTAAGGAAAACCAATGTAGAATGTTCTATAAATTGAAATGCTAAATGAGGCGCTCTTCAGAGCCTCCTGGTTAGATGCAGGATATATTGTTAAAGGGAACATGACAAATTTCTCTCTGTCATTCAAAGAATTGCAGAAACTGTTCCAGGGGAAACAGCAATGCTATAGTAAATTCAGTTTGAAAGTTCAATTTTATAACATAATATCAGGAGAGATCTTGTAGGAACACTGAATGGAACTGAAAACATCTCCCAGTAAAATCACATTCCAGCATTTCATTTATGAGGCCTTGAACTGAAAGTGGATTTAGCCTCAAGCAAACATAACCTATACTTGGGGGGATGTCAGCGGTAACTCCAGCCGCTACTAACAGATTGCTGACCGATACCATGCGGCCATGTTATGGCTAGCCAGTTTCAAAATGGAGTGGGAGAAAACCAGGAAGATGTCATTCATCGGTCCCTGGACTCATAAATGCTCTTTCTATATGTGAGGAAATGTGACTGGCACACATCTCAATTGCTAAGGAAGCACAAAGCACACAGAACTGGCCCAGAATATCTCATGAATTAACATGCAAGGGCAGGTCCTACTTTGAATAAGGATGCTATTGATCATCCATACATGGCTTGGGCCTAGTTCTCTGAAACATCAGGTGAGAAGAGAACCTGTTTCTGGACTGTGCCACTTCAGACTACAGATGGGGAGGGGGAATGGAGAAATCACATAATCCATATAAAGAATTAGGATGACAGGGAGGAGGATTCTGGCCCAGCCTTCTCCCTGATATGCCTGCTTCCTATGGGCAGGGGTGGTTTTTTTTTTGGTTTTTTTTAAGAAATACATTGATTATGCCAGCCTGGGTGCCCTCTGGATGTGTTGGACTCCAAATACCAACAGGGTCATTAGACAGTGCCTAATTTTCTGAAAAGTTAAGACCTAGCCTTTGGTGGGAGATAGGGCTATTTCAGTCCTGTCTCCTCTTCTGACATCCACAGCCATGGCTGGGACCTGAAGGAATGAGGACACACACACCGAGATGTTGTTAGCAGGAAGCAAGCAGCAGAATCTTTTATTGTCTCTGAGCATGGCTTATATAGATCTTTAGCAATGCTGTCCACGAGGACAGAAGGTTGCTGTGCATGAGGACACAGTGTGATTCTACACAGTAGAGCACACACACATTATGGCTTTTCATAGGATAATACAATGGAACACAGAATAAGAAGGCTACATCACTTCTGCTACATCATTACTGCAACAATGTTCTTTGGACAGAGAAATATTTAGCTGGCTAGCTGGAACATTTTGTATGTAGCCGAATAGAGATTAGAGAGAGAAAGAAAGAACTAGGTGAGTCCACGTCAGGGCCTGCCCAACAACGCTTCGTCAGCTGTGTTCGTTCCTTCAGGGACCTCTCTCTGTCTTGCGCCATCATCCTTTGGGAGAAGTCCCTAAGCATTCTTGGTGTCAGAAATACCAGACAACATTCGACATGCATCCAAAGTAGCCCTTTTCAGATGTGAATACAGGGCTAAATGAACTTCTGGGGCAGCATTGTGGTGGCAGGCTCTCTCCCTCTCTTCTCGGCACTACTGAGGAGACCACACCTGGAATATTGTGTCCGATTCTGGGCACTTTCCGGAGGCACGCTTTCCGCCCCCACCCCGCCCCCATCGATGCCTGAAAGGGCCTCTTAACGCTTGCATTAAGAGGCCCTTTCAGGCACCAATGGGCGCGGGGCGGGAGGGTAGGAAGAGAAGGGTTTCCCCCTTCTACTCCAACAGCGGCCAAAAGGGCCAACTTTCAGCATACTCATTTGCATTTTCTCCCAAAGGTGAACCAGAATGGAGGGAAAGCGAAATGTCTAGAAGAAGGCAGGGAGAAAATTGTAGGTAAAAGGCAGAGTGAAAATCTGGAGGAGAGGAGGACCCATGTATGCTTCGTCAGCAGCGAGACCCAACAATGAGACTGCAGAGGAAGCCCATGCTAATGCTGTGGTCTAATTGGAGACTGGATTTGCAGCTTTGCAACCCAGTGGGCCGGGGAAGCGTGGCCACTGTCAAAGACCACAGGCTCAAGATTTTAACTGAAACAAATCAATCGGTTTATAGATGCACAGCATCTGAACGTAATATTGCCTTCACACAGAAAATAATATTATGAGCATGCATCATTAATGATACCTTTAATACTTATCAATAAAACCAAAACAATATAAGAAGTTTTAGGATGGCATAAGAATGGTATGAAGATGTTATCGAGAAAACAATCAAACCAATTTGAAATAGTAATCCTAGGCCTACATTTCCTTCAAGTCCATAAATGTCCCCTGGCTGTTTTAGACTATTAAAGTACGATGGGGGGGGGGGGGGAATCATATCTACCAATTCAGTGCAGTGGGTCATGGACCCTTCATCTTAATCAGAGCCAGATCAATAAAAAGAAAGAGCAAAAGCAAAGGAGCAAGAAAGGAGGGATGGAGAGGAAGATAAAACCATAGAGCGAAATGGGATGAGCCATAGGTCAGTGTGACAGAGCACCTGCTTTGCATGCAGAAGGTCCCTGGTTCGATCCCCGACTTCTACAGGCAGGGTGAGGAAAGGAACCCTGCCTGGAACCCTGGAGGGCTGCTGCCAGTCAGTGTCAATAATACTGGACTAGATGGACCAATGGTCTGATTGACTATAAGGCACATTCCTATGTTCCTAGGATGGATCCAACCTCTTCCTCCCTTCTATAGAAGTGATCATGGAGCTCTTTTTATAATTACCAGAGTTGGGATCATATCATATTTCATGACATGACAGTGGTTGATAAGCTACAGTGGCTTGTTTACCACCCCATTTGGGGCCTGGTTTAGCTAATTACCCTTGTCTGAACCTAGCAAGGGTGGGTGGCTGAGGTGGTTAACAAATCTCGCAGCAATCCAAGAACAGGCCATGGGTTCTGGGTGGTTTATTGAGCACCCCAGCCACCCACCATCACTGTTTCATACATCATGACTAACCCCACCCGGTGAGGGTAATTAGATAAAGTGGGCGGCACACACAGGGTGGTTAACAAGCCACTGTGTCTTATTAACCATCCTTGTGTCATGTGAACCCAGTGCAAATTCAAACTCAGGTTAGACCACTGAATTAACTGCTGTTATAAGTGGTTGAGTCTACACACCACAGAAGCCAAAACAAACAGTTGGGGATAGCGACTACTAAAGGAGAAGCCCTCCTCCAAACTACTGGGAGGCAGACAGAAATGTAGGTCCCTTGATACATCCCTACAGAAGTTCCTGTTCTGGGTCTTGCATCCTTCCAGCAAGGATGCATCCTTCCTCTTTGCATTGGTTGTGAAGAAATTAGTCAATCACTCCAATACAGAGAAGCAGCAGAATTTCGCCTTCCATTTGCATCACTGCATGAGTCACTGTTCTGGGCTTGCTGCCTTCCAATTAGGAAGCATAGATGGACAATACTGGGGGCAAGAGCTGGAACTTCCACAGGAGGCTAAAGATTCTGCTCAGGGAAGCAATAATCAGACCTGCGTAATGGGGGCCATGGCTTGAGGACAGAAGAAAAGGCAACAAACATATTCAAAGCCAAGGGAAAGGCATCAAATGTTGAGTATTGTGCACGGCTGCTTCGTCAGATTTCTCTTCTGAAGACACATGGTCTATCTAGTAGTATGAATATCCTGGTTTTGCCCAAAAGCACGCTGAGAATTCTGTTAAGAGATTCTAGAATGTCACAAAGGAGAGAAACAAGTTCTCAGCATGCAAAAATAAATGTATTAACCCCAACAAAAAGCCCAACGTGTTTTGGCCTGCCCCTTCTTCAGGGGGTAGAAAAAAGAGTCTACAGGGTTTCTCACAGCAAAAGGATTGTATTATTATTATTATTATTATTATTATTATTATTATTATTATTATTATTCTACTTTATATAATGTATATTAACAGTTCAATTTTTTTCTGAACTGCCCAGACAGCTTTGGCTATGGGACGGTATGGAAATATAATACATGAAATGAAATTAAAAATGTGACGGCTGCAGCGGGGGAGACTTCTCTGCACCTGTCCCGTGAAGGAATATGCTGCATTTACATCTTAGACAAAAAGCACAAATAGCTTCGGAGGATGTTGCTGCAAAAAGGATGAAAAGAGGGAGCCAGAGTTGCTTCGGTGTTCTCTGCTGCCACTTCTAGTAATGGGTCCGAAGTGCCCCGAGTGATGTCACGAGCGCTGCATGTGCTGCTGCCTGACTAAGGCGCTGTCCCCTTTGTTTAACTCACCCCCACCAGCCAGCTCTTTCACGTTAGTTCATCATCCTATTATGCAAAGCAGGCAGGAGCCAAACCAAACGGTGATTACCAGGTGTTCAAAGATGTTGACTGCAGAACAAACCCAGAATCCATAATGGCGAAAGGCGCATCTTGCCTCCAGCAGCTGTCTTCTTGTGTCCTGCTTCTTATTCCCACAGGAAGGCAGGAGAGAACAAACCATTGTGTGGTGGATCTTGATTTCTAGGGCTAAGAAAACAATGCCTCCTACCTGGCAGCCCCATCTGTAGACTGCAGGAACTGGGAACAGGGCCAGCCCATGACGTTTTGCTGCCTGAAGCACACGACAAACACGATGGACCACCTCCATCCTGAAATGAATGGGTTGGGTAGTGGAATTTTACTTCAACACTGGCAGCAGGACAGAGGCCTCCACTGTACCTGAGGGCAGCAGGATCTTCTAAAGGGTGAAGGACAGGTTATGTGGCACACACACCTCTGTCCTCCAACAGAAGGGAACAGGGGTCGGTGGGTGGGTGGGTGTGCACACACACACACAGAGCCAGGAACAGCCTTGTGGGGAAAACATGGCAGCTGCCTCAAGTGGCAGGGCATTTTTATTTTAAAGCATGAAGAGGTGGAACCGCCACTTCAACTCTCCAAAGCAAATCCATTTTCTTCTCGCCTTTTGCCGTTCCTCGCACAATTTGGCAGAAATGTTTCCAGATAAATCTTCACGTCAGCATTAATGATTTCCCTCCTTGCAGCAGCTGTGGGCCCATGTAGCAAGTGGAGCTAGGGTTATTCTCAGGGTTGCGAACACTTCCTGGTTAATACATGCATTAATTCAAATTCTGCATCATGGAAGCTGGTTTTGCATCTTGTATGAATTATGGAAATTCAATGAAGTTGCATGCTTTCATTAATTTCTTCCCCCTGCTGGTCATTTGTTTAGTGATAATGGAGGCACAATGGTCTTCCCTGATTCCTTTGATTTTTGACCAGGTGAACCATTGTGGGGAGAACATGGCAGCCTGCCTGACTGCTGTTCACAGAGGTTTCATTTTGAGTGTGTGTCTTTGAAAGTGGGACAATCCCATAGTCTAGAGCTCATCCTGTGCCAGGAGCTGCTGGATCCATGTGGGATTGCCCCACCTGGTGAACCACTGAACTGCACGTGGCAACTTCTCAGTGAAATGCCTTCAAACTCTGGACTGACTCCACCCATGTAGGCTGGGCATTGGATCCTCCTAAACAGGAAGTATAAAGAAGCTTCCCATTCCAGATGAACCTGGCTTCAGCAACATGGGTTTCTGAACACGTGATGGCCTAAAACCCTTCTCATTCAGCTCTAGTGTTGCCAAATGAGAGTCAACTACCCCTTGTCAAAGCACTTATTTGAGGAAGCAAACAAAAGCAGTCTAAAATTACGAACATTGTCCCAAAAGGTGATTTGATTTGTGTATATTCCTCCGCCCCTTTTTTACAACCTTAGACTTTCACAACAGATAGGAAGTCTAATTTGCTCTGTACGTCTCAATTCCTTGCTGGGTATGATCACGCAGTTCATCTGCTCCATTTTCTGCAACATAAAAGGGACTAAACTCTACATCTGCTAGGCTCAGATGGAACTGTTAATGTAACAATGAATTGGAATTTCAAAATAAAATAGGAAACAGTTATTTTGATTTCTTGTACTGTGACACTGTCTGTCACTATGCAAATAATTTTATATAAACAAATAACTGAGCAATGATAGCTAGCCACCATGTCCCACTGTTATAAGAAAATCACTTCCCGATCTGGAATGATTGGGGAATCGGTTTAATGGCCTTGTAAATAACTTGGGAGCACCAGATGCCCATTTGAATTCTCCATATACGGAACAGATTAGCGGGCCATTTAAAGACCTTCTGTGAGTATAGGAAACCATTTGTTTCTGGGCAGAAAAACTACCATATGATAAAACTAGGAGTACGCAATGCTTTCTGTGTCAGGCAAAGATGGGGCTAGTAGGCATTTCACTGTTTTCCTCTCCAGTTGAATCTCTGCCGCAAATGCCCCCCCCATTTACTGGGCTTTTTGCCCTCTAGATGGGTTCAAAAATAGGCTAAAGCACTGCCACACCTCTGAAGGGCAGAATCAGGAGTGGTTGAACACCTGCTTACCTACCTACCAACCAACCAACCAACCCCCCCCTACAGATTTACCCTTCTCTCCTGCAGTTCCATTATTCTGGCAAAACCAGATTTATCAAGGGAAGATGTGGCTGCTCCCTCAGTGGGCAAACTCCCTCAGGAGTTAACAGAGCTGCAAATGCAGAAAAATAGCCTATCAGGGAGCAAATTTCAATAGCTCAGATTAGCCTTCTCCCCTATCTGCTATGTTTCTGAATTCAGGGATTCTAGAGCATGGGAGAATGATCAAATCCCCACCCCACCCCCAATCTACAACCTGAAGTGACATAAAGCTTTTTCAGGACTGTCATTTGAGTTTGCTAGCCCAAAATGGTGATTGACAACAACATCTTTTGCATGTTTACAGAGAAGTCAATGTAGACAGGTATATTTTTCTTGTTTGTAGGCCATTCAAGTATAAATTATTTTGAAGATTGGATTTTCTGTGCTGAATCTCAATTTCATTTTACCTAAGCAATTAATAATGGAATTCTACCCAAAGTTCAAGATGGCCACAACTATAATTGTCCTAAATCGTCTTTACAAAATCCAGACAATATCCCAGCAGTATGAAATTAAGCATGGAGTGCCTAGGGGATGAGCCCCATAACCATACCAGATTTCAGACAGTTCTATTAAGAAACGGCTGTGATCACACTTTATTTTTTTATCATTGTCTGTTTTTTCCCCGTTTATAGCCTTTTTTGCCCCATAACATACCTTTTATTTCCCACCCCCACTTTGCCTCTTTAAATGTACCAATTCAGGGAAGAGCAGCGACCCTTCCTGTTTGATTGGTTGTTTAACACAGTTGATGATGGTTAGCCCTTTGAGGTTTGGCTTGTTCCTGATTAGCTGTGGCTCACTTTATAGGGAGGTTTTGCACAATCATTCATGACTAAAGTTGGTGTTTCATGCTGAAATGTTTCACATTTTAAAATTTGCTTTTTAAGGGTGTATAAAGTTATAAACTGGATCTACGTGTCTAATCATACTGACATTTAGTGGGCCTCCTCCCAAGCAATCATGCCTTCCAAGGCGCTTCCTTGCAGCACCCCACAAGACCTCCTACTTGGGACATCAGCCACCCACAGCGAACGCCCAACAATGTGTACCCTCTAGGCAGGTGACTCCCTGTCAACTCTTCCATAGAGTATTTCCCAATTCCCACAGGTGACCAATTCTAAAGTAGCCAGCTGTATACCCTTCAAGCAATCCCAGGAAAATCTATACTTAAAAACACAACAGCCAGTTCGGCATGAGGTGGATTTGCAGAAATAGGACCTCTTCATCAGCCTATGGCAAAGCCAAGGATTTCCTCTTGGTTTTGCCAATGAAGTAACACTGCACAAATCCCATGACCACCAATTCTATAGAAGATAAAAGTCCTGTTTGGGCATTCAAGAATGGCTTTACCTAATTATGAACGTGGGTGTCGTGTTTCTAAGCCCTCCTGTTGCAGTGCAAGACAATAAAGAGATCTGCTAAGTAATCCACAAAACTTTATTCAGCAAATAAATTTCTCTTTGCATCAGAAGAGAGCTTAAAAACTAGGAACTTTCTTCTAGGCTAAAACTTGGCTAACTAAGTGAGAGAATTGTGCTTTCAACAAAGGGGAAGGTTTTCCCCCCTGAGTTCCTTACTTCAGGGAGGATTCCTGTGAAGAAGCCTTTGGCAAGAAGCTAGCTGAGCCGACCGCCTCTCGCCTTCTTTTAGCTCTGCCCGTTTGAATTTGCGGCGGAGTCTGGAACTGGTCAACTCTGAAGTCCCTTCCCTCTCTGAGGATTGTTAAGTTCCCACAAACCCTGAGTTGTTAGCATTTTCACTGATAATAAAGTCCAGTGAAGATTCATCCCTGGCTTCAGAAGAGCCTGGGAGAATCTCTGCCCCCGCTTCCTGTGTAGGCTGGTACATTTCTAGTCCTGTTTCTTCTGGTCCAGAATCTGATTCCGATTGACAGCCTGAAACTTCTTCCCCCACACTAAGGGGAACAGCCCTGAACATGACAGTGGGGTCATGTCATTCAGCCCCCCCACCCCAATATCATGTGCATTATGTCCCTGTCTGTCCCGTTCCCCCCGGCTGCAAAATTGGCATGTATGGTAAACAACTGTAGAAAGGAAACAGGTGTTTTTTTGTGCTGGTTAGGGTCAAATATGTGGTTTTGTATGTGGGGCCTGGACCCATCCTCTGCTTTATACTCTGGTTTCTTGGGCATGTTACTTGTCATTTGTGACTAGCCAGGCCCCTCATGGCAGCCATGTTTGAGTGGTGCCCACCACCGTTCCTCAAGATATCCAAATGGGCTCAACATGATTGGGAACTGCTGGTCCATTGGCTACAGAAAGAGGTAAGAGGATCTGGATTAGAACTTGGCTCAAAGTTGGCCTGAAGCCTCCATAGCAGCCCCCAGGTAGAGTGCAGGCATCTCCCCCCACCCTCAGTCTTGGTTCTTGAAACTGCTGGGGAATTACAAGGAGGGGGGGGGAGACAGAGAGAGAGCAGCACACAGTCATGAGGTAGAGAGGACAGGCGCTTCTCATCTCCCTCTCCTCTGATTCAGTCGGTTCTCATCTTCCTGAGCCAGAAAATGATTCAGAAGGATGAAAGGAGAGAAGATGGGAAACGGAGGAGAATATTCTTTATGTACAATTTCTGTTCAGCTGCCCACTGACTTATTGCTTTGTAGGCTATAAGGAAGGCCAAATCCTGTGGTCCTTCGTCTGTCAAATTCTTGTTAAAATTAAGAGGAGTTTCTCTGCACTTCAGAAGTAAAAGCCATTTAAGAGGTTCCACAGAGGTTTGTCCAAAAATCAAAACTTGTAGAAAAAAGCAGTTGGAGGAATGAAAATAAACTAAGATTCACATCAAATGATGTTTGTGTTTTCAATGAAGCATGCCATTTAAGAAGCTGCCTGTCTTTTGGAGGTACTTCTGTTGCAAGGCAATTTAGCAGCATATTTTGGGCTGTCAAATAACCATCACATATCAATGTACACACATGCACGCAAACACTCTCTCTCTCTCACACACACACACACACACACACTCTTTCTTAAAGCGAACGGAACATGACAATGTACATATTCCACAGCACTTGAAAGACATTAGGGATTCACCATATGTGAAATATAACGAGTTGCCCTGATACAGATTGGACAGTGAACGAGACCCCCTGGAGAAGTGGACTGGGAGGGTCTGGCCACTGTGTCTCTGAAGCAATGGTTTACAGCAAGGAAATGACTAGGAGACCAGATGTGGCAGATGGGCATGTTTCTCATGAATAAGATGAGCTGGAGGGAAAATAACCTCTTGCCAAGATCTAGGAGAGTTGCTTCAGACAGAGGGCCTTTCTAAACCAGAGGGGTGTAGAGGGAGGGAGGGGCGGCGATCTCGGAAGTACCTGCTTCCAGGATCGTCGCTTCAATGCACATGAGAAGTGCGATGACCCAGGCTCCTCCTGGGCGGTTGCACCTGCCATTTTGTTGTTTCAGGCGAAGGGGAGAAGAACGTTCTATCGCTCCATTGCAAAGGTACGTGGTTTGTTTGTTGTTGTTGTTTTAAAAAAACAAACCAGCCCCCCACCCCCCTCTCTGCCATCCCAGGGGTGTCGAAATTGCTGCCACCCCTTCCCCTGATGGCCATGGAGCTGCGCTGCACAGCTCTGTGCCCATTTCTGCTGGCACGCTTACTCACAAGTAAGTGCGGCAGCAGCTGGGATGGGCGGCCACATCTCCCGCAGGAAGATTTGGGTTTCCCCTGGGATCCCTTATCCTGGGGGACACCCGTGCCCATCCCCCCTGCCCTTGGGAATCCCAGTGCGTCATTTGGACTCACCAGGACCACCTAGGGTCTATCCCAGCTCTAAAGGCCAGTGTAGAAATGGCCAGAGTGGCACCAAACCTCTTCCCAGACCCTGGAAGCTTTCCCCAGGCAGCCTCCTGTCCCTAGGCATGAAGAGAAACGGATAGGGAGCAGGTGTACTTCAAGGAATGCTGACAGAGTACATCGCTCCAGGTGGCTGCTGAAAGCAAGTCAAGCCAAATTACCCTGGAGGCAAAAAATAATTGTGAGTCCAATGTCTCATCTCAGCTTGCACTGTTAAAGGTGCATGCCTACTGCAGAGCTAAACTGATCGAACACTCATTCCCTAGCAGATTCCCAACAACTCAAACTACAGTACCCAAGATTCTTTGGGTGGAGAAGCCATGGCAGTGAAACCACTGTGAATCAGATACAGGTTGATGGTGAAGTCATAGAGCTGGAAGGGACCAAGGTGTGGCGGACGGACAGAAGGAAGCGGCAAACAGACTCACCGTTTTCAGCAGCATCCGGTTATCTCGGAGGGAGCCCACCATCCCGATGAAGGAAACAGCAAACATGGTTATGCCCAGGAGAAGAAGGATCACGGCTGGAGCAAGGAAGAGCCCTTCCAAGGTCCGGTGCTTCTGCCTTTCAACTTCAGCATAAATGCCAATGCACAAAATTACAAGGCCTATGATCTGCAAAGAGGAAGAAGGAAAACATCCGTCACAGGACTGTGCGTCACACGCACAAGAGCAGGACTTAGGGAAAGCATGCTATACTTCTGGGATACTGTTTAAAAAACAAATGATAAGCAAGGATTTTCTAACCATTGTCAAACACTCTGGAGATCTGGGTTCTGTTCCCCACACAACTGTGAAGCTCACTTGGTGACTTAGGACCAGTCGCGGACTCTCAGCCTAACCTACCTCACAGGGTTGTTGTGAGGATAAAAAGTGGAGAGAAAGAGGAACGTGTACACTGTCCTGGGCACTTTGGAGGAAAGGCAGGATATAAATGAAACAAATAAATAAACGAGCAAAGCTCATGTAGGACAAGGGTGGGAGGAAGGTAGATTGAGGTCTACAGGTAGCTCTCAGGATGATTTGCAGTGGATCAGCAAGGTGGTTTTTTTATTTTTTTTACTCCCAATGGTTTAATGGTAGCAATAACCAAAAGGCTTTCCCCTTCCTAAACAAGGCAACTGCAGTCAAGGCAGCTTGGGTGAAACGGGACGGAGTAGACATGCTCATGGAAGGTCCCCGTTCGGCAATTCTGTGCCACTGCTTTGATGGGCCTCGGCATTCTAGTGAAAAACCAGGTGAATCCTGCGAGCCTAAAGTCTGCCCAGCCCTGATGTATGGAGACCTTGAATATGGATATGACCCACTTGGGAACAGTAGGGGCTCCAGAAAAATATTGGGCAGGGCACAGATGAGGCAAAGGGCACATCTAGTGAGAGGGAAGCTACTGAAGCACCATGAGGGCCAGACTAGACATGATGCTCATGCATGGCTGCATTGACTGTGTCTAGTCCCTCACCCCCACTATAAACAGTTTCAGGACCCCAAATCAGGATGGAGCCCATGGTGTGCCAGGCAAGGGGAGGGTAACCCTTCTCCCAACAACACCCCTGATGAAAATCCCTCTCTAGGGGTATTAGCCCAGAAAAGGGGGGTGGTGGCTCTAGGCCCTTTCAGTCTGATAGTAGCAGTAAGGGGGTGTACGAGACCCCCCCCCCCCAAAGCTGGCTTGCAGGGCTCAATCCACTGGACAGCACAATTGGGACCCCTCCTAATAAGGTCTGTGGTTCACTCCAATTGCTTATAAGCTGGGGGGAGGGCAGGGAGAGGAGTTAAACCTGATGCCTTGATCTGCATCACTTCTAGCTTTTTGTTTACTGGTTTGCTTGGCAGGATTTTGTCCAATGATTTATTGGAGTAGGAATTGTCGAGCTCAGGAAAGGATTTTTATTGTTCCAGCAACAAAATATACAGAACAATGAAACAGAAGGTTAATGAAGTGATTTTTTTTTAAAAATGGGAAGAACAAAGAATAGTTAATTAGTTTTTGAAAGGCTACAGCAGCTACACTTATCCCTGGCATACTGAGAGTCCCCCCCCACACCACATCTGTGCTCTCAAAGGAAAAGCCAATAGCCCACTTTTAAGAGACAGCAAAACGTCTCCTTCAACTGGCACTCAGAATCATCGATCCCTTTGCCAGCCATGTGTGGCACATTCTTATTTAACCATTTCCGTCAAGTAGATGGCGACACATCCAGCAGTCTCTGGCTTATCCAGCTTGCCTTGTAGAACATCCTATTTTCAAATGCTTGGAGCCTGGAATGGTAATTTTAGAAGTAGTCTTGGAACATTCATGATGACTGACTAATAACAAAGAGAAAGGTCTGCACAAAAACCTCTTGCATCAAACTCTGTTTGGGAAACATTTAGTGGAGTGAAAACAATTTCAGGCAGTGTACTAACTTGTCCATGAAGCATACAAAAAGAAAGAAGAATGTGGATAGACAGACATAGCTCAGTCTGGGCTCATTTTGGAGGGAGTTTTCTTATGAGGCCAGAATTAGGTGCTTTCTAAGGCTTATCACATTTAGGTGAACAATATCGTGTTATAACAAGAATATAAAAGCAGGATCTTTGAGAGTTCGGAATGGCTGGGTTCAGATCTTCTGGGATCATGTACATCAAGCTATTCTTTGAGAAACGGTTCTTTACAGGAATGAGTCTATGTGTTAAAAACAACGGGTCTCTTGATTTGAAGAAGACATATTTTGAAGCTCCCAGTTAACATTGTACATCTTGGTTTCATTTCTGTCAAGTCTGCTTAATATACTGCCACCCCAACCCCAGAGGCCAATTAGATTTATCCAACTCCAACAATGCTGAAGACATTTCAGAGGAAGAAACCAGCATCTACAGCATTCTGTCTTCCAAGTCTTCCTCATTTACCCTCACCCGAGTGACCCTAAAGATGTTGAAAGTCTGACCCTGCCACTATCGAGAATCCATGTGGTCTCACGTTTTACTTCCAACAGCAGCTAGCCAGATGTGCACTCTGTATATCGACAACTTGTTCAGTTTGTACTGCCCCCCACACCTATGTCTATGCCTGAGTTGGCAAGCCAGTCCCTGCCTCACAAACCCTGAGAGGGCAGTGCTTCCAATGTGCGGCTATCCTTCGAGATATTACTCCAGATACGATGGAGGTTCTCTTAGCATGGAAGTTAACTGATCTAGATGGAGGAGTGCCTTTTACCAGCTAAGGCTGTTACACCAGTTGCAACCTGTCTAGAGCAGTTGGATTTGGCTTTGGTAACCATTACGCTAGTTATCTCCAAACTTCAACTGCCACTCAGATGTTGGTAGTAGTCAGACCATTGGAATACTCAGTGCCAATTTTGCATCAATTACTTGTGCGTTTATTGGCCCAATTCAAAGATAACCTTTAAACATCTAATGAGTTTGGAACCAGGTTATTCTTCACCTGCATGATCATACTTTAACATCAGCTTCAGAGGTCACTGCTAAGATCAGTTAAGATGGGCAGGCACAAGAGATGAGCCTTCTCAGTTGGGACCTCATGACTATGGAGCTCCCTTCTGAATGGATTACACTTGGCCCCCACAGTGCAGGCTTTCAAAACAGGGCCCAGCGAAGAGCTCCTCCAGGCTGCTTTCCCCAAGCGTGCGTTTGTGCAGCAGTCTTCCTGTAATGGAGCTGTTTACGGACTGGAATCCTTAGAATCTACATTAGATCTACGATGCTTATGTGCTGTCTCATAGTAATGGATACCAACTGGATGTGTCTAATGCATCAATCAATCTTTCATGTGTGCCTATAAATACATATTATAATAATAGTAACAACAACCACAACAACACGAGGAGCATCCCATTTCCTGACTTTTCTAAAAGGGTATTAGGAAGCACTCAAGTTCCACATCAAGAGAAGACTTCTTCGCTTTCCAGGTCTACAGCAGTCACTCTTGACTCATATCCTGATAGCGATTAAGTTGCTGGACAACAATTGACTTTCTCCTCTTGCGTACATCTGATTGAAACTGGCAATTTGCTCTGAAGTACCACATACTGTCAAAAGCCCATGTACTTTATGTCCATCATCTCTGAACTGTGGCAACGCAGAAGTTGAGAGAGAGAGAGAGAGAGAGAGAGAGAGGGAGGGAGGGAGGGAGGGAGGGCAAACTGATTGCTTCTCTGTCAGATCAAGACGGTTCAAAAGGCAAATGTACTAATGCAGCCTTGGAGAACCGGCCTTTAACAGTTCCACGAGAATGGCAAGAAATAGCCTCAAAAGTAAATCAGCGTCTTGGATCATTATCATGGCCGCCTGGTCAACCACTGAACAGTACCACTGCCACACACACCTGGTGCTGTCTTTGTAAAAAATCTGTTTTTGCATACAGGGACAGACTGAACAGATAATATGAGGTCCGCACAGTTATCAGTTCAGCCCCTCAAATTCCAACTTGAAGAAACAGTTTCTCAATGGGGATTTAGCTAGAGAAGAAGTAGGAGGCTTTTCGCAAGCTGCTAAGGACGAGCCAGCGTAGTGTGCTCCAAGAGGATGCTGGTCTTTGGGCGAGATGGGTGGGGAAACACTGCCGCTTTAAAAACCAGACCGGCTTCTTCTGAGTGCCTATTCAAGACCCCAGTACTTTCTGTTGGTATCCAAAATGAACTGGGCAACCCACCCTTTCTCCTCAAGACCACTTCACTTATAGGAAACACTCTGAAACTACCACACGGTTTATATACTTGTTTTTCAATGTCAACATGTCCCAGCACAGACAAAATGAATAGCTCAGGAATACAAAAACACAAAACATGTTGGTTAACAGCAAAAATGCAGGGAACATCCTCAACAGGTCTCTGCAGCATTCATACCCATAGATGAGTTCGCACAGCAGGCTTCGGCTTGTTGTGGCTTATTTAAGCCACGATGAGCCACAGCGTCTGAGGGCATCATCCTGAACATTCAACTCCCAACGATGGATTGTCGTGTCATACGAACCTGGCCAGAGGAGATGATATGAGGGTTAAACAACCCTCGCATAACTCATGACCTGTCTAGGCAAACAGACCCAATATTTACTACTTATACCAGTCTTGTTTTATCAGTGTTTTAGAAATCGCTGAAGGGCGTTTTTGTTTTAACAGAACTCAGTTCAATGGAACGTTCACACAAGAAATATTTCCATTAGTGACATGAGATGGAAGCCCCTGGACTCCAGAAGATTTTATACACAAGGGGGGGGGGGGGGAGGTGTCACACCCACTCACTGCTTTATATGCAAATAGGTGGACATTTGTATAAAGACATGGGATTCCCCCCGTCCCCGCCCAACCACATCTATCTCGGCCCTTGGTGCCTTTACACAGGGTTAACCCAAACTCCATGGAGGTAGCTCAAGAGAGCCTTGGGAGCCAATGTGGTGTAGCGGCTAGAGTGTTGGACTGGGAGTCAGGAGATCCGGGTTCTAGTCCCCACTCGGCTCACTGGGTGGCTTTGGGCCAGTCACAGACTCTCAGCCCGACCTACCTCACAAGGTGGTTGTTGTGAGAATAAAATGGAGGATTATGTATGCCACCTTGGGTTCCTTGGAGGAAAAAAAGGTGGGATATAAATACAATAAATAAATAAAAGAATAATAAATATCAGAACCTCCATGTTCAGAGGCATTATATCTCTGAGTACCAGGTACATCAGGGAAAAATCTATCTGCTTCTGGCCCTCGCTTGTGAGCTTCCCAGGGCCCTCAATCTGGTGAACAGGACACTGAATTAGATGGCCTTTTTTGCCTGATCCAGCAGAGATTTTCTTATGCTCTTCAAAAACCAAAGGCCAAAATACATATTCCCCTCTGATTAGGGGAGCATTTTCCCTCTGTTCATGATGAAAGGAGAAGGCATCTCAAGCAGAAATTACAAGTTTGCATGCACCTGTTCAGAACACACCAGAGGTGGTTCTAATTAGTGCAGCATCTCCATGGAACATAATGGACTCCTTCACCATGGGCACGGAGCTCCCGTGGCAAAGCTGCTCACATCTATATACATCGCTGAGCTTTCTAGACAGATGTTATTTTCTAATTCTACTTTGACAGCTCCTGGAGTAAAATTAGCAGCCGGGATGTGTCCATCAATTTCAGCTCCATTTAAACTATTTTATACAGGCTGTAAGGTGAAACTAAAAAATAAATAAACTCAAACCCTTGAGAAATACTGCAATTTTTTTTTTAAAAAATAAGTAAATGTTTCCATTCCTTGCAAACTATTTTAAAGGATTTTATCACTGAAGTGATAACGGGGACCAGGAGGTTTGAACATATAAGGCCGAATCTGGCCCACCTGCATTGGCTGCCTGCATGTTTCGAGCCTGATTCAAGGTGCTGGTTCTAACCTATAAAGCCTTACACAGCTCAGGACCACAATACCTGACAGAACGTCTCTCCTGACACGAACCTATCCGGTGCCTACTCCGAGGGAAGCCTTCTCTGTGGTGGCCCCCCAATTATGGAATGATCTCCCTGATGAGGCCCGCCTGGCACCAACGTTGTTATCTTTGCGGCATCAGGTCAACACTTTTCTCTTCTCCCAGGCATTTAGCAGCATATGTGAATCGATCCTAGATATATCTTTAGGTTTGGCTGAGAGCTCAAAGTTGTTTTTAAATGTATGTTGTCTTAGTATGCTGGCTGTTTTATGTTTGTATGGTTTTAAATTTTGTATATCAGTTTTTAATGTTTTAATCTTTTGTAAACCACCCAGAGAGCTTCAGCTATGAGGTAGTATAGAAATGTAAACAATAACAATAATAATTACAGACACAATACAGCTGCAAAAATAATTCACCAACAACTGGCCATCAAATTCAACCTTATCAAACAACCTACACCATACTATACATACTCACCCGAAACAATCTTGGAAAACGCAGATCATAAAACAGAATAATTCATACCGACAAGACAATACCATGCAACTGACCAGACATAACGGTCATAGACAAAAAGGAAAAACACACATAGCTCATTGATATAGCAATACCGAATGACAAAAATGTTATTGAAAAGGAAGAGGAAAAGAGAGAAAAATATATACACCACTGGCCATGGAAGTCAAAGAACTATGGCAACAGGAAATGGTCACAATTATTCCATTAGTCACGTCAGTCACTGGCATCACATGAAACAATTATACAGAAAACCTCCAGAAACTGGGCCTACCAGAATACATCCACACCACCATCCAGAAAGTAGTCATACTTAAAACATGCTCAATTGTCAGGAAATTCCTGAATCTGTAAAAGACAGCATGATTTGGCAAAGCCTGTCATGCCAGTCTAGAAAAACCGCCACGAGCAAGAAAGAGATACATAATACAGCTTCCAGGTCACAAGCATAGAGTCCTTACTGCTACTGGAAATGCACACACACTCAAGAGGGAATGGAACGTCAGCCCCCTTAGGTAATCGTGTGTGTCTTGTCACTGACCTCAAAAGTTGTTTGAAGGGTGTTGAGGGCTATCGTTCTTGGCTGCCCTCCTCCCTCCCTGAGACTGTCAGGCAATTCGTTCCAAGATTGGTGCAGGGCATCAGGTATGAGATGGCAACCCAGACTACTATTGCACAAAACACTACATTGAGGATTCATAGAATCATAGCATCATAGAGTTGGAAGGGGCCTACAAGGCCATCGAGTCCAAGCTCCTGTTCAAAGTATACCTGACAGATGGCTGTCCAGCTGCCTCTTGAAGGCCTCTAGTGTGGGAGAGCCCATGACCTCCCTAGGACATTGGTTCCATTGTCGTACTGCTCTAACAATCAGGAAGTTTTTCCTGATGTCCAGCCGGAATCTGGCTTCCTGTAACTTGAGCCCATTATTCCGTGCCTTGCACTCTGGGATAATCATGAAGAGATCCTGGCCCTCCTCTGTGTGACAGCCTTTCAAGTATCTGAAGAGTGCTATCATTTCTCCCCTCAGTCTTCTCTTCTCCAGGCTAAACATGCCCAGTCTCTCCTCATAGAGCTTGTTTCCAGACCCGTCTAGCTGGCATGACAATGCTTAAACCTATTTGTAATACCCACTGCTCATTTCAGATTCCATTTTCAGATTTGTCTAGTGATCAGAGTGCCTTGGATAATGCGTGGACTAAATTCCAGATGTCTAGCTTGTGGGAAAGTCCCTTAACAATTGCATGCCTCGTGAAGAGAAGTGCAAGAAATAGGTTCCAAACATCTGTTTATACATTCAGCGGGCACCATAACAGAAATGTTATTTGAGGTTTCACTGAAAATACCTGGAAAGAGGAACAGAGAGAACAGGACGAGACCTGCTCTGTACCTCATGGATGAGTGTCTGATACCGATTGTACAATTTTTCATTTTAATTACACGGTGAACAACAACAGACTTTGGAATAGCAATGGACTTGGCAGCAGACCAAGGACTGTATTGCTCATGTAATTTTTGTAGCTAGCAAAAAATAAACCTGTTCCTCAGAAAAGATGTTTCTCTGTCACTAAGGCTAGAATCATAGAATAGCAGCGTTGGAAGGGGCCTACAAGGCCACTGAGTCCAACCCCCTGCTCAACGCAGGGATCCACCTTAAAGCATACTTGACCAGTTCCAAATAGAGGGGAACCAGTACCTCGCACGACTACAAGTGCAACTGGAGGATCCCAGGTATAAAACTAAATGACTTCCAAGTTTGTGCTGTTCACATATATGCTGCTGGGATGAAAGCTGGAAGTGACTGACCAAGAAAGAGACCTTGGGATGGTGGTGGGCAGCTTGCTGAAAATGTCAACCCTGAAAAAGGTGAATTCCATGTTGGGCATAATTTCGAAAAGAACTGAAAATATAGTAAGGCTGCCAATATAATTCTGTCCTTATAAAAACATATTGCGTGATACCATTTGGGATACTGTGTACAGTTCTGGTCACTACACACCTCAAAAAAGATACTGTAGAGTTTAAAAAGGTACAGAAAAGGACAACAACAAATATTAAGGGGCTGGAGCAATTCCCCTATGAGGAAAAACGCTACCACAAGATGTAGCAGGGCCTGCCAATGGAATGGTTTTAAAAGGGGAATAAGGCATGGAACATAAAGCTATTAAGGGCTATGGATTGCCTCCTGTATTGGGAACAGTCTGCCTCTGTGCCAGTTGCAGTTCACAGCGTGAGCAGAATGCTAGACTCGACGAACCCTTGGTCTGACTCAGTAGGGCTCTTCTGATGTTCTTAACAAGAGAACAGAAGGACACAATAGTGGCTGACCTTGCCTGGAGAGTGAAAAATAAATGTTTAGGGAGGAGAAGAGTGACAGGATTATAGGGACTTGCAGGGGACGTATGGGTTTTGTGTTTCGTGGATTGTCAAGTGGTTTTTGTTCCGTCTCCCACTCATTGAAGGAATCAATTTTTAAAATTATTTTTAGGAATGTACGAGAATTTTGTTCCTGTTTGCAAATAATGCAAACACGTCCTGTTCCAACGCCAAACATGAACATGAGTAGAAATGCAAGTCTTAGGAATTTTTTGCCATTTCCCAAACGTCCATTTCCATTTGAAATTGTGGACTTGGGTAAATGTGCACTTGCGCAAATCCCCCTCAAAAGTTTTTTTTTTTAAAAAAAAAAGTCCACAAGTCCATGGAATCCACACAACTTGGAAAAACTGGTCTGCTGTAGAATCCGCAGGTTGGATTCATAGAAATCTGGACTCATTTGAAGCAGTTGCAGATGGGGCGTTCTCAATTAACTGAAGAGCAGCAAGTAGCATTCATCGTTTGTTTAATGTTCAATGTTTTTAATTTTTGTAAACCACCTAGAGAGCTTCAGCTGTGGGGCAGTATAGAAATGCAGTAAATAAATCAATAAATCAATAAATAAAAACTCATCCCAGGTTAAGCATTCTGACATCTGAACTGTTGGGCTTCAGTTAAGGAATTAGCCAGAGAAGAGGATCAGCTGGGCCTGGGAGTGTTGAGGGAGTGGCGCTTCACGAGAACAGGCAGGGGCCAGCTGAAGACCAATGCAGCTGATGGTAATTCCTAATTACCGCACTCCCCATAAAAGACTGGCCAGCGCTCAGTAAGATTGCTGGAAGCAACTCTCGTGTGTGGTGCCTTGCCTTTGTCGTGTGTTTCCCAACTGCCTGTTGTTGCCTGGACTTATCCTGACCCTGGACCATACCCTGACCATTCTTCAGTGTTTTCCTGAATCCCTGTCCTTGCCTGGATGTATCCTGACCTTTGGACTGGACCTCTGATGACTCTTCAATGCTTAGTGAGTCCAGTATTGTTCAACTCGGCTTCAGACAGAAACTTTGGCTTTCGACAACTGAATGTTTTACGGACGCTTCTCTCTGGCTTATCATGTTACACCGGTGATTTATGACATGAACAGCAAGAGAGAGAGGGAGAAAGATACAGAACAGTGGGTTCAGGGAGGGTGAAGAGAAAAGGGGTATGATTTGACTCACTCCCAAGGAATGGGAAGGGACACAAGGCTGAGGAGTAAGAAATCTCTCTCCTACTGACCACGGCAAGTCTTCCCACACATCCCAACCTGCAACCAGAAGCACGGAGCACATAGTACAAACAAATTGCTTTATCCCTTACTTATCTGGGCTAGAAATGGCCTTTAAGAAAACCCCAGCCACCAACAACAGGAACGGGGTTCTCTGGGAGAATCTAAGAGATATAAGCGTCAAAAACCAAATTGCAACACAACCATGGCAATGAATGCAGTCAGCCATGCAAAGGTTAAACGTGATGGCCCAGATGCACATGAGTGATCCTGGGGATGCCCAAATCAAACAGAGGTGCACATTACTCTGCCACACTGCACATACCAGCCACCTTTTCATCCAAATACAGCATACCGGCAAAGCAATAATAGTTAGCCATCACTGACATGAAATATCACAGGAAAGGATGAAATACTCCTTTGCCCAGCAGATGCTGGTTCAATTTTTTAAAGGTCAGTTATTTCAGCAAAGCAGCAGCAAGCAACTGATGCTGCCCTATTAAAAAGGGGCAGTGCCCACGCTCTCTCTGGGTTTCGTTTTGGCTACTAGACATCTTTTAAATGCTGTGCATGTCTCACAATGCTTGTTCTAGAGGAAGCCAAGAAGCAGCTTGGGCCGTGCGTTCCCCCCGCTCACCCCACCCCAAAGACTGCTGTTCAGATTGGCACCAGAGGGGGCAGACACGGGGAGGGATAGCACATTTTTGAATACTACCATTACAGGCAGATAGGAAGGACAGGATATAAACCACCTGCAAGTAGAAATCTAGCACAGCATGGAACAAGATGGATTAGAACCTAGTTTTCGACTTGCACTTGTTTGTTTCAAAAATACATGCAGGAATGTTTAAAGAATCATAGAATCATAGAATAGTAGAGTTGGAAGGGGGCCATAAGACCATCGAGTCCAACCCCCTGCTCAATGCGATCCTCCCTCTTAGTCTGAATTGGTAGAGCGTAGTACCCCATTCTGCTGCATGTCTAAACCAGTCCTGAACTGTTCACAGAACTGTGACAGGGAGAGCCGTACTTTATCAAACGTCAGTTCAATTTTGATTTGCTTAAAACCAAAGTTTTTATGGAGAGAAGGGAACACATAAGCCACATCTCAAGAATGGGTCTCACCCCCAGAGCTGCTTTGCAAGCAGAAGGCTGCTGGCTCAATCTCCAGTTCAAAGGATCTCAGGTTGAGAACAACCTCCGCTGCTACTATTTAGCACCGGGTTCTATAGTCTCAGACACCTGTATGGACTCCATGGTAAGTGTCTTATGGGTAAAATAATTAGCCTGCATTGACTGATGCAATGAAATCAGCTGAGACTTCTAAGTATACCGAAATTGAAACTTGTGTGTTCCTCTTCTACCTGTTCCTCACTTCCGTCCCTTGATCCAGACAGCAGATGTCCAGTGTGGTGGATGGGTGCGGGTGTGGATGTTTGCAGGAATTTCTCCAGGGGAGGGGGCAAAACTGCATAGTGATGACATGTGGTTGTTAATTCACAGTGGCACATACTCTGCACACAACACACCTGTGCATTTGCCTTGTGTGAATGTGTTTTTCTGCATAGTGTCACATTCCGTAACGGAGTGGCACAAAATCCATGGAATTTGGCAGCGCTAATGCAGAAGAGCGTCATATTCAAACTTCACACAAGCAGATCATGAACTCCAGCAAAATTTTATTTGGAGTGAAGAATATAAAAAACTAAGAATGGGTGGCTGGGGTGGAGGAACCAGATGCACACCCACAGTACAGCAGATCTTAAGGCAGCGCTGGATGTCTTTCCCTAGCATCACAACTCCTACAACATGCACAGCTTCAGATGACTTGTCAGAAAAGGGTTCCCGTGTTTTAGATTCTAGAATGATTTCCTTTACCTGGAAAACATTGGTGAACACTCTGCAGAGAGCAGCAGTGGAGTCTGAAGGGAGAATCTTTGGCAAGGGAAGGATCTGCTTGAGCAGAGTTTAGGGTTATAGAGGGTCCTGGATGGCTCACTTTAATTTCCACCTTGCTTTTTACAGCAGGTAAACGTAATACAACTTTTGCATTACTTAATGTTGAGCTGCACAAATGTTCTTTGGGAAATGCACGCTTTATGTTGCAGTTCCAAGAAGAAGACCCAATAGTGTAAGAGAACAGCTGTACCATTTCTGGTAGATCCAGTGACTTACCAGCAATAAGGTGGGGGCTCTAGGTAGGCCTGACCGTTGAGTAATGTGTATACCAGGTCTACCCCTCCTTTGACCTGCAGCAATATCGTATTTGGCACTTGCGTCAATGTAAGTTGTGTTCCATTAGCATTAGCTATTTCTAGCACAACAGCAATAGTGCGTGGTGTGACGGGATTTCAGGAGGTAGCTTAGACTACTGCAATAAGATTTCTGTAATGCTAGTGTCACACTGGATACTGCCTTTGGTGTCTGGGCCATATCTTTCCACCTGTGGCTGAAATCCTTAATTCCTTCCCTAACCCCCTCTACTCCTGGCTGTGATTAAAGTGTATGCATGGGGGTGGGGGGGTGAGGAGCGGGGGAAAGCTCACCGGCTAAGCTTGCAGTCCATCCCCGGCCTCTGTTCTCCAGACAACACACACGAGAATGAATTCCCTTCACAACAGGATGCTTTATTACTACATGAGAAAACACCAGAAGCCATGTGGCACACGGCCTCATTTCCAAGGCTGCCTTGAGACAGAGAGAGAGGCCTCCAGATGGAAGGAGAAATCCGCTCGAGGCCTTCAGAGATTGCATTGTTGCTAAAATCAACTTCCGTTTAAACAGCCCAAGACACCAGGAGACTGGATAACAACACTGGAACCCCTCTATCCTTGCTGTAGAGCGCTAACTCCCCCTTCCATGGAGCAAAATCAGCATAACAACACTGGGCTATTTTGCAGTGCAGTGTAGCAGTCACAGCCTCACCTCCAGCCATATGGGTATGCCAATGACGGACTTTATCTGCGTGCAGCTTGGGGCTACTCCTGGATCTGGTCCTGCTCTTGGGGTTCCAAGCGTAGCAGCTACCTGTGGCTTTGGACAGCTTTGTGCCATATAGCAGAAGTGCTCTTTTCCCGACTATCTGGCCTGGCTTCAGCCACTCATCCTCTCCTCACCTCCAGATCAGTTTACTCATCCACACGCAATGTGGGACCGCCCTTGAAAAGAGTCTGGAGGCTTCCGTTCAAAACAGGCTGTCAGGGCCATGCATGGAACCAGCGTAGCAGATCGTATTTATGCCACAAGGTGCTGGGTTTGCCCTTTCAATGCTTAAATGGCCAGGGTCTTGAGCATCTGAAGAACTGTCTCTCTCAATAGGACAGGGCTGGGCAGTCTGCCGCCCCCACGGCCATTTTTGCATCCTTCCCCATGCTCTCCTGACATTGTGGCAGAAGCAAAATTCATATTGATGGAGAGCATGCAACTTGTTTGCAAACCGAATTATGCTCCTGGGAGTGTGAAAGGAAGGCACACGCTCCCTACCAAATCGCTGTGATTTTGTCCAAAATTTGGTGGCTGTGGTGGCAGCAATGTTCAGTGGCTGCAGAAGTGGGGTGTGGTCCTTCGTGGGTTCTGGATAGACAATGGACCCCTGGCTCTCAGAGGCTGCTCACTTCTGCCCCAGGGGCTTGCCTGAGAACTTTCCACAGGTCTCTCCATTCATATCAGTCAAAGCGCCTCAGATCTGGAAGAGTCTCCCAAGAGAAACAGGTCTGCCCCCAATGCTGCATCGTTTCAGGCACGCACCGAAGCCGGCTTTTCCCGTTTATTCATTTAAAGGACAGATCTGCTATTGTGGCTCTTGCAATGATTGATGTTGCCAATTGTTTGCTTTCAGATTATTATTTCCTGTTTTTCAAACTGATTTAACATTTGTGAGCCACCTGCACTATTTTTTAGAAAGGCACAAGAACAATAGAAAGCCATTGCAGTGTGGAGCTCTGGTGAGAGTATTGGACTGGGAATGAGGAAACCGGCTTCGAACCACCAGTCAGCCATGAAACTCTCTGGACGATCTTTGGCCAGTCACTAACCTGGTTCCCATGACATGGTATGGCCTGTTGTAGGTTATTTAGTCCACGATGTTATGCAGTGCCCGCGGGTGCCACCTTGAACATCTAACCCCCGTTTGGGTGTTGTGTCATGTTGTGCGAATCTGGCAAGCATGGCTTATGTGAGGTTAAACAATCTACACATAATCCATGGTCTGTTCTAGGGTCATGTGAGGGTTGTTTAAGCCACACTTGCTAGGTTCATATGACATGACAACCCCTTAGTGAGGGTTGGATATGGAAAATGGCGGGCATACACCCTGCAGCCTCACTGTGGGTTAAATAACCCATGGTGGTCTGTCATGTCCTGTGAACTGGCCCACTGTCTCTCAGCCTAACCTACCTCACAGGGCTGTTGTGAGGATAGAATGGACAGTCTGAGGAGCCATATAAGCCACTCAGAATGTCTGCAAGGGCAGGATATGTAGTAAGCAATAAAATAGCTCTGAAATGCAAAGGTTGGCTAGGAATGGCTTTGTCTCCTGCAAACCTTCTCCCTGCCTTCCATTTTTGTTGGTGGAAAGTTCCTGTGTGAATTTAATTAGTGCCCCCACTTCTCATAGGAGCAATTTCGAAGACACCCGGCCTCCCCCCACATCCTCCATTATGCGATACCACACATAATAGAGTTTGCCAGTAAATCCTCCATAATTGCACAGCGATTGCATAAAGATCTCCTTTATATATTGGAAACAGAAACTGCGGCCGCTTTTCCTACAGACCAAACATGACACATTTGTAAGAATACGCAGGCCTGAAGTGAAGCAGCAATTCCCCTCATTACAACAGGGTGAGTTTCATCAAGATTGCCAGTCAGAGTCTGCATGGCGTGGAAAGCCATTTCTCAATCTTGGAGCACCAGAGCTGTCTAAAAGCCTCGGATGCATGGCGAGATCTGGACAGTTGCAAACCACTGTTAAAAGTGCCCAACGTGAAGCCATCCAAACTTGACAATGACTGGGTTTGGACAATCACAGTGAGGGAGGCGTCCATTGCGGCTGCTCCCCCGGCCCTTATGCCATTTGCATGATGCCCTGCACTGCAGTGTGGGTTGGAGTGTCATCTAAACCTGGTGCACGGTAGGGGTTGTACCCATCCTACAACCTACGACATGCAGTTGAAGTGGTTGAGTGAGTAATGCCCCCCCCCCCGCTGCACATTGGGTTCAGGTGACACACCAACCCACACTGCAGCATGGGGAATAAGGCAAATGGGGGTCGCATGCCCGGGACAAGTGGGGAGAGCAGCCCACAATGGTTTCTTCCCTCACTGTGATAGTCCAAACTCACCCAGTGTCTCCAATTTATTTTATTTATTTATTATAGCACTTTTATCCCGCCTTTTAGCCAAAAAAGGCTCTCAAGGCGGCTTATAAAAATATTTCTTAAGACAGTCCCTGCCCCACAGGCTTACAATCTAAAAAAACAAGACACAAAAGGAAAGGGGACTGGGAGGGAGGAGGAAAACGAAGAAGCAAATTTAGGCCCTATGTTCTTAGTTGCAAAGTTCGGCCGCTGCTTCCTTTCCCTCTCCCTCTAATAGCCTCATACAGATCCAGGCATGATGGAGGGATGCCTGACTGCATCCAATGGCAAAGATGGCCCTGAAAATTACTTAGACGCCAGCGTTCCCCAACCCAGTGCCCTCCAGATGTGTGGACTGCAACTTACACGATCCCCAGCCAGCATGATTTTTACTCATTAATTCTACTCAGCTTGTGAGTTGCCCTGTCGCCAAAATTCTCAAGTTGATGCACATAAATACAAAACAACACACAATAAAATCCAGTTAAATGCCATAAGACCTAAGAGCATCCACAAATACAATCTAAAATTATATCCCTTCAGGGTCCTGGTCAAAGACAAATACATTTCCAACTATGTTTTGGCTTTATAGAGAGCAATCCTGTGGTCCTGGGTGACAATCTGGATGTGGGCTGGGAAACCCCTCCCCCCATCCACACCTCCCCTACACTGAAAGCTTCCTAGAATGCAAGAGGGTCCAGCTAAAGCAAGTTATCAATTGCTTCTAAGATGCAAGCAGCTAATAATAATAATAATAATAATAATAATATTTATTTATTTCTTACCCGCCTCTCCCTTTGGATCAAGGCAGGAAACAACATTAGTACAACGATCCAATATAAATCAAATGCATTAAACTGATTAAAAGAGCATATAAGGCCAATACAGTATTAAAATAATAATCAGGACATCTTAAAATTCTTAGGTTTAAAATTCATCTGGGTGGGCCTGCTCTCCTCCCCAGAACCTTGACCTTCTCCAATGCTTATCCAAGCCTCCACATTTGCTTCCGTTCCACATGACGTCCTGGTTCATAGTTCAGCTTTTAGGCCCCCAGGTACATCTGTACAGCCATGACCATGGCTTTGCTGCATGAAGGAAGGCGATACAAGCCAAGATCACAGTGCTCTATGCAAACAAAGGAGCAGGGAGAAAGCTTTCTACATTCCTTGCTTTCCAGGTTGATGTATTTCTTTTTGCATAAGCCAACACACACACACAGAGCACACCCTTCAGCATTCTACTCAGGCAATTTCAAGGGCTTAGAGGTCTTTCCTTCCCTCTTATCTCCTCACAAACTATTCAGTCTCCCCTCCTCCCCCATTCAGCAAGGGGTCAATTAAGGGTTCACCAGAGAGTAAGCCATCGCCACACATTGGAATATGCTGTTATATGAAGCTGCCAGTAAGGCCCTTTCTACACCATATGGGTGTAGAGGGAGGGAGGGGCGGTGATCCCGGAAGTACCTGCTTCCAGGATTGTCGCTCTAAGCCACATGGGAGGCGTGACGTCCCGGAAGGAAGGAGAGATGTTGCACCATGGTGCCCACCTTTTTTACAGCGGTCCCGAAGAGCGCACTTGCGCTCCACAGGAAAATGTCTTAAAAAAATAAGAAAAAAGCCCGATATTGGGGGTCCCTTCCCCCTCACCATCCTGGGGATGGCGGAGTTGCTCTCCCCATCTCCCCTGATGGGCGCGGCGTGGCTCCATGCCTATTTCTGCTGCCGCTCGCTGCCGGAATGGGTGGCCACATCTCCTGTGGTCGGGAAATCCCGTGCCCATCCCCCCCCCCCCCCCCGGGAGTCCCTGTGTGTCATTTGCACGCACAGGGACCAGCCGGGACAGTCCTGGGTAAACAGGCCCGAAATGCCTCCTCCTCACGCTACAGACCTGTATAGAGGCAAATCTCCCTCCTCTGTGGTTTTACCCAAGGAAGTAACATGAATCTGTAACGATCACCAGGGCTGTTGCCACCGCATGCGGAAGGGAACAGAGGGATGTCTCACAGGACAACCTGCATGATGCCACAGCTCTTCTTCTTCTTCTTCTTCTTCTTCTTCTTCTTCTTCTTCTCCCAAGCCCTCCTCCAAACCTTTCCATGAAGTCTGTGGTTTGACCCCTCCATCTTATGGCAAAAGGAAAGTCAGGATGCCTCTACAATCCTCCTGATCTACACTGTGCAACTCTGAATTGCCTGGTCTTGTTTCCAGGGGAAACCAACGCATTAGGAATTCACTATTGTTCCCCATGTTGCTTCTCCTCCCCCCCACCTGAATTTTGTACACAGCACTGTGCGCACACAGCCTGCCATGGCCTTCAGTTCATTTGTGTCTTTCTCTTCTCTCTACATGATCAGTGCACATTGATAAAATGTTCCAGGAGTCTAGAAGTAACTGCGTGTTACTTAAAAGATTTATATCCTGCCTTCTGCCTGACGTTGGCAAAAACAACAACAAAAGAGCCACACAAACATATCAGAAGTGAGTTACCCAGCAACCCAGGCCAGGTGTTTTTGACCGGGGGGTTGCTGGGTTGCATCTTGCTTTGGACTACTGAGTAATCTATGTTTCCTGGCACCTCCTAACAGTAGTCGTGACTGAAGCAATGAGGTTAACTGTCCACTCCACGGAGTCTCTTTGTGAAGTATTTTGCCAATGTGTACATGTGATGCAGATATGCACATCAATAAAAACAATGCACAATATGAATTCAGGATTACATCAGGATTGATAAAATAATGCATTCCTTTCTTTATATAATCCAAAGCGTACATCCCTCCTGTACTTTGGTAAATCACTACTCAAAGTGTATCGTGATAAAACTTTATACATACATGTATAATGCACGAGATGCATATAGGTACATTAAGATCTCTCTCTCTCTCTTTTATTTTTTGGCACTGCTTTGGTAACTGAGGGGAATAAAAGATTGAAAGCTGAGCATGTGCCCCAATAAAGTACTGGCAACAGCTCCTCTCCATTCTTAACATCTGCTTTGTAATCCCCTTGCAGCAGGGAACTGCCTCTTTGCTTATGTAATCCGCTGAAGTGCCATATTCCTTGACACCACTGCATAAACAACTCTTCGAACACTCAAAACCACTACAAAAGTTTGTATCTTCTTGGGCAGGGTATGCGCGAGAAATAGTAACTTGCTACCTAGTGTATTTGTGGCTGAAGCAACAAGGAACTTCCTGCTCACATTCTGAGTAGCTACACAATATCAGCTCCCATTTGTTCAGAGCGGGGGAAAGTTCTACGGTCATACAATGAATTCTGTATTAGACAGGAAGTCTCTTGAGCGAGCAGAACACGGTCATTTCCCCATTCAGTCGAAGCCATGAATACACTGGGTGGCCCTCAAGCAAACCAAATATCTTGGTCTCAGTTCTTCATCTGTAACAAGGGGGCAATAATACTGGCCTACGTTGCAGAATTGTTGTAAGGATCACTGTCTGAATTACACAAAGCACTTAGGAAAACAATTGTTGTAAGTATCTAGAATACTGATGTGGCTTTGTTAGACATTTACTGACCTTGCATCTTACTAGCCCTGCAGAAGACACCTTAAACCACAGCTTTAACCACGGTGAATAAGGTGGGTTTTTTGTTTTTGTTTTGCCTTATTCACCGTGGTTTAAGGTGTCTTCTGAACAGGGCCACTGTTTGCTTCCTTCCCCCCCCCCCCATTTCATGTCCATGTATATAGCTGGTCTACCTGTAGGCAGTTGCTTGACTGTTGCAGGGAGCCAGATTAAATTCTATACCTGGGCTTTATTAAGGGATTAAACTCAGTTCTGAAAGTGTGGTTGATATTTTACTGCCTGTCCATAATGCTTAGGGCATTTATTAAATTTTAAAACAAAAACAAGCAAAAATCATTTCATGCTCTTCTAAGATCGTTTTTACTGGCCTATAAACGGAATATGCGACATTCCATCATTAAGGGAAATCAACAAAGCTCCAAGGAGACACAAGGCTTAAATGAAGTTCCCCAGGCAACTGACCCTGCGGAACCTCTGTGGAAATCAGCTGCAGAACTGAGAGCAAATTTACATGATCAGAAACCCAGGAGGATATTTTCTCCCCTCGAGATGTTCCCCTCGTTTTTCAATGCTACCACTACACCAGCATTCCCCAAACTGGTGCCCTCCAGAACTCCCAACATGCCCCACATCTAGAGGGCACCAAGTTGGAGAAGAGTGGTCTCGATACATGTGACAAATGGGGTGTGCTGGAGAAAAACAGCAGCAGCCTGGGTTCACATCCGTGTGGAAAAAACACCAGATGAACCGGTAACCATTCCTCTGGCCCTTGAAGTGCAATGCCTATCCTTAGTGACATAGTGGTAAGGAAATGCACTCTACCTCTGCACAGGGATAATTCATACATACTTATACTTACTTCCTATCTGCAGTATAACCCTATTATCAGGCATTTTCTAGGACTGCACTGAAGCCATCACCCAGGAATTGGGATGCCCCTATCAGGTGCCCAAAGGTTCTGTCCACAAACCTTTCTGCCTCTCTCCCCCTCCCATAATAGGTGCAATGTTGGCTTCAGGAGAACAAACCTGTTCCCTGATGGCCAGGAACTCACCCCCTTGTCTAGCAGGCAAATAGCCATACACATGGCGCTCCGTGCAATACACCGGATGGCTCCCACATACCTGCTGGCTTTCGACTTGCATAATTGTTTCTTACATTGCTACTATGGGGTTTGTTTACTTGAAAAACAAAGTTACTTAATAGTAGAAGTTGGGAAAGTGTTGACTGCTAAAACCATAGGGGTGTTAACTTGTATGTATGCTTCACTTCTTTTTACCTCGAGACAGGGACTCCTCCTTACATTTGGTAGTGATGGAGAAAGAGACGGCATTCAGCAGCAGCCAGGACTGTGTATCCAGGCGTACAGAATGCAAGCTTCATTTGCGAGCAACACACAAGGTTATCTAGCTGTCCGTTCTCCAGCTGCCTCCCAATTACAGACCTTCACTCTCAATTATTGTGCTTAAAAGAGCCAACAATCCCTGTACCCCACAACTATCCAGCCATAGGCATGCACAACACATTTCATTAGGCTGTGCATCCAGGGAATGTTTTTTTAAAAGGTGAACATTTATTGAATGCTCAGTCATAATGGACATTATTTATTCATTTATTAAACACTGTAGACACTGATGCCCTTACTCTGCATTTGGCTTGCCTGACCGCAGGAGGGCTATTGTAGTTGAGGGGGGGGGGGAATGAGGAGATGCTCATCAAGCCCCAGCATTGGTGGGGCATTGTGGTGACCCTGGCCAGAAGAGGGGCTTACAAGGGAATATCAGCCTTCGGACTCCTCCCCCTGGCCTCTTTACAGTGTGGCTTCTGGCAGAGACGTTCCCAGCAGAGCGATTCTTTTCCGCTCCTGTTGTAGGGAGCAACGGCGCTCTCTGAGGCAGCGGTTTTTCGGCGCGGTGGCAGGGCAGGGCAGGCAGAGGATCATTCCCACTGCATCTGGATCCCTCCTCACAGGCCCCCTCAGTTTGGCACTTCTTGCTTGAGACATTAGGGTGTGCCTAGGCACACCTGGCACACCCCTTGCGCACACCTATATGTATCCAGCCCACACCCAGGCAAAGGTGCTCAACAGTGGTGCTGGTTTCACTGCACACCCTCCTGCCAAAGCGTCCCCAGCCGGCTGCTACACCTTCTTTGGCTCCTGTACCCCCCACAGCTCTTCGCTTTGGCTAGCCCCACTCCCCGCAGCCTCTTAATCACCCGCTCGCCCACCCATTGCTCTCTCACCACCCATCCCACCAACGAGGTCTAAACGGAGGCTGCTCTCAAAACCCCGAAGAGATACAGAAACAGCCATCAAAATGAGTCGGGGGGGGGGAGATGTTTTCAGGGCCCTTGGAACACTTGGCTACAGGAAGCCCCTTGCTGGAGAGCGGTTTTTTCAGGCCAGATCCCAAGGCAGGTGCGGCTGCCGCACCCCCCCCCCCCCTTTTCACAACCTTTTGCATAGGAGATTTGACTGAACGGCCTACAACTTCGAAGGATGCGCTCATTCCCAGCGTCAAGGGAGGGGAGGGAGAAGGGATGCCAACCCCAGATATAACGACGACACGCGACGAGCCGGGCGCGCTCCGGTCCGCGGGCAGCCTGGCCCACGCGGCCCTGCCCGAAACCATTAGACCACGGGGCGAGCTGCCATGGACGGGGCGCTTCCCTTGGAGTCCCACCGCCCAAGAGGCACGACGACGAGGAGGAGGAGGAGGAGGAGGAGGGAGCTACGCGAGCCCGAGGCAGCCGAGGGGCGGAGGCGCTCTCGGCGGCGAGCGGAGCCTACGAAGCCCGCGCGGACAGCGCGGGGGCGGCGGCTACAGCGGCGAGAGAGAGAAAGGGCGGGCGGCAGCGGACAAAGGCGGCGGCGGCACCTACCGAGAAGAGCGTGGCGTACGCCGAGAGCGAGAACTTGAGGCAGTAGTAGTAGAGGATCGAGTCCCGCCAGGCCGAACCGCTGACGGCGCCGCTCATGGCTCCGGCTCGGCTGTGCGCGGCTCGGCTCGGGCAGGGGCGGCCGGCAGCGGGCCTCCTCCATACAGCCCCGGGGCGCGGGTTCCTGGCTGCCGCTGCCGCCGCCGCGCGCTCCCCGGGCGGTGATTTCGGCGTCCCACTTCCGCCCCGTGGAAAGCGAAAGCGCCCGCCGCGGTTCAAGGGCAGCCGGAGGACGGGCCAAGCCGGGGCGCGCGTGGAGCCGCCGCCGCCGCCGCCGCGCAAACTCGGCCCCCCTCGACGCGCGCCCTTCCCGCGCCGCCGCCGCCGCCGCCTGTTGGAGAGCGGGCCCCGCTGGGTGGCCTTGGGCCAGACGCCCCTCCCTTCACGTGGCCGGCCTCACGGGGCTGTTGTGAGAGTGACGTGGGTGGGGAGACCCCGAGCCAGTCCTGGGGGAAACCAGCGGAACAAGCGAGGCCCCGGGGGTCTTGGTCAGCCTGGGAGAGTTTTGGAGGGACCACCTGAAAAGCAGGACAGGGCTCCGGTATCTTTAAGAGTTGTCTAGAAAAGGGAATTTCAGCAGGTGTCCCTTGTAGGCATGTAGTACCTGGTGGAATGCCCTCTTCATCACAACGGTGAAAGCTGCAGGAGCCCTGCCCTCTTTTGTGTCTGGTCACGCTAGGTAAGGCTCCTGCAGCTTTAGCTGTTGTGATGAAGAGGGCATTCCACCAGGTACTACATGCCTACAAGGGACACCTGCTGAAATTCCCTCTTCTATACAACTTTTAAAGAGACAGGAGCCCTGTCCTTTTAATGTGGTCACTCTAGGAAAGTTTTAGCTGCTGGTTTCTGCCCATGGTTAATGCTGGGTCTCTGGTGCAACTGCAAAATCCGTTTGCAACATAGGAAGGAGCTGGAGCCCCCATCCCATAAGAGGGGCCCCTCCCTTGTTCCCAGGTGCACAGCTTAGGACCAAGACCCAGGGAACCTCTCTGCCAGGGTCACCACCCCAGTAAGGGCCAAGGCCTCTACCATCCCCTGTTCTTCTCCCTAAGGGTTAACTATCCTGCCCAAGTGTGGCCAGGGTGGCGCTGTGGCCTTCAGAGTTGTCCTTACTGACAAGCCTTCAGGACTGTCACTGCCTGGAACCTACCAAGACTTCATGCTGCTCTGCTGCCAAATCCCACAGTGTCACTGGTGTGGAGTGACTGCAAAGAACCCCCACTGGGAGAGGCAGCGTGGGCCTTCTGGCAACCATTAGGCTTGCTGGGCCTGCCCCCTCCCACGGCTTCTGGCAACCAATGGAAGGTCACCTTCTGCCCAGGAATGCCCCAGAGCAGCGCCGCAGCAAGGACAAGGACAGATGGCGGAAGAGCCATGCTGACCTTGCTTGGTCAGAAAAAGTCAGGATAAGTCCCTGGCTTTTCTGCCTGTGGATCTTTGGCTCTTTGCCCTGGGGTGGATCTGAATCGGCAGCTGCGTCATATAACTGACACAGCATGGATTCAGAGCCACCCTGGGGCTTCCTGCCCCCTGCTCAGGGGTCTTAGCCCTCTCCAATTATCCACCCTGGCCCCATCATGAAGGACCCTGTGTTGCTTCTCCAGCGTGGTCCCTAACATGGGAAGGGTGGCGTACCATCTCATGACAAGGAATGATAAGCAAACTTAAGCAACGCAAGTGGTGTGACATCCACCAAACTGAAATTAGTGATTTGAACAATAATAATGATGGTCAACATAGTTAGCATCTACCGCATAAATAATTGCAATTCAAAATGTCCCTTAATACTGACAATGGCAAATATAGTTATGCAAGAGTAAATATACTCCTATACAAATGAAACCAGTTCATAAGTATTGCTTGTAAACAAATGATAATAGTAAACAGTGGTAAGTTATTTGATCACAGCTCTGGAATTTAATGCCATTTCATTGCTTCATCAAAAGAATGAGACTTTTGTTTATGAGTAATCACTAAGTAGCTGGACTATATTCTTCTCAAACACTACACCCAATTCTAAAGAAACAAGATGAGGGGGCAAAGATAACTTTCACAAGAGCCTAAAGCAGACGTTAATAATAATGATAAAATTTACTATACCTTAAATTGGTACCTGAAAACCTGGAAATATATTTTTTTAGTCTATTAGAGTGCTTCAAGGACCATTTGTCAGAATCTCTATGAACCCCAAGGAAAGAAATTAGTTGTACACCTGGTTGTACTTTTAGACATTGGTCCAATGATTATTTGACATCTGCTGCTTCTACTTGCTACAGCAAGTTTTGTTTCGTGTACAGATACCCATATTTTTAATATATATCAAACACATTCTTATCTTGAGTTTTCTCTGCTTTTTGCCATAATGAGGTCCATTGATCTGTTTGATGTTCTATCTCATGCCCATATCCTAAGCAAGAAGGCCTTGTGGTGTGCCCACCTCTGCCTGCTTCCCATTGGTCTTCATTCAGAGATTGAAGGGTCCTGAAATCTCCCAGCACATCTCAATAAGACCCTAGGTGCCATTGCCAGCATCTCACTCAGCCCACCAAAGCTCAGGGCATCATCACTCAATACCAGGGAAGGATGTGGGAGTTCCCACTCCCTTCAAAGCCACCATCCTTCACCACCTTCCTATTGCTGCTTCTGCCACCACTCGTGACAGCTACTCCACTGGTCACCCATTTGCCATGTAATTAATTGCCTCCAGTGGGTCTCATTAGGAAATGGCATACAGGAGGGCCCACCTGTGGGCTTCTCTCCTGTCCTAGAGCCTCAACTTCAATATACAAGGGGAAAGCAACAGTGGGAGGAGAAAGAGAGGAAAGATTTGGGGCCCACCAGTGATTTGGCTCCAAATGTGACCCTCTTTTGTTGTAAGAGGGAGGGGAGCAGTTATTTGTGGCATCCATTGACTTTGATGGGAGTTCCTTGCAGGAACAATGCCACACCATTGTCAGGGGCAATACTGCCCTTTGAATAAGTGTAGGATTTGGAGTAAGCCCCTGTTCTTCCTCACTACACCTGTCATAATTCACCAGTGTAACACAATAAGCCAGAGAGAAGTATCCGTCAAACAGTCCATGGTCAAAAGCCAAAGTTTCTGTCCGAAGCCAAGTTGAACAATACTGGAGTCAGGAAGGCATTGAAGAGTTGTCAGGATCTTGTCCAAAGGTCAGGATGTGTCCAGACAAGAACAGAGAACTGGGAGACACACACCAGCAAGACACCACACACAAAAGTTGCTCCCAACAATCTTACTGAGGGCTGGCCAGTCTTTTATGGGAAGTGTGGTAATTGGGAATTGCCATCTGCTGCATTGGCTTTCAGCCAGCTCCTGCCTATTCCCTGAAGCACCACTCCCCAAACACTTCCAGGCTCAGCTGTTCCTCTTTATCAGCTAATCCCTTAACGGAAGCACAACAATGCCCGGGGCTGCCTTTTGCCCTGGTGGTGCCTGGACAGCTTTAGGGTTTCAGCAGAAGTGCCTGTGCTGGTGTGGATTTTATCTGCCATTGCACTCGTAGGCTGTGCCAGCACCAGGGGACCTAGGAGGAATCCTCTCTTTGTCCGTGTGGTTAGTAATGTTGGGGAAAGGCTCTCCAATCTCACCTTAAGCTACAAATAAGCACAGCATAATGGAGAGATTGAATTCATGGCCACCAGATCTGGTGATGGCTACTAATGTGGATGGCATTCAGAAGGGATTAAACACACAGGTGAAGGATTTCAAGTTAAACCTCCACATTCAGAGGCAGTCTGCTTCTGAATACCAGATACTGCAGAGGGCTGCTGCCTTCATGCCCGGCTTCCCAGAGGCACCTTGTTGGTTATCTAGCAGAGCAGTTACGCTCCTAAAGGCAACAAGTGTGGGTCATTTTCATTGGTGGGAGCTTGATATAGGATACCTACACAGGTGAGAAGAGGGCTTTCTCAGGACTGGCTCCCAACCCGACAGGTAGGTCAGCTCAGCAATAGTTGTAGCAATTCATTCTGCTCTGACCTGTGTTTGCACTGGAGATGTATGAATCTGTCAGTTTCAGTTTCTTTCAGTTTCTCATTTTCCCAATCTTCCCAATCCCAAATTCAGTTCATCCTGAATTTAGATTTATTGTTTTATAAACCCGCCCACTTTGCATTAAAATTTGTATGCATTTTTGAGTGCATTTTCCCAAATATGTGCAATGTTGTATACAATTTTGCTTACTATACACATTTTTGCAAGGCATTTTCCTAATATAATGCATTTTGAACATTATTTCCACTAATATACATAGTTTTGTGTGCATTTCCCCTAATTTTTGTATGCATTTTTTGATTGGAGAACTCCATTGCAAAATTTGGAGAAGTGCAGATTTGAAGGCAGTTTTTGGTTTGCATGTTATTTCAAAAGTGTGAAATTAGATGTAAGTTCTCCCACTGCTAGTTCCAGAGACTCAGATTCTTTCACTATGCTGTTAAAGTTCCAGTTGCTTCATTTTGTTTTTTTCAAAGCCTATTGATCTCTTTGCGGAAATGTGTCACATGGAGGCAGAGTGAGGTGGCTGATTTTGGGAATCATGAAAGGGCAGCAAATTGATAGTTATTGAATTCATTGTTAATGTGTTTTTACTGCCAGCAAGGGGAAGAGGCCCCACCTGGAATTTTCAGGAGGGGAAATCAAATTCATTACATCTTACAATCTTTGGGACCATAGGATTGCTCTGCCTCAGAAATCAAAATCCTTAAACTGCCAAACAAAGATCAGTATGCCACAGAGGAATCTGTTACAACATATGAATAGATGGAAAATAAAGCACCCGGGCCAGATGGCCTAATGTCAAGTTATTATAAAACATTTGCATCTGAAATAGCAATTCCTTTAAGATACACAATCAATGAGATCTTGATTAATAATAAACAACCAGAGTTGTGGACTCATGCAATCATTGTGTAATCCCCAAAGAAGGAAATATCAAACTGTAATGTCTTCACATACACCTATAACCATTTTTATGTTGATTATCAGACTTTCACAAGCATGTTAATAAAGTATTTAAGCAGGATTTTACATTAGTATATTCATCATAGTCTAACTGTTTTTTTATCAGCAAGAACAATGTGTGACAAAGTGCAAAAGTCCTAGATACGTTAAATTATGCAGTCAGTAAATTGAAATGAAGAGATAAAAATGTTGTTTATTGATGCTGAAAAAGCTGTTGACATTGAATTTTTTTTTTATCTGAAGTTTTAAAAGCTTTTAATTTTGGCCCAGTTTATAGAACATGCAATTTATTTTACCCTAAAGCTAAGAACTTTACAAATGGGGTAATTTCAGCTGGAATAAATGTATCAAAGGATACAAGGTGAAATTGTCTGCAATTGTATTCTTGCTTTAGAACCTTTGGCAATTAAGGTAAAGTTAAATGGTACAGTAGAAAAATTATATACACATTATACTGTATGAACAATTAAAAAAAAAACCCTTTAAATACCAAAATAGGCCAACCTTATTGTTCGGTTGGGGTGATCTGTGACATTCCCTAAATGAGGGAAGATCAACATTGTCCTTTTTCTCAATGAATCAGACAAGAGAAAGCAACTCAACCTGTACTAGAGGGGTTTAGACTCCCACTGAAGACTCAGGCTTGCATTTGGGTGTATTCCTGGACTTGACCCTGAACCTGGATGTCCAGCTTTTGGTGGTGGCCAGGAGTGCATTTGCACAACTGAGTCTAGTATCCTAACTATGGCTGCCTCTACAAGAGGCATTTAAAGCTCTTTCAAGGTGCATTAAAATTTTTACCTCTACAAGAACGGAGCGCAAATCGGGCGTAGAGGCGCTTTAAACATCCGATTATGCGCATTATCGAATGCGCGTTAAATAGCGAGTTTTATTTTGCTCCTGCCGTTAAAGCGCATTTTGACTATGTGAACAAGCGATTCTCCGCATTAACTACTTGTAAAGCGCATTTGCAACAACCGGTAAGGTCACCCGTTGAGTGCTCAATTACCTCCTGCTACAAGCATTAACGATAAAGCGCTTCAGCGAATATGCGCATAATCGGCTAACCAGGCGTCAAACGGAATCCATCTAGAGGGGGCCTAAGCCTGTTCCTAGAGATGTCTGTAGTTATGTATGCCTTAGTTACATCCTAAGGCTACTCTAAGAAGCTGTATACAGGGCTGCCTTTGAAAATAGTTTGTAAATTTCTGCTGGTCCAGCATGCAGTGTCCAGACTGTTGACTGGAGGCCAGTTATAGAGAGAGCGTGACTTCCTTGTTACAACAGCTTCAAGGGCTACTGGTCTGTTTCTGGACATAATTCAGAGTGCTGACTATGCCCTGTAAAACCTTATACAGCTTAGAACCAAGCTATCTGAAAGACCCCCCCCCCCCTTTTCTCATATGAGCCTGCTGGGTTTTGAGGTCTTCCAGGGAGGCCTTTCTCTCCATCCCATCAGAATCAGAGGTATGTTTAGTGGCAATGCAAGAGACGGCCTTCTTGGTGGCTGCTCCCAGGCTATGGAATTCCTTGCCAAGAGAGGCAAGATTGGCTCTTTCTCTGCTGTCTTTCCACTGTCAGGCAAATACGTTTTTATTAAAGCAGGTTTTTGGCATGTGAGCTGCTCTGTTGGGTTGGGTGATGTTTTATTCTGTTACTGTCGTGTTTTTAAAATGTTTTATTGTTTTACCCATGTTTTTATAGTAATTTTTATTTTACTACTTATGATCGTTAGCTACCTTGAGCTTCATTTTCTTGGTATATAGTAGGGTACAAATCAAATAAATAACTAATACTAAATTTGGGAGGGAAATCATTTACACCAGCCCCAGGAATGGTCTAAATGTTGCCCGGTGTTGGGAGCATGGCGAAGACTGGGCAACATTTAGACCATCCCTGGGGCTGTTCTAAATGATTTCCCTCCCTCCTGTTTCTTCTTCCCAACATTCCCTGCCTCTCCTGTCACTTGTGACGCCTTCTGTGACCTCATAGGGGGATTGGAGTAGGCCTTGCTCCAACGCAGACTTACCTCGGAGGACTCGTGGAGTGCCCAAAGGAAACTGAGCTTGGCTTTTTCATAATAGGCCACACCATGACCCAGGAGGACCTGTGGCCTGGTTGTGGCAGGGCAGGGTTGCTTGCTTTTCAAAAGACTGGGAAACCCTGCAAGTATGGAGGCTTCTGGGAGCTGCAAATGGTCCAGAATGAGAGGAGGAAAGCATGAAAGGGATTTCAATGCAAAGTGCTTGTTGCCTGTCGGTTATTCCCAACCCCTTTCCAATGAAAGCTGGACATGTGAGGAAGGGGCCTGGAATATCTTGGGAGGGGGTAGACCCCACAAGAGCCCCCTGTAGCGATTTATTTATTTATATTTTAAAACATTTTTATAGCGCCACCTCGCCATTTTTGCCATCGTGGTGCTTTACAATAATACGTAAAACAATTTCGATTAAGAACCCTCAACCCACATTAAAATTTAAACCATCCCTCCCCCAAACTCTTATGAAAATAAGAACACCTTACAGAGATGTTTAAAACAATTGACGGTGGGAGCCTATCTAATCTCCAGTGGCAAATTGTTCCATAACCGGGGGGCCAAGCACAGAAAAAGCCCTGGCCCCCGCACATTCCAAATTGTAGTGGTCGACGATCAGGTCATCCTGCCCTTGAGAGCAGGTCTGCCAATGGTGGGGCACAGGAGTAACCAGGGCCCAAGCAGTGCAGGGCTTTGTACATAGTGAATAAAACCTTGTAGTGCCCCCTAGCAGCCACTGGCTGCTACAGCAATCCTTTCCCAGGTTGGTTACCTGAACAGCCCACTTGTAACTGCCTCCTTCCCCACCTCCCCAGAGCCTGAGCCTGTGTGAGATTTTTTTAACCTGGGACATTTTACACCCAAAGTGAGAATCAAGCCCATAGACTCCTATGTTGAACAATGTGTTGTGTGTATGTGTGCTTGTGCCTCTGCCTCTGTGTGTGTATGTGTGTGTGTGTGTGTGTGTGTGCGCAAGGAGAGGGTTCAATATATTTTACCTGGAGGCAAATATCAGGAAAAAGGAAGCATTGCAGTTAATTAAGATACCAAAGCAGATTTATTCAGATAATTTGTTTCAGTTACACAGGTTGCTTTAGAAGGTGCAGGCTTGTGACATATTGCTTTCATTACCCAGCAATGAAGGATGAGCGGAGACAAATGTCTGAATATTCAGTGCCTCCCCAGGGAAGAAGGGCAGCCATGTCAGAAGCTTCTAGGGATGGTGCTGCCTGGGCTCTTTCTTAACGGCCACAGAAACATTTCCATATAGCATGGGAATATAGTGCAGAGTTTGAAGGCGGGTGCAAAGATGCGGTGGAGATCAGTGGTGTCTTGCAAATGTGTCATGGATGCTGAGCCCAGAGTGACATTACCTCTGAAAGGAGAGTTAGGTGTTCTGATAAATTGAATCTGATGAGTTTCATTTATTTCCATGCCTGCAACTTTTTTTTTTTGTCTTTCTCAATCTGTTTGGGAGATGAGTGCATATTTCCTGGGATGATACTTACACAGGGAGCGGTTTGATACCCAATCAGATTGTTGGTCCCTCCAGCTCACGCTTGTCTACACTGACTGGCACTTGCTCTCCAGGGGGCTGACTAAATGGCTTGTTTACCCCAGAGTGGCTGCACAGTGGCACTGTGCCATTTATACGGCGCAGCCACTGAAACGCAGGCCACTTCAGGGATTTCCCTGTGAAACTGGGCATTTTCAAAGTGTCGTATTACTGTGGGGTTTTTCACTTTGCTCTGAGGTCACCTCGGTTTTGTGCCAGTGTGTTACTGGGGGGAATCAATTTGGGGATGAATAAACTGGGTGTCCTTTGGGGGCAGCTCCCAGTATCGTCAGCGATGTGGGATGGCCCCTTTCCACTCCCATCCACCACCCACTGACCCCCCCCCATTTCTCCATAGATGTGCATTTGTAGAGCATTAACAAACAGCACTCCAGCTACTGATCCACTTCCCCTGTTAAGTGTTCCTAAGTGTTCCTAAATTCCACCTGCCCCTGCATGGGCTAGGCCCACTGATTAGAGTGCCGCTTGGGTAGCAGGGACCCCCCCCCCCGGGTGAAAGCAGCAGATAAGCTTGCCCCATAAGGGGGCGAGTGGGGGTGCAAGGGGACCAGTGGGCCATGTCCATAAGAGGGCAAGAGGGGATGAAAACTCCACCCATGATCACACCAGTGGTGTGATTAAGGGAAATGAACTCACCTCTGTAATGTCCCCAGTTCTAATGCTGCATGTCCGGAGTTGATGCTCCATGGCCAGAGAACCTCCACTACAATAGCAGCAGCCGTTGTCCACGCCAGTCCGAATTGGTGCATGACCGCCCCTCTATTCGGCACTGGTTAGGCCTCCTCTTGAGTATTGCATCCAGTTCTGGGCATCACACTTCCAGAAGGATGCAGATAAGCTGGAGGGGGATTGGAGGAGGGCAACGTGGATGATGAGGGGTCTGGAAACAAAGCCCTATGACGAAAGACTGGAAGAACTGGGTATGTTTAGCCTGGAGAAGAGAAGACTGAGGGGAGACATGAGAACACTCTTCAAGTACTTGAAAGGTTGTCACACACAGGAGGGCCAGGATCTCTTCACGATCATCCCAGAGAGCTGGACGTGGAGTCATGGGCTCAAGTTACAGGAAGCCAGAATCTGGCTGGACATCAGGAAAACTTCCTGACTGTTAGAGCAGTACGACAATGGAACCAATGACCTAGGGAAGTCGTGGGCTCTTCTACACTAGAGGCATTCAAGAGGCAGCTGGACAGCCATCTGTCAGAGATGCTTTGAGGTGGATCCCTGCATTGAGCAGGGGGTTGGACTCGATGACTTATAGGCCCCTTCCAATTCTATGATTCTCTGATTCTCTGGTGTCTGCATCAGCTTGTTGTCTGCATTTGCTTCTTCATGTAGCCCTGGAGACATTACCTGAGAGAGAAAAGCAATTGCCATCAATGTTAATTTGGCTTAGATGAGCATATGAAAGAAATGACAATCTTCCAGAAGAATTCCTTGGAAATAAGATGTTATTTCTCCTGCTTCCAGAGGGTGTCTGTATCATTGCAATAAGGTGAAGCTGATTTAGGGCACCTTTCTTTTTCTAAATTGTGCCATTGTAAAAATGGGGGGGGGGAGGGAGGGAGGGAGGGAGGGAGGGGGGCCAGCCAACTTTGCTTTAATCAAATGTGATTGTGGCTTTCAGTCAAGACTGGGCTCTTTCCATTCGCAGACAAAATCTCAGACACTTGATCGTTAAATACCATCTAACAGAAATCTAAAATTGGTGGTTTGCAATCCGTGCCTGGCTTTTAGGTCCATATAAGAACAGCTCCACTGGACTGACTGTGCAGCAGACGTGATGATGGATGTGGACTTGGTGTTCACTGAGCCGGATGGAGGGTGATTCATGGCAAGGGCAGGAGCTGCAAGGGGCTGTCGGCTGGCATCCTGAACCCTTGCAGGATGTGCTGCCAGCTCTTGTGCCTCCTACCTGCCTGCCTGCCTGCCAGGGTGGCTCAGCATGTCTGGAGGAGAAGATCTCCCATCGATTGTGACTGAGGCCTCCTCTCTCTCCTCAGGAACAACACATGCAGGCGTTCCTCTGCCTATTGCTGTCTCTGGGCCCCTAGCCAGGGCTTGTGTCCATTCTGTCCATCTCTGGACAGAATGGACACAGAGGTGCCACAGCCAGTGAAACAGAGAGTTACGTGCAAGAAAGAGCCAAGGTAAATCTGTGATGTCAGGTCACATCAAGGCAATACAGCTCATGTAAAGTCAGGTTGGGTCTTGTCTGGTTGCATCAGGTCAAGTCAGGTTTTGTTTTATTTATTTATTTATTTATTGCATTTTTATACCGCCCTATAGCCGAAGCTCTCTGGGCGGTTCACAAAAATTAAAACCATAAAATCATTTTAAAAATATAAAACAAGCCACAATCCAAAAACAACAAATAACATACAAGGCAAGCTTAGACCAGGCAGGGTCTTTCAGCACATCGGACAGCTCCACATTAGTCAAGAAGAGCTTTCTGAAGCCTTATAAAGACCAGCAGATCTAGACCTTTGGTTAGTCCTTCCCGTTCAGTTTGCTTCTTAGAAGAGCATTGTCCAATTTTGTAGCCATGGGCTCCCACAGGTTGTTGTTGGTGGTGGAGGCTGTAATGGGGAAGTTGCATCCGAGGATTCATGTGGAGCCACGTCTTCTGGCATGGAAGGACCTTGTATAGCAGGGGTTGGGTTAATGGAGGGAATCTCCTCTGCCTCCAAGCTATCTTCAGAGACAGATAGGGGGGACATGACAGGGTCATGAGTTGGCATCATTGGGCACTTTCCAAAAGCCCCAGAGCCTTGGGGGGCACGAATCCCAACTTCATTCCAGCTACAGCTGAGGAGCAGCAGCTGCAGCAGTGGAAGTCCGGCTGCCTGGCAGGCTCCAGCACCTTCCAGTGGGTGGTCAGCCTCCCCCTGCCACACTGCCGGGTTATCCACAGAGAACGTGCCAAGGAGTTAGTGGATTCTGCTTCTTGCCACTGTCATTCACTTGGTGGGGAGAGAGGAATGCGAGAAAGGTGGACTTGGTCTCTCAGGAGGAGGAGGCTCCACTCAGGGCCTGGGACTGGACTTCCCCCTGGCAAAGAGGTGACTCACTCGGATGTTTGTTTGTTTGTTTTTTAAATCCCCCTTTTTATTGTGAATATTAACAAAACAGGACCAAAAAATACACAGTGAAAAAGAAAAACAAAGAAACTTGACATTTATAGGAATATCATCATTTTTTCCATCAGGCATGCCATTCATTTCTTTTTAAAGGTGGGGGGAGTTCTGCCTGTCTTCCTAAACTACTTACTGGCTTCTCGGAAGTTAACACAGGGGCTGCGCAAATGGATTTTCAGAGCCCTCATGACAGCTCAAAGACTCATACTCTGCAATGGACTGAGGACTTAACAAGCTATCAATATTTGAGCGGGCGTTATACAGGCACTGCTTGTGGGTGCATAATCCATGGACACACGGTCTGCTCTTCTTGAAATCTATGCAGAACTCACTCAGATGTGGGTGGAGCATGTTTGCCTGAGTTGAAATGGGAGGGGGCAGGCTCTGATCTTGATGCTCCAAAGTCTTTCCTCTTTGTGTGTGTGAGGCTGAGAATTACTTGACTGTATGAGGAGCCCTCCTGTATCTCTGCATGAGGAGTGGCTGATTTGATTGTGCTTCCTGACTGAAGGGGAGAGCAGGTATCTCTGAGAGTGGGCAATTCCGCTTCTGCACCTGGTGGCGTCAAGGTAAATTTTGAATGCGGGAACTCATCATGACACCCCCTACAGCTATCTCCGAAGGAGAACCCATTGCCTGCTCTTCTTCTATTTATACCCAGTTGTGCTAACATTCTGGTTTAACATTCCATCATAAAACACAGACATCCATAATAAGCAAACAGAACAAGCCACTACTAAAATCATGGGCCATGAACGCAATCCTATGCATCATTTACTGGGAGAAATTTCCATTGAAGTCATGGGTGGGATTTACTTCTGACTTGTAAAACATGCTGAGCTTTTAATAAGAGCTTCAGCCAGATGAAATCCAACCTCTAGCTCTTAATTAGAAAAGCAACCAATCTTGTAAAGAAGTGTTACCATTTAAATTGCTTGCTGAAGCAGGATGTCAGGCTCACCTTTCCGATACTCTGGCAAATCAACACAGACCACAGATAGCACTGAAGCTCTTTAATGCAGTAGATAAGGTTACACAGAACCTTTCCAGAGCTCGTGGCGGAGCTGTAGCACTCATTGGCTCAATTCGGACGACACAATAGTCAATGGTGGGTTGACTAACCCTAACCCTAGGGGGTACTCCCCAAACAACATGGTAATAAATAATCAACTGTGGTGTGGATGAGGATCAGCACTGAGTTGACTATGGCAGCATTGGAATGACACAATAGTCAAAACAACTGACTATTGTTTCCCCCACACCAGTTGTTTATTGTGTCGTCCGAATTGAGCCATTATCTCCAATAAACCAAATAGCCTATACAGGTGCTATTGGCCCATTGCTTTGTTGATAGAATCATAGAATTGTGGAGTTGGAAGGGACTGCAAGTCCAACCCTCTGCAATGTGCAGAAAAACCAATTCATACAGGGTCAGAGTTCCAGCAATATACTGTAAGTCAGTCTTAATGATACAAGATTCAAGGCAGACAGGAGTTCCAGATTCATGATAAGACCAAGCAGGAGAGTTCTCTGAGCAATTAATATGTTCTCAGCAAAGGCTTTCCAGCTTCTGCAGTAGCTTAAAGACAGGGAAGGGGCTGCTACAGCTTCCCTTCTGATGAGCTTTCCTGATGGGAATTTGGCCCATAAACAGTCACTATGTCGGACGGGGCATCTCTCTTCCCCCCACCCCATTTCAGTTGGTGTTGCAATCTGGTGCCACCCCTCAGCCCCCCTTTCCACCTCCTGCATGATTCTCACATTCTCCAAGGCTGCATCTTGCGCCTGTGACTGATAGGGGGTATTGTCCTCCTTCAGCCTGCAATCAGATGGGAAACTAGGCAGAGCTGTGTCCCCGAGCTTCCCAAGACTGGACTGGGTTTCCAAGGAACATCAAAGGAAAGATGTCTCCAGCCTCTACTTGATTATCTTCTTCATTCTCTGACTCCCTCTATGCTGATCTGTCCTTCCCACTCACATCAGGAAAGAGTGTAACAATACAGTTTAGGTAAGACATGGCAAGGGGGGGGATGGAGACATTTGCACTCTTACACTTTGTAGAATGGATCCCTCCTTCCCTTGCTTACCTGTGTGTGAAGTCCTATCTTGGCGTCCCTATGTGTGAGAATGGAGCCAGGGCTGCCATTATGTGTTCGTGTCTGAAGTCCCAGGGCAAGGTACCTGTAAGGATATTAGGAAGAGATGTGTAAGCAATGTGCTGAAATTCTTGTATGTGTCCTGTGCAAAGTGCCTTCCACCAAAGTTTCCATCCCCAGCATTCTTCCAGTGTGCATGATAACAGGCCACAGTGTAAAACCCACGTCCTGCAAGCTCTCATCTGAGTCACGGGCTCTCTGTGTGGTGTTTATATACCAGTGGTAGCATGCTGTGAGTGGGCACTGATTTGCACAGATCCTACATTCTGCTGTGGTGAAGTGTGTGGGGCAGTCATAAGGTGGGATGTTTAAAAATCAATTTCTCCCTCTCCATTGAGTTCAGGAGGGGGAAATCCCTTGTGTATGCTCCATGATTGCTGCAAAGTTGTACCATCGATGGAGGTGTGGTCTGACTCTGTCCTGTTCTCACTGTGCTGCCAACCCATATTTGTGGGTGTAGCTGATGTACCAGCATACATTTCATGATGATGGTGTATCTGTCATGGAGTGTTGGTGTAGTGGAACCTCCGGCACATCTGAGAACCCCCAGCTTGCGTTTCCAGGCTACCTTAATGTTTAGCAGCGCTCTTTGCGTGCAGGTCTGTGTGGCAGAAAGCAGAAAGAGAACAGTTATAGCTTCAAGTGTATTTTTGAAAATTATAGTCATCCCTGTTTATTGCCTTTAAACCTCAGATGGCAGGAACAACTCCACATTTGTGATAACTGAGTTTAGTGAACTAATCTCCAATCCAATGGTCTTTGTATGATTTTTAAAAAATAAAAATATATGGGAATAATAGGCATATTATTTAAATATTGCTGGAGTTTTAGCTTTATTGGCTGGCACATTTTCATTGAAGTTTTGATATTAAAAATTGGATATAATACTTCTGATCCACTTCAATGCAGTTTATTGCATTAAATCATGAGACAGAGTAACTGTTGTCTGATTTGAATGGCGCATATTGAGTTTTCATGAGCTCTCTAGTGGAATATAAATACAAACATTTAGAGAGGTGTAATTCTGTATAAGGCTCTTATTGTGTTCATGCAGAAACGCAGTTTCTTCCAGGCATCTTCTTTCAATATGCAGAAGGACCTCCCTCAAGGCTTTTGTATAGCTTGCTTGCTGAAGGTGTTGCTTAGTGAATGGCATTTGATAGCTAGTGGCCATGATTTGTTTGTTTTGTTTTATTTATTAAGCCATTTTTATCTTGCCTTTTGTCAGGGTCTAAGGTGCTAATCAACAATGAAAAACGCAAAACAATATTATAACTAAAGATAGAAAATACAGAAACAACAAGAAAGCTAAACAACAACAACAAAAAGCCCAGTAGAATCAAAATAAAAGCTTCCATGAAAAGCAATTTCCAGCAGTTAAAACACTACCCCAACTCAGCTTAAACATCTCCCTCGTCTTTCATGCACTGTGAGAAGCTGTTCATGAGGGAAGGGGCAAGGTGGGCGTGAGATCCAGAGCCTGGGCACAGTCAGTGAGAAGCACCTCTCCAGGAAGGATGGGCACCACCATGGCACCATGCCCCCAAGTCGCATCACAGCAAGGTAGTCCATAAGAATGCCATGGTCAATGGCATAAAAAACTACAGAGAAACCCACAAGGAGACATTCCCCTGCCTAGTTTCTGGAGTAGATAATCTCGGTCCCATAACTGGACCTGAAGCCAGATAAACAGATGTCAAATGTTCACCTGCTGGCCCTGCTCTAACTGTGGCATGGAAGCAAACTGGCCACAGCAGCCCATGAAGCAGCCGCCCTCTTCTCCTGAGGGCCAAGGTGTAAAAGCCCTCTTATTACTCGGAACAGCTCTGCTCAACAAATCTGAGCAAATGGAGTAGTGCTGGAAAGGTAAAGGTTTCTTTGTCATCCTTATTGCCACAGATTAGAGTCTAAGATGTGCTCTAGGCTGTGTTTCATTGGATTCATTGTGACTCTTCTGCCACCATTGGGTTAATCATCATTCCTGGCATTTCGCTGCTATTGGTTTCTTGGATCACCTGGGAACTAGATTAGCTCCGTGAACAGGGTGAAGTCATTCAGCAGGAAATCCTAACTATTGCCTAGTCATTTCCCATTTTCAGGGGTGAACCAGAGCTTTGACAGGATCAGCAATTTGAATGACAGGAAAATCCCCAAGAGCCATCAGAAAACCATGGGGATGGATCCGTTTCTTGGGGTGGGTCATCTTGATAGGGTGTTCTTCACCTGCAGAGCTCTGGGTTCTAGATAAAACTTGGTAAAACTAACCCCAGCCAGGAAGTGGTTTGTTTTCTGGCAACTACATCAAGCTCCCCACCTCCAGCTCTCCAACTTTCCATCCAGCACAAAATGCCAAGCCCAAGGTGCGTCCCACTGAATGTGTGAGGCCGGAATTACCTGGGACAGAACCATGATGGCCATGAACTCCTGAGAACCACTCCAACACAGGTTCTTTGGCATGGATGCTGAAGGCCCCCAGAACAACTTGCTTTGGAGACTCTAATGTCAGCCCTGAGGCCACCCGGCTAACTGAGATAGGGAGTGTGTTGGCCAGCAGGGAAGATGATCCACCAAGCGAATCCCTATGCACTCAACTTCAGAAACACATGTTCAGAATTTGGTGATGTCTGGATGGGCACCTCAGAGCAATAGACTCTTGACAGATAACTACTACCCTGCCTCCTGGTCCAAGCCTGCTGCTGAATGGAAGAACCTGGTGGACAGAACTGGGGACCCAACTCACCCCACCAACTGCATCCATCCAAGTCTCTTTACTGCATGCCACTACAAAACGCTTGTCCAGGATCAAATCCTGGATGAAACATGTTGCCATTGATCAACCTTGCTTTCAGCAAGCAACATTTTCAAATCTCAAGGGTGATTAGCTGTTACGAAAACTCCACCTACTTGACTTCAGGCTGATAGAAACTGGAAGCAAAGTAGCCAGTGAAGGAGACAGCCATCTCAGTTTTTCACCTGGCTGGCGAGGAGCTGATGGCAGGGGAGGGGCTGTCCAGGCACGTCTTTGCTTTGAAAGAAGTGATGCCATTTTGAATGAAACCTAGCAGTGCCCAGGTGGTGCTTGCTTGGTCCCTCCTCTCCCAGTCATGGCACTTTCTGTGGGCTTACCTCCGCTCTCAGTCTCGATTGATAACCAGTCCGTCTTTATGGGATGGAAGGATAAAGAGACACTGTTAGAGCAGCAATACGTCCTGAATTTCCAGATCAATTCGCTCTCCCTTTCAGTCACTTTTCTGTTCCTCCCTAATATGTCAGGGTTTTCTTTAGGATGGAAGCATGATAGCATGGGGTGTGTAACTTCTAATTTTTGTACAGCATCAAGCAAATGTAGGTATGTTATTATTTATCTAAAAAGAAGAGAGAAAGAGGTCCTCAGGATGCAAAAGGATTTATTTGCGTGGAGCCCAACGCTTTTCGGCCTGCATCCTTTTAAAGGCCTTCTTCAGGGGGTTGTTAGAAGATGTCTGCAGATTTTCTTCTAGCAACAAAATGTCTCCTCTAATGACATCTTCTAACAACCCCCTGAAGAAGGCCTGTAATAGGACGCAGGCCGAAACGCGTTGAGCTCCATGCAAATAAATCCTTTTGCATCCTGAGGACCCGTTTCTCTCTATTTTCGCTTTGACTTGGGTACTTTCCTCCTTTTGGTCTGTATGTTATTCAGCAGCAGCAGCAATAGCAACATTGATATTACTGCCCACACCACCTTGGATTTTCCCAGTACTTCCTCCTCACAAGGGAAAACAAAATCCTGTAGAAGCTGAGCATGGGACATTTGTCAGAGTGCATGAAACACGGCATTCGTATGGCTGAAAATTTCTTTCCCTTAGAGTAGCAGTGAAGGCAGGCGTTGTAGTATGCAAATGAAAATTTCCAACCTATTGATGGGTATAGAAATTGGGCAAACATTCCAATGAATTCCTCCAGTTGTTTTTGTGTTAGTCCTGTTAACAGTGGTAACAGTATAAATTCTTTCTTTTTTTTCTTACGCTCCCTCCCCACGCTGCCATTTTGCATCCTCCACTGTGCCTTGGGCCTCCGTTATTCTGGTTCATTGTGTGTGGCTGTGGGGATGGGGTGGGGTGCCACAAAAACAAATGGAGGGGAAAATTTGGAGAAAATTCTGAAAGCTGGACTAGGGGGAATGAGAAAAATCAATTTCTTTTGAGAAATTTGGGCTCCACTCTCCTAGGCCTTGGAAGGTAAAAAGTCAGATAAGCAAAACGGTGTGTTTTGGATGGAGCCAGGAGTGGCCAGGTCTGATGCTCTAATGAACAAGAGTGCTGAGCTAAAAGCATTTAATGCTTCCAGCTGTCATCGGGATGAATTTATGAGTAGGAAATTATGAATTCCTTTTTCAGAAAATGAGACCTAATGAAACCGAATGCCTCCTGCAATGATGGAGTATGGGTAACTAACCAGAGAAGCCCCCTCCCATCAAACCCAGTGTCAGCATGGATGAATACAGTGTCATTACACCCGCTCCATGATGAATGTACTATTAGATTTTTTTTTGAATAGGACTCTGCCTGTGGTCCTGGGCAGTTTGGGAGTGAGAGTGACTGAGAGAGTCGAGCCCTGCTGGAAGCCCGGAGAAAGGCCTTCTTGGAAAGCTGCCTTTTTCTGAAGATCTGAGGTGAGAGGAGCCGTGGAGTGTTTAAGTCAGCCTTCTCCAACCTGGGCTCCTTGAGACATGTTGGACTTCAAGTCCCAGCATTCCCCAGCCAGCACAGCTGGAGGGCACCAGGTTGGCCTGCCTCCACCTCTGTTCAAGGGGCATACTTGTAACTAAACGGTGGGGCCATGTCCCCAAGGTGTGCTGGCCATCACATGCCTCCATGGTGGCAGGTGTGACATCTTCACCCAAGACGGCCCCAGAACATATACCTGGCAATGGCAGCAACAGGAGGCCATTGCCTGCTCTGGGGTCCAGAGGCTGTTGGGGTCCTCATCAGGGCTGCCGTGGGAGTTCTAGGCCAAAACAGCTGGAGGAAAACAGGTTCGGGAAGCCGCTCCAGCCCCTCAGCCAGCAGATCTGGATTCTAGGATTGTACCCTAAACCACTTTCAGTGGACTAGAGACTAGTTGCCCATCTCAATCAGCCCCCATCGCTGCAGGACTGCTGGATATGAGCCTGCACTGTGTGGCTCAGCCCATGCAGTAGAGAGCCCAAAGGCCCTCCCTCCCTCTCTACATACACACGCACCTGCCAGTCACAATGATGGGCATTCTGCAAGAACGGAATATTCAACAGATGAAAATAAAGTCACAGAGGGGATTTTAAGAAGAAGGGTTTAAAAGACGGCAATTGTATTTCGGCTCCAGATAACAGCAAAAGCTTCAGGTAAAATTTCCCAAATTCTTTTTTGATGTGTGCTGCACAGCACATTGTTTTTGACAGCTAAAGTTCTTCAGAAAGTGGTAAGTCTGGGTACTTGTGCTTGTCATGTTTTTTGAGCCCATCACTGCTGCATGTTATGGTCCTCTTGGCCTGACTTTCCCTCTCCCTGAAAGGGTGTCTAAAGCCCAAATCAAAACCTGTCTAAAAGTGGGAAGGAGGGAGCCTGTTGGAGGAAATTCCTCTGCAGTGGAATCACCACTAAACAGGCCCTGTACTAGGCAGCAGTGGGGTCTCCAGAGCAGAGCAGAGCTGATGGGCTGGGCAGGTTCATTTGAATGAACGCGATCCGTAAGGTTCCCTGCCCCCAGGCCATTAAGGGCTTTGGAGGTTAAAACCAGCACTTTCAATGGGGCCTGAACAGGAATGTGGTTGGTGTAAGACCCACATGGTGCATTCTGACCGCCGGGCCGCAACCAACATCCCAGGAGCTGCACCTGAACTAAGTGCGGTTTTCTAACTCTCTTGAAAGGCACCCTCGCCCAGAGAGCATTGCAGGAGTCTGGCCTGGATGTAATTTAGGACTGTAGGCTGCAGTGTGATGGTCCCCGTTGGAATGGCCAGCGCTTCCCTCCACCAGTCAGTGAGAAATAGGCAGGGCTGGCCTGTGAGGCTCCTGGTCTAGATCCTGTCTATGAGCCCAACAGGCCGCATATTACCAGCCTTAGCCCTCGGCAGAATGGGAGCGATGCCAGATGCAAGAGCCGCACGCCTCACCGGGTTCAGATGCCAGTTGGTCGACGGCCATCTGCTCCTGCCAGAATCAGAGCTAGCCGACGGGTGTTGCCTCACCACAAAGGCAGCACTTAACCTTGCTTCTACCTCCCAGCAGCCATTGTAGTCTCTCCCTTCACTGCTCTTCCCAAGCACCCTCACTGTGGTACAACGAACGGTTGGCCCTGAATGTCCCCAGCTGCTGCCGCAGCTGCGTCCCTACAGCATATTCTTTCCCTGTGAACCCATGTCATTTCCCCATGTGCTGAGTGGCCAGGGCATCAAGAGCCCTTGATGCAGGCTTCCCAGCGTTCTCATGTAATTGCCTGACTCGGGAATAACAATGGGACTGCCGCACCATCAGCTCCTGAAACAGTGCAGAGGAAGGTTTATTTTGTGGTCCTTGGTGTCTGGAAACAAAGCCCTATGGGGAGAGACTGAAAGAACTAGGCATGTTTAGCCTGGAGAAGAGAAGACTTGAGGGCAGACATGAGAGCACTCTTCAAATAATTGAAAGGTGGTCACACAGAGGAGGGCCAGGATCTCTTCTCCATCAACCCAGAATGCAGGACACAGAATAATGGGCTCAAGTTACAGGGAGCCAGATTCCGTCTGGACATCAGGAAAAACTGATGTACAATAATGGAACCAATGACCTAGGGAGGCCGTGGGCTCTCCCACCCTAGAGGCCTTCAAGAGGCAGCTGGACAGCCATCTGTCAGAGATGCTTTAATGGGGATTCCTGCATTGAGCAGGGGGTTGGACTCAATGGCCTTATAGGCCCCTTCCAATGCTACTATTCTATTATTCTATGGTGCTGCTGTGTCCTTCTGTTATGTTTTTGTAACTTGATTGCTCTGTGGGAAAAGGCAGCAGTTGTTAGCACATGCCACAGAAATAGACAATTTGCTGGTCATTTCAACAGCCCGAGCACACTCCCAGATTGACCCCTCCCCTCTTCTTGGACCTGACACCATAAAGCTTTTCAAAATATCACCTAGAAGATGGCATCTACAGTAGGCAAAGCAGTTAAAAGTACAAAACAGGCACAGTCCCCAAGGCTGTGACTTATTCGGAATGGCTGTAACCCTTTATGGTCACAGCAGGTGCAATGTCAGTTCTTCCTTGATCAGATAGACTACCCCTGTTCTTTAACCCAGAGTGCAGAACACGGAATAATTGGTTTCAGGCCTGGTTTTGGTACAGAAACAGCCTTGGTCGCCCTGTATGATGACCTATGTCAGGAGAGGGACAGGGGGAGTGTGACTCTGTTGATTCTCCTTGATCTCTCAGCGGCTTTCGATACCATCGACCATGGTATCCTTCTGGGACGACTGGCTGAGTTGGGAGTGGGAGGCACTGCATTGCAGTGGTTCCGCTCCTACTTGGGGGGTCGGCTCCAGAAGGTGGTGCTTGGGGAACATTGCTCGGCCCCGTGGATTCTCCAGTATGGGGTTCTGCAGGGGTCAGTCTTGTCCCCCATGCTGTTCAACATCCACATGAAACCGTTAAGTGCAGTCATCCAGAGTTTTGGAGTGCGTTGTCATCAGTACACTGATGACACGCAGCTCTATTTCTCCTTTTCATCTTCATCAGGTGAGGCTGTGGATGTGCTGAACCAGTGTCTGGCTGTGACAATGGACTGGATGAGGGCTAATAAACTGAAACTCAATCCAGACAAGACTGAGACACTGTTAGTGGGTGGTTCTGCTGACCGGATGGAGGGTCTTCAACCTGTTCTGGATGGGGTTGCACTCCCCTTGAAGGAGCGGGTTCGTAGCTTGGGGTTCTCCCAGAACCATCTCTGTCACTTGAGGCGCAGGTGGCCTCAGTGGCACGGAGTGCCTTCTACCATCTTCGGTTGGTGGCCCAGCTACGTCCCTATCTGGACAGGGATAACCTGGCTTCAGTTGTCCATGCTCTGGTAACCTCCAAGTTAGATTGCTGTAATGCACTCTACGTGGGGCTGCCTTTGAAGGTGGTTTGGAAGCTGCAGCTTGTGCAAAATGCAGCAGCCAGATTGATAACTGGAACCAGAAGGTTCGAGCATATAAGACCTACTCTGGCCCACTTACATTGGCTACCTGTATGTTTCCGAGCCCGATTCAAGGTGCTGGTTTTAACCTATAAAGCCTTACACGGCTTGGGACCACAATACCTGACTGAACACCTCTCCCAACATGAACCTACCCAAACACTACGTTCAACATCTAAGGCCCTCCTCCGAGTGCCTACTCCGAGGGAAGCTCAGAGGTCGGCAACAAGGGAGAGGGCCTTCTCTGTGGTGGCCCCCCAATTGTGGAACGATCTCCCTGACGAGGCCCGCCTGGCGCCAACATTGTTATCTTTTCAGCGCCAGGTCAAGACTTTCCTCTTCTCTCAGGCATTTGGCAATATCTGAGGAGCCTGGGTTTGTTTTTTTGTAGCTTTTTGGGTTGTTGCAGTGGTTTTAAATGTATGTGTGCATTGTGTGCAGGTTGTATGTTTTTGCTATTTTAATTTTTGTATATTGTTTTTAATTGTTTTAATCTTATGTAAACCACCCAGAGAGCTTCGGCTATGGGGCGGTACACAAATGCAATAAATAAATAAATAAGTTACAGGAAGCCAAAATCTGGCTGGACATCAGGAAAAACATCCTGACTGTTAGAGCAGTACAACAATGGAACCTATGACCTAGGGAGGTCATGGGCTCTCCCACACTAGAGGCCTTCAAGAGGCAGCTGGACAACCATCAGGGATGCTCTGAGGTGGATCCCTGCTCTGAGCAGGGGGTTGGACTCCATGGTCTTATAGGTCCCTTCCAACTCTACGATTCTGTGAACATGCAGATAGTTCAGGCACTGCTTGCACAGAGAACTTACCACCAACTGCTGTGCAATCGACATCATCCGCTGGCCAGGGAGTCTTACGTGTCTCTGGCTTGCATATTCAGTGGAGGAATGAACTTCACTAAACGAAACTGCAGGCACAGAATCCTTGAGAGGCCTGCAATGGTTTGCTTCCCTCACTAAACCCCTGCATGTTAAAAAAACAAACCAATAATACATCATTACTTCACTGAATATGATCTAATACGTCGTTGCCCACGTTGCACCCCTGTGCAAGGAGCTGCTTATGCAGATGGGCCCACCGTCCTAGTCCTGTGACACTCCGGGTCCATCCCAGCCGTGCACAGCCGATATGAGGCAGAGAAGAGCAATAACGTCTTGTTGGCTTCCAGTCATTGTCACAGCAGCAGCGTGGCACATGTGCTACAAGCCCTCACAGGTATTCAGTCTGCAAGATGGACAAAAATGGCCTCCATCAATTTTATTTCAATCCAAGGTATGATTTTTCTTCATTTAAAAAGTCGTCCACACTGCAGCAGGATGAGGTGCCGACTGCCCCAGCTGATCCTGGGCTCAGTCCTGTGGGAAGCAATGGGGGCAGCTGTGCCGTTCACCCTGCGAGCCCATTCGAGCCACCGAAGAAGTCGCTTTTGTTCCTGCCCTGCCCTTGGCGAAGAGGCCCCGATGAAGAACGCGTCTGTCCTCCTGAAAAACACCCCCCGCCTCATTGCACCCGTCCTTCAGCTTCCATAGGGAGCTCTGCAGGCTAGACCCCAAGCCTTTCAACAAGCCCCAGAGTCCTTGTTCCTCTTTTCCACAGATTTGGGCCAGCCTGAAGCTCTTGCTGTCTGCTGACAGCGGCTGAGTTAAATGAAGTGATTAGGAAGAAGGAAGAAACGAGGGAGCCCCTGGGCCAAACGGTTCCCCGGCTGAATTGGAGAGATTTTTCCCTTGGATTTATTTCCGAGCGAACGTGTTACATGCGGAATGAGTCACTGTGCTCAGGGAAGCCCTCATGTCAGCAATCCAGGAGCTCAGAAGAGACCACGCAGTGTGCCAGACCATGGGACAGATGGGAAACAGGGCCTGATGGCACCATTGCCCCACCCCTGGTCTTCCCGGGGAAGGCTTCTGGCAGCAGCAGTGTGATGGGGCTTCCAGAGGAGGCTTTTTCTCATGCAACCGCATTCAAGAAGGATGCAGATAAGCTGGAGGGGGTTCAGAGGAGGGCAATGAGGATGATCAGGGGTATGGAAACAAAGCCTTTTCTCTCTTTACACATTCCTTTTGGGTACGCTCATTTCTAGTTTGGGTTTGGGTTACCATATCTTTGCTGATGATGCCCAGGTGCACCGAACTGATCCCGAGCTGAATACTGAGGTCTGGACATCCTTGACAAGTTGCCTTTTAGACATCTCATTGCGGATGTCCTCTAACTGGTTAAAGTTAGGGGTGGGACAAAACGCCGCCAGGGCCTGGGAGCTCAACGGGTCCCAAGGGCTCGGCCCTCTCAAGCCCCAGCGAGTGAGCCTGGCGTATGTTCTCCGGTCAAGCTCGGGGGGGAAACGCGCCATTTCCCAGCCTTGGGGAAATGGCGCTAGTCTTTCCCGCCCTGCCAATGGGGGGCCTTAGGCCCTAGTGTGCTTCTCTCCCCATACCCATCGGGGCCGGAAGGGTGTGGGAGGGGGAGAGGTGCGGGCAAGTGAACTTTCTTGTGCCTCTCCCACACCCTTTTGTTAAGAGGCCCTTTCAGGCCTGGATGGGCATGGGGTGGGGGGTGGGGAGGGAGAGAGGGAGAACTAATGGCGTGCCATGGGAAGTATGCACTTTCTGGAAGCCTCAGATGGATGCAGTGCCGAGTGCTTGTCAGGCCAGCTCAGCCGAAAGATGGCCGGGCGGGCAGAGCTGGGCGAGTGCAGGAGTCGAGCTCCCAGGAGTTCGCCATTCCCCTTGTTAAAGGTCAACATGGACAAGACGGAAGCCTTGGTCTTCTGCCCTGCCCATCCCTTGAGTGTTCTTCCCCTTCTCCAGGGCCATCAGGTGACCCTCGCCTCAGAGGCCACGGACCTCGGGGTTGTGGTAGATGATCTGCTGACGCTTTGCTCATTTGTGAATGCAACAGCCAGGTATGTCATTTTCATCTCACTAACATCCACCGGATCCGCGGATGTCTCCTGATCCCTGAGACTGTGGGGCTTCTTGTTCTTGCCCTGGTTGTTTCCTGCCTGTAATAGCCTCCTGGCGGGTCTCCCTCCTCCTCCTCCTCCTCCTCCTCCTCCTTCTTCTTCTTCTTCTTCTTCTCTCCATCCTCTTCCTCTAATGCAGAATGTGCTGTATTAGATTTGCCCCATTCTTCCCACATTTCCCATTACTGCAGGGCATCGCACTGGTTGCCTGCCAGGGCAAGGACACCGTTTGAACTCCTCGCCTTCACTTTTAAAGCCCTGCACTCTTCCCTTCCCAGTTATTTGGTTGTACGGCCTGCTCCTTTTAGGTGAACTCGGTCCACAGATTCTGGACTTCTGGCGGCACCTTGGACTAAGGTGGCAAATTCTAGGCTCCAGGCAATTTCCCATCTTGCCCCATGATTATGGAACTCTCTCCCTCTATACCTTCATATGGAGCCAGAGTTGGAGAAACTTAGTCGAGGCCTGAAAAATGATTTGTTCGAGTCGGACCCATAGGTGTCGGTGTATGGAGGGAGGAACAATCAGTTTGGTTTTGAGTTTTAAATTGTTTGTTTGTTTTAATTGATTGGTTGAGAATTAGTTTTATTTTTGGCTAGCAGTTTATCTAATGTGTATTTATTGATTTTTGTTTATATTGCTGTGTTGTGTATGTTTGGGTTAATTGGAACACACTCTGGTACAGAGCGCAAGATAAATTTGCATTCTTTTTCTTCTTCTTCTTTCCATTTATATACCGCCCCATAGCCGAAGCTCTCTGGGTGGTTTACAAAAATTTTAAACATTGAACATTTTTTTAAAAAATATATAAAAATTTAAAACCATAAAAAGCATAAAAACAGGTTATAAATACATTATCATTTAAATGCAACTATTCTGGGTCAAACCACCACCACAACAATAAAACCCTCAACATACGCTGTTAAATTCCTAGGAGTAGAGGAAAGTCTTGACCTGGTGCCGAAAAGGTAACAATCTTGTAAGCCTGTGCTTTGGGATGGTCTTACTGCTGATAACCCGCTGTAACCTGCTCCGGGACCCTTTTTGGCAAAAGCACAGTGTGGAAATGCTTGAAATGCACCCATCCATTCATACATGCATCCATTCAGGCTCCCTCCCAGTGTTTGTCCCAGGACTGGCCAATCCACAGAGTTTATGCTGCCCGCCAATTGCACGGGCTGATTTTGCCCTTAACAACATCCCTATTTCCTTCCGTGCCTCAAAGTGGGTCCTGCAGCCAAGGGCACAGCCAGTCCCAAGTAGCTCAGTGGGCTAGTCTGAAGTAGGGTGACCAACTGTCAGGATTTCCCCGGATTTGTCCTGGTTTTTGTTCCATCCTGGGTGTCAGGGGGGATTTTCTGTCATTTTCTACAATGTCCTGGAAAGATACACTTTCCCCTTGAAGGCCGCCATTAGCATGGTGGGAGGGAATGATGTGCTTTCTGGAGGTGGGTCATTTCCCTCCCGCTGCTCCAATCAGGGCCTTAAAGGGGAAAGTGTGTCTTTCCTGGACATTATAGAAAAAGCCCCAATTGGAGCAGTGGGGGGCAGGAATGACACACTTTCCCCTCCTCCACTCCAGGGCCTTTAAGGTAGCAAGGGGGGGATGATGCACTTCCCAGAGGCCCTGGAAAGCCGCTTTCCCACCCCACCCCCACAGGGTGTCCTCTTTTTTGGTTTGCCAAATATGGTCACCCTAGTCTGAAGGAACGCCCAGAGTGAGTCCACGACAGAAAGCCAAGGGAAGCGTGGCTTCTCCTTGGTTGAGCAGGGCATGCGAAGCGTTTACTTCTCACCCACCACTAATTGTACACCTGCTCTGAACAACTTCATAACATTAAAACAGAATCCACTGGAGGGGGCTGGGTTGAATCTTCCATTCAGCTGTTTTAAAACACTGCCTGATTGAGTACATCATTTCATTAACTGTGCATGAAGGGCAGTATTAGGACTCAGCATATGGGATTAAATGGCTCATTTTACTAAGAGGGTTTAATAACACATTAAAGTGACTTGCTGTCATTTTTGCAAGGCATTAAATTCACCTCCCAAGGCTTCCTGCCCTGCCAATCCGCAGTGCTGTGTCAGGGCACTGGGACAACAGAAGCAGCCATAGAACAGCTGGGCGTTTGGTACATAAAAATTGTCTCCCATTGCACTAGCCATCTGTTATTTCTGGCAAGTGCTGGAGGCTGATTTATGCCCTCTTTCAAGCAGAATGCAGAAGAAATGGAGACCCCAAATGCCCCGAGATACATTCTGTCCATGTCAAAGCAGCTCTCCTTCCTTCCTTACAGGACCGGGGCTGGGAAGGATCCAAGGCTTTCCTTTGAATAGTGGAATGGGATCTTGCCATTGTGCAAACTGCTCAGGAAATTCTCAGGTGGAACAGGTGGCGATGAACAAAAGGCTGCTGCTGAAAATGGTAAGCCTGTGTTAAGGTCCCTCGGTGTGTGGTTATGGAAATAGATGGTGTATCACATGATGTCACAGCATGCCTTTGCTTGCCTCTGCTCCACATTATAGAGACCTGCTGTGTGGACAGGATGGGGGAAAGGAAGGAATGCACGGTGTGGTGATGTCATGTCACACAAGTCCATCACTACACATTACAGGTAGCAGAAGGGGGAATCCAACACAGGGTTGCCATTTTCAGCAGTAGTTCCTTTCAAAATTGGTTTGCCATTTAACCATAGGCACATGGCACCAGCTGCGTAGTTCTTCTTTTGGGCTGGAGCTTCTTCAGATTAAAGGGAAACCATGTTTGCTTCTTGCCACTTTGCTTCCTGCTTCTCTTGCATGATTGTAATGAACTGAATTACAGGGATGGAGAGGGGCAATCATGTGGTCTAAAATTGAAAACTTTCCTTCCTCCCAGTGCTCATAGTATTGAATGGGATATTGCCTTCTAGTGGATATTTTGTAGCGCAACTTCAGCTGCAGATGGTAAGAAACCCCGAGATATTTCAGAAGAATCAGGATATTCAAGTTTTTGGGTTTTTTAAAAACAAAACAACAGGGGGAAGGAGCGGGAGAAATGCAGGAAGTTCACGTCATGAAAATGACCCACAAACTTCCATGAGTGGCCAGTCATGAGCACGCTATCAGTCACTTGCTTAGAGAAGCCCAGAGAGACAGGAAGGTATTGTGCTGAAATCTCTGTGTGCTCTTTTCTTGTTAACCTTTTAGTAGGACTGGCAAATAAGACGATCACTTTTAGGAGGTAGGGCCATAGCAGAGCACCTGTTTTGCATACAGAGGATCCCAGGTTCAATCTGGACACCTCCGGTTAATGGGTACCAGGACGAGGTTCAAGAAAGACCCTGGACTGATGCTGCCGCTTGGGGTAGACACCACTGGGCCTGACTCTGTATATAGCAGCTTCTTTAGCCCAGATGTCTGAAGGGAGCATGAAGATCACTTTACCTTAAAAGAAGCCGCTTGTGTCAGATGGCTGGAGTGTTGTCAGCCTGCCAAAGAGAAGGACCAGCAAGTAGCCATGGATAAAGCAAGGCTAGGGAAGGAATTAGTCTAAATAGCCTTTAGTTTCTCCCTGTGTAGGGTGACCATATTTTGGAAACCAAAAAGGAGGACACCCCAACATGGCTGACCTTGAAGGGGGCGTGCCCACCCAAACATGGCCTTGGTCACTTGTCTGATTCTATAGCTCACAATTAAGACAGACCTGTTCTACATAATATCTTAATGTTAAAGTTACTGAAATGAAGAAGAACTGAGATGTTCAATGTATCTGAATTTAACTTCACTTACTCCTACTTTTGTAGCTTTTGCTGTAGTTTGAAGCCTTTGCTATTCTATGTGCGGTACAGTCTCCCCTTCCTTCAAACATTGATTCTTACTGCAAAAATCTCACCTTTCCTAACACTTAACGCTCTTTCCCCATCACCTTTCTCATAGTCTGGGTCATCCATCAATTGACCACGTCCCTTTCCCCCATTTACTGTCCATGTATGCAATTCTCTCTAAGCTCATAGGGAGCTCATAGGGTCATCATAAGTTCCAGAATGTGCCTGAGTGTGCAGAGTGTGCCTGAGTGTGCCTCAACCTGCAGAGTAGGAGGACTGGGGCTGAAAGACCACAGGGCAACAGGTGTGGCAGGTAGAGACTGAGTTGTAAATGAAAAGTACCAACTGGGAGATGGCAGAAGCTTTCTTACTCCTGAAACCTTAAGGTTTGCTGCAGTTTCTGCTCCCTACTTTCTTTTTACATAGACACTTCCATCTCTTATTACTCCCCCCCCCCCCGGTGGGGGGCTGGGGCTATGAGCCTCATTCGGCTCTTTCTCTCTTGAGACTGTGCTGCGATTCCTGTGGCCGGGCTGTGGCTGCCTGCCAGCTCTAGATGTCAGGCTGCTGCTGATCCTCTCCCTTCCACCATGATCAGAAATCAAACCGCAGATACAGCATTTCAGTTGCAGGGAGTAAAACTAGGGGTTGTGTGGACTGTCCCCCTCCCCAAGAGGAAACTTTTGCTTACCTGATCATCCCTCAGATGTCTCTCCAGATTTGTCACAAAAAGTTGCTGTAGACAAAACGTAGTGGACAATGGCCTTGCCTTCTGAGCCCAGTGACTGGTGTTCTGTTGGCTGTTGTCAGCAGATGAGCACTGGGCTCCCTCTCCTCTTCCACCTACACCCAGCCCCCCATTTGCCCCCATCCCTCTTAAAACAAATGAGCCACGCAAAACTTGTCTAGCCAGTTCTGTAAAAATGGACCATTAAGCTCTGTTTGAAATCTCCTTACTGCAATAAAAAATATCAATTGCCGGTAAATGGTATAATCCTGTAAAGCCCCCCTCCCACACACACGCCTAACCCCCCCCCCCAAACATACGCAGGAGCTTTCTTGGCTCCTATTGCTTCTTGTAAAACAAATCAATATAGCTTAGCTCTAAGCAAATATAACCCGCTTTTGCCATAACGTGATGTCCTTTCCAATGTCATTTCACTCCCCTAATACGATCAATATAAATTTCCCGATATATTTAAGAGAAAGATTCAAAATTGCAGGAAGTGCACACATCAAAACCAAATGACGAGAGTAAATTAAATCTTGTCCCCCCAGCTCCCAAGTTGAAAGCCTTGGCTTATTCCTTGAGAAGAGACAAGGATGGTCAGAAAGAGAACTTTCACAATGCTAATCTGGAAAAAGGTGAAGGCGGGGGTGCAAGTGAGCAGGATATGTGTGTGTGTGTGTGTGTGTGTGTATGTATACATGCACGTGCGGGGGAGGGGATATCTTGGGGTGGTTTTTGATGCCCGAAATGCAAATGTTGGGAATGCAGCAGGTGGGTAAACATCCTCTTCTTAGAAGTATTCTTTTAGGCCCCCTCTAGATGGATTCCGTTTGACGCCTGGTTAGCCGATTATGCGCATAATCACTGAAGCACATTATCGTAAATGCTTGTATGCAGGGGGTAATTGAGCACTCAACGGGTGACCTTACCGGTTGTTTCAAATGCGCTTTACAAGTAGTTAATGCGGAGAATCGCTTGTTCACATAGGCAAAATGCGCTTTAACGTCCGGAGCAAAATAAAACTTGCTATTTAACGCACATTCGATAATGCGCATAATCGGATGTTTAAAGCGCCTCTACGCCCGATTTGCACTCCGTTCTTGTAGAGGTAAATTTTTTAATGCGCCTTGAAAGAGCTTTAAATGCCTCTTGTAGAGGCAGCCTTAGAATGGTTACTAGTGACAGACTTTTAAAAGCAGTAGAAACTTGTTGGTGCCTGTACAAATCTCTTAGTTCCAAAATCCCAAAGTAGTCATGTTAAGTCATGGTTAGCAGCACTGCAACTGCATTTGTTCACATTACTAAAGAAGCAACACTCTTAGGACCTGGCATTTGAAAAGTACTTCCATAGGTTTTCGAATATGAGATTTGTTCCAGAACAGCATTCTGGGAGTCTGCCAAGCAGCACACGTGGTCAAGTGAGTTCAGCGTCTGAGAAGAACAACTTGCATCAAAACCAGCAGAGCGTCTTGAGGCATTTCAAAGACTCTTATTCATTAGTGCATAATAAGCTTTGGTGGATTGTAGCAAAAGTGTTTCCCTCCGTGTGTGTCTGTGTGCATGTCTTTGTAATATACATCTATCGATCCTCTATAGCTAGGCATAGATATATGGTAGACGAGAGAGAGAGAGAGAGAGAGAGAGAGAGAGAAATTGTGAGCAGCAGGGGGTCAAAATGCACAGCCCCTCCCAAGCCTTCCAGGGGTGAGCTTACGTAAAGATCTCTGTGTTTTTTAGACTAGTGGCAATATCAGTGAAAGAATAACCTCATCCATTCTGTTCTTTAGTTCACCCTCCACTTCCTCCGCTTAATTGTTAACATTCTTGATTGCTTCCTTCTAAATAGATTTGATACACTAAAAACCTTGCATCTCCAGCGATCTTCAAGCTAAAACGATTAAGCAAGGTTAGCCCAACAATCTCATTACTGGAGAGAGTTGATGACCTACAAGTAATTAATATGGGCAAATTAACGACAAAAGGAAAGGACAAAGGGTTAGGGAGGATATATCAGATTGCTGTTTGTTTTGACCAGGGAATTGCTGCATCGGCCGGACTGTGGCTTCCCCAGTACAACAACCCTGCCAGCCAGAAAACTGGGGCCGTTTCTACCATCAACATCCAGAGCAGTGTTAGATCCCTGTCAAGAATGGCTTCAAAATATACGATCAGTCCTTTTCACATTACTCTTGCTCCAAGGTATGCCAACTCCAGGGATGAGACACCCTAGGCTATCCTCTCTGTTGTGACTCTGCCCCAGCCTCCCCTGATAAGAACTGCCTTACCCAGGAAGTTCCGCATAACCCCCTCCCCCCAGATTTATGAGGAAGAACCCGACCCCCCAAAGACCTCTCTGAAGGGGAAAACAATGATGCCAAGTCTGTAGACCTGAGTGGCAGCTCAGATGCAGAGCCTGCCCACCACCATAGGCTGCACATGGTCCCAGGAACCCGCTGTGAGAGGAGGCAGAGGGCATAGGCTATGGCCTTACAGTGGGGACACCCTGGACGGCTCCAAGCCAAGGTGCCCCCCTTGCCATTAAAGCTGCTGCAAGTTTGCTCAGTTGTGGCATGGGTTCTGTAACAGCAACATCTGCCTTCGTTGGGGAGGGAGGGGTCCTGCTGAGCTATCCCTGCTGCTGGCTTTGCTACTTGGAGCTTGTACTTTGTACCGGCTTCCCAATGGAACCTGTTTCTGTTGGGGGATGACCCCTGCCCAGGCTCTGGCTCCTGCAGGGCTTGCTGTCAGGATCCACCATGGCTAGAACTGGGAACTTTCAGGTCGGCACCCTGAAGCCCTTGGGGCTGAGCCATGCAGCTTGGGAGGCTCCCAGGCTCTGGGGGAACTCAATCCCTGTGGACAGCCCGTGGGTGCAAAGGCACTCACAAAGGGACTTGGCATGGATCCCAGTCAGCCTTGACTTTGTCTTCTTTGCGGCTGTCCCTGGCTCTTGTTGCTCTGCCTCCTGGATTCCCCTCTGCCTCTGGTCCCAGGGATGTCTGCCTGCTGCTGCTTACCCTGCCAGCCTTCATAGCTGCCAATGGGCCAGGAGGAGGGGCTCTGCAGGTCCTTGATTGGTGGCGGCCTAAGGTCAGGAGCCGTGCAATCCCATCTCCTCTCTGCAGTCTGGATGAAAGAGATCTAGGACTTCTCTCCAGCTTTTGCATGTCAGACTGGGAACCACCAGGGCTCAGCTTTTGCTCTGAGGCTCAGCCTGTGTGTGTGAATACTTAAGATTTCTGCTTAAGTGTAAAGTAGGGAGTATGGATATCTCTATGGGGAGACAATGCCAATCTGAAATTGCAGCTACAGGTTTGCTTGTGATGGTGTAGAAAACCATCACAAACAAAACCAAGGAAGGATCCTTGCTAAATACACACAGAGTTGGGATGCAATGTCAGGGCAGTGGAGTTCCACGTGTCGTGTAACACCTACTTCCACCCTTAGAAAATCCAGAAATCAAGGAGCTGAGCCAGGTGTCAGAAGGTTGGATGCCCCCATCTGAAAGAGGAGGAGACGGGTTTCTGCTGCCTTTCTGCTCTAAGTAAGGCAAAGAACTTTGGCTTGGTTGCAGGTTTCAGATCAAGGAAAGTTAGTGTTTTGCCACTGAATGGGCAGATGTGAATTTCTCAGTATCTCTTCCTTTATGTAGACTCTTAGCCACAGGAAGTCACTATATTGTTTAGAGCCATAGCCCACCACAATATATATATATAAAGAGAAAAAAGAAAACAGCAACAGTACAAGCAATTACATGTCTATATATACAGAAATACACATACCATCCCACGAGATCAGAATCAACACCCCCCCCCCAGCAAGATGTTTGGGACTTAGGACATATTTTCCTTGCTGCCAAGACAATTTTTGCTACCTGGGCAATGATAAAAACATCAGTGCCAGAAAGAATAGCACATATCTGTTCAAAGATGGCTCTATTTGTCAGGCACTGGAGAATGTTAGCAAGAAATGTATGCCTAGGATGGTCATAGAGGGGGCATCTTCGTAAGTAGTGAGTGGGAAGCATCCTCAACTTCCCCAGACCCTCAAATACAAAGTCTTTGATGGACTGGAGTATGGTCAAATCTTCCCTCGAGAAAACCAGAAGGCGTGCCTCGTAAACGCAATGCTGTAAATGTATTTATTTGGTTAGAGGAGCTACAGTCAGAGTTATAAAGTAACTCTCCAGACCAAATGACATTTTATAAAATGGGTGCCAACAGGAGTAGGACATCTATGAGGTTGTAACCAGGCCCAACCACCTAAAACACTAAGCGTGTCCATGGCAAGAATGTTGGCAACTACAGAAGAGGCCTTCTTGAAAATCCCATCAGGAAGAGGAGTAGGGGGGGATTAGGGGGGGGTGATGAAGCCCTCCCTGAGAAATGCTATTACTCTTATTGGAACTTTATTGGCTTCTGTTGAAATTCCTCATATATTCCACCTGAAGAAAAAGGAATCCCAATTCCACTTAAAGCAACATTTTGATAGCAACTTGAGGAGAAAGAGAGTCTTTCCCCCTATTGTCCTGAAGCTTTGGAATGCCCTGTCTGGAGGGATGGATCCATACCGTTCCTGTTGGCAGAGGCAGTCCAGCCTGCTCTTTTGGAGAGACTGACATACCACTCCTGCCAATATTTTATAATGGAAGGTTCTATTACTGAGACTTATTGAATGTTGTTCTTTGCTATATTTTATTGGGTCAAATTGCATTTTAAATCATTTATAGTATTCCAATTGTTTCAATTGTTTCACAATGTTCTGTTAGCTGTGGGAAGGGCAGGATATAAATTATGATGTACATAAACAGAAAAATGGATGTGTAATCTAGCCTTTTTTGCTGCTGCATACCTGGCTAAGGAGACCAGGACCATGCCATCTAGTAACAGAAAAGCATTACAAGTTCCAGAGAGAGAGAGAGAGAGACCACAACCAAGGTCTGGCCTGGACATGAAGGAAGAAAACTGGCCACTAAAGGGCAAACTAAACATTATATAGAAGTGTGTGCAATGTAGCCCAAACAGGGATAGCCTGTTTGTTTGGTTGGCCACCTCGCTCAAATGCCTGTTCACGTAGGCTGCCTCTAGATGGCTTATTTGTGCCTCAGTGAATGCACAGTGGCGGCATTTTGGACAGACGAGATAGGTGCAAATCAGATGTACATGCGATTTAAAGCCTCCGTTAAAGCGCATTTTCACGGTGTTGATTTACCGCGACTTTAAAGTTTCTCTGCAGTTACTTTCCTCAACTTTTCCTCATTAAATCCTAGAGCTATGCTCTGACTCCGCTGCAAAACTCCACATATAAACAAGTGCAAAGCGCAGTATATAGAGCCAGTAATTTGACTTCACGGCTATCATCTATCGTTAAAGATGTAAATTCGAATAAAGGAAAATGCACATCTTCGGAGAAACAGGTGTCATACCGCTGCCATATAGAGGCACCCTCAGCGTCTCTAGACTGTGGCAGTGGTGGTGGTGGTGAAGGAGGAGGGTGACAAACAGGGCAATGTGCAGTGAAGGTGCCCACACTGAGAAGAAACCACCCCACACTGGTCAGGCTGGCTGGGTCTGTTCTTGCACAGCAAGGGGCAAATGTTTGCTAGATACTCTATAGACTGGGGTGAAGTTTGCTTGCCTACCAGAGGGGTCCACTTTGCAGGAGTTTTGAGTTCTTTGCTATGGATTTACTGATTAGCCTTTGGGGCTAAAAACAGTCAGTCTCTGTGTTTCATATCTGCAGAATTGGTGAACTGCTGGCCTGGAATCATGTATGAATGTCTTGTCCAGTGGCCAGGGGCTTAGAAGCTCATGGAATATCTTCTGTGAGCTCAGCACTTTTATCACTGGGCTCTGTGCCGTGGTACTTGGCCTCCTCCTCCAGGGCCTGGCCGAGGGACATCAGAGGAATCCTTCAGGGGTGGGTGGGTGGAGTGTGCTGAGCTTTCATCAGCTCAGCCCCCTGGACTTTAGCTCATTTCCCCACAAGCTGGACAGACTCAGAGTTTGATCACACCTACATTCCCCCCCCTCCCCCGGTCTGTTTCTGTGGGTTCCCCCTCCGTTTCCTATGCGAGTCTAGTGTTTTGATTTACACGGTGCTTGGTATTGCTGCGGTACCTGCAGTACCTGCGATACTTGCCTGTGCCTTCTGGACTTTGCCCATTCAGAGGATACATCGATACAGAAACTAAAAAACCCGACCTCAGGGCGAGAGAACAGCGCGACGGGGACGGCGTCATGCAAGTCCAGCGCTGAAGAAGTGGAGCAAAGTCAAGGCGGGTGTGCATCAAACCTCGCGTGTGATAACGGCCTCAAGCTGCATGGAGTTTGGGCCAGTTTGCATATTTCCCAGGGTTTTTTTTTTTTTAAAAAAATGTGTATATACACATTTGCACAAATTATACAAATGTGCAAATTATACATTTGCACATTTTTAAAAATGGGAAAAGTTGTCAGATTTTGGGAAAAACTGACAGCTTAAACATCTCACAGATTTAAACCAAGTTGGGGGTGCCCCAAATGGGTCAGATTTCCCAGGGACAGAAATCATTAGCCCAGCCCAGAGACCAGCATTTGCTCTTCCAGGAGTTGACTGCCCTGACTGCAGCTTTGGCCTGCCCTCTTAGGGTGTTGTTGTTCCACCCTCCAGGCAGTGCTAACGCCAATATACTAGTAGCAAATTCATTCTCGCTGTGTGGATCCTCATGTAGGCCAAATGGACCCATCCATGCACAAGGGGGAGGTTTCAGCAGGGCTGGCGAGGCCCCAATTTTTGTAGAAGCATCAAAATCTTTAGAAAATATCCCTACGGTGGGGAGGGACGACCACAAAAGAGCCCAATGAGGACAAGTTGTAAGATATGAGAATTCTTGCATCGTTTCCCCCCATGGGTGGGAAAGCAGCTGGGGGGATGAATTTGATCAGAAAAAAGGGCCGGAGGATCAGGGCAACACCTCCTCCTCCCCCCCCCCCCACTGCTGCTGTTTTTCTCATCAAATGAGGACCCTCTGCAACTTGTGCCTGCCTTCCAGTTTCAAAGAAAAGCCAGCATTGGCCGGGAGACCCTCCTGTGTCCTGTCTCTTCTGGCGCTGAGTTGCTTGCATCCCTACACAGTACAGAAGGCGGATAAACTGCATGCAGGAGACAAGCAGAATTAGTTTTAGCCTCCTTTTCAGATTGGTGGCTTCTGTCTCCCTTTAAACTTCTAATGAAACGAGGCACATCATGTTCCATCAGAAGATGAACCATTCCTTGAAAAGACAGGACTTCAGGTGATACCTTCATTTTGTGCCTTTTGAGCGAGAAACAGATGGCCCAGGTGTGTTTTCAAGAGGCATTTTTATAGACCACAATGCCAGATGATTGAAGAATGGTAGCTGAATTGCCAGAAATCAATGGCCATCTTGGGATTATTATGGCCTTGTAAGAAAACAGAAGCTTCCAAGCAAGTGTGCTGATTACATGCAAAGGCTTAACAATACACAGTGGGAAATTTGCCATTCTGTGTGAGGCCCGTGAAAATGAGCGCTGCCCCAAACGCTCCCATCTTATAAGAACATGTGAGGCGGGTCCGGTCTGATCTCATCTCCCGTGAAGTGGAGGGTGCAGTGAAGCTAAGGCAGAGCAAGAGCTGAAGTTGGAGCCACAATGAGTCGACCTCCTGGGAGCTTGCCAGCCCTTCGCCAGGGCCAGTCAAGGTGTGGTCCAGAACAGGCACAGGGCAGGCAGCACGGATCAGAGTGGCTGAAGCAAGCACTTCGTCAAGGCAAGCTGAACTTCAAGTTCCAAAGTCACAATCGACGAAATGCTACAGAAGTTAGTAGGCAGAGTCCTCTTGCTACAAACAAGTTGGTTCAGACTGAGGAGCAAGCTTTGAGTAGGGTGACCACATGGAAAGGAGGACTGGGCTCCTGTATCTCTAACACTTGCGTAGAACAGGGAATTTTAGCAGGTATCATGTGTATGCCTGCAGCACCTGGTGAAACTCCCTCTTCATCACAAGAGCCCTGCCCTCTTTTGTATTTGGTCACTCTAGTGTAGCTCCTGCAGCTTTCACTGTTGTGATGAAGAGGGTGTTTCACCAGGTGCTGCATGCATACAAATGACACCTGCTGAAATTCCCATTTTCTCTTCAACTGTTAAAGATAAAGAAGCCTGGTCCTCCTTTCCATTTGGTCACCCTAGCTTTGAGGCCACAGCCTGGGAGTAGGGTGTGGGCAGTCAGCTGAATGGCACCTTCTAAGCACAGAACATAGCCTACCATATTCACAGAGTGATGGTGGATCAGGAAGTAAAGCACTGACAACTGACTGCTGAGAGTCCCAATTCAAGACCAGCAAGCAAGGCTGTTCTGAGGCTCAGGGAGCATCACCTGATCATTCCCTCCCCTCCCCCTTGCCCAGCTTCCGGCCACCAATGGGAGGTCACCTTTTGCCTGGGAACACCCCCAGCGTGATGCCAGAGTGAGAACAGACAGCAGAAAAGCCATGCTGACCTCACTCTGACAGGAAAAGTCAGGGTAAGTCTCTTTGCCCCACGGTGGCAGTGAATCAGCAGCTGCGTCATATAACTGGCGCAGTGCCGATTCGCAGCCACCGCAATGCAAAGACGCCATTTAGACTGCCCCCTGAAGTTGAACCCTGTGCCCTCTTTCTTATTCTGCATTATTTTACACTTCTGTGGGAATGCAGCATCCCTGGAGACCACGTCCATCCCAGCCTAGCATTGCAAGTAGTCCAACATATATTCAGCCCAAAAGTGAGCGTGTGCAACAGAGTCCTGCAGTCTATTAATAAAGAAGAAATTCAATGCAGCCTTGATGACTCACATCTATTCATCCACACTCAGTTATTGGAAGGTACGTCTCCTGTGGGCACAATCTGAGTGGCCCTCAAATCTGAAAATTGCTCCCCTTAATTGCCAGCCTTTTTAATCCCTGCTCAGCTCTTTCCAGAACCTTCCTGCTTATTGCCAGGCTCCTTCCGCAAGGCTCACACTCACTTGCCCTCAATGGCCACTGTATTTGCAAACTGCTTGGTGCCAGCTGTGCCTTCATTTGCACAATTGCCAGCTAACATTTGGAACTTTAATCAATGCTTGCCTCTAAAACTGCAGGCAGCCCTCTCATAACACCAGTATAATTGCCTCTCCAAAGGCTCTTTCATTCAGCTGTGCACTTAATGCTCTAATTCATTCATTAAACTGGCGTACAGAAAAATGTCAGATTTGGGAAATGTTGTGGCAGAGTGTATATTTATGTGGTGACTGGTTGCACAATGTCCAGGGCAGTGATGGGCAGTGTCAGGATTAACAGTGTTGGGCTCTGCCAACACAAGGTGATTTAGGAACAATCTTATTCTTGTCTAGCAGGCGTAATTCAAGGAGAGGATTGCACCATAATTGAGGATTAACAGCACTGAGTGTAAAACAACGCGATAATGGATCAAGGAACCCTATTAATCAGTTAAATGAATTCATTTTTAATGGAATCTTGATCTTTAAACCACCAATCTATAGTCAACTAAAATACTCATTAAAATAATCTTCATATGAATTCATTCTCAAACTCATTTGTGTGTTCATTCTAATTAACATCCAATAGAATTCACAGTCAAATGTCACCAACACTGCTAACAAGATAGTCAATGAAATGGGCATGCCTTAATTCAGTACACACATCTTTGGACACAATTATTCACCAAGGAACTTAATATAAATATCTCCATAGAAAATAGGTCCGTTGTGAAGTACTGTTGAAAGAATCTTTGGCTCAGCTTAACACATATTTTTCTTGGGTGTTGAAAGCTCTGTTCTGGGTGGCACCGTTATCTGGGTGAGGTGGGTGGGAAGTAACGGAAATCTAAATCTAAATCAAATTTATAGGTTATTTAAATTTCATGTTGTGATGGCCGCCACCACAGGCCTTTTGGCTGGTGACATTAGCATTTTAAAATAAAAGCAATGGTCGCCCTTCACAGAGATGCATTTTAAGCATTAACCATGCCAGGGCTGCAATCCCTGTCCATTCAAAAGTAAGTCCCTACTTTTGAAAGGGCAGGCATTGGACTGCACTGTAGTTTGGATGAAGGAGAGATGGAGAAAACAGAGGAGAGGTGATTTATCAATAAAGACTTATCTCAAATACCTTTTTCATGAATTCATAGCACCAAGGACATATTGTTTAGCCAGAGATTTCTGTAGCTTTTATCTCTTCCTATCTTGCAGACTAGTTAAGCCTGAATGTCATCATGGGTGGAAGACGCTAGGCACACTTCCTGATGGATACTGAAGATTTGATACCTAAACCACACTTGACACATCTCCGGGCCACAACACCGAGATAAACAGTTTTGCTCCCCTCCTCAGCTGGATTGACAGGAGCTGGAACTGATGTTTTATTTTTTTAAAAAAATCTTTAAAGAAAGCAGATAAAAAGTGTTAAATACATGAAGTGCTTGGCGTTGCTCATTTCCCATTAGAATTACTGGAGTGTTGAAATGGCTTTTGGAAATACCTCAGGGCTTCAAATCGATATCTCAGACAAGCAGGCATTGCCTCCAGCCAAGCCGACATATTGAAAGAAGCCGACAGCCTTAATATGCAGAATGTTCAGATGGATTTAATGCAGCCTTGGATGGCAAAGGGCAAGAAACAGGGGGGAAGGGCTTTGATTTCTGTACCAGCCATCTTCAGTCAGGGCCAGCAGAAACGTTTGGGCCACCTGCAGTGCAAGAGTGCAAGACAGCCCACGAAATGCCCAGCGCAATACGAGGCACATCTGTCCCAACAGTGGCCACAAATGCAGCCAAAACCTCCCCCACCCTGTGTGTGTGTGTGCGTGACATTCTAGGTACCTTTTAAAAAGGGTTAGTCCAGCCTACTGTCTGGGAATGATGGGAATTGCAGTCCAACTCATCTGGAGAGCCCAAGGTTGGGGAAGGCTGGATTAGACCACCTCATGGAGGGCAGGCCTGTCAGTGAATAAATACGATACACAGCCAAGACTAGGCTGACAACCGTTACCCAGAGGACCTTCCCTTCTGCCGCTCCCAGACTGTGGAATGACCTGCCGGAGGAGACTCGTCAACTTAACAGTCTTTTAGAATTTAAGAAAGCTATAAAGACTGTTCTCTTCCGGCAGGCATATCCAGTGTAATTTTAGAGTGTTTTAAGGGTTTTTAGGATGTTTTTAGGATGTTTTAGGATTTTTTATGCAGTTTTAATAATATGTGTTATGTTTTAATCAGTTTTATGTATTTTATCATGTTGTTGTTCCCCGCCTCGATCCAGACGGAGAGGCGGGTAAGAAATAAATTGTTATTATTATTATTATTATTATTATTATTATTAATAAGGAAATACGTTGTCCTATTTTGCCAAATCAATGGATTGTTGCTTTGGTGTCTGTATCTGTAGCGACAATGGATCTCTGGTAATGCCTCATTGAGCAAAAACCTCTTGTTTTGTGTCTGTTGGACACCATGATGTCGCTTTGTTAAATCAGCTAATTGCTGGAGCTAATCCTTCTTTAACCATTTGTTTTGGCAATTCCCAATAGTTGCTTCTTTCTGGCAGAAGGTTATTATATGGATAAACTTTGTATTGGAACTCTCTTTAATATTTACTGATGGACATGTCCTTTTAATTATCCTCTTGCTTCCTGGAGGTTAATGCATAGTCAGCGCAAATAGATTCTCCACATCCTTTGGACAGTTAAATGACTGATATCACAACATTGGAAGCTTAATCTCACAACTTCTATAATGCATAATGACCTCATAATGCTTTCAATGTCTGAACTTCATATGCATGTATGGAAATAGGTATATTTATATTTATAATGCTAGTTTTTCTTTTCCTCCTTTTTTAGTTTTGTATTGTTGAAAATGTGCAATAATCTCTCTCTCTCTCTCTCTCTCTCTCTCTCTCTCTCTCTCTCTCTCAGTGGCCAACAAGTCCCAATGGAAAGCCCACAAAGACGATATGAGAGAAAAAGCACCCTCCTGCCCATGTTCCCCAGCAACTGGTGTCCATAGGCATACTGCCTCTGATACTGGAAGTGGCATATGACCATCAATACTAGAGGCCACTGATAGCCTTCTGCTTTATGAATTTATCCACCCTCCTTTTAAAGCCATCCAAATTGGTGGCCATCACAACGTCTTGTGGAAGTGAATTCCACAGTTCAACTAGGCGCTGTGTGAAGAAGCCCTTCCTTTTATGTGTCCTGATTCTCCCACCCATCAGCTTCATGGGATGTGACCCCTTTGGGTTCTAGTATTATGAGAGATGGAGAAAAATGCCTCCCTCTCCATTTTCTCCACACCAGGCATCATGATCATTTCCATGTATCTTCGTCCTCGTGTTTTGTATATGCCGGTGTGACTTACAAGCTGCCTAGTGTGGAAGAGGGGATCAGAGGGTGGTGTCCCAGTGATGGGATGTTCTGAATCAGCCCCCCCTCGGCGGTCCTTTGCGGCAGCGCCATCTGCCCCTGACTTGCTGCCTCCTGCTCTGGCGTTCCCAGCAGGCCCACTTGTTCCTTGGCAGCCCTGGGTCCAAGCCAGCTCTGCTTAATAAAATCCCATTCATTTTAATGCATTAATTATATCACAGCAGTAACCTGAGACACAAATGAACTTTATTGCAGAAATGTGGGACATGAGCCGCGCTGCTTCCTTTTAACAAATTAATTGTATCAGGGAATTGTTGCATATAGTAGAATAAATCTCCAGTTTAATCATCCTGCTCATTGTTGGAGAGTAATGAGCTGTGGGTGCATTTGTCTCACTGTATCTCAGCCACTTACAAAGTCATGACAGGGAACTAGAGCCTGCCTCTTGCGCTCTTTGTGATGGCTTCTTCCTGGTCAGCCTTTTCTCCTTTGGAAAGATCTCGGAGCAGCACAAGTGTAGATGAGAGCAAAGCCATGAATTTCAAATGCTGCTTGAATGCTAATAATAATAATAATATTTATTTATTTATTTATTTATTTATTTATTACCTGCCTCTCCCTTTGGATCGAGGCAGGGAACAACATTAGTACAATACAATATAGATAAAATACATAAAATTGATTAAAAGAGCATGTAAAGCAATGAAGACATCTTAAAATTTTAGGGTTTAAAATTCATCTAGGTAGGCCTGCCGGAAGAGGCTAGTCTTTAAAGCTGCCTTAAACTCAGAGAGAGTGTTAAGTTGACGAATCTCCTCCAGCAGCAGCCACTCCAGAGTCTGGGGGCAACAGAAGAAAAGGTCCTCTGGGTAACACTCGTCAGCCTAGTTTTGGCTGACTGAAGTAAGTTCTCCCCAGAGGACCTGAGTGTGCAGGGCGGATTGTATGGGAGAAGGCGATCCTGCAGGTAACCTGAACCCAAACCATGTAGGTCTTTAAAGGTAATGACCAACACTTTGTACTTTGCCCGGAAACTAATTGGCAGCCAGCAGAGTGATATAGCTGGAGTTGAGTGCCCCTGCGCACGCAAGGGCTAAGCATACCTGCCCAGAAGCTTGCAGCCCACCCCTTGGCTTGGGTCTCCAGGAAACGCACCAGAGACATTGGTCCTTTCAGCAAATGGGTGATCCAGATTTCTGGTTGTTTAAAATTATTGTGTAAAGCTACAAATTACAACCATAATTTGTGCAAATGGCTTTTTACTCAAAAGAAAAACCAAAACGAAACCTGAAAAAGTTCTCTATTTTGGGAACAAATTCCCAGCTCAGCTTGCAAATGCAAGCTGAGTTGTGGGCGCCGTGGGAATCCATCAGGTCCAAATAGGGCCAGATTTCCTGGCAGTGGACATTCCTAATACAAATGCTTTATAGTAATACAACCCCCCCCCCCCCCTAAAAGGTTACAGGATGGAAATGTTTGCTCATTCAGGGAGAGTTCAGGGAGAATGGCCTTTGACTTCATGACATCATCATCTATGTAGCTAAATCAGATTGGCTACATATCAAAAGAAAAAGGGGGTGATACTAAAATATCAAAAAGTGGAAAGAGGAGAGGATCTTCAAACAGGCACAATAACTAAACTTTTGTTGAGTCACTCAATGTCTTCCAACAAAATCTTTATCACGATGACTATTTGATGTCCTTATGTTGCACAAATGGGCTCTCAAAATTTCCCTTCCAATGTGTGGGCAGAAACTTTACACAGTATTTCTCCAGTCATCCAGCACTTCACCCGTCTTCCACTTAGATCTTTATTTCACTGCAGGGGGGGGGGGGGGAAGTCCTGTTTTTCCAATGAGGAAGATCAAGTATTTCAGAGTTCAATGAATACACAGCTGATTCAGAAAGCCGGCGGTGATATATGGGTAGAATGTAGAAAACAGGGTAAGGAACATAATTAGACAAGAGTTCCTGCTCTGAGTTTGTATCTATTTACAACAATGGCAACTCTTCAAGATACACAAGGACAGAAGATAGAAATAACAGACTGTATACCTAACTCTCTCGCCAAGAGATCTTAAACAGAGGGTTTCACCCACTTGGTGTAAGCAAACGATATTCCCTTTTGTCCTCTTTTGCTATAAACAAAACCACAAACATGTATTTCCTCTGATAACAAAACACACCTAAAGCTACAGGACAAAGCAGTACACAGAAGAGTGCAGAACCCTTTTCAGGGTTCCTACTCAGCATTTCCAAATAGCTCATGCTGTGGTTGCTCGATAATTAAACTCTCAAGTACACAAATGGCTGAAATCATTTTTCGTATCTGCGGAGGCCGTCTCGAGGCAGAGTTGGCCCAGCTCAAGGTGCCTGAGGCCGAAGCGTCCAAAGGTCCCTCCTCCCCATGGGGATAAGAATGGGTCAGTGGGGAGGGCAGGTCACGGCCCCCCAAATGTTGTTGCAATGCTCATCAGTGCTCTTGATCAGCAATGCTGGCTACACCGGAAGGGAGCCACAGTCTAGCAACATCCGGAGGGCCACAACTTGTCCATCTCTGTGCTAAGCCATCAGTTAGCAATAGGTGGATGAGCCTCCTCAGGCTCCTCAGCTTCCCTTCTCTTCCTAGGGCATGGCTGCATGGAAGCAATGGGAAACATCTGCATCCACTTTTAAACTAGTCAGAATTTCCCATTTCATAAGAACAAGAAACACTAGTTAGTTTAAGCCAGGAATAGGGAACCTCCACGCACATCTTCTGCTATTATCTCTTGGCTCCTGCTTCCACTTCTGCTTCCACAGACAGAGCTAAATCCAGGCTACGTGCATGGTCTTCAGAGGGAGTGCAACCCAGATTGGGAGATTTCCCCACCTGCAGCATTTATGTCTTTTCCTGGGGGAAGGGGGGCAGCACAGGGGCAAGCAGAAGATAACTGCAGCTCAACCCAACGGGCCTCAATTATCCATCAGCCTCTCAATTGAAGACAAGCCTCAAACTCAGTTTAGTTGCTGGAAGCCATGGTTGTTTCTACTGATCTGCCGCAGTAGCATTCCTGCCTGCTCCTGGACCCGGCTTTGACTATTCTTCAACCCGGAATGACAGTGACCATTCTTCATCGAACGACATTTATCTGGTTTGGTTTGCCTTGGCTTCAGACAGATATCTTTGGCTTATTGACCTTGGACTCTTTAATTTATTTATTTATTTATTTATTTATTTTATTCCATTTATATACTGCCCCATAGCCGAAGCTCTCTGAGTGGTTTACAAAAATTAAAAACATTGAACATTAAAAACACAGATGTACAAAATTTAAAACCATAAAGCACAAAAACAAGTTATAATTACAAAATCCTTTAAAACAACAATTCTGGGTCAAAGCACAACAACAACACAAAACCCTCATCATATGCTGATAAATGCCTGGGAGAAGTCTTGACCTGGCACCAAAAAGATAACAATGTTGGCGCCAGGCGAGCCTCATCAGGGAGATCATTCCATAATTGGGGGGGGGCACCACTGAAAAGGCCCTCTTTAGCTGCTGCTTACCTCTGAACTCCCGTGATTTATGACAGGTACCCCACAGGCCAAATGCCATGGGAGCAACACAGAATTGTCCACCACCACCACCTTCTGAAACCTATCTGCCAAGTGTAAGTACAGCTGCTGTAACACCATGCCCCCTAAATTCAACCTAGCTAAGCAATCCAGAAGGATACCATAGTCAATGGTATCAAAAATTACTGAGAAGTCCAGGAGAACTAATAGGATCATACTTTCCCTGTCCATTCCTGGTGTAAGTCATCCACCAGGGCACCAAGGCTGTTTCTACTCCAAAACCAGACCTGAACCTGGACTGGAATGGATCCAAATAGGCAGTATTCTCCAGGACTCCCTCAATTTGTGAAGCCACCACTTGCTCAAAATGGAAGATTAAACACAGGACAATGATCACAGATGGTAGAATCTCAGTTTGGTTTTCCAGGAGGGGCCTAACCAGCACCTCAGCCTTCCAAGAAGCTTGTCCATGTTCTCAGGCTGCACAAGTTGAAAAGTATTCACAGCAAGAAGACTAGACAGTGTCCTAGCTACATCTATTACTAGAAGCCAGCATGGATTTGTCAAGAGCAAATCCTGCCAAACTAATCTGATCTCATTTTTTGATTGGGTAACCTCCCTTGTGGACTGTGGGTATGCTGTGGACTTAATATATCTTGACTTCAGCAAAGCTTTTGACAATGTGCCCCAAGGCATTCTCATTAGCAAACTAACTAAAAGTGGGCTAGATGGAACAACTATTAGGTGGATCCACAGTTGGCTACAGAATCAGACTCAAAGAGTTCTTATCAATGGTACCTTCTCACACTGGGGGGAGGTAATGAGTGGGGTACCACAGGGCTCAGTCCTGGGACCAGCGCTCTTCAACATTTTTATTAATGACATGGATGAGGAGGTTCAGGGAATGCTTATCAAATTTGCAATGACACAAAATTGGGTGGGATGGATCACTAATACCCTGGAAGACAGAAACAAACTTCAAAGTGATCTTGCTAGGCTGGAGTGATGGGCTGAAAATAACAGAATGAAATTTAATAGAGATAAATGCCAAGTTCTACACCTAGGAAAAAGAAACCAAATGCACAGTTATAAGATGGGGGGATACTTGGCTCAGCAATACTACAAGCGAGAAGGATCTTGGAATTGCTGTAGATCACAAGCTGAATATGGCTGCAAAAGAAGCAAATGCTATTTTGGGCTGCATTAATAGAAGTATAGCTTCCAAATTGTGTGAGGTACTGGTTCCCCTCTATTCAGCATTGGTTAAGGCTCATATTGAGTACTTTGTCCAGTTCTGGGCACCATGCTCCAAGAAGGATGCAGACAAGCTGGAGGGGTTTCAGAAGAGGGCAACGAGGATGATCAGGGGTCTTGAAACAAAGCCCCACGAGGAGAGGCTGAAAGAACTGGGCATGTTTAGCCTTGGGAAGAGAAGCTTGAGGGAGACATGATAGCACTCTTCAAATACTTGAAAGGTTGTCCCACAGAGGAAGGCAGGATCTCTTCTCAATCATCCAGAACGGAATAATGGGCTCAAGTTACAGGAAGCCAGATTCCTGCTGGACATCAGGAAAAACTTCCTGACTGTTAGAGCAGTATGCCAATGGAACCAATGACCTAGGGAGGTAGTGAGTTCTCCCACACCAGAGGCCTTCAAGAGGCAGCTGGACAACCATCTGTCAGGTATGCTTTGAGGTGGATTCCTGCATTGAGCAGGGGATTGGGCTCGATGGCCTTATAGGCCCCTTCCATCTCTACTATTCTATGATTCTATGCCTATGTTCATAGTTACAGAAGACCATGTGTATCCACATGTGTTGGTCCCAGAATAATTTGATGCACACCTATGGTTGTTATGGTGGCCATGAAATCCCAAGCTGCCCCCAGAGTAGGTAGCTTCAGCATGAACATTAAAGTTCTTCAAGACCATCAGCCTCAGGGTCTAAGAGTAATTCTAAGACCTGCTTGGGAAGGGAGATTGTTGGACAGTAGGAGAGATGGTACAGTCCTGCTTGTGGAATTCCCATTGGGCATCTGGTTGGCCATTGTGTAATCAGAACGTGAGACTAGCCAGACCTTTGGTATGATCCAGCATTGGGGCTCTTCTTACATTGATATGATCTAACCCTGTCAGAGTTCCAGCATACACAAGACCCACTGATGGAAGACTCTGGAAAAGTCTCCAGCATCTAATGGCAAACTAGCTGTGAAGGCTCTCCCTCCCAAGATAGCTCAGTGCTTTCTCCTCTTCAGGGTGACCTTCTCTTTTATCCTTGGCCAATAGAGAACTTTAAAGCTGATTTTTGTTGACATGAGCAAGCTCACAGCTGCAGCATCTTGGAGCATCTAATACACATCTCGTCATCCCAAACTCTTGATTCCACCACAATTAAGTCACAGAGTCTGCAGTCTGCTGCGTCATCACTGTAATTTAATTAGCTCCAATGCAATTTGCTCACAAGGTGTATGTGTGTGTGTGTGCGTGAAAGAGAGAGAGAGAGAGTTTGTGAGTTAGTGAGCTTAGATGGCAATACAAGTTTGCTTTAAACAACTGCTTAAGAAAAAAAATACCAGCAAATATTTGCTGTGAATGACCAGAGATGAATTATACTGAGCCTATCTACACTACTGCTTTAAAATGGTTTTAAATGGTTTGGAACGGTTTATAACAGTTTTGAGAACTGTTGGGGCCCAGGACACACTCCATATACAGTTTTCAAAGTGTTTTATCCTGCTTGTGTAGATAGGCTCATTGTGACGGTTGCCTGTTCATCTAGAATGAATTCCAAATAATGTTTCTCAAATATAGAATGGGCAGTCTAAAAAATAAAATAAATAATATATATATATATATATATATATATATATATAGTATATATAGTAAGGCAATATGCTTGTCAGGTCCCCTGGTCCCTCAGGCAAGCACACATTCTGGTAAACTGACACAAATCAGTGAGATCGTCTTTATGGCAGGAAATCTCACAGCAAAAATGTAATGGTCACATGCTTTTGAAATCACATGGCTGCTATTCAGTAGCTATAGGCTCTAAGAAATCCCAGAACAGCCAGATGCTAGGTCACTACAACCACAGCTGAGATCCTCATCAACGTAGTTTGCCCATCACCGTCTTCACGGTTCCGAAATCAGGGGAAGTTCAATCCACACACAGGTTCCAAACTCAGACAAGGAATGGGGATGATTCCTGGCATTATCCCTCAGGCAATCAAAGGGGCAAATTCTCGAAAGGCCTAAACAAAACAATACCCATTGAGAGTTAGTCCAAATTTTAATCTCTTGTTGATAACGCCACCCTATTTATTTATTTATTTATTACATTTGTATACCGCCCCACAGCCGAAGCTCTCTGGGCGGTTTATATAGGATTAAAAACAATTAAAAACAATATACAAAAATTAAAACAGCAAAAACATACAACATATACACAATCTATACATTTAAAACCACATCAACACTTCAAAAACTACAAAAACAAAACAAAACAAAACAAACCCAGGCTCCTCAGATATTGCCAAATGCCTGAGAGAAGAGGAAAGTCTTGACCTGGCGCCGAAAAGATAACAATGTTGGCGCCAGGCGGGCCCCGTCGGGGAGATCGTTCCACAATTGGGGAGCCACCACAGAGAAGGCCCTCTCTCTTGTTGCTGACCTCCGAGCCTCCCTCAGAGGAGGCACTCGGAGGAGGGCCTTAAATGTTGAACGTAGTGTTCGGGTAGGTTCACGTCGGGAAAGGCGTTCCATCAGGTATTGTGGTCCCAAGCCGTGTAAGGCTTTATAGGTTAAAACCAGCACCTTGAACCGGGCTCGGAAACATACAGGCAGCCAATGCAAGCGGGCCAGAGTAGGTCTTATATGTTCGAACCTACTGGTTCCAGTTATCAATCTGGCCGCTGCATTTTGCACAAGCTGCAGCTTCCGAACCACCTTCAAAGGCAGCCCCACGTAGAGTGCATTGCAGTAATCTAACTTGGAGGTTACCCTATCAAGACCTATCTAGTCCAAGGGAGAAGAGGCACAAAGAGTCCAGAGCCTCCACTTTTGCATTGGGATCTCCACGCCGCATGAGTCCAGGCAGAGGAAAGTCCAAAAGTCGTAGATCAATCCCAGTCTGTCGGTAGACTGAGCTGACAAGGAACAAAGACACACACCCCACAGCAAACATGAGTTCAAGTCTATGAAAAGTCTCACAGTACTTTTCATGGCAAATCCTTCGCAATCCAAAGTTCCAAGTAGGAGAGTCTGGCAGTTTGATGCCAAATGTTTGCAGCAAGGCGGCATCAAAAACAAAAGAGGCCTATTGGGTTTTAAAGCAAAGATCAACAGGCCCTTTTTGCTGCTGCCACTGTGCCACCAAAATTCAGCAGCAAATTGCCCAATTTTGGCAGCAAATTGCTTCTTTTTCTTTTTACTTCAACTGCCAGAGGAACAAATTTGGTGGAAGCAGCAGGGGGCAGTGGTTAGGGTACATAGAGGGGGAGGGGGCATGCCATCCACAGGGCGTGTGTTGCCTCGTTAAACAAACAACACATGGATGGCAACCTCACCGTGGCTCCAATATGTCACGGATGTGGAGGGTGGCATGTTTGATCAAGGTATTCTATGCAAGATTGTTATGGAGACAGAACAGTTGATATATTCTTCCCATCTCTGCTGTTTTTATTAAAGCTTCAGGAAGCGAGTTCACTTTTACTTTCATCAGTGTTTCTGGGGTGAACGCATCCTTTGAGCTGGAATTGTTTTCTTCCTCGGCTGCTCAGGATGCTTGCTTGCTTGCTTATGTGTGTGTGTTTGAGGGTGTTTTGTTTTTGTTTTTTCCAGATGCATTTTGCTCTAGTAAGTTTTCATTATGGCTTTTATCAGAGGTATCAATCTCCCGGCTGCTGTTATCGCGATGGCTTTTCATTTTCTGAAGTAATGCTAGAAAGGGCATTTATTGCTCTTCTCCTAGTTATATTTCCTCCTTTATTCATTTCTCACTTAGACGAGAACAGAATATGGTAGGATGAAGGATGAGGGCAGGAGGATTCAACAAGAAGGGGAGAGCAAGAAGGCAGCCGTCACATGACATTGGCCAATGTGGCCCTGCGGAGATCAGATTGGAAGAAGAGGCTCTCCTAGGGCCTTGGCATGCTGTGGCACTCAAAAGAGACACTCCTTCCAACCCAAGGAGGATGCCAGTTACTTATACCTCTTCTTCTTCTGCTGCTGCTGCTCCCTCCCACACAAAAGCTGTGGGGAGGAATGGGTCTTCTCTTGTTGTCACATACCAGTTGCTCTAGGACGACAGAGGGCCTTGAATGTCCTGTGGCAGCAGAGCAGAGAGGCCCAGAGACGACGGCGCGGCCCTGGATTGGTGTAACAAAGTGGAAAGGGGTCCAAGTTCCACAGAGATGCAAGCACGAAGGCCAATAGAGCGGAATCCAGCCCTTCGGCAGCTCCTCCACATGTTGCAGCCCAAGTGAGCCCTTCTAGCAGCCTTCCCCAACATGGCATCTTTCGTGGGCCATGCTGGCTGGGAATGATGGGAGCTGTAGCTCAACACATCTGGAGGGCTTCTGGTTGGGAAAGGCTGCCTCATCTACTCTGAGCAGGACGGATGCTGTCTAGAGCTGTATGGTGGGAGATGCGAAGTGCTTGAGGGTCAGGGCTGGCATAGCAGCTGTGCCGAGGAGTGTTGCTGGAACCCTCCTGGTGTGCCTGTTCCAGGAGTGGCAGTCTTGGTAGTGGGCTGATATCCTAGGGCTTCCATGCTCCTTGGCTGCAGGATCTGGACCATCAGCCCCCGCAAGAGCAGGAGACAACCTGTCCCCTTCTTCAGGGGGTTCCTCCAGAGCGTGTCCTTCAGGTGGGCTTGGGTCCTTCGGTGTCTCCGGCTTTTCTGAATTGCCCTCTTCCAGCCTTGATTGACAAGGAGATTTCGTAATGGCTTCCTGTTGTGCCTGCCTGCCAGCAAGGGTGGAGGAGAGTAATGGTGGAGCCCTACCTTCCAGCCCCTAGGAGACCCCTCAGGGCAAAGTATATATGCAGTAGTGCGTTCTGCAGATGGTGCAGGCCAAGCACCGGATAAATCTCGTGGAAGTGGGCAGCGCGGACGGATCCTTAAGACCGCATTAACAACATACACATTAGTTGATTTAGGAGACTGCGCAGGTCAGTTCTTTCTCTGAAGGGGTTTTCTCCTTTGCAGTCAAGGAGACCTGATTACCATTATACTGCCTCTCACCAAAAGTGCCTTGTTACATTTAACTGCAGTGCAGTTTTGCATCTCAAGTTTCTTCCTTTTGGTGTATTAAACATTGTTCTAATCTTGGCTCAGGAACAGACGTTCCAAATTATTGCCTGATCTATGACATCAAGATAATTTCTTCTGACACTCAAGTAATATATGTGTTGGTGTCGAGGTATGTGGTGACTTTCTCTCCTCGTAGGGAACCTAAGTTTCTTTGCCTTTGCTTTCCCCCAAGCTGCATGCGTCATGAACTTCTGTTCACGTAACCATGTATCCTGGAACAAAACCTTCTGATTTGCATACATATTGAAGGACAGGATCAGAGGTTCTGATTAAGCCAACTAGAGCCATCAACCTGCAGGAGAAGGAGGCCTGCTGCCAGGGGAGGAGAGGAGTGTGCCCGCCTGCCTGCCTGCCTCCTGGTCTTCGCTGCTGCCACCACCACCACCACCCTCCAGAGGATTTCAGCCTGGCAGACTGCCACTCCCTGCAGGACCAGGCTCCTAGGTACTGAGCCAGCTGCTGTGGACAATTACATCAGTCCCCCTCCCTTCCTGGGAGGGATATTTAAGCTGCTGGCTGAAGGGGCCTGGGAAAGCCATCAACCCGCAGGAGAGGGAGACTTGCTGCCAGAGGAGGAGAGGAGTGCGCCCGCCTGCCTGCTGGCTTTTTGTTTTTGTCTTTGGTGTTTGTTTGTTTGTTTTTTCCCCTTTCCCCAGGCTTGAGCTATGTGCCTGGGAGGGAGGATACAGGGCCAGGTGGGGGGAATCTGAGGGGAGCACAATTGGGGTAGTGACGGGTAGAGGGAGATATGGCGTTGTGAGGAGGACTTGCCAGGTTAGGGGAACAAGGCCCAGACAGTTAATGGCTGTGCCTTCTTCCGGTCCCCCTCACATCCACAGGCTTGTTGGTTGCCTTATCAGCCAGCCCTCAGGCCTCCGGGTGCTGCTTTTAAATGCCAGATCAGTGCATAATAAGATCTCCCTCATCCATGACTTAATTGTGGATGAGGCAGCCGATCTGGCATGTATAACCGAGACCTGGGTGGGAGAGCAGGGAGGAGTTAGTCTCTCCCAGTTATGCCCACCGGGGTACTTGGCTCAGCATCAGGGTAGACCTGAGGGCCGGGGAGGGGGGTTGCTGTGGTCTATAGGAATTCCATCCCCCTCTGCAGGCTCCCTGTCCATGTGACTACTGGTCTGGAGTGTTTGCACCTTGTGTTGGACCAACGGGACAGATTAGGGATTCTGTTGGTGTACCGCCCACCCCGCTGCTCAACAGACTCCCTAGCTGAGCTGACAGAGGTGGTCTCTGGTGTACTGTTGAGGTCCCCCAGACTCTTGGTTCTGGGGGATGTCAACATTCATGCCGAGGGCACTTTATCTGGGGCAGCTCAGGATTTCATGGTCTCCATGACAACCATGGGACTGTCCCAACATACCATCGGCCCGACGCATGTAGCAGGGCACACTCTAGACCTGGTTTTTTCAACTGGACATGGAGATGGGGATCTGAAAGTGGGGGACTTTACATCAACCCCTCTGTCATGGTCAGATCACCACCTGCTGAGGTTTAGACTTACAGCGGCTTTTCCCCTCTGCAAGGGTGGGGGACCCATTAAGATGGTCCATCCCCAGAGGCTAATGTATCCAGATGGTTTCCAGAGGGCTCTGGGGAGTTTTCCGGCTGATAGGGCTGGCTCTCCTGTCGAAATCCTGGTTGATCTGTGGAATGCAGAAATGACCCGGGCAGTTGACACGATTGCTCCTGAGCGCCCTCTCCTGTGTAGAGCTCGAACAGCTCCGTGGTATACCCCGGAGCTGAGAGTGATGAAACAAAACAGGAGACGGCTTGAGGGCAGATGGAGATGAACTCCTGATGGATGCAATCAAACACTGGTAAGTGCTTATGGTAAGCTGTATTCAGGGGCAGTGAGGGCAGCAAAAAAACAATACTTTGCTGCCACTATTCAATCATCAACCTGCCGCCCAGCGGAGCTTTTCAGAGTTGTCCGGGGGCTTTTACATGCTGGCCCCAAGGACATGGTAGAACCATCTGAGGCCCGCTGTAATACATTTGCTGGGCACTTCCAGAATAAAATCTCTGGCATCCGTCAGGACTTAGACTCCAGTGTTATAGCAGATGAATCTAGTGAGGTATCCAGAGCACAGGCTTGTCCTGTTTTCTTGGATGAGTTTCAGTTGGTGCAGCTCGAGGACGTGGACAAGGTGCTTGGACAGGTTCGTGCAACCACTTCCATATTGGATCCTTGCCCCTCTTGGCTAATAAAAGCTAGCAGGGATGGAACAACTGGCTGGGCCAGGGAAGTGATTAATGCCTCTTTGCAAGAGGGAGTGGTCCCAGGCCTCCTGAAAGAGGCGGCAGTGAGACTACTCCTAAAGAAATCTTCCCTGGACCCTGAAAATCTTAATAACTACAGGCCAGTAGCAAATGTTCCATTCCTGGGCAAGGTCCTGGAGCGGGTGGTTGCGAGCCAGCTCCAGGCACTCTTGGATGAGACTGATTATCTGGATCCATTTCAGTCGGGTTTCAGGCCTGGTTTTGGTACGGAAACAGCCTTGGTCGCCCTGTATGATGACCTATGTCGGGAGAAAGACAGGGGGAGTGTGACTCTGTTGATTCTCCTTGATCTCTCAGTGACTTTCGATACCATTGACCATGGTATCCTTCTGGGACGACTGGCTGAGTTGGGAGTGGGAGGCACTGCATTGCAGTGGTTCCGCTCCTACTTGGGGGGTCGGCTCCAGAAGGTGGTGCTTGGGGGACATTGCTCGGCCCCGTGGATTCTCCAGTATGGGGTTGCGCAGGGGTCAGTTTTGTCCCCCATGCTGTTCAATATCTACATGAAACCATTGAGTGCAGTCATCCGGAGTTTTGGAGTGCGTTGTCATCATTACGCTGATGACACACAGCTCTATTGCTCCTTTTCAACTTCATCAGGTGAGGCTGTGGATGTGCTGAACCAGTGCCTGGCTGCGACAATGGACTGGATGAGGGCTAATAAACTGAAACTCAATCCAGACAAGACTGAGACACTGTTAGTGGGTGGTTCCGCTGACCGGATGGAGGGTGTTCAACCTGTTCTGGATGGGGTTGCACTCCCCTTGAAGGAGCGGGTTCGTAGCTTGGGGGTTCTCCTAGAACCATCTCTGTCACTTGAGGCGCAGGTGGCCTCAGTGGCACGGAGTGCCTTCTACCAACTTCGGTTGGTGGCCCAGCTACGTCCCTATCTGGACAGGGATAACCTGGCTTCAAGTTGTCCATGCTCTGGTAACCTCCAAGTTAGATTACTGTAATGCACTCTACGTGGGGCTGCCTTTGAAGGTGGTTCGGAAGCTGCAGCTTGTGCAAAATGCAGCGGCCAGATTGATAACTGGAACCAGTAGGTTCGAACATATAAGACCTACTCTGGCCCACTTACATTGGCTGCCTGTATGTTTCCGAGCCCGGTTCAAGGTGCTGGTTTTAACCTATAAAGCCTTACACGGCTTGGGACCACAATACCTGATGGAACGCCTTTCCCGACATGAACCTACCCGAACACTACGTTCAACATCTAAGGCCCTCCTCCGAGTGCCTCCTCTGAGGGAGGCTCGGAGGTCAGCAACAAGAGAGAGGGCCTTCTCTGTGGTGGCTCCCCAATTGTGGAACGATCTCCCCGATGGGGCCCACCTGGCGCCAACATTGTTATCTTTTCGGCGCCAGGTCAAGACTTTCCTCTTCTCTCAGGCATTTGGCAATATCTGAGGAGCCTGGGTTTGTTTTGTTTTGTTTTGTTTTTGTAGTTTTTGAAGTGTTGATATGGTTTTAAATGTATAGATTGTGTATATGTTGTATGTTTTTGCTGTTTTAATTTTTGTATATTGTTTTTAATTGTTTTTAATCCTATGTAAACCGCCCAGAGAGCTTCGGCTATGGGGCGGTATACAAATGTAATAAATAAATAAATAAATAAATAAATAAATACAAATGGCATGGATTTCACAAAAGAAAGATATAGGTTTTTGGATTTAATTTTGTGAGATAGATCACTATGAAGGCCACCTCACAGATGAAGGTGTGAGGGACATGCCAACTTGACTGAAGCTACCGTGAATTTGAAGACAGATCTTCCGAGTCCAATGATATGGCTTTATTTATTTATTTATTTATAATATTTATATGCTACTCTACATCTTAAATAGATGCTATGGTGGTGAACAATAAAAGATAAAAATTAGTGAAACGCCATATCAAACATTTTATTTTTTAAAACAGAGCACCAATAAAGACCGTGACTGGTGAATCAAGGAAGGCTTCTTGTTGTCAGGCGCTGCCCCTTTTCAGCCTGCAACTCCTTCATTGAGGGAACTGCACGGGCTGCCTATTCGCTACCAGGCCAGGTTTCAGGTTCTGGTCCTAGTGCATAAAGCCCTAAACAACTTGGGACCAGGATACCTGAGAAAGAGCCTTCTCCCTGATCAACCTGCCCAGTCACTGAGGTCATCAGATGGCATGCCACTGCCTGGACCTATGGCCCAACTGGAGTCCACCAGGAAAAGAGCCTTCAGTGTAGTGGCCCCCTTTCAATGGAAGATGTTTTCAGGAGCCACTAAAAACCACACAATGTTGATGCTTGCCTGCACTGCAGAGGCAGGGATTTCCATAGAAACGGCATTCAGGGCTTAGAGTCTATTTATACACACAGCAACATCGTGGTGTACAGCTTCTCCTGGACTGTTCCTCTTCAAACTGCAGGGTAGATGTCCACCTTGTGTGGATGCTCCCTCCGAAAAGAAAAATAGCCCATCCTGCATATACAAAACTAGCAGGTCAGGGAGACCTTTGTGGCTGTCATGCTACATTTTCTAATGGGGTGGGTGGGGGAGAGAGAGAGAGAGAGATCAGCCAAACCTGAGACTCCCACCCCACTCGCTACTAGTCTTTGGATGCCTCTACAAGAGCGATTTAAAGCTCTTTCAAGGTGCATTACAAATTTTACCTCTACAAGAGCGGAGCGCAAATCGGGGGGCAAGGCGGTTTTTATTTCTGATTATTTGCATTTTCGAATGCACGTTAAATAGCGAGTTTTAATTTGCCATGGGAGTTAAAGTGCCTTATGGTCATGTAAACATGCGATTCTCTGCATGTAAACAACTTTAAAGCGCATTTCATATAGCCTGTAATGCACTTCACCGCCTCTTTTGAATTGGTATTAGGAGTAAATGCGCTTCTCCATATATGCGCATAATCGGACAACTGGGTGTCAAACCGAAATGTTATAGAGGGAGCCTTTATTTGCTGCCAAAGAAATTCCCTGCACCAAACGGAAGCATACATGTACCACCCAGGATTGGAGCTGGTTTTAGGGCTTGGAGACAGGCAAGGGATTCTTTTGAACCCCAATATTTTCCATAAGGAGGGGATCTGTACCATCCAGAGATTCCCTCTCATACCTTACCCTTTTCCCACCTGGTGGACATACCTTACCAATGGGCCTTTACATCTTTTAGTGCCGTTGGCTGAACTTATTGGTACATACAGAGTTGTTTGGAACCGTGTAACAATTATAGCAAGGTGCATCGAGCCATTTCTCTGTAGCACTTGAATTCTGCTTTAGCCTCAGGAATTATATGTCTCCAAACTTCATTAATCTGTTTTGTATCACAAGCCCACAAGGATGGCAGCAACAAAGACATTTCTCACCTGACTCAGCCTGATTTCATTTGAGATAGAGATGGTGTGTGTGTGAATGTGTGTGTGTGTGTGTGTGTGTGTGTGTGTGTGTGTGTTTTGCCCTTATGGATCTTAGCCTGCAAGAACTTGCTTTAGTTTTGTGCACATGGCATAGAAAGCATTTCTGAAATAGAGCATGGGTGTGATTTGCTTGGCATCAGAACGCCCTCCGTGCAGCCTTTCTTGCTGAGTCCACCTCGTTCTCTGCTGCAGGGAGCTTGTTACAGCTGAGATGCTGTACCAAAGGCCTCAGAGCATTCGGATTTTGTATTTAATAGATGGCAAACTACCAATTCATCTATTCTTGGTAACAGCTCCCTCAAGCTCTAGCTTCAAATAGGAAAAGATGCAAAGTATAAGCATCCAAGTGTTCTTGACATTTATTAGTTCACATTGCTTTCACCACGTTAAGCTCTCAAGTGGAGCTAACCATTTATTTATTTATTTATTTATGACATTTATAGGCCTCCCCACAACATAATGTTTTCTGAGTGGCTTAAGTAAAGAAACATGAACCAACTTAAACAGGAAATAAATATACAACCAACAGCACCATCAATACTACAAGGAACAAAACTCACAGTTGCAGCAGCCCTAGAATTAAAATGCAGTTTTTTCAGCAGGCTGGGTTGGGCTGTATGAACTGTTCCCTGCCAGACTCAGGTGGCAGGGAGTTCCTGGTGCTAAGCAGAAGCACCGGACTCCTGTGCCTGAGATTTGTACCCTGCCTCTGATCTTGTGGGTGTGGGCCATTCCCCTGAGTTACCAGCGTATGTGGCATCTGGAGAAGCTCCCTTGGGATCCTTTGCTAAGTCTTTCAGGAATCCACCCACCCCCACCCCCCACCCCCCGGTGAGATTGCCTGAAAGATTGTATCAGGAATGGAGCCTAAAGCTTTCTGACCATCATTCAGCTTTAAGTATTTTTGGAGTGCGTAACCGCTAAGCCTTTTACCGTGGGATTTCCTCAATAAAAAGAAGTCTCACTGATGTAAGTGCGTCGTGTCCGTTTGCCAGCACGTGTGAATGCTAGAGGGAACAGGCATGCGCACAACACATGGGCGGGAGGGTGCTGTTGCACCGTGTCCTGCTTGTGGGTCCCTGGTCAAGAGCTGGCTGGCCACTGTGTGAACAGAGAGCTGAACTAGATGGACCCTCAGCCTGATCCAGCCTCAGGGCTCTTCTTAACTTCTTATGCATTGTTGTATTGTTCTTGTTTATTGTATTGCATTTCTATGATGATGATGATGATGATGATGAAGATGTCACTTTTGTTACTATTTTACTAGAAAAGCAGGTTATAGCTAATAAACTAAATACAATCCCTTGGAAATACACACTCACCAATTGGTGTTCCCTTTGCAGATAAAATAGCTCAAATGTGCTCTGACTTGGAAAGCTATGGCTATGGCTAGCGTTGGTTCTGGCAGCTAGTGGGGCTCCATCTTGTCCGTTTTCGTTAGTTATTCAGTTTGTTTAACCTGAGGATCTGGAGAAGAGTCTGGGAGATGTGCTCTCGGTCCTTGCCTGGCTAAGCGAGGTCACGGTTGGGAAGCTGGGACATGGAAGCAATCATGCCTTCTTGAAGGAAGGTGATGTTCTGGCTAGGGCTGTGCACGGACCCCCCCCCCCAATTTGATTTGGATCCCAATTCGGACCTTCTGAATCCAGCCTGATGCGCTTTGGATCGATTCAGACCTGTCCCAATTCGCTTCAAATCTGTTTCTAGGTCTTCCGAATCACCCTGCCTCACTTCAGATTCGGAATTAGGATCCGGAGTGATGCACAGCCCTAGTTCCGGCATTTCTGAAGGCAGATGTGGTGAAACCCTTCTTCAATAGCTATCCTTTGACCCAGCTGATCTAAACAACCGTTGTCATTATTTAGGGAGAGCACGAGTAAATCAAGGGGCAGGCGAAAAGTGAGTGTGGGAGTAAAAGAGATGCCTCAGCTACAGGAATTTTAAACCAGGAAGTGTGAAGGAAGGCATTGCAGTGAACCTCTGGCCTTATACAGTTGCACACTTCCTGGGGAATGAACCCCCCTCCTCCCAAAAAACCCTCCATACAAACACCTCATGGCCGTGTGTGTATGTGTGTGTTGGGAGGGGTAAAGCAGAAGAGAGAGAGGAGAAGGTGCAACTGGCTTTTGGGGAGCATCTTGGATGAACCAACCGAAGCACAGCATGGGGGCTTTGGGTCTGGATAGTGGAGCATTCCCATATGATTCCCTGGAGGGGAAACAGAGCCAGGGTTTCAAGGAGTTGTTATTAAAAGGCACGATAGTCTGGCTATGGAAGGAGCAAGGGGGGGGGAAGAAAAGTGGGGGAGGACGTGGCAGCAAGCTGAGGCTGCAGGGCTGTGTCAAGCGGAGAAAGAGAGACAGAAGGGGGGAGAGACAGAGCAAGGAGGAAAGAAACAGAGGAAGGACGTGAGCAGAAAGATAAGACAGACGGGAGGAAGAAAGCAAGGGGGCTTTTACCTATCCGTGAGGAGGGAGGGGCAGAGGGATCCATGAAGGGACGTCAGGTTTCCCAGGCTGCATACAAATAGGGAATCGGCCTCAGGAGGCCAACTGGAAGCGCGGAGGAGAGGAATGCTCCATGGGGGGAAAGGGCCCGGGACGTTTCTCCTCCCCACATGCCAACTTTGGCAGGCATTTCCCCAGGGAGACATGAATCAGAACGAACAAATGAAGCGATGTGGAGTCTTTTCATGATTTGGATAATGTCTAGGTTCATTAGAAATACTTTGGAGGAAAGATGTTTGCACCTGCTGCTAGATGATGACAGAAACAACAGCAACAACAGCACAAATCTTTAGCACCGAGCTGAAAAAAAGGGAAGATATTGATTAAGCAATTTGTACTTACAACACTAGAGACTTTTACAGCCTCATCTGAGTAGCATTTTCCGGCTTAGTTGATGGTCTCTGAGAGCATCATTGACCATTCTTACCTCATTTCTGAGCTCCTTCCCTGCCGTGGTGTGTCTCTGTGTGCAAAAGAGTGCGTGCTACAACCCTCTTGGATCAGATCAAGGAGGTCCATCTAGCCCAGCTTTTTGTCTCCAGCTGTGGCCAGTCAGACCTACCAGGGAGAATGTGGAGAGGGTGAGGGATGGTGTGCCTGCCTGCCTTTGTGAGTGTCCCACGGTGTGCATGGGTGAATGGGAGTGGGGAGGATTGGGAATAGAAAGAGTGGAAGAATAAATACAAAAATGGCACTAGAAAAAAGTGGTCACATTTTCTCCACTTGTCTATACATTATGGAGATGCCTGGTTCTGTGTACATTTAATGTTACGTGGTGTGGGAAATATTTGAACATTTGGATTTAATGTCATGGCATTCTGCACCAGTGGAGTTTCATGTTGTAAACGGGCTGAAGCTTAGTGTGCTTATGTCATTGATATATAGTTAACAAATCACAAGGGCCAAAACACAAAATCAGGAAGCTCAGAGGTACCATGTGATCACGTAGGTACGAACTTAGGCCACATGTACCACTGCCGGGTTGCGTACTCCAACTTTGAAATCAACATTGATGGAAATTTCAAGAGAGGGACTCAAAAAAGAAAGAGTGACTGGCTGTCGTATTTTTATGAATTGTTGTAAACTGCCAAGAGAGCTTCTGCTATGGGGTGGTATAGAAATGTATGAATAACAACAATAATAATAAGGGCCAACACATGGCACAAGTTTCACAATTCAACAATTGTACCCCACCATCTCCCTGATTCTAACTTTCTTGCTTAGAAGAGAGGTATCAGATTGGATGGCTTCTTGAGGACAGGGCTCCCTCTGATCTCTGAATATTCACCATCACATCTTGGGGCTAGGAGCTGAAACAAGTTTGAGCCAGAAGATTGTTTTACAAGCTAATTCTTTGAATTCAAATTTGCCTATAAACATTCAGATTTGTATTCTTCTGGAGCGTGAGACACGTCGTCTGGCTACTTGGGAAGGGGTCCAGCCAGTTGTCCTCTGCACCTTCCAGAGTGCAAGCACCAGGCCTCTAAACAGAGCAAAGGTCTGCATGCAGTGTGGAGAATGTACCATTTCCTCTCCAAACCAGCGCCAAGCTTGTCATGCCAAATAACTATCACAGGGCAGAATTTTGGGCAGAGCCAGCTGGGACTTCGCTAGCCATTCCTCTGCCACTCCATTTCTGCTGGGCAGATGCCAGTGCCATGTGTCCCCCCCACCCCTGTTCCCTGGCACTTTTAAGCCATTGTCTTGGAAGCCCTTCTTCATGCTTAATTATGTAGCCATCAGGATGAAATTGTGCCCTTTTGACTTCACAGAGACCAGCAGAGTTTTCATCACAGCTTTTGGAAACCCGTCCCTGCCCAGGCACATCAGGAGAATGGCACCGGCTAATAGCACACCTGGGTGACTTGTTGTTCTCATTTGTTCCAGTGCATGTTTGAGTGAGCCCGTTGGCCCAGAGTGTCTCAGGACTGGCAGTCGGCTCTGGGGGCAAAGCAAAAAGGCCTGGACAGCATGAGAGCAGTTCCACACCAGGGACTAATTGCTCAGGCCAAGGAACTGGGCCAAACTCTTGAGGCTTGAACGGGCAGATGGAATCTATGGGTTCCTGTGGGTCACCTGACCACGGCCAGCAAGGGCTCATCGTAAGGACAGAGACCCCCTCTAGATGGATTCCGTTTGAAGCCTGGTTAGCCGATTATGCGCATATTCGCTGAAGCGCTTTATCGTAAATGCTTGTATGCAGGAGGTAATTGAGCACTCAACAGGTGACCTTACCGGTTGTTTCAAATGCGCTTTACAAGTAGTTAATGCGAAGAATCACTTGTTCACATAGTCAAAATGCGCTTTAATGGCCGGAGCAAAATAAAACTCGCTATTTAACGCGCATTCGATAATGCGCATAATCGGAGAGAAAACGCGCCTCTACGCCCGATTTGCGCTCCGTTCTTGTAGAGGTAAACATTTTAATATGCCTTGAAAGAGCTTTAAATGCCTCTTGTAGAGGCAGCCAGAGTCTCAAGACTTCCTAGCTAGGGATATACGAGACATGCAGCTCCATTCAAGTTTGGCCAGAATTTAGCCAATTTGCCACTCTCCAAACTGAACATGGACCACATGCAATGCGCAGTCAAAGGCTGTGCATTTCCGAGACTTTGATTTGTGTGTCAAAAAATGTATTTGGGAGGAAAAGAGTGTATGTAAAAATGTGTACATTTGAAAAGTACGCACACAAATGCAACTCATTTTCATGCAAATAAACAAAGCTCACAAGCTCCAACTTGGTCAGCTTGGTGTTTTAGAACATGCACAGAGAGATGTGCATAGAGTGTCCTTCTTTGCCCAGCCACATTCCTCGATGGTGGTGGTAGGATCTCCTTGTGTTAGGACTGGGCCACCAGGAATGTACATACATTTCAACCATGTAACCGAACATTGCTAATCTAATGCTTTAAAATTGGATTATTGCAGTGAGCAAAGTTGATACACGCACCAGCCAGAAGTGTGGCATTAGTGAGAAAGCAGGGATCCCGTCCTTACAAATTGGCTTCTCTTAACTCTCTGGGCTTCATTTCTAATAGCGTTATTTCCTTCTTTCTAATTAAAGGTAGAATAAAATGCCAGGAATTTGGTTCAAATTTACCTAGTTTTCTTTCCTTTCATCTCAGTTCTATCAAACTGTTTGATCCATCCACACTGGATCTTGTGTCAAAGGCTTCGGGGTGGGGGAGAGGGATCCCATTCCAATTCTTGGCCCATTTTGCAGCCCCAAGGAAAGCTTTGCCTACTCACTACACTGTAATAATCTTATTAGTACTTGGACTTGGACTTGGACTTGGATAGATGTATATCGGAGGTGGGGAAATGGGTAGCAATCAACATGTTCCTGAGCAAAGCAGCTAGAAAAGCTGGATTGAGCCTTAGGTTTTAGGTAATAGTAAAACAAGCTTCTGAAAAATTTGCTTGGTGCTAGGCCAGAAGAGAGCAAAAAAAGAATGTTTCAAACGAAAATATATGGTTTTCAAACTGTGCCTTTGAGATCTAAGTCCCAAAACCCAGTTTCTCCTTGGAATTTGCAGAAATACTCATTGAACTATGAACCTAAGACGCTTATCCTTTTGGCTTCTTGCTTCTCTGGATCTTGCTGATTTTTGGACCCTCAATGACCCACCTGGACCACCTTCTTGGACATCCCTGACTGGCTTTGATGCTTGACTCAACTGACCTGTGGATTGACCTCTAAACTGATTTTGACTCTCTCCTGCCTTCTCCTACTATGCTATTCGGAATCTCGTGTATGACCTTTGACTGGACTGGCTTCTCTCTTTGTGTACACCTAGGATTATCTAAGCCTTGACCAGGGCGCTTGCCAGCCTTGAAACAGGACTTTTGCACCACTTGTGAAGCGTACTATAAAAAGAGGGCTCTTAAGCCTAGCTCTTCAAGAAACATGCATGTAGAACACCTTGATGAAGAAACTGTATTTTTTTTTGCATGGAAAAATAGAAGAATTATTCATGGAACCTCCAGTATTTACAAGGAACAAAACCAAGCGCCATATGGGGGATCTATGGCTTAAAATAAGCATGGAAGGCATGGAATGAAAAATTGGACAAGATGCTAATCAGCCAAGGCTTCATGCAAGGTAAAGCAGACACATTGTAGAGAAGGCAGATGGACATTTATACTCTCTTGTTTGATGACCTGCTTGTATGCCATGACAATCAAAAGGATAATGCAGAAATTGTATTCCATCTAAACAAAGAAGTGGAAGCCAAACATCTAGGAGATGCCAGTTATTAATTAGGCATACAAATTGATAGGAAAGGATATGGCAAGTTATTGTCTTGGACCCCCTCTAGATGGATTCCGTTTGACGCCTGTTCCTCCGATTATGCGCATCTTCTCGGAAGCGCTTTATCGTAAATGCTTGTATGCAGGAGGTAATTGAGCACTCAACAAGTGACCTTACCGGTTGTTTCAAATGCCCTTTACAAGTAGTTAATGCAGAGAATCGCTTGTTCACATAGTCAAAATGCGCTTTAACGGCAGGAGCAAAATAAAACTCGCTATTTAACGCGCATTCGATAATGTGCATAATCGGAGAGAAAACGTGCCTCTACGCCTGATTTGCGCTCCGTTCTTGTAGAGGTAATTTTTTTTAATGCCCCTTGAATGAGCTTTAAATGCCTCTTGTAGAGGCAGCCTAGGTCAAAAACAAAAGATCCTAGATTTGGTAGAGAGCCTAGGGGTAAAAGATGCTAATTCAATGCCTACACTGATGGAAACAGATTTCCACAAATAAAAGGAACCCAGTGAGCCGCTACCAGAAAACAACCGGGATAGAGATGCTAGAGGTAACCTTCGGTACTTAGCCACAACTGCTAGTCCTGCCATAGCCACTGCAGTCTGCATATTATGCAGGAAAACTAGCTAACTCAGCCAAAGAGATTGGACTGCATTCAAAATGGTAGCAGCAAGATATCTGAAGGGAGCTGAGCTGCACACTTAAAATGAAGACTACCAACCACCAATAGCCCTAAACTAGCAGGATACTTAGATGCAGATTGGGCTGAAGGTGTTTCAGACTGCAAATCCACGAGTGGTTGTATATTTTTCTATGGAGGTGGCGCTGTAAGTTGGGCAAGCCACCAACAGGCCATGGTTGAAGTTGAATATCCATTGAAGTTGAATATATCTCACCTGCAGAAGTGCACAGACAGGTTTTATGGCTTAAGCTACTACTTGAAGACTTGGGAGTTGGTGAACCCATACTCACAGATTTGTGAGAACAGCCAAAGTTGCAAAGACACTCTCTGCCACAGAATAACAGAGCATTGCACCAAACACATTGACGTTAAACATCATATAATAAAAGATCTACAACAACCGGGGCTTGCTGAGTCACGCTGTTGTCCCATAGGAAACTTGACTCACCGAGCCATTAACCAAAGATAGTTGCCAGGACCTGGGAGAAAAACTAGGTGGACTCTGGAGCATGCAGAATTGAGAAGGGGAACGTTGGATGATAGGAACAACTCTGCCTGGTTCCGGACACTGGACGGGGATAGAGAAGATGTTGTATCAACAGCCGCTTGCCTTATTGATCCGTCTTGATGCCCTGCAACTTGATCGGTTCCGTTCTCCTTCCCCTTTGCCTCTGAAACAGGCAACATGTGCTCTCTCTCTCTCTCTCTCTCTCTCTCTGAGGGAAACAAGTAACCATCATATCTTCTGCCTTCATTTATTTGCTCTCGCACACCCATCTTTTGGGGGTGCTTGTAGTTGGAGAGATAGCCTGTTTTTGACAATGTGTATAAGAGCACTAAAATTTAAACTTCAAAACTGGCTCGAGCCTGCATTTATTCCCTGTGATATTAAATGCAGTTTTACCACATTTTCTTCATATAAGGCAATTCTGCTGTAGTCATACCAGACTTTCCAACTCAAACAGGTTCCCTACCCATGCATTACGGGGAGGGGGAAGAAGAATTATGAGAAAAATGAATCCAGCAAACTAGCAGGGTTTGCCAAGCCAAAGTGGAGCATTTAAAGTATGATGCAGCTTTCCCACTTTCCCACCAGCTCAAATAGGTAGCAATGCAACAGTGCCCTTTCAGAGGATACAAGGTGAAAACAGTTAATTCCCTGGAAAATAGTATTTGATTACAAAAAAGGGCCATTACACTGCCAAAGCTCCTGTAGATTAGATGATAAATCAAAGAGCAAGGCCTACAGGGAGGCCAAATTTAGAGGCAAATACTACAGGAATAGTAAACAGAATGAAAAGGGGAAATATTTTTCACAGTAGCTAAAAACAAAATAAATCTAGGCAGACTCTTCATAAGGAAAAACGGAATGCTGTTATGCTTGGGGATGCCATCCTTTTCATTAAAACATCCAAGTCCAGTGGGGGTGGGGGTGGGAGTAGAGCCAGGGCAGAATTGGGCAGGTTCCAGGTGAAGTTAGGGCATAGCCAGGGCTAGAGTGTGGTGGTGTCTGGGTTTTACAGGCTTTCCAGCATGTGATACCGGATACTTTACACATACAACCTCCATGTTTATATAGAAACACAGCAAAGCAAAGCAGATCAAGTGGGCAAATTTTCATGTTCCAAGAAGTTACATTTTACCAGAATACACACACCTGCCCCGGGGGTTCTGTTCAACCTGGCACCACTAACTGCCCCCCTTGGGTATTCATTATCTTACAGGTCTGCACCAGCCAAGAACCCCATCAGCCAAGGGACTTTGGCCCATGTCATATTTCATGAACATTTCTTCTCTTGAGCCAGCATTCCTGTCTATTTCTGTTGTAGCCTCTTCATTTGTAGTCATTTATCTTCTTACCGTCAGTGACTTGGCTCAGACATTACATTTATATCAAGGCCAGAGGTTCTGGCTAATTGACAGGGATGGAGCAATCAGGGCTGCAGGAAACATGAACTGGCAAGACTGAAGGCAGCCCACCCAGGATGGGATCTTGGTTAAGGCTAACAATAGGTGTTAGCCTTAACCAAAAGCTGAACAATTAATTACAAAGAAGTTAAGGAAATGAACAGTGAATAACATTTGATTCAAAGTACAAATTATACAGAGCACTTTTATGGACATTCAACAAAGATCATGTATTAAAAATTGTGCTCAATCTTTACATTTAAAACATGGGTCAAACGCGTTTTGACAGAATGTCTTCTTCAGTGGCTGGTTTCCTAAAAATATACATAAAAAATAGTGATAAGTACCTCAGATAGAAGGGCAGGAATTACAAATTGAACTAATAAAATATTGAAAGGAGTAAATGAGTTCTCCCAAAACTGTCAAGTACTCACAAGAGATTTTATTATTATTTTTTACATAAAAATAGGGGCTGACTAGGTTAGTCCCTAAGTGTAGGGATATAAGGAAGTGTAGGGAAATGTAACAACAACAAAACCATTTGGCTCGGTGGGTCCTACGTTCTGCACACTCGCGATAAGTCATCTGCCGTGCAGAGGGGGCCACTCTGTGATTTAACTGCCTGGCAGTTCTAGCCAACACTGCACTGGGCATCCCAAGCACTCCCTACATGTAGAGAACATGGCAGCTGTTCCTGTAGCTCAACATTTGGCAAGAACTGGAACGGTGGAGGCTGTCGGATACTGCGTCAAACCACTGGCCCAGTATGGCCCACTCCGGCTGGGAGCAGCTCTCCAAGATCGCCAGCTGGAAAAGATGCCCTTTTTCAAATGGGAGATACTTGGGACTGAGCCTGGAGCCTTCCTCACGCAGAAGGCTCTGCTACCTGCTCAACCACTGATACAGTAAAATATAAGGCTTACGGTTGATGCCATTAGCAGCGTTCCCTGGTGCCCCATGTCAGCTACCACTGGTATGGGTCAGATTCTGCCTTATCAAGTGAGACCAGGGAGCAGTCCGTTGAGTCCAATTAGACCGGAGGCTAATTGGAGTTGAAGAACAAAACATCTGGAAGGCACCAGGTGGGGGGAAGCTGGCAAACTGATGCTGCAGCAGGCAATTCAGTAGCCCTTCACATGGGGCAGCAACACAAAATCCAAGAGGCCGCCAGCCTATATCAACGTTACAATGGTGATCAGCTCTTGGATCAGGGCCCTAAAGGCGTCCCTAGTGGCCCTATAAATATTGCCACCATAAGCAGTTCTTGGACCCCCTCTAGATGGATTCCGTTTGACGCCTGTTCCTCCGATTATGCGCATCTTCTCGGAAGCGCTTTATCGTAAATGCTTGTATGCAGGAGGTAATTGAGCACTCAACAAGTGACCTTACCGGTTGTTTCAAATGCCCTTTACAAGTAGTTAATGCAGAGAATCGCTTGTTCACATAGTCAAAATGCGCTTTAATGGCCGAAGCAAAATAAAACTCGCTATTTAACGCGCATTCGATAATGCGCATAATCGGAGAGAAAAAGCGCCTCTACGCCCGATTTGCGCTCCGTTCTTGTAGAGGTAAATTTTTTAATGCGCCTTGAAAGAGCTTTAAATGCCTCTTGTAGAGGCAGCCTTGCTTTCCTGTGCCCTTCCTCAGAGTTCCCAGTGCCATTTTTGGCACAGTATAGTGAGTGCCTAGTCTGGAGCCAGGAGAGAAGAGGGCCAGCACCAAAGCACCAAGGAGAGCAAAGGAAAAGTCAGGTCTCACGGTGGTGCAGGAAAGGAATAATTTATTCTATGAAGAACCCCCAATGTATTTTGATCCTAGACCTGCCTCGGGTTCGATGGGTCTTCCTGGATCTCATCCTGGTACACTAAAAACAAGTTCCTCAAAATATAGAATCCTAGAATAGTAGAGTTGGTAGGGCCTTTGAGGCCATCAAGTCCAATCCCCTGCTCAATGCAGGAATCCACCTTAAAGCATCCCTGACAGATGGTTGTCCAGCTGCCTCTTGAAGGCCTCTAATGTGGGAGAGCCCACGGCCTCCCTAGGTCATTGGTTCCAGTGTCGTACTGCTCTAACAGTCAGGACGTTTTTCCTGATGTCCAGCCGGAATGTGGCTTCCTGTAGGTTGAGCCCATTATTCCACGTCCTGCATTCTGGGTTGATCGAGAAGAGATCCTGGCCCTCCTGTGTGTGACAACCTTTCAAGTATTTGAAGAGTGCTCTCAGGTCTCCCCTCAGTCTTCTCTTCTCCAGGCTAAACATGCCCAGTTCTTGCAGTCTCTCCTCATAGGGCTTTGTTTCCAGGCCCATGATCGTCCTTATTGCTCTCCTCTGAACACACTCCAACGTGGCAGTCTGGGAGCTAGTTAGGAAACAGGAAAGCAGCTGCTTCTTGTGTCACCTGACCTCTACTAAGCTGCAATACCTCCTCTGCCCATTTGCAGTGGTGGTGCTGAAGAGCAGCAGCCTACCCCCAGCAGCTCCCTCCTCTTGCAAGTCGCCATGGTGGTGCGGTAAAAACCACCAGAGGCAGCCAGTGGCTACCAGGAGGAGGGCCTTCTCTGCTGTGGCACCTCAGCTGTGGACTGAGCTCCCTAGAGAGGTTCGCCTGACACCTACATTATACTCCTATAGATGCCAGGTGAAGATCCTTTAAGTATTTTAACAGCTTATTAGTCTAATTTTTAACTTTGCTGTTTTAACTTTGTATTTTAAATCTATATTGCTGGTTGGTTTTATTCTGCTTGTGTTCTTATCTACTATGTTTTATACTGTTGTTGTTTTATATTTTGAAGAATTGTTATGGATTTAATTTTTGTGAACTGCCCAAGGAGCTTCGGCTATTGGGTGGTATAAAAATGCAATAAATAAATAAATAAAATCAATAAATAAACTGTTCAGTATCAAGCGCTTGCCATTCTCTGTCTTTAAGTCGGGCAGCCAACGAGACTTTTGGAAACAAAGCCACGGCACCTTTTATGTCAGCTGCATCTCATCTAATACTCCACTTACAGCTTCAATTCTTTTCCTCCCCTCCTCTTTGATGAACACGACCTCAATGTTTCCTACTCTTGCCTCTGCAGGAGATCATTTTTCAAGGGCTCATTTTCATCTTCAGTAGCAAAATTCCACTTGATGTACTTTTCCTTTCCTTTCTTTTCTCAAAGAGAGAGGGGGGGGGGGGATGTATTGTTATTGTTTTACCCTGCAGTTGCACCTCAGCTTTCATATTGTAAATCTGAATGTTATTTTGTCTCTCTCCTCTCTCCTCATCAGTTCTTGTTTGAATCAAGCCATGGCTGGACTTCTCTCCCCTACAGCCAGAGTGCTAATGTGAACAGGTTTCTAAAAATATGAGTGGAAGTATTTCAGGAAGGAGCCTTGGGGGATGGATGAAAATTTTAAAATTAATTTCACCAGTTGCTATGGATAAGCTAGCTGGAGATTCAGCAAATTTGTTTGTTCATCAGCTTGGCTTTCTGTGAAGAAAGACACCTGGGCTTTGCGTACACCCTGAAAGGCATATTTCTCCACTTAAAATGGTTGTTCAGACTGAGTTTTTTTCTAAGTTGAAATTAAAATTAGTGATGGACAAACTCTATTCAGCTTGGTTTAGAACTGGGTCAGCAATTCCAAGCATCCTTGGAGAACTCTTGGGAGAGAGGAGAATTACTCATTTCCCCCTACAGCCTTAAATTGACTCATAATGTCAAGTGGACTGTACTACATTAAAGTGCCATCTATTTTTGCCTGAGTCTTGGACATACTCTTATCACAAGAAGAGCTAAGTAAACACCCCACAAAATGTGATTGTTAAGGCTCCTGCCAATAGGGAGCATTAAACTCAACCTTGCCCTCCACTTCACGGCGCCTCTTCTGCCGTGCAGCAGCAGGTGGTGCCCACTGCATTGACGCTCCTTCCGCCCATCTACAGCGGAAGGAGTGCCACAGCGGGTTTTCCTGCTGCTGCGCCTGCGCCTACCCAGCGGCAGCTGGAGGGGCGGCTGGGAGTATTGGCCCCCCTACTCCAAGATAAGATTATTATTATTATTATTATTATTATTATTATTTTAAATGGGGGGGAGGACTACGGAGGCAGTGCAGTGAGCTTATGGCTCGCTGGTCCACTCCCTTCCCTGCCTAGCCTGCTCCATGCTAAAAAAGTCAGGGTAAATGCTAGGGGTGTGCACGGACCCCCCGGATCGGATCGGGACCCGGATCGGGACCTCCAATTTTGTCATGGATCGGTTTGGACAAAATCGGAGGCCCCCCGGACCGGATTGAGTCCGATCCCGATCCAAAAATCGGAAATTTTTGGTTCGGCCGCCATTTCCCCCCCCCATAGACTTGCATTGCAATGCAAGTCTATGAGGAAAAACTGGCGGTGGGTGGGTGAGGGGGGGCCTAATTCCCTCCCCCCCGGGGCCGTCCGCTGTGGATGGCCCCGGCAGGTAATCCCCCTCCCCCGTGCTCCCTCCCCCCCCTGGGGCCGTTCGCGGATAGAAGCGGACGGCTCTGGGGGGGGTAAGCCCCCTTCCCCACCACTGCTTACCTTTTAGGGACGCCACCCGGCGCGCCACCCTGGAGCAGGCCGCGGAGCCCGCTGGTAGTAGCCGCTGGTGCCGGACGGGCATCCCTAAAAGGTAAGCGCCCCCCTTCTCCCCTCCGCGCGCCCCCTCCTCACCGTTCTGGGACGTCCGCTCCCGTCCGGCCAGCGGGCTTTGCGGCCTGCTCTAGAGTAACGCGCCGGGTGATCACCCGGTGCGCCACCCTGGAGCAGGCCATGGAGCCCGCTGGTAGTAGCCGCCGGTGCCGGACGGGCGTCCCTAAAAGGTAAGCGCCCCCCTCCTCCCCTCCGCACGCCCCCTCCTCACCGTTCCGGGACGTTCGCTCCCGTCCGGCGCCGGCAGCTACCGCTAGCGGGCTTTGCGGCTTGCTCTAGAGTAGCGCGCCGGGTGATCACCCGGCGCGCCACCCTGGAGCAGGCCGGGGAGCCCGCTGGTAGTAGCCGCCGGCGCCAGACGGGAGCGGACGGCCTGGAAAGGTAAGGGTCCCCCTCCTCCCCTCTGCGCGCCCCCTCCTCCCCTCCGCACGCCCCCTGCTTACCTTTCCGGGCCGTCTGCTCCCGTCCGGCACCGGTGGCTACTACCAGCGGGCTCCGCGGCCTGCTCTAGAGTAGCGCGCCGGGTGATGTCATCACCCGGCGCGCCACCCTGGAGCAGGCCGCGGAGCCCGCTGGTAGTAGCCACTGGCGCCAGACGGGAGCGGACGTCCCTCAAAGGTAAGCGCCCACCTCCTCCCCTGTGCCCCCCCCCGCTGTCCACTTTCATCGGCGGGCGCCCGCTGGCGCCCGCCAATGGAAGCGGCAGTGGGCGCCAGTGGGCGCCCGCCGATCTGCCGAACCAGTTCGGAGCCTTTTCAGATCGGTTCGGACTGGATCGGCCGATCCAGCTGTTGGATCGGAAATCGGATAATTTATCCGATTTCCCACTGGACCGGACTCGGATCGTGGATCGGGTCCGATCCAGTGCACATCCCTAGTAAATGCCTGACATTTTTAGAGTGGAGCTTTGGGGCTTTTCCCCACAGTAGCTTCGGAGTGGCGGCAGCATCATGTAATCCACCTGCCGCCACTCTGAAGCTACTGCGGGGAAAAGCGACCGTCTAGAGGTACCCCAAGTCTGACCAGCCTCAGGGTAGCTTCTCAATCCACTCAGCCACCCTATAACATGTGCAAAAGCTGCCCACTCTCTCTCCACCCTCGCCTGTCTCTATTTGCTTGGCTTTATTAGTTTATAATGAGATTTCGCTCTCAGAAGCAGCTCCGTGTTACATGCAAATTTATTTAATGGAGCCTTAAAAATCACCCTTTCAGGGAGGTTGCTTAGCTCAGTTTTGTATAGAGCTTGTATAAGCAACTTCCAAAAAGGCTTAAAACTGTAGGCTGTAATTTTACATTCTGGGCTGTTGGAGAAGAACTACTCAAAGAGATGGTGTTCTAATCAGAATACACTCAGAGCATAAGTGTGCACAGCACATTTCATTAGGGTGTGCACCCAGGGTTGGTTTTTTTAAAAGGCAAACATTTATTGAATACTCAGTCGTAAAGGACATTCTATTCATTTATTCATTAAACACTGTAGACACTGATTCCCTTATGCCTGGTAGAGAGGCTCCCAACAGAGCAATTCCTTTTCATTCCTGCTGCCAGGAGCAATGGTGGTGGTTCTTCAGTGTGGCAGCAGGTATCCCTACTCAATGGCCCCCTCAATTCGGCACTTATTACTTGAGACATTAGGGTGTGCCTGGACACACCTGGCACACCCCTATGCCACCCACCCAAACCCATGGACTAATGCGGTTTCAGGTGTTGTGTGTCTCAAATGGGCTTTTAAGAATGTATACACCACATTACTGGCTACTGTTTACCCCGGGATAAGCTAATCCGATTTCATGAAAATCCGTATTTAAACAGAAAGGCCTCAAAACCTGTTTCCATGAAGATTAGGACAAAGGCAAACCTCAAACTTTCCACAGTCATATATCTTTTCGACAAGTTGGTTGGAAGGGTTTGAATGCAGGTTTCCTGCGATGTCCCTTGAGACGTGTGAATGTGTTTATTTAATTCTATGGCGCACACAGGGCCTTGCGTAAGTATTCACCCCCACCCCTTTGCATTGTCCATATTTTGTTGTGTTAAACCCGGAATTGGAATTAATTGGCATGTTTATCGTTTGATTTACAGAACATACTTAGCACTTTGAAGGTGGAAAATATTTTTACTGGGGCACAAAAGTTAAGTAAGCAAAGACAAACGGGCATTTGTTGGTTGCATAAGTATTCTCCCCGCTGAGTAAATACTTGGTAGAAGCACCGTTGGCAGCAATTTCAGCTGTGAGTCTTTTGGGGGAAGTCTCTACCAGCTTTGTGCATCCGGATCCTGCAGTATTTGCCCATTCTTCTTGGCAAAATTGCTCAAGCTCCGTTAGGTTGGAGGTGGACTGTTTGTGAACAGCAATTGTCAAGTCTTGGCACAGATTCCCAACTGGACCAAGGTCTGGGCTTTGACTGGGCCATTCGAAGACATCCAGGCTCTTGTTTTTAAACTACTCCAGTGTAATTTTGGCTGTATGTTTAGGGTCATTGTCCTGCTGGAAAGTGTACCTCTGCCACCAGCCCTGGTCCCTTGCGACCGAAACAGGTTTCCCTCTAGAATTGCCCTGGCTTTGGCTCCATCCATCTTGCCCCTCAATCCTGACCAGCTTCCCAGTCCCTGCCGACGAAAAGCATCCCCACATCATGAAGCTGCCACCAGCACGCTTCACTGTGAGGATGGTGTTCTCAGGGCGAGGAGTACTGTTGGCTTCGCGCCACACACAGTGCTTTGCGCTAAGGCCCCAAAGTTCAATTTTGGTATCATCGGACCAGAGAACATTCCCCACATATTTGCTGTGTCTCCCACCTGCCTTTTGACACAACCCAAACAGGATTTAATATGGGGTCCCCCCCCAGGAATGCCTTTCTTCTTGCCTTCTTCCATAAAGCCCAGCTTTGTGGAGCATCTGGTGATAGTTGTCCCATCATGGACAGTCTCTCCCATCTCCAGCTCCTTCAGAGATACCATTGGCCTCTTGGGTGCTTCTCTGGTCACTGAGTTTTGGTGGACAGCCTTCCCTAGGCAGAGTCACGGTTGTGACATATTCTTTCCATTTTGTAATAATGGATTTAATGGTGCTCTGGGGAAGGATCATAGTTCGGGATATTGGAGCTTCTCCAGAACTTTATCCCAAACTTGTTTTGATAGGTCCTTGGTCTTCATGATGCTGTTTGTTTAGATAAGCTCTTCAATAAACTCTGGAGCCTTCCAGAAACAGGTGTATTTTATCTGAGATCATTGGACACTTGAATTGCACGCAGCTGGACTCCATTTAACCAATCATGTGACTTCTGAAGGCAGTCGGTTGCACCAAAGCTTATTTAGGGGTGTCACAACACAACAGTGAGGGTGAATACTTTTGCAACCAACAAATGGCAGTATGTTTTTGTTTACTTAATAGTTGTGCCACAATAAAAATATTTTGCACCTTCAAAGTACTAACTAGTTGTAACTTAACTTTTTTTGTTTATCTCGAGATCTCACAGATGCCTGGCTTGAAGAGAGCTTGCAAAATCCATGTTGAGCTTTGCTGCTTTCCATAAAATCTGAGAGACAACCAACATCCATCTTGGGACTGAACTTTGCCTGGCTAATTCAAAAGCTATGGGTCTCCCACAGCTTTGCCCCATCTTCTGAAGGCCCCAAACACAAAAACAGGAAGCCCACCTTCGGCCAGCGAACGTCTTGCAGCAGTAGAAGAGTTTCCATACCCGGCCGTATTTCTAGCCAAGACTGTTCCCCAGGGAAGACAAAACAAAGATGTGACATTTAGTTGTCAAGTTATGTAACATCTTTGTTTTGTTGATTTAAGGAAGGAAGCAAAAGAAGTTCATTAACTGTTTTCCCATCCATGCTTGGACCCTGGAGACAGAAAGGGATATCTACTCAAATCAGGCTAATTTTTGAGACAGGAAAAGCAGCACTTCATCAGCAGAGCAACATTTGGAGAGGGAAGGCCACCCTGCCAGCCGGCATCCACAGACACCAATTGTGCAGGTTTGTTCGTTATGCTGTGCCTGGGTCTGTTGTCTGCCTCTCCCCAGCTCTGAATGTCCAGTTGGGAGTCTGGGGTTGGTGGAGAAATTCTCCATGCACCGGGCTGTTGTAATAGTGATTCAGCAGTGAGTGTCGACTGGTTTCCACTAAGAAGAAAGACGTTGTCATAGGAATGAACTCAAACTTTTATTTGAATAGAAAACAAGTAGAGGACCTCCCCCAGGTTTTGTTACCAACAAGTTCGGAACGTATGGTCCACGCAGGGAAGAGATTTCCATGTTTTTTCAAAAAGCCTTTTTCTTGCCCTCATCCCATTTTATTCCATCCACACCAGTGGGAGGTGCATGATGGGACTTTGCACCAACACGTTTGGCTTTCTTGCTCCTCATCCTTCTCTCTCCCTACACGCTTTTTTCCAGATTTTTTCCAAACCTTCACAATGCACTGTTAGGAATGGAGCCTGCCTTACCATCCCTTCCTTTGTTGATAAAGCTGTGTTTTACCTTACTCAAGTGTTGTTGAAATAATAAAAAAGCTTGTTTAAAATATTGATACATTATTAAAGCCAGCTCACATTACTAATGGAAAGAATTCCTTAAAATAACCAACACTTTGCCACTTATGCCATATTTGAACATTTGGCATGTCACAAAACCAGACAGACCAGCTGAAATTCATTTTCTGTCTCAATGTTCTGTTCTCTGCAGTCTCCCTCCCTCCTTCTCTCTCTCTCCCCCCCTCTCTCTCTCTCATACACACACACACACACACACACACACACACACATTTTGAAGAAATCAGTGACTTCAGCTGCAGGAAACCAGAGGCAAGGTGGTTGCCTCAGGCCACAGATTTTGCAAGCCCAATTCAAGGTGTTGGTTTTAACCTCTAAAGCCTTTCACAGCTTGCGACCACAATACCTGATGGAACGCCTCTCCCAACACGAACCTACCTGTATACTACGCTCAACATCTAAGGTCCTCCTCCGGATGCCTATTCCGAAATATATGTAGAATTACGTGGTTTTTCAAGTTAATACACAGTATATATGGTGGAGGGTGTAAACAGGGAGGTCAGAAGGCAAATTAAATGCAGGAAGTATTTCATGAAGGAAAGCATCCTTCTTTTCATTAAATACTTTACAGCCCCCACCATTTAGTCTTACACCAGGTGAGACTGAGGCCAAAACAGACATTGCTTTAAATCTTTGTCTAGCAGCTACATCTCCCCCTCCCATTTTTACTCTAGAGTAGGTGCAGTTGGATCAGGACCCTGTCATGGGGGATAGGGTTGGTTTTTTTTTTGAGAGCCAGACTGGGATCCCTGCACCTACTCTGGAGTACAAATGAACAAAAGGTGCAACCACCAGCCTCAGCCTTTCTTTGTTCTCTCCATTCCAAGATTCCCTCCCCACTTTGCACAGCCCCCCCCCCCCCAGTACTTCGGTATTGGGTGTTCGTGCTGCCCAAAACAACTGGATTTGCGAGCTCCTGAACTAATAGATCCTGGTGCTACCCTGGACCGTGCCTGGGGCCAGAGCTCTGATTAGTCCTGGTGGTGGAGATGCACAGGCAGTGCTGGAGGGGAGGGCAGGATAGCTGATGGGATTGAGTATCTCCCCAGGCAAGTCATTCGCACCCATTACTGGACTACAGGAAAAGCACTTTTTGCATACAAATTATAACCCAATGATAAACTGGAAATTAAAATGAAGCTGCAGTCCTAAATATGCTCACTTGAAAGTTAACTTCATTGAAATTAATGGAATTTAATTCAGAGAAAATGTATTTAAGGTGGGGATATTAATGTGTAACATACTGTTATTTCTTTTCCAGAAATCCAACATGTGGGACAATTTGCTCCTCTGCCATTCCACAATGCCCCCCCCCCCCCGGTCCTGCCACTGTGGAGGGTCCCCTCTACAAGGACTCGCTTTTGCACCCGGTTAGGCGATTATGCGCATAATTGCTGAAGTGCATTTACACCTAATACCTTTGCATGAGAGGCGGCGAGAGGCGGCGAAGCGCATTAACGGATGACCACAATGCGCTTTACAAGTAGTTAATGCGCATAAGCGCTTGTTCACATAGTCAAAATGCGCTTTAACGGCCGGAGCAAAATAAAACTCGTGATTTAACGCGCATTCGATAATGCGCATAATCGGAGAGATAACGCGCCTCTACGCCCGATTTGCGCTCTGTTCTTGTAGAGGTAAAATTTTTTAAGCGCCTTGAAAGAGCTTTAAACCTCTCTTGTAGAGGCAGCTGAGATGGGGAATGAAGCCTACAGGTGTCAAGGAATCATTTCCCCCCCCACACACACCTTCTGTTTTTTAGCAACCTGTGTAGTTCCCTCCTGTAAGGCTGTGGCTGCACATCTGCATTAGGCTGCCTCAGGGTGTTATTTGCTGCCATCCCTGGCTTCAAGGCCACAGTAAAACATTCACTAATTGGGATGAACAAATTCAGGTGAGGGTTGGTGAGAAGTTCCTGCCCCCTTAGAAAGCCTGGGCAGATTGTTTCCAGCTTGCTCGGGACTGGCTAATAGGGATCACCTCAGATTTGCTGAAGGCTTTTTGGTAGAAAGCTGGGGGGCAGGGGGCAGGGGAGATGCCTTGGTCCTTGCTTGCTTTGACTTCACCCGTCCGAGGTTTGCTTTGAGCAGCTTTCTTTCTGAGGTCCTGTCCTGTTGAAAACCTGTGCTGCTGGTCCATATAGATAAGTGTAGCCAGCTTTCTTGTTTTGCCTTGTTAGGATTGTTTCTGAACGTCACTCTGGTCCTTTTGTATGTTATTTCCTTTCCTGTTCCCCTTCCTGTAAATAAACTTGCCACCTCTCCTCAGGCGATGTGTGGGCTTCATTCCAATTGGTGTTGGTACGAAGTCCAGGCCTTTCCTCTTGGTTCTTTCCACTGTCAAGGCATGTGTACAGGGTGTGCCCGGTGTGCCCAGGCACACCCTAATATCTCCGGAGCCTCTGAAATGTGCATATTTCCCCCCGCCATGCTAATGGCAGGCGTCATTTGAGGGGGGGAATACGCATTTCCGGAGGTTCACTGCTCCAATAGGGGCCTCAAAAATAATAAATGAATAAATAAATCCCCTAATGAAATGTGCTGCGCATGCCTATGGTGGGTGGAATGCCAAGAGTAGAACTAGACTTCAGCACATGGGCAGGAGCAGGGCAGTGAAGAGGCCGGCTTGCCATCCCCTGCACCCAGTGAAATTTGGGGAATCAGTCAGGCGGGTGCATTTCCAGTGCAACAATCAGGCCACAGTCAAAGTCATGAATGGTCAGGCATCTCGGTCAGTCAGAGAATGCACCTAGCCAGGAAGTTCGTATTGGCATGTTTGTCGGTCAGTGTATTGTTTACAGCCTGACATGTTCCAGGCATAGACAATAATATTGCAGGTGCCTTGTTTCCAGGAAGAGCAATTCCGGTCTTTGGCACCAGAAGCAAGAATTAACCCAGACCCTTTTACATAGGAGCAGTGGACTTGGGAGCACTCTCCCCTCCCCTCCCCTATTCATTCATTCATTCGAATGTCCCCAATTTAATCTATGAAAAGGTGGATGGTATAGGTGTAAACAACACTGGCCTAGATTCCCCAGCCTGGGGCCCTCCAATATTTTGGAGCACAACAGCCATCATCCTAGATAGGACTACAATGTCCTTTCACTTGACCTGTCCTATTGTTTGCCTGCAGCCTGAACTGAAGTATGTTTCCACACAGATATCTCAGTGGGACTTACTTCCAGGTAAGTGTGCTTGGGATTTCAGAGCCTTATGCTGACATGTCTTTCAGTAAGACGATGCACGCCTGGTGGGAATGAGGGAGAAGGCCTTCTCAGTGGCTGCCCCGGGGCTCTGGAACTCTCTTCCCAGGGAAGCTAGACTGGCTCCCTCCTTGGTGTGCTTTCAGAGGCAGGCTAAAACTTTTCTGTTTCAGCAGGCCTTTGGGGAGTAGTTCAGACCTTATAGTTTGGATTTTTTAATTATGTGTATTTAAAATGTTTTTTAATGTTTTAAATATTTTAAAATTGTACTATGTTTAATTATATTTTAATTTTTTGTATATCGCTATTTGTTTTAACTGTACATGTTTTAATTTGTAAGCTGCCTTGGGTCCCAGTATTGGTAAAAAGGCAGGATATTATTATTATTATTATTAATAATAATAATAATAATAATTCTGCTTGGGAATGGTGGCCCTAACTCTTTGGCTCTCCACTTCCTTTTATGCAATATTATTTGACCTAAGGAGTACCTGGATGGCATGTTTATTACAAAAGAAAATCACAGCCAAGAAAGGATTGAAAAAATACAGAGTTGGCTGGATGCCCAGAAATCAAAACTAGTTACACAATTTAGGATCTCAGCCTCCAGGGCCCCCTCCACAAGGATGCGCTTTTGCGCCCGGTTCCGGGATTATGCGCATTATCGCGGAGGCGCATTTACGCCTAATCCCTCTGCACGGGAGGCGGCGAGAGGCGGCGAAGCGCATTAATTCATGTCCAAAAAGCGCTTTAGAAGACGTTAACGCGCATAATCGCTTGTTCACACCGCGATAATGCGCTTTAACGGCCGGAGAAAAATAAAAGTCGCTATTTAACGCGCATTCGAAAATGCGCATTATCGGGGAAATAACGCGCCTGTACGCCCGTTTTGCGCTCCGCTGGTGTGGAGGTAAAATTTATAATGAGCCTCTAAGGCTCATTAAACGTCTCGTGTGGAGGAGGCCCAGGACATGCCTGCCAACAGGGACGTGCCACCTTGACTGTGTGTGGATCTGATATTTTGAGTGAGTTGTTTCTTTTTTTAATTAACATGGAAAATTTCCACACATATTTTTATACACATGCACGCAATATTCTATGTTGTCCTTGCATTCAATTGCATTCTAGTCCATAGAAGCATATGCAATAAAAATGCTATTTATTATTCTATAGTATGCCATTCTTATCCAATTCTTGCAGTGAATTTGTTTTTTTCCTCTATACTTTGCTTGGATCCAACTTTTCAACTGCCATCTAAGAAATTGAACGTGTTTTCTTTTCTTTCCCCCCACAAACATCAGATACAAGCAAATGTTGCACTACTTGCTCCATTCTAGAGATTTGATATTGTTCAAAGTTCTCACTACATTGATGTAAAAAGAGTCCCATAGTAATGTTCCTTGACTTAGCTCCTCCCCTCCTCTTTAAAACAAATCTCAGCATGATATAATCTCTCTTACATGATCTACACATCTTAAGTTATGCTCATCATGGTAGCTGTTTCAATGATCTCTTTGAGAACCTCATCTCCTGACCTAATATCCATTCCAATCTTCTATAATACTGACACGGCACATCACAGAGCAGGTTATGTTTAAATAATGAGCAACGGGGGTGTCTTTGTAGAGGAAAGTGACAGGGATTCTAAAAGATGGGAGACTTGGAATGTAATTACGAGATCACCGAATTCATTTCCCACGGACATCAGCAGCTTACAGAGAGATGAACCTTATGCACTTCATCCAGACCAAAGGTACCAAATAGTTCAACCGGATTCCAGCACATTAATCAAGTCAGCCACTACAGGCAGAATGTAAACCCATGGAAGAACTCTCCTGGACAGAATTATGAGGATCACTTAGACTCTGAGCGTGAAGTATAACTCCTACCATTGAGTCCTCTCCAAAATGGAAATCTGGAGCTGGATATCAGCTAAGTGCCCGAAGACAACCTTCCTCAATAGCTTTTCACTTGTGGTCATCCCTGATGCTCAAGGAAACTAAGAAGGGAATGTCCCCTTCCTGGCCTCATCATTGACTCATCACTGTGTTTAAATTTTGGATGTAATCACATGGTCTATAAATGTGTTATGAGGGTAGAGTTTCCTAGTGGTTGGGTAAGTATATACAAACAGGAGGAGGGCCTTCTTCTCTGTCAGTTGTTTGAAGCGAGGAAGGATTTATAGTCCTAGCTAGTGATGCTGCTAAATTTCACCATTAGTCAGCTCATTGGCCAAAACTCATCCATTTGTAATTCTATCTTTGTAGCAAGCCTGGATTGATGTATTATGAATCCGCTATTAAGTTTGGAATTGATTGCAAGCTTTGGAGCATGTGCCAGAAAGTAGTACGCAGATCTAGCCTTCAGTCAGTCTAGAAAGGAGATCCCATTCTGGGGCCCTCTGCTGTCCAGCTGCCGCAAAAGGAAGTCAGGTTTAAGGAGTTTTCCAGAATTAGCATCACATATATGAATTTAAACCTCTGAGATGATTTGATGTGTATATGTTAGACTCCAAACCTCAAGTTCTTCACTTCAAACTACTCCACCCTCAATGAAATCATCGGTAGTATTACTCCATAATTTGAAAATGCCAAATTGTGTGATTGTGAAGAGTCTGGATTTTGCTTCACTATTCTCAATTTATTGTTGTGATGCAAAAGGCAAGTTTACAAACCAACCAATCGGAGTGAGTATGTGTGATTTGATGGTCCCCCCACAAAACACTCTCAGAATCCAAAATGCTTTACAACCCATTCTTCCTTGAAATGGAAGCATGTTCCCTTGATTTCAGCATGTCTTAATTCCAAATAAACATGCTAAGAGTAACAGTCTTGGAACCCTTAACTGCTCATTTCTCAAAACACCAATTATGGGCAATAATACTTTCCTTTTATGGATAGGAAACAGAGGCCAAGAGACAGCAAATTGTCTGAGCATCCAGTCAGTTAATCACTCTTCTTTTAGCCAGGGTTATCTGGATCCAAATCCATCCAACTCTCAGTTGAATGAACCGGAGGGATTTGCTCTCCAAGGCAAATACTGCTGATATGAGATGCTGCTGGGCCAGCATTCCAAAAGCATTCTCCTAGTTGTTTTTTTGAGTTTGAGGGAATTACTCTCCATTGATTAAGATTGCATAGGAAATCATTTTCGGCCTGACGCCTGAATTGGCCCCAGTGCCTGTAAAATATATTCTTTCCTTGCCAAAAAACAAATAAATGTGGATTACATTTTTGAAACAATTGATCTACTGAGAAGCTCTCCTGCAAACTCCATTGACATGAAGAGACCTTCTTGGAGGATTGAAACCCCTGATGAATACTTGCACTGTTTCAGTAAACCACAAAATAATAAAATTAAATTAAAAAGCAACATTAAAAAGTGTTAAAAACTCAACCAAACAAGGTTGTCTTTACTATCCATCTAAAACATAACCAAGGAACAATTTATTCAGTATGGAAGTTCAAAGCTTTATTTGCTTTGACAGCAAATAGACAATAAAGCACCACATACATACATGAATAATGAAGCCAAATTTCTATTGAACTTTCCTGTCTAGCGTTAGAAAAACAGGCAATATCGCACCAACTCTTCAGTCCTTACCTGCCTAGACCCTAAAATCATACTCGGTCCTTCTTCATGAGCCCCTGCCAAAGGAAGTGAGGGAGGTGGCTACCAGGAGGAGGGCCTTCTCTGCTGTGGCACCCCGGCTGTGGAATGAGCTCCCCAGAGAGGTCTGCCTGGCATCTTCATTATATTCCTTTAGATGCCAGATGAAGAAGACCTTTTTATTCTCACAGTATTTTAACAGTTCTTAGGTTTGATTTTTAACCTTGCTGTTTAAATTTGAATTTTAAATCCGTATTAATTTCTGCATGGCTGCTCGGTTTTTATCCTGATTGTGCTCTTATACTGGATTTTATGTTTTTATACTGTCGGTGTTTTATATTTTGAATGGTTTTTATGGTTTTAATTTTTGTAAACTGGCCAGAGAGCTTCAGCTATTGGGCGGTATAGAAATGCAATAAATAAATAAATAAATAAATTTTACTGCAATGAATGTGCTGGCTTGTGTTTTTATTTTATTATGAATGTATTATTGTGTTCTGTATATACTGCTGTTTTCCTCTGACTTTTGTATATTGCCTTTAGCACCCAGTGGGGAGAGCGTGATTTAGAAATACGTCAAATGAATAAATAAGTATGCCAAAGAGGTGGTAAAGAAAAAAGGAAGCAGAGAACAAAGCTTTCCAGGTAATAGTATACCTGTGTGTGTGTGTATCTGTGAAACCAGACTCATGCTGAGATAATGTTGATGAGTGGGAAACGGTTTGTACCAGAAAGTCAAGTTAACACCTGATAGTGCAACCTGCAATTACATATATGACCCTGTTGGAGAGATGTATTTACAGGCTCAGTTGCCTTCACACAGGTCACCTGTCCCACATTTGATCCCCGTAATTAAATCAGGCAAACAGAGCCAATTTTCAGCATCATTTATTATTCCAGGGTTTGGCTTTTCAAAGGAATTTTTGGAAAGCATTTGGGTCAGTCCAGTCTGCCATTTTGACCTCTATCCTTCTGGGTTGCTAGAAACGCACAACAGCCCAGGAGTTGCCACCGCTGCAGGTGTTCCTGCCTCTCTCGACTGGTGTCAAAATGCTGCCTTGTTTTATAGGACTTCAAGGAAGTAGGCAGTACTGGAATCTCCCATCTCTCTCCGGGTGTAGCTAAACCTCTAGAGCAGGGTGGGCCATTTCCATCAGTCGGGGGGGGGGGCACTGCTTCTAGAAGCTTTGCCCAAAGTGCAGGAACACCTCCACACCCCAGCTTCAAATTCAGGGTCGTTCACCAGGATCCCTGGAAAGGTAATTTTGCATTCTGTCTTGTCATCTGGAGGACTTTTGTCTACAAATTGTAGCCTCCACTTTTTTAACAACCTGCTTTCCTATTGTGTGATTATGCAGGTGGTTGTGCGGGGTTTTGTTTGGGCCCAATGTTTGATCAGAAGTCCAGCCATCTAAATCCAGTCCTTCCCTGGAGTGCCGATGGAAAGGACTGTGGCCAGGCTCCCTGATGGTTTGCCCTTCTCTTCCCCCAGGTCAGTGGCCCTGTTGCTTTACCAAAAGCCTCTAGAGGGTTAATAAGAAAGAAATGGTTCACAATAAAGAGCTGGAAGAAAACAAGGAGGACTAAGAACAGGAGCCAAGTGAATCAGGGTCTGAGGGCTTCTGAGGGAGGGAGGAAGAGAGAGAAAGAGAGAGGTTGGGCAGCACTTGCATAGCCCATGGGCTAGTCCCCTAGGTGTGCGCATGGGGTGTGCTGGGTGTGCCCAGGCACACCCTAATTTCCCAGGGCCACCTCTGCTTTCCTGCCCCCCTGCTCAAATCAGGGCTTTTAAGGAGGACAGGAAAGCCTCCGAAAAGCTACCAGTGGCATCCCTGGGGGAACTACGTACTTTCCAAAGGCTCTGGAAAGCGCACTTTCTCATCCCCCCCCCACCACTCCAATCAGGGCTTTAAGGTGCACACCTTAATGAAATGAGCTGTGCACGCCTGTGGCTAGTCCACATGCCAGGTTTCAGCAATGTGAGAAAAGTGATATGGAAAGCTGATTCAGCGCATACAAATCCTGGCCGATTTGCTGAGCTCCAACCCTGGCAGTACTCCAGAAACCAAAGTCCACCCCATCCAGGACAGAACCGTGCATGAGGCCATAGGCCTAATTTTCTAATTATAACCACCCTTCATTTAGACATCAAGCATGCTCTTAAGCCAGCTTCCCCGCCATCAATTCCTGTGCATGGAGTTGTACAGTCTCTAGTTTTCTTGTGTCTCGTGCAGGATTGTCAGTTGCATACGAGCTAATTAATTCCCTAAAGGGATTCATATAGTAACATTAGTGACTAAATGCTTATTGCAAACAAGCTAATCCCTACAGTGATCATTGTGTGAACAGATTGCAGAAAACCCAGAGGAGGGCATGGAATGGGGAGGAGATGGTTGCAGTGCTTGATTTGACAAGAATCTACAACTGTCAGGCTCATGGTGGAGCCAAGAGGAAGGTGGGCTCAGACTGCAGAACGCGCTGGGGCGTCTTTTTAAATATGACATCTCTTTTCACCTGCGTCTGGATGGGGAGGGTACTCAGAAGGAAATGATTTGGGGGTCCAGGCATCCAGATCATGGGGCACGGTGGTGTGGCTCTTCCAAGCAGCAGGTTTTGAAAAACATCCATATTCAAATTTTGGGGACATTTGACTACCCCAAACTAAAATGTCCTCAAAAATCCCAGTGTGTGGTGCCAGCGATCAGTTTTTGCTTTAAAACGACAACTGGGGGGGGGGCGCGTTAAAGCACCCCAATGACAAAAAGCAAGAGAGTTTCCTTGGATGTTTTATTTACATCTCTGGTCCTTTTTTTGTTTCCAGAATCAAAACTGGAAGTGGCTGAAATTTGGGGACACGGTTTACTTCTGCGCAGATGACAGTGTCCTAGGAAGGTGACATTGTGGGTCTACTTTGGGCCCTTGACGTGGGAGGAGGGCGTCCTCTCTCCAGTGGGTACCAGTGGGAGGGAGACACCCCCACCCCCCACCAGGAAGTTCTCCCGTGCCGCAAACGCCATTGCGATGATTGGGAAGAGCAGCGAATCCAGCTAAACACAAGTTTGGTTCCAAGCGCAAACTTCGAGCGTGCGGGAGGACAAGGGAGCGGCGCTCCTGGCGGCTCGGGCTGCGGCACGTCGCTGGCTTTCCCGGGGGACGCGGGGCAGTTCGCGCTCTTCCCGGCCCAGGCGTTCTATTCTCCCCGCGGCTCTCGGCCCCCAACGCCGCCTGGAACCGCCCAGGGCGAGTCCGTGAGCCGCCACCCCGCAGGTCCCGGCCCCAAGGAGTGGGGGGGGGGGCGCTTGGCCCTCGAGGGCAGCAGCGGGCCGCTGGAAGGCGCGGGCGGGTCACGACCCGACCCCCCCCCCGCCCAGGTGCGCGGCGGGCACGAGCCCCGCAGCTGGTCCGGTGGCGGCGGCGGCGGCGGCATCCTACGTGGGCGCGCTGGGTGGGCGCTGCTTGCGCGCCGCCTCCGCTGCCCCCCTTCCCTGACGCGCCGCCGCCGCCGCCGGACTATAAAAAGCCGCTTCGCTGCCGCAGCGCAGCCGGGCGCGGGCGACGGCCGAGACGAGCGCGGAGAAGAGCCGAGGGGCGGCGGCGGGTGGCGGCGGCGGGTGGCGGCGGAGGAGGAGGCGGGGGAGAGCGCGCCTGGGTGCCGGGCCAAGCGGCCGAGAGTGCGCGCGATCCCCAGGCGGCGGGCGCTGCGCTCCTTGCCGGGGCGCGCCGCTGCCCGACGTGCGCCTCCGCCCGCTCGCTCGCCCGCCCGCTCCCTGCCTGCCTGCCTGCCCGCCCGGCGGCGATGGAGGCGACCCCGGCGGCGCCCAACGGCTCGTCCAACGGCTCGTCCGAGGGGGCGGCGAACCCCTTCGTGCAGCCGGCGTGGCAGGTGGCGCTGTGGGCCGTGGCGTACGCGCTGGTGGTGCTGGTGTCGGTGGTGGGCAACGGGGTGGTGATGTGGGTCATCCTGGCCCACCCGCGGATGCGCACCGTCACCAACTACTTCCTGGTAAACCTGGCCGCCTCCGAGGCCGCGCTGGCCTCGCTCAACACCCTCGTCAACTTCACCTACGCCGTGCACAACGTCTGGTACTACGGCCTCGTCTACTGCCGCTTCCAGAACTTCTTCCCCGTGGCCTCGCTCTTCGCCAGCATCTACTCCATGACGGCCATCGCCGTGGACAGGTGAGCGCCGCCGGCAGGGCGCGCGCCACGCGTGGGGGAGCCGGCCCGAGGAGGCGCGTCCCGGGGGCGGGCGGGCGGAGCGCGGGGCTCGGGACGCCCGCCGAGGGAGCGGGGCCGCCGGGGCTGGGGAGGCGGCGACGGCAGGGCTCGGCGCCGGGAAGGCGCAAGGCAGAGCGGCGGGAAGGTGGGACCCCCGCGGGCAGCGCCCGGCCCTTTCCCCGGTGGGTGGCGAGGCAGTGCCGCCCAAAGGCTTCAAAGAAGAAAGGGGAGGGTCCCTCAACAGGCGCAGGGTACATCCCCCTCCCCTCTGTAAGGAACCTCTTCCCTCCCTCCCCCCCCACTTCATTCCACTCATGATTCCTCCTTGCGAAGGGGCCAAGAGCCCCCACCCCTCAAGGAGAGCAGAGAAGGCCCTTGGGCTGCCAGGAGGGAGAGGCCCTTGACTTCCCTGGGCCTTACTTCTGAGTTGACCTGCTTAGGATTGCACTGGCGTAGCTCCAGCACCTGTTGTTCCTAGGAGGTAAGCCCTGCTGGCCAAGAAAATCCTGCCACCCCATTCTCTCTTTCGACCTCATGATTGAGTATTCAATAGATGTTTGCCTTAAAAATATATAGATATCCCCAGACGCACACCCTAATGAAATGAGCTGCACACGCCTGTACCTCCAGCTCCCCTCCCCTTCATCCCCTCTCCTATTGCCAAGTTCAGTTAAAAAAGCCAACCCAAACCCAGCATCAGTTCATTCCACGTATAGTTTGAACTTGATGCCATTCAGTGAAGCCGAAAGGGAAGCGTCTCTGCACATACCAGGCATGGAGTAACTCATGGCACTCAAAGAGAAGAGCCGGTCTCCCACCACGTTCACCTGATGGCCACTTAACTCGGGTGGTTTTTTAAAAGGATCCGTCGAATTCATGAAGGAAGAGAGGACTCTGTCCCATGGCTATGGATGGACTCACCGCATGCAGAGGCAGGCTCGCTCTCCACGGTGGAAAGTTGCTGCCTTCATGACTTGTTTGCTGGATCCCAGAGAGCCAGGAGGCTTCTGTTGATGGAGCTCCGGTCTCATCTAGAAAAGTTGTTCTTGGCTCTGTAGTGAAAATGACATGGAATGGGGTCTAGGTATTTCAAATAGATTTTGGTAAAGATCTGAAGGCCCCCATGGGTACCCTAAAAGTAAGTTGAAAGCAATCCATTCTCAAAACATGAGTCTGCAGTTATCCTGTTCAGTTGTGGAGATCTGGTTTCAAATCCCTGCTCAGTCTCAAATAAGGTGGCCCCGAGCGTCTCGCTCAGACTCAGTTTCCCATCAATGAAATGGGAATAGTACTACTGGGCCTGATGCGGGTGCCCTAAAATGAATACACTGAAGACTGTCCATCCCTGCTTTCACTGTTCTCAGGTCTGTTAAGCAAGAATCAGTTTCTGCGTGACTTGCACCTTGATGTAATTTTGTAACGTTTGTATATACATCAGTGGAGATGCTAAGAGCCAGCAGGAAATTTCTGATTTGAATCTCCCCTCTGTCATGTACTCACCTGGGGGCTGTAGGCCAGGGACTTGTCTTTCAATCCCTGCCCCCCCCGCCCCCCCGCCCCCCGCAGTATGGATATAATAATGTTGGTCTATACAGCGTTGTTACAAAGATTATTGAGATACTATATTCATATTCATGTAGAATTGTGGACACAAACAGAACTATAGAAATGCAGAGTATCTTTTCAACTAAGGAGCTCAACATGCAATACTTAACGTTCTCCCATTTTACCTTCACAAAAGCCCCATGGGTCCGGCAGTTGAGAGAGAGTGACGGTCTCCTTAGTTGAAGACCATCACTGTGCCTGCTACCACTGTGTCCACAGCTCTGGATTCTTTCTTGAAAATGTCTGCTGTTTAACTGGGGGGGGGAGATGCACAACACAATCCTAGTCCAACTGTGTTCAATGGTGCTTAGTCCCAGGGTCTTCTGAAATTGATGGGTCTTAGCCATGGAGGTACATAGAAGTCACAGGAAAAGCCCCTGCTCTGCATTGCCCCCCAGCCGGTGGGTGGGGGGGAATCCAGTTGTCTCTCTCCCATTCATTTCAGTGGGGCTTCTGAAGGAGAGCTCCGGGTGGATTTTGCCCAAAAGCCACACACCCCAGTCTCCTTTAAGTAATTATTGCTAGGGGGGGAGGGGGGTCCCTGCCGGCTTATTTATTTAATTTTTTTAATTGCATTTTTATACTGAGCAATTGCCAAAGCTCTCTGGGTGGTTTACAAAAATTTAAACCATAAAAACCATTCAAATATAAAACAACAACGGTATAAAAATGTAGCATAAAAATACAACATAAGAGCACAGGATAAAACCGAGCAGCAATGCAGAAATTAATACAGATTTCAAATACAGATTTAAAACAGCAAAGCTAAAGATTAAACTGATAAACTGATAAAATACTGAGAATATAAAAAGGTCTTTATCTGGCGTCTAAAGGAGTATAATGTAGGTGCCAGGCGAACCTCTCTAGGGAGCTCATTCCACAGCCGGGGTGCCACAGCAGAGAAGGCCTTCTTTAATTGTTCCCAAGGGCAGAGTGTTTAACCGACCACACTTCGTAAACATTTTTTTCATCTGAGGGAATTCATAGCTTGGTGTTTTACCAAATGTTGAGATGCCTTGCGGATTCAGAATGATTCAATATACATGTTTTTCCATACTGCTCACATCAGAGAGTCATGTTTTCTTGTGTGTGTGCATGTTTGTGTGTTTTCAAACCCACCATCATTTCATGTAATGAAAGCCATTCAACATACAGCACATTCTGTCCTTTGCAGCCATCAAAGCTAAATTGGAAAATGCCGTGCTCCCCCCTTGACTAACTTAAAACATTCCCAAGGTAAAAAGCAAGGAATTTCTGGTTATATCTGGAAAAGAGTCGTTTCTACGTCGTTGCTTGTTCCACTCTCAAAGTTAACTCATTTTCACTTGTAGTCAATTGAAAAAGAATGCATGGATTGTTGAAATAAGCTTATCTATACTGGCATCACAAATAAACAAAAATTAGCCCTGATATGTAGAGCCTATGGGAAGCAGATGTTTCCGTCTGTCGTCAGTGTGTGCCACTCTCTGGAAGTATTTGGAAGGGTTCTGTAGGTGGCAGAAATCGATGGGGGCTCAGAAAGGATGCTGAAAGTGGAGAGTGGCTACAGGACGCTGCTTCCTAAGGATCTCCCATTTGTGCCTGGAGAAGCAGAGGGGCAGCTGATGATCCGTGGCCGGGGCCTAAGCGTTCCCCATGAGTAGCACTAGTCTAGCAGGGCAGGTGAACTCCAAGAGTAAGAATAGCAACAAAAATCATGCAAAATAAGAGAAATCATGCGAGCATGTTAAATGTGTGCAATTGAGGCTACAGATAGTGGAATCCAGCGTTTCTTGTTGCCGAATTCAGATTACCTTGGTGCAGAATATATTATAGGCATACAAAAACAGATACATGCATCTGATTAAAGCATCAGCATTTCTAGACATTGGCTGGTGGGCAATTGCGCTCCAAGGAGGAAAAAATACTCCACAAATTGAAAGCCAGAAAGTGGAAGGGAGGGGCACATCAGTGTTATAAGCATAGGTGTGCACTGCACATTTCATTAGGGCGTGTACCCAGGGATTTTTTTAAAAAGGTGAACATTTATTGAATACTGAATCATAAAGGACATTCCTTTTATTCGTTTATTTATTAAACACTGTAGACACTGATGACTTACTCCTCGTTCGGCTTGCCTGACTTCGGGAGAGCCCAGCATTGGTGGGGCTTTGTGGTGATGCTGACCAAAGGAGGGGCTCACAAGGCAATATTTATTTTTGCTCTGGCTGCTAGGAACAACGGCGTGCTGTTGGGGGTGGTGACAGCAGAGCAGCCAGAGGACCATTCTTGTTGCGTCTCGAGCCCCCTCTGAATCCCTATGCAATGGCCCCCTCAATTCGGTGCTTATTGCTTGAGATATTAGGGTGTGCCTGGGCACACAAAGCACAACCCTTGTGCTTTATGCCTATGGCAATAAGACTTGACTATTCCAATTCTAATTCTGCTGAAGATAATAAACGACAGGTTCAGTAGTGGTAAGCCTCCTTGAGCATTAGGTGAGGTGGAGTCAAAGTGGAGAAGGTAAACATAAAATAAATTAAGGCTGACATTTAACATCCACCGTTTGCCAAAAGTGGCTGAGGTTCAGTGAGAACGTAACTGCTTCAGGATCAACATAAAGGCTGTTTCACACATTACACAGCAAGAAACCTGAGTTTGTCAGAGAGAATTCACTCAGCGGAGAACCACAACCAGTCTCACTTCTCTGAATAGAGCGCCTGCTTGATACACACGTTTGCAAAAACATGTTTGTCAGATTCACATATTGCTTATCACAGTGCAAGTAGTTGATAATGGTGTGTGTGTGTGTGCTTCCAAACGGAGGGTTCCCAGCGCTACCAGTGAGACGGCGTTATGCAACTATTCTCCCCCCTCCATGGATTTTCTGTGGTAAAAAAAAGGCTGAGAAAAGTTGTGGGGAAATACAGGAGTTACACGTGGAAAGTGATGCTGTCTGGATCGCCATAAAATTCCGTAAATGAGGCCGTGCGATGGTGCGAAAGAAGGCTCACCTGGAAGCCTCCTGTGTTTTGGGTTTAGAAGACAAAATTGTGCTCACAAGCCACCTCCTCCTCTACAGGCCCTATAGAGGATGACTTCCTGGTAGATTGGACCCCTTTTGAGGAAAGATTAAAGCGAGATCAGTTTAACTCCAAAACAGGAGGCAAGCAGGATATGTTGACAGCTTTCAAACGCTTAAAAGAATGTCAGAAAGCCAAAGGGAAAACAATCATTCACACAATCTGCGGAGGAAAAGACAAGAAATAACAGGAAGGCAGCTGAATCAATGAAGTCCCATTTCCATGTGGCTTGTGCTAGAAACGGCCATTAAGGCTACAATCAAGTGCATTACCTACAGGGGAGTAAATCTCAGCGAACCCAGTGGGACTTACTCCTAAGTAAACATGCATAAAATTTCACTGTGAAGCATTCCATTCCAGCACAGCAGGTTAGTCCCTAGTTTTAACTCTGTATTAGCCAACTTTCAGAGCACAATGAGTTACTTGCAAAGTGAATTGAGTGAAGTAAAATCATGAAGCTAAATATTTTTAATTTGCATCCAGCAAGATATATTTATAACGGATAATTTTCAGGCATCAGGTTATAAATAACCCATCACATTTCTGTTGGTAAGAAGATATTCTAAGCATGCTCTGTCCCTGGGCAGGATTACACATGCATGCATGTCTTTTGTTGTTCTGCCTGCGCTTGAAGCCTGGCAGCTGAATGTGTTCACAGACACCCTTGAAATGCCAGGCATTTGAGGTGACCTTTGACAGTATGGAAGTCCTTTTTGTGACGTTGTATTTGTAATGGTCCATTTGCACATCAAGTCCTTAAGTGATGAACATGTGAGTGCAATCCTGGTCTTTGCCACACGCTGAATCGCCACATTCCTAGAATACCAATGATACAGAAGGCAGGGAGCCATTTGCAGAGGTTGGGGGTGGTTGGGTGGGAGGCTGGGGAGTGGAGGTACTGATTGGGAGCAGGAGAAGGGAAACAGGAGGTTTCCTCTCCGGTGAATTTTCATAGGTCATCATAACATCACAAAAACCTATGCTGAAAAAGTGAAGAATTTGTGGGATGTGAAAGTGGAATTCAGGGGAAATTGGTAATGATGCAAACTAGGAGCTGATGCTGGCAACAATCTGTAAAGGAGGCATATTCAAGCAGAAGATATTGTTGGGGCAGATAATGCATTTCTCAGCACAAGTGTGGCATTAGCTGAAGGCTTATAGCTCCATCACACCCACCGATTTAGTGCACTCTTGCCATGCCTGTGTGCGAATTTGCAGCATGGTACTCACATGACGCCGTGCCTGTCCTGCTGACACTCCGCCTCTTCCCCAGCCTTTCCTAGAACGCTAAAAATCTGGATTATTTTCCCTAAATGCATTGAATGCGCCCTAAGCCTCTGTGTAGTTTTAAAGGAACTGGGGGCTTAATGGATTGCATCAGGTCCTGGCAGGGAAAAGCGATCTCTTCCAGCAGCCAGCTCCAAGCCTCACTATAAAACCCAAACCTCGCATCCCAGGCTCCAAAGCCTTTTAAAAAACCCTACAATGCCTAAGACCCCCTCTAGATGGATTCCGTTTGATGCCTGTTCCTCCGATTATGCGCATCTTCTCGGAAGCGCTTTATCGTAAATGCTTGTATGCAGGAGGTAATTGAGCACTCAACAGGTGACCTTACCGGTTGTTTCAAATGCGCTTTAGAAGTAGTTAATGCGGAGAATCGCTTGTTCACATAGTCAAAATGCGCTTTAACGGCCAGAGCAAAATAAAACTCGCTATTTAACGCGCATTCGATAATGAGCATAATCGGAGAGAAAACGCGCCTCTACGCCCGATTTGCGCTCCGTTCTTGTAGAGGTACATTTTTTAATGTGCCTTGAAAGAGCTTTAAATGCCTCTTGTAGAGGCAGCCACAATCTCTGTCGAGACAGGATTGTACTCCCTCGATGCCCCCAAAGAGCCAGACAAAAGGGTCCTTCCATTTTTGCCTGGCAGAAAGGCGGTCTGGTTGAAGTGCTCATCTGCCAGGACCTGACTGGAGGGAGAAAGAGAAGGGGGGGCAGAGTGGAACGGAAGAACAAAGGAGCAAAGGAGCGGAAGAGCAGCTCTTTAGGTGAAAGGGATCATAAGCTTGATGCACTTTTACCTCAGAGGTAAAAAAAACATGGAGGAAAACCAGGGGGTGGGGGATTAGGTGTGATGGAGGTCTTAGATAGAGACAATGGGGGAGATTCATGACTGGATCCCCAACTTTTGCCTCCATTTTAGGGAAGGTTCCAGTTCTGATCAGAGTACCGGTGTGAGGTTGTGTTAACCCATACCCCCTTGTCATTTTCCTGATCTGAATTACTCCCCCCACCCCCCACCCCAAAGCTGCTTTTAGCCCTGCAGCAAAAAAATAAAGGCATGGTACAAGTACATGTATTTTCCCCCACTGCAGCTAAAACAGTTTGGTGGGGGGGGCAGGCTTAGATCAGGAAAATTTTCTGATTTAAACACCCCCTTTTGCCAACGCCACTGCTGCAATCAAAACTGGAGCCTACTTCACCTTGCCGCTCTTTTAAAATAAAAGTAAAATTCACAATCCCAGCTCTCCTTTGCCATAGGAGGAGACAACTTTTTATAGAGGAGCCATGGGATGGGAAAAGATCAAAGGAGCATAAGGTGGAACTCCCTGCCACCCCATGCTCAATTGATGTGCAAGTAGTTCCGCGTGCCTCCAGGAGCTCTGGGCGTGTGTTTCTCAAACAACAGTCCCCTACACTGGATGAGATCCCCTTAGGCTTCAATCCAATATCCACTTCCCTGGGGGTACACCCCCTTGAACTTGATGGGTCGTAGTTCTGAGTTGACAGGTATGGGACTATGCTGTCAGGGAAGCTTCACAACCAGCTTGCAGTTTTGAATTGGGGGAGGGGGTGTGTGCTGTTCAAACTGTAAACAAACAAACACATTAGGAATGTGCCTAAAATAGTTTTGGGATGCTAGCCATGGCATGTCTATAGAGCTTTAGAGTGTTTATGATCTTAATAAGCTTTACACGGAAAACTTATTACATGGAAGAATGGAGGGGCCGGCAGACAGCACAGAGACCCACTTCATGTTGGAGGCCCAACTGGAACGGAGGAAGAATTAGTGGCTGTTCTCATAGCCAGCCGGCCTGTGGTGCTTGCCCCTTGCAGATCAGCCTGTCTGTGCCAGAAAGGCACCAGTTTCTTATTTTTATCTGTCCTAAGCGGGAGAAGCTCTCACGTCCTGCTGACAGGTTCAGTCACTGTTCAAAGAAAATATTTAACTGCTTCACTTACGAGCTTCCTTTCCCGCCACCACACAACATGCCGTGTTTAGGGTTCTGCACAACAAATACAACGTTCACAACACGGATGACACATTCTGGCAAACTGGAATAGAGAAACCGAGACGGCAGACTGCAAATCTGAAATTAGCCCTTGCAGCAAAGGGAAAAGCCTGTTTCTGAATCCTACATGTTCTAGAAGATTAACGCCTCTCACAGCACCTCAGATGGGCAGACATACAACGGCTGCAAAAAAGCTGCTATGAAATCCCTACCTAACATCAAAGTCATTTGCCACTCATCCTCAGCAGGGAAAATTGCAAAATGCAGAAATCACATCACTGATGCTCTCCTAGTACAAGTGATTCATCTCTGTCAATAGTGTGTGTGCATTCATATTCTGCAGGCTTATTGGAGTTTTAGCCACAATCCTGGATAATGTTCTATTGCAATTTTCTCCACTGAAAATGTCTCCTCTCTCAATGGTTCCTTATAGTTCATCTCCCAGATAATTACAGTGATGAAGTGAACCCATCATTTGAAGAAGAACCAAACTTTTTCAAAGGTTAAGTGCGACATTTTGACTAGCAAACTGTCAGGTCTCCCGGTCCCTCAGGCAAGCACACATCCTGGCAAACTGACACGGGACACCCAAATTAGTGAGACTTCTTTATTGCAGGAAATCTCACAGCAAAGCTTAATGGTTGCACACTTCAGAAATCATATAACTGATGGTCAGGAGCTATAGGCTCCAAGGAATCCCAGAACAGTCCAAGCCATCAACACGGTTTCCTCATTGCCATCTCCGCAGTTCTGAACACAAGGGAAGGTCAAGCCATACACAGGTTCCAAACCCGGACAAGGGTGTGTGTGATTCCTGACATGATCCCTCAGGCAATCAAAGGAGCAAATTCTTGAAAGGCCTGATGAACCACACAAAGAGAGCCGGTCCAAACTTGGATCATACGTTGGTAACTCAAAGGCAACATGGTGAAGGCCCCAGGAATCAAAGCGGAAGGAAAGGTGAAAGTCACGCTGGGCATTTTGGCTGGGAAGAGAAACAGGAAGGACACAGTGATCCCCTGGCACTACGCTTGATCAAGCCAAGGGGGTTGTATCCAATGTCAAGTGTAATCTAAATAGGACTAAGATTGGATACAACCCAAGGCTCCCCTCCCCCAACACAACCAACTATTGTTTTAAGGTTTGGGGCTTCATTTGCTGAGATTCTGAATGGCGATAGTGAATGGCTGTAAGGCACAAGGGGCACATCAGCGGCTCCCCGTCTGAATTTGGGCCAGGGCCCAGCCCAGCAACTGACAGCTGCTGGTAAGAAATCAGGTCTCAAGGGGTGAATACAGATCTGTTTGTTTGTTTAAAAGATGTATTAGTTACTCCTAAGTTGTAGCCCTCAGAGCAGTTTACAAGACAGGAAAATGCAATAAAATACCTAACAAAAACACATTTTTTAAAAAAAGCTGCAATAACTTCCCAGTGTAATATAAAACCCTCCTAGCTAAAACACCTGGGCATGTAAAAGGGTTTGGGCACCAGCAAACCTCCCAGGAGATGGCGTTCCTCAGGTAATCTTAATGGCTAAAGACCTTCACATGGGGGAAGGGGGGCCTTTAGTAATACAGACCATCATCAGCCAAGTTGTAAATGACCATGGTCCGCATGTACCCCTTGGTCAGTCTGCTGTCGGTGTACTGGACTGCCAAATGGTAAGGAGAATCATTCTTACCAGACTTCTGAACTGGTTCAGAAATCCAGGGAACCAGCAAGCCCTGCCCTCTTTTGTACCTGGTCAGGCTAGGCAGGCTCCTACGGCTTTAACTGCTGTGACGAAGAGGGAATTTCACCAGGTGCTGCATGCATACAAACGACGCCTGCTGAAATTCCCTGTTCTATGCAATTGTTAAAGATACAGGAGCCCTGTCCTCCTCTTCGTATGGTCAGCCTAGTTTAGAGCTTTAGAGGTTAAGACCAACACCTTGAATTGAGTCCGGAAAACTATTGGCATTCAATTGACTGTAATATGATTACATGGTAATATGAAAACAATTGGTTGTAATATGATCTCAGTACTGTGCACCAATTAGCAGCCTAGTTGCTACGTTTTGCAGTTAAGCATCCCTACCTGCCCCTCAGCACGCATATTTGAAGCATTTCCTAAGAAAGGGAAAGTTCTTATTGTGCAGGCACTGACTGGAGTCCCCAAGTGACCACCAGAGGTCCTGGGTTGGACCTTGAGTAGTTTGGGCTTAGGAACAGTCCTTAAACCAAGTATCCAAGAATCCTATATGCCCTATATGCAGGATGTGTTGTTGTTGTTGTTGTTATTATTATTATTGTTGTTGTTATTATTTACATTCTTATACTGCCCCATAGCCGACGCTCTCTGGGCGGTTTACAAAAGATTTTATTACCTTTAAATTAAACGAAGTGCTCCACAGAAGTATTTCTAAAGATGCATTCCTGCTCACAACTGAAAAACTGACAAGATCCCAGAGGGAAGGGATGAGACAGGAGACACAGATGATTTAGATTGTGCAATCAATGTGCATGATGCTTCCCAGCCCCCCAAGGAGCTTACAGTTTAAAATCCAACGCCTGGGAAACAAAGGGGGAAGGGAGGGTTCAGGGGTAAACAAGAAAGTAATATGCAGCTGTTTGAGTTGCACGGGCTCAGACACAAAACCAATGTTACTTCAGTGACATAGCAAGCAGCTACGACGTCTTCTTTTTTACTCTAGAGTATGCGCAGGTCAGGTCCCTAGCCTGAATTGGGGGGATACGGGAGCCTCAATCCTCACCCTTCCCTGCAGTTCCAATATGGAAAGGGGGGCATGCCTGCAATTTATATTACTAAATATTACTGATCTATGAAAGCCAATAGGTCACTATTTGGCTATACATATGGTAGGCACGGGGCCCCAATCCAGATTGAGATCACAGCAGGGGAGGGTTAAAGCCCATTACACACACACCCCTACTAGCGCCGCCAATCCAGATCTAGCCTCCGGCATTTACCTTTTAGCACTTGAACGTAGTTACAGTCGGCCTTGAAAAAGACATGACTTATGAAGCCTGGCAATTTGATGGAAGCTTTATTTGTTCGTTTTTCAGTGTATGAAACTGAAAGAGAAAAATGTGCTGGGAGGAAAATGAAGAGAAAAGGTTAAGATTTAAGGAATACTTTTAAAGAATCAAGAGAAGAACCAAGGCAGAGAATCCCAGCAGGAGAAGCAAAGGAGGGCAGCAAACTGTAACAAAAGGCCCAAGGGCCGGGTGTGTCGGGGGAATTTCATTTGGTGGAGCTTGGTGTGTTTTCGCCAGCTCGCTGCCCCTGATGCCAGCTCACAGATCCCTGAACTGCTCAACTCAGCATGCGCTGCATTGGGCAAGCTCACCAGTTCCTGCCCCTCCCCCTGCAAATGCAGATTTGCGCAAATCCGCTTTTGCGCAAAATCACAGGTGAGAATATTTATGGAAATCGCAGTTTGTGCAAATTTACAGCCATAAATAGCCCAATTTGAGTAAAAATGCAGGAATCAACAGTCCTTTACATTTACAATTTTGCACAAACGGTGCTATTTACAGTTGCAAATTTGCACACAATCACGATTTCCATTAATACTCCCACCCAAGATTTTGTGCAAAATTGTGGCTTGTGGAATTTTTAAAAAAGCCATGAGCTCGTGCCAGGTACCCACAGACCATCTGACAGCTCTGTGTACCTGCTGTGCTCAGGCAACTGGTGGGAATCCAGGGAGCACAGCAGGTACACAGAGCTGTCAGCAGGAACAGGATGCCCTATCACGCATCTGGGGCAAAATTGAGGCTGGAACTCCCAGGCAGCTGGAGCCTGTGAACATGACTGTTTTTTTCTTAAGGGCCTGGCAGGGAAGTGGGAAATGATACAGGATTCAGCTGTGGCCTGTGACTTCTCTACCCAAAGGGGCTGAATAATGGCATGTGGAACATTTCAGGCAGGCAATACTGTTGCACCCATCCATACCGGCAATTAAATGGTGCACCGCTGGTATGGAATGTGATACAAGGGCATTTGACTGTCCCTCTCAGTGCCTTTACTTGTGAATCACTGCCATGGAAATCAAGAGGGACTTATGAGTGAACAAATTCAGGGCAGGGCTTTCGTCATTCGATTGGGATCCCTACTATGCTCTCCCGTTTTCCTGTTTGCTTGCCTGTAAACTTGACACAGGAGTCAAGCTGTGAGACCTTCCCCGGGGGGCTCAGAGGCCATCTGTCACAGTTCACTTTCAGTTGTTTCTCTGAGTGTTGTGGGCACACATCACCAAGCAACCACCCCCTCCACAGCTCATCACTTCCATGACAAACTGACGGCCATGCGAGGAGGGCTCCAGCCCATCGCACCCTGTTGTGGGCGCTCTGAGATTTTTCTGCAATGTCCAATAATGAAACCTCTCCCATGTCCCTTCTGAAGATGTTAGTCATTTATATCTCATAATAGATGTTATGTAATTTCAAGATGCCTCCTGTGGCACCATAGAAATTGAAAATTATAGATGTTTGCGACATTTCTGACCAAACCTCCATCCCTTTTCTGGTTCACAGGCTGTATCCCTTTTGTGGTATACTTCATTTCCAGGGCATGGAAGGACACCCAGCCCTTTTGCCGGAGTCCAGCCACCACTACCCCACTGCCTGGCTCCCAATTAACCAACTCACAATTTTGCCTAGAGACAGTGGAGGAAGCAAATGAGGATGCGAGAGAACGGCAAAAATCTAGGGCCACCCCATGCAGTCTGAGCCCATGGTAAAAAGTCCTTGGCATCTCTGTGGTGAAATGAAAGCCCCGTAGGCTTTGCACTGGGAGCGAGGAGGGAAAATGCTCCTGTTCAGTGTTCCGGCCAGCAGCCCCCTCGCCAGCCGTCCTCGTGAGGTGGGGCAGCTACATTATTTTATTATTATTATTATTATTATTATTATTATTATTATTATTATTAGTTACATTTATATACCGCCCCATAGACGAAGCTCTCTGGGTGGTTTACAAAAATTAAAAGTTTGAACACTAAAAAGACAATATACAAAATTTAAAACCATAAACATAAAACAGCTGACATTTAAAACATTTTAAACTGTTAAGCCTGGCCACAAAGTCAGTTAAAACCTCAACTTAAGCTGTTAAAAATGCCTGGGAGAAAGGAGAAGTTTTGACCTGGCGCCGAAAAGATAACAGTGTTGGCGCCAGGCGGGCCTCATCAGGGAGATAATTCCGTAATTGGGGGGCCACCACAGAGAAGAGTCGGGCATTTTGGGGAAGGAGGCGCAGAGTGCCAGCCAATCCCACCCCGCCCCACTCCAGCAAGCCAGGCCCTTTCCCAGGATATTTATTTAAAACATTTCTCCCTTGCGTATCCCCTCCAAAAAAAGGAGTCAAAGCAGCTTACAAAATATTAAAGCATTAAATCACATTGACAAGCTAAAAACAGCAAAGAACACAAACCGCCCCGGACCGATAGTCAATAAATAGATAAAATTAAGCAACAGTAGAGTTAAATGCTTGTTTAAAGAGGAATGAACACAGAGGAAGAGGGGAATGACCTAAACCTCATGACACAGGGAGTTCCACACTGAGATAGGGTGACCAGATAAAATCCAGGTCAGGGCTCATGTCACTTTAACAGTTGTAGAGAAAAGGGAATTTCAGCCAGTGTCATTTGTATGCCATTAGTTCCTGGCGATATTCCCTCTTCATCACAACAGTTAAAGGTGCAGGGGCCCTGCCTTCTTTTGTATCTGGTCACTCTAGTATAGTGCCTGCACCTTTAACTGTTGTGGTGAAGAGGGAATAAAACCAGGTGCTGCATGCATATATATGACCCTGGCTGAAATTCCCTTTGCTCTCAACTGTTAAAGTGACATGAGCCCTGACCTGGATTTTATCTGGTCAGCCTACACTGAGCTAGCCCTCTGGCAGGTCTCCACCCACCGGTCCTGCCTCTGAAAGCAATTGGGGCGCAACACTCAGCACTCCATGGGCACTTAGCATGCCCAACACTGCATTGTCTCTTCACCACCATCACCCCGGCAAGTTTCTCCCCCTAAAGCCTTTGGGGACGTCTGCAAACCTTGCGGTTCCCATGAACCCTCCAGTGCCATTTTGGCTACGAGCTCCATCACACCTACTTTTTTTTATTGGTATGGACCCGCAGTTTTGATATCCGTTCCCCTTCTGCGATCATAGCCATGCCGGGGCCTCCCTTTTCACTTATGGGCCCTTATGGGTGGGGTGTTGTTCCTGGTGGCAGGAAGGGAAGGGAAGGGGCAGGCAGGGAAAGGTGAAGAGGGGGGGATCCTGTGTGCTGGAGGGGGAGAACTGCCCTGACCTCCCCTTTCCTCAACACCAAACACGCCCCCAACAAAGGGAAAAGCGAGAGGGGGGAGGGATATTCCAGACTTCCTCTGCACCAAAATACTTTGCAACAAGGGGTGGAACGGGAGCGATGAGAGCAGGACAGGGGATGACGTCATGCGAGGACCTCAAGGCAAAACCACATACCAGGCCGGGCAAATGTGCAGTAAATCGCTGGTGTGATGGAGCTTTTAATCAGGAGCCACATCAGAGAATGAATCTGTTACGGAGACAGAGATGGAATAGCCCCCTTCCCTCCCACTTGGAAGCATCACAGCTAGACGAGCAAAATCGCCCATCTAATAAAAATGCAGGGTGGTCACAGAGCTCTTGCCAGCCTATACTGGATACTTTGGCAGCCCTTCCATGACACCCCAGATCAGGGTTGGCCAGTTCGTATTGGAATTCTGAAAGACTGACTTCCTCAAGCATTCCCAGCTCTTCCTTTCTTGTCCCTTTCAGCTGTTGATATTAGATTTCAAGCTCTTCAGGAGAGGAAGCCGCAGTCCCTGTTAAAGTGAAATACACTTTGAGACATGACTGGTAAAGGTGCAGGAATTCCAATGTAAAAAGGGTTGGCTGTCCTTTATCCAGATGATGTCTTTTGTTTGAGAAACGTTTTGGGGCCCTCTGGGATGGATGGTGCCTCATAAATGTGTAAAATGTGCTTATTACTGCATTCTTCTTGCCTCAGGAGGGGCTGGGAGAAGCTGTCCTCTTTTAGCTATCAAGGCACCCTATCGACTTCTAGAAGCAAGGAATGAACAAACCGGTCGCTTCCAATTGTTTTCTTTTCGTATTGAATGAGGAACCATCAGTAGGTAACGTTGCATTTGAAGGATGCTTCGTTGTCATGGAAATTTGCAAAACCATGATAAAATATTTAAATGTGAAAAGGTAGTAGCACTGTTGTGAGATTCCGCCTTCTTTAGGGAGAAATATCTGGCGTGCTCTGTCTTTGTGCCTGGCACTGGGCCCATTCTATCTTGGAGCGGCTGATAAATATAGTTCCATCTACCTGTTGACCAAGGATGGCCACATTTCCTTAGGTGTGGCCTTGGCTGACCTTAGCACAGTGAGAAGCTGCCTTAGGTTTGGGGTGTCATGGAAGGGCAGAAAATGATTAGTTAGTTAGTTAGTTAATTTTTTTTTTATTTTTTTTTTTTACTTCCAGAGAGATGCACTTTTAAGATTTTCTGCCTGAGATGCCAAGTTAACTTGGCCAGCCTTGGGTCCTATGCACATTGCCTTGGGCCAGCCCTGTTATCACAGAGCAAACTCTCACAGTGACTGAGCTACAGCTATCTATTGCAAACCGTCGCCCAAAATGCCCCACACCGGTCCTTAAGGTCTGATGGAATGGGGGGGGGGAGGGAGTTGCCAAAAGTCCCTTCATTTTGGGAGTGGGTTTGCCAACAGATCATTACAAAGGTTAAATGGTGATGTGTGATAATTTCCAATATGCAGAAGGCTCTCCGAGAGAAGAGGGTGAACAGAGCAGATGCTAGGTGGATGGGATTTCTTTACAAGGTACCTGGTGAGTCTGGAGGGAGCATGGGAGGTCCTTACAAGGTCCTGTGTGTGCCATGTACTCTGACTCTGATCCCTCCTCAAGCTCAGAGGAAGACATAGGAGGAGGTACCTCTCAGGTAGTCATCAACCCTCCACATTGGATTTCCCAGGTTAGAAGATGTGGCTTTGGAAAACTCTTCAGACTCAGAAAACAGATTCCCAGTGCGGTCCATATTGCCCCCATGTCATAGGCGCCAATAGGCACAGAAATTGGGTGGTGGGTCTTTAAGAGCATGGACAACTTCTCAAAGGGTGTGCGTCTACAGCAGGACAAGACCAGTCAGCCTTCAGAAGGCCTCTGCACCTTGCTGAATCAACAGCTGATGCAGACACCTTCTGTGCTCCTAATGTGGCTCTGCTGCACCTGACAGCCGGACCCAAGAGCCGTGAGTCGTGATGGGACCTCTGCAAGAGCTCAGTCTTACCAACTAAACTCACAAGTTTGTCTAGGAATGATGCCATGAGATTGATGTGATTGTCAAATGTTGTCCTTGGAATCATTTCAAAACCCAATCATTTGAGAAAGCCGAAAGCAATGGATAATTAACAAGACGGATTAGCTGGGAGGCACTGATAAGGTGTAGAAGCACATCACGTCTCTGGCATGGGTGGGTGTGTTTCTCCATTCAGCCACTACTTCCAGGGTCCCAGGCTGTCTTTGCATACAAGCATTATGCCTGCACACCATAATTTAATGAGGAAAACACTAGCTACTGCCAATCAGACATTAAGAGTCACGATGTGCTGTCTTGATTAGCATATGTGGAGCACACATTCGGGTGAGGCTGGCCAATTTTCCTTGGAAATGTTTTCTGTCTCCATCTTTATTTAACACTTGCGCTCTTGGCGTTGCTGAAAGGGCTCTTGTAGCGAAGGCCACTGAACGGCTGTGATGCAGCCTTCAGAGTTGCTGCGTCTTGCCGATGGGAATGGGATTGTTGCTCATTGCTCCGTTCTGCACCAGTGATCTGGACATGGTGAGCGAGAAGAGGAATAACTGGCTAAGCTGTAGCATTGCCAAGGAGGATTCGCAGGATTAGAGCAGAAGACAAAGCGTGGGTGAGTCAACATCCATTGCTGTGATACAAAAGGATGGTGACATTTGGAATTCACTGGAATGCTTCTATGGAATCAACTTCCATAAGACCACATCACGGCTGCTAGTGCTGATGGTTTTTCAAAAGGATCAGACACACTTCAAGACTTTCCCAACCTGGTGCCCTCCAGATGGTTGGACTACAGTTCCCATAAACCCCAACCAGCACTGCCAATGGTCAGGAATGCTGGGAGTTAGGAACCTAGGAAGCTGCCTTATGCTGAGTCAGACCCTTGGTCCACCTAGTCCACTATGTTGACACTGCCAGGTAGAGGCTCTCCAGGGCTTCAGGCAGGATTCCTTCCTTAGCCCTACCTGGAGATGCTGAGGATTGGAGCTGAGTCTGTCTACATGCCCAGCAGGGGCTCTGCCACAGAGCTACAGGACCTCCCTCACCAGCTGTAGTCCAAAACGTCAGGAGGGCACCAGGATGGGAAAGGCTGGAGGAAAGGCTAGGACCTCTAGGTCTACTGATGGCAACGACCTTGATGGCTAGTCTTTGTGATGAGAGGTAGCCTCAGTCTGAATTCCAGGTGCTGGCAGGGCTGTTGCCTCCAAGCCCTTTCTTGGAGGCCTTCGGTGGCCTCCTGGATGCCTTTGGTGACCAGTGTTGGGAACCAGACGCCAGACTAGATGGAGCCACCTTGGTCTGATTCTTTGACTGTTCTGGGCTGTAGGCTCAAGGCCACATTTTTTAATGCATTCCTAGGTAAAAACAACAACTCTCTGAGCAAATTAGTACAGCAGAGAGTCAGCTGGGGTGGAAATGTTCTTCCTGATATGACATGGCTGTCCTTGCTGGGAGGGTTTGGTTTAGAATAATCGAATCATAGAATAGTAGGAAGGGGACTATAAGGCCACTGAGTCCAACCCACTACTCAGTGCAGGAATCCACCTTAAAGCATCCCTTACAGGTGGCTGTCCAGCTGCCTCTTGAAGGCCTCCGGTGTTGGAGAGCCCATGACTTCCCTAGGTCATGGGTTCCATTGTACTGCTCTAACTGTCCAGCCAGAATCTGGCTTCCTGTTACTTGAGCCCATTATTCCGCATCCTGCACTCTGGGATAATCGAGAAGAGATCCTGGCCCTCCTCTGTGTGACAACCTTTCAAGTATTTGAAGAGTGCTCTCATGTCTCCCCTCTATTTTCTCTTCTCCAGGCTAAACATGCACGGTTCTTTCACTCTCTCCTCATAGGGCTTTGTTTCCAGACCCCTTATCATCCTCGTTGCTCTCCTCTGAACACGCTCCAGCTTGTCTGCATCCTTCTTGAAGTGTGGTGCCCAGAACTGGACACAATACTCGAGATGTGGCCTAACCAGTGCTGAATAGAGGGGACCCAGTACCTCACGTGATTTGGAAGCTCTTCTTCTGTTACTGCAGCCCAAAATAGCATTTTCTTTTTTTGCAGCCACATCACACTGATGGCTCATATTCAGTTTGTGATCTGTAACAATCCCAAGATCCTTCTGGCTTGTCATATCGCTGAGGCTGCCTCTACAAGAGGCATTTAAAGCTCTTTCAAGGCGCATTAAAAAATTTACCTCTACAAGAACGGAGTGCAAATCGGGTGTAGAGGCACGCTATCCCTCCGATTATGCGCATTATCGAATGCGCGTTAAACAGCGAGTTTTATTTTGCTCCGGCCGTTAAAGCACATTTTGACTATGTGAACAAGCGCTTATGCGCATTAACTACTTGTAAAGCGCATTTTGGTCATCCGTTAATGCGCTTTGCCGCCTCTCGCCGCCTCTCGTGCAGAGGTATTAGGCGTAAATGCGCTTCAGCGATTATGCGCATAATCGCCTAACCAGGCACAAAAGCGAATCCTTGTAGAGGGGACCCGAGCCAAGTATCCCCCATCTTGTAACTGTGCATAAAGGGATCATTCAAAAGTATGATTTCCCTGCTTGTAGCCAGGACTGTTAACAGTCTACCACAACAGGATTTTATTACTTCATTCTGCTGGGTGTTTACACCAGGCTATAGCCAAGTTCCTCGAAGAGGCAGTAATTCTTTAGTTCTGAGAGATGCTAATCCAATCTCACATCTAAAGCCTCTAAAATGAGACCCTGCATTTTCTCAGAGGAGTAGCAGCAGCAAAGCCAACAAACCGTCTTGTTGCATTTATTATGGCAGAAGGAGTTCTGGATCAGAGTCGCGTTCATCACATTTCCCCTGAATTCCTCTGCACGGCTTGGCCACCCACCTGAGCTGGGAAGCGACAGCGTGCCCACCCATCCAGTCTGTTCCTGCCCTGCTCCAGCTTGAAGCCATAGTCTCTTACCCGTCCCTAGTGACCCTCTGGAGATCTTTTGAGGCCTCCCCAAATCTTTTCAACATGGCCAGTGCCTTGGAGGAACTGCAAAGAGCCGTCATGAGGGAAATGATCGATGTTTAAGCTGCTGCTGCCTTTTCCATCCCTGATAACCTTTAAGTCGGATCAAAGCCCTTTCCCTTGATCCTTTGGAGGGTGGTTGGTTAAACATCCGCAGTCAGTCCCAAGCCCCGGGGGGAAATGGCCAAGATTCTCTCTCTCTCTCTCTCTCTCTCTCTCTCTCTCTCTCTCTCTCTCACACACACACACACACACACACACACACACACAGAGCGAGAGCGAGAGCGAGAGAACGAACAGAACAGAACAGAAGCTATGTGCAGCGTAAGGGAGTTTAGTCGTCTGCAACAGGAGCACAGTACTGGTAGAGGCTGGATGTTGGATGAAACTGGGATGGAAATGCAGAAGTGCAAAGAAGAAACCTTGAGCCTAAGACCTCCATCATACCTATTTCCCCCCCACCCCGGTTTGCCTTCTCATTTTTTACCTCCATTTCAGAAGCGCTCCTCCCTTTCACCATCGTAGCGATACCAGTGAACTCTCTTTTTGCTCTCCTGCTGCTATAGCGCCTGCCCACCCCACCCCACCCCACCCCAGCCCTTCTCCTTCCCCCTCTAGTTCATTGGTTCTTGTCGTTGTGATGAACGTGGCAGCCTTCCCCACTCCCTCATCGGAGCGTCTATTAAAATGTACAAAAATGCTTACAGCTGTGTAATTTTTAAAGATAAAGAGATGAAATTTGGGAACTTGAGAGCTCTTAAGTAGAGCTTTCGTCATGCCAAGTTCGAATCAGATAGGTCCATGCCTTGAGTTTTAGGAGTTTTTAAAATGCAAATTAACAGACATGCTTACGTCTGCATACTTTTTACAGATAAAGAGATGAAACTTGGCATGGTGAAAGGTCTCCAGGAGAGCTTTCGGCATGCCATGTTTGAATCAGATCAGTTCATCCCTTGATTTTTAAAGAATTTTCTAGTTCCCCCCCTTTAAACCCTTTTCCTGATAGTTCACCAGTGCGACCTTCCACCTGTTTGCATTTGTGAAGGATCGATTTTCCTTTACTTTGATCATGCAAAGCTGTGCATCTCCAGTTCATAAAATAGAGATCTGCTGGTTCCCTTACTCCAGAGTAAATCCCATTGATTTCAACTGCATTTGCATCCAAGTCATACTAAAATCTGATGCAGGCTTATCTTTGAGTAAACCCCATTGAACAGAGAGAGACTTTCTTCTGAGTAAACAGAAGTAAGACCTCAGAAGTAAGCCTAGGGGTGCAGAGCACTTCTTTCCTGTTTGCTGTTTTAGACTTTTAAAAAAAACTTCTGAGTGACCAACTATGAAAAGTCAGTTCTATACCTGTTTCTGCCTTTAGAGGTGAAATGATGCTCCCTTCTGTGTGGGGTCTTTGGGTGCCCTCTCTCCATTCCTGGTTGAGCGGTTCTACAGACTAGAGGAGAACCTTCCCCACCCTCCTCTTTCACCAGTAAGACCACCCTGCAATGCACACTCCCCAAGAAGGGATGTTCTGCAACATACTGCAAGGATGGAATACACAGGGCAGAAGGGCGATTTTATTCCACACGGAGAAAAAATACAGCACTTTCCCCACCCTAGAAAAACACGGAAAATGGAGGGGAAGAGTCAAGATGACTGCAGGACAGGGACGGCATTGTGTGAGGGTCGTGGGGCAAAACAGTAAACAAGGCAGGACAAACGTGCGATAAAATGCTGGTGTGATGGAGCTCTTTATCTTCTGAAAAGATCATTCTAGACAGTGGAGGCCATGAGGCTTCTGCTGACAATTTACAGAATTGCACGTAATGTTTGCACCCACGTGGGCAGCTGAGCATCCACTTTCTGTAGATGGACATCCCAGGAATAGGAAGGAATAATATCATCACTCTTCTCAGAAGGTTGCAATTCTAGAAGTGCACGCTAAGCTTCACCTTAATACAAATTAAACAACTGTTTTCACTGGGACAGGAATAAAAGCCTTGAAGTGAAGACTTTCTCTACATAATTATACCTTTGGAGGCCAGATTTTTAACTAGATTTAGCAATCAGCTGCTTCTATTATGCTTCCTTACGGTTGGCGTGCTGATGTGTTTTGACAATATGACAGAGAGAGAGAGAGAGAGAGAGAGAGAGAGAGAGATGCAGGATGCCCTATGCTAGGCTGACCATATGAAAAGGAGGACAGGGCTCATGTAACTTTAACAGTTGCAGAGAAAAGGGAATTTCAGCCGGCATCATTTGTATGTAATTGCTGAAATCCCCTCTACATCACAACAATTAAAGTTGCAGGCATTATACCTGAGTGACCAGATACAAATGAGGGCAGGGCCCCTGCAGCTTTAATGTTGTAATGAAGAGGGAATTTCACCAGGTACGAATTGCATACAAATGATGCTGGCTAAAATTCCCTTTTCTCTACAACTGTTAAAGTTACATGAGCCCTGTCCTCCTTTTCATATGGTCAGCCTACCCTATGCCTTCCCATAGACGATAGACCTACTAGTAGGGTGACCAGATAAAATCCAGGTCAGGGCTCATGTAACTTTAACAGTTGTAGAGAAAAGGGAATTTCAGCCAGTGTCATTTGTATGCAATTAGTTCCTGGTGAAATTCCCTGTTCATCACAACTGTTAAAAGTGCAGGCACTATACTAGAGTGACCATATACAAAAGAAGGCAGGGCCCCTGCAACTTTAACTGTTGTGATGAAGAGGGAATTTCACCAGCAACTAATTGCATACAAATGGCACTGGCTGAAATTCCCTTTTCTCTACAACTGTTAAAGTTACATGAGCCCTGACCTGGATTTTATCTGGTCAGCCTACCTGCTAGAGAAATTAAACCAGAGTGGTTAAATTTCCAGACTCCTGCCTTGACCTTGTCACAACTCAGTCTCTTCACTTTTATCACCAAGCCTAAAAAAACATTGTAGAGCTGGAAAAAGGACAAAAAAAGGGAGAAGCAGGTTCTCAGGATGCTAAAATACTTTATTTCAAAGCCCGATGTGTTTCGGCCTGTGTTGTTTTTTCAGACCTTCTTCAGGGGTTTGATAAGAGATGTCTGCAGAAATACTCCTAACAAGATGATCGTCTCCTACGATAATTACTGGCGACTGGGAAAAAGGCAACTAAAATGATCAGGGGACTGGAGCATCTTCCCTATGAGGGAAGGTTACAACAGCTGAGATTGTTTAGCTTGGAAAAAAGGAGTACAAATTATGCACAGTGTGGAGAATATGGCCAGGGAGACATTTTTCTCCCTCTCCCAAAATGCTAGAACCCAAGGGGTTTCATCCCATGTAGCCTATTGGTGGGAGATTCAAGACAGCGCATAGTTAAATTATGGAATTCACTACCACAAGATGTAGTGAAATGTACTGAAACGGGGTAAGACCCAACAAAGTCAGTCAGATTGGACACTCTGGAATCATGTACACTGCTCCCCAACAGATACTGCTTGCTTCATTGATGTACCTTATGATGTCATTATTGCCCCCAGGAAGGGTTTTGGGGGGGCTGCCACCCCTAAATGCCCCATAAGACTGGCAGTTTTTAAGATGCTGCAACTTTTGTAAGATCTCTAGATAGTCAATCCTTTTGTACCTTATGATGGAAGTTTTTTGAGACAGGCTCTTGGACTATAAATATTGGAGGAGCCACATACTATTGATGAAAAGAGGACAGATGTGTCTTTTCCTTTCTTGTCAAGGAAGTGTGAGACTCTGCTGGTGGCTGCTAATATTCGCGGGATGTTGAGCAGAGTTCCATTTGGAGAAGTATCTTTGTAACATCCATCCATTCATTTCAATTACACCCCACCTTTCCTCCAAAGAGCTACATGGTTCAGCCGACCCAGCACCCCACCCCATTTCATCATTACAACAACCCTGTGAGGGAGTGTGACCGGCCCAAGGTCACCCAATAGGTTTGTGGCTGAGTAGAGATTTGAACCTGAATCACCTCAGTCCTAGTCCATCACTCTTAACTGCTACACCACCCTGGAAGACTCGGCTATATAGATTACCTTTCTATATAGGCCACAGAGTGGCCACATCCCCTCTTTTACAGAGGACTGTCCTCTATTTGAAGGGTTGTCCACTAGTCCAAGTCCGGTCTTTAAATCTAAGGCATCCCAAGAAGGAAGAGCAGCCAGGCCTTGAAGTTGCCCATTCATAGTTAGCAGCACCTGGAGAGCAGATGGAGCAGCAGGTACACAGCTCACCTGGCCACAGTCTTCCCCACTATGGTGGGAGGTATTGTATTTCTATTTAAATTATAGTCATGATGTCTATGCATGGAAATTAGCACGTGCAATTTTGATGCAAACCTGTTTTGGGGTGATCTGTAAGTGACCAGGCTCAAAGGCAACCTTTCCATCCCAACAGCACAGACCTACTGGTTGGATCAAGGCACATAACCTTTGAAGCTTCCAAATTGTGCTTGCTGGATGTGAATGGTGACTCTGGCTGCCTTTCTACATCTAAAAGTGACTTGTAGAGGCACAAGATAAGGAAAATATAAGGGTAAAGTTAAAAATCAACAGTCCAGAATCCAGCAGAGACTCTGTGTCAGGCTGAGGCCAAAAGCTAAAACCTTAAAAGCAGCACAGAGATTAATAAATCACAGAAACAGCCAGAAACAAGACAAGATCCATTTCACCTTCCTATGGAAAGAAGCCAACAATGTCTCTTGAGGGATCTGCCTGGACTTGAGCAACTTGAAGTGCTGGAGCGGAACGGAGGGGCAAGAAGTTGCTCCTCCATTCGCCATCCCTGCTGAAGCCCCTTGACATCAATGAACAGCAGTAGATGGGAGACGTCGGCCCATCGTATTGTGATGATTGATTCCCATTTCCCATCGTATTGTGATGATTCATCAGTATGGGGCTCTTGCCTTTAATCCTTATTCTTGATGTAGTGCAATGGCTTTATTCAGTTTTGATTTTGTTAGCCAACTCAAGCTTGCTCGTGGAAAGGGGAGATATAAATTTAATGAATAAATATAGTGATAGGCTCCACTCCATGTTCCCATTGACCATCTCAGTAAACAGGGAGATGGAGGAAAGTCCCATCACCATAACTTGAAGGATGGGAAAACAGGACATATTTGGGGGTGGGGGAACTCTTTTTTATGTCCCACTGCTACATTTTAAATCTCTCTCTCTCTCTCTCTCTCTCTCTCTCTCTCTCTCTCTCTCTCGCACACAGATACATGGCCATTATCCGTCCACTACAACCAAGGCTATCAGCTACAGCCACCAAAGTTGTCATCTGTGTCATATGGTTACTGGCTTTATTACTGTCATTCCCACAAGGTTACTACGCAACGACAGAAAATCAGCCTGGCCGAGTGGTCTGCCTAGTGAAATGGCCAGAAAATACAACCCAGCCCTATGAAATAACGTGAGTTTTGGCTTTCTTTACATTGAAATAAAGAGGGGCGGGGGAGAGCATTCCTTCTGTTATCCCCATCTACTAGAGCCCTGATTCAGAGATGCCTGGGATGCTTCCAGGCGGAGGACTCCTAGTAATACCAATCCAAAGGAATTGTGCAGTTATTCCCAACTTTTCCTCCTAAACAGATTTCACCCCCCCCCCTCCGTCCCCAGTTTTCCCTGTGGCAACACACAGGAGGGTTATAAACAGGAGACAGCAACGTCTCAGCTCCGTGTAAAATCGCACGAACAAGGAAGGCGATTGTATAAAAAAATCCTCGTCTAGAACTGGCGCTGCATCTTACAGTGACGTAGGTCTCAGTGGGTGGCCACAGTTCGCTGAGCTGCTCTTGCCGTTCCCTGTCCTCACCTTCATCACCCTTCTCTGGCCTGTCTACAGTAGGGTGGCCCTATTTGGGAAACCAAAGAAGAGGACACCCGGTGTGGGGGTGGGAATGTGGCTTTCCAGGGCCTCTGGAAAAGTACATCATTCCACCACCATCCCCGGCCACCTTAAAGGCCCCAATTGGAGGGGAATGCATGTTGTTCCTGCTCCCCCACCCTGCTGGGTAACTGGAAACCTTCCAAAAACGAGACATGCCAGGGTCTGTAGCTCCCTGTCCTATAATGCGGTTTCACAGATCCTCCAAAGTCCTTGCTGAGAGGATATGTGGCTGCCTAGATGAATGTCTCTTAGCTGCTTTTGTAGTTTGTTTGCTTGAAGTAAGCCGAGCATTGAGCAGCCTCATTTGCCTGCGTGTCTTTCCTGCATCAAGGGTGCCTTGCACAGGGAATGTAGGCTGACCCTATGGAAAGGAGGACAGGGGGGCTCCTGTCTCTTTAACAGTGGCATTGAAAGAGGAATTTCAGCAAGGGTCATTTGTATGCATGCAGCACCTGGTGAAACTCCCTCTTCATCTCAAGAGCTAATGCTGCAGGAGCCCTGCCCTCTTTTGTATCTGGTCACTCTAGTATAGCTCCTGCAGCTTTCACCGTTGTGAAGAAGAGGGAATTTCACCAGGCGCTGCAGGCATACAAATGACATCTGCTGAAATTCCCTTTTCAAAACAACTGTTAAAGATGCAGGAGCCCAGTCCTCCTTTCCAAAAGGTCACACTAAGGGAATTCACTATGTACATCCAGTTTCTTTCCTCCTTTTTTCCAGATGGTGCACCTAAGGAAGGGGTGCACTACCTTTTTGGCCCTGAGGGCTGCACCTAGTGTGGGCTGCGAGGGGGCACATTTGTGCGCATGCATACCATACTGACTCCCCAACATTAATGGCAGGAAAGCAGTGATTGCGGGACCTTTGGGGTGGCTGATGGAGGGAGGAGGCTCCTGAAAGACCACCAAAATGCCTCCCTGTCTTCACACTTGTGAATGGAGCAACAGAATTGGGGGTGGGAGGTGGGATGGAGAGTTGGCTGGCTCTGCCCTATGTTGACCTAGGAGGGGAAAAACTGGCTTCAAATCCCCACTTGGCCTTAGTCCATGCAGGCAGCAGGCATTTGCTCTCAGCCTAATCTACCTCGCAGGGTTACTGAAGGGGACATGGCACTCAGAGCTCCCGGAGAATGGGTGGGATCTAAGTGAAATAAACGGAAACATGGCCAGAGAAAGCGGCAAGATCTCCAAGAGGCCTCTGTGGGGTCCTTGGCAATGGTGGCTGCTCAGCGGACCCTGCACCTCCTGGATCATTGTGGCGCAGGTGTTGGGTGGCAAAACGTTCTGGGGAGAAGAGCCCCTGGAGAGCCCCATGGCCAAGAGATTCAGGGGCTGAAGTTGAGAGATGGGTACATGGCCAGCCTCTGGTGCGGCCAGAGGAGAGTTTTCTTTGGCATCATAAGTAATAGATTTCCTTCATTCTTATTCCTCTTCCTCTTAAAGTGTCACATTTTAATTCAGCTCAGAGAAACCGGCTCCTTTCCTGGGCAGCCAATTTATTACGCTCATGATCCATCTTGCTGTGCTTGGCAAACATTGTAATCATAACCAATCTGATTATCGGCATTAATTTCAGCATTTTAGTGAGTCCATGGCTTGGATCTTAGATGCTGTTTTTATAACTGGATTTCAGCTGTCACTGTGCGTATTGCAGACTTCTTAACGCTCTCTCTTCTGAATGCACTAGTGAAAGCTGATGGCTATAAATGAGTCAACTGATGGGGACAGGGGTATACTAGGAGAGAATTGTGAAATGACGTCTCTTGCTCTGATTCTGCAACCCCTTCTGCACACGTTTGTTCTAGAGCTGTCCGCTTTATTTCACTTGGCTCTGTGCATGCCAAGGAGTGTGTTCCTGGCATTGCTCTCCTCCACTGAAAGCCACATGGACAGGCGCTCCATGTCTGCTACAGAGAGCACACAGAGGTCTGAAAGACTAAGGGCCTGGGCTCTGTTTTGTACGCTAAACTTTACAATTGGATCTTTAGCAGGGCTGTGCAAAACTGGTCTCTTTAGTCCCCTTGATATAGATTCTAGGTTGCTTCTTCTTCTTCTTCTTCTTCTTCTTCTTCTTCTTCTTCTTCATCTTCATCTTCATCTTCTTCAAGTCTGTCTCAGGTACTGCTGCTAAAATTACAGTAGGCAGGATTGGGCTTTTCTATCAGACCCAACTCCAACTATGAAGGGAGTTAAACAAAGTATGTTCTAGCATTTTTTTTTCTTTTAAAAAATCCTTATCTTAATGACTTGGTTCAACCTCTTGGGGGAACTGGATGCAGGTCCACCAGTCATAGAAAATAGGAAGGTTGGCATCCTTTTATATGCAGATGATAGAGTCATATTATCTTTGACAACGGGGAACCTTGAAAAGCAGATGAGCAAGCTGCCATCTCATTGTTTTCATGAGTAGTTTCATGTGACCAAAACACAAGAAATAAAAAGATGAGACATGGTGCATTGAGTGAACTAGGACCGAAACTGTACTAACTATAAATTTACAAGCAAGATCTGCAATGATGTAACAGTGTGTGGGAATTTGCTTAAATACAGAAGCCACAAGGCAACTATGACTGCTAATTTAGGGCAAGCCAAACCCAGCCCTGGGCTTGGTGATAGCTGGCCTCCCACCACCTGCCTCTTGGCCTCACCTGCCGTGGTGTTGAGTGGGACCTTCCTAAGTTGCCCCCACCCCAGCTCTCACGACTGTGCATTAATGATCCAGATTGGTCCCAAGGGAGGTCTTTACCCCACCACTAGGTCCCACCTCCCCCCCCAAGTCACCTTAGAGGTGCCTCTGGGTGCTTACCTATCCTCTTGCTCCGGTTTTGCTTTTCCCACATGGCCCCGGCACACATCAGGGGCTAAGGCCCTGCCTCAACTACTGAAAGTGAAATTGCGCTGGCTGCATTACGGTACTTGCGGGGATATGCCATTCCCAGCATCGGCAATATGTCTTCCATTAAGCCTATAGAGCTCAGTCAGTGAATATTTAATCTCAAGATGGGGCAAACAGCTACCTGCCTTCCTACTAATACATTACAGGTTAAGCGGCTTACCTTTGTGAGTAACCTATGTTAGACAACACTGGTCACCTTCTCCCCTCGAAATCCGTTTGGATAGCACCTCAGCTCACAAAATCTGGATCCAGACTAGTGGTCTCATAGGATGCAAGAATTGGCCAAGACCTGCAGGATCATTATTATTATTTCATCTCTTTCTTGCTTGTGATGGTTTTTCTAGATGGATATGACGGGCTTTGCCAAGTCATGCTGTCTTTTACAGATTCAGGAATTTCCTGACAATTGAGCATGTTTTAAGTATGACAGCTTTCTGGATGTTGGTGGTGGATGTATTTTGGTAGGCCCAGTTTCTGAAGGTTTTCTGCATAACCTTTTGCTGTGATGCCGGTGACTGAGGTGACTAACGGAATAATTGTGACCTTTTCCTGTTGCCATAGTTCTTTGACTTCCATGGCCAGCGGATTTATTTATTTATTTATTTATTTATTTCATTTATGTACCGCCCCATAGCTCAAACTCTCTGGGTGGTTTATAAAAATTAAAAACATTGAACATTAAAAAAAATGATATACAAAATTTAAAAAGCATAGAACAGATTATAAATTCAATATCCATTTAAAATAACTATTCTGGGTCAAACAACAACAACAAAACCCTCAACATACACTGTTAAATGCCTGGGAGAAGAGATAAGGGGATTTCTTTTGAAGTTCAAGATGGTTCCTTCCCGAGGTTGATCACCAAGACCTGCAGGGAGCTTCAAACATTACCTCAGTGGTCCAGCCAACTGAGTCCAGCAATGCGGCCAAGGCACAGCCATGATCCCATATGAACACAAAGTGAGGGTTACAAACTTCACGCCATCGCATACGCATTCCTACTAGAATGCTGGAGCATCCAGCTGATGATACCCCAGTTCAGAGCTTGTCCTTGGATCCTGCCCTTGGACATCCTGCAGAAATGGGGTCAGCTAAGCTCCATGCCTTAGACAGCCGGTCCAGTCCCTTGCAATGCAATGTCACACAGAACAGCAGTAATGCAAGGTCACCACAAGATGGCTGATGATCCTCACCTCTCCGCATTGAAGAGCTGTATTTGAAAGGGATGTGAGGAGATAGGTAAGTTCTGTCTGTGGTACCATCCCAAGATGCAGCCAGGGATGAGCCAATGCAATGGTGTGAGCCTCACAGAAAGGCAAAGCAGAGGATAATGTGGAAAAGGAATTCAGAACACGGCCCCAGTTGTAGATTTGCAGGCATTGGTTGCTTCCCTAGCTTGGTCAGAAGGAGGAGGTTAAGAGTATCTGTGGAACTTCACAGGTCATCACAGGTTCCTTTCGCTGCATATTTATGAATGCAAACCCTAATCTGTTCACTGATGTGATGTTTAAGGCCCCCAGTTTGATAACAAGTTTTAGATTGCACTCTGCCTCCAAGCAGAGGCTATAGACCTAGGGTAATAACTTGCTGAATTCTGGAAAGCCCATTGGCTTAATTAAGCTACCGGATGCACTCATGAATAAAGCAAAACTCTGGGAGCCAAGTATGCTGCTAGGATGGCTGATGAAGGCGAGCAATGGGCTGCTTTAGAATGCAGCAACATGTTTCGGGAAACAGATGCATCCTTTGGGCTCCCTCCTTTCTCCTCTCGGGGAGTGTGTTGCGATCGGGAGCAGAGATGGGAGCAACAGTAAAAAATAAATGATGTAGATTTCAAAATGTAAAAAAGAAAATAATAATTCTACATCTCTGAGTCCTTCTTTATTTCTGGCTATACTGACACTATACTGTGGTGGTGAAGGCCCTGAAACAGATTGGCTGAAGCAGTGCAGAATGTTTATGGACATTCCAATGGCGCTGGGAACAAAGTCGTCAGAAAGTTTACAGACCAACACCTTCTGTGAGGGAGAGGGAAACGGTTGGGTTAGGTGACAAACCTCAGCTGGGCCCTCCAGGTGAACGGATCTTTGAGGGGCAAGATGAGGACAGGGTAAATGTCCCAAGTTGTGGGGAAGCTAAGAAGTAGGGAGCCCAGACGCAAAGGAGCTGAGGAGTTTCATGTATTGATTTGAGGTAACCATGGTTGGAGACATCTAATCTTACCCCATTCCAAGAAGTTACTGTTTCGATGTTACACAAGGCTAGTCAGGCAGCATCCATATTCACTCTGTGGTATTTCACTACTTTTTAGACCTTGGCAGAATCTACACTACTGCTTTAAAACAGTTTATAACAGTTTTGACAAGTGTTGGGGCCCAGGACACACTCACTGCTTGGTGTAGATCTGGCCCTTGGCTCGCTCTGAAGAGTTCTACAGTCTGGTTGTTATAACAGACTTTTCTCTTTACTCACCCTTTCAGCTACACGCTCCATCATGGACCTCTTTACTCTGCCACCCCATCCCTTCATCCTCCATTATTTTTATTGTGATGCCTCTGAACATTTTTTTCCCTTTTTGGAAAACATCTTTCTGTTGTACATTCATTTCCCTCTTCTCTTCGGGAGATGAAATAACTGCAGTTAATATGAAAAGTGTCAAAGAAGATAAATCAGCATTCCACATTCAGCTTAAATGATAAACCAGAGAGCAATGAAGAACGCGTCTGTGCACCGGGCCCTCGCAGCTTCCGCTGAGCATTTGTCAAAAGCTGACCTCAGAGGAAAGAAAGGAGTCGCATGTGACAGAAGTTTAATATAACCTCTTGGTCTCCACCTGAACTGCATCAGACGTGCATTGTTTGAAATCAGTAAGGAGGGTGGCTTGCAATAAAATTTAGCCAGCTTGGACTAGATTCTACTATGTTCACTTGCTGAACGTAAGACGTTAAGGGGACAAGGTCCTTCTAGGGATTGGTAACTGATTAAAGAACAGGAAGCAGAAAGTCGGAATAAATGGGCAGTTCTCACGATGGAAGGGTGTAAGAAGTGAGGTCCCCCAAGGATCTGTATTGGGGATGATGCAGTTGAATTTAACGTGTTCATAAATGACCTGGAATTAGGGGTGAGCAGACTGATGGGGTCTGAGCTGGTAATTGACTGACCAAGGGTGCCTCTACAAGAGCGATTTAAAGCTCTTTCAAGGCACATTAAAAATTTTACCTTTACAAGAGCAGAGCGCAAATCAGGGGTTGAGGCACGTTTTCTCTCCGATTATGCTCATTATCGAATGCGCGTTAAATAGCGAGTTTTAATTTACCGCGGCCGTTAAAGCACCTTATGACCATGTAAACAAGCAATTCTCCGCATTTCAACCACTTTAAAGCGTGTTTCATACTGCCAGTTATGTGCTTCACCGCCTGCGTTTATAGGAATTAGGCGTAAAAGCGATGGTGAGAAGATACGCATAATCGGACAACCAGGCGCCAAACCGAATTCTTCTAGAGGGGACCCAAGGAAGGGATCCTGGGGTGTAGTGGATAGCTAAATGAAAACATCAATCTGAGGTGTGTCTGATGAGAAAAAGGCAGATTCCATATTGGGGAGGATTAGGAAAGGAATCCAAACTTAAACCGTCAATGTCATAATGCTGCGTACATTGTGCGCATACTTGGAATAGTGTGTGCACTTCTAGTGTCTTGAAGCATGTTGTCATGGTCTTCAGCCTGGACCCATCGTCTGGCTCCAAAGGGAACTCGGAGGCAGAGGAGACTCCTCCATTAATCTAACCCCTGCCCAGGCCAGGAACTTCCAGACCGGAGGTTGTGGCTCTCCCTGAATCATAGAATCATAGAATGGTAGAGTTGGAAGGGGCCTATAAGGCCATTGAATCCAACCTTCTCTGCTCAATGCGGGAATCCACCTTAGAGCATCCTCCTCAGATGCGAGGACATTCCACTCTTTGGGAGCCAGCGGCTATAAATATTTATTTATATTTATTTATTTATTTATTACATTTGTATACCGCCCCATAGCCGAAGCTCTCTGGGCGGTTTACATAGGATTAAAAACAATTAAAAACAATATACAAAAATTAAAACAGCAAAAACATACAACATACACACAATCTGTACATTTAAAAACCACTTCAACACTTCAAAAAAACTACAAAACTTTTAAGAAACAAACTGCTTCTCTGAGGGGATGGAGCTAAATGCCGCTCTGGAGCTGCTGGCCTTTATAAGGCTTCAGAAAGCCTTTGACTGCTACAGTCAACAGCTCTCCTTGCAGCTGGTTACAGTTTTGGAAGACCCTGGCTGATCTAACTTGCCTGGCTCTTCATCACGCCAGACCTGACACCATGGAGTTGTCCTCCTTTGGCCTCACCTGACTGGCTGTGGCTTGACTTGCCAAGTCTTTGTGTGCCTTGCAGGTTTTAGTGCCTCTGGCTGCCCTGATACATGTGGAGTTGTTCCTCTTGTCCAACACCTTTCACCTTCCCCACACTGTGGGCTTATTTGAGGGTGAGGGTGTGCTTGATTGGGTCTTGGGTGTGTGCAGGCTTTATTACAAGTTGCAGGTTAAATGCAAGTTCAAAGGGTTCAACTCAAGTCACTTTACTGCCTAAGGCACAGCAACAACCCCTCCCCAGGGCTAAAGTCAAGTTGCATCATGCCCCCAAACAGAGAAGTGTTGCCTGAGGTGTGCTCCAGGCGAGTCCATTTCCCAGCCAAAACCAAAGGTGCTAGAGCTGACTTCTGCAGCAAAACTCTTAGATCCAAATTTCAAAGTTAGCAATGTGAGTGGTGGTTGCTGACATTGTTTGAATTCCTAACCACACCCTCTTGCAGTATGTCACAGATAAAGTCAAGGGTAGGCTTGTAATACTTAAAAGAACTGCAGGTAGCATGAACCCATCTTAGATGAAAGGAGGGCTCCTATGGCATGGTGGATGGGAAACAGGCTTGTAGCCAGGAGGGGGCTAGAGGGGCATGGCCATCCCTAAATTTTCTCTTCCCCCTAATTTTTTTTTTACAAACTATTTTGTTTTTAGAAAGCCTGCAAACCAGATGAATTGCCCCCCTCCTGGTGTTTTGCTGCCACCCTAGCACTTTTACGCTGGCTACCGGCCTGATAGGAAGTTGGTTTTCAGGACGCACCCAGTGTGGGGTTATAGATCTGCTGCTTTGGAGGAGATCATGCTGTGTGCTTCCAGTTAGTTGTAGGGTTGTAAATGCAGCAAATATTCCTCAAAAATCTTTCTAATAAATATCACACAAACACAACGAGTCTCCTGGGTTCTGTCCTCCCAAAGAAAGCAAACCCAGGGAGAGTTTCCCCGTGGAACTTCTCATGCTCAGAGAAGGTAGGATGGAGGGGGAGAGAAAACTGTAGCAAACAACTCAATTGCTCCCTTGCTCTGCCACCCAACACTTCTAACCGAAGCTGCCTTCGTAACCTTGTTCCAAAGTCCCGTCCATCCCCCCTACACACACACACACACTGCCCCCCTTCTTCGTGTCATTCAGCATCACAGCAGCTGAAGACAATTCCGGGGGCAAGGAGCCCTGGAGCCTCCAGCACTCAAACGAGCCTCTTCTCGATCATCCCAGAGTGCAGGACACAGAATCATGGGCACAAGTGACAGGAAGCCAGATTCCGGCTGGACATCAGGAAAAACTTCCTGACCGTTAGAGTAGGACGACAATGGAACCCATGACCTTCTCCATACAAAGGTCTTGTAAAATGATTTCCTCACCCTAATTGTAACTTCTGTGTTGTTTTTAATTTCTTGTATTAGGCATTTTAGCTATGCTTAGATATTTTAAATATGTGTATCTTTTAACAACCTTTTTAGCCTGTTGTATAATGAATTAATGATTGTGTTTGTTATGGTTTTAACAATGACTGTGATTGTTCCTAGTGGGTCTGTGACCGCATAGGGAGGTGGTGGGCTCTCCCACACTAGAGGCCTTCAAGAGGCAGCTGGACAGCCACCTCTCAGGGATGCTTTAAGGTGGACTCCCGCATTGAGCAGGGGGTTGGACTCAGTGGCCTCAGAGGCCCCTTCCAACTCTATTATTTTATGATTCTATGAATCCTGAGCTTTGGGGTTCAAAATGGGCACCTGGTTTTACTGAAAGAAGAGGGGTGACTTTGGGGATTTGGTTGAGTGATCACTCATATTTGATGAATGGGCGACTATTTCATTCATGTTTATTTCAGCCAGCCAAGTGCATGGCTGCCATTGCCTACTCCATCTGCTGCTGGGTCACCAAGCAGGGACTGGGCACCTCCTCCCCTCACAGAGTCCCACTCCAACCAACAGAGTCCCAGTCCCCTGTGAGCTGGAGAGGGGGAGGAAGTGACCTGTCACCATCTCTTCCAATAGGCTTCCGAATCCATTTTTACTTTTATATCTCCTTCCTTCCTGTCCCCTGTTCCTTGTGTGTCATGTCTTCAATTTAGACCATAAGCTTGAGGGCAGGGACCATAATGCTCCCTATCCCTGTAAGTCACTCTAGCAGCATTGGGGTTTTTTTGTGTGCAGTTTTTGTTTTTGTTTTGTGTTTTTGCTAAAGGGCGGTATATAAATGTAATAAATAATAATAACAATAATAAAAATAATTGCTGTAAATAACAAGTAAGCAAATAAATAAATAATTAAATAGGGGTGAATGTCTAGCCCTGCCCAAATGATATGACTTTAAGGCTCGATTTGGCTGACTAGTCTCAAAGGATCGGGGTAACTTTTGGGGTTCCGAAATGTCAGTCTAGGTTGTACAACAGGGAAGCAGCGTATAGATCTCAAATTGTGAGAATTTTGAAGCACGGGCATTTTAGAACAGCAGCCACGGCATGGTTCGCCAGTCTTTCTAGTGATGGCCTTTGACTGCGTGGTATTTAACATTCCCCTTGACATTTGATGGGAGAGCTCTCGCCAAGTAAACAGGCAAAGAAGAACTAGCCACTGCTTGTACATCCAAAAGGTCAGGGCGTTTGATCAAAGCCTCTGTGGAGCTGGTCAGGGGGCAAAATGTCTTGGCTCGACACCCCACCCTCACCCCCTACTAGGGGGACAGGCGGAATTGTGTTCTTAATCTCTTTAAAGGACCAAGCCCGGTCAATCTGCACATGCAGTGAAATGCCTACTGTTGTCTTCCAGCATCTCAGGTGCTTTCTGTAATTTAGTCACACTGCCTTTTAAAGTTTGTGCCCCTGTTTTTCAAACGGAAGTCTAATCTGTTCCAATTTTATTAGCTGATCAGACGTTTCAGCATGCACAGCAACTACGCAAGTGCTTCCCGGGTTTGCGTCTTTCTCCAATTAAACCACTTTCCTCCCTTTTCATTTGCAAAATGAAAGAACACATCTAGAGTGATCTATCGCCTGCCATTTTGTGAATGCCAGAAAACATGATGAAACGATGCTTTGGTTATTTTCTCTGTGTGCCTTTGCAAGTCTAATATAATTCCTTTAGAAGTAATAATGCTAAAGCATTGAACTCTATCTCCTTTCACCCTTGGCAGATTGAGTTGCAAGAGCGTAATTCTGCGGATTTTTGTTTGTGATGACTCCTCATTTAGGTCTGTTTCAATGAGGAGAACCTGGCTTATTATCAGGGCTGTTCATGGAGTTTTGTATTAAAGTAGATTCAAGCACAACCAGGTTTCCATGGACTGGATGGGGGTGATTACATGGCAGGTTGCTTGAAATTCCAATCACGTTTCAGCTTTCTCTATGGTAGGCTTTTTGTGATGTGCTGCCAATAAATGGAGTGAAACTCACCCAGGGTAGGCATAATCACCCCACCAATTTTGTTTCAGTGGTCCCTGCTTTCCAGGAGAAGCCCAGGATTTCTGGTATTGGCCCCTCATAAATAATTGCCCCCAATTTGCTGGGGTGGTTGTTGTTAAAGAGATTTTTAACTCGCCTGGGTGCACTGACCTTACAAGTAAGGAAACGTTGAGCGTATAGTAAAATTGCACATGCGTCTGCCCCACGCAGGAGGAGGAGCTAAAGATTTTTAAGCACCAACTACAAGGCTGGAATAAAAGTGTCTTCAGGATTTTTAAAGAAGCCAGCAGTGATGAGGCCATACGTATCTCCCTGGGGAGAGAGTTCCAAGGTGCGGGGCCACTACTGAAAAAGCCCTTTCCCTAGTACCCATCAGCCTAATGGCTCTTGCTGGTGGGCCAGAGCATAGGGCCTCTGACATGGACATTAATGCTTGGGCAGGCTCAGACAGGTGTGTCCTTCACATCATGTTTGGTCCCAAACCTTGTAGGGCTTTAAAAGCTGAAACCAGCACTTTGAATTGAGCCCAGAATCTAACAGTGTCAATGATACAAAATAGAAGTAATATCATCCTAATGCTTAGCTCCCATATGCATTCTAGCAGCCGCGTTGTGTACCAGTTGCGGTTTCCAAATCCTCTTCAAGGGCAGCCCCACATATAACACATTGCAGTGATCTAATCTGGATGTAACCAAGGGATGTGTCATTGTGTCTAGGCCAGCATTCTCTAGTAAGGGACACAGATGTGAGCCAAACTAAACTGGTAAAAAGCTGGCACCGCCTGCACCTCTATAGAAAGTGCTGAGTCCTGGAACACTCCCAGGTGGCTTTCCTGGCCCATCTAGGGGCTGTCTTAATGGCGCTGGGTTGCTGCCGCTTCTTCCAAAACCCTGAGCTTTTGCCACTGCGGGGTGGCGGCAGCTAATCCCCACACCAAAGGCAGTTGGGGGGGGTGTTGCGGCACCAATTTGGCTCGTCATCCCACCTCTGCCCAGGCAGAACGTGACCAATCAGGGGATGCCTTCTGCCTGGGAACTCCTCTGCATTGAGGATGGAGTGAGGTTAGATGGCGGAAGGGCTGTATTTGCCTCGCTCCATCCTGAAACGTCAGGGTAAGTACCCAACTTTTAAAACTGGAGCTTCTCTGGAAAGCCCTGTGGTGGCTTTGAGGTAGCTGCTGCATCATATAATCGACTCAGCACCACCACGGAGCCACCTCGTGACTTCCAGAGCGTATAGACAGCCCCTAGAGTCGGATCCAAACCTTCTTCCTTATCAGCAGAATTCCCAACCCACGGTACGACCCTCATATTAGCCCTCTTGAATTCCAATTCCTCACTGACATGTCATTGAGTTAGAAAATTGCTCTGATGCCCGAACCTCATCTGGTTGCTCTCATGCCCTGCCTGAGTTGCTAGCTGGGCTGATGGCCCTGGCAGGGGGCTTGGGCAGGTGGAGGGAGACACCCAGGCCAAGGGGCTTCTCACCACCCACCGCCACAGTCCATCCTCTGCCACCCACGATGCTGTGATGATCTAAGGGAGCAAGCCAGTGTCCTCCTGGCTGTGCTTGCCGTGGGGAGGGAGAACCGTGCCAACTCAAAAGGAAACCAGGCCAGGCAGATGTTTGAATTGTGTTGCTAGTACTGCTTCCATGCCCTCCCTCTGCCAGCATGCATGCACAAGATTTTGAAATGAGTTTTAAAACTGCAGAGAGTGAGAAACCGCTTTTGCCCTCCCACCCAGAATTGGGAAAGGATGAGGAGCCCCCAAAGTGTTTGGGGCAGAGGTTTTCCAGTCAGTTGGCAACCCAGTTGCTAAAGGACCCCTGCCATGAAGATACACATGTGGTTGATGATAATGTTGTGTGCTTGGAGGATCAGTCTAATTTAGACTGACCCCCTGCACATAACAATAAATAGGACTGAACTGAAATGACTAATTCCTGACTGTTAGAGCAAAATGACAATGGAACCCATGATCAAGGGAGGTGGTGGGTTCTCCCACACTAGAAGCCTTGAAGAGGCAGCTGGACAACCATCTGTCAGGGATGCTTTAAGGTGGATTCCTGCATTGAGCAGGGGGTTGGACTGGATGGCCTCAGAGGCCCCTTCCAACTCTACTATTTTATGATTCTAGGAAGAAGTAGCAGCCAGGAAACAAAGGCACCAAACAGACTTAGAGGTGGGTGATGATTTGCAGTGTTCTTCCCTACCCTCAAACCTAAATGAGAGAATATTCAGCACAATAAACCTGTCCAGAGCAATGGCTGATTTGTTCCAGAGGAAGGAGGAGGAGGAGACCTTTGGTGGACGCGGTCTCTCTTCCATAATATATTTATCAAATAGTTTGCTATCTATGGGAGTTCATTTTGGAGTGACATCTCACTACCCAGTACCTGCAGCTTCCTTCCTGCGTGTGTCTGAGGGCTTTCTGACTAGGGATGTGCACTGGATCGGACCCGATCCACGATCCGAGTCCGGTCCAGTGGGAAATCGGATAAATTATCCGATTTCCGATCCCGCAGCTGGATCGGCCGATCCAATCCGAACCGGTCCGAAAAAGCTCCGAACCGGTTCGGCGGATCGGCGGATCGGCGGGCGCCCACTGGCGCCCACCGCCGCTTCCATTGGCGGGCGCCAGCGGGCGCCCGCCGATGAAAGTGGACAGCGGGGGGGGGGGAGGAGGGGGGCACTTACCTTCTCGGCCCGGTGGCTCCCGTCCGGCGCCGGCGCCTACTACTACTAGCAGGCTCCGCGGCCTGCTCTAGGGTGGCGCGCCGGGTGATGTCATCACCCGGCGCGCTACTCTAGAGCAGGCCGCGGAGCCTGCTGGTAGTAGTAGGCGCCGGCGCCGGACGGGAGCCACCGGGCCGGGAAGGTAAGGAGGGGGTGCGTGGAGGGGAGGAGGGGGCGCGCGGAGGGGGGAGGGGGGAGGGGGGCCCTTACCTTTCCGGCCCGGCGGCTCCCGTCCGGCGCCGGCGCCTACTATTCCCAGCAGGCTCCGCGGCCTGCTCTAGGGTGGCGCGCCGGGTGATGTCATCACCCGGCGCGCTACTCTAGAGCAGGCCGCGGAGCCTGCTGGTAGTAGTAGGCGCCGGCGCCGGACGGGAGCCGCCGGGCCGGAAAGGTAAGGAGGGGGTGCGTGGAGGGGAGGAGGGGGCGCGCGGAGGGGGGAGGGGGGCCCTTACCTTTCCGGCCCGGCGGCTCCCGTCCGGCGCCGGCGCCTACTATTCCCAGCAGGCTCCGCGGCCTGCTCTAGGATGGCGCGCCGGGTGATGTCATCACCCGGCGCGCTACTCTAGAGCAGGCCGCGGAGCCTGCTGGAAGTAGTAGGCGCCGGCGCCGGACGGGAGCCGCCGGGCCGGAAAGGTAAGGAGGGGGTGCGTGGAGGGGAGGAGGGGGCGCGCGGAGGGGGGAGGGGGGAGGGGGGAGGAGGGGGCGCGCGAGGGGAGGGGGGAGGGGGGCCCTTACCTGCCCGGCCCGGCGGCTCCCGTCCGGCGCCGGCGCCTACTACTACCAGCAGGCTCCGCGGCCTGCTCCAGGGTGGCGCGCCGGGTGATGTCATCACCCGGCGCGCTACTCGAGAGTAGGCCGCGGAGCCCGCTGGTAGTAGCCGCCGGCGCCGGACGTGCCGAGAAGGTAAGTGGCGGGGAAGGGGGCTTACCCCCCCCCCGGAGCCGTCCGCTTCTATCCGCTGGCGCCCGCGGGCGCCAGCGGATGGAAGCAGGCGGCCCCAGGGGGGGTAGGGAGCGCGGGGGAGGGGGTTTACCTGCCGGGGCCGTCCACAGCGGACGGCCCCGGGGGGGGGAGGGAGTTAGGCCCCCCCTTACCCACCCGCCGCCATTTTTTCCTCATAGACTTGCATTGCAATGCAAGTCTATGGGGAAAAAAATGGCGGCCGATCCAAAAATTTCCGATTTTTGGATCGGGATCGGACTCGATCCGGTCCGGGGGGCCTCCGATTTTGTCCGAACCGGTCCGGGACAAAATTGGAGGTCCCGATCCGGGTCCCGATCCGATCCGGGGGGTCCGTGCACACCCCTATTTCTGACACCATTCAAAAGAGATGGAGTTTGCCATTGCGGTCATGCCTCACGTAGCCCAATATGTCTCTGGACCCTGGAGTCCTCCTAAGGCAGCAAGACCTCTCTTGCCCAGGAAGGCCGTTAATTAGAAGTTACTCATTGTGACTGAGAAGGAGGAATGCTGGAGTGGAGGTCAGGGGTGGGGGAGATTCCCAATTGCACCAAACCTGCTGTGATGCCCTTATAACTTTTCTATCAGGCACAGAAGGAAGTGCTCACTGCCTTTAATTTCTGGTTACACTAAAAATTATTTTCTGCACCGATCACATCAGCTGATGTGGATGCAGCCATACATGGCATCTAAGCCCAGTAGAGGTGATGATGATTGCGGTTAAGCGGCAGGCAGCCCTGAGCTGACACAAGGTGGGTGGGCGGTGGGGAAGGGGAGGAGGCAGCTCCTCCCATCCTGAAACCACTCTTCCATGGCTTGATACAAAGGAAGAAATGAGCAAACCAGTAAGCACTGAGCGCTTCTGGGGCTCCTACCTGCAAGCCACTTTGGCCTTGATCCAGCAAAAGTTGGAACTCAGGTGTAACCAAATCCCACTGAAAGTAGTTTACTTGTTTGTGAGTAAGGCTGAGGCAAAAATTCTTCTGTAAGACTTTTGGCAGCCACCCATTGCCAAGGGGTGGGCTGCTGGTACAGGTAAATTTGCCTCCCCACCTCAGAAAAAATCACCCACCCTTGAAGATTTCCAAAATCACCCTCCCCGCAACATCACCACTTGCAAATGGGAAGGGGAAATGGAGAGGTCCATTCAGCTCAGCATTAGCTGACCGTTCTTTCATTGATCTCAATGGGACTTAGTTGCACAACAAAGTGTGCCTGGATAGGGGCCTTTCTGTCCTTAATTGACATGTATGTGGGATGGTCATTTCCACTCAGGGCTCAGACAGGTGAGGTGGCAGCCACAAAGAACGTGCATTCCCTTGGAAGAGATCTACATGCTTTCTTTCCTGTCTCAACGTACTGAGCATTGAACTGGCACATTCAACCTCCAGAGGTTTTGCATTACAAATCCCAGCATTCTGGACCATTGGCCATGAGGCTGTCAGAGGCTGATAGCAGTCAAAAATATCCAGAAGGCACCAGGTTGGGAATGGCTGAGCTCACATAGGAGACTTGGCTGATCACTTTTGTTTCCGATCCCAGTAGTGGAAAGAGAGGCACTCGGTACATGCTAGCGCACAAACTTTCTTGGTACTTGTATCACAGTAACATAAGAAGAGTGATGCTGGATCAGACCAAGGCTCCATTTAGTCCAGCATTCTGTTCACACAGTGGCCAACCAGCTGCCCGCAGGAAACTCACAAGCAGAACATGAGTGCAACAGCACCCTCCTGCCCATGTTCCCCAGCAACTGTTGTACCCGAGCATGCTGTCTCTGATACAGGAGGTAGCAAGTAGCCATCAGGACTAATAGCCATCAATAGCCTTCTCCAGGAATTTGCCCAATACCTTTTTAAAGCCATCCAAATTGGTGGCCATCACCACATCTTGTGGTTGCGAATTCCATAGTTTTATTCAGCGCTGTGTGAAGAAGTCCTTCCTTTGATCTGTCCTGAATCTCCCACCCATCAGCTTCATGGGATGTAACCCCACTGGGTTCTAGTATTAGGAGGGAGGGAGAAAAATGGCCCCTCTCTCCACCTTCTCCACACTATGCATGTGATAGCCACACCAGACATTACATGGACCTGCAGCCCAAATTGAATCCTGGCAGGGCTGGATCTTTGATGGGAAATAGCAGTTGTTGCTTGCTGCATAGCTGAGGCCACTCTTGGCCAGAGACCTCTGGGGGGCTCCTAAGACCAGAATAATACCCACTGCAAACGACTGCCAGCTCCCGCTGAAATAGCTCTTGGCACATTTCAGCACCGCAGAGAGCTATAACGTGAGCTCTGCGCTATGTCATCATTTATTTATTCATGATATGATCTCACATTTCAGTATTTGCCTTATTTAAGGAACTGCAGGTCCCAGATGAGTAGAACATGCCTAGCTGGGGGAAAAAAGTCCTGTGTTGTTCAGGAATCTCCCCATCGCAGGTGGATCAGTTCTAGCCCAATGGATCTTGAATCTATTTCTTGGCCCACGTTTTGATTCCCGCCCCCCCCCCCAAGACGTAATTTTGTTGTACAGAGAATGTGGGAGAATCCCGGCTTGTGCCAAGAGCCCCTTAGAGGAAGGCGGGGATGGAAATAGACTAAATAAATGAAGATGTCTTTAAAAAGCTGATCTTGAATTATTTGTAAACATCCCTGTTGTTCTTCAACCTCAGTTTCCAGGGCAATTTACAGATAAAATAATAAAACACCATCATAAAAAATAAAATGCTATCATAAAACAACAGGGATAGCACATAAAAGCAGCATAAAAACAAATCAAGGAAAAACCTTGGAGAGTTAAAAGGTTTTAATTGGAGCAGAAAAGATAACAGCATGGCCGGCAGGTGGTTTGTCATTAATGGAGTGGGGGGGGGGGTGCTGTTGGGCACCTCTCTAGCAACTAAGGCATCCCCAAAACCACAGCTCAGGCAAACCTAAGTCCCACTCCCTTTAATAGGCCTACTCTAAGTAGGACTAGGCATCTGTTGCTCACTCTAGCTTCACGTACTGGCAGCACATCCTGTCAATCATGGAGCATCATCACACAGGGGGATGGGAGGAATCGCGTTTCCTTACCATTGCTTCTCCACCCATGCTTTTGTCCCTCATTACTTTCTCTTTCTGCCCGGAGGGGAAAGAGGAAGTAAACAAAGACCACATGGCCCATTCAGGGGCGGTTTGTATCTTGCTGCTTTTCCTGCACACAGCAGGAGATTGCGGCACATTCCATTGTTGCTGTTGTTTTTTAAAAGTCGGATTAAAAGGGATCTATTTTGCAACGGAAAAACGAGCGGAAGTCGTGCGGGAGGCTGATGCTGCCGCCTAAGGGACGCGCGCACATCTGTAAGTGCGCAGTAGCGAGCGTGCGATAAAAGGCTCCCTCTGAGGAACCTCATGATCATCTGGCTCATGCCTGTGGCTTATTTTCATGTTGTTTAAACAATAATAGACGGATGGAGAAATTGGATGGAATGGACGGAAGACATGTGAAACTGACCCAGATCAGAAATGCATTGATTCATCCGTCCCTGAGTATAGGCCACCGTGTCTGGAACAAAGCAGGATGAATTTGCCTCCTTTTCTCTCCTGTCAGTTCTCGCAAAAGCTGGTTGACTGCTGATAATGGCTCTCAGACTTAAAATGTATTTACCTATGTACTATGTAGCCCTTTATTCATATAGAGCCATCGATGTGCACAGACTTTACAGAGTAGCAAACACAAAGGCAGAGAGGCCAGCGCTGAGGAGGCCAAACGGGGTGGGATGAGGCAGACCCCACCTGCCCCATTAATGTATAAAGAGGGAGGGTGGGCCCCCAGATGTGAACGTAAGCGGCGGACATGGACCGCTCCTCCCGCTTCAAGAGGAGTTGGACAAGAAGGGGAAATACCTGCATGGATGTAGGGGATAAGGGAGGGCAGGATTCCCTCTCCCTCCCCTCCGCCACATCCTTCCTTAGATGTAAAAACCAGACCTCCACCCTCCCTGCTTCATATATGAACTGGGCATCTGTGCCGGGGGGTGAGGTGCAGGAGGTGGATCCTCTGTCAGCCCAAGGTCTGGATTGAAAAAGAGCAGGGCTAAAGCCAAAAGGGTTGACAGATAGAAAAAAATATCCGCATATTGTAACTTAAACATCTTACGGCCAGCAAGGAAGCCTTAAGGGAGGCATTTCAACTTTTTAGAATGGGGAAAACTGCACAAAAGCTGGGGAACCGCCCAATGGCTGGGGAAATGGGGTGGAGTCTGGGGAAGGGCCATCTGGGGACTCCAGGAGGGCCAGATGTGGTCCCCTGGCCTGTGGTTCCTCACCCTTGATCTTGGTGCCAAGGCCACCATGTCAGCTACAGCTCAGGATTTCATGGCTGCCATGGCAACCATGGGCCTGTCTCAGATTATATCTGGTCCAATTCACGTAGCCAGTCACACACACACTATTTGTTTGCCTGTTCTGGGTGGTCTAAGGTTGGGTGTGCCTGAAATGATACAGCTGGCATGGACAGACCACTGCCTGGTTAGGTGGAAACAAACCTATGCGGGATTGGAAGTCCTATGAGAACAGGTCAACCTAGGTCTGTGTTGCCAAAAAAGAAGGGGTGTGCTATGGGGGGGAAAGAAGGCAATTTGCATATAATTTCCTTATGCTAACTCGTGCATATATGCAAATTGGGAAATAATTAGTAGAATTTAAATTTCACAGAAGACAAACCAGTTAATTCCCCAACCAATCACCCCCACCCCCAAATTCTTTAATCAGTTTGCAACTCATCCTAATCAGTCCTTTTATACAATTCGTTATCCCCAGATGATCTGGATCCTGCTACAAAACGAATGAATTTCCCTTCATTACAATACCCCCATACAGTTCAATCATTCACATAATTGCTCTCCCCCGCCTCCCAAATCAAATCACATTCATGATAAATAGGGTCTGCATTGCAATTCCCTTCTAGTGGCGGTCCTCAGATTCTTACTGTGAAGTGCGGACATGACGTAGGGGTGGTGGGGATGGCCGATCTGCCTGCCTGCCTGCCTGCCTGCCTGCCTGCCTGCCTGCCTGCCTGCCTGCCTGCCTGCCTGCCTACTTGCCTGCCTGCCTGCCTGCCTGCCTGCCTGCCTAAAATGTGGATCATTAAGGCAGCCAAAAACCAAGCTGAGCTGTACTGCCTCTTGTGCAGTGTGAATGGAAACTTCAGTTTCCTCTGGGTAGGGAAAGGAGAGAAATGGCGTCATTTATGTTTCCTTTCCAGTGTAATGGTCCAGAAAAGAAATGGCTGCCTCCATGGCCTTCCCATAGGGGCAGCAGCCATATTTTCCCCCATACATAAACAATGTCATTGATTTCCCTTCCCTCCTTGTATCTGAAGCTTCCGTTCGCACTGCAAGACAAGTAGGGCAGCTCAGTTGCTGCAATGGCCGTGAGCAACCATTGGCTACTAGTTATGTTTTAAAAAATATGAGCAGCCACCTTATTCTTTGTTAGGTACCAGATGTTTTCATGGGCAGTCCTTCAAATACTGGACATCTAGTGACCTATGGATCTAGATGGCTTCCTGATATCTCCAGGGGATATTACTGCTGATGTGATCAGTGATCCTGTCAATATACCCACCACTGGTTATTGTGTTGTCTGAACTGAGGATCATCAGATGAGTGTTTTATCGCAGGCTCATTACTGCCCAGTCGTGGTTTTTAACAGGCCCTTTTGACGACACCATCCGCCTACCAGAATACATCCACACCAACATCCAGAAAGCAGTCATAATTAAAACATGCTCAATCATCAGGAAATTCCTGAATCAATAAAAGACAGCATGACTTGGCAAAGCCCGAAATGTCCGTCTAGAAAAACCGCCACGAGCGAGAAAGAGATAAATAATAATAATATAATATATTTATTTCTTACCCACCTCTCCCTCTGGATCGAGGTGGGGAACAACATTAAATACAAATTATATAAAATACATATAACTGATTAAAAACATATAAAACGAATACATTATTAAAATAACAATAAAACTCTTAAAATTCAACTAGGTAGGCCTGCCGGAAGAGATCAGTCTTTATGGCTTTCTTAAATTTGGAGAGACTATTAAGTTGGAGAATCTCTTCCTGCAGGCCATTCCACAGTCTGGGAGCGGCAGAAGAGAAGGTCCTCTGGGTAACGGTTGTCAGCCTAGTTTTGGCTGACTGTAATAAATTCTCCCCAGAGGATGTGAGTGTGCAGGGCAGATTGTACAAGAGAAGGCGATCCCGCAGGTAACCTGGACCCAAGCCATGTAGGGCTTTAAAGGGAATAACCAACACTTTGTACCTCCTACCAGCCCCCCTTTTTGCCTACTTTTAAAAGATATTAAAAAGCTGTTTTATTCCAGCAGGGATTTTTTTCATCAGAATCTTTCACGAGAGGTTTTATCTGGCTGTTTGCTGGTGTTTTTATCGTGTGTTTTTATTATTGTTGTTTGTCTGTTTTTATGTTTAGACCTATATTTTAATGTGTTGTGATTTACATTTTTATTTTGTAAACTATCTTGAGTATGATTTATCAAAGAAAGATGTGATATAAACATTGAAGACAGACTGATAGTGCTTTCTGGAGGCAGCAGCACTTTAATTTTGCTTTCAACTGATCATGGGAAACCAAGGCCTCATCAGCTCTAAAAGTCCCAAGTGTTGAAGCAACTACAAAGCAGGGGAAATGTTATATTTCATATGCCCAATGAGGCTAGCAATCTGAAGGAGAATAGAAACTTTCACATTTCATATTTGTCACCTTTGTGGCTTTTAGGAAAATAACAAAGATGTCCCTATACTGTGAGGATGGGTGTGAGTGTGTGGGTGTGTGGGTGTGTTTTGGAGCGGAGACATAAAATCGGGTAATGTGCATTTATTCTCTACTGAGAATGTATTTTAACAGTCCTGCTTTATTGATTTTTTTAGCATTTGTTCTGCATTTATATATGTGTGTTTGTGTTGGATAGTCTGCTTTTTGAAAATATTTCGTTTTATTTATTTTAAACATATCTATACCAAGGTGGTTTTTAGCCAGTTAAGTCATAATACAAGAAACAAGAAACTCAGAGATGAAAGCTTTAAAAATGCGAATTCACAACCATGCAAAGATGCCTGGGTGAATGAGGAGCTTTTGCCTTGTGCGGAGGAGATTGGAAGACAGGTGCAAGGCGGGTCCCTTTTGGGAGAGCATTCCACAACCCTTTTTGTTTATGCTCATTGTCAACCTCTAAAAAGGGTTAGGGTTAGGTCTGAATGGACATGGCAGGTTGATACAGGAAGAAGGGTCTCCCTTGGGTGTTTGAGTCCCAAGCACCTTAAAAGCTTATTTCTTTATTTCTTTATTTATTCAATTTATAACCTGCCTAAATAATAATAATAATAATAATAACAACAACAACAACAATAAACTTATTTCTTACCCGCCTCTCCCTCTGGATCGAGGTGGGGTACAACAAATTATATATATATATATATATATATATATATATATATAAATGTAAAACGAATACATTATTAAAATACATCTTAAAATTCAACTGGAAAGTATCCTAGGCAGCATACAGAGTTGAAAACAGGGTTTAGAAAAAACACCAACCTACAATAAAAAACAAGACAGCCTACATAAGAATCAGCAAAGAGAAATGTGAATTCTAAAAAGGGAAAGCCTGTCAGAATAACAGAGTCTTTAATTCCCACTTATAAACATTCAAAGAGGTCAGCAGGCACATTTCCATCAGCAGGTCATTCCCATTTAATTGGGCCTGGAAGCAAACCAGTACTTTTAAGCTTGGGATAATATGCATAAACTTGGCTGAACTTATTAAAGTTCTGGCGGTCATATTCTCCAGCAACTGAAGCTTCCAGGTCATCTTCATGGGCAGTCCAAAATATAACATATTTTGGTAACCCACTGGGAGGTTATTAGAGCATGGATGGCCATGGCCAGACCATCCCTGTCCAAAAACAGCCGTCAAATAGGGCTGTCGGAGGACTTCATCTGGGGTGGGTGGGGGAATCTGGTGAGCTTTCCTCATCTCAACCCCCACGGACTCCGGCTGCTGCTGGCGCCATTGCTATCACCACTACTGCACATGAGCCTCCTCCTCTCCCTGTCGGTGCCTACATGGAGAGTTGCCCATAGTGGTGGCAATAATGGCAGGAGAGGGAGGGAGGGGAGCCACTGTGCACAACTCTCCACTCTCCCTGCCAGTGTTGGCACCAAGCCGAGGGCAAGCCGAGCCAGGGGCTCCAGGGAAATCTGTCAAGTAGGGTGACCAACTGTCAGGATTTCCCCGGATTTGTCCTGGGTTTTGTTCTATCCTGGGTGTCCGGGGGAGGGATTTTCTGTAATTCTCTACAATGTCTTGGAAAGATACGCTTTCCCCTTTAAGGCCGCCATTGGCATGGTGTGAGGGAATGATGTGCTTTCTGGAGGGGCGTCATTTCTCTCCCGTTGCTCCAATCAGGGCCTTAAAGGGAAAAGTGTGTCATTCCCGAACATTATAGAAAAGGACCCGATTGGAGCAGTGAGGGGCGGGAATGACACACTTCCCCTCCTCCACTCCAATTGAGGCCTCTAAGGTGGTGGTTGGGGAATGACACATTTTCCAGAGGCCCTGGAAACCAGCTTTCCCACCCTTCAGGGTGTCCTCTTTTTTGGTTTCCCAAATATGGTCAGCCTACGTGTTGAGCCCTAAGCAGTCTGGATTTCCCTGTGACAGACATCCCTACTGGCAAACTAGCCAAAGTTTGTGAAAGGTATTCGATGCCAGTGAGGTCACTGCACCCCTAGTAACAAAGCGGGATCCAAGAGTGCCCCAAAACTGTGAACCTGTTCTTCCAGGGAGAGTGCAGTCCAATCCAAACAAGTCAAACAATTCCCCAGAACTGAAAGCCATCTACCCTCCATGTTCTCAGGATTCAGTTTCAGTTCATTGGCCCTCATGCATCATATGACTATGTCCAGGCATCAGATCAGCATCTTCACACCCTCACCTGACTCAGATGACAAAGAGAATTAGAAATAATGGCACCTCACTCCAAATCCCTGTACATATTTGCACCACCAATTAGGGTATTCAATAATCAAATGCCTCCAAGAGAATTCTGGATTAAAATATAGGATTCCAATAGCTAATGCAACACAACTTGGTCTCTTGGCATGAGAGTAGCTAGATTTGCCTTACCTATGAGGCTTCCCAGATGGGAGACAGAAGTGGCAGGCAAGTAATTGACGATTGGCCCATTGGTACTCTTTACTGATTAGAAAGGAATCCAGAACAGAGGTGCCAGGATTTGTACTTGGGGCATGAAGAAATTGGTGCCTATATGAGATTTATAGTTTCATCACCCTCACAGAATCATAAAAAGGCCATAATAACAATGAGGTAAGCCATAAAACTGTTAGGTTCATAGTAAAACTAGGAATGTGATCAGATAAGGTAACAGGAGGGATCTTCTCAATTTGTAAATACAAGAAATATGTTTTGGGAACACATACTCACAAGACAGATTAGAGTCAAAGAAATAATTCTTGTGTCATGCTGGAACATTTTGATATGTATGTTGTTAAAATCATCTCTCTTCTTAAGAAGTTAGATTTCAGCAATGTTCAGCAGTTTAGACTCAACTGGTTTATGAATATAAATGTATCCTTAGGAATGTAGCTTAATGGGACATAAATAAATGAAGTAAAAATAAGCTAGACATATTTAAGACCAGGCAAAGAATACATAAAGATTTTTATCATACAAACTTGGAAGCCGTCCTTTTGGATCAGCTACCCCCAAAAGGTTGCCAGTAAACCATTTTGGTAAGCTTGAAACTCACAAGTGTTACTACTCTGTTAAGAAGTTTCCATTTAAGATGTTGACTGTATTGTGTATGTATAAGCTTTGTATTTAGTATTGATATGCTGATGTTTCTATCGTAAAGAAACAAAAGGCAGATCTTTTCTGAGAGAGTGATTTCTGGAAAGAGAAAACTCTGAATGTCATATATCTAGAAAGAGGAATTGAATTTTATTCTACGACGGCATCTGGTTGTGTGAGGAATTTAAATACATGTGTTTGAACTGGCGACACATTTGGAAAGAACATCTGAACCAGCGCTTAGGCCACAATCTAGATGTTAATAAAGGGCATGGAAGATAAAAACTCTATGGGACCCCATAATACAATTGCCATGGGGTTGAGCAACACCTTCCAACTGGAGGCAGAAGTGGAATCCCCCCCCCCCGTGCCCCCTAGTGCCTCACTGTTCTGCCCCATGTCTCCAGGCTGTAGCCCTGCAGGACTGAATGTTGACAGAGAGTTGGAATGGGAATATCAAAGCACCTTGAATGAGTTCAAGTTCTGGGTCCAGATGAATTGTATCCTAGGACGTTGAAAGACCTAGAAGATGGGCTCATCTCTTATGTTTGAGAAGTCCTGGAGAACGACTGAAGTACTGGAGAAGGGCCAATGTCCCTCTCTTCAAAAAGGGGGGAAAGGGGAATTCTGCACCAGTCAGCCTGATACCTTCCCCCATCCCCCACTTGTGTGTGTGTGTGTGTGTGTGTGTGTGCTTAAAGTAACCCTTGCCTCTTCTGGTCCTGTTCTGTTCCTGGCCAGAGTGATCATGGTGGCCTCCAGGGGAATTTTGGCCAGGAAGCTGCACCATGGCATGAAGCTACAGCCAGAGCTCTTGCTAAAGGAAGAACAAAAGGAGAGGGGACCACCCCCCACTCAAAATCCCTCCAACTTTCATTTGCCCCCTCTTCGTCCCTAATATCCTCATGTAACAACTTCTCAGGAGCTTTACTGGTCCAGCCATTCCTAAAACATAAAGCGTGCAGCAGCTGCAATGCTGGTGGGCACTTAGCTGAGCCAAGGCTTCACTTTGAAAGAATACCAAAAATAAGTAAAAAAGGAAGATGCTCTTGGACCACCTCATAATAAAAATTGCAAGTACTAATGGACACCCGCTCAAACATTTGCCCTCCTGGCCTTCAGGAGAGTTTTCTTTCCCCCACTTCCAGATTTGAAGAAATTTGGATCAGCCCAAGTTTATATATTGTTGGGGGTGTGCTTTGATGGGGATCCTATGCTCTGTCATGACTTAATTTACACCACCTCTGTAATTAGCACAACTTTGCGCCAGGGGCAGGGATTGTCGAGATATGGTGTATGTCCACTTCTTCCTTCTACCGGCACATGCTGCCCAAGTCTCCACATGCTGCCCACTTGTGTCTCTCCCCTGGCAGAGGAATATCTGAAGTTCCACTAATACAGTGGGGCTTCAGCCAATATGTATCCTAAAGCCCTCCCCCCACTGCTCCTCCCTCAGCCAGCATATATTGTATGCAGGATTATACCCATAACTACCTATCTCGGTTAGGGTTCACATTATGCTTCGCTAACGAAAAGGCTCAGATACCAGAAGGAAGACAATCCCTGGGGAGAAAATAACTATCTGAGAATTCCATAATGTTGCATCATAGATAATTTAATTTTAATTTGGTCTTCTGCCAAAGTCCATCAAATGCATAAAGTTGCATAAAATGGCAGCTGGAAAAGCTTTTCTCAGACACTCGTCTCCTTAGAGTTGGGGTCGGTGGGTGAGTCATCCTCCTGCCTTTAACATAGGATATGTCCAAGCTAGGATTGAACAAGAATTTCAAAGAATCATAGAACAGTAGAGCTGGAAGGAGCCTATAAGGCCATCGAGTCCAACCCCCTGCTCAATGCAGGAATCCACCTCAGAACATACCTGACTGATGGCTGTCCAGCTGCCTCTTGAAGGCTTCTAGTGTGGGAGAGCCCACTGCCTCCCTAGGTTGTTGGTTCCATTGTTGTACTGCTTTAACAGTCAGGAAGTTTTTCCTGATTTCATTTGGGATTCTCTTTGGACCAGAATTGGCCCCGTTCACAACTCCTGAACATGAGCACATTTTATGGGAAATACTTGCATATGCCCAAGCTTGTGTTTGCATTTGGAAAATGTGGACCTTAGAGAAATGTACACTTCAAAAATGCATAAGTCAGAATCACAGGGTTGGAAGGAACCTCCAGGAGATCAGCCGAATTAACATTAGGTCTCATTACGCCCTCTGCATTCTGAAGAGGTCTGGACTCTAGACCACTAAGAAACAAACCAGCATACCAAATAACTACTCCTATGAGAAACAAATGAAGGGGATCACCAAGGTATTGGGAAACAGACGTGATTAAAAACAAGTCACAGTACAACGTTGCGTTTCCCCTCACCCACAGCAATCAGCCAAAAGGAGTCCCACGTAAGTCTTAATTTGCAAAACTACCAACAATGAGCATTTTTTTTCATGTTTCCATCTTCTCTGAGCACCTGCAGACAAAGGTGGATTTTCCTCTTTCCACAAAGAGTCAAGCATTTTTCTTTGCTGTTGCCACACATACAATTACAAGATCTAAACAGTTCCCAGAGAGGGGAGCCAAGTTAGGATTTTGCAGACAAAACCATGGTCTAGTGCATGGGTCCCCAACTTTATTTTGGACCGTGGGCAGGATATCGCTGTTAGTCACGTAATGGCCGCCGTGGGGGTTGGTTATTCAAAGGACAAATAATTTACCCAAAGAGAGGAAGGATTTGAACTCCAAATCCAACCTGTATATTTGACCCAACACAAGCATAACAAAATGGCCATTTCAGGTTGCAGTCCTGCGCATGCTTCCATAGAACACAATGGGAATGACTTCTGAGTAGGCCTACATAGGATTGCTCTGTTCATCCTATTCAAACACACATTCTTTGCCCCAGCCCCAAAGGAAAGGAAACGTTTTCCCTACCTCACGCCACACTCAGTCACTCCATTCCCACCGAGAACTCCCCATCTCCTACTCTGGGAAAGTGGGTCGGTGGGTGGGTGGGTGAAGAATGAGAGAAGGGAGTGAAAAAGCGAAGGGCTTGGTGGAGGAAGGAATAGTGAGATGAAGGGCTGAGAGGGAGAGCAAAGCTTGAGGCTAGTAAGAGGGGGGAAACGACGAGGTAAAGGGATTGCGGGGAAAGAAATAGCAAGGCAAGAAGCTAGACGAGAGGGAGGAATTAGGGCTCTGTACAGACCTGGGATGTATGATTAACGGATTTGTGTGAGAGGCTGTGTGTTGGTTCTGGAGGAGTTTTATAAAAAAGCTCACAGCCAGGTTTAACAAAATGTATCAGAGATGCTGACGTTGTCCAAGAAGGGTGGGTTTTTTTAAAATCTAGTTACAAAAGTTGTTGGGGAGGGGACGTAGCTGCTGAAATAGCTTGCAGAACTACTTGGGCAAGGTGCTTTGCTATGATCAGTGGAGGCCGGTTTCAGTCAGAGCCAGCCAGACCTCTAAAGGAGCTGTCCGTGGTGCTGAACCAATTTGGGGGAGGATAGAGTTCAGCACCTTGGATAGATGCTTTAGAGAGCTGGCTGATTCTGGTCTCTTCCGGCAGACCTATCTAGTTGAATTTTAAGAGTTTTGTTATTTTAATAATGTATTGGTTTTATACGTTTTAAATCCGTTTTATGTGTTTTATATTATTTGTATTTAATGTTGTTCCCTGTCTCGATCCAGAGAGAGAGGAGGGTAAGAAATAAATAAATATATGATTATTCTTCTTATTATTACCCAGAATGGAATCATAGCCTCACCAAAATTAGGGCACCAGCCTCCACTGATCACAGCAAAGGAACTTGCCAATACTTATGCAAGCTATTTCAGGGATGCCCCCAAAAGCTTTAGCAGCTAGGTCAAAACAAAACAACAACCCCTTTTTGGACAACTTCAGCATCTCTGCAAATTAAGGGAACTACACGCTGTTAAACCTGAACTGCTAAATAGCAAGATTTTGTCGGCAGACTTTTCAAGCCCTTAGCTACTGTGCCAACAAGCTAAACCTGGGTTTTTCAATTCTTTTTTTTATTTAAAGTGATACAAAAAAGTAATAATGAACACAAACAATCCCCTACAAAATAATATCAACCCAACAATTATATAATTATATCTAACATAAAGAGAACCAGAAGAAAAAGGTTGGTTGATACAACTCTTAAGGGAGGAAAGTTTAATCAAAATAGGTGAAAATACAAAAATTAAAAAGAAGAAAGAGAAAAAAGAGAAAAAGAAAAATCATAACTAAATTTACAATTAAACTAAATTATAAATGTGCTGTATTTCCTTCATTTTTCTTTACAATGTCAATATACTCAGAGCTGAAGCAGGCATACATTGTTGTACATCCAGTTGCGATGCATATTGAACAAATCTCTCCCATAGGGTTGTATCGGAGCAAATCTCCCCTAAACCAGGGTTGTATCAGAGCAGTGATCTTCACTATTTTCCAGGAGGAACCACTTCGGCTCCAGAACTGCCACGAGGCCACCTGGGCCAGATCTGCACTTTGTGTCGAATCATTACGAATATGGGGGGGGGGGGAAGCAGGAGATAACACGATGGAAGTGGTACATGGAATGTGGGTTGTGCCCCAACAGTTATCTGTGCTCTTCAATACTGCTATAAAGCAGCCGTTTAGATCTGGCCCTGGAAGCCTTTATGAGCGCACAGCCAGCCCAGATGTGCCCCACGATACATCGCTTCTGGAGGGTTTCCAAAAACCAGCGCTCTTGCGCCCTTCGCTATATCACGGCTGCACGCAGTAGGGGCCATGCGTGGGGCTGGGCGGGTGGGGCTGCCCCATTGGAGATGGCCTGCTGTGCACCAAAGTCAGCTGGGAGCATTTCCAGGCCTCTCCTCCCCGTTGTCCAAGCAAGGCCTCAGCCGTCAGCTACCAAAGCAGATCCCAACAGAATCCCTTGGTCCTTGGACTGAGGTGGACCTTTGCTCTTCGCAGGTCAGCAAATCTTGCCCTGCGGGTCCACACTGCACTCTTTCCCTCCCACTAGGGTGACCATAATTTGAAAACCAAAAAGGAGGACAACATGGCCACCCTTGAGGGGGCGTGCCCACCAACATGCCCAGCCCCCAAGGGGGTGTGCCTATCAACATGCTCAGCCCCCAAGGGGGTGTGCCCACCTGAACATGGCCTTGGTCACGTCTGATTCTACAGCTCATAATTATGACAAACCTGTTCTAAATAATATGTTAAAGTTAGAATCACTGAAATAAAGAACAAGTGAAATATCCAATGTATCTGAAATTAACATGTATTTTAGTTGCTGTACATCAACAGAAAATAAAATCTATTATTTTCCATTTTTCTAAAGAAAACAGGTCCTAGATTAGAAAAAAATAGCTAAAGAACACTGTGGTTAGGAAGGGGTACACCAGTGCTAGACTAAACAGAAAATGGGAAATATGTGGTAAGGAAAGATTAGAAAGGTACACAACAGGTGCAATCCTCTAGCCAGAAAACAAATCCTATAACTCCCAGCATTCCACAGCCAACATGTATAGGATTGTGGCCTAACCAGAAGCAAGCTCACTGAGTTTAATAGAACTTATTCCCAGGTAAAGGTGGAGAAAGAAGAGAGAAAGAATGATTGAGCCACTGTAGCAATCTTTTCTCAGCCTTTTAGTGTGATTTCATTAATATTAAGAAAGGAAGAGTGTCTCTCTTTAAAACATTGTAACACTTGAGATGTAATATAAACTAAAGGTTTTGCTCCAGAAATAGCCTTTTGCAGATTTTATGTGTACACTATTGGGAGAACTGGTGATAAGCATCCACAGTATGGCCTCAGTTAGGGTTTAGTAGAAACTCATATTAACTATACCTCTATCAAAATATCTAACTACAAGTTAAAAGATTACAGAGTTTACATTTTATTTATTCCATTTATATCCTGCTATTTTTCCTCCAAGGAACCTAAAGCAGTGTACATAATCCCCCTCTTCTCCATTTTATCCTCACAACAACAACCCTGTGAGGTAGGCTGGACTGAGAGTCTGTGACTGGCCCAAAGTCACCCAGTGAGCTTCCATAGCTGAGTGGGAACTAGAATCCAGATCTCCCAAATCTCTGTCCAACACTTTAGCCACTACACCACAATCCACAACTCAGACATTTAATATACTAGCAATATTAAATGGATAGTCAATGTGAAGTTCAGGTTAATTCTGGTTAACTTTGTATGAATGCCTAGACAGCAGAGCATAATCCTACTCAGAAGTAAGTTCAATTGAGTTTACTGAACACAAAAGAAGAAGAGCTCCCTATGCTTTTCTTCACATTTGTTCACCTTTCTCTAGCAAGTGCAAACCCCTCATGTCAAGGAGGACTATACACCCACCATAACCTGGCCTCATGGATCATGTAACCAGCAGATACAGTCTAGAAAGATGCTTTCAGAGCCAAGGAGATCCAGACACAAGCAATTCAAGCCAAACCACACTACATACCCACATATTACCTTGCCACTAGTCCAAACATGGCTGCTCACATCCCTTTTTGCTGCAGTACCACTTCTGTCTCCTTGCCTTAGCAGCTTGGAAGAAGCAACAGGTAAAGGTCTCTGGCACTCCAATGAATATGTCAACAGTCAATCTACTGGTCATAATTGGCTGAGCAGCTCTCTCTGCATAATCAGGTACTAGCTTACAATGGTGTAGTTAAGCAATTTTAGATGCTGAGTGTCATAGTCTTATAGCCCCCTTTATAGCTAAAAATGCATTGCTTCACTTCAAATGGCAGGTATATCTTCCACAATGACAACTGCTACATTTCTGATACTAGAGCAAATATATATATATATATATATATATATATGACGATTCCACACATGTGAGGAGTTTCACATTTTAAACTCACTTAAGGTGCAACCCTATGCATGTTTAGTCATGTTTAGCCATGCTGGCTAAGGGATTCTAGGAGTTGTAGGATTTTTTTTTCTGTCTAAACATGCATAGGATCTTTTTTTGTTTAAGAGTAATTTTTATTTTTTGGGCATGGAGCTTGCATTCTGTTTGTGTTCCTGTTGTTGGGTCGCTCCTGCCTCGCCTCTCGCCCGTCTCTCGTGTCACACCTCACCTGCCTCACCTGCCTCTTGTGCCCTGGGATCGTGCTGCTGCTGCCTTCTGCTTTTTCTTGTTTGGCGCGCATATGCACGCTCCACCTCTTCCAGAAGTCTCAAGTCTCACTTGATGAAAGCCCCGTGAGACTTGAGATTTCCAGGACAGAGAGGGCGGGATCTGCACAGGAGGCCCGGCAAATGTGTGCTCGGCTCGCCCTCCCCCCCAGCCAATTGATGCCTGAAGGGTCTCTTAACGCTTGCATTAAGAGATCCTTTAGGCATCAATTGGCTGGGGGATGGGGCGAGCCGAGCACACATTTCTAAGGCCACTGGAAACTGCAGATTGCTGCTGCCATTGACGTGGCTGGAGAACAACTGCAAATGCACAGATATTTCCCAGCCAGACAGGCTAATGGCGGCAGTGATCTGCACAGTTCCGGAGGCCCAAACGTGCATCTGGCTGACCACCCCCCCCAGCTAGGGTGACCAGATTTTGGAAAGCAAAATCCCTGTCCAAAATGACCACCCCACCAAAGCAGCCTCCCCCCCCCTCAACATAAAATAAAAAAATTAAAAAAGCTGCCCGCCATATGGCTAACAAGCAGACACCCCCGCCACCCCCCCACCCGAAACAACCCCCACCACCACGTCACACACCCCCAAAAACCCAGCCCAGACCTACCTGGTCCTGCCACCGCCGATCTCCTCCACTGCCGCGTGACCCCTGCAGTCCCCTCACCCTTCTTGCCCTGCTCCTGGGTTCCCTGTAGGTATCTGAGGAACAGCAACAGCAGCAGCAGGCAAAGGAGGAGGAAGAGACTGCTTTAAAATGCGGACGCTGCTCCGGCCTCCGCAGGAAACAAGTACTCAGGGTTAGGGAGCGTCAACAAATTCCTTGTCTGGTGGCTAAAGCAGTTAGCCACCAGACAAGGAATTTGTTGACGCTCCCTAACGCTGAGCACTTGTTTTTTACGGTGGCCTGGGAGTGGCCGGGGAGCAGCACAGTCAGGAAAGAAATGCTCAGCATTAGGGAGCGTCAACAAATTCCTTGTCTGGAGGCTAAAGCAGTTAGCCACCAGACAAGGAATTTGTTGACACTCCCTAACGCTGAGCTCTTCTTTCTTACGGAGGCCGGGGAGAAGCGCGGGCATTTTAGGGCGGGAGGAGAGCTGATCCTTTCCCCGGTTAGCCCCCGCCACCCCCCTGTCGGCCCGGATTGCCCCAGTTTTCCCCGTTAGGACCAGCAGGTAAGTGCCCCGCGCACCCCCCGCACCCCCACCCCCCGTGCACACCCCCCGCCCCCCCGCCCCCCCCGCCCCCCCGCTCCTTACCTGCTGCTGCTGGGACGTCCGTTTCCCTCCGTGCTTGGAATCTACTGAGAAACAGGCTTCCTGGCCTGTCTCTCAGCAGTGCGCCGGGTGATGACATCATCACCCGGCGCGCTACTGAGGGACAGGCCGCGAAGCCTGTTTCTCAGTAGATTCCAAGCACCGGTGGGAAGACCCAGCAGGTAAGTGCCCCGCGCCCCCGCGCCGCCCCCCCCACCGCGTGCACCCGCGCCGCACCCCCCACCCCCCCACCCGCCCCGCGCTCCTTACCTGCTGCTGCTGGGGCGTCCGTTTCCCTCCGTGCTTGGAATCTACTGAGAAACAGGCTTCCTGGCCTGCCTCTCAGCGCGCCGAGTGATGACGTCATCACCCGGCGCGCTACTGAGGGACAGGCCGCGAAGCCTGTTCCTCAGTAGATTCCGAGCACCGGAGAGAAACGGACGCCCCAGCCGGTAGGTGCCTCGCGCCGCCAGCCTCCCGCCACCGCCGCGTGACCCCCCGCCGCCCCGGTTTGCCCCCGCCGCCCCCCAGTTGGCCCGGCTCGCCCCAGGGCCATCTGGTCACCGTTTTGGGGGGCTAAATTTCCGGATTTGGCCCCCCAAAATGGTTTTTCCGCCCGGATGTGGATTTGCACCCCATTTCCCGGGCATGTCCGGACAAATCCGGGCGTCTGGTCACCCTACCTCCCACCCACCACTTGCATAGCGCACCGCTGCGGCTAGCCAGCCCTGCTGCACTTTCCCTTTGGGGGGCCCTCCCCACCGCAGCTCATTGGCTAAGAGTGCCTACATTCTCCCCCCTTCTCTCCTGCCTCAAGGCCTCCTTCAGTGTCCCAGGAGCCCACCCACAGGTAAAGAAGTCACCAAGGCAAAGCTGCGAAAAGAGAGCGGAAGAGAGAGAGAGTGCGTGGGAGAAAGAGGGGCAGAGAGACGCAGCTGAGGCGACTGGGAGCTGCCGGAGCCCCTCCAGCCTCGCCATTTATTTATTTATTTATTGCATTTCTATGCCACCCAATAGCCAAAGCTCTCTGGGCGGTTTACAAAAACTAAAACCATGACAACCAATTCAATATATATCTATATATATATACACACACAACAGTATAAAAACTTAGAGCCTATCTACACACGAGTTTTTTGACATTTTATAAGGGTTATGAAAACTCTTTGGGCCACATGACGCACTCCCTATAACGTTGTATACCTGAGGTTTTTTAAAACTCCCTTCAGTTATATACAACGGTTTCACTTTTAATAAATCGTTTTAAGTAAAATAATGTGTCCTTCCTTACCGTTTGGGATTCATGGGGGCAGTGCTTCCTTTACTGGTGCCCAAATGCTGAGCAGTTGATTGGTGGGGAAGAAAAAGGAAGTGGACCAGTGAACTACAACACCCACAATTCTTAGCCCTATACTCGCTAGGGAATGACAGAGGAACTCAGAAGGAAGTGTGTAACTGAACTACAACCCCCACAATGCCTTGCCCTAAATTCATTGAAAAACTAAAGAGAAAGAGACAGGGCAGAACAGTGTGTGACCGCACACACCGCTTTAAAGATGGAAGACTGTTCTCCTGTAACGTGAGTACTCAGTAATGTGGCCTAAGACGTTTTAGAACGCACCTATTTGGAACGTTTTAAAATACTTTTAAAAACGTTCCAAAGGACTGTGTGGATTCCCCCATAGTATAAAATACAAGATACAAGCACAATCAGGATAAAGGCGAATTTAAAACAGCAAGGTTAAAAATCAAACTGAAGAACTGTGAAAATACTGAGAAAATAAAAAGGTCTTCACCTGGCGTCTAAAAGAGTAGAACGTAGGTGCCAGGCGAACCTCTCTAGGGAGCTCCTTCCACAGCCGGGGTGTCACAGCAGAGAAGGCCCTCCTCCCGGTAGCCACCTGCCTCACTTCCTTTGGCAGGGTCTCATGAGAAGGAAGACCACTGCCCCAAAAAGCACCGAAAGGCTTCCCCCCTCCCCCCCCCGTACAGCGTACGTTCAGCTCCAGGCAATGCTTTCCCAAGGGAAGCTCACCTGGTGGCGCCCCCACTTCTATCTCTCTGGCACCTGACAAAGACTTTTCTGTCCTCCCAGGCTTTGTACTCCCCCCGCTCTTTTAAAATACGTTAGTATTTTTGTGCTTCGTTATCCTGTTCCCCTGAAATGTGATATTGTATTTTATCCTGTGCTGGCACATCTGTTAAGTTTTATGTTGTGGATTTTGCTTGTATTTTTATTGTTATTGTAAAATGCTTAGAGAACTTTATTTTATGAGATGTTTTAATCAATTGAATTAATAAATAAATGGCCAGGCTGTCTACTTAGTTGCTGTTGGGAGATGGGGGGAGGGGGTGCTAAAGATTTGTGGTCTGAAAATTTAGTGCGATGACTGTTCTTGCTGGTGTGGATGTGGTGTGCCACGAAAGGGCAGCGATTTGCAGACTCCTGGATGCCCTTGTGGCCAAGGAGGGATGCTGAGCCCCCCAGAAAGCCACTTGCTTTGTAGTAAGATTCCTTTCAACTCATTCCAGGTACCACTTGTCCGTGATGGTGCTAAGCTACGCCTTGCCACTGCTAGTGATAGGCTATGCCTATACGATGGTTGGAGTTACGCTGTGGGCGAGTGCGATTCCAGGGGACTGTTCAGACCGCTACCATGAACAGGTGTCCGCCAAGCGCAAGGTCAGTGGCTTTCAATAATTCAATAGGAGCCCATAGAGAGAACTGGAGGGAAAAGGGCCAGCTAGGTCAGGGTCCAAAATAGCCAGGGTGTAGGAGCCAGGGCTCACAGGGACAATGCTCCTTTGTTAGCAGGGATCCTGATGTTCTCCCCTGAAGAGCATTGGCAGGCCGGAGCGCAGTCAGAGAAGGGAAACCACCTCTGTTGCTCCTGCGAGCAGGATAGAACTGATGGGTGGAAATTGCAGGGAAGCAGGTTTCGGCTAAACTTTCAGAGAAACTGAATAGTCCTACCAGTGAGGGCTGTTCAGCAGTAGCATAGACAGCCTTGCGGTGGGTGGGAGGGGAGATCTTCTTCACCGGAGGCATTTAAACTGGCTGGCCCACTTGTCAGGGATGCTGTCCTGCATCCTGTGCTGAACAGAGGATTGGGCTAGATGGTCTCTAAGGTCCCTTCTGATTCTGTTCTCTGTGAGCATGGCTGTCATCCTCACAGTCACTGGAGGAAATGGGTTTTCCCAGCCACAGGATAGAGTTGCAAAGCAAAGTGTTTCAGAGTGGCTTGGCCTTGAATTAAGACCAAAAGGCTTGCTCCTGGAAGAGCTGGAAACGGATTTGCTGATACGGATGGGCACTACTGCCCAGATTTTTGGACTCCTTGGGGATGCAGGTGCAGGCGCCATCATGATGAGCGCCTGCACCTCAACATTTACCACAGAACCACCGCAAAATGGTGATTGAATGGGGATGTTTGCGGAATTAGAAACACGTAGCCAAGCAGTCCTGCCAAGCACCGGAGGTCATTCACAGGTCCTTCTGGTTTTGCAGGAAATTGTGAACTCCAGCTATGTAAATAAATATAGCATGAGTTTATGCAACTGATTTTTGTAGCCGCTTGTTCTTATGAATGCCCCACTGTGGGAAAAACAGCCTTGCACCCCCTAAGAACATGAGAACATGATTTGACCCAAAGGTAGCACTCTGTTTCCACAGTGGCTATGGGAAGCCACAAGCAGGACGCAAGGACATAAACAGCCTCTCGCCCATGTTCCCCACTAGGAATTTGGCACTCTTTCCTGTCACCACCTCACCTTGACTGACTGCCCTGGAATAGATAACAGTAGTGGAGTAATCATCTCTCTCCTCAAATCTCTGTAAAAGGAACAAAATAATAATAATAATACGTGAGCTACTGTTTCAATACTGCTATCGCCACATGGGCATACATGATTTTGCAGGGAGGTTCTTTGAAGTTGGCTCTCAAGTACAGCGGATGGCAGCATATTCAATCTTGCACTGCTAAAAGTTCGCCTGTATTTTAGAATTGTTAAGTTTAACCCCCCCAAATGCCGGTATGTCAAAAAGACCAGGGGGGATGTGGTCATAACATGGACAAAATTTTCTTCTGGTGGCCAAATTGTTCTGTTGTTCAATGTCATAGAAGCACTGATCATTTGACCAGCACTGATTCCAAAACTGGATAAATGAAGTCCAATTACTCTGGGAAGTTTCCGTTTCTTCCCATTGTTGTTTGTAAGCTGTGATTTTATTCATCAGCATCATGTTCCGGATCTTCCCTCTCCATTGACCCACCAATGTTGGTATGGTCAGTGATTTCCAAGGCTTTGCCAACAGCATGCAAGTTACTGTTAACATACCATCGTAGCGTGCTCCTTCCTGACCCTGACCTGATACCATTTATACAATATTTTATAAAAATTCTCCCCAAAGGCAATGTCTCCGAAAGATTGTCACGACTCCCTGCATAAAAAATCCCATTCTGTTGATATAATGTTGACATTAAATGGGGGGCGCAAAGGGTTAAAGCCCCAGAACACTCACAGGTATTTCAGGTATTTCAAGTATTTCATGGCTCTAAAATGCTCAGCCAAGTTCCCTGCCAGCCGAAAAGAACAGGGCTTTTTTGCCTCTCTGTTCTGCACGCTTCTAAATACATGTTGGTGGTTGTTGCCTTAAGAGACTCTCCTTCTCTGACAGGTTGTCAAGATGATGATAATTGTGGTGTGCACTTTTGCGATCTGCTGGCTGCCTTTCCATATCTACTTCCTCCTACATCATTTTAACCCAGATTGGTACACGGAAAAATACATCCAGCAGGTCTACTTAGCTATCTTGTGGCTGGCCATGAGCTCCACAATGTACAACCCAATCATTTACTGCTGCCTCAATGACAGGTAAGACACGACTTCCCTGTGAAATATTACGATGGGTTCAGCAAATGCTGAACTTTGATTTACAAAAGCTAAGTTCGATTTCTACATTTCACATGTTGACCAAGCATGTTTACTTCTGCAAAGTTAATGCCTCTGAATGCCAGAATTTGAACTTGCAGGTTCTGAATTTTGGTGCTCAGCCAAGATGTCTGTAAAATCTTTTTGACTTTGGCCTCCAGCTGTAAGCAATGCAGATCTTCTGTCTTTGCCTGGAGGCTGCCATCCAGGGAGCTCTCGGGCGCTGAAGTCAATGGCACTGAAGGACTCAGGGTAGTTCTCAAGTTATGTGGGGCTTTATATTAAAAAGGAGGTTGGCACATGACAGGAGAAAGCAGAAGGCTGACAGCACAAAGAATACGTGGTGTTCACTTACAGGAGAAACCAAAAACTTATCAAAGCAGCATGAAGCTTAACAGGCCTATGCAACACTGCATGTATGCAGCATGGCCAAAGTGCCCTCCTCATAAGCTCCCAGCCCTTCTAGCTGTGGCCAGAAGTGTGTGGGCAGGATCTGCTGAAACCTTAGAAGCCAGAGGTATGACTGGAAGTCTAGGGCAGGATTTCATCATTCCTCATCCCTCCCCATGGCTCTCAGAACCAAGACAAAGTATGCAAAATAGCAGGGGGGGGGGGGGAGATGTACCGTTCAGGGAATTCAGCATCTCCTATACAGAATTTGGGTTGCCCAGGACAAGAAATGCTAAATGTTTCAGTGCAAAGATTTTTAAAAAGGACAGAAATGGGACTGAAGTGACAAAATGGGAATCTGAGGCCTGGCTGGGAACTAGTTCAATGCCTGCGCTGACAGCCCCTCCTCGCCTTGGCCTTGGCACAGGCCACGTTTTCACACAGCTGCTCTCGCCTGTCTCCTCAGGTTCCGGATTGGCTTCAAGCGCGCTTTCCGTTGGTGCCCTTTCATCAGTGCCGGTGAATATGAAGGGCTGGAAATGAAGTCGACGCGGTACTTCCAAACCCAGAGCAGCATGTACAAGGTCAGCCGTATGGAGACCACGGTCTCTTCTGTCGTCGGCAACCCAGAGGAGGACCTGGATGACGGCAGCAAAGCAAAGCGCCTCTCTGTGGACCTGACCTCCAACGGCTCCTCCCGCAGTGACTCCAAAACAGTATCAGAGAGTTTGAGCTTCTATTCCAATACACTTTCTTGAGTGACCTGCCCATCCATGGGATGTGTGTCAGTCAGACGACACTGTCCTTCCTTTGTAACAATAGGCAAACTCCTTCTGACTTGGATCATGAATGGAGCTGTCCTTCATTTGTGGTTTCTGCCATGTTGTCCCATCAGGCATTCAACTGATCATCATCCACAAGTGGATTTCCAGTGCTGGATCCTGAGTGGCCCACTGTGAGAGGTGCGTTTGTGTGGGGCTCTTCCTGATTCTCCAGCCCCGAACCTTGCCCTGTTCTTCCCCCTGCAGGTTTGCTACCACCCCTCAGTTCCAGCTGCCATAGGTGTCACTGCTATCGTGGAAGGAGCAGATGGGATGAGAAGGCTTCTGAGCTATAAATGAGGGGGGAATGAAATGTTTACAATATATATATATTGGAAAAGTTCAAGTTTCAAAAAATCTATTTTTGTCTGAAAGCTGAAGTCCAATCAAAATCTGAAGTTCAGTCTTCAAAATCTAAATTAGGAATTTTCAGATACAAATCTGACTATTTGAATTTACAGTTCCTGTTCTGATTCCACTTTATTCCAGATTGGCTTCTTCCCTTCTTGGGTATCTGATGCATTTCCAAGATTGCTTCTCTTCTAAACATCGGCTTTAGGAAATGACTCTCTGCTGCTATCCCAGGGTCTGCCATTATAGCCTGTTTTCGAGGTGAACTCAATTCCTGTTGAAGACACCAAATGGTGTATTGGAACCCAGCTGTGGCTTCCCAGGTTCTGTGTGCGAGGGTGCGTGTGTAATGTCTCAGGTTTTTATCATTAGAAGGGGCAAACGGGGCAATCTCACTCCAGAGGCAAACAACTCCATAACTAACAGTACTTACTTTCCTTTAGGATTTGGGGTACATAACGATATTAGTGAAATAACAAATATGAACTCTGAACCACAGTTCACTACAAAGCGTAGTGTTACTGCTCTGAGACCAGCAAGTGTTGCTTGTCCCAGTTCCTTTGGTCTGTTGTCACTGGCTTCTGTTGTGGAGGTTTGCTCTTCCTCCCTGACTGAAGGCTGCTCTATCTAACTGCCTCCTCCTCCTCCTCCTCCTCCTCCTCCTCCTTCTCCTTTTTCTCCTTCTCCTTCTCCTCCTTCTCCTCGTCCTCTTTTGTCTGAGACCAAGACAGACTATATGTCTCTTTCTCCACCTTCTCCTTCTTCTCTTTCTCCTCCTCCTTCTCCTCTTTCTCCTCCTCTTTCTCCTCCTCCTTCTTTTTCTCCACCTTCTTCTCCACTTTCTCCTTCTCCACCTTCTCCTCTTCCTCCACCTTCTTCTTCATCACCTTACTCTTCACCTTCTTCTTCTCCTTCCCCACCTTCTCCTTCTCCTCCTTCTTCTTCACCTCCTTCCTCTTCACCACCTTCTTCTTCTTCTTCTTCTTCTTTTCTTCTTCTTCTTCTTCTCCTTCCTCTTCTTCACCTTCTTCTCCTCCTTCCCCACCTTCTACTCCTTCTCCTTTTCCACCTTCTCCTCCTTCTTCTCCTCCTTCTCCTCCACTTTCTCCTTCTCCACCTTCTTCTCCTCCTTCTCCTCCTTCCTCTTCACCACTGCACAGCTGCCTTCCCTGAACTTCTTTCTCAGCTGCACCCCTTCACTCTGCAGCCGCTGCCTCCTCCCCAACCGTTGCTCCTCTCTCTTTCCCTTCTTCTCCCCCAGCACCAACAGTCATTTCAAACTTTCATTCCACTCCCATCTCTCGCCATTCCTTGCCCCTCCCACATCCCAAGCCCTTAACGGGCAGGTATTACACATGCGCACTAGAGCAGGGGCAGGGGCAACACATTGATCATGAACAAAACTACGGCTCTGATGCTCAATCCCTTGAGTGATGCAGTTGGAAATGACATGTTGAACAATAGCGTGGTGGGGGAGAAACGCTCAGCTTTCCCAACACTGCCCTGTTTTTTCCCATGTGCAGTAAGGCCTCCTCCTCCTCCTCCTCCACCCCAATGGGGAAACATTAAGCACACACACACACACATTCAAGAAACATCAGCAAGGACCTTCCCAGACAAGCGTCACCTCTTGTTCCTGCTGGTTGTGCGAACTGGCCGTGACATGGCTGTGTCTTCCCTTGTGAACGGGTTTACCCATTTACAGAGATTGCGTCGGTGGGAGAAGAGCTCATCCGCTTTCAGCGGTGGCTGCAGCGCTCCTTCGTACAGGCATCATTAACGGTGGCCTTTTCTTTCAGCGAACGCTGCTTGCGATGAGTTGCAATTGGCAAAGGACCAAAAAGGAATGTGCGATTGGTATGGAGAGCTAATGCCGGCATGGGGCTCGCATGACGGAGGCGAACGGTGCTGCCTCTAATAAGGTTAAGCCAAGCAGGGTCTCAGGAAAGCAGCTTTGCAAATAAAAATGGAATAAGATGACTTAACAGGATGGCATAGATTGTATCCTCTAACCCAAATAGCATGGATGGAAACGTGGGAGGAAATATCAGCACGAATAACCCATCCCCAAGGAAGTCACAGCTAGCGCTGTGCCCAAACCCCAGCTGCCCCTCTGCAACCTCTCCACTTCCGTGTGAAAGAGGGAAGTTGTTTTTCTGCCTCTTTCAAGGGGAACTTGAGAATTTCAGAGAAATGTTTCAGTGTGCAGGACTTCAGTGCTTACTTTACTGAAAGGAGGTGGCTGAGGGTAGTGGTGAGGGGTGGCTGGGTGCCCTCTTTCTGTTACCCTTTTTTAAAATCCCATTCTGTCCTTGCAGCCACTCTGGCTGCTTGAGCATTTTGAGAAGCCCCCTCAAGGGCTGACTTCCTCCCCTGGAGTCATCCAGTACTGTTGCCTGCAGAGTGCCTGAAAGCTGAGCAGATCATTTTTGTTAAAATGTTTTAAAGTGTTTTAATGACAGCTGTTTTATGGTTTTAAATTTTGTATATTGTCTTTTTAATGCTCAAGCTTTTTAATTTTTGTAAACCGCCCAGAGAGCTTCGGCTATGGGGTGGTATATAAGTGTAAATAATAATAATAATAATAATAATAATAATAATAATAATAATTTGTGTTGTTGTTAGAAGTCCTCTTAACAACAACAACCACCCCTTGCTCAGCTTTCAGGCAATCAACAGGCGGCAGCACTGGATGACCCCAAAGGAGGACGTCCTGGGCCCAATCGACAAGGCAACACACGCAGAAGCGTTTTCAGCTTTTATCTGCACTAATATCATGATATCAGCTTTGGTCCATCAGCGGCACATGAAGCAAGTGACGTGCAATTTGCACCACCTAAAAATTGATGCCCACAAGTCGCAGAGTGCTTTAAACTGCCTGATTTGGGGTTGGGTGGGCGGAGTCCTGCCAGTTGAAGGGGACGTCATGAGCCGCAGGATGCTGCTCAGCAAATGAGAGGGCTGTTCCTCTCCCTGTCCGTGCTTCCGCTACTGGCCACCCCTTTTCCTTCCCCTCTGTGCAGTCTTTAGTTGTCATTGTGTCGCAATAATGCTACTGCGAAATGCTGCTGCCACGGGCTCCCGCTTTCCTTCCCCTCTGTGATTCCTTCGTTGTGCACTACATATAAGCTGGCTACTTGTCAATGAAACAGCACTATTGTGAATGGGGAAAAGAGGCTTCTTATTGTGAAAACAGCCCTGCTGAGAACGGGGGGGGGGGGGGGGGAGGGAAGAGGGAATGGGTGGGAGGGTGGCCCTACCCCTTATCCAGGTCACTGCTAGGTCACAGAAATAGGCACACATAGGGGGATGTGGCACACTGCAGCGGAACCACTCATTTAAGGAAAAACAATGCAGGAACACAACTTTCCGAAAATGCCCCTTTTCCAGAGGGATGCTGCAGGGTTGCTGCAGATTGGCAACAGCAGCATCTGTTGTGAATGACCCCCAGTGTGCTCTTCCTCCACGTTAAATCCACTGTATAGACTGGTTCCTGGTAAAGTCCTCTAGAGAACTTTCCTCAATCAACTGGGAAGACTGCAAGGGTGGAATGGGAAAAGACAGAGCGCGCACACACCCCGCCACCCCCTTAAGTGAGGCAAACAGTGAAATTCTCACTCCTTCTCACCATCTTTGGGTGTAATTATTTTTTCTGCCCTCTCCCCACAATGATGGCTTGAAAATACCTCAGTTGAAAAACTTGACACAATGCTAGTCACAGCAGATCCATCCTCCTGAGCAATCTGGTGACGGAAGAGGTGCACATGAACCTTCAGGTCTCATAATGGCCCGGGTGCCGTGTGGTGCATGGATGCTAAAGCGGGGAGGGCACAGGGCTCTCTGATACCAATCGCTCTACAGGTGGGAAGGACTGTCTCCTTAGGTAATATGAGAAAACTCCTCTAAAGAAGTGAAAAGCAAAAAGTAATGAGCCACCTAACCGTAACATTTGTGTGAGCTTATCTACCTGCAAAGCCAGCATAACTTCCCTGTGACATTTGTGTACCATGATGCTTTGCACCATGTAATGTGCTGGCGCGCCAAAACAGCAACTAAAGTATTATTGTTTATTGGTATTTAAAACTATTACAATTTAGCAGAACACATCAAGTGTCAAAAAGGTTCCTGAACCAATGCTGCAAAGCATAGTGGTGGCAGCGCTGAGCACCATCCTATCCTTGATGTCAGGACCAAGGACATCTCTCTTGCAACGATGCAAAAAGAAGGCTGAGTCCAAAGCATGGTGTGAAAGCCCATAACCCAGCTGTGGCCCACAGGATGTTCAAACTGCTCCACGGGTGAACATAAGAACATCCAAAAGTCCATCTAACCCAGGATCCTGTTTCCCACAGTGGTTAATCAGATGCCTATTTGATGATTGCTTGTGTGAATGGGCTATTGCAGATCACGCACTACAGACAATCTTCGTATTGCCTCCAACAAAGCCTTTTATTCTGCTGCGAGTAAAACATCTGCTGTGTGGAGTAATTAAGCACTGTAATTGCATGTGTGAATCAACGCTAAGAATTAAGGTGTCTTTTGAGGCCAGAAGATTGTTTTCGGACACTGTGTAGCTTCTTGTGCATATTGTACAAATATTTGGGCAACTTTGTTCGTGCCTAAGTGTTTTTATTTAAATTTGCAGCAAGGTCATCATAGACAAAAGTTGTAGCTCTTGCTGTGAAATGAAAAAGTGACTTCTCTGCTGTATACTTGTATGCTGTTAGTGTTCACAACCTGTTCACAAGCCTAAATAAGGGATCCAAAGCTGATCAGCTCAAGTGCAAATTGTATCATATTTGATGGGCGACAATGATGATGTTGTATCTTGAGAGGCCTTGGGTGGTTCATATCGAAGTAATGATGATAATAATAATAAAAAACAGTCTCTCTAAAGAGCAAAAAGAGATCCGCTGCTGAAATAAGGGGTGTTTCGAATGGATCCTTTGCCCAAGAAGGAAATTGGGTTCTTTGGCCCAAGAAGGAAATATTTGCAAAAGAATAAGAACTGGCGAGATGCGAATTACAAAAGCAGCAGATGAGTGTGAAATAGATGGTTAAGGAGTGAGGATGACTTGTTCGCAGGTGCTTAAGAGGTGATCAGGATGTTTATAAAGTCAGCAGCAGCAGCAGCAGCAACCCCCTTCCCCCCCCCCCCGAACCCTATCAGGTTGATTTCAAAATTAACAGAATAGTGCAACCCTATACATGTCTATTCAGAAGGAAGTCACATTGAACTCAAGGTACTGACTCCTGGGTAAGTGAGTTGAGGTTGCAACCTAAGGTTAGTAGAGTGCAATTTGCTTGACTGGGGCTGGGTCTTGACAGCGGTGCATTAGCTCTGCGAGCCCCCGCATTTAAGCTCCTTCCTGTTATCTGCACTGAATGGAGCACAGGTGCGGGTTTTGTTGCAAGGACTCCTTCAATGCTGCAGGTCATTGCATGGGCACAGGGGGTGCATCCATGTGCCCCCATTTTCCAAGAATGTGTCTGTGTGTCTGTGTGTGTGTGTTTTACCTTCATCACACCAGCGATTTAGTGCACTCTCACCATGCCTAGTGTAAGGATTTGCAGCACGGTACTCACATGAGGCCGTGCCTGTCCTGCTGAAACCCCACCTCTTCCTCAGCCTTTCCTAGAACGCTAAAAGTCTGGATTATTTTCTCTAAGCGCATTTAAGGTGTCCTAAGCCTCTGTGTAGTTTTAAAGGAACTGGGGGCTTGAATGGATTGCATCAGGTCCTGGCAGAGAAAAGCGATCTCTCCCAGAAGCCGGCTCCAAGCCTCAATAGAAAATCCAAACCTTGCATCCCAGGCTAGAAAGCATTTTTTTTTTAACCATACACCTGAATCTCTGCAGAGACAGGATTGTACTCCCTCGATGCCCCAAAGAGCCAGACTAAAGGGTCCTTCTGTTTTTGCCTGGGAGAAAGGTGGATCTGGTTGAAGTGCTCATCTGCCAGGACCTGACTGGAGGGAGACAGAGAAGGGGAGGGGTGGGGTGGAGTGGAAGAGCCAAGAAGCGAAGGAGCGAAAGAGCAGCTCTTCAGGTGAAAGGGATCATAAGCTTGATGCACCTTTGCCTCAGAGGTAAAAAAAACACGGAATCAAAATGGGGGGGGGATTAGGTGTGATGGAGATCTAGACAACTTTTAAAAACTGGAACATTGGGGGAATGCCTTGGGAGGGATCCGCAATGGCGGTTGCGTCATATAGATGACCTATATAGATGACCTACCCCGGGGTAAACACCTTGCATGTACCCAAGGCCCGTTTAGGAACATATTTGAAAAGGGGCTATTATTATTTCGGTGCACACCAATAACTTGCACACGTTGAGAGAAAATATAAGCACAATAGAAGGGGAAGGAAGGATCAAGTTTGGAGAGTGTCTGTAGCTGGGATGGGAGGGAGGAGCCCCAGACACCCCATAATAAATCTTTGAGCAAAGCTACAGAGAGAGGTTGAAAGTGGCTGGGCTAAGAGTTGAGAAGGGCCCTATGAAAAAGATGCAAGAAACAGTAAGAATAGTCCTTTTCAAGGGGGGGGGGCTTTTTTCAACCACCCCGCAGACATGGTAAACTCTTCGTCCTGATGCATACAAGTGGAATTTATTCATAATTAGAAACAAATTATTCCTATCCTACAAAGTGCCCTGTAATCATCTTTCACTGATTATCAATTAGGCCTTTAATTAGGCACCATGGATCTGACAACCCTCCCTTTCCCCTCCCTCCCAAAGAAATGGGGGACTTGGTTGAACTTCCACACAGCCACCACTGTAAGTCCAGATGAGCAGACGGAACACAGACAGACCTGGAAGGTACGCTGCACCGCTGACTCTCCTTTGTTGGAGGTTTTAAGCAGAAGCTGGATGGGCCACTGTCAGGGGTGCTGAGGCCTTCATTTCAATGTCCTTCCTACCAGGCTGACGGCTCCAACGTCGGTAGGGCGCTGAATCTGCTCTGGGTTTCAGTCAATACTCTAAAGGAGCAATCCAAGATGTGAAAGGGGGGGCATCTTGGATGACATAATAACAATAACAATAACAAATAATAATAATAACCTACACCATACTATACATACTCACCCGAAACAATCCTGGAAAATGCAGATCATAAAATATCCTGGGACAGAACAATTCATACCAACAAGACAATACCTTGCAACCGACCAGACATAACGTTCATAGACAAAAAAGAAAAACACTAGGGATGTGCACTGGATCGGACCCGATCCACGATCCGAGTCCGGTCCAGTGGGAAATCGGATAAATTATCCGATTTCCGATCCCGCAGCTGGATCGGCCGATCCAATCCGAACCGGTCCGAAAAAGCTCCGAACCGGTTCGGCGGATCGGCGGATCGGCGGGCGCCCACTGGCGCCCACCGCCGCTTCCATTGGCGGGCGCCAGCGGGCGCCCGCCGATGAAAGTGGACAGCGGGGGGGGGAGGAGGGGGGCACTTACCTTCTCGGCCCGGTGGCTCCCGTCCGGCGCCGGCGCCTACTACTACTAGCAGGCTCCGCGGCCTGCTCTAGGGTGGCGCGCCGGGTGATGTCATCACCCGGCGCGCTACTCTAGAGCAGGCCGCGGAGCCTGCTGGTAGTAGTAGGCGCCGGCGCCGGACGGGAGCCACCGGGCCGGGAAGGTAAGGAGGGGGTGCGTGGAGGGGAGGAGGGGGCGCGCGGAGGGGGGAGGGGGGAGGGGGGCCCTTACCTGCCCGGCCCGGCGGCTCCCGTCCGGCGCCGGCGCCTACTACTCCCAGCAGGCTCCGCGGCCTGCTCTAGGATGGCACGCCGGGTGATGTCATCACCCGGCGCGCTACTCTAGAGCAGGCCGCGGAGCCTGCTGGAAGTAGTAGGCGCCGGCGCCGGACGGGAGCCACCGGGCCGGGAAGGTAAGGAGGGGGTGCGTGGAGGGGAGGAGGGGGCGCGCGGAGGGGGGAGGGGGGAGGGGGGCCCTTACCTGCCCGGCCCGGCGGCTCCCGTCCGGCGCCGGCGCCTACTACTCCCAGCAGGCTCCGCGGCCTGCTCTAGGATGGCGCGCCGGGTGATGTCATCACCCGGCGCGCTACTCTAGAGCAGGCCGCGGAGCCTGCTGGAAGTAGTAGGCGCCGGCGCCGGACGGGAGCCACCGGGCCGGGAAGGTAAGGAGGGGGTGCGTGGAGGGGAGGAGGGGGCGCGCGGAGGGGGGAGGGGGGAGGGGGGCCCTTACCTGCCCGGCCCGGCGGCTCCCGTCCGGCGCCGGCGCCTACTACTCCCAGCAGGCTCCGCGGCCTGCTCCAGGGTGGCGCGCCGGGTGATGTCATCACCCGGCGCACTACTCGAGAGTAGGCCGCGGAGCCCGCTGGTAGTAGCCGCCGGCGCCGGACGGGCCGAGAAGGTAAGTGGCGGGGAAGGGGGCTTACCCCCCCCCCCGGAGCCGTCCGCTTCTATCCGCTGGCGCCCGCGGGCGCCAGCGGATGGAAGCAGGCGGCCCCAGGGGGGGTAGGGAGTGCGGGGGAGGGGGTTTACCTGCCGGGGCCGTCCACAGCGGAGATATATGAGCGAGAAAGAGATATACGCATGAGCGAGAAAGAGATATAATAATAATAATAATAATAATAATAATAATAATAATAAATTTATTTCTTACCCACCTCTCCCTCTGGATCGAGGTGAGGAACAACATTAAAAGCAAATGATATAAAATACATAAAACTGATTTAAAACATATAAAACTAATGCATTATTAAAATACCAATAAAACTCTTTAAATGACCTTTGATATCCCAGCCTATTCCATGATTCTGTGTGCACCCCTAACAGCTTCCACTGTGCTCTGGGGGGACATGCAAAGATCAGCAGAAATTCTGGGGGTAGGAATGAGATTTCCTGATGCTCATCATAATTCATCCTCATATAGCTGCGCGCAACGACAGTTTTGCCAGATTAATGCTGCAATCCTGTGCACACTTTATTGTGAGTAAGCCTCATTGGGCCTGATGTCTGAGTAAACATGCTTCCTCCCTGGCCCTGTCATTTACCACCACCCCTTTTCCCCTGCTTCCTGCCAGGTGGGATACCTGGGGCGGATGGATGAGGGGAGGTGTAGGAGAAGCGATGGCTGCCATACTTCTTCCTGCTGAAGGAGGAGAGTTGAAGATACATGAGTGCTCTCCAGCTTTGGATCTGGCCACACCATGCCAGTGTCATGCTCCAGTGGGTGGGGCGGAGGGAGGCAGTGTGCTGGGATTCCCTTCCCTTATCCCACTCCTTCCAGGGTAAAGGGGGGGGAGAGAGATTGCAATATGGGAAAGGGGCTAAGGGAGGGAGTGTCCTTTCCTTCTCTCTTCCTCACTGCAAATCCTTGTGGGGCCCTGTTCATTTCCCCCAAACAGGAGGATACGTGCGAGGTGGGGAGGCATCTTTCTCTTTGCTGCAAAAGTTACAGTGCTGAAATATAACTCACCACCAACCTCTGGCTGCGTATCCAGAGATGTGTCATGTATCGATGGAGGTGGGGCCAGATGTCACAGGGCTTGCTGGTAATACAGTAGGCTGACCCTATTTGGGAGACCAAAAATAGGATACCCTGGAGGGTGGGAAAGTAGGTCTCCAAGGCCTCTGGAAAGCGTGTCATTCCCACCACCACCACCTTAGAGGCCCCAATTGGAGTGGAGGCGGGGAAAGTGTGCCATTCCTACCCCCCACTGCTCCAATTGGGGCCATTTCTATAATGTTCGGAACTGACACACTTTTCCCTCTAAGGCCCTGATTGGAGCAGTGGGAGGGAAATGACGCCCCTCCAGAAAGCATGTCGTTCCACCATGCTAATGGCGGCCTTAAAGGGGAAAGTGTCTCTTTCCAGGACATTGTAGAGAATTACAGAAAATCCCCCCCCCCCCCGGACACCCAGGACAGAACAAAAACCAGGACAAATCCAGGGAAGTCCTGACAGTTGGTTACCCTATTACAGGAACCTGCACAGTTCTGCTTCTGAGAATACTTACATACTCTGTTCAAGTGGGCTCTTTGAAAGTCACCCTAAACACAGCTCATTGAAGATGCCCCACTTCATGCTAAGCTGTTGGCCATTTTTGCTGTTTTAAGAGTGCTTTGGATAGTTCAGCTATGGTGCTATATAAATAGTGAGTGTTAATTAGAAACGTTTTAGAGCATGTGCCCAACAGAAGGTTGGTGAATGTTTCCTACCAGCCTGGGACAATTATCAGATTCATCCACTACCCACAGCCTCACCCTCCTGTTCACAAAATAGCTGCGAGTTCATTGTTTGTTTGTATTTAATTCTATCTGAGCTTCACAATGCCAAAGCTGCTTGTGAAGTATATTTCCACGAAAGGAATGGGATTATTGGAATACGCATGCTGGAAAGGATTTCAAAGTTAAATCAGGTATGCATAAATAATAGCAACCAAAAATCATACGTTAAATCAATAAGCTAATTAGAATGTGGGTCATGGCAGGCCTTTGTAGTCAGAAGATGAAATGTGCATTTCAGTTAAACATCATAATCATTAATAGACTTTGTGTGCTCTGCAGTGACCAAATTGACATTCAGGGAAAAAATGAAAGAATTAATGTAATGCTTCAGAACATAAGATTTTCTTTCCCCACTCCCTCCAAGGCTGGCGTATCGTTTTCTGCATGTTGTAGCCAATTATCAGAATAAGCCATCCTCACGGTGGAATAGATTTCATTCTGGAAGGAATCACAAGTGAAAAGGAAGATTAAAAACATCTGCATGCGGAATGAAACAGAGATTTAAAAAGAAATAAATTATAAGGATTAGAACAGAGAGCAATTCTTCACCCTTGAATGGTCAGACTTTCTGTTACAGAGCTGCAGACTGTGTCCAAGCTGATGGCAGGAGAGTTCAGTATCTCTAACGGGTTCCCCCATCTCTCTGGGTTTTTCCTCATCAGGCATTTATCATCTGCTCATCATTTCTAGTCATGGTTGTTTACAGGTTTTTTAGGCAATGTCAAGACCCTCCAGTTTCTCTCCTGTGTCTAACTAGCATTTTCATTGAGTTATTTTAGAATGGGGAAAATGGGGCATTTAATTATGAAAGCGAAAAGTGCTGTTTCTACTTGTGTATTTGCACTATTCCGCTATACCACAGTCCCACCTAGAGGTTATGCAATGGAAAAGCAGGAAAGGAAAAGTTCTTCATGTAATGCTCAGATCTCAATTCTACTACGAAACCAAAAGTAGACACAGCCAATTAACAGCCTTGTGTGGAAAAGCTCTCTGTCTCCTTCTCCATCAGGCCTAAGTGCTTCCAGATGGACAGCTCCAAGCACTACCAAACAAATGACACCTGCAGCTATTCCACCTTTCACTTATTCATGGGTTTCTTGTGGTAAGAAGAAAAAAGATGGAAGAAGAGATAGGAAAACATAAGAGGGGTACAAATGGAAGACAAGGTAAAACTCAGTTAGGCCAATCAATTGGAGAACAAAAGCCTTCTCTGGATGCACCCATTGTTACTTGACTGCGCTGGGGACAAAGGAGGCACAAAACCAAATGCCCAGCTTTGCATTCAGGATTCATGTCAGCTTTGGGTTTTGCTCATGACAAAGGACAGCTAGAACAAAAAGGGTCTTGTTCTCCTTTCCAAACCATCCTGAAATGAATCCAGTTCCAGTTACTTATTGCCGCTACCAGCCATTGATAAACCTGTCCTCCGTGAATTTTTCTCACCCCAAAAGTTATCCATGCACTTCAACATTGCTATAAAGTAGTAGTGTAGATGTAGCCTATGTCACTGGGTTGCAAATGTGAGGAATAGAGAGTAAGGACAATTTAAAACGGGCAGGCGGCGGAGATCTCCTGCTAATTTGCAGTAGATCAGCAAGGGTTTCTGTCTCACAAATATTTAACAAGCCTTTTAGTCTTTCGGTTTCTGTTGTTTTGAAAACTGTTCTTGTATTTTTAAATCTTTACAATGATGCTTCACTTTGGGTATTGTAACAAATAAATAAGCAGCAGCAGCAGCAGCAACCAAAAAGCTTTTTTTCTTCCTAAACTAGGCTGCTGAAATCAAGAAAGCTTGGGAGAAACAGTAGATATGTGTGTGAAAAGATTTGTCTGCACACTCCAGTTCTGGCACTGAAAACAAATTCCTGGCCAGCACATGAGCTCAGAGGCACCTTGCTTTCCCCTAGCCTTTCTTCTCCACATGGCTCTGGTTGAAGGATCTTGAGGCAAATCCCATAATCCTAAAGACTGCCCATCCCTGATGTAAACAAACAGACTTTTTTGCATACACACACACACACACACCACCCAAAAGTATTTGCGAAACAGTAAGTAGTTTCCGTTCAGTCGTGGGTACATGTTAATTCCTACATGTGAGAAAGTGGCTCTAAAAGATGTTAAGCAACGTTGGTTGTAGAGACACAGAGGATTGGGTACGAAGGAAAAATAGCTGGTGTCATGAGCCCATCCTTTGGCACAAACGTTCCCGCTACTGTACTGGGTTACAAACCCTTCTGGACCACTTCTGATGAGACTCTGGCTGAAAACTATACCTGGCCTTCTTCTGGAGTTCTTCTGCCCATGCTGTATGAACTCATGAGGGGAGGTGTGCTCCAGCCCCACCCCATCCATCGTAGCATCTGTCACTTTGTACACGTGGATGTCAACAATTTGAAGTGCAGAGCTTCCTGGAACCAGGGAGGATGCAGATTTTTCAGTGTTCTGTCTCACGTGGAGAGCCGCTCCTCTTTAGACTCTCTCTCTCCACGAATTGAGGGCAAAAATGGGACAATAGAGAGGGGATGGGCTGTAGCACTCCTCCTTCTCACGTACTGATTTTAGTGCCCTTTATGAACACCTGAAAAGGGCTAATACCCAAGACTGCCGCTAGAATTGCTGCCTTCTGAAACAAAGGAACATACAATACAATGCAGTCCTTCCGCAATAACCATCGCTGGGCCTGGTCAGATGAACAGAGAGGTCTTCTCCTTTTATACTAGGGAAATGAATAGGATATTACTGGCAGGGGCAGAGGGTATCTGTGTCATTGTAGGTTGCTTAGAGATGCATTTACAAACAATTGAAATGTTCCCTTAGGTTGGACAATTAAATGCCTACCTTCTCTGCACAAATAACATTTCTGCTGCAGCCACAGGCACAGAGAAAGGAGGAGAGGCCAGAGCTTTCCACAATACAGGCCTTGCTAAAGAACGCAGCCATCCCTATTAGACATTTGCACCTGACTCCAGGGCAAGACTTCTTTTTTTCTTTTTTTTGCAGAGGTAAGTCCCAGAACCCCTTGCAAACATCCATTCACTTATTTTGTTTATTCAATTCATGCATTGCCCTATCTGCCAAGTTCTCGGGGCAATGGACATAGTAAAAGCAACATCATTGTTGTGTCTACGTCCAACTCCCTGCTTCAAAGGGATGATATCTCAGATTCCGACTCGGAACCTGGGGATGGAATGCAGGAAATGGAGGAGTTAGTGCAAGACGAAGTAATAGAGCCCTTTCCCACGGCAGGGGGGGAAGTTAATCCCCAAGGCAACAACGACCTTAACCAGGGAGAGAGTACTTTCTCTTCTGGGACAAAGGGGTTGAGGAATGCAGTGATGAGGCGTAGGACAAAGAGGAGGGACTTCAAACTGAAGACCGCCCGCCGCTCAGAGAGGCTAGCAAACAAGGCACTACAGGCTAATTTGTCCTAATGATATGACTCTGTTCTCTTTTCTCTTTAAGTTAGCTCAACTGAATGCCTAGGGGCTACAGAACCTTTTGATAACCTTGTTTTCCTTTGTTTTGCTGGAGGAGGGAGAACGATAGTTTTTTGTGTATAATAAAGGATTTGTATCCTTCCCTTCAAGAGGTCTGTTTATTGTTCGCACCCTTTTGTTAGAACTTACAGAGTCATGACAATCATAAAATAAAAAATGGCAAGGATCATCATCTTCTTCTTCAATAAGCATTTATGTAGCACTCTGGAATGTTCAAAATGGGTTCTGATGTTGACAGCAACTCTGAGTGAGGACCATCTTCAGAGGCTTTGGCAAAGACCAGGTTTGATCTCGTCTCTTCCTTCTCCATCATTCATGCTCTGAGCATCTTTGCTCCACCAGCTGGCTCGCACCTGCGGGTGTTCCTCCATATCCTTTGTGACATTGCAGTTGATCCTGGAATGCAGCTCTCAGGTCACAACTGGCTGATTCAATGGAATCCCAAAAATATTGCTGCCCCACAGGATCCACACGGATGGCTTGTGCCATTCATCTGTAGGAGTAGATTTCAGTGATGCCCAAAATGTAAAGAGGAACTCAAGGTGGATGATAAGGGGAAATTAGCACCTGCAGACTTTTTACTATGCTTGGTCCAGCTGAGAGGACAGAGTTGCTTGTACCTTAGCCCTTCTCTCTAGAATTGCCATTTTTGTTCACTCTTTTTTTTCCTGTTTTCTTACAAAGAATCCTGCATGCTGATTCAGGAACTAGCTTGGGAACTAGTCAGCCTCTGTTCCCAGGATGGGGCACTTTAATTAGAGTCCAAGAGCCCACATCCAAATACTTTCATCATAAGGTACAAAAATGTTTGACTTTCCAGTATCAGACGCAGTAAGCCTGTATATACTAGTTGCTGGGGAACATGGGCGGGAGGGTGCTATTGCACCATGTCCTGCTTATGGGTTCCAGGCCAACAGCTGGTTAGCCACTGTGTGAACAGAGTGCTGGACTAGATGGACCCTCGGTCTGACCCAGCAGGGCTCTTCTTGTGTTCTTATGACATCTTACAACGGTTATTTTATCTCCAAAACTGCCAGTCTTATGTGTGGCATTTGGGGTGTTTAGGGGTGGCAGTCTCACCCCAAACCCCTTTTCAGGGCCAGTAATTACATGATGAGGATCATGGATGAAACAAGCAGCAGCTATTGGGGATTAGTGAATATAATTCCAGATTCTCCAATCGGAATGACTTTGCTGGGTGTACTCTCTTTCTGACTCCTCCAAAAAGGAGGCATACATTACATCATAAGGTACATGGCTGAAACTGGAACTATTTGGTAGAGATCACCTTCCTGTAAAATATCCAAGCTGACTGTTTTACATGGGGCCAACTCCAAATCAGTATTTAATATGATCAGAGTTATAACTATTTTCACTGTACTAAGTAAGGAATGACTATTGCAGCTCCTGCAATGTATTGGTACTTCTGTTTTGGGGGCTTACTGTGGAAAGGAGCTTGCATAATCACCACCAGACAGGGAATCACGGAACCCCATAGCAGCAAGATTGCTAAGAAGAAATGCCATTAACATGTGCAAGCTGGAGACACAGAACCTTGTTTTACCAAGATGCTGTGTATGTTGTAACAAATGGGCATGTGAATCCATACAACAAATATTCCAAATGGTGATGTAATGAAAAATATCACCAGCAATAGGAAGATCCTTGACCTTCTTAAACATCCTGGGCATATGCCAGCTATTGGAAAAAATAGGGACAGAATTAATAATGACCAATGTGCCACCCTGGAATTAATGAAATTGTTACCAGTTGCCTTGGATATGGTGCAAATGTCAACATCTTGATGGAAACAAATGGTATTTCATTGCGTTACTATATAGCAGCCTTTTCAAGAAAGGAGAAAGGAAGTTCTGGAAAGAAATGAGAGAGCATAAGCCACCTTTTCTTCATTAGGGTTCGGGGGCTAAAGCAGTAGTCTTCAACTGGTGGGTCACGACATCAGTCCAGACGAGTTGCAGCAAAACTGTTGCCGCCATGTTGGGCATGGAGAAAATTGTGAAAGCGGATCCCATGTTGTAGGTTGGGAATCCAAGGTGGGTCTTGGGTCTGGATCAGTTGAAGACCACTAGGCTAGAGTAGGGGTGGTGGAATAGGAAGTTTATGTTGGGCTTTTCTGGGAGTTGCATGTTAATTGTGATGTATAAATAAATACAAAATTATTCTTTTTAAATTATTTTTACTTCTTGTTTTTAAACAGATTACTTTCCAAAATCACTATGTGCACCAAGACATTGCTATTCTTTAGATACTAGAACCTGTCACAAACATTAAAACCAATGAGACCTTATAACAATAAAACATCTAGACATACAGACCCTTTGAACAGTGAGACATTGCAATAAAGGAAATGGTTTACCATATAACACACCTCGCTTATCATCCCCAAACCTCCAAAATGGCTCCCATTCCTGTTCGATCCATTTATCCTATATCTTCCCTGCTTAACCCATGTAATTTTGCTCAGGATTGCCAAATCCCACATTTTAATATACCGTATTTCACCAAATCTAAGATGCCATCGGCGCTGGAGACGAGGACCGGGGCGGCGATGGGGGAAGGCCAGTCCTTGTTGCTGCTGCGGCGGCTCCTCGCTTGCGCAGCCCCCCCAGCCTGGAAACGCAGCATTACTACAAAGTAGAAACAAACCTGCCCACCCGAGCGTTTCTCCTCAGGGGCTCTTTTCCTTTGACGTCGCCGTTGCTGTGGTTGGTGCAGCCGCCACCCTCCTTTTTTTGTGGTGTGTTGGTGAGGAAACGGAGCGGCTGCCCCACGCAGTGCGGGGCGGGCGACGAGGCGGCAGCGGCCTCCCCTCGGTTGATTCCTTTCTCCTCAGCTCCTCTGGTTCTTCCTCCTCCTCCTCCGCCTTCGTAATGTTGCCTGCCCCCCACCCCACCCCACCTCACCCCACCCCTGGACAGACTGAGGGACCGACGATGGCAATGAATGCAGCTCCTCACCGGGAGTCTGAGGAGGGTCGCCCCCGACGGGGCAGCGAAGGGGGGAGGGAGGAAGATTTTGGCCCGGGGCGACGGCTGCGGTGGCAGTGGATGAACCGGGGAGGCTGTTACAAGCGGCACTGGCGGCGAGGACCAGGGCGGCAATGGAGGTGAGTGGGGAAGGCTGTTCCTTGCTGCCGCTGTGCAGCTCCTCGTTGTCAGCGGCCTCTGCGGCGCTGGTGCTGGCGGACGGGTGGTATGGCGCGGACCGGACTGGACCGGGGCGGCTCTAGAGAAATCCGGCAATTCTTAGATGCCATTGATTCTAAGATGCACTCCATTTTTACAGACGTAAATATGGGGGGGAAAGTACATCTTAGAATCTAGGAAATACAGTAAATCTCTTTTACTTGAGGCATTTTCTTTCTATATTTTACAATAGGCAAAAAGAAGACATGCTGCAAATATCATAAAGTAGTTTTTCACTGTTCTTTAAGACTGCATCTGTCAGGTAAGTTAATAAGTAAATTCTAGGATCAAAAGGCATAGTACATTGCAGAATATTACTAACATTAAAATAACTACTTTCCAGAATCTCCTTGCCTCCAAGCAATTCCACCAACAATGCTTAAAACCTGCATGTTCCTTTCTTCCAACAAATATCCTTACCATTTTTTTATAGATTTTAGATATGTACCACTGAGTCAGAAGGTTAATTGGTTTTTTTATTAGTAAAGATATAGAGGCTGCACATCTATCTATGTTATTACTAATATATTTCCACTTTTCATCTGATGTTCTTTCTCCAAGTATTTCCCCTCATCTTTGAATGCAATCTGGTCTTCTATTTTCCTCAATGTGCATTATAATTCGGTACATTTGGGTTAGAATACTTTTTGGGTTTGTCCCACATTATCTTTTCAAATGTATTAATGATCTTAATCCTCCCTCCTGATTTCTTAATCACCTATTTAAATAATCTGTAATTTGAATGGATTCAAACAGTACAGTACTGGATTTGTATTCAGCATTTCCCCCCCTCTCCAACCAGATGACCATAAATCCAATCAACAAATTAATCAACCCCATATTGTTACCATTGTATAAAATTACCAATTACCCCATTTTTATTAAATTGTGAATCAAATAACACAATGGTGCTGAAGGACATAAATTGGCTCTTAATTTATCCAAACATATCTTGTTCTATCCTTTCAAACTCCAAATTTCAATATTTTATTTATTTATTTATTTATTACACTTGTGTATCGCCTCATAGCCGAAGCTCTCTGGGCGGTTTACATAGGATTAAAACAATTAAAAACAATATACAAAAATTAAAACAGCAAAAACATACAACATACACACAATACACACATACATTTAAAACCGCTACAATAGCCCAAAAAAGCTACAAAAAACAAACAAAAAACAAACCCAGGCTCCTCAGATATTGCCAAATGCCTGAGAGAAGAGGAAAGTCTTGACCTGGCGCTGAAAAGATAACAATGTTGGCGCCAGGTGGGCCTCGTCAGGGAGATCGTTCCACAATTAGGGGGCCACCACAGAGAAGGCCCTCTCCCTTGTTGCTGACCTCTGAGCTTCCCTCGGAGTAGGCATTCGGAGGAGGGCCTTAGATGTTGAATGTAGTGTTCGGGTAGGTTCATGTCGGGAAAGGCGTTCCATCAGATATTGTGGTCCCAAGCTGTGTAAGGCTTTATAGGTTAAAACCAGCACTTTGAATCGGGCTCAGAAACATACAGGCAGCCAATGTAAGCGGGCCAGAGTAGGTCTTATATGCTCGAACCTTCTGGTTCCAGTTATCAATCTGGCCGCTGCATTTTGCACAAGCTGCAGCTTCCGAACCACCTTCAAAGGCAGCCCCACGTAGAGTGCATTGCAGTAAACTAACTTGGAGGTTACCAGAGCATGGACAACTGAAGCCAGGTTATCCCTGTCCAGATAGGGACATAGCTGGGCCACCAACCGAAGTTGGTAGAAGGCACTCCGTGCCACTGAGGCCACCTGCGCCTCAAGTGACAGAGATGGTTCTAGGAGAACCCCCAAGCTACGAACCCGCTCCTTCAGGGGGAGTGCAACCCCATCCAGAACAGGTTGAACACCCTCCATCCGGTCAGCGGAACCACCCACTAACAGCGTCTCAGTCTTGTCTGGATTGAGTTTCAGTTTATTAGCCCTCATCCAGTCCATTGTCGCAGCCAGGCACTGGTTCAGCACATCCACAGCCTCACCTGATGAAGATGAAAAGGAGAAATAGAGCTGCGTGTCATCAGCATAATGATGACAATGCACTCCAAAACTCCGGATGACTGCACTCAATGGTTTCATGTAGATGTTGAACAGCATGGGGGACAAGACTGACCCCTGCGGAACCCCATACTGGAGAATCCACGGGGCCGAGCAATGTTCCCCAAGCACCACCTTCTGGAGCTGACCCACCACGTAGGAGTGGAACCACTGCAATGCAGTGCCTCCCACTCCCAACTCAGCCAGTCGTCCCAGAAGGATACCATGGTCGATGGTATCGAAAGCCGCTGAGAGATCAAGGAGAATCAACAGAGTCACACTCCCCCTGCCCCTCTCCCGACATAGGTCATCATACAGGGTGACCAAGGCTGTTTCCGTACCAAAACCAGGCCTGAAACCCAACTGAAATGGATGCAGATAATCAGTCTCATCCAAGAGTGCCTGGAGCTGGCTCACAACTACCCGCTCCAAGACCTTGCCCAGGAATGGAACATTTGCCACTGGCCTGTAGTTATTAAGATTTTCAGGGTCCAAGGAAGATTTCTTTAGGAGTGGTCTCACTGTCGCGTCTTTCAGGAGGCCTGGGACCACTCCCTCTTGCAAAGAGGCATTAATCACTTCCCTGGCCCAGCCAGTTGTTCCATCCCTGCTAGCTTTTATTAGCCAAGAGGGGCAAGGATCCAATATGGAAGTGGTTGCACGAACCTGTCCAAGCACCTTGTCCACGTCCTCGAGCTGCACCAACTGAAACTCATCCAAGAAAACAGGACAAGCCTGTGCTCTGGATACCTCACTAGATTCATCTGCTATAACACTGGAGTCTAAGTCCTGACGGATGCCAAAGACTTTATTCTGGAAGTGCCCAGCAAATGTATTACAGTGGGCCTCAGATGGTTCTACCATGTCCTTGGAGCCGGCGTGTAAAAGCCCTCGGACAATTCTGAAAAGCTCCGCTGGGCGGCAGGTTGTTGATTGAATAGTGGCAGCAAAGTATTGTTTTTTTGCTGCCCTCACTGCCCCTGAATACAGCTTACCATAAGCACTTACCAGTGTTTGATTGCATCCATCAGGAGTTCGTCTCCATCTGCCCTCAAGCCGTCTCCTGTTTTGTTTTATCACTCTCAGCTCCAGGGTATACCACGGAGCCGTACGAGCTCTACACAGGAGAGGGCGCTCAGGAGCAATCGTGTGGACCTTTTAGTTATAGAGAAAGAGCTGGATGCAAAATGTCCTTCACCCAATTATTAAAGTGCAATAAATGTTCATATTTCAATGTCATGTGAGTTTCTTGTAAGAAAATAATATTAGCTCCCTCTTTACGTAATTTTAATATTATGCTCCCATGTTTAGCTAAATTATTAAGCCTATTAACATTCACAGAAATATATATATATATATATATAAAATCATTCTTTATTTATTACTAAGTCCTTAAACCCAAAGCCCAATAAACATTTATGTCATGTCAATTAATTGATCTGTTTTCCCTTGAATGCTTCGTGAATCACTGTTTATAGCTTCTATTTGATCTTAGTTCATGTTAATATAACCTGTTCTTGTAGCAAAAATAATACGTTACTTTGACTTTATTATTAAAACAGTTTATAATTCAGAATCAACGTACATAGTTAAAAATACATATTGGAAATGTTGACTCTGATTATATTGAATGGTCTGATTTGGGGTTGGCCCCACATGATGCTGTCAGATTGGATAGTTTAAGCTAGAGGAAGGTGATCTCTATCTACCAATTTCAGCCAGGTACCTTATGATGTAATTAACGGTCCCCTTTTTGGAGGGGTCAGAAAGGGAGTACTCCCCAGCAAAGTGAGTCAAATTGGACAGTTTGGAATTATATACACTATTCCTCAACAATTTACCTTATGATGTAATTATTGGCCCTGAAATAGGGCTTTTGGGGTTGCCAGCCTTAAACACCCCAGTTGCTGCACATAGGACTGGCAGTTTTGGAAATGCTACAACATTTGTAAGATGTCCAATTTGACAAAGCTTCGGTACCTTATGATGTAAGTATTTTGACATGGGCTCTTGGACTATTACTGGTTTCCTTGCATTGAATCTTCCTTTTAACACTATTGTACTATGAAATACCAATACTATTATCTCTAGTCGGGAAGGCTTATGCTGGTTTTCTAAGCCTCAGACTAAAAGCGTGGATTAGTGATAATAACATTTTGGGAGAAGAACAGATTGGCTTTAAAGCAAGCCACTCCACGCTTGATCACTGTCTGGTACTGGCCCATTTGGCACGTGAATACTCTGCACCAAAAGGAGGCAAACTCCTCACAGCTTTTATCAATTTTAAATCTGTGTCATCAGTTTAAAAGTGTGTCTTTCCAGGACATTATAGAAAATTACAGAAAATCCCCCCTGACACCCAGGATAGAACAAAAACCAGGGCAAATCCAGGGAAATCCAGATAGTTGGTCACCCTATCCCGACCTTCCCCGGAAGCCAACCATCTTCCTACCTTGGTCCACATCTCCTGCCTCTGGCTCTATGGCCTCTCAGTTGCCACTTTGTGATCATCACATAGCTCTTAGGTTTGCGATGACTGAGGTGACACACTTTCTTTTCTCACCTTCAATGCCGCTCCCTCAAATTAATGCATGCCACAGTTCCCCATAATGTTCTGCTTTTATGACTTGGGAGTTAATGAGGCAAAAGCCATTGAAGCCCTTGCTGTGATCAGAAACCGCGAGGGCAAATTGCTGCTATTGTGCTCTATTGCTGGCTCTCCTGTCTACCATTCTTATTATCGATTTTCATGCCTCCCTGGGCGCCACACCCAAGGAAGAATAAAAATATCTCCTGTGGAGGTTGTGTTTTTAAAAAAGGAAAAAAAAAGGCTGTCATGGTAAAACTATGGACTGTTCTAGCTCGAAGCCAGTTGTTTAAAGTGTTGTGTGGAGGGGTGAGTGTGTTAATGGCGTGTGGTGAGTGGGTTAAAACACAAACCCATAGAGGCAGGTGGCAAAAACGACCAAAGCGGCGGCTGCCACTCTGCTACAACTGGTGCAACTTGCAGAGGCTGCTGGGATAGAACTGGGAGGACTGAAGGAGGGAGGATGGGAAGAGGGGCGGGGCTGTGTCAGTCAAATGCTGGGTTGACTATTAGTCCACTCAACGCCAGCTCCAACCACCCACAGTTGTGTAGGAATATGTTGTGTGGGGAGTACCCACAAAATAACCAACTGTGAGTTGGCTACTCAACCCACCATTGACTAATGTGTTGTCCGAATACAGCCAGTGGTGTGTGTGTGTGTGTGTGTGTGTACAGCAGGGGTGCAGAACCCCTTGTATTTGGGCCTAATTCAACCCGCTGAGTTCCCCTATCTGGCCCACAAAGCCAGTGGGGAGCAATCAAGCCATTTTCATGATCACCGATATTGTCCGAACACCGCCTTGAGGCGGGGTCCCGGGATCGAATGAACTCTGTTTGAAGGGAAAGTGTGAAAATGCACATTTTTTTGAGCGCACATTTTTCAAACAGAAACAATTTGGGGAAAATGCAGGGCTCCCCCCCCAAAAGCCAGTCCTGCACACATTTGGGATTGTGAATGGGACATGTTTGCCTGATTTGTAAACATGGATGAAATCTGTGCCCATCCCTCCATGGAGCCTCCTGGGGTATCTCAAGGGACATGGTTTACCCTCCAGCCCCGGCCTCCTGGAGAACCGTTGGAGGAAATCCTCCCTGTTATCTCCAACCTGAGATCAAAGATAACAGCAGGTATGTCGGAGGCAGAGGACTTGGCTGGCGCTGGGAAGAGGATCTGCTCCTTTCGGTGGCGGCTCCGTCTTCCTCCGTGCACATCTTGCCAACCCCATTGGGATGGCAAAAGGCAGACAGAGGAGAATCCAAAACTTATGATTCAAAACTTGGCATACCGTTTGGGGAACACAGGGAATTTCCAGTGGCCTTTGTTTCTGCAGTGGAATTCTTGCCTAAAAGAGAGTCTGCCTTTCGGTACAATTAAGATGGGCTAGGTTATCGATTTTGCTCAGCACAAAGGCTGCCCATGTGTAGAGTCTGTGCTAAACTTACAGTGTCTTTTGAAGAGTTTACATTGGTGTTGCAACAGCAGAAGAAAAGCTCCGAACGAGGTGACATGAAACACAGACTCTGATGAGGGTTCAGGGCCATTAGTTTGAATCAAATGGCTGTGGGGGGGGGGGCTACACGTTGCAGGGACATGGGAAGAGGGGAAGAGCATAATGCTAAGGTCTTTTGGGCAGCTCCCACACTGCTGTGTGCCTAAGGGACTGTCTTCATGGTGCCAGGTTGGCTCTGCCTCCCTCTTCAACCCTGCACTTAGAAGTAGGGATGTGCACTGGATCGGACCCGATCCACGATCCGAGTCCGGTCCAGTGGGAAATCGGATAAATTATCCGATTTCCGATCCCGCAGCTGGATCGGCCGATCCAATCCGAACCGGTCCGAAAAAGCTCCGAACCGGTTCGGCGGATCGGCGGATCGGCGGGCGCCCACTGGCGCCCACCGCCGCTTCCATTGGCGGGCGCCAGCGGGCGCCCGCCGATGAAAGTGGACAGCGGGGGGGGGGGAGGAGGGGGGCACTTACCTTCTCGGCCCGGTGGCTCCCGTCCGGCGCCGGCGCCTACTACTACTAGCAGGCTCCGCGGCCTGCTCTAGGGTGGCGCGCCGGGTGATGTCATCACCCGGCGCGCTACTCTAGAGCAGGCCGCGGAGCCTGCTGGTAGTAGTAGGCGCCGGCGCCGGACGGGAGCCACCGGGCCGGGAAGGTAAGGAGGGGGTGCGTGGAGGGGAGGAGGGGGCGCGCGGAGGGGGGAGGGGGGAGGGGGGCCCTTACCTTTCCGGCCCGGCGGCTCCCGTCCGGCGCCGGCGCCTACTATTCCCAGCAGGCTCCGCGGCCTGCTCTAGGGTGGCGCGCCGGGTGATGTCATCACCCGGCGCGCTACTCTAGAGCAGGCCGCGGAGCCTGCTGGAAGTAGTAGGCGCCGGCGCCGGACGGGAGCCGCCGGGCCGGAAAGGTAAGGAGGGGGTGCGTGGAGGGGAGGAGGGGGCGCGCGGAGGGGGGAGGGGGGCCCTTACCTTTCCGGCCCGGCGGCTCCCGTCCGGCGCCGGCGCCTACTATTCCCAGCAGGCTCCGCGGCCTGCTCTAGGATGGCGCGCCGGGTGATGTCATCACCCGGCGCGCTACTCTAGAGCAGGCCGCAGAGCCTGCTGGAAGTAGTAGGCGCCGGCGCCGGACGGGAGCCGCCGGGCCGGAAAGGTAAGGAGGGGGTGCGTGGAGGGGAGGAGGGGGCGCGCGGAGGGGGGAGGGGGGCCCTTACCTTTCCGGCCCGGCGGCTCCCGTCCGGCGCCGGCGCCTACTATTCCCAGCAGGCTCCGCGGCCTGCTCTAGGATGGCGCGCCGGGTGATGTCATCACCCGGCGCACTACTCTAGAGCAGGCCGCGGAGCCTGCTGGAAGTAGTAGGCGCCGGCGCCGGACGGGAGCCGCCGGGCCGGAAAGGTAAGGAGGGGGTGCGTGGAGGGGAGGAGGGGGCGCGCGGAGGGGGGAGGGGGGAGGAGGGGGCGCGCGGAGGGGGGAGGGGGGAGGGGGGCCCTTACCTGCCCGGCCCGGCGGCTCCCGTCCGGCGCCGGCGCCTACTACTACCAGCAGGCTCCGCGGCCTGCTCCAGGGTGGCGCGCCGGGTGATGTCATCACCCGGCGCGCTACTCGAGAGTAGGCCGCGGAGCCCGCTGGTAGTAGCCGCCGGCGCCGGACGTGCCGAGAAGGTAAGTGGCGGGGAAGGGGGCTTACCCCCCCCCCGGAGCCGTCCGCTTCTATCCGCTGGCGCCCGCGGGCGCCAGCGGATGGAAGCAGGCGGCCCCAGGGGGGGTAGGGAGCGCGGGGGAGGGGGTTTACCTGCCGGGGCCGTCCACAGCGGACGGCCCCGGGGGGGGGGGAGGGAGTTAGGCCCCCCCTTACCCACCCGCCGCCATTTTTTCCTCATAGACTTGCATTGCAATGCAAGTCTATGGGGAAAAAAATGGCGGCCGATCCAAAAATTTCCGATTTTTGGATCGGGATCGGACTCGATCCGGTCCGGGGGGCCTCCGATTTTGTCCGAACCGGTCCGGGACAAAATTGGAGGTCCCGATCCGGGTCCCGATCCGATCCGGGGGGTCCGTGCACACCCCTACTTAGAAGCTTAGAATATTAGTGTTGGAAGGGGCCTATAAGGCCATCAAGTCCAACCCCCTGTTTGATGCAGGCATCCACCTCAGAGTATCCCTGACAGGGGCCCGGTCAACCAGCTTTCAGAAGGAGCATGATCTTTTAAAAATTCATAGGAAATTGAGAGTTAGAGCAATTGCTCTGATTTGTTTTTCGCAAATGACCAGCCAGATCCCATCTTTAAAAATGAAGACGTTACAGCGGGGGGTGGGGCTTTTGGGGGGACCCCCTATAACTTTTTAATTTGAAAAGATAGAGACATGAAACTTTTTGGACATTGCAGATTGGATCTTGCTAGTCCTGGCTCCCCAAGTTTCATGTCATTATCATTTCAAATAAAAAAGTTATACATGCATTTCCCCCAATGTAAGCCTATGGGGGAAAAAGCAGACAACAAGATGACAGCACGGAGGCCCGGTCAACCAGCTCTCAATAAAGTTGCGCGATCTTTAATAAATTCATATAAAATCGAGGGTTGGAGGGATCGATCTCAAATTTCATACACATGTCTAGCACATGTTGCTACACATATGTGCCAAATTTCAGATCAATCCCTCCACCCCTGTATTTTATATGATTTTTTTAAAGATCCTGCAACTTTTTGACAGGTCTGAATGAATGCACGTGGCGAGCTGTCATTCTGACCTGTCAGAACTTAAATGATCATTAATAAATTTATATAAAATCGAGGGTTGGAGGGATTGATCTCAAATTTCATAGACATACTTAGGCATACCCCATAAGCACTGTGACCAAGTTTCAAGCCTCTAACTTCGAAAATACAGAAGTTATAGGTTTATTTACATGGTGGTCCGGTAATCCGAACAAAAATCCAATATAATCGGGCTGAAAATTTTTGGATCGGATATTTATCAGAGGTTTTTCTATCATATCATTATCGTTAATTGGATGTCCAATAACAACCTTAGCATATCGTTACCGCACATTTTAACGAAACAATACACATCCCTACTATTGGCTCATATTCAGCTTGTGATCTACAACAATTCCAAGATCCTTCTTGCTTGTCATATTGCTGAGCCAAGTATCCCCCATCTTGTAACTGTGCATTTAGTTACCGTCTCCCGGGATGTAGTTGGGTAATCCTAATGTGTAGGAGGGAGCATGGGGTTTCTGGTGGCCATCCAGGTCCCAGAGCCGCCCTTTCCCTCTTCTTGGTGGAAGGAGATCAATTGCTGGTCAACTGCCACCAGGCTCTGCCCCTGGGTTGACCCCAGATTGGCCCTGGAGCGACATTACACAGCAGAAGTGCCGTGTTGATGTCGCTTTGTTTGCAAAAGTCAGGGTAAATCCTGACTTTTTCAAAACGCAGCATCGCAGGGATGCCCCGTGTTGGCTGCAAACCGGCACTTGCAGCATCTGACGTGGCACAGAACCAGAGACCCTGTGGGGCTTTCTCCACATATAGACAGCCCCTAAGTATGTACCATTCCAACTTACGTTTTATCTTCAATGAGTTCAAGGTGCGTACAAGGTTCTCCCCCCTCCCCTCCCCTGGGCATTTTATCCTCACATCAACCTTGCAAGGTAGGTTAGAGTGAGAGATATTGCTTGGCCCAAAGTCACCCAGTGAGCTTTATGGTCAAGTAGGGATTTGAACCCGGATCTCTGCAGTCTTAATCTAGCACTTCAACCATTGCGCCACAGGTATCAGCCAATGCAGCAGTACCAGCTTGATCCTAGCAAATGTTGTTTAACGATGAGACAAAGTGGAGTGCAGCAGATTCCGGTACTGAGGGGATAGACAAATTTGGCCCATGAGGCACAATGTACTGGAGCCAGGATGGCGAATGTCTCTCTTCCTCAAAACCCACCATTTCCATGAAAACCTTGGCTGAAGTCCACAGGCCTCATGCCCTACTGTAACTAAGTCAGCACACATGTACTGGGGAGGAATGCATATCCCTCCCTTCCCCCATTTCTCTCCCCTTTCTTTGTTTTCTCCTTTGCGTCAAATTATGGATTGTAAATCTCCCACCACCACCCCTTGCTGGGCTCCTCAATGCAGAGTCGTTGCTGACACCTGTGACTGCAGTACAATCTCCTTCTTCTTCTTGATAATGAGCCTCCCTTGCTAAATCTGCTGTTACCATTTGAGTCATGTTCTGTGCGATGCTCAAAATAAATTATCCGGCCTATTCAGAATAGTCCTTCTTAAATAAATATTTCCTTGGGTATCTTTTGCGTATTTACATCTCCCCATTGTGCCGTTTGCACAGCACGCCAGGCTGCCTAATAAATTGCTCAGAACATGTTACTTTGAGAGATTGCTTCACTGGCAGAAGCTCTGTTGTCCTTTTGATTGATCAAAAAGTTCAGTCACACTAATAAAGCAATAAAAAGCCTCAGATTGTGTGCGCTGCCAGAGAATTCCCTTGGGTGATGGAGATAGAGGATTGCTGATGTTTCATAGGGGCAGGGGACATACTGGCCAGGTGGGTGTCTTCCATAATTAACTTGTGAACGTCACGGCCCTAAGATGTGGTGGCCACTATTGCCTTAGGCAGCTTTTTGGGAGGATTGCACAAATTAGTTGGGAGACGGGTCAATCAACACCATTTCATTGAGTTTCATCTTTTCCAATGTTTTACCTCCCAATTGCCAAAGTTCTCTGGTTTGCAAAGATTAAAAACTTTAAAAATACAATATTGTACATAATACAAAACATTTACATATAAACAGACAAAACGCAGTACAATTTTAACTTTCAACAATAAGAAATCCCAGTACCCAAATAAAAGCCGGATCATATGCTGCCAAATGATATTCACATGACAGCTGTGAAATTGAACCTCCAGGCTGAGAGGCAGTCTAGCTTTGAAACCAGTTGCTAGAGGAGAAACAGCCTTGCTTGTGGAGCTTCCCTGGGGCACCAAGCTGGATGGTTGCAAACAGCATTGATGGAACCAAAAGGCTGTTAGTGTGTTCATAAACTAGTTCTATGACTCACTGAACTTTGCATTGATATAGCACTTTTAGCCATTCAAAACACTTTACATACAGTCTATCAGTAATCCCCAGAACAACCCTATACAGTAGACCAGAAGTATCACCTCCACATAGCAGATGGTGGGCTGAGAGAAGTGAAGAGTGCCTAAGGCCTCCTTCTGTGTTTGCTACCAAGGCACGATTTGAACCCAGGACACCCCCCCCCCCAAGCTCCCACTCTGCAGCCCCTAGCTCTCCAGGTCATTAAGACACAATGTGCTCCAGAAGAGTCAAAGGCAACAGGAGGAGATGTTTAGCCAAGAACACGCACTCTCCCCTTAAGATGCTTTATGTGGCCAGCAGCTTCTCATGGGAACTGGAGAAGTAAGTTTTCCACATTTGGGGGCACATTTTGCCAGGCATTTGCACTTTAGGGGCAGTGTGGTGTAGTGTTAGCAGCGAGAGGGAGCAGCTGCTAAGAACATAAGAAGTGCCATGCTGGATCAGACCGAGGGTCTATCTAGTCCAGCACTCTGTTCACACAGTGGCCAACCAGCTGTCGACCAGAGACCCACAAGCAGGACACAGGTGGAACAGCACCCTCCCACCCATGTTCCCCAGCAACTGGTTATATAGCCTTACTGCCTCTGAATATTGGAGGTAGCACATAACCATCAGGGCTAGTAGCCATTGATAGCCTTCTCCTCCAGGAATTTATCCAACTCCCTTTTAAAGCCATCCAAATTGGTGTCCATCACTACATCTTATGGTAGTGAATTCCATAATTTAACTATACGCTGTGTGAAGAAGAATATCCTTTTATTTGACCTGAATCTCCCAACAGTCGGCTTCATAGGTTGACCCCATTGGTTCTAGTATTTTGAGAGGGGGAGAAAAATGTCTCCCTATCCACATTCTCCACACCAGGCCTTCTATCATTAGCTTTATTTTTTCCAAGCTGAGCAATCCCTGCTGTTGTAACTCCAGCCCCTTGATCATTTTAGTTGCCCTTTTCTGCACTTTTTCCAGTTCTACAATATCTTTTTTTAGGTGTGGTGACCAGAACTGTACACAGTATTCAAAGTGTGGTCGCACCATAGATTTGTCTAAAGGCCGTATGAGACTGGCAGTTTTATTCTCAGTTCCTTTTCCAATAATGCCTACTGCACACTGGGCTGACATTTTCATCGAGCCGTCCACCACAACCCCAAGATCTCTTTCTTGTTTGGTCACCGCCAGCTCAGATCCCATCAGGTTATACTTGAAGTTGGGTGGGAGAAAGCTCCCTTTGCCATTTAAAGACCCAGACAAAGGGCCAGAAGACAGGTGGCAGCCCAGCTGTTTTGGTCCAATGTTGTGGAAGGGTAGAGATGGTACTTTGACTTCCTTCATTGGACTAACCATGAGACTGCAGATTATACATGAAAACAGAAAGGGTGAACAGAGAAGATGCATCTCTACACATGGAGGAACTGCTGAGCTTTAGGGGGTTAAAGATCATGGAGGGTCCTCCCTCCCCCCCACACCTAACCTCCTCTTTCCAAAAAAAAACTTTGAGAGGTGGCCCAAGAGCTCCATCAGATGAGTGTTTTATTGCATGCTCGTTACTGGGCATTCACGGATTTTTGCAGGTCCCTCGTCTGCCTCCCATGCGCCTCCCGCCCCTTCTAGCCTCTTTCACACCACAAAAAAACACCCCAGTAAAGCCAATTTATTTTTAAAGACGGAAGTTGCCACTATCTCCTGCTGCGTGTAAGAGAAGCAGCAGGATCAAAACGGGCCACTGAATGGGCCAGGTGCACGTTGTTTACTTCGGGCGGAGAAGTGACGGCGGAGAAGTGACGGCAAGCAAACGCGATTTCCCCCTTTGTGATGATGCTTCAAGTTGCGACCTGGTGATTCAACGGTTGCTGCAGACAGATCACTCCCAAGATATTGTTTGATAGCGAGGCATAATGAACCTGCCCTGCCTTGGAAACTGCAGTGCATTCTGCTCTTCCCTGGTTTCCCCTTAACTATTAAACACTGTTGAAAAAGAATAAAATATTAATGCTTGCTGTATAACTGAAAATTAAGGCAATGCTTCAATGCCTGACAGTAGCGTGCGGGTGTGATGTTTTACTCTTGGAGCTACGTTCAATTACATTGAGAGCTAGCTGGAGGACTGAGCTGGGCTCCCTCCCAGGGCAGATGCATGTTCAGGAGTCATAAAAAAGGCCACCACCTCCTATGAATCAGCTTTATTTGGGGCAGCTGAAGTGGAGGACAGTTCAGAGCTGGGGAGACAGATGACCGATTTGTGATCTCCCTGCCCAGACCAGAGGCCCCTTTCTGACTTTGGGCACCATTAAAGGAGGCCTCCGAGGAGGCAGACAAACTGGAATCACCTTGGAACTTGCCTAAATATGGGCATTTCTGAAACTGACTGCAGACTGTCTTTTACAATTGGGCGCTTGAACTAAACAACCAGGTGGTCTTCTCCTGTTGCCTGCCTCGCAATCCAGTTTCTATTGGCTCCCATGGAAGTCTGTCTCATAGAAAACATTTGAAATGGTATCAGATGATTCATAGAAATCTCCCTTCACGTCTCAAAATACAGCTGTGGAACGCCAATGGTTTTCATAACTCTCTTTCTATATATCTTTCTTTCTTTGCAACAAGGCAGACAAGCTTGACAGGAGATTATCGATCACAGCTAGACTAGATTTTCATAGTAATATCTTAAGCTACTTTGCACTTTTCCATCAACAAAGTTGAGCTCACAGCAAATCATAACCACAAAGCATCAACCGCATGAACAAAATTTCCATCAATATATCCATGCAACTGGATATTAAATGCACAATAATGCAAAAGTAACAAGCAATTCAAATTTTCTTTTATCCAAAAATATAACCATTAACCATATAACAATTAAAAATACATAATGTACATGTTCCAATTTAGTTAGCCTAAAAGCATTCAGAACACCAATATTCTGATTAAAATGCATTATTCTTTCTTCCTTTCTTTGTCAGTGTTTATTATTTAAACTGCTTACATGCTGCTTGATATCATAAGATCTCTAATCAGTTTAAATAAGAAATACATAAAATACAACATAAAGCCAATATAAAAATAATATAAAATAATATATACTTTAAAAAAAAATACAGAACCAGAGCAGTGCAATTGCTCATCAGGTGAGAGTCCACAGGTGTGTCTTGAAGAGCCATCTAAGGGTTGCCACAGTTTCCTCCTCTTGCACTACCTGTGGGAGAGCATTCTAGAGGGTGGAGCCAACAAGGCCTCCTCAAAAGATCTCAGGGATCAATTTGGCGTATATAGGGGAAGACGTTTTTCAAGGTATCTAAGGTCCTAAGACGTTTAGGGCTTTGAATGTCAAGAACAGAACCCTGAGCACGGCTCAGGAGCTAATAGGCAGCCAAGGCAGGCCTTTTAGCACAGGTGCGATGTGAACATGGCCAGGTGCTCCACCGAGCATCCTAGCTGCTGCATTCTGCTCTAGCTGCAGCTTCTGAACCAGGAGCAAGGGCAGCCCCCCACAGAGTGCATTACAGGTATCTAATCGTGAGGTAGGGCTGTGCGAACCGCTTCTCTCTCCTTCTTTTGAAATTAATGTATAAAACAACTCCATACCCCCAAAAAATTGGGAAGGCTGCTCCCTGAGAACCCTTGGCAGGCTACTCTTCCCACCTTCCAGCCCCTCAGGAAAGCACAGATTGCGTGGCCGGGGTAGTTTGAGAGAGAAGGATTAGGTGCAGCCCTGGCTCCTTCCAAACTGGCAGCTTCTAGCAGGCCCAATCATTGGTCTTCTAGTCGCAGCATCATGTGAAATTCTACTTGGCTTCTGACTTTGGGTCTTGAAGCCGTGGCCCAAAGCTCTCTATCCAGTGGTCCACACTGTTCTCTACCAGCTGATGTTCCTCATGGAGCAATTCATGGAACTGACTTGTCTAGTATCGATCTGCGTTTCCTGTTCCCAGCTGTGCTCCCACATTGAAGCACATGCTTTTGTCCAGAAAACAGATAAGAGTCAATGCTGGGAATATTTTGAAGGCAGACAGGATTACTGTCAGGGAGTGCTGACTGTCAAACGTTTGCAGGGAGACAGTCGTTAGTGAAGGAGTTCTCCTCGCAACTTGGGATCATCTGCATGGGGTGCGGCAGAAGCTCCATCCAGGCCAAACATTCAGTATTTAATCATAATGGATGAGTCCCAGACACAGCAACGCTCCCAAGAGCGTCAGGGAAGAGCTCTACGGCCGGAGTTTGAAAGGGCCCTACGCTGCACTTGAACTTCACCCAGAAATCCAGGGCTACCAAATCAGAGCCAGTCAGAGCTTTTTTCTGCTTTCATCTCCGGCTTCCCATACAATGCGACAACTCAATGCCAGGGTTATTTTCCCCACCACGTCTCTCTGCTGCTTCTCTCTTCTATTATGTCACTTTCTTCAGGTCCTGTTCTTCAGAAGTGTTTTTCCACCTGGAGGGCTTCCATTCTTGCCCCACGTCATTGAACTGGTGGATGCTCCCACATCCACCAATTCTGTAACTACGTGGCACACCACTGCAGAAACTGGGACTCGGTGCAGAATCCAACCTCCTGAGAAATGCAGGTTCCTCTCTCTCTCTCTCTCTCTCTCTCTCTCTCTCTCTTTTACAAAGAGATAATTTCTTGCCTGTCAGGCTGAAGAGGCCAGTCTGAACACGTGCACGCAATGCTTGGTGAAATCTCGAAAGAACAATGCTACTGGATTATACCAGCGTGGCCCGCCACCACTTTCCTCAACAACCAGCCACTGTCAGAAGGCAATAAACATGTCTTGCTTATCTGTTTGTTGGTTGGTTTGTGGGATGTATAGCACTCTCTTCAACACTCCCAGGGTGGCCATCAAAAGTAAAATGGAATAGTAAAATCAGAATTAAAAAGCATAAAAAAGTGATCATGCCAGATTTTTTTTTTTTTAAAAGGAGCGGATAAAATCTAAAAAGCCAGCCAGAGATGAAAAGAACGCAGAAGGGTTATTACCAGCCTGTTCAAGGCTTTCTTGTTGGGGGCAGCTTCCAGGCAGTGGCGGCGGCTGCAGAGCAGCATGCCAGACAGTCAAATGTGCAGAGCAGCACCCCGCGATTCTCAGCGAGCCTCCACCTCTCAGGCCTGGCAACGTCACATGTGCCTCCTGAGCCTCTTCACCTCTTGCGCCCCACCACAAGAATGGACGGCTGCTGAGGAAACGGGACGTCCGGTCACCAAGCAGGCTTTTTCCCTTTCTCTCTTCAGATGCCCTCCGTTTCCAACTTGACCTTTCAAATATTTGTCAGGGACCCATTTGAAGTCTGTTGCCAAGAAAGAGGAGCTCTTTAGAGAGAGGAAGAAGGTGTCAAAGCAAGGCATAGGGTTGACACAGAACAGGGAAGGAGCTGGCAATCTTCCATTTCCAGAGCACCCCCCCCCGGTAGCTGCAAAAGGAAACACTTGTAGTGACTCCCACTGGGGGGGGGGAGAATGGCTGGGGGAGAAGCAGTTCATGTGCTCTTCATGCAGACTTGTACCTCCACTTGATTACCATACCCTTGAGGGGGGATTCATATGACTCCCACACACACACTTGAATGCACGAGGGAGGGAGTTATGGGTCATGCTGGCTAGCACTGCCAGCCACGTGTTCAGCAGACATGCCAAAACGCGCTAAGAGGATACCATAGTCCACTTGTAGGTCTCAGGATTAGCCCAGGATTCCCTCTCCCATAGAGGAGCCCTGTGCATGCGCATGGAAATGTGTCCAGGGTCCCTTCTCACAGCTGTCAAACTCACAGTCAGTGTGCGTGTGGGGGGGCATGATTATGATTATCATTATCATTATTATCATTATTGTTGTTGTTGTTGTTATTACCTTTATTTATATCCCACCTTTTGCCCAATACTGGGCCTCAAGGCAGCTTTACAAAATGAAAACATATACAGTTAAATATGTATGTAAAACATATATACATGGTTTGCACACATGTCCTCAGTAACAGGCCAGAACTAGCAGGTTCACACACACATGCTTTCAACCCATGCAGGGAATTGTATGACCACCCCTGTGATGATGTGTGGCTGAAACGTGGGAATTGGCTCCCCCGGAGAGTGTTGTGTTCCAAAGAGAATACCCTGTCCACGGAGGGGCCATCGCTCAGTGTGACAGAGCACCTGCTTTGCATGCGGAAGGTCCCAGGTTCAATCCCCGGCTTCTCCAGGTAGGGCGAAGAAAGAATATCTGCTGAAACCCTGGAGATCCGCTGCTGCCAGTCAGTATCGACAATACTAGGCTGGATGGACCAAGGGTCTGACTCAGTAGAAGGCAACGTCCTATGTTCCTGCCATCGGAGCTGGTGGCTCCGATGTCAGTGGAGTGGTGAACCTGCTCCAGTTTTCAATCAGAACCAGTCAGAATTCTAAAGGAGAAGCACCTTGGATAGCTCATGTAGAGTTCTGACTGAAACCTGGAGCAGATTCACCCCTCCACTGACATGGACAGGACATCCTGTCCAAAATGGAAGGCACGGTGGCCTCTGGATTGACCTGCTTATCCCAGCGGATGCCCGATGTGGCCCAGCAGGTTACCTGTGGAAGCAGCCCATGGCCTAAACCTGCCTTCCACCTGACAAGCAGCAGCAGCAGAAATGTCGCCTCATTTCCTTGAGCAGCTTCTAACATCAGCTGCTGCCAATGTTGTGTCAAGACTCCCACTCACAGCAGCGAATGTTTTCGCTCCTTAGCAAAATGGGAAATTAACAGATGATCTGCTGTAGCTCACAAGAGGAGAAAGAGGGAGGGAGGGAAGGAGGCTTCTTCCCACCCTCAGATATGGAGTCAAATGCCTGGATCCTGCCAGCAAATTCTCTCTCAGCAGCTTGCTTCAGAGCTGGTTCCCTTGTCTTTTCACATGAGGAAGACATCTCTCATAGAAAAATGTAACGCAAAACATCATGCTGAACTCCTTGGAAACACAACACGGTTAAGGAGAGAAAGCCATCAGAAGGGAAGTGTGTAACAGGACAGCCATAGCATGTGTGGGATAGCAGTTGCTAGTAGGCAAAAGAGGGCAGGGCTCCTGCAGCTGTAACAGTTGTGATGAAGAGGGCTTTTCACCAGGCCCTGCATGCAGACAAATGACGCCTGCTAAAATTCCTTTTTCAATACAACCCGTAATGACACAGGGTCCTCCTTTCCATATGGTCACCCTAGCTGAGAGGACACAGGCACAAGAGTTCTCACATGGCGGGAGGGCTTGTGCCAGCCCTGGAGAGATCATTGCTGAGTGGGTGAAAAGAGCTGAAGTCCGTCCGCCAAGGGCTTCCAAAGAGAAATAGGCCGCTAGACCATCCAAGTGCCCGAGGATGCTGGCTGCGTGTGCCCAGGCCTCAGCAGAACCCTGTTCAGGCCTAGAAGGGGACAACAGTTGCTGCAGTAGCAGGCAGTATCAAGGCCCTAAATTGGCCAAGCCTGACATAAATACGACGATCCTGCCTTTGCCATGTCAACAGAGCAGGGTCCCTGGCTCCAATCCACTTCGATAGTAGCAAGAGTCCTGGGCCTCCTCCTGGTTTGCTTTTTCCAACACATTGATCCCCTCCTGAGTTGAGGACTGAACTCCAGCCCAGAATCTGTTTTCAGCGTAGTTTTGAGAGGGTGCGAAGAATTGACTCTCCAGCAGCCTTCGGACAACTCCCGGAATATGCAGCGTTCCTTAAGAGAACAATTATGGGATCTCATCAAATCGACCTGCTTTGTGCAAACCTGGCCAAAGCAAGAACAACGGCTACTTGGCTGTAGTTGTGTTGACTGGAAGCACAAGGGTGCCACCTGGTGCCTGGCCACATGCGTACTTTCCCATTTGGAAAAACAACACAGCCTTGTGGCGCTTGAAAGACTTCTCTATTCTTGCTCACACTTTCATGGACACTGTTGCCCACTTCATCAGACGTGGGAACCTCAAATCGACAGACCTATTCATGCACGCTGAGGTGTGGTGAGGAACGGAAACGGCGTTGCCAGAGGACATTGAATTGCATCAGTGCAGACATGACTGTATTTCTTCGATTCTAAGACGCCATCGATTCTAAGACGCACCCTGTATTTAGAGACATTTACGGGGGGGGGGGAGTGTGTCTTAGAATTGAAGAAATATGGTATCTTAAAAGTTTGCCATTCTTGAACAAAGGAATTTCAAAGATAAATATCAATGTGAAATTGCTGAAGTACAATTAATTCATTAAGAGATTCAACTCTATTTCCTGTGGGTTGAAGAAGGACAAAGGTGTCATAGATGAGCATAGCACATTTCATTAGGGTGTTCACCCAGGGTGTTTTTTTTTGTTTTGTTTTTTAAAGGCAAACATTTATCTATCCTAAAGGAAATTATGAAGTGACCCGAATGTGGTGTGACTCCCAGCGCTGTTCCTTGTCTCTGTCCCTTCGTATCGCAGGAGGGAGGATCCCGGGCCAAGCAGGGAGCATCTATGAGCTGCCCACCCGGCTGGGGAACATACACAACGAGACATTAGGGTGTGCCTGGGCACATCTGGCGCACCCCCTGCACACGCCTATGAAAGGTGTTCTGTTTTAAACACACTACATATATAAATTGGCGGTGTTATTACCCAACATCTGTTGTGAATTTCAACCATTAAAGTAAATCATCACCGCCTGTACTTTTTGCATTTCAGTTCCTTCTAGCCAGACAGTTTATACCTGTTTGTGGTGCAACAGACTAACACATCTCCGGGGGGTGGGGGGAGGATCTTTTGGGGTTCTTGTAACCTATCTGGAGCAGAGAGTTCCTTGCAGAGCCCTAGATCAAAATCAAGCTCAGCCCACCAGCCTTCTGCTAGGCAGCACTGCTGATCCCCATCGTGATTCCAGAAAAGGCCCTCAGGACTGGTATAACTGCTCTTCTACGCCTTATTCTAGCTGCCTCTCTAAACTTGGGTTGTAAACTCCTACCTGCAGAGAGCATCGGGTGGGCCACCGAAGGAGGGAAATGGGGAACAGAATGATGATCTGGATCGAGGGTGGGCAACTTCAGCCCTAGTCAGCATTAGCCAATGGTAAGGGAGGATGGGGATTGTAGTCCAAAGCATCTGGAGGGCAGCATGTCACCCACCCCAATCCAGATGGACATTTAGCCTGACCCAGCAGGGCTCCTCTCCTGTTCTCATCGTCACAGGGACCTGGACTTCATACGTTTCGGTTTTGTGTGCTGAATTATTTCACCAAGGGCCACTGGAAGGCTGCTCGCCTTTTGCCTTCCAGGAAGAACCTCATGGCAAGGCAGAGGCCAGACCAGCCCATTCAAGGGAGCGTGCCAGAAAGAACACACAGATCCAAGTCTCAGGTGCCCGGCAGCTGCAGAACGGAAGGGGGGTATCCCCTGGCCCCACCCACCCACCAAGGGATTAAGAACCATGACGCCATCGGGGCAGGATTCAGGGCAGAGGGCCCCATGCAGCAGAATGAGCAGAAGGGTCCCCAGTCACTGACAAGCATCCCCACTCCCTGGGGGCTCAACTGACCTAGATTTCAAGTCACACACCCTTTAAATGGGACGCCTCTGATAAAATTGGTTACAGCAGCAGTTGAGGGAAGGTAGCCAGGGCTACAAGAGTAGAACAGGCTTGTGAGGGAGACAGTTCTACAAGCACAAGAGGGAAGCCCCAGCTGACAAAATGTCAAGGTAATAAGAAGTTAGGTACCCGTGAGAGTTAAGCACCCATGTGAGTTAAGCAATAGGACATGGAGGCCAGAGCAGTAAACCCATCCCCCCTTTCTCTCTCTCTCTGGTATTATTGCAATCTAATGTAAGCTGCCTTGAGGGCCGCCAGAAAAGTTAGAATTAGAATCTTCAAAATAGATAAAATACACATTAATTTTGTATGACTTGGTTTTAATTCTTTTTGAAGATCAGTCATGATTAGGTGGCTCCCTGTAAATAAGACCTGCAAAAACGTGGGATTGGCAAGCTACTACTGGCAGAGTGCAGCTGGAGTAGGGGGCATATTCCAACATTGCTGTAAAACGACACTCAAGGTGGCAAACAAGTACATCTTGTTTTTAATTCAAAGTCAGAGTTCATAGAAGAGCAACAGCAGCCTAAAATCCTCCTGCTGGAAAAAAAAATAGGTGCAGCTGTCTGCCATAGGGGGAGCATCACCAGGGCCAGGTGAATCTCCTAAGGTTGGGCACATTGGCAACTTGACACCGCTACAAAAAAGGCCCTGCCCCATTTACCTTCTGAAGCAGGGTAGGAACACAAACTCACAACCAGTGGAGATGGGGCTGCACTGGGGTGATCTATGGCCCGGTCTGCCTGTTCCGGTTAGCATCTTGGCAGCTGGATTCTGGACCAAATGGAAGTTTCCCTGTGTACAAGTTCATCACATCTTTTGTTGAAGTGAATTCCATGGCCCTCTTGAACCAATGACAACTTCATTCTCTAGGAACTCTTCTTAGGTTTGTAAGTTCATTATAAGTGGGATGTGAACAGTATGTTGTAGCCTGGAGTGCTCCTCTTTAGAGTTCCAGCCAGCCCTTTTCCAGGATACGCCATTCCATTCTCTCCCTCCCTCCATTGTCCATTTCCCTCCCAACAGTCTATCAGCGTACTGCGGCCACTGAGCATGCTCAGTCCTCACTGGCCTGTTTCTGGGGAACCCTTTTTACTTCTGCTCTCAGCCTACCCGGGGGGAGCCTGTGTCCCCTCAAGGGCAAGAGAGAGACATCCGAATTACACGTGGTCTTTATGTTTTCAGAAATCGGGGTCAGCCAGAATAACATTAAGAATGACAATGATGATAAGCGTTGCTTCCACTCTAAAAAGCTTATTATATATATATATATATATATATATATATATATATATATATTATTTCAAAACAACACCAACTTACAAACACAATACAAGAGAAAAAAACATATAAAAAGATAAATAACACAGAACACATAAACCAAGAAAAAGAACAAAAAAACCCCATACAAAGTTAAGATGGACTTCTTACTCTATAATTACAAAAATCAAAATTCCCCTTTCTTTTACCTTAAAAAATTATCTGCCATCTCCGCCAACTCCACCATCTTCAATAGCCATTCATCAGTTGTAGGCAATATTGAGCCTTTTTCCATATTTGTGCATATAAAGAGCTTATTCTGAGGATGCTAGGTGTAATCTGATACTTGCAACGCTACCACTGACTAAATCGTTCAGACTGCAAATCTCCATTTTGAGACTGGGTCTATCAAAATTGCTGACTTCATGGCCATAACATCTGGCCCAAGTTCTGGATTTTTCTGTTTCTACCCCCATCCCCTGCTTTTTCTACTATCTAACCTGAAGAAAGAGTTCTGGAAAACTCAAAAGATTTCCTAACTGTTGACGCGTTTTTGCTACGTTGATGCGTTGTCCAATAGTGGATTTTTGATGTCTTCCCAGTGTATTGTCATTTCGTTTCTCATTTTTATGCTTTTCTAGTGGCTTTGGGGGGGGGGGATATTCCATCCACCCCCATTCTTTAGGGGCCTCTATCAATGAATTTCTATGATTAAAAACCAAAACAGAAACAAGAGCCAATGTTTGTGATTTAGGGGAACTTTTATTTGAATCTATTTTAGAAACAGTAATTATTGTGCCAAAGGGAAGCAACGAAGTACAAACGACACACTCAAGAAAAAGTGGTACAAAAATAAGGAATCCTATACACACACACACACACACGCCTCAACACAAACGTCTGAAAATTACAGCCAATCAATTCTGCCCTCATCTTAATAATCTTTGGCTTTTAAAAAAGAAAACTGACAGTTTTCTCCAGGGGAAAGAGATGTGCGTGTGAATACACACACATACACATTATATAATTTTATTGCTTTAAGAAAAACAGTGTTAGCCATGATAAAACAACATCCAGTATATTTAAGAATAAGTTCTTTAAAACAAAAAAGTGGAAATAATTTTTATTCAAATAATGGATACAAATTCATCTAATGCTCGAGATTAAACTGGAAGCAGCCGCCATTCTAACCTAACTAAGCATATTTTCTTCTTCTTTGCCGGAGTTGGCAAACAGGGAACATGCTAAAATCCAGGTGCCATCAATATTGCCGTAAACAAAAGACCTAAATTATTTAGCCTAAAAATAGTGTATAGAGCTCTTCTTCATCATCCTCATGCAGAAATGGCGGTTCGAGCTCAGGAATGATCATACCTATAATGTAATTAGCATGATTTCACTGATCATTCTGAAAAAGAAAATATTTGTGTGTGTGTGTGTTCTTTTCCTGCCCCATTTCCACTTTTCCCCATACCAATCTGTACTCTTTCCCCACTTTAACGTGTCCAGGCTTCACGTTTCTGTTCTAGGTGGTATTGAAGAAAGACGGGTTGTTGCAGCCTCTGTAAGGGTGGTCTCTGAATGTCCCCAGAACAATCAACTCGTTCGCATGCAGGCACCATGAGTTTCATTCATGGCCCTGCACTTTGGAACTGGGCCATCCCAGAATATGCCCAGAGCGTTTGAATCTGGGTGACATGGGCTGAGAACGTCCATTTCCAGTTTCCCCCATTTTTAGAAACGGAGATTTCAGTGGCCCTAAAATGCATTGATGCCCAGCTCTCCATCCTTCAGGCCAAACCTTCTATGGAAAACACCACCCACAGGAGGCTGCTGCAACCTCTTTGCATTGCCACGGCTCAACTTTACCGTCCTTTGCAGCTGGTGCCAGTTGTTTAACTGCCTTTGTACACAGGAGAGGCTTCGCATAAGCTAAGGAAGGAAAAGTACCCTGCAAAGGCTCCTTGAGATAGGGCACTCACTGACATCAGATGCAGTTGTGTGGCTGCTGTACATCTCTATGGGCCTATTCAGATGACACGCTAAGCCATGGTTAGGGCTGCTAACCCTTTTGCAGCAAGTGGCTAATGAGCGTGGCATGGTTAGGAAAAACTTTTCATATGACACACTAAGCCATCATGGTTAGTTCAAAACACTTAACCATCATGGCTTAGTGTGTTGTCTGAACAAGGCCTATATGCAATAGAGGTGTACAAAAGTATGCCTGGTGTGGAGAATGTGGACAGGGAGCCATTTTTCTCCCTCTCTCATAATTCTAGAACCCAACAGGGCCATCCTATGAAGCTGATTGGTGGGAGATTCAGGACAGATAAAAGGAAGGACTTCTTCACACAGCGCATAGTGAAACTATGGAATTCGCTTCCACAAGACGTAGCGACAGCCACCAATTTGGAGGGCTTTAAAGGGGGATTACTGGATTCGATGGACCCTTGGTTTGCTCTTTTTATGTTCTTATATTCTCCTAGCTGACACAACTTTTTTTAAAAAAAGGATTTTCCAAATTCACAAATGAGCAGCCTTCCTGGTGTTTATTAGTCCTTTGAACTAAAGGGAACTTTAGAATACCAGGGGGACAAGGCTATTACCTTGATGACCTGGCTGTGGGCTTCACAGAAGCTGACCTCCGTCGGACATAAGTCCGTGGACTAGATGTATCTCCACCTTATCCTGATCCAGCAGTTCTTGTCTCTTTTTCCGTGTTCTTGAGGCCAGACAAATGCTTTAGGAGCCCTTTGTTTAATCTCAGGAATTGTGGCAATGAATCTGGATCCAAATTGTCACACACAAAACATATTTTATTCCTATTTTTTCCCGTTTAACAAATAATCACTGGAAAAGAAAAAAATGCTATTCACTAAAGTTTGCTATTAGCGAGATGCAATGCATTTCCAGAGGAAGTACTATCTTGGCAACTTCTTGTTTTCACATTTTTTAAAAAATATACACTTATCATTGCTTTCTTCATTATACAGTTAATCAAAGACGAAGTTTCAGTCATTTTAACAGGTAGGTACTCTTATTTCCAGACCTGTTTGGTATTGAATTAGTCATTTTTTTTCTTCTCTTTATAAAAAATATCTGAATTCATCTTAATGTTCATCACAAGATAAGATTCCCATTTTGCTATTTCAATACACGTTATTTTCAGAATATTCAGATTTATTGCAACTTGGAAGCTTTTATAAAATATGCAAACACTGAAAATATTAAAAGGAGAGAAAAACTCATGTGCTTTAAATTTGAATCTCTACCTCATTACTGGAGACACTATTTTGTTCTTCAGTTATTTCAAGCCATATAAATATATATACAAATAAAAAAATAGAGGGGAAATTCTCTCTTTAAGACTGACAGTCTAGCCAAGGATTTATCACAGGCAGCCACTGTCTTGAGTTAAATAGATACCAAAAATCTTTGTTCATTTTAATATAAACATGCTAGTTGGCAGCAAGAGGTTCACCCCATAGCAGCGATATTCCATTAGGACAAAATCATGATGAAAAATCATCATCCATTTCCAATTCATGGCCATGACCAAACAGATTGCCATTCAAGAAAGATTTTTAAAAAAGAACAAGTTTCAAACCAAGTTTGGAGAAGCCACAACCAATTGCCAACCAACATGCCTTGCTTCCCATTTTGCCGTGAACCCTTGGCATGCTCAGAGATTACGTTTATCCATCCATTTTTGTAGAACCGGAGGCTGAGAAGAGAACAACTAGGACCATGCTTTGATCCTGCAAAAACTAGAAATTAAAAGGAAAACTGATTTCAACAGGAAATAAATGCGGGCAAAAGTGGAACAGAGCTGGAGGTAGAGGAGGAACATCCATACAGTGGAAACATGCCCTTCCATGACATGTTAATGTCATATATCTTAGGGACTTGCCCTGTTCCACTGATGTTAAGAAGGCTTTCATTGTCGATTAGAGTTAGGGGACAGACCATGCAAGAGCTTTCATTCAGTGCAACGGCCTTTGCGCGTGTGCTGGGGAATGGGCGGAGCTTATTGAGCAGCCGTGTTTGGAGGACTGCACCTTGGGGGGTGGAGGGGTATGTGGCAAATCCCAGGAGCGGTGGTGGGAACTTAGTGGCATCCATTAGCCAGGACTAGCCTTCTGCTGATGCTTGGCGTTCACATTTTCAGATATCAGTCCAGAAACAATTACTTCTCCTTGGAAACTTTTGTCCTATTTTCAACTTCTGTTCCCCACTCTCAGAAAGAATTCCAGGTTGCAAAAGTGTTATATTCAACTACTCTTCACCCACGCACCAATAATCCCTGCTTTCCCCACCCCCAAGACCATGTAAGAAAATAGGCGCACAATTTGCAAAAAAGTACAAAAAAGGTCATGCCAGTTGTGAGGTGACGTTAAGGTGAAAGTGCAATTTCACAGGCAACCAATAAGTTATCCCTTGAACATGGTAAAGACAGCAGCTGCATTCGGACAACACATTAAGCAACTGGGGGGGGGGGGAACAATCGTCTGTTGTGTTGCTTATTGTGTTGAGTGGAGGGTAACACGCCGCTCACAAACTACTGACGATATGCTATTCCGCCCAAATAAGCAACTGAGAGAAACAACTGGCTTGCAAGTTGTTTAGCTCGAAGCCAGTTGTTTAAAGTGTTGTGTGGAGGGGTGAGTGTGTTAATGGCATGTGGTGAGTGGGTTAAAACACAAACCCATAGAGGCAGGTGGCAAGAACGACCAAAGCGGCGGCTGCCACTCTGCTACAACTGGTGCAACTTGCAGAGGCTGCTGGGATAGAACTGGGAGGACTGAAGGAGGGAGGATGGGAAGAGGGGCGGGGCTGTGTCAGTCAAATGCTGGGTTGACTATTAGTCCACTCAACGCCAGCTCCAACCACCCACAGTTGTGTAGGAATATGTTGTGTGGGGAGTACCCACAAAATAACCAACTGTGAGTTGGCTACTCAACCCACCATTGACTAATGTGTTGTCCGAATGCAGCCAGTGTGTTGCAAACTTTTGTGGGAAGGGGAAGGGGAAATCTTTGGGAGTATTTACAGAAGCAGCAAAAACCAAGGGCAATGCAACGTTAGCTGCCGGATGGACAGACAGACAGACAGACAGGCTGACAGACAGCCTTACATCAACAAAGCTGTAAGGGACATCTAAACCTAAAGGGGAAGGACAAGCTGGAAGACGGGACCATCACGAGCCCCAAATATTCCCAGGCATGTGCTGAAATTAACAAACTACCTTTAACAGGTATGCCCCCCCCACTCCCCTAGGCATGATTCCAAAAGCACGCCAGTCCTGAAATGAGTACCGCCCCCGCCTCCGTGCTTTTAAAAAAGGGATGCCCTCGCTTTTCACGCAAGCACCACCACCTTGATTTCTCTGCCCAGACTTCAAAGAGGTTCAGCTTGTTTGTGTTTTTCTGCTCGTGCTAAGACGAAGGTCTGGACATGGACAAAGACAGCTCCCGCTGGATGTAAAGGGACAGCGTAGAGTCATAACAGTTCGCCGTTTCTATGGAAGGCCCCAGGCTGGGCTGGGCGTGTGGGCTACACCTGACATCGACGCTGCCGAAGAGACATCGGCTTTGAACCGGAGGGAAGGGAGCGCTGGAAACGCCACGTGAAGCTGGACTGGCGCGATATGTAGGCCTGTGGCCCGCAGCTGAAGGGTTAGAGGAATTACTGTGGATACAGGAGACACGGCACCGTGGGTCTCAGCAGCGGCCTCTCTGGAGGAATGGGAAGCCAGGAGACCATCTGTGGTGACCCTGTGGCCCAAGGGGGCGGAGGGAGGTCCGGGGCTGGGACTTCTTGGGAGCCAGTCCTTTAGTGCTGGCCGGCCTCCCGGATCCGGCACGCCACGGCGGTGATGAGTGCCGCGCCTTTGCCGCTGCCATCTTCGGACTGGAGGAAGAGCACGTCACATTTTGGAGAAAGCTGCTTCACTGTTTCGGCCATGACGGTGGAGAAGCTGCAGGCAAAGGGAGAGAGAGGTGAGAGGGGTCCAACTGGGGGGCTTCTGCCTCCAGGGCCCCCCGCTTTGCTCCCCTCCTCTTGGCCCCTCCTTTTATTCTTTTGTCTTTTAAGCAGCTTACAGTTTCTTTCTGTTTTCTATTTCTCGCCTTGACAATAATAACAAACTACAAGCAATTCTAAATAAAATGCCAACGCTTTGCAAGCAGGGAAGAAGAACGGGATGCGAAAAAGCTTTGCCTTTTTCTACACAAAAACAACCCTTGCACTTCGTGTCGTGCAATTACCGTGTGCTCCTCAATCACTCGCTGCAAACGCAGGAATTGCTCTGGTGGGTGCAAACAATTCCCCATCCTGAGACGATTGAGAGGGGGAGGAGCGATCTTGGTTTTGACACAAGCTTCTAGTACTTATAGTTGGGGAGGGTATGGCTGGAAAACGTATGGCCTGACACCTCAATCCCCCAGTGGCCTTTGAGACGTCACCCAGCATTCTTCCCCATCCATTTCCAATGAAGCCATTCTGGTCATAAGAACACACGATGCTCCTGCTCCTGCTGCTGCTGCTGCTGCTGCTGCTGCTGCTGCTGCTGCTGCTGCTGCTGCTGCTGCTGCTGCGGATTGATTCCATTTATATCCGTCCTACCTACGGCCTACCCTAGATAGCAGGCCCTTCCCAGGATCAGGGATTGCCAGAACTTCAGTCCTCGTGGCTAGCAGAAACTGGGCAAGTGTCCATGCAATCAGGCCACGGGATGCGTAACGAGGACAGTTCTGGTGGCTACACCCCAGAGTGGATAGAGTAGGGATGGAAACGGTGCAGGAAAGGACAAGCCATTTGGCCAGGGGGCTGGAGCAACTCCCCGACAAGGAAAGGTTACAACCTTTGGGGCTGTTTAGCTTGGGGAAAAAAGGTTAGGGGTGACACAGTTAGGGCATATAAAATTATGCCTGGTGTGGGGGAGTGGATAGGGAGGCATTTTTCTCCTTCTCTCATGATACGAGAAACCAGGCTCATCCCATGAAGCTGGTTGACGGGAGAATCAGGACAGACAAAAAGAAGTCCTTCTTCATGTGGTTAAGCTATGGAACTCACTGCCACCACTTGTAGTGACGGCCACCAAATTGGATAGCTTTAAAGGGGGGAATTAGAAAAATTCACAGAGGATACGGCTACCAGTAGCTACTAGTCCTGATGGCTAATGTATTAAGAGGCAGAATGCCCATGTACAGCAGGTGCTAGGGAAGAATATGGGCAGGAGGATGCTATTGCACTCCTGCCCTGCTTGTGGGTCTCCTGTGGGCGGCGGGAAGAGAATGCTGGACTAAATGGACCCGTGGTCTTATCCAGCGTGGCTCGTCTTATGTCCTTGCGGCACAGTTTTGGCTACTTTGGGGAGGAATCATTCTGCAAAGACGGTTCTGTGGCAATACAGGAGACATAAAAGCTCCAGCCCCAAACCAAAGTGGATCTATTTCCCACCCACCCAAAACACCTTTCCGCAGAAGCAGCAGGGAAGTCCTCAAACCGGCCCCGGCAAGGTGGAGCAACATGAAGCAACGTCTGGCCCAGGTCGAGGGACTTACTGAGGATGAAGCTTGTACAGGGTCCCATCCACACCGACGGTGACCTTGAGGGAATCCAGCCCACGGTTCTCTCGGATTCTGTCCACCACGGCCGCCATCCCTGCCCCGCACAGCTGGGCAGCGCGCCTGGCAATCACTGTGCACACTTCCTTCACGATGATGCTGTCGTCACACGTGCTGTCCAGGCCAAGGTGCTGCAGGATGGAGCGCACCTGAAGCAGCGCCAGGCGGTCGCTAGGAGGGCGGGAGGGAGGAAGCACACAGGCTTAGGGGAGGAGGGTGGGGCGCGAGGACAGACAGAAGGCGGCCGGCACCTCCGACAGGCTGACTCCGCTGGAGGGACAAGGGCTTGCTCTGGCCAACGGAAATGAGGAAGCGTTGTGCAGAAGCCACAGCGGACAGAAGGGGCAAACCCTGGAGGAAGGGGGCTTCCCCTGGAGCAGCCTAGGCTACTCCTGGACTATGGAAACACGTGGGCTTCGGTGCTTGAAAAAGGGGAGGAGACTCGAGCCCACCGTGTAGACAGAACAGAGCAGAATTGCACGGAGAGAGGAAAAGGCTAGTGTAGATGCTCAGTTGCAGTCCCGGATGCAAGACGAAATGGAAAAGCAATGGTAAGGCAGTGCAGAGAGCTCTGTCTGGAAGTACCTGGGGATTCGCCAGGCTGACAAACGTTGCCCAGAGGACCTTCGCTTCTGCCGCTCCCAGACTGTGGAATGGCTGCTGCCGGGAGAGATCCGCCAACTTAACAGTCTCTCTAACTTGAAGAAAGCCATTAAGACTGATCTCTTCCGGCAGGCCTACCCAGTCGAATTTTAAGAGTTTTATTGTTATTTTAATAACGTATTAGTTTTATATGTTTTAATCAGTGTTATGTATTTTATATTATTTGTATTTAATGGTGTTCCCTGCCTCGATCCAGAAGGAGAGGCAGGTAATACATAAATAAATATATTGTTGTTGTTGTTGTTATTATTATTATTATTATTATTATTTCATCTCTTTCTCGCTCGTGGCGGTTTTTCTAGACGGACATGACGGGCTTTGCCAAGTCATGTTGTCTTTTATTGATGATGATGATGATGATGGTTGTATGGGAAACATTCCACAGTAGATCAAGGAGCTTACTGGCCACCAGGTGGCAGCAACTAGCCATGGAAAGCAGGAAGAACATCAGTAGAATTTGACTGAAATGCGATCTGCCCAGGGGGGCCCAGCCATGCCTGTGGCCCCCACCCCAAGGCCCCTATGTGCCCCACTCCCTGACCTTGTTCCATTATCAGGGTCCCTGAATGCATGAAGGATTCTACTCGTGTCCAAGCAACCGCGAATGCCCCACCCCTTCAGGCCGTGCCACTCAACCCAGCAAGGTCAGGGACATGGGGTGGGTGGGTCATCATGCACAGCCTCAGCCCCTGCGCCATTTGAGCTCTCGCACATGAACAGGGCAAAGGGCTCGATCCTCACCCCATGCAGGGCCAGCTGGCCAACGGCTTTAACCCAACGCAACAGGCCTGGTGACCACACAGCTCTAGAATGAGGATCTGGCCATCCGCACATGCAATGTGGCCAAGAGGTCAGGTGTCACGCATACATGCACTTTGGGTCTTTCCAGGGCCAGCCCAAGGCATTTTGCGGCCTGAAGTGAACAAAAAGATAGCGCCCCCTCCCAAGCCATGCACAAAAGCCAACTGGATCATCAGTTGAACCTTTCTTGAGCACAGACAGCGGACATCAGAGTGACTTTCCCTGAGGCTCCAAGCAGCAGGCTAGCTTAGGGGACTCAGGGCAGGGCAGGTGGCACACACACCTCTCTCCCCCAACACCTCACTGCTGCCTCCCAACATCTGCCGCCTGAAGCAACTTCCTCACTTTGCCTAACGGCAGGGCCGTCCCTGCGTCTTTCACAACAGGCAGGTTCTTCAGGACTCCACGGATGAGGGGCATCTTCCCCCAACCTACTTTTCCAGTTCAACTCTCACCTCTCAATCTGAGAAAGGAACTTTGTCTCAAAGATGCCTCTCGTCTTCAGCCGTTCGGAGATCCGCCCGCGGAAGAGCAACCCTCGCTTGGTGAAATCGATCAGGATATTCCGGACAATCTCGCCCAAATACATCCCACTGATCATTTTTTCGAACCTGAAGACACAAAAATGGGGTGGGATATATATATATATATATATAAATGGGGATATATAGATATGAGCGAAGTCCAATGGATAGATGATTGCCTTAATCCAGGAAGGGTAACAGAAACCCAGAAGGCGTGAACGTGAGCCACAAATTGCACATGTGGTACTTCTGCCTGGATCCCTGTTCTAGGATGTAGACCTACAACTCTGATCACATTCACAAACGTTCAGCATGTGCAAGGGAGTGTCTTTGATGGCAGGCACATGTGCATGCTAAGCCTGGGGTGGGGGGGTGGGGGAAGAGGAAGGACACAAAACCTTCTCCAACACCGGCGCCCACCTTTGCTTCCCGGGGTTGACAGAGTTTTCATCCACCGCAACATCAAACTTCGTCCGGAAACCATCCAAGCAGCCGCTGTCGCCAAAGGCTCCCCATTCCATGTTGATGCACATCCTGCCCTCGTCTCCTTCCACCAGCTCCACGTTCCGCATCTCCTCCATGTAGCAGGCGTTGCTGCCTGTTCCTGGGGATTCACAAAGGACATTGGCCTGAAGCCCTGAAGGAAGAGCCCTGTGCTTTGAGGGGCCCGGGTCAAAAGACAGACTTTTGCTACGGAGCCATCGTTTAGTGCCAAGCATGACATGAGGGAGTGTGCGAAAGGCACCATTCACCTAACAAGGAACATCTCAGTGCGCCAGTTTGCACGATCAAACAGTCCAGCGCAGCTTATTTGAGTCCTCCAGCGGACTGCAGTGTATGCAGACAGCCATTTTGAATGTTCAAGCGTGACCACAGCTTGTCCGAACCTGGCAGGGATGAGTTCTGCAAGGGTTAAACAACCCTCACATAACTCATGACCTGTTTTATGGTTATGCAAGGGTTAAATAACTGTCGCACAAACCACCCCCACTGGGTCCAGACGGCACGACAAGCCATGGTTGCAGCTTGAATATTCAAAATGGCCACCCGGTACGCACCACAACCCGCTGTTGCTTATTTAATCCACAGTAATCATGCAAACCAGGTCAGTAAGAATCAACGCTGCTCCCACCTTCCAGTGGCCTGGCCAATGAATGCAAACTACCAGAGCGTCTACATTTCCATGACAGAATCCATCATTTTTTGTTTGCATTACATTTTATATTGTATTACATTATTATATGTTTGTGTTTGGCTTTTTGCTGTTTTGCACTGCTGTTTGTGTCACCCACACACCTCTCCCATTTCTGGTTACTGCCCTGTGCTTTCAAAACACAGAAATGCCCCAGCCTCTTGCCAGAGGACTGAAGTTTCCCACCATGCAAACAAAGCAGAGATTCTTTTTTTTTGTAAAGCAAGTACCTGTTCCTTATGATTGTGAAGATGAGCTCAAAACCATGTGGACAATACTCGGTGTAATCCCAGAGGCCAAAGAGGGTCTGAGCAGGTCTTCCAGTGGGGACAGAGGCCGTTTCTACACCAGGCTGTGTGCCTGGGATGGCCTGCGGCTGGTCCCTGTGAGTCCAGATGACGCACAGGGACTCCTGGGGGCTGGGGGGGCTGGGGGGGGGGGACGGCCACAGGACTTACCAGGCATAAGGGATCCCTGGAAAATCCTGATTCTTCCACAGTCCTGGGAACTTCCCGAGACCATGGAAGATGTGGCCACCCGTCCCGGGTGCTGCTGCGCTTACTCGCAAGCAAGCATAGCAGCAGAAATGGGCACGGAGCCACACTGCACATCTCCGTGCCCATCAGGGGAGGGGTGGCACCAATTTCGCCACCTCCAGGAGGACAAGGGCCCAATCGCTTACTTTTTGTGCTTTCCTGGGCCCGAAAACAAAACAAAATGGCGGGCGCGACGGAGGAAGCCGGGTTGTCGCACTTCTGGTGTGTATTAGGGCGAAGATCTTGGAAGCAGCTACTTCTGGGATCTCCCTCCCTCCCTCCCTCCCTCCCTCTACTCCCCTATGGAGTAGAAAGGGCCAGAATCCAGCCTCAGCGGTCTGCCTGGCCTCTCATCACTCACACACTCCAAAATCAATTGCGGACACACGGAGAAAAATAGGAAGGTACGTGCAGTTTGGTTGTATTCATTATGCACAATTGGAGTTCACCACATTTGTTGGCAGGGGAGGAGGGTGTGGGTGGAAAATACGGATTATCTTGGCACAGAACAGGGTAGGCTTCTAAGCCGGATAAGGCACATTTTTTTTTAAAAAAAGAAAACTGAGCTTTAAAACTTACCAACGATGAGCCCAACTTCACAAAGAGGGTCTTCGTAGCCACAGGTCATCATGGTGCCCACGGTGTCATTCACTACAGCAACCACGTCCAGGTCGAACTCCTGAGGAGGAAGAGGAGGGGAAACGTTGGCTTCAGGTACTTAAGAGGGCCGAGGTCTTTCCCAAATGCAAGCCGGGGGCCGGGGGGGGGGGGGAGGAGGACACAGCGACCCACCAACATGAAAACCAACTTGGAAACCTGGGCCAAGCGTACCAAATCAATCAAACGCGGAGGCCAATTTGCAAAAGTAACTCCCACGGGGCAGAAGCCGGGGTTGCTTGATCAGGAGATTCCTCCCTCCTCCCCCCGAACACCTCTGTCAACCCCTCTGATCACAACATAACAACCCTATCAATGGATCCTTGCTTCCGCCTCCTCCCAACAATGATGTTTTGGGGGTTTTCTCCATCAGGATTGTCAATAAGGTATTTATCATTATCATTATTAATTATTATCATCATCATCATCATCTTTATTTGTATCCCGCCTTTTACCCAATGCGGCTTTACAAAATTAAAACATTTACAGTTAAAAGCTATAAGTAGAAATATACAAAAGTTAAAACATATATATATATAATTAAATAGGTTTCAATATTAAAACATTTCAACGTTTAAAATACATATTAAATTTTAAAACTCTTAAACAGATGGAGGTCCACGTTATTCTCCAAAGGCCTGCTGGAATAAGAAAGTCATTGCCTGCCTCCGAAAACATATCAAGGAGGGAGCCGGTCTAGCTTCCCTGGGAAGGGAGTTCCAGAGCCCCGGGGCAGCCACCAAGAAGGCCCTATTCCGCCTTTTCACTAGGTGTGCCTGTGATGGTGGTGGGACCGAGAGAAGGGCCTCCCCTGAAGACTTCAGGGCACGGGCAGGCTCGTAAGGAAGGGCACTTTGAATTGTGCCCGGAAACAGTCTGGAAGCCAGAAGAGCTGCTTTAACAGGGGAATTGTATGCTCCCTGTATTTCTTTTCATCAGGTAGTTCTTGCGAACGAGGAGCTCCAAGCGCCTGTCAGGGACTCACCTCTCTCCTGTGAATGGCGTCTTTCAGCAAGCTCACCACATCTTCTCCTTCGCAACCAGTAGCACTGAACCCTTTGGTCCATTTCAGGAGGATAGCCTTAAGATGACACAAAGAGAGGCGATGCAAACACAAGTTTGAAAGGGGCAGTGGGGGAATAAGCCAGCTATGGGGAAAGGCAGATTTGTGTCCCATGTGGTCACTTGTGGGTTTCATATTCCCAAAGGCATCAATGGAGCAACACCATGCAACTCAAGAGATGTGTCTCACGATCTCTGCAATATCACAAAGGACCCAAGGACACAACGCTGGGATTGCATGAAACCTTTTTGAGTTCGCAAAACCTCCTGGGCCGGTTCGGTCAGCTCTTCTCAAAATAACCCTGCTGGTCATTTGCAGGCAACTAGTTCAATACATCCACACACACATCTCAAATTCAGCAAAGCTATTTCTTCCTAGGCATTTTTATCCTGTTTTTCCATTCAAAGATAACTGAAGTGGCTTACAAAATGGAAAGACAAATTTGTCAATTAAGGCTGTTAAATCAAGCATTTAGAATAAGCACGGCCGCTTCACGCCGTGTTCAGCAAAATCAGATGGAAAAGTATGTGCCGTCTATGGAAGTAAAATGTGCCAGCCCACTTGCTACCCTTCTTCAAGCCATGACACATTTCTGGCGGGTCTTTCGTTACTGCCCAGCCCCGGATTCTTGGCTCAGGATTTCAGAACCAAGAGAAGGCATTCTTCAGCCATAAAGCAGAGATTCAGAGGCGTAAACATCCAAGGTTAAAAGACCAACATAGCCCACAAACGCAGGGGCAGAGCTCTGACGGTCTGCTCTGTGTGTGTGTGTGATTATAGAACTGACGTTCTTCAGAGGAGGGACGGAGGCAGGAAGACATTTGCCACGGACGCCACTGCTTTGCCCTACGCCCCATGGGGGCTGAGTCTCGCCTCTGGAGCTGTCTTCCTGCTCAGTTAAGAGGGGCCTGCTCCTGGACTTTGGCTCTGGGTTACGGGGAAGTGCCCTACAAGAAGCCCACTTCATGCCACCGACATCTGATTGGCTCATGCTTCTGCATGCCCTTCATGACAACTATTTGAACGGAGAAGTTTTATCTCTGAAAACAAACACTCGGAGCCAGTCTGCTGCTGCCGCCACCAACTACTTCTTAGGAACCAGTTCACAGAAGCCGTTCCTTGGCAAGATTACATCAATAGCAGGATCATGCCCTACAAACACCACCTGAATGTGCAGCTGGGCAGCGGCATCAAGATTTCCACAACATCGGATCCATTTCCCCTGGGAGACCCGCAAACGTTTTTGACCTCAGCGGCTTGCAAGGGCTGGATTGGCTGGAGATGGGGTGGGGGAGGATAAAGAAGTGCTAGAAGCCGGCCGAAGCTTACCTCGTCCAGGCTGTTCTGCTGGCAAGGGAAAGAGAAGGTGAATCCGAGAGGAAGCGACACCCCTTTCATCCCCATGTACTCCAGGAAGTCGGAAATGCAGTGGACAATGTGGTCAAAGAGCTGGAAGGCAGAAGCACGGGATGGAGTGAGCGGAACATTTTATCTATTCATTGATGACATCTTTATACTGCCCATCAGCCGAAGTTAAAACGGCCGTGTAAAACGAGCTGCATTAAAAACCAGGGAAAGCCTGCATAAAGAGGTATGTCTTCAGGAGGCGTTTAAAAGATGTAACGTTTTCTGCCTCCCGAACTGCACAGGGGAGGGTTTTCCAGAGGGTGGGGGCAACTACAGAGAAGGCCCTGCCACCGAGGTTCTTCAAGGCGGCATTCCGTTCGTCTCGGAATGGCCAGTAGGGCCTCCTCTGAGGATCGTAGTTGCCGTCCAGGTATATATCAGGGAAGGCGGTCTGCTAGGTATGCTGGTCCCAAGTTGTTTAGGGCTTTGTAGGATAACAGCATAACCTTGCATGTGGCTCGGTAGCTAACTTGCTGAACAGCCAGCCGAATGGATGCTTCAGCGCTTGCTGAAAGCCAGAGAGGCAAAACTACCAACACCTGTTAGCAGTGGCCTGCTACTGGGAACTCACTCAGCCATTTCCTCGTCATGCCAACCGCACGTGCGTCACTTTTGAGGGGCGAGAGCAGAGGGAGAAAGACACACCCAGTCTCCCTGCAGAAGGGCACGGGCAACGTTACAGTACAGCGTGGAGCCAAGGCCGGCCGCTGACCAAAGCAGTATTGCTAAGCCAGCCCAAACGAGGACTTTCTGTCAGGGCTCAGGGTCAGGCTCCCTGCTCAAGACACCCATGCTGTCCTTTGGGGCAGGGGATCGGTGGGGCTCTGCGCAGGGCAAGGGGAGCCTCCCTGGATCCAGCCCGTTGCCCCTTCAGCCGGGATGCAGAACCTCAAGGGCCGAATTCAGCTCTCAAGCCACACGGCATCGCGCTTCCGAGCGGTAGAAGGTCTCAGGGTCAGCCCTGCAGAAGGTGACCAAGCCTGCCACAGGAGTATTTTCTGGAGTGCTGGAAGTCAGTCTTGCCTGGCATGGATTAAGCTGGGGGTGGGGGGAGGGGCATTTTAAGTTGAACAAAACACTACTAATTTGATTGTTGCTTTCCTCTCCTGCACTCTCAGGATGGCGAGGGAGGGGACAGCAGACGGGCAGCGTAAATAAACACAGTGACAGATCTATACTGTGAATATTGTATTTGTACAGACGTGCAAAGATGGTGACTCTTTACATCATGTCACGTTTTGAATTATCCCGAGCTCACCCAGTTCCTATTTCGAAAGCAAAGAGAGCAGGACATTAGCGAATTCTTTGGATGCCACTTGGAAAGGGAAGCCTTTGCTGGTACCTTCTGTTCGCTGTGCCGAATCTCCAGATCCACAGCAAAGTAATACGTGGCCAGAAGGATTCAGGCCCCACGTTTGACTGATCAAAATACAAGGGGGCAGATTTCGGCAAAACGGTAGGAGAACGTCCCTAAAAGTACGAACTATATGACAGTGGCAGAGGGTGGCGTGGGAGGTGCTTGGATCTTTTTTGGTGGAGGTGTTCAAGCAGCGGCATCCAGCATTGCAGAGCCTGCCCTGAGTAGGGGGGTTAGACTAGATGATCTCCAAGGTCTTTTCCAATTCTATGATTCTAAATCCTCAACGAGCAAAGAGCCCCCTGACGCAGGCATGCTGGCTTCTAGAAAGAGGGGGGGACATTCCGCGCAGGCCTGAGCCTCATCACCTCCGAGCCCTATGTTTGATATTGTCAGCTGCCTTGGGAAGATGGCCAGTCTTGAAAGGCGGCGAAGAAACGCTCGAACCAGCAGGCCCGAGAAGTGACTTTACACGGAGCCAGGCACTGGCCCGCCCGCTCGCTCCCAGTGATGCCAGCGGAGGCCAGGGACTGAGCCTGGGCCCTTTGGCATGCAAAGCCTCCCTTGCAAGGAGCAGCCTCCTGCTGAGTTAGACGGTGGGCGCCATCTCGTCTGCCTGGTCTCCAAGAACTTTCTGCGTGCCAAGGGAGTGCTGTGCTGCACTGCTCTGTGGCAGTTTCCCTGGCGCTCTCAAAAGTCGGCCAGCGGCTCATGCCGCCACCGCCACCACCCCTGCTCACCTGTCTGCTGCAGCTCCCTTGGGGTCCACTCACCTCATCCCCTGTCCCCTGCATGATATCCTGGGTGATCGAGTAGATCTTGTTGTGCATCTCCACGGCGCGCCGCATCCCGTTGCGAATGCGCACAAGCAGCACGCGGAAGTTGGTGCCCCCGAGGTCCATGGCCAGGAAGTCCCCTTTTTCTGAAACCAAAACACGTTGGTCTTGAGGGCCCATTGCCCTGTCTCTGGCGAGCCCAGAGCACCCGCACCATTCCAGAGCCCAGCTCGGCAGATGCCACAGGGGTCCTGGAGCTGCTCTGCGTGCCGCACCTCATTCATTTGCGCAGGAGAGAACAGAAAAACCTGGCAAGTGTCGAGGAAATTAGAATGTGAGCCTCAACCTGTTCTCATAAGCAGGTGAAGGACAGAAAGAATAGACAGTGAACCTGACCTCCAAGGCGGCCAAGACAGGGAGGGATATTGACTGTGCTGCAACTGTCAAAGTGCTTATGCTGCATGGCTTTGCATTAAGCTGAGACGCTTGCTAGCTTATGTTCTTGTTAACTCTTTTACAAGCTCACGCCAGCAAAGCTGCAGGTGTCGAAGTGTTAAGGAATTACAGAAAAATATTATTATGCCTAAGTAAAATGCTGCATCAGACTGCACTGGATTGGATAATTCAGGAATGTATATGAGGTATTTGACTGGTTGTAAACTTTACATTTCAATATGCTGATTGGTGCTTTCTTGGATCTCCCATAATAACTATACGTAACCCCTATACCCTATAAAAGTGTGAACCACTGACTAAAAGGCAGTCTGACTTTGGGCTCGCCCCTGAGTGCCGACTCCTTGCAATTGCTCGTAATGAAACTTTCACCAAAGAAACGAGACGGTGCCTTGAGATTCCTTGACCCCCACTGAAAATTCCTATGAAGGGAGGAACGACGTTTTAAATCCCTCCACACAGGGAAAAGAGTCAAGCCGCCTGTCCAAGGCACGGCCGCCTAGAGGTTGGTTTTTAAAAAGCATGTTTCTAGTCCTGATGGTTGCAAATATGAGGGCAGTGAGTTGCCTCAGAAGCCAGAGTTGCTGAAAATAACCAGCCGTGGGAGCCACGGCCCCTTCCCAGAACAAAGCTCGGCAAACCAAGCCAATCCCTTGGTGCCGAGCAACGACTGTGGCGTTCAGAGTGCGCAGACGTGCCCGCAGGCCCTGCCAGCTCCAGCCACAGGGTGCTCACATTACCTGTTCCGTCTGGGGTGGAGCACACGTACGTGGGCAGCATCTTCACCGTGGCCTCGCCGTGGCTCTCCCGGGCCAGCCCCCGCTCCATCTCCTGCCCCATCCGCTTCTTGACCTCCAGCAGCTGGGCGTGGCTGAGCCGCAGAGGCTCCAAGATCTCCTGCCGGGTCTTGTGTTGGGCCGCTAGCCGGTAAGCCACCGCGGTGACCATGGCTGCCCCCTTGCCACTCCCGTCCTCCGACCGGGTGAACCGGATGTCGCAGTCGGGCAGGAGGCGCCGCACTGTCTTGAGAAGGCGGCGGGCAAAACTGCAGGGAGCATCGTGGGAAATTGTTACAAACACACCTCCAGACAGACAGACGGACAGACAGACAGCACTGAGTGGCTCAGACAATCAGGGGCAAAAGGTTCTTCCAGAGGTTCCCACCTCAAGCTGCAAGGGCTCAGGGGACCCAGCCCCACTGATATTTCCATCTTGCCTCAAGCACGTCACCTCTCCCATCCAGCATGACCCCTTGTGAGCAGCTCACTTCCCCACATTGATTGGCTTAATTTATATCCTGGCTTTTCCCCCTCTTGCACAAAACCCAAGGTGGCTTACAAGATCCTCCTCCTCCTCCTCCTCCTCCTCCTCCTCCTCCTCCTCCTCTCCGTTTTATCCTCACAACAACCCTGTGAGGTAGGTTAGGCTGAGAGCCAGCGAGTGGCCCAAAGACACCCAGTGAGCTTCCATGGCCGAAGTGGGGAATAGAACCCGGATCTCCTGCGTCCCCATCCAGCACGAAGCCTACACCACAGCAGCACACCTACGGCCATCTCCCTGCAGGTGCCGCAGAGCAGTGACTGGCCCGGAGTACAAGATATATAAACGACCATATTAATGTTAATAAACATGTGCCATGTTCTCTGCTATTCACGTAGCATCACAAGCAGAGTACAAAAAAAGTGTCCAGCCTTCATGGCTCTGAAGATCTTTGTGGGGGGGAGGGGGGAAATACCTCCCCCAGGATTTGGGGAGAAGAACTAGATGCTCCCTCTGTGAGTATGCGATCCAGCCCCGCCTGAAGGTGCTCCAGGGGTCTCTAGGAAGTGGTGCCCAGAGAAGGCCTCCCCCCCAACCTGCCCTTCCCACAGGGAAAGACGAGCCATAGGGGAGTGCTTGGCACACACTTCCCCCACCTCTGCCAGTCTTTCCCAGGGGAAGTATCTCCGCCTCTAGGCCCTGATCCCCAAGGTGCTTAACAAGGACAGCCCCATGGGCACGCCTTCCCAGAGTGGCCCCCTCAACCACCCTTGCCTTCTCCAGAGAGCTGCACTCGGCATGGGGACAGGCTGGGCTGGCACACCAGGAGCGCAGAGCCCGCCCCGGGGAGGCAGGCCCCTTTCCCGGTGGAAGAGCCCTGCTCACGCGGAGGCCAATTCCCGAGGCCCGCCACTCACTGGGGATGCTTCTTATACACCGTGCCGTCCACCCCGACGGTGGAGCGCAGCCGGTCCACGCCCTTGTTCTCCTTGATGCGGCGAAGCACGGCCGCCAGGGCAGCGCCGCAGAGGCTGGCCGAGCGGGTGGAGACGATCCCGCAGACGCGCTGGGTGGCCACGCAGTCTTCGTGGGACGGCTCCAGGCCCAGCTTCACCAGGATCTCCTCAGCTTTCAGCAGCCCTTCGCTCTCCCTGCCGGGGGGGGGGGGAGGGGGGAGAGACGGAGATGGACACGTGAGGGGCTGCACTTCCTGCCCAGCAGCATGGCTCTCGTTTCAAGGGCAGCCAGATGATCGCCCCCCCCCCCGCCCCCCCAGCAGCAGCGTATGCCCTGAAAGGCTGGACCCAAACTTCCTCCGGGCGCCACTGGGGAATCCTGCACCGCCGCCCTCAGGCCACAGGCCGCTCCACGTGCAGGCAGCTCTGGGTCGCTCTGTGCGTGGCTGGTCCTTCCAGACGAGCAGAGGCCCTCCGGGACCCCCCCCCCCCACATGCGCACACTCACTTTTCAATGGCAGAGACGTCTCTGGTCTCAAAGCGCCCCGTGGTCAACAGCTCTGGGGTGAGCCCCCCATTGAACAGCAGCCCCTGCTTGGCCATCTTCACCAGGATGAGCCTGACCAGCTCTCCCATATACATGCCGCTGATCATCTTCTCGAACCTGCAATGCAAGAGAGAAAGAGGGTGGATTTAGTGCAAGCCGGAGCTCCAGCACACCAAGAGCCTCCTGCTGGATGGATGCGTCCTGATGGTTCATGGAGGAACGTGCGAGGCGGAAGCGCCTTCCTCCAGAGAGGCTGAAGCACCAGCGGAAACAGACACAGGGCAGGAACTCTCTTCCTTCCTTCCTTCCTTCCTTCCTAGCCCCTAGGAAAACAGTGCGGTGCAAAAGGTCTTGCTCAGCCCCATGAGGAGCAACTGCAAGAACTGGGCCTGTTTAGCCTGGAGAAGAGGAGACTTGAGGGGAGACATGAGAGCACTCTTCAAATACTTGAAAGGTTGTTACACGGAGGAGGGCCATGATCTCTTATCGATCATCCCAGAGTGCAGGATATGGAATAATGGGCTCAAGTGATAGGAAGCCAGATTCCAGCTGGACATTAGGAAAAACGTCCTGACTGTTAGAGCAGCACGACAATGGAGCCAATGACCTGGGGAGGTGGTGGGCTCTCCCACACTAGAAGGTGCCTTCAAGAGGCAGCTGGACAACCATCTGTCAGGGATGCTTCAAGGTGGATTCCTGCATTGAGCAGGGGGTTGGACTGGATGGCCTTAGAGGCCCCTTCCAACTCAACTCTTCTATGATTCTTCCCCCACCAGCTTCTAGAAGCTGCTGCAGAGATGTCCGTCTCCATAACAGCGTCACGTTTTGCACCTCCCTACAGCCCGCCTTAAGCCGGGAAGCAGCTTTCCTGCATGCTGCTCCTGCCATCCAGGCAGCTGGCAACACGGTTTGCCTTTGGCTGAAGGCTGATTGCGGAAAGCGCCTTCCGCCCACAGGACTCAAAGGCTGGATTCAGGGGCGAAGCTCCTGCAGAGTTTGTTGCCCTCCTCTGTTCCCATTGGCCAGCGTGACGGATGAACTGCTGATGCACGGTTCAGGTCTTGTGCTGCAGGAAGCCGGGAGCAAAGGGCGGCCCGTCTGCCCTTAGCAGGTCCGAAAGGTCCCCTGCCTCAGGGGAAATTGAGCAGAGGAACCGTGAGAGAAGAGAGGGGCCGAGTCCAAGCCAAATCCTCAAGCGCAGTTTGACACTTCCAGGAGGTGTGACAGGAATCAGTGGAAGCTGGTGGCTCCAGCGTCAGCAGGGAGGGGAATCCGCTACGGGCTTCAGTCAGAATGAGTCAGAACTCTAAAAGAGCGAGCCCAGATGCTTCCACCCCTTGGAGAGCTCCTTTAGGGTTCTGACTGGAACCTGGAGCGGATTCACTGCCCCACTGACATCGGAGCCGGCAGAATGTTAAGAAGAGCCAAGCTAGATCAGACTCTGATCAAAGCAGCTGATGACCAGGGGCTACAAGCAGGGCATGGGTGCAACGGTACCCTCTCACCCATGTTCCACAGCCTATAGGCTTACTGTGGTGCCCACCCACTCACCCCTAATTATGGAATGATCTCCCCGATGAGGCCCGCCTGGCGTCAACACTGTTATCTTTTCGGAGCCGGGTCAAAACTTTTATTTTCTCCAAGGCATTTTTAACAGCTTAAAGTTGTTACTGGCTTAAAGTTTTAAATGTTTTAAACTTGAGTTATTTTTACGTTTTATGGTTTAAAAATTTAGTATATTGACTTTCAATGTTCAGCCTTTTAATTTTTGTAAACCGCCCAAAGAGCTTCGGCTATGGGGCGGTATATAAACGTAATAAATAAATACTCATACCTCTGATACTGGAGCCTCCACTGAAAGGGGCCTTCCTAAGCCATGCAACCCACCCACCTTGCCAGAGAGACAGCCAGGCAACACACCCAAAGATACTATTAAAAACACAGCTCCAGCCAGGCTGAGGCGTTCTGCTTACAGTTGCTTGCCCGGGTTCAGCGAGCCCATGTCAATGTCCCGGTCAAACTCCGTCCGGATATCGCTCAGGGCCCCGTCGTCTCCAAAGGCTCCCCACTCCATGTTGATGCACATGCGCCCCTCGTCGCCCTCCACGGACTCGATGTGGCGCATTTCCTCCATATAACAAGCGTTGGAACCAGTGCCTAATTGGGGGAGGGGGAGACCAGGGAAGTTCAGAAGAGTTTTCTTAACTTTAACATTGCCTTTCTGCCCAAAGATGCTCAGAAATACCAGAACAGACCACCACTACACGCTGTAGTATTTACGGCAGCTAAAAGACAATACTGCACACGGTGAAGGCAGCAATCAAGCCATCTTCGAGAGTGCTAGAAACAAACTCAAAACTGTCTTTGGTCTGCAGAGGGTTCGGAGGCCTTAGCAAAGGGAGTGGGGAGGCGAACCCTACTTGTCCTCGGTGACCTCTGCCTAGGCTGTCCAGATGGCTCGGGATTTCCCGGTCCTAACCGGGAATCCAGGGACAAACCGGCCCAACCGGGGGGCGGGGGGGTCACGCGGCGGTGGCAGCAAGCAAGGAGCGGCGGCGAAGGCGGCGGAGGAGCCCGGGAAGCGGCCGCCCCAGCTGGTAAGCACGAAGGGGGGCACTTACCTGCTGGGGTGGCCGCTTCCCGGGCTCCGCCGCCGCCTTCGCCGCCGCTGCCGGGCTCGTAAGGCCAGAGGCCGCGCGGAAGAGGCAGGAGAGGGCCGGATCCAGAAGTGGCGTAACTGTCACTTCCGGATCCGGCCCTCTCCCGCCTCTTCCGCGCGGGCGGCAAAGGAGGACCCCGCGCGACCGCGCGGGCGAAGGAGGAACCCGGCGCGGCCGCGCGGGCGGCGAAAGAGGACCCCGCGCAGCCGCGCAGGCGAAGGAGGAACCCGGCGGTAGGTCCAGGCTGGTTTTTTTTGGGGGGGGGCTTGGTGTGGGGGTTGTTTTGGGTGGGGGGGGGCGGGGGGGACCGGGATTTTTATTTTTAAAATCTGGTCACCCTACTTTTGCCCCTCTTTTACCCGGACTTTCACCGGTTATCCCCTCACACCTGGGACAACAAGCCCAGGGAGTGGGGCGTCAATCAACGCCAAATGTGAGTCCAATTGATCACTGTTGCTATAGTTACTAGTCTGGGGAAGTCAGAGCTGGCTATGAAATGCTAACGTATGCGGTAGAAGAAGCGAAGATCAAGTTGGCACACGGATTTAACTTAGTAAAACAAAATAAAAGTTCATTATAAACAAGATGTTTTTTCAGCACCCTATAGGTGTTGTTGTTATTTACATGGATGACTAACGATTAGCCTAAGCCTGCCTCGCTAGCCCTTAAACTAAGATGATGCTTCGCCAAACCCCAAGCCCCGTTGCCTTCCAAACGAATCTAACTAAACTGACGAGTGCTCCTCACCACACTCCCTCCCTCCTTGTGTGGGTCCGGCGGGTTTGGACCCCACACAATATCCCTCCCGCTATCCACAGTTCACCCCCTTCCTCGCCTGTATAAACCGTTCCTGAACAAAGATCCCACTCAGTTTGTTTATCTGCACCTTCAGAGGGGCGTGGCATTTCAATTACTCACCACACCTTTTCTTTGACTAAAACCATTCGCATCTTAAAAGACCACACCTGGCAATCAGCTCCATTCAATTTTTCAATTACACTCTTGTAGTCAGAGCTGTATGCCATCCTTTGTATTCTTCTCTTTTAACCTTTAATTTTTGCCTCTTTGACTGACTGGGCCCATAACCTGTTAGCGGATGTCAGAATTGGTGTGTTCTTAATGAACAATGCTAGAGACAATTATTTAATAGTAGAGAACAAAAAATGATGAACGTTTGTTCCTAGAACATAACTCGAAACACTAATATATAGAATAGTTGTGGAGAGATAAACTAATCTTGCCTAGTCTTCTTGAAGGCTTCTTACCAACTGTCATCAGCAAACCACAGAGAGCGCATAACTATCATGGAGAGCAGTTAGAACCAGGAATCAAGACTGAGAACTGCATTATGGGACACACCTAGACTCTTCAGGTTAAAGAGATACTAACCAGTCCAAATATAATACACCAAACAAACATATCTCTAGCTGATTAACTCTCTGGTTCTGTTGCACACTCGATGTTGATTACATCTAACACTAATTACATTCATATCAATATATATATATAATGAAACAGGCTAACCAAAGAAGCAGCTGTCTCTGTCACCCGCTCCTCCTCATCCCCAGACGTCTTACCCACAATAAGTCCAACTTCACAGTTGTGATCATCGTAGCCACAGGTCATCATGGTCCCAACGGTGTCGTTCACCACAGCGACAACGTCTATGTCAAAGTCCTACAATACAGAAAGGTGACAGAGGCCCTCGTTGGCTCCTTGAATGTCTCTACCCTGTAGAGACCCCTTCATTCACAACTACCCCTCCCTCCCTCCCTCCCTCCCTCCCTCCCTCCCTCTCTCCCTCCCTCCCTCTCCAATGGCAAGCTCCAAGGGAACTGGCCCCAGACGCTAGTGGGGGGAAGCACTGACGGACCACCACAACCCCACCCAATCCCTAAAGCAGTTTTGCCCGAGGGAGTCACGGTGAGCAACTAGTCAGGTTCCAGCTCCCAAAGAACATGGCCATACGTGAGGCAAAAGGGACCAGGGAACCTTTCCTCACAGTCCTACTGAGTGCCACTGAAGTGCTATGGAGTCGACACAGCCTCCTTGGGCAAACCAGCATTTGGGACGGAATGGGTGACATTCCCTGTCTGTCTACATGTCGCTACAGGCCCTGCTGTAGCGTCTGCTTCAAGAGTTACGACACCCTGCACCTTCCACTGCATTTGGGACAGGTATGGAGGAACCACTGGAATGCTTCCCTCAGACCCAGGGCTGGCCCAGGACAATCTGCGGCTTGAAGCGGAATCACAAGGGCCCTTCATGCCCTGGCTCAAGGGCCAACGCTTTACAGAACGTCTGACAGCACCAGTCAGACACCAATCGCTGCCTTCATCTCTCTGCCTAAATTCCATCGGCTGAAGCCACTGCTTCGCCTCGCTGCACGGCAGGCACAGCTCCGCTCAGATGCCCATCTGATGGCCCAACGCCCCCTCTCAAATACAAGCGGGAGACAGGAATCGTGAACACATTTGAACATGACGCAGTGGACGCATCACTTCTCCGTGGCGTGCACGGGAACGCCTTTTGTCGGGCGGAGGCAAGAAGAAACCTAGCAGAGGCAGAGGCGGGACACCGTGAGCAAAAATGCCCCTGTCCTGCCACCTCCACTGCTCTGGGGAAAAGGGAAAGGAGCAGGATGCTGCCTCCAGCTACAATGTCACAGAACACAAATGGTGGTGAATTGTGCTTAGTTACCCCTCGCTTTTTAATGGCTTGCCGTAGCAATGAAACCACGTCTTTCCCTTCCACGCCGCTGGACTTGAATCCTTTGGTCCACGTAACAAGGATGCTCTGTTTGAGAAAAAGAAGGCAAAGCGGTAAGGAGTTACGTCTTAATAAGACCGTCGTGCGGAGGCTTCGTTCCCCAGGGCCTAGAAGGTCCCAACGCTGCATTTCAGCTCGTGCCGACAGAACTCGCTACCTATCACGACACCGAACCATTTATCCAGGGTTTTCCAAAATCAGCCGTCTCTCTTCACTGAATGACTGTTTCAGAGCGCTGAGCTCCAAAAGGTCCTAACGCTGCGCTTACCGACAGGAACTACTCGTAATATCAAGAGTGTTCAAAGCATCCCACGTACATTCTCTCAGTCGTCCTTACCACGTCCCTATGAGGTAGGCCAGCATTGTTATCTGGGTGCTGCAAATCAGGGCCTGAGACAGAGAGCTCGTCCCGGCTAACAGTGCTGCTGCGCTGGCTCTCTCAGGACGCCCGTCTAGCTCGAGTCAAGAGGAGGAGGAATGTCACTCACCTCGTCCAGTTTGGTCTGGCGGCAGGGAAAGGAGAAGGTGAAGCCCAGCGGAAGCTTCTTGTCCTTCATGTGCAGCTGCTCCATGAAGCTGGCCAAGCATTCCGCAATGTGGTCAAAGAGCTGAAGGATGGAGAAGCAAACACGAGATGAGGAAGGCTTCCCACAGACAGGGATGGGGGAAGTGGGGACCCACCTGTCACAGCACATCTTGATTCTCTGCTGGACCATTCATGCCCAATAGGCTCCCCTCAAATGGCACGGCCTTCCTTTCAGTGTGTTCAGTGAGTTCCAAATTTATGGACAGCAGAATTGGGCAGTTTGCAATACGCATTCATATCGCAATATACATACCTGCTTCCATCATTGCTGGAGCAACACCTGCTAAACGTCAGAATTCTGAACCTTTCTCACAAGCCCTATTTTTGTCTTAGTTATGCAAAGTGCTCTGCTTACACACTTACACACACACACACGAATTTAAGCTCATGATAGCAATGGGGCACCAGCAACAATGGATGTTATGCAAGGTTTAATGCTACCCAAGATCTGGTCAGTTATGGGTGGGATGGGGAATGAAGTGGGGAAAAAGGCCCAAATAGTCATTAAAAATGGAAGTGGAACATATTTAGATTTGATCTTCGAAGTTAATTCAGCAGAGTCCAAAGTCGGCTATGGGGCGGTATAAAAATGCAATAAATAAATAAATAATAAATAAATAGGAAACAGCAAGGATCGTGGCTGGAGATATGCAGCCCTCGGGATAAATGCTGCCCACAGAAAGCTGCCAGTAGGTTCGCTGACCAAGGAAGCAGCCCCACCTCCCTGCTCTGCCTGCTCACCATCTAAGTGTTAGATTACTGTAATGGGGTCTTTGTAAAGCTACCTTTGAGGACAGTTTGGAAACTCTAAGAAGCCCAGAATATAGTTCCCAGGCTGTTGACTGGAGCAGGCAGACCGGAGCAGAAAGGTCCAATTTTATACCATCCTCAGCCCTGGTTACCAGTTACTCACATTGCTGGTTTTGACTTTTAGAGCATACAAGGCAGGTGGGAAGGGAGCGCAGGGCTGAACATTCGAACTGTCAGTCCCAGACGGGTCTACTAGATAATCAAGTAGTCTAGCTATTATTCACTCCAATCTAATTGAGATATTTTAAATACAGAGTCTGCTTTTCAAAGAGAAGCTTCTCAGCATGGCGAAGTCTACCCTCTTTGTTCTCAAATCAGTCCACTGAAGTTACTAGTCCACACTGCCCAGACGTAACTAGGCCTAAAGAAAAGAACCATCTTCTGTCAAGCTTGCTGCCTGGCTGTAATTCTTACAAACAGGCCAAGATGCTTCACAGGTCTACTTTAACAGCACAGCAAGTTAAGCAGTACAAACAATTGCTAATCCCCTTAGAATTATTGTTGTTATTATTATTATTATTATTATTATTATTATTAGTGTCTCCACATTGCACTTACAAGACCTCTGTCATGACAGTCACTGAATTTTATTGGCTTCCTCCTTGAACAACTAAGAGAAGTGATGCTGAGACTCAGGGAACAGACTAGCCAAGACAGGGCCCCCTGAAGAAAGCCGGTTCGACCCACCTGTACTCCACTGCCCCTCATAAGATGCTCTGGAATAGCATAGATCTGGTTCTCCATTTCAACTTTCTTGCTGCCATTATCAGCCACCTTCACTCTCAGCACCCGGAAATTTGTGCCACCAAGGTCTAAGGCCAAGAAGTCTCCTTCTTCTGCAAGGGGACAAGAAATAAAAATAAAATGAGGCCCATTTCATTTATCCGTTAAATGTCACACTCAAATATGAAAGAGAAAAACACTCTACACAACAGTGAACTACATTTGGCTGACCATCTGCAGAGAGATAGATTGACCTGGTTCACGCATAGTGATGGCAAAACGTGGGTTAATTAACCCACAATATGCAATGATCATGTCCTACCACCATTTCAAATATGCAATCGCCGATCCTCCCAATCGGTCTCCTCCACTTCTTCCAGTCGTGAATTCCTTGGCAAGGCCTCACGGTTCCTCTGGGTTCTTTCTTACAATGACTTGATTTGGGGCCTGACTTCCTGCCAACTCAAGGCCCACACTCCCGAATTGCTATGCCACAGGCAAGCGGAGCCTGCCAGATGTTGAAACAGCCCTGCCAGGTGGCCACTCCTCCAGTTGGACAGAGCTGCCTTGGCTCCGGGCCATGATGCCAACGATGCTTATGAAGCAGCCATTCCAAACACTGGCATGCAGAAGCCAGCCCTGCTCATCCATCAGAGGCCTTGCAGCTTCCTTTCCTTCCTCACCCATTCTGCGTCCAAAAATGCCTCTACCCCGTTTTCTCTTTACAAACAGAGGGCTTTAAAAGCACAGCCCTCACATCACCCTAAATGCAGGCAGGCATACTTCTCCAAAAATTCCCAAAGCTTGTAGAATCCAAAGGAGCTACTGCAGTGCTCCGTCCTAGAGATGAGGCCCGTCTGGGAGTTCTGATCTCTGTCTCCACATATGGATTGGGGTGAGGCTATACTGGAATAGGCTGGCTGTTGGTTTTAAAGGCAGTCTGCACATGCTCAAAGCCCATCCTTTTCACTACAGGTTCATACACTCCAGGGCTGAGACCAATGGGCCCCATGTCAAAATTATACACTGCTTACAGGCTTGGAAACAATTATTTTGTCCAGGTCTGGGCCCGATTCGAAGTGCTGGTATTAACATTCAAAGCCCTAAAAGGCTTGGGGCCAGGTTACCTGAAGGAACTCCTCCTCCCATATGAACCTGCCCAGACCCTAAGATCATCCTCAGGGGTCCTTCTTCATAAGCCCCTGCCAAAGGAAGTGAGGCATGTGGCTACCAGGAGGAGGGCCTTCTCTGCTGTGGCACCCCGGCTGTGGAATGAGCTCCCTAGAGAGGTTCGCCTGGCACCTACATTATACTCCTTTAGACACCAGGTGAAGACCTTCTTATTCTTCCAGTATTTTAACAGTTTATTATCTTAATCTTTTAACTTTGCTGTTTTAAATCTGTATTTTCAATTTGTATTTTCAATTTGTATAAACCTTTGCACTGCTGCTTGGTTTTACCCTGCTTGTGCTTCTATATTGTGTTTTTAACTTTTGTGAACCGCCCAGAAAGCTTCGGCTATTGGGCACTATAGAAATGCAATGAATCAATCAATCAACCAACCATTTTGAGACACAGAATGATAGGAGGGCTAAGGATTCAGCCTGTCTGTTTTTCTATTTTATTCTATTCTAATGTAGCAATTTTAGTATTCAGGTTGCTTGTTTTGACCTCATTTGTCCTCATAATATCCCAAAGAGATAGGAAAAGATCACACAAATGATCTCTTTAGCGAAACAAACAGGTCCATGTTGGAGCCCAATTCTTTGCATGCAGAAGGTCCCGGGTTCAATCCATGGTAGCATCTCCAGCTAGCCTGAAACCTTGGAGAGTCACTGGCAGCTGACAGTACAGGGCCGGGTGGACTGAGGTTGTGACTCAGTAGAAGGCCGCTCCCGATGGCCCTATGTTTGCAAACCTTTGCATTACTTCCATCGACTCTCACTAAGCCACAGGGGAGATAACACAATCTGATCTACCATCAGAAAAAGGAAGTCTGCAGCAATTGTCCTGCTAAAGTACTGACTGAGGGATGGAAGGCTCCCAAGCCATGACTTCCTGCATCTCAGGGGGTCAGTTTGCCGGTGAACCATCAGACGCTTGATGCCTTCCCAGGAAAGCCATGATCAGGGGTCTGGAAATGAAGCCCTATGAGGAGAGGCTGAAAGAACTGGGCATGTTTAGCCTGGAGAAGAGAAGACTGAGGGGAGACACGATAGCGCTCCAAGTCCTTGAAAGGTTGCCACACAGAGGGCCAGGATCTCTTCTCCATCATCCCAGAGTACAGGACACAGAATAATGGGCTCAAGTTACAGGAAGCCAGATTCTGTCTGGACATCAGGAAAAACTTCCTGTTAGAGCAGTACGACCACAGAGCCAATGACCTAGGGAGGTGGTGGGCTCTCCCACCCTAAAGGCCTTCAAGAGGCAGCTGGACAACCATCTGTCAGGGATGCTTTAAGGTGGATTCCTGCATTGAGTAGGGGGTTGGAACCGATGGCCTTATAGGCCCCTTCCTACTATTCTATGATTAGGCTGCTTTGGGGCTGACCGGATAGCATTTCGACCTCTCACTGCCTCAGCATCATTCCGATTCAGCACCACCGAAACAAAGGGGCTATTATTCCAGGACCCACAAGGCTGCAGATGATACCCCACGTCCTGATCATACTGAAGGGAATGTGAAAGAGGACCCTCACCCTTGTTCGCCTCTGGGCAAGTAGGTTTGCAGGTTTGTCTATCATCTGAAAAACCTGTAAAACCTGTTATACCAGAGGCAACACCTGGCAAAATAAAAGTAAAAAGATTGTGTGTGTGTGTGTGTGTGTGTGTGTGTGTGCGCGCGCATTGTGTGTACACCACAGGGAGCAAAATCCTCCCAAATTACCGTAGTCATTTCTTATTTATTTGCTACATTTCTATACCGCCCAATAGCTGAAGCTCTGTGAAAGCTCTTAAACGCCTTGAAAGCTATTTTCTGTCTCCAAATTGCAACTATTCCTCAAGTGGACAACAGCGGAGACTGGAGAGAAGCAGAATTTGGAAATCCCTGTTTCGGGGCGAGGTTAGGGTTCGAAGTCCATTGGCACCTCTGCCCTGACAGTGACCAGTGCTTGCAGGGAAGTATTCCTGCCCACTGTCCCAAGTTATGGGGAGGGGGAGGAGCCCTCGCCTGGACGTGCATTCACTTCTTATCAACTCACACCATACAGAGCCGGGCTTTGGCAACCAAGCCAGGTTGCGGAGCTCGGACTGAGCCCCTTGCTTTTCTCTTCACGACACTCTACCTGTTCCATCAGGGGTGGAGCGCACAAACGTCGGCAACATTTTGACTGCCGCTGTAGGGTTGGTGTCTTCCGCGAGGCCCTTTTCCATGTCCTTCCGGAACCGATTTGAGATCTCCTGCAGAGTCTCATCTGAAAGCCGCATGTGATAGAGGTACTTGTCAATCTAGGGAGAGGAAGACAAGAATAAGAGGAAGCCCATTTATCATCTGAAAGCAAAGGCAACAGCGTGGAATTCTTGGCCATTTGGGTGATCTCAGCCCCACACCACCAGACCTCTCAAGCTTGAACTAGAAGCTCCAACCTGAAATAGCAGAACAGGTTTCCGGAAGCAAAGCTGCACTCAGGCAGGCCTATTCTCCTATAGGGACCAATATTTAGAATCAGCCTTTCATTGGGTCAGTTCAAACAATCAACACTGATCGAATAACCAACCGCGAACTCAGATGTAGGGCACAGAGGTGTGCATACCAAAGACCCAATTCTTGACATCTCCTGGTCCAGCTGGGACAGGCCCCCGTTGGAAGCTCTGGACAGCTGCTGCCAGTCCGTGCTGGCAATGGGTCAATGGTCTAACCAGTGGAGGCTGGGGGCTCCCGTGTCCATGGGACAGTCAATCCGCTCCGCGTTTCAGTCAGAGCTCTAAAGGAGCTCTCCAAGGTGCTTCGCGTTCTGAGCTGCTCCACACCTTGGAGAGCTCCTTTAGAGTTCTGACTGGTTCTGACTGAAACCTGGAGCACTGGAGCCTCCAGCCTCCTCTGGGTCCAACTCAGCATCAGGCAGCTTCCTAGATTCCTGTTGCAGATTCTATCTGTGATGGGTGGAGCACATATTGTGGCCCTCCAGATATCATTGGACTCTAGCTCCCAAAGAAGAGAGAAACAAGTCCTTTATCTGAAGCCCAATGCGTTTCAGCCTGTGTCCTTTCAAAGGCCAAAACACATTGGGCTTCATATAAATAAATCGTTTTGCATCCCGAGGACTTCTTTCTCTCTTCTTTGCATCTCAATGGGAGGCTTTCCTCCTTTTGGTTTTGGTTTTTTGGACTCTACCTCCCATCAGCCACATCTAGCATTGCCAAGGGTCAGGAATAACATCTCAAGGGCCACACGCTCCCCACCTCTGCTATGTATATATATATATATATATATATTAGAATTAGCTGGGTCTGGAAGAAACACTAAACTCTGGTTTAGTGGCACACTCATGAGTTATGCTGTAGATTTCACAAAGAACTAGAAAGTCTTACAATGTAGAACACACACAAATTACAAAATTGAATAGCAGAAACATTTCTTGTTCAAGTAGACAATGGATTGGTTCGTAGTGGGCAGCCGCAACCCGTGGCTTATTGTGTCATCCAATCACAGCAGGGGTGGGTTGTGTGAGGGTTAAATAACCCTCGCATAACCCTCAATAGAACAGCCCACAGGTTACAACCCACCCCCGCCAGGTTCAGGCAATACAGCAAGCTGCTGCTGCAATATTCTACAGCCAGCTGGCCGGCACGCACTGCAACCCACTGCGGTTTATTTAAGCCACAGTGATCATCCAAGCCAGGTGAATTGGAAATGGAGATTAAGATCTAGTGAGCTGCCCAAGGCCGTGGGGAGAGACGGGACTTGAACCCATGTCCAGGCATTAGTTCTCAAGAACAGCCTTCTGCAACCGGGCACCCTTCAGATATGTGGACTACAACACTTCACATTCCCAGCCAGGACGCTGCTCTAGAAAACCGCATGGCATCAGTAACCGCAGTAACTTTGCTACCATACCAGCTGAAAGAGCGCCCATTGGGAAACTGGCCCCCTGCCCCAGAGGGAGGTTTTTCGATGGTGCCAAGGGGGGGGGGGTCCTGCAGAGAAGAAGAGCCTCCTGTTTATCACCTCGTCTTGAATTTTGGCCAACGTCTATCGCAGCCAAGATCACCTCATTAATATCCTAGATTACGACGCACTGAGGCAGTCAGCCCACAGCCGGCAGGAAGGGTTTGTTTAATTATTTGACTTTCGCTAAATTAAAATGCAATTGAGAAAAATGAAAGGCTGCCAAAGAGCGCTGGCAACGGGCATGACCAGGGCCACCTGGTCTGCCTGGCCTAATGGCTGACCCTGCTCCAAATGGCCGGGAATTCCCGGCCCACTCTGCCCTGCCTGCTGCATATTGGAACGGCTTCTGCTTGCCAGGGTGTTTGATTTCACTTTTGGAATCGTGCTTGTTAAACAAGCAGGCACATATTTACTTACTTCTCCACAGTCCGTTCTGTTTTGCAGATCCTGTTTTTCATAGAACAAAGCAATCTGGGGCAATTTGGGGAGTAGAAGGGGAGAATCGTGGAGAGAGGATCAGGGCAGAAGGGAGGCCAGCAAGCAGCAGGCCCGGGAGGACAGGACGAGGTCCCTCAAGAGCACCAGAGGAGCCCTGCCGGATCAGCCCAGGGCCTATTATCAGGGAATTTGTGGCCCTGCAAATGTTTTGGCCTACAACTCCCACAATCCCTCACCATTTATTATTATTTATTTATTTACAATATTTATATACCTGCTCAATTATCTAACATTGATTCCAGAACATAGGTATAATCAGTAAAAGAAAGAAGATTAAAAAAGCAAATTAAAATCATACAATTTAAAAACAAAGGAACCAGAAAAACAGTGGCTAGTCAGTTGAGGAAGGCTTCTCGAAACAGGGTTGTTTTCAGGAAGCGCCAGAACACAGCGAAGGGGCCACCACACTAAAGGCTCTTCTCCTGGTGGATTCCAACTGGGCCACGTGTCCATGTGGAACCACCAGTAGCAGGCCCTCCGACGACCTCAGTGATTGGGCAGGTTGGTAAGGGAGAATGCTCTCTCTCAGGTATCCTGGTCCCAAGTTGTTTAGGGCTTTGTACACTAGTACCAGAACCTTATACCTGGCCCAATAAGTAGCTGGTGCAATTCCCCCAGCAAAGGAGTTATATGTTGAAAAGAGGCAGCTCCTGACAACAGCCGAGCTGCTGTGTTCTGCACTTGCTCCAACTTCTGGAGCAGTGTTAAGGGCAGCCCACATACAGCACATTGCAGTAATCCAGACTTGAGGTTACTAATGCCCGTACCACTGTGGCCAAGCTATCCCTGTCCAGGAGAGGCCATAGCTGGAGAGCCAGCCAAAGTGGTAAAAGGCACTCCGAGCTGCGGCTGCCACTTGGGCCTCCAGTGACAATGATGGATGTAGGATAGGCTGACCATCTGAAAAGGAGGACAGGGCTCATGTAACTTTAACAGCTGTAGAGAAAAGGGAATTTCAGCCAGTGTCATTTGTATGCAATTAGTTCCTGGTGAAATTCCCTCTTCATCACAACAGTTAAAGGTGCAGGCACTATACTAGAGTGACCATATACAAAAGAAGGCAGGGCCCCTGCAGCTTTAATGTTGTAATGAAGAGGAAATTTCACCAGGTATGAATTGCATACAAATGATGCCAGCTGAAATTCCCTTTTCTCTACAACTGTTAAAGTTACATGAGCCCTGTCCTCCTTTTCAGATGGTCAGCCTAATCTAGGAGTACCCCTAAACTACAAACCTGATCTTTCAGAGGGAGCACAACCCCATCCAGAACAGGCAATGAGCCCATCTCCCAGACTCAGGAACCACTCACCCACAGGGCTTCCATCTTGCCGGGCTTCCATCTTGCCAGGATTCAGCTTCAGTTTCTTGGCCCTCATCCAGCCCATTACTAAGTTCAGGCATTGATCTAGGACTTGCACAGCCTCTCCTGATTCAGAGGTCACAGGGAGATAGAGCTGTATGTCATCAGCATACTGATGGCATTTTGCTCCAAATCCCCTAATGACCGCCCCCAAAGACTTCATATAGATGTTAAACAACATTGGGGACAAGATTGTGCCCTGAGGTACCCCGTAGCTTAATTGTAAAACGGCCGAGAAATGATCACCCAGTGTTACTCTCTGAAATCGACCCTGCAGGTAGGACCGGAATCACCGTAACACAGTGCCTCCAACGCCCATCCCACGGAGTCGATTGAGGAGGATACCGTGGACGATGGTATCAACAGCCTACCAGAGATCGAGCAGAATTAATAGGATTGCACTCCCCCTGTCTCTCTCTCAATAAAGGTCATCCATCAGGGCCTGATTCAGTCCTGTGACCAGCTTGAAACCCAGACTGGAATGGGTCAACATAATCAGTGTCCTCCAAGAAAGCCTGCAGTTGTTCTGCCACAACCTTCTCCAATCCCTGCCCTAAGAAAGGGGTATTTGCAACTGGGCGATAGTTGTCTAATACCACTGGGTCCAGAGTGGACTTCTTTAGGAGTGGTCCCACTATCGCCTCTTCAAGGATCCACCCAGTCAAGCCCCCTCGGCTAGCTTTTATTGGCCAGGAGGGGCAAGGATCGAGAGGGCACGTGGCCGGTCGCATTGCTGCAAGAACCTTGTCAGCAGCATCAGGCTGCAGCAGCTGAAACTGATCCCACAAAATCGGGCAGATGGTGGCATCAGACACCTCGACTGGAACTGTGCTATTAACAGCGTCAAGTTTGCTGCAGAGACGAGCGATTCTGTCCTCAAAGTGAGATGCAAAAAGGTCACAGTGGGTCCTGGAGGGAACCAGAGCTCCATTCACTGTGGAGAGTGTTAACAGCCCCCAGACTACTCGAAAGAGCTCCACTGGACGGCTACTTGAGGACATGATGGAGGCCGCAAAGGAAGCCTTCTCTGCTGCTCGCATTGCCGCACAATAGGCACGGTTATGTGCTCTGGAGCACACTCAGCCATCTTCGCTTCGAGTCTTGCGCCATTTGCGCTCTAGCCAATGCCCAGCCTGTTTAATTGCCCACAGCTTCCCAGTATACTGTGGAGTAGAGCGGGCTCCACAGCGCCAGTCGATGGTCCTCCGCGTCTCACTGTTCCATAATGATGCTAGGACCTCAGCTGGATCGCCAGCTCTCTCCACTGGAAAGTCCCCAAGAGCATTCAGAAATCCATCAGATTCCATCCGTCTCCTGGGGCGGACCATCCGAATGGGTGGGAAGTGACACTGAGCGTTCAAATTTCACCAGGAAGTGATCTGACTACGACAATGGGGTTACTTGGGGAAGAAACCCCCCACAATTTTCAGATTACTCAACTCACCGTTTGGAGCAAAACCCAAATCAAGGGTATGCCCTGCTTCATGTGTTGGGCCGATGACAAACTGAGACAGCCCCACGGTTGTCATGGAGACCATGAAGTCCTGAGCCAGAGCTCCAGAGATGGCCTCAGCATGGAAGTTGAAATCACCCAGAACCACCATCCTAGGTTCTTCCAACACCGCACTCGAGAACACAGAGAGCCTGGCTCTTTCGAATCCCATGATGCGGACATAACAGGGGCACTGCTCTGTTGGGGCCTATCTGAGTCACAAGCTTCAAGTAGTTTAATATCAGCCACCCCTCAGAGGGACCCCGGGAAACTCTCGTTTTGTGATGGGGATAGGACAGAGCAGTCTCATTAAGTAGCCTTTTCAGATTTGGGGAGAGGCCGTACGTAGCTCAATGACAGAGCCCCTGCTTAGCAGGCAAAAGATCACAGGTTCAATCCACAGCATCTCCAAGTAGGGCTGAAAATAGTTCTGCCTCGAACCCCAGAGACCCATAGCTGCCAATCAGTGCTGGCAATGCTGACTTGGAGGACCCCTAGAGGTGTGTCTTTGTATATGGCAACTTGCTATATTCCTAATACTTTGGGGAAAGCCTTGACACGAACAGCAGTCATTACGTTACATCATTAAAGGCTCATAGCAGAGAAATACCCTCTTCGGCTTCGTCTCCCAGTCCTAACAGGTAGCAATGTTTTGTGGGTTGTTTTTTTTTAAAAGAGAAAGAAAAACACCACCGCAAGAGCAAAAGCGGAGTTTGAAGCTCTCCGGATCCCAAACGCAATCCCATGAGCCCCAATTCCAGTGAGCCAGGCTCTCAGGTCGCTGGGGCTGAGCCTAGGCAACTTTAGAGTTCCTTTCCCTGCAGGAAATTGATGGAGCCTCTGGGCAAAGCCGGGGCTGCCAGCTAAAGCAAACGCAAGGCAGGGCTGAGGAACGGCCACAAGACTGTGAGATCACCGTAAAGTCCCGGGACCAGGCAATCAAACGCTGCCCCAGCACTGGAAGGGAATTCCCCCATGTGCAATCCATGCAATTACCACCCCTGAATGCAGGGCACTGGGAACCAAACGGGTGTGTTGCCATAGGTGTGCGCAAGGGATGTGCCAGGTGTGCCCAGGCACACCGTAATGTCTCAACCAATAAGTGCCAAATTAAGGGGGATGTTGAGGAGGGATCCAGAGGAGGGATCCAGACGCAATGAGAACAGTCCTCCATCTGCTCCGCTGCCACCCCACCCCCAAACAGTGCGCTGTTACTCTCGGCAACAGGAGCAAAAAGGAATCGCTGTGCTATGAGCTTCTCTACTGGGAGCCACACTTTGAAGAGGCCAGGAGAAGAGACCTTGAAGGCTAATATCGCCTCGTAAGCCCCTCCCCCGGCCAATATCACCACACAGCCCCACCAAGGCTGGGGCTTGAGGAGCGTCTCCTTCCTCCCTCACCCCACACCTGCAACAAGCAAGCCAAACGCGGAATAGGGCCTCAGTGTCTACAGTGTTTAATAAATAGATGAATAAAAATAATGTCCTTTATGCCTGGGTCCCTGGGTCCACCCCCTAACGAAACGTGCTGCGCCCGCCTAGGTGTGTTGCATATTTCCAAGGGCCCTATGCTGCCTTCCTCCGGCATGCAGCCCTTGGGAAGCTTTCCAAAAGGGAACGTGGCCCGTGGGTCCAAAGCACCAAGTCCAAAGCATGAGGCGGTGACGTGCAAGCTTGAAGCTGCTGTACGTAGTCAGGCCACTGGTCCAGCCAGCCCAATGCAACTTGCTCTGAGTGGCAGCTGCACTCTGGGCCAAGTCAGGCAGGTGGATGTTTACTAAACACATAGTTACCCATTTGGCTAGAAAGCAGGGCTGGAGCGTTCACTTTTTTATATCAAATCAGATGTGGGGAACCACCAGCAGGTGTCATTTGTATGCCTGCAGCCCCTGGTGAAATTCCCTCTTCATCACAACAGTTAAAGCCGCAGGAGCCCTGCCCTCTTTTGTATCTGATCACTCTAGTATAGCTTCTGCAGCTTTCACTATTGCGATGAAGAGGGAATTTCGCCAGGTGCTGCATGCATACAAATGACACCTGCTGAAATTCCCTTTTCAGGATGCAGAAGCCCTGTCCTCCTTTCCATACGGTCACCCTGGCCAACGGAGGCTTTTAAACAGTCTTATTACTCTGTGTGAGGGAGGGGGGAGGAATTTGCAGTGGAATTGCAGCTGGTGAGGGGATGGCTAACCCTTGCCGCCCCCGGGTGCTGCCAACGCCCCCCCACCCCCGTCCAAACACTACCCCTTGTGCTGAAATTAGGCTTTTTAAAATACCACCATTGGTGCCACAGGAAAGAGCCTGATTGCAACACAGGGGGCATTTTCAGGGTGAGTGGGTGTGCGTGTGATTAGGCGTGTAACGTATTGACATGGGTTGCATACCACCTTCCTCCGGCATGCAGCCCCTGGAAAGCTTTCCAAAAGGGAACGTGGCCCTTGGGTAAAAAAAAAAAAAAAACCCACGCATTCTGCACCCTTGAACACAAGGGAGAAATCAAGGGAGGGGAGCAAAACCTCCCAGCTCAGCCACCTGACCTCACTGCACTCTGCTGCTTTAGGACTCTATTGCTGCCTGCTCATATCCAGTGTGTGTGTGTGGGGGGGGGGGGGGATGGCTTAACACAGCATGGGGGAGATAAGGCAGGGAGATGGCAGGTGTCGTTCCCCTCCCCAGAAGAAAAGCAGACAGCTCACCCTGCTTCATAGCTGAACAGTCTCGTATCTGAAACTCTTCCCCGTTTCTTGTTTTCTGAACCTTTTCATTGGAGACGCCAGGAATTGAACCTGGGGCCTTCGGGATGCAAAGCAGAGGCTCCACCGCTGAGCCCAGGGCCCCTGATGAAAAGTATGCCAGCAGCCTCCCCACGCCACCCATGCCTCGGCCTGTCACTGCCTCAAGTCTACTGAGCCATGGAGCACAGCACAGCATGGCCTAGAGAGGTCTGGCTCAAAACCAGAGCCGTGTCTTCAGACCCTGCTGCTCCTGCCCAGGTTATGTCACAAACAGCCTGGCCGCCTCCAAAATTGCTGAGCAGCAGAGCAGCCCGTCCAGCTGGCCTCTTCCTAACGCCAACATTTTTTTTAAAAAAAAAAGACTGCCTCCATCTCCTCCACATCCCTGCTGCCCTCTGTGCCTTGGAGTCAATGCAAACAAGTAGAGAGGCCCCTTTCAATTGCTCCCTGCAGCCAACCAGGAGCCCATGCGCTGGAACAGGCCCTTGGCACAGTTCTGGAAGGCTTTACAAAGCGGGAGCAAGAAAGGTAACAGAAAATGGACAGATCGGACGAACTGGACGGCTGAGCAACGTGTGCATTGTACAACGATGGGCCAGTCAGAATTCAAAGGGGAAGTCTGCGCTTGGGGGAAGTCACACGATTTCCTGTAAGTACGTCTCCCTCTGCGTGACAAATATAGCAAGACTGGCGAGTTGCACATCTCTTGTAAATGTGAGAGCTGCCTGACAGCCACAGGCTAACAGCTTGTTTTCCATCCCACTAACCCCCGACACCATCAAGACAAAGGAGCGCGGCAGAGCTTTTCTGTAGGCTCATGCAATGCTTTGCTGGCACTATAGATCTAGGAAACGTAGCCCAAATTAAATGCACAGGAATTGCATGTGATGCTGGGGGGTTGGGGATTTGTTCTGCTGTTAAAATTGCAAAGATGAACAATAGCTTTGTTGTTAGCTTTGCACCCTCACGCGCATCTCAAGATATGTGCAGCAATCTCCAAAAACCCTTATGTAAGAAGAGCCTTTTGGAAAGCAGTAAAACTGCTCATGGGAAAGGCAAAGAGAAAATGGCAAACAAATTATGCAACATTGCCATCGTTTGGACAGGGGTTTGGCCAGATTCATGGAGGTGAAGGTTATCCCTGGCAACTTGTCCTGATGGCTATATGCTACCTCAACTATCAGAGGCGGTGTGCCTATGGACACCATAGGGGAACATGGGCAGGAAGGTGCTGTTGCATTCATTTCCTGCTTGTGGGTTTCCTACGGGCAGCTGGTTGGTCATGGTATGAACAAAATGCTGAACTAGATGGACCCCCAGCTCTTCTTATGTTATTTTCACCCCACCTGCAGCACGCAAGGGCCCTAGCTCAATGGCAGATCACATGCTTTGTATGCAGAAAGCCCCAGATTCAACCCTGAGCATCTCCAGGTAGTGCTGGAAAAAACTCCTCAAGAGTTGCTGCCACCAGCGTTGACAAGACTGGGCTAGACGGGCTGGCTGGCTGGCTGGCTCTGTAGAAGGCCTTTTCCCGGGTTCTTCTGCACTGGTTTCCCTGGCTGCAGCCAAACCAAAAATAAATTAGCCTTCATAGTGGTGGACCCATGAATACGTGGTTGACACACCTGTCATCTAAGGACCAGTCTGAGAACTGCTGTTGCATTGTATCTTGGAAAGCCGCAAAGCTCATCCACTTTGGTCAAGTTGAGCTCTTCAGAGCCAGCCCATTTCAAAAACCCACACTTGCACAAAAAGGTGAGTCACCCACCCCCCAGAGCTCAAGATCTCCTGGTAGGAGGGTGCTCAGCACCTGATCCAGAGCTCCCCTGTCCTTCAAACACATAGGAGCAATGCCAGTTACCTAGTTGGGGCATGCCATGCCTTAGTTACCACAAGTTGACAAGACATTGTGCTTATGTATACAAGTTAGCATGTACATTAATTCTGGGGATTGCCGAGTGCCTTGGGGAAGGTCTTAAGGGCCTTGAAACCACACTACATTCCACCAAGAGCTGAAGAAGCTAAGTACTGTGCTGGAGCAGGCTGCCTGTGGACGCAAGAATGAAGCTTGGCACTCAGCTCAAGCCTCCTCCTGCAGCAGGGGGTGAGTCATTTTCCTGCTCGGCTAGTTCCTTGATCCTTTGCTCACGCGGCATGCCCTCATTCTCCACACAGCCTGAGCTTGGAGAGGGTGAGGAAATTATTTCTAAGCAGAAAACTCTCTACTGCCTGCTCGGGCCTGAAGACATTTTACCAGGCCTGTTACAGAAAAGGCAGCAAGTAAATCAATCTCAGTTAAATGCAAAGGAGCAGCCAGCGAGGAGGCCCTGCAGAATAAATCCCACAAGAGAGCAGGCAACATCCACTCCTCACAAGCCAGCCATGATCTGTGTTGCATCTGGGCTTTCAGCCGAGTAAAGGGTGCTTAGTGGATTGATCCTTTACAACCAATCAACAGAATCTGCATTTAACTGAAACTTTAACACAGGTACTTTTTTGATATATAGCAAGGAGTCCTGTGGCATCTTAAAGACAGCTAACCATTCAATACAGTCTTGAAAACAAGGCCACAAACATTACTGTGCACAGAAATATACATGAACCCACATATTTATGTTAATTAGGAACATAGGAAGCTGCCTTACCCTGCAGTTCCCCAGGGTTTCAAGTGCAAGTTTTTCTGCCCTCCCTGGAGATGTCAGGGATTAGGGTGACCCTATGGAAAGGAGGACAGGGCTTCTGTATCTTTAACAGTTGTATTGCAAAGGGAATTTCAGCAGGTGTCATTTGTATGCATGCAGCACCTGATGAAATTCCCTCTTCATCACAATAGTTAAAACTGCAGGAGCCCTGCCCTCTTAACCAGATACAAAAGAGGGCAGGGCTCCTGCAGCTTTAACTGTTGTGATGAAGAGGCCATTTCACCAGGTGCTGCATGCCTACAAATAACACCTGCTGAAATTCCCCTTTCTATCCAAATGTTAAAGATACAGAAGCCCTGTCCTCCTTTCCACATGGTCACCCTACCAGGGATCAAATCTGGGACCTTCTGCATGCAAACCATGTAGCTCTACCACTGAGCTATGGCCCCTCCCCTCATCAATTATGGCACATCAGTTGCCTCAAAGAGAGAGAGGATAAGTTTGCTTCGACTTTATAACTACTTTTCTGAGTGCTCACGCATGCCCCCCTAACTGGCCATGGGAATAATTATCTTCAAGCTGGAGTTAACGACCAAAAGCTGCTACTCATGCCTCAAAAATTCAGGGCTCCCCTTTTCATGCCATCTTGCAGCTGCGGCCCATTCCAACTAGAACCACCTAACTAATGTGCTCCCTTCATTCACAGCCCCACGATTAAGATCTACCAAATTAATCTACCTATTAAAGACTGCAGACCTAAAAGCATCACACACCATCTCCTTTTGGGATCCAGCATTATGGCAGGTTCGGGCAGGATTCTGCCAGAGAGGATCTGAGATTTGGAAAGCCCCAATTCACGTCCCGGCACACCCTCTGTGTTGCTTCATTGCCTCAGAACAATCACTATTGCATGAATGTCACTGGCTTCAGAGAGAAGCAGGCAGGAGTTCAAGCCCAGAGGCTGGGTCAGTCTGGCCCCAAGGCATGTTTCCTCCACAGTAAGTTTCACGGAGTTCCATTGGGCTTACTCCCAAGTGAGAGCGTTCACAGGATCACAGCTTTACAGCACAATCATATACATGTTCACTCTCACGAAAGTCCCAGTGAATTTAAGAGGACTTCCCCAACCAGATGTGCTGGGCTGCAGCAAATCCCATTACTGGTGGGAATGATGGGAATTGCAATCCAACACATTTGAGGGATGTCAGGTAGGAGAAGGCCACCCACATAAGGGTGCTTAAGGTTGCAGCCTTATTATTTCAAGGAGACTGTGAATGTCATCACGGACAGCCATCCTGCAGACGGAAGAGTCATCCCACCAACAGCCACTGCTCAATGACCGCTACACCGACTCATGAAAGGACGACTGGAGTCGCATCAAAACTCAGACATCAAAAGGGGAAATGTCTTTTCAGTCTCCCTGATGAGACTGTCTCCACGTATGCCAATGTGGCACCTGGTCTGGGAACAGGCCAGCAACGTAAACTGAAGTTCATACCCCCAATTACTAGGATTTGTAAGCCAAAACAACTCTCTCGCGGTCTTTCCTTTGCAGCTCCGCCGCCTCAAATTACACCTTTTTACTAGGGATGTGCACTGGATCGGACCCGATCCACGATCCGAGTCCGGTCCAGTGGGAAATCGGATAAATTATCCGATTTCCGATCCCGCAGCTGGATCGGCCGATCCAATCCGAACCGGTCCGAAAAAGCTCCGAACCGGTTCGGCGGATCGGCGGATCGGCGGGCGCCCACTGGCGCCCACCGCCGCTTCCATTGGCGGGCGCCAGCGGGCGCCCGCCGATGAAAGTGGACAGCGGGGGGGGAGGAGGGGGGCACTTACCTTCTCGGCCCGGTAGCTCCCGTCCGGCGCCGGCGCCTACTACTACTAGCAGGCTCCGCGGCCTGCTCTAGGGTGGCGCGCCGGGTGATGTCATCACCCGGCGCGCTACTCTAGAGCAGGCCGCGGAGCCTGCTGGTAGTAGTAGGCGCCGGCGCCGGACGGGAGCCACCGGGCCGGGAAGGTAAGGAGGGGGTGCGTGGAGGGGAGGAGGGGGAGGGGGGAGGGGGGCCCTTACCTTTCCGGCCCGGCGGCTCCCGTCCGGCGCCGGCGCCTACTACTCCCAGCAGGCTCCGCGGCCTGCTCTAGGATGGCGCGCCGGGTGATGTCATCACCCGGCGCGCTACTCTAGAGCAGGCCGCGGAGCCTGCTGGAAGTAGTAGGCGCCGGCGCCGGACGGGAGCCGCCGGGCCGGAAAGGTAAGGAGGGGGTGCGTGGAGGGGAGGAGGGGGCGCGCGGAGGGGGGAGGGGGGCCCTTACCTTTCCGGCCCGGCGGCTCCCGTCCGGCGCCGGCGCCTACTACTCCCAGCAGGCTCCGCGGCCTGCTCTAGGATGGCGCGCCGGGTGATGTCATCACCCGGCGCGCTACTCTAGAGCAGGCCGCGGAGCCTGCTGGAAGTAGTAGGCGCCGGCGCCGGACGGGAGCCACCGGGCCGGGAAGGTAAGGAGGGGTTGCGTGGAGGGGAGGAGGGGGCGCGCGGAGGGGGGAGGGGGGCCCTTACCTGCTCGGCCCGGCGGCTCCCGTCCGGCGCCGGCGCCTACTACTCCCAGCAGGCTCCGCGGCCTGCTCTAGGATGGCGCGCCGGGTGATGTCATCACCCGGCGCGCTACTCTAGAGCAGGCCGCGGAGCCTGCTGGAAGTAGTAGGCGCCGGCGCCGGACGGGAGCCACCGGGCCGGGAAGGTAAGGAGGGGGTGCGTGGAGGGGAGGAGGGGGCGCGCGGAGGGGGGAGGGGGGAGGGGGGCCCTTACCTGCCCGGCCCGGCGGCTCCCGTCCGGCGCCGGCGCCTACTACTACCAGCAGGCTCCGCGGCCTGCTCCAGGGTGGCGCGCCGGGTGATGTCATCACCCGGCGCGCTACTCGAGAGTAGGCCGCGGAGCCCGCTGGTAGTAGCCGCCGGCGCCGGACGGGCCGAGAAGGTAAGTGGCGGGGAAGGGGGCTTACCCCCCCCCCCCGGAGCCGTCCGCTTCTATCCGCTGGCGCCCGCGGGCGCCAGCGGATGGAAGCAGGCGGCCCCAGGGGGGGTAGGGAGCGCGGGGGAGGGGGTTTACCTGCCGGGGCCGTCCACAGCGGACGGCCCCGGGGGGGGAGGGAGTTAGGCCCCCCCTTACCCACCCGCCGCCATTTTTTCCTCATAGACTTGCATTGCAATGCAAGTCTATGGGGAAAAAAATGGCGGCCGATCCAAAAATGTACGATTTTTGGGTCGGGATCGGACTCGATCCGGTCCGGGGGGCCTCCGATTTTGTCCGAACCGGTCCGGGACAAAATTGGAGGTCCCGATCCGGGTCCCGATCCGATCCGGGGGGTCCGTGCACACCCCTACTTTTTACAGTATTCAGCTCACTGAACAACGTCAGAGACAACAGGAACGCCTCTGACTCATGTTCACGTGTTAACTGAAAAATCCCAGAGTTCCCTTTCCTAAAATCTGTACTAATTTTAAAAAGTATTTATTTATTTTTTAAAAAAACTTACAGTCACTTGATTATAGACAAATCCCTTCAGCTATTGGCCAGTATAGAAATTAATTAATTAAATAATACCCAGTTTAGGCTGACCATCTGAAAAGGAGGACAGGGCTCATATAACTTTAACAGTTGTAGAGAAAAGGGAATTTCAACCAGTGTCATTTGTATGCAATTAGTTCCTGGTGAAATTCCCTCTTCATCACAACAGTTAAAGTTGCAGAGCCCTGCCTTCTTTTGTATATGGTCACTCTAGTATAGTGCCTGCACCTTTAACAGTTGTGATGAAGAGGGAATTTTACCAGGAACTAATTGCATACAAATGACACTGGCTGAAATTCCCTTTTCTCTACAACTGTTAAAGTTATATGAGCCCTGTCCTCCTTTTCAGATGGTCAGCCTAAACCAGTTTATAGCTCAGCAAGAGATGACAGGAAGGACAAGGAAGGACAAGGAAGGACCTTATATAACAGAGCTAAAGGTCTCAACAGCAGTATCCCAAGGTTTACAGTACATGAGGAGCTCATATTCTCTCCAAACTAGAGATGTGAATGCACTGGGGAGAAACAGAAAACATGAGAATGGGGAGGATTTGGGGCTTACTTTAGGCTGACCAGATAAAATCCAGGTCAGGGCTCATGTAACTTTAACAGTTGTAGAGAAAAGGGAATTTCAGCCAGTGTCATTTGTATGCAATTAGTTCCTGGTGAAATTCCCTCTTCATCACAACAGTTAAAGGTGCAGGCACTATACTAGAGTGACCATGTACAAAAGAAGGCAGGGCCCCTGCACCTTTAACCCTTTTCTCTACAACTGTTAAAGTTACATGAGCCCTGACTTGGATTTTATCTGGTCAGCCTAGCTTACTTACAGCCTCAGGATTTCTGGAAATTTGATATCTCTATGCTCAACCACAGTAAGACCACAACAGAAATCAGTTATTTTCAGAACCTGCATTCTAACAGTTCTAAGATGCTTCTAGATCACGGCTGAATAGCAAGCAACATTAAAACCTTAAGACTCCAGGAGTTTTTAAAATAAGTTTTAAGTTGCTCGTCCACATGAGCACTGAAAGAAGTTACAAAACACGATAGCAAAAAATGCTAAGAGTTTGAAGCAAAGAAGCAAGTAAAATGCCATTTGTTAGGGAGTTTTCAGTAAAAAAGAACACACACACACACACACACACACCCAACAACCCTCCCCACCTCCCTTTTGTTTTTTACTGGGCCCAAAACAGCACCCATCTAAGCGAGGTCCAGTTGTACACATGGTGCACATTTAACAGAAGAGCCACATTTGAAAGCAACTCTCTTGTTTTGATAGAACGTGGTTAAAAAGGTTTCCAATCCTTCCCTCCTCAGCATGCCTGCGACAAATTTGGTTTAGTGCTTCACTCTCGCTAGGGAGAAGCAATTAACAAGATCAAATGAATGACCAGCTCCCAGGTTAGATCAAAGGCAGGCACCAAAAGGAAGCAGGGCCATGATGCTAGAACAAATTTATGGAGGGCAGGATTGCGCCTGCTGCCCCCAGCCCCACAGCCTCTATGCGCTCCTTAGGGTAGGATCTACACTCCTGCTTTATTTAATAGGTCTTTTCAATGTGGAAATGTTTTAATATTGAAACCTATTTAGTTATAGGTTTAACTGTTGTATTATAGCTTTTAACTGTACATGTTTTAATTTTGTAAAGCCGCCTTGAGGCCCACTATTGGGCAAAAGGCAAGACACAAATAAAGGTAATAATAATAATAATAACAATAATAACAACAACGGTTTATAACAGTATTGACAACTGCGGGGGCCCAGACACATTCCACATACCGTTTTCAAGCTGCTTTCAAAGTGCTTTATCCTGCTTGGCCTTGGGCTTAAGCCCCAGAACCTGTTTTCAGGGCTCAGCTCTGGAACACACGACTCATATGCGCATTCACAGGACATTTCCCTCCTCCCTAAATAAACCAGCCATCGGGAATTAGGGAAGAGGTCTTCAGCCTCAGAGGGTATGGCTGCAAACACGTTTGAGGCCCTCCACCTTTCACTTTCGAGAAATAATCAGTGCCATGAACCACACAATCACAAACACACTTCCCCATGTGATGTAGGGTGCTTGAAAAGTATGGGTTTAAAACAATTACATTTCTACCCTACCTTTCCTCCAAAGACGTCAGGGCAATGTACAAGGTTCTTCCCAGCCCCAGGTTATTCTCACAACAACCCTGTAAGGTAGATTGGGCTGAGAGACAGTAACTGCTCAAGGATTCCTAGTATGCTTTGTGGCGGGGGGAGGGGGGGCTTGAACTCAGGTCCTGGCCCAATGCTACAACCACTACACCAAACTCGCCTTCCTTTAATAAAACCACAATCTGGACTGTTAAGAGACAACGTGTGCCGACACAAGCCGTTTATTTACAAGTTAGAAACATTGAATAATAAAAACACACCTCATCACTTGTCGCCTTAACACGAGACACCGACACATACACACACCTTGAGCTGTGCCACTGCAGCTCAAGTGCCTGCTCCAGTGTTCTCTTTGTTGTTACTATTATTATTATTAATCTTTATTTATATCCCACCTTTTGCCCAATACTGGGCCTCAAGGCGGCTTTACAAAATTAAAACATATACAGTTAAAAGCTATAAATAAAAATATACAAAAGTTAAAAATATAGTTAAATAGATTTCACTATTAAAACATTTCAACATTTAAAAGTCTTAAAACATAGATGGGGTCCACATTATTCTCCAAAGGCCTGCCGGAATAAGAAAGTTTGTGTGCTTCCGGAAACACATCAAGGAGGGAGCCAGTCTACCTTTAGGAGACTGGCTCCAAGCAGGAGAATTCAGACATTATTATTATTATTACATTTATATACTGCCTTTTTCCCTCTTGCAAAGAACTCTAGGCAGGTTACATGGTTGCCTTCTCTATTTCATCCTCACAACAACCGTGTGAGGTAGGCTGAGCATCAGTGACAGACCCAAAGTCATCCAGTGAGCTTCATGGCTGAGTGGGGACATCACTAGAACTCGGATCTCCCAATCCAACACTCTAACCATTACATCACACTGGCTCTCCTATCACAACCTGCAGGCTTGCAAAAATGTTCACTGGCTGTTAAGTCTCCCTCTTATCAAACCTTGAGGCTATCCATGCAGTTTGCCACAATTAGCGTGACTTTCTTAGGAATAGATCAAGATCATGTGATCCCTTTGCGTTATTTTCTACTTTCCAGTCCAAGGACAGAATCTGAGATATGCTTGTTTGAAGCGTACGCTAAGAATGCAGAGCTAGCATATTTGCCATTAAATTCCTGCCTAGACAGAAATTAAAACCAGAGTAACATTTGTGCTTTGCAGCAGCCTCACATGCACACCTATGCTGAGCAATGAAAAGAATAAGGCCAGAATCAATTAGCAAAGGTTAAAAACCACTGGAATTTAAGATTCTTTCTCTACGGCCCTTTAAGGCTGGTATCAAATATCATGTGATGCCTGGCAACCCTCACCCACCTGTCCTAACTTAACCTTGGCCATCCTGGGCCACAAGCAAAACTTGAGAAGACACCTGGGTGATCTTGGGCAAAGTGCTTTCGATTTATTTGCTGCCTCCCTAAAGGAGGAGCAGAACACTCTGTCTGTTTCTCAGGAGTCATCTGGAGGATAACCCAGCCAGAGAGCAGAAGCGGCTCTGGGACATCTGTCTCTGCTGGAGGGAACAGCTGCTTCCTCTCAGCCTGGCTTGCTGGCTTTTTACACACAAGCCACAGGAGACAAGGCAAGACGTGAAGCTGAGTGGAGCCTTCTTCCAGCGTTCAGTCGGAAGGCCTGAAGAGGGCAGCAGCGGGACTGCATGCAAGAACCCTGCCCCAGCGTCCCCGAAAGAGACCTCCATGCGCCAAACGCAAAGGTCTACAGAGAGAGTTTAAGAACGTTCAGCTGAGGCCTCTCGGCAGGCCACTAGACACACAGGGGTCTACATCAAGGATGATCCTGCACACACAGCCCCCCCTCTCAGGCATTCAACTAGAGTTCCTGAATAGGGCTCAGGAGGCAACCACGTCAGGGCTAGGGTGCACAACCCACTAGGCAGTTCTCCTGCACGAGTCCCCCTGTTTGCAATGGTTTCTGGGTCACTGGACTGCACCCTATGTCAGCTGGTGAAAACAGGCCATTTGGATGTTCTTGCTCAGGCATCCTGAGGCCTTCAGCCAGTTCTGCCTGCAATGTCCAAGAGCCTTACCTGGGCCAGGGGGCATAGGGACATAGGGAGCTGCCTGATACTGAGTCAGACCATTGGTCCATCTCACCCAGTATTGTTGACACTGACCGGCAGCCATGGCTCTCCAGGGTTTCAGGCAAGATTCTTTCCTTGCCCTACCTGGAGAAGCCGGGGATTGAACCCGGGAGCTTCTGCACGCAAAGCAGGTGCTCTATCACACTGAGCTATGTACGGCCCCTCATGGAGCACGGCTGTGAACACTCAGGCAGCAGCATCCCTGGGAATGATGCTCGGAGCATCTCAGCCACCGGCACACTATGGAGAAAGAGGTTGCCTTCTGCAGACCCCCATCGATCACAGTCGGAAAGGCATTTCCAAGACTCGATGAACAGAAGGTCACGATCATGCTGAAGAGGTCCCGGCTCACACCCACACAACACCATAGTGGATCTGTCTCCCCCTGAACCCATTGCTTTTTGAGAGCTTTAACCTGAGAGAGCCTTGCCTGGAACCCCTAATTGTTGCAACCCAGTTGCACTATGGCTACATGTCAGCCGGCATATGCTGTATTATGGTGACTTACAACCATCCAGAGAGTGACTCTGCTGGGCACTGGAAACTGCAACTCAACGCAGAATGCAAGTCCCGTTCACAGTGATTAATGGATTTTAAACATTTTCAGGCCAGCCTTCCTCCAGACGGCTTTCAGGGCAGTGTACAAAGGTATCAACGAAATGAATCATCCCAATATAAATACAATACAATAAAGCAAGCAAGAGATTCCCACCAGACACAAAAGCATAGACATGCTCAGGTGAGGTTGCACAGAGGCCCGTTCACGGCTACGGTTTCATGTTGTGGTTGGTTTGTTTTTTTAATGTTACTGAAAGGTCAAGCAAAGCACAAAATACATTTAGAAATAAATGGTATTTGCATTTCTGAGGCTCTGGGCTTCACTCGTAAGAGTCGCTACATTTACAAAAAGCGGGCGCTTTCCCACAGATACAGACTTTTAAAGGGTCAAGCAAGCTCTTAATCCGCAGGTTCCACGGCAGAAGGGTTGCAGAATTCCTCCGGGATGGAAGGCAAAAGCTTCCAAGTGACTGCTTCGAGGATCCAGACCCACCAAAGCCTATTACGCCACAATAAAACGGTGCGTCTTGCAGGCACCATAGGTCTCTTTGTTCCCGCTCCATCGCACCCCTCTTGTCACGTTACACTCAAGAGACCGGGAAAAGCTCAGCGCAGGTGAGCCCCGAAATGGGGGGGGGGGGGGTGTCGGGGAATCCCGCCAGTCTCGTCGCGCCACGAATGTTCCGTTCTTCTTCCTCCACCAGGGGAAACCGAAACTCCCCCGGGGACGGAAAGGAGGGGGGGCAGGAGGACGCGGCTGCCCTCCCGGACCCGGCCACGGCGGAGCGCAGCGGGCAGCTTCGCGAGGGGAAAGCGGGGCGCGCGCGCGGGAGGTTCGGAGCGGTCTTCGCCTCGCCGCCAAACGAGGACCCGGGGGGGGAGCGGCGAGCGAGCGGGCGAGCCTCCCCTTGCCCCGGTATCCCCCGTCTCAGGGCGCGCGCATCTCCCGCCGCCCTCTCCCACCCCCCAGGGCCCGGCCGGGGGGATGCGCTGGACCACGGCCAAGGCAAGGCAGAGCCGACCCGCTCGTCCTGCTGCGGCTGCTGCTGCTGCCGCCGCCTCTCCCGCGGGCAGGGGCGGTCCCCGCGCCCCTTGGGGAGCTCCCGCCGCGGAGCGCGCAACTCTGAGGCCAACCCCGAAGGCCCAGCCGGATCCTGTCCCGCCGAGCGCGCTCCGAGCGCTCCTTCCCCCCCCCCCAAACCAGCGCCCTCCAGGCCCGGCGGCGCCCTACTCTCGTTTCCGGGGCCGGCCGGCCGGCTGGAAGAGGGAGGGGGCGGCGATCCCTCCCCTCGCCACGTGCTCCCCCGAGCGCGCCTCGCCCGGTCCCCCGCGCGACACTCACCCGCTGCGCTTGGTCGTGCGTGAGCTCAGTGAACCAGTACGCCAGCCAGTGGGAGGCGATCATGGCGGGAGGCGACGCGGGGCGAGGGGCGCCGGGGACGGAGCGAGAGCGGGCGCCGGGCTGCGCGGGGAGGAACAAAGTGGCCGCTGGAGTTGGAGCGCCGATGCCATCCTCGCGGGCCGGCTCCCGCGTGACGCGCCCGGCCCCTCCCATTGGCCCGGCCGGAGGGGGTGTGCGCCGAGGGAGGGGCGGAGGGAGGGAGGCGGCTATTCCCGGCCGGCTGGCCACGTGGCGGGGCTCCAGGCCACAGCCTGCCTCTGAGCGCGTGCAGAGTGATTTACGCGGCGGCGCGCACAGCTCGCGCGGCGCTTCAGCCAAGTCCCGGGGGTTGCCCCCTCCCGTGTGTTCCGTGGGGCGGCGGCGGCATCGGGCTCCGGGGCTCTGGCCCCTTTCAGCGGGAGAGACGCACAAAGGGAGGGTCGGGGCGGGAGGCCAGGCGTCCAAACATGCGCGGCCGGCGGCCTGGGGAGCACTTCTCGGGCCCTTCCCAGGCACTTCTCGCACGGGGACTCGCACAACCGGAGGCGCCTGAACGTTGCGCTCCACGCGCCGGTTCTCCGGGCTGCCCCTTCCCGCCTCCGCCGCCTCCGGCTTCCTCCCTCTCGCCCGCCATCGCCGCCACTCGCCCGCCAGCCCCTCTTCGCGGGACGACGGAGCCGAGCGTCGCTTCCCCGGGGTGCCCTTGGCAGCGCGCGCCGCGGAGCCCGGCGGCACAAGGCAGCCCCGGCTGGGAGAAGGGGGGCCGCGGCGCACGTGGCGCTCGGGTTGAGCCGAGGACCCGACGCGCCGCTCTGCCCTGCATCCGAGCCCGCCCCGGCCGGCGTCGTCATCGCGGCCTCTTCCTGCCACTCAGATGCCCGGGAGGGGCGGGGGGGCTGGCTGGCTGGCTGGCGAGTGTGCCGAACCGCACGGAGCCGGAGGGGAGGGGCGGCCTGGTGGACGCAGCCCGCCGGGGGAGCAGCTCCGCGCCTCGGAGCACGTGCAGAGAGCCATCCGCTCGCCCAAGCCGGCACACAGCAGAAGCGAGCGGGGCTCGCCGGCGAGGCGCTGCCTGTCCCGCAACCGGATCGTTCAGCCAGCGCGCCGAAGCGGACGTGGCTGTTGCTCCTCGGCCGAAGGGGGATCAGGGTTGGTCGTCGTGACTCGCGGGGCGCTCGCGGTGTCTTACGGAGGGGCGCCGCCACCAAAGCCAGGTCTCTGCCCCGAGGGCCTTTCAGTCTAAACGCTGGCAGTGGCAGAAAAGAGAGCCCGACCCAACTCGGGACTAGTGCCGCACATTAGACCGTCTGTCCTACGCAGGCAGACCCCTTTCTTCTCCGCCTGCAGAACCGATTGGAGCCCTTTGAAAAGCCATGGGGTGATCTAAGAATCGGGGGCGGGGGTCTCCATTCAAAATGACCGAAGTGGAGGAAGTAGAAAGGGCGTTTAGTGGCCTGTGTGAGAAGCCCTCTCCAGCTATCTGGCAGATGGATGCTAGTGTTATTCAATGGGTGTCTTAATGGATAAGAAATCCACAGAGAATTAGCGCTGCGTTTTAACACGATCATCCTTATCTGGGCGATCCCAATTTAAGGAAGGAAAGAGCATCATAGGTCTCGTTAGGAGCTGGGCGAGTTTTCCTTTGTTAGGCTGATGGCCCGAGATGATGCACTGACTTTCATCACTGACAGCTCATCACAGCACTGGGAAGAGATTTCTCCTGAGCGTTGTTCCCAGTCTTTTTGAGTCCCTGGGCACATTTGGATTTTGGGAGAGGATCATGGGCACTCTCACAAAATGCTGCTATGGGGCTGCTTACCCAGTCACCAAATGGCTGCCATGGTTGGCATAAGCAGTCAGAAAACGCCCATTTCCAGAAGGTGAACAAGTGAAACTAAAAGAAAAGTATTCTGGCCAAGAGCCTAACAACAAGGCAGAGATGGGTTCTGAGCTCCAAAACACTCTTGAACCCACAGTTCTCTGCTCCAACGCCCATTTCACAGAAGGCCCAACTCAAGAGGCTCAGTGACAAGCCATTTGGCTGAGAAACTGTATTCAAGGGAGAGGTGGAGCCTGACCCACAAAAGCCAAATTACATATTTGCACTTGAAAAGCACAAAAATACAAATTTCACAGAAGGCAAACTGGAGATTCTCAGAAATACACACCGGAAACAAAATGCAGGCAAAACACACAAACGCCCCTCCCTGGCAAAAAGTTACAGGCAAAGCATCGCTCCTCACTTTCCACCCCACATGATGCTCCCTTCCACCCTGCAGCTTTTCTTTTTTCCAGATCGCTGGGGGTGAGCAGAGCCCCCCCCCCATCTTTATTTACTAAGAATGCCTCTGGGGCCCACATGGGAGTGAAGTCTGAAACATCACCAGGCAGGGAAGGCTCATCTAGGGCTGTGTGAACAATATTCATGTTATTAGTGGTAATATGTTCAACACTGGGGGAGGGGAAAATACAATTATTAGAGTAAAGCCCAACTAAATTGGCAGTTTCTGCACGTGCTCGTGACTTAGATTTTATTGGCCACTTATAAATTTTTGGTTTATGGAAATTAAGAATAGAATAATCTGCCAAAATGAATGGAGTTGAGTTGATTAAGGAACAACCAGTTAACAACATATGAAGATGTGAGAAATATTATGAATGATGTGAGATGGGGTCTGGTTACACTATTTACTAGGGCTGGAATGTTTGATCAGTTCATTGGTCAATTCGTCAATGAAAACCATGTTGATCAATGGGAAGGTGCCTGTTAACTGCGGCAGCAGAACAAGCGCCTATAAAACACTGCAGTGGCAAAAGAGGTGCCTTCTCACTTGCACAAGAGAGAATGTTGCTTCTAAGAAGATGCTCCCTGCAATGCACACATTCAACTTCAACAAAGGATGAAGGGAAGTAAACAGACTTTGTGCTGCTGCTCTAATTTATTCATATGCAGATATTTCCAGTTGAAGTCACTTAACTACATTGCAGAAAATAATAATAGCCCATGATAAATACTGAGCAACAATTTACACATTACTGTTGGAATATTACTGACAAACTGAACATGCTTTTAAAAAAATCATTTGTTGAGCACAAGAACTCAGCCAATCTATACATTGAGATTTGGGGAATTGCAGGCCCAAAGAGCAGTACTTCCTCACTTTGCCCTGTAAACTTGTAGCCCTCTAGATGTGCCCTCTAAACTTTAAAAGACATCAGGAAATCTTTCTGCATCACGTGAGGCTATTTCCCCTTTCAATATTTACCTCTCAATATCCCTTAAGGACAGAGCGCACGGTCGCAGATGTCAATGCTCTTTAATCTTTTCAGTGTGACACCACGTCATTCACTCCCTCCTCCCAGTTTCAACTAAATACTAAACCCCTGGCAAAATGAATGCGTGACTCAGCCTAAATAGGACAGAGAGCATCTGTCCTTTGCTTGTAAGTGACTTTTTTAAAAACAGGCAACATGCTGGGGATTGCTCCAGCATCTTGGTACTGAACGTCTGTGTCAATGCTGGAATGGCATTCACCCCACCCCCTCCAGATGGGATGGCAAGCCACCCAAAAGTTGTCTAGCGTGAGCCAAGTCTTGCACAACTCCTGTTCATGTCAGTGGAGTTTGCTTGCAAAGGAGAACATTCTGGTGGATAGGGCCCCATGATTGAAGTCCTGCAGATCTCCCTTTCTGCTTCCCTTAATGGTGGCCAAAATCTGCCACCTGAGAAAGCAGCCTCTCCTTGCACTTGGCTGAGCCAGCTGCTTCTGGTTCACTCGACGATCTGCCTCAGGCCAAACGTCCAGAGAATGTCTGGGGTTTCATCCTTTCTCCCCAGTTATTTATGTGTTACTGTTAGCTGGACCAGCAAAGCCTGCTTGGCCAAATTGCTACATTGAATGCTCTGGAAACTGCCATCAAAGCTAGAGGGATGCTTGCAAGGACAGCCATTCTTGATGCAGTGCTTTATCTGTCCGCTGTTAGCACCTGCATCCAGACTGGGCCCAGTGGGGAATAACAGCATCCCATTGGGCTAAGATTACACATGGCTGCAGCTCAACATGTCAACATATCAGGTGGGAGGAGGAGGGGTGAGGTGGAATGCAGAAGCTTATATGCTGCTCGTTCCAAAACAGCCCCCTGCCTTGGTGCATTGCCTGGGGGGGAGGAAAGGGCCCCTTTCAGGAGGGTCCATGAACCCTCCCAGAGCAAAACCTGGGCCAAGGAGGGAAGGAACTCTGTTGGGGAAAGGGCAGCTGGTGCCAGTCAGCCCCTGCGAAGAGATAAGGAAGCAGCAGCTTCCACGGAGGTGCGCCAGAGCCAGGTGTGGGCAGGAACAAGGTGACCGTCATCTCTGTGGAGACCTGTCTCAGCTGGGCTCGCCTTTGTTTCCTGAAGCACGGAAGGAAAGGAGCCCCCCCTCCTCTCGTCTGTGCTCCTGCTGCAGTATTATCACTCCCTTTGCTCCTCAAGTGCAGCCAAAGAGTGTTTGTCACAGAGTTGTCAAAAGCCTGCTCTTCATCCAGAGGACAGTACGCATTCCGAACAAGATATACAAAGCACGGACCGCAGGGGACAAACATCATTCATCGTAATATGTTCATCTGTCCGTGTCATTTGTCATTTCCTGGAAACGGAGACCTCCAAACTGATATTCTAGTACGACCTCTTGTACGCTGATAGTGCCATACAAGTATGTTGATGTATATACATACAGTGCCTAGAGCAACTTCAGGTACTTTGTAAGTAATTAGTAGCAGTGTGTTGAAACCAACGTTTTGCAAGAAGGGAAGCTAAATTGCTCCCAGTTCCTTGTAAGCAAAATCCGTTGAGCAAGGGAAGGGCCCAAGATGTCCATGTGTCAAATCTATATGGTGCCACACAACACTTATTAACATGGTTCATAGTCTCTTGCAGAGCAAGAGCTTTTTATGGCTTTTATATTTTGTATATCGGGTTTTTTAATGTTCAATGTTTAAAATTTTGGTAAACCGCCCAGAGAGCTTCTTCTATGGGGCGGCATATAAATGAAATGAAATGAAATGAAAAGGAGGTGTGGAAGAGAGAGAGATGGTTCTTTTACAAGCGGGCAGCAGCAGGATTTAGAGTAACATCACAAGCAAGCAAATGGGCAAGGCACTTTCATGGGGTTGGGTGTCTCCTCACTCACCCTAGGGGTGGGTGGATCATGTTAAATCTGTTCCGTCTGGATTTCACATCTTTCGTTCCATTGTCCACTCATTGGCAGAAATTGATTTTTTTTTAAGGGATGTTCAAGAATTCCTTTTCACGTGAGCACAAATCCTCTCAAAAAGTAAAAGAACAGCCTGCAGGCCTGTGGATAAGCCGGTCCGGTGTGGAATCCGCAGATCAGATTTACAGAAACCCAAACTCATTTGAATCGGTTGCAGATCCCTCACTGAAGGAGTACTGGAGCTTCGGACTTTACATTTTTCTTCAAGCCAGGAAACTCATTTTCACTTTAGGATGTGGTGAGTGTGTGCACATTTATTGTCACACAATATCTCAGGGTGTGACATCGGGATGCGCAAAGCTGCTCATAGAAAATGAAAATATGCAGAAGAAGGGATCTGGGTGGGTTTCAGATCGCACTCCCCTCCCCTTGAAGAGTCAGGTCTGCAGCTCAGGGGTGCTTGTCAATCCAGCCCCGCAGAAGGAGCCCCCGCAATGGCCCTGGTTCATAGCTCCTCCGACCAAATTCAGTTGTTTGACCAACTGCTGCCCTTCCTGGAGAATCAGGATTTTGCCACAGGTATCCATGCCATGAGAATATCTAGATGCGACTACTGCAGCCTTATCCAAACTGGTGCTCACTGGTAATGATGGGGTTTGTAGTCCAATACATATGAAGGGCACCAAGTTGGGGAAGGCTAACCTGTTATAATGCTTACACCTGGGGTTACTTATGAAAACTGGAAATGTCAACTGATGTAGTAGCTATACCTGTGGTCCCCAACATGGCAGTTCAGAACAATTACTCAGTTTAAATGCTGGTAGGAATTGCCTGCTTATTATTTTTATCTGCTGTGATACATGGTGACTGAAGTTCATAGGTTCAAAATACTGCCTGAAATAGTCCAGAGGAGTAAATAGCTCTGGATGAATGTTCTTCAGTTTCATCATAGGACAGAAAGCATTTTGCAAGCACTGAGTTACTCAGCACTTGTTGCAACAGGGTGTAGGTAAGGCAACCTCATTGCCACCTTGCTTGGGGCAATGGAGGTGGAGCTGATAATGAAGTAGCGAGTAGGCAAGGAGCTGAAGCAAATTCCCCGTGATGAGGAAGTGGCAAAAATACGAAGAGTCCTAACTTTGTAATCAAACCACACCTACACAGAACACATCATTTAGCAGAGCATTCCACTCCAAGCAGAGGCAAAGTGCTCTTCAGCATTGGCCAAATCACACCCATGCAGATAATCGGGGTGAGTGAATCTGTTCCAAGAAAGTATTTTTAAACATCTAATTTGTCTGTGTTCTGCAAATTGTCAGGTGTCTTTCATTTCATCATCCGCCCGTTGACCAAATCAATTTTTTTTATCCAGAATGTTGTAATACTTGCCGGAATTCACATTCGTGCTGATTTCAATTAGTACAAATCCTCTTCCCCACACCAAAAGAAATTAGAAACCGCTCCACGGAATCCATGTGACTCATAAAATGCTGCAGAACATGCAAATCAGATTCATAGATATCCAAACGTGTTTGAATCTGTTGCAGATTTCTCCAGCACCCCTCCTGTCAAGTTCATTTTCAGGAAGCCCACTGGATTTCCACCACTGAGTTCATTTCGTCCTGTTTGCAAATTGTTCAGGGGAAAACCTGCATGAACATCCATGTATGTCTTCATGCACATCTTTTCAGCTAGGTGCATTTTTAATGCAATTTTCCAAATGCGTGCATTTAATGTGTCTTTTTTTAATATATGTGCTTCCTCCCATAGGCTAAAGCAATTTTGTGTGCAGTTTTCCTTAATACGTGCATTTTTCTTAGAATGCTCATTTTTGTGTTCCGTTTTGTTTTTGAGGCACAATCCTATCCGTGTTTAGATAGGAAAAAGTCCTACAACTCCCAACACCCCTCCAACCCGCCAAGCCAGGGCATGCTGGGAGTTGTAGGACTTTTTTCTGTCTAAACATACATAGGATTGTGCTCTTCGTTGCGAAACTTGAGTGCAGCATTCAGTAAAATGCAGTTTTTGGAATGCAACTGATTTCAAACTCGTGCTTTTGTTCAGGGAGTGCAAACTGAATGAAACTACAAACTGAATGAAATTCTCCCCCATCCCTCAGACGTAGACTCAAGACTGAGGGCCATGAAAAGTGTGCTTCGTTGATTAAAACAAAATTTGCTTTGCCTCAGTAAAGTTGATATTTTGAAACTACATAATGAAGACCCTCTCTGCTAATTTGCATGCATACAACTAACGCATGCTTTGGAAAATAACTTTGTTCTGATCAAGAGACAAACAGAATTATTTGCAACAGTGCAATCAGCCCTGGCTCCTCTTTCATGGGAGCAGTTCCAATTAAAAAGTCCACCCTTTAAATACATATTTAGAGTGGAATCTTATCCGGATGGCCATCAGCCTCCGAACTTGGAGGCTCATGGTCATCGATGCAGAGCAGGAGGAGCAGTGGGATCGACCCTCACCTTCATTCTCCTCCCCTCTGTATTTTGGCTAGACGGGCTTTTTCGCTCATCTAGCTGGGGCATGTTGGAGCAGGAAGGAAGGAGTCTGGTGAGCCAAGATTCCTGGGTCTCCAACTTTCTCCGACTTTGGATCCAGGAATCCAAAATATCCTACTCCCCCCTCCAACCCTCCCCAGATGCTGTCTTGGGGCCATAGGATTGGTCCTCCATTTATTAAGCAATTCAGTTTTCATTGAAAGCCAATTCATCATGAAAACACCTTTCTGTATATACTTCTAAACTTTTTTAAAAAAATCCTCTGTATCTGACAAATGTGTACTTTGGTCAGATTTACTAAAAACTCTGTCTGTTGCATAACAAAGCGGAGTGTCCATTCCCACTGCCCCAACTGCATTTCTTTAATAGCCATTCTTATGTCAAAACTGTCGTTCTGCATCTTACGTAACTTACTACCACACAGAAATGCTTTTCAAAAGAAAAGAAAAAGAAACGTCAGATTGCCCTGCTGCAATTGTAGAATTTCCAGAGTGACGCCTGTCTGTGGAACCAAAGTAATGGCACCAGCCTCAACCAGAACCAAGCCAGAATGGATTAATTTACACCTGAACCAGAATCCAGCCAGAAAATAGAAGGGATTTGAGACCCAGTTTCTGCCAACAAAAGATGACTAACCACCCTTCCCAGAGGCTCTGCATTTACCTGATATCTTAATCTAGGCTGACCAGATAAAATCCAGGTCAGGGCTCCTGTAACAGTTGTAGAGAAAAGGGAATTTCAGCCAGGGTCATTTGTATGCAATTAGTTCCTGGTGAAATTCCCTCTTCATCACAACAGTTAAAGTTGCAGAGCCCTGCCTTCTTTTGTATATGGTCACTCTAGTATAGTGCCTGCACCTTTAACTGTTGTGATGAAGAGGGAATATCACCAGGAACTAAATGCATACAGATGACTCTGGCTGAAGTTCCCTTTTCTCTACAACTGTTAAAGTTACATGAGCCCTGACCTGGATTTTATCTGGTCAGCCTATGTGTATATGTTTTAAAAGGCTGCAGCATCTGAACAGAGGTTACTGTGGGACAAAAGAAGGGGGTGTATCTGGTGGGCGGGAAGCAATGCTTCTCTCAAAAAGTTCCACTGCTCTCTGCTACACAGTTCTCATTTAGCATTTCATATTTAGCCTGTCAAGTCAATTGAATCCCACATTACTAGACATCCTTTTCAACAGAATGTATCTCAGCCTTCCCCACTTTAGTGCCCTCCAGGTGTTTTGGACTTCAATTCCCATCAGACCCAGCCAGCATGGCCAATAGTCAGGAATGCCAGGAGCTGTTGCCAGGTTGGGAAAAACGGATGTCTCTCTCCTTGGCGCACCCCAGGCAATGCAGAAAAAAAAGTTTGCATTGCATATCTGGTTTTTTATTTTTTCTGTTGCTAAATCTGTTGCATCTGAAATCATGATGTCAAAATAAAATTAAAGAATACATCAATTGAAAATACACCATGAAAGAAAACTTAACTATGCCATCCCAAACTTTTCTAAATCATAAACACTTCCCCAAGTGACTAGAGCACTGTTTTGATTAGAATGATATAGCATTTTCCATCAATGGCCAGCCAGCGATTTGTTTCTCTTAATTAATTAAAAGGAAAAAAGCTACCATAACAAGAATTTCCCCAAAGCTGTGAAAAAGGATATAAATATCCCAACTCCGCTGAGAGGAGAACTACCTGTTTGCTCCAGGAAATTGAAAATGACATGCCTAACAAAGTGCATCCCATACTTTGCAAATGGGACGTATAAACTGGAGCCCATTGGAAAAGAGATGGGGAATGACCAGAAGTGAAAAGAAGCTGCCCTTACCTGATCAGAGGTTTCCTTTTCCTTGGGTTCCATAGACCTTTCCATAGAAGCCATCACTTCTAATCTTTGGTCAGCGGTTCAGCACAATGTGGTGGTGACTGCTCTGGAGTTTCCTCTTTATCAACCTGCTCAGGAAGGACTGAGTGAGTGTCGAAAGAGCTCTAGCATCATCTATGAATCTCACTGAGGGAGGCAAGGCTGAGGTCACTGGAGGTGCTGGAGGGAGAGAAACCCAGGATTGTAGGAAGCAGCAGCAGTTTAATCCCAGCGCTGCATGAGAAGCAGAGAAGGATGAATCATGCACTTCTTTGCTGAGAAGACGAGGGTTGGAGTTTTTTCAGTACTCCCTCTTCAGGAAGCATCTTTGGTCTCCTCTACAAGAATTCAGTTTGATGCCCAGTTGTCCGATTATGCGCATCTTCTCGCAATCGCTTCTACGCCTAATCCCTACACACGGGAGGCGGTGAAGCACATTACCGGTTGAGTGAAACGCGCTTTAAAGTGTTTCTGCGGAGAATCGCTTGTTTACATGGTCATAAAGCGCTTCAACTCCCGTGGTAAATTAAAACTCGCTATTTAACGTGCATTCGATAATGCGCATAATCGGACAGAAAAAGCGCCTCGACCCCCAATTTGCACTCCGCTCTTGTAGAGGTAAAAATTTTAATGCGCCTTGAAAGAAATTTAAATCACTCTTGTAGAAGCACCCTTTGGGACAGGGTGGCCGCTTGTGAATTGCCAGGGAAAAAAGCATATGCTAATTCATACGTATAGATGCACATTTAGAAATGATTATTATAAATTCATAGAATTATAGAACAGTGGAGTTGGAAGGGGCCTATGAGGCCATCGCGTCCAACTCCCTGCACAGTGCAGGAATCCACTTTGAAGCATACCTGAGAGATGGCTGTCTAGCTGCCTCTTGAAGGCCTCTAGGGTGGGAGAGCCCACCACCTCCCTAGGGGCAGCCAGAGGACTATCCTCTATTTCAAAGGCACCTCTCTCCATGCCCGGTTCAAAGGTAAAGACCCACGAGAATGAAGAGCTAAAGGGCCTTGTAGTGAGTTGTTGCCCATTTGCGGCACAAGGGCCAGATCTACACCAAACAGGATATGAGATTTTGAAAATGGTTTGAAAACTGTATATGATGCATGACCTGGGCCCCAACAGTTGTCACGACTGTTATAAACAGTTTCAAAGCAGTAGTGCAGATCCTGCCCTGGACAGCAGGCTGAGCAAGACACACAACTCACCCAGTCCCAACCATCCACAGGGGGATCTTTTCCACCTTGCCACACAGTCAGGCTTTTAAAAAGCCCCCCATTGCCCCCAAAGGCTTTTAAAAAGCTTGATTTCAGTGATGTGTGAGTGAGCGAGTGAGTGAGTGTGAATGTGTAGGTGAGCGAGAGGGTATGGGCTGTTCAGTTCAGTTCATCGGTCAAGAGCCAGCCAGGCTTTGGCATTTATGCAGGAACAAGAAAAATACAGGATATCAACATACAATATAGTGTGTGCGTGTGTCTTGGCGTGTTTCTATACCACCCAGTAGCTGAACTTCCTTGGGCAAACAAGCATTGTAATGTGACTAGTATTTACATTTCCCATGGCCTTTGTTGATCTGAACCAGAAACAACCCGGAACAACTTCAGTTACACCTGAATCCAAAGTGGGCGTCTAGCCAGAAAATCAGATGGAAGGACTCTCTAGATAAGGCCTCCATTCTTACTGTAAAACACTCCTCAACGCTACAGGCCATTGCTGGCCAGCTATTAACCCCACTCAGGTACTTGTGCCATTTTGATGCCAGTAGAGAGATTCATGGTGGATGGCTTTACTGAATAGTCCTTGGCCACAGCAGCTAAATGGACCCCCTCTCCTGTCTGCAGGCACTCGGTCTCAGAGCGAGCAGCAGATGCTGGGACACAGCCCATGGGAAGCCTGTCACCGCCACACACTGCTTGTGAGCCCCCCAGGAGTGGCCAACTGTTGCAAACAAGATGCTGCACTAGATGGGCTTTTTGCCTGGTAATAATAATAATAATAATAATAATAATATATTTATTTATTACCCACCTCTCCCAACAGATTGAGGTGGGGAACAGCATCAAACATCAGATACAAAATTGATTAAAACACATAAACCAATACATCATTAAAATACCAATAAAACACCAATAAAACACCATTAGTCAGTCATGGGGCACTGATGCTGTGGATATGCACTTCTCACGAATTTGTTCCTATAATCACGAGCACTGCCAGAGAAATAAGATGTGAGTGAGGAGAACACTTTTACTGTGTCAGCTTCAGTTGGCATCAGAAACAATGAAGGATCCTGTGTAATTCTAAAGTCTGCATGCTATTCATCACCAAAGATGACCTAAATTTAGTAATAACCATATTTAATATCCATTTTACAAATGCTTCACAAACCTCCCCTCAGTCATCCTTGTCACAAATATGTCAGGCAGGCCAGTACAATTATCTCCACAGGGCCATGAGGGGCGGGTACCATATCTGTGCCTATTGCTCATGCGCAGAGCGCTTCTACCATGCCAGAGCATTCGTCCATCTAGCCTCTCGCTCAGTCTGGCAGTGGCTCTGCAGGATCTCTGGCAGAGAGCAGCCCTTCCTAGCCCGGATACCTTTTCCCTGGAGAAGCCATGCGTGCAGAAGGTCCCAGGGTCAGCCTCTGGTTCTCAGGGAGCCAGGCTGCCCGGAAGCTTAGAGAGCCTGCACAGCCCAAGTGGTAGACGGAATTAGGCTAGAAGGACAAATGGCCTGACTCTTATTATTATTATTATTAGTAGTAGTAGTAGTAGTCTCTATTTGTCTCCTGCCTTTTACCCATATAGATCAGCTTTCCCCAACCTGGTGCCCTCCAGTTGTGCTGGACTGCAACTCCCATCATTCCAAGCTGATCTATATGCTCATTAAGGCTTGCTTATCCTGAGAGTCAGGATTAACCCAGAGAAAGTGCACTTTTTCATGCTTGGTCCAGTTCATTGGCTCCAAAACAGCCTCAACCAAGACCACGAACTTTGCTCTTAGGAAGACACATCAGACATTTCCACAAAATGGAGGATAGGAACTTACTTTGTAAACTTTGCCCCTATATCTACAGGTGCCTCTACAAGAGCGATTTAAAACTCTTTCAAAGCGCATTACCAATTTTACCTCCACATGAACGGAGTGCAAATCGGGGGTTGAGGCGCTTTTTCTGTCCGATTATGCGCATTATCGAATGCGCGTAAAATAGCGAGTTTTAATTTACCGCGGGAGTTTAAGTGCCTTATGACCAAGTAAACAAGCGATTCTCTGCTTAAACACCTTTAAAGTGCATTTCATACAACCGGTAATGTGCTTCACTGCCTCCCGTGTATAGGGATTAGGCGTAAAAGCAATTGTGAGAAGATGCACATAATCAGCCAGCCGGGCATCAAACCGAATTCTTGTAGAGGAAACCTACGTGTGCAATTCTCCTCTTCTTCTTCTTCTTCTTCTTCTTCTTCTTCTTCTTCTTCTTCTTCTTCTTCTTCTTCTTCTTCTAGAATGAGATCCAATTAGAGCAGAGGAGGGCAGGCTCCAGACATACAGGGCCAACTTTGGAACCATCAGAGATCTAGCATCTGGAGCCAGGTGTCAAATGGTGGCTCAGGATGGGGGTGGGGACAGAGCCAGTTATGACTGAGCCCCACACACTGAGATGATCTGCCTGCGCAAATACAACTCTACATCTACCCTACTACAGCTCAGGGTTTCCAACAGTCTTCTTTAGACCTAAACATCTCTGTTGTGAAAAGCTTTGGAAGTTGAAGAGCCTTTGCTGATCGGCTGCAAATCGCCCAACCACCTACCAGCACATCCCAATCTACCTCCTCCCCAATTTGAGGGAGAATATCATTCTCACCGTTTTTTGCATGCTGCATGTTCCTTCCAGCTCTCGCCAACATGTTCCTACTCACACAATTCACACGCACTCACACACACACACACACACACACAGGCCTGGTTCGGACCACACGATAATCAACGGAGTGTGTGTGTGGGGGGGAATCAACCATCAGTTGTGTTGCTTATTGTGTCATGTGGCGGGCAATACACAATGCACACACAACTGACGGTACGCTATTTCAGGCAATTAAACAATGGAGGAAAACAACGGGCTGCTCCATTGCTTATCCGGAGGCCCGTGGATTACAGTGTCGTCCGAACACGGCCGCACGCTCCGCCAAGCCTTGATCTGTCCATACAGCTTCTCTTCTCATGGAGAAGCAGCAGAGGGCGTGGAGGGGTGTGATTGCGTGCGTGCGTGCTGGCCACGTATGCATGTGCAGGATTCATTAAGGGGGTGCCCTCTAAAGCTGATAATCAGCTCTGGCTCTCATGTGACAGTCAGGACATCTGCTTATTCAGAGCTCTCCATTGCAAACTGCTGGCCCAACAGCAGCAAAATGGGTAACAGTTAGGGGAGAAGGGATGCACACACACACACTGCCTGCTCAGGGAAGCTGCTGCAGCCTGAGGCCACTTCTACACCAGGCTGTTTGCCTTGGATGGCCCCCGGCTGGTCCCTATGCGCCGATGGGGTGTGTTAGGTACTTCCGGGATCGCCCTCCCTCCCTCCTTCTCTCTACACCCCTATGGTGTAGAAAGCGCCAGAGTTCCCTGGCAACACCCCAGCCGAGGCCTTTTCCCTTTCATTCACTCTGCGATATACGTGATGGGAGGCACACGCACACACGGGCAGCCTGTTTCCTTTCTTGTGTGTGGTGGAATGAGCAGTGAAAAGGGAAGAGGTTTAAAGCGGAGAGGTGATGGTGATGCTGCATTATTAAGTCTATCAAATTAAGATTATATAGCAACTACGCAGAAAATAAGCCATTCTCCTGAAATGACCTCCCATAAGGCAAGCATGTTGCCTCTGCACAGGATACAGTCAAGCAAGTGAGCCCAGCCACGGATTACACATGCATTGCACGTGTGTATATAGCACATTGACTCGTTTTACACTGAGCCTGAAACTCGTCCCAAGGACAATCACGAAATCCACAGCAGAGAGCTCAATACACCTGCAGCAGCAGACTAGATGAGTCAAGCAAGTGAGCAGGCTACCAGCTCAGTCACTTTTGTAACTCACACTCCTGCGCCATCAGAAGCCTATTTTTTAGGAGACAAGACAGACCGAAAGGAGTACAGGCAGGAGACGCAGACAGACATATAGAGGGGGAAAGAAGTCAAGCTGGTTTTCGTTTGTATTCCTCAGAAGTGCTCTGAAGACATTACACAAGGGGTGTTCCAGCAGGCACGGTCCGTCTCCCTGTCATGCAAGCCCAGCTGTAAACTCTACACAATCCTATGATAACTATAGTCTTCTTATCAATACATGTTGGTTGCCCCAAGAATAGGGTGGCCATAAGAAAAGGAGGACAGGGCTCCTGTATCTTTAACAGTTGTATTGAAAAGGGAATTTCAGCAGGTGTCATTTGTAGGCCTGCAGCACCTGGTGAAATTCCCTCATCATCACAACAGTTAAAACTGCAAAAGCCCTGCCCTCTTTTGTATCTGGTCACACTAGGCAGGGCTCCTGCAGCTTTCACTGTTGTGACGAAGAGGGAGTTTCACCAGGTGCTGCTTGCCTACAAATGACACCTGCTGAAATTCCCTTTTCTATGCAACTGCTAAAGATATAGGAGCCCCGTCCTCTTTTCCATATGGTCACCCTACAAGAGTTACTCAGTAGCAAAGTACCCATTGTATGCAGCTACATGTTACAAAACCTCAGCGTTTTTGCATTTGTAATCAAACGTAGCCTTGGGCGACTTTCCATGGCGGAGTGGCGAGAGAGGGGGACCCTTCAGCCATGGGAGAAAATTAGTGTGGGGAGGGGGGATTTTGAAAGGAAAGACAGCGGAGGGGGAAAGGGCTAAGCATCGCGCTCCCCCTGGCAGCCTCCACCTCTCCTCGGATGGAAATCGCAGCCGGTTGGTGATGTGTAGAACCAGTGAACTTCACAAGATGTTCCTGAGAAGTCGCCAGATTTGGAACACCAGGGGCTGCAATTCGCCCACCACCATCCCTAAACAGCAGCCTTGGCCAGTTTTAGTATCGTATCTCTAAAACCCCATAACGGGTAAGAACATTTTGAAAAGGACATTTGAGCATGGGAAACTTTTATTGCATTGTAATCATTAAGTGTTCCTTGTAATAGCTAGTTTTATCATAATCTCATTATAACTACTGGAAAGCCACAGTTCTAATCTTATCAGCAAATAGTACCAATTATGCTAAACTGTAATAAATATAATAGATAAGACTAATAATAATAATAAAAATAATCTGGGAGGTCAGGATATGCTTTTCATTCCCCTTAGGAAGAAAAATATTTAGAAGTTGGAGAAAATGAATTTTGCAAGAAAAGCAAACAATTAGTGCAGATGTAACAATGGGACTTTTGTAATCATGACTGAGATATCAGACGTGAGGCAGAGAGGGCAGAGTGAAGTGACTATTTTAGGCAGCAGGGACAGAAGCCCCCTTGGCCATTCCTCAGGAGCTGTTCCCCTCTCTTGGAGGGCAGAGCTGTGTATGCCACGTAGTCTTCATTATACTTATATAGGGCTTAATATAATAAAATTTCTAAGCAGTCCATATATAGTATTAAAATCACATTTAAATACACTATTGAAAACAATTTCAACAACAATACAAAACACAAATTCAAGGGTTAATTGTAGAACACATATAGACTAACTGTTTTAGTGATTCGACTATTTTAGGATGAACACATGAAGAGGAGGACGGAGCTCCTGTATCTTTTAACAGTTGCAGAGAAAAGGGAATCTCAGCAGGTGTCATTTGTAATTTTTGTAAACCGCCCAGAGAGCTTTGGCTATGGGGCGGTATATAAGTGTAATAAATAATAATAATAATAATAATAATAATAATAATAATAATTCGTATGCATGCGGCACCTGGTGAAATCCCCTCTTCATCACAACAGTTAAAGCTGCAGGAACTATATTAGAGTGACCAGATACAAAAGAGGGCAGGGCCCCTGAAGCTTTAACTGTTTTAATGAAGAGGGAATTTCACCAGGTACGAATTGCATACAAAAAATCCTGGCTGAAATTCCCTTTTCTCTACAACTGTTAAAGTTACATGAGCCCTGACCTGGATTTTATCTGGTCACCCTACTAATTGGGTCAGGACATGGCAGACGGCAGGGGCCCTGCCTTCTTTTGTATATGGTCACTCTAGTATAGTGCCTGCACCTTTAACTGTTGTGACGAAGAGGGAATATCACCAGGAACTAATTGCGTACAAATGACTCTGGCTGAAGTTCCCATTTCTCTACAACTGTTAAAGTTACATGAGCCCTGACCCAGATTTTATCTGGTCAGCCTACCAATTAGGAATGCTCTGGAAATCAGTTTAGGCAGGGACCAGGGCCTCCTGTAGCAATGCAGGACCGATATCCCTTCATAGGGATCCAGATGTGCAACACCTTTTGAATGCAGCTGCGCAATCTATGCATGGTTAAACAGGAAAAAAAAATCCCTACAACTCCCAGCATTCCCCAGCTGGGTAGTACTGGGAGTTGTAGGACTTTTGTCTGTCTAAACATGCATGGGTTTTCACCCTTAAAAGCTGTATACCCACCCTTCAAAAGGGTCCCAGGGTGGATGACAGAAAGTGACACTCAAAGTAAAACAAATGTTAAGCCAAAGTCAGTTTGGGAATTGCGGGTAAAACATAAATCCTACTTAGTGTAGACCCATTGTCTAATTTAAGCCCCATTCATTTTAATGTGTCTACTGTAAGTATGACTGATGATGGATTTTACCTTTCACCTCCAAACCAGAAGCATCCTTTCCGCTGCAGCACTGCCCTAGAAATGGATGCTCGGATAAAGCGGTCATTCCAGGACAAGGTTGACCCCAGGGGAAAAGGGAGGGAGAGAAGCATTGGAGTGGATCTAAAGCTCAGTCCCGTGCTATGGCAACTGCTAGCAGAGATTGGATGCTTGCAAAACGTGATGGCACCTTCAGTAATATAGCAGATTTCAAATCACACTGTCTGGAGATGCTCTAAAATTGGACTGCCATCAGCCGCAGAACAGGAAATCCTCTCTCCCTCTCCCTCTCCCTCACCCCACCCTCTCCCCTGTTAAATGTAGGGGGAATGGTATTTTTCAATGAATCAGCTCCTAAATGTACACAATCTTTTCAGTATCACAGAACTCTTATGGAAAGGGTGTAGATTTCAGAGGGTTTTTTTGTGTGTGTATTTTTAAAGTGTGCATATACTACTAGATCAACAATAAAAGAGATCAGATCATCGTACTAATTCTGCAATGGTTCAATTTCCTGGGACAAACGGTATACTTAGAGGTAATATGGTGGGAGATGTGGGGCTGGAAATTAGGGTAGCTCCAACAGGGGCCTTGATTTGAGGCAGAACATTACACAGGAATCGCCTTGCTTAATCCTGGAGCGTGCAGATAATTGGAGAGAACATCTGAACATATGCAGAGCGTGTTTCTCTAGTCACTCATCAAACAGGGTAGTTCTGGAAACATTTACTTACAGGTAAGAGAATGAATTCCAGGCAATTGTGAGCCCCAGCACCTGTCTGTTTAGAAATTAAGAATGAAGTCATAGGGGAGAGAAGGAGAAAGCAGCCAGGCCAGTACATAACACAAAAGTTACACAAAAGTGCATACACCACAAGATGTCATGATGGCCATGAAACTGGATGGCGTTAAAAGGGGATTGGACATAGGGGATTGGACATATCCATGGGGGAATAAGGCTTTCAGGGGCTACTAGTCTTGATGGCTATATACCACCTCCAGGATCAGAGGCACAATGCTGGGAAACCTGAGCATTCATGTCCTGCCCATAGGCGTGCACAGCTCATTCCATTAGGGTGTGCATCTTAAAGGCCCTGATTGGAGCAGAAGAGGAGAAAGCGTGCTTTCCAGGGCCTCCGGAAAGTGCGTAGTTCCCCCAGGGATGCTAATGGTGGCTTCCCGGAGGCTTTCCCGTCCTCTTTAGAAGCCTCGATTCAAGCAGGAGGGGGCAGGAAAGCAGAGGTGGCCCTGGGAAATTGGGGTGAGCCTGGGCACACCCAGCACACCCCGTGCGCACACCTATGGTCCTGCTTGTGGACTTCCTGTGGACAGCCAGTTGGCCACTGTGCAAGCAGAATGCTGGATGCTTGGTCTGATCCAGCACGGCTTTCTTGTGTCCTCTCTCTTGCAGGAAGAAAACACCAGGAAGTGGAGAGTACACGGTAGCAGGTCAAGGCATGCAGAATGGACTGCACTGTTGTCTCCTCTTCCTATCATTTTCAGTGGCAGAATCTCTACTCGCCCTACTCATATGTCCACGTCACTTCTAAAGACGTTGAACGCCACTGGATCCAAGAGCCCTGCGTCACTCCACTTGCACCCTTCCCTCCTGGTGAATGGAGAGCCCCTGATGGGTCCATCAACAGCTATGAATCCACCTAACAGAAGCATCGTATTGCCCACATGTTATCAGCTTATCAAGAAGGAGAGTGCAAGGGACCTTGTTGAAAGCCCTGCTGAAACCAAGACAAGAACAGATTCATCTTTTTATTAGGGAATGTTTGGATTTGCCAGCTAAACAACAGGCAGAAGCGCTTCGCCTGCCTGGGAAATGCAGGAGCACGCATCGGAGATTTTGGTGAGCGACAATGACAACTTGTATCTTGTCTGGCATGCGAGCCTTTTCCGGAGGGAAGGAGAGAGCGCTGTACGGATTCAGCCCAGGATAGTGAGAGTCCAAAAGCAAATAGCAAAACTGGCTGGGTCTCATCTTACAACTGACAGTAGAGCTTGGCACTGCATTCATAGCATTGCCTTGCTCTGCTAAGCTAGTGACACCATCAAAAAAAAGGAGGGGAGGTTAGTGTGACATGACATGTTCCTGAGAAACCCAAGCTGGCTCTGTTTAATCATGTTTGAAATCATTTTTGAATGCCATAAATAAACCCCATAGGGCTTGGAGAGAGTGATGCATAACAACCCTGCAGTGTAGGTCATGCTTTTGAGGGCAACCGTGATGCTGATCACTGAAGTATCGTTGGGGGGGGGGGGGGAATAGGCCAAGTCGGTTGGATAGGGAAAATTTGGATTACAATTAGAAGACCAGCCAGACGGAACGTCCTGATCACTCTTCCCCCATTGCCCCTGCTACAATCTGCTCCACAGCCCCGCAACTGCATTTCCCCAATTCCCCAAAATGTATGTGTCATTTGAGCTTCAGGACAGTTACAAGGTGTTTTATTTTCTTTGTCATATACTGCAATAGAAGTTATTACTGCCATCACCACCTCACCCCAAAGGAAGTGAGGCAGGTGGCTGCCAGGAGGAGGGCCTCCTCTACTGTGGCACCCCGGCTGTGGAATGAGCTCCTCGGAGAGGTTTGCCTGGCACCTACATTATACTCCTATAGATGCCAGGTGAAGACCTTTTTATTTTCACAGTGCTTTAACAGTTCTTCAATATGATTTTTAACCTTGCTGTTTAAAGTTGTATTTTAAATCCATATTAATTCCTGCATGGCTGCTTGGTTTTTATCCTGGTTGTGCTTTTAGACTGTATTTTAAATTATGTTTTTATACTGTTGTTGTTTTATATTTCGAATGGTTTTTATGGTTTAAATTTTTGTATACTGGCCAGAGAGTTTCAGCTATTGGACAGTATGGAAATGCAGTAAATAAATAAATAAATAAATAAATCTGTCCATGGCTGCTTTGGATGTCCATTTTCAGTCAAAAAGCCTCTATGCAAAGCACCTTTCAGCTTGCATCAAAAATCAGTCTATTTATTTTGCCCCTTCCCAGGCCCAATCCAGGGCAAGTTGCATGCAGAATCCTTAGGCTCCACCTGTGCTCTGATTTTTACATGTTTAAAAACTTCCCCCAAAGTGTATTTACATACACAACTATAGGACGATTTGCATAATCAGCCAGTTTGCATAATACGCAAACTGGCATGTGGCAATCTTGAACATGAAAGATGCCACGCCAGTTGTTTCCCTCCAGCCTTTCCAAACTACTCATGCAAATCACAACAGATCTATGAAGAAGGCCACGAATGCTTTGGAAATGATTTCAACACCCTGGCAAAGCCATCCCAGCGCCAGCTGCTCAGCAGCACCTGTTCCCTTGCCAAATGACTGTCGATCATCGGGTGATGGAATGAAGGAAAGGACCAGCTCTTGCCCTGTGAAACAGCTTCCTCTTCCCCGCCTCTGCTGGGCCTTGAATTGGGGAACTTGGGCACTTTGGGGTGACGTAATAACAGGCCTTCCTGTTTTGTTCCCCCACATCTGATCAAGATACTTGAGCAATTTGATATCATGCACAAGTCAGTCAAGCTAGCCTAGCTGAGACAGTCGGACTTTGCCTTTCTGCCCATATAAGTTCTTCCTGAAATAGGTCAATACTGTCTGCGGTGCATTCACAATTCTGTAATATAGTGCCGCTGTAGCTTTAAGACACAGCTCCCTGTTTGGGAGCTGGCAGAGCGCAGTGAGCCCCCAACAGTGCTGCAAGGGGCTGGGTACTCTTTTTCCTTTTCTCCATCTGCAATTATCCTTCTGTTTCCAAACCACAGAATCAAAGGCTACCTCCACAAGAGAGGTTTAATGCTCTTTGAAGGCTCATTATAAATTTTACCTCCACACCAGCGGAGCGCAAAACGGGCGTAGAGGCGCGTTATCTCCCGGATTATGCGCATTATCGAATGCGCGTTAAATAGCGACTTTTATTTTGCTCCAGCCGTTAAAGCGCATTTTCGCCATGTGAACAAGCGATTATGCGCGTTAACTTCTTGTAAAGCGTTTTTTGGACATCAATTAATGCGCTTCGCCGCCTCTCGCCACCTCCCGTGCAGAGGGATTAGGAGTAAATGCGCCTCCGCGATAATGCGCATAATCCCCGAACCGGGCGCAAAAGCGCATCCTTGTGGAGGGGGCCAAAGACTGTCCAGCCTCTCCTTAAACACCTCCAGCAAAGGAGATCCCCTCCCCTCCTCCCGGGGGTCGGCAGCCAGCACCCCTGTCAAACAGCTCTTCCCGTTAGTAGGTTTCTCACGTGTAGCGGAAATCTGCTTCCCTGCCACTTCCAAGCCTCAGTTCTAGCCCTGCCTTCTGGAGCAACATTTGCCCCATCTTCTGTGCGGCAGCCCTTCAGACATTCTAACGCAACGTTCATGTCTCCCTTTAATCTTCTCTTCCCCTGACTAAACATACCCAGCTATGCCAACCGTTCCTCATAGGAGTTGGGCTTCCAGTCCCCCAATCATCCTGGCTGCTCTTCTCTGAATGTACTCCAACTTGTCCATGTCCTTCTTAAAATGTGGTGCCCAGAACTGGACCCAGTACCCCAGATGCAGAACAGAGCAGAACTATTATTTCTCATGATCTGGACGCTATTCTTTTGTTTATGCAGCCTACAATTGCATCAGCTGGTTTTGCTGTCACATTGCACGGCTGGCTCATGTTCAGTTGTGAACTATTAAGACAAATAGATCCTATGCACATGTACTGCTACCAAGCCCATCCTATAGTCATGACTTTGATTATATGTATCTAAATGCAAGGCTTTTCATTTATCTGTTTTGAATGTCATATTTCTGGTTCCAGTCCAGTGTTCCAGCCCATCGATATTGTTTGAATCTTGATTTTGCCGTCAGTGGTGTTAGCTATCACTCCCAGTTTTGTGGACTCATCCAAGTCATTTATTAAAATGTTGAGTAATACAGGGCTTAGGACAGATCCCTGCAACACTCCACTCAAAGCCACAACCTGGAGGGTTGACACAGAGCCATTAATGGGTATGGTTGTTCAACCAGCTGTTGATCTACCTAACAATTGTATCATCTAGCCCAAATTTTACCATTCTGTCAACATGAGTATCCTGGGAGACTCTGACCCCCTCTAGATGGATTCTGTTTGACGCCTGGTTAGCCGATTATGTGCATAATCGCTGAAGCGCTTTATCGTAAATGCTTGTACGCAAGAGGTAATTGAGCGCACAACTGGTGGCCTTACCAGTTGTTTCAAATGCGCTTTACAAGTAGTTAATGCGGAGAATCGCTTGTTCACATAGGCAAAATGCGCTTTAACGGCCGGAGCAAAATAAAACTCGCTGTTTAACGCGCATTCGATAATGCGCATAATCGGAGAGATAAAGCGCCTCAACTCCCAATTTACACTCCGCTCTTGTAGAGGTAAAATTTTTAATGAGACTTCAAAGAGCTTTAAACGTCTCGTGTAGAGGCAGCCTCTGTCAAATATTCTGCTGACATCAAGATATATTATGTCCACAGCATCCCCATAATCTACAAAACTAATAATATAGGAGAGACAAAGGCAGGATCTACACTACAGCTTTAAAATGTTTTATAACAGTAGTGACAAGTGACAACTGTTGGGGCCCAGGACACACTCCATATACAGTTTTCAAAACATTTTCAAAGTGTCATATCCTGCTTGGTGTAGATCTGGCCAGAGGGGAGGGGGTTGATCTGGAATGATTTATTCTTGATAAACCATGCTGACTTTTAGTAATCAATGCATTCTTCATTCTAGAATTTTGCTCAGTATTGACATCAGGATGATCAGTCTATAATTTCCTCCAACCGTCTTTTCCCCCTTTTTCAAGATAGGGGACAACATTTGCCCATCTTCAGTCTTCTGTCACCTCATCCGTTTTCCAAGAACTCTCAAAGATTACACACAGGGACTCCTTACCTATCCTGGCCTTCAAGTACCTCATATTGCTTGTTCTACTTTTCTAAGTCAAAAACAGTTCCCTTTGTGGGAGAAGACGGAGGGCCAAAGCAGACATTACTTTAAAGAAATAGTGACTAGCTACGTATGTCTTTTGCTGTTTTTTTACACTAACATAAAAACACACTAATGTAAAAATCTGGGCACTATCCAAATCCATTTATTTCAGTGGATCACTATTTGGCAATATAAATTGCAGCAGAGGGGTGATCTGGATCCGGTCTGCAGCTGGAAAGGAAACCTCCTACCCCCTCCATGCTAGGGTCCTGATCCAGATAGGGCTCTATGCACTTACACTAGTCTGAAGAAGAACAAAAGGCATAGCTACTGGCTAAGTATTTAACCTGCTGCCTCTACAAGAGGCATTTAAAGCTCTTTCAAGGCTCATTAAAAATGTACCTCTACAAGAACGGAGCACAAATCGGGCGTAGAGGCGCGTTTTCTCTCCGATTATGCGCATTATCGAATGCGCGTTAAATAGCGAGTTTTATTTTGCTCCAGCCGTTAAAGCGCATTTTGCCTATGTGAACAAGCGATTCTCCGCATTAACTACTTGTAAAGTGCATTTGAAACAACTGGTAAGGTCACCTGTTGAGTGCTCAATTACCTCCTGCATACAAGCATTTACGATAAAGCGCTTCCGAGAAGATGCGCATAATTGGAGGAACAGGCGTCAAACGGAATCCATCTAGAGGGGGTCCTAATGTCTGCTTTGGTCCTGAGGCAAAATAGGAGTTGCACAGTTGTTCTGCCTTCTCTCTGTCACCTGTTAACACTTCCCCATCTCTTCCAAGCAGCGGACTCATCTCTTCCTTGACTTCCTCTTGCTCCAACCATCGCCAAAGAAAGCTTTGATGTTATTTTTAGCATTCCCCACACCTAGGGTGATCATATGGAAAGGAGGTCAGGGCTCCTGTGTCTTTAACAACTGAATAGAAAAGGGAATTTCAGCAGCTGTCATTTGTATGCATGCAGCACCTGGTGAAACTCCCTCTTCATCACAACAGTTAAAGCTGCAGGAGCCCTGCCCTCTTTTGTATCTGGTCACTCCAGTATAGATCCTGCAGCTTTAAATGTTGTGATGAAGAGAGAATTTCACTAGGTGCTGCATGCATACAAATGACACCTGCTGAATTCCCCTTTCAACACAACTGTTAAAGACACAGGAGCCCTGTCCTCCTTTCCATATGGTCACCCTACCCACACCCACCAATTCATACATTCAAGATAGCAGCTTCCTTTGTTCCTTCCTTCACCTTTTGAGAGAGGAAAATATCAACAAGGCAAGGAAGACTTTATTGGATGTTCTGGTTTTAGCAGCATCCGACTTGCAGCAGATGTCAGCAGGGTCAATACTCTCCATCACTAATACAGCTCAACTCTCTGAAGGTTTTAGCACCTGTTTCATGAAAGCACCATCCATGCCTTTCAGAAGGCTGGGTGTGGCCTGTCGTTTCCTGCCACAACACAACCATGTGACATTTGCTTCACACGCCCTCTGGTCTTTATCCAAATGGTCTCTCAGATTCATGAATTTCTGTGCATACATGACCAACACTTTGTACTCAGTCGCCCAGCCCAGACTGCACATGTGAACCCCACGCCTGTACAAAAAGAACGAAGAATAGCACTAAGGTAATCTACACCTGCTGTTCTGTTCTCTCCCCCACCTGGAAAAAAAAAAAAAACCTCAGATTTCTGTGGTCTGAAAAAAGACCGAACCCAGGGAAAACATAGGGCAACAAATTGACACCTGATCTCTCACACACACAAAATGTGTAGCGCTTATAACCATAGGCTGTTGCAAAGACTGATCTCTTGCAGACAGCCCATAAACAGTGTGTAAACAAAGCATGGCATGTCCATCGCAAAGGGCTGGTGCGACGTGTCCCTGGATCGGCCTTGAGAAACATTGACACAAAAGCAAAGCCTTGAAAGAGATGCTGCCAAGATGTTGACTGCAAATGGATTTCCTGTGATGTTACTGAGATAACGGGGTTCGGTAGGTCAATAATGCACCAACTACAATATTTTGAGGGGCACACATTTTAAAATGGGGAGATCATTTTATTGAAATGGAGACCAAAAGGCAGCGGAAATGCTACGGACAGGGAGGCAGTCGGTGAAAAATACTTTGTTGGTTTTGCTTTCAGTTTTGGTACACTAATGACAGTGAACTTTTTTTTAAAAAGTTTCTGTTCCTACAGCAAGAGAAACTGCTTTGCATCAATGAATGAAGTCTAAATTCTTGAACAAGTTGCGGATAGGGTCCAGAACTTCTCCTGAGTAGGTCTCACTGAAATGAATAGGAGCTGCACAGGATTCTTACCTGCTGAACAGTGGAGGCTGGTGGCTCTGACGTCAATGGGGTGGTGTCAGTTGAGGATTCGCATTTTGGATAGATCCTTTAGAGCTCCGCCTGGTTCTGACTGAAACCTGGAGCGGATTCACCACCCACTGACATCAGAGCCACCAGCTTGCACAATTCTTGTGGTCTTTTGTTCCTAAATCTGGCACTGGGTCAAAGACAAGCCAAGAAAGCCATGACTTGGGACCTCATACTATGAGGGGCCCCTAAATATGTTGAAGATAACTAAGATCATAGAATCATAGAATCATAGAGTTGGAAAGAGCCTATAAGGCCATCCAGTCCAACCCCCTGCTCAATGCAGGAATCCACCTTAAAGCATCCCTGACAGATGGTTGTCTAGCTGCCTCTTGAAGGCCTCTAGTGTGGGACAGCCCACCACCTCCTTAGGTCATGGGTTCCATTGTCGTACTGCTCTAACAGTCAGGAGGTTTTTCCTGATATCCAGCCGGAATCTGCCTTCCTGTAACTTGAGGAGCCCATTATTCCGCATCCTGCACTCTGGGATGATCGAGAAGAGATCCTGGCCCTCCTCTGTATGACAACCTTTCAAGTACTGGAAGAATGCTATCATGTCTCCCCTCAGTCTTCTCTTCTCAAGACTAAACATGCCCATTTCTTTCAGTGTCTCCTCATAGGGCTTTGTTTCCAGACCCCCTGATCATCCTCTGCATTCTTGGGCCTGGCATTGTGAGAAAAAATCTTATGCCCCATGACATTTCTCACTTCAATTCTCCCTCTCGCTCTGGTTTCCATTAGGTACAATATGAGTCCCTCTCTCTCTCTCTCTCTCTCCCTGAACAATAGTAGCTTGGGGGCGGGGGTTCAAGCTGAGGAAATGACATTGGACTAGCTCCACCTTCCCCAGAGCCATGGCCCTGATCTGAATCCCTCCTCCCCCCTCCCCCCCCCCCCACTACAGCAGCATTTAACAAAGGAAAATGACTTCAGGAGATGTGATTACTGATCTCCCCTTCTTAGTTTTGATGTTCCCATTTTACAGAGGAGGACTTGAAGGAATGGCTTGGCCGAGCTTGCTTCCAGATGGAGAGCTGCTAGCACTATGAATCAGTAGGGATTCTTCAGTCTTTTCATCCTGAATGGATTTTCTGGTATAAGGAAAATGATGGAAGAAGTTCTAGGGAAAACACACGAGAGGGTTAAGAGTGGAAGACCAGGTCATCTAGACCCCCTGTGGAATTCTGTGAATGAGTCAGGAGGGCAATCAAATTGCACATCCAGCCACCCGCCTGACGACCCACCATGCACTTCGGGTCACGTGTCCTGAAGCAGGCACATTTGGACAATCCAGTGTCATGGAAACTTTTAAGGTCCAGAAAACCAAAGGCAGCCTTGTGCGAATGAGTCTAACGCAAACGGTCAAGCCTCTTGCAAACGCCGCTTTGCAAGTCGGGCACATCAACTCGCTGCCTGATGGGGTGATGCCAGGCCACGTGCCTCAGCTGACAGCCGCAGGATGCTCCAGGCCGGCATGAGGAGCATCACGGCAGAAACCAAGGCCCAAGATGCTCCCTTTCAGGCTCACACGCCACGGCTGCTGGTTGCCCTCGCCCGTTACCAGTGCCTGTTGACAGACAAGCCGGCATCTAGCAGAGTTGAGAAAGGAACGGAAGATTAATAGGCCGCTATGCAAGGAAGAAGAGCCCAAGGAAGGAGGGCTTTGGCTATGGGGCGGTATATAAATGGAATAAAATAAATAAATAAATAATAAGGAGGCTCCGCACAGAGACGACAGCAGCCCCCACCCCCCACCCCACCGCTTCCACCTGACTGGTGGTGTGATATTTCCCCATCGTCATGGGACGCACACGATCCCCAATTGTCTGATGCACTGGGATGCCACAAGCCAGGAAAGGACAGGCTGGCTGGTTACAGGGAGCACAGAACTCCCGTTACAACAGCTCTACTGGCTTCCGGTCTGTTTCCGGCCACAATTCAAAGTGCTGGTGATCACCTATAAAGCTCTGTACGGCTCGGGTCCAGGCTAGCTGAAAGACGGCATTCTCCCCTATGAGCCTGCCTAACATCCGTCTTAAACGGCATTGCCCAGAATTGGATACAGTACTCCAAATGAGGTCACAGTAGTTCAGAATAAGGTTGAACCGTTACTTCCAGAGGCTTGGAGACTGCGGTCCTCTTAACACAGCCGACAATCGTGTTAGTTTGGTGGCGCTTGCACCACACTGCTGACTCATGTTCTGCTTCTTATCAACTACAATCCCAAGATCCCTTTTTGCCTGTGCCAACCACATATTCCCCCTTCCTGCACTCATGCATTTAGGCCCGGAGGGCTCCCCCCCCGCCTCTCCCCCCCCCCCCGCCTCCTAAATGCAGAACTTTGCATTTCCCTCCTGCTGATCTTCGTTTTCGTTCATTTCAGCCCAGATTTCCATTCTGTCAAGGTTATTTCGAGTGTTATTCCTGTCTTCTGTGGTATGTGCTACACCTCCCAGCTGGTGTCACCGGCCGGCCGGCCAATGTGCATAATAAGGATTTCCTCCACCAGTTAATCTCAGGGTTGTTTCCTCTTCCTGCTGCAACACCACACAGAGCAGTGTCAGGTTTGTGATGGTCTGCTCTGGGTTGCAGCAGCATCTCTTCATCACGCCAAAAATCTGACTGCTCTTCCATTTTGGGAAATTGGACAGAACTGCTGAGCCTGTTTGTTTGTTTAAAGCAGCCTTTCTATCCTGCCCTCCTACCGGTGGTGTCCAAGGCAGCTACAAACATTTCTACGTGTTTAAACAGATGTTTTGCTTTCTCTCTCCTCTCCTTGCTTTGGACAGCAACAGGCAATAGCTAGTTTTAGTGCCTCAACAGCCTCGAAACATCTGTGGTCCCCTCTACAAGGATTCGCTTTTGCGCCCGGTTAGGCGATTATGCACATAATCGCTGAAGCGCATTTACACCTAATACCTCTGCACGAGAGGCGGCGAGAGGCGATGAAGCGCATTAACGGATGACCAAAATGCGCTTTACAAGTAGTTAATGCGCATAAGCGCTTGTTCACATAGTCAAAATGTGCTTTAACGGCCGGAGCAAAATAAAACTCGCGATTTAACGCGCATTCGATAATGCGCATAATCGGAGAGATAACGCGCCTCTACGCCCGATTTGCGCTCCGTTCTTGTAGAGGTAAAAAATTTTAAGCGCCTTGAAAGAGCTTTAAACCTCTCTTGTAGAGGCAGCCTTAGTGTCCTAGAGTGACCAATTAACAGTGCAATCCTATGCCTACCTACTCAGATCGGCCTCACTGCGTTCAAGTGGGGTTTACTCCCCAGGAAAGTGCCTCTACTCTCTCTGGAGACCCCCAGGTGCTCCCCTCCTTGAGGCCCCTCCAATAGGATGTGATTTGCTTTGTTCACACTTCCAGAGCAACCAATCCCAAGAAGCCAAGAGCTGCCTGCTCGCCCCCTTTCTGCGAAGCAAACAGCCACGTTTCCCAGCTTCCTCCAGAGTTCAAAGGAAAACAGAGCCACCCCCTGCGAAACACAGGTCCAGCTGCACCCGGGTGCTGACTGCAGAAGCCAGTCCAAGGCATTCATTCAACAAAACCTGTTGGGGAATGGAACAGGGATGGCAAAGACTACGCGTTTGGGAGTCTTGAGCAGGAGTGGGCCAGTTCATGAAGAAGCTGACCAGCTCAAAGCCAGCTAAATGGAGAGCCACTAGGTACAGGGGCAGTCTACCACTGAATACTGCTGCCAACAGCAGAAGAGAGCAGCTGTCTTGAAGTCCTGATTGGAGGCTTCCTGGAAACATCTGGCTAGCCACTGGTAGAAACAGGATGCTGGGCTTGAGGGACCCACCTCGGTTTGGTCTTCTTGCTTTAGCAAACAGAAATCTTGTTTTTCCTGGGAACTAGCTATTTTGCCATTTAGGGAGGAGTTTTCAAACCAGATTCTTTAAAAGAACCCACATGTCCATGACCAATTATTATGAAATTGCTACAAGAAATACATTTAGGGCTGCAAGCCAGTTAAAGGAATGCTAATCAGTAATGTGAGTGTTGCGGAATCTATCGATCAAGTTTGGATAAAGTTGTACGTGTGTAAAATCAAGAAAGAAGTGAACTTTCTTTGTGTTTAAATGATGCATTAGAGAAGAGGCACCATCATAGAAGAAAGTATCTTTGGTGCCTTAAAGACTAACATATTTATTATGGCATAAGCTTTGTTCATCTTTAAGGTGACATAAGACTTTATGTTGGCTTTGCTGTGGCTGCCGCTCTAGAAATTGTGTAAAATCTTAGAACAGGCATTCCTCCCGTGTGTGATAGATGAGAGAATGTGTCTTTTAAGAGGGTGCTCTTGCCCCACACAGTTTTCATACGTACTTGAATAAGAAATACTTTTCTGGAAAAAATTGTTGCTGATTAATCAGGGACACTTTTTAGTTGCTTAGATTTTAAATCAACAAATCTAACCAATTAATCAATTTACAGTGGAATCCTATACATGTCCACTCAGAAGTAAGCCCCATTAAGTTTAATGGGGCTTACTCCCAGGTAAGTGCTTATATAGGATTGCAGCCTAAATGTTCCTGCCCTACTTAAATACTTGAACATCCAAGGTTGTACTAACATTCCATATTTAGGCTTGAAACACACCAGGAACTTGAGAGATACCAGGTTGTACTAACATTCCATATAACTTGAGAGATATGTTGGTGCATTCCGACTTTGATCCAAGATATTTGAATACTTAAAATACAACTGCCTGCTTTTTTGGACTTGTTCTTTTGCAATTTAATCTTGGATAATCCAAAAACAGGCATCATGAATCTTGACCACATGAGGCAATCCCTTTGCCCCAGCCGACTGAAACTTAAACAGCACCCTAGCTCAAAGTATTCATCCGGAGTTCTGTTGTAATAATAGCTTGAGTAATAATAGCTTAGACGTATTTGTTATATTAGTGATAATAGCTTAGAAGCATTTGTTATATTAGGGAAGTTAACCCAATTGGGACATACTGAATTATCCTTGTTGTATATATAAGTGATTAAGTTGTGAGCATTTATTTGTTTGGTGATTGCAGGTTTAATTGGTGTAATCTACAACAGGTGACCATGAATGTGTTCAGATTGGAGTGTTCAGAGAATTTATTTAACAGTATGTATGTGATTAAATAACTTACTATTGTAAAATATTTTATTGTTCTGTGTCAGCATACATTATTGTTTCAAATTACATAGTGAGTATATATTCTATGTTGTTTATTTAGTGACACGCAGTCACTAGTACGCCTGTTGTGTGCCAACAGCACTCGTTTGCGGGTTCATTTACAACTGCAGCCTCCAGTTTTTTAAATGTGTAGGGTGACCATATGAACTGGAGGGCAGGGCAGTTGTAAAGAAAAGGGAATTTCAGCAGGCGTCATTTGTATGCATGCAGCACCTGGTGAAATTCTCTCTTCATCACAACATTTAAAGCTGCAAGATCTATACTGGAGTGACCAGATACAAAAGAGGGCAAGGCTGGTGTGATGGAGTTCTATATCTACTGTTGGTTTCATCATAGAATTAAGATCCAAGTTCTACACAAAGAACTTTTCCTTTCCTGGTTTCCTGCTACACAACCTCTTGGTGGTACTGTGCTATAGCAGAATACTGCAATTACACAAGTAGGAAAATACACTTTATTTCGCTTTCTGAAATACTACCCCATTTTCCCTGCTCTTAAAAAAACAGAAGTGAAACTGGAAGATCACAACGTTGTCTAAAGAACCTATAAACAACCATGAGTAAGGAATCATGAGCTCACAATAAACGCTTTGTGTAGAAAAGCTCCCTGTGTATGCTTATAGCCGTATACTAACATGTCCTGAACTTTTCCCCCAAGCCTCATTATCTCCCTCCCTTAATTAACGGTAACCAAGAAACTATTACCAGGAAGAGGTCCCTTGAGAAGAAGAACTACGAATTAAGCCTGCAAAACAGGAGATGAAGAGGATGGATTACAGCCCACACACCCACTGGTCTGCTTCCACAGAGGAACAGTGTCACTTGTGAAATTCTCCCTCCAAACAACTCGTAAAGGTGCTGGAGTCTTGCTGCCCTCTTTTGCCTCTGGCCACCCTATCCCAAATATTACTGGGTAGGGATGGGGAAGGTGGAGTTCCTGAGGAATTTGCCACTCATGAGTATACGGCTGAAATGGAATTGGAAAGCAGGTCTAGAACTGGATTGCTAAACTTTTCTACACACATTTTCCCTGCACATGTAAAGGTGCTTGAATTTCTTCCATAAACAGGTGATGCCACCATTTATTTATTTGTTGTATTTTTATACCGCCCAATAACCGAAGCTCTCTGGGGGTTTGCAAAAATTAAAACCATGACAACTATTCAAAATATAAACCAACAACAGTATAAAAACATAGCATAAAAATACACTATAAGAACACAATCAGGATAAAACCAAGCAGCAATGTAGAAATTAATACAGATTTAAAATACAGATTTAAAAAAGCAAAGTTAAAAACTAAACTGATAAACGGTGAAAATACTGAGAAAATATAAAGGTCTTCACCTGTCGACTAAAAGAGTGTAATGTAGGTGCCAGGCGAACCTCTCTAGGGAGCTCATTCCACAGCCGGGGTGCTACAGCAGAGAAGGCCCTCCTCCTGGTAGCCACCTGCCTCATTTCCTTTGACAAGAAGGCCCCCTGAGGATGATCTTATGGTCCGGGCAGGTACATATGGGAGGAGGTGTTCCTTCAGATAACCTGGCCCCAAGCTGTTTAGGGCTTTGAATAATAAAACTAGCACTTTGAATCGGGCCCCGACCTGGACTAGCAGCTAGCGAAGCTGGAAAAGGACTGGCGTAATATGGTCTCGTTGGCCAGTCCCTGTTAACAGTCTGGCTGCCCTGTTTTGTACCAGTTGAAGTTTCCGGACCGTTTTCAAAGGCTGCCCCACGTATAACGCGTTGCAGTAATCCAGAAGAGAGGCTATCAGAGTGTGGATAACTGTAGCTAGGCTATCTCTGTCCAGATAAGGGCGTAGTTGGTATATCAGCCTAAGCTAATAAAAAGTGCTCCTTGCCACTAAGTCCACCTGTGCCTCAAGTGACAGTTCTGGATCCAGGAGCACCCCCAAACTACGGACCCGATCCTTTAGGGGGAGTGCAACCCCATCCAGAACAGGGTGAACATCACCTAACCGGACAGACGAACCACCCACAAACAGTACCTCTATGAAAAGCGTCAGCTGATTTCTGCATATACCAAGTTGCTGTTGAAGGCACAGGAGCAGGCCCGGCTGGGGCTTCTTCCTGGCCAGTTGGCAAGCCTCTCTGCTCAGAGCCAGACCTCTTCCCGTGGGCCCATATATGATTCCCCCCTTTTCTATTTTTTTTCTTTTCTTAAAAAGGCAATAAGGATGACGTTCTATGACCTTCTGAACAAAAAGTAAAAGCCCTTGGATCATGTTGTTGATTTATATAAACACCCTTTTGCTACCACCAGAGGAAGCTGAATATTGCATAATCTTTGCCCTTTACTTAATGCTTATCAGAAAGATAAGAAAAAACTCGTATTGCAACGTTTAGCGTTTGTCACGAACATACCTTGAAAGCCTCGTATAGCTCCATCACACCAGCGATTTCGTGCACTCTCGCCATGCCTGGTGTGTGGATTTACAGCACGGTACTCACATGACGCCATACCTGTCCTGCTGACACCCCAGCTCTTCCCCAGCCTTTCCTAGAACGCTAAAAGTCTGGATTATTTTCCATAAGTGCATTTAACACGCCCTAAGCCTCCCTGTAGTTTTAAAGGAACTGGGGGCTTGAATGGATTGCATCAGGTCCTGGCAGGGAAAAGCGATCTCTCCCAACAGCCGGCTCTAAGCCTCAATATAAAACCCAAACCTTGCATCCCAGGCTCCAAAGCCTTTTAAAAAATCATGCAATGCCTGAATCTCTGCAGAGACAGGATTGTACTCCCTCAATGCCCCCAAAGAGACAGTTTAAAGGGTCCTTCCATTTTTGCCTGGGAGAAAGGCGGTCTGGGTGAAGGGCTCATCTGCCAGGACGTGACTGGAGGGAGAAAGAGAAGGGGAGGGGTGGACTGGAGCCGAAGAGAAGCAGCTCTTCAGGTGATATGGGATCATAAGCTTGACATGCTTTTGCCTCAGAGGTAAAAAACAACAACATGGAGGCAAACCAGGGCGGAGGTTTAGGTGTGATGGAGGTCTTAGACAGAGCAGACTCAAAGATAGCTGAGGCTTGCCTCCAGCAGAGAGGCTGAAACTTCTTCCACAATGTCCTACCTACTGACAAGTCTGTCTGTCTGTCTGTCCATCTTTTCCTCCTGAATTGCTCTGCCACAGTGAGCAAGACACGGATCACTCAAAGCAGAGAGGGTGAGGAAGGTGTTAGCCTGTGCTTGGAGAAGCTGAAGCAAATATTTGCAAATATCTAAACCTCGCCAACATTTCCCATCTCAGAGACGATATCTAGGCTGACCATATGAAAAGGAGGACAGGACTCCTGTAACTTTAACAGTTGTAGAGAAAAGGGAATTTCATCCAGTGTCATTTGTAGGCAATTAGTTCCTGGTGAAATTCCCTCTTCATCACAACAGTTAAAGTTGCAGGGGCCCTGCCTTCTTTTGTATATGGTCACTCTAGTATAGTGCCTGCACCTTTAACTAAATTAGGGTAATGTTTCTTTGCATCCTGTGAAAAACCAATCTGCTGTTTTCTGCTGTTATAGGTACAGGAGCAGGCCAGTCCTGTTCATTTTTAGTCAGTTGGCAGCCCTGGCCGCAGATACCAATTATGCATGTAACTGGACTGGCTCAAAACACCTTTCTCATTTCTTATAGGAAGCGAGCTCAGAAGACATTTTTTAAAAAAAATTTTAAAAGCCCAGTTAGGCACATGCGCAACTCTGAAAGGTAAAAGTCTGTGCTGAGAGGACCACGTCAGCATCCGCTGCCCCTCCCATGAAGAAGAGGCATGTGCTGATTTGCATGCCAGGCAAATGCAACCAGCTGAGAGCATCAAAGAGATGCATTCGTCCAGGAATGTCCTACAGCAACTGAAAACAAAGGCAGTTATACAAACACACGTAAAAGTTACATACCATCCTTGCATTTTGTAACGAACTGCTGCCACCTAAGGTATATCTGTTGAGACCAAAAATGCCCCAGGAGCACCATACAGAAACTGGGCCAGCTCCCCAACACACGGAGGTGGCCATTTATTCTACTATGAAACAGGAGAGGCCCAAGTTAAGGAGGGCACCTGTGCAGCCAGGGTTGCCCACCTGTCAAGGCCAGGAAGTTGAACTGATGCCAGCAACCCATTTAAAGTGGAGAGTGTCTTCCCAGTGAACTGGAACCGAACCCAGGCCTCAAATCTCTGGGTTGTGTTGAACCCTGGACATGACCAGCTTAGTGTAAGTGACCCCAGAAGCACAAGCACATCTATTATGGAGTATGCCTTTATACTTTTCTACAGCAGCAGCAGCTGAGGAGGTTATTTTGCAGAAAGAAAAGGGTCCCCCTCTCCCTTCTCCACCTTTAGAAAGACAGGGGCCTGGTTCGGATGACACGATACTCAACGGAGGGGGTGGGGGAAACAATCGTCAGTTGTGTTGCTTATTGTGTCATGTGGAGGGCAACACACAATGCACACACAACTGACAGTATGCTATTTGGGGCACATAAACAACGGAGAAAAACAATGGGCTTGCCCATTGTTTATCCCAAACCCCATTGTTTAAAGTGTCCTGTGGAGGGAACCCCTCTCTCTCCGTGGACTATTCCGTTTGGTCATAGAGTTCCTCGGCAGGGGCAGCCGGAAAAAACCCTGGCTGCTCCGATACAACCGGCAGAACTTGGGGTGCATGCTGGGATATGGCCGGAGGACTGAGGGAGGGGGAGGGAGGTGATGCTGCAACCAAGATGGATGCCGGGACTTTCAGCCGTGCGATGGGGGGAGGGGCAATGTGTGATGGGGGGAGGGGCAAATGTGTCATGTGCCAAAATAATGCACAGTCAGTACTCTGTTTACCCCTCCGTTGCCTAAAGTGTCATCCAAACTCAGCCAGGCAAAAATCTTTCCCAAGTAACCACCAGAGAAGGGGAAACAGATAATATCAGGAGAATGGGTTCCAAGACTAGGGATTCTCCTGCATTTGATTTGACTCCAAGTGCAAAATGCTTCTCACAGATGAAGGCAAAAAGTACAGCTAAGCTAGCTGAAATGTGGGACAGTTTGAAATGGCGAGAGAGTCATATAGAAGTTCAGATTATGACCTTGAATGGCTCCTGGGAGCGTCCAGAATTCCGGGAAGTCAGCAGCAGGCGAGACACGCCTGGATTCTTTTATTAGTCCGCTTCATCTCAATAAAAGTGTAAATAAGGATGTAAGAATTGCCTTGCTAGATAAGACCAAGGCCTGACAAACTCCGTGCTCTGTTTCCATCAAGCTGCAAATGAAGTGACTCTCACAGGTAGGGCGTGGCATCATAGCCACCCCTGTGGCAGCATCCCCCAATTGGCCAGGCTAGCTAGGAATGATGGGAGTTGTAGTCCAAGGGCAGTATCCACTCGTGGGAACTGCTGCTTGTGCAATGGGAACCCACTGGTTTCTGAAGCTGATGAAATGAGTGTAAATGCCAGGGTGGTTTTTTTTTTTTGTTGAGCGAAGAAGGCTAGAAGGGGCGGGAGGCAGATCACATCATGAGAGGGACCCGCGAAAATCCATAAGTGCCCAGGAATGAGTGTGCAATAAACATTCGTCTGATGATGCCCATGGAGTTACTGATTCCATTTCTACCCGTGATTTCTGTATCTTCTCTTATTACCTATAAAATATGCCTTATTGGCTGTATAATAATCTTTTGATTCTTTCGACAGGCATTAAATATAGGAGTGACTACCATAGCGTGCCCTGGATCAATTGTCATCAAATCCTAATTACATTGTACACCAACCATCATATCATGAAATGCCATTGTTTATCAGCCATTAAATGATGTTAAAGCTCAACAGTCAAATATCACATGCAACCAAATATTGATGGAATATTCAGCAAATGTTCAAAATATACCAAGACAATATTTGACATGGACATTCACAAAAGAAAAGCCTGCTTCTAAACCAAGGACAGAAATACATGCTGCCTTTTTTCCTTCCCAACCTCATTCCTGCGCCCTTAAACAGCTCCTGAGGAGCAATAATTAAATAGGTGAGATAAATGGTCAGGAGAAAGCTTCGTTTCAGGCTGCTGTTAAAGACACAGGAGCAGTGCCAATAAAACCAGTTTGTTTACACATGTAAAAGAAGGCGCTCAGCAAGGCCATTGGTACAGAGTGACCTCTGGTGTTTCACAGCTGCCATGCAATGTGCGACCTGCTATGCTAGCCAGTCTCACAGCAACACTCTGCCCATATTCATCATGCCACAGAGTTCCTGACATAGCACAGGAAACAAGGTTCAAGTTTTCCTCTGGCCTCCTGATGCTGAACATCTAAAACTTATGTTATTCTGCTGCTGCAGTAGTGTTATTCTGCTTGTGGCACATGCGTGCCCTTAGGAAACGCTGTATTCCTAAGCCTGATTGACATGGCTGTCCATCCCACTGAACTGACAGGAGCTACCCCAGGGCCAGATCTACGCCAAGCAGGGTATGATACTTTGAAAACAGTTTGAAAACTGTATATGGAGTATGTCCGGGCCCCAACAGTTGTCACTACTGTTATAAACTGTTGTAAAGCAGTAGTTTAGGTCCTGCCCAGAGGAAATGTGGCTAGGCACAGATTGCAAGGGTGTTAGTGTGGGGAGAGCTCTTTGGGAAGGCTGGTTTTCTGGCTGTGACCAGCCCCATGGATCTCTGATGAGTCTGCTCCGTAGAAATTTTAAACACAAAAACATCCAACAGACTATCTTCAATTCTAAGCCCTAAATCATTAACAAATACTAATTTTGGACACGTTTCAAATTTGTTTCAAAATTCCAAATTAATTTTGAAGCAGTGGGGTGCAAGACATGGCAAGCTCAAACAGTTTTAAACTTTAGATGGCTTTAAAAAGGATATACAGACGTTCCTCAATAGAACCTCCAGGGACGTTAGGGAAAAACAGGACGGGAAGGCTGCTTGTTGGGCTGGCTAGTTTTGAAAAAGAATGCTGGACTTTGGTCTGATGCAACAAAGCAGTTTGGACATCCTTGGAAAATCAAGGGAGACCCTATCCAAAACCAGACAATCATCCAACTGATGGAGCTATTTGAGGGAGAGAGGGAGAGAGAGAGACAGGATGCCAAATTTTGATCATCCCAGGACTGCACTGTGACATCATCACCCAGTTCACATGACACAACAGCCCATCATGGATTTACTTTGAGATGCTGTGGCACATGCTGGCTACCATTACGAATATGCAACACCCAAGTGGGGGTTGGGGTGGCTTCCCATGTCATGCGAAACTGGCCAGCAGGGTTTATTTGAGGATTAAACAACCCTCGCATAACCCTAAAACAGTCCATGGGTTATGCGAGGGTTGTTTAATCCTCAAATAACCCCTGCCAGTTCGGTTCACATGACCCGACAAGCCCAGTTGGGATTTGCATATTCATCATGGTGGCCAGCACACAGTGTGGCTCCTTGAGGATAAGTTAACCCATGATGGGCTATTGTATGCAAACCAGTCAATAAGTAGCAGCTGCCAACATTCTCGCTGTTATATAAAGTTCCCCCTCCCCATAGCATGAGATAACCCTTTGTGCCTACGATGGGGTCTAGTGGCATGAAAGCAGATGCCTTCATACATTCTTTAAAGTGCTACAAGACTCTTTGTTGTTTTTCCTGGCAAGGAGATCACTTTTAGCAGACACTTCAGCCACTGAGTTTGTTCTGTGGCAGGCTGGCAATATAGGGCCTCAGCCCAAGGAAACAAGTGGTAAGTCATCATCCTGTGGGAAGAAGGGAAACCAACCGTGTGCTGTAGCCGGCGTGGCAATTCCCTTCCCTGGCACAGTCCAGCCAGGGTAGGGTGACCCTATGGAAAGGACGACAGGGCTCCCGTATCTTTAACAGTTGCATAGAAAAAGGAATTTCAGCAGGTGTCATTTGTATGCATGCAGCACCTGGTGAAATTCCCTCTTCATTGCAACAGTTAAAGCTGCAGGAGCCCTGCTCTCTTTTGCATCTGGTCAAGAGGGAAGGGCTCCTGCAGCTTTAACTGTTGCGATGAAGAGGGAATTTCACCAGGTGCTGCTGAAATTCCCTTTTCTATGCAACTGTTAAAGATACAGGAGACCTGTCCTCCTTTTCCTGTGGTCACCCTAACTGCCAGGGCTCTGGTGCTTTCTCAGTCAGAGAGACAACACAGGTTGAAACGTCCTATGAAAAGGGACTCGCTTGTGATGGAATTGGGTCACGCTCCTCCCCACAGGTCCAGCTGGCCAAAGGCAGAGGGGCTCCTAGGCCTTTAAGAGCAGCCTCCTAGGCACAGGTGCGCTTCTTCCCAGGACACACCTGCAGTGATTGGGTGGGGCTCATCAGGGCAGCTGAGGGGCCACTGGGCCACTCTGCACCCGCTGGGCTAGAGGCAGCTTCCCAGTCCTGGCTCTTCATGGCTTGTGTAAGGAAGGGGCTCATTTCCACGCTTCCTAAGTCCCAGGTGAGCAAATCCCTCTGCAATAGCCCATGTTCTGGTTCCTCCATGGCAGCTGGTGGCATTCCTGTCAGCTTCGAGAACCCTCAAGCGATATCTGTAGGCTTTTCCCCCTGGGCTCACGGTGCCCTGCCCTCTGTCTCCCAAATTACCAAAGGAGAACTCTGCTGGGTCAGGCAAAGCTTCTGCTTCTAAAATGGCTGCATGAACGTCTCCATCCAGGTCCTAAGTGGATGTCTCAGAGAAATAGCGCAGGAGGTGTTTACCTCTAACGTTGGGAACTTGAAGAGACTGACTCTTAGAAGGGAAGCCATTTTCTATCTATCTTAGGGATGTCTTTATATTAGGGATTTCTATCCTGCCCTTCAATAAGTCCTTACAAATAATCAAAATAAGCATAATACTATTTAAAACGAAAACCCTAAAAGCAACACAGCTTAAGAGAGCCACACAAAGTCAGTAAGCTGCGCTCACATGGCCTGGAGGTTAAAGCCTGGGGAAATGAAATGGGCTTCACCTGGTGCTGGAACAGGCCAAGACGTCAGGCAGCTCTCCCTGGGGGAGCTTTTCACCTCATCTGGGGGCACCTGAACAATGCCCTTCATTGAAGGTCTTGGTAGATGGCCCTTAGGAGACAGGTACCCCGACCTGAAGCTGCGATGGGCTTTAAAGGTTGAAACCCGCACTTTGCATTGTGCCTGGAAATGAATTGGGAACCGATGCAGTTGGCAAAGCCCCATTCCCAGGTAACAGCCTCGCAGGGGGTTTCATGGCTCTTGCTTGCCTTTTTGTGTGTGTGTCTTCCTTTGAATAATAAAAAGTATACATGGCAGGAGTGAGGGTGTGCAATCTCTAGACACAGGAAAGCGAAACAGAGGGGGACGAGGGTGGAACTATCAAAAGGCTCCATGTTTCAACATTATATGGGGGAGGGGGTTGTCTTTATTACCCTTCTCTATTTGTCCATCCTGGCTCACAGCTGAACACTTGTTGAGCTCATTAGCAAGGAAGCTAATGTCTGGCAAGGAGGCAGTTTGCTCTTTAGCAGCTTCAGTTGAGCAAAGTTTGGAGGAGCTGAGATCTCTTATTTCCCACAGCTCACCTTCATTGTTAACAGCTTTGGTTAGATGCCTTGGTGATGAAATTATAAATGCAGGAATGGATGAACCAGCCTTAAAGTCTGCATTCTGTAAAGCTATGAAATACACACATGGGAAGGATGCATTTTCTAGAGTTTGCAATATAATTGGTCCCCCCAACAACTGCCACCAACCCAGGCTAGCTCACAAGTCTCGCAAGACAGATTCTACCTGCAGCCAGTGGTACCTCTTTTGCTCTTCATGGTCTTGTCCCTCATTATCAGTGGTTCTGCCTTGCAATATAGGGAGTGAGGATGGCTGAACAAGCACCTGGTGTGGAAACGCCACAGTTGCCTCTGCTGACCCCTCCACCTGAGGTTCTGGGCAAGATCCTGAGCGAGCAGTTTGGCCCTCTGCCTTTCATGGCTCCCATCACACGTATGAAGAGGAAGCCTTCTGGCCACTACTTTCCCACAGAGAACCGGGAGCAGGTGCTGGGACGGAGGCGCGCTGCGAACGCCAAAGAGAGAGAGAGGGTAAGCAGGCCACTCAGCTGCAGTCCCTCTCAGGCTCACTTACTTGGGAGTCAGCCTTCCTGAACACATTCCAAGTAGATGTGCCTCGGAGGAGGCCTCGTAAGAGTTTCTGAATGCCTTTACAACATTTACAAGTTTTACCGTGACTTATTGGAGGGACTGGGCAAAAAGTTAACCCGGGGAGGGACTGGAACAGAGGGACTGGCTCTCCAGTGCAAGGCTCATTTAAGACAATCGTGCTAGAAATTCCAGCTAATGGTGCACATCAGCAAAGGCACTTGCTAATAATTCCTAAAATTCTTCCTACGACTCCCCAGGTGTGTCTATGCAATCGATGGGATAGTAACCCATAAGTACACTTTAGCCTCTGATGCATTTACACGTCCAAGGGAATAAATCAGAGTTTGAAGTGGGCTCAGAGGCTGTCCTGGTAAATGCAAACATTGACCCGTAAATGAGTGTGAGGACAGGTCGCTTCTTGAACGCACTTGGTGTTTTTTGAGACATCCTGGTGAATGTCATGACTGAGTCATGAGGATTGCTTTTCAACACTTGTCCTGAGTATATGATAAATGTTGTTCTTTAATGTTGAATTCTGGAAATGAGGATGAAATTTAGTTATTTGCCACTTGAGTAGGCTCCAGACTTACCCATTTCTCTGATATTTCCCACTGGTCTTCTAAAAGCTCTTTCAGTATTCAACTTGCCATCAGCCAGAGTTTTTCTGGAATCAGTGGAAAGGTCTAATAATGCCAATTCACCCGGGACAGTTGTCAGGATAAAGTGATTATATAGCTCTATTGCTCTTGAACAGAGTTCTTATCAGAGAACCGAGTTTACTAAATGTTGACATTAGATAACTTGGGTAACCTTTGAAATGGTTAAATGTTGAAATTGCATCATTTGCCAATTCTAAGATTGGGTAGAAGCCGCATTAGACTTTGGTTGTGTGTGTGTGTACATACCTGCACTATGCAAAGTCAAGCTTAGGAACCTAGGAAGGTGCTTTATACAAAGGTCAGACCATTGGTCCATCTAGCCCAGTATTGTTGATACTGATTGGCCACAGCTCTCCAGGATTTCTGCCAGGATTTCTATTATTATTATTATTATTATTATTATTATTATTATTATTTTTCTATATCACCCCACCGCTGAAGCTGTCATCTTCATCCTTCTTAAAAGCTCCTCTGACTTTGGCCTTACCTGGCACTGCAAAACCTTCCTGTACAAAATCAGCACATTACTTGAGTATTATTAAGCATATTGCAAAGCAGGATTTGGGTTCTCTGCAAGATTTTAATGTTGGACCTTTAACGTCCTGCCACTCCTTTGAGCCACTCCTTTGGGGAAGCAGAAGGAGGATTTTGCAGATGCAGCCTTTTGACAGGTCTTATGCCCAAGAGCAACAGGTTTTGGGAGCCCTGAAGTGTTCGACTTCAGTTTGACCACAATCTGCCGGGCATTTCTCCTACACAAGCCTCAGATCAAGGCTGCTGTACAAGAACCAGGTAGCTTTTCCCAAATCAGTCACATACATTCTACCGACATGAAGTCTGCACCTCAAAAATATTAATGGCTGCAGAAGCACCCCTGAAGACCTGCCTTCCCAGCCCTCACTCCTAAGGCAAATTCCTAAACGCAAAGCCTCCATTCCAGATTAGTATGCCATTAACAGATAGCAGAAGTGAGCAAGGTAAGGTACAATTTGGTTTCAGAAATAGGTTAATAAAGGCAATGCAATAGATGGTCCTGGTTTAAAAAATCGAAGCCCGTAGCCAACCTAAAAAAAAAGGCAGAAGGCAGTTTATCTGGTTTGCAGACCTTTTAAATACAAAATTGTAAAGTTTTAAATTATTTTTCGTAATATTTGGAGGGGGGGCAGAGGAAATTTAGTGGGGCTGTGTCCTCCTAGCCCACCTCTGGCTATGGGCCCAGCCCCTTGCATTACTAACCAAAAGCCTTTGTGCAGCTATTTCGACTTTTTTTTTCTCGTAAGGAAAAGAAGGGAAAAACAAGGGAGGGATACAAATCCAAAATTGAGGGTGCCTCTACAAGAGCGATTTAAAGCTCTTTCAAAGTGCATTACCGATTTGACCGCCACATGAATGGAGCGCAAATCGGGGGTTGAGGCGCTTTTTCTGTCCGATTATGCGCATTATCGAATGCGCATTAAATAGCGAGTTTTAATTTACCGCGGGAGTTAAAGCGCCTTATGACCATGTAAACAAGCGATGCTCCGCATGTAAACACTTTTAAAGCGCGTTTCATACAACCGGTAATGCGCTTCACCGCCTCCCGTGTATAGGGATTAGGTGTAAAAGTGATTGCAAGAAGATGCGCATAATCGGACAACTGGGCGTCAAACCGAATTCTTGTAGAGGGGACCTGACATTCTCGGGACCTCTGGAAACATTCTGTGAACACGGCAAGGCAATTGCACAAGAGCCTCATCGGGAACCATTCTAAAGCTCTGGTGAAAAATGAGGGGGCCTTGACCGTAATCACCCCTTTTCTTTCCTAAACAGATAAAGAACTTGAACAGTGGCTTTTCCAAGCTCAAATCTATTGTGCCGCTGCTTCCAAAGGACCGGAAGCCCAGTAAGGTTGATATGCTTAAAGCAGCAGCTGAATATATTCGCCTATTGCGCTTGATTTTGGATGAATCTGGAGGGATTGAGGTAGGGACAAAATTGATATTTCAGTTCAGCTTGTCCCCGTACATTTCCCCCTAAAGAACGAAAACTTTCTCCCATCAAGGAGCACTTCTTGCACTAAGTGGTTTGTTGAGGACTGCCTGTGTGTTCGCCCAGGTTTTGAAGGTTCTGGGGCATCGTCAAGAATACACAGTTGTTTTACATGGAATGCTAGTAGCCCAGTGATCCATGGCTCTTAGGACCCTGGCTTCATTTGAACCAAGGCTGCCTTCAGCTGGGCAGCTTCTTGTGCTGCCCAGTGATTGCTCCTGCAATGCAAGCCATGAACGGCATTGCAAGTTTGTTGGGATAAAGCACAAACATATATCAACAATATATACAACACAATTTTAACTTCCCAATTTAATTTTTTTTAAAAAAAAACCTTATCTTTGGCTATATTTTACTTTGATTTTAAGTAGGAATCTTTAATAAATGATTTAAAATATAATACTTTGTATTTACAGGTTTTAACACTGCAGTAGAGCCTATTGATATTTGTGTTGTATGTATTGTTGATAAATGTTTATATAATTGTGAAAGTTCGTTTTACCACTGAAGAAGACAAAAGTTGAAATTTGTTTGGTATTAGTAAAGAGTGTGAATGGAAAAAATAGTTTTTAAATATTACAATATTGTGTTTTTATTGGCCTGATACATACTGTGTATTTGTTTCCTGTGTGTGTGTATATGTGTGTATATGTGTGTGTATATATAATGTTTTACCTAGACAGTAAAATTAAATACTTTACATTTTTTATTAATATTGTTATTACTATCATTATTATTGTTATATAGATCGTCACCAGTGTACCCAACCCAGTTGCTGAGCTTTACTGTTGTATTTCTAAGGGGTTGGGAGAAATTTCCTGTTCTGTCTAATCTGTCCTGGAAAACCTGACACATCCATGCTCCACTCGCATTCTGAAGTGGTGCCATCCAGAATTCTGCTTGCTTTCAGAACAACAACACCCACCCCCTTCAGTCTGTGGAAGGGTGGTGGTTGTTCTGAAAGCTGCCCTGCTACAAAAAGAAAACACGGCAGAGATCTTTCTACTTGAGATGTTAGGTTTTTATGTGCACCATCTTTTTTTTTAAGCTGAGGGAACATTAAAAAATAGCATTTCCACACCTGCAGCCCGAAGTCCGTGTTACATCCTCAGGCCAAACCACCTCATTCTGTGGCACACGTGTGCCCGTCCTTTTAGAACGATGTCATGCCAACGCCTTTCCGTATGTAACTATGTCATTGTTCTTTCTGGCTGGCTGTGGCCTTCTAAGCTCTTTTGTAAATTACCGGTTTTCCTTTCCACTTCTACAAGGTTGAAGACTCGCCAGACGATCACCCTTCTGGGCCCATTTCAGCACCAGGACCTCCAGAGAAGTGTTTCCTGGGAAGCACCGCATCACCAAGGTCCAGCTGTTACATGAAGGCAGAAAATGGCTTGGAGATGGTTTGGTCAAATCCGATGGTGGAGCCTCCTGTCTGTACGTGGGGGGAAATGATCCTGCCTGCCTACATGGGGATTGTAGAACTTCACACAAGTGGATAACAGGTAAGGTTTTCTCCAGTCTTTGCGTACGCTTTACGTTTGACCCCAATGCTGATGTAGCTTTCCTACCAACTGCCAAACTGCCTCAGAGGCTGGTAAATATATGACAGAGAAGGCTAGTAACTTGGGTATAACTTTTTTAAAATGAGAAATCCTACTCTGGTCTTGGAGATGGCACGGCACCCTTCACAATGTGTCTATTATGCCAGAGGTCACGCATGAGAGACCATGCAGCTTCCAATGTGGTTGGTATTCCTTGTAAACTGAAAGTGCATCCCAGAACCTTTGGCAAAATTTTGGTTATTCTTTCTTGTTGGGAAAAATAAAATAAAAAACAAGTCCCTTTATGTCAGACTTCTTGTAGTGGAGTGGGAATCACAGAATCATAGAACAGTAGAGTTGGAAGGGGCCTCTTGACAGCCTCTCGTGCGGGGCAGCCTATCACCTCCCTAGGTCACTGGTTCCATTGTCATACTGTTCTAACAGGAAGTTTTTCCTGTTGTTCAGCTGGAATCTGGCTTCCTGTAACTTGAGCCCACTATTCCGCCTCTTACACTCTGGGATGATCGAGAAGAGATCCTGGCCCTCCTCTGTGTAACAACCTTTCAAGTATTTGAAGAGTGCTATCAGTCTTCTCTCCTCCAGGCTAAACATGCCCAGTTCTTTCAGTCTCTTCTCATAGGGCTTTCTTTCTAGACCTCTGATCATCCTCATTACCCTCCTCCGAAGATGCTCCAGCTTGTTTGCATCCTTCTTGAAATGTGGTGTCCAGAACTGAATGCAATACTCAAGATGTGGCCTAACTGGGGTTAACATTCTTCAGGAATCTCTCTGATGTGAATATTTCAAAACAAACATGAAAAGGTGGTTCTATGGGAACATGCCACCCCACCCCATTTAAGATACTTCACCCACTAGTCAAAGGAACATTTTCTTTCCCTCCCAGCAGGCCACAGCTGCTAATTATATAATCCTGTCTCCATTAGAAGGTTTATATAATATTTTTGTTTTCTTACTGTATCTTGTATTTTTAACGTAGTCCCTTGTTTTGATATTTGCTCTGTAAGCCACCAAGAGGATATTCATTGATGTGAGGCAATATACATCTAATAAACATAATAATAATGTCTGTATTGTCTTTCAGAGTCCCTGTCATGGATGGATGCATGCATGCATGCATGCAGGAACTTCTCTTCAAGACTGAGCACTTTGAGTCTCCTTGTCTAATGGGCCTTTCTGACTCCTCTTCCATCTGCACTTGTTCTGTTTAAAAGATATAAAGCTGTCACATGAACTATTCTTGTTTTGCGTGGGTAGTGTCTAATCTCTGGACCAAAATTCATTTTGGACAGGGAAGTGCTTCGCAGAGATCGCTACAAGGTTACACTTTTAATGTGATGTCCACTCCCATGGCTGGGAATGAAGGTGTTCTGATGAAGCTTCAGTTAAGAGATAATCTAAAATAACCTGTGCTACTCTTACAGATACAAATGTTCAGTGTTTGCCAGCTGTCCTCCTGGGATATGTCCCCAGGAAAAGCTGGTGTAGTTCACACTGAATCCCTGCAGCTTAGTGCTCCATTCCTGGTTTGCTATTGGAAACGGTTCCCTCGTTAAAGCTCATGCAAGCGCTCCATTCAATATCTGGAAGCAAAACCACCATGGAATATTGACCTCTTCCTTAGGAGCTGGTAAAGACTACAGGTGCTGTTCCAGAGTGCAGGTGGGACATGTCAGCCAACCTGCAGATCAGCTCACCACATCCCATGCCTTGAACTGGCAAATGGAAGCGAGGAAGGGGGGTCCCTGCTTCAGAAAAGAGCTACAGTGGGGGGGTGACTGGCTGGTTGAGTTCCAGCCTTCTGTGAGAACTGGCTGGTAGGCTCGGGGCCCTTCTTACAACGTGTGATCCGGCCTCAGGGCAGCTTATTGGCTGGCCGCCAGGATATCTATTTTAGCTGTTGTCTTTAATTTTATTTACAACATTTCTACCCACCCCTTTTCATAAAGGAAGCTAGCATTAATTAAGACAACATTTTAAAAAAGTAATAACTATCAAAGAACAGAGACAATCCACATGACCAATCGCTTAAAGACTATAAATAACATTTAAGCAACAGCCTCTGCAGCAGCAACAAACTAACAGTACCAGGGTGGAGGGAGGGAAGCCAATTGGCCAAGAAAATCAATACCTGTAGACCAAACGCCTTCCCAAAAAGAAAGGGCTCAATCAGGGAGGCGAGGCCCTCCAGATGTTGTTGGATGGCAGCTCCCAGGAACCCTAGCCAATGGTCACAGATGATGGGAGTTGCCGTCTTAGCAACATCTGGAGTGCCCCATGTTGCCCATCCATGCTCTGAATGCTGCAACAGAAGGCCACCAGAGAGGGTGCAAGACGAGGCCTCCTTAGGCAGAGAGTTTTAAAGTGGGGGGCGGGTGGGGAGACTTGTAGCCGCCCAGATGTTTTGGCCTACAAATCCCACCCGCCCTCGCCAACGATGTGGGATCACATGAGTTTTGGCCCTCCAGATGTTTTGGCTTACAACATGTCCATCCTTGTTGTAAAGCATGGGTGCCACTACACTTACGAGCATCTACCTGGTACCACCCATGCATTGTGTGGGAGACACAACAGAGCCTCTGTTCATAATCTTAATTGATGAGCAGCCTCGTTTGGGAGAAGCAAGACATCCTTCACCCATCCCGGTCCCAAGCCAACATCCTAAATGGGGCCCAGAATCAAATCAAAGCCAACAGAGTTGTTTCAACAAGGAAATCCGTGGCCCTGATACTTTCCCTAAGATCTCCAGAATGCATTAAACCAACAGAGATAGGCCTGTGGTTGCCATGAAGGCCAGAAACCGTAGAGCTGCTCTTGCTGAGAAGGACACAGCATGGGTGTTAACATTTCTGGAATGAGCAGCCAGGATGGGGTTGCGGGGTCTAGATAAGGCTTTTATTGTGCCATCAGCCTGCTGCAGTCACAGAATTTTACACGGGGTCCAAATGACTGCCTTCCACTTGTTACCGTCTCACTGCTTCTTCCATCTTTTTTCTTAGCATGGAAAATCCATTAAGGAGAAAAAGATGGAATAGTTGCACAATGCCTTTTTGGCTGTTAGTTCTAGGACCCCTCCATCTGGCAACACCCCAGGACAGTCCAGTGCCACAGCTGAGACCAGCTCTATTTGCTCAGTCAGGAAGATTTCATTGGTGCAGCGGCGATACCACAAACACACGAGAAGGGGACCATTAGCTTGATGCCCTAATTAAACAGAGGTTGAAATCGTGGAGGTAAATCAGGAAAAAAAAGTCAGTGTGATGGAGCCCTTTCTCTCTCTGGGCGTCATAAGACGGGGGGAAATCGCATTTCCTTACCGTTGCTTCCCCCCTGCTTCTGTCCCATGATACTTCCTCTTTCTTCAGACACGGGAAGAGGAAGTAAGCAATGATCACAAGGACCATTCAGTGGCCTTTTTTTTAGCATACTGCTTTTCCTGCACACAGCAGGAAACGGTGGCACTTTTATTTTTATTGTTTTAATCGGATTTACCGGAGTTGTATTCGTTGTGGAAAGAAGGCCAAAAGCAGCGGGAAACACATGGGAGGCGGACAGCATCATCAAAAGGACTTGTGAACATCTGTAAGTGGGCAGTAACAAGCGTGCAATAAAACGCTCCCCCCCCCCCCCGGCAAATTGCTGTAGCTCACAAGGGCGTTCCGTACATCATCCTGCTGTTAGCAGGCCAGGTGTATTCAGTCCAGCCTCTTTGAAAAGGTGGCTGCATTTCCCAGAGTAGCTTAATTTGAAGGTCATTAGGGAGGAGGGGAGGGGGCCTCGCTGTGCCCTAGCATCTCCGTTCCCAGTGGGATGGATCTCACCTTGTTAAGAGGCAGCCCAAGCTCTGTTCCAGCAATGGTTAGAAAAAGCTGGTGCAGCAAAGTGAGCTCTGCCGCAAGGTGGCAGATGTGGGACATGATTAAAGGTGGCCAAAAAGGAAGTGGGCGCAGCCCCACTAGAATTCAAGCCCCATGGAAAGGGATGGTGCTCTTGCGCTGCAGCCCTTCACGTCAATGGGGCTTTCAGTTGCAAAAGACAGCGTTCCAGACAGTGGGTTGTGTCCCAGTCCCATGTTAATTAGTTAGGATGAGGGAGCGCAGCCTTTGAGACTTCCCAGCTCAGATCCCAAGGCATCTTTCTATAAAATATTTCTGTACTGCCCATGATGATGATGATGATTTATTGCATTTATATACTGCCCCATGGCCGAAGCACTCTGGGCGGTTTACAAAAATTAAAAGATTGAACATTAAAAAGTCAATATACAAAAATTTTAAACCATAAACCAGCTGATATTTAAAATATTTCAAACTTTTAAGCCTGGTCACAAAATGATCAAAATGGATTCCAGGCAGGTTTACAGAAATTTGTATATTTAGGCTTGAGACTAAGTACTTTACTTTGTGAAGTGTGCACTAAATACGATCATGCGGCTGAACAAAGAAACTTTAGATCCCAAAAAATCCATCCCTCATTCCCACAGCTTACCCACATACCTGATTCATGCCGCATGAGCTGCTTCTGTTCCTGGTATTCCTGCTGTTCCTGGTCTCAAAACGCCGTCCAGTTGGGTGCCCCAGAACTGCTTCCTTCCCCCCGCTGCCCCTCTACTCTGCAGGCCTGAGTAGGCCAGTTTTCCCCTACCTGGTGCTTTTCAGATGGTTTGGACTTCACCTCCCATGAGCCCTAGCCACTGAGGGAAGGGAATCATTGAGGGTCCGTTGCCCAAGGTCCTCTGAAACCTGGAGCTGGCACAGTGGCCTAGCACGAATTCTGGGAGCTGAAGCCTCCTGATCTACACCAAGCAGGATACAACACTTTGAAAACATTTTGAAAACTGTATATGGAGTGTGTCCTGGGCCTCAACAGTTGCCACTACTGTTACAAACCATTTTAAAGCAGTAGTATAGATCCTACCTTGCTCTTGCCTGCTCCATGGAGCAGGACCTCCTGCTTGCTGTACCCCATCCTCAGGGGCCCTTATTTGGCAAACAAAGACCAGGCCCCCAGCAGAGACTTTTCCAGCACTTTCCCAGATACCCCTACGGTCAATTTTTGCACACCTTTCCTAAGCACTGGCCAGCTGTACTTCTTGACGGGAAGGTTTTCCTAAGGTTTAAAGGATTTCTTCATCTCTCCTATAGTAGCCTTAAATCTTTGAAATTCTTTGCTTTCATATTAAAATTAGTTTTTCTTAAATAAAAAAAAATTAATAACATAGAACTGTGTTAGCATTACCTGGACCTCCTAAAAGTTTTTTTTAAAATGGGCTCCTTCAATGTTTACTGCTATAGTTTCTCCTTCCAGAGCTTGAATTAATTTTCTTAACTGTCTTTTGAGAGCTGATCATTTAGAGATGCGCAGCTGTTCTTCTCAAAAGTTATTTGCAGAGGCCAGCCCCATTGACTTACCCAAAGAAGCCACAGGGAAGTGTGTACTGGACCACGGGCCAAATGCAGCCCTCCTGGGGACAGTATCCATCCCTCGAGGGTTCCCCAGATGTCCACACACCCCTTTCCTGGCCACACCCCATTTCCCTTTGTTGGGACTATTGTAACCTCATCTGTAAATTACTGGAAGGGGGTAGTGTTGCAGTTAGTGAATTCATGGGCATTTTGACCACAGCTAGCCTTAGGATCTCTATAGCCTACGATGTAGTTTCCTGTGGTTTCTTACTTTTGCTCCCCACCCCCTTCCTCTCTCTTTCTGACTCCCACCATTGCTGGGAGCACGTGTGTTTGCTCTCTGAGGACTCAAGAAACTCTTTCTGAAACTCTATGCTGTACCTACATTTTATAGGCAAGAACTTTTGTGAACAAATCCATAGATGTGTGTGACCTCTTTTTACTTTTATATAAGGTAGCCTGTGTGCATGTGAGACTGGTAGATGCTCAGTCTACTTTGCCTTTTTGTTTTTCTTCTGCTGCTAATTGCCTTCTAACAGGAAGGCATCATGACTAAATAATCCCATAATCCCCGAGTGTTGATTGTTTGGTGATGTCTGTGCTTTTGTGGCTTGTCTCTCCCTTGCCCCATTCTAAAAGTTTGAAATGCCTCTCCTAAGGCTAAGGTACTGGTGGTAAGAGCTTGAAGTTACGATATGCTGGTGGTTTTGGAAGTTACCCCCCACCCCACCCCAGAGCTTCTCTGGAACTGTGCTTGGCCCTTGGGCTTCAGGACATTGCCCACGCCTGCTCTCATAGTTGAATCCTTGCTCTGTTGCAACTTTCCATCCTCCCAAGTGCATCCTCCCTTTCCTGAAGATGCCAGCCTGTAACGTCATCACACTGGAGGTTGAATGCACATCTGCCGCGACTTTGATCCACTTTTTCAGGGCTGGACTCACTCAGGGCAAGAGGACAGGATGACACGGACGACGTCATGCTAGTCCAGCGCTGAAAACGTGGATCAAAGTTGCAACGGATGTGCATTAAACCTCCAGCGTGATGACGCTCTGACTCTTGCTCTTGGCTGTTAAAGCAGTATGGGCGTGTCTGGGATAGAACAGTGGATGAAGGCGGAATGGAATCACCAGCAATTTGTAACACGGCAGGTGGGGCTCAGACAGTGATCCTTGGCGTTAGATTTGGGAGGTTACAAGGCTGTCTGCATTTATGCAACGTTGGAGGGCATGCCACCATCCTCTACCCGCTCCCATAAATAAAAATGGGGGCACCGTTCTCTCCGTTTTCTGAGCTCCCAAGAAGTGAACACAGCACTCCCAATGAAGTCTCAGGTCTCAGTAGGGTGGCTATCGATTGTTACAACTATTTCAAGTTGCATTAACTAAAAACTGTACCTGATCGTTACTACAATGCAAAATGGTCTTAGCATTTTGTGCCACAGAATCAGACTCTTGGCTTGCATACAGCGGACTACTCACTGTAACGTTTATTAGACATTTCTTATAACACAGTTGCATGTTGGGAGCCCACCCTCAAGCCTAGCTACCGGTACCTTCATCTGCGCCTGTCCAGCTCGTCCTTTCCTTCAGCTCCTCCTCCGCTGTTGATATTGTGAGTTCCTTCGGGGAAACCTGTTTGTTCTTTAGGGAATTGTAACTTGCTCCCTGTACTAAAAGCACTAAACAATGACCACTACTAAATAATAATGATAATAAATGACAAAAACAAATAGGGCTTCTTACCTCACCCCAGGATTACTAAAAATTCATTTCCCTATCTAAACCCTAAACACGTATATTTATTCATTTACAGTATTTGTCACCCAACTCTTTGCCGCCTCCCCCAAGCCTCACAGAGCAGCTGACAAAGACCCAATAATTTTACAATCTGAAAGGCAGGGCACCAAAGGAAGAGGAATTGGGGTGGGGTGGGGGGATCGTAGAACAGTAGAGTTGGAAGGGGCCTCTGAGGCCATCGAGTCCAACCCATTGCGGAGGAGGAGGAGGAGGAGGCGAGGCGGGGCGAGCACGTCTCCGGCACCCTTTCTTGATGCTTAGAGGTGCCCTTCCCGGCAGGGAGGAGTGAGGTCAGCGCCCTGCGGTGGGTCCTCCTCCGGCTGATGTGGGAGCGTCCCCTTGGGGGCGGGGAGGCAGCCCCCTCCCCACCGCAGTGGCCCTGGGTTCCCTGGCCGGCGGCGGAGGTCTGCGGTCCCGGGGTCCCGTCCGTGGGAGCTGGGCCTCCCTCCCTCCCTCCCTCCCGGCAGGCAGGCACGAGGCGAGCTGCTCCGTCTCCGGGGCCAGGGCGGCCTCCCCGCTGGCCGTGCTGCCTGCGAAGTGAGCCTCCCTGCCCGGGAGAGTCTCACCGCAGCCCGCCGGGCCGGCGCTCTGCCTTGGCCGAGTCCCCCTCCGACGGCCGCCGCCGCCTCGCCTAGCGCAGCCCCTGGAGCCGCGGGACGTGCCCGAGAAGCAGCCGGCGCGTCGCACCCCGGGAGAGGCTCGCCGGCTTGGGGCGGGTCGGTCACGAAAACGGATCGCTGCGTCATTTCCCCCCCACTGCAGCCGCCGCCGCCGCCGGCCGGCGGAGAGCGCGCACGGCGCGGGAGGCAGCAGGGATAGGGATGCCGCCGCCGCCGCCGCCCGTCCCTTGCTGTTGGCGCCGTCTGCCGGAGGGGGGCGCTCGGGGCACGGAGGGAGTCGCCCTTTTGTCGTCGGAACCGGCCAGCCGCGCAGGTTGCGTGCTTGACTCCCTCCCCCGCCCGCCCGCCCGATGCTCAGCCCCGCGCAGCTTCGCCGCTCCGCGCGGGTCTCTCCAGGGCTCCTGCCTTGATCGGGGTGCAGAGGCGCGAAGGTGCGGGCAGCGGCGTGGAGCAGCCGCCCGGTCACGAGCCCCGCGGGGAGCATCGTTGCGTGATGCGGGCGGAAGGCGCCTCCGAGCTGCTGCTGCTGCTGCCTTGACTGCCGAGCGAGGAGGGACCGGCGGGCGGCTCCTGCTGCAGATGACGGGAAGCCGCGCCTGGAAGATGCTCTGAGGGTAAGGAGGCATTTCGGCACCGCCGCGCCTTCCAGCCTTTGCAGGCTTCCGTCGCATAAACAAGGCAGGCTGGTTGCCGCTATTAGTATTATTATTAGTAGTAGTAGTAGTATTAGGCCCAGATTGCAGCCGTGAACGGGTGTGAAAGATGCACCCGCCACCACATTTTGCTGACAATATATTCAAAATGGGCTGTAGTGTGTGTATGTGTGTGTGAGAGAGAAAGAGATGAATGGGCTTACTGCTTTCTGCCTCAGCAGGTAAGTGGGTTCATGAGAGCACATATGATGTATTAGTGTTGGGATTTTGTTGTTGTTTTCAAATCTGGAAGAAGAATATATGGTTTTGTACTCCATGATTTCCATCAAACCTGTGCTTTGCAACAGTTGAAAAACAACCACTCTCACCCAGAAAACCGTGTGCTGCAATATGGCAGAAAAATGGGGCAGAATTACCTTTGGCTATTCCTAAAATGTCTGCGTACTTGTGCATATCTATGTATCCATCTGTAAACAAAAATATTTCGATCTAATTTGGATGCTGTAGAAATGCTAGGGTGTTTGATCTCTGGGAATTCCTCCTGTTTCCTAGGTAGCAATTCATGCCTAGATATTTGGCAACAGAGCAGGCTCGTTGTGGTGTGCTTTGAAGTCACGGAAAATGTGGCTGGCTTTTGAATGTGTGTCCTGTGCCGTCCAAACGACCTATAAACCGCTTTGTGTCTGTCAGCAGAGTTGATGTCCTCCTCTACCTCCATCCTGTGTGCATAACTGGGAAGGAGGATGGTGTCTCCTGGCCGCTCCTGGGTCCCACTCAACCTGGGCCTGGCCTCATCTCTCCTGAATGTCCCTCCCTTTCTTTTGTCTTCTTCCTCCCTAAGCAAGGCATCCTCTGTGATCAGAAGGGCTGCACGCATTGGCTCACCCTCGTTCCTGCTTCTCCCCTCCTAGGAGGTGTTATGAGTCACAGTCCCTCCCTGCGACTTAATCTGAACATGCTCAGTACACCGAAAGATCTTTGCTCAGTCCTGAGCATCACTTTCAAAACAAGCCAATTTCTCTTCCCTGGGGTAGTTGCACCTGGTGGTTGTTATTGTCCTCATAATTATCATCAGTGCTCAAATTGCAGGGGGCCCAGGACCTCCCACTTTTCATGACGGGCCCCCTTAGCTACTGTTTTCAGAATGTTCTTGGGAGGGGCTTAGTGGCCCTCTCCCACCATCCCTCTCCGTGGCTGAAGAGGACGGTCTGGTCTCCACCTCCACATGGCTTTGTTTACTCTGGCTGTGAGATGTACTCATTTGACTAAGGGGGGTGGGGGTGGGAAGAAGGGTGCCTGGCCAGCCCCCACCCCCCTTAGCTACTGTTTTCAGAAGGCTATGGGAAATGGCATCCTTTGACTAAAAATGGAAATGACTCTAGGGGTGGAGCATGTTGGTGTTAAATGAGGCTGCCCCTACCTCCCCCCCCGACCCCCAAAAATGTAAGCACTGGTCCTTCTCCTCATCCTCTCTATGGCCCCATGGCACTTTTCAGAGTAACAGAAGCAAACAAGGGAAGCCCAAGGAATTTACAGTCGAAGGGCCAAACTTGGCAGGATGCTGAATGCGTTACGTCAAGTGGAATCTATGAATGGTTGTTGCAGGTGGTCCCCAGTTTTCTTTGGATCATGGCACAAGAGGAGATGAGTTAACCCTTTCCTTTCCCATCATGGGCCTAATGCGCCGCCCCCCAGCTGCTTCACTGTGGGAGGGAAGAGGCTCCGTCGGCATCAGTGGGAGCTTCCCTCCCCGCAGATTAACGGCAGCTTCAGGAAGGCGATTTTCATTGGGACTGTAGTGCAGGAAGAGAAGGGTCCACCAGACCTCCCTGTGCACCGAAATCCCAAGGAAAACCAGGGGCTGCACACAGCAGCTCTTTCAAGGGCGCTGGAAGGGACACATTTCACATCATGCGAAGTTTGGCCATACATTTTGGACGTGGAGGAAACAATGTGGGGAGGGAGAGGCAATGGTGACCTGCAAGGGAATGTGAGCCTAGGGTGACCCTATGGAAAGGAGGACAAGGCTCCTGTATCTTTTAACTGTTGCACAGGAAAGGGAATTTCAGTAGGTGTCGTTTGTATACAAGCAGCAGCTGGTGAAATTCCCTCTTCTTCACAACAATGAAAGCTGCAGAAGCTCTACTAGAGTGACCAGATACAAAAGAGGGCAGGGCTCCTGCAGCTTTCATTGTTGCGATGAAGAGGGAATTTCACCAGCTGCTGCTTGACATGCAGAGAGAGCCAGTGAGCGGCTAGGCTTGAGCATCTGCTGAGACTCCTTCTCACTGCTACCTTCTATCTGGCCAGAGCAAGAGGCAGGTGGACAAGCAGGTTGTTCTTACTTGTCCCTTTTCCCTGAGTAAATCATTTCTTTAGCTTGAGAAGCTCGTCTTAATTGCCAGACATATCCTCGCTATTGTAGGCTTTATGTTCCGATGCCCTACATGGCTTAGAAAAACTGCATCTCTTGTTTCCATGGTTATGTTCAGTTTTAAATTCTAGTTGATCCAAGAATGTAATGAACAAGTTTCCAGAATCTCGCTGCTGCTTTTAAGGCGTGGCTTCTGTATCATGTGCAGTTGCATGATCTTTATTATCAAATAACAGAATGAGAATAAAAATAGAGATCAGTGAATCCTCTGAGGCTCTCCTTGGCTTGGCACAGTGAAAAGGAGAGAGAAAATCCCAAGATGTTAAAAAAAAAAATCCAATGTTTTATTCCTTTTTGGATAGGATCCAATTTTTTTCAGGTTTTCCAGTCACTCCAAATAGTGTCATAAAAGACCACCCCCTCCCTTCCCTTCCTCCATCATTGGTGGTACAGGATCAAAAATAATAGCTTTGAGTGCCGACAAGATGGAGGATCTGTTGGTCAGTTGCCAAACCAGTCTGGATTTGGGGATCCTGCCTGTTCTGGATGGGATTGCCCCCCCCCTCTGAAGGACCGGATTTGCAGTTTAGGGGTGCTCTTAGACCCAGCATTGCTCCAAGAGGGCCAGATCAGGTGGTTGTTGTGTCCAAGTGCATCTTTGTTCAGCTTCAGCTGGTGTATGAGCTGGGCCTCTTCCTTGGGAAGGTAGGTCCGACCACAGTGATCAATTCCATGGCTTAATCACCTCTCAGTTAGACTACTGTCATGCCCTTTATGTGGACTGCCCTTGGAGAGCGTTCAGAAACTACAGATAGTGCAAAATGCAGCAGCCGGACTGTACTCTGGTATGTGCTTTAGAGACCATCATATATCTCTGATCTTGAACCAACTGCACTGGTTTCCAGTTTGTTTCTGAGCCTGATTCATTGTGCTGCTATTGACCTATAAAGCCCTACAGTTCTTGGGGCTGAGATATCAGAGAGCCCTTTGTGTCTTCACCTACAAGCTTGCCTATAATCTGCGATCTTTGTTAGAGGCCCTTTGTATGTCCTACCACCAAAACAGGCTAGGTTATTGGGTACATGAGACAGGGCCTTTTCTGTAGCAGCACTCTAATTTTGGTATGTCTTGCTAATTTTTAGACAGCAAGTAAAAACTGCATTGTGTTGCTGGACAATTGATGGATTTTAATATTGTTCTGGTTTCTTTCAAAAATGATCTGGTTTGGCTTTTATTCTGTTGCGATTGTATTGTATTGTTGTTTTAAAGTGTACATCACTTTGAAGGTCCTGGTGGGCAGAAAACGATGTATAAAACATTTTTAATGATCATGTCTGGTTGCACCTCAAGATCCATTGGATCGTTCTGTCTCGCTGCATTAAAAATGCAAAGCTGCAGAATGGTGCTTCAAAATTCCTTGGGGGTGGGGGGAAAGTTGAGCTTTGATTAAAAATGCATAAAGTTTTAAAAAAAGGAAAAGTGGGGACAGGGGGGCTGGAAAGCGGATGTGGATGGGAAAGAGGCTGGTTTTCTGTTACAGAATTATTAGGGCTCATTGCTCAACAATCCCACAAAAACAGATATTGTGGATTTAGGCTGCTGTGTATCCATGCCCTAAGACTAGAATCATAAAATAGTAGAGTTGGAAGGGGCCTCTAAGGCCATCGAGTCCAACTCCCTCTTCAATGCAGGAATCCACCTGACAGATGGTTGTCCAGCTGCCTCTTGAATGCCTCTAGTGTGGGAGAGCCCACCACCTCCCTAGGTCATGGGTTCCATTGTCATACAGATCTAACAGTCAGGAAGTTTTTCCTGATGTCCAGCTGGGATCTGTTTTCCTGTAACTTGAACCCATTATTCTGCGTTCCGCACTCTGGGCCGATCAAGAAGAGATCCTCCCCCTCCTCTGTGTGACAAACTTTTGAGTATTTGAAAGTGCTATCATGTCTCCCATTAACACCATTAATAGCAGAGTAAATACAAGGAAAATGTGTATCGCCATTGCTACACAGGGTGGGTTATCCCTCCTCATTTCAGTAAACCTGGTAGCTGTCCTGGATGTTAAAACAACATACAGGAATTTGCTCCAAGCCAAAGCCAATGCAGAAGGCATTCTAGCGCCTTTCATTCAGCTTCATCAGTTTGCTTCATTGCAAAGGCCCTCCTAGCACCATTTCCCAGAACGCCTCCTTGCTCCAGGCAGAAATGTCAATTATTCCTCTAGCCCTGGTTTCCGCTTCACAAAACCAGCAGCACAGGTCACAGGAGCTTTCACTCAGAGTGGTAAGATACACACAGGTCGTGTTTGACCTGCTTTAATAAACGTATTGGATCTCAACACTATCAGGCCATCACTGCCAAGTTCAAGAATTAGTATTGAGGCTGCGAGGACCAGCTGGTCCATGCAGAAAACTGAAATATCATCAGGGCTGAAGATTGGGGGTGGGGGGGAGGAGGAAGAGACGCTGCTGGTCCCGTTTCAGACTCTCTCGTAATCCTGCTTCCTTGCTTCTGTATAATACATGAACTCATACATCAATATGGAGTGGGAACCTAGGCTAAGGGAATAATTGACATTTGTGCTTGGAGCAAGAAAACATTACATGATGCACTAGAGATCTTTCAGAACTGGATCCTTTGCTTTGTGCTTGTGCTAAGGGTGTCCTTGTGCAGGGCAGATGCTACCAAGCTGCCTGTGTGACAAAACACCTCATTTAATGTTGTTTTGGGAGGGATTTAACACCCCTTTTTACATAAGGATTTGGAGACGCGGGACTAAAATCACGTTGGGGCTATGTCAGAAGTAACGTGCTGACACCAGACCCCGTGAAGCCAGGATGCAGAACTTTTCCAGGGGGTGGAGCTTAGAGACCAAGGGCCAGATGCGGAATCTGGCCTGTGGGCTGGAGATTCCACATCCTTATGTTGTGTCCTGCCTCTGTTGTTGGGCACTGGTGAGATCAGGGCTGCATGGTTCTACTATGTGTCAGAGCTTTACCAAGGTTTTCGGCAAATCCAGTTTCTCAGGGAGGCAGGAACAGGACACTGCTGCAGAGGGCAGGGGCTGGAAGCCAAACAGGTGTGTCCGCACATTGCTCCAACAAGCAGTAGATCAAGAGAGACCTGAAGTAGGGTCACTGCTTCCTTTAGGCTGGTTGGCCTCACTGCCACACTGACTGTGGCCTGTTCTCTTAAAGGGGACTGGTCTGTTTTAGCTGCCTCAGGGTGCAACCATTAGGGGGTGTCTGGCATGCTAGCTGTTGTGAAAGGCATCGGCTTTTGGTTTCGTTGAAAGAAAGAATACTTAAACGGTGAACTAAACAACGCCTTTAATTCAGGCTAAACAAAGCTGTGCAATTCAGCTCACACTTAAATGAAGCAGGATAAACGAAACGTTGAAATTAATAATAACTAATGAACTAGCTTCTTTGTCCAGTCTCTGTCTCTGAGGTCTGCTTGCGCTTTAATCTCTCTGACCGGCGTGGTCTGTCTCTCATCTCTGTTCCCCTCCTCAGACGCCTACGTTCCTTAGCGTCTTTTAAATTGTTCTCACCCTCTTCCACAGAGGATACGGGCGTGGTTACACCTGCTGGAGAGTCAGTGAGATCAGTACTCATTTCAGAGCATTGATTCTCATCAGCTGGAAGAGAGGGACTGTGAAGTGCTGCCTCTTCAGTAACAGGATCCGGATCAAACTCAAGATCCCTGTCTGCTTGTGCTAACCCTTCTGACAGCTGCTTCTCCTGCTCAGAAACACGAGGGTTACACACAACATCAGCCTCATCATAGTGTGAGTCTGAGGATGGCAAGGAAACATCCTCTGGACACGGGGCAAGTCCCTGGGATCTTCCAGGAGAACTGGTTCCTGGGAAGGAAGAAACCTTGGGATGCCTTTCTGTAACCCAGTTCCTCGCCATGAACCATGAACTCAAGAGGACGCTCTTTTGAGGACAAAGAGTGGATTGGGAGTGTCTTGTTTGTTTAATCTTTGTACAGTACCTGGATGAGTTTAGGCACTTTATAAATAATATTATCAGCCCCACTTTCTACATGTACGGTCTTTTCAACCTCCCCAATGATCCACTCATTACTTGAGCATGTAGGCAGATAGGATTATATTTGAGCTCATAAAGTTACACCAATTTAGAGCTTTTAACCCCTGCGTGCACAAAGTATTGTGTTGATAAAAACCACGGGGTGAGGGAGATCACATCGACTACAGGCACTCCAGGGCATAAAATATAAATAGAATAGACATTAGACCATGGTCTGGCTAAGGACCAGCACCCATGTACCTCAGCTGGATTGCACCATGGTGGCCAGTGTTCTGAGCATTGCCATCTCTCTATTTCAAAATGGCATGTTCCTTTGGGCATCTTGGCCAATCCGGTCAAGTGATTACTTATAGTGTAACTTGCAGATTGAGGACCAGCAAATGGAGAAGTAAGCTTTGAATCAAGGAGCTCAGGAAGAACTCTTGGTCAAAAAGACAAAAATGTCCTTGGCTGTCACCACTGTTGACTAGAGGACATATCTGATTGCCTGAGCATGTCACCTAATGGATGTTAGATTTAAATGAGACCAGCATCGTATGGTCACTCCATATAAGAGCCATGATGAGACACTCATCTAGCAACACTAATTTAATCACATGTGAACAAAACACACACTGCTTTATATGGACAAAAGCAAGGATCATGTGATTTAACAAAAATCCAAGTGTATGCAAAATCATTCATGCATTGCCTCTGGTTTGACACTCCTGGGGGCATCTAACAAGTGGGTAGGATAGATACTGTGTTTGAAAAGTGAATGGGTGTGAGATAGATAGCTGCCCATCCCTGCTGCTACCAAGGGCACAATGGACTTCAGGCTCATCAACCTGCTCTCAGGGCCAGTTCTAATTGATAGATCACTGGGGTATCCGTATGTATCCCGAGTGGGGTTTCTCCATCACAGCTGCTTCTGCCACGCTTAACATCTGTCACATCTGTCTTCACCCTATGGGCATCTCCACCCCTGGAAAAGGAGGCATCTTCTCCTTTCTGGAAGGAAATGGATATTTTGCAAACATCTTTAGAGATGAGAGGTCTTATTCTTCCCTGATGAATCAACATTAACAGCTAAGTGGATTTTGCCTGGTCTTTTGCCTGTTTTTTGCAGTTGTCAAGGATCAGAAGCAGTGGTGGTGAGGCATTCTGGCCACGTGAAGGGACTGCACTTGAATGTGAAAAATTAACAGCAACGATGTTCATGTGATTGCTACACCCCCTCCATTTCCCCTTTGTCTCCACAACTCCCAAATTGATCTCCCTGTGCCCCATTGAGCACAATCTCCCACTCCCTCTAATCTGTTTTTATTAGATCACAATATATGTATCGATTTTTCTTTCTATCTTATGTAACTGACATTTCAGAGACAAACTGCAGCTTCACTTGGAAGCGTTTGCTATCAAGCAGGGAAAGAGACTGGAGTCAGGGCAGGTCCAAGATGTGTGGGGTGCCTGAGGTGGAAACGCCAGATGCTGCCCTCCCCTCAGCCTGGGAAGTGCTCTTGCACAGCTCCCATTCACTTCAGTGGGGCTGGTGCGGAACCTCCTGTAGAAGGGCCATACCTCAGTGGTAGAGGCGAGAAGGTTGCAGGTTCAATCCCCGGCATCTTCAGCTAGGGCTGAAAAACTCCTGCCTGAAACCCCAGAGATCCACTGCTGCCAGTCAGTGTTGACAGTGTTGACCAAGGGGTGGACTCATCGGACCAGTTCGTGCGATTGAGGCTGGAGAAATAAGGCACGGTGGCTTATTAACCACCCTGCTATTGTGCGGACCAGGTCAGTAGCTTCCTGTCTTTCCAGTTGTTTTGCCACATATCCGTGGTGTTCAACCTGTTCTGGATGGGGTTGCACTCCCTCTGAAGGAGCAGGTTCGTAGCTTGGGGTTCTTCTAGAACCGTCTCTGTCACTTGAGGCTCAGGTGGCCTCGGTGGCACAGAGTGCCTTCTACCAACTTCGGTTGGTGGCCCAGCTATGCCCCTATCTGGACAGGGATAACCTGGCTTCAGTTGTCTATGCTCTGGTAACCTCCAAGTTAGATTACTGCAATGCGCTCTAAGTGGGGCTGCCTTTGAAGACGGTTCAGAAGCAGTAGCTTGTGCAAAATGCAGCGGCCAGGCTGATAACAGGGACCAGGAGGTTCGAACATATATGACCAACTCTGGCCCGCTTGTATGTATGTTTCTGAGCCCAATTCAAGGTGCTGGTTCTAACCTATAAAGCCTCTCTTGGCATATAGGAATATAAAGCCATACAGGCTCGGGACTACAATACCTGACAGAACGCCTCTGCCGACACGAACCTACCCGTGCACTATGCTCAACATCTAAGGTCCTCCTCTGGGTGCCTCCTCTGAGGGAAGCTCGAAAGGCGGCAGCAAGGGAGAGGGCCTTCTCAGTGGTGGCCCCCCAATTATGGAATGATCGCAATGAGCCTGCCTAGTGCCAACATGGTTATCTTTTCGGCGCCAGGTCAAGACTTTTCTCCCAGGCATTTAACAGCATGTGTTGAATTGATCCCAGATATATCTTTAACTTTGGCTGAGAGCTCAAAGTTTTTTTTAATGTATGTCGTCTTTGTATGCTGTCTGTTTTACTTTTTATGATTTTACATTTTACATATCGATTTTTAATGTTTTAATCTTTTGTAAACTGCCCAGAGACCTTCATCTATGGGGCGGTATAGAAATGTAATAAATAATAATAATAATAATCCAAGTCAAATCTGTCCAACTCTGGTGCACAGTATCTGCAGCCTCAGGTAGTGGCCATTCCTTGCCTCATAGATGTGCCATCTATTTCACGTTCCTATCCATTCTGTCTCCCCACCCTCTTTTCTATCTGGTCACTCTGGTATAGCTCCTGCAGCTTTAACTGTTGTGATGAGGAGGGAATTTCACCAGGTGCTGCAGGCCTACAAATGACACCCACTGAAATTCCCCTTTCAATGCAACTGTTAAAGATACAGGAGCCCGGTCCTCCTTTCCATAGGGTCATCCTACTCATGATGCCCTGTCCAAATGCAACAGCAGATGGGACTCCTGGGTTTTGAGTAGCTGTTCCCTCTTTTCCCCACAACCATTAAAAACGAGTGCAGGAACCTTGTTCTCCTTTGCATCTGGCCTCCCTACATATGTGATTCATCTCTTGGTACCCCAGAGTATGGCCCTTCATGTTTGAAGCTGCCCTCAGGGGCTTTGACACAGACCTGCAGAAACTCAGCGCTCTGCTGGCCATGTCTATGGCTGCATTCGGACAACACATTAGTCAATGGTGGGTTGAGTAGCCAACTCACAGTTGGTTATTTTGTGGTTGGTTGGGGCTGGCGTTGAGTGGACTAATAGTCAACCAGGCTGTTGACTGACACAGCCCCGCCCCTCTCCCCACCCTCCCTCCTCCTTCAGTCCTCCCAGTTCTATCCCAGCAGCCTCTGCAAGTTGCACCAGTTGTAGCAGAGTGGCAGCCACCGCTTTGGTCGCTCTTGCCACCTGCCTCTATGGGTTTGTGTTTTAACCCACTCACCGCACGCCATTAACACACTCACCCCTCCACACAGCACTTTAAACAACTGGCGTCGAGCTAAACAACTTGCAAGCCAGTTGTTTCTCTCAGTTGCTTATTTGACCGGAATAGCATACCGTCAGTAGTTTGTGAGTGGCGTGTTACCCTCCACACAACACGATAAGCAACACAACTGACGATTGTTTCCCCCCTTTAGTTGTTCAGTGTGTTGTCTGAATGCAGCCTATGTGTAATGAATGTTCTAGCCTAGAAGTTCCTCCTTTGATTGTGTCTCAAGAGAGGGTAGTCTGATCAGATCTTTTCATTAGTGCAGTCTGAAGTAAAATTGCTTTCCTGTATTTATTTACTTTATTTAGAATATTTCTTGGCCGCCTTTCAGGGCAGAAGCCGTCCCTGAAACAGTAGCCATAGTGGAGTTAAGAAGTAAAAGTTCCTTGGCCAGTGAAGATAATAAATTGTACTTGATGCTGCAGTGTTTGAATGCGCTGTGCTGATAATGCTGGGTAAGGAGAGAAGATGGAGGCTCCCATGAATAAGACATCACAAAATCCCCCCCCAAGTGGGGCACCTGTGATCAGCGTTGTCTTCGGGTGGCAGGGAGTGAAGTGATCTTGGCTCCTTCTGCTTTGACCTGTTGTGAACTCATTGGAAAGCGCTTGGCCTAGAGGATTACCCTGTACTTGTGCAGCTCCTCTTCATTTCAGTGTGGCTTGTGCAGGAGACCTTCCCAGTGGACTGTGTGGAACCAATGAGCCTAATAGTTCTGCCTCACGTCTGCGGCCCATAATGGTGTTCAAAATCTGCTCCCTGAGCCAGCTCCATCTGCTTTGTGGCAGGGCCGTCTCTGCCAGAGCTCTCAGACTGTGCAGTGCAGGTCTCGGGCCAACCTTGTCCAGCCTGGTATGAGTGCAAGCACTTTTCGTGAGCAATGGATCCATTTTCCCACTGTCACCCCGCCCCAATAACGTGGTGTCTTTATTTGGGCTCATTTGTACATCTTGCACAAATGTGTAGGGCAGAAGAATCTGTTCACTGGGCTTAAGTGAAATCACCAAGTCTCATCTTTGTCAGGTGTCAGGTCCATATCTGTTTAGCTTCAGCAGCGCTGTGGCATCAGACCATTGCCAGATCATTTGTGGCAACTTCTGCTGATACACACTTGTTTTTGCACAACTTCTTCCATAGTTTTCTTATTGTAGAAAATCTGTTAAGGAAGAAACGACAGAAGAGGTGCCTTCTGATTGGTCATGTTATGAGCCCTCCATCTGAAAGCACCCTGAGCTGAGATTCCCCTGTCAGCATCTAGAAGATCTTGCAATCTTGGGCTTCCTTCACTTGTTAGCCCAAAGTTCCTCAGCCGTTCTTCCCTCACCACTTTCTTCTTGCCAGCAATGGAAATTTCCCCTTCTTCTCTGGCACAATGTGCTATTTTGAAAGGATTTCTCCATATTCGGAGAATGGGCATCTAAGTGGCAGATGAGGTTCAATATAAGCAGGTGTAAAGAGATGCTCATTGGGGCAAAATAATAATAATAATAATAATAATAATAATAATAATAATAATAATAAATCCCAACTTCACACATATGCTGATGGGGGATCTGGGCTAACAGTTGCTGACCAAGAAAAAGATCTTGGTGTTGTGGTTGATAGCTCGATGAAAATGTCAACCTATTGTGAAAATCTCAACCTGCTATGAAAATGGGAAATTCCATGTTGGTCATAAGTAAGAAATGAATTGAGAACAAAACTGCCAATATCCTACTGCTGTTATAAAATCTGTTGGAATACTGTGTACAGTTTTGGTCACTGCCAGTAAAAAAGGATATTGTACATTTGGAAAAAGTACAGAGAAGAGCAACCGAAATGATCAAGGGGGCTGGACCAATTCCCCTATGAGGAAAGGTTACAGTGTCTGGGACTTTATAACACAGGTCCCCTCTAGAAGGATTCGGTTTGGCGCCTGGTTGTCTGATTATGCACATCTTCTTGGAATCGCTTTTACGGCAAACCACTGTACGCGGGAGGCGGTTAAGCACATAACTGGTTGCCTTACCTGCTGTACGAAATGCGCTTTAGAGGTGTTTAATGCATAATGCGCTTTGACGGCCGCAGTAAATTAAAACTCGTTGGGGGCATCTGGTTGTCTACTGTGGGAGCAGAATGCCAGATTAGAGGCCTTTGGTCTGATTCAGCCGGGCTGTTCTGATGTTCTTAAGTACATTCCCTACCAACCTTTCCTTCTGCCTATGTACATGTGGGCTCCTTGACCTTAGCTTTCCAGAACCTCTTTCCTGGCCTCTGCCTGCCTTTGTATGAAGTTAGAATCCCAGCTAAATGGGACAGCCTTGTTCTATCCCAGAAACTGTTACGTTCCATGAGCAACCAAACATTCTGCAGATTACAGACCAACTCAGCCAAAGAGTGAGGCTTCTTCACCACAAGGGCAATACAAGACAGATTAGAGGGCTGGTTTCTTTCACTACTAAAACCTGAATCCCACAAATGTTTGTCTCAGCCATAGGTATTAAAAGTGGAGTTACTTACTGGTTCCAGTCAGCAAGCTCAGCAAGCCCAATGCCTGCCACACACGCACCATAAATTCATTTCAAGTTTTCATCAGGCTCTGTGTCCCTTCTCCTATCTCTCTTTCAGAAAGCTTTTAGCCTGCTGTGTATTAAATTTTGCACAATGAGGTAGGAGAATCCTCTGGGGGCAGAACTGATGGGATTTGTGATAGTCCCCGGGATAAAGGGGGGAGATGTGATATGCATACATGCTTGAAAGCTAGAGTGTCATGGAAGAGGGATCTCCAGCAGTAGCTCAAGCGCTCAGCAAGTTATAACCTAAAAGGGTGTACTTTTTATTATTGAGTTACACTCACTGGAAGCCTGGAGTTGTATGTAATAATTCAATTGCCCTGCATTTTGCATGCAACTGGATATGAGGGAAGGCCCTGCAAGGAGTGGCACCGGGCAGGGTGCTCTTATTCTGTCTAATTAAAATATGCCCCAACTGATGGTTTCATTTCACTGGCACTGTGCCAATGGGTTTCTGGGTCACCTTATTTGCATGAAATGGAGGAGGGTTGCAGCTGCTCCCCTAATCCCTGTCTATAGCTGGGCTCTGGTTTCTCCTTTATTTAAGTAAGTCTTGCACCACTAAAGATCTTGGTCGGCTGAAATCATCTTCAAAATCAACTTCTTTCTTTGAATGCTAAAAACACAGAGTGAAGTTAGACAAGAATAAAACAGACAAGATATTGCAGCTGCCAAACGATTCATTGTAGCATTTTACACATGTCATGTACGCTCTCTCTTCATTTGCAGTTATCAAATTAATGCCTGAGAGGAAATACATGAATATTAAGCAGGGTATCCAATTTGCACAACTGTTGTTGTGATGGATGTCCTGGTAACGAGCATGAAGCTGCAGACCTTTGTAGAAAAAAAGATGATGTAGGCATGAAACGTCGCCACTACCAAGACCCTTGCCATTCCATCACAAATAAAGATATTTTGTTACACACAACTAAACAGAAATGTTTCATGTAGGTACACAGTGGCAATGCAGCACCTCAAATCATGGTGCTTGGGGGGTACCAAGGCATTTCTCCCTCCCCTCAAGTGATTGTCCAATGTAATCCAACAACCACATCCTCTCCAACACTGCAAAATGCTTTGAGCTGTCCCTCACAGATTATACACTGCTTCCTCTGGGGTCTGTGGAAACTTCTCAGTTCCTGCAAATTTGCACCTTATTTATCAGTTTCGTTGCCTTAAAACCAGGTTGGATAGTTTTGATAAATTCAGAAAATGAAAGTATTTGGATTAAATTATTTCTTGTACCTAAATGTAAAATAAAATGCACTTCCTAGAAGGTGGTAGGTGTGGTTTATGGAACAGTTCTGTAAAATAGTGCTGCTACACTTTTAAGAGGCCACTCTTTGGTTACGTTTGGAGTTGTGAGTTGTTATGTGCAGGTGGCTAAGCACCTTAGGAAATAAGACTGGAATGCCTGCTTTAGGCTGACCGTGCAGGGCACCTCCTATGTGTGTACGAGATCCTGTTTTCACCGTATAATGGCAGAGCATGAACAAAGAAACCAGACGTCCTCTTAATAGAAGTCATTTCCTTGATCTGCAACAGAGATATACAGATGTATATGAACTAGAAGCAAAAGCTCATCAGGTGGATTTGCAAAGTTTCTTTGCTGCTATTGTTTACCCTATATTTAGAGGAAAGATTTTCTCTAACTATTTTGGTCTACTTTGTATATTAACCCTGTCTCTAATTGATAGATTGCCTTGACAAGCAATCTCTGAAAATGGATGGAATGAATTAAAATTAAGACTAATGACTTTCAATAAAGCTGACGTACAAACACTTTGATAGACAGGAATGGTATATACCCTTCTGTTCTTGGGCAGATCCTGCTCATTTCAATAGATTGTGTGCAGGAGAAATTGGATTGGGTTGCGGGAGAACAGTGAATTGTGCCCCAGACCACAATTCATGACATACCAGATCTACTACCTGAGGCAGCTGCCTCATCTCTTCTCCTTTGGGTAGAAGCAGCATACTAGGATCTTCTTACCAGGCAATGAGGGTATGAGGGTGAGTCAGTCATATTTATATGGAGAAGGGACTTCTCCATGTTGCTACTCAATTTTGGTATGGGATTTCCTGAACTGGGAAGTGGGTTGAGTTAGGGGCTGGAGAAGACAGATCCTTCTTTCTGCGGAAGGTTCTCAGAAGTCTTCCTGTCAGCAGAGAGAGGAGTTGTTGTTCTGATCTAGAATGGTCATTCTTTGGTGCACTGTGATTTATTTGATATGGCTTAATAGAAAAGCAAGAACATAAGAAGAGTTCTGCTCAATCAGGCCAAAAGTACACCTTGTCCAGCATTCTGTGGCCCTCAGTGGACCCTCCACATGTTTCCAGGAAACCCACAAGCATGGCACAGGGACAATAGTCCACGTAGCTTACCAGCATCTCATATTTTGTGGCATGCGATCTTTGAACATGGAAGTTCTATATAGGTAGCCACTCCTCCCCCGCACAAACGGGTCTAATCCCCCTTTCAAGCCACTTAGGTGAGTGACTATCACCACATCTTGTGGGTATGGCTTAATAATGTGTAGAAGGACTCACTTTTGTCTGTCCTTAATCTGTTGTATTAAGAGAAGGAGAACACTTCTCTTTTACTACACCGTGCATAATTTTATAAAATTTCAGTCGAACGTATCTATCAGCAGCAGTTTTCTTTGTGTTTAGTGTGTTTCTGTGCACCAATTGCATAGAAAAATGGGCAGGGAGTGAGGGGGCCAGACCCTCCCTTCCTGTGCTTGTAAGCCGTGGTGGTGGTGGGGTTCTGCTCATCTCGCCTGTTCACCCTTTTGCCAAAACTGGACGTACACCATGCTGTTTCAATACATTTGTATCCGTTCCATGTTCAAACAAAAGAACATCAGAAGAGCCCTGCTGGATCAGACCAAGGGTTCATCTAGTCCAGCACTCTGTTCACACAGTGGCCAACCAGCTGTCGACCAGGAACCCACAAGCAGGACATGGTGCAACAGCGCCCTACTGCCCATGTTCCCCAGAAACTGGTGCATATAGGCTTACTGCCTCTGATACTGGAGGGAGCACATAGCCATCAGGACTAGGAGCCACTGGAACAGTCACTGTGACGTCTTCTTTGTCCCCCAAATATACCTATAAAAATGTAAGCCGCCATGTTGGATCCATCCATCACTCTTGTGTCCACTGGAGTACGGAAGCCCCATGCAGCATTGATTCCTCCTCTTCCTGGCCTGGCAATATATGGGAAGCGATGTATTCCAAAGTGTGTGTGTGTAAAGATGTACCAAGATTCCCCGATGCAGCCTGAGCTATAGCTGAAAGGCATCATGGGGATCAAAAGCAGCAGCAGCGGCGGCGGCATCCCCATCCTTGAGGCAAGAGCAGCTGGATAAATAATAGCGTGGTACGCAGGGACAGTGGGGGGTGGGTGGGATGTCTGGCTGTGCAAGGAGGATGCTTGCCATACTCTGTAAACTGAAGCAGAAAATATATGTATCTCTTGTTTGCCTCAAACATCAAAAGTTTGGGAAACATGAGGTTAGTCTATGGGTGTAAATGTTCCTTTCAGATGAGGATTAATGTGTGTATGATTCTGGTACTGAGAAGACAAGTGTGCGTTTTGAATATAAATGAATAAAGGTTAATAATCCTTTCCAGTCCCGGTGGCTCTGTCATATCTCTGGGGATTGGCTCTTGTATCCACAGGCAGGCAGGCAGGCAGGCAGCCTCTCTCTGCCCTTGTCAGCTGCCTCCCGCACATCCAAGTGACTCTTTCAAATGCCAGGATCAATGTAGTGGGGGAAAAGGCCGTTCAAGCGCAAGGTGATGTATCAAAAGGTAATTGTGCCTCTGGAGGCGTGAAGCCCACAGACCTCGCTTTGTGCTTCAAGGCCTCCCGGTGCTGAGGCAGCCTCTCCTGTTGAATTGCTACTCCTACGTTACTCTTTTGTTAAACCTGTTGGCCCAACAATGTGGCTGACTCCGGAAGATGAGGACGCAAGGCTGTGGGGGCTGCTTTTTAAGAGTGTGTGTGTGTCCGTCCATCCATCCACAGGAGGAAGGCAGTGCTCAAGAGATTGCATCTGCATTCTTACAGAATTTTAGCACCAGAATGAACTTGCTTCCCAAAATTCTCCTCTGCAGATTTTGATGTTGAATCTTCTTCAGATATTTTCTGAATATTTGAAACTTTGCTGAGTTTTCTCTTAATATCTTGTATCTGTGGTTTATATCTGCTCGTATTTGATTTTAGTATTTGACAGTACCCACGAGTCTGAAGGATTTGGATTTTGAATTACAATTTTGTATTGAAAATGTGGATTCTGACAAATAGCACAATATTTGCTATTTGATTCAGCTCTGAATAATAAGAAATTGCATGGACTGAAGGGGCGTATGTGATGTGTGTGTGTGTGTGATGCCCGTGACTTCCACAGCAGTGTACGGCTGCAGTGCAAGCTTCTTGTGTCTGCCTATTGGGCAAGTCGGTCCTTGGTATCAAATCAGCTTCAAGTCTAAGGGGCCGTTTTGGCAGATTCAGAAAGCAAGGGGTTGCTGTGCAGCCATCAGAACTCAGTGCGGGGAGCACCCACTGATTTCAGCAGCAAGGGCCCTGGAGGTAGGTCCCGTGAGAGATGCCCCGGCCCCTGACAGCAGTGGCAAAGAAGAGGGGGGGGTCTGGCTGGCAGGGGCTGCCATGAGGAGAGGGGGGCTGTGAATTCGAGTGGAGAGTTAGGAGCTATCTGAAGCACCTCACTAGCAGGGACCACCCTGGACACTTCTGTCACGTTCAAATGTATTTATCTTTTATTACAAATGTACAAAAACATACACAAAATACAAAACTACCCTTATATCAGGTATATAAACACAAAGTAGGAAAACTGGGGCAGGCTTCCACATGTGTATCTGAGGTGGAGATCGACAATTCCCCCTCCCCTGGCTGCTCTCCTCCCCCCCCCCCCCCAATATTGAAAGATGAGAAGAAAGAGGTATTGTGTTCAACATGTACCCCTTGGGGTGGATAGAGGGCTTCACTGTTGTCTCTGGTCAATCCGGTTTTACAAGCTTTGGAAGTACTAGAACACCTGTTGAAGCAGAGGTGACCAGGAGACAAAAAGTTGTGTATGAGAAGGGAACTGATCCCTGTGTCTGGCCACCTCCAGCATAAAAAAGTATTATCAATATTGAGCTCTGGCCTGAAAGCTCTCAAGAAGAGTTTAGCCTAAGGAATCAGTTTGCACCTCTTCTAAGCCAGCTCTGTCTCAGAGGTGCAAATGTCGCTTCCAGGAGCTACACCAAACACCAAAGAGCTATTGGTTTAATCAACTGCTGCTTGGCACTAATCCCTAGCAAGTTCTAAATATAAGTTCCTGAATACATTGGAGTTCTGTTGATGGCTGATGGCGTGAAGACTCACGAACACCACCATCACGTGCACAGGAAAAAGAGACCATGTGCGCGAAAGTGCTTTTGCTACTTAATGTTCATGCCGCTGTTTCCTTCTCCCGTCTGCTTTTCACATGAAGGAAGAACAGATTGGTTGAGGCATCTTGGTACATTTTTAATAACTGTCTGGCAAGCTACATGGGGGAAAGCACAGTTCCAGCCTTCTGCATATAGAAACCACACCTTATCCATGGGAACCTGTAAAATCAGATTTTTCTCTGAAATACACCTGGGTGGGTATTTATACGTATGCAGGTGTCGCATCCTGCCTCTTTTGGTGTATGCTACCTGCTAGCATCTCAATTCTCACTTACACCCCTATAAAACCTTGCAGCCTCTTGATGTTCTCTTTCCACACTTTTAACAAATGTATACAACTGCCAGTGGTGGGAGTATTCAAAATTGGGGTAGGCGAATACTTTCTGTCGACTGTATAATTTATATCAACTCTATGTACACGCTCGTTGCTAATAACATGAACTGTGTACCGGTGAAACATGTTATTAGCAACAAGTATGTATATAGAGTTCATATAAATTACACAGTCGATAAAAAGTATTCGCCAACCCCAATTTTGAATATTCTCATCATTGTCAGTTGTGTGCCTTGTACATTTGTTAAAATTATCACCTGCCTCCTCCTGCTTTTGTGTAACTCTTTTCACACTTCCCACCTGTTGTCCCATGAACAGGACTGATCTGGTGCTGTTTCAGTAAAGCCCAGGGAAGTTGACAGGAATAAGTGCCTGTAAGCAGCCTTGTGCTTTCAAATGTATTTGCTTACTTAAGATTGAAATGGGCTGAGCTGATGAGGAGCAATACCAGGGGGCTTCCAGGTGAGGTTTTGTCATGCCTCATTCACAGAATTTTATGGGGGTTCTGGGCAAAGTTCAACTTGGAACCTTCCTGTGTTTCCTCACCATGTCCTCCAACTCTTTTCTTTCCACAAAAAGCCCAATTAAGGAAGAAAAGACGGAATGCCTTTGAACTGGTTGTCCTCGCAGCCCTCCATCCAGAAGCACCCCCCAGTGAGGCTGCCTGGCTTTCGTTGGCAGGCAGGGGTGATGGAGAAATCTCAGCAAGACAGACAATAATTCAGCCTCCAGATTAGGGGAATAAGGTGCAGGTAGAAAGTAGATGGTGACACAGAGAAAGGTGATGCAGGCCATGATCCTGAGGCAGAGGTCACCTGACCGTGCAACGAGGTGGGGCATGTGGCAGATTGTGACCCTCATTAATGGCAGCAGTAGTAGCCAAATCCACTTTTAGCTACTACTCTGGCCTCAATCTATCAGGAAACATTTATTTATTTGTTATAAATATTTGTACCCCACCTTCCCATTCAAAATGCTGAAGGCAGCTAACATGATAAAACAATAAAATACAAAGTAGTAACAAGATAAGCAAAGGGAGATAAAGGATTTCAAAAACAAAAAAAAGCCAGGGAGATCATGTAACAGGTTGGCTGGAAGGGAAATCTTGCCACAAAACCAGAAGGTCACCGAAGAGGTGGCAGGGTAGGCCTCCCAGCCAAGTGAAATCCAGATGTTGGTGAGACATAAAGGCGAACCTTTCCCGAAGAACTGAATGCATAGGTAAGCCCATACGGGAAAAGGGTGTCCTTTAGCTTTCCTGTGGCATGGCCAGGTTTGCTTATGCGTCTGTCTGATTACTGTTTGGATACAGAATGCTGGAATAGATTGACCTTAGATTGATTCAGCAAGGTAGTTCTTCTTATGTTCTTAAGTGACTACAAAAAAGAAGGCACATTTTCTCTCCACCTGGTTGATTTGCACTGTTAGTTGTCTGCTGCTAATATTTTAATGCCCTGCAGTCTCGTGTGTTTATATGAAGGATTAATCAAGTGTCAGGATGAATGAATTAAGTTACAAATGCGGTAAAGAATCCCTGAGTAATTAGGGGCTCATGAATTGCCTGTTTCACCTGGGATGAACAACATTGCAAACAACAACATGGTAATTATTTCAGGTACTGAATATAATATGAGCACATGGTATTTGTTTCAGAGCTGTAATTCTGATTTAACAGCACTGAACCCAACTCAGGAATTCCTGATTACAGCATAAGAAAAGCCCCACTGGTTCAACCCAGTGTTCTGTGTAGTCCAGCGTTCTGCTTTGAGAATGGAGCTTGCAAGTAGGGAAGGAAGTCAACAGCCCTCACCTATTACTGCTCCCTCGCAACATCTGGCACTCCCAAGAAGGGCTACTGCCTTTCTTTGGGAAAGTTCCATTTAGCTATGAGGGCCCAGATGTGGCTGATTGAGTCAAGATTTTAGCATTGCACCAATCATGTTTCAGAGGTGGAACGTTGCGGTCTGGATTTCACTCATTGGGAAACCGAGGTGCACAGAGATTCTTCCGGAAAACGTAGAGCTGGAGAACAGATTTCCTGCTCTTATCACCATGCCGTGCCATGCCCTTCCCTTGACAAATAAAAATGCCAGCTGCCTGTGAATCTGCCAGTTTGCTATATGAATGGCAGGCAAAGGAGATAATACAGAGATGGGCTTGATGGGACCTTTTGCTTGGATTTCTGATATTGTCTGCAAGACGCAGCCTAAGGAAGTCATGTTGTATATGCTACCGAGCATCACTGTTGCTTGGTAGCTGTTGACCTATTGCCCAGCTATGCTGTTGCTTTGCCACCAGACAGATGGAAAGGGCTGACCTCCTGTATCACACAGCTTATCTATCAGTGACCTTATTTCCTTGCGCCATGCCCGTTGCAAGGAACAGTGCCCGTATGGTTCCAAATCTGTTGTCGCACATCTGGAGATTTTAGATGTATTTGGTACTCATAATAGTGTAAACTGGCCCTTTTTATTCTGTTACGGTTTGTTACTTCGCTAGACTCGGAGGTTTCACAGGAGACAATCTTTGTGATCCAGCCAGATTAGACTGTGACAGTCGTTAGGTTTCTTTTGCAGGACAAAATCTCTTCATTTTCTCTGCGCTGGTAGCTCTAGTCATGTGACTCACATAATGTCTTTGTTTTGCTTGTTTGAAGTGCCACTTAAGAACTCTGAGATTATCCACTTGTAACAGAGCAGGGAGGGACAATTACAAGGCAGTTCCTTCAAGAGGTTTTAAGCTAAAATTGAAATAATCCAGATAGCCTTGAAAAAAATGCTGCTTGTTCTCAGCAGTTGGGTCATTTTGGACTTTGGACTTGATGGTTTTATGAGCCTCCTCCCCACCCGACCTTTTAGATGGTAACGTGTATGACTTCACTTCACAATGTGATAAGCCAGCCCTGCTGCATTTGGGGGTTTCTACTGCTCGTGTGGAGCCCTAGACCTCCCTCCCTCCCAGTCCTACTATGGAGGTACTACTATGAAAGTCTCACAAATAGCCAAAAAGGGGGGTCAGGAGCCAGCTGATGAGGGTCTGTAATTTAGGGTCAAGAAAGCTTTAGGTTCAAAGTCAGTTGATCTTTTTACTAGAACTCTGAAATCCATGAACCAGAGCCAGGTGCAAAATAGTGGCTCAGGAAGGTGAACATATGTTAAGAATTGAGGACAGGGTGCCTTTGCACACATGCAGAGTTCATGGGGATAAATATCCACTCCCAGTTTCCCACCACATTTCCTTTGCATCAGCAGCCTTATTGGTGGTGGTGGTGATGGGTAGGGTGACCACATGGAAAGGAGGACAGGGCTCCTGTATCTTTAACAGTTGTATAGGAAAGGGAATTTCAGGAGGTGTCATTTGTATGCATGCAGCACCTGGTGAAATTCCCTCTTCATCACAACAGTTAAAGCTGCAGGAGCTCTGCCCCTTTTTGTATCTGGTCACTCTAGTATAGTTCCTGCAGCTTCTGTAGATCATACTGGAATCATGGTTGACTCCCTGTTACACGCTTTCATGTATGAATCGTTGACAGTTTGAGAGAACCATTCTACAAGAGATGACAGATTCCCTGTTTGGATTTCATTGTGGGCTAAGAGGTGTTGATAGAGCATCAGGATATACCCTGCTCCTGTATCTTTAGCAGCGTCCTGAAATTAAGTGGCTATCACTGGGGTCCCCTCTACAAGGATTCACTTTTGCGCCTGGTTAGGCGATTATGCGCATAATCGCAGAAGCGCATTTACGCCTAATCCCTCTGCATGAGAGGCGGCGAGAGGCGGCAAAGCGCATTAACAGATGTCCAAAATGCGCTTTACAAGTAGTTAATGCGCATAAGCACTTATTCACACAGTAAAAATGCGCTTTAACGGACGGAGCAAAATAAAACTCGCGATTTAACACGCATTCGATAATGCGCATAATCGGGGAGATAACGCGCCTCTACGCCCGATTTGCGCTCCGTTCTTGTAGAGGTAAGTTTTTTAATGCGCCTTGAAAGAGCTTTAAATGCCTCTTGTAGAGGCACCCTGGATCTCTTGGCTAGGAAGAGCCTCATCTGCTATATTTGTGCATCAGGCAACTACTGCTACAAGAAAAACAGCAGAGACGGGGCAAAAGAAAGAAAGTAACAAAGTGGCAACTAATCCAATATGACCACTTAGAAATCAAATACATTTTGGTTATCAAGTGCTATCAGCCATTGTTAACCAAGGGCATAATCAAACCAAAATTAAATACCTCTAAGTTGCTTTGAAGTCCATAGGATGCAATGTGCTTGATTTTGCTGGTTCAGGCCTGGTGAGAGGGCCTTTAAGAATACAGTAACCTGATCTAGTCCAGAGTTCATAACCTCTTTCCAGTGAGGCAAGCAGCTTATTTTATTGTCTTGCTGGTTTCCATTTAGTGGAAGGTCTGTGATTTAGTACTAAGGTTCCACTTAAGCCAGAATGACCCCAGAACCTCTTCTGACTGCCAAGGGGTCAGCTCTGGAAGAAAGGAAAGTATGCCTCTAAGCATGTTCAGAGATGGTTCTCTCTCACACACACCATGGAGTGATCGCAGGGCATCCACCAAAGAGGCCAGGCTGGGAGAGGAGTTTCCATGTAAGAAGCACCTTAAAAACAACAGCAGGCAGATCAGAATGGCAAGAAATGTAAGATGTTTTATGTCCCTCCCCCCTCATTTAATTTTTTTTAATGACCCAGATCTCTTTGGAGACCTTTTTTCAATTACGTCATCTGAAAAATAATCCCTCTGTGCGCTGTTACTGGAACTAGGATGCTTTCTGGGAATGCCTGTCTTAATGCTGAGTTTCTGGCAAAAGTAAATCACCATCTGAAGAGGTTTATTTTAAAGGAATTCAGTTCTAGGAATTATGTGTGTGTGAGAGACAGAGAGAGAACTTTCAAGAAAAATATAGGCAGTCTTCTGTTTGGAATGTTTTTAAGTGTAATAAACAGGGGAGGGCAGAGCGTATAAAGCAAGTGATTTGTTCCACTGGCAGCTAGGCTTTACGGATGGGCAGAAGCAGCCCTATCAGGAAGGTGAGGCACCCAAGTCTGGAGATGGATGCTTGATGCCATTCAAGGGCAGAAGTGCTGGAGACAGATATTACTCATGGGGCACAATCCCCTGGGAACTGAATTGGGAGCCCTTGTCTGTTTTCAATGGGGCTTGCACAGGAGAACTTCCCAGTGGACTCCTTATTGTCAGCCGAAAGTCAGTGTCCTGCAAGCTTAGGTTTGCACCTGAACTCATTACTTCACCTGACGTAGCAGTTTTGTTGACTCACTAGAGTGGTGCACCCCTTGCGATGCTTTGTTATTCTGGAAGTGTAGGATGAAACAATGTCCAATGCCCTCTGGATGGTGTCGACTACAACTCCCGTCAGCCCCAGCCAGAATGTGTAATAGTTGCAGTCTGAAATATGTGGAGGACACCCATTAGGGAAAACTTAAGTTAGAGTATGGGTGAGGAACATTTTTAGCTTGAAGGCTCATCCTCTCATGGCTAACTTTTTTGGGGGTGCATAGGATCTATAAAAGAGGCATAAGATCTATCAAAACAATTATCAGCACCTTACTATGCTCCAGTTTTGTATCATGTCTTTTGGACACGGCAAAAATCTCTTTAATAAGGATTTGTTTAATTCAACTAATTGCTAGTGGTGCAATGCAGCTAATGCTTCTTTCAAACATATGTTTTGGCAATGTCCAGTAGTTGCTTCTTTTTGGGAGGAGGTTATTATATAGATAAATCTTGTACTGGAACAGTCTTTAATATTAGCTGATGTACATGCTCTTTTAAATTATCTACCTGTTTCTTGGAAATTAATGAATGGTCATCATACAGGGGGACCAAGGCCTGTGCCAAAACCAGGCCTGTTATAAGCACAGTTATAATGCTGGAGTGCCCACACATAGAGGCATTCAAAGTGCTACTTGGCTGAAAGCATCCACAAGAGGAGATGTTCCAGATGTGCAACAATTGCTCTATATTGGGTTTTTGGTTACCCTTGTTTATTGATCTGGTTAACCTCCATCCAATCTATCTAGCTCTTAGTTGAGTATCCTTTGTGGCCTCTTGTACACCAACTTACAAACATACCAACAAAATCACTTCCTTTTATTAACCCTTGAAACTCTGCCCCCCCCCCCACTGGAAAATGGATAATGTCACTACTGTTGGACATATCTGCAATGTCCCACAAAGCAAATAGAAAAAAAGACTGTAGAAAACCAGTCTGCAAGTTTGCCAGGCGTAAGGCTGCCACTGATCACAACTTTCCCAAGTCTGACAACTGCATCCACCAGTGTCTCCTCCTCCTCCTCCTTTGCTGTGCATTTCTTTACCCTGTTAAATTTACAGGTGCAGCTTTTCTCTCCCTTAAAAAACTAAGGTATGTAGGTACAATTTATTCCATGCACTTTTTTCTGGCCAGTGCACGTTGAAATCAGTGGGGCTTACTTAGGCTGACCATATGAAAAGGAGGACAGGGCTCATGTAACTTTAACAGTTGCAGAGAAAAGGGAATTTCAGCCGGCGTCATTTGTATGCGATTAGTACCTGGTGAAATCCCCTCTTCATCACAACAATTAAAGTTGCAGGCACTATACTAGAGCGACCAGATACGAAAGAGGGCAGGGCCCCTGCAGCTTTAACTCTTGTAATGAAGAGGGAATTTCACCAGGTACAAATTGCATACAAATGATGCCGGCTGAAATTCCCTTTTCTCTACAACTGTTAAAGTTACATGAGCCCTGTCCTCTTTTTCATATGGTCAGCCTAGCTTACTTCTGAGTAGAGATGGACATGGAAAGACTCAAGCAGCACATCTCTGTGGTTTGTGGGCAGGGGAAAAGGGGTGTCAGTTTTGTACTTTTTTGGCTGGGGCAAGGGTGAGAGGTTTCTGTCCCTGACAAATTTTCCTCCTTGGTCATCCACACAAGAGCCAATTGGAGAGGTAGTAAAAGACATAAGATGTTGTAGCTTTTCTCTTTCAGAACAAGTGAGCGCACAGAACCCATGCGCTCTAGGTAAGGTCTAGCTCCAGTAGAGCATGTGACAACAGAGACAGAGACGCATGATTGATGCTCCATTTAATTGTATTTATTGGTTCCTCCCTCTCGTTTGGCAATTTAGTTAATCCACTTTGAGGCCTGGCTAAAGCAGTCATATCAACTTCAAAAGCCATCCAATGTTTGGTGCCAAGAGTTCAGTCTCTCTGGAGAGGTCAAACAGCAGAAAGCGCAGGGCCAGAGGACCAGAAGGAATGGCGGGATCAACAGAGGAGATCAGAGGGCACAGAATCCCCCCTCCCCCCGCAAAATCATCTTAAAAACAGACAATTTAAAGCATTGTAAGATTCCCTCTGTCACAGACGGGCATCTCTGAAACCAGAGGTGGGGAAAGCTGGATATAAGGTTTTAAAGTAAATAAATAGATATTATTTTATATAGTTTTACAAGTTTTTTGGTGAGGTACATTGTTGATTATCTGCTTTGAGCCCCCACCTGATGGGGGAAAGTGGGATATAAGTTTTTAAAATAAAATTGGGGGAAAGTTCGGATTACCATTTTCTATCAATCTGCCAAGTTTTGCTCTTCTGGTGTGGCAGCTTCCAAAACCAACTTCTGTGTTTTAAAGGGAACATATCCACTTAAGCAATCTCTGATTATAGGTTCCGTGTGCCTGCCCGTTCCCTCTAGCATTCACACATACTGGCAAACTGACACAAGACACTTGCATCAGTGTGACTTCTTTGTATTGAGGAAATCCCACGGTAACAAGCGTAATGGTTACATTCTCTAAAAACACACTTAAAGCTGAATGAAAGTCAGAAAGCTTTAGGCTCCAGTCCTGATATGATTTTTCAGGTAATCACATGGAGTGGGGGGAATTCTTGAAAGGCTGAACAAACCATCTCAAGGGAGCTTCTCCAGATGCTGCATATGCAGGCAACGCAGGGAACATGGCCCCCACCCACAAGATCATGGGTAGAGTACAATTTGCAGGTGCAGGAGCCTGGCTAAGATGGAGGCTTATCAGCCTGCGCTCCCAGAGCTCCACTCAAGGCTTAGCTGCAGGTCTTCTGGCAGAAGCCTTCCCCATGAGGAAGGCCTTTACTCCTCAAGGCCTTCCACTACACGTGGGCACTCTTTTGTCTGGCTGCTATCTTAGCCTGCATCTTTAGGTGCTGATGCTCTCAGGGGCTGAACTCCCCACCTTTTGAGGAGGCAGATCTGATGCCATCTTCCCCTAGGGTGCATGGCAGTCTTGGGCATTCTCAGTGTTCTCTGAAACCATCTGCTCTCTGGGGAGATCTGGCTCCAAGGTCTCTAGCTCAGCCTTCCCCAATCTGGTCTGAATTGTATTTTGGGGGGCAACTACTCATGTATGGAAACCAGGGCCAAACACAACCTCTCTCATCCTTCTCCAGTATGTTTATTCAGTCACATTTAAAATCTCTAAGATGGTGGTTTTTATCTTGTCATATCATCCTGCTTCAGCAGGAATCAGCATATCCTCAGTCTCTTAGGCAGGCACATCAGGCAAGAGGTTAATTTCAGGGCACCATTGCTCCTAACGCTTTGGTTGATCGGCTAATCGTGTCATCTATGACTCAGGATGGACCCCCTGCGCCATGCCCGCATTCTCCACCAGTGTAAGTGGGTTTTGAAAAAGGGGGACATTGAAAGGCTGTCTTTAATATTTTCATGTTCAATGACACTCATCCACTGTGATCAAAATAGCTTCAGCACAACGTTTGATGATGCCATGTAATCCTAAAATACATCTCTCAGATTGCACATCACAGCCATGTTTGGCCCAGGAACTGCATCAGCCAGCCCAGAGGGTTGCCCCTCCTGGCCTTTTTATTAGATGCCCATGCTGTGCTCAGATGTGCAAACAGAATATTGGCTCTCACCCAAGTGAAAGATGGAGATCCTGGAGGGTTCCCAGTTCTCTGTCTGCCTTCTAGCCCCCAAGGACTCTACTCCTATAAGTGCGCCAGCTTTTCCCCCAATGGGTAACTCTGACGATGCTGATTCCTCCCGCCTGGCAAGATTAGATTTCCAGAAGCACCATTGTCAAAGCAAGTTCATATGAAAATGTCTCCTGAGAACCCAGCCTGCAAGAAATTGTACTTCCTGAATGCACAGCTGTCACAAACATATGTGCTGTGGCAAGCAATTTCATTATCTCCCAGATTGTCTTCCATGCACGGCTCCCATCTGCATTTCCCCTTTAGTTTTTTAAGCATTGCACAGAAACGTATTGATGTGGGATCCTTGACAATGGGCCCCTTGTGGATGGTCCAGCAGCAAGAGCGGCGGTGCATGGCTGCCATCATCAAGACCAGGCAGCCTGATCATATCCAAGCAGGCCAGAGCCATAGTTAAAAGCTGGTGAGAGCATAAGCCTCGATAGCGATGAATTGCTTCTTCCTAGTTGGAGCCCTGAGGGGACTGCAGTGGGAAACTGAAGAGGCGTCAGCCCAAAACAGCAATGAGTCATGGCCAGGCAAGGGCTGGCTGTGTCTGAATCCAGGCCTGGAAGGCTTCTTCCCAAAGGTCCGTCACAGAGGCCAGAGTGCATGACCGATTGCTGTGGTGACCTAGCAAAGCAGGAAGCCAGGCGCTTAGATGATAACAGGCCCAGCCTGCCAGTCCTCGGGGCTGATGTGGCTCACCCCTTTCCCTTCCATGTCTGAATTAGGCTCTGAGGCCTGAGCACCCGCAATCTCAGAATCGCTAGACACAGCCGAAGGCCATGAGATTCCTACTTAGAGCCCAGGAGTCCCTGAGATGACAGGTGTCGTGCTTCCGAAAACCTCCACAGAAGGCAGCACTGGCTACAACCAGGCCTGCACATTTGTCCCCTGAACATTGTGATCTGTGGAAAGGAAGCAAAGTTGCAAATCTTCCCTGCTGGACCTGCTAGTCATTTCCTGGGCAATGGAAATCCATGCCCCCACCCACCCCACATTTCTCCAGGAATTGCCCACACTCTTGACAGCCTTAGAGGCTACTAGCCAGCTCATAGTTTAAGAGGAACAGGCCTAGCCATAAACACACAGCAGTCTGCAGGCCTTCCTTATAATTATACAGTATTGGTCCTTCAGGGCTGAAAGAGCCAGAGGAATCAGGGCAATAGAAGTTGTGGGGGAGAGAGAGAGAAACTGGCATAGTAGAACCCTTTGCCGTCTTCTCTCGGCAACATTCAAGAAGGGGCTTTAGCCTGGGCTCATTAGGTAGTCCAGAGAACAAGTTTGAACTGGTGGCCATCCTGCCTGGCAGGTGAAAAGAGCTGTGTGCGGAGCAGAGAGGCAGCCAGCCAGCCAGCCAGCCAGCCAGGAAAACGCAGTCCGTCTCTGGAGGAATGTGCTCACACAGCTCTGTGTGAAAGGCAACACAAAACAAAGCAGTTGCAGGCACAATTCTTCCTGCCAGGCCCCCATTGTGTGAAAGTTTCTAGGGACTCTGCTGGCTCAAATGGGGTGTTGTTGTTGTTGTTGTTATTATTAGTAGTAGTAGTATTTGGCTATCCTGCAATAACCTTGCCTGAAAGTCACATGACTGCTAAACGGTGTGGATAGGCCTGGCCCATCCTTCCTCCAGAGGAATTTTTATCCCATCCTTCCTCCAGAGCAGCTTCTGTAGCTCCTCACCCCTTCCACTTTATCCTCCATTTTACCATCCTTTGAGTTAGGCTGAGAGACGGTGCCTGGTCCGAGGTCACCCAGTCAGTTTCATTGCTGAAGCGGGGGATTTGAACCTGGGTCTCCCTGGTCTGAGTCTGACACTCTAACCACTACACCACACTGATTCTTAGAGGACCTATTGCAGATGGGGCCATATAGTCACTACACGGAGCATTTGACATAAATGATTCTGGCCGCGAACGGGACATTGCAGCCTCCGTTCCTGAAGTGTACTTGATTATTCACCTTGACCTTATGAAGCTTCTCCTTGCCTTTCAGAAACCAAGGATGTTAATTTCTCATTGCCCTTTTTCTTCACAACTGCCCATACACTGCCCTGGGATCCATGTCTGGATGAAGGCGTAACTTAGACATTTTTAAATTACACGATTCATAAACCAGTCATCTACCCAATGACAAAAAGGCAGAAAGCTTTTCTAGCTTCCAACCTACTTTAATCCTACTCAGATCTTCATTTTTAGGTGGATGGTACGCCTGGGTAACTAGGCAACTGGAATAATGCCACTATTTTTTTTAGAGAGGGAAGCAAACGGAAGCAGTTCTGTTCTGCAAAGGTCGGGAGAACTCTCAGTCCAAAGGCAAGGACCATTGCGACCACAGGCTTTGGGGAGTCATGGAAGATGGAGGTGTGAGATCATATTGTCCAGCTTCAGGATCCCCAAGGTTGGACCCCTGAGGCTCCGCCCATAATATCTGGCAGGGAAAAAGCACCCCTGCTTCCCAGCTGATCTTCACAGGTCAGCTGAGGAGGTGGCTCTGGGAAGACAGACAGACAGACAGACAGAGATGTGGGGTGGGGTATATGCCAGCACTGGCCCCGCCCACTGCTGGCATGTGGCCCCTGAAGGCCAAAAATGACCCCCCACCCTTGCCTTGAAGTGACACTGCCATCCTGGTTGTAATTACACATTTCTAGCACTAAGGAACAGGAAGGGCTGAGAATAGTTGCTGCAATGTGTAATTTACGCTGAGGCTGTCAGCCTCATGGCCTTCCAAAGCTGCAATTGTTTCTGACTCAGGCTGCGCCTCGTTCTTTTTTCCGTGATCCTGGATGCGTATGAAATCCCCCAAGTGCTGCAAAGAGGCATCTTCTGACATTAATTGCCAAATTCATGGGAGGACGGGGGAGGGGTTTTGCCATATGGATTGAAAATGTTTTCTCAGGGAAACACAAGCATATAAAGCACAAAGGGAAATACATCAGGACTGAAGGCAATTTAATGCCTGACTTTGACCCTCTGGTGCAGCCTTTGGGGGTGATGTGGTGTGTGCCTGTGCTTGTGGTAGGGGGAAAGATTGCTGACCCTCCGTATGAGGTGCTTCATGGAGATCTATGTGTGGTCCCTGCAGGATACAGGACTTCCCTCCACGCTGAAACACACCACCCATCAAAACATTATTATTTCTCTAATAATATTATTAAGGGGTTGCATGTGTGTGTGTGTGTGTGTGAGAGAGAGAGAGTGAGAAAGAGAGAGAGAGAGAGACTGAAGGAGGGCACCCCTGGGGTATAGTGCATCTTGGTGTGTTTTGCACACAGCTCCTTATTGAGCTTGACGGGGGGGGGGGGGGTACTCAATATCAGTAGTAGGGTGCAGATTTTGCCCCCACTATGTTATTGCCACACAATGCTGTACTTTCCCCTATGGGAATAAATGGAAGCCACACACTCACTCCCTTTATTGGTGGTGTTGTGCTGTACACCACTTTGAGCACTGGAGAGGTGGCCAATGAATTACGTTAGCAAAGGATAATCCATTCATATTGTATGGCCAGAAGTAGTAGTTGTTGTTATTATTATTATTATTATTATTATTAACATTTCTATACCGCCCCATAGCCAAAGCTCTCTGGGCTGTTTACAAAAATTAAAAGATTGAACATTAAAAGTAAATATACAAAATTTAAAACTATAAAACATAAAAACAGCTAATACTTAAAACAATTTAAAACTTTCAGCCAGGCCCAAAACTCAAACTCAACTTAAGCTGTTAAAATGCCTGGGAGAAAAGAAAAGTTTTGACCTGGCACTGAAAAGATAACAATGTTGGTGCCAGGCGGGCCTCATCGGGGAGATCATTCCACAATTGGGGGGCCACCACAGAGAAGGCCCTCTCCCTTGTTGCCGTCCTCTGAGCGTAGATGTTGAGCGTAGTGTACGGGTAAGTTTGTGTCAGGAGAGTCGTCCCATCAGGTATTGTGGTCCCAAGCCATGTAAGGCTTTATAGCTTAAAATCAGCACCTTGAATCAGGCTCAGAAGCGTACAGGCAGCCAATGCAAGTGGGCCAGAGTCGGTCTTCTATGTTCGAACCTTCTGGTCCCAGTTACCAATCTGGTTGCTTGAGGGTTTTGAGCTTCATATCTAATCCCCTCTTCCAAGACTGCTTACATCCCATTGCCATGTTAATCATTATACCCTTTGGAGAGACCTTCTTCATTTTGCCTTCCTGCTTCCTTGCAGGTCCTCCAAAGTCGGCTACCGATTCAAAAATGAGCAGCGAAACCATCCCCGAGGAAGTCCCCTCCCTGCCCACCCAGAGTCAGCACTACTTTGACCGGTTCTCAGAAGATGACCCCGAGTACCTGCGCATCAGGAACATGGCAGCTGATCTGCGCCAGGACTTCAATCTGATGGAGCAGAAGAAGAGGGTCACCATGATTCTGCAAAGCCCGGTGAGCGCGTCCCACTCCGATGGCGGCTCACCAGCTACAAGCTAGCAGGAAGGGGGCAGAGTCAGACCTGATGAATGGGGTGGTGATGGGCAGGGGGAGGCGGCAAGGCAACAGCACTTTAGCTCAAGAGCGCCGGAGTTCAATAGCGGGGAAGGCCTGTAGCTCCGTGGCAGAGCCCTTGCAAGGCAGGCAGAAGGTCCCAGCAGCACCAGGTAGGGCTGGGAAAGACCCGAGCCTGAAACCCCCAGCAAGCTGCTTCCAGTCAGTATCAACAGTATTGGCCTCGAAGGGCCAGTAGATGGACTTAAGTAGAAGACCACCTCCTATGTTCCTAATGCGCACCCGTGAGCACAGCGGACCTGGAAGGCAGGGCCCCCCCTGGCCTGTTTGAAAAGGCGTCTTGGCTTGCTTGACCAACCTCCATGCAGCTTCCTCCTCGGGGGGGGCATGTTGGTGACGGGGCACAGGCTGAATCCCCACTCAACGTCCCTCAGGTCCTCGATTCCGGACCTGATGGGTTCAGTTCTGATGAGGGTTGGCCATAGCCCTTGTTCTTGGTCCTGAAGCAAGCCCCTTGGGCACGTTGGGATGGTGCTTTTGCAGTTGGCTGGGTTAGCATGGCAAAACTGAACCGGGAGCCCCCCCAAAAGGGTTCTTTTAAACTTCTCCAGAACACCAACACTGGTTTCCCAGGAGGCCTGGCCAGGGCTGATGGCTGCCCTCCCTCCCTCCCTCCCTCCCTCCCCTCCCTCTGTGGTGATGAGTGTATGGCAATGGCATGAACGGCTGTTGCAGGATTTGGAAAGGCACCACACAGAACAGGAGAGAGGGGGAAGGCTCCTGCTCTCCCTCTCCCTCGGCTTCTCCTTGATAGCATTGGCTCTCTGGGATTCTCCTGTCCTAGTTTGAGGCTCAGGGAAGCAAACTGCATCAGAAGCACTTCATGGCTGGCTTGGCTCACGTCGTATAAAGCAGAGGTACGTCAGGTGGGCCGTTGGATAGCACACTGCAAGAGGAGGTGGTGGTTGGTGTCCTCTCCTCCAAAGGGAGCTGTTGTCTCAGCAAAGGGCTACAGTCAAGGGAGGCCTGCCAGAGCCTGGTCTTCCAGTGGCTCCAGCCCTGCTGGATGGTGATTGCCGTTCTTAAAGGGCCAGTGTCTGCTTCTGCCTTCTCATGCTTCTGTGTGGCTGAGGGAGAAGCTGCAGGGGAGTCATTCTCCATGTCAGAGGTGGATGGGAGAACTTATCTCCTCAGGCCAGGAAGGTGTAGAATGGGGTTGCAAGGGCTCCCTCCAAAACGGGGTAACCTTTGACCCATCTGAATCCGAGTCCTCAGGATGATGCTGGGACTTGGTTACAGGGGACGTGACACATCCCGCATGTCTTTGGTTCCCGCTTGTTTGCCACAAAAACTCCACATATTGCAGAGGACTATGGGGGAGCATGACTCACACTGTTCCAGCAGAATGCCAGGCAGCCTTGCTAGGCCTCATTGTTTGCCCACATGGGCTGGAAGTGTGCCCTAGAGCAGGAGCTGGCAGAAGACAGGCTGAGATCTACCGATAGACCTCTGAATGGTTTGGGGTAGATCAGAAAGGGCTTCTGACTCCTAGTTGCTTAACAGTAGCAAGAATAAAAGGCTTTCCCCCACATCCTAAATTAGGCTGCTGAAACTAAGAAAGTTTTGGGGGAAACGAGGAATGTTAGACTCAGTGATGTATATGGTTACTCAGATATAAATGGGTATGTGTAGGTGCGTTATTCCATGAAGTGCACTAAAAACAAGAAAATCAGGCCACCCTCAAGACTAACAAACATCCTAGCATTGATAAATTAATTAACATCTATAGAAGGATAGCCATTGTCACGATTCAATCCAGAGGTGATGGGCTTCAACTTGTAGCTGTAATTCAGTGGGTTCATGCTGGAGTCTCCCTTTGAAGTTATTTTCTTCAGGAATGGCCACTTTTCAGGAGTGTCCTGGGAGGCTGAACTGTTCCTCCACTGGTTTCTGAATGTTAAAATGAATACATTGGACATTCTTGAACAAAGGAACTTCCAAATTTGTTGGTCTTTAAGGGATCACAAGACCTTTTCGGGGTTTTGCTGCAACAGACTAAACATAACTACCTTTCTGGAAAAAGGGATAGGGTTAGGGTAGGTCACTGTAAAAAACAAAACCAGAGTAGATCTTGCAATGCTGAACCCTATCCATTCATGGTCTAGAATACACCCATTATCCTCATGTGGCTCCACATTGCTGAGAAGGCGAGTCATGGTGGACCCATGCTCTTTCGGAGAAGCTGGTCCACCATGAGCGATCTGCGATTCCTTACCTAACTACCTACCTACATGGGCGCACACACGTTTGGAAACTACTGATTTATAGCGCTGGATTTCCCACCTGCCTTTTACCTCCTTCCGCTCTTAAGCAGCTGAAGCCCTTGCCCTGAGCTGGTCCTGCCCTCAGCAGAGCCCGTACTAAATCTGTTCCGTAAAAAGTTCCCAGCAGGAGGGCGACTGGCCGTTTCTACACCAGGTGTTTTGCCTGGGATTGCCCCTGGGTGGTCCCTGTGCATTCACATGACGCACTGGGACTCCCGGGGACGGGTGGGGGGGGGGGATGGCCATGGGATTTGCCAGGGATAAGGGATGCCTGGAAAATCCCAAAATTTCCTGCGGTCCCGGGAAGTTCCCGGGACCACAGGAGATGTGGCCACTTGTCCTGGCTGCTGCTGCGCTTACACAGCAGCAGAAATGGGCACGGAGCTGCACCGCGCGGCTGTGTGCCCATCAGGGGAGGGGGGGAGCAAGTCTGCCATCCCCAGAATGGCAGGGGAGAGAGGGCCCCCCTATTTCACTCACCAATTCCCCCCCCCCACTTACCTTGAGCAATGGAGCGCAAGAGCGCTCCTGCCGAGGTCTGGGACGGGGGGGGGGGGAATGGCGCCCGCAACGGCCCAGGAGGAACCCGGGACATCACATCCATGATGTGTATTAAGAGCGACGATCCCGGAAGCAGGTACTTCCAGGATCACCCGCCCTCCTCCCTCTACACCCCTATGGTGTAGAAAGGGCCTGTGAGGGTGGCCAGAAGGGAGGAGGCTCACCTGAGCAGAGGAGTGCTGAGCTGTGGGAACCTGGATTATTCACAGTCTCTGTGGTGTTTTCAGTCTTTCAGAGAGGAGCTGGAGAGCCTCATCCAAGAGCAAACGAAGAAAGGGAACAACTCCAACATCTGGGCCCTCCGGCAGATTGCAGACTTCATGGCCAGCACGGCTCCCTCCGTCTTCCCCACGTCACCCTTGAGTACGTTGGCATCCAGTGAAGATCTGTGGGTCTCTGCCTTGTCCTGAAATGTCAGGGCTTCTAAGCATGCCCCTTTGCTCCTTGCTTCCATTTTCCCCCTCCCTCTCTCCTCTCACCTACAAATCCGTGTGAGTATCACATAAACATCAACCTTCTGGCCACCACACATGGTCCCACACGCCACCTTTCCTCTTGCCTGGCCTCCCCACCCCAACTTTCTAACGGGGTGGGACCTCCCTTTTAAACATTGCCTTGATTTTTGTGGATGTCTGCAGTGTTCTTCTTGAAGTTTGCTATTGCTTCCTTGATTTTATGATGTGACACACTCACGAGCCTTCAGGTCCCCAAGGGATCCCCACTCCAGGCCCATGGCTGCTCACCCCTGCTGCCTCCATCAGCTGCTTCTGTCTCCTCTGATATGTGTGGGGGCCAAGGAGGGAAGGTCTTCCTCTTGCTGACAGCTTTTGCAACAAGCCATATGCCCCCGTGGTTGTTACCACGATTGTTTCCAGCCCGCCTTTCAGGATATGAACCCTTCCAAGTTGGCTTTTACAGATGCATCAATGAAAACACAGGCACAGTGTGAGAATATATTTATTTGTTGCATTTCTATACCGCCCAGTCGCTGAAGTTCTCTGGGCAGTTCACAAAAGTTAAAACCGTCAACTACAATTCAAAGTATAAAACAAACAACAGTCTAAAAAACACAATATAAAAGCACAACCAGGATAAAACCGACCAGCAATGCAGAGATTTATACTGATGTAAAATACTGATTTAAAACAGTGGAGTTAAAAGACTAAGAAGGTAAACTGTTAAAATACTGTGAGAATATGAAGGTCTTCACCTGGTGTCTAAAAGAATATAATGTAGCTGCCAGGCGAACCTCTCTGGGGAGCTCATTCCATAGCCGGGGTGCCACAGCAGAGAAGGCTCTCCTCCTGGTAGCCACCTGCCTCATTTCCTTTGGCAGGGGCTCATAGAGAAGGCCCCCTGAAGATGATCATAGGGTGTTTTTAAACACAACGAAACATTGGGGGATAGAAATCACAAGCTGCACGTCTCCTGTAGTTTAGGCCTGTGTCTTAACTACCTTTAGCAAGAGGAGGTGGTGGGCTCTCCCACACTAGAGGCCTTCAAGAGGCAGCTGGACAGCCATCGGTCAGGGATGCTTTCAGGTGGATTCCTGCATCCCTGCATTGAGCAGGAGGTTGGACTCAATGGCCTTAGAGGCCCCTTCCAACTCTATGATTCTATGCTTCTGAGTCCCCTCCTGTATTAACCAAACCTTCTCCCCAAGCCCCCAGAATTTCGCAACAGAGTGCAGCAGTTAGAGTTGTGGATTTGCACACTACTGTAGGCCTGGAGCAGGGAATGATGAAGGGCAGGGGACAAGGTGTTCTTCTACAGCAGTGGTGGAGCAAGCAAGATGGCCGGCTAGCCCAGCTCCAAAGCAGCCTTGCCTTTTCTTTTTGTTTTTGTCCCTTGTTTCACTCTCTCTTGCAGACCTGTCCACGGTGATGCCCATCAATGACCTTCATGCCATTGACTCTGCGTCCCTGGCCAAAGGGGAGAGGCTCATGCGCTGCAAAGTTGGCAGTGTTTACCGGCTGCTGGAGCTTTACGGCTGGGCTCAGCTCAGCAGCACCTACGTCACGGTGAGGGATCCCTTCCCTACCTCCCCGGCCTTGCTCAGTGCTAGCTTAGTGCCAGGGCAGAATAAAACCAGACTCCTTGAACTCGGCTTGCCAGTTTGTTTAAAAAAAACATTCTGTCCCCTTTGGCTCCAGGCAAGCAACTGTCATTAGAACAGGCAGAGTCTGAAAGGAAGGTAAAGACTCAGTGGTAAACCACTGAATTGATGGAAGCATTGGGGCCTGTCCAGGTGACGACTGGGCACACAGTAGTCATGGGGAAAGCCGGTGAATATCCTGGGTGGGCTGCCGGCCGGTCCATGACTGTACCATTGTGGGCATCTTGTTACTAATTCTTGGAAGGTGACATGATGCCACTTGGCAGCAGAAGAGCCCTGTTGTATCTGATCAAAGGCCCTTTGGCGTTGAGAAACCCACCAGCAGGGCATGAAGGCAGCTGCCCGCACCCAACCTTGCTCCCAGGGAATAACCTGTTTTGTGGCCCCTTCTAAACAAAACACAGCGGAGATGATGGGTTGGACCCTTTGAAATGAATGGGATTTAAGTTAGTCGTGGCTAACTTATCCCATTGGTTTCCGTGGATCTCGCTCCAAGCATGAGTCAACCTGGATCCAACCCTACATGCATGGTGCTGGTGGGGTGGGGTGGGGTGCCCCAGGCCAGGGCTGGAGAGGATGGGAGGTGCCAGGCTCTGCGAGCAAGCACCCTCGAGAAGGGCTGCCTCCGGTCCAGCCTAGGCTAAAGAGGGTCTTGTTGGGCGAGCGAGAAGCCTCTTCTCTTTGCGGCTTTCCTCTGCCCTTGGTTTTGGTAGCCGCCAAATGTTTCCTATCATTAGGGTGACCAGATAAAATCCAGGTCAGGACTCATGTAACTTTAACAGTTGTAGAGAAAAGGGAATTTCAGCCAGTGTCATTTGTATGCCATTAGTTTCTGGTGATATTCCCTCTTCATCACAACTGTTAAAGTTGCAGGGGCCCTGCCTTCTTTTGTATATGGTCACTCTAGTATAGTGCCTGCAACTTTAACTGTTGTGATGAAGAGGGAATTTCACCAGGAACTAATTGCATACAAATGACCCTGGCTGAAATTCCCTTTTCTCTACAACTGTTAAAGTTACATGAGCCCTGACCTGGATTTTATCTGGTCACCCTACTATCATGCCTAGTTCTGGCCCCAGCAACACAAGGAAGTGAAAACATGAAATCTCTTTCTTTCTTTCTTTCTTTCTTTCTTTCTTTCTTTCTTTTGCAGCTGAGAGTCAGCAAAGAGCAGGACCACTTCCTGGTTTGCCCTTTGGGCCTTTCCTGCCATGAAGTTACAGCTTCTAGCCTAGTGAGTATACAGGACTCTTCCATCCATTTTTTGATGAGTTCCCATCTCTCCATTTCCACCACTGCAAACTTGAGGCTTTGGAATCTGTTACTGTTTTGACACGTCAGATGCTGATGAGGCTTCCCCTTTGGAGAGTGAAACGGCCACCTCATAAGGAGCTTGGGGCCAAGCCCTCCCACTCCTTTCTCTTTGGTACCAGGCAGGACAAACGACTTGGTCTTGATAGAATCACACAGGACAGCCTCACGTGCCCCTATCACTGGCTGCCACCGGTGCCTTGACGTCCTTGTGCGAGGTCATTTGTACCGCCACGTATGTAGTGGGGTGGGGGGAGACCCTTGCATTGATGGCAGCCTCATATTTCTCATGACATGCAGTTCTGTCCTGAGGAAATCCTGCCACGTTTCCATTAGTCTCAGCTCGTTTCTGCTGCAGAGGGAAGGCATTTGTATTGAAAATGAGCATCCTGCCTAGCGAAGGTTTTGTATTTGTGTTACAAATTCCTTCAAAGCCTTTTAAGCCTTGAATGTAGGAAATGCTCACTGTGACCAAGCCAGTGGAGCCCCTCAGCCCTATCCCAGTTTAGGAGGCACACCCAGATCAGTGACTCACACAGAGATGCAACAAGCAGCGTATCCGAGGGCAGGTTCTGCTGCTGCATGCCTGTAGCTGAGTGGAAGCAGGCAAGCCCAGAGGAGTGACTCATACAGAAAGCAGCCTCCACCTGGGACAGGTCACTCTACTGGTTGTGAGCTGGACATTCAGTCACAGCAGAGACGATTGGCAGCAGGCAGCCCTAGAGCAGTGACTCATACAGAGAAGCAGCAGGAGCTCTTAATAATGTCATGAACGTATTTCTGGCAGCATGTGGATGAGTGACCTGCCCCCTTCTCCCCATTGCCAGGCAGTGAAGGGAACTGCCTTATGAGCTGCCTTATGAGCATCACCTTTGCCATGCGGCTCAGCTTCCGCCCGTCTAAGGGGGAGAGGCCTTCTTGTCCGTCTGGACTTCTGCATCGCTCGTTTTCTTTTGCACTGCAGATTAAAGTGAATGTCGTGGGGGAAGTGGTGGAGCAAGGCAGCACCAGCTTTCTGGTGGATAACCGAGGATTCAGCCTGCACGCCGCCATCTATGCGGCGAGACCTGACGTGAGATGCATCATCCATCTGCACACACCAGCCACAGCCGCAGTAAGCAGTGCTATCCATCTTGCTGACAGAGCAATGAGAAACAGCAGACAGAGCTTCCCTCCCAGACAGCTGGATCGGCCCTGAGGCTGATTTATAGAAAGGCATTAAACTTGGAACGGAACAGAAGGAAGGCAGCCTGGCCTCGGCGTTCCCTCGCAAGCTCTGCGGGGGGCCTGAAAGACTTGGAGTGAGCTGGCCAGGGAAGGGCAGGCCGGGATGGTCTGTGGAGCCCATGTTCACTCCGTGGGGAGCCACCTGGGAGGCAGGCACCTCACTCATGTTCAAGCAGAGGTGCCGTTTGAGGTGGTCCAAATGCCTCCAGCTCTGAGTTTAGGGGAACTCCCATGCAACAAGGCAGAAGAAGCAGAACAGGGATGTTAAGGGGAAACCACAAGGCAGTGAATGAGGAGGGACAGAGGAGCAGGAACCCAGAGGAGGGGGGATGAGTCACAAGGGGTACGAAGGTGTTAAGGGAAGGAGCTGCAGGGGGCAAACCTCAGACCCATGAATACTGCGACCCTGGCTAAGGCTCCCTGACGCTCGTAGGCTGTCAGGCCTCAATATGCCAACGCAACCAATTTTGTTTTACAAGCCCATAATATGTTTTTTTCCTAGTCTTGTACTCATGGAAGGTAGATCCAAACAGCCCCCAATACTCCCAATTTATTTATTTATTTATTTATTTGTTGCATTTTTTAGCGCCCAATAGCCGAAGCGCTCTGGGCGGTTTACAAAAATTAAAACCGTAAAAACCATTCAAAATATAAAACAACAATAGTATAAAAACATAGCATATGAGAACACAAGCAGGATAAACCCAAGCAGCAATACAGATTTAAAATACAAATTTAAATCAGCAAAGTTACAAATTAGACTAATAAGCTGTTAAAATACTGAGAAAATGAAACGGTCTTCAGCTGGTATCTAAAGGAGTGTAATGTAGGTGCCAGGCGAACCTTTCTAGTGAGCTCATTCCACAGCCTGGGTGCCACAGCAGAGAAGGCCTCCTCCTGGTAGCCACCTGCCTCCATCTCTGCAGTAATCACCTTTCATATGGAAGATTTTTTCCCGGTGGCTTCTGTTTCCAACGCAAGATTAAAACACCACCTTGCAGCAAGTTGCTAAATGTGGTGACAAATGAATCCATTCTGAGAACGGAACTAAAATACGTAGCCGCTCACGCATAACCTGCTCAGAAGTAACCCTTTTTTTGTTGATGTTGGTGTGCCCTCAAATCACTCCAAATGTACATTGGTCCAACCTGATAACTTTACAATCTTGTCCCCTTGTAGGATGAAAAGTTCTGTAAAACTGAAAAGAACAATTTCATTCTCAACAGTTTGGGGCGCAGGCCTCCCTTGGGGTTCATCCTCTCGCTTGGCATCAGAGACACAACAGATGAATCACGATGCTGACCATTGCTTCTCCATCCCGTCTCTTTCTGACCAGGTGTCTGCAATGAAACATGGCCTCTTGCCAATTTCCCATGATGCACTGCTGGCAGGGGATATGGTGTACTTTGACTTCAATGGTGAGATGGAGGAAGAAGCGGACAGAATTGAGTTGCAGAAGTGCCTGGGACCCACCTGCAAGGTTAGGACTGAGAGATGCTATTCAAGCTGTCACGGCACCTTGGACAGCACCCTGTAGCAGCCCTTTGGGCCACAGAATACCTGGGGATGACTTCGGGGGTTAAGACCTCTGAAATGGGGCTTCGGCAAAGTTTGGAAATCCTTAGACGAGATGCAACAGGAGTATGATCCAGCATTGAGAAGCATATTTAGTACACCTGCTGTTTGATAGTGTTTGACCATTTCTATTGCCCTCAACTCCTTGCTGCTTGTCTTGGCAGATTCTAGTGCTGCGGAATCACGGCCTGGTGGCTCTTGGGGACACCGTGGAAGAAGCATTCTATAAGATCTTCCATTTGCAAGCTGCCTGTGAAGTACAGGTGAGCAACAACACGGAAAACAAACTGACCTTCAGCCGTACTTCTCATCCCAATACATGATGGCATTAGATACAATCATACACAACAAAAAGCCCCTGCATGTGGAAAGGCTCATTATCATTAACATGGGAATGCCATCAAAAATGTCTAGTTAGCCCCTCCTACCAACCACCCCAGGTAACATATAGACACGTACCTACCCGTACAGTACGCTCAACATCTAAGGTCCTCCTCCAGGTGCCTACTCCGAGGGAAGCTTGGAGGATGGCAACAAGGGAGAGGGCCTTTTCAGTGGTGGCCCCCCAACTCTGGAATGATCTCCCCCACAAGGCTCACCTGGTGCCAAATTGTTATCTTTTTGGTGCCAGGTCAAGACTTTTCTCTTTTCCCAGGCATTTAACAGCGTATGTTGAGGGTTTTGTTGTTGCTGTTTGACCCAGAATAGTTGTTTTAAATGGATATTGTATTTATAATCTGTTTTATGCTTTTTATGCTTTTTAAATTTTGTATATCGGTTTTTTAATGTTCAGTGTTTTTAATTTTTGTAAACCGCCCAGAGAGCTTCGGCTATGGGGCGGTATATAAATGCAATAAATAATAATAATAATAATAATAATAATAATAATAATAATAATAATAGCAGCAACAACCACCACTACCACCACCCATGTTGTGACGTTGTGGGCATGCATTTCCAGGGTGACCATATGAAAAGGAGGACAGGGCTCCTATATCTTTAACAGTTGTATAGGAAAGGGAATTTCAGGAGGTGTCATTTGTATGCCTGCAGCACCTGGTGAAATTCCCTCTTCATCAGCACCCTGCCCTCTTTTGTATCTGGTCACTCTAGTATAGCTCTTGCAGCTTTCACTGTTGTGATGAAGAGGGAATTTCACCAGCTGCTGCATGCCTACAAATGACACCTGCTGAAATCCCCTTTTCTATGCAACTGTTAAAGATACTGGAACCCTGTCCTCCTTTTCATATGGTCACCTTATGCATTTCCCCGCATCACATCTACATTATTTGATGGGAGGAGGGTTGTGCAGAACATGATGGCATCACAATCCATGTTTTCCTCTATATTATGGGAAGCAAGAGGAATCCCCTTTTTGTCAACATCCCCATGTTGATCGTTACGTGCAACTTCATCCAAAGACAGGCATGGTCTTTATCTGGGTGCCTTCTTGAGTTCAGCATGACTAGGTCATTTCAGTTACTTTTCTTTTACCGAGTGACATTAATAAGCAGTGCTTTCAAAAGGCAGTGGTAAAGCATGTCACTCCAATGATCTTAAACAAGTAATATCTATTGTGTCATCTACAGCGTGGTTTAATTAACAATAGCTTCTCAGTAGCTTCAGCTATCATTATCATCAGGCACAAGGAAGGGATGTTTTTATTCTTCAGAGCATGAGGTGTGCAACACCATGTATCGAAAGTGTTGCAAAAGAAGAGCTGGCCTCATGTATGTAGTTGCACAGAGGATGAGTTGTGAGGTCCCCTTAAGAATTGCACCATTGCCCTGAGTGTTCTCATGTGTAATATGAGGGGAAGACCAGCTTTTCAGTACATCAAAAGTGCTGCTTTAGCATCGCCCTCTAGTGATTCATAACTCACCAGGTTCCCAGAAGCATCTTGCCAAATATTTTGGCATTTCTTACTTGAAGTTGATCGTAAGGCAGGCGTATCTTTTCTTGATCGTTGGAAATGTCCCCCTGGAAACAGACCCTGGAGTCAGCCAGGTGGTGTGAAGGGTTTGACGCCAGGTGTCGGGATGGGCGGACAAGCCATTGTTGTGATTCTCCAAACAGGACCTTGCAGTTCAGGTCACCTCACTCCCTGTGTTCGATTGTGCTCTCTTTGGCAAAAGCACGCATTTTTTTAAAAAAGTACACACCCTAATGTGGACTTTTCCTCCATAGACTAAAACATGAGAATGTGTATTTTTATTTTTTGAAAAATGCACATTTTAAAAAGTGCATATTTTTCTAATGTGTGTTTGGAATCTTTCCCGAAAAAAGCACTCACACTCATGTCCACGTCCAGAGGTATGAACAGGGAAACTTTTAAGTCCAAACCACACCAAAATGAAATTCTCAAACATCCCTAGACAGGTGCTGAATGTGGGCTCTGTTGTGCCCTCTGCTGGGGCTGTATTGGTCATCTACCACACTCTATGGACGAAGTTTGGACACACATGTCACGAATGAAAGCCAGCTGCTATATTCTCTGATAGCCTTTTCTTTGCCTGCATAGTCTGTTTACTATAATGTTTCTTTACATCAACCAGTAATCTTCAGGGTTCTGAAGAACTGGACATAAATTCCTAATGCAGAATTGCTAATGCAAATTAGAATCCTCGGTCCTCTGAAGCACATGTATTAGTTGCACATGGGGCTGAACAGCTGTTTACCATTCTTTAGCCATCCTAATTTGCATGTCCCACCTTTGGAGTGATCACTCAGTGTTACCTGTTCCCCACAAGATGACCCTGAACATCACCAGGGCTGGCACCCTGTCGCATCCTGCTCGGGAATTGTGTCAGCCAAACACCGCAACTGCATCCTTTGGCAGGGCAGGCGGCACAGGAGATTTTGTGGTCTCTTGTGGCTCTGGAGAAATCCCCATTTGGGAAAAAAAGGGTTGAATTCTCAGAGCAGCCGCTGGCAGCTTCAACCTTGGGTCTCACACCTGGGTTGCCAGAGGGGGCAGGAGGCAGGGAGCAATCGGAAGAGTGGCTCCGAGCCATGCAGAGTTCCTTCCTTTCACGGTTGCATAGCTGTAACCCACTCAGTTGAGGGCAGGCGGGCAGGTCACGGGCAATATTGAATTTTGGCTCTTCTCTGAGAGAGAAGCTAGCAAGAGCAGGATCTTGCTGGGACACTTCAGTCTCTTGGGAGCCTGTCGTGTTTTGATTCTTATTGAGTAATCGTAGGCGCATAGAGGGTGTGCTTTTCTTCTTTCCTTTTTAAATACAATCATTCTTATTGTTACAGAACAATAGAAATGGGGGGAGGGGGAGCAAGAATTAGCACCGCTTGGGATCATGGACAATAGATCCAGCTTCTAACTTCTGCAAAACGTGTTTTGCCTGTTTTCGAAGCCAAACCTCAGAAAAGCCTCGTCCATCCTCAGCCATTGTCTCTTGGGGAGCTCGGAAAAATTGTTACTCACAAACACGGCAGGATTTCCCCTCCTCCGCCTCCCCCCGCCCCCCACTGGTCCCCTCTGCAGCGCAGTGGAGGTGTAATTGCGTTGGTTCTGCGGAGGGTCAGGACTATTGTCCGCCCCTCTGTGCATCTGCCTGCTTCTTCAGCCGGAGGAAACTAGGTCAGCCACGCGCCCGGGCCCAGCATGGGAGCCCTCTGCAGGCGGAGGGGTGGCGATGCAGGGCGTGCAGAAGTCCCAGGGCTGCCTCAGTCGTCCTCGATGGACATGGTTCTCATAGCATCCTGGCAGTCTCCGGCAGGCTTCCAACATCGGCATGCGCAGCTCATTTCATTAGGGTATGCACACAGGGATTTTTTTAAAAGGCAAAAATCTATTTAATATTCAGTCGTGAAGTATATTATTTTTATTTATTCATTTATTTATTAAACACTGTAGACACTGAGGCCCTACTCCTGACTTGCCTGACCGCAGGAGGGCCGTTGCAGGTGAGGGAGGTGAGGAACGAGGAGACGCTCCTCAAGCCCCAGCATTGTTGGGGCTTACAAGGCGATATTAGCCTTCGGGGTCCCTCCTTCAGGCCTCTCTGAGGCACTGCTCCCGGCAGAGAGGCTCCCAGCAGAACAATTCCTTTTTATTCCTGCTGCTGGGCAGCTGGAGGACCATTCCCACTGTTTCTGGATCCCCCATTGGCCCCCTCAATTTGGTGCTTATTGCTTGAGACATTAGGGTGTGTCTGGGCACACCCGGCACACCCCTTGTGCACACCTATGGCTTCCAACCAATTTCCTCGTCATTCTCCCCTGCACCTTTTCTTGCTGAATTATTCTCCAGATATTCTCTCTGGGCTCAGGTATTTGCTTGGATAGTCACCAAATCTGTTATATTAGTATTTGTCACCCATATATTTTATTTCAGTTTGTGATATTGGACAGATATCAGTATTTGAAAATTGATGTGTAACAGCATTTTGTATTAGACAGTTTGGCATATTTGACAACCAATGGAATTAGTTATCTGACAGGATTTGATAGATGACATGCAATGGCATTAGTATTTGACAGTATTTGACAAACAATCAAGAAATGCTAATGAGTCTAAAGGACTCCAATTTCAACATTTGAGATAAATTTATAAATTTAAAATCCAAATTTTAAGTGTGAATTTGAACATTTCAGTGGTGAAATCAGAAATTATGTGAAGGTGCAATCCTGTGGGATACGCCCTGGGTACTCATAAGTCTCCAAACTCAGAGGCTTATGTGTATCCAGTGCAGAGCAGGAGGCACGTCACTCTCTACATTTCAGCTAGATGGGTGATTTTTGCCCATCTAGCAGAGGCTTTGGGGAGAGGGAGGGAAAGAGGCTGGGTATACCTCATAGCCCCTTGTCCCCAGACTCCTCCCCTTCCTACCCCCCAGGAATGCCTCCTTTTCCCCACATCCATGCTCCATTCTGTGAGCATGGAGAGGTAGTGAGGAAACCAAACAATCCTATGTACCCCAGGCACTGTCTAGGAGACATAAGATTGCTTCCCAAAGTTCAGATATTTGGGGATTTGAGTGTTTAGGCTGATGCTGCTCCAAGAGAATCCCAAATCCTCCCCAAGAATTTGATTTTCTCTATTCCAATTTAATCACGCCAATCCATAACATTAAGTAAGTCTGAATATTTTGCAGAAACTTGTTCAATTTAATGGCATTTCCTGTATTCTAAGACGGAAATGCCATTAAACAGGGCTGACCTGAAGTAGGTGGGGAACCCTTCTTCTGTTCGGAAAAATATTACTTTAGACAAATTGTTTTAGACAATATTACTTTGGCCAAAATGTACCACAAGAGCAGTGACACCGAGGCAGGAAGAGCCCAGCGTTTTTAATCGAGCCGTGCAAATCTATATGCTCATCTCTTTTGCCCAACAATCATCCCTGATCAAGCAGGGTTTGCAGGGAGTTTTTGAAGCCCTATGAAACACAGCAAAACTTGTAACAGAGATGGCAGTGGGGTGGGGGGTGGGGGGAGTGTACAGGCTATTATTGGCCGGCCTGCAACCACACAAGAAAGGCAGTGTGCAGGAGGAGGCCTAGAATGCTGTGCGTTTCCCCGTCCGCTTCTCAAGACCTCTCTTGTGATCTGCATCCTCTAGATCTCAGCCTTGTCTAGCGCTGGCGGAGCAGGAAACCTCATAGTGCTGGAGCGAGAGAAACACAGGCCGCATGACGTTGGCTCCGTGCGATGGGCTGGCAGCACCTTTGGACCCATGCAGAAGAGCCGCCTGGGAGAGCATGAATTTGAGGCTCTGATGAGGATGCTGGACAATCTAGTATGTTTGCAAGAAGCTCTCTTTGCTGGTTTCTTGAACAAGTTGTGTGCTTGTATTCTTTTCACGCCCCTAGCAGGCCTTTTGTGGGGGTGGAGTTAATGCGATCAGATTAGTCCCTGGATAATTTCTGCCAAAGTTTAACAATGGATATTTGCAATTTTATAACTTCAAGCTGCAAAAGGATGTGTTCTCTCCCCCTAAAAAGAAAGGATTGGGCATTTCCAAGCTGCCAGAACCTCTGACAAGCATGATCCATTGAGAGATCGTTTTGATCAACATCGAATGCAAAAATCAGATCAGATCAAGGCATGTTTAGCCTAGAGAAGAGAAGACTGAGGGGAGACAAGATAGCACTCTTCAAGTACTTGAAAGGTTGTCACACAGAGAAGGGCCAGGATCTCTTTTTGATCATCCCAGAGTGCAGGACACAGAATAATGGGCTCAAGTTACAGGAAGCAAGATTCCGGCTGGACATCAGGAAAAACTTCCTGACTGTTAGAGCAGTACGACAATGGACCCAATGACTTAGGGAGGTGGTGGGCTCTCCCACATTAGAGACCTTCAAGAGGCAGCTGGACAGCCATCTGTCAGGCATATTTTAAGATGGAGTCCTGAGCAAGGGGTTGGACTCGATGGCCTTAGAGGCCCCTTCCAACTCTACTATTCTATGATTCTTAACAATGAACTCTCAGCAGATTTTAGGGATAGGAAATGGGATGATGTCTGAGATATATAGATCTCATGGTGCTGTTCCTCCCATGTCCTGCTTGCGGGTTCCTGGTTGTCAATTGGTTGGCCACTGTGTGAGCAGAGTGCTGGACTAAATGGACCCTTGGTCTGATCCAACAAGGCTTCTCTTACATTCTTATGTACAGTACAATTATATATTTTAAAATGTACTTCAGAAACCATGAGGACTAAGGGTTAGATGAAAGGTAGGGTTTTCAAAACCTAAAATCCCATTCCAGACCATGGATTTTGCAAGGGAAAAGCTTCCATGCAGAACTGTAGAAAGCAAGTGGACTTAAGAGCTTGCCAAGATGCCTATGGATATGCAGATGTGCTTTCAAGGAGAACTCTTTGTCCTTAACAGGGTTACCGGACTGGCTATGCCTACCGCTACCCATTTGTCCAGGAGAAAACCAAGCACAAGAGTGAAGTGGAGATCCCTGCCACCGTCACGGCCTTTATCTTCGAAGAGGAGGTGGCCCCCATCTCAACCCTCCGGCAACACGCCCAGAAGCAACAGAAAGAGAAGACCCGTTGGCTGAACACACCAAACACCTACCTACGTGTGAACGTCGCTGAGGAAAGCCAAGGCAGCGCAGGCAGCCAGAGAACCAAAACCACAGTGAGTGGAATGCCAGTCACAGCCTCCATGTCAAGTGCTTGTGACAAATGGTCAGTATTTGCCATTTCAAGAGGAGAAATGCCCCGGGAAGTATTGCAAGAGCCCTTTTTGTAAATAGTCCCCCAATCCCCATTCAATTGGCTATCATAACAATTGAGGGGAGTGAGCAGGGCTATAAATGTAGGGCTGGCTTGTGAGGGAACGTTGCTCCAGAAGCAAAAAGAGGAGCCCCAGCTGGCCAAGTATCAAATAAAACAGGAAGTAACCAGGTGAGTTAAGCACCTGTGCAAGTTTAGCAACAGGGCAAAGGACTCTCATTCAGTCCTCCAACGCACAGTAACCAAGGCAGAACACCAGCAGAGGTGCGAGATCTGCCCGTTGTATTGAATAGAGCAACACAAGGACTACATCTGTTTGTGGGGCAGGGGTTGTGGGTGTTTGTTCAGTGCAATGAGATCCTGGCAATTCGGGGACAGATGGTTCCTTTGAGGCCAAGCTTGTGGACCTGGAGAAGCCGAGAGAGGTAATAATAATAATAACAACAACAACAATAACCGAATGACAAAAATGTTGTTGAAAAGGAAGAGGAAAAGAGAGAGAAATATATACACCACTGGCCATGGAAGTCAAAGAACTTTGGCAACAGGAAAAGGTCACAATTATCCCATTAGTCACATCCGTCACCGGCATCATGTCAAAAAAATATACAGAAAACCTCCAGAAACTGGGCCTACCAAAAAACATCCACACCAACATCCAGAAAGCAGTCATAATTAAAACATGCGCAATCGTCAGGAAATTCCTGAATCAATAAAAGACAGCATGACTTGGCAAAGCCCGTCATGTCCGTCTAGAAAAACTGCCACGAGCAAGAAAGAGGTAATAATAATAATAATAATAATAATAATAATAATAATAATAATAATTTTATTTATTTATTACCCACCTCTCCCTCTGGATCAAGGTGGGGAACAACATCAAATACAAATACATAAAACTGATTAAAAACATATAAAACTAACACATTGTTAAAAGGCATCTTAAAATTCAACTGGGTAAGCCTGCCAGAAGAGATCAGTCTTTATGGCTTTCTTAAATTCTGGAAGACTGTTAAGTTGGCGTATCTCCTCTGGCAGACCATTCCACAATCTGGGAGCGGCAGAAGAGAAGGTCCTCTAGGTAACGGTTGTCAGCCTAGTTTTGGCTGACTGAAGTAAATCCTTCCCAGAGGACCTGAGCGTGCAGGGTGGATTGTATGGAGGAAGGCGATCCCGCAAGTCACCTGGACCCAAACCTTGTAGGGCTTTAAAGGTAATGACCAACACTTTGTACATCGCCTGGAAACTAAATGGCAGCCAGTGAAGAGATTTTAAAGTTGGTGAGAGCACCCAGGAGGTGACAGAGATGTCCCACTCCCAGGCCTACAGCTCCTTTGTTGTCACTGAGAATGGTGACCCCAAGAAAGGAGGGGCTAGCTGTGGTGGCTAGAACTTCTCAAGTAGCCTTTTGCACCAGGCTCTGGTTGGTGGATTCTAGTAAAAAAATCAAGTAGACCCTGCAAGCCTGAGTGAGGTATGTCAAGACTAAAAGATCTGAGTTGTCCATCAGAATTCAGAACTGGGTCATCAAAGCGAGTGGGATGCTTTCATACAGAGGTGTAGTACAAGGAAAGAATAGGTAGAAACTGCTGCTGTTGTTGTTGTTTTATAGTGGACCTGGAACTTGGCAGGGGCCTTATCTGGATTTGGAGCACATGCTGGACCTTGCTGCCTCCTCCTCCTCCTCCTCTCCAGTAGGGCTGAAGATCTGGAGGCCTCGGGTGCCACAGGGCGTGTGTCGCCAGTGCTGGGCTTTAGCATGGGTGCTCCTGCAATCCTGGGGGTGGGGGTGGGGGCAGAAGGACCAGAGCAAGGGTGGGGGCCCCAGTGTCACAGCCTCCTGGGGCTAGGTGTCATCTGGGTTGGCAGGCTGTCCATCAAGGGTGTTAATTCCCCCTTGGTTCCCATCTGAACTGGGGCCTCTTCCTTCTCCTCCACCTCCTCTTCAGAGGAGACCTTGTAAGTTTTGGGATCCAGGCGCAAGTGAGTCCTGACAAGGGGTCCCATGGTTGATATGCAGGGGCCCCTTGGCACTCAGCAAAAGAGTTTCCTGAAAGTTAAAGTTTGAAATGCTGTTTTAACTCTTTGGAGCCAATGGAATTGTCCCATGTTTTGGACGATTCAGAAATGCAGAGAACACAGGATTCTGTTATGTGACAATCATCAGGAAATAGGTGTGTTTCCCGTAATGGTAACTTATACAAGTTGACAATCCAGGATGGGCTTCATCATCCTTGGCCCACACATTGAGAGATCATGTGAGTAACCATGATCATGACTACATTTGTGAAGCTCTTGCCGCTGGTTGTGAAAGAATGAAACTGGTTACTTCATGGTTGCTTTTGTTCTTAGTTGCAAAAGGGTTTTGCTTTCTTAGCAGAAGATTCAAAATGTTAGCCCAGGAAACGAAAACGTAGGGAGTGGAGAGGAACCCAGTTGTTGTGGTGGGAATTAGAAACTTAGCAAAACTCTACCGCCCTTCTTATTGATGAAGAAGTTCTGAGAGCTAGAAAGATGTAGGAGGAATGGGACTGTGGGAGAGTTCAGAAGAGTAAAAAGCTAGAAATAGGAAGAAGCCAGGATGGAGAGGGCTGCAGAGGACCCTTCCTCTGGGGTCAAAAGAAACTGAGCTGAAAGCAAGAAGGGCGGAAGCTGCACTGCCAGGGGACTAGGATGAGCTGGCAGAAATTTCATGGGGAGGGTGGTGGTGGTGGTGGTGGTAAGGTTATCCATGGCTACTCGTCAGGATGGCTATATGCCACCTCCACTATCAGAGCCCATATGCACTAGTTGCTGGGGAACATGGGCGGGAGGGTGCTGTTCAACCCATGTCCTGCTTGTAGACTTCCCATTGGGACATCTGACTTTGCGAACAAAATGCTGGACCAGATAAGCCCTAGCCCGATCCTGCATGGCTCTCCTTAAATCACTTTATTGGTAGATCTTAGCTGAAGTAGGGAAACAGTCTCTAGATTGGTGTAGATGGATGCATTTCCCCATGTATTTTTATATACTAATTGCTCTTTAGGATAACTTCTGAAACTGTTTAAAAAATTGTTTCCCCCCTCCCCCTAGAAATATCATTGCAATAACGGTTTAATTGCTGCTTTTCAAAACCTTTAAAATATTTACATTTGTCGGTCTCATTCCTTGATTTTTACCCATGCCTAATTGCCTTACCACACTGTCAGGAAATAACAGTGAGGACCGCAGAAGGGCTTAAATTAGCTGGTTTGTTTGCCTCCACTCTTTGTGGTGCAGGCTACGCTGGGAATTGAGCTGAATTAGTCTTGCCTGCCTGGACTCTTCTGCAGGACTTATGCAAATGGCAACTCAACAGCTTTGAATTCAGTTTTCTAGCTGGTCCCCAAATCCTTCGGTTCACTCGTAAAGGAAGCCTCTTTGTCCTCCTTATAATTCCCTCTGTTTTGCCTTCATGCTACCCAGTGGATGAAAGCTGACGAGGTGGAAAAATCCAGTAGTGGAACACTAATCCGGATTGAAAACCCAAACCAATTTGTGCCTCTCTATACGGATCCACAAGAAGTTCTGGAAATGAGGAACAAGGTACTGTGCCTGCTTGCTTCTCTCACTTGCTCTGTGACACCTTCCCATCTCACTAGCTATGTCTGCTCTGGGAGCTTATTTGGGGTTTTATACCAGCTCAGCTCTCGTGGCAACCCTGGGAACTGTGGCTTGGAGAAAGAGTGCTCAGACTTCCCTGGCCTCTCCCCCTCCTCACAGGATTACAATGTGTGGTGTGGGGAAGCCGGGAGAGATACCCTACTCAGCCATGAAACCCATTCCATTAGTTGGGCCAGCCCATCTCTCTCAGCCTATCCTACCTCACAGGATTGTTGTATGCTGCCGTGAGCTCCTTGGAGGGAAGGATGGGCAAGAGCAGCTCAACAAACTCAGCTTGCAACTTTTCAAATGTGTCTCTGCCCTGACGTTTGGGGCGGTTGCATTTTCCACACACCGTTCTTTGCCCAGCCGCTCCAGGCGCTTGGGCATCTCGGGAGGAGGCAGGCAGATGGCCCCAGCTGAAGGCCAACGTCTGGTGTGCAGAGGGAGGTCTGGGCATCCTCCCCTTGATAACGAGATGCCCAGAGGGAGGGAGTCAGCAGGCTTGGGAGCCTTTAGACTTGCCGGGGGCACCAGAGCGGCCCTCCTGACTTTCCAGGCCGGGAGGGGTTTGGGCTGCTACGTTACGTGAGTCTCCCTGTGGAAGTAGCCTACAGCTCCAGCGAGATATCACAGTGACGCAGTGCCCGATCCGCAGGGCTCCCAATTGAAGATAGGCACGCACCACTCCGCACTCCGTAAGGCTTGCTCTCCTTCCCGGGGGGCAGCCCATCCCCATGGACACATTTCTCCCTTCTTTGCAGATTCGGGAGCAAAACCGCCAGGATGTGAAATCAGCCGGACCCCAGTCCCAGCTGCTTGCCAGTGTGATCGCGGAGAAAAGCAGAAGCCCGGTACTTCTCCCGACAGGACTTGGCAGCAGGGGGAGGGCAGGGCAGGCCGGGGTCCGAAGCCACGAAGCCCCCTGGGTGGCCTGGGATCCTGCGCCAGCTCTCAGCCTCATCTGCCTCGTGGGACTGTTGGGAGGAGGGATGTAGGGCAGCCCCCCATGCCTGCTGAAGGATGGGATACACATGTCTCCCGTTCTGGAAATGAATGGGCCCGAAGCGCCTTCTTGCTCCTGGGTTGCCTTCGCTCCGCCCAAAGCGTCCTGACCACACTGACACGGTGCCCGTCTACCATTGCAGTCTACTGAGAGCCACCTGGCAGACGGAGAGACGAGAGCCGAATCCTACACAGAGGTTCCCCCAGAGCCGGAGACGCCAAACCCTTTCAGCCAGCTAACAGACCAGGAACTGGAGGAGTACAAGAAAGAGGTGGAGAGAAAGAAATTGGATCTTGACGGTAATCATCCTGGGACAAGCGCACAGGTCTTGAGTGTCACTGAGAAACCAAAAGGAGGAGGAGAGCACCCAAATCAGGACCAAATAAGGGGAGAAGGAAGTTCTCAGGATGCTAAAGTATGTTCTTTCAAAGCCCTTTAACGCATTTCGGCTGTGTTGGGAAGACAGTCGCCAGTAATTATCGTAGGAGACGATCATCTTGTTAGGAGTATTTCTGCAGACATCTCTTATCAACCCCCTGAAGAAGGCCTTAAAAAACCAACCCAGGCCGAAACACGTCGGGTTTTGAAATAAAGTATTCCTAGCATCCTGAGAACCTGCTTCTCCCCACTTTTTTTGCCTTGATTGTTATTGAGGACTGGAAACTTGAGAAAACTGGGGGGCTGCAGCCAATTTCAGTCTTAGCAAGTAACATCTCCCCATGAAACGGGGATCACCAAACTTCTGTTGGTAGCCCTGTCTTTACTCATCAGCTGATAGAGATGAGAAAGCAACGTTAGCCATAGAATGGGGGTCTGGAGGGGGTGGAGAGTGGGGGTGGGAATTAGCGTTGAAGATGGTATGACTGCGCCATCGTTGCCACTGGTGCACATGACCGTTTTCTTTGTCCAGCTCTTGACCAGCAAGCCCTGCACATTTCTGCAAGTCCTGTTTAGCCAGAGGCAAGGGTTGGGTAAGAAGAAAGGAATAGCATAAACACTACTAGCAACAATCTCCCTATCATGGGCTGGCAGAATGCTTGGGCAAATCTTGGGCCAGCAAACTGAGGGTCCTCAGGCAGGGTTCCACATTATCTTTGTTTTTTAAAATGCATGATTTCCAGGGGATTGCGTGAGGTGTCATGTAATGGACCCACAAACTTCCATTAGTGTCCAGTCACATGCATGCTCTAAATTGCTTGTAGACTCAGCAATACTACAAGCCAGAAGGATCTTGGAATTGTTGTAGATCACAAGCTGAATATGAGCCAACAGTGTGATGTGGCTGCAAAAAAGCAAATGCTATTTTGGGCTGCATTAATAGAAGTATAGCTTCCAAATTGTGCTAGGTACTGGTTCCCTTCTATTCGGCACTGGTTAGGCCCCATCTTGAGTATTGCATCCAGTTCTGGGCAACACACTACAAGAAGGAAGCAGAAAAGCTGGAGGGGGTTCAGAGGAAGGCAACAGGGATGATCAGGGGACTGGAAACAAAGCCCTGTGAGGAGAGACTGAAAGAACTGGGCACGTTTAGACTTGAGAAGAGAAGACTAAGGGGAGACGTGATAGCACTCTTTGACTGGGTTTGGGTGACACAATAGTCAACGGTTGATTAAATAGTCCACCATTGACTATTGTGTCATCTGTCGGGGGAAACCACACCACTGTTGGTTATTTCCCCGAAATAACCAATGCCAATAATCAATGGTTTGCAGAGTTGACTATCTGCACAACTGTTGATTATTGTGTCGTGTGGCAGGCTCCGTGGATTATTTCCCCTGCCTGCAGAGTCATGAGGCAAGAGCGGTAGAAACCCCTGCTGCTCTTGCCCAGTGGGGCTCTATACCCAGGGGAAATAATCCTGTCCTGGACGCACTTGGGAACCCACCAATCGTTCCGTCCCTTGGAGGGGCACCTTGATCTGCAAACTATGCCCTGGGAATGGCAGCAGCCCGATAAAGTAAGTGGGACCCAGCACCACCATTCAGTAGGGAGGTGGGGAGGGGGAGAGTAATAGCCAACCCCTGCCCTTATAACCAACTCCACAGATGACTTATTAGTATGTCTCCCAAGTGCGACATGCAAATAGTCATCTGTGGAGTGGACTATAAGGGCAGGGGTTGGCTATTGTGTTGTCCGAATACACCCTTCAAGTACTTGAAAGGTTGCCACGCAGAGGAGGGCCAGGATCTCTTCTCTTCAGCAAACATGCTGGTTAGAAAAGCCACAGCGTGTGCCCTGCTTACACATTTACCCCAGGCGGTTTTGTTTCGTTTGTGTTTTTTAGTCTTCGTGTGACTTTCTTCCTTTTGTTTCCTCCCAGGTGAGAAGGACACCAGCCTGGAGGAAGAGGTGACTCGCGCTGTTGAATCTACGGCTACCCTCACAGAACAGAGTCCCACAAAGCCTGTGTTAAAAAGTCCGCCCATGTCGCCCTCCAAGTCTTCAGAAGGTAAGGCCGGCATTTATAGGACTCTTAAGAATCCGGGTGGTCAGTGTATCTACTGCTTGACACAACACCTAGTTGATTTCTGGAACTCACTGCCACAAGAGGGGGCATGGCCATGGACTTAGATGGGTTGTAATAGGTCGAGGAACATTCATGGAGGAGGGGTCTATCCGTAGATGGGAGCCATGACAGCTCAGTGCAACCTCTGTGTTCAGGGACAATGAGAGTGTCTGAGGCCTGAGCGCTGGCCACAAACCTCCATCACGGCCTGCTTGTGGGCTTTCCAAAGGGACATCTGGCTGGCTACTATTGGAAACACAATACTGCGCCAGATGGGGCCCCTTGGCTCTGATCCAGCAGCCAGGCTCTTCTTACGACGGACGCCTGGCAGAGAGATCCATCAGCCAGTGTCATCGCTTCATGTGGAAATGTGTTTGATAGAATGTATAGACAGACATGAGACCGGGGGTGGGCAGCTGCGGAGGGCGGGGGGGCAGCGGCATTGGATCCCCTAGAACCCTCTGGGGCTGCAACGCTCTCCCCCCACAGCCACTGCAGCAACTGGAAGTGGCTGGTGCCTGGATTCCCAGTGATCACGCAGCGGGCGGGCATCACAGAGGTCACCAAATAGCCCCCCCCCAGTGTACTACATGTAGCCCATGTGGTATATGAAGCTCAACCCTGCATTAGACAATTAAATGAAATGCTAGAATCACAGAATCATAGAATAGTAGAGTTGGAAGGGGCCTCTAAGGCTCAATGCAGGAATCCACCTTAAAGCATCCCTGTCCAGCTGCCTCTAATGTGGGAGAGCCCACCACCTCCCTAGGTCATTGGTTCCATTGTCGTACTGCTCTAACAGTCAGGAGGTTTTTCCTGATGTTCAGCCAGACTCTTGCTTCCTGTAACTTGAGCCCACTATTCCGCACCCTGCACTCTGGATTGATCGAGAAGAGACCCTGGCCCTCCTCTGTGTGACAACCTTTCAAAGACTTGAAGAGTGCTGCTATCTTGTCTCCCCTCAATCTTCTCTTCTCCAGGCTAAACATGCCCAGTTCTTTCAGTCTCTCCTCATAGGGCTTTGTTTCCAGACCCCTAAGGGAGATAAAGGCAAGGAGGACAGGAAATGTGCCAGGGTCTAGTTGGTACCTCCGCTAGCAAGGGTCCAGTTCTTTTATTTTCAGGGGAAAAGTGTCGCATTTCGCAGCAAACTCCATATGACGTTGCTGTCTTGTTTCATGGAGCCTTGCAACCCCAGAGGGCAGGGTGGTTTGCATCACAGGAGGGGCAGGAGCAAGGGCTGATAGTTGCTGTCGGCTGAATCTTCCCTCACGCACTTCTAGACTCAGCTTTGTAAAGCCAACCTGGGTCTGGATTGCTGGCCTAGGCAAAAGGCAGCGGACGGAAGGAAGGAAGCCATGGCAGGGCGAGAGTCAAGCCCTGCTCTCCTTTCCCTAATGCGGATCGCCTCCTCTCAAGGGCTCGGGCTAACGTCACACAAGAGTCGAGTGTAAGCTGTAGTTTGGCCCACAGAGACGGACCTGTGGCACTAGAAGAGACCCTCGTCCATGAGACTAATGTGGCTTCTTGTGGCTGTGATGGGAGGTGTTGTGTTGTTGTTGTTGTTGTTGGTGGTGGTGGTGGTGGTGGGGTGTGTGTGTGTGTTTTCCATTATCTCCTTGTGCCTCATTGTGTTTGGCGTGTTTGTCTCCACAATGTCTCCCTTTCTCTTTCCATGTGTTGCTTTCACCAAAGGAGTTCCCTCTGATTCTGAATACTTGTCACTTTAGTAAGTATAGAGAGGCGGTTTTCTCCGTTTTCAGCTACCCCCATGGGGGGGGGGGGGAGGGAGGGACGCTTCAATCCAGCTCCATTTCAGGACTGAGTGAGTCTTTCTGACAGCCTCTTTAGTGTGGGAGCTGGGAAATGCACGTGCCAGGGGAACTCAGTCAAGCCACGCTTAGACAGCCCATTGCTTACTGGCTGGGCACGTAGTTTGCGGGCACAAAGTTTCCAGATCTCCATTTAAAAGGGTCTTGAGTAGCAGACCTGGGACAGAGCTCAGCCAGGGATCTGTGGCAAGGGCCCGCTAGGTAATTCGTGGCTCATTGGCCGAACGGCTGGCTCAGTCTGCTTCTGCTTCAGAGCCCTTTCAGTGCTGCTAAGGCATTGTTGTTCAGTTCACACCTAACTGGAAGCGGAATTAACCAGAGATTCCACAAGAGCATTTAATCTAGGTCCATATGGTCCAGCCGTGCTGTTGCCCAAAGCCAGGACTGCCCTATCATGTTTAGTCACTTTCCCAAGCAACATAATTTTAACGCTTCCTCCGTGTAGGTTCGACCCGTGTCGTTGCTTCCTGCAGAGCAGGAGTGGGAGATTAGGCTACTAATTGCCCCTTGAACAGCCTCTCTCGATTGCCCCGGGGTCAGTTTCTGTTTCCACTGAGTTGGTGGGGAAACTTAAATTACTAGTGCCATTTCAGAAAGCTACTTCAAGGGCTCCTCATCACAAGCATGTAGACAGGGATTGCAGCCTAATTCTGTATTGAACTGGACTGTACATCGCCGTATGTTTCAGCTCTGCTCTGTGTTAAGACTGTTTGAAATAGACTGATGGAGCAGCCCACCATGGAGCAGTGTCGAAATCCTTACATAACTGTGGGAGTTCCCTGCATCGTTTGAAGTGTTCTTCGCAATATATTGCAAAGTATTTCTGTGATATATTAAATGCAGCATGTTCTGTATAATACATGCAAGAGCTGGCGCAGTATTATAGCGAAGAGACCAAGCTACGAACCAGGAAGTCCCTGTTCAAATCTTGCATCTGCTGGGAGCTCAGTTTCTAGCTTTAGGTCAGGGCTGCAGAACCTCTTTCAGCCTGAGGGACAAATCCCAGTCTGGGGAACTTGGAGGGGGGGATTACAGTGATGGGCATGGCCAAAAGGAAAGGGGCGGGGCCAAAGGGGGCAGGGCAAAATGTGACGTATTTCCACTTGAAGCTCTTCCCGCCAGTAGCGGAGCCGCAGGTGAGGCACGTCAGCATTTAGGATGTGGGAAAATCTGCACAGTGGCCAGGAAACTTCCAAAAGGATCAGTGGTTGGGGTGAAGAGGGTGGGACCCTCTGGGGAATCCCAGAAGGCTGGATCGTGACCCCTGGAAGCCTCGATTTGGCCTCTGACCCTGGGGTTCTGCACCCTTGCTTTAGGTAAACCACCCCTCTTAGACTCAGCCCTGCCCCATTTGCATTGGAGTACTAACCCTACCTTACAGGGTTGTTGTAAGCACGTTAAACCTGTAGAGCTCTGTTTAAATGGTAAGTACTGTCACTTCCTGTTGTTCATTTTGTTGAATGCATCTAGGTTATCTGCCCCTCAGATTATTTGCCTTTGTGACCCACCAGTTCAAGCCTGTTCTATATTATATTTTCATCCCATCATGCCAGTTTGGGGAGACATACATATAATCATAGAATAGTAGAGTTGGAAGGGGCCTCTAAGGCCATCGAGTCCAACCCCCTGCTCAATGCGGGAATCCACCTTAAAGCATCCCTGACAGAGGGCTGTCCAGCTGCCTCTTGAAGGCCTCTCGTGTGGGAGAGCCCACCACCTCCCTAGGTCATGGATTCCATTGTCCTACTGCTCTAACAGTCAGGAAGTTTTTCCTGATGTCCAGTCAGAATCTGGCTTCCTGTAACTTGAGCCCATGATTCTTTCCCCTCACAACAACCCTGTGAGGTAGGTTAGGTTGAAAAATAGAACCCAAGATCACCTAGTAAGCCTCCTGTCTGAGGAGGAATTTGATCCCAGATCTCCTCCGTGTACACCCACTAGTTGAGCAGATATGCCACACTGCTCCCAGTGAAATCCCAGGCTCTTGTCTCAGCAAATGTTCACATCGCACGTCTTTTTCTTCCCGAAAGGCGAGACGAAGACTAGCAGTGGCCAAGCGCCTGGCGACCCTGCTGCTGGAGACAAGAAGGCTGCGCCCGAGGCGGTGGTGGTGAATGGAAAAGACGATGACCAGAACATCGAGGAGCTCCTCAGCAAAGGGATCAGCCAGATGACCACCAATACAGACGCCGACGCCGCCAAGGACAAAACGGAGTCAGTCACCAGCGGGCCTGTGTCTCCAGAAGGCTCGCCGTCGAAGTCTCCTTCCAAGAAGAAAAAGAAATTCCGGGCCCCCTCCTTCCTGAAAAAGAGCAAAAAGAAAGAGAAGGCGGAGTCTTGAGCTGTGTCCCCCCCCACTCCCCGGCTTTCCCCTCTCCTGTTCCTCCACCTCCTTCTCCACCTGCCTTCCGTCGCTCCCTCTACACTTGCTGGAAAATCCTGGGAGCCCCAGGGGGAAACTTCTCCTTGCAACGGCATCTCTTTGGGCGAGATCGAGAACGACAAGGGGTCGAGGCCCCCGGGATGGCTTTGCTCTAGGAATCTGTTTGTTTGGTGATTTGGGAAGACGGCGGGGAGGGCTCCCTGGGAATTGGCAAAAGCCTCCTCCCCCACTGATTCTCACCAATCCAAGGATACGACCAAGCTGAGGAACGATATTCCGGCATTGTAACATGCCCTGAGGGGTGGAGCGGGTGCCTATCGCTTCACGTCAATCACGTCGAATGAGTCTTTCTCCCTGCATGAATGCTCCCAGCCATTGAAGGCCCGTGGTTGAAAGTTTCCCAGGGGCTGCTTGAGGGTGCACAGGTGGTCACTGTTGGAAATAATTTTGTATGCTGGGATGAGGGCTTATCCCCTCCTGGAGTCGGAGGGCCCTACATGGAGGTCCTGGACTGAGGTGGGGGGTTGGGTTGTGATTGCCACTCTTCACCACAGATGGAAATCGCTCCGAACATCAAAAGCATTTTGCCACTTTTGCTACAAGGCAGCTGTTGGAGCAGCCTGCGAAATTTCTGAGTCACGAACCTGACCCATGGTCCAGTCAGGCACCTTGAAGCTCCTTTCTGTGCGGGAGGGTAACTCCACCTGTCTTTGGGGAATTGGGTGTTGCCGTGTAAAGCGGTGCGAGACTGGCACGTCCTGCATCAGTGGGCCTGACATGGACAAAGACGAGGCAGATTATGGGTGCAATTACAGGGGGCAGAAGGGAAGAGAACAGCTCTCTCCCATGGAGTGCAATCCGCTGGAGAGTTTTCCTTAGCAATCCCCATCGAAATGAACATAAGATACGCATGAGCATCCCAAGGCTCTTGTCTATCTGGGATTCTTTTCAGTGGGGCTTTTGCACAAGGGAACCTCCTGAAGGATTCTACCACATATTCATTGGCAGTGGGAGATACCACTTGAGTTTTCTGCTTCAAGTACCAAAATGTGTTGGGCCGGCCCTGCTTCTCAGTCCTGGTCATGATCCAGACCAACAGATGGAGTTACTTTTTTTGCTTTGAGAACCACATGCTCATCCTGAAGCAAAACCTTAAGATTTTTTCTTTTACCCCGCCCCTCACCCCCCCCCCCCGCCCCTCACCCCACACACCCACATCCCTCCTCAGTGGTAGAGGCCATGCTTTGCGTTCAGATGGCTCCAGGCTCATTCCCTGGCATCTCCCTGGGTAAAAAGTCCTCAGGTAACAGGGCTGAGAAAGGCCTTTTCTGGAACTACTGCCAGTCAGAGGAGGCACTTTGGGGCAAGACAGATCAATGACCTGCCCAGTATAAGACAGCCTCATATGTTTGTATGTTCAGCAGTTGACAACCCAGAGCCGACCTACAGGGCTCCTGACACCCACTACGCTTTGAATCTGAAATGCTTCCCTAGTCCGCTGCTGTGAAACTGCGTGAATCCCTTCTAAGCTATCAATCAAAAGGGAAATGCATCCTCCCCACTTACACACACACACCAAAGGCAGGTGTCAGAGTGGGAAAGAAATAAGATCCTCCAAAGTTCCACCTGCATTACGTTTAAAGTATAACTCCACTTCAGTCACATAAGTGCTATTTCGTTAGTCTGGAATATTTTTTTAAAAACCCACACACTGCCAGTAATATGACTTGTGTAATAGTAATGAGTAATACTTATACTATGGTGGAAAGCTTACAAAAAAAATTTTTCACTTACTGCACTATTAAGGAATATTGTCACACTTAAGGTATTTTCACAAGCGATTATGACATTTGCTGCAACTGTATATTGCTTGAAAGAGCTCTTTGATTGGAATGCATATTCCACTTAGAAGTTATTCCACTTAGAAGTGGTCCTCTTCTGCTTTCTCTGTTGTGTTGACGTTGAGAAGTGATGCGGTACAGACTAGAAGTGGTTTTAGCATCCTGTGTAAGAGATGCATGGCTGGGACACAGACAGATTTGGATTTTCAGCTGAGGTTAGACCTGCTGGTACTTTCCTTTGACTGTCTGAATAGTTGGCTCCAGGGAATCCACTGCGGTCATCTGGGGAAGTGACCCCAAACCAAGGCATTGGGTGTTTGTTGTTTACCTCAGAAAATCTAGATCAACCTTCCCCAACCTAGTGCCCTCCAGATGGGTTGGACTACACATGGCTGGCTGGCTGGATGTTGGGCGTTATATTGTTGCTATTGTTTATTTCATTTCTATACCTCCCCATAGCCAAACTTCTCTGGGCGGTTTACAACAATTCATAAAAATACAAAATGCAACATAATAAAAATAGTCTAAAAATGTTAACATAGAAAAATTAAAACAATGCAAACAGCTAAAAACGATTTAAATAAAGGATGGTTTTCCTAATAGATCTGTTCTAAAACAGCCAACATAGATGCCTCATCATGTACCGTGAAATGCCTGGGAGAAGAGGGTGGCCTTTACCTGCTGCCGAAAAGTTGACTGTTGTAGTCCAATTCATCTGGAGGCTGCCAGCCTGGGGAAGGACAGCCTAGCCATTCCACCCACCTGCACGCAGCACGGCCCTAAAGGAAACTGCAAAAGCTGCTTCTGGAGGGGTGGTCAGGACTCAGGAAATGGTGGTGAAGAAAGAGGAGGGGCTTCCCATTTCCCCACAACTGACCACCCCCACCCCAATACACACACATGCTCCAGGAACCCTGGAGGAAGAAAGCAACATGGGGTGGGGATGGTTTGGAGCCATCAGGTGGGGGAGTGGGGAAGACATCTCCCACCTGTTTGCTAAACCTGATCAAAGATGAGATGTAGCATGATCTAAGCTGCAATCGTATATCCACTTACCTGAGAATAAGCCCCACTGAATGCAATGGTACTTACTTCTGAGTAGACACGTATAGATTGCACTGTTGCTTGGACAATTTGCCTGGCAGTGGGATCCGCTCTCAGTTTCTATGGCTTGCCATCTCTGTCTTTTGCCAGCTAAGGAAGCCTAATTATGGCCTTTTACCCACTTGGCACACAGATGTTCCGCCTGCAAATCCCAAAGCCAGCCCTGTTTTATTGTGATAACCTTTTGCCGTGCCACGTGTTGTAGGTCAGAACTTATGCAAGCCTGCTTTCCCTTTTCAGATCTTGGCCTTACTCCAGAATGCTAATGAAACACAACTCTAATTATGAATTAGGGAGTGAAGAAACCCACCACAGCAAAGGGATTCTTAGTCCTTTTGACAATGCATGCCACACATTAAATCAAAGGTAGGCAACTCATGTGTCCCCATTCACTTTCCTTGGTGTGCATCAAGACACTCTACTCTTCCCAATCTTTATTTAATTTTTCTTACTAGCAGGTGGGATTATTTCAAAGTGAAGTGGAAGTCTGTAGCTGCTGTAACCTTGATTTCCCATGAAGGCCTCAGGGCAGATGACGTGTCTTTTGTAAACAGCTGTCTCCACCCATGGTGGCCATTTTATGGATGTGCCGACGAGGGCAGTTTCTCAAATTTCCAAATGTGCCCACAAGCCCAAAAGGTTGCTTAGCCCTGCGTTAAATAAGTATCTTATATTTATATTCCTCCAGAGTGTACCGATGACGTATGGTCTGCTCTTGTGCGAGTTTACTGGAAGCAAGTCCCACAGAGAGGATTTTTTTAGGCCTAGAAATTACTCTCATCCAATGTAGTTGATGGCTAGAAGTTCAGCACTGACAAGAGGAAGTCCTTTTTTTTGCATAGTAGATAATTGACTTGTCTCACACAAAGTGTGATGATGGCCTCTACCTTAGATGGCCTTTTTCAAGGACTAGAGTATAGTTCTATTAGCTATGGTAGCTAAAGGGAACCTCCTGTCCAGAGATTTCTCCAAGTACCACATACTGAGGACAACAACAGCACTGGGGAAGACCACCACCTCCATGTCCTGTTGGTGAACTCATGTTGCATCTGGCTGACCACTGCTGGAAGCAGAATGCTGGAGTAGAGAGGCCCACATTGGCCTGATCCAGCATGGCATTTCTTACATTCGTATGAAATGGGACCTACTTTCAAGTAAACATACAAAAGATTGCAGCGTAGGATGAATGTCTACATCAAAGTTCTGTTCAAGACACATTGAAATGGGCAAGAACTGCTTACACATGAGTAGCTCAGGTCTCAAGGGGTCTATACACAGCAATTAACACCCTCTTAAGGGAAACATCTGAGCCAGAAAAGACACCCTTTCTCCTATCCATGTGTCTGCAGGCAGGCAGGGCGGCTATCAGTACAACTGGTGGTAAAATAACCAAGCCCATTAACTCATCATAGGAGTGCTTTCATTCTCCTCGTACCTCAAAATGTTATTGGTGCTTTGCATAGAGAGACTTCTTTCTCTTGTAACAAGGACCAGATTTCCTCTTTTTCTCAATGGGAGATAGAGGAGGAGAGGGGATCAATTTTAGAACACACAAACAGCATTTTTTATAAATAATAAGTAACTGGAGATGTCCAGCATCTCTGGATTTTGGTGCTTCTACAGACCAGCTAATTGTGTTAAACAATGTTTATTATATACACGTGGTTTACATCACATGCAGGAGATCCATTTGGGGAGAGGGCACTCTGCATTCATGTTTCGGACCACATTCCTTTGGAGCAGTTCTATTTCTGGCCAACTCACTGGTTCTACATGCTGGGTGACATAATTGATCAATGACATGGACTTAGCTATGCACGCCAAAGATACAAACTTTTTGCTCCATAGAAAGGGGGCAGGAGAGTGTGGCTGGCTGATGAGCTGATAAGCTTGCTGTAGTTATTACTAGGTATTTTTAAAGGCCACAAAAAGGCTCTTAAATACATTGTTCTTTTCTATTTTGCAATGTATACCCAGGAACAGACATTTAAGCTTCTATAAGAAAATGGTCTCCACTTCTACTCAAATGGCATCTTCAGAAGAGAGGCAGCCAGCTCAGGCAGCAGATATTAAGAGTGACAGACAGATCTTACCCATGGGGCGCAATCAGTAGCTCTGTAACAGTGCATGTGCTTTGTATGCAAAAGGCCCCAATTTCAACCCCCAGCATCTCCAGGTAGGTCTGTGAAAGACCCCGTCTGAACCTTGGAGAGCCATTGTGCTCGAGCGCAGATAATATGGAGCTAGCTGGCCCAAGAGTCTGTCTAAGGCTGCGCCCTGTGTTCCAAAATCAACGAGAGCTCTGGCATATCTCCTGTCCCTTTCATGGGAGCTTGAGCAAGAGAACATTCTGGTGGACTTTATCTCCATCAGTTAGTGGGATGAGGGACATCCTTTGGATTCTCTGGCTCCGAAATGTCTTGGACCAGCCCTGCATGCAGCCTAAATGTTTCCATACTGGTGGGAAGCGAATGGCTTTTTCATACAGCTGTTTACCTGACCAGCCGTGAATGCGCCCGCTGACTTTTTTGTCTTTTTTTACTACCATTGTTAAATGGAGGTAAACTGAATGCTGATAAGAGGCCGTGGAAGGGGGTGTGCGTCTCTCTCCAAAAGTATTTGATGCTGTGCACATTTCGAGGAAGGTGTAGGTCCTTTGCTGAAGCGTTGGCTGCAATCAATGGTCTAGCAACTGCTTCAGGAGTGCTGGAGCTGGCAGCGGCACAAATCAGAAGCTGAAAGTCAGTGGAGACTGAGGCCAAGGGACGAGGAGGCTGAAGGTTCGAATGCTGCCCAGGAGCAGGCACCGCAGGAGGGAAATTGAGCAGGTTCAGGCAGGTCCAGAGCAGCAGTAGTGAAAGGACTCCCACAAAGCTCTACATTTCAAAAGGTTACAACTTTTGGGGAGGGCTTAGCGACTGCTCTCAGGATATTGTTGGCAGAGGTGTAGGAATGCATAATTTAGGCCTAGTCCTGCGTGCAGGAGAATCGTGGCCTGAAAGAGAGCCCTGCTCTTTAGTTCAGAGTTGCCCATTGTTGCAAAAACACAAAAGAACCGGGAGTCCTGTGGCATCCGCTTTCAACAGGCCAGAGCCCACATGGTCAGATGTATATATTTATTTAGTTGAAGACTTTTTATGCCACCCCCTCAGCCAAAAAGGCTCCAAGTGTGGCCAATCCATGAAACGAGAGTCGCTTCCCACCAGCTTCCAATCTAAAACGTATGAAGTGCTCACACTAAGCATATAGATGGTGTAGATGAAGGGAAAAAACGTTTACAACGTGTGTGGGAACAGACTGCAGTTGCTAAGCAGTGGAGGAATGGTACTCTGTGCATGTTCAGATTTCCCCCCCCCCTTTATTGTCCTGTATGATTTCCTATCTGGCCCTTTAAAGAAGGGACATGGCCAAAGATAGGAAATGGGGGTATGAAATGAACTAAAGGGGAAGGGTGGAGCCAGTTTTTATTTTCAACTTATACCATTCGGTAGCAGGCTTGTGAAGCAAGGAGAAGACGCAGCACAGGAAGTCTACAAAACCAAATTTGGCGAGAAAGGCTAAAGTCTAGCAGAGGGCGGAGCATGAGACCAGGAACAGGCAACACAGAACCATTTGTAGGCCTTGAGAGTGGCTCACACCACAGCTCCCCTGCACCTGAAATCCCCCTCCCCCCGGGCTTCCCCCATTGTTTCTACCACTTGCCTTCTAAATAGCACAATTTTAATAGATAATCCCGAGGCCAGAAGGCACAACCCGGACGACTACTTGTTTACAATGTTCATAAATGTGAGAATCCCAGCCACAGGCACAATCCACAACTGTGGAGCGTTTCCTTCATTTTGCGGGGAGCTTGCCCTGGATCCTTTCTGGAACAAACTCCCAATAAGCAAAAATCCTGTGAGTTCTCCTTTTTCTCTTTTTATTTTATGATTGGAAGAAAATCTCTTATGTTAGTGGGGAACAAAGACCTCCCCCAGCCTCACTGTAATTACACAATATTAACTTAGTAATTATTCATTTATAAGTGTGCATCTGTTCACAGAAGCATTTATTCCATGTAAGCAGCAAGGCATAATCAGCAAGTGTGTAATTATTTTGAAATAACCCTCTAATTATTGACACACTTATGCAGCTCATTCCCTCAAGAGCAATAGTGATTTTCCTAGAGTGAAACTGGCAGAAATGTGATGAAGCTGACCTTTTCTTAGGAGCTAAGAGTAGAGGATGTGGGGGGAAAGACATTTCATAATAAGGGGGTGCTTATTATTGCAAAAAGGAGTATTTTGGCTCCTGCCTCTCCACTGAAGCTAATGCCCATCAAAAGTAGGAATGCTTCCTTGCCTAGTTGCTAACTAGGAGCTGGGTCAGGGGGCTGGCGTAGGGTGGCTATATGGAAAGGAGGACAGGGCTCCTGGATCTTTAACAGCAAGTGTCATTTGTAGGCATGCAGCACCTGGTGAAATTCCCCCTTCATCACATCAGTTAAAACTGCAGGAGCCCTGCCTTCTTGACCAGATACAAAAGAGGGCAGGGCTCCTGCAGCTTTAACTGTTGTGATGAAGAGGGAATTTCACCAGGTGCCGCATGCATACAAATGACACCTGCTGAAATTCCCCTTTCAATACAACTGTTAAAGATACAGGAGCCCGGTCCTCCTTTTCATATGGTCACCCTAGGCTGGTGCAACTCCCTTATGAGGAAAGGTTACCACTTTGGGGGCTTTTTAGCTTAGGGATGACAGAGGTGTGTAAAATTATGCCTGACGTGGAGGATGTAGATGAGATCTCTCATTAGAGCCCAATGAGTTCACCCATGAAACTGCATGGTGGGAGATTCAGGACAGATAAAAGGAAGGACTTCTTCACAAAATGCATAGTTAAACTGTGTAATTCACTACCACAAGGTGTAGTGATGACCACCAACATGGACAGCTTTAAAAGGGCATTAGATTCATGGAGAAGGCTATAAATGACTACTGTTCATGATGGCTATATATATATATATATATGGAGGAGAAGGCTATAAATGACTACTGTTCATGATGGATATATATATATATCATCCCCAGTATCAGAGGCAGGATGCCTTTGCATATCAGTTGCTGGATAACACGAGCAGGAAGGTACAGTTGCACTCATCTCCTGCACTGCAGGGCTTCCCATGGACATCTTGTTGGCTACTGCAGGAACCATATGCTGGACTAGATAACTCTTGCATGGTACTTCTTAAGACCTCCCTGACCCTCATTACCTTCCATATTTCAACCAGCCACCAACAATATCCACGTAAATGCTCTTGCTGTCAACTGGACGCAGTGGTGGCATAGTCAAAATGTCTTTGACTGGGAGATTGCAAGGAGATAATTGCTGGAGGGAGCCAGTCTTTGAAATAACCAGGTCACAAGCCACAATTAGGTCAGAGAACCAGCACTTTGCCCAGTAAGGAGCCAGTGTAGGTGGTTTAGGAATGGTGTACCATACTCTCAGCAACCCATCCCAGCCCGGAATTCCAAGGAGTTGCATGTCTGTGTCCAATGTCACATTTCACATTTGCAAAGTGCAATTGCAGAATACACACAACCTTGGGTAAAGCCAACCACCTCAACAGAGTTACACGTAGAGAGACTTAGAGTGTGGATATAGTGGAACAAAAAGGGAACAGGACAAAAGCAGCCATGAATTTGCTAAAATGATGGGAGGAGGCCAATGGAGAAGCGTACAGGTTGGAAATTCCAACTGACATCAGATCTCTATTTGATTGGTAAAGCTGCATCATACCTTGAAGCAGACATTTCAAACCCTGAGGCTCCCCAGTTCACTCCCTGGGATTTGACCAAGCGGGTCTCAGCAAGCTACAAAACACGGACATTAGGAGGAGCTCAGATCATAGTTGACACTGGTCCTTAGCAAGGTTGCCCTGGGGGCCACACCTGTGTGAAGGGCCCACCAGGCCAAGCTGTAGATCTCTCCGTGGCAGGAAGAGCGGAATTGAGAGTTGCAGACGTTGGTGAGCAGCACACTCTGGCCAAGACAAGAGGTAAACACGGCAGTTCTCTTACTTGCCCAGATCAGATGGAAGCAAATGTAATAATACCAATAATGATAATAATAACGCTCTGTGTTTCAGCTGGGCTGCTAAAAGTTAAATGTCTTGTGTCTGACAATCGTTGCTTCAAAGTGCTATTTAATGTTGCCCTCTGTAAATAAAGCCCCTGTGTTTGGCCTTTGACTGATATTGTGAAGTCTACCTTTGAGGTTCTGATGAAAATAACCACTCTCTTGCAATGTAAGACTTCTCTCTCTCTCTTTGCATTACTACACAAAAGCCTATATTTTTCTTTCTGTAAGTTGCCATTTTTTCAACGATTGAGCAAATTAGACTGGCAATTGGATTGTTGGTGGTTTGTTTTCGTTTGCAGTTTTATATCTTCCTTTTTGTATTGTGCTTTGGTTTTCAATCTTTGAATACTTGCTGTCTTCAAAAGAATTTGATGAGTCAGCAGCAGCTGAGCCCTTCCAAATGGTGCCATTTTGCCATTGTGCTAATGCTGCATGTCCCTCCCTGCAGACAACTGTATGCGCTCTTCTTCTTCTTCTTCTTGACCTAACGGACCGGATGGTGCTCAGCTGGGTTGCAAAGGTCTAGGCCAAGCAAGATACTGCTAAATGTGCAGATCCAAGACTCCTTTAAAAAGCTTTTGTCTCCTTTGATTGTTCTGAAAACAAAACAAAAATGGCAGATACAAATAAATTTCACCAGAACACTGAAACTGCTTTGGAAACCTCTGTTTTTAAAATGAGCCTACACAAGGGATCTACAAAGCTCAAAAATCAGGGCCAAAAAGTCTGATTGGTTTGAAGCTACCACTAGGAGTAAGCTCCACGCTCTTGACACTGTTGGTTCTTAACGTTATCAGGGATGGAATTCAGGGGGGGGGGCATGGGAAGGCATGGTCTACCGAGTAATTTGAAAAGTCTGCATATTTAACCTTTTCCTTGTACTAGGTCAATGGGGAAAAAACAAATATGGATTCCACTGGTGTACTCCACCTGCAAAATGGGTGAACTTTTCTAGCCTTTTTCCCTTGATAATATACTCCATTAAGAATATAAGAGCCCTACTAGAACAAGTTAAAGGCCTGTGTAGTTTCCACAGTCGCCAACCAGATGCCCTACTGGGAAGCCCACAAGTAGGATATTAGTGCAACATCATCCCACTCACGTTCCCCAAGCAACTGGTATACAGAGACAAACAGCTTCTGATGAGGTAATCTATAGCCATCATGATGCAATAATGGCCACTGAGAGGTTGTACTAGCTCTGATACTGGAAGCAATAAATAGCCATTTCGACTAATAGCCTTTTCCTCCATGTATTGATCTAATCCCCCTTTTAAAGCCACAAGTTGGTGGCCACCATCACCACATCTTGTGGTAGAGAATTCCATAGTTTAATCATGTGCTGTATGAAGAAATACTTCCTTTTCTCTATCCTAAATCTATCATTCAGTTTTGTGGGATGACCCCACTGGGATCTAGTATTATCATTGAATCATAGAATAGTAGAGTTGGAAGGCCATCGAGTCCAACCCCTTGCCCAATGCAGGAATCCACCTTAAAGCATCCCTGACAGATGGCTGTCCAGCTGCCTCTTGAAGGCATCTAGGGTGGGAGAGCCCACAGCCTCCCTAAGTCATTGGTTCCATTGTCGTATGCAAAACAGAGAAAGACTTCTCTCTATCCATATTCTCCACACCATGAATGTTTTTATACATCTCTGTCATGTACTTCCCATTACAAGTCCCACCCCTTTGACTCCCCTGCCCCACTTCATAGGAGTTGCTCCAGCCCCTTGATCATTTTGATTGCTCTTTTCTACACCTTCCCCAGATCTACAATATCCTCTTTGAGGTGTGGTGTCCAAAACTCTACACAATATTCCAAGGGTGGTTGCACCATAAATTTGCATTAAAGCATTATGATATTGGCAGCTTTTTCTATTTCTTTCCTAAAGATCCCCAACAGAGAAATTGCTTTTTTCACAGCAGGGTCAACAATTTCATAAAGCTATCCCCAAGAGCCCTTTTCTGATCAGTCATCAGTTCAGGCTTCATCAGTGAATTGTGAAACTAGCATTTTTGTCGAGATGTGCATTACTTTACACTTGCTTACATGGAATCACAATTGCTCACTTGATGTCCATTCTGTTTGCAGAGTTCCATTTGGAACTGTTCACGATCTTTTTTTCTTTTAACCACGTGTCATCAGCAAACATGGCCACCTCATGTCTTCCTAACTCCAGATTGTTTATGAACAAGTTAAAAAGGACTAGTTCCAATACAGATCCTTGGGGGACCTTCTTTCATCCCTCCATTACAAGAATTGACCATTTATTCCTGCTCTCTGCTTTCTGTTCTTTAACCAATTACCGCTCTGTAAGAGAACCACTTACCTCATGACTGCTGCATTCGCTCAGGAGTCTTCTTTGGTCTTTGTCAAAAGCATTTTGAAAGTCCAAGTAAACAATGTCTACCAGACCACATACTTGTTGACAGAATTTACCCTTGCCAAAGCCATATTGATTCTTCTTCAGCAAGACGTTCCTCCATAATATAGTCAATTTGTCTTTAAATAACACTTTCCACCAGTTTACCTGGAGTAGATGTTAAAATAGCCAGCAATTCCATAAATCTCGTATTTTATGTTTAGTTGTCTTTGGATTAGACCACGTGTTTGCATTATTGGCTTGGCAGATTTCTAGTACTTTTGTGCTTGTGGCACATTGTACTAATCTGAATGATGGTAAATGGATAGCCATGACCTCACCATGGCCTACCTACTTGAGCCAGAATTCCACCCCTGGTTATCTCTGAGCATCATCACACGGGAGGTTTAATACACATTTACCGCGACTTTGGTCCACTTTTTCAGCGCTGGACTGGCATGGCGTCGTACCCATCGAGCTGTCCTCTCGCCCTGAGCGAGTCCAGACCTGAAAAAGTGGATCAAAGTCACGGTAGATGTGCATTCAACCTCCTGTGTGATGACGCCCATAGATGTCCTCGGTTGACCATGGCAGCTGTATGCAACCTACAGCTCCAACCATTAAAATCGGGCTCAGATGCCCAGTGCATGAAGCTGAGCCGCTTTGGACCGGGTCAGAAACCTGGGTGAGAGATCCCTGCGAAAAGATCACACAGACAAGCAGGATGTAATCATCATAATTGAAAAGCTAAACAAACAAACAAACAACCCCCCACCTAAGGAGGCGGTTCCACTGAGCACGTGGGAGTCTTCCTGTCGTGCAAGCATGCACAGGGTAGGGCTGCAACCCGCAACCTCAATTGCAAGTCCGTGGGTCTACTTCTGAGTAAAGGCACCTGGGTCCCTCGACGACCCATTGCGGCTGCAGTCCTCCCGGAGAGCCAGTCCCGTGGAGCTGGGCGGCGTTTACCAGCGAGTCAGGCTGGGCGTCCCAGGGCGGCGGGGCGGCGGGGGAGGGAGGGAGGGGGGGAGGGAGGGCAACCGGCGTCCAGCAGGAGGCGGGCCCTCGTTGTGCCCCGCCCCGCACGCCGATTGGTCAGCCGCAGGCCCCCGGAGGATCCGGGCGGCCCAATCCTAGGCGGTGCGTTCCCAGCCGGAGCGCAAAAGGGGTCGGACCGCCTCGCCGGAAGTCCCACGGGGGACGGCCGCAGGGAGCGCTGCGGAAGACGGCGGCGAGATGGGCCGGAGTCGCTCCAGGTCCCCTCCCCGAAGGGGTGAGTATCTCACGGGGGCCCCGCTGGAGAGTGGGGGGGAACCTTTGGCGCTCTCCCCGCCCCGGTACCTTCTTGCCTCTGGAGCCCCTCAGAAGGCGAGCGGGGCCTGAGTTCAAATCCTCCCTCAGCTCTGCCTTCCTGGCAACCCCCCCCCCCCTTCCTGCTCGCAAGGCCCTTTGGCTTCGCCCCTGACAGAATTCATGTCCCCGGCCAAGCAGGAGGCCGTGGAGCTGAGCTGGATCTCGGGGTTGGGGGGGGGGGCGGGGGAAGCTAGGATTAGCCTTTCTCCAACCGGTCCCCCCCCCACACACAATACCGCTGGGGCTGCTGCGACGCCACCCTTCAGGGTAGAGGCCTGAGTAGCTCTGGTGGTAGAGAGAGCCCAAGAAGAGCCCTGCTGGTGGGTCAGAGCCTGGGAGAGGGGCCGTCTAGTCCCGCACTCTGTTCACACAGCGGCCAGGCAGCAGTTGAGCAAGAAGCCACAAGCAGGACACGGGTGCCCATGTTCCCCAGCAACTGGTGTATACATGAGCATACTGCCTCTGGTACTCGAGGTAGTGCGTAGCCCTCAGTCCTAGTGGCTGCTGATAGCCTTCTCCTCCAGGAATTTATCCAACCCCTTTTAAAGCCGTCTCTGGTGGTAGCGAATAGAGCAAGTGGGCAGAGAGGTTTTCCAGCAGGGCATCATCTGTGTTTGTTGATTGCAGCAAAAAACAATAACATCAACTACAACGAGTCTTGAAGCATCTTTAAGAGTAACACCTGTATTCTGGCATAAGCTTTTGTGGACTGCAGGCATTGCATGATGCACCTGATGATGGAAGTGGCTTCTGCGCCATGAGAGCTTATGCCAGAAAAATGGTGTTCATCTTTGACAGGACTCTTGCTTATTTATTCATTACATTTATATACCGCCTAATAGCCGAAGCTCTCTGGGCAGTTCACAAAAGTTAAAACCATCAGGAAAACTCAAAGTATAAAACACTATAAGAACACAATATAAAAAACCACCAGGGAAAAACTGCGCAGCAATGCAGATTTAAAATGCAAATTAAAAATACAGATTTAAAACAGTGGAGTTAAAAAACTATGATAATAAACTTGTTAAAATACTGGGAGAATAAGAATGTCTTCATCTGGCGTCTGAAAGAGTATAGCGTAGGTGCCAGGTGAACCTCTCTAGGGAGCTCATTCCACAGCTGGGGTGCCACAGCAGAGAAGGCCCTCCTCCTGTTAGCTACCTGCCTCATTTCCTTTGGCAAGGGCTCATGGAGAAGGACCCCCAAGGATGATCTTAGGGTCTGGGTAGGTACATATGGGAGGAGGCATTCCTTCAGATAACCTGGCCCCAAGCCGTTTAGGGCTTTGAATGTTAATACCAGCACTTTGAATCGGGCCCAGACCAGGACTAGCATAATTTGGTCTCGGCCATTCCCTGTTAGCAGTCTGGCTTCCCTGTTTTGTACCAGTTGAAGTTTCTGGACCATTTTCAAAGACAGCCCCACGTATAACGCATTGCAGCAGTCCAGACGAGAGGTTATCAGAGCGTGGATAACTAGCTAGGCTATCTGTCCAGATAAGGTCGCAGTTGGTAGATCTTAGGTGCTCCTTGTCACTGAGTTCACCTGTGCCTCAAGTGACAGTTCTGGATCCAGGAGCACTCCCAAACTACAAACCTAATCCTTTAGGGGGAGTGCAACCCCATCCAGAGCAGGGTGAAATCACCTAGCCGGACAGACGAACCACCCACAAACAGTACTTCCACCTTGTCTGGATTGAGTGTCAGTTTGCTGGCCCTCATCCAGTCCATTACTGTGGCCAGGCACTGAGTTAAAACAGCCACTGCCTCACCTGGGTTTGATGAAAAGGAGAGGTAGAGCTGGGTGTCATCTGCATATTGATGACGCCTCAGCCCACATCTCCGGATGACCTCTCCTAGTGGCTTCATATAAATGTTGAATAGCATAGGGGATAAAATAGAGCCCTGTGGAACCCCATGGCAAAGGTGTCATGGCACAGAGCAATAATCCCCCAGCACCATCTTCTGAAATGTAGGAGTGGAACCACTGCAACACAGTGGCTTAATTCAGACGACACAATAAACAACTGGTGTGGGGGAAACAATAGTCAGTTGTTTTGACTATTGTGTCATTCCAATGCTGCCATAGTCAACTCAGTGCTGATCCTAATCCACACCACAGCTGATTATTTATTATGTTGTTTGGGGAGTACCCCCTAGGGTTAGGGTTAGTCAACCCACCATTGACTATCGTGTCGTCCGAATTGAGCCAGTGTCTCCAATTCCCAGCTCACACAGCCTATCCAGAAGGATACCATGGTTGATGGTATCGAGAGCTGCTGAGAGGTCCAAGAGAATCAACAGGGTCGCACTTCCCCTGTCCCTCTCCCGGCAAAGGTGATCGCACAGGGCGACAAAGGCAGTTTCTGTTCCAAAACCAGTCCTAAAGCCCGATTAAAATGGGCCTAGATAATCCGTTTCAAGAGTGCTTGGAGTTGCCCTGCAACCACCCAGTCAAGCACCTTGCCCAAGAAGGGGATGTTAGCCACCGGCCTATAATTGTTAACATCCTCCGGGTCCAGGTTAGGCTTTTTCAGGAGTGGTCTGATTACTGCCTCTTTTAAAGAGGCACCACTCCCTCTCTTAGGGAGGCATTTATAACTTCCTGGATCCAGCCGTCTATCCTCTCCTTATTTGATGTAATACATGAAGGGCAAGGATCAAGCACACAAGTGGTCGACTGGACATGGCCAAGCACCTCGGGCCTCAGTAACTGAAACTCATCCAACAAACCTGGGCCAGACGGTGCTCTGAACGCCTCTACTAGTGGAGCTGCATTAAACGTGGTGTCCAATTCCTGATGAATCTGAGCGTTTATCTTCATAGTGCTGTGCAAACTTGTCACAGCGTGCTACCAAGGGTTCCACAGTCGCCTGGCCCAGTGTGTAGCAGGCCACAAACCACCAAAAAAGCTCCGCAGGATGACACTGAGAAGGCACAATACTGGTGGAAAAGAACTGATTCTTTGCCACCCTCACCGCCACAGAGTAGGCTCGATAGTGAACTTTAACCTACGTTCGATCAGACTCAGCATGAGTTTTCCTCCACCTGCGTTCTAGCGGTCTCCCCTCTTGCTTCATTGCCCTCAGCTCAGGTGTGTACCAAGGAGTTAGCTGGGCTCTGCTCAGAGGGAGAGGGCTCTTGGGCACAATCATGTCAACCGCCCGAGTCATCTCTGCATTCCACAGAGCGACCTGGGCTTCGACAGGAGCACCAGCCATACCAACAGGAAAATCTCCCAGAGCCCTCTGGAATCCATTGGAGTCCATTAGCTGCCAGGGGCAGACCCCTCACCCTTGGAGATGGGAAAGGCCGCCAACAATAGCAGTGATTGGCTGAAAAGTCAGGACAAGTAAAGGGAAGTCGTTCTTTGTGCACAAGATGAGGTGATGAGGTTTTTTTTAAATTAATAATTTTTTTATTTCAACTCTTAACTACAATTATACCATTCTTTTCCATTCTTTATACACCAAGTGCACCCCTCACCAGGACCAATTCCTGGTGATGAGTTTTAAAGGAATTGGACAGATTCATGGCAGATAAGTCCTGCCAGAGGCTACTAATTGTAATAACTAGATAAATCACCAGGTCCAGAGGCAGTTTGCCTCTGAATAGCACTTGCTGCTGCAGAGCAATGCCAGAAGAGGACTATCTTCTATTGCTCTCTTAACATGCTTATGGAAAACAGGATGCTGGACTAGGTGGGCCTTTGATCTGATCCAGCAAAGCTCTTATGTTCTCTCCCTGCTGGCTTTCCTCACAGCTGATTTGAGAGTGTTATTATTTATTTATTTTCAATGCTGCCCAATAGCCAAAGCTCTCTGGATGGTTTATAACAATCCAAAGATAATAAAACACAGCATAAAAATGCAGTAAGATCGTAAGTCCTTTGAATGCAGGGCCTTAGCACTTCCTTGATGGCATTTTCTAGAGCACCACATATTACTAAAGGTGACCTTTCTGTCCTCCCTGAGTTAAAAGCTAACCACTGTTCAACCTAACCACTGTTCATCCTAACCACTGTCATGGTGGTTGAAATATAGGTGGACCCCATTAGGTACTGGGTCCAGAAGGTTACAAGAGGGCTATAAGCATGATTTAGCACAAATTGGAAGGAGTCCAGGGGTGGCCTTTCCTTCCAGAATCTGAGCACTGGTTGCAAGGACAGAATGAGGCCAGCCCAAAATGTTTGTTGCTCAGAGGTTTTTAGAAGAAGAGAATTGCAGGATATAGAATGCAATAAAAATACACTTCCAATGATGGGGGGGAAAACCTGCCTCCCTTCTCTTCCTTTGCATGTACATTGCTTAACTTTATAGCTAAAACACAATCTGGAACCAATTATGTACGCCACCCTAAGCTTCATGGAATAAGGGTAGGATTAAAAACGTAGAATCAAAATTGTAATAAATGCAGGAAAACACTATTTCACCTTGTACCATCCTGTGAAAGCTTAAATATTTTACACAAGAGCTCCAGTTGGTTTGTAACTATTGTTATTGGTAGCTAGATACAATCTATTATTATTAACTAGAGTTTTATGCTTTAATTAGTAATCAGATGAAAGCTTATGTAACCTGTGGAGCTGAGCTTGGAAGGCACACTGGGTGTTTTTTTAAAAGCTCTTTGGATATAGTGGGTTACTGCAGGAGGAATATCCATACTCACAGAAATGCAAGTGGATTGTAACTATGGTTGATTGTTCTGTTTTAATTTTTGTTCTTAAAGAACGTCGGCGTTCCAGATCCGCCTCACGTGAGAGAGAGAGGAGGCGGCGGGAGCGGTCGAGGTCTCGAGAGAGAGAGAGGAGGAGAAGTCGCTCCCGTTCCCCACATAGGCGACGATCCAGGTGAGGAGGTGGCATCAGATAGTAGCACTAAGTTTCTGGTTAACCTGTTCTGTAAGTACCATTCTTGTTGTAGGCAGCGTATGTGAGGACAGAGCAGGTTTATTGCTTTTGCTATCTTCAGAGAGAAGATGGTGAATTATGATTGTTTAGCTTTATTCAGAATGTGTGTCCGTCCGTCCCCCGAATCTACAGGAATTCACAAGTGAGTGGACTGCTTTACCTAAGGAAATTATCAAGGTTATATGAAGGCCCTCCCGTGTTTCCCTGGCAGCTGTTTACGCTTGAAAGAAAAGATGGAGGAAAAGGTCTTTTGCCTCTCCCAGCTATGATGGCCTATAGAATGAGGCAGTAGCATCTAGTGTTGGCAGTTAAAGCGTTTACCTCCCTTCCTCTTTCTGGCAATTTTAACCCTTTTGACTACTTTCCCCCTAAGCTCCAGCAATAGCTGTGTTGTGGTGTTTGACAATAAATGATTAATACATGTTCAGGGCTAGTGATGGATGGTTTCTAGGCAGCTATAAAATCCTAGAAGTTGTAGCCAGATACAAAGCTTTTTCTGTGCATAAAATAAGCTGAGGGGCTTGCCTCGTAGATAACTTCCCTTCACTATCCCAGGGCAATGTTTCATAGCTTCCCTGCCCCTATGATCTGTTCCTCTTGTACTAAACCCTATTCCTGTACTAGATTGTAATTCATCTGAGCAGCAGCTGTTTGGTACCTTTGCTACTGAGCTAGTGTACTATTAGTCAATCAATGCCAAATGGCTGTGTAGTGGGATAAAGGGTTCAACTCACACGAGCGAGACCTGGGTTCAAATCCCTGCTCTGCTGTGATGGTGATTAGGATGATTTTGGGCCCATCCCTTATTATGCAGTCTAAACTAGCTCTCAAGGCTATTGTAAGACTAGAACGGGATAACCCAGTATATGCAGCCCCAGGACCTCGACTTGATGGCTGAATACTCACGTGATGAATAAAGTAGTCTGGTGTTCTCTCACTTCTCACAGCCCCATGTTTTACACTGCCGTTTTAATTTTAATGTTTACATTTTTTATTGTTGTTCTTATGTTCTTTAATTGTCCACTGCCCAGAGAGCTTCGGCTGATGGGCAGTATAAAGATGTAATAAATACGTAAATAAAATAAAATAAATGTAAGAGGAAGAATAACTAAATAGTTGTGATTCTCCATGAGGATAAATTGATTGCTACTCCTCATGTGTGATTGTTACTGGTTTTGCATCTCATTTTTAATCCCACCCACCCCCATTACCCTACAAATATGCAAGGGCTTCTCTTTTTGTGTGTCTCATAAGCTGATAAGTGCAGCTCCTGACGTCCTTCACCATAAAAGTGAAACTTGCTCTGGTTTGATGTTCTAGATCTCCACGGCGGCATAGATCCAGTTCCTCTTCCCCTTCCCGACAGAAAGACAGGGATGAAAAGAAAGAGAACAAAGACGGCAAAGAGCACCAGATCACAGGTAATCAAAGGGGAGTTGTGGTGTAGCAACGCAAGGTGGAAGAAGGCTTGCCATGATGCACCTTGTTAACTTCAGCTCTGCGGTCTGGATCATGTGGATTTACTTAGGGGGAGGGTGCTGTTACAGCTGGAAAGCCTGCAGGTCATGGTTGCCCTCAAAGGCTTCTGGGTAAGGGCTGTTTCTGCTTCATAGCAAAGCCTGCTAGTTTGCTTTATTGCTGCGTAAGCATCTTTCTAATGATGGGAAAGATGGATCAAACAATGTCTCATGTGAGTTAGAGCACCTTATCTAAGCGTGTTAATTCCAAGGCTGTTGGGTCAAGAAGCAAGGCCAAAGCTTCCCCATCAATCAGCTAGTTCCCAAGAAGATATGCTTGTGTGTGCCAGCGAAGTATCTGATTCATCATAGTATCCTATGGTGAGAACGCACACTTTGTTATTGTATCACTACACTATAACTGTTGCTTCCGTACCCAAGCAGGTGTCCAGGTGGGTCAACGGCTTTGTGCAGAGGCCACACCATTTGAGGCCACCATGATTGGGTATGCCTGTTAGGCTGAAAGTTGCCCAATAAATCTCCTTGTAAGTAAACCTTTGGTTCTCTGTGCATGTCATTTCCTTGGTAATCTAAAGAACAACAGCCTGGGGGCCACAGCCGTGACCCCCAGGGCACACATTGGTGCCATTGTGAGAAAGGTCTTGTCTTTGGGCAAGGTATATTTGACTTGACAATTTTCTGGTTTTATAGGTAGTGCATATCTTCCTCTTTTATTGAGAGCCAACAGATAATGTCAAAATCCATATTACTGTAATAATGCCTTTATTAGGCCAACCAAAAGTTTACAAAAAATGTGCAAGCTTTTGAGATCTTGAGATCTCTACATCAGACAAGATGTAACAAAAAGCAGGTATGATAAGGGAGAAAAACAAAAACCTTGATGTGATGGTGAAGTCGCAGCCGATAGTGGGCAGAATCCAATGTCGCACCTAAGCCCTTGTCAATTCTACATCCCCGCCTTTTGCGCTACCTGAAGTGAATGGAAACACTTATTTCTGGAAGGAGGCAAATTGGCAGAGCTCACGTTAGGGAGCTCCGCCGATCTGCCTCCTTGCAGAAAAGAGTGCTTCCACTCATTTCAGGGCTTCCTCTAGGAAGCACTAAATCACCCTTGTCTAATTGGTGGGCCCCACTCATGCAACTGAATTGGTGGGACCCACCACTTGCACAGCAGAATCAGCGTGGTGGAACGGAATCAGCGTGGGCCATAACTGCCCCATTGGATTCTGCCCCGTGTGTTGACTTGAGTCTAAGGTGCTTTAAACATCATCTTTTGTCTTGAACAATAATGTGCCCTTGTTTCAGAAACATATCTCCTTCCCCACTCCGGGGCATTTTCCAAGCTCTTGTCCAACAACATTTTTAGTGGAATTACGTTGGGTCCTTGAGGGTTTGCTTTTATGGAGAAGTCCTTTTATATAATAAGGATTGGTTTTTGGTTTGGGTTATTGATTTGTTTTAACTTCAAAATAAAGATAAAAGAATAAAAATATAAAATAAGTTAACAATAAAATCCAAACAGAAGATAAAAGCAGCTTAAAATATAAACAGTTGTTTAAAAAGTTCTTTGGTGGTGTAAAAAAGTCAGAGTAAGTGCTGGGTAAGCAGAGAGCATTCCATCACCACCCAAGAGGATCCTTGCTCATGTCCATTAACCAAAGCTTTCAAGCAGAATTGTTTTGTTAGCAGCTTCTGTGTTAATCATAGAACAATGGAAAGTGGAAAACAAGGTGCTATCTTTCCAGGTTAGCCACAGAGCTGGATTGTTAGATATAGAACACTTCATAAAGCAGAATGGAGAAGTAGCTCTTTTTCAGTTCTTCAGGGATAAAACAGGGTTAGGTACAAGTGATAATGGATTAGTTTGGTTGACAAAATCTTTTGCATCTAGAAGGAAAATACTCTAACAGTAGTCCAGGAATTGAGGACCTCTGTTGAACCCATTGCTTGTAGCTTGTATGAATTTAACTTTTAAACACTTTTTTTAAAAGCTTTCTATTTCATATGGCTCTGAAAATTCCACATCTCCTGATTTATAGGCCTGGTTTGCATGAAATGGCAACCCAGAGTACAGGTTGAGTATAGGTTGTCATTGAATCATGAGATGTTGAATTGTGGGTTGTCTTATGTGCAAACCCTGCACTATTGTTTAATCCGTTCTCATAAGAACATATGATGAACGAGGTCCATCTAGTCCAGTATTCTGTTCACCCAGTGGCCAACTAGCTGCCCACAGAAAATGCACATGCAGGACATGAGTGCAACAGCACCCTCCTGCCCATGTTCCCCAGCAACTGGAGTACCTAGGCCTACTGCCTCTGCTACTGGAGAAGGCCTATATCCATCATGATTAGTAGCCATTCATAGCCTTCTCCAACAGGAATTTGTGTAATCCTCTTTTTAACACCATCCAAATTGGTGGCCATCACCACATCTTGTAGTGAATTCCGTAGTTTGACTGTGTGCTGTGTGAAGAAGTCCTTCCTTTGATCTGTCCCGAATCTTCCATCGATCAGCTTCACGGGATGATCCCATTGGGTTCTGGTATGATGAGAGAGGGAGAAAAATGACCCCTTGTCCATTTTCTCCATGCACATTCAACCCATACTCAGTCCGTTCCTGGGTTGTCGTTATGTGCAAACTAGGTCAACGTCTGGTCTTGGGCAGTGAAAAACTAATGCTGCTTTATGTCGGATCTGTGCAATTCTTGTTTCCGGTTCTCTCTCCATTGGCAAGTGTAGTGAAGTTCTTTTAGATGCCTCTTTCTCTTCTTATCTCCCTGTTGTGTCTTGGTTTCTTTTGGCAGAAGAAGATTTGGAGGGCAAGACAGAAGAAGAAATTGAAATGATGAAAACAATGGGATTCGCATCCTTTGACACGACAAAGGTAAATGGCTTCTTTTGTAGCCCTTAATCCCAGGATGTAAAACCTCAGGCCCAGGGTCCAAATCTGGACCTCCAGCAGTCCCATTCTAGCTTTCTGGGGTTCCCCCGGCCCCCACACCCCCTTGCCCCAGCCCTTCCCCCAACCACCACTAGTTTGGTAGTTCCCAGCTTTTGTGCACCCCCCCCCACTCCTCACCCCATAATACAAGGTTGAAATGCTTCTCCTAAGACTTAATGACTGGCATGGAGAGCTTTAAACTCAAATATGTTCATACCTTGGCCTGGCCCCTTTTGCTCTGGCCCGCCCACTGGGAATTTCTTCCAAAACGGAATTCGGCCCTCAAGCTGAAAGAGATCCCCCCCAGCCCTGCCTTCAACCAACAGCAGCGTGTGGCCTAGCTGCATCTACTGTTGTGCCAGCAGCGCAAAAGCAGGGCCGTGGGGGTGGCCCGTTCTGTAGGGCGCAGAAAACCTGTACAATGTGGTTAAATGGGGGCAGAGTTCAACTTTTCAGGGTCCCTGGTTTTTTTATATATATATATAAAAGAATGCCTTTCTAGCCATTATTGTTGCAGAAAGATTCTTGAACAAGACCTGCTGAGAAGCTAGAAAGGGGGCTGAATGAGATTCCATGTGCCTGGGGGCAATGGGGCCCCGTGCCCCGTGTATCTCCATGAGTAGCAAGAATACATTGTTGAAAGTAAGAAAAAGGAGTATGAATAGAGGAGTAACTTAGGATCCAAGCTATTGCGGCCAGGTGTCTCTGTATCTCTTGTTATCTGAAGATGACTTTGAGTTTCTCATTCTCTTGCAGGGCAAGAAAGTGGATGGCTCTGTAAATGCCTATGCTATAAATGTATCACAAAAGAGGAAATACAGGTTAGCATTACTTTTACTTGGACAGATTGGTCCTGAGAATGGGATCTCTGTGACCCACCCACCCCACCCCGTGTTGAAGGGAGCACTTCACCCAGCATTACTTGATTCATAGGAATATTTGCAAAAGAAAGCTCCATGTTCCTTCATATTCCTTTTTTAAAAAAACAACAGAACAGCTTCCCCTTTGTAAAGTGGTTCACACTAAATGCCTATGACTTCATTTGCTCCAGAAATCAGTGTATGCCAGGGATTCCCAAACTTTATGGTGAGCTGCCTTGAGGGGGAGCGGAGTCCTCCAAATACCAATAAAACAACCAAATTTTAATATTGTGGGAGAGCAGAAAATTATCAAGGTCAGCCTCTGTTGGTTCCCACCCTTACAGGATTAACTTTTGTAATGCAAATTAGTCTGCCACAATCGGAGTTCCTTTTAGTTGGGATGTTAGATCTGTATGTTGCTATTCTTACAAGTGTGACATTCAACCGAATGTTGCAGTGTAGAGGGCTGTTGTTCAGGGTTTCAGCCAGGCTCTTTTCTAGGATAATCCATTCCCCCCCAATAGTCAACATTCCATGGCTGTTGGGCAGCCTCAATCCTAACTGGGCTGTTTTGAGGTGTGTGTGGGTTTTTTACCTCCAAGTTTTTCTTTAAAAAATAATTGTACCTTCAGAGAATCTTGAGGTTTCCCCAACCCTACTGATTCCTGCCTTGTGTGCTGATAGTGCCAAATTGGCTACATAAGGACTGACACCAGGGTAGTAGGGGTTGTATGTGAGAGATTCTCATTTTCATCACAAGTGTAGAATTGTATTTTAAGATATAGAAATGGCTGTCTTAAAAAATTGGCTTTAACATTTCTAAAATGAAAGCAGTTTTCTAACTCTTATGGCTGCAAATATGAGCAATGCCTGGAGAAACTTGGGAAAAATATTGAGAATGTCTGGGGGTGGCTTCAGTATAGTTTATTACTAATGTTTGCTTTCTGTTGTTGCAGGCAATACATGAACAGGAAAGGTGGATTCAATAGACCTCTGGATTTCATTGCCTGATATTTGCAGTTGTAACACATGAAAGATGACTTCCCTCTAGTCGTTTAATTGTCTTAGCCACAAGTGTTGCTGTTAAGAGGATCCCAACTTCTTCCCACACAAAACGGGGACCTTCTTTGTGGAGAGTCCATGAAAGTGACATTGTCTCTTAGGGTGAAACGGTAATATGTTTTTGCTCAAATGTGTACCAGCTTTTTTTTTTAAACACACAAAATTATTTTCGTTTGTGTTGTTGTGTTTCATTTTCGTAGGTTTCTGGTTTAAAATATTGTCAGTTAAAGTAAAATGGGAAAAACCCTATATTGTCTCCTTGAACACACTTGAAATAGGACATTTATCCAAAAAAATTGGAATGCAAAATTAAATGATTTGTGTTGCTGTGGTTCCCAAAATATGGATATGGCAATTTAGTTTTGAAATTGTTGGTTTTGTTTCTGGGAGAAAATTGTTTCTCAGCACAGCAATGTATAACCCATACACCTCCTCGCTTTCTGTATTCCAAAATCCCATTATGAGATTTTTAATGGAAGGTGGAGGGGGGGTTGCTGTTCTGCATTGTTTTGCTTCTGTCCAGCAGAGGAGCCCCAAACCAGTTGGTGAACATGTTAATGCAGCTTTGAATGGACTTCACGTTCAGCTAGCATGGTATTTTTTGTAGCAGTTCTCTGAAATTGGCACTTGTTATTTTGCACTTAATGTGCATAATTTTGCATACAGATCTGTTTCTTTTTTTCTTCTTTTTTTGGCAGAAATTTCAGTGATTTCCCCCCCCCCCCATGTGAAGTGCAGACAACATTAATAACTTTGCCTGAGACATGGTAGTGAAGGCGAGTGTCAAAACTCTTTATTGATTTATTACATTTTTAGACTTTCCAATAGCCGAGACTCTCTGGGCAGTTCACAATTTTAGCCCGAGGGCTGACTGCAATTTTGGAGAAGCGGGGGGCAGGCACATTCTGTAGTGAGGGGGTGGGGGGGAAAGAAGGCAAAAGGATTAGGGCCAAAATATCAGCATCTTTTAGTTTTGAAGCTCTTATTGCGAATCACTGAGCCTTAAGAGAGGCATTTCAACCTTTTAGAGTTGGGAAAAACTGGGAAGCCCCAGACAGTCGATGCTTGGAGAAAGGGGGCGTGAGCATCTGGAGAGCCTCAGACTGAGTCCTTAGGCAAACCCCATTTGGCCCATGGGCCTGAGGTTCAACAAGAGGCTCTAGTCATGAATATAGAAGCATAAATGTTCCTCCTCTGGGTCCATCCGAAGATCTGTCTAGTGCAACATCCTGTTTCTGTCTTGGCCAACCAGGTGCCGCTTGGGATGCCACAAGCAGGTAAGATTGTTACGGCAACCCCTTGCCCAGAATAGCTATTGTCTGTTGCCGCTGATCATAACTATGGTAGCTAATAGCCATTGATTTAACCTCCTTGATTTCCTCTAACTCCTCTTTAAAGCTGTGTAAACCACGTCTTTTGCACCTTTGGAGGAATTCATACCACAGGAGCCCACCTGCTGCAGTGGCTTAGACCTCGCTAGTTGTGTTGAATGTTACTAATGGAGATGTGGGACTCTGAGCACAGTTCAGGTGGAGAGGAGAGTGCTGGTCCTGTTCTCCTTACTGTTGTCGTCGTTGTACCAGCTTCTTTTGTCTTATGTGGACATCGCCAGCAGGGAGTGATAGTTGCTGCTACAAAGTTGCCATTTCTAATGACTGACAACGACGACAACAAAGTACCTTTGAGGCTTAAAGTGGTGCAAAAGCAATAAAATGACTGACGTAGGTCCCTGGATCCAATGGACACAAAGCAGGCACAATACAAACAGGACTTATCTGTAAATTGTGTAACGTGTTTGTGGTAGTGCCATCTTGAGAGGGTTTGTTTTTTTTTAATCTTGGGCCAATCTTGGCACAGAGCTCAACACCAGGATATTCAATTGTTTTCTTTCAAAGTGATAGCTAAACTTTACCCTTTAATACTGCAATGTTAGACGTACTCAATTGGGAGTAAACCCAATTGAATTTAGCTCTGAGTAAGGATTGGGCTGCATCAGTTGTTGTAGGGTGTTCAGCAGCAGGACAGCCATTACATTTTCCTTTCACAACTAATTTGGCAGAGGTACAGTCCAGATTAAAATCACACGCTCAACTTCCTTTGACCTGGAATGGCAATGGGGTTTATTCCTCCTACACAGAAGTAATGTACATTCCTAAAATAACAGGATATTGCTATCACACAGTGTGAACAGGTGTGAATTGCATAAGTTTATCCCATAGACAATCGTGAAGCAAAGCCTATGGAACGATCAATTATGGGGATTCTTGGGACACGCAGACCGATATATGATTAAGCTGATCTAAAAATGGGAAATTGGTAAATACCCTTAAAAGCTATTTTGTGTAGCTGTTCCTACTTTTAATTATAAAACATCTCAGATCCTTTCCCCCTTTTTATAGTGGTTCATATACATTTTCTTGCATTACTCTGAACTAAAGAATTAGAAGCAGCAGTCCATGATGAAAATCAACTTTTGAGCTGAGATGAACTAGATTAATTTGTATAAGGGATGACAACTGCTTGGAAGTTTTTAAGGCTGAAATCTGATGCACACATATGAGAAAGCCTAATTGAATAAGTGGGATTAAGCACCCAAGGGATTATGCTGTGATTGTAAACAAAGGTGTATTCTCTTTCCTGATTTTACATGCTAAGTGAGTTCACTGGAAGTTACTGGGCAATAAAAGTTGCATAGGATTTTGGCCTTAATTTCAAGCAAAATCCCCCCCTTTTAGTACACATGTTGTGAAATAGGGCAGGGCTCAGAACCAGAGAATGGGTAGTCTGTTGTAGGTGCCCAGAAGAAATTTGGATATGTATTTCTTTAGCAGTTACCTACACCCTCCAATACCACCTGGCAAATGTTTCTTTCAAATAAAGCAGAGGGGGAGGGGAGCGGAATGGAACACAAAGTCCCTCTCATGCACCTAAAATGTTTTCCAGGGATTAGAGTAACACTTCATGTGCTTACCTGTTCATACGTTTTTTAAAAAACATAGGGTAGTTGTGTTGGCCATAAGAGAAGTTATGAAATCTGTATAAGGCCAATCAAACTCTCAAAATATAGTGTGGAAGGTTTTGAGATCTCCGGAGCCCTTATTGGGCTAGCTCATAAACAAAGCAAGGGAGAGAGGAAAGATGGCTGTTGCTGAAGTCTTGCCCAATACTGCTATCATGATAAATACTGCATCTAGTTCAACAGGAGGATCCCGCACTGGAGGAAGAGGATTTTATACCACCCAAAGATAGGACTTTAGCCTCTGAGATTATATCCCCCTCCACCTACTAGGTAAAGCTACTTCATTTGGCTTCCCTTTACCTTTCTTTTTTGACTGAGTACCCATCTTAAAATTATCTCCATCTTTGTTAATAGAAAAGCTTTTCATTGACTTCACCTTCTGTTTCTCATGAACCAAGGAACCTGTGCATGTAGAGAGAGATCCAGGTAATAGCTGGTGGTTATATTTTTGAAAATGGGAGGTCAGCCATTGTATGTGTGCACACATACAGAATGAAATCTGCATAAGCATTAGTAGAGACTATTTTTAACATCTGCTGCCACCTCCATTTCATCTTGAAATGGAGCCTAAATGCAGATTCCAGGGCTTCGCCATCATTCATTCCTCCCTGCACACCTCCCTAGCTGTGTCTACCATCTAGCTTAATCTGTAGAACTACAAAGCTTACACCCTCTTAGGATAGCCTAACAGTTGGTTGAAGTTCTTTAAAACAAAACAAACCAGCAAGAACTTTTGTGGGCCAGTAAGCTGCTTCTACTCCTGCTGCCTTCAGTTTTGGGAACAGTAGTAGCCTGGCCATATAATACCAACTTAGATGCTGCTGGCTCATTTCCCAGCTCCACACTCAGAGCCAGTATGTTGTGCGGATGAAATGGAGAGGAGGAGGATTATGTACACCACCTCGGGTTCCTTGGAGGAAAAAGGGTGGGATGTAAATGTAATAAATGTAACTGAAATCTTACAGCTCTTGGCCTGTTCGGTTGCTGAGCCTTTATTGCGGCCAAGCTCCTGCGCAGACAACAGGGCGCTTGCAGTTTGGGCTGGCCCTTCTTGCAAGGGGCTCGTGGCTTCTGCCTGGCTGGCGTAGCAGACGAGGCTGAGCAAGCCCCTGCCAGGCCCAGGGTCGCCCCTTCCTCCCCCAACAAGCCCAGCCTAATTGGGCGACCAGCACGGCAGCAATGCGTGGACAGTGGGCGGGGCGAAGCGCTAACAGCAACACAATAAGAAATAGGCGGGCCACGGACGTGCTGACCAATCGGACCGGACTAAAAATACGGATTCGCCCTATCGGAACCATTTCAGGGCGTTGCTTTGCAAACCCTGGCCAATGGGGCACGAACGCAGCCGAAAGGGGCGGTACTGCTGAACTGTCACGGGGGCGTGCGTCTACGGCTTGCCCAATCACAGCTGCGTTACACAGGGGCCGGGTTTTTAGGGCAGCTGAGCCAACCGTCAGTATAAAGCCTCGGCCGAGGCGGAGGGCGGGCCAATGAACAAAGGAGGCCAATGACGAGGCATAGCCGAGGGCGGGGCGGAGCGTGTTGTTTTTCTCTCGGGGAGCCAATCGCACCATGGTGGGGGGGCGGGGACAGGCCGCCGCCGCCCAATCCGCGCGGCGCTGGGGAGGCACCGGGTTGGGCTGCGGTTGGAGCGGGGGAGGGTTTGGTTGCGCCGAGTCTGTCAGGCTGAGGCGGGGTAAACACACTCGCGCTGTGGCCGCTGCAGGAGGCGGCGGCGGCGGCGGCGGAGGCAGTAGCGGCAGCGGGAAACGAGGCGCCCTGGCTGTGGCTGCGGGCGGGCGGCTCCGGGGCAGCGAAGCAGCGGCAGCCGGCGGGCCCGACGCGAGTGGGGAGGGGGCAAAATGGCGACTACCGCCCAGGTGTGCGAGAACATCCAGATGCTGCTGGAGGCGGCCGAGTTCCTGGAGCGCAGAGAGCGAGGTAGGCGGCCTCTCTGCCCGGCCCCCGCTCTCCTCACGCCGCGGCCTCCCGGGACGCCTCCTGGCCCCGCCGCCGCCGCCTGTGGTGAAGGGAGCGCCCCGCACCGCCGTCCCGGCTTCTCCGCAGGCCGCCTTGCGGATCCCCGCTCTCCCGGCGGCGTCTCTCCCCACCTCTCGCTGCCCGGGTCGGGGGGGGGGGGGAAGAGAGGCACCACCACCACCGGAGCCTGCGTGTGTCCCCCCCCCCCACCTCCCTTCCTTTCCGCGGCCTCGCTGCGGCCGCCCCTCCTCGCTGCTACTGTTGTCGTCTCCGGGCCACGTCCGCCTCCCGCTTTCCCTTTCTCTCCTGCTGCCCCGAAGTCTCCCCGGGGCGGCGCTCGGGCCCTGGACCGAAAGAAGGCGCCGCTGGAGCGAAACGGAAGGGGGAACCGCAGCCCCCCTCCGCCTCCGCGGCCAGGCCGAAAACAAGTCCCGCAAAAGCCCCTGGAGGGAGAGAGAAAGGGAGAGGGGGGCCGCGACGCTTCCTCCTCCTCCTGCGCTGCAGATTTCCTTTCTTTGGAGCCTGCTCGAGAGGAGGCGGAGGCGGCGGCGGCCCAGAGGCCCCCTCTACCCCAGCCCCGTTGGCATCGGCCTGGTCAGGGAGCGAGGCGGGGGACAAAGTGGGTGGGTATCTTCTCGCTCGTTCTCCTTCCTCCCTCCCAGGCACCACCCACCCTCCCGTAGGCACCGCGCAGCACGGATCCCCCTCGTGCAAAAAGCGGGCTCTCCCCCCCCTCCGTCCCCCGCTTGTTCTGCGAGAGAGTCCCGGCTTTTGTTCTCCTCCTCCCGGCTCCCCTCCGCCGCGCCTCCCCTTACATCCTTCGCCGTGGCCCTGGGGTGGCGAAGACACGGGCCTCCTGGGGTTGCCAATGCCCTGGACCAAGTGCTCTGTGGAGCCCTATAAATGCCAAGCGGATGTGCCCCTTTCCTCTCACTGCTGTATGTAGCAGCCCCGATGCTGAAGGAATCCCCAGAGGGCTGGAACCTGGTGTCTAAATAGGCCCTTGCATTTCCTCCAACAGTCACCTGCCCCTGGGGGGGTGGCAGGGGCAAGTCTCTTTGGCCCTACCACTATTTATTATTACTATTATTATTCAGCACATTTGCATAATCTCCCCCCAACCCTTTACTGTTATCTTCAACCTCTGTAGGTATCCCCCCCCCCCCCCATGTTAAACAGTGGCCAAGTCACACCTCCCCCAGCCCTTGTGAGACTAACTGGTCTAGCAGCAGCAGCAGCAGCGTAATTAGAATGTGTCAAATGTACAAAGAAATCCACACACCATGTTTTAGTAATCCTTACAGCAGCCTTGCAAGGTAAGGCAGTGGCAGTGTGGTCATATTAAACCATGGGGCTACTGAGACAAAGAGAATATGGACTTGCCTGAGGCTATGTAATGAGTTTGTGACTGAGAGGCGTTTTGAAAGTGGGGCTAGCTCTCGTGACTTGTATAATGAACCTGAGGGTAAAGAATATTTGTGAGAATGTGTTCTATATTTCTGTGTTGAAACATTCAGATGTCTCTGCCAATACACTTACGACGTATCTTTTTAGGCAAGGGCTAATAATGAAAGCTTGGTGTGTGTTTTTTCCTCCAGAAGCTGAGCATGGCTATGCTTCTATGTTACCTTACAGCACCAAGGACAGAGATGTCTTAAAACGAAGAAACAAGTCCAAGAAAAACAGCAGTAGTAGCAGGTAATGGAAAATGTGATGCTCTACCTGTATTGTCCTGCTTTTGCAGGATCAACATGGGAAATGGCCCATGTTCAGGACAATTATAGCAGTAACCTGATGAGTATAGTGGGCACGCCCTAATCACAAGTCTACTAGTCTCCATTAAAGGGTTGGTTTCTATAGATCATGTTGTGGTGTCAAAGTTCTCTCTTGTTCATTAGGTTCCTCATGCATGGTAGTTTCACTTTTGTTTCTTGTTAGTTTCATATTTTTCTCTTAAATGATGTGCCGGAATGTTACAGTTGAAATGTCAAATACCTTATCAAAAATACTTTGGGAAAGAATAACCTAACTTTATTCCTACTGAGGTTTGATTGAATCCCATAAATATGTGCTTCACTCTAAGAATCTGGAGATACTCTTCTTAAAAAAGGCACCTGGTCACTCCAAATACTCAAAATTAATTTGTTAGCAATGTTCATAGTTATTATATGCATATCCTAATACTTGGTTAAATTTCTGAAAGCCAGCTTTAAAAAGAAATCAGGAGGGTGTTGGTGTTTTAAAAAACAAATTTTCATTGCTTATACCTTATCAAAAGCCAACGAGAACTGGAAGCACATTAAAGCTGAAATTATAAACATACTTATACTAAAGAGTAAATCCTATTGACAAAATGGGATTTACTTTGGTGTAAACATGTTTGAAATCCTTTTGCACAAGAAGTACTAGCATATCTACCCTTTTGCAAAAACAAATCCTTGTTCTCTGTGCCTATTGCAAAAAATGACTGCTTTGTAATAGGTTATTTATACTGCATATTCAAAACTTTGTTGAAAGGTGCTTTATGGGTATTTTGTAATGTACTCTTCTGCTGATAAAAAACCAAACAATGCTAAATCAACAATTAACATATACACATATCAAAGTAAAACAGACAATGACAGCAGATAAAATAACCTTAAAATAAGGATTAACATACTTATACCCCAACTTCCCAGGTCAAATGCCTGGTAGAATAAAATGTATTGCTTATTTTATTAAAATTCTAAAGATCGTTGCTGAGCGCTTCCTTTTTTTTACTTAAAGCAGGAGTGGGCAGCCTTTTTTTCTCTTGAGAACTGTATCCTTTGTAGGTAATCTTTTGAATGGTGAGCAGGCCATATCGGTGGTGAGCGGGGCCAGAGCCTCTTTTTTCTTTACATCAACTCTCTCTCTCCCTCCCGCCCTCTTCCCATGCAGTGGGCTGACAAGGGAGGGATAGATCACGCTTGCCAAGGATCTGAACTGCTTGCATGTGGAGGTCTTTTGAAATTAGGCTGTGGGCTGCATGAAACTTGGGCCCCCTCCACAAGAATGCGCCTTTGCGCCTGGTTCCGCGATTATGCGCATTATCGCGGAGGCGCATTTACTCACAATCCCTCTGCACGGGAGGCGGCGGGAAGCGGCGAAGCGCATTAAAAGATGCCCAAAAAGCGCTTTCCAGGTAGTTAATGCGCATAATCGCTTGTTCACACAGCGAAAATGCGCTTTAACGGCCGGAGCAAAATAAAAGTCGCTATTTAACGCGCGTTCGAAAATGCGCATTATCGGGGAGATAACGCGCCTGTACGCCCGTTTTGCGCTCCGCTCGTGTGTAGGTAAAATTTATAATGAGCCTTCAAGGCTCATTAAACGCCCCGTGTGGAGGAGGCCTAGGTTAAGGGCTCTAGTTTGTCCACCTCTGTATCCTGTAGAGACAGGTAAACCTGATAAACTCCTGGGGGTCTTTTGGAACAGAATAAAGTTACTGAGATATACTTTATCCAAATTAAGTTGTTCAAGTGAGAAGCTATTTCAGAAGTCCTAGTTGGAAGTACAGTCATTTTTTAAAGCTAGTAGATTTAACTGTTAGCTTGCTAATACTTGCTCAAGTTCTCTGTTTGCATATCTGGGGACAAACTATTTTCAGGGTTATGAGATAGCTAAGAATTGGGAAGTACCCAGTTGAAACTTTGCACTTAAATCACCTTGTTGTGTCAGAGGTTAGTGGTCTTGAGATGAGTACATGATGTTCTTCCATTTGGGGAGTGGCATGGAAAGTGGAGTTTCAGTGTGGAGACCCCTCTCTCTCTCTCTCTCTCTCTCTCTCTCTCTCTTGTTACTCCCTCTTTTTCATTTGAACCTTACATGAGTTGCAATTCTTCAGGGAAGTGTATAATTCTCACTGCATGCGTACAAAATGGTGTCAAAACAAGCAAAAGCACCGGTTCAAATAAAGATCTGGACTGGGTGTTTTTGTTGAATAACTAATATAATTGAATGTGTATATTGATTGTGTTGTATAATATGTTGTATAATGTTTTATGTATTAATAAAGTTAATTTAAAAATATAGCTCTGGAGTCTTTCCAGAAAAGCCAATCATGTACATTTTTTTCAATGAAATTCTTAAGTTCTTCTTCCAAGGTGGGCAACATTGTCCACATCAGTTCCTTTGTGTAGTGGAGAGAATTAGCTGCTCTCATTGAGGTTTCCACCAGTAAATCCTTGTTTGCCTGGTTTTAAAAAGAATGTGTGGTGTTCACATTTGGGGTGAGCATACCATTCTATTCCGCTGCTATGCTCAGTGATTGTATGATAAGATATATGCGAATGCTCATGGAAACATGATGACTCTCATTCAGCTGGTGCTGCTGATGTGTACGTAGTAATGCAAATGAAAATATACAAGCTTGACAAAGGTTTCTAACTCACAAGAAAACATTCCTGTAGGCACAACAGTAGGAGTCTTAAAAAGCATTTGGCCCATGGGAAAAATTGTCATCTGTTTACACATTATAAATGAGTGCAACATGTTTGAGTTCTTCTACACTGGCAGTATGTCTTCATGAATATATCACATGTTTTGGAGACTCTGCTCTTATCCCATATGTTTTAAACGGAATCATGGTCATCACGAGAGTGAGTGATTCAAAGAACTATCATGTAACATACTTTAGTTTGGGTTGCATTTTCAGTTTTAAATAAATGTTCAAGTTAAACTGGAGGTCCACAGAATAGTTCTTTCTCACCCTTACAATCAAAGTTTGCAAGGACAGTAGGAAGAAGGCTTGAATAAATCTTCAAACTAGTTCAGGATATTGCTGGCTTAATCTATGTTCTGGGAAATCGTTAGATTCAAAGAGAAGCCAAGTCTTGCTGGGCTTGTACTATTCTTGTATGAATATCTACTTGCAAAACAGGCAATGGCAAAGTATACAAAAGATTATTTTGCCTCACCTTTCAGCAGATGTGAAGGGCAGATGTGATTGCATCCAGATCATAATGCAGTTGTGGTACCTTATTTGAGGACTCCTTTATAAGAGCCCTGTTCTTAACAGTGAGTTGGTAGCCAGCAGTTTCCTTGAAGTCTTGTAATGGTGAGCAGATAGTAGAACTCCTGTATTTGTAGTCTTTACAACAACATGTTAACCCCATGACTGTCAACTGAAAATGGTTAAACTAACCTGTCTCTCTCTCCCCCCCTCCCTTCCCTTAAGATCAACTCACAATGAAATGGAGAAGAACAGGTGAGTTTTCAAACAGTTGTTGTAAATTATAATTAATCCCAGAACTAGCCATGTCCTCTTAAATTTTAGAGGACCTTGTTGACATGAATTAAAGTGGTGTTTTTAGCTAAAGGGTTTGGTTTGGGGAAGCTGTTTTTTTCTGTGTGGTGACTTCCAGTATGCATAGTTACACATGTTTGTGTGTGGCAAGAATGGCTAACTAGAAAGGCTTCATACCAGTGCGATGTCTAGTTTGTATTAAACACTGGCTGCAATCCATTGGAAATCACTCATGGCAATGAGCATTCTTCTGCCCTGAAAACGGCCTTCTTCAGCTTTTTGGTGCTTACAGGCCTTTAGATAATTAGGGACTGTCGCCTCAGAGTCAAGGTTAGATAGCCAATGTATGTCATGAAACCACCACCCTGATACTGAGAGTCCTCTAGAGAACGAAGACCCAGAAATACTAAGGGGAAAATATGGGTGGGTGGGAATAATAGTTGCACCTCAACAGCTTTACTCCATCTTGGTCTTCAGGAGGAGGCTCAATGCCCAACCACATGTACTAGCAACCTTTGTACTAATGTTGCTAATCTGGTGAGATTTTTATTTTCCAACTAGTGTACTTCACTTCAAAAGGCTTGCACCACAGGGAATAGTTCATGGTTTGCCTATGGATGTTCCCTTTGAGTATAGTTCTCTTGTCTATCAAAAGAATGTGGGAGGGATCACATGAGGTCTTGCCAGATGAGGCTGAGGTGAACTGTTTTAGGTCCAGTTTGACATTCCTTTGTGGAATTGGGTTCACCCAGGTAAGGCGTATGGAGGGCTGCTGAAGACTTGGTTTACGTTACTTATTTTCAGGAAGTATCTGCAGTGTGTACTGAGGCTTAATTGGCATATTCTTGAGGTGCTGGGTGAACATATTGGAACAGCTAGGCAGTAGATATTTATCTTAGGCTTACCACGTGATGGGTACAAATGCCTGCATTTCTGTTCTGGATGGGGTTGCACTCCCCCTGAAGGAGCGGGTTCATAGCTTGGGGGTTCTCCTAGAACCATCTCTGTCACTTGAGGCTCAGGTGGCCTCGGTGGCACGGAGTACCTTCTACCAACTTCGGTTGGTGGCCCAGCTATGCTCCTATCTGGACAGGGATAACATGGCTTCAGTTGTCTATGTTCTGGTAATCTCTACGTGGGGCTGCCTTTGAAGACGGTTCAGAAGCTGCAGCTTGTGCAAAATGCAGTGGCCAGAGTGATAACAGGAACCAGAAGGTTCGAGCATATAAGACCTACTCTGGCCCGCTTGCATTGGCTGCCTATATGTTTCCGAGCCCAATTCAAGGTGCTGGTTTTAACCTATAAAGCCTTACACGGCTTGAGACCACAATACCTGATGGAACGCCTCTCCCGACACGAACCTGCCCGTACACTACGATCCACATCGAAGGTCCTCCTCCGGTTGCCTACTCCAAGGGAGGCACGGAGGGTGGCAACAAGGGAAAGGGCCTTTTCAGTGGTGGCCCCCCCAATTCTGGAATGATCTCCCTGACGAGGCTCGCCTGGCACCAACATTGTTATCTTTTCGGCGCCAGGTCAAGACTTTCCTCTTCCCCCAGGCATTTAACAGCATATGATGAGGGTTTTTGTGTTTTTGCGTTGTTGTTGTGCTTTGACCCAGAAGGATATTGTAATTTTAACTTGTTTTTATGCTTTATGCTTTAAATTTTGTATATTGGTATTTTAATTGTTCAATGTTTTTAATTTTTGTAAACCGCCCAGAGAGCTTCGGCTATGGGGTGGTATATAAATGGAATAAAATAAATAAATAAAATAAATATTAACATTGCTTGAGGCTGGAATGTAAGCTTAACACATATGTTTATGGTGAGATGATTCTTGGCATGACCTGTTCTGAGGCTTTTTAATAGGCTTGTTAAACATGTAGAAGCTGGCTACATATCTCTTTTAGAAATCAAAGCCAAATTTGAGATATTGCATCTGATGAGTTCATGGTTATGAAAAGAAGGAAGCAAAGCCTAGAGAATAGGGAACCACTTAACTTCATGGAGGCTAAAGCAATCAACGGCTACTAATCGCGATGGCTATGTCTTACTTCCAGTATCAGAGGCAGTATGCCTTTGAATACCAGTTGCTGAGGCACACGAGTGGGAGGGTCCTATTGCTCTTGTGTCCTTTTAGTGCGTTTCCCATGGGCAACTGGCTGATCACTGTGGGAACAGAATGCTGTGCTAAATAGACCTTTGGTCTGATCCAGTGCAGCTCCTCTTTTGTTCTTTTCCTTTATTTCTATAAAATGTGCTATGGGCTTCATTGTGATCTTTTCCTAGTTCATTTGTTCCTAATATTTTTCTACAGTCATAGCAAAGTATCACATGTATCTATTTCTTTAAGGGGTTAATACAACACGTAAAGTAAGTTTAACAAACTGCACTCACGTAATATTTGCAATTAACACGAGTTGCTTTTGCAACCTTTAATTATGGGAAACTTAACAATATTTTAGCCATTAGATCTTTGTTAGTGTGAACTGGATTTCCAACACAAACACCTCATATTTAAGGCAAAGTTCCCTGTTTGTCCTTTGGAACCCATCCTACATTTTTGGGTAGGTTTGGCCCTGCTAGTAAACATAACAAGACATATGTGCTCCAAGTCAAACATGCTGGAAAGCACTTCATACCAAAATTTTCTCCAGCAACAATGAGCAAGCTGCCTCCCCAAACATTTCCAAAGTAATTATAAGTAAAGCAGGAAAATGTCACTGGTTTAATCAATAAATCTGATGATATAATAAAATGGCTTCAGAGCTGCAGTTCAAAATTATGTAGGCATGATCAAGCCATATTTTCCCCTCCAAACTGAATTTATGGCATTCTCCTTGCTCACAATATCAGCACTCCAAACTGAGCTGAGTTTAGAGATAGTTTGCCTGCTCAGAGTACCATTCTGCTGCATCAAGTACCACCAGAAATTAGACAATTAGGTTGCACTCCGTTTGATATTAATACTCAATGTTTGCCCAGTGACAGACAGCTACACAAAGCCTGTCTGTGTTTGAGGTCTAATAATACTCTTGTACAGTACCTTTAGTAAATATATTATTTTATTTAGAATTGCAAGTTTTAATTGATCAAATAATCAGTGATAGCAAGTTTTAATTGATATAGCCAGGGGTTTCATTTAGCCAACTATTATTTTCTACTAGCCAATTGGAACAGTCTCCCTCGCCAACCCACTCCTGACCTTTCCCAATCATGGCCCTCACAAAATACTTCAGCCCCACACGCACGCACAAACAACATACAGCTCTCTACACAAGGCTTCATTTGCGCCCAGGAAAAGCCGAGCTAAAATCTCCTTTCAATACCTGGATGAAAAAGGCCTGTAAACATCCATCCATCCTTCCACAGAAGTCCATTCCAGTTTTTTCTGTTAATCTGTTGCATAAACTGTCCTTCACACCCTATTCCCACTCAGTCACTTATGCAGAGGACTTCAAGGGCCTGGCAGCTTTAAGGAACAAGGCAGAAGCTAGAGTGGCAGGATGATTTCCCTGCTCAATAGGGGAAATGCCATTTTTGGAAAGGCAAAATTCCACAGCCGCTAGTTGGATACTGATTCCCTGACTTAAATTCATGGTTGCCTTGGTTACTGTGGCAACTTATTTGTGGTCACCTGGATATAGCTGTGAGTTACAGACAAACTTGTTACGTTTTTCCAGGTTTTATTTGGTTCTAGTGTGTTACTGGCATTGAGAATAAAAATATTAAAGCTGCCTTTTGGTGCTTGATATTGACACGAACAGGAATGACCTTTACATGGAGAAAAGGCCATCATTGTTTCATGGTAGAGTCTTTGCAGGCGCAAGGTCACCCATTCAGTCCTTCACATCTCCAGTTAAGAGGATCTCAGATAGCCGGACTGGGAAAGAATCTATGTATGAGACCTTACAGAGCAGCTGCTGGTCAAAATAGACAGTAGCGGGCTAGATAGACCAGCGTTCTGTCTCGAACATTCAGATGTTTTACCATAGTGTCTGTGGAAAATGACACCTGTTAACAGAAAGCAGGGACTAGCACCACTTCATTTAATGGCTGCTTGCCTCTAGCTGCAGAGCATTAAAACTAAATATGTGGCTTATTACTTGGAGAATCACAAGCAACTGGGGGCCATAAGTCAAAGTGACAAGTAATTGTTTCGTTTCTAGTTAAGGGGTGCAGAACCTCTTTCTGCTTGAGAAGCTCTTGAGGGCCACACTCCAGTGCTGGGTGGTGCTGAAGGCAAAAGGGGCGGAGTCAAAAACGCCAGCACATTTTACCTGAAAGCTCTTACTGCCAGTAACGAAGCCTTAAGAGAGACATTTCAGCCTTTTAAAATGGAGGGAAATTGCACAAAAACTGGGAAACCACAAAATGAACCCAAGTGGGCTGGATTTGGCCCCTGGGCCCAAGGTTCCCCACCCTGCTGTAGTTAAAATGCTGGTGGTCAACTCATCACTGGTGCGCATCATCACTCATCTCTGAAACAGTTTTTTTCTGCATGACGAGATGAGGTAGAACTGAAGTAGCTTTTTAATTAAAATGTGAGAACCTCATCTAGTGTTGAATTATAACAGTACCACTGCTTATGGCTTCCTGGTGCATTGAAGCTCCTATTTGAGATGGGACTTGTATGCTGATGGCATCTGTTACACCAAAGTATATTTAGAACAGTTCTCCTTTCCTCAATCGGGCAGCTTTTAAAAGATACTGTAATTAAAATGGGATGAGACAGTTATGATGGTTATTCCCATCTTCTAAGCTTCCTATTTATCTGCCCGTAATACCTTAATATTATATTGCGGAAGTGTCCATAATAAACGTTTCCAAATTGTTGATCTTGCAGTCTTAACATGTATGAATCTTGGTTAACAGACGTGCTCATCTGCGGTTGTGTCTGGAGAAGCTTAAAGGACTGGTGCCCCTAGGACCGGAATCCAGTAGACATACTACGTTGAGTTTACTAACAAAAGCTAAATTGCACATAAAGGTGAGTTGGGCCTGACATTCCCATGGAGTATTGCACTCCATGTAAAAATCTCATTATTTTGAAATATGTACTTAGATTTTTTTCCCCTTCAAATAGATAACCAAAATGTAATAGGAGTTTTAAATTTCATCTTCCCAAAGAACATTGTTACACCAGTCATGAAGCTATTTGAAGTAGGTTTCTATCTGGCACACCATCACTGACATAGCAGGGGGAAGAAAAATTGTGTTATAATATTTAAGTTAACATAGCTGCCACACTGGAGGAATACATACAGACCTTAAATCTTGGCAGATACTTGAAGTACATAGGTAGGTGGCAAAGATAATACCTATCCACCTCTGGAAAAAGGTTGACATGCTTTTCAAGAAGGCCTCCAAAATGCTTGGAAAATTATATTGGACACCTTTCAGATGTGAGTGGTGACAAATGGAGATAGCTGGTACCATGGCTAGAAAATGAATAACAGTTAAAGCTAATTAGCTCCTTTTCAGCTAGTTTCATTGCACAATTGCACAAGGAACAAACGTTGTCTGTTTTCTTCAACAGAAACTTGAAGACTATGACAGAAAAGCAGTACACCAAATAGATCAGTTGCAACGAGAACAGCGGCACCTGAAAAGGCAGCTGGAGAAACTGGGCATTGAGCGGATAAGAATGGACAGTATAGGGTCAACAGTCTCTTCTGAACGATCAGATTCAGACAGAGGTAAGTCATGGGTGTTGTGGTTGGGGCCCTGCTTTCAAACACAAATATAAATGCTCTGTTAGGAAGCAAATGCTAACTGTTTTACCCATGTGATGTTTCATTTCTGTTGCAGAAGAAATTGATGTGGATGTGGAAAGCACAGACTATCTCACGGGTGACCTAGACTGGAGCAGCAGCGGTCCAAGTGATTCTGATGAAAGAGGAAGCTTGCAGAGTGTCTGCAGCGATGAGGGCTATTCAAGCGCTGGCATTAAGAGAATAAAGCTGCAGAACAATCTTAAGGCCTGTCTCAGTCTATAAGGAGCCAGTAGCTTTTTCCTCATCCATTGCTGTTTCCTTGTTGGATCCTACTAGGTAGTATGTTGGACGTCCCACAATTCTCTTGCACGTAAACTTCCTGTACCACCGACATTACCAAAATCTGCTTTGCCTAAGTCTGAAAACAGTGATAGGGTTGTGGGTTACAAGCTACTCTCTGGAGCACACACCTGATGGCATCCACTAGCTTCTCTTTCCTGTCAGTGAACTCATCTCTATGAGACTGAACATTCCAATCAAATTTCTAAGAATATTGTTGCAGTAATAGCAACATACACCTTTTGCCTGTGCTGCTATTGCTTAACGTTCTAGAGGAACCTTTTCACCATGGGGTGGGAAGATGGGAGATCATAAAGTAAGGTGTTTGGAAACCGTAGGCAGACTAGCCACTATTCCTCAAATGTGACCTCTATAGAAGAAATTCTGCTTTCTTATCATTCAGAGCTGAAAGTTGGCATTGACAGACTTAACAAAGCATTGCAAGTTTATGCTAGGGAATTATGCAGTGGAACTTCCCAAACACCGAAGTGTCCCAAGTAATTGCAGTTGTAACAGCCGTCTCTGAGGCACTCCTGCCAACATGGAATCGGAATCAAAGCTCCCTTTGGATTTGAAATGCTGTGCCACCCTTCTCAGTAAGTCCCATAGAGCTAGGTTTGAGATTGGCAACTGAGAGATTAAAATGAAGTTTGGCAGAAATATTTTAGGAATAGAATTGTGCTGAATAGGGTTGGAGGGTGGTTCATTCCCCCCCTGCCACCACTTTTAGCTGATTACCCTATTAGGATGCCGTCACTCAAACACATCTCTATATTTTTGTGTCAAAAGACCAAATATGACTCCTGTGCAATCTTTATTATAACGTCTTTGCATCAACAGCAGCATTTACCTTTTGTTCCTAGTGGCTTTTTTAGCTGCTAAGTCCTGCTTCTTGTCTCTGGGACAATTATTTCTACCTCGGAGAGATGAACAAAGCTGATCTCAATCCCTTTAGCACAAAATAATTATGCCTCATTTGTATACTTGGTTCTAGTCCAATCTGTTTACTTAAAAATTCAGCAATAACCGAGTGACAAAGTTAGCTGTGCTAGCTTTGAGTTAATGACTGAGGAGACTGCATTAAAGTAATTCTGCGGTGCCCTCTTAGCATTTCTAGCACTTCCTTGCCTGTTTAAATTATTTGGTAGCCCTCTAAAAATGGCTTCTGTGGAGATTTTGGGTTTTGACTGTCAGACTTCTTTTCTGCTCCCTTTTCGCACAGTCTCGGGTGTCCCACGTCAACAGCATTCTTCACGTAAGCTATATAGAGCACACACAAATGTACATAACTTGTGGTCTATAAATAGTATTTATTCATTTTTATATATAAAGTTAATGTAATATGATCTTGTGCTTTTATAGATGTTTAGAAAACTTTGTATGTCATGGTCTACTCACTGAGATATCCTTAGTCTCCTTTTTCCTTTGAACATTAATATTGTGTCCACTTGGCTATCTCCCAATGGCTTTTAATTTTGATTTTCCATATGCAGCTAGCTGCCACCCAGCGCTTAGAGGACACCTGAGAGCCACATAAGCAACTTCATGTCACTTCACTTTAAAAGGGCTACATAGCTTAGTTAGCTTCTAATTTATGCTTGCTTGCAGGTTATGGCCAAAATCCACTAGGACGCTGTCAGAGTTCTAAACAACATAAAAATAAATTTTGGGTTTTTTTTTTCCAAGAAGCTTGAAGCTATTTCTGGATAATTTTTTTAGATGGGAAGTGTGGCTAGTGGATTGCTAAAGATCTCCAAAGTTATTTCCTTTGAGTGTGCTATCCTTTAAAAAAAAAAAAAAAAAGCTGGAATTTTCGGATGTCCAGCAGACTTGCACTGAACTCTTACTTGTCGGAGGCCACCTTGCATTTTTCATTTGAGTCCGAGCAGAAACACTTCAGAGAGCTGGCTCCCAACCTGTAAACTTTAAAGAAGTTGAGTAGCTGCACTCTGCTGAAGTCCTTCGTTCCGACATGTTTTTGCCTGAGACCTTTGAGCTTCTGTATTTGTTAATGAGTTGCATAAACTATCCCACCTATTCAACTCCGTGTTGCCACCTTAAGGTTCAAAGTAACTTCAGATTTTGGAGGCGTTTTGGTGGGGTGAATTTAAACTACAAATCTGTGTACTTTCCTTTAGAAGTAATGAGTCTTAAGGATTCAACCTAATGTGTTTTTAATTGATGTGCCTTTTATGAGTTAATTATAACTGGGCACAGTCCACCTGACTTCTCCTGGGCATCTGCCCCGTCTCTTCCTCCTTCCCTAACAATATCTAAACAAGTGGAAGTAGCAGACGTATGGTTGGATGCTGTTGCTTTCATTTCAGTGGACTTTGAACAGGAGAAATTCCTAGTGCACTGTGCCCATCTTTTTTAGTAAAATACTGTGGGATTTTATTTTATTTTGATGTCCCTATTGTGAATCAGTAATTAATCTTTGCACTGTCTGGATGTGGTCCTTGGATGGTACAGAAAACTGAACTTTGCAAGTGATGCACTAATGTCAAAAACTACCCTAAAGAGGTATGTGGTGTTTCAGAAACATCTAGATAAGTAAAATAAATTGTCCTGTGGGCTCCAGGGACATCTTTTAATGTCTTGGCTAGGACTAGTCTTGGCAGCTGCAAACTTCTGTGGTCCTCTTTGCTATTCACCCAGCCCACCCCACAGATAGCTGCACCCACTTCAAGTCTGGAGAAATTGCCCTAATTGTCTATGTGGCCTCCAGTAATGTCTAACCTCCTGCCCACAGCCTTAGCAAGGTTTGCATGGCTACCTACTACGTCTGTGGGCAGGCAGCAAAGGTGCAATGCACAACCACGCAAATGTCCTTTCTAACCACCTGAGCTGAAGTTTCACACACTCTGCCAGAGTGACATGAGAGCACCCATGGAGGGAGCAGCAACCATGTCACTTGGGTAATGTGTAAACTGGGCCATAGAAATGTAACATTCTGGTCCAGCCAGCCTTTCTCTCGAATTCACTGATCCACCAGCATTATTATTCAATAAGCTTCAGAAAATTAATTTTGTAGGTTGTTAAAAGGGAGTTGGGGTTCTTTCTGTGCCTGTGTTTGCAGCTGAAAGTTGTGTGTATGTTTAAAAAGATCACACTAAATGCTGTTGCACTTGGTAACTTACTGTGCAGACAGTAGTTATGGGGCACACTTGATTGGAAATGGAAATCCAAAATTTGTGCTCTTACTGATCAAAAATAAATATGAGTGACAGTCTGAAGTATCCTAAAAGTTTTGCCTGTACCTGATGATCCTTTCTCCTGAGTGTTGAGCACCCAGAACTTTTATTATGGTTTTTGGTTTTTGGTGTTGTTTTTTTTAAATAAAGCAGAGCTTTCAAGGTGCTGAACTTTTTTCCAGGGTTGGTATGAATACCTGTTTTTGATTCAAATTCAGAGCACTTATTTGAGATGTACAATTAGGTGCCACAAACTATTCCAGCCTCTTGCAAGATTCCAGAGCTCTGGGCATTAGCAGGCTGTATACTGCCAAATGCCGTTTTAGCACTTTGTTCTCACAATTGGGCACTTCTCTCCTTCCCCAAAGCCCCCATCTGTCTTGTTTCTCTACAGAATTAAATATCTGCAATAGCAAACACAGCCAGAAGGAGGAAGCCCTGTGTTCTCTGGGAGGGAGGGGGTATTTTTAAGTGCTCACTGCCTAATTAGAGTAAACAGGCATCTGGTGTAAAGTGTAGCAATATATTGGGACTCAGAGTCCTCCTTTTGCCCCCTTGGTAACAAATTTCAGGTTTTGACACTTACTGTATTGGGATGAATTCTGCTTTTTATAACTAGTTATGCATTTGCTCCCCTGGTACCATATATTGTGTTATTTCTCTCTTGCTGCATTTATCTGAGAGAGTTTTTTTTTTTTTTGGCTTTCGGTTAGTGCAAATGGTTGGTTTCGCTCTGGCCATCTGAAGCTCTTTGAACAGCTATGTGAATCAGTCCTGCTTTGGGCTTGGAGGGAAAGCTGCCCCAAATTACTGAGCAAACGAAATCTTCCCATGCTCCTCCGTCTGTGTACCAAGACTTACTTTAGCAAATCTGTTTGTTTTGAATATTATAGTCTGATTGAGCAACACGTAAGAGTCAGCTTGTCCCTGCCTGTCATCTGCTCGATGGCTTAGGTATGCTTGCTGAAACATAGCTGTTCCCTTCTTAGGTGCCCAAAGATTTGACCCACCTGGAGGAAGTTGAATTTATTTTTGTGCAGTTCTTTCGATTGACCTAGGAACTTTCATCAAATAGGTGCTCTTGACAACACTTGCTGCTTTGAACTCTTGAGTTTAGTTTTGGAGTCTTCCAAATGAAAATGCAGCCTAAACAGGAGAGCAGCAGACAGGGGGAAATAGAAATTCAGTTTCCAGATGTTCAGTTCCTAATGTAAATACCACATTATTGCAAATCCTGTGTCAAGACCATATAATGGTGCTTTTTATTACAGTTAGCACATGCATTTTTAGAAACTACATGTTTTAGACAACCTTGCTGTGTATATGTATACTTCTGTATTGTTCAACTGTTAGAAAATAAATTATTTCATTATTAAAGAGTGCTGCAGCATTAGTGTTCTACTTGGAAAAAAAGTTCTTATTTATTCATTTGTGAAAGGTATTCAAGTCATATTAGATCTTAATTCTGACTGTTTAATCCCAAAAGTAGTCGCTCAGAAGAGCCTGTTTTTCTACTTCAGCAGAGCCAGGAACTGCATGTAGATTCTGCTACAGAAAATTGAAGTTCAGGAACAGGGTTGGCAGCTTGTGGCCGTCCAGATGTTGGACTGCAATTCCCACCATCCCTCACCATAGGCTGTAGTGTCTTGCATAGCACAGCCCCTTCTCCCTTGGCCTATCTTAATAGCTGTGTTCTATTTGTGTCTTTTCTGGATTGCCATAGAACAGACACTAACCTTAATTATGAAAGTTTTATTCCTCTTTTTCCATCAAATAAACAATCTCCGGTATGTGCAACAGTCCCCACCAGTAGACACTTCTGGCTGGAATCCCGGCAGATGACAGAACTAAAGGGAACGAGGGGCTCCCAACTCCCTTGTTTTCCTTGCAGCGCTAATGAGGGCAGCAGGGTAGGGTGCATCAGGTGGTGGAAGGCATCTGCTGGGCTGGCTTCTGACCTAGAGTGGGAGATGTGGTCCAGTGAGCAAAGGGTTAAGGACGCTGCCCACCAAAGACTCACTGGCAAGTGCCCCCTTGTTAGGGACATACAAGAAATTCATTTGTTTGCTTTTAATCAGGAATTACTCCGTTCTCACCTTCCAGATGAAATGTGGACTCAGACACAATCTGGGCTCAAAGTCCATACATATTATAGAGTTGGGGAAACTGCAGAAAAGTGCAGACTCAGATGATCAAGGGGCTGGAGCATCTCCCCTATGAGGGAAGTTTACAACAGCGGGGATTGTTTAGCTTGAAAAAAAGGAGGCTGAGGGAGAGTTGCACAACATTATGCCTGGTGTGGAGAATGTGCCCAGGGACACCTTTTTCTCCCTTTCCCACAGTACTAGAACACAATGGGGTCATGCCCTGAAGCTGATTGGTGGTAGATTCAAGATGGATCAAAGGAAGGACTTCTTCACATAGCACAGAGTTAAACTATGGAATTCACTTTCACAAGATGTAGTGATGTCCACCGATTTGGATGGCCTTAAAAGGAAGTTAGATCAATTCCCGGAGCAGAAGGCTATTAATGGCTACTAGACCTGATGGATACTTGCTACCTCTCGGTAGCAGACGCAATATGCCTTTGTACACCAGTTACTGGGGAACATGGGCGGGAGGGTGCTGTTGCACCATGTCCTGCTTGTGGGTCCCCGGTCGACAGCTGGTTGGCCACTGTGTGAACAGAATGCTAGACTAGAAGGACCTTTGGTCTGATCCAGCAGGGCTCTTATGTTCTTGTGTGTGTGTGTCTCCCTCGCCAGTTGCTTTTTTCCTGAACTAAAGAGCCTCAATCACTGTAGCCTTTCCTTGTAAAGGAGATTCTCACCTCCTGAAAACTTTGTGTTCCCTTCCGGCACCTCCTGAAAACATCGTTGTTCCAGGAAACCTTCCCTTCGTTACCAGCCGTGACTTTATTTGCACTTCGTTTCTTTTAAAAATGTACTTTTCATGTGTTTTTATTCTTTTTTATTTTGTCCACCGCTCTGAAATTCTGAATGGGGAATGGTATATAAAGATTGAAAATAAATAAACCAGGAAGAGTATTAAATGGGGGTGGGGGTAGGATAGGCACCAGCAGTAGTCCTGGGGATCCCCTAGCTGTCCATGGGTGTTGGGTATTGATGCTGGGCCATCAGGGCCATCAAGCATATTGAGATAGAACTTTGTGGGCTATGAGAAATAATTGAGGGTTTCTCTGCCAGCCCAACCCCCCCAAGAGGAGTCTGCTTGCAGCATCTCTATATGATTCCCTGTTCTGGCCTCAGCTCCTTCCAAACTGGATTCAGCTGTAGGTGGGCAGCTGGATGGACCTTGGTCTGATCCAGCAGGGCTCTTGTTATGTTCTCTGCTGTGTCACTTCAACTGGCACGGCTGGATAATTCAGGTGCTTTTGTGGCAACAGTTCAGCAGTATGAACTGTCCATGGAAGAGGAGGGCTGCTTTTGTGTCTCTGAAACTCCTACAGGAATGAAGTGGGCTCCTCAGAAAGCTAATTATCCTCATGCTTGCAAGAAGGGGGAGGAAGGAAGGAAGAAGAAACAATGGGGATCCAAGGGTGAAATCTGCTTCTGGGGTCTTCATCTGCCAGATGTGTAGCGCCCCTGGCCTTTGGCTGCCCCACCGGTCAGTTGCACCATTCAATACAAGGACAGAGCTACCAGAATCAGCAGCGCATGCACAGGTCTGGTTGGGTCAGGAAGAGCAGCAGACGGAAGGGTTGCCATCAAAGGGCAACTTTGAACATCCCCCCCCCCCCCCGAACCCTCTTGGGTCTGTGTTCTCCCAATGCTGCTGAGGGAAGTCAGAACTGACCTGTGCCCATGGGCGAACATAGGAAGAGCCCTGAGGCTGGATCAGACCAAGGGTCCGTTTAGTCCAGCATTCTGTTCACACAGTGGCCAACCGTCTGCCCACAGGAAACCCACGAGCAGGACATGTGTACAACAGCCCCCTCCCACCCATGTTTCACAGCAACGGGTGCATATAGGTTTACTGCAGTGCTGGTGGGGTGTTAACGGGCTGAAACCAGCTTCTCTGCCCGTTACCAATACAGATATTTAAAAATCTGCCTTGTGTGACCGTTCTGCAGCCTTGTTTCTCCGGGCAGCTCGTGAACTCCAATCCTGGCGCTTCTGTGACGCCGACGGGTTTCCCCCTCTAGTTGTTTTGTTCCAAGAGGAGTTGTGAGCCTTGAACAACTCTTGGCTGCTGGCAGGGCCTCCACCTTTTTTCCATTGCAAAAGCTCAACCAGAGCTCAAGGATTTGGCAGTCGTGGCCAGGAACCGCACCAGCTACAGCTTGACCAGAGAGGGGTTAGCTTAGCTTGGTTTTGTTTTGTTAGGGAAAACAAAGGGAGCATTTGCAAGTTCTTTTGATGAGTGCTTAATGCCTGATCCACAGACCCATGTGAAGAATATTATTTTATTTATTATGTATTTATTCATTGCATTTTATATACCACCCCATAAAGTCTTGACCTGGCGCCGAAAAGATAACAATGTTGGAGCCAGGAAAGCCTCGTCGGGGAGATCATTCCATAACTGGGGGGCCACCACTGAAAAGGCCCTCTCCCTTGTTGCCATCCTCCAAGCTTCCCTCAGAGTAGGCATCCGGAGGAGGACCTTAGAAGTCAGCTGTGCATGACCCACAGGCCTCTTTTTGTTCATCTCACCCGGCTCCTTGAGCGTACTTTATGCTTTACAGCAACGGTGGGAAACCTGTGACCCTCCAGATGTTTTGGCTTAGAATTCCCATCATTCTTCACCATTGGCTGTGCTGCCTAGGGTTCGGGGGCGTCGACTTCTCAATGTCCAGGAGGATGGGGCTAAACCTGGGAAAGGGGGCTAGGCTTATTTGTATACATTGTATATATATATATCCTATTGATATTTCTGGAAACCATCCTTCATAAATGGATCCTAGAGTGTTTAAAGCCACATATTAAAATACTAAAGCAAAAAGATTACATATTACCCGACCCTCCACACTCCTATACAATATACCATCCAGGTTGAAGCCCAAGTTAAAAATCAACCAATGCTTTTTATGAATTAAAACAAATTCATTATAGCTAACCAGAGGGAGCCCTGAAGGGTGGATAACTAAACAAAACACCCAGGAGAAGAAATGCATTCAGGATCCGCAGTGCTGCCAGCCAGGGCTGTGAGCTTACTGATGTTACCTGCTTGGGTTTTGCCCCCTCTGGGAAATCCCGGGGTGGGGTGCGTGGGGCTTAAGCTCTGCCACCCCTCCGTACTTTACGCCCCTGCTAGGGCTGATGGGGCTCACAGGCCGAAACACTTCCAGGGCCACAAGCAAGCTGCCCTGCGATACAGGCAACATCCTGCTCCAAGGAACGTCTAATTGATAGGTCTATTTTGACTTCTGGGACCTACAACACACAGTTGCAGCGTATCCTCATCCTTCTAACAGAGTGTCTCCCGTTCAGGGCTCCAGCCTCTCCTCTTTCAAGGCAATCCACTCCATCCCCCCCCCCCCATACAATATTCTGTAGCTACTGAGCGTGTTCGGTCCCCCCCACCCCCCTTGGACTGTTTTGGTCTCCGTAGTTTTTTTTTCAGGGCGTTGTTACAATGTGGTGGCGGTGGTGTTTGGTGGGGGGACTCCTTGGAATCTCCACCCCTCCCCAAGCAGGCCGCGACCCCCCTGTTTCCCCGTGGGCTTGTTTCAGTTCCCTTGGCCGTCACTCAGCAGCGAAAGTCAATATTACACAGAGTGATAATAGCTATTCCTCCTGCTTCCATGTGAGCCTGCATGTTGACTCTGCAGGTGGGAAGGCTCCTTTGCCAAGCACAGCCCCTGCCTATGTATGAATAGCTCACAAAGCAGCAAGTGTCAGCTGCCTGGGCCACGATAACAGCAATGAATCAGAAAAGCTAACGTGAGAAGGAAGTGTGCGGAAGGCCCAAGCGGAAGGCACGGAGCCAGAAGACATCGGGCGGAGGCACACAGCAAGGGAGATGCCAGCAGAGGCACAGCTCGGAAAAACTCTCTTTGGTCAGAGGTAACGCGCCCTTTCGAAGAGGGTATGTTTGGGGTGGAGCAGCCACTGCAAACAAAACTGGATTGCTTGTGGGCGTCCAGGATAAATGCAGCTCACGCTTGCTGGATGCCCCCTCCCTCCCTTAAAGGCCACAGACAGTCCCAACAAAACACAATCCGCACGTAGTGACTCTAATTTAAAACCAGGACCTGTTTGTACTGCAAAGGCTCTGGGGCTGTGTTCAATTAGCGTAGCGTGTTTTGGCATTTGCAGAGAACCTTTCCATGTGACTCCATGTTAGAGTCTGCTCAATTAGGCTGGAGGACTAAGTGGGCACCTTGGGCTGCGCCATTGGAGGGCCACCTGCCAAGCCAGGTGCACACAGGCTACAGCACCTGCTGTGCACCTGAACTGACGGCTTCCAACACAGCTGGCTCAGTGTGAGACCAGAGTGTCATGTGCCACAAAATACTCTGTGCTAGTAGGAAGGGTTCTGGCGCTCACACTCTTGGGTGGCACAGTGATACTGTGGGAAAACCGTGCGCCAACTCACGCACACACCTTTGGGATAATTGAACACGCTGTCAAAGTCCAAAAATGCAGCGCTTAGGTGTGTGAGAGTGATCCTGAAAAGCAAGTCTTTCTGTAATCGCACCAACCCTGACAGGAAGATATATGTGTACAACAGATTGTATGCGTGCACTTGATGTATGTATGTATTTAATGTATTTAATGTCAAAATTAAAAAATATCAGCAATTAAAAATATAAACAATCTCTACCTATAAAGCAGGAAGTATGTGTGTGTCATGTCTGTCCGGAAATGTTTACCCACTTCCAGATGAGTTAGAAACTTGACACGGTGACACAGTGATAGGTCTGGCTGTACAATGTACCAGCAAAATCTAAAAACATTAATTTTGGGAGTTTAAATATTTTTTAAAGAATTTATTAAAAACCTAGGTTTACGCCTACAACTCCCAGCATGCCTTGGGTGGGAGGGAAGATTTATCGGGCTTTGGCAGCCATCATCTGGAAGTGGCTTGCCATCCTGTATCTTTACCAGTTGTATAGAAAAGGGAATTTGTATGTATGCAGCACCTGGTGAAATTCCCTCTTCATCATAATGGCTAAAACTGCAGGAGCCCTGCCCTCTTTTGTATTTGCATCCAGCCCTCCTCAAGCTTCCCACACATTTATGGGCATCTCTGACTGGACATGTGAAGCATTTCTCTCCTCCAAGAAGAGATTGAGACGGCCTCTCCAGATGAGACTTCACCAGTACACTTAGCAGAAGCTAGATGGATTTGCAGATCTCTGGGTGATTTGTAGCAGCATAGTCTTTGGCCCCCTCCACAAGAATGCGCCTTTGCGCCTGGTTCCGCGATTATGCGCATTATCGCGGAGGCACATTTACTCACAATCCCTCTGCACGGGAGGCGGCGAGAAGCGGCGAAGCGCATTAAAAGATGCCCAAAAAGCGCTTTCCAGGTAGTTAATGCGCATAATCGCTTGTTCACACAGCGAAAATGCGCTTTAACGGCCGGAGCAAAATAAAAGTCGCTATTTAACGCGCGTTCGAAAATGCGCATTATCGGGGAGATAACGCGCCTGTACGCCCGTTTTGCGCTCCGCTCGTGTGTAGGTAAAATTTATAATGAGCCTTCAAGGCTCATTAAACGCCCCGTGTGGAGGAGGCCTTTGTCATGAGCTTCTCATTCCAAATGATTTAACAGCAACAAGTAAAATAAAATAAACTTCTCTCTGCCATGACTGGACTTGTGTTAATCACTTGTCCCTCAACTTGTAAAATATTAGTGTTCTTGGGTTGCCTTTGACCAAGCCTTTGTGCAATTCTACTACCCATCTACTGCCCATAACTCAGATGTTGATTTGTATGTGTGTATACAGCCCATCCCAGTATATGGCTCATGGGATGCAGTAGGTAATGGGTTCCACCGAAAAGTAGGTTCTGCAACCGTGAGGTCTGCCCACTTCTTGCCATACCCACCTATACCAAATCTATATGTTCCGAAAGCCCTGTAGTGGGTGCATGGTGGTGCTGCATTAGTTATACAATGCAGCAGCCACCTTGAAGCCACCGTGGAACTTTCCTGCAAAGCTCTACATTTTAAAAGTTGGGGACTTACCCTGACTTTTTAGACTGGAGAATCATAGAATAGTAGAGTTAGAAAGGGCCTATAAGGCCATAGAGTCCTACTCCCTGCTCAATGCAGGAATCCACCTTAAAGCATCCCTGACAGATGGCTGTCAGATGCCTCTTGAAGACCTCTAGTGTGGGAGAGACCACCACCACCACCCTAAGTCATTGGTTCCCTTGTCATACTGCTCGAACAGTCAGGATTTTTTTCCTGCTGTCCAGCCGGAAACTGACTTCTTGTAATTTGAGCCCATTATTCTGGATGATGGAGAAGAGATCCTGGCCCTCCTCTGTATGACAAACTTTCAAGTATTTGACGACTGCTATCATGTCTCCCCTCCGTCTTCTCCAGGCTAAACATGCCCAGTTCTTGCAGTCTCTCCTAATAGGGCTTTGTTTCCAGACCCCTGATCATCCTCGCTGCCTTCCTCTGAACTCCCTCTCCAGCTTGTATGCACCCTTCTTGAAGGGTGGTGCCCAGAACTGGACACAATACCCAAGATGGGGCCTAACCAGTGCTGAATAGAGGGGAACCGTTACCTCGTGCAATTTGGAAGTTTTACTTCTATTAATGCAGCACAAAATCACATTTGCTTTTTCTGCAGCCACATCACGCTGTTGGCTGATATTCAGCTTATGATCTACAATTTCAAGATCCTTCTTATTTGTAGTATTGCTAGTATTGCTTTTCTGCTCTCTAACCTCGCTCCAGTGTCTGTGCAAAGGCATTCCCGGGTGGAAGGTAACCCTTGATTGGTTGCTATCTGCCTGGGCAGAGGGCAGGGGGCAAGCCTCCTGCCAACACCCTCCTTCTGCATTGGGATTAGCCACTGCCACCTTGCAGCAGAGAAAGCACAGGGCATTTGCAAAAGTGGTGGCAACCCAGTGCCGTATCGGCAGCCCCCTGGTCAAATCCATGGATTGCTGCCCCAACTAGTAGCGATGTCGTGGAGGTCATCCAGGGGCAGTGTGTACTCAGGCTGCACAATTAGCAACAGCCAAATGGTATGAATGCTAGAAATTCTTCAAGGAAGTGCAGGCATGGTCTTCTCAGGGGAAAAAAAGCCATATGCATTTCCTAGAACTACTTCAGCTACTTCCATATAAGGAGCACCGCAGTCGTAATGTTTTTATTTTTTAATTGTAGTGTCTCCTTCCAATTAACGGTGAGTCTTCAACAGTTGTGGCCGAGTTATGATTTCTACAATGCTTAAGCCTTACTACAAGGCGGGACACTGGGGGCTAAACTCCGTCTCAGAAAGGCTCCTGGGCATGGCATTACAAGGATGGGTGAAGCTGAAGGAGACCACTTAAAGAAACAGTGGGCAGGGAGGCGGGGAAGGGGGCGAAGTCACCTGGGCAAACCTTGGGGCCTGGATTTGGCCCCTGGGCCCAGGGTTCAGTAAGCGCACACAGCCCTTTGGGGTGCCAGGATGTCTAGGTGTTGTCGTGGGGATCCTGGCCCTGGAGCTTTCCCCTCAATGTTAGGACCTGTACAATAGTAGGGTGACCCTATGGAAAGGAGGACAGGGCTCCTGCAACTTTAACAGTTGTATTGAAAGAGGAATTTCAGCAGGTGTCATTTGTATGTGCGCAGCAGCTGGTGAAATTCCCCCTTCATTACAACACTTAAAGCTGCAGGAATCCTGCCCCCTTTTATATCTGATCAAGAGGGCAGGGCTCTTGCAGCTTTAACTGTTGTGATGAAGAGGGAATTTCACCAGGTGCTGCAGGCATACAAATGACACCTGCTGAGGCCTGAGGCTCAGACCTCCATCACACCTAATCCCCCCCCCCAGGTTTGCTTCCGTGTTTTTTTACCGCTGAGGCAAAAGCGTGTCAAGCTTATGATTCCTTTCACCTGAAGAGCTGCTCTTTCGCTCCTTCGCTCCGTTAGCTATTCCGCTCCACTCCACTCATGAGAGTGCCGTGCTTCAAATCCGCACACCAGGCATGGCAAGAGTGCACTCAATCGCTGGTGTGATGGAGCCATCCGTTGATGCACTTCACTAGGCTGACCATCTGAAAAGGAGAACAGGGCTCCTGTAACTTTAACTGTTGTAGAGAAAAGGGAATTTCAGCCAGTGTCCTTTGTAGGCAATTAGTTCCCTCTTCATCACAACTGTTAAAGTTGCAGGGGGCCTGCCTTCTTTTGTATCTGGTCACTCTAGTATAGTGCCTGCAACTTTAACTGTTGTGATGAAGAGGGAATTTCACCAGGAACTAATTGCATACAAATGACACTGGCTGAAATTCCCTTTTCTCTACAACTGTTAAAGTTACAGGAGCCCTGTCCTCCTTTTCAGATGGTCAGCCTAACCATATCTTATGAAGCAGAGCGTAGGATCTGGAGTTGGAGAGAGCAGTGGCCAAATGTCCTGATGGCACCACGCTTTTCTGGGTGGTTAGAAGACCAAGGGAGAGGAAGGCGCTCCAAAGGATGGGTGAACGCCTGCTCTCCACGCTGGTAAACCTAGTGACCCACGAGGAAGGAGCCTCCCTGCCCTGCCCTGCTCCGCTTTACCACCTGGTTTGAGATGCCCCCAAAGGCCGATTGACTAATCAGTGTGAATCATCTACCGGATTTCATCGTGCAACTTGCGGTCTCTCCATGGTTACCAGGAAACGGGGGGCGCAGGGGTGAACCACATTGCCTAGGTTATCTTTGCAAGAGCAAGAAAGCAGCCGTTTCTTCTCTGCATGGATCACATTTGCCAGGTCTAGATGGCTAAGCAGATATTTCTTTAAAGGTGGCTTATTATGGGATAGCAGCTGTTGGGCCAGCTCTTGAACTGAGCTTGGGCAGGCTGACATAAGTGCATGAGCAACGCAAATTCTTCCATGCGTGGACTTAGGAAGCTCTCTGACACTTGCCTATTGTCTACTGTTCTAGCTCGGACTAGCAGGCCACTCGCAGGTCCCCAGAGGGACTTTGCAGCCCTCTCACTTTAGACCTTTTTGAACTGGGGAGGCCAGAGTGGAACTTGGAATCTACTGCAGGCAACGCAGGTGCTTGGACCCTGAACCGTGGACAGCAGGAGCTTCAGGAGTGCCGGTGAAGCTGAGAGCTCCATCACACCAGCGATTGAGTGCACCCTCACTATGCCTGGTGTGCGGATTTGCAGCATGGTACTCACATGACGCCGTGCCTGTCCTGCTGACACCCCGCCTCTTCCCCAGCCTTTCCTAGAACGCTAAAAGTCTGGATTATTTTCCCTAAGCGCATTTAATGCACCCTAAGCCTCTGTGTAGTTTTAAAGGAACCGGGGGCTTGAATGGATTGCATCAGGTCCTGGCAGGGAAAAGTGATCTCTTCCAACAGCTCCAAGAAAACCCAAACCTTGCATCCCAGGCTCCAAAGCCTTTTTTAAAAATCGCACAAGGCCTGAATCTCTGCAGAGACAGGATTGTACTCCCTCAATGCCCCCAAAGAGCCAGACTAAAGGGTCCTTCCATTTTTGCCCAGGAGAAAGGTGGTCTGGTTGAAGTGCTCATCTGCCAGGACCTGACTGGAGCGAAGGCCTAAAAGAGCAGCTATTCAGGTGTCTGTCTGAAATTACAAGGGGCTTCTATGCCTGTGAAAGTCGCCCAATTCTGTCAAACAGAATAAAAATCTTATAGTTGTTTGTTGATTTCACATGATAGTCAATGGGAGCAGGATACTTTGGATTTCCAAAACAAAGTTCGAATTTGGCCCCCGGTCAAACTGGGCAGCCTCTGAATTAGTTTGAGGCATGTTGGGCTGTTTTCCAAAACACCAAATTGGTCCAAATTGAATCTTGTGGTCAGTGGACATCCCTACCTTCAACCATCCCAACTCTGCCTATTCTCCCTACAAAATTGGAGTCAGAGATTTACCCAGCTGTTTGGCAGGGCTGTATTATTATTATTATTATTATTATTATTATTATTATTATTATTATCCCTTTTTCCAGATGTTTAAGCTAGTCCTCAGTTTCAGTTTCCTGATTTAGACATCCATGGCCTCCCCCACCTCTGACTTTGCCCTCAGATGAACTCCAGCCGTCACCAGCCACATCTCCTGACTAGACAGTGAGGAATTCAGGGGCTTGTTCTCTTGAGCACGCATGATACCGTGAGGACGAGCTCAGAGAGCAAGGCACCACCACGCCTGGCAAGAGATACACAAACAGCCATTGCAACACTGCAGCGGGTGACTCAAAGCCAGTTTGTCCGGAGTGACTTCCAGCCTGTCCTCAACAAAATCTCTAAATCAACAAATCGGCTGCCACAATAACACTAAGAGTCCTTATGGTCCCCAGAGAGCCCCATGTAGCGCCAGTGTGTGATGTCTGTTTCAAGCATCCTGGACTTAGAGGTACACTGCTTCTGAATATGGAGGTTTTATTTTGCTATCAGAGCTAAAGAACCGCCGATAGATCTTTCCTCCATGACTTTGTCTTGGGGGGCTTCCAGACTTCTAATGCCCCCAGCCGAAAGGCACAGTGCAACTCTTACGTCTTTTCCTCCTTAACAGGTTTTCTTTGGTTGTGGGAGTGACACATTATATTGGCTTTCCTGGCAGACGGCTCCAAGTGCTCCCGCGCAAAAGAGAGTCTGGAGCTGGTCTGTCTTTCCCTCCTCATTGGATTTTCTGTAGTAAGAAAACAGGAAGAAGCGGCAGTGGGGGAGGGGAATACAAATGGAAGGTGACGTTCCCTGGGGCAACCTCCCCCGTAAACATCCGTGAACGAGGCGGGGGGGGCGGGGGGGCAACCGCATGCTCAAAGCCTGGGCTGCAAGCATGGTGAGTCAGTGTCCCTCCCCACGGCTGTGAGTACCAGGTAGGGTGACCCTGTGGAAAGGAGATCAGGGCTCCTGCATCTTTTAACAGTTGCATAGAGCAGGGAATTTCAACAGGTGTCATTTGTAGGCATGCAGCACCTGGCGAAAGTCCCTCTTCATCACAACAGTTAAAGCTGCAGGAGTTGTACTAAAGTGGCCAGATGCAAAAGAGGGCAGGGCTCCTGCAGCATTAACTGTTGTGATGAAGAGGGACTTTCACCAGGTGTTACATGCATACAAAGGACACCTGCTGAAATCCCCTTTTCTATGCAACTGTTAAAGATACAGAAGCCAGGTCCTCCTTTCCACAGGGTCACCCCTAGGCTTGAGCTGTTGAGAGTTGTCGGCCAAAAGAGTTGGAGGCCCACGAGTCACTCACCCCTGCTTTAAAGGAATGGCCAGTGGCTGCCCTGTCTCTCAGTGGGATGCCCAATGGCCAGGCCCATTCCAGGCCTGCTTGGGGTTGCTGGCCAGGACTTCCTGGGGCCTGAAGAACCAGTGAACCCCGGGCTCTGCCAGGCTGCCCTGCCGCCCACTGGATTCCACTCCGGCTCCACTGAGGCTCCTTTGCCCAAGCCGGCCTTTGTTCTGCTCTGAGCTGGCAAGACTCCCTTCTGGCTCCACCCTAAACCTGCCCGATTCTTTCAGGTTCCACCAACTCTGCCCCGCTGCTGCCCAGGTAAGCAGGATTCTTTCAAGAAAGCTTGCCAGTGCTCAGCTCCCAGCCTGCCATAAGGATGGCTCCAGCAGCCGTCTGCACTGTTCTGGCTGCCTTTACGAAACTCAAGGGAAGCCGGCAACCTGGGCAAAGGCACCCGAAGTGAGCAGGAGATGGTTCATGCACAGTGCACGTTATCTCCCATGTGTATGACGACTGGTTCAGGGATTGTCAACCAAGACTGGACTTTTCACTCTCTGCATAATCTGTTCTGGGATAGGATAGGGAAGCTAAGCCCAGCTGTCCTCTCCCGACTGCTGGGAATCTGATCCAGTCATTCCTTTGGGATCCCATCATGCCTTGCCTGCATCCCTCTGCACTCATCAAGGCCGGAGACCTTTTCTTCCTCTTTCTTTCTTTCTTTCTTTCTTTCTTTCAGCTCCATCACACCAGCGATTTAGTGCACTCTCACCATGCCTAGTGTGCGGATTTGCAGCACGGTACTCACATGACGCCATGCCTGCCCTGCTGACACCCCGCCTCTTCCTCAGACTTTCCTAGAACGCTAAAAGTCTGGATTATTTTCCCTACGTGCATTTAACGCGCCCTAAGCCTCCGTGTAGTTTTAAAGGAACTGGGGGCTTGAATGGATTGCATCAGGTCCTGGCAGGGAAAAGCGATCTCTCCCAGCAGCCGGCTCCAAGCCCCAGTATAAAACCCAAACGTTGCATCCCAGGCTCCTAAGCCTTTTTTAAAATCACACAAGGCCTGAATCTCTGCAGAGACAGGATTGTACTCCCTCGATGCCCCCAAAGAGCCAGACTAAAGGGTCCTTCCATTTTTGCCTGGGAGAAAGGCGGTCTGGTTGAAGTGCTCATCTGCCAGGACCTGACTGGCACAAAGGCCTGAAAGAGCAGCTATTCAGGTGGAAGGGATCATCGGCTTAACAAGCTTCTGCCTCAGAGTTTTAAAAAACAAACATGGAGGCAAACCGGGGGGGGGGGGGTTCTGCACCCAAGGCCACATTCTGTATTTTTTCCTGTGTTCCCACACAATTGCAGAAGACAAACAACCTTGGCTATTGTTGATAGATGCTTCCTCTGGCTCCATATTTGTGTATTTGCAATCTTTCTCGGTCTCTAAGTAGTCCTTTTAATACAAATATACCTTAACTTTTGTACTTTTCAACCAATATGTGAATTGAAACTCAGTTATCCTTCATAATTTGCGCCTCTCCGAATTTTGCAATGACGTTCCAATCAAAAAATGGATAGCCCAAAAATGTGCATATTAGGGGGAAAGGGCACGCAAAAATGCATTTCTGTGAAAATAATGTCCAAAACTTAGGAAAATTGCTTGCAAAAATATGTTTTGCCAAAAATGACGGAATTGCATATATGAAGAGAAATGCACACAAAAATGTGTATGAATTTTCATGTGGCTGCGATTGACTATCCAAAAGAAGACACAATAGATATAAATCTGCTATCACAACAAGTAGCAATATTCAGAATCCAGTGGGGAAATACTTCAGTCTTCTAAGAAACTCTGTCTATGACCTTCAGGAGGTCATTTTTTGAACAAAGGAACAAGAGGCGATGGAACTTCAACTTTCTGAGCAGGTAAACAAACCTGCAGCCCTGGTAACCCTACTACTTAATTCCATATAGGTGCAAACTGGCTGCTGTTGCTGAGTGAGGAGTAAAACACTCTGCCCTTGTTCAGAGACAGTCTCTTCTCCAGCAAGCATGCAAGAGGAAAATGGTAAGAGGAAAAAATCCTAGCTATTTCTATGACATGAAATGAAGGGAGAGATATAAGGCCTGGTTCAGATCAGGCATAAAGGTTCAGGAAGGCTTTCCAGGTTTACTGCACCTGTTTTGAATTGGGCAAGTGCTTTGATGTCTTCTGGCAAAAGGCACTCCGGAAGTGAGTCGCACTGTTGTGATGTCTATTTATGGCAGCATGACAAGCCATCACTCTCACGTTTCAAAATCAAATAGCAGAAAAGGTCTCAATGGGGATCATAGGAGCCTCTAAGGCAGGAAACGAAGCCCAGGTGAGCGTGACGTGTGCCTACCTGCCCCTTGAGTTGATGCCAACCTGCGGAGAGGCCTCCTCTCCATGTTTTGAGAAAGGCCATTGAAGCTGCCCTTATGGACTCACTTTTCATCATGGAGCCACCCCAAAACTTGGAAGTGGGCTCCCACTCCCCATCTGTCCGGATCTGTCTCCCTCTTGCCTCACGGCATTCCATACCCGCCTGGAGTATGGTGGCTACCTGCCTTCGGCCAGTGGCGCCATCCCCCTCCGTGTTGTTCTGTAGCTCCAGCCCACCAGGAGCCCACTGACGCACCTGTAGCCCTCTCTCATCCTGAGGGATACCAGCTTTTCGTTCCAAAGATACCTGCCCTTTTGCTGGGGCTGACAGGTAGCACCTGAACAGCAACAGGCGTTCCTTGTTTGTGTTTGTTTTTTTACCAATGACTAGACAGAACATGGTTTGAGTAGTTGGCAAGATACAGACCGGTTGGCATCTTGTCAGGGCTGCATTACTCAGGGCAGCATTTTTCCCTCGTTGCCTCCCAGTTCAGCCCCTCCCTCTCGCTCAGCCCCTCTTCCAGTATCCTCTCCAGCCCTGGCACTGGTCCCCGACCTCCCTGCTACTGTACTTCTCAGCAAAACAGAGATAGTCTCCTGATAGCCTCCAACTGTAAATAATAATAATAATGATAATAATAATAATAATAATAATAATAATAATAATAATAGTAATAGTTTCTTACCCACCCGCCTCTCCCTCCAGATCAAGTCGGGGAACAACATCAGTACCAACAATATAAAATACAATATACAATACGTAAACTGATTAAAAGCTTATAAAATTAATACATCAGTAAAATCAACCAAGTCTTAAAATCCATCTGGGTGGGCCTGCCCGAAGAGATCAGTCTTTATAGCTCTCTTGAATTCTAGAAGACTGGGGAGTTGGCAGGTCTCTCCTCTGGTAAAGCCAGTGTAACCACAGCAGTACAGACTTCAGATGACAACAGGCCGATCGACATCGGGAATCCAAAACTGTTGGCTCAAAAGCGACCTCTGCAAGGTTTGAGCAGTACAGGAGGCAGCAGTACAGAACGCACTGATGATGCCCAAAGACCAACGCTCTTGCCTGAAGTGAGTTCTCCTGGCCAGGAATCTGAAGGTGAGGAATCAGATGGCTTAGAGTAGGGGAGCCGATGCTCCCTGCCGCCTCTCCAGACCAGGGAGATACTGCCTTTTGCTGCCTCTGTCCAACCTCTACCCCTCCGGTGCTTTCCAGGGCGCCTGTTTTGAAACGGTTTTCATTCCACCGTGTTCGTGAATGACCCTCGGAAGGAAACGGTTGCGGCCACCGGATTAGCAGGTTGTGCTTCAGACGCCTGTGTAAGACAGGGCCGTTGCAGACGAGGGGAATCTGCTTGGTGAGGATGGCCACTTTTCCAACCAGACCCTCTTGCAGGGCTCTTAACAGCAGCACCAGCCAGTAGAAATGTTGGCAGTCCTCCGTGCTCAGGGATCCGTGGTGTAGCCCAGCAGGCCCCTATTTCCATGGGCAAAAGGTAGGAGGGTTTTAGGCTCCTGCATCTCAGCAGGGGATGGGCAGCCACCGCCGCCGCTGCTCTCTTCAAAGCCAATGGCACCTAGATGAAGGTGCCGCCTGTCCAGGGACCCACCAAGACCTGCCCCTGTTGAGGAGCTGTGCCCAAGGAACCCCTTGCCCCAGCTTCCTGGAACATCCAGAAGGTTCTGGCTTGTTGGCATGCAATTAAAAAAGGCCAATGGGCATCGCCAAGGGTGGGGTGGCAGCATGGAGAGGTGTGGTGTTCACGTTTGGATTGGGAATTCCTAGCCAGATGTTTGGCGTCAGTCCTCTCGTGCAGCCTTCCCAATGTGCTGGACGGCAGCTCTGCTGGCCATGCTGACTGGGAATGATGGGAGTTGCAGCCCAACCCATCTGGAGGGCACCAGGCTGGGCAAGGCTGTTTGAGTGCCATCTGTTTACCTCCTTCACCTGAGAGCAGTGTCAATATTTCTGAGGGAAGGGTTGGGCACCGGGCCAGCTGGTTTGGCAAGTTGCGAGCTGGAGTGAGATTCCATCTCGTTTTCGTTTTCTTCTTCTCCTTCTTCTGTTTTTCTTTTTCAAGGGAAGCACCCATGAGGCGTTTAGGCAGCAGTGACTCATGAAGGTGTTTCCTCTCCAAGGGATAATGATACTTAAATAGAGTTTTGGTTTCCTGCCTTTATTTATTTTTAAATGCTGACCAACATCCCTCCAGCCAGATCAGCCCATTGATGACGACGAAGACATGGGAGCGAGTGGCACTCCTGGATTGGCTGTGCCAGCCCAAAAGGGGTGGAGCCTTATGCAGAGTGGTGGCGTCTGTGGTCCTTATTGCTGACAAGAAGGTATACAGGGCCCTGCAGCTGATGGAAGAACAACGGCCAGATGGGGGCTTCCAAGGATCCCAGAAGCAGGGCCTGAGGGCACTGGACCACCATTGCTTGTCCCCCATCAGACATAGACAGGATCTGAACATGGAGGTTCCATCAGGGCCACAATGCTTAACGTCTGTTGATAACCGAATAACTAGAGCTAAGGAGCAGGCAGGTTTATAGAGAATAGGTCCTCCATACATGTGCTGCTCCTTAGCACGGTTATCACATTTTAAATTGCAACGTTATCTTAAGTCTTCTTTCACAATCCTCCTGTGACAGAAATCAATAGGACTCTCTCCATTTAAAAAAATATATGTTGTTGTCGTCATCAAGTAGTTATTATTATTATTATTATTCTAATCTTTATTTATATCCTGCCTTTTGCCCAATGCTGGGCCTCAAGGCGGCATTACAAAATTAAAACATATACAGTTAAAAGCTATAAATAAGAGATATACAAAAATTAAAAATAAATATGAAAACATTTCAACATTTAAAATACATGTTAAAATTAAAAGTCTTAAAACAGAGATGGGGTCCACGTTATTCTCCGAAGGCCTGCCGAAATAAGAAAGGTTTTGTGTGCCTCCAGAAGCACATCAAGGAGAGGGCCAGTCTAGCTTCCCTGGGAAGGGAGTTCCAAGAGCCCCGGGGCAGCCACCGAGAAGGCCCTCTCCTGTGTTCCCACCAGGCGTGCCTGTGATGGTGGTGGGACGGAAAGAAGGGCCTCCCCTGAAGATCTCAAAGCACAGGCAGGCTCGTAAGGGAGGATACGGTCTTTCAGATAACCTGGTTCCATGGCAAAGGCCGGCTTTGAACCCAGGTCTTCTCTATCAGACACCTATGCTTTTGCCACTTGGGCACCATGGCAATAAAGTTGTGTATCTGACCAATTCAGTTACTCAGCACCAGGATTTTCTGTCAAATATCCAAAATGTATGCAAAATATAACAATAGCAGGCTTATAAAGGCATTTTAAAAAAGCCACACCACCAAGCGGCAGATTGGCAGCTCCCAAATGCCTGGTGGTCTCTACCTCAGGGTTGGGCTGATTTCCTCAAACTCAGCAGCAAGGAGGCCCAGTGGGCGGAGCTACTTTGCGCAGGGCCCACAACAACACCGCAATGCCCCCTCCGTTTGGGCTGTGCAGCAACAAACTCATCTTGAAACACATTTACGCTCGTAGAAATGGACATCCTTTGCTTTCCCTAAGAATACTGGGAATTGTAGTTTGGTGTAGAGTAGGGTGACCATATGGAAAGGAGGACCGGGCTCCTGTATCTTTAACAGTGGCATAGAAAAGGGAATTTCAGCAGGTGTCAGTTGTAGGCGTGAGCACCTGGTGAAATTCCCTCTTCATCACAACCGTTAAAGCTGCAGGAGCTAAACCAGAGTGACCAGATACAAAAGAGGGCAGGGCTCCTGCAGCTTTAACGGTTGTGATGAAGAAGGGATTTCACTAAGTGCTGCGTGCCTACAAATGACACTTGCTGAAATTCCCTTTTCTATATAACTGTGAAAGATACAGGAGCCCTGTCCTCCTTTCCATAGGGCCACCCTAGTGGAGAGACTAGACTGCAGGTACCAATAACTCTCCATACTCTCAGCTGAAACGTTCATTGTGCAATTGCCTGGCCTCGATTGCAGAATTTTCCAGGAGGGGTCCAAGCGATGTTACGGTCATCGTCCACTTGCAACCCTCCCATGTCATCCCGTCACGTCGGCCATCTTTTTTTCCTATTGCCGCAGAAGATCGGTTGGGGAAGAGAAGCGGGAATAGCGGCCTTTGGATTGCCAGTGCTAGGAGCGCTCCACCTGGCAGCACCTCCCTGCTTCCCACACAGGACTGGCGTTCCCAGAATTTCTGGGGCGGAGCGGGAGCGCTGGCATACAGGCACCGGCGGATTGGGTCCTTCCAGGGTATCCAACGCTGCAAAGCTTTCCCTCCCCGGCCGCCATTCACAAAAGTGAGGTGAGCTTGTAGTGGAGGATATGGGGCAAGCCCCTCCCTTCCCCTCCCCTCCCCTGCCTCTGGGAACACCTGCCACGAATTCCTCACTGGGCTGTGAGCAAGAGCAGCAAGTCATCAGGCCCGAGCACCACGGGGGAGGCAAACGTTCTTGCACCCACAATAAGGGAGGAGGTGTGGATCATGGTGTCTCCACTGGGTCAGATGTCCTAATATCTAGCACACTGTGGCAGAAGCACCAGAGGCCCAGGAAAATGCATCCTTTAAATGGGACAAAGATTCCCTCCCTCCTCTCTCCACACCTGTGCAGTTCTCTCCTCAAGGCCCGGCTGCACCGAAACACACCCAGCCACCCGCACAGCATTTATATACGGTGTTCAGTTAAAGGGAATGTCAGGTGCGCTGTCTGACGTTCACTAGGCTGACCATATGAAAAGGAGGTCAGGGCTCATGTAACTTTAACAGTTGTAGAGCAAAGAGAATTTCAGCCAGTGTCATTTGTAGGCATGGAGCACCTGGTGAAATCCCCTCTTCATCACAACTGTTAAAGTTGCAGAGGCCCTGCCTTCTTTTGTATATGGTCACTCTGGTATAGTGCCTGCAACTTTCACTGTTGTGATGAAGAGGGAATTTCACCAGGAACAAATTGCATACAAATGACACTGGCTGAAATTCCCTTTTCTCTACAACTGTTAAAGTTACATGAGCCCTGTCCTCCTTTTCATATGGTCAACCTAACGTTCACCTCACCATACTGGGAAAGTGGCAATTGCCTCAGGTGGCTAGGAGCATCCTCTGGCTAGCCCAACATCTTGCTACCCAAAGAAGGTGGCCGAATGCTAGGGTGACCATATGAACAGGAGGACAGGGATCCTGTATCTTTAACAGCTGCATAGGAAAGGGGATTTTTGCAAGTGTCATTCGTATGCATGCAGCACCTGTTGAAATTCCCTCTTCATCACAACTGTTAAAACTGCAGGAGCCTGCCGTCTTTTGCATCTGGTCAAGAGGGCAGGGCTCCTGCAGTTTTAACTGTTGTGATAAAGAGGGAATTTCAACAGGTGCTGCATGCATACGAATGACACCTGCAGAAATTCCCTTTCCTATGCAGCTATTAAAGATACAGGAGCCCTGTCCTCCTTTCCATAGGGTCACCCTACCAAATGCTATCCAATGTTGCTTAGCCTCAGAACCTAGTACTCAGAGTTACACTTCCTTTGTACATGGAAGCTCCACTAGTATCTCAAGCTAATCACCAGCCATTGTCCTCTGGGATCATGCCTAAGCCATTTTAGAGGCTGCCTGAGCTAGTGGCTGTCACTACATTTTGCGGCAGTGAAATCCACACATTAGTGCGTGTGTTGTTTGAGAATAACTTGTTTTGTTTCCTCTGGAACCTACCCTTGGCCTTCTTCTTCATAGGGGGACCCTCACCCTGTGCTGCCAGTGAGACAAGGCGCGAAAATGCTCCCGCTGCTTCTTGCTAACAGAAGAAGGAAGGCTCCACATTGGAAAGAATCCTCATCAGAAACAATTACACATCGGACTGCAGAAGACTGCAGGGCCCCCCGGCTCGGCTCGGCTTCTGTTCTATAGTATATTGAGCCGGATGGTTAATCCAGTCTTCTCTGTAGGAAGAAAACATTCATTAACTTTTGAATTCCCCCATGCATAGTTTGGTCAAGAGCCTGGTTCAAATGTGCAGTGTAATGTCATTCTTTGTCCTGATAAAACCCAGAGCTCCATCACACCAGCGATTTAGTATACTCTCGCCATGCCTGGTGTGCGGATTTGCAGTATGGTACTCACATGACACTGTGCCTGTCCTGCTGACACCCCGCCTCTTCCCCAGCCTTTCCTAGAACACTAAAAGTCTGGATTGTTTTCCCTAAGCGCATTTAACACGGCCTACACCTCCTTGTACTTTTAAAGGAACTGGGAGCTTGAATGGATTGCATTAGGTCCTGGCAGGGAAACGCGATCTCTCCCAGCAGCCGGCTCCAAGCCTCAATCTAAAACCCAAACCTTGCATCTCAGGCTCCAAAGCCTTTTTAAAAATCACACAAGGCCTGAATCTCTGCAAGGACAGGATTGTACCCCCTTGATGCCCCCAAAGAGCCAGACTAAAGAATCATTCCCATAGGCATGCGGACGGGGTATGCCTGGTGTGCCCAGGCACACCCTAATATTTTGGGGGGCTCTGCTTCCACCACCACCCCGCTTCCATCGGCGATGGCGGGCGGGCAGGTGCAGTACCTTCTGCTCCCAAACCAGCCAGCATGCTGCATGCGTGTCACCGGACGGCGCCCGCTAAACTCAAGTCAGTGGCCGGCAGGGTTGGAATCAGGAGGCTCGTTTCCATCCAGGGCCTCCAGAAACAGGCCCCAGCCCCTCTGTCCCCTCCCACGATCCTCTCCCTCACTCCTCTGAGTCCTCTCCCTTGCTCACACGTCCAAGAAAGCTGCAGCAGCCTCTCAAATCGTGCGCCGCCACCACACCTTATCTCGCTTCCTGACTTTGCCAGCCTGCTGCCAAGCAACTTACTTTCCCACTGTGTGCCTGTCCCCTGTGGAGCGGAAGAGCTAATGAGCATAGGAGCGAAAGAGCAGCTCTTCAGGTGAAAGGGATCATAAGCTTGACGCGCTTTTGCCTCAGAGGTAAAAAAAACACGGAGGCAAACTGGGGGGGGGGGGTGAATTAGTTGTGATAGAGGTCCCAGCCCAGCCACATCTCTCTCAACTGGGAGAGGGGCATGTTTAGAGCTGCGCAAGAGCACATGGAGCTAAACAACCCCACACTTGCGCCGTTCCCTTCTGCTTTAGTGGGCTTGAGCAAGACATGGCCCAGTGGATTGGGGCCTCGTGAGTCAGCTCTGCTGGCTTCCCATTCATTTCGTCTGTCCATGCTCAGGATACTCATGCTGCCTGTTGGTTGGCCCTGGCCAAGGAGGCAAAGGCATTGAGGACTTGTTTTTGACATGGCTGCTTGTCATGCAAACTGCCGCGCCCGGCCAGGCTCCTTCCCCCGGTGCCCTAACCTGTGATGCAACTGTCCTCTGTCAGTATCCTTGACTGACAGCCTGCCTGTGCCCAACGCCCCTTTCTGACCCCTCCTCAAACCCGAGATGCCTTTGCACCTTCCTGCACGCTGACGTTGGGCAACGCTCACGGCCTGCTGTCTCGGAAGAGCCTTGGCTCGCCTCCAGGAGATTGCTTCAGTTTGACAAGGGTTGCACCACGTCTGCTTCAGACGTGTGTTTTTGTTTATGACTCTCGGAGCTGCCTCTGTGCCGCTGGCGTTTTGCCCAAGGAACATTCGGAGCAAGGCGGTGCCAGAGGAAAGTAGACGAGGGCCGGAGACGGTGGGCTGGCGGGCCTCTCGGCTCCGGAGTGACATGGGGAGGGCTTACCCTCCGCTCCTGTCCCATTCTCTCCCCGACCCTCCCCTCTGTCCTGAGTTCACCCTCTTCCCCCAGCGTGGAGTCTCAGCCCTGTGGAAACATTTCCTTTTGACTTCTTTCTGGACAGATAAGAACACCAAGAGATGCGTCTTCTAACACAGGACGTGCCGGCCACGCTCACAGCCCTGCACCCCCTGGGTACCAGGAAGTGGCCTCGACATTCCACACCAGAAAGGGGTGTCCAAATTCTAGAGGACCATGAGTCCAAGCAGGGCTGGTTCCAGGTTTTTTGAGGGCTGTTGGGCAAGACACCCTCCACGAGGCCTTCTCACCACCATTCTTGTCCCCAGGGGCATTTGCTACCACTGGCTTGCTTGACGTTCAAAGAGTGGGTAGAAAATAGGCTGGGGCATCTGCTGCTGCTGCTCCTTTGTCACCAGCACCATGGCCTGGGATGGAGCGAGAGCTAAGGTGAACAAGCATAGGGTGACCCTATGGGAAGGGTGCCTGTATCTCTAACAGTTGCACAGAAAAGGGAATTTCAGTAGGTGTCATTTGCATGCATGCAGCACCTGGTGAAATTCTCTCTTCATCACAACCGTTAAAGCTGCAGGAGCTATACTAGAGATACAAAAGAGGGCAGGGCTCCTGCAGCTTTCACTGTTGTGACGAAGAGGGAGTTTCACCAAGTGCTGCCTGCATACAAACGACACCTGCTGAAATTCCCTGCTCTATGCAACTGTTAAAGATACAGAAGCCCCGTCCTCCTTTCCACAGGGTCACCCTAAACAAGCAGGTTGCAACGCTGAGGTGGAGGAGGAGTAACTCCAGGGTCTCTTCCAGTGGGGATGTTGGCCCCTGGCAGGTGCCCCCCCCCCCATGTTTATCCTTGATGCCACCCCTGTGTCCAAGTAGTGGTGACTTTGGAGAAGATGAGATGGTTTTATTTTTGGACAGAGCGAGTGGAACTCTAGACTGTCGCCCAGCAAGAAGTTCCCAGAGATGATATGGATTGGGGCTTCATATTTAGCGTCTTCATGCTGCATTTTTCCCAACCATAATGAGTAGGGAAGTGGAAATAAACCGTATGTCGAAAGACTCTTGGTCTAAAAGAATGGATTGCCACTTTAGTCATGCCAATGCCTTCAGGCAGTGCTAGGTCAATAGCAGCACCTCATCTCAAAACGTCTCTACTTTTAAATGCAGATTGAACTAAGCACAGGCCAGCAGTACAAGGGAGCTTGCAGTGATGGCCAGCCCTGTTTGCTACGCCAGAGTAGACTTCGGGCCCCTTGCGCCTATAGAAGCACAAAATGCCTGGGTGGGGGGCTTTGCCTGTATTCCCCCGAGCCTGGGAGCAGGCAGAAGCGCAGCAGAGGAGCTTGCCAAAAGAGAGGGCAGTGATTTGCGTGTGCTAATTTATATGTATATATGCAAATTTATAAATAATAATAATAATAATTTATTGTTGTTATTATTATTTATTACAGTTATATACCGCACCATAGCCAGAGCTCTCTGGGAGGTTTACAAAAATTAAAAATTGAATGTTAAAAAATCAATATACAAAATTTAAAAACATAAAACATAAAAACAGCTAATATTGAAAACATTTTAAACTTTAAGCCAGGCCAAAATTTCAGTTAAAAACCTCAGTTTAAGCTGTTAAAACGCCTGGGAGAAAAGAAAAGTGTTGACCAGGCGCTGAAAAGATAACAGTGTTGGTGCCAGGCGGGCCTTGTCGGGGAGATCGTTCCACAATTGGGGGGTCACCACAGAGAAGGCCCTCACCCTTGTTGCCAACCTCCAAGTTTCCCTCGGAGTAGGCACCCGGAGGAGGGCCTTAGATATTGAGTGTAGTGTACGGGGAGGTTCATGTCGGGAGAGGTGTTCCGTCAAGTATTGTGGTCCCAAAAAATAAATTACAGTCTTTAGCTTTATACTGGACATGGATTGGAAAGCACTTCCAATAGAAAGGGGGGGGGGGGCAGAAAGCCGCCTTGAGTGTCTTTTTTGGGTAGACAGATGGGCTCTCTCTCTCTCTCAATAAAATAAATAAATAAATAAATAAAGACATAGATCGCCAGGTGATTTGCACTTGAACTCCCAACATTCCTGCCCACTGGCCATGCTAGCAGGGGCTTCTGGGGGTTGAAGTCCCAAACACCTGGAGATCTACCTTCTGCCCACGCCTGAAGTAGAGGAAGCCTTCAAAATAGAGGGCAGTCCTCTCTTGGAGCCGTTCAAACAGAGGACTGTCTTCTGCAAAAGTGGAGACACAGCCACCCTCATGAACTTGCCAGGCTCACCGCCTTCCCCTTTCCCAGCCTATCGCCATGTCTCCACAGCTACCTGGACCACGTCTGGCCCCACCCAGGACCGCAAGGGCTTCATCAAGGAGAGGGAGGTTGTTCTCTGGCTTGGACTTTGGCCCGAGAGCATTTGGCCTCACGAGCACTCAGGATCCAAGTGGGGGGGTTTCATCGGGTCGCGTGCCCAGAGTGCAGCTTCTCTGCAAGGCTGGCGGATCACAAGGCTGGCATGGGAAGGCTGCCAGATCATCTGCACTGAGCTTCCTCCTTCCTGGGCACGGAGGCTCACTTTCGTTTTGGCAGCCCAAGGCAAAAGGGCTTCTCTGTTTCCCTGAACTGGGCGTCTTGGTTCTCTGGCACAAATATGACGGCGGCGGAAGCAGCAATGTCTGGCTGGCTTTGTGCCACAGTGAAGCCTCAGTCAGCCAGGCCCCCCCCCCACCCCAAACATGCTAGCACTCAGGGGGCCAAACGGAGCTGCCAGCAGGGCCCTTCTGCTGCCAGGCACCATGGATTGCTTGGCTGGGGAGCTAACCTCCCCCAGGAAGGAGGAATGGTGAAGATGGGGAGTGGAGGGCAGAGAGGGGGATGCTGCTACCTGAGGAGGAAAAGGTGCTGGTCGCTCAGGCTAGGCCTCGGGGGCTGCCTTGCCTCTAAGGAAGCCTTCCCTAGCTGGAGACCTCCAGGTGTGGGGGGGCTACAACTCCCATCACCCCCACTGGCCTGCTGTAGTAGGCTAGTGGGGGTTCTAGTCCACCACATCTGGAGGGTGTCCCATCAGGGAAAGCTGCTCCAAGGTTTGGTCCGGGGGGGGGGGGCAGGACATCCCACACCTGCCTTCCAGGTAGAAAACAGACCTCTCTGGGAATCGGCTGGGCTCGGACCCTTTTTCCTGCCCTGCTAGTTTTCTCCCTGGAGGGGATATTTTGCACGGAGGAGCAGCCAGTTTGAGGACGGAGCCCCAGCTGCAGAGCAAGCACGGCCCACGGACTGCCTGCAAGGGGACACTTGGACCCTCCAGCCCTCTTGTGCCCTGGCCCAGGGCAGGGGCAGCAGAGTCGGCTGAGTGGCATGGCCTGATCCGGGTTCACCAGCAGCCCTGGCTGGGCCTGCTGGCTGCCCGGGTCCATGCTGCTCCCTGGCAGTGCTCAGCTTTCCCTCCATTCCCCCACTCCATTTCCCCCTTCAACTCCACTCATGGCTGTGCCGGGTCTGCAGGAGGGCCTCCTACCCCCGCCCCCCTCTGAGGCTTTCATTGTGCACTCGTGATTGCTCGCTTACAGTAGTTTGCACATCCTTTACACAACATCTTCCTCCTCTTCCAGGGCTTCTCCCATGCTTTGCAACCATTATCACAGGGTGTTTTTCCTCCCAATGAAGAAAATCTGGCATTATTTAGAAATGGCAGAATAAAAGTCATGTGTAATTGCGTAATTCCACTATACCACAGCACCATCTAGTGGTTGTATACTGAAACATAGAGAGAAGCAGAGAGAGAAAAGACCCTGGGGAAAAAGCACGTGTAAAGGAGGCGATCTTAATTCTGCAAAGAATCCATATGCAGAAGCCTCCTTAAGGATGCGGGATAAAAGCCTTTGGAGTTCCGCTGCCAGGCAAAGCAGCCGGCTGTGGGATGGGTGGCTGAACAGCCTGACCTGGTCTGAGGCCACTTTCAATGTTCCCTCCTTTGCCCCCCACCCCACCCAGAGAGATGGGCTTCCCAGTCCCTGCCCTGGGGAAAGAACACCTTGTTTTAGGGGGAAAGAATATTGTCTCCCCCAGAGCCTAAAGGTTGATGTGTGCACCCCCTTGGCCCTGCAGACTCACTCAAGCCTTGTGCTCTGCGTGTGGGCCTGCCCCCTTTGAGAAGAGAAGACGGAGGGGAGACATGAGAGCACTCGTCAAATACTTGAAAGGTTGTCACACGCAGGAGGGCCAGGATCTCTTCTCGATCATCCCAGAGTGCAGGACGCGAAAAAATGGGCTCAAGTTACAGGAAGTCAGATTCCAACTGGACATCAGGAAAAACTTCCTGACTGTTAGAGCAGTATGACAATGGAACCCATGACCTAGGGGGGGTCATGGGCTCTCCCACACTAGAGGCCTTCAAGAGGCACCTGGACAACCATCTATCAAGTATGCTTTAATTTGGATTCCTGCATTGAGCATGGGGTTGGACTGGATGGCCTTAGAGACCCCTTCCAACTCGACAGTTCTATGATTCTATGACTACATGGTTTGCAGGGCCATTTGCATCCATCACGCCACCCTCCTGCCAGGAGTCAAAGACCCCCATGTGCCCTTATCGGTTGATATGTTCATCCTTTCCCTCACTGATTATCATTTGAAAGGGGGGGGGGGGAAACAGTCTGCCACAATGGGGATGATGGTGGCATCACAGGCACAAGCCAGCGGGTGTCCTTCTCCAGCAAACTCTTGCATTTCTGTAAACTTGAAGAACCGGTTCTTTTGGCGCTTGGCTCAAGGTGGTTTAGCCTGATCACCACCAGGGCACATCCGAAATATCTCCTCCGTCCTACGAATGTTTCATCTGTCTTCACCCTCAGGTATCCGCAGGCCTTGCATTACACCATGCTGCGCACACAGTAGGGTGATCCTATGGAAAGGAGGACTGGGCTCCTGTCTCTTTTAACACTTGTCCAGAAAAGGGCATTTCAGCAGGTGTCATGTGTATGCATACAGCACCTGGTGAAATTCCCTCCTCATCACAACAGTTAATGTTGCCTTCTTGACCAGATACAAAAAAGGCAGGGCTCCTGAAGCTTCAACTGTTGTGATGAAGAAGGGATTTCACCAGGTGCTGCATGCATACAAACAACACCTGCTGAAATTCCCTTTCTATGCAGCTGTTAAAGAGACTGGAGCCCAGCCCTCCTTTCCATAAGGTCACCCTAAAGTCAGGATAAGACATGTGTAGGTGTGTGCTGCCCATACCTTCTGGTGGCTGGCTGAGCTGTTGGGCAGCAGGGAGAAGAGGGCCGCCGGCTCCCTCTCCTCCTCCTCCTCCTCCTCCTCCTCCTCCTCAGGGGAGACCGAAGTGGGCAAGGGGGCTGGCAAAACTTTCGTTGGTCTGGAGCCTTAAAACAACCTTGGGCCCGCCCTGGGCAGGTAGTTCAGTGGGAAGCTGGCCAGAGATCCGTTCTCAGCTGTGGCCTTTTCGTCATTTCCTGCCGTGTCCTCGGCGGAAGGGTTTCGAAACCTCCATATGAGAAAGCGCGATGGCGCAAGAGCTGCAGGGGAAAACATTGCAGAACAGAGCTTGCCCCCCTTGGGGCTTAGAGAGACACCCTGGTCGCCCAGGGGCAGGATCGGGTCCCCTTGGATCTGCAGGGGGAACAGAGTCAGCGAGCGTTTCGTGTGTCTGGGGAAGAATTCCCCAAGGGCTCTGCCCCCCCCCCCGCCCCAGAGGTAGGAATATAATAATCGACACCATTTGCTCCCCCTTGAGGAAGGATGAACAACATGGGGGCCAAGCTGCCCCCAGACACCTTTCTTGGTACCCACCAAGGTACTCTAACCCCTCCCCCCAATACACTTTTTAAAAAATGAACTTATTTTGCTTTCTGGCAGCTGGGATTGCTGTGAAACAGGGTTCTGTTGGGTTCAAAGGGTCTTAGAGCCCACCTCGGACTCGGACTCGGTCTTTGGGGCAGGCGACTTGTCCTTCGTCATGCTTCCCAAGGCAGCCATTTTGTGCTGGTGCCCAGGACAGATGTGCAAGTTGCCCAATGTGCCCATGACCCCAAAAAAGAGCCACCTCCCCCTGCTAAAGGACACCTCAAACTCTGCCATCCAAAGTGGCTGCTTCACCCTGCCCAGTAGCAGGGAACGTTGAAGGCCCACAGCGCAGTGCGGTGGTGCTTGGGCTATAGGCTGGGTAGTACAGTGGTTAGAGCAGCCTTCCCCAACATGGCACCTTCCAGTTGTGTGGGACTCCAAACCCCACCGACCTCTGCCAGCATATCCCATGGAGATGCTGTCTGAGTCTGATAGAAGTCCAACACATCTAGAGGGCGCCATGTTGGGGATGTCTGGGTTAGAGTGTTGGACTAGAAGCAGGGAGAGCCAGGTTCAAATTCTCTCACCCCTAGCCATGGAGCCTACCACTGGGCAACCTTGCCTACCTCACCAGCTTATTTGGAGGATAAAAATTCTGAGGGGCTTAAGTAGGCCGCTCTGGGCTCCTGGTGGGAGGAGTGGGATAGAAATGGCATAGAGAGGAGAGACCAATGCCTCTGGGAGAATTGTTGTTGTTGTTGTTGTTAATATTATTTACATTTATATACTGCCCCATAGCGAAGCTCTCATCATCACACGGGGAAATCGCATTTGCTCACTGTTGTTACTCCGCCCACGTGTTTGTCCCTCATTACTTCCTCTTTTGAAAGAGGAAGTAAGCAATGTGGGCTGTTTTGATCGTGCCGCTTCTCCTTCACACAGCGGGAGGTAGCGGCAACTTCCGTCTTTAAAAACAAGTCGGACCTCCTGGAGTGCTTTTTTGTGGCACGAAGAAGGCTAGAAGGGGCGGGAGGCAGATGACCGTGAAAACCCATGAGTGACCAGTAATGAGCGTGCAATAAAACGCTCACCTGATGGAGCTCAGAGTCTCAGTTGTGCAGGCCGACCTAGAAGCAGGGAGCTGGGAGCTCCGATGCCAGTGGGCCAGTGAATCCACTCCAGGTTTCAGTTGGAACCAGTCAAAACTCTAAAGGAGCTATTCAAGGTGCTCCACTCCTTTAGAGGTCTGCTTCACACCTTGGACAGCTCCTTTAGAGTTCTGACTGGTTCTGACTGAAACCCGGAGTGGATTCACCGCCCCACTGATAATGGAGCCACCAGCCTCCACTGCTTCCTAGGTGTGGTCTGTATCAGTCCCACCACCACCACCATCACCTCAGGGGGCCGGGCAATACGGGGCCTGCCTGCACGTGCCCAGCTGGGCTTTCCTCTGGAGCTGTCAGCTGACTTCAAAGAAACGATGAGGAAGCAAAGTCAGGGAGCAGAAATGTCACAGTCCGAGGGAATTCCAGAAGGCTGAGTCAACAGTTTTCTGATCTCACAGAAGCCAGAGTTGTGATGGGTTCAACATGATCGCTCGCTCGCTCACTCGCACGCACGCACGCACGCACACACACACACGGCAGCCTGCAGGGTGAAGAGCAGCATAACATTGAAACAGCACTCTGCTCATCTCGTAAGGTCTTTCACGGGCACTTCAAAGCTTTGGTCTCTTTTTCATGAGTGGAGGCTGCCCTATAACAAAACACTTCCAGGAGGGCTTACAGCCCCCCTTCAGACATTTTAAAAACCATTGCAAAACTGCTCTGGGGGTTAAGGGATGGGAAACGGATGGTGCCGTCTTACAGGCAACAGATCCAAACATGAGCCCCACTTTGGTCCTGCAGGCACGGCGGATGCTCTAAAAACATCTCACTCTGCATGCGCCAAATCCCACTACATGTGGCCTTCCTCCCCTCTGGCATCCGCTTTGCATTTTCTTGCTGTCTTGGCAGACCTTTTGCAGGAGACGGCGTGGTTCTTCAGTCCCATCCTGGGTTCTGTGGCTTTTGCCCTCCAGAATACAGCATTCTGAAAGGGAAGATGGCAGCCTGCAACCATCAGTCCTGCTGTCTATACATACTCTCTGTCAGAGGAAAGGCAGCAGTTCAGAGGAGTCACTTAGTGATTCCCAAGCCATCTAGCAAAGCCAGAGTTCCGGGTGGCTGATGGACAGATGGGCTCAAGGAGATTGCACGGACGTGTGTGGTTCCCTAGGGCCTGTGGAGTGAAGGCAAGCGCCATCCCTGCCCTGTGTTAGCGGAACATCTTTAAAACATGTGATACGGGGTCCCTTGGTCTGGGTCCCTGTTTGGATGTGTTCTGCCAGGCACGTACAATGCTCGTCTTTCAGCTTGTAGTGACGCCACTGCTTCTGAAATAGCCAATATCACCTGGATTTTTTAATGGTTATAATACTGGTAGTCATACCAAACAGCAAATGCTTTTTTGGGCTGCATTAATAGAAGTAGAGCTTCCAAATCGTGAGAGGTCCTGGTTCCCCTCTATTCAGCACTGGTTAGGCCTCATCTTGAGAATTGCGTCCAGTTCTGGGCACCGCACTTCAAGACGGATGCAGACAAGCTGGAGCGTGTTCAGAGGAGGGCAACGAGGATGATCAGGGGTCTGGAAACGAAGCCCTATGACGAGAGACGGAAAGAACTGGGCATGTTTAGCCTGGAGAAGAGAAGACAGAGGGGAGACATGATAGCACTCTTCAAGGACTGGAAAGTTTGTCACACGGAGGAGGGCCAGGATCTCTTCTCGATCATCCCAGAGTGCAGGATGTGGAATAATGGGCTCAAGTGACAGGAAGCCAGATTCCGGCTGGACATGAGGAAAAACGTCCTGACTGTTAGAGTAGTACGACAATGGAACCAATGACCTAAGGTGGCTGTGGGCTCTCCCACCCTAGAGGCCTTCAAGAGGCAGCTGGACAGCCATCTGTCAGGGATGCTTTAAGGTGGAGTCCTGCACTGAGCAGGGGGTTGGACTGGATGGCCTTACAGGCCTCTTCCAAGGCTACTATTCTATTATTCCATGATATATAGCAACTCCATTGCCCAGAAGTGTCCAAGAAACAAGGCTTTTTTCTACTAGCCTACAATATAATGCAGAGAAACCGACAACAGGAGAAGTCTACCAAGCTAATTTCGTAAACACTAACTGGGACTCTGTGTGTGTTTGTGGAATGTACAGATCGTCTTTCAGCATTCCTAAAGCCGCATGTAAAACAAACTACGGAACAAAGAGATCTGTATGATGTTTCTTAAAGCGACTGAACGGACTAGATTTTGGGAGCCAAAGTATTGCAGGAGGCAGGAACGCCCACAGAAAACACCCTAGTGCATCTGTCGCCATGCATGGAGGAGGCAGCCGGGACTATCTTCGCCTGCTCTGGTTGGCTGCTGGCTGTTCTCTGTCACATACTGCAGAGTCCTCAGTGTTCCTCCCAAGCTAGTTTAAGGATGGAGACCGATGGAGAAGGTTTTCAGAGTTGCAGTTTAAAGCCCCCCCTCGCCCCCAGGCTAACTGACACCATGACCCTGTGGGGAAGAAGCAGGAGCTGTCAGTCTGCCCCTCCTTTGGGAGGTTGGGGGGGAGCCGGGACTTCCCACCAGCCCTGCTGAACCATCTCCATTATTTCTTTTTCTTTTCTCCCCTCTTCCCTCCCCATCCCTTTTTCCTTGCGTGACGTGTCTTTTTGCAGAACGTAAACCTGAGGGCAGGGACTGTCTTCTTTACTGGTTGATTGTAAGGCGCACTGGGAGCCTTTTTGGCTGAGGTGCTGGTTAAAAATACTATAAATTAATTAATTAATAAAATTAAATACATTTCCCTTAGGGTAAAGATGCTCTTAGAGAGCCTTTTCACAGAACTGGAAGACCCACTACTTAAACAACCTTGCTGCTGGTTTAAATTTTCAATGTGGATGTGATCTCGTTTTCCTAGCGCTCCTGCAGCAATATTTTGACACTGGGAAAATGCTGTTTTGCCCCAAACTGGAACGTCTGTTGCCATTGTGACTTGCACGTGCATGTATTTGCACAACTACAAATTGTGCCACACTCATTGGCTGTTGCTGACACAACCCCACCGTGGATGGGGTGGGGGATGGAATGGAGTGTCCTGGAGAAAGACACGGCTGGATTGCTGGGAACCTTGAATAGGGGCTGCAGCATCACTTGTTGAAAGTAATTTTAGGCATTTTAGTACATTTAGTAGTTTTAGCGGCTCAGTTCTACTATTTGGATCCTGTTTAAAAAAATGGCAGCATTCATTTCGCTCTTGAAAGGCTACACCTCCCTCGGAGCCATGTCCCAGTCAGGGGGGTCTTTCATTTATATCCCTCTCAAGTTGTTGTTGTTTTAAAAGACAATAATACATTTCCCCGCTGCAGCATTACAATATACTTCTGTCCAGTAGCAGGAGCATTTAGCCCATGTTGCATTCACAGGGGGCTCACTTTAAAGGTAGAGGAGGGAAGGGAACCCCGATCTAGCTGGTTTCTCAGGAACACAGCTAGGCATCCCTCTCTGAGCCAATCCTTCCCATCTGTCTTGTTGGGGCCCAATCCAGCACCATGACACTTAGGAGGGTCATGCAAATGGAAGGTGAACTTGGGACATACTTTCCAGCATCCTGTGATTCACACCTTGGATTTATTTTTCATGGAGTCTGTGAATGATGCAAGTACAGTCATCGGAAGGCCAGGATTGTAGTAAACCTGGATTGGTTGCCACAGGATGTGTGCAGTGTGCCTATGCTGGAGTTCGCCAACCTGGTGCCCTCCAGATGTGCTGGACTACAACTCCCAGAATCCCCCAGACAGCTGGGAGTTGTAGTCCGACAGATCTGGAGGCCGCCTGGTTGGGGAAGGCTGCCCCAAGTCTCTTCTTCAAGGATGGCGGCAGAGACAGTTCCCACCCCGGATACTACCAGAGGGTGTGGAGATGAAACAGGCTTAAGCCCACCAGGTGGCTCGTGGCTAGTCGAGGGGGAGGCCCGTCATGGGCAGGCGGTGCCCCTCCTCTGCTACGACTCAGACTCTCATGACCGGGGAAAGAGTGTTGGGCTTGATGGAACATGGCCTACTCTACCCAGGAAATTCTTAGAGTTTTAATTATAGCTAATTGAACCTCCATGTTCAGAGGCAATCTACCTCTGTGTGACAGTTTCCTGGGTGGGGGACAATGGGGGAGGCCCCTCCTGCCCTGTTTATGGGCTTCCCAGAGGCATCAGGCTGAGACCGTAGGAAAATGAGCACTGGTCTAGAAGGCTTTTGGTCTGATCCCGCACAGCCCTGTTTACATTCTTCTATGGCGGCACTTCTATATTGGCGCAGCCCTGGGAACATTGGAGGAGTCTAGACAGCAAGTTCTGCTGCAAAGTGTCTCGTGACATCACAGCTCTTCCAAGAAACCTAGCAGGGTTTTAAAAAAAACTGGTTTCCTTCCTGCCCCTGCCCATAAAATGGATTGTGTCATGTTTAACCGGGGGGGGGGGGGGGGAGGGGGATGGAGAAATATGTTTTGAGTAATGCAATCCGCTCCTGAGGACGTGATGTTTCACACACTCTCCCCATTGTTACCACGGTTATAGGTATTGTTTATAGACGCAAGGTGTTTAGTTGGGAAATGTGTAAATTCACTCCCACGCACATGTTATTGACTCACCGCTCTGGGTGCTGATCATTTTTATTTTTATTTTATTAGCAGCAATCAGCCTTGGGAGGACTTTCACTTTAACCAAATAATCTTCTTGTAAATTATTTGAGAAACTACATCTTTACCCTGTTACTGTCTTCTGCATGATACCTGTCTTTTACCTTTCCTGTTTCAAATCTGAAGCAAGACAACGTGGCTTCCTCTGCAATAACAAAGACAGGTGTCAATCAGTGTAACATCAGAGAGAAACATCCAGCTGTATGGCTCCAGGGCCCTCCCCACTAGCTCCCAACCCAGGAGCCAGGAGTGAGGCTGGCTTAGGGTGACCATATGGAAAGGAGGACAATTTAACAGTTGTAGAGAAAAGGGAATTTCAGCCAGTGTCATTTGTATGCAATTAGTTCCTGGTGAAATGCCCTCTTCATCACAACAGTTAAAGCTGCAAGAGCTATACTAGAGTGACCAGATACAAAAGAGGGCAGGGCTCCTGCAGCTTTAACTGTTGTGATGAAGAGGGGTTTCACCAGGTGCTGCATGCATACAAATCACACTTGCTAAAACTCCCTTTTCTATGCACCTGTTAAACAGAGCCCAGTCCTCCTTTCCATCTGATCACCCTATGCTGGCTGGAAGAAAAGCACCCTTGCAGGTGGGGAGTGCACAGGCCCTGCTAGCCTGGACCACAATCAGGGCTGAACCAGTCCAAAGTTTAGGCCATGGAAATTTAGCTGCTGCCTCGGGCGGGGTGGGGGGCATCAGATTTGCAGCTGAACATTGTGCCTGCCATAATGATGAGACGCCCATTTTTGTTTAGTGTAAAGTGAGTGTAGCTACTTTCCTCTGCTAAGAGTAAAATTACCAGCTCTTTCACTGCTCCTCTGCTCTTCCCAGTGGCTTGAGGCCTACAAATTGAGCAGGTGAGGCTTCCCCAGCACAGAGAGAGCTGGTGGGAAACGCTTCACCTAGTCAATGTCTCGATACAACTGGTGCAGAGGTTGTTGTGGGCTGACCCTGCCCCCTTCCCTGGCCTGCCCATTGCACCAGGAGGAGGAGGAGGAGGAGGAAGAAGAGGGCCGGGATCACAGAAAGAACAGGCTGGGAATGCAAGACAAGAGCACAGATCTTTGGGCTGCAGACTGGCAGCTCAGTTGGAATCTATCAAGCCCCAATGCCTGGTGGAACAAAAGCTCTTGCCATTATTCCAAATGCCCTCAAGGCCTGAGCATCTCGCAGAATGTGGAGCTTTCAGTCTGAAGCTGGTTTGCATAAATCTTGCACCCACACTCAGTGCCTAATGCAGTTTCTGCAGCCAGAGTACCTGGTGACCCATATTACTCCCAATTGCAGCCTCTTGTTTATCTCCAAGACCCATCAAGTGCCAGTGAACAGCTGCTGGGTGGCCTGGAAGGTTTCACCAGTCAAAACCGCCAGTGTCATTGTCTGGGCAGGGCAGGTCCTCTGGAGGTTGCAACGGATTATTAAAGAGAAACGTCAGGCAAAATCCTGTAAATACTCGGGGGCCATGCAAAGGAAGACACTGCCAGACTCCTGTCCCTGCAGTGGTGATGAGGACCAGCACATGCAGCATTTCTCTGCTCTGGTTAAGGTTGTTTTTTTTTATTATTTTATTTTAGTCTGCTTAAATTCTCTCTTTGACATAATTACTAAAGCTAAGCTCTAGAACCCGTCTTCCCCCTTTATTGACTGGCCCAGCTCCATTCTTTTTAACCTTCCTGGCACAAAAACAAAGACCTGACTCCAAATGGTTTGGAGGTACTCTGGTACACCAAGCTTTCAAACCGAGGGCTCCGGCACTGTCAGTCAAAAGGCATTGTGCAGCTATTGCGTCTTTTCTTCCATAACAGATTTTCTGCACTAAGTAAGAAGATGGAAGAAGTGATAGGAAACCTTGGGAGGGCTACAGATGGAAGGAGATGGTTTCTGGACCTCCCATAAAATCCCATGACTAAGGCAGGGTAAGTGCATAGTAAAAGCTACATCTGGAAGCACCTGACATCACATTCAAATAGGTCTTGGGGCAGTAAAACATCCCCAAAACACTCAGTTCTGCTGAAATCTATCATGCTGTGGGACATTTCCTGACCCCAATGGAGCTATACGTTAACTTGGGATGGAACAAAATAAAAGGCCTTCAAATGGCAAACATCAATAGATTCTGTAGGGTAGTTTGTTGTCCTGGACTCTTTCTGGTTTTCAAAAAGTAAACTCTGGATGAGCACTCAAATCTGCCTCCCTGGATCACTTTTTATTGGGGGGGGGGGGGGCGGAAATCATTTTAACATGTTCAATTGGCCAGGGCAAAAAATACCACAACCACGAATTCATTTTGCTCTAGGCACTTTTTCTACACAAAAAGTAAACTGTCAATGCTTAGCAGCAGAAATATAGGGACACTGTTTATTACCACGCAGGTGGCCATCTCCTCGAAGGGCTACATTATAGATCTAGTCCAGTATCCATTCTGCAATGAAAAGTATGCCCAGGGTAAGATTTACCCCACATTGTTGGATTGGGTGGGGGTTTTTTAACTAAGGTGGCCAGATGGGAAACAGCAGAAGGCATTCGCAGCTCAATATCCACACAGAACACAAAATTTCTGCAGGAACAGCTTGTCATGCAGGGGTGAGAAATGCTGTTCCTTCTCCCATCCCTTCATCTGCCTGATGATATACAAACCCTCGGCTGCCCTCCTTTATATCTGGCCATAGTCACCTTTAGGGAGCAAACGTTATGGAGGTGGTGCTTAAATGTGTCCAGTAAGGAAGGGGGGGCATCCTCTTTGCATCTGGTCACTCTATGGCAGGGAGTGTTGCTCAATGGATGGTCAAGAGCAGGGCTGGGGCATCTGTGGCCCACCAGAGGCTGGACTACAGTTTCCATTATACCTGGCCATTGCCCCTGCTGTCTGGGACTGATGGGAGTTAGATGGCAATGACAGCTGTAGGGCAGCAGGTCTCCAGGATGTACGTTGCTTCCGAACCTCCATATAGACCTTTGTCTGAAGTATTTTGCACATTGCCTGTAAGATGCCTGTAAGATGCAACATCATCAATGCATCTAAAATTATTTGTAAGCCACCTTTAAGAGGTAAAGTATGCAGAGATGAACAGAATTTGGGTGTTTTGCAGGCCTTCCAGTATCCTTTTCACACTGGCTGGGCCTGCAGATCCAAAGCAGGCATCCTCTGCACTCTGGATGTTTCCTCTTGTTTTACCCAGCCCAGCGGCCTACTCAGGCTGTGATTGCACCAAGAACAAATGCAGGCATCCCTGATGTCATCATGCTGGAGTTGCTTTCCTGGCTGCAGCACGATGAGCAAGCAGCTGGCCCAGCCTATCCAAAGAGGAGAGGGATGCGCCTCTACACACAGGTGTTGCTTGTAAAGAGTGAACTCCAGCACCGCTTGCTGGAGAGACGGGCATTTTTCAATTGCAGGCAGTTATTTACTGCAGACTCTGGACCATGTGAAGCCCAGATGGAGCCAGAGAGTTAGAGGAAGGTGAATTTGGGAGATCTAATGCAGGGAGACTTCAGCATACAATTTCTCATCGGTACAGGCCTGTTTGTGCTTTATATTGAAAATACTTGTGCAAGATAGATTATGTTTCCACCAATGTAATTCATGCTTTTAAGTGTCTAGCTCAACACATTCCAAAGGTGCACGATGGGTAACATAGAATCAACATGGATACTACATGGGATACATGCATGCAACCCCAACCATGTTGAGGACATTCACCAAGTTAGATAACGTAAGATGTTCATAGTTCTTTAAGTAATGGTTGGAAAATAAATAAGATAAATGTTATGAAGAAAGAGGAGGAGGAGGAACCACCTGCAAAGGTAAAAGAACTCCGGTATTTTAAAAAATTTTGTAGAAAAGAAAAGGAGATTTTGCTGTTGAAAATGGAAAGATAAACATGCAAGGAAATCAGTCCCTCTCTCCATGGAACATTGCTGGCAAATGATGGCAGGGATCACACTGGAAGGCAATCCTGGATGTCACGGCGAAGAATGTTAGAACCTGCAATTGCACGACCTGAGTCAATACGGGGATAGACTGGATATCTGGGCTTGTGGTCTGGTTTGACCATCATCTGTCTGTCTCTGTTGGGTGTGTGGCTGATTTTGCTCGTGAGCAGCTATTTTTGATTAGATGGCTTGTCCTGGAAGCAAGGCCAGGACTACCACCAAAGGCCTCTGAGAGGGAAATAGCTCTGTACAGGTAGTCTGAAATCTTATTCAGCCAAGGACGCTCCCATGGTGGCAGCGCTGAAAGCAAAGGGCATGGGGCCAGGAATGCCAGCCTAGTGGAGTTTAAAAGCGTCATCAGCCGGGGGGGGGGGATCACGGTTCCCTACTGTTGCTTCTCTGCCCCCTCCCCACTCCTGTCCCGCAAGAAGAAAGAGGAAGTAAACAAAGAATCATGTGGCCCATTCAGGGGCCTCTTTTTTTTGTTTTGTTTTTGGCACCACTTTTCCTGTACACAGCAAGAAATGGCAGTACGTTCCATTTTTTAAAAAAAGTCAGATTCTTTGGGGTCTATTTTGTGACGGAAACAAGAAGTAGGAGGTGCACAGGAGACGGATGCCATTGTCTAAAGGATGTGCAAAAAATGTGAGTGGACAGTAGCTAGCGCATGATAAAATGCTCCTGTGATGATCCCCTATATCTCTTGCTGCCAAGTGACTAAAGCTGTAGGAGAGGCATTTCAGCCGTCTTGATTGGGGAAAATACTGCGCAAAAGCCAAGAAACCACCAAACGATTGGGCATGGGGGGGGAAGGGGCCCCCACCTGGGAATGAATTGAGACCCCAGACGGGCCAGATTAGGCTCCCGGCTCTGTGGCTTTGTGCCCCTGCTGTAGATCATTGATGATGAGCTCCATCACACCAGTGATTTCGTGCACTCTCACCATGCCTGGTGTGCGGATTTGCAGCATGGTACTCACATGATGTCGTGCCTGTCCTGCTGACACCCCGCCTCTTCCCCAGCCTTTCCCAGAATGCTAAAAGTCCGGAGTATTTTCCCTAAGCACATTTAATGCACCCCTTAAGCCTCCATGTAGTTCTAAAGGAACTGGGGGCTTGAATGGATTGTATCAGGTCCTGGCAGGGAAAAGCAATCTCTCTCAACAGCTGGCTCCAAGCCTCAATATAAAACCCAAACCTTGCATCCCAGGCTCAAAAGTGTTTTTTTTTAATCATACACCTCCTGAATCTCTGCAGAGACAGGATTGTACTCCCTTGATGCCTCCAAAAAGACAGACTAAAGAGTTGTTCTATTTTTGCCCAGGAGAAAGGCAGTCTGGTTGAAGGGCTCATCTTCCAGGACCTGACTGGAGGGAGAAAGAGAAGGGAAGGGGCCGAGTGGATCAGAAGAGCAAACGAATGAAGGAGCAGCTCTTCATGTGAAAGCGACCATAAGCATGACGCACTTTTGCCTCAGAGGTAAAAAAAAAATGCGGAGGCAAACCGGGGGGGGGGGGGATTAGGTGTGATGGAGTTCGATATATTGGGGTGATTTTAACTGGGAGCTGTCAGTGACAACGTGGTATCCTATTCATCCTCCCTTCTTTTCTGGATCCGTTGTACAGTAGATTTTTCTTGAGTGTGAGTCCGTCAGTATCCATCTGCTTTTTCACTTCATTGGGTGGGGATTGAAATCTGAAATGCCAGGTGTATATGCTGAGATGGAGCATCCCACAGAATGACATAAACAACATCCCCTGTCCGTTCCATGTGCAAAATGTAATATAGCAAGGCGAATTCCTCCCAGTAACCAGCAGGGGGCATTGAGGTCCAACAAGCGCTCCTGTCCTTCCTGGCAGTTCTTGGATTTGGTAGGATCGGCACCACTACTTTTGAGCTCCATCAGACGAGCGTTTTATTGCACACTCATTAGTGGGCATTCACGGATTTTGGTGGTTCCTTCTCACGCCGTCTGTCTCCCAGGCGTCTCCTGTCCCTTTTCGCCTTAATCGCACCACAAAAAAACACCCCAGAAAGTCCGACTTAATTTTAAAAGATGGAACTTGCCACTATCTCCTGCTGTGTGCAGGAGAAGCCACGGGATCAAAGCGAGCCACTGAATGGGCCCCGTGCACATTGTTTACTTCCTCTTTCAAAAGAGAGACGCAACGGTAAGCAAACGCGATTTCCCCCTGTGTGATGACGCTCTTATGTGAACCGCCCAGAGAGCTTCGGCTATGGGGCGGGATACAAATGTAATAAAATAAATAAATAAATAAAACGGTTTATAATGGTATTGACATCTGTTGGAGCCCAGGACACACTTTATTTATTTATTTATTGCATTTCTATACTGCCCAATAGCCAAAGTCTTTCTCCAATTAAAATAATGCAGCGTTCAATTAACACTCAAAATGCATTACCAAGTTATATATTGGGATCCTGCGATGTGTTGCATGCCTTGTACTGTGGGTAGATAGGATTTATTTTTTACTTTCCTTCCTCACAGAACAGACCCCTCCTTGCCAGATTAAGATGATCCTCCATGAGCGTTATGGGGCAGGGCCGGTTCCTTGAGAAATCCAACCCAGAAGCCTGTTTTGGAACTAGCGTGAGTCTTTGGGTCCTGACCTTTGAGTTTCAAAAAGAGTGTTGGAAATAAATTGGGAGAAAACATTGTCCCCATTCAGAAGACAACTTAAACCATGGCTTTAACCACAGTAAAAAAAGACACACACAAAAGCTTATTCACCATGGTTAAAGCCATGGTTTAAGGTGTCTTCTGAACATGGCCTTGCTTTCTGGCTTAACCAACTTGGTTAAAGCCGTGGTTTAAGGTGTCTTCTGAACGGGGCCAGTAAAAGCTTTTGTCGCGCAAATTTCAGACCTCAACTGCTCAATAACAGAGGCACAATCTGCAAGTATTTTCTCCTGGTACCAGCTTTAAAAGGGTGGGGGCGTCATCAGAGTTGAACTAAATACTGTTCTACAAAGAATAACAGTTAAATGGGAAGCCTCGGATATTTAAAAAGACACACGATGGTATTGATTTATGTATTGACTTATTGATATCCCACACTTCTACTAAATGTACCCAACGTGGCATGCAACAGAAGCCTGTTGTACTATAAAAATATAGCATTCATTGCAAGGATAAATAGTCAGTACGTTGTAACATTACTACAGTAGTAGAACAGTGGCTCCCAGAGGGTTTCAGGTGGGATTGTTTCTTTGCTGGGGATTGAAACTGGGACCTTCTGCGTGCTTTTCACATGGAGAAGGTCCCATTTTCAATCCCCAGCAAGGAAAGAATCCCGCCTGAAACCCTCTGGGAGCCGCTGCCAGTCAGTGCCAACTCTACTGGGCTAGACGGACCAAGAGTCTGACTCAGTGTAAGGCCTCTTCCTATGTTCCTCAAGGCTCCTGTCCGTTTCGTTGGACTTCTCACAGCTGATGTTCCTTGCTGATTGTGCTCCAGCTCTCTTTGAGTGCCCTGAAGTACAGGTGGTATTAGAGAATGCTGTTATGCATGCTCAGAGATAGAGAGTTTCTGTGCGTCTGTGTCTGTGTAGTGGAATACCAACTGAATGTAAGACAATAAGGTTGTGCAATCATTTCAAATGCTATTTATTTAATAATCTGTGTGATCATTGCATGAAACTACATTCCGAATGATCTCCTGTGGTTGTTATTTGTTTATTTTTCTTCTTTATTGACAAACATTTAGATGTTTCAAAAAAGTATTTGGAAGGCAAATAAAAAGGAAATGAAAAGCTCCAATAAACAGGTTCCTGCATAATTTTGTTTGTTACCCCTGTTTCCTCTTGTGAAGTCAAGGCACAATTTTGCCAGTGTTGAGCAAAGTTTGAATCCATTTCTGCATGCATCATCTAATGACAAAGAGAGTATGCTTCCCTCACTGCCCTCATATGCAAATGTAGGCAGATTGCATTGAATAATAATAATAATAATAATAATAATATTTATTTCTTACCCGCCTCTCAGTTTGGATCGAGGCGGGGAACAGCAGTAAATATAAAATACGATAAAATAGATAAAACTGATTTAAAAAACATGGTACACATTATTAAAATTGCAATAAAAGCAATAATTGATTAAAACCCATGCACTGAATCGACAACAATTTCTTTTGAAAAAATCAGGTGTCAGACCTAGTTCTATGCAATGCAAGGGTCAGGATGAATGGAGCACCAGAGCCTCAGGAAGGCAAGAAGGTCAGAGAAGGTGGCGAATCACGCAGCTCTCTCTTGGAAGGGCAAGAAAGAGCTTCAGTGTGTTTTGTGCAACTTTTCCTCTCTTCCCCGTAATGTTTCGCAGCGCAGTCTGTCGGGCAGCTCAGAGATAGACAAGGAAAAATCCATGACTGCCAATTCTGATCTGCTCACAGGGGTCTGCCCTGTTTCCTCCTGATATGTAGAAGTTGCCGTTAGAAATGGAAGTTGTACCTGCTCCTGGTGTATACATGGCAACTACACACATTTGCCTGCACAATATAAAGCAGCATCAGAATCAGCAATCATCTAGCCCTTGTCTGCAAAAGCTCCCAGCAGCATTCCAGATTTTGAAAGACACCAAGAAAGATCAAAAGCTGACCTGACCACTTTTGGGGAAAACATCATAGTGTGAGAATCATTTGAGCTAAAGCGGCACATGCACATCTGGACTCCCGGGATACTGATGGGCTCCGTGGTCTCTCAGTCACTCCAAATATCTGTGTGCTGGATCAGGGAAGCAGAGGTTCAAATTCCCACTTCTCTAGTATGAAGCTCCTTGGGTGACCTTCAGTCAGGAGAAGCCGAGGAGCTCCTGTGTCCAAGGAGGCCAGTGGCAGCCAGGGCCAGCTTTCCTGGTGGGCGAGCTGGGTGCTGCTGAGCTGAATGAGCCCCATTCTCATCTCGTTCTGTGTGTCTCACTATGCCTCCAACGAGTTCAGATGGGAGTGATCCCATTTGCCAGCCTCACAGGGTTATTGTGGGGAGGAAAAGGAATGCTCCCCAAGTGTACCCCCCCCCCACAAGGCAGTCTGGATGGAAATGTGACAATACCATCCCCATCATGACTTTGGGCACTCAGCAGATGAAGGGGCAAAAGAAAACATCAGGAAGGACAGATGTGGCTCTGAATAATGACCTGGTTTGGCCACTAGAGTGTGCGAATACCCTAGTATAAGCCACTAGAAATCTTTGGCACCTCAATAAATACAGGTTTGAATAACTTATTACTATTATTATTATCATTATTATTATTATTAATAATAATAATAATAATAAGCAGCTTCCCATTGGGGGGACCCTAATTAAGATATGTAAGTACTAGACTCTTAGTATGTATGAAGTTGCATTGTTGTTAATTCATTTAAAAGGAACAAAGACACCATTGAATATTTTACAGATCTCACCCATGATGCAGAACCCTTCTCACTCCACCCCAGTACTATCAGGCCAAGTCCCTAACCAGGAAAGAAAGAACTATGCAGACACCAATACCTCCAAATCTGACAGCCAGGAACATACACAATCTGCTTCCTCTGTATAATTATTCAAATTCCATATATATATATATATATATATATATACTATCAACTTGTAAACATACAGTCAAATGACTATTGATCTGCTCTCACTAGTACTCTTGTTTAGAAAACATTAGTGGATTAATCGTGTGAATTTTAATTAATCAGTGAGATCTGCATATATATCTGATGTGAATAAAACTATCGTCATGAAGACGAAAGGTTTTCAGGTGCGATGGGCAGATCAGCCTCCCCCCACCTGCTGCCCTCCTGACGGTTTGGGCTTCAGCTCCCGTTCGCACCCACCAGGCAGTCGTAGTCCAAAAACACCTGGAGGGCTCCAGGTTGGGGAAAGCTGTGCCAGAGGCCTGCGCTCCCCTCCTGTGCAAGAGGGATGGAAGGAAAGGACAGGCCTCCTGTGGTTTGGCAGGTATTTATCTTGAGGGTGGATTCCTTTTTTCCCCTCCAAAACCTAATTGGAACTAGTCTAATTCATTTAGCCCAAGGGGTTTGTTTTCAGTGTTCTGGGACACTTGACTTGTCTATCGCCTGCATAAACTCATCTGTAAATCTACCCTTTTACATAAGGCATTTGTTCGTTTTAGAAAGGTGCTCACAAGTAAAACCTTCTGATCTTAAAAATAGCTGTTCTTATTCGTTCGTGTACATTTCCGAGCCTAGCAATTCATAGGCACTGGTAAAATACATGTAGACACAGGCTTGGTGACAGGGTTGTAGGCATTTCTAAATAGCAGGTTCCCTGTTAATTTCCTTGAAGACTGGCTTTGCGAGGAAGGCTGGCTATGGACTTCTGTTAGCCTCTTTGAGCCCCTTTGCAGTATGGGGGAGCAGCTGGGATCCTGTAAGGATGACAGAGATCTTGCCTGTGAAGTTCTTTGAACACTCTAATGTGCTCTGAAAATACTAAGAGAGCTGCTGATGCATAGTGGTGGGAGTGCCGGAGCAGCCTAGGGCTGGGGAGACCCAGGGCTCAACCCCTGCCCCGCTGTTTAGCTCCCTGAGCGACCATGGGCCAGTCCAGTCGCCACCTCTCTGTCCTGGGGAGGCAGCTGCCCTGTGCTCTTCGGAGAAAGGGCTGGAGGAGAAGGGCAGAGAAGCGTTTTGCGTCCTGCTAAGGCTGTTCTGGGAATGCATCCATGGCACCTCAATAAACACCGCTTTAAATAATATTTTATTATTATCATTATCATTATTATTATCATTATTTATATACTGCTTCTCAATTAAAAAAATCCCTAATTGGGATATGTAAGCACTAGTCTCTTAGTATGTATGAAGTTGCACTGTTGTTGAACCAACTAAAAGGAACAAAGACACCACTGAATATTTTACAGATCTCACCCATGATGCAGAAACCTTCCCCTTTCCCCACCCCAGCAGCAGCAATTGCCGTCTGAGGGGGGGGGGGTTGCAGCAGCCTAAAGAGCCCAGTCGTCCGATGGCTGGGTGTCCTGTACCATTGCAAGTCAGGAAATATGAACTGGGGGGGAAATATATCTGATGGCTATATCAACACTATGCAGATCAAGTGAATTAGCTGCCTCAGTATTGATGCACCCTACCTGGGCTTCCGCACAGGGCTAGAACTGACAAATTTCATAAGACGCAAGAGTCGCAATGACTCGCGGAGTGGATTGTACATGCTATTAAACTGCCCTACAAGTTGAAAGGCTTGCAACTCGTTGGTCCGGTAACAGCTAAGTCAATGCGCAGTGCATCAACGTCCGCATCTTTAGGCAGGGGATTGTCGATCCTGGACTTATGTAATGCAGCTATTTGGTATAAGTTCTTTAACTTTACACGCTACTGCTTGATTGTTTGTACCAGGACAAATTGCAATTTGGGGCAAGCAATTTCTTTGTCTTGCGACGGAACATTGATCTACACCTACCCTCCACCATGAATTGAGCTTGTTAATAGCCCAGAAGCCTTCCCCCACCCCCACCCCAGTAGCAGCAATTGCCATCTGAGGGGTTGGGGGCAGTTGAAGCAGCCTGAAGAGCTGGGCAGTTGGTTTAGTTGTTGTACGATTGTTTTTCAACTTATTCCATCGCTTTCTTTCTCCTAACTTGGTATCATGAGTTCCTGTTCCCCTTAGCGTGGGGAAGGAGTTTCAGGCTATCAGTCGGAATCAGATTCTGAACCAGAAGAAACAGGACTAGAAAGGTACCAGCCTACACAGGAAGCGGGAGAGGAGATACTCCCAGGGTCTTCACCAGCCAGGGATGAATCTTCACCAGGCTTTATCAGTGAAAACACTAACAACTCAGAGGCTGAGTTCAGATGACATATTAGGCAACAAAGGGGGGGAGTAGCACACTCACTGTGTATTTCCCGGTGCCTGATGGACAGCATGTTGCACTCCCCACATTGCACAGCTGAAAGTCCCAGCGTCCTTTTGGGTGGCTGGTGGTCCTCCCTCCCTCCTCCCTCAGTCCTCCTGGCTCTATCCCATCATGCACTTCAAGTTCTGCCGGCTGTACAGGAGCAGCCAGGGGGTTTCGGCCCCTTCTGCCGGAGAACTCTATGACCAAATGGGATGTTACAAGCGGAGAGAGGGAATCAGCAACTGAGCCTGACACACAACATTTTAATCAACGGGGTTCAGGATAAGCAACGGAGCAGCCCGTTGTTTTTTGCCATTGTTTAATTCACCAAAATAGCATACTGTCAGTTGTGTGTACGTTGTGTGTTGCCTGACACATGACACAATCAACACAACGGACAGTTGCTTCCCCCCTCCCCCATTGATTATCGTGTTGTCCAAACTCAGCCAGAGTCTGTGGGAACTTAGCAAGCTTCAAAAGGGGAAGGGACTTCAGAGTTGACTGATCCCAGAGCCTGCTGCAGATTCAAATGGAGCTAAAAGAAGGTGAGAGGTGAACAGAAAAATCCTCCCATAACTTTTCAGACTTAGGGAAAAGATCTCTCCTTTTGTTGAAAGGAAAATTGTCTCGCTTAGTTAGCCAAATTTTAGGGTGCCTCTACAAGAGTGATTTAAAGCTCTTTCAAGGCTCATTAGGAAATTTACCTCTACAAGAGCGGAGCGCAAATCAGGGGCTCAGGCGCGTTTTCTCTCCGATTATTCGCATTTTCGAATGCGCGTTAATTAGCGAGTTTTAATTTACGGCGGGAGTAAGAGCGCCTTATGTCTGTGTAAACAACTTTCTGAGGAGGCGCATTAATGATCAGGGGTTGGACTGTGGTCGTAATGTCATGCATAGAACTGCCCCTTCGCTGAGAAAACCTCCCACTTTTTGGGTTAGTTTCCTTTCCTCTCTCCTCCTGGCAACTTCCTCCTTGTACTCCGTCTCTCTGGATGGAAGCTCCAAGAAGAGGTGACCCAACGTGAACCAAAAATAAAGTTTCTTTGAAGTACCCTGATGAAATATTTTTAACATGGAGACACGGGGCCAGATGGAGGTGGTTTTATGAGACGTAAAGGGGGTAGGAAGGATGTGCGGATGTGCGTATAATTAGCCATCAGCAGACATAACTTCCCCTCGCTTCTTTCTGGGTTCCTGAGCTGAGGTGTGTGTGCTTGTGTGTGTGTGTATGTTTTACAATTGTTGAGCTCGCTGGGAAGTGGAGAGGGAAGGAACGAAGCAGCATCCCCCTGTCTGTTTTGGTGTGTGTGTGTGTGCAAGACACATTGCCATTTACTCCTGAGGAGGTCATGGCAATCGGGCAAAGGAGGGGGGAAGACAGGTAGCCGAACATGTGAATCAGCTCATTCCTTTCAGGTAACCTAGGAAACCAAAGGCAGGAGATTCTGGTGGGCGGGGAGAATAAAGGGAGGGAACCGGTTTGGGGAGTTTCTCTGGGACAAAGCGCATTACTTTCAGCAACATTTGCATGCGATTCTCAGCATGTCAAAAACTTTAAAATGCCTTTCATACAGCCCGTAATGTGCTTCAACGCCTCCCATGTATAGGGATTAGGCGTAAAAGCGATTGAGAGAAGATGCACATAATCAGGAAACCAAGCGTCAAACCGAAATCTTGTAGAGGGGGGCCTAGCCTAGAAGGAAGTTCCTAGTGCTTAAACTCTCTTCAGGTGTGAAGAGATGTTTATTTGCTGAATAAAGTTTTGTGCATTACTTAGCAGACCTCTTTATTATTTCACACTGCAGCAGGAGGGCTTAGAAATATGACACTTTCTGCTCAAGGACATACAGCAATTCAAGGCTATTAGCTGGAGAAAGCCAGATGTTGACAAGGAGGTTCATCAGATGAACGTTTTATCACACGTTCTACTGCCCATTTATGGATGTGCGCGTATCCTTTAAATGACATTGTCTGCCTTTGGCTCCTTCCGCTCATTTTTCCATCTCAAAATAGACCCCTTTTAATCTGACTTTTTAAAATAGCCCCAGAATATGCTGTGATCTCCTGCTGTATGCAGCAAAAGCAGCGCAATACAAACAGCCCCTGAAGGGCCACGCCTTTGTTTACTTCCTCTTTCCCCTCAGGGCAGAATGAGGAAGTAATGAGGGACAAATGCGGGGACAGAGAAGTGATGATTTCATGAAAGAGGAGGGGGGAAATTCCCTCTACCTACACACCCCACATTGTTCACAGTTTTTTGGGCCTCCATCAGATCTCCCTAATAGTCATGGTTTTCCCAAGCTAAGATGCCCTGAGTGCTTCAGCCTATCCTGGTACAGAAAGTGCTCCCTGCTCCCTGACCCTTTTGGCTTCCTTGTTCTGTACCTTTTCCAGCTCATACTCAGACTCACTGCAAGAGTGCGCCTCTTGAAGCATGCAGCCTATCTTGGCCATTCCTGATGGGCTGAATTTGCACATCCCATGCACAGATTCCTGGGGTGCCTGGTGACAAGCATGCAGTTGTCCTTGCAGACACTGGTCATCTGCATTCATGGAGGCTGATTCCCACACTTCGTGCCTGCAGACAACGGAAGCATTGGCTCCGTGGATTGAAGAAGCAGTCCCTCCCCAACCCCAAATTGCTGTTTCAAATGGCCCCACCTAGCATTGAAACTAAAAGCTGTATTGGGTTTACCCTGGCACAGCAAAATGCCACCGGCAGAGTTATACCCTCAAATGAACTTGGCCAAATCTCCATTCCGTGACAGAAAGATTCCCATCAGGAGAGTGAGAGATAAGCCCTAGTTATCTGTCACGCATAGGCGTGTCAAATAACTGCCAGTGATCACTCCCCAGTGATGACAGCGCCTGAAGCAATGGCTCCAACGTTCAGAACTGAAAAGGGAGCTTAACAGCAGACAACACACACAGCAGAGGCCTCATCCAGGCAGAGACAAGTTAAAACCTGAACAGCCCTTGAAAACTAAGCTTTCTTTAGATGAGAGGCACGGTGGGAGGTTGCCCATTTCTGTTCCTTTAAAGAACCCTAATAACAAGTTTTGAAAGCACACCTGGGAAAGAAGCTCCACGTGTTCAGTAGAGTACAAGGGACAATTGGTTGAATTATGGCATCCTCAGGTGACCTTAGAACAGGCTGTGAACACCTTTCGTGCTCTGGAGAGCTGCCAATCCCCATCCCATCCCAAAACACAGCCATTCCCAAAGACAAATTCAGCAGTTGAAGGTGTTTTCCCCTTCAGTTTTTTTCTTCTTCTTATGCAGAAACACTGAGGAGCTGCCTCAATTTCTATTTGTTGTACAGTTGCTAAATCCCTAGGAGCTCGTTTGATCAATTATGTCTGACGTTTTCACAAGAAAAAACCAATAGGCAGGGACTACCCCGCCCCTTCCAAGGTCCAACTTTCTCCAGGAGGTTACCCCCCCTCCACAATTCTTCTAAAGAAAATCAAGACATTTCTTTCAAAACTTTGTTTTTGTTTCCATTAGCATTTAATTGATTCAGTGGGTTTTTTTTTTAGTTAATTGTCAGCTTTACAAATATTTTAGTTTTTATGAAGTTCTTTTGTATTTTTGTATAATAAATTACTTTAAAAAAGGAACTGTTCAAAATATACTGTAAAATATGATCAACATCCAAGGGCCTACTCCGGGTTCCTACTCCGAGGGAAGCTCGGAGGATGGCAACAAGGGAGAGGGCCTTTTCAGTGATGGCCTCCCAACTTTGGAACAATATCCCCGACGAGGCTCACCTGGCACCAACACTGTCATCTTTTCAGCACCAGGTGAAGACTTTTCTCTTCTCCCAGGCATTTAACAGCATAGGTTGAGCTTTTTAACTGACCCCTGGACAATTTAAAATGAGATACAGTTTGTTTTTACGCTTTGATGGTTTTAATTTTTGTACATTAGTTTTTAAACATTCCATGTTTTTCATTTTTGTAAACGGCCCAGAGATCTTCGGCTATGGGGCGGTATATAACTATAATAAATAAAAATAAATAAATAAACAAATAAACTGCACCTGAGCATCAGTTTCAGGTATCTTTGGGTGACGTAATATCCCTTCTCCAAGAATGGGAAAGGGGAGCAGAGATGCCCCAAACCCTACTTGTTATTTGGGTTGTCTTTTCCTGTAGATTTTCCAGCTCTACAATGTCCTTTTTGAAATGTCCTTTTCAATCGCCAAACAAAATTCAATGCCAAATTGGACTGCTGCAGAGATTTATACAATGTCGCTCTGGTGGAGAAATTTGTTGGGTTCACATTTTAATGCCAACAGGCCTAATTTCACACTTTCACGCTTTCAGTTTTGGTGTCAGCTAAGCCCTGGTCTTTGCACTGAAATCCTTGCAGCTTCACATGACTGTATATATGTGGCATACGTTGTTTCATCTTGCTCCAAGTAAAGATGGGGGAGAAATTTCTTCAGTTCATTTTTTAATAAGAATTTACCTAATTTCGCACTTTCGAAATTTGCTATCTTCCAGATTTTTCCAATGCAGTTCTCCAATCAAAAAAATGCATACAAAATGCATATATTAGTGAAAAGAACAATAAGGGTAAGTTAGATTAGGGAATTCATTTGCAATTTTTGGGGTGTCTAATATATAGGTTAGACCAAAATGCATGTATTAAACAGAAATGCATTCAAAAGTGCATACAAATGTTTTTTAGAGGGGAAATCTCAAATTTGGGAACAAACTAAGCTAAAGATTGGGGAAAATCTCAAAGTTCAGGACTGGGAAAGATTGAAAAAATGAGACAAACCAAAATGGACAGATTCATCCATCCCTAATTAACTATAACTTCTGGTTACTTTTTTCCATCTCCTTCCTAATATCTCTAGCATGGAATTTGCCTTTTTTGTCGCCGAGTGGATATTTTCCGTGAGCTATCCACCATGAACCCATGATTTATTTCCTGGAAAAATCACAGTTTATGTGGCAAGATAAATGTGGGTGGATGTTTCACTTCACAGTGTAGTAGTACATGGCTTTTCTGCAGAAGACAAACATGCGGGAAAAATAATTTTGTGTGAAGCGACTTGCACAATCAGAAGAGAATATCAGGACATTTTCCCCTGTCAAAATTAATGCATAAATGTTATTAATTGTTGATGCTTTTAAAGGAAAGACAAGTTTATGGTTTTGTTGGATGATACCGTATCTTTATATAATTGCCCTTTTAGATTTTTTTTTATTTTGGGGGCGGGAAGTTTTATGGATTGTCTCCAAAAGTTTGGTCATCTCTTAATCCGTTGCTGAAAGCAGCGAATCACAAGCTTCATGTCATGAAGGCACAACAGCCTTCTCAAACGTGTGTTGGAACTGCATCATAGCAACTGAGAAGCCAAACAACGGCTGAGAGTAACAAATATCCTGGGCTTTGCTCAAAGACCAGCCTTTACTCGCTCTGAGTTGAGGGGAGGAGTAGGAGGCCTTGAGCCCAATTGAAATGTGATGCTAAGTTGCCTGCAGCCTTTCCCTAACTGACTTTAGTTTTACAATGCAGCCCTTCTTCTCCAGCAGTTTTCCCCCACATACATACAAATTGCTTTTCATCCTGCAGGGGAGGAGAATGGGTTGGATCCAGACTGAATCATACTTAGAGTGGAGCCACTGAAATCAAGGGGACTTAGTCATGACTAACTTAAGTCCCTTTTACTTCAATGGGTCTACTCAAAGTATGACTAACTCTAAGGTGAACAAATTTGTGAAACTAAAACAGAGGACACCTAGTAGGGGGATGGGAAAATGTGCGTTCTGGGAAAATGTGTCATTCCCGCCACCCACTGGTCCAATCGAGGCCTTTTCTATAATGTCTGGGAATGACCCGCTTTCCCCTCTAAGGTCCTGATTGGAGCAGTGGGAGAGAAATGATGCCCCTCCAGAAAACATGTCTTTCCCTCCCACCATGCTAATGGTGTCCCTAAAGGGGAAAGTGTGTCATTCCAGGACATTATAGAAAATTACAGAAAATCCTCCCCCTGGACACCCAGGATAGAACAAAAACCAGGACAAATCCAGGGAAATCCTGACAGTTGGTCACCCTAAATCAGGAACCAAGCCATGAGTAGCAGAGACATACAGATCGGAGTCATCCTAGGGTACAACCCACCAGGCAGAATGGGGCCATCCATGTGAGAAGGTGAGGCAGCCCCCAGGTAGCAGACATTGGAGGCCTTAACACTGGCACAGTGGGAGATAGATGTCTGACCCCCCCCCCAATTTCCTGGGAAGTTCTGCTGCACAACCTGCACTGAAATGCATGAGAGTTGGGCAAGAATAGCATGGCATTTTTGCATGAATTTCCCAGGAGAGCTGCCTACTGGATTGTAAACCAGGCTCATTCATTTGGACGGGGCGCTGTTTGGATCTTCTATGCCAAGAGTACAAAATGACTGCTGGGGAGTCCCAGTACCCATGGAAGTCCCAGTCCTAAGCCCCATGGAAATGGATGGGGGCCACTGGACTGTTCCCAGCTTATTAAAATGTAGAAGTCACTCTGAGGTGTCACGTTTCTAAGCCTTCAAGTCAAGTTCAAGGCTCTCTGTGGATTAGCATGGGTTCATGTAAACAATTGCCTAATCTTCCGTAACAAAAGCTGCAATAGAAAATACCTTTCCCAGCCACATGAGAACAGCCTAATGAAAGGGGAAAGCATGTCAGAGCATAAGACAAACATTTCTCACCTGCTTATTAATTTTTTACCCTGGGGGCACCTGAACTTCTGCAGGAACAAAAGAAACATACAAGACCCATGAGTTGTCACTCATTTCATTAATGCAAATTTTTGGCTGCGGATTTAAAAAGAAAAACATACGTGCCCAAATCAGCCCCTTTCTCATCTCCACCCACCAAACAAAATTCTTTCCTGTGCACATAATCCTTGCCTCAGGAGGCAGAGGCTGAAAGACTAAGCTACACAGAACAGATGTTGAGTCATTTTGCTAGGACACCATTAGGGTGGGCAGCTGTAGAGATGGCAAAGCATGTCCAGGGCTAGTACACATGTAGTGCCTGCGATGGAAGGTCCAAACGATATTTTGGCCTTTCCGAGTCTTAAGCTGTGGCACAATCCGCCTGAAGAAAAACTCTCCTAAGCAGTTCTCAAGAGAACCTGCCAATGGAATGATGCCTGTTGGTTTGCTTTATTAAATGTATATGCCACTCAATCCATAATTGACATCCTTCAGTCAGCTTTTTCACCCACTCTGCCACCCTTAATGGTAGGTCTCCACTCTGAACATAAGAACCACCCTGTGGGATCAGTCCAAAGACCTCACCTGGTCCAATATTCTGTTTCCACAGTGGCCAATCCGATGCCCCAATGGAAGCCCATAAGCACGACATGAGCTCAAGACACCCTCCCCATTAATGTTCCCCAGCAACTGATGCAGAGAGGCCGCTGATACTGGAGGCAATATATAGCCATCCTGACTAGGAGCCATGAGTAGCCTTCTCCTCCATGGATTTGTCTACTCTCCAAGCAAAACATCCCCAAACGTCATCACCTTTCCTCATGGATGAGTTGCTCCAGCCCCTATTCATTCCGGCTGCCCTTTTCTGCACAGTTTCCAGTTCTAAAAGTCCCTTCTCCAGGTGGGGTGACCAGTGCTGTACACAGCATTCCAAGTGTGGTCACGCTGTAGATGCGTATAAAGGCCTTATGATATCAGCCTTTGCCCACTTATATTCTGATTGGGCTGGGGGGACCAGGAGGCAGCAGGACCTTACCCCGCCCACCTGAAAACGGAGGCAGTCAAAAGGAACATGTTGGCCATCACCCTTTCCACCACCTCTGCTACCTTGAGGAGATCAACCGCCTCTGCACTGCCTCTGTCTGCCAAAATGTCCCCCCTCCTGGGCTGCGTCTTGTTCCAGTCTGCAGACGACCTCGTCCGATATTAATGAAAAAGTCTATAGGGAAGTTCTTTGTAGATGTTATTTTAGGGTGACCAGATAAAATCCAGGTCAGGGCTCATGTAGCAGAAATGATGTGCATGCTGTATGACTGAAGAACGTAGCTGTAACTAAGGTTATTTTATTTACAAAACGGATGCCGAATATGGGTTGGGACAAGACTCCCAAATAAAGCCTGAAATTTCCTGCCTCGAAATGCGAAATTGCATTGCATACCTCCTCATCGCTGTCCCTCACATCTCTGCCGGCACACAGGTGGTAGTCCTCAGTATGTTCCAGCAGAGGCCCAAGCCAGGGATGTTCAGACCTCTCAGGCGCACATGTCCCTTGGTCTCATCCATGTTGTGCAAGGCAACACATGTCGTGACCGCTAGGGCAATGTTCTCTTCTGCCACTGGCAGCCTCGCAGCGAGACACTTCCTCCTTACCACAAGCCTCACAAAGGCCTACTCGACCACCATAGGGCAACAGGAAAGTCCTGTTGTTGATCGTCTTCCTTGGCTGAAGGGGTCCCACACAGGCTAGGCTTTGCCTGCCAATATCCCTCCCCTGTCCTGTTGCAGTCCTTGCGCCTGAGCAGTGGCGCTGTTCCACCTCTGAAACACTGGAGGTTTGCAGGATTGGGACAAAACTTCACATACAGTAGGGTGACCATATTTGGGAAACCAAAAAAAGAGGACACTCCATGTGGGGGGGAAGCGCACTTTCCAGGGCCTCCGGAAAGCACGTTATGCCCCCCCACCACACTATTGGCAGCTGTCGTTTTCGTGGCAGTTGTGAATCATATGCTTTCCAGAGGCCCCAGAAACGGCCCCGATTTGAGAGGAGGAGGGGAAAGTGTGTCATTCCTGCCCCCCAACTGCTCCAGTAGGGGCCTCTGGAAAGCATGTCATCCTCCTCCCCCCCACACACTAATGGTGGCTTTAAAGGGAAAAATGTGTCTTTCCCGGACATTATACATACAACATTACAGAAAATTTCCCCTGACACCCAGGATAGAACAAAAGCAGTTGGTCACCCTAACAGCCTCCCTCAGTCAAGAGGCATCCGACCCACCATCCAACAAGGGGGGGATAGGTGGAAAACCTTGGAGAGTTGCAGGATCAGGACCATATTCTACACACAGCCCATCCTTGTCAGGAGGCACCTAACCCTAGGCTGACCATATGAAAAGGAGGACAGGGCTCATGTAACTTTAACAGTTGTAGAGCAAAGGGAATTTCAGCCAGTGTCATTTGTATGCAATTAGTTCCTGGTGAAATTCCCTCTTCATCACAACAGTTAAAGTTGCAGGCACTATACTAGAGTGACCATATACAAAAGAAGGCAGGGCCCTTGCAACTTTGTGATGAAGAGGGAATTTCACCAGGAACTAATTGCATACAAATGACACTGGCTGAAATTCCCTTTGCTCTACAACTGTTAAAGTTACATGAACCCTGACCTGGATTTTTATCTGGTCACCCTACATAATATAGAACATCCACCTCTTTGACTTGTTATTCTTTCTTTGCATTTGATGAATTCCTAGATATTCACTCCACAGCCTCACCCAAGGGGGCAGATGATGAGGATGAGGATGAGGATGATCTAGGCTGACCATATGAAAAGGAGGACAGGGCTCATGTAACTTTAACAGTTGTAGAGAAACATTTCAGCCAGTGTCATTTGTATGCAATCAGTTCCTGGTAAAATTCCCTCTTCATCACAACAGTTAAAGTTGCAGGGGCCCTGCCTTCTTTTGTATATGGTCACTCTAGTATAGTGCCTGCACCTTTAACTGTTGTGATGAAGAGGGGATTTCACCAGGAACTAATTGCATACAAATGACACTGGCTGAAATTCCCTTTTCTCTACAACTGTTAAAGTTCCATGAGCCCTGTCCTCCTTTTCATATGGTCAGCCTACCTAAACCACCGTCAAGCCCCTGTGTATTTCCTCCAGAGTAGCAAAAAATCCCAAGTGTCCCAAAAGGGGAAGTGGCTAGAAACCCTTGGAGGGTTGCAGGATCTTATCTGTCATATGTGTTTATTGCTTTTAGCCATAGGCCATTGCAAGGGTTGCAGGATCAGGACCAAGCTCCACACAAGCCTCTCCTAGTTGGAAGGAACCCAATCCACCAGCAAACCTCTGTACATTTACTCCAGAGGAATAAAACTCCCAAGAGCCCCCAAAAGGGAGAAATGGCTAGAAAACCTTGGGGTTTGCAGGATCAGGACAAAACCTCATAGCCTCCTCTACATTATGAAAACCAGCACCTTAATTCTGAAAGCAGTGAAAATCCCAAGTGCACCAAAAAGGGAGATATGCCTATAACACCTTGTGGGGGGTTGCAGGATCAAGACCAAACATCAACACTGATTACTTGGTCCCTTTAATGTGTTCCTAATTAGTAAGCCAGTGAATAGCAGAGTGGCAGCTGTTTTAACTGCTCTTGCCACACAGCTCTGTAGCTTGCCAAAATAACCCACTGTGACCACCACAAGACACAATAACCCATGATGGGTTAAATACCCCACTTGCAGACCTTGCATTATCAGAGCGGCTTATTTTAGCCAAAAAAAGCCATTGTAGGTTTTTTTAAAAAACCAACAACCTCCCTATTGACTGTATCCGGTCAACAGGGCAGGGCTCCTGCAGCTTTAACTGTTGTGATGAAGAGGGAATTTCACCAGATTCTTCATATATACAAATGACACCTGCTGAAATTCCTTTTTCTATGTTACTGTTAAAGATACAGGAACCCTGTCCTCCTTTTCACATGGTCACCTTACTACTTGGAATCATTTCCCCAAACAATTTTGGAAAGGGTTTGGCAAGAGCAAACCGCTGCACTCACTCACTGCTGAGTTTTTGAAAAACAAGCGTTTAATCCAGCAGAATCCCCAACGCCAGTCCAAACAGCAGGTAGTCAGAGACAGGCAGCGCCTAGCATTACCAAACAAAAGGCACTGTGCTGCCAGTGAACAGTTTCTCCTCGGTCAGAAAAAAAGAGCGGTGGGGAAACACGGGGAATTACAAATGGGAGGTGACCCCGGGATCCCCTTTTCGGCGACTGCACAGTAAGAAAACCATCTGGAAGCAGCCAGCCTCCTTGTGGAGATGGCTTGCTAGCCCTCTCTGCGGCTCCCTAAATGGCCTGAAATACATTTCCTAGTTAGATGTCGGAAGAAACATTTTCAGGAAACTTTATCTTCTTTAAAAGGTGCGTCTTAGTGGACTGGCATTGGCTGACTTCCCTTCTCTTCATTCACAAGCCTTCCCACTCGCCGCTCTGTAGCCAATGATTGGGCAGCATGTGGATGTTGTTAATCCCCCTACTTGTGGGCCTGGCTTTGGGTGTGCTGGATCATGCATAAAACCCCAGAGGCTGGACTGGCGAAATGCTGACTCTGAGACACACCGAGACCTTCCTGAAGCATCCCGATGGCTTCCCACACATTCCTGACTCTGCCCTCGGGGAGGCGGATGCCCCAGTTTGGCTTGGGGACCTGGCTGGTAAGCGAAAGAGCAGCAGACCCTTTATTCCCTCTTCCAGCTTCTGTGCGCATCTCCCTCCTTCCCCGCTCCTCCGCTTTTCTTTTGGTACACACTGCTGGAAGCTGAGTATGTGATGAAAGTTGGCTCTTGTCAAAACCTTCTCCCTTTTCAGTCTCAGCGTTGAAAGGCATTTCGTGCTGCCAAAGAGACAAGCCTGATGGCGTACATGCGCAGCTGTCTTTTGAGACCGTGAAGGCAGGGGTGTGCGGGCACGTTCGGCTTTGGGGACCTACTCAGTCAAGAAGCATTGCAGAACAAGGTGTTCCTGAGCACGTGCTCAGCCCAAAAACTGGTTTTCAGCACCAGAACTGCACTTTACACCCAATTCCAGTGTGGTGGAGCGGCTAGGGTGTTGGCCTGGGAGTCAGGAGATCCGGGTTCTAGTCCCCACTCAGCCATGGAAACCCACTGGGTGATGTTGGGCCAGTCACAGACTCTCGGCCCAGCCTACCTCATAGGGTTGTTGTTGTGAGGATAAAAGGAGAGGCGGATTATGTACATCGCCTTGGGTTCATTGGAGGGAAAAAGGCGGGATATAAAAGCAATAAATAATTACATCCTTTCTCTTGCTTGACAAGTGACCAAGATCCAAATCTTGGTTCAGGATTTTCATGTTTGGAACAGACTTTGTGACTGATAAAATAACCATCCGCTCTTCTCGAGTTTCTATACTGCATCCATGCATCAAGTCAGTTCATGAGAAAGCCAGGGGGTCAGTTATCTGGATCTCATTACTTTAGCTCCACAAAGGAACACTTTTACAGAATTAGGATTTAATGTTATGCCTTCTGCTTTCTTAGAAGAGTCTTGAAAGAAATTCTTGTATGTTTTGTAAAACTGTTACTGAGTATATTGTCCATTATGTTACCCCGTGTCCTCTTTATAACAATCCACACGGAAAGTATTTGTCTGAGTTTAGGCTCAGGAAGAATTCTGTTCCACCTAGTGAATTTGTAAGTTACATTGTACGTTTCCTTATTCCTGCTCCCAGCCAGTGTGTTGCGCATTCTGAACATTCCTTCTTTTTTGTTACGGCTTAAATCTCATTCTTTCCCCCCCCCCACACACACACACACATCAAGTCTAACTTTCTTTGCCTAATTTAGGAGGGGGGGGGGGAATTGTCGTCATTTTTCAATCAACCTTCCCCAACTTGGTGCCCTCCAGGTTTGTTGAACAGCATTGGGCCAAAGGCGGGATATAAATAAAGATAATAATTAATAATAACGATATTATAATAACTCCCATCGTTCCCAGTTCTCATGGCCCCTACTGTATACTCCTGAGTTAAGGGATGGGTTCGATGTGAGGGGAATTGTGACTTGTGCATTCGTAACACACTGATTTCATGTGTTCTCCGGCTCGTGGAATCCTCACGCCTGCTTTGGAGTAAGAGCGAGGCCAAAGGGTTTAAGCCAGGCCAGACAACCACACGCTGCACTAGCCAACAATCTGTCAGGAGGAGGCCAGTTGGGAGCAGCGGAGGCATGGCTGGCTGGAAGGGCCACAACATGCTTTTCACTCTTGCTATTTTGCCCAAGCCACACAGCAACATTCCAAACGCATCTTTGCGAAAGACACGGCCTTTGAAGACCCGGGGACATGTGTTGTACATGTGTTTTCAGTGTTGTACATGTGTTTTCAGTGTTGTACATCCCATATCTATATGTTTAGCCTGATGGGAACAAAAAAATGCTGCTGGGCATGTACAGAGTGCTCTTTCCTCATCCCTAAGGAAGCAAAAGTCAGTCTCCATTACTCCTACAATCGGGGTGTAAGAGGTCAACCTCCCACATAGCTGTGAGCCCAGCACTCCTCATTAAACTCTGCACAAGCCCAGGAGCTTTTCCCACATTACATTTGCCTATGTGCTATGGAGACATGGGAATGAAGGATTCCAGCCCCTGCAAAAAAAAAAAAAAAAAAGGAGTGTAGCCTGCGATGCAACCCTGGAAATCCACCATTCCCACAAGTGGCAAAACAAGGAGCCTCATTCTTGCAGAGGTGGAAAAGGGATGGAAACTGGAATGATCAAGAGGTTAATTTGGAACACATTTCCGACAAGCGCAGGAGAATTGGCATCTGGGCCTTTTGCCATTTAGAAAAAAAATAGCCACGGACAAAGGAGGAGGGGTGGTTTATGGTGCGGAGGCAGAAATCTTGCATTCGTGAAACTAATTTGCAGCAGATTCAGGACAGATAAAAGGAAATCTTTCTTCATGAAATGCGCAGTTTTTACAGAATCCATTGCCAAAACGTGTGATAATAGCCACTCTCTTCAATGGTTTAAAAAGAAAAGATTTTTTTAAAAAAATGCACAAGGGGTGATGATGCCCACATAGAACCTCCATATTCAGAGCATCAGCTGCTGAGAACAAACACCAAAGGTGGGGGGGTTCATGCCCCACTGGTGGGCTTTCCCAGAGGCACCTGGCTGGCCCCTGTTGGAAACAGGATGGTGGACTAGAATCAGGGGGATGACCCATGGCCCTCCAGATGTGGTTGGGCTGCAACTCCCATCATCCTTCATCATTGGCTATGCTGCTTAGGGCTGGTTTACACTCCAGCAACGTCGGCAGGCCCCAAATTGCCCAGCCCTGGTCTAGATGGATGCCTAGAAAGCCGCCTAGATGCTCTGAAAGCCCCATGGTGGGTGCACAGTAGCGCTGCATCGGTTATATGATGCAACATCCACCTCGCATCCATTGCGGGGCTTTCCCGTGAAGCTGCAAATTAAAAAAGTTGGGGACTTACCCAGACAATTTCACCGGAGCAAGGCGAATACGGCGTATCCGCCATCTAACCTCGCTCCAGTGTTGCGGCGGAGGCATCCCCAGGCAGATGGTGACCCAATTGGTTACCATCTGCCTGGGCAGGGGGCGGGCCCGGTGGGCCGAATGGCTGCTGGAAACCCCTTGCATTCTTTGCATCGTGATTAGCCGCTGCCACACCACAGCAGAGAAAGTGTGGGGGTCCTTTAAACGCGCTGGCAACCTGGTGCTGTCTAGGCAGTCCTTAGATCTGATTCAGCAGGTCTTTTCTTGTAGGCTGTCTATTCTTCCTTCATGTCTCCTGCCATTTATCCTCAGAACAACCCTATGAAGTAGGTTAGGCTGAGAGTGAGCCGCCCAAAGTTCCCAGGTGAGTGGGGATTTGAACCCAGCTCTCCCTAGCCCTTGATCAACCCTCTTGCAGCCAAATTCCCCCATTGGACACCAAATGCCCTGAATGCTCTTGCAGATTGCCCCAGTTAAGAAGCATTGCTCTAACCATTAGGCCATGCTGACTCCTCTCTTCTTTCTTTCTTTCTTTCTTTCTTTCTTTCTTTCTTTCTTGTATAACGTTCCCATATGTGGGCTGATCTGGCAGGGCAGGAGAGCAATCTTCCCCTCTTCAGAACTGCTCCCCTAGCAAGCCGTCGGTCCATCGAGCCCAGTACTGCGGACACTTTCTGCTCTACCGCTGAGCTCCAGGACCCTGTTCACACCTCAGTGATCTTCACAGGAGGCATCACCCAAAGCACAGGCACCGTCTTGGCTTTTGAAACACCGCAGCGGAGGCTGTTGCAGGGGGCATGAATGCAGGGGACAGAACCGAACCTTTAGCAACGTGGGTGCTGGTGGTGGTGGAGGGGAGCTCAGGCAATGGCCCCTGATCTGCCATCGGGGGAGGAGGAGCAATGCTGGTGCTTCAGCAGCCCCTCCAAGCACTACATTGCCCTGCTGGCTGCCCCTTTCCTCCTCCTCCTCTCCTTGGCCAGAAGACCCTGACTCTGCCAGGTGGGAAGGGAGCTTCCCTCGGCTGGGCAGGCAGAGAAAGGGAAGAGGAAATGTTTTGCTAAGGAAATCATATCCCTCCCTACGGTCAGGAAGGGCCTTGGGGCAAGGCAGCGGTGGAAGCGCAGGAGGGGGGGGGTGGCGGGAGATGCTGTCTGGGACCATCCAGGGGCCACCTTTGGTTTGGGATGGGAAGAGTGCTTCCCTCCCACTCCTATGAAGTCCTGGCAACCAAGTCCCTCTGGGCTCCAACTGAATTCTGGGGGAGGGTGGGGTGCAGTGAAGCATCCACCCTCACCCCCTCTGTCATTTTAGGCCAGGATCAGACCACAGAAAGAGGGTGGCAGGGAGGAGGCCATGTGGCCCCTGAACTTCGGCCAGCCACTGCACAATCACTGCACAATGGGGCAGGGCTGAGTCGAACCTAACAGTATAACCAACAGCCATGTCCCTCAGTGCTCAGTCCTTGAGAACCAGGCCAGCCTTGTGGTTGGGGCCCTTTGTGTGCATGTGTCAACTCCGAAGCCCATCCCCTTCCCCTGCCTGGCTGTCAGCCCTGCCCCACAGGCAGCTTTTGAGGCGCCTGTACAAATCTGTAGATTTTAATGACATCCCAAACCAACACCTGAAGCAGGATAAGGCTGCCTCTGTCAACAGGTAAGATGGAGCTGCTAATGCCAAGTGTGGATGATGGAGGAGGAGGAGGAGGAGGAGGAGGGCCCCCCCCACAGGGCTAGGTTGCCAAAGACAGGCCTGGTCTTGGCACTTTGAGCTCCATCACACAGCGATTTACTGCACTCTTGCCATGCCTGGTGTGCGGATTTGCAGCACGGTACTCGCATGATGCCATGCCTGTCCTGCTGACACCCCCGCCTCTTCCCCAGCCTTTCCCAGAACGCTAAAAGTCTGGATTATTTTCCCTAAATGCATTAAATGCACCCTAAGCCTCTGTGTAGTTTTAAAGGAACTGGGGACTTGAATGGATTGCATCAGGTCCTGGCAGGGAAAAGCGATCTCTCCCAGCAGCTGGCTTCAAGCCTCAATAGAAACCCAAACCTTGCATCCCAGGCTCCAAAGCCTTTTTTAAAAATCATGCAATGCCTGAATCTCTGCAGAAACAGGATTGTACTCCCTCGATGCCCCCAAAGAGCCAGACTAAAGGGTCCTTCCATTGTTGCCCGGGAGAAAAGCGGTCTGGTTGAAGTGCTCATCTGCCAGGACCTGACTGGAGGGAGACAGAGAAGAGGAGGGGTGGAGCCAAAGAGCAAACGAGCAAAAGAGCAGCCATTCAGGTGAAAGGGACCATAAGCTTGATGCGCTTCTGCCTCAGAGGTTTAAAAAAACCCGCAGAGGCAAACCGGGGGGGGGGGGGATTAGGAGGTGATGGAGGTCGTTGTGACGCAGAGAGGAGCATCCGTTGCAGTGCTTTGAAAGGGGCCCCATGTGGAAGTGGCTCTTCATCCACGAAGTCCTGGCTTCCAGCCCCATAAGCCACATCAGACGCGGTCCTCCCTCCCCCTCTTGCCAGCAAACCAATTTCCTTTGTTTATACAGAAACAAAATTTCTTCCAGTTGGAGTAAACTTGGCTTGCGGCAAAACTTTCTTGAGGACAAAAAACAAATTCACTCACACTCTGACTTAGAAAACAGAATAACCCAAAACAGATCTCCTCCCTGCTTAGCAAATCAGCCAGCAAATGACTGATCTTTAGGGTCAGGCTTGCTGCATCCTGCTGCAACAGATACCAAGGAACAGCCACCTCTTCTTCAAGGGCTTCTTGCAAATGTGAAGAGAGAAGTAGGCGGTATTTTGTTCTGAACAGATGAAAAATTGACACAGACCAGAAACGGACTGAATCCATGAGCAGCATCATTATTTCACAGGAAGGGGATTTGTAGGGGTACGGTAAAACATCCAATTGGATCGGATCCTAAAATGTTGCATCTTCATTGCATGGATCAAGTTCAGCTAGTGTACCCACATAAGAAGCTACCTTGGGTGACCATCTGGAACTTTATGAATACTATCTTGAGTTCCATAATGGAGAAAAGGCAGGATGCAAATACATTTAAAGCAATACATTATTATTGTTGTTGTTGTTGTTGTTGTTGTTATTATATTTTCAAAATGTGCATAGATTAATAGCTACAAAATCACAGCTATCTTGGGTTTAGAAAATCCCCAGATCCACCCTCTTAGAAACATTTGCTTCTTCTGTGCTGGGAACTTTGAGCCGTGCAAAAATTAACACATCAGGTTTGATCAATGCATGTTCGACCGGGCAAACTGTTGAACTCTTCAATCTGGCTACTTTGGTACATTATGGCGTAGTGTGTTGGGTGAATCATGAATTAGCACGTTGTCTGAACCATTCCTAACCGTGGTGGCTCCATGACCACAGTTTAAATGCACTCACTAACCATTTGCTGCAAAAGGGTTAGCGGACTAACCATGTCTTAGCATGTTGTCTGAACAGGCCCATTTTGATCCTTATAAAAAGTGTTTTTATGCACCTGTGGACACTCATTTTTAGTAAAAACAACACAGAGACTTGTGGCACCTTAAAGACTATCACAACACTCTTTGTAGTTTTACTGCAACAGAGAAATACAGATACCCTTCATATTGAGCATTTGATCAGAGGGCTGTTCACACAACATGCTAACCCACACTCAGTGATTGAGGGTTGTTTTGAACCATGTTAGTTGAACCATGGGTTAGCGTGTTGTCTGAACGCAAAGTGGCTTGTTAACTGTGCAGTATGGATTATTTTCTCAAACAAGCCACCTTGAGAACCCATGGTTTGTTGTTGGGTGGTTAAGGGTGGTTAACAAGACACTGCATGGTTCACAAGCCACCCTGGCTGCGTTCAGACAACATGGCATGGTTCAAAACAACTCGCACTCATTCACTGAGTCTGGGTTGGCATGTATCTACCAGGTCATGGTGATGGACTTCATATTTCCCTTTGAACGTTATCACACGGGGGGAAATTGTGTTTCCTTACCATCGCTTCTCTGCACTTTCCCATTCTTCCTGGAGGGGAAAGAGGAAGTAAACAAAGACCATGTAGCCCATGCAGAGGCTGTTTTTATCGGGCCGCAGCACACTCCATTTCACACTCCAAAGTCAGATTAAAAGGGGTCTATTTTACTACGGAAAAATGAGAGGAAGGGTGCTGGAGTTGGGAGGCATCACCTAAAGGACACGCACCCATCCGTAAGTGGGCAGTAGCGAGCATGTGACAAAACGCTTGTCTGTTATTTCCTTTGAGGCTAATTGTTTATTCTCCTCCTCTTTTTCTTTATTTTCTACATCTAGCTAAATGTTATTAAAATGAATAAAGTGCATGTGTTTAAAAATGCCCTTTAAGAGCATTTTTACCCATGTTATTCAAAGCACCTAAGAATCTCCTGTGCATCTATCCGAACACAAGTGAATAGTGTTAATGCAGGACGGAAAGTGGTAAAGAAGCCCCTTGTAAACTCAGAATTTACAGCCTTTAAAAAGTCAAAGTACATTTTGATCAATCCAATATAAGTCTTCCTTTATTTTTGAAAATCTGATGAAAACCAGCAACAGTTTGTGTAGCAGCAGCTAGGGCTGCCTCTACTTTTATGCATTTCTCAGAAAATGGCGCATCGTTTACTTTGGCGTTTTCAAGATGGCAGCCCCTGGCTTGGTTCCATGATTAAATTACATTCACAGTTAAGAGGCCTTTTGCTGGACTGACATGACTTCTAAACAGTCCTTCCTGAGGCCAAGCCCAAAATTAACTTAAGCAAGTCCAGATGGAAGGGCTGGAAACCTCCGCCCTCCGGATGAATTTAATCAAGCAGAGATACATACAGTACACAGTACTTTGCTCAGGTACATAGGCGTGCCCAGCCCATTTCATTAGGGCATGCACCCAGGGAATTTTTTTAAGGCAAACATTTATTTTATTCATTTGTTTATTAAATGCTGTAGATATACTTACTGATGCCCTACCCTGCATTTGGCTTGCTGACCGCGGGGAGGGCCGTTGCAGCTGCTCAAGCAGAGGCCTAGTGGCTGAGAGGGGGTGGGCATGGCTCCTGGCAGAGAGGCTCCCAGCAGAGCAATTCCCTTCCGTTCCTGCCGCCGGGAGCAATGGTGGTGGTCTCTTGGAGGCAGGAGTTCTGTGGTACAGCAGTAGAGCAGCAAGAGGGCAGCTGGAGGGCTGTTCCCACTGCATCTGAATCCCCCTCTGGATCCCTACTCAGTGCCCCCTTCGATTCGGCGCTTATTGCTTGAGACATTAGGGTGTGCCTGGGCAAACACCTAGGGCACACCAAGGGCAGGCACCTGCGGCAAGGCTGCAGATGGTGGAGCCTTGTTACAATTTCCAATGGCTTCTCCATGCAAGCATAAATAAAGGAGCTGTCCAACTGCCCTCCCCCCCTGAACAGGAAAGCGTTGTTTGTTTTCTGTTGTCAACAGAAGGAATGGCAGCAATATTTTTTGGAGTGCCAGTAAATCAAAGATATGTACTCCATGAAACCCTGCAGTATCTCAGAGGACGGTGGGGTGCAAATTCTTAGACCATGCACTGCAACTGTTTGGAGCAAGGGGAGAGAATGTCTCAGGCTGAACTTAGGGTTCCCACTAGGGAATCCAGAGCACAATTCCTCTCTCACTTTGAATGCCACATCTTTATTTCATTAACTTGAAAAATGTATATCCCATCGTGTTTTTTGGGCCGCTCACAAAACGCCCCATTGCAAGCATTTTGCAAATGGGAGATCTGTGTCAGGTGAAAAATGAAAGATCTCTGGAAGGTGAAAAATAATATCAGTAGAACACTAAACAACCCTAAAGGAGGTTGAATCCTCCACAGCGAGTGACTTGCTAGCAGGGATGTATGAAAATTTCATTTCCATTAGTAAGACCAGAACTTGCCCCGTTCACATGCAAACTCATTTTGTGGGGAAAGCTTGTGATGCTTGTTTGTAAAATGCATACTTTAGAAAAATGTGTACTTTTAAAAAGCGCATTTTGGGGGGGGGGGTTGTTTGTTTTTTACTTTAGTCAATGAGGGGGAGTACACATTTGGGTGGGCACTTTAAACAAAATGCATAATTTAGAAAAATGTGTACGTTCCCTGTTCGAACGGGAGGGGGTGTCAAGAATACAAATCCACTTTGGTTGTAAGGCAACTCTGGCTGCATCTTTACGGTGTCCTTATAGTGTCGCCGCCGCCGCGGCAAGCGACACAACGTGCATTTGCGCTCCTTCCGCCCCTCTACATGGAAGGAGCGCCACGGCGGGCTTTTGTGCTGCCGCCGCCACGCCTGCCAAGCGGCAGTCTTACAAGGTAAGTTTTTTATTTGTTTTAAATTATTTTTTAAAATGGGGTGGAGAAGAAGGGAGGGAGGTCTGTGGATGGGCAGAGGTGGTGCAGCAAGTGTATGGCTCGCTGGTCAACCCCCTTCCCTGCCCATCCCATGGTGACCAATGAGTGGTCGCCATAGACTGGGAAGGCCTCCCAGAAGCTCCGGAGCAACAGCGACAGATGGCAAAAGCCATAGTCGCGTCGCTCAAACCTAAAAAAAGTCGGGCTAAATGCCCGACTTTTTTAGTGCGGAGCTTTGGGGCTTTGCCCCTGGATGGCTTTGGATTGGCAGCAGCATCATGTAATCCACCTGCCACCACTCCGAAGCCACCATGAAAGAAAGTGGCCATCTAGAGCTAGAGGTACCCTCTGTTTTATTGAGCGTAATGCAGCTGCATGGAGAGGTCCTTACAGACAAAGAACTTCTCAGCTGGCCGTATGAAAAGCAGGTATATTTGTACATCTTAGCATCTGAACTAATTAGCAGTTGGTAGAATTCTGAAGCAAAGCAAAGACGGATCAAAGGAAACTTCTTCATTATACCTTATCAACAGGTCGCCCATAACTCTCCTACCAATGTCAGACTGACCTGGATGATCAGGGTCTTGACAGAAATTCCAATTAAGCATTATAGCACATTCAGGCACATACATCATTCCAATCCCATCATGCAGTTCACTTGCAAGAACCAAACTACATACAGAGGCCTACATACAGAACAGGTATATCAAGGCTTGTGGCTCTGCTTTCTTAAGGGGGAGAGCTCACAGCTGGGAGGGTCAATAAGGTGAAGCTGAGAGAACCTCAGCGAGCTCCAGTCTCGCTGATTCGCCCATCTCTGCTCGCTACCCCAGCTGCGTTTTCAGCAATGCACGTTAAGGGATGAGCTGTCTAGAGATGCCCATAGGTGCTCTTCTCTCTCAAAGCATTTAATTTGAATCCCGAACAGGGGCGGCCCTACCATTAGACAAAGTGAGGCAGCTGCCTCAGGCAACAAATGCTGAGAGGTGGCCGCAAAGTGTTGGAGGAGAGAATTGTGTGCCACACGGCCTTCCCTACACCCCCTGAGCTAACCTGCTGCCTTCAGGTGCGGGTGTACCATCGTCGGTGTTGAAGAAAGATGTTCAGTCTTGAAGAAAGGCTTTTGTACATGGGATGGGAGGGGGTGGCATTTTGTTGTTCACCTCAGGCAGCAAAAGGTCTCAGGACAGATTTGACTTGCTTGGTAAGGCGGGCTGAGGTGCAGATGAAGCACAGCCTCCCCGGCTATTTCTGCCCTTGTTTCTGGCCACGTCCCCGACCCCAGAAGGAGGCCCCCTTTCGTTGCAGGCCTCTGGCCTGACCACCAACGCAAAGCCAATCTGGTTTGGCTGCCAAAACGGAGCTCAGTGGAGCAGAGAGTTGGCCTGTGCAGAAACAGAACCTTCCACGCCAATAAAAGTTGCATCTGCTTTCGAGAAGTCAACTAAGGTCACATCAACGAACGTAACCTGGCATCAGCGTTGTTCCCTCTCCCTCTCTGGGAACCAGGAATTCTGGGAGAGTGATGTGGGACCTCTGGCAGAATGTTCTCAGCACTGTAACCAAACTACAACTCTTGGTGCGGATGAAGCCAGCAGCAAAGCCCAGCTAAAGCAATCTATTTATTTAAAAAACCACGTGAGTTTGTAGCTTAAACACACCGTGCCCTTCTCAGGTGGAGAAAACACCAGCCACAGAGCTCTGCTCATTTGACAAGTGGAACAAAAGAGAGCCAGTATTGCTGGGCCAAAGAAGGAATAGATTGGAGGCATCCTATGGGGATGGGTGGCTTTGTCTTCCAAGCGTCTCATTGGGCGGAGCCTACGGCTTCCTGATAGGCTCCTGCAGCTATAAGGAAAGGAGGCCTCACTCAGGGTTGGAGCACATGCTTTGCACAGTGGAGGTCCCAGGATCAGTTGATGGCTTCTCCAGGAAGGCCGAGGAAAGAATCCCGAGGGGCTAGTCAGTGTTGATAATACTGGGCTCGATGGACTCAGGTCTGTCTAAGGCAGCTTCCTAGGTTCCTAGCTACAGCTTGCCTCATCCTTACCAAGTGCCTGTTGGCCAGGCTGTTAACAAACCACCCAGAACCCATGGGCTGTTTTAGAGTTCTGGGGTGTTAACCACAGAGCAAGCCACCTTGGTTGGTTCGGAAGACACGCCAAGGGTCACGAAGCAAATCAGGCCAGCACACAATTGGCATATGCGGCATGGCTGGCAGGCCACCATGGGGATTGTGTGAACTGGCCCGTTGAGTTCAGTGGACCTTACACCCAGTGTAGTGTGGATGGGATGACAGCCAGTGTAGTGGTTGTCATATGAAGAAACCCTTCTTTATGATGGCTTCATGTGTATCAGATTTGGGTCTTTCTTGGCAAGCTCTGGACACCTTTACTTCGTCCTTTGCTTTGAGGCACATGAGATCATCCTTTGTTCTTCTCATACTGGGTCTTTCTGCATTGACTATGGCTCCTTTAGATGGAGTCAAATGGCGACCAGGTGATGATTTGTAATTAAAAACGTCCCCTCTCCACAAAGTTGAGCCATCTAGTGGCTATATTATCTCCCGTAGTAATTTTAAATAGTGCATTATCTCTGATTTTTTTAAAAGTGGAGATTACCAGGGGAAAGTGTGGGATACATCCTGGAGGCTGACGTCAACACATAAAGCACCCTCAAACCTCCGCGAGTGGCCAATCGTGAGCATGCAATGAATCGCTCGTGTAGAGAAGCTCATGGTGTGTGTTCAGGCTCTGAAATGGATGGCACGATCCTTGCTCTACCAAGTGTTAATCTGGGCCCTGTGTTGTTGTCAGTCTCCTCCAGGAATTGTTCAGGAGGCCATTGCAGTGGCTGTCAAAAATGGCTACCGGCTCATCGACTGCGCTTACTTTTATGACAACGAGGGGGCCATTGGCGAGGGACTCCATAAGGTGCTGAAGGAGGGGCACGTGAAGAGAGAGGATCTGTTTATCATCAGCAAGGTGAGTTGCATGATCTCCTTCCGCTCTGCAGCCCCTCTCACCAGTCCCCAAGGAATGGATTGGACAGGGTGGGATGAAAAGAAGTACTCTTGCTACTCCAGAGTGTGGGAACCAAAAGTGGCATGGACGTTCACTTGAGTGGCAGTAGCAGGAGATGGTCAGGGTATGTTTGCCCAATGCCGCAAAGGATGGTCATGTGACTGAGGCCCAAACGACATGTGGTGCTCACTCGAGAATGCCTAAGTCAATGGGGCAGGATCTGTGGCTTCAACTGGAATCCACCCCGGGTTTCAGTCAGAACCAGTCAAACTCTAAAGGAGAAGCACTTTGGAGAGATCCTTTAGAGCTCCGGCTGGTTCTGACTGAAACCTGGAGTGGATTCACAGCCCCGCCGACATCAGAGCCACCAGCCTCCACTGGAAGGAAAAGAACATCTTGAGCAGATGATTGGCCAGCTGAAAAGCCTGCAATTGCATGTCACATGCAGTGTGGGCCTGTGCTGATTCGGGGGCCATTGGGGGCCATTTCCTGGTACAGCCACAGATCCTGCCCCATTCGCTCAGGCATGCCATTTAGCAGACCCAGGTAAAAATCTGGCATCGTAACATTTTGTGCCGTGGGTTCATTTACGGGTAAACAGACTGATCCAGAAATGGGTGGTGGTGGTAAGGAGACCAGCAGGCAGTTTTCCCCAAAGCCTTGGAGACCCCCTCTCCATCCAAGCTGCCCCCCTATTGCTTCCATGCCCTCCCCAACTCAGATGTGGGGAGACATGACTTGGGCGCATTCTGTTACGCTCAGGGTGGGTGGAGGAAGTGCAGAGAGGCATTTTTCTCCCTTTCCTAACCCCAGAATTGCGGCTCATCCAGGGGTGCTGATTGGCAGAAGATTTAAGACAGGTGAAAGGAAGGACAATACATAGTTAAAGTATGGAATTTGCTAGCTCAAGGTGGAAGTGCTGGTCTATCGCTGGCTGCTAGTCATGATAGCTATTAGGGCTGTGAACAGCCCCCCCAATCCAGTCTGGATCTGGATCCGGACAAACTGGATCAGGCCTGATCCAGACCGGATCGGATCTCCCTCGATCTGGTCCAGGTCTCCTGAGTGAGATCCAGAGACCATCCTTTTCTCCATAGGCTTGCAAGTCTATGGGGAACAGGACTCACCGCCCTCCCCCCACTCTCCCTGCTTACCTGCTGCCTCCTCACCGCCACCGCCGTCTGCTGCTGCCGCTGCTTCTGCTCTACTGAGAACCAAGTGATGAGGCCTGGTTCTCAGTAGAGTGGAAGCAGCAATGGCCAGTAGATGGCAGCGGCAGACGGTGGCGGCAACGAGGAGGCAGCAGATAAGGGAGAGTGGGGGGAGGGTGGTGTGTCCAATGGACTCACCGCTGGCCTGGTGTCCCTGGAAGGCCAATGGACCCCGGATCTCCGGATCAATCTGGAACTATCCGATCCGGAACGCTCCAGGCCTCCCCCGATCCAGTTTGGATCCAGATCCGGGAGGTCCAGATCACCCCGATCTGCTTTGGATTTGGGATCCGGATCTGTTTCCAGCTCTAATGGCTATAGACTGCCTCCTGGATCAGGGGCAGCATGCTGAAGAGCAGCAATATGAGAAGGCCATTGCCTCGTGCCCTGCTTGTGGGCTTGTCAGAGGAAGCTGGCTGAGAAACAGGCGCCTGGACAAGATGGGAGGCCTGGGGGGGATCCAGCAGGGCTCTTCTTCTGTTTAACCCCACTGCCCAGCTTCTCTAGAATCTTCTTCTCTTCGCAGCTGTGGAATAGCTTCCATGCTCCTGAAGATGTGAAACCAGCCCTCTTGGAAACCCTGCGGCTGTTAAAACAGGATTATCTGGATATGTACCTAATGCATTCTCCAATGGGCATCAAGGTAAAATGGACGAGTTAGTTCAGATCTTGAGGATCCTTCTTTGGGTACAGATATGTCCATTGAGAGGGTTGGCCAAACCTCTTGAAACTCTCTGGGCTTCTCTACATGTAGCAAAAAAACCAGGCAGCCTTACCAGGGCTTTAACTTCCAGAGCCTTTGCAGGTTTAAGGATTGGCGCCACACACACGCTCCCCCCACCTTGTCTTTGCTGGTTATGTCCCATATGTTTCAAAGTTATCGTAGCACAAAACATCGTCCCTGGAACAACCACTCCCCTTTCGGAAGAGGCAGTCGCTGGCTGAGTGGCAGGCATTTACCCATCACTTGGGCACACCCTAATTCCAGCTGCATCCCTCCACTTTGTCACTGCTGGTGTGGCCAGCCTCCTCCCAGCTTCCCGCCGGCTTAACACAACCGCCGGGTCGCTCACTGTGTGAGCAGATGAGGGCCAGATTGAAATGCTTCTTTTTGCCCGAGCATTTTAACATTCTGCCGTCTTACCATTTGACATGTAATTCATGTTTCAACTGAATCAATTGTTGTGTTTTCGTTTGGGTTGCTGGTTTAAGAGTTGCTGCTTTAAATAGTCTTTTAATATATGTTTTTTAAAAAAAAAATTGGGTTTGTTTTTAAGGTTGTGTACCCCATCCTGGGATCCTTTGTGGATGAAAAGCCATTTATAAATGTTAGAAATAATACACAAAGAAATGTTATCCCAGCCGGCTGCACATCCTGTGCTGATGTTGGCCTTCATCTTCGCCGTGCCTCTGTGAGAGTTCCAAGGGGTTGTGTTGGAGCCAGAGGGTAGGGGCCATGGGGCTAGGGTCTCTCTTCCTGGAGCCCGGCCTCACTGGCCCCAGCCTGAATATGGCCCAGCTGTGGCCCCTAAACCCAGTCAGGAGGGGGGGATGTAGTGAATATATTTGACTGTGCAGTGGGAATCAGTCAGGATTCAGCCAGTAAAGACCTGGGGAAATTGCTGGCTCTTTTCACTTGCCTCTGGAAACTCAGCGCAGGTGCTTAACACTTTGAGATAAGGAATTGCTGGATATCAAGTGTGTCTGGAATCGCCACTTCCTCATCTGGACACCTTGATTTGGGGTCATACTCTGTGGGTCTTCAGACATCAGGGAAATGGCCTCCGCACTTACCCAAGGGGCATTTTCATCTACTAATTCATCTCCCCATGTCCTGAGCCCTGACATAAATTGCCCCCGGCTCTGCCAGGTTCAGAACGGGGATGTTGGGCTAGTCACCATGGACCGGAATTGGGGCCAAGAGCAGCAGCGACACAGGCCGCCACGTCATAGGCAGATCCGCTCTGTGGAGCACTGTCGGTTCTCCTACACACGTGTCATGGGAATGAACAGGATCTGTGCCAGGGCCTGGTAGTCCCATCGCAGATGTCTCTTTTGCGCCACAAGATCTGCGCGGGAGAGCCAATTTGTGCCCCGTGTCCAGGAGTGGGACACAGGCGCCACTCAGAGGAAGCGAAATGACCCTCTCTGTCTCTCTCCTGTAGAATGTCAAGGGAGACCTCTTGCCACAGAAGGATGGGAAAGTCCTAATGTGCGACGTTGACTACGTGGACACATGGAAGGTAAGAGAGGAAGGATGGGCAGGAAATCAATGTCACAGCTCAGAGGTGTGGGTCATAGGCCACTCGTCATTCTCTGGGATTGTAGCAAACCTGTCGGCGCATCGTTGAGTTTGGGGTCCCAGCAGAGGGGGTGCACAGCACATTTCATTAGGGTGGACACCCAGGGAATTTTATTTTTTTTAAAGGCAATCATTTACTCAATCCTAAAGGACATTTTTAATTAATTTATTTATTAAACACTGCAGACAGTGATGCCCTACTCCTGACTTGCCTGACCACATGAGGACCTTTGCAGGTGGGGGGGGGGGGTATGAGGAGACTCTCCTCAAGCCCCAGCACTGGCCTCTTTGAAGTGTGGCTCCCAGCAAAGAGGCTCTCAGCAGAGTTATTCCTTTTTGCTCCTGCGTCCGGGAGCAATGGAATGCTGTCAGGAGCAGTGGCAACGGAGCAGCCGGAAGGCCATTCCCGCTGTGTCTGGATCCCCCTCTGGATCCCTACTCAATGGCCCCCTCAATTTGGTGCTCATTGCTTGAGATATTAGGGCATGCCTGGGCACACCCAGCACACCCCTTGTGCATGCCTGTGGGTCCCTGTGCAGCAAGATTGACAGCTGCAGCGGCCCCTTTCCCCCCACGCTGTCCCTGACTCCCAGTTTCTTGGCACGCCATGAGGAGTCTGTCCAGGCAAGCGCTTCAGGCCAGCCAGCCACTTTTCAGCTCTTGGGACTTCACTTTTCTTGCAGGCGATGGAGAATCTGGTGGATGAAGGCCTGGTCAGGGGCATCGGAGTGGCCAACTTCAATCAGTGCCAGCTGGAGAGGCTGCTTTCTGTGGCCAGAGTTAAGCCGGATGTCCTCCAGGTATTGTCTCGGTTCTCCTCCTCCCCTCCTTTCTGTGGGACATGTAAATATGGCTTCTAACGTGAGAGGGACTGGAGGCAATAGCAGACAGCCTTGGCCCTGGGTTCAAATCCCCACTCGTACATAGAGAGACAGTGTGGCACAGTGGCTAGAGTGCTGGACTGGGACTCCGGAGACCCAGCTTCTATTCCTCACTGGGGAACTTTGAATCAGTCACTGACTCTCAGCCAAACCTACCTCACAGGGTTGTTGTGAGGACAAAATGGAGAGGAGGGGGACCCTGTAAGCTGCCGTGGGTTCCTTGCAAGAGGAGAAAAGGCAGGATATAGAAGCAATAATAATAAATAAAACTAGATGCTCTTGTCGGTCCAAGGTTGGGTTCTCAGCACCGGCTCCCTGCCTGAACATCCGCACATGAGAAACTGCCTTCCTGGTTCACAGCAAGGCGCCACCTTGTTTGGCATTGAGTTTTGTCTGCTGCCTCAGGGGAGCTCACAACCTGTAGTGTAACTATGGTGGGGTGCTGAGCGGGGGCACCGCCTCCCTCCCAGGGAGGCAAAATAGGCATCAACCACCACGCAGTGAGATTGGCTGACAAAAATGCCAGGGAAGCCTGTCAATCTTTTCTTTTCGGGATGGAAGAAATAAGCACGTTCTCAAGCTGGGGAAAGAAAAACCAGGCATTTACGGGGCTTGGCAAGGGCAGCTGGCCAGACAGAGGGGCATCCGTTGCAGCTTTTCATTGGCTCTGGGTTTCACACAGTAAAGCAGCCACTGAATAGGATTGCTACACTGAAAGACTGTTGCATTGGATCGCAGCAGCTTGCAGGGTCTTTTCTTTTCTGAGCAGGGGGCACTTTAATCAGCGTGGCCTACGGAGCTCTTCTCAAGCCGTTCATTATCAGCTGCCTAGAACAGATCCACCCTCTGGCTTGCCTACCTCCATCCGGTGCCCCATTCATTACCTTTGTAATGACCTTCAGCCTCTTTTGGAACTGCTTTGCCTATTGCAAGATAATCAGTCTCCTCTGTGCTTCCTTTGGTATAATCTAGAGTGTCTCTTTCCTCGCCAGGTGGAACGTCACGTATACCAGACCCAGTGCCAGCTGATCCCCTTCACCAAGTCCAAGGGCATGGCCTTCATAGGATACAGCCCCCTGACATCGCCAAAGCGTCCTTTGTAAGATGCCACAGTTTGGATCCCAAAGGGCCCTGGTTCTGTTGTGAAGAAGGTTTACACATGTCCCACATCCCTCCCACGGGGAAGGCAGGGCCCAGCCGGCCCTCGGAGGAATCTGCCTCTTCCCCGTCCGCTCTGATTGTCCCTGCTGCTTTTTTCTGCTGCTTGCAGTGGCTGCTGGTGCACCACAGCCGGCCACCACATTCCCTCAGCATCCAGAGTGCCTGTCCGGTTTTATAAGGGAACGTGATAACCAGGACTGGGTACCAGCAGCCTTCACATGTGACATGCCCCTGGGGTAACGGCTCCGGGGTGAGGCAAACTCCAATTGCGTAGAGCTACTGTGATCAACATGACGTTGTAGTGGTGTGTGCATTGACTAGTATTCTCAAGTGTGTGTGTGTGTGTGTGTGGGAGAGCGGTTGTGAGTGTGGTGTGTGTGCGTTTTGCCTGGGCTGCTTTGTGCACCGGAGGGGGGGGGGAGGTCTGGCTGTGTGATGTGGGTGGGTACTTTGGCTGTGAGGGTGTCTCTCTTTCCCTGAGCATCAATGGGTCCTTTGTCGTGCTTTGTCGAGACAAATATAGCATTTGGGCCTCTGGCTCCACCTCTGCCTTCTACTCTGTTTTTTGGCCAATTTACTTGCCTCTCTTAGCCTCAACAGTTTGCCTTCTGTGAAATGGGTGCAGGAGCATAAAACTGGGAGGCTCAAAAGACTGGTTTTGTATTTTGGAGCTTTGGCCCTACTTCCGTCTTGTGTCTAGGCTCTTGCGCAAGTTACTTACTTTTTAGCCTCAGCACTTTGCCTTCTGGTAGGGTGACCAACTGCCAGGATTTTCCCGGATTTGTCCTGGTTTTTGTTCTATCCTGGGTTTCCGGGGGGATTTTCTGTAATTTTCCATAAAGTCCTGGAATAACACATTTTCTCCTTTAAGACCGCCATTAGTGTGGCGGGGGGGGGGGGAAATGACGTGCTTTCCGGAGTGCCCTATTGGAGCAGTGGGAGGGGGGGCAAGAATGACATGCTTTCCCCTCCTCCTCTCCCATCGATTGGAGTGGAGGAGGGGAAAGCGTGCTTTCTGGGGCCTCTGGAAAGCATGTCATTCACAACCGGCATGCTAATGGCAGCTGACAGTAGCGTGGCAGGGAGAATGATGTGTTTTCCTGACTCCCCACTGGGTGCCCTCTGTTTTGGCTTCCCCAATATGGTCTCCATACCTTTTGGGAAATGACTGTTTTGTGAGGGCAGTCATTATATGAATGATGAAACACCCCCTCATGACAGCCATTTTGTAAGAGCACAGATCTCTTTGGCAGCCATTTTGTAACAGCACACAGGCCAGATCTACACCAAGCAGGACATGACACTTTCAAAACATTTTGAAAACTGTATATGGAGTTTGTTCTGCGCCCCAACAGTTGTCACTACCATTATAAAACGTTTTGAAGCAGTTAGGGTGACCAGATAAAATCCAGGTCAGGGCTCATGTCACTTTAACAGTTGTAGAGACAAGGGAATTTCAGCCAGTGTCCTTTGTATGCAATTAGTTCCTGGTGATCTTCCCTCTTCATCACAGCAGTTAAAGTTGCAGGGGCCCTGCCTTCTTTTGTATATGGTCGCTCTAGTATAGTGCCTGCACCTCTAACTGTTGTGATGAAGAGGGGATTTCACCAGGAACTAATTGCATACAAATGACACTGGCTGAAATTCCCTTTTCTCTACAACTGTTAAAGTGACATGAGCCCTGACCTGGATTTTATCTGGTCAGCCTAGAAGCAGTAGTGTAGATCCTGCCACAGCCTCAAAATTGCAAATGTGCCCTGTGCTCCAAAAAAGCTGGGAATCCCTGCACTAACATATAAAGGGTACTAAAATCAGAAGCACAGTGCAGTCAAGTGATATTTTTGTTTATTATACCTCTGTCTTTAACACAAATAATCAGTTGACTAGTTTTAAATAAATGTGCATATTACCAAAAACCCCAGTAGAGGTAATGGGCAACTTTTTGAGAGACTGAAGGAAGTAGAAACTAAAGTTACTGTTAATTTGTTAGGCCTCTAAGAGGCCTCATTTCCTCTTTCATTTCTTGTTACAGTAACTCACTGTCTGGAACCAAAATAGCCTAAAATTCAGCCTGTCAATTAGGAGTTGTTCTCTCCAATTTAAATTGGTTCTCCAGATCAATCAGATAAAGCGTGGGTTGTTTAATCCGTGGCTTAGAAGTAATTCAGTGGAAGTTGTTTGGTTTGAAAGCCTCTACAACTGTTTCCCCCTTTAGCCCTCCAGGCAAACTGGATCCTAAAAATGCCATGGAGGACCCTGTGGTGAAGGAGATCGCTAAGAAACATGGGAAATCGCCTGCACAGGTACAGCGACACGCACAAACACACAGCGCTTTTCCTGCTCTCCCTTTCCCCTGAGAGTATATGGAGGTGGTGGTGGTGTCATCGGCTGCTAGTGAAAACCTGCCGACTATCCAAAGATTTTTTTGGCAATTTATCTGCTTGCATCTGCAAATTCGCTCGAGAACTCTAGGGCTTCACAGGTGTTAGAAACAACAAACGATTCGAAAAATTCACCTTAAAAAAACAACTCCCACTCAACCCTCTCCCCCCACCCTTCAGAAGGCCTCTTCTGAGCCTCCTAGTAGTAGTAGTAGTAGTAGTAGTAGTAGTATTTGCATGAAGCTGTCTGGGTGTTTTACATAAGATTAAAACACTTAAAAACAATATACAAAAATTAAAACTGCAAAAAACATACAATATACACATACATTTAAAACCACTATAATAACTTTAAAAGCTGTAAGCCTAAAAAACAAAACAGACCCAGGCTCATCAGATATTGCTAAATGCCTGAGAGCAGAGGAAAGTCTTGACCTGGTACCAAAAAGTTAACAATGTTGGCGCCAGGTGGGCCTCGTTGTGGAGCTCATTCCACAATTGGGGGGCCACCACAGAGAAGGCCTTCTCCCTAATAAACAGTTTTTTTAGTGAGTTGGGCTGATGGCTTTGGTGAACCTCCAGATGGGCCCTACAAGTCAGCCTTCCAACTGTTTTGGACTACACCTCCCAACATGGCTTACTACTACCCATGCTCACTGGGGCTGATGGAGTTGGTCCCTAACATTTAGAGGGCACCAGGTTGGGGAAGGCTGTTCTAGGTCACCTCCCTTTGTGCCTTAACTTTGTACATTGGTAAGGAAAGGTCTCTCCCTGTGTGATCTAAGGATGGGCAAGGGTTATAGCTCTTTAGTTTAGTCTCTGGCATTTCCATTTAAAAAGATCTCAGAAAAGGCCCTCTTCTTAGTAGTCGCCCACCTCACTTCTTTTGGCAGCGGTTCCCAAAGAAAGATGGCTGAGAACAATCCTAGGGTCCAGGCAGGTACATATGGGAGAAGACCTGGCTCCAAAGCCTTTAGGGCTTTGAATGTTAATACCAGCACTGAATCGGGTTCAGACATGGATGGGAGCCAGTGGAGATGGAAAAGTACTGGTCTAATATGTTCACTTTGGCCAATACCCGTTATCAATCTTGCTACCCTATCTTGGACCAGCTGAAGTTCCTGGGTTTGGACAAGTGCAGACTCCCAAGTATTACTGTTGAGTGTCAGGTGCTTCGTAGACAATTCACAGGGCTGGCCCTGTGAATTGTAGACTGAAGACTTGGCAATTTGTCATGAGAAAATGTATCTCTGCTTCTCTGTTATGTGCTTATCTCAAATGGTAGGCCGAAGGCCTTGAAGATTCTCTGGGAATTAAACTATGTTTTGCAAAGGTGGGGGCTATCTTCCTCACACTGTGGCGTCATCAGAAGAGGTTGAACCGTGCCGCCCTGTTGGCACGTGAGTTTAGATTACAGGCCTGAAGCCCTGTCTATCAAAGTAGCTTAGAATTGCCCAGCCTCCACACTATATTACCTTTGTCCTGAGAGTAATTCCTTTGCTAGGAATTATCTCGTCTATCTTCTTGCTCTGCTGCTGCTGTGAGTTACTATCTGATTTGGAATTGTGAGATGCACTCTATTAGGGTGACCATATTTTGGAAACCAAAAAGGAGGACAACATGGCCGCCCCAAGGGGGCGTGCCCACCAACATGGCCAGCCTCCAAGGGGGCGTGCCCACCAACATGGCCGGCCTCCAAGGGGGCGTGACCACCAACATGGCCAGCCCCCAAAGGGACGTGCCCACCCAAAGATGGCCTTCGTCACATGTCTGATTTCACAGCACACAATTAAGACAAACCTGTTCTGCATAACATCTTCATGTTAAAATCACTGAGACATTCAGTGTATCTGAAATTAACTTCACTCCTACTTTTGTAGCTTTTGCTGTACTTTAAAGCTTTTGCTATACTTTGTGTGATACAGTCTCCTTTTCCCTCACATATCTTTTCTGACTGCAAATCCTTCACTGGATGACCGTAGTCTCACCTTTCCTAACATTTAACACTCTTTCCTCATCACCTTTCTCATATCCATACTCACAGATTCAGCACTAAACAAATGAAGCAGTTGACAAGTGCAGAAAAATCTAGTACAGGAAAATCTAGTACAATAAATGAGTAATGTAGCATTCAGAAAGAGTATAAAATACTATTACCCTACAAACAGTCATGGAACAAAATGGACTAAAGGCTTGTAGCAGTTATTTCTCACTAGCATCTCTTAACTTGTTTCAACTTCTGGTTTATCAGTGAGAAACTAATCTAAAAATGTGTCATTATATCTCTGGTTCATTAGCCATGTAAACAAGCCCATGGTCAGTAGAGGTACAAAGAAAGGCCAGAACAGATGCCCATTATCACAATGCTAGACAAAGATCTTTCCCTCCTTTTATCCAAATGTCTCCTGAATTTACACTGCCTCAGTGTGCAGAGAACAGAAATCCCAATCAGAGAGTTTAATACTTTACCCAAAGAAAACTGAGTAGCAGATAACTCAGAAGCTATCATCTCCCTATGTCCTATCATACAATGCTATCCTATGACAACTCAGGAATAAGTCCTGTTGACTTCAATAAACCGTACTCCCAGATACATATGGGATTGCAGCTTCTTCACATTTGTTCACCTTAATATAGCAAGTGCAAGCCCCTCCTGTCAAGGAAAACTGTGCACTCACCAGAACCCGGCCTCGTGGATCATGCAACCAGCAGATGCTCTCAGAACGATGCTTTCAGAGCCTAGGAGTCCCAGACACAGTCAAACAAGACAAGACAAGCCACACTATGCACTCATATATTATCTTGCTGGGACAGAACAATTCTGGGACAAGGCAACACTTTGCTATCAACCAGACATAACAGTCATAAACAAAAATGAAAAACACACTACTTCATTGACATAGCACTACATAATGACACAAACGTTGCATTAAAGGAAGAGGGAAAGAGAAAACTATACACCACTGGCTATGTAAGTTAAAGAACTATGGTAACAGGAAAAAAGTTACAATTATTCCATTAGTTAGAGTGATTATGGAAAGGAGGACAGGGATCCTGTATCTTTAATAGCTGTATTGAAAAGGGAATTTCAGCAAGTATCATTTGTATGCATGCAGCATCTGGTGATATTCCCTCTACATTACAACAGTTAAAGCTGCAGGAGCCCATCCTAGCATGACCAGATACTAAAGAAGGCAGACATACACACCCCAGGAAAGATCAGCAGTAGCAGCATCCACGCACACCTCATGCTCACTAAAGGCAATAAAAATTAAAATTTACATACCCCTGCACACTTGCCCAAAGTGGGGGAAAACTCCACATCCTCCTGAAAGCAATTTAAACAACAACAACCTCCACACACACACTTAACTGGAAGAGGGGATAAAAATCCACCCCCACGCTCTCCAAAGGCAAAATAATAATGACAATATTAATAATAAACCACCCACACAATGCAAAATAAAACAAAAACATGCACACACCCATTGCAATAAAATAATATTAAAAATACAACACTCACCCACATACCCACCCAAGGAAAAATAATAAAAATCCAGACAAGCACCAAGGCAAAAAACAACCAACAGAACAAATACACACACTCACCAAGACTGAAAATACAATAAATATCCACACACACCAGCATACTCACCCATGGCAAACCTAATAATAATTTTAAAACACACACACATGCACCACCCCAATTAATTCATCAAAATATATCAAAAATATTAAAGAAAAGTTCACTAAACAGTAGCAGCACCCAACGATAAATGAAATCACATCCAGGCAGCCCCAGCCCCGAGTGCCAGGCCAGGCTAAGACGCCTGCACTCCCGACTGGGCCAGGCCACCCCATGGGCTTGAAGTCCAGCGTGTCATACTCCAGGCCAGGCCAGACTGCCCCACACCCGGCCAGGAATGCCCCAGGACACCGGGTGAGGATGCTCCCCCACTGCGCCGCCCCATGGGTCACACTGGGTCAGGCTGCACTGGGTCAGGCTGCACTGTGCCAAGCTGTGCTGCCCGCACGCCATGCCAACTTGCGCGCCGTGCCAGGCCGTGCCACCCTGCACTGGCCCAGCACCCGTCCACCCCGCTTTCGCCTCGTCAACCCCACGCCCGCCCATCTCGCATGACCTGCACACTTGCCCGCCGCACCCTATGCCCGCCCCACCCACCCCGCAACCAGCAGCTGTGCACCCCACAACCACTCCACCTGCCTCACCTGCAGTTTGCCTGCCCACCCCGCACTCCACCCCCGCGCACCCGCTAGCCTCGCCCCACGCCCACCCCACAACTGCACACCCCACAACCGCACACCCCACAACTGCCTCATCCCACCCCACAACCCACTTGCCCCACCTGCACTGTACTCACCCCGCGCCCACCTACCTAGGGTAGGCTGACCATCTGAAAAGGAGGACAGGGCTCCTGTAACTTTAACAGTTGTAGAGAAAAGGGAATTTCAGCCAGTGTCATTTGTATGCAATTAGTTCCTGGTGAAATTCCCTCTTCATCACAAAGTTGCAGGGGGCCTGCCTTCTTTTGTATATGGTAGGGTGACCATATGAAAAGGAAGACAGGGCTCCTGTAACTTTTAACAGTTGCGTAGAGAAGGGAATTTCAGCTGGTGTCCTTTGTATGCATGCAGCACCTGGTGAAATTCCCTCTTCATCACTGCAGTTAAAGCTGCAGAAGCCCTGCCCGCTTTTGTACCTGGTCACTCTAGTATAGCTCCTGCAGCTTTAACTACAGTGATGAAGAGGGAATTTCACCAGGTGCTGCATGCATACAAAGGACACCAGCTGAAATTCCCTTCTCTACGCAACTGTTAAAAGTTACAGGAGCCCTGTCTTCCTTTTCATATGGTCACCCTAATTTAAATGGAATTTGCTTCTTTCCATGCACTTAAGCATGCTTAAGGAGTGTTCCTTAAGCATGCTTAAGTGCATGGAAAGAAGCAAATTCCATTTAAATTAGGGTGACCATATGAAAAGGAAGACAGGGCTCCTGTAACTTTTAACAGTTGCGTAGAGAAGGGAATTTCAGCTGGTGTCCTTTGTATGCATGCAGCACCTGGTGAAATTCCCTCTTCATCACTGTAGTTAAAGCTGCAGGAGCTATACTAGAGTGACCAGGTACAAAAGCGGGCAGGGCTCCTGCAGCTTTAACTGCAGTGATGAAGAGGGAATTTCACCAGGTGCTGCATGCATACAAAGGACACCAGCTGAAATTCCCTTCTCTACGCAACTGCTAAAAGTTACAGGAGCCCTGTCCTCCTTGGTCACCCTAAGGAAGCCCCAGCAGGTGCCCCGCGCCCCTGCGCTGCCCCCCCGCCGTGCGCCTCCGTGCCGCCCCCCCGCCCCGCGCCCCCGCATGGCACCCCCACCCGCCTCTCGCCCCCGCGCCTCCTCCACACCCGCCGTGCGCACCCCCGCCGCCCCCCGCCGCACGCACCCGCGCGGCCCCCCCACCCGCCGCGAGCACCTGCACCACCTGCACCGCCCGCCCCGCCGTGAGCCCCCGCGCCGCCCCCCGCCGCGAGCCCCCGCACGGCACCCCCACCCGCCCCGCGCCCCCGCGCCTCCCCCCCATCCGCCGCGAGCACCAGCACCGCCCCCCCCGCCGTGAGCACCCGCGCCACCCCCCCGCCGCGAGCACCCGCCCCGCCCCCCCGCCGTGAGCACCCGCCCCGCCGCCCCCCACCCACCGCGAGCACCCGCGCCGCCCCCCCCACCCCCCACGCGCTCCTTACCTGCTGCTGCTGGGGCGTCCGTTTCCCTCCGTGCTTGGAATCTACTGAGAAACAGGCTTCTTGGCCTGTCTCTCAGCAGTGCGCCGAGTGATGACGTCATCACCTGGCGCGCTACTGAGGGATAGGCCGCGAAGCCTGTTTCTCAGTAGATTCCGAGCACCGGTGGTAAGCCCCAGCAGGTAAGTGCCCCGCGCCCCCGCGCCGCCCCCCCCGCCGTGCACCCCCGCGCCGCCCCCCCGCTCCGCGCCCCCGTGCCTCCCCCACACCCGCCACGCGCACCCGCCGCGAGCACCCGCACGGCCCCCCCACCCGCCGCGAGCACCTGCACCACCTGCACCGCCCGCCCCGCCGCGAGCCCCCGCGCCGCCCCCCGCCGCGAGCCCCCGCACGGCACCCCCACCCGCCCCGCACCCCCGCGCCTCCCCCCCACCCGCCGCGAGCACCAGCACCGCCCCCCCGCCGCGAGCACCCGCGCCACCCCCCGCCGCGAGCACCCGCCCCGCCCCCCCGCCGTGAGCACCCGCCCCGCCGCCCCCCACCCACCGCGAGCACCCGCGCCACCCCCCCACCCCCCACGCGCTCCTTACCTGCTGCTGCTGGGGCGTCCGTTTCCCTCCGTGCTTGGAATCTACTGAGAAACAGGCTTCTTGGCCTGTCTCTCAGCAGTGCGCCGAGTGATGACGTCATCACCCGGCGCGCTACTGAGGGATAGGCCGCGAAGCCTGTTTCTCAGTAGATTCCGAGCACCGGTGGGAAGCCCCAGCAGGTAAGTGCCCCGCGCCCCCGTGCCGCCCCCCCCCGCCGTGCACCCCCGCGCCGCCCCCCCCGCTCCGCGCCCCCGTGCCTCCCCCACACCCGCCACGCGCACCCGCGCGCCCCCCCACCCGCCGCAAGCACCCGCACGGCCCCCCCACCCGCCGCGAGCACCCGCACCGCCCCCCCGCCGCGAGCACCCGCGCCGCCCCCCCGCCGCGAGCACCCGCACCGCCCCCCCCCACCGTGAGCACCCGCACCGCCGCCCCCCACCCACCGCGAGCACCCGCGCCGCCCCCCTACCCCCCACGCGCTCCTTACCTGCTGCTGCTGGGGCGTCCGTTTCCCTCCATGCTTGGAATCTACTGAGAAACAGGCTTCTTGGCCTGTCTCTCAGCAGTGCGCCGAGTGATGACGTCATCACCCGGCGCGCTACTGAGGGATAGGCCGCGAAGCCTGTTTCTCAGTAGATTCCGAGCACCGGAGGGAAACGGACGCCCCAGCCGGTAGGTGCCTCGCGCCGCCAGCCTCGCGCCACCGCCGTGTGACCCCCCGCTGCCCCGGTTTGCCCCCGCCGCCCCGCGGTTGGCCCAGCTCGCCCCAGGGCCATCTGGTCACCGTTTTGGGGGGCTAAATTTCCGGATTTGGCCCCCCAAAACGGTTTTTTCCGCCCGGATGTGGATTTGCACCCCATTTCCTGGATATGTCCGGACAAATCCGGGCGTCTGGTCACCCTAACTCTATACATGTTCTGTTGCTGTTTGGACTTGTTACTTCTAAAGAACTCTGCCATGAAAAGTGCACTGTGGCTTTTCATAGATTTGGTCTTGAGATTACTGTTCTGGATTCGTGTTCTATAGCTTGCTGTCTCCCTCCATGGAGCCAAAGTTACGGGCAGAGGGAGGCAGAAGCTGATCGTTGCTGTTCTGAAACTCGTGTGTGTGTGAGACCTGTGAGAGGACCTTCCTCAGAGCTAAAGCTACGTGAATTGGGAAGGCTCCCTAGGTCGAAGAGGTTCATTCCCTGGCTTCTGGCTTCCGTGGTCAGCTCAGCGTTCCCTGACAGGCTGAGTGAAGATTTAGTTGCCAGTTGACCGATATACTACTGTTAGGAGGCCTAATCCTAGAGTCTCTCTATGTTCCAGAGGATTCCAGTGCAGCGTAGCCGCTCCTGCCCTCTAAGGACTAGAGTTAATCTCTAAATGTCAGTCCCTGAGTGAGTGCTGTTCTCATTAAGCCGTTCTACCTGAAAGCTGTGTGGTCCGTCTTCAGCTTCAAGTGTGTGTTTGCAGAAATGAAACCGTTATGCTTTGAATTCCGTGTGATTACAATAAAAGAAATCTCACTGTTATTGTTGTGTGTCAGTGTACCTGAAGTCGTGAGCAAGAACTTTAGAGAGTTAGCCAGAGTCACGACAATTACAAATATTATAGCAAGGACATGCGGTGTTTAAATGATTGCCTGTCTCCACTTACTGCTGATGTCTTCACAGGTTCTAATCCGTTTCAATATTCAGACTGGCATAGCCACTATTCCAAAGAGCCAGACACCTGCTCAAATCATTGAGAATTCAAAGGTAAGTGCCTCTACATGAGAGGTTTAAAGCTCTTTCAAGGCTGATTAACATTTTTACCTCTACAAAAGAGGAGCGCAAATTGGGGGTTAAGGCGCTTTAAACTTCCGATTATGCGCATTATTGAATGCGCGTTAAACTGCGAGTTTTAATTTGCGGCAGCAGTTAAAGCGCCTTACCACTGTGTAAACATGCAATTCTCCGCATGTCAACAAGTTTAAAGCGCATTGCGGTCAACCCATAATGCGCTTCGCCGCCTCTCATACAGAGGAGTAAACGCGCTTCCGCAAATATGCGCATAATAGGGCAGCCAGGCGTCAAAGCAAATCCTTCTAGAGGGGGTCATTAACATTTACTGCACACTCGCCCAGCCTTGTATGTGTTTTTGCCCGGTTCTGCTCTCATCGCTCCCGTTCCACCCCTTGTTGCGAAGTATTTTGGCGCAGAGGAAGTCAGGAATATCCCTCCCCTCTCTCGCTTTTCCCTTTGTTGGGGGCATGTTTGGTGATGAGGAAAGGGGAGGGGAGGGCGGTTCTCCCCCTCCAGCATACAGGATTCCCCCCTCTTTGCCTTTCCCTGCCTGCCACTTCCCTGCCTGCCACCAGGAAGAACCCCCCACCCATAAGAGCCCATAAGTGAAAAGGGAGGCCCCGGCATGGCTACGATCGTGAAAGGGAGACGGATATCAAAACTACGGGTCCATACTAAAAAAACAAGTAGGTGTGATGGAGCTCTAAGTGAAGTTTGCCTCCCCCCCCCCTCATTTCCCTAGGTTTTTGATTTCTGTCTGACTGATGACGAGATGAAAAAGCTGGAAGGCCTCCACTGTGGAGCACGAGCTGTTGCCTGGGACATCTTGGGGTATGTTATGCACATTGAAGGTACTGGGTACTTTGAGACATGCTACACAGAATGCAACATGGAGAGGGCCCGGTACAACCCCCACGTTGCCTTCTGGCCGGCCTCAGATAGACCTAAGTAAAGAAGAGGCAAAGCGTTGGATTTGCTGAACTCTGTCAGAGTCTGTTTCCTCCTGCAAGGAACTGAAGTGGCAGCTGGGTTGCCAGAACCTACTTGGTCCACATCCTCAGTATATTTGAAGAAGCGCCTCTTCTCCACTGCATTTTGCAGATATTCCTTGGCTAACTCTGGCAGAAGCCAACTGCTTTGTAAAGTGTGAAGGGGCTCCAAGGGTGAGTTAAGACTGAGCAGGGATTTCCTCTTGGATCCCAAATTGGCCAATGAGCTGAGAGTCAAATCCACATGATGAAACAGTCCCCTTGCACCATGCATTAAAGTAATAGGCAGCTCCTCCCCTAACCCTCTCCATTCCTGAGTGTGCAACAGCACAGCCCTGAAGGAAGACGTATTGGGAGGACTCTGTAGATCTGACCCTCTGCCGCAGCCCTCAGGCCTCAGGCTGGAAGGGCATTGTGTTTTGGGGATTGTTAGGCATCATCCGCTCATTGATGCATACAGATTCCCCCACCACCACCCTGGAAAAGTATGCCCAAAAAATCATAAAATCAAGCAACAGAGCACACACACACACAATATTGCTGCACTGCAGAGGCTGGAGATCAGAGAAGTGTGAAACATCATTTGTTTCCAAAGTGGTGTGCGCTTCGGAGTGTTTTTACATAACAGCCAAAGTTGCGTACAATTACGGAAAGTTTGAAAAATAGCCCACGAGTCTGTAAAATCTGCACAACTCCGAAACGCCCGTCCTCTGCCGATTTCGTGGGGCAGATTCATGGAAATGCGGTACCATTTTGATCCATTGCAGAGTTCTCTGACATCCCTACTCAGGTCCTTGCGCCTCTCACTGGAGCATGACAGCTCTCAGATGCCTGTGCCACTTTTGACACCCATGGGGGCGCATAACCACTTTTCGGGGGGGGGGGGGGGGTTGACATATTCCATGGCAAAAAGGGCAGGCCCAAAAACCTGGATGTTTTTGCTTAAAGATCTGACTGCCAGTAACTAAGCCGTAGGAGGGACATTTCAACCTTGTAAAATGGGGGGGGGGGGGACTACACGAAAGCCAGGAACCCTCCCAATGACTGGTGGTTGGCGGGAGGGGGTGGGACCATCTGGGGGCCTCTGCCCTAGATTCTAGAGTTTCCTTCAGCACATTATTATTATTATTATTATTATTATTATTATTATTATTATTATTATCATTTATATACCTCCCCATAGCCGAAGCTCTCTGGACGGTTTACAAACATTAAAAGATTGAACATTAAAAATCCAATATACAAAATTTTAAACCATAAAACAGCTAATATTTAAAACATTTTAAACTTTGAGCCTGGCCAAAATATTCAGTTAAAAACCTCAACTTAAGCTGTTACAATGCCTGGGAGAAAAGTTTTAACCTGGCACCGAAAGATAACAGTGTTGGCACCAGCAGGGCCTTGTCGGGGAGATCAGTCCATAATTAAGCAACTCAGGGTGCAAACCTATGCATGTTTAGGCAGAAAAAGGGCCTACAACCCCAAGCATTTTTCTGTCTAAACATATATAGGATTGCAACCTTCATTTGTTTTAATATCTTTGGACACTGATTTTTATAAGCAGGGGACTGTTTGGCCCCCGTTTTTCAGTGTGGAAATAGCCTTGCGTTGTGGGATTTACTAGCCTGAGTAGCAAAATGTTTGGGGCAAGAGATATCTTGGTGCTGCTGAGGATTCAGGAGTGTTTCTTTTCCTCCTAGGATGGGCTGCCATAAGTTCTACCCTTTCTGCAAGGATCAGTGACTTGGCAAGCAACAGCGCTCACTCCTCCCAAAACTGAAGACAAGGGGGATTATGGAGTCAGCTTCTGCATTTTGTATCTAACCAGAATTCATTTTGCTAGCTAAAGGCTAATGACTACTTGCTGTGTGAAGTGATGGAATTACAGCAAAATGAAGCATCAATGGCTATCAGTGAAATGGTTTTATCTACAGGGAGGTTTGGAAGTGGGTCAGGATCCACCTGAGACTGCAGTCTACCTATGACCTCCTCACTGCAACCCATCCATCCTGGCAGAGCTTTGCAGAGAAGAGAGCGGCTGCAGGCTTGCGTGGGCCTTACCAGCCTCCGCAGGGAGATCCATGCCACTGAGATCAGGATCTCCCACTGCCAGGAGGGGAAAATACACCTATTGTTGATGTGTCTTACACCTCCAAAGTAGATCTAAACAAGAGAGACGGACACACCCAGGGAAATGTACCTGCAGGAAGGGCGAGTTGAACTTTAAAAGTGGTTCCATATGCACGCTGAGCTTGCTTTAGATATTTTTTTATCCAAGGGAGGGGGGGGGGCGCGCAGGGGAAGAAAGCGAGTGTTCTGCATTTTGTTCTTCCTGAATGTAATCTCGAGGGGGTGGGGAATTAAAATTGTTACAACAATATCAAAATGGAAGACGTCCGAGGATTTATTTTCAATGTCATTTGCCTTCTAGATTGTAATTAAACTGGCACTTTACTTGCTTAAAATGATGTGGGTAGGGTTCTTTGCCATTTATAGACTTACCTTAATGCAAATGGAGAGGACCATGGTGGGCTGAATGAGCCTCGCAGTCCCACATAGAGGTCAAAGCAGCAGGCGTCACAGGCCAGCATTACAGACCTTTCTGTTAATGCCTTAATCTTAAGTACATGTGTTTAGTCCCATTGAGTTCAAAACTGACATCCAAATAATTGTGCCAGCTATTACAGTCATAGACCTCTAATAATGCAAGAACTGTTCAGTCTCTGCTTATGCAGGCAATGCTGAGTTGGAACAAAGGGCTGTTGTAAATTGGTTTAAATGGCATGTATGAATTGGTACAGTCTGTTGGAGCTGCCTGTTTAAAATCAAGTCACATTTCCTTTACTGCACTGATTCCAGTAAATATTTGAGAGGGGAATGGAAAAAAATAAGCAGAGTGACATCCTTCGCTTTCCCATGCAGCAATCAAAAAGGCAGCCTGAAATTTAGAGTTCCATCACACCAGTGATTTAGTGCACTCTCGCCATGCCTAGTGTGCAGATTTGCACATGATGCCGTGCCTGTCCTGCTGACACCCCCGCCTCTTCCCCAGCCTTTCCTAGAACGCTAAAAGTCTGAATTATTTTCCCTAAGTGCATTTAATACGCCATAAGCCTCTGTGTAGTTTTAAAGGAATGGGGGCTTGAATGGATTGCATCAGGTCCTGGCAGGGAAAAGCGATCTCTTCCAGCTGCTGGCTCAAAGCCTCAATATAAAACCCAAACCTTGCATCCCAGGCTCCAAAGCCTTTTTTTAAAATCCTACAACGCCCGAATCTCTGCAGAGACAGGTTTGTACTCCCTCAATGCCCCCAAAGAGCCAGACTAAAGGGTCCTTCCATATTTGCCCGGGAGAAAGGCGGTCTGGTTGAAGTGCTCATCTACCAGGACCTGACTGGAGGGAGAAAGAGAAAGGGAGGGGCAGAGTGGAGTGGAAGAGCAAATGAGCGAAGGAACGAAAGAGCAGTTCTTCAGGTGAAAGGGACCGTAAGCTTGACCCGATTTTGAGAGGTAAAAAAAACACGGAGCAAACCGGGGGGGGGATTAGGTGTGATGGAAGTATTAGGGTGAACTGAGCATCCTTTGCAGTTCCTAGTTCGGTCAATACTGCCTTCTAGTGTTGCTAAAAAAAAGTACTTACTACGTTTACAATGAGTACCATCCAGGGCTGCATATTAGAATACCAGGGAGTTGCCACTAGAAATAGCAGCCCTTATTTCATGTTCCTCCCTCCCCTCTCTATAATATTTAGTTCAACTTATCCCATTTTCTTATGTCATTACGATTTGCATTTTCCTACCAACTGGTTCCACTTCACAAACTTGTAATGAAATACAAAGCGCAATGTAACTTGTACTACAGAAGGGATAGCAGGAACTCACCCCAGCAGAGTTATTTTTGAGAGCGCTTTGTGGTCTTGGGAATTCACAGTGCTGCACTGAAGCCTCTTTAATTCCCAATGATTTATTTTCAAAGGGAGAATGAAATGTGTACCTAAACCTTTTACACAGAATGACAAAAAGCAAAAGCAGCCATTTTAGCCGTAAGAAAAATGCCAAGACCCATATATGGTGCAATATTTTTTTTTAAGCCAAGGCATTACATTCTATGGGGCTTGGGATTCTATGGGATTAGAGGAACAAAACGTGCTTCACTTCACCTGGCCCTGCCCAGTGTCTCTGACTCTTTTCAGGAGCTGAAAAAGGCAATGCTGTCTTTTGCAAACTGCATACACTGAACGTATCCCCAGTACACAAACCTCAAAGGCCACAATTTAACTTCTGTAGAGCAAGTCCATTGACAAAATGGCCCCGTGCACTGCCAATCACTGGCTATATGCTGCATGTTTGTTAACAACCCAGTTATTCCAGCCTGGAATTTTTTAAAGTGTGTTTAAGAAGTAAATCAGAACAGGGACTGTCTGAACATGACAAGATCCAATTTTACTGGGGTTTAGATGAGTCTGGTCTCAAAATGCTGGAATTGGTTCAATTTAATTTATTTTAAAAATATATCGTAAATGCAGGTAAATAAGTAGTAATTACCTAAGACAGCCTAACAACTTGGACATTTTGCCCCTCTCCCACCTGTGTGTTGAAGGTAAATTATCAACTTCACAAAAGGGGGTGGCAGAAACATAGCAATCAAAAACTGGAACACAAATTAGTCTCAGGGTAGAAAGGGAGAACACCTGAACAAATTTCATACAGAGCAACCGTAGAAAACATTGTTTAAGGAAAGAAGTGCGAGTCGCTACTTTAGCTCCAGCAGCTGCTTAAAAACCAAAAGTGGGTCATCTACCACGAAGCCACGTTGAGCTCCTGGCGAAGCTCCCCAGTCAAGCAACAACCTGATAGCGGCAAAGGCTGACCAGCTGCGGAGTGGGCTTGTGCAAACCAAGCTGTGCAAGAAACGCGCCAGTAGTAGTTCAAGGGAAGGTGATGGTGGTGAGTGGCATGAGCTCCAGCGCCTGTTCCAGGGAAGGCCGCTGCTCCTGGTATTCAGTGGTGTGGCCATTCCTGTAGTGGCCGTATTCAAACTTGATCCTCAGCTCACCGATTTTGGACTGGGGAAGGATGTCTGGGATCCATTCAATGATGAATGGTGTTGGTTCCTTCTGGTTAGGGGATGTGTTGCCTGGCAGGAGGGAAAACACAAAGAGAACACCCTAAGAACATAAGAAGTGCCTTCCTGGATCAGGCCCAAGGTCCATCTAGTCCAGCACTCTGTCCACACAGTGGCCAACCAGCTGTCGACCAGGGATCCATAAGCGGGACATGGTGCAACAGCAGCCTTCTGCCCATGATCCCCAGCAACTGGGGCACACAGGCTTACTGCCTCAGATACTGGAGGTGGCACATAACCATCAGGAACAGAAGTCATTGATGGCCTTCTCCTCCAGGAATTTATCCAACCCCCTTTTAAAGCCATCCAAATTGCTGTCCATCACTACATCTTGCAGTAGCAAATTCCACAATTTCACTATGCGCTGTGTGAAGAAGTACTTCCTTTTCTTTGTCCTGAATCTCCCACCAATCAGCTTCATGGGATGACTCCTTGGGTTCTAGTATTTTGAGAGAGGGAGAAAAATGTCTCCCTGTCCACATTTTCCACACTGTGCATAATTTTGTACCCCTCTATCATGTCTTTTGGATCCTCTTCCCACACAACACATGGAAAACACAGTTCCTCTTATCACCTCTAATATGAGCTGTGGAAAACTGAGAACTCCTCAAGCTGCAGAATTTCTGCATCATAAGCTTACCGACTTTCAGAAAGGTTTTCAGCTCCAAGGGACGAAGAACCGGCTGCTTCTCTGGGCGTCCGTAGGTCTCCGGGATGCTCTCCACCTCAACTTTGGGGCACTTAAAGGGCTCGTAGGTGCCATCCCGGTTCTGGATAAAGCTGCGTGTTATTTCCAGGGGCATCTGGTAAGAGGGGCCAGGAACAGGAGATGAGAACAGGGGCCCCTTGAACAACTCCCTTTGGAGGTGTCCATCTGAATTAGCCTCTCTAAGCACAGTGGCTGATAATCACCCTATAGTAAGAGGATGTAAGAGTTCTGGGAAACGATGGCAAGACGAATTCCAGAAAATGTATTTAATATCCAGAATACAATACAGAGCTTTCAAGCCAGCTCCTTCTGAGCCAACTCCAGTCCCACAAGCCCTTAATTCCATGACGCATATTTGAATAGTCAGGGCTGGACTCCACCACCCCCGCCCCAATGAATGCCCTCCAACTTGTTCACAGACTAGAGGAGAGTCGAAGACAGGGGCAAGTGGGTCTTACCTCAAGCGTATCAAAGATCTGCTTGACCTGCAAGATGTTAGTGATGTGCCATGTATATTTAGAAAAGGTACCCAGGGGCAAGGCATCTTTCCGGACAAAAGCTGGAAACAAACAAGCCCATTAGGACGGCCGGTACTTTAGGTGGCCAGACGTCTCCTACGGCTTGGCTAAACATGATCTCAAGGGAGTCTTGCAATCACCATGATATTACAGTAGCATCAGTTCTCTGATGTCTCAAGGAGAGGCCATGTGTAGGGTCTCTTCACTCTTGCAGTTCCAGAGGACTGCAAGAACTGGGCCCTTTCAGGTGCTGCTCCCACCCTAAGGAACCAGCCTTCTCCTTGAGAGTAGCCTTTCTTATGCAGCAGAGACCAGATTTGTGAGAAAGCCAGCTCAAGCTAGCCTTTTCTCTTAGGAGTCAGCACCCCATATCACAGCTGGCTTCCAGCGGAAAATGTGCTCTTAAGATCAGGTACCTGTGGCTGAATTTGGGAGCCGCTTCTTGATGCTCCCAATGGAAATCCTCTGTTGGAGAGCCTCAAAGAACGACTGGTGTATGTGGAATACCAGCGGCTCTGGTTTGCCTGAATAAAAACACACCAAACAAAAAGAGTTTTAAAGAAGAAAAAACCAATATACTTAGGGCGCAATCCTATGCGTGTTTAGACAGAAAAAGTCCTATAATGCCCAGTATTCACCAGTCAGCCTTGCTGGTCGGGGAACGCTGAGAGTTGTAAGGAGTTTCTTCTGTCTAAGCATGCCTAGGATTGCGCCTAGAAATTATATCCCAATTACCAATGCTCAGGAGGATCATAATTTAAAACTGACAACTAAAACCCTCAGATGATGCATACTGAAATAATCCATATAGGCAATCTATTGGATACACAAACTGTCCAAAAGAGAGGAGGTTTTTTTGTTGTTTGCTCTGATATTAGCAGAGTTTCTAAACAAGGCTTCTGCGTGCAAGGAGGACACTTACCATCGAACTGGTAATGCATGGCTTGATGGATGCGTTCAGTGACGCTGGCCAACCACTCTTGGAAAGACAAGATCACCTGTGATTCATCAAGCAGTTGGCTGCAAGCTAAGAAAAGGGAAGGATGTTGTTTAATAAAGCTACAGCATTCAAATCTTGGTAGAAACACTCTCTAGCCTGTGGCCTGAGAAAGCCAGAACACATCTTGGCACAAAAGACAGGACATTTGCTACAGAATGCTTACTACTCTTCCAATGTAGACTAGCAAAGTGACTATTATAGTGTGAGTGTGTGTGTGTGTGTGCGTACACATGCATATTATACTCTGCTATGAAATCCCTGTCAGTGATGCACAGACAACCTAGAGTCAGGGATGTCCAGGGTGCAGAACATGGAATAATGGGCTCAAGTTACAGGAAGCCAAATTCCAGCTGGACATCAGGAGAAACTTCCTGACTCTTAGAGCAATATGACAATGGAACCCATGACTTAGGGAGGTGGTGGGCTCTCCCACACTAGAGGCCTTCAAGAGGCAGGTGGGCAACCATCTCTCAGGGATGCTTTAAGGTGGATTCCTGCATTGAGCAGGGAGTTGGACTCGATGGCCTTAGAGGCCCCTTGCATCTCTACTATTCTATGATTCCCACTGCAATGTTGTCTCCGAATTCAACATTGCAGTTTTCTCCATCCAATCACCTTGGAGAAAGAAAAGGGGTTCCCTCAAACAGCACTAGGGCAGAGCCCTAGACCTGTTCCCTGCCCATGGTGACCTCAGCTTTCAAAAAAACAAGCTTGCTCCTACCTACATAGTTCCAAAACTCCACCTGCACAGGGCCCTCCTGGGTTCCGTTCCTTGGTCCACACTATAGTGCTGCAGAACGTTGGGAACCAACTGTTCTATATACAGATCAATGAAAGGTTTATCTGGCTCTGTGGACCAACTCTGCTGAATTTGGGTCGAAATCTCAGCTTCTCAAAAGATGTACTGGGTGGCACTTCAGCCTTCCCAGTTTGTAACTCAGGAAGCCTGCTGTCAAACCTCCTGGCACTGCTGAGAGAATAGAGGAGCTATAAAGCAATGGAGCACTTTGCACCCTTTCAACATGGTCTTAGGTGCACTTGATTAGAATCAGTGGGACACACTTCTGAGTAAACACAGTTAGGATACGCAGGACTTGCTTGCTGCTGATCAATGCCATTGATCACAACCTAATTTGCACTGTGTTATAGGGCAGGATTATACATTCCCTCTAGCATGTATGTAGCACAGGCTTGCACAATTTGTGACTAACCAGGCCAAATACAATTTACCAATCGCGTATGTCAGCTCTCCAGAGACTTGATATACCTGATCTCTAAAGTGTTTGTCCATGCCTGACCTGAGAGCTCCCGGTCACAGCATGCTCAAAACATCATGAATCTTTGACATTTCCAAAGAGCCACAACAGACAGTGTTTGCATGAATCCCTAAAAATTAGCCCTGGGAAGCAAAAAAGTGTCCTTTGGATACTGGGACCAAAGGGGGAGGGGGGGAGGAGTGGACAGATTAGTCTCACATTTCCTGCCAATATCTATCCTTCTCTAACTTGTTATGAAAAGCAGCTGTCAAACTTTAGGAAGTTTAGAAGATGAGAGAGCTAAAGTCAGTGTTGATTAAGGCAGGAGGACTAAAGAGTTAAAGAAACACAAAACGTTTCCTTAGATCAAATTTTAATCTGAACTAAAGAAATTGCCTAAGAAGTGGTAACCTGTAGGTTAAGGTCATGGATCTTTTATGGAAATATCGCTCAGTTTGCTTTTGCTTTCTGTTCACCATACAGTGATTTTGCAGCCCAAATAGTCCTGCTTTGGTTTAGAGTGTGTGCGTGCATGAAAGAGAGAGAAAGAGAAAGAGAGAGAGAGAGAGATTTGTTACCTTGATGAACATGCTGAGAACAAACTCACCTTGCCTTTTCAGTGAAGCAGCCGATGACTTTTTCAGTCCACCTTTCCGCAGGTTGTTGTTTGCCAGATCTTGAGACAAGAGGGGGCTATTTGCATGCGTGCCTTAAATTCAATGTTTAAAAGCTTTAGAATGGGTGGCACATTTTGACCAGTTGCTTCTCACAACCTCTTTTTGATTGTGGAAGGATGTTTTCAAGGCATACAAAACATTAAACATAAAGAAAAGAGGCCTTTTTGGTTGATTGACTAGCAGAGTGCTACTGCTAACTTATAAAGGTGCGAAAAGGCAAACTCAGTTTATATATTTATTCATGGGAATGTCACCATGAAGTAACCTCATTCTTCCATAGTGACCAGTTCTTATAAGCATGCCCCATAGAGTGAAATATGAGACATAACCCCATGAAGCCCATACCCTGAAAAACCAATAGAACTGTTTATGTAATTTGATTTCGCCATGCAAAGTTGCATTTATGAGAACAAGTAACCATAAAACAGCCTTCCCCCAACCTGGTACCCTCCAGATGCTTTGGACTACAACTCTTAGCATCCCTGACTGTTGGCCATGCTGGCTAGGGTTGCTGGAAGTAGAAGTCCAAAATATCATTGGGTTGGGGAAGCCCTGCCATAGAAGGAAGGAAAAGTTCCCCTTCTGGAAACAAATATTTCCTGCAAAAAACAGATATATAAAAGCATCTCCAAGTATAAATTCTTTTCTGATTTAGATTTCTTTACAGATAAGAAGGGCTTCAGACAAAGGGCTCCTAAGCACTACAAATCAAACAACACTGTGCACCTATCCTGTCTGTCTTTTCCTCCTTAACAGACTTTTCCTGGTAAGAAAAAAGTCAAAAGTATTGGTGGAAAATCAATGGTGGATTTCAAATGAAAGACATCATGGTCTGGACCTCCTGTGAAATCCCATATTTCAGGCAGAGAAGCACCACATTTGAGGGATGGAGGAAACCCAAGTCTCTTCTACAATCAGCCATCATGCCTTTTTTGTTACTATCCAGAGGGGAATTTGTGTAAGAAAATTGTGGAAAGTGTGGATGCAAATTCATCTGTAAAAAGGGGATCATATCAGTGACTGCCTCTCCTCCATGATCACAGTGGTTGAGCCTGGGAAATAACTTTGGAACAACGACTGAGAAAGTAACTAGAAAAGGGGGAATAGGAGGGAAATCTGGGAAAGGAGATGCTCTAAACTTTTCCAGGCACCCAGTCTATTCAAGGATCAGTGTGGATCTCACATTGCAGTACAATGAGAAACTAGTTTCCTTAACAAGTCAAATTCTGCAATCAGAACCCTGAAATTGAAAGACTGTGAGCTGCAAAATGAATTCTAGTTACAAGATCTGAGGAATTGGGATCTTTTCCCCCTGCAAGTTTCACAGGGATCTGGCCACAAAGCCTACATTCAGTCCCAGAGCCAAGACTGCAAGGGCAGGGTTCATAGTCTCAGCTGGTCTTGAGACCCATCTGGGGATGCCCATCCTCTGGAGCCAGCCCTGCATGGTCCACCTGCACCATGAATACAGATAAGAGAGTCAACTCCATTGATCTGGAGCATGTGACACGGACCTACTCAGAAGAACAAGTCAAAATCGAAGACTCTCACCGAACCCTTCATCTTTTTTTTTCCTCTTTGCCTTGGAGGCAGCAGCACCTCCTGAGTGCAGAACAGATTCAGGCTGGCAAACAAGCTGGGCTCCTATCATTGGCTTCAGACCTGGGGTTGTGGACAGGGAGAGATTGAAGGTTTGATTCTTTAGAACTATCTACATTTCTCATTATAAAATGTTTGCTCAACGCAATGCAACCTCCTCGGCCTTCTCATTTCTAGCCTGCCTGAAGAGATGCCAGGATTCCAGGGACCTGGCCCTTCAGGGACATTCCAGGCCCCTTGCTTGAAATCCCATCGTTGTTTGTGTGCTTTTTAAAGAATGCCTCTGTCACTTTTATTTACGGGGAAAGCATGCCGGCAATTTCCTACAAAACTGTTCCATAAGAAGTCAAGCTGGCTCCTCTCCACCACCACCACCACCACCACCACCACCACCACCATCACCACCACCACCACCACCACGAGTTTAGTTTCAAGTCTGCCCTGAGAACTCCCCCTCACAAGGGCCAGTGCTAAATCTTCACCCACCCCTCACCCCTGCCCAGCCCTCAGAAGGGACTTTTCTTTCAGGCACTCGGCAAAACCTCCCAGCCCCACCTGGATCCCCTGCCCTTACCCACCAGTGGAATCATAGCTGAGGAAATCTGCAAACTCCTGTGCCAAAGCATCGTCACTGGCAAAAGCGCAGAGGCAGGCAAAGAAGTGGAGGCATTTCTGGCCCGCCTCATCCTTGGCAGAGGTGCTCTTGCTGCACTTCAGGGACTGGCAGGAGCAGAAGAAGCGGTGCTCCGTCATGTTCTTGTGGCCAGCCTTGTGAGCAAAGGAGGCGTGCAGATAGCCCAAGCTGTGCTTCTGGCTGGCTTTGCATTTGACCACCATCATGCTCTTGGTAATCCTTTGGACCAGAGGCCCCGTGGGCTCGGTGGCCAGCTGCCAGATGGTCTGCTTCGTTTCAGGCGCGGCCTGCATCGTGTTCAAGACGGAGCTTTTCAGGGTGAGCGGGGTGGCCTCCGTCTGGCAGTTCACTGCCAGCTTAATGTGCTGGCACTGGTTTTCTACCACACCTTGTGTGGTTGCCTTCAAACATGATGGCACATAGCAGCGCCCAGAGCTGAGCTGCCTGATGATGGTCCCCTCGACCGTCTGGATGGTGGTCTCTGAAACCCCCAGCTCCACAAAGCACCGGTAATCCGGCCCCCTGTCCCTCTGACGCACCGAATAAACTTGCAGCTCTGAGCCAGTGATGATTTTGACCGCATCAACCCCGGCCGGCTTCCGAGTGCCGTAGCGGAAGACTGTGCCGCAAGTCTTGTTCTTGCAGCTCAGCCCACGGGTGCCGTTGTAGGTGCCGCATCGCGGGCATTTCCTGATGCCTCGCAGGGTCGCTTTCCCCAAATCCGATAAGAAAGCTGGGACTTTACTCCTTACAGAGTTTGATTCCATTCTTCATGGAGCCTGGACAAAAGAAAGCCACAAACAAGTGGAAAGCTTGATACATTGGAATTCATTGCCCCAAATCCTTGAAGTATTTTAAAAAGTATTAAAAAGTGGTTAATAATGGTTACTATACCCTGTTCATATTTTAAGTGACATGTGAGAACAGTACCAGAAAAGGCCGGAAGAGATGCATGGGGCCAATTTTGGTCCACCGTCACACCTAATTTCCTCTCCCCTGGTTTGTCTCCGCGGGTTTTTTTACCTCTGAAGCAAAAGCGCGTCAAGCTTATGAACTCTTTCACCTGAAGAGCTGCTCTTTCACTCCTTCGCTCTTCGACTCCACTCCACTCCACTCCACTCTACTCCTCCCCTTCTCTTTCTCCCTCCAGTCAAGTCCTGGCAGATGAGCACTTCAACCAGACCGCCTTTTTCCCGGGCAAAAATGGAAGGACCCTTTTGTCTGGCTCTTTGGGGGCATCGAGGGAGTACAATCCTGTCTCTGCAGAGATTCAGGCGTTGAATGATTTTAAAAAACTCTTTTGAGCCTGGGATGCAAGGTTTGGGTTTTTTATTGAGGCTTGGAGCTGGCTGCTGGGAGAGATCGCTTTTCCCTGCCAGGACCTGATGCAATCAAGCCCCCTGCTCCTTTAAAATTACACAGAGGCTTACTGCGGATTTAATGCATTTAGGGAAAATAATCCAGACTTTTAGTGTTCTAGGAAAAGTTGGGGAAAAGGCTGGGTGTCAGCAGGACAGGCATGGCATCATGTGAGTACCATGCTGCAAACCCGCACACCAGGCATGGCGAGAGTGCACTAAATTGCTGGTGTGATGGAGCTCTTGGTGTTAGCTGTTGACCATCTAAAGAGAACCCCAACCCAATAAAGATGGAGAAATGTCTCTTGCACAGGCATCATCGATGTGAACAGAGTTGGGCAAGAGCACCACTGCACTGTTCGTGAGCATTTATGCTGTTGAGTTCACAAGGTCTTGTACAAAAGAATGCTCCAGTAGGATTCCCAGTGGTCAGGTCAGTTGGTCTCCCCCTCAGAAAGAGCCACAGCTTGTCCCATGGGAGAGGCACCTCTGTATACAAACAAATAAGGGGATCAAACATGGCTGTGAAATCCACTGAAGAAAGAACATAACAAAAACAGCCACATGGACTGGAAAAGCTCCCAACATGTTTTGAGAGAAAATGTTCATATTTTTTGCTGAAGGTAACTGCTACATGTAGCTCCTTTGACCAGTTCCCCTGCCCCAAAGGAGCAAATAAAATAATGTTCTCTGGATGCTCTACACACACGTTGGGAATATACCAATTCGTGCAGCTGTCTTCCTGTGTGAAAGTGAACAAATGCAATCCTCCCTCCCAGAGACGTATTCAGGTATCTGATGTCATGTCTAGTTTGTCCCTCAGATACCCACTGCCAGATTTGTCTTCCCAACCTTATGAAAAAACACACATCTTTGTCCACCCTAGAATCATAGCATTGGGAGCAACCTGGGAGATCATCTAGTCCAACCCGACTCAGATGAAGGATTTGCAAGGCCGGATGGAGCTACAGCATCCCTGATAGACAGCAATCCAAACTCTGCTTAAATGCCTCCAGCAAAGGAGAACGCACCACTTCCCAAGGCAATCCATTTTAGTGCTGAACAGCTATCACTGTTATGAAATTTCTCCTAATGGTTAGCCGAAATCTGCCTCGCTGCCATTTCCAACCGTTGGCTCTAGTCCTTCCTCTTGGGAGCAACAGAGAACAAGTCAGCTCCCTCCTCTGCATCACAGCCTTTTGGATATTTGAAGACAGCAACCATGATGGATCAGATCAAGAGTCCATCTAGTCCAGCATTCTGTTCATGCGACGGCCAACCAGCTGGCCCCGCAGGAAACCTACACACGCCTGAGCGCAACAACACCCACCCACCCACGTTCCCCAGCAACTGTTGTACATAGGCATACTGCCTCTGATACTGGAGGTAGCATATCATGTCTTCCCTTAATCTTCTCTTCTCCGACCGCTTTTCCTAGGACTTGGTTTCTGACCCTTTACCATCCTGGCTGCTCTTTTCGGGACATGTTCCAGCTTATCCATCTCCTTCTTAAAATGGGGCACCCAGAACTGGACACAGGACTTGTCCAGTTAGTGTCTTGACTAACGCAGAATAGAGCAGAATTGTTACTGCCCTGGACACTAGACTTCTGTTAATGCAACTCAAGACTTCACTAGCTTTCTTACCTGCCACACTGCACTGCAGGCTCATATTCAACTTGTGATCCACTAAGACACCTAAGTCCTTTTCCCATGTACTGCTGCCATGCCAGGTCCCCTGGCTATCCTATACCTGTGTCTTCGATTTTTTTAGGAGCGGTAAATTTAACATCAGAACCATTGCCCTTGAAGAAGCAAACAATCCCTATTCAATTCTGAATTCAATTCAAAACACTCTCGTCTGCTGATCATTTTCCACAATAATTTTTTTCCCAAGTTGCTGACCTTTTCTGCAAGGAAGATTGGATTAAGTAGAACTGTTGCAAGCTGACACATCTCTGCTAGTTCCTACACACTTAGGAAGCCATATAATTAACCAGCAACCAAAGTGCATGTGGGGAAGCGGGGAACAGAGAAACTAAAACTCTTATTTCTATTGTGTTAATAAGAGCCTCAGTTTGCCTTCTACTAAAATGGGAATAAGAGACCTTCCTCACAGGTTCTCGTGCAGGTGAATAGGCTGTGACTCTACGTCGTAGGAATAGGGCAGTTTATAAAACACAAATAAATGAAATATAGCAGCCTACATACCAATCCTATCTCTGCCTTCCCCAGCACCCCATGAAATATCATCAACCAGTATTGCCGGCACTTCAGTAGTCACTGAGTGCAGTATAATCTATTAAGAGGTCTGTTTCATATTGCCCCAGAACTGAGGGTGGATGGGAAACAATGGGACCCGATGAAGCCCTGAATCTTGAAATCTTGATTCTGGCAAGAACATGCACAATCAACCCAGGGGTGTCATAATAAAGCAATTTCTGACACACTATGATGTTTCAGTGAGGTCACAATAGTAAGGAAAAGATGCATATGAACTGTTCACCTGGATACTAATCCCTGGGGCAGGCTCAGGACTCCTGGGGGACTATGACTGTTGGGACCCAGAGTGATCTGCCAGGAGGAGGGCCTTCTCTGCTGTGGCACCCCGGCTGTGGAATGAGCTCCCCAGAGAGGTTCGCCTGGCATCTACATTATACTCCTTTAGACGCCAGGTGAAGACCTTTTTTTTTATTTTCACAGTGTTTTAACAGCTCTTCAGTTTGATTTTTAACTTTGCTGTTTAAATTTGTATTTTAAATCCATATTAATTTCTGCATGGCTTTTTGGGTTTTATCCTGGTTGTGCTTTTAGACTATATTTTAAATTATGTTTTTATACTGTTGTTGTTTTATATTTTGAATATTTTTTATGGTTTTAATTTTTGTAAACTGCCCAGACAGCTCCGGCTATTGGGCGGTATAGAAATGCAGTAAATAAATAAATAAATCTTCAGCTGCTGTTGGCGGGGTGTGGGTGGATGAGTGTTTGTTCTTTCTCTCTAAACTTTGCCAGCAGCAGGAAGGAGATGCTCAGTTTCTGTCCGGGTCAATGCCCAGAGCAGCCAGTTTGGTCCTTTTCCCATTTAGAAGTGACAACTCCAGTAGTCCAGATGCATAATAGAATTTCTCACCTGCCATTGAATCTAATGGATGTCTTGTATTTCAAATTATAAATGGGCACATCTCAAATTATAAATAAATGCAGAATTTTCATGATGCTGTGTAAGATGAACAAATACCTCTTGCAGTTTGTGCAAGCAGGCAGAGTACTCTCCGGTTGCATAATTGTGATGGCACAAAGCCGGAATCTGCAGATACATACTGCCATCATCTGGATCCTTTTGCCACGGATGTTGACAAGCTCAGAAGAGCGCCTTCAAAAGACCGACAAAGCACTTGTGGCCACAAATGCACAGAAAAATGTAGCACCAGTCAAAGTAATGCCAGAAAATTCTGACCAATTGACTGACTCTTATTCAGGTGCTGTCCATGACTCTGAGAGAAAGAAGACTCAAAGAGCTGAGGGGTGTTCAGGAGATATCCAGAAACAGCTATAAGAACAGTGTAAAGATAAGCAGGGAGGAAGAACTCCAGCTACAGGGCCTCATAAATAGTTGGGCAGCAGAGGAAATTTCTGAAACAAGTGAGAAACAAAACAGCCCTTGTTTCATTTTTGGTGGTAGAGTGGAAGAGGGGCAGAGTTAAAGACCTCCATCACACTTAATTTTTACCCCTGGTTTGCCTCCGCGGTTTTTACCTCTGAGGCAGAAGCGCCTCAAGCTTATGATCCCTTTCACCTGAAGAACTGCTCTTTCGTGCCTTCGCTCTTTGACTCCCCTCCACTCCTCCCCTCCCTTTTCTCCCTCCAATCAGATCCTGGCAGAAGAGCACTTCAACCAGGCCGCTTTTCTCCAGGGCAAAAATGGAAGGACCCTTTAGTCTGGTTCTTTGGGGGCATCGAGGGAGTACAATCCGGTCTCTGCAGAGATTCAGGAGTTGTATGATTTTTTTTTAAAAAAAACTCTTTTAAGCCTGGGATACAAGGTCTGGGTTTTATATTAAGGCTTGGAGCCAGCTGCTGAGAGAAATCGCTTTTCCCTACCAGGAGCTTATGCAATCCATTCAAGCCCCCAGTTCTTTTAAAACTACACGAAGGCTTAGGGTGCATGAAATGCATTTAGGGAAAATAATCCAGACTTTTAGCGTTCTAGGAAAGGCTGGGGAAGAGGCGGGGTGTCAGCAGGACAGGCATGGTGTCATGTGAGTACTGTGCTGCCAATCTGCACACCAGGCATGGTGAGAGTGCACTAAATCGCTGGTGTGATGGAGCTCAAAGAGTACTTGGGGTAAGATATTCTGTAGCTTCTGAAGACAAATACCAGCAAGTCCCATCCGATGGTAGCCAGGAGGTCCTGGAACTTATGCTCTCATAGGCAGCATGTGACACCGTCAGTGCAAGTTCAGGGAAAGATGCCTCAATATTCAAAGTGCAAACAGAGGTACAGGAAGCCTTCTGTTAGCTGCGGAGGAATGCGATCTATCCAAAAGAAGTCCACATGCCTTCTCTAGGCAGTTAAAGTTTAAGATTTCGTCTATATTGTGCAAACAGAGGTGAGAATCAGCAGCTACCCCACACAGGCTAGTTACCAAGCTACAACATGGAAATGTTGTATGGAAAAAGAGAGGTGTCTGCTTGGCAAACAGACTCAGGCACATTTTCACCGTGAAAATCGGGCAGCAAGATCGGAAAGCGATCATCTGTTCTTCTGAAGTACAGTTGACAATAAGGACTGAATCTGTCATTCATTCAAATATTTCTTCCTCCTTTGTATTGTATAACTAGACATAGAGCTTATTCTGCAAAGTTTAATCACTTGCCATATTTTAGTTCTTACTTTTATTTCTTTTTCATTACTTTTATCTGGATCTGCTGCTTTAATTTGCTTCCGTAATGGATTTTTGGTGGTTTTATGTTATTTGGCATTTTAATGTTCTGTCACTTTAATTTTGTTGATTTAAACTACTTGATGCTTTTGCCTTTTGCAAAACAATAACACATTTTGAAATTACGTAAAACATTATGCCATCTAAGGTCCCAGGCTTTGCCAGAAATCATAATGAACATTCATTTCCCACCTTTACATAGTTCACCAGGGTGCTGAGTAAAAACTTAACAAAAATCCACACTAACCTCAGTGATCATTAAACTGGAGGCTTCAGAACTATAAGACTAGATGTTGTTATTATTATTGAGCTTCATGGGCATGTCGGAATTTGAACACTGGTCTCCCCAGTTCTAATCTGACACTACACCACAATTGCTGTAATTTCATATTTGCATAGGTTTGAATCAATTCACTTATTTAATTGAGGAACTGCCGAGGTATTTTCCCTAATTAAACATACTGACCCTACTGACCACTCATTTCACCCAAGAATTGTCAAACCCAAATGCCAAAACTAGAAGATATAAAGACATTTTGAAGCTGGTATCTGATAGATAGATAGTTAGATAGATAGATAGATAGATAGATAGATATGTCTGGTGTGTGTATAATAGGCTTGCCACCCATATAGCTCTGCTTCTATGGTCTAAAGCATGACTATCTGACATGCAGAAATTAAGCACGTAAAACTTTGTGCCAACACTTTATCGCCATTCCAGGAAAAGATTTACCTGCACTTGTTAAAAGCAGAGGAGCAGGGAGTGGTCCTGCTGAGTCAGGCCAAAGACGCGTGTCTAGTCCAGAATTCTATTCCCACAACGCTGGTCAGTTGCCCCAACGGAAAGCCTGTCAGTAGGGCATGTAGACAACAGCATCTCCCTACTCACATTCCCCAGAGGAAATAGTATTCAGAGGCTCACTGGGGGTAGCAGATAATGATGAGCAGCCATTGATAGCATCCTCCAAGAAGAAGAAAAAAGATGCTGATCCGTGGTCCACTTCCAGGTTTACTACAGATCCTGAATTTTACTGGCCTGGCCACAATTTTATGCCTTTGGCTAGTTGTCAGTGCAGGAGGAGGCAAAGCCAGAAAAAGGCCTAGGTGAGCTGCACTTGCTGTTAGTGTGTTTACTTTCAGCAGCACAGATGTAGTAGCCCTTGCACACTAGGACATCATCACAGGGGTGGCGGCGGCTTCTGCATTTGGCCCACATAGCTGCCTCCGGCCCTCTCAGCGCAGGCCACTTACCAAGCAGGGCAGCTTCTGTGGGCCACTCACCTGGCCAGTCTCCAGACAGGTGGGCAAGGAAGCATCCCCTTCACAAAAGAAAGGCGCTTTAGACATGCTCGCGGAGACTGTGCCCATGGCTGCTGCTTCTTTAAAAGAGTGCTTCTCTCCAGGAGGAAGAGGAACTCTGCACATGGCCAGAGGCGCCCCGCTCTCCTAGGCCTGCTGGAGCTGAGCCTGCCCCAGAACCACACGGGGGGGGGGCAGTTTCTGCATGACGTCACAAGCAGCACCAGCAGCCCCGCTGACGTCACGAGCCGGCACCCACCTCGCGCTCTCACCGTTGCCATGGCAACCCCGCGGGGAGAGGTTTGGCCCAGGCCGAAGGGCCGCCAGCCTGCCTGACGTCATTTCCTGCCGCTCCCCCCCCTCCCCGCAGCGGGCCTCGGGCAGAACCCCTCCCCTTCCCGCCAAGCCTGAGGCCCCACAGCGTCGCCTTTACCTGGGCGGCCTCGACAGCCTCGGGTCCCAGCCCGGCGGCCGGCGAGGGGAGTCGGCGAGCGGCCTCCGCTACGGCTCCTTACAAACGGCTTGCGAAACCCGTCTGTAACGGCAGCTCCCATTAGTCGGGCGAGGTCACGGGACGCAGGCCCGCGCAGCACGGTGGGAAATGGAGTCTCGTTGCGACCGCCCAGCTCTCGTGCAGCAGCCGCAGCAGCAGGACGAACAGCTGCAGCTGTGCGGGCTTATTTTTAGCCGCTCACCCCGCCTCCGGGGCTTCGTCCCTGGAAAGGTCGTGGGGCGGAGGAGAAGGAATTGAGGCTGCGCCCCTGCACTCTTCCCTGAGAGAGGGGCCAGACCCCAAGATCCGCAGCCAAAGGCCTCTCCAGCTGCCCTTGGGAAACCCACAAGTAGGACACCAGCACAGCCGCCTCCCTACCAACCGGCGTGTATAGACCAGACCTACTGCCTCGGGTGCTGCATGTATCATATATATATATCCATCTGGCCTGGAAGCCGCGGATAAGTCTCCTCCTCCTGCAGGGATTTATCTATCTGATGAGTGTTTCAAAGCCATCCAAATCGGTGGCCTTCGCCAGGTCTTGAGGTACCGCATCCCCCTAGATTCACTATGCACATTCTTGGCTACCAGTTCAAGCTGGGAAAGTGGAACTGGGCTTGTGCGGTGCTGGTGATAGGAAGAGCTGTGAATCGTGCACACGTTCACGCATATTAACAATTGAAGTTGGGCTCTCCATACTTTCCAGCTATCGGATCTTGTGGTGGTGAATTCTATTGTTAACTTTGCACTGCCATCAGCCCTATCAAGCACAGCCACTGGTGGGGAATGTTTTATTAATTTCTATACCGCCCAATAATAACCAACGCTCCCTGGGCGGTTCACAAAAATTAAATGATGGGAGTTGTAGGCCACACCATCTGGAAGGCCACAAGTTCCCCACTATGGTCTAAACAGTACTGATAGCACTGGCCCTCATTTTGATTCTGGCTGGCCAGCAGCAGTGAAGGTTTCTGGCAACCTCCAGGACCCTAACTACATTTCCCAGTGACACTTACACCCTCCCCTAATGGAGCGTGACAGTAAGAGCTTGGCTGCCTGGTTCCTCTTGGGAGTTGACAGAGGTGTTTGACAAGAGGAATGACTACTACGTTTGAGAGGTTGGAGACAGTGATAACTTCTTAAGGAGAAAGAGGCTCAATTTGGTCCTAGTTTCAGGAGGAAGCAGTAGTTGCACTCAAGAGACCACACACAGCTCTCACAGCAGCGACGGAAGACTCCAGATTATAAACTGTTGGTTAGAAAAGCATATTTCACACTACGCCCCTATTTTCTATGAAGTGGTTGGTTATGAGGCACGCTTCCCTCAGATCGTATCACCTTGCTACACACTTACACAAGACAAATGTATATATTTTTTCAGAGTACATCCTATGAATCTAGATTGTGGACAGGAGTAAGACATAATTTAGGGGGAAGTGATTATTTTGCCATAATAGTGGATCAGTTAATGCATAGAGGACAGGAAGTAATATTTATGATGGCTACCCTGGAAACTAACGCTCTTTCCAGCCATACATTCTGAGCATTTCATCACAGCAGATGAAATGCTGTTTAAGGAGGGTTCCTACAGCTGGCAGATTTAAACTTGGCAACTCCTAAGGCCCTTTTCAGTTCTATGACATTATAAGGATCAGAACAGGATTCTTGTGCAATTTCTCTCCCAAACCTATGCTGCGAATGTCTGAACAGTAAACAAAAGGTAAGGATGAAATATGCAAGCTCACATCTTTTATTAACAGCTTAATGGCTTTCAAAAGTCACGGCTTCTGGAGTGAAGTTTTTGAACTTCTAAACACAAGTATCAAAATACATTAGTTCAAATGAAGCTTTCAATGTTTATACAGACACAAAAATGGGCTGCTATTTTAAAAATAAAAACAAAAGAACCCAAACCAAACACCCGAGGCAGCAGCATCCTCCTTTGAGATCTGTATAGGGCTTTTATACATTTCTTATTAAGAAAGGTCCCTTTTTAAACTGAAAGGCCTGGCAGATACTTAAACTAAAAATAAGGAAAGGGGCAAAAACGAGAAGAAATAGGCTCAAGTGATTGTTGACCTATTTTTCTTTAGGACCACTGTAGACTAGTTACAGCAAAGGAAGGAAACTCCAATAAAGCTGGCACTTGATAAACTTCTACTAAATAATTTTTACTCTGGCTCATGTAGCAGACGTCAGGAATAACCTCCCGTAAAGTAACAAATAGAACTAGGTTAGCCATAAACACTGCAGAGCTTAAGGGGTGCATCAATTTATTTTTGTCATCGTATTTTGAAGTCTGAGACTCTTCAGAACTTTCAAGCCTTTCAAATAATACTGAAATGCTGTTACTTTTCCCTTTCGCTTTACGCATTCAAAGAACACATGTTTTTGAAATGTATTAAAGCTGTAGTTGTCATCAACTGACATTCATTTCTTCCTGGGTATTCAAACAAAGAGAAAACCTGGGGGACAGCAATCAGCACTGACAAAATACAAAAAGTTTTTTTAAAAAACTGTGTAATAGGATCTCAGACTGTTGAAGTGAAAGAAATTTTATTTAAGTGGATCAAACCTGGGCAGTTCTATTGTTGAAATTACACATAGAAAATTCCAGTGCGGCACCAAACTCACCTCAAAACCTATTTATGTCCTCTTTTCAAAGAATTTTACAAGCAGAGGTGGTAAGCAGAAATAAGATATGTCTTTTTAAAGCAAATTTAAAAGGCAGCATGGATACCTAAATGAGAAAAATCTATGGAGTTAAAGGTGTCGTTTGGGCATGCTTTATTTTTCAAATAATTCGGGGCCAGGCTCTTCCTACAGTTAACAACTGACTTTCTTAACAGCTAGGCTATTAACACAGCTCCACTGAACTGTTCCCTAAGATTTCAAGCCGTCTGGCTCAGCGTACTTTACAGAACGTCAATTGTCAACATAGTTGGGGACAACACAGTTTTCTCATTATAGGCTTTCGTTTGTCTTTTCTTCTTACCCTAAGATTCCATAGCAAGCTTTCAAATTTTAGAACAGCTTCCCAAACCATGCCCCCCCCCCAAAGAATCCACAAAGACAATGAGGGGTTGAAATCAAAACAAATAGAACCAGCAGTTCCAAAGCTAACTCTCTAATCTCTCAACGGGTCACTTCTTTCCATAAAATACATTGTCACAGGACACTCAGTATAGCGTAGGCTCAAGAATTCCTTGAGAAGTTGCTCCACTACAACCAATGCAGAACAAAAAAACAAAACACCTCCACATGCCCAGACATTAACAGGGATAAATAAATACTACACCTAGGGGTACTTTTCTTTTTTTGCACTCTGCACTCTGAAGGCTAGTCAGGGAGGTAGGATAGCAAGGTTTTTTGGCCTCTGAAAAGTTCAAACTGCTTTATCCAGCTGGTCCTTCAGGTTTTAACTGGAGCATTTCTCATACTCCTAGCCTGTACTGATTTCATAACTCTACCTGTACATGCTAAATCAAGTCAAACTTACTCCACTCGAGTAAAATGTTGCTAACAGTTAAGACCAATGTATTTTCTACATATCTCTGAAAAATAAGAGCATGACTGTTTATTCAAAGTCTAACAATGTATTTGATATTCACATGCAAAAGCCAAAGCTTAAATCGTACTCATAATTCATGTAAATCTCTCTGCCTCTTACACCCTTTTAAAGAAGGAGACATACAAAAGCTGACCAACTTTTGTGAAAAATATTAATTTGCTAAAATAGTTTACATGGTAGAGGATACATGTAAATGTAAAAACTGACAAGATTTTAAAAAGCTGGTTCATAAGAATGTGTCACATTTTTAATATCTGAAACTGGGCTGAAGTTCATCAGTGAAGATAAAGATCTTTGAGTAAATCCAACAGGGATTTCCCAGGCACCTTCTCATATCTAACAACAGCAACAACAACATGAAGAGTTGGATCCATCCGAGAGCTCTGTACAACTATTTATGTCAATTATGACTTCCCCATCGCCACTCCTATTAAATAATTTAATAGCTGACAGTAAGGCAAAAACCACTTTTTGAAAAATGTCTAGATACAAAATAATGTAAACCAATAAGTTATATTTGAAACCCCAGTGTAACAAAAGTGAGGAGATGGGACACTTTATACAATAGGCTCTCTTTAAAACAGAATTGTGCACACGCTGAAGATCACAACAAACCTTCAGAATTCACACAGTTTTGGCGTGTTTTTTTTTCTTTTTCTTTTGTACAACTTCTTTCATATACATTTTAAGTCATACTAGGAATGCAAACTAGAACTGCACACTACTTCAGTGGAAAAAAAAAAGTTTTGATATTGTGCAATTTTCTGCCGCAATCTAAAAGTGGCAGAAATCCCTGCATTATTTGTGTTTCAAACAAAGATCTTTAAGAAACACATCTCAAAAGACGAAAAGAAGGCAAAAGTTGGCAGATATCCAGCATCTAGTATTTCCTGTGTGTGTGTTTTTAAAAAATGTGGACAACGAAGTTTCATGATTAAAAATAAATACTGTTTGACTTTTGCACTGACTTGATTGGATAGATTTTTTTTAAAGTAAACAAAAGGATTTACAATGCTCCATATAGCCTCAAAGCCACCAGTCGTTCTATTCCAGAGTTCTTTTCTGTCTCTCTCACTGCGTTTCAAAACCTGCCATCCGGTATCCAGTTTGACTAGTTAGAACACTTCCATTTTGCCCTTGGGGGGGCGGCGGCGGCGGCGGCGGTGGTGGAGGTGGTACACCATAATTTGCGCCCATCCATGCTGCAGAAGATTGTGTCTGACTGAATGGAAGAGGAAACAGGATTAGATGAAACCTGCAAGCTTTACATATAGACAAATGAAGTAGTCAACAAATCAAGATCAAGGGAATAACAAATACGTAAAGCACATTTAAACAGATTGATTTGCTGAAGAACCACTGGCTTCTTTAATTCTACAAACAGCACTGCTGATTTAAAAAAAAAAAAGTTCCATACTTGGCAAGGTCATAGAACTTGCAAACCCAGGTGGTTGTTTCAGAAGCCCAGTAACGACATTCAATGAAAAGTTTTATAATGAATGATTAAGTTTCGTAATTTTGCAGGTATTTTCGTTCTGACAAAGGATTTCTTGGCACAGGGCCTTTATACAACAAATACTTACTTAAATCCCTGATTCCATGCCTGTCCATACATTCCATACGCAGGGACTTGCCAGCCGTTAGGCATATACTGGCCAATCTGTTGTGCATTTCCATACCATTGGCCCCACTGCCCATAAGGTGGTGGATATCCCACTTGATTCTGCTTTAAATGGATACAATTGATCAACGTTAGTGTGCCTTGTATGGTATGAAGGAAAAGATTGAAGTGGCGGTTGTTCAATTACACCTCTGTATTTCCCATGCAATTCATGTACCCAAAGCATATGCACTCATGTACACAAAGTATTTTTAGTTCATACCAAAATGCCCGTTAGGGCAAGGGTCCCCAATGTGGTGCCCGTGTATACCGTGGGCAGCCATAAAGCCCCCCACTCCCTTTAAAAAAGGTTTAAATAAAAACCTTGGAAATGTTAGGGCTGTCTTCTTTCTCTCCTTCCCTATCCTCACTACATCTATTCCCCCCACCCACCCACCCCTCATTAGCTCAGTTTCTGAGCCTCTAATCTTGCTTTCTCTCTCCCCTACCTCTTTGCCTTGCTGTTTTCCTCCTCCCTCGCTTTGCTGTTTCTCTCCCAAACTACCACTTTATTAGATCACTTTTGACTAGCCAGGCCCCCCTGGCAGCCATTATGTGACTAGCCATATCCCCCCCCTTGGGAGCCATTTTTGGGGTGGCGTTCACACCAGTTCATCAAATTTTCTGAATGTCCCTACAGATCCAAAAAGGTCAGGAACTCCTGCATTCGGGCATTCCAGCTCCAGAGATTTGTATGGATCATATTTCGCTACACGATTCAATACAGAAGTCATTAGACTGTTACGGGGCTGAAGAGTAGATAATTTGCTCCATATGAAACAGAGTCATACCACTGGATCTATCTGCCCGAAAATGAACCAAGGATCTTATGGCTGCAAAGTTTGTGTTCTACCACTAAACTGTAGTCCTGTAAGGGAAATTCAGCAGTAGCACTATCGAGAAATGAAGAGTTAAAATCACCATCGCTACCCCTGCACCCAAAAGAACATTTACAGCTCCATCCTCTCCTCAGGTTTAGCTGCTGCAGCATAAGCAGAAACTTGGAGCACAAAAGCAAAGTGGCATTTTAGGTAAGGTCAATGACAGTGGGACAAAAAACTTCCACTCAGTCCCATTTGCCTCTATACAACCCCCCCTCCCCCAAAACACACCGATGTTCAGATATAAAACCGTGAGTGCTAAGGCAACAGTACATGAAACTTAGAATGTGTCCTGTGCAACAAACTGGGATTGTCTGGGATTATTTTTCTAGAACTCCCACTAAGAGCTCTACAGTAACTAAGGAATGATCAACGTATTCTCTAATAAACTTTTGATATTATTTTCCTATGTTTCATGGTTTGTTGCCATATGCTACACTGGGCAACCTGTTGGACACAGAGCTTACAAAGTAAATAGAATGAATTCATAACAAAGAGAAGGATTTGTGGTCCATTAGGAAGCACTGAAGATTTTTCAGATTTAAAATTATTATTTTTGTTTTTTACAAATTTGGTAATGTCCTCTTACCTGCTGGATTGGATTTATCATATCTGGCGTTTCTTTGCCCCAATAACATTTCACAACATGCCCTTCTATAGTTGTGCCATTGACTGAAACAATGGCATGTGCGGCACTTTCATGGGAATTGAACCTGTAACCATTGAAGATAAAGCCAATCAATGCAAACTCCTCTCACCAATAAACTGGCACCCAAGTCATTTCAAGGGAGGATTTATCCAAAGTATACCATGCCAAGATTCTTCACATTGTATGACATATGCGTAAGTTTCATTTCCGAAATTAGTAAGATTGATACCTTTGGTATACTATCAATTGGTCAAAATCTGAATTAATGCCTCTAGGTAATATCAAGATATCCAATGTAATAACGAAATGGCAACTTTGTCGATGCCCAGAAGAAAGTATCTTACCATATTGGTGGCTAGAGATATTTCTCAAATGGTTAAACAGAACATAAGTGGAAATATTTTTTAAGAAGGGCACCACTTAAATCATCAACATCATCATCATTTACATACCACTCAATTATCTAACACAGATTCTAGAGCGGTGAACAGAGGTATAAACAGTAAAAGAAAGATTAAAAAGCAAATTAAAATTGTACAATTTAAAAACAAAGGAACCAGAAAAAAGTGGCTAGTCAGCTGAGGAAGGCTTCTCGAAACAGTAGTTTTCAGGAGGCACTGGAAGCAGCCTAATGTTGGCGCCTGCCTGACCTCCAGGGGCAGAGAGTTCCACAGAGAAGAGGCCACCACACTAAAGGCTCTTCTCCTGGTGGATTCCAACCAGGCCACATGTCCATGTGGAACCACCAGGAGCATGCCCTCCGACGACCTCAGTGATTGGGCAGGTTGGTAAGGGAGAAGACGCTCTCTCAGGTATCCTGGTCCAAAGTTGTTTAGGACTTTATGCATTAGTACCAGAACCTTATACCTGGCCCGGTAGCCAATAAGTAACTGGCGCAATTCCCTCAGCAAAGGAATTATATGCTGAAAAGAGGTAGCTCCTGACAACAGCTGAGCTGCTGCATTTTGCACTAGCTCCAGCTTCTGGAGCAGTCTTAAGGGCAGCCCCACATAGAGCACATCGCAGTAATCCAGTCTTGAGGTTACTAATGCCCATACCACTGTGGCCAAGCTATCCCTGTCCAGAAGAGGCCATAGCTGGCGAACCAGCTGAAGCTGGCAAAAGGCACTCCAAGCTGCCGCAGCCACTTGGGCCTCCAGCGACAATGACGGATCTAGGAGTACCCCCAAACTACAAACCTGATTTTCCAGAGGGAGTGCAACCCCATCCAGAACAAACAAAGAACCTATCTCCCAGACTTGGAAACCACTCACCCACAGGGCTTTCATCTTGCCAGGATTCAGCTTCAGTTCCTTGGCCCTCATCCAGCCCATTACTGAGTTCAGGCACTGATCTAGGACTTGCACAGCCTCTCCTGATTCAGAGGTCACAGGGAGATAGAGCTGTGTGTCATCAGCATACTGATGGCATGTCGCTCCAAATCCCCTAATGACTGCCCCTACACATACTGTGTAATATTCCCCAAACGTATTTTCAAAAACATTATGCAGCATTTCAAAAGTTTATTGGGGGTGCATCTCCTCCTTGCTATCTGCTTAAGAGGATGCAGCTGCAGGTCAGGGAGGAAGGTTTTAATTTTCCTGAGAGTAATTTATAATGTAAGGTTTATCTGTGAACATGCACAAATGAGTGGGAAATATTTTTCTTTTGATATTCCTCCAGCGTTGTTCTGGAGTCAACTTATTTGGCACCTGTTTTTGACAGAATGGCGTTAGGTATATTAAAAATAAAGGACTGGCTCCTCCTGCTATTTCAGCAGCTAGAGAGACATGGTATACAATGGCTGAATTCGGATGACACAATAAGCAACTGGGGGGGGGAGCAATAGTCAGTTATATTGACTATTGTGTCATCCGAATGCTGCCATAGTCAACTCAGCGCTCATCCTAATCTACACCACAGTTGATTATTTATTACCATGTTGTGTGAGGAGTACCCCCTAGATGAACAACTATAAAGTTGATTATCACCCCACCACTGACTATTGTGTTGTCCGAATTCAGCCAATGACTGGGTTTGCATGATCACCATAGCCCATGATTGTTTGAGAGTTGTTCAACCCTCAAACAACCTCTGCTGCCCAGGTTTGACAACATGACAAATCATGACAGCCCCTGTCCCAGCTAGGGGCTGAATATTCAAAATAGCCACTGGCATGTACCCAATCAGCCATGACTGAAATGAGCCATGGTGGGCTGCGATGATCGTGCGAACTGGCCCAGCATCTCGTCAGCTGCAGTTTCATCCATGTTCTCATGCTAAATTAACTTTCTGGGGGAATACAGTTTTGAAAATAGAGAGATGAACTGGGGTGATCGTAGAATGTATGCTTTAGATTGGTTAATAGGATCAAATGAAGAGTTTGTACCATTTTCAGTATTGCATCTGAGGTATCCCTTACTGGCTAGTTGTCATACGACACTAGTGCTGGGTGGCAATATCTTCAACTACTGCACCTGCTGATGTCTATATATTGCCCATCAGTGATAAGTGCTTCAGCACTTCTTATATTGTTCAAGGAAAATTACACAAAAGCTAAGCCTATAATAGCTGCTTATGAATGTCTTTTGGAATGTAATAAAGTGGATGTTCAGACTGTTAGAGGAATGAAATAGGGAATTAGAATTCTCTATAAAGCCTAATCAATTAAAAGTTGTCATAGCTTCCTTATATACTATTTCTGTAGATTTCAACAAAAATATGTTCCATGTATAGTGTCACCACAGAAGCCTGTTATGAAGCTGGCTAACTCTGCAATGTAATGCAGATAATGCCTCGCTGAGGCATATGATGTGGGCATGCCTTGTGACGTTTTTTTCTGATTTGAAGTCACTGCCCACATAAATGTTGTTCTTGAAAAATCTGCAATAATTGCAAATGTTCATGTACGTTTAAATTCTATTGCTATGATGTGGGAATTAACAGATGGGTAAAAAAGGAAGAGAAGCAGGCTCTGAGAAAGCTAAGATACTTTATTGTTCATGCCCAACGCGTTTTGGCCTCTGTTGTTTTTAAAGGCCTTCTTCAAGAATACATTACATTATGTTTACGGGGATAACACATATCAGTTTAGGGAGTTAGTTAGGCATATTGCCTCAAAAGGCCTGTGCCCATATATAAGTTTCTTTTAAAAAAAAAATTAATACAATATGAAGGCTTTTGGGCCTGTCCACACTATATATTAAAATTTCTATAAATCATATAAAAACATGTTATGATGTAAAAACACTTTTAACAGAAGTTCAATATACTGGTTCTTACTTGGTAAGAGATGTCTGCAGAAAATTCTTAGCAGGATGATATCCACTGGCGACTGAGGAAATGCAATCATTCCAGGGCCCTCTTTTTATTATTCTAATTCATCTTTTCTCATTGTTGCATCATTTTTTTGGTCATTTTTTTGCTTTGCCAGGTATTTCCATGTGGAAATGACAAGTGCAAGGTCTCACAATACGTCATTATTGCTATCGTTATTCTTGTTATGTGGGAGTCACTGCAGGTAATTATGGAGTCACAGGAGTGGCAAAAATTCGAGATCTGAGTTTAAGCCACTGGGGTTTAGAGTTTTTAACTTTAGGGTCCATTCTATTTCCTTTCTTAATAACAATTCGTTATCCCGTCTTCCCAATTTTTCAAGTGCCCAAAACTTTAAATCTGCAAAAGAATGATTTTGTGCCAAACAAGTATCTACTAAAAGAACACCTGGTCTGTTGTGCTTTAAGTTACTGAGGTGCTCTCCTATACGTTTTTTCAAAGGTCTAATTGTTTTGCCTATATAGATCTTTGGCCATTTGCACTGGATGACATAGATGACAAAAGGGCTGTTACAGGTGGTAAAATGATTGAGGAAATATCTTTGTTGGTCAGATGTATTTACAGTAGCAGCCGTGTTCACAAGGATGGTGTCCTTTAGGTATGGAAGCACCTGGTAAAGAATTGGGTAAACTTCTACTGTGTTCTTTGTATTCACTCCTGATAAAAGATCTCTAATGTTCCTGGTTCTTTTAAAGGAGACCAGGGGTTTTTCCTGGCACCCTGGGATGTGTTGGACAATGTGCCAGTGTCTCCTTATGCTTCCTTGCAGGTGATTTGTTATATGGTCATATGTTAGTCTACAACTGATTCGTTCTGGGGCTGTTATATTCTTTTTTGAGAAAAGCTCTGAATGTGGTTTAGCCTCAGCCTTTTTCAGGCCTTGTGAAATTACAACATCCAGATACCCTCTTTCTTTTAACTGCATGGACAGTGTCTGTGATTCCTGTCTGAAATCTGATGTTTTGGAACAGTTACGTTTGAGTCGTAGAAATTGTCCATATGGGAGATTATTTCTTAAAACGTGGAGGTGGGAACTATCATATCTAAGATATCTAGAGACATCAGTGGGTTTTCTATAGATGGAGGCGATAAGATGTTCTTCCTCCTTCTTCACTTTTAGATCTAGGAAATGAATTTCTCTAGTGTTAAACTGGATGTCAAATTTAATATTATCATTCTTGGAATTTACCCACATTAAAAACTGTTGTAGATCTTCCCTATCATCCCGTCAAATGGAAAATCCATCATCAACGTATCTCAACCATATCAAAAGTTGTTTTGCATATTGCCCCCCGATGCGAAAAGTTCTTTTTCGTATTTTGCCATATACAGATTGGCTACCTCTGGAGCCATGATTTGCCAATAAAATTTGTTGTCAAATTGGAAATAATTTTTGCATAAGGCTATTTCTGTAAGGGAGAGAAGAAAGTGGGTAGGAGGATGTTTCTCTGTTCTCTGGTCCAGTGTGTGTTGTATGACAGTTAGGGCATCCTGCTGGGGTATATTAGTGTATAGGGATCTTACATCCATAGTCATCAGGATGTCTCCCTCTTGTATGTTGATGGGCTTAATTTTGTTTATGAAATCAGAAGAATCACATGTATAAGAAGGTATGAGAGGTATGAAGGGTTTTAGAAAATGATCTATAAACTGAGAGTGGTTCTAACACAGAATTGCATGCTGATACTATGGGCCTGCCTGATGGGGGGGAAATATCTTTATGAATTTTTGGCAGAGTATAGAAAACTGGAATTCTAGGGTTAGTTTTGTATAGGAAGCTATATTCACCCTCCTGTTATATATCCCAAGCTGGACCCCTCATATAAGGTATTTTTTATCTCCCTGGCTAGAACAGTAGTCTGATCATCCTTACATACCCAATAAGAATCAGCGTCCTGTAGTTGGCGTAAAACCTCTAATTTATAATCTGTGCTGTTTTGAATCACAATAGCTCCTCCTTTGTCAGTTTCTTTTATCACTATGGAGGAGTCATTACTTAGGTCTAGCAGAATCTTTTTTTCTTCACGATTGATGTTATGCCAGGGGCGATTTGTTGTAATGTATTCTTGATGTTACAGCCCCCTGAAGAAGGCCTTAAAAAACAACACAGGCTGAAACATGTTGGGCGTGAACAATAAAGTATCTAAGCATTCTGAGAGCCTGCTTCTCTTCCTTTTTTTACCCTAAGTGGAGGATGCTCTCCTCCTTTTGGTTTTTCAGAATTAACAGATGAACAGCAAAAGTGGATTTTGAATACCCTTACAGTTGCAGATACCTCAGACCTCAAAGGACAAATACCCACATCTATCGTTCAGTGACCTGGAGATCTTACTGATCTTGCTATATTTGACCATATCTCCATACAGTCATCAACTTCATATGGATGTCTATCTAGGTACGTGGTCTGCTTATACGGATGTATACATTTTAAATAGAAAAGTCAACCTTTCTCCCTTTCTTTTTATTAATGGTGCTGTAAATGATTATTGTGAATGGATATACCTTTATGTCATGTCTATTCTTTGCCCCCCCTTTCTTTCCCCCCTTCGTTTTCTATTTGTTATATTTGCAAGGGGGGGGGAGGACAATGCCAGCAGTCTGTGCTCTGGAAAAAAAGTAGACTATCAGGTTGGGCTGCCAAGCCTGGAGCAGGGCACCATTGGAAGAGTGATTTATGAGAGCTTGGTTGAAGACAATCCCCTTCAGGAATGGAAAGAGAACCAAAAGTCCACCCTCCATCTTACCCCTGCACATTACAAAGCTCACATGGGCATAATGAAAGAGAAACCCTGAAGAGCAGCAAAAACACACCCAAACACACATAAATTAAGGTTTTGTGTAATTCACTTCAAGAAGGATGCAGACAATCTGGAATGTGTTCAGAGGAGGGCAACGAGGATGATTAGGGGTCTGGAAAAAAGCCCTATGAGGAGTGATTGAAAGAACTAGGCATGTTTAGCCTGGAGAAGAGAAGACTGAGGGGAGACATGATAGCACTCTTCAAATACTTGAAAGGTTGCCAGGATCTCTTCTCGATCATCCCAGAGTGCAGGACACGGAATAATGGGCTCAAGTTACAAGAAGCCAGATTCCGGCTGGACATCAGGAAAAACTTCCTGTTAGAGCAGTACAACAATGGAACCAATGACTTAGGGAGATGGTGGGCTCTCCCACACTAGAGGCCTTCAAGAGGTAGCTGGACAACCATCTGTCAGGGATGCTTTAAGGTAGATTCCTGCATTGAGCAGGGGGTTGGACTCGATGGCCTTAGAGGCCCCTTCCAACTCTACTATTCTACGATTCTATTATTCTATTGTACATTCATGTTGCTATCCAGTCCCTCATGATGAATCACAATGAACCTTTGGGAAATAACTCCTTAGTCTCCTTCTCCTCTAAAAAAGGTAAGAGTGTGTACTTCAGACTTCTCTCTTTCCTATCTTTCCCAATTCTTTTCTATCAACTCTTTAATAAATTTGGTAGTCTGAAATATTTTGGTATAATATATTCTTTGATTCAACCCTTAGCTGTGTTCAGCAGGAAACATCCCCACCATATATGTGTAAAGCCCATAGCACACCCTATGTTTTGACCCAAGATCGATACTTACACGTGTTGATCAGTCACACGTGTACACTCGTGTGTCAGGTATAATGTATGATCAAAAACATGTGGTAACGTAAGCTTACTTAAAACACAGACACACAAAACAAAAATTCTTCCATACCGTACAAAGGAGTACCCTTTATCTGGGAAGACTCTAATTTCCATTATCTGCCCAAACGGAGAAAATGTTTGACGCATCAGCTGTTCTGCAAACCAGAAGACAGAGACAAAGTCAGGATGTGTAGTTGGAACCTCCGTTCTAGAGTCACTCACAATTTATGATGCCTCATACCTGTTAGTCCTGAAGTAACACCACCACAGTACACTGTGCAGTTGCTTGGGCTGGACTGATTTACAACATCATCATAGGAAAGTTGTTTGGCATTTGCTGTATAGAAAAAAGGGTTTTACAAGTCTCTGATTTGCCCACCATAAAAAAGGAAACTTTGCTAGGAACACCGGACAGTCTTTCCAACTGTCATAGCTTAACTCTTGGAATATGTTACTGTTTTAACTTATGGCCACAGCCTACCCCAAAAACTTACTATTATCTGCAAGTAGCATGGATTCCTTTCCCTGAACAGCTTGGTTTACAGTCTAAGGCTGCTCCACTATAACAAAATTCCATTCAGATCTGAGGCGGTGTAATCAGGTATGGTTCAGGACCCTCTAGACATCATGGGGCTATCCCCACACACTGTGGATTGGGTCTTCTCAGTTATGCAGGACGATGGTGATCTACCCCTCTGCAAGGGTGAGGGACCTATTACAAGGGATCCAAATAGTTTCCAAAGGACTACTAGTTTGTATGGCCGGTCCTCCTTGTCAAAGCCCTGGTCACATTATGACCAGGGCTTTGTCACAATCACAATTTTGGAGCTGAGGGCAAAGTAGCAAGTGGGGTGATGGCTAGAATATAAGTGGAGAAAGACCTCTGCTGAATCTGACCTCTGCTGAATCTACTCTGTGGTGGTGAGGGTGCGAAAGTAGTTATTTTTCACCTCCACTGAGAGCGTCATCACACTGGAGGTTTAATGCACGTCTGCTGCGACTTTGATCCACTTTTTCAGCACTGGACTAGCATGACATTGTCCCTGTCGTGCTGTTCTCTCGCCCTGAGTGAGTCCAGCCCTGAAAAAGTGGATCAAAGTCGCGGCAGATGTGCATTAAACCTCCAGTGTGATGACACTCTGAATCTCTGCAGTGGAACTGTCCTGGGTAGTGAACAGTTTTATTACACTCTGACACCAAAAAAGGAACAATCCTTCCCTCAACAGCTCACTGTAACAAATATACAAGACACTTCAAAGATAAAATTGCCTGCATGAAGTATGACACGGATTCCATAATTAATGCAGTTCCATTAACAAAGATATCCAGAACATAGTCCATTTGGATAGGGTGATTCCCAGTTGCTGAGGCCTGAGGATGCAGACAAGGTCCTGGGATGAATTTGTCAAACTATTTGCATGCTTGAATTCAGCAAACCATTTGCATGATTGACCCTTGCCTGTCTTGGCTTGTTACAGTTAATAAGGAGGGAGTGAACAGTTGGGTCCAGAAGGTTATAAATTCCTCCTTGAGAGAGGTTGCAGTTCCAGCCTTTTTGAAAGCAGTAGTAATCAGGCTTCTCCTGAATAAATCTAATGTGGATCCCAAAGAGGACAACTAGACAATCCCCTGCTAACATCCTCTTGTCAGACAAGGTGCCTGAGAGAGTTGTTGCCAGCCAACTCCAGATGCTTGTGGATGATGGTATTTCAATGAGGCTGAAGTCCCAGAAACTACCTAGATTAGCCTGCAAGGTGACCTTTGCTGAGAGACAAAGGTGAGTGCAACCCTATCATTCTCTTGGACCTCTCAGTAGTCTTGATACCATCGACTATGGTATCCTTCTGAATCGGCTATGTGAGATTGGGGCACTGTTTTATAGTGGTTCTGTTCATACCTGGATGGGCGTTTCCAGAACATAGTGATCAATTATTTCAAGAAGTTCCACAGGACTCAATTGTATCCCTCATATTTAACATCTGGCAGAAGTTATCCATATACTTGAGCTTAGGTGTCATTAATACGCATAGATTACCTATCCTTTTCATCCCACTTAGGTGAGGCAGTGGATGTCATGAATTAGAGCCTGAACAGGGTAATGGACTGGATGAGCACCAATAAACTGAAAGTTAACTGAGACAAGATGGACACACTGTTAATGGTTTATCTGCCCAGCTGAACGGTGCCCAGCCTGTTCTGGACACACGATTGATCCACAACACCCCTGAAGTCTGAGGATGTTGTGGATCAATCACTGAGTTGCAGGGAGTGTCTTTTATCAGCTTAGGCTGATATACCAGCTGTACCCTAACTGGACAGACATAGCTTGGCATCAATTATCCATGCTCTGGTAACTTCCCAATTGGATTACTGCAATGTATGGGGCTACCTTTGAAAGCAATTTGGAAACTTCAGTTAGACCAAAATGAAGCTGCTAGGCTACTAACTGGGACTTAGCAATATATTCACATGGTGCCAGTACTTCCATCAGCTGCACTGGCTATTATACTCACACTCATATGTACTCTTTGGAGCTGGAGGTTTGCGTGTTGCCCAGTTAGTCCTGATTTGTCTTCCACCAAGCCACTGTCCCCCCATCTGCTGAATCGCATTTTCTGCATCCTACCCGGAGAGAAAAAACATTTTTAGCAATGGTTAGGCAGCAATTCCACAAGAAAAGTCTTTAAAGATACAGGACCACAGACAATGCTAGTTTATAGCAATGTCTCTGTTTATGTTAGTCACTTTTTACTAAATAAACATTGTAAAAAGTATCAACTCTGGAAAATTATAGTCACTTTTTAATTTGAAAAAGACCTCTAATTCTAACAAACTCAATTTACAAAGGACTCACATTTGTGAACAGGCCCTTTGTCCATTGATCTTTCCCCAGATGCTCAAAGTACCTCATGAATGTGCAATAATTGGCAAATGAAGGTAGACACAAAAATGCCTTCAAATAACTGGGGGGGGGGGGGGGGGGAATGCTATTTTACCTGGATAATTCTAATCTGAAAACAGCATTTTCTGAAACGGTAAAAAACAACCCCCCCACAACCACCTGCATTTAGAAGTGTAACCAGATGAAGATCTCAGGTAATCTGCTGTTCCGCTGTGAAAGATTTTGATAGAATTGGTACTATGTTCAGTATCCCCAAATCAAAGGAGGCTAATGTTCCAATTTTCCTACTGTGGTCCAAGTGCCTCAAATGTTTTGCTTACACACACACACACTACAGGCAGCTGCTTGTAGATCCATGAGCACAAAGGGCCAAACTAGACATGTGAGGCAACACAACTGTATGTATGTTAAACGCATTTACTCTGTTCACATACACAGAAGGGATGGGTGGGGAATCTACTCTTCATATAAAAAGGGGGCCTGTAAGGGCAGGACTGAAACCTGTCCCCATTTCCCTGACTTACCTCGCTGCACTCCATAGTTTTAAGCAGTATGCTCTCTGCATAGCTCACTTCTGGAATTGAAACCAGCCACGGGACTGCTTAAAAGCAGTGGGAACTCATCGATGTGAGGCTGAGGCCCTGTTGAAGCTATATTCTTCCCTCAGGTTGGACCAGGGAGACATCAGGAAAACTAAGAAGCCTGTGCTGTACTGTTGCAAACCATCTAGTACATCGGAAGTTGTTAACCACCATTGCAAATTTTAGATCACTGCAATTCAGGTGATGCAATTATGGGACTAAGGAAGATATGGCCTTTTTAGTACCAAGAGACAGGCCAACATCATCCGTTTTAGTAACCATTTTGCACCCTTCAGTGAAGAGCATTTGGCAGTATTTGCAGGAGAAATTTGACCAATACCATCTCAAAGTTAAAACAAATTTAAAATTGCAATGTAATATGTTAAATATGTGCCTTCCAATGTGCTATGTGCAAAAAAATCCTGACAATGGGAAATTGTTTTTATTAATTTATTAGAACATTTGTATCCTGCCCTATATCACTGGGATCTCAGGGCAGCCTACAGATAAAATCAGAACAATATAAACAGAAACAATATACACAGCTAAAATGTATTAAATCGTTAACAAACTAAAACCAGTAGAAAATTTTCTAATGCAATAAAAGCTATGTGTGTCCATGGAGAATTAGCCCTCAAAGGCTTTGATAAAGAGCCATGTTTTAACTTGGCACCAACATAAAGCTAGTGTCGGCACCAATCAGGCCTTCAAGGGAAGGGAATTTCACAACCAGGGTGCCACAACAGAGAAAGACCTCTTGTTCCACTTTACAGAAAACTTACTAACAAAACAGTAGTATCTTCAAAATGCATTTAGGAGCAACTACAGGAAGTAAACTAAACCAGCATTCCCCAACCTGCTACCCTCCAGATGTTTAGGACATCAGCTCCCATCAGCCCCAGTGAGCATCACCAATGGTCAGGAGTCCTGGGGCACTAGGCTAGGAAAGGGCTAAGCTAAACTCTTATTCAGCTGATGTGCAAGATGATCTGTCCATCCATCAATATTCTCTTGCACCTGCCGGTAACTATTTTATACTTGCAGAACTTATGTCAGTTTCTCTGTGACAGCAAAAAAAAGTGGAAGATTACTCTGGTCCTTGTCCATTGCCTCCCTCCCAACCAAAAAAAAATACCAGCCAAAAAATATCAAACTGCCCCCAACTGGATGTAGATGTCCATTAACAACTCATATCTTTGTTCTGAATCAAACTGATCCCCCCCCTCCACTCCTCTTTCATTGTGAGTTTTGTCTTTTAGACTGCAAGCCTTTCTCTTATTTTTAGTTATATACAGCATACCTAGGCAATTTGCAGGTGCTTTATATATTGACGAAGAATTCCATGCTATTTTCTAAGAATAATTTAACTCTGACAATGAAGATCTACCAATTGTGCCAAAAAGCATGTAAGAATCGTCTTGCTGCCACTCACCCATTTATTGAAGAAAGAAACAAAACCATATCCTTTAGATTTTCCTGTTGCCATATCCTTAACAACTCGAGCATCCCTAAAAAGGAAAGAGAAGGCCAGTTAAGCAGCAGCAGAACAGAATCCAAGTGAAAATGTCTCACACGCAGCTCATTTCTCATGTTTCTCCTTTAATAAAATGAACTTCTTAAATGCACCAGCAATTATAGTCAAAGCAATTCTCCCTTTTACTAAGGTTTTATCACATGATAGCAAAAATTAAACTTAATTGTGTAAACATGCAAAATCAATAGCTTTTAAAAACAAGTATTTTACTATCGTTGGTTCACAGTTCAAAATGCTCTTACAATACTGTTAAAAACACTACGCATGGTCAAAGCAGCTATTCAAAGGAATAACTGAGGGCATGTAGCTGACTAGCATATTAGCGACCGGCTTTCTTTAACCATGCAATTTATAAACTTACTATTGGCCAACACATTCTACCTACTTATTAGAAATAGAAAATAGAAAAAATGAAAAAATAGGAATTAAAAGGCATACGTCGCCTGTTAACTGAATTCTTTAATTTTCTCAGGTCAATTCGTTACCCCCTTTTTGGACTTGGGCAGCTGTAAATTTTGAGAAATTGACATTTTCAGAAATGGTTGCATTATGGAAGAAAATAAACACTAACATGATTTTTTTTAACTATACACTATTAAATAAGCCTTTAAAAACTGCATTCGTAATTAACAATCATACAGGACTGATTGAAAACTACAAAGTATATAAAATAAAAATTTATAAAAGTAAATAGAAAAACTACAACGTTTGTCCACTGTGAACTGTAGCTTGCTGTTAGCCATGGCAATGCTGTCCATTCTTCAGAGACATTCTGCAAAATAACCAGAGCCCTATTATTTGAGATTGAGTTAAAAAAAAAGACAAAGACCCAGCTACAATAGCTAAACCCCACAAGTGGAAACGCTGCTTTTATTATCTAAAGGCTCCTCGGGTAATTTGTGCACAAAAGAGAACTGTCAAGAATGTTCTCAAACATACAGGTCTACTGTACCCTCCCCCAACCCACAAGATTCTGGCACTTAACACACACAATCACAAAATAAAGCCAGTAAGAAAGCCATGCAGTGTAACTGAAGCTCCACACATCTAGTCTAGGAGAGACTTTATGATGCCAGATGATCCTCAGAAGAGTGTCAACATAGTCTATTATTGCATTCTACATTAACAAATTTTATTTTAGGGAAGGAGCTAAATAACGTGGAGATCACTGAAAGATCCAACTAAACTTCAAGACCATTTTAATATGTTACTCCATGGAAAATAAAAGAAGCAAATTTTGCTAATTAAATAGATGTATACCTCAAAACTTTCATTCGTTTGTAAAGCCCTGTTACAAATTGTTTGAGAACAGTTATCGTCATAATCACATGGATTGTTCTCCATTCACATCCTAAAAGGGAGAAAGCCTCTGTACTTACCCTTCTTAACTGCCATTCTTAGAAATCAAGGCTCAAGAACACAAGCACATGTAAACCAAGCAACCACTATGCATTTACATAAAAGTTTATAATGTATCATTACCAAGACTTGTGATAACTGCACATTAACATGTTTAAAAGGAAACATGAATTCATATTAATACTGTATTATTGAAATCAACTCATATTTCCAGGAACAGACAGCAGACTATTTAAGAGAACCTCGGAAATTATTTTCACCTAGAAATGTAAAGCCTTGTCCCTCACCATCAAAACCCGGTAAAATGTTGCCTTTATTTTGCTATTTAAAATGAGTTTTTAATGTTCTGAACCGGGTAAAGAATTTATTTTTCATAGATTGATTTAACAGGATGCATTTCAATAGCTTAAGTTAATGGCTAAGGTGACATGCTTCATATGCCAAACTAGTGTGTATCCATGAAAATTGTGACATGGTTTATATGTTCTTCCTCCTCCAAACAGTTGATTCAAAGGTAAGGAAGGGCTCCAGAATTATGGCTGAGACTGTGTTGCCTACTGTCCCTGCTCAGGATTAGTGCCTGCAGGTTGCCTGGAATATTTCTCAGGAGCAGAGGGAAGTATATATGTTTTTTTGTGGGTATATGGAGGGAGCGAGTGCATCTTTTCAATCCAACACCTTCCCACATTAATTCCAGCACATAAATTGGGCTTAAATCAACAATGGCCAGTCAACTCGCAATGAAGCTGTTCAAAATTGAGTCACTTCACATGAAGTCTGCTGGACCAGGAATAAAGTATGTCCTGGCATTCTTAGGAGATATGCTAACAGAACTTCAGTGCAGACCTACATCACAATACTAGCAGAACTCGTAGCTTTAAGAGGGAATAGTACCAGTAGTATCAGTGTGGATCGGAGTTTCATTAAATTAAGAATACCTGAAATTCTGTGACTTTGTGACACACAGATGCTTAAATCAAACTTGAATGCCTGCCCTCATGCTTTACTATTAAAATGACAGGATGTGGGCATATCTAACTTTCTCTAAATTGGGCCCTAGGCCATCATACTCAACTATCAACAGGATTCTGTGAACTACTTTGTGCCACTCTGTACATAGGAAGACAATTTCAACCCTGAGAATGTCAGTTCTTAATAAAATATAAAATGCTTAGTAGGTGCTAAAAATACATGGGCCAGGCTGATGTGGCCTCCCCTGCAGATGAAGTAGAACTTGGGGGGGGGGGGCAGTAAGTGGAATTCTAGACCCACTTATCCATACATCCCCAAACTTTCAATCTCACTCCTACCATCTGAAGCCCTTACTAAGATAGCAAATGTAAATATTTTTAATTTATTATATTCCTATACTGCCCAACAGACTAAGCTCTCTGGGCAGTTCACAGCAACTATGGAGACCTGTTCCCTCTATGTTATAGGCATTCATACCTAAATAGGTGTTTCAGTTACTTTAAAAAAAGGGAATGTGTAAGGCAGGATATTGTGGGGGAGGGGGAGTGAGTTTCAGTTTATGAACTTGGTATTTTAGTTGCAGTCAATTCCGAATTATTTCATTGAACCAGGCTATTGTTAATATACAACTAATATTGTACTTTTATTCTACAATTCTCCAAGTTGTTGCCCTCAAACGCTTTTGAAATAGTTTATAAACACGATTACTTTATTACCCTCCTTACTTCTGATCCTCAGCATCTGACATGTTCTGGGCAAAAGCTCTTCTTCAGGGGAAAGGAGATTTCTCCTTTCTTTTTTAAAAGGAGATTTCTCTTCTTCCCCTGAAGTTTTGCTTATTCTCAAACCATGTCAGCAACCTGCAGCTGCTTTCTTTGCTTTGGAAACATCCAAGACCAAGCAATGTTATATAGCAGTAGATGCAAGTCTTTCTGGCTGCCAGTTCCACTGAACCAGAGATCAAAGGAACTCAGCCACAGCTGCTAGGCTAAGCCAAACCGTACAGGATTCTTCCATCTGTGTTCATCTTCTTCAAACACCAGTACAACCAGGAAACATTCTAGGATGGGGGAAAAATCTTAAAGAACCAATCCCCACTCTTTCTTCAATTGGCCCAGGATAGGTCACACACCAGCTCTGGCCGTCAGGACAGTCATGAAGGCCTCACGCTAGAACGCATGCACTAGCAACAGACTTTGAAAGGAGTAGAGTTGGTTGCTCCTCCCCACACTTTTGGGGGTGGGGTGGGACAAGAATATGGAGCTTCTTTGACTGCCCATATTCCTTGGCACTATCAACACCTTGAAATTAGCTTCCAATTAATTTGAGAGTTTTGTTGATATAAGGTTAACAGAAGCAAGGAAAGACTGGAAAGAACTAGCCACAGACAAAAATAAACACCCCCAAGAGACACACTACATCTTCCTTCTGTTTCAGCAGGTCTGCATGACAGTTACCAAAACAAACAATAAACTCGTAACATGCTACATAAACCTCCGTACAGAATTATTCAAACACTGATGAGGATGCACATCAAAATCACTGCACAATACTTTATTGCACAATACATCAAATGTCATCCTCACCAGCAACCACCAATTTTTTTTTAAAAAAAATCTCTGTAGAAACAATACAGCTGGTTCTCCAATCCGCTATGCACACTTTCACATGCCTTATAAACAATGACAACAACTGAAGCAGGGAACTACACTGGAGACCAATTTCTAGTTTATTTTATTTAATAGAGCACCCATTTCACAAAAAGCCAAAATCTTGCAGGCGATAACTTCTATGACATGTGGTCCATGTTAAAGCTGCTTTGATGAGACTAGACAATGCCTTTCGATTGGCAGTAGTCACCCAGTGGTCAGCTTTACCTTTGAAAATCTATTCCAGAATGTCTAATAATTTAATGATAATGAAATGAATGCCCAGATTCAAAAATAAGTTACCGCTACGACATGAAAATACAGAAATGTTCTAAATGAACTGTTTAATAATCCCTGAATAAATACTAAAAGATACAGGTCTTTAAAGAACATAAATATTCTTCGATATGCTGACATTGTATTCATCACATTCAATTTAAAATTAGACTGCCCCATGATCTATCATAATATGTTACTTACGATATTCTTCCAAATGGTGCAAAAGCGGCTTTTATATCTTCAGTTGTAATTTCTGGGCTGAGGTCTCCAACAAAGACATGGAAGTGGTCTTATCAAGAAAAAGAAAAAAATGTACAAGTTTGCAGAGTACTCATGGAAATAAAGTGTATGGTATTTTTTTAAAAAAATCTTGTATCAATTTCAAAACATCAGGAAACTACATGAGAACTAGAATCTTTTAAACTATCAGATAACAAAATACATTGTTGTTTAAAATATACCCATCAACAGACATTACAGTACATAAGTAAAGTTATATAAAACTAGCAATTATTTTTCATTAAATTATCTGTAGCTCTCATTAAATTTCCATGAGAACTATGTTCATTTAGTTCAAAGCCAAACATTTTACATTATGGTCATATTTTGTAATACTAGAACTCGGTCTTATTTTATACATAAGTTTAAAAACACTGAGCTTAAATGTCTACCGGTTCTGTGAGCAAAATAGAGTAAAGTTTACACAGACCAGTGTGGACAACATAAGTTACAAATAGCTCAATCTTACTCATATTTTGTGAAGAACAGTCAAAAAGATACCTTGCATTGCAACAGTTTGATGTTAAAGTATTTGACAGTTTTCTGAAAAGCCAACAGTTTTGGTTGCCCAGCCTTTACACCATGTGAATCCATGTGAATTCAAAGTATGTGAAATCCATGAGCAAGTGAACTAAGACTGAAGGCAACAGAACGGAAACAGTAATCCCTTCACAATTTATGTTAGAGCCATTTACATAAGAACTGGTGATACAAAGATCCCAATCTAAGGACTTTCTTCACAGACACATAAAGCTCATTTTAATTATCACCACCTCTAACTGGTTTCAATGCACACATGATACTTTGCAACTCCACCTTGGGAAGAGTCTAGTTAAATCCTCCCCCAACATTTTAAAAGTTCTAAGGCCAGACAAGTAGAGAAGCAACACACTGGGATGCCCAGCAGCAGTAGGGAAAAGGATCCAATTGGAATAGCAACTGATACACCACAAGGAAGTTTTATGGTGCAACACAGACAGCAGCCCTGAAGGAAGCTGGTTATCTCACCCTCACAGAGAGGGAAAGAATTCTGACAGCAATAGCAGCTTAATGGGGGTCAAAGGGCTTAAGAGTCAGCAACAGTCCACATCCTGATCCATTTGAGAGAGGAGGGAGAAATCTTGTGACAACAGAACAACCCCCCCAAATAGCTTCAGGCGGTTAGTGAATACACCTGAGAGATTTCATTTTATGTTTAAGAAGATACAATTACCTTGTGAACGCAGTGTGTTGACAACGGTACTACCTGATGACAAAGATTAGATTTGTTCTTAAGTTTATTAACACAAACACATTAAATAATATCTTAGGATAATGATCAAAACAATAGGGCAAATATTTGCATGATGCTTATTGCTTAACATTAAAAACACTTTTGTGCAAATAAAGAGCAATTAATCAGAATCATAAAGGGACTTACTGCTGGTATCTTTCTTCTGGCTGCTGGGGGTTGTTGCCCAGTTCACTTTGACTTCCTACAAACAATATTTGCTTAAATTATATTCAAAGAAGTTACAACAGTTTTACTTAACCCGCAATCCCTCAAAAATAAGGTAATTTGACAAGTATTTACCATGTTATATTAAATTTTTATTTTGTAATATTTGTCAAATAATTGATTGATTTAAACAAAAAGACTGTGATGCAAATCCACCACACTAGTGAGGTTGAGTAATATATTGTGGTCTTAAATAACTTAAGATGACAAGTTATATTTCATTAATTTGCCAAGCCATTTTATTTGTGAATCCAGCAAAATAAAGAATTCCATGATATTTCACCACTCTTTTGTTTTGTGAAATCATCATGCAGGTTTTTATCTCAAAATATTTTTAAAAGCTCAAATTTTAAGTTTAAAGTTCTGCTATATATGAGACTAAAACAAGAAGGAAGATTACCTTTAGATTTTCTTCTTTAAAAAAACAACAGAGGTAGTATTCATCCACAGACCTAAAGCCACACTTCTGCTCCATCTCACCTTTAGACCTGAAAGCTTACCTTACCCATTATCTTCCGCCCATTCATAGCTGCTAAAGCTGCAGCTGCGTGACGATGCTCATAGAACTCCACAAAACAGTATGGATCATTTCCAGCCGTCTGTTTAAACAGAAAGAGAAAAGCTGTCAAAGGCTACTGCTGAGCCCTCTTGAGTTGTGTGTTTAATTTGTTTTATGAATATTCTATGACAAATAAGCAGCAACACTAAAGCTGCAATCCTAGCCAAAATTACTGTCCCCTTTTCTAGGATTATCAAGAAGAAAACATTCCATTGCAACAAGCAGGACTTTATGACAAATAAAAATGATTGGAAGCCAGGTGTTTTATTTTATTTATTAATTATATTTCTATACTGTCCAATGGCTGAAGCTCTCTTTACCTTTTAATTTATGTATTGGTTATTGTTTTAGGACAGCCAGGGTAACTAAAGCCTTTTATTTTTGACTTTTTTCTTAGTTCATTTTACGTGCTTGTTAACCCTTGAACTAAATTTGTTTTGCCCCTTTTTACAATATCCCAATACTTTCAAATGAGAGCAACAACACGTAGACCCTCCCAACTTTGTTAGAATCCCTATCAATTTAGTTGTTTATTTTAGCACCAAATACTGCTCAGAGTGATCAGAAATTAAAAGCAGTGTTAAGAATTTAAACACATACAATGTTTATACCAAAACTGACATTAAATCATCCCCAGCAAAGAAATGTGGTTTGAGAGCTTTTTCATTCCAATAAATGATAAGCGAACTCCACCTTTCTATAAATGAACACTATTAATCTCCTTTTTCTCATATTTTTTAATTTAACTATAGTGGCCATATCCCAGACCCTAAGGGCGCAATTCTTTGGATCTGTCCTTGATACTCGTATGCCTCCAAACTCGGAAGATTACGAGTATCCAGTGCAGAGCAGGAGGTGTGGTAGAGGCATGACTCCCGCTCTGCAATTTAGCTACACAGGCTTTTCACCTGTCTAACTGTAGCATAGGAGTGGGAGGGGTGGAATCTGGGGAGGCCTGGAGATAAGGCATAAGCCATCCCCACCAGCACAGCCCATTTGTGACCTCGGAGAGGCAGCTGGCGTGGTTCTCTCCACGCTGGGATGGGGCAGGAAGCTCAGACTCCTGGGTCCGAGGTTGGAGCAGTGTCTCCAACCTCGAATCCAGGAATCTGAAGTATCCTATGCCTCCACCCCCACCCCACCCCCCCACCCCCCGACCATGTCTAGGCGCCATAGGATTGCTCTCTTAGACACTAATCATTAACTGAAGAAGCTTAACCTAAAACTGATTGCTTACTTTTTACACTTTTAGACTGTCCAATAACCAATCATGTTCTCTGGGTGGTGTACAGGTAAACTTACATCCATTATCATTTTGCAGTTTTTGCACGGTCCAATTTGGCTGAACAGCTGGAGAATGAGAGCTTCGGTAACATCTCTTGACAGATTTCCAACATACCTGCAAATTTACAAACATTTTAGATCAATTAAAATTTGCATCTCAAACTTTGATAGTATGACTTCCTTAAGAAAAGGAAAACAGGGCACCTACTGCACCTCCCCAAAGCTGGTTAAAATAAAAGTCTAAGTTTATTTACAGGAAACGGGTGCTCAGAAGACAACGACAGAGGCAAAAAATCAGTCTGGCCTATGGCATGAAAATCTGTGCAGAGCAACTGAACATTTTTTCAGTGTTAATAAAGCAAAAGGCTCATAGCCACAATGAGATCTGAATAGGTAAATTCTCATATTTCTCAAACAATCTACTACACAAATTAGGAAATTCAGTACTACTATGTGTCTCCCGTTTTCCATTTAAACCCCTCGACAAATTCCTTCCTAGAGGTACCATATATTTACCCGTCCACAGTCAGCAACTAGTAACCATTAAGCTACTTTTTTGTCACAAACTCTGTCATCGTCTCGCACTTTATGTGAATAATTGGACATTTAAAAAAACACTAGTATTTTATGATGGACAGTTTTATATCTTGTTGCAGAGCACACTTTTGAACTCATAAGAACTCAGTGAACTTGAGTTCTACTCATACAAAGTAAAGTCACTGAAGTGAATGGGTCTTAAGACAGACTAACACTGGATACAACCCAATGTTCTCCCTTTATCTTACTTCCTTTTATCACACACATTAAAGCATTAAACTATTCCAAGCAAAAACATAGCCTGCCCATTCCTAGGTTCACATAGAGGGCCAGGTTGCAACCAGCTTTGGCTGATACAGTGAACTGGTTGACATGATCAAGTTACAGTGGCTTATTTATTTAAACCATGATGGGCCGTGGCATGGGCTGGCAGCCATCTTGGATATTCAAGCTGCGACTTGTCATGTCATCCTCACCCAGGCAGCGCAGGTTGTGCGAGGATTAAACAATCCTCATATAACCTATGGCTTGCTCTAGGGTTACACAAGGGTTGCTTAATCCTTGCACAACCCACACCATCCAGGTTTGAACAACACAACAAGGCATGGCTTGGATATTAAAAAATCATGGTGTGCATTGCCACAGTGGGCTAAAGCGATCATGTGAACTGCGTCAGTGGCTGTACTCCCGGTCAAAGATAGTTCTAGCACTATCATTCTTGTTTTGATGGACAACTATAACACATTCTACATGAGGCTGCATTTGAAGAGGCTTGTGAAACTTCATGTAGCACAAAATGTGGTAGCTTAATAGTTGATGGGTTCAAGATGGTTTAAATTAGCTGCTATGGATATTTTAAAGCAGCTGCACAGACGATGCATTTGATTCTGAACCCAATTCAAGTTGCTGATTTTAACTTTTAATGCCCTGGGTTCTGTTTATCTCAAAGAATACCTCCTCCCATACGAATCCTTGCCCAATAATTAAGAACCATAAATTAGGCTCTGCTAAAATATTCTACCAGTTGTGGAGACTAGTTTAGACTTCCTCCAATTTTTCATGGTTCCATTTTTACCTCCTTTCAAAAGCAGGCCAAAACTTTTCTTTTTCTTTCTGCCTTTAATAACTGATTATATACCACTATTTGTATTTGGCATATGTCGTTTTGAGCTAGTACATATTGTTATTTTACCTTGCAAACAACTTTCATAATTTTCAACGGAAAAATGGCATTACAAGTTAAAAAAAATACATCTACCTAACAGTCTATGTGCACATACTACCTGTTCCCAGCATTCAGTTAAAAGAATCCCAGAACACATACACGACATACGTATATTTTAGCATATTAGAAGCTCTGAAAAACATGGAAAGGCTAGTAAAAAAATAAAGATTAGTATCTGAAACTTGGAATCCATTTCCAGGGAGGTGGTCCAGAGACTAAGATTGTGCCACTAGTGTCTGGAGAGCCAGATAATGCTAAGGGCCACGTGAATGTAAGCTGAGGGCTGCAGGCACCCCAACCAGATCTATTTGCATCCTTCCATATATAATGCAATTGTTAAGATTTGATAGAATTTTTACTAGTGTACCAAAATATTGGGATTGGTCATGGAGGCTCTGGTTCAAATCCAGAGCTCACAATTAAGACTGTGTGGCCTTAGCAAAGTCACCATTTATCAGCAAAAGTCCTAATTGTGGAGTTCTTTATACATGTGAATGTGATAAGATAGATAGATGTAATTTCTGGTTGCAGTGGAAAAATAAAAGGATCTTCAGGTAAATCTCTCTGGAGAAAGCACTTGTGGCACCATCCCTGAGAAAGCACTTTCTGTGGTATTGATCTGCCTCACCTGAAGAGGCAGAGGCACCTGAAGAAATGTTACTTCAGTATATGGAGATTATCTCAGTGTATGAGCAAGCTAAACTTTAGCTACCTGGGCACTAAGCTATACAGAACTTTAAAAGGTAAGAGCCAACCAGACTGGCAGCTAGTGTAGCTGTTTTAAAAGTAGCATATGTTCCCTTACTAACTTAACAGCTGTATTTGGACAAACTGAAAATTCTGGAAAGTCTGAGAAGGTAGCTTCAAAGTAGAGCATAGTCTAATCTAGTGGTCAAACTCAGTCCAAGAGAGACCACCCGATATAATGTACATGAAGTGCTCTGAACACACGATTATGCCATCATATAACTGTATACTATTATTATTCTGGGGGGAAAAAAATCTTGTGCCTAAATTATGCCATAAGCATTTGTGGGCCCTGTGCATTTCATGCACTTGATTTGTTGTCTTTGTTGCAATAGACTAATACTGCTACCCCTGAGGATATTCTTATATAATATGGCATTACACCAACTAGCAGGGCAGCAGAAACAAACTCACTCCATCAGCGTGGCAGCAGTAATTTGGGTGGGGTGAGCAGGAAGAGACAGCGAAATGCTTTGAACTGGTCTATACATACAGCAGAATGAGGTGGTAGAATCGCCTCTACCGCTTCAAACTGCAAGCGGAAGATGTCATTTTTATATTTATTTATATTTATTTATTTATTGCATTTGTATATCGTCCCATAGCCGAAGCTCTCTGGGCAGTTTACATAGGATTAAAACAATTAAAAACAATATACAGAAATTAAAACAGCAAAAACATACAACATACACACAATGCACACATACATTTAAAACCACTACAACAGCCCAAAAAAGCTACAAAACAAAAAAAACAAAAAAAACCCAGGCTCCTCAGATATTGCCAAATGCCTGAGAGAAGAGGAAAGTCTTGACCTGGCACCTAAAAGATAACAATGTTGGCGCCAGGCGGGCCTTGTCAGGGAGATCGTTCCACAATTGGGGGGGCCACCACAGAGAAGGCCCTCTCCCTTGTTGCCGACCTCCGAGCTTCCCTCGGAGTAGGCATTCGGAGGAGGGCCTTAGATGTTGAACGTAGTGTTCGGGTAGGTTCATGTCGGGAAAGGCGTTCCGTCAGATATTGTGGTCCCAAGCCGTGTAAGGCTTTATAGGTTAAAACCAGCACTTTGAATTGGGCTTGGAAACATACAGGCAGCCAATGCAAGCGGGCCAGGGTACACGATCTTTTCCATTTTTTTTAATTACATATAAAAAGAGGGAAAAAACTGCTTACGGAGCTCTACCATAACCAAGCTTAACTGTATACAATTGAATGAGTAGCATATTATTTCCCATTTAATGCACCCCTGAATTGACTTTACGCCTCTCAGGGCAGGGACCTGCCAATCTCAATATGGGCAGAGTGCCGTACTAAAGTGTTCTTTAGTTTAACCCATATTGGGAGTTGTTTTTGACTATTATCTTTCAGGCAGTTCACCCTATTAAATAATTCCTAAACATCAGTATTAACATTACCATTATTTTTGTAGTTTATTATCTCGCCAGTGTACCCAGCTCAGTTGTTCTGTTTTATACCTATCGCATTATACCACCTATTAAGAGAAAGGGCTCCAGCCTACTTCGCCGGCTGCGGTGCTGGTTTTCTATTTGAAGCTGATTTGGGTTTACACAAGGAAGCGTCAAAAACGTGGCGCCTAACCTGAACTAGTACCGTCTCCCTCAGGGCCAGGAAGGCCTGGGTTCAAATCTCGACTCTCCATCAAGCGTTGTTAGGTGGCCTTAGACCACACACACACACATGACCCTACTTCCCAGAGAATAAAATGGGGGTGGGGGTGGGGCCACATGCGCCGCCCTGAGCACCTTGAAGGAAAAACGTTATTAAAATATACTAAACGGATACTAGATAAATAAATAAATACATGCTGCCCTCATTCTACCGCCTCCGAGTTGGGAAGGCCTCAGCTTCCCCCCACCTCCGGAGGGAGAAGGGGCATTTCCCGCCCCCTTTCCCCTGGTTTTATCGACCGAGGGAAGGCGGAGGACCTCATGAGGCCTCCATTTAAGGCCTTCCTGGGGACCGGCGGTGAGGAGAAGCGGCGGCGGCTCGGGGGAAGCAACGTGGCTGGGGCCCTCCCCCTCCGCACAATAGGCCTCGGAGCCTCCCGGCCGGCCAACCGGCGCACGACCGACCGACCGACCGACGGACTCACAGCGTCTTGGGCATTTCGTCCTCCATGGCCGCGGCAGCTCCTCGCCAGCCCCCCAGCCAGGCGCGATCCACCGCGCCAACCCGCGGGCCGAGTCCACGCGTGAGGAAAGGCCTCACGTAGCCGCGACGGACAACAAACCCGCCGCTCGTCCTCTCAAGATGGCGCTGGCGGGCAGAGAGGCCCGGGGCCGGCCGACGGAAGGGCGCCTCGGCGCATGCGCCAAGTTCCTCGGCGGCGGCGCGCACCCCCCCCCCCCCCGCGCTAGGCGCTTTTCCGGCTCTCGCCCGGTGACTCTCGCGAGGCTTCCGCCGGGTACATGCGCACTGGCTACTGCCGTCAACAGCTAGCCAATCGGCGCTCCTCTTTTTATGTTCTTCTCTCATTTTAGAATGTAATAACTAAAAAAAAAAAAAAAGGTTTTGCCCGGTTCGATAGTTCGGTGGTGTGATCAGCAGTAGATTTTGGTGGGCGGTAGAAAGCACGAAGGGGGGGGGGAAATCTCTGCGCCGCCCGGGAATCGAACCCGGGTCGCAAGAATGGGAATCTTGCATGATACCACTACACCAGCGGCGCGCATAATTTACAAGCAGAGAAAGAGACCTTTGGAAGAGGAGCACGGCGGCAAAATCCCAACATAATTCCTACTTAGGTTGGGAGACCTATTACGTAGAGTAGTTCCATTGAAATGAATGGAACTTAAGTTAGCCATGACTACCTTAAGTCCCATTCATTATAATGGGTTTATCCTAACTAGGACTTAGGTTGGATTCTACCTGAGGCTGAAATCTTAGGTGTGTCTACTCAGAATTAAGCCCCACTGCAATTTACCTGGGAGTAAGTCCCACTACACTCAGTCTGAGATACACCTATCACTGAGCTCAGTAGGAGATGTTTCTCAGTGGGCATTGTACTCTAAGGCTGCCTACCATCCTGCTAAGCCCATTTACTTTGGAGTAAATTCCATTCATGTCAGTTGGTCTGTCTCCCAAGTGAGTAAGGCTCCACTCTTGTGCATAGTTACTAATTGCATTTTTAGCCCATCTTTCCTCTAGTTTCTCCCCGTATTGTCCCAGCACAACAACCCTGTGAGGTAGGTAAGTTTGAGGAAAAGGGGGGGGATTTGAATCCGGGTCTCCCCAACCCTAGGCTGACCATATGAAAAGGAGGACAGGGCTCATGTAACTTTAACAGTTGTAGAGAAAAGGGAATTTCAGCCAGTGTCGTTTGTATGCAATTAGTTCCTGGTGAAATTCCCTCTTCATCACAACAGTTAAAGGTGCAGGGGCCCTGTCCTCCTTTTCATATCGTCAGCCTACCCAACCCTATTCCAGCCTTTTCACCACATTAGTCTAATGAACCCTGTACGCCTTGCAACCTCTTGTAGCAACCTGTTTTGTAACCGGTGTTGCCTTTTAAGGCCTGTTCAAAGCCTGACGTGGACTTGCAAACTTCCTCCCTAGCCTGGTGTCCTACTCGAAATGTTGGGACTACTACAACTCTCATCATCCCCCCAACAGCAGGGGTATGCTGGCTGGGGATGATGGGAGCTATAACCAATATATGTAGAGGTCACCAAGTTGGGGGAGGTTGGTTTCGCGTGATCCATTGGCCAAAGAAAACCTCGCCCACTTTGGCATAAGACAGCAAGCGCAAATATGTGTCTATATAACTGCTGGGATGGGTCCAGATTTAGCCATGCTTTGAGCAGACCCATAGAAGTCAGTGGAGCAAGTCAATCATGGCTAGGGTGACCCTATGGAAAGGAGGACCGGGCTCCTGTATCTTTCACAGTTGTACAGAAAAGGGAATTTCAGCAGGTGTCGTTTGCATGCCTGCAGCACCTGGTGAAATTCCCTCTTCATCACAACAGTTAAAGCTGCAGGAGCCCTGCCCTCTTTTGTATCTGGTTACACTAGACAGGGCTCCTGCAGCTTTAACTGTTGTGATGATGAGGGACCTTCACCAGGTGCTGCAGGCATACAAATGACACCTGCTGACATTCCCTTTCCTCTGCAACTGTTAAAGATACAGGAGCCCTGTCCTCCTTTCCATGTGGCCACCCTAAATGACTAACCCAAGTCCCATTGATTTCAATGGGTCTGTTCTAAGCAGGATGACTACCTCTGGCGCCAACCCATTGCGTTTCATGAAAAATCCCGTCTATCAATCCTGGTAGCCGAATGGAGCCTCTGCTGGGAAGGGCTCCTGCCTGGCCACGGCTGGGAAAAAAGATCGCTGAGCCTGAGCAGGGCAGCCTTCACTGGAGCTCAATGGAGCCTCACGTTCAGAGGCAGTCTACTTCCAGGTACCGGTTTTGCGGGGTAGGAACAGGGTGCCGTGGAGGGTGGGAGCTGTTCGCCTTCCCAATCTGCCTGTGAACTTCCCGGCAAGGGTGCCTGGCTTGCTGCCAGCTGTGCTGGCTGGGGATGATGGGGGCTGCTGTCCCTCCCACCGGGAGGGGCTGCGGGGCGGGCCCTGTGCCTGGGCGAGGCCCGGCCTCCTCGCCTTCCACTCGCTTGGCGCCGGTGCTCGACGCCATGGCCGCGAGGGCGCACGCTCACCTCCTGCTGCTGCTGCTGCTGGCCTGCCTGTGGCGGGAGGCGGCGCCGTGGACCCGGGAGCTACGCCACCCGCCCGCCCGGATAGGTATAGTCCCCGGGGGGAAGGAGCGGGGCGGCGGGGCTGCCCACCCGGTGGGCTCGGGGCGGGATCGCCCCGTTTCTGCGCTTGGCCCGACCGGAGGCTGCTTCCCTGCCCCTGGCTTGGCCGCCCGCCCTCTTCCTCCGACGGAGAGCCTCGAAGGGGCGCGTCCCCTCGGCAATCTTGGGGTCGTCCCCCAGCTGAGAGGGAGAGGCGCTCTGCACATGCACCGGGGCACTGTTGTCCCGAGCAGGCTGTCCCGCTTGCTCTCCCGCGGCTCGGTTGTCGTAAACTTTTCGGACGCCTGTGCGGTCGTGCAAACGGGAGTTTCGCTCTTACGCGTGTTGTTACTGGCAAGCAGGTCTCATTCAGGCCAATGGGTCTTTCTCCTGTGCGGAAAAGTCGCCCTTTATTTTATCCAGCCCAACTCGATGCCTGTTCACTCAGAAGTAAACCCCATGGCGTTCAAAAGGGCCTGCTCGCAAGTATGTATAAATGTAGGGTTGCAGCTTTGCTGTGCCGTGTGATTATTTTCATTGTCATGCTTGTCGGAGGGTCGTTTTGGGCGTTGGCGTTCTCTTCTTGGACCGCCCTTACCTGGGAAGAAAGTGAGAGATGTTTATTTTATCCACATCAGGAATCATAAAGGGTCAATTCCTTAGCCACAAATTCTTTAGTTTTGTGCTGGAGTGAACCACGTTTGTGATTTTTAGAGCACCTACTAAGTTTGGCAATTGGGGTGCCAGATGAGTGCAGATTCTGACCTTGGGCAGCTGCACAGGAAGGAGAACCTGGCAGTGAGATGCAACTTCTCTGTCTCTGCCATGCAGCGATGGGGAAAGCCCTGCTGAGTGGACTTTTGCTCCGGCGCAACCCTTTTTCCACGTGTATTTTGGCCTGGAATGCATCATTTCAAGTTATGAATTCAAGCAAAGATCATCTCTAAAACTCTTAATTCCCTTGAGCTGTGAGAGCGGAGGGCAGAAGGAGGCCTTTGTTCTCTGGCATCATAGACACCCAGCAAAGAGAGACATTTCTGCCACCTCTCTTTCTCAGGCTGTGATCCTGTGCTAATGTGCTTGGAAATTAACCCGTTGAATCCAGTGAAATTCGCTGCCAAATAACCATGCATAGGTTCGGGGTGCCCGTACCTGCATATGCCTTCATCTGACATGGGATTTCGGTTACACATAATTTAAGAACAGTCTAAAATACAGGAGAAACACTGGTGCCAACAGCTCTCTTGTGGATGAGTTTTTGTACTCTGTGGACTAGTTGAGGTGTTAAATTGCACAGTCTGGTCTAAAACCCAAATCCAGCCTGTTGAGACAGCTAGTAATGTAATCTTCTTGCAGGATCTTTCAAGGAAGGGAAAAGCCACTGCCTCGCTTGGCAGTTTCTTTCACTAGGCCAGCTCAGACATGCAAAGCACTCCTTAATTTTCCCTACATGGTCCCACTCATGTAGGGAATTGCATGACAAAACCACTCTGAGAGCCCATGAAGACGTAGAGCAGGGACAGGCAGAGGTTCCCATGATTGCAACAGGTGGGGAAAAATGTGACCACCACAGGCAGGAACCATGGCTCCGTGGCAGGGCCCCTGCTTTGCAGGCAGAAGGTCCTAGATTCAATCCCTGCCATCTCCAGTTTAACCAGGGGCTTGTAACTTCGGGCAACCCAGGGGCCACTTCTCCCCACCCACCCCTGTGGCAGCAACTAAAAAAAACCCCAGTTGTTTGCTACCAAAATTTCAAGGCAAGCCACTACAGAGGAGTATTAAGGAGAAATTAGGCTTGTTTTCGAATTTGTTTTAAAGTGTCGTTTTAAACAAACTTGTTTTCAATCTCAGTGTCCTTAGTGAGCCTCCGTAGTGGTAACCGATCTGGGGTGGGGGGCATAACGGGGGCAGAAGGGTCTGCAATGGGGGGCACATTTGGCTCACAGGCCATGTGCTGCCCGCCCCTGAGTGAAAGGATCAAGTGATGGGCAAGAGGGTTAGGGTGAACTCTGGCCTGAAATCAAATGAAGGGGTGGGAAAGGGAGACGGAAGGCATGTGTGTTTAGAGGAATGGTGCCAATGGGGTCCCAGCTTCCCATTGCGGGATCAAGTCCTGCAATGGAGTAACGAGGGAAGGGAAAGCCCCTTCTCTGCCTGATGCCCGGGAAGGCCGTTGCTGCCATTCAGAGTGGGTAATGCTGGGCTAAAGGGACATGGAGTCTGACCTACTATTGGGCAGCTTTCAGTGATACTGTTCTGAGTTCTGTAGAAAGGAATTCAGATGTGGCCACTCTCTGGATTTCAGGTGTGATCGGAGCTGGCATTGGAGGGACATCTGCAGCCTATTTTCTGCGACAGAAGTTTGGTAAAGACGTCCACATTGATGTATTTGAAAGAGGAGAGGTCGGAGGCCGCCTGGCTTCTATCAACCTGGAAGGAAAAGACTATGAAGCAGGAGGATCGATCATCCACCCCCTTAATCTGCACATGAAGCATTTTGTCAAAGAGCTAGGTATGGTTTCCTTTTGCCAAGAAGGGGAGTCTTCCCCACTGCGTGGACTCCCGTGGCAACTACTGTGGTTCAGGTTCATCCGCATGCAACACTCTTAATAGCTCTTTGGAGGGAATGGAATTGGGCCGCTTCTTCGTGGGGTGCGTGTGCATGTTTGTGCATTGCTTTCTTGTTGGTACTGCTGCCCTTGGTAACACTGGCCGCCTCGTTTGCCATCTCCTCACTGTCAAATCCTAGATTGCAAGTTCCTCTGGGAAGAGACTTCTGCTGCTTATTGTTGCCACTGTGTGCAGTATAAAGCCCAGATTTTACGTCTTTGGAAGCTGTGCAATGAGATGATTGTGGGATGTGAAAACTTCAGCAGTTGCCACATCTCCTGAAATTACATGAGTATTTCCCACAATATTAAGATTTCTGGAACAATGGTCACTAAATCTGCAATTTTCAGTGAGGGTTGCTGAAACTCAGATTTCATCTGAAAATATGATTCCCACTAAATCTGAATACAAACACACACACACACACACACACACACACTCAAAGCAGCACCCAATTTTCTTTTGCCACCCCAATTTAAAGTCAGATTTTAAACTTTCCCAGTGAATGTTCTCCTTCAGATCTCTCTTTAATAAAGGCCAAGGAAGTACATTAGAAAGTGGGGTCTCATTACTTACACACACACCGCTTCTGTCCGCTCACTGGCTGTGTTTTCAAATTTGCAGGACTTTCTGCCCCTGCATGTCAAGGTGGACTCATGGGCATTTACAATGGAGATGAAATTGTCTTTGAGGAGAGCAGCTGGTACATTTGGAATTTTTTCAAGCTCATCTGGCATTACGGAGTCAACTCCCTGAGAATGTCCATGTGGGTGGAAGAAATCTTGGACAAGTTCATGAGGTAATGAGATGCACATACCAGACCAGAACCCAAACCTGGAATGGTTTTAATGGTGGGGGTGGGGGAAGCTGCCCCATCTTTTACTAAAAAGACCAAGATTTTAAAAAATTCTGTAGAATGGGAAGTTACATTCATTCATTTATTATATTTTTTAATCAGCCCAATAACAGATGTCCTTTGGGTGGATTACAAAAAAGCTAAGACTAAAATACACTACAAAACAACAAACAGCATAGGAATAAATATAAATAAATAAAATAAACATAAATTCTAAAATGACTTAAGAGTCTGGGAAGGTATGTACTGCAGGAGACACTTTTTTAGATATTCTTGCCCCAAGAGGTTTGAAGGTCAACACCAGCACTTTTAATTGTACAAAATTTCTAGTTGCTCCTGTTAGGTAACTGGTGGTCAAAAACTAGAGATGTAATCTCTAAAACGTGGCCTGTAGTTGAGAGGCTTCAGGAGCAAACAGGAGAACCAGTTCACAAAATAACTAAGATCAGACATGCAATTTACAGGTCTAATGGAAGGTGAAACTGGGTATGGCCCCCACTGCGTAACAAGTTTGTGTGGTAGTCAACAAAGAAGAAATTACATTTCATACATAAGGAACACATAGGAGGCATTCTCTCCCTCTAGGTGTAGTAGAACATGCCTCCCCTTAACCCTCTACCAGCTGCATTTCTCTCTTGCAGGTCAGCATTATAAGCATTTCACCTCTGGCTTTATTTGCTACTAGCTGTACCCGTTGCGAACAAAATTCGCAACCATGTGTGTAACTTTTGATTTAGTCACTTTGTTAATCAGCTGTTTTACCTGACCTTGAGATTTCACAACTACATATTAAATTTGTATTAAAACTGTTAGAGATAGACTGGTATGGTAAGCAAGAAAGTTGTTCAGTTTTGAAAGCTTTTTCAAAATAAAAAGAACCAGAAATCGCTATGACCCATAGGCGTGCGCAGCTCATTTCATTAGGGTGTGCACCCGGGGATATATATATTTTTAGGTGAACATCTACTGAATACTCAATCATAAAGTACATTATTTTTATTTATTCATTCATTTATTTATTAAACACTATAGACACTGAGGCCCTACCCTTCACTTGCGTGACCGCCAGAGGGCTGTTGCAGGTGAGGGGGTGAGGAATGAGGAGATGGTCCACAAGCCCCAGCATTGTTAGGGCTTACAAGGTGATATTAGCCTCCGGGGTCCCTCCTTCAGGACTCTGTGAAGTGCTGCTCCCAGCAGAATCATTCCATTTCCTTCCTGCTGCCTGGCAGCTGGAGGCCATCCCCACAGCTTCTAGATCCCCCTCTGGGTCCCTACTCAATGGCCCCCTCAATTTGGTGCATATTGCACACCCCTTGCGTACCCCTATGCTATGACCCACAGTTTTGAAATTATACCTAATAAGAAAGCATATTTTTCCAATTACTTTGATGAAATTCGCAACCATGCGTGTGTGTAACGTATGATTTAGTAACTCCGTGAATCAGCTGTTTTACCCGATCACAACCCTTTCCTAACTTGATCAGATATTTAGGGGTCGAAACGGAATGAACAAAAATCTATATTAATAGATTTTACATTCACCTACAAGGTAGAAAAAATGCTGTTCTGCCCATGCTGCATGCAGAGTCCTAGATAAATATTTAGAAGCACTAACAAAGCAACATGGGATGTGTATTTTTCATTTGCCTGTTCTGTGCTTGGAGTTGAAATCAAATAGCATTCGTAAGACTTAGTGTATATTAACGGCACTTAGCACAGGGATGATGAATCTAAGCGCTGGAGATGGATCCCTTTCCTATTAAAATGCACAAGCACACAGATTAAAACAGCACAAGTAAGCAATAGAAATAATCTTATACGAGTCACCCACGTTTCTTTCTTCCTGACCTTTTGGGAAACCTGCAAGGCCCCCCTTTTCCTAAAGCTTCTTCCCCCTTTTGGATAAAGGATCTATCGGTATCAGTCTCATGACTTCGCCTTCAGCAACAATGAGGGTTTGCTTCACGCCCTCGGAGGAGCCAACTTCATTCAGTTGCTGAATCAGACCATTGAGGAGTCCATGCAGAAGGCTAGTTTCTCCCAGAAGTTCATCAATGAGATTGTGACTCCAGTCATGAGAGTCAACTTTGGACAAGGTGCTAGCATCAACGGCTTTGTGGGTAAGTGGTGTTGATTTTTTAAGGATGAAATCCAGCATTGTTCCAGTTGATGTCTGCTGATGCAATAGAATTTCCCTATACTCTCTCTCCCCCCCCAAAGCCCTCTTTGCCCCCAGATCTCCTCCAACCCTCCGCAGCAGAGTTTGAAAGCATGGAGGACTGTAGTGGGGGGGTGCCCCCATTCCATGGACTAAAGCCATTCCATCAGCGGAAGGAGTTAATTGGGTACCACCTTACATCTTGTATCCTGAAGGCTAGGCATAGGCTACAATATACTTCAGAAGCACAAAGGTATTTTAGATAGGGGCAAAACAAGGATAGAAGGCTCAAATACGTTGGAGAGCCAACATCTCCAGCCTCCTGTGTAATCCTTAATTTTCCTTCTGTGGTTCAGGATGTCTCATACTCTGCACTGCTCAGATGGTTGATGAACTGCACCACACCAAATACTGGGGTTCTCACCCTCTACTGGACGTTCTCTCTAATGGGGGTCCATTGCATACCATTTTGCCAAGTACTCTGTACTTTATATTCTGACATCGGATTTACAATTTCACTGTGCTTTTCTCTTCATTTGCAATTGGAAACCAGTTGCCTTTCTGCAGGTTTGTATGAACTGACCATTTTTCTGTTCTTGGACTTTGATTCCCCCCCTTTCCCCCCCACATCTATCAGGTGCGGTATCCTTGGCAGGTGCTGATTCTGGACTTTGGTCAGTGGAAGGTGGCAACAAACTGGTGTGCTCTGGCATTCTTTATGCTTCTAAGGCACAACTGGTTCCTGCAACTGTTATCTCTCTAGAAGAAAAAACACGGCAAGATGGACGCTCAGGTGAGGTTACCCTAATATTCTCCTTCTTGGGATGCAGCAGAAAAGGTCTCGTAACACTAGAATGTGCTAGCCGAGGGAGGTCCAAGGAAGGAAGACAGGATTGCCTAGGTGGATGAGGAGAAAGGGCATATAGTGAATAAGACAAGCAGCTATGCAGAATGCAGAATCTGAGGGGATTTGCTAGCAGGAGGGACATAGAGGTGAGATGGTTTACCACAACAACGAAGAGTTAACATTTACAATTTCTGAGTTTCCAAGTTACATGAAAACCCTGAACGAGGCTATAACAGGTAGAACCATCTGTAATTTGTAGTACCAGAGTGCCATTAGTGTTGGATTAGGGCTGGGGACATGGGTTCAAATCCTCACTCAGCCTCCCCATTCTAGGCAACAATTCTCGCTTTCCCTTCCACGTAGAAATTGCTATTTCCTGCATCTCCCACTCACCCTGCAAAGCACTGGTATGAGATCCCAAGTTCCTTGTCACTGAATTGGTCATTCAGGAAACAGTTACAGTCATTATCGGGACATTAGTTACGTCGCCAAACACCCCTTGTAGGTCTTGGGTCTGACCTGTACTTAGGCTGTCCCATTTCTCTTGCTGTGGAAGTGGGGAGGCACTTTTCGGTGAACTTGGGCTGGGGCTATCAAATCCAATGAGATTTAGGGTGGGGAGTTATGTTTTGAGTACCCGATAGGTTCGCTGTAGCAAACAGCATCACTCTTAATGCTCTCCTGGGTCATTTCCTGCCCCTGAAAGGATGCCTTCTTGTCCTCCCACAGCAGCACTGTGGCCTGAAATAGCCCTAAAGGATGCTAGGAGGGTGGTTTCTTGTCACATCAGCCACTTATAAGAAAGTAGGGAACTTGAAACTTATGGAAAACTTACCAACAAAAACGTAGGGCCCAAGTGTTAGTCTTGTGAGGTAGCGCTGTGCCAAACTCATAATACTGCAGTTGCTTCTTTAAGAAACTTCTTTTTTTAAAGGAAGGACCATGAAGCAGTATGAAGTCCTCTACAATTCTACAGCAGGACTAACATCAGATCTGTATGACATCATATTGATTGCTACCCCCTTGCATCGTAAAATAGCTAACATAACTTTCCGCAACTTCAAGCCACCCATACCTGAGTTCTCTAGCCCCTATCATCAAACTGTGGCAACGTTTGTCCATGGGCACATTAATGTTTCTTTCTTTGGCTACCAGGATCCTTCTCAGTTCTCGTTAAGTGCCATTTTCACAATGGAAAACCCAAACTTGTTTATCAATAGCATAGGTATTGTCTCTCCAGTTCAAGACAAAATGAACCAGTCGCAGGGCTTTCCTGTTTGGAAAGTGTTCTCAGCCCAGCCTTTGACCAAGGAGCAAATGAGATTGCTTTTCTCATCCTATGATTCCATGGTGGTAAAGAAATGGCTTGCCTACCCACATTACAGCCCCCCGGAGAAGATCCCGCCTGTCATTCTCCACGATCAAATGTATTATGTCAACAGCATAGAATGGATTGCAAGCGCTATGGAAATGAGTGCCATCTCAGCCAAAAATGCAGCACTTCTGGCTTATCACCGCTGGTACAATAAGGAGGACATGATTGATCAAGAAGATTTGCATGAGAGACTCAAAACAGAGCTCTGAGTTAGAATACCCACTGCTTGAAAAAAAATGTCTAGAGCCAAGTGTGTGACTTGTAATGGCATTGTTGGTTGAGCCTATTTTGTTGCTGTAGCAAAAAACTGTTTAAAGAGAATACTTCCCAACGAACCATACAGATTCCCTATAAATATATATCTGAGTGCGAGAATAATAAGTTGATCACATAAAATACTGGCCAGTTTTATAAGCCCCGTGAAAAATGTACATATAGCTCTTACTTAATTCTGTTGATTAACAGGTAACTGTCACAATTCAACTTCAACAGTTGTAAGTTGAAAATTTCTGGGCAATAGTCCCATGAAAGCTCCCACCTTGCACATGAGAGAAAGCAGCATTTTTAAAACTACTGTATATCCATGTGGTGTGGCTCCTCCTAAAAGCTTTTTTTATAAAGAACACTTCCAGGAAAAGGTAGGATCAGACAACTTGGCATAGAGGAGTGGAAAAATAACAGCTGCCTTTTGATGCCAGACAGGTTAATTCAGGAGTTTACTTCATGAATAAAATACGCAAAAGGAATCAGATGCTGGGAGAAAAGCCAGGAATTCACAGGAAATATCTGTAAAAGGAGGTTTGGTGGGATTAACTGAAATTGTTACAATTATGTTGTTTCTCTTTATGCTTAAAGTAGCCAGGAAAATTGCCCTAGCAGGTGGTCTTCACTACTCTTTAAAAAGTATACTAAATCACACAGAACGGGTGTTAATTGTTTTACTGTATAAGTATGCATCTCCCTTACAAATATTTTCGGCTGATATCTGACAGTGGAAGCTAATAAGATTTATTTTGCTTAGATACAGCTCTGCCACTAAAATAATAAAAAAAACAAGTCCAATGTTTGACAACTGAGGGGGTTGTATTTTGTACAATGTACTCTATTTGTAAACTAGTGTTCACCACAGGCACCTAGCCAGTTGACAGTCGTGTTCTAGAAGGGACAACTACCACTGCTCCAAGAGAAATTAAATGAAGAGTACTTTTAAGTCTTAAGCAACTTTAAGGCTACTAAAAGCATTATGATTAGATAATCTTAAATGCCCCTACTGTAGTTTATCTGAACTTCAAACACAATACTACTAATTTTATATCAGGCAAACTAAGGAGTAGCAACAAACATACTGCAATCATGCATACTGACCTTTACTATTAAAAGTGGAAAGAGAAAGCATGTATGAGTTCTGATGGTATTTTTAGTCTGGCAATGGAAGAGAATGCTGAAGGATTTAGAGTGGGTCCACCATGCTTATTCCAGCAGAGGTAGACAACCTGGTGCCTCCAGATGCTTTTGACTATAATTCCCTAAATCCCTAACCGCCGAGCATGCTGCCTAGAAGTTGTGGGAGATGAACTCCAAAACATCTGGAACGTAACAGGTTGTCTATTCTCCGTTCTACTGTATTCTAGCACATGCTCTCAAAGGGTTAAACAGAAATCATTCTCTATCCTAATTGCCAGCTTTTTTGCTATATGCTGGTATAATTCATTTGGCCTGTTTATCAGATGAAAGCAATGTTAAATGTGAACATTCTCATGGCTACCCTCCTGTTAGTGCACTGAAAATTCAACTGTGCAAATTTCATGCCAACGTGAATTAACTTTCAAAACCAGTAATGCATGCCAGTACAATTTTAACAATTTATTTTAAAAAAAGAAATACACAAGGCATGTAGAATCCACAATAATACAAAAAGACATCTTCACTGTAGCAAGACCCACTGGTTCATTTAGACTCGTTCCAAGGCTTCTAGCATAATAATGCTGTTTCCTCGTATTACCTAGAAATCAAAACACCGAAGTTAAGTAGTGATCAGTTATTAATAACTGATTAAGGAGGAATTGTAAATAGACCTCGGTTTCCAAAATCAGGCAATGTCAGATAATACTCCCTGGGGAGACAGTTGCACCCCCCACCACTCAACCCCACACACACTAAAAAGGCTCCCTGAAGTCTTCCAATGGGTGGGTGGATTTTTCAGACGCACCTCATTGCACTTATTTGAGTAGGGATCTCTCACAGGTCTCTTTTCAGCTAAGTGCAATGAGGGATGGGACTGAAAAAGCCAAACTTCCCCACACCCAATTCAAAGATTTCAAGAATTTGACTTCAAGTGGAAGGTCGTCCTTAAATCAGCCATAGGGATACACCTGGCATTTTACCCAATTTCAAAAGACCTTTACAACTGATCAGTTCACTTGCGAGAGTGGTCAGTTTCTTCCCTGGCACTTTATAGGGCAGAAAGGGTACCATTGAGGGAATGCAGCCCATGACACGAAGAAAGGGTGCCTACCATGGATTTAAAAGAAGCCTTTCAAACCAAATTTTAAACTCTACTTCTATAAATCAGCCTGCAGTGATGTTGCGTCACTGTTTGCAACAAAGCCTGTGGATGGTTTTGGGGGGCCGTCAACCCAAACAGCTATACAACACAGCAAGCTTTAAAGACCATCCTGTTTGTGGCTTTATCACATACTGAACGCAAGGCACTCAATTCTTTTTCAGTCCCCCAAACCTGGAGGTAGAAAATTAAAAGTTCTGGCCAACCAAGCCACTGATATATACTATTCACCTTTTCTCAGCCTTCTAAATCAACACAAGATGTTTGTCTAGAAAGTGCTTGAAATAATATTACGTGGTACTCAAAAGAGTTTACCTATTACGTTAGCTTAGCGTTCCTTCCTGATCTGACAAAAATGCCGTTCAAACAAATTCTGTGATTTTAACTGATCTCTACTTACCACCATCCCTATGTTGTTCTGTTGTCCCCCCGGTGCCATTTCCACACACTCATCTATTACGAGATTCATAAAGGGATCAAATCCTCTTAAAATGCCTTGGACGTGCCGGCCACCATTTAATTTCACTGTAAGGAACAGTCAGCTGGTCAGGTTGCCTGTTTATCTTGATACAAAGTTCTACACTGGTTTGGCCTTGAGCAATACTTATGGCTGTAACAGACATAGGTAAATAGCCTTGGGTCATTCACAGAATACAGCAAGGAGTTAACGGTTGAAATCTGTAAAATACTGTGGAACTAAATCACAGTTCCTGTAAGCAAATCAAGCTGTATTCAGTGGACAGGTATTACTGGTACATGTTCTTGTTCAGTTTTTTAAAGCATCTCCTCCCCCATTAACATGGACAGAGACACATCTATATGCAATCTAGTGGCCTATGAGACACGGAGCTTGCACAAAGTTGAACGGCACCTGTTATTTCTGTAGGAGTTTTCTCCAGTATCAGATGCAGTAAGCCTATGTGTACCAGTGGCTGGGAAATATGGGCAGGAGGGTGCTTGTGGGTTCCCAGTCAACAACTAGTTGGCTGCTCTGTGAACAGAATACTGGGCTACACGGACCCTTGGTCTGATTCTGCTCAGCTCTTCTTATGTTCTTAATAGCAAGTACCTAACTACTCCACATGGTATGTTAAAAGCAGAGCAATACAGTTCCCATGAACTGAACTACATTCAGTGAGATCATGGGGATATCCCAGAGTTCTATGCTTTTTCACCAAAATTACTTGCCCTCCTCTCTGTGGTGAGTGGAGGTGCCCTGGGAAGGAATAGAGAAGGCTATATGCTATCAATTAACCACAACAATTCAGGAGATGTGTGCATCACTTCATTTGAGCTTTTCTCCTAGAAAGTATAGGGATTAAGAATTCAGTACAATTCAGAACCAATATCAGTAATTTTACTGCTATCCAGGTTGATTGTGCTTTACAAAGAGAAAGAATATGGCATGTTGCACTTATGAAGCCAGCATTTGAAGAACAGTACAGTAGCATTTCAGAACATTAAGGCCCCCGTCTGGTTTTCTCCTTTCCTGCTACCTAGTGTGCAGACGATTTTAAAGCCAGGTACAAGACTTATCGCACAGCCTCCACCCCTCTGTCCTTCTGGTTCGAAATCTGGCTGTGCATCGCAGAGGTATCTGGGTTGTTTTTCCTGAAGAAATCAGCCTAGTATTTTAACTCTAACCTGGTCAACCCTGGTGTTCAGGGATTCTCAGTGGTGCAAGTAAGGACTGCTTCCCTATTTCCGAGCAAGGGGAGGCAGGAAGCAGTAACAACCATCCGCAGTGTGTTGCAAGTTATGCTGCGGTGTCTTTTGTAGCTCAAGCTCCAAGAAAAGAGGCAACATTGCAACCTATCACCACAGCTTCATGCTCCTCTTCCAGCATCAGCCCCACTTTGCAAGAAAATAACAAGGAAAAGCGTTGCCACCTTCATCTATCTCCAGCAGCTCCAAAATGCTGATAACACTTCTATTTGCTCTCGTTCTTGTTTCTTTGCTGGAGGATTGGATGGAATGAGTGGAGATGTAAAAACTAGACAGCATGAGTGCAGACGGCTCCAGCAGGCTTAAAATTATCGCAAACGCTGCTACTGTTTTCTCTCCCTTTTGTTCCCTTCTTTGTAGATGGGAATAAAAATAGTGGAGACATGAGAGTCTGGCAGGGGTAGAGAGATTTAGATGGTATCTAAATTGATTTGGGGACGGGAGAGGGAGTAAAAATGGCTTGCTGTCTCCCTTTAGAGACCCCACACCCACTGCTAATGCTGCTGTTGGTCCATCTGCAGCTGAGATAAGGAGGGCGAGCGACCCTAATAGCAGCTGCCCAGCTATACTTAAACAGTATTGGGGGTAGGTAGCAGCGTCTATTGCACCGTCATGATTGGTGCCCTCCAAGCACAATAGTCCTACTCAACTACACAAACATGTGAATGGTGAGTATCTAAAGGTGGATTACTGATGGGAAGGTTGAAAAATAGATGGCAACTGGGAAGCTGAGTATACTGAGTTACGCAAATGAATGCTGTGCGTGTGTGTGTGTGGATGCACATACATACCTATGCAAATCTGCATCTTCGGCCGGAGACAGACGGCACTAAGGTAAGTATAGACAGAATATATGCATTTGACTATGGTGAGTTGGTAACTAGCTCTGGTCTTCTGCTGGATGTGTAAAATTGCAATTCTCTTCTATCCACAAGCTAGCAGGAAATTTTGAAAGCTAGTAACATTTGTTGGTTTATTTACAAGGCTGGACTAAATATGTGGGAAAGTGTTGCAGCAGCAAAGAATGGGAGAAGTAGGGAGGAGTACTCAACTACTCACATTGTACTATTTGTACAAAGCAAGCAGACAAGAGGCAAATTGCAAAGTCCCAGTGGAGTTTTCCTTCCAATACAGGATAAAGAAAAAATAGCACTTTCACTTACATGATAGCTTCTTATCCATAAATCTGAAAATTAAAGGAGAAAAGTTATTAAGTCAAGTGCACAGTAAAACAAAGTTAATTCCAAGTGTTTATTTCAATAAAGGGAATTGGTAGATTCAATATCTTTAAATAAAAACATCCAATACAAAAAAAAAGAGGCAAATCAATATTCTTGATAGTGTTGGAGGGGGCAATAATTTTCTTCCAGCACATTCTTGTGATAGGCAACAAATTCCATAGACCTTTTGATCTTTTGATTTAGTTCAGGAATAGAGAACCTTCAGCCCACACGACTTCCATCTCTCGCCTGCCAGCCTCTCCCCCGAGCAGGGAAAAATCTCTGATCAGTTTTTCCCTATTTACCACGTACACACATACTGCACTTACACTTTTTAAATGCCTAATTGCAGCACAAGGGGTATTTTCAGCAGGTGCTCACTGGTAGGAAGGGAATAGCTCTCTCCCTCAACAATACTAAAACCTTTTTAAAAAATCAATGCAATCAGATTTTTTAAAAAAGTCTCCATTGATTTTAACAGCCTAACTGTAGGAGCCTGGGCACGTATGAGTCTGGGCAGTCATGTCAGGGGACCACTTACTAGCACAGCCAATTCTGCCCTCAGGCCAAGAATGTGGTCTCTCTGGTGTAATCTAAGGATATACTTATCTATACATTTGTTTATTATTACTATTATTAAATTTATGTATTGCTTCCCTCCACAAATAACAATCACAAAGTGATTTACACACACAATACAGAAAACCATGATTAATATAAGAAGTCCACAACAACTGGGCAATGTCCGAATGTCTGGGAACATAAGTACATCTTTACCTGACATAAAAAAGATGGCAGCTGTGAAAGCCAGTGTGGTGCAGTGGTTAAGAGTGTTGGGCTGGGACTTGAGAGATCCAGGGTCTGGTTCCTATTCGGCTATGAAGCTCACTGGGTGACTTTGGGCCAGTCACTGGCTCAGTTCGGACGACATATTAAGCAATGGAGGGGTAAATAACGTACTGACCGTGCGTTACGCAGGAGGAGCTTCACAGACAACATGCTGCAGCCAGCGCAACTCGGCACCGGCAAACGCCCCGGCTGCTACGAACTTGAGGCAGCCATTTTGGTTGCAGCCTCTCCTCCCTGTGTCCTCCAGCCGTATCCCAGCAGGCACCGTGAGTGCTGCCGGCTGCATAGAGCGGCCAGGGGTGGGGGGAATTGGCTGCTCTAGGCAGCAGAACTCTATTCCAAAATGGAATAATCCACGGAAAGAGGGGGGGCTGAATTCGGACGACACTTTAAACAACGGGGCTTCGGGCTAAACAACGTGCAAGCCTGTTGTTTCGCTCCGTTGTTTAAAGTGCCTGATTAACCTACTGTCAGTTGTGTGTGTTGTGTGCTGCCCTCCAGACGACATAATAAGCAACACAACTGACGATTGTTCCCCCCCTCCTCCGTTGCTTAATATGTCATCCGAACTGAGCCACTGACTCTTAAGCTAACCTACCTCACAGGGTTGTAGTGAGAATAAAAAATGAAGAGAAGGACCATGTAAGCCACCTTGGGTTTCTTGCAAGCTGAAAAAGGGCAAGATGTAAATGTAATAATAACAACAACAACAATAATAAGCACCAGACAAGCTTTAGAATAATATAATACTCCTGGGGTGGGCAAGAACCTTGATAAACTTCTTATCAAGACTTCACAGAACACTAGTTTTCAAACAATGCATCTTTTCCTGAGGCTGCCTTACAAAGCTGCCCATAGCCTTGCCTCCTTCCAATCCATCTTATTTAGAGGTGAGTAATTCTGTAAGCCCGAGTGAGACCTGATCCACCGATAAGCCCCAATGCAAAGGCACAACAAGATTACCTGTCCTCGGAGGAGGAGAAGGAGCCTTTTCAGGCACAAGAGCAAAACAGGCCTCCCCCTCTTAATTCAGAAAGGAAGAGCCACCACCAGGCAAAGTTCAAGAAACGCTGCCCAGAGAAAGACTCCCCCAAAAGCAGATGCACAGACAGGAGCGCCTTGTCTTTCAAATACAAGCATTTGGGCGTGGGGAAAATGCAAGCTTTGCAACTGGGAGAAAAAGATTCCTGCCAACGCTTCCTGTGAGATCAGGGGCAGACAACTATTGTTTCCCCCACCCCAAGGAAGAGGGAGGCTGGAAAAGATTGTGGCCTATGCTGGGTGGGGCGGGTGAAGGTGGGGGTATGAAGCCCAGAGAGGCCTGCACCAACCCTGCTGTGTAGTCCGGCATGATGAGCTCCAATCAGTTCAAAAGAGGGAATAGTTCCATTTTTATTCCGCACTAGCCAGGGACTTTGGGTGACCCTATGGAAAGGAGGACGGGGCTCCTGTATCTCTAACAGTTGTATTGCAAGGGGAGTTTCAGCAGGTGTCCTTTGCATGTTTTTGCAGCACCTGGTGAAATCCCCTCTTCTTCACAGCAGTTAAGAGCTGCAGGAGCTCTACTAGAGTGACCAGATACAGAAGAGGGCAGGGCTCCTGCAGCTTTAACTGTTGTGATGAAGAGGGAGCTTCACCAGGTGCTGCATGCATACAAATGATACCTGCTGAAATTCCCTTTTCAGTGCAACTGTAATAATAATAATAATAATAATTTATTTCTTACCCGCCTCTCCGTCTGGATCGAGGAGGGGAACAACAATATGATAAAATACATAAAACTGATTAAAACATGACACATATTATTAAAACTGCATTAAAACATCCTTAAAACATACAGGATACAGGAGCCCCAGTCCTCCTTTCCATAGGGCCACCCTAGCCAGGGTCCACTTCCACACTTGGAGGCAGAGGAGGGGAAGGGCGAACCGGGGCAGGTTCAGAGGAGGAAAAGGGGGGGGGGGAAGAGATGATGGAAAAGAGCCCCCAAAAGAGCTGATTCGCCTTGCCGGGAGCGACTCTAGCCTTTTTGCGGTTCTAGGGAAGGCACGCGTTAGCGCGGTGCATGATGGGAGCGAGCAGGCCCAAGCGCGGCTTGCCTGCCTGCCGCCCAAAACCCCGCCGCCCAAGCCCCGCTGCCGCCGCCTGCCCGCCGCCCTACTCCAGGCCGCCCGCCGCCCGCCGCCCACCGTTCCTCCGCGCGCACTCACTTCTTGAGCTCCGGCGGGTGCGCTTTGCTCATCGTGTCTCCTCACGGCCGCCGCTGCTGCTGCTACAACCAACGTCTCTCTCGCTCTCCCGCCAGCGCTGTCTGGGGGCGTGACGTCACCACGCCGCGTCCGCCCAACCCACGGAGGGTCTGGTGCGCAGGCGCAGCTAGCGCGGACCGGCCAGTTCAAGTTCCGCCAGCCACCAATCTCCGCGTATTCCAGAGCAACTGCCCTTCCCCAGCCAATCAGCGGCCTAGTAGCAGTCCTCCGCCCGCCCTTTTCGAGCATGGGTTGCAGTTCACTTGTCTCCACCACGCGCTGGTGCGCAGAGACTGGTTGAGCCCTGAAGTTGCCGGCTGTCGCTTATTTGCATATGCTAATATATTTAAATAAACAGCTGTTTTAGCATATCTATTGCATTCTAGCTGCGGGGCAAATACGAACTAAGGTTTTCCAAAGGAAATTCAGGCTCACATAAAAATCAATGGCACTTTGGGTAAAAGTGAGCAGGAGCCAGCTACATGCAGGGCACTTACTTTCAAGTAAGCATGAGCTCTTCTTTGCCTAACTATCAGATCCTCTCTAAGGAGATCCCACCTGGAGTTTGGGGGGAAAAATAATCAAACCCACCCTTAGCGCCCTACATTTTTTTCTGCTAGGAAGCTGACTCAAACAGAGTCTGCCCTTTGGCCCACCTAGCCCAGTATGGTTGATACTGATCTGGCAGCAATGGCTGTCCAGGACTTTAGGCAAGAGCTGTTCTAGCTCTGCTAGAAGATGCTAAGGATCAAAGTTATGACCTTCTGCCTGTCAAGCAGCAGCTTTGCCACAAAGCTATGGTGTTGCTGTGCAGTAGTTCCTAACTGTTCGCTACAGGCAGCAATAGTCCTGCTTCCTCAGAATAGCATCTGTGCTGGGACTTTTTCCACAGAGATCTGCAGATTGTAACAGTAATTCAGAACACAACACAGATAAAACCCTGCAGTACAGTTTTCATTTTTAAAAAATATTTTTTATTTAAACTCTTAGAAAAGAATTCACAGTTCAAAGAAGGATGGGAAAATAAGGAACAGGGACTTCATTCATTTGTGAAATGGCAATTCTTGCAGCCCCCTCCCAAAGATCATTCCTGTTGGAATAAATACATGCAGATTTACAGGAACTGGTGCTTCCCTAATTGGCAGTCATAATATTTTCCGTTTTACTTATTGTCCATGAAATCCAAACATTCAAAGCTGTGCATCCTACATGTGAGGAGACTGCCACACAAGGAAGAAATTAATGGTGCTCTTGGACAGGAAAGATGTATATTTCTGTGAATCCATACAGTACACTTAGGTTTGTTGTGAAATCACTAACTGGAGAAACTTTCTTGAACACAATATAGATCAATCAGAGTTTATTCCCCTAGTACAATACAAGTGTTGCTCCTGTGTTATACAGTCTATTTATTTAATCCTCATAGTCACCAATTAAATGCATGAAACTATTCTTCTGAGTTGATTGTGACATCACAGCTGGCTATGAGGGACAGTTCCATTTGAGAACTGTCCCTCAGAACTGAGAAAGGTCCTTTGTACAGGAAGAGTGACCCGGTGCTAGAGGGCTTGACCAAAGAAGAATTTCCTTGTGCTGAAAAATGGTGAAAATATAAATGCACAGAATTCAAATGTGACTGAAAAATAATACTAGATTTTGATTTAAGAATTTTGTTGTAGGGGTTTGGGGTTTCAGGGAAGACACAGTCTTACTAGAGGAATGCTATATATTCCAGTAACAACCCATTCTGATATTCAGCAATATATATAAATCCTTTAAATCCTACATTTCTGGTTCCCTCAACAAAATCAAGTGGTAAAGCTACAAATTGGGGGGGGCTTTTTCAGTGGGTTTGGGGGACTCTCCTTGTACGTTGAAAACCAGCATGCCAGGGAGAAGAGTTCAGCTTAGACCTCTTCCAGTCTTTCAACATGCAGGGGACAGTGTTCTCCCCACCCCAGTGGGAGGCATCCAAGAATACAAACCCGTTTCAAGTGGGAAAAATCTCTACTTGGTTTTCCTGAAGGTATAAACCCCAGCTTTGGGGGTTTCAAATTTGTGCATGATTTGGTTTTGGCACTGCTTTGTCTGCTCCTAAAATTATGATGCCACAGTAGAAAAAGATGCAAATGAGAAAGAATGAAAACCCACAGCAAAACATCTCCTGCAGTCGACCACAGAAAAATACCATATGTACCTTTACAGGACACTAGAGGCATATTTGTAAGGCAGTATCAGAAAAGGATGCACAGCCAGTGAATCTGTCCTGCTGAGACATTTTCAAAGCTGCCAATGCAACAGGTTTCCCTGTCCCATCATTGCTACAAGGGAGGGAAGGACCATAGCAAAGTAAGAAGGAGAAACTGTGCATACACATCATTCATGCCGAGGGACCTGGAAAGAAAATAATTACTTGTTCCTCATTCTGACAATCTGCAGCCTTGCTCCCAAATCAACAACAAGCTCTTAAAAAGACCAGGAGCACTTCAGGGGCCACCACAATATAGTACATACCACAAAACATCGCCCTGGGTGTTCCCAAATGTTGTCGTTGTCTACATTTCCACCAAGGTTTATCACACCCATCTTAGTATTAACCAGTCACCCATTCCTGTCCCTCCTCAAAGCCAAACATTCTACTGTGCAATGCCTGCCAAAGTCGCCTTCATCTTCTTAGTCATGCTGGGGATGAGGTGGACGTGGTCATCCACGCACTTTGTCAGACAGTTTTCCAGCTGCAGCTTGACCTGCTGTTCTTTACTCCCTGTATCTAAGGAGTCCTTGGCTTTGTCATTACAGTGCATTGTACAGCGAGAAAGGCGGTCCTGCAGGGGGGGAAACACGAAGTGGTTAGAGGCTGGTGTGGATAAAAACAAATTGCATTAACCGTGTTTTATCACTCCTGAAACTTAAGACACGAAGAGCTTAGAAACTGTCATTCTAATAACATAGGACTGTCAATTGAGCTTTAAAGAGTTTCAAAGTAATCATCTTCTTTGTAACCCATCAACTCCATTTAAATTAAACTATTACCAAAACTTTTAATACAGATGTCGTTTCCAAGATACTGAAGGAAGTGTAAGATAATTTACAATTTAATCACATATTAAATCGAGATGTGTATTTGTTTTAACCAAAGGTTGTATTTTTATAAACAAAGACTACCACTCATTTCTAGAAGGAAAAATACCCAACCCAATCTCCAGGGCCTCCCAGCTGGACCATGGCAGAGCTCCCAATACCTTAGACACACCTTACCTGAGCAGCCGCTTTCCCCTGCAGAATCTGAAACACACACAAAGGGCTCTTTAAAACTCAGCTCCCAGAGTGAGCCAGAACAAGTGCTTAAACAAAGTCTCTGTTGCACCTTCAAAATGGCACCTCCTAGAAATGGTACAGCCAAAAATATCAGTTCATGCCTAACTGGACCCCCTTTTCAAAGGTGTCCTTCACACTGGGGGGGAGTGGTTAAAGAGCCCTTTGCCCACGCCTTGGTTGGCGCCAGCGCTGCTGACCCTTCTGCTCTTGCTCCATTTGGAGGACGGCCCCTCTTAAAAGATGAAATACCAGTCCTGGATAAGCCGGGAAGTCTATGCAGGTAAAAGTTCACATTCCACTGACAAGCCAGACTTTGTCCTCCTCACCTGAAATCTCTCCAGCTCTTGGGTGACAACAGCTTGCGCCTCTGCCAGGGGCGCATGACAGCGCTCAATGCATTGGTGCACATGTTGCATGGAGGCCTTGCCGTTCTCACAGCAGGTAGCACTGCACCGGAACATGATTCCCTGCAAAGAGCTGGATGTCAGTAAGCGATCACCAGAAGATCCCTGCTGGATCAGACCAGAGACCCCTCTTGCCCTGCATTCTGTTTCCAACAGCAGCCAACCAGGTACTTCTGGGAAGTCCACACCCAGGACATGACATCAACAGCCTTGGCCTCTTGTCTGTCCAAGAGCAGCTGGCATTTAGAGGTACGCAACCTCTGAGCATAGGTGTTACATTGAGATATCTAAGGTAGTAGACCTGCCTTCTACATGGTTCTCTCTAGCAGCAGAAATCAATTGCCACTTTATTGCTCAGTAGGCTAGTTTTGGGAGAGCCCCATCTTGAGTACTGTGTCCAGTTCTAGGCACCACCCTTCAAGAAAGATGCAGACAAGCTGGAGGGGATTCAGAGGAGGGCAACGAGGATGATCAGGGGTCTGGAAACAAAGCCCTATGAGGAGAGACTGAAAGACCTGGGCATGTTTAACCTGGAGAAGAGAAGACTGAGGGGAGACATGATAGCACTCTTCAAATACTTGAAAGGTTGTCCCACAGAGGAGGGCCAGGATCTCTTCTTGATCATCCCAGAGTGCAGGACGCAGAATAATAGGCTCAAGTTACAGGAAGCCAGATTCCGGCTAAACATCAAGAAAAACATCCTGACTGTTAGAGCAGTATGACAATGGAACCCATGACCTAAGGAGGTGGTGGGCTCTCCCACATGAGAGGCCTTCAAGAGGCAGCTGGACAACCATCTGTCAGGGATGCTTTAAGGTGGATTCCTGCATTGAGCCTTTTAGGCCCCTTCCAACTCTACTATTCTATGATACTATGAGAAACACCCCAATGTGGGTGAGCAGAAGCCCCCAACACCAGAAGGACTGCAGAAATGAACTGCCCTTGGAGAGCCAGTGTGGTTTGATTTACTAATGTTATTGTACATTTAAACTGCCCAATGACCAAAGTTCTCTATGCCAGTGTGCATTAAAAACATAATCATAATATTATAACAAAAAATAAAACCAGAGAATAATAAAATCAAGAAGAAACCAGAAGCAAAGGATGAAATCAAGATAAAACCACCAAGGTCCAAGTTTTCTTTGCAAGAAGCCCACTACCAGCATGCACTTTGGTGATCCACTAGAAATTGGCTAGTGGGCCACCAGTAGATCACAGCCCATCTCCTGCCACCCCTGATGTGTAGTTTATAGAATGATGAGCAGAGATTTGTGCCTCCGTCTCTTGGCTCAAAAGAGACCAAGACCCCCTCTAGAAGGATTCGCTTTGGCACCTGGCTGCCCTATTATGCGCATATTCGCAGAAGCGCATTTACTCCTAATACCTCTGTACGAGAGGCGGCGAAGCGTATTACAGGACGACCGAAACGCGCTTTAAACTTGCTGACATGCAGAGAATCACATGTTTACACGGTGGTAAGGCGCTTTAACTGTCGCCGTAAATTAAAATTCGCGATTTAATGCGCATTCAATAATGCGCATAATCGGAGGTTTAAAGCGCCTCAGCCCCCAATTTGCGCTCCTCTCTTGTAGAGGTAAAAAATTTAATCAGCCTTGAAAGAGCTTTAAACCTCTCTTGTAGAGGCAGCCCGAGACTCAAACCTCTCCTCAGCAGTGAGGCTCACTTAGGCCAGACTCAGTTGCGGGAGAGGGAAGCAGGCTTTGCCCTGATTCTCACAACACGACAAGCCAGAGTACGGGTTGAGTGTGGGTTATTATTGAATCGTGGTTTGTTCATGGTTAACAAACCATGTTTATTAGCGCAGCTGGGTTCACACAACACAACAACCTATGATTCAACAACAAACCATGGATTCTCTTTGTGGATTGTTCATGGTTTATAAATTGTGTTTTGTTAGCACAGCTGAGTTCCCACGTTTCAACAACAACCCATGGTTCAACCCACACTCAATCTGTGCTCTGGCTTGTCATCTTGTGTAAACCCAGCCATTATGTGTCAGGGTGTTTCCAGAGGAGGCTTTTATCATGTCCTCATCCTGTCCCTCATTCACAGAGCTTTATTGGGGTAGGGGAGTTTCCAGATGACCTTGTCTCCCGCTCCTAACCCTCCTGTGTTTTCCCTCCACTTCATTTGTCTGTTTTCTTAAGGACAGAGAGGCGGAAGAGCTGGGTAAGGGAGGCCTTCTCTTTTCTCATGTCAGGAGCCCTCCTCCTCCTCTGCCTGGAAGCACCCTTGGGAGAGGGTGCCTGTGCGGAAATGAATGTGATGACCCCATGTGCAAACAGTTAAGGAAGGAGTGATTTCAACACATTCGCTTCCAGTATATACTGTATATAATATATTAGGTTACACACTTAAACTACATTAGTATGGCACAAACATGTGCTATCAATCACATTTAATACAAAACAATATATTTGTTAAAAATGATGAGTAAAATACTGGTCAAGTAAAATGCTGGTCAGTATTTTACTCGTCATTTTTAACAAATATATTGTTTTGTATTAAATGTGATTGATAGCACATGCTTGTGCCATACTAATGTAGTTTAAGTGTGTAACCTAATATATTATATACAGTATATACTGGAAACGAATGTGTTGAAATCACTCCTTCCTTAACTCTTTGCTGTTTGGTTTATTGCTTGTTAAAGTAAACACCTTTGTTGTCTACTCATAACCCCATGTGCGCCACCAACACAAGCTTTCTGGAGGATTGGACTGCAAGGGATACTCCGCCATGACTGCTTGGCATTACAAACCCGATCCCAAAAGCCCTCTCTGCCCTTCGCCCCTCACCCCGACCAGCCTCCACGCGGATCACGCGGGATGTGCGAACTTTCCCCGTTCTTAGAATCAACAGGTCAACACGCATCATCTGCCACGTGTGAAACCTTCCCCACCCCCCGCGCCGCTTTTAGGTCAGAGTTGCATTTATGGAATCATCCCCTTTCTATCCTCACAACCCCCCACCTGATGAGCTCGCCCAAGAGGCAAGAGTGCCCGCCCAAGGTCACCGGGAGAGCGTCGCGGCTGTGAGCAGGGATTTGGGCCTGGGTCTCTCCCGCAGAGAAGGCAGGCCCGTGAAGCCACTGACCGGGCTCAGAAGCGCATCGCGGAGCAAGCAGGAGGCGCGAGCGCCCGCCCTGCCCGCTTCCCCACGTGCGCGCCGACGCGTGCCGTCCTGGCCTGACCTGCATCTTCCGGATGTTCTCCCGCTCGAGCCCCTGCACCATGCGGTCGATGGTCTCCTGCACACGGAGCTGCTGAGCCTCGGCCATGCCGGATCGCGGGCCACATGGACCGGCGGAGAGAGAGAGCCCGGCCCAGCCCAGCCGGCGCCGTGCACTTCCCAGGTCAGCGGCGCCGCGCTTCCGAGCGGTCCCGCGGCGAGCGCAACAGCAGCCTCCCGCGTCCAGCGCCGGGCACTGCAGGCGCTCCTTCTCCCGCAGGCTGCAGCAGAGCCGGGCCTGTTGGATTTCTGCCTTCCGAGCGGCCCCCGCACCAACCGGGGAGTGGGGAGCGTTTCTCGAGGGCCCTCACGAGGCACCTGCTTTAACGAGATGCAAACAAGCAAAGGCAGCGGTATGAAAAAGCCCCGAAACTGTGCAAGCTTTCGAGACCTCCAGGCCTCTTCATCGTGTTACAAAAAGCAGGCTGGTAAGGAGCGGCTGAACAGATGTTGCGTTCAGCCTGAGCGTTTCCTCCCCCATCCCCTCGTCTTCCCCCCCCCCCTTCATTTTTGGTCACATCTTGACTGATTAAGACATCTGAGAAGCTTGCACATTTTTGAGTTGGCCGAAGGAAGGTATTACACGATGTGGATTTTGGACTGTTTAACGAATACCAGCAAAGCCCTGCTGAAGGCAGCCCAAGGCATTTTGCTGCCAGAAGTGGAGCAGCAAATGGTGCCCACCCCCAAAGTTAAGGGACATGGAACCTACTGACAGCCAACTTATTTTGGCGCAGGAGACAGAAAATCCCACAAGCACCCTCCCCATCCCAGTGATAAAAATCCCAGCACAACATGTCCATTAGCTAACCACGTTCTGCCTTTTCATGGCATCCAAGTTCTGCTGCCTCAACCTCCGTCTGCCTGACAGCAGGGCAGGCCCTGCAGCTGGATCAGGTCGAGGAAGGACGGAGGGCCCAGCTAATCCAGCATCATGTTTCCCAGGGTGGCCAGACAGATGCCCCTTGGAAATCCTCGTCTGGGATGTGAGGACAAGACAACCGTCCTCTCCCATGTCGCTCACAGTTCCTGCTACTCAGAGGTAGCCTGCCTGTGAACATTACACCTCATGCACCAGCATCTGAAACAAAGTTCAACCCTGACATACCAAGCTGTGTCTTGAATGTGGCAGTCAAATTTCCTTCCATGACCTCAGTACTCAGACAATATCAGCCCTGTTCAGCTGTTTGATATGAACACATTAAGACCTCCATCACATCTAATCCACCCCACCTGGTTTGCCTCCGTGTTTTTTTTACCTCTGAGGCAGAAGCACATCAAGCTTATGATCCTGTTCACCTGAATGGCTGCTCTTTCGCTCGTTTGCTCTTCCATTCCACTCGGCCCCTCCCCTTCTCTTTCTCCCTCCAGTCAGGTCCTGGCAGATGAACACTTCAACCAGATCCGCCTTTCTGCCAAGGCAAAAATGGAAGGACCCTTTTGTCTGGCTCTTTGGGGGCATCGAGGGAGTACAATCCGGTCTCTGCAGAGATTCAGATGTTGTACAATTTTTAAAAAGGCTTTGGAGCCTGGGATGCAAGGTTTGGTTTTTATATTGAGGCTTGGAGCCGGCTGCTGGGAGAGATCGCTTTTCCCTGCCAGGACCTGATGCAGTCCATTCAAGCCCCCAGTTCCTTTAAAACTACACGGAGGCTTAGGGAGCATTTAATGCACTTAGGGAAAATAATTCAGACTTTTAGCATTCCAGGAAAGGCTGGGGAAGAGCCGAGGTTTCAGCAGGACAGACATGGTGTTATGTGAGTACCATGCTGCAAATCCACACACCAGGTATGGCGAGAGTGCACTAAATCGCTGGTGTGATGGAGCTCTAAGTGTGTGTGGGGGGGATCAGGGTTGCAACACTACTCCTGCTCCTTGAACGTCACATGATTACGGTGTTGCCTACATGCTTACACTCAAGTACACACAAGATTTCACAGGTTACAAAGAATTAGCATCACATCTGCCAACCCTTGTGCATACACATGCTTCATGTCAGTGCATAGACATTTTCACATGGTGAAGCCTGCAGGGGCTGGGAGCATTACCCGCTTCCCCCTGTCCGGGCATTCATTGTCATGTCAGACCAAGCCTTCTGGAGCCTCCCCATCCCATGACTCATAACCTGAAAAGATGGAGAGTAACATACATTAAAAAGGGTATTGTAGAGGTGGAAAAAGTGTGGAAAGGGGCAACTAAAACCATCAAGGGGCTGGAGCATCTCCCCTATGAGGGAACATTAACAATAGTTGGGATTGTTTAGCTTGGAAAAAAAGGAGGCTAAGGGGAGAAGTGATAGAAGTGCACAGAATTATTCTCGGTGTGGAGAATGTGGACAGGGAGACATTTTTCTCCCTCATAATACTAGAACCTGATGGGGTCAACCCATGAAGCTGATTGGTGGGAGATTCAGGACAGATCAAAAGAAGGACTTCTTCACACAGCGCACAGTGAAACTATGGAATTCACTGCCACAAGATGTGGTGATGGACACCAATTTGGATGGCTTTAAAAGGGGGTTAGATAGATTCCTAGAGGATAAAGCTGTCCATGGCTACTAGACCTGATGGCTCTATTCTACCTTCTGGTCTCAGTTGCTGGGGAACATGGGTGGGAGGGTGCTGGTGCACCTGTGTCCTGGTTGTGGGTCCCTGGTCGTTAGCTGGTTGGCCACTATGTGAACAGAGTGCTGGGACAAGATGGACCCTTGGTCTGATCCAGCCTCAGGGCTCTTCTGATGTCCTCATACCGAAGTTGAAGTCCAAAACATCTGGAGGGTACTGGATTGTGGAAGGATGCCACAAGGCCTTGAGCAGCGGTCAGCGGCCCCTTTGTTCCAGTGCCCCCAGCGCTTTGGGCCTGAGAGCTGCCAGCTGACCGCCCATACCAAGGGAGATCCAGCAGGCCCTGTAAAGCCCTTCCTTCTCGGCTGGTCCAGCAGACGGAGCAACTGGCCTTACCAGGTCACTCTGCAGACTGGCCCCATTTGACCTCCAGTCTGGTATTTGACCGCCAGTCTGTTCCTTGCCATGCCTCCTGCCTCATGTGATCATTGCCTCACCTGTGTGTCAGGTAAGGCACAAACAAACCTGAACTCTGGGGCAGCCTGTTGGAAGCTCAGCTACAGCCCTGATCAGACGCATTCTTCATAAAGCTCTTCCCAAAGCTCTAGGCAGGGAAGGTGGCAAATCTGGGCATACAGTTGAAGGGAAGCAACTGCTGAATATCTCAAGTTTGCATTTGGCTGTTGCACCACAGAGAGTGACAGGCACTAGTGGGTAGCCACTGCTCCCTGGGAATCTGCTTCTCCAAATGGCTACGTGATGCAGGCCCTACCAGGTAGTCATCGTCCAGATGCAGCCAGGTTGTCAATGCATCCATTTTCCACTAGAGGGCAGGAGAACCAAGAGCTAAGGTGGGTATGAAGTGGCCGGATCCTTAGACCCTTTGCTGCCTAGGCTGTGTTTGCCCTAAAGTGCTCCCAAAGCAGAGAAGCTGGCTGGGCTGCCCTTCCACAGCTGGCAGCAGAAAGGGAACTCTTGCACTGCTTAAACAAGAAAGCAAATGACAGTAGACCAGCCTTCCCCAGCCTGGTGCCCTCCAGATGTTTTGGACTGCAACTCCCATCATTCCCACCTAGCATATGATGGGAGTTGCAGTTTAACACATCTGGAAGGTGCCAGGTCAGGGAAGGGGCAGTGGACAAAGAATGAGGGGGGCAGAGGTCGTGTACGTCTACCTGCAAATATAGGTGAGCTTGTTTGTTTTCCCCATATTTTTAAATTTATTTATTACATTTATATCCTGCCTTTTTTCCTCTAAGGAACCCAAGGTGGCTTATATAATCCTCCTCCTCCTCTTCATTTTATCCTCACAACAACCCTGTGAGGTAGGTTGGGCTGAGAGTCTGTGACTAGCCCACAGTCACCCAGTGAGCTTCCATGGCTGAGTAGGGATTAGAACCAGGATCTCCTGACTCCCAGTCCAACACTCTAGCCGCTACACCACACTGGCTCTCAAAATGTCTGTATCACTTGATAGAGCACTTTGTCATTGTTATTACAGTATTATTTTGTGACTTTATTTTTTTATTTTTTTATTTATTTGCTTGCTTGCTTTAGAACTAATTTCTATCCTGCTCTTTTTCCATCAAGGGAGCTCAAGGCAAGTAATGGCAAAGAGATACAAGAACTATCACTGAGAATACCAAAGACATGATAGAGAGCATCTCTACACAAGCAATTCATTGCATGCTCGTGATTGGTCTCTCACAGAAGTTCGCAGGATGCTGTCAACCTCCAGGACATTTCCCACGCTTTCCCTTTATCCCGCTTTTAAAAAGATTGGAGATAAGCTCTCATAAAAGATATGGTACCATATCACCAATGTGTAATACCATGTAGCACTATGATACAGCCACAAGATGGTGCTGTTTCATTGAACATAGAGACCACTGCAGAGAAGGGAAGTTTTCAATTTCAAATCACGTGTTCGCTGCCTAAAAGAGCCCATCACAAACCTGTAAATACTCCAGAAGAAAGCCCAGTAAAGGTGCTGGATTTTTGCTTAATGTAGAGGAGCTGAAAATATCACAACAAGGTTATATCCAGGCCTCTCTAAGGAGGGCATGCCAGAGTGTTGGTACCACAACCCAAAAGGCCCTGCTCTTTGTGCCCACTCACTGAACCGCAGTGATCAGCAGAAGGACCCAAAGCAGGAGTTGAAGTGCAGAGTAATATGGATTAAAGACAGGCCTTTGCCCCAAGGTGCATACAAACTACATTTCCATGTGTGTGTGTGGGCAACAAAGGTAGGGCAATGTGGATAGGGAGATGGTATCCTTCCCCCTTCAGACTCAACCTAGCCATCTGCAGGCCTCATCACCATTTTTCCACTGTCCTATCTCATTTACCTTCCTGTGTCCTCTCCATGGAGAGACTCTAAAATGATGCTCTTGCCAAGTAGTGATGTCACAACTTGTATTGTGATGCCAGCATCCTGGCTAGGGCTGTGCAATTCTCAGGAAGAGCAGAAAAACCTGCTGAATTCTCAAGAAGAGCAGAAAACTTGCAGAGCCTGCTGGGTTCAGAATCCAGCTTCCTGAGAATGTCAGCTTGTTTGTTTGCTTGCTTGCTTCCTTGTAAACAAAAAAGGCAAGTTTCTAGCCCCTCATGGGTGTGGTAAAAGTCTTGAAAGTGAGCCTGCCAAATCCCAGAAGCCAGAGGGTTAGCTGAAGATGGTTTCTAGAGCACGGTGCTGGGGGGGGGGGGGGGTCCAGTGCCCTACATGCTGCCTTTACTCTTCCCATAAAGCACAATAAACAAGACAGCATAATCAAATAAAAGGGCAATTGAGGCAAATCCAATCTGCATAAGTCATGCAGGTCAATTTATATAATTGACAGGAGCCAGAGAATTCACCTTCCCTTGTATGGTTGAGCCCAGTTTATAAAAGATGCCAGAGCAGTTTTGTGTTTGGGTGCCTCCACAAGAGCGATTTAAAGCTCAAAGTGCATTACCGATTTTACCTCCATATGAACGGAGCGCAAATCGGGGGTTGAGGCACTTTTTCTGTCTGATTATGCACATTATCGAATGCGCGTTAAATAGCGAATTTTAATTTACTGCGGGAGTTTACACGCCTTATGACCATGTAAACAAGCAATGCTGCGCATGAACCAACTTTAATACGCGTTTCATACAACCGATAATGCACTTCATCGCCTCCCGTGTATAGGGATTAGGCGTAAAAGCAATTGGGTGAATATGCGCATAATTGGCCAACCGGGCGTCAAACTGAAATCTTGTAGAGGGGACCTTGGAGGTCGGTGTGATGGAGTGCCCATCCTTGTGTTTGATTGACTGCTGGTGCAGATTCGAGGGCTCTGCTCTGCTGAGAATATGCTGGATTGTTGCAATGCCATCTTATGCCAAAGAACCTTTTCTGCAGTTCAAAGAATTTGGATAATGGGGATTTCAGAAAGGAAATTACTCAGAAAAGCACATTGCGATAGGCGTGAGGAAATGAAGTCGAAGGTGATCTTTTTTCCCCCCATCCTCTTGCACCCAATAATAGGAGCCTGACATGCCGGAAGGAAGGAAATGAATGGATATTCTCATGACCGAATGAAGTCTTGGCTTGGAAGGGGAGATGCCCTGCATTTCATCACAGAGCATGGGCAAAAACTGGAATGATGATGTGGACTTTGTATCATCTGTCCAATCCCTTCCTCTTTCTAGGAACGGTTTCAGTTCCTCGTTTAAGTGAAAGAAGCTGGGAGGATAAAAATCCTAAGAAGTGGTCCTCCTGGAGATGCCAATGCTTACGAATCACATCTCCACCACCGTCTCCCTTACCCAACCCCCAAATCCTTCCCAATTCAGCCTCAATGCTTACACGTGTTCCCCACGCTTTCATGTGTTCCCCCTAACCCACAGCTGCTGCTCCAAATCCCCAAAAGGCCACCTGATGGCCGTGTGGGCACCCTGGCATGTTAAAATGACAGAAATCTGCACCATTTCATGGAAGCTCAGGGAAAAGCCACTCATTGTTCATGCCTATAAAACGGGAATAACAATAACAACAATAGTGATAAATTATATAACATAACAGCAACAAAAAAGGGCAGGGTCCTCCTGCAAAGAAGTTTACAATATTTCGCCAGAAAGGGAGACAGAGAGGAAAGGGTAAGATATACGTATAAACGCAGTTTCAAGGATTTAGGCTTCCTTCTGGTTGTGTTGTGAACCAGGCTTAAGCCAAAGGGGGCTTTGGCAAAGAAAGGCGTTTTGAGCAAGAGGCTTTCTGAGTTGCCTCTCATCAATCTCAAGGTGGTGCACGTTCATGAAAACTCCACCTATTTTTCTTTTTTTAAAAAACCCATGTTCCTCCTACTGCACAGGTGTCTGTGTCCTCCTAGATAGAATTCAAATCCTGGTGAGCCCCTCCAACCCACCTTAGACCAGAGGGAATGCTCCCCCCAGCCTGACCTTGCTTCTAAACATCTTCAGTGAAGGCTTGCTCATTTCCTGGTCTAGCCATGAAGGGAGATCAGCCCAGAGAGGGTGTGGTGTTCCTGCCTGGGCCAATTTGATCTGGAAGAGGATAAATCAGCTATCTGAGACCTGCCAAGAGCGACAGCATCTTTTCTAGCTATGAAGTTATTCTAGCCCGTCATATTAAAAACATGAAAGGGCAAAAGTAGAAGCAGCCACAACTGCAGCCGGGTTGAGCTGGTCAGGGAGACATCTGGATGGAGGCCTTCTCAGGGGAATTCTTTGAAGCTGAACTTGACTCTCATTTCTTGGGGTCTCGAGTGGAAAAGGACAGAGCTCCAAATTCCACCCTTTGTGGTGGTATTCTTAAATCCAGATGTTTAGTTGAATGTGTCTCAGAAGCTGTAAGAAGGGAAAAGGACAGAGAGTCTTGTGGCATCTGAAACACGTCAGAAACGTATTAGGGCATAAGCTTTCATGAACTGTGTACCACTTCATCCAATGCAAGCGGACTAGACTGCAGTCCATGTACCATAATAAATGTATTAGTCACTAATATGCCACAAGACTCTGTTGTTTTGTTGCTGCCCCTCTGGAAGTTGTCTAGAGGAAGTGATTTTCATGTGTGATGTCATTCCGGTGCTACTTGTCAGTTCAGATTTGCATTAAGTGAGAGTTGTTGAAACCACCAAAAGTACAGCGATCGCACAATGTTGGACCCAACGTGCGACAGTCATTGCAGAGGCAGAGGGGGCCCTGAGTCATCTTGCCATTGATGCAGAATCTCAGTAGCCTCTTTTGATGGAAAGAAGAGAGAGGAGTGTCATCTGCATATTGGAGATATTGAGCCTAACGTCCCCAGAGGGCTTCTTCCCCCAAGTTTTGTGTGGATGTAACATAGCCTGGGGGACAAAATGGAACAGATAGAGTGTTGGAAAGATGCCCCCCAGTTCCACTGTCTGGAATTACCCTTTCAGCCATTGCAAAATGGTGCCCTGAAATGCCTTCCCTGCTAGGCATTCCAGAAGGACACTTTGGTTAATGATACTGAAAACCACTGAAAGGTACAGCAGAACCAAAGCTTCAGCTGCTCTATCTGGTTCCTAGCATCGAATGTCCACTAAGGTAGGAACATCATAAGCTGCCTTATACAGAGTCACACCATTGCTCCATCTAGCCCGGTATTGTCAACACTGACAGCGTCGTTCCAGGGTTTCAGGCAGGATTCGTTCCTCATCTTACTTGGTGAAGCCAGGGATCCAATGTGGGACCTTCTGCATCTGCATGCAAAGCACACTGAGCTATGGTCCCTCTCTAATGTCCACCAAGATGACCAAACCAATAATGTCCACCAAGGTGACCAAAACTACCTCAGTCTCTTAAGTGGGCCTGAAGCTGGATTGAAATGGATCTAGATAATCAGCCTCACCAAAGAATCCATCTGTAGCTGGGTTGCCAGCATACACTCAAGGATTGTGCCCAAGAATGGAATACTGCCCAGAGATTCAAGGAGGTTTCAAAACATCATCATCACATCATCTTACTTCTGCATTCCTGAGACTAAGTGGAAGAACAGCACATCCTATAAAGAGGCACACACCCACCCCTTCTGGCTGCCTTGATCAGAGTGTCTCTACATTAAAGGGAAAAGCACACCTTTACCATTTCGTCATCTTCTGGGAGCTTTCCACATTGAGTACAGCTCCTTTAGATGGCAACTGCATGATTTGTAATTGAAAACTTCCCCTCTTAGCAATGCTCCATAAAGTTAAATGAAACAGTGTCATTTAGTGGCCTGTGATGTCCTGTGATCATTTTAAATAATGCATTATCTCTGAATTTTTTTAAAACGAGATTACTGGAGAAGGTGCTGGAGATGTCCTAGACGTTGACGGCATCATGTAGAGGAACCCACAAACTTCCATAGGTGTGCAATAAATCCCTCATTTAGAGAAGCTCTCAGCAAGAACATTTTAAAAAATGACCTGGAGCGCACCCTCCAAATGCCCAAGTTTTCTCCTCCTTCAGCAGGAGGGCAAAGGAGGAGAGTGTAACTGTAGTAATTAAAGTTCAAACGCTGTCTGAAGGCCCTTATCTAGGGTTAAAAATTAAACAATATGAAAGCCAAGGTAAAACTGTAAAGAGTTTTTTTTTTAATATCCTCTCTAGGGCTGAGGATCAGAGAGGGGCAGAGCCTGTGAGCAAATTGAAAATTTCCCCTATAGGCAATGCTATTACGTTCAATGAAAGATCACAATCTAGTGGCAGAATTATAGCACTATGGTAGCCTTACAAGCTGGGGGCATCCCACAATAATTTAAATACGGCATTATCTCCGAATTTTAAAAAGTGAGATTACCAGTGGAAAGTGCTGGAAATGTGCTGAAAGTTGACAGTGTCGTGAAGAACCTGCAAACTTCCGGGAGTGGCCATTCACGCATGTGCGATAAATTGCTCATGTAGAGAAGATCCCAGTGTTATATCAGGCAGCCTAGCTGGACCTGAAGCTTTGCATTGTCTGCCAGCCATACGGGTGGACATTACTGGTTCCCATTCATTCCCTTTTGTGTTGGAAGATGACATATTCACGCACAATCCTGGGGAGCTTACTCAGTTAAAGACACAACTGAGACAGCCGGGGACCTGCGTTTTTGAAAATGTTTTCCACCCGCTGGGCAAATAGTAGTGGGGGAGGGGCAATTTAAATCAGGGATAGAGTGGGGGCTGTAGTTATCAGTAATCCCCTCCCACCTTGTTCAGGTACACATTAACCCTTTAGCTCCAGGTTCAGTGACCTGCAGCCCGGGTTCTGCTAACAAGAACCAGCCCAGGTTCAAGTAGCAACAATCTCCTTTGGCTCTGTGGTACTGGGAAGAAGTTTCTCTGCATGAATGCAGGGGAGATCATTCACACTGAACCAGGGTGATCCCAACCATCATATCTTTAACAGACTTAAGAACAAGCAATGAAACTTCCTCTTGGAGCAATCTCCTCCCATCACTATTCCAGCAGGAGAAAAGGGTCAACATCCAGCCTCCTAGCACTTGAGCCTAGATATGTCCTCTTCTGCCCCTCCTCACACATCCACAAAGTGGCTGCTCCATTTTTAAAAATGCCAGGAAATCCAATCGCAAAGTTCCTGCTGTCTCATCTCGTTGTGCCCGAAGCCATAGCCTTGGGCGATGGGATTTGTGGTTCAGGCCCCAGCGTCCCTGAGAGGGGTTGTTGGTTCTGATTCAATTCACTCCCGGCTTCTGATTCACTGCATGAACGTGTACACAAAGCCGAGATTGGTGTGAGGTTGTTTCCCAAGGGTTACGGATCATGTAAGCAAAGGCAGGACCCAAACTCACCCCTGGCCAGGCCAGCCAAGACAGCTTCTCAGGAAGGACGGACAGACAGACAAACCTCTGCTGAGAGGCTGAGCAGAAACTCCTTTGGCCACGACCATATATTTCCAGTCTTTGTTTGAAGTGGACACTGGCAGAGCAATCCTCTGACCCGAGGTAATGCTCGGGGCTGCCATGCAATGCTGCGCCGCCACCACCGCCCTCCTCCAAGGCAAGGCGATCGGATCATGGCTTTCTACCACCACCAGATCAGCCCCTTAGGAAGAGGGAGAGAGGGAGGGGGAAGGCAGAGGTCCTGGTCCCAGCAACATGTGGCAGCTAGGAGGGTTCAGAGGTCCGCCTAGCAAAAATAACTGCAAAGGACGATGACGAGCCTGTAAAAACCTCCGCCATCCCTCCCCCCTGCTTTGTTCAGCACTTGCAGCAGGGCTTAGGATGGACGGAGGGTTCTTGGCCTGCAGGCTACTGGGGATGGAGCTTGACAAAGGGGCAGGGCGAGAGGGATCTGTGACCGGAGAGAACAAGGGGATCCCCCGTGCGCTGCTCCCCCTCCCAACAAAGGCCAAGTGGCACACAGGCCAAGTAGGTTGGAGAAGCAGTATCCTCACCTGCCCTGTGGCCTAGCCCCAGAGGAAGAAGGTGTGGGGCAGGAGGGGTAGCTGTTTCCCAGCCGCCGCATCAGGAAGATCGACCTCCCACAAGTGATGCCAGCAGGCACACCCCTGCCCCCTGATGTCATATGAACCACTGAGGGATGGGAGGGAGGGTATCCAGCCCACCACTGGATCATAGCTGGCCACCCCAATGTACAATCTGCTCTATTCTGGCCACTCTAGTAGGCATGCCATGTGAGTAAGGAAGAAGCCATTCACCTGGGCATGCAAATTATATATATATATATATATATATATATATATATATATACACACACACACACACACACATGGTGCTAAAGTGTGGGTGTAGGCTAAGTAGGTTCATTTGTGCAATTTCTTTAAGGGTAGCTTAACACGCTTTGTTACTAAATTTAGATTTAGTTGTGTTTTGAATCGTTAATTTTAGTCTGTGGTTGTTTATTATAATTATTTTATCTTGTAGTTTCTAAGTCACCCTGGGAACGTATTAGGAGGGTGGGGTCATATTATTCCTATAATAAATAAATATCTCCATGGTTACAATCATTTTATAACATTTACTCACAACTGAAACCCTTTCAGTAAACAGGGGGTTCCCTACATCCACCCCCGATGAACACTTGCTCCACAGATTAATGAGTCGGATGCCGCGTTGTCATTTTCTAGTTGAGAAAGAAATAGTTTCAGTCCAGTCTTGATATGATGTTATCTGGAATTCAAGAACAAAGTAGGAGTTCATATCTAGTTCCAAACACAACAAGAGTAGGTCAGTGTTCAGGTCTGGCCCACCAATGAGGCAGGGTGAATCCCTTGCTCAGGTTGTGCACTGGGACAAGCAGAGGATCTCCCCCCACACACACACACTTCCTGGGAGGGTCCCTGTGGGCACTACTATCTCTGCTGCACTAGTCTTGCTCGCCTGTTGCAGCAAATGCCGTAGTGGGAGAGCAACATAGAATCCTAGAATAGTAGAGTTGGAAGGGGCCTATAAGGCCATCTAGTCCAGCCCCCTGCTCAATGCAGGAATCCACCTTAAAACATCCCTGACAGATGGTTGTCCAGCTGCCTCTTGAAGGCCTCTCACGTGGGAGAGCCCACCACCTCCTTAGGTCATGGGTTCCATTGTCGTACTACTCTAACAGTCAGGACGTTTTTCCTGATGTTTAGCCGGAATCTGGCTTCCTGTAACTTGAGCCCATTATTCTGCGTCCTGCACTCTGGGATGATTGAGAAGAGATCCTGGCCCTCCTCTGTGTGACAACCTTTCAAGTACTTGAAGAGTGCTATCATGTCTCAAGTCCAGCCACCTCCCCCTTCCCTTGTTCTCATAAGTGTGGGATCAAGCAGGTGGGCTCTCAAAAGAGTCACCCAGGCCCAAATGCCACAGTGAGGGGGTCCTTCCTCTGGTGTTGCATTGTGGCTAAGCAGTTGAGCTGTGACCCAGGAAGACATTGGTTCAAATCGTACCTAAGTCCCCAGTTTGCAACAAGGGAATAATAATCTTGACCTACCATATAGAATAGTTGTAAGGATCAGTGAGGCAATACAGGCAACACACTTTGAAACTCTAAAGTACATGGTATGTATCAATTGCCAATTTTTAAAATTACATCAACACACAGCCAAGACCAAAAGAGAAGTTCCTTTTAGCAAAGCTGCAACAGACAAAGCCATGTCTCTGCATCTCTAATGTGAAATGCTTGCTGCTGAAAACACACATTACATCTTCAAAGTGCCTCTTGCAGACATGAACTAATTCATGATTCTCGCAAAAGTTCCATCCCGGTAAAATAAAATTAGGGGCGACAGCTCAGAATGGATGGAAAAGTCCCCATTCAAGGGCGGCAGTGTGTGAAGCTGGGGTCAAAGGGTTTAAGAGACTCCAGGCCTACACAGTACATTACACATTGGAAAGAGCCAAAGAAAGCCAAGGATGCAGCCTGGTCTGGCTGAAGAGAACGATTTATTGATTCTCTTTGAAAGCCTTGCCCTGGGAGACTCCACTGAATTTAAATCTTCTGAACTCACAATGTGAACACTCAGTAGCTGGTGATCTTGTTTCAGTTCAAGCCAACAGTCAGTTCAAGCCAGGAGGATGAATATTCGTGCCAGAGGTGGGGATGTTTCTGCACTGGTGCAAATCCATTGGATGGTTATATTCAGCTCTGCATTAGTGCACAACCAACTTATGGAACACGCAGTGCATCAAGGGCAGATTCTGTATCAGTTACAGAATAAGGAATTCCTGGGTTTCTGGATACAGAGGATACAGCTATATTCCAAGACCAAGCTGGACGTGGGCTCCTTCACTGCCTCTCCTCGGCCCCAATTAGAATGCTGACCATCTGCTGTCCACGTGCTAACCGGGGGGTGGGCAACTCCAAGACCTCTACTCTCCCTCCTTTATCTTTAAACTGGATGTGCACCGGACGATTCTTCAAATAGAGGACGCCTTCAAACACAGGACTGTCCTCCAAAAGCTCATCAAGCAGAGGACTGCAAAGTAGAGGACACCTGGCCACCCTAGGAAAGGAAGCATGGGTGTTCAAAGACCTGAGGAAATCAGGTCATCATGATGAAGGTGTTAAAAGATGAGTTCGAGATGTATTTTCAATCTACCAGAGCAACGAGAGGGAGAGAGAGAGGGGGGGGGAGAGAGAGAGAGAGATTGCAAGAAGGAATTTGGTCAGGGAGGAAAGCAGTAGGTGAAATGTGACTGTGGCATTGGGCGAGGGTGTCAGCAGTGAGGTGGCCACTGAGGAAAGAAAGGGTGCCTCTTGGCGAAGTTGGAAGTCTCACAAAAGGATGAGTCGATCATGACTCCGATGCTGTGCGGCTCTGAGAAATAGGAGATGACAAGACGAATGAGTGGCCGAAATTGTGAATCTGTTGCTGGCAGTACCTAGCAGGAAGTGAGATCCTTCCCCAAGGGAAATGGCGGCTGAATGTGTCCATATCCTTTGACCATAAGTGTAAGCCCTGCTTTGGCAATACAGCCGTTACCACAATCACCTCACATGCAAGCGGGACGGAGATATGCAGAATCTGTGGCAGAGGGCCATCCGGGGCAGTGGGCTTTGTTCCCCCATCCCCTCATAAAACAGGCCCTTGCAAAACTCCGTGGTAACCCTGAAAAAAACGTAGGCAAGTATTCTCTTCCCCATGTTACAGGCAAGAAGGTTGAAGGTGAGAGGAGTGGCAGTGGGATCGTTTTCTTTATTTAGGAGCATCAACACACCCGGGGGGGGGGGGGAGGAATTGCATTTGTTTGCCGTCACTTCTCCGCCCGCACTTTTGTCCTGCATTACTCTCTCTTTTGAAAGAGGAAGTAAACAACGTGCACCTGGCCCATTCAGTGGGCGGTTTTGATCGCGCTGCTTCTCCTGCATACAGCAGGAGATAGCGGCAACTTCCATCTTTAAAAATGGATCGGACTTACTGGGGTGTGTTTTTTTTGTGGCGCAAAGAAGGCTAGAAGGGGCGGGAGGCACACAGGAGGCAGATGATGTCATGAGAGGGACCCGCAAAAATCCGTGAGTTCCCAGGAACGAGCATGCGATAAAACGCCCGTCTGATGGAGCTCTGTGACTCCAATCTATAGGTTTCTTTTCAAAACAATTCATTTCCCACGTTTTTATGCTGAGCTCGGAACTCAAAGTTCTTGCTCTTGACTTCTCTGCAGCACCAGTTCTGTGGATCAATTATGTCAGTCATTACCACTTTGGCTGTTTCCCAATGGAGGGCTTCTAGCACTAACTGTCGGAAGTCATTGTGCAGCGCTTCTGTCTTTTCTCCCTTAACTGGTTTTAAAAGGTGGAAAGTGGGAAAATGCAAGAGTTACAAGTGGATGATGATGTCATCTCCCACCCCCCACCCCCATGATAGTCTGTATATTAGGCAGGGAGACTTGCACATTAAAGAAATGACTTGTTTGGAAGCACCCTCCAAAAGCACTGCAGTGACAGGCTCTTCCTGGAAGGAAAGGGGGAAAGCAGAAGGTGTCACAGTTACAAAAGCAGCGGCGGTGGCAGCAGCGCCTTCTGGATTGCTTACAATGGGGCTGATGAAACATCCTCAGCGCTAAAGGCCTCACATGGGCTCTCACAAGATAAACCTAGGGTGACTAGTGTTAATTACAAAAGAGGGCAGGGCTCCTGCAGCTTTAACTGTTGTAATGAAGAGGGAATTTCACCAGGTGCTGCATATATACAAATGACATCCACTGAAATTCCCTTATCTATGCAACTGTTAAAGATACAGGAGCCCTGTCCTCCTTTCCATAGGGTCACCCTAGTGAAGTCTACAATGAATAAATCCAACAACACATGAAAAATGGCAGCCGTCTCTCCACCCCACCCCACCCCCTTTGAGGAGGGCAAAGCCACTCATGGGGCTAGATGAGGGAAGGCTACTTGTGTTGACCTTCCTTTCCAGAACAGCTGGATAATAATACCTTCAGCGGGCAGCACTTCATCTCTCTAAAGTGGTATCTTTTGTATCTGGTCAAGACAGCAGGGCCCCTGCAGCTTTAACTGTTACGATGAAGAGGGGATTTCACCAGGTGCTGCATGCATACAAATGACATCTGCTGAAATTCCCTCTTCAACACAACTGTTAAAGATACAGGAGCGCTGTCCTCTTTCCATAGGGTCACCCTAGATTAGGCTGACCAGATAAAATCCAGGTCAGGGCTCCTGTAACTTTAACAGTTGTAGAGAAAAGGGAATTACAGCCGGGGTCATTTGTATGCAATTAGTTCCTGGTGAAATTCCCTCTTCATCACAACAGTTAAAGGTGCAGGCACTATACTAGAGTGACCATATACAAAAGAAGGCAGGGCCCCTGCAACTTTAACTGGTGTGATGAAGAGGGAATTTCACCAGGAACTAATTGCAGACAAATGACCCTGGCTGAAATTCCCTTTTCTCTGCAACTGTTAAAGTTGCAGGAGCCCTGACCTGGATTTTATCTGGTCACCCTACCCTAGATCAACCCCATCATAAGAAGGTAAGAGGAACCTGGCGGCTGGATCAGACCAAAAGCCTCTCTGCTCTTGTTCCCCACAAAGGTCAAACAGATACCTCTGGGGGCACATGAGCCCTCTCCTGCTGCAACTGGGTGCCAGTGGCTCTGCTTTTCCAGCAGAGGGAACCACATGTACAGTTATTCTGCAGAAATCCAGAATGCATGGTTAAACGGCCCCCATGTCGCCCATCAGGCTGTCCCAGGCAGGCCTCACATGCAGCAGGGCACATGGTTGAGTTTTCTCCACTGGGCAGGAGGGAAGAGATCTAAAAGTGGGGGAATTAACATCTCTCCCTTTGTCATGGTCAGATCACTTCTCATTGAGGTTTAGATTCTCAACCATCTTTCCCCTCTGCCATGGTGCGGACCCATTCAAATTATCTTCCCGGAGAGATGAATGGATCCTGGTGGATTCCGGAGGGAGTGTCCTGCTGATATGGCTGGCACTCCAGTTGAAGTCCTGATCATTCTGTGGAGTGCAGAGATGACGGAAGCAATGGACACAATTGCGTCCAGGTGCTCTCTCCAGCTGAGCAGAGCCAGGTAGCTCCTTGGTATACACTGGAGCTGAGAGCAAGCAAGAGCAGAGATGGCTAGAATGCAAGTGGAGGAAGACTCGTGCTGAGTCCAACCAAACATTACTGAGCCTACTCAACAGGGACTAGCCCAAACAATCTGGGCCTAATTCAAAGTGCTGGTAGTAACCTTCAAAGCCCTAATGGTCTGGAGCCAGGCTACCTGAAGTTGTTACAATCCTGCAAAAAATCTTCTCCAACTAGTTATGGTGAGAGGCAAATGAATCATGCATACCACTAATGGCCTGATCCGTAGATACCTTATTCCACAGCCCCTCTGGGTTCTGAAATTTCACCAGGCATTGACTACATCAAGATCATAGAATCATTGAGTTGGAAGGAGCCTATAAAACCATCAAGTCCAACCCCCTGCTCTAAAGCATCCCTGACAAATGACTGTCCAGCTGCCTCTTGAAGGCCTCTAGTGTGGGAGACCCCACCACCTCCCTAGGTCATTGGCTCCGTTGTCGTACTGCTCTAACAGTCAGGAAGTTTTTCCTGACGTCCAGCCAGAATCTGGCTTCCTGTAACTTGAGCCCAGTATTCCGCGTCCTGCACTCTGGGATGATCGAGAAGAGATCCTGGCCCTCCTCTGTTTGACAACCTTTCAATTATTTAAAGAGTGCTATCATGTCTCCCCTCGATCTTCTCTTCTCCAGGCTAAACATGCCCATTTCTTTCAGTCTCTCCTCATTCAAGCATATCTTTCCACCATAAGGCCTGGAAACTTGCTTTAAAAACATGAAAGCTGAGATTCTCAGGAAACTAAATTCTGCCTCCTCTCACCCCCCTCCCCAAAACATTCTGTGGTAGAACTATTGACTGTCTCTACAGTAATTAATGACAGCAATAGTAGAGAAGGAATAGCTGTGAAAACGCAAGAGAGAAGGGGCAGACAGGCCATAGGCAATCTAGAATAACTGCAAAAGATTGATGGTTGCACATTGTCACTGGAGCCTTATCTGAAGGGGGAAGGAGTGACCCTTGAGGAGCTGAATTCTGGTTGCTCATAACCATCTTCTTCTGATGGCTACTAGTTTTCAAGCAGCGTGAGGAGTGGTCTAAATTAAGGCCTGTGAAGTCATTTCATGAGCATCTTGCAAATTTACTCTATCTGAGGAACCACATGCCTCCAGGGCTCCTGCTAACATAGTTGCACTAACTGCCGGGCCATATATGGCAATGCGCTGGAACGAGTCCATCTAAAGTGCATACAACATCTCATCCGTTAGGGCTGCTGGCATTGAAGCAGAGCCAAAGACCTGATGGATCGAAGCCAGGCTCTTCAAGGATTGTGCCTTTCATCACCACAATCTAGGTGTGGAAGATGCCTCAGGAGGCAGCCATTCTGTCTCAGCCCAGGGCAAAAGCCTTCTGGCCCAGAAACAACAGTGGGGCAAAAGACATGAAGGATGCCAACTGAGTCCACAGTCTGTCCTGATTTGTTTGCAGGCCAGATGTTACTGGCATAGCATTGTGCTTTAGCCTGCACCTGTATTTTTTACAAAGGTGTACAGAGAGTTTTAAATGTTATTTTGTTAAATTTAACAACTAGAAACTTCCTTTCTGAGCAATAACTAAACTTTGACTGGGTTACTTTTACTTATAGGTGTCTCTTAATCCCTTCATGATTGGTTTACAGATTGTATGTTAATGGCATATCATGGTACTTTGGCTTGCACTTGTTTATAAAGGCATACAGAGAATTTTTTCTCCCCTCTCCCACGTATCTCAGGTTTGAATTGTTGTGAGCTGCTGCGGGAGCTACTCTTGGCAGACAGAGTATAAATGTAACGAACACACTATATGAGCATAATCACATGGGGGGAATTGCATTTCCTTACCATCACTTTTCCGCCCGCACTTTTGTCCCTCATTACTTCTTCCTTTTGCCCGGAGGGGAAAGAGGAAGTAAACAAAGACCACGTGGCCCATTCTGGGGCTGTTTTTATTGCGCCACTTTTCCTGCACACATTCCGTTGTTGTTGTTTTAAAAAGTCAGATTAAAAAGGGGTCTGTTTTGTGACAGAAAAACAAGCGGAAGGAGCAAGAGGTGCGCAGGAGGTGGATGTCATCATCTAAAGGACGTGCGCACATCTGTAAGTGGCCAGTAGCGAGTGTGTGATAAAACTCGTCTGATGAACCCCTATGTGTTCTAATCCCATAGGACAGTGGTTGTCAAACTGTATTCTAGGCAACCCCTGGGGTTTCTCAGGGAAGGATCATGACCATCTTCCCTACAGACGGCTTTCCCACAATTTTCTTCTCCCATGATGTGTCAGATGCCATCCGTTCGCCAGTCATAGAGAGCCCAGAGGGGCAGCAAGTCAGCAGCAGCAAATGCGGCAAGTCTTGTGGCACCATAAAAGCCGACAAGTGTATTCTGGCATAAGCTTCCATGGACTGGAGTGGTCTTGATCTGATGCCTGAAGTGTTCTGCTGACTGAGGTCAAAAGGAAAGAAGATGCAGAAAGTACAGAGCGTGATAGTTATCTTATTAGCAGTGGCCATTCACAAAACAGTTGTTGAGTGATAACACAGAGTTCCTTGCAATGGTGGGCTGATTCACACATGTAGCATGATAAAAACGAAACACTTTGCCCCTCTTCAAGCCACAGGAGATAGAGTGGAACCTGCGGGTGAATTGGAATTCAGCTGTTTTGCATTGTAATCAGCCTTTGAAATTCCTGTGCTCTACTTTAAGGTCAGTGACAGAAGACTCTGGGAGGTTGAAATGTTCCCCCACTGGGTTCTGAATATTGCCATTTCTGATACCAGATTTGGGTCCATTGTGTATTATTTTGGGCAGCGGCTGGCCTCTTTGTCATACACAGAAGGCAGTCGGGCATTGCTGGCCAGTGCTGGTATAGTTCACATTGGGAGATGAGCAGGTGTATGAACCCCATGGGTTGCGGGTGACACTAGTAGATCGTGTAGTACTAGTACTGCTGTCAGAGTAGACATGGGAAAAGTCTTGGCATCTGGATGCAGGTCTGGTTCCTGTGTCTGTATCTGTGTTACGTGGTCTGTTGTTGCTGGAGAGAGTAGCTGTTTTAGGTTTGGGGGATGGGATGGCTGCAACCAAATGTAGGCCTACCAGCCAAGGGCTCTCAAAGGGACGTGCCTCTGACTTGGTTCACACAACACGACAGCCCACCATGGCTTAATTAACCCATGGGGGCTGTTGCATCATGCTTCCTTGCTGTGGCTTGTCATGTCGTGCAAACCCAGCCAGCAGGGGTTTTCGCCTGGGTTCGCTCGACATGACAAGCCACAGCAAGGTCAACATCCATGCGCACCATGCCAAAATGGCACTCATGGGCATCTGGCACGGCTTGACAGCCCCCATGGATAAATTAAGCCCCATTGGGCTGTCATGTGATGCGAACGCAGTCATTGTCTAGGGTGGGCTGCAGATCATTCATGGTACATTTGAACACTTTCAGCAGGGAGCTGTAGGTGACAACAAATGGTTTTGTGCTTTGTCTTCTGCTCTGTAATTGGTTATTCCTGGGTGCCAATCTGACCTTGTACAGCTCTTTTTTCAACTTTGTTGGGTGGGTATTGTAGTGTGAGAAATGCCTGATTTAAATCCTTAAATTATGAGTCTGTCCAATGAGTCTGAACAGATATAGTTGTATGGTAGAGCTTGATTCTGTGATGTGTGTTTTGGATGGGAGCATGGAAATATGCATAGCAGTCAGGAGAGTGGCCAATTATGAATTGCCAAAAAAGAGGAAATGAATTTCCAAAAAAAGAAAATGCTGATTTGCATAAAATTTACATGTGCTAATTTATATGTACTGATGCAAATTCAGACATAATTATTATGAGTTAAATAGAAATACAGTACAATGCTAATTTTAAATAGAAATACAGGAAACAAAAATACAGTGTAATCTAATGGGGAACACAGTGACTGGGTGACCTGTGTGCTTGCCAGTTCAGTCTGCTACCCAGGTGCTAAAAGTTGATGGGCAACACTTTTGATGTCCCTTTATCTTTAAACCGGAATTGAATCAAGATGATCCTTCAAAAAGAGGGCAGTTTTAGGTGGAGGGTGGTCCCCTGGCAGCTTTTCAAATAGAGGATGTCCACTGCAAAAGAGGACACCTAGGCACCCTGGCAGAAAATGATCCTGTTGCATGGACAGGTAATGATGGGGTGAAAGTTATTGCACTCTAAAGCATATGGTCCAATGTGCCCTTTCGGATGTTGATACCCCCTTGCCTGCCGATCATTTAGTGGTTTTCCAGGGTTTGCATGGTTTCCCCCCATTCTAAAAGCTTGAAATGCCTCTCCTAAGAGCTCCATCACACCAGCAATTTAGTGCATTCTCACCATGCCTGGTGTGCAGATTTGCAGCATGGTACTCAAGATGCTTCAATCAGATGCCATAGTGACATTTGCCAGTCTTTAAGCTGCCACAAGGCTTTGTTGTTTGAGTTCAGGTGCAGCGAAAACACAGGTCAGCCCTTATGGGAATTGTGTGCAGCCTGGAACAGGTTTTCCAACCACGTTCTGGGGAAAACCTTGGCTTATTGAGCTTCCATGAGGAGACACTCAGCCACGACTGGTCTCCTGCGCAACATCACAGAGGGCTATTGCCGGGCACATTCTTCTCAGTTTATGTGATGCATTGGAGAGGTTGGGCTGGTGTGATTTGGGAATATACCCCAAAACAATCCCCTAGTAGCCTCCACCATTGCCCAAGTCTTCTTCGCTGGACACAGCAATGTGGAAAGGGTTCTCTTCCCATAAGAATTTTGAAAACCACAAGTGAGACCTGCAACAAAATGTTGCAGTGTGGATACTCCTATTCACTATTCCAGCCAGCCAGCCAGCCAGCCAGCCCCTGCTCCAGAATATGCCATTCCATTCCATTCCATTCCATTCCATCCAGTTCTCTGTCACCCCACAAGGGACAGTCCGCTTTCTATGCCCACTGAACACATTCAATCTTCTTTAGGCAGTTTTTTTTTGGGGGGGTTCCCCACTTTCTAAAAAATTTAAAAAAATTAAATGTATTTCTGCAAACCTTTGGGCTCCCACAAGCCTGCCAGTACCTGCCTCTTCTGCTTGGCTAATTTTTGGCTAATATAAGCAACAGCGTTCCCAGCCTGAGCAGCAGAAACGAAGGAAAAGGGATGGCAGTAGAACACCTTGCAGGATCATCTGCAACACAGAGATTCTGCAGCAGATGTGCAGGAAGTCACTCAGCTAACGGGTTTGTATGAAAAAGGCCCCCTGAAAGTAAACAAACCATTGCTAGAGAGGCACAATCTAGCAGGATGTCCTCCTACGCAAGCCTCATTGATATGAGTGCTTTTGCAAAGTTCCCTCTTATTTCAGTGGGGGTTGTGCAGGAATTGTGTGTCCCTCCGAGTCTCAACTTGTAATGCCCAAATTCAAAAATCTCCCCCAATGCGTGCTACATTTGGGCTGCTGACGGTCCAGGGAAATGGAGGCCAAGACCTTTGGGATTAACTCTGTTCTTCTTGTTGCTCAGAAGCGTTCTTGTAAGGTTTCCCTTTTGTTCCATGCCAGCCCATGCCAGCCCTCCAGGTCAGAAAGCAGGGGGGTCGGGGGGGGGTATGCGGACTGACTGTGTGCCTTTCTCATGCGTTCACTCTCCACAATTAGCAGGGTCACATTCCTGGCCTCCGTGAACAGGATGACTTCACCAGACGACAGGCTGCTTGTATTTTCCCCGGGGACACGTGGCTGGAGCGAGGTGGGAGGCCAGCGGCTGCCCAGATGTCAAGACGGCCAGCCCAACGCGGACTCCTCGGACAGCAGGCGTAACTCTTGGCCTGCTCCGGCTCCTGCATGGGCTCAACAGCTGCTGGAAACTGTTTTCTGCAGACAGACTCTCCCTGCTCCCTCCCTCACTCCAAACACACTCATAATAGATCCAAATAAGTCACCAAAACACTAGAATCACAGAATCATACCATACCATAGAACCATAGAATCATAGAGTTGGAAGGGGCCTATAAGGCCATCAAGTCCAACCCCCTGCTCAATGCCGGAATCCCCATTAAAGCATACCTGATAGATGGTTGTCCAGCTGCCTCTTGAAGGCCTTTAGTGTGGGACAGCCCACAACCTCCCTAGGTCATTGGTTCTATTGTCGTACTGCTCTAACAGTCAGGTCGTTTTTCCTGTTGTCCAGCCGGAATCTGGCTTCCTGTAACTTGAGCCCGTTATTCCGTGTCCTGCACCCTGGGATGATCGAGAAGAGATCCTGGCCCTGCTCTGTGGGACAACCTTTCAGGTCCTTGAAGCGTGCTATCATGTCTCTCCTCAGTCTTCTCTTCTCCAGGCTAAACATGCCCACTTCCTCATAGGGCTTTGTTTCCAGACCCCTGAACATCCTTGTTGCCCTCCTCTGAACATGTTCCAGATTGTCTGCATCCTTCTTGTAACAGTAGTTACTAGTACTACTGTTACTACTAGTAGCAGTAGTAAACCTTCTAGGTCCGCCGTCTGTCATGGCCCATCAATGGGCCCTGCAGGAACTGCAAAGTTAGGAAATGGCTCATGCAGCAGGTTTGCTCAGCTCTGATTGTGTTCCACATGGTGTCCCTCCCTTCCATATTTACCTATACCCAGACACTAAGGTCGTCATCCAAGGAGTCTCCATCAAATGAGGCAAGGTGCACGGCTACTAAGGAGAGGGCCTTTCAGTGGTGACACCCATCTGCCGAATGCCATCCTCAGAAAGGCTTGCCTGTCATCTACTTTCAGATCACAGCCATGTCACAGAAATAGGCACACCCAAGAATTAATGTGGGGAGACAGGGGCACATTGCAGCAGAACCACACTGGAGACACGTTTAAGAAAAACCACACACTAAAACGACTTTCTCCAAATGCACCTTTTCGAGATGAAAGCGGCAGGGTGTCTGCGGATTGGCTACAGCGTCATCTGTCATGAACGACCCTGATGTGTTCTCCCTTTGCATTGAATTGGCCATGCAGATTGGGCCCTGGAGGTTTGGTTAAGCAGATGACTTAAATCAAATGCACAATATGAAAACAAGTAGTGACCATCAATCAACAATAAAGAAACACCAGTAATCAGTGCCAGACAGAAGGCTCAATGACCAGCTAAAAGCAAACAAGTTTCAAAATACACACAGATAGCCAGCGGACCGTGCTTTCAGAAATTACCATTTTAGGTGTGCTTACAGTGTTTTAAGCATACACCTAAAAAAGTGTGGATGTGTGACGAGCGTGTGTTTTCACACTCATGCAGGGAATCATGGAGGTAGAGAATGTGTTTTTCACATGTAACATACAGGGACTCATCCAGGACTCATGATCGGCTGCAGCAACTCCAGATTTCCCTCTGTGTAGTGTGTGAAACTGCCCTTGGCCAAGAACCTCTGAATCAATCTCCCAGTCCTGAGCAGCTGGAATTGCAACATACTCCAAACGTCTTCCAACTGGCGTCTATTGTATTGGGTGACCTTTCACATTTAAAGCCAAACCTGAGTTGCAGACTGGCCGTTCAGGAGCAGCTGCGTCCCTGCAGCCTCTCACCACTATGACATGATGCCACGTAATACACCACACAGTGAAGCATCCTTTGCGTTGCATCATTATACACTGGAATACCCTTGTGTGATGAAATGGGTGGCTTGTGGGCCTCTCAGACTATTGCAAGAGCAACGGCTGCCTAGCAAAGGCTCTGAACATACCGCTCTTACTCATCTTGAGCACGCAAGGGCAGGAAGCCAAGATCTTGGTGTTGTAAGCTAAGAAAGTGGCAACTGGGTGACAACAAGCACTTCAGTTTCCTCTCAAGGATTTCCTCTGGCATTGCAGTGCTGCGGTAATAGCGTTGGTGCTTAAGCAAGATTCGGGTGACCCTATGGAAAGGAGGACTGGGCTCCTGTATCTTTTACAGTTGCATAGAAAAAAGGAATGTCAGCAGGTGTCATTTGTATGCATGCAGCACCTGGTGAAATCCCCTCTTTATTACAACGGTTAAAGCTGTAGGAGCCCTGCACTCTTTTGTTGTTGTTGTTGTTTTTGTAAATACATCTTTATTTCATTTTTACATATCTTACATGATTCATCCACCATTTTAACATCGTTACTATTATTAACTATTGGTTAATTTGCCTCTGTTCTCTTCTTCTTATTTTCTTCCAGCTTCTTCTCTATCTCTTCTTTCCTTTCAGGAGTCCCATAACTTTTTGTATGCTTCCGCAATATTGTTCTTATTTGGATCTTTTTCCATATAATCTATATATGCAAACCATTGTCTTCTAAATGTATCCCCCTTCTTTTTTCCTCTATAGACTCTAAGTTTCTGTGTTAATTTTTCATTCATTGCTATATTCCACATTTTTTTCCCCACACCTTAATTGTTAACCCCCTAGCTGTTTTCCAATTCCTAGCTATCTATTGCCTTGCTGCAGTCAGCATAAAGCCAATCAATATTTTGTCCTTTACATCACTATTTTCTTTAACAAACATATTCAAAAGAGCTAGTTCAGCTGTTCTATTAGTTCTTTGAGCAGTGACCTTTTCTATTTTTTGAAAAACCTTATCCCAAAATTTCCTTACTCTATTACATTCCCACCACATATGCAAATTTGTTCCAAACTCTGTGCATCCTCTCCAACATTCTGGGGTCGCATTTCTGTTCATTTTTGCTACCTTCACTGGAGTTAAATACCATTTTGTATCATTTTTAAAGCCCTTTCTCTTATCTTTGTGGAGGTAGTTTTGAATGGGATTTTTTCAAATATACTTCCCCACCCTCTATCTTCAATTTCTTGATCCAGATCTTCTTCCCATGTCTGTTGTATAATATCATTCCCTCCAGTTTCCTGTCTTATTATAATTCTATATATTTGTGTAATCAGTCCCTTATCTCCATCTTTATAATTGTCTAAAAATTTTTCCCACTCAGTTAGCTCCCTTGTACTCTCCTTTACTATCTTTCCATTTCTGATAAATTTGTCAATCTGCAACCATGCCATCCATGATATTTCAACATTTTGTACTCTCCTATTCCATATTTCTTGTGTTATTGGATTTTCTTGTTCATAAACGTTTTTCATCTGTATTAATCTTATTTCTTTTAATTTACTTTTGGTTATTGCCTTTTTTTAATATCAAATTCCGGGTGTATCCAAATTGGTGTTAGAGGTGATATACTTGGCATTAATTTCCCTTTTTTACAATACCATACTTTCAAAATTCCACTTATTATACTTTGTTTCCCATTAATTTTTTGATATATTTTTTATTATACAGCAAATTTTGTATGTCTTCTTCTTTTTTAAGTCCCATCAATTCCCTCTCTATTTCTACCCACTGCAAATCTCCATCTTCCTTTGTTATTGCTAATAGATATCTTAATTGATATGCCTCATAATATATTTTCAAATTTGGTATGCTCCATCCCCCATCTTGTGTGAGTCTATATCTGTATATTTTTGGCGTTCTTGGTCTTTTACTTCTAAATATAAATTTTTCTATCCTGTTTTGCCATATCTTGAATCTACTAATTGGGATTACCTTCGGTAATACCCCTGCACTCTTTTGTATCTGCTCAAGAGGGCAGGGCTCCTGCAGCTTTAACTTTTTTCTCTTGGAGCAAGGGGATGACGGCATCTTCTGTCTGTTGCCTTGCTTTGGAGCTGCGGTGGAGGCGTTTCCCAGCCGATGGCGCCCCCTGTTTGGGCGCCATCCGCCAGAGAGGAGGGGGTCCAGTGAGCGGAATGGCCTCTGGACTGCCTCAATGCCTCCAGGGACCTTGGGCATCTTCCCGTCAATAAATAAATAAATAAATCCCCCCCCAAAAAAATTACATACAAATGGACCATGAGCACACCGGGAAAGTGAGGAAATGGCGGTTCATCTCTGTGCCTCTCTAGAATCACGCAGTTGCGCAATTAGAGGACTAAAAAGAAAGAAAACCAAAAGTTGCCGGGGGGGGGGAACACGGCGAGGAGCTGACTTCCCCCTCCATGACTCATTTGTTTTCGGACGCTTGGAGGAGGAGGAGGAGGAGGAGGAGGAGGGAAACAACATGTGTGTGTGCGCAGGAACAGGCGCTAGGGGTGGCAGCAGCCCCAGCAGCCTCCAAAACCCGCATTTGCGCTCATTTCCGTGGGCATTACGCTGGAGGACTGCAATTGCGGGATTTTGGACAATGAGGTGCCAATGCGACCTCCTATAGATGCAGCTTGTGTGACGCTGCCTCTACACGAGAGGTTTAAAGCTCTTTCATTAAAATTTTTACTTCTACAAGAGCGGAGCGCAAATCGGGGGTAGAGGCGCGTTTTCTCTCCGATTATGCGCATTATCGAATTCACGTTAAATAGTGAGTTTTTCTGCTCCACGGCCATTAAAGCGCATTTTGACCATGTAAACAAGCGATTCTCCGCATTTCAGCCACTTTAAAGCGTGTTTCAAACAACCAGCAGGGCCACCAGTTATTCGCTTAACTGCCTCCCACGTACAGTCATTATCGTAACAGTGATTGCGAAAAGATGCACATAATCGGAGAACCAAGCATCAAACCGAATTCTTGTAGAGGGGGTCTGAGTAGGGTTAACTGCCTTGTCCGTAAGTAGTGGGACTCAGGCTGCATAAACAGGGATATAGATGGTCTTCAATTAATCTTATACTAAAGATGATACTAATCTTCATAAATTTGCTATTACACGTTTTTATTTGGCTCGGTGGGTCCCTGATCTATTTCCCTGTAGAGAAATATGAAGTGATGCTTTTATTAGAGCTTTTTTTAAAAAAACCTAAGAGATGAAAGGGTCTGACTCCCTTATCCAATTAATTCAGCTGTCCATATAATATGGCTTTCTAGTAGGAACTGATGGAACACCTTGCTTTTTTTAATCATGTAAAAATAGCATTAATTCTAGCCTTGTTGTTCTATTTATATTTCAGCAAATGTTGTTGCCACTCAATAATTTGTTGTATGGTAACAGGAAGGAACTGAAACAAAAAGTTTACTTTTGGTAGTAATGTTGCTTTGACAGAAGAGGCACTGCCATTGAGAATTTAGTTAGGGAGACCTGCAACAAAACCTTGCTGTGTGGAGTGTTCCTGTTCAGATTTCCAGCCAGCCAGGCTCTTTTCTAGGAGGTTCCATTCCGTGCTCCCCTTCCAGTCCCTGCAACAGACATTTTTGGCCACTGTGCACGCTTAGTCCTTATTGGGATGTTTTGGGGTGGGGTGGGGTTAGGAATTTCCCCCCTAAAGATTTTTTTATACTACTGCGACCCTTGAGTTTCCCCAAAATCTGATGATATTTGCATGTATGTGTGTGTGTGTGTGTATGTGTGTGTGTGTAAGTTTTGCTACATAAAGAGCCACACGTGGCAAATGAGTTCGGTATTATGAACTCAGTTCATAAAGGTTCAATATTATGTTTATATAATTCATAGTTGTTGTTGTTTTCCAATATATTTAATTGTTTTATTTTTCCAGCTATATTTGTATTTCTCTTTTTTGTTCCATTATTAATTACATTGATTCTCATCATTTCCACTTTGTCCTTATTTAATCTATATCCAGCCAATGGTTCATAACTTGTGATGACAGACTCAATTTCCTTTGATTGTTCTAGAGGTTTCATAACGTTAACCATTATATCATTGCATATACATATATATATATATATATATATATATAATATTAGTTTTATTTATAGTATAATTTATTTGCCCTCTACAAAACTGTCCTGTCATGACTGAGTATATGAGATCTAGTTTGCAATTAGCAAAGAAACAGAATTTGAAAATATAATGATTTTGCTCTCTATAAAAATACTCTCTAAATAAATAAATAAAAATTCAAAGTTAAGATATGAGAACTGAACAAGTAAAGGAGGGGGGAATTTGTTCACTTCACACTTTAATTTTGCACTTTTGACCCGAAACTCCATCATCCAAAATTTGCAGGTCTCTGAATTTTGCAATGGTGTTCCCCAAACAAAAAGTGTACAAAATGCACAGATTAGGGGAAATAACATTAAAATGCATTCTATTAGAAAAATTGCTTGCAAACATATATATATATATATATATATATATATATATGGAATACACCCAGCAAACATAGCTTGTTCCTACAGCTACAGCCCTCTGTATCATCTTTTCCCCAGCCTGGCACCCTCCAAATGTATTACATCTCCTATCATCCCCAGCCAGCATGGTTTTATTTATGATCAAAATGGATAAGTTTCCCATTGGCATTGCTCCCAGGGCCGCTTACGATCCTGAGGCTTTTAGCGTTCTGGACTCCAGCCAGATCTACACCAAGCAGGGTGTTTGAAAACGGTAAATGGAGTGTGTCCTGGGCCCGAACAGTTGTCAGTACCATTATAAACCGTTATAAAGCAGGAGTGTAGATCCTGCCTCCGTCTTTGAGGAGTACATACATTGCTCCTATCTCTCAGCATTGAGGACAATGTCCAACTTAAGCCCCATTCATTTCAGTAGGTCTACTTTAAGTAGGACTAACGTTGGCGATTACCCTGAGGTCCTCACTCTGCTGTCACTTCAAGTCCACAGGTCACAGCTCTTTCATCCCCGGCCCCAATCCACCCTGCACCGGATGGCAGGTGGGAGTTGCAAACTGAGAGGGGCACTTCAGGAGCCCTTCCCAGCTACTGCCGGCTTTTGGGGCAGCTTCCCAGTAAGGCTTTTCTTGTGCCATGGCCCAGCTCCCTTCACATCATTTTATGGGGTGAGGTCCATGAAAAGTCTTCCACTCACAGTTGCCCCGTATTTTCTCACCACTTCTTCTATCCTTTTCCTTACCATAGAGGAGGTAGGTAAGCCATTAGAAGCTGCGCAATGTCTTCAGAGTGCCAACATTAGGACCCCTGGAAGTACCTGCTGTGTTCTGTGGAGCAGTCAGGGGCTGTATATATGTGGGGAAAGCCCTGCGGTGGCTGTGAGTCTGCGCCACATCGGTAAGATGATGCAGACGCAGCTTCGCAGCCACAACGGGGCTTTCCCATGATGCTGCGGTTTGAAAATTCAGGGCTTTATCCCAACGTTTTCAATTGGAGTGACGTCAATATGGCTCTTCTGCCATCTGACGTTGCTCCAGAGCCAATCCGGGGACTCTGACTGGGGGAAGGTGACTGGCAATTGGTCACCTTCCACCAAGAAGAAGGCGGGGTTAGCTCAAGTACCCCAATGGCCGCCCAGAAACTCCACGTTCCCTCCTTGGTGTTGCCCTGGGAAAGAGAACGTGTGAGGTTTGAGAGGGAGGCAGCACCAACCCGGCGCCGTGAAGACAGCCCCCAGGAGGCGGCCTCTAGGAGAAGGATCTTAGCTGGCTGCTAGCTGCCATCTTGTCCAGGATCTCTCCAGAAAGTCTGAACCTCATTGCAACAGAAGTGCCAGAAAAGAACAGTGGAAACCTAAAGATGTCTACAAATAAAATTAGAGTCCTGTGGGTTAGGTTTCATTGAAGATAATACAGGCAAGCACAACTGATAGAAATGGATGGCATTCTCTCCAAAATAAGAACCTCTGTCAGCATTGTTTGGATAAGGAAACTGGTCCGCTAGAATGGTGTTGCCTCATCTGCCAAATCCTGACTCCATTCATGTTTGCACAGCTCTGCTATGTGTTTCAGTGAAACAGGGATCCTCAGGACCAGATCCTGTGTTGTTAGTATCCATAACATTCCGCAGTCCTGCAAACAATCCCATGGTGGTATTTATGTCAATGACCTCACATGAAGTCAAATGCCTTGGCTCAATCATTCACTCTCTCCTATCAGCATGTGGCAGTTTTAACTTCTGCAAGAATGGATGTGGTCTCAATTACGGCAGTACAAGAAGGAGTAAACTGCATTCTCCTTGCGGAAAGTCTGATTATTAGCAATGGAGCTGGGATTGCGAAGGCTTCAGCCAGAAACACCTACAGGCAGCCCACACCTGCCCAGAAGAGATGATACACAAGACATCTGATGACCAAGGAAGAAAATCCAAATGCCCCTCCCCATCATGCGTTAAAACGACAATAAACTGAATAGTAATGGTGCATACACACAGACACACACACAGATTTGCCAGCTGAGTTGGGTCTTAATGGTTAGAATAGACCCGGTAGCCCAAACAAGATCCTGCTTAGCCCATCCTGTTTCTAGCAAATCACCGGCCTTGCTCGCCACCTATAAAATGAGAACTGTGTCCTAACTCACAGGGCTGTTGTTGGGGCAAACAAAACTGCACAGCATTTTACAGATATAAAAACAATGGTTATTGTTGTAAGTAATGAATAACCTATTTTGGATAACTCCAGGTTCCTAACAAAGGAGCTGGCAATAAATAGCGACGAGGTTCCCAAACCCACAGAATTGCAAAAGCACTTCGAGTATCCAGAGAATGTGTGACACGGCAAGAAATATCTGCCCCCATCCGTTAAGTGGGAGCGTTGTGTCTACCAGGAAGGCGGAGGGAGTTTTCTGAGACCAGAAGACGGATAAGGTTTCTGCTACACAGCTGCTGTTATTGCTGCTCCTCTTTCAAGCAGCCCCCCCTTTCTGCAAGCTCACAGTACCACTTATCTTAACAATATTAAGATTACTATTGCTGTTGTTTTCTTGCTGAAGCCACCCAAGCTAGAAACTCGCTCTTTTAACAGTAAGCGGGGCTTTCCAGGAGGCTGATTTCTGTACCTTAAAGTAAATTCCAAGTGTCCGTGGTGTAATTGAGGCTGCATGGATAGACAACACACAAGAACCGCATACAGTGCTGGTAATGGACGATCTGACTGAGGCTGGCTGCAATGCCTGCTTCAGAACGCTTAGCACTTCAGTGCAAGGAAATAATGGTTCCAGACAAAACTGAAAGAGGAACCTGCTAAGCAACAATGACAATAGTTTAGTGATGATGAGAACAAGCTGTGTGGCCCCGGAGGTTGCCGCCTGAAATATCACCACTGCTATGAACCTGGCTATAGTAGGGTGACCCTATGGAAAGGAGGACAGGGCTCCTGTATCTTGAACAGTCGTATGGAAAAGGGAATGTATGCAGGTGTCATTTGTATGTATGCAGCACCTGGTGAAATTTCCTCTTCATCACAACAATTAAAGTTGCAGGACCTATACTAGAGTGACCAGATACAAAAGAGGGCAGGGCTCCTGCAGCTTTCACTGTTGTAATGAAGAGGGAATTTCACCAGGTGCTGCATGCATACAAAGGACACCTGCTGAAATTCCCCTTTCAATAGAACTGTTAAAGATACAGGAGCCCTGTCTTCCTTTTCATAGGGTCAACTTAGGCTACAGGACAGCCAACTCTCACCCTCAGCTTCCCGCTCTGCAATATGGAGATAACAATGTTGACCTAACACAAGCCCTATTCAGGCATTATAAGAAGTGGTGCAACTCACCACATGGGTAGCAACAGTATCTCGCAGAGGGTTCTGGATTGTGTGGAAGTGAAGCCCGTAATAATAATAATAATATAACAATATTTATTTATAACCCATCTTTCCCTCCGGATCGAGGCGGGGAACAACAACAATATAAAAACAAGAATCACAAAACAGTTAAAATGTTAAAAACAAGAAAAAATGCATCATTAAAAACATCTTAAAATTCATCTGGATAGGCCTGCCGGAAAAGAGCAGTCTTCATGACTCTCTTAAATTCATGAAGACTGCTAATTTGTCTAATCTCCTCCGGCAGACCATTCCACAGTCTGGGAGCAGTGGAAGAGAAGGTCCTCTGGGTAACACTCGTCAGCCTAGTTCTGGCTAACTTGAGTAAGTTCTTCCCAGAGGACCTAAGTGTGCGGGGTGGATTTACGGGAGAAGGCGATCCCGCAGGTAACCTGGGCTACCTCCACAAGAGAGGTTTAATGCTCTTTGAAGGCTCATTATAAATTTTACCTCCACACCAGCGGAGCGCAAAACGGGCGTAGAGGCGCGTTATCTCCCGGATTATGCGCATTATCGAATGCGCGTTAAATAGCGACTTTTATTTTGCTCCGGCCGTTAAAGCGCATTTTCGCCGTGTGAACAAGCGATTATGCGCATTCACTTCTTGTAAAGCGCTTTTTGGACATTAATTAATGCGCTTCGCCGCCTCCCATGCAGAGGGATTAGGAGTAAATGCGCCTCCGCGGTAATGCGCATAATCGCCGAACCGGGCGCAAAAGCGCATCCTTGTGGAGGGGGCCCTGGACCCAAACCATGTAGGGCTTTAAAGGTCATAACCAACACTTTATACTTCGCCCGGAAACTGATTGGCAGCCAATGAAGCGATTTTAAAACTGGTGTAATGTGGTCACCCCTAGGTGTACCGGTGACCAACCTGGCTGCCATATTTTGAACAAGTTGAAGTTTCCGGACTAGGCACAAAGGTAGCCCTATGTACAGCGCATTGCAGAAGTCGAGCCTCGAAGTTACCAGTGCATGCACTACCGTCTTTAGGTCTTCCAACTCTAGGAAGGGGCGCAGCTGGCGTATCAGCCGAAGCTGATAATAGGCACTCCTGGCCGTCGCATCTATCTGAGCTGTCATTTGGAGGTCGTTACGCTGTATACATGGATGCCTGTGGATGGGGTTACCCTATCATGTGACATTGGAGGCGGGGCTATGAGATGCAGTCCCATTCGTACTCACGTGATGAATTTCACAGCTTCTTTTAAGAACATAAGTCCTGTTCCCATAGTGGCCAATCAGCTGCTGACCAGGGACCCACAAGCAGGACACGGGTGCAACAGCAACCTCCTGCCCATGTTCCCCAGCAACTGAGACCAGAAGGTAGAATAGAGCCATCAGGTCTAGTAGCCATAGATAGCCTTCTCCTCCAGGAATTGATCCACCCCCCTTTTAAAGCCATCCAAATTAGTAGCCGTCACTACATCTTGTGATAGCAAATCCCATAACTGCTGGATAGGGCTTTACACTCAGAGATCCATCACACCAGGGTTTTTTCCCCGGGTTGTCCCCGTACTATCCGCTAATGAAATGGAGGTGGACACTGCAAGTGCATACCAGGGAGAAAAAGTGGGCATAATGGAGCTCTGGATTAGTGGAATACAATACGTGTGGGGCTGACCTTGAAGAAAACCTGGAGGCTTTAGCCTACACAGAATGCGGTGGCCAGGACTGTAACTGGTGCAGCCAGGCAGAATCATATTACACCAAATTTGAAGGAGCAGCGCTAGCTGCCGATTGTCTTCCGATCCCAGTTCATGTTGCTGGTACTACTGTAATGGCCCTGAATGGCTTGGGACCCAAATTTCCTCAGGAGCTTTATCTCCCTGTATCAGCCTGCCTGTATTTTAAGATTGCCTGGGGAGGGTCCCAAGTACTTTGAGTACATTAATCAAGTACTCCAAGTTCTTCAAGTACATGATATGGCAAAAAAGGAGAGAGCCTTCTCTGCTGCGGGGATCCAATTTCGAAATACCCTCTCCATAGAAGTGCAACTGACCGCCGGCAGCACAAGCTTTATGGTGGCCACTCAAAGCCTTTTTCTTTTGCCAGGCATTTGAAGGGGTTGATTATTTCTCTGTTCATCACATTTGCTGCCTTCCTTGGATGTGTTACAATGTTGCGGTTTCATTGTTTTTATTATGCTTATGTGATCATTTTTATCACATGCTTGTACACTATCCTGATACGTGCAAGGATGGAGAGCGATGTAACAAGATTGGAATGAATATAGAAACAGCAAAAGTTTTGTTTATCAATCAGGGCGGTTTGGGGGGAAAGCAAGACACATCCCCCACCCTACAAAGCAGGGGGCCTCCGGCCTCAGCTCATGGGCACACCATTGGCCACCACCCTTCCACAGTGCTCACGTGGCAGGGAGCTGTGGCAAGCCTCACAACCATTGCATCTGTCCTGAGCCTGGGCATGTCGGAGGAATCCACCCGGGGTTCAAGTTGATTGAGCTTTCAGCAGCTCGGGAGCCCGGACGCCGGATCGCAAACCCACGCGGGGGCCTGAGTCAATTTGTATAAGTTGGGCAGCTGGCGGGTTTCACTCTCCCTCCCCCCCACACAAATTGCCAATAATGCAAATTGCAATAATGCAAATAATGCAAATTGGCACCCACCCAATCATGCAAATTATGCAAATTTGGCAATGATGATTATGCAAATATGCAAATAATGCAAATTGCGCAAGTTGCACAAATTAAGCAATTTATGGCAGAGAGTTGCACAGATTATGCAAATTAGGGCCAAAGATTGCACAGATTATGCAAACCACAACTGCAATTTGGGTAAATGGTAATTTTAGAGCGAGGGGATCCCAACCTGGGGGCTCCAGGGAAATCCGCCAGGCCCAAAGAGGCCAGATTTTCTTGAGATGGGCATCCCTACACCTGCGCATACACCCGGGGGGAACAACAGTCACAGAAGGTCAATAGCATCATACAGAAGGCAGGGTAGGGGAACACAAGGCTTTCATGGTCTGGTTGGATTAGCACGGCCCAGCAAGCATGGCCAATGGCCAGTGAATCTGGGAGTGGTCATCTGGCAAAGTCTGGGGGGCCAAAGATCCCCCAGCCTTCCTCTGAGGAGGTTGCTTTATGTCAGGGCCAAAGTAGTTGATGAGCGCATTCATTCATTACATCTATATCCCACCGTTCTTCCATTGTGGAATTTAGGTGGCTACAGGTGGTCTCCCCTCCAAGCACTGACCAGACCCAGACCTGCTGAGCTTAAGCAAGGTGGCTGCCCCACGTGGCTTCAGACCATGTCTTGGGACTTGATGGGCTTACAGTCGCAGCACAGCCAATCCCAAATGCACTTCCAAGAGCTTCACAAGATGGAGGGAAATCACAGTTCCCTACCGTCGCTTCTCCGCCCCTGCTTCTGTCACACAATACTTCCTCTTTCTCAGCTGAGAAGAAAGAGGAAGTAAACAACGACCGCGGGGCAGGAGATTGCGACAAGTTCCAGTTCTAAAAATAAATCGGACTTACCGGGGTCTTTTTTTGTCACGGGAAGAAGGCCAGAAAGAGTGGGAGGTGCATGGGAGGTGGACGGCGTTGTGAATAGGACTTGCGAAAATCCGTGAGTGCCCAGTAACGAGCGTGCTATAAATCGCTCATCTGATGATCCCCCAAGACTTGCAAAGTGTCTGAGCCAGAAGAGGCCACCAGTCCATTGAGCTCCATGCTACCTACCCTGACTAGCCACAGCTTCCCAGAGCTTCTGGCAGGGTCTTTCCTAGTTCTCCCTGCCTGAGCTAGAGAGACCACGGCTCACGGCCCACTTCAGCCATGAACTCACCAGCCATGCCTGTGCGGGAGAGCAGCCATCAGCTTGACCTTCCTTGCAGCAGGCACATGGCAAGGTTGAGATAATCTATGTGTGAATTGCTTTGAAGACTCAAAAAGCAGCCCATAAATATGAACGATGAGTATCATCATCGTTCTTTTCATTTTACTAGCTGCAATTAGAGAACAAATAACATCTAATCATGTGGCTGAGAAACAGGATGCCGGATAGAAGCCAGCGCTGATCATTCATCCATACTATTTGCTTGCAACTCCTTTGACGGATGCCAAAATCATAACGTCTCCTACTCCAGAGGCTTTCAGAGCAAGGAATTTAAATGGAAACTTCTAAGACAGCTCGTTTTTCCGTTGCTTTACAGCTGTGGATCTCTGCCAGAGTTCACCCCATTTATCTTCCTTCACCAATTGACCTGGCACCTAATTTTTTATTTTATTTTTTAAAAACAGCTTTCAAGTCACTCCCTGGTTTCTATGAATGCAGGCCTTTTGCCAAGGAGGCTTATGACGCAGTCCTGAGAGGCAGGAGGTAGAGTAGGGGATGTTCTTGGATATGTTGAACTCCAGTCAAGCCACCAAGCCACCCCAGGCACTGCACCTTAACTGCAAAGTCTTCCTGCAGTTTGTCTGCCTGGAGATATCCTGCATGTTTAGCTTTGGAGTCAAATAATTTGGAATTGGCGGTGGGGAAGAAAGGAACATGTGGGAGAAGGGAAGTGATGGGCTTTCCTGCCATTTCTGCAATTAGGCAGTGGTGCTGTTTGCCCTATACTGGGGATGCTCCTGGATCCAGGTTTGACACTGGAGGCACCGATGCCTCTGTGGCTCAGATTGCCTTGCTGGTATGGCGACTGCAGTTCCTTCTGGGCAGACAGTCTAGCCACCAGGTTCTGCTAATGTTCCAGGTTAGGCTACTGTAATGCATTTATATGTAGGGCTGCTGTTGTAGACTATCAGGAAACCGCTATCCTATATATACTTGCCAGGGAGGAAATCCCTTTGAACTCAATGGGGCTTACTTCTGAGTGGGTGTATATAGGATTATACTCTTCATTCAGAATACAGTTGCTTGACTGCTAACTGCTGGGAGCACATCTAGACCTCCATCACACCTAATCGCCCCACCTGGTTTGCCTCCACATTTTTTACCTCTGAGGCAAAAGCATATCAAGCTTATGATCCCTTTCACCTGAAGAGCTGCTCTTCCACTCCTTGGCTCTTCCACTCCACTCCACCCCTCCCCTCCCCTCCTCTTTCTCCCTCCAGTCAGGTCCTGGCAGATAAGCACTTCAACCGGACCGCCTTTCTGCCAGGCAAAAATGGAAGGACCCTTTTGTCTGGCTCTTTGGGGGCATCAAGGGAGTACAATCCTGTTTCTGCAGAGATTCAGGCGTTGCATGATTTTTAAAAAAGGCTTTGGAGCATGGGGTGCAAGGTTTGGGTTTTATATTGGGGCTTGGAGCCTGCTGCTGGGAGAGATCACTTTTCCCTGCCAGGACCTGATACAATCCATTCAAGCCCACAGTTCCTTTAAAACTACATGGAGATTTAGGGCATGTTAAATGCGCTTAGGGAAAATAATCCAGACCTTTAGCGTTCTAGGAAAGGCTGGGGAAGAGGCAGGATGTCAGCAGGACAGGCACGGCGTCATGTGAGTACCGTGCTGCAAATCCACACACCAGACATGGCGAGAGTGCACTAAATTGCTGGTGTGATGGAGCTCTTAGTTACACTGATCCATCTCCAGTCACAATTCAAAGTATCCTTCAAAGTTCCCTTTAAAGTTCTTCGACACTTAATCAGGCGGGGAAATCACGGTTCCCTACCATCACTTCTCCACCCCTGCTTCTGTCCCACAATATTTTCTCTTTCTCAACTGAGAAGAAAGAGGAAGTAAACAACCACCACCACCATTCAGGGGGCATTTTTATCACATCGCTTCTCCTGCACACAGCAGGAAATTGCGGCAAGTTCTATATTTAAAAATAAATCAGACTTACCGGAGTCTTTTTTTATCACGGGAAGAAGTCCAGAAAGAGCGGGAGACGTGTGGGAAGTGGGCGTCATCATGAATGGGACCAGCGGCAATCCATGAGTGGGCAGTAACGAGCGTGCAATAAAACGCTTGTCCGATGATCCCCAATAGCTCATTTCAATATCAGTGTATCTGTTCCCAAAATTCATCCTTGGAAGCTCTTTTCTGGGTGCCCCAGTCAGCTAAAGTGTGCTGGGTCATGACTGAGAGGTCTGTCACACCAGCGTTTTATCGCACTTTCATCCTGCTTTGTTTACTGTTTTGCCCTGCGACCCTCATATGACGTCGTCCTTGTCCTGCAGTCATCTCGACTCTTACCCTCCATTTTCTGTTTTTTTTCCAGGGTGGGGAATGTGCGGCATTTCTTCTCCTCGCGGGATAAAACCATCCTTCCGTCTCTGTGTATTGCCGCCCTCGTGCTGTGTCATAGAACATCCCTTCTTGGGGGGGGAGGGTGCTTTGAAGGGTGGTCTTGCTGACGAAAGAAGAGGGTGGGGATGGTTTGCCTCCAGTCCTTGGAACCGCTCAACCAGGAAGGGGGAGGGAGGGAGGGTGCGCAAAGACCCCACAGAGAAGGGATCATCATCGCTCCTCTAAAGGCAGAAACGACACCCAGCTGACGAAACGCTAAATCGCTAAAACGCTACAAAACCAAACCGGGGGTGGGGGAGATCTCACACCCATCACAATGTTCATCAATCACAAGACCCCATGAACTGGAGGGGAAAGGACAAGGGGATGGGGTGGGGCGGCCGCAATAGCAGAAGAATTAACAAATGAAAAGAGATTTCACCGATACCACGGCGATACCAGGAAGGCACGTGAAAGGGACCTGCACTTGACGCGCTAATGAAATGGAGGTGGTAACCGTAGATCATACCCGGGGGGGGGGGGGAGTAGATGTGATGGACCCCTGAGAAGAGAGTATATTTGTAGCTGAATACAAATATTGCAAAATGCCGGTAACAGCGCCAACTCCAAGTATTGGGGGTGGCTCTTTGGGCAAGTTATCTTCAATGCCCCCTCCCTCCACGTGTCTACCTCCTCACTGCAAAGAGCCAGTAGGCAGGAGCAGGAGCTGTTCCTTCCTCTTCCTCACCATCATCAACACCACCCTCGAGAACAGGGTGTTTCTGTATTACATTTCTAAGTATTCTCCAGGTGGGTTATAAACTGTTAAAAAACTAAAATGCCATAGAATTATTACAAATATAAAACCCACTAAAACGTTAAAAGAATAAACAGCACAAGAACCGGTAAAGCAACCATGAAAGCCAAGAACTAGATCTTGAAAAGGCCTGGGAAAAAGGAAAGGCCTTTGACTGCTCTTTATGCTGAAACAATATTATTTGAAAGAGAGAGAGAGAGAGAGAGAGAGGGCTGATGCGGAGACAACAGATCATTGCAAACTTTGTTATGTTTTGGAATAATAAAGTGCAAGGCGAGGTGCAACCCCTACGATCTGTTAGGAACACTGTAAAGAGGAAAACACGATGCAATGTCATGAGGCAACCTAAATAATTACCAACTGACTATTGACCGTTTCTACTATTTATTTATTTATTTATATTTATTTATTACATTTGTATGCCGCCCCATAGCCGAAGCAAAAGAGCTTCGAGCTTAAAGAAGCAAAAGAGGCATTTTGGAATGAAACAATAACGAAGAGCTTGGGCTGCAGAGTTGGCCCTATCGGGACCATGCCGCTGCAACTAATATGGACAAGTGGATTTGGTTTAGCTACGAAATAGATTCCCAGCTGTATGAAGAACATGATCTGGGAAGCCCTTCATCCAAATCTCCCCTTTGCTGCCAACTCACAACCTGGGCATAGGCATAGGCGTGCGCAGATCATTTCAATAGGGTGTGCACTCGGGCATATATATATATATATATATATATATGGCAAACATCTATTGAATACTCAATCATAAAGTACATTATTTTTATTCATTTATTTATTAAACACTGTAGACACGGAGGCCCTACTCCTGACTTGCCTGACCGCAGGAGAGTCGTTGCAGGTGAGGAGGTGGGGAATGAGGAGACGTTCCTTAAGCCCCAGCATTGTTGGGGCTCACAAGGTGATATTAGCCTTCAGGGTCTCTCCTTCAGGCCTCTCTGAAGCGTTGCTCCTGGCAGAGAATCTCCCAGCAGAACAATTCATTTTTATTCCTGCTGCCGGGCAGCTGGAGGACCATTCCCACTGCTTCTGGATCCCCCTCTGGATCCCTATTCAATGCCCCCCTCAATTTGGTGCTTATTGCTTGAGACATTGGGGTGTGCCTGGGCACACCCGACACACCCCTTGCACACACCTATGGCCATAGGCAAGCTGCTTCCCGCTCCGCAATATAGGGTATATCATATTGGGCTGCCTTACAGGATTGTAGTAAGAAGGACTGAGATCATGTGCTTTGAAGAACACAGTATAAAAATCCTATGTCAGGGTGCTGCTTTCAACCTATTTGTCGTTTTGGCCCCTTGATAGCATCACCAGAACTTTGAGTCAGGCCCATTTGAAAAACTCTTGACAGTCTGGATGCAGCAAGCCCCGACAGGGGCTCAGAGCCTCCCCCTCTTGTGATGGCGGCAATGGAGGGGGGCGGGCTTGAGCAGGCCTGTTGCCCAAGGATGTTGTGTCTGGGCAACACACACTGAGCCTCCTCAAGCTGGTTCAGCCAGACAGAGTTGGGTGAGTGATGGCAGGAATATTTGCAGAAGGATCTCTAGGCAACACACCTGTTTGTTGACATGGGCCCACGCCTTGGGGCTGGGCACACATCTGTAGGTGCCGCTTGTGTCCTGCAAAGGAGATATCTGAGCCTGTGCAGTTGTTGCCAAGTGCTTTTGTGCTGAGCATGCTGGTGGGGAGGGAGAGATCCCGCCGGTTTCACTCACGGCGGCAGCTTTGGAGTCATTGTCCTTATCGTTGGATCCATAAACTCTGTGGGTGATTGCATAAGGGCCCGTCCAGCGAAACACGATGTGCCAATTTTGGAATTAATTGTGACCCCGCCATGCAAGTACACTGAACTGGATTCCATCCCATTCGAGGGAGAAACTAACCTCACCTGGCTCAGAAACTCGCATGAATCATCTCATTGCCCTACTGAATCAGAGCAAGGTTCAACCCACCCAGCATTCCAGTGGCAGCCTCCAAGTTCACGAGCACAACACAGAGGCAGCGGCTCTCACCTGTCATTTGCCTCCAGCACCTAGAGGTACACTGCACCTGGATAGGGCGGTTCACCTGAGCATTCAGCTATCATGAGCACCACTGCTAGGCTTCTCCTCCACAAATCTGTTGAATGTAGCTTTCCCCAACCTGGCACACTCCAGATATGTTGGACTACAACTCCCATCATTCCAAGCCAACACTAGCCATGCCTGCTGGGAATGATGGGAGTTACAGTCCAAGGTCAGGGAAGGCTTCTCTAGACATTTGCACAAGGCCCTTCAACCTGTTGTCAGCTTCTGGCACCACCCAGTTATCAGAATTCTTGTATTTCAAAAGTCGAGAAGCCTCTATTGGGAAAGTCTGGACTAGTAGAGTCAAGGAAAAGCAGCCACAGCTACCCAGACAAGATGGCCAATCCCAAGCAAAAGCAAAAATTTGCATTCTGGAAAACTGAGCTCATCCCCTGAGTCAGGCATGGGGCATGAGCTCGGCCTGTCCGGGGGCAGATCTAACTTGCCTGCTGAACAGTTACCTGGGAATGTGGTGGAGGAAATACCCGATCAGTCTACAACCATCATAACTGTGGAAGGCAGCCTGCTGGAACCACCTGGGCATCAGAAAGTAAACAAAGCAATGTCAGCGAGTGTCCATGCCCTTGTGGGGGCAGCGGGGTGTGTGTGGGGTGTATACAGAAACACTTCATCACACCTAATCAGCGAGGAGGTAGTGGTGAAGGCATCGCTAACCATAGAGCTAAGAAAAGATTAGAGTGACACACAGACCCAATTAAAAGCCATAGTTTGTAGGACAGAGAAATAGTGTGGGAAGAAGTCACTTAACACATGGTGGCATCTCTGTGGTAGCCTCCCTATTTCCCGGTCTTGTGTCACCCCTTATGTGGCAGCGGTCCATTTCGGATCAGACTGCAGCAGCACAGGAGCTCCACTGAAATGAGACTCCTTGGCCAGATCTACACCAAGCAGGATATAGCGGTATATGGCATGTGTCAACGGGCCCCAACAGTTGGCAGTGCACTTCAATAGAGCTATACAACAGTTGTGTGGCTCCTGCCTTTGATATACTGCTTTCACACCGCTTTCATGCCGCTATATCCTGCTTGGTGTAGATCTGGCCCTTGTCTCTAAGAGAATACTCAGCACTGGACTGAAATCCCCAGGATCCTCTGGGGAACACCGTGACAATTGAAACCTGAGGGTTTAAGGAGGGAGCAAAGAGAGGCAGGCTCCTGCTCTCTGATGCATCGCGACCTAGAACAGGGAAGCTGTGTCACCACAACGGCCACTCACGGGAAGCCCTGCTACATGCTGGGAGGTTGCAGAGCCTCAGACACACGTGTTTACATGTAGCTGTCCACAAACTCCCCCATTCTCTCTCTCTGGCTTGATTCGGATGACACGATAATCAGCGGAGCGGGGGAATCAACCGTCAGTTGTGTGAATTATTGTGTCGTGTGTCAGGCAACATGCAGCGGATGCACAACTGACAGCACGCTATTTTGGTGAATTAAATAATGGGGGGAACTACGGGCCGCTCCTATACAGCCAACAGAACTTGAGGTGCATGATGGAATAGGGCCAGGAAGACTGAGGGAGGGGGGAGGGAGGAGCACCAGATGCCCAGACGGACGGCGGGACTTGTCGTCTGAACTCTCCCACCCTCTCTCTCACTCACACACACACACAGATTTCCCCACCTCCATTCTGCAGTGATGAGACTTGAAAAAAAGCTCCTACTGGAACCAATTTGAGGTTAATTGCTGCAGTGGGGGAACAGTGTGATCTTCATGGGGCGTTGCAACAGCACCTGGGGGGTAGGGTTGCAGATGGCAGTTCCCTTGCCAACTGCAATATATCCCTCACCCCCACACTGGCTGGGGGAGGGGCAGCGGGGGGGTCAGCTCACTTGAACCTTCCTCCTGCGCACCGCGCCTCCCCATGCAAGAGCACGCAGAAAGCTTCTGACCCACAGATGTGGAACTCCCTGCCTTGATAACTCTGCATCCAGAACCTTTGCATCCTTCAAAAGCATTGCAAGCAGGGCTACAAGGGTGAATGGACTTTTAAAAAGGCACATTTCATACATAGCTTTTTAATACAAGTATTTTTTTAAGCCCGCAGCAGGCAGGCCCTGTTTCAGGAGAGGTGTCCCCCTTTTATCTCCCAGGAGAGGGCGTGTGCCTCTTGCAGCTGTTTTTAATCGTTTGAAAACAAAGCCGTATTTGCTCCAGAGTGACTGCTTATATAACCCACATGCAAATTTAATCCATAGATTAATTGATGAATCAGCTGTAACTCCTATCAGCTGCCACAGCAAGACATTCTACCAACTGGGTGTTCAGTTCACATGGAGGTGGTGGGGAGGGTTAGTTTTTTATTTGTTGTTGTTCAACTTAATTTTTAGATCGTGTTTGAGTTTGTAGCTGATTATTGCCCACATTCAGCTAACTGGGAAGCACTAGATGAGGTAAGAAGAGGGTGATCCAATATCTAGTTCTTTAATATCCTTTTACACAAAGCAGGTTATGAATTGGTTATTTGCACTTCTATAATGACCCCCCCCTCTCTCACACACACACCCAAAGTTGGGAGCCCTAGGGGCCTGTCTTGACGAGGGAAAAGCCCGGGGGTAGATCGGCAGTGGTGGTAGGTCATTTATATGACGCAGCAGCCATTACAGAGCCATCCCAGGGTTTTCCCCTGAAGCTCCGGTTTAAAAAATTTGGGGACTTATCCCCACTTTTTCTGCTTGAGGTGAGGCAACGACAGCATCTGCCGTCTGTCACCCTGCTCCGGAGCTGCGTCAGAGGAGTGCCCTTGCTGATGCCAAATTGGTTGTATCAGCTGGACAGGGACAGGGGGCTGGCCAGTGAGCCTAATGGCCGCTGGAATGCCTGCGCACTTCTCCGGAGTGGTCAGAAGGACACCCATGCCGGAGAACCACGTAAAGGTTTTTAAAAAGGCAAAAGAAAGGGTTTTTTAAAAATAATGTGGGGGATGTGCAGTTGCGCATCACTGCATGGGCACGGCGACAGCAGCAGCTCCTTCAAAGGCAAACCCCACGCTGCCTCCTTGCCATGGAGAAAACTGGCAGGAGCGCAAGTGCAGGATAGTGGGGGCTTGAGGCACCAATACGACATCATGTGAGTACCTTGTGGCCAAAACACAGACAAGGCAGAGTGAATGTGCAGTAAATCGCTGGTGTGATGGAGCTTATTTGCAATATGTATATACTGCTTCTAATTTGAAAAATAAATAAAAATAAATCCCAAAGTAGTTTTCAAAAGAATAATATATATAGCAGACAGTGGCATACGATTGGTTCCCTGGGGCCAGCTGACTCCTGGGAGCAGGGGCATTGTGGCCTTGACATCTGTATCATGGCTTGAATTACCTGCAGTTCCCTCTGCTGGTGAGTGGCACAAGCCAGATACAGGAAGCCTGCCTCCTCCCGACAGGGTGGTGCCTCTGATATCAGGGGCTCAAACACTGGGACCCAAAGGAATACCCCCCCCCCCCCGAGTGACACGGCATGACCAGAAATATTCTGGGATCTTAAGCCATTGTCTGAGGGATCAACAAATTCACAGAGGTTGCTGCCATGTCTCCCAAAGCAGAACAAAAAAATGTTAGTGATGCTGTGCTGGAAAACATTCTCCCCAAATTGAGTGGTTTGGATGGGGCAGCATTGGGCGGGTGTGGGGTGAAACCCACATGAAATGCTTTGAACAGCTAACTTTCCCCAATCCTTGCTCATATTTCCAGTGTAAAAAAAACAGGATGGGGGGAGGATGGGAAAACAGAAAAAAAGAAGAAGCTATAAAATGAAATGAGGAAAACAAGCAAAGACATTCAAGAGGGAGAGTTGAAAGCAACACATTTTCTCCATTAAAATGCTGTTTTTAGTTTCAAAGCATCCTCTCGGGTACCCGAAACCTGCTTGCTGAGTCTGTCAGTCAAACGAACGGACTTGTGCTGCTCCAACCCCATCCTCATTGCCCAGCCAATTAAATGCAGAATCACTAAAACCCTAGACAACAAAACCAGAGTGGGGGGCGGGGGAGGCAACCACATCCATCACCCGACAAGAACCAATGAACTGGAGGGGGAAGAGAAGGGGTGGGGTGGAGCGGGCGCAAGAGCGGGAGAGCAAACAACAGCGGCAATCGTGAACGGGATGAGCGCTTGTCGCGCTAATGAAAGGGAGGTCAAAATTACGGGTGCATTCCAGGAAAAAAAAAAGGTGTGACAGAGCCCCGAGCTTACAAAAAGCTAAGGCCGCAATACATTGTATTCCAGGAAGAGTTGTGAGAACTTTGTTTTTAGCCAAATGGGCGGAGTGCAAAATCTCCCCTGTCCAGAGTCTCTCCCTGGATTTTGAGGTGCTGATAAGGAACTGAAGAAAGGCCACTTTGCTCAAACATCCTTACCTTGTCTCCAGTCATAGCTGGTTTGTTTTCTGTATGGTTTGTGCTATAATTGCTTCGGTCCAAATGTCCCTTTTGGAATAAAATGTGAATGTTTCCATAGTCCTGAATACTTTCCGTTTGCTTTGCCCGGCAGCTCTCTGAGCTAAGCACCCTCTGACAACATCTCCTCTGAATCACAGAAACACATGGTTGCATGATGCTTTTGATCCGATGTTTGCTAATCAAACAGGAAAGTGTTACTTTCCCCCCAACCCAAAGGAAAGCATCGCTGCACTACTTATCAAGCATACCAAATGCCAGAGATGGAGCCATGCTCCGTCCACCAAATACCTTGGGACTCTCCCGCTCCACTTCTTTGCAATGAACAGGTTGAATGAAGATCATTGTGACATCTCAGGCAGAGGACTTTGGAACTGAGCGAAACACATTCCCTTCACATTTCTACTGGGAGAGTTGCCACTTCACTAGCCCTGGCTGGAATCGCTGGTTGGTAAGGTTGAGAATTTGCTGAGGTCTAAACCCATGAAAGAGTCTACTGAGCATTAGCACCACCATCTTTTCTCTCACTCTGCATGCTGCCCCTGACCATGCAACCCTACCCACACTCAGACCTCCATCACACCTAATCCCCACTACCCAGTTTGCCTCTGCTTTTTTTTTTACCTCTGAGGCAAAAGCGCACCTTTCACCTGAATAGCTGCTCTTTCACTCCTCCACTCTTTGGCTCCTTCACTCTTTGGCTCCTCTCCACTCTGCCCCTTCCCTTCCCTTTCTGCCTCCAGTCAGATCCTGGCAGGTGAGCACTCCAACCAGACTGCCTTTCTGCCAGGCAAAAATGGAAGGACCCATTAGTCTGGCTCTTTGGGGGCATTGAGGGAGTACAATTCTGTCTCTGCAGAGATTCAGGCGTTGTATGATTTTTAAAAAGGCTTTGGAGCATGGGGTGCAAGGTTTGGGTTTTATATTGAGGCTTGGAGCCGGCTGCTGGGAGAGATCGCTGTTCCCTGCCAGGACCTGATACAATCCATTTAAGCCCCCAGTTCCTTTAAAACTACACGGAGGCTTAGGGCGCATTAAATGCGCTTAGGGAAGTTAATCCAGACTTTTAGCATTCTAGTACCATGCTGCAAATCCGCACACCAGGCATGATGAGAGTGCACTAAATCGCTGGTGTGATGGAGCTCTCAGAGTGCATGACACAGGATCCTTCACTCACTTGGTGTGCTTCAACTACTTCTGCACCTCAATGGCATGCTTCCAGATGAGGCTGTTATCATGCTGTTATTCCCCATTCACAGAATTTTACATGGATCCAAGGTGCCACCATCTTCTACTCGAGTAACCCTCCCACGTTTCCCCACTACCACGACTGTCTTTTTCCTCATCCCAGAAATCCGTTCAGGTGGGAAAAGATGGAATATTTGTGCAAGGCCTTCTAATAGGTGCCCTGCGTCTGGATGGAAGCAGCTTGGCTGGATCTCAAGTCAAAGAAGGAGCCTCCCATGCTGAATGCCCAAAGGGTAAAACATCTGGAACAGGCAGGGACACATCCTGCAGACACAACTTTGGATAGCAGAGCTCTTGAGGAAAAACTGCCCCACACATGTTGGATGTGAGTGGTTGGCTCATGCTGATGCCATAATGCCAGTCAGCTGCCTGAAGCCACTAGCCAGAATCGTCTGAGTTCAGCAGGAGCCAGTGGACTGACCATGGATGAAGTGAGCATAGGCTGGGTTGAAGTCACTCAATGCAGTAGTTTTAGGGTGACCAATTGTGAGGATTTCCCTGGATTTGTCCAGGTTTTTGTTCTATCCTGGATAATGGGGGATTTTCTGTAATTTTCTATAATGTCCGGGAATAATAATAATAATAATAATAATAATAATAATTTACATTTATATACTGCCCCATAGCCAAAGCTCTCTAGGTGGTTTACGAAAATTAAAAGGCTGAACATTAAAAATGAAAATACAAAATTGAAAACCATGAAAACATTAAAAACAGCTAACATTTAAAACAATTTTAAACTCTCAGCCAGGCCAAAAACTCAGTTAGAAACTCAACATAAGCTGTTAAATGCCAGGGAGAAAGGAAAAGTCTTGACCTGGCGCCGAAAAGATATCAATGTTGGTGCCAGGCAGGCCTCATCGGGGAGATCGTTCCATAATTGGGGAATGACACGCTTTCCCCTTTAAGGCCACCATTAGCATGGCGGGGGGAATGATGTGCTTTCCAGAGGCACGTCATTCCCCACACCCCACTGCTCCATTTGGGGGAAACATGTCTTAAAGGGGAAAATGTGCCATTCCCAGACATTATAGAAAAGGCCCCAATCGGAGCAGTGGGATGTGTGTGTGTGTGAATGACACACTTTCCCCTCCTCCGCTCCAATTGGGGTGGCCCCGATTGGAACAGAGGAGGAGAAAGCATGCTTCCCAGGGCCTTGGGAAAGCACAGCATTCCCCCTCGCCACACTAATGGCAGCCGCTCCCCCACTGGGTGTCCTCTTTTTTTTGGTTTCCCAAATACGGTCACCCTAAGTTGATTCAGACTGACAAAAGGCTGCATGTGTCCTTCGCACAACATGGAGTTCTTTGCTGCAAGATATGATGCTAACCACAGCTTCTTGATGCTTTCATAGAGCATAAGTTTGTCAAAAGCCATTAGCCAAGATAGCTAAATGGAACCTCCACGCACAGGGGCAGTGTACCTTTGAATACCAGATCCTGGGGACAAATAGAGGGGTATTCCAAAGATATCTGGATGGTCAGTGTTGGAAACAGGACCATCTCTCTGACCCAGCAAGGTGATTTTATGTTGTTACAAGTTTCCCCCTAGGCCAGCCCATGCAGAGAGGTCATCTGAATAGACTTAGACATACTGTACACAGAAGGGTGTGAAACGCAGGCCAATTTTCCCATGCAAGAACTAACCACAATGGATTAGTGAATTCTATTGAATGTCGGCCTGTTTGCACTCAAAGCCTTGCCAAGAAACAGCGGCCACTTTGTGCCGAAAGCACTCTTCCCTGCGGAGAAAATTAAAATCCCGGGAACGAAGGTCTTTTGTTCAATGGGGTTGGAACTGTAATTTGCTTTTCAGCTTCAAAGCTTCCCTGACCTCTTTCCTGTCCCAGAGGGGCAGTCAGGAGACAGCAGGCCCAGTTCTTCGGAATGAAGGGTTGATGTTGGCAGGTCGCCCTCCTCAAGGTGCAAGTTGCTGTCGGATTACGAGGAGAAGAACGGAGGTGATTGTCTGGGCAGCAACTGCTTCCCAGGGGGACCAAGGAGCCAGGTAGAACGCACGGCAGAGCAAGAAAAAAAAAAGACAAACCAGATGCCTAGTAAAACTAGGGAATTTGCTGCCATGAGATGGTCACCCACTGAGACCATTTAAAAGGAGGTTAGACAAATTCAGGGAGGATATGGCTAACCCTGGCTACAAGTCACGGGGGCTGTAGGTTAACTCAGGGATCACAGCTGAGAGACCCCTGAATACCAGTTGCTGCTGCTGAACAAGAGCAGGGAAAGGCTATTGCACATGCACACTGCCACGTCCTGCTCATAACCACCCAGTGACATCTGTTTGGCCAGCATAGGAGACAAGGTGGTTGCCGGAAAGCCTTAGTCTGACCCAGCCAGACTTTCAGGTCCATTCTGGAGAGGCCACTGAGGCAAAAGAAAGGGTCCGGCACACCCAGGCAGGCCCCATTTCAGATTTCTATCATAGGGAAAGAGTAGAGTGACCAAATGAAAAGGAGGACTGGGCTCCTGTATCTTTAACAGTTGCTTAGAAAAAGGAATTTCAGCAGGTGTCATTTGTATGTATGCAGCACCTGGTGAAATTCCCTTTTCATCACAACAGTTATAGCTGCACGAGCCCTGCCCTCTTTTGTGTCTGGTCACGCTAGGCGAGGCTCCTGCAGCTTTAACTGTCATGATAAAGAGGAAATTTCACCTGGTGCTGTACGCATACAAATGACACCTGCTGAAATTCACTTTTCTATGCAACTGTTAAAGATACAGGAGCCCTGTCCTCCTTTTCATACGGTCACCCTAGGAAAGAGTCTTAGCAAGATTTGACAGGGCTGCATTTAGATGGATTTAGGCTGACCAGGTGGCTCGGGATTTCCCGGTCCTAACCGGGAATCCAGGGGCAAACTGGCCCAACGGGGGGTGGGGGGGGCAAACCGGGGTGGCGGGGGGTCATGCGGCGGTGGCAGCAAGCAAGGAGCGGCGGTAGACCCGGCAGCGGAGGAGCCCGGGAAGCAGCCGCCCCAGCAGGTAAGCACGAAGGGGGGCACTTACCTGCTGGGGCAGCCGCTTCCCGGGCTCCTCCGCCACCTTCGCCGCCGCTGCCGGGCTCATGAGGCCAGAGGCCGCGCGGAAGAGGCAGGAGAGGGCTGGATCCGGAAGTGATGTAACCGGCCCTCTCCCGCCTCTTCTGCGCAGCCTCTGGCCTCCTTGGGGCTCATCGCGATGGCGATGAGCCCTGAGGAGCCCGGATGCCCGCGCCCGCCTCTTCCGTGCAGGTGTCCGGGCTCCTCGAGGCTCGTCGCCATTGCGACGAGCCCCAGAAAGGCCAGAGGCCGCGCGGAAGAGGCAGGAGAGGGCCGGATCCGGAAGTGATGTAACCGGCCCTCTCCCGCCTCTTCTGCGCAGCCTCTGGCCTCCTTGGGGCTCATCGCGATGGCGATGAGCCCTGAGGAGCCCGGATGCCCGCGCCCGCCTCTTCCGCGCAGGTGTCCGGGCTCCTCGAGGCTCGTCGCCATTGCGACGAGCCCCAGAAAGGCCAGAGGCCGCGCGGAAGAGACGGGAGAGGGCCGGTTACATCACTTCCGGATCCGGCCCTCTCCCGCCTCTTCCGCGCGGGCGGTGATGGACAACCCTGCGCGGCTGCGCGGGCGATGGAGAACCCGGCGCGGCCGCACGGGCGGCGAAGGAGGACCCCGCGCGGGCGGTGGAGGAACCCGGCAGTAGGTCCAGGCTGGGTTTTTTTTGGGGGGGTGGCTTGGTGGGAGGGTTGTTTTGGGTGGGGGGGGGGGGCGGGGGGGACCGGGATTTTGATTTTTAAAATCTGGTCACCCTAGATTAAACTGCAATGGCGGTTGCTTTTACATACTTTGCAATAACTATAGCAAGGTTATATCAACACAGCAAAGTCCAGCAGGCAAAGGGAACATCAGCGCCTGCTCCAGTTGGACTGCCCCTCCTTCGGGAGATGAGAGGGGGGAGCAGGGTCATCCCACCAACCCTAATGACAATCTATTTTTCCTCTTCCCTCCCCATTGCTTTTTCCTTGTGTGTTTTGTCCTTTTTTCTTTCTTTCTTTTTTTAAGATTGTAAGCCTGTGGGCAGGAACCATTTTCTTTGCTGGTTGATTGTAAGCTGCTTCCTGACCTCTTTTCGGAGAAGGAGCGGGATAATAGTACTATAAATAAATAAATACTCCTCCTTTTAAAAAATATTCCCTTCTGTCTCTCCTGGCTTTTCAGGAGAAGTGAACCCCCACACCCAATATGCAGATTTGTGCCTGGAAGGGGCCGTGCCCAGTCCATGGTCTGCTGATCTCCCTGTAGACCAAAGGATGTAGCCTGAATGAGCAAGTGATGTAGCACATGAGAGAATCTTCCTTGGGTGATCAAAGCAGGCAATTCAACCCCATTTAACAAAAATGGTTAAAACTAAAGATAAAGTATATGGGGGAAATCAAACAGGCAGCAATGAAAATAAATAAAAGAAATTTCCACTACTGCACAAATTTACAGAGAATCAGCAGACTTACTTGCAAGATGCGAAGGTCCCATCTGCCCATTGTTTGGTAGTAGATGGCAATTTCATTAGGGGAGGGGGACAGACAGACGGAGGGGAAGGAATCCTCCACTCAGGTTCAACCCTGGTGGGATTGCTGGATCCAACCTGGAGGCACAGGAGATCAGCTATTAACACATGTTCAACTCAGAGAAGTAGAATTAAAAGGCAATAGCAGGAAAGGGCATTTCATCCTGGTCAGGAATGATAGGAATTGTAGTCCAACAACATTTGGAGGTCAATAGGTGCCTCACCCTTGATTAAAATCTTCCCTAGAAGTCTGGGCTGTGAAGTTGAAGGGCCCCATTTTAAAAAAATAATAATAATAAAGGTGTCTATATTCCCTCTCTCACACACATGCTTTGGTGGCTACTCTAGTGGGACACCATTGGCCCTGCTCCAGACCCCAGGCTAAGCCCCTTCCCATGCTATGGGCAAATGGCCAGGGACTGGGCCTACCAAGGAGAAGGGGCGCGTGTACAGCAGCCACAGCCGTGGTCTCCAGGGAAAACCTTTCGGCGCCAGCTTAAGGCCTTCCTCGCTGCCCAGGCCTCTTAGAGGAAATTTCACTCACTTTGGTTTTACGCGTTAGTCTAGGGTGGATAACTTGTGGCCCTCGCTCCAGATGTTTTGGCCTACAACTCCCATCAGCCCTAGCCAGCATAGCCAATGGTGAGGGGCGAGGGGTGTTGTAGTCCAAAACATCTGGAAGGCCAAATGTTGCACGCCCCTGCATTTAGTCTGTTTTTTTTATTTTGATGAACTGGCTGCTGTATTCCGTTGTTCATTGTTTTTACGACATTGCACTTATGTTTGTGGGACTAGTTCTATTCATACTCTTGTGCATCACCTTGGTATCGTTTCAATGGTAAGCAGCTAAGCATATGTTTTAAAAGACTTAAATAAACCGTCATCCGCCCAGCAGCCTCTCACAGGCTTAGACCAACGGGCTGGAGCCAGCAGAAGACACAGTGGGTCGTGCAGAAGTTGGGGCCCGGAGAGAGGAGGGGAGGGGAGGTAGGGGCTTCCACCTCTGTAAGGGCCAGCACAGAGCTTCACGTTCTTCAAGTCCGGGAACGGAGAGCATCAGTTGCCACAACTAAGAGGTCAGGGTATTAGATAGGGTGGAGCTCTGCTGTCTGGGATTCAGTGTGTCTGCGCACTCCCTCCCTCAGCAGTAGCCCATCTGCCACACAGAGAGAGTCTGAGAGCCACCAATTTGTTTATGGTGGCAAAAATCCCCTCTAAGCAGATGAAGGAATCTGTAGCTGCTGGGTAAGCTGGCGCCGTTGCTTTTGGCCCATTAATACAGCACATTGTCTCCAAGATCCTCGCTAAGAGCCAGGCAAGCTCTCCATAGATCCGCTTAGGATAGGGTTGCCATAGTCTGAATCCACAAAACCGGGACAATATATATTTTTTTTGGCTAGATTTTTTTAAAAAACTGAGCAATATGTAAAGGTCTAGGGAAAGACAGAAAGCTATCTAACAGCGGCAATCCTATGTGTGTCTACTGAGAAATAAATCCTATTGAGTTAAATAGGATTTATTCCCAGATAAGTATGTATAGGATTGCAGCCTAAAGTATTTAACATCTGCAAAAGGTCCCCTCTACAAGGATTCGCTTTTGCACCTGGTTAGGCGATTATGCGCATAATCGCAGAAGTGCATTTACGCCTAATGCCTCTGCATGAGAGGCGGCGAGAGGCGGCGAAGCGCATTAACGGATGTCCAAAATGCGCTTTACAAGTAGTTAATGCGCATAAGCGCTTATTCACACAGTCAAAATGCGCTTTAACGGACGGAGCAAAATAAAACTCGCGATTTAACGCGCATTCGATAATGCGCATAATCGGGGAGATAACGTGCCTCTACGCCCGATTTGCGCTCCGTTCTTGTAGAGGTAATTTTTTTAATGCGCCTTGAAAGAGCTTTAAATGCCTCTTGTAGAGGCACCCTAATAGGCAAAGAACAGTTTAAGCAATCAAAAAAAAAAGACACTAAATTACATTTCTCCACAAGTTCTTAAAAGCTAGAGAAGAATTCAATATGGAGACTTACTCCCACTCCAGTCACCCAAATAGTTACCACAGGATATTAAGGATATTAATCTTAAAACCATCCACAATCTGCAAGCGGGACACACCCATGGACAAAGAGAACCTCTCAGGGATAAAATTCTTGCAGGAAAGCGACAGGACAAAATCAACCATCATGATTTTGCCTTTCTTCAGTTTGTCACTTAATGAGGCACCCATCTCCTGAAATCCAGATCCAAAATATTGTTATGATTTTTAAGTTTAATTTAATTTAGGAAATGTATAAACCACTTTCCTTAAAAAACAAAACCCAAAGAAGTGTATATGAAACATTAAAACAACTAAATGTTAAAACTGACCCTGTTCAGACAACATGCTAAGCTACGGCGGTTAAGTATTTTGAGCTAAATGTTATGACTTGTAAACGATGACTTAGCGTGTCATGGGAACCATTCTTAACACTGGTGGCTAGATAACCACAGTTTAAACACACTCTGTTCAGATAACACACTAAGCCATGGTAAAGAATGGTTTACACATCATGCTGAGCTGAATTGGGCCTGTTCAGAAGACACCTTAAACCCTGCTGGTTAAGCAGCAGGGTTTAAGGTGTCCTGTGCAATGCGTTTTGCTAAACTCTGGTCACTTTCTAACCCCATTTGGACCATCTGCAGCAGGGTTAGTGGCTCCGACCATGGCTTAAAGTGTTGTGTGCGACAGCACAGGTTGTGGTTAGTATTAACCCCAGAGAACCACAGTTTCGCTAACCACAGTCCCTGAAGTGTCGTATGAACAGGCCCAATGTTTAGCTCAAAACGCTTAACCACTGTGCCTTAGCATGTCATCTGAATAGGGTCATTCACTAACCATTTCCTGCAGAAAGGTTGGCGGCCTAATCATGGCTTAGTGTGTTGCCTGAACAGCCTCACTGAATCTCAACTTAGTCCACCTCGCAGGGTTGTTGTTGGCTAAAAAAGGAGAGAGAGAGAGAGAGAGAGAGAGAGGAGGACCGTGTGAACTGCCTTAGGGTTCCTTGTTGGAAAGGTAGGGTATACATGTTACAAATAAATAAAAAATACAAAATGTGGACCTCCTTGTCCAACCAGAACCAGGAGGAATGAGGAGAGGGATCCCCTCCCCCTCCCCTCCCCCTCCCCCTCCCCTCCCCTCCCCTCCCCCTCCCCTCCCCTCCCCCTCCCCCTCCCCTCCCCTCCCCCTCCCCCTCCCCTCCCCCTCCCCTCTAATCACACCTGCTCCCCCTCATTTTCCAAAGGGTTTGGACTATAAATCCCAGAATCCCCCCAAGCTCTCCAGGCGGTTTACAAAGATTGAAAGACTAAACATTAAAAATCAATAGACAAAATTTAAAACTGTAAAAGCAATTTTTTATAAAAAAAAAACAGCTAATGTTTTGAAACAATTTTAAACTCTCACCCGGGCCAAAAACTCAGTTTAAACACTCAACATAAGCTGTTAAATGCCTGGGAGAAAAGAAAAGCCATGGCCTGGCGGCGAATAGATAACAATTTAAATATGAGTGATAAAGAATCTCCTTCAATTAATACTGCGCAGCTTGACTAATGAGTCAAAAGTGTATTAACCGCTGGGGACATTTTCAGACTAAGCCCAGGAACGGGGGGGGGGGGGGGGGTCTTGAGGGCATGTGGTATTATTGCACTGGGTGAAGGGAGGGGGGAGTTTGAAGGACGCTGTGCAGGAGCCCCTCCCTGCCTGCTGTTTTCTCTCACCCAGCCAGGCTGGGAATTGCTGGCTGCCCCTTAGGCAATCAGGGCCCCTCCTTCTCCCCTCACCTGGCTGAAAGAGCGGGAGAAATGCAAGAGCCCCAATCCTCCGGAACCTTCTTCCTCCTCACGTTGCCTTTTGCACCTGGGCAGAACTGAGGCGGCAGCAGCAACCTGACCTTTTAATTTACTTCAGGTGTGTGAGGGAAAGAGAGTGTGTGTGTGAGAGAGTTTTTATCCCTCTCCCCATTTTATTCTTTGGGTTTTTATTCCCCCCTTTTAACCACATACAACTGAGGCGACTCACAACTTTGCTTCATTGTGGAGGTAAAAAGGGGCCCTTTCTTTCTTGTTTGTCTTGTTTTAGTTTAAAAATTTAGTGGGGGTGGGCGTGGGGTGAGGGGGGGGGGTGAGGTGAGAGAGAGCCAGTTCCTGCATGCAGCAAGCCCGACCTTCCCCTTGGTTTTCTGGGGGGCCTTTGGCCTTCTAAGGTGGGGTGGGAGAGAAAGGGGGTGCTCTGCTTGCATGGGGGGGGATCATTCCCCTTCCTTCCTTCCTTCGTGGCCTTGCTTTGCTTGAGGGTTTTTTCCCTATGTAAGAAGAGGCTGGAGGGATTTGGAGGGACAACGGAGGGAGGGAGGCCTTTCTCTCGCTAGGGCAGAGTGAGGGCAATGGAGGGTCTCCTCAGCCTTCCTCCTCATGGCCTGGGTTGGCAGACAATATTTTCCCCCTAATTGTGTGTAGGAGAGTGAAATTCTCTGGAAGCTCATGTTGAATTGTGAGAGGAAATACAAAGCCTGGGTGATTGGTACAATATATATAGCTTTATTTTGTGAGTGTGTCTGGGGGGATTCTCAAGCTTAAACTGAATTATTGTGAGAAAGTTTGCATGTAGGAGACTTCTTTAAAAACCATATTACTTGACTGGGGGGGGGGGAGGATTCTGGAAGCTTAAGTTGCATTGCAGAGAGGAATCACTTGGTTACAATAATGGCTAGAGCCAAGTCTGTTAGGCATCCAATTATTATTATTATTATTATTATTGCATTTGTATCCCATCTTTTTTTCTCCAAGGAACCCAAGGCGGCATACATAATCCTCTGCCTCTCCATTTTATCCTCACAACAACAACCCTGTGAGGTAGGTTGGGCTGAGAGTCTGTGACCGCCCCAAAGTCACCCAGTGGGTTTCCACGGCCGACTGGGGACTAGAACCCGGATCTCCCGACTCCCAGTCTGACACAACACTGGCTTTCCTTATGGATTACTGATTATGGACATATATTAACTCCACCTAACCTACTTTACAGGGTTGTTGTATTTCCGTAGTATAAAAGGCTTGCCCTGTTAAATTCTGGCTGCCACACTGCTCTGAAAGACTTCCACAGTCCTAGATCGACCAAGGGGAGCTTTAGTTGAGCCTTAGGGGCACGTTTATGGGGAAGAAAGCATTTTATAGCCCTGCTAATACTGCCTGGCAGCACCTCTTTGCTGTTAAACTGCGAGTTACCTTGCAACTCCATGGCATGTGTGAGTTGAGATTTTTGCATTTAAACCTGATTAATCTGGCTTGTAACTGGCTCATCCTCTAAAAACATTATTATTATTATTATTATTATTATATTATTATTATTATTATTATTATTATCATTATTTGTATCCTGCCTTTTGCCCAATACTGGGCCTTAAGGTGGTTTTACAAAATTAAAACGTATACAGTTAAAAGCTATAAATCGAAACATACAAAAGTTAAAAATTATAGGTTTCAATATTTTAATAAATTGACAGCTGTCTATCAGCACTCAGGGCCCAGTGCAGGCAGGGGAAGGGGGTGTAAGAAGAGAATTTGCTCTTATTGGTTGCAAAAATACACCTTCTGCCTTCAGTTTAGTGCAATTCTTCTGTGCATGTTCACTTAGAAGCATTCAGCAGAGCTTACTTCCTAGTAAAGCGTGTGCAGGATTGCCACCTTGCTGGCCTTCCATTTTTGAAAAGAGCTGCCCCAAAACAGCCATGCAGTCACACATGCAGTTACTTGGAAAAATTTTCCAAAGGGTTTGAACTACAAATCCCAGAATCCCCCAGCCCCCAACAGTTAAAGCTGCAGGAGCTATACTAGAGTGACCAGATACAAAAGAGGGCAGGGCTCCTGCAGCTTTAACTGTTGTGATGAAGAGGGAATCTCATCGCATGCATACAAATAATACCTGCCCATAGACAGTAGCAGTGCTGGGGAGAAGAAATCCACCCCACCCTCACGAAAGGAGCATCTCCTATAACTCCTAACAGAGCAGTTTCTAGACAAAGAAATCAGAATACAATTAATAAAACCTGGCTGCAGTCCAACAAACTTTAGGAAAGAAAGGAAGGCTGGACCCAAGAGGTGGACCTGGTTGTAGGTGCAGCTGGTGAAGGTTTAGGAAATTTGGGCTGAGGTAAAAAGGAGTCCTTTAGAGGCTTGTAGCTTCAACAGTGTTTTCTGAGCCTTTCAGAATTGTCACCAAGCAATCTTCAAAACCCCAAAATAAATATTAGAATTCCCTTACATCTGGAATCCCCCCATACTCCACTCTTCAGTCTTTAATCTCTCTCTTCACTCTCAGGCACCCAGCCCACCCCAAAACTTCCATGCCCCCTTTCAAGAAAAGCCTCTGCCAGAAATCACCCTGTCAATGCACCACTATTCAGAGTAAACTTAACAGAAAAAAAGCATAAGTCCTGGGTTCCTAGGGTGACCCTATGGAAAAGAGGACAAGGCTCCTGCATCCTTAACAGTTGCATAGAAAAGGGAATTTCAGCAGGTGTCATTTGTTTATAGGAAGAACCTGGTGAAATCCCCTCTTTAAAACAACGGTTAAAGCTGCAGGAGCCCTGCCCTCTTTTGTATCTGATCAAGAGGGCAGGGCTCCTGCAGCTTTGACTGTTGTGATGAAGAGGGGATTTCACCAGGTTCTTCATATAAATAAATGACACCTGCTGAAATTCCCTTTTCTATAAAACTGTTAAAGATACAATGCCCCTGTCCTTCTTTCCATAGGGTCACTCACTGTATGGCTTCTCCCAGTCTAGAGCCTTCAGCTACAGAAGGGGTCCATTCCCCCCTTCCCATACACAGAGCTAAACGGGTTCAAGGACTGGGGGCATTGCTCAGGAGTAAAGCACCTGCTTTGAATGAGAAAATCAGCTTTGGAAGAACTATATATATGTTTTAATGCCACCTTGTAGCATTGCAGAACACTAAAAGGCTCAAGGCTGCAAATTTCTACTTAGGAGCAAAAGCCTCTCTTTATGAGAAAGAACCAGTCCTGCAGGAACTTTTAAAGTTTCTTTTCCCCTTCTTTTTTTTTTAATAGCTGCAATCAGTACTGAAAAGCATCAAATGGGTGGAGCCAGGAGAGGTCTACTCAAGAGAAGGAAGAACCAGCTGTGGATACTAACGAGCCAGTCTCAGTTCAGCTGTGAGGTGGAGAGTTTGCGTAGGGGAGAGACTCAACAAAGAACCAGCGCTGCTATTGCTTTCCTTCCTTCCTTCCTGGACACCTTGGGGCTGCCTGGGCCACAAGAAACACCTGGTCCTGTGCTTCAACATTGCCTTTTACCTCCCAGCAAGAGTGCCTTCGTGCTTCTTCAAGCTCTGCTTGCCAAACTGCCTGCCTGCTCACTTGGACTGTTTCAATCTGCAGCTTTGCTGGTAACAGTTTGCTGTTGGGAACTGTGTGGTGGCTGGATTGGGCCAGAGCCTCACCTGGAAGTGGCTCATAAAAAAAACTACCCCTGCCTTGTGGGCACAGCCACTGCATGGGGACATAGCCAGGAATAGCCGCGCATGGGGGCATGGCCAGGCATAGCCGCTGCGCATGGGCTGCAGCACATGGGGGCATGACCGGGCATAGCAGCAGTGCATGGGCCACAGCGCATGGGCATGGCCAGGCGTAGCCGCAGCGCATGAGGGCATGGCTAGGCGTAGCTGTCACGCATGGGGTGTGGCTGGGCACAGCCACCACGTGGGCCTCCTTCCTGGGAGCAGCACAAAGGCCCAATTGGCAGCATGAGGCTTACTGGTCACTCACAAGAAACATCTAGTCCTCTGCTTCAACTGTGTGTTACCTGCTATCAAGAGTGCCTCCTTGCTTTGCCTGCCTGCTTACCTGGACTGTTTCAGTCTGCAGCTTGCTAGTAAGGGTTTGCCATTGGGGACTGTGTGGTGGCTGGACTGGGCCAGAGCCTCACCTGGAAGCGGCTCATAAAAGAAGAGGCCCTGCTGTGGTCTTCCTTCCTGGGAACAGCATAAAGGCCCAACTGGCAGCATGGGGCGGCCTGGGCCACAAGAAACACCTGGCCGCCTGCCTCAAGGCCTTTTATTTCCTAGCAAGAGTGCCTTCTTGCTTCTCCAAACTCTGCTTGCCAACCTGCCTGCCTGCTCACCTGGACTGTTTCAATCTGCAGCTTTGCTGGTAAGGGTTTGTCACTAGGGTCTGTGTGGTGACTGGATTAGGCCAGAGCCTCACCTGGAGGAGGCTCATAAAAAACAAAAAAACACACCTAGCTCTGCCTTGGGGGGCAAGCTGTCACTTGGGGGGCAAGCCACCTTCCAACATCCAAACCAATGGGTGAGGGGTTTGCCCATCTTGTGCCCAAGTGGTGGCTTACCTGGCTTGCCCTGCCACCACTTGGGGGTAACCCCCCCTTGTTGGTTTGGATGTTGGAAGGCTGCCAAGTTTCTGTGTGAGAGACAGGCCTGTGACCCTGACCTAGGGTGATAGGGGGAAGCCGTGTTATGTGGGGTCCTCCCTCCCCTGAGTGAGAATCAGGGAAGGATAAATACCTGGAATAGAGGTTAAAAGCTCCAACCAACTGTGGGTAGACTGTAACCACACCTGGGCTTTATTTATTTCCCCTAACTTTTGTCATGCTTCTTAACTTTTTCCTTTCTTTCTTTTCTTATTCTTGTCTCTCTCTCAAAATTGTTACAAACCAGGATGCTCCAGGGTGGAAAGGAGGGTAACATGGAGGTAGAGGGGCTAAGAAAAGGTCTGGCACAATGGGGAGGAAATGTTATCAAACCCGTGGGGAAGCTAGATGGCTACAAGCCTTTCTCCCTCCCTGACCCCCTCCCCATCCCACAGGTTCCTGGTGGACTGACTACTGCACCCTCTGGCCTGGCTGTGGTGCTGGTGAATGCCAGGTGAGTTCGCAACAAGACGCACTCGTCCATGATATGATTATGGATGAGGGGTCTGACCTGGTGTGCATCACTGAGACCTGGGTGGGTGAGCTGGGCGGTGTAGATATGACCCAGCTTTGCCCGCCAACCCAAGCTTGAGGGTGGCCATGATCCATAAAATTTCCATAGAAGTTCAATCTCTGCTTTGGATAGGCTGTGAGGGCCTGTACCTTGTGCTGGGCCAAAGAGACAGATCGGGGGTACTATTGGTGTACACCCCACCAGGACATACTAAAATAAATGATAACACCTGCCCATAGGGAAACCATACTTGCCCATAGGGAAAATATTCCTCCCCATAGGAAAACCATACTTGCCCTTAGAAAAAACATAGGACGGTATTTGCCCATAGGAAACAGGATAGTAATTGGCCATAGTGAAAATATAGCTCCCTATAAGAAACCATGCCTGCCCGTAGAGAAACATAGGAGAATACTTGCCCATAGGGAAACTTTGGATAGTAATTGCCCATAGGGAAGCATAGGACAGTACGTCCCCAAAGGAAAACCATACATGCTCATAGAGAAAATAGGAAAAATATACCTTCCCATCGGGGAATCATACTTGCCCATAGGGAAGATATACTTGCCTATAGGGAAACATAGGACAGTACTTCGCTATAGTGAAACTATAGGAGCACTCTCACTCCTGTATTGCACAGTTATATGCCGTAGTTTGAAATACACTTGGTACTCTTATATGCATAACATAAAACGCAGATAGAATATGCACAACCTGGGCTACACAATCAGAATTGCACAACCTTTGACTTCATAGTGCTTTTCCCTACTGGCTGGAGTCAGTCTTCATATTCTGGAAGCCAGGATGAGACTTAATAGAAACTTTACTGGCTTGTTTGCTGTTTCCCTATGGGCAAGTATTGTCCTATGTTTTTGTAAAGACAAGTATAGGGTGACCCTGTGGAAAGGAGGACAGGGCTCCTGCATCTTTAACAGTTGCTTAGAAAAGGAATTTCAGCAGGTGTCATTTGTATGCATGCAGCACCTGGTGAAATTCCCTCTTCCTCACAACAGTTAAAGCTGCAGGAGCCCTGTCCTCTTTTGTATCTGGTCAAGAGGGCAGGGCCCTTGCAGCTTTAACTGTTGTGATGAAGAGGGAATTTCACCAGGTGCTGCATGCATACAATGTCACCTGCTGAAATTCCCTTTTCTATACAACTATTAAAGATACAGGAGCCCTGTCTTCCTTTCCATAGGGTCACTCTAGGCAAGTATGGTTCTCTATGGGGAACTGCTGTCCTATGTCTCTCTATGGGCAAGTACTATCCTATGTTTCCCCATGAGCAAACATACCTGACATTTTTAAATTTTTGAAGTTTTAAATCTTGATTTCTGTATATTATGATTTGAATTGTGAACTGCCCAGAGAGTCTTGGCTGTTGGGCAGTATAAATACGTAATAAATAAATAAATAAATGAGAGCTCTGCTCCCTTGGCTAGTCTGTTGTAGTTATGGCCAGGGTGGTCAAAGAGTTATTTGGGCGCTACCTTTGCTCCCCATTTCCTCCTGGCTGTACTAAACAGCAAATGAACAAACAAATCCTACTGAAATGCAGCTTCTCTTTGAGGGACATCTGAAAACTAAGGCATCTCTTTGGATATTGCAATTAGTAAGTTTTACTTTGTATTAGTCTTAGTGTTTTATTTGTTCTTGTGTGTAATTGTATGTTTTCACTTCCCTTCGTCAGCTTGTCTGTCTGCTTGATCAACTTGCTTCAAAAAAGGTAAGTGCCTGGGATTTTATTTTCTAATGTGTATTTTGTGGTTTGAATTGTTGTGAATTGCCCAGAGAGTTTTATTGTGACAGTTGGTTTGCGTCGGGTTTTTTAGCTTTTATCACACAATCCTGTGTGTGTTTAATCAGAAGTAAATCCCAATGGCCCTGTTCAGAGGGCACTTTAAAGGTGCCTTCTGAGCAGGGCCAAGGTCTTTAACAGTGAAATGGGAGGGCACCAGGTTGGGGAAGGGTGGTTTAGAGGAAGAATGGCTGGCAGGGATGGGGTTAAACACCCCTTACCAAGAGCCCTTCCTGGCTTCCTAATTGTGCTTTCACATTTCCCCGCCTCGATCTAGATGGAGAGGCGGGTTAGAAATGAAATGAAATAAATAAATAAATAAAATATATTGCATTTTACTTGATAGCACATTTTGTGGTTTGAATTGTTGTGAATTGCCCACAGAGCATAGTTGTAAGTGTTGGTTTGTGTTATTTTTAAGATTTATCGCACAATCCTAGGTGTGTTTAATTAGAAGTAAATCCCAATGAGTTTAACTGAGACATGGAAGGGCACCAGGTTGGGGAGAGGTGGTTTAGTTGGCAGTGATAGGGTTAAACACCCCTAACCAAGATTCCTTCCTAGCTTCTTTGCTTGCGGACATCGAGGACCAGGCCCGCTCCCATCACTTCTGACAAGGTAAGACATTGCTGGTTCTCTTCCTTCTTTACTGGGAATTGTTATATTGCCTAATCATGTTTAATTGGGTTCTGCGGAGCGGTGCAAGTTTTTGCATTGGTTCAGGCAGCAAAACATCTTGGGCCAGACCTGGACTTAGAAGTGTGTTACACACAGCCAGGGTCTCCTTCATGGGGACGACTCAGGTAAGTTATGGTGCCCTTTCAAGAATGGCCGGCCCCTCCTTCACGGAGAATGTTATACTTGAAGTTCAGGGACTTAGCACACTTCCTTGCCTTCTCTTCATGGGGATGTCTCTGGTTGGAGGGTGCCCTAGCAAACATAGCCGGCTCCTCCTTCATGCAATTTGTGGTTTTAATTGTTGTGAATTGCCCAAAGAGCTTCATTGTAAGAGTTGGTTTGTGCCATTTTTAGGGTTAATGACACAATCCTATGTGTGTTGACTTAGAAGTAAATGTGTTTAACTGCAAAATGGGAGGGGGCACCAGGTTGGCTAAGGGTGGTTTAGAGGAAGAATGGTTAGCAATGATAGGGTTAAACACCCCTTACCACGATTCCTAATTGCAATATAAAATTTAAAAGCACATTTTATTGCACTATGTATTTTGTGGATTAAATTGTTGTTGTGTTGCATTTTTTATTATGCATTTTGTGGTTTTAATTGTGTGTTGCATTTTTCATTATGCATTTTGTGGTTTTAATTGTTGTGTGTTGCATTTTTTGAATGAGGTATTTTGTGGTTTTAATTGTTATGTGTTTCGTTTTTTAATGAGGTATTTTGTGGTTTTAATTGTTGTGAATTCTCCAAAGAGCTTCATTGGCAGTGATGGGGCTGAACACCACTTACCAAGATTGCTTCCCTGCTTCCTAATTGCAATATAACATGTAAAACCAAGATTCCTTCCTTGCTTCCCAATTGCAATATAATATGTAAAAGCGCAGTTTATGATGCATTTTGTGATTTTAATTGTTGTATATTAATAGTTGTTTATTGTGTTTTATTTTAGTATACATTTGTGGGGTTAATTGTTGTGTATTGAATTTTATTGTGCATTTTTGAGGGTTAATTGTTGTGTGTTGTGTTTTATTTCATTATTCATTGGGGTTAATTGTTGTATATTGCATTTTATTTATACTGCTTTTGGGAGGGAGGTTAATTGTTGAGTATTGCATTTTATTTATACTGCATGGGGGTTAATTGTTGTGTATTGCATTTTATTGATACTGCATTTGGGAGGGAGGTTAATTGTTGAGTATTACATTTTATTTATACTGCATTGGGGGGCGTAATTGTTCTGGGTTATGCCAGCTTTGTGATAAATCTTAACGTTGTTCAGCTCCCAATCAGGCTTTCTGCAAGGTAAGTGTGCATAGGAATGACGCATCCCATCAGGATCATTAACATCAGTTGAAGACTTTGAGGACCAGGCCAGCTCCCATCACATCTCTCACACATGTGCATAATTTGTACATGTGTGAGAGCAGAATCATAAACACCCAGCTTAGTCCTATGTACATCATTTCTCAGAGACATTGTTAGTTCTGTTGCTTCTTTACACGTAATTGTTTCATTATCTAATCATGTTTTATTGGGTTGTGCCAGGTGGCACAATTTTTGGGACTGCTTCAGGCAGCAAAATACCTTGGGCCAGACCTGGACTTAGAAGTGTGTTACACACAGGCAGCATCCCCTTCATGAGGATGTCTCAGTGGTCACTTGAGAGCATGGCCGGCCCCTCCTTCATGGAGAATGTTATGCTTGAAGTTCAGGGACTTAGCAGTCTTTTTTGCCTCCTCTTCATGCGGATGGCTGACTTTGGACTGTGTTACAAACAGGCAGCATCCCCTTCATGGGGTATCATCTCAGGTTAGTGAAAGTGCCCTAGCAAGCATGACCAGCTCCCCCTTCATGCATTTTGAGGGTTTTAATTGTTGTATATTGCATTTCATTTTACTTTTATTTTTTTATTTACAAATATGAAACTTAAATATCAACATGCTACAGAAACCTTATATGCAAGGAATAAGTAATAAATTGCATATACTTCTTTTAAAGAAGAAAGAAAGTGCTACACAGTCAAACACTATAGCTATTCAGTGCGAATTTAACATTAGGCAGATTTAAAATATAATAAATTAATAGGAAGATAGATACCAAATATAAAGGAAGGCTGTTTATTTATTATGAATTTTAATTTTTATCTCCTGAGAAATTATTGTAACCATAACCTAATAAAGGCATCTGAAACCTGTGTGCTTTTGTGCGTGTATATAATAAAAAAAGGCGTACTGTTGCAAAAGTGTCTTTTTTCTTTTGTCCTCTTAATACTCTGAAAAGTTGAATAAGTTTCTCTGAGAGTACCATTTCTCATGCTATAATGTACCATCTTATGTTAAAATGTTTTGCATCCTTCCAACATTTGTTTATGTGCATTTGGCTATCTGCATTTTATTCCATTATGTATTTTGTGAATTTAGTTATGTGTTCGATTTTCTTTTACAAAGTATTATGTGGTTTTAATTGTTGTGTATTGGATTTTCTTTTACAATGCGTTTTGTGGTTTTAATCGTTGTGAACTGCCCAAAGAGCTTAGTTGTAAGAGTTGGTTTGTGTCTTTTTTTAGGGTTTATCACAATCCTATGTGTGTTTACTCAGAAGAAAATCCCAGGTTGGTGAAAGTTGGTTTAGAGGAAGAATGGATGGCAGTGATAAGGTTAAATACACCTTACCAAGATTGCTTCCTAACTGCGCTTTTACATTTTATATTACATCTCATTTGATAATGATTTTTGTGGTTTTAATTCTTGTGTATTGCGTTTCATATTGCAATGTATTTTGAAGTTTTTAATCGTTGTGATTTGCCCAAAGAACGTTGTTGTAAGAGTTGGTTTGTGCCATCTTTAATGTTTTATCGTGAAGTCCTATGTGTGCTTAGTCAGAAGTAAATCCTAGTGCATTTAACTGTGAAATGGGAGGGGCAACAGTTTGGGGAAAGGTGCTTTAGAGGAAGAATGGTTGGCAGTGATAGGGTTAAATACACCTTACCAAGATTGCTTCCTTGCTTCCTAATTGCACGTTTTCATTGTTTACTGAATTTTGTGGTTTTAATTGTTGTGTAGCGCATTTTTTATTTTAATTTTTTATTTGCAAATATTAAACTTAAATATCAGCATAATACAGAAACTATACCTGTGAGGAATAAGTAATAAATTGCATGTATATATTTTAAAAGAAAGGGGGTGGTATACAGTCCAAACTATAAATACACAGTACGAATTCAACATTCGTTATTAGGCAGAATTAAAATATAATAAATTAATGGGAGAATAGATACCAAATCAAAAGGAAGGCTGCTTTCTTTAGTATTATGTATTTTAATTTTTCTGTCCTGAGAAACTTTTGTAACCATAACCTAATAAAGGCATCTGAAACCTGTGTGCTTTCATTTTGTTTGTGCTTATATAATAAAACATCGGCATTCTGTTGCAAAAGTGTCTTTTTTTCTTTTGTCCTCTTAATAGTGTAAAATGTTAAGTATATTTTTCTGAGTGCTATTTCCCATACTGTACAGTTTAATCCTTTTGCGTCCTTCCAACATTTGGCAATATGCATTTGGTAGTGAGTGCTATTTCTCATACTGTATTGTACCGTCGTCTTACGTTTAAACCTTTTGTGTCCTTCCAACATTTGGCTATGTGCATTTGGCTATCTGCAATTTATTTTGTAACGCATTTTATGGTTTTAATTGTTTATTGCATTTTATTTATACTGCATTGGGGGTTAATTGTTGAGTATTGCATTTTATTGATACTGCATTTGGGAGGAGAATTGTTCTGGGTTGCCCAAAGAGCTTGGTTGTGCCAGCTTTGTGATAAATCTTAACGGTGTTCAGCTCCCAATCAGGCTTTCTGCAAGGTAAGTGTGCATAGGAATGACGCATCCCATCAGGATCATTAACATCAGTTGAAGACTTTGAGGACCAAGCTGGCTCCCATCACTTCTGACAAGGTAAGTGCATAATTTGCATAATGGGGGAGACTCAGGTTAGTGAAGGTGCCCCTAGCAAGCACAGCTGTCTCATCCTTCATGCATTTTGAGGGTTTTACTTGTTGTGTATTGTGTTGTTTTATGGGTCACTGTGGGGAACACGAGGAGTGGTTTTCTTGCGTGAAACTACATGTGAGCTCAGTTGTGTTCTTGATTGTGCTTGATTCCTCTATTGAGGATGTGCTCAGGGATGCCCTATTCCTAAATTCATAGTGTAGGTCTACTGGATTCCTATTGGAAGTCCCGTGAGCCCTTAAAGGGCTGGATTTCCTGGCAACGCACATCCCTAGCCAAGAAGCGTACACCTAATTAGAGGCTATAGGGCTTGGTCCAGGTGTTTGAAAATTCCTGTTTCAGAGAAGACCTGTGCCAGGAGAAGGACAAAGGGCACGCAACCCAGTGGACTCTCTTGGACCTCTCATGCCATCTTTCCGGGAAAGCCATCTTGAGTTGGGATGTGAAGTTGCATCTTGCGACAGTTCCACTCCTGCCTAGAATGCCCCTTAGAGAAGGTGGTGGTAGGGGATTGTGGATCTGTCCTACGGTGGTCTTGCTACAGGGTGCCTCGAGGCTGTATTTCACCCCATGCTTCTCAACATCTACATAAAACCGCCGGGAGACATTAACCAGGGGTGCAGGATGAGGCATCACGAATGACACCTAGCTTTGCCTCTCCTTCTCAGCTAGTACAGGTGGGGCAGTTGAAGCTCTGAACCAGCGCATGGGCAGGAGAATGGACTGGATGAGGGCCAATAAACTGAGATTCAATCCAGACAGGACAGACATACTGTTTGCGGGTAGTCCATCATTCCGGCTTAGTGACATTCACCCTGTTCTGGCAGGGGGTTACACACTTCCCAAATGGTGTCATCTGTAGTTTGGGGATGGTCATGGATCCATCATTGTCCATAGAGGCACAGGCTCCCTCCATGGCTCAGAGTGGCTTTTCATTAGCTTACCGTTTCAACTAGGGTCACAGTTTTTTTTATTTCTATTTCTATTTAAATTTATTTTATTTTAGTTCTATTTTTCCTTTTTATTTATTGCACTTTTAATCCACCCAATCTCAAAGTTCTTCAGGTAGTGTACAAAACATTTAAAATAATAAGGAAAAATTAAAACAGAATAAAACTAATAAAGAATAAAACCAGCCGAGATTCAAATAGAAATAAATATACTAAACTAAAACCAACAGGAGTGAAAAGCATTAAAATCACTAAGTGTCTAATAATAATTAAAATAACTACAAAAAAACTAAAAACAGGTGGTACTCTGAGCCACCGAAGGAGCCTGCGCCTCTAGAGATGAGGATGGATCCATCTTCATCCCCAAACTGCAGACCTCGCCCTGTAGGAAGTACGTAACTCCACCTTCCAGAACAGGGTGACTGTCACTTAACCGGATAGATGAACCACCCACAAACAGTTTTTCTGTCTTCTCTAGATTAAATTTTAGTTTATTGGGCCCTCATCCAGCCCACTCTCCTGCCCATGCGCTGGTTCAGAGCTTCAACTGCCTCACCTCTATTAGCTGAGAAGGAGAGGTGAAGCTAGGTGTCATTGGTGATGCCTCAGCCCGCGCTCCTGGATAACCCCTCCCAGAGGTTTCATGTAGATGCTGAAAAGCATGGGAGTCACATATAGCCCTGGGGCAAGACCACCATAGGACAGATCCATCATCTCCTCCCTCCACCTTCTCTAAGGGGCATTCTAGGCAGGAGCGGAACTGTTGCAAGATGCGACTTCATATCCCAACCCATGACAGCCTTCCCAGAAGGATAGCATAAGAGGTCCAAGAGAGTCCACAGGGTTGCAGGACCTTCTCCTGGCAAAGGTACAGGGATACAAACAGGCTTGCATGCCCCTCTCCTGGCACAGGTAAACCTAATTGTTTAAGTACCTAATCATGTTTTATTGGCTTGTGCCGGGTGTCAACTATAAGAACTGACAGGCATGTTCAAAAACTTGTTATTTGGAATTAACGGAACACAGGCTCCTAATATTGAAGTCTGGGTTCAGAATGTATTTAAATAGTTCTCATGGAAAAGAGACATTTGCACATGTTTATGCTGCGGTACAAAAAGCCTACTTTAACTAATCTCTGGGCCTTCCCTCTCCTATTGGGGTTCAGCCCATCGCTGTGCCAACTCTTTTTTGCTGCTGAAAATAAAGCTGTTGCTCGTGTCTCACTAGTCTCTTTGTCAGTGCCTTGGAAATCCTCGACAATACCTGGGGGCCTCGTCTGGGATTTGACACCGGTAGAAGCTCTTTGGGGACTACCATTCCAGCGTGAACACAAGGTAAAGGATCTTTTGAAATCCCCATTAGCTTAGCCTGCCATTTCGGATGAAACCATGGGTCTGGATCATGCTCGACTCCCAACCCAAGACCTCTGTGAGACCCAGCAAAACAGACTTAGAAAAGTGGAGCTGGCCTATTGGAGGAGCTGACGAGACTTGACCCAGGCTGGGCACGGTGCAAAAGACAGGTCAGTAAAATGGGTACCTGAGGAAGCAAGCGAGCAGAGCTGCTAGCGGCAGCAGCTATGCCCACGGTGTATATGTTCAGAAGTTATGGGCCAGGACCTGCGAATGGCTGGGAAAATAGATTTGTTTCTAAACAGTTTCCGCTGTCTGGAAGCTTTGATTGAGATAAAATCCTCCATTTGCAGGGCACGCTGGAAGCCCAAGGGGCAGATATATTTTTGAGATGTCTAAAAAGGCACACAAAATCCCAGGAGGGAGTCTCACTGAACTCTGAGAAGCAGCCCAACAACCAGTGTTAGGTTTTTATCTATTCCGTGTTGCAACTGCCTTTGACCTAAATATTTGAAAAGATCCCAAAAAGTTCAGAGAAAGAATTCATTGTGGCTCAAACATGTCACTGGCCAAATTGAGCAGACATGAATCCGTTCATGCATCTCGTTGCCCTGCACCACACAGGAAATGCATGGTGCATGGAAATGATTATGAATCCCTTAAGAGCGTAAATGAATGTTCAAATTCCTTTTATGTCTTATATTTATGTCCTAAGATGAAAGGACAGACTAATCATTGAGAATACAAATGCCTGCCCATTTAGCTGTTGTTATACCTAGATTTTAGAGTCCTGCTGGAAAACCCCTGTATTCTGAATCCCAAATGTGCAATGTTTATAATGTTATAATGTTAGAACTCCTTCTGCTAAAGGTTTAAAATGTTCAAATTCTGTTCAAGACAGCTAGAAAGAAGTTGACTGATTTGTGGCTTAGTTTGCAAAGAGACAGGTAGAATAAGAGTTAAAATCTGGTCCATGTCTCTAGGCTGCAAAAAGGGGAAGGAGATTTCTCCTCCCAAAGAAAGAAATAATTTTTAGGCTGTTGTATGTTTAAGTTCCCTGCATTTTTTAATGTATCACTGGCATTGAATTGTAGAAAGTATAGAAATTTCAGGCTCTGAAGAGTTAAATTGTATTTAGAGTTCAAGTGATTAAGAAAGAAAAATCATTTAAAAAAACCCAACAATGCAGAATCCGTTGTAGTTTCAAGGGCAGAAGCAGTGGACGAGAACATGATGTGAGCAAAAAGCAAAATCGCCTTGAATATGCCACTATTGTGGTCAAATTGGTCACTAGAAAATGAGTGTCCTAATAAGCCTGGCCAACTTATGCGGACACCTCATGATGTTAGCTTCACAATGCCACAACCTTCCGCACCAGCGCTTCAAAAAGCCCTTTAGTTCTTTGCGAAATAAATGGCATTCAAGCCCAATGCCTAGTAGCTAGTGGTGCTAGCTGATCTATACTAAAGTTTCAAGATTTTCCTACAGCTACACTGTATGCTAAAAATTATAACCATTACAGGCATGTTTCTTAACTACCATCTCACCTTCCTCTTTAAGCAGAAACCTCCTCTATAAATAAAAATGTCAAATGTATTATTCACCACATGAAGCATTCCTTGATGCCCTAAATGTGTTGTGACCTTGCTGCAAAGCCTGGTGTGTGTGTTTTCCTGATCCCTCCTCATGAAATCCAAACTTCCAGCCTGATCACCTGGGGGTCTTGGAATTTTATGAAGTCCCTTTTTTGTGATTAAGAAAAGGGAATATCAAGGAGATCGGGGCACACCATGTTTCAAGGGAAGGGCAAGCCCATACCTTCCATGTAGTCTGAGCTACATGCAGTTGATAATGCCATGATTAACAGCATAACTACACTAGTTTTCCGGAGCAGTTGGCAATCTTTGATTTGTAAGGTGAATTCTCATAACTGAATTCACACAATGAAGGTTGGTAGTTTTTGTTACCAATGGAGTCTAGAACAAGGCACAGAAGTGTTTCTCACACTGTGTACCTTCCAGCTGATAATAAATTCTTCTTCTATACTGTGAAACTTGTTTGCTGCCAAGGAGAAAGACACACACACACCCCTTTCCTCCTTCTGAGAAAAAGTGTGGAGCCCTCATGGGCAAACCAATGGCTTTTCCCGGTTCACCCCCTACTAACATCCAGGCCACCAAACTCCAGCTAACAGTTGATCAAGTATTAAGACTATGGTTGTGCATTAAATAGTTCAAGGTTCTCATTCACAGGTTAAAGAAACCCAGTTGAGCTCTGCCAGGATTTCCAGCCAAAGACTGGGTTTGCATCAAGGTTCTTCCATGGACAAGAGAGCCCTGGTGTCCAGGTGGAAAGGTCCCTACCAGATCTCGCTGACAACCAACACTGCTGTCAAGTGCTACTGGATCCCCTCATCACACTGCAAGACGGCCGTTGACCTAGACTTCGCCAGTCAAGAGAGGACAACGACAGAGGTGGTGCTCTCAACGACAACGCAGGAGGTTTCGTCCAGAAGCAGCCAACGGCACGTGTAGACTCCTCCTCCCAAGACCCAGCGGACTGTGGATCACGTCCAGAGGCAGCCTGATTCTGTGTCAGAAGCAACCAACTGCAGATGTGGACAACTTTTCCCAAGAACCATGGAATAGAAACTGATTTAAACAAAAAGAGCTCAAATCATTACATACAGTAACTTAGTGGCTTCTGAGAACATTGAGTTTGACCCATGTTCATAGTTAACCTCCTGGCTACCTAACCTTAATGCCTAAAGAAGTATCCTCAAAATGGATAATGACTGAAATGCTAGTTTGTTTGTATATTTGCATGCATTCAATGATGTACCTTACTAAATGTTGCTTTAAACAAAAGGCCTGATAAGCTGCATGTAACAAGAATGTTAAAATGCATGTAACAAGAATGTTAAAAGAGGAACGAGAGAAAAAAAGGGATTTTGGCTTTGAATGGGACTTGAAGTCTAGAAGTGAGTTTTTTGAAGTCTCAAAGGAAGGGTTGTAGAAGAAAATCCAAAAGTGGAGTCTGTATTGCATATGAGAGAAATTCAAAATGGAGGTTGTGTTGTACCTGAAGGAACTTAAAAATTGAGTGTGTTGTATTGAACTATGTATGTGAAATCATAAAGGAGCTCTGTGTAGAAACAGTGTATTCTAAAAGAACTGACAGGCATGTTCAGAAACTTTTATCTGGAAATAACGGAACATAGACTCTACTCTGGAAAGCTGAGTCCATAATGTATTTAGCTAGTTCTCACGGAAAAGAGACATGTGCACTGAGATTGTTTACTCTACAGTATCAAAAACCTGCTGTAACTGTTCTCTGGGCCTCCCTCTCCTATTGGGGTTCAGCCCACATATATGTGCTAACTCTGTTTTACTGCCAAGAATAAAGCTGTTGTTAGTGTCTCACCAGTCCCTTTGGTGAGACACTAACAATACGACAGGGAGAAAGGTCACGCAAAGGTGTTTCTGAAAAAGTATTAGCAACTGTTTGTGCCCAGCTCTGGTAGGGTCAGGATGGCCACCACGTGTTAACCATTGCCATTTCCTAATTCTACTCTACTTGGTGGAATGAAACTCCTTTCTTTTTTTATTCAATTTACTTAGTCTTTAAATATTTTTTCTCCTTGGAATAGATAACTATACATTCCTTTTAATTCCCCGCCCGCCCCCCATACACACACAATGCTCCCTTCCTTTTTTCTAAGAGTTTGGACGATGCTGCTATACATTTGAAAGCTTCAAACACTTCATTTAATAACTAGTTTGGGCCAATTGTAAGTTTTAAGTACAACTTTGAAGCTTTTCAAAGTGCTTCTGGGCCTTCAACATTGTTTCCAGCCTATTCACACTGTTTTACTAATATTCCTCAGCAACAATTAAACTGTAGTGTATTTTGCATAGTGTACACATGTATTTTCTTCCTAATCATTGCATGTTTCCCATTTCATTTCTGTATCTGATGTTCTTTTGCATTTACTATTTTCTATAAAACATTCATATCTTCTTGTGTGGCGTGTTTTCATTGGTTTAACAAGTTAAAAGGGGTATTCACTGTTTTCCTGCTTATGTTTTAAAATCTATTTTTAACACGCCTAGTAACTTCAAGAATTACAGAGTTGGGGGGAAATCCTCAATCTCTTTGTGGTCATAGGCATTGAGTAAGGTATCTCTAGAGATAATTTAGACTGACCCCAACCACATAACTAGGGTGACCATATGAAAAGGATGAGAGGGCTCCTGTCAGTGGTATAGAAAAGGGAATTTCAGCAAGTGTCATTTGTATGCATGCAGCACCTGCTGAAATCCCCTCTTCATCACAAGAGTTAAAGCTGCCCTCTTTTGTATCTGGTCTATACTAGAGTGCCCAGATGGGCCTACATGCACCTCTGATATGCAGAGTTGACTGCGGTTGTGGAAAAATAATGACGAACACCTTAAGGCCACCTGCTTCTCTTTTTTAAGAGCCTCTCCTCATGTAGAGAGTTGCAACCCAACACATCTGACGGGCACCAGGTTGGGGAATACTGCTCTAGAGTAAAGCCAGGCAGAATGTAGATCGCCAGATGTTTGGAGTTCAACTCGTAAAAGCCCTTACCAGCATGGGCAGTGATCAGGAATGCTGGGAGTTTTGATGTCCAAAACATCAGGATAGATCTATTTTGTCCACGTCTGTTCTAAAGTATGATATGGGCAATAAATCTATCCTGATGCTTTGGTCATCAAACCTCCCAGCATTTCTGAGTCATGTGAGTACCGTGATGCAAATCCACACACCAGGCATGGCAAGAGTGCAGTAAATCGCTGGTGTGATGGAGCTCGTTGATAGACCTCAGTGTTTATCTCCATGATCTGAAAAGCTTCAGCTGCTAAATTCTGTAGAACAAGTAGCTCTTAAAGGCACAACACCAGGCCATGCTAATATTTTTCTGGTCGGTTGGCAACTCTACACCAAGTGCACAGTCATGAGACTTGATCCTTAAAGGATCATAATAGGATTACTTTGTTGCTTCAAAAGATTTTCCACAATTCTTGAATGTGTTTATTTTCATTTGGCTAAAAATAAAACTAAAAATCTACAACAGAGTGCTCTTTTCAAAGGTCAGTCAAAATTTAATTATTACCATTAATTATAAGGCTATGTAATGTAATAAATAAATAAATAAATCTGGTTTGAAATGCTAAAACCCAATATTCAAAACAGATTAAGTGTTACAAACATAGAAATGGAAATATGCACTAAATGGACACGGAATAACAAAATTCCAACAAACAGCAGCTGTTTGGCCTTTCCTCCTCCAAATCCCACCTGGTGCCACTGCAAAAATTGTCACAGTCCAGCAACCTGGATATGTTTGTGGCCTAATAAACATCTATTTGCAGAGTTCCAGAACAGTGTTTCTTGACCAGAAGAGAGGAGAGCCCCCCATGACATCCCAAAAGGTAAATCTTACAGCATCTTCATCAGAAAAAGAGAATATAAGTAGAGCTGTTCTGAATCAAACCAAAGGCCCATCAAATTCAGCACCCTATTTGCCTCTGGGAAGGCATCGCAGGGTGAAGGGCTCTTCTGCAGATGTTCCCCAGCAAATGGTATTCAGAGAAAGAGGGTTTTTTAAAAATACTTTTTGCCTTGTACCTTTGTGGGTTGGCAAGAGGCTTGGCTGGAGCACAGGGGCCTATCTTTTTTCTTTTTTTTTAATAATATTTTTTTTCAACATAAAATACAACTTAATGACATAAAATACTAACAAAACCTTGACAACCCCCCCATGCTCCCCTAACCCATTGAGACCTTCTTTTATTCTTTTATATTATACATTCTTCCAAAATTGTAAAGAATCTTTTAAAGGTGTACAACCTTTCCCCTTTATTACTACAAATTCCAAAAATGGCCACCATATATTTTCAAAATCATTCTACTTGGATAATCCCCTCTTTACTTTTATATTACATGTTAATTTATCATTAAGCGCAATATCCCATATTTCTTTATACCATTCTTCTATAATTTCCTTGTATTTTCCAATTCTTAGCTATCATTAATCTAGCGGGTGTTAGGAGGTTATTAATCAAATCCCTCATATTTTGATTCCCAATTTCTTTATCCCAAATTGAGAGTAAAGCCAGTTTTGGACTTGCTTCCACAATGCTTCCCATTATTTCACTTATTTCTTTAAAACCCCTTTTCCAAAATTTTTGTACATACTCACAAGTCCACCACATATGAAAATATGTTCCAACCTCCTGACATCCCCTCCAACAGTTCTTTGAAATTTTCTTATCTATCTGATGTAACCTTGCTGGTGTTAAATACCACCTCCAAATTATTTTGTAGTAATTCTCTTTTATCCTAACTGATAATAACTTTAGCATTCTTGAATCCCAAATCCTCCCCCAGTTATAATCACTGATTTGTTTTGTTAAGTCATCTTTCCATATTGTTTTAAGAGAATCCTGTTGGTCTCCATCCTCTATCAGTATTTTATAGATTTCACTTATCATACCTATTTTGCTTTTATTTTCCCCTTCCTTTTCTCTTGATTCTATTAAATCTTCAAATCTTGTATTATCTCTACAATCCTTATTTTTCTTTTTCCAGTCCTGTATCCATTGTTCCAATTGTATACATTTGAACCAAAAGATCTTTTGTCCTCTTAATATCTCTTCTATTTGCTCCTTATTAGACATTCTGTTCAACCAATCTTTCACCTTAATAATTTTCTGTCCCCTCAGTACCCCCTCCATATCTCTTTTTAAATTCCCTGGGAAGTTATCCAGTAATACAACTGGAGTTAAGGGAGAGATTCCTGGTGTTAGTTTTTTTTTATACCTCTCCCAAATCTCTAAAATATTTTTTAATAGTGGATTTTCCATTTCCTTCAATTGTTTCTTTTGTATTTTGCTAAAGAAGATATTTTGTAATTTTAACTCTTATTTCCCCTGTCTGCGTCTTTAATTTATTTATTTATTTATTTATTACATTTGTATACCGCCCCATAGCCGAAGCTCTCTGGGTGGTTTACATAGGATTAAAAACAATTAAAAACAATATACAAAAATTAAAACAGCAAAAACATACAACATACACACAATCTGTACATTTAAAAACCACTTGAACACTTCAAAAAAACTACAAAAACAAAACAAAACAACCCCAGGCTCCTCAGATATTGCCAAATGCCTGAGAGAACTCCTAACCATTCTAAATCGTCTTTCCCTACTATACTATTTATAACATGTCTTAATTGATTAGCTATATAATACATCTTTATATTTGGAAGTCCCAACCCTCCTTTCTTTTGTATCTTATACCATTTCCCTTTGTTAATCCTTGCTTTTTTATCTCCATTACAATAAGTATTTATCATATTTTGCCAACTCTTTATCTCTACGTCCGTTATTTTAATTGTTAACAATCTAAATAAAAAAATAATCTTTGGTAATATCTTCGTTTTAATAACCGCTATTCTACCAAACCATGAATGTTTTAACTTTCTATAAGCCTCTAATTTTTTCATTGTCTGTTTCTTCAAGCTATTAAAATTAATTTCTTCTAACTTTTCTAAATCTTTCGTAATATTAACTCCTAAATAGCGCACTATATTTTTAATCTTAAAACCTAATTTTATGATACACTTCTCCCTTTCCTCCATATTATAATTAAATAACATCATTTTGGACTTTCCCCAATTTACTTGTAATCCTGTAATCTCTCCAAATTCTCTCAGATGTTGCTTTATCTCCTCCAAACTCTCCAGAGGATTTTCTAATGTCATTAATGTATCATCCGCAAATATATTGATTTTAATCTTTTCTTTTCCTCCTATCCCTTTTAATCTCCCATCTTCCCTGATAACATTTGCCAAAATTTCTATAACTATTGCAAATAATATTGGAGAGAGTGGACACCCTTGCCTAATACCCTGGGATAAGGTAATCTGTTGTGTTAATCCATCATTAATCATTACCACTGCTTTATTATTAACCTACAACTGATTGATCACTCCTATAAATGTATCTCTTAATCCAAATGTTTTTATAATTGTTTTTAATGCTGGCCATTCCACACAGTCAAAGGCTTTGAAAATATCTAATGCTATCAACCCTGCTTTTATATTCCTTTTTTAAATAACATTTATTATATTCAATACTCTCCTATTAAATTAGGCATTTGCCTCTCCGAAATAAATCCGCATTGATCTTTTTTAATATATTTATTCATAAAGGTGCTCATTCTTTTTGCCATAATTGCCGTAAAAAAATTTGAGTCTTGATTTATTAAAGATATAGGTCTATAAGAAGCTGGGTCTGTTAAATCCTTATCTGGTTTCGGGATTGATATGATCAGAGAATGATCCCATGATGGTGGGGTCTTCCCTCCTTCTAGTATATTATTAAATAATACTTTCAGTCTCAGTACCAATAACTCTATAAATATCTTATAATATTCCGGCCCCAACCCATCTAAACCCGGAGATTTCCCTCCTTTTAATTTATCAATAATTTCTTCTATTTCTTTTTCCCTAACTAAACCATCCATATAATCCCTATCTTCCCCTTGTAATCTTATTTTCCAGTTCTTCTCTACACACTCCACTATCCTTGCCTGTGGGCCCACTTCTGATGCATATAATTTCTGATAAAATTCTTGAAATATATTTAATTTATCTTTCATTAAATTACAGCTTTTCCCTGTTTTGTCTTTAATTGTCCCTATCGTATTCTTTGCCTTCTTTGACTGCGTGGACCTGGCCAACATCTTAGAATTTTTATTACTGTATTCGAAAAATTCCCTTTTCAAATATAACAGATCTTTTTGCACTCTTTCTAAATCCACTTCCTCGAGTTCCTTCTTTTTAGCTTGAAGTTGAGCGTATAAGCGTTTATCTTTTGTTATTCTTAGCTGTTCCTCTAAATTCCTAACCTCCTTTTCAATCTTTTTACTTTGTGCTTCCTGTTGTCTTCTTAAAGTACATTTCCCTAATACATATCCCTCTTACTACCGCTTTCATCGTGTCCCAAACTATCCCATGAGAGTTTTGCCCTATTTCATTAATTTCCCATATTGTCTGTATCTCTTTTTTATTTTCTCAACAATATTTTTATAATTTAAAATCTTTGTATCCATTCTCCACCTCTTTGCTTCTCTATAATCTTTCTTCATTTTAATATCCATACTCATTAATGCATGATCTGTGACTTTAATAACTCCTATTTCACACTCTAAAATCTTAGAAATCAATTTTTTTGACACAAAAATACAATCAATCCTGGAATAACTCTTATATGTCGGTGAATAAAAGGTGTATTTCCTTTCTTCCCCTTTTATTAACCTCCAAACATCTACTAATTCTTTTTCAACCATCACTTTACTTAATCCATTTTTACCACCACCTTTTAAAGCTCTCATTATATTATTTTTATCTTTATCCTTATCTTTATCCATCACCATATTAAAGTCACCAGTCATTACAATATTCATTTTCCCCATATCTCCCACAGCTTTAAATACTTTATCATAAAATCCATCTGTTTTTCATTTGGAGCATAAACATTAATCAATACATATTCCTCTTCCCCCACCGTACAATGTATTACCAAAAATCTTCCCATATCATCCCTCTTCACTTTTACTATATTGATACCACATTTTTTAGAAATTATTATCGCTACTCCTCTCGCTTTAGAAGTCCCATATGCCTTCTCATATACGCCCACATCCCTCATTTTAAGCTCATTTAATCCCTCTTTTGATTGATGAGTTTCTTGTAAAAATATTATATCTGCTTTTTCTTTATTTAACAATGCTTCTATCCTCTTCCTTTTAATAACATTTCCCAGCCCTTTAACATTTAAAGTTACAATTCTTAATTTATTTTCCATCTTCCCAACCTTAATACTCTTTGTAGGTCTCCATATGTGTTACATTTAACCCCCTCCTCCCCACACATACCCTCAATTTCTCCCCCCTCATCACCAGGAACTGCCTGGGCAGTAGCTCCCAATCCCTTTTTAGAACTCTTCAGGGGGGGGAGGCGACTTCACCACCCTGGAGCGACAGTAGATCTTCTCCTCCCTTTGATTCTCTTCTTCTATCCCTTTTTAATCCAAAACTCAGTCACAGACTGCCTCCTGCTGCTCCTTGTTCTCCTTCTTGTTCTTGTCTTCCATCTGCATCTTTCTCCATCAGGCCCAGCTTCCCCAGTAACTCCATCCCTTGCTCGCACGATGTTATTCTGTGTTGTTTCCCCTGCCACATAAATCTCAGAAATATTGGGTAACCCCAGCTATAAGCAATAGCCTTCTTCCGCAGGGTTATTGTACACATTCTCACACTTTTCCTCCATTGGATCGTTTGAGGACAAAGATCATTGTAGACCTGTATCGGTGTTGATTGAAGCATCAGTTGGTCAGCACGTCTAATTGCTTGCATTAGCTTTTCTTTTTTGTAATAATTCACAAATTTAACAATTATGTCCCTTGGAAGCATCCCCCTTCTCTTGTTTCCAACTCTGTGGATCCTTTCAATATCTGCATCTTCCCAATCCGTTTGAGGGTCCATCTCCTTGATCCATTCCATTATCTTATCTCTCAAAATCTTTGGATTTTCCACCTGCTGTTCCTGGAAAGCTCTGATTCGAATATTTACTCTTCGGTCTCTATCCTCCATAGCAATTAGACGTAAGTCCATTTCATGTATTTTGATTCCTTGTTGTTTACTTATTTCTTTATTCTCTTCCGTTTGCTGTTCCAGAGATGTCAGTTTATCCACTACAGCTTGAAAGCCTGTCAGTATCTCCTTCTGAGAGTTAAAAATCTCCTTCTTGACCTCTTTCATTAGATTATCCTCCTGCTTTCTCAAACTGTCATCCATCATTGCTTTTATATTTGCCAGTAACTCCACTGATGTCATTTGTTGACTTTCCTGTGGCTTGGCTCCCTTAGGAACAGCTCCTGGCTTTGTTCCAGTTTTATGATTGCCACTTCCGGTTTGAAATGTGGCCGTTTTCTCTTGTGCTGTTTTCTCTGACATAGTTCTGGTAAGCCGAGCTAAATTTTTATTAGAAGGATGTAATCTAGTCTTTCTTGCCCACTTTGGAGAGGGTAAAGGCTTTTCTCTACGCTCTCTGCTCATGTGGCATCCAGCCAACTATTTCGGAGGACAGCTTCGTCCCAGTATAATTCTTAAATCATTTTCCAATTCTTAAAGTCCTTATTATCCCTTTTAAAACAATTAGGTAGAAAGAAATATCCTCTGCAGGTTTTATTCTAGCTGCTGGCCTCTGGCATCCAGCCCAGATTCTTCTTTATCTGCTTTATACGCTGTTCCCGTTAACCTCCCCACACATTCCAGTGCGGCATTACTTTCAATTTATAAATTTGTTTTATAACTTACAGTCCGTCCAGTAGAAACTAGGAATTTTTCTTTTTTCTTTTCATCGCTCCGGGAGATCCGAAAATGTCCACCGTTCACTCCATAGCTGAAGCCACGCCCCCCACAGGGGCCTATCTTCACGGCGCCAAGCTGGTGCTAGGTTCCCCCCAAACCCCGTGCTTTCTTTTCTGCGGGGTTGCACCAGATAATACTCACACCAAGGAGCAAGTGTGGGTTTTATGGTGGTCATCCACCCCCTCCCCCGTCCCTCCAAAAGAGACAAGAAAAGATGTTCGGCAAGGAACAGAAGGCAGCTCAGGGGAGGATAAGAATTTTGGAGGAGGAGGAGGAGGAGGCAGCAGCTCAGGGGAAGAAAATAATTTATTTTCCCAAAGGCAGCGGGGGGCATTCCAGCGGCTGTTCCACAGCCTGCTACTAAGAAGCATGGGCGACGGGGCAGCAGGCGGTGTTTGGCAGTGGCAAGTGGCAGCAGCGATCCAGTGGCAATGGCGGCAGCAGGTAATCAGGGAGAGCGAGGAAAAGGAGGTGAGTCCAATGGACTCACGGCCAGCCTTGCAACAGCTTTCCTGGGATGGCGGGCGGGAGGGCTCAGCACCACTCTGAAGTGGCCCGAGGCACCCCGAAACTTCGGTACCGATCTGCTTAGGCTTTGGGGCACCTTGGGGTGACCTGGAACTGACTCGGAACCGGTTTCGGGGATTCAGCCCAAGGCTGTATACAGCCCTACTGAGAATGCTGAACCAGTTTGGGATTTTTAGGAGAGGCCCACAGCAAGTTTCAGTGGTGGGTGCTATCAATGCACTCCCCCACCCACCCCACCCACCCAGGAACTGCCCATGCAGATGCCAACCTGCAGATCTCTAGCTGCCTCTGTAACGTTTTGAAATCTACCTTCCCATAATGCTGGAATCAAAGCTGTGGCCCTGAAACTCAAAAGCCCTCCTGGAACACAACCTACCCAGAAGTTCTCTGATCCAAAACCACAATGGAACCCTATTCATTCCGATGGTGTCTGCATGAAAGGCTTCACTCATTGGGACTCTTGAGAGCTTTCTATTCTGGCATTAAAAGGCAAACGGAGCCCACCGCTCTCCCAATTTCGCCATCTCCGGCAGGCAGAAAAAACCTAGAGGTTTATAAACCCTTTGATGGGCTGCCACCACCACCACCACCACCACTACATATGTCTGGTGGGAGGTGTTTGGCTGGGTGACCCACAACGTGTCCAGGCCTGGCACTTTTCCCGGATGGGGGAGCAAATGGATGGATGGGAGAGCTTCAGTCAGGACTGCAGAACCTCTTTCACCCAAGGGCCAAATTCCATTTTGGAGATGCTCTTGGTGAGGGTGGGGACACATTCCAGGGGTGGGTGGGGCTGAAGGCAAAAGGGGTGGGGCCAAAATCACAAAAAAAAAATCCAGGCTATTTCAGGTTGAAGCTTTGACAGCCAAAAACCTAGTTTTAGAAGAGGCATTTTCAACTGAAAGTGGTTGGAGCCAAAGCCAGGCAATCACCCAATGAGCAGTGGTGGGGAGAGGCCCAAGAGGCTTTCTTGGGAAGCTCGGAAGGCCAGATATGGCTCCCACGTTCTGCACCCCTGGGTTAAATGTACACACTATGGCAGTGTGACCCTATGGAAAGGAGGACAGGGCCTCTGTATCTTTACCAGTTGCATAGAAAGGAATTTTAGCAGTTATCATTTATATGTATGCAGCCACTGGTGAAATTCCCTCTTCATCACAACAGTTAAAGATGCAGGAGACCTGCCCGCTTTTGTATCTGGTCAGGCAAGGCAGGGCCCCTGCAGCTTTAGCTGTGGCAATGAAGAGGGAATTTCTCCAGGTGCTGCACTCACACAAAGTACACCTGCTGGAATTCCCTTTTCAATACAACTGTTAAAGATACAGGAGCCCTGTCCTCCTGTCCATAGGGTCACCCTACACTGTGGGGGTCCTACAAGTGGCTCACATGAATGCAAGCACATGTTCCCTAAGAGCAGGCTTTCTGCTCCCCTTAATCAGAGGCCTTTTGAGAGAGAGAAAGAGAGGGGGGGGAGAGTCTGCGTCCTTGATTTAGGCTTGCTGATTTTCCTGCCTTGGCTGTGTTTGCTACCTTCCCTCACAAAGCTTGCATTGTGTGTGACAGATACAATTTGGGCTGTTTGTGGCTTGACAAAAGGGCAACAGGAAACTCAGATCTCTCACAATTCCTATAGAACAGCACTGCAGTTGAGGTTAGAAGCCTACAAGCGGGACCTCTGTGCCATGTCCTCACCTCCGAACACGAGTCCACTTGTAAGGCTACCCCCCCCCAGACCACTGTTCATTCACACACACACACACACACACACACCGCCCATAACTGACCCTCAGGATTCCATAGCTACTGAGCATGTGCAGTCCTCACTGAGCTGTCTTGGGTGGTGTTTCCGTCTGAGCGGTTGTTTAAAGTGCTGCACTTCTGTTTGATACAGATGTTCTTTCGACGGAGTTCTCCGAGATGCAGATGCAGAAGAACATCCAAGACCCGTGTTCCTCCCTTTGGGTGATGGGTTGGAGGGCAGGCGTGCCAGAGTAAAGGGAAAAAGAGGCTGCATTTTTTTTTTATGCCATCAGCAGAGATGCCAGTTTATCCTTCCAGAAGATCAAAACAGGCCATGTTTATGATGGGGAGACAATGCTCATTAGTGCAGCTGGTCAATTCTAATCCTATTTTAAGACCCAGATCTGGGGCATATGATTTGGATGTCTGGAAAATTAATCCGGACTAAGGTTGGCAACTTTTCAACTGGCTTCTTCATTTAACAGCTGTTTGATGTACAGATATTGATCGTGTTTATCTCTGTGGCTTGAAAAATATTACCTACTGGTTTCTGTACAACAGCCTATAATTAAAAGGCACAAGAAGAAGCTAGGATGTGAATTCTGGTCATTTGGCAAACCTAGGGGCTAGCACTGCATTCCCCCCAAATCCTGCACTTTCATTTCTGCGAGGTTGCACCAGATGATCCCCATGCCAAGGAGCAAGTGCAGGGTTTACGGCGGTCATCCGGCCCCCTCTCTTCCCATCCCACATTTCCCCCTTATGATAGAATCATAGAAGAGTAGAGTTGGAAAGGGCCTCTAAGGCCATCTAGTCCAACCCCCTGCTCAATACAGGAATCTACCTTAAAGCCTCCCTGACAGATGGTTGTCCAGCTACCTCCTAAATGCCTCTAATGTGGGAGAGCCCACCACCTCCCTAGGTCATTGGTTCCATTGTTGTACTGCTCTAACAGTCAGGACATTTTTCCTGATGTCCAGCCAGAATCTGGCTTCCTGTAACTTGAGGAAATTCTGCGTCCTGCACTCTGGGATGATCGAGAAGAGATCCTGGCCCTCTTCTGTGTGACAACCTTTCAAGTACTTTAAGATTGCTATCATGTCTCCCCTCAGTCTTCTTTTCTCCAGGCGAAACATGCCCAGTTCTTTCATAGGGCTTTGTTTTCAGACCCTTGAGAGATCTGAACTGATAGTTTGCAGAGGGCTTTTCCCTTCCTCCTTGTGGCTCCAAATGCCTCAGCTCTCCCCCTTTCTCCCTCTTAGGCTCCCCCCCTGCATGAAATTAGGCCCAGAGTGCCCCCCCACCCCAGCATAGAAGGCCTGATGCTAACAGTGGCGGTGGCGGTAGAAAGGGAAACTCTCCAGTCAGGCATTCTGAGATGCCACTTTGCACTCCAGACCTTTGAGTAAGCCTCTGGGAAGCTCCTCCTGCTTTGGGGTTTACAAGAGGAATGCCAGGTGATCTGCACCCATAAGTCCGGGTGGAGAGCTGCCAGCCTCAGCTCTCCCTTCCATCATTAACCCTTTTCTACCCACCAACATATAACACAGAGTTTTCATCCTGGGCCCACAAAGGTGCAGGGCACATTGAAGACACAACTAGCAATGACATCTGTTTTTTCCTTGCTAAAAAGTTAATGCGGGAGACCCAATCCAGATGGGAGCAGGGGGGCTATAACGCTTTACCACTCCCATTATGATCCTGATCTCACACACCCTTTCCCATGCCTGCAATTTACTTCTGTGTAGACATGGAGCAACTAAGCATTTGGGGTGGTATTTGAAGGCTCTGCTTACTTACAAGAAGACACTGCAAGTGACGGTAAAGAAGCTACATGCCCTGCTAGTGACAGGGGACATATATGTGTTTGTGCATGCACATTTGCTGCCTTTGTCCCTCCATTGCCCGCCTCCCATAGACTCTGGATGTGGCCCTTGGATCCGAACAGGTTGTGCAGCCCTGCTATGCACACTTACTTGAGAGTAGACCCCATTGAACCAGGTAAGATGTACTTCTGATCCGAGTAAACGTGCATATGATTGTGCTGTAAAGAAACTCAGAAGAAACCACTGTCCAAAGCAGGATCATAAATAGAGACAACAAGATAGAAAGTATTTGTCAACATAAAAGGCAAGAAACCTCTTTTAATATTTAAGAACTTCACTAAATACAATGAAAAAGTCAACAATAAATGGTTAGGAAATACTTCAAAAACACAAATTGATTTTAGTCTCTCTGGGCTTGAAGAATTTGTGTGTGGGGGGGTGATAATAATAATAATTATTATTTATTTATTTATGTATTTCTTACTTGCCTCTCCCTCTGGATCCAGGCGGGGATCAACATTAAATACGAAACAGCATGAAATACATAAAACTAAATGTGTCACTCAGCTTTCAAGATACAGCAGCCCTCTCCTCCTTTTCATAGAATCACCCTATATTTGACCTCAGATTACATCATTCCCAGCCTGTTGCAGCCCAGTGGTTCGCATTTTTTTTCCAAACGTGATTTGCAGTTATTTTGTATGTGTAATAAAAGTTAATGTTTAGTGAGGACAGAGAGTGCTATTGGAGATACAGTATTTTTGGTCTATAGCTCCCATCATCAAATTGCCCACCTCTACTTTAATTACTGGTTTATTCTCATTAATTTTTCCTTTGGTTTTAAGAACAAAATCTGTTCTAGCTATAAGTAAAGAAAAGAAAAGAAATCAGTAGCAGAAATGGACAAGGATCAATGAACGGACTTAGAATCAAAGAATAGTAGAGTTGGAAGGGGCCTATAAGGTCATCCAGTCCAACCCCTTGCTCAATGCAGGAATCCACCTTAAAGCATGCCTGTCCAGCTGCATCTTGAAAGCCTCTAATGTGGGAGAGCCCACCACCTCCCTAGGTCATTGGTTCCATTGTCGTACCGCTCTAACAGGATGTTTTTCCTGATGTCCAGCCGGAATCTGGCTTCTTGTAACTTGGGCCCATTATTCCGTGTCCTGCACTCTGGGATGATCGAGAAGAGATCCTGACCCTCCTCTGTGTGACAACCTTTCAAGTACTTGAAGAGTGCTATCGTGTCTCCCCTCAATCTTCTCCAGGCTAAACATGCCTAGTTCTTTCAGTCTCTCCTCACAGGGCTTTATTTCCAGACTCCTGATCATCCTCGTTGCCCTTCTCTGAACTTATTTATTCATCACTAATCCCCCTGTCCTACCCATCAGGAACAACCAAACAAAACAAAACCCCAAATGGGCTGAACCTGCACTTTTCCTTGAAGTTGCCAGGGTTGTTTGCCGAGTAGGATCTACTTGTGAGTAAACACTACAGGAGGATCTTGGCCATGGGGAGTGGCATGGTTGGGTAAGATAGCATGAGCCTCTGTTTTAATTCCACTTCAAGCTCGTTGCCGAAACCAACAGCAAAGTGGTGGGAAAGGGATTCAGGCACGAAAAGCCGAACTTCCTAATGGCTTGGCAATCGCCGCCTGAACCTTTGCCTTCACGCTGCCTCCAGTATGTTTACCAGGATCCCTTCCGCCATTCCTATCAATGAATGGGACCTCTGCAGTGTTATCAATGTTTGTCAAGTGGGAAGGACGTGTTGCGTGAAACGCCGCTGAATGGCCAAGCCAGAGCCATTCCCAGGTCCCATTCACCCGGCGGAGACACTGGCGTTCATTCAGCTCGGACTTGGCACTCCAAACACACGCAGACCTGTTTGCATTAGAGGGCTTTACAACTTCTAGAGGGAGTCTGCAGGGCTGAGACATGGACAAGAATGATAGGTGCATTGAACACATGTGGAGGAGACATTTGAACGAGAAGGAGCCGTGCTTTGGACCTCCTGCGAATGAGGCCCCAGCCCTTTCTTTGGAAGGGTGCTGAGGAGGGGGGCCCTCTTGAGGAACTCCTCGGAGTTTGCCTGCATGGGTGCGGTGGCAGCTGATCCCACGTGCAGGCAGACCAGCCCCGTCTCATGATAAGCATCGTCGTAATATGCGCTATTCATAATCATCATGTGCAGCGTCTCTACGGCCAGATGTTATAAATCAAATACTACCAATGGCCCAGCCCAGCCCACGGGCTCACAGCCGAATACCAGATCAAGTGAGGGAGGAAGAAAGGCAAGGAAGCATTCATGGATTGATGGCACCCTCCCACTCAGCAATTACTGTTTTCAATTGGAAGTGGCCATTTAGGTGGCAATCGGTGGCAGCCGTAGACTTTTGTATGGCCGCGTTTGGACAACACTTTAGGCAACGGAGGAGGGAATAGGCAGCGCACAGTACCTTATTTCAGAGGTACTCCTCACACCATATTTTGCCCCTCCATCCTGGGTGGCTGGTGCTCCCTCCCTCCTTCAAAGAACCATAATAAAACATAACAACTAATTGAAGATGGGCTGGAAATATACAAAGACAAAAAGAACAAAGTGTCCTCTATAATGGTTGGGCCAATAGGAAGGTCTTAACCTGGCATGGGAAAAACTGCAGCCTCGTTGGGGAGAGCATTTGGGGTTGGGCTGCCAGGCAGAAAAGCCCCCCCCCCAAGTGCCGTGAGAGGGTCTGGGGCTGCTTCTGAGCGTGCCACCAGGAGGTGCTGATGCAGAGATGTCCTTTCTAGGCAAAAGTGTTGGCTAACCAGGGCTCTCCCAAAAGGGAGTTTCCTCCTTCTTTCCAAGTTGGGACTCGCATGGTTGAACGTTTCTCCAAACAGAAATATCTCCCCTACATGTGGAGGTTTAATGCTCTTTGAAGTCTCATTAAAAAATTTACCTCCACACCAGCGGAGCGCAAATGGGGCTTAGAGGCGCGTTATCTCTCCAATTATGCGCATTATCGAATGCGCGTTAAATCGCGAGTTTTATTTTGCTCCATCCGTTAAAGCGCATTTTGACTGTGTGAATATGCGCTTATGCGCATTAACTACTTGTAAACCGCATTTTGGACATCCGGTAATGCGCTTCGCCGTCTCTCGCCGCCTCTCGTGCAAAGGGAATAGGCGTAAATGCGCTTCTGCGATTATGCGCATAATCGGCTAACCAGGCGCAAAAGCGAATCCTTGTAGAGGGGACCTCAGCATCAGGAAGCAGGAGCCTAGTCTAGCTGTTTCCCTGACATGTTCATGTTCTGCTTTTGCTTTGTGGAGGAGCATTTGAGACTTCTCCACCAGCAATCTAAAGTGGTACAGTCCCCTCAGAGGTTTGTCTCCTCACCTGCAGTTTGTGATAATAAGTCCAGCGGAGCTCGCAGGGGTGCACGTGACTGCAACTCTTGAATTCCCTGCATAGAGAACTTCTATTTTTTTAACACACGGAGACTGCTGTCTCTCAAGAGCCCGGCAATTTAAAATGGGAAGCAACGGTATTGTGCATAGGTTTGCAAGGCACCTGTGAATTCTCTTGCAGTGCCAGGCTAGCCACCAAATGTAGCTGGTTTGGTTTGTGCTTAGGAATAGATTAAAAACAGGTTCTGCTAGAAAACGGGGAAAATAAATTAGACAAGGAAGGAAACCTTCAGATTATTATCCGTGTGATGTTTGAAGGAAGTTCTTGTCAGATGAGGACATAGAATACTGCCCTGACATTAGTTTAGGGTGACCAGATAAAATCCAGGTCAGGGCTCATGTAACTTTAACAGTTGTAGAGAAAAGGGAATTTCAGCCAGTGTCATTTGTATGCAATTAGTTCCTGGTGACATTCCCTCTTCATCACAACAGTTAAAGGTGCAGGCACTATACTAGAGAGACCATATACTAAAGAAGGCAGGGCCCCTGCAACTTTAACAGTTGTGATGAAGAGGGGATTTCACCAGGAACTAATTGCATACAAATGACACTGGCTGAAATTCCCTTTTCTCTACAACTGTTAAAGTTACATGAGCCCTGACCTGGATTTTATCTGGTCAGCCTAGTTTACACCAACCTGCAGGAGAGTTTCTGCAAATCTTGCGTGCTTGCTACCTTACCAGTACAGCTGGCCATGTAAAGATATCCTCACCACCGTATGAATGATCCATGCTCTTGGACAGAGCCAGCTGTTTTGCTGACAGTGGCAGGTAGGAAACAGGTCAATTACAAAGTGGTCCGTCCCTTGTTATTCATTTTCAGCTTCCAGCAGTCAGAGGTTTTGGGAACACCTTGAGAAATGAGGTTGCATACCATAACTATCTTAATTGAGAAGGGCTGATGCTGGACTTGTGTTCCTCATGTGTTTCCTTTATTCTGAATTGGACATTGTTTCCTGTGATGGGTCCTACGCCTCTCTCAGAGAGAATTCTTACTACATGTCATAAAACTATAATTTCCAAAGTTATTTGCAAGGAGTCACAACAGTAGAATTCATTCATTCATTCATTATATTTCTATACCGCCCCATAAGTGAACCTCTCTGGGCAGTTCACAAAAATGAAAAACCATTAAAATACATGATACAAAGTACAAAAAACATTTACATAAAAACATTTAAACATACTGATACTACAGATTAATAGTATAGAGGTTTATCTATCCTACATATTTAAACAGGTTTGATATCCTTTTTTTTCTCCTTGGGGAACTCTGGAAACAGTAGTCATATGAGGGATCTCTAAGTATTCTCACCGCTCCTATCAAACTACAATTCCCAGGAGTCTTTGGGGACACCTGTAGTGGTGTAGTGAAGTCCAGGCTCCCAGGTATGCTGTGCCGGCACTTCTTTTATTACCAGGGATGTTGACGTCACCAGCCACCCCCCTCAGATATACTTGTAGCTGCAGTATTCACAGTCGCTGGGGTGGGGGAATGGATATTAATTGTTATTATCATTACTATTATTTTATTATTATTTAATAGATTTATATACCGCTTTTATATTTAAAAAGTATCTCCAAGCAACAATATATTGTTCTCCGTTGAAATGCACATTGTTTGGAACTGGCTTGGCCTTGAATGGGCAATTCTAACTGATTAGCTTTGCAAAACAACCTGCTCCTGGGGGTGATGAAAAGGCAGCCCTGGATGAACCATTAAGCAATCTAAGCCCATGCTTCGGACACCAAGGAAAGGGAAGGGGGGCACAACAGAGTACCAGTCCCATAGCTGCAGCCATCTCATTTTAAGAATATAGAAATATAATAAAAAAACAGTTTTTATTTAACATCGTTGTGTGTTCTGGCGTGGGGGATGACGGGCTTGAAGAAAACGGACTTTTTAATGTCTGATTTCACCTCCAGCACTTATGAAGTCTTAATGTCTTGCCGGCTAAGCAATGGAAGGGCCAAGGGGGTGCCATTACCGGGCTGTGCTTAGGGCATCAGCTGACCTTAATCCGGCCCTGTGAAAAGGGCTGGAGCTGGCTTGTCAATATGGGCCAACACAGCAGCCTGGACTTTGGGGCTCTCCTTGGGAGCGAGGCGATGGGGGCTGTCATGGTGAGCGCTTCCAAATTTACCACTCCGCCATTGAAGCCATGACAGTTACACTGTTATAAAAGCCTGTGGAGTAATTCAGCTGAGATTCACACCTTGCACAAAGAAGATTAGAAAAGAAGTCTAGAATGAGCATTGACATAACTGCTTGGGAGCCTTAGAGCTCCATGCCTGGTGTGCGGATTTGCAGCATGGTGCTCACATGACGCCATGCCTGTCCTGCTGACACTCTCCCTCTTCCCCAGCCTTTCCTGGAACGCTAAAAGTCTGGATTATTTAAGCGCATTTAACGAGCCCTAAGCCTCCGTGTAGTTTTAAAGGAACTGGGGGCTTGAATGGATTGCATCAGGTCCTGGCAGGGAAAAACGATCTCTCCCAGCAGCCAGCTCCAAGCCTCACTATAAAACCCAAACCTCGCATCCCAGGCTCCAAAGCCTTTTTAAAAACCCTACAATGCCTGAATCTTTGCAGAGACAGGATTGTACTCCCTCAATGACCCCAAAGAGCCAGACTAAAGGGTCCTTCCATTTTTGCCCGGCAGAAAGGCGGTCTGGTTGAAGGGCTCATCTGCCAGGACCCAACTGGAGGGAGAAAGAGAAGGGGAGGAGCGGAGTGGAGTGGAGCTGAAGAGCCAAGGAGCGAAAGAGCAGCCCTTCAGGTAAAAGGGAGCATAAGCTTGACGCGCTTCTGCCTCAGAGATAAAAAAACGTAGAGGCAAACTAGGGGAGGGGTGATTAGGTGTGAAGTAGGTCTATCCATGGCTTCTTCTACACGAGACGTTTAAAGCTCTTTGAAGTCTCATTAAATTTTTTACCTCTACAAGAGCGGAGCGTAAATCGGGAGTTGAGACGCTTTTTCTCTCCGATTATGCGCATTATCGAATGCGCGTTAAAGAGCGAGTTTTATTTTGCTCCGGCCGTTAAAGCGCATTTTGACTATGTGAACAAGCGATTCTCCGCATTAACTACTTGTAAAGCATGTTTCAAACAACCGGTAAGGCCACCAGTTGTGTGCTCAATTACCTCCTGGGTACAAGCATTTACGATAAAGCGCTTGAGCAATTATGCGCATAATCTGCTAACCAGGCGTCAAACGGAATCATCTAGAGGGGGTCTATGTCTATGCTATCCAGAAGCTCATCATTATTAGTGTGAACAGTGCTTGGAGCTAGCCACTCATTGACACACCTGAGATCTGACCTGGAAGGGCAAGTGACTGTTTCTGAGACTTTAAGAATATAATTATTGTTTATATGCAGCTGTACTCTGAGAATAATGAAGCCTGGTCCCGTAGGACTGAGAGGCTCAGCCTCACAGCTGGATCCTATGCATGTTTACTCAGAGGTTAGTCCATGAGGTTCAAGGGATGCAGCCTTCCTGGGTCCTTATTACCTAAATGCACTAAACTGACACCTGAATGAAAGATTTACTTCTTTCCCCGATCCTTGCAAATAGACCACAATTAAATGAACATAAAATCCCAGAGAAACAGGAGAAAATTAAATCAGGCTAAAATGTACTTTTAATCAACCCTGCACGTTTATTTTATTTTAATTTAAAACATTCTGTGTACCCTTCATCAAAATGAATTCCAGGGAGATCTGCAAGGTTAAAAAACACACAAATACATAAACATAAAGCCACAAATAACAGATAAGACAGACCACAGGTGTGGCCAGATGGTGTCCTCCAAGCACTACCAATCTGGCGGCCTTGTGTGGCTATTCCGTCTTTTCTTCCTCAATGGATTTTTTGGGGTGGGGTAAGAAAAAAAGAAGCGGTGGGTAAACGCGGGAGGGCTACAAGTGGAAGATGACGCAGCCTGGCGGTGCTTGCAGACGGATCGTGCCCTCGCCTGCTCCAGACACAGAATTTGATGGGGAGGGGCCCCAACGACATTGCCTTCCACTTGTAACACACCCATGTCCCCCACCGCATCTGACATTGTCTTTTTCCCATGCAGGAAGGGAAGGCAGGATGGCTGCATGCTGCTCTCTGGCTGTCAGCACGAGGGGGTGAAGGTGCCACCAGTCAGTTCTGCTGCCAGCCAGCTTGAGGGCTTTTGAACTGCAGTGTGCTTTACAGAAGAGCCAGCAAGAGCCTTGCCCTTGCCCTGAGGAGCCTACGTTTAGACATGCGGTGGGACAACAGGAGGGCGGGAAGGGAGACACAAGGGACAGGTGCGAGCAAACACTGCTCAGTTTGGGAGTGACGAGGGACCATTCACGAGCCATGTTGCCACGTGGCAAAATAGGGGTCGCCATGGCCCTGCAGAGTTGTGGGGAGCCATGATCAGGATCCTTAGTGAAGCAGTCCCAGGGCTGCTTCAGGGTGAATGCCAGGCTTCCCACACACCTACTGACCCACATACCATCACGGTAATGGGATCATAAAAAAAGGAAGAAGTGTAAATTAGGGCTGACCCTGTTATTTACTGGGCGCCCACTTCCACAGAGAAAAACCTTGTCCTCCTCTGAACTGTCACTATCCCCTCCTAGCACCACCCCACATCTTCCAGCCTGACTTCCATGACCTCCTGCCCCATTTCCCCCACAGTGGCTGGGTTTGTACTACCAATTTGAGCTGTCGTGGCTTAAATGAGCCACCATGGCTTGTGTCACGTTCCAGGCACCCACTCTGTAACCTAATCCCTTAAAACAGCCCATAGATTATGGGTGGTTTCTTGACCACACCGACAGCCAACATCACTGGGTTCAAATGTCACGAAAGTCCTGACATGGGGAGGCTGGGTTATGGAATGGGTGCCCCACAAGCCATGGTGGCTTATATAAGCCACAGTGGCTCAAATTGATCTTGCAAACCAGGTCACTGAAAGCAATCATCCCACTCACTTGAAAGTCACACCTCTCTGCCATTCTCACCCCAATTCTTCTCTCTCCTCTTCTGGACCCAGCAAGGGCGGCCTGGCAGATTTGGGTCCCTGAAGAGGAAACCCAAATAGTTCCTCACTAATTAACACCAAACACAAACCTCCCACCTGGACGTTCTGCTGTGCAAACCTCAACTGAAATGCAGGGTGCTGTTCTGTTGATCTCCGACAGCGAAGGGATGCTGGGCTCGCTCCCTCTCTGCTGTCCTTCCACTAGGAGGCAAAGAGTGCTTCGTTCAAGAAGGCATTTGGCCTGTAAGTGGGCCTGTTGGGTTGGATGCTGTTCATAATTCTTGCTTTTTAAACATCACCCTCCTGTAATTGTTATGTTTTGATGGTATTTTAAAGTATTGCTTTTCGTCTTAAGCAATTTTAATTGTGTAAGCCAGTTGGAGTGCCATTTTTTTTTGGGTAGGACTGTAGGGTGCAAATCAAATAAATGATAACAAAAGATAATAATCTGATTTGACATTCCATTTTTTCTCACTAAAGAATATCCCACAAGCCTTTTTCACAGAAGACTTCTGACCCAGATGCAGAAAAGGCTTCTGCCGTACACTCATCCAGCAAAAGGTGTCCACAGAAGGCTCCGTCCATATGTCCGCCAGGCAGCCGCAGCTTCCACTATTCATTCAGTTAATCTCCCGCCCGTTGGAGTTGCCTGTCTGTGGGACGCATCCCACATGTGGAAGACATAAACCCAGGAAAGGAAGCTCCTCCATTAATGCACCCTGGAATTCGGTTGGTTTTAGGAGGGCACAGCTGTACATGGTCTGTGATTCATACCCTTTGTCTTACTTGTACAGATTGAACCCTTTACTATGTAATTACTGGCTTTAGTTCTTTAATTTGAACAAGGAAATGGACACCTGTTATTGAGTTCACCGGAATGTGCATGTTTCCCCTCTCCCCCTTGACACAGATTTTTTGTCAGACTCTAGATTGCCTTGGGAAAATCATCCTCAATTCTGCTATCTATGCTGTACTCTGCTTTCTTCAATTATATCATATTAATATCCAATGCAAAGCTGCACAAAAATATTGTATACTATGTCAGTCACTCAGGAGACAGCAGACAGGCCAAGATTGCCTCAGGCTCCGACTCCCAACTGAATTGTCCCGTCCCCACCCCCGGGGCAGGGCTTTGTTCTGTGGGGCAGATCCATACGAGTTATTTTTTGTATTGTTCTTAATAGATTTTATTAATGCATTGTTGTTTTACTTGTAAGCCGCCTTAGTAGGATTTTATTTTGAAATGTGGGGCATAATTTCAATAAATACTAATAAAAAATAAAGATGGAACTCCACATCAACTGTTTCATTAATGAAATAACAAACAATTCCTCTGTGCCAGTAGCTGCAGTCATGACCATAGAGCCAAATTCAGAATAGCTGCAGATACAAAAGCTAACATAGCAACAGGGACAGACACAGAGCTCCATCGCATCAGCGATTTATTGCACACACTCGCCATGCCTGGTATGTGGTTTTGCAGCGTAGTACTCACATGATGTCGTCCCTGTCTTGCACTCATCTCACCTCTTCCACCCCTTGCTGCATTTTATTTTAGTGCGGGGAAAGTCTGGATTATTTTCCCCTCTTGTTTTTTCCTTTGTTGGGGGCGTGTGCTTGATGGAGGCTTGCTGACGAAAAGGTTGGATGGGGCGGCTCTTCTCCTCCAGCACGTCATCGTACAGACTTGTGTTTAGTCGGTTGAATGGACATTTTAGTACTCCAACCCCCCCCACACACACACACACACCATTGCCCACAGAAACAGAGCCCAGGTGAAACCTTAAATCAGTAAATTACTAGATAACAAAGCCAGAGCAAGGGGGGGAAGGAGCCCATGCTCATCAGAGTACCACAACTAATGAACTGGAGGAGGAAGGAGAAGGGGTGGAGTGGAGTGGAAGAGCAAACAAGCAAAAACCCACGTGAAAGGGACCATGTGTGTTGGAGCCCTTGACATGCTTATGAAACGGAGGTAAAAAACACTGAGGCAAACCAGGGGGGAAAAATAGGTGTGATGGAGCCCACATCCCTAGAGACTCCACTGTCACCCCCAATCACAGCAAGGTGCATTGATGCACTCACAGAAGGCAGCTGAAGACCAGCATCCTGGTTTAAATGTTTTTCCACACCCTTTCAATGCCTGGGTTGTATGAAACAGTATTTCTGTCTGTTAACTTACTGCCCCATTTTCTTGTGTGACCCCAATTTCTAGTTTTAGGAGTCTTATCTATCCACACTCCCCATTTTTTTTTAAAAAAACAAACAAACTGAAGATACACCCTGGTTGCAGTTTCCAATTCTCAAGTTTTATCTTAGTTTATGAAGCTGAAGTTTGGGGAAGACACACTTAATGTCCAAGTACCATTTTGCACACTGGTCTATATCCTAGGTGTGCAGAATACACGTTCAATGTGGGATCTAGACCAGATTTCCCCAACCTGGTGCTCTCCAGATGTTTTGAACTTCAACTCCCTTCAGTCCAGCCAGTCCAGTAAGGAATCCTGGGAGTTATAGTCCAAAACATCTGGTGGGTACCAGGTTGAGGAAGGGCATTCTATACTACTGCACTGTGCTCAGCTGTCCTTCAAAATGGTTTGGAAGATTTGACCGATACATAATGCAATAGCCCAGCAGATACTTTCTCTATGGATGCAATTGAAGACTGGTCCAGTTCTAGCTCATCAGTTAGCTTCCAGGCCCAACATGCTAATCTCCTTTCAATCCCGTGATGTCATAGGCCCCACATCCCAGCAGGGCTGCCTTCAAGTAGGAATGGGGGAGAAATTTGTTCAATGTGCATTTTAATGCAAACGTACCTAATTTTACATTTACAAACCTGAACTGTTATCTTTTCAAAATTTGCATTTCTCTGAACTTTGCAACCGAGTTCTCGAATCAAAAGTGCACACAAAATACGTATCTTAGTAAAAGCTATATTCCGAAATGCATTATATTAGGAAAATTGCTTGCAAAAATGTGTACAGTTAGGCAAAATTGCATAGAAAGATGCATGAATCAGAATATACCCATGGATTTTCATGCAAACTTTTTTTAAAAAATCTGGGACAATCTGGAATTTAAGATTGGAAAATTGTGAAACTGCAAGAAAAGGGAATTCATCCACTCATCGTGTAAAGCCCCACAGCATATGCTACAAAGGGGCTAGGGGGGATACGAGCTCTTTGGAACCCTACTTTTAAGGAAGCCCCTTGCTAGCTTCCTCCCCACCTGCTTTCCAGGGGGGCTTTATTCCTCTGCTGAATTTACTGACTTATTATTTTTAATGCATTTTAAATGCTACGTTTTTCATATGGCTGCTTATTCACAACATTCTAGATCACTTTAAATACTTTACAGGCTGGAAAGAGGAGTTTGTAAGTTGTATAAATGAGTGGGAAAGAAGTTCAATTAAAACATGCAGACACACACCATGAACCCCCTTAGATTTGGAGATCTTTGGTGAGGAGCTGGTCATCCTACATTGAGCAAGGGGTTGGACTCGATGGCCTTATAGGCCCCTTCCAACTCTACTATTCTATCATTCTATGATCAATGCCTTTTTGGTCTGACGTTAGACTGCCACCGCAGAGAAGGCCCAGCTTGCCTCTTCTTGCAATATTGCTCTCCCTTGCAGGAACAGATCATTGGTCACTTAAAACGCAAGCAAAACCTTTCTTTATTCCAAGCTTTTGGGATGTGGCATCTGTTCTTTCCCACCACATCTTCTCTTAACTGTGCTGTGTCAAAGTGTTTGGGTTTTAAAGTATTCAAACTGTTTTGAATTTTGTTCTTATTGCTGTTATCTACATTGAGTTTAGAAAGGCGAAGGGCAGATGACAAAAAACGTGCCTTTGGATTGGGTGGGAAGGAAGCCACAAGTAGCATACACGGGGGAAAATTGCTGGAGGGAGGACAAGATTGCTTGAACTACCTGCTCGGAGACTTCAGGATGGGACGGACTACAATCTAAGTCCAACCAAGTAATTACACCAATGAAATCACCCAGCTACCTGGGGAAGAGCTTCATTCCCTCAGTTACAAAGATGGCTATTTTGGGCTGCATTAATAGAAGTATAGCTTCCAAGGCTGCCTCTACAAGAGGCATTTAAAGCTCTTTGAAGTCTCATTAAAAAATTTACCTCCACACCAGCGGAGTGCAAATGGTGTGTAGAGGCGCGTTATCTCTCCAATTATGCGCATTATCGAATGCGCGTTAAATCGCTAGTTTTATTTTGCTCCGTCCATTAAAGCGCATTTTGACTGTGTGCATATGCGCTTATGCGCATTAACTACTTGTAAACCGCATTTTGGACATCCTTTAATGCGCTTCGCCGCCTCTCGCCGCCTCTCGTGCAGAGGGAACAGGCATAAATGCGCTTCTGCGATTATGCGCATAATCGGCTAACCAGGCGCAAAAGCGAATCCTTGTAGAGGGGACCCAAATCGAGCAAGGTACTGGTTCCCCTCTATTTGGCACTGGTTAGGCCTCATCTTGAGTATTGCGTCCAGTTCTGGGCACCACACTTCAAGAAGGATGCAGACAACTGGAGGGGGTTCAGAGGAGGGCAATGAGGATGATCAGGGGTCAGGAAACAAAGCCCTATGAGAAGAGACTGAAAGAACTGGGCATGTTTAGCCTGGAGAGGAGAAGATTGAGGGGAGACATGAGAGCACTCTTCAAATACTTGAAAGGTTGTCACACAGAGGAGGACCAGGATCTCTTCTCGATCAATTCAGAATGCAGGACACGGAATAATGGGCTCAAGTTACAGGAAGCCAGATTCCACCTGGACAACAGAACCAGTGGCCTCGGGAAGTGGTGGGCTCTCCCACACTAGAGGCCTTCAAGAGACAGCTGGACAACCATCTGTCAGGTATGCTTTAAGGTGTATTCGTGCATTGAGCAGGGGTTGGACTCTATGGTCTTATACAACTCTACTATTCTATGATTCTATGAGTGCTGAGGCAAGAGATATCCTTGGAAAGAGAACCCTTCTTACCTTGAGGGAAGTGGAGTGTTGCTATATAATATGTAATCAGAAATGGATGCGCTTTGTGTTAAAAATCTGTTTGGAAAGGCCTGTATTTAATTCATATCCTTCACCCCATTAAAAAAAATAACACCCAAACACACAGAAAGTATTATGAAAAAGTGTATTTCACTCATTTAAATAACTATTAATTCAGCGTATTAAGGAAGAAATAACAGCCAATCACATAAACATTTTACATAAATCAAATTAATTTAACCACACAATAAATTAAAACATTAAATATTAACTTTCAGTGCAACATATACAGAAGAAACAAGTGTAACCTTGACTAAAAAATAAACTTCAGGTTGGTTATGAACAGTAAACTTAATTATGATCAAAGGGGCAGAGCGGTTGACAGTAGAAGTCAAAGCCTGCTCACAAATGGGAGGGGGCATCTAACAATGAAGTTTATTTTAGAATAATCAAAGATGTGTCTAAAGTGGAAAATTGGCACAGTCCATGAGAGTTCTAGTTTTACCACGTCAAAAATTTCTAGTTGGCCGTTTCAAATACACAATTTTTATCTTTAAAAAACACACACACGTTGATACTTGACCCTGTTTCTGGTGAAGTACCCACACTGCCGGGGAAATGCAGAAGGTATGAGATCAGACAGCTAAGAGTTAAAAGGCTGTGTCCAGTTTCTAAACAGCATTAAAGAGTTTAACCCCAGAGAAAAGTGAAACTGGCCCTCAGGACAACTTGCATGCCAATGATTTTATTGAGACTGCAGCTCACTTTCCAACCTGTTCCTTCCTCCGCATAAAAATTAGCAGGGTCACATCCTGCACAATTTGGTTTACCATTCAAAGTATTTAAATCACCACTTGGCGTGGGATGACAAACCATTTTACAGAATAGATGTAGCAAATGTCTTGCGTTAGTGTTCTATTTAAGAATACTTTGAGAAGGGCTGGGATTGCTTTAGACCTGTGTCACTTCAAAGACCTTGACCATGCCTCAAGAGCGCCAAGCAACAATCGGGGACAATTGACATGACGGGAATTAGCTTTTTCACCCAAGCTGGTCAAAAAACAAGTTTAGGGACATGGCTAAAAAATATTTTTACGTTTTTTTTGTTTTTTTTTTAAGAGATGATTCCTCCTCCTGAGGAATGTCAGCGAGGATCCCCTTGCAACAAGCAACAAAAAGGATTTGCACACATTAAAAGAAGCACAAGGACTCACAAGCCCAACTGCCAACTGAGAACCAAAACCGACCGGCCCTTTTCTTTTCTTTGTTTAAATACACATCGGTTTTGCTACGTTAGCAATGCTTATGACATCAAGAAGGGCTTTAGTCAACATGCTGAGCAAGATATACAGGAAAACACACCTTACGCATGGGTCCAACGTGGAATCCCATGTATTTTTAAGGGGAAACTGGCAACGTTGTCTTTCTTCCATCACCAAGGGAAAAGTAGGTGAAACTAGTATTTCACAGGGGAGCTTTAGACTTAATTGTTCTGCCAATTCAGAAAGAGCAGAGTGGCTTTTGAACCAAGAATTTTAGAATTTCTTAATGATTTTACTGCCTTTCTCATTACCTACTTTTGCATTAAGAGCTGGGTGCCCTTGTCTTCAGATAGTCCAAGTGCTTAATTTAGCAGTTGACAGTACGGCTTATAGAATACAGGTCTCTGTAGAATCAGAATCTCCCAAATGGTCAACATCAAGTTTAGCCAAAAGCACAGATCAGAGCCCTCCTTACAAGCATACTATCAGGTGCACACCCAGAAAGACATCAGGACCCATGAAATTGTATCAGGCCTCTCTCACATTCAGAGGTCAGCAGATTCAGAATGCCCAGGCCATACAAGTACTAGAACACAGGAATCCTTCCACAGATCACTCCCATGTTGGGAAACATGCCTTAGAATTGCAATACTTTGGTCACAAAATTATTTGTGCACTCACACAACAATTCTGAGTCTGAGTTAATCCTATGGAATGTTTCCAGATATACAAATGACATATAAAAGCACTCCAGTGTCCTAAGTTCTCATATGGGAAGGGATGATGGCAGCATAGCTATATACATGAAATCCTCATAGCCTGTCTAGAAAACCCTTAAAAACAATTAGAACCACAAAGGGGTTGCATTTAGGGACCCCGTCCCAGACTGATTTTAAGTAGGATTCTGATGTACTTCAACGAGTTTCAAAATGAGGTGCTAAAAACAAATAAACAGACAGACAGACAGACAGACATCCAAACAAACAAACAAACAAACCAAATGCAGAGGTATCTGTTCCAACAGCCCACTTATAACCATCATGTCACAAGTATTGCTTCTGTAGTTTTTATCTTTAGGGAAATGCAGCAAAATGGTCACTTTTCCATCAAGTCACCCATTGCTGGGGGAAAGAGAAGAGAGGGCTAAGGAACGTTCTAATTTGCACACACAAGTTTGGGCTCATGATGAGAAGAGGAGGTGTACATTATTTTCCGGTCACTTGGCTCCAAACGTTGCTGTTCTACCCATGCTGAATTTTCTTTTTCTAAACAGAGTACTGAAAACACAAAAATGTTAAGTTCTGGTAGTTCCATATGGATACTTTGAAAATGTCATCTGGTTGTTTTTGGATGCAAACAGAAGAAGTTGCAGATGAACACAGAGGCCCAATCTTCTCAAATGGAGGACTTTGCTCTTCCAAAATGACTGATGTCGCTCATCCTTTCTTTGGAGTCAAATATGTAACAAATGCACGAACCCACGGCCTGCCCTTCAGGTCATGTTGTATGAAGTCTCAAGCAAGGAGGAAGATTCTTGGGAAACAAGACTACCCCAACCTAAACTGTACACATATTCTTTTCCTTGCGTAACTACCCTTTCCACGTCCATTTCAGATAGTTACGTAAACACAAAGCTATCCAATGCGCACTTTCTAAATCTTTATTTTACTACATGAAGTCCTTGGGATTCCTTCGGGGTCCTGATTTCCATATACAGATTAAGCCTGGTGCCATGTGGCCAATGACTTCCCTTTGGCAAAGTTCCAGAAGCTCAACGTATAAACGAAGGATATAACAAAATAACCAAAGGTGCATGGAGTCTGCTTGCCAATACTGTTCTATCCCTGGGTAGCTTTTTTGCTCATGTGAAGTATTTCTCTGGAATATTGTAGGCCTCTGGTGGGATGCTGCAGTAGCCCCATCCACACACAGCAAGATGTATCTCAGCAGACGTGGCCTCTGTCAGACAACTGCAAAAAAAATACATCAAAATATTTTAAAGTAGTCATAGAAGAGAAAGTCCTCATTCTGACCAGAATGCAGCTCATCCTAGTTTTAATGTTAAGAGGAGTCTCCGTGCACAGAACAGGCAGGGCAATTGTCCCCAACCTGGTGCCCTCCAGATGTGTTGGATGCCCACTCACACCATTTTTAGCCGGCATGGCTGATGGCCATAGTGGCTGGGAATGATGGGAGTTGCAGTATTACTGTGCCAAGGGAAATGCAATTATAATATTTTCCTTGTTTACATTTTTTCCAAACTTTGATGTTTTTTAAATTGTTGTTATCATCTAGGCTGCCTCCTCCAGTCTGCTGCCCTCCAAATAATTTGGATGACAACTTCTAGCATTCCTGACCATTGGACCTCCTTATTGGGGCTGATGGGTCCAAACCATCAGGAGGTCCCCAGGTTGGGGAAGGGTGACCTACAGTTACGCAATAAACTATACAACTGCTAAATAGTATCTAGACACACAAAGCTGACTTATAATGGGTCAAATGATGGGTCTATCTCGCAAGGTATCATGTATTCCAACTGGCATCTATTCCAGGATATCAGTCAGAGGCCTTTCTCAGCTCTGCAAACTACCCCAAATCCTTTTAACTGGAGATGCTGGTGACAGAACAGGAGGCCTTCCACGTGCCAAGTGTGTGTTTCACCATCGAGCAAGGGTGTTGCAGAGGAAGAAGGGGGGGAGGGCATCTCCAGGACATTTCTCACGCTAGCAATTTAAATGGCAGCACTTCTTGGCAAGATTGTTTCCATTTCTAATTAAAAGAGGTTCGCCTGGCGCCTACTTTGTACTCTTTTCGTCGCCAGGTGAAGACCTTTTTATTCTCCCAGTATTTTAACAGTTAAATTAACTCAATTTTAATCCTTGCTGTTTTAAATTTGTATTTTAATCTGTATTAATTCCTGCTGCTTGGTTTTATTCTGGTTGTGTTTTTTATATTGTATGTTATTCTGTGTTTTTAGATTGTGCCTTGTTTTATATATTTTAAAATGATTTCATGGTTTTAATTTTTGTGAACCGCCTAGAGAGCTTCGGCTATGGGGCGGTATAAAAATGCAATAAATAAATAAATAAATAAATAAATAAAAGCTAGAGGTCTTTTGTCAGCCAGCTGAAGATCTTTCATAAAGATGGCCCAGTTCACATGTAACAACAGCCCATGGGTTAAACAACCCATAGACTGTTGGGGACAAACAGCAGAAACTCAACAAGCCATGTGTTTACACAGCTTGGTCATTTAGCCCCTAAACAACTCAGCAGGTCCGGGTTCAGACGTCACACTCGGAAACCTATGAAGAAGTCGTTCATGGGTTGCTGGGTAAAAATGGAAATGGCGGGCGCACCATGGGCAATTCTCCAGCTCTCTCCTGCACATGCAAAACATTCCACGGCTTGTTTAACCCATGGGCTGTTGTTACGTGCGAACCAGGTCGACGTGTTTTACCAGTTGAACCAATGTCAGAAGCACCGCTGAGTTCAATGCACTAACTCCCAAGTAACTATGCGGTGGATTGTGGCCATGCCCCATAAACTTAACTGTGAGATTATAAAAGTGGTTTGTTTATTTGTTTTTGATGTCTGTGTTTTCTCATGGAGTTTTTGAACTGGAGTATTAGCTTCTCGGAGTACAAATAATAAAAAAGAAGGATACATGGATATCCTGTCCTGCCCCTCTGCTGCCCTTGGGGCATGACTAGGGATTCTGCATGGGGGCCCGGCTATGGTAAGCGCCTACATTTCCAAATTTACTACTATGCCACTGCTGCCGAGCTGTGGATTCACTGCAGCTCTTGGCTATATGAGCCACTGCAGGCGGCCGCCCTGACCCTTGGGCAGGAGGACAGGGAAGTCACTGATATTCCCCTCGCTTCTGTAGCCATTGGTATACCTGTTTCTGAGTTGCAGCAAGATGTTCCTCCCTTCAAGAGCCCGTTGGGCTTCTCGTGCCTGCAGGGAATGGTCCTGCACCATTCACAACGTTGCCGTATCCCGCAGCAACTGCAAAACACAGAGTTAGAAGGTCAAATGGTGAAAGCAAGGTAAGCTTAGGAACAGCATGTGCAGGCTGAAAGAGAAACAACCATCCACGGAAAGGCCCTCCAATGCACGGAAGCAAAGGGCTGTTTGCACAGGCAGCAGCTGCCATGCGACACCCCTGGGGCTGGGCTTGTGTTGGTACATACCCCATGTGCATGAACCCAGGCTTGTGCACATGTTCACCACCCAGGTGGAAGCCCTGGTGCACACAAGGGATGCCTCTGGGCCACCCCTCTGTCTTCAAAGAAGGGTCCCTGTGCTCCTCAGCCCAAAGTCTCACCTAAAATTGACCGAATTTGCCGCAATTCAAACAAAAGTCTGGGTCGCACGCCTTGTGACAAACAACTTTAAAGTTTCCTGCTGGATTTCAGGTTTCCCCCTAAGACTCAAAACTCCAAGTTCAAGAATCAACATTGTGTCTAGAAATGTCAAATGTTTTGCTGTTAAAATAATTTGGGGGGGGGGGGGAACTCCACAGGTCTGATCAAATTGGTTCCAGCAGCTTCACTCATTTCAGCTGAATTCTTCTGCATTGTCCCCATAATAGGGATGAGCAAATGATAGGCCAGAGACTAAAAAAAGACTCCCAAAAGGGATGCTTACCTGGCTCTCCCCCAATCCCAAATTACCTGATTTATCACACTCCTCTGCTACTTCCCTCAAGTGAGCACAGTTACAACATCCACCTGGATGTGTCCGATCCAAATCTTTTTTTTAAAATGTAGGGTCACAAGGGAACTCTGTGACCAGTTGTGGACTTGGGTGCTATCTAATTAAAGAGTAACGTTTTAAATATTTAACAAACGATCCTTTGCATGCATACATAGCAAGGCCTGGACAAGCCTGCTGTTTATTGTGACTGTCCAAACTGGTTTGTTCTTCCTGAGCCGCTCGCTGGTGAAGAATGTTTCATAAGTAAAGCTAAAAGAAGGGCTGTGGACTTGCCGAAAAGGGATTAGGCAAGACATCTCAGAAGGCAAAGCCACTCGGATTGGGAAATCAACCACAACGACACTTCAGCCATTCCTCTAAATTGCACGGCAAAGACTTTAATTTTAGCTTTAATAGAAGCATTCCAGTTGCAACACGCAGGCCACCATCCCCTGTCCTCAGAACAAAAACACACCGTAATGCATGACGTCACAAGGAGAAGCCATTCCAGGACGTTTGGGACAGGCCGGCATTGGCCCGCATACCAGGCAGTATATTTTTTTGGAACAGAAAACAGCTGGAACACAGAGCATTTATCCAGGTTTTTTTTCAGAGCGTCTTTCTAATCCATAATTATACATACATACACATACAAATACACACACCATATAGAAAAATTGTGGAGGTGATGAGTAGGAGAAATAATGTATGCTTTCAACACCGCACCATTACCAAAGCGATTAAACTTATAACTAAAATAAATGACACTATTTATTTTGGCTTTGAAATGTTCTCATTAGCTCCAAAACAGCTAATGTCCAGAAAGAGACAAACTTTGCTAGTCAACAGGATCCTTACTAAATTTGTAAATTGTCTCTCAGCCAACACCTCTCTGCTGACGAGACGTCTGAGGCCTCCCATAACTGACATGGGCTAGAAGGCGGCCTCGGCCTATTCTCCTTTCCAACATCTTTAGCCAGATACCCAGGCAGACGAGTACCCGGGGCTCGAGGCAAAAGATAACCTATCATCCTCCATATCTTCATAGAACTGTTATAAAAGCCCTCTTTTCTACATCTGCATGTCCACCTTATTAAAGAGAAATAGTTTCTAAGATCAGCTTTACCAAATACTGGCCCCCTGGCAGGTTCATGGCAACTCTAGGCTTTATTTGGCAAAGACCAGTTGCCTTCAGCCTCCCCAAATATGGCACCTTCCCAAAGGTTTGGACTACAACTCCTAGCATCCCTGGCTGGCTGAGGGATGCTGGGAGTTGTACTTCAACACATCGGTGGGGGCTACAATGGGGGAGGAAATATCATGCCAAACAAAACTATAATTTCCAAACGCAAAGCAAGTCCTCTCCCATTTCCAATGAGGCGGCTGAGAGCGCCATGACAATGGCCACTTGAATCCAGCCCGGCTGGCTGAGGAGGATAGGACCCAGAGGCCACCAGGCTCCTGGTGGCTGTGCTAGCAGAATGAAGCCGCCGCGAAGGGGACTCGGCAGACACGATGCCACACTCACTGTATCAGGACGCAGACGATGATCAGCACAACGGATGCGATCACTGAAACCACCACCAAAGTGGTTATGGTTTGTTTCTTGTGGCTGGCAGCCACGACCGCAAGGAGGTCCGCATTTTCACACCGTGTCCCAACAAATCCAGAATGGCACCTGTGACAAGAAAAAGGAGCAGCGCATTAAACAGGAGGGAAACCAACGTGCTTCTTTGAAAGGCAGAAGTTGAGCTGGTTCTCATTCGGAATCAAAATGGATTTTCATCTAATCAGATGGCTGGAATGTGCCTGGAGCTAGAAAGGGAGAAGACTTTCAACAGGGGCACAGAACCCCGGTTCTGAGGGCCAGATCCCAATCCGTCCGGCTGGGCTTACCCAGAAGGCTACAGCCCTTGCCTCAGCCCCACCCACCGTCTGGTTCAAAGGAGTTATTTAGTCTGTTGGGGCAGGCTATTTGTCCTTTGCTACACGTCCAACAGCAGCCATTTTGTGGTGGAGCCCAGGGCAGTTTCTCAAATTGTCAAATGGGCTGGTGAACTAATGCTACTTTCTCTTGTTGGGCTCCCACAAAACTGCCACCACTGAATATGTCACTGTAGGTATTTCAAGATGGAAGTGTAAAGATGACTTACACACAAGTTGGTTTTTCCTCCTGCACCAAGAACCTGCAAGTACCATGGAAACAATAGTGAGTGTGGGCATCTGGACAGTTGTCAAAATGAGATCTTACAGCCGCCGCCACTGGAGGAGCTAAAAGAGGGTGGAGAGAGGCAGAGGGAGGGTGGGGAGGAGACAGAGAGAGATGGGTTAGTCTTCAGTTCTATGGCCAACACCATGTTCAGTTCTGGGCTGCTTTAGCCTGCTTTCCTGTGGTCTTTTGTAGCACTTGCAAAGCGCATTAGGATCTTTTCTCAAATTCACCTCCATGATAACCTGCGAGGTTTATATTATTCCCATTTTATTGGCTGGGTAATGAGGCTGTATAAGACAGGGTCATTCCCAAGCCAACCCCATGAATCCACGACAGACGTGGGCTTGAACCCATGTACTAGAACATAAGAACATATCAAGCAGCCAGCTAGTCCAACATTGTGTTCACACAGTGGCCAATCTGCTGCCCCATGGGACACCCCAAAGCAGGACATGACTGCAACAGCACCCTCTCGCCCATGATCCCCAGCAACTGGTGCACATAGCATAGAGCCATCAGGTCTAGATGCCATTGCTATCCTTTTCCTTCAGGAACTTGTCCAATCCCCTTTTAAAGCCATCCAAAGTGCAAATTTGCCTCTGTAATAGCTGTCAAAACATTTGAATAGGCCATTGGTACTGTTAGGATTCATCCTAGATAAAACACTACTGCTAAATAGTTACAAATGGCCAAGAACACCCTTGCCCAACCTGGTGCCTCCAAATGTGTTGGACTACAGTTCCCATTATCCCCAGCCAGCACAGCCAATCTAGAGCTAGATATAAACGCACACAGTACAGCAATGGGGCACTTTAGTAGAAAAGTAATTTTTAGATACCGGAAACTTACTTTGCCAAAAGTGAGCCTAAACCATTTTATTCTTTGATCAGAAAGCTGAGATTTCCCAACAGGATTCAGCTACCTTGTACAATAATAATCCTCCTAATTTATGATGGTGATGATGCTAAGCCCACGTGGGGTGCTAAGGGATTTCTTCCAGTACACTGGATTGTATACATAGGGTTTAGGGGGGTTGGGGGAAGGAAATGAATGGAAAACTATTACCACGCTCAGAATACATTTTTACCCAGGAATTATAGAATCATAGAGTTGGAAGGGGCCTATAAGGCCATCGAGTCCAACCTCTGCTCAATGCAGGAATCCACCTCTTAGCATCCTTGACAGATGGCTGTCCAGCTGCCTCTTGAAGGCCTCTAGTGTGGGAGAACCCATGACCTCCCCTAGGTCATGGGTTCCATTGTCGTACCACTCTAACAGGATGTTTTTCCTGATGTCCAGCCAGACTCTTGCTTCCTGTAACTTGAGCCCATTATTCCGCGTCTTGCACTCTGGGATGATCGAGAAGAGATCCTGGCCCTCCTCTGTGTGACAACCTTTCAAGTAGTTGAAGAGTGCTATCATGTCTCCCCTCAATCTTCTCTTCTCCAGGCTAAGCATGCCCGGTTCTTTCAGTCTCTCCTTATAAGGCTTTGTTTCCAGACCCCTGATCATCCTCGCTGCCTTCCTCTGAACCCCCTCTCCAGCTTGTCTGCATCCTTTTTGAAGGGTGGTGCCCAGAACTGGATGCAATATAACTGACCATGACATCATTCAAATTTTTAGAAACCATGTGTCTTGGGACTAAAATCTGACTTATTGCTACTTGAGGTTGATAAAAATTGATAATTCTTTTTAAGAATTTAAAAAGCATGGATTTTTAAAATTTTAAATCTGATTTTTAAAATTTAAATTAGATTTTGATTTTTTTAAAAAACAACTAGTGAAAAAAGAGCCTAGGGCAAACATATCATCATGAATACTAATTATACAACTTCTAATTATATTCTATGAATATATTAATAGCAGTTTATGGAGATAGGAGATAACCCATCTGGGCTGCAGGTGGTGTACATAAGTGTGTGCTTTCTCTTTCTCTCTCTCAAGACCTTGCTTCTCTCAAAGTGCAAAGAGGGAGAAGGCCAATTAATAGAGAATTTGGGGAGATGGGGGAGATCTGAACGAGGAAGTGTCTGGATCTAAATGCAAGGGATGGGGGAGGAGAATATAAAGTGAAACCAAAAGTGAACAGAACATCTCCATGCAGTCCTGACTCCTGAGGAAACTTCTGCAGCATGTCTCCTCCACTGCAGAAGGGAAATCCTTCGCCTAGCAGCAGCAGGCTACAAAGGAGACTCCCGTCTGGGAATATTTTCTTTCTGTACCTGCTGTGGTTGAAACTGCCTGGATTTTGTTTTTAAAGAACCTTGACACTTATCTAAAAACTGAAATAATTAACCCTTCAAAACAAATAATGTTGTTATTTGTTGAAGAAGGAAAGTAACCAGAAGAATAAACAATCTTATAAGTACAATTTAAAGGCCTGTTCGGTAGTGGTGATTCGGGCAGATCAATGACTTCGCAAATTCATTCTGCTTTAGTACTAAAATGACCAAATTATCATCCCATTTTTTGATGAAGATTCATTTGAAAACAATTCAGAATAATTGCTAGGTGCGCACCTACCTTCTAATGAAACCTACACCTCTGACTATGTATTAAAGTTACATTAAACAATAATGTACTTCTACTAAAAATGATTAAATAGAATATTCCTCACTCGTGATTTAAATCATTAAATTTGAGTCCTTCAGAGAAGCGATTCATGATTTAAATCAATTTGATTGAAATAAAATCAACCCTGTTGCTACTATGATTAAATGCTATTTTCTACATTATGTACCACTGCCACCATATTCACAATTTCCCAAACACAGGTGACTTACACAGGAGTAATCTGTTCTACTCATTCTTTGCTATTACTTGCAAAAATCATCTGAAAAAGACACTTAATGCAGCCTTCACTAACCTGTTGCCCTTCATATATGATTGACTACAACTCCCAGCATCATCTAGCCAGTATGGGAAGTGCTGGGGGTTGTAGTCCAACTCATCTGGGGAAGTCTGCCTTAATGCAAAACTCCAATATATGGAACTCAAAGTTCTGCAGCCATCAAAGGTGCCACCACAACCAACATCGCATGGGAAGGAATTATGTCTGACAAACAAGCAGAGGTTAAGAATCCCTCAAAAGTTGTTCAGACAAAACGTGTGACCCATTCTGTGAAAAACCGGAGATGGACTTGCCAATTTGGTTACACAAAAATAAGTCTTCATGGTACTAGAAGTATTTCCTAAAGGAGCTTTAATCTGGACATTCTTAGCATTACTTAATCATGTTTGCTGACATTAAAAAAAAAAAAAAACAATCCCAGAAACGGAAGGTTTCGGAGGAGAGATGCATTTGTGGAGCGAGCAAGGAACTTCCTCTTTACTGCTTAGTTGAGTGGCTTGATAACTCTACAAGTGAATGGTCTGATGTCCAAAACACAGACAAGCGAATGCCAGAGTAATTCTGCTAGTTTTTGTTTAAGATGCATCAAGTGTCTGTTGAAATGGATCCCAAGCCCCATACATGGAAGGTTGCCCCCAAAAAACGAATGCCCACACCCTGGGCAATGACACGTCTATAATATATCCACCAAGCCTCTGAAAAGGCGTATCCTGTATGAAACTTTGCAGCACAACCTTAAGCATGTTTACTCAGATTAAGTCCCATTGAATTAAATGGGGCTCCCTCCCCTCCCCCCTCCCTAGACATCCATGCATCTTCTTGGACCCACAGCAGAAGTAAACAGAATAAGAAAGCAGGCCTTGTGTGCAAAACTGTGGGTTCATTTGAGCATAGCAAGAACATTAAGATATTTCAGTCTCAATATACAGCTGGATGAAGAACTTCTGTTGTTGTTCCATTTGTGTGCTAATAAATGTTCACAAAATCTAATTTTGTTACGTTAGACTACATAGATCTGCGCAAAAAACAACAACCCCAGAGTGGCAGAAATAAATCAAGGCAGCCTGTCCCGTAAGACTGAGCTCCCGCCTGGAATGCCTTTCTTACATGATGTAATTTCACATCCATCAATCCCTTGTTACCCTAGCTCAGACTTCCCAACTCAGTGCCCTCCAGATGTGTTGGACTGCAACTCCCCAAATCCCCCAGCCAGCAGGGGGTTATGGGATTTGTAGTCCAACACATCTGGGGCACCAGGTTGGGGGGAGACTTCCTTACCTTCTCCCAACCTACTCCATATTGCGAGTTCTTTGACCCCCGACCCACACATATACGATGTATAAAGGAAACTAATGTCATAGGTAGCAAGATGAAAAACAAGATCCCACATCTTACATGAAGTTCTTGAACAGATGAGGAACGTTCTATGAAATGGAATTGCCAGTGTTTCACTTTGAAAGATCTGCTTTGCTCTTCCAAAGCAAATCAAATGTCAGAACACACATGGCAATGATCACAGACCAGATAAAGACCAAGCGCGATTTAAAAGAAGGAGCCTTGCCAAAACTGGGGAACTGTGGCGAATCTTTGGCATTGGGGATTCCGTATAATTAACCATTGTTAAGGAAAAAAAGTTTAATCTGAAAGAGAGATTCCAAATGAGTGGTTTTGGAGAATCCTCCTCCTCTCCCCCTCCCCATTTTTTACGGTGCTATGCAACACATCCTGGACTGTTTTAAGTTGCAGGCCATCAGCTGACATGGGAAACAATATCCTGCTTTGCAAATGAGCCCCTGCACAAATGCACACCCGATCTCCATTTCAAAGCCCCATCAAGTTCCTGTTCCAATAAGTTAATAGCAGACCAGGCAGCAACGCTAATTAAAGCCACATCTTTGAAATGTTTCAGGGAGACCCTGGAAGAAATTAAACATCTTTGAGAACTTTCATGCATTAAACATTTTCCTGAGCAGAGGTAGCTTTGTTCCGATTCCTAAATAATTTTTAAAACTGGGAGCTAAATACGGCAGCCCCTAATTGTTGTCAAAAGTAACGAGAACACACATTTTTCAGACAAGACTCAAAAAAACCTAATTGGAAAATGAAAACTTTGTTTAAGTAAGGAATTCCACTTGCATTAAAACAACATGCAAAAAAACAAAAGTTGTGTTTATGTGCTTTTTAAAATAAAAGTGTTCTACCTGGTTTAGCTTAGAAGGAACGATTGCAGAGAGGGAAGGAACAATCCCATCCTGTAGTCCAGTGGGTAGTCATAGAATCATAGAACAGTACAGTTGGAAGGGGCCTATAAGGCCATCGCGTCCAACCCCCTGCTCAGTAAAGGAATCCACCTTAAAGCATCCCTGACAGATGGTTGTCCAGCTGCCTCTTGAAGGCCTCCAGGGTGGGAGAGCCCACGACCTCCCTAGGTCATTGTCATGTTGCTCTAACAGTCAGGAAGTTTTTCCTGATGTCCAGCCGGAATCTGGCTTTCTGTAACTTGAGCCCATTATTCTGTGTCCTGCACTCTGGGATGATCGAGAAGAGATCCTGACCCTCTTCTGTGTGACAACCTTTCGAGTATCATGTCTCCCCTCAGTCTTCTCGTCTCCAGGCTAAACATGCCCGGTTCATTCAGTCTCTTCTCATAGGGCTTGGTTTCCTGACCCCTGACCATCCTTGTTGCCCTCCTCTGAACCCCCTCCAGCTTGTCTGCATCCTTCTTGAAGTGGGGTGCCTAGAACTGGACACAGTACTCAAGATGGGGCATGGAGTCCTGGGAACTGTGCCAGGGGTCATCATGTGCGTGAAAAGCAATTGACTAGCTGCACCTAGACAGCTGCAATTGACGTGTACACCGCAAAGTTGATGAAACAGCTCCTTTGATTGTTCCAGGGGTCAACATTAAAGAATAAGAGAGAGCTAGGTTCCTCTTTGGTTCTCCCACCTGTCCTAAATGACACAGATGTGCTGGCCATCTATCAGCTAGGCAATCCAACTGAGTTTTATTTCCACCCTAACATGTAACAAATCGCCACCAGAGAAGTCTGCTACCCAGGTTGCTTTGATACCACCGTGAATAATAAGGACCACAGCTGAAGATTTTGGCCAGAGGGGGAAGGTGTGGGGAGAGAGATGAGATCCTAGGGAAATTACTCTTGCCCAGGAAGTATGTAATACTGAAGTGAGAGCACAGTTCTGTAAAGATGTACAAGCAAAGGTTTCTCCTGTACCGTTTCATAGTTATAAAGGATGCAATTTCAAGAAATAAAATACACTGGCATAGAAGTAAATGGGAAGAAATAAGTTAGTTGTGCTTTGCTGATATAGCAAAGGAACAGCAGTTATGAAAAGGCAGAGTATGCTAAATACAGTTCATTCCATTTCAGAACTACGGCCAAAAATAATGAGAAAAAGATCATCTTGATAAGAGCCCCACCCCGCCCCCACCCCATGTGCAAATCAATATTTTATTTTAGGCAAACTGAGTGGTAGAAGAATTTATGGCTGTAATCCTATGCATATTTAGTCAGAAAAAAAGTCCTATAACTCCCAGCATGCTGGGAGCTGTAGGACTTTTTTCTGTCTAAACATGCATAGGATTGCACTTATAGGACATAAGATCTAAAGTAGCTAAAAGGGAAACAGGCATGGCAAAAAACTGCTGCTGCCAGGAGGAATACATTTACCTTTGTAACACACTCACACAGGAGAGCTCTTAAGGATGTGAAGCATGGTCCAGAGACAAACAGGGATGGAAGAGGTGATAAATGGTATTGGGAAAAATGTGTAAAGTCAGATGTCCAGAAACGAAAAACAAATGATTGAACAGTGAAAGGGGATTGATTCAATCAGCTACTAGACAGTTTTTTTTAACACACAGGGAGTACATAAAGCAGAAGAGCAAGATCTAATTATAATTACGTAGAACAATTTTTAAAAGGAAGAAAATAGGGTGGAAATATCCCCAAGGCCTGAAAAGTGTCGCACAGGATAGAAGACAGTGGGAAGTTACAGGCAAATCTACAGATTTAAAAGCACAAGGTAGACTAGTCCTTATTACTGTTGGCAATTAATGGTAGAGACCCAGAAACTGGAAAGGGACATGCTGTGAAGGACCTCCAACACCCCTCCAGGCTGACTTCCCCCTCTCCAGCAATTTCTAGTGCTGTGTGTATTCCATGCTAAAAACAGATGACATCTGCAGCCCGGCATTCCAAATTCTGCACCAAGCAAAGCTCAATTCTGCAACCTGTATAAATTCTGCAAATCGAGCAGACTTACTGAATCTTACTTTACTTTATTCTGACTTTGCTAATCCAAGTGAGGAGCAGGATGCCTATGTTGGGCGTTTAAACCCCCTCTCTGGGCCGGTTCGCACAATCAAAACAGCCCACTGTGGGTTGTTTAAGTCATGGTAGGCTGCAGTGCATGCTGGGCCACACTGGCTGGGTTTTGCATTTTTAACACCTGGCTACTGCTTGCATACATGCAAACCTTTCCATAACTCATGGTCTTCAGGTTCGCATGTGACAAGTCACTGCCAGGTGCTAAATATTCTAAACGGCCGCACGGCTGCCTGCGTGCCACGGAGGGCTGTTTGTGTGAATTGTGTCTGTAACTCTGCCACCCTGCAGGCTTCTGCATCATCTTTCAAGCACCAACATTTCTCTCAGCTTGCTGGTGGGCCCTAGCACACAACTTAAAATTAACTGGATCCAGGTTTTTAAAATCCTAAAATGTCTTGGAATTGCCCTATTCTACCAGAGAAGAAACACATCTTAGCCTCCTGGGATGTGGTGGAGTGTTGCTTTAATTGAATTCTAAATTTAAAAATACACCTTTAGGTTTGCTAACGTCTGCCCCAGACACCAGGAATCGGCCCATGATCTTCTCAAATGAGGAATATTTCCCCCTCCCCTGCGGAGATTACCGAGTCTCCCATAATTTTGCGCTTGCCATTTTGAAGTCAAAGTGAACATCAGCCTAGAAAGGAGGTTTTATCCAGCTGCCAGGAGTGATATTTACAAACACACCTTCCAAGAGACACAAAATGCCTTTCAACAGGGTGCTGGGTAAATAATCAGCGATGTATGAATTGACCCCTTACAAGACTCCAAAGCCATTTCTCTTTGAACCTAGGCAAAGCATGAAGGAAAAGCACACAACCAAAGCACCCCTAAGACATCTGGTCTTTTACAGCTCCATCATACCAAGTGATGGATCACACGAGACAAGCCCCCCCCCCCCAAATCAGTTCCACTCAAGACATATTTCTCTAGGCTCTGCCAGCAAAGGAAGTGTTTATTTTTATTTATTTATTTATTTATTTATTTATTTACTGCATTTCTATACCGCCCAATAGCTGAAGCTCTCTGGGCAGCATGTAACTAAGGTAATTGTTACATATGATTGTGGCCCCTATCCCACTAAACCATTATCTCTTTCAATGCAATCCATTAATAATAATAAAAAAAACACTGAACCTCCTATTGGGGAGGGAGACACAAGACAGAGAATAAAGTAATTAAAGGCGCAATCCTATGCATGTTTAGATAGAAAAAAGCCCTACAACTCCCAGCATGCCCTGTCCAGACGTGTTGGCTGGAACATGCTGGGAGCTGTAGGGCTTCTTTCTGTCTAAACATGCAGCTGTTGTACAGGTTATGAAAGAAAGGGTTGATGTAGGTAACTAGAATATATTGGAAGACAAAAAACACACTCCACAAAAGGAGACTATCAGATCTGAAGGGGGAGGGGCATTTTCAAATTTCTAGGTGATCTTCACCCTTCATTCTTTCGGAGGGAAAGTAGGATCATTCTTTTTTTGGGTGTCTCTCATCACACAAGGGCTCCTGGGCGCCTCCTTGGGGAAGTGTTGGGAAAGGCAAAACACGCCCCCTGGATATGAACCACACACATTGCTCAGGCCTCATTTCTGGGCCCGCCAACTATAAATCCCCAGAAATGAAAACAGCCACCTGCTTCTCTCCCCCAAATTAAGGCTCCCTCAAAGTCCCACGTCTAGCATAGACGTCTCAGAGGTCTTGCCAAGGAACACGGACATAAGCAGCTAAAAAAAATGGTGGGAAGAGACCATCTGGATCAAATGACCAGTGAAATACTTGTAAAAACCATAGGTCACCTAGCATTAGGCAGCATGTAACAAAAGGTAATTGTTGAAATAAATATATAAATCACAGTTACTTAACTGCTATGAAACCATTATGTTCTATCTATTATTTACAGCTAGAAATGTTAGCAAGAGACGGAATCGTTGTCCTGGCAAAGGGCCAGAAACACCAGACAGTGATAGATGCTATTTACAATGACACACACACGCCAGCTATAAAAAGACAGAAGTCCGTTTGAATGTGTTTCCAGTGGCAAGGAAATGGAGCAAGGTCCAAAGCTGAGCGAGTGCAGACACACATGCAAGGAAGCACCCACAGCTTCGGCAGGAAGCAGCCACATCTTCACCTTTTCAGCTAAATAAGGAGGATAAATAACAATCCCAAAAGGAATACCTGGAATATCTAACTACAGAAAAACAGAGTCTGTTGGCAATATTTGACCCGTCAGTGGACTGGCACCTCCACCTTTGCACCTAGATGCAACAGTAGTACTTTGGTCAATAAGCTTGGATAATTCAGGATTCAGATTTTCCATAAATGCACTCTTCCTATTTCACCTGCCTAGCCTGCAGGTGCTTTGAATCTGCCCAAATTAAAACTTAAATTAACATTTAATACTTCATAACAGTCAGGCTTTTTGTCTGTGAAAGGATTATGAAAAAACACCAGCAAGAAATCTCTAGACCAGCACAGCTTTGACTACTTTGAAAGCGGTGCTAAGATTTAGCAACGATCACAAACTTTTAATCCTGTATTATTGGGGATGGGGAAACGTGTGACCCTGCAGATGATGTTGGACTATAACTCCCATAATGCCTCATCATGGGCTATGCCGGCTGGGCTGATGGGAATGGCAATCCAGCTACATTCCCATCCCTGCTAGCATCAGAAGAACCATGCTGAATCACATCTGCTACAGTACTTTGTTCACAGTGGCCAGCCAGATATCTGTGGAAATCCCACAAAACTACCACATGAGAGCAATAGCAACCTCCCACTCATGTTCCCCAGCAACCAGCATACAAAGGACAAACTACCTCTGATATTGGAGATAGCACATAGTCATCAGGACTGGTAGCCAATGATAGTTTTATCCTCCAGGAATCTTCTTTTATGGCCATCCAAATTGGTGGCCATCAATACATCTCGTGGAAGCAATTCCATAGTTTAACTATGCACTATGTGAAGAAGTCCTTCCTTTTATCTGTATAACCATTCAGTTTCATGCCCCTTGATAATTTCCTGCACCTTTTCCAACTCTACAATATCCTTTTTGAAGTGTGGTGACCAGAGCTGTTTTCCAAGTGTGGTAGCACCTTAGATTTGTATAAAGCTAGGATGATATTAGCATTTATTTTAACTTCCTTTTCCAGTTACACCCAGTATGGAATTTGCCTTTTTCACATCAGTTGCACACAGGGTTAATATTTTCATCAGGCTGTCTACCACAGCCCAAATATCTATTTCTTGGTTAGTCACCACCAGCTCAGATCCCATAAGCATATACATGGGGTTTAAGATTATTATTTTTGTCTCAATGTGTATCACTTTACATTTATCCTTTTGGAGGTTTTCACAATCCATTTTTGTTTTAATCACCCTAAATAATTTGGTGTCATCAGTAAACTGAGCCACCTCAATGCTCACTCCTAATTTCAGATCATTTATGAAGAAGGTAATATTGATTTTCCCCCAGCAGAATGTGTCGTTCTATAGGCTTGATCACTTTGTATTTAATAATGCTTTCCAATTTACCTGGAACAGACATTAATCTAACCAATGCCTCTGCCCAGATCCCTTTTAAAAATGGTTTTATATTGACTACTCTCCAGTGCTCTGGTACAGAGGCTATCTTAGGGATGGAAGATCTGCTATTTCATATTTTGAGTTCTTTAAGAACTCTAGGATGGGTACCATCTGGACCCAGTGATTTTTTAACATTCAATTGGTCAATAAGGTCTAGAACCTCATGTCTTGTATAACTATTTGCCTCAGTTCCTTAGACTCCCTTCCTGAAAATACCAATTCAGGCATGGGTACTGCCAGTCAAAGGACTGTCTTCTGCAGTGAGGACAGACAAAAATAACTCATTTAATTTCTCTGCAGTATCCTCCTTTAGTATTCCTTTAATTCCACTGACAACCAATGGTCCAACAGCCTCAACTGGTTTTCTTCCTCTGACGTATTTAAAGAATGTTTTATTCTTGGCCTTGATGGTATTAGCAATATGCTCCTCAAAATACTTCTTTGCCTTCCTTACTGTCTGCTTGCATTTCCTCTGTGTACGTTTCTGTTCCTTATTATTCTCCGTTTGGGCAAGGCTTCCATTTTCTGACACTGCTCGTTAACCGAGCTGGTGACCTCTTGGACTTAGCGCTGCTTTCCTGACCTGCAATAGACATTCAAGCTGAACTTTTATTATTGTGGTTTTGAATAACCCCCAAGCATTTTGAAGAGTTTTAATCCACTTAACTCCCACTTTCAACTTCCTTTTTACGAGTTCCCTCATTTTAGAGAACTTTCTGCTTCTGAAGTCAAATGTGGCTGTTGGGGACTTCCTTCACAATTTCCCACTTAAATCTAAATTAAATGCGATAGCACTACAAACGCAGCTCCCCAGTTGGTTCAAACATCACTCCTACGTCGCGTTAGTGATCGCGTTCTCCAAGTGAGCAGCTATTCTTACTCAGCCAAATGAGCACCATCTACATACATGCAGGCAAGGTTGTGCAGTAGTACAAAGTACTCTACAAGAAAAATGAAACTCACGGGGAACCCAGCTACCAGGGAAAAGAAAACATGAAGGGGAAAAAAGGTCTTCTTTTTAGTAGTTGATGCTGCAGCCAGCATGGAGGGGACAGAAGGGAACATGCCTTTCTCTCAATTTGCTCCTGCTAAACCTCAAGAGGTGAGTTAGTAGCCCCAACAGTGCTCATGGGCTGGGGGAGTTACAACGGCTCCAAGCTGGAAAGGCACAATTTCAAGCTCCGTTTTAGATGGAGAAACTGTTCCCTCTTTCTCCTCCTCTGACAGAAAGCTGATTCAGCAGGCTGTGATTGTGTCCACGGAGCCCTCAACCGTTGCCCTTTCGTCCTCTAGCTTGGTCTTAATCCTGGCTATGTTTTTATTCTCTCCTTGAGTGGGTCACCCATAAGCCCATTTAGCCCAGCACTGGCTTTCCGTTAAGCCCACCTCAGCTCAGCGATCGCCTCTGAATCCATCGCCAACTGTACAGGAGCACCTGAAGAGCCACTTCAGCCTTTGGCAGAATCTGAAAGTAGAGCTTGGGCTGAAACGCCTCAGATGACCAAGAACAAAGAACTTTCAAACTGGACATCTCCATGAGAATTGGAGGTGGGGTGGCGAACTCCAGAACCAGATGGGAGGAATCAAGGAGAGTTATTCTGCCACTGTTTCCCCTGGAGCACCGTTCTAAGCGATGGAAAGTGGGTTGGCCATGGATTCCCTCCAAAGGGAACTTCCAGTTAGTCCTATGGCCAAGGGCCTGCTCCTCTTGTCTCTTGACTGGCCAATAAGGCCTCTCAGCGAGCCATTGCTGGCCCTGGGCTCACCAACTCCTGGTCTCTAGTTCTTGTGTGTGTTTTAGATATAGAAGCACTGGTCACCGACCGTGAAAGCAAACGGGCCCATGTCACGTCCCGCCTTCCACACGTCAAGTCAGCCTGGCTTGAGGGGAGCTTTTCATGCCAGGCTCCAAGAATCCAGCGCTCCACTCAGCAGTGGAAGTCAATTCAAATTGCAGACATTTTAGCTGTGTACAACTGCATGTGAATTGCTCCCCAGTGTTCAGAGCCCTGCAGTTTGGCCAGAACTTCAGTCAGGAACAGATCCTGGATCGCCACGGAGCAGATGCAAAGTGAGGGGCAAAGAAACAGCAGCAGGGGAACAGCTCTCATCTTTTCATGGACCTGAATCGCCTTCAGTCACTGTTTGCCAGGACACAGCCAACCTGTATCCAAAGTCCCAGCGTTAGGAGGAGAAACAGGACACAAGAGAAAAAGTGAGAGGCAGGAGACAGGTTAAGTCCTCCGTTTTAGCAGTGAACCAGCTCCTCACAGCACCCTAGATGTACAGCTCTAGTTCCAGCATAAGAGTTGAAGTTGTCACTAACCGCACGCCCAAAAGAGTGCAGGAGACCACATTGCTGCATGTGGGGAAAAGTGTTGTTCCATTGGCCTTTCTTTAACAGAAACAGCAGCACACAGAACAGGCAGACACAGAGAATGTGTGAATGGAGAAACACACCACTATAATGTCTACATGACACTTTAAATCCGTCCAGCCAGGGATGGGCACTTTGCGACTCTCCAGATAGTTTGGCCTACAACTCCCAACAGCTCTATCCTGCACAGTCAATGGTGGGAGGTGTAGAGCAACTTATTTGGAAGGATAGAAGTTGCCCAGCTCTATCCTAGGAAAAATCAGGCCAAAACTGAATGGAACCGTGTACGCTTCAGACAGCAAACAGCCCAAGGTCCCCTCTACAAGGATTCGCTTTTGCGCCCGGTTAGGCGATTATGCGCATAATCGCTGAAGCGCATTTACACCTAATACCTCTGCACGAGAGGCGGTGAGAGGCGGCGAAGCGCATTAACAGATGACCAAAATACGCTTTACAAGTAGTTAATGCGCATAAGCGCTTGTTCACATAGTCAAAATGCGCTTTAACAGCCGGAGCAAAATAAAACTCGCGATTTAACGCGCATTCGATAATGCGCATAATCGGAGAGATAACGCGCCTCTACGCCCGATTTGCACTCCGTTCTTGTAGAGGTAAATTTTTTTAAGCGCCTTGAAAGAGCTTTAAACCTCTCTTGTAGAGGCAGCCCAAATCTCGCAGATTTGTTCCACCACCAGGCGTTCGACAAAAACCTACATTTCCACGCGCTCTTCAATAAAAGTGGAAGCCAAGAGCTTTAGAAAGGTCTCACATATTTAGGAGCACTTGCAGCTCAAAAGTGTCATGAGGTGTCATCAGTGCCAAGGACAGACACAGCGATGAGGAAAACGTTTCACCCAGGGTAAAACTGACTCACCTCTTTTTACTATCCACACCTAGACAGCTGCAGACTGGGTTACAAACACTCCTGTGGTTTAATAGTTTTGCATAGATGAAAACCAGTGGGACGGCATTCGTTCAGCAGCCCTCCTGACTTATCTGTCAAGCGACGCCTCGCACAGTGAACCTGGCACGTCTCCAGGGGCCACAGAGCGGCAGCTGCTTGCTCCTCCATTGCAAGGCTAATGATGCTGAACTGGAATAGCAGTGCGTACGGTACAATCCAGCGGGAGTGCAAAACGCCTGCAGAATGCAGTATGGCGTGCAGAAATTTGCTTCCCTAGTAGTCTTTCATTGCTTTCTTTTAAGAAAGGGTATGTTTCTAGCCCTTAGGCTTGCAAGAAGATGCTTGGAACCACACAAGCAATGGCTGCTTGAATGCCCTAAGCCAAAAAAGATGGTGGTGAAGATTTCCAGTGATTCCAGGAAAGGGCTTCAGTACCTGGAATCATGCAAAAATACCCAGATTTGCCTCATGTGTGTAATTTATACATATTTGTTCCCTTAGTGCCAAGGGCACAATCAGGCTCCCGGCCGACCCAAGCCCTGTGGACATCTCTTCAGACAAGGAGGGTTTGGTCTCCTCCTCAAGCCCCACTCCCACAGCAGACGTGGGGCAACCTGAGGGCCCCCCACTGCAGGAATGCCTTGCCCAAATTCCCAAAGAACCCCTCAAGCCCCACCCTGATTCCTGCCAGGGTTCCTGACTCCCCTCCCATCCCATGGCTCTCCAGAATACCAACAGCCATGGACCAGGTGGGAGCACCAGAATACCTTTTTGCCCAGGGCTTCCACAGGAGCAGGCCCAGCTGTAACTGCCTGCAGGGAAGGCATCCATTTTCTCCAAGACCTTTGCTGGGTGATCAGCTCTTCAGGAGCTGCTTGCTCCAGACAGGCCCAGAGCCCTGCGACAGACTTCACTTTGGCCCCATGATATGGCTCTCACGGATTTGTTTTATTCTTCCCAGATGCCATTCAAGGTTTGAGGAACCACCTAGCCCACCAATGGCGTAAGCCCTAAGGGAGCAAATGCCGCCCCTTTGGGGAAGGCCAGAACACTGCCTTCCCTACACTGAAGATGGCCGGCTGCAGCTTCATGAGCCTCTGCATCAACCTTCGCCAACCTGGTGCCCTCCAGATGTGTGGGGCTATGACCTCTATCATCCCCTAGCCAGCACAACCATGGGCCATGCTAGCTGGGGATAATGTAGTCCCACACATCTGGAGGGAGGGAGGTTGGGGAAGGCTGACGTACATGCAGCAAGAAACCCACACGCAGGATCCCCACCCACGGCAGGCTGCCCCTACACAGGAGGAAGAGCCCTTGAGTTCTGAAGTGTGAAGCAAACATGTGCCACGCATCACACAAAAGCTGGAAGCCTCGATGTTCAGAGCGACAAGCGAACCGCTTTCCTCATTCAGCACTGAAATTCTGCTCCTCTGCAGGGTCTCCACAGCAGCTGCAGAACATCTTTCCCCAACTGCAACGCATCCTGAGGCTGCGGCTTGATTAGGAACAGACAGATCCAGTTTAGCAGAGATCCTGCCGCCTGGAAAGCAAGCTCTGCCTTTTGATCTCACCATCACTTGTGCCCGGTACATCCCTCCAAGGAAATCATCCTAACTATACACAGAAAACACACCAAGCCACGAAAACAGACACAGAGCCTCCCAATTTAGCTCGTGGTGGGCCCCAGTTCCGGGACGTGCCTCGGTTGAATGAGGCTTGCTGTTTCAATCGATTTCAGGGAGGTATTTGTTTGTGAACTGCAGATATTAAAGACATTTCTAAGCAATGTACAGAGAACACAATTGCCTTCCTGGGAATGCTAATAGCTCTGGGGTTAGGTGGAGGTTCGCCCTCCCATTCTTGGACAGTGCCACGGATGTGCCTTTGAGGGAAGGGCCCATAATGCTTCCCACTTGCAATCTCTGGCATCAGTGGAAGGAGCTCACGCAGCAGGGAGGGGAAAGACCGTGGGCCAACGCTTTGGAACAACCAAGTTGGCACCTAGCAGAAGCAAATAACTCCCCCCACCTGCCTAAAATATCTGAGCACCACTTCAAACACCACTGGATGCCCTGCACTGAAGGCTGCCAATTGTGGCTTCACAGGGAACTCCATGCGGCCAGGATCTCCCAGCACCTCCGGTGAAAAGGCTCTTTGGTGACTGCAGGTCTGGAAAAACGTTCCGTCCGATGAAGACGGCTCTGTCTGGCTGAACTACCAGCTCTTGCTTCTAGGAAGTCCTGGGCTTCCAGTTTCTCTGACTAAAGCCACGTGTGCAAAACACAGACTAGATAGGGCAGTTGACTTTCTGTGCTTAGGTGGTAGTTGAGTTCAGCCAAGGTAAGACAGAAAGTTTTGTAGGGCAAATAAAAATGTATGCTTTTAAAAAATCCAAACAATCAGTTAATTTTTTTTTAAATTAGATTCCCATCCCCTGCTCAGTAACTATCAATTCTTGCTTTGATCCATCGATCATGGTGTTTCGTTTTCATCTGCTACTTTGTTGTTTGTGAGGGCAAGGCTAGGCTAAACCAGAGCAAAACACAACTGAACAATACTGGAAAGGAAACAAGACAAAATTGTCCAGGGAGCGTCTTCCTGATTTCCCAAGCTACAATCCTATGCCCATTTATCTGGGAATAAACCCCACTGAACTCAATGGCCCTGTTCAGAAAACACCTTAAACCACGGCCTTAACCATATTCGTTAGAGGTTAGTAAAAACAACAACAACCACCACCACCTGCAAAGTGCTGGAATTTGTTTGGCAAGGATCAGGGCATTAAGAAGGAAGGACTACAGGTAGGCCAGCTTTCAGGGCCACTATTAGGAGTGGGCGAGGGAGGGGGCTGCCCCTGGCACCAAGTATAGGGGAGGATGCACTGAGGTTGCCAGCAGCCCGCAAGGCCCACTTTGCCACTTGCTTCTGCGTGTTGTGCAGACCGACCACACGAGCAAGCTTGTGCTTAAATCGCTGCCCTGCAGAAATGCACGGCACCAACAGCCTTGAACAACAAGGGGCCCTTGTTACGTGTGGCAAGGCCTCTTCCTTTATCATTAAGTAAAGACAAACAATCCGAATTAAAGGAGGAGCGTTCTGGCATCTCAGTTCAGATATACAGAAGTCTGAGCAGGTGAGTAGTGGATATTTTTTTAAATCAACAAGTGCTATGCACACAGAGTGCCACGAAAGGCAAGTCTGAAATCTTTTTAAATGACTTTTAAGAAAGAAAGAAGACATCTGGCCCCAGATGCAGAATGCAAAGAGGAGAAAGCCCTCTAGGAGTGCACATGCTTTCCAAGGGATGGGCACAAACCCCAGTATCCCCACCACTTTTGCTTCCTCACCCCCACCCCTTAAATGGACCTGGCTTTACAGCATCTTCCAAATCTTAGAAACACCCCACATTTCTATAATTCAACAACCTACCAAAATACCAACTAATCAACCCGAGGCTTCCTTCAGCCCAGTAGTTATGCACCTAAAATACCTGTCCATGAAAGCCAGGAGAGAGCTGGTCCAACATATCTTCCTGGGCAAGGCAAGCCTTGATCTCATGCTTGGCTGCAACTCTGAGCAGGATTGCAATGCTTCCTATGACCTTGGGGTAAGATGAGGAGGCACTCCTTCAGATATCCAGGGCCTTGACTATGCAGGGCTTTAAAAGCCAAGACCACCTCTCTCAATGGGGACGCACACAATCTCCAACGCAGCTTTTGATTTCCACAAGCCCATGCACAAAGCCAAAAGCCACGGCTGGCAAGATCTCAAGACGTTACATTTGACAACTTAATAGACTCACCGCTCAAGGCAGATGTTGTGTTCTCCAAGGCTTGGCACACTGCTAATAAAATACCTAGAGGAGGAAAAGACATCCAGGCGTGAAAATATGCAAATTGTTCATTTTCAAACAGATTATTTTAAAACTCTAGCTGTTTTTGAAGTCCCACCATGACAAATTTTCTAGAGTCCTTGGGTGGTGGTGGGTTTTTTAAAATCATTTTTAAAAGCTATTATTCATGTATACTTGCACTGCCAAGCCAACACACAATATTCGCGGCAATTAGAACTCAAATCTCATGTCTGGGGAGGTCAAAGAGGTGTAGAAGATTAAACATTGAAGGCTGTGACCCAATGCATACATGTTCTGGAGCAGCTTTCCCCAACCTGGCACCCTCCAGATGTGTTGGACTACAATACCCATCATCCTCCAGCTAGGTTGGGGAATGCTGTCTTGGATCAAGCTCCCTTGACCTTAGCAGTACTTCTGATTGGGCAGCATGGCTGAAGCAGAGGTCCTCCTTTGAAATGCTGGGGAAAAGTTACATGGAAATTCTGCACATGATCAAGTATGCCCCAAAGCCAAATAGTGGCTCTTATCATGAGCTGCTTCCTAGTGCAGAATTCATATGAACGAAACTTGATATATTTCTTCACAAGAGCATGCTAACAAAAGCCGGAACTACAAGGAGTCCAGCCGCTATTTCTCCAGGTTGAAGTCACATGAATGGAAGAGGAATACTTAACCCTTTGCCTCCGGCCACTTTTCTAGACTATGCTTACAACAGAAATGTGGCTCTGTAACCTCAGCTGGGGGTGTGGGATGGAGAGATTTGCAGGAGACAAATGCCATGGGGGGTGTTAGTTGCTGTTACCCACTGCTTCTCCTCTGCAAATCACTCCCTCCACCCACCTTGACAATTCACCTTTAAAAAGCAACAACATGGCTTCGAAGTCTCCCTGGAGGAATAGGTGAGACATGAATGTAACAAGTAAATAAATAGGTATGCCTGGTCTCTCAACACACACAGGCTCCATCTCTCCCCTTCATCCCTCCACAGACACTGACATCAATTAACAATATGCCTTATTGCTAACAAGTCACACAGTGGAGTTAGCTTCTCATTACTCGCTTTGCCAGGGGATACCACTGAGTCCGACTTCCCTGCTCAGTGTGAGAATCGGGCTGAAGGTATCCCTGACAGATGGCTGCACAATCTATATCTGAATGCCTCCAGTGACAGAGTAGATTTTGCTAAAGGTGCCCATTGCAGGGGAGCATAGGGGGCTAACCTGCTCAAAATAGCCCCAGGGATGGCAGCAGCTCAGATCCCGACCGCTACAAGGCAGCCCTTGGCTGAGCCAAACGAAGACCCATAAATATGCCAACAGCATCTCCAGGCGCGATGGGAAAGCTTTGGAAATACTTTCAGCATACTTGCAGCGACCTCATCCTTGGGACGAGTGCCCACCATGAATCAAGCTGGGGGCACAGATCACTGCATCCCCTCAAAAGAGGCACCTCCCCAGCTCAGCCAGACTTTAGCACCTGCAGAAGATAAACACAAAACTCATTCGGTCAACTGGGAATTCTGAGTTGCTAAAAGTTTCAGCCCGCTCTGTCCGAAGCCACGGCCTTTGGGGGACTTGAAGGCACAGAAATGTCTGGCATGAACTTCCGACGGAGTCTTGAAACCCTGGACTATTAAAAAAAAAGTTTTTCGCACACAGCAACTTACGTAGTGAAGGAAAGAGGGGCGCAGAGCCTGATTTAACGCACAAATGAATCCTGCTGAGAATGTCAGCTGCTCCCCAACGTCTCTGGCACAGAGAGCTATTTTGTCTACTAATGCCACTTCAATTAATTTATCTGGGTGTTGTACAATACAACTAAAATATAAACACAAAATCGTGGAAACAACGTTACGACATAAAACCAACAGACATGCCAATGTAAGATGGATGCAAAAACGAAAACCACAAACAGGCACGAAAGTCGAAACCATACCACTGGGTCTAAAATAGTGGATTTTAACACACTTTAAAAGCTTGGGATAAAGACAAGTCTTAGCACGGTGCCCCCAAAAAAAGATAGTCATGTGGGAACCAGGCAAGCTTCCTTTGGGAGGGCATTAGAGAGTCGGGGGGCCACCACCAAAAAGCCTCTCCCTCTTGTTGCCATGCTAGGGAAGGCTGGGATCCAGGGCCAGATCAGCCCTCAAGAACTCTCCCCTACCCTGCTGTCATCTCCTCACCCTGCCTGTGTGTGTGTGCAGCACACACACACCTCTGCTACTAGGAGCATTGCTTTCCCACCTCTTCCCCTTGCCTGTTGCAGGGGAAGCTTCCATAACCAGTGAGCTCCAATGCCAGCATCCCCCCAGCCCTCGCTGCTCTGCCCATCAGCCTTATGATGAAGGCAACACAGCCAGGACTGGGAGCAAGGGGCCTCTGGCTAATACAGGAGGGGTGTTAGGGTCGGAGGTCAAAGGATAGGTGAACCCACCCACAAGTCTAAGCAAATAACACTGCCCTGGGAAAGTAGGAAGCCTCAGTTCCTTCCATGGAAGACGAAACTGCTGATCTTTGCCTACCACATGTGAAAAGTATGTCACATCAGCTTGGGGTGTTTCCTTACGCCACCCCACGCCTACTTGATGATAAAAGAAGTCAGAGTGTGAACTTTTCGGGGAGAGGAAGGAAGCGAGAGAAAAGGCATGCAATACGTCTGCAGCCAACATTGGCTTGTTCTGGCTACCTACGTGGACACCCACAGCCCAAGAAGATAAAAGTGCTGGTATTAACATTCAAAGCCCTAAACGGCTTGGGGCCAGGTTATCTGAAGGAATACCTCCTCCCATATGTACCTGCCTGGACCCTTAGATCATCCTCGGGGGTCCTTCTCCATGAGCCCCTGCCAAAGGCTGTGGAATGAGTTCCCCAGAGAGGTTTGCCTGGCATCTACATTATACCCCTTTAGACGCCAGGTGAAGACCTTTTTATTTTCAGTGCTTTAACAGTTCTTCAGTTTGGTTTTTAACCTTGCTGTTTAAATTTGTATTTTAAATCCCTATCAATTTCCGCATGGCTGCTTGGTTTTTATCCTGGTTGTGCTTTTATACTGTATTTTAAATTATGTGTTTATACTGTCGTTGTTTTATATTTTGAATAGTTTTTACGGTTTTAATTTTTGTAAACTGCCCAGAGAGCCTCGGCTTTGGGCAGTACAGAAATGCAGTAAATAAATAAATAATAAATAAAAGGGCTTCTACAAAACCAGCTACTTCAAGAGCAGAATTAAGGAGAGACATTTATTCTGGACCAATGGAACTAAGATGTATCACTTGGCCTGGAGATGTATCTGGGGGGACCTGATCATGCTGTTATGGGGCACAGAAGAGTTCTCCCATTTTCCCCACTGCCCTGGGATTCCCAGTCCTACCTCCAGATTTCAGGCCCATACACATCCTGCAAAGAAAAAGAAAACCCACAGGGACTGGGAGTGGCCTGCAACAACTCCTCAGAAACTACAACATTTCATGAGATCGTACGCACACAGTTTGTTCCACTGAACTTAATGGAGCACAGATAGGTTTGGTTTGCATGCAGCGTACAATAAACAATAAGTAGCAGAGAACCAGTTTGCATACCAGCCGATTTGAGTAAGCTCCTCAATCCCTACGTACCACACACAAGGGAACATAATTCAAAGCAGAAGTCGGACCCGGGACGGGAAGCACCACCACAACAGAAGCAAGACTGCAGGGAAGGAGTCCTGGCAAGAGCACAAAAGAGGAGGGATGTTGAGCATGCACAGGGCTTCCGGGCACAAGCCGGCTTCGTTTCCCAGCTTGATTCAGAGGAAGTTCGCACCAGCTGTTCCAAGGTAGAGGGATACCAGGCAAACCGGCAAAAGATAATCCCACCAGCATTTCTGTCCCATTTAAAGAGCCAAACAGAAAACCTTCACAGCAGCCGAGAAATCCCCGTTATCTAAATTCTTGAATAGCAGGAAAAAGTATTTTGCTCAAGACACATCGTAACTATCCAAATTATCCGGACAAGGCCAGAGCCTACATCTGTGCCAGTCATAAGCAAACAGGGAAGAGCACAATGATGCCCATCTTTCCTCCACTCCCCCAAGGCCTCCTGTGCTCATTTCAATACCGCAAAGTGGCTTTGCATGTTGCTGTTGCGGCATCTTTCAAACTGGGCTGTGTTTACACCATGTTAAGAGTTCCACAGCAAGAAGAGTCAAATCCTGCAATCAGTTTAAGTTGCACACACACACACACACACACACACTGAGCAAATGTCCTGATCGTACAAAACACTGTGCAATTTTACTGTCCTAGTTTGCATCGCATATTCTGCTTCTTAGTCAAGGGGAGGGCGAAAGAGCCATGCAGGGACTGGAACACACATAATGCTGGAAATCACATCCAGCCATCCTTCTCACTTACGAGTTTTCAGCAGGCACATTTGCAAACCCCAAGGAATGGGAAAGTTTGATTTTATTTCAAAGGAAGCTGAGATTCTGGCCACAGAATTCAACTTCACGAAAACTTTATTGATTGTGCTTTCTACTCTCTTTGAGAAATGCACAGGACACACAGCGCATGATCCTGGCAGCTGCTATCACAATATGCTGCGTTGCTGATCCCGTACCGTGTCCTGGTGGTCTGGTCACAACTTGTGTTGTTGTGACAGCATTACAGTTTCGTTTTCCAGCCAGTGGGGCAGAGGATAAACAGTAGTCCTCCGGATGTTATTGAACTCCAACTCCCATCAGCCCCAGCCAGCATGATCAGTGACCAGCGATGATGGGAAATGTAGGCCAACATTTGGAGGATCACCGTTCCTGCTGTAAAGACTCTCTCTGAGGAGGACAAGCCAGGGTAAGTGGGATGGGGCGGAGAAGAGAATGATGTGAAGACCTAAAGGTGGCGAGATTCAGTCTAATGGGGGAAGGGGGTCCATCCTCCATCCCAGAGAGGAGGAACATCCAGGCTGGGGAGGTCCCCCATCCATTCTGCAGAACCCCCTTGGGTTCTCAGTGGGAGGAGGGGGCTTGGGATTAAAGATAACAATGAGGGGGAGAATTCCTCTGTGCAGGGAATTGGAGATCATAATACAGTGTGGAATCACAGATCAGAGGTAACAGTGGGGATATGGGGGGGGGGGGCGGCTCAGTGGGAACTGGAAGGAGGAGCTCCTCCCAGCACCAGCAGAGTCATGCATGGTCCACCTTTCACTGCCCCTGATGTCCATCCCCTCCTGTCAAAATTCAGACTGTAAGCTGCTTGGAGCAAGGACCTGTCTTTTTCCTTAGTGTTACCTCTTTAAAACACCATGTGCTACAAGCATACTACATAGCACAGCAATCACAAACATTCAAGCACATTCACTAATTAGAGAAGTGCATCCGTGCATGATGGATATTTGCATGCAAATCGATGTACAGGATCTCTGTGAGATAAATGTCAGAAGACACTTCCAATAGGAAGCAGATGATGCATTTCCAAAATCTTTGAGAAGGTGTGCTCCCGAACCCTTGCCCTAAACACAACATGTACACATTGCTCATTCTCTGTCTCCCGAGAGCTGCTTATGGAATGAAACAACACATTCCCCTTCCTTCAGAGAATTGTGGAACAGCAGCACACCCTTATCAGCTAAAAATACTGCCGCTTGCCCGAAACATGACATCAATTGAGTCAAATCACATCAAACCTATTAAGAGAACTTTGTTCCAACATTTTTCACCACACAGTGACAACGTGGTTGAAAAGATGGCACTGAATCCAACCTGAAGGAAATCCTCTTGGCCTACAACATCTAGGCAACTTAGAAACCTTCATTGCGACCCAAGGAACGTAAGAAAATTAAGAAGCAGGGTGTGCTTTTTTGACAATCTGAGCTCTCATGTCGAGGAGGACAAGCCTCAAGATGGAAGACAGATGCCACTCAATACGTAGGCAGTTTCTAATGCTGGAGACAAAAGGAACTTCCCAGCGATACCTGCTAGCCAGTGCTGGAAACAGAATGCTAGCCAGCCAGACTTTGTCATTATTATTATTATTATTATTATTATTATTATTATTATTAAAATTAACCCAGAGAGCAATTCTATGGCCCCTGGAGAGTGTTCCAGGTTGCACTGGGTTCTTCAGAGGGGGGACTCCGGAATCCAATCCCCATATGTTAACCATCCCAAAGTACAGAAGAGCATTTACCCTTGCTCGCTTTAATGTGTTGCCATCAGTACTACTAGATGGACGGTTTAGTAAAATCCCGGTTACTGATCAGATATGTCCTTGTGGCACCGGAACAATAGAATCTGTCCAACATGTCCTTTTGCATTGCAACATGTACAAGGAATGCAGAAAGAAATTCATTTTTCCATTATTAAGAGCCTCTTCTGGAAGCAACCCCACAACTTTGGTATTAAATCATTTAAGGGATGTGTCCTCCTGTATTACTGAAAGGGTCTCTAATTTTTTTATCACAACAATGCAAATTAGGGGGGAAAATGTTGCAATCCTCCTGAGAGAAGGAAGTCTATAAAGCTGTATTTTATTTTCATGTCACTTTTTAACTATCTTTTTGTATGTTTTATATTGACTTTGCTGGTCTGTGACCATAATAAATAATTGATTGATTGAATCCCCACCCCTCACAACCACCATAGAAAGAACCGTGACACCTGCCCTACAAAGGGCAGAAGTGGTCTCAGAGGACCTCAGAAAGGTCTCAAATGGGGCGGGGAGGAGAGAGGACGGATTAGGATATGAGAAACCCCATGGCCTCTCCAGCCCCTGCCAGTGGGCCCTCTCTAGATGGGCTCAGAGGCCAGATCTTCTCCACCACAAGGGGACCCACGGCAACCAGAAGATTTGAATTCCTGGTAGGATTATTCAGAAGAGCAGGATGCACCATGATATTCCGTTACCAAGATCAGGGCCAGATCTACACCAAGGAGGATATGACACTTTGAAAATGGGCTCGAACAGTTGTCACTACTGCTACAAACCTTTTTAAAGCAGTAGTGTAGAGCCTGCCCAGGTCAGGATTTGCTCATAAAAACCAAAAGAGCTCACTCTGAAATACTTTAGCTCTGAGTCAGATGGCTTGCAAAAAATCAGAAGAATGAGGAAGGGCACCGCCAACATAGATTGAGATTCATGAGCTGCCTTTCAAAACACAGTATTTTTCTCAGAACACTCTGATCTTTGGGGGGGACAAAGAAACAGCAGGTTTAAGTAGTATTGCCCAGATCCCAGTCTCCTTCAAGTGGTGGGATGTGCAATCTCCTGCCCTATATTGCCTACGAGGGGGGGGGATTCCAAGAGGAGCACCAGCGTTGGAGTAACTGGGTGTCCCTCCCCACTTCACATTTTCATACACGGCCAGTTGGCAGCCAGGTTCTCAAGTGCATCAGCATCTCTTTACTCAACAAGCAAAACTGGCAAGTTTCGGTAGCATGAGGGAATTTCATGCCAAGAGAAACCCAACAACAAAGGGTGGAGCTGGTCTGTGCAGATCTGCTGGGAACAGCGGAGTGAGCAAGAGGAAAACACAATACATTCAACATTGTTTTAGCTGCCCTTTTCCCCCACAGGTTCTCACAAAAATGTGCTTGAGTTACAACTTTTCCTTACAGCAGGGCATTCCATGGCTTTTAAACACAGGAACCATTCCTGATTTCAGGTGGCATTTTTTTAATGTAACCTGCCTCGCACGTTCTGGTAAAGAAAAGTGGGGACGGACCTTCAAATGAGACAACTGAAGAATTTCATTCTTAAAAAGAAAAAGGAATCTAGCACAATAAAGTCAAATTGCTCCATTTCCCTCTAGCTCATTTCACGTTTCTAAGAAGATTCACACAGTTAAGTCGACGCCTTTAGAGATTCCTTTGCATTTTGACATTGTTGCAGACCCCCCTCCCATTTTTATTTTTTTTAAAAAAGTGAGATGTTTTCCTCCATTAGCCATGGAAGTCGCCATATCGACTGAGATCTCAGGTCATACCTTTGTGGTATTTGGCAGTGGTCATTATAAGAACTTTGGAGCCAAAAACTCATTCCTGAGGATTCCCCCCCCCCCCCCTTGGTGCTGTAATAGAGCCCAGGCTCACAGGGACATAGCACAGCACCTGCGCTCAGACTTCCTTATTTGCTCCGAATGCAGCTGCAATCCTCACAGGAGCTGGATGACTGAAATGAATTTCCCCAGCACCAATATATTATTCCCTGAATAGGGTGACCAGATAAAATCCAGGTCAGGGCTCATGTAACTTTAACAGTTGTAGAGAAAAGGGAATTTCAGCCAGTGTCATTTGCATGCAATTAGTTCCTGGTGAAATGCCCTCTTCATCACAACAGTTAAAGTTGCAGGGGGCCTGCCTTCTTTTGTATATGGTCACTCTAGTATAGTGCCTGCAACTTTAACTGTTGTGATGAAGAGGGAATTTCACCAGGAACTAATTGCAAACAAATGACACTGGCTGAAATTCCCTTTTCTCTACAACTGTTAAAGTTACATGAGCCCTGACCTGGATTTTATCTGGTTACCCTATCCCTGAAGTCATGCAAAGTCTGTGGGGGTGGCTTGGCTTGGAATGGGCAATGAAGACCATGATCTAGACAAAGTTCTGCTCCTGGTGGAGTTAAAACTGCGTTGTTGATACGGATCCACAGAGCTGTCTGCACTTGGGGGGCGTGGCTAAGGAGACGGTCATGATGAGTGTCTCCACTTCAACATTTGCCACCCCCACACCACTACTCTTCCCTCCTTGTACGCTCTGTCAGAGACATTATCAATCTTTGAAAGCCACTCTGAGAGTCTCTCTCATCTGAAAATTGGGGGAAAGACGCTGTGAATAATAAAGAAAACCAAACCAAGAACGTTCAGCAGGCTTTCATAACTAACTCGTCCGCTGCTGGCATTTTCACCAAATGTTTTAGGCCAGCATGCATGCCTCTTTTAACTTTTAATTACATGGACCATACTATTGTGAAACTGCGACCAAACCGCCATTTCCATTAGTATGATAATTTTGAAGTTTTCCTCATCTTGCCAGGAAAAAAACAAGTTAGGAATAGGATGTGCTGGTCTTTTGGCCTCAGCTACTGTTTTCCTGGGAAATTTCCAACTCCAAAACAGAAGGCAAAGTTGCTTTCGTGCAATTCCTTTGATCAAGCTCTCCCTGAACTCTCAGCCCTTTCCCTGCACAGGTTTTCCTTCAACAGGTGTGTCAGGAAGCTATTCATTGGGTTGAACACAGAACACAATGGATTGTGAATGGGACATTGCAGCAGTCTAATCTACTGATCAATATATTCCTTTGGCTGGGCCAGGCTCACTCCATGTTTTGCCCTTGGGCTGCGATTGCCTGCAGAGATTATGGGTCTCTCCTCACTTCCCATTTTGTTTTTTCAACACATTTTAGGTCCCCTCTACAAGGATTCGCTTTTGCGCCTGGTTAGGCGATTATGCGCATAATCGCTGAAGCGCATTTACGCCTAATACCTCTGCACGAGAGGCGGCGAGAAGCGGCAAAGCGCATTAAGGGATGTCCAAAATGCGCTTTACAAGTAGTTAATGCGCATAAGCGCTTGTTCACATAGGCAAAATGCGCTTTAACGGCCGGAGCAAAATAAAACTCGCTGTTTAATGCGCATTCGATAATGCACATAACGCGCCTCTACGCCCGATTTGTGCTCCGTTCTTGTAGAGGTAAAAAATTTAAAGCGCCTTGAAAGAGCATTAAACCTCTCATGTAGAAGCAGCCTTAGAGAATCAGCCAGAACAAGGATGTCAGAAGACACAATCCTTTGTAACACTGATCTGTGTAATTTTTAACATATACACCCAAAATCTTTTACATGTATATCTTTTACATGCATGTGTTAACACCACAAGAGCTGTTTCACACAACCCCAGGTGTGTCATCAAACAACACACACCACATGCATCTTTTAGGCATATACCTAAAAACCCACAGCAGCCTCAAATACACACACTGTGCACCAGTTTGTTTCAACCTGATGCTCTCCAAATGTGTTGGACTACAACTCCAAGAATTGAAGCTGGCGAAGGCTGCTGAACATACACAGTGGCTCAATTCGGACGACGCGTTAAGCAACGGGTGTTAAGTTAAACAACCGTCAGTGGGTTAACCGAACGTGTTGTCCGAATTCAGCCACTTGAGGTGCGTGGGTTAAACAACTGAGATGAGTACGTTAACACAAAAGACCATAAAGGAGAGCGGCAAGAGCAGCAGAAAGCGGACGGGAGCTCAGGCGCGGATGAAATGGAGCGCTGGTTTTGCCGCCATAACAACCAGGATGCCCGCCTCCCCCACCAGGCAGCCGGCACGGAGCTCAAAAAGGAGCCGGCTCCTGCAAGCACTCACACAGGGTGCCCAGTCAGCTACCCAAACGGACAGGGAAGCGCACCAGAACGGAGCCAAGGCAAAGGGGGGGAGGGGGAGATGGAATACGCAACAACCCCAGGCGCCCAGGAACAAGGGGTAGCCCCCCCACCCCAACAGGGAGGACGACACCCCATCCAGAGTTGACCCCCACCGCAACGCCACTCCCACCCTCGCATCACCCAGAAGGACGAGAGCAGGGGAAGCAGCGTCCAGATAGCTCCCCCCCCATTCACCCAACACAGCTGGACAGCGAGCGTAGGCGAAGCCTATCCCCAAGACTCTAGAAATGCCTAGGCAATTGGTGCCCGTGGGCGACAGCCAGCCGCCTGCGGATGTTGTAGAAAACCAACAAAGGCATGCACAACAATCCCAAGGACACAAAGAGGCCCCGGCCACCACAGACAACAACGCCTACGCACAGGGCACATTCACAGCAAGCACTAGAGCCCACCAGCACCCACCGACACACACATCCACACGGGACTGGGAAAGGCAGCCCAAGGCACACACCACCCTCACCACCGAACCACACACCCATTGGCAACATGGAGCCAGAGGGAGAGGGGCCAAGGGACGATCCGGCCGAGGACTCCAGCTCACATTCCCCTGAAGAGGGGAGCAGCCAGGACCCCCAGGAAAGACACAGAGCACTGCGGTGGTCCGAGGAGGAGATCAGCCACTTCATAGAGCTCTGGGGTAGCCCGGAAGCCAGGAGGATCATGGCCACTGCCAGGCACGATAAGTTCTACCCCTGGCTAGCCAAGAAAATGCAGGAACGGGGATACGACCGCAATGGAAAGCAATGCAAGGACAAGCTCCACGGACTCAAGAGGAAGTTCAAGGAGGTTGTCACTCACAATAAAAGAACCGGCGCCCAGCCATGCACCATGCCCTTCTACGACAAACTGTCTCGCCTGCTGTTGGAGCGTCACGACGTCGTCCCAGGGCACACGGTGGGCAGCGGGGTCGCCACCAACGAGCCTCCGTGCACGTGTCAACAAGCATGGCTGGACCAGGGGGCGTAATGGGAAGAGGGCCCCACAGCACAGAAACAGGAGCCCCGGGCAAGGCCAGTCGACCCACAGCCAACACCCCCCGCCAAGGCCGTCCCGAAACCATCATCCGCACCCCCTGCCAAGGCCGCCCCGAAACCATCATCCGCACCCCCTGCCAAGGCTGCCCCGAAACCATCATCCGCACCCCCTGCCAAGAAAGTTGCGAGGGCAGCATCCGCACCCCCTGCCAAGGCCGCCCCGAAAGCAGCATCCACATCCCCTGCCAAGGCCGCCCCGAAAGCAGCATCAGCACCCCCTGCCAAGAAAGCTGCGAGGGCAGCAGCTGAAGCATGTCCAGCCAAGGCGAGGCCGATGAGCCGGCCCGCAGCATCCCAAAGTCCATCGGTGCTTGCAAGGCCGCCACCCGTGCCGCCCAGGACAGCCACCGCCTCAAGGAGCATCACTCCCACGCCAGCCTCCTCCAGCAGCAGCAGCCCCACGGCTTCCTACGCCTCATCTGCGTGGACATGCAGGTAGAGGACCCCGCACCTGCCCCCCTGGTGCCAGAGACCCAGCAGGGAGAGGAAGAGCCAGGGCCGTCCCGTACGCGGGACACTCTCGCGAAGGGGAGTGTGGCTGCCACCGTAGAGCGAGTGGCATGGCCAGTGCCAGCACCACGCACGCGGCTAGGGTCCTCGAAACACACAACTATGGTGCAGGGAATACCGCACGGGATCCTGGATGTCGTGACGGAGACGGGGCCTGTGTCCCAGGAGGAACAGGACGAAATGGAGCTGCTCGTGGAACAACAGGTGGGCGATGTGCTCGAGCCTGAACTGTCGCCGTCCCAGGAAGAGCTGCTGCATATTGATACGCAGGCCTCCGACGAAACGTACGTGGAGATGGAGGCGGAGGCGCCGTCGGAAGTGGAGCTCGAGGCTGGGGAGGCCGTGCTGGAGCGGGAGATCGAGGGGTCCCCACAGCTGGAGGACGAGCCGATGGAGGGAGAGCCCCCCCAGAGGAGGAGCCGCCGCCACCGCACGTAGGCAAGCCCGGTGAGGTTGAGGCCGAAGAAGCCCGTCCCCTGACCAACGCGCAGAGGTGTGTCCGGATGCGCAACAGGCGCAGGGCAGACCGGCTGCAGGTGGCGAGGGAGTTGGTCTCTGTCACGGAGACAACTGGGGAGCGCATCCACGACCTGTTCACACGCATGGTGGCCGAGGAGGAGGCCAGGCACACCAAGGAGTGCGCCCTCACTGTGTGGGCCACACGCACAGCCGCACAAGCCGTGGAGGAGTGCGCCCAAGCCACATGGGAGGCGGGGAGGGATGTGCGTATAGGTCTGGAGCGCCATGTCACTGGCATGACCGAGGCCATGGCCGCCACCGATGCCATCATCGACCAAGGCATGCGGGAGCGCACAGCAGCCATTGACCGCCAAACCGAGGTGCTCAGGGAGCTCGCCCAATCCTTCCGTGGAGCCTACCATGGGCCACCGCAGCCTGCGCCCTACATGGGGCCGTACGGATACATGGCGCCACCGCAGCAACAGCAGTACATGCCCCCACCGATGGCTGCACCGTATCGGGTCCCACGGTCGGCGGCGTCAGCAGCAGGTACCTCAGGGAAGGCAGGGGGGGCGGCCGGAGGGCACGTGCACTGGAGCATAGGCGGCCATCCAAAGAGGAGCCGCGCCATCCCACCTGACACCGACGACGAGGGAGAGGAGGAGGGGGGCGAGGATGCAGAGGAGGCAGAGGAGGAGGAGGAGGAGGGGGTGGAAAGGCCCACTCAGGACGACATGGCCTAAGGCGAGGTCGTCCTACGAGCCCCTAGACCCATCCCCCATAGAACCATAGGGACGTGCAGTTGTATACTCTCCCGCACCCCTATACGCGATAGGACCCCGTTAGATACGCGTCCCTCTGGCCGCCGCCGCCACCCTCAACCCAGTCTAGACACTCAAGGCTATGTCCATCAGCATCCCAATGCAACAATGTTGCACGCGCTGGATGCCTCTCGTTCCCGGCCCTATCTTCTCTCATTGCAGCCAGAACCAGGCGTGATGGCAACACCCTACGGGTCCGACGGCCACCAAGCAGGGCGCATTGTCCGACGCCGAAGGGCCCTTCGGTGCGGAGGTTGGTAACTGGGCTGGTGGGTGGAATGCATTGGTGTTAGTGTGGCCTCCGTGTCACTGATGGCTCTCCCCCTCCTCTCCCCCCTTCTGTTCTCACCTCCCAGTGAAACTGCGCTCCCTCCGCCATGCCATCCGTAGAAGGCGGAGGGCCCAAAAGGCACGCCGTCTCCACGCTCTGGAGGTGGTCCTGGGAGAAATAATACGTCGCATTCGATGTCTGGAACGAAGCGTCCAGTGCCATCGCCGTCCGAACCACGGCCAGCCGTAGGGTTGTGTGGCAGCTTGGAGGCTCACGCCCATCCCCCCTAGTCGCAGCGTAGTAACGGCCTGCTCTGCCTATTCCCCATCACGCGCCCCACTCCGGCCGCTTCCTGTCACTCCCCTCAGCCTTGCAGTTGCGCTTTAGCCTAAACAAATCCTCCTGCCCTCCCATTCCCACACTAACGATGTTGACGGTCCCATGCTCCACCTCTAGGCCCACCTCCCTCCACCCTCCTGCTCCGTCTCGCCCACCGCTCCTCCCGTCCTGCCCGCCCCCTCTCCGGCCCGCCCAGCATTTGCAAGGATGTCCTGGAGGGAGCTCGCAACAGCCTGCTTGCAAGGAGCAATCCAGGCGGTCACGCAAAACCACGGCGACGCCGACGAGGAGGACCTATTCCGTGCCCGCCTATGCTGGCTAGGTGGGGCCATGCCCGCGAAGCCAGTGTTCGGGACGGAGACCTTCCACTGGCCGCTCGGAGCGAGGAGGCTGTGCCTTGTCTCCGGGCCACCATCCTGCCACTGGTTCGTCCCCGTGCGGCATCCACATTGCTCGCGGAGAAGTTGGCCGAAGGCGCGGCCGAAGGAGCCCTGCACCGCGCCCCTCCCCTCTCGACGTCGGCCGAGCGTGAAAGCGTGCGCCGCTGGGTGCTCCCCCGGACGGACGCCGTGTGGCATGAGATGCAGGACTGGGACGACGAGCGCTTCCGAGGTGTTGGCGGCCGAGGTGACCCCTGTCGTACAGCGGGAGCGTACAAATATACGCAGATGTATTCCAGTCTCCCGTCGCCTCGGCCTCACACTGTACAAGCTGGCGTTCAACGTGGGCTACTTTGCCCCTGTCGACCATCTTCGGGGTGGGCATGTCTACCGCGTGTGAAATCTTCCGTGAGACGGTGAGCGTGCTGAACGAGCTGTACCTGGCCGACGTCATCCGGGTGGGGGACAAGAAGGAGAACATGCGAGGCTTCCGTGCCCTGGGTTTCCCACGGGCGGTGGGGGCGATGGACTCGATCCACGTGCGCATCCTGGCCCCGCCCACCCATGGCGAGGAGTACTTCAACTGCAAGCATTTCTACAGCATGGTTCTGCAGGCAGTTGTGGATGCCAAGGGCTGCTTCCTGGACGTGTATGCGGGCGTGTCTGGGTGGAGCCACGACACAGCTGTCTTCTGGAACTCCCCCCTGGCTGCCAAGCTGACATCGGGGCGCTTCCTGAAGTCCGCTCCCGTTTCCGTGTGTGGCCGTGAGGTGGGTCCGCTCCTCCTACCCGACCAGGCCTTCGCCCTGCAGCCGTGGCTGATGGCCCCATGCCGCTACCCGCGCACCAACGTGCAGCGTAAATACAACTACTACCATTGCCATGCCCGCCTGCCCGTGGAGCGTGCCTTTGGGCGTCTGAAGGAGCTCTGGCGCTCCCTGTTCAGTTTGTTGGACTTGCAGGCCGACATCATTCCAGACGTGATGGTGTGCTGCTGCATCCTGCACAACATCTGCGAGTCCCATGGGGACGTGTTACTGGCCGAGCACCCCGACCTCCCCCAGACAGGCAAGGACGCCGACGCCATCGCTGTGGATGGGCGTGACATCGAGCCTTTGCCGGGGCCAGAGAACCCCGTTGGGGAGCGTCGTGCCCATGCGGAGGCATCCTGGGTGCGAGAGAGCATCAGTGCCTGGATCTGGCTGCGCTACCCTGACCCCATGTGAGCGTCGGCTGTGTGCTCCCATCTGTGGACTGGCATCTCTCCCTGGCATGCCGCCCCTCTCCACCTCGTCCCCTTGGCACGTTCCGTGCTTGGCTCCCTGGGGGTGTTGGTTCAGCTGTCCCCTCTTCACCGTTGTGCCTTCCAGCCGCCTTCTCCTCCCTTCCCGGAGGCGCCTGTCCTTTCTGTGGGCTCTGCCCTGGCATACTGGTGCCCATGTGCCGTCTTGCCCATGTCTGCCTTCCCTGCTGAATAAAGTTTTCCAAACCACCCCACTCTTGCCTTCTTTCCTGTGCGTGCGAGGGACGCTCTAGGAGGGAGTGGGGGGGCCTGGGGGCTGGGGGCCGTGGGTCTTCCTGGCGACTGCCAGGTCCCCCGTGTAGGGTGGGTGGTGGGTGGCTCCCTGGGGCATGGGTGCCAACGTTGGAATTGCAGCGCTGAGCGCGGGGTGCGGGTGTTGTATTGGTGCTGCTGTTGCTCCTGGCAGGCTCTTTGCCCGAGGCTGCTGAGTTCCGCCCCATGACTGAGGCAGCCAATGGGGTTTGGGAGGCATGTCCTGCATCATCCAAGATGGCGGCGCCCATGGATTTCGGCCCCACTGCTTGCTGGGATACCTGCTGGAGGACTGCCGGAGTTCGGTAAGTGGGGAAAATGGCGGCTGGGCTGTCCATCAAAACCGAGTACGTTATTAACCACCAGGGTGGTTAACTTAACTTTGCATCCCCTGCTGCAGCGTGTCGTCCGAATTGAGGCCACCTTTTTAACACACCGTCAGTGGGTTAAGTCCTCTCAATTGATTAACGTGTCGTCCGAATTGAGCCACTCTGGTCAGCTCAGTAGGGCCCTGCTTTAATCGTCCCAGCTCTTTTGCAGAGTAATTGTATAATATACCTATTTTCAAAGCACATTAAGCCCAGTACATTCCTAGGCGTACTCCTATAAGTCTAAAGAGCAAGTGTGGTGCATCTGGGCTTGTTGCGGTGCTAACGTAGGAAGTGGCCCTTAGTTTCAACTGACTTTATAATAAGGGAGTTGTACACCAAAACATTATCAAGAGAACTATAAGGGAGGTTGCTATCAAAAAGGATTTAAACTCTGTTTATATATCCCCATGTGCACCATTATATTTTAAACTCAGAGGCTTGTGATTGTGCAGATTACTTTAATAGCTTGACATTTGTACAACTCCGGAAAGCTTTCACAGAGTTAAGGTTAAATATGATGGACACTACTTATAGGGATGGGAGGCACAGGGACAACCCAATAAACGAGCGTACTTGTATTTGTGGTTGCCCTGAGCCAGAGGATCTTATCCATTATATTCTTTACTATCCCCTATACAATGACCCAAGGGAACAATTTGTGACACCCTTAATTGGAAACTACTTTTGCCAGAGCCCACAGGAAGTGATCTTTTACCTCCTAGCGGACATGGATAAATATGTGACTTGGCGTGAAGCTCTGTTTGCCACAGCTGCCAAAAAGATTAGGAAAAAATACATAACAGAGATAGCCACTAATTGTAAAGGAGATGACTGCATTTGACCATGTCCCATTTATATTACATCACTGACAGATGACCTATGACATACCAGTCTATATTTTTTTATTTTTATGTACTATATGCATTATGTCTATATACATAATGAATAACCTTTGTGTGTGCTTTTTAAATTATTATTATTTATTTTTATTTTTTGTGATTATACTGTTATTGTTTGTTTTATGCAAAAGCCATTGGCCAAAAGCAATAAACTTGGCTGACTGACAGGGAAGGGTTACAAAAACTTAGATATACTTCCCCACTTGATGCACAGAAAGGGGAGGGTGTCATTTAACAGCCTTCCCCAACCTGGAGCCCTGTGGATGTGTTGGTCTGCAACTCCCATCATTCCAGGCCAACATGGCCAACAGCTACCAGGTGGGGGGAGGCTGTCTTTGAACCTAGCAATAATCACTTCTTAGTAGTAGGTACCTGCTCTTCTAAGCAGGGTACAAAGGGAATCACAATGCCTAACCCAACGTTTTCAGGATCAGTCTAATGCAGGGGTGGACAACTAGTTGCCCTCCGGATGTTTCAGCCTAGAACTCCCATCAGCCCTAGGCTGCATAGTCAATGGTAATGGATTGTGGGAATTTTGGGGCAAAACATCTGGAGGGCCACAAGCTGCCCACCCCTATCTGTCTAACCAGTAAAATAAAGGAGTTCAAAATGCTTGTGGTTTCTTTCAACAAAATGTACTTATTTCACAACCTCTTACACTGTAACGAAGACCATTTAAACCATCATCTGCCTCCTCAGACAGGTTCATCAAGCGATGGACTGGCAAATGGGAATAGGACACAATTCTCATGGGACACAATTCCCGCATCACCTCAAACACAGCTCAGTCAAGTCTCTTCACACATCCAGATGCCAATCCTCAAATGAAGAGAATCAAGTCGCATGTAAGAACATCGGAAAGCAACTGTTAATGCACCCAAACATTCTTTGAAGTCTGGATCTTTACAAACTTTGCTTTCATCGAATTTAGCTTTTCCCCAAACTCGTGGAGAAAAATACAGAAGCGGGACACAACGCCCCATCTCCTGAGGCAGCTCCATCACATAGAGTGGGATATGTGGTCAGTATCCAAGAGGGAAGCAACCTCTAGCACAATGCCAACAGCATACACCCGCGTGATGGAGCTTCCCCAGAAAACAGGTATCAGCTTGATGGGGCTTCCGCAGGAGACATTATCCTGCTGGATTGTACCCATAAGTTTTACTTTGCTCAGTAGGTATGAGAAGTTGTGCAGAACTTCTTTATATAACTTGATTACTTGTTCAATGTGTGAACTGACTCCTTTGTATCTTTGCCGTGATACAAGGCATTATGAAAGTTCTGTCTGCAGCATTTGATCTGTGATGGCACGTTCACACATGAAGGAACCACTTGATGCTGCACTCATCAAGCACGTGCGAACCACCTGTAGGAGAAACGGACATCAGGACTGGTACCACCAGTGAGAATTTGCTCTGTCTTTAATACAGACTCTATATCAAGGATCAGCGACTTGTAGGTCTCCAGATGTTGTTGGACTGCAATTTCCATCAGCCTTAGCCAGCAATGCCGATGGTAAGGGCTAATGGGACTTGCAATCCAACATCTTCTGGAGGGCCACAAGTTCCTGTTCTACATAGTGGGTCACACAGAAACAGGACAAAAAATTGCAAGGCATTCTGAAACTTCTTAGGCACAAGTTGGAAGTTTGCATCCTGATGCTAAACCTGTTTACTCAAGAAGTAATTCCCACTTAATTCAATGGCACTTAGGAAGTAAGCAGTCTTGATAACTCTGTATTAGGGAAGCATGTATTATAACTTAACGGAAACGCCTTGGGGAAAGGACTAGTTTAATTGTACTTATGTTATTCTAGGGTGCCATGAACAAGGAGGGGCACCATTTCAGTGACTCAGCGCAGTTCTATTTTGCTTGCAAGCTCTTAAAGGTAGCAAATTGTATGCTGGGGAAATCCTAAGGTTCATTGACAAGAAGATCTGTAGCAGCAGATAAAGAGCCCCTAAAAGACAGCATTGCCTATCACATTACATCGGATGTGATACAGGGTGCATGTTCAGCTGGTATAGGGCAGCCCTTCCCAACCGGATGGCCTCCAGATGTGATGTTGATCATCAAAGTTGCCCTCCAGGTTTGTAGGGATGCACCAAGCCGAGGAAGGCTGGTATACGGCAACACAGAGACCCCATAGATTTGCCCAGCATTCCATATGAACCAAGGCAGGATCTACAGCACTGCTTTAAAACAGTTTATAACAGTAGTGATACACTACTGAGGCCTAGGACACAGAGCTCCATATACAGTTTTCAACCCGTTTTCAAAATGTCATATCCTGCTTGGTGTAGATCTGGCCCAAGTCTACAGGTGCAACCTTTTTGGGTTGCAGGCACATTTGGCAATTTGATAAACTGTCCCGGGCACCACCAAAAAATGGCTTTCATGGGAGGCGTGGTTAGCTACAAAGGACAAGTAAGCTGCCGCTCCTTTGAATCCACAGTTTTCTGCATCAACAGGAACCTATCTCACAGAAGGCAAACCCTTCCTCTCTCCCACTCTCTGCCAGCCAATTTATTCTTGCCCAATCTCTTTTTCTCTCACCACCCATAGACACTCTCTCTCTAGGGCCAGGCTGAGAAACTTGTAGCCCCCCAGAAGTTTTGGCCTAAGGCTCCCATCCGCCCCAGCCAGTAGAGCCAATGGTGAGGGATGATGGGAGTTGTAGTACAAAACATATGAAGGTCAAAGTTGCCCACCCTTCAGGGCCCAGATCGGGGGGACACAACCTCTTTCACCCAAAGGCTAAATTCCATTTCAGAGGGCCACATTCCACTGGTGGGCGTGGCCTGGTGGGCGTGGCCAAAGCCAAAAGGGGCATGGCCAGAATATCAAAGATACCAGCATACTTTGGCTTAAAGTTCTTCCTGCTAGTCCCAAAGCCTCAAGAGAAGCATTTCAACCTCTTAAAAATGAGGGAAAGCTGCAAAAAAGCTGGGAAACCAGCAAACGATCAATGGTCAGGGGGGAAGGGGGGCCCCAGCCTTCTGGGGATGCCCAGAGGGACAGACTGAGGTTCTGCACCCTTGGCCTGGATTGAACATGACCCAGGACAGTCCAACTTTCCCTGGAGCTCAAACGTTTTGAGAACCACTGCTTTAAGGAATGTGAACACTGGCTCATATGCCGGTAGAAAGGGACTGATAAAATGCAGAACAATCTTAAAATGATTGAATTAGGATGCAATCCATGCATACCGGGAGTTGCAGGATTTACTGTTGTCTAAGCATAAACACGATGAGCGCCCTTAGATGTTTGGGCTCCTGCCCTCGATAATTAACAGAGCTGTTGGATTTCAAGAACAGAAGCCTGGAGTTTCAGAATACAGAAGAGGAAAATAATTCTCAGGAGAGCAAGAAAAGTTTCTTTGTGTGTGTGGTGGGGGGAAGATTGAGGTTTATGGATTGTACTCCATGTTAAAGCCATGATCTTTATATCCAGAAAGCCTCTTGCTACCAACGTCCCATAATAGAAAGCCATCCTATCCTGGGTTACTAAAAGTCTGAGCAAGTTTTTGGATATACCAACGAAACATTTAACATCTGTATGCTTTTAACCTGGAAGATAATACACTTTCACCCAAGCTTTTAATCTGTTGTTAAAACTCTCTTGCCCGCTTATGCCTCTGAAATGACATGTGACACCTTGCTGAGAATTCTCCCCTCCTCATTCTTGGAAGGATCACCTTGGCTCCCAGGGCCCGATTCCAAATCCAGCAGCTTAACGTTACTGATGAAAGCAGAAGCCAAGACTTCTCCCTGTCTCCACCCTCTTTGGTCATGTCTCCTTTCAATCTATCGTTTCTGCCACTGATTCTTAAGAGGATGGAGTCAGAAGCAGGCAACTGAAGCACTTTTTTCGCTTTTCGGATCATGGACGGAGAGGGAATGCTGAGCTCTCTCTGTTAGGTTACTTGAGCCGCCCGGTAGGCTGGAATATTGTTTATTCAGTTTGCTTTACAAGTTATAATCTTATGTCCGTAGAGGAGTTTGTACCCGTCAGACTTGTTCTGCCACAACATCTCACACAACAGTGCAATCTCACACCTGTGAATGTATGTAGCTTTTTAAATGTGGCGCGACAGCCTCCACATTGTTTGTTAAATCCCCCAAAGCAGCATCTCTGTCATTATCCTGCTATTTCACATTTTAAAAAAGGGTTACTAATTACCCAGCACAAAAACAGCCCTAGTCCATACTGTATGCTCAGTATTCTTTCTTGCTGTGCAATTAAAAGGACACTCACAGGCAAGCAAAGTCACCCTACCAGGCATTTGTCTTTTTAAAAACATCTGTTTACAAGAAGAGAGGCAGAAAATATCACAAGGGTCAAAATACACTCCAGCATCTATTGTTCAATCACCAAAGCAAACCTCATGAGAAACAGGAGGAGGAATAGCAGGGAAGGCAGATAAGAAAATGCTCATACAAGCAGAGAGAGGGAGGGGGGGCAGAGAGGGAGCCTGCAAAGTGTATTCCAATTGTTACATTTCAGCAAGTTATATTCTGGGAAGAGGCAGGATAGTTGGTACCTTCCAACTTTTTTTTTAAGTAGTTAGTCCTCAGCAAGTACCACCTGCCTTCAGGCTGGCATAGTCCTCAACAAGGCAGTTTATTCCCGTCCCTTCCTTGTTTTCTGCTAGGTTACCCTCGACTATTTTAACCCTTTCTTCCCCTTCTCTAACGCTTGAAGAATAAGAGGGGTCTAGTTGGTAGTAAACATTTAGCGGCAGCGGCACAGGGCACCGGGATGCAATCGCAGCTCCCAGCAGGCAGGGCAGAGGAGCAAAGAAGGAGGGAGAGAGACGCTTCCACCCGAAGCCCGCTCGCCTGGAAGCAAAGCCCCTGAGCTCGCTCGGGGGGGGCGCTCAGAAGTTCCACTTGTTCGGCCGGATCGTCCCGATAGTCGCCCTAACGCCGTCAGGTGGGCAGTGCGCGACGCACGCGCGCCTCGTCGGACCGAAGCGCTGTCGGACGCGGAGGGGCTTACTCTCGAGTAGGCGCAGCTAGAAGCGAAGCCCCGGCGCGCTCCACAGCGCTGGCGCCCTACCAAGCGCCTTGGAGATCTCGGCGGCGCGGTGCGCCCCTACCTGGCGCTTTGATGGAGACCGGGAGGGGGGGGCCTCCGGAGATCCCCGCTCTGGGAAGGAGCGCTAGGGGGCGAGGGAGGGAAGGGGGGCCGGAGGGCGGCAGGATGGACGGGAGGGAAGGCAGGAGCGGCGGGCCGCCAGCCGGGGCAGAGCGCGCAGCACTTACCGAACGTGAGCAGGGCGACTTCGGCACAAGCGGCCGCGCTGACCATTTTGCCGCCCGGCGGAGGGCGCTGCTGGCCGGAGGCGGCGGGGCTGGGCCGGGCCGGGAACGCGCTCACCTCCGCCCGCCTTGTCCCCGAGCGGCGCCGGGCATGCCCGACCCGGGAGCGCAGAAGGGACTGCTGTCGCCCCGGAGTTCGCGCGCGAAGGGGGAGAAGGCGACGAGGGGCTCGCCGCCGGCGATGCTCGAGAGGCGGCCGCGGACTTCGACTCCGTCGGCGTCGCCCTCTGGGTCGCTGCTTTTCCCGAGCAGCTCAAGCGGGCGGGCGCGTCCGTCTTGCTCGGCGCCGGGCTCCAGGCTACCGCAAGGTGCGCTGCGTGGCCCAGAGTGGCCGAGGCGGGGAAGCGCGCCGCCGCCGCCGCCTCCTCCCCTTTCTCCCACGCCCCCCGGGCTGGTTGGCTGGCTCGGGCGAGGCGCCGCCGAGGAAGCGCCGGGCGGAGCTCCGGCCCGGAGAGGCCCCACCACGTGCGCCGCCGCCGCCGCCGCCGCCTTCGCGCCCAGGACGCGCTTCGAGGAGCGGAGGGACTTCCCGGCCGGCTCCGGCCGGCCGGGCCTCGCGCGCGCGCGCGCGCTGGCAATCCCAGTCTTCCGACCCCAAAAGTTTCAGGTGCTTCGAGGCGCGGCGCAGGATGGGCAAGGCGCGCGCGAGGGCTCGGCCGGGGCGGCTGCTGCCCTGCCCGTGCGCAACGCGTTTCAGCAATACGAGCAATTGAAAGCCACCACGCAAACTCTGCGTAACCCTGGAGAATTCAGCTCTCGAAGGGTGATCAAGAGAGAACCGCCGGATGCGGCGGCGGTCCTGGCCCTCACCTATGGGACAAGCCCTTAGGGGCTTCGGAAGCGCTATCCCACAGCCCCCACTCCACCCCAGGCGTCTCTTCCCGGGGCTAAGCAGAGCCTATCTACACTACAGCTTTAAAACGTTTTTGAGAACTGTTGGGGCCCAGGACACACTCCATGTACAGTTTTACCTTTAAAGCCCTACATGGTTTGGGTCGAGCGGGATCGCCTTCTCCCGTATAATCCGCCCCGCACACTCAGGTCCTCTGGGAAGAATTTACTCAAATCAGCCAGAACTAGGCTGATGAGTGTTACCCAGAGGACCTACCGCTCCCAGACTGTGGAATGGTCTGCTGGAAGAGATTAGACAAATTTGCAGTCTTCATGAATTTAAGAGAGTCATGAAGACTGCTCTCTTCCAGCAGGCCTATCCAGTTGAATTTTAAGATGTTTTTAATGATGTATTGGTATTTATTTGTTTTTAATATTTCAACTATTTGTGATTTTTGTGTTTTATATTTGTTGTTGTTCCCCGCCTCGATCCAGAGGGAGAGGCGGGTTATAAATAATAATAATAATAATAATTATTATTATTTTCAAAGCATTTTCAAAGTGTTGTATCCTGCGTGTGTAGATGGGCTCCAAGTCCCTTCTGGCTTCCCCGGCAGGACTCGATGAGGCCACCAGGTGCTTTTGCTTGAATTTCTCTGCTTCTGTGTACATTCCTTCCCTACATAGTGCAACTCCTCCCTCCCCTTTTTCTATGGCTTCTGTTCACTCGGGACAAGTTACAGCCTTCACTTGCTGTGTTTCGATCATGGGAATCATCCCAGCAAAGTATTTTTATTTGTTTCTTAGGGAACCTCTAGACGGACTGTTTCCGTCGATATGGCTTCGCACTGGCAGCATTTTGGCTACATGACGCAGCGGCCAGTACGAAGTCATCTAGGAGCAAATGCCCTTTGCTCCGATTGTAAAAAGTCGGCCATTTAGTGCTACTTTTTTGGAGCGGAGCAGGCAGCCCAAGGAAAGGGGGTGGAGCAGTGAGCCGTAAGCTCGCTGCAACGCCTCCGCTGTCCTCTCCCGCCCATTTTTATTTTAAAAACAAAACAAAAAAAGAACTTGCCTTACCAGCAGGAGCCGATGCTCCCAGCCACCCCTCCAGCTGCCGTCCACGTGGCGGTGCTGGCAGCTCGAGGAAAAGCCGGCATAGCGCCCCTCACATGTAGAGGGGCGTCTGGGAGCGCAAACACACCTTTACACTTATAAGCCACCCAATAAACCGGGTTTTCCGGGGTGAGGGGTGTTGGAAAGGTCAATAAATGAAATACATCAAATACTAAACAAGAAAGGATCATCAAAAGCAGCACAAACAAAAACCTGTGGAAAGCACAGCCCTGGATGAACCATGAAGCCATAGAAGCCTGTGCTTAGGGCACCAAGGGAAGGGAAGGGGGCACCACAGAGTACCGGTCCCATAGCTGCAGCCATCTCATTTTAAGGAATATATAAATATAATAAAAAACAGTTTAAATTTAATATCATTATGTGTTCTGGCGTGGGGGATGATGGCCTTGAAGAAAATTGAGTTTTTAATGTCTGATTTCACCTCCAGCACTTATGGAGTCTGAATGTCTTGCCAGCTAAGCAATGGAAGGGCCAAGGGGGCACCATGATTGGGCTGTGCTTAGGGCATCGGCTGGCCTTAATCTGGCCCTGGGAAAGCATCAATTTATGGGCGGGGGCGGAACCAGGAGCCTCCAATGCGGTTGGTTATTCCTGAGCCAATGGCAACCATCTCTACGGCATCCATCAAGTGCCATAGTCTCCATGGGCTCTCCAGGAGCCACTTGGCCCCACACACCCACTCACCTCTCTGGGAGCCCTTGACCCGTTAAACTAAGGCCCCTCTTGCCCACCACGATAAAGCCCATGCCCCCCTCTTGTCGCAGCAAAGCAATCCAAAGGTCTGAAAAGGCCTTTGGAAAGCCAACGGCCATTGTTTTCAATTTGTCTTTAGTTCTGGTTCCATGTCAAACGATTTCTTGGTTCACTGACATTTCAATTTCGACCTGGTGTTTTAAGTGTTAATTAACCATTTACCTATTTAATACACCTTAATTCATTACTCACAAATCTCAGCTCCTACGGAACCCCCTCCTCCCCCCTTGACAGAACCTGACGTGCGCTGGGTGTACTGTTGGATGGGCAGCCTTGTTTCAGTCTCTCCTGTCACCCCTTTTGCTGTCATGAGTGACAAGGTTGGGCAAGATGTTTGCTTGCTGTTGCTTTTCTCTGTTTTCTGTGCAAACTGTGAAAAGGAAGGGCCTGTCTGTGGCAGCAGGCAGGACTTCCGAGATGGTGTAAGATTTTGTCACTCAGGTACATTTCTCCAAATACTAGTCGTGGGTTTTGTCATTCTTTAAGCAATGTGCCTTCCCTGGTATCTGTATGCCTCACCATTGCGTCATTAGAAGCAAGACAGAGCACTTTTATTCCACCATGGCCGCCTAAAGGACCATACCATTTCCCAGTCCTCCCAGTTCTCTAGGTGAAATGTACCTGCTTCTCTTGGGGAGGGCCACACGTAGTGGGATTTTTATTTATTTTTTGCAGAAGCCAGAAATGGAAAGTCAGAAAGTGTATGTGATGATCAACCAACCAGAATGACTTAGATCCTGTGTATATTTCTGTCCAAGCACAACAGTGGGGGGAGGGAATTGTGGCACATTAGCCAAACTGCATATTGAGACAAATTAAGAGTAGGACCACAACAAACCTAAATTAATTTACACCACAATCCTATGCGTGTTTGCTCCTGAGCAAGTCCTATTGATTTCAGTGGGACTTACTCTCAAGTAAGAATTGCAGCTTTAATCAATTCAAAAGCTAAAGTTTTAGCTGATTTTAATTTGACAGGGCTTTAAATTAAGAACCATACTTCAGGGGCGTATTACTGTACACAGGATTGAAAAGGGATATTAACAACTGAGGGGGGGGGAGCTTTTATCTGCGAGTCAAAGGTTGGGTGTCTGCGGCCCTCCAGATGTTAAGACTACAACTTCCATCATCCCTTGCCATTTGCCATGCTGACTGAGCCTGATGGGAGTTGGAATCCAACAACATGGGGGGGGGGGCGATGTATTTTCCATCCCTGCATAAATGATGGAGTTGCTGTTGGAATCGCCAGCAGGAATGGGCAACTTGTGGCCTTAGAGATGTTTTGGCTGAGAGCTGCTACCTGCCCTGGCCGGCATAGGCGTGCGCAAGGGGTGTGCCGGGTGTGTCCAGGCATACCCTAATGTCTCAAGCAATAAGTGCTGAATTGAGGGGGTCATTGAGTAGGGATCCAGAGGGGGATCCAGACAGAGTGGGAACGGCCCTCCGGCTGCTCCGCTGCCACGCTGAAGAACTGCTGTCTCCAAGAGAGCATCATTGCTCCCGGCAGCAGGAATGAAAAGGTCGGTGTCCCCCCAACACCCCACCAATGCTGGGCCTTCAGGGGTGCCTCCTCATTCTCCCCCCCACACCTGCAATGGCCCTCCCATGGTCAGGCAAGCCAAACGCAGAGTAGGGCTTCAGTGTCTACAGTGCTTAATAAATAAATGAATAAAAATTAAATCCTTTATAAATGAGCATTCAATAAATGTTCATCTTTTAAAAATGAAATGTGCTGTGCACACCTATGCTGGCCAGCATAGCCAATAGTGGGGGATGATGGGAGTTGTAGGCCAAAACATCTGGAGGGCCAGAAGTTGCCAATCCCTGCACTATAGGAGCCAATCAAACCAAAAAGACATCTAGTAATAATCCCATGTTGGAGTCACAGCAGCAGAACAAAAACTATTTCTGGAGCTCACAACTCCAGAGGGCCCTATTAACTTCCCTCTTAAGTATCCTTGATTGTCAAGGAGCCTCTGCCAATTCTTTGGATTACAGCTAGCTGCTTCAAGCTTCCTTAAAGCATAAGCAAAACATCTGGCCAGGAGAATGCTAGTGGCAGGTGGCCAGCTGTCTGACTACCAGCTGAAGAAATTGTCTTGATATCCAGAAAGGCAAATTTAATTCACTAATTTCTTTCCAAACCAGGGTTGTCAACATTTCAACTGGCTTCTGTATCTGTATCTTTTCTTAACTGCTGATTTAGCAACAGTCCAAGGCAGCAGCTGAAAGCTTCCCCTGCTGAGTTCTGCAGATTGCTAAATTAAAGGAAAGAGAGCAGGCCAGGCATTTTGTTCCCGGTCAGCTGGCAACCCTATTGCAGCCCACTCCCACATGCTGATGACTGTGATATTTATTTATATCAATGAAAGGGCCTTCCCTTATAACCAGCTTCCCACTCCTTGCCTGAGTCATTTATAAGATCAATTGCTACATCCCGGAGGATGGACATTTGACAATCTGGGTGATTCAGAATTTGACACCAGAGGGGAGAAAGGAGGATATTTCTTTAACAATCAGATGTGATTGGGGGGGGGGGGGGGCGGCGGTTAAACCCAAACCAATCCAGACTTGTCAGTGTTAAACAGCTTTTGATAGGATAAGATTGCCTTATGTGTTTTACAAATCACCACATGCAAAGGAAGGCAGAGCTGGTTGTGCCTGGACTTCTAGCAGACCTCTGCAGGTGAGAGAACCTCAGCAGGTGTGGCTTTTCTCACCTCAGCAAGAGAAACAGGCATCCCTTAGAATTTCTATTGGATCTTATTCTCCACTTCAGCAAATGTCATGGCAGTTCATTTCTAATCTTATTTGCAAGGACTAGTTTCTTTTTTTAAAAGGTATTGAAACATGCAAAAAAAAAAAAAAAAATCATGACAACTGACCTGAATTTCTCCTTCAAACTCTAGATGTGCAGGGGTTGACTACTGTTTTTAAGCAGAAACAGCGAACAGCATTCTGCACGTACTTAAATGTTCTCCTTTATATATTCTTTCATATTTTCTCGGTGCAATTCAGCAGGTTGGAATCTTGATCCTGCTCATTGGTGTTTTGCTTGTTTACTTACAGTTAATTTCACAAGGATAGGGCAGGAAACAAAATGTGTTACCAGTTACTCTGTTTTCTTCGCAAGGCTGTTCTTAGAAGACTTGAACCCAGGACTGGCCTAAGATCTCTTGCTACATGAAAATATGAATGCCCCCATCCCCAGACACCAATTAAGAGGGGCCCAATCTACTGGGAGGTTCTTCTGCACAAACCTTATTTAAATTAATAAGGAATTAGTCAGCTTCATTTCTGGGTGGTTTGTGTCAACTTTTTCTGTCTCCTGTAACACCTACACTTCTACAGACTGGTCCTACTATAACTCCATGGACTAAACACTTAAAAATAACAGGAAATCCTGAAACAAATTCATATATTGAATTCTGGAAGATACATAACCCTGCTTAAATTACAACTGAATTCCTTAGATCATCCAGTGGACTCAGCGGTTTTACATAGCATCAGGCTCCTAGTCCTTGACATTAGATGCAAGCCTAAACACTCTTTACTGGGAACACAGTTGCATTCAGTTGAATGAATCTCACTTCCAAGTATATCTGTTTAGGATCCAAGGGTAAAAGTGTTTTATTATTTATTTATATAGTGCCATATTTCTATATGGCGCTCTGAAGAATTTTGTAAACAACACCACAATGAGAGACTGGTCCATTGCACCAAGGAGCTCCCCCCCTTTTTTAATGTTCTCTTAACAACAACAACAACCCCCCCCCACACACACACACAACTAGACACAGTACACTTTAATCTGCAACAAGTATAATATTCTAGTGCGGCAATGAAAGAATCCATCATACATCCTGAATGCAAGTGCAGCTCAAACAAGGGGCCACTGTGTTTTGATCCAACAGAAAATGTTTCAGCCATGTGTTTACTTTGGATTAGGAATGTGAGGGCTTGGGATAAGCCAAAATATTGGTTTGACTCCCCCCCTCAAAAAATTTCTCTTGCAAATCCCCAAAATCAGAATAGTCTTACCATGAGGCAAAGTTAAGTGACTACCTAGAGATGGTGTCAAAGGTAGGCATGGCCAGGCAACGGCTGAGGGCCAACATCTCAGCCAGGGCCCACTGACCAGGGCCTTCTGGGCTTGCACCTCCTGTTCGCCATGGCAACCTGCTTGTACAGCTGCCTCTCACTCTGGCCCAGGTGGTGGTGGTGGTGAGGAGGAGATACCATGTCCTCATTGGCTCTCTGCCTGTCAAGCAAGCAAGTGGGAACCATGCTGAGAAAGAGGAGGTGGATGTATCAACCTAGACCTCCCAGCAGCCCTAGGCTGCGTAGTCAATGACAAGGAACTATGGGAGGTTTTGGGCATGCATCCGAAGGGCTACAAGTGCCCACGCCTGTCTAATGTTTCCCGTGACAAAAGAAAATAACCTCCCAAGACCCACCTTGGTGAAATATTAATATATTCCCCCTGCTCAAATAATTGAGTTTGTCATTTGTGTAAGTTTACTGCCGATGTGGAAAAAAGAAGAGCAAACATGTTCGCCGAGATATTCATGCAGTTCAGCGGCGGCGAGTATTTGCTTGACTCTGCCACCATCCTGCGTGTGAAATGTCCCTGGGAGTGTGGGAAGCAAAACAAGGCAGCCGCTGCCGCCTCTGCTCTCTCCCTCCTTCCCTCTGTTTCTCTCGCTTCCCGCTTCATCTTCTTCAAAGGTTAAAAGGTACAATCGAGTAATTTCCTGCAGAAATTAATCACTGCCCCCACCCAGCCTCTGAGTAAAAAGGTAAATCAGGGAGTGCAAATTAGCAGGTCCTGGGAAATCCTCAAGCTTCACCCCCCCCCCCCCCGCCCCCTCTCCGTGCCACCCAGAAGATCAGGTGTGACTCAGCCTCATCGGAATGTCAGGTATTTGGCCTGCCAACTGTACCTGTATTCCAGTTCCTGTGGTGGGAGGGAGTTCCCGTTCCAGGCCTTCAGCGTCTGCCAGTATCAGGGTTGTATTTGGAGCAAAGGAGACAACTCCTGCAGCCCTGAAACTCCCAAGTGCTGCCGAGAGAGCAAAGACCTTCCTGGGAAGCCTTCGCTCCAGAACCAGGGACTCACGAGATGCCAACTTATTTCACTATCAACAGTTAACCAACCTGCTGTTTGGTTAAACTTTTAATCAGCTTTAACTGTCAAATTGTGGCTGGTCTTATCATTGCCTGAGTTGTCCCATTTTAACTATTCTTGGGTACAAGGGAAGAAGGAACATTCTAAAATAACATCTAAAAATCATTAAAGAAGTGATACAGGGGTGCAAACTTTAATCTATCTTTTGCTTTTCCAGAACTCATTTCCATTCAGTTTAACTTATGAGCTCCAAACAGAAAGCTTCTGGGTGCACTGTGAAAGTATGCATGGAAAGATATAAACTGTTGCTACTCCCAAGCTGTTGCTAATCCTATGTGCTGCAAATATACTTGAAATGAATGAAATCTGAAATAGCAGCAGCAGCAGCACAAAAAAGGGAAAGAAGATCTTGGAAGTATTTTGGTGTTTTCTTTTAGCTCTGTCCTTTCTCCTCATGGTGCCCTCCCATCTGTAGCCACACCACCAATTCTAAAGAAAACTCTGCGTGGTCCACAGTTAGGAGCAATCAGAATTCAGCAATGTGCAAGCTTCTGAGTTCTCCAGAACTCTTCATCAGGCTAGGTGGTATAAAAAGCAAGGGGTGGAGGGAGAAACAGAAAACTCCCCAAACTTTGCCAACGGTTGCGGCCATGAGGTCTGCCATTTGGATTGCCACAGTCTTCAGATGGGGATTTGCCATCTGGATGGATTTGTCAGTGATAGGTGTTGCAGGTATCAGCATTTAGGGAAGCAGGAGCGATGGCTGATCCCCATTTCTGAAAATACAAAGGATAGCTTTCACTGCAATCCTCCTCTTGCCTTGATGAAACACAGAGGTTCCTGGGTAGGCATAGCAGATGTGCAGAGAAACACGGCAACGCATTAGCAAAGCTGGAGATCAATTTTAGGTGTGCATTAGGAAAAAGAGATAGGTGTCAGTAGGGTGACCATATGGAAAGGAGGACAGGGCTCCTGTATCTTTAACTGTTGTATAGAAAATAGAATTTCAGCAGGTGTCATTTGTCTGCATGCAGCACCTGGTGAAATTCCCTCTTCATCACAACAGTTAAAGCTACAGGAGCCCTGCCCTCTTGACCAGATCCAAAAGAGGGCAGGGCTCCTGCAGCTTTAACTGCTGTGATGAAGAGGGGATTTCACCAGGTGCTGCATGCAGACAAATGACACCTGCTGAAATCCCTTGCAACTGTTGAAAATACAGGAGCCCTGTCCTCCTTTTCATATGGTCACCCTAGTAACTCTGAGCATGTGCTGAGTCCTTCTCTATGGAGCAGCTGCAGACTCTTCTTAGAATGAAGCAGCAGGTCTTCCTTCCTGAGCAAATGACAGGGCTGCAGAGAGATCTTTGTTCCCAACACTCTGCACTGACCATGGCAACATTCTGAGGACACAGCCCAAAGTTTTGGGACTTATCTCACCATGCCAAGGGTGTCCATGTGCCCTCTTTTTTAAGGGCTGCCAGAGACCTGACTGTCTTCTATTGTGAGGGCATCCTTTATCTGACGGGCCGTCCAGCCTCAGTCCAGAACCACCAGAAGGAACAGCCAAAGGGCCTTGAAGATGTAGCCCATCAACAGCACCTGGTCAAGCAGGGCATACCGGTTCCCCGCTCACAATCTTCCACACTACCATATTTTAAATTATAACAATTATTTCTAAATTTGCATGCATGCGTTTAAATTGGTATATGTACATTTTATGCAAATCAGCAGCCTCTTTTACACTCTTTTTTGCCGATGCATGCCCTCCCCCTTTTTCTTTGGCAATTTACAAGTGGCCACCGTAATTCTCTGTCTGACTGCGCCTGCTGAATTCTCACCACTGAATGCGCAAATCCCCAACATAGCCCTGCTCTGCTGCAGTTAAAACACCACCACCATATATATTTACCGTGCAATCCAATGTATGACTCCTCAGAAGTAAGTCCCACTGAGTTAATGGGATTTGCCCCCAGGTAAGTGGGTAGAGGTTTGCAGCCTTAGACACTTATTAGCTGAGCGAAAAGCAAACAGGATAAGGAATGTTGTTTCTTGCAAATTAATGAAGCGTGCCCTGTGGAGACCTCAGGGAAGTGTTTGCTTTGGAGATGGGAGAACTCCCAAGTTAATTGTAGAACTTTCAAGAGGCAGGAAAATGTTTGCCAATTGTGCTAATATGGCACAAAATATTCAGACCCACTCCTGATGAAGGAATTGGGGCATGGGGGGAGGATCCAGGGAAGACTAACCAGTTCAGAAATGCCGTCACTTATTTGAGAGTTCATGTAACGCCAACACACTGCAGCAATTCTTCTCAAGGTTGGTCAAAACAAGCTTTGCTTTGGGACTGTGATTATGCATGGAAATTTTCATCTCCAAATCAATCGATCTAACAGAGAAGCACTTTGATCGCAAGAGTATTTACTTGGAAGGAAGCCCTGGTGGGGATTGAAATGGATGTTTATTCCACGTTTGGGTGTTCAGGAGCACCACTTTGAGGCCCAATCCAGTGTGTTGCAGCCAGCAAAGAAATAATCAGGATGGGAGATGAGCGTCACAGCCCTGGCAAAAAGAACTGGCTCTCTATGAGCAGACGAAAGCTGCAATCCTATGCATGCTTTCTAGGAATTAGACCTCCTTGAAACCAATGGGACTTACTTCTGAATAAACATGCTTCAGTCTAAGTTTCCAAAGCAACACAGGGGGGCCTATTCTGCCTGTGATATTAATTCCCACTGTACTGGGGTACATCAGTGTGCCGCAAGAGACCCACCAGTGTTCCACATGGAATTAAAGGCTGATCCCAAGCTGCCATTCACAGAGGAGATTGTCTGTTGAATCTCTGCAAGAGTTACTGCTCTGGATGTGCCACCTTCCAACCAAAATTCACTAGCAGTTTAGGAAACGCTGACCTGTGGTAACCAAAGGCATTGTTACCAGCCATGCAATTCTGCAAAGTTTTCAGACAGTACATAAATGATTACAACAGGCTCCATCTTGCACCAAGTATGTACGGCTGCTGGTATGCAGTAAATGGCTACTACACTCTTATGCATAGGCAGGCACAAGGGGTGTGCCAGGTGTGCCCATGCAGACCCTAATGTCTCAAGCAACGTACTGAATGGCCTTCCGGCTGCTCCGCCGCGCCAAAGAACCACTGCCTCTGAGAGAGCATCGTTGCTCCCGGCAGCAGGAATGAAAAGGCCGGTGTCACCACAAAGCCTCACCAATGCTGGAGCTTGAGGAGAATCTCCTCATCCCCACCCCACCCCCACCTGCAACAGCCCACAGTCAGGCAAGCCAAACTCAGAGTAGGGCCTCAGTGTCTACAGTGTTCAATATATAAACAAATAAAAATAAGCCTTTTATGACCAAGTATTCAAAAAATGTTCATATTTTTTTAAAAAAAAAAATCTGGGTGCACACCTTAATGAAATGTGCTATGCATGCTTATGCTCTCATGCAGGGACACCCAGAAGTTTATGGCTGCCTTCCCCAAGGTGGTGCCCTCCAGATGCATTGGACTACAACTCCCACCAACCCCAGCCTGCAAGGATAATGACTATGCTAGCTGGGGGAGATGGGAGATGCAGTCTAACACATCTGGAAGGTAGGCAGCTTGGAGAATGTTGGTTTATGGGGTCTGGGGAAGGTGTAATGATGGATGCTCTACAGGGTGCAGCTTTGGTGAGCAACATGGCCAGCCCGGGGCAAGAGGCCCGGGGCAAGTGGCCAGAGTTTCTCCCCATCCCGACCCTTGGGCAGCCCATTTTCCTGGGGTCTGTTCCACTGTTCCACTGTCATTAGTGGGACTTTCTTTTGAGTGAACATGTCTAGGATTGCAGTGTAAGAATATGGGTCTCTCTTCTGGCAGAGGTGGACTCCTTGGATGGTGGGAACGTAGCTTCCCTCCAGCTAACACCAGAATCAATGGCAAAGCGACATCTCTGCGAGTCTGGTAGCTTGGATTCCATCCAGGCTTTGGAGATGGTGGAATCTGCAGTGCTGTTGTCCAGTTCTGGCTCCTTTCAATGATGCTTGTGCAAGAGAACTTCCCAATGGATTGTGCCTAGGGATGGCCAATCTCTCGCGTTCAGTTTTGCTCAAGTTTTCTTTTTTTTCACTGCTACGTTCCATCCCGTTTCTGCATCAGATTGCAGTTTTTCTTTTATTTTTAGTTCACCAGAAAACCCATATATATTTCCATGCGGATTTTTCAAAAAAATATACATGCATTTTTGTGTGCACATTTTGAAATGTGCACATGTTTTGCTAGTGGGTTTTTCTCATTCGATCCCCCACCCCAGTATATGCTTTTTGTGGGAACTTTTTCAAATCAACAGATTTTTGCAAGTGGTTCCCTTTTTTGCAAATTGCAGTGCAAACTTTGGGAAAGTACCAATTTCAAATTCAGGTTCAGGTTTGAGACGTGTGTGAATGTGGTCCATTCGCACTGAAATGCAAACCAAGCTAGTTTCTTAGACACCCCTAAGGTGCCCCATGTTAATTAGCGAGAAATGGGACATTTGGCTTTTCTGCCTCAGGCCCCGACGTTAGGGTGACTATATCTGCAAACCAAAAAAAGAGGACACCCGGGGGGGGGGGGCGATTGGAGCAGAGGAGGGGAAAGCTCACTTCCTGGGCATTATAGAAAATTACAGAAAATCCCTCTGGACACCCAGGATAGAACAAAAATCTGGACAAATCCGGGGAAATCCTGGCAGTTGGTCACCCTACACATGTCTTGTGCCACTGACCTGCCTGTTCCCCATGACGACACATGCAGAGGGTCTGAGCTTCCTTTTCCAGCATTTCAGAACCATGGGATAAGACCACTGCAGTGTCCCCATCCCCTAAATGCTGGCTAACTGCTCTTCTTGAAGCTCTCAGCACAACCCACTGAAAGGCACACAACAGGCTCCCTGAAAGAGGGCGAGAGTCACAAAGGAGCCCTGACGTCAATCTGCAATGTGAGGGAGCCAAAAGAGAAGCGCGCCTTGTGCTTGAAAAAATGACAATTTTCTGTCTCAGAAAAGCAGCCTCCAGAAAGGAGGCCCTTCTTTGGGGGCTTTCCAGGAGCCAGCGGACAGAACAAGAAAAGCCTTTGAATGGCTGTGCAAACGTCCAAGCAGGCTGTCAGCAAGGAGAGCGGAGCAGCGGCAACAGCAGCTTAGCGGGAAAACCACCAGCACGCTCAATTGCCAAGCTCAAATACATCCTAAAAGCTGTTGGAGAACTCAATGGGTGACCTCATGGCACAGCACACACGGCTCACTTGGCTTCGCCCTACAGTGGATGGTAGAATCATTGAATAGTAGAGTTGAAAGGGGCCTAGAAGGCCATCGAGTCCGACCCCTTGCTCAGTGCAGGAATCCACCTTAAAGCATCCCTGACAGATGGCTGTCCAGCTGCCTCTTCAAGGCCTCTAGTGTGGGAGAGCCCACCACCTCCCAAGGTCGTGGGTTCCATTGCTGTACCCCTCTAACAGTCAGGACGCTTTTCCTGATGTCCAGCCAGAATCTGGCTTCCTGTAACTTGAGCCCATTATTCTGTGTCCTGCACTCTGGGATGATCGAGAAGAGATCCTGGCCCTCCTCTGTGTGACAACCTTTCAAGTATTTGAAGAGTGCTATCGTGTCTCCCCTCAGTCTTCTCTTCTCCAGGCTAAACATGCCCAGTTTTTAAAGTCTCTCCTCATAGGGCTTTGTTTCCAGACCCCCCATCATCCTCATTGCCCTCCTTTGACCATGGCCCAGCTTGTCTGCATCCTTCTTGAGGTGTGGTGCCCAGAACTGGACACAATACTCAAAATGAGGCCTAACCAGTGCCGAATAGAGGGGAACCAGAACCTCACACGATTTGGAAGCTATACTTCTATTAATGCAGCCCAAAATAGCATTTGCTTTGTTTGCAGCCATATCACACTGTTGGCTCATATTGAGCTTGTGATCTACAACAATTCCAAGATCCTTCTCGCTTGTAGTATTGCTGAGTCAAGTAACCCCCATCTTGTAACTGTGCATTTGGTTTCTTTTTCCTAGGTGTAGAACTTAGCATTTATCCCTATTAAATTTCATTCTGTTGTTTTCAGCCCTGCGCTCCAGTCTGTCAAGATCACTTTGAAGTTTGTTTCTGTCTTCCAGGGTATTAGCTAATCTGCATCACAGACTACACATTCTGCAGCAAGACAAGCAGAATTCTGCAAACTGTATAAATTCTGCAAATTGAATACATCTGCACAATAACTTCCAGAATGTTTTTTTACAGGGGGTTATTCTGTTTTGCTAACTTGCAATGTGATTTTTGCTCATTTTGCTGGTGGTGGGAGATCCCCCTCCACAAACCACTAAAAACCTCATTCAGCCACCTTTCACTTTTGCATTGTGAGTTTGCAAGCAGGGACTGTCTTCTTTCCTTTCTTTGTATGCTGTTCTGGGTTCCTTTTTGGTGGAAGGGTGGAATAAACATGCTATAAATCAATCGATCAATCTGGGGATCATAACACCACCTAGCAAGGCTGTTGTAAGATAAGTTAGATAACACCTGTGAAGTGCTCCAATTCATCTGATTCCTGTGATATTCTTAATGCTATTTGTAATTTTCATTTTCATCGTTGCATTAAGAGCTTCTCAGGTGCAGCACTCATTCAGTCCGTTGGTATAAGAGAATTCGTTCTGGGGACGGCGCCTAAGCAGCTAATGTGTGTCTGTCAAGGGTCCATTTGCAGTGACACTTTTCTGCTTTTCTCGAATGCACACAAGAGAGCAGAACTGTTACACTCATCTGAAATATCACAGAGACTCAGGACTGCTTGTTTTCCTTAAAAGTGAAATGGGGCACATGCACACAGAAAAGGCCTCCTACTTAAAACTGGGCCGGGCTGGAGAGTGTTGTTGCTCTGGGGAGACAGACTGGCCCAGCGACCAAGCCCTGGCCATCCTTCTGCTCCTGGCAAACCTTGAGTTCTCTCTCCTCTGGCTTCGTGGCCCAGTGTCAGCAGGCTGAGATGGTCACATCCACTTCCTTGCCAGTGTGTCCAAGCCAAACCACACAGATTCCGCTCCCTCAGCCGCTTCTCATCAAGACGCTTCTTCATTTTCTTAAGTTGCTCTGAGTACAAGTGAGAAAGCCCTTGGAGGCTGCAATCCTAAACTCCCCTACCTGGGGGCAATGACAGCTCCAGGTTCCTGAAGGCCCTTGGCAAGATGCCCCCAGCGAGCACCATCCCTCCGGGAGTTCACTCTCTCACCGCCATTGTTACCAGCTGCTCTCGTTCGTCATCCTCCTCCTCCTCGCTGCCACTTGCTTGCTTGACAGGCAGAGAGTCAGTGAGTAAGGAGGCCGTAGTATGAAGAGGAGGAGCAACTCCAGGGGGCCATTGTCAATGGGCCCCTATTGGGATGTGGGCCCTTGACAGGTGCCCAACCAGGCCTTCCAGAGGCAGCTGGACAGCCATCTGTCAGGGATGCTTTAAGGTGGATTCCTGCATTGAGCAGGGGGTTGGACTCCATGGCCTTGTAGGCCCCTTCCAGCTCAACTATTCTAGGATTCTAGGATGGTTGTCCAGCTGCCTCTTGAATGCCTCTAGTGTGGGAGATCCCACAACCTTAGGTATGCTTTAAGGTGGATTCTTGCATTGAGCAGGGGGTTGGACTCGATGGCCTTAGAGGCCCCTTCCAGCTCGACTTTTCTAGGATTCTATGATTCATGTCTGCTCAACCATACTGGCCCTGCCTATGGGTTAGCTTCGTTGAACTCAGTGGGACTTGCATTGAGTAGATACGCATAGCTTTGTATTGTAAACATGCTTGGTGTCGTTCGAACAATAACCAATGGAGCCAGCTTCAGATCTCATCAGATAAAGGTCTCTCTACCAATGGGTATTTAATGAGCTTCTGACTAGTGATGGGCTCTCTGCTGTGATACATTAGACTGGGGGTCACTCAGGCTGAAGATCATCTGCAAGCAATTTAGGGCATCATAATTTAATTCTTTTTCTCCCAGATATGAAGGCTTCAGCATGAAATATGCAGTAATCTGCTGGAAAATGTTGTCAATCTGTGTGAATATTCACCACCCCTGAGTTTGCTTGGTGCCATCGAGTCCTCTGGCTGCAGCTGCTGCTACTTCAGTTAACCCCCCCCCCACACACACACACACACACACATACATTGCAACTTCTTCTTCCTGGATTGGTCTCAAGAGCGATCTCAGCCAATCAGGGATCACGCAATGAATGGGATGATGTCACAATGTGACATAGCCGATCAGATTAGGTTACATGACGCTGAAGGCAACATTAAAAAAATAGGCACATCTCTTTGTGGCATGTCAAAGATTGTTGGAAGAGGGGCTGTGACTAATTTCAACTCAGCCCCCATCCTTACTGCAGCCACCTGGAGATTGTGCTTTGTGAAACCGCATAAGGGACGCAAGGGTCTTTTTTAGTGGTGCAGACTCCCAACCTGTATTTTCATTGCCTCCTCTGTAAACTACTGCAGATGTTCCCAACGAGAGATCCTTGATCTTCTGGAATGAAACTCCCCCATGTTTCCACAGTTCACACAACCCTATACCTCCAAATGGGCAGCTGCTCTTACTCAGGCTTCTCTGTTCCCTGCAGATAACTGCAACTTCCCAGATTGCATATTGCCTAATTAACCCCCAGATGCAGATTAGTAAATACAGCGACATGCACTGATAAGATATAGAAGTCGGGGTTGGGGGGAAAGAGTCGGAGGTGCTATGTGAGACACCAAATTGTCGTGTCAGGCTGTGACTCACAGGCAGGAGGATACATGGCTGCACTCCTCCTTTCGGGGAGATAAAAGGCGCCTTCTGTGCATTGGTAAGGAGGGATCTGAGGGTTGAACAAGACGCAGCTGGGCTCCTCTTGGTGACAGGACAGAGGGAGAGCCCTCCGGTGATGACGGCCAAGACCCAACCCACCTTGCACTCAGGTCCCCTCTACAAGGATTCGCTTTTGTGCCTGGTTAGGCGATTATGCGCATAATCGCTGAAGCGCATTTACGCCTAATACCTCTGCACGAGAGGCGGCGAGAGGAGGCGAAGCGCATTAAGGGATGACCAAAATGCGCTTTACAAGTAGTTAATGCGCATAAGCGCTTGTTCACATAGTCAAAATGCGCTTTAATGGCTGGAGCAAAATAAAACTCGCTGTTTAACACGCATTCGATAATGCGCATAATCGGAGAGATAATGCGCCTCTACGCCCGATTTGCGCTCCGTTCTTGTAGAGGTAAAAAAATTTAAGCGCCTTGAAAGAGCATTAAACCTCTCTTGTAGAGGCAGCCTCAGAAGGGGTGTTTTGGAGTGTATTTCCACTTCAGTTGTATGCGTCTGATATCAACATGTAGAGATGGCTCTACCACAGGGGTGGGCAACATGCGGCATGCTGCCCCCGGGAATAAAAAACATTTTGTTTATGGAAAATGGTGTCCATAGCTTCTGTTGAGGCATTTGGTGTTCAGTACCATCTACCGAGTGTTAAAACATGTGGTATTGGGTGATTTGCTGCCAGATTTCGGCAGCAAACCAACGCTCTTGCTTTTTCTTTCCCCAGGGGGACCCAGCATGGGCTGCCACTCATGGGGGCAGTCTGGGGCACACACACCAGTTGTCCTCCCCAGCTCTAGATTTAGGCAACTAGAAGCCATCGCTCTGTGTCAAGACTGGCTTAAGACATTTTGTTACCTGAGGCGGAGCAGCAAATGGGGCTCCCCCCTCGTCCCGACGCATTATGCAAAGCAAGTTAGATGATTTTGCCACTTTGAGACATTAAATCCTACGCATGCCCCTTCCCCTCCCTGGCAGTAAATACAACAAGAATACGTTGAATGGCTAACAGTTGGCTGCCCTTCCATTGCACTCAATATCAGCTATTTGAGGAGGCTGCCTAATTGTAGGACCCACATTCAACGACGGAGCACTTGATTTCCATGCAGAAAACTCTAGGTCCAGACCCTGGGCACCTCCACTTGGAGGGCTAAATAGCAGGTGATGGGGGAAATCGATGGTCTGTCTCCACATAAGGTCCTCTTATATGTTCTATATGGACAGAGATGTGGTACTCATGGCGACACCCCCGTAGCCACAAGGAGAGTCCCCAAACTGCAGCTAGCTTTGAGGCATCATCATCACCACCAAAAAGCAGCAGTGGGGAGCAGAACACCCTAGATATTAATGGATTAGCTGGCATCATAGAATAGTGAGCTGGCGACGGATAGCATGTTGGGTTTTGGCCGGCGAGACTCAAGTTCACATCTCTGATCAGCCATAAAGTTCACTGGGTGTGTTGCGGCAGCTGCTGTCTGAACCCAGACCATCTTATGGGGATATCAAAGTGGGGGCAAGCCAACCCTGAACTTAATGGAGTTAAATGTGAATAACATCAAAGCACCATCCAGTGGAAAGGTTGGTGCTTTTTGGAACCTTGGGATGAATTTAGAACATTTGGAAATATTTGTTTCAGAACAAATATTTGTTTCAGAACAGATGACAATTTCCCACAATGTGTACTTTTGTGTACTTGCTTGGCTAAAACCTGTATTTGGTTGCCTTTAATAAATTGTTGCAGCATTTTTAAGAACACACTGGCTGAATTCGGACAACACGATAGTCAATGGTGGGGTAATAATCAACTTTACAGTTGTTCATCTAGGGGGTACTCCCCACACAATATGGTAATAAATAATCAACCGTGGTATGGATTAGGATCAGCGCTGAGTTGACTATGGCAGCATTCGGAGGACACGATAGTCAATACAAGTGACGATTGTCCCCCCCCCCCCATTGCTTAATGTGTCATCCGAATTCAGCCACTGACTTTGGTAAACAAAAAATGCAAACCAACCACCCTTCTGCAGCAGCAGGCGCAGTGCCTGAAATTCCCCTCCCGGCCTTAAACCTTGACTGATGGACCTGTACCAAGATGCTCTGCCATGGGGCTTCCAGGAGGGCCCTTTAAATCCTCCCCTCTGGCTGCATGCCGCAACTCATTGCAACAGGCCAAAAATTTGGGGGGGGGCAGCCCATATCTCCCCCAATGCTTTACCAATCTTGCTGGATTTCAACCTCGCTGCGAGTTGATCCATTCTCTCCCAACCAGGCATATTTGGTGGCTTTCCATCCATGTTTCATGCGACAGTCAAGCAATGCTAACTTCCGTCCATGAGACCCTACGTTGGGGGGAGGGTTAATCCTTTGCCCCATTACATCCCATAATAGGATTTGTTATGCACCAAACCTAGCTAATCTGTTAATAAATTATCATAGCCGTCTATGTGCAAAATATGGGGCACATCGGTCAATCAGGAGCTTAGCTATGTCCTCAAAACAGACTTTTTACCCTTATAGGAAAAGTGCACAAAATGGTGTTCCCAACCATACCTATGGGAGGCTTTACTGGGCCATCCACAGTATAGAAATTGCTTTCAATTGGGCAACAGTACAGTGATGGCAAAGCAGATTATGGGAGTGGGGTTCCACCTTCTGGCTTCCACTGGTATTACCTGTTAATCTGGTGTGCATTGTTACCTTCATTTATAGCTAGAAGCAAAGGAAACGATTTATTTTAACATCGCCTCCCATATTTACCTACCCAGATATTAAGATCATTATCTCAGGCCCTCCTCCATGTGCCCACATCAAATGTGGTGTGGCAGGACCTTTTCAGTAGTAGCACCCAGGTTGTGGAACGCTCTCTCCAGAAAGGCTTGCCTGGCCCTACTTTGTGTTTTTTCTGGCACAAGGTGAAGACCCTTTTATTCTCCCAGGCATTTTAATAACTGTTTTTAGTATTTTATCCTGCTGCTGATTTCAGTTTGGTTTTATGTGATGAAATGGTTTTATTCTTTTGCTGCTGGTTTTATTTCAGTTTTACTCTGGGCTGTTTTTATTTGTTGCTTTGTTATATTTTAATGTTTGTATTTTATGTTTTTATGTATTGTACATGACCCAGAAAACTTTGATTATTGGGTGGTTTAAAGTACAGCTTAAAGTAAATAAATTGTTTTCATTCATAAAGTGTTGAAAATGAGAGAAGTGTTAAAGTTCATAATGGATTTTCAAGTTTTGCCAGAAAAGATACATTTTGCTTTGAGATCTGGCTCTTTTGACAAGTTTTGAAAACTAAGTTTGAGGGAGATTTCAGTCATTTAAGCATGTCTGCAACTCCAGACTCTGCTTTCTTCCAGCACCAGTTGCAATACTTCAGCTGGAAAAGTAACCCAGGGCATTTTACACCAGACATTTATTGTGCGGTCGTGATTGTTTGCTCACAGATGTTCACAGATCCTTTTCATGACATTGTCAACCTCCAGTGTCTCTCTCGTTGTTGTTTTTAGAATTACTCCGCCATTTAAAAAAATTCCGAAAATGCAGTCAGAAATAAAAACCACCAAAAACTACCATCAAAGAGGTGGTGTAATTCAAGAATCAGGCCTTATTTTAGAAATCTTGCAGCTCCATCTACTGGCTGTATAAATGAAACAGATGGAACATGCCCACAAAGGAACCGGGAAAAACAAGGGTGGGGGGAGTATGTATATTGCGTCTATTGTAAACCCACAAAGACTCAGGAAGACCAAGCCCCAGTAAGGCTGTGGGATTGTCCCTTAATGTAGAGAAGGCCCCAGTGACTTATCAGGTTGCCTTTAAAAACTTGCAATGGATGGAAGGATCACATATCAAGTTGTACACGCTCTAAATATGTATTTTATTTAGCCTCTTAGCAGAGCGAATGCATGAACAGTTACTGACCACCAGATAGCATCCATTGGTCTTCCTTAGCTAGAGGACATAGATTTACTTCTGTTTAGGAAGATCTACAACTTGGGGGAAGTAAGGAGGTATGAATTTAGGTGTGTGTGTGTGTGTGTGTGTGTGTGTGTGTGATGGCTACCTAGGTATCCAAATTGGGGTCCTGACTGAGAGCTTGATCCAGATCAGAAAAACGCCCTCAGCCTGGTGCCCTCAGATGTTTTGGACTTCAACTCTCATCAGCCCCACCCAACCAGCCTGGTTAATAGTCAGGAATGTCAGACGTTATGACTTTAAAATGTTTTGGATAACATTATTAAAATCTGGTGGAGCCAGTCAGGGTCAAACAAAATCCCCTGTGGGTTGGATGTCAACCACGACTAGGCAATTATCCATCTTCAGACTACCAAAAACTGAGGGGGGGCACACCAGGAGCACCTCACTTGGCTCACTCCCGGCTCCCTGCCCCTCCCGGTGATTTTTATTTTGTTCAATTCCTTTAAATGAAAAGAAAATTAACTAGGATCCTGGCATAGGACAAAGCATCAGCCTCCAGTGCCATCTTTATTCCCAAGAAATTAAAATAGCAGATGGCTGCAGCCCAGTGCTTTGCTTCGAAGAAAAAATAATAATGAAAGGAGGCAGGCAGCATTGGTGGGGGTGTCGAGGGGCTGGGGGGGAGCTAGGGCAGTGTTTGGCCTGTGCCCTTTGTCAGGTGGTAGTTAGCTGGTTGGTTTGTTCTGGTGTGGTGTGTGTATGTGTGGAGGAAGGTTTTGCTGATGTAGGAGGCTGGTGTGTCGTGTTTTACCTGAGTGTGTGTGCACCTGTGCTTCTCTTAGCCTCGCCAGTTTGCCTTCTGTGAAATGGGTATTTTGTTGTGCTTTGGCAAATATATGTGCTTTGGCATTTGGGACTCAGCCCTCACCTCTCTGTTTCCTGGTGAAGTTACTTGTCTGTGACCCACATGAATGGGCATTGGAGCAGAAAACTGTGGACTCAACACTCTTGTGCTCTGTAGCTCAGATGACAGTTTGCTTTGTACATAGGTCCTTGGGCAATTCGCTTTTCTCCTAGCCTCATCAGATTGCTTACTGGGCAATGGGTGTTTTGTGACTGGGCACGCCCACCATGACAGCCATTTTGTGAGTAGGGAAGCCTCCCCCATGGCAGCCATTTTGAGGAGGACTCAGAGTAAATCCCAAGTGTGGCCAATGAACTGTAAAGTTTGGGGACCCTTCCTCTCTGCAAGGTAACATAAGACAACAGCACCCGGCTGTGAAATGCAGGAAAGAGAGTGACCACCAGAAGGCAAGGGGAACCACACTGGCCCACGCGGCATTCGCTCTTGGATCAGCACCTCAGTGCCGGTGGGCACAATAGTGCGCCTGAGCACTCCCATGCCCCTGGCTCCAGCCAAGGCCTCCCCTGCGCTATTCAATTTATTTCTCATTACTTTTTGGTTCAATTCTTAAAGGTGTTTTTACCTTGGGTGACTTGAAAGCAGCACTTCCTCAGCCTTCTTCTTCCCCTTGCCTGGAATGCTTCTGGGCTGCACATGGGCTCTTCTCAGACAACCCAGAGTGCAGGATGTGGAATAGTGGGCTCAAGTTACAGGTGGTTAGATTCCGGCTGGACATCAGGAAAAACTTCCTATTAGAGCAGTGCAACAATGGAACCAATGACCTGAGGAGGTTGTGGGCTCTCCGACATTAGAAGCCTTCAAGAGGCAGCTGGACAGGCATGCTTTAAGGTGGAGTCCTGCACTGAGCAGGGGAATGGACTCGATGGCCTTATAGGCCCCTTCCAACTTGGCTATTCTGATTCTATGAACCTGGAGCATCCTTCAGAATGAGGAAAAGAAGCAGCCAGGGTAGTGGTGGGGGGGAGAGGGCTGCTTGGGTGACTAGGGCAGGGCAACGGAATAACCTGAGCAGCTGGGTGAGTGGAGTGTGTAGTAGTGGTGGGCAGCTGCACAAGAGATGAAAATTGCAGCTCCTTTGTGAGTCCCAGTGTCCTGCTATACATCCTGCTGACAATGTTTACTATGTTTTTCCTGGCTTAAAAAAGGAAGCTTTGCGCATCACCTTTGAGCTGGACAGACTGGATTGGGAAGCATCTTGCTTGGTAGAGCAGAAAGAAACCTCTGGTTCATGGCAGCTGAGCTGAATGCTGAAGCGAAGAGAATCGAAATGGAAAGTCATAAGCATCAGCCCTGTGGACAATTCATTCTTTGGAAGACATCCTGGATAGACCACACAGCATAGTCATTCAGGACCCTGGAGAGCTCCATGATCTGGGGACCCTTGTGTTTCAGGACCCTGGACAGATAATCTCATTGATTGCAGGATTCACTATCCTGGACAATGGGAACACTACTCAGAAAACCAATACAGTATAGATGTCACTATACACCATTAAGTCCATAGAAAAAAGGCTGAATATAATCCCAGAAACCCTCGGTAGGCTTCTTCAAGAGCACAGTATGTCCACACAAGAATTCATGGCTTGGAGTCTCGGGGTACATCCCTGAGCTGCATCTTCATGTCATAATCATTCCCCTCGTACTATACATAATATTCCTGTCGGACCTTCTTGGAAACAGCCTGGTCTATATTATGGAAAAGCCCTTAGGACTGTGACCAATATTTTTATCTCTTCCTTGCCTTGCAACAAACTGCTGGTAACTTTCTTCTGAATTCCCATCCTTTCATACTCCTGGAGCATGTTTTCCTCAAGTATTTCATTCTGTTCAGTAATTTGAAATCCTCCAGTTTAAATTCCGATCACTTTGTTAACACTTAATCAAAACGTTACTGTATTAGGCTTGCATTGGCATCTAGCCGAAATGCATACAGTGTCCTCAATTCTGTAGGAACTTTCTTTTCTTAAGGGACCCCCCCCCCCCCGCAAGTAACTTGGGAGTGGTGCACTCCTGCACCACACTGACTGCTCCTAAGCATTTCTACTGGGTGTTGAGTGGATTGTGCCCTGTACCAATGGCAGTGGGATGTGAGCTATTAATTCTCATGTGTTTTTACTTAAAGACTATGTTGCAGAAGCAGAAGGAAAAGAGGGGCAATCCCCTCCCCAAAGAATAACAAGAACATCTAAAGAAAAGAGCAAAGCTAAGGGGAAAAGGGGGAATCTTCAGAAAGCTTTATTTTGATGAATTATTTAGCCATCAGTTTTGGGTTTGCTCATGGCTCCTTTCAATGGCTAACTTGGTGGTGTTTCCTGAAATGCCCCTGAAGTAGACAACCAGTCAAAACACATCAAGTATTTCACACACTACAATCCATTTCTATTTGTGAGCACAAGTTTGAGGACTGTGGTGCAGCTTCCTGCAATCAAGCCCTTAAAAAGAGCCCTAGGACATATATGACTCCGGTCTAGATGAGCTGACCGTGGTAGAATATAGTTACAGAACCAAGCACCAGGACACTGAGACAGGGAAATGCACATCACTAACCATCTGAAACTATGGGTCAGTAGTTTGTTGTCCATCCTACTGGTCCACATTTAATAGCAACCTCATGCAGTGGCAATACAATTCAACCTTTTGCTAGTGTCAACAGCCTCAGCAGTGCTATGTAATTAACAATTACAATTCCTTTTCAAAATTCTCTTTAATGTTTACAGAACACCGCATGGAAATTGCTTCCAATTTCATAGCACTTCTCAGATGAACCACATCTGAGGCAATTATCTACAGCATTCAGGATCAAGGCCCCAGTTGATGTATGTCTGCATTTATGGTATACTTAGCAGAATGTCAGAACGGGCAGATGTGTGTAACAAAATTGGCCCAAGACTGTGATACCCAAGATGGAAATTCAGAAGCCTGCATTAAGAGGACACTGAATTTGACAACCTTTTCAGTCCACTCTGGCTTTGAGGATTTCAACTGGCTCTACAAAAATTTCATGCATGCCTTTGCAGCCATACGGCCTAGAAATTTCCTTTTAAAAAGTTTAGGGAGCCGACTTTGATATCCAGTACCATGCTCTGTCATTGTTCTCTGCTTCCACAAAATCAGAGCTAAAATGCAATCCTGCAAATGACATGACTCCCCAAAGACTAAGTGTTTTCAGACATTCAGATAAGTGTTGTTTTTACCCCTCAACAGATCTGAGGCAATAAAAGAAATCAAGGCTAGAAGAATTCTTTCTTCAAACACAATTCTTAAAGACAGGATACTGTTCCAAAGAGGAGGCAGGACTATGAATTCTGAACTGTAGGCGATTTATTCACAGTTTGCCATTGTTTGTTTGCTGAACAGGTTATTTTATCTTTATAGCATACAAAGTGTATGTTTTTAATTAAATATTACAAAATAAGCTACCAACAAAAATGTAAAGATACAAATTCAACATCAAAACCCCCAGATATGTACAAACTAATTCATAGTTTCCATCTCAGTTTTAATGGATTACCTTTAATATTTTTAAAACAGCGATTCAAGACATGAATCCTTTGATTTTAGTTCCTATTTTTGGAAACTGCAAACCATCTTATGTAAAAAAGAAAAAAAAGAAATAAGAGCGAGAGCGAGAGAAGTATTCAAATACACGTAACTCAAAAGGCACTCAAAAGGCCACAGGTTCCTGAGCGTAGTCAGGATGTATACTCCCAATATATGTATGGGCTAATGAAACTAAAAATACTTTAAAAACCTTGTACTTGGGACATATTTGGCTCCAAGAGAATACTAGCTGAAACCTGTGGACAAGCACAACATGGAGGCTTCAACAATCAAAGCTTTTCTGAATGAACTATCAAGCATTTGGGCCATGACACAGTTTTAGCTCCAGCACATACATAGTTCTCTCAAGTGAATGGGAAGGCCAAGATCCTGACACGTACCCTATGCCTTTAAAAGCAAGGATGGCTCTTTCTACACCAGCTCTGAAGTGATCCAAGAAGCAGAGTTTTGCAGAATTCAACTGTTCAATTCACTTCTTAGACAAGAACCCTCTTTGGATCTGAACTTGGCAACCTGACAAGCATATTTGTCTGTTCGCCTTCATGTTGGGGAATGTTCCCATCCTTAACGGCAAGCAAAAAAAAAAGAAAAAAGCATCGTCCAATATTGAGGCTACTTGTACAGTGACCTGTGGGTGGATTGGAGCTCTTGTGTTCTCACTGAAACTGCTGAATTGGAGCAACCCAACTCATCTCTACTTGTGTATTCCACAAAATGAATTAAAAATACACACAATGTTTAAAAATATATATCTTGAAAACAAAATAGGATACATTGTGTATAAAGGATTCAACCCATTAGGAAAATGTTACAAGCCCAAAATGCTTAATGGACAAAAAGGGTAAGTTGAACCCTGGTGCAGAACCACTGAAGACAGTGGGATTTTGTCAAGACAGTAACTGACCCTTAACATGTTGGAGTTCAGTCAGAAGAACAAGACCTAGAGGTCATCCAGTAGAAATAATGTGTTACATTTAGGTTAACAATTATTGTACGTTTTACAAATGTGTGCTCTTCACATTTAATTGAAAGGTCCAGTTTGGCTAGCTGCATTTGAATTCTGTCTGTAACAGGCAGGGAATTGGTAAAAGTCTCAGATTTAGCATTCCCTGTTGCTCGTTGAAGATCCACAGAACAATACAAGTTTGCCACTATTTGACTGAAACCTTTAAGCTATGCATAGGAATGTACAGATAAGGGGTGGAATTTGCATTTTCTCTGCAAAGGTATATAAGGCTTTTTTATTACTTTTCTCTCTGTGCCTCAAGACCATTTGAATTAAAGCAGTCATCATAACAAGTTCCAAAAGGTAACTCTTGGCTTTCTCAGTTAATCTGGCTGTCCATAATTTTCTCTTCTCTTTTCTGGGGAAGTATACAGGAAGTTGCAACAGATATACAGAGGAAAGACCAACAGGCGGCTGTCCAAATTCATCACTACCTGTTCCTGAAAAGCAAACATAATGAAACCTTTTTGGCTGAGGAGAAAAATGCTTTCCCCTTTATAACTGAGAACGGCTACAGATGGTTTAGAAGACACAAATTAAGAAATACTGAAAACAATTAATTTTGCCCAACGCTGTGCAGCTTGGGAGATGCTGCTCAGCAAAGATTCATCCGAATTTTAGTGCTGAGTTCCTAGTATTTGCAGAGGAGAAAATAACAGATTTAAATCACAGTTATTGCTCCTCTATGCTCCATCTACTTTGCACTGCAACCTGCACTTTTCATGCTGCCAAGGACAAGCATCTTTAACTGATCCTGCAATGTATCTTATCTGGAATGAAGCAAGAAATACTAAATTTGTAAGATTACTCTGCCAGATTTCAGTTGCAATCATATCAACTGTTAGGAAAATGTCTTCAAATGGGAAAATTTTAACTGGTTTAGGCGCTTTAGCATTGGGCAGCCTATTCCCACTATATCCAGCGGAACTTTCCTTATGGCTTTCTCCTTTACAACTGCTTCTCTGAGAGAAGGCACTAAGGTTGCTGCACAGTCTTGTTATCAGGCCAATAGGGTGTAGTTGAGTTCTTGGTGGGTTTGCTTTGCCTTCAGAAAGGGAAGATGGTGGGGCTACAATAAACATTATGCAGGGCAGAGAGAGTTTTGGTGGTGGTAGGTGATGACATGGGCTGAGGGGAAAGTGGCAAAGACAACTTTGCACTGTTTCCCCATTTGGTCCGCCTCCCAACCTCAGTAGTTTTGCTGGCTTGCCTATGGCCCCCTCTAGCCTAGAGGCGCTGTTAATGAATGCCAGGTTAGCCAATAGGAAAATATGTGGCATCTGTGACCTAATAGTTGAATAATATCCCAACCTGGCTTGTGTCACCAAAAGCTGGTTAGAAAAAGGGGTCAGTTTCTCCCTTACGTGTCCACAAGGGCTTCTTGTATAGACCAAGTCCAACTAGGGTGTAGCCTTCATCTATATCAGCCTTCCCAAATGTAGCACCCTCCAATTCTTTTTGACTACCATTTCCATCAGCTCCTGCCAGCACAGCCAATGGTAAGAGGTGATGGAAGTTATAGTCCAAAACATCTGGTGGGTACCAGATAGGGCAAGGAAGGAACTCTCTGGTTTAATAGTCAGCACATGCATCTGATGCTGGGAATCCAAGACAGGATTGGAGTTGTTTGTGCATCACCCACCTCACTGTAGCCTAACAGTCTCCCTGCCTGAACTGACAGAGATGGTTTCAACTTTGGTATTATGGACCTCAAGGCTGGTGGTCTCGGGGGACTTTACTATTCATGCCAAAGCTGACCTTGTCAGGCGCTACGCAAGATTTCATGGTTGCCATGTCAACTGTGGGTCTGTCTCAGATAATAATCTGACCCAACACCTGTGGAAGGGCACACTTTAGGTCTGGATTTCCACGCTGGATTGGGAGAAAATGATCTGTGGGTTGGTGAGCCAGTTAGTGGTTCCACTGGTGTGGACAGATCATTCTCTGATCAGCTTCCACCTTCGGGCAACCTGTAATCTCTGCAGGGGCGGAGGAAAAAACTGATGATCCAGCCCCGGATGCTGATGAATCCAGATGGATTTCTCTTGAGGATTTTCCTGTAGGCTTAGCTGGAGTCCTGCTGAGGTCGTAATTGCTTGGAATTAGGAGATAACCCGAGCTATTGACAAGATTGCTCCCAAACGTCCTCAACCTAGTTGTAGAACCGCATCAGCTCCTTGGTATTCCGAGAAGCTGAGACCGATGAAATGACTGTGTCCACAATATTCTGTGGCTGTGATAGCGGCAAAGAAATCTTACTTCTCTGTCACCACCACATCTGCTCAGTGTTGTCCAGTGGAGCTCTTTCAGGTGGTTAGAGGCCTCTTGGGTGGCAGGCTTTGGAACACAACAACTCGAAACCTAAAACGTCTGCTGTGAACAATTTGCTAGACATTTTGCAGATAAAGTCGCCCATATTCATGCCAGTTTGAACGCCATTGATTTGATAGAGCCTGAAATAGACAGGCCTAGTGCCCCATCTACTCATGTTATGGATACCATCCGGCTTGTGCAACCTGAGGATTGACACAGACTGCTTGGAGGACTGAGGCCTACTACTAGTCCATCCTGGCTGTGGATTGGGAAACCAACTACTCTGGAGGTTTACAACTAGTCTTTGATGAGGTTACACTCCGCCTAAAAGACCAAGTGCGTAGTCTGAGAGTCCTCTGTGCTAACTGCGTTTAACCAGCTGTGTCCCTATCTGGTGAAGATGGACTTTGCCTCAGCTCTCCATGCACGAGTGACATCTGCAATGGGGCTGCCTTTGAAGACGATTCAGAACCTTCAGCAGGTGCAAAATGCAGCTGCCAGAGTATTAGTAGGGGAGAGATGATTTGATCATATAACACCTATAGTGTACCAGCTGCACTGGGTACCAGTGTTTCTGAGCCCAATTCAAAGTGCTGGGTTTGACCTTTAAAGCCTTAAACGGCCTGGGACCAAATTACTTGAAGCATCGCTTTCACCCATAACAGCTTGCCTGCGAGCTAAGTTCAGCAAGAGAGGCCCTTCTCATTGGCCTGCCTGTGAGAGCAGTTAGGTGGGCAGCCACACGAGTGGGCCTTTTCTGCAGTGGGCCTTTTCTGCAGTGGCCCCACACCTCTGGAATAAGTTGCCATTGGGGATCTGCTAGGTGCTGTCATTGCGAGCTTTTAAGAAGGCCCTGAAAACGTACTATTTTACTCTGGCCTTTCCCAGAAGTGCTTACTGTGGTTGCTGTTTTTATCGGTTTTAATACTGCATCAGTTTTTATTATGTGTTTCATTGCTCCACTCTGCCTTGGGAGGGCTTCCTGCTCTGAAAGGAGGCCATGAAATATTTCAAATAAATAACCCCCTACTACATAGTATAAATACTACCATATTTAATTGTATAAACATGGTTTTAGTGGTCAGATTTGCACCATTCTTTAGTATCAATGAGAAATGTTATTTAAATAATAACTGAAACCCATCTAACCTTGTGGCTGGGGTTCATACACAGGGGCTGACCGATTGCCGCATTTGGGGTCGGGAAGGTGTTTTTCTCCAGGACAAAGTTAGCTAGTCATTATGGGATTCGGTTTGTCCAAACTATATTTTCTGCTGTAAACATTACGTGCACCTGTTGCAACACAAATCACAGCAGATTGCTGCCATCTGCATGAGTTTTACCTTCTAGCAGAAGACAGAAGCTAAGACCCTTGTGGAGGCTTCCAACTAGAATGGGTGCCCCCCCCCCCCGGGCCAACCACAAGCTTACTGGGCATCACTAGGCAACAGCATTTTCTTTTACTGCCCAGTGCTTATAAAAGTGCCGAGCTGGATGGCTGCAGCCATCTTTATTTCCCCACAATGCCTCTGGGCCTTGACTTAACATTGCAGTGTCTGGGCCAGGAGCATTGTGGGGAAATTTTAAACGTCACAGCCCTGGCATTTGCCTCCTGCCCCATTCTGCTGATGCTGGGCCTGTTTTCAGACACCTGTCGGCATTCCTACTCCAGGTGAGAACTGCAAGCAAAGTAGCCTCTTGTGACAAGTGAGGAAGGGCTTGTTCTAATCCAAGTGGAGTCCTTTTTGAAAAACAGTTCCTGTCCACGAGGGGTCATCCACACGGAGTGACCTGGAGACCGGACTTCAGCGGAATGCTCCCATGCTCCTCATGCCTTAAGAAGCATGCGCAGAGAGAGTTATGCTTACAGGAATAAAGCTACTGAGGGCTACATCTCCCCCTACAGATCCCTCCCCTTTGTCTATGCTCTCAGGCCACAAAAGGCCTGCTCATCCAGCTCTTGCTTTTTGGTCTTGCTTCCGGCCACAGCTTCTGCCTTCCCTTCCGCAGTCATTCCACCTCCTCAGCCCATAAAACACCAACATCTCCCACCACCCAGCTATTCCCAACACCCAGCATACATAAGTTCAGAGGCATTCATCAGCTGCCAGTTCTACTTTATAAAAAGAACATTCAACCACGCTGCTTGATCTCTATCTTGGGAAGCCTAAGCACTCTTACAATGAAATCTAGGCCTGGTTCTCAGAGTATTTCTGTGGACCAGAAAAACTAACTACTGTGAAGCATCATGGAGACTACAGGATTTAGCACATACACACACCGTAAGGTACTGCAAACACAGTTTGGCATCCTAAGAAATAGTTTTATGATAGCCAGTGCCGGAAGTTGACCCCGTTCCCTGCTTTTATTCTTGCAGCTACTTACAAATGAAACTGAATTTTCAAAGAAAGAACATTCACTTTTCATGCACTGGCATTTGAAATGAACGAAAGGTATTTCAAAAAAACATACCTGGTCTTTTTCAAGGGTTAGTATCTGATATCCTGCAGTTCTGCTACAAATAAGTTTTCCGTTGCTGTCAAAAGATGCCAGGCGCAATCTAAGGCCAGAAGAGAAGTTACACTAAGCAAGCTGTAAAAAAGGGTTTTTCTGGGAGGGAAGAGATGGTGGGAGAAAAAAACAGAGAGGCATTTCTTGTAGACCCCATTGCAGTTGCCAGGACCTGTGCAGCTTCTTCCAGTAGCCTGGGGGTGAAGGAAAAGGAAGAAAAAATGAGAGGATCTGTAAAGCTGCTAGGAAAAACTTGGATTGCTCTCTAAAGGGCCTGAGTAGATTGTATATAGGTAAAATTTGTGGCAGTCATTTGCGCTTCATTGCTAGTGGTGACTTGTTTGCCCTTTCCTGCACATTCAGAGATTGGAATTAAGTCTGCATGATTTAGGGCAAGAGCCTTAATATCGTGTCTACAAACCATTAAGCACGTTTGCCAGTATCTATATACAAGCTGGAATGCTGAAGCAATTGGGGAAAGGGGAGCCCAAATCCTTTGTTCTTCTTGTTCCTTCCCCATTCTCATGGGATGGGAGTCTTGGAGAAAGCTTCCTTGAGCCCCGTTTCCCCTCCCGCCAGGTGCTTCTTCAGTGGCAAGTGGGTTTAGCTCCCCTTCCCCAGCAATTGTTTTGGGATGGAGAGAACCTAATCCTGCCCAGGAAGGAGAGTCTGAGAAATCACACTAGCGACTACACTTTGAGGCCAGTTCCCAGCCAACAGCTAGGACCTGCACACTTCCCTCTACTCCCAGAATATTGCTGTGGCATTGGGGAAGCATACCTGAAGAACCCTCATCTGCAGGAGTGGAAGGAGGCAGTTCAACGCCCCCCCTCCTTTTTTCTGGCAAGGGTAGCTCCCCTGCCTTGCAGAACTCTCCAGTGTGATTTCATCAGCATCTGCAGGCAATGAGGTCTACAAAAAATATACGCGTAGCTGCCAACGTTCTCCACTGTGATATGGCATGGCATGACCAAGAAACTGAACCCCGGGTGGGGCTATTTTATTTTCGTTTATTTAAAATTACCGTTAGGCTGCCTTTAAAGCGCAGCCACACCCACCTGAAAGCAATGCTCCTCCGGGGTTGCAGACTGACCGAGCCGCTACAGGGCTGATTCAGAGTGTTACGCTTGAAGACGATATAACGGTTGGTGTATGTGACCAGCAGATCAAAGCCAAAGTTGAACCCTGTCCATCGCCAACAATACTTGAAGAAATAAAGGTGATAATTGACTCACGTATAGTTTTACGCTAAATGAATGTTCTGGACTCAAATAGCTCGCCACTGGCCTGTTTTGACACTTTAAATTGTGGACTCAGCATAGGAAACCTATAATATTCTAAAAGCTTCAGCTTAATTTTATTGCTTTAAAAAAGTTATATTGAGTTATTAATGCAGTGACATGCTGGCATTTCACCTATATAGTTTCTAAATGCCTAACAGAGTATTTAACCTTTTCAGTAAGTTGATTTGATCATGAAAACACTATTGGGATGTCTCACTTTTTTAAGCAAACAGCTTATGAAAATTGTTAACAAGTTACACATTTTTAAAAGAACTGAGAAAAAATATTTGTGCTTACGTCGCCATCCTTGGTAAGTTTTCGGCCACATCGCATACTGTTTCCTTCAAGTTCCTCCTTATTCATTTCTTGAGGCCTTGAACATAGAAAGTAACCTTTTATAAAATGGCATTTTATCAAAAGAAAGAGCAAGCAAAGCAGCTTGTTAAATTTGGTGTATAAACATCCAAGTCAAACTGCAAATAAAGTACTGATATTTCTAATAGGTTCTACTTCTGCTTGCTAGCTGTATCACAGGTCCTTTACTCAACTATCACTCTGATCCTATCCTTGAGTTATGCACAGTTAATTAAGTCCTCTTGTGCTGCAGCAGGCTAACATTGTACTAGTATAGCAACCTCTTGCAGGATGCTGCCAGTGCCAGGGAGAAAACTAGGAGGAGGTGATATGGAGTTTGTCAGAATCTTAGTCATGCTCAGGGCTTGTTTCTGGCCCATACACTGGTGTAACATTATACAAATGAAACACAAAGCAAAACGATTCCCAGTGGTCAATGGAGAGCCCCAGACAACTCCTAGCCATAATGCTGATCTCCTCCATGCTCACCTCAGCCACAATGGAGGATAAGGGTCCAACTAAGTGAGCAGTCAGTCATACAACAGAACTAGGAGTATAAGCATCAGATCAAGGAAACCCAGCTCACACATATTTAATTGCCCCACTTTTTGTGCTAACAAGGCCCCCAAGATGACAATTAAATTACATGTTACACAACCAATACATTGAAAATCTGAGACCATAAATGTAAATAAAGCCAACAGAACTGGAGTTTGCAAATTAAAACCTAGACCAACGCAACAGGAGGAGACACATACCAGGGAGCTGCACCATCACTCTAATCCCAAATCTGCAGAACCACGAGTATACAAACAGGGCCGTGGAGACAGGGAATGCTGATAGAAGGGGCATGTAACACAAACAGCCAGCTAAGGCCAATAAATTCGGGAAGACGTATTGCAGACTCTTCTGTTCTCAGAACTTTTACAGCAAGGGCGAGGAACCTATGACCCTCCATATATTGTTGGACTACAACTTCCACCATCCCCAAACACTAGCCATGCTGAATGGGGCAATGGGGGTTGTAGTTCAAAACATCTGGAGGACATCAGGTTGCCTACCCCTAATCTCGATATTTATCAAATCTAGTTTTTATGTTTTTCACCAGTTCACCCACAACAGACAACAGACTCATGGGTTTGTCGCTTAGTTTCCTGGTTACCCTCTAGATCCCTTTTTGAAAGACACGGGTATATCAACTACCTTTCATGAGAAAGCTGATTTTAGTGACTAAGGGCACAAACCTATTGATTGCACCCTCAATGATCGGAAGCCCCTGAACTCGGTGGTTTATGATCATCCTATGCAAGGCGGAAAAAGCAGTAGAGGTGATCTTCGCCTCCCTGTCCTCCACCCTGCATTTTTTGCTAGATGGGCTTTTTGCCCATTTAGTTGGGGCGCTTTGGAAAGGGAGGGGAAGAGGTTGGAGAGGCATCGGTGTAACTGAAATGCCCCCTTCTTTAAGGTCGATTTACCGACCTCAGAAAGCAGCTGGTGTAGTTCTTTCTGCACCAACTGCCAAAGGAAGGGGGGTGCGCCAATTCCTCCTCCTGAGGTCGAAGTGCTGCCTCCGACCTTGGATCAGGGAATCTGAAATATCTTACGGTCTCTCAACTGCTGCCTAGGGGCCATAGGATCACTCCCATATTGTATACTTTTATTAGAAGGTCAACAAATTCACATTTACATTCTGAAAGAATTCTTGGGTATATTTCAACTGTTACACTTATTTTTTCAGTTAGCCCATGAACTTCATCTCATTGTCTTTATTTGACTTAGTTCTTCAGATGCCTTCCATGAAAAAGTGGTTCAGATATGAAAAGACTGAAGCAAAGAATTCATTCAGCTTCTCAGCAATTTTCCTTTTCACACCTGTGTCATCTAATGGTCTAACTGCTTCCCTCACTGGATTTCTGACTGGTTATTTGAGGGTTAATCAATATTCTTCCCAATTCTCTCCTTTCTCTGCGTTCTTGACAACTTAATATTTCTTTTGCAAAGCATTTGCACATCTTTTGTTCTCATTTGGGCAAGACATTTGAAAAGGAACCTTTCTTGTCTTTTAGCTTACTTGGTTCTGTTTGTTAATCATGCTCACTTTCTCTTGGACTTGTCTCGACCTTTGTTCAGTTGTGTATAACCAAGCATCTGTTTTTGCAGTTTTAAATAGGGTCCAAGTTATTTGACTCTTTCCCTTCCTTTTAATCAATCCACTAATTTTTGAAATGATTCTCAAAGTCTGAAATTAAATGTGACCATGTTTTGCTTTGAATTCAAAGGTTAATTTGTATATTTGTTGAATTTGATGGCACTGTGCTTAGTCACTGCTTCCAAGCAGTTCAACAGAACTTACATCATGTACCATCCTCAGCACCACTCCGAATTAAGTCCAGATTCACTTCCCCTGTAGCTATGATTAACAGTTCCAAGCCAAAATAATTAATCTTGATTGCAACCCAGACATAAATTAATCCAGTCCATGCAAAGGAGTTGAAGTCATGCATTGCAACCATATTTTCCTTGGCTGCCTCCCTGATTTTTCTCACAGGATCAAGGGAGCAACAGTATGATCTGCTGTACTAAATTATTTTGAGGGACTTTCTAATTTACTACAGGAGTGTTAGAATTCTGGGATATCATCTGCACGAACAAGCAAACATTTACTCTTGCTTTTTTTCAAAACTGAAAGACTCAAAATCAGTATAATCATCTGCTTGCACTTCAAGAATGCCATGTGCGTCAGAATTGAACATCTTTGGAATAAACTGCCTTCTACTCAAGTCAGGCTATAGGTTCATCAAGTCCAGTACTTTTTGCTCCAACAGCTCTCACAAGTCTCAGGCAGAGATCTTCCCCAAACTTTCTATGCAAGATCCTTTTAGACTAGAGAGGTCATGGACTGAACCTGGGGCAGTCTCCATGCAAACCATTCACTCCATCACTGAGCAATGGCATACAATGCATAGCAACAAGTATCTTCAGAATTGCATTTTTTTGCAGCAATGCAACAGTCCACTTTCATGCGATTCCAAAGGAAACACAACAGTTTGAAAGATGTAACAATTAGGGTGCTATTCCATGCATACTTTTACATAATTTCCACCAAACGATAAACCAGAATCCTGGAGAATCCTGGCTATTCATTCACAAGCTGTGTGCTAACGATACACATCTCTTTCACTCCCACTTGGCTAAACTAAGCAGGAATCAAAAGCTTATCATGCTTTTGATTCCTTGCTGCATCCCTTACAAGCCAAAATTGCAAATGAGGGTGCATTCAAATCAAGTCAAATTTTATTTGCACCAAGCCAGTAGCCATTGGAATGACAAGGGTGAATTCTTGGTTTACAATTCCTGGCTTGTAAAGGGCGCAACAAGCCAGGAGTCCTAGATCAAACAGCATGTTAAGCTTTACATTCCTGCTTAGTTTAGCCAAGTGGAAGGGCTCCGTGCACCAGCATGCAGCACAAGAAAACGCCACCTTTATTTATTTATTTCATTTCTACACTGCCCAAAAACTAAACCTTATGGGCGAATAAATATCTTTAAGACTCAGAGGGACTTATGTTTTAGTAAAATGTGCATAAAATGGAGATGCAAAGATATTGGATGTTGGAAGTTTGATTTTTGGGGGGAATTGATATCATTTTCCAAAGGGGTTTATGGACATTTATGATCATGAACCTATATATTACCCTATTTAAGCTTATAGAGCCAAATGCAGGCTAAATTTTGCTGCATTTTTCAGGACAGCACCTACTTAAAAGTATGAATCAGCTCAATTACTTATGGGACTTGGGAAGATCTGGCTTTTGTGTTTTAAATAAAAGGAAAACAAAGACAATTCCAGGCATGTTTCCCACCAATGGCAAGCTTCAAATTCACAAGCATCAAGATTTAAACACAAAGAAAAACACAAATGATGATGTATTTCCCCACAGAGGGAGAGATCACAACATACGAAACGAACCTGAGTAGCTAACAGACTCTGATAGTTTACAATCTGTGCTACAGAGAGTAGTCTGTATGGCACAAGGTGCTCCCAACATCCTTAACATTACAACAAAACCTCTAGTGCACAGATCAGTATCAAAAATAATAGTTTTCCACTTCCATTTATATAACGTCTTTAGCAATGCTCACCACAGCATGTATCTTAAGTCAAAAAATGTTCCTATATATCACACTGTAAAAGCCATCTCCAATGTCTTTCCCTATTTTGTTAAATGAAAATCCAACTGCAGTATTCACTCTCAGAACCAAAGCTCAACGAATCCAATGTCCACAATGCCAATTTGGCAACAGCATCTCACTTAAGTCCTCTATGAACTGCAGAAAGGTTAGTTTTTCCACTCTGTTCTGGCTGTGTAGCAGGCAGACACAGTGCAGGAGATGCTGAAAAAACTCTGTGCTCTTTGAAACAAGGTCCAGCCCCTTCTCCTGAGTCTCTGGCATGTGCAGAAGACACAAGAAGAGGGGAAGGGGCTTTTCTTATTGTTTGCACTGGAACTTTGGGGAAGGAAAAAAGTAGCAAGCCGCCCCCTCTCACCACTCCCTTCTCCAACACCATCACACATATACACAGACAAGTTGGGAGGATGGTGAGGACCACAAAATGGTTAATGCATCAAGCCAAAATTTCTGGACCTCTGCATGCAAACACCCCCAAAGGTTGGAACGCTTGAATTTAAAGAGCTATTTAGTCACACTTACTTCCCCTCTGTTATTCCTACTTATGCGTTCTGAGATGCTTGTATCAGAAAAGGGGATGCACTAACACATTATAGGGAAGGGGTGCACTATACATACCCAATATCATTGTCTTGTTCTGCTCTGAGCATGGCAAACCACTGCTGTTTGTAAACAGAGGACAGCCATTCTAAAATTTAAAAAGATCAAAGTGGGTCTTTTATGGATGGGGCATGTTGATCAGCACTTAAAACCTTTAACTTCAAATTTATACATATTCATCATTAGTAACAACTAGATCACAGAGCATCTAACCACCCTATTCTATCTTAAACCACTCAGCTGGTATCAAAGTGAAAAGAAGGAAAAGGTTCCACTGTTAGAGAGGTCACAGTTAAAGAAGGTACACACACAAAACAACTGTGGTTTAAATGGAGGGAACTGGTTGACACTTGGAGGAAGTTGTGGGGAAAGGAAGTTGTGTTGTGTTGTATAGCAGTGTGGCAAGACGTTTTTACAGAAAACTATACAACTAAATTGACGGAGATTGATTTGTTATTTATTAACATTTATATACCCTCCTTATTTTCTAAAGCACCATCAAGGCAGTGCATGACATTGTTTAACAACAGAACCTTAAAACAATAAAGAACAAGAATATTACAATCAGTAAAAAAAATTAAAGTAATTAAACTACAAAATATAAAAGGTTAAATTAAAAAGATGCATTTTCACACCCTTTATAGGGGTCAACTGTAGTAGTTCAGAGTTTAGGAGTGACACTGGTGAAAGTCTTTTTACACATTCCTGACCAAATGGCCTTTGCAGGTAATGATGCCCTCAAAAAGGCCTCTCCTGCAGATCTTAATAACTAGACAGGTTCATATGAGACAGGGGCTGGGTTCAGACATGATAACCTATATTCATGAAATGAGCACGGATTGTCGTTGAAACCTGGGTTATCATGTCTGAACCCAGCCATGCTAACAACCCATGCTATGTTACCCATGAACAACCCATAAAGAGAACTCATGGTTTGTTGATGGGTTGTGAACTGTGCTCTGTTTATGGTTAACAAATGCTTTGTTATTGTGGCTGGATTCAGACAACATGATAACCCACTTTCAACAACCACCCACGATTCAATGACAACTCATGCTCAACCCTTGAGTGTGGGTTATCATGTTGTCTGAACCCAGTCAGGGAGACAGATCCTAAGCCATTTAGGGCTTTAAAGGTTAAAATGAATACCTTGAATTGAGCCAAGAAAGCAGGTGGCAACCAGCACAGGTCTTTAAAGACAGATGGAATATGATCCTGATATCATGCATTGGTTAGCAGCTTAGCTTCTGCATTTTGCACCGATTGAAGCTTTGGGATACTTTTAAAGGTTAGCTCCACATAGAGCACATTGCAAGTCTAAGCATGACGTAACGAAGGCATGGGTAATAATTGCCAAGTCAGACTCAAGAAAGGTCACAGATGATACAGCAAGCACAATTATGCAAACGCACTCATTGCCACCGCTGCCACCTGAAGAGCGAGCAACAGTGTAGGATTAAGAAGCACATCCAAGCTACACACCTGATTCTTTAGGGGAGTGCTACCCCTTCCAGAACAGGTGGGATCCCAATTCCCAAGCCAGGCTTTCTACTAACAAACAACAACAAACTGAAGACGGCTGAATGAAGAGATGAGAACAGGATCAATTGGCAAGTGCTGACATTTAAGTTTAAGGAGTTTACAATGATCTAGAGCTTGGACCTTTTCTAAATGGGATTAAAGGATGAGTCCAATAGCGCTGAGAAGGACAGATCAGTCTTCCCCAGCCTGGTGCCCTCCAGACGTTTTGGACTGTAACTCACTGCCCCTGGCCATTGAGCACGCTGGTGGGGGCTGATAGTTGTAGCCCAAAGCATCTGGAGGGCACCAGGCTGGAAAAGGCTGGGAGAGACAAATTTGGTTATCAGAACATACGATTAAATAGAAACCATTAGAGGACAAACACAATCTATCCACAAACTAGTGTTTGGGCTTTAACTGAAACTGGACTAACTAGTTTCAAACTAATGATTGGCCAGTTTTACACAATGGAATCATGAGCTCTATGGTGCCAAACATATTGCTGTATTCAATACAACCCACATAAAATACAGGCATAGAATGTACTGTGAAAAAAGACATCTTTCAGTTACGACAGTCAGCACATATGAAAACTGACCCCAAACCTCTCAGACCCCAACTCTATCTACTTAATTATGTGTCCCTGCATTTGGGTGGGAACAGTAGAGAGGGAACTAAATTCCTAAATCCACCTAGCAGAGGTCCCAAAGATCCTGCAGTAACACCCAGAAACCCTTTCATCGGCAGTCCAACCCCAAATTCCACTTAATTTTCAACCACTCTCCCCATTAGCGAACTGGATCTGAACAAGTGAGTAGTTCCCTCACTAGAGTCAAGTGTGGCAGCACTCTATGACTAGGATGAAGCAGGGGCAAAGGACTAGGATGGAGAGAGCTACTTCATTCCTACCAGCAGGTATCAGACCATCTCGCTCAACAATTCCTGCTGATGCCAGATCGCTGACTATGTACTGCAGCCTGAGATGTCTGAACACCGTCAAAAATGGACTTCCTTGTTCAGATTCCAAGAATGAGATGCCATCTTCAAAACCTGCCAATGTCACAGTAAAAAATTAGTTCAAAAATATTTTGGTAATGCATCTATTAGACAAACTATATATTGCCAAACAGTAGTTCAGCAAGTGGTGGGCTTTGCATTCTACAAGCAGCTGACAAATCTCAACATTGTTTCAATTTGAAGGAAGATATATTTTCAACCAATGTGCTTTAATTCAGTTAGGTCCTTATTTGTTTTTAAGTGTTCATGGTCACACTCAGACACAAACTAATGAAAAGCTGGAACGGACTAAGAATTATGGACTAAGACAACAAGTAAAGTGTGAAAGCATCTTAGCCCATATGGAACAGTCTATTTATGAAGTGCCAGCTTCAGGGTGCATCCTGCATGATGAGAGAACTTTAGGTTTTCAACATGCCACTGGTTCCCAAACCCTAGAGCCGCACAAATACCTTTTTTGCGCTTAGAAAACCAGATGTCTGCTTCACTTAAAAGCTGTTTTAGTGATCCGTTCCAAGAAGGCACCAGCTGAAGGAACATCCACTAGAGTAAAAAAAACAACTGCTGTAAGCTTAAACTGCAAACACACACATTCAGTTCTAACTAGAAATAGAAGAAACTAGATAGGGAGTTTTATGATTATATTGGCATGCACTGGGGCATAAAGGCATCATAGTAACAGTTGATTAAACCAGCTTTGGTGAAAGTCAATCCTTTGGGCACCTTAGTTAGTACCTTCTTGAGAGCAGTATAGACATCCATCTCCACTTGCATGACAAACAGGTTAGAGGAACTGATCAGCTGTTTCATGAGGTTTATACTGCAACAAAAAAAATGGTACATGAACTACGTTTAAGCCATCAGAATTGTTTGGGGGTGTATTTTGTTATACTAAACGCTATCTCATAGTAGCACAATAGTAGTACAAGTTAGCTGAAATCACTATACCTGAGTTCTTTGAAGAGTTCCACACTCTGGTGTGTCATCAGGTTGTTCAAGAGCCATTCAAGGGACCTTGATTTAAAACAAAACAGTCTTTTCACAGTGTACAGAAACATGCTCTAATCATATTTCATCTGAGCATGGATATTTTAAACAACGTGTAGAGTATATTTTTAAACTCCCAATTACTCCAAACCATCATCATATACTAGGAAGCTCCACATTCCAAAGCCTACCATGTCTGTTACAATACCCTTCATTCCCATAATGGATTGTATTTTCACACTATAAAGTGTCACTTTTTGATTATTTATGACTCCTGTCAGCCTTCCAGTGGTGTGGGACAGAAATGTTCAATGCTGATTTTTTTCCCCAGTGCTTTATTTTTCTGCAGAAAATGTTGTTTTATAAGTTCACTAGTAATAATGAATGGATGGCATTGCAAATACATTAGGCAAATTTGGCAGTTTTAAAGTTATAATTAATGTTTCTCTGGTGATTATTCCTAGCAGCTATGTGAGCGAATATGTAAATGTTTCAGTGACAAAGGAACTAGTAAGTAGTGACAGAGAAACTGAAGGTGCCCCAACCATCATAGTAGAAGCAAGTTGAATTCTGTTGAAACAGATGAGCGGTTCTCAGCAAATCATGTACAGTTCCCTGGGTTGTCAAAATTAGTACAGCCTTTCCCAACCTGGTGCCTTCCATGCTGACTGAAGTTCACTGATAGAATCATAAAATAGTAGTGCTGGAAGGGGCCTATAAGGCCATCGAGTCCTACCCCCTGCTCAATGCAGGAATCCCCATTAAAGCATCCCTGACAGATGGCTATCCAGCTCCCTCTTGACGGCCTCTAGTGTGGGAGAGCCCATGACCTCCCAAGGTCATTGGTTCCACTGTTGTACTGCTCTAATAGTCAGGATGTTTTTCCTGATATCCAGCCAGAATCTGGCTTCCTGTAACTTGATCCCATTATTCCGTGTCCTGCACTCTGGGATGACCGAGAAGAGATCCTGGCCTTCCTCTGTGTGACAACCTTTCAAGTACTTGAAGAGTGCTATCATTTCTCCCCTCTGTCTTTTCTTCTCCAGACTAAACATGCCCAGTTCTTGCAGTCTCTCCTCATAGGGCTTTGTTTCCAGACCCCTGATCATCCTCGTTGCCCTCTTCTGAACTGTCTGCATCCTTCTTGAAGTGTGATGCTCAGAACTGGATGCAATACTCAAGATGAGGCCTACCCTAACCATAGTTGTAGTCCAACATATCTGGATGGAACCAGGCTATAGAAGGCTGGATTAATGTGTCAACCATTTTCAGTACCTTTGTTTCTTTCTTACATTTAAACAATAAGGATGTATATACTACTATCTTAAATTTTTTTACCAGTATTCCAATAAAAATGTCTAGATAATATAACATTTACAGTCACATTAAGTGTGCTTTAATTTTTTCCATCAAATACTTCAGTTCCCATACTTGTGGTGTATCAAAATAAAAAAGTTAACATGGGGTACTTTTTTAGCTTTGTTGTTTATTTTACTTATATTTAGTAAACATGCTAAATAAGTGATTTATGCTCTAGTGATTTTCTGATGCAAACTGAAGAAGTTCTGATACAAATGACCCAAAGCAATTTCATTTGCATTAGAAATTGCATCCTAATTTGCATAGGATTCCCCCCCCTCGAGAAAACCCACATCCTTTCACCATTCTTTTATTCCCAATGTCCACAATAATCAAGCGTCCCAACTGTCTGAGGCAGAAATGACCATAGGTCTTCAAACCTATGATCCGTTCAAATATTTTTTCAATTCTCAATTCTAATCCTTTTCTTTTCTAAAGCTAATCACTATTGTTTTTACATTTACATATATATCCTGAATAAAATGCTTTTAAAAGTGAAGTAGAAATGGAGGAATAAAATGTAAACATGTCTATGAAGAAACCATGTTAGGTAAAGGCCCAGGAGAAATCTCACACATCTTAGAAATGTCTTCTCCTTAAAGGTTATTTCAAGCATACGCTAAATGCTGATACTTACTTTTTCTTCAAAGAATCTAACCCATATGTTCCAGCAGAATTATAATAACTGCACACAGTTTTCACATTAATGGTTTCTTTCATTGTCTCACCACATTGCTGTATTAAGCCATCCTGTAAATGCACATTGAAGAAATCTTAAATGTGAAGCCTAAATGCTGTATGCGATCCACTCCCCAAAATCAGGCTAGCAGGAATTTGACCACAATTATTACCTTTAAATAGTTGCTGCTTGCTTGGTGAGATTAGATATACCTCCAAAGTAATTACTTTCAAAGCAAGACTTGGCACAGTTAGACAATATTTTCATATTAGAGGAAGAAATGGGAAAGGTTTGGAATCCTAGAGTTTACTTTTGGAACTTATTTCCAAATGTCACATAAGGAGCTGTGATGTGTGCTCTGGCTGGCAGCAACAATCAAAGGTACCAAGAAGAGACTCTTTCCCAAGATCCCTTAGAAGGGATCGTATATCTGCACAGAAAAGTGGCAGAATATTGTGGGGATATTTAAAAGGAGAGCTATATGGCATTTATAAAATGGGTCTCCTTTTATAGTTGCAAAGCTGAATATTTTATGGATGCCCTGGAATTTACAAAATGAAGGGGGCCTGCAAAATGACAGTAGCTATTTCCACTTACCAACTGCAGCATACTGGCTGCTGCTAGGAGGGCAATGACTCGGCTAGGATTTATTAACACTTCATCTCGATATAGTGAACCAAATGCTACCTGTAAAGCTAAGGAAAAAAACAACCCATCATAGCAGTCAAAACCAAAAGGAAGGTTGCCCTGATGCAGAAAACACATGCTTTCTAACTTAATGAGCCTCTCTTCCATGCCACACAGGTGCTCAATGTGACATACAAACATATTGAAATCAAGAAACCTCTAAGGCCCAGTTCAGACAACACTTTTCTCAACGGTGGTTTTAGAACTCCACAGTGGAGTTTTTACACCACCGTTGAGAAATGTGTTGTCTGGTGGGAGGACTGCCTCCTTCAATACGATCCTGCCCGTCCGCTCAGGCCAGCTGGGAAGTCTCCTTTGCCTGATTCAACCAATCTGAAGCACAGTTGATGGGAAAAGGACCTTCTCTGCTGCAGCCCCTCATCTTTGAAATTCTGTTCCAGGGTATTTGTCTGGCCCCCCTCACTGACAGTATTTCATCATCAGTTCAAGCTATGTTCATTTCTGCAGGCCCCTGGCCTGTCCATTGTTTGAGTCAGGTTTTCTTGGTATTTTATGCTGTTAAAATCAGCAAAATCAACTGGCCCTGCTGTTTCTTTTAACAGTTTGATAATCTGAGTTGCTTAGCTATTGATGTGTGTCATCACGGTAGTTTCAAAATGAATTGGAAAGATCATATACAAATGTTTAACAATAATGAGACTTCATCTAGCTCTTCTACCGCAGATGAAGTTAGTATAACCACACTGACAAACTTAGTCATCACTTTACACAAACACTGTGCGCTGCTCCAGCTTCTGCTCCTGTAGATTTTACTTCTTAATGTTTTAAACAGCACAGCAACTTAATTATAAGGAAGATCTTACCTACCCTCAAGGATGGATGGAAATATTCTCCCCACCCCCATGGCCTCAAAACAGTTTTTCCCCACCATGGCCTCAAAATTTCTGGACATTTTACATTTCTATTCTTTAGTGACCATTTTTAAAGGCTAGAAAAGTTCCAACTGTGCCTGCCTAGTTTGTTTAATACTGACCCCAAATGGAGAAACCAATTTTTTAATGAATTTTCTCAAAATATCAGTTTTGCTAGAGAGTAACATTTTGACATAAAATAAAACGCTGGAATGCCTCTCCCAAGATACCAACTATTATCCAAATAATGTTTTAATTTGTAACTTCTACTGGTGGATTTTAAAAAAAATCCTAGCTGACTTAGTACACAATTACTCAGCTCACATTGCCTGGCACAAGCGGGAACGAGCGAGCACACTGCCACCGGCACACTCCTGCTTTCTGTAAACAAGCTACGATCATCCCATTCATAGGTTGTGAGTGTAACATCCGAGTGCAGGCACTCTGGGACGTTTAGGGATTAAACAACCCAGAATTAACCAAAAAACAAATTGTAGGTTAACTCTGGGTTGTTTAACTCTTAAACAACACAAATTGTCTGGGTTTGAATATTGTGCTCGCAATCTACGTATGTGGTGATCGCAAATTGTTTAGGATTGTTCACTTGCTTGCCCTTGAAAGGCAAATTCTGGGTTAATTCATTCACAATATCATGTTATGAAAGAACTGAGTCAATGAGTTGGATTCATAGTCAGAGTAAATTCACTGAAATCAATGGGACCAAAGTTAATCAAGATTAATTTATGTCCCATTGATTTCAATGGGCCTACTCTAAGTATGATTAAGTCTGAATCCAACCCAATGTTTGCTGTAAAAATTTTTCCAATAATGATCCTTTGCTTACCTTCAATATCAATATTCTGATCAGGAATTTCCAGTTCTATTGTATCCATTCCTGATTCCCTCCAGGAACCGCTGAACATACTCGAAAAGTAGCCAGACTACAGAAAGAAAGATCATGCATTTACTTTGTTTGTTTTCAATAATAAAAACAATTACATTATACATTTTGTATAATGTAATTATGCCATATTTCCACATCAGAAATGATGACAGTAGGAAACATTGTCACTTCTATATGGAAGAAATCTTCTATCATAGTTACTCTTGGTGTGGAAATATTTAACTAAAATGTCAAGCACATTTTTGTTTAACCTATACTTCAAGTATATTGAACCCTTAAGAGATGACCCAGACACAACGGTCCTGGATTTGTAAACCATGGTTTATGATGTTGAGAACAAATGTCTCCTCCCTTCCCTGCTGCACCCTGGCTCCAGGGCTCTGATCCTGGTTAAAATAAACCACAGTTTCAAGTTGCATATGAAATGGGAAACTGTGCTGTTTTAAGAAACCAGCCTCAAACCGTGGTTTCAGTTCCTAGTTTCTAAACCAACATTACTCCACAATTTCCTATTAGGGACATGCTGTGGTTTACTTAAACCAGGAATTAAGTGCCAAAGCCAGCACATAAAAAGAAGAGCAAGGGAAGAGTATATGGGCCTGGTCCTTGTTCCTGGCTTCTTAAAACATCGTTTATGAAACTGGGATGACTGAGACTGAACCAATCCAAACAGTACTAATCATAACAAAAAGAAAGAAAAGTAACGGGCATCCAGAATATATAATATTGTCTTAAACGTGGCTGAAAACTCCTGCAGGAACAAGTTTATAGGGGAACTGGAGAAGTAACTGCATGCAAGACATAAAAATTTACAAGTGTGGTCTCATACTACAGATGCAGATACATTCTATATGCACACATACAGTTAGGTGTACATAAATTAATGCACACATACACCATTTAAGTATACCTTTTTATTAAAGTGCAATTCATATAAAACTAGAATAAGCTAGTTTTCCATCCAATGAGGTGAAAATACTGCTTTACTAGAACCTTCCATCACAGCAGGAGGTGACCCCATTATGAGACGCTATCACTCACTGAAGTTTACCTGAGAGATTAAAAATAGAGTCTATTTGTACAGCAATATATTCCCTGCACCATTAACCAAATGTATTTTCCTCCAAAGGCAAATTATTATTTATAAATTCTAATTTATTCAACTAAACTGAAGCATATGCTATTATTCTTTCAAGTACACCTCTTTGCTGCTGTGGAATATGTAATAAGAATGTCTCATGATTACAGACAAATGGTATTTTTGTACCATACCACATGCTGTGTTTAATGAATAACACCCAATACTTTAATTCACGGCCTTCAGATTTAATCTTTGCCTATGGCATGCTTCAGTACTGCCTAGTGAGCAAGGTATTACTAATAAAGAACACCAACCGTTCAGCATGAAACAAGAAGTTTAACTAACATTCAAGATGGCTGTTCTGAAGAACTATTAACCACAATAAAAACACAAATTAGCCTCTTGACCTCCCCTTTTCTAACAGCCACAAAACATCATCCTACATCCCTTAAGCACAAGACACACAGACATAACACTGCAGTTTGCTAATTTGCACAACAAGGGTCTGGTCTAACTATCCACCTATCTGATAGCAAGGCCTTGTCTGGCAGGAGACTTAGAGAAATAAGTATGCATTATATAATTATATACAATAAACCCCTGAAAACTAAGGGGGCAAGAATGGAGGCTTAGTACATTTTCATACAACACTTTTTCTAAGTAAGGACTCAGTGGTTGTCCCACATCTTCTCTCAATGGTATGCTAGCCCATTATTATCCCCATCCTACGCAAACGGTGAGCTCCTGATTTGAACCAAAGAGCTCATATCCACATGCGTAAACTCAACCACATACTTAAACTAAACCCAAGTTTGGAAATGGGCAATAAAAGCAATACATAGCTTTATATTGACAAAAGCCACTGTGCAGACCTAGCTAGTGGAGTCTGCTTATAAACAAAAAAAAGTGTAGGCTAGCTTCAGTATGGGCTCAGTTTAGGCTCAGGCCTTATACAGCACCTCATAAACAAAAGCTCAGAAATAAGACTCATCCCAAGTTTGAGAGTGCAGCTTATCATTTAGTTTTGAAATACACACAAAAAGGGACTCAGCCCTTGCAAACCACGTCCCTTTCTAAATCAGATACCCAGTGTCAGCCCCCTTCATCCCCAGGGAAGCCTGAACCACATCCCAAATCACCTACCCTTTGTGTTTTGTCCCTTGTAATGACCCACTGACTACTGTCCTCCAGGGGCTCCACTGACCTATATTTTTACTCATTGGAAGCTAGCACAGACCAGTTGTTCAGCCACAGACTCCCTTTCTTTTCAAACAAAGCCATCTAATCAGCAGCAGCAGTAGGGCCAAGCTAGCTAGAGCCATATAAGGAGACAGGCTTGCGAGGGAGCCAGCTTTCCAAATGTGAGGAGCCCACTAACAAAGTGTCTCAGCCCTTTCTCAGTGAGAAAGTGCCAGCACACAAGCGAGCAAAGCACCTATGTGAGTTTAGCAACAGGGCACGGAAGCCAGGGCACTTGACTCTTTCCTCCCTTTTCATAGTAACTATAAATAACTATAAATAAATATAAATAATAACTATAAATTCCTCCCCTAGTTTTGGTGACAACTTAGTTTTCCAGGTAAACAAAGCCAATAATAACAATAAAAAACAGTTTTGAAGGTGGAAAGCCAGCAGGGGGCGTGGGGGCTATCCAGCGTATTGCACTGAATTCCACCTGTATGTCTATCCACCAGATGGGTAGAAATCATAGGTGGGTGCTTGGTTACATCCAGCGTGGCTCTTCTTATGTGGTTGAGCATCACCCTGTCCTATTTCTCAAATGGAAAGATCTGGTGACATCTCCCTGTCCCACCAGGTTGAATTCAAGAATTGGAAATAAACATATTTTGGACTCACACAACATTTTTACACAGAAAGACTATTTAGATATAATAGAAGCAACGGTAGCGGATTTCACAGCTTGAAATGCCCAAGCGGCCTGCTGGGATACAAATGGCCACTTGCCAAAAAAGAGGGCAAGTGATCAACTGACTAAGAAATAATTCAAAGTTTCTGAATGCAGCCAATGATGTTTGCAACTTTTAATCACACAGAAAGAGCCTTGTGGGCATTTCATAGCTTAGGGGAACGTATTAGTGGTAAGAATGACAACTACAAACAAGTCTTTGGACATGTACGTACATTCCTGTCTGCACCCTGTGCAAGCATCTATGATTAATAAAAATGTATACTGTTTAGGTGTACACATCGACCAATGGGACCACATCAGATTTTTTCACATATTTATATGCCAGATGATTGCAAACAGTTTAAATGCTAAACTAAAAGCAGAAGATAATTATTCTTTATTGCTGCTCTTTAAAGAAAAGTGGCTTTAATACTTTGAAAACAGAAGCAAAAAATAAAGAGGAATTGTCTGACAGCACAATCCAATGCATGTTTACTCAGAAATAAGTTCCATAAGAGTTCAATAGGATTTACTCCCAAGAACAGGAATGGCCAGAAAGTAAATCTGCATCTACTAGTGATTTGTAGTAGATTAGTATGGATTTCTGACTTCCAATTATCTAACTTCCAATTATCTAACAATAGCAGCAACAAAATGACACCTCACCCACCCGTAATTATACTGTTGAAATTAAGAAAGCCTGGAGTAACGAGAAGTGGATTTCTGTGTGGAAGGATTATAACCTTTATTCAGTTCTGGTGCTCAAAACAAAATTCTGGGCTCAAAATGATTTAATTCTAAGTATGGTGGGGGTTTTGCACCAGGCTCAGGTTCAGGATTCTTGTAACAAAAGGACATTACAAAAGCATGAACCCTCGTACGTATGCTTAGAATTGCTGCCTAAGATTTCTCTGGAAAAAATATTTTATTCTTACCTGGCATAAGTATATCTTGTGCAAGTTCCATTCTTCTCCCAGGGCACAAATCTTAATATCACTGTTTTCACCATTCAGAAACAGGGTCTGATAAATATATTTGGAAGTACTTTTTAGTTTTTTCCTGGATTAAGAAAAAAAGCAAACACAAATGTAACCTTCTGAAAGTTTGTTGGACAGGTTTTTCTCTGCAAGCATCTCACTCAACTATTTTACTGCTTTTTCAACCATTTCAAATTTAGTTTTCAAATTTCATTTTGTTTAAAGCCACAATTGCCCAAGATCACATGCTTCTTTATGAGTTCAAATCGGGAACCATTTTCAGCCCGAGGGTCAAATTCGCACTAGGCTCTGAGGACAGGACCCAAATGCCAGTAGTGCATGGAGCCGTTCTCAGCATAATAATAATATATTTATTTATTTATTACCCGCCTCTCCCTCTGGATCAAGGCGGGGACCAACATCATAAAACACACAAAACTGTTTAAAATACATAATAATAAAATACATTAGCACCATATTTTTTACACATACCCCATGTGTAATCAGTTCTGCCCCAGCACCGAGAACAGAGCTTCTCTTTGCATGGGGCAGGGGAAAGGAAGGGCTTATCACCAATCTACAGCAGACTGGGGATAAGCCCTTCACCAGCCTAATGTATATTGCAGATAAGCCCTTTCTCACTCTCAGAGCTGGGCCTAAGGAAAAGGGGCAGTTGCCTGGCGAAGAAGCTTGGCAGACTGGTTCAGGAGCCCCCACAAGTTGTATTCAGACCACGGGCCAGACGTTCCCTATGCCTGGCTTACACAATCCTAAATGAATTGATCCGTTTGTGATCCTCTAAAATCAAACCCCAGAAAAGTGACATCTAGTGCAGTCAGTGCTATCCAAACATTTATGGACTACCAAAAATCTTGATCACAGCCCATGCTGGCTAGGGCAGGTCAAAGTTGAAATCCAAGACATCTAGAGAGCACTAATTTAGGGAAGGCATCTAAACCATCAGTGTCTGCTTTAAGAGGTACAGTTCTCCATGGTCTTAGGGAAAAGCTCATTTACATGCTTGTTTCCCATGAGCTTCATACCTGCCCTCCACTGGTCTGAAACACTATCCATCATAGCACTTACATAACGTTTTTGAAGTTCAGAGCACTTTCCGTGCATTATCAGAGTTATCCTTATGACAGACCTCCAAGGAGTAGCCACTACTCCCAAAGAAACCTGGCCAAATATTAAGATCATACTCACTCTGTTTTCGGAAGTGATGTTCTGTAGACCTGCTGGATTACAAGTAATCCTTTAGAAGCTTCACACACATTGAAATAATGTGTGAGCAAGGGGGCTGTATGGGGCTACCCTCCACCCTGCCATCTGTGCATGTGGACAGTATGGGAAAGGGCTCTCCAAACATATGCACATGCGTAGAGCTGCTCTGTACGACAAAGGATCTAGCCCAATCAAGGTCCCTTCTCCTATGGAGAAGCTATGTGTGTGTACACCAGTACATGGAGAGAGGCCCTCCCCATGTGACACAAATGCACAGATTGCAGGGAAGTATTTCTGCTGTGGCCAAGGCTGGGCTAGCCACATCAGCCCCCTCACATAGCTTTTCAACACATGATGGTGGGCTCGTGTGAACACTCCTCCTGTGGCAAGCATTATTTATTTATTAAATTTATATCCCACCGTTCTCCAGGGCAGAATACATGACCCTTGTCTCCATTTTATCCTCACGACACCAACCCTGTGAGGTAGGTGTCAATGACCCGATTCACATGACACAGTGGGTCATTGTAGATTATTTAATGCACAGTGATGCGTGATGCACATGCATGGCCCCCAATTTGAATATGCAATCCCCGACTGGGATTTGGACTATGTCATGCGAATCCAGCTAGTGTGGATTATTCAAGGGTTAAACAATCCTCAATTAGTAGTGAGATAATGTGAAGGTTTTGTAATCCTCAAATAACACATTGGCCAGGTTCACAACATGACACAACCTCCAATCACCGCATTTGGGGGTTGCATATATAGAACATACACCCTGACTCACCGTGGGTTAAATAAGCAACCCGTGATGTGCTAGCAGTGCCCTGCAAACCAGCCCAGTGAGTGGGCCTAAGTAAGTCACCCAGTGAACATCATAGGTGAGTGGGGATGTTAACCCGACTCTCCCCAAATCCCTCTCAGACCCCTTAAACACCAAGTCATGATGTTTAGGAAAACCATTATTGCTTGTCTACAACAATCTTTCAGACCTACCCTGGCCCGCTTGCATTGGCTTATATATTTCCAAGCCCAATTCAAGGTGCTGGTTTTAACCTGAGACCACAATACCTGATGAGACGCCTCTCCCGACATGAACCTACCCGAACACTACACTCAAAATCTAAGGTCCTCCTCCAGGTGCCTACTCCGAGGGAAGCCTGGAAGACGGCAACAAGGGAGAGAGCCTTCTCAGTGGTGGCCCCCCAATTGTGGAATGATCTCCCCCACGAGGCCCGCCTGGCGCCAACATTGTTATCTTTTCAGGTCAAGACTCTACTCTTCTCTCAGGCATTTAACAATATCTGATGAGCCTGGGTCTGTTTTTGTTTTTTAGGCATACAGCTTTTTAAAGTTATTATTGCGGTTTTAAATGTATGTATATCTTGTATGCTTTTTTTTTTTTTGCAGCTTTAATTTCTGTATATTGTTATTAAATGTGTTGACCTTATGTAAACCGCCCAGAGCGCTTCGGCTATGGGGCAGTATACAGATGCAATAAATCATCATCATGGCTTGGGGATGCTGGGAGTTGTAGTCCGACACACCTGGAGGGCGCCAGGTGGGGACGGCGACTCTGAGGTATTCCTGTGGCGCCGGCGGCTCTTCAGCCCCCCGGTTCGGCTCCTCTCAGGGCCGGAGGAGGCCGCTCGCCGCCGCCCCTCAGCTCCGTTACCTCCTCGGCGTGTTGAGCAGCCGCTCCTCGCGCTCGCTCCCCTCGTCACTGTCGCTTTCGCTCGGGCCCTCGCTGAGCCCGCCGCCCCGCTTCCTCTTGGCAGCCCCGCCGCGGCCGCCCCTCGGCCCCTCCGCCGCCGCCGCCGCCGCCCCTTCTCCGCCCGGGGCCGCCGCCGCCCCCCGAGCCCCCCACGCCCGGCTGCTCAGCAAGCCCATGGCTGCCCGGCCGCCGCTGCTGCTGCCCCCTGCGGCGCCCCCCTTCTCTTCATGGGGGCTCAAGCGGGCCGCGAAGCCCGGCAGGCGCGGAGGGGAGGACGAAGCCGTCCGTCAGTCAACGGCGTATAACGGCCGCCCCCATTATCGCCTCAGCCCAGCGATGTAACGCGCATGCGCCGCGGCAACACCACGCCATTGTCCCCCCGCCGCAGGTGCGCGACTTAACACGCATGCGCCGACGGAGGGACCGACCACCGAGATGGAAAGTACAGAGCGGCCCAGGCCGCCTGGAAAAGGAGCGCGGCAGGCGTTCAGCGCCGCCCACTTAGCCCTCTAGTTTGGCCTTTTCTTATCCCCGCCGGAAGCGCGAAAGCGTCACTTCCGTCCCAGAGGCCGGAAACGGGAGTTCGGGAGATCGGCGCGCGTGGCCATGGCGAAGGAGGCGGGCAGCGCACACCGGCCCGGTGCCCTGAAACAGCAGAACAAGCCGCATAAGGCCGGGAGGCACCGTGGGAGCATCGGCCGGAGGGAGGGCGGTGAGGTCCCGGTGCATGTTGGGACGTCTTATGCAGATCTATGCAAATAGGAAGAGCTCCGAATGGCCCTTTCTCGCTGGCTTTGAAGGAAGGAGTAGGGGCGGCCTTGCCTAGGGTGGCCCTATGGAAAGGAGGACTGGGGCTCCTGTATCTTCAGCAGCTGCGTAGAAAAGAGAATTTCAGCAGGTGTCTTTTGTATGCATGCAGCACCTGGTGGAATTCCCTCTTCATTACAAGAGTTAATGCTGCAGGAGCCCTGCCCTCTTTTGTATCTGGTCAGTCTAGCATAGCTCCTGCTGCTATAACTGTTGGTATGAAGAGGGGATTTCACCAGGTGCTGCATGCACACAAATGATACCTGCTGAAATTCCCTTTTCTATGCAACTGTTAAAGATACAGGAGCCCAGTCCTCCTTTCCATAGGGTCACCCTACTTCCCCGACCTCGTGCCCTCCGGATGTTCGGACTGCAACTCCCAAGCATCCACCTTTCCGAATCTGGGGCTAATAACTCACCATCTTGACAAATAGCCACTGATAGCCTTCTTCTCCTTGTCTAATCCACTCCCAGTTTTCCCCCACCCCTCAAGTTTTCTTGTTTCCCAGTTTCAGTACTTTAGAGAGAAAGCGAAGCCTTTTTCTTGTTCCTGTTAAGAACGTAAGGCTCATGCTGGACTTACTTTATTTATTTATTTATTTATTTAAAGCAGCGGTGTCAAAAACAAAAATAGCTGTTATAATAGGTAACCTCCGATAGGAGAAAGCACCTTAAGAAGACTTTTTTTAAAAAAATTCATTTCTATACTGCCCAATAGCTGAAGCTCTCTGGGTGGTTCACAAAACTTAAAGCCATAAGGTACAACATAAAATATAAACTATGGAAGCTTAGAACCGCAATATAAAAGTACAACCAGCATAAAACTGTGCTGCAATGCAGAGATTTAAAATACAGATTTAAAACAACATTGCTAAAAGACTAGGATGCTAAAGTGCTGGGAAAATAAAAAGGTCTACGCCTGGCACTGAAAGGAGTACAATGTAGGTGCCAGGCAAACTTATCTAGGGAGTTCATGCACAGGCGAGGTGCCACAGCAGAAAAGGCCCTCCTCCTGGTAGCCACACTTCCTTTGGCAGGGGTTCACAGAGAAGGACCCCTGAAGATGATCTTAGGGTTCAGGCAGGTACGTATAGGAGGAGGCGATCCTTCAGATAACCTGGCTCCAAGCCATTTAGGGTTCTATCCAAGGTCCTATCCCGCCCAACTTTCTGTTCCCACAGTGGCCAGCCAGATGCCTACTGGAAGCCTAGAAGTGCAGTAGTAGCCTTTCATGGATGTTCCCCAGCAACTAGAACTAATATACAGTCATGGTTATTAGTATCCAATGATACTTGCATTAGTTATCTGAGTTGATGGGAAGATGGTAACGATTGGTTAAGCTGTGTGTGTGTGTGGGGGGGGTTGGCGGGTGCTCTGAGGATGACTTTATGTTGAGCATATGTATAGTATGCACCAAGCACCATTTTCTTTCTCCAGGCCGGATCTCTGTCAAGACTCTCAGCCACCAGAAGCACCGCAACTTGGCCAAGTTGGACCGCAAACACCGGGCCTGGCAGCTCCGCAGGCAGCACAAAGATGTGGTGAGTCAATGGCAGCATTCGGATGACACGATAAGCAATGGGGGAGGGGGGAATTAACCGGCAGTTGTGTGGATTGTTGTGTCGTGTGTCAGGCAACACACAATGCACACACAACTGACGGTATGCTATTTCAGTGAATTAAACAATGGCAAAAAACAATGGCCTGCTCCGTTATTTAACCCGAAATCCGTTGATTAAAGTGTTGTCTGTCGGGATCCCCCCTCTCTCCGTGTACTATTCCAGTCGGTCATAGAGTTCCCCAGCAGGAGTGAACAAAACCCCACCACCACTCCTATACAGCTGGCAGAACTTGAGGTGCATGATGGGATAGGGCTGGGAGAAGGGAGGGAGGAGCACCAGCCACCCAGAAGGATGCCGGGACTTTCAGCCACGCGACGGGGGGAGGGGCAACATGTCGTCCATCGGGCACTGGGAAAATAACGCACGGTGAGTGCGCTATTCCCCCCTCCGTTGCCTAATAAGTCGTCCGAATGCTCCCAGCATGAAGCAGGGTGGGTAGAGGCTCATGCTATCTGCTGCTGCAAGGCAAGGAAAAGAAGGAGCCACGTTTTCTGTTTGTGGTCACAGGTGCTGGAAGAGAAGAGGAACTTGGGGCGCAAGGAGGGCCCCCCGCACCTGGTGGTGATAGTGCCTCTGCACGCTAACGTTGTTGTGCAGAGAGCCGTGAGCCTGTTCCAGAGTGGCGAGGCTTCCGTCGTGTGCCAAACTGAGATGGGCCCACCCAGTTTTGCTTTGCTCTGCCCCCAATCCAAGCTGCGGTGGCACTTTGTTGTGGCTGATGCAGGTAAGGCTACCTTTGTGCACCAGCGCCACTCACTCTCACAAAAGGGTGAGGCCCGTCCTGATCCGTGTGATTCTCGCCATCCAGGGAACCTCCATGCTGTGCTGGACCTTGTCAAGGTTGCAGATACCCTCCTTTTCATGCTGGATCCTCTCGAAGGCTGGGATGCCGCGGGCAATACCTGCCTCTCTTGCATCTTTGCCCAGGGGCTCCCCAGCTACGGTGAGTGTGCTGTAGAGTGCAGTAGTGCTAGCTGGAAAGTTTGTGCTTCATTGAATCCCTTATAGCAGAATAAAGCCGTACTTGGAAGCCAGGAATGGGGCAGGGTGGGTCAGTCTCTGTAACCAGGACAAAGGTCTGAAGAATAAGCTGCTTAATGGTCAGTTGTGAGCCTGGTTAATACGCAGAGAAAAGCACAAGCCAGATGGCTTCACATTTTTATTAAAGGGAGATTAGACACACTCACGAAGGAGGACTAGCATTCGCTATTGCCCACGAGTGCTAAACTGAGTTTGTGTGTCCAGAGGCATTCTACCTCTGAAGAGCAGATGTTCCTCACTGATAAACCAGCTTTAGCTGTTGCCTTCATGCCCTCCCTAGCATGCTTCCCAAAGTTATTTGGCTGGTCTTCCTTGGAAATGGGATACTGGATGTAATGGATTTGGGGGTCTCACCCCCACCCCCCACACCATGGCTCTCCCTATGGCCTTGTGCTTTCATACCATCTCATGTAGGGGATGCAGAGTGGCTGAAAGAAGGCAGCAAGCCTGTAGTCAGTGTTACACGGCCATCATGCTATTGTGGACTGCGAGCCGCTGTCTTGCGTTTCCAGTCTCCCCGGGTCCCCTTGGCCATTCCGCTGCATGCGACCGATTGCCTCATCGAGCCCCAGCCGGCTGTTGAGCCTCTCTTCTCTTTTCCCTCTCCAGGCCTTGCTGTCCAAGGTCTTGCTGACCAGCTGCTGAAGAAGCAAATTGACTGCCGGAAAAAGCTGAGCAAAGCCATTGCAAAGAGATTTCCGGAGGCCAAGCTTTTTGCCCTCAACACGGCACAGGAGTCTGCGCTGCTGCTACACCACCTCGCCAGCCAGAAGCAGCAGCACCTGGCATTCCGAGACCGACGGGCCCACCTGTTGGCTGATGCGGCCGAATTTGTGCCTAGCTCAGACGGCGCCTTAGTGGGAACCCTGAAGGTGTCTGGCTACGTAAGGGGCCGGAGGCTGAACGTAAACAGCTTGGTGCATATTGTGGGACACGGGGACTTTCAGATAAGTCAGATGGATGCCCCCCGAGAGCCCTTTGCACTGAACCCCAGAATTGCAAAAGGGAAGCCAAGGCGCATGGAGGAACAGGTGAGCGCTGTTATTATTTGTTGCATTTGTATACCGCCCCATAGCCGAAGCTCTCTTGGCGATTTACATAAGATTAAAACTTTTAAAAACAATATGCAAAAATTAAAACTGCAAAAAACATACAATATACACACACAGTAAAATCACTATAATAACTTAAAAAGCTATAAGCCTAAAAAACAAAACAGACCCAGGCTCATCAGATATTGCTAAATGCCTGAGAGAAAAGGAAAGTCTTGACCTGGTGCTGAAAGGATAACAATGTTGGTGCCAGGCGGGCCTCATTCGGAGAGATTGTTCCTCAATTGGGGGGCCACCACAGAGAAGGCTCTCTCCCTTGTTGCCGACCTCTGAGCTTCCCTCAGATTAGGCACTCGGAGGAGGACCTTGGATGTTGAACATAGTGTTTGGGTAGGTTCATGTCGGGAAAGGCGTTCCATCAGGTATTGTTGCCTGGTGTGTCTGAAAGCTTGCAGGAGCAACGCCACCTGCAGTGAATGCGGGGGAGGGGGCATTCTGTTCTAGCCCCAAGGGGGCAGTATTTCAGCTTCTCTCGGTTCCTAGGATGACCTTGTCAGCAAAGTGGATGAGATGGAGGAAGGCGCGAAGGTGCTAAGCAAGGCTGATCCTAGCAAGCAGCAGTCATTAGAGTCAGAAGTGGTTCCGGATCCTATGGATGGAGAGCAGACCTGGCCCACCGAGGAGGAGCTGAGGGAAGCAGAGGGTCAGTCTGAAATTGCTATGGGGAGCCCGGTCCGTTCAGTCTGGATTCAGACCCACCCGCCACCTTTAATGATGTTCCTTTTGGGGAGGGAAGCCGAGGCTGTGATTCTCCTTCAGCTTTTCTCCCAGGACCGACCTTGATCATCGAAGTAGAGCGTCACTGCTCTGTGCAGAGCACTGGTTCACCAGCTACAACCATTCCCGAAAGGGATAGTCTGGCTTTACCATGGTTCATGCTCGAGTAACAATTGATGTACTGTAAGGCGTTACATGTGGGGCTGCCCTTAAAAAATGCCCCAGAAGCTTTGACTTGTGCAGAATGCAGCTGCTAGGATGTTAGCAATTGTGGCTCTGATGTGTATCCTATTACACCAATCCTAAGGCAGCTGCACTGGTTGCCTATTCGTTTGCCTGGGCATTTAAAGCTAGTCAATCTAGTGACTTCTGTCCCTGCTTCTTAGTATTTTATAATAGTATTTTATTCTTTGCATCACATAGTGAAAGAGCCAGTGTGGCGTACTGGTTAAGAGTGTTGGACTGGGAGTCAGGAGATCCGGGTTCTAGTCCCCACTCGACCACGGAAGCTCACTGGGTGACGTTGGGCCAGTCACAGACACTTGGCCCAACCTATCTCACAGGGTGGTTGTTGTGAGGATAAAATGGAGAGGAGGAGGAGGAGGATTATGTACGCCGCCTTGGGTTCCTTGGAGGAAAAAAAGGCGGGATATAATTGTAATAAATAAATAAATTGTTATTGTTCACTGCCGTAATGATGGGTGGTTTCTAAATATCCAAAATAAATAAGTAATAATAAATAGATACCTTTCGTTTCCCATGAATTATGCAAAATAAGACCCTTCTTAGTTTTCAGACTTCTTGGGTCTAGAATGCTCATCTTTTTAAGAACGGCATAAAAAGCGCAACTTCAGCAGGCACCAACTCTGTGCCCGTCGGCTCCACTTCCTTGGTGCTGTAAAGAAGACGTGACCACAACTGCCTGAGCAAGTGCCTGCGTTTTTGGGAAGGGCGGTCCTCTGCTTGACTCTCACTATCCCTTCCCCCACTCACAGAGTCCCTCCAGCAAAGCAAAAAGGTGTCCAAGAGGGTCCCCAAAGGCACCTCTGCCTACCAGGCTGCCTGGATCCTGGACGAGGAAGAATTGGAAACTGGCAGTGAGGAGGAGGAGGAGGAGGAGGAATTTCTGGACGAGGCCGTCTCCCAGGTAATGGAACGGGCACCCTTTCCACTGTTGCCTGGCTACAGGCTGTACGGCACCTGCTCTCCAGAGGGCTCTTCAGGTGAAGCTAGTGCATAGCAGGGAAGCGAAGCCAAGTGTCTGATGAACAGGTTGGGAAGGAGGAGGGCAGGGTGGGATGAATGAGGTGCAGGTGTGCTAGAAGTGAAGTGTAGCACTCCGTTAAATGCTGGGTGGAGGAAGTGATGGGGTCGGGAGGAGGCTTGAAGTTTTGGGGGCCACAAATATTGGCTTGGCTGACTAGCCAGACTCTGCCCCCAGTCCCCTCCCAAGTGTTTTGGCATGCCCTGAGACTTGGGGAGAAAAGTCTGGTTTCTCTTGCTTTGTGGCTTGGAGACCTTAAGAGACACCTGGGCAGCATTCGGACGACCTATTAGGCAACGGAGGGGGGAGTAGCACACTCACCATGCATTATTTTCCCGTTGCCCGATGGATGACATGTTGCCCTTCCCCCGTCACGCGTCTGAAAGTCTCGGCATCTTTCTGGGCGGCTGGTGTTCCTCCCTCCCCCCTCAGTCTTCCCGGCCCTGTCCCATCATGCACCTCAAGTTCTGCCGGCTGTATAGGAGCAGCCCTGCCGGGGAACTCTATGACTGACTGGAATAGTGCACGGAGAGAGGGGGGATCCTGACACACGACACTTTAATCAACGGGTTTTGGGATAAGCAACGGAGCAGCCCGTTGTTTTCCCCCATTGTTTAATTGACCAAAATAGCGTACTGTCAGTTGTGTGCATGTTGTGTGTTGCACAACACAATCAACACAACTGACGGTTGATTTCCCCCCCCCCCCCTTCCCGGTTGACTATTGTGTTGTCCGAATGCTGCCCTGGTGTTTCTTACCTTCACAGAGCCCAGGAGGGGTCTCACAGAAGGGGGCGTGTTCTGCTGGCATCTTCATTAACCAGAGATGTTTCTTGCTGGCAAGGTGCATTTCTGGCTGCCAGTTGATGGGTGGATTTGGTGGAGAGCAGCATTGGAGGAGGGCAAGCCAGGAGAATGCTGTTAGGAAGACCAAGCATGTAATCCAGGGAGATGAGAAGCCGTTGTCTTTCTTAAGTCCAGCTTGGCTGTACAGTCCAGGCTGCCAGCCGAGGTTGTCCTGTGTTTGGGGTTTTTAAATCAGAAATTGTATTTGGCTCAACTTCAAAGACCCAGCAATGGGTCTTCAAGTTGCCTTATGGTACGGAGTATACGGGCGCTGTGCTTTTCAGCAGTCCCCTTGCACTCTGTCGCTCAGAAGCCCACTTGGGCTGCTTTTTGTGTGCTAGGAGGGAAGCTGCAGTGAGGAGGAGCTAGCCACGGAGGGGGAGGAGGAAGAGGAGGAGGCCACGCCACTGCCGGAAACTGAGCAGGGCGATGAGAAGATGGAGGAAGACGAAGCGATGCTGGAGAAATACAGGCGGGAGCGCCAGGAGGAGCTGTTTCCGGATGAGGTGGACACCCCCCGGGATGTGCCGGCCCGGATCCGGTAAGTATCTCCCCACCTGTACCTAAGGAAGGCAGAGACAGCTGTGAGAGGGTTCGGCGTTTGCACCTTCTTGCCATGTTTAGAGCTGCCGGTTCAGCGACTGCTGGCGGAGTGGGGCCAGATCTTGGTGCTGCTCAGGTGAGCTGATTTGGCTGGGCTGTGGGGATGGAGGCTCCTTCCGCCTGCTGCTGCCGCCGTGAGTTCGCAGGCCTCCAGGCGAGAGCTCCTTTGCTGGGGGTGGCATGAATGAAGGCAGGCGGCCAACGCTGCCGAGATACAGATTTGAGAGCTGACTCCCTCTGGCCTTCAGGTTCCAAAAGTACAGGGGGCTGAAAAGCTTCCGGACATCTCCGTGGGATCCCCAGGAGAACCTGCCCAGGGACTATGCCCGGATCTTCCAGTTCCAGGACTTCTCCCGGACCAGGAAACACGTCTTCCGGCAGCTGGAGCGAGAGGAGAGCGATGGAGCCGAGGTGGGTCTTTCCCTCCAAGCTCGATTTGTCTGTTGATCTTCTGCTGTTCGCTCCTGACGCTGCTCCTTCTCAGGAATCTCGTGAAAGGGCTGTGGAGTTGCAGGGCAGAGACCAGGGGATGAGGAAGCCATTTGGGGCTCGTCCCACCCATTCAGATGGAGTTGGCTGTCCCCAGGCTCTCCTAAGCAAGTGTGGGGCCAACAGGAGCGAGCGAGGCCTGTTGTGCTGAAGAGAGAGAGAGACTCCATGTGGTTCCACGTGCCGGTGTCAGGCAAAGACCTAATCCGTTGACTAGTTGGAAGCAAATTCCTTCCCACTCTTAATACGGGTCTCTGAGAAGGGTTGAGCGTGTTTCACAATTCTGGGCATGTTGAACACACAACATTTGGACACAGATTTCAGCTGCTTGAAAAACTGAGCTCTCATTTAGACATAAGAGCAAGTTTCTAGTCCTCACAGCTTCAGAGACATGCTTGAAATGGCATGGGCAAGGCCTTCAAGGGGGGGGGGGCAGAACCTCTGTTCCAGTATTGCTCCTGGTTCCTCTCCATGACCATTTGCTCACCTCATGGGTGGTAGAGCTGGGAAAACTCTTGCTGGAGACCTGAGGCCAGCCATTTTAGGCTGGCCTTCCCCAACCTGGTGTCCTCCAGGTATTTGGGACTGATGGGAGTTGGAATCCAAAAAGTCTGGGAAGAGCACCAGCTTGGGGAAAGGCTGAGCTAGATTGGCCAGTGGTCTGTACTCAGAACCTCATTTATTTATTTACTGCATTTCTATACCGCCCAATAGCCGGAGCTCTCTGGGTGGTTTACAAAAATTAAAACCATTCAAACCATTCAAAATATAAAACGACAACAGTATAAAAACAGAATTTAAAATGCAGTCTAAAAACACAACCAGGATAAAAACCGAGCAGCCGTGCAGAAATTGATATGGATTTAAAATACAAATTTAAACCGCAAGGTTAAAAATCAAACTGAAGAACTGTGAAAATACTGAGAAAATAAAAAGGTCTTCACCTGGCGTCTAAAAGAGGATAATGTAGGTGCCAGGTGAACCTCTCTAGGGAGCTCATTCCACAGCCCGGGTGCCACAGCAGAGAAGGCCCTCCTCCTGGTAGCCACCTGCCTCACTTCCTTTGGCAGGGGCTCACAGAGAAGGACCCCCGAGGATGATGTTAGGGTCTGGGCAGGTACATATGGGAGGAGGCGTTCCTTCAGATAACCTGGCCCCAAGCTGTTTAGGGCTTTGAATGTTGATACCTGCACTTTGCATAATATATACCGGTTGTGATCTCCAGCGTGGTGTAAAACTTCCATGGGAGGCCCTGAGCATGTGGAGCTCTCAAACAGTTTGTGTGACTCAGCATTGGAGATCTCATCTTCAGAGCTGTAGAGAAAAGGGGGAAGAAACCATGATACTGGTAATCGGTTGCTTGGGGGTTCAATGAGCCGGCATGCATTTCTTGGCTTTGGGGGAGACGGCTTCAGAATTCTCTCCCTCTGTTGGTGAACCCCCCCCCCTTTTTTTTGTCTTGAGTCTAAATAGGCTCATGTGCCGGCTGTTTCTCTTGGCCAAGGGCAGCTGGTGCCCCCTGCTTAGTTCCAGGGGGTTGTCATCCCCTTGTGACCCAGCGATTTGCCCTTTCCACAGGTCGGATGGTACGTTACACTTCACATTTGCAGCGCCCCCGCCTCTGTCGTGGAGAGTTTCCGGCAGCATCGGACACCTCTTGTGCTCTTCACATTGCTTCCCTACGAGCAGAAGGTGAATTGGGGCAGGGCGGAGTCGGGTGAGGGGATTTGTTGCTGCTTGTTTTCGGTCAGAGGAGCATTTTGGGGAGCCGTTTGGGGCCCGTGGACCCAGAGTGCAGGACACGGAATAATGGGCTCAAGTGACAGGGAGCCAGATTCCGGCTGGACATCAGGAAAAACTTCCTGACTGTTAGAGCAGTGCGACAATGGCACCCATGACCTGGGGAGGTGGTGGGCTCTCCCACATTGGAGGCCTTCAAGAGGCAGCTGGACAACCATCTGTCAGGTATGCATTGAGGTGGATTCCTGCATTGAGCAGGGTTTGGACTCAATGGCCTTAGAGGCCCCTTCCAATGCTAATATTCTATGGTTCTTTGAAAGCCTGCTCCCTCCAGTTGTGCGGGCCAGGGTTGTCAGTGACACCTGGCGCCCCTTGGGTGATGATCTGGGGCTCCTTGTGCCAGCGCTGGGTGTGAGTCTGCCCCCCTCCCCGGTGCTGCCTGCTGTGCCCCCCTGGCAAAGGGCTCGGTCTCAGGGTCCCTTCTTGTGTTCTTCCTCCCGCTCCGCAGATGTCCGTGCTGAACCTTCTGGTGAGACGCCACCCGGGGACCAGCGAGCCCATCCGGTCCAAGGAGGAGATGGTTGTCCATTGCGGGTTCCGCCGCTTCCGGGCTTCCCCGCTCTACTCTCAGCACAGTTCAGGTGGGCGCTTTTTGTCCTGTGCCACAAGGGGTGAGCTTGGGCCCTTGCAGCTGACTGGGAGAGCAACGCTTGGTGCTGCAACGTTTCAGAGGTCCCAGGTGTGATCCTGGCAGGCCTGGGAAGGGCCCCTGATGGACCCCCGCTGGTTGACTGCCCTGAGCCAGGCAGACCCAGTTGCCGAACTGAGTGTGGTACCAGGCAGCTCCTTCCAGATGCCTTCAGAAATGGGGGACAGTACAAGGTGGCCCCTTCCAATTCTGGCTCTGAAGGTGGCGGCTCTACTCTCCTTTCTCTGTTAGGTGGTCAGCAATTTTGGACCGGAGCTTTCCCTGAAAGAACCCTGTGGCTCCTTCAAGGCTCAGGCTCTCTGAAAGAGAAGTCTCTGCACCCTCCCCACTTTGGAAGGTCGCTTGAGCTTAGCAACAAATAGTTTAAACTGTTAAGAACTCCTGGCCCCGTTCAGAAGACACCTTAAACCACGGCTTTAACCACGGTGAATAAGGCAAAAGGCCATGGTTTAAGGTGTCTTCTGAACGGGGCCAGTGTCTGGGTTTGCATTTTTCTTCCTCCTTCCGAATCCCTTTTACTTTCATGTCGTGTCGTTTAGAATTGTACCCCTGAGAACAGAGACTGTCTTATTCCTGATCTTTGGAAGCCGCTCAGGAGCCCTGTTTGGATGAGAAGCGGGATAAAAAATGCTTTAAATAAACAACCCGGGGGTGGGGGTGTTTTTTAAAAAGAGCCGGCCAGATGGTTGGGTTAAACATGCCTCTTCCCTCCTTCAGCGGACAAGCACAAGCTGGAGCAGTTTTTGCGGACTGACACTGCCACGGTGGCTACCATCTATGCCCCCATCACTCTCCCGCCTGCTTCCGTGTTGCTGTTCAAACAGCAAAGCGACGGTGAGTTCAGGATTGGTCAGGGCCCCCGAGGGCGTGCAGGACTTGGCCTCCCCCTGCTGTGAGCTGCTCGCCCTGCACCCTCTGCTGGCGTTTCCAGTTCCTGCCCACTGGCATGACCCTCCTTCCCCTTCCTCTACGGCGGATTGAAAAACCAGCACCTTGCACTCGGGTGAGGAGTGGGCAGCTGGGAGCATCTTCCCTGCATCAGCTGCCCTGTCCCATTGGTTTGGCCGGCGCACTCTGCTTTCTGTCTCTGTGTACACGGGGCCTCCTCTTCTGCTGCTTCCAGACTGCCGAAAGGCTGCTGCCGGAGGAGATCCGTCAATTTAATAGTCTCTCAGACTTTAAGAAAGCCATGAAGACCGATCTCTTCCGGCAGGCCTACCCAGTCGAATTTTAAGAGTTTCATTGTTATTTTAATAATGTATTTGTTTTATATGTTTTTAATCAGTTTTATATATTATACATTATTTGCATTTAATGTTGTTCCCCGCCTCAATCCAGAAGGAGAGGCGGGTAAGAAATAAATCGTTATTATTATTATTATTATTATTATTATTATTATGAGTATGAGGCAGGGCCTTTTCTGTGGTGGCAGAACTTGTGTGACAGCTGCCCCAGAGCACCTGCCAAGTGGCTTCATGGTCTGCCTGGCACCTCTTGGTCAAAACGTCATGGATCGGTGGCAATGCTGAAGTCTTTACAGGGTGTGTTGGCACTGCACAGTGGCCCATGGGGATGTGCTTTTATCAAGAACAACTGAAAGTAGACTAGAGGTTGGGTTGAATGTGCTTTTTCAGCAAACCGTGTTGTCTTTTCCCCTTTGGATCACACCATTGAAAAGGAGCTTATGGGAAGGAGGGGGGAGAGCAGCCTGAACCCCGTATTGGCCGGGCCCAGAGTTGCTGCCCACATCCTGGGGAGGTGAGCTGAGCCTGTTGCCCTTCCGACAATAGGTTTGACCCCGTTGTGTTTCCCCACAGGAGCTCACAGCCTTGTGGCCACAGGCTCCTTACTCAGCGTAAACCCCAACCGGCTTGTCATCAAGCGAGTGGTGCTGAGTGGCCATCCGTTCAAGATCCTCAGTAAGCAGGCTGTGGTGCGCTACATGTTCTTCAACAGAGGTAGGGGGGCCTTATGGCAGAGTCTCTGGGAGAGCAATTTCTGGCGGGGGAGAGGGACGCAGAAATGCCTAGGACCGGCCCATACGCTGCTCTGTTGGGGTGGCCTGCGGGGGTGGCAAGCTGGCTACTCAAGGACAGAGCGCGTTATGTAGAAGCCCTACAGCCTATCATCCCTTTTCCGGAAACCACTGAATGACCTGGTTCGGACAACGAGATGAGGTGCCAAGTTGGATATGCAACCTCTGCTCGGGTATCCTGTGAACTGGTGAATATGGGTTATGCGAGGGTTAAACGATCCTCACATAACCCACGTTCGCCACATTCGCACCACACAACAAACCTTGAGGAGAGGTTGCGCAATCAAGATGGCGGCCTCCTACCCACCACAGCCGGCGAGCTGTTCTGTCGTGCAGAAAAACTCTAGCGTCTGAATATGAAGCCAGGCGGGGGTTCCGGAAGTGGAGTTCTGTTCAAACATTCTGACCTGATGGAACCTTTGCCAAGGGTTCTGGGCGAAATGCGCACTCCGTTCTTCTGGGGTGTGGGCTGGATGTGTGGACGTGCATGAAAGCATGAAAAGGTCTGTAGCGAGGGGGGGGGAGCTGTCCTGCCACGGATCTCCTCATTCCGAGAATTCCCGTTTTCCAGAGCACAGGTCTAAACCTGCTCTGCTCGTGGATGTTGGTGGTGAGGAAACTGTTAAAACAGGTTGCGTTGCTGTTGCCAAAGCAGCCTGTGAACATGCCAGGCTGGGAAGTGCCCTTCTGGGATGGGCCAAGTGATGGGCAACATTGACGCTTTGTTCCTGCCTTACAGAGGATGTGTTGTGGTTCAAACCAGTCGAGCTCCGGAGCAAGTGGGGTCGGCGGGGGCACATAAAGGAGCCTCTGGGTAAGTGGTTGTAGTGATCGGGGGTCCGGATTCTGTCAGGTCCCAGTCGGATTAGATTCTTTCGATTACCACGGTGAAAGTGAGCCACGGTTTATGGGTAGAAAATAGATGCAGATGCAAAGAAAGCTCACACCTCTCTTCAGCCAATGAAGCTGTCGTAGCTGAATGGCTCTCTGGGCCCAAGATAGACGAGAAGTTGTCCCTAAGGCCAAAGTCCCTCCAGGCTGGTATGGCGCACATTGTCTCCCCCCCCCCCCCCCCGGAGCGAGACCAGAGACCAAACTAGCCTGCTTGATTCTGTAGGTTCCTTTCTCTCTTAGCTCAGGAGCCGAGAGGGAGAAGGGGGGCTTCTTTCCCATGGAAAGCCAAGCTTATTTCATCTTTTAGGAGCTGGTATCATCCAGCCAGGTGAAGCTGTGGATCACCAGCCTGTGTGAAAGGGCGTCTTAATTAACCATAAAGCTGCCGGCAAGGCCAAACTACACAGGTCTCTAGGTGACTACCAGCAGCGTAAAGGAATGCTTAAAGTCCACCTTACTGCTCACCAGCAAACTCTCCAGTGAAGCCGGCCCTCGAGGGCACGTGTGAACCGGCAAACCTCTCTTCTCTTCCTTGTGTGTAAGTGGCTGAACTCCCCGTCTCTTCTTTGCTGCCAGGGACCCACGGCCGCATGAAATGCCAGTTCGATGGGCAGCTGAAGTCTCAGGACACCGTGCTGATGACCCTCTACAAGCGGGTCTTTCCCAAATGGACGTACGACCCTCATGTGCCAGAACCGCGTGGGGCAGGCGAAAGCAGCCTGCTGGGCCAGGAGGAGGAGGAGGACATGGACTAGCAGCCGACCGCAGCTCAGCTCTGTCTATAGCACTGCCCATGGCCTGGTCCTTTGTACCTATTTATTGCAGAGAAATATTCTTTCCAAGAGAGATCTGATGGATTGATTGATTTCTTGATGTCCGAACAGCCTGGGGTGTCCTGCGAAGGGGGTGGGCTGCTTCCTTGGCGCGCCACAGGGGTCAGTTCCTAGCGCCTGGTCACCTTTGACGCAAGTCCCTGTGTGTGTTCCCCCTTCGGTCCTAGTAGAAGAGGCCTGTGCTTCCTGCCTTGCGCTCCCCATTCACACTCAACTCCTTGGTTTAGAGTGGTGGGGGCAACAGTTGCCCTCCTGTTGTCTTCAGAGCAGAAGTGGGGAAGCTTCTTCAGCCTTGGGACAAAGTTCAATTTCAGAGAACCATTCCAGTTGGGGGCGGGGCCGAAGGCAAAGGGGGTGGGGCAAAAGACTCCAGCACCTTTGAGCTCAACGCTCTTCCCACCAGTCCCTAATCCCTTAGGAGAGGCATTTCACACTTTCAGAATGGGGGGTGGGGGGTGGAGACGGCACAAAATCCAGGGAATCATTGAGCAAGTGCTGGTTGGGGAAAGGGGGTGGGGCTAGGGAAGGGGACAGCAGCCGTCTGGGGAGCCCGAGAGGGCCAGACTGGGACCCACCCCGGCCTTAAGGAGGCAAACTCTCACATTGTGGCTCACTGGCTAACAGAAGGAACTGAAATGCAGCTGAGGCTAGGGGGCTCGACAGGGCCTACCTACAAGGAGACTTTCCTGAGAGCGTGGGTGTCGATTATGCTGCCGGAACACACAAAGACCAGTTTCCCCAAAGCACCAGCAGTAGCGAGACAGATCGAGGAATGCTTCTGGCCAATTTCATCTTTGTTTACCCCTCTTGGCCATCTTAGTATCCTTGTGAGACGATCAAAATCTCGTCACAGAGCGGGAACCTGGCTGAGACCCGTCTGGGTGGAGATTTAAACTGCTCCACATGGTCGCCCATGGTGGGAGCCCGCAGGGGCTGAGACAGCTTGGGGGATAGAATGTGGGTGGGTGTGCATGCGTTACATGCCTTCTCTTACCACTGGTAGGCCCTGCCTTCAGAGTAAAGCAGTTTGCCAAGCCTGGCCCTTTGCCCAGTACAGCATTCCCAGTGGGTCATCCTAGTACTCGTCAGTTAAAGGAGGAGGCTGTTTGTACCATTTAAACACAAAGTAGTAAACCTTTGGTTTATTGAAATGGAAAGCAAGCTGCATAGTGTCATTTTAAACTCCAGTGGGGAATACAGCATTTGTTTACATGTTGTACCAGATGACTGTTCTGTTACATATCCAATATTTGGTAATGGCTTTACAGTGATTAACTGCTGAGCATTCATGCTGATGAAAAAGTATCCTACTTCAACAGAAGTTCAGGTGGCCAACTGAAGGCGTGCTGGCTTTGATCCTCCTGAGTTCAGTTTCATAAATCATGACACTCAAGTCTGAGCTTGAGATAGCAGATCTGCACTAAGGTTACCTGACCTTTCTTTAAAGACAAAGGAAAGGAGGCGGTATCTCTGTATTTGATCTTATTGACACTGGGGGCAGCTTCTGTACCTCCTCTGCTTCCCCCATGATGCCAATACAGCATCATTTAGATCAGTAACATTTTTTTAAAAAAAGGAGACCCGGTCACAGGTCACTTGTTAATTTATTAACTTCTGGCAAGTTATAGGAAAGGCACAAAATGGTGTCAGTTTGCAACTCCAGATACACAAATGAAGCCGTTTACAACTTGTGAATTACCCGTACCATGTGGAGGAAAGTTCTCAGACGCACAGCCTACAGTTTGAATGGGATTATGTATATTTCAAACTGCATGCTTAATGCTAGATATACATGTAGTTCTGTGTGATCCCCTTCCCAATTTATAAATGACTGAAAGAAAGCTTGGAATAAGGAGAATGTATAAAGGAGAGACTCTACCATGAAGACAGGCATCTAGGATGAATGAGTCCCCTTTCTAAAAGCCTCTCTCAAACTGATGGAAGTAGGCTATATCGTTCATGAAAGCTTATGGGCGTGACAAGTACCTTTTTGTTTCTAAGAGTCCAGCAGGAACTGGCCTTGCTAATTTCAGGAAGGACAAAATTACTGAAATCAGTATGAGCTATTATACATAAATGGGTACAAGCACCAACCCACTTTTGGAACTAAAAAACAAGTTGGAACTACATGTATCTGGGGTTACTAAATTAGCATTTCCTCCGAGATTGATGCATGCAGCAGCCCATCTATGTCAAGTCAGAAGTAAGCAGCCCTGTCTTCAATGGGAAGTCTTCCCGGATGTGTCAGCAATACAGGATTGCAGCCTCAGTTAAATGTATAGTCCTCATCCCCGTAGGGTTAGTTTTCTTCATGTGGGGATTGGGGTGTAGCAAATACATAAGGGGCCTTCAGACCAGCCTGCATTCAGGTTCAAGGGTTAAATCAATCACCGCTCATCCATAAAGTTTTAGTACCCCAAAGGCTGGTTAATGCAAAATGACAAAAACGCTTGGCGAATCCTTCAAGATGTAGCATTCGTGGGCTTTGTACACGGATGCCATCAATATTCGAGGGCCCATCAAGACTGAAAAGTAACAAACCAATTGTAGGCAAAAAGGATCTGCAAGAGAATTCAGTTTGCGACAAGAATGCTTTCACAGCAGGACAGGTTAAAGGGATGCAAATAATAATAATTTTTACCATTCACCCTATTTTGCCACCTACTTTCCAAGCCTATTTGAATATATATTCTAGCAGGCAAAATCAATGTTAGCATGATGCAAAACCAGCACATCAATTAAAGCATCACTGTGAGAGGCTGAGACTACTTGGATCTCTACTCCAGGTAGTGCCAGTAATAATGCCCAGATGTAGAGCAAGGCAAGAATTCGTGTGGCTGCTAATCTTCCCCACCACACATCAGGAGCAGAACTTTTCTGTAGTCTCCTGAGGTGTCATCCTGAAAGAGAAAAACAAAACCATTGCTAGACATTTCATTTTATTTAGTGAGATTTTTTTTTTCATATCCTATGTTTTTATTATATTTATTTATTTATTTATTACCCGCCTCTCCCTCTGGATCGAGGCGGGGAACAACATTAAATACAAATAATATAAAATACATAAAACTGATGAAAAACATATACAACTAATACATCATTAAAATACAGATAAAACTCCTAAAATTCAACTGGGTAGGCCTGCCGGAAGAGATCAGGCCTTATGGCTTTCTTAAAGTCAGAGAGATTGTTAAGTTGACGAAACTCTCCCGGCAGGCCACTCCACAGTCTGGGAGTGGCAGAAGAGAAGGTCCTCTGGGTAACAGTTGTCAGCCTAGTTTTTGCTGACTGTAGCACATTCTTCCCAGAGGACCTGAGTGTGCAGGGTGGATTGTACGGGGGAAGGCGATCCCGCAGGTCACCTGGACCCAAACCGTGTAGGGCCTTAAGGTAATGACCAACACTTTATACTTCACCCAGAAATTAATTAGCAGCCAGTGAAGTGATAGAACACTTAAGGCTGCAGGATTCTTTGGGCCTGGTCCTCCAGCACACACACACACACAACGGTCATGAATAGGAGTCGCAGCAGAACCAGTTTGTTCAAGGCACTTAGGCCAGTGGCCACGTGTGCAGTTGTGCGGAAGTCCTACAAGAAGGTCAAAATAAAAGAATGCCAGCTCACCTTAATGAAAGAATAGAGGGATTTCCCATACATCCGCTTGAACTCTGCCTTAATATCTATCATGTCAATTTCGCAGCGGGACACCATCACTCGAATTAGTGTGTCATCATCTGTCCCTAAACCCTGTGATGGTGGTGGGGAAAAAACGAAAGCTTGGGATAATATCGCACCACAGACTTAAAGCCAGTCTAACAATCATTGGGAACATAGGAAGCTGCCTTAAACGGAGTCACGCCCTTGGTCCATCTAACTCAGCATTGTCAATACTGACCAGCAGCAGATACCCTTGGCCATCCTTCAGGCAAGATGCTTTCCCAGTCCTACCTGGACATGCCAGGGATCAAACCTGTAAACTTCTGCGTGCAAAGCAGGTGCTCTACCCTACTGAGATCTGGCCCTTTCCCCTTGAACAGGAGGAGCTGCCAGACCCTTGGTCCATCTAAGAACATAAGAAGAGCCCTGATGCTGGATTAGATCAAGGGTCCATCTAGTCCATCACTCTCTTCACACGGTAGCCAACCAGCTGTCGACCAGGAACCCACAAGCAGGACACGGGTGCAACAGTACCCTCCTGCCCATGTTCCCCAACAACCAGTGTACACGGGCTTACTGCCTCTGATATTGGCAGTAGCACATAACTATCAGGACTAGTAGCCATTGATAGCCTTCTCCAGAAATTCATCCGACCCCCTTTTAAAGCCATCTAAATCGGTGGCTATCACATCTTCTGGTAGCAAATTCCATAGTTTATGCGCTGTGTGAAGACGTCCTTCCTTTTATCTGCCCTGAATCTCCCACCAATGAGCTTCATGGAATTACCCCATTGGGTTCTAGTATTTTGAGAGAGGGAGAAAAATGTCTCCCTGTCCACATTCTCCACACTATGCATGATTCTGGACACCTTTATACTCTAGCCCAGCACTCTCTACACTGACTGGAAACTGCTCTCTGGCATTCCGCAGAAGGTCTTTCCCATCACTTGTTCTACAATGTTTTTAACTGGAGATGGCAAAGACCAAACCTTGGCAAAGACCAAACCTTGGATCTTCTGCATGCATTCTGCCACTCAGCTATGCCCCCCCCCCACCCCGCCCCGCCCCACCCTGCCCAGGAACTCAAGAATGTTAGCTATAGGAGTGGGGTGGGAGAAGATGCATGCTAAGAGAAGTCTCAGTAACTACCAAATGATGATCCCTAGAATAATGTGGAGGGGCAACTGTGAAAACTTAAGTTGTCAGGAAACCAATGTAAGGGTTGCATAGATGAATGTTTAAGGTCACATTTCAAGTTTACCCTTGAATGTGTTTCAACCATGCAGTTTGGGGAAGAGCCATAGCTCTGCGACAGAGCACCTGCGTTGCATGCAGGAAGTCCCAAGGCAATCCCCAGCATCTATTGGTGAGGCCGGGGAAGACCCCTTTCTGGAAGCTTGGAAAGCCAATACAATATGGGAACTCTGGGGGAAACCGACCACATCATACTTGAGTTCTTGATTTTAAAGGAAGCAAAAGCCGAGTGTAGCCATACGTGTACTCTGGATTTCAGGAAAGCCGATTTTAATAAACTCAGAACAATGATAAGTAAGGTCCCATGGCAGGTGACCCTCATGAGAAAAGGAGTCCAAGATGGGTGGGAGTTTTTAAAAATGGAAATTTTAAAGGCACAATTGCAAACAATTACAACAAGGAAAAAAGATAGAAGACAACAGAATAAATCAATTTGGCTCCATTTCCCAGAGTGCAGGATGCGGAATAATGGGCTCAAGTTACAGGAAGCCAGATTCCGTCTGGACATCAGGAAAAACTTCCTGACTGTTAGAGCAGTACAACAATGGGACCAATGACCTAGGGAGGTTGTGGGCTCGCCACATTAGAGGCCTTCAAGGGGCAGCTGGACAACCATCTGTCAGGGATGCTTTAAGGTGGATTCCTGCATTGAGCAGGGGGTTGGATTCGATGGCCTTATAGGCCCCTTCCAACTCTACCATTCTATGATTCTAAGTCAGTGTAGACAATGCCAAGGCAGTCTGACCTGGAATAAGGGAGCTTCGTGTGTTTTGCAGGGTGATAAAAGGGTGGTATGTGGGTGGATTTTTATTTAATACAGCATTTCAAATGCACATTTGTGGAAAAGTCAGTGGAGTAGAAGGGGAGGTCAAATCCAGGTAAGTTATTAAAGGTTAGCCATTAGTTTTAAAGTGGTGCAATTTGGTATCTTTGGCACGGAATTCACAGGGAGGAAAGCAAGTCCAATTCCCTCCCGAATGGCTTGTTTGTCATGCAAACTTTCCAAGGTTGCGTCATGAGTTCCAGAGTGGCAGCTGCGTTAGTGATGATAAGTGTGCCCTGAAACAAAAAGGAGCGGCCTCCTGCGTAAAGAGCTGTGTGATCATCTGTCTTGAGGCTAAAATTAGCATCTTTAAATTCATTATTCGCCACACATTGAGTTTAGAGTGCAACAGAAGCATAGAATTACCACCATATCCAAGGAAGACTTTTGCCCCTTCGGCTGTTGCTTAAAGCTGGTTTTTGGAGCAACAAAGGAGGAATCGGTTAATCAAGACAGAGAAGAGTTTGAAATGAAAGACAAGAGCAAGGGAAGCAAGTCTAAAGCAGCCATGCCGTACCATCTAGTTTGCCCCTGGGATGGCAACAACAAATCAATCACTGGTACGCTGTGACAGTGCCTAAAAAGTCCGTCTTTAGCTTTAAACCAAGGCTTTAAATTAAATCTAACCCTTTTCGTTGCTTAGCAGCTGCCCCTGCCAGAAAGGCAAATTCTGTGGCGGGCACATGGGTTGCCCACCGGACTTTAAAAGGCTGTCCATCTTCTAGTATAGGATTTAGTGGCTCCGCACAAGAGAGGAAACAGCTGTAGAAAATACAACCACAAAGAAGACACCTGCACAAGTGTGTAAGTTCTCGATATTCTGGTGCTCCAGTGAGCTGAACTTACAGACTTCAGACTTGTGCAAGTGTCTTCTTTTCTTTAAGATTTGGTGACTTCTCGTGAAATCTTGGGGATTTGGGTTCTCTCTCTTTTCCCTCCCTCTAAACAAAGAGTGCAGCAAGTTTTTAGTCCTCATGAGGCCAGAAGACGTTTGAAACAGAAAATAATTTAGCTTCAATTCTTTGAGACCAGAAGCGATGCTGGCCCGGGCCTTGCAGAGAGGGGCTTCATGTACAAGTCCCCTGAAAGGGGAAGCACTCCCCCTCCCCCATGGAGCATGCTCTAATTACCCCTGTTCTGCATGAACCTCCTGTCGTGTTCCCCAACACCCCTCGCTTTATTGGGAGACAATAAAGAAGTCTGCCAGGTCATCCACAAAGTTTTATTCAGGCAGTAAACATCTCCTCCCAGCTGATTTTCTAGCAACTTTTCTATAGGCAATATTATGCAAAGTAAGCAAGACAATTGTCTTTTCAGGAAGAAAGAGCAAACCCTTTTCCCAGTATGCTTTAACTTCAGGGGGGCTGGTTTCATGAATCTTTTGGCGAGAAACTAGCCATGCCGACCTTCTCCCCCCTTCCTTTATCTCAGCCCACTTTAGTCTCCGACGGGCCCTCGGATCCACCAGGCTTCCCATGTCCTCCCCTTCGGAAGAAACCTGAATCCCAGAGCTTGTGGGTTGTTTACCCCTTCAAAGATAAGGGCTGGCGAAAGTTCATTCCCAGCTGGTGAAGAGCCCGTGAGAGTGACCTCTCCCACTCTCTGCACAGGCTGGTATGTTTCTGGTGCCGTCTCTTCTGCATCAGAATCTGACTCTGATTGATCGCCTGAAATCCCTTCTCCCCGCCCAAGGGGAACAGGCCTAGTCACAACACCTGTGTTGTGATGATGCTCCTAAAGTTTCCCAGGGTCTATTGTAAATATGAACATTTGAGTTGAATAATACATTCTAAGGGGGAATACATGAAATGTATCATTTCAAGAGAATTTAGGCATAAATTATATGTAGTTTGTTTTTAGGTTTTATGGTTTTAAATTCTGTATATTGGTTTTTAAATGTTCAATGTTTTAAATTTTTGTAGGCGGTATATAAATGTAAATAATTATAATAATAATGGGATTTCAAGAGCAGAATGCTTGAACCAAATGGGATATAGTCTGATCGATACATAAAAATCTGGTTTTGCATTTTTAAAGAAGATTGCAGACACATTCACATCTCTCTCTCTCTCTCTCTCTCTCTCTCTCTCTCTCTCTCTCTCTTTACCTTCATGGATTTGTACAGCCTTTCTGCAAAGTAGCCAGTCTTACTTCTCATGCATTTTACTGTGAGGAGAAAATGGAGGGAGCAGAGTTAGCAAAGCCAGAGGTAACAGCTATGACTACTTCAATTCACAGTCAAAAGATATAATCTCTCAGGCAAGCAACACAGAGAGTGTGCTATTGAAGCTGACGTATTCTGTGTAGACTGCACATGGCCATGAGGAAGTGCCTAGCACAGAAGTCCTTTACCTCCACACATCTTTGGATCAATGGCAGTCATTATCCAGAAGGCTATGTCAGACCTGGTCTGGGAGGACCTGGGTTCAAATCCCTGCTCAGCCATGAATTTAGTATTATGGTTTATATCCCACCCTCCTATTGCAATTATAATGCTTAGGGCATCTTATAAAATTTACAAATGCATAAAAGCGATAAAACGGAAGAATGAAAAGAACACCAAGACAGATGAAAAGCCACTTGACCCTAAACAGTCCATAAACGCTTCAACCAGACCTAGAGTCTGACAGAACAAATGCGTCTCCAGTAGACAACAGGAGGTCAAGAGAGAGGGGGCCCCTCAATGAGCATCTTGGGATGCTAAAACCAGATACTCCTCCATATGCACTTTACTGAGGTCCTTGAAAGAAAGGCAGGAAAACGTTATGCCAAGCCAAGTTGATAACTACAGAGCACTTCTGCAGCTCGTAAGCTTGCCGCACAAGATCTGTAACAGAGGGTGCATTTCTACTGTTCAGTAAGAGACTCACCTATTGCTAACAAGGCATCCTCAAGATCTCCCGCCATCTCAGATTTAATGCTCTCTGTAATGTCCTTGCCACTAATATTCTTGTACACATCAAACACTGCGAAGGAGAAGAAGGATTATACTAGCAACCTACATAAAAGGCGCCACAGTTTGCCATATCTGGAAGCCCTGATACCAAAATGTACCCTCTGTTTTGTTACTCAGGCAAGAGGTGCTGCTGAGACCACTGGGACAATTTCCACGTTCCTAACATTTGAATCTGTTTTTCAATTAGAAAAGTGCAAATTTCAGCGCAGCGATAGCAAGCCGAATTGAACAGATGCAAGGTTCTCAAAATACATGCGAGTAGGCTTGCTATATTTAAGAATACGTGCAGAGTGGAAGTTCTTTAAAGCTCAAAGGATTTTCAAATGTATGATCTGAGGAAATACTGAGGAGAAACACAACTCGCAGTTTCGCAGCATGAAAACGGGAGGGAATGGCAATTGTCATGTATCTGGGAGGCTGTTCAAAAGCCGCAGAGGGCAGGACAAGCACCAACGGATTCGTGTGATCGCAGAACAAGTTCAATAAACGGGTCGTGAAATCCAGCTATTATTGTAAGAACTGGTGGCCAAAATTAAGGTGACTTAAGAAGTTGCAGGATCTCCTCAATGGTGGTTCAGAGGTCTTAGTTCAATGCAAGTTTTTCACTCGCCCCACAGACATGAAAGAATGAGGATATGGCAGGATTCCAACCGAATGACTTTTGCAATCTGGCATCGCTTCTTGGGTGTTTTCCTCCATGGGAGAAAGAAACTCTGTTGGAACTGGTCCCCACAGGAAACAGGAAATACATCTGTCTCAGGTCAGGTTGACCCCTTGGGAATCATGGCAGCTTACCCTGGATGGGGCTAGAAACATCCTGACGCTGTAATTCCAGTTTGGGATGTTAAATTCTCACATTTAAGGAGGAAGTTCCCTGCGTGTCAACATAGTAAAGATTAACCTGAAATTCTGTGTCTCAGTGTATGTATGAAGTTGGAGAAAGGACCTTTCCTTTGCTTTTCACTCTCAAAACACCCCAGATTCCCAAAAGAGCATATTTGTACAAGAATCATCCACAACGTCTTACCCCTTAATAGGTGATTTCTGCTCCTTGTACACAGGATAGTCATGAACTGGGCCTCATCAGTCCCCCATCTTTTCTCCCCTGCTTCATATAGGCACTAAAATATAGGGTACAGATAGTAAGGCATCAGTTTTTAAAAGATGAGGACAGAAAAGCGAGTCGAGGCAGGAAGTGACGCATGTGAGCCCAAAACTCAGACCTGACAACCCCAAAAGAGCTTACCTGTTGTTAGGAAAGGACAGATTGTTCATGATCCTCCTCTCCATTTTATCCTCACAACATCCCTGTGAGGTAGTTTATGCTGACTGGCCCAAAGTCATCCATTGAGCTTCATGGCCAAAGTGAAGACCTTCCACCCAGGTCTCCCCAGTCCAACACCCTAATCAATACACTGCATGGGCTCTCAGTATTTCTAGCTGTTGAATCCAAACCAGCCCAGAGCGGAACTTACTTCCATGTAGGATTCAATAAATAGGGAGCTAGAGTTAAGTCACATATCCTTTAAATCAGAGCAGATGGAGAAACAGCCTCGGCCTAGCAAACCAACTCTTCTACAAGGGGTGACTGTGATACAAGCTGCTGCTCTCTCCTCCCGGAAGGTTTTGTCTGGAGTGAGAGCAGCCTCTGTTTATATGGCACGAAGAGCTACAGACCTGGGCATCTTGCCGGACCAGGCCTTCATCGACATGGTGGCTCTCATCTCTGTTGCCCTGGTAAATGGGGAGACATGTGTTAGTTTCGGCCTAATTCATATCAGTAAGATCAACAAGCGTTATAGGTGAAGAGTCACTAGCAGCATGGGGAGTGAAGAGGAGGGAGCCAGCAGAGAGGAGTAGGTAAGAAAAGGCAGGCCCCACAAATGTGGGGGGAAAAGCCTTGGCTATCAGCCGCCATCTTGTCAGGAATATGGGGATTGTAGAAAAAAAAACTTTTTTGAAGGACAAATCCCTTTGAAGCCATGACAGATTCCCCCACCCCCACCCCACCAGGACATGCTGAAATACCAGCCTGACACTGTGGTCACTCAGTCAAAAGAAATCTCTTGTTTTGTATTTATTGGGCACTCAGACCCAAACTTGGCTTATTTACTTCAGTGTATGTGGGTGCAGCCCCAATTCAGATAGGGACCATGGCACTCTGGGGAGAGGGATTTAAGCTCCCCTCGTTTTTGTCTTGAAATTCCACACCCACACCCACCCTTGCAGGGTGGAGTGGGGAAGGTGTTGAAAAAAGGAAGACAAAGGCCATTGGAACCAAGCACCTAAGTTTCCTTAGTCTTACACTGGGGTTGTGCGTATTATGTAAGACAAGGGAGCTCACACCCAGCCTGCAAGCAACCCTGCTCAGAACCCTTTAAAATCTGCAGCCTTTAAAGATCAGGGCCCCTGCATTTACTTCATTCCCTGGTGTGTTCTGAAAATCCCAGGTTTTAAAAGCCCAGCACCATTACAGAAGCAGAAGAACTGGCGGAAAGGAGTCCAGTAGGGGTGTGTGTAGGTCAGTTCAGTTGGAAGAGAACTTCCCAGAGAAGGCAGACGTGATATGGAAGGCTGTGTGAGGCAGGGAAAACATCCCAATTACTTACAGTCGATAGGGACACCAGGACTCTCCGGAACACGGAGGAGGTGTCCGAGGCAATGTCTTCCTCGAGGTTAGTTCCATACTCTGTCAAAAAAAAGCCCAGACATAACAGCTTTTTCTTTCTTGTTTTAAAGAAGAGTAGTGATGTGCTTTACCAAGTAGCTGGGGGAACATCTTGAGACATGACACACAGACACAACTGAACCAAAAGAGGCTCTTCCTGTCCGATGAGGTTGGAGGACTCTGAAATGGATTGAAAGGAGTCTGGATTTCTGTTCATTCAGCCTGTGGATTCCACAGACTCGCTGGCTGGTTTTTCAATTCTGGGGGCCATGGATGCCAATATGCACAAATGCACCTTAGTTAATGCACATCAGTGATAATGTGCATTAACTAATGAACACGTTTGCATTAACATTCATGCAAATTAGCGCGAGTAGAACAAAATTCTGGCTAAACAAATCAATTCCGTCAACGAATGGAAGACAACTGACCATCTGTGAAACACAGGTGGAGTGAATTCAACAAAACCTGTTTATCCCTTCAGCCTTGCCACAAGAGAACTACCTCAGGCAGCTAATTCTGGATGCCATTAGAGGAAGGCAGATCGAGCTGGGCGTGATCCGCTGCAAAGTAGGGTTTTTTCCTGTACAAAACCCACTGGAAGTGGATGGGGAGGAGAGGGGCGAAATCAGGGGATACATAAGAGGTACCAGAAAACAAATGAATTGCCAAAATAAACAAACAAGCCAGCCCAGAAGCCTCTCTCAATACTCACGGTGCCTGTAGGTTCCATTAATCCGTCGGATTTCCTCATTGGTACGAGAAGCCAAGATTTCTACCAGGCAGCCCTCGTCTGTGCCAGCCCCCTAAGTAACAAGGAGAGGGTAGCATTACCAAAAAGAGAGCACATGATCTGATCCCAAAACAGGCAGGGCTTGCAGGGAACTTCCCCAACCTTCTTTGTTTAGAAAACTAACATAAACAACAAGATGGAGACAAGGCGCCTATGGATGGCAAAATAGTTAAGAATGCACTAGTACTCATTCTGCCCTGGATAAATACTCTGTGCTTGCTATCCTCAGCTTCTCAGCGCATTTATATCCTTTGAGGTAGAGGAAGGGTTGTGTGCAGTGGATCTGCATATAATTAGACCCCCTGTACAAATGCAGATGTCAGTTTTAGGATATGGAACCGAGCATGTCTCTTGCCCTCATGAATGCAGAGAAGAATGTGAAAACAGGCAGACTGACGCCAGGAGGAGGACAGAGAAAGGGGCCTCATAGGAAATGCACCAGGCATGTTTCAGTGTCCAAAACAGCACTCCACACTTCTTGTAATAGGTCTATTCCCCAGGTCAACTCCCAAACTCCATGGGCCATCCAATCCCAAACTTTGCATCTGCAGAAGTGGACTCTAGTTCATGAAAGCTTATGTCACAGGGCATCGGTTAGTCTTGAAGGTACTACAGGATCTGCTGCAAAAGGGACTAACATAGCTGCTGCCACCCCCCGGTGTGTTCTGTCATTCTCCCTCCCCCTGCCCATGGCAAACTTCCCCAACCGGGTGGCCTCCAGATGTTTTGCAGGTCAACTGCCAGCATTCCTAACCACTGGCCATCCTGGCAGGGGCTGATGGGAGTTGAAGACCAAAACATCTGGAAGGTAACCCTACGCCATCCTAGCCAAACTTACTTCGGAAACCTGAAACGGGTCAGAAGGAGGAGCACATTGTGTATTCTAGCTGCATAATCTGCTTACATACCAAACCACTCCCTGTGACAATGTTGTAAGACGAAGGTTTACTATGCAGAGTTCGCCGGTACTCTGTGGGGTTCTGTTAAAGCCTTTGCAAACCTTTAGGGCTCTTTTCAGCTCCTCCACATCATAGAGCGTGATGGGGGTCATCAGTCCAATAATCACCTTCTCAAATTTCCCACTCAACTCAGATTTCAGATCGTTAATCAAATCCTGTTGGGAAAGACACGCTTTAGATAAGAACATCAAACCACAAGAACAATCATACACACGGCCTGTTCAGGCAACATGCTGAGCCATGATTAGGCCACTAACCCTTTTGCAGCAAATGATTAATGAGGGGTTTTAAACCATGGTGATGTAGCCACCATGGTTAGGAACGGTTCACACAACACGCTAAGCCATAATGTTTCACTCAAAATGCTTAACCATCGTCTAAACAGGGTCACAGAGGTGATTCAGAGAATGGGCTCTTAGTCACAGCCACACAAAGATAAGCCCTAAGAAAACAAAGGCAGCAAGAATAAGTTTAAAATTCCTCTACTTGGCTTAATAGAAGTGCTGTAAGGTGGAGAAACAATACCCGGACATGCTACCTATCAATTCTTTCAAACTGTAGCTTGTCATTAGCCAAACAAGGCAAAAAGAGAACTGGATTCTACTCCAGAGAAGTTTATAGATGTAGGAAATCTGGCTTTGCAAACAAAGAAGATTCACATACAGGAAAACATTTCTGTTTCTGGCAATCGCTAACATCTCCATTCCAATACAACTTAATTTTTCTGGATGTTTTGACAAGCAAATTATCATCGAGGGACACATCCATTTGCCTACTGGTGCTGGATTGGCACAGGTACAAGCATCGTTCAAGGGAGCAGCGCTTTATTATCTTGAAAGCCCCTGGGGCCAGGAGTTCTCACTGTCCCCTTTGCTACCGGTCACATATTAATCCTGGCACAGTGCAACCACCATTTGCAATGTGCTTTATAGTCCTTCAGTTCATTTGGCCTCACAACCACCTTTTCCAAATGGGCAACTGGGTTTGCAGCTGAGTGAAGAACCAGAGATGGGCCAAAGACGGTCAAGGAGGCGCTCTGCTATCCAACGTGAGATCCACCCTTGCAAATAATTCCCCCAGTACCACGAGGTCACACACATTCTTACTAGCCTGCTTTCCCACATACACCTGTGCCAGTCATGCGGCCATACAAGCGCGCTTGGCTCCTTAAGAGCTCCATGTGGCGCCCAGAGGCATTCTTGGAAATGAAGGCGGTGTTGGAAGCCGGCACTCGACTTTGCAACGTGCCCAGACTCCCAATTAAAAGTAGCATTTTCCCCCTTAATTCTAACAAAAACAAAATGGAAAGATCAGGAGGCTGGCAGGTACATGGCTGCCAAGGGCCACTACCCTGGGGGCCCCAGGTCTGCCCTGACTAGCAGCAGCATTGCAGGGTCCCAGGCAGGGGCCTTCCCCAGCCATACCTGGAGAGGCCAAGGGCTGAACGCGAAGCATGTGCTCTACCACTGAGCTATGGCCCTTCCTCTTACAGCCATGGAGCACCCTGGGCGGCTTTGGGCGAATCGCTCCCTTGCAGCCTCTCCTGACTAAGTATTTCCCTTCCCTCTTATGGGGGACGGTGCAAGCTGTGCACCATGCTAAAGCCAGCTTGTGGTTCTGGAAGCCCTGCAGCTCAACACCGGTCAATAGCTGGTGTAGCTATTCCTCCTGGGCAAGCTGCTCTTCAGACCTTGACACAGAGATGTCTTTTGGGCAGGTGGAATTTTGTAGGCTGACAGGCAATGGAAACTCCTTGCCAAGGCTGCTTATAGATCGGAGAACAAAGCATCCAAACAGAGAGGAGGAGGAGGAGGAAGAAGCAGAAGTAGTAGTCAACCTAAACTGGCCTCTTCAAGTAAACAGCGTCCAATGCCACCTACCCGGCCAATCGTGGCTTTGTATGTCATCCTAATCTCCTGCCGTTGGGCCAAACTCCTGTTGATCACGACCTCAATGATGGCATCTTCATCCGTGCCTGGGACCAAAGAAGAAAAGCAACAAAGTTGTTTGAAATTAAAGTAGCAGGATACAAGGTGTGGGGGGAGGAAGAAAGACGTCCATTTATTGTGTTAGAGAACAATCCATAGACAAGCAAAAAAGCCACTTGGGCTAATATTTGCCTAAATGGTGTCCTTTAAAAGTTTGCATATGCCAACTTTTCTCCCGATGTATTTTGCCACAGCTCCCAAGAAGCCCTCTGCCAGTGACCATCACAGCCCCCGTGTGTCGGGAGGCTTTCGAATATTTAAGCCCTGACCACAGCTTGTTGTGCTGTCCAAACCCAGCAAGGGTGGCTTGTGTGGGGGTTAAGCAACCCTCGCATAACCCTAAGACAAGCCGTGGGGTATGTGAGGGTAGTTTAACCTTCGTGCAACCCACCCCCACCAGGTTCGGATGACACAACAACCTGTGGTCACAGCCTGAATATCCAAAATAGCCACCTGCATGCGCTGCCGTCCACCGTGGGCTGTTTGATTGTGCGAACAGCCCAGTATGTAGTCTGATAAGACAGAAATGAAAGAAGTGGATGAAGTCTGGGTCAATATAAGGCTAGCTAGCCGATAGAGCATTCCTTAACCAACCAGCCACAGTTTTTATTGGTATTCCGTTTTAAAATAAACAATTTTAATATGTTGCATTAATCTTTTTAGTGTTTTCGTTCTTATGTTCACCGCTCCGGAATCTATTTTAGATATGGAATGGCATATAAATATTGTAAATAAAAATGGATTAAATACATGAATAAATATACAGGGATGTGCATGAACTACCAGAGGACCATGTGTAGTTGTAAAAGCTATTTAGAGCGCAATCTTATGCATGTTTAGACAGAAAAAAGTCCCACCACTCCCAGCATGCCCCATTCAGCATGGCTAACTGTGGAATGCTGGGAGTCGTAGGTCTTTTTTTAGCTAGCTCCAGCTCCAGCTGAGAGCACCTTTCCCTCCCGCTACCACCTGTCACTGCTGAGGCCATCAGTGGGAAAGGAAGCAGCATCCCGGCATCCTTCCATCATGCCTGGATCTGTATGAGGCTATTAGAGGGAGAGGGAACGGAAGCAGCTACTCAACTTTGCAACTAAGAATCTAGTGCCTAAGTTTGCTTTTTCTCCTCCTCCCTCCCAATCCCCTTTCCTTTTGTGTCATGTTTTTTAGATTGTAAGCCTGTGGGCACCGACTGCCTTAAGAATTATTTTTGTAAGTTGCCTTGAGAGCCTTTTTTTGGCCAAAGGACGCAATAAAATTGCTATGATAAATAAATAAAACAAACTGTGCCCTTAGGAGACCAGAAAACAGATCAGATATATCATTTATAGATGATGGTGATGATGAATACTATTATTATTATGTATCTCTTTCTCACTTGTGGCGGTTTTTCTAGATGGATGTGACAGGCTTTGCCAAGTCATGCTGTCTTTTATTATTTCAGGAATTTCCTGATGATTGAGCATGTTTTTAATTATTATTTTTAATAATAATAATAATAATAATAATAATAATAATAATAATAGTATTTTTTACCCGCCTCTCCCTCTGGATCAAGGCGGGGAACTGCTTTCTGGATGTTGGTGTGGATGTATTCTAGTAGGCCAAGTTTCTGGAGATTTTCTGTATAGTGTTTTGATATGATGCCTGTGACTGATGTGACTAATGGAATAATTGTGACCTTTTCCTATTATTATTACATTTCTATACCGTCCATAGCTAAAGCTCTCTGGGCAGTTCACAAAAGACTAAAACATAAAATCGATATACAACATTTTAAAACATAAAAGCACAGCAAACATAGAGACAAAAGACATCTAAAAACAACTTTAAGCTGCAGCCAAACCTAAAAATAGATTTGGGATTGATTAAAAACTCAACATAAATGCTAAATGCCTGGGAAAAGAGGAAAGTCTTCACCTGGCGCCGAAAAGATAACAATGTTGGCACCAGGCGGGGCTCATCGGGGAGATCATTCTAGAATTGGGGGGCCACCACTGAAAAGGCCCTCTCCCTTGTTGCCATCTTCCAAGCTTCCTTCGGAGTAGGCACCTGGAGGAGGACCTTAGATGCTGAGCCTAGTGTACAGGTAGGTTTGTGTTGGGAGAGGCGTTCCGTCAGGTATTGTGGTCCCGAGCCGTGAAAGGCTTTATAGGTTAAAACCAGCACCTTGAATCAGGCTTGGAAACATACATTATAGCAATTGGTTCTTTTGAATTCCTCATTTTCTACATCCACTCTCGTGTGCTGTCCTTCATTCAGTCTAAGGCCCTTGAGTATTTCCTGATAGGATAATGATAGTAATTAAATCTCATTGTGCTTTTATTGAGCTATGAAGAAGAACATTTTGAGTCCTGATTAAATACGGGCAAAAGCTGGAGTGGAGTTTTATTTCAAAAGACACCTTCAAGTTAGCAAATCTCAGTAGTGAGGCTGTCCCCTATAGGGTGCTCACTTGTTGCAGGTTGCCTAGTTTTGTTTGGTGTACCTGGACTGTTCCTAAGCTCTGCCTCAAGCACGCGGTCATGCAAAGTCTGTGAAGCTGATGGGACTCAGGTAGGGGTTTGGATCTGTCTTGCCACTACGGTTGTTTCTCCACCAGGTAGTTTGCCTGGGATGGCCCCTGGCTGGTCCCTCTGGGTCCAAATGATGCACAGGGACTCCCGGGGGGGGGGGGGGGGGGACAGCCACAGGATTTTCCAGGGATAAGGGATCCCCAGGAAATCCCGATTCTTCCACGGTCCCGGAACTTCCGCAGCAGAAATGGACACGGAGTAGTACCACACAGCTCTATGCCCATCAGGGGAGAGGGTGGCACCAGTTTTGCCACCCCTGGGAGGGCAGGGAGGGGGTTGGGGGCCGATCGTGTGTGGGTTTTTTTAAAAAACGTACTGTTTGCATAGGAGTGCTCATGTGCTCTCCTGGGCCTGAAAAGAAAACAAAATGGCGGGCACAATGTGCGATGACCTAGGAGGAAGCCAGATCGTCACACTTCTGGTGTGCATTGGGCAACGATCCCGGAAGCAGGTACTTCTGGGATCGCCCTCCCTCCCTCTACACCCCTATGGTGTAGAAAGGGCCTACAATTCTTATTCACAGAGGTGAGTGGGAGGGATCCTAGCTCAGTGGTAGAGGGCAAGCTTTGCATGCAGAAATGCAAGCATCACCAGCTAAAAGGTTTGGGTCACACGCGACAGGAAAGATGGCTGCCTAAGACCCTGGACCACCCTTGCCAGGCAGAGGAGACAGTACCAGGCTAGGTGGACCGTTGCTCTGACTCAGAATAAGCAGTGGAAGCTGGGGGCTCCTACGTTAGTGGGGTGGTGAATCCGCTCTGGACGAGCACCGTAGCTAGTTCCTTCAGAGTCCTGATTGGTTGTGTCTAAAACCTGGAACAGATCCACCAGCTTCCACGGAGAACAGGGCAGTTTGATATGTTAAGTATGTGGTGTCCATGTTGTCCGAGCACATGGTTAATTTCTTTCGCGTATAAACACATGCAAAGTCAGCAAGGCCCTCTGGCTCACCATGTTGATGCAGAACGAGCGGCCTGACCCTGCTCTGCTCACCGTGCCAACAGCTTACAGCAGAAGTATTAAAATTCCATAGTCATTAGTTGGGAGCATATGCGAGAGTACGGAGGCGGAACGAGCGTGACATGGGGGAGGGAGGCAACTTACCCAGCCCTTTCATGGCCTTGCGGAGTTTCTGGGCATCTGCCTCAGCGCTGAAGTTGGAAGCTCCTTTAATAGTTCCCGCCTAAAGCCATAGAATATCAGCTGTTAAATATTGTAACAAACATAATGCAGAACAACAAGCCAGGGAGGGCAACAGCTGAATAGAACCAAAACAAACCAACGTTCACCTGTTCACGTTACCTGCCACCGTTGAAGCAGTTTGGATCTCTTGCTGGGGATTGAGAAAAACCTCTTTTGAGGCCTTAACATAACACTGGGACGGAAGGACTATTTAAAGTTTTCAAACTCCTGTACTCCCACGGCTTTGCTCGCTAAAGAGGCGATAATGGAAGTGTTTTTCTGAAGAAGCCAAAATATGTGGCGAAACAGGACAAATGACCGGAAGCCTGTTGAAACTTTGTACCTAGAAACTTTGTTTGGTGTTTGCGCCTTATCTGATTGGTAAATAAAAACCCTATTATTTTTCATCTTTACATCGGCGCTAAACAATTGTACCTTATTTGTGTTTGTATACTATTGATTGTTTAAAGTAATTGTTTAGCTTATCAGCATATGTCTTATATAATAGTTTCCAAGTGGGGCGCACACAATACAATTGCAGTTGTGTGCTCTTTAGCATTGGTTTGTTTTGGTAACAAACGAAATGACAGCAATGCTCTAGTGCAGCCTTCCCCAACCCGGTGCCCTCCGGATGTGTTGGACTACAACTCCCAGCATCCCCCAGCCACATGCTGGAAGCTGTAGACCAACATATCTGAAGGGCATTGGGTTGGGGAAGCCTGTTCTAGTGTGTAAGCAAGATGTATAGTCCCAGAACCACAGGGGTATTTAACTGGGCTTGCAAGCAAGGAATTGCTCAAAAGCAAGAAAGCACGGATACAGGCACAGGTTTAAACTTACTTAGACTCTAAGGAAGTCCTCCCACCTGTTCACCAGTTTGCAAACAATTATCCATGTTAAGTCCCCAAACAACAGTTATCTAGTGAAACTTCTTTGTCCAAAAGGCTCAACTCTCAGTTTCGTTGCTGCCAAGCAAGCTAGAATTTTTGCCACATATCTACTACGGTGGCTGTGATGTTCACTAGGCTGACCATCTGAAAAGGAGGACAGGGCTCATGTCACTTTAACAGTTGCAGAGAAAAGGGAATTTCAACCAGTGTCATTTGTATGCAATTAGTTCCTGGTGAAATCCCCTCTTCATCACAACAGTTAAAGGTGCAGGCACTATACTAGAGTGACCATATACAAAAGAAGGCAGGGCCCCTGCAACTTTAACTGTTGTGATGAAGAGGGAATTTCACCAGGAACTAATTGCCTACAAATGACACTGGCTGAAATTCCCTTTTCTCTACAACTGTTAAAGTGACATGAGCCCTGTCCTCCTTTTCAGATGGTCAGCCTATGTTCACTCCACTGGATTTGGAGTCTCCCACAGCTCAGTAGTAGAACACACACTTCCCATGCAGAAAGTTCTAGTTTAGCCCACAGGTAGCAGAGCTGGGAAGGATCCTAAGAGATACTGCTGCTCAAAGAACACAACACTGGTCTCTAGGGCCCCATATCCTAATTTGGGATAAGGGCGCTTCAAAAGTACTCGGGGGGGGGGGTTACACCAAGGGGTTCTTATCTTGCAATGGAAACACCAGAAGACAAAGTACTGGAGGCAGCATACTAAAGCCAGTACAGAAAAATTATGTTATACCTTAAAGGGCAAACTACAACCCGGAACTGTTCTGTTCTTTGCTCTTTCTGCCACCAACTGTCAGTCTGTTGGAAGAAGATCAATCTCTCCCCCAGTGATACCAGATAATACTTGCCCTGATATGAGGAACTCTTCCTGCTATTTTATTTCCCCCTGAGTCAACATCACAGAACACCGAGCCCATTTATTAGGCCCTGGGCATGCCAGGCACGACATGGTATCTGTTCAGCAAGCAAACCACTCACCATGACAATACTATCTCTCCAATGTTCTGATATCAAATCTCTCAAACAAATGGTTCTCTGCAATAAAACGAAGAAGGAATTACCTGAGATAATATTTAACAAACTACAGATACTGTGCACCTATTAAAAGGAAGAAATGGTTAAGTCAACTCCCATGATACCTCCCAAATATTGAACAATCTTGGATCCTTTCCAGCAAGGGAAGTAAACATCTATGAACACGCTTGCCCCAGGAAGTTACAGTCTCACACAGAGCACATGCCCAATTCTAAGATTTTAAAGAGTACATGGGGCAATTTGGTACAGTCTGCTAACCACTGAATGTCATTTATTGACAAGGACCAGAGATTCTGTGGATGAAAAGAAAACTTGACTAGAACCTGGAGTATGTCCAAAGGGTATACACACACACACACACACCATATCCCACATCCTTCTCCTGTCCAGGTGTACATGTGGGTTCTTCAGAGGAGTCAGCACCACCCACAGAGTGTCATGACAACTATGTCAATCAGGCTGTTTGAACAGGCTTAGTTCAAATACACTTAACAAAAATACTGCAAAACTGAAAATGCAAATGTCCTGTCTGTCTGTCTGTCTGTCTGGTAGGATACCAGTTGCTGTGGAACATTAGTAGGAAGAGGCTATCAGCTCATGTCCTGCTTGTGGCCATCTGGCCAGCCATGTTGCAAACAGCATGCTGGCCCACCTAAGCCTCTGGTCTGATCCTGCACAGCTCTTCTTCCGTTCAGATGTAAATGTAATAATTTGGTTTCTCTGCCTTGCAGCTTATTCAAATAATCCAAAGCAATTCCAGCCGCAACCTCGTCACCATTTGGTGTCCTTTCCACCTATTTTGCTTGGGCTTTGCAACAGCACCACATGGAGCGATGAAAAACATAACACTGGACTCTTGTTTGCTGTTCTGTCCCTATTTCCTCTCTCCTTCTCCCTTGGGAAAACAAGACCAGCAATTTCCTCGGTTGGTTTCCATCGGCTGGCTGCAAGAACGACAAGCTTTATTCATTCAAATCTCACTTTTTCAGGTTTACAAGAGGCGCCTATGTGGAGGTTCCATTCAGGTAGCATAGCTAGTTGCCTCTCACAAACTTATCTAATCCTTTTAAAAAACATATAAACTGGAGGCCGCCACCACCACATCAAAATGTCAGCAGGGTTACCTGGCCTGATCTCTTTCTGTGCATTTCACATCAGTCTGATCTGTAGAAAGCAGCAGAAGCCTTTGTACATCGAGTTGCTATTAAAGGCTCAGCCATGGAAGAAATTGGGAACAACACCATCGTTGTGTCTTTCTTGCTTTTCGCTTTATTTGAAGACAATAAAGAGGTCTGCTATGGAATCCACGAAGCTTTATTCAGGCAATAAACAACTTCTCCCAGCTGAAGGGTGTCTAAAAGTTCTAGGGGACTTGTCCTCTAGGCCAGATTATGCAAAGTAAGCAAACCAGTTGTTCTTTCAAGGAAAGGGAAAGCCCATTTCTTTCAGTTCGTCTTTAGGGAGACTGGTCCTGACCAAGCTGTTTCAGAGAAATCACCCGGGCTGACCTCCTCCGCCCTTCCTTTGTCTCAGCCCACCTTTCTCTCCTAAGGAATCTCGCATCCACCAGGCTTTCCATGCCCTCCTCCTCAGAAGAAGCCGGATTCTCAGCCTGGGGGTTATTTACACCATCAGAGATAAGAGCTGGCGAATGAAAGTTCATTCGCAGCTGAGCAAGAGCCCGTGGGAAGCAACTCCCCCACTCCTGGTACTGACTGGGACGTCTCTTGTGCCGTCTCTTCGGCCTCAGAATCGGACTCTGAATTATCGTCTGACAGTCCTTCTCTCTGCCCAAGGGGAACAAGTTTAGACACAACAACCATGCAGCAGTGAGTTCCATAATATAGGTTGGGTGAAGAAGTCCTTCCTTTTGGCTTGTCTTCCTGGACTTTCAACTAACTTCACTGGGTTACTCCAACCTTTAAAATTACATATTTTGGGGGCATAAAGGCAGGGTACATTCAAACATATAAATAAAAGCAATGTCTAGTAATGAGAAGAGGGGAGGGGGGAAAACTCCCACACTATCCACGTTTTTACTTTCATAAACTTCTACCACATGGATGGGAAACTAATAGCCCTGCAGGTGCTGTTCCCATCACCCCTTCCTGCTGCTGCTGCTGCTGCTGCTGCTGCTGCTGCTGCTGCTGCTGCTGCTGCTGCTGGCTAACGCTGAGGGAAGATGCAGTCCACCAATAAACGGAGGGCAACCCGTTTCCCACACCTGCTCCATCGTGTCTAAATTGAAAAACTCTGAAGAACTACCAGATCCCATTCCTGGGTGGGATGCACCTCACCACCAGGGCCACCGCCGCTTCCTCCAACTAGACATGCCTAAGATTGCAGCCACGTCCTGGGCAGAGTTTCACTTCAATAGCCTTTGGCGTGGCTAACGCTGCCCAGGAGCAGTTGGCTCATCGTTGTTCCCCCGATAGGGTGCTCTAATCCTTTGCCTATCCTGTCCTTGTCAGCCCCTGCTCAATAGCTGTGCACAGCATTCACCAAGTACACACCCAAGAGGTATATCAATAATAATAATAATAATAATAATAATAATAATATATTTATTTATAACCCGCCTCTCCCTCCGGATCGAAGTGGGGAACAACAACAAATATAAAACACAAGTACCACAAAATAGATTAAATATTAAAACAAATAAAAACTAATACATCATTAAAAACATCTTAAAATTCAACTGGGTAGGCCTGCCGGAAGAGAGCAGTCTTCACGTCTCTCTTAAATTCCAGAAGACTGCTAATTTGTCGAATCTCCTCTGGCAGGCCATTCCATGGTCTGGGAGCGGCAGAAGAGAAGGTCCTCTGGGTAACACTCGTCAGCCTAGTTCTGGCTGACTGGAGTAAATTCTTCCCAGAGGACTTGAGTATGCGGGGCGGATTATACGGGAGAAGGCGATCCCGCAGGTAACCTGGGTGCAGGCATTATTACACTTATCACTTCATCTCCTTTGCTAAAACTCCTGACGTGGTCTTTTCATTGCCATTGCACACAGAGCTGATTTCCCCAGTGAACTCTCTCTCTCTTGCATGCACGCACACAACCCCAAGCCAGCTCAGAACCCATCCAAAGACAACCTCTTCCAACAGAGGCAGTAAGAAAATGATTTGTCAGCAAGGCAGTAAGAGGGAAGGACTCACAAATAATCCAAAATGACACAGCTAAGTAGACACAGGCTCACAGCTCTAGCGAGCATTTCGGAACCTCTCTTACAGGCGCGTCGCATAGCATTTATGTTACCACAAGTGATGAGTTCTCCCTTTTACTTCAGAGATCCGCCAAATGTTATTATCTGAGGCACATTGTTGTTTTGGACTAAATTTGAAGGCACATTTTACACTCTGTTTTCTTCCTCCATCAGCTCCGAGAATAATAGGCAGGTATCCTCCGTACAATAGCAGGGAAGCCCAGGTAATGTGATCGCCTGGCATCCCATTCCCCTCTTGGCCCAGCCGGTCAGATGACTGCTTCCTGGGTGACAGTGGTGCTTCTGGGATTTTCATCTGAAATGTAGGCTGCACGGAGGATTCCTTATTCCCTTGGGCCAATATTATTGCCCATACACTGGCAGATGTGGGGGGAAGGGATCCACATTATATGCCCCCCCCCAGCTCTGAGGCATCCAGCCACAGCACCTTATTTTCTTCAAGGCACAGTTTCGCCCCCTCAAGGCACTCTAGTGGCCCAGGACGTATCTGGGAATCTTTCCTTTCACTGAAGTGGTTTGTGGTGAATCAGAAAGCGAATTTCCCCTCACACCCAGCTCCCAGCAAGTCACTGCCTTATGAAAATGGCAGTTTGTGGAGCCCCCTGTTCTCCACAAGAGAAAAGGCTCAAAACACAACCAGAAAAATCCCCAGTTAATCACAGCAATTCCAACCTTTACGTCTTCTCAAACAGACTCTCCTTAGTGGAGGTCTCCGTGCTTTGTAGCCCAGCTTCGGGTGGCTTGTGAAGCCACCCAATCATGCAGATCCTCTGTGCTTTGGATGACTTTCAATTTCAAAACTACAGTCACGAGTGGAACAAAACCTGGTTTGCATTGCCTCGCCCCATATTTGGCCAAATGGAAAGATACTGGCTACCAATGCTGGCAGAGGGCTGGAAAAAATATTTCGAAATCCTAAGTAAACCAAAAGCTTTTTTTAAAAAAACTTTTCACAGCAGCCCATACTTGAGCTATCTCTATGAACATTTTGGTACAGCGATTCTTCTTAACTCATGCTGTGTATGAGCTCCATCACACCAGCAATTTCGTGCACTCTCGCCGTGCCTGGTGTGTGGATTTGCAGCACGGTACTCACATAACGCCGTGCCTGTCCTGCTGACACCCTGCCTCTTCCCCAGCCTTTCCTAGAACGCTAAAAGTCTGGATTATTTTCCCTAAGTGCATTTAATGCATTCTAAGCACCCGTGTAGTTTTAAAGGAACTGGGGGCTTGAATGGATTGCATCAGGTCCTAGCAGGGAAAAGCAATTTCTCCCAGCAGCCGGCTCCAAGCCTCAATCTAAAACCCAAACCTTGCATCCCAGGCTCAAAAGCCTTTTTTAAAATCATACAACGCCTGATTCTCTGCAGAGACAGGATTGGACTCCCTCAATGCCCCCAAAGAGCCAGGGTCCTTCCATTTTTGCCTGGGAGAAAGGCAGTCTAGTTGAAGTACTCATCTGACAGGACCTGGAGGGAGAAAGAGAAGGGGAGGGGTGGAGTGGAGTGGAAGAGCGAAAAAGCAGCTCTTTGGGTGAAAGGGATCATAAGCATGATGCACTTTTGCCTCAGAGGTAAAAAAATGCGGAGGCAAACCGGGGGGGGGGGATTAGGTGTGATGGAGGTCTATGTGACAAATGCTCAACAAGGACACGAACTAGAAGCAAAGCTCCTCTGCCATAACCCATCCACAACCAAACCATTTAATGCACAATTTTTAAAATCCTCCGTAAAAGATCTTAAAGATCGGGGCAACTGAAGAAAAGCCGCAGAAAAGCCACTGGTTGCAGAATTCTTTCTCTCTTTAGCCCTTAGGATTGTAAGTTGTGTGTGTATGCAAGGCCTGGTGAAATCTCCAAAGCCCCAGATGCTGCTGAATAAGATTTTTAATGAGGGAACAATACCCTGGCTGCCCCCCTTCTGTAATTCCCAGACACAAAATAAATTGTGCAAAATAATCAGAACTGCTACCCTAGGGAAACATGCACATTTGCTTAATTTGCATAGTTTACACAGATCAGAGAAAGCAGCTTGTCTTGTCACAGAGTTTTAGCATGGAATACGCACAACTCTGGCTAAGGAAGAGATACGATGAAAGCCAGAGAGAAACAGGCCGCTTAGCCCAGGCAATATGCAAAGTCCAGGCTAGAACTGCTTAGGAAAAACCACGCTCAGCTCCTGGATCTCACACTGGGAGTAGGAGCTGCCAGGCTGGCCCAACTGGTTTTTGTTTGCAGCACCAGTTAGAATACGTGGGTGCTGTTGCACCATGTCCTGCTTTGTTGGTCTCTGGTCGACAACTGTTTGGCCACTGTGTGAACAGAGTGCTGGACTAGATGAACCCTCAGTCTGATCCAGCCTCAGGGCTCTTCTGATGTTCTTATTTATGAAGCGTTGTTACCCTGTACACATAAGACTAGCTCTGAAACAATATGTTTTATAACATAACAAATAAGACACCTTACCGTTCAAAACAAATTAAACAAAACCCCCAGAATATGGGGTGCCCAGGAGACAACCAGATGCTGTAAGGGGCAGAACTCTCGGAGCAAATCTAGGCACGTGCCCTGTTTATGAACCACGTGTCGATCTGGCTATATACATTGAGGGCGGATGGGGATTACTTCTTAGGCTAAAAGGACCAGGGGAGGGGAGAGTCAAGGGTAAAGCATTCCCTCTTGCCTCCCCAAACCCCACTGTTTGAAGTGATTTCCCCCAATATTGGATCTAGGCTAGAGAAAAATCACGTCGCAAACTCAAGCGCGGAGAGGTGTGGCAGAAGATGTGCCAGGTTTTGCTGCTGTCTTTTTAGTTTAATCCCCACCCCACCCCAACCACGCCCAATCTCTTGCCAAACATGTGCACACATATGCACATGATTACTAAGCATCTAGTTTGGTCCTTTTCTAGAGGGAAGTAGAAAGGAAGGACAAGCCTGACAAAGGGGAACGTACACTAAAATGGGAAGCAAAGCACGGCCCCCCCAGCCTGCTAGCGCATAGAGTCACTGACAGCGATATACTTGTTAAGGGTACAAATCGAAACATACTTAGGGCGCAACCTTATGCAAGTTCAGACAGGCAAAAGGCCTACAACTCCATGCATGTCCCAGTCAGCATGGCTGCCAGCATGGGGGCGGGTTGGAAGTTGTAGGCTTTTTGTGTGTGTATCTAAACATGCACAGGATTGCACCTTTAACGGGACTAGATTCCATTTAACTCAATGGGACTTACGTTTGAATAAATGTGTTTAGGATTGCACTGCTATTATCATAATCTGTCCTATGTATGTGCGATACATCTGTCTGCTGTTGTCCATTGGTACTCTGCATTGTCAACATTTCAGTTGTAAGCTTCCTTGGAGCAGGGAGCTGTCCGTTTGTTTTGCTTTATTTCACTACTTTATTACCCTGAAAACTGTCATGAATATTGTTGGGACTGTTTCAGTATTAACTTTACCAGGTTTGATATGTTTGGCACCAATCCAGGCCAGAAATCAATAGGGTTACGCAAGGGGAACGTTGAAGTGTAGCAGATCAAATCTTTGCCCAAAGCACCCACATATGGGAAGGGCTGGGATTCTACGTCTCCTCCAGCATTTCGCAAGAACAGTGAGACATAAAGGCTCGACTGCACATTATCTTAGTCACACTTAAAAAAAAAAAAAGTACTTAAACTGGCCACTCTTTCTTTTGAAGAAAAAACAGCTGCATGCTCCAAACCAGCTCCAAATTCCCAACGCACCAGCCCCACACTGGTTTGGACCTAGCTGTTATTTGCAAACCAAACATTTCTGTTTCCTGTAAGCACCACCTTCAAGGCAGACAGCAACGAGAAGGGGTGACTTCCCATAGGAAACTGTTACAAGAGCAGAGTTTGGATCAGGGTTCTTTTGCCCCTTCCCTGCCCACCGAAACACAAAAGTGATCACCCTCACCTAACAACCCTAAATAATAAATACAAATGTGTTTTGGGGTCAATCAAATTCCCCAGGGCATTTCCCAATATAACCCGGGATGGCAAAATGCCCCACAACTTCAAATATGTCTGTGGTGTCAGAGGAAGTTTTAAACTCAGAATGTTAGAAAAAAATAGAAAAGTATCATAAACAGTCAAAATAAAACTTCAGGCACAATGTTATTATTACTAAAATCTAAGGTTCGTAGTCATGTGGTATGTGTTTTTAACAGCATAAGAAACTTGTCTCTGATAAGGTAAATGTTCCCCCAAAGAAATCCCATGGCCTGTACTAACCTACTGACACCCAGAGTACTTAAACGGGGGGGGGGGGGAATATTTGTGGCATTTTTACACCCTAGAACATTAGTTGCCAATGGCAAAATCAACAGATCCTTGGGATATTTTATGCCCCAGCTATGTTTTTGTTTCCAGAAAGAAAACAGTAAATGGTAAGAGGCATGACTGTACCCAACAATGTCATGGGAGGACTATGTTGTAGGTCTATTTCTGATTAATTTCTGCACTATAAAGTGCATTTGGGGAAACTTTGTAACCCCACCTGATTGGAGGAGAGAAGTAGACTCTTTTTTTAAAAGTGTGAATAATACAGTTCAACCCTTAGAGTCACCCCAGTGGCCTGAGCCTGGCCACTTGATGGCTACTTTCTCAATCCTGACATGTCGCGGAAGACACTTCTCCACACATGCTCATGAAGCAGTGTGAACCAGTCAGTGGCTCTTAAAAGTGTTCGCTTTTTAATGAGCTGAAGGATGCTTAATAAAACGCATGATCTCACAATGGAACTGCTTGTACACTATAGAATAGGTTCAAGTCAACACATCCGGCGGCTATTTCCTTAGGAAGGGATTAGAAACAAAACAGAGCCATTGTGCATCCATGACCACACCAGTCACAAGACATCAGATTTAGTTTCTGGAGACTGGGTGAGGAAGCTAAACTGTTCACAAGTCTTTTTTTAAATAAGGCATCTTTTTAAAAAGGCATCCCTGTTTGCCCCTCAAAATCCAAACAGAAATCGATCCCAGACAAAGCAGTCTGTCCCAGCTCGATGAGACCAATGGAGATTACGCTTCTATGCCAAGCAGAACACCTCCCCATGGTAACCGTATCAGGGAAAAGGTGGGCAAAAAGCAGGATTCCTAGTTATTATGACTGTTATGTATGAATTTATATCCCAGGTTTCTACAAAGTATTTAAGGCCGCTTACAATGAAGTTTTTTTAAAGCATAGCACAATAAACATGATGAGACAAATAAGCACATTTTACAACAAATATAATTTTATAAACAAACTACAACAGCCCAAGAAAGCATATCAAAATCACAGGAGCATTTTTTTAAAAAAATCCTGGTTAAGAATACAGACCTAACAGCTTGTGGAAATAAGATTTTCTTAACTACCATTCTAAAAGTCCTGTTAGCGACTGTGCCAACTTTTGGGCACCACCACTGAAAAGGACCCTCTCCAGGATACACCCCTCCCCCGGTTCCATACATCTGAGGAGCGAAGTTCTAGCTAGTGAGGGAAATCTATTCGTTTTATTTATTATCAACATGTATATACTACTTTCTTTGCTAAAAGTCATCAAGGTGGTGCACCACAATTGAAAACAATAAAACCTTAAAACAATTAAATTAAATTAAAAGCAGTAAAACATTTAAACAACTATGTAATTGAAAAGACTACATTGTAAAGGTGTCTTTACACCCTTTCTAAAGACAAGACGATGGGGGCCAACGGTAGTTCTTAAGGGAGCACATTCACCTGCCTGACCAAACAGGCGTCTGCAGGTACAGGTATCCACAAAAAAAGCCTCTCCTGCAGATTTGAATACCTGGGCAGGTTCATAGCAAGGCAGGCGGCCTCTTAGACAGTCTGTTCCTAGGCCATTTGGGGCTTTCAAAGTTGAGAGCAGCACCTTGAACTGAGCCCAGGAAGCAACTGGCAACCAGCGCAGGTCTTTCAAGGCGGGTGCAATAGGGTCGTGATATCAGGCGGCGGCTGAATTTGGCACCAGCTAAACTTTCCAGACACTTGGAATTGCGCCCAATGCGCTCCTGCCTAAAGTTCTGGGCAGGGGCAGGGGGAGGCAACCTGGCGCCTTCCAAATGTTTTGGACGACCACTCTCATCAGCTCCGATCAGCATGGAGATGATGGGAGTTGTAGTCTGGGGCATCTGGAGAGGTCTTGCTCGGGTGGGAGAGAGGCCCTGCCGCGCTCTGCCCACGCCGGCGCGGAAGCCCCGGGCTGGCGCATGGCCGACGCAGCAGCAGCAGCCTATTAGAGAGACAGCACGCTGCGGTTCCGGGAGGGCAGCCCGTGCCCCCCCCCCCCCCGCGCCCTTGCCGTGGACGCAGCCAGGCGAGCCGCCCGGCGGGCGCCGCTAGTAACTCTGGCGCGGTTGGCCTCGGAGCGCCCGGAGGAGGGCAGCCCAGCCGCGGAGCCCGCGGGCAGGGGAGCCCCGTCCGCTCCCTCCCTCCCTCCGTCAGTCCATCCGTCCTTCCCTCCCGCGCGCCCTCACCTGCCTGCTGCGTCCGCGCCGCCGACGAAGCCCAGGATCAGCCGCGCGCGCCGCTGCCCCTCTCCTAGGCGCGCCGCCCGGGACCGCCCTGGAAGGGGCGGCCCACGCGGGAGGCGGCGCGTTGGGCGCGGAGTTGCCGGGAAGGCGGACCGCTGCTGCCGCTTGGACGCAGGAGCAGGAGGAAGGGGGCGTTCAGGAGAAAGTTCGCTCGGGAAGCTGGGCGGGTGGGGGGGAGGGAGAGAGAATTTATTGATTGTATTTATTACATGGATATCATAGAAGAGTTAGAAGGGGCCTCTAAGGCCATCCAGTCCGACCCCCTGCTCAATGCAGGAATCCGCCTTAAAGCATCCCTGACAGATGGTTGTCCAGCTGCCTCTTGAAGGCCTCTAGTGTGGGAGAGACCACCACCTCCCTAGGTCATTGGTTCCATTGTCATACTTCTCTAACAGTCAGGAAGTTTTTCCTGATGTCCAGCCGGAATCTGGCTTCCTCTAACTTGAGCCCATTATTCCATGTCCTGAGCTCTGGGATGATCGAGAAGAGATCCTGGCCCTCCTCTTTGTGACAACCTTTCAAGTCCTTGAAGAGTGCTATACCGCCTCATACCCAAAAATTAAAAGATTGAACATTAAAAAGTCAATCTACAAAATTTAAAGCCGTAAAACATAAAAGCAGCTAACTATTTAAAACATTTTCAACTTTAAGCCAGGCCAAAAAAAATCAGTTCAAAACCTCAGCTTAAGCTGTTAAAATGCCTGGGAGAAAAATTAAAAGTTTTGACCTGAAAAGATAACAGTGTTGGTGCCAGGCGAGCCTCATTGGGGAGATTGTTCCATAACTGGGGGTGGGGGTGGGGGGCGCCACAGAGAAGGCCCTGTTCCTTGTTGCCATCCCTTGTGGAGAGCGAGACATTTTTTGCCTCCCATAATACGAGAATCCGGAGCCATCCCATGAAGCTGGTTGGTGGGAGATTCAGGACAGATAAAAGGAAGTCCTTCTTCATGCAGCACAGAGTTAAACAGTGGAATTCGCTACCACAGTGATGGCCACCGATTTGGATGGCTTTAAAAAGGTTTGGGGCAAATTGCTGGAGGAGAAGGCTATCAGTGGCTACTTGTCCTGATGGCTATGTGCTACCTCCAGTATTAGAGGCAGGAAATCTATATACATCAGTTGCTGGTACGCCACTTGATGGGGAATATGGGTGGGAGGGTGTGGTGGCATTCGTGTTCAGCTTGTGGGTCCCTGATCAACAGCTGGTTGGCCACTGTGTGAACAGAGTGCTGGGCAAGATGGACCCCTGGTCTGATCCAGTGCAGCTCTTCTTACGTTCTTATGGAATTGGAGGATATCAAGAAGCATATTAAACTTATTTCATTTTGAAACCTCTGTGTGTGTGTGTGTGTGTGTGTGTATTATTCAAAGTAGTGTACAAATAAGAAAACACATAAAATCACTACCAAACAAACCCAAGTTAAAACCCCAGAACAATTCATAATAAATATAACAATGTATTTGATTTATTAATCAAACATTTGTACTTTTGTTGTTAGATCAGGTTTTTTTCCATATTGTTAGACTTGGGTTTATTTCACTGATTAACAAAGCAAGGTCCCCTCTACAAGGATTCGCTTTTGCGCCCGGTTAGGCGATTATGCGCATAATCGCTGAAGCGCATTTACGCCTAATACCTCTGCACGAGAGGCGGCGAAGCGCATTAAGGGATGACCAAAATGCGCTTTACAAGTAGTTAATGCGCATAAGCGCTTGTTCACACAGTCAAAATGCGCTTTAACAGCCGGAGCAAAATAAAACTCGCGATTTAACGCGCATTCGATAATGCACATAATCGGAGAGATAACGCGCCTCTACGCCCAATTTGCGCTCCGTTCTTGTAGAGGTAATTTTTTTTAAGCGCCTTGAAAGAGCTTTAAACCTCTCTTGTAGAGGCAGCCCAATCATAAAAAACATAACCAGTTTGGTGTCGGTAGTGGTATAACGTGGCATAATGCCAGAGTAGTCTTGAATTGGGACTCAGGAGAGGCGGATTCTAGCCCCCACTTGGCTACGATGCTCACTGGGTGACTTTGGGCCAGTCAGTGATGGTAAGCCTACCTCACATGGTTGTTGTGAGGATAAAATAGACAGGAGGAGGACTATTTAAGCCACCTTGGGTTCCTTGCAAGAGGGAAAAAGGATATAAATGTAATAAATAATAATAGTAATAATAATAAAGAATTACATTGGTGGGGGGGTGATACACCACAGCTGCGCCAGCAGAAAGGGATATAGGAAGGGGATTTAAGTCAGCCTTCAACACCTTGGTGCCTTTCAGATGTTTTGGATCACAACGTCCAGCATTCCTTACCATTGGTCAGGCAGGCAGGGACTGATGGGAATTGAAGTCCAAAATATCTGGAGGGCACCAGGTTGGGAAACCTAAGTGCATCCCCTGGTTTGCTGGCCAGAACTCTGCCTCATTTCAGCCGTTCTGTTGATGAACTTTCACTGGAGGCGTGTTCTGCTGGCATATCTGAAGTGTTCCATCCGTGTACTTGTCATCATGGTGTTTTAACCAGGGCTCCACCAGAGTAGAGGGGCTTCTGCTGAATCCTTTAGCCTCTCAGCCAGAGTATAAGTTCAATATAGGTGTATTTATTTATTATTACATTTATATCCCGTCTTTTCCCCCCACATTAAGGACTTCAAGGCGGCGTACATAATCCTCTACTCCATTTTATCCTCACGACAACAATCTTGTGAGGTAGGTTGGGCGGAGAGTCTGTGACTGGCCCGAAGTCACCCAGTGAGCTTCCATGGCCGAGTGGGGACTAGAACCTGGATCTCCCGACTCCCAGTCTGACACTCTAGCCACTACACCACACTGGCTCCCACTTAATTATGCACTTAACTGATTACTAAGATTTATACTATGCCTTTCAGTATTAAATAACATACATAACAATAACCTAAAAGCAACAAATCTATAAAAGAAACATAAAAATAGTATATTAGGCAGAATAAAACAGATCAACAAAGTTAACAGGCCTGGGTCCTGGGAAAATAAATAGGCACTGCAAAGCATTAGGGGGAGCACTCGCTGAGCCTCTACATTCCAAAGCTGTGGCACCACCACCAAGTAGGCCTTCTCCCTGGTAGTTATTGCCACACTTCAGATGCCGAGGGAACCCAGAGAAGGATGTCAGATGAAGGCCTCAAAGTATGGGCAGGTACATGTAGGGACAAGCTAGCTATAAAAGGGCTATAAAAGTCAAGAGCAGTACTTCGAACTGTGCCTGAAAACAGATGGGGGGGGGCATCTTGGCGACGGCACGTTTGCTCCGTGAGCCGTCAAACCTTCATTCTCACTCCTTCGTGTTGTCCCCACGTGAAGGAGCAAACATGGGGAGGAGGGGAGAGCTGTAGCCATTCATAGAGAGTAAGGTAAGGGTGGCGAGGGACCGGGGAGGGCCATGCCGAGGCCCAGTGGCGCCATCCGGTGGCGCAGCAGAGCAGCTTGCCCCTTCCTGGTCCCCCGCCTTTACCTTGCTCTCTGTTGTACTTCAGTTCAGGGATCAGCCAGAGAAGAGGAACAGCTGAGCCTGGGAGTGTTGAGGGAGTGGCGCTTCATGAGAACAAGCAGGGGCCGGCTGAAGACCAATGCAGCTGATGGCATTTCCTAATTACCACACTCCCCATAAAACACTGGCCAGCACTCAGTAAGATCTCTGGAAGCAACTCTCATATGTGGTGCCTTGTCTTTGTTGGGTGCCTCCCGGCTCTCTGTTCTTGCCTGGACTTATCCTGACCTTGGACCATTCTTCAGCACTTTCCTGAATCCTTGTTCTTGCCTGGATGTATCCTGACCCTGGACCAGACCCTGACAACTCTTCTACGCTTTCCTGACTCCAGTATTGTTCAACTCGGCTTTGGACAGAAACTTTAGCTTTCGACCACGGACTGTCTTACGGATGCTTCTCTCGGCTTAGCGTGTCAACACCGGTGATTTACGATACTCTTTGTGGATGGCTGCAGCTCTCTCTGGGAAGATGTGGATCTCTGGTAGAAACAGGGAGGCGAGGAGGCTCACTGGCCTGCCCCCTCCCCCGTCCAGACAATAGGGGGTTGCCATCGGCTGGGACATGCCTCCGCCACAGCTGCAGAGCAAGGCAACAGATGGCAGATGCCATCGTTGCCTTTCTCCAAGTGAAAAAAGTCAGGTTAAGTCCCCAACTTTTGAAATTCAGAGCTTCAGGGGAAAGCTCTGGGATGGCTCCGCAATGGCTGCTGCGTCATGTAAATGACCTGCCGCCACTGCAGATCTACCCCAGGGCTTTCCCCTCCTCATGATGTGCCCTGGGAGCCACTGCACTTATGAAACATTAAGTAATACTGAATTCATATGGAAGTGGGAAATTGCCAAAGAAGTCCCACCTGGTCACATTTGTCTTTAAAAGAGGAAGCTCCCTAAAAATAGGGGATTGGTAAAAAAAGAAACTTGAATAGTCAGGAGGGTCAAATTTCTCCAGAATATTTACGGATTACTCAAACCCACAATAATACAAGCTCAGCTGGAATGTCTACCAAAGGTCAGGAAAGTCCACAGAGATCATCAGAAAGCAATGTCAAGGAACCTTTTAGAGAAAATAAGTCTTTCTTCAAAAAATTGAAATGTTGCTCAAATACAAAAACAAATTTGTACAAAAGAAATGCAAACAGACAATAAAGGGACAAAATGTAACAGCCTATAAATGCCTCCTGAAAACACATCTTTTCACACAGTTTTCCCTGGGTGTAATTTCTGATGGGTTTTATTTTGGTTTTACATGGTATTTTTAAACTTTTTAAATTTTATGCGTTTTGTTATGTTGTATTTTATGGTTTTAATTGTGAACTGCCCAGAGAGCCTCAGATATTGCGCAGTATAAAAATGTAATAAATAAGTAAATAAAAGATTTTGAGGAGTATATCACTAACAACATTAAGATCATGTTCTATGCATGTTTAGACAGGAAAAAATCCAACAACTGAGGCTGGGAAATGCTGGGAATTGTAGGACTTCTTTCTATCTAAAAATGCTTAAGATTGCATTTTAAATAAATTAATAATAATAATAATTTTATTTATTTATTTATTTATTACCCGCCTCTCCCTCCGGATCGAGGTGGGGAACAAATCAGTAAAAACAATATAAAATACATATAAAATACATAAAACTGATTAAAAGCATATAAAGTTAATACATTATTAAAATCAACAAAGTCTTAAAATTTGACTGGGTAGGCCTGCAGGAAGAGATCAGTCTTTATTGCTCTCTTAAATTGTAGAAGACTGGTAAGTTGGCAGATCTCTTCCGGCAGGTCATTCCACAGTCTGGGAGCGGCAGAAGAGAAGGTCCTCTGGGTACCAGATGTCAGCTAGTCTTGGCCGACTGTAGTAAGTTCTTCCCAGAGGACCTGAGCATGCGGGGTGGATTGTACGGGAGAAGGCGATCCCGCAGGTAACCTAGACTCAAACCATGTAAGGCTTTAAAGGTAATGACCAACACTTTGTACTTCGCCCGGAAACTAATTGGCAGCCAGTGGAGCGATTTTAAAGCTGGTGTAATATGGTCACTCCTAGGTGTACCGGTGACCAACCTGGCTACCATATTTTGAACTAGTTGAAGTTTCCGGACTAGGCACAGAGGTAGCCCTATGTACAGCGCATTGCAGAAGTCGAGCCTCGAAGTTACCAGTGCGTGCACTACCGTCTTTAGGTCTTCCAACTCTAGGAAGGGGCGCAGCTGGCATATCAGCCGAAGCTGATAGTAGGCACTCCTGGCCGTCGCATCTATCTGAGCTGTCATTTGGAACGACGGATCCAAGAGCACCCCTAAGCTGCGAACACAGCCTTTCAGATGAGTGTAACCCCATCCAGAACTGGTTGACACACCTCCAAACCCAGATTGGGGCCTTTGACAGTAAGCACTTTTGTCTTATCTGGATTCAGCTTCAGTTTGTTTTTCCTCATCCAGCCCATTACCGCCTTCAGGCATTCATTCAGAGGAGGTACATTATCCTTAGCTGATGCTGTTGTCAAAGGCATATATTTGGGTGTCATCAGCATACTGATAGCACCCTGCCGCATGCCTCCGGATGATCTCTCCCAGCGGTTTCATGTAGATGTTAAACAGCATTGGGGATAGGATGGCGCCTTGAGGAGCCACACAACAGCTCCTTCTCTGAGGAGCAATCAAGAGCAGGAAACTGGCTATGGAGGTGGCAAGACCATTGGATGACAAAGACGTTAAAGGGAACTCTACAAAAGGATTAGGAGACTGCAGCATGTCTAAATGCATTCTTTATACCTGTCTTTACAGTAGAAGATATAGGGCAGATACCTGTGCCTGAATTGGTATTTTTAGATAGTCTGATGGAATGAGGCAAATAGTGGTGACCTCATTGATAAACAGAAAACAAACAAATCACCAGGTCTAGATGGTATTCACCTGAGAATTCTTAAAGCACTCAAATGTGAAGTTACTGATCTTCTTACAAAAAATATGTAATTATGTCCCTAAAATTGGCCTCTGTACTAGATGACTCTCTTTCCAGCTCTACAATATCCTTTTTGAGATAGGGTGACCAGAACTATACACAATATTTCAGGAATGGTTACTAGGGTGACCACATGGAAAGGAAGACAGGGCTCCTGTATCTCTAACAGTTGTATTATTGGAAAAGGGAATTCCAGCAGGTGATGTATGGATGTATGTATTCCCTCTTTATTAAAGCTGCAGGAGCTATATTAAAGTGACCAGATACAAAACAGGGCAGGGCTCCTGGAGCTTTAACTGTTGTGATGAAGAGGGAATTCCACCAGGTGCTGCATGCATACAAATTACACCTGCTGAAATTTCCTTTTGTATACAACTGTTAAAGATACAGTAGTCCTTACCTCTTTTCCATATGGTCATCCTAAACAGTTACACCATTGATTTTTATTTAAATTCCTTTCCTAACAATCCCCAAGATTCAGATCCCTGCAATGTATGTGAAGATATAATTTTTTGCCCAATACGCATCACTTTTAGACTTGTTTTCACAGAATTGCATTTGCCATTTTAATGCCTTCTCCCAATTTTGAGGTATCCTTTTGCAGTTCTTCACAATCCTTTTGTTATAACCATAATCTGATATCATTAGCAAAACTGACCACCTCACTGCTCACTCCTAACTCCATATCACTATGATCAAGTGAAAAAGCACAGCCTCCACCATAGAGATCCTTGTGGGACCCTGCTGCTTACAGTACATCCGCTGTGAGAACTGACCATCTATTCCTGCTCTCTGCTTCCTGACCTTTAAGCAGTGACCAATCCATAACAGTCTCATTCCATGACTGCTAGGTTTGCTCAGGTGTCTTTGGTTGGTGAAGGACTTTGCAAAAAGCTTTTTGGAAATCTGAGTCAGTATGCTCAGATAAATAGTATTGTTTTTTTTAATAAGATATTCTTTCTTAATCTTCCCGAGTTTTCAAATTTGGATGATATACATTTTAGTATTCATAAGCAAAGTCCAAGAGGCTACGATGTGGGTGTCATGCTGTAATTGTACTGCTATTTTGTACGAGCTCAACAATTTCTCCACCCTAATAGAAAGAGCAGTATCAGCCCACAACCCAAATGAGGAAGTGCGTGATCTTGGTTTTCATGGCATTGCTCACAAGAGGTCAGTAGTGCTCCAGAGGTGGACTCGATCATCAGTTCTGAACAGTCTTGGCATGGCATTCATAAGATTTCGCCAAGCCTGGTATGTTTTCATTTACAAAATGCTGAACTATCTGGAAAGTTTGATGAAAAAGGAAACAGAACCCAGTTTGGTATGAAGCTGCTGGTGCCCTGATTCTCAAAGGTGGGAAGGGACCTTCCCTTACGGAATGCAGTGTTTTGCCAGGGCAGCCCCGGCAGCCCTATCCTATGAGGAGTTAGGCATGCTAAAGGCCATTGCTCTCCATGGCTAGGGCTGGACTGTAAGTTCCTCCCTGTTCAAAAACGTAATCCTCAGAATTTCAAATTTGGATGTCAAATATTTCCCAAGTACTCCAATAATTGATATCGCTATTTGATATCCTATGATACACAGTTTTAATATTTGACGGTGTTCAATTATTGTTGATATGCAATGGTATTAGTACTCCACAACTACAATGCATTTGCCTTGCAATATTCTGTATGACCCACATGTGAGTGCTGCTTTATCAGACAGGATACTAGTGTATCTTTATTTCTTGCTTGGGCCAAAGGCCATTCACATACAAAACAGCTAAGACAAAATAAGACAAATACAATATAAAACAAAATCTAAAATGCTTAAGCTAAAATAGATTCACAATACATTCTATAAAATTCATTTAAATTAAACTGTACCCATTGTTGAAAATGGATAATTACAGTCTGAAAATTAAAACAGCTAGGGAGACCATTAAGTCAAAACATCCCCAGAACAATCAACCGCATTGTCAGAGATAAATTTTGTCCAAATTCTTGATGCTGCCAAAGCAAAAAGAGAGACCTTACAAGTTACAGTAAAATCTAAATCAAATAAAAGATTAAAAATATTCTCTGGGACAGTATTACTAATGCAGGTAAGAAATGCTAGAACCCAGAAATTTAGAACTTGGTTCAGAATATAAGGAGCAACGCAGCAAATAATGTGTCAATCTCTTCAATCTCTGGCACACCACAAATACATAAGCGTTGAATTAAAGAAGTTTTGGAACATCTCCTGTCAATCATAGCTGTTGGCATAATTTGAAAATGAAGAGCTGTAAATGCTTGCCTTGGCTTTGGTAAAGTAAGCTCTGTCAAATAGGCAGCTCTTTTTGTGAACATATTTGTAGAGCCTGTACCATTTTGAAAATTTTGAATTAGTAATAGCTTGTCTGTCCAGAGAAACACCATGGCCAAAAATACTTTCACGAAGCCTCGCTTTTGAATTCAGAGTGGGAAATACATCAACTGAAGCAAAATAGGATTGAAGCAAATGATGATATCTGAAACTCCAGGATTTGCATTTCAGCAGCTGTTTGTAGAATAATTTGGACAAAACTCTAACAGAGGATTCTTTCAAAATTCTCTAGTAGTTGATCAAAGAGCAGCGGATACGGGCTCTAATAGGAAGGAAATCCAACCTCTGCCTGAATCAAGGCAACAGGAATGCCAGGAGGTAGAATTGAGTGTTTTCTAAGAAATCTGACACTAATGGTAAATCACTATGTTCTGTGGCAGTCTGGGTTGGGTGGAGGTATGGGGCAGTGTCTATTTTCCCTTGAAGTCAATGAGAAAGAGGGTGTGTATGAGGAGGGTGGGACTGCTTAACTTTTACTTTATTGAATTCGTGGTTTTTATTACTGTCTCTGAAGTTAGTGTAATGTTATGGTGGCAATGAAGGCAGAACAGGGGTCTAAGAAGATATAAAACTTGGGCCTAATCCACACCAAGCAGGATATAACACTATGAAAGCAGTAGAAAGCAGTACATCAGAGGCAGGAGCCACACTACTGCTTTATAGCGGTATTGAAGTGCACTGACAACTGTTGGGGCCCGTTGACACATATGGATGTAGTTGGTCATATCCTTCATTGGTCAGAGTGATAGGGGACTCAATGGGAGAGCGGTCTCATTCACTCCCTTGGCACGATATTGAACCACTCTCTGATGAGTTTTAGGCTAGAAGCAGCCATTCGTCTCTGCAGGGGTGGAAAGACCTATTAAGGTTGACCTGCCCCTGAAGCCTGCTGGGAGTCTTGTATTCACTTTGATTTGGATGCCATGGAGCATCCCAGTCCAAGGATGTGTCCAGAGCATCATCTGGCCTGTTTTTGTGGGATGTAGTTAAATTATTATAGCGTGAGGGTATAGTCAAGGTGCTTGGAGGGACATGGCTTATTTCGTGTCTGCTTGAGTCTTACTTTTTATGACTAGCTGCATCTTCCTTACCATGCTTCCTTACAAGAGGGAGCATTCTGAGCCATCTTGAAAGAGGCAGATGTGTAAAACCACCAGCGGTACTCTCCCATATAGACTCTGTGGACTGAGGGATCAGTGTTCCGGTGCCTTAATTCCTACCTGGAGGGTAATTCCAGAAAGGTGATGCTGGCAGGTTTCTGCTCAGCCCTGTGACATTTATGCTACAGGGTCAGAGCTCGATTTTATCCCTTCTGCTTTTCGACATTCAAATGAAGCCATTGGGATTTGAAGGCTCAGCAGTATGCTGATGATCTTTGGGCAGGAATGGATCCAGAAAAATTCTCTTGGTGGGACCCAGGAAATTCTGCTGGGGCAGACTGGAGGCAAAATTTGCAAATCTTGTGTACTCCTGGACACCTCATGCAGGCAGAGTGTTGGGCCATCTGTGGGGTGGTTTTTGCCTGACAGATGACACGACTATAAACCGTTGACTGTTCCACTCACGGTTGACTACTAAAATCATCGCTGGATATTGTGGCATCCGAACTGAGCCAATGTATAATTAATAAGGTTTTTCTGCATATGGAAATGTATTCTATCCCTGGGTACCAGATATTGAAACAAACGAGGGAGAGCCATTACCTTCTTGCTTTGTTTGTGTCCCATGATGCAACTGGCTGGCCACTATTGGAAAACACTTTGCCAGGCTAGATGGATATTTTGACTGATTCAACAAGAACATTATTACATTCTTATGAAGCACTGGATAAATTCATGGTCTATCTGCAGCTATTATCCATGAAATTTAAGAATGAAACTTCCATGTAGAGAGGCAGATATTTGTGAACACCAGGTGTTGGGGACAGCAACAAATAAAGGCAGCCGTCTTCATGTCCTGCTTGTGAGCTTCCCCCGATGAATCTGGCTGGAAATAGGCTGCTAGAGTAGACAGATCCTTGGTCCAATCCATTCTATATAATATCATTAATGTAATGTTACCATATGATAATACTATAGAATAACATATCATAAAATATAATTAATTGATTAATATAGATTAACATATTATAAGAAATAAAAATATTAGTATATTATCTTACTATATAAATACTAATATAATATTACTATATGATAACAGAATGGAATAAAATTAATATCATAAAATACAATTAAATGATAATAGATTGACATAATAAATAAACAAAATAATATTATAGGATACTGCATATTATGATTAATGTAATATTACTGTATGATAGTACAATAGAATAAAATCAATATATCATAATACCATATAATATAATGGATTATAATAGATTAACGTAAAACAAGTAAAATATTATTATATTATCATACCATATAATAATATTAACATATTACTATATTATAATACAACAAAATCAATATATCATAATATCATAAGGCACAATTCATCGAGTACAATACATTAATATGACGTAATTGTAAATTAATAATTACTAACCACAACAAACTTTCCTCAGGAGCCCCCTAAAAGTACCAGACGCAGAGATGAAAAGTACAATGTTATTATTAATAAACGCCTTTACTCCCCCCTCCCCCCTCCCCCCTTTCCCCTCCCCCCTCCAACCTCCACCTGGGACTTGTAGTCCTCCAATTTGACGACCGTGCCGGAGGTGCAGCAGGGAGGGAAACTACTATTCCCAGGATGCCGTGGGGCAAGGACGTCTGTTGCAATTTAAAAGGTGAGGGGAAGAAGACAAAAAAGTAAAAAAAAAAAAAATAAAGCCCTCTCTCCCCTCCTTCATTATTATTATTATTATTATTATTATTATTATTTAAAAAAAACCACGTTTCCTTCCAGGGTGTTTTGTGGCGACTGGGTTTAGTGGTGTCTCATGGGAAGCGGCGGCCTCAGTGGGTCGATGAGGGAGGGGTGGGGAGAGCGGGCAGGAAAGGGTTAAGAGGGAGGGGGGAGGGGGATTCTCCCCCCACCCCTTGGCTCGGTGGAAGAGGCGGGGACTTCCTGTGACAGCCCATTTCCTGGTCGGACGGGGCTGCGAGAGGAGGAGGAGGAGGAGGGCTCGGCATGGTCTCCCCTCGGCCGGCCCCAGCCCGCCTTGAAGCCCGGAGGCGCCCGGCCAGCGATGCTCCCGCCGCCGCCGCCCCTGCTGCCCCCTTGTAGCGATGCTGCCGGGCCGGCGCGGCGCCCGCAGCCGAAGCGGCGATGAGAACAGGGCGGCCAGGCCAGGTAGATAACGCGGCTCAGCCTTCCCCAACCGGGTGCCCTGCAGAGGGGTGGGACTACAACCCCCATCATCCCCCAGGGGCAAGCAGGCAGACAGGGCGGGGGAGGCTTACTTTATTCGCCGCCCCCACCCCCACCCCCACCCCCACCCCCACCCCACCCACAGATGCTCTAGGGCAGCCTCCCCCAACCCCGTGCCTCCGGAGGGGTGAGTCTGCAACTCTTATAGCCCCCACCCCCGGGATTATGGGAGTGGTAGTCCCAAACCTCTGGGTTGGGGGAGGCTGCTTTAAGGGCTCCTCTCCCGTCTCTCTCCCTGCCCCTTTGGACCAGGGAACCTTAACCGCATCGGCTCTTTCTCCATCACCTTTCCTTTCTCTTTATTATTTTCACTTTCTCTGCCCCTCAGAAGTAAAAGGCAGAGATGGTGGGCATTTTCAATGGGTCGGTGGGTGGGTGGTTTCCCCCTTCCCCAAATAGGTTGAGATCAAGCCAGGTTTCTTTCTTTTTTTTATCAGGAGAGTAGTAATGCTGTGGTTGTGTCGTTGTTGTTCATAGACAATTGAGCAAAATTCCAAATGCCTGTAATTCTCTCTCTCTCTCTCTCTCTCTCTCTCTCTCTTCTGTTTTTCATCACAGGCCTGAATAATTCCCAAGCTCGGCCTTCCAAGACTGGGAAGAGGGAGAGGAAAAGCATCTGACGTTCAAGAGGAAAAAAGATAATTGCTGCAAAGGGATTAATCTTGTCTTCATTCAAGACGCAAAGAGTTGTATATTTTACTATACATATATAAATATAAAATATATTGGTCGGGAGGAGTGTCATACTTCGCTTGCTCAACGAGGAGTTGAAGCCACGCACTTTTGGAGCGATGAAGAAGTTCTTTGACTCTCGGCGAGAGCAGGGGGGTTCTGGGGCTGGTTCTGGAACCATTGGAGGGGGTGGTAGCAGCAGCGGGCCAGGGAGTGGATACATCGGCCGGGTTTTCAACATTGGAAGGCATCAGGTGACTGTTGATGAAGTCTTAGCAGAAGGTAAGGTGATGCTGGAGTCCTCCTTCCATGGTCTTGTTGTTTTCTGCTCCAGTTAATTAAGCAGATACTTAACCCTTGTTTGAATATTGACCTCCCACAAGCCCACTCTCTTATATTGTGGAGGAAATGTGCCACTTTACTAAGCTCATATGCCATCTTGCTTATTGAAAGGACTAGCATGTAATATTAAAACCTAATATGAATGGATGGCATAGAAGACAGCTGTCTACTCCTTTAATCAACATACATTTTTAAAATGGTTTTAAACTCTCGCATTTCTATGAATAGTGAGGCAAGAAACACTAAAAAGCAAAACAAAGCATAAGCCCAACCACCAGTTTCTGAGGTTCACTTCTTTGCGGTATAGAAGTTGGAAATATTTCTCCATCCTATACTATAGGGCCTATAGTAGCAATATTATGTAACACGCTAGGCTGCATTGATGCAAATATTAATGTTGTGGGGTGATTATTTATTTCCAGTCCCCCCCTCGCCCCTCACCTCCGCCGGCCTGGTTTGAATACTGTAAGGAAAGGAGTGATTGGGATGCATAGGTGTACATGTCCCATATATTAACGGTGCCTGTTATGTGGCAGGTGCAAGGCACATTCACACAGTGTGTGTTTGCTTCATAAGTTGTGGACCACAGGGAGCCAAATTACATTCTGATGGCTGCAAAAGGTTCCTAAAAGAACTCATAAAGCTGCAGTTCTGGAAAAACCATTGCCCTTCTGTTTCAAGCTGAATTGGTGCAGTGTAACTAGAATTTTACAGTTTGGTATGCTTAATATTTAAGCCTAGGGAATCCTCCTTTTTTCCCTCCCCCCTACTTAAAAAACATTTTAAATGGAACCTCAGGCCTTGCCCTTCAAGATTACGTTGTTTTTAGGCCTATTGATGGGCCAGGAGCTTGTACAACATCTGTTTCAATGAGGGGAGGGGTGGAATGGAGAGTTTAGGGTTCATAATGCATTGCATAAGACCCAGGTATACAAAGTGAGGGGTTCTGGCATACAGAATTGGATAGAATAATCTTTGGGGGGGTTGTGAGGTGGGGGCAGTTACATTCTTTATCCCTGTACAAAGGTGGTTTTTTTTTTTGGATTGGCCTTCCAAAAGTGACTGTGTGCATGTATTTACCAAGGTCGGTATATTTCATGTAGGGTTTTGGAAAAGACGCTCCTGGATGTTGAAGTCAGGGTTGAGTCTGACCCAGGCTAACCGAAATGTTGCTGGTCGTGGTAAATTGCCGCAGGCTTGACACGGAGTACAGAAAGAGTGGGCAAAAAGCCAGCCCACGTCATCTCCCCAAATAATAATAGAAAAAGCTAATAAAAATAATGAGACACTAGTTCAGCTGACTGGTTCTGGCCTTGTCTATGCGGTGATCTTAGGGCTAAGCTGCAAATAGGTTTCTGCCATCCTCTTGCTTCCTACATAAATGTACTGCAGGAAACATAAGACCTCCTTTGAAGATGATTAAATAACTTGCCGGCAGATTCTCTCCGTGTGATGTTGACACAGGCAGGGGAAGAGCTGCTCCCTGTACTGGTAGATTGTCTCCTTGAGAAATCATCATACTGATCCTCTTTCCCCTCAATGGTACAGTCTGTGCCTTGTTTCTGGAATCTCCTCTGTTTGCAGAACAGTGGAGCAAGCAAGGAAGATAAATGCTGTGGTTGAGACTTCTAGTGTAGAGCGTATTTGGGTTGTAGTGAGCAAGAGCTGCCATATATATACACATATGAAAAATGGAGGTTTTTTGTGTTCCAGGCTGCTTAGTGATTGCTGAAGTGGTTTTGTGGGGGGGGGGGGCAGGTGAAGGGGTGGAGAGCATACAGACATAGCACAGGAGGCCAAGGATAGCTTTCGGCCTGGTAACTCAGGCTGCCCGTTTGGTTTATGGAATGTGTCTTAACCTGTGGTCTGTGGGGTGGTAGGACGAACTGTCCTCCTGTGGAGAGGGCATATTCCCTAGCAAGGTTTTGCATCCTTACCCCAGGGGTTGGGTACCGGAAGCATCTCTCAGAATGTCGCGTGAATTGTGGGGCAGTGAGGTGTGTTTCTTACAGCTCCTGCAGGCCCGGCCTCTTCTAAGGTGTTGCCCACCTTAGATTTCTCTCCTGCATGAAAAGAGGGAGGGTAGCAATAGTAAATGGAGTGGGGGGAGGGAATGGACATTGGTTGCAGTGGTTCAAAGTGTGACAAGGCAAGGGAAAGAGGTTTTTTTAAAAGCCTTGAAACATAATATTTTAATGGATGATCTCTATGTTAGTTATATATGTGTGTTTGTGTGTGTGTGTATGTGTGTGCATATGTATGTGTGTGCCTCCTGGGGAGATGGGGTAGGGAAGTCCACGGGACTTGGCTGCAGAGAATGGAGACTCATGTCCAGTATGGTGTAGTGGTCAGAGCAGCCTCCTCCAACCTGCTGCACCTTCTGTCCTTCCCAGCCTCCATGAGAATTGCAGTCCCAACACATCGGGAGGGTTCCAGGTGGTGGGCAGCTGCGTTAAGGGTTGGACTAGGACCAGGAGGAGATGTGTTCAAATCCCCTCTTGGCCACGTGAGCCTCCCTGGCTGACGTAACTTTCCTTAAGGATGTTTGTTATGATAAATGTGGTTGGGAAGGAGGTCCATGTCAGTGTGAGCTCCTTGGAGGCAGGGAAGCTTCAAAAGATAACGCATCAATCCATAAGCAGTCATGAACATCCAGTGTGGCCTTGAGGGAGTATCACAATCTGTTCTTGGGTCTTTTCTCTGTAGCAGGCGCCCACCTCCCCCAATCTCTGTGGATTAACATGTGTTATAAAAGAAAGGCGAGCATAAAATGTCTTAACTCTTAAAAGAAAGCTGACAAACAAGGAAAATTATCAGTCGGGTAGTGTGTATCAGGTGTTCAAAAGTGCTTTGCATATATAATTTCCAGTAATCTGTACAGCAGCTTCCTATGACCAGTTTTGCTTGTTAAATTCCTGTGTGTGTGTGTGTGCATACGCCCCCCCCCAACCTCTTTTCTATTGCAGATGGAGGGTTGAGGTCAGGTGGGTTCAGGTCAAGAGAATGGAGGAGAGAACATAAGAACGTTTTTAAGAGTTTTAATCATATATATATATATATATATATATACCTCCCAAAGAGCTTCGGCTATGGGGCAGCATAGAAATGTAATAAATAAATAAATAAATAAACAAACAAACATAAGTAGAGCAAAACTGGATCAGACCTAGGGTCCAGCTAGAAGGTTAAGAGGAGACATGGTCGTTTTCTTCAAATGCATAAATGCCTGTCATGGAGCAGACCTGTTCTCTGTTCGAGGACAAAACTAGAAGCTATGGGTGGAAATTGCAGTAAAACAGATTTCAGCTAAATGTTGGGATCAACTTCTTAACTCCCTGTTAGAGCTGTAGAACAGGCTGCCTTGGAAAGGGGGCGAGGGTGGGAGTGTACTCTTCTTCTTCTTCTTCTTCTTCTTCTTCTTCTTCTTCTTCTTCTTCTTCTTCTTCTTTGCTACAGTTATAAGTTTCCTGTGTTGAGCGGGGAGTTGGACTAAATGACCTCCATGGTCCCTTCCAACTCTGAAATTCTAGGAGCTCATGATGAGGGAAATAGGATGGGGGGTATCTTTAAGGAAGGGGGACATTAACTCCCCTTTCACGCTGTAGGTGTGTTGGAGGTGGTGATTCACCTTCTGGAAAGTTGCTCCATAGGAAACTAGATGGCAAGAAGAAGGGTCCAACCTTAGCCTTTTCCCTGATATGCTAGCTTTCTATCCATTGGGATCTTATTTCATCTAGGGGCATTTCATCACCATGTGAGTCCCAGTTTGCAGCCTGAAGTGGTGCCATTGAGGTGCAGGTTTCCATGCCTGCGGTTTGTGAGAACTAGGCCTGAGAGAACTCCCCGTGGCTGCTGCTCCTAATAAAGTGTGAGGCTGGGCTGGATTACTCATGCATGTTCATCACTTGGGCCTGGGTCTCATGTGCCTGTCTGTCACTTGGAGTTCTGTAGGATTTGCATAATTACCTTCACAGTTTGTTATGTGAACCTGGCGCGGGTGGCTTGTTGCTTTGGTGAACAAGCCACCGAGAATGTATGAGTTGTTCTAGGATTCTGGGGTGGCTTGTTCACCATGGCAACAAGTCTTCCTTGCTGGGGTAACACAACACGGCAAACGGTTTCGGCGAGGTAGTTAGGAGAATCCCCCTGGTATGGGACTACCACGCAAGTGGGGGAAAGAAGCCACTGTGATCGTGTGAACAGGCCCACTGCAAGGTGATGACTTGCATGCATGAAAGAGCCATTGCAGGCCACAGAGAGAACCTTCCTATCTCTTGATGTCCCTCCAAAAGCCAATGCTTTTCTGAGGAACCCATTTGCACACTTAGCTGCCAACGCAGTCATGAAGAGATGAGAAATAAACAATGCACAGGTACTTGTGAACCATCCTGGGGTTTTTTGCTGATGTTTGCAGCTGTATGCGGGACACATTTAAGCGCTTCTCCCTTCTCCCCGTTTCAGAGAGGAATCAGGCTCCATAGCTCATAGGCACCTGTTTTCCTGTAGAAGGTTCCAGATTCAGTTCACAGCTTCACCAGTTTAAGGATTACATGTGATAGGGCTGGGAAAGAATTTGGAGAACTCCTGACAGTCGAGGCAATCCATACTGTGAAGGTGGACTAATTTGGTGTAACATAGCTTTATGAGTTTGAGAGAAAGAAGGTTTAGAGGATGCCAAGATCCCCAAATAAATAGATCCAAAAGAGGTAACACTCATCCTGGGAATAGAAGATAGACAACCAACCAGCCTCCCATTGGCTTGACTTTCAGTCTTGTAAATAATCTCTTGCCTGGCTGCCTAGCACTAATACTTAACTCACTATAGGGGACCTAGCTTGTCCACACATGATCAACATTTATTTATCTTTATTTGTTTGTTATACGTATATCCCACCTTACCTCCAAGGAGCCTAAGGTGGCATACATGATCCTCCTCTTAATTTTGTCTTCGCAACAACCCTGTGATCTACCATTAGGCTGAGAGTTGGTGACTGACCTGAAGTCGCCCAGTAATCTTCATGGCTGAGTGGGGATTGGAACCTGGGCCTCTTTTTCAGGTGACACCTAGTTATGTGTGCAAGTCTTCAGGCATGCTAAATTTAGAAGTTCCTAGTGTCTTCATATCTTGTCTTAAAATCTAATGTAAGGAAAATGTGTGCTGTAAACGCGGTTTGCACAACCCAACAATCCGCCATGTGTCATCGTTGAGAATGAAGCGGGAGTGAATGAGCTTGCTCGTTCTCGCTGCCTGATGGCTCCCACTGTAGACAGGCAAAGCTAAACAACCCAGGAATGCTCAAGAACAAACCATGGGGTACAAGTTTGGCTTGTTCTGCCACCAACAACCCTTGGCTAGTGGGCAGTATAAAAATGTAATAAATAAATATTTTTAAAAACCCACAATTCTGGGTTTAGACATCATGGTAAAGCACTCAGGGACAGCGGAGCAGTCAGGAGCCAGGATGTTCACTTGCTTCTGCTTGTTCATAACTACGTGGGGTTTAAACAACCCCTGGGTAGCCGCAATGTGAACCAGGCCATTCAGATTACTAGTATTTTTCAGTGAAGTAATTTCCAAGTAAAACATTGCATTTATTTGAATGTAACATTTAAAACTCACGAAGTGCCCTTTATTGATGTTTTTTCCCCTAATAAATATTTCAGTTCAACTCCTTCTGGCTATTAGAGGAAAAAAAACTTGTCATATTTATACAGCATGTAAAATTAACGTACGTTTTAGTTTCCTAAATATAAGGCAAACATGCTAAATTTGATCTCCTTTGGGTTTTAGGCAAGTGAAACATTTTTTTCAGTTCCCAAATTTCCAGAAGCCTGTTCCTAGCCCCAGGCCCTCCTTGGCAGAGCTGAGCAACCTGCCCTTGAATGGCACCTTTTTATTTTCCCAAAGGGTTAACTTCTAGAAGTGCTCCATATTCCTGTAAGGTAGACTGTAGAGACAGCGGTTGTGTCGGCATGTCACACTGACTCATAGGCTCAATTCGGATGACACAATAAACAACTGGTGTGGGGGAAACAATCGTCAGTTGTTTTGACTATTGTGTCATTCGAATGCTGCCATAGTCAACTCAGCGCTGATCCTAATCTACACCACAGTTGATTATTTATTACCATGTTGTGTGGGGAGTACCCCCTAGATGAACAACTGTAAAGTTGATTATTACCCCACCATTGACTATCGTGTCGTCCGAATTGAGCCATAGTTTAGCACTGTGTGCATGAACAGAAAGGAGGCTGTGTGACGTGCTGGGTTCTCATGTCCCCTCTCCCCACCCCAACCTGACCAGGAGGAGAAATAACCCAGAATTCAGTTTCACATTAGTAGATTCTTTGCTTGTTGTGTATGAACAAGGAGCTGTAGTTTAAAAAAGTTGTTTTGCTAGTTTGTAAAACAAGCCAACAAATAACCAGGGTTTGTAGTTGGCTTGTTTGTTTATTTTTAGCCATGATTCCTGGTTTGAATGTAAGAGCAAGGCAGGAATCTGCTAAAGCAAAACTGAATTCTGGTCTATTCCTTCTTCCAGGTGCATGTGCACACAGCACTAAAGCAGGGGTGGGCAACCTGTGGCCCCAAGACTGTGCGTGGTCCTCAACCTGATTTCACGTGGCCCTCTTTGTGTGATTTGTTCAGACCTCTGACAAGAGTGATCTGCCCTTCCCTGGCAGCCTGCTGGGTAGGAAGGACGGGCAGGACAGAAAGACAAAAGTGGTGATCCTCCTACTTTCGGTGCTGGCTCTGCTCACCACCGGCTTTGGCTCTGTTCCCTTGCACTAAACCATGGCTTAGCATTATGTATGAACCATCCCAGTATGTAGGAGTTTCCGTGACCCACTCCCCTCTCTCAAAATGTCAGTTTCAAGTTGTGGGAGAGGAAGTTGCTGGTTCTGAAGACAAAGCAATTTCCTGATCAGCAGAAGGGGTGCCTGGGCTAGTGTGAGCTCCTTGTGTTTGTGCGTGCACCAGTCGTGAGTGTGATTGCCGCCGGAGAATTCCCTATAGCATTTCTTCCGGATAAGCCAACTCAGGTGCCTAAAAGTTTTTAAAGTCAGCAGCTGCTGATGGCAAAGTCCCAACCTCTTCTGTGGACCACATCAGTAGGCCAAAAACGGCATACGATGATAGCAGATTTGTGTCCTTAAGCATAGGTCTGTGAGCAAGGCAGGGCAGGGGAAGCGATTGAGCGAATGCTCAACATGTCCCTAGTATCTCCTGGTAAAAGAACCTCAAACAGCAGGGAAACCCAAGGCCCGTTGCCTGAGTCCCTGGGCAACGTGAATCACTCCAGATGTACCAGAGGGCAACTCTCATCTTCACCAGTCATCGCCAGAGGCCAGGGTGGCTGAGGGAGTTGGATCCCTAAACATGTTGGGGAAAGTCTGTTAAAACAATGGGGAGCAGGCCTGCACTCTCCCTCCCCCATCCACTCTCTGCTGAAGTGCAGATCCCTTGCAGCCACACCGCAGTCCATCTTCTTTGCAGCTGAGCTTTACATCAGCAGCAGTGTTAACTCTTGCCACGAGTCACCGGCGCTCACGCTTAACCTGGAGCTGAGACCAGTTTTGAGCCTTGTACAGTCAGGGATTGCCCTTAGCCTTGACTGCAGGGAAAACTCATGGGGAGAAGTAGCCTCCAAGAAGGGGAGGGGAGAGCATGTGACCCCATGACCTGCTCCTGTTGCTTACCTTGGAGGCTAAGGGCAAGAGGCCTTCCACATTCAGAAGCCGACTGGATTGGCAGCTGAGCTGTTCCTCCACCCTGGCAATGGGACAGTATTTTGCACTGCGCCCGAGGGCCGCAGAGCATCTTAGGGGACGTGCAGGACAAGCCACATGGCTCACACCGCTCTGTTCTCCAACACTTTGCCGTCACTCTGCACCTCCCGGCATCTGCTGCCTGAGGTGGCTGCTTCACACTGCCTAATGGTAGGGCCAGCCCAGTTGCCCAGGAGGATTCTGTGTCAGGAAAAGGAAACGGGTTTAGAAAATGAAGAGCAGCAAAAAAAAATTTTTTTTTTTTAAAAAAAGATGCATCTGTTACAGTAGGCTATCTCATGACTACACTTCTCCAGGCCTCTGAGTCATGCTATTGCACTCTCTGACACCTCCCTTGCGTTTCTCTGTGCAATTTAAAAGCTGTTGATCATGGCTGTAATGAGAGGGAGCCTGGTTCTAAGGTCAGGTCGCCGATTTCATGGATCGTGATTGCTGTGTCCCGCAGCACAGTTTTCTTTGAATTAAAGCAGCAGGCACACTTTGCTCTTGCACCTGAACCCATTTGCTTTTTTCGACTGGGGAAGAGGCAGGATCTCCCGTCTGAGGAGCCCCTCCCCTGTGTCTCTGTGTGAGTCGCTGTTCTTCTGCATGTGTTTTGCGGTGGGAAGGAGGTCAGCCCAGAGCAGTGACTCATGCAAGAGGCAGCTTCCTCTGTGGGCAGTCGTTTCTGCTAAGTTGGCACCCGGATACAGTTACACCCAGTGTGGACACACCTAGCAGAGTTCACCACCCCTGGAAAGGGCTGTTTGGAAGGCAACAAGGCCCAAACTGTGAATCCTTCCGAGAGGCGGTGGCCAGCCCCTTTGCATATGGGTTGTCTGGGCTTACTGGCGCCTCTAATTATTCCAGTAATTTATTTCTCTTGGCACACCTTTTGGAAATACAGCCATCGCAGATCAAAGCTCTGCAATGCAAGATGCTTAAAGTAAAGTGTTAGGTTCTTAACCGATCAGTCTCTCGGAAGCTTCCAAATTGTGTAGGCAAACTAATCCAATAGGGATGTGCTGCTTGAAAATGCGAGTATATGCATTGATTTCCTGTTTGTTTCTGAGACAAATTTAATGCTGGTATTTGACCCTTAAAGCCCTAAATGGCTGAGAAACAGATTACTCCTCCAAAACTGCCTGTTCCCATGTGAACTTGCCTAGCCTTTAGTACACAAGTTCAGGTTGGTGGGCACAAGACAGGACCTTCTTAGTGGTGACATGTGGGTATAGAACTCCCTCTTGGTGGTGTTTCTCCACATTCCCTCTCTGTTGGAGATAGCTGGTGAAGACCGTTTTGTTACATGTGGCTTTTTAATCTGTGATCCTGACATTTTATCATCTTAAATGTGTGACTTGCTGGACATTTTAGCATTTTTAACTTTGTTGATGATTTAACTGCTACTTTTTTATTATATGAATTGGATAGATTGTATATATTATCTGGGCAGTGAAAGAATTTTAAATTCTTTGGGGGTTTTGCCATCCTGATAAATAAATCTCTGGATGTGGTTCACCAGGTCATGAACCACCAGGAAGTCCCTTCCACAGAAATCCCATTCAAATGAATAGGAATTAGAATCATAGAATAGTAGAGTTGGAAGGGGCCTAGAAGGCCATCGAGTCCAACTTCCTCCTCAATGCAGGAATCTACCTTAAAGCTTCCCTGACAGATGGTTGTCCAGCTGCCTCTTGAATGCCTCTAGTGTGGGAGAGCCCACCACCTCCCTAGGTCATTGGTTCCATTTTCATACTGCTCTAACTGGATGTTTTTCCTGATGTCCAGCCAGATTACTTGAGCCCATTATTCTGTGTCCTGCACTCTGGAATGATCGAGAAGAGATCCTGGCCCTCCTCTGTGTGACAACCTTTCAAGTATTTGAAGAGTGCTATCCTGTTTACCCTCAATCTTCTCTTCTCCAGGCTAAACATGCCCAGTTCTTTCAGTCACTCCTCATAGGGATTTGTTTCCAGACCCCTGATCATCCTCGTTGCCCTCCTCTGAAGACGCTCCAGCTTGTCTGCACCCTTCTTGAAGGGTGGTGCCCAGAACTGGGCACAATACTCAAGAGGAGGCCTAACTAGTGCTGAATAGAGGGGAACCAGTACCTTACGCGATTTGGAAGCATTTGGTTTTTTTGCAGCCACATCACACTGTTGGGTCATATTCAGCTTGTGCTCTACAACAATTCCAAGATCCTTCTCGCTTGTAGTATTGCTGAGCCAAGTATCCCCCATCTTGTAACTGTGCATTTGGTTTCATTTTTCTAGGTGTAGAACTTGGCGTTTATCCCTATTAAATTTAATTCATTATTTTAAAAATTGTGAACAATAAGCCAGAATTCTCCAGAATTCTGGCTTATTGTTACACGTGAATGTGGCCAATGTGTGACGAGGCTCTAAAAGATACTAGGGCATCGGGTAAAAATGGAGATTGCCCAAGCTGCGCATCCAGATGCAGCCAATTAGACAATGCTATGATGCTACACCTGACAGGTTTTCAGGTGTGTTACAAAAGGAACTGTAGTCATGAAAGGAAGTGTGTGCCATTAGCCAGCCTCTGATCTGTAATCTAATGTTCACTCGAGCAGAAGAGGCTGGCCTTGAGAGCTGCTCTTGGCCTACACAGAATAAATAAAACATACTGATTATTCTAGAGACTTGGCTAAGACTCTGAGCCAGCTGGGAAAGGCCTTGCTATTCCGAAGGCTCCTTGGGGCTGAATTTCTGCTTCTTGTTATGCAGTAGTCCTCGGTTCCGAAGACATATTAATCACTTAGTAATGCAGACTTACAAACTGGCTGAAGGTTGTTCTTTGGTTATGCAAAGGGTGCAAACTATTGCCGTCCTCTGAACTCCCTCCAGCTTATCTGCATCCTTCTTGAAGTGTGGTGCCCAGAACTTGGACTACGACGCCCATCAGTTGGGGGTTCTCTTTTTTTAAAAAATAATTCTATTATTTTCCAAAACAAAATCAACCAAAAAAATGAAAAGAGAAAAGAGAAATAAATAAATAAAAAGAGATACATTGAATTGAAATTATTCACATAAGGTGGTACATTTAAAATGTATTCATATTTTTTGCTTTGCTTTACAGACCAAAATATATACGGAGTCCGTGGGCTGCTTAGAAGTTTTCTTCATAATTCTTCTCTATATCAAACTTATATTGGCCATGTTTGGATGCCACCCATATGCCCATGTGGAGATGGCAGTATCAAAACAGTAGCTCATGTATTATTATTTTGCACTTTTTACTTAGACTTGAGGAAAGAGGTGATCACTACTGTTCTTTATTCCAGGGCAGTCAGTTATCGCTTCTGCGTCTTATCTTCTTTCAGACCCAAATAAGCAGGTGACAGCAAAAACTTGCAAAATTTTTAGCAGTTGCTATCAAAATAAGATCCTACCATTTTATCAGAGTCTTACTTTCTCACAGTTCCTTTGATTGCACAGAAGTTTTTTCATTTTATTTACTTATCTGTATTTTATGTGTAAAGGACTGTGCATTAATTTTGGAATTTGTATTTGACGTACATTTTTAGAATGTAACTTGGGCAATTTTGGTCAAGTATAATCTTGCTTTTATTTTTTGTACATTTCATTACAAATGCAAAGGCCTGTGGCTGATGCAAATAAAGGAATCTCTCTCTCTCTCTCTCTCTCTCTCTCTCTCTCTCTCTCTCTCTGGATGCCACTTTAAGCCATTATAGGTTAATAAGCTATTCACAGAAGCTTATTTTGAAAATTAACTATTGTTATCCTAAACAGAATCAGAAAAATAACTTACTGTGCATAGTTTATTAATCTACTGTGCATAATCTGAGCCATCCACCCCTTCCTGCTGCAGTCCTCCCGCCCAAGCGGTGGCGCTGTTTCACCCATTAACAACATCGCAACAGCCTGTTTTTAATCTTCCACATGATTTCCATGTTAGAAGTGATGCAGTTTTCCACCTTTGGGCTATAAGTCTTCAGGCAGCCATCAGTATGAACTCAATTAAATTCTTAAATGTCATTTCTGCAATTTGTTCTTCCCATATTGTTAATAAGACCAATACTGATGTCACATGTATGGTTTGATATTTAATATTTGTCATTTCTGAAAATAAGATGTTCCAAAACTATGACGCAATATAGGGCATGTTCACCACATATGAATATATAACCCCCTGCTGGTTGCATTTTCTCCAGCATTTTGTATTGTCTGTGTTGGCTATTCTTGTCCATACTGGTGTGATATACCAGTTGGGGGATTCTGGGACTTGTGGTACAGCATATGTGGAAGGGTGATTTAGAAGATTCATAATGTAGCAATTATGATACGTTGTGCAGTTTTTGTTATACAAATATTAAATGGAACAGAATCAGTTTGTGAGTTTAAAATCCAGGAGGTCTGTTCTTGACGTCACTGTGTTGGCTTTCTACACTTGATGCCCTGTCTGAAAATGGAAAGTAATCTGCAAGCCGTTGGGTCATTTTTATGCCATTTCCTTATTCCTTTGTTTCTAAAAATAATGATTAGTTTCGAAAGCTAGCTAGTTTGGAATTGTTATCCCCAAACAGCTGTGTATTACGCTTGTTTTTGAATGAGCAAGAAATCCGGGGTGAGTTTCACCCACTTGTTCCACAACCTAGTAAGAGTGCTCTCTCAGGAGGAGGATGTATCCAAATGGTAGTATCAGTTGCCCCAGCTGGCGCATTGTTGCTGTTCTCGCCCTCAAGTTCCTGTGAGCAGGTAAGAGGTAATGCTAAGTGGTAGCTGATGCTGGCAGCCTTGCATCTGGGTGATCAAAATAACCACAATCATCCTGTGAATAATGCAGTGCCTCCGCTGGTTCTTGTCACTCTTGTCACGCATATCTTCTAAAAGCACCCTGTGAAATCCCCAGTCCAGGCAAGTGTAGCTGCAATCTGCCCTATGGGGCGAGATGGATTGCACCTGTCTGAAGTTGGGACCGGACTTAGTAAGGTACCCAGTACTGGAGAGCTGGAGTTCTGCAAGCGATGGAGGTGCATCCCATCTGCCACTGGATTGGCCAGGACAGGCACGCCCGCCAGGAGCTGGGTCTTCTGCCCTCACATCATCAACAGAGCAGATCCGCCACCTTGTGACCCTGGGCTGAACGATGCAGGCTCCAGGTCTGATTCCTGGGAAGCAGCTTCCTATTAAGATTGTTGCACTCCATGTGGAGGATCATGTAGCATCTAAAAGTCTGTCATCGTTATTATGGTATAAACCAGCCTGGTGCCTTCCAGATGTTTGGGACTTCAAGTCCCATCAGCCCCAATACACATGGGTGATGGTCAAGAATGCTGGGGGTTGTAGTCTAAACCATCTGGAAGGCACCAGGTTGGGGGAGGCTGCCATAAGCTTTTGTGATGTAAGTGGACTCTAGTCCACCGATAGCGTATTCCATAATGAATCTTTGTCTTTATGGTGGCCCATCACACCTTGCTTCTGCATAAGCAGACTGACGTGGCTGGAACTAGCTCAGCACTTTTCTAGCCCTGCTACTAAAGCTCTTTTTAACTGGTGATGATAGGAATTGAGGCTGGGGCATACCTTTGCACGCACTACCTGCTGAATGTGAGCCTGCCCTCCTAGAGGCCTGCCTGATCCCTAGCAGCACCTCACCCACAGAAGTGAATGGCCTCTGGCTGTATTGGAAATCCTGCAGGTCAGCAGGGGCTCATTCAACTCAATGGATCAGTGACTCAACAGTTTTCTCAGATACCTCCAGTTTTCCAGGATGAGGGCAGTCTTTTGTTTATGTGGGTTGTTTCCTCCAAGCGAAATGGAGATGCTGGTCAAAGCGCAAAGTATCCTTGGTTCTACATTGTGCCAAGTTGCAACTTATCCTTGACCCTTGAAGCAGATAAGCTTGGAGGGCTTGTCATCTTAGCATCATGAAACATGTAAACAAGCTCTCTGCATGCCGTTTGAGTCGCAGTCTGAAAGGATCGTGGCTTCCTATGTTTTGATTCCAACCTATCGTGCTAGCAGAGTACTCTGTCTTTGTGTTGCGCTGGATTTGAAGGCTGAAAAGTTATTTGCTGGCTCAAGGGGGCTATTCGCATATATTTGTGCTTGAGCACAGCATAGATCTATGCTGTGCCAAAGCATAATTAGTCCACTTTACTTGGAGGAACCTGTCCATATGAACAAGGCCATGAGGTTGTCTTGTGAACAAGCCTGCCTTGTTGAATGCAGTTTCTCATTCTTAGCATGCATTGTGACCTGAGAATCACTTTGCAGAATAAGGATCAACACGCCGCAGGTCACAGCTCATCCTGGACTGTGAAGTATTTGCCACTCCAGTTTTTCTCTCCTGGCCATAGCAGATGCAGCCGGTGGGGTGCTCATGCCCTGCTCCTTACCCCAGCCGAAGAGGATGCAGGTTTAATCTGGGGATCTCCTAGTTTAAATCTCTCTTCTGCCATGAACTGACTAGGTGGTCTTAGCTTTACCACTTTTCTCTCTACCTCTGCAATACGAACGTAATACCCGCCAATCGTTTTAAGGTACTGGTGGCAGGGCCGGAATCAAGGGTAAGCATGGTTGGGCTGCTGCCAAGGAGTCACACCCCAGCAGGGGCCCTCTGACAAGAGTCCCCTGGGCCTGCTCCTCTGCTTCATCATTGCAAACTGCTTGTTCACTCAGGCCAAGATAACGCTGGTAGTGAAAAGTAGGGCTGTGCACTGCCTTGGGCCGAATCCCCGAAACCGAGGCGAGGTGGGCCAATTCGGCCCCCCTCACCATAGTTCCAAGTTGGTTCCAGGTTGGCCCAAAGCGCCCGAAGTGCCTGAAGCCAAAGCAGGTTGATATCGAAGCCTCAGGGCGTCTTGGGCCGCTTCGGAGTGGCACTGGGCCCTCCTTCCCGCCCTCCTGGGAAAGCCGGCGCAAGGCCGGCCTTGAGTCCATTGGACTCACCTCTCTCTCTCCGCCCTTCCCGCTCACCTGGTGTCATTGCCGCATTGCCTGCCGCCGCCGGGATTTACCAGGAAACGCGTCGTCCTGAGAGCCAGGCCACGATCTCAAGATATCATGGGGGCTCTGTTTTTTGTTTATCTATGGCCGCAAACTTTGCCGGCTGTAAAGGAAAAATGACGCTTTGTGGTTGCTGTAGTTTGTGGCCATAGATATACTAAAACAGAGCCCCCGCAATATCTTGAAATCACGTCCTGGCTCTCAGGAGGACGACGCGTTTTCAGGTAAGTCTGGGTTGGGAGGGGGGAGCAGGGAGTTGGGAATCCAATGGACTCCTGGCTGTGCAGCCAGCACCCAGGGAGACCTGCAAGGCTGCCTCGGGGGGGGGGGGGGGAGGAATAATAATAATAATAATAATAATAATAATTTATTTCTTACCCACCTCTCCGTTTGGATCGAGGCGGGGAACAATATCATAAAATACATAAAACTGAAAAATATGGAACGCTTCACGAATTTGCGTGTCTCACCGAGGTGAGGCGACCAGTCCCCAAAGCACCCCGAGTCGAATCGGGGCCATTTGGGAGGCTCCAAAACAGCCTCTGAGGTGAATTGTGGGGACCGTGCTCAGCCCTAGTGAAAAGGAGGACCAGTCGATGCCATTTCCTCCTTGTTCGCTGGCTCTCTGTCTGTTCAGCAAGCCAGTGTTAGGAATGACGAGAAAGACAACAAGGAGCAATAGCAGCTAGCGATCATGGTGGGGAGAAGGTAGACGCTGAGGGAGGGGGCGGATTGAGTGTGTCATGCCCCAGCTCCCTCAAGGACCTGGAGCTGGCACTGGAGAAAATGTATGTGGGCTGCTTGGAATCCCCCAAAGCGCTCCACGCATTCGAAGTAGTTACTGCTGTCTAGAATCTTGTGCTTTCTGTTCGCCCTCCGACCACAGCGAGCGCACAGAATGCTCTTCCTCCTCCTAACGTTGCCGTTTTCTTTTAGAGAGGCCACCTGCTGCTTCCGCTTTGCCAGGTAGGCGCGGTTGTCTCCTCTGCCTTGGCCACTGCCGTTTCTTGTTGGCTTGACAGCTGTGCTCCCTGGGGCTTATGCAATCCTCTCTCTTGCTCCATGGCAGACTATCTCTGATGCTGTTAGCTGCCATTGGGAATACTTGCAGCAGAAAGGTAATCTTTCCTTTCCTTTCTTGGAGGGAGAGAGCCAGCTGATAAGCCAGCTGTGTGTCTGGGGGTACTGAGAGTTTTATGTGCTCATTCTAACCATTCATTTTCTTGCACGGAGACTGCAAGATCTAAAGTCATCATAGTGCAGGGAATGCTTGGAGCTGCTTTTTTTTTTTAAAAATGAAGTAATTGAGGTGGTGGGTGGTGGTGGTGGCGGCACAGTGAGCAATAAAATGTTTTGGTGACATTCTTTAGTTGTGTAACCTTGCACAGTAGGGGCTGGGTTAGTTTCACACTCAAAGCCGTGATAGAGAGTGCCCCTGTTTAGAGACATCTCCAAGGGATATGTTGGAGCTGGTTAGCCTCATAATAGCTTGTCAAGTTTGGGATACCCCACCTGCCCTTCTCATATTGCTTATACAAAAGTGATTTACGTTTCTTGGGGGTTTTGGTACCAAATATAAATGAATTAAATATAGGCTGACCCTATGGAAAGGAGGACGGGGCTCCTGTCTCTTTAACAGTTGTATAGAAAAGGGAATTTCAGCAGGTGTTATTAATATGCACGCAGCACCTGGTGGAATTTCCTCAGATGTTTTCAGATGCGCGAGAGGCCCATCATTTTTCGCTGCTAACCCAAATCTGCCTCAGTGTGGCCTTCTTAATCACATACTAGTTCTGACGTTCACCACGTTTTTCTTTCCTAGGGAACCATTAGGAATATAGGAAGCCACCTTCTATCACGTCAGATGGCATGTCTGTCTATCCTGATGTTATCTACTGACCTGGTTGCAGTTGTCCAGAGTCTCCTGATGCGTTTTTCCTCTCTCTCTCTCTCTCTCTCTCTCTCTCTCTCTCTCTCTCTCATATGCCATCAGCCATTTCAACACCATAAAAAATTTAAGTGGAAAAGTGACTAGAAATTAAAAAGTCGAAGGCATTAGATGCAGTGTTGGGCTATCCAAGTGTCCCATTGAAAGATGGCAGCAACAGGGAATGTTATTTGTTTTACTTAAAAATGCCAAAATGGATTGGGCCATCCTGAAGAAATGCCTGCTCCCATTTACACCCTTCCTGAGTGCGAGATAATCCTTACTTTTGGTGCCATCCCTTAAAAAGGTCAAATGCAGTTGCCTGGGGCAGGGTCCCCTTCCACAGAGACACCATGCTTCCATCATCCTCTCCCTAGAGATGCCCACTGGACGTCCTCACTGTGCAGTTGTAAGCAGCAATCTATTTGTTCAACAGTCATTTTAAGAGTGATTCTCTGAGGCTTTTTCCTGGGGCCTTCAGCAGTTATCAGTAGGCCTTTCAAAGAGATATTACTAAATTTCTGCACTGCTTTTTGATATTTTTATTAGAAAAATAGTTTAGAAATGCCATACACAAAATGGGAGATTTGAATTTATTTTTTAAATGAGTAAAATTTCCATCCCAGTCCTTCCTAACTGTTGGTGCATGCTCCGAACTTTACAGAAAGACCCACCCAATATAAGCGAAAGGACAGGTTTATTTTATTTTTTCTTGACTGGAGGGTAATTAAAGGCTTGGGACCTAATCCACAGGGACATTATCCTGTCCATGCTCCAAAAGCCCCCCCAGTGCTACAGAATGTGTCCATTTTAGTTGGATGGGGTGTTGCCAGGAATAATACTTCCAGTGGTCTGGTTTGAACTCATAATGGAAAGATTTGTCTCTGTTCTGCATCGCTGAGGAAATACACTTTTGTTGCTATTAATCTTAAAATATTTCCCCTACTTTCCAGATAGTGCCATTTTGAACAGATCCCTTTGAAGATCAGAACGTTGGGCACTCCCTGTGGTGTCCTGAAGAAATCCTCTTACCCGTTGTTCACATGCTAAATGAATTCCAGAAAGCATTGCATACTGGTTTGGATAGGCAAGAGGTCAAGGCTCCCCAAATGTTCGTCTGAGGCCTGTAGCAGCAGGGGAGGTGGGAATGTTTTGATCCAAGGGCCAGGCTCTGTCTCTCTTTGTCCTCATTCAGGAAAGTGGCTTGCTGTTCCTTGAACTATTGGCTCAAACCAAGCCTACATTTCACAAAGTGTTACTCTGGAGTTACTCAAAGGAATACAGCAAGGTGGGAGCTCAAGCAGAGAGAAGGGTTACCTTGAACAAAACAATGCAGTGAGGAAGTTAGAGGGGAAAGCTGAAAAAGATTAACATGGAATGGGGGTGGGGGAGAACATTTACTCAAACACTCCCTTGAAGACAGAATTACTTTACATCTCTAAAGAGGCTCATGGGCGTATTTCAGTACAAGGTATTTTGAAATCTCTGTTTTTCTCATTTGGTATTTTCCACATTCTTTAACTTTGAAGAACCTAGTACTCAAAAAGCATTTTGGATTCCTCTTTTCTTTCATTATGCCTTATCAGTTGATTCTGCCCTCCTGAATACCTTCGTGAGGGAGATCATCCAGTGCCTTGGTCAACGACTAATTTTCAACAGGCACTATATTTTGAACCGAGGGAGGGCTGAAAGTCTCTTGTAGTGTTATCTCTCAGATTTACTTGTTTCCAGCATGAAAAAAAGACATGGCGAGTTTTTTTTTTAAAAAGAAAACCCATCTCATCATCATCATCATCATCATCATAATTTCTTACATACCTCTCCCTCGGGATTGAGGCGGGGAACAACATCAGTGCCAACAATAAAATACATAAACTGTTTAAAAGCATATAAAATCAGTACATTTTTAAGATCAACAAAGTTTTAAAATTCGACTGGGTAGGCCTGCCGGAAGAGATCAGGCGGACTTGGACTCTTCATGACTCATGACTCCTAGAAAAGGAGGACCGCTGTGCTTGCCACAATTTGCAAACACAGAAAAAGTGTCCAGAGTTGTATCAAGTACAACATTCTGTTTTTTGGGAAGCTCTGCTTTCTTTTTCTCTTTCTCTCATATTCTGTAGCCACGTTCTTCCCACGCCCATACTGTTCTCCAGCAAAGCCCTTTCCATGCCATCTGATAGGCAGAGGCCTGGCTTAGCAGCACAAGAAAAGAAGTGTGCCACATACCCTTAAACGTAAACATATGCAACTAGCCTCGTAGCGGTCAATTATCCCCTGCCACTCTTAGGGCTAATATCTGCAAAAGGCTGGAATAGTGTAGATTTCCAAAAGGAAGCTACATGTCCTGTGACATATCATGAACACATGGAATTTGCTGCCATTTACAAGATATAGTGATGCCTACCAGCTGAAATAGCTCTGGGTGCCTACTCCGAGGGAAGCTCGGAGGACAGCAACGAGGGAGAGGACCTTCTCTGTGGTGGCCCCCCAATTGTGGAATGATCTCCCCTATGAGGCCTGCCTGGCGGCAACACTTATCTTTTCGGCGCCAGGTCAAAACTTTTCTCCCAGGCGTTTTTAATAGCTTAAGTTGAGGTTTTAACTGACTTTTTTTGCCAGACTTAAAAGTTTAAAATGTTTTAAATAGCAGTTTTATGTTTTATGGTTTAAAATTTTGTATATTGACTTTTTAATGTTTAACCTTTTAATTTTTGTAAACCGCCCAGAGAGCTTCAGCTATGGGGTGGCATATAAATGTAATTAATAATAATAATGATGATGATGATGATGATGATAGGATTAATTCTATCAGAGGCCATTGGCCATAGCAGCTAAATTGAACATCCATGTCCCGGGGCCTCTGAATACCAGATGCTGGGGGCAAACGGGAAGATGTTTTGCTTGTAAGTTTCCCAAGTGACTCTGGCTGGTAGCAGCTGGAAATGGGAAACTGCTGGACTAATGAACCCTTTCTTTGATCCCGCTGGACTAATGAACCCATCCTCTTCGTAGGTGGCAGCTTGTTCCCCATTTTCTTCATAGCTATCCTAGGTAAAAGTCTTGGTGGGTGATCCTTTGTGGGAGCTAGAATGTCAAAACAAGTTTCTTTTAGCATCCAGAAACTGCCCGATGTCTGATGTTTTCTCAGGGATAGCTCTGTATTACTTGTTCATGTTGCTGGCATGTGTTGTAACTCAGCAATAAAATTGGCTTCTTTGTTTTTAGCTCACAGTTGTAAACTGGCCCATTGTGAATACACTCTTGCTGAGTTAGATTGAATGGGTTCAATTAAGTCTGTGAAAGAATGACTGGCAAACCTGTCAGGGTGGAATGAACTTAGTGTGATGGTGTTTATTGTTATTGTTTTCATTCTTTGATGTCCTGGTCTCACATGAAGCTTCCAGTGTCTTCAGCCTTGAGTAAGATCTCTGTATGGTACAACCTAAGATGGAATTGTAATGGAATGAAAAGGAAGATAAGCTTGAATTATTCTCCAACCTGATACCCTCCAGATATTTTGGACTACAATTCTCTTCGGCCCCTGCCAGCATGGCCAGTTGTCAGGGTTCCTAGGAGATGTAGACTAAAACATGTGAAGGCACCAAATAGGAGAAGGCTGTTTTAGAGTTATTGAGAGAGTCAGAAGTAACCATGTGCTGAGTTTCATACATTACCTGAGTTTAGTTTAGTTTAGTCAGCAAAATAATCCATAAAGACAGAACTTGCAAGCTGAAGTCATTGAATAAACTTTTCTCAGCTGAGCCCAGGCTAATCATGACATACTTTACTAGTTGTGTTTGCTGACGTGGGAGACTGGCTAGAGGATAGTTATGGAGCCCAGCACAGCAGGCCAAGGGAAGCTATAGCCTCTGAGGGATTGACAATGTCCTGCTGTTTTAAATAGCTTGGTTGTGGGATTTGATTAGTAGGTGAAATACATTGACATGTATTTCAGCTGTTGAGGAAAAGAGACTAAAGGTGCCGTCCTATGTCTGTTTCGATAGAAAAAAAATCATTCAATTCCCAGCACGGCATGCTGGGAGCTATAGGACTTTTTCTCTGACTAAACACGCATAGGATTGCACCCTATGACAATATTGACAATGATGTGCTTTGCACGATGGACAGGTGTATTGCTCTCAAAATGGACCATGTATCAGAGTTGCCTTGACCTGCTCAGAAAATATGTGCTTTTACTTAACCTTCTACTCTTTCACCTGGTCCTTCATTGAAAAGGCTAATGCGAACATTCTATAGCAGACAGGGATTATGTCAAGCAAATGTCTCGTCCCGCTAATTGTTTTTCAAGAAAATGAAGATGTTTATTAATGTTTTATTCATTTAAAAAAATCAGTGAAATTAATTATTACAAATGGCACGCTGTGCTCATTGGGAAGAGTCTTTGAGTAGGCGGAGCCAACATATCAATGTCTATATTAGCCTTTCCCAACCTGGTGCTCTTCAAATTTGTTGGAATAAACCTCCTCCTATCCCCATTTATCACTGAGCACTGGCCTAGGCTAGTGGTATATGATCTGAGTTGTTATCAAATACATCTGGAGGGCACTCAGTTGGGGAAGGGTTCTGTACCCCAGGGGTGAGCAGAAGGCATATTTCCAAATGTTCTGGACTTCTGACTCCCAAGCCCCTGCATGCATGGCCAGCGGTCAGGAACGCTGGGAGTTGTTGTCCACTACACCTGGAGTTGGGGAAAGCAGCTCTTCTACTCAGTGGAGACAATGAAATAGGAAAAGGGAGGAGTTTTCCCTCCCATGGCAACAGCTGGGATTCCTTGGGGAGTCTTTCCTCTTCTTGCGGAATTAAAAGTGTTCGCTGAAGTCTCTTGCCTCCATGAGAATTAGCTTAAAAACAAATGCTTTAAAAGTTTCTTCTTCTAATGAAGGTTACTCTGGGCTCCTTTTGGTTGACTTGCTTGGCTACCTGATTGATTTGAAAGCTGTTATTTGCATGTAGCAAAGCCTGTTTGCTCAGCGTGCTCCCAGGAAAGGCAGTGTTGAAGGAGGATTCTAGCGTGGGTGGAACGGGTGCGCGTGTGTTTAAATCGAATACGGCAGGGCACTAGGAGGTGTTGTTCATGTTTGGGACTGCTGACGACCCATTCATATTTTAGAAAATGATGTTTAGATTTCGACAAGTATTTTATTTTCTACTTCTGGAAAAGGAATTAATACATGGAAACAGTTGGTTGTACTCTATGTAATCATTCCCAGCTACAGAAATGCCAGGATGTTGATGAGAATAGTAGAGAGACGGGCATATAAATTTTGAATGGAATGAAGTACCGAATGTGTGGTTTATGTGGAGTTTGAGACCCATGAATGCAGGGAGCTAGTTTGCAGTTTTGGGGTTCCCCTGGAGTCTGGATTCCTAGGTTGCGACAGTGGCCAAGAGTACTTTTTATTAACTGTTCTGTGAAAGTTGCTCCCTTCCCTGTGAGCTAGTTTTATACACTTGGCAGAATCAAGCGCCACTGCTTTTTTCTGAAATGGTACCATGTATTTATTTAGACATTTATACTCTGCTTTTCCATCCAAAATGCCCAAAGCAGCTAACAATAAAAACTGCAATACAAAATTAACAAATACAAATCAAATAAGAGCGTATAAAAATAGCTGCTGATTAAAAACGCAAGAGCAACGGAAACAATTCAACTCTGCTGGACAGGCACCTGTTTAAATAAATAAGGAGGTTGGTTGCTAGCAGAAGACCGTCAGTGAGCAACAATGTGGGGTGGAGAATTCCTGGTGCTTTGTTTTCCTATAGAATTTTTTTCCCATTTCTTTAGTTAATTAGTAACAGTGAATGGGTGCCAATTGCAAATACAATATTAGACCTGCTTGGCAGCTTTAAAGTTATAATTAGTATCTTTCAGGTAGCAAGTATGTGAGAGAATTCATAGACGTCATTGAAATAAATATATGTCTCATTAGTTCCATTTCACAATAAGGCCTGCCTGACGCCAACATTGTTATCTTTTTGTTGTCAGGTCAAGACTTTCCTCTGCTCTCAGGCATTTAGCAATATCTGATGAGCCTTGGTCTGTGTTTTTTTTGTTTTTTGGTTTAGGCTTATAGCTTTTTAAGTTGTTATAGTAATTTTAAATGTATGTGTATATCGTATGTTTTTTGCAGTTTTAATTTTTGTATATTGTTTTTAAGTGTTTTAATCTTACGTAAACCACCCAGAGAGCTTCGGCTATGGGGCGGTATACAAATGTAACAAAATAATAAATAAATAAATGACAGTGAAACTGAAGGTGGCCCAACAATTTTAGTGGAAGAGTTGAGCTCTCTTGAAACAGATGTCTGGTTGTCAGGATACCATGCACAGTTCTTTGGATAGTTAAAATTAGTTAGTGCAGCTTTCCCCAGCCTAGTGCCCATCAGATGTGTTGGATTTCTACAACTCCCAGCATGCCCCAGTCAGCATTGCTGACAAGGGGATACTGGAAGTTGTAGTCCAACACATCTGAAGGGTACTAGGCTGGAGAAGACTGAATTAATGCCTCAACAGTTTTGGGTATCTTTGTTGTAAGGGAAGGACCGCTATTGCCTTTAAATTTGAGCAAGTATTCCAATAAAAAGCTCTATATAATGTAATGTTTAAATCAGATTACATGTGATTTAATGTCCCCCCTCTAATATTTTGGGTCGGATATTTATTTATTTATTTTATTGCATTTGTATACCACCCCATAGCCGAAGCTCTCTGGGCGGTTTACATCAGATTAAAATACTTAAAAACAATATACCAAAATTAAAACTGCAAAACCATACAATGTACACATACATTTAAAACTACTATAATAACTTAAAAAGCTGTAAGCCTAAAAAACAAAACAGACCCAGGCTCATCAGATATTGCTAAATGCCTGAGAGAAGAGGAAAGCCTTGACCTGGCGCCGAAAATATAACAATGTTGGCGCCGGGCGGGCCTCGTTGGGGAGATCGTTCCACAATTGGGGGCCACCACAGAGAAGCCACAAGTGAGAGAGAAGGCAGACCACCTTGCTGTCTGCTGCGTCTTCTGTTTGAGATGAGGTAGCAGTTGTGGAGGCAGGGACCAGGGAATAAAACAGGCTACGATGCATTCCTGCAGGATCAAGGGCTGAATGCAGGACAGAATTGCCTTGCCCTTGAGAGCCCTTTCTACTGAGAGATGTTTAGAGTAACAGAGGGAGCCCAGGTTAATTCATATATTCCCAGAATTCAGGTTAATAAGGCTGCTGCCAGCACAATCCTATACACGTTTGGTCAGAAGTAAGTCCCAGGGAGCTTTATGGCTGAGTGGAACCCAAATCTAATCCCTACTCAGATCTAGTCCCCATTACATCACACTGGCTTTCTATGGTTTTCAGAATTCATGATTTCTAAGTTAATACAATAAGGCTTGTTTTTTCCCCTAAAGACCACTCCGCATTTGTGGTTAAGATCTTAAGAACTGCTTTGGTGGATCAGGTCAAAGATCTATCTAGTGCAATACCCTTCCTTTAGTGGGTAATAAATTCAGAATGATATTTTTAGTATCTATTTACTGCATTTTTATCCCCCTTTTCAGACATTAGTTCTCTCACAAAACATTTCACATTGAGAAAGAGAGAGAGAGAGAGAGAGAGAGAGAGAGAGAGAGAATCCCTGCCATCAGGTTTACAAATTAAAATGGCAAGAACAAGGTGGTGATCTCTAAAGGGGCGTTTAAATATAGTAAGTAAGTGCAGAATGTTGACCCTGTGTACTTTGGGATCCAAAAGGTATAATTAAGCATTATACATGCACTTGTTAATTGCATGCAGCTGACACAGAGAATAGTTGAGGCCTTGTGGCTGGTGATATGATTCCAAGAGGCATCAGTTCCGACAACATTGCTCAGCCTGATCTTGCCACTTGCCCACAGTACATGAGCAAAATGTTCACAACTTTTCTTCCTTTTAACCAGTTATAGAGAAGAATTTTGCTTTGCGAGAAATGTGTTTTAGAGAAGACATCAAGGTGGAGCAGTTATATTCTGAGGACGTAAGAGGTTGCCAGTGTTTGGGTTATTGTGGTTAACTTATTCCTGAGGAGGAACATCCGTTGCTGATAGAAGTTGCTCTTTGTCACTTCAGCTACTTGGGTCTCCAGAGACAACAATAGTTCTATGAGTACCACCAAGCTATGTACCTGCTCCTTCAGAGGGACTGCAACCCTGACCAGAGCAGGCAAACTACCCAATTCCCAGACCCAGAATTTGCCTACCCACAGGCGCTCCATCTTACGAGTTTATTGGCCCATCTCTAGCCCCCACTGCAGACCTGCGCGGCCTCTGATCTAATAGAGAAATAGAGCTGTGTCACCAATGTACTGATGACACCAGGCTTCAAATCTCCTGGTTTCATGTTGACGTTGAATAGCTTTGGGGGCAAGATGGTACTTTGCGGCTCTCCCTGGCACAAGTGCCAAGATGCCAGAACATAATCACCCAGTGTTACTCACTGCAGCTCCCTTCACAAATAAGAGCAGAACCACTACTAAGAGGGTGCCCCCACCCCCAATTCATGGAGATGGTCTAATAGGATACCTTGGTCAATGGTATCAAAAACCACTGATAAAAGTCAACCTTCCGGGTGACTAAGGCTGGTTCAGTACTAAAAGCAGGTCTGAATCCAGACTGAAATGGGTCTAGAAAATCAGTTTCTTCCATGAGTGCCTGGAGGAACATCTAGACTGTCATGAATCCCTGTTGGGAGCAGTTCTGCAGAATCAATGGGAACTCACTGGCAGGAACAAACGAGGAAGGAAGGCACCAAAACACCATGCAGGCTGGGGGAGGGACCCCTCCAAGTGCCTAAACACAAAATCACTGCAAGTTGGAAGATTGTGATGACGTTTATTCCGAGCCCGACACATTTTGGGTTATGAGGATGCAATCATGCATTCTAAAGAGCCACAAAGAAAAACATTAGAAGAATCTGTAAGGAAACCGTTGTTTCTGTTTCCGAATGATTTCCTTGAAGGTTTTTTCTGTGTTTTTCTTTGTGTCCCTTTAGGATGTACGATTGCATTCGAATATGTTTATTATCAATAACGGTCTGCGTTTAAAAGACTTCTGTGTAAGTTTTGAGTAACGTTAATATGGTTGATTATATGCCCCTTGCGTATTGTGTTCTGTTGCACTGCTTGGTTTTGATATGAGTTCTGCGGAATAAGTTTTTAATGAGTGTTGATTATTGTATTAAGTGTGGTTCACGGTTTTGCATTTGTTTTGTTGTTGAGTGCCTTGAGAAAGGGTTTTTTTAATAACTGGAAACGCGTCGGGCTTGGAATAAACCTCATCACAGTCTTCCAACTTGCAGTGCTTTTGTGTTGAGGTACTTGGAGGGTTCCTTCCCCGTTAGCTCGAACTCACTGGCACGGCCATTTTTAAAAAAATAAAACAGAAGGTGTTGTCTGAATATTTATTTCTCTCAACTAAGCAAAAAGCAAGGCAGCCCTGGAAGATTGCAGTAGGAAGCTGCTACATAGAGTCTGCCCATTGGTCCATCTAGCCCAGTATGGTCTATAGTGCCTTGACTGGCAGCGGCTCAACAGGGGCTTTAGCCAACTCTGCTACCTGGGATGCAGACGCCAGGGTTTGCACCTGATACCCCCCACCCACTTCTTTCTGTATTAGTTTCCTCTCCAAGCATAGTTTATTTATTTACATGAACTTATACCTAGCCTTTCTACTCTTTTCTGTACCATAGCAGACTCCCCCCCCCCAACACTCTTCTCCTAAGTGTGGTAGTTGCTAAACATGCAAATAGGTCTGGGTTGAAGTTGGGGATTGGTGTAATAACTGGTCATGTTACAGCAGCATTGTAGTTCTTGGGGGAAGAGGCATCTGGGGTCCCTCTCTTACATGAATGGTTGCAAGTTCACAAACGTCTCTGTCCTTCCCCCTCCTTTCAGCTTTCCAGCGGGGCTGTCAGGATGAGGCCCGGGCTCCCCGGTTTGGTCTCAGATTCTGAATCAGACTCGGAGCTTGAACTACAAGAAGTCCAGCCAAGATATAGGGAGCAAGGGGAGTCAGGGAGGAATCTTCCCAGAGCTTATTGAACAGGAGGCCCAGGTTCAGAGATCATTTCTGCCCCTGCCGCCGGAACTCAGTGTTTATTAGAGGGGGAGGGAGCATCGGAATTGACATATTCCCAGAGTCCGCCACAGGGTCAAGTGGACGGAGTTGAGAGGAGGTGGGACACCTCCCATACCAGCTGCACATCAGAAGTTGCATCATGAAGGCCCTCCCTGAAGGAGGAGCCCGGTAAAAGCCTGTTGGGCCCGGCGGGAAACCATTCATTTAGTTGATACACAGATTGGGATCACAATACCTGACGGAACATCTCTCCTGACATGAACCTACCTATATGCTATGCTCAATATCAAAGGTCCTCCTCCAGGTGCCTACTCTGAGGGAAGCTCGGAGGATGGCAACAAGGGAGAGGGCCTTTTCAGTGGTGGACTCCCAATTATGGAATGATCTCCCCGACGAGGCTCAGCTGGCGCCAACATTTCTTTCTTTTTCTTTTGACCCAGAATAGTTGTTTTAAAATGGATATTGTATTTGTACTCTGTTTTTATGCTTTTTATGCTTTTTAAATTTTGTATATCGTTTTTTAATGTTCAATATTTTTAATCTCCGTAAACTGCCCAGAGAGCTTCGGCTATGGGGCGGTATATAAATGCAATTGATAACAACAACAACAACAACAGGCAACTGCCTTGCTTTGTTCAGCTAATTTTGCTTAGAGGATAGCTCCATGCATTCACATTCCCTTCAGTTGTGAATTTACTGGATAAATATTTTGTGGATGGCACAGCGAATCTCTTTGTTTTCTCACATTACGGTGGGAGGGCTTGGAATCCTGATAGGGGCCTTACCTTTCCCAGCCGTGCCAAAATGGGTTTGGGAGGGAAGTGGGGAGCAGCCAAGAGGGCAGATCTGCAAAGTTGTGAAGCATTGTTGTTGAGGATGGGTTTGATGCCAGAATCTCTCCTAGAAATGCATAACCCCTAGGCTTGGATTCTGCAGCAAAGCCAGAATACGTTAGCATAAAAGATCTCTCTCTTCTCTTGCAATCTGCATGTCTTGCGCTCCACATTTTCACCATCAGTTTTGAGTAGGGTCAAGCTAATGCTTGGAGGTGGCTGCTGTTGCTGATGCTGCTCTAACACTGAATGTGGATGACATTAGCATCCGGGATTTCATCTCTGTAGTTGAGTAACCTTTGCTCCATGCTTGGCTGGGTTTAAAACAGAGCAGAGAGAAGATCGCTGAGGGTGCATGGACGTGGCTCTGCTCTCCCCTGGAGTGCTGCGTTCATTTCTCCTCCAGTCATCTCGGAAATGAACATGGTGGGATGGTGGATCCCTCGGGGTGAGTGTTTGGCTGGCTGTGGTGAGATTTGAATTAAGCATCCCTCTCGGTCACCTCGCTACACCAGCCCCTCCAGGAAGTCATTTCAATTTGGGAGATGGGGTGGGGTCCTGTAAAGCATTGCGGGCTCCCTGCCTGTTGTCATTTTGAGAGCGTTGCCACTTTCCAGGATGGGATGTGGGTCGCTTTTGATTGGTTGTGGAACCATCACCCTGGGAGCTACAGAGGACTGGGCTTATCTGTTGCTGGTGTTGGAGACTGGAGGATGCCCAATTTTGGTTCTTTTTAGAGTGTGTTGTCATCCGCCAATCATAAAGATCGAATTAGTTTTTCAGGTAGGAAGAGAATCCCGGTAGAGAATACAGTAAGCTATACTTGGGTATGTTCTGAGATGTAGGTTGCAGCATGTACCTTATGTATGGCATGAAGAAAAAGGATGCTGAGCTCCTGGAACTTGCTGGTAGGTGGCACTTCGAACACACACCTGCATTTGGCAACAGAGTGTCGTAAACATGGTGCATTGTGGGAACGTTGATTGCGGTTTAGTTGCAAGGATTGTGTGGTTCGTGGAGTAAAATTAATCAGAGTTCTGTAACGGTTGCAGTGCGATTCTGTTCTAAGGTGGTACCATCTAGTGAAGTGCTGGGGATGACTTTATGGAAGACCCAGCAACTCTGTTCGTGTTCCCTGCTTTGTCTTCTACAGGGCTCCTGGGAAATCTATCACTGTTTCTTTCGGAAATTATGGCGCTGAGAAAGGAGGGCTTGCTCAGGACCACCTGGAGGGTCCCTGGCACGGCCTCCCCCAGTCCACGCCTAACGTTCTGTGGTCTTTTGTCCTGCGTTGATAGAAGATGGTGCTTTGACTTCCTTGGAGAAAGGGCAGGGTTTATAAATGTAACAAATAACGAGGCAGTATCATGAAAACTGATACTCGAGGATTAACATTGTCTCGTGTGTGTGTGTGTGTGTGTGTGTGTGTTTATTCCAAGCATTGCTGCATAATGCAAATTAATGGAGCAGGAAAACACCATGTGACACAGTAATTAACTTGCATAATTGCCCGTTGCTATCAATACGTTCTCGACTTCGATTGTTCTGATTGGTAATTTGCCCCGTTACACTCCCCCCCCTCTTTCTTATATCTCTTGTGTGGGGGAGGGGGACATGTAAATAGACACAAGCTGCAGTAGTTGCTGATTAAAAGATAATGGCTACTGTACTTTGGAGAGGGAGGGAGTGGTTAAATGACATCAACTCTTTCCTTGCAAGAAGAACATATGCAATAATACATTTTTTTGGCTTGCTGCTACAGAAACATCACAGCTGCTTAAGTTAAAATCTGCTTAAAATGTACATATATTAAGACTGCAACGTTTATTTGACTAAATAACCCCACTTTCAATGGGCTAAAAAGATACCCTGCAGATTAAAAAAATACTTTTAATGCAAGTGCTTTATAAAACTGCAAATGGTATGTGAAGGCATCCTCTGTTCTCACTCACAGAAGAGGCATGCAGCTCTGAAGACGATGCCTCTTCTGTGAAATGTGTGTGCATCGTTTAAAAACAAAGGATGCTTCTTGCTTCCAAAACATTTATTAGATTTTGTAATTCTGGAAGATTTCTGATACCGTTTTGTATCAGCAATTCCCAAACTGTGTACTGTGTATGTCAAGAAATTAAATACATAGCGTCTATGTGAGGCCTGAAGTACTGGGGAGGCTCTTTCATCTTTGCATAATTCACTCTCTGACTTTGCCTTCTTGTAGTTAGTCTCCCATGGGGATAGGTAATCCTGACACAGCTAATGCAGAGGCACAACAATACTATCCACCTTTAGATGAAGCTGCGCATTGCATCTTTGTATGAGTCACTGCTTTGGGCGGTCAGTAGGCACAGGCATAGGATGAGCTCGACTGATCACTAGTGGTTCTTATACTCGTGCGTAATAAAAACAACCCCTTTTGAGTGCGCGAGTTGGATTCTTCCAGTTTTAATTCAGGAAAAACACACACAAGGTTATGCCGTTACCTTACAAAAGCCCTAAACAACTTGGGACCAGCATACCTAGCAGACTGACTTCCGTTATATATACCTACGATCCTCAGAGGAGGCCTTACTGACCATTCCGAGATGAATGGAATGCCGCCATGAAGAACATTGATGGCAGGGCCTTCTCTGTTGCAGCCCCCGCCCTCTGGAAAACCCTCCCTCATGCAGTTTGGGAGGCAGAAAATGTAACATCTTTTAAACGCCTCCTGAAGACATACCTTTTTACACAGGTTTTCCCTGGTTTTTAATGTAGCTCGTTTTACACTGCCTTTTTACCTTTTTAATGTTTAAATTTATATTGTTATTTTTCATAGTTTTGAATTGTGCACTGTCCAGAGAACTTCAGCTGATGGGCAGCATAAAGATGTAATAAATAAATAAATTAAAATGTGCCTTGGATCATCTCTATAGCCATTGCCTTGCTCTTCCTCCAAAGAGCAGAGTGACAAATGTATGATTCCCAGGTGGTCTCCCATCCAGCCAGCATACAAGGACAGAATTTCATCATGTGCCTTCAGTCTTCTGAGTTACCGACTGAGTTTTTTGTATGTCTTGTATTTACAGGTGGGTTTGCTATTGTATTTCTGGTGAGGACCAGCAGTGGGATGAAATGTGCCCTTAAACGAATGTATGTCAATAATGAACATGATCTTCAAGTCTGCAAACGGGAGATTCAGATCATGGTAAGCAAGCGTTGTGCTCAAGTTCATGGATTTCTTGCAGAATATGTTGAATTGATATTTCTTAGAATTTGCCTGTTTGACAATTATAGAAGGAAAGGAAGCAATAATTATTAGAATTGCTGCAAAGCAAGCTGATATTTTAAATCATTAAAAAGTAGCTGCTTCTTTAAATTGAATAACTGGGATAGGGGCAGGGAGTTCAGATATCAAGGCACGGCCATGAAATTCTAGAAGTATGGAACAGCCAACAAGAAAGCATGAAGATAAGAGAAAAAGGAAGTGAATTTGGATTTGACTCCCCAGAGAGTGAGAAGCATGAAAGGATCAGAACAATAAATATTTTTTGCATAATGTATGCAGGTGGCATAATTCTGTTATGAAGTTGGTTTTCTTCATATGTAGATTTTTCTGATCGTGGCTTGCAGTAAGCCGTGTCTCTTTGTTCTTTCCTTTTTCAGAGGGATCTTGTGGGACACAAGAACATTGTTGGATACATTGACTCCAGTATAAACTCTGTGAGCAGCGGGGATGTATGGGAAGTCTTGATCCTAATGGATTTTTGCAGAGGTGTGTAAAAGTTCAAAGTAGCCTGTTCTCTGAAACCCTGTATAACATCCCAAAACTCAACTAAGCAGAGGTTTGGCGAAATTGTAAGGCTAGTCTGGATTATCATATTGTGGTTTGTGCAGCCCCTTTCTTTCCTCTCTTTGCAGAGGGAGCAAACAAACCAGGAAATCTTCCATTAACTATAGTTTTGTCCAAAGTAGGAAACTATGGTTAACGGCTTCAGAACAAGCCAGGATATAAAGCCAACTTTACCCCATGGCTTAATATCCTGGCTTGTTCCAAAGCCATTAATCATAGTTTCCTGACTTGGACGCAGCAATAAAATAAACAATGAAAGACTACATGGGTGGTTTGTTGGCTCACGCAGTAAAAGGGCTGTGTGTGAAGCCAAAAGGCTTATTCATATTTCATCTTATTAAGACAAGGCATGATAGCCAAAATGTGACCATTGTGTGCTGATCAAATGCTTGTAGCAAAAGGCAAAGGTTTGAGCCTTGTAAATAAGTCTACAAAACTCATTAGTCCACACTCATTGGCCAAGTAGCTATTTACAAGCTGTGATCAGAAAAGAACCTCAGAGGCTTGTTAAAGCCCACCTCAAAGTGGAAGTGAGCTTTATACGCCCCTGAATTATTTTCCAGTTAGTAATAATTGCTGGCCTTCTCTATGTAATGTTGCTTTGTTGTTTGAGGAAGAGGAAGAGGCTGCAGGAACCCAGTCTGAGGGTCAGGGATTGGGGTCTGTTCCCTGCTGAGGATCCCTCCCCTGATCTTTGATTGGGTCCCTGAAGGCTTCCCCCCCCCCCCCCCCCCGACCCTGGCAAGCTAATGGAATAGTTTGGCTCCATGAGCTTGCATTGAAGAGGAAAAACGCTGCAGGGATATGGGCAGGTATTTTTTTCCAGGCCTCCTTGGATTGGTTTGGGAAAAATACCTGAGACCTCCTGATTTTTTTGAGAACGGGGCATTGAGCATCTTGGGGTAACTTCTAGGTTAATCTGGGGCAAGTTTTGGAGAGCTCTCCCATCCCTAGTGTGTTCATGGTGAAAGGTACAGATTGCAAAAGAGGCTCTTCCAGCAAAGGGCCCTGTAGCCCCTTAAAATCAGCCGTATGCCTCACAGCATCTGCTTTCATGGATAAGAGCTTTCCTCATTCGATGCTCAAATCGGTGGGAGGGAAGCAAAGCAGCGGGGAGAAAACCTGTCCGCCATTCCTCTCATGGCTTTCATCTGTAGCAGTGGCCCAGCAGTACAGGTGACTGCAGTGATCGCTGTGATGGGTGGGCTGATGTGTTTAGGGATGCTTCCTGAAACCTGTGCCCCAGGTTTCCTTCTAAAGTTGTAGAGGATGCTGGGGTTCTGAGGCACACCTTTTCCGTGCCAGAAATACCATAGGCACAGCCCTTCTCGTTTGCCAGAGATGGAAGCATCCCTTCTCCCTCTGAGCTACTTCAATGCCACAGCTCAGTGGAAACACACCTGCTTTGCATGCAGAAGGTTCCAGGTTCAATCCTTGGCATCTCCTGGTCTGTCCAGTGAAGACCTGGCCAGAGACCCTGCTTGGAGAGCTACTGCTGATCAACGCCTAGGCGCTACTGAACTAGATGGACCTTTGATTCGGTATAAAGCGACTTCATGTGTTCCAGTGCCAGCACGTGCTGTGATGGGAAAAGAGGTTGCCTGTGTCTTTGCAGCCCTTGTGGTAAGTGGTGCCTTAGAAGGCTCTATGGCTCACTCCTCATAGTAACAGAAGACAACATCCCCCTTTATCTGTTTCAGGAGGACAAGTAGTGAACCTGATGAATCAGCGCCTACAGACAGGATTCACGGAAAACGAGGTCCTGCAAATCTTCTGTGACACCTGTGAAGCTGTGGCCAGGCTGCACCAGTGCAAATTGCCTATAATCCACAGGGATTTGAAGGTAGCGCATGATGGTCCTGTGGTGGACAGCGTTGTAAGGATCAAAGACGCTTGTAAAATGACATAGTCTGCTGAGCTTCATGGAGGGCCTTCCATGCCTTGGAATGGTGCCTCTTCCTGGACCGAGCAGGCGTGGCCCGCTTCTGATTTTGCCTCTCCAAGGAAGGCACCGGCCTGATCCTAGATCAGCCCAGGGCCGTGCAGAGCTGGTCATATGCCCAGGCTAGATGGGAAGTGTGTCCCCCCCATTTCAAAAAAGGAGGACAACATGGCCGCCCCAAGGGGACCATGTGCCCACCAACATGTCCATTCTACATAACACCTTCATATTAAACCTGTTCTACAACACCTCAAGGCACCTATATCCCCACCCCGCATGCGGCATATGGCCCTCTGGTGCTTGTCGTCTGACCGTGGTATTCACGACAGACAGCTTCTGCACTGTTTCCATAAGGCGGGCTCCTCGCTTCTCGATGGGCCGCTGACGCTACAGAAGCAATAGCGTAAGTTGGGGGGGGACCTCCTCGTCGGAGTGCCCCCCTGAAAATCGTGGGCCCCAAGCCAACCGGCTCCACTGTCCCCCCCCCCCCCCCCTTGCATGGCCCTGGATCAGCCCTGCCTAGTGAGCAGAGCAGTTGGAGTTCCTTAGAGCAGAACCGTTGGCACATCTGTGTTGTTGCTGTTGTTTTTTAAAAATTGCTCTCTCCTCTTGTTCTTCCTCCCTCCCCACTCCAACTGACAAAGGATCCACCTTCAGATGGGGATGCTTCCCCATTTGCTTCTGCTTGTAATATACTGGCTCTTAGAAACCACACTAGAAAAGGTGGTTGATTTTGCTTGCATCCCATAATCCAGGGCCAGACACTTTGGCGTGAGAGGCAGCACATCAAAATGGGGACCTGTTCACAACACGGGGCACAATCCACCTGGACGTTCCCATGTACAAGCACCTATGAAAGGAACCAGAGCTGCAGAGGAATGTTGTGATGTTGACTCCTTATCTAGGGTGACCATAGGAAAAGGAGGACAGGGGCTCCTGTATCTTTAAGAGTTGCACAGAAAAGGGAATCTCAGCGGGTGCCATTTGTATATATGCAGCACCTGGCGAAATTCCCTCTTCATCACAACAGTGAAAGCTGCAAGAGCCCTGCTGTTTTTGTATCTGGTCACGCTAGGCAAGGCTCCTGCAGCTTTAACTGTTGTGATGAGGAGGGAATTTCACCAGGTGCTGCAGGCCTACAAATGACACCTGCTAAGATTCTCTTTTCTATGCAGATGTTAAAGATACAGGAGCCCGGTCCTCCTTTCCATAGGGTCACCCTACCGTATCCCATCCCCTCTGTCTATGGCACTTTGAAATCTGAAGTGCATTTGTATTACCAAAGAGAAAGGCAGCCCTGATTTGCCCTGTGGCAAAGGACATACATCATTTTGAGTGCAGCAGCAACATCCCTGGAGTATTCTGGAAACTTGTTTGGGGTTGTGTGCCTTTGAAAATGCACGCTTGGTTCTGTGCTTGATGCCTTCCATCAGCTCAGTATAATGTGAAGAAACACTTCCTTTTCTTTGTCCTGAACTTAACACGGAGATGTGCATGTTCTGGTTCTAGGTGGAGAATATTCTGCTGCACGATCGTGGCCATTACGTCCTGTGTGACTTTGGAAGTGCCACCAACAAATTCCAGAACCCCCAACTTGAAGGAGTGAACGCAGTGGAAGAAGAGATCAAGAAGTAAGGGAGGGGCTGTGTGTCCATGTCCGGGGGTCTCTCTGGGGTCTGGTTGTTACTTCTCCTTGTTTAGTTTTATGGGGGGGGGGCTGCTTTTCACGTAGAAATGTTCTAGCATGCAATAATATGCAAAGGCATCATCGTCTCCGTCAGCCTTACGAGGCAGATGGTGCATATTCTCACTTTACATCAGGGCTTGAGGCTGAGGCAGCAATGTGCTGAAGGATCTCCCACTGGTCCAAAGCTGGCATCTGTTGGGCCCAAATCAACTTCTCCAATCCGGTTCTGGGTTGTATACATTTGCTTCTTGAATGCATGGCTATTTCAGCATGCGCTGGAGCTCCCATGTATGCAAGAGTCAACCCGTTTGCTGCAGTACTGGGAAGAGAGCCCAGTCAGTTTGCGCAAAATTCTGGCTTATCAGTCACGAGCTAACATGCTGGTTGGCGCGCATTGCCCAATTGCTCCTGCTGGGCTTCTTCTTCTCCCCCAAGTAGGAGCAGCTAAATCAGGGTTCTTTACTGCAAGGCCAGAGGGTCGCTGGTGACTCCCAAGCACCTCAAGTGTAGCTCTTTACCTCTCTGCCTCTCTCTTTGTAGTAGCTGCTCACTCTCTGCAGAGGCTCTCTGGGTTCCTTTATTTTATTTATTTAATTAATTAATTAATTAATTACATTTATATACCGCCCCATAGCCAAAGCTCTCTGGGCAGTTTACAAAAATTAAAAAGATTGAACATTTAAAAACCAATATACAAAAATTAAAACCACAAAAGCCTAAAAACAAACTGCATATCATTTAAAAACTGTCCAGGGGTCAGTTAAAAAGCTCAACCTATGCTGTTAAATGCCTGGGAGAAGAGAAAAGTCTTCACCTGGCGCAAAAAAGAGCCTCGTGGGGGAGATCGGTCCACAGTTGGGGGCCCCCCACTGAAAAGGCCCCTCTCCCTTATTGTCATCCTCCGAGCTTCCCTCAGAGTAGGCACTTGGAGGAGGACTTTGGATGTTGTTTACAACAGTTCATTTAATGTGGTTTAGAGAGTGCTTAATCCAAAACAGCCAGCCTTTTGTGTAGGCAGAGAAAAAAAGTCCCGTGCCCCCGGCATTGTCACTGTATCTGCTATGTGTGGAATAGTTGTTTAAATCTACCGTAATTATCATGGGCTGTAAGCTAGGAGAGGGTAGTTAATTTGCTGGACATACAAATCTGGAATTATATTTCCTGGTTGCTGACTGTAGTCTTTGCTTTTTCTTTTCTTTTTTGTGCAGAGCTACTGCAGGTTCTACATTTAAACGTTATTCAGAGAAGAAAAAGATGTTTATCCAATTAATGGGGATGGGGTGGTGGTGGAATACCATGTAGTCATTAAAACGGTTGTATCTTACCCCACGGCCCGAAATACTTGAATGGGTTTTTCTTTTCTTGTAGATACACCACCCTGTCCTACAGAGCACCAGAGATGGTCAACCTCTATAGTGGCAAGCTGATTACTACGAAAGCAGATATCTGGGTACGTAGGAAATCGTCTGGAACTGCTAGAAATTGATCTGGCAAATCTCTTGCCCCTGTTCTCAGCTCCAGCTCTCTGTCCTCTCTCTGCCATTGGCCAAAGAAGGGCCTCTCTTTGGAGCTCCTAAATCTCACAGGACCTGGCTCCAGGCAGCAAGACCCATTTAAGATTAGACCAGATCAAACTAAACAAAATTGGCACTTCCTTTTTTGTTGTTTCTGTCCAAATCTGTCAAAGGGCTGAAAAAAAGGAGTTTTGCATGAAATTGAGATGTGTCATTCAAAATTTGTTAAAACTAAGTTGGACTTAGCTTTCTCAATGAATCAGTTTGAAAATGAATGGGGGGGAGCATCCCATGTAACATGACCAGGTAACCTGGGTTGTTCCCCCTGCTCCTCCCCCCCCCCCCCCCAAGCCAGGGATGTTCCAGACTGCTCCCTAAACGTTTGTGTGTGTGTATTTTAAAGGAAATTTCTATATATGGAAGAATGTGCAGACCGGATGCTACCCAACTTTAAAATCACTTCACTGGCTGCCAATTAGTTTCCGGGCGAAGTACAAAGTGTTTGTCATTACTTTTAAAGCCCTACATGGTTTGGGTCCAGGTTACCTGCGGGATCGCCTTCTCCCGTATAATCCGTCCCACACCCTCAGGTCCTCTGGGAAGAATTTACTCCAGTCAGCCAAAACTAGGCTGCCAACCGTTATACCCAGGGGACCTTCTCTTCTACCCTTCCCAGACTGTGGAATGGCCTGAGATTTGTCAACTTAACAGTCTCTCTGACTTCAAGAAAGCCATAAAGATTGATCTCTTCTGGCAGGCCTACCTAGCTGAATTTTAAGAGTTTTATTGTTATTTTAATAACGTATTAGTTTTATATGTTTTTAATCAGTTTTATGTATTTTATATAGTTTGTATTTAATAATAATAATAATAATAATAATAATAATAATAATAATTTCCTACCCACCTCTCCCTCCGGATTGAGGTGGGGAACAACATCAATACCAACAATATAAAATACATAAACTGATTAAAAGCATATAAAATTAATACATTATTAAAATCAATAAAATTTTAAAATTCGACTGGGTAGGCCTGCCAGAAGAGATCAGTCTTTATGGCTTTCTTAGTCAGAGAGACTGTTAAGTTGACGAATGTTGTTCCCTGTCTTGATCCAGAGGGAGAGGCGGGTAAGAAATAAATATATTAGTATTATTATCTTTATTTATATCCCGCCTTTTGCCCAATGCTGGACCTCAAGGCAACATTACAAAATTAAAGCATATACAGTTAAAAGCTATAAATAAGAGATATATAAAAGTTAAAAATATAATTAAATGAGTTTCAATATGAAAACATTTTAACATTTAAAATACATATTAAAATTAAAAGTCTTAAAACAGAGATGGGGGTCCATGTTATTCTCCAAAGGCCTGCTGGAATAGGAACGTTTTTGTGTGCCTCCAGAAACATGTCAAGGAGGGGGCCAGTCTAGCTTCCCTGGGAAGGGAGTTCCAGAGCCCCGGGGCAGCCACCGAGAAGGCCCTCTCCCGCATTCCTGCCAGGCGTGCCTGTGATGGTGGTGGGACCGAGAGAAGGGCCTCCCCTGAAGACCTCAGAGCACGGGCAGGCTCGTAAGGGAGAACACAGTCTTTCAGATAACCTGGACCCGAGCCGTATAAGGCTTCATAGGTCATAACCAGCACTTTGAATTGTGCCTGGAAACAGACTGGAAGCCAGTGGAGCTGTTTTAACAGAGGAGTTGTGTGCTCCCTGTAGCCGTCCCTTTAAAACAGAGCAAGACCAGTCCTGCTTGGATTGGCAGCAGGCGTTTGGGGATGTCTCTTCTTTAAGGCTGTACGACAAGAGTCTTTCTAAGAGCCGCATTGCGTGACACAGTGAGGAGGCCGTTTTAAGGCAACTTTATTGTAATGAATCCTATGGTGTTTGAAAGGGGTCAGGGGCCGGTCTCTTCTGTATCCCATGGAGCGACCCTAGTGGGTGCGCCCTGGCCACCGAATTCTCTTCCTCTTTTGACCCACACAAACCCTATTCATCTCGGGGCAGCAAATGTTCTATTTTGGGCAAGCCCTTGGCAGCCAAGGTGTATATTTAGCAAGTCGTATTGAGCAGGATGCGTTTTTATAGCTCTGTTTATTTTGAATGTTTTATATGCAGTAGATTTAACATTGTAATAGGTCTCTGTTCTGCGCAGTCTTTCTTTTTATCTTTAGGGGTTGTAACCTGCCCAGAGCCCATGTGAATAATGTGAGGTTATAAATAAAAATGAGAGCTGGAGGTTATTCCGAAGGGCTGCTTCTCGCCTTGCATTTCAAAGGAATGGCTGCCTGGTTCAGTGCAGGGAGAAATCTAAGCTCTGTACAAAATGCCAGATACACAAACCTCCTCCGCTCTCCCGCACCCTGTCTGTCCCTGCAGGGAGAACTCCATGAGCGAACTGGGGTGCATTGTGTTTATTTGAACTACTTACTTACTCAGGAAGAATTGGGAGTGAGGAACTGACCCACTGAGAATTGTTTATGTTATCCTCCGATACAGCATGATCTCCTGGTTTTATTGGTGGGATGGGATTTATCATTCATTCCTGCAGCTAATATTCTAGCCAAAATTTTATCGGGCTCATTTGCTCCAAAACAGTGTGGCATAGTGGTTAAGGTGTTGGACTAGGAAGCGGGAGATCCGGGTTCTAGTCCCCACTCGGCCCTGGAAACCCACTGGGTGTCTTTGGGCCAGTCCTGGACTCTCAGCCCAACCTACCTTACAGGGTTGTTGTGAGGATGTATGTATGTATGTAATAATACATATATACATACATGTTCCTCTGACTCTAATACATTCCCTGTAATACCATGTGTGTGTGACACATTTTAACTTATTCTCAGTTCTATCTATCCTTTAATTTCTTTATCCCCTGCATCGTTCATGCTGTTTCTCTAATTTCTCAATCTTTGAAATTTGTTTGCCTTCCTTGTTCTTTGCTGCTTCTTTTTTTAACAATATGCCAGCGTTTGATGAACACACCCATTACTTCAATGTGTTTTTATTCTGACTTTATTCTATTTGTCCACTGCTCCGAAATTCTTGAACAGGGAACGGTATATAAATATTGTAAATAAATAAATGCCTTAAACGCTTCCCAGACCGGAAGAATATGTGCATGCCGTTGGTTGGGTGGTGTCGTTGGGAAGGTTTGCAGAAGGAACAGCAGAGCAGAGGTCAACTGAAACCGTCTGTTATCACCTACCAGCAAATGTGCATTGTTGTTGTTTTTTACAGTCAGACAACTTGCTGACTGTTTGCGGCTGGGGAGAGTTGAGTGGCTGTTTCTGGAGCAGAGGCTCACCTGAGCTTGGAACAGCTTCAGGGGGAGGCTTATAAGAATTGGCCCTGCCAGGAGAGTGGACCCCAAAGGGAATCGCCTCTTTGGGTTGGCCCTTCAGGGAGTCACAGGGCTTGGGGTGCCCCCTTCTCATTCGGCAATTGGAAGATTTACCAGGTTCTGTGTGAGAGAGACAGGCCTGGGACCCTGGCCTAGGCTGAGCGCCTGACTGGAGGGAACTCTGGCGGGCAGAGTCCCGCTAAGTGGGAGTCCGAGGGAGGAGGATAGTGGATAAGTTAAAATCTCATCAGCCGTGGGTGGGATGTGCTCACCTTGATTGGCCTCAATCACTGATCTTTCTTAGCGTACCTTGGCCAGCTTGGTTTACTTCTGTTGGCTGTCAGAAGAAATGGTGAAATTTAAGTATGTATCTATGTATTTGTGTATTTGTAGTACTTTTATGTGGCTTAGCATCCAAAAATCTCTTAGGAGGTTCACATATGTATATAATAAAGTATAAAACCTATATGAGGCCCGCCTAGCACCAACACTGTTTTCTTTTCGGCGCCCGGTCAAAACTTTTCTTTTCTCCCAGGCATTTAACAGCTTAAGTTGAGGTTTTTAACTGAGTCTTTGGCCTGGCTGAAAGTTTAAAATTATTTTAAATGTTAGCTTTTTTAAAATGTTTTCTGGTTTTACATTTTGTATATTGACTTTTAACGTTCAATCTTTTAATTTTTGTAAACCGCCCAGGGAGTTTTGACTATGGGGCGGTATATAAATGTGATAATAATAATAATAACAACAACAAATTAATTAATTAAAGATTACAACAGAAACAATGATAAAATGGAGAAGTGTCATAGTCCATTACAATTCAGGGAAAGTCTCTGTGAACAAATATGTCTTTAGGCAGCGTTGAAAGCTCAACGCTGTTTCTGCCTCTCAAGCAACGCATCCCTGTTCCAGAGGGTGGGTGCCACTATCAAGAAGGCTCCCTTATGCGCTGTTAGCTGGTGACACTCTGTTGGTTACCAAATAGCCACTAAGGCCTCCTTGGAAGATCTCAGGGGTCGACTGTGTGTATATAGGGGAAAGCGATCGGCTAGGTATCCTGGTCCCAAGTTGTTTATGGCTTTGACAACTATGTCAAAGTAGCTAATAGGCAGCCAGGGCAGGTCTTTTAGCACAGGTGCAATGTGAACATGGCAAGGTGCTCCACTGAGCATCCTAGCTGCTGCATTCTGCTCTAGCTGCAGCTTCTGAACTAGGCTGAAGGGTAGCTGAAGGGTATCTCCACATGGAGTGCATCGGTCTAGTCTAATTGCAAGGCTACCAGTGAGGCTAAGACACTGCTGGGCTTTACTAACGTTTTTGTCGTAATGTTTTTAATAATTTACTTTTATATTGTTTTTATTGTACGACGTATGCATTTCAGTGTAAACCACGTAGAAATGTTATTCTATATAAGTATTATAAACAAACAAACAAGCAAACAAACAAACAAAGCTTTTGTATAATCTCTGGGTCCCATCAAGCTATTCTGAAGTTTCCAGTTAGCCCCCCACTATGCTTTCTTCCTTTTATGTCGACTTCCCAATAACTGGGGTGTTGTCAGCATAAATTCTAGTTCTGACCTATTTTTGTATCAAGGGTGACTTTTGGAAACAAAAATATATAATCAGTTCTCACATCTGCTAAAGCAACCTGAGTAAAAAGCATCGTCTTTTTTCTTGGGATGCAAGTTTCTTGAAATGTCATTCCTTTACTTTCTGTCTCTCTCTGTTTGAAAAATCTTTGGCTGTGATGCAAAAATAGCATTTTCTTCTGACTTATCTAATTCATTATTCATTACCCCATTTCAGTCTTCTACCAAAAATAATTCTCCTTCTACTCGTTTTTCCAGATCTTTGATACCTTTTAGAGAATTCGTTGACTATTTTTAAATGATATATGTATTTTCTTTGTACAAATCAAACAATGGAACCAAAATGCAACATATAAATCAATAAGTTGGAGATGTTGCCTTCCTGCTGAACATAAAACAAGCAGTAGCCCACAGATCTAGATAGTGAGGCATATAAACAGCCTAATGGTGCCATCCTATCCATATTTAGACAGAAAGAAGTCCTACAATCCCCAGCATGCCCCAGACGCCATACTGGCTGGGGAATTCTGGGAGTTGTAGGACTTCTTTCTGTCTAAATATGCATAGGGTTGTGTCTTAATGTAACTTTCATATCTTCCGATTTCTCATTTAAAATACTGAAACATACTGTTTTGAGAGTTTCCTCCAACCGTGCAGATGTTTCATAAAGTGAAATACAAGCAAAAAAGTTGGAGAAGATATATTGTAGGGACAATTCCCCCCCCCCCCCCCATGATTGGGCATTTTTGCTGAGATATAGATGCTTCGAAACTTCTTATCACTTCAGGTGGGATTCTTTTCCTTGCCCTACCTGGAGAAGCTGGGAAATGATCCTGGGACCTCCTGCATTCAAAGCAGGTGTTCTGTCACACCGGCCTATGGCCCCTCCCTTCATTCCTCAGTGAGAACCTCAGTGCATGACTTGCATCTAGACCAAAGTGACGGATGTCAAGGTTTGATCTTGGGATGAGAGGTTCACATACAATCACAAAATCATAGACTAGTAGAGTTGGAAGGGGCCTCTAAGGCCATTGAGTCCAATCCCCTGCTCAATGCAGGAATCCACCTTAAAGCATCCCGGACAGGTGGCTGTCCAGCTACCTCTTGAAGGCCTCTAGTGTGGGAGAGCCCACGACCTCCCTTCTCAATGTTTTCCCTTTGTGAAACCCATACTCAGATGGGAGCCAGTTCAGACTTTTCCCCAGGTGTAACAGTCTTTGTGAGTGTGTAAGAGGAGTGAATGGATTGCCTCTCCCTCCGCCATTTGCATGGGATGCAGATGTTTCACCTGGAGACCCAGATGCACGCCTGCACCATTTGAGCGATCCGTTCTCCTCTGAAAGGGGTCGGAGGATCACATGGACCAGAACACGTGTGTGTTTGGGAGGACTGGAGTTGTGCCTCTCCCCCATTCCATGAGACGTGGTGAGACTGATGAAGGGTCAGAACTAGCCAGAGGCTTCAGGTAATGAAGTGATTGCTTTATTACAAAGTGATCTGTTCTGGAGAATGAGGCAGCTAACTCACAGAGTTCACATAAACCTTTTTATGTCCTTTGACTTGCAAGTGGGGGAGGGGGGCAGGCAGGAACACTTTTCAACTGGGCACATCTCCTCAGTTCAGAAACAACTGTTGGCTCACAAGGGGCAAACCTGCGAGTAGAAACAGGGCTCCCGAGATTCCTAGATTCAAATCAAGCTGGTCTTTGCTGGCCTGAAGTCTGATGCTAACCATGTCAGCAAGGCATGTCAATTTTCTGTTGCAGCAAAAAAACAAAAAACCGCGACAGCTAGCTGATAACCTAATAGCCTGCAGTGTATTAAAGGGTTGCTCTTCTCCTTTCAGGCCATGGGCTGTTTGCTGTACAAACTCTGTTATTTTACTTTGCCGTTTGGGGAGAGCCAAGTGGCCATTTGTGATGGAAACTTCACCATTCCCGACAACTCGCGCTACTCCCAAGATATGCACTGCCTCATACGTGAGTATCTACTCTGGCATGTCGGTGGGCCCTGGGTTTACATGCCATAGCCAGGCATTTGGGTGTGAGACCCCAGAGCAGTCCTGTCTGGAATGAGAAAGGAACTTTGGGTACTTTGATGGGTTTATTGTGGCGTCTATTTTTGTCGACTTGCCACTCGATCCGATGCATCACACTCTTAAAAGTGAGTGTTTGCTTTAAAGCCACTTGATCTGTATATGAGGCTGTTGGGAATGTGGCTGTTGCGAGAGAGTTTCTGTTTTGGTTGATTTCTGTTTTTCCAACATGGCTTCATTTGTGGCTTCAAGCCTGTTGGAGAAATGTAGCCGTGATCTCAAAGCGGTTCACAAAGTTAAAACGTGTACAATTAAAACATATATAAATATAAGTTTACAAAAGTTAAAATAGAATTAAACCTACAGTAAAATTAAAACCATTAAAAAAAATTAAGAACAGTAAGAGATTTTAAAAACAAAATCATACATTAATGTAGGGTCCAGAGTATTTTAAAAAGCCGGCTGGAACAAAAAGGTTTTTGCCTGCCTCCAGAAGTGCAGCACAGAGGGAGCCAGCCTGGCTTCCTTAGGAAGGGAGTTCCAGAGCCTTGGAGCAGCCACAGAGAAGGCCCTCCCGCGTACCCATCAGGCGTGCCTGGGACGTTGGTGGGACTGAGGGAAGGGCCTCCTCAGAAGATCTCAGAGCACGGGGGGCAGGCTCATCTGGGAGAAAACGGTCTTTCTGTGTTGTCTGTTTTTATGCTTTTACATTTTGTATATTGATTTTTAATGTTTAATGTTTTAATCTTTGTAAACCGCCCAGAGAGCTTCGGCTGTGAGGCGGTATAGAAACGTAAATAATAATGATAATGATAATAATAATAATAATAATAATGCATCCAAACTGGGCCAATAAGTAAGGAGATGTCTCCATGGGTTTGGGCAGTTATGCAAGCCCCAGTGGGCTGGATTGAGTTGCCTGTCCCTATCCTAAGGACCAATGTACAGGATTGCTTTAAGGCGATGTTAAATGAGGCTTGATGCCACCATAATGCCAAAGTCTAATTGGTATTCTTTTTCTTAGGGTATATGCTGGAACCAGACCCAGACAAGAGGCCTGAAATTTACCAGGTCTCCCATTTTGCATTCAAACTAGCTAAGAGAGAATGTCTGGTCCAGAACATACAGGTGAGTGACAACTAATCCCTCTGTGCTGAAGGGGTAGACGATTTTAACAGTGGGGCTAGATTTGGGGCTCTGCTCTCCTCTTCCTTCAGAACTTGTAGGCCTGCAAAAACCTAGGAGTAATTTGCTGAGAAATTGCAAGGGCTATGAAAACAATACAAAATGTAGCCAAAGGTGGAAGGAAGCCACAACAATTTAGCTTAGTGCATGGCTAAGAGTGTGCTTTTTTCTATACAGGTAAAGCATCTTTTGAACTGGCAATGTTTTTCACCAAATGTTTTGTGGTATTTTTTTTAAAAAGTTACACAAAATATGATGTAATTTCCATGCTAATATCAGAAAGGTTTTTTTATTTCTTAACTTATATTTGTTACATCAAAGCAGAGCTCCGGCTATTGGGCAGTATAGAAATGCAATGAATAAATGGTTCTGCACTCCTTCTCTTCCTGCAGCCTGAGTTATTATAACCCAGGCCGCTAATAAGTTCTACATGTCACTGAAGTGAAGATAATAAGAAGAGAGTGTTGGTTTCCCCCCAATTCGATTGCTTTCCGTAGCTTTTAATAAGAACATAAGAGGAACCGTGCTGGATCAGACCAAGGCTCCATCTAGTCCTTCATTCTGTTCAAATAGTGGCCAACCAGCTGCCCACAGGAAACTCACAAGCAGAACGTGAGTGCAACAGCACCCTCCTGCCCATGTTCCCCAGCAACTGGAGTACATAGGCATGCTGCCTCTGCTACTGGAGGTAGCGTATAGCCATCAGGACCAGTAGGCATTGATGGCCCCTCTCCTCCAGGAATGTGTCTAATCTGCTAATAGCCTTCTGTAAGGCTCTCTGTGTGTGTGTGTATAATTCTAATGAGTGCAGCATTTTTGATTTGCAGAATTCTCCCATCCCTGCCAAACTTCCAGAGCCAGTGAAAGCTAGTGAAGCCGCTGCTAAGAAGAGCCAGCCAAAAGCCAGGTAAGTTTTTAATCTGTACTAATATGCAGTGGCAAAAGTCCTTCTGTAAGCACACAGAGGGGAGGGGAGGGGCATGCTTCTCCTCACCCATTTCCACTGCCATAGAATGCATCTAGACTCCACATCCCATTTTGAAGTTCCTGCATCCTTTCCTGCAATGTCCACAAAAAGAAACGATATAGAAATTATACTTTAGGCTGATCCTTATAAAGGAGTAGGGATATTGGAAAACAACATTTATGAAAAAGTGGAAAAGAGCAACTAGAATATTGTAAACAAGATGGAAGAATTTAATAAAATAGTTAATCAAATTAGACAGTGGACGAAAACACTGCAGGAGATTGTGAAATGAGAGAATTTGTAGGTACACCTGGGACTACAATCAACTAAGGACCATAAAGATATGGCAGAGAGAGAGATGGAGGAAAGTGATGGATAAAAATGAAGCCATGGATAAAAATGAAGGCCTATATAACAGGATGAGACAAAATAAAGCCATTTTTAGGGGAATTCACCCCCCACCCCATAAAGGAAACTTGATGGAGGACCAAGTTTCAAAGAGTTTAGAATTGGATTGGGAAGAACCAACTTACTTAGAATTGGTATTAAGGATCAATCTGTAGGTGCTGTCCAAACCTACATTTTTGAACTTATAGAATTGACAGATGATTTGGAATTTAGTTAAGTAAACCTCTTGTATGGAGATCCAAGGTAATAGGATTAAAGTACTCTCAGATTCAACTGCAAGACTGTTACTGAGGAAAGGGACATCGTGAGAAAGTTGGGAGACTTTATTAATTACGAGTTCCCTCTTAATGATTCTCAACCATAAGTCGATTACATAGATTGTGAAGAGAGTGATCCATTCATAGCACACATATGTTAAAGAACAAAAGGGAGAGAAGACAAAGGAAGACTTAGCAGGACAGATAAAAGAAAGATTAGATGGATCAATAAGAGAAGTGGTAGAATTGCAAGTCATAATATGTTTTTAAAAATAACATTCTGAAGCCATATGGCACTTCTTCATCATAGTAGAGGATGCATTAGTGGGTCTGTTACTGGAAACGATTAAAGTCATTTTAACTGTAGAGAATCTTTCAGAACCCTGGATTGAAGCAAATAACATAGCACCTGCAAAACGAAGTAAAGAACCTTTCATAGTTACCTCATATGCACGTATCTCATTATTAAACCATGTTTTGTTTTTTTAAAAAAATTGAAAACTTAGTAAAATTCCATATATGAAAATACAATTTAGAAATACAGATGCAAAAAAAGAAAAGCATTCACACATCCCATCTGTTCAAATATATTCAATTCCTAAACAAATATACTTAGGACACAATCCGATGGAGGCTGACATGTATCCAATGCAGAGCAAGAAGCACCTAGCTCCTCCCGCCCTGTGTTTTAGCTAGATGGCTGATTTTGCCCATCTAGCGGATGCTGCAGGGAGGGGGAAGGAAGGAATCTGAGGGATGGCTGGGGATACCTCGTAGCTCCACCCCCCCAGTCTCCTCCCCTCCCTGCCCCCGGGGAGGCCTCCTTTCCTCCATCTCGAGCGTGAAGAGGCATTCAGCGTGGTTCTCTCTGTACCAGCTATGAGGGGGAAGGGAGCACAACTTCCTGGCTCACCGTTTGGAGCTCTGCCTAAGAGGCCTGGTTTGTCCTCCAGATCTTCCTGTCCTCGCAGTTCTCCTCTGGGTCCTTTCCTGGGTTCTCAAAACCCTCCTTGAGCGGCAAAGAGCTTCACACGGATCACGGCCCTCTGCTGTATTCTGGCACTTCCGTTGTAGCCTCTTCTCCTCTGCTGTATGGCTTCTCTCACTAGCTTGGTCCTGCTCCTCGTTTTGGCCTTAGTATAATCTTTATTGGGGACGAGGGTTGCTGAAAGGGGTAGATTGCTGCTGAAGTGTCCGTTGAAAGATGCTCCTTGTGGCTCTGATCATAGAACTGGAAAGGGACCAAAGCCATTTAGAGCAAAGTGCCCAAAGCCGGACAAGAGTTCTTTTTATGACACCAGCGTCAACAATTGCACTCAAGGCTGCCAGCTGTTGCCAGGCAAGCTCTTTATGCCTTTGTCTGCTCTTCTGTAAGTCTATTAAAAGTGCAGATTTAAATAGTATATTGTCTCCAGCGTTTGAATGCAGTAAGTGGTCTTAATGTGTGCCAGCTGCCCTGCGCTTGATGCGGGGAGGGGGAACGATGGAAGAGAAGAGGCTCTGTTTAATGTCAGACGAACATCTGCTTTCAAAGTTCTGCCTTAAGAGCGTCCAGTGATGGAATTGCTTCGTGCGTGGCTCAGTACCTTCCACCTTGATGACGGCTTCTGAGTGGCATCATGGCTGGGCCTTTGGGTAGATGCCGAGTGGACAGAGTAGTAGAGGAGTACAGAAGCGTGCTGACTTGCCTGGCATGGTTCCTAGTTCTGCTCCTTCCCCATCTCTGGCATCTTTGGGATAAATCTAATGTTAGTCCTACATAGAGTAGGCCCATTGAATTGAATGAGAATTAAATTACTGAAGTCCCATTCATTTTAGTGGATCCGCTCTACATAGGAAGCTGCCTTACATGGAGTCGGACCGTTGTTCCATCTAGCCTAGAATTGTCAACACTGACCGGCAGCCATGGCTCTCAAGGGGTTTGGCCTGGATCCTTTCCCAGCCCTTCCTGGAGATGCCAGGGGTTGAACTTGGGGCCTCCTGTATGCACGGCAGGAGCTCTGCCAATGTTGTGTCTAAACCTATTCCCCTTGAGCGGGGAGAAGGATTTTCAGATGATAATTCAGGGTCAGATTCTGAAGCAGAAGAGACCGGCACTAAAGGCGTATCAGCCTGTACCGGGAGTGGGGAAGCTGGCTCCCACGGGTTCTTCCCCAGCTGGGAATGAACTTTCGTCAGCTCTTATCTCTGATGGTGTAAACAACCCCCAAACTCAAAATCAGGCTTCTTCCAAGGAGGAGGGCGTGGAAAGCCTGATGGATGAAAGTTTCTGTTGGAGGGAAAGGTGGGTTGAGGCAAAGGAAGGGCGGAGGTGGTCAGCCTGGATGATTGCTCGGAAACAGCTTGGTCAGGACCAGTCTCCCTAAAGGCGAACTGAAAGAAATGGGCTTTCCCTTTCCTTGAAAGAACAACTGGTTCGCTTACTTTGCATCATCTGGCCTAGAGGGAAAATTTCCCTAGAACGTTTAGACTCCCTTCAGCTGGGAGAAGATGTTGTTTATTGCCTGAATAAAGCTGTGTCGATTATATGGCAGACCTCTTTTCTTGTCTCCAAATAAAGCGAGGGGTTAGAGAAACACGACAACCCCTGAGATGCAGTCCCTCCTCATCCTCCTCTACGTCGGGACTAATGTGGAATTTCACCCCATGTCTTCTGCCGCGCCGCTCACTGGCCCAGAATGACGCCCCCTCTTTCCGCCTTTGCCTTTCTTTCCCTCGCTCACCTGCTTCTTTAGCACAGTGTATCCTGAGCCAGACTTGCTCCATCTTTGATAGGCTTGTCTTTTGCCACTGGTCTCTCCCCTGCACTAGTACTAGCCAGTGTGGCTTGGTGGCTAAAAGGGGGCAGAGCTACATACCTGGGATTCCGCACTTCAAAGGCCTCGGGCCACAAGCCTCCAATTCTGCAGCTGGAACTAATTATGCAAATCAGGAGGAAATATGCACAGACTTGCTTACAATTGCATGCTTTGTGTAATTTGTGCAGGACTTAGAATCTTGTGGTCGTCTCTTTTTGTGTGTGCTATTTTTTTTCAGAGAGGAAGAAAGGTTGGCTATTTTCAGGGACATTTGCCAACTGCAGGGACATGGGGAGGGGGCTAAGTACTTGGGGTCATGGAGAGAGGCTGGTACAGAATCCTTTAATCATAGAGTAGTAGAGTTGGAAGGGGCCTATAAGGCCATCGAGTCCAACCCCCTGCTCAATGCAGGAATCCACCTTAAAGCATCCCTGACAGATGGTTGTCCAGCTGCCTCTTGAAGGCCTCTAATGTGGGAGAGCCCACCACCTCCCTAGGTCATTGGTTCCATTGACGTACCGCTCTAACAGCCAGGATGTTTTTTCCTGATGTCCAGCCAGGTTCTGGCTTCCTGTCACTCTGGGTTGATTGAGAAGAGATCCTGGCCCTCCTCCGTGTGACAACCTTTCAAGTAGTTGAAGAGTGTTCTCCTGTCTCCCCTCTTCTCTTCTCCAGGCTAAACATGCCCAGTTCTTTCAGTCTCTCCTCATAGGGCTTTGCTTCCAGACCCCTGATCATCCACGTTGCCCTCCTCTGAACATGCTCCAGCTTGTCTGCACCCTCCTTGAAGAGTGGTGCCCAGAACTGGACGCAATTCTCAAGATGAGGCCTAACCAGTGCTGAATAGAGGGGAACCAGTACCTCATGCGATTTGGAAGCTCTACTTCTATCAATGCAGCCCAAGATAGCCTTTGCTTCCCCCCCCCACCCCAGCCACGTCACACTGTTGGTAGTTCGGGTGCAATGACTTAAAACTTGCCCATGACCCTAATTTGTGTGTTTTCTTCTCCACCCAGGCTGACAGATCCTATTCCTACAACGGAAACATCCATCACCCCACGCCAAAGACCCAAAGCTGGACAGACGCAACCTAATCCGGGGATCCTGCCCATTCAGCCTGCCCTGACTCCCAGGAAGAGGCCCACAGTCCAAGCAAACGTCCAGGCACAGGGTGAGAGAAGAGCAGCCTGGTTATGAGCCACTTCTCATTTATTCCATGGGTATTCTTGCCTGCGTCCTTCTGCACGCTCCGCTAGAATTTTCTGACAGCTGATTTCCTCCTCCTCCCCCCTTCTTTTATTCCTTTCTCTTGTCGAATCCCTTATTCATGTTTTTTTTAAAAATATTTATCACTCTTAACTATGTAAGAACGTTCAAAAACGAAAGAATAAATCAAAAGCCCAATGGGATAAAATGTGCACCGCCTAACCTCCGTTCTCCGTTCTGCCTTCTCCGCTCCGTAGTTGCAGCTCCGGTGCCTTTGGCTGGCGGCCAGCCCCCCCTTCCTGCCAGTATCCCACAGCCGAAAGTGCTGCTGCCTCAGCCGACTCAACCTCTCCCGCAAGCTCAGCCCAAGCAACCAGTCCCTGCACAGCCGACTGCGGCTTCTCAGCCGCAGGTCCCTCCAGCTCAGCCCCAGAGCACCCCACAGCATCAGCTCTTCCTCAAACAGCAGCCGCCGCCACCGCCGCCACCAGCTGCGTTTTATCAGCCGCCGCCGCAGCCGCCCCTGCAAGTCCAACAGGTGAGGGGAAGAACGCAGGCAGGAGTGTGTGCGAGAGAGAATGTGTGAGACCAGGAGTCGGCAGTCACCGAAAGTATGAGCAAAGAATAACAGAACTCACCAAGCCCATCTCTGCAAATCTGAATGTCTCTGCTTATGCACACTTCATGAGAGGGTGTTTTTAGGATGTTTCAAAGCCGTCTTGAAATAGCGAGGAGAAGAAGAATGAGATATATAACCAAGGTTCTTTCAAGAATTTGCCCCTTTGATTGCCTGAGGGATCATGCCAGGGATCATTCCCATTCCTTGTCCGGGGTTTGGAACCCCATGTATGTATTGCCTGGGTTGGATTTCACCAGGAATTCCCCAGGCCCCTTCCCTTGTGTTCATAACCATGGAGGTGCCAATGGGGAAGCCACCTTGATGGGGATCTCAGTCACGCTTGCAGTGATGATTAATAATAATATTAATATGAAATTTATTTCTTACCTGCCTTTGTCTTTGGATCAAGGCGGGGAAAACTTAGTGCAATAACAATATAGATCAAATACATAAATTAATTAAAAGAGCAGAGTCTGGGGGCGACAGAAGAAAAGGTCCTCTGGGTAACAGTTGTCAGCCTAGTTTTGGCTGACTGAAGTAAGTTCTCCCCAGAGGACTGGAACCTAGAGCTACTGACCATCAGCTATATGGTTTCTGAAGTGTGTAACCATTAAGCTTTTTCCGTGGGATTTCCTGCAATAAAGAAGTCTCACTGATTTGGGTGCCCCATGTCAATTTGCCAGAATGTGTGTTAGCCTGAGGGACCGGGAGACCTTAGATCTTTAGTCACAGGGCCATTGAAATCAGTGGCTCTTCAGTCACGGGGTCAGGACTAATTTAAATCTGGACTCTGACCATTATGTTTTGCAGCCTCTTCAACTTTGGGGCTCTTTCGGATTGCTAGTGGGCAAGAGAAGGTGGATTGGGGGAGAGCAACCTGCTCAGTGGGTCTTGATGTGCCAAAATACAGCTGACTGCAGCTGATCCTAAGGAAGGGCTCTGAATATTTATTCTTGGTGTTGCAGCTCCAAGCGATGCCTCCGCAGGCCCCTCAGCCACCCGTGAAGCAACAGATCCCAGTAGTCCAGCAGGGTGTGGTAGTACCCACGCTGCAGCAGCAGCCGCTGGTGCAGAACTTCATACAGCAGCCGCCGCCGCTGCTGGCACAACAGGCCGGTGCCATCCAGCCAAAAGCCACCGCTGGGCAGCAGAAGCCACCGACTCCGATGCCGCCACAACCGCAGGTGGCGCCACAGGCGATGGCGCAGCCAGCTCCTACGCAGGATCACCCGGTAAGGATCACTGAGCATTGGGAAGGAGCCCTTGGGGCATCGTCTGCTTTTGATTGATTGATTGATTGATTGATTGATATAGCACCGATTGATGGATTGATATAGCACCGTCAATGTACATGGTGCTGTACATAGTAAAGCAATAAAACAGCAACACCCTGCCGCATAGGCTTACATTCTGATAAAATCACCATAAAACAGTAAAAGGAAAGGGAATGCACCAAACAGGCACAGGGGGCAATAAAACCAGCAGCATAAAAGTAAAATTGAAATCAAGTTCTAAAAGCTTTAGGGAAACTCGTGGTCTGCCAATGCTCTGGAAGAGAATTCCAGGCATCGGGGGCAGCGAGAGAAAGTGGACGAAGCCGAGCCAGAGAAGTAGAGACCCTTGGGCGGGTAACAAGCATAGCGTTTGATGAGCGAAGAGCACAAACGGGGCAATAATGTGAAATTTATTTATTTATTTATTTATTGCATTTCTATGCCGCCCCATACCTGAAGCTCTCTGGGCGGTTTAAAACACTTAAAAACAATATACAAAAATCAAAACTGCAAAAACATACAAGATACACATACATTTAAAACCACTATAATAACTTTAAAAGCTGTAAGCCTGAAATACAAAACAGACCCAGGCTCATCAGATATTGCTAAATGCTTGAGAGCGGAGGAAAGTCTCGACCTGGCGCCGAAAAGATAACAACGTTGGGGCCAGGTGGGCCTCATCGGGGAGGTCGTTCCACAGTTGGGGGGCCACCACAGAGAAGGTCCTCTGGAATGCCTGGAATGTTTAATCACTGCTTGACTTTTAGGACCTTGGTCCGGAATGAGCTTTCCCGAAATGTTAACGTTGGGCCGGTGCCTCAGTCCACCTCCTCTAAAGCTGCTGCCAAGTTCTCTTGTTGCAGGTGCTGTTTCCGCCCATCTCTTTCACAGCTCGGATGGCAATGGCGTGGAGAGGGAGCAGGTGGTAAAACCCTTGGTGCTGGATTTGGCCTAAAGTCAGCCTAAGCCAATCCTCCAAGCCAGTCTTCCCCAATGTGGTGCCATGCAGTGGCAATGCTGTCTACCCTCCACGTCATCCAAACAAGGCCTCATCAGTCAGTCACCAAATGACCTGCTGGGCAGATCCAGACAGGCCCATTTGGATCTTTTTTTCGCCACTGAAAGAGGGCTCTATCCAGGGCTGCAACATCTCCCAGGGCAGGTCCACATTGCTCTCTCTCTCTCTCTCTCTCCACCTGTATTAGTTTATTCTGCATTCAGAATGAAGTAGAGAAATCAATTCAACCTTGCTTGATGCCGTTACTTTGCCTGAGCTTTTTGAGATTGCTGACTTTTCTCTGAGCTAGATATCTGTAGATGCATTTTATTTTGCAAGGACCTGCTGTGGGAGCAAGAGGGAGCGAGGGTTAATGCCGCATGGCAGACAACTGTGCTTCAGTCAAACGAGGGACCCTCGAAATGCGGCTGTGAAGTGACATCATGATGAAAAGTGAATGTGGAATTTGGATTCACGGGTGGGCGTCTCTTCATAGTTCGTTGCCAGCTCCAACCGCCATCATGTGTGGGGACCATCCTTGCTGTTGAGTTTCAGTGGGTTGACAAAGTGGGTTCTATCTAGTAGATTCACTTGGCAATTGCCAGGACAGGAGAGTCTGAGGATGCAAGTGAGAAGAGTTTGTGTCTCCTGGTTCCAGCTTTAGACTAGTATTCCTGCAGAAGTCTGGCAGGACCTCAAGAGCTACTTTAAGCAAGCCTAAGGACTTTGGATTTTTGGCTTGATGGCAGCCCTCCTGGCTATATCGCCAACGGTGCTGGAAGCCTCCCCGTAGTTCTAAAAGCAATTTGTCATGCGGCTTTGGGGGTGGGGCCGAGGGGATTGCAGTTTGGGGGAAATGTGCCTAAAGCCCCCTGGGGCGTCATGGTTTTTTGGACCCTGGTCTCTGCCTCCCATTCTCCAGAGCTGGATAGAACCCAGCATCTGGAACATTAGACGGCAAAACAAGTTGGAGGAGGTTGGAGGAGGATTTGCAGGTAAATCCTATTTCTTTTTGTCAAACAGACTCTCCACCAAGAAACAAAACGAAAGCTCCAAGTCTCCATTTAATGACTATAATGTATACCTTCATCTCAAACAAGTGCTCTTTACTTAACGAGAAGCAGGGTTCCCCCCACACAAGTGGAGCAGCTGCCGACAGTATAAAAGGGATGGACATTTGCCAGGGATCCCCATTCCCATCGCCACAGATGCTTGGGAATGAAACTTCACATCCGTCTTCCCCCCCCCCCCCCGCCTCTCCCACCCCACCTTGATCGGCATTACACACTCTCTTCATTACTATTCAGATGTAATCATTCCCCTTTGTCTCTTTTCGTACTGAAAGGCAGCGTTGTCTTTGGCTGTCGCGTGTGTTTTAAATGAAAAGGGAGCACGGGAGATGAAGGAATTAAATATATTCCAGCTGAGACTATACTTATACCCAGCTATCTTTGCTGCACATTTTTTCCCTGTAATGCCAAATGCTTTGTGGATCTGCAACCATCTGGTTTCAAGAGCAGATCTGGACAGAGAACTCTAGCAGGAGGAGTAAATGAGAGAGGACGCCTCCCACCATCCACTTATTCCTATTAGCAAAATGGCCTGGGGGGGGGGTGGCAGTGTAAATTTTATATTTATTTATTTATTACATTTCTATACCGCCCCATAGCCGAAGCTCTCTGGGCGGTTTACAAAAATTAAAAACATTGAACATGTAAAAGCCAATATACAAAATTTTAAACCATAAAAGCTTAAAAACAAACTACGTATCATTAAAACTGTCCAGGGGTCAGTTAAGAAGCTCAACGTATGCCTGGGAGAAGAGAAAAGGCTTCCCCTGGCACCAAAAAGATGACAGGGTTGGTGCCAGGTGAGCCTCGTCGGGGAGATCACAGTTGGGGGGCCACCACTGAAAAGGCCCTCTCCCTTGTTGCTGACCCCCAAGCTTCCCTCGGAGTTGGCACTCGGAGGAGGACCTTGGATGGTGATCATAGTGTATGGGTAGGTTCGTGTCAGGAGAGGCGTTCCGTCAGGTATTGTGTCCCAAGCCCTGTAAGGGTTTATTCCTGTCACTGATATATGTACATTATTTGAAGGTTGACAACCTCTGCATAACCGTAAAACAGACCACAGGTTATGTGAGGGTTGTTTAACCCTCAAATAACCTGTACCACCCAGGTTTGGATGATGCGGCAATTCATGGTGATTCCCAGATGGGGCTTGCATCTTCATAACAGTGGATGGCAGGTGTTGTGGCACCCCAAAGGCTAATGAACCTACCATGGGCTGTCATGTCTTCTGAACCAGGTCAATGTGCTGTGACGAAACAGGTTGTGCAGCCTGTTTGATCAAGTGAGGGAAATTCCAGGTCGGCTTAAACCCCAAGTTACTAGATCCCAAGGAGTGGAGTGTTTCTCTCTGCCCCGCCTCGTTCCCTCACTGATTCCAACAATACACCCATATCCCTGCTACCTTGAGTCAAACACTCCAGTACGTTTTACCTCTTTCTGGACAATACCGTGTCTCCTCTTCGGATAACATCCCCATGTGGCCATGGGCCAGAAATGCCAACTCTTGTTCAACACAAAAGGAGTTCTCACTCCTTTTTCACTTTGCACTTTCACAAGAAGCGCACACAAGAGTTTCGCTTAGACCAGGAAAAATAAAATCACACAAACTGGATTTTTCTTTTTTTGGGGGGTGGGGTGGGGTGGAATAAATAAAAGCTCACCAAATGTTTGCTTATACTAAAATGACAAAACAAGCGAGAAGGCAGGGATATATTTTGCAAGGCCATGAGTAAAGGTTGGGAAAGCAGTTTTTTGCTAGAGCCTGTTCTTGTCACGATGCTGTACATATCCTTGAACTTGGGAAATACCACAGTTGACCTCAAGTAGCTAGTCCCTTAGCATAGCTCCGTAGGTCTGTAGCTCTGGTATGCTACATTTTCCTGTGTATGTTTGGAATTGTTGTGAATTAGAGATGCATCTAATGTATAGCCTTCTTTCCAGTGCACGATGAGCCTTCTGGGGCATGGCTAAAGGGCTACTACTGTTTTGGCAAAGAGGGTGTTAAAAATTATTACCTTTCCTCCTCCCCTTTCCCCCTCCCCGCTCACCTTCTGGGATAGAATTGAGTTTGGTCTAGTCTTTTCCTTGTAACAGGGCTTTTACAACTCCTGCATTTCTTGTTTTTTTAACCGACTGGCAATTTTTCTTTTGTTTTCCTGAAAGCAAGCACCTCCACGACAACAAAAGGTCCCAACGACCCCTCCCTCGGCCGTCCAGGGGCAAAAGGTGGGCTCCCTCACCCCCCCATCCTCCCCCAAGACTCAGCGAGGTGGGCACAGGAGGATCCTGAGTGATGTGACGCACAGCACGGTTTTTGGAGTCCCAACCAGCAAATCCACACAACTTCTACAGGCAGCAGCAGCTGAGGCCAGCCTCAATAAATCCAAGTACGTGCAAGGGGTCCTTCTCCTCTCCTTGTTACGTGGTGGGTGGGTGTGGGGTGGATCCATTTCCCCTTCCTTTTTTGACCCGTCATGCACGCAAATTCTCTTTTTGACTTACTGTGATTTATACAAAGTTACAAGATGGGGGATACTTGGCTCAGCAATACTACAAGCAAGAAGGATCTTGGAATTGTTGTACATAACAAGCTGAATATGAGCCAACAGTGTGATGTGGCTGCAAAATAAGGAAATGCTATTTTGGGCTGCATTAATAGAAGTATAGCTTCCAAATCATGCGAGGTACTGGTTCCCCTCTATTCGGCACTGGTTAGGCCCCATCTTGAGTGTTGCGTCCAGTTCTGGGCTCCCCACTTAAGAAGGATGCAGACAAGCTGGAGCGTGTTCAGAGAGGAGGGCAACAAGGATGATCATGAGTCTGGAAAGAAAGCCCTATGAGGAGATACTGAAAGAACTGGGCATGGTTAGCCTAGAGAAGACGGAGAGGAGACATGATAGCACTCTTCAATTACTTGAAAGGCTGTCACACAGAGGAGGGCCAGGATCTCTTCTCAGTCATCCCCAGAGTGAAGGACACGAAATAATGTGCTCAAGTTACAGGAAGCCAGATTCCGGCTGGACATCAGGAAAAACTTCCAGCAGTATGACAATAGAACCCATGACGTAGGGAGGTGGTGGGCTCTCCCACACTAGAGGCTTTCAAGAGGCAGCTGGACAACCATCTGTCAGGGATGCTTTAAGGTGGATTCCTGCATTGAGCAGGGGGTTGGACTGGATGACCTTAGAGGCCCCTTCCAACTCTACTATTCTAGGATCTCCTGTAATATTCTAAGACAGGGATGGAGAACGCCCTTAAACCCCCTTCAAAAAGAAAGAGGTGGGAGTAACTGAGGCCGCAGTCGTTTCACACGCAGCAGCTGTTGTGTCAAGGAGCCGGCAGAGTCCCGAGGTCGGCTCAGCTGGCTCCTGGAAGTGCTGGATGAGTACGCTTCACTTGTCCTTCGTCTTCTCCGTGTGGGGAAGGCAAAGGAGGAGCGAAGCCGAAGCACCTGGTGGAAGAGCTCCATTTGGGGACCTGTCAGCATAAGGGTGCGAATGACGGCATCAGGGTTCTAGTCCTCACCCAGCCATGAAAATCACTGGGTGACCTTGGGCCTCTCGCTTTCCCTCAGCCTAACCTCCCTCACAGAGTTGTCGTGAGGATAGACGTAGGTGGGGGAGAAACTGCGTACATTGCCCTGAGCTCCTTGGAAGGATGGAAATGAAACAACAATGGGGGAGACAAGGGAGGGGCTGTTCTCTGCTGCTCCGGGCGTCTTTGCCTCCCGGTCTCACTTGGCGCCCCAAGGCCCTGGTCGCCATCACACCTGGCATAGAATGAACCAGAGTCTTCTGGTTTCACTTTTGGGAGGGACGTTTCGTCCGTTTCTGTGCCAACCAATGGTGAAAGCCCAGCAAGGCGGTTTGAACAGGGCCCCTCTTCTGAAAGGAGCGGGGCGCTGAAAGGCCTGTGGCTTTGGTCCCACACAAGCCAAGAGTGAACCAAGGTCTGTCTGGGGCCTCCCTTCTTCAGGCCAAGGAGTCACGGCGGCCTTGGCTGCCATCTTATGGCTCCATTGTTGTGGGCTGCTTTTGTGGTGGTCTATTATTATTATTATTATTATTATTATTATTATTATTATTATTATTATCTTCATCATCTTTATTTATATCCCGCCTTTTGCCCAATGCTGGGCCTCAAGGCAGCATTACAAAATTAAAACATATAGAGTTAAAAGCTATAAATAAGAGATATACAAAAGTTAAAAATAAATTAAATAGGTTTCAATATGAAAACATTTCAACATTTAAAATACATGTTCAAATTAAAAGTCGTAAAACATAGATGGCGGTCCATGTTATTCTCCAAAGGCCTACCGGAATAAGTAGGTTTTGTGTGCCTCTGGAAACACATCAATGAGGGAGCCAGTCTAGCTTCCCTGGGAAGGGAGCTCCAGAGCCCCGGGGCAGCCACCGAGAAGGCCCTCTCCCACGTTCCCGCCAGGCATGCCTGTGATGGTGGTGGGATGGAGAGAAGGGCCTCCCCTGAAGATCTCAGGGCACGGGCAGGCTCGTAAGGGAGGATACGGTCTTTCAGATAACCTGGACCTGAGCCATATAGGGCTTTATAGGTCATAACCAGCACTTTGAATTGTGCCTGGAAACAGACTGAAAGCCAGTGGAGCTGTTTTAACAAAGGAGTTGCGTGATCCCTGTTCATTCTAGGCTGTGAGGTGGGGGAGATTTGGGGTGTTGTCGATGGACACTGTTACTTTAAGATGGTGTTTTATGGTTGTTTGGTTTTATTGTATTATTGTGTGGATTATGGGTTATATTGATTTTGGCATCGTCTCTCCCCTGTAATATCAGTTGAGGATTTCTGTATTTGTGTGTGAAAGTCGCTTCAAGCCTGCTTTTTTGCCATGGGAAGCAATGCAGAAATGTAATCACCATCACCATCCTCTTTGTAATGGCTGAGCCATGCATGGGAGTAAGCAGCCAAAGTGCTCAAAAGGAGGGCTCTGCTAAAGCTGCTCTTTTGCTATCTGTGCTTGGTGAGAAGGGGTTCCAAGAGCCCCTTTGCCTGTGTCCCAGCTTGGGAGAAAGCAGCAGGAGTAATTAAGATACGGAGCGATGCTGGGGGCCAACTGCACTGTTCCTTGTGGGTTTCCAGTAGGAAACCGGCTTCTGTGTGGCCACTTTGCAGACTCAGAGCGGAACGTGGCCTCAGGGGCCATCCGGCCCCATCTCGAGCAGACCTTACAGGGACTTGGGAAGTAGAGAGCCATTAAAGAAAAGAAACGGCGGACTCCGCTTTTCAGAGCATGAACTTCTTGGGGGTGGCTTCCTCTAGGTCTGCCTCGACGACACCCTCCGGGTCCCCCAGGACTTCGCAGCAAAATGTCTACAACCCGCCAGATGTCTCCACCTGGAACCCTTTTGATGACGACAACTTCTCCAAGCTGACAGCAGAGGAGCTGCTGAATAAGGATTTTGCAAAACTAAACGATGGTTAGTTGGCGGCCGAAGCAGAAACTGAACCGGGGCGGGGTGTTGGATGAAGGGCTAGCCAAAAACTTCAGCGTGAACTCCAGCACATGTTTACTTGGACATAAATCCCACCCACGTTTAAGATGGGTTATTCCTCAGAAAATGTGTTTTTAGGATTGCAGCTCGATCTTTTTAAAAAGCCAGTGACGTCAGGTTGGTTTTTTTTTTGGTCTATGGACCTTAAAGCAGTTTGAATCATAGAACATAAAAATGTTGTACAATTTATTAATTTGTTTTTTTAAAATTAGCATTTTTATCTCGCCCCCTCAGCCCAAAAAGGCTCCTGGAGCGGCTTACAATCAATCAGTAAAGAAGACAGTCCCTGCCCTCAGGTTTACGTTCTGAAAAAAGACACGTCACGCAAGGAAAAAGGGATGGGGAGGGAAGAGTGGAGAAAAAGAAAAAGAAATAATGGAGACGGTTCAGCAGGGCTGGTGGGAAGGCCCTGCTCCCCCCTCTCTTCTCCCAATGGAGGGGCAGACCGACAGCTCCTTCTTCTTCCCCACAGGGTCATGATGTCAGTTAGCTCTGTGTGTGTAATACAATGCCATTACAAAACTGTTTTTAAAATTCCCTCACATCTTAATATTAGAAACAATCCCACTGGAGTCTGTAAGACAAGCAATGGAGCAGCATGGAGTTTCCACTTGTCTTAGGGGCTGACCCTAAAAGCATTGTCGGTGGGCAGCCAGGTATAGCTCTGGTTTGCAATAAGTACAGAAAACAGTAGTGTTCACGGGGATCAGAAATGTTTCCAAAATAGGCTAGTAAATCATGTGATGCTTAAGTACACTTTGTAACCAGGTCCTTGGAATTGCAGGTAAACCTCCAGAGAAGCTTGGAAGTTCAGAGGACCTGATCCCAGGTTTTCAGCCAGCACCTTCCACAACACAGGCGGATGCGTTTGGATCATCTTCCCTTGCACCTGTGTCAGGTATGCCTGGGGGGGGGGGAGTGTTATGGCTCATATTCAGTAACAACCAGTTTAATACAGGAGGTCTTTTCACTGGAATCGATCCGTTTTTCCAGGCTGAATCTTGTCTCAGGTAGTGTGTGGGTGTGTATGTGTTTCAGTAGCCATCAGGTACTGGTGGCAGGAGGCAAAGCCTGAAGAAGGAGGGGCCTGAGAAGAGGACGGGGAGCATTCAGATTGAGCTGCAAGGTTGTCAGATGTGTTTGGGCCAGGATATGTGTTTTCCAGCCCAGGTCCCTGAGATCAAGAGCTGGAGAATGAAGTGTAATAGACAAAAAATGCTGCATTTTTGACTAGGCCAGGCCAGGAGGCCAGGCTTCATACTGCCTGCCAATCATAGGGGCTGATGTGTGAACACCCCCCTGATCTGTCCTACTCTTGAAGAGGGTTCTAAGCATATGCCGTCCGGCCTTGGGCCATGAGGTTCTTAGGTCACAATACTGGTACCCAAGCTCTTTCCCACATCCCACTTGTGAAATAGGAGAGATGCATTTTTCGACACATTGGAAAGAAAAGGGAGCAGAGACTTGGCCAAGGGAGACGCTGAATGTAGGCAACGTCTGCTTCTGAGATGTGAGCAGTGCGGCTACAAAGCGAAGCTACTCAGTAAATAGAAAAGTTGGAGACGCTGTCGAAGGTCCGTATTTAATTCCAGCTGGACAGTTTAATTACGTCTTCTTTCTAAAACTCGGGCGCCTCCTGCAAGCTGACTCTTCTCAAGGCCAGATTCTGGTCTAGCCCTGTCCGATCTCATGGAGTTTGGCTGCACTTTTATCGAGCCTGGCCAATTTCTGCAGCTGCAGGCGCCTTCTGCTGTATGCAGAGACCACCTTGGAAGAGGGCAGGGCTTCAAAGAGAGTCAGCAGCCTGCCTTAACATCCCCCCTCCCACTTTGCTTACAAATGCTTATGGTCCCGTGCCATCTATAATTATAAAAATTGGATTGGTCAGTTTTGAAATGTCTTGGCCCTTTAGGGAGTAGCATCTTGCATCTGTTGCTTAAATTAACTATGCTTGCACAAGTGGACTTTTTACCTGAGTTAGCACTCGGGTCCCTCTTTTTTTCCAAAGAGGGCTTGGGTTTTCAAGCTTTCTATTTTCCAGAAGGCGCCTTCCTCATTGCCTTGTCAGCCACAAAGCCCCTGTGCATTTCCTGAGGATCCTGGGCTGTGGTTTAGGGTGTGTGCTCAAGTGACCTGGGGTGCATGAGCTTCTCCAGGTTGGTGTGAGGAAGGCATCCCACAATGGGTTATCTCCCACTATCGCCCAGGAAAAAGCAGGGACCATGTGACTAAAACGTTTGAGCATTCTATTGGTCCCAGGCTCCTCCTTGCCCGTTCCGTCTCTGCTTTTCGCCCAGGACACCTTCTTTTCTTCGACTCTTCAATCTGCTTCTCTGCTCCTTTTGCGTCTCTGGTTCTTGGTCAAAGTCTCCTTCTGCTGCATGTTGCAGTAGAAGATCAGTAGTGGGGGCCTCACTGTTCTTCAATGAAGCTTGCCCACCATTACACACTTAGTTTGCTAGATAGGACACTGACGCAGGTCGCAGGAACCATATGTGAGAAAACAAACCGAGGAAGACCCAGTTGGAAACGTCTCGCCTTGACCATGAACTCAACTAGGTGGACTTACTGCTGCTGCCGTTCCCTGTCTCTCTTACGGTAGGGAGGTGGAGAAGATGATGGTGATGGTAGAGGCCACGTTGCAGGACTGTTTTAAGAATTACTGAGATTAGGTGTGGCAACAAACTTCAAACACGTGGCGGGGAAAATGCGAAGTATTCTTTGGCAGCAGCTGTGGCCCAGAATGCTTCCTATCTGCTTTGGATGATGTGCTGGCTCTCACCGCTGCTGGTAGAGAGAGACCTGGCCGCTGCCATATGTGCTGCAATGTCTTCCAGATTTGACTGTTGTAATGCATTCTGTGTGGGCTGCCTTTGAAGCAGTTCGGAAGCTTCAGGGAGTGCAGAATGTAGCAGCCCTCCTGGTGACAGCTGTGTCCTGGCCTTCTCAACTTGCCCGTCTTGCAGTCCGCCATTTTGCCTTTGGAGCTAAAGCCCTAACTTGCTTGGGTTCTGATTGTCCCAGGGGATGCCTCCTCTCCCATAAGCCCACCTTGTTGTGCTAGTTCGATTGCTGTTTGTTGAGATTGTTCTGTTTTTATCTGATTTATAGTGGTTTTTTTTAATTGTTCTGTTTTATAAATTGTGCTGAAATTTTATGAAGAGCGGTCCAAAGATATTTTTGACAATAATCCTCATAATAGTGGCCTTGAGTCTCAGGGGTTTTACTCGTATTAACACTCTGGAGGAAATATAATGACTCGTGTCAACCTCTTTTCTTCCGGAGCTCACCAATTTTGTGTGTCTTGAGGTTCACAATGCTAAATGTGGAGGGTGGAGGAGGCCGCGTGACCAGATGCCCTTGGAAGAAACGATATTGCCTTGGTCCTGCCAGTGAGCTTGTGTGTCCTTGAATAAATTCACCAATAACTTCCTTTTGTGACCCTTTGAAGCACTTTCTTTTTGGTCAGTTGGGCCCAAAATAGCTGTAGCTTGCTGGGTGGGAGAGTAATGTAGCAGCATCTCCGAGCGGTAAATACAACTAATTTTCGATGCATTTTTGGCCTGTTTGGCATCTCCCTGTGCTCTGCTTGACGTCTTGCTTTTCTCCTCTTTCTCTTCTTTCCCCTTTTCTTCTGATTTGCCCCATGCCGCTAATCTAGCTGAAAAAACAAAAGATATCTTGGACTCCAGCCCTCCGCATCTGGCTGTTCCTGATCCTTTCATTCCTCTTACGCTATCAGATACACCAGGTAACTGTGCCTTGCATAAAGAAGACGTAACACGTTCAGGGGATCCCAGGGTCTGCTACTTGAATAGCGCCCATGGAAACGTTGTCGCCCCCAAACAACCACTTGCGTTGCTTGTGCGCTTGGGCTGCCCATGTATTACTTCTCCCTCCACCCCCCACCCCCACCCCCCCAGCCCTCATGTTAAATAAGCAAATCCAAATGGGACGTCATCTTGAACCATTTAGAAGGCTAGCATGGGAAACCCATTTGCCTTGATGTGGATTGGCTGAATCGATCCTGAATTTCATTGTCAAATGCAGTTCAAAAGTGCTGATTTTAGCCATTGAAATATTTGGGGGGTGGGGGTGGGGTGGGGAATCTGGGACCCCTAAAATGTGTCCTTGACAACTTGAAATAATATTTATTTAGCTCTGTGCCAGGTTGCTATCTGAATACTTTGACAGTGGTTCTGATGAATCTTTTTTTTAACCCTAGCTTTCACTATTATCTTCAGCTAGAAATACAACTTGCTTGTCAACTTGTCAAATTTAAAAGGATAGTTGTCTGATTTCTGGCCCTCTACAAGGCGCGTGCCATGCGTGCATTCATGTGTTGTTTTGATTCCCTGCACCTTAGGGTCTTGGGGGGTCTTGGGGCAGGCAACACTACGTTCATCTCAAATCTCTCGGTTGCAATGATGAAATGCTGCCTTGTCCTAGACCCTTCTTACACTCCTTCCTGAAGACTTGGGCACCTCCCAAGAAGCTGGGCGCTCTTGCAGACTCGAGTTGGGCCAGTCAGTCTTGAGTGCCATTTTGTTGGTGGAAAGGTGGGGTACAAATAGAATAAATAAATAATAACAGAGCATGTGGAATTTGTTTGTTGGAGGTGGTCCCCCAGATGACTGACAAACTATTGGCCTGCAAGCTGTCTGGGATGTGAGTTTTTGAGACTTTATCAGGAATATGGTGCAGTAGTTGAATACTAAGAGAAATCCATATGAACCAACAATGTTTTAAAGCCATTAACCCTGTAGAAGCTCTATGGTCTTTATTATTATTATTATTATTATTATTATTATTATTATTTATATTCTACCTTTTCCCCAATACTGGGACCATGTCAGTAGCTTTTCATCAGGAAATGTTCTCAGGGAATGTGCAGTCTTTGGTATTCCCTTATTTGTAATGTTTTATTCACTACCCAAGGACTACAGCCTCTAATGGAAATGTAACTGAATCAAGACCAATGAGAGGAACAAGGGGTGACACCAAAACATCTCCTATGCTAAAATCCTGAGAGATGAAAAATTCAAGCTCAAGCCCAGACTGTCTGAAAGAGGCGGCAGTGAGACCACTCCTAAAGAAATCTTCCCTGGACCTGGAAAATCTTAATAACTATAGGCTGATGGCAAATGTTCCATTCCTGGGCAAGGTCCTTGAGCGGGTGGTTGCGAGCCAGCTCCAGGCACTCTTGGATGAGACTGATTATCTGGATTCATTTCAGTTGGGTTTCAGGCCTGGCTTTGGTACGGAAACAGCCTTGGTCGCCCTGTATGATGACCTATGTCGGGAGAAAGACAGGGGGAGTGTGACTCTGTTGATTCTCCTTGATCTCTCAGCAACTTTCGATACCATCGACCATGATATCCTTCTGGCACGACTGGCTGAGTTGGGAGTAGGAGGCACTGCATTGCAGTGGTTCCGCTCCTACTTGGTGGGTCAGCTTCAGAAGGTGGTGCTTGGAGAACATTGCTCGGCCCCGTGGATTCTCCAGTATGGGTTTCCACAGGGGTCAGTCTTGTCCCCCATACTGTTCAACATCTACATGAAACCGTTGGGTGCTATCATCCGGAGTTTTGGAGTGCGTTGTCATCAACACACTGATGACACACACCTCTACTTCTCCTTCTCATCTTCATCAGGTGAGGCTGTGGATATGTGGAACCGGTGCCTGGCTGCGACAATGGACCGGATGAGGGTTAACAAACTGAAACTCAATCCAGACAAGACTCTTGTTAGTGGGTGGTTCTGCTGACCGGATGGAGGGTCTTCAACCTGTTCTGGATGGGGTTGCACTGCCCCTGAAGGAGCAGGTTTGTAGCTTGGGGGTTCTCCTAGAACCATCTCTGTCACTTGACGCTCTGATGAAATCTCAGAAGTCAGATGGATGGTTGAACAAAGTTTCCAGTGGTTGTAAGAAGCCAGCTCTAAAGGCCCTGTATAATGACTAGTTTGCTTTTCCCCCAAGTCTAGTTAAATCAAATTTACTTATGCAGAACTGTAAAGATTGCAGAATAAATTATGCAATGCAATAGGAAAATCATTCAGGATTTATGCAGGTTACCAAATTCAACTTTTCTTTGGGCAGGAATTGGATTGCTTGGGCCCAGCTTCTCCCCCCCCCCCCCCCTTAGCATGAAGTATACATTGTCCTTTCGACTGCTTGCTTTATATAGCTCTTGTACAGTTTTAGTTGACCTTCCTTGCAATGAGCTTTCTGCAACAAGGCAGTTCTATTAGCATAATTGAAGTCTAAGCTGTGCCTTTTGGTTTCTGGACAACATGCTCACTAGCTTTTAATCATAGAAACAGTTGCTTGGGACCATCCCAGGGTCTGCTTCTTTGTCCTCCCCTTCCCCTGTTCTGAACGTACTATTTGACTGGATTCTTACTAGGTAGTCCTCCCTCAGCTGACGTCCGAAGGAAAGGACTCTGCTACTGTGTGCTTTGTTGAAACAGGTGCCCTTTTCTTTCCTTCCATGACTGAAGAGTGAGTAATGTGCTTGGAAGTGTGCATTTTTGCCTGCTTGAAGTCTTGGCTCTCTCTGTTGGTGCATCTTGATTATTCCAGAAGATGCTAAATGATGGCCGAATTGCACTTTTGCAGAGTTTCATTTTCCACCCTAATTAAGAATCCATGCTGTACTGTGTACCTATTTCTTTATTTTTGGATTTTTAGCCAGGACATACTGACAGCATGGGGTGGTTTTAAACAGAACTGGCTATGTGTGTGTTGAGACAAAATATTGTTATCTCAAAGGTTACTTTCTGAACTATGCTGGCTGTAATCTTGTCCAGTGGCACAGGCACACTTGAATCCACCCTCCATCTGTTCTGGAATGCTGGAGAAGAAATGAACAGTCACTCCAAGCCCATTGGGACAGAGGGGCTTATAATAACTTTCTTGCCTTGCCTTGCCCTGCCCTTTCAGGAAGGAAGAGTGACCCATTTCCCAGCAGGAACCGAAGCTCTGAGCTGTTTACATAACTATCCCTCTGAAAATCAAATGTAATAGGCCAGCCTTCTCCATATTGCCACCCTCCAGGTGTGTTGAATTTCCCATAATTCAACATAATTCCCAGCCAACAGGGTGGGGAAGGCTGTGCTAAGCCAATTAAAGAGGCTGTACATGTGAAGCAAACAATGGCACGGTTTGCACGTAACGACAACCCAGAGTTTGGATTTTTGTTGAATCGTGGGAAATTGTTGAATCATGGATTGTTACTGTGAGCAAACCTGGCTGATAGAAAACATTACATCTCGTGGTAGCAAACCCCATAGCGTAACTATGTATTGTGTGAAGTGCTTCCTTTTATTAGTTCTAAATCTCCCACCATTGGACTTCATTGGATGGTACCAGCTTCTAGTACTATGAAAGAGGGAGAAAAGTAGGGACTCAGAAATCACCCAGAGATTTATCAGTAGATCCCAGTTTATGTTCTGCTTGACATAGGAGGAGGGATATGTACAATAAAACAATTTTGTTTGAAGCCTTGGATGGGGGGAGCACTTTAGCTCAGAGCTTTAGATAGTTTGAGTTTTTTGAAAAAGGGCTCTCTCCCCCCCCCTTCCCGCCCCATGATTCTGTGGGCAATTTGCATGAACATGACATACATCATAGTATTGCCCCTAGGTAAACAAACTCGCCTTTTTCCCCAATTCTGGGACTCAAGGCGGCTTACAAATTAAAACATGTACAGTTAAAAAAAATAGAGATATACAAAAATAAAAAAATACAATTAAACATAGTACAATTTAAAAATATTTAGAACATTTAAAAACATTTTAAATACTATATATATATATATATATATATATATATAATCCATACTATAAGCAGCACATCCATAGAGGTCTCAACTACTCTCCAAAGGCCTGCTGAAACAGAAAAGCTTTAGCCTGCCTCTGGAAGCACACAATACGTACAGAGGTTAGGGGTTATGACTGATGAAGAACAGTTTGAGGCGGTTTTGTTTTGTGCTCAATTGGCACCAGAGTGCAAAGCTGTGGACATATGGCAGAGGCCGGACTTCAGGCAGGATTTTAGGAAAGGGTTGTTCTGGATCTTGACCGAAACAAGGGCAGTTCACACAAGCAAATAACACACAGCCCGTCACCAACTCCTCTCCAAAAACTCTTCCAGCATTGCTGCCCCTAAGAGAGTCGACTTACTTAGAAAATTGAAAAAACACTGAAATGCTTCTGATAAGTTGCTTCAACATCCTTCCCCCATAAGCGTTGGCACTGGAGAGCCCTGGTAAAGTCATTCCCAGACTGGAAGCTAGAGCTTCCCATCACAAAACTACACCCACCTGGCATTTTCCTTTTATGGAGAGCTTGCCTGTGGGAGGTTTGAAAACGCATCAAATTGGTATTACAGACTGAAAATGAAAACAAGCCGTTGAAGTAGATCTGAAACTCTGGGACGATCTTGCTTAAGTTTGGACTTGCTTTGGAAGAGAGCAGCAATAGGCCCGTTTGGGACCTGCGTATCAGCTCAGTTGTGACGCGTGCGGCTAATATCCCTCTTCTCTCCACCCCTGCCGTTCCATGCTTTCCCGATACATTAGAGCAAAGGATAGAATCAAACAGAATCAAATAAATCCACTGAGCAGGTGCACTTCCACATTTTAAACTCCCTTAAGTTACAAGGAGCCAGATTCTGGCTGGACATCAGGAAAATCATCCTGACCGTTAGAGCAGTATGACAGTGGAATCAATGACCTAGGGAGGCTGTGGGCTCTCCCACATTGGAGGCCTTCAAGAGACAGCTGGACAGCCACCTGTCAGGTATGCATTGAGGTGGATTCCTGCATTGAGCAGGGGTTTGGACTCAATGGCCTTAGAGGCCCCTTCCAACTCTACTATTCTATGATATGATTCTATGAAGTCATAGTGCCACCAGAACTGCAGGAATAAAATGGAGTTTGCTTCTGCTGCCTCGATGCTAAACGCATTTACTTTGGAATAAACCCCATTTTGTGCTTAACATGAACATGAGCTTTTGGAACCATGCACATGCCTGGCTGCTTTGACTATGAAATGGTTTTTGACGTAAGATAGAAACGATCCTGCAGCAAGCACCTAGCAGCATCCACCCAAGGGGGCTCCAGTGCTGACAGCTGGCCTGCTTGCCACTGCCTGCATCACCTGCTGGCTGGTCGGCAGTCATTTGACCTAGGCTGAGAGGCCTTAGGCTTCAGCTCCAAAGTCCAACCCTAGCTGGAACAGGGTCAACTCGCTTTGGAGGTGGTCCGATCCAAAGTGGAGCACTTCACCTTGAGATTTGTCCAAAGCCGACACACACCCTAATGTAGGAGACGCGCATGCCATTTTTCCAAGCAGCCATGGCTGGGTCTTCCTTCTTGTCTGCACCAACAGTGGAGCTGAAACTGCTGATCTTAGAGGTCATTATGGAACATCCTGGGGACCTGGCCCATTTCTGACATCACAGCCTATGTCTGTTTCAGTCTTTCTTTTGTCAGATTCCCCCCTCCCCCCTTGTCGTGTGGGTCCTGGTTACTTAATTGTGCACGTAGCCAATCAGCCTGAGGAAATTTGCACACAGCTGTCAGGAGATTCAAAGCCCCCTTCCCACAAATCGACTAATTGCAGACCTCCAGGAACACGATTTGCATAATGCATAATGCATTTTGGCTTTTGGGGACAAAAGGCAAAGATTTTGCGTTGGCTTGTGGTTTTATGAGTGTCGCAAATAGAGAAATAAAGACACATCTAGGAAAAGAGCGGAGAGTCCATCTTTGAGACAATAGTTGCACCTGCTTCTACTTCAGTATAAGCGAGAAGACGTTCTGGCTGAATGTAATAAATCAACTTTGGAGGCTTGCACAGGCATTATGGCGTTGGTGCAATGCACTGTCATTTATCAAATAGGAAGTTCTGGAGCACTGTAGTCTCTGTGCCAGAGGCGGAAACCAATTTTGGCCTGAGGGCTGAATTGGCCCTGGGCTGGAATATTGGGAGTGGGCAAGGATCACTTTCCAAAGTAGCTGGGCTATGGCATGCCCTCCCCACGTCTTCTCTCTCAGACACAGAACCAGTTCTCTCCCCCCCCCCCCCTGCCCACACGCACATTCCCAGACCCACCTCCTCAGTTGTTCCATGTCAGATTTGAGTGAGGGTCCCATGATTCCGCTGAGTCTGTTCGCTCCTGGCCTAGTCATTAGGGTAGACTCTGAATTTCCCCCTGGCATTGTGTAACAAGGGGTGACTGTTCTGAAGGGTGTGCGACTCATCTTCCAGTGATGCCAGTAACACTGAGCATGGTAAATGTGCAAAGGTTTTATGAACAAATGGAGGCTCTTGTATCGCAGCTGGAGCATGTGGCGCCTTTGTCTATATATTTTGTGAATCCACTTAGGATCCTGCAGCTCTGCTAACACGTCTGGGCGTGTTTGAGTCATGAAAACCTGAAGCTTCTAGTGGCAGTGGTGGGGAGCTCTTCATGTAGAGGATGCATGTTTATTTTCTTTCTGCCCATGTCTGTGGAGTTTCTAAAGGAGAGGAGTGGTGTTTCTGAGCAACGCAGCTGCCCACAACTCATGTTTCCAGGGTCATTGCTGGGACAGCAGAAATTCTTCAGCCCCCTTAGCCTCCTCTCTTTACAAAATAAACACTGTTGATCTGCGAAAGATAACTGCGTTGGCCATAAGGAAAGAAGATCTGTGTTAGGATAATAACTTATTAGGCCAGTTCAGGGTCACAAAATGTGTAAGTTTCAAGATCTACAGATCTCTTCATCGGGCAAGATGTTACAAAAAGCAGACTGGGGTGGAGGGAGAGGAAATAAAAAGTCTGACCATGTTGAAGTCTGCATGGTCAGAGCCTTAAGATAAAATGTGGGAGGAGGCTGCAGACATTCAAATTACGCTCTACCAGGTGATGCCATGCTTTCAGGTTGCACCTGGGACCGCCTCTAGGAACAAACAATGGCCAGTCCCCCTTTTTTGAAAATACAAAATCCAGCTGTTATTTGGAGTTTTCTCCACCCTTAGGGAAAACAGAACAGCTGAAAATGTCTACCGTCTTGTTTCTGAAACGCCGTTGTGTGCTTTCCTTCTTGAATTATTTATTTATTTATTGCATTTATATCCCGCCTTTTCCCCCCTCCAAGGAACCCAAGGCGGCGCACATAACCCTCCACCTCTCCATTTTATCCTCACAACAACCCTGTGAGGTAGGCTGGGCTGAGAGTCTGTGACTGGCCCAAAGCCACCCAGTGAGCTTCCATGGCCGAGTGGGGACTAGAACCCAGATCTCCTGACTCCCAGTCCAACGCTCTGGCCTAGGGTGACCAGATTTTGAGGATCAAAATCCCGGAACCCCCCCCCCCCCGCCACCCCACCCACCCACAACAACCCCCCCGCGCAGCCCCCCCGCCCCCCGCCCGCGCTCCTTACCAGCTGGGGCATCTGCTTCCCTCCAGTGCTCGGAATCTACTGAGAAACAGGCTTCCTGGCCTGTCTCTCAGTACCGCGCCGGGTGATGACGTCATCACCCGGTGCGCTACTGAGGGACAGGCCGTGAAGCCTGTTTCTCAGTAGATTCCGAGCACCGGAGGGAAGCAGACGCCCCAGCAGGTAAGTGCCTCGCGCCGCTGCCCGCCCCACCCGCGCCGTGCCGCGCTGCCCCCCCCTCCTCGCGGGAGGAGAACGAGCTTTTTCCCGGAGGTTGCCCCCTGGGGCCCGGTCGGCCCGGTTTGGCCCATTTTTCCCGTTTAGGACCGGGAAACCCCGGGGGGTCTGGTCAGCCTACTCTGGCCACTACGCCACACTGGCTCTTGGTCTATAACAAAGGCAGGTCCGTGATTTTTCAGGCTTTTCCATGTTTATCCAAAGGATTCCTATCTGGATATTTAACTCATTAAATACATCTAGTGGTGAAAATGTCCCTGCTAGAGGAGCCGTTTGCCCAGTTGAACAACTTAATGTTCTGCTTTAACCAACTCTTGTGATGTTGTGATTTTTTGCTTTATTTCTTTCTGCTTCCTTCCTCTTTTCCTGCGCCCTCCTCCTCCCCTGCCAGAAAAACTGATTGAGGGCCTCAAATCTCCTGAGCCTGCACTTCTGCTCCCCGATATCCTGCCTCTCGCTGATCCCTTCGGTAGCACCTCTGATGCTGTGAATGGTAAAACTCCGGGAAGCCTCTCTGGCATGTCCTGTCCTGCATGCCACCAACCCCTTGATGTTGCACGTTTTGAACTGTAGCAGGCATATGGCCAAAGTGACCATGGAAGAGAGGGACATAGCGTGTTGTTAAATGGCTGCTCTGTAATCCAGGCTGAGAATTCAGTCATGTGAGCCCCCCCCCGGCAGGAAGTTGGATCCCTCCCTCTTGGAAGCCTTCCCTCACCTCGTTAAATCTAGTTTTCCCCACTCTGAACCCCGCCACTGTAATCCCACACATCTTACGCTCCCCTTTTTCTCCCCAAGGGAGAATCTCAGGCCAGATCCACAGTTGGAGAAGAATAAGATGGCAGAGTTTTGACGTGGTAGAATGGCCTGTACCACTTAGGACTATAGCGAGTGGATGGGAAAGGCACATTTGCTTATGGTCTATGGCTTGTGGCTGCCGGCATATCCTGAGGCACACAGACAAGATGTTTCTAAATGAAGAACAATGGTCACATTTATTTGGAGGACTTCATCTGATGAATAGGAAAATGAAGTAGAGAAGAGACGATTGAGGGGGACATGAGAGCACTCTTCAAATACTTGAAAGGTTGTCACACAGAGGAGGGCCAGGATCTCTTCTCAATCATCTCAGTGTGCAAGATGCGGAATAATGGGCTCAAGTTACAGGAAGCCACATTCCAGCTGGACATCAGGAAAAACTTCCTGACTGTTAGAGTGGTACGACAGTGGAACCAATGACCTAGGGAGGTCGTGGGCTCTCCCACACTAGAGGCCTTCATGAGGCAGCTGGATAGCCATCTGTCAAGGATGCTTTAAGGTGGATTCCTGCATTGAGCAGGGGGTTGGACTGGATGGCCTTAGAGGCCCCTTCCTACTCTACTATTCTATGATTCTTACAGACCTATATACCCTGTAACAGCACAAAATCATGCATCAGATTTTGGGTTCCATATTGCAAAGAATGTAACAAGCAGCACCAATGAAGTACACTGATAGCATCCTCTTGAACAAGAAAGATGCACACTTTTTGCTGAACAATAGGCTCCATTCTCCCAATTGTAGCCATGGGAGATCCTGTACTGTGCAGAATTCCTATGAATGCCAGGGCCAATCGTATGCATTTCTCCCCATATACCGTTGCCCACCCCCTTAGCTGGGCAACCATTAGGCTGTAAGAAACCATGCCAATACCTCTGCCCATGCCATTCTACGTACTGCAGTGTGATCTGGGATCTCACCCTAGGAATGTGGTGCCTGTCCTGCTAGAGGTCCATGTGAAGTGGAGCCTGCCTCGTGCAGAGCTGTCCTTGCATTAGACTTGTATGTTAGCACATCACCTATGTTTTTCTGTGTGCACAGAAGCCAGCTCTTGTATCAACAGGACTGTCATTCTGAAATGAGCCCTCAGGCTAACCCGACTTTGATGAAGCACAGGTGTAAACTATATCTGCCTGCTGTAGGTTGTCCAAGGCTCATTTGTTTGGGCTTCTGCCTTCTCTTCTCATACTGCCTCTGCTGAATCTTCTCTAACTGGTTGCTTCTGCTCTGCTCTCTTGTGCCTTCGGAAAGGAACAGCTGACCTAGCGACTGAGAGTCTCATCCCTGGCCTCGAGGCCCCCGTGCCCCAGCGTGTTTCCTCGCAGACAGACTCTGTGGCTTCAAACAGAGCAGGTTGGTGGGGGCACCGTGAGCTTAGGCATGTCTATGAAGCAATGGGTGGGCTTCCGCACCTGCTGTTCCCAGCTTTCCAGTTTTTCCTGCAAGTTCAGCAGGTTCTTTCCTTTATAATATGTGTTTGGGTTTCAAAAATAATCCATTTACTTTCATGAAGATGTACACACACATCTCCCCACCCCCTGCGCTGCCATGCTACAGATATATAGATAGTACAAAACGTTAAAACAACTTAGAATGTGGGTGCCTGTATGTCGTGTTTCATATGCCAGCGAGCCTCTCTTAGCTCTGGGCGCAGCAAAGGGCTGATAGGAGATAAGATCTTTTGCCTGGGGAGAGGGCGGGTGGAGCCTGGGAAAGAAGCTGGTGCGCCGGAAACCCTGTGCGCCGCATCTGGCCCAGAGGTTGGAGGGTCCCCCATGCCCGAGCCAACATTGACCTCTTCTACAGTCTAGCCCAGAAGACGCCCCAAGTCGCCGCCCTGAGGTCCTTGTGATATAGGGCAGGATATAAATGTTTTAATAAATAAATATAAATAAATTTGAATTTCAGCCTCGGTCAGCCGAGTTGTGTCTGAATCATCCTGCGCTATCACAGGATGCGCTGCATTTCCCACGACCCTTCCACTTGCTTCAAAAGCAAGCGCCCCATCACAGCTTTGTGACTGAAGCTCCTCCATGAAGAAACATAGTTTGTATGAAGGGGAATCCTCCGAAGTGCAGGCGTGTAGACATGGCGGTACGCTGGTGCTGCATCGGCTGATTGGGGTTGGGCCCTCACCAGCCTGAACTGGTTTCTGGCAAAGTTGACTCGAGAACCTTCCAGGAGATTCCTCATGTAGTTTCAAGTACAAGCCATGCTGCCTTTAAAAATCAAGAAGTGACCTGAAATAGATGGATTAGTTCAAGGGCCTGGCGTGTACGTTGGGGTCTTCAGCTCAGGCGTTTTTAAAATGGATGAATTGCTGAGCAGGGGCTCCGGCTGGGTTGGGCACTGCGTGTGGCTGCTAACCTGCTCTTCTCTCTGCTGTTTTCTGCTGCCATCACTTGCTAACCTGGACTCAGATTCTCTCACTGGGGAGGACTCCCTGCTTGATTGCTCCCTGCTTTCTAACCCTGCTGCTGATCTTCTGGATGAGTTTGCTCCTTTAGCCGTTTCGTCCCAAACTCACAAAGGTAAAGTATTTTTTAGTGTTCTGTACAATTGGATGCAAAGGTTGGAGAGAAGGGAACCAAAACAGAAACATGGGAAATTGAAACTGGTGGAGCAACGCATGCGTGTGTGCGCAGACCCAGGCACTAGCTGGGGTTTGGGTGGCCCTCTGTTTGTTGAAATGTGAAATGTGTCTGCTTCCTCTATTGTGAGAACCTCCCTTTACCAAGTCAGACTGATGGCTCACCTACTGGAGTTCTGTTACTTCCAAAAAAACAGTTGTTTCAAACAGCAAGTCTTTCTCTTTTCCAAGGTGTTTAGCATGGATGTGATGTGGCTGCAAAAAAAGGAAATGCTATTTTGGGATGCATTAATAGAAGGATAGCTTCCAAAACGTGCGAGGTACTGATTGCCCTCTATTCAGCCCTGGTTAAAACTGAAGGATGCAGACAAGCTGGAGGGGGTTCAGAGGAGGGCAACGAAGATGATCAGGAGTCTGGAAAGAAAGCCCTATGAGGAGAGACTGAAAGAACCGGGCCTGTTTAGCCTGGAGAAGAGAAGACTGAGGGGAGACATGAGAACACTCTTCAAATACTTGAAAGGTTGTCACACAGAGGAGGGTCAGGATCTCTTCTCGATCATCCCAGCGTGCAGGATGCGGAATGGGCTGAAGTGACAGGAAGGCAGATTCCGTCTGGATATCGGGAAAAACTTCCTGACTGTTAGAGCAGGTACGACAGTGGAACCAGTGACCTAGGGAGGTAGTGGGCTCTCCCACACTAGAGGCCTTCAAGAGGCAGCTAGACAGCCATTTGTCAGGTATGCTTTCAGATGGATTCCTGCACTGAGCAGGGGGTTGGACTCAATGGCCTTAGAGGCCCCTTCCAACTCTACTATTCTATGATCTATGAAATCCTAGTGCCACACTCATCTCTTCCATTAAATTTTTTGGCATGACTCTCTAGAGTTGGTGAGCAGTAGCAAGAGTCTGAGCTACAAACTGGGGAAGTCTCTGATTTGGATCTCACCTCTGCACTCACTATAGAGCTTTAGGCAAGACACTGTATGTTTCAGCATGGGGATAAAATTCTGATCCATCTGAGAGGGCTCACGTTGGACATCCCCCATTTCTCTCGCCCTGCACAAAATATATTAATCACCTGTGCGTGAGACGTACTGCTGAGTTGCTTTAAATCATTCCTCTCAATATCAATCACATCTGCATAACCTTCTAGCATATCCTCAACTTTTACTGGGTGAAATGAAGCATCGGCGTCGATGGAAATTGTGTCGAGCGAGAGTTTCTGTTGTATAAGCAGCTGGGTGCGAAGGGAGAAAGTTCAATGTAGATGGATCCATGTCCACAGCTGCGTTGCGTCTGCTGAGTGAGAAGCAAAGACTGACCCTGTTGGGCCAGTTCCTGCTGAATCCTAAGTCTGTTTCCACTGAATTCATTGGGGCCGACCTTCTTTTCTTTTTTTAGCTTGCTTAAAATGGCTGCCCTGCTCTTTAAAGGAACTGTGTTAGAATCTGGGGGACAAGGGGTGAGAGAAAGGGTGCCCACCTACCCTAAGTGGGAAATCTGGTGGTTCCTTGCGTAGCAACCGCTTCATTTCAGGCACTGAAAAGAGAGGTTTCATGAGAACAGCTGCTCGCTCTCCTGGCCTCTTCAGAGGTTCAGAAAGCATCCGTCTTTGGAGGAAAGGCATGTGAAACTTTGGCGATGAATTTCTTTACAACCGGTGGCATTTTGAAAGTAGGTTTGACTTCTAGAGAGCTTCAAGGGCTCTAACAAGTACTCTGTTAACAAATAAGAACTGCAATATAATGTTTGTCCTCCACTTTGCCTTTTTGGCCGACCTTGCCTATTCTGTGGCCTTGTGCGCACCACCAGGCAAAGTCCGGCTGAAGAGGAGGAGCGGGAAGGTCCCTTGCAGTTCTCAGGTCTTGTCTCAGAAATCTGCCCTGGTCTTGATGGGGGTGCAGGGCATTCGGTGCCGGTGGATGTGCCATGCTTGGGCTGCTTTGAGTTCCCCTGGGCCACCATGTCACCAAGGTGCCCTTGAGTTCCCCGGAACTCCCAGATTTGCAGGGCTGCTCACATCCCGCTGCCGCTGGAGACTTGCTACCATTTCAGACAACATGTCCCAGAAGGAGCGAAGAGTTCTCTTGTCAAAGTCTGCACCGGAACTGAAATCACCAAGATTTCACTAGTCCTCAGGTCAGCTAAACTGACATCCATCGCCAATACGAGTGCCTTGGAAGCATATGGGAATGCCAGTGAACTTCATGGTTCAACAGCATAGCCCCAGAGATGCCACACCTGCAGAATGGCCGGAAGGGGAGCCATTCACACGGCTGTGGCAGTTTAGGCCTCCATCACACCAACGATTTACCGCACTCTCGCCATGCCTGGTGTGTGGATTTGCAGCATGGTACTCACATGACGCCGTGCCTGTCCTGCTGACACCCCGCCTCTTCCCCAGCCTTTTCTAGAACGCTAAAAGTCTGGATTATTTTCCCAAAATGCATTAAATCCGCAGTAAGCCTCTGTGTAATTTTAAAGGAGCAGGGGGCTTGTATGGATTGTATTAGGTCCTGGCAGGGAAAAGCGATCTCTCCCAGCAGCTGGCTCCAAGCCTCAATAGAAAACCCAAACCTTGCATCCCAGGCTCCAAAGCCTTTTTTGAAAATCATACAACGCTCGAATCTCTACAGAGACAGGATTGTACTCCCTCGATGCCCCCAAAGAGCCAGGCTAAAGGGTCCTTCCATTTTTGCCTGGCAGAAAGGCGGTCTCGTTGAAGTGCTCATCTGCCAGGACCTGACTGGAGGGAGACAGAGAAGGGGAGGGGCAGAGTGGAGCGAAGGAGCGGAAGAGCAGCTCTTCAGGTGAAAGGGGCCATAAGTTGAGGCGTTTCTGCCTCAGAGGTAAAAAAACGCAGAGGCAAATCAGATGGCGGGGGGGGGGTTAGGTGTGATGGAGGTCTTAAACAAGTGTGACATCTCGAAGGGGGCTGAACACCCCCCTGTCTTCGCAAACGTTGGTGCCATGCAAGAGCTGCCAAGCTGTGAGTCTGCCAACATCCCCACACGCTTGTGGGAGCAAATTTCTCGGAAGCCGCTGCTTCCTCTGGGCGAGGACTTGGGCTCGCCTGTCTCTTCACCACCGTGTCTTTATTCTTGGAAGCCCAAGTCACTAGGAAAGGTACTAACTGCTAACTCTCTGATGCAGCCTGGCTGGTTTCCCCCTCATACACTGCCTTTGTTGCTCCTGTTCTATCTCTTTACGTATTTTTCATATTCATACCCTACATCCCTTTCCCTACTTTTGTGACCGCCCAACCAGCTCCCTTTCTGCTCTTAACAATATAAAACTCTGGCTTCTGATCGCCCCTCCTGCAACAAAACACATGCAGCAAGGGTTGTTGTGGTGTTCTCTAACCAGCTTTCTCTGCTCTACCTTTTTGCTCCTTTTGTGCTTCCGTCCCTCCCCGTCATACTGCAGAAGATACTAACCTGATATCGGGCTTTGATGTCCCCGAGGGCTCTGAAAAAGTGGCGGAAGATGAGTTTGACCCCATCCCTGTGTTGATATCCAAAAATTCACAAGGTAAGCAGGCAGACGTGGGGTCCACCTTGAGATTTTGGGGGCCACGTCGTTGTGGTCGTATTTCTGCCCTGTGACCGAACAACTATTATTTTATTATTATTATTTATGACATTTATACACCTCCCCATAGCCAAAGCGCTCTGGGCGGTTTACAAAAATTAAAAGATAAAACATTAAAAAGTCGATATACAAATTTTTAAACCATAAAACATAAAAACAACTAATATTTAAAACGTTTTAAACGTTTAAGCCTTGCCAAAAATTCAGTTAACAACCTCAACTTAAGCTATTAAAGTGCCTGGGAGAAAAGTTTTGACCTGTCGCTGAAAAGATAACAGTGTTGGCGCCAGGTGGGCCTCATCGGGGAGATCATTCCATAATTGGGGGGCCACCACAGAGAAGGCCCTCTCCCTTGTTGCCATCCTCCAAGCTTCCCTCGGAGTAGGTACCCGGAGGAGGACCTTAGATGTTGAGCATAGTGTATGGGTAGGTTCATGTCGGAAGCTTAGGGTTGTGACGTCTCTGTACCCCATGCACGCCCCGTTGGCTGCAGCTTCCAAAATCAGGAAGCACTGAATTGCTCTTGAGTCTCACCTGTTTTGTGACAAGGACACAGGCCTACTGAGGAGAGTTGAGCAGCCCCCAGAACTCTTCATGCACTCTGATATACACTTTTCCTGGCCTAAATCCTCTGTGTGTAAAATCTTCCACTAATAATCGTCACGTGAGGCAATTCTAAATCCTCAGCAAAACCTAGATCTGGGTTCTCGTTGACATCAAAGAGTGACGCATCCATGCTTGATATCTAGAGCCAGAATTCAAAATTTTGGTTAGGCTCAGGTAAGGGGCTTGTTATAGAGCAAGGAGGGATTTTTCCAGGTGACCTGCTGGATCCCCCCACCTCCACCCCACATATTGCAATTCTGAGTTTAGGCCCAGTGGCAGAGAGCAATTACATTTTCTAAGGATCATAGAATGGTAGAGTTGGAAGGGGCCTCTAAGGCCATCAAGTCTAACCCCCTGCTCAGTGCAGGAATCCACCTTAAAGCATCCCTGACAGCGCTTTGCATATCTTGTAGCTGAGAGCATGGCGGATTGGGGGGTGCATTTGAACATTCTGTCTTCAAGAACCAAAGTCCCTGGGCAGAGAAAACACAAATGACAGGCAATGAGCTGCAGAGTTTGGGTGGGGGCTAATCTCTGAGAGAAGCAAGTCTAGCCCCCCCCCCTCTAGGGTTCTTCAGAGCCTAAATGGGAAGGAGCACACAGAGAGCTCCTGAACAAGAATCTTGCATGCCACCTCTCTGGGCCAGCAATTGTACCTCCCCTCTGCATATGCTGTTCATGCGCACAAAGTTTGCCCCTGCCCTGTCAACGCCCCCTATCGTTTCCCTCAACCTCTTCGTAGCCACAACCACAGAATACCAAAGATCCGGGACGTTGATCCCCTGTTTTCTCTGAGCTGGAAGTCCATGGCATGGGCTGGGGAAAGGCCACTTTGTAATCCTGCCCTGGTTAACATCATCCTACGGGAGAGGAGGATCGATCAAGCTGCTTGGGGAGGGTTGATGATGATGATGATGATTTACATTTCTATACCGCCTCATAGCCTCAGCTCTCTGGGCGGTTTAGACTGGAGCCCATGCCTCCTACTGATTGATTCTACTCTGGAGGGCTGCATCAGGAGTACAGTTTCATGGGTTGCTGCTGGCTGGCTTAATTTTGTAGAAAGGAACAGTTGAGAGGTTTGGTAGTGGGCACCTCTCTTCAGTAGTAGTAGTAGTAGTAGTAATAATAATAATAATAATAATAATAATAATAATAATAATTTATTTATTTATTTATTTCTTACCTGCCTTCTGAATCGAGGCGGGGAACAACATTAAATACAAAACAGCATAAAATGAAACTGATTAAAAACATATAAAACTAAAACGTTATTAAAAGGCATCTTAAAATTCAACTGGGTAGGCCTGCTGGAAGAGAGCAGTCTTTATGGCTTTCTTAAATTCCGGAAGTCTGTTAAGTTGGCGAATCTTCTCCCGGCAGGCCATTCCACAGTCTGGGGGGGGGGGGGGCACACAGAAGAAAAGGTCCTCTGGGTAGCAGTTGTCAACCTAGTTTTGGCTGACTGGAGTAAGTTCTTCCCAGAGGACCTGAGTGTGCGGGGTGGATTGTATGGGAGAAGGCGATCCCGCAGGTAACCTGGACCCAAACCATGTAGGGCTTTAAAGGTAATGACCAACACTTTGTACTTTGCCTGGAAACTAATTGGCAGCCAGTGGAGTGATTTTAAGATTGGTGTTATGTGGTCACCCCTAGGTGTACCGGTGACCAACCTGGCTGCCATATTTTGAACTAGTTGAAGTTTCCAGACTAGGCACAAAGGTAGCCCTATGTACAGTGCATTCAACACACTACTGAGTGGGTGGGTGAGGTCAGGATTCTGCCACAATGTCCACAGGCATTGTAAGAGAGGTGGGCCTGCATAGATTCCAGGCCGCTTTCTCTCTCTCTCTCTCTCTCTTGCTCTCTTTTTTTTTTGAGCTCGCTCTTCCTTTTTGCTAGCTTGTGAACATCTTTTCATTCACTTATTTTTAAGTAAAACGCTAACTTTTTGTTCCATGTGTCTCTCTTGCTCAATACTGAATTGCTATCTCTCACACTTTCAGGTGGGCATTCTAGAAACAGCAGTGGAAGCTCTGAATCCAGTCTTCCCAACCTAGCCAGGTCTCTCCTGCTGGTGGATCAGCTCATTGACCTGTAGCAGTCGCTCAGTAACTGAGGCGGTTTCTGTAACGTACCTAAATCCAACGTGTTTTTCCTCCCCCCCCTCCCCCCCCATGGAGCTAATCTTTAGTTTCGGGTGGTTTGTGCTTTTTGTTTTTTGTTTAAAATAACCCTGCAGATTGAAGGAGCCCACCCCTCAGATTGTGCCCCTCTCTTGGGACCTTCTTCTCCGCACGTCCTTAATACAGCCTGCTACAGTTTCGTGTGCACTAAACTCGACTAGCCTATCTCTGTCTCTAAGAGAGCACTACCATTGATTAACCACTTCGCTACGATTTACCCCTTAAGCTCCACCAGACCCATAACTGTAAACGAGTTACATGTAATCTATGTACGGCCCTCGCTAGAAATGCATACAACCAACATGCTGCCCCCTTCTGCCCTGCCTTAGTCTAGAGAATGCTAACCAAAATGATATGCCACCTTCTTTTCCTGATCAAAAAGTCCAAAGGGACAGCGAGAACGGTTAGCGTCGTCCCTTTCGGGATCCGTTAGGAAAGCTTGGGGCTGGACTCTGGGCAATCGATGCTCCACGGCCAAAACTGTGCTTGAGTCGGGCCAAATAGAGAAAAGCCATTTCGAGCTTTGGAAGAGGTTATTTTGCTCTCTAGCCCTACTGTTTTGCAGCCTGCTTAGGAATGGACTGTGTTTTAACAATAAAAATTAGAACTACTAAAGCTATGGAAATCATCCCATGCAAAATAGTTAATGTGAAACATCATAATATGTAAAAAGCATGGCTAAGACCTTTTCTGTTGAACGAACTCTCAGTTGAAGAGGGCCTTGTAGCAACAGATGCCTACTCTTGTGGAGGGGTAGATCTATGGAGGAATTCTGTAAATTTTATGTACATGTCAGATTTTCCTGAAGGTGAGGTTGTTTTTGTTCTGTTTTCGTTTTATGCTATCTCCCTTTGTAAATGCATATAGTGTAAAAACAGTAATATGAAGCCATTTCCCCCCTTCCCAGTAGACAAATGACTGTAATCTTTATTTAGATCCGTCAGTCTTTGTAGAACTAGCATGCACCTCCTTGTCAGCCAGTTGAGAGTAAGTGCTTTCCAGCTTAGGTGTACCTGAATGGGTTTGACCTTTTATTTCCACCTTGATATGCTCAGTTTTGTCAAACTACTGGATATAGTAAACTTGTTTTCATTGGCTTCTGATCTTCAAGTCCAAAGTTAATGGCCGCTCTGAAGAAGTTCTTCCGAAGAGAAGGACCACCCTTACTCCGTAGTGGAATAATTATTAGCTTAATGCTAACTTTGTGTATGTGTATGTAGCTGTATTGGTAAAAAAAACAAAAGTGCAGTTTTCCCATCTGTGAAAGTATGAATGACTAAATTTATAGGTGTATCCGCCTCTCCTACAAGAAGGAAAGACACTTTGCTGATGTCCTTGAGTATTTTTCTCCAGCTTTCCCCACAAATCCCATCCTAATCTCTCCCTTCCGGAAATTAGCTTAACAAATTCTGTAAATAGAAGTTAACTGTCATGTCAGTCCTCTCTTGAATCTTTCTAAAATCTACATTCACACTTCATGATAACAAGTATTGCTTATGTGTGATGTGTCCATTTGTGTGTTTCTGCTGCACTTTCCTGATTTACAAGACAGAACTATGGAAATGATCTTAGTAAAATTGTTGATAGATCTTTATATTTTTGGGGAGCAGGGTTGTTTTGACTTTTGATTCCTGAAGCACAGGCAACTGGAGCTGGATTATGTGGAAAAAGCTTTAGATAGAACGTTATTGTATAGTCAGATACTGAAAATATATGGAAAAAAGAATGGATTTTTTAAAACAAAGTAACCACTTGCTGTATATTAGAAACCAAAAAGAACATTTCTGTGAATTAAAGTACTTTTAAAAAAGAATGTTTAACATTTTAAGTCTAATTGAACTTGTTGAAGAGTTCCAGAAGCAGAATGACAGAAGTTCCCGGTTGCTTGAGAACAGGGCTACTAACTAAACAGCTGTGAGTGTTGCTGGGTTTTTGTTTTGTTTGTCAGTAACGAATCATGCATCTGGTGGGGCGAAATAACGCAGTGAAAATGATTGATCCTGTACTGAGGTTTATGAATTGACCAAGAGCCACTGAAATGACATGTAGCAGATTCTTTAATAAACAGCGCAAGACTGAAATTCTGGGAATGATGAATATTATTAACCTGGTCTAAGAAGTTGCTGAAAGTTACAGGTGTTGTTTTTTTAAAGATGATCAAATATACGGCAACTAAGCATGCGTCCGAGTTGCTTTCCTCACAAACGTTTCATTTTATGATAAATATCAAGTATCCATAGTAGGCTCACCCTTTAGGCAAGGGTGAAGCAGCCTTCAGTACATTTTGGGATACCTTTCAAAAGGTAGCAAATTGTTGATTCTTTGTTTTATTACCATGGCAGGCAACACCTGGATGTTCTGCCTCCAGCACTCAAATGGCTTGGGCTGTCTCTGGGTCATTCTTAAAATCTGATGTCATGGTGGGAGGAGTTATTGTCTCCTATCTATAAGGGGGAGACAGGTCTACCTCCTATTCTTACAGAGGACCTCCTGTCTTGCCCTCCTTGCGTGTTTACTTCCGAGACATTGACCTCTCTTGTGTCATACTTTAACAGCTGGTCTAGATATTACATTCACTACTCGAATTGGCATCCCCATGACAAATCCTTGCCACGCCACCCAATAGATCTTGCTGGTCAGAACTATAGACTGAATTTCTGCATCCCTGATGGAAGCTTCAGTTGGCGTAGAGCAGGGCCAAGGAAATGTGATGGCTTTGGTTCACATTATGAATTCTGATGGATGCAACATCCAAGAGGATTCCAATTGTGGTGCTGAATGTACTGATTAGGTTAGGTCTTACATAATATTGACTTGTTTGAGTAGACCTTGTTGTTGTCATGTTTCCCAACACCCCTCGCTTTATTGGGAGATAATACAGAGGTCGGCCACGTAATCCACAAAGCTTTATTCAGGCAATACACATCTCCTCCCACCTGAAGGGACTCTTAATTTTCTAGGAACTTCTCTCTAGGCAAGATTATACAGACTAAGCGAGACAATTGTCCTTTCAAGAAAAAGGGAAAGTCCTTTTCCAGTGCGTTTTAACTTTAGGGAGGCTGGTTCTGAAGAAGCCTTTAGCGAGAAGCTAGCTGGGCCGACCTTCTCTCCCCTTCCTTTCGCTCCGCCCGCTTTAGTCTGCGGCGGATTCTCAGATCAGCTAAGCTTTCAGTGCCCTCCCCCTTGGAAGAACACTGATTCCCAGCTTGTGGGTTGTTTACCCCCTCAGAGATAAGGGCTGGTGAAAGTTTATTCCCAGCTGGTGAAGAGCCTGTGAGAGTCACCACTCCCACTCCCCGTACAGGTTAGTATGTTTCTGGCGCTGTCTCTTCTGCATCAGAATCTGACTCTGATTGATCGCCTGAAACTCCTTCTCCCAGCCCAAGGGGAACAGGCCTAGTCACAACAGTTGTGTATGTTACAGATGGGATGACTTCAGTCTTGCAGTCTACTTTTTTTTTTTACCACAATCCAGTTCTCTATCTAACCTGTCTCTGTGTGTGTTAAATTTACAAAATAGAAGTGCATATTCAGATTCTTTTAACAGGTGAAGCATTTTGAATCTGTGTTAAGAAAGTGCATATTCAAAATCGTTTCAAGCATGCCTGATAGGATCAGACCAAGGCCCAATTAGTTTAGCATTCTTCATAAGAATCCTGTTGACTAGGAGGCGGTGCTTGGCACAGCAGAAAATGTTCCATAGCAAATGTTGCTGAGTTCAGGCTGGTATATCATCCTTCCCCAACCTGGTGCCCTCCAGATATTTTGGACTACAACTCCCAGGATTCCTGACCATTGGCCATGCTGGCTGGGGCTGATAGGAGGTGAAGTCCAAAATATCTGGAAGGCATCAGGTTGGGGAAGGCTATGTATATGAATTGGGTTTGACTGTTACTCTTTAGGCTCTGATAATGTATCAGCTGGTCAGAGAAATTCTGCCTTCCACTAACCATCATGAACCACTGTGATCCCAATGAAAGGCAACGACAGCAGTTCTTAAATGCTACGGATTGGGTTCTGGGGAAATTATAATGTACCAAAGAGGATGAGAGCCAGTGAAATGCTTACTAGTTCAAAGCTTTTGTAGAACATTATTCTCAATCTCTTCCAAAGACTGTCCACTGACTGCTAGTACAAATACTGCCATGTGAAGAAGACATGAAGGGGCACTCACATCTTTATGGGTGCCACTACCTGTACGATTTCTATGCCCGGGTTCCTCTTTACTCTGATGGTGTTTGCAGTGCTTTAATGCCTTTCACTGCAAGCATTATACAATGACCCAAAGGACTAGAATACCATCAAGGTATAAATTGTGTCCTTAGGGGTGACATTACAAAAACGTTCATGGAGTTGTTCGGTGGCTATTATCTTGATGGTGGAAGCCAAATGTCCAGCGGACATAAAACAAGAACGTATGAACAATTCTCAGTGTTGATATTTTGGGGATTAAACGAAATGTGCTCCATACATGTGCCCGGCATGTGTGCCTTTCCAGTCAAAATAGATCCCATTGTCTTTGGTAAGCGACTACTACGGTGTAAATAGTTGGTAGCAGCAGGGCGTGTAGTGCTGAATTGAACACCAAATGAGCGTGGTCCCTGGCCATGGGGGTTTCCAGTATGAAGACACGGTAAAAGGGGTGAGGTGCAGCCTGGTAAAGAAGTCACAATGTTAGTAGTGGACGGTTCTGTGGAGGTGAGGGCATAACGGTCGAGAAAAGGTTTTCAGTAGGAATAGCTTTTGGTGGAGGGATCTGGAGGAGGAGAGGAAGGCTTCTTGATGAAGGTAGTCCAGCATTGGTAGAACATGGCCTTTGCGCACAGAAGCCCCCCGGCTTCAATCCCCAGCACCTCTGGCTATAGGAGATCTGATAGGTGGGAAAATTCTTGAGACCTTTGAGGTCTGCTGGCAGTCAGAAGTGGCAGTATTAGGTGAAGGTACACTACTGGTCTGACTTGTATAAACTTTTATTATTATTAATTATTATTACATTTATATACCTCCCCTTAGCCGAAGCTCTCTGGGCGGTTTACAAAAATTAAAAACATTAAACATTTAAAAAACAATATGCAAAATTTAAAACCATAAAAGCCTAAAAACAAACTACATCTCATTTAATCTGTCCAGGGGTCAGTGAAAAAAAGCTCAACATATGCTGTTAAATGCCTGGGAGAAGTTGCTTTATGTGGGATATACACTAATAATTGCTCAGCTCAGGCATCCCTATTGCTGAAAAATAAAATAAAAACAGGGCTCACGCAACTTGTACAATGATTCACATTGCAGAAGGAGGCACTGCATTTGCGACTAGTAAGGATCATAGCTCTAGTGAAGCCTTAATAAGGATTTTCCTAGAACTTTAAAAACCCTTCCAACATGGGTTGTTTCAATTGCTCCTTTCCACATTGTGATTATTTACCAACTGGATGTCTTTGGGCTCCTGAAACATTTGACAGCAGACGTCCCCCTGATAGCAGTGAATCCAGGTGCATTGTTATTATTATTGTGACATTTCCATGCATTCAAATGAGTAGCAATATATGGTTATTTTTGTAGCAACACATGACAGAAAGTCTGAGTTGAGATGATTGGCCTGTGCCAGTCATGTGACCGGGATTGCCCTGATTACCCACATTGCACTGGGGTTTGCTGTGTTGTCCAAACCCAGCACATAATGCAGACGTAGTCCATTTTCACCCAGTCAGTGTCGACCAAGGGTGGGCAGAAAATAGATTTCCGGATGTTTTGGATGTCAACTCTAGGGTGACCATATAAAAAGGAGGACAGGGCTCCTGTATCTTTGTTGTATAGAAAAGGGACTTTTGGCAGGTGTCATTTGTGTGCGTGCAGCACCTGGTGAAATTCCCTCTTCATCACAACAGTTAAAGCTGCAGGAGCCCTGCCCTCTTTTGTATCTGGTCACGCTAGCTATACCCTTGCAGCTTTAACTGTTGCGATGAAGAGGGAATTTCGCCAGGTGCTGCATACGTACAAATGACACCTGCTGAAATTCCCTGTTCTATGCAACTGCTAAAGACACAGGAGCCCTGTCCTCCTTTTCATATGGTCACCCTAGTCAACTCTCAGCATCCTGACCATTGGCCCCGAACCTTTGGAGATCTATAGTCTATCCATTCCCCAGTGCAGACAATACTGAAGATGGCTGGATGGTGCTCTGATTCTGTTTAAGGCAGCTTCTTGGGTTCCCCCCAGCCCATAATAATAATAATAATAATAATAATAATAATAATAATAATAATATTTATTTCTTACCCGCCTCTTCCTCTGGATCAAGGTGGGGAACAACATCAGTACAAACAATATAAAATACATAAAACTGATTAAAAGCATATAAAATTAATACATTATTAAAATGTTCCTAATAGCAATTTTACATGGATATGTTCCACTTCTCCATTTAGTTTCCTCTTCCGATTTCAAACTCCTGTTATAAATGGATATAGTCAGATGCCTCTGCCTCTTTGAAAGCCATTCTGGTCTCTGAAGCACAATAAAGCAGCATATTTGCCCTAACAAGTTTTAAAAGGCATCGTCTTGTCAAATTCTTCAGAAAACTGATTCTGGCACCCATCAGGCTGACATTGCAATCTGTGTGGTGGAGACGTTTCGCTCCACAGTGCTCATAATGGAACAGGCATTGTGGGCGCCATGTGTACAGAGGGAGGCCTGAAGATGCCATAGCCTGCTTTGTACAAATTCCTTTCTTCTCCTTTTAAACACTTGCCATTTCTGGAGTTGCATAGTTGAAAGCAATAACGGGGGGGGGGGGGGGAATACTACTTTATTGATCTATGCAAATAGATCTACTTAGCCAGGCAGTGGGTGGATGATTCTGCAAATTCAGCCTTGTGATGGGGTTGCCCATGTTGTAGGCTACTTTATATGGTCGGCGGAGCAAGGGTCTCTCCACCATGCAAGCTGGAAAGCCGTGTCGCGCTGTGGCTAAGTGGGTGAAACGGCTTAGGGCAAGTCATGTTCCCAGCCACAAGGGAACAATATAGGCCTAACTTGCTATAAGAGTGACTGAGCAAATATGTCTGTCCATCAGGTGCGTTCTAACACTCTTAAATTGCTCAATAAATGTGCTGAACTTTTAGTTTGGAGCTACCTGCTCCAAAGAATGAGATGGATAAGCCAAGACTATGAAGTGTGTTAACTTTAAAAGCTAACACAATAAATCCATGAGGGGGGGGGGGTGTCTGAGAGAGAAAAAGAAAGAGTAGATACTCCCACCCTTTCCCATATCTATTTCATAGCTTTACAGTAGCTTTTCAAGTTCGCACACCTTGTAGGCTGGGGAGCAGTGCCTTCTATTCACCTGAGGCAAACATACAGCTGTTTCTGGTCAGTCTAGTGAGCCGGATATACACACCACGCCTGTTTGCGCAGACATGAATCCAAATGCAGGTTGCATCACATCCGCAGGACTGCAGCAAAGCCAATACGGCAATCTGATATTTCGTGCAGATCCACACACAGGCGTAACAAGGATTTCCAAAGGGTCTGTTGGTTCTTTTAAATACGAAGAGCATCTTTCAACCTGTCTTGCTAGAAGAGCCGGCGAGTGTCTCAACGGTGGCAATTTGATAGTTTCATTTGTTTGTTTGTTTATTTATTGCATTTCTATGCTGCCCAATAGCCGAAGCTCTCTGGGTGGTTTACAAAAATTAAAACCATGATACCCGTTCAAGATATATAAAAAACACAACAGTAGAAAAACATAGTATAAAATACAATATAAGAACACAATCAGGATAAAACCAAGCAGCCATGCAGAAATTAATACAAATTTAAATACAAATTTAAAACAGCGAAGTTAAAAATTAAAGTGATGAACTGTTAAAATACAGAGAAAATAAAAAGGTCTTCACCTGGCACCTAAAAGAGTATAATGTAGGTGCCAGGCGAACCTCTCTAGGGAGCTCATTCCACAGCTGGGGGGCCACAGCAGAGAAGGCTTTAGCTAGATAGGCTGAAGGTAAAATGCCAATGCTTCTAGTACATGCTTATGAAATCCCAAGCAGCTGGACGCTCGATCCAACCCACTGTTCTTTGTATTGCCTTTTAATTTTTTAAAAAAAGACACTTACAGTAGCATTCATTTGGGGAAGGGGATTTCCTTTTAAAATCTAGCGTATTGAAAATATTGCATATTACTCTAAAAGTTCCGAGTGTCGTTGAGCAGGGGGGTGGGATTGCTGGGTGTTTGGGCAAGAGGTTTTTGTTTTTGTTTTGCTAGGGTGCTGTTTTGCTCTTGCAGTGGGAGTAATCAAGTTATAAAGGAGGACGAGGAAGTAGCATTGCTGAAGAATACGTACCGGATTCAGGAAAAGTACAGTGACGACTTGTATGGCATAATATAAAATAGTGGCGCTGCATTGACAGTGTAATGTATCAACATGAATGGTCTCAATAAACAATCATTTTGATGCTCATCTTTGGAGTACTGTCTTTGATAATGAGAAACAATGGCTTAGTGCCCTAAAAATCAGATGGCTTGCACAGAATTCCCCCCACTCCAAAACAGGGAGGCTCAAATGCACGCATGCATTTTTGCAAAGGAAAAACAAAGCTAGAACCCCCATGATCCACAGTTACGCGTTAAATGTGCAAAGGGGGAAAAATCATACTCGGGGTCTTTTCACAGCTGAGCCATAACTTTACTGTGCTAAGTTATCCTAAGGATGTACTCCTGCTTAAGGACATGCAAAGGGCCTTGCTGGATCAGACCAAGGTCTCCTAGTCCACCCTTTTCCCTAGGAAGCCCCAAACTGGCTTAGCTTAGCTGGGCCACCACAGATTTGCCACTGGTGTACAGGTGGACCATGATCTACCTTCTACTTCCCCAATTTGGCAGGCTCTATCTACGATACTGCTCTTTCCCATCCTTCCAAGTCAGATGGGTGCATATAGTTTGTCCCCTTATTTAAATGGACATTGGCAAATGGCCTTCGGGTTGGGTTCTCAACAGTTTGGTTTTCATGTGCTTTTTCCCATCCTCTTGCTAACATGAGTCCAATGCCATGATACCCTGCTATTTCTTGGAAGGTAAGCTATCTTGTGTTCTGATGACTGTATGTGTGATCCATCTGGACCCTTCCCTTCCAAAATATTTGTACATCTTGCAGTGAGGTAATAGCAAGCTAAAGTTCTTCCATTTTTTGCCTTCGTTGTTCTGCTAGTTGGGTATTGGCTTGTAACAGTTAGTTACGCAGGCTTTGAGTTGGATTGTGCCAACGCTGCAGCCACCCGCACCCTCTCCCTTGCGTTGCGTAAGCTGGAATCCAAAGAGAAGTGCTGTCACCTTGACGGATTTCTCTTTGAGCAAGTAGACAAGCAAAAATAGCCAAGCGTTTCTCCTCCTCAAAAGGAGGTTGACAGTGATTTGGAATGGGTATGGCATTGCTCAATCAATAACTTTTTAAATAAATGAGAACGTCTTCACGCAGTATGGTTGTTGGTCATTCTCAAGGGTGGCTCGCAGAAAAGGTGATTTCCAAAACCTTCCAATTAAATTCTAAAATTTGGAGACAAACCAATTCCCAATTGGAAGTTTTCGTTCAAAGGCAGCAAATGTTGCCTGTATCGAACGTACATGTTTTATTTTGCTTGTACAATTTGGATATTTTCACCTAAACATGGTCTGAAAGAGAGGACACCTTTGGGAATCGTAGGTCATCCAGGGAATAGGCATGTAGAGATGTAGGGCCTTTGGAGCGGTGAAGCGGCTGGAAAGTGAAGAACTGTAACCGTTAGTGTACACCACCACCTTGAGCCTGCTGTAGCTTCTCTAGCCTTTAGCAGAAGCTAGCCCCTCCCCCCTGACTTCATGAGAAATAGAAACTTAACTTCCTTGTTTCAAATGAAAATGATTGCTATTTGCCACTGACCCCCAGCTAGGACAGTCATCTTGCCCCCACCTCCTTTCAATCATATCCAGAGGCTTGAATGAGGCTTGAATGTCTGTGTATTTAAAACATCTTCCATCTCTTCCTAACACACATTTTGTGGAGTCCTGAAGTGTGAGGAAATGCTGAGTTACATTCATGTCTGTGTGCTGTAACTACGTCGCTTCGTCGTTGCATATTTTTTTTTTATGTCTTTCTCCCTCCCTCCCCCTCCGCCCCATGTGTGCTGCTGATTTTGAATCAAACATCATAACACATCTGTGGTTGAGTTTTACTGAGAGAATCCTGAGATCGCCGAGTAACAGGGCTTGTTTTCTATTTTGTAGGACTGCAGGGGGAGGCAGCCGTATACTTTGCTGAGCACGGTCGAGGAGGAACTGCTCTTGGCGGCTTCCGGTTGAACAAAGAGCAGCAAGAGATGCTGGATGATCCCAATCAACCTGGAGGAGAGTATTACTTCTTGATGAGGGATGGTCCTTCAAGCATCAGCTCTTTCCACAGCAGTGAGGGGGAAGGGACAGACCATGAGGCCGACATCCTGGACTGCAGTGGATCCAGGCCTTTGCTGATGGACTCTGAAGAGGAAGAGGAGGCTTGTAAAACAAACCCACGGCATCAGGAAAGAGGCAGAGTCTCCCAAGAAGACCTGAACCCACAAACTCCCCCGAGTGGGCCAGGGCAGGTTCTACTCAACGCTTTCCAACAGCCCCCAGGGGAACCTTTGGGCGAGAGAGATGTCTTTGCCACAGCTCCTTTCCGAACCTCCAGACCCCTCCATGATGACTTGGACATCTTCACCAAGGCTCCCTTCATCTCCAAGAGCCCTCAGCAACTGGATGAGGGCGATGTGTTCCTTCGGGCTCCATTCACAAAAAGGAAAAGCCAGGAAGAGTTGACGTCGCACGGGGTGGCTAAGGAACCTCTTGCCACAGCGGCTTTCCTCGGCTCCGCTGGAGCTGCCCAGCCTGCGTTCAACGCTGCATTCCAGAACCTGGAGATGGGCATGGCCGGTTCCCGGCTCGCCCAAGGGCAGTATTCTGCAGCCTCGTTGGCTCAGCCTTCCAATGCTCCCCCTAGTTCTGCAAGAACAAATGAAGGCCCAGATGCCGTTCTTCCCAAAGATGCCCCAGAAGAGCTGGGAAACATTCTTGTTGACACACTCCAAGGACATGCGCTCCCCCCAGACATCCTCTTGGGCTTGAAGGCCAGCGCTAAGCCTTTCCGCCCACAGTCGCTAGGGAAATACTCCCGCCACTACAGCCCAGAAGGTGGTCCAGGTGACGCCGCCCAGCCCATTGCAGCTTACAAAGTGGTGTCTCAGACCAACACGCAGGCCATCGCTGGGTCCGTCTCCATCGCCTCGCTTTCTTCCAGAACTAAAGAGCTGCTCAGTTCTGATCCGTTTGCGTCTGCACCCTTTCCTTCGAAACTGGGAAAGCAGAAGCCGTAAATGGTTTCCACCTTGACTGGGTATCATGGCTTTGAATATATTGGCCTTTTAAAGAACCTGAAAGTCATAGACAGAATACACTCCACACCAATATATGAAACATCAGATCTCCCGTTGCTGTGATACTCACCTGAATCATCTAAAGCTGCTGGTTTCAGGCTTTGAACTGCCAGACAACTGAAGCTTTTTCATGTGCTTTATAGATACGCAGCTCCCCCATTCCCCTGTTTGCTCCCAATTTGGGGGGGGGGGGGTAATTATTTAAACCAGTATTACAAGGTGAATATATTGGATCGAACTAATTACCTCTTGATACAAGCACCTGCTAAAGATTACAGAGTGTATCAACACTGCACCAAGAAAGTTCCAGGAAAAAACGGTACCCAGATGGAAGATAATTTAATTTTTCCAACCAAGAGAGAAGCTGGAAGAAAGGATAAAATAAACTTTTCTAGTTGTTGCTAATAAATCTCACCCCGAGAACCAGAAACTGCCAATTTGAAACCGAAGTCTTGTTCCATGGTGTCTGTCTGTTGTTGTTGTTGTCACTGTTGGGGGTTTTGTCTTTGTTTTTCATTTTGCCTGAAATCAATTGGAATAACAGCACTCTAACTGACACTTGGGTTACAGTGTTACGCAGACTTACTTGAAGATAAGGGAGAGGCCGTGGCTTTGGGCTGCAGAGTTCTTCTGCAAGTTATACCTTTGTGGAAGCGGTAACGGAAATGCAGTGAACTTTGGGACCTAAGTAGCATAAAGGAGCCTTTACCCATTCCCTAAAGGAGGGCTTGACTTTTTCACCTTTTCATAGCATTTTGGTTGTGAAACAGGTCTAAACCGAGATGAGGTCGGCAAAGAAAAAACGTTAAGGTCAACTCCCCAGCCAGTTGGCTTATCAGATGACCCCACTTGATGCTGGCTTGTGATTTCTTGCTTCCTGTGCCCCGTCCATCCTTTCCCCTTGTCTTGGCCTCTGCTTTGCACGCAGTCCTGGGGGGAGTGCCCCAGCCGGCATCCCTGGTTCATGCAAGTACCGGCACAACCTGTTAGTCCTCACCCTAGCCTTACGTGGACCAAGGGCATCCTAGACGCATCCAGTAACCCTTCTCTGGGGCTGCAGAGTGGGTAGGGAGGCTGTCCGTTGGCAAAGCTGCTCCTGCGCTGTTACGATTTCCCCTGGAGCCGGCCCATTGGCCATGGAGTTCAGGGTGGTCAGCACTGACCAGCAGGAGTCTTTCCCAGCACGGCCGGGAGATGTCCAGGATCAGCCCTGGGACCTTCTCTGCGCAAGGCATGCCAAGGAAGGGCTGCTTCTTCTCAACCCAGTTTGCAAGCCCCTAACGAAAGCTCTCTTTGTTCATCCCCCCCCCCACTCCAGTGCGCTACCTATAGCGCATGCATGGAGGGGAAAGGGGGACTTCCCCCGCCCCTGCCCTTTATGCTCAGGTGCCCCCAGGGTCTGCGCATTAGGTGCAAAATCTAGCAGGATGCATGCAAATGCTCCTCTTTCAGACTGCACCAACTGTGCACCAAAGTTGTAGGTGGAACCAGTGGGGTGGGATTGGCATGTGCAGCCCTCCTCCATGAGTTTGGGGGTGGAGGAGAGAAGCCAATGGGGTGATAGTGCAGCCTTCTCCCACCCGGGGCCCTCCAGACATTTTGGACTACAACTCTAACTCGCCCCAGCAAATGATCCAAAATGTCTGGAGGCACCAGAAGGCGGCTGTAGGGCATTTATTGGTTAGGTTTGATACCCGCATGAGCTAATGAACAAAACTTCTGATGCTGTTCCTTTTGTGGTGTGTCTGAAGCTGGGAGCGCGTTCAAACAGCCCTTGTTTTTGTTTCGTATCTCTGAAAAAAAGAGCTTTGGATCTGTAGTGGGTAGTTTTTAATAAGGCATCGCATATCTCATGCCATGACGAAAATATAGTCACGGAATGGCGTGTGTGGCATTCGTCGTCATTCCGCTGAGCTCAGCGATGCTTTGACAGCTTTTGATAGCTGAAGATCTGTTTCTCCAGAATCGCCGACTGGCAAATGATACGCGCTCACATGCGGTCATCATCTGCTGATTAATGAAGGACAATTTTCGTTTTCAACTGACAATCCAAGAAGCTGGCGCATCGCAGAACTGACGTGTGAGAAATCCTTGCAAAGTGTAGAAATGGATGGCAAGTTGGCTCACAGCAGTCTTGTGGCCTTTTGTGCGTTTTGTGCGTGGGGAGAAGTGTCATCACACTGCTGCCTAGTAGACGGGACCCGATCCAGACTTTCAGAAATATCCTGCCAGCTATGTTTTGTTAACACGTGAAATTTTACCTCACGCTCTTGCAGATATAGCTTTACGTGCTCCTTCCCCCGCCCCAGTCTGCCTCATTTCAAAGGTAGCCCTGCCATGAGGTGAGGTGAGGCAGATTTGGGGGTATCATTATGGGTCCGGAGTAAATGACAAATCTGACCCACGAGGTACAATTCACTCGGTGACTCTTCTGTGCAAACCCTGTGATGAATTGAATGGGTAACTGTGTAAGAGCATGGGTGTGCTCTTGCCCCCATTCATTTCAAGGGGGCTTGCCCAGGAGAACTTTCTTGTGGATTGTGTCAGCCAGTGGGTAAAGGAAGTTCCCTTTAGATTTTCTCCTCCAGGTAGCAAAACATCTTGGGTAAGGCCTGGCTGTGAACAATGTCCAACATTTGCTGAAGATTGCAGCCTGTACCCTGGCATGTTAGCAGTTTGGTGGTTATTGGGGTACGTGTGGAAACCTTAGCTGCTCTTGGCGTGACTGTATTCTCTGGTTATTGGCCTGTATTCAGTCCCTCAGACTTTGAAACAGCCTTCCTGAATGCAAAAATCTCTTTCGGTGGTACTTTCAAACGAATTCGGAGCACTTTGTTACCGCGCATGGGCATTCGGAAGGTTGGTGGCTTTAGACAGATAAGGGGAAAGAATGCTGTTGGGCTTTGCTGGAACTTTTTAAAGTTGTAAATGGATGTGAAGGTCTCCCGTCCTGTCAGGTAGGCATAATTGCACTTTTAACATGATGGTAAAAAGCCTTCCCTGGTCAAGAGCATCACAGGAAGGTAAACAGGAACCACAGCGAGTCCACCTCCCTGGGAGAGAAAGAAATGTTGCTTGTTAAACTTCTTCATAAAGCAGGTGAATGCCTGCTCAAGGTTTCACAAGTCCAGTGGATACCTGTGTTGAACACCAGGACCTACATCTTTTGTGTATTCACTTGAACTATCCCAGCATTAATAGGCTAGCTCAGGAGTGCCTCGGAGCATGTGCAAAGGGCCCTTCGCACAAGGCGCTGTAGCCCTTGATGCTTGTTTCTCTACTCAGGGTTTCCTGAAAAAAAAAGAGCTCTTTGTATGAATTAACGCTCTGCATTTGCTCTTAGTCTTAGCTGCTGTTGATACAGTCCTGGATTGTGTATAGAAAGATTGGCAGGAGGTTTGGCCAACAGACTCCGTGACCCTTTCTGTCGGGAGGGACTGACCTGCTCCTTTAGCATCCATCACCTCCCAAGCAGATGCTGGTGGTTTTTTTTTTTTTCCTGTTTGAACTTTGTGAAGCCAAGAATGGCTTGTAGGAAGAAACGAAAAAGGAATTTGATGTAGTTTGGTTCTTGTGATAACACTTGCGTTCGACAGGGGGAAAGAATCCTTGGAAGCCTGTGCGTACACAAAGCTTTGTGCCTCCGTTGTTGAAAGCTGGAATCGAGAGTGCACCTTCATGGCCTTCCATCTTTTTTTACATTGCAAATCAAATCAAGAAGACCCACCTTTAGGTTTCTCTTTGAAAAGTTCCCTGCCTCTTGCATTTTAAAATTGACTTTTATTGTGTGAGTTTGGGAACCTAAACCTTATTTTGCCAGAGCGTTCCGCCTGAAAAAGTGATTGCGTTGTGAAAGACTTCATCCTTGCAATGTTATATTTCCCGAGTAAGGTTCAGAGACAGAACATGGGACGCACAAGGTGGGTTGATCCCACCTGGCTTGTGAACTGCATAGTCAAGGGGAATGTGCAGAGACTACTGGGAGTTTTCTTTTTTTAACCATCGACAAATTGCAAGTGCAGGTCCAGTTCTGGTGCTGTTGAAGGCAATCAGTCAGCCATGCAATTGCCACTGGTATTAGTTGAGTGTGCTGAAACGGTTGCAAAAACCACGTCACTCCACAAAGGTCAATGTTTTTGAATGAATGCATTATTGTTGTCATTGCTGTGTTATATTTGGAATGTTCATACAAATGTTCATCTTGGGCAGATGGTACTCTAGTAGAGCTGCAGCTCTCAGCCACAATGCAAAGCTCAACAACGCCCCTAATGTGCGCTATGGGATGAAGGGGTTCCTCCATTCACCTCACTACCTGAGAATGCAGCTCACACAGTTCTTAAAGAGTACGGTGCATTTAGCATGTTTTGCGTATCTCTCATGTTTCCCTATGTTCCTGGGACAGTCAACCTGATGACTGAAAATATAGGCACAACGTTTCCACTTAATACATCATTGCCCTAGAGCATAGAATTAGAGCTGGAACCTGATAGTGATACACTAAGCTGAAATATAGTGTCATCTTTTATGTCGCTGTGTAATATTGGCATAGTAAAAACTTCGGTTGTTTGTTCTCTTTTCATCTTACAGAGGTAGCGGAGCTAGAGAATCTAAATATAGTTCAGTGGCTACACAAATAACCGAGTGAAATTGAATGAAATTTTCATACACCAAGCTCCTCCTCAACACTGACAGGCATAATAGCCACACCATCTCCTCAATGGTGCTGCTCTGCATCGTCATTTGATTCCGTTAGAAGTTGTGCCGGTCCGATCGTGAAAGACGGAGGCTGCCCGTAAACAGCCGTTGCAAGAAGGGCAGCGGTGTGGGGTAGTGCACCTTTTAGTCGATCAGTCCCAACCCTGCTGATCCCATCTCCTGGGGCTGCTATTGCTAAAGGACATGCAGACAACTCTGTGCATTGGCACATTTAACGCCAGGGCCGTTTTGGCCCCGTTTCTGCAATCTGATCTGTTCGGGCTCATCCCGTTGAATCCTGTGGAGGATGTGCGTGACACCTTGCCTTGACCTCCGGTGGTATAAGCCATGGCTTATTTCAGGTTTGGCCCTGAGCAATCCAAGCGAAGGGGGCGGTGCTTTGGTCATCTCCTCCTCTTTGCCTTTGTCTGCTCACAATAGAAGGATCTGGTCTCGGAAGTTTCAACTTGCGGCCCAGGAGTATGAACGCCTGTGGTCTCACATCCAGGTTTACAGCAAGCTTAGAGTTTTTTGAAAAGCCCAGTTCATGCCCTGGTTGGGCACGAGGGGAGCTTTCCAAAGAACTAAGCATTTGCTGTGAACTGAGAGCCTTGAGGAAGATGAGAAATGGATGAAACAGTTTTGGAATAATATCAAGAATGTGATTTTAGGAGATCCTTTCCCTTTGTAGTATAAGCATATTAGGGTTTTTTTTTTTTGTCAAGCGTTCAAAATCTTTTTTAAAAATCCTAATTCAGAGCTTTGTGCATCAAAGTTCACCCCAGGTGCTCCTCTTGGCTTAGGGCCTCATCCAGGTACCAGAGGTGATGGCCAGCTTGTAGCCCAGGGATGAGAGTATTTCCAAGCGTTGGAAGAGCGTCCAGGCGGACCTTTGCTGTTGAGGTTCTTTCCATCATCTTACCCATGAAAGCAGCAATCAGCTTGCAAGCACTTTGGAGAACCAGCTCTTCTTCAATTCTCTTCAAATTCTGCACAAAGTGTAGCCTTTCGCTGGATCCTGCCTAAGCTTTGAGTTGGCACCAGGCTTATCAGACACAGAGAGGTGTCAGCTTTTGGGCTGCTGTTCAAAGGCAGAAAGTTGACCATGGAGGGAACACTCTTATGGCCCTTAGACATTGTCTAAGAGGCCGTGGGATAGTGAGGAATTCCCCCTCTGAAGTTGGAGGCCGTGCTCCAACCCCTTGTTTAGCCCGTCAGCTGGCATGCAAAGAACCGTACCGGCTGGCCTCCAAGGTCAGAAAATTGACCTGGGGGGGGGGGAAGGGGCAATTTGGCGAAGGGGAGGAGACCAGAGAGGCCAGGATACAAGCAGTCCTGTGCCTCTTCCAGCCCCCTTCTGTCCCCCTCCAAAAGCACCTTTGCTAGATGGGCTAAAAAGCCCATCTAGCAAAATATTCAGGTCGGGAGGTCAGGGAGGCAAAAGTCATCTCTGCTGCTGTTCCCAGCCTGCATTGCATGATCAGAAGTCTCCAAGTTCAGGTGTTTCCAAGCATCGGGATGCAATGCTATTTATTGCGCCCTGAATTATTTATATTTCACTGTGGGAATGGGGCCCCATTTGGACTTTGTCTTGAGTGCCAGAAATATTTTGGCCCAGCACAAGCTTGAAGTTGGAAGAGAATGGCTTCAGTTCTATATTGACTGATTAAGGCAGGAAAGGCAGAATTCAGCTCCAGATAACCTGATTCTCAAATATCTTCAGAACTGGACCTTCATTCTCCTCCCCCCCCCCCCCCCGGGCTTTTTGCCCAGTGCTCCCTCACTTTTCCTGCATTTCTGCAGGAACAGAGACAGCTATGCCCACCGTTGATGGTTTATGTTCAGGGCAAATGTAACACCACAGGGAGATGTGTGAATTGGAGAACTTTTAATCACACCAAAGTAGTACATAAGAGTTGCATGGATTCAGCCCCCACCAAAGAACTCTTGTGCTGGATTTCCCCCACCCTCCCAATTTAGTTTTGGTGGTTTGAAATCAAAAGTCTCTACCAGAGTTGTCTTGGGTGTTTTTTCCCTCATGACACAATGTTAGCGTCTTGCACCCATTCCTGAATCTCTACTTAGCTGTCTGGGACCCTGCCTAAGCCAACATTCATTGGGTTGGTGGCTTTTGTTTGTTTGTTGTTACTTTGGCTTCCTCATTGTGTTTGTGTCTACACACAGGAATATTTGGACCATTGTGATGAGTCTTCTCAGCTGTGATATCAGAGGAGCAATCTTCCAATGGCAAACTTTTATTTTTTATTTTTTTTTATAAAGGGATTGTTTCTTGTAGGGAATGCATATGCGAATCGCATCTAAATGCACACCCCAGAGGTGGAATTATAAATGGAAGAAGGAAATGCTGTTGCAGATTTGTATAATGCAGATAATAAACATAGTTGTGACTCATGCGAAAAGGCAGCTCAAATTGTCTTTACTATACTGGCAGCTTGAGAAGGGCATGTGAATGGTTGGTTGGTTTGACTTTCGTTTCTCTCCTGTTCGTGTGGAATTCGTGTGCAATTATGAGTCTATGAGTTTATAAGACCAGTGATTTTGCTCCAAGCTCCTCTTGATACAGTCAGAACTTATCAGTGTTGGAAATACCTCTCTGACTTGCTAAGCTGTTTGGAGTATTTCTTCACTCTGGTTGCCGTAGTCTTTTATGAAGAAATGTTAGCGCTGGAAACTATTGTTATGCTTTATTAAAAACTATCTGATTCAAGGATACCTATGCCTCTGCGTGTTCCTCCTGGTTCATACAAGTGTTTCCATGAGCTTGATGGCAAAGTATGCATCTGTGCAAAACCGGTCTTTTCTGCAAACGCCAAGGTTTAGACTCTAAACTATCCACTGTTTTTCTATCAACCTGTTAAGAAGTGCAGAAAATCAACTTCCCCAGCCGACTCTACCGGTTCTTCGGCATTACTTGAGAAAACATCCACTATGGATTTTCATTGCCGTCACTTTCTCTCACCCTCAATTGCCTTCACTTGATCCTGATGATGTCACCATATAGTCAAAGCTAATTGGGCAAGTCAATTCCCCCAAATCATCCTGAGCTCAAACATACAACTTATCCAGGAAGAAAGCAACAGGCAGAGAGGAAAAGTACCCCTGAAGCAGCGACAGTGGGGGAAACGATAGTGCAATTCAAAGGCGACTTTATTTATTTATTTACTGCATTTCTATACTGCCCAATAGCCGGAGCTCTCTGGGCGATTTACAAAATTTAAAAACCATAAAAACCATTCAAAATATAAAACAACAACAGTATAAAAACATAATTTAAAATGCAGTCTAAAAGCACAACCAGGATAAAAACTGAGCAGTCATGCAGAAATTAATAGGGATTTAAAATACAAATTTAAACAGTAAGGTTAAAAATCAAACTAAATAACTATTAAAGCACTGTGAAAATAAAAAGGTCTTCCCCTGGTGTCTTAAGGAGTATAATGTAGGTGCCAGGCAAACCTCTCTAGGGAGATCATTCCACAGCCGGGGTGCCACAGCAGAGAAGGCCCTCCTCCTGGTAGCCACTTCTTTTGGCAGGGGCTCACAGAGAAGGACCCCTGAGGATGATCTTAGGGTCCAGGAAGGTACATAAGGGAGGAAGCGTTCCTTCAGATAACCTGGCCCCAAGCCGTTTAGGGCTTTGAATGATCTAGGTGGTGGTGGGGGGATCTAGGTTCAATAGAATGGCTGTTTTCAAACCCCCACAGAAAGTGTGCCACCTGTGCTGTGGTGTCACAGGCCTTATGTACACTTGAGAAGGCTCACATTCAGCCTTTGCTTGCACCCATTGCAGCAACACGAGCCCACATGAACATTATAGCATCCTTCTCCACAGCGTCGAATGCAACCGCACCAAGCCCCCCCACAGCCGCCACGCCACCCGCAGGCATTTCCCCCGGCCACTGCATGGCGACCACAGCACTCAACGGCCAGCAACCCTCCAATGGAAGGTCTAGCACTCAAGCTGCTGTTCCCGGTTTCCCTAGAACAGCATGCCCCACTGATGCCTTCCATATGCTTTGAACATCAACTCCCATCAGCCCCGGCCAGCACTGCCAATGGTAAGAATTGCTGGGAGTTGTACTACAAAACACCTGGAAGGCTGCCCTACAAAATGACCAGGGAGGGGTAGTGCAGAAGAAACTGCAGCCACCGTGTCTGATCTGTGGAGTTGGGAAGGGAACACATGCAAATCCTGCATTTCCTACTTGGCTCTAGTCTGCTGCTGCATAATGGAAATGATCATTTCCCAAAGGAAAACTCTCAAGAAGCACATTTACGAGGCTTCAGAGCACAGCATCTGAAGTGGTACAGCACAGCCCATCAGGAACTTAGGGCCACGAGTTTGAATCCTTGCCTTGGGAGAGAAGCAGATATTGTCCTCATCACTCTCCAGCCCATCAACACGCATCCAATGTGCCTGCGTTTGATGTGCCCCATATGTGTCAAAACATTCAGAGATTCACACCATGATCTTGATACATGTTTTCTAATAAGCCCAGCAATGTGCAGTGCTGTTTGCTCCAAGTTGCTCAGGGTTGCTGTCTTTGGGCCTGTTCAGAAGACACCTTAAACCCTGCTGGTTAAGGCCTTTGGTTAAGCAGCAGGGCTTAAGGTGCCGTGAGATGTAAACCCTGATCACTAACCACAGTTGGATCGTCTGCAGCAGGGTTAGCGGCTCTAACCGTGGCTTAAAGTGTTGTGTGTGACAGCACGGCTTGTGGTTAGTGCTAACCCCAGAGAACCACAGTTTCGCTAACCACAGCCTGAACTGTCGTCTGAACAGGCCCAAAGTATAGCAAGGTAGTGGGGAGGAGACAAAGTAGCAAACTCACAAGTCCTTGCTTGAAATATTTCCTGGGCTTTTACTTGGGAGGAAATCCAATGCAACACAGCGCGGCATACTTCTAAATAAGCTTGTAGAGGGTTCAAGTATGAACAGTTTTGAGTTTACTTTTGAGTATACATGCCTGGGATTGGGCCACACTGCTGCGCACACTCTGGGCCAGAAGTATGCAACCTGGTGCTTCCCAGGTGTTTTGGACTACAGCTCCCATAACCCCATACCATTGGCTATGCTGGCTGGGGCTGATAAGAGTTGTAGTTCAAAATATTGGCAGGGCCCCAGGTTGCCTGCTCCCATATGGAGCGCTTCCTCTGTTCACACAGGCCTTTGCTCCCGCCCCACTTCCTCGTTTGTTTCTTAAGCTTTTAGATTGCTGAATCGCTAAATTTCTCTGGGCAGCGTACAGGTAAACCAATAATATAAAATACAATGCACTAAATCAATCATAAAACCAGCGCATATGATACAGACAAAATAAAGCCAGCAGCAAGCGGGAGAAACAATGCAGAGTGGGAGAACACCAGAGTGAAATCAGCAGCAAAATAAAATTGGGTGAGGATCTAAAAGCACCAAAGCTTTTCTCTGAAATACCTGGGAGAATAAGAAAGGGCGAACCTATGCCTATTTAGACAGGGGGGAAAGCTCTACAACTCCCAGCATGGCTGGCTGGGGAATGCTGGAAGTTGTAGGACTTCCCCCCCCCCCCCCCCCCGTCTAAACATGCATAGGATTGCACCCTAAAAGACTATAGGCGCCAGGCAAGACTTTCCGGGGAGCGCATTCTGCAAGCGGGGCGCCACTCCTGAAAAAGCCCTGCTGCGCCTCGGAGCTGTTCGGGTATGTAACTTTGGGGGGCTTGGAAGTCTGCTCAGGACCACCGGGCTTCACAATAACAACCAAGTGACTCAATGGCCCTTACCTCTGAGTAAATACACACAGGCTCGCGACGCACAACGCCGATCCCTCGCGCGTTTTCCTGGGGCGAGGAAGCCCCACGGCGCTCATGGGGAGTCAGTCAGACCACAAAGCTCCCGGCTACAGTTCTCCGCTCCGGCCAGTAGAGGCCGCCATAGCCATGAGCGGGGGAGGAGGGGACCCTTGCAAGGGCTGCGGACGAGGCTGCCGGACGGATCAGGCACTGGCGAGGGCAGCCCCGGCAGGAGGGGTCCTTCCTTCGGCGCCCCTCAGAGACGGGAAGGAGCCAAGATGGCGGCCGCGAGGCGGTTGGGGGCGGCGGCAGGGCTGGGCGGCCGGTAGGTGACGGCGCCTGTGAGGAGAGACGTGAAGAGGTGGTGGTGGTGGGGAAACGGAGGAGCCTCCCCGTCCCTCGCCCCATCGAAAGGCGGAGGCCTGTTTTCTCCCGCCCCCTCCGGAGAGCGAGTGCGGGGTCAGGCGAAGGGCGGCGGCGGCGGCCTCGGTTGAAGTCTTTCGGGGCCCCGATCCAGATGGGGGAGGAAGGAGCGCCGGGACCCGCCAAGCTGCCCCACATCGCCCTGGTCCCGCCTTGCCTCAGGAGGCGCCTGAGCCTCGCGGCTGTGCCCAGGGCAGGTGGTTGCTGGCACCGGTAGCTGGCAGGATGGGGTCACCGGGGAGCAGGAGCCCTCCTCGAGCAGCAAGGCGCCATGCTTAGGGTGACCCTATGGAAAGGAGGGCAGGGCTCCTGCGCCTTTAACAGTTGCAGAGAAAAGGGAATTTCATTTGCATGCATGCAGCACCTGGTTGAAATTCCCTTTTCACCACAACAGTTAGAGCTGCAGGAGCCCTGCCCTCTTTTGTATCTGGCCACTCTAGCATAGCTCCCGCAGCTTTAACTGTTGCGATGAAGAGGGAATTTCACCAGGTGCTGAATGCATACAAATGACACCTGCTGAAATTCCCTTTTCGACACAGTTGTTGAAGATGCAGGAGCCTGGTCCTCCTTTTCATATATGGACTATACTTCGGCCGGCAGTTCAGGCCCAGGACAATGTGGGGTATCTTCGCTGAGCAAGGAGCAGTGTGGGTGCTTGGAGAGCCAGTGGTCAGCAAGAACAAGATGGGACAGCGCACAACATCACTAAACATGGGACATGTCTGCTAAGGCATCGGCCTTCACTTCCAGTGTCCTGCCTTTGTGGAGCTTGAGCCAGTGTGAGGTAGTCTTCACACAGTTCTTGACAATGATACTTTTTGCTGCTGTTAACAAGATAGACATCATTGGATGATGGATGTTAGGGATTTCGAATTGAAAGAGCTCTAGTAACATTGTTTTAGGGTTAAAGCACAGGTTATATCTGATTATCCCAGTGACATCCCTCTTAACTTGTTTCCAAACGTCTTGAATTTTTGGACACATCCACCACATGTACATATAATCAGCCGATTACGGCCCACATTTCCAGCATAAACAATTGTCTTTTCTATATATTTTATTTTAATCTATGAGGTGTTAGATACCAGCAATAAATGAATTTATAATAATTTTCTTTTATATTGACGCAGATTGAATACACAGATTCCCCGTCACACAAAAAAGTAAGAAGAAGGATCAGGGCTCTTGCGCTGCATGTCTGCTTTCAGAAAGGTGGTGTAAGGCCCTGATCCTCTGGCTTCCTCCACTTGTGTATTCCATCCTTAACCCTCCCAAAGTCTCTGAGGGTCAAACAGAACGTTACTTTAAAGATATAGTTAGGTTCCCCCCTTTTTTTTACTCAAAAAAGTAAGTTTGTGGAACCTTATATGGATCAGGACCCAAGTGTAGTGGGTAAGGGGCTTTAACTCTTTGTCCCCAGCCTGCTGTTTATGTTACAACTGGATGCTTTTTGGGTAATGTAAATTGGAGGCATGGAAAACCTGATATAGATTGGGATCACAGCGGGGGGTGGGGGCAATCTCCCTATCTCCCCATGCTAGGGTCCCAATCCATATATTCATTGCACATAAAAGCCCCCTGTAACAGAATTTCTCTGAAAGCACTAGAGTACTGGTAGCATTCTAGCGTCAGTAAAACTGAGCATGCCCGAAATAACATAATGCCTTAGACCTTCATTGGGCAGAAAAGTCTTAATAACTTTTGAACCACTGCAGCTTGGAGTAAAAAATACAAATGTGTTTGTCCATTTTCCTTGCTTTTAACTTGCTGCACCTGTAGCAATTTTTACTGAATCGCTTTGAAGTTTTGCACAATTGTAGACCTCATCACATAGATCAAGGATGACAAGCTTCATCTCATTAGCTCAATAGATGTAATTTTTATAAGCTACAGAATATTGAGCTTATAATGGTGACTCACCTTAAGTAAAGGGGCACTCCCTTTAATTACTATTGTTACTGGTGACAGTCTTATAAAAACAATTATCATTCATCAACATTATCAAACTATTAATGCGTGTCAGTAATCTTGACTGTTAGATTTCACTTTTCCTCCAAGGACCTCAGGATGACATGTAGTTGCTGTCTCCCTTCAATTTGATCCCTCCACTATTCTCTCACAACAGCTCTGAGCTAGAGTCTTACCTAGGGTATCTTTTATGTATCATCAAAAAAAGAGGACAGATTTGCATAAAACTTGCCTCTGTGTGTATAAATTATTACTCTAAATGCAAATACAACATATTTAACCATAGTTGGGAAGATTATGACCCGTGTAACTGCTGTCCAGAACTTTGTAGATGGGCAGGTTCAAGGTTTCTGTTCTCCCTTAAGATTTTTTAAGCTTTAATCATGTTTGGGCAGGACAGCCTTTCAAATGAAAGGTCAGTCCTCTGAGGATGCCTTAAAATAGAGTCTGTCCTCTAGAAAGCAGGACATATGGCCACCCCACTTATGACACCTTAAAGACTAACCAATTTGCATAAGTTCTGAGGCATTGGCAATCTCAATACCAGGAGTATCCCCAACAGATATCTTATCTATTTGGCTCAACATTTTAGTGATGAATGAATATGCAGGCTTTTGGTGCTCAGAAGTCTGTATTTTCCCCCCATCAAAGCAAGCTAATTCAATTCAAAAAAATATTTTCCCTACTATGCTGGTAACTTAATCTCTTAGACAGTCATGTAAATAATGTTACTGTATGCCTTGCCTAAACTGCAAGATGACCCACTTTCCCTGTTTTGCCTTTATGGGGAATAGAAAAACTGGACCATGTGTCATGCAGGGCTGGATTGAGCCTAGTAAAACTGTAACCCAGAAGGCGCACTTATCTGTTAGTTTACAAACAATTTTTTTTATAACTCCAGTTATGCAAAATGTAAACAAAAACCTGCAGCCTTTTCATATCTCCTGCCTTCATGGGACCACAGAGGAGAAAACGCTGTGCTACAGTACTCTTGTGGATAGGTTGCTGGAATTCCAATTTTTATTCAGCCATTGACTCTGAGTGGTCTTGGTGAAGTTTGGTCAGCCAGGGTGCTCGTGTTTGTGAAAGATATAAGGGAATATTCTTACCTGCCTCGATCCATAAAATAGGGCAGGATCTAAATTTACAGGATAGGACAGTCAAGCTATTGTTGAGTGCTTCTCAACTTTTGATGTTTGGGGTGTGGTGTGGGACGTGCCATAAGGCTTTAATTGCCTGGAACTATGATATTTTTATGATTGGTCATTGTCTTTTTCTTCTTTGAGTTTCTGTCATTTGGGATTAAAAGACATTAATATAGCAACTAAACGACCTCTACGTTTTGCTGCACAACAAGAGCTGCTTTTTCCTCCTGCAGTACTACAAATGAAAGGTGAGTGTTACGTTTGTCTTGAAGTGGGCAAGTGTGGTTAAGAAAACCTATAATTTTGCCTTCTCTGAAATTGTCCCTATAATGACAAAAAATATTGAATCATTGCACTGTTTGGTCCCACATCTGCTCTTGTTGAATATGCATGTCAGTAGTGAAGTCAGCTGCACTACTTCCAAATATAAAGTGCATGCATACTTACTCCTATCTTTGAACCTCGCGATCTGGCTCGCCCATGTTTTGTTAGAGTCGACCTTTGGCAAGTCATGAAAATAAAGGGATTGAGTTTCTCGTCTTTTCTGTGTCCTTTTGTGCTCTTTTCCACTACTTGTTCCAACATCAGGCACCAGAGGAGAAGCATCTCCAGAAGGTTCTGAGCATGTGATGGGTTGATTTAGTATAGTTATTTACGCAGTCTAAAAGCATATAGCTATTAAGTATTATTTCATATTGTTTTGTTTTTGATATTACTGTATTTATTTGGTATGTTATTGTTAGCAGTTTCACATTTTTTTTTAGGAAGGAAAAGAAGGGTACAAACATAAAAATGAAAAATAGAATGAATGGGAATCTTGTAGTGGTATTTGGAGCTCAGAGGGGGTGAATGCCTTTTTTTCTTTTTCCATCCTCCTGGCTGCCAGTCCCAAACCCTTTATTGCTGTATATTGGGTTGAAGTTTCTGCAGAAGGGGATATGTGTCCTATTTCCTTTTCTCCTTCATGAAACTTAATTGTATAATGCGGGGAGGGGAGTTCTTTAATCTTATAGCAAGTATTCCCCCAACCCTTGTCTCCATTTTCAGGGTACTTACTTATACTGTTTGGGACTTAGGCACACCAATTACTCCCCCCCCCCACCACTGGATGCTCACCATTCTGTGTAATTTTAAACATTTTTAAAATTGCCATTCCCATGCTAAAGCTAAAGACTCAAGCGCATTAAACTTAAATGGACTGTTGCCATAAGCGGTGTTGGCAGTAGCAATTGGGTGATTTATATGTTGTTTTATTTGTTGGCTAATAACAGCAAAACTGTTTATTACGTGAAAGCTCTAGAGCCTGCTTCTGTTTCTAGAAAATGTCATTCCTCCTGAAATGTACATTTTGTCAAATTAACTTAATCCCCAGGACATAACTGCTACAGTGTGTAATGAATAGCAGCATACTTGTATAATGTATATATATAAATTGCTTCATAGGGGATATTAGATCTAAATAGTAGCTGCTTCTTTGCTTTGTGGGATATCTGTTATTTGATACTGCCTGCTCAGTAGAGAAATCTGGCAATGATCTCTCAAAGCCTCTTAGCCATGATAGCTAAATGGAACCTCCATGTTCAGAGATAGTGTGCCTCTTGAGTACTCAGTGTGCCTCTGGAGTACCAGATGGAAATGCCATTGCTTTCATGTCCTGTTTGTGAGCATCAAAAAGCATCTGGTTGGTCCTGGTGGAAACAGAATGATGGATTAGGTCATATGATCCAGCAAAGCTCTACGTACCTTGTTTATATTTTATGGAGGTTGGATCCAAATTAGGCTATACTCATATTTTAATTGATATTTTTTTATTTCAGTGAGGTCTATGTTTATTCAGACACAGGACACTCCAAATCCAAACAGCTTGAAATTTATCCCAGGAAAACCAGTCCTGGAGTCCAGAACTATAGAATTCACCTCTCCAGTTTCCACATATTGCTCACCTTTAGCAAGGTTTGTTGTTTGTAATTTGTGTGCCAGTGGTTTGGATATATGCCCAGAACAAGTTGTCTGCAATGATATTTACTTGGGACAAACTACATATTGCACTGCAGCTGCATGTAATGAAACCCTGAGGGCATTTTATCCCTTGCAGAGCATTCTTGGGAGGGTGATTTGCATCAGAGAAGAGATGGGAGGGAAGGAAGTGCTTAATTGTTTCTTTGTCTTGTTTCCCCCTTGAAACATTATCTCTCCCAATTATTTTTACCCCTGCCAGTGTTCTGGACCCATCTGTACCCCGCAAAAATAGCATGGGATGCTGTGAGGTTTGGGATGATTTTTCAGGGGAAAGGTGAGCACTTCCCTGCCGCCTTTCCTTCTCCAGTGTAAAAAACCCTAAAACCTTCCTCAGGATCCTTTGCAAGGGAGAAGGGGCTATGGGGCCTTTGTTACCTGCAGCTTCAATGCAGTGTGTAGCTTACCTGTTACATACAATGAACTCAGTTCTAGATCTCCCTGTACTGATGTGTCTGTGGCGGGGGTCATTTGCATGGTTATAAGACACATAGGGATTGTGCGTATAAAGAGCTACTCCAGCATAGTGCTGTAGCAGTGTCACGATCGGTCAGAGTACATCAGTCTTGCAAATTAGCCCACAAAAATGTTGCCTAGCTTGTCTGTCTGCATACATGATACGTCAGCTTTTGCTGGATATGCCTGAAGGTGATTCAGATCTGACTATTTTATGATCCTGGATTAAGTAGAAACTAAGATTTTATGGAGAGGGTTCTGATGTGCCCCGATGTGTCTGACAACCCAATCCCATGCATATTTACATGGAAGTAAGTTGCACTGAGTTCAGGCGCATGTGTCACAATGAGCAGAAGTTGGAAGATGGCCTTCATTTTTCAGAGTTTTGTTTTTCTTTTCTTTTATTGTTTGATAGACAGCTCTTCAGGATTGAAGGAGTTAAAAGCATCTTCTTTGGGACAGATTTCATCACAGTCACAAAGGTAAGCCTAAAGTGAGTTTTTAATGCTCTAAATATGTCTGTAGGGAGTGATAAGGAAGTGCACTCCGTTCCCAAATTGTTTAGTGTGTGCTGGGAAGCTCTCCTTAAAATGTTCTAAAAATAGAAGAGACAGAAGATTTGTGTCAGTTTTTAAGCATGATATGTAGTACCAGAAATTGTGGGAGGAGTTAATGGAGCCTCTCATTTTGTCTCACTTTACACATCAAGCCACATCATATTTTGCATTTAGAACCCATATCATAGTTTGAGTTTTCAAAATACAAACTAAACTAGAGCTGCTTGTCTATTTTAATTTCCCATCTTTTCAGCTTCAGAAATTCTCTCCTGTCTCAATGATACAGCTGCCTCTAGAGGCAGAGCATTAACTGTAACTATTGTTTGCCAGTTCAGACATCACATCAAACAATAATCATCATAAACCATGGTTTGCTGTTCAGCAGACCGTGGTTTCTAATTTTTGTTTGCCAGTTCAGAGATTGCACAAAATCATAGTTAAGCTTTTTTGATTTGGTGCAATGTCTGAACTGAACCTACGAGGATAACTAATTTGCTATAACTGCACATCAAGTTTCAGAATGAATAGGCTTTGGTTGCCAAGTGGCAAAAATATCTAAATTCTAACTCTCCTGTAGCATTTATATGGAGTTAATGGTTGAAGACCATCCGTTTCAACAAACCTTAACTGAAGCAGTTGCATTCCATAGCATTACAGCTTCGGTTCATAAAGATTCTCCAATGGAACATTAAAATGGGAACTGCTTCAATATATAAATTCATCTGTCTTGAGAAGCAATGTATATATAAAAAAATGACCACATGTAAGACTTCTTTTCTACCCTAGGCTGATGACCGTTACCCAGAGGACCTTCTCTTCTGCCGCTCCCAGACTGTGGAATGGCCTGCCGGAGGAGAGTCGTCAACTTAGTAGCCTCTTTGACTTTAAGAAAGCCATAAAGACCGATCTCTTCTGGCAGGCCTATCCAGTCAAATTTTAAGAGTTTTATTGGTATTTTAATAATGTACTAGTTTTATGTGCTTTTAATAAGTTTTATGTATTTTATATTTGATGTTGAATTTTTAACATTGAAACATGCTGTTTTCATATTTATTTCAAACGTGGTTCACAGGCTAAAAAAACCCAATTAAATAAACCACCACCAACAACAATAATGAAAGGTACAGCAACAGAATAAGGGCCAGAAAAGAATGCAGCTAATTTTGAAAGGACAACCTGAGAAACTGCCTTTTTCCATGTTATGGTCACTGAGATCCAGTCTGGTTGCTACCTTAAATATATTTTCTGTGTTGTCAAGGGCACAAAAAGAAGTTCCTTGGATGACGTTTTCTCCTCTTGCTGTTCTGTATTTTAACTTGACCCAACCCTTCAAGTTTGCCTGCATTATAATTATCTTCCGTTTCTAGTGTCTGATAGAGATTGCTAGGCAGCAACGTGAAGAAGAGCACATTACCATAGGATCAGGCAGACAAAAGGAAGTAATTCTTCACAAAGGTCATAACTGTAGAGTTCATTAAATTCTTTTTTTATTCTTATTAGCCATAGTTATGAAATATGGAGGTTCCATGTGTAGTTTCATAGATCCTAAAGACAAATAGGAGGACTGTTCACCATCCTTTGCTTATGAGCTTCCCAGGGGCATATGGCTAGTGAGTATTAGAGAATGATCCAGCAAGACTATTCATGTGTACTTGTGCTTTTCTTGAAATCTTCATAGGAAAATGAGGATGTGGACTGGAACTTAATAAAGCCAGATATTTATGCAACTATTATGGATTTCTATGCTTCTGGCTTGCCTGTCATTACTGAAGAGGCACCTCGTTCAGAAACAGGTAAATGCTGATATTTCAAAATTCATGGTTTATCAATTGCTATTAGCCATGATGGCTTGATGGAATCTCAGTGTTCAGGCACAGTGTACCTCTGAGTATTAGATGATGCTGACAGATAACAGTGGAAAGACATCACCTTGATGCCCTGCTTGTGGGCTTCCAGAGGCATTTGTCTGGGCATTGTTAGAGATGCTGTGTTGAACTAGCTAAATCAGCCTTCCTCATCCTGGTGCCCTCCAGATGTTTTGGACTATAACTCCCAGCCTCCCCAGCCAGCATGACCATTGGGAAAGGATGGACTAGATGGATCTTTGGTTTGACACAGCAGAGTGGTTCATGCGTTCTTCACAAGTAGCCCTTGTGAGGTCTTTGCAGCTCTGATAGGCTGGGACTCTCAGGGGTACACTCTTGGGATCTTGTTGCTCCCTCTGTTGTTTTACACTTGTGTTCGCTTTATTTGCTGCACTGTTTTTCTCATTTCCAAGATTTGGGTTTTTGAGGAATGTTTGGTCTGGGAGGGCGAGCAGCTTCCTGCTTTGGAGGAATAGATGGGAGTTCTGAATCAAAATTGCCCCTCCATCCACCCCCACCTGAAGCACAGGTCAGAGCGAGACGGCAGGACTTGAGTCTACTCCTTCCCTCCCTTCCGAGCATTGCTCTGTTGAGCCTCATTTTAGTTTTGGACCTCACAAATTTTTACTGATGCATTGTCATTTTTAAGAATAATGTGGAAAACCAGTATGAATCATTTTTACAATTATTCTATGATTATTCTAAGATAAAACATAGGTCATTATTTCTGTCTTGCATAAACCACTCAAGCTCCATCTGAAGACGACGATGAAGTTGTATTAATGATCAAAGAGTTGCTGGATACTAGAATAAGGTACAACTCTTCCTACTATACATCTGGAAGAAGTTAGCTCAATAAAGGTGGCAAAATTCTAAAGTATAATTCAAACGATAGTCGGTTTGGTGCACTGACAGCTGGCACCACTTTGGAAGTTGTCTATGAAACAGCTTTTGTTCAGCGTGTGATCCTGGTTCATCAGGCTCTGAAGTGGATAGTGTTGCCACCCCGTCTTCACCATGAGTTTTTTCAGTCTTTTGGAAGAAGTCTGTGATCTAAAAACACATTTAAAAAGCAATGACAGTAAATATGTCTAAAATGGGAGAAAAGTTTATGAGTTAGAAATGTTAGTGGAATTAATCCCTGCTCTTATAAATAGGTTTTTTTATTCCAAGGCCAAATAATTTGTGTTAAAATAGCTTGTTCTCTAACATTCGCGAGAAGGACAATGTCTTTACAGTTGTACATTTACATTTTGATACTTATGTCAGTATTCACACTGAAACATTTTAGTGTATGCTGGTTCTACAAACAGTGTGTCCATTGTTTCTTTTGTAAATATCGGAAAGTTTATTGGAAAGTGAAAAGGCCAATATAAGTAGGAAATGAAGCTGCTGATTTTCACTGCAGTATAGATGCAGTTTGTTCTCAAATGTGTACCGGAGCTCTGAACTGGATGAATGAGTTCGTCACCTCCTGAAAGTGGAGATGATTTGTTAGGAACTAGTTGGTGATGGTGGTGGCTGTAACGAATAAAGATGAGCAGCCCCAGATTAATTCATCAGGAATGCAAACTTATATAAAGAAGTTCTGTAGAAAAATCACAGGCCTTTTCAGTGTGGTGGAGCATTGCCATATAGCAGTTCCCATCAGCCCTAGCTAGTGTATAGCCAGTGATGCGGGATGATGGGAATTGTAGGTCAGAACACCTGGAGGCCCACGTGTCCCCCCCTCCCCTTGGCTGTAGAGAGATAATTGTGCTGTTGTTCACGGCAAAAAGAAGTGGGTTGGATAGAAGTTGCTCCCTCTGAGATTCAGTCCCTGTAATACCAGGCCAGTTTTTGATAAGACCCAACATAGAATTGTATGGGGAAGGACGTTATATCTTGCCCTGATTGTACAGGGAGACTAGTGGAAAGGATATAATATGGTAGTTAAAAGCATACCTTTGGGATGATTTAATAAATGTTGCTGTAAAAGCAGAAGATAAGGAAACACTGAAGTATATCTGTGACAATGGATAGCACTCACAAACCAGCTGAGTAAAAATTGCCTGTAATAAGCAATTGTTTCTCAGTTGTAGAAATTAAGCCAAAGTATTTTAAACCCCACGGATTTCTAGTTTTTTCAGTGCTATTTCATCTGTTGTGACATTTCAGAAGTCTGGGATTGAAGGGGACCGGAAACAGCAAGGAATACAGTGTTCTATTTAGCTTCTCACCATCACCACGCAGCTTGACTAGACAAAATAAATGTCGCAGAACTAGGCAAATGTACGCAAAGCTACTGAATTTGCATAATTTGTTTCACAGTTGCAGAAGTCAGCTCTTACGGCATAGGATAAGGGTTACTGTGGCAGTGAACTTGCACTTCAAACAGGCAGAATGTACACAGCTCTGGCTCAAATGTTCTAGGGAAAAAGTGCTAATGGAAGTGAATTTGAAGGAGGAGATGTACTCCAGGAGACAGACTGTTTGTTCCCTGGAACAAGCAATACCTCAATAGAAGGTACAGAGGTGGGAGTTGAAGAAGAGGAGGGTGCAAAGTGGTGTGTTTTGTAGATGCAATTCAAATATTAGAGCATTTGCTTCTTCCACTAACAATTTGTCCATCATATATATGACTCAATGTTCCTCAGGCCAACAGTCCAGGAAGATGGTGGAGATGTCATATTTAAGGGTTTTGAAGATGGGATTGTACAGTTAAAACTGCAAGGTTCGTGCACAAGCTGTCCCAGTTCCATCATAACCTTGAAGAATGGGATACAAAACATGCTGCAGTTCTATATTCCAGAAGTAGAAAGTGTGGAACAGGTAAGCACAATTCAGGGGGCATAAAACAGTTCTTTCTATGGATAGAGTTTCTTCTCCAGACCTCAAATATCTCTGTACAAGCAGGTTTGTAAAATCAGATTTGGACACTTCAAATCTATTATTATTATTTATTTATATCCATAGTACTTATACACTGCTGAATATTTTTTTAAAATCTCCAAGCGGTTCAGGCATAAATTATAAAAAACACACATTTAAATACACCATTAAAAACAATTTCAAACTACAACAATATTACAGAACAACACAAAGATGGAACAGCACATGATTAGTTGCAATTATTTATAAGGCAGAAAAAGCCTGGATGAACAAGTGCATTTTCAGGAGGCATTTGAAATATGCCACATTTTCTGCCTTCTGAATTGCAGGGGGGAGTTTCCAGAGGGGAGGGCACCACCACCAAGAAGGCCCGCCTTCGAGATATTACATGGCAACGCGCTGTTGGTCGCAGAATGATGAACAAGGCCTCCTCACAACAACTTAAAAGTTGACTGGGCGTATATAGGAGAAGGTGGTCTGCCAGATATCCTGGTCCCAAGTTGTAAGGGCTATGTACGTGAACCACTGAGGGATTTCAATATACTCAGCAGTATATAAATACCACAAATAAACAACATAACCTTGAACATAGCTAATAGGTAGGCAGTACAGCAATGTGAACATAGCTGCGTGTCCCACTGAGCACCCTGGCTGCTGCATTCTTCATTTTAAGAAGTATAAAAGGGTCATATAGAAGGAACAACATTGTGTAAAACAGATCATCTCTGGCAGTGGACTCAAGTGGGATCTGTGGTAAAATGTACCCTTTCCTCACTTCCTAGCAAGAGTGCTCACGTCCAGGGTTCCTGGGTGCCATGCCCTGCTCCAGGATATTCCTCCCATTCCTTTTTTTTCCTGTGCTCAGTCCTCATTGGGCTGTTTCTCTGTGCTCATTCAAGTTTTATTTCTTCAGATTTGCTTCCGTTTCTCAGTGGCCTCACTTTCACTATATAGTTGTTGGCACTCATTGTCTCGGTTCACAATTAGAGGGAATCGAAGTTGAAGAAAGGGGGGGCTAGGAATTACCTGGCCTGAAGCAGGGATGGGCAATCTTTTTGAGATCAAGCGCTGCATTTCCTCGGGGGGAGTGGCTGGGACCCACACAGTGGTATGGCCTGGGCCAAATCATATTTTCTCTTCCCTTCATTCATCCACCATCCAATCTTCCATTCTCTGTCTGCCACGCACACATTTATACACTATTTCAGGGAAGTAGGTTTCATGTAGCCTCGAAAGCCCTCTCCCTCTCATCCTCTTTTACATGGATGCATGCACTCACATCCATCTACATTACACCAATCCTAAAAACTCTTCACTGGCTGCCAATTAGTTTCTGGACGAAGTATAAAGTGTTGGTTATTACCTTTAAAGTAGGGGTGTGCACGGACCCCCCGGATCGGATCGGGACCCGGATCGGGACCTCCAATTTTGTCCCGGACCGGTTCGGACAAAATCGGAGGCCCCCCGGACCGGATCGAGTCCGATCCCGACCCAAAAATCGTACATTTTTGGATCGGCCGCCATTTTTTTCCCCATAGACTTGCATTGCAATGCAAGTCTATGAGGAAAAAATGGCGGCGGGTGGGTAAGGGGGGGCCTAACTCCCTCCCCCCCCCCGGGGCCGTCCGCTGTGGACGGCCCCGGCAGGTAAACCCCCTCCCCCGCGCTCCCTACCCCCCCTGGGGCCGCCCGCTTCCATCCGCTGGCGCCCGCGGGCGCCAGCGGATAGAAGCGGACGGCTCCGGGGGGGGGGGGGTAAGCCCCCTTCCCCGCCACTGCTTACCTTCTCGGCCCGTCCGGCGCCGGCGGCTACTACCAGCGGGCTCCGCGGCCTACTCTCGAGTAGCGCGCCGGGTGATGACATCACCCGGCGCGCCACCCTGGAGCAGGCCGCGGAGCCTGCTGGTAGTAGTAGGCGCCGGCGCCGGACGGGAGCCGCCGGGCCGGGCAGGTAAGGGCCCCCCTCCCCCCTCCGCGCGCCCCCTCCTCCCCTCCACGCACCCCCTCCTTACCTTCCCGGCCCGGCGGCTCCCGTCCAGCGCCGGCGCCTACTACTTCCAGCAGGCTCCGCGGCCTGCTCTAGAGTAGCGCGCCGGGTGATGACATCACCCGGCGCGCCACCCTAGAGCAGGCCGCGGAGCCTGCTGGGAGTAGTAGGCGCCGGCGCCGGACGGGAGCCGCCGGGCAGGTAAGGGCCCCCCTCCCCCCTCCTCCCTCCGCGCGCCCCCTCCTCCCCTCCACGCACCCCCTCCTTACCTTCCCGGCCCGGCGGCTCCCGTCCGGCGCCGGCGCCTACTACTTCCAGCAGGCTCCGCGGCCTGCTCTAGAGTAGCGCGCCGGGTGATGACATCACCCGGCGCGCCACCCTAGAGCAGGCCGCGGAGCCTGCTGGGAGTAGTAGGCGCCGGCGCCGGACGGGAGCCGCCGGGCCGGGCAGGTAAGGGCCCCCCTCCCCCCTCCCCCCTCCGCGCGCCCCCTCCTCCCCTCCACGCACCCCCTCCTTACCTTCCCGGCCCGGTGGCTCCCGTCCGGCGCCGGCGCCTACTACTACCAGCAGGCTCCGCGGCCTGCTCTAGAGTAGCGCGCCGGGTGATGACATCACCCGGCGCGCCACCCTAGAGCAGGCCGCGGAGCCTGCTAGTAGTAGTAGGCGCCGGCGCCGGACGGGAGCCACCGGGCCGAGAAGGTAAGTGCCCCCCTCCTCCCCCCCCCCGCTGTCCACTTTCATCGGCAGGCGCCCGCTGGCGCCCGCCAATGGAAGCGGCGGTGGGCGCCAGTGGGCGCCCGCCGATCCGCCGATCCGCCGAACCGGTTCGGAGCTTTTTCGGACCGGTTCGGATTGGATCGGCCGATCCAGCTGCGGGATCGGAAATCGGATAATTTATCCGATTTCCCACTGGACCGGACTCGGATCGTGGATCGGGTCCGATCCAGTGCACATCCCTACTTTAAAGCCCTACATGGTTTGGGTCCAGGTTACCTGCGGGATCACCTTCTCCCGTATAATCCGACCCGCACGCTCAGGTCCTCTGGGAAGAATTTACTCCAGTCAGCCAGAACTAGGCTGACGAGTGTTACCCAGAGGACCTTTTCTTCTTCTGCTCCCAGACTGTGGAATGGCCTGATGGGGGACATTCGACAACTTAGCAGTCTTCTTGAATTTAAAAGACCTGTGAAGACTGATCTCTTCCAGCAGGCCTACCTAGTTGAACTTTAAGATGTTTTTAATAATGTATTAGTTTTATTTGTTTTTAATGTTTTATCTATTTTATGGTCCTTGTATTTATATTTATTGTTGTTCCCCGCCTGGATCCAGAGGGAGAGGCATAAATATAATAATAATAATAATAATAATAATAATAATTATTATTATTATTATTATTATTATTATTATTATTATCAACACATTCCCCACCCCATTCACATCCTCCCATTCCCATTTCCCCCCTCCCTTCACCTTGTTCAAATACTATCTCCAATTCACACATTTGCCCTCCACTTAATTTTCCCTTCCTTGCTGGGTCAGGCAGAAAGCTTCTTTTTTCTCCCTATCTAGCAAGCAAGCAAAATGAGCTGCTAGTGGCGAAACAACATGTTCCGTTTCTTCACCAGAAGCCTGTTTTCCTTGCATGCTGAGTCAGGAAGAAGAGGCTTTTTTTCCCACTCCAGCCTGCAAGGAAAAGCAGCGGGGAGGCAACAAAATCCGGCAGTGCAGAGGTGGGTCGGTCACCTGTCGCATGCTCTGCACTGAAGGTTTCCCGGGGCTGTGCACATGTGGCCTAGGAAAAGGAAGAATTAAGACTTGCTTGCAGTATGGGAGTGGGGCAGACCAGGGAGGTTTAAAAGACGACTCACCTACACAGATCTCAAGAGAACCTTGTGAATTTTGACGCCCTGTATTTGTGTGCGTGTTCCTATTTTTGGAAACAAGCACGGCTCGTGCCTTAGCATTAGTTGTCTTTCAGGTTGTTGATAACGATGAAGAAAAAGAAGCAAACTCAACCTGAAGCTGGGAAAGCTTTGGACTTCGTCTGAACTTGCTACTCGCTGCAGAAAAAAGCCCTCAGCTTTTCATCACCACTTTTCCTGCATAATTCTCAATGGAGCTGTTTTCATTTCTCCTTCACGATTCCAAGGAAACAATTGAAAAGTATTCTTTAAAGAAGGATTGCCAATTTCATAAAATGTTTTCCCTCTCCTATAGATTTGGGTAGCTTCTACAGTGACCTACATATTCTGGACAATGCAGTGATAAATTATTGATTTGTTATTTAGAGCACTTCCTGTTACTTAAGCTAAGAGCTAAACAAATCCAGCTATCATTCATTGATGTTATTTTGAGTCCTATTGTCAATGCATGTGTATCTTGCTCCTATTAAATACAAAACACTGTTGAACAGAACCTCCCTTTTCTCAGAATAACCAGGTTTAATATTAATTCTGCTCTGATTATGATTTTACGCTTGGTTGTACAGTTTTCATTTTTTTAAAACTACTGTTGATCCAATGAAGCATAATTGAGTAATTATTTCTATTATTTTACTCGCATAGATGGGGAGTACTCAAGTGGCCCCAGCGCATGTGCCATAACCTTCCGACTTAGTTTCTTGTTTTCAACCATGTGAACAGACGTCTGGCCATCCCTTAGTCTCTGTAGATGACTTGGAGCAGTGCTCTCCTTTCTGGGTGGTTAGTGGGTTATTGTGATTACCACAGTGAATCCATTATTAGAGCCCTTGGAAGCTGTGATGAGTTTACAAGACACTTCAAAGATAAAACTGCCCACCTTCATGCTGACTTGAACTTGGATTGCAGGTCTGTTGCAGCTTTTTCGATTCTCGCCTTCTTTAACTTGTTTGTTGGTATAGCCCTTACAAAAGTGTGGCTTGTTCCAAGTTCCTGGAAGAGAACTATATTTAGTTTTACTTTTCACTGCCTCCGAGAAAGCCACATTGCCTGACGCAATCAGCAAACATAACTTTTTAAAGAGCATTCCTTTTCTTTACAAGAAAAAGGTACAGCGTCATGAACAAGATAGCTTGGTACTTGAGAATTACTTCAGAAATTCAATACTTCCCAAGGTAAGTGGAAGATTGTATTTAGATTTTCCAAGGGGGTTAGTAAAGGGGGTATCTGAAACAGGCTAATTCTGAGTTAACAAACTGGGTTACCTGTTGTTAGGGCTATCTTAATTCTCAGGAATTGTCTATATGTGAGCAAAACAATGTGAACAGCAACTCAGGTTCACTCGAATTTTGTGGCTATGAGGCGGTATCCAAATACATGACTTGCATGTGAACAAAGCAGCCCAAAGTAATGGGTGAAGATGGGAGTCCTGAATTATAATAAAAGTCTGTACTGAGGCTGGTATGTTTCACTCTCTCTGTCCATGTAGACATTCAAAAGAAATAGCATAGTAATCTGAGAATCTAAACTAGGTTCACAGGTGCTGATCTTACTGCTCCAAGAATCCTGTCCACGTCATTGGGTTGTACAAATTGAAAATATCCATAACAACAAGCCAAGCAACAGGATACACTCACTAGCACTGCACTAACTATGGTATCCAACAGAATCAATTCGAGTTAATTTCATCCAATGAATTAGTCATGATAGCCAACCGAGCGAGCCAAGATGTAGCAGCCCTCAAATTACATGGAACAACTCTGCTGGATGGCTCTGCACAGGTACTTTGCTATCATCAGTGCCATAGAGTGAGCCCTAATGTGCTGTAGCCTTTATTCAGTCAGACTTCCACGTCCCACGACAGCCACTCCCCAGAAAAATGAGGGTAATCTGGCTCCACGAAGCAGGATAGAACACTTGAAGGTAATCAACTGCATAGTCTATTTCTCTGTTCCAGAGATCAGAGATTTAACAGAATTGCTTTCAGATGGAAAGGAAGGAAAATTCCCAGGACCTAGCAAGAAACCATTCATTAGCCACCCAAGGCAGACCCATTTGAATGGGCCCCTCAGAAATTAAAAAGTCTTAGTAAGTCTAAACTCTACCAGATATGAAATCCTAGTAAGCCTAAATTCAGCTCTCCACTCCAGATCACCATTATCCCATGCAATACACAATATAAACCAGTGTATGTCCAGCTGAATGAGTGGGGGAGAAACTTTTTGGGACAAACTCAATGAAGGCCCATAAGATCCTAAGCCACTCTGGACAGGCCAGTCTCAATAAGAATGCTGAATTTTCCCAGAACAGTGTCTGACACCTCCCAACACGACCCCAAGACTACATCGGCTAGTCCTGCCAGGGAGATTGTTGGCAGCAGGATGGGTGGTACACCAACTGAATCTCAATTCAGTCCCAGGAATCCATCTGAAACTGGGAAAAGTCTTGGATGGGGCATTTGGTTAGGGGGACAGAATCACGATATACCTCTGCGACTCTGTCTCCTTCCCTGCTCCCAGAGTCTGGCCTATTGCTGCATGGAGACCCCTGGCAGAGAAAGCTGGGAAAGACTCAAGTGAGCCACTTCATCCAGCCAAGCTTCCATAACATGTGCTGCCAGGTTGGCATGCTCATCCAAGACCAAGTCTCAGATGGCAGCTGTCTTCCCATTCAACCAACCTGGCAGGACTTTTTTACCACCAGGGAACTGTCACCAGAGCAACTAGGACCCGTTCGTTGAGAGATGGTTCTGAAGGAAGCAGTGGGGGGGGGGGGGGGTACAAGACACAATCAGACTCCCCCTGGAGAGGTCAGGCTGTGTCTCCCGGCCATGTTTCCTTCACCCCACCTTCCTTGGCCACTCCCTTCCCCTGGGAAGGCCCAGCTGCTCTTCACTTCCTCATGACGCACATACATCCACTTCTTTCACAATACAGCAGACAAAGTTCATATACAGAACAGCAATCTAAAAATAATCTCTTTTCAGGTGGGGAACAAGTTCCCAATTGCTCAATAAGGAACATCCTCCATCTCTCCCAAATCCCAGGAAGCCTTTTGCCTCAACCTGCATCTTATAATATGGAATATACCACTCATTGGCCCACCCTTTAATATCTGATGGAATGCCTTTCCCAACATGAACATACCCAAACACTACACTCAACATCTAAGGTCTTCCTCCAAGTGCCTACTCTGAGGAAAGCTCGGAGGTCAGCAACAAGGGAGAGGGCCTTCACTGTGGTGGCCCTCCAATTGTGGAACAATCTCCCCGACGAGGCCCGCCTGGCGCCAACATTGGTATCTTTTCGACGCCAGGTCAAGTCTTTCCTCTTCTCTCAGGTATTTAGCAATATGTGATAAGCCTGGGTCTGTTTTGTTTTTGAGGCTTATAGCTTTTTAAGTTGTTATTGTGGTTTTAAATGTATGTGTATCTTGTATTTTTTTTTTTAATTTTTTTTTTATACCGCCCTATAGCCGAAGCTCTCTGGGCGGTTCACAAAAATTAAAACCATAAAATTTTAAAAATATAAAACAAGCCACAATCCAAAAACAACAAATAACATACAATCTAAAAACACAACCAAAATAAAACCAGAATAAAACCAGCAGCAGGAATGAATACAGATTAAAATACAAATTTAAAACAGCAAGGATTAAAATTGAGTTAATTTAACTGTTAAAATACTGGGAGAATAAAAAGGTCTTCACTTGGCGACGAAAAGAGTACAAAGTAGGCGCCAGGCGAACCTCTCTGGGGAGCTCATTCCACAGCCGGGGTGCCACAGCGGAGAAAGCCCTCCTCCTAGTGGCCACCTGCCTCACTTCCTTTGGCAGGGGCTCACAGAGAAGGATCCTGTAGATGATCTTAGGGTCCGGGCAGGTACATATGGGAGGAGGCGTTCCTTTAGATAACCTGGCCCCAAGCCGTTTAGGGCTTTAAATGTTAGTACCAGCACTTTGAATTGGACCCGGACCTGGATCGGCAGCCAGTGAAGTTGGAAAAGGACTGGCGTAATATGGTCTCGTTGGCCAGTCCCCGTTAACAATCTGGCTGCCCTGTTTTGTACCAGCTGAAGTTTCCGGACCATTTTCAAAGGCAGCCCCACATATAACGCATTGCAGTAATCCAAACGAGAGGTTATGAGAGCATGGATAACTGTAGCTAGGCTATCTCTGTCCAGATAAGGGCGCAGTTGGTATATCAGCCTAAGCTGGTAAAAGGTGCTCTTTGCCACCGAGTTCACCTGTGCCTCAAGCGACAATTCTGGATCCAAGAGCACCCCCAAACTACGGACCCGATCCTTTAGGGGGAGTGCAACCCCCTCCAGAACAGGGTGAACATCACCTCGCCGGACAGATGAACCACCCGCTAACAGTACCTCCGTCTTGTCTGGATTGAGTCTCAGTTTGTTAGCCCTCATCCAGTCCATTACCGTGCCCAGGCACTGATTCAGAACAACCACTGCCTCACCTGGGTTTGTTGAAAAGGAGAGGTAGAGCTGGGTGTCATCCGCATATTGGTGACATATCAGCCCACATCTCCGGATAACCTCTCCCAGCGGCTTCATGTATATGTTAAATAGCATAGGGGATAAAATAGAGCCCTGTGGAACCCCATGGCTTAAATGCCACGGCACAGAGCAATAATCCCCCAGCACCACCTTCTGAAAACGGCCATCCAAGTAGGAGCGGAACCACTGCAGCGCAGTGCCTCCAACTCCCAGCCCAGACAACCTATCCAGAAGGATACCGTGGTGGATGGTATCGAAAGCCGCTGAGAGGTCCAAGAGAACCAACAGGGTCGCACTCCCCGTCCCTCTCCTGGGAAAGGTCATCCCACAGGGCGACCAAGGCAGTTTCTGTTCCAAAACCAGGCCTGAAACCCGATTGAAATAGATCTAGATAATCCGTTTCATTCAAGAGTGTCTGGAGTTGTCCTGCAACCACCCGCTCAAGCACCTTGCCCAGGAAAGGAATGTTCGCCACCGGCCTATAGTTGTTCACATCTTCCAGGTCCAGGTTAGGCTTTTTCAGGAGTGGTCTGATTACCGCCTCTTTTAACGAGGCTGGCACCACTCCCTCTCTCAAGGAGGCATTTACAACCTCCTGGACCCAGCCGGCGGTCCCATCCTTATTTGATGTAATTAGCCACGACGGGAAGGGTCAAGCACACAAGTGGTCGACCGGACTTGGCCAAGCACCAAGTTTTAATTTTTGTATATTGTTTTTAATTTTTTTAATTTTATGTAAACCACCGAGAGAGCTTTGGCTATGGGGCAGTATACAAAAGCAATAAAAATAAGGTAAAAATTAGGGCTAGGTTTTCAGATGTCCTGGCCAACGGGTGGGGCAAAGCTCTTTGAGCATCTTAGATACAGTGAAACATGTAATCAATAGGTCTGGGAGCATTGCTTGATGGGAATTGTAGTATGATAGAGGAAACAGGAAGAACTGGAAATAGGAGGAATGAAGATTGCCTGGTCTCAGATGAGCAAAGTCCCTTTTATGTTTGTGGGACCCCCCCCCCCCAAATTCTGTCTGTTTTATGAGTTAGGCATCTAGGATTCATTTCCACACAAATAGCACTAATTTCCGCCACATACATTATTAACATGTAAATGGAAGGTATTTGGAATGAAAGCACTTTGGGAAATCTGATTTGGTTAAGCTCTACTGAGGTATCTGTTTTTATATTTTGTATATATTAGGCCACATTTTGACACAAAATGGCACAGGTTTCAACCACATACCTTATGGGATGATTTGGGTTAGGCACACTGATCTGGAAATGTGCTTCATTGAACACAGTGAGACTTCTGAGTAAACATACATAAGATGGCACCGTCAGAGATACTTGGGGTCCCAAAACAGCCCAAGTTGCTTAAAGTAGGGTGACCATAAGAAAAGGAGGACAGGGCTCCTATATCTTTTAACAGCTGCATATAAACAGGAATTTCAGCAGGTGTCATTTGTATGCATGCAGCACCTGCTGAAATTCTCTTTTCATCACAACAGTGAAAGCTGCAGGAGCCCTGCCCTCTTTTGGATCTGGTTACTCTTCTATAGCTCCTGCAGCTTGAACTATTGTGACGAAGAGGGAATTTCGCCAGGTGCTGCATGCCTACAAATGACACCTGCTGAAATCCCCTTTTCTATGCAACTGTTAAAGACACAGGAGCCCTGTCCTCCTTTCCTTATGGTCACCCTACAAGGAGACCCGCCGCGTTTCTTGAATGCCCATCCCGACGCCCAGCTCTCTTTCCACGGCCCAAAGGGCCTCGCGTGTGAAAGGCGCCGTGTAGGCCCTGCCTGTCACGCTCTGTGGCGGTTTGCCAAAGGGTCCCCGTGCACGGGAAGGTGTGAAGACGTGCGGGCCCTTCCCCTCAGGCGGAGGCGGATGCGGATCCTGCTGCCACGTCCCGAGTGCCACGGCGGCCCGAGGCGGAGCCGGAGCCGGCCGAGCCGAGGGGGCGAGGCGGAGCCAACCGGGCTCGGCCCAGCCGGGCAGGCCGGCCGAGGCCCAATGGCGGGCCAGGCAGGGAGCCTGCGCCCCTCGCCCGCCGCGCTCCGCCCCCGCCGCCGCCGCCGCCGCCGCCGCCGCCGCGCCAGTCCCCTGCAGCCTCCGAGCGAGCGACCAGCGCCGGCCCGACTCTGCGCCTCGCTGCCCCGCGCGGTCCCCACAGGCGCCACCATGTGCGGTGAGGGCTGGAGGCGCTGAGGGGGAGGAAGGCGGCGGTGGCCGTTCGTGAGGGGAGGGAGGAGGCGAGGACGCTGCGCCGCCAGGGGGGTTGCAGGGCGGCGCTGAGGGGAAGCAGGTTCGGGGGCTCAATTTGGGGAAGGGGGAGGAGGGCGGAGGGGACCCTGTGGGCTTTCTGAGGGGCCGAATTCAGGAGGGAGCTTCCAAGGAATATCTGCCTATGTATGTAATCTATCCATCTATCTATATCTATCATCTGTCTTATCATTCATTTATCTATATCTATCATCTATCTATCTCTATCTGTCTACACACATACATACACACGTGTGTGTGTGTGTGTGTGTGTATGTTGTCTGTGTGTAGATCAGCTCGATCGATGTCAGGAGCTTTATTTATTTACTCACAATATTTATGTGCCGCTCCACGTCAAAACAGATTCCAGAGCGGTGAACAATAAAAGATAAAAAAGGAATAAAGAACAACCTTAAAAGGTTTTAATAATAATAATAATCGGGGCCGATCAATTGGGGAAGGCTGATTGAAATCAGAAATGTCTTCAGCTTGTGCTTGAAACAAAACTAGGTTGGCGCTTGCCTGACTCTCCAGAGGCAGGGAGTTCCAGAGAGAAGGGGGCCACCGCACTGAAGGCTCTACTCTGGGTGGGTTTCAACCTGGTCCTTGCAGAACCACCCAATTCGTATCTATTAAGATGGTTCGCCTCTTTAGAAATGACACCACAGTGCCTCAGAGCATGTGCAGAATTCCCCCGAATGGATGAAAATGATGTTCATATAATCTGTGTGTTGCTTTTTTCTTTTTGTGGTCTTGAATTTACTTCCTACAGGCCTAGGATTATCTGATGTTTGCCTCCCTCCTAATGGACGCTTTGCTGAGAATTAGGGACTTGCTCATGTCTCTCCACTACTACTAGTGCTTCTTGGATCCCCCAGTCGAAGTCTAATGCTTGTTCTCTGAGCGTGTGTAGAGTGCCTTTCCTTTTGGACAGGAGCACTTCTGTCGAATTGAATATAAGGGCAAGGTGCATTTGAGCATGTGCAGAGTGCCCTTTCATAGGGTACCATCAGTTTCTTTCAATCTAGTGTGTGTGGGTAAATATAAATAGAAAAGGTAAGCTGGGGAAGTAATGAAAACACCTGGCACCTGGATTAAATCCTTCTGTTCTGGCTGCTGGTTAATGATGAAATTCTGTCTGGCCAGTGAAATTCTGGCTGTTTAACAAATCCAACAATGACTGAGGTGACTGAGGGAGCATGTGATCCGCCAGAATGCAGGCAGAATCCTGCTTCTTTTGGGGGGAGCTGTGAAATATTGTGAGGGAACAAGGAATGAAGAGGAGAATATTATTTCTTTTCTCCTGTTTTTCTGCAAAAAAAGCCTCCCCCTTGAGGTTACTAAAAACCAGATACTGTTGTCACTGTATTTATATAGTACCATTAGCGTGTGCAGCACTTTAGAGTAGGGAGCTGAACCTCAGGTTTGCGGGGCAATTCTGCCCCCTGGGTTCCGCAGCTAAATACAGCCCTTTCCCCTGAAACTCCAGTCATTTGGTGGTTTCCTGGCTTTTGCACGTTTTTCTTCGTATTCCAAAAGTTTGAAATGCCCTCACCTGAGGCTTAGTGATTGGCATTAAGAGCTGTAAGCTGAAATTCGCTGGTATTTTTGGGCCCTCTCTTTTTGTCTTCAGGCCCATCCACGGTGGCCCTCTAAAGCCTCTGCAGAACTGAAATCACCCCTCAGGCTAAAAGAGGTTGGACTCCCTTGCTTTAGAGAATAACAAGCCCAAAGCAGATCCCTGCCCCGAAGAGCTTGCAAAGCCTTATGAGGAGCGACTGAAAGAACTGGGCCTGTTTAGCCTGGAGAAGAGAAGACTGAAGGGAGACATGATAGCACTCTTCAAATACTTGAAAGGTTTTCACATGGAGGAGGGACAGGATCTCTTCTCAGTCATCCCAGAGTGCAGGATGCGGAATAATGGGCTCAAGTTACAGGAAGCCAGATTCCAGCTGGACATCAGGAAAAACTTCCTGACTGTTAGAGTGGTATGACAATGGACTTAGGGAGGTGGTGGGCTCTCCCACACTAGAGGCTTTCAAGAGGCAGCTGGACAGCCATCTATCAGGGATGCTTTAAGGTAGATTCCTGCATTGAGCAGGGGGTTGGATTCAATGGCCTTATAGGCCCCTCCCAACTCTCTACTATTCTATGATCCTATGTTTTATGTGGGCGCTAAAGTAAGGGAGTTAATTGTCTGAGGGACCAGGACAGATGAAGTTTGTGTGGAGACAGGTGTGAGGTGCTATTGGGAAAGCTGGTCTAGATCACAGAGAGGTGTGGACAGGCAGGAAAAATATATTTTTACATTTGCAGTAAAGGACAGGGGTGGGTGAAACTATGATAAATGGGGGGAGGAAATCATTAAGTTAAGTTGTTTTAAAATATAATTGAGAAGCAAGGAATGTGTAGTAATAATAGCACTGTCTGTGAAATGGAAGAGTGCAGCGTGAGTGTGTGAGAAAGGGCAGGTATAAAAGCAGCTTTGTTCTGTTCAGGTGTTTCTCCTTTCTGACACCTTGTGGTGATGCTTGGATTTGCTTGGGGGAGGTGGTGTTAGAAGATTGGTGCTTCTGTTTCCTTGGGTTTCTGGCTCTTTACACTTATGTTTTATTTGCATCGTAATATCAAGCATATTCTGTTGAATAGTTCAGAAAGCTGTAATACTTAATTTAAATTCAGTCACTCCACTTTGCATTGTGTTTGTGCATTGTCTATAAACATCCCTTTTTTATCATAGATGATGGGTGTATTAAAAATTGGTGTTTAAGCTCCCTAGAGTTTCAAAAGCATGTTTTAATCCAGGGCTGAGTAACATGGGCTACATGGGCTGTGTTTGCCCCCAGCCTTTTCTGTAGCCCCTCATGATTGTTGCTGCTGCTACATCAGCAGCAGCTGGGAACATCCTTTTAAAAGTAAGTAGACATTTGCAGTTTATTGCAGGAATTTGACAGTGCAACAGCAAAATGGGCTATTTTAAAGCAAAATAGACCTTCTTTCCTGCCATCACCAAATTTCTGTGGCAAACCACACATTTTTGCTTTGAAGAGGAGGCTCCCCCCCCCCCCCCCCGAATTTCAATGGCATATGCCACCCCTTGACCCCTGGAATTGCAGAAACCAGGAGATGGGTAGTTGAAAAAGGAAAGAAGCCCCATTAGCTATGTGAAAGACAATGGCCACATTCAAATATCACAGTAAGCCAGAATTCTAATGTGTGACATGTGAACTAGGAAATCTAGAGAGATAAGCCAGATTTTCCAGTTCACCTGTCCTGATAAACAAATCATGGACAGAACGTCTGTGTTTTGTTTGGAAGCTTCTGCTTGTAGGCTTATTGTGCCATGTGAAAGCTGCCAGTAACAGCATTGGAAATGACAGCAATTCATGGGTCATTCAATGAATAGTTGAGGCTGCGCAGGAACGAGCGAGCGCACTGCCTCCCACCCACTCACCACTTTCGCTTTGCCTCTTGTTTCTCAAACAACCCAGGAGCAGGTCATTCCTGGGTTGTTTGATACAACATCTGAACCCCGGACTCTGAGTTGTTGAGGAACAGGCAATCTAGAGTTGTAACCGAGCAACAATGTATGGGTTGTTGGAAAAGCCAGATGCAAAGCAGAAGCAGCAAGCGCATGGGAGACAGTGCATGTGCTCATTCCTGCAGAGCCCCAACAACCTATGGTTTAAACATGACATGAGTTGACAGTGCATACGAACTGGGCCATAGGAAGTTTCGTTAGCCCAAGCCAGAGCAGCGGTCCACCTGATTGAGCACTGTTCTGCGTTGACTGGCAGTGGCTTGCCAGGGCTTGGACAGGGGGTCTTTGGCCCAGCACAAACTGAAGATGCTGGAGATTGAACTCTAGACTTTTTGCATGCAAAGCAGGTGCCGTGTCACTGAGCGATGGATGTTCTCCAGACGTCAACTATTCCTTCAGCTTCTTCGGAATCAGGGATTTTAAGTGTTTTTTATCCGGGGCACATTTGTATCCTGTTTGAAAGATTTCTATTGAAGGGCAGAGTGAAGAAGAGCCGCAGTCACCGTTTGCTCCTGTGTATTTAATGCTATGTAGATTTGTCTCAGAAAATGGAAAGCGGGACGATTCTAAGAATAGAAGAAGCAATTGATGCTATAAATAGTTTGCTGTGAGTACAGTGCCATTGTGCCTTCGTCCACATTGAATCTTTGGTTGCTCGTGACTGACAGATTCTATGGCATACGCTGTTTGTGCACTGTTTACAAACACATCCTTTTAAATATATCTGAATAAAGATATAGAAGCTCAGATGTTTTGCACTGGAAGGAGAGAACAGTATTTTGAGTCCCAAGGGATGGAGGCTTATGATGAAGATACCTTTTCTGCAACACATGTTTGTTATTATTTCTCTTATGTGGTTGAGCTTGTAGGGTCCATAGTCCCTGTGGCTTTATTCTTACCTTCACGTTTCTATGTCTAGGCTGCTTGTCGTTGATGGACAGCTTTTCCGTTGAATAAATACAATTTGTCTGTTGTTAACAATAGCCAAACAAACTACTGGATTTTATGCCTGTCCTCTTCCAAAGACCAGGATTCACCAGCCAAACCACTTGGAACAGCTGTGTGCTGGATTTGTAGTTCAATGTGTAGACACTCTTAACCAGTTTAAACTCACCACAAAGGTAAAAATGGGAGCAAAGATTACAAGATCACTTCCTGTTAATAATTAAGCCAGGGCAACTTCATAACTGGAATAATTCAAAGATCTCAGCAGAGTGAATTGGGAAGAGGGTTGTTTACAGGACGTAGAGGAAATTCCAAGCATTGGCTTACTGGTTAAAATGAGATGCCTGAATGAATTGAACAAATTCTTCCTGTTCAGTGGAAAAGAGAAGAACAGTTAACTCTTTGCAATGGGCCACACCTAATCTCCACCTAAACATTTGTGACTACTTTGCTGCAAAATCCTCCATCTTAAGGGTTAGAACAAACAGTGTCCTTTTCTGACTTTTGGCTTGGTCTAAATATGGAAAATGGTACTCCGTTTAACATCTGCATTGAAATGAATTCTTTCTGGTTTTGTTCTTATTTATTGATTTTATTTTTATCCTGACTTTCAGCATAATTGCTCTCAGGGCAGCTAGCAAATTGTAAAGGTTCTCTCCCATCCCTCACCGCTTAATCCCAAAATGCAGTATGGGAGTTGCTTTCAATTTTTTGTTCTTTCTTTCTTTTTCCATCCTCCATCCCTACTTTCTCCTGAGCTTCTTGGCACCCTTTCTTTCTGCTTTATTCATTCTTCTCTTCTTGCAAAAGGGTCAAACGTCTGGACCAATTCAGTTTAGGTTGGGGCACAATCTACTTTTAGGTCTATCCTTAGATCAATGCTTTATACTCAATGCAGTTACTAAATGGCAATTTTGTTGGTTAGAAGTGCAAAAGTGTCTTGATATATTAGTACCTAGAGATATTTCTCAAATGTTTAAACTGAATTTAGCACATTACTGGCGAAACTATCTCTTGATTTGGAAAGGTGGGGCATCACTTAATTTATGTAGTTGGAGCAAGGTTTAACATATTTGCGATGAATGTTTTGCTGCAGGTAATGTATGTACTACTTAATATTTTATGCAGTATTTTGAAAGTTTATTGTGGGGGGGGGGTATGGGTGTCTTGTCCCTAGTTTTTGCTTAAGAGGATGCAGTTGCGGATCAGGGAGGCAGGATTTTATTTTCCAGATCTTAATTTATATCATAAGGCTTATGGAGTCGACTTATTTGGCACCTCTTTCTGGCTGGCTGGAATTAGTATGTACGTAGGTTTATTAAAAAGAAAGGAATGGCTCTATTAACAGTTTTAGCAACTAGAGAGACTTGGCATACTAGATTCAGACAACACAGAATTGCGCATCTCACAGCTTCCCAAGTGTCTCCAAAGCCCTGCCCAGCATCCTCCTATGCTCCTAAGCTCAGCAAGTCCTCATATTTCTTCAGGCACGGAAGAAGGGCGGGCACTCTCTCTGATTCCATGGCCTTGCTGGAGCAAAAGATGTGCTTGCCAGTGGTGTACTAAACAGTGCATTTATGAATCCTTGGTTGTATCAGAAGTAAAAAAAAAATTGCACTGAATGAGAGGACATAAGCCACTAGCAAGAAAAATGGGGTAAGGCTTGGGCAGCTGATGAGCTGAAGCTGTACCATAGTAACTGATAGCCCAGTCACACAACGGTGGATTTGGAGCATGTAGTCTGGTGAGTACCCTCTACAAACTCAACCACTGAGTGGAGTTTTCACATGGTGGAGAGAAATGGGTTGTGTGAACTGAGCCATTCTCTCATATCGTGTGTTCCAGTGCTGGGTATTTGGGGGCTTGTATTACTCGATTTGGAACTTGCCGCCTGCAGGTACATATAATCTGTTCTCAAGTTCATTGTTTGTCTCAAATTTAATGTCACCTTTTTGTTTGCTTCAAAAGTGTAATAAAAAAACAAAACACTCCACGAAGCAATTTTTCTACACCTTTGCAAATTAAAAAGAAAGAAAGGGATTTTATCCACTAGTAAGTCATCAAAAATCTGAATGGTTTTAGGAAAGCAGTTTTAAATACAATCTGTGAATGACACAGTGGTTTAAGACATGGTGCAAAATTCCGCTCCAAGCTGTCGCGTTTGGGATCAGTGTTGACTTTGTGTCTGGTGCCACCTCTCTCCCTTCAAATCCCTCCTTAACACTCACCTTTTCTTGAGGCCCTGGTGCAATCTCCTAATCTTCATTCCCCAAGGAACCAAGTTCAGGTTCGCGTAGCTGGCGTTTCCTTCTCACATCTTATGTACTGCCTACCCCTTCTCTGCCCTGCATTTTAGGTTATGACCTTCTTGGGGACAGGGAACTGTTTTGCGTCTGACATTTTTACAAGCCTATGCACTGATGGCGGTGTAAATAATATTAGATGATGTTTTTAAAAAGATAATATTGCTTAGGAGAAATGTAGCAAAATGATAGGGATGCTCCTCCCACTCGTGACGTGTAATGTGTTGCATAAAAAAATGAATTAATTCGCAATAATTTTTGGGCTATGTGAATGGAAATCCTACACAACTGCTTCAGTTCCTGTTTTTGGTTACAAAATGCAATACAATATTTTAACTAATTTAGTCTTTATTTCAATTTTCAAATGAATTTTGCAGGCATCTTTGCTTACCTGAATTACCATGTTCCCCGGACAAGACGGGAGATCCTGGAGACCCTTATCAAGGGACTTCAGAGACTGGAATACAGAGGATATGATTCTGCTGGTATGCTGCTCATGCTGTCATTGACTTGTTTATATTGTGAATGTCTTTCTGTGGATAGTCTCACTGGCTGCATTCATGTGTCATATTAAACCATAATTTAGCGCAATGCGCGTGAGCAGGAATGAACCTTGAGCTTGGATTCTTCCCCCTCCTCTCTGCTCTTTTCATGCAGCCAGGAAGAGGAGTTTGGCTACTTTTGCTTCCTCTAGAATGTCTAAAGCTTAAAACAAACCAAACCATGGTTTTTGAAGTTAACCATAGTTAAAGCTAATCACAGTTCCTGTGTCAGATAACACAGGAAGCTGTGGTTAAATACAAGCAGAAGCAAAAGCTTCCAAACTCGTTGGCCACACAAGAAGAGGAGGAGAAGGGAGGGCACTAGCCCAAGGTTTACTGCCGTATTCCTGCCTATGCACGTCACACTAAGCCATGGTTTAGAATGACATGTGAATGCTGCCACTGTCTGCTGTTCTGCAATGTATCATAAACAAGACTAAGTGTGATTGGTTCCTTCTTTGTGCCTGAATAGGCGAAGAAAATGAGGTTTAATTATGAGATTTATGTGTGAAGTAATATTTCCTATTTATGGGTTTAGCTGTATTTCTTGAACACAAACTGTTATGTGGTTTCTGTACCATATTTTTATGAGGTTTAGAAATTAAAACCAGAACTAACTTTGGGAGGAAACAATATCCTCAGACTTCACATCCTCTTTGTTTGGACAGATTGTGTCCAAGAAATACAGCTAAACCCATAAATGAGAAATATTACTGTGACACACGAATCTTATAACTAAACTTGATCAAGTTTTCCACCTATTGCATATGCGCTGAAGGGTGGAACAGCTCACACCTGGCCTTGCTTCCGATACAGCAATAGTGAGAATTGATTATCAACCACTTTTGAAAGCAAAGCCATGGAAATATATAATATATGCAAATGGTATGGGCACTTCAGAATACAAAATACGCGGTTCAGATGTCATCAGGGCTCTGAGAAACTTCTTCTAAATGAAAGAGATCTGTCTCTTTCCTCACAGAAGCCTTTTTGTTTGACAAAACTCTCCCTGAGCAGTTGAAATGCATGAATGTTCGTGATGTCACAGCAGCACAGCTAGTGGCTAAAAAGGGCATTGCAGGCAATTTTGTATTTCTAAGTCTTGCAGTTCGCAAATCTGCATACTGAAACACAATTGTGACTTCTAACTTAGAAATCTCAAAATACGAAGCAGTTAATGGATATTCTGATACCCTGTAATTTTATTCGGGGATGTGAATCAATAATTATAAATGTTATGTCACTGTTCTTGGAAAGTAAGTTTATTAATATTGCAAGATGGGGGGCAGTGTTTATGGATTTACTTACGGCTTTCTGTGTGTTAGGGGTTGGAATTGATGGAGGTAATGATAAAGACTGGGAGGCCAACGCTGGCAAAATTTCACTCATCAAAAAGAAGGGGAAAGTGAAGGCTTTGGATGAAGAAGTGAACAGTAAGTGGAATATTATATTATCCTCTACCTTTTCTTTTTGGTGTCCTCAATAACATCCAGGCCAATCTTATAATACATTGTTAGAGGCACAGTGAAAAAGTCCTCTTGATGCATGCTACATCTGTAAGTGCATGTATTTATTGTTTTAAAAAATGCAATCCGCAGAGAAATCAAATTTGCTAGTCCTCATTGGAAGTCTCCCTTGCCTGTTGAGAGCAAAGATAAAAGTATAGGGACATGAGCTCCACACAGAGAGAGCATGATCCCTTGTTTTTGGGTCAGTTATATCCTGAAGCGAACAGAGTGCTGGACTAGATGGAGCTTTGGTCTGATTCAGCAGGGCTGTTCTTCTTATATTCTTAATAGTAAATTATGGTTCACGCTAAAGCGGAAGTCAATAATTGAATAGAATATGCAGGTGCAGGGTTTGTTTATGTAACAGAAAAAAACACGCTTTGGTGTTGCTTCTGAACCAAACTAGTGATGTCATTCATATAGAAGTTATCCATTTCTGTAGTGACTGGGTTTAGGAATTGCTTGATTCAAATTTTCTGGCTCTAAATAGGGTCAATATGGTGATAAAGTGGGGCACCCTTTCTATCTCTAAACTTTTTATGAACTAGAGAAATGCAAGCATTAAATCAATATGTTTTTGTGTGTGTAAAAACTGTAAACAATAGAGATACGTTATGAAAGTACAACAGAGGTTGCTTCCATAACGTTGTTGATGATGTTGTTTTCTCTCTCAGTCCAATACCTTATATTCAGGTGTCAACAATTTCTTTGTTTAAGAACATGTGTATGTTCAGGGATGGCGTGGGGTAAAAGCTGTGAAGTATTGACTTGGTGTTTATGTTTAAAGCTGCCTATTTATAACTTTATTATCTATTTAAAATATTTCTTGGCCTCCTTTCAGGGCAGAAGCCCTCCCAAGGCAGAGTACAACAATAAAACTGATGGTGTAATAAAAACAGCAACAGCAGCAAATATTCTAAACTAGGGTGACCAGATAAAATCCAGGTCAGGGCTCATGTAACTTTCACAGTTGTAGAGAAAAGGGAATTTCAGCCAGTGTCATTTGTATGCAATTAGTTCCTGGTGAAATCCCCTCTTCATCACAACAGTTAAAGGTGCATGCACTGTACTAGAGTGACCATATACAAAAGAAGGCAGGGCCCCTGCAGCTTTAACTGTTGTAATGAAGAGGGAATTTCACCAGGTATGAATTGCATACAAATGACCCTGGCTGAAATTCCCTTTTCTCTACAACTGTGAAAGTTATATGAGCCCTGACCTGGATTTTATCTGGTCACCCTAATCTAAAATGCATCAAACGCTGGCATAAAATAAAACTTACAACACATAACTGCAGCTGCAACCCAGTCTGATAATATAATCAGGAGAAAGCCAGAGCAAAGTAGCAAGTTCTCAGGGTCTTCTTAACAGCCTAGAATGTTGGGGCCTGGTGGACCCCTAGTGACATCTTATTCCAGAGGCATGGGGCCACTGTGGAAAAGGCCCTCTCTAGTGATTTGCATTGTCATCTTTATGTGTTAGTGGGATTGGGCCAATTCTTTTATATAAAAAAAAATCCATCAGAAAATAAACATTTATGGGTGAGTAGCCTGGAAAACCTTGGCTCATTTCCAGCATAATGCCGTTAAGCATAACTGGGCAAGCGATTGCAGCTGAAGCGTATTCCTTCATTCAAGAAGAGTAGTTGAGATGCTTAGGAGTGAAAATACTTTTTTTCTCTACATAGAACAACAGGATATGGACCTGGACATTGACTTTGATGTACATCTTGGAATTGCCCATACCCGATGGGCCACCCATGGGGAGCCCAGCCCTGTCAACAGCCATCCACAGCGATCAGATAAAAACAATGGTAAATCATGGTTATGATCTGAGAGCATCTTTTTGTGGGTGTGGGGGGGGGGCGAGGTGGCTCTTCTGACTTTTGTCTATCAGAGGCTGCCGTTGGCTTTTCAGTGGTTGTAAAGAATTCAGGTGAACTGCCTCCTTTGACAATAGTGCTCATCTATCTTAAAAGAAGTGTTAGGTAGAAAGACGTTAGAAGGATTTCTTGGTTCTGGTCCACACTCAGCCATGTATCTCACTGAGTGATTTTGGGTCCTCCACTGATCTCGGCCTAACTTACCTCACAAAGTTGCTGTGAGGATCAAATGGAGAGGCGGAGGGTCATGACAAGTGAGAATAAAATAGAGAGGAGGAGGAGGATCACCTAAGCCATCTTGAGTTCCTAGGAGGAAAAAAATGTGATAAATGTGGACTTAGTCTTGAGCCCTCTCCTCCCACTCTGAATTAGTCACAGATCTGGAAACAGCAAAAAGGCCAACAGTCGTTTGCTTGCTTGGAAACAGAATGTAGATCCTGAATCTTTAATCTTTAAATGCAAGGCTGGTCTGAATCCCTCTTGCATATGTACAATGCTTAAAGACGACGATGATGATGATGATGATTTTAAAATGGTTTTTTAAAATAGTGCATCATAGATCACAGAATAAATACTAATTTATAGAGATTTTCAGAAAAGGTTAATTTTGACTACGCTCTGATTAGATTGTTTCTAGATAAAATCTGTGATTTGAGATAATGCAAGGATCTGTATAGTCGTGCTATAAGGTTAAAATATTACTGAAGTTTCCAGCATGGGTTATAGTTCCAATTATTCTGTCGTAAGGGATCCTTGATCTGTCCAGTGTCTTAATTCTAACGACTCATCATGGCTGAAATTGATCTGCAGGCCCTGTAGGTTGTTAATGCAGCCTGTTTAATATGGTGAACTCTGCTTCCTGGTGTAGTTAGCACAGAAAACAATTTTAAGTAATGGCTCATATGGAAGATGGCCTACATTCTCTCTCACATTAGGAAATTGAACTGTAGATGGGATAAAGTATGTTAATATTGCAGTTGGATTCAGCAAATGACATTAAACTACCCTAAGTTAAGCAACCAAGCAGGGATGGTACTTAGGTTGAGGTCGATTTCTGACTTTATTAAATTAGATCATCCCTATATCATGTAGCGGTGACCTACTGGGTTTGCTTTGGGAGTCCTCATTTCTACCGCTGACTTTTACTCTGTAAATAATATTTTGCCTTTGAACAAGTCAATTAACAACTATCCTTTCTACTCCTCTTGAGATGCTTTTTTTCGGGGCCATAACTTGCGACCACAGCCATTAAAACAGGGTTTCTTCTTCCTTCAGAATTTATTGTTATCCACAATGGCATTATCACAAACTACAAAGATCTGAAAAAGTTCTTGGTAAGTAAAGCTTCTTGTACTGTGCTGTCAGTTAAACTATATATATATATATATATATATATGTATGTATGTATATATATATATATATATATATATGAATGAATGAATCTGCTTGCAGAGGTATTGCAGGAAAGAATCGCCTGCCCTTGGTGATTTTGTTCCAAAATTAGGTCAAAATTTTTCAGATGCTGAAAAGAAAAGTATTTTTACACCTTAACTGGTACAAGAGACAACTTATAAGCACAAGTTTAAGGGGTGTTTATATTGAAAGTGCCTCACGGCAGAGACCTGCATCTTCTCTTTTACTCTGTAAAGCACCATTGGAGCATAGGCAGCTGCCTTATCTTACGGCAGACCACTGTTCTGTCTAGCTCAATATTGGTTGCATTCAGACAACACATTAGTCAATGGTGGGTTGAGTAGCCAATTTTGTGGGTACTCCCCACACAACATATTCCTACACAACTTTGGGTGGTTGGGATTGGCGTTGAGTGGACTAATAGTCAACCCAGCTTTTGACTGACACAGCCCCCGCCGCTCTCCCCACCCTCCCTCCTCCCTCAGTCCTCCCAGTTCTATCCCAGCAGCCTCTGCAAGTTGCACCAGTTGTAGCAGAGTGGCAGCCGCCGCTTTGGTCGCTCTTGCCGCCTGCCTCTATGGGCTTGTGTTTTAACCCACTCACCACACGCCATTAACCCACTCACCCCTCCACACAATACTTTAAACAACTGGCTTCGAGCTAAACAACTTGCAAGCCAGGTGTTTCTCTCAGTTGCTTATTTGGGCAGAATAGCATACCGTCAGTAGTTTGTGAGCGGTGTGTTACCCTCCACACAACACAATAAGCAACACAACTGATGATTGCCCCCCCTCCCCCCCGTGTTGCTTAATGTGTTGTCCGAATGCAGCCCCTGTCTTCACTAATTGGCAGCAAAGGCTCTCCAAGGTTTCAGACAGGGATCTTTCCCAGCCTGACTTGGAAATGCCGGGGGTTGAACATGGGATGTTCTACGTTCAAATACATAGTCGATTTCCTGTTCTGTTCCATATGCTCCCTACTTGCACAATTCTCTCACCTTAGGCTAGCAATAATAATGCTTCTTTTCTTGCAGGAAAGCAAAGGGTATGAATTTGAGTCTGAGACTGATACCGAAACAATTGCTAAGCTTGTCAAGTACATGTATGACAACCGTGAAAGTAACGATATCACCTTCACCACCTTGGTAGAAAGAGTCATCCAGCAACTGGTAAACCTACACTTTTCGTAAACCGTAGGAATCCATTTAAAAGCCTTGGATTTCACCAGCATGTTAACATTTTTCATTAGTGGGACTTCAGGAATTGCTCGGCTGATCATCAGGGCAGGGCAGAATGCTTTCACTGACAACTGCTTTGGTAAGCAGTGCCTTGCTAGATCCGAGGAAGGATCCGTCTAGTTTAGGTCTTGCTTGCAACACTGGCTAATCAGATGCCAGATGCTCCGTAATTTTAGTTCAGAGGTTTCATCAAACTGGAAATGGTTAATTGTCTAGTTATTTTATTTATTTACAGCATTTTACCCCATTTTTCAGCCAAAATGGGTCCCAAGAGCAGCTTACAAAGATTAATAATAATACGACTGTAGAGTAGTATAGAGAGTATCCTGTTCAAGGGGAAATGTTTTGCACTAATACACAACATGCATGGCCTGTATAAAAGCTTGTATGTATAACAACTTTATCAATAGAATTACTTCTCTTAACCCGTGGAACATGCTGCCCCATGATATCGATGCATGTTTACAAAGTGTCAAATTCTAGGTTCCTTCTGTTTCCATTGGCTGTCACTAGGTGTTGTTTCCTGTACTACATAATTTTCTTTACTGAGGTAAGATTTGAACTGGGGTCTTGTTAGTTCACAGTCTTACCTGATACACAAACATCATGTGGTTATTGCTACATGAATGCATGTTAACGGGTTCCCTGAAATCACCCAGTGTTTTATAATTAAGCGTGTGGGGGGGTTTTTTTGTTCATGTGACTGAAAAAGTAAAGTACGTGTTTGTTTGCTTTCTCCCACAAGGAAGGTGCCTTCGCCCTTGTTTTCAAAAGTGTTCACTATCGTGGTCAAGCAGTTGGCACGAGGTAAATACACAATTCCAATATAGTGTTTCTTTCTCAGACTGTGGATCAGTTTCATCATTCCCATGTTGCTTGTCAAAGACTTTATCATCTTTGGCTGTATAATATTTGAATCAAATGAGATTCTAGTTGCCTTTTCTAGGGAACTGATCTTCTGTTATCTTGTGTAATGTTCCTAGCTTTTTCATGTTCTGTGCTGAAATAAAAGTCTCCTCTTAGAAAAATCTCCCAGTTCCTTAAAGTTTTTCTTTCCCTGTCATCCGTGAAGAACTACAAACAATTTGGAATTAGCAAAACAATCAGCATATGTTTTTCATGTATATTTTGCAAGCTGTGTAGAAGTTGGCAAAATAAGGGCCAATCTGTGCCGTGCCTATGTTGGTTTTATACCAGTTTCGTGGCTTATCCCAGAGAATTTGGGGAATTATAGTTTGAAGGTGCGGGAACATCACATGCTCCCCACACACAGAGTTAAAGGTCTGCCAGCTCCCCGAGGTGAGAGAATAACTTTTAAACCAGGTTAAAGCTGTAATTCTATTTGCACTTACTTGGAAGTAAGTTTAATTGAATTCAGTGGCACTTGCTTCTGACTAAACCTGCGTAGGATCAGGTTGCACATCTGTAGGACAGAGATACCTTGAGATTGTGATCACTGTGACTTTTAAAAATGTGCTTGACTACATACCCGGTGTTGTTGCAAATTTGGCCCATAGATTGTGAACTGTATATTCACCTGCTTTGACTCTGAATTCAGTCTCAGTTTAAGAATATTTTATTTTGGTTTTAGATGCTTTGTTCCACCGCTTTACCCGCGTCCCCAGTGCCAGCCCTTACCTGCTTCTCCTGCAATACTTTGTTTGAGCGGGCTGCTTTTCGGCCTAGCTTGGTCGCAGTTCATTGTATCGTTTTTAAATTTTTTAATTTTTTTGAGATTTCTGGTTACAAAAGTCAAGCGTTGCATTTTCTTTTTATACACACACACACACACACACACACATATATATATATATATATATATACACACATTCCGTGACAGTCCAGATATGAATTACAAGTTTCTTGTTACAAATTTCTGCTTGGATTGGAAATTGTCAGGTATTGCCAACCACCTATCTACTCCAAATATTTATGTATGATAAAGGGGGTGATCTCCCCTCTTCTTCTTTGTTCATAAAATCAATGAACTTACACCATACCCTCTTAAATTTGTCCTTCCTTAATTGTCCTCATACTTTTCTCACTTTCCTCTGTCAATTTTTTCCAGAAGAGCAATTTGCCAAACCCTTTGGTACCAATTATCGACGTGAAGCCCTTTGCCATCTTTCCAGCGCTTGGCAATCAGCCATCTGGTTAAACCCTTATCTGAAAGCTTGATATCCAGTCCTTTATATAAGTTTAATAGTGCTAAGTGAGGAGATGGATGAACACATTGTCCAGTTATTAAACTAATCTCCTGGAACACCTTATTCCAAAAAAGATTCACCTTTGGACACGACCACCACATATGTATATACATCCTAACTCCCGAGCAACCTCTCCAACATTCTGGGGATGTCCCTGGGCTCATCAGTGAGGATGAGGATACATCAATCATTATTATATCGTATATCATTCATCTTGACTATGCTGACACTGGGTGAGGCTGAGAGGTCAGGGGTGAGCCACAAGGTTGAGCCACAAGAGTGAACAAGCCACCGAAAGAGAGCGTGCTATAACGTCCATGCCCATTATCGCTGGATGTCTTGTTTTCAGGAGGGGAAGCCCCCTGCTCATTGGAGTACGAAGTGAGCACAAGCTTTCTACTGACCACATCCCAGTACTGTACAGAACAGGTAAGTACCACTTCCTCCCTCCCTCCCTCCCTCCCTCCCTCCCTCCCTCCCCACACTCCTTTCTTTTTTTAGAACAAAGTAACAAAAGTGAGATACTCTGTGATACTGGCTAAATGGAAACCTTACAAAAAGATGAGATGCTAAGGGAGAGCTCTAGAAAGCTAAACCTACTGTGTCTACTCTACTCCTTGGCTGGGTTGGGTTTGTGGAGGGTTCCGTTGAATTGAGTTTTGGCCTTATAGGGCTGAAGTAATTACGGCAGCAAGATCTTTCCTATTGGCACCCCTGCTGATTTTGATCCTCCATCACGTCCCCCTTCTGAGGCGGGGCGAGCCTTTGGGGAGCAGGAGAAGCCCCATCTGGGGCCCCACAGGCTGGATAGGCTGGCCAAATTTGTCCCAGAGGCTCCCCAACCCTGCCTTAGGAGATATGTACTCTCTTAAAGTGCATACTGAATTAGAATGGCAATTGTTTGTTTATGGCAATATGCAGCCTTATAACAGTTGATGGGATTTGAAGTTGAAAACATCAGTAGAGCACAGGTGGCGCTCTGAGCCATCAAGACCACCTGTGCCTCAAGGGACAGTGGTGGATCCAGGAGCATCCCCAAATTGCAACCCTGATTGCTCAGGAAGGATGCAACCCCCTCCCAAACTGATTCAGAACATCAACTGCCTTGCCCGGATTAGATGAAAAGGAGAGGTAGAGCTGGATGTCATCACCTCCCCCCACATCCCCGGGTACCCTCTCCTCCACAGCTTTATCTAGGGCTGCCTCTACAAGAGGCATTTAAAGCTCTTTCAGGGCGCATTAAAGAATGGAGCGCAAATCGGGCGTAGAGGCGCGTTTTCTCTCCGATTATGCGCATTATCGAATACGCGTTAAATAGCGAGTTTTATTTTGCTCTGGCTGTTAAAGCGCATTTTGACTATGTGAACAAGCGATTCTCCACATGTCAACTGTTTAAATCGCGTTTCGGTCGTCCAGTAATGCGCTTCGCTGCCTCTCGTACAGAGGTATTAGGCGTAAATGCGCTTCTGCGAATATGTGCATAATCGCCTAACCAGGCGTAAAGGTGAATTCTTGTAGATGAGGCCTAGATATCAAATAGGACGCCAGACAAAATTGAGCCCTGAGGATCCTGTGATGAATTGTCCTGGAAGAGAACAGTAATCCCCAGCACCACTTTCTGGAAATGGATATCCGTGAAGGAATGGAAACACTGTAAAATGGGGGTGCGGAACCTCAGATCTGGGGCCTCAATCTGGCCCTCTGAGGTTCCCCAGACAGCCACGCCCCCTTTCCCTGCCCCCTTTCCCCCAACTACCTATTGTTTGGTGCATTTCCAGCTTTTGTGCAGTCCCCCCTCCATTTGAAAAGGTTAAAAGCTTACTCTAAGGCTTCGTGATTGGCAGCAAGAGCTTTAAGCTAAAATATGCTGGTATTGCTGGTGTTTTGGAGCCTCCCCTTTTGCCTGGAATCCGGCCCCTGAAAGCCTCTCTGAAATGGATGCGGCCAGCCCAGAAGGACACCATGGACCGTGGTCACCAAAGCTGATGAGAGGCCCAAGAGGGCCATCCAGGTTGCATCCCTCCTGCCTCTCTCTTTCTCTGCAAAGTTCATCCCCCAGGGTGACCAACTGTCCCCAAACTGTGCCTATATGTTTGCATAATTGCGATAGTTTAGCCTGCCTTGTGCAGCGTGTTCCTTTAGCAGTCCCCTAAGCAAGGCATATGTGGCCAGACTTTATTTATTAAGTTTGAATGCTGCCCTTCCTGCAAGCCACTCAGAGTGTTGGGCATGGGGGGGTTTCTCTCCCCTCGGAACTATCCTTTGAGGCAGGTTAGGATTAACATTATCCAGTGAACTTCACAACTGAGCAGGGATTTACCAGGAGAAGGGCCTTCTCTGTCGTGGTCCCCCGACTGTGGAATGCCCTTCCCAGGGAAATCTCTATGGTGTCTTCATTGTAGACATTTAGATGCCAAATTTCGTTCAAGCAGGCATTTAATCTGTTGATTGTTTATTTTACTGCTGGCTTCTCAAGGTTGTTAATATTTTTAATGTTTAATATTGCGTTCGTTGTTGTTGTTTAGTTTTATGATTTTAAACCACCTCAAAGGCATTTGCCAGTTGGGTGATACACAAATCTAATAAATAGAACAAAGAAAAAATAGTTTTCCCATTGTTGTCCAGCCATCTCCATCACGCTGGCTTTCCACCCTTTCATAATGTCTAGCCTTTACAATTGCATTATTAAGGTTTATTACAACGTCCTTCCCAGCCAGAGTTTTTGGTTAGTTTTAATGTAGGATGGTCTATATAGGAGTCATCCTCACTTCTACTGTGTAATGTCTCTGGCCAGCATCATCGTTCATGAGTGGGGTAATTGCCGCATGAATTCAAAGCAGCTCTAGAAACATGCGTGAATTGGAGCCCAAATTAAAGTTTGTCTTCTAGTTCCTATTTCTGATTTTTATTTTAAGTCAACATTGCTGAAATTCCTCTTGTTGTCAATGACTCTCTGAAGTAAATTTTCATATTACACTTTCAGCCACACAACCTATGGATCATTCTTTTGAAGGAATATCCATAGAACTGGAGGAAGGTGCCTGAGACATAATTCTTAACTCTATAAGTCCTCCTGCATCTCAGAAAATGAATCAAAACGAGCACTGCCGTTTTTTAATGTATAGCTGCCGGCTTTCCATTGCACAGGATGAGTAAACAGCATAGACTGAGTTTTTGATTGACTATATTTAGAGCTATATTTAGGCCTGGCTGAGAGTTCGCAGCTGGTTTAAATGTATACTGTTTTTTATATGTTGTCTGTTTTTATGCTTTGATGGTTTTAAATTTTGTATATCGATTTTAAAGTCCAAAGTTTGAATTTTTGTAAACCGCCCAGAGAGCTTCAGCTATGGGGTGGTATATAAATGTAAATAATAATAATAATAATAATAATAATAATAATAATAATAGTACTTCACAATGCAGATTCTACTAACACTTTCTTTGAGCAGAGCCTTTCATTTATTAGGCTTGTCAGGATGTAGAAGTCCATATAAGCATAGGCACCAGTGTGACATGCACACATTTGCCTTTAATTGTTGCGCTGTGCAATTCTGTGTGTAGGAACTGTGTGTCAAATTCCATCTTGTTTGTTCAATGGAAAGCAGCGGCAACATACCCAAGAGATTGCAGTGCATGGGAGAGATTTGCATGCAATAATCATTCAGGGGCTTTTTACTTCACTAAACGGTCTCTGATCCCTCTCTGCCCATTTCTGGTTTCTCTACCTTCTGCTGAATTTTGTTAATTTGAAACCAACATCCCAATTTGAGGTCGTCTGACTCACTCGCTTAGTGGCGCTGGCTTAATTTTTTTTTAACATTGGTATCAACATGAAAGCAGCATTTTTAACACTAGTCTTTGGATTAGATTCAACATCAATACAACCACCTACTGATCTGAATACTAACGGTTTGCTTAGGGTTAGTGAATTATCTTGGTCAAAATGAGCTCCATTTCAGTTAGGTTGGTGGAAGCGATGCTAGGAAACGTAGGTGTGTCTGACAGGCTGGCAAATCCCAATGCATCCTTGTCTTTAAAGAACAGCCGTTTGTTCCATGGTTCAGTACTTCTTTAGATCATTTTTGTACAAGTAGAACACAATACATGTACATTCACAGAACATTCGGATATTTTCCTGAGCTCTGATTGCCAAATGACATAGTATTTCCCACAATTGGGGAGATCCCTCCTCAATATCAGGATTTTTCCAGGAACCGTTCGGCCACTGTTCCCTTTATAAAACATATTCTTCTCCCTCCTAATGTATTGGACTAAAACTGCCATCATCCTCACCAGTAAGGACAGTGTGGGTGGGGTTGCCAGAAGTTATAGTCCAACACACCTGGAGGGCAGCCAGTTGGGGAGGCCTGTCCTAAAGTTTAATTCATAAAGCATTTACTCCAACTCACCCCATTGTCTTCAGGAAAGTTCTCCCGATTTTGAGCGAAATGGTTTTGACAATAGCAGCCTAGTAGGGAACCAGTATTAACAGCTAGAGCAAAAATGCCTGCAAAGTGTAGTTGTGTTTATTCCAATTATACAAAGCCTGGGTAACCGTGACCCAAGTTGAATTTTAATTTGGGAACACCTGACCAAACTTGAATGTGACCTCTTGCTTTTTATTGGCAATCATAGAACTAATCCTGAAGGTGTTTTAAACGTTATGTATGCAGAACTGCTTAATAATTGCACAACGCAAGGCCTGAATGTGATTAAGTTAGTTAACTTGTGGCCTCAGAAGCAACTAGATTATCATTTTGATATGTTTCCTCCACCCTGAAACCACACACACACACGTATTCAACAATTTCACATCTTTCTTTCTTACCCAAAATCCACACAAGGCAAGATCCATGGAAAGGCCTCCGCCCCAAGTCCCATTGAAATGCAAAGAGCTGGCACTGCTCTTGCACATCTCCCATTTCCTTTCCCTGGCACTTGTGCAGGAGATATTCCTGTGCCAGTGACATTTAAAAAGTAACGCTTCATGTTGGTACTATGACTTGGTGACTTTGGGTGAGTTTTATCACAGGAAGGGTTTGTATCCATTTGCTGTATGTTGCCTTGTGCTGCTGTGACGGCTAATCAAGCTTTCTCACGTTGCAGGCAAGGACAAGAAGGGGAGTTGCAGCCTCTCCCGTGTGGACAGCACCACTTGCCTCTTCCCTGTTGAAGAGAAAGCTGTGGAATACTACTTTGCCTCCGATGCTAGGTTGGTGACACCCAGATGCTTGACAAGAGTCGTCTTGGTCTCGTGGCTGGCTTCCCACATGGTGCATGGGGTGAATGCGGGCAACGGAATATGCGTGTGCAGCTCATTTCATTAGGGCGTGCACCTTAAAGGTCCTGATTGGAGTGGAGGAGGGAAAAGTGCGCTTTCCAGGGCCTCCGGAAAGTGCGTAGTTCCCCCAGGGGTGCTAACGGCTTTCCCATTCTTTTAAAAGCCCCAATTCAAGCGGGAGGGGGCAGGAAAGCAGAGGTGCCTTGGGAAATTAGGGTGTGCCTGAGCACACCCCGCACACCTTGTGCGCACACCTATGGGCAACGGTGAACCACTAATTCCAGAATGAGGATCAGAGAAGAGATTGTTAGCCACAGGATGATGATGGCTTGCATAAATATTTGAGTCATTTGCAAGTAGCATAAGCTAAATCTCGCAGCATACGTTTGTTTCCTAACACTAAATATTGGTACACTTCCAGTTAAAGGAGAAAGGGATATGAACCAATGAAACATATGTAAGAGGAACTAGGAGTTCCTGATGATCCTAGAGCTGAGGAGATGGTGTTGGAAGATTAGGACCAGGGAGACTTGAGTTCATGGCTTGACTGGGGATTTGAAGTTTCCTAAGAGTGCAGTCCTATGTATGTTCAGACAGAAAATAAGTCTAACCCTACCTCATAGGGTGGTTGTGAGATTGAAATGGGGACAGGGAACTATGTATGTTGCTCCGAACTCCTTGAAGGAAGGATCGGATAAAAATGCAATGAAATGAAATTCTGTAGAAGCTGAAAAGTCAATTAAAAGAGCTGAAAAGTAAATTGATTACATTCACATGTTCACTTCCAGACTCTTGATATCTTTTGGGGAGCATAGTGTTAGGGTTATTTCTGATATCCCCATTCAGCACCATTCTTTCTTTACTTGTGAATTTTAAATAAAAATGCAAGACTTATATCTTGCATCAGGACAACTCAGGTGTTATATCATGGATAGTATAACCAATACACTTCAAGTTCTCTGAATCTAACTTGGTTTCAGTATTGGTTAGAGTCCGATTTTTAACGATTTTTATTCAATTCATCTTTCCTTCCTTTATAACTTGTGAGATTGGTCATAAGCAGAGTATTCCAGATTCTTCTCCATGTTTCTATGGATGGAAGTGGAACCATTCTGAACTCTTTTACAGCGCAGTTATTGAACACACCAACAGAGTGATTTTTCTTGAAGATGATGATGTGGCAGCTGTTATGGATGGACGCCTCTCCATTCATCGAGTCAAACGCACCGCTGCTGATCACCTTGGACGTGCTGTTCAGACCCTGCAGATGGAACTTCAGCAGATTATGAAGGGTGCGTGTGTGAATGTCCCTAACACACACACACACACACACACACACATATATATATATATATATATATATATATATTCCAAGCTTCTTTCTACAGGTTCATGGTTCTCTGTTATTAGGGAATTAAGAACTAAGAATGAGACTGAACGTGGATCCAAGGGTTTGTAAAAAGAGACATTTTAAAGTTTGGGCTCCCAGGACTGAAAGCAAGGGGCTGTTGGGATGCACTTTTTCCAAACTCCATTCTTTTACCGAAGCCTGTTCCAAACCATTCTGGTCCTGGAACTTAAATATTTATCACTTGCTAATTAACCCCCCTCCCCCCATCTCTGACTGTCACCTCTGACTGTCCAGCTCTGCCATCCTCAACTGTCGAAAAGTCTCTTGCTCCCTCAAAAGGCTAGGCCCATTCTCCCTTACTGCCCCATATGCTTGGAACTGCCTCCCAGAACACTTGCATAACACTACTCCCTCCCTCCCTCCCTCCCTCCCTCCCTTCGGATCTCTCCTCAAAACCTTACCTTTTCCACAAAGGCTTTGGCTCAGCCTCCTAGTCCCCACATCCTACTCTATCACTCATCCCCTAACCAGGTCACATCGTGTGCAATTGAAGCAACTGCACATTGCTTCCCTGTGGTTTATCCCCTGCCTCCTCTTCACTTTGGATTGCAGGATCTTCGAGGAAGGGACCTGTACTCTTGTACTCTATAAAACGCCACGCACATGGATGTGGCAGTGAATTTAGTGGTGCAGTTTCGAATACAGTTTCAAATCAACGAACAAAGAAATGTATTTTTAAAGACCAGTAAAAAAGAAAGAAAAATAAGATATTGGATGGAATCCAAGTTTAAGGCTGCAATCCTGCAATGCACATTTAAGTCCCATTGAACTCAGAGCACCTTCTGAGTAGACCTGAGTAGGATGGCCCTAGAAGCTAGTCATGTCTTGACTTAGCTCCCACTGAAATCAGTGGGCCATAAGTTTAACTTAGGTGCAGTACAACCCTAGACCTGTCTGTTCAGAAGTTTGTTCCATTAATTTCAATGGGATTAACTCCTAGGTAAGTGTGCAAAGGGTTGTGGCCTTAGTCTCCTTTTAAACTGTTGTAACAAAAGGAAAGGGCTGCTTCTTTCTATCTTTTCAATGTTTTGAAAGATTCTGAAGCACATCCATTCTTTTCTAAACATACTAAATTTATATACCCTTTGCTTAACACAGACCTATTGATAGCGTATTTAAAACAGTTGGGTCCCACAACCTTGACATTTTTGTAGTTTCCATGCACAGATGTATATTGGTTTGAAAAATCCTGGGATCACTTACAGGGCGTCAGCTATTACTGACATAACATTTTGACACAATTCTCTCTTAATGTTGAATTTATTCCAAAACTTAATTCACTTTTCAATTTGTAGAATTTACTCCATTAAAAAAAAAAATTCTTGAGCAAGTATCTTCCCCTATGTGTAATAATAAAAACCTTGATAACATTTGTGATAATCTTCCAGCTTTAGAAGGTATTATGGATTCAAATAATGAAATTGCCCAAATGTAATGAAAGTGAGCAAACATCAGGGATTTCATATCACTTTGGTTCTGGCTTCCCTGCTCATCCTTCATCTCTCATCTATCTTGGTGGTCTAATATGTCCTTTTGAGGAGGGCATGGAAAGTTGGGAGCCAGGGAGTCCCATTCCCCATCTCTCTGCCCTGGGCTAGCTGCATATGGGGCATCTCAGGAGGACGGATTTAATTCCACAGCCTTTAGTTGCTGAACGTGCCACTTTTGTGTTCTGTACCACAGCTAGCATACTTTCCCACGGACAGTGACGGTTGGACTTTACATCCTGCCTCAAGCTCGTTCCTTGTATTTTGGAAGATAGTGAAATGGACTTTTCTGCTAAGCCGATGCTGCATTTTGTTGGGTGGTTTTATCAACAGGATCAACGTTGCAACATTGTTTCCATCCAGTGTGCTTTTTGTTGTTGTTTTTAAAGGTAACTTCAGTTCGTTCATGCAGAAGGAAATTTTTGAACAACCGGAATCTGTCTTTAACACCATGAGAGGAAGAGTCAACTTTGATGACTACACTGGTAATTAAAACAAAAGCATTGCGGTTGTGTTTTTGATAAGAAGGTTAGAATTTGTGTGTTACACGTTGCCCATTTAAATGCTGTTAAGGGCGATGGTCTTTATTCACAGTGAAGATCGGTCGCCTCTTCTTCTAGTAGTGGGACGTAAGAATGACTCCGCCACTCCTTTCCACAGACAGTATTGTGATCCCTCTGCTGATGAGCAGGTTTCTCTCTTCCATTGAGCTGTTACAGTGCCACGCTTAGTCCTGGCCCTCTGCCACTCATAAGCAGCATTGGCCCCTTTGCTGTCCGTATTTTCCCTGAGCTGGCATCGCCTGAATCTTTTCTATCTTGTGTTAGCCATTTCTCTTGTAGGGGAAAGTGCAGCAGCTTTGCACGTCCTGTCTTACAAACTGGTGAAATAATCCTGATGATCTTTGTTGAAATGTATTTTAAGTTTCTCTGAGTTATTTGGCTGTGCTGTGTTTAATACCCAAGCCTTTCTATCTGCAGTTAATCTTGGGGGCTTGAAAGATCACATTAAGGAGATCCAGCGATGTCGGCGTCTCATCCTCATTGCTTGTGGGACAAGCTACCATGCTGGAGTGGCCGTAAGTGGCTGACTTCACATTTTCCTTTTGAGTAGCATTTCAAACATGTTGAACGAATTAACCATGCCTTGTGCCAGGAAAATACATCTGATGCCATAGGGAGTGGACTTGTTGTTAGGTTTTGCATGTTGCTATGATTGCCCCTAATAAGAGAGACTGTCCACGTAGAACAACTGTTTTGGGTAATATAGAAGTGTAATAAATAAAACAAAGATCCTATTGAAAATGAAAACAACACTCAAATGCATGAAGCTTTCCACGGGATCGTTGATGATCAATCTGCGCATGTAAAGATCTACTGCATCATATTGGTGTTCCGTTGTCCACAGTAACTGTGCAATTCTTCCTTCTCACTTGAGTGCAGTTGTTGTTGTTGTTGTTATTATTATTATTATTATTATTATTATTATTATATTTATATCCCGCCTTTTTCCCAGGGCTGGGACTCAAGGCGGTTTACAAAGTTAGGATGAGGCTGTTAGAGATTTGGGGCTGGTATGGTTATTGGGTCTAAGCCTTGAGCTCACATGGTCTGACTTTGTCCCTGCCTCCCTGTTTGGGTAAACCATCGTGTGTCAGCACATCTGAATTGGTAAACTAAGGCTGACATTTGCCACCCAAACCAAAATTAGGAACATACTTGAACTGGAAGACATAGGTTGAAATGGATTTCCAATTATGGCTTGGAGGACAGGCACAAATCTTAGTTTAGTAGTTCATTGGTAACAACAAACTATGATTTGTCCAAATTATATTTGATAAAATCCAGTAAAACATTTTTCTTTTACGAATACTTTTTCTTCTGAAAAACTTGAAAGGTTGCTTTTATATTCCAAATGTATGAGAATATGTTTGAATAGCACTGACTTTGGACACTTTTTTTGGTTTTGCATTGAATATGGAAAGTTAAAATGACATCTTTTTCCCTGCTCATTTTTTAAACATTATTATTATTATTATTATTATTATTATTATTATTATTTGCATTTGCATACCACCCCATAGCCGAAGTTCTCTGGGCGGTTTACATACAATTAAAACACTGAAAAACAATATACAAAAATAAAAACTGCAAAAACATACAAGAGACACATACACTTAAAACCACTATAATAACTTAAAAAGCTGTAAGCCTAAAAAACAAAAACAGACCCAGGCTTGTCAGATATCGCTAAATGCCTGAGAGAAGAGGAAAGTCTTGACCTGATGCCGAAACGATAACGATGTTGGCGCCAGGCCGGCCTCATTGGGGAGATCATTCCACAATTGGGGGGCTACTACAAAGAAGGCCCTCTCCCTACCAAGGTGGAAGTTGAAGGCTGGAAAAGGGGCCTCCCTTCCAGAATTTGCAGTGTGGCCTCATGGGCTGAGATGTATGGGGCTTTCCTCTGTTCTTTTTCTTCTTTTTAACCAGACGCGCCAAGTGCTCGAAGAACTGACTGAACTGCCTGTCATGGTAGAACTAGCCAGTGACTTCCTGGACAGAAATACTCCAGTCTTCCGAGATGATGTGTGCTTTTTCATCAGCCAGTCAGGTAGGGTCTTTGGCCTGGGTTGGTGGGCAGGTCAACAAACTAAGAGCAACATAAGAAGAGCTTTCGCTAGGTCAGTAGCCAGTTTAGCTTTAGCTTATGACCTTTGACACTGGAGGGTACAGAGGAGGAAGGCTATTCGTCAGCTGAGCCATGAGCACATGTCAGGCAGAAGCTGTTTTGAGCCATTTCCCTTCCTGTTCTCATACAGACAATGTTTATTCGTTTTTAAATAGCCATGGCTCTGTGCTGCCGCCGAGTTCAGCATGCGTAGATCAGGATATGTGCAGGTTTTCCTGGGCAAAAGCTATTTCTCATTCTACATACAAGACTGAAAGCTAAGAAGAAACTCTGTGTGAATGTAGTGAAATAAAGTACATCTATACTTTGGTGGGAGAGACTGAATTTTGCACTTAATATTAAACGTATATCAGCTACAGATTAAATCATATGGATGCATGTGCTTGGATACACCCCACTGCGTGCTAACTACTTTAAAAACAAGTAGTTTTAACTACTATCTAACTACACTATGGTAAAAGTAATTGGAATTACTTTGAAGTAGTAAAATGGTTTCACCTAGTTTATTTTATAACTACTCTCACACCCCATGTTGAAAATTAAAATACGAATAAAGGTTAACATTTAGGGGCTTTAGATATTTATTTTACTCAGATGATCTGTGCAAATTGTTCTGTGGAGCAAAAGCAAAATTAGCATGTAGAATCTTCTTTTCTAGACCCTTGAGAGTCCTATAAAGTTGTCAAAACAGGCCTGTAAATAGCAAACTCAGTGCAGGTCTCCTCACCCATCCCACCCCCTTAAACAATTGCTTTCTTTTCCTAGGCCAGGCCAATACTAAAACATTTTGCATACAGCTGGTGGTCTTAGAAATGCTGCTTCCTGATCATAGTTCTAGCAACTAGGCCTGTGTCCTTTCAGTGCCTGAATTGCTATTCCTCTTGGTATTTATATGAAGTTTTCAGTATGATAATAAATTATTTAAATAGGGGGTTTCCTAATGGATGAAAAAAAATATTGCAAGAACACTACAATAGTTAATGACAAACAAGTTCGTTTAAGTAGTTATAATTAACTGTTTAACTCCTGCATGCCTCTTCTCTTCCCCCCCCATCCCCACCTGTCCTGATAGATCAGCCCAGAATCCCTTTGGGGCCAGTGGATTATGCAGAAGGTACATGAGAAGAGAAATTTATTCCTAGAACGCAGCAGTAAAAAGAGTTTTGAATCACATTTATTTCAGTGGAGTTCGCTAATCTTGCTCAAGTATAGTCAGGATGCAAAGTGATAATATCTGCATCGTTTATTCTCGCACTTTGCACACAGTGCTACTTAGGTATCATTTTAAAATCAATAACACACCTGCAGTTTCTCCTCCCTCTCAGCATGTGGTTGCAGTTTTCCATTCAGTTCTCACTAAAAAAAACCACTTCCTTCCTATTTATTTATTTAAATGATTTCTACAGCGCCTTTCTACTCTCAGGATAGCTCACGATAACAAAACTGTGCCCAATCATATAATACAAGCCAAAAATAAAACCATAAAACTTAGCAGCTATTGTTGTATCTCCAGTGCTTTGTGCTCATGATGATGAGCAAAAGGAATGTTCCTGGAAATGAATTGCTGGTTCAATTACCAGCTTAGCTTCCGGACTGCAGCTTTTTCCGGATTGCGGCCGAGTGCCCTCTAACTGTGATTATATCCATCTCTCTTGGCAGGGGAGACTGCGGACACCCTCATGGCCCTTCGGTACTGTAAGGAGAGAGGAGCCCTCACCGTGGGAATCACGAATACCGTTGGTAGCTCTATATCACGGGAGACAGACTGCGGGGTGCATATCAATGCAGGACCAGAGGTTGGGGTGGCCAGCACAAAGGTGAGGTTCCTTGCAGGGCCAGAGGCGTTCATGCTCTTCGCCAAGATAACTTCGGTTGTTGCTGCTGGAATGAATACTGGAGACTTGTATGTCTTGTAATACACTTATCCATTCTGGATGCCATATTTGAGTGCATGTGGATTTTGGAATTCATACAGTGAAATAAATAGCTTTTATTTATTAAAGCTTGGGGTTCTTTTCCAATTTAGCCTCAGCGTGCAGAAGATAATGAGCAAATGTCTTCATTTTGCATCCTGCCATGCAAGATAAGTTTGGCTAAGAGTGGTAACTTGATTTTTTTTAAAAAGCCAGTAAGCTTCAGTGCTTAGCAGAAATTTAAACCTGGATCTCCCACATTCAAGCCCAGCACTATTCCTGCACCCCGCTGACTGTTCAATATGGAAAAGTGGGGAGCTGAGGTATGCAAAAGTCTATAGAATGTGATTCCAAGCCTGGTGTTTCAGTGGGAAAGCATATTCTCCTTTTGTTCACGCTATTTGAACATTCCCAACTTTAGGCAATTTCTCCGTGTTCCCAGTAGTTGATAGTTGGCATCAGATCATAACCTCCTGTTTGCAGAATCCGATATGCAGCCTTGTGCAGCTCTAAATCACTAATCATAGTTCACTTGTCCATAATGGATGAATCGATATTGCTCAGACTGGAGTGCTAGCAAGATACTTTCTTTGAACATTTATATCTTACCCGAGGGGGGGAGAGGAACTGGCTTTCAGCTGTTACAATTCATATGCTATGTATTTTCCAAGAAATGTCGTGGCATTAATGATTTATTGAACCATTTTATGGTGCAAAGTTTGAGATGGAATATGAAAGGTGATACGTCTGTTTCCCTTGATATATGCCTGTTGGGGCTTGTGTTGTATGCGTTCCAGGTCAATTAGAAAGTTAGCTTTACTCCTTTCCAGACCCCTCTCCCCCTGCCCCACAGCTCACGTGCTGTGTTATGCCATGCATCCATGGCATAACGCGATTGTACATTGCGTCCAAAAATGTGAGCTTAGGCAAACATTAAAGGATTAGGTAGAGAAGTAATGTTGTTTTAACGCCAACTGATACTAGCATTAATCTATGCTATTGGTCATGGAGCATTCCTAAATCTCTGGCAGATTGCCTGGGTTTTCCTTTCTCTTTGGGGAAACTTTTCCAGATGTCCAGGTCTGCCGGGCTGCAGTGTTCCTTGTGTGGGTTTGAGATCAAGGCACAGTTTACGAGTAACTGCGAAGGGAATATAGATGACATGTCAAATGTTAGGTAATCCCCTGGCATATATTATTTTCATGTAAGTGTGTAACTCCGCTAATTTTGTATATTGCATTATACTGCAAGAACTCCTTGAAATCATTACGCTCACAACCCATATGTTACTAGAAGAGTTTCTGCGTGCTTAAAAACACAAGGCCACAGAGAATGAGGAGCTGCTCTCCCTGTCTTAGGAAATGCCCTCATTCTCCAGCAGGATGCATCCTGCCCCTCTGTGCTTCCTAACGTAGCTTCATCCGTCAGCTGTTCATTGTGGCGTGACCCATAGCTGAGCGAGAGCGGCCATGATCCCTGGCTCCTGCCCGGCCTCTTCGTGCGCATGCTTCCTCTTCAGACCTTCTGGCTGCTGCTGGTCCTCTTTTCCTTTGTGTTCCTTCTGTCCTGAACCCTCCTTGTAATGGGGGGCGGGGGTGATCCTTCCCTCAAGGCAATCAAGCCATTCCCTTTTCTTCCTTTTAAGGTCTTTTTTTCCTTTTTAGAGAATTGCTGTGATATTCAATTAGCGACAATGCTACCAGTTCATTTGCTGGTACAGGAGCGGTGGGTGTTCATTGCAGCCAAAGTTCCAACTTCTTTCAGTCTTCATTAGCTCTCTTGGCAATAGTTGTTTTACTTCCCACAAGACAAGTTAAAAACTTCAGAATCTGCTTCAGCAGATACCCAAATACGTGGGGTATTGTAACCCAGGTCCGTTGTGTGATACTCTGGGACAGGATACACCTGTATTTTACAGTTAAGAGGCAGCCCTGCATATGTTTGCGTTGCTGTGCCTCTTGGCGGTATCCCAGAAAAACCAGATGTTGTACATTACATTTTTCTTCCACTTGAGATTATGTTTCTGGCAAATGTAATCACCGCTTAGGATAAGAAGTTTAAGTTAACCCAGACGGTCCTTACTTGGGAAACCTGTATCTGTTTACAAAGTGAAAATGCAACGAATGGAGCTAGATGGCAGGACACATCCCTTTCAGGCCGCGCTGGTTGAAGCCCCAGAGTAGAGGCCCTTGCTGTTCTTAATGGTTGTTCAGGGTTTGCACCTTTTAGCTTCCCATCCAAAGCTTCAGATGCTGGGTTATTCACCCGCTCTGTGCAGTAGGAGGCAGCAGGCTCTGTGGCCATAGGACTTGGCCAGGAGCTGGGCTAGGAGGCACCTCCCGCTTCCTCCTTAGAGGTAGTCTTCTCCTGTCTCTACAGTGATCAGGGGGAGGTTCTTATCCTGGTTTGGGGAACTGGATAGGGCTGGTTAACTCCCTACACCCCAACAGGGGAGCAGTCCTCCCTCCCCCACTGATGACTGCTGGTTCTGGTAGGAAGGCGGCTAGCTGGCTGGCTGGCCGGCTTCGGAGTCTCTCATTCAGGTCTGTCTGTCAGGGAAGGAGCCTTATATAAGCTTTGGCCTGGTATAAAGTAGACCCGATTGGCAATATCCAGGCTCCTGTTGGCTGGAGGCAAAATAAGCCAGCTGGTAGGTAGCAGTGGGGTTGTTTTGGGCTTGGTCTCTGCTTCCACACTGGGAGGAGAAGGCCGTGCACCTTCCGATGGAGTGGAGGAGGGCCCTGCTGTGGTTCAGCCCAGGAGGGTAAAGTGGGAGAGTCAAGGCCTTGGGGTACCTGTAGCCCCACAGTGCCCTCCTGAACTGCTTGGAGGTCTCCATTTCAGACCATGTGATGTATTTGAGCAGATCCTGCACAGTGTTGTCCCCTTTCCGTTGTAGGCCTATACAAGCCAGTTCGTTTCACTAGTGCTGTTCGCGCTCATGATGTGCGACGACAGAATTTCGATGCAGGAAAGGCGGAAAGAAATAATGCGAGGACTGAAGTTATTGCCAGGTATGTATATACGCCCCACATTGTGAAGGCAAGTTGCGGATTTTTGAGAGTGTTAACACGTATGCTATCATTTACATGGATGCATGTAACCAAGCACACATGAGAAATCTTTTGACGTTGAACTCTAGATGCCCATGTAAACCCGATATCCAAAAGCTGGAGGTGGGGGTGGGGCTTGTCAGAAACCAGGGACAAGGTCCTTGAAAGCAATTATTTGCTTTGTTAAAGAAGAATTTAAATCTCATAGTGGAACTAGAATCATACCTATATCAGGGGAATTGTAATCATCCATCCAAAAGACTTTAACATTGAGAAGGCAAAAAGATAACATTTACAAGTATTTGAAAGTCAGCAGAAAAGCTAATTATAGTGGGATTTAGAAAAGTATGTGTGTGTACAAAAATGGGTGATGGAAATTAAATTTAAACACCATTATTATACTAACAAACACAGAATGCCAATAAAAACCTTGGCTGTCAGTCAAAGAATGCTTCCTGGAATAAGATTGTTTTCAGGAGGCACTGGAAACATCACAGTGTTGGCGCCTGCCTGACTTCCAGGGCCAGGGAGTTCCACAGAAAGGGGGCCACCACACTTGAAGGCTCTTCTTGTGGTCTGATTTTTTTTCTCCAAGAGAACAAAACAATTGTTTTTAAAAGCCACTGCAAACGCTGCACAAATCAGTGTATCTGAATTCCTGATTGTTGCAACAAGCATACTATTGGTCAGCAATGGGCAACTGGGTGGTTTGGGGGCTGTGTTCAACCCCCCCGTGGTCCACACTAGGCAAGGGGAAATAAAATTTCAATACAGTTTTTAAAACCAGTGGCAAACTGCGCCCATAGCACCCAGTAGTGCCAACAGGGTTGAATTTGACCCCCAAGCTAACTTTGACCTTTTTAGCAATCTGTGGCGTCTACAGAACGCCATTTTGTTAGTTGAAATCTTTTTTAAAAAATTCGGGACATGTTGGGGTGGCTGCAGCATAGATCCTAAAATGTGCACCACTTTAAAGGTTACAAGAGCAGTTCTCAGAGCTGTGCTGGAGGCTTTAGGAAAGCAACTTTCTGTTCCTCATCTTTTAGCACTAATGGAAATACTTTTAAAATCTGGCGGTTCCAGGTACTGGTAACGTTTATGCCCTGAAGACGCAATGATTTCTGCATTTACTCTTACAGTTTTTAAATGCCACAAATGTAGTTGTTCCCAAATGCCTGTAACTCATTGCGTTCACATGACAGGATTCTTTCCCAGCCCTACCTGGTGAGGCTGGGGATTGAACCTAGGACCTTCTGCACGTAAAGCAGGGGCTCTACCACTGAGCTACAGCCTCTCCTCTGAAAGCGTAGCCTCTAAAAGCATAGCATAGTTAAGGCATAACCTATCAGTGAGCTTGCATTTTGCTACCTGGAGATGTCGGGGATTGAACCTGGGACCTTCTGCATGCAAAGTAGGGGCTCTATGGCTGAGCAATGGCTCCCTCCATACTACCTGATTGTTCTTGCTTGGCTCCTGCACCAAGACAGAAAAGCTTAGTATTACATCTGAACCCAGATTCCTGGTTTGCCATTCCTTTATCAAGCCTAGATTCAGAAGCGAACTTCAAGGTTCAAAAACTGGCTTCTTAGAGGAGAGGCATGCCAGGAGTCAGGATTCGGGTATAATGTGCTAAATTTCTGGTTACTGGGGCCACTTCTACTTGAAGGAGGGGCCAAGCGGGAGTGATTGGGCAGTGTGTGCAACCCTGCTCTTCTTTCCCAATAAGTCGGGATTCCCAGCAATTCTGGCTTAGTGTTTTGTGCTGCTGTTTCAGTGAACAAGCCATGTGTGTGTAATTGCATCTGTGTTTTGCATCTTGCCTCCCTTTTGCTACTCGTGATAGACTTAATTAAAGAAGTGCTGAGCATGGATGATGAGATCCAGAAACTGGCCGTAGAGCTTTACCAGCAGAAGTCAGTCCTCATTATGGGCCGTGGCTATCACTATGCAACGTGCCTGGAAGGTGCTCTGGTAAGGCATCTCTTTTTCCTTCCATAATAAAGAAGGGTTTATACTGGGTGCGTCACAGTTCTAAGTGCCCAACCTGGTACTGGGCAGAAAGACTTTTAAAAGCACATAGCTAGTGGCTATGAAAAGGCAATTTAGCCCCACAAGATTTTGATTCTAAAGGGGACAAAGTAGGATTTCTAAAGGTCAGAATCGATTTTAAATTAGACCTGCAAAGCTGGCGGTCCAGCCAGCTGAATGCAGCCTACCGGACCACTAGCTTGGAGTTCTGAGACTTCCAAAGCGTTCGGAATCCCTTGAATGGGTTTCTCCAGTCAGGCAGCAGCCAGCAGGATGTTTCTGAAGCCACTGTCCATGGGTGGTGGATTGCTTTTGTCTTGGGTAGGTCATCAGTGGTGTAGCCCTGACCTAAGCCCTGCCCCCAACCCATCTGAGCATTAGAGTTCCTACTGCACTCCCATTGCTTGGCAATGCACAGTTTGGCCTTTGAAGCAGCATAAAACATGTTCCTGCGTTATCCAGGATGCCCATCTCAAATGAGAATGACCCTGGGTTTCCATCTGCTGAATGTCGGGGATATTTCCTGGTTCCCAGAGTTTATGTCATATCCGGAATGGCTTACAGAACCCCCCGACTTCAGCCTTGACTGCCATCCCCCCCCCCCCACTCGTCCCCTCATAGTGTCTCAAACTGAACCGTGTGCCGGGAAAAGGGAAGGGAGGCAGATGGGCATCATAAGCCAAGGTGGCATCATTGAAGTGTGGCTGGGCTCAGGGACTTCTGAATAAACGAGAGAAAAGGCAAGTGTGCACAGAGTTTTCCAAACGTATTCTCCGTGGCTGACGACAGCCACGTGGAATGCGTGGAACAGAAGAGAGGCTATTGCTTGTTTTCCATATGTTTCAGGCTGCATTTTAAAACCATTTTGCCTCTTACGTTTTCAGCTACTCTGTTATTTATCTCTTTTAAAGCTGATGTTTTGTTGTTGCTGCTGCTGCTGCTTTTAAAAACAATGCTTCGTAATAAGTTTTATAATTGGTTTCACTGTTTTGCTTCTATTATGTGTGTCCCTCTGAGAGCTTTGGCTACAGGGTGACTCCTACGTGAAGTCAATCAATGAAATAAGTAGAGAGGGGGAGTTTGTAGGACTGGACTAATGCGGGGAGCTTCTTCCCTCTAGAAAATCAAGGAGATTACGTACATGCACTCGGAAGGCATTCTGGCTGGGGAGCTGAAGCATGGACCCCTTGCGCTGGTGGATAAACTGATGCCTGTCATCATGATCATCATGAGGGACAACACCTATGCCAAGTGCCAGAACGCGCTGCAGCAAGTGATGGCACGGCAGGTCAGTGAAGGTGGGGAGCGGCCGGAATGCTCAGGGCCCAGCGGAGCTTGCCGGGGTGCAGGTCGTCCTGGTCCCCCCCCTTCTTCTCTTTCCTTGCTCGCTCTCAAGTATGTCGCATTTGGCTGGGAAACTGGAAATGTTAGAATGTATGGCAGTGGATGGTTGCAAAGAGGTGTGCAGCACTATTTGGTTAGGGATTTAGCCCCCCTTCCCCTTGACTGGTCTGATTTGACTTGGTGCCAGGCTAGGTTCGAGGAAGCCGGGCTCTTGTCAGAGAAGGAGGAATGGGATCCAAAGCCCTTGGCGTTGGCTCAAGCAGTAACTTGCCTTGCGTGGTTTTGCATCTGCTCAATTACCTTGAAGCCCTTTCTGTCCAGGGCAGCAATGGGCAAGCAGAAGGTCCTCACGATGCTTCCGTGCAGATGGCTGGGCTTCCTGTTTGAAGCTGGACGGTTCTTCCCCTGTTGCAGATGTTTCTAGGGGCGGTGGCAGTGGGATGGGCAGCCACCTCTGTCCACATCTTTGCCCCGTTCGTGTGTCGGGTGGGATCTCGTTTTTAAGTTACAAGTGAAGCCTGAATGAAAGGAGCTGGAACACTTGCCTCTCCAGCCCGTGGCCGTTCCGTACCGCAGGCCCTTTGCTCCCCGCCTGCGTTCATTCCAGACGTGGCCTTGACTGGGAGAGAAACCTGCCACGTGGCTACCTCTGTCACAGCTGGTTTGGTCTCAGCTTTCATGGTTATGAAGGCCAGTGTTGAAAATATGAATATAGAAAGTGCTGAATACTTGCCGGGCAGCACATAAGGACTAGAAACTTAAAGTAGGAAAAACGTTGGCGTTTTTAGAGGCCGCTGCAGTTTTCATTTCCCTGATAGAGCTGTCTCTGGAGCTTACAAGCAAGGCCATTTAAAATCAAATGAAAAATTATTTTGGGTCTTTTTAAACAAAAACGTGGAGAGAGCAGTATCACTTCCAACAAACAAACAAAAAACAAGGAAGCCGGACCTCAGTAGGTGCTGAAGAAAATAGTCTGTTAAAATGGAGTCTTTTTCTAATAAAATATACCATTTTCTTCAGCAGCTTTTGAAGTTTGCCTCCTTGTTTTTTGCTGTTAAGATTTTCCACAAAGTGAAACAGAACGTAACAGCTCTATTTTGCCTCTCTGTTTCCACTAAAATAAACCAATAACTGCCTGGAAGTTTGAATTTTTTTTTTAACCTTGCTTAAGATGGCATATGAATATCCCCTTTCTGAAGATGATAGAGTATTACTCAGCTTGGCTGCAAGAATACTGTGGTGATAGAAACAAGTTCCCAAAGTATATGGAACCGCTGCACTCTTACAAGGGCAAGCGAACGTCTCTTTAATTTCAACAAAAGGAGGCAGTTTGAATTTGATGTGGTGTGTCCGTGGTTTCCCCTCTCTGCCCCTCCTCTTTCTCCTTTCTTTTGTTTGTTGTTGTTGACACTTGCGGTTCTTGCAGGGACGACCTGTTGTGATTTGTGACAAGGAAGACATTGAGACTATTAAGCACAACAAGCGTACGATCAAAGTCCCCCACTCGGTTGACTGCCTGCAGGGGATCCTGAGCGTTATCCCTTTACAGCTCCTGGCTTTCCACCTTGCAGTCCTCAGAGGCTATGATGTAAGTACCACGCTTTAAAAAACCCTCTCTCCTTCCCTGTCCGTTAACCCTGGAAATTGGATTGCTGTCTTTCCTCAGCAAGGAGCTAACCCATTACCCCTTCGATGGAGCTGGGACTTGAACTCTGTTCTCCATCCATTGTGCCACATCAGACCTCCTTTATACTGCAGTGCCCCTGGACTTGCAATGTTTCATTCTTAAATCTAAACAAGACCAAAACAAACCAATGCTAAAGAGCACCCAAATGTAATTGTATTGAGTGACGCCCCAGTTAGAGACAATTATACAAGGCAAATGTATACAAATACGCAAAAGCTGATGAGCTAAACAATTGCTACACATCCGACAGATGTGTTCAACAGTCAGTGGAATGCAACAAGCAAAATAAAGGACAGCCGTTTAGCGAAGGTGTAAAGTTGAAAAGTATATGTATATATGTTTATCGGGGTTTTGCAGATAATGGAATTGTTTTTCTGAAGAAGCCAAAATATACGGCGAAACAGGACAAATAACTGGATGCCTGTAACCTTGAAACTTTGCTTGGTGCTTTACCTAGAAACTTTGCTTGGTGCTTGCACCTTATCTGACTTGTAAAAAAAAAAACCCTGTTATTTTTCTTCTTTACACCTTCACTAAACAATTCTACTTTATTTGTGGTTGTTGTATTCCACTGAGTGTTGAACACATATGTCGGATGTGTAGTAATTGTTTAGCTTATCAGCTTTTGCGTATTTGTATGAATTCCCCTTGTATAATTGTCTCCAATTGGGGCGTCACTCAATATAATTACAGTTGTGTGCTCTTTAGCATTGGCTTGTTTTGGTTCTATTCAACTGTTGCCCTCCCTGGCTTGTTGTTTTTCATTCTTAAATCTGCTTTTTATTTTAAGCAATTCTTTCGATTAAGGATGTAATCGAAAGTCATACTGAATTTAATAGGGCTTCTGAGCGGTCATGCCTAGGATTGTACTATAATAGTGTTGGCAAGTGAAAATGAGTTTACAAAGAAAAGATTCCCAAACATGTTGCCAGTAAAGCAACCATAAAACATAGGACTCTTAGGTGGAGATGTGTAGGATGTGGAGTAATCCTCCAGTTTGAATATTCAAAATACCAGCAAACTTGTCAACTTCTGTAATCCAGAATCACAAAGTGTATCTAATACTGATCTTCCCTGTAGAGGAGGCATTCACAGAGTGGAGGCCCTGCCCACTAAGAAGGTCCCAAAAGGCTGCTCTTGGCTTGCAAGGGAATGGGGGAGGTCTGCTGGGAAATCAGAGCTGCCCTCGTAGCACTATGCGTTGGCCAAAACTGGGCCAGGAAAGACCCCTGTTAAAAAGAAGAATGCACAGTGCAGGGAAGCCTCACTGGGGCTCACCTCTTTCATGGCTGATCAGAGAAAGGTGAACGAGAGAGGCAAGCCGTGCTTCAAAAAGCAGCCCGAATGTCATTGCATTTGATTCACATCCCTGTCATTATCACACGCATAAGAGAATAAGCTGTGTTCTCACAAATCACTTACTCTCTGCAGTTCGTCATCTTAATTCTTTGTGGATCCACCAACTTCAATGGGATTTGAGCTGGTTTAAGTAAAGGTACCAGCTTTAGTGGTTTGTGAATTGAGTTGTGATAAAGCATCCATGTCTTTAATCTTACTTTGTGAAGGCAGTTTCTCAGGGTAATGCCCTTTTTATTTAACTTTCTAAAACTTTTTTCTTTTCTTTTTTTTTCAGGTTGACTTTCCGAGAAATTTGGCCAAATCTGTTACGGTCGAGTAGGATACTCTGTCATTAATGTTTTGGCAGATATCAACAAGAGACTCTTCCCCCTCTTTTGGTACTGGAAGATGTTGATTTTAGAAGTCCCCCCCTGATCTGATTCTATATGTACAAGAGTCTTTATATTTCTGTTGCATTTGTGACACGGGTTATGTCAAGAGCATTGTTAACTGGCTATCATTTCAAAGTACATTTTTTTCCTCGAAATAATCATCAACAGTATCTGTCGTCTAGCTTGATTGTTTCAGGCTTCCTTAGTGCTATTTTGCATCACTTTCTGATTTTCTGTAGAACATTTCAAACTGCTAAGATCTTTCAAGAAATTAAATGGGAAAGGAGGTGACTACCAAAGTCTGTGCTCTCCCGGAGAAAACAGCTCTTGCCCATCCACTGTTGGCAAAAGGTGGGATCCACATAAAATTGATTGGTTTGAAGGGGGGATCTATCGTACAGCGGGCTCCTGCAGTCGTCCAAGTAATAAAAATGTGTGCAGTTTGCAACACGAAGCCCCATGACATTGGTCCCTTGGGTCTTGCCCCTTTTATCCAGCTCAGTTCTGTGTGGGTCCCATTTTAGAGACTGATGCCACTCTTATAAAAATACAATGCCTAAAAAAAGAAAGGCTCTCCTTGGTTAGTCCTGCAGAGTCTAGACTTGAAATGACAGGCCAATGCTTTGATGTGGTAAAGTCACCATAGTGGCTTCACTGAGTCACTTTCCTATGGGGAAGTGCGACCAGGCCTTACGCAGACAGGGGAAACTTTGGTTTTCAAGAAGCCTCTTTCACAACACAGTAAAGATAGATGTCACCTTGTCAGGCGTAGTCAAAAGAGAGTTCTAAAGTAAAATGACTTTGCCATGTTTAAAAGGAGTATAAGAACAGTGCCAGGTTGATACGTATTAAAGGAAGAATGTTGGGGAACCCAGTGGAGTTGTGTGTGTGAGGGGGGGCAGGAATGGAGTTCTGTCCTGAAGAGCTGTCTCCACAGTCATTTCAAGCATCGTCTGTAGAACCTGAGCCATGGATTTGAATCTCCATTTTATACGGAGCACATCCCTTCAGTCAATTCTCCTGCCTCCCCAAAATTATGGATGTGTTGTGTCTGTGGTTTCCAGTGAGAAAAAATGGGAGTAGGAACAAACATCCTGCCCTGAATCTGTATGAACAGTGAAGGAGACCAAGCTGTTGTTTCCCATCGTCTCTGAAGTAAGAGAGATTGTTATTGAGGCAGGCGAGGAAAGTAGCACTGAGCTCAGGAGAGGAAGGCGTAGGTCAGCGTGTCCGCCTGCCTGAACCTGCTTTACGTGAAACGCACTTCAAAAGACACTCTTTTGGCGATTGTGTGTATGTGAGGGTGGGAGGGGGATGCGAACAGGGGCAAAAGTGTTTGCCCACGATATAAAAAGGGAGGTGTCCCTGTGTTGCCAGCCACCTAGGGCAATGCTCCCTGTTTTGCAGCCCTGGAAAGTAGGCCAGAGAGCCCCCACCGTAGGCAGACAGCGCGCTGCCATCCTTGTGTTGACAACGTAGAGATCCTTCCCACCCCCACACCAGTTACTTGAGGGTCATCTATGTAGCCAAATCTGGCTATGTGGTGCTGGGATTAGTAGCAGTTGAGAGGGGAAAGTCCTTAAAAAAACAAGATGGGGGAGGCCACCAAGGCAGCAACATCGTGCTTTGTGTACACAGATGCAAAAGATGGGTGGGTGGGTTTAGCTCTCGCAACAGTTTATACTTTTTGCCATAACACCACTCAGGGGCAGAAACGTGGGGCAGGACATTTATATGAATCGTTTATTGAACTGCGCCTCTTAAAAGTGCTTCCCTTCCTTGATCAAGCTTGCAAGCAGTGCATTTAACAGTTGACTGCGATTCGAGTTGTCCCAGTTTTCAAGACAAGACATTTCTCGCTTGCTGCTGTGTTGTCTTTCCTGATATGAAGAGGAAAATGGCCTGCAAGCTTTGAGTGGGTTTGGACATTTGATGGAGCGAGCAGAGCCTGAAGTGCAAGATCTGTGTGCTTCCCCTGGCTGCTCCTGTTGTCTGAAGTTGCTAGAATCTCTTTCTTAATCCAGGCAGTAGAAAGCAAGCTAGTACTACTCTTCTTTAGCTTTGCATAGACCCATATTTTTTTTTAGAAAAAAGAATCGCCATACATTCTTTCTAGTATTATGGTTATATATGTGAAGTAGGTAGGAGGGATAAAGATACTTAAAATTATACATACTGGGAGTGATAGAGAAGGGAGAACCTGCAATATAATAGGAGGACCAAAGATGAGCTTTAGTAAAGAGCTCCTAGGCCCAACTGAGGCTCCAGGGCTGTACAGCTTTGAAAACCATTGATTGTGCAAACATGGCAGAAATCTAGGTTATCCAAATGAACCACATCCCAACATTCCTGTGATGGGGCGGGCAGAGGTCACACAAACGGGCTGTGAACAGTATCCTTTGGCACGACTGCTTTCACCGCTGTATTTCAAGAACAAAACTGCTGATATTGCAGAAACTAAAGAAAAAATGCAAATAAATCAACTTAGAGAGCTAAATTGAACATCAGCTTATTCTCCACTTGCTTCTTTAAAAATTGGATAAAGAATTAATACCCTAATAAGGAAGCCACAGGGACATTATGATGTGGATCCTTCCTCTCCATTTCCCCAGTTTGTGCAGTAATGGGGCAAAGCAAGAGTCAAGTCACTGTCCCTTCTGCAGTGCCCATTAATAAGGAATCTGTTTTAAGGACAATGGGGGGAGGCCCATGGTGTGTCTGGTGTTTAGAAAGTCTTGAACATGCATGTTCAGCTTCTTTTGCCCTCACCATAAAATGTTACCTCCCGTTTCAGTTAAAGATTAAAGTAGCCTACAGTTACAGTTGAACACTGGATAGTTGTGAAATTTTGTATTGTAAAGAAAAACAATCTTGCAAAAGTCTGTGCTACGTAACATCATGGTCTAGGTCCTTCCATCCTTCTCAACGGTTGTTGAACAATTAGCTGAACTGCCAATAACACAACCGTAGAGAAGAGCCTCTGTTTGAAATTACGTATGATTGTTGGAGAAAGATTCACTTGGTCTGGGCTACTGTAAGTATATTAGGAGACGCGCCAGTACAGAACTGATGGGGCCAAGTGCAATTCAGCAAGTTATATTGTGTACGTGGCTGAAAGTGATGCTAACAGATGGAGAAGGGATCTGAGCCATCTTGCATCCCTTTCTATGTGGGGTGCTCCCCTTGCTCTGAGCACCACATCTCCAGGAGTCAGCAAGTCTATTAACAGGGTGAACTCATGGAACCCAACAATCCACCAGTGTGGTCTTCAGTACTTCAAGAATGGCCAACATTCTTGACTACAAATGGCCTTGTGTTCCCTCCTGCCTCCTACAGAAGATTGACATGGCTGACTGCTGGTCTCTACTTAAAGACATCAAAGCAAAATTTGCACGTGTGTGTGTGTGTGTGTAAAACTGCAACACTTCGGCAAATGTTAGTCTTTCCTTTCTCTGCTTGTTTTTCTTTTGAATGTACATATACGTTCTTGTCTTGGTTTAAGGGACCATTCTGTAGAAGTTTTGCTGTGTGCCTCCACACAGTGTAGAATTTTATCATTTAGGTTATTTCCTATTTTGTATCTTGCTCTTTGAATAAAAACAAGTCCCCAACCTTACCATGACTTTGGCTTGGAAGTCCTTGATCTTTCCTTCCACAACAAGAAGCACACAATAGCTACCTGGAGACAAATTTGGGAATTAAAATGGAATTTCTCTGTTTCTTTAACCTCTTCCCTGTATGAGGTTTTAATCCCAACCAAGCAGACAACCCCTTCCAGCAGCTGGTCTGCAAATTGTTCATTGCCTGAGAAATTCAACATGATGTTGGGGGCTTCACCAGAAATACAATGCAACGTGGAAGACAGATAATCCATTTCATCTGTTCCAAGCCAGCCAACAACTCCCATTTCCCTCTTGCAAACAGAACATACACAACAAGAGCTCAGATTAGTTCTTTAATAGTATCAAAACTGACAGAGTAATGACTGTATCTAAAAATGACTCATGCAAACAAGCCAAGGGCACGTAATCAGAATCTTCTGTTGGCTGAATAGTCATTCATTTACTCCACCAAAGGTAGCCAAATCTACCTGAGAAAAAGCGCTCTTCTGCCTTGCAATTCTCTCCACTAATTGCTGACATTCCTTTCTCTTCATCCTTCCAGTGACTTCTAAGAATTCCACTTTGGCCGCAACTTCTGTAATAGGAGATATGCTTGGCTCTTGGTGTTTTTAGGATTAATAAACCCATTAGGCTAGCAGCTAGCATAATAGTTTAACAGGATTAGATCAAGTTTGGATAGCTTGTCAAGATTTATTCATCTGTTTTAAGCTGTGGCCCTTTGGTTAAAATCTTTAAGATAATATGATTCTGCCAGAAACTGCAGGAAAGATGTAACACCATCCAATTGCTTCTGATGCTGCAGTTTTTGTTCTATTAAAAAAAACCCAGTAGGAATGGCTACTTTGGAGATATTTGCTATAATGAGCTTCAAGGATTTTCTACTAAGAGAAGATACATACAAAGTACTATATGTCTGTATATAGTACGCCACCCAGTTCAACCTCGCTGTTACAAAACATTAATTGTCGCTGGAAAGTTAATTAAAATGAAGCAGTTGTGGGCACAATCCAACCAAAGTTAAGCACTGAAGTCCCATTGATTTCTCTATCTTGGGCATCAAAATGTTCTGGGCTGATCATGTTTGCTCTTAAGCGCAATGTTAGGAAAATGTAAGGGAGTTTCTCATATCATGTCTGTATATGCCAAGCCTTGGGGAAATTATTACTCTTACATTCTGCTTGTTCTGCAGAGAGCTTACAGAGTCTGATGTCGATTTCCCAGTTGGTTCACTGGCTCTGTTGCTCCACCAATATTGTAGAGTCAGAAGCTTCCAGGTAAGCACATGAGTATTCCAGCTTGGCTGTTGTGCATGGGTTCATCCTGCTTGGGGTGTGAGGAGCTTCGTGTGAGTGTAAAGCACCGTCTCTAATGGCAGCAGCCCAAAATATTTTGTTGCCTGAGGTGGAAAATCCAAAATGACAACCCTCAAAACTCAACACAGGGCCCAATCCAGTGAGATGTTCTCCTCTACAAGCCTCCGCGCCCTGGCAGCTGCACAAGAGCTCTTGCAAACTTGGCATTTAGTTTGAAGTGGCTTCTGCAACAGAACGTCCCACCGGATTGTGCCCTCATGGAGAAGCTCCATGCCTCCTAAAAACGCCGGTTCTCACCTTGTCACATGAAGGCTGCCAAACAAATAGAGGCTACGCAAGAGTAGTGTATTGGTGGATTGGAACCACTGCTCACCCCCATGCAAACACGTCCCTTCAACTGCTGCTTACAATTTTTCTTAATGGTTTGAGTGGGAGACGTCCTTGTGATTGCAATTAATGCTCTGTAAATGAGGTATTCGTCATTACAGGAAATATTTATACATTAATAAAAGCAATAAAACCATAAAGGAAAAAAACCAAAACAAAACAAGCACAGCTTGATACAATAACATGCCATGAAATATCATTGGCTTTATAATAATTTACTACAACGTGAAAAAAAGATCTTTTATCCACACAGGATAAGAAATGCTTCCACTTAAAATATGGCAAGCATGCAATAATAATATATACACCACATATTTGGAATTTTGCTTTTAACTCATGTGCAGAGAATTTTAGTGTACTTAAAAAACAACTTGGCCCAATTTACAGGTTTGAATCCCGCTGTCCCTCCCTCCCCCATTAATCTTCAGAATTTAGAATTGGGAAAACGACATTTCTTTTTAATAAAACCAGCTGCTATCAAAATGTCTTTATTTTTCCTCTGAGGTTGTTCTGCAGTGACTGCTAAGTTAACAACTGCTGAGTACTGGGTTTGTTTGTTTTTTAAACAAAGCATTTTCTTTCCAAACTTTGGGGCACCTTCAAGGAACTGTAACGAGTAAAACCTACTCCCAAATTACTTTATTACACCAATCCCATTTATTTTTCTCTTTCTGAGCGCAATCTGTCGAGATGTTCTCCTGGAAAGCCCCTCTAAAGTTCTCCTGTGCGCATCCTCTCCACCTCAATGAGGCATGCAGAGGAGAGGATCCCAGAGAATTGTGCTCTCCATCTTTAAGGAAGCTAAACATCTACTCAGCTAGGTTATGTCCAACCATTGCTAACCAGTGTCCAGCCAAATCTTGTGTCAGGGCTTCCCTGAAGTAGTCTTGTGACACAACTGAGCACAACCTGCAAACCAAAACTGTGAAGCCTTTTGGAGAGGTATGTCACAGGGCAATGTCCCAAGGAATGCCTTTGCTCTTCTTACAGAGAGCTTCTTTGTTCTGCCTGCAGACAAAGTAACTCCTGCTCTGGCTGGGGAGAGACTGATGGGCAAAAGGCAATTGAATCTCTCTGTACAGGTCAATAAGAAACGGGGAGGGGGGATGTCCCCTTAAAATAACAAAATTCCTTTCCAGGGCAGTGGCTTTTTCATCTCTGTCCATGGCTGGTCTTTGCTCTGCTTTTTCTCCCTTTCAAAAGACAGCACGGACAGGATGCGCAACAGAGATGGTAATTTCTTTTAGATTATACCTGAAACTGTTTATACAGGTTATATCACCTGAAAATACTCAGCTCAGGATATTTGCTGGTACCACAGCCATGGTGATAGTCTGAGCTGATTAGGGTGCAATCCTATGCATGTTTAGACAGAAAAAAGTACTACAACTCCCAGCATTCCTCAACTAGCTGTGCTGGTTGGGGAATGCTGGGAGTTGTAGGACTTTATTTCTGTCTAAACATGCCTAGGATTGTGCTTTGAGTTGTTTAAAAGTTGCAGCTTGGTCTTGGGCTAGCTTTGAACGTTACAGCATGCGGCAGAAAACCAGGTAAGAATGTAAGAATACTCCTTCATGGATTTGTCTATAATCCTTTTAAAAGTGACCCAACTGACCCACTCACACATCTCCCCTCAAAGGAATGTGTGCACTCTATTTACATCTGATACCTCCTTGCACAGTGCAGTCATACAACTTCCCTCTTTGGATGAGACGTGCAAGACATAGACACAAGTCCACCATGCGGTGGGTTTCCAACCACAAACTGTAACGAGCAAAAGTGCCCTCAGACACAGCCTGTGTGGGTCCTTTCCATGCCCGGACCACGTGAATGGCCACTGCTTCATGTGCAAGGACACCATGTAGCTTTAAGTTGCTCAGAACATCTCTCCTGCGTGACCCACACTGAAATTCCTAGAACCTATGAAAGGCCATACTGGTATGCGGAAGCCTCCGTTCATCGCCTGCGCCCTTTACCTGTTACTGTCGATGTGCTTACTTTATAACCACCTGGTAAGGTTTCAAATTTGGAGCGCAAACTGGACAAAATTAAGCACTTTTAAGTCACATTGATTTCGATTTCAATGAAAGAAGTTTAAGCATGTGAAAGTTAAGCCACCGAAATGAATGTGAGCTCAAAGTGCTCCGTTTTGGGGGATCACACCCCTTGCTATTTTAAAAGAGCCAGGATAGGATGCTTATTTAACTTATTTTGCCGAAAGTCCTTATAAAACCCTGCTAGCTACAAAAGTGGTGTAAAAAGACTTACAAATTAGGAGTCGCGGTTTCTGTGGCAACAACGGCCCCTAATAATCACATAGCGGGCATGGAAATTTACCCTTAAGGATTGAGTTGTTTGATCTACTTCTAAAACCTGTGTTACTAAAGCAGGTTCTCATTCATTTTACTACAGGTTATGACACATATGTATGCAGGACTGGAAACTTGGATTACCTCCCATTTATAAAGAACAAAATGCAACCAGTACATCTCTTGGGAGGCTCAATGTCATTGTACATTTCTGCCTTGGGCCAGTACCTGGCAAAATGCAAGTGATGCAGCTAAGAGTATTGTCCTTTCAGACAAAGTGCTGCGAAGATCCACCCACCCACCCACCCACCCACCCACTCTCTAGGGCCACGTTCCACTGGGTGTGTAGACACACATGATGCTGCCATGCCACTGGTTCATCTAGCCTAGCAGTATCTGGCAGCAGCTGTCTACAGCCTTCCCAGTCCTGCAACAGAAGCACTTTTAACTGGTGCTTGGACCTTCCGCATGGTGCAAAACAGGCAACAATGAATTCTTTTTGCACCGGTCTTGATGGTGATGGAGCTGTATGTGCAGAAATTGCAAAGGGAAGGCGCACAATGATTATGTGGGCCGTCCCATAGAAAAGGGAAACAAATCAACAGAGAGGAAAAATATATATCTTAAAACAAGCCTTGGAGGGCAGAGTCTTCCTTCATGTTGAAGTCAACACATAGCAGTTTTTCTCAGATAACAAGCATGTCTACTGAACGGATTGGTGCAATTATGACCACTATCATTTAATTAGCACTTCTAATATACAAGTGCCTTGCAAACTTTTATTACGTCCACCTTCACAAGAACTGCTGCCTCCCCCTACATTCACAATGATTCCTGTTTTACAAATGGGAACAGAGGCTGGCTGTGATTTGCCCACCGGCACACAGTGAGTGGGCCAGCAGGTGAAACTTCAAGCCTCCTCTCTCGCTCGCCATCTCTCCCGCTCTCCTAGAATTCTCTCTGAACACATATCTTAGACTTGACTTAAAAAGTCCTGGGAAAATCTCGTCTGAACCAGGATGTCTTATCTCTCACTTTAGACACACACTGCACCATTCACAAGACCAGTTTGTCATGTGCGAATCCACTGAAAAAGTCTACTTGTGTTGACATCAACATGTAATTTTTTTTAAAAAAAAGGTTGTGAGAATCTGTTTGAAAGTAACTACTAAATAGATTCTCAGAAGATTTTTTTTTAAAAAAATGTAGTTCAGGTCATTTTCAATTCATCTCACAATGTGCAATCTTGGGAAACCATTTTCATGAACCTCCCTGGGGTCATCCTTCAGTTCCATCTTTCCACTGTTGATCCATGTTGTTTTTCTAAGTTCGCCTGGTTCTGAGCTTCACCCAAACTAAAGGATCCTCAAGGGCCCTGTTAGGCAAATTGGCAGTGGTTTGGAGGTCTCTAACAAAATCAACCACATCCTGGCGTTTTCAGCTGTTGGGAGAAGAGTTTTGGAACGTCTCAGAACTACCCTCTGTCTGTTGCACAGGCAAGATCAGCATCTCCTTGGTGCCCAGTTGCTCTGCACATGACATTCGCTCTACGCTTCATAGCCTCCAGTCTCCTTCGGTCCCCTCCTGTCATCTCAGAGCATGATGACAGCTGACCTTTCCATGTCATTTCACTTCCAAGGGTGAAGCGCTGAAGTGTCCATTCCCAGCCACCATTCGTTTTCGGTCATCAGTTCTTCCTTTGAAGCAATCCATGTTCCTTCCATTCATTCAATCAGCTGTCTTCCTTGGAGTAACATAGCAAGCCCAGACATGTACACAACCCCCTTCCATGTGGCAAACGACACCAGCAGTATCACCAGGTCTTCCGTGGTCATGGCTATTTCTCATCCTAAAGACTCCCGCCCTTCACCTGAGGAAGGAGCCATTCTCACCGTGAATAGAAGCAACATGACAAGGAAAAGTCTGCCTTCAGGGACTGTCAGGTGGCCGGTTGTAATATGACTGCAGGCTGCTTCCAGTGAAGCTGCTCCCTGCCAGCCTTTCCCTGCCAGCTCTTTCTTTCTTTCTTTCTTTCTTTCTTTCTTTCTTTCTTTCTTTCAGTGATGAATGGCAGAAGTTCCTTTTGAACCGAACACACGTGATTGGAGTATTCCAGCCGACCGAGGCATCAGGGCTTTTAAAAAAATTAAAAGTGGTTGGCTCGTCTCATCACCCAGAAAATTAAGGCCGCCTCCGTGATATAATTGTTACAGTACTGCTGAACATGGCTTGAGAGAAGCTTCTGGGAGAGAGAGGCATTAATTTTAGACGGAAGGGCGAGGAGGGGGCCGGGAAGGGGGCGGAGCCCGGCTGGGGGGCGGGGCATGAGGGGGAGGGGGGAGGGGCGGCAGCGTGGAAGACGGGGATGGGGTGGGAGGTGTGGGTGAGCTTGGAGGCGGTGGGGTATAGATGGGGGCAGAGGGCGGAGGGTTATAAATGGGGGCAGGGGGTGGAGGGTTGTAAATGGGGGCAGGGGGTGGAGGCGGGGGATGGTAGGCGTTGTTGAGTGGATACTTTGGTGGAGCCTGAGAAGTCTTCACTCTGGTGAAAGTAATGCAGCGACCCTGAAAGACAAACAAAAATGGGATCACTCCTCTGCGTGCGGCGCCCAAACTTAAGCGCGGATTGGTGCATGTTGCATTTCTGTCAAAGCACAGGATCCGCGCAGCTTCTTGACCATCTCAGCATTTTTTCCCCTTAAAAAAAGTGGGGAGGTTTCTAGGCCTCAGTGTGAAAAATAGGCTTGGTCATGTAGAGGCAATGAATGCCGGGTGAAACAGGTGATGCAGTATGTCCTGCACAGGTTACAGAACGAATGTGGGGGAGGGAACCTTCCCATCTAGTCCCCCGAATTCCCCCCCCACACACACACACACATGTGGGGGCTAAAGAAAGGGGAGGAACGTCAATGGGTGACAAGGTTTGTCCCTTTCCTGCCAGGGTGGTGGTGGTTTTGGTGGCGGTGTTTACCCGCAGAAGTGGCCAGGTGGGAAGATTTAACTGCATGTTGTGGTCCTGATCCGGACTGGGGCCCCACACGCTTACACTGGAGTAAGTACAGGCAACACATTTCTCACAGAGTAGAGTTTAGTGAGTTTGACGGGGACAGGGGGAACTAGAAGGCTGTGTCAGAGTCTTCACGGAAAAGGATGGTTTTGAGGAGGGATTTGCAGGAAGAAACACAGTAGAAATTTAACAATAAAATCAGTAAAAAAACCAAACAAACCAAAAAAGCCCCAAATAATAGCACTGAAACATAAAATAAGAGAAACCAGAGTAAAATCAGACACCAGTTTAAAATCATCCCTCTACAGCACAATCCTATGCATGTCTATTCTGAAGTAGGACCCATTGAATTCAATGGGTCTTACTCCCAGGAAAGCATGAATGGAAGAGCCTCACAGACTCAACGCAGAAGAGCAAAATGATTCTATAAAAGCAAGAGGACAGACACACTTCAAGAGCAAGTCATGGCCAGTTTCCTGGCTGGCTTGAAACGGATGGAATCAGTCAGGACTTTTGCATTAACTGGCTACCAAGGCTTCTTTCTCCCCTAAACACAATGCAATTGTCTGCGCTGATGTCTCTTTGGGAGCCAAATTCTCCAGGGTGCTGTCTTCACGACACAGGTTAGTGATGCCTCCCTCTGAAACCCTGCAGTTTTCCTCTCCTAGGGTGGCCTTGAGTACTCCCAATGCCGAGGATGGAGTGGGGGGGGGGGTTTCCTGCAGCCATCCGGGTACCGGATCTGCCCCCTCCTCCTGGTGGAAGGTGACCAATCGCCGATCACCTTCCACCAGGGACCACCCCTGGATTGGCCCAGGAGCACTGTCGGACGGAGGAAGAGCCGTACTGATGTCGCTCTGATCAAAAAGTCGGGGTAAGTTCCTGACTTTTTCAAGCCGCAGCTTTGTGGGAAAGCCCCCTGGTGGCTGCGAAGCTGCGCCTACGGTGTATAACTGACACAACGCAGGTCCACAAGCCACCGTGGGGCTTTCCCCGCATATAGACAGCCCCCAGGTCTCCAGCACCTACAGAGCTGCATATGGGCTGAGATGCAGGAGATACAAAGGTGAGTTCCACGTTATAGGGGGCCTTGGGCCAGGTGCCTTCGTGTCCACCCAATGCGCCACTCTGGCAGCCCCTCTGGTGACCTTCCAGGTGGTGGGGATGGCCAGCAGCAGGGATGTGGCAAGGAGGAGCTGCTGTAGCCACCCCCGCGCTGCTGCTTCTCTCAATGCCGAACCCTTAAGAGAAAAGAAAAGGCAGTTCTGGGCACATCAGCACCTGACCCTATACCAGTAAGCTTGGTGTGGGGATGGGAGAGGCCACCAGGGCTCAGGAAAGTAGCGCACTGATACACTTACGGAGCACAACCTTTTCCCTTTTAAGGGCTTGGAGTGGAGAAGGAAAGCTCCCGGCCAGCTGCGTACAATTTAAATAGCTATCAAAATAATCACCCCCTTTGTTTCTCTGCCTCTCCCCACATCCGCCCCAGAGACAGGTGCAGTGTGGGAATGCGGATTTGAAGCCTGGGAGATCCAAGCATTCTTCACTCTTCTCTGTCTCTCCCATGTTAAAAATCTGGATCCTGTTCCTACAGCGGAATGCAACAAGAGTGGAACAAACGCAGCGAAGGGTTGGCGTTTTCCTCTTGGCTCGGGTGAGAGGCCCATGCGATGCTTCGAGGCATTTAAGGACTGGGAACAATAGGGTGGAGGCAATGAGCAATTGCTCGTGTGGCATCACTCTTGGGTGGGAAAAGTGCAGAACGTGGTTGAATGTCAGTGACTTGATCCTCACACGCAGCCACAAAAGGCAACTTTGGCTGCTTATGAAAATGGCGCTAAGTTACAGTTTGTTGCCCTCAAAGGTGTTTTAGTTTTCTCTAATAATTTCCACCTGTGCAAACCAAATTCCATAAAAAAAAAACAATTTCTTGAGCAACTGGCATGTTAACAAACTCGTTTCAGCAGATATGAGAACATCCAGAGGGAGGGAGGGAGGGCGAGACTGAGAGGTTCATCAGACAAACGTTTTATCGCACGCTTGCTACTGCCCACTTAGGGATGTGAGCGCATCTTTTAGACAATGTCCGCCTCCCGCTCCTTCCATTGGTTCTTCTGTAACAAAACAGACCCTTCTTAATCCGACTTTTTAAAAAATGTAATGTGCCGCTATCTCCTGCCGTGTGTGGGAAAAGCGGTACGATAAAACAGCCTCTGAATGGGCCGTGCAGAGAAGCGATGGTAAGGAAACGCGATTTCCCCCGTGTGATGACGCTCAGAGAGAGAGAAAGTAGAGGAAACTGAGGCACTGAACACCTCTGGCGCGTTAGACCCAAGGCCTTTCACTAGTTCAGCTCCCTGCTTCCCATCCAGATTCCTGTGGGAAGCCCACAAGCAGAACATGGCTGTAATAGCGCCCTCTCGGTCATGTTCTCCAGCACCTGGTACTTAGAGGTAGCACACAGTGATCATGTCTAGTAGCCATGGCTAAATTCATACGTTGGGATTAATAGGAGACTTCTGTGTCGATGTAATTGAAAAACACAATTGACCTAAAATGTATTATCAACAGTTCAAAATAGACGTCAGCCGTTGCTATGTGTGAAATGACGCACACGAACATGCTTTTGCGCTCAAGACAAGATGCATCCACTCCCCACCCAGAGATTCACAGCACAATCCTATACATGTCTAGTCAGTATTTAAATGAGGTGTATTCCCAGGTGAGCTGGTATACTATATACTACTATACTGCCTCTACTAACAGTTATAGTAGCATAGTTAGTATATAGATTTGATTTTAAGAACATCAGAAGAGCCCTGAGGCTGGATCAGACCCAGGGGTCCATCTACTCCAGCACTCTGTTCACACAGTGGCCAACCAGCTGTCGACCAGGAACCCACAAGCAGGACATGGGTGCAACAGCACCCTCCCACCCATGTTCCCCAGTAATGCGTGTATAGGCTTACTGCAGCAACTGGTGTATAGAGGCTCGTTTTCTTTTGGAACCTGCCAGTCAGTGTTGACAATATTGTGCTAGATGGACCCCTTGGTCTGACTCAGTATAAGGGAGCTTCCCAGAGTAATGACAGTAATGACAGCAAGTCCAGAGTAATGGAGGATCTGAGAGAAAGGAAGCTCTTCAGGCAAGATCAAGCAGGATTGTGTGCAAAGGAAGGACGCGGCAAGGAGCTGCTATTGGAGCTGATCGGACATTTCTACCATTTCTACCATGTTAGAAGTTTTGTTAGAAGGACTAGTACATTTCCTAAATCCCATGCCTTCTGAGCCTGTAAAATAGTAATTTTACAGGGATTTGATCTCATTTGTTTAGTGTTTGGCCTTTATCACACCTACCATTTCCCCCCCGGATTGCTTCTGTGGGTTCCCCCTCCGTTTCCTATGCGAATCTAGCGTTCTGAATCACATGAGGTCGGGATTGCTGCGATACCTCAGCTCGGCCTGTTGGAACTTGGCTGAAACGGACTTTGCCCGTTCAGGGTTAAATCGAAACAGAAACGAAAAACGGAGCACTCAGGGCGTGAGAACAGCGCTAGGGGGACGACGTCCTGCGAGTCCTGCGCTGAAGAAGTGGATCAAAGTTGCGGCGGGTGTGCTTAACACCGCCCGTGTGATAAAGGTCTAAGTTTCTGCCTCTTTCTAGCTACCTACCTGGATCTACACACACACACACACACACACACACACACACACACACACACATGCTTGTCTTGGCTCCAGCAATGTAACTTGAGCAATGTTCAGACTATCACCCCGATGCTATTTATTTTCTTTATTTATGTCCAAGTTTTTAATAACACGAAGAGACAGGAGCCAGGGGAAATTCAGCCAGAAACAAATGCGCCTAGGATAGTTTTGCCTGCAAAAGTACTCAGCCGGGACTGTAGGAACGATGAAGTTATGGTTTTCGCTGATTCAACTGGAACGCAAACAGAGAGCCCTAATCAAAATCCAATAAAATGTTTATGGGCCATGGTTTCCTTTGTGAGTTTGGATCCCTGGGGCATATGGAATTCTTTTCACTCCTCCACCAATCCAGAATCTTACATGGCTGAATGTGGGACCCACTGAATGCTGAGTACTTTCTGAAGCTAAGCAAGCATGCAGCTGAGCAGCACGCTGGTGGTGGTGGTGGGGGCACTGGAAGGTTCATTGTACGAGCAAGAAAAAGATATTTCATACATGAACACAGTTTGACAGTCCCTGTTAGCACAGGCGTGCACAGCTCATTTCATTAGGGTGTGCACCCGGGGATGTTTTTTTTTAAGGCAAACATCTATTGAATACTCAGTCATAAAGTACATTATTTTTATTCATTTATTTATTAAACACGGTAGACACGGAGGCCCTACTCCTGACTTGCCTGATCGCGGGAGGGCCGTTGCAGGTGAGGGGGTGGGGAATGAGGAGATGCTCCTCAAGCTCCAGAATTGTTGGGGCTTACAAGGTGATATTAGCCCTCGGGGTCCCTCCTTCAGGCCTCTCTGAAGCGCTGCTCCTGGCAGAGAGGCTCCCAGCAGAACAATTCCTTTTTATTCCTGCTGCCGGGCAGCCAGAGGACCATTCCCACTGCTTCTGGATCCCCCTCTGGATCCCTGCTCAATGCCTCCCTCAATTTGGTGCTTATTGCTTGAGACATTAGGGTGTGCCTGGGCACATCTGGCACACCCTTTGCGCATACCTATGCCTGTTAGGGAAATGTTAGATTGGACGGGAGTTTAGTTCAGTGCGCCAAGTGGAAGCCAAAGGGGACATAAGTGAATTAGTCGCAGGGGTGTTTTTAAGTCCACTTGAAAAAAGGGCCTGGCGTCCCTCTCTATCCCACCCAGCTTTGAGCACTGCTGGGGTTGCTACTCTGCTCGTCATTGGCGATGCAAAAAACAAAAAACAAAAAATTATACTTCCAGGGAAGGAACTGTTGGATCAAATGATCAAAGTCTGGGGGAAATTATTATGCTATTCTGCAGGAGAGCTCCGGAATGTGATTGAAGAGCGCTCCAAACAGCCACAAAAAGCTGACCGAAGGAGAAAAGAGCAGCTTTTCAACCCGCAAGCCGAATGTTAAAACAAACCGGGGGCCTGGGCTGCAGTGAACCATCTGAGAATGGGATGGGCCGCAGCAACGCAAGCGGTTTGTGCTCGCTGGAGTGCGACCGCAAACAAGCCAATGAGTTAGCTAATCCTGTAATATTGGCGTAGCTCCGCTTCCTTGTCTAAACAAACAGCAGCAGTTACACCAGAAGACCAGGAAGTGTCAGGATGTGCACCAAATTAATCCCAGCTCCTTTATTACTGAAGCTGATGGATGATTTGGAGGCAGGCCAGACAGGCATACAACCATGTCCCATCCAGACACGTATGCCATTATTATTATTATTATTATTATTATTATTATTATTATTATTATTTCTATACCACCTCATAGCTGAAGCTCTCCGGATGATTTACAAAGAATAAAAATGATAAAGATACAGTATACAAAGTTGTTTTTTTTAAAAAAAATTATATAAAAACACATGAAGACAACACAGATCTAAAATTAACTTTATGCAATCAACCTTAAGATAAATCCTGGACCTGATTAAAACTCATCATGTGCTGCCAATGCCTGAGTAAAGAGATAGGCCTTAAACGGGAACCAAAAAGATAACAATGTTGGTGCCAGGTAGGCCTTGTCAAGGAAATCATTCCTCAATTGAGGGGCCACCACCAAGAAGGACCTCTCCTTCACCAATAAGATCCTTTCCTAGGAGATTAGATCATCATGTTGAAGTATTAGTCCAGCACGTCTAGAGGGTACCAGGTTGGGGAATGATAGACTAGATCAATGCTACATACTTAACCTCCATAGGCAGCTCTTCCCTTCAAAAGCCTTAGGAATGGTAGTTATGTGATGAGGCTCAGAGATCCCTAAAAGGGAATTGTCAGCGTACATCCGTACGTGGGCAGTAGCGAGTGTGCGATAAAACGCTCATCTGATGAACCTAAGAGTGACCCGTGTGCCTACGCAGTTTGCAGTCCAGGCTCTCACTGCTGGTGGGCATCTTCCAGGCTCCTGCTCTGCTCTCCCTTCTGATGGTTCTGGTTCTTTAAACTGGACTTGGACTGGAGGACCATCCCCTGAGCTAGGCTATCCCAAGCCACACCACTGGTTCAACTAGCTCAGAGACAGCAGCTCTCTGAGCTAGGTGTCTATCCAGCTCCACCTCGAGATGCTGGGACGGAACCCAGGACCCCCTCTGCATGAGAAACACACACGGAGCGACAGGCCTCCCCTTATTTTGCAGGCTTCAAACTTTCCCACACAAAACACGTCAAGGAAGGGATTAATGGCCACATCCCACAGCGAGCGGGAGCACCGGATAATTGGAAGAGGAAACAAAAAAGGGGCGAAGGCTTAGACTCGTTAAAGAATTTAATCTAGGCCCTCTTGCACTAATCCCACACATGTTGGCCTTTTACCCTTTAAATTGTTCAAAGAAAACTGCAGTTACTGCTGTTTTAGGATCTCCTCCAATACTCACTCACACAGACGGAAGACAGAGTTTTGGTCGGTTTTGGGGGAAAGAAAGTGGTGCCCAGGAGAAATCTGAATGCGCTTCTCCCACAGTCTAAGGTTACATGTAAACCAGAGCACAAACGGGTTCCACCGCCGTACCTTTTCTCCCCGGGAATTGTAGTCCTGTGAGGATCCTCAGGATCCTGACTAAACTACAGTTCCCAGAACTCTTTGAAGGAGGCTATTACTGTGAAATAAAACTGATTTTTTTTTTAATTACAAGGAATTATGTCCCACTTGGCCACTTTAAAGATTTTCAGAGCGGCTCACAGAGTTAAAGAGATAGAAAGATCAGCATTGAATACAATAAGTGTTTAAAAGAGGGGTAGTCACGTAAAAGTACAAGAATAAAAGTTCAAAATGATGGCACAGAAATGTGACCTTAAGACAAGAGCCTTCCAATCTTTAGTGGCCTGTGGGCATGTTTGGAATTTTGTGAAGTGGCGTGAGCACCACCACAAAATGGCTGCCATAAGGGGATGGCTATGGGGGCATAAAATAGCGCAAAGGAGGAAATTGTGTTAAAAGGGGCTGTCGTGCCTTTAGCTCTGTGCCTAACTTCTGAAGTCGGGGAACCTTTCACACATGCACCTCCATCACACAGGTTCCCAGGGAAACCTCCTGTCCTGTTTCCCAACACCCTTCGCTTTATTGGGAGACAATAAAGAGGTCTGCCACATAATCCACAAAGCTTTATTCAGGCAATAAACATCTCCTCCCACCTGAAGGGACTCTAATTTTCTAGGAACTTTTCTCTAGGCAAGATTATGCAAACTAAGCGAGACAATTGTCCTTTCAAGAAAAAAAAGGAAAGTCTTTTTCCAGTACGCTTTAACTTCAGGGAGGCTGGTTCTGAAGAAGCCTTTGGTGAGAAGCTAGCTGGGCTGACCTTCTCTCCCTTTCCTTTCACTCCGCCTGCTTTAGTCTCCGGCGGATTCTTGTATCAGCTGGGCTTTCAGTGCCCTCCCCCTCGGAAGAACACTGATTCCCAGCTTGTGGGTTGTTTACACCCTCAGAGATAAGGGCTGGTGAAAGTTCATTCCCAGCTGGTGAAGAGCCTGTGAGCGTCACCACTCCCACTCCCCGCACAGGCTGGTATGTTTCTGGTGCCGTCTCTTCTGCATCAGAATCTGACTCTGATTGATCGCCTGAAACTCCTTCTCCCAGCCCAAGGGGAACAGGCCTAGTCACCACACCTCCACACACAGAGGTGTATATGCAAAATGTAGGCGCAAACCTACTGGGCTAGGGCGGGGCTTGGAGAAGCCACACAATATGGGAAGGCTAAAGATGCAAGCTCACAGCCCTTTTCAACATGGATTGCCCCTTCTCATGAGTAACAGCTGAAGTGCGCTAGAGACAGAGAGCTTCTCTACACAAGCGATTTATTGCACACTCATGATTGACCACGCATGGAAGTTTGCAGGTCCAACCTCCAGGATGTCTCCTGCACCTTCCCCCGTTAATCTTGCTTTTTTAAAAAAAGATCAGAGATAAGCCATTATTTAAAATTATTGCGGGATATCCCCAGTGTGTAAAGTTGGTTGCTGTCTAAAGGAGACGGAGTAAACGCAGAAAAGACCCGAGAAGAAGAAAGCCTGGTAAGGGTGTGGGTTTTTTCCTTAATGTAGAGATGCTCTGAGATGAGAGCAAAGGGAGAGAGGAAGAGGGGACGGTTAGCTTAAGGCAGGGGTCCCCAAGGGAAATCACGGGGATTGCACATCTGCTGCCCTCATTGACGCTCCTCCTCGTGTATCTGGACTTTTAAAGGAGGAAGAAACAATTCTACTAAAATTGACTGATTATAAAGAGCTGCTGACAAGATTCTGATTTCTAGCCTGATGCGGTTTATGAGCTCCCTGCCCAGCTGGTGCTCAGGCATACAGAATGGGCTCTGTGTCATGGCTCTTTGTTGAACCCTTTGGCTTGGCGTTGTCCCGAGAAGTGAAAGAACAAATCCATCAGTGGGGCTTTTGCTCACAGAGCTATGAAGTTCCAGGAACAGGGGGCTTAAGGTCTGGATTATTTTCCCTATGGCTGTATTAATGGGATGCACAATAAGAACAGGATGGAAAAGCGACTCAATTTCAAAACTCTGCCAAAGCATCGAAAAAAGCTAAAAAATTTTGCAACAATACTCACTGGGATGTGACGATGACTGAGAAACTGAAAGTATAGTGGACCTGACAATATAACTCCCACAATTGTAGTCTCATAGGAAGGACCATCGTTCCTGAACTAAGAGCTCCATCACACCAGCGATTGAGTGCACTCTTGCCATGCCTGGTGTGTGGATTTGCAGCACGGTACTCACATGACGCCGTGCCTGTCCTGCTGACACCCCGCCTCTTCCTCAGCCTTTCCTAGAACGCTAAAAGTCTGGATTATTTTCCCTAAGTGCATTTAATGTGCCCTAAGCCTCTGTGTAGTTTTAAAGGAACTGGGGGCTTGAATGGACTGCATTAGGTCCTGGCAAGGAAAAGCGATCTCTCCCAGCAGCCAGCTCCAATCCTCAATAGCAAACTCAAACCTTGCATCCCAGGCTCAAAAGCCTTTTTTAAAAATCATACAACGCCTAAATCTCTGCAGAGACTGGATTGTACTTCCTCGATGCCCCCAAAGAGCCAGACTAAAGGGTCATTCCATTTTTGTCCGGCAGAAAAGTGGTCTGGTTGAAGTGCTCATCTGCCAGGACCTGACTGGAGGGAGACAGAGAAGGAGAGGGGAGCGGAAGAGCGAAGGAGCGAAAAAGCAGCTCTTCAGGTGAAAGGGACCATAAGCTTGAGGCGCTTTTGCCTCAGAGTTAAAAAAAGAGCGGAGGCAAACCAGGGGGTAGGGATTAGGTGTAATGGAGGTCTAAAAATCATGCATGACCAAAACCACCCCAAATAGAAAGGGTTGGGGGACAAATACGTTGCCGAGGGTCTGGTTTTGAGGAAAAGCGAGTTGTACAATTCAAGGGGTATGGATCATTATCATTATGGTTATGAATACCTTTGAGATGTATTCTCCTACCGCTTCTTATAGTACTTGGTGCTGGTGGACAATTTTGCCTCCAACTCCAGATGCTAATATAATCCACTCCCCTACTGAAGCAACCCTTCACAACCATAAAGTTTATCAACTTACTTTTAAAAAGAGAGAGAGAGCTGAGATCCTTTGGAAGCTGAATTCTAAGTAGAGTAGCCCCTTACACACCACCAAAACAGAGGAAGAGGGGGCATCGTTGCATAAACATTGCATATGCTAAGGTATATGTAGAGATGTAAATTTGGAAATGATTACTATAATTGAAACTGAAATGTAATCCGTCTCTCCATAGTGGGAAAGACTATGACCAGGGCTGTGTCTTGACGGCGTCGTGTCTGTGCCCCGAGGCCTCAAATTCCCGCATTGGCGTTCCTTCCTGTTATTTGCATGGGAAGGAGCGCAAGTGTGGCTTTTGTGTGAAGGAGCCACTGCTGTGTCCCCCCCCCCCCCCGTGCCCGTGCATCTGCGCCCATGTGCGCCGCTGGACATTGCATGGGTACTCAGAGGTACAGCCTTTTCTGGTTCATTTTTTTAAAAAATCTATAAATGTGAAGCTTCGCATTTATAAATAAACGAAAAAACCAACCGAGGGGGGAGGAACAGGGCACTGTGGCTCTGCACATCCACCTCCCTTATTTATTTATTTATTTATTTATTTTAAATGATGGCCCACAAAGGTGGTCCAGAAAGCATTTGGCTCCCTGGTCCACCCCCTTCCCTATCCAGTTTATCATGACCAATCAGGGGTCGCCATTGGCTGTGGCATGCCTCCGCAGCAGCTCCGGAGCAAGGCGACAGACGGCAGATGTCATCGACGCCTCGCTACAAGCAAAGAAAGTCGGGGTAAGTATCTGACTCTTTTTAAAGTGGAGCTTTGGGGGTTTGCCCCTGGATGGCTTCGCAATGGCAGCTGCGTCATATAGATGACTTGCCGCCACTCCAAATCCACCCCGGGGCAAACCCCTCGTCAAGATGTACCCCAGGTGAGCTGTGAACCTGCTGTCCAGGTGCTAACTGTGGATGGCAAATTTCAAGAGCCCTGCTCTCCTTTCATATAGTTCTTTATCTTTAATACAGATTTCAATGGGACAGCCCTTCCAATAAGGGATGTCTACAAATAGAGGACTGACCTCTACAAAGTAGTACACATGGCCACCTTCACACTCTGCAGTCTTGCTGCAGTCCCTTGGCATCATGGCATACATACAGACCTGAATATTACTTGGGTCTATTCTCATGAAGTTTCCCAGGGGTGAGTGACTTAGTAAATAGGAGGATCCAGAGTCACTTGGCATGAGACCAATCTTATAAGGTGAGAACAGATTGGGCCTGTTCAGATTGGGCCTAAACCAAGGTTAGGCCACTAGCCATTTTGCAGCAAATGGTTAATGAGCAAGTTATAATAGTGGTTATGTAGCCACCATGGTTAGGAATGGTTCACATGACACACTAAGTCATGATACACATGACACGTTAAGTCATAATGTTTAACTCAAAGTGCTTAACTACTGTGGCTTGCTTAGCATGTCATCTGAATAGGGTCACTATTAAGAAATAATGGGTAGGTGAAATGCCCCTATTTCAGCATCTGTTTTCCCCCTATTCATGGCACACCTGAATGACATTTTTTTTTATTTCAGGCCTTATAAAGAACTACTTCATAAAATGTAAAATGCATATCCATATTCATGAGAGCCTACTTATACTGTGAAAATATTGTGACATATTTGTTAGGGTTAAAAGCAAAGTGGGGGGAAGGTATTCCCAGCCCCCCCTCTTGGGTTCATGTTCTGCTATGTTTGCACAGAATTTGGGTTACCAACAGAACTACTTGATGAGTAAAGGGCCATCTTATAATTCAATTGATGTGAATCAAAATTTTGACTTTGAAATTATTTTCTGTGCGCTTACATGAAGCTGTTATGTGGCTGTTTTCCCATTTGGACTGGAATTATATGTACATTCATTGTGAACATAAGGCATAACCTATAACTTGGAGGCCGTAGCTCTGCTAAAATATGCTTCACCATTATTAATTACAGCATGTATTGTGATTGTTAGGCTGCGACCCCAAATGGGAGTAAGTCCCATTGAGGGCAGTGAAGATTCCTTCTGAATAGACATGTAAAGGATTGCACTGTTAAAAGTATGTAATAATGTTGAAGCAGGCGTTGATTTTATTTCTTTTAAACCCCTGTTTGATTGATAGTTTTCAAGATTTCCCCCAAGGGCTATGTTTCTCTAAACCTAACGCAACAAAGCAAACGTAAAACATAAACAAAGCAAGAACGGATCAAAAGGACAGGAATTCACCTGCATTTTGTGTTATGAATTGTGCTGTTGTACTCAGGGTTGCTGAGTAAGAGGCAGGCAGAGCATCCGTGTTTTGTACAAGCACACAGCCTTTTGGGTCAGATGGATTCCTCTGTCGGAGGGCTGATGGGGGAGAAGATATTGCCATGGGTCTGGGGTCTCCTGGATGTTTTAGCTGCATAGTACAGTTCAGGAAAATGACTCTTAAAAGGCCCCCTCTCAAAAGTGCAGCTGCTGGATCCCAGATCAAAATGACTGAGAATGAAAACTAAGAAATCTATATAATATTTGCAGTAAAAAAATGAATTGTGACCCTCTTAGGCAGCTGGTGAGGACGGGGGAGAAAGAACGTGGCTCCAGGAAGTTTCAAAGGCTCACCCAAAATCCAATTGTAAGATCCCAACCCAAATGGACTGAGAAAATGATTCCAGGTACAAAACAATTCTGGGAGGATGGGGATTTCCCATAAATCACCCTCTGGAAATAGGTCTTACAATGTTCAAGGTAGAGGGGAAAAAAGGTAAGCACTGTCAGAAATGATGGGGACAGGTGTGCATAGATACACGTGGGGCATATTTTAAATGCTAAACACTGAGAGTATAAATCAGTTCAAAGTGAATCTAGAAAGTAAAAAAAAATACTAAATGCAGATGGAAAGAAATGAAGGGCTGTGCATTGACTTTTCACAACGCAGGCAAAGAGCCACGTTCCCATCTGTCTCCGAAGAGCCGTGGCAGGAAATCGCACTGTGCTTTATTTTATTCCGCACCTCTGCCATGTGTGTGCATTTGCTTAATCTGAAGGGGGGAAATGAAGATCCCTGTTTATATTGACTCTGAATTTAATAAATGCAAATGAAAATTAAACTGGATTAACTAATACTGAATTAAAATGTCGTTCCTTTTGGTTTCCTCTTTTGGCATGTTTCTTTTTCATCTGGAAAATAGTGTTTATGCCAAAAATGGCTGGCATGGTGGGAAAGGACAGCTGCCCTGAGCGTCCTTGTCAGATGTGTGTGTGTGTATCTCCCACCCAGGTGATTTCATGTCTTTGAGGTACCCATCACTCCACCCCATCAGAGCAATAAGAGCGAGGCTCTGGCATCCCTACAAGCTATTCCTCAAAACACACTCCACCCATCCTAGTAGCAGGAATTTTTGCTAACAGCATGTGGCAGGAAACAACCTTTTTATTTTCCCAGGCCTTGTAATTTTCATCTTTTTTGTGTGTGGAATGTTTATATTAATTTATGGAACATTTATCAATTGGTCTTTTGATTTCATTTTGGTTTCATTATATTACGTGTATGTAATTATAAGGCTTTTAATTCACCAGATGCCCTGGAAATATTGAGATCGAAGGACGGCTTTTAACTGGGTGCTTCCAGGGAAGGTTTTGACTGTGCCATTGCGCTGCCTTATTCATGGAATTTTATGGGTGGCCCAGATAACATCGACTTCCATTCGTGGCCCTCCCGTGTTTTCTCACCATTTCTTCAATCTTTTTCTGTACCAGAAAAAAATGTAAAGGAGAAAATATGCAATAGCTGCGCAATGCCTTCCGGCCGGTAGCGCTAAGAGCCCTCCGACTGGAAACAATGGAGGACTGAACTCACCGAGACTTAGGGTGCCTCTACAAGAGCGATTTAAAGCTCTTTCAGGTCGCATTTTAAAAATTACCTCTACAAGAGCGGAGCGCAAATCGGGGATTGAGGCACGTTTTCTCTCCGAATATGCGCATTATTGAATGACCGTTAAATAGCGAGTTTTAATTCTCTGCGGCCGTTAAAGCACATTTTGACCATGTAAACAAGCGATTCTCCGCATTTTAGCCACTTTAAAGCGCATTTCATACTGCCGGTTATGCACTTCACCACATGTTGTTTACAGGATTTAGGCGTAAACGCGATTGTGAGACAATGCACATAATCAGACAACCAGGTGCCAAACCAAATCCTTCTAGAGGGGACCTTACTTCTGAGTAGACATGTATAGGATGGTGCTATAAATGACATAGAGTGGATAATATTCATGCGCGCTAGTTAATAACATCTATTGATAATGAAACTTCATGTCTCTTTTCCCATGCGAATATGTGCCTCCAAGTGCAGATTTCTTTTAAAAAAAAAATGTAACAGGGTCCAGAGGAGTTTCCTGACGGCTTCGAAATGCCCTTAAGGCCAAGTTTTGAGTTGAAACACATTTTTATGGTTGGCTAGTAAATTCCCGAGGAAACCGTGTTTATAATGGAAACGCATGACACAACTATAAAATACCACAAGTGGGCGCCACTATAATTCCCCTTCCTGTTAATGAGCTTGTTAAACTGGGGTAGGGGGTGTTATATCTTCAGGGGGGAAACAGTATGTGTTTATGGGGGCTAACCCCCCCTTCAGACTATTCTCTTGAATGTAAAAATAACCTCATTTATGCCGGCAAAATCGCAAACCTTGTCCCTTTAGAATGTGAGGAGACCACAGGCATCCCATGTGACCCGGCCTCCTTTCGCTTGATTGGAAGCAGCTGTGCCTGCTGGGAACCTCAGCCCAGTCCCAGATTTGGCGCTGAGAGGAGAAATTGCACAACCTCCTTTGTCCGTCCCGGTTCTTCAAAACTAACTTCGAAAATCGGTTTGCCCTTTGCCTTGCAACCAGTAATGCAATTACAACAATAACAACAACAGAAAAACAACTCTGCCATCCATACACGTGTGCAGCTCATTCCATTAGGGTGTGCGCCTTAAGGGCCCCGATTGGAGCAGTGGGGGATGAGAAAGCGCACTTTCCTGGGCCTCCGGAAAGTGCATAGTTCCCCCAGGGATGCTAATGGAGGCTTTCCCGTCCTCTTTAAAAGCCCTGATTCAAGCGGGGGGGGGGGGGGGAGGAAAGCCGAGGTGACCCGGGAAATTAGGGTGTGCCTGGGCACTCCCGGCACACCCTGTGCGCACACCTATGCTGCTATCCAAACATGAGACCATGGCTGCCACCGCCATGCAGTGGCCCTGTTATTTTCGTTTCAACAGTCTCTGCCCCATGGTAGACTTGACAAGCCATTTCTTTACATTGTTTGCATAAGACAGACTTCCTCAACCTGGCATTCTCCAGTTGTGTTGAACTACAATTCCCATCAGCTCCACCCAGCATGGGAATTGTGGCCTAACACAGGGGAGCACCACATTGATGAAGGCTTGTGTGGGGCAACAGAACAGCAGCAGGCAACGAGTTGACAGCAAGGGGAAATAATGGCCAAGCAGGTGCAGGTAGGTAGGAGCTCAGTTATGGGTGGGAAGTCATCGGTAGACTGTCCAAGTAAAGCAAAGGCTCATCTTCTTAGATCACGCTGCTTACATCACACATCCATCTGTGTCCGAACAACAACATGTGCTTTGCTTCCTGAGTTTTGCCAGGGGAACAGGCAGGCATAGAAATGTTTTTGAGCCATTTTGACAATCATTTTTAAGATATATGTTCATGTCTAACTTACATCAGAAAGCAGCATGGTTTGGGCCGAGATGCATCATTATCTCTGCCTGCTCCTAAACGCGAATTGGTGGGCTGGATCTGTGCTTGCCAGTCAGCAAATCCTCAGACCGCCTAATGCCTCCGTCCTGCCCAAAGGAGCTGCGAATCGTACTGTATGTTATGTTTACATCGATGGAAATTTCATGTCACTGCTTGCAAAACAAATGCGTCACTTGGTCAAAGGGAGCGAGCATTTTTGTGGCATGTCTGAAGCTCTCACAGGTTTTGCCTTTGAAGGTTCCTCAGCAGGAGGTTGTTTCTTTGATAATTCTCAAAGGAGCAATTTGCACTGTCTTCAGAAAATAGGATTATCGCAGACGTGGGAATATTTGTGTCGAGGTAACTGGGAGGCAGTGTAGCTGCTGGTAGATTGGTGGATGTTCCCACGCTGCCTCCTCTGCAAGCCTCAAGGTGTGGACTTTGTACTACAATACTGGATGCTTTTATGAACTGGGACAGGATTTGAGCTTTGTGACAGGCCTGGAAATCAGGCCCAAATGTTTAATTATGAGAAGTGGGATGGAGAGAAAGGAAACAAAAGCTAAGGGGAAGCGGAGCGAAGGGAGGCCAGAGACAAACAATGCCCTTTTTTTCTGCAGGGGTGGAGGGCCGGTTAAGATGGTCCGCCCCAGGAGGCTGATGGATCCGAATGGTTTCCTGACAGGGATTTTCCTGTTGTCTCGGCAGGTGATTCTGCCGAAGCCTTGGCTGATCTCTGGAATGGAGAAATGACCAGGTCGGTGGACCCGATCGCTCCTGAGCGTCCTCTCTCACAAAGTGGAGCCACATCAGCCCACCTGGTTTTCCACGGAGCTGGGCGGTGATGAAATGAGTGAGACATTGGCTCAATTCAAACGACACGGTAGTCAATGGTGGGTTGACTAACCCTAACCCTAACCCTAGGGGGTACTCCCCAAACAACATGGTAATAAATAATCAACTGTGGTGTGGATTAGGATCAGCACTGAGTTGACTATGGCAGCATTGGAATGACACAATAGTCAAAACAACTGACGATTGTTTCCCCCACACCAGTTGTTTATTGTGTCGTCCAAATTGAGCCAGAGACTAGAGTGACGTTGGCAGAAAGAGTGAATCCAATCGCACACGGGCTAGAGCCTGTTGGAAAGCCTACTCCATAGCAATATGGGCAGCAAACACACTTTTTTTCTCTGGCTTGACTGCATCTGCAGAGAGCCGTCCAGTGGAGCTGTTTTGGGTGGTCAGGGGGCCTTTTACGCACTCGCCCCCAAGAGGAGAATTCAGACCTTTCGACAGCCCACTGCTTGACTAGACCGAAGTAACAATTGGACCAAACTCGTTGTGCCTCTATCATACCACTTTACGCTTTAAGCAACAACAAAACCACAAGCAACCGTATCTGCAATAGGGACGTCTATTACGAGGAAAACTCAAGTTGGTTGGAGTTGTTCAAGTGCCATCTCGAGAGTTCACAAGAGTTCGCAAATCCTGATACCTGGAAGCTTGTTCCATCTCGTGTCCATATGGTTTTTTTTTCTTTTTGCGCGAAGCTTTTTTCTTTTTGCGCGAACATTTGTGCGTATTTTTGTGTCTAATTCCACAAATGTACGCATCGATTGTGTATACATTTGAAATGTACGCATTCTTCTGACACAGATTAAAATGTATTTGTGCACATTTTTAAAAAATGCGCATTTCCCCCCATACCTATTTGTGAAATGTACACATGCTACCTGTGGATTACATTGCAAGCTTGGAAACATATGGATTTCATTGCAGGTTGCATCTGAGTCTGTTTTCGGTCCAGAAGCTGCGAAACGGGTAAAAATGAACCGAAACAAATTTCTCAGGCGTCCTTGATATGCAGCCAGAGGGTGGGGAGAGAGGAGAAAAATCTGTGCTCTTTCCTCAGATATATACAAGATATGTTAGCCGATATCACAAGCACATTTGGTATTGCCCCAGCGTGACTGCATTGCTCTGGCCTGAGTTTCTGCTTATTACATCACGCTTACAGTTATGTCATTGCTGCGCTGGGATCATTAGCAGCTTTGCAATGTAATAAAATGTAAAGAACAGGAAACTTCCCAGATGGAAACTGAAACAATCCAGCCGCCGCCCAGGAATTCAGGTGCCTTTCTTTATGTGAAGGGAATTCTCTGATTTATCTAACCCCTGGATAGACCTAGAAATACCGGGTTCTTCCAGATGAAGCTTTCACTGTACAAGCGCCCTGTCCCGTTCATGAAATGTTCCCTTGCTGCTGCTTGGGAAGGGAATGCTCTATTGGTGCTAATATAGGGTTCCTCCCTCCACTTAATAGCAGCCCCTGGAAGAGGGCTACTGGGATCGCAGTGGGAGGGGGGAGGCGTTAATCCCCTCCCACTCACCCGAGTCCCACTGCTGCTCACCCTGCTATATACATATACATTTTTAAAACCATGTACATTAATTGCTGTCGTGCAATTAATATGTTTGGTTTGGCCTTAAAAGGATGGACTACGTTGTCGTTCCTTTCTTACTAAAAACGCCAGGACTTGTGAGCTTTCAAAACAAAGAAACGGAAGAAGAAAAGAGAATGATTTGACAGTAACATCATCTAGATGGTCCATAAAAATGGAGCGAACAAAGAATAAAATCCTGGCTTCGTGCATTCCCTTCCTCTGCCTTGGTCTTGGTTTCCCAGTCTTTCCTTAGTAATTGATGTGCTACATCTGCACCACTGTTATTAATAACACGTCTTAGGCCAACTTTCTGACCTGACATCCATCCATCCTCTAGAAAGTTCTTGGAGAAGAACAGCAGTACCTTGTCTCCTGGTTGGGGTCGCATCACAGATACTCGGTCGTAACCTTTCCTCAGCAGAACCCAGAGGGCATCCAGTTTTCCCTACAATTGAAATAAAAACTGCTTAGATCTCCACTTGCCAGAGCGGTTGACATTCACACATAGGCTTGCATAAATATGCCCCTGTCCCACAAGTCACAAATAAGAACATAATAAGAGGCATGTTGGATCAATACGAAAGAACATCAGAAGATGCCTGCTGGATCAGACCAAGGTCCATCTAGTCCAGTATTCTGTTCTGACAGTGGCCAACGAGATGCAATAGCATCCTTCCATCCATGTTCCTCAGCGACTGGCATTGAAAGCCATAGTATCTCTGATACTGGAGGTTATACACAACCATCATGAACAGTGATAGCCTTGTCCTCCATAAATTTCTCCAATCCCCTTCATGTTGGCGGCCATCACCACATCTTGTGGTAGCAAATGCCATGGTTAACTATGCACTGTATGAAGAAATCCTTCCTTTCGTGACTGGCGACATAGTGATGGCCACCGATTTGGATGGCTTTAAAAGGGGATTAGACAAACTCTTGGAGGCTATCAATGGCTACTAGGCCTGATGCCTCTATGCTACCTCCACTAATCAGAAGCAGTAGGCCTATGTATATCAGTTGCTGGGGAACGGGTGGAAAGGTGCTCTTGCACTCGTGTCTTGCTTGTGGGCGTCTCCTGTTGACAACTGGTTGGCCACTGCGTGAACAGAATGCTGGACTAGATGGACCCAGAGTACAACACACGGAAGAATGGGCTCAAGTTACAGGAACTTCCTGACTGTTAGAGCAGGACGACAATGGAACCAATGACTTAAGGAGGTGTTGGGCTCTCCCACACTAGAAGCATTCAAGAGGCAGCTGGACAGCCACCTGTCAGGTATGCTTTGAGGTGGATTCCTGCATTGAGCAGGGGGTTGGACTAGATGGCCTTAGAGGCCCCTTCCAACTCTACCATTCTAGGATTCCATGACCCTTGGTCTGATCCAACCCAGCTCTTCTTATGTTCTTAACCCCAGCTGGATCAGACCAAAGAACCATCTAATTTTGCATCCACCTTCAAAGGTGGCAAACCAGATGCCCTAATGGGAAGCCCAAGCAAGACTTGCTCTATCAACAGACATGCATGTGCCGCTTTTCCATAGTAAACTGTGCTCAAAGTGGCTCACAAGAACCAACAACTTGTCAGAAGACATGACATTTGTGAAACACACACACACAAAGCTTCCCCCACCCCCTCCAGGATTTGGAAGTAGATGGGGGTCGCTAGTTACAATCCAGAGGACAATTGCAATGTAAGCTTCTGCCCGCTGCTGGAATCCTGAAATCTTCTAACGAGAGGAGCCACGTTGGGAACATAACTTAAACTAAAGGGCTGGGGCTCATTTACAGAGCTTGCTTGCACGCCACAGACACCAGTTGCATGTGGTGAGCATACACATGGCACACGCCAACATCCATCTGGGGAACATGCTGCATGCATTCTGTACTGTAGTAATGCAATCCAACAGGGTACAGCAGATAGAGGGCTGTCCTAGGACCAGGGAGAGCTGTGTTCAGATTCCTGCTGCACTGTGAAACTCACTGAGTTAACCTGAGAAATCAGGGGGTTACTTATTGCTGTCTCCTGATTTCTGCGCTGTTCGCACAAATCACTAATGTATTCTTCAAGCTGATCTACAGTGCTTAATTTAGTCCAGGGTTTTGCCCCAGAATATAATCTCAGTTCCAGGGCTTGCATTAGCTACGGCATCCTGTCTATACTCGGAGCCTGACCGAAGACCATGCAAGTGGCTCGCAGAAGAGAATGGGGCAGTCCTATAGCAGCCTTCCCCAACATGGTGTTTTGGACTACAACTCCCAGTCTTCCTGACAATTGGCCATGCTGGCTAGGGCTGGTGGAAGTTGAAGTCCAAAACACCTGGAGGGCACCAGGTTGGGGAAGGCTCCTCTAGCATGTGGCATTTGGGATGTGTGTGTGTGTGCATACCCACTGAAGTCCTGAGTAGCTTTGGATCTGGGCCACTCTGAGGTCAGGCTTAGGCCTCATCTAAGAGACTGACAGGCTATAAGGCATGCATCTGAGTGTGTGTGTGCGTGCGCATGTGCATTTTGCAGGGGAAAAGTGGACAATTGCTACTGAGCACAGAATTCAGCTCCCTAAGAATCTCAACTTTATTTCTCTGTCTTTGTAAGGAGCAAGTTTCTAGCCCTTACGTTGCCAACATAGGCTAGAGTCTTAAAGACTTGGAGAAGGATGCCAGTGTCCGTGAGAGATCCTTGCTCGTTCCCATGACTGGCAAATGCAGAAAACATTATGCAAGGAAAGGAAACCATGCAAATGTGCTTGGTGTGCATAATTTATATAGGCCACAGGATCCAGTTTTTCTTGGCACAAAAGAATTGGTATTTCTAGCACAATTCCGACCATAGCTCAGTAAAAGCGCCATTGCAATCTCACAGCTAGAGAAAGGGTTTTAGCAAGCCTATGGATTTGAGGCCTGAATACATACACTCGAGGGATGATCAAATACACAATTAGTTAACAACGTTGGAATGAAAGGTTGGGTCCAAGCCCTCCCAGGCTCTGGAGAGACTTTTTTTGGTGTTCTTTTCCATTTTGCTATCCTGTTCATTTTCATCCATTTCGAGTTTACTCTGGGTGGTGACGAAACATGCAAATCTGGAGGCTGTTTCACAAATGAGCTTATGGAATCCAAAAGGCAATATAGGCGCGAAAAGCCCCATCTGTGCTTCCTCCAGGGATTTCCAGGGATTTCCTAAATCTTCTTTCCCCTCGAAAGAAGCCAGAGATCTACTCCAAGGAGGAGCAAACTTCCTTATGAAGAGGGCTGTGGTGGAACATGGAACAGGTTTTATTTTTCCCAATTCGGGGGGGGGGGGGCGGTGAACTGATATGGACAGATGCAGAAGAAGCCATGCTGGGATTTTACTCAGCTATCTCTTCATATACCCCAAAATGATCTTGAGTCTGTTATAGAGGTTTTGGGCACTTCTAGGAAAGCATATTTGAAGGTGCTTTTTGATGGCATTGTTATGGGTTTTGGTTGTTCTGACGAGTGTGAATGGGCTTATCATTTAGCATTGCCTTCCTCAACCAGGTGCTCTCCTGGAGTTTTGGACTACAGCTCACAGCATTTGTGACTATTGACCATGGTATCTGGAGTTGAGGGGAGTTCAAGTCCAAAAGCACATCCGGAGGGCCCCAGATTGGGGAAGGTAGCCCTAGCAACTGACAGGTAATTAGGGGCTTAACCAAAGAACATAAGGCTATTTGACTCCTGGAAATTACATCCCAGCCTTTAGGAATGTCTCGGCCTTCAGGGGCAGAGAAACAGTATCTGGATACATACAGAGAGATGCTGCGCACTTGTGATTCCTCACTCAGGGTAGTTTGCGGGTGCTTTACATGACATCATTGTTCTCCAGGGCCTCTCCTGTTATTTGCAATCATGATAGCATTTTTTTCCCTAATGGGGAAAGTCTAGTATTTCTGTGAATGGTGGCATGAAAACCTGGTGTACTTGCACAATTTCACTATACCACAGCCCCACCTAGTCATTATGTATTGGAACATATAGAAAGGCAGGAAAGAGAAATCCATGAAAAAATACGTGTGTAATCATATTGGATTGAGTGAACGTTCCTCCTCCCCCACTCCTGTGAGCGGCAAATGAACAAAGGCGGGGAGTGGGGGGGACACGGACTTTTCAGGAACTATAATAAAACTCTCTCATAAGAGATGTACCTTAATGGGAGAGTACCACTTTTTGGGAGATGAGGACCTCCGCATGCCGTTTCCAAGGTTCCTGGGCTCTGGGAATTCATACTCCTGCTCCGGCATTTTGACTCGGGCGTTCTTGGCCTTCTCCAACTTCGCACCTTCTTCGGTAGATCCTCTTTCTCCCCAGCGGACCTAAAACAAATAAATCAAAAAGAACCCTGACAACATCCTGTTCCATTCACTTACGGACCAAGCTGTTTTTCTCCCCCGATTCCTCCGGTCCAGAAGTGCTATTTTGGAGACGCAGTGGCTTCAGCCTGCTGTTGGCGATAACCTCCATCACACCTAATCCCCCCACCTGGTTTGCCTCCGCGTTTTTTACCTCTGAGGCAAAAGCGCATCAAGCTTATGATCCCTTTGACCTGAATAGCTGCTCTTTCGCTCCTATGCTCGTTTGCTCTTCTGCTCCACTCCGCCCCTCCCCTTCTCTTTCCCCCTCCAGTCAGGTCCTGGCAGATGAGCACTCCAACCAGATCATCTTTCTGCCGGGCAAAAATGGAAGGACCTTTTAGTCTGGCTCTTTGGGGGCATTGAGGGAGTACAATCCTGTCTCTGCAGAGATTCAGGCGTTGTAAGATTTTAAAAAAGGCTTTTGGAGTCTGGGATGCAAGGTTTGGGTTTTAGATTGAGGCTAGGAGCCGGCTGCTGGGAGAGAACACTTTTCCCTGCCAGGACCTGATGCAATCCATCCAAGCCCCCAGTTCCTTTAAAATTACACAGAGGCTTAGGGTGTATTAAATGTGCTTAGGGAAAAGAATCCAGACTTTTAGCGTTCCAGGAAAGGCTGGGGAAGAGGCGGGGTGTCAGCAGGACAGGCACGGCATCATGTGAGTACGCTGCTGCAAATCTGCACACCAGGCATGGCGAGAGTGCACTAAATCGCTGGTGTGATGGAGCCCTACATCCCAGAAACACCTTGAGCTCTGGCCAATTCATTGAGTGAACTCTCTGTACACCAGCCAAAGGTCAAACTACACGTTACACGACTACCATCCGCTGTCTTTCGCAAAAAGCAGCCTGTGGGGCTCCAATCCAGATTGGAACATCAGCATGTGGACAGGAGATTTAACCCTTTCTTCCCCGTGCTGTTTGCTGGTTGCAAATTGTCCTCCGCAATGCTGCAGGTGCTATCTCCAGAAATAAGCACCTTCGAGGGCAAACTGCAATATCAGGTTGAGTGGATTTGGATTGGCAGAATGACATGGGGAGGAAATGGTTAAACTCCCCCCCCACACACACAAAAGATGCAGTCCCAGTCCTGTTTAGGGAGAGTCCAGGGGCTTCCAGACAGAGGGTTCCTTGAGCTAGCAACCATAAGGCCATGTGCAAGCTACTCCATCTTTTCTTATTGGCGGATTTTTTCTTATAACAATAAGGAAACCAATGAAAAAAAGGGACAGAGGAAGTGATGGAAAACAGGGGAGCGCTCCAAATGGAAGACAATAATGTCTGGACCTCCACCCACCCTGAAAATCCTATGAATGAGGAGGGATGATTACACAATAAAAGCCTCATCTGGAAACACCTCCTATGGTTCTCTGCATCCACTCTGTGGAACCACTGTGCTCTGGGCACAACTGTCATGGCAGCTACCAAGAGCAATGAAGTAGTTCAGCCAGCGCCTGCCCTGTCCTGATGGGATTGCTGCTGCTGTGCCTTCAGCCGGCAGACAGCATGGAAACTGGGCGTTCCCCTACCTCCATTCGCTTGATACCACCAACGCCCCGTCCACCGTAATAGGAAGCATCTACAGTCGGCCACTTCTTCTTGGGAAGTCCATCATCGTCTTCTTCCTGAAAAGAGGGGGAAAAAACACACCACCAAAGATGCGGCACTAAACCTTCAGGTAATAGGAGATCAAAAAGGAACTGGCTGCAACAGAAGACTGGTCTTAGCAATGTTAATCTCTTCCTAACAATAGAATGGTTCAGATAACTCTCCCCCTTTCTCCTCCGGCAACTGTTGAAAGAATATCTGAGGGGAAAGACAAGGTGAGATTGCTAGTCCAGGAGTTGGACTGGCAAACTGTCTGCTGCTAGCCGTTTCTGATCTCTAGATGTTTTGGACCAACTTCCAGAAGCCCTTGACGGCATGGCTGATGATCAGGAATGCTGGGAGTTCAAATCATGAAACCTGGTGATCTGCTTTCTGCCCACCCCTGGTCTAGGACAGCTGGTGGCGGATGAAGTTATGTTCTGCCAAATTAGCAATTGGCACCATATTTAAACCAGCACTGGGAGGCAGAGCCATGAGCTCTGCCTCAGGTATTTTGTTGCTTCTCCTTTTATCGTACGCTGATGTTCTTTTTATTAGACGAAAAGACATAAAGACGTGGTGAGTTACATTATCTGCACTGGAAGCTTTCTATACAAGACTGTTCATCGCTGTATCGACTTTTGCTTTTGTCACAGAAGTGAGATCCAAGTTCTACATAAAGAGCTTTTCCTTTCCTGCATTTCTGCTACATAACCTCTAGGTGGCGGTGTGCTATAGTGGAACAGTGCAAATACACAAGTAGTTCTTTTGTTTTTGGAAATAATACTCCATTTCCCCCAGGAGATCTGGGTGCAAGGCCCACTGGGAGTCCATTGGACTCCCTGCTCGCCCTTCCCACTTCCCTTATTCCCAAACCCAGAATGGTGGGACTTAACTTGCACCCTCTCCCCTTAGAGCCGCAATTTAAAGGGAAGATCATGGGAGCTCTCTCTTTTCAATAGATCTATGATCACAAACTAGGAGAAATGGCCCTTACACAGCCTTAGGATATACTAACCCGAGAGGGAAATATAATAACAATTTGCTTCCCTTCATGTCTTTTATTAAAATTAAGCATAATTTAGATATTGATAAATATAATTATTTCTCTCTGTGGTGAGACAAGTATAAAATTATTCTATTTGTTTATACTTCCATTTAAGTAGTTATGTGTTGACCATATGAACACATACATATTTGAATAAAGAATACATACAGTTGCAGCTGTGTATGAGTAATTTTATACTTATTTATTTAGAAACACACACGTCCGCATCTTGGTTCCTGCAGTCTTCCCTTTCCCTCTCTCTCTCTCTCCATCTCCCCCTCCCTCCCCTGGGTGGCATCGTGTGAGTAAGGGGCAAATATGGCGGAGTAGGAAATTTTGCTTCCTTTCCTTTCTGCAGCCTTCCTTAGATGGGCTTGTGGGTCAATCCAGTTGCCAGTTCAAATGGCCAATCCTTCCTAGTCTGCAAGGAAATAAATTAGGACCTGCAAGGGTGGGACAGTTCCACACTCATAGGTGTGCGCACAGGGTGTGCTGGGTGTGCCCAGGCACACCCTAATTTCCCAGGGCACCTCTGCTTTCCTGCCCCCTCTTGAATCAGGGCTTTTGAAAGGACGGGAAAGCCTCCGGAAAGCCACCATTAGCACCCCTGCTAATGGAAAGCGCGCTTTCCCCTCCTCCGCTCCAATCAGGGCCTTTAAGGTGCACACCCTAATTTAACGAGCTGCGCATGCCTATGTGGATACTGGGAATATGTTGGAACAATGCCACATCAAGGCCTTTGCCAAACGTTATGGGAGAGACCATCTCCTCCTTCTCTAGTTTAACGCCGCGTATGACATGTCATCCTTACACTAGGCGTGGTCCTGCCCGTGCCTCCCATCGTTGGAAGCGGAGGCAGGACAACTCTCCTTGTGACGCAATGTACAAGGCTCACATGACACATTGCGTCCAACTCGACATTACAAGGGCAAAGACAGGTTAAGAGAGACGAAACAGCGGCAGCGCTCTGCGTCTCTTGCAATAGCTGGACCTGAACGGAAGCACCTTTGCCGCATCTGGTCTTATACTGCAATCGCCTTTCACGCAAATAAATTCCAGGCAGGATATAACACAGGATGTGTGTGAGTGATTTGTTTGTAGGGGAGCCTGCAATATGGAGGAAGCCCAAATTCCCTCTTTGCTAGATTCTCTTAATTTCCACCAAGGCACCTCCCCGCCCCCTCTGCAAGGACTTTTCTGTGAGGGGTTTTGTTTTGTTTGTTTGGCTTGAAAACCTGGGAGAAAGGAAGCCATCCAAATATTTCCCTCCTGTATGACTGGCTGCCTCTCCCTTCCCTCCTTCTCCTCTCCTCGCTTTGCTACTGCGCAGGCCAGCCTTCGCTCGACAGGAAATACCAGAGCTTCAGACGCTCTCCACAGGGCCTTACAAGCCTCGCAAGCCATTTAAGACTGAAGGCGAGAGGAGCCAACGGGCCAGGACAGGGAAGGGCACACAAACGCAAAACAGCAAGCGCCCACTCAAGGAAGAGAAAGGAGCAAGGAGGGTCACACAGCCCCACAGCAGGACGGACCTGTCAAGAATGGGTTTACAGGTTCCATTTTCTGCATCACGGGCAAAGGAAACTTCTGGAGAGGACGATGAATTCCACAGCGACCACAAAAGTCAGGAGCAGGAGCCTGGGCCGTTTTGTGCACAGAAGAACACCAGTCCAGCAAGGGACTTGCTGTCCCATCTGAGAGTGCCTCCGTCCACCACATGCCTACATGTTGCAGATAAAACCATGGCCGCCCTCAGAATTGCCCTCTGAGCCCCCAACCCCATGACCTTTTGCAGAAGGCTCGCCTCTGAGGGTTGAATCCGTATAATTTGCAACGGCCTTCCTCGCACTCCTTCGTAAGCCAAGAAGGTGTGTTGAGCTTTACCAGTGGAGGCTTGGTAGCTCCAATGTCCGTGGAGTGGTGAATCCACTCCGGGTTTCAGTCAGAACCAGTCAGAACTCTAAAGGATCTTTCCAAGGTGCCGAACCCAACCCCCAAAGTGGTTTCAGCACCTTGGAGAGCTCCTTTTCGAGTTCTTACTGGTCCTGACAGAAACCCAGAGCGCATTTCTGCCCCACTGACTTCGGAGCCACCAGCCTCCACTGAACTTTAGGTTCAAAGATATACTAGAACGACATCATTGTCTCACAATGCATTGCAGAGTGTTTAAAACAAGTCCCACTAGCTCACTGCAAAATAGGACATGGTGAATGATGTGGCATCTCTATGTTCATTCGTGCGCACTAGTAGATAAGATAATCATTAATGGAAAATGATGCATAGGTGTGCGTATGGGGCGTGCCAGGTGTGCCCAGGCACACCGTAATGTCTCAACCAATAAGTGCCACATTAAGGGGGCCATTGAGTAGGGATCCAGAGGGGGGATCCAGACGCAGTGAGAACAGTCCTCCATCTGGTCCGCTGCCACCCCGCCCCCAAACAGTGCGCTGTTACTCCTGGCAGCGGGAGTGAAAAGAAATCGCTGTGCTATGAGCTTCTCTACTGGGAGCCACACTTCAAAGAGGCCAGGAGAAGAGACCTTGAAGGCTAATATTGCCTCGTAAGCCCCTCCCCCGGCCAATATCACCACACAGCCCCACCAAGGCTGGGGCTTGAGGAGCGTCTCCTTCCTCCCTCACCCCATACCTGCAACAAGCAAGCCAAATGCGGAATAGGGCCTCAGTGTCTACAGTGTTTAATAAATAGATGAATAAAAATAATGTCCTTTATGATTCGAGTATCCAATAAATGTTCGCCTTTTAAAAAAATCCCTGGGTGCACCCCCAATGAAATGCGCTGCGCACGCCTATGAAATGATGTGCTGCATTGGTGGTGAAAATGTGACTGTTTGATTTGCTAGTTCGGCAAAATGCAGTAGCCCTAGGACTGTGGTGATTGTTGCAGAGAATGTGGCAAGCAGTGTGAAATTAGAGGTATGCAGACATTCCCCACAATTCAGACACCGAATGCTGGTGAGGTGCGTGTGTGAGCCGGACTGCAACTGCTGCCCATGATCACCAGTGGCCATCCATTGGGTAAGGATGAGAAAGGGTCCCATGTGTTGTGCTTCAGTTCAGGGATTAGCCAGAGAAGAGGAACAGCTGAGCCTGGGAGTGTTTGGGAAGCGGCGCTTCACGGGAACAGGCAGGGTACGGCTGAAGGCCAATGCAACTGACAACAATTCCCAATCACCACCATCCCCATAAAAGACTGGTTAGCGCTCAGAAGCAACGCTGGAAGCAACTATTGTTCTTGGTGCCTTGCCTTCGTCGTGTGCCTCCCAGCTCCCTGTTTTTGCCTGGACTTATCCTGACCCTGGACCAGACCCTGACCTGGACCGTATGCTGATGACTCTTCAATGCTTAGTGATTCCAGTATTGTTCCACGGACGCTTCTCTCTGGCTTATCGTGTCACACCAGTGATTTATGACATTATAGACGTATGTAGCCATGTACGTCCATAGGGCTCTTCCTTGCAATTGAGAACCTACGAAGGGGATTTTATTGAGTTGCCTATGACCCATTATGTCACTAGTTGTAACAGTCCCAGGAAGTGGGGGTGAGCAGAATTAAAAACAACAACAACCAGAATAATAATTAAAAAAAACACAAAATATCTGCCAGAAATGCTTCCACCTTTTCAAGGCTATCCTGTAGGTGTGACGGTTTCTGTTCCCATTAGCAGGATTCCTGTCACCACCAGAGCACAACAGCCATATATTTTGGCCTCACTTGGCTTTTTCCAGTTCCAAACCATCAGCAAAGCCAAGAGGATTATCAATCCACCAGTCTATGTCGTGGGATTCAACTTGGTACGTCACAAATTGTCCAGGCCTGTGGTAAAGCTGCATTCTCAGGCTTTTGCCCAGCAACAGTATCACAGCTGCCAGAAAAGGGCATTTAAGGATGCCAGAAACTGAACACCAATAACCTTTAATCTGAAAAAAGCCCTGCTTCAGCTACAATTAAACAAACAAACAAAAAAGACAGAAAACATTTTTTACAGCCAGAGTTTCATCGTCATAATTTCTAGATAACAAAGAGACCACAGCAGTACTAATTTCTCTCATATTATAAAGTTTGGATCCAGTTGCTCATCTTCCATGACCTGAAGGCGCATCAAAGTTTGCAACATCAGCATCATTTTGCTTCCAGGGTCCATTCACAACAACACATGGAAAAAATAATCCAAGTTGGAGTGAAACCGACTGAGAAGAGTTTCTGTCTTCCTTCCCCCCCCCCCTTTTTTTTTTTACCATTCAGCTGCTTGAATTCTACCAAATAATTTTTTTCCTAGATAGTTTGAAATCGTCACATGCTGCCAGCTTTTCTGTTGTGCAATGAGGCTAGAAGCCGGTTATTTCTGTAATTTGAAAGGGGCACTAAATTCTTTACCAGGGATCATATCAGATGCCATATCGGTTGCATAGATGTATGGATTACATACAGCTCTGGATAAGAAGGAAAATATTTTGTTGCTCCGAATCCCATTCGAGGCATTCTGTGTAACTGGTTGCCTGGAGATGCTTAGAAATGTGATGTTCACTTTCAAGATTGAACTCTGGAGTTGAGGGGCTGGAAATACTTTTATTTTAACACTGCCCTTTTCCAACAGTAATAAAAGATAATTATTACAATGTCTATTTTGTGTTTCAGATTTTTGAAATGGGTGAGGGTGTGTGTGGGGGTGATTTCTGTTTTTGCTTCACTGCTGCCTGCAAATGCAGATGTTACCTTGTACCAGTGTCATGCATCATGATTTTGTTTGAAGAAAGGAAGGGGGGGGGGGGGGAGAGAGAGAGAGAGAGAGAGAGAGAGAGCAACTTGCTACAGCCAACACACTCAACTCTGCCAACAGCAGAAGTAAGACATTCCTTTCTTTCAACATGTGGTATCTATTTACTCAAATAGATGCTTCTCTTTAGGTGCAACCTGAGTTCCAGAGTCAGAGAATGAGTTGCAAAACTTTTAGGGTGACCCTATGGAAAGGAGCACAGGGCTCCTGTATCTTTAACAGTCGTATAGAAAAGGGAATTTCAGCAGGTGTCATTTGTATGCCTGCAGCGTCTGGTGAAATTCCCTCTTCTTCACAACAGTGAAAGCTGCAGGAGCTATACTAGAGTGACCAGATACAAAAGAGGGCAGGGCTCCTGCAGCATTAGCTCTTGAGATGAAGAGGGAATTTCACCAGGTGCTGCAGGCATACCAAGGACACCTGCTGAAATTTCCTTTTCTATACCAACTCAGCGTACGACGAGTTTGGCTAACTTGTGGATTTCTCAGGTGTGCGCGCAGGCAAAGCACGATTTTCTCAAAATTGTGGCTATAAATAGTGCATTTTGAGCAAAGAACCTAACCCTAAATCTTGGCTATAAATGGTATAATTTGCGCAAATCAGACCATTTATGGTCATGATTTTGCGCAAACCAGCCTGCGATTTTGTGCATTCCCCTAGCAAAGTCCCTAGCAAAGTTTCAGGTACTACCATGTGACTCGGCTCGCAAATGAAAGCCAGGCCCTCTGCGGGGAGCTGTCAGGCCTCCAAACAGCCAGATTTCTTTGTGAACCCCTAGTCACTAACTGTCAGCATAACCTACCTCACAGGGTAGCTGGGGAAAGGAGGGTTAAGTACTCCTTGGGCTGGTTGGATGAAAAGGCAGAATATAAACATAACAACTAAATTAAAAACAACAACAACAACAATGTTAAACAATGTAAGCATCCTTTCCTCTTTCCTCTACCTCAGAATCTTTGCCCCTCTCTTGGAAAGGCTCTTTCCGAACTAACTTGAAATTCGGAGATGCTTGTTCCTTAAATGAGTCACACTTGTCTAAGGCCAGCCCAGTTCTCACCTTCTGTTCCATGCACTGCTGGGCACGTCCATGTCCCTTGCACATCTGCTAGTCCCTCTCCTTTGCACATTCAGCACACACATGTAACACCATTCTCACCTTTGGAGCAAAGCGCAGGGGTTGGGATGGGCCCAGTGGATGTACGTGGAGGTCCCAGCACCCCGCAAATGCTCACTCAATACATGGAGGGGATGGTGAGGGCAGGGCTTCTGCCCCTTCTGAATCCTGACCTGGAAATCATAGCAGCTATTCAGTAACCCGCCACACTTTGGGCAAATCTTCTTGTGAGGCTGCCTCTACAAGAGGCATTTAAAGCTCTTTCAAGGCGCATTGAAAATTTTACCTCTACAAGAACAGAGCGCAAATCGGGCATAGAGGCGCGTTTTCTCTCCGATTATGCGCATTATCGAATGCGCGTTAAACCACGAGTTTTAATTTGCGGCGGGAGTTAAAGCGCCTTACCGCCATGTAAACATGCAATTCTCCGCATGTCAATAGTTTAAAGCGCATTTCGGTCATCCAGTAATGCGCTTCGCCCCCTCTCGTACAGAGGTATTAGGCATAAATGCGCTTCTGTGACTATGCGCATAATCGGCTAACCAGGCATAAAGCCGAATTCTTGTAGATGAGGCCTGAGTCAAGGTTTTGCAGACAAGTAAGCATTAAGCGTCCATCTACTGTCCTTGGCAAAGGAGAGAGCAAGCTGTTAAGTGTCAAAGCTGGAATTTACTCGTCCAGACAAACACCCCATGGAGACCTGGTACTACTTCATCTCTTACAGCGGATGCTGAAGGTCGATGTACACATGCAGGAGAAAGGGGTGATGAATGAACTCAACCACTCCACAATTATAAGTAAGAGATCACATTGTTTTCAATTCCTCCTATGTTTTTAAAAAAGCCTACCAAGAAGAAAACCTGTACAGCAGGGAAAGTCCTGGCCTGGACCTTCGCACACTTCTTGCAAAAGTAGCGTGATCAACTGTCAGGATTTCCCCAGATTTGTCCTGGCTTTTGTTCTATCCTGGGTGTCCGGGGGGGATTTTTTGTCATTGTCTATGATGTCCTGGAATGACACACTTTCCCCTTGAAGGACACCATTAGCGTGGCAGGGGGAATGACGTGCTTTCTCCCCCACTGCTCCAATCATGTCATTCCCAGACATTATAGAAAAGGGCCTGATTGGAGCAGTGGGGTGGGGGTGGGGGTGAGAATGACACGCTTTCCCCTCCTCCCAATTGGGGCCTTCAAGGTGGCCCCAGAAAGCTATTTTCCTGCCCCCCCCCCACTAGGTGTCCTCTTTTTTGGTTTCCCAAATATGGTCACCCTATAAGGGTTTTAAAAAAATAATGATTTGGGAGCATAAAAATGGTGCTTTCAGACTGAAATGGGACAAATTTACTCTACCCACTCATTCTGTTGCACGTATAGACCAGGTTTTAGTTCTTGAGTATTCAAGGCAGCAAATCACTTCTGCCATTTTGAGTAAAGTTCTATACAAACCTGCCTACAAAGCTGCAATGCTCCTCAGTTTGATAGCAAAAATAACAAAAAAAATTTTTGTTTTGTTTTGCTTTGTTTTGAGGCTGGTTTGGGAAGGCTAGCAGAATTACTCAAGGATTTCAGGATTGCTTGGGATGTGAGCTGTGGTTTGCGACCACAAGATGTTTGAAAGTTCAGTCACTGCTGGCTTAATGAACTATTGCTGAGTTTATAAGTCAATTGCTTCTCCCCAGCTTAGATTTCCTAACTCAGAGATTTAAATTTGCTCATTAAATCCTCACCATCTCGGGGCAGAACCAGCTTCTCATCTGTTCCCAATAACATATGAGATCCATAGAAGTCCTGTACCCTTCCCTTCAGACCCTTGACTCTCCTGGAAGCTTCCCTCCTCTCCCCCCTTGCCCTTCCCACAACAGAGGGGTTAGTCTAGGGTTACTAGGAAAGGAAGAGGGGGAGTCATGTTTGGCCGGGGCAGTCATGCCCACACTGCAAGACATGGGGGAATTTATGGGTTTCCTGCTCCACTGAGTTCAACCACTTGCCCCCAGATTTATTTTAGTCTATCTGCCAAAGAGATCTTTCAGAGATCTTTCAGATAGAGAGATCTTTCAAAGAGAGAGAGAGAGAGAGAGAGAGAGAGAGAGAGAGAGAGAGGCTGAATTTGGACAACAGAGAGAGAGAGAGAGAGAGAGAGAGAGAGAGAGAGAGAGAGGCTGAATTCGGACAACACAATAGTCAATGGTGGGGTAATAATCAACTTTACAGTTGTTCATCTGGGGGTACTCCCCACACAACATGGTAATAAATAATCAACCGTGGTGTGGATTAGGATCAGCACTGAGTTGACTATGGCAGCATTCGGACGACACGATAGTCAATACAACTGACGATTGCTTCCCCCTCCCCAGTTGCTTAATGTGTCATCCAAATTCAGCCAGTTGTCATTAATATGTGAATGATGCCTAACTAAATGGGTTCATTTTGGGAAGAATTTACTTCAATCAGCCAGAACCAGGCTGACAACCGTTGCCCAGAGGGGACCTTCTCTTCTGCCGCTCCCAGACTGTGGAATGGCCTGCCAGAGGAGATTCGTCAACTTAACAGTCTCTCTGACTTTACGAAAACCATAAGGACTGATCTCTTCTGACAAGCCTATGCAGTAGAATTTTAAGAGTTTTATTGTTATTTTAATAATGTATTAGTTTTATATGTTTTTCATCAGTTTTATGTATTTTATATTATTTGTATTTAATGTTGTTCCCCACCTCGATCCAGAGGAAGAGATGGGTAAGAAATAAATAAATATATTATTATTATTATTATTATTATAATTATTATTATTCAAATATTGGAGTCAAACAGATTTCATTTTATTTTGGAAAGAAAAATGAGATCTCTTTGGCAATGGTTCCAGTGTAATAACTAAGTATGAAATTTTAATGGAACCCTCAAATTAAAATAAAAATGGTGGTGGTGATGTTTGAAGCACATCAGTACGATCAACTCTTTCGCTGTAGGAGAATGGATCGAGTAAAATGTCACAAAGGTTAGAAGGACGTTTCACATTTTTGTGGCCATTTATGATCAGTCATAGGAGGTTTAAGGACCCTGTTGCTAGAAAGCACCAATTCACCTTTATTTTGGATCCCCACGCTACATGGCTCAAACATCTTCATTTTGTCTGGAAATGTTAGTTGGCAAAGGGCTAATACGTCAGGACCTCCCTTGAAGTGAAAAAGAGTTTGTTCTGTCCCTCTATATGCTGGCCTGTGAACTCTTGAAAATGCAAAAGCCACGTCTCTTCCATTTCCTAATCGAATCAAGATGCATTGTGGGCAGATCATAACCAAGTACAGCTATAAAGTACAGGTCCAGGTTATCTGAAAGACTGTATTCTCCCATATGAGCCTGCCCGTGCTCTAAGATCTTCTGAGGAGGCCTTTCTCTCAGTCCCACCAACATCCCAGGTACGCAGGAGAGGGCTTTCTCGGTGGCTGCTCCAAGGATCTGGAACTCCCTTCTCAGGGAGTTCAAGCTCCCTCCTTGATAGGTTTTTGGAGGCAGGCAAAAACTTTCTTATTCCAGCAGGCCTTTGGTGAATAATATGGACCTTCATTTATGTTAAGATTTTTAAAATTAAATATGTATTTTAAATGTGGAAATGTTTTAATATTGAAATCTATTTAATTTTAACTTCCGTATGTTTTTATAGAGTTTAACTGCATATGTTTTAACTTTGTAAAGCTGCCTTGAGGCCCAGCACTGGGCAAAAGGCGGGATACAAATAAAGATAATAATAATAATAATAATAATAACCTCGTCCTTCCCTATTTCTATTCCCACTGCGTTTCCCTCCCATCGCTTTGCCTCCTGTTTCTGTCCCACAATAGGGACGAACAGCTTCCTCTTGCCTCACACAGGAAAGAAAGAGGAAGCAAGCAATGACCAAGTGGGCCATTGCATGGGTGTTTTTATCGCGTTGCTTCTCCTGTGCACGGAAGGAAATGGCAGCGAGTTTCGTTACAGCCCCCCCCCCCAAATCAGATTTTCCCGGGTCATTTTTTGTGACGGAAAACCAAGCAGAAGGAGCAGGAGATGGGCGGGACATGGATAGCGTCAAGAAAAGGACCTGCGGAAAATCCATGAATGGCCAGTAATGAGTTTGCGATAAAATGCCTGTCTGATGACGCTCTTCCTCTAAACTCCTCCTCTTGAGCCAGCTTTCAAAAGCTGACTTATACATCGCCTTTGAGTTTAATCTAACAATAAAACTCTCCTTTTCTGGGGGGAAAAATCCTCTGGCTTCATCTCTGTTACTCCTTCCTGGGTACTTCATGAGGATGCTCGGCTACCTAGCCTAAAGTTCTGCAAGCTGTGCTCCTATCTATTTTGGTAATGGTCCTGGTTTCTGAGCCAGCTCTGCTGAACCAACAGCGGCTTGTCCTCTGGAAGGATAGAGCCAGGGTTGTAATGGGAGAGGAGCAAAATTCCCTTCTGTCATTCATGTTCCAGAAGGGCTTATTCCTTGAACAAGGAACTGTAGGTTTCAGATACGTAATAATATTAATACTACTACTAATAATAATTTTATTTCTTACCCACCTCTCTGTTTGGATCGAGGCGGGGAATAGCAGTAAATAAAAAATATGACAAAATACATAAAACTGATTAAAAACATGGTACACATTATTAAAATAGCAATAAAACATCCTAAAAGCATCCTAAAACATAATGTATAGAGACATGAGTGCTGAGCAAGTTGGTAACAGCCCCAAAAGAGAAATGAGTAGGAAGCTATTGTTAAAGAATGAAAAAGCTCTATAACACTGAAAAGAGACGGTTACATGTTGCAATGTTGATAATCCCAAAGAACAACACATTCTGTATACTGATAAAAGAGGAGAATGCCGTGCTAGATCTTTTTGCATCATTATCATCCTGCGAAGTTTGTGAAACCGAACACACAGGCAAAGGAGATCAGCCTGCCTAATCAAGGCAACTGGTCACGTAAACAACAGAGGTCAATCAACTGACCCGTCTGTTTGGTCAGAATGTGTTGTCACGTAAACAAGATCAGCACAGGGAGGATCAGCTTACACAAAGTTCCGATTGCAGCAATACATGTAACAGAGACCGATGATGTTGTGTTATCGTGCAATCAAAAGATTGCCAGAGTTAAAGGCTTGTGAAAGGAAATCAGGAAATTTGGGGGGGGGGGCACAAAGGGGTTTTGCAAATGTCTGTAGAAAAGAACAAAATGGTGCCTGATTTTCACTCAGGCAGAGAGAACTCCGCAACCACGCAATTGGGGGCAGCGTCTCTCTCCTGAACGCTAGTACTCCCTTTTTCTTCTTTTATTGCTTTCTTCAATAAAGCTTTGAACTAAGATCAATGCTTCTGGAAGAATATCTTTTCTTCAACACTACCTTATATCAAATTAGACCCTTGGCCCATCTACCCTCAATACTGTCTACACAGACAGGCAGCAGCTCTCCTCTGATGGGGATTGAACCTGGAACCTTCTGCATGCACAGCAGGTGCTCTAACATGGAGCTACAACCCTTCTATCCAGGGGTGCATCCAGAAAAGATGTTTATGGCGCAATCCCCTTGCCTCATTCACCGACATCTATTGGGGGGGGGGTGTCCCTTGTGCCCTTTCTGTGGCCTCCTCCACACGAGACGTTTAATGAGCCTTGAAGGCTCATTATAAATTTTACCTACACACGAGCGGAGCGCAAAACGGGCGTACAGGCGCGTTATCTCCCCGATAATGCGCATTTTCGAACGCGCGTTAAATAGCGACTTTTATTTTGCTCCGGCCGTTAAAGCGCATTTTCGCTGTGTGAACAAGCGATTATGCGCATTAGCTACCTGTAAAGTGCTTTTTGGGCATCAATTAATGCGCTTCGCCGCCTCTCGCCGCCTCCCGTGCAGAGGGATTAGGAGTAAATGCGCCTCCGCGATAATGCGCATAATCACCGAACCGGGCGCAAAAGCGCGTCCTTGTGGAGGGGGCCTGTATCTCCTTACCACCTTCCCCATTTTTCTCCTTAACACAGAAAATCTGTTAAAGAGAATAAAATGGAACAGCCGCATAGAGCCTTCTGATTGCTAGCACCAGGAGCTCTTCCTTTGGGGAAAGATGGGGGAACAGCAGCAGTCTCCTCCTTCCAAGAGGAGGATGTAGAAGATCGCTTTGGTTTCGCAAGCAGTCTTTGCTTAATGAAGATAATAATCACCTATGTTAAATTACAAACATGCTGCTGAATGCCATTGGCTTGCCAAGGCATCGCAGCGTGTCTCTGTCCTGTTGTTCATTGGGCAAGATGACATCAGATGTATGCATTATCCAATCACAGGATGGCTAGTGCCACATGGGCAAAGACCGGTAGGCTCAAGACAATAACTGAGAACTAAAAAGTCACGAACTGAATTTTGATGTCCTCAAAGAGAGGCTTGGGTTTGCACCCACGAGACTAATAACCATGGAGCTGAATTTTATAATTGTTGCTCAGCTTGAGTCTCACCCAAATTAAAGTTTTCAAAGTTAACATTGCATAATTCAGGCTACAGAACTTTGACGGGCTCCGTGATTTAGAGCAACGACCGTGGATTTCAGAGGAAAGGAGACGTGCTACAAGAAACTTATCCTATTTTGCAAATTCCAGCGTGTAATAAATGCATGAGCTGCGGGCAAGGAGGGTGGCGTTGGAGCAGTAAAAAGTCCACTCACTGGAATGTTCTGCACGGAGGAGGAGAAACGCCCCAGCCTCCCCTTTTCCCTTTCGTCAGCAAGACTCCATTCAAAGCACACATGCCCCCAACAAAGGAAAAAGCGAGGGAACAGCACGAGATTGAGGCTTAAGGACGCATTAAAGTCACTTCAGGAAAATAACCCAGACTTTCCCTGCACCAAAATAATATGCAAAATGGAGGAAAAGAGGAGAAATGGATGCAGGACAGGGATGATGGCATCATGTGAGTCCCGCGCTGCAAAACCAGATACCAGGCGTGGCGAGAGTGCGTCAAACCGCTGGTGTGATGGAGCTCGATATTTACCCCCCAAATTCCATTTACTGCAAACAATACCCTTGGGTGCAACTGGTGGGAAACCTCTGTAGTGCCCCAGTCTGGATCTAAAGCACAGTGCCGGATTGGGGCATCGCGGCTGCTTTTCTTTCCAAATAGAAGTGGCTGCATTAATCAGGTTTTAAAAAAAATAGTATTAACATATTGTTTGTCCCACAGACACAATACTTCAAGAGTAATGTGACCACCTGAAAATGGTGTGCCCACGTTTGGTTGTTTTCCTCTTCCCTCCCCATCCTTTTTTCCTTTTGTGTCATGTCTTTTAGACCGTAAGCTGGTCGACAAGGGACTGACTTGTTTTTCATTCATCATTTGTTAGCGGAGTAAAAATGCTTTAAACAAATAAACAAATAAATAAACAGCAGCAAGGCAACAGGCAAAATGGAGAACTGCAAAAGATCTCTTACCTCACTGTCTTCCATAGGGGGCGGTGGTGGCTCCTTAATAATCTAAAAAGGATGAAGAATGAAGACAGAAACTTACATCCACAACCATTCCGCATTGCAACAAGGGTTTAAACTGAGTCAGGCATCACCCACAGAACATGCAGTTATACAACACCTCTAAGCATGGGCAGAGTACCTGCCCATCTCCACTGAGAAGTCACAGCTCGCACCCACCCATCTGAGGAACAACTTAGTGTAATGGCTAAGGGCGTGAGCTGTGAGACAGGGACCTGCTTCACATGATTGCCACATAAGCCACGCTTGGTTGCAACTGATTGTGTTGTCCAAACTTGGTGAGGGTGGGTTGCTGTTGTGGTTAACAAGCCATCCACAACCCATGGGCTGCTTTTGGGTTGGTTTGGTTTGTTAACCACGGCAACAACCCATCCTATGGTGGTTTGGACGTCACGATAAGCCATGTCACCCACCCGCCCGTGGCTTCAATTTTCATAATGGCCGCTGGAACACACCACAACCCACCATGGCTTAAATAAGGGGCCTGAGGCAATTAGGAAAGACAAGTTCTCTCAGTGGCTGAATTCGGACGACACAATAAGCAACTGGGGGTGGGGGGGAACAATCGTCAGTTGTATTGACTATCATGTCGTCCGAATGCTGCTATAAGCAACTCAATGCTGATCCTAATCCACACCACGGTTGATTATTTATTACCATGTTGTGTGTGGAGTACCCCCTAGATGAACAACTGTAAAGTTGATTATTACCCCACCATTGACTATCGTGTTGTCCGAATTCAGCCGGTCTGTCTCAATAAACTCACTCACTCACAAATCTGCAACATGAGGATAATGGCATATCTCTCACAGTGCTATTACAAGAATGACTGAAATCAGGCGGCATACTCTGAACACCTAAACACAACATTATACATGTTAAGCATGAACTGGGGTCACACCCTGGACCAGGGATATCCAGGTTCAAATTCTCTCTCTCTCTCTCTCTCTCTCTCTCTCTCTCCCTCCCTCCCTCACACGCAGAATCTAACTGCTAACCATGGTCAAACATTTGGACTTTTCTGCTTCTTCCTCTATCCCCTGCTTTTTGTACCACCTAGGCTGATGAAGAGTCCCACAGAATTCAAAAGCTTGGACATTTTTTTGTGCGATTTGGGTTAGTCCTAATAAAGGTATTACCCAACTGGGGATCTTGGGTGCATAATACAGATGGGAAATGAAGCTTCCCCCACCCCCAACTAAACCCCTCATTTTAGATGAATTATTCATGCATCTCTCCATATGTGTTTGGTTAAAAAAAATGTTTTAAATCTATGTATCTGGGAGGTTCCTCCACTGGCATTTGTGAATACGAAAAGCCATTTGAGTGAGGGTGTTGTTGTTTTTTGAATGGGTCTGGTGTCTTCGCCATAGAAACAGTCCAGGGGTTGACGTGGGTGTGTGGCTGTTATTCCTTGCAAAAATGTACATCTCGGACTTCACAAGCAGCTGGCGAGTGATGCGGCTCTGCTCTCCAAGGGCAACAGAGAGCCATCCAGCAGGGAAACGAAAACAGAGGCAGGACAAGCATTGGTCCTGAGCCCCAGATGCAGCCTCTCAAACTGAGGCTGCCTCTACAAGAGAGGTTTAAAGCTCTTTCAAGACGCTTAAAAAAATTTACCTCTACAAGAACGGAGCACAAATAGGCCGTAGAGGCGCATGATCTCTCCATTTATGCGCATTATCGAATGCGCGTTAAACAGCGAGTTTTATTTTGCTCTGTCCGTTAAAGCGCATTTTGACTATGTGAACAAGCGCTTATGTGCATTAACAACTTGTAAAGCGCATTTTGGTCATCCCTTAATGCGCTTCGCCGCCTCTCGCTGCCTCTCGTGCAGAGGCATTAGGCGTAAATGCGCTTCAGCGATTATGCGCATAATCGCCTAACCAGGCGCAAAAGCGAATCCTTGTAGAGGGGACCTGACTGAGGGTCCAGGGCTGTTCCTGTAAGAATGAACTTCATTATTATTATTATTATTTATTAATATTACATTTATATACCACCCCTAGCCAAAGCTCTCTGGGCGGTTTACAAACATTAAAACTATGGACATTAAAAATCGATATGCAAAATTTAAAACCATAAAAACAGACAACATATAAAAACAGTGTACATTTAAAACAGCTGCGAACTCTCAGCCAGGACTAAATATAGTTCTGGGGTCAATAAAAAAGTCAGTATACGCTGTTAAATGCCTGGGAGAAGAGGAAAGTCTTGACCTGGCGCTGAAAAGATGAAGGTGTTGGCACCAGGTGAGCCTCGTCGGGAAGACTGTTCCACAATTGGGGGGCCACCCCTGAAAAGGCCCCTCTCCCTTTTGCTATGACCCCCATCTGCAATAGGTTTGTTATAAGAATTAGGGTTCTTGCAACCAGCCCTCAGTGAATCAGGCCGTGACTCTGTTTCTGAGACCTGTGCTCTTCTCTCTGCCTCCGGGACTTCCATGGTGGCAGCCGTGGAAGTTTCTGGGGAAGAGAGAGTGATTTTCGATACGAGGCATTGATCATGCGCTCGTCATTCCCTACTCACAGTTGTTTACAGGTTTTGTAGATGATGTCATCGTGACCCTCCAGTTTTGCTTCTGTTTCTAATCAGCACTTTTGGTCAGGAGTTTTTTTTTTTAACAGCATTTAATTGTGAAAGCAAAAGAAAGAGTGATTTCATTCACTGTCATGAGCTGAAATCGCTTTAAAAAGGGACTAGACAAATTCATGGCAGAGAAAAGGTAATCACCGGCACAATTCCTCAGTGGGACTTCAATGCTCAGAGGCATCTACCTCTCAAAACCACATGCAGGAGTGCATAAAGCAGTGGAGGTCTATTGCCCTCCATGGCCTGCTTGCTTCGGGGCTTCCTGGAGGGACCTGGCTGGCCTCTGTTCAGGTTTCAGGTAGGGCTGTGCATGGACCCCCCCGATCCGATCTGGATCCCGATCTGGGAGTTCCGGATCGGGCCCGATCCAATCCGCCTCGGATCTGGATCCACCCTAGGTCCATGCAGAGCTCTCCCTCCCGTTCTCCCCGCTCCTTCCCTCCCTCCCCCCAATCGCCCTGCTTACCTGCAGCCTCCTCCACGGCATCCTCTGTGGCGTCCTGCCTCCCTGATGTCAGCCAGGCACTTCCTGCTCTCGGCGGGTGAGTACATCACCTGCTGCGACCAGCAAATGCGGACCGCATTTCCCACTCGCGGCAGGTGACGTCATCACCCGCAGCGAGCAGGAAAGCGGCCAGCCGACATTGAGGAGGCAGGATGCCACGGAGGAGGGTGTAGGTAAGGAGAGCAATTGGGGGGAGAGAGGGAGGGAGAGAGCGAGAGAGCGGGGAGAGCGGGAGGGAGGGCTCTGCACAGACCCAGAGTGGATCAGATCGCGGATCCGATCTGGCCCAGATTCGGGATTCGGTTCCGGATCCAGTCACAGCCCTAATTTCAGGCCAGCTTTGCTTAACGGGAAGCATCTACCATCTCACACCCATCCTTTCTCAGATGGGATAACTGAGATTAAAACCAGGCATTGTCCTTTCCATTCTTCTATTTCTTTGTTTCCAGGGCTCAATGATACGAATGACAACCACCACTCCATAAAGAATGTAGCAACAGCCCAACATATTTGATTGTTACTGATTAGATGCTCGAGCAGGGCCAAATTCAGAAGGTGTTGCCCCATCCTGTCTCACCCATTTAGCTTCAACACGCAGAGATGAAGACTATTTACAGAAACAAAATTATACTGAAAATAAAGAACAGTTAAAGACTGAACGAATGTAACGTTCACCCTAGATATAGTGGGATCTTAATCTAGGAATGCAGATTAAGATTGTACTTTTGTTTGCACAGGAAAAAATCCCCGGTGAATTGTGAATCTGATGTTGTTCTAATTCCACTGTGACCATTTTGCTCAGATTATTTCTCATGGCTTTTATTTTATTTTCCTTTGGGGTTTTTTTTTAAAAAAAATCTTAATTTGTTTTATTTTAGAAAGCATCTTAATAGGACCAAGAAATGATGCCAGCCTTTATCTCCCCTGTTGAAAAGAGTGGTTCTCAAAGAACGTTTAACCTCATGATTTCCTCCACACTGATGGGAAAATGTGTACAGTTACAGTTTAATTGTTCCTTGGGGGTTACAGCTGACTGCCTGCATTTCTTTTCCTTGGTTCATCCTCAATATTAACCAAGCAGACTTTGCTTGTTTAAATACACTTTCCCCTATTTTCTTCAAAACTTCAAGACCCTTTGGGTAAATTACAGTCCAGAGTAAGAAGCAAATATGTTCAAGAGATTATTCCCACCTCATTCTTCTTTCCACAAGATGTGCTATGATATGGTTGACATTTGGGATAATGCCTTTTTTGAGCTCCATCACACCTAATTTTTCCCCTGGTTTGCCTCCGTGTTTTTTACCTCTGATGCAGAAGCGCATCAAGTTTATGGTCCCTTTCACCTGAATACGCTGCTCTTTTGATTGTTTGCTCTACCACTCCACTCCACTCCATTCCATTCCATTCCACCCCACCCTTTCTCTTTCTCCCTAAAGTTCATTGGTTGCTCCTTCCCCCCTTTAATAAGACATATACAAGTCCTGGCAGATGAGCACTTCAACCACACCACCTTTCTCCCGGGCAAAAATGGAAGGACCCTTTAGTCTGGCTCTTTGGGGGGCATCGAGGGAGTACAATCCTGCCTCTGCAGAGATTCAGGCCTTGTACAATTTTAAAAAAGGCTTTGGAGCCTGGGATGCAAGGTTTGGGTTTTCTATTGAGGCTTGGAGCCGACTGCTGGGAGAGATCGCTTTTCCCTGCCAGGACCTGATGCAATCCATTCAAGCCCCCAGTTCCTTTAAAATTACACGGAGGATTAGGGCGCTTTTAATGCATTTAGGGAAAATAATCCAGACTTTTAGCGTTCTAGGAAAGGCTGGGGAAGAGGCGGGGTGTCAGCAGGACAGGCACGGCGTCATGTGAGTACCGTGCTGCAAATCTGCACACCAGGCATGGCGAGAGTGCAGTAAATCGCTGGTGTGATGGGGCCCTTTAAATACAATTTCTTTCCACAATGTCTTTTAGAACAAGGGTGCATAACTGATGTCACTCTAAGAGCCACTTTCATATGTTTTATTAACTCAATGGAGCGGCATTGCTACACCAACCACTGCAAATTGTATTTTCCACAATTCTAACTCTGCGGTTTCTTTTTAACCCATTCTGTTAGTCTCCTCTGCACCCCATAGTGTGTGCGCTCTCTCTCTCTCTCTCTCCCTCCAAGACTTCTCTGTTAGCTCCACATTTCTCTTCCCCATTCTCTGGGTCTGCCTCTCTCTCTACACCACCACAGACATGCACCCTCATATCCACCGCCCCCTCTCTTAGGACCCCCTCATAGGTCTTTGTCTCTGTGTCCTTTGGGGAACTAGAGGTAGTGAAATTGCTCTTCTGGAGAGCCACACGTTCCCCATCCCTGCTCAACAGGCAGGTCAGGCTGGAGACAGGCAACAATTTTTAAGAATCTGGAAGTCATTTGAGAAGGCATCACTTATTTCCAGAGCGTTCACACACTTTTCTTTCATTCCACTCTTCCTTCTGGTCCAACAGATGTTATAAGTTTTAGAAGCAATGCAGAAAACTGCCAGATTTGTTTTCCCACCACGAATGGTGAACGCGCTTTCAAATGACCTCCAAGTCTCTGGGAAAACAACAGTCCGTTTCCAGCCTAAACGGTGCAAAAACGCTAGAGGGGGTCGCTAAGGCCCTGAAAAGCTGGGGAAGAGGATGTGGATTCTAGCTTAGCCTTCTGCCCGACATGCTAGCTTTCTATGTGGAGGGAAATTTATTTTAGTTTCGTATGAAAAGTTCTCCATGGTGAGCACTGCCTACAAACGGATGAGATACAGGTTGGTCATCTCACTTGCTCTTTGTGGGAATTGGGTCTAGGAATGAACCTAGGCCAACCATAGTACTAGCTGCAAGGATCTGACGTGGCTTTTGGGCATGAGTGATTTCCTTGCCACTCATGGCACTGGCCTTTTGACAAAGGACTGGTAGCAAAAGAACAATTGAAGTGAGAACCTGTTCTGGTGCGGAGCGGGAGAGACTTACCACCGTGCAGCAGAGAGGCCAGAACCACCACAGCAGGGCCAGCACCAGCAGGAGGAAAAGGATCAGCAGAACTAGTGCCAGAACGGTCCCATCAGACTGTAAAGGGAAAGCAGAACAGAACATGGTCACGTGGCACAGGTGTTAGAGTGCTGGACCAGGACTGGGGAGACCCAGATGCAAATCCCTGCTCAGCCATGGACCTTACTTAGGCCAGTCTAGGAGCGTCATCCCATGGGGGGAAATCGCGTTTCCTTACCGTCGCTTCTCCGCACTTCCTCATTCTTCCCGGAGGGGAAAGAGGAAGTAAACAAAGACCACGTGGCTCGTTCAGGGGCTATCATGCCGCTTTCCCTGCACACAGCAGGAGATCATGGCATGTTCCATTAAAAAACAAATGTCAGATTTAAAGGGGTGTATTTTGCTACGGAAAAACGAGCGGAAGGAGGGGAGGCGCGCGGGAGGCAGACAAAGTCATCTACAGGATCCCACGCACATCCATAAGTGGGCAGTAGTGAGCGTGTGATAAAACTGCGTTCCAATCCCCAGTTCCACCCCCCACGAAAGCTCCGGCTTTTGAAGTCTGGAGAGAAAAGGTGAATCCCCAGAAGCTACAGAGGTCACAGCAGTGATCTAGGACAAGCTTAACGAGATTATGAAAAGTGTGAAACTTGTAGCTGAATGAAGCTTTCACTCCATTTATCAGCATGAAAAATCAGGGTCCCTTCGACACTTCCTCCGTTAAACATTGGCTGCTTTCAGACGATGCCCCAAATCAGCGGAATGAACTCTGTGCTTGGGCATGCTCTCCGACCTTCACATTCACGGACCAGGGGATTGCTTCCTGGTTTGAGGAAGCAGAAAACCAAAGCCGGACCAAACCAGGATTACAAAACAGGCCTGGTTTGAGATCCTGGCTTTCAAAGGTAAACTATACTCTCATCCAACTAAGACGCATGTCATAAAGCTGTGCATGTGAAGAGAAGAGGAAGCACAGGACACAGGGCGGATTCCCAAGTTTGTAGGGTCATCTGAACACAGCCACTGTCTCTTCCTAGAGGACATCATTCATCTCTTCCGACAGGCCCCTCTCTAACCATTTTCCTTTCCATAAAACGATCGTAAAATGAATTCGTTCACATCGTTTCCAAATTTAATGTCAAGTATAGACTATTCGTTTCCAGAAACCAGCTAATATTTCTGAGCCATTCCTTACTGGTGTCATCAGGCATTTGGGATCAGCTAGCAGGCAAAATTAGGTTTGGCTTGAGTTCAGCTAAGAGGCTTTGGTTTTATAGAGCCAGACAGTTAAAATAACGAAACCAGGGGGTGGGGGGGAGAACCTAGAATGACCACATACGTAAGCTGCTTCTGACATCAGATAGCCCTTGAGAGCTTTGCAGAGCCACAGCAGAGTGGGTGGGTAAGAGGAGGAAGTTTCAATTTGGGTTCACACATACATGTAAGCTGACTGCTCTGCACTTGAACACTGGGAACTGTGAAAAGGCTGGTTCACACATAACACTAAACCATGGCTCAGCGCTACATGCATGCATTGGAATGGGCTTGTGTGCTCCCTCCCCAATCTTAATCATCATCATCATCATCATCATCATCATCATCATCATATGTTTATTTCTTTCTTACCCAACTCTCCCTCTGGATTAAGGCAGGGAACAACATTAAATACAAAACAGCATAAAATACATAAAACTGATTAAAAACGTATAAAACTAATGAATTATTAAAAACTTATAAAATTCAACTGGGTAGGCCTGCCAGAAGAGATCAGTCTTTATGGTTTTCTTATAGTCAGAGAGACTGTTAAGTTGATGAATCTCTTCTGGCAGGCCATTCCACAGTCTGGGAGCGGCAGAAGAGAAGGTCATCTGGGTAATGGTTGTCAGCCTAGTTTTGGCAGACTGAAGTAAATCCTTCCCAGAGGACCTGAGCATGCAGGGCGGATTGTATGGGAGAAGGCGATCCCGCAGGTCACCTGGACCCAAACCATGTAGGGCTTTAAAGGCAATGACCAACACTTTGTACTTTGCCTGGAAACTAATTGGCAGCCAGTTGGAGAACAGATTCTGCAGCATTCAGTTCACTTCCCCCAAATCCTGGCTTGTCTTTATGTACAAACCTGAGATCAGGGAAGCCAGGAAGCTGCTTTATAATGAGTGAGACCGTTGGTCCATCTAGTTCAGTATTGTTTACATTGACTGGCAGCCAAGCCTCTCCAGGTTTCCAGGCAGGGGACTTCTCCATCCCTACCTGGGGATGCTGGAGATTGTACCTAGGATTCTTTGCACTCAAAGCAGGTGCTCAGCCACTGAGCTATGGCCCTGAGCTAAACAAACTCCGATTTGAAGGGTTTTCCAGCCCAGAGTGGAAGCCAGGAATACCAAGCTCTCAGTCAGATCATTGGTCCATCTAATTCAGCAGCTCTCCAAAGTCTCACACAGGGGATTCCAGCCCTGCTGCCTTAGACCCTTTGAACCTGAAACGGGAAATGAGTTGGAACCTTTTGAATGCAAAGCATTGTTCTCCACCATTGAGAATGCGTCCATACATTGTACTTAAAGCCATCTGGAGAAACCTTAGGTTTAACCCTGCTCCTCTTCCTCTCTAAGGAGCTCAGAGCTATAATGATACTGGTAGCTGATCCCCTTTTTTTTTCCAAAACAAGCTGTTTTTACATTGCTAATATTTACAACGAGAATAAGCAAAAATGCAGGCTTCTGGTTATCAACCCATTTCGCGAGAAGCTTCCTCAGATAAACCTTGAGGATAATAGATAAACGATAATAGATGGAATTTTAGTTTTTAATTTTACCCCAGAGGGAGGTTATACATTCAGTCTTGTTATTTGTTTATATGAGATATCCAAGTTATAAAGAATGTTGTGAATTCACCACCATCTTAAAGGTGGTTTGTTTTGAAAAAATTCTCGTAGCAACATTAGCACTGTAAAAACAGTTTGTTTGGCAAAACATATATCCACTTTATGTTTGCTTTTGATCATTACCTGTTTTGTTTAAATACTTTTCATTCAGCTGTGTAGCTTCCTTAAATTGTATATGTGTGTTTCACCAGTACACAGTTCATGTTATTAGCAATGATTATGTATATAGAGTTTATATAATTTATACAGTCGATAAAAAGTATTTGCCTACCCCAGTTTTGAATATTCTCATCATTTGCAGTTATGGGCCTTGTGAATTATATATCTGACTCAGTATATGGCAGCTTGCTATGTTCATACGAACCTGGGACCTTCTGCCGGCAAAGGATGTGCTCCACTCTGACCTATGGCGCCTTCCCAAGAATGCAGATGTACTAAACATATCTGCCCACTTCTTTGCAAGATTCTCTGTATTCAGAATTTTTGCATGCACAGCTCTTGACTCTTCAAAGCAGAATGTGTTCAGTCACAACTTAATAAAACCATAGAGCAGGAGACTTTCTAGATGATCCGTTCAATACTTTCAGAATACTTAACCTAAGAATCTACCTTCGGTGATTGATGGCACAATCTTATGCATGTCTACTCAGAAATAAGTCTGAATGAATGCAATGAGATTTACTCTACGTAAGTGTGTATAGGATAGCAGACTTAAACATATAGCTTCTTTCCCTCCCCTCAACTTATCTGGAAAACAAATGTTTTAAAACTGCCAAGATCTCTCTCCCTCCTAGCTTAATCTTTTTTTCTCTAGGCTAGAAATATGCAGTTCCTTAAGCCTTTTCTTCTAGACTATTTTTCGTCTTTGTAGGTCTCCTCTAAATTGTTTCCAACTTATCAACATTCTCCTGGAATCATTGTGCCCAGAACTGAACAGAGGAGGACTCCAGATGAGGAGGGGTAGTTACACATCTGTCCAATTTTTTGCAAGATTCTTTGTACCCAGAATCTGAGGAGGTGCAGAGCCTGTGTAGCTCTTGACTCCCAAATGCAGAATGTAACCCAGGAAAGGAGCCAAAGACTTCACGAATGTTTCCAGTTAAATGCAGATTGTGCCCAAATACACCAGTAAGAATCTTTAACTCTAGCTTTGAAATGATCTCGCTCATTAATAAACGTTGAAGAACTTTCTGCTATTAAAAAAAATAAAGAGCTTTTTCTAATGACAGGGGTTTTTTCCCCTTAAAAAAAATAACTGCTATTTTTAGACAAACTTTTGGAATTTTCAGAAACAACCCTCCTGTGATACCGTACCACATCTGCTTATATTGCAAAGCATCCCGTTCCCAGATGTTTTTGAGTAACTCCGCACGGCTCATACAGCCCAAAGAATTTGGGAGTACTCCAAACTTTGAAGTCCCTACTCAGAGAAAGCTTATTAACAAAAGCAGTTTCACCTGAATACAAGTTACAAGGCTCATGAACATTCTCAATTTTCCAGATGATTGCCTGCAAGAACATGACAGAGATTGCATTTTGACTACTTGCTTCTCTTTTAAAAGCATCACACCTGTATGTATATAGATGAGGGGGTCTAACCTAACTAAAGGATATTAATTAATCACCTGTCATTTCCCTGCTTAGAAGACTAACCGACAATACTCAGGCAAAACAAACAAAAGACAACAAAAGAAACTGCCTAGGAACTCCTGACAAATACCGACTTATTTCAGAAGAGTCGGGTTAATTTATGATGCTAAGACTGGGAAATGAAGCAGGAGACGCGCAGAAGGCTAATGTTGACCTCCATCACACCTAATCCCCCACACCTGGTTTGCCTCTGCGGTTTTTTTACCTCTGAGGCAAAAGCGCATCAAGCTTATCCCCTGAAGAGCTGCTCCTTCACTCCTTGGCTCCACTCCGCCCCTCCCCTTCTCTTTCCCTCTCCAGTCAGGTCCTGGCAGATGAGCCCTTCAACCAGACCGCCTTTCTCCCGGGCACACATGGGCACACACACTCTCACACACACTCATAGGAAGGGAAGGTTTTAACTTATCCCCCATCCTAGTAATTCTTTTGCAAGATCACTGGGGTGGGGAGAGGCTGCTTCCAGGTCACTGAGGGACGGGGGGAAAGCCTCCTTCCTCCCAGCTGCTTCCTCCTGGTTGCCAGTAGCAGCATGGAAACAGTATTGTCAGCTGCTTCAGAGTCACTGGTGGTAGGAAAAGGTCTCCTAGTGACCTCAACCAGAATTGCTGCTTCCATGCCACCCCAGAGACTTTAAGTTTCTCTATATTTTTTTTAAAAATTAAAAAATGTGTTGCTTTACCGGGGTTTTCTGAATCCAATTTCTTTCTTGCATTATGATTGGCGTCATTATAGGTGGTTTGAAATTGAATATTTCCTCTCCCTGCATGCTCTATATTCACCTCCATTCACTTTAATGAGACACCACCATCTAGTGGTGTAATTGTAGCACAACACCAAGTTTACGCACTGGGAGATGGCGTGATTTCCTGGAAATCCCCATATTCTTTCTGTGTGTTTTTAACCCGCGATTTCCAGGGGATAGCACGGAAGGGGCCCTGGATGCTGACGACATCATATAAGGGGCCCACGAGCTTCCGTGAGTGGCCAATCATGAGCATGCTACAAATAGCTCATTTAGAGAAGCTCCCAGACAGCTGTGAAGGCCACACAGCAGGTTCCAGAGGTCTCATGCTGCCTGCAGGCCACAGGTTGTGTGCTATAAAAACACCAGCAGATGAGTACAGATTGTCATGGCTCCAACAGCTCCTATTGAAAGATGCTTCTGTGCCTGGATGCCTTTGCTGGTGCATAAGCACTCAATTGGCTCCTGTCACCAGCGGAATGAGCCAGCTTTGGAGGCTGGCATTTCCTATGAGTTCAACAGCATGTCGGATAGGCTTGTGTTTGTTGAAGAAGTGCAAACAGTAGGCTAGACTAGAGATTTTGCCTCTCAATGCCCAAACTATGCAAGAACAGTTTTCTCTTCCTCCTGGACTTTCACAAAGGCCTTTTCTCTCTCTCTCTCTCTCTCTCTCTCTCTCTCTCTCTCTCTCTCTCTCTCTCATTTGTTTAAAGATAATTTTAACCTGCTGCACGTTTCATATGAAAAGAACTGATGTCCAGGCTTCACAAATATATATATTTTTAAAAAGGATAAATCTGCAGAAACTGCAAATCAAGCATGACCTGAAATCTGGTTCTCTTCGTCAGAGAATCAAAAAGGCCAGAAGCTTTGCTTATAGCATCGTTGCCAGCTGCAGAAACAATGACAACAACTGGCAGACACCAGAGAACATAAATTAGCTTTCCTAATGGGAAATCTTATAGGATACAAGCTGGAGGGACTTTCTAGCAGCTTCCTCAATGCCTTTAAAAACAGTCCAAAGCCCAAAAACTGTTGCCTTCATATTGTTATTCAAAAGAATGCAGTTTACAGTAAAATGCACACATTAAAAATATACAGCTGAATCTTACATGCGGGCAGAGGGAGGGTGGAATTCTGTCCCAACTGGAATCTCAGGCAGAACCAGGAATTCCGTCAGGTTAAAGGGTTTTCATAACGCATGTAAGGGCTGCACGTCCTCCAGCCTTTTCAAGACAAAAACAGGGGCGTGCTTGTAACCTCTCCTAGGTCCCCTCTACAAGATTTCGCTTTGACGCCCGGTTGCCCGATTATACGCATTTATGGATAAGCACATTTACTCCTAATACCTATTCACGAGAGGCGGTGAAGCGCATTGCAGGCTGTATGAAACGCGCTTTAAATGTGTTTACATGTGGAGAATCGCATGTTTACATGGCCATAAGGTGCTTTAACTCCTGCGGTAAATTTTAAGTCGCTATTTAACGCGCATTCAATAATGCGAATAATCGGAGATAAAAAGCGCCTCAACCCCCAATTTGCGCTCTGGTCTTGTAGAGGTAAAATCTGTAATGCGCCTTGAAAGAGCTTTAAATCGCTCTTGTAGAGGCACCTCTACCAAGGATTCCTGCCCAAGGCGTTCCTCCAAACCCAACAGCTATCCACTGCTGAGGGGGTATTCATTTACTCTGCCACCCTTTAGCCTTCCATCAATTTAAAAGTCAGCGTAGTGTTTATTCTTTGGTTATAGATCCATTAGAAAATTGCCTGGATTTATCAGTTCAACAATGCTGGATCAACTCTTGTTTTTATTTCTTAATCTCAAAGGGCCAACCAGAAACCTACATAGGTTCGTAGCTTAAAGTTGTTTATAGTTGATTTTGTGTACGTTGCATGTTTTTGTGGTTTTAAATTTTGTATATTGTTTTCAAGTGTTTTTAATCTTATGTAAACCATCCGGAGAGTTTTGGCTATGGGGTGGTATAGATATGTAATAAATAATAGTAATAATAATCAAAGGCACCTAGCAGACTGTCTGCTGCTTTCTGCTACATTCCACCTTAAGACTGTCCCTGAAGGCACACCCCACGGCTGCAAATCCAGCCAGCTTTTTCCCTCCTCTCCCTGCTTTGTTTCATTTATTGTCTAGTCTCAGGGGTGGCCCCCCAATTATGGAATGACCTCCCCGATGAGGGCCGCCTGGCACCAACATTGTTAACTTGTTCGGCACCAGGTCAAGACTTTCCTCTTCTCCCAGGCATTTAACAGCATATGTTGAGTTTTAATTGACCACAGATCTATCTTTAGGTCCGGCTGAGAGTTCAAAGTTGTTTTTAAATGGATATTGTCTTTGTATGTTGTCTGTTCTTATGGTTTTAAATTTTGCAAATCAATTTTTAATGTTTAATGTTTTAATCTTTGGTAAACTGCCCAGAGAGCTTCAGCGATGGGGCGGTATAGAAATGTGATGTAACAAATAACAGTCTGATGAAGAGTGCTGGAGAACTTGAACATTTGCACAAAATTTTGCAGCAGTTTGGTTGGCTATTGAAAGCATTGACCTAATATGCATTTTAGAATTAAGAAACATAATTGATCTATAATTATTAACAGTTCCAAATATTACTCTAATTGTCCCACAAGTTTACCCGTGATAAACTAAGGCAGCCTTCCCCAACCTGGAGCCACCCAGATGTTTGTACTGCAACTCCCATAATTCCTAGCCAGAAAAGCCATAGCCTGGGAAGCATGGGACTTGTAGTACAATATATCTGGAAGACCCCAGGTTGGGGGAGTCTAATTTAAAGAGACACAGCTGGCTGTGATTCTTCCAGCTGTTAGAATTGCCTCCAAATTCTGCCCAAAACAGAACTTGGAGCAAGATCTATAAGACAGGAGAGGCCAGATGGAAAAGAAGTGTCAATACATGTATTTTAATTTGTGTGTGTGTGTGTGGTGTCTCTTATTGTGAAGCTTACAGAAAAGCCATCCCGCATGACTTCCCTAGGGCAAATTTTCTCTGTGGCGCAGAAGATGCCGTCTATCTTTTTTCCTTTTTTTTTTATCGTATATGTACAGGGTTTTAAAAAATAATGAATATAAATGAAACAATCTGGTCTAATAAAAAGGAAATTAAAACTCCCAGACTCCTTGCTGGTTTTAGACTCCAGCTTGCTTTGATCATTCATTGTTTTCGGGTTTTTAGAACAGCAGACAAACTAGACAGAGGGGGAATCTCATAAAATACCTGACGTGCCTAAACTGGGGGACATTTTTTTATAAGTGCACTTATCTGCCTGGTTTGTGCTAACTCAGTAGCAGAAGACTTTATGGGAAATTATACAGAGCAATGGAAAGGAATGGAATGGAAAAATCTAATTAGGGCACTGAAGTTTGAGATGCTGGTGAGTCGCAGTGGAAGGTTTTGCGTCCTTTCTCAGTTCGCTGCTTTTGGTGAATTAAACAACGGGGAAAAACAATGGGCTGCTCCATTGCTTATCCTGAAACCCGTTGATTAAAATGTCATGTGTCGGGATCCCCCCTCTCTCCGTGTCCTGTTCCAGTCAGTCATAGAGTTCCCCAGCAGGAGCGACCGAAAACCCCCGGCCGCTCCTATACAGCCGGCAGAACTTAAAGTGCATGATGGGATAGGGCCGGAGGACTGAGGGTGGAGGGAGGGAGGAGCAGCAGCAGCCCAGAAGGGCGCCGGGACAACAGGGGGAGGGGCAACATGTCATCCGTTGGGCACTGGGAAAATATCGCATGGTGAGTGTGCTATTCCTCCCTCCGTTGCCTAATAGGTCGTCCGAACTCTCCCTTTATATTGAGTTAGATGTGCCTTCGAGTTCCCAGAACCAAAAGAACCAGATGGCTTAAGGGAAAATGGACCAAGCTACAGTGGACAGCAGAGGACCAGGTGGCTTTTAAGATAGGTGGGCAACCTTTTTCTGTTGAGGGCCACATTCCCTTGCAGATGTTCTGTTGTGGGGTCAGATATTGGTGGTGGACAGGGCCAGAGCCAACCTTGGGTGGGTCACGCCTTTTCTTTCTCTTCCTGCCACTCTTTTCTCTCTCTCTTTCTGCTCCACTCCTCCCCACTTTTTAAATCTCCTTTTTCCTTTCCATGCAGTGGGATGCCAAGGACAGCAAAGATCACTCTTGCCACATGCCTGAACTGATTGCATGCAGAGGGGTTTTGAAATTAGACTGAGGGCTGCATGAAATGAGGGTGCACCCATGCCTTAAGAGAAATTCTCCATCTCTAATTCTGAGATTCCAGCCAACTCTGCTTCCATGATCCCTGCTTTGGAGTCTGAAGTGTGTGTGTCTATTTGCCTCCATTGTTGCCTCTAGATTGCAGCTCCCCAGGCACAATGGGTGTCTCTACACCAGGGATTTATTGCACGCATGTGACTGATCTCTCATAGAAGTTTGCAGGTCCTTTACATGACATCGTCAACCTCCAGGATGTCTTCTGCATATTTCCTCCTTTATCCTGCTTTCAAAAAGATTGGAGATAAGCCAGTAATTAAAGTTAATGGCACCATATCAACAGTGCACAATACTGGCATAGCGCTCTGAACTTGCTGAGGAAGGACATTCCTCGATCCAAACCATGTGTCTGCCATGTAAATGCTTGAGCACATTTCTTGATTGCAGGCCAATCGGAGGGAGAAGAGGATAAAATGCCTCCCTGCAATAAAGGGAGACAGATCTGATCCCCCACACCACCAAGTTCAGAATCAACATCCTCTGTTGATTCAGAGCACCCCATTAAGTTCAGTGAGGCATCCTTCAAAGTAAGTGTGCCAAGGGTTGCAAACTGACAGCGCAATCTTATGTCTACTCAGAAGTAAGTCCCATTGATTTCAATGAGGCTTATTTCCAAGTAAGTGCACCTAGGGTTGCAGATTTACTGCATAATTTCATGCATACTCAGAAGTAAATCAAACCTTTCCTCGGGGCTGCAAGGAAACAATACAGCACAAGTTAAGCAACGAAAACATGTCAGGGAGGGAAGGGAAGGAGGGAGGCACTCCCTTGACTCAAACCACGTGCCTGCTGTGTAATGGAGCCCCTCCTAATCCCACAAAAGAAACCAAAAGAAGAAACCCCCAGCACGGATGCAGGTGTTTTGCTTAATGCAGAGACACCCAATATAATAACACAATACAGAAGGCCGTAGTTGAGATAGTCAAAATAGAACAATGCTAATCAGCACCCAACTACTAAAACAAGGAATGATATCCAAGAATAGGGGCAAATAAAAGTTTTACGTAACATATTAATTGTACCGTATCACAAATCAAGCGTAAGACAATCAACAGAAACGAAACAAGTAGTTCATAGCAAACCTAGCAGAAATAGTTTACAGAAACAGAAAGCAAACTCAATAGTTGCAATAACTGAACGAGGGGCTACAGGCCGCCGGCTTCTTTTGCCTGTTTCACAACTGCTTCATCAGACTATTATAACAGTATCACAATGTTTATGGGTGGGGAAAAGGCAGGATTGGTAGAATACGTTCCTCGGTTCAAAAAGACTTATTAGTCCTCCAAAAAGGATTGACTTGGATCCCCAGCCAGAACAACGCTAATCTTCTGGAGCGGTGAGTTCTTAACCCAATCTGACAGTCTCCTTTCAAACATGAGAATGAGAAACTTGCCTTTTTTTAAAAACAAAAACAAATGAAGTCTCAGGGTGGAATCTGATGGAGGTACTTGGCTGAGATGGTGGAAGCCAGGTACAACCTCATGGAAGGACTGCCGCTAGGCCAGCCTAGTTAAACATCCAATACATGTGCATGAAGACTTCTGCCCACCTAGTGCATGCCGACAACTGCCTCCACCCCAATAAATTAAAGGGGTGGTGCCCACCGGGTGAAATTTTGTCAGGTTCTGCTCCAGGCATTGCCAAAACAGGGGAAAACACAGCTGCTGGCCTTCATGCTCTCTGGAAAAGCATGCTTTTAAATTCTCCCCCGTACCAGGAGTCATAATTTCCATCAGCAGCCATAACAGCTGTGGATATTATTAAGCAAACAACGGCAGTATGAGACTTGGGTACATCCATGGTAGGGTGACCAGATAAAAACCAGGTCAGGGCTCATGTAACTTTAACAGTTGTAGAGAAAAGGGAATTTCAGTCAGTGTCATTTGTATGCAATTAGTTCCTGGTGATATTCCCTCTTCATCACAAAAGTTAACGTTGCAGGGGCCCTGCCTTCTTTTGTATATGGTCACTCTAGTATAGTGCCTGCAGCTTTAACTGTTGCGATGAAGAGGGAATTTCACCAGGAACTAATTGCATACAAATGACACTGGCTGAAGTTCCCTTTTCTCTACAACTGTTTAAAGTTACATGAGCCCTGACCTGGATTTTATCTGGTCACCCTAATCCATGCGCACCGAGAAGCTGCCGCTACACAGTGGAGCAAAGGTCCCATATTTTTGATGGCCAGTTGGAGGCTAAACCCAAGTGGGATTGTACCTCAGGGCTGACCAACAATGGTTTTTAAGGATGTCTTAAACATCACTTCCCCCTACTTTACACCTGTATTTCTTTTGTCCCATTAGGCTGGTTCAAGAACAATCCAAAAAACCAAAAGGAGGAGAGCATCCAACTCAGGGCAAAAAAAAAGAGAGAAGCAGGTTCTCAGAATGCTAAGATTCTTTATTTCCAAGCCCAACATGTTTCGGCCTGTGAAGAAGGCCTTAAAAAACCTGCTTCTCTCCTTTTTTTGCCTCAAGAACAACCCAAGCCTCCCCTTTGCAGCTGCAGGGAGGGGTTTGGAAGCTTTTTTGATTAACCACACTTTGCGCTCCATCACACTAGCGATCGAGTGCGCTCTCGCGATGCCTGGTGTGCCGATTTGCAGCACGGTACTCACAGGACGCTGTGCCTGTGTACCGGGTTGGGGAAGGCTGCTGTAATGGCTCCGCTTTACGGGACACATTTTTAATCCTCTGCAGCAGGTTGTAGAACTTTTTGCAATGGCATTTGGAATATTCTTTTCATATTATTCACTTGATCCCCGGGATGGAGGGAAAGGCACGGTGAACGGTTCTTCTATAGCTAAATAAATAAAAGCCTCAGCAAAAGGCAAAAGATTTGAAGAGTTCTGCCAGCTGCCTTTGGCTTCTTGGCTCTTTGGCCCAGCCTGCTGAAGGAGGACGGAAAAAGAACATGGAACTCCCTGAAGGATCCCTTTGGCCTGCCTGGGCACACCCAGCCCTGCCAACTTTTTTTTGGGGGGGGGGGTGTATCACTTGAAGCCAGAGATCACAGATCCTTTCAGCTGATCTCAAAATCCACCTCCCCAGAAAGGTTTGGCAAATTGCTCACCTACCAACGTGTCTTCAAATGGGGCAGGTGGGAATTCCTGACTGGTTTCCAGGCTCAGCGCTGCTTTCCACCCCTAGCAGATGGATTTTCTGCTATTTGAAGTTAAGAGTCTTGTGGGAGCGCCGCGCGGCAGGAGCCAGCCAGGTTCTCTGTGACACGTTTCAGTCCTCAAATTTCCATTACGGCTCTACGTGGAATGCAACGATGCAGGGGGAGGCAGGGCTTGTTGTATCTGTTACAACTTTAGGGCCTTATCTTTTGAGAACCGTGGAGTTCTGAGCATGGGTGTCAGAGTGCCATAGTCTGCTAGGAGCACCAGATATAATACGGGTTATGGGCTGGCAAACAGATCAGGCACACATCCTTAGCTGAAGCAACTGCTGCGCCTCCAGGTATCACGTCTCCTCCTGTGTCCCTTTAAACCCTATTGTATTTCCCTACAGCACGCTGTTCGCCCCAGCCCAGCCCAATTTCTGGCAGCGTCCCCGTTAGAGATGGAATATAAATACATTCTTAAGCCACCAAACCCCTTCTAGCTTGTTTCAGTTGAGAACCTGAAAATAGCTGAAGGGTTTTTTTAAAATTAAAAATTAAACAGGCTTCACCGGTGCACAAAACTGAGCCGGGGGCGGAAAAAAGGGGGGTACTATTTCTAGGTTATAAAACTTTCCCAAAACATTCCACGCGACGGGAACACGTACAGGGCTCCAAGCTGCAAAATAAATCTCACCTCTACCCACTTTCATTTCAATACGCATTTCATTCATCCTCTCCTTGTTTTGCCAGGCTGGATGTGCTTGGCTTTATCAAGGGAGGTGCACTGCTCACGGGGGTTGTTTGCGAAGCCACGGGGGCCAGGAATGCATGTGTGCCTGTGCCAGTCCTGGCCCCAGCTCAGCACTCAAATCCTAGGCAAATATTTCCTCTGCTTTGAGCCGCAGTGGGGCAGCTTTTTCAAGGCACTTGCTACTAAAACATCTACCTTGGATGGGGGCTTTCAACTCCCCACGGAGGTGCGCTAGAGCAGGGAGGGGGAGCAGCGAGGCCAGCAAGAGGGAGCAGCAGCATCAGGTACCTCGAGAGGACCATGGATCAGCAGGGGGCCTGCCCTGCCAGCTACCTGAGCACCCCAGTGCTCAGACAGGGCAGAGGGGTGTGCCAGTGAACAGTGATGGCAAGGGTGAGGAGGAGGAGGGAAGCTTACAACAGCTGGGAGTGTTTAGCTTGGAGAAAAGGAGGCTGAGGTGTACAGAATTATGCTTGGTGTGGAGAATGTGGGCAGGGAGACATTTTTCTCCCTCTCTCACTATACGAGACCCAATGGGGTCCTCCCATGAACCGGATTGGTGGGAGATTCAGGACAAATAAAAGGACGTTCTTCTTCACAGCGCATAGCGAAATTATGGAATTTACTACCACAGGATGTAGTGACGGCCACCAATTTGGATGGCTTTCAAAGAGGGTTGGATAAACCCCTGGAGGAGAAGGCTCTCAATGGCTACTAGCCCTGATGGTTATGGGCCACCTCCAGTATCTGAGGCAGTAAGCCTGTGTGCACCAGTTGCTGGGGAACACGGCCGGGAGGGTGCTGTTGCACCATGTCCTGCTTATAGGTCCCCGGTCGACGGCTGGTCGGCCACTGTGTGAACAGAGTGCTGGACTAGGTGGACCTTTGGTCTGATCCAGCAGGGCACTTCTGGTGTTCTTTTGAGGTGCCACCAACTTCTGCTTCCTTGCTTGCCTGCCAGCAGTGAGGGACCCACAGGGAGTATCTTGCCTCAAAGCTCCCCAAATCCTGGAGCTGCCACTTCTCCCTACCAAGCTGATCAGAAGTTGCCTGTTGAAAGAGATGCGCAAGACGCAGCTTGGGACTGGGCCAAGGGCTGAAGAGAATTGCACTGGGCGTTGGAAGTGGCCCGTGGGCCACCAGTTCATCATACCTGCACTAGAAGAAAGGACACCCCTGCATAGATTGTCTTTTCCCTTCTCAAAAAAGAAAAAAAAAGGGGGGGGGAGAAGCAGGTTCTCAGGATGCTAAAATACTTTATTTCAAAGTACATATATTAAAAATGGGCGGAGGAGTTTTGTGGGTGCCCATGGGCACTGCGTTGGAAACCCCTGCCATAGGGTATCCCCTTTCTCCTTCGATATTCAACATCTGCATGAAACCGCTGCAGGAGATCGTCCAGTGATTTGGAGTTAGTTGTCATTAATATGTGAATGATGCCTAACTAAATGGGTTCATTTTGGGAAGAATTTACTTCAATCAGCCAGAACCAGGCTGACGAGTGTTACCCAGAGGACCTTCTCTTCTGCTGCTCCCAGACTGTGGAATGGCCTGCCAGAGGAGATTCGACAAATTAACAGTCTTCTTGTATTTAAGAGAGCCGTGAAGACTGATCTCTTCTGGCAGGCCTATCCAGCTGAATTTTAAGATGTTTTTAATAACGTAATAGTTTTATTTGTTTTTAATAGGGATGTGCACTGGATCGGACCCGATCCACGATCCGAGTCCGGTCCAGTGGGAAATCGGATAAATTATCCGATTTCCGATCCCGCAGCTGGATTGGCCGATCCAATCCGAACCGGTCCGAAAAGGCTCCGAACCGGTTTGGAGGATCGGCGGATCGGCGGGCGCCCACTGGCGCCCACCGCCGCTTCCATTGGCGGGCGCCAGCGGGCGCCTGCCGATGAAAGTGGACAGCGGGGGGGAGGGAGGAGGGGGGCGCTTACCTTCTCGGCCCGTCCGCTCCCGTCCGGCACTAGCAGCTACTCCCAGCGGGCTCCGCGGCCTGCTCTAGGGTGGCGCGCCGGGTGATGTCATCACCCGGCGCGCTACTCTAGAGCAGGCCGCGGAGCCTGCTGGTGGTAGCCGCCGGCCCCGGACGGGAGCGGACGGGCCGAGAAGGTAAGGAGGGGGTGCGTGGAGGGGAGGAGGGGGCGCGCGGAGGGGGGAGGGGGGCCCTTACCTTCCCGGCCCGGCGGCTCCCGTCCGGCGCCGGCGCCTACTACTCCCAGCAGGCTCCGCGGCCTGCTCTAGGGTGGCGCGCCGGGTGATGTCATCACCCGGCGCGCTACTCTAGAGCAGGCCGCGGAGCCTGCTGGAAGTAGTAGGCGCCGGCGCCGGACGGGAGCCGCCGGGCCGTGAAGGTAAGGAGGGGGTGCGTGGAGGGGAGGAGGGGGCGCGCGGAGGGGGGAGGGGGGCCCTTACCTTCCCGGCCCGGCGGCTCCCGTCCGGCGCCGGCGCCTACTACTCCCAGCAGGCTCCGCGGCCTGCTCTAGGGTGGCGCGCCGGGTGATGTCATCACCCGGCGCGCTACTCTAGAGCAGGCCGCGGAGCCTGCTGGAAGTAGTAGGCGCCGGCGCCGGACGGGAGCCGCCGGGCCGGGAAGGTAAGGAGGGGGTGCGTGGAGGGGAGGAGGGGGCGCGCGGAGGGGGGAGGGGGGCCCTTACCTTCCCGGCCCGGCGGCTCCCGTCCTGCGCTGGCGCCTACTACTCCCAGCATGCTCCGCGGCCTGCTCTAGGGTGGCACGCCGGGTGATGTCATCACCCGGCACGCTACTCTAAAGCAGGCCGCGGAGCCTGCTGGAAGTAGTAGGCGCCGGCGCCGGACGGGAGCCGCCGGGCCGGGAAGGTAAGGAGGGGGTGCGTGGAGGGGAGGAGGGGGCGCGCGGAGGGGGGAGGGGGGCCCTTACCTTCCCGGCCCGGCGGCTCCCGTCCGGCGCCGGCGCCTACTACTCCCAGCAGGCTCCGCGGCCTGCTCTAGGGTGGCGCGCCGGGTGATGTCATCACCCGGCGCGCTACTCGAGAGTAGGCCGCGGAGCCCGCTGGTAGTAGCCGCCGGTGCCGGACGGGAGCGGACGGGCCGAGAAGGTAAGCAGTGGCGGGGAAGGGGGCTTACCCCCCCCCCGGAGCCGTCCGCTTCTATCCGCTGGCGCCCGCGGGCGCCAGCGGATGGAAGCGGGCGGCCCCAGGGGGGGTAGGGAGCGCAGGGGAGGGGGCTTACCTGCCGGGGCCGTCCACAGCGGACGGCCCCGGGGGGGGGGAGGGAGTTAGGCCCCCCCTCACCCACCCGCCGCCATTTTTTTCTCATAGACTTGCATTGCAATGCAAGTCTATGGGGAAAAAAATGGCGGCCGATCCAAAAATTAACGATTTTTGGGTCGGGATCGGACTCGATCCGGTCCGGGGGGCCTCCGATTTTGTCCGAACCGGTCCGGGACAAAATTGGAGGTCCCGATCCGGGTCCCGATCCGATCCGGGGGGTCCGTGCACACCCCTAGTTTTTAATGTTTTATTTATTCTATTTTATGGTCTCTGTATTTATATTTATTGTTGTTCCCCGTCTTGATCCACAGGGAGAGGCAGGTTAGAAATAGATAAATAAATATATTATTATTATTATTATTATTATTATTATTATCATCATCATCATCACCATATTAATTAAGCCAGCAATGAGCACTGGTTCTGTACACTCCTCCCATCCCATCCCATCCTCTTCTCATGAACTGCTTTCAATGTTATGATCCTGGTTTCCTTAAATTGCAGTTCTCCATTGCATCTGGAACGGAATGGTTGTTAATGTCAGTTTACTAACCAAGATCTTAAACTGGGATCAAACCACAGTTTTCTCTACACCCATGTGTAAATGTATATCCCTGCCAGTTGAAGGCAACTCTTCAGGCAACTAATGAAGCAGCCTCTCTAGTTAGAGATGGGCCAATCTGTCAAGTTCGATTCACCCAGTTTCTCATTTTCCCACTGTTCCATCCCATTTACTCATCAGGTTGCAATCTTTTTCCTATAAAGTCTGCATGAAAATTTGTACATATTTTGTACACATATTTCCAAATATATAAATTTTGCACACACCTTTCCAAATATACGTATTGCCCCAAGCGATTTCCCCTACTATCCTCCATTTTTGTGTCCTCTTTTCTCTTTGTGCGTTTTTAATTTGCAGTCCACATCACAACATTCTGAAAAGTGTACCTGCAATTGCATCCTGGTTCAGGGGCTGGTTTGGGAAATGTGAATTTAGTAACTTCACATTAAAATGCAAACCCAACAAATTTCTCACCCATCCCTGCCTCAAGCCCATGAAAGCTTCTGCCACAATAAATCCGTTTAAGGTCCCACAAGCTTTTGTGTAATTGCTTTTCTACTGTTCAGCTCTTTGTGCCTTGTTCACTGGCTGCTTGGTTTTTGAGCTCCATCACAACAGCGATTTAGCGCACTCTCGCCATGCCTGGTGTGCGAATTTGCAGCATGGTAGTTGCATGACGGCGTATCTGTCCTGCTGACACTCTGCCTCTTCCCCAGCCATTCCTAGAACGCTAAGAGTCTGGATTATTTTCCCTAAGCGCATTTCATATGCACTAAGTCTCCATGTAGTTTTAAGGGAACTGGGGGCTTGAATGGATTGCATCAGGCCCCAGCAGGGAAAAGCGATCAGCAGCTGGCTCCAAGCCTCAATATAAAACCCAAACCTTGCATCCCAGGCTCAAAAGAGTTTTTTTTAAATCATTCAATGCCTGAATCTCTGCAGGGACAGGATTGTACTCCTTCGATGCCCCCAAAGAACCAGACTAAAGGGTCCTTCCGTTTTTGTCCGGGAGAAAGACGGTTTGGTTGAAGTGCTCACCTGCCAGGATCTGACTGGAGGGAGAAAGAGAAGGGGAGGGGCGGAGTGGAGTGGAGCAGAAGAGCGAAGGAGTGAAGGAGCAGCTCTTCAGGTGAAAGAGATCATAAGCTTGATGCGCTTCTGCCTCAGGGGTAAAAAAAAAATTGGGAGGCAAACCAGGGCAGGATCTATACTGCTGTTTTTAAGCACTTTAAAGTGCTTTATAACAGTAGTGAAAACTGTTGGGGCCCAGGACACACTCCAAAACAGTTGTCATTACTGTTATAAAGCGCTTTAAAGCAGCAGTGTAGATCCGCCCCAGGTGGAGGGGATTAGGTGTGATGGAGATCTTTATCTGCTGTTTTCTGTTTATTTTGTTTCATTATTGATTTACTATTGCTTTTATTGGTCTTTAGTTCGAAAGTCACCTTGAGCACTTCTTTCCATACAAAGTGGAATAGTGAGGTATACATTTTCAAATAAATAAATAAATAAATAAATAAATAAATAAATCTCCAGTGGTGTGGAAAAGGTTTTCCAGGGTTGTGGAGATTCAAGGTGTGAATCTGGGTTCTACCAAAGGAGAGGTGGGTAGGGGGCTGGTTTGCATTTCAAAGTTGAGCAGCCATTGGGCTTGTTCAATAATCCAGAGTTACTACAGGCTGTGTTCTAAAGAGGGGCTGAGTCACACCAAGGGTGTGAAGATGGTCCATTTATCCAAAGGAGAGGGCAGCACAGCCCTGGGTTCTTTGCCCCAAGATCAATCCCTGGCAGTCAGAAAACCTACCCACAAAATTACCTCCAAACCCCTGGCAAGTCCTGACTCATCTCTTAGGAACCATTGCAATAAAAACTGCTATTCCCTATGAAACTGAAAGAAAGGAAAGCAGTCTTCATTGCCGTGATGTCAGCAGAACATTGTTTGGGGCAACACCACATCATCTAATGTTAGGGCACCCAAGGAGAACTGCATAAGCTCTGGTGCGTGATGATTCAGGCCTTCAGAGCTGCTGGAGAGAGCAGAATCGTTCCTTGTGGTAACTCAGCTCCTTTGGCTCCGTCAGCTAAAAAGCCCACCGGAAAACACAGTCAAATTACTACGAGGTTATAAAACTAAGCTGCCTGACTGAAAGAAACCAGCACTATACTCTGCATGTACAAGGCCAACGCCAAAGGAGAGCCAAGGCATCGTCTTCTTCCTTTCCAAAGATCAGCCGGCAGAGAACAACAACAGACTTTGCTCTGATCTCTTGGATGGGCAGTTCAAGCAGCTCAACAACAGAAGGGCTCAACATTGCCCCCTACCCAGGGCTGCACACAACCTACACAGAAAAAAGTGTCGTTAGCTGTGTTGGTTCATTAGAAAGAAATCAAATGTTTATTGCTTCATTGTCCCAGGAGTTCTTAGTGCAACCTGAAACTGATTTTGCACCACCTAGCAAGGTCTAAGCTGGGGTGGGCAATGTGTAGTCCTCCAGAAGTTTTTGACTACAACTCCCATGATCCTTCAGGCTTAGCTATGCTGTCTAAGGCTGATGGGAGTTGTAAGCCAATACATCTGGAGAGCCACCCCTGATGTCCACCCCTGGTCTAATCTAATTCAGCCTGCCTAACATCTCTTACACTCAGTCTTAAAACTGTTATAAACTGCAGGCATCCAGATCTTCAACATCTCTCAGCTCTCTCTCCCGGTGTTGTTTTGCTTAACACCCCTGAAAGAAATGCTCTGGAGAACTCAAACATTTGCTCACTACTTTTTGACATTTTAGCTGGTCCATATAATCTGGCACTTCAGATTCCTCTAAGAAGGACATGAAGCCAACTGCTTCCGGAAGGGAAGGACTACTCATGAATTGGAAGGAAGCTGAACGTTCAGCCCCATTATGCCAAAAGCCAACAGCTGTAGTTCTGGCTGAGGGGCTGACCGCGTGCCAATCCAGAGGTTGTTGCTGGCATACATATTTGCATCCACAACTGCAAAGCTGGTCCACACTTGCAGTGAAGAAATATTACTCTGTTCACCCACTGGGACAAAGACTGTCAGCTGGAATTTTGGAAGGCCTATCTGAAATTTTAGCAGTTGTGAATCTGCCCGCGGGTGTAAATAGCTCATTAAGCTAACATCAATATCATCTGAGTTCCCCCCCCCCGCCCCCAAATAGCAATTGGCAGCTACTCTGGACATGCCAACTCAGGTGAATATTTTGAGACTTGGGGCATAATTTAAATTCTTGACAGCTGGGAGTGAGCTTTCCTCATCCAGCCAATGTTCTTCACAAAACAAAAGGCAGTGCTTATTCTTTAAGGAAAGCCATGACACGGTGTCAGGAATGTTAATGTCCCATTGCCGTAGGCAAGCTTCTCGGAATTATTACAACGTGATATTTTAGTCGATGAGATAAACGAAGAGGACGATCAAACAGAACAAATGTACTGTACATTGAGAACCCTTTCAAAAAGCGAGGATTGACCTAGGGAGAGGGCATAGCTCAAGATAGAGTACCTGCTTTGTATGCAAAAGATCCCAAGCCTAGTTTGTTGGTTACCACAGAATGTCGATGCATCAATTTTCTCTAATCCTCCAGCATTAACGTTTGGGGAGGGCAGCTCCACAGTCTGTCCACAAGGGTATTGTATAACTTGGCCTCATTCTAGAATCCACATCACAACATGAAACAGTTTTGATGGCCAGATTCACATGGGGACATGCGATGAGGTCTGCCAATACAAAAGCCTTTGAGATGATCCTGGCTGCCCTTGCTTGGGTGAAACACACACTGATTTAAAAGGAAGCTTGGCGTGGTCACTGTTTGACCACAACAGCTTGCAAGACATTCACAATTGGCCCCGACTGTGCAAGAAATTCACTTTCTTGGCCAGAATCTAGGACAATCTTCTGCTTAAATGCATAACGTACAAGAATACAGCCTTCTTGGTGACTGCTCCAGTGCTCTGGAACTCCCTTCCCAGGGAAGCTAGACTGGCTCCCTCCTTGATGGGTTTCCGGAGGCACACAAAAACCTTCACATTCTGGCAGGCCTTTGGAGAATAATGTGGACCCCAGTTATGTTTTAAGACATTTAATTTAAAATTTTTTAATATGTATTTTAAATGTTGAAATGTTTTCATATTGAAACCTATTTAATTCATTTTTAACTTTTGTCTATCTCTTATTTATAGCTTTTAACTGTATATATTTTAATTTTGTAATGCCACCTTGAGGCCCAGTATTGGGCAAAAGGTGGGATAATAATAATAATAATAATAATAATAATAATAATAATAATACAATTGTACATGTTGGGACTCAAAGAGGATGAAAGGGCAAGAAAGAGGAATAGATGAGGGCTTCTCTCTCTTCGGCTGCCTCTACAAGAGGCATTTAAAGCTCTTTCAAGGCGCATTAAAAATTTTACCTCTACAAGAACAGAGCGCAAATCGGGTGTAGAGGCGCGTTTTCTCTCCGATTATGCGCATTATTGAATGCGCGTTAAATAGCGAGTTTTATTTTGCTCTGGCCATTAAAGCACATTTTGACTATGTGAACAAGCGATTCTCCGCATTAACTACCTGTAAAGCGCATTTGAAACAACCGGTAAGGCCACCAGTTGAGTGCTCAATTACCTCCTGCATACCTCCCGGGCAAAAATGGAAGGACCCTTTAGTCTGGCTCTTAGGGGACATCAAAGGAGTACAATCCTGTCTCTGCGGAGATTCAGGCATTTTATGATTTAAAAAAAGGCTTTGGAGCCTGAGATGCAAGGCTTGGGTTTTAGATTGAGGCTTGGAGCCAGCTGCTGGGAGAGATCGCTTTTCCCTGCTGGGGCCTGATGCAATCCATTCAAGCCCCCAGTTCCTTTAAAACTACACAGAGGCTTAGGGCGCTTTTAATGCACTTAGGGAAAATAATCCGGACTTTTAGCGTTCCAGGAAAGGCTGGGGAAGAGGCGGGGTGTCAGCAGGGCAGGCACAGTGCCATGTGAGTACCATGCTGCAAATCCACACACCAGGCATGGTGGGAGTGCACTAAATTGCTGGTGTGATGGAGCTCTAAGAATCTAGTGCCTGAATTTGCTTGTCCCCCCCCCCTTCCTTCCCAATCCCCTTTCCTGTTGTGTCATGTTTTTTTTAGATTGTAAGCTTTTGGGCAGGGACAGTCATAAGCATTATTTTTGTAAGCCACCTTGAGAGCCTTTTTTTGTTAAAGGGCGGGATAAAAGTGCTATAATAAATAAATGAAATAAAATCTGCAAGAGAATTGCAACCTAAAAGTACAATGTTAAGTAAGTAGCAGCAAATGCCAAAGTCACCATTCATGAGAGAAGTATCAAAATGTAATTTCATTGGTTTTAGAAGATATCTTCTGTGTCTGTGTCCAAGATGCCCTGGACATCTTTATTTCATACAAGGGTTGGTCTTTGAAGATCTGGGAGCAGGGTAGGTAGGTGCTATTTAAATCCTCAGTTCAAAGGAGAAATAGCTTTTTCTTTCAAGAGTGGTTAATCACGTACTTTTTAAATAAAACCAGACCTGAAAACACTGTATGGGTGGCCTCTGTGGGACCCTCACATTAAAGTTGATGGGGAACTTTAATGTGGAGGCATTTAACACTGATGCTAGCTTAGGGTGACCCTATGGAAAGGAGGACAGGGCTCCTATATCTTTAACAGTTGCAGAGAAAAGGGAATTTCAGCAGGTGTCATTTGTATGCATGCAGCACCTGGTGAAATTCCCTCTTCATCACAGCAGTTAAAGCTGCAGGAGCTATACTAGAGTGACCAGATACAAAAGAGGGCAGGGCTCCTGCAGCTTTAACTGTTGTGATGAAGAGGGAATTTCACCAGGTGCTGCATGCATACAAATGACCACCTGCTGAAATTCCCTTTTCTAGAAAACTGTTAAAAGATACAGGAGCCCTGTCCTCCTTTCCATTATGGTCACCCTATGCTAGTTCTACACTTGGGCACGATTATACCAAAGGATGGATTACTAAGTAAATATCTTACACAGTGCGTGCTGGAGATAATGACGGAGCTTGAGATGAAACTGAGGCCATCGTTCATGCTGACCTGAAGAGCGGCTTCCCTAGAAAGAGGAAGGAGGAGAAAAGTCATTACCTAAATTGGGAATGGACTCGCAAACCCTGTAAACTCTAGAAGCTATAATATTGTAATACTAATGCTGTTGTCTGTTGTCAGGTGCAGTCTCTCACTTTACATTTTGTAAACGCTGAAAGACCTAAGACAGCTGATGTCTTCTAGCTACTGAACTGAAGAAAAGAATTTGGGAATTTGAATGCAGCCAATGGAAGAGATGCAAGTCCTTCTGGCTGGCACAAAGGAGCCGTGGGGTGAGGCTCCAGGGCCATGCTATTGGTTTGGGGCAGGGATGGGGAACCTCCAGCCCATGGGGGTCCCCATATGGCCCACTAGCTTCTCCCCGGGGCAGAGAAAATCTCTGATATCCCATTGTTGAGATTCTCCCTGCTTCCTCCTCCCTGCTGCTTTTGAGTTTTGTTTTGTTTTTAACCTCCATTGGTGCCATTGAAAGTTTTTAAAAACCAAATTGTTTTGTCTTATCATAAGAAAATTGACTTAGTGGAAGTTTCTGACCCATCACTTGGGGAGTGGAAAACAGCAGGGAGCTTGGTCCCCAGGCCAGATTCAGAAAGAGAAAGATCTGTACAAACTGCACGTGGACTTAGAATTTCTGCCTTCAGATAATTCTCCCAAATTATCTGGAAAAAGACCAACAAGACTTGTGGCTGCCGGCCTTTTTCAGATAACTTGGGATTTCACAGTGTATCTATGGCTATCAACCCAATACTATAGATTCACTGAAATAGCAGAATTGCTAACCACAGCTGGAGCAGGATTCCTACCCACCCCACCCACCCACAAAACAAAGACCTCGATATCGATAAGGCAGCCAAGAGCAAAGCCCCAATCTCAGCGAGAGTAGGGCGTGCGTGGACAAAATAATAATCCACACAAAATACATAAACAAAAGTTAAAATGGGAAAAGCTTCAACAGCCCACGTTACAATAAACCTACATGCCAGCTTCTTGTAACACAGGCGCAGGGCAGAGTAAATAGGTGTCCTCTACTACAAACGGTTTCTCATCTGGAAAGAGAAGCAGAGAAGTTGGGTTGAGTGGATGCAACGTTTGCCGGTGACAACCAGGGTAATGGCAATTCTACAGCTCTATCGTATGAAAAGCATTGCCATACTAGCATTCTTCAATGAAGTTTCCTTGCAGTTCACGTCAATTTAAAACAGTAATCAAAGGACAAAATAGAAACCATAAACAGAACATCCGTGAAATGAAGCATGGGAGAGCAGTGGCTAATTTCCACTGAAGCCAGCAGAAGCTTGAAACAAAAGGTTTTTCACTTGTCTTCAGAAAGCCACAGGGTGGGGGCTGAATGAACTCCTCCCGGATCAGAACTTCACAGCATCAGGGGCTATGACTGCTGCTAATATAGCCCGGCTATGAGATGGGATTCTGAGCAAGGCTTTGACTAGGGTGACCATATGAAAAGGAGGACAGGGCTTCTGTATCTTTAACAGTTGCAAAGAAAAGGGAACCTCAGCAGGTGTCACTTGTATGCATGCCACATCTGTTGAAATTCCCTCTTCATCACAACAGTTAAAGCTGTAGGAGCCCTGCCCTCTTGACCAGATACAAAAGAGGGCAGGGTTCCTGCAGCTTTAACGGTTGCGATGAAGAGGGAATTTCACCAGGTGCTGCATGCGTACAAATGACACCTGCTGAAATTTCCTTTTCTATGCAACTGTTAAAGATACAGGAGCCCTGTCCTCCTTTTCATATGGTCACCCTATCCAAGCTCTTTCGTCATACTAGGATTGCCAGGTCTGGTTGCTTAGTCTTCACCATATTATATCTGGTGCTCATAACAGACTATGGCACTCAGAAGTCTTTACGTGCCAGCACAGAGGTGAAACAGGTATGGGAGGAGGTGTTTCTTGAGGCCGCAAGCTGCTTAGGGCTTTAAAAGTAAGAACCAGCACTCTGAATCGTTCCTGGAAACCAACTGGCAACCAGCGCCGATGCTTCAATTAAATGCTCGTCTGATGACGCCCTGAGTTTTTCCTATAGTTAAACGTAGTAAGGATGACTTTATTATCAGTAAATACCATCCTTTCTCTTTCCCATGAAGCTAAAAGTTATGAATTCCCCCCCCCCCCCACACACACCTTTGTTTTTAACCCAGGTCACAAACAGGGGCATGATACTTTGCTAATAACTTTTGGAGTTCTTGATAAACAACAGCTGCTGTGTTGTGGTCAGCCCTCGGAGTGCACATATAAGGTCCGATACTTCAAGGGCTATTTTCTCAATGGGGGAATCCCACCCTACTCCACCTCATCTTTAGCACCCAGCCTATACATTACATATTCCCCAACCTGGAGCCCTTCAGATGTCGTTGCATTCCAACTCCCATCAACCCCAGCCAACATGGCCAATGGTCAGGGATGAGCTTGAGTCCAACAACACCTGGAGGGCCAGAAGTTCCCCACCTCTATTTTAGGGAGCGGAGACACAACACCATGTTTTGCTGAAAGGACCACTTGTTGCCATTGTCATGAACATTTTTTTTATCCCATCCTTCCTCCAAGGAGCTCTGGATGGAATAAACTGTCCTTTCTTTCCAGCTTAAATACACAACAGCCCTGGAAGGTAAGTTAAGGTGTGGCTTGCCTAAGAATCCTTCCCCTCCAGTGATTTGGGTGAGGATTTGAACACAGCTGGGGGAGGATTTGAACCCTCACCTTGCCAGTCCATCCAACACTCCAACACAATGGAAGCTTTTGATGCAACAACTTCTTTTCTGCCAGTGCTGCTGCTGCATATCAAAATCACGTCACAGCTGCAGCCTACTGGGCACCAGACGCCTCCAAGCTGCCCTGTAATTAAAGGCGCTCAAGCCCTGGGATGACTGGTGAGGCTTAGCTGGACCACTTTGGCTTGGATGTCTTGCAGAAACCATGCAAGGCTCAGGAACTGCACGCGTTTCCTTAGAGTTGGCCAGACAGCAAATGCCGCAAGAATTCCCTCTCTCAACACAAGACTCTACGTTTTTTGCCAAATCCAACCCCGATTAGTGCAAAATGGGTCAGCATCATGCCTCCACTTAAACGATCTTGAATGATCATGCTGGATCCCTAATTATCACAGTGGGATGATTTTTCCTCCCTGGGACAAACTTCAGTCATGCTACCTGAGGACTTTTAAAAGATTAAATCTGGGAGTCTCCACTTCCGCTGTTTGATTTGTTCCTTCGGAAGGGAGAGAGGCTTGATATGGTAAAGTCACTTCTCCCAAGAAAAGCTGAGAATTTAGTTAACCAGGTTTCAAAGTAGAAGAGGTGGAACCCCCCCCCCCCCCTCACACCAATTACTGGAGGTCTAGGCTTAGTCATTTTTATGGCAGTGTGGTGGACACACTGGTCATTCTGGCTGGGGATGATGGAAAGTGTAGTCCAGCACATCTGGAAGGCACCAGGTTGTGGAAGGCTGTTGCAGTGTCTAGGCTCAGTGCTCAAGATGGTGTGAGATAGGGTGGGATACCATTCTGCTTCTTTTCTGGTGGATATAACTGACTATGGATAGCCTGACTTTTCCCCCTACTTCCCATTCGGGGTGCATCTTTTTCCTCTCACTTCTTGGCTGCTTCCCACCATCCCCAGTCCAGCTTAGGGAAGGTCTCCCACAAAAGCCTTCCAAGGAGTCTTACAGTAAACAGTACAAAGATCATAAAGCCATGATTGAACTTTCCAAACAAATGCAATTTAAAAATTCCTATTCAAACAAAACAGGAGCAGCAGCACTCAGAGGAAACCCCAAGAAGTTTCAAAGATCTGCCAGGCGAAAAGAAGGTTTTCACAGCTTTCTAAAAGTAAGCCTGTTGTGAGCCTGATGAATCACCTTAGGGAAGGCATTCCAAAATGCAGGAGCCAATATCAAAAAAAGTCCTATTTCTAGGAGGTGATCGTCGATTCATGGATGGTGGCCACATTTCAAGCAACTGGTCTCGTGGAGATTTTAACTCACAAAGAATTGTGGGAGAAGGTGCTTATAGAGGTGAAAAGTAGTTTACTGTGGACTTGTACACTCGCCGTGTTAGATGTGAGCAACATTGAGTGTGCAAGAAACTCAGCTTGTTATAAGGCAGGAGTGTAGCAGAGAATCAGATAGTTAATCAGTTAGAGACATGGGTGACCATATGGAAAGGAGGACTGGGCTCCTGTATCTTTAACACTCGTATAGCAAAGGGAACTTCAGCCGATGTCATTTGTATGCAAGCAGCACCTGGTGAAATTCCCTCTTCATCACAACAGTTAAAGCTGTAAGAACCCTAGTAGAGTGACCAGATACAAAAGAGGGCAGGGCTCCTGCAGCTTTAACCCTATTGACAAAAACTCTAGCTGAAACTGGCAGGACGGCCTGTGCATAAAAGAAAAAAAACCGCAATAGGCTTTTGCAGGTGGCTTCTAGTCAAACCACAGACTGGTCAAGGCCACCATGTGCCAGACAGAAGGAACAACATTGTTTAGTCTATCGTGACGTGCACCTGCTGATAAGAGAATGTTCCCATGAGAAGATGGACCAGACAATGTGCCTACCAGAGAAATCCCATGAGAAGATCTACCAAACGGATGCCCGTCAATCAAGACAACATGCCATTCCCAGTGACCCATCCAGGTGTCCCCCCCCCGACACATGGGTATAACGTGAAATATTAGGAGGAGGTAGACCCTTAAACTTCTGATTGGTGAAGGGGTGGTCTAATCACTTATGCACCTCATTATCTGATTGGAAAAGAAAAAAAAGACAAAATTTACATGTGCCTTCATTTCACGGACAGAAGCTGACTGGACTGAAGTCTTACTTCAACACTGGAACGGGGACAGCGTCCTCTACCACACCTGGTTGGGGGTACAGGGCAGACCTCAAGGCCAGCAAGTAGGAAGCTTTGCTACTGCTGGGGCACTAGCTCAGGAGGATGAGAAGGGCCCCCAGCAACTGATGCCTGAGGAGACTGCCTCATTCTGCCTAATGGGAGAGCCAGCCCTATTGTTAACATCCCCATGAGATCTTCCCAGGCCAGCCTTCTAGGGGTGTGGGAGAGTGGAGGCTGGTGTCTCTGTTCTCAGTGGGGCAGTGAATCTGAACCAGATTTCAGTCAGAACTTTAAAGGAGCTATCGGAGGTGCAGGGTTTCTTTAGAGTTCTTACTGGCTCTGACTGACACCTGGAACGGATTCACTGCCCCACTAACATCAGAGCCAACAACCCCCACTGGCATCCAGGCCTCCATTTTGGAGAGGTCCCGAAAAGACCGTTTCTCATTGAGAAAAACTTGTCTGTTGCCATCATTTTAAAGCAAAATCCCATCAGTGCAGGAAAGCTCTAGCAATCTGTGCTATCATCTCGGGCTGAATGGAAAGGATCGCAATTCTTTTTAACCTTTTGGCTTGACAATCTTATGTGATTTTTTGGGACAATCCAAAAGAGCAGCTTTAATCCCACTACAGTTCAGAAGTCTGCTTCTCATTTCCTCCAAATTAGCCCTACACAGCCCTTCGTTAGACTCAATGTTTGCGTTGCTCAATGTGATTATGCAGGAACCCAGAGCATCTAGTAGTAAACAGTGCTGGGGACCAGATGAAGACCAGCTGGGCTGAAATCTGGACTAGCCTGGTGACTCCATTTCTAGACACGAGCATCTGCCTTTTAGCAAAGTGTCTCCAGTATGTGCTTCGTTTTAGGAAAACCTCAGGGAGACATAATGTCTGATGGCTGCTTTTGCAGCTGACTTTTTAGTTTCCTTCATCTGCAATAGTTTTCTTAGTACATTTCTGAGTAACACTAACACATAGCACAGCCTTGTAAGCAAGTGAGTAGTCCACAATGTTCATTAAGAAACTTTTTACTAGTCCACCTCCACACTATGCTAATCATAAAAGCAGTGTGTGTGGGGAGGGGGAACCTGATTTTTTGCACCAATTCCCCCCTAGTCACCTTGAAGCAACTCTCATTCACCTCATGGGACTGGGCAACTACTTGCAAGCGTGACTTTGGATTTAGTAGAGTGTTCACAGCACATGTCACATTATCTCAGTAATCATCACAGCAAGCCTGTGGGGAAACTCAGTATTATTAAATGAGGCTGGGGCTTCTGAGCACAAGGTAGCCATCAGAATTCCACCACTGCCCTCATGCCAACCACGGTAGGGGGGCATTGATCTGTATGGCTTCTTCCCTGAGCCTCATCCACATTCTGCAGATCCCTTTGGGTATGCACGACAGCTGCCTTTTCTCCCTAAAGAGCCCAGCTCCCGCCACCCCCTCTAACATTTTGAACGTACGGGCAAGGGCAGCAATAACTTCTTCTTCTTCATCATCATCATCATCATCATCATCAACAATCCTCCAATTCCAAGGAACTCAAGAACCTTTTCAGAAATCTCCACCTGCTCCGGATCTTGTCCAGGCATTCGCTAGTAATTCTAGAGTTTTCTCACCATTGTAGCACCAGAGAGACATCATAAACATCTGGCTGCCTCTTCTGTGGTTAGTTCAGAAGATCTGAGATTGCTCGATGCTAGCGTATTTTTCTAGCAATGGAAATGGTTCTGAGAACATGGGGAGCCCTGGTTCATTTATTTTTATGGGCCCACCAAAAACAAACAAACCATAAAATGCTCCTGGGAAAGCAAGATAAAACTTCTTTCTGACATTTCTGCACGCAATCTGCTCATTATACGGTATAGGATTTGTGAAAGCACAAAATATCTTTATATTTTGCTCAGTTTTGCAAAGTCATTAGATAAGCTTCAACGATATCCATCACCACAAAGAATACACAAATGGTGTGCATTTCTAAAAGCTCAATCCTGAGTAGGAATATTTCCTTTATACTGTTTGACACCGGATCTTTGCACAAAGGCCCTTTCTACACCAAATGGGTGTAGAGGGAGGAGGGCGGGCGATCCCGGAAGTACCTGCTTCTGGGATCGTTGCTGTCAATATACATCAGGGCGCGATGTCCTGGGTTCCTCCTGGGCCATCCTGCCATTGTAGGCACCATTTGTTTTGGGTAGTGATCCGAGAAGAGTGCTCCTGCGCTCCAATGAAAAGGTAAGTCAATGGAAAAAGATACGTGAAATCGGGGGCCCTCCCTTCCGTCATCCTGGGGATGGCGAAATTGGTGTGTCCCCCTCCCGTGATGGGCACAGAGCTGCACGGTGAGGCTCTGTGCCCATTTGTGCTGCCGCGCTTACTTGTGAGTAAGCGTGGCAGCACCCGGGATGGGCGGCCACATCTCCCATGGTCCTGGGAACTTCCTGGGACTGCAGAAGATTCAGGATTTTCCAGGGATCCATTATCCCTGGCAAACCCCATGGCAGCCCCCCCCCCAGGAGTCCCTGTGCGTCATTAGGACTCACAGGGACCAGCCAGGGGCCATCCCAAGCCAAAGCCTGGTGTAGAAACGGCCATTGAGAAGAAACCCGGATGCTCCAGATGAACCCAACGAATGTGTGGATGCATGATGTGTTTCTACCAGGAGAAGCATCAGAACAAACAGATGAGCATCAAGGGCGCTGTGGATACATGGGGTCTTCCACTCCAGATGTAAAAATCACTTTTGGCATCTGGTTTGAAAGCATTATTATCAATCCACGACATTAAAACAAACAAACAAACAAAAAGTCTGGATGTGCAATTGGGACAACTGCAGATTAAAAACATTCATACCATGTGCAATAATGGTGCAAATCTGCACTGGGAAAACCGCAACATGTGACAGGCTCTGAGCATGTGATGCCATTGTGTCAGAGGTGAGGGGCCATCATCACCACCTCAGCCTGCTTCTCCAGAAGCGACTCGGCCCTTTGCCCACTCACAGGCCACAACAGAACCACCAGCCATGGGATGAGGAGAAGCAGCCAGCAAGGTGAACCGTTGTCATCTCCACCTTCTTGAATAGGCTACTTAAAGGCCATGTGTACTTCTTCTTACTGTTCTAATGATTTGTTATTGTTTTTATTGATCTTATGTTAGTCACAGGAGTTTTGTTGGCTGAAGAGTGGAATTAAAATGTTTAAAATACATAAATAAAATACCTGCAGAAATAAAGGGTCAGGTTTCAAAGCTACCCCTCCTTCCTTTAATGTTTTTCATGCAACCTTCCCCAGCCTGTTTCCCTCTACTTGAGTTGGACTACAATGCCTATCATCCCCAGCCAACATAGCCAATGAAATTGAGGGGAGTTGCAGTCCAACCTATCCAGAGGGCACCATTTTGGGGGAAGCTGTTCTACAAAATGGAAAATAAGACGGAGAGGTGTGATTTGACCAAGCTTAGGGAACCCATAGATGAGAAGTTGTCCTGATCCCAGAATTCTGAATTGTATATGTCTCAGAGCTATTCTACAGAAGACTGTTAACAGAAGACTGTTAATCCACTGTATCTGTTTTCGGTTTCATCACAGAATTGAGATCGAAGCACTACATGAAGAGTGTTTCCTTTCCTGCTTTTCTGTTACATAGCCTCTAGGTGGGAGTGTGGTATAGTGGAATAGTACAATTACACAAGTAGAATCCGTGCTTTCTGTCACTTTCACAATGAAATGTCAAGTTGTCCCTGCTTTAAAAAAACCTCACTGAAAGTGCTGTTTACAAACAGAAGTGAAACCGGAGCATCACAACATTGTCTAAAGAACCCATAAACAACCATGAATAGGGAATTATGAGCAAACAAGTAATGGCTTGTGCAAAACAGCTCTCAGGCACAGAGTCTCCCTGGCTTAGACTCAAATGAGTTGGTCTCATTTATCACTGTAATGACTCAGGATCTTGTGTTTCCACTTTCTGAGAATATTTCGTAAGATGCTGTTTTTCTTCTCCATATTAAATGTGCAGCCTGGCCTTCCACGGGGACACAGGTTTTGTTGAATTGGGGCAGGGACCATTTTGCTTGGTAAAACGTGTCTGCTTTTTAATGGCTCCCCACCCTCACCCCCTGGTACAAACAAAACATTAGTTTGCATAATTCTGTCTGACTCCTTCCTAGAAAACAATGTTGTGAAACAAAAACATGTTTCCAAAGCTGGGATGCCAGATTCAGAAAGTGATGGAGAAGAGTGGGGATAGGAGGGCAGATTTGGTCTTGAAGATTTGGGGGCTTCTGCTTACTTCAACCCAGTGCCCTGGTCAAAACCCTGATTTGCCCAGGGCTCCCCTGCAAGATACTCTAAACAGGCAAAAATCCTTAATTCCATTCCAGATTTGGTTTCCTGAACCAGGGGATGTCTATATGCTTCGAAAGCCCCATAGCCATAGCAGGGCTTTCCTGCAAAGCTGCGAAATAAAAGTCAGGACTTACCCCGACCTTTCCCTTGGAGCGAGGTGAGTGTGGCGCATTGGCTGTCTAACCTCGCTCTGGCATTGTGGCGTTCCCTGGCTACTTTTGATTGGTTGCCATCCACCTAGCAGAGGGCGGGCCCAGCAAGGTGAATGACTGCTGGAAAGCCTGCACCCTCCCTCTGTGTCGGGGTTTCCTTAAACTCTGTGGCAACCCAGCGCCATCAAGACAGGGCCCCAGACCTTTTATTCTAGAGGTGGTTGAAATACCAATTGGCTTTGAAATGGGTCTTTTGTGGCTATATACAGATCTAAACTACCAACAGGAACGGCAACAGCATTCCTTATTTCCCCCCCTCCCAATGTGAAAACTGTATATTTACAACTTTGGATAATTGTCCCAATTAAAGCAGCAGTGTTCCAAACAGGAACTGAAAATCTGTGAAAAAGCGAAGGCTTCTTGCAGAAGAAATAGCAACGTTAAGCCAGTTGTGCAGACTGGAGAAAAATGCACCGCGGACTGGTTGATGCAGTCAGATGAGAGAAGGATGCACAATATAAAGCATCCATAATACTGTTTGCCCAGGCTCTGGCTGTCCCCGCTCTTTCTGACAAGAACCCGCGTAGGGTAGTTTGCAACATACAAGCGCTGTCTAAACAAGACAGACACCAGTATGACGGGCACTATTCCAGTTTTAAAAAAATAAAAGCCAGAAGTGGGGATCTGCAAACACTTGCAGCCCACTATTTGGAGGCAATCTTTCGCTTGGATCTCTCTTCTGTCAGGAGAAACTCTCCCCTTGCCTGTGTGAACCCTCAAACGAAAGCCAGATTAACCACGCACTCCTAAAGCAACAGCCTTCTCCTACAGAACCTCTGCTCTAGGGCTGGTTTTTCTTTCCACGTTTCAGTCGATTTGGGGGTTTGAGCTTTGAATCTTTCCATTTCAATGGCTTCCTTGCCAGTGGATCTTCAGTCCCTAATATGAGACAAGCAGCCCATGAAGGATACCTTGGAAATCTTCACACCATCCAGAAATGTTTGCTTATTCTGGCATGGTTATTTTTCCGACTCTAGCTACAGCGGCAGCATGGAATCTTCCCTTCAACAAAAGAGCCCCTTACAAAAAACTGAAACTCATTTTGTGGGGAAGCAAGAATGCAGAGAGAAACAGAGAGAGAGAGAGAGAGAGAGAGAGAGAGAGAGTGGTGCATTCTCTGAGCCAGAAAAATCGCCTGTTAGAGAGCCCAACAAATGAGAAATGAGTGTTTTGCTAATGCTGTAATGAAAACCATGCTGAAATCATGCCATAATGCCTTGCTTTGCGTAGAAGCATATTATATGCTCATAGAGCCAAAGCTACTTATGACAATGCTTACTAGATGGTTACTGGTGGAGGAGAAGGCCCTGGCAGAAAGCAGATAATGTAGACACAGCTCTGTCACCGGGTTAGCTATTTGTACAGGCAGGGAAAGAGACTGGAGGGGGGAAACGTCTCTCTAATGGATTCTTCCACCATGCTTGACAGCATATGCTTTGTCTCCAGCAAGGTTTTGGATACTATTCCATGTGGAAAAAAGAAGGTGGCCCCGGCCCCGGCTAGAAAGCCACAGTGGAAACGGAGTAATTCATGGAGCTGTGTCGAGCCAGGGTGTTTCCTAGGCAGGGGCAATTCCATCGCTCTTGGCAAAGCACTATTCGATACAGTCACCAATGACTAGGGGTGCCTCTACAAGAGCAATTTAAAGCTCTTTCAAAGCGCACTACCGATTTTACCTCCACATGAACGGAGTGCAAATCGGGGGTTGAGGCGCTTTTTCTGTCCGATTATGCGCATTATCGAATGCGCGTTAAATAGCGAGTTTTAATTTACCACGGGAGTGAAAGCACCTTATGACCATGAAAACAAGCGATGCTCCGCATGTAAACAACTTTAAAGCATGTTTCATACAACCGGTAATGCGCTTCACCACCTCCCATGTATAGGGATTAGGCGTAAAAGCGATTGGGAGAAGATGCGCATAATCGGACAACTGGGCATCAAACTTAAATCTTGTAGAGGAGACCACAGATAAATGAAGGAACTGGAAGAATAATTCAGTGAGTTAAGGAAGGGGTGAGCAGAAGGCGGGTGGGGGCCCTACCAGTAGATTTATAGGTGATTTGCTGTAGATCAGCAAGGGTCTCCAACTCCCAGTTGTTAAACAACAACATTTTTAGGTCTAAATTAGACTCTGATTTGTAGTAACTCAGATTAAGTGTTTGTGTACTCAGATCATCCCAGTATCTGGCTCATGGTGTTCAGTACATAACACATTCAACTACCCCCTGAGCCGCCATTTCATGCTTGGCTCCTGTTGGTTGACCTTGGGGTTCTAGTAAACAATAGAATAGATCCCTCAGGCATGAATTCTGCCCTCCCCTGAGTTAGGGCCCCTTGCCCTTCCTTGCACCTTGGTCTCCACACAAGCGTAGAAAGGCCAGAGAATGTGGTATCTTGGCCATGGAGATTTAGCTTCCTAAAAATCCCAGCTTCCTTTCCTTCCCTTTATTTAAAGAGACAGCAAGTTTCTAGCCCTTATGGTCACAAAGATATGGCGGAAAGCATATGGGCAGTGTCTTAATCAGAAGCCAAAAAAAGGCTGAATTAGGTTTCCAGTGAACTTCAGGGGAGGATGTTTGGTTCTTGGTGATATTATGCGCGAACCATTATGAGAAGGTACAGTTGAATTGAACATAGTTAAGGGCATTTTCAGGACAGCCCAACTGTTCCAGAACTTTCACATCTGTCTTTTACCCTATGCCTTTAGCAACCTCTCTCTCTTTCTCTCATGCTTGTAATTGTAAATGCTAAAATGTTGTGTTTTACTTTTTATTGATCGAAAACAGCCTTTCGTAACCTGATGGCCTCCAGATGTGCTACAGTACAACACGTACAGAGGGCACCAGACTGGAGAAATTTGGTTTAAAAGGTTTATAAATTGCCCTTCAGCAGAGTTTCCAGAGTGGTGTACAAAAACTAGATAAAACATGCAAATAAAAGGTTGCTGATCTTCCACCAATGCACATATAAGCTATGGGGCTTTTAACAATAGCACTGTTTCCCCTTTACCCCTCAACTGCATTAATCTACTGCCTTTGATTTAATCAGAGGCTACGAGGTTTCGCCAAATGAAGCAAAGTGCACTATACAGCCCACATAAGGCTCCCATCAGTTCCTAACTGACTTAACTCTGCTTTTTAAACCTGTTGCGGCCAAGAGTCATGACGTCACTTCAAGAATGTAGGAATGGAGCTAGTGCTTCAAGTTGAGTACTCTCCAAGGTGTCCAAAGCACCGCTGCTGGAATCTGGCATAGCTTGAAAGCACCACAATACAAAACTGTACTATTTTACACCAGGAAGCAACTTTAGTTCAATATCTTCACAAAGAATATATCAACATCTTTCTAGGGAAAAATCAATCACTTTATACTGATTTATTTATTTGACTGGTACCCTGCCTTTCTACCAAAAATGGCACTCACAGCAGACTCCCTACTGAGAGAATTAAATAGCACCTGCCCTTCCTACTCTAAATTATGGATTTCGATTAATATTCCTTTTGCCATATAGTCATATTATATTTTATATTCAAGGCCTGTGATCTCTTGAGCTGGCTCTTGATTCTGAACGTGTCTAGTTTGCCTGCCAGAAAAGGCCAAGAGAAGTGCTGAATCTGGAGTGTCCTTCAGCTAGACACTAATTTTATTATTTATTCTATCATCTTCTTCTTCTTCTTCTTCTCAAAGTGAACTCAAAGCAGCTTACAGGATAACATGCAATATGAAATTGCGCAAATCAAACAATCAACAATATGACAACAGAAATTGTGACGGTAAAAACACGAAAGCAACAAAATCTAATTTAACACACCAGCTAAGGCTCTTGGAACAGCCATGTTTTAACCAGGAATATCATGTCCAAGACAGGCAAGCCTCTTTTGTAGGACAAAGTGTGTGAAATTACTGAGATATTGTTTGCTAACGAGATAGGGCCAATGTTGTGAACCAAAGTTTTCCTTGGCTCATGCAGTAATCTCTAGGATGTTTGGGGGGAAGGACTCCCCTCACACACCAGCTTCTGCCCTTCTATCATTTGTTTAAACCACAGTTTCCAGTTGCATTTGAACCTGGAAACGATGATTTGTTCTGTTTATTAACCAGAAAAGATACTGTGTAAGAGCCCTAGGAGTGCCACCCAGGTATATTTATGGCCACAGTAAGAACAGAACAAGGAGAATTCCATATTGGCAAGACATGGGTGTATATTATCACCCTTTTTGTTTAATCTATATGCACAACATATCATACAGAAGGCAAGTTTAGGTCAAGATGAAGGGCTGAAATCGTAGGGAAAAACATTAACAATTTAAGGTATGCTGACGACACCATATTATTAGCAGAAATTAGCACGATTTGAAATGGATGCTGAGGAAGGTTAAGGAAGAAAGCACAAAAGCAGGACTTCAGTTGAATGTCAAGAAGTCTAAAGTGATGACAATAGAGGACTTACATAATTTTAAAGTTGAAAATGAGGAAATCGAACTAGTCAAAGATTATCAATATCTTGGCATAGTTATTTTAAAAAATGGAAACAATAGTCAAGAAATCAGAAGAGGGTTAGGATTGGGAAGGGCGGCTAGGAAAGATCTGGGGCAAATCCTTAAAAGTAAAGATATAACATTGGAAACCAAAGTCAGGATTATTCAGGCCATGGTATTTCCGATCTCCATGTATGGATGTGAAAGTTAGGCAATGAAAACAGCAGATAGGAGGAAGAACAACTCATGTGAAATGTGGCGTTGGAGGAGAGTTCTGCCGGTACCGTGGACTGAGAAAAAGACAAATAAGTAGGTTCTAGAACAAATTAAGCCAGAACTCTCACTAGAAGTGAAAGTGTTGAAACGGAGACTGTGGACATATAATGAGAAGAAATAACTTATTAGAAAAGACAGTAATGCTAGGAAAAGCAGAAAGTAGACCAAACAAGAGATGGATTGACTCCATAAAGTAAGATACAGACATGATGTTACAAGACCTGAATCGGGTGGTTTACAACAGATACGATTGGAGGTCACTGATTCATAGGGTTGCCATGAGTTGAAGTCGACTTGAAGGCACTTAACTACTACTACTACTACTTGGAGGTGAGGCAGGGGGTAGGCACTTTTAAGCATTTGTGAGTATTCACACTGAACACCAAGCATTCAACTGGACAAGCAATGGGATGCTCATGCGCCTCCAACAGGACTTTGTTATTTGTTTTGTGATTATATTTTCTCTATCCATTGCTCTTTGCCATTGCCTGGTCTGTTGAATTGTTATGTCTTTCTCCTACTCTTCCTTCTTAGGAGATTACCTTAAAATTAACAGTATTTCTGATTATCTATTTTCTGTGCTGTGATCATGGATCTTCTAGCTTGGATTTAAGGGAGTAGACAACAAGACTAATTAACCTTGAATTATCGTAGTTTCTGTGGCATTATGTTTTCTATCTGCATAGAGTTTCACTTTTAGCTTAATCTTGTCAACTTTTTGTTTAAGTCAGAATCATCCAGTAAGTAGATGCCAATGTTTCTGTTGAAAGTTACAGTTTCTGGGGTCACAGCCAGTTGTACTGTGCAGTGTGGCTAGGCAGTTACGTACAAGCTTGTATATTTCCTATTTCCAATTTTTTCCTTCAACTGTTGAGATTTTTATTTTGCCAGTGGTTCCCAGGAATATCTGCTTTTCCAGCTGCTTTGGGCAAGAGAGACATTATTTTCCTGTAAGAGAGTTTGCAGCCTACACTAATTCTACTCTTTTAAAAAAGGGGGTCATTGTCTATTTTGAGTTTCTCTGGGATTCCATATCGTATTTTGCACAATTTTAGGGTGGCTGATTTACAGGGTCTGTTGCCTCAGGCAGCAGATGCTGGGAAGTGGCAGCAAGATGTTGGAGGAGAGACCTGTTCTGCACCCCCAAAGTTAACCTGCTTCCTTCAGGTTCAGTGGAGGTACAGTTATCTGCACACAGTTAGTTTTTGTGCATGGAATGGGAAGGGGACCATCTTGTTCTTCGCCTCAGGAAGCAAAATGTTTCGGATCAGCCCTGCTGATTTAGCAGCTCTCAGTGTATTGTATCAGGGTTATTCATCAATAACGAACAGCAGGCAATCTCTTTCTAGGAAAGGTCCACAAAATATGAGCACACTTCTAACCATGGTCTTTGGGTCAATGTGGTCATTCTGAATGTTTCCAACCTTATACTTTGTATAGTAGCAAAGGGCAGCTTTTGCACTGTTTCTCTGACATTTTATCCAGCTGTGGAAATCAGACTTTTTCTCATAATTGCCTTTGTGTTTGTCTTTCCAATTCCTTGCTGCCTCTCTACTATCATTCCAGTCATCTAGAATACGGATGGCCGCTCCTGTTCTCAACAGCCACGATATTTCAGTGTTCCGCTTCTCGTACAAATAAAAGCTTTAGTTCTATATCAGCATGTGCAGCTCGAGGCAATTGCTTCACTCTGCGTCATGGTAGGGCCAGCCCCATAAATCAGGGTTGGTATATTTCAGTTTATATGTCAGTTTTTTGTCTTTGATTCAAACACAGAATCCTCAGTTCTTGGCCTGTGTTAATTTACCTGGGGTTTTTGCCCTTTTGTACCCTTATGCAGCTTTCATGCCTGTTTGCATACTTCAGCAAAATTATTCTTTTCCCCACAAGAAACTCAGCAAAATTATTCTTTTCCCCACAAGAAACTCAGCCTTTTCCTTTCTCAGGGGATGCCTTTTTATAGGGGTAAACACCACCACAGAAAAAACAGGAACTTCCTCTGCTAACCATTCATCCCTAATGTTATCCTAGGTTCCAGATTTGCTTGTTATATTCCCACTTTGGGACTGGAGCTTGTTGATCCCTTATATTATGACAGAAGGGAAGGTATGGCCCTCAGTTCAGAAACCCACAGAATTCTACCAAAGACAGCAGGGCTCCTACAGTTCTCAGGTCCGGAATTTGCAATCCTCAGTACAATTGCTTTAATAGACAATAACTTGACGCCTTTTGCTTCCACACATCTATAATGCAAACAGCGTAGGGCAATCTTTACAGCACACCAGCTGCATTTTTAAAAAATCACTGCCATAGTTTAATTATATACCAGAACATGATGAGGTTATTATAACTCAGAAGCCAACATTAATTTTCCGCTCTTCAGCATCAGTTTTGCAAATCCTTCTGGGGGTCGCGGTGGGGGGGTCTTTTGTCATGCAATGCAATCTTAAGCATATATACTCTGAAGTCCCGCTATTCAATTTCAGGATAAAATGTGGAGGGGAATGACTTATATCCCATTCATTTTGAGGAATCGCATTTCCCTCCCATCGCTTTGCCTCCTGCTCCTGTCCCACAATAGGGACGAGCAGCTTCCTCTTCCTTCACACGCAAAAGAAAGAGGAAATGAACAAAGGCCATGTGGCCCATTGGAGTGGCTTTTTTTATTGCGCAGCTCTTCCCGCACACAGCACGAAATAGCGGCATGTTTCGCTGTAGGAGGAAAAATGGGATTTTCTGGGCTATTTTTTTTTTTAAATGGGAAAATGACTGGGAGGAGCGGGAGACACGCAGAAGACGTTGTGAAAAGGGCCCGTGAAAATCCGTGAGTGCCGCCCAGTGCTTGTCTGATGATCCTTTTAGCCTGTATTTCTTAAAGCGGCTCCCTCGTCATTAAATCCTGGCCGTGGCTCTGTGGGGTGGTTGTGACCTGGCAGTGATGGGGTCAAGGGGTGGGTCTGCCCCTCCCCCTCCCCTCTTTTCCTCCGCAGTAGTTCCTTTCACCGGGGAGAGCACCTAGTCCGCCTATCTCATTCAAAACACTGCTGCAGCGATCTTTCTCCCTTTCGCAAGTGTGCAATGGCTGATTCACTGAATGTAGCTGTATTCCAGGGGGCAGTAGCAGTGGGGGGGGGGTGGAGAGAGGGGAAGGGGAAAAACGCCTCTCTCATTCACTGTGTGGCACCTCCTTGCTTAGGCCATTCTGTGCGACCCTATTTCAGAGCGCAGTAGCAGCAGGGAGCGAGCAGAAGGGCAGGAAACAAGGCTCTGTCATTCACTGTGCAGAGCTGATGGGTTTGGTGGCATTCATTTCTACTCAGCCCTCTCGGAATAAGAAGCGCTTCCATGAGCTCCATCACACCTACTTGTTTTTATTGGTATGGACCCGCAGTTTTGATAGCCGTTCCCCTTTCGTGATCGTAGCCATGCCAGGGCCTCCCTTTTCACTTATGGGCTCTTATGGGTGGGTGGGTGGTCCTGGCAGCAGGAAGGGAAGGGAAGGGGAAGGCAGGGAAAGACGAAGAGGGGGGAATCCCGTGTGCTGGAGGAGGAGAACCGCCCTGCCCTTTCCTCATCACCAAACACGCCCCAACAAAGGGGAAAGCGAGAGGGGGGGATATTCCAGACTTCTTCCGTGCCAAAACACTTCGCAACAAGGGGTGGAAGGGCCGCGATGAGAGCAGGACAGGGGATGACGTCATGTGAGTCCCTTGCAGCAAAAACACATACAAGGCCGGGCGAGTGGGCAGTAAATTGCTGGTGTGATGGAGCGCCATATGTGACATGTCAAAGATGCCACCCACTCCACTTTTCTTGTTTTGTGTGTTCCTGGTGAACCAAAGTCATGAAAATCCAGACATCACCCCAATTCAACTCTCACTCTGTTCTCATGTAGACCCCCTCACTTGGTGCTCACCAGATGTTTTGGACTACATCAGCACCAGCCAGCATGGCCGCCGGTCAGGAATGCTGGGAGTTGTAGTCCAAAACACCTGGAAGGGACTAGGTTGGGGAAGGCTGCCATAAACTGCTGCTTGGGGCTGCCCATCTAGACAACCTATTATTAAATAGGAGTGTTGTATCCCCAAGAGGCTCTTGTTAAGTAAAGCCACACCATCTACACTCAACAACTCTTTAGTTACGCTTTATACTTGCAAATGCTCCTATTATTCAATGTACAGCTTTAGTGTTCAACCACGCAAGAACTCCGTAGCCCTACATGTGCAATTCCAAGTGTCAAAATAGTTGTCTGCAACCTCTTACTACACCCAGATCGACTAAGCCGGTTCACATGGCTAGTATTTGCCAGCTGAAGTTGCCTCATCCTGATTTGGTCCATTTTGCAACAATAACCTTTCCAGCCACGACGCGTCACGCTGAAGACTGAGAAAATCAACACACCAGAATCCACTCAAAACTGAATACGAATGCCGGATCTTTGCAGACAGGGTAGAGATAAACGTTACATAAGAAGACGTCATAACTAGGGATGTGCACTGGATCGGACCCGATCCACGATCCGAGTCCGGTCCAGTGGGAAATCGGATAAATTATCCGATTTCCGATCCCGCAGCTGGATCGGCCGATCCAATCCGAACCGGTCCGAAAAGGCTCCGAACCGGTTCGGCGGATCGGCGGGCGCCCACTGGCGCCCACCGCCGCTTCCATTGGCGGGCGCCAGCGGGCGCCCGCCGATGAAAGTGGACAGCGGGGGGGGGGGGGGAGGAGGGGGGCGCTTACCTTCTCGGCCCGTCCGCTCCCGTCCGGCACTAGCAGCTACTACCAGCGGGCTCCACGGCCTGCTCTAGGGTGGCGCGCCGGGTGATGTCATCACCCGGCGTGCTACTCTAGAGCAGGCCGCGGAGCCTGCTGGTGGTAGCCGCCGGCCCCGGATGGGAGCGGACGGGCCGAGAAGGTAAGCAGGGGGTGCGTGGAGGGGAGGAGGGGGCGCGCGGAGGGGGGAGGGGGGCCCTTACCTTCCCGTCCCGGCGGCTCCCGTCCCGGCGCCGGCGCCTACTACTACCAGCAGGCTCCGCGGCCTGCTCTAGGGTGGCGCGCCGGGTGATGTCATCACCCGGCGCGCTACTCTAGAGCAGGCCGCGGAGCCTGCTGGTAGTAGTAGGCGCCGGCGCCGGACGGGAGCCGCCGAGCCGGGAAGGTAAGCAGGGGGTGCGTGGAGGGGAGGAGGGGGCGCGCGGAGGGGGGAGGGGGGCCCTTACCTTCCCGTCCCGGCGGCTCCCGTCCCGGCGCCGGCGCCTACTACTACCAGCAGGCTCCGCGGCCTGCTCTAGGGTGGCGCGCCGGGTGATGTCATCACCCGGCGCGCTACTCGAGAGTAGGCCGCGGAGCCCGCTGGTAGTAGCCGCCGGCGCCGGACGGGCCGAGAAGGTAAGCAGTGGCGGGGAAGGGGGCTTACCCCCCCCCCGGAGCCGTCCGCTTCTATCCGCTGGCGCCCGCGGGCGCCAGCGGATGGAAGCGGGCGGCCCCAGGGGGGGTAGGGAGCGCGGGGGAGGGGGCTTACCTGCCGGGGCCATCCACAGCGGACGGCCCCGGGGGGGGAGGGAGTTAGGCCCCCCCTCAGCCACCCGCCGCCATTTTTTCCTCATAGACTTGCATTGCAATGCAAGTCTATGGGGAAAAAAATGGCGGCCGATCCAAAAATTTACGATTTTTGGGTCAGGATCGGACTCGATCCGGTCCGGGGGGCCTCCGATTTTGTCCGAACCGGTCCGGGACAAAATTGGAGGTCCCGATCCGGGTCCCGATCCGATCCGGGGGGTCCGTGCACACCCCTAGTCATAACGGGTCCCTGAGTTAAAAGTGGAGCCTGTCTTTTGTTCATACTCACAGACAAAATGACATACATACACATCAATACATACATATTGACATGTATACATCATTCACCAGAGATTCATCTGAACTTTGTTAACATAGGGTGGCCACATGGAAAGGAGGACAGGGCTCCTGCAACTTTAACAGTTATATAGAAAAGGGAAATTCAGCAAGTGTCATTTGTATACATGTAGCACCTGGTGAAATTCCCTCTTCATCACAACAGTTAAAGCGGCAGGAGCTCCTGCCCTCTTTTGTATCTGGTCATGCTAGGCAAGGCACCTGCCGCTTTAACTGTTGTGATGAAGAGGGAATGTCACCAGGTGCTGCATGCATACAAATGACACTTGCTGAATTTCCCTTTTCTATACAACTGTTAAAGATACAGGAGCCCTGCCCTCCTTTTCATAGGGTCACCCTAGTTAACATTCCTGCAACAGGACACTAAGCTGCTTTTTTTTATTTCTGAGATCCATCTTGCCCCAAACTGTAACCCAATACCATCTCCGCCTCTATCCCACAACTACCCACATCTAGTTTGTTGAGAACAGTTCACCCAAAGTTCTCTTTCTTTCTGAAAGGACTTTCACAGACAAAGCTGCACACTTCAAAGAAATACACAGTGAACCATGGTCAGTCATCATTAGCCACCCAAGAGTGAAGTTCAGCCTTCCCCATCCAGGCTGGGGAACGCTGATGCAGGTACAGCCAAGAGGAAACTACTCACTGAGAGTGACCGTCTCGTTGATTCTGAAGCTGCAGAGCACTCTGTCAACGTTGCGGGCATGTCGAAAGCCGTTTCCCGTCACGACTACCTGGAATGACTCTGAAAGAACAGAAAATTGTTCAGTATTCCCACCACCTCTAATCGGGGCACCAGATTTCTTTTTCTAACATGTGCCTTTTTATTACTTGAAAGAAAGAAAGCAATACAAAATATGCTTTCTACCATAATGCAAGGAAAAGAACTGAAAAGCACTTATCAATGTTGTTTTCCTTGAGAAATCAACCAATGGATGTCGCATGTTGATTATTTCCCCAATCTTTTCTCTTTCATCTCCCATGGGGAGGACGATACCCACTATCATAGGCGGGTGCACAGGATGTGCTGGACAACCATCCGTCAGGGGTGCTTTAAGGGGGATTCCTGCATTGAGCAGGGGTTGGACTTGATGGCCTTATGGGACCCTTCCAATTCTACTATTCTATGATTCTATGAGGACACCACTATAGTTGCATCAGTACAAACCACTCTGTATCAGTTATAGATACACAAACCTATAGACACTGGGGGCTCACTTGACGTCGACTTTGCCCTGGAGTAGTTCCGAATCCGCGCTGTGTCAGTTAGATGACACAGCTGCGGATTCGAAACTACCCCAGGGCAAAGAGGCAAAGATGCGTGGCTGAAAAGTCTGGGACTTACCCCGACTTTTCCAGTAGGAGCGAGGTCAGCTCAGCTCTTCCGCCAGTCTGCCCTGGCTCAGAGCCATTCTGGGGGCATTCCTGGGCAGAAGGCAACCTCCTATTGGTCGCCAGAATCTGTGGGAAGGGGGCAGGCCCAGCAGGCCTAATGGCTGCCAGAAAGCCCATGCTGCCTCCCCTCGTTAGGACAACTTGCCGCCACTGCACACGAGCAATAGCGCAGGTTTTGGCAGAGGAGCGGCAGCAACCAGGCACCATGAAGAAAGCCTCTGGGTGTTAGACTTTTGTCTTATGCAGGAAGAAAAAATGCCCCCAAAGGCAGAGCTAAATACATTCAAGAAAACTTGTCTAGGTAGATTCAACTTCGCAGACATGAGGTTTTGTCTATACATGAGTGCATATAAACAGAACAATTAGGAGAGCATACTGTTATCACTTTAAACTTATTTGCTGCAAAAGTGACCCCTGTTTCTGCTGAATCAACAATTTCCCCAGCATTTAACAGACGCCACCCACTCACTGACTCTCTTAACGCATGCCTCAGGGGGCTCCTGCACTGTAGCTGCGCAAAGAATACAAGTTGACTCAGGAATCTGGGCTCTGCTCCAAGCCTCAATTTCTTTCATCCCAGAAGGATCAGCTGCACACCAGCCAGGCAAATCCATCACCCCGGGCTAGTGAGCTCATTCAGGGAAACATGCAATGGAACCGAGAGGTGGAAAGTGCTCCGTTCTTGTAACGTAGAAGAAAAATCCTACGCCTTGCTTGTGTCAGTCTGTACAAGTCTCACAGACAGATGTCGGTGCACATCTAGGACAGCTGGTTGTGTGTGTGTGTGTGTGTGTGTGTGTGTGTGAGTGTGTGTGTGTGTGTGTGTGTGTGTGAGAGAGAGAGAGAGAGAGAGAGAGAGAGAGAGAGAACCTGCAGACTCTTTGACACACAACATTTCTAGTAGGGGTGGGTGGGTCAGGTGATCAAGAGGAACCAATCACCTCTTGGTTCCTCCTATATAAACGCTAAATCCTGCCATTGCTCTGGTCTGAGTAACAGGTTGCCCCACGGGGCTTGCCAGACTTACCCTCCTCCTGCCGACTTCTACGGACTTGAGTACTCTTCATTTCTTTTGTGGCAGGCAGGTCCCAAAAGATAGTGCTGTGAAGAGTGGCTACATGAAACCTCTGGGAGGGAATACCCAGGAATTTCAGATGGGTGTCATCAATATGTTGTTGACACCCAACTCTGTCACTCCTTTCCGGCTGGTTCCAGGGTGAGTGTCCGTCCAGGCACACCTTTGCACCTTTGGCTGGCGTGCAAACTACAGGCTTTCCTGAGGAAACCAGATGCAGCCATTGTCTCACAGGCCTTGATCAAATCCATATTATATTACTGCATGTGCCCTCTCTCTGAAAAGTGTTCGGAAACTTCAGCTGGTGCAGTCAGGGCTCTCTTTTCAAAGCTCATGACTTCGATATTGTTCCATCTTCACTGGTTTCGGGTTCATTTCCAAGGACAAATCAAAGTGCTGATAAATAGGCAGTGGCTTCTATTGTCCTTCCTTTTTACCACTACGGATCTTGTTAAATCTGTTCCGTCTCTGTTTCACAGATTGTTAGGGATCTGTTATTCTGTCATCCACTCCTTGACAGAATCGGACTTTTTAAAATCAGAATTTCGTTTTACTTGTGCTAATTATTGCTAACGCACACTTGCACGACTGCAAATTAGTGCAAGTCCCTCCAGGAAATGAACAACCAGTTTCCAAGTCCATGGAATTCATGACTCAGCACAAGCTGGACCACTGCGGAATCTGCAGATCGGACTCCTATAAATCCCAACTCATTTGAATCCACTGCAGATTTCTCTGACATCCCTACTTATTGCCGCTGTTGCCTGGGTCAGAGTGCGAAGCAAGTGAACATAGAACCATTGAATCATAGAATAGTGGCATTGGAAGGGGCCTATAAAGCCATCCAACCCCCTGCTCAATGCAGGAATCCACTTTAAAACATTCCTGGCAGTTGGTTGTCCAGCTGCCTCTTGAAGGCCTCTAGTGTGGGACAGCCCACGACTTCCCTCGGTCATTGGTTCCATTGTCATACTGCTCTAACAGTCAGGACATTTTTCCTGATGTCCAGCCAGAATCCAGCTTCCTGTAACTTGAGCCCATTACTCCGTGTCCTGCACTCTGGGATGATCAAGAAAAGTTCCTGGCCCTCTTCTGTGTGGCAATCTTTCAAGTATTTGAAGAGTGAGATCATGTCTCCCCTCAGTCTTCTCTTCTCCAGGCTAAGCATGCCCAGTTCTTTCAGTCTCTCCTCATAGGGCTTTGTTTCCAGACCCCTGATCATTCTCATTGCCTCCTCTGAACCCCCTTCCATCTTGTCTGCAACTTTCTTGAAATGTGGTGCACAGAACAACCAGACCTAGGCCAGATCTAAGGCCAGATCTAGGGAGTGGATGATCTAGGGTCAGATCTAGGGAGTGGATGATCTAGAGAGATCTAGGGCGTAAATGATCTAGGGCCAGTTCTGGGGAGAGGAACTAGGGAGATGATCTAGTCATAGAATCATAGAAGAGTAGAGTTGGAAGGGGCCTGTAAAGCCATAGAGTCCAACTTCCTGCTCAATGCAGGGATCCACCTTAAAGCATACCTGACACATGGCTGTCCAGCTGCTTCTTGAAGGCCTCTAGTGTGGGAGAGCCCACCACCTCCCCGGGTCATTGGTTCCATTGTCGTATTGCTCTAACAGTCAGGACGTTTTTCCTGATGTCCAGCCGGAATCCGGCTTCCTGTAACTTGAGCCCATTATTCCGGGTCCTGTACTCTGGGATGATCGAGAAGAGATCCTGGCCCTCCTCTGTGTGACAACCTTTCAAGTATTTGAAGAGTGCTATCATGTCTCCCCTCAATCTTCTCTTCTCCAGGCTAAACATGCCCAATCCTTTCAGTCTCTTCTCATGGGGCTTTGTTTCCAGACCCCTGATCATCCTTGTTGCCCTCCTCTGAAACCCATCCAGCTTGAAGCGTGGTGCCCAGAACTGGATGCAATACTCAAGATGTGGCCTGACCAGTGCTGAATAGAACGAAACCAGCACCAAGTCTCAATGGGGAAGAGGAGGAGGGAAACCCAGGTAGCTCATGCCAGTGGGCCCTTGCCTAAGTCAAACCTGAGACTTTCCGCATGCAAAGCAAGTACTCTGCCCACAGAGTATCCTCTGTCGCTAAATCAATTGGGACTTTAGTGGATGAAAGCATTTAATCAGCACAGGCAGAGTTCAGTCAGCGAGGCAAAGTCTGTCTATTTCTTGGAGTCATTTTGGCTCTGGTATGCTATTGTATTAGGGATTTAAAAAAAAAAAAGATGGATGAGTCCATCTTCAAAAGAGCAGTAGCTTTTTACTCATAAGCAAGCCCCACTGACAATGGAATTCTAAGCATGATTATTCAGAGAGATGTTCCATGAGACTTACACCCTACTGTGCCTGAACACACTTACCCGGGCACAAGTCCCACTGAACTCAATAGCATTTTAATTCATTCTCCAGTTTATTGTGAACCACTGTGGGGCTTATTTTTGAGTAGACATGTATAGAATTGCACAGTTTATTCATCGTCAAAAAGGCACCTATTGGCATATTTGCAAAAAATATAGTTGATTATAAAATAGTTACTATTAATATATTAATTCCCTTTTCTACACAACTGTTAAAGATACAGGAGCCCTGTCCTCCTTTCCATAGGGTCACCCTGGATTGGAAGAATCCACCTCTTCTTGGATTTTCAAATGTTAGCAAATATGGGCTAAGATATGGCGGCAGGGATGCGGAAGAGGCTCTCGAATGACAAAAACATTCAACGAATGGGCATTCTTAAATCTTGTAGATGATGTGTGAGATTGCATAGCTTTTCTGGCCTAAATGAAAAGATGGAGACACATTCCTAATATAGATCAACTCAAGATCACTTCATGCAAGCAGACATAAAACAAATGGATTTTTTTCCAAGCATTTCCATGCCAAGTTCCATCTGGAAACTTTCCCAAGGAGAGGCAAAAGATGGCCGACTCCAGCATCTGCCTTCCTTCCCTCAGGGATCAAGAAAGAAACACAATTATATGAAGCAATGAATGCTGGAAGAATCCAGTTCAAACTCACCTCCTGCACAGATACTGGAAGGTTCTGCAGCCAGAATTTCAATGCATGATTTCTTTAAGATCTAAAAGGCAGAGAAAAATAAAATAAAATTGCGATGACATTTCTTGGGTGCTTCCAAACACATGGCTCCTACCACTAATTATTAAATAGACATTGTGCAGTTATTTTATCTTTCCCTCCTCAATGGTTGTGTGTGTGTGAGGGTCTTTTTTCTTCTTTTCATATGTTGCTCATAAGAACGTAACCATGCTGGCTCAGACCAAGGCTCCATCTTGTCCAGCATCCTGTTCATACAGTAGCCAACCAGCTGCAGTTCAGGAGATAGGTGAAACAATTGTGGCTTTGATGGTAAACGCATGAAATTCAGCACACATGTAGAATATTTTTGGCTATAGGGCCATCTCAGATTTGTCCAGGAACAAAATCAGCAGCCATTCTGAAATATGGCTACCATTCACTGTTACGATTCCTCTTGATTTTAGCATCAAAAGCATGGTGTGGCCAAACATTGCACCAATCTGCTGGACTACTGCCCATAAGAAACCCACCAGCAGGATATGAGTGCAATAGCACCCTCTCACCCATGTTCCCCAGAAACTGGTGTACATAGGCAAACTGCCTCTGATACTATCTAATACAATGGTTCAAAACTTCTCAGTCTCTTTGTGAGTGGCGAGAACAGTTTGCACTCTCAGCAAAGGAACCTCTTCCTCCCCTGTTACTACAACACATGTTGGGTGGGTGGATGGGTGGGTGGGGAAGAATGTCTTATGTCACTTGTCAACCCCCTCCCCCAGGCTGCCATCAATATCAGCTATTTATTTTTATTGATTGATTGACTGATTGCATGTAAAACTTGCCTTTTTTTCTCCAAGGACCCCAAGGGGTGTACATAATCCTCCTCCTCTCCATTTTATCCTCATAACAACAACCTTGAGTGGTAGGTTGGGCTGAGAGTCTGTGACTGGCCCAAAGTCACCCAATGAGCTTCCTTGGCCGAGTGGGGACTAGAACCCAAATCTCCAGACTCCCAGTCCAACACTCTAACCACTACACCACACTGGATCTCAATTGGGGAAAAGGTGACAGTGGCTTGGGGTATATGGGGTATATCCTTAACAAAGGATAACGGCTCAGTTCAGACAACAAGTTTCTCAACAGTGGTTTTAGAACTCCACAGTAGAGTTTATACACCACTATTGAGAAATGTGTTGTCTGGTGGAAAAACTCCATGCAACGGTGGAGGGTGTTTTTTTGGAAAACACTCCACGCAGAATATCCACGCTGTGCAGAGAGTTCCTGCACAACTGTTGTGTTGCGTGTCGTGTGGTAGGCTCCGTGGAATTTTCTATTGCATTGAGTTGACTTTTCCCACTGGCTACAGAGTTCCCTGGCAAGAGCAGCAAAAGAAATGAGTGCTGCTGTAGGAGAGCCGCCAGGATTGTTTTTTTGTTTTTGTTTTTTGCAGCAATGGCTGCTGGGATACCATTGGGAGGACCAGAGGAGGAGACAGGGTGGAGGAACTGTCAATCAAACGTTGCGATGGATTTTTCTCAACTCCATGGTAGCCCACAGTCACACAACAGTGGAGTTAGAACATGTTGTGTTGGGAGTACCCCCTAGAAACTCAACCGTTGAGTGGAGTTTTCACACTGTGTTGATTAACGTGTTGTCTGAACTGAGCCAATGTTTCACCCAGATGGTATGTAATTCAGGATTGCGAGGATTGCGGGAGTTGCAGTCTACCATTGGCAATGCTGGCTGGAGCTGAAGCCGAGCACCGTTCCCACCCCTGGTAGAATAACATTGACAAAGTCAGTCGGTTCCAGGTAACCTTATGATCACATTGAACAGGTAAGCAGGGGGCTGGTGTGACGTTTCAAATGTAAAAAAGCCAACAACCCAGCACCTGGCCACCCTGTTCAGCACAATCACAAGGACAGAGAAGGCCTTGTCCTTAGTGACCACCCTAGATGGTGGGAGGACCTGGAGAAGGAGATCTTTTGAAGATCTTAATAAGCAGGGAGCAGGGCTTCTTTTGAGCTATCCTGATCCCAAGCTATTCAGGGCTTTAAACAGCAGGATTTGAAAAGAAGAGTTTGACCTGCTCTCTAAAGTTTGCAGTAGCCCTAGGGACAACTTTGGCCGTTTCTACACCAGGCTTGTGGCCTGGGATGGCCCCCGGCTGGTCCCTGTGCGTCCAAATGACGCACAGGGAGTCCCGGGGGTGAGGCGGGCGGGCACGGGATTTGCCAGGGATACAGGATCCCTAGAAAATCCCGAATCTTCCGCGGTCCTGGGAACTTCCCGGGACCGCGGGAGATGTGGTTGCCCGTCCCGGGTGCTGCTGCGCTTATTCATGAGTAAGTGCAGCAGCACAAATGGGCACGGAGCCGCACCACGTAGTTCCGTGCCCATCAGGAGAGGGAGGGACATCCATTTCGCCATCTCCAGGATGGCAGGGGGAGGGGGCGATTTTGCACTTTTTTTTCATCTTCACTTAGTGTTTCATTAGAACGCTCGTGCGCTCTTTTCGGCTCACCCTCCCCATGACGGCCTGGGAGGAACCCGGGACGTCGTGCCTATGATGTATATTGAAGACGACGATCCCGGAAGCAGGTACTTCCGGGATCGCCCGTCCTCCAGCCCTCTACACCCCATGGTGTAGAAAGGGCCTTCATCTCCCATCAGCCACTGGGTTTTGCTCCCCTATGAGCTGCAAACCAGTGTATTGTAGGGAAATATGGGATGGAGGGGAGCAACCCTCCTTTTTAAATGCCACCAGCACCATCCCACTTGGAAGGTAAGTACATGGGTGAGGGAGTGTATTTAGCGGGGAGGGCTAGCAGGGATAATGGTGGCAATTTTTCTGAGTCCCTCATTTTAGTTAAGAAAAATGATCCAGGCTCTCCTGAGGTTTTGTGTGTGTGTGTGTGTGTGTGTGTGTGTGTGTGTGTGTATGGGGGAGAGCTCAGGCTCACCCATCCGTATCCACCACCACTTCCACCTGCCTTCAATACCTGCCTGCAAAAGATGCAGATAGGACTATGGCCTCCTAAAATGTCCACCTAGATGTTTGTAAAGAGGCTTCAGGGCTTGCACATCTACCAGGGAACTGAAAACAGGGAGGTTCTTCTAACAAACTGCCACCCCAGGAAGATGTGCGATGCTTGGAGGAAGAAGCAGAAGACAGCAGAAGAGGTGTTCGGAAGAGAGCAGGAACTGCCAGAGAAAAAAGCAATAAAGAGAGGAAAAAGAATGAAGCAGGTAGAGAAATTAGGCTTAAGCTACAGAACAGTGTAAAACTGGAAGTAAAGAGGAGGCCACTAATCTGGAACGCATCATCCAAAATGTGCACTTGCGCATGTGAATACACAGTCCTCCAAATTCAAGTGTTGAGGTTTGGATTTCATAATCAGAAATCTAGAATTCGCTTTCAATTTGAAGGCAAATTTCAGATATGGCAGAGAGACGTGCATGTTAATTCTCCAATTTTAACACCGAAAATTGGAGTTTTAGTAACAAAATTAATTGCTTTTTGAAATTTCAATTCTGCGTTTCCAAAATATTTAACACATAAAACATGCATTTCTAAATATACAACATATGGATTCTCCTACTGAATTGGTGTGATAAGGAGGAGCCATTCAATATGACACACAAATACTGGGGAGCCGCTTTAAGACAGGGATCAATGGCTCTCTAGCCATCAACCTTCCCCAACCTGGTGCCCACCAGATGTTCTGGACTACAACTCTCCGCATTCCTGACCATTGGTTGTGTTAGTTAGAGCTGATGGGGGTTGGGGGTCCGAAACATCTGGAGATCAGCAGGTTGGGGGAAGGCTGTTATGGCAAACTCATTGCCTGATCCATTTGCCATGAGCCATGGTAACCTTGCATGTCATTGCATGGATCCAGTCTTCACAGAGGAAATTCATGTTAGCATAAACAAATTGCAGGTTCTGCTCAAGGTGAGCAAGTCAGATGATCCGTTTTTGCTATGATCAGAGAGGTGTTACTGGCAGAAGGAAATAACAAGACCAGGATGGTCACTGGAAGGAGACTTGAGCAGTTGATTCCAAGCACCTCCATAGGAGCTAGAAATCTCAGGTTTCTTTCTATTTTTAGAAAATGGATTTCCAATAGTCATAAATGTTGGATACACTGGAAAACATGTAGATAGGGTTTAAAAATTTGGAACTCTGGAAGGCTAATGTTATTATCAATATTTTAGCATTTCTGTCGCACATTTCAAAGCTGTTCAAAGCTGTGCACGGGGGGTATGTTGGTTATGTATTGTGTTTTATGTTGTTTTATGTTGTATTATGTTGAAAAATAAAATATTATAAAAAAATTTTTTTTTAAAAAAGCTGCTCATTATTTCAATCATCTATACAAAAGCTCTGCAAAGATTTTAAATACTATTATTCCAATGTTGCACATAGCGGGCCAAGTGAGGAATTCATGGCAGAGATAAAATTTGAACCAGGGGCTTCTTCCCAGTTCACAGGTCTCTCTCTGTAGCTTGTAAGCTTGCTATGAATTCCAGACAGGCATTTTAAGTAGTTACACCACATGTAAGGAACTCCCTTACCCTGGAGGTTAGCCAGACTCTTGCCTGAAGAAATTTTTGAATCAACACAAAACCTTTCTGTTTGGGCAGGGTTAAGTGTGTGTGATTTCGATTTACTAATCTCATTTCATTTTTTAAAAAATTTGAATGGCATGGCACTACTTGTCCCAAGCCTTCAAGACACAGCTAGTTAGAAAGTCAAATAAAACATACAATTAAAGCAGAAAAGGAGCTCAGCGCTTTTGTTTAGAAAACAGGATGTGGAAGTTTAGAAAATGGCAGCCATATATCTTGGTTGGTCCGAAAGACCTTTGTTTTGCATCTATATATGGACTGTCCATCTTTTGGGTGAGTCACAACCTAATGACATCTGTTGCTGATCACATGCAGCTTAATTTTATTTACATAGCCCGAGCATCGCTAAGGTTTATTCCAGTTGAAAACCTCAAGGGGATGGAGAGGGATCTTATTCTAAACATTATTTGGGGGCAGAAGAAGTGTAAATGTAGCTCTAGTAATAACAGCGCTGAGGGTCTGTACAGCCAAATGCAACACACCCGCCATGTATGGTGACCAATCAGGGGCCTCATAAAATGCTGCTATTTTCCTGTGTGCTCCAATTGCCAAGAACCTGATAGGCCACACAGTATGGAGATGGTTGCCTGTGTTTGGCTTGGTGTCCCACATCCCATACAGACAGCAGAGGCTGCACAATTGCCATGGCAGGTGACTCCCAACCCAACTCTCAGGCATTTGGCAATATCTGAGGAGCCTGGGTTTGTTTTGGTTTGTTTTTTGTAGCTTTTTGGAATGTTGTAGTGGTTTTAAATGTACAGTTTGTGTGTATGTTGACTGTTTTTGCTGTTTTAATTTTTGTATATTGTTTTTAATTGTTTTTAATCCTATGTAAACCGCCCAGAGAGCTTCGGCTATGGGGCGGTATACAAATGTAATAAATAAATAAATAAATACATAAATACATAAATAAACATACCATGGCCTCATACATGCCACAGTAAGGCGGCTATGGGTCCTCTTTAACAGAGGTCAGCCCTCTATTTGAAGAACCATCCTCTGTGAAATTCCTGTTTAAAGACAAGGAACTATAATAGGGTGACCCTATGTAAAGGAGGACAGGGCTCCTGTATCTTTAACACTTGTCCAGAAAAGGGCATTTCAGCAGGTGTCTTTTGTATGCATGCAGCACCTGGTGAAATCCCCTCTTCATCACAACAGTTAAAGCTGCAGGATCCCTGCCCTCTTTTGTATCTGGTCACGCTAGTGTAACTCCTGCAGTTTTAACTGCTGTGATGAAGAGGGTATTTCATCAGGTGCTGGATGCATACAACAGACACCTGCTGAAATTCCCTTTTCAATACAACTGTTAAAGATACAGGAGCCCCGTCCTCCTTTTCATCTGGTCACCTTATTATAGTTCCTTGTCTTTAAAGCACGATGTAGCTGTGAGTTGGCGGCTGCGTCATATAAACAATGGGGCACAACTGCATAGCCCGATGGGGTATATAGAGCTTATAGATACCAGAATCCAGAAGAGAAGGGAATTTCAATGGGTGAATCCAGAGGAGGGTAGCTGCACTTATTGATTCAGTTTATATACCGTTCTTCACAACAAATCAGTGTGGTTTACAAATAAAAAATTAACAATACAAAAGATAAACACTAATTAAACAATACTGTCGAATTAAAAAGTCACCAAAACCAAACTGAGAGTGAGGTAATACATGCTGAAAGCTGTTTAGTCTCAAAATACTAAAATGACTCATCACAAGGGCCCAAAGTCCTGGGTGAAGAGGTGCAGAAGTCACCAGCATAACAAAGCTACCGAAGACGCCTGACACATCTCCAAAGGCAGGGAGTTTCATTACGAGGGCGCCATCACTAAGAAGGCCCTCTCTGGGTCACTGCTGCCTGGTTATTGCTCATAGGTGGGACCACAAGATGGCCCCCCTCTCAAGTTCTCAGAGGCTGGGCTGGTATATGCCAGGAGAGCCACTCCAACAGTATTTCGGCCCCAAGCCATTCAGTGCTCTGTAAGACAACATCCGTCTCTTGAAGTAGGCCTGAAAATGAACAGGCAGCCAGTGCAGCTCACAGAGAATAGGTGCAGCAGACTCAGGCTTTGCACATCACTCCAAAAAAAAAACCAAAACCCTGGTGTCCTTCTGCACCAGCCGAAGCCTTAAAATGATGGCCTGTCCCATGCCTCTCCTGCTCTTCATTCTGCCGGTGGCAATGTTTTCAAAGTTTTAAAATTGTTTTTAATCATTTTTAAACGGAAATGTTCAGTTTTTAAGGCTGCTGCCCTATACCCATTTATGTGGAAGTAAGTCCCGTTGAACCCAATGGGGCTTACTTTGTGTTGTTGTAATGTAGGATTGCACTGTAAGCTGTTTGAAGTTTTAATTGGAAGTCACTTGGGGGGGGGGGGTGCTGGTGCTATTTGGGATGAAAGCCGACTCATGAACGTAGAAATAAATAAATAGCGGAGAATGAAATAGGAAAAACAAAAACAAACCACCATGGGCCAAATAAGATAACCAACCTACCCCACTGGTCCTCCTCCTCCTCCTCCTCCTCTCCACTTTGCCTCTCCATCCTTTGTTACACCCAGGCCTTTCTAACATCGCCCCACGTCCCTCTTATAGGCATGTGCAGCCCATTTTATTAGGGTCTGCACCCAGGGGATTTAAAAAAATGTTTTTAAAGGTGAACAGCTATTGAATATTCAGTCCTAAAGTTCATTATTTTTATTCATTTATTTATTAAACACTGTAGACACTGATGTCCTACTCTGCGTTTGGCTTGCATGACCACGAGAGGGCAAGAGCAGGGCGTGGGATGAGGAGGCAGTCCTCAATCCCTAGCATTGGCAGGGCATGGTGGTGACGTTGGCTGGAGGAGGGGCTTACGAGCGCAACCGGAGGATTGTTCTCGCTGTGTCTGGATCCCCCTCTGGACCCCTACTCAATGGCCCCACTCAATTTGACGCTTATTGCTTGAGACATTAGGGTGTGCCTAGGCACACCCGGCACACCCCTTGCGCACACCTATGGTCCCTCTGGCTTCTTCTGCGCAGGTCGGGACCGACGATGGAATCAAGGCAGCTGGCTCCTTTGGGAACAGAGGGGCTGGATGTTTTCAATTCTCCCCCTCTGTTCCTTTCATGATCTCTCACCGCACACACGTTGCTGCTACTGCCACATGCTGGCATGGCATGTTTGGAACACTAATCCACACAAGCGGAAATATGGCTTTTGCAGTGTGAATCCAAATGTTTGTGGTACATCATGTGCATATCGTCATCCACATCACGGTCCCTAATCAACAGCTCAGTCAGTGGTACTGAATCATTGCTGTGAATTGATTGTTATATACCAACTAGTGTTGGTTCTGCTATATTTCAAACATATGCCATAGGCTAGCGGACAAAAATGTGCTCTCTTATAGACAAAATTCAAATGATTTCTCTCTGCTTTCCACACACCCCATCTAGTTTCTTGATTGGTTCCGTGCATCATGTTCCCCATCGATAAGTGCAAACAACAGCTCTAAATCAGGGTTGCAATTGGCTGAATTGTGCAACAACTTGAACGATTAAAGCTGCAATGCCATGCACAGTTACTTGGGAATAAATCTCCCTGAAATCAGTGGGGTTTGTTTCTAAGTAAACACAATTAGGAATGCAGGCCCCCCCCATTGCTCCTTTCTCCTCCCTCTCCTGGTATGGATCCACTAGAAAAAAATTGCAACCCTGCGGCTTGATCGGGGCACTTAGTCCACAACCGGGAAAATACAGTTCTTTTCTGAGCACCAGGCAACACAGATATCTGTGGCATCCACAAACCTCCTTATAAAAGCCTCTCCACCTTTTGCTCTCGATGGAACAGTTCTCTGGCATCTCACATCTATCATCCAAGCCACACCCCTTTCCATCTGACCCAGCCATTCAGTTGAGTCCATCAGAAGAGGCGCTCAGATGTCAGAATATTGTCATATGCACCATTTTTGGCAATGACTAGGCTAATTTACGAAGTCATAAAAGGAACACTTACGGAGTCTATGATCCCCTGGAGAGCCTCAAAGCCATCATTCACGGGGAAGACATGATCCTTGCTGTCAGCAATCCGAGCCAGCTGGTAGAGCAGCAAGAACAGTTGGAAAAGTGAGTCAGCAAACAAGAACTTAAGGGATAGCTTGACACCAAGTCTCAATCAAGAACCAATGGGCTTGGCTACAGAAACACGATATGTTAAAGGCGATACGTTGCCAAGCACTCTTGCCGGAGGCTGATGCACTGATTACTTTTGACTCACTATCAGCTTTTGCAGGATTTTGAAACACTACCAAAAATGCAATTTAAAGCTCTTTCAAGGCGCATCACAGATTTTACCTCTACAAGAGCGGAGCGCAAATCGGAGGTCGAGGTGCTTTTTATCTCCGCTTATGCGCATTATCGAAAGCGCGTTAAATAGCGACTTAAAATTTGCCGCGGAAGTTAAAATGCCTTATGGCCATGTAAACATGCGATTCTCCGCATGGAAACCACTTTAAAGCGCGTTTCATGCAGCCCGTAATGCGCTTCACCGCCTCTCGTGAATAGGTATTAGGAGTAAATGCGCTTATCCTTAAATGCGCATAATCGGGCAACTGGGCATCAAAGCGAAATCTTGTAGAGAGGACCACAATAGTAGGGCAGAAGAAAGTTGAGCAAACACGCTACAAGCAGCGACAACAGTTCTCTGTCTCCAGCCTTAGAAGCAGGACTGTCACCCATCTGACATCTTGAATTACTAGCAGTTGCACTGCAGGCCCTAACCATCAACTAATGGCAACACCAATTAGGATGTTAGCCCAGAAAAGATACTGGAGAACTGTCATGGCAGATTTTTGTGGTTGCTTTCCAGCGTTCTCCATTTGGACTTTCTGGACAGCAAGTCGACACCATCAGCCCCAAACCTCTGGAGTCTGCACTGTCCAATTCAACCCCTACTCAGGGACCGTTTCCACAAATTCCCTCTATTTTTGGCTGCCCTCTCTGGAAGTCACCACTTCCCACCCTGCAACCACTTCTCTCAACATCTTGTTGTCACTTGCTGTCATAACCTTGGGAGGAATGACACCTCCGAAAAAATGGATGACCCAACCACGCTGTCCTTTGCTGCTTGATCATTTCTCATTACCTAGGGGGGTCGTGGGTTCTCCCACACTAGAGGCCTTCAAGAGGCAGCTGGACAGCCATCTGTCAGGGATGCTTTAAGGTAGAGTCCTGCGTTGAGCAGGGGGTTGGACTCCATGGCCTTGTAGACCCCTTCCAACTCTATTGTTCTATGTTTCTAAGATTCATTCATGAAAAAAAAACCAACCTCTGGAGTGGCTTGCCAAGTATTAAACTTAGCTACTTGAAGCACAAAGAAGAAAACCTTCTCTAACGATTAAAGTCAGCCCCCGACATGGAAAACAGAACATGGTTCTTCTTCCGCATCACACACAAATGGCATGTAACTACACCAACAGCACAATTAAATTCAACGGGCCTTTAAGTCCAGGTAAATGGCTGGCTGGGGCATGTTGGGAGTTATAGGACCTTTTTCTGACTAAACATACATAGGATTGCACCTATCTACAATATGCAGAGCAGTATGATCTACCATTGATGCAGCTACCTAGCTCATCTATTTATTATTATTATTATTATTATTATTATTATTCCATTTAATATAATAAAACCTTTAAGTGGTTGACACACAAATACTATAAAAGGTCTATTCTGGGTGAATACTAATTTCAAGAACTTCAGTTCTTTCTTTTTTTATGTAACAGCTGTACACCTAGAAGGTCTGAGATAACTAATAAAAACTATTCTTTCTCATCAGGGATCACGTTCAAAGATGACAAATGGCTTTCTACAGAGCTGTTCCAAATTATACTGACTGGGCACATGGAAGACCAAGGCACCTCTCTTTTTCTAGCAAGACTTATTCACCATTGTCAGAATGGCACTTCCGTTGAACCGGGGAGTGGCGATTGGCTTTTCTCAAAGCAATTTTACATGACAATCGAGACATGCCATGCAGGGCTGCTGGACTAGCCTACCAATGTACATAAAAATATGTTTGCCATAAATGTAAGCATAGACATAAAGGCTCAGTTACCTGAGTTTCATTGAAATCTTTCACGCCAACACAGTATACAGTTGCTCCCAGCTCACGCGATCGGTTAGCCTTGAACAAAAGGATAAAGAATTGATCACAACCCAAGCAGATTAAAGATGTGATCCAGTGTGTGTGTATTTTGTGGCCTGATGTTGTGGTAACTCTCAGAATGGTGTTTCCTTTAAAACAGAGATGGCTGACTGCCTCCCCCAACCCCAGTTCTGCCAAGCAAGACCTGAGAGCCCTCTTCAAATACTCGAAAGGTTGTCACACAGAGGAGGGCCAGGATCTCTTCTCGATCATCCCAGAGTGCAGGACACGGAATAATGGTCTCCTCAAGTGACAGGAAGCCAGATTCCGGCTGGACATCAGGAAAAACTTCCTGACTGTTAGAGCAGTAGGACAATGGAACCAATGACCTAGGGAGGTAGTGGGCTCTGCCACTCTAGAGGCCTTCAAGATGCAGCTGGACAACCATGTGTCAGGCATGCTTTAAGGTGGATTCCTGCATTGAGCAGGGGGTTGGACTGGATGGCCTTAGAGGCCCCTTCCAACTCTACTATTCTATGATTCTATGATATAGCATTCTCTGTTGTAATGCAAAGTATTTCAGGGTGTCAGTCTTGAGTTAAGAGATCCATGGATTTTACAAAAGACCAGGTTCTAGTGGAGAGGAAAACTGCTAAAATTTATTCACGGCACTTTTCAGTCCTAAAAAGGCTCCCAAGTTTATTTGCAATACCATAAATAAAACATAATAGCCAATTTCAACACCACCACCACCACAATGAAACAACCTAGAAGCAGAATAAAATAACAGGAGCATAATCGACAGAGAAGACGGAGATTTTTCAGATCTAGGTAGTGGACATGTTGTTATCTTCCTTTGTTGCAAATGCAGATTTATTTTCCCATCCTCATATTTTATCATCATCATTGCTACTTGGAATTTGTAAATTATTTTTTGCTGGACTAACTTAGTTTTTATTTCACAAAAGCACTCTTTCCGTTTGAGTGCGTCAGTCTCAAAATTCTGCTGTCACTAGAAAGATAAAATCTCATCACAATCCCTAACGTTTCCATCACACTTAATCATTCACTCCAACTTCTGGTCACAACGATCCAACTTTTACACCCTTGGAGAGTTGAATTTCATCAGCTCTCTGAAAACAACATCCCTCTCACTCTCAGGCAGATAGATAATCAGCTTTATTAAAGTATTATGTTCCCAGTAAGAGCAAATAAAGTATGCGCAAGATATTACCAGCTGTACGTCGTGTCGCCCTGAATAGGAATGTATTCTGAGAAATAATGGCTCGCCATTACTGGCCCTTTTGCCTGCAAAACGCCTTGTCAGCTAAACTTCCTTTTAAAAGACTGAAAAATTGTCTCCTTTTACAACATTTACACAGGGAGGAGTGTGATCGCTCAAATATGACAACGCCTGGCCATAACTCTAAAAAAGAAGGTGGGCTTTGTGCTCAATCCAGCTGCCTGGTCTATCACTGAAAAATGAAGACTGGCTGGCCAGGATTCTTTCTCTCACCAGGGAATAGAGGTCATGGTTCCCTTGTCTGATTGCAAAGATGACCTGGTAGAACAAAACGTGTGTTCATCCAAAGGAGGATTACAAAAGGCATTCCACCGATGCTGTACTGCACATACGTTCCATTCATCTCAAATAAAAGAGCACGGAAAGAGGAAGATCGCAGTAGCAGGCTCCAAACCTGGGCCTCTGCACATTTCTTTGAATGTCTTAAGAGAGCCGGTGAGCATAGGTTCTATGGAGTGACAGTAACATGGCAGGGAGCTGTGAAGATTCGCAGAGGGGCAGGGGTGGTGGTGGTGGTTTGCCACCCTGCTCACACTTTTAATAAAACTGCACACGCTCTGAGAGTCAAACAAAGACCTGTAGGTTGCAGACGGAGCCACACATGTCCAGAAGGGCTAACGTTATGAGCATCTCACAGAAAATGACATGTCCTGTGTAAGCCACCTCTCTCCCAAGGACTCCTAAATGTATCCACAAGAGCTGAGCATCCACCTGGTCATATCGGGAGGCTCCTATAGCTCAACTGGCCCTCACACTGTCTGGATTTGCCCTGCTGGGCTCCATGAACAATAAACACAGCCTTAGGCACATTTAAGGCCTTCCCCGGCTCAATCAAACCAAGGTCCTTCTGCTCCAGGACTGGGTCTCCAACAGCAGTTGTTTGCCTCTGAGAAAACCACAAGCCAGACGTGAGGTCAGCAACAATCTGCTTTTCTTTACAGGCCTCTAGCACCAATGGTATGCTATCCCTAGAGCATGGGCGGACATGTTCAAGGCGTCGGGGTCATTGTTGCCCCCCTGGATCCCTGCTTCCATGGGTCACATTCCGCAGGGCACCATAAAAAAAACATTGGCAGTTTGCCATCCAAATTGGGCAACAAGCCACTACAGTGTGCTAAAAGGCTCAAATGTCACTTGCTCTCAAGCTAAAGTTGATTTCTTTAGTGCTCTGTAGTACTAAAATTGCCAATTCTTTTCCTGCCAGAACGGTGGTGGTGGTGGTGGCCACATGTTAAGAACATCAGAAGTGCCATGCCGGATCAGGCCGAGGGTCCATCTAGTCCAGCACTCTGTTTGCTCAGCGGCCAACCAGATGCCTATGGGAAACCCACAAGCAGGACATGGTGCAACAGCACCCTCCCACCCATGTTCCCCAGCAACTGGTGCACACAGGCTTACTGCCTCATTGTTCACCTTTGCCCTAGTGGTCCCATTTGGAGGTTCCAATGAGCTATGATGGCTTATAACTACCAATGGTTATGAGTCATGACGGCTCTCCACCATCTCCATATAGATTGGACTATAATTCCTGAAATCCCCCAGCCAGCTGGGAGAGGTTGTCCAACATCTTTAGCCGGTACCAAGTTGGGGAAGGCTGTTTTAGGAGCTAAAAAAACAGCAGCAATGTCTGCCTCCTTTAAAGCTGCAACTACCCCATGACAGGTGATCTGCAGGGCTATGCTTGGAATGATCCTGCACCTTTCTTGGCACGGAGTTAGCCAAGGAGAGGGGCAGGTTGGGCCTGCACGTTGCCTCCTTTAAAGCCACAATTGTTGGAATCACTTTCAAGGGGATGGTCCGCCCGAAGCTATCCAGTCCGGCCCCTCCCTGTCTGGGCATGTGCTTTTCCAAGAAACAGGGAGGAACCCAAATGTGGACGTGAAGGGTTATTTCTGCTCCTTTAGGGGCTGCAGGGCCTTCTCTGCTGTGGCACCCCAGCTGTGGAATGAGCTCCCCAGAGAGGCCTGCCTGGAATCTACATTATACTCCTCTAGATGCCAGGTGAAGACCTTTTTATTTTCACAGTGTTTGAACAGTTCTTTATTTTGATTTTTAACCTGCTGTTTGTATATTAAATCCTTATCAATTTCTGCATGGCTGCTCGGTTTTTATCCTGGTTGTGTTTTATACTGTATTTTAAATTATGTTTTTAGACTGTTGTTGTTTATATTTTGAATGGTTTTTATGGTTTTAATTTTTGAAAATGACTCAGATCTTTGGCTATGGGGCGGTATAAAAATTCAATCAGTCAGTCAGTCAGTCAGAGTGCTGTGGCCCTGCCGGAGTTTCTCATCACTGACACATCTGCTTCAATTTTCTCTTTCTTTCCCCAATACGGCAGTGGGGGATTTTAGGTGCACAAGACAAAACCGGTGCCGTCACTCTGGCAATGGCAACTCTGCATAAGGCAACCCCCTGGACTGTCAGTCTGTGGCTTCCAGCGTGTCTGGACAAGGTTCCCTCGTTTGCCCGAGTCAAGAAATCAAAGTCCTGCTGTCAGGCTTGCGAAAAGAACATGCCAATTTTGATCACCAGGCAGACAGAGTCAGACAGACAAAACATGATATTTACGGGTGCAAAGGTATGCTATCAACCTCAGAGTTCTCTCTCTCTCTCTCTCTCCTGAGGCAAAACCAGATGAAAGAAAGAAAGCACTCCTTTGCTTTTCTGAAAAACCTGGAGAGAGATAAAATGTTGGCTTTATCTGCAATGAAAAGGGATGTAATTCCCCCCTCCCCCCCAAACACTCTGAGAAGGAAAGAAAGAGATACAGGCTGCCTCTACAAGAGGCATTTAAAGCTCTTTCAAGGCGCATTAAAAAATTTACCTCTACAAGAACGGAGCGCAAATCGGGCGTAGAGGCGCGTTTTCTCTCCAATTATGCGCATTATCGAATGCACGTTAAATAGTGAGTTTTATTTTACTCCGGCCGTTAAAGCGCATTTTGACTATGAACAAGCGATTCTCCGCATTAACTACTTGTAAAGCGCATTTGAAACAACCGGTAAGGTCACCCGTTGAGTGCTCAATTACCTCCTGCATACAAGCATTTACGATAAAGCGCTTCAGCGATTATGCGCATAATCGGCTAACCAGGCGTCAAACGGAATCCATCTAGAGGGGGTCAAAGACACTTCCTTATCCTGAGTTTTTAATAAGAACTGAGGTATTACAGGAGCTGTGCCTTAAGACCAGGCACTGGGAAGCCAGACTGATCCTCAAAGGCAGCCTGTAGGAGCTGGTACGGTCTAGTCTTAGGGATCAAGCCTTGTGTGTGGATTTGAACTTGAGACATTTGAAATTACAAATCCCGGCTGAGATATGGCCGTGAGGTGGGCTTTGGGCAGGGGCTGCCAGGGCCAGGTTGCAGCAGCTGCTGCTGCTCCTCTCTCCTCCTCCTTCTCCTCCTCCGGCCAATCCTGCTGGCAAAAGGAAGTGCTGTCGTAGCCAGCTGGCCAAGCCTGCCTTTCGGAAGGGATGGCCAATGAGGGCACTGTTTCAAGCCAGAATCACAAAGCAGAGTTCCTTTTTGGTTCACAAATCCTGGCTTGTATAGAGTGAAAAGCCAGAATCCACAGTTTGGATGACATGCTAAGATCTCCATCACACCTAATCCCCCCTTGGTTTGCCTCCGTGTTTTTTACCTCTGAGGCAGAAGCGCATCAAGCTTATGATCCCTTTCACCGGAAGAGCTGCTCTTTCGCTCCTATGCTCGTTAGCTCTTCGGTTCCACTCCTAGGGCTCTTGTATCTTTAACAGTTGTATAGAAAAGGGAATTTCAGCAGGTGTCATTTGTGTGCCTGCAGCACCTGGTGAAATTCCCTTTTCATCACAACAGTTAAAGCTGCAGGAGCCCTGCCCTCTTTTGTATCTGGTTGCTCTAGTATAGCTCCTGCAGCTTTAGCCGTTGTGATGAAGAGGGAATTTCACCAGGTGCTGCATGCACAAGAATGACACCTGTAGAAATGTCCTTAAAGATACGGGAGCCCTGTCCTCCTTTCCATAGGGTTTCTGTACACTCCACCCCTCCCCTTCTCTTTCTCCTTCCAGTCAGGTCCTGGCAAATGAGCACTTCAACAAGACCGCCTTTCTCCCGGGCAAAAATGGAGCGACCTTTTAGATTCAGGCATTGTATGGTTTTTAAAAAATGCTTTCGAGCCTGGGATGCAAGGTTTGGGTTTTCTATTGAGGCTTAGAGCTGGCTGCTGGGAGAGACTGCTTTTCCCTGCCAGGACCTAATGCAGTCCATTCAAGCCCCCAGTTCCTTTAAAACTACACAGAGGCTTAGGGCGCCTTTAATGCGTCTAGGGAAAATAATCCAGACTCTTAGCGTTCTAGGAAAGGCTGGGGGAGAGACAGGGTGTCAGCAGGACAGGCACGGCCTCATGTGAGTACCGTGCTGCAAATCTGCACACCAGGCATGGCGAGAGTGCACTCAATCACTGGTGTGATGGAGCTGTTTGCCTTTTCATTTCATTGAGCTGTAGTAAAGCCAGAAATGTGAGGTTGCATCATGTTCCATACTAAGCCTCTTACCTCTCGTTCGGCATAGAAGAAAAGATCCTCATGAAGTTCTCCGTCTGTCAATGCAATGATGACGCTCGCGGTCCTATAACCTGAAGAGAGGAAAGCTGTTCCAGTAATACGTTTCAGTCGAGGGGGATAGGAATGGAAGGCAACATCAAATGGTTTATGTGAAGCAAACTGGAGGCAGCCTGTATGTTTCTTTCCCCAGAATGGTGAAGGAGGCAGAAACCTTGTGGCCCATAGTGTACACATTGATTTATTTTGTCCAGTTGCAGCATATCTAATCAAATATGTTTTGCAGCGTTTCTGTGTGTGCTGTGCATATCATAATGAAGACTCCTTTGCACAACTGGTTCCTGCATCTTTACAACCATATTCACACATTAAGTAGCAACGAACTCAAGCTTGCAACCAAGTAAACACTCGGCAAGGAATCACAGCCAACGCTGACTCTGACGGATGTAACAGTATATTACTCATTTCCCCAAGTTCTAGGGCTGTGCAAGCTTCGAGCCTCGGATATCTCAATCCGAGGCACAGAGGCCATTTTATGCTGGATCCGCCATTTTATGCTGGATCCGCCACTTTCTCACAAAGCCCTAGGCCTCCATACAGCCTACAACCCCCAGCATGCAGTGTCTGGGAGGGCTGGACTTACTGGGGCCCAGGAACAGAGGGCATCCGTGTTGTTGGCGCCCCCGTTGCCTGCTCTTTTGCACAATTGGCCTCCTTCCTGGCGCGATCTCACCCGGCATCCACACAAGATTGGCCATAGAGACACTATCGTGCCAGGTGCCAGAAAGAATGAGGCCGATTGCACCAGGAAGGAGGTCAATTGTGCCGAAGAGCGGGCAATGGCGTCGTTGAAATGGCGGATCCGCTAGAAAAAGGCCTCTGAGATCCAAACTTCGCATTTGAGGCTTGCACCGCCCTATCAAATACCTGTTTGTTTCATCTACGGTTTACATTTTAAGTGCAAACAAACAAAAACAAAACCATATATGTACATTTTAAAAAGCACGTGAAATCATCCCCAGTTGCTGCCACATGGCTCTGACGAAGGACCAAACTAAACATGGCATTAAATGGGAGTTTTCAGGGTTCCAGACAAGGGTCTTTCCCAGCTCTACCTGGAGATGCTGGGACTGAACCTGGAACCTTTGGCACACAAATCGTGTGCTCTACCACTGAGCTACAATCTGCATTTCTTCATTCCCTGCTATTTTAATACAGTAATGATGAGCAGGGTTGGGGACACGCAGAATACGGTGACATTATAACGCAAGGCTTGGGACCACCATGCCTGACGGGATGCCTCTCCCAACACGAATCTCCCCGAACACTACGCTCAACATCTAAGGTCCTCCTCCGGGTGCCTACTCCGAGGGAAGCTCGGTGGTTGGCAACAAGGGAGAGGGCTTTCTCTGTGGTGGCCCCCCAACTGTGGAACGATCTCCCCAACGAGGCCTGCCTGGCGCCAACATTGTTATCTTTTTGGTGCCAGGTCAAGACTTTCCTCTTCTCTCAGGCATTTAGCAACATCTGATGAGCCTGGGTCTGGGTTTTTTTAAAAAAAATTTTAGGCTTATACCTTTTTACGTTATTATCGTGGTTTTAAATGTATGTGTATCTTGTATGATTTTGCAGTTTTAATTTTCGTATATTGTTTTAAAGTGTTTTAATCTTATGTACACCGCCCAGAGAGCTTTGGCTATGGGGCGGTATAAAATGCAAATAATAATAATAATAATAATGCGAGTTCTATCAGGGGGAGCAGAAAGGAGTTCATAGTCTACTGTTGGATTGCTGGCTTATTTCTGGTGGCCCACCAAGCACCTGCTCATTGCTAGCATGGATCAGGTAGACCTTGGTTTGCTCCAGAAAGAATCTTCTTACGTTCCTAAGCAAGAGTTATTTATTTATTTATTTATTTATTGCATTTTTATACCGCCCTATAGCCGAAGGTCTCTGGGCGGTTCACAAAAATTAAAACCATAAAATCATTTTAAAAATATAAAACAAGCCACAATCCAAAAACAACAAATAACATACACCCAGGAACACAAGACAAACTAGTTATATTTAACTGTGAAGAGATCCTGCGCGTGCACCAGGCGGGCAGAATTCCCTTTCAGCCCAAGGGGCAAATTCCACTTAGGAGAAGCTTTCAAGGGTGCATTCCAGTGCTGGGCAGGCAAAGGGGTAGGACTGGAGGCAAAAGGAACGGGACCGAAATATCAGAAATACCAGCCTCTTTTAGCTTCAAGCTCTTACTGCCGGTAAATAAGCCTTAGGAGGCATTTCAATCTTTGAGAATGGGGAGAAAACTGCACAAATGCTGGGGCACCTCTAAATGATTGGTGGTTGGGGGGAGGGGTCACGGCTTTCTGGGGAGCCCCAGGGGGACAGATTCAGACCCTCTCATGGCCGGATTTGACACCCCAAGGCCACAAGAGGGTCTGAATTTGCATTCCTAAATTCAGAGCTTATCAGTGAGCAGTAGGGATTCCAATAAACGCAAGGTAAAGTCACACAAGACCGAAGTTAGGCCATTTCTACACCAGGCTTTTTGTCTGAATCACCCTTGGTTGGTCCCTGTGCGTTCACATGGCGCACAGGGACTCCCGGGGCAGAGGGGGGATGGGCACGGGTATTCCCCAGGATAACAGTTCCCTGGGGAAACCTGATTTTTCCTCGGTGGTCCTGGGAACTTCCCAGGACTGCACCACACGGCTCTGTGTCCATCAGGGGAGGGGGTGGCACCAGTTTTGCCACCCCCAGGAGGGCAGGGAGGGGGGCCTGATTGCGCACATTCTTTAAAAACTTACCGCAGCACACAAGTGCTTGTGCGCAAAGCTCCAGGGCCCCGGAAAAACAAAATGGCAGGCGTGATGAGCACGTCGTGCCCGAGAGGAAGCGGAACTTCCGCTTCCTCCGTGAAGAAAGAAGAGGATGATCCCCAAAACAGGTCTGTCTGGGATCGTCCTCTTGCCCTCCCTCTACACCCCGTGGTGTAGAAAGGGCCATAGCCTCCTGTGTACCAGAAATTATGGACGGGGAAGGGAAAGCTAGAGAAGGGACCCCGTTTTCTGTAGAGCTGTGCAGTTGTTCTCCTATGCAGTTTGGTCCTATCATGAACCCTGCACCTACTTGGGAGCTGGCTCCAACTATGGCAGAAGGGCTCGTAAAACAGAAGAGCCAAGTATATATTATCAGCCAGATTACAGTGTGCATCAGTCGAGAGAGCAGCTTGACTGCCAAAAAGCATTCTTACTCCCAACAAGATTGCTATCTTGATCTGGGCTCGGCCCAGGCATGTCGCCATTGCCGGCTGAAAATCGCACCACCATCACAACTCAGAACCAATTAATGCGAATTTCAATTGCTGCTGTCAGCTTTTAGCCATAAATCTGGACGACCTCTGAAGTCATGTATGACATGCTGAACTTGAGGTTTTGCTCTTCTCAATCTCAAGACTGAAGGGGGGGGAAAGCAAAACACAAACTAAAGCCCAGTAATTATCAGCCTCTTTCAAATATCTTAAATTGTCAGTGAGATTCCCTTCCCCCCTCCCCCCCAGACAAGAACATCTGCGCATTTAATTGCCTGCATTGCTGGAGAGGGTGAAAAATACTATATTCAGCTGGGGAATTCTGCTGGGCTGGGGTTCAGTTGCTTTTCAGGGGTGTTGGAGAAAGCAGCTTTGAGAGGTACTCTTGATTCTGCAATTGAACAATCAGAATGGATATATTCAAAACAGAGTGAAGGCAATGCTCCTCTTTATGAATTCACCTCCACCTCGTACGACTAATTGCATGGAACAGGAAGCTAACGGGGAAAGGGAGCTATTGTCCTGTGCTTACAGAGATGTGTCCAAAGTTAGTCCTATTTAGAGTAGACCCACTGAGATGAATGGGAGGTAAGTTAGACTAACATTAGGTACAACCCCGGGCCAAACCCTTGTACAAAAAGATTGAAAGAGTAATTTAGTAGGGAAGTTACAGATTTTGGAAAAGAACACTGGGAACAAACAGATAACGGATAAAGGTAATGTCATGTACACCGCCCTGAACTCCTTGAGGGACATGTGTTCGACTAATAGATTTACTTGGGTAAATGTCCATTGACTCATCTACATCAAGACAAAAGGATGAACCCAGGAGCACAGAAGAGCTGTTGCACATCTGATGGGCCCCCTCCACAAGAATGCGCCTTTGCGCCTGGTTCCGCGATTATGCGCATTATCGCGGAGGCGCATTTACTCACAATCCCTCTGCACGGGAGGCGGCGGGAAGCGGCGAAGCGCATTAAAAGATGCCCAAAAAGCGCTTTCCAGGTAGTTAATGCGCATAATCGCTTGTTCACACAGCGAAAATGCGCTTTAACGGCCGGAGCAAAATAAAAGTCGCTATTTAACGCGCGTTCGAAAATGCGCATTATCGGGGAGATAACGCGCCTGTACGCCCGTTTTGCGCTCCGCTCGTGTGTAGGTAAAATTTATAATGAGCCTTCAAGGCTCATTAAACGCCCCGTGTGGAGGAGGCCATGGTTTCCCTACAAAGATGACCTATTACGATCCCTGGCCCTAATGCAGACATAACTCTAAAGCAAAGTTTGCTGCTTCAACACTGATTAAGATCCCAAGCATACACAATGAAATCATAGTTTCAAAGTGCTAGTATTAACATTCAAAGTCCTAAATGGCTTGGGGTCAGGTTATCTGAAGGAACTCCTCCTCCCATATGTACCTGCCCAAGCCCTAAGATCATCCTCAGGGGTCCTTCTCCGTGATTCCCTGCCAAAGGAAGTGAGGCAGGTGGCTACCTGGAGGAGGGCCTTCTTTGCTGTGGCACCACAGCTACGGAATGAGCTCCCTAGAGAGCTTTGCCTGGCATCTACATTATACTCTTTGAGATGCCAGGTGAAGACCTTTTTATTTTCACAGTGGTTTAAGAGGTTATCAGTTTAATTTTTTACTTTGCGGTTTAAAATTTGTATTTTAAATCTGTATTAATTTCTGCATGGCTGCTTGGTTTTATCCTGCTTGTGCTTTTATACTGTATTTTTATGCAATGTTTTGATACTGCTGTTGTTTCATATTTTGAATAGTCGTTTTTGTAAACTGCCCAGAGAGCAATAAATAAATGAATAGTTTAAGATGCCAAGCTAAGTCCAGTCCCACCAGGGCATCTATAGAGATAGAGCACCAAGACCAGCATGTATCATGCTAGGAGAACGGTGGGAGAGACGCAATGTTTCACCATGGCTGATGCCAGCCATGGGGACTGTCTTGACGATGGCGCATTGGCACCGCAAGCCCCCGAAGCCCCACAGTTTCGCTCCTGCAGGGTTGTGCCATGTTATCCCCATGCCAAAGAGCAAATGCAGGGTTTATATGGATCATGGGGGAGGGGGGAGCCGCCACTGCTGCTGCCTGTTCCTCCCTGACTTCCCCCCATTACCTTGTGGGGATTTAAGCCAAGGGAAGGGAGAACTTCCCCTCCAGCAAAAGGGAGACTCTTCTCCTCACCCGGAGGCAGTACAGGGGTATTCTGGCAACCTTATGACACGCCGGCTCACTGGTACGCCTCCTCCCACCTGCCCGGGTGGATGCCAACCAATCAGGGGTCACCATCCATTCGGCCATGCCCTTGCTGCAACCCTAGAGCATGGCAACAGATGGCCCTGGGATCCCTGTGCAGGGGCTTCTGCATCATCTAATCAACCCACATCACCGTGCACCCACCCCGGGTTTGTGGCTCCGATTAGCTATGGTTTAGATCAGGAGTGGAGGAGTGCCGTTTTACACTGTAATCCAATCTGGCCCATAGTCTCTTCCTGCCCCCTTCGCCTCACTAGTAGCTTCCAATGGAGAAAGTTCCCCAGAGGGAGATTAATTACTTCTTCCTCTCATAATTCTGTTCTTTTTCATACTGAAAGAGCACATCTAAGACAATGGACTCAGGCACTGAGTCCTCCAAGTAAGCCCTGTTCAGCAAAGGTCCCTGGCATCTTCAATTAAAAGTTTATTACTCCTGTGTTCAGGTTACTTTGTTACTTCTTTTTGATTCCAGCTAGGGGAGGTGTAGTGATAAATACCCTGTTCATTGCCCCTTGAATTGCCCCAACATCAGTTTCTGTTCACTCATGAAGGGGGCTTTAATTACTTATTACTGAAAGAGCGCTGTAACACATCAAAGTCAAGACACGGATTGTGGACAAAGGCCTAGATCCGGAGAAGCATGTCATCCGATCTCCATACACAGAGGCGTTTCTTCCTTTCGTGCCCAGTGAATACCAGACCACCACAGAGGTTGTCTGTGATGTGGAGACAGGGAGCAGCTGTTGACCGATGAAATGAAAACAAAAGCAACTACCATTTACTGATCCATAAACTTTTTCTTACCTTGAACATTTTCATGGTAAATTTGTTCACTCGCCTGAAAAAAAAGCCCAAAGAGGGATGTTAGTGATGCAGAGATATTTAGAAACTGCTGCTCCAAATGTCCGACCATGCTTGAAAACGACTATATTTTGAAGCCACTGTTGGGAGCTCTTCAGGCACGACCCGCCAACTGCCCACCCACGGCGAGTGCAGGAGAAAACATCACACGTGTGTGCTTTGTTCTTATTTACCCTTTCAAATCCTTCATGCATGTAAGTGTCTCCTCCTGGCAGGACTTTCTGAAGCTCCTCTAAGCCTTGACGGATCTGCTCCCTACAATGGAAGAACACATGGGCTTGCGTCAGGGAAAACCAGCTTGCAATGAATATGTTTGGTATGAAGAGATTTCAGCTCTTGGTTTTCCAAATTATACCTGAAATGAAGTTTCATGCAAACCAAACTGGAGGCCAAAACAGACGTTCCTTAGAATGCAATCCTATGCAAGTTTAGATGGAAAAAGGGCCTGCAACTCCCAGCTGGCCCTCCCTGGTGCATCCTGATCCTCCTCTGTGTAACAACCTTTCAAGTATTTGAAGAGTGCTATCATGTCTCCCCTCAGTCTTCTCTTTTCCAGGCTAAACATGCCCAGTTCTTTCAGTCTCTCCTCATAGGGCTTTGTTTCCAGACCCCTGATCATCCTCGTTGCCCTCCTCTGAACCTTCTCCAGCTTGTCTGCATCCTTCTTGAAGTGGGGTGCCCAGAACTGGACACAATACTCAAGATGCCAGTGCCGAATAGAGGGCGAATAGAGGGGAACCAGTACCTCGGAAGCTATACTTCTATTAATGCAGTCCAAAATGACTTGAAATCACTTTAATATGTTTTAAACTAGTTCTTCATGATAAATCATGTTTTATGTGACAGGTATTAACTACAGGGTTAAAGAAGTGATTTTATGATGAAGTTATAGATATGGTGGAGGGATTGGTCTATTTTTGATCCAGATCCGCTTCATGTTTGAGTATGTTTCATTTCTGCATTAATCTGTGATATAGTAAAAAAAATCTGCACAAAAATATTTAAATACATATTTTTGAAATTTTCTCACAAAATACATGTTTTAAATTAATTTTATACCAAAATATGCATAATTATTATTTCAGAATTTCAATGTGATTTTCAAACTATATTCATATAATAGGTACAGAGGCTCTGGTTTTGTTTCAGATCATATATATCTTTTGCCTTTTTAAAAAATAAGGATTTTATACGTATTTCTGTATGTTTTTTGAGCTAAGAGTTGCATCACACAATTTGGAAAAGTGTGAGGAATGTGCAGATGAACTTAGTTCACTTGGAAATGTGGACCAAACAAATCTCTCAAGTATCCCTAATAGCCTGGACAGAGTATTTACAATCATAAATATGAAGCCATTTCCTGGCTTGAAGACAACTAGAGGGGACGGTTTTCCCCTCCTAATTTCTGCTTGGAGTGAAAATTAAACTAATTAGGCAAACAGATATAACAACGGTTATTAGCCATGATAGTTAAATAGAACCACCATGTACAGGGAATTCTACTTCTGAATATCAGTTGGTAGGGACAAACAACAGGTAAGGATATTGCTGCTTGGGACTTTCTGGAGTCATCTGGCTGGGCACTACTGGAAATGGAATGGTATGCTTCATGGGCTGTCTTCTGGGATGATGGGAGTTGTAGTCTGGCACATATAGAGTGTGCCAAGTTGGGAGAATCTGCTTTAAGTTTTATGTTGCTGGATTGCTGAAAAAAGTGCAGGAGGAGGGCAAGAAATAGAGAAGTGGGAACCCCAAGTCCAACCATATTTTCAAGCAAATGTTTACGCCCTTCCTGGCACGTCTTTCTCCATTATCAACGGTAAACGATATGAACGGAGTGGCAGACCATTGAGCTGATTTGGAGACTGGTGTAGCTTAATCTCCAGGCTCCTGATTCTTTGACACTCCCCCTCTTCCATCCAAACCAATGTCAAAATCAATGAGTTCATGGGAAAGACTTTTAAAAGTCCAGGATAACCATTTTAATCTTTTTACAATCCAGGCACACTGACAGATTAAAAACAGGCGGAACAGGGCGGGCTCTATTGTGCTTTCACTCAGCTGTGAAAAACGTCTGCTGAGAGCCAAGTAGAGTTCAGAAGGTCTTGAAGACCCAGATAAGGCCTTTCTGGTGCGCAGACTATCTCTGAATGAACTCATTCTGCCGCTATCTCCATGAGAACTAGATTGCCATTCAAACCTCCACCACATGTGTGGGCCTCCCGCAAAATCGAGTGGACAGAGTTGCCAGCAGAAATTTGTTGACAAGCTCTCATTTCCTTGAATTCCCAATTAGCGCAAAGCTATTTTACTTTCCAGGGATGGAAATTCCCAAAATAACTGCACTACATGTCTCAATTATTCATTATTCAGTGACTAACCCCATTATCTTAAAGACAAAAGCAGGGCAGCTAAACAAATTTTAGGGGGTTAGGGAACCCTGGCCATTATGACTTAGGAGCATAATAATATTTTATTGAAAATATTTATAGCCTGCCTTTCTAGTGCAAATAGCAGCACCTAGTCTATCTTACAATCAATGTAATTAAAACCACCATACGACAAAGCATAAACTAAAATGAGCTGAACTAAGCCATTTAGGAGAGCAAAATCCAAAACTCAATCAAGCCCAGAGGCTCATTAAAATAAGATTTACCCAGCATTAAAATGCCAAATCATATAATTTAATACCAGAAATAACCAGAATAACCAGAAATAATCAATACCAATGCCAGAAAAAAACAAATATATTTTGCTCAGACGTCTTCTTCAGTCGTCTAGTATGTGAAAAGGTATATAGAAAGACATACACATCTCAGTCTAGTGTATTCACGTGCAATTATAAAAACATAAAAAACCCTATTCCCTAAATATAGGACAAAAACATACAAATATGGTTGAAACGCATTTGGTTATTTCTGCTATTGAATGATATGATTGTACCCTTTCATTTTGTTCTCTTCTACTGCTTGATGACCGAATGTTTGTAGCCTGTATAGATAAAGTTAAGTTATTAGGGCATTTTGGATATTATTCACCTTCACCAGTTTTCTTACCCCAATTGTTTTATTGCTTCAAAAGTAACATTCAGCATGCAGGTGCCAATGGCAGCCTGCCCCAAACAGGCGTTCTCCAGAATCCCCCAGCCAGACTCTGGGAGTTAATAATAACAATAATAATATCTTTATTTGTATCCCACCTTTTGCTCAAAACTGGACCTCAAGGCAGCTTTACAAAATAAAAACATATACAGTTAAAAGCTATAAAAACATACAAAAGTTAAAAATATAATTAAACAGATTTCAATATTAAAACATTCCCACATTTAAAATACATATTAAAATTAAAAAATCTTAACATAAATGGAGGTCCACATTATTCACCAAAGGCCTGCTAGAATAAGAAAGTATTTGCCTGCCTCCAAAAACATATAAAGGAGGGAGCAAGTCTAGCTTCCCTGGGAAGGGAGTTCCAGATCCTTGGAGCAGCCACCGAGAAGGCCCTTTCCTGCATACCCATCAGGCGTACCTGGGATGTTGGTGGGACTGAGAGAAAGGCCTCCCCAGAAGATCTTAGAGCACAGGCAGGCTCATATGGGAGAATACAGTCTTTCAGATAACCTGGACCTAAGCCGTATAGGGCTTTATGGATGGTAACCAGTTGTAGTCCAACACATCTGGAGGGCACCCAGTTGGGGCAGGCTGGCCTACAGCAGGTGAAGCCCTCACCTTCTCCATTCCTGCTTACCTGTCTTCAGTAAGTGTCATTAGAGTTGTGCCTCTAGTTGAGAAAACAATGAAGGACATCCTCAGCTGGGGGCTGCAGAAAGAGGAATAACCCAGGAGTTACAAACCACGTATATCGCTGGAGTTCTCTGCACCTGAGTATTGGCAGCTGAGCATGAGGACCGCTGGACTCCACTGAAAAGCACTGAAGTGAAGCAGAGAGATCCGGGGGTTCTTACTGTGGCATTAGGTTTGTGACTGGCTCATTGGTGCAGGCAAGTTTCCAGTGAGGAGCAGGCCTGTTCCAGTGTTTGTCCTTCCATCTCCCATCTCTGGTCCACCACCACCACCACCACCACCCACCCCCAGTCAACTCTCCCCTCCCTTAGGATGCTCTGTACTGCAGGCTGCTTTTCCTAATGCTTCTTTTGGAAAACTTTGGCTGGATTCAGACGACACAATAACCCACAATGGGTTAAATCAGCCATTATGGTTTATTTAACCCATTGTGAGTTATCATGTGGTGTAGCAGGGTTAACCCACGGTGGCTTATTTGGCTGAAATAAGACGCTCTGATACTCAGTGCATCACTTTGGGCTCAACTCTACGGCTCCAGGGGCCATAAACCCCCCATACCTGTTGGGTCAAAGACAATAGCCCACCCTTCCCCAACCCAGCACCCTCCAGATGCGGTAGACTACCGATCTCATCATCCACAGCCAGCATGGCCAATGGTAAGGAATGCTGGAAGCTGTTGTCCAGCACATCTGGAGGGCTCCAGTTGGGCAAGGCTGAAGTGACCCCCATGCAAAACCTCTAGTCCAAAACAAGGAAGTCCCCCATGGAGGCATTGGATTTATTGGGACAACTGGCTTTGTCCAGATTGTTCCACAAAAGTGTAGAGATTATTTTAATATGGGTAGAGTCAGACAGAAGTGGTCACGCTACATAACAGCACAACATCTTTTACAGCGAATCTTATACATGTCTACCTAGAAGTAATTCCCACTGAGTTTCATGGGGCTTCCTCCCAGGTGTATGATATAGGTAGTGAGTTTTTGTTGATCCACATAGCGCTAGAAACAGAAATCTTATTTTCTGTGCGCAGCTTTCCCATATGTGCGAAAGTAGAACTGCAGCTTGAAACTTCTCCCTAGGCAGTAAGGTGGTTTGACTGGGCCAACCCATCCTTGCTCACCATTGGCACTCCTGGACAGGAAGGGCTATAAAAGGCTTCCTGATTGCCAGGGACCTTGCCTGGGCAGCAATGGCTTTCCTGGTTCTGGTGGGGTGCTTGGCTCTGAATGTTGGCTTCTTGGGCATGACGGTTTCACTGCCCCACTGACACTGGCGCCACCAGCCTCCACTGATTTCTATGTTACAGCATTGAACTCATTTCATTCCACGTGTCCAGGGAGCCCTGGAAATGATGGTTCCACAGAGTGGGCTATTGTGGCCATAGTGAAGGTATCTTTAAGAAATTCTCAACACCTCACCAAACAGGCATGACTGCTAAATTGGGCCCCCTCCACAAGGATGCGCTTTTGTGCCCGGTTCGGGGATTATGCGCATTATCGCGGAGGCGCATTTACTCCTAATCCCTCTGCACGGGAGGCGGCGAGAGGCGGCGAAGTGCATTAATGGATGTCCAAAAAGCGCTTTACAAGAAGTTAACGCGCATAATCGCTTGTTCACATGGCGAAAATGCGCTTTAACGGCCGGAGCAAAATAAAAGTCGCTATTTAACGCGCATTCGATAATGCGCATAATCCGGGAGATAACGCGCCCCTACGCCCGTTTTGCGCTCCGCTGGTGTGGAGGTAAAATTTATAATGAGCCTTCAAAGAGCATTAAACCTCTCTTGTGGAGGTAGCCTTGGTGTTCGAGTCAAAAACGTTTGCGGTTTAGGGCTAGAAACATAACCAGAAGGCTTGAGCATTAAAAGAAAAAAAGTTGCACCCAATAAAAGTATTGAATAAAAGGTAGGGGCAGATACCACCATCACCACGCCTCCTAGGATTCCTTGCTCTTGAAAATTGTGGGGGAAGAGAGAAAGAAAGAAAACTGTTTTGGATTTCTAGGAAATGATGTTCCCTTCCTTGAATTAAAAGAATCCAACACAAGACAGCAAAACAGGCTCAAAACAAAAACAAGCTTGTCTCCCCCCCCCCCCCAATAATACTGAGAATTGCTCAATAGGTTCGTCTTAGCTGAGATGCCACTGAGAATGAGAAGGACTTTGTGAAATGTGCTCAATTCTCATTTAGTGTGATTCATGATGAGACATGGAGACCACAGTGTAATGCAGGCATTTATTTAACCCGATCCTATGTGTATTCAAAGGTACCTGGGAGCAAGAGCCACTGAACATAGTAGAAGTTCCTTCTGAGTAAATAGGCATACTCTAAGAGTCCACGTATAGTTAAGCCCATTGAAACCAATCTCTCATCCTTTGCTTCTGATATCAACCGGCCATCATTTCTTACCTTATAAATTTGTGAGCCAGATGTTCTACAAAGTAATAGATTTCACTCCAGTGGTGCAGGACACTTCCTGATCTGGAAAAAATAATAATTCCAGGGAATATTGGTTTAATTATAGAAACATTTAGATTGCTGCTGCATGATTACACTTTGGTTCATCTGGACATCTGTGTAGCTCATCAAGTTCGGAGCTGATCTGCTGCGAAAAATGCCTTTCAGATTCGCTGGAGGATTAGGAGACGAAGGGTCCATATTTCATGCCTGGCTTTGAAAGGCACATGATGATGATTTATGCTACAGGTAAGCCCTTGGGACTCTTCCTTGACAAGAATCTATAACAGCTGCGCTGGACTTTTAACACGACGCTGTAGGAGTAAAGCAAGGCCTGGCTCGCATCTAACTATGATGGATCAAGCCGATAATCTGCAACTTTTAAAAAAGGAAGGCAGATTCCTAAACAGTTTGTGGCGGCGCTCTTAGTAAAAGCTTGCAATGCCTAGCATTTTGTAAAGTGCCTTTCTGAGTATTCAGATCACTTCACCTATGTCTGGGGTAGCTAGCCACTTCTGAACTGTCAGAAAAGAGGAAATGCATCATCCAAAATAGAGCACAAAAGAGGCTACTAATTGCATAAAGTGTGCATATCCAAATGTCTATGTATAGATGCAAATTTAGAAATAACTATTATGATTTAAATAAAAATACAGCGCTTCTCACCATATTATTATTATTATTATTATTATTATTATTATTATTATTTATTACATTTATATACCGCCCCATAGCCAAAGCTCTCTGGGCGGTTTACAAAAACTAAAAGATTGACCATTAAAAAGTCAATATACAAAATTTAAAACCATAAAACATAAAACAGCTGATATTTAAAACATTTTAAACTTTTAAGCCTGGCCACCAAGTCAGTAGCGGGGAAGACTGTGACCAGGTGAGCTACGTGCCGTGCTCTGCAGTTGTCCGGGTGCTCAATATTGATGGGAAGCAGTTCTTGCAGCTCTTTATCTTTAAACAAGAATTGAATGGAGGATGGTCTTTCAAATAGGGAACAGTCCTCTGGCAGCCTAGCAAATAGAGGACTGACCTCGGTAAAATAGGACATATATACACCCTTCCATCATTAATCTAATATTTACACATATGGAACCCCAAGGACCTGCTAATAATCATAATGAATATGAAGACAACAATGAAACTAGAGATCAATATAACCAGTGTACAAAGTGAGAGAAAAATGGGCCGGACGTGAGGATGTCCGCCTGAAAAGGAATTGGATGGTGTTACCCACACCATTTCAAGCACAGAATGTAAGAGAAATAGATAGAAAAGAGAGCCAATGAAGGCCAATGAAGCGTTGATCATCACCTTTAAAGCCCTACATACCTGCGGGATCGCCTTCTCCCATACAATCCGCCCCGCACACTCAGGTCCTCTGGGAAGAATTTACTCCAGTCAGCAAAAACTAGACTGACAACCGTTACCCAGAGGGGACCTTCTCTTCCGCCGCTCCCAGACTGTGGAATGGCCTGCCGGGGAAGATTCGTCAACTTAACAGTCTCTCTGACTTTAAGAAAGCCATAAAGACTGATCTCGTCCGGCAGGCCTACCTAGTTGAATTTTAAGAGTTGTATTGTTATTTTAATAATGTATTAGTTTTATATGTTTTAAATCAGTTTTATGTATTTTATATTATTTGCATTTAATGTTGTTCCCTGCCTTGATCCACAGGGAAAGGCGGGTAAGATATAAATATATTATTATTATTATTATTATTATTATTATTATTATTATTAACATTCCACTGGCAGAATGAAGCAAGCAATTCACTATTTGCATTCTTAACTCTTATCCCGGGACACGTCTATACTCTACTGCTTTGCATCCTGATTTCCCCAAACCCCGCAGCATCACTGCTGACAAGCAGCACTGATATGTTTAAATGGCAGGATTCAGTAGGGTGACCCTATGGAAAGGAGGACAGGACTTCTGTATCTTTTAACAGTTGTACTGAAAGGGGAATTTCAGCAGGTGTCATTTGTAGGCATGCAGCACCTGGTGAAATTCCCTCTTCATCACAACAGTTAAAGTGGCAGGAGCTATACTAGAGTGACTAGATACAAAGAGGATTAAAATCTTGCCTTCCAATAATGAGTTCTTGCTTTTGAATAATTAATAAAAGGTTCCCAATTCACAAAGCAAAAAAACAACAGGATTGTTTTCCTTTTTTTAACCTAATAAAACCAGTCAGTTTGGCCAGTACTGCAGTATTATGAAATCTATTTTTTGACTCATCCATCCATCCAAGGTACTTTATCTAATCTCCAGTATTTGGAGTTTACTTGCAACACACAATTTATACGGAAGCAACTGTGTAGGCGGACCTACTAAGTCCTTTGCATAGGTTAACAAACAAATCACAGGATCAAACCGTGGTTTGCTATCTTGATTTGGAGGGCTTGTGCAAACTACAAACCAGTTTAGACAAGACAACAAACTGTTCAACCGGGGGTAAGAAGTAATGTATTAAGACATGTGAACAAGGTGTCATGTCCCTCCGGCATAGATAATATAGGGGTGAGCTTACCTGCTCAACTTGCAGCTCACCCAGGCCTTGACTGCCAAGCAATGACTCCAAAGCTTCTTGTACTGTAGTTTTATTATTAAAATACTTGCATGAAGCCATACATCAAACTGCTTGCTCCTAAGCTCGCACACAGGAAAAGCATAAACCAGCTGCCCCACCCAGACTTCCAGTGAGAGCAAGGGACTCACAGCTGCAGACCTCTTAAAGACGGACAGCTGCACCTTCTTAAAGACGCACATACACAGATCACACAAGGGAAGGAAGAAAGGGGGAGGATGAGACAGGAGCACTTGAGTCCCTGGATTATTCCTAATGCTGCAAACCCTTCTACTAGTGCTGAGTGGTAAATGGCCCAGCCCACATTTACAGCCCTATTTTGAGGCCATGAAAGGAGACAGAGGACAGCATCTCAGTGGAAGCTGGTGGCTCCGATGTCAGTGAAGGATTTTGTGAAACCCTAAGCAAAGTTCAACTTGTGAGATAGAATCATAGAATAGTAGAGTTTGAAGGGGCCTATAAGGCCATTGAGTCCAACCCCCTGCTCAATACATGAATCCACCTTAAAGCATACCTGACAGATACCAGCTGCATCTTGAAAGCTTCTAGTGTGGGAGAGCCCACCACCTCCCTAGGTCATGGGTTCCATTGTCGTACTGCTCTAACAGTCAGGAAATTTTTCCTGATGTTCAGCCGAAATCTGGCTCCCTGTAATTTGAGCCCATTATTCCGCATCCTGCACTCTGGGATGATCGAGAAGAGATCCTGGCCCTCCTCTGTGTGGCAACCTTTCAAGTATTTGAAGAGTGCTCCCACATCTTCCCTCAATCTTCTCTTCTCCAGGCTAAACATGCCCAGTTCCTCATAGGGCTTTGTTTCCAGACCCCTGATCATCCTGGTTGTTTCTGTTTTGGCTAAGGGTTTATTGGCACATGCACATCACTGTGATAAGTCGTCACTGGATGACTTACAACCCAGAATGGGGGTGCAGTTTGGAAATGGGGTGCATGTATGTGTGAATAAACTCCCCCCCACACACACACACACAGTTTATTTGGAAATCTCTTACCCATTACAAGCCAAGCTCAGTGGAGGCTGGTGATTCTGATGTCAATGGGGTGATGAATCTGCTCTGAGTTTCAGTCAGAACCAATCACCACACCTTGGACTGTTTCTTTCGAGTTCTGACCAGAATCTGGAGCAGATTCATTGCCCTCTGCCTCCATTGGGGCATCTGTAATTTGGGGGGGGGGATTTATGAGGGAAAACAGCAATTGCAGCCGCTCGCCCCCTCTTCTCATTTTTAAGGCAGAGCCAGGGTTGTGTTGTGGTTAGATCATTGCATTGGAACTCAGGAGATCCAGGTTCTAGAGTCGCTTGGCCAGGAAGCTCCTGGCTGACTTTGGGCCAATTATGGATTCGCAGCCTAAACTACCTCACAGGGTCGTTGCAAGGATAAAATAGAGAGGAGGAGGAGTGGGGGGGGAGGACCATGTAAGCTGCCAGAAGAAGGAAAAGTTGGGCCTTGAAATTGGCCCAGCACCTGGACAACAGACTGAGCAAGGCACACACCTCACCTGGTCATAGTTTTCCATAATATGGTGAGATGTGCTGTATTTCAATTTAAGTTAGAATGATGGTTTCTACATTTGTATCTATAAATTAGAATAATAGTTTCTACATTTGTATCTATACACGTGCAAATTGATGTCCTCTTTTGTTCTCTTTTTGGGTGATGCATGTCCTCTTTACTTAGTGATTAACAAATGACCGCCCTATCATTTGAAAACATGGCAACCCGGATGGCACTGTGGTGCGCCATTGTTCCAAAGAGGGCGCCAAGGGGAAATGGCCAGTGGGGACTGGTGGCTCTGATGTCGGTGAGGCGGTGAATCCACTCTGCACCTTGTTGAGCTTCTTGAGAGTTCTGACTGGTTCTGATTGAACCCCAGAGTGGATTCACCGCCCCACTGACCTTTAAAGCACTACATGGTTTGGGTCCAGGTGACCTGCGGGATCGCCTTCTCCCATACAATCTGCCCCACACACTCAGGTCCTCTGGGAAGAATTTACTTCAATCAGCGAAAACTAGGCTGACAATCATTACCCAGAGGACCTTCTTCTTTTCTGCCGCTCCCAGACTGTGGAATGGCCTGCCAGAGGAGATTCGTCAACTTAACAGTCTCTCTGACTTTAAGAAAGCCATAAAGACCAATGTCTTCTGGCAGGCCTACCCAGTAGAATTCGAAGAGTTTTATTGTTATTTTAATAATGTATTAGTTTTATATGTTTTTAATCTGTTTTATGTATTTTATATCTGTATTTAATGTTGTTCTCTGCCTCGATCCAGAGGGAGAGGCAGGTAAGAAATTATTATTATTATTATTATTATTATTATTATTATTATTATTTGAGTCACCAGCCTCCACTGGAAATGGTGGCTTCTGGACTGCTGTTAGGAATCCCACTGCTGCTTGTGGTGAGGACCAAATGATGCTTAAAGCTCTGGGGGGGGGGTTGATGCTGCTGCTCCCCCCCCGTATGCTTCCTGACCCCCAACTGTCAAGATTCCCTTCCCTGCAAAGTTCTTAATTTTCTGCTTTCCTATGGCCCGACACCCCTTCCCAATTTTTCTACGCAAAGTTCCATATGAAAGGTACATTCAGTTCAGCGTTGGAGTGGAAAATGTAAAGTGTGGTTAAATCGGCGAGACGTCCCTGTGTATTATCGTGAAGTGTTATAAACATGGATAGCTGAGGCAACACAGAGACAAAGCTACCAATTGTATTCATCGTCAGACAGCAGAATGCCCAGCCTGCAAGAGGTTTAAAAACCTTTTCTTCCCTCCTCTCAGACAGCTGGTTCTTGGACAGCTGGATATGGGGCACTGGAAAATACAGGCCAGCGGTTTGATCCTGGCCTGCAGAACCCATCGCGCTAGAGATCTCTCAAGAAGGTTCCACATTTTCCCCCTTTGCCGTGAAGCAGCTACGAAAAAGAAGCAGTTGCAGCACTTAAAGAACATTGATTTTCCACGTCTTAGAGAAGTTATGCATATGTTTTAAATGCCAACGGTCACTATTCCCTGCTGCCATGCTCTGCTGTCGCAACTTGGGGCTCCGCTGGACGAAGGCTGTGCGTTTTTGGCGGTTTGGGAGCAGCCCTTCTCAGTTACACACCACTTTTCAAATTCGCCACATAAGTACATCTTCAGCCTTTTTTTCTCCCCTTGGAACAAGAACCCCAAACATCTAAAATTACAGCTCTTTTTTCCATGAGACCTTCCCACACATCTCTTCACACAGAAAAGCGCTTCCACCACTCCGTTGAATGCCAGCAAACAAACAAAAACCTTGCTTCTCGTGAAAGAGGACGCCTTCTTTCCTTTCTAGATGCACTAGAGGTTTAAAGAACCAAACTAGATGTTGGGGGTGGGGAGGTTGCCTAGCTCAGGACCCCCACCCCACCCAAAGCCAAAAGGTCTCCACAGCCAAAGGCCTCAAAAGTCAAAGGATGATACAGGAGCTTGAATTTACAGCCCAATTATGCATTTCCTTACCAGGAACAAAGAGTGGAAGTCGAAGAGAAACAGAGAGCTCCATCACGCCAGCGATTGAGTGTACTCTCGCCCTGCCTGGTGTGCGGATTTGCAGCACGATACTCACATGACACCGTGCCTGTCCTGCTGACACCCCGCCTCTTCCCCAGCCTTTCCGAGAACGCTAAAAGTCTGGATTATTTTCCCTAAACACAGTAAATGCGCCCTAAACCTGCATGTAGTTTTAAAGGAACTGGGGGCTTGAATGGATTGCATCAGGTCCTGGCAGGGAAAAGCGATCTCTCCCAGCAGCCGGCTCCAAGCCTCAATAGAAAACCCAAACTTCGCATCCTGGGCTCGAAAGCGTTTTTTAAAATCATACAATGCCTGAATCTCTGCAGAGACAGGATTGTACTCCCTCAATGCCCTCAAAGATCCAGATTAAAGGTTGTTCTATTTTTGCCTGGGAGAAAGGTGGTCTGGTTGAAGTGCTCATCTGACAGGACCTGACTGGAGGAAGAAAGAGAAGGGGAGGGGTGGGGTGGGGTGGAGTGGAACAGCGAAGGAGCGAAGGAGCGAAGGAGCGAAAGAGCAGCTCTTTAGGTGAAAGGGATTATAATCTTGACATGCTTTTTCCTCAGGTAAAAAAATGCAGTGGCAAACCAGGGGGTGGGGATTAGGTGTAATGGAGGTCTAAATGGGGCAGGGACCTGGTTTCCCTGCAATGACACTACACAGTCATGAATCTTTGCGTCCAGGGACATTGTACAGAAGAAAATGACAGCTGCTCCCATGATGAGAGAAGCACTTTGTAGTAAATTGAAATAGCTTGTACCTTTTGAAAAGTTTCAGTAAAGAAGAAATAATAGAGAAAAGGCCCTGAGTTTTAAGTAAAAAACATAAGAACGTAAGAAAAGCCCTGCTGGATCAGATCAACAGTCTATCTAGTCCAGCACTCTGTTTATGCGGTGGCCAACTAGTTGTCGACCAGGAAACCAGAAGCAGGACATGGGTACAACAGCACCGTTCTGCCCATGTTCCCCAGCCACTGGTGTACATAGGCTTACTGTCTCTGACACTGGAGGTTGCATGTAGCCATCAGGATTAGTAGCCATTGATAAGCCTTCTCTTCCAGGAAATTATCCATCCCATTTTGAAGCCATCTAAATTAATAGCCACCTCTACATCTTGTGGTAGCGAATTCCATAGTTTAACTATGCGCTTTGTGAGGAAGTATGTCCTTTCATCTGTCTTGAATCTCCCACCAATCTGCTTCATGGGATGTGACCCTATTGGGCTCTAGTATTGTGAGAGATGGAGGAAAATGTCTTCACATTCTCCTCACCAGGAACAATTTTGTACGCCTCTAAGTAAGTTTAATAAATAACCCACACACCCAAAGGTCAAATGGCTGTCTCCCCTGGCTATTTGATTCCCAAAATGTTGCCTTACCTCTGTTGGAAACAGGTGAGGCAGGTTTGCATGGTCCTACAATGTTCGTTTTTATCTAGAGATTTCTGCATGCTAAGATACAAACTGAGTGTACATGCATGGATGAGTCTAAATCGTGTGGAGATGGGGTGAGGGTTAACAGCCCCTCCCTGCCCACCAAAGGAAAGGAAATGAGGCAATATGAGAAGAAGATGAATGAAATGACATGAATCTAAAGGAAACTCAATACAAGCATTCATTCATTATAAACTTCACAGAATAGAGGCTGCCCTATTCATTTTGGCCCCTCAGCTAACAAAAGCGGACTTCGAATAGTAATGGACTCGTAAATGTCATTAGTGTGGTACAGAAAATGGAAGAGAGCCTTTCAGAAAGAAAAGTCACTACACTGTCTGTCATTGGAGTATTTGCATTCGATTCAGAGAAGTGGGAAAGGCAGGCAAACGGACATTCCAACTCCTGTTTAAGCATCCCTTGTGAAAACATCCGTAACGTGCAGCTGCATTGCAATGGCTGTGCCTCATGAAAGGGACCTTGCTGCTACAACCATCTTTTGTTCTGCATTCCTCAAGGTGGGGAAACGAAATGTGAATCAGATTACAAACCTTCATTCCAAAAGACTACGTGGTGTTTGGTTCTGGATTTGAACCAGTGAAATGGGCCTATCAATGCCCATCAGCTTGGATTTCTGAGGATAGTCACCTGTTCCAAAACATTATATGGAACTAGGTCAGGAAGCCAGTGTAGGGATTAGAAATCCATCCGTTTTGGTTTCTCCCACATTTGGATTTCTAAAATCTCAAGTTCTTTCTCTCCCAAATATGCGAATTTCGGTCAACCATTTGGTTCCCTTGCAAACACAGGACACAGGGAAGAATTGAATTTAATAAAAGCTTTAGCTTAACTAAATGTGTGCAGAGAGTTTTAAACGCTATTTTGTTAAATTTAACAGCTAGAGGCTGCTTTTCTGAGCAATAACTAAATTTTGACTGGATTACTTTAACTGTAGGGGTCTTTTAATCCCTTCATGGTTTGTTTACAGGTCATATGTTACCGGCATATCAATGTACTTTGGCCTGCATCTGTGTTTATAAAGGTGTGAGGAGACTTGTTCATATTTCATTTTGCGCCAATTTGCAATTAATTATGTTTGTTTAACTATACTTGATTTTTTTATATTAAAAATAAAACTTTACAGTACATTGTAATAGAAGTTAGCCTAATTCTTAAACAAACAAACAAAACTTTATGGACATAAATAAACTCCTGACTTTGAATTAAAGTGAAAAACATTGTTATTCGTGGAATCTGCAAGAGCTTTCTAATAAAGTATGTTTCATGAGAAATAGTCAGTGGGAAGGCAGTCAAAATGATCAGCTAACTCCCAATTCTGTGATATATATATATATATATATATATATATATATACACACACACACACACACATATATATCTTATAAAAAATGAACTGAAGCAACATTCTCACCCATCTGTACTATCTGCTATTTCCAGCACAGAGAGGACCATGATGTAATTGCCTCCTATAAGCTGTTGAAGATGAGAAGCTTAACACAACAACATCTGAATTTTGTGCTTTACAGGTTCTCTTAAACCCATTTTGTTTTGTGTGGCGATGAGGCGCTTGTCAGAAAAGTGAGAGTTGGCAACCCTAACTCAGCACCACCCCCATGGTTACCTACACAGAGACTCAGAGCCAGACTTTTAAGAGCTGAACGACCTCAGACTGGATAAACGAATCCGATGGTTTCAGTTTCTCCCACATTCACATTTTTAAATCTCAAATTCTTTTTCTCCCCAACAAGGAGAATGTTGTAAATTTTGGTAAATTCTTATAAAAACGGAAATGAACTGAGAATTTCAGCCATCTCTAGTAGGGTTTAAGAAGCAGAATCACATGGTCAGAGGCAACAAAAGAGATGAATAATTTTGGCAGCAGAGTGCTGGATGGTTGTGACTACACCAAGGTGAGACAACCAAAAACCAGAGAGCAGAAGACTGCAAGAGTCAAGGTGAGAGATGGTCAGGGTGTGGACAGGATCCTGTCCCATCCAGACCCTGGAGACACATCTTCAGATTTTTGACAGAAGACCTGGAGAACCAAAGGCAACCTGAAAATGCCTCACTGGGTGGCCATGTGTCCTCTTTTACAGAGGACAGTCCTCTATTTGAAGAGCTCCTCCATTTGAAAGTGACCTCTATTTGAAGGGCTATTCAGTCTAAGACTGGTATAAATTTTTTTTAAAAACCATGAACTGTTTTGCCCATCCACACTTAGTACCTGGACAGCAGACTGAACAGGCAGGTACACAAGTTAGGGAATCAGAGAAATCTGCAACAGATTCAAACGACTTTGGATTTCTATTTACTAGACCTGCAGATTCTGCAGCGAACCGGCTTTCCCCCAAGTCATGTGGATTCTGTGGACTTGTGGACTGTGTTTGTGTGGGTTTTGTTTGTTTTTTTACTTTGAAGGGAGAATTGTGCGAAATTGCTAATGCACACTTGTGCAAATGTGGCTAATCTGCATTAGTTAATGCTCATCAACAAATTTGCATTAATGCAATTTATGTATTTATTTATTTATTTACAATATTTATATACCGCTCAATTATCAAACACAGATTCCAGAGCGGTGAACATAAGTATAAACAGTAAAAGAAAGAAGATTTTAAAAGCAAATTAAAATCGTTCAATTTAAAAACAAAGGAACCAGAAAAACAGTGGCTAGTCAGTTGAGGAAGGCTTCTCGAAACAGGGTTGTTTTCAGGAGGCGCCGGAAAAGGCTAGTGTTGGCGCCAGCCTGATCTCCAGGGGCAGAGAGTTCCACAGAGAAGGGGCCACCACACTAAAGGCTCTTCTCTTGGTGGATTCCAATCAGGCCATAGGTCCATGCAAATTAGGGCAAGCAGAACGAAATTCTGGTAAAAAAAATCGAATTCCATCATCAGTGAGCAGATGGTGGAATGAAAGATGGATGACAATATGTGAAACCCAGATGATTTGACAAAATTTGTACATCCTCAGTCATAGTCTTCCCCTTTAGAATGAGAAGTGCTGACATGGTCCATGCATGGCATTAAACCATGAAGATACTTTAACATGTAAATCCTTCAAACTACTCCACATAGCTGAGGCAGTTTCGTGCCTCCTAATATGAATAAGTTGGCTGTCTTCCACAGATAGGGAAATGGTTGCCATGGCAGCTTCATTACAAAGATCTCACTCAGTTTATCTACACCTTCAGAGGGGCGTGGAGTTTCAATTACTCTCCACTAGGGGTGTGCACGGACCCCCCGGATCGGATCGGGACCCGGATCGGGACCTCCAATTTTGTCCCGGACCGGTTCGGACAAAATCGGAGGCCCCCCGGACCGGATCGAGTCCGATCCCGACCCAAAAATCGTACATTTTTGGATCGGCCGCCATTTTTTTCCCCATAGACTTGCATTGCAATGCAAGTCTATGAAGAAAAAATGGCGGCGGGTGGGTAAGGGGGGGCCTAACTCCCTCCCCCCCCCGGGGCCGTCCGCTGTGGACGGCCCCGGCAGGTAAACCCCCTCCCCTGCGCTCCCTACCTCCCCTGGGGCCGCCTGCTTCCATCCGCTGGCGCCCGCGGGCGCCAGCGGATAGAAGCGGACGGCTCCGGGGGGGGGGGGTAAGCCCCCTTCCCCGCCACTTACCTTCTCGGCCCGTCCGGCACCGGCGGCTACTACCAGCGGGCTCCGCGGCCTACTCTCGAGTAGCGCGCCGGGTGATGACATCACCCGGCGCGCCACCCTGGAGCAGGCCGCGGAGCCTGCTGGTAGTAGTAGGCGCCGGCGCCGGACGGGAGCCGCCGGGCCGGGCAGGTAAGGGCCCCCCTCCCCCCTCCCCCCTCCGCGCGCCCCCTCCTCCCCTCCACGCACCCCCTCCTTACCTTTCCGGCCCGGCGGCTCCCGTCCGGCGCCGGCGCCTACTACTTCCAGCAGGCTCCGCGGCCTGCTCTAGAGTAGCGCGCCGGGTGATGACATCACCCGGCGCGCCATCCTAGAGCAGGCCGCGGAGCCTGCTGGGAGTAGTAGGCGCCGGCGCCGGACGGGAGCCGCCGGGCCGGGCAGGTAAGGGCCCCCCTCCCCCCTCCCCCCTCCGCGCGCCCCCTCCTCCCCTCCACGCACCCCCTCCTTACCTTTCCGGCCCGGCGGCTCCCGTCCGGCGCCGGCGCCTACTACTTCCAGCAGGCTCCGCGGCCTGCTCTAGAGTAGCGCGCCGGGTGATGACATCACCCGGCGCGCCACCCTAGAGCAGGCCGCGGAGCCTGCTAGTAGTAGTAGGCGCCGGCGCCGGACGGGAGCCACCGGGCCGAGAAGGTAAGTGCCCCCCTCCTCCCCCCCCCCGCTGTCCACTTTCATCGGCGGGCGCCCGCTGGCGCCCGCCAATGGAAGCGGCGGTGGGCGCCAGTGGGCGCCCGCCGATCCGCCGATCCGCCGAACCGGTTCGGAGCTTTTTCGGACCGGTTCGGATTGGATCGGCCGATCCAGCTGCGGGATCGGAAATCGGATAATTTATCCGATTTCCCACTGGACCGGACTCGGATCGTGGATCGGGTCCGATCCAGTGCACATCCCTACTCTCCACACCTTTTCTTTGACTAAAACCATTTGCATCTTAAAAGACCACACCTGGCAATCAACTCCATTCAATTTTTCAATTACACTCTTGTAGTCAGAGCTGTACGCTATCCTTTGTATTCTTCTCTTTTAACCTTTAATTTTTGCCTCTTTAACTGTCTGGGCCCATAACCTGTTAGCGGATGTCAGAATTGGTGTGTTCTTAAAGAGCAATGCTAGAGACAATTATTTAATAGTAGAGAACAAAAAATGATGAACGTTTGTTCCTAGAACATAACTCGAAACACTAATATATAGAATAGGAGTGTAGAGATAAACTAATCTTATCTAGCCTCCTTAAAGACTTCTTCCTAACTGCCATTAGAAAACATAACTGTCAGAGAGCGAGCGAGCATAATGTCATAGAGAGAGCAGTTAGAACCAGAAAGCAAGCCTGAGAATTGCATTATGGGACACACTTAGAATCTTCAGATTAAACAGATACTAACCAGTCAAAATAAAGAACAGTACAAACATGCCTCTTACTGATTATTATCTGATTCTCTGCTACACTCCTCCCTTATGACAGGCTGAGTTTCTTGCACACTTGACGTTGATCACATCAAGCTGTACACGAAGAAGGTCACAAGTTCAATCCCTGGCAACTCCAGTGGGGGGAGAGGGATCAGGTATTAGGCTCTTCTCTGACCGAGACCATGAAGAGCCTTGGCCAGTCAGAAGAGACAATAATGGGCTAGATGGACAAACCGCATGACTAGTGTGTATGGCAGCTTGAAACATCCAGTCCGCCGTGGCTAGATCCATCTAGTCACCTGTGAGAAGGGGAATGCTGGCGGCTTGCTGGGCCCCGGAACCACTGAACTCACTACTGACTGGAAGCAGCCCTGTCAGTACCACATTCTTAGGCCTGCTTGATTTTTCCCCATTGCATCTCTCTGCCACTCCAGTCCATGCTAGTAACCCCCAACCCCCAAACCTGTATATTGGAAGTAGTCGATTTTCCAATGAGACGGTTTAAGTAAATTGCACAGTTTTATTCTGGGCATTTGAGTTTCCTTGGTGCAGAGCAGAGTTGAGCCTGACTCAACATCTAAGGTCCTCCTCTGGGTGCTGACCTCTGAGGGAAGCTCGGAGGTAGGCAGCAAGGAAGAGGTCCTTCTCTGTGGTGGCCCCCCCAAATGTGGAATGATCTCCCTGATGAGGCCCGCCCGGCGCCAACACTGTTGTCTTTTCGGCACCAGGTCAAAACTTTTCTTTTCTCCCAGGCATTTTAACAGCTTAAGCTGAGGTTTTTAACTGAATTTTTGGCCTGGCTTGAAGTTTAAAATGTTTAAAATGTTTTTATGTTTTATGGTTTTACATTTTGTATATTGACCTTTAATGTTCAATATTTTAATTTTTGTAAACTGCCCAGAGAGCTTCGGCTATGGGGCAGTATATAAATGTAATAATAAATAATAATTATCATCATCTGTCGGAAAAAATGCAATGTTTGGTGAGCCATCTGCAATAGGCATCATCCATGTGGCTTTGCCTCCTTCCCTTTCCTCTGAAGGAAAGGCATGAAACTTGGCACTCAAAAGGAAATATTAGACCGAAATAATTAAAACACCCAACTGAAGAAGTGGGAGGCAGCGCTTGCGCTTGGCAGCAGGAAACTGAAGTCACTTTCTCTCCTGGACCGCTTGTTTTCATAAGAAGCAAATGGATTTGACTTGCTAAAGATGCAATCCTATGTATGTTTAGACAGAAAGAAGTCCCACAACTCCCAGCATTCCCCAGCCAGCCATGCTAGATGGGGAATGCTGGGAGTTATAGAACTTTTTCCTGTCTAAACACACACAGAATTGTGCCCTTACGGATCACAATCCACAGGCGTGCGCAGCACATTTTATTAGGGTGTGCACCCAGGGAATTTTAAAAATATATTTTTAAAGGTGAACATTTATTGAATGCTCAATCATACAGGATATTGTTTTTATTCATTTTAGGGTGACCAGATAAAATCCAGGTCAGGGCTCATGTAACTTTAACAGTTGTAGAGAAAAAGGAATTTCAGCCAGTGTCATTTCTATGCAATTAGTTCCTGGTGAAATTCCCTCTTCATCACAACAGTTAAAGTTGCAGGGGCCCTGCCTTCTTTTGTATCTGGTCACTCTAGTATAGTGCCTGCAACTTTAACTGTTGTGATGAAGAGGGAATATCACCAGGAACTTATTGTATACAAATGACACTGGCTGAAATTCCCTTTTCTCTACAACTGTTAAAGTTACATGAGCCCTGACCTGGATTTTATCTGGTCAGCCTATTCATTTATTTATTAAACACTGTAGACACTGATGTCCTACTCCATGTTCGGCTTGCATGACCATGAGAGAGCAGTTGCAGGTGAGGGGGGGGGGAAATGAGGAGATACTCCTCAAGCCCCAGCATTGGCAGGGCCTTTGTGGTGACACTGTCTGGAGGAGGGACTTACGAGGGCAGCCAGAGGACCCTTCCTGCTGTGTCTGGATCCCCCTCTGGATCCCTACTTAGTGCCCCCCTCAATTTGATGCTTATTGCTTGAGATATTAGGGTGTGCCCGGGCACACCCAGCAGACCCCTTGCGCACACCTATGTCGTTGGGGGCAGCTCATGTCTTGACTGGTCAGCAATTCATCTTGTCAGAGGTCCACTTTGAGAAGCAAATCTTGGGTGAGGGGCAGTAAGGCCAAATAACCCCCACCATACAGAGCAGCCTATAAAGTAATAGTCCTTCTTGCTAGCTCAGGAGTCATCCCTCTCATTATTTTTCCACTGCTAGTTGAGGGGGAACAGATTTGGCCCAGACTGCCTTCGGCTGTCCTCTAACAGCACTATCATACTGGGGCATTCTGCTGCAAAGTTCCAAAAGGGGTGTCGTCAGCACCTTGATTTTAATTTTTCTTTATTTGACAATTCTAATGCACTTCCTTGCTTGCAGGATGCATATCAAACAATTCCAGAATTTGCTGAAATTCCAGAGGGCTTTTTAGAAGCATTTTCAACATGAAAACAGTAGATGAACGGAGTAAAGAGCCGACATGGTGGAGCAGACGGAATATTGGAGTTGGATCAGGAAGATCCGGTTTTAAACCTCTACCTGGCAACTCTCTCTTTCACTCTTTACCAATCTGTCACCCTAACCGAACTCTCAGGGGCTCTGTAAGGAAGTTGTGGGTTACAAATGTGATTTAACGAAGGGGGCCTTGGGTTTGTGGGTCGCAAACAGTATGCCCGGTTGCCATCCCAATGGCAAAACATTTTGGAAACTGAGGGTACTCCCCAAGGCCATTTGTCACATGATATGGGGGGGGCATTGCCTGCCTTTCAAAGAAAAGGACATTAACCCCCTCTAGGACACATGCCCCAGCTCTTAGGGTGTGCTGAAAGTTGCTCTTTGGACTGCAGGCTATGCGAAGTCTTTTGATTTTGTTGCGTGACATGCCTGTTTCTATTAGTTTTGTCAAGAGCCCTGCCGCTGCATTTTTAGGCACCCGTGTGCAGCTGGCCGAAATTTCAAATGTGGCCCTAAGCCTCTTATGCAAACAGAATGGCATCGTGTCAGCTGTGGGGTAAAATAACATGAGTAAGCATTTTATGTCATTTCTGGGTACCATTAGCTAGCGAAAGCAACAAAGAGGGAAATGTGCCTTTCATTAATGGGGAACAAAGAAAAAGTGACTCAGAGTTGGGAAAAGAAAACACTAGACAGACTTTAAAAAACAAACTCACGACAACGTGCACACCAACACATTGACCAAATCAGAATGTATTCCTGAGTATTAAGGAGCCATTTAACAAAGCCATTCAACAAGAATTCTTTTCCCCTATCGGGCAAAAATAAAGATGGGTTTCATATGGCAGAAGGACCCGAAGATCGCAGCCACTTCCTTTGCAAAACTATTTCCAACAAAGAGCAACGCTAAGCAAAAGTTAAGGTCTCTCTCTCTTCGCCAGCACTGGGGAATTTCAGGAGGTGGGCATCTGAGAACAACCTATTTACAAACCCTCAAAGCTGCTTGCAAGAAACAAGGACTGCAGAACTCAAAACTGTAGCTCCTGGATTAGTTCCCAAAAACAAAGATAATGCAGCAACCGGAACAGACAACCAAAGTCTGGAAGAGTCATCAGGACACAACGGCCTGTTTGGTCTTTTGGAAAAGCAATCCCCCAACTCAAACCGGACTTACTTGTCTAAAATGAAGTACAAGTCGAATCCTCCATAGCAGGCAGCGCCTCCTTTCTCCGGCGTGCCACCTTGCCCATCACAGGCGACCATCACGGTAGCAAAGAAGAGGCATTTCAAGCCCAGCCGGACAACTTTCTGCTTTGCAAGAGCCATGGTCAATCCTAGCCAGCCAGCCGAGCGGAGGGACCTGGGCCAGGCCTTTGGCTCCAGAACTCTTTTATTTTAGCGCCATTCAGACACTGCAGGCAGATATCAAATCCTTGCCCCCCTCTCCCCCCCAAAAAAACCAGATCCACAGTGGTCCTATTCCACGCTTTCTCTCTTTCTCTCTCTCTTTCCCTTTTAAAGGATCTTCTCCCCGTTTTCCTCGGAGCACTGTGAAGTCAACATCACGACTGCCTGCAATGCAAAAAACGGCTTCCGGACAAGCCCCCCCTTCTTCTCCGTCTCCTTTGCATTGCCCCAGATTTTGGAGAATGTGGGAAGGCTCATTCCCCCCTCCCCCCTCCTCTCCAATTGATGCTATTATTGCGGGTGGTGGATTCCTGCCTTTCCTCTTTCAGACCAAAGTTCCAAGGGAGCCATCTGGTGGCAAAGGAGTTATGAAACTGGCTCGCATCGTCTGCATGCTGCTCAGCCTTCCACCCTCGCTCAGGAGAAGGTTTGGGGGGTGTTCTCCTCTTTCGTCAACCCCAACAGCTCTCAATGGCTACTAGCCCTGATGGCTAAGTGCTACCTCCAGTATCCGAGGCAGTAAGCCTGTGTGGACCAGTTGCTGGGAATATGGGTGGGAGGGTGCGGTTGCACCATGTCCTGCTTGTATGTAACTGGGCAACAGTTGGTTGGCCACTTTAGGAACAGAGTGCTGGATTACATGGATCCTTGGTCTGATCCAGCACAGCTCTACTTACGTTCTTATGAGATTAGTTTTTAAAAAAAAACATTGAAGGCAACGCTCTCCTTTGCCATCTGTACATCACCTGCTGTAAATTGGGGTAAGGAGAAGCAACTTCACATCTAGAAGAACGAACACTCATCTACACGGGGGGCTCCAGAGGGACATCAAGTGGCTACAATGATATTTCCTCCAATAGTAAGAATTAACTAGAAACTGTAACACTGTAGAACAGCTCCCCCCCCCCCAAGCATTTTGGGTTGGTGGGCACATATGGAATTTTGAGAGAGGGTCAGGGGCCTTCTCAGAAAGTGCCTGCTGTGTGGGTGGGGCCCATTCATAAACATTTTCATGCACATGACTCCTAATACATGCATTTTGCTTTCGACACACATGTTTACAAACAGTTTTCCTGATATAGTGCAATTTTATGCCCTTTCTCATAATATATGGATGATTGTATGTGGGTTTTTTAAAAAAAAAATTGGAGAAGTCGATTGCAAAATTCAGAGACGCGTGGATTCGAAGGATAACCGAATTTCGCTTTTCATAGTGGTTCAAAAATGTGAACTTCGGAAAGTTTGCAATGCAATGCAAACTGAACGGATTTCTCCTCCATCTCTAAGACTGGTTGACTAACGATTGACTAATATGGCACATTTAGGCTGACACCTTTCATTCTTTTCTCTTATTTGGGATAAAAATAGAAATGTCATCTGGTGTATATTTTATTTCATTTCCGCCTTTATTTTCATATGCAAGGGCTTGATCAACATAATATAATAACGATAATAATAACGATTTATTTCTTACCTGCCTCTCCGTCTAGATCGTCAACATCACGATTCAACTCATAATTTCAATCACGGCTAAAGAACCAGCATTTCTTTCAACGTCTTTCCAATTATTGTCTCCCATATTAGTGATATCCACATTACGACTATAGCAACATCTCGTTACAATATTCCATTTATCAAAAACTACTGTCAATGCCAATCTCAATATTCCATTTACCAAAAACTATTGTCAATGTCAAAGTTGCTCCGGTTAATATATGTATTGCCAACCTGTCTATGGATAGTGATATATCAATTACTTAATGCAACATCAACTTTGAAAATTAGACTTCAGCGATGAATATAAGTATCAACTTTCACTACATTATCCCAATCAGTTGAGGCTGGTGGCTCTGATATCAGTGAGGCGGTGAATCCGCCCCAGGTGTGGAGTACTGTGCAGAGCTCTTTTAGAGTTCTGACTGTTTCTGATTGAAACCCAGAGTGGATTCACCACCTCATTGGTACTGGAGACACCAGCCTCCCGTGATCCTCACGTTCAGTCTCCAAGTACCGCTACTCAGATAACCCAATGTACACGTAAGGTAATATAGCCATTCTGTAGGAGCGTGGGGACATTTCACTACTGCATTCACACTCCTATGGATCGGGGCCTTTATTGTTTACTGATCTTGTGGGCGCCAGTCGTGGAATGAATTTAGTTGCCACTGAAGTGGATCGGGCCCTTGACCACTTGCGTCCGCAACACCAAAAGAAATGCAGCCCACCCACCTGAGGCTCAATACAGCCCCCCTTTTTCACTGCCTGCCAGGTTTGCCACGCACCTGGCAGGCAGCAACACAGGGCAGGCGGGCGGCCGTTGGATAGGGCCGGAATAGAAGACATCACAGATACAGTTAAGTGTCCAATCTTGGTTAGAAGAGGGAAATTCCTCCGCATAAGTTCACATCCAGAAAGAGCAGGTGAACTCCTGCACAGCCGCCACCGCCGACTGCTGGACCTAAAGGTCAAAGAAAAATAGGTAAGTCAGGGAGGAGTGCAAAGCTGCAGCGCCTCAACGGTGAAACAATCTATACTTCTAACGTGCACCATTCCTGTAACATTGTCCCGAGGGGAAACAGTAATCTAACGCATCCCAGAATGACTGTCAAGGGATGTGCTGAGTGCAGTTTGTACTGCATGGAACACAGCCCTGTGCTACCCAACCCTGTTTGGAAGTAAGGCCGTTTCTACATGAGCCTTTGGATGTGGGATTGCCGCTGGGTGGTCCCTGTGAGTCCAAATGGACTCCCTGGGGCAGGGGGAAGGGCACGGGTTTTCCCCGGGATAACAGATCCCTGGGGAAACCCTATTCTTCCCAAGGTCCTGGGAATGGCCCGAGACTGCGGGAGATGTCGCATACCGGCTGCTGCCATGCTGACTCACGAGTCAGTGCAGCAGCAGAAATGGGCATGGAGACACACTGTGCCCATCAGGGGAGGGGGTGGCAGCAATTTTGCCACCCCTGGGATGGCAGGGAGGGGGAGGGGCCCCCTGTTTGGGTTTTTTTTTTTTTTAAGAAAAGACGTACCTTTGCGATGGAGCGCTAGAGCGCTCTTCTCCACTCCACAACAAAATGGCGGGTGTGACGGCCTGGGAGGAAGCCAGGTCATCACACTTCTCATGTCTGTTGGAGCGATGATCCTGGAAGCAGGTCCTTCCGGGATTGCCGCCCCTCCTTCCCTCTACACCCTTAGGGTCTAGAAAGGCCCAAAGTCAGGCTTTCTCTCAGGTGAGTGTACAGTATCATAGTAAAGGGAACAGAGAGCTTTCCCCCTCTTCTCTCACATTTAGCTCCTTACCCCTCTTAATAGGTCAACACCAGCAGCACCAACAATCTGCTGCACGTGACTGTGGATCGGGGCCTTTATTTTTTACTGTTTCTTTGTCACGAGCAAGATGCCATCAGAAGAGATCATCCTGTGTTCCGTGTGATAGTGGGCAGCTCATCCAGCGACTTCTTTAATACACCCTGATGTCTGGCCCTCAACACCCATGACCCTCTAAGGAGAAGTGAAATAAATTGGTTTATAGATCTGAGCTTGTCTTCTTAAATATAATGGGGGCTTTCAGAATGAGCAGATAGGGAAACAGCAATTGAATTTCATACAAAATTTTAAAATGTTGATGTAAAATCCGAATTATGGCTACATCGTCTATTGTGGATTGTGACATTGTCCGTACGATAAAGGATCTTTGCTAGCGAAACTACACTTTGGTCAGTTTTTGCGCCTTCAGGATGCATCTCTGTCAGTTTAGTAGCACATGAATCTCTATGGAAACAGTTAAATGAGTGATCTTTCCCAGTTGGTAAGAATGATGTGAAATTCTGACCAAACTCACTTTGGGACTCAGTAGCCCAGTAGGTCTTCAGGCCTCCACAGATGGCCTGGATGGGCCCGCCGAGGCTAGCGATGTTTCTGATAAGCGTGCGAGAAATCTGATAGTTTCTGTGAAGGGAATGTAACGGGTGCCCCTGTATAGGGAACAAAAAAGTTCTGGCACATCAGTCCTTTGTTTTACTAGGTACTTAAAAGAATAAGGGCACAGGCTGATAGGGCACAAATTTGCTTCACATTTGCATATGTTCTTTTATAGGTATATTCATCTCCTGTTTCACCTAAATTCTTTGGGCTTAGAGTGTCTTTAAATGAGCGTTTTATAGCACGCTCGATACTGGGCACTCACAGATGTCCGTGGGTTATTCTGATGACACCTTCAGCCTCCTGTGAGTCTCCTGCTTCATTTTCCAGTTTCAGTGCTAAAAAATAAAACCTCAGAAAACCTAACCCTTTGGATATATCAATAGCTGTTGGGTCTTGCTGTCTTGTGCAGGCAAAATTACGCCGACTAGAGGACGATGTCCATTCAACTGCATTGAGCTGTGTAAGCGATGTGGTCGCTGCTCTCTTCCTCATGTAATTACCGCTCGTTGCAGATGCGGAAGAGAAGCAGGAAGTAGAGCCACGGTAAGGGAATGCAATTTCCCCTCCATCTGAAGGAGCTCTTAGACTTATCAACTTTGCCTACTAAATGGTGAGCTTCTTCACCAGCCTGCCTTAGGGACAAACTACATGCTACGATAAATACATAGCATGCAGTTGACCTTCATGTTTTTCTTACCTCAGTGGAAGTGTGCAAAGCCTTGATCTGAATGGGTTTCAACCATCCCACCCCTTAAATTTGGCCTCCCCCACCGTCACCTTTTATTTAACCCCTACAGATAAAATATAAGAAAAAGAATGTGAGGGATCACGTATATCAGCATCCAGTGCTGTGGAGAAGCAAAGGAGCACCTGCACACCTCCCATCCATGGTGGTGGGGGGTTGGCTGTGCAGGAGACTTGATTGGTGCCCCATAGAAGTTAGAGGGGGTGAGCTGCCCTGTGGGTTTCCCACCATGCCTTGAGCCAGCCCGTGATTCTGTATCTCCGCTAAATACCTCGTGGATCATGTTGTCAAGCTGTGATAGGCTTGGAAAGGTTTGCCGATTCATCCTGGACACGACACATGTCCTCTGGTAGGGCATGTGGTAGACAACAAGGCCCTGCAAGATACAAGGGCAAATTTTTAGATCTCACAAACATTGGCGCTTCTGGCTGGGGAGCAGCATTCAACATCCGGGCTGAAATTCTTCATTTGTAATTTTATTAAAATCAATTGGCGTGCCAGTGCTGTACTTTACACAGAAGGAAACTCCGTCAACCAGCCAGTACGATTGATCATGCAGGAAAATCCTCACTGCATTTGTCTCTCCCAAGCTTCCCCTCTGTTGTCTCCCTCACTATTCAATCTCGGCACTCCATCGGAATCGCCTTCCCATCCTTCCTTCCATGTGAGCAGCTAGGGAGGGGCAACCAATCGATGTGTGAGATTCCCAGGACTTCCCAAACATTGTCTCACTGCTCGTCTGATGACCCATTCCCAATTGCGATCACTGCCACGCTCTGGACAAACAGAACCTGCGCAAATGGAGCAGCAATGGAACAGGGGATTTGTGCAAATTTCCCCAAATTTGCGCAGATTTCCTCATATCTGCACAGATTTCCCTGTATTTGTGCAGATTTCTTCCGTAGACTAAAGTGAGGACAATTCAGTCCACAGATAAAATTTGTGCAAATTGAACAGGGAATCAGGAATGAGGTGACCACGAGAACATGTTTGGCAATTTAGGAATATTTTTTGGCAGCCACGTGCTCTCACTTGTGTCCGGAGCTTCAAAGGCGGCATACTCGCATGTTAAAAACAAAATCCCCGTACTTCCCTATGAGCAACTCTGTAAAGCTGCGCATCCGCAATTGCTCCTGTGCAGTGAGGCTGGATTGTGCTCTTAGACTGCCAGAGTGCCGAGGGGCATCTCCCTGCCAATGTCACCAGAATGTCACCAGCAGAGTGAACAGCAACGCAACTGAATTGCTTGGTTTGATACTTACGCTGTTGTAGTCAACAATCGCATTGGTTGAATGCACGCCGGAATAAATGTTAAAGGCAGCAACGTTGATGTTATGGTTGATATTCACCGTCTGGTAGACCGTCCCTCCATTGTTTCCCTTGTTTATGAGCTGAATAGCCTAAAGAAAGAAAGAAAGACAGACCTTTGTCAAACTCTTTGGGAGAGGGAGAGCTGTTGAGCTGGAGACGTCCAGGGACTGAACCAGGGAGGCAAACTGAATTTTCACTTGAACCGGAACAAGACCTGAACCATTATCTGAAAATCTCAGGGGAACCGGAACTGGAACAGAATGGGGAGGGATCAGCCAGCCTCTGCATCCCAAATCAAACCCTGGATTGTTGATGTTTTCCCGGCAACTGATCTGGCATTAAGGCCAGATCGACACCAAGCAGGATATGACACTTTGAAAACAGTTTGAAAACTGTATGTGGAGTGTGTCCTGGGCCCCAACAGTTGTCACAACGGTTATAAACCTTTTTAAAGAAATATGTGGACCCTGCCTAAAACGCTGGCAGGAAGGAACGCTGCCTTCAGTCACCATAGGGTGACCAGATAAAATCCAGGTCAGGGCTCATGTAACTTTAACCATTGTAGAGGAAAGGGAATTTTAGCCAGTGTTATTTGTATGCAATTAGTTCCTGGTGAAATTCCCTCTTCATCACAACAGTTAAAGGTGCAGGGGCCCTGCCTTCTTTTGTATATGGTCACCCTAGTATAGTGCCTGCAACTTTAACTGTTGTGATGAAGAGGGAATTTCACCAGGAACTAATTGCATACAAATGACACTGGCTGAAATTCCCTTTTCTCTACAACTGTTAAAGTTACATGAGCCCTGACCTGGATTTTATCTGGTCACCCTAAGTCACCAATGCTTCCTTGGTTACATAACAGCCTGAAGGGAGGAGGGAAGGACAACCTGGGGCCGACCCCTGTTTCCCTGCAAAGAAAGAGCCCCCACCATATCGCCCCCTGCTGGAAATTGCTTGCCTCAAGCCCTTTTCTTCACCCTCCAAGGTACATCTCAAAGGCCCAAATTTGGATTGGAAGCTAAATTGGCTACTTACATTGTCTGCAAAACTTGAGTCCGTAAGCAGCCCCAAGAAGGCAACAGCCAGAAACTGCACAGTGGGATAAAAATGAGAGCATTTTACAGGTCTTGTTCTTTCAAGCGAAATTCTCACCACAAACGTCTCCTATTCCTTTTCATTTCCTACTAAAAGCCACTACGAATTCAAACAGAATTTTTAGACCAGAATCAGAAATTTGACAAGCAAGAGACGTTTTTCAAATATGTAGTCTGGGTTAGGTCAAGCAACCACCTTTCCTCCTACACTAGGGTGACCAGGTAAAATCCAGGTCAGGGCTTATGTAACTTTCCCTCTTCATCACAACAGTTAAAGGTGCATGCACTGTACTAGAGTGACCATATACAAAAGAAGGCAGGGCCCCTGCACCTTTAACTATTGTGATGAAGAGAGAATTTCACCAGGAACTCATTGCATACAAATGACCCTGGCTGAAATTCCCTTTGCTCTACAACTGTTAAAGTTACATGAGCCCTGACCTGGATTTTATCTGGTCACCCTATCATACACCAGGGATGGGGAAGGTGTGGTCCTCCAGATGTTGTTGGTTATGCTGGCAGAGGATGGTGGGTGCTATACACTTTTAGGGCTCCAGGTTGAGGAAAGCTTGCCTTCCTTAACCTGGAGGAAGGAAGGCTTGCTAAACGCTCAATTCTGACTTCTGCACTCATTTATTCGGCAATCACCTCTCCTGCACTGCTTTAAAAACCAAGGTTTTTGTGTTAAGAATACCTAGGGTGACCAGATAAAATCCAGGTCAGGGCTCATGTAACTTTAACAGTTGTAGAGAAAAGGGAATTTCAGCCAGTGTCATTTGTATGCAATTAGTTCCTGGTGAAATTCCCTCTTCATCACAACAGTTAAAGGTGCAGGCACTATACTAGAGTGACCATATACAAAAGAAGACAGGCCCCCTGCAACTTTTACAGTTGTGATGAAGAGGGAATTTCACTAGGGACTAATTGCATACAAATGACACCGACTAAAATTCCCTTTTCTACACAACTGTTAAAGTTACAAGAGCCCTGACCTGGATTTTATCTGGTCACCCTAGGAATACCTCCCCCCTCACCATTATAAATGACCTGTAAACTGTTACTAACAGTTCAAAACGAGGTCCAGGAGATGCAGTGTGCAGTGTACCTGAACTCCTCTCTGGACTTTCCCCTCTCTCGGGAGGGGAAAGAACCCTGGAGCAGGATCTAAGCATCCCATGTCATCAAGGCATCCCAAAAAGGCAAAACGACACATAGAGGAGAAAATAGGTGATGTCTGTGGTGGAGCACATGGACTTAACAGTTCCACCTTCCTGGAAAAAGCTAAAATCATACACATTCTAAGCATCTCAGGGCAACTTTCCCCCTTGCTATGCTGGAGCCTTTCATCTACCTAACATGGAAATTTACAGTTGTACTTACAGGTGCCTTCATTTTGGAAGCCAAGCACAGCACAGTAAGAAGAAAAGATTTATCTGTGCGTAGTTGATGCACTTTATATACGGAGCGATGAGATCAGGCATATGTACATGTACCTCTAGTCAAATATTTATTTTTCTCCTTTTGGACGTATGGGAAATTCAAGGGAAAGCTAAATATTTTTCTTATATATTTACTTATGAGATTCATGTCATCTCTTCCCTCTTCATGAGGACCAGGAAATCCAGCGTCAGCGTAGTACATGGTAATTCCATTTCTTTGCAGTGTACTGGGCCCCTATCAAAATTTCTGATGGGAGATTGAATGCAAGCTTTCCCAACCAGCATGGCTTGTCTCCAGGCCTGCAAGCATAGTGGCTCTCTAGGCTTCATGCTCATTGATTGATTTATTATTGCATTTATATCCTGCCTGATTTCCTCCAAGGAACCTGACTCCCAGTCCAACACTGTTTGTGATGCAGGCACTGGTCTGGCCATCTTAGTTTCTGATACAAATTCAGCTGATGGCAGACAGGTCTCCAAAATGTGAACCTCACCACACTGGTGACCTCCTCTAGGAATATTTTGATCACTTTCTTGATATTTCATTTTTTTTTTTAAATTAAATTTCCGCTGCACCAAACAGCCAGTTGGATGATAGACAGCTCCGCTCGGCCAATCAGTGTAGCAAGAAGTCGGGCCCCAGGCGCAGCCTTGCAGTCAGGCTGTCTCTGCCAGCAGAGAGAGGTAAGCAGACAGAGGTGACCAATCGGGGCGCTTGAGAGATGGTGCAGGACTGAGGATTTGCTAAAGAGGATTTGCTACTTATGAGCCACATTTGCATTATGCATGAGCCCCTCTGCGGTAAGGGGGAGAAGCAGGAAAGGAGCGGGACTATTAGAGGCCATAGCCATCTGGGCTTTACAACGAGTAAAAATAATAATTCCGATATTTGCGCAAATTCCTAGGGCCGAAGTCAACCAGCCCCATCTGCGCAAATATCAGGGTCCAATTAAAACAGGGCGGCAATCAGAGCAGAGGAGAGGAGCAGAGCAGAAGGGAGGGGCAGACAAGATGAGTTCTGCCACAAAGTCCCCCAGAGGATCAAGGGGCAAAAGGGGGAGAACAACCCACAGTGACCCTATGGAAAGGAGGAGAGGGTCCCTGTCTTTAAAAGTTGAATGCAGCACCTGGTGAAATTCCCTTGTCATCACAAGAGTTAAAGCGGCGGGGGACCCGGTGGTTGAGGAGGAAGACCCGGCGGCGAGGGATCCGGCGGCGGTGGAGGAAGACCCGGCGGCGGGGGACCCGGCGGCGGCGGAGGAAGACCTGGCGGCGGGGGACCCGGCGGCGGCAGCGGAAGACCTGGCGGCAGGGGACCCGGCGGCGGAGGAGGAAGACCTGGCGGTGGGGGACCCGGCGGCGGAGGAGGAAGACCCGGCGGCGGGGGACCCGGCGGCTGAGGGGGAAGACCCGGCGGCGGGGAACCCGGTGGCGGCGGAGGAAGACCCGGCGGCAGGGGACCCGGCTGCGGCAAAGGAAGACCCGGCGGCGGGGGACCCGGCGGCGGTGGAGGAAGACCCTAAGGCGGGGGACCCGGCGGCTGAGGAGGAAGACCTGGCGGCGGGGAACCCGGTGGCGGCGGAGGAAGACCCGGTGGCGGGGGACCTGGCAGCGGCGGAGGAAGACCCGGAGGCGGGGGACCGGGCGGCGGCGGAGGAAGACCCTGCGGCGGGGGACCTGGCGGCGGCGGAGGAAGACAAACCTAGACTGAGTGACAACTGTTACCCAGAGGACCTTCTCTTCTGCTGCTCCCAGACTGTGGAGTGGCCTGCAGGAGGAGATTCGTCAACTTAACAGTCTCTTTGACTTTAAGAAAGCCATAAAGACCGATCTCTTCCGGCAGGCCTACCCAGTTGAATTTTAAGTTTCAACATCAATCTTTTATTGATTTAGGAATTTCCTTTCTGGATGTTGGTGTGGATGTATTCTGGTAGGCCCAGTTTCTGGAGGTTTTTTGTATAGTTTTTTGATGTGATGCCAGTGACAGATGCAACTAATGGGATAATTGTAACTTTTTCCTGTTGCCATAGTTCTTTGACTTCCACGGCCAGTTGTGTATATTTGTCTCTCTTATCTTCTTCCTTTCCAACAACATTTTTGTCATTCGGTATTGCTATGTCGATGAGGCATGGGAGTTTTTCTTTTTTCCCTATGAACTTTATGTCTGGTCGGTTGCAAGGTATTGTCTTGTCCGTATTATTCTGTCTGCATTTTCCAATATTGTTTTTGGTGAATATGTATAGTATGATGTAGGTTGTTTGATAGGGTTGAATTTGAAGGCCAGTTGTTGGTGAATTATTTTTGCAGCTGTATTGTGTCTGTCTGTCCATTCCTGCCAGAATTTTACATACTCCTGTTATGTGGTCTATTGTTTCTTGGAATTGATCAAGGGTAAGCATGGATTAAAACTCCAGCATGATGTAAATAACATGAACAACAACACTCTGCTTCCCAGGGCCGATCTGCTGCTGCACATACAAGGAAAGGTTACCTGCGGGATCGCCTTCTCCATACAATTCACCCCACAAGCTCAGGTCCTCTGGGAAGAACGTACTACAGTCAGCCAAGACTAGGCTGACAACTGTTACCCAGAGGACCTTCTGTTCTGCAGCTCCCAGACCACCAATTTACCAGTCTTCTAGAATTCAAGAGAGCTATAAAGACTGATCTCTTCCGGCAGGCTTACCCAGTCAAATTTTAAGACTTGGTTGATTTTAATAATGTATTAATTTTATATGTTTTTAATCAGTTTTATATATTTTGTATTGTTGGTATTGATGTTGTTCCCCGCCTCGATCCGAAGGGAGAGGCGGGTAAGAAATAAATAAATAAATAAATAAATAAATTATTAGGCAAATGAAATTTGTTTTGCAGGGGCTTTTTAATCCCTCCCCTGTTTTATATTTTTCTTTTAATTAATTTTTGCTTTTAGGAAAACTTGCTGAAGCAGTGGTGTATTCCTATAGAAAAATCAAACCCAGCAAATAAATACAGAAAGAGCATTTTGTGCATTAAAATGGGGGGTGAGCAGCGAGGGAGGTGTTAAGGGGAAAGGCCTCCTGGGCTTGTTTGTCTTTTGCAGGAGCAATCCAGCGCAGGATAAAGCAAAACTGAACATTAACAATTTTAAAAGGTAAGTCTGGATTAGTAGCCTTTGCCTCCAGTAATTGGTCTACCTGCCTTTCAAAGCCATCCAAACTGGTAGTTCATTTCATCTGTCCTGAATCTCCTACCAATCAGCTTCATCGGATGACCCCGATTATGAGAGAAGGAGAAAAATGTCTCCCTACCTCATTCTCTATGCCATCCATAATATTGTCCACCTCTATCATGTCTCCTCTTTGCCTTTTTTCAAAGGAAAACAATCCCGGCTGCTGTAACCTGCCCTCATAGGGGCGTTCCTCCAGCCCCTTACTCATTTTCTGGACTTTTTTCCAGATCTACAATATCGGTGGCTAGAATTGTACACAGTACTCTAAGCGTGCTCACACCATAGATTTGTAAGAAGGCAGTCTGATATTTGCATTTTTATTCTCAATTCTTTCCTAGTTATGCCTAACATGGAGTTTGCCTTTTTTACACCAGCCACACACTGGGTTGACATTTTCATTTTGTTCAAGAACTCCAAGATCTCTTTCTTGGTTGGTTATGCTAGCTCAGATCCCATCAGGTTGCATTGAGGTCCTTTTTGAACTCCTCACAATCCCTTTTTGTTTACCACTCTAAATAATTTGGTGTCATCAGCAAACTTGGCCACTTCACTGCTCACTCCTACTTCCAGATAATTTATGAACAAGTTGAAATGCATTGATCCGAATACAGATCCCTGTAGGACCCCACTATTTACGTCGCTCCATTGGAAGAATTTACAACTTCTTCTTACTCTCTGCTTTCTGTTCTTTAACCAGTTGTTGATCCATAAGAGGACATCTCCTCTTATTCCATGACTAAGTTTACTCAGGAGTCTTTGGTGAAGGACTTTGTTAAAAGCCTTTTGGAAGTCCAAGTGAACAATGTCTACTGGATCATCCCTATCTACATGTCTATTGACACTCTCAAAGAACTCTGAAAGGTTAGTGAGACTGGATTTTTTTCCAGCAGGGCTTGTCCTTCTATATGCTTACTAATTTTATCTTTAACAATGCTTTCAACCAGTTTACCCAGAACAGACATTAAGCTAATTGGCCTGTAATTTTGTGGATCCCCCCTGGATCCCTTCCAGTCCTCTGGTACAGAGGCTGACCTTAGGGCCATGTTGCATATTTTGGTTAGAAGATCAGTAATTTCATATTTAAGTTCTTTAAGAACTCTAAGATGGATACATCGTTCAAGTTCTCTGCAATCTCCTTGTCCTCCTTGAATTCCATTGCCATCCAACAATCCAACTCCTTCCCTAGCTGGTTTCCTGCTTCTGATATATTTAAAGAATTCTTTCTTGTTGGCCTTGATGTTGTTAGATATGCTATTCAGAATGCGTTTTTGCCGCTCTCATTGTCCGCTTGCATCAGTTTTTTGCAAGCTTGTGCTCCCTTTTGATTTCTTCACTTGGACAAGACTTCCATACCTCCTTTAGCACTGCTCGTTGACCATGCTGGTGACTTCTTGGACCTGTGCTACCTTTCCTAACCTGTGGTACATATTTTAGCTTCATTTCTATTATTGTGCTTTTGAGTAACCTCGACACATTTTGAAGGGATTTAATTCTCTTGACTCCTCCTTTCCACTTCCTTTCCACCCCCATTTTAGAGAAGTTTCCTCTTTTGAAGTTTAATGTGACTGTGTTGACTTCCTGGGCTATGGTTCACTTCAATAAATATTAAATGTCCCATAAATCCTGGAAATAAAATTCTGCGAGAATTTTGGATTCTGATATTGTCAATACCGCTCGGGTCAATGGTTCTGGCAACAGAGAGTTCCACACATGTAAGGAGAATTTTAAAAAAATGTTCTAATTTAAATAGGATATTTCTACCCATGAAGCTTCCTGGGTGATCGTGAGGGAGGCACTTCTTTCACAGGCTTGGGGAAAAGATAAACAGGAAAACTTCTCCGTATAGTGGCTGGAGTCAGGTTGGGGAACAAACACGACAAATAAACAATTAACACAGACTTTTGCTCATTCTAGGCACATTTTTAATTGGCAATCAATCTCAATACAGTACTCATTTTTCTATGCTCCAAGCATAAAATTGTGAATAAAATCCAAGGTCAAAAGAGATTTTTTTTATCTGAGGAAGGGACAGACTGTCAGGTACCAGAATCTGGAAGTTTCTTAGTATCCAAATGCTTCCCCACAAAGGCTGACACCCAGGATCCATAAGACATTAACTTCGAGACAGTCCCCAGCATAGAAAGGAAAGCTTGGTCCTGAAAAGAAAGAAAGTAGGATAATCAAACTAGTCTGATGTAATAGTATACTAATTCTGTTATTTGGACAGGGGAGGACAATGCATTTTTGGGCATCTGAACTTCCTGTGATATCTACACCAGAAACTACTTACAGGCACAATCCTATGCAGGTTTAGACAGAAAAAAAGGCTTACAGCTCCCAGTGTGGGAGGGGGCATGCTGGGAGATGTAGTTCTTTTTTTCTCTTAAACAGGCATAGGATTGCACCTTAAATTGATTTTATTCCCATTTAACTGCTGTGCCTTCCCCATCATGGCTTGACTGGGACGGCTGTTGAATGGTCCTACTGGTATTGGAGGGAGGATGCAGTGATGATGGTGATTCGTGGATAGACAGCCTCTTTGAAGTCTCTTGGGGTTTCATTCTGAATCCCCACACTCCACTTCTTGTGCTGGAGGCTGGCCTTGATGTTTGTTCAAAGATGCCAAATTCAAGAACTGATCTCCTGAGCATCTCCTACGTTGCTGCTCCAGTGTCTGCCATGTCCCCCCATCAGCTTCATGGCACAATCCAAGGCTCTTCAGAGAGACTCCTCCTCCTCCTCTTCCTCCTTCATAATTTTTATGAGCAACCCAAAGGGGCCTCAGCTCTATCTGACATATGCTAATCCAAACAGCAAGGGAATACAAAGGAGTATTCTCATGGGCTGCAGGACTGCTGCGGTGGCACCTCCCAATGGAGATCCAGCAAAACCTGGGCCTAATCATTTTCTGGAAGCTCTGTTAAACTGTTTTGTATGGACTAACATTTAATTGTCACGATTATGCCAAACCACAGGGCAATTTAATCATCCCCAATTATTTCCACAAATACAATCTGAAATCACAGGTTCAGGACACTTATTGGTAACAGTAATGAGTAACTTTTGTCAGAAAAGGATTTTCCAAAGTGTGATTTTGCATGTTAGCTCGGATTGTAGCTAGCGTGCAATTGTCTGAACAGGGGCTTGTCTTGACGAGTGGAAAGCCCCAGGATGGATCTACAGTGGCACTGTGTTATTTATATGATGCAGCAGCCACCGCGGAGCCGTCCCAGGGCATTCCCCCAAAGCTCTGGTTTAAAAAAGTCGGGGACTTAAGCCTGTCTTTTTTCTCTGGAGCAAGGCAATGACGGTGCACCTTCGTCTGTCACCTTGCTCTGGTGTTGCGGTGGAGGCATGGCTGGTCGATGGCAACCCCTGATTGGTCTCCATCAGCCAGACAGGGAGGAGGGGGGGCGAGCCGAATGGCCGCCTCAGTGCCTCCTTCTGTGTGGGGAGAAGGCCGCCCACACTGAACACCAGTCACAATGTCAATGGTGCCGTCGCTGTCTCCTCCTTGCTCGTTCCTTCGGCTTCCTCACTAGATCTGCCCCGGGAAATGAAAACGAGAGGGCTGTGGCTACAGTACAGCTTGGCTCTGCCGCTGTTTGAGTCGCATGGCCCCTCCTACTAATGGCTACAAACTTCGCGCTTGCCCCTTGGCATGGGGACAACCCCCAAGGAGATCCAGCGTGGGGTTGGGGGGCTCGGGGCACCAATGCACCCTCGTCAAGACACCCCCTAGTTTGGTATTTTTCAGCATCCTCCCGTTCAAATAGCTAAGTTGCTTATTACACTTCCTTTGGATGCTGCTAGGCTGTTTCTTATTATCTTCCCCATTCAGATAGTGACTCTGGCTTGCTGTTGTGCCAGATGCTGGTCAATTGCTTAGTCTTCACCATTTGGGGGAATTGGCCTAGTTTCACAGATCCGAAATTGCTGATCACAAAGTTGTTGCTACATTTGGGACAAATCCACCACTATAACAAAAATCTGAAGTATTTGTCATATCCCCTATTCTACTATACCTTTTTTATTTTTCTGCTTTGGGTGTGGTTTTTAAATCTTTTTAGTTCTACATGATTGGATCTAGACATGCTTAGAGTAGGCCCAGTAAAATCAACGGGACTTCAATGTGTCATGACTAACTTGCTCCATTTGTTTCAGTGGGTCTGCTCTAAACATTGCTAGGTCTGGATCCAACACATCGTCTTGAGGAATGCTAGCAACCTAATAAATAAAATAGATAACTAAATCATCATGCATTTAACTTGTGGTGGGGCAGTGGACTGTACTGTTGTTTATATTAACAGGTGGAGAGGCAGCAACACTCTAAATCCCTGAAGCAGAAATTCTCTCGTTTCATTCCTCAAAATCCTTTGGGTTTATGAAAAACTGTGAAAAAAGTTTTGCTCACTTCTAACTTCGTAAGCAGCATAGGTTGGAATCCCTTTGCACAAGGCTTCAATATTCTTCCCATATACTTTCAAGTCAGTAATCTTCTTGGGGGAAACCGTGTAAGCCATCTCTTTGCGGGCAGGTCCTTTAGTATGATCTTTCTAAACACGAGGAAACAATAAAACAGCAGGATTAAAGATAGGATTCAGTGGGTCAATGGATAGAGTAAATATGCTGTACCAGGAAGACCACATTTCACATCACTTAGCCGTAGGCTGGGTTCACACAACACGCTAACCCACCCAGTGTGGGTTGTTGCTGTACTATGGGTTATCATGTTATCTGAACACAGAGCTTTTTCCGCAGGTTCGGTTATTGTGTTGTCTGAACACAGCATGTTTTCTGCAGGGTTGCTCATTAACTCTGCAGCGTGGCTTGTGAACCATCCTGAACAACCAAACAACAAGCCGTGGGCTCTCAAAGTGGCTTGTTCAAGGAAAATAAGCCACACTGTATGTTTAACAAGCCACCTTGCAGAAACTACAATAAAAGAAGAAACAAATTAAAATTCTCACAGATGAGCAACCTAGAAAATATCCACAAAACCACACAATGGAAACAGGACACAAAGAGCAGGATCACACGAGAGCAGATGATTTATGTATCCTGGTCCCAAACCAGTTAGGGCTTTAGAAGTGATAAAATTGCGCCCGGAAATGGACCAGAAGCCAGAACAGCTGACATAACCAACACATTGCTAGCTCCAAAAAACTGGCCAGTTGCTGCATTCTTCAGTAGCTGCAGTTTCAAGATGGTTTTCAAAAGCAGCCCCAGGTGACACACATCACTGGAGTCCAAACTCTTCCATTTTGCCTCACTTAACTCAGAACAAACTCCATGACCAACAGTATACAACAAGGGTCCTCTTGGGCTTACCTGCTTCTCTCTAACGGCTTGTGGAAGAGTGGAAATATCGGGTATGAGACCTCTTTTCATTTTGACAACAACGCAGGATTTTTTGGACATTACCCGGGTTGCCATGAAGCCCTGTCCAAGCAAAAAGAGAAATAGTCAGCCATGTAGAACTCAAGAGAAGGAAAGAGGAGAGCAGAGCTCAAGAAGTGGGTGTCTGAAAAGTGCTATCATATCCCCCCTCAGTCTTCTCTTCTCAAGGCTAAACATACCTAAGGCTTTTCCAGATGGGGCTTTAAGGTGCTATTGGCTTGCCTGGTTTCAGGATTTTTTTGAACTGCTCACATGAATTCGTCAGACTCCTACAGGCCTCCCGTGTAATTCTGTGTTACCCTTGACTCCATATTTTCTCACAACAGGGAAGATCTGTTAATTATTTTCTTGCCTGCCATGTTGAGCAAAAAAACCCCCCAAAACCCAAAACCCAGTGTGTGGCTGCCTGATTCTGGGCGTTTGTGTTGTTTTGAGGAGGTGTGGCAGTGAAGTGTACCGTAACATCACTGGGGATGTGTTTTCATGGCTTCATGTGAGCCAGAGCTGAGTTTCTCCCTGTCCCAAACCCAGAAAGCACTTTCTCCTATCTCTCTTCTGCGTGAGTCCACCACCAATACACACACACACACACGGCTATGAGGTGTTTGTATGGAGTTTGTTGTTGTTCATTCCCCAGGAAGTGAATGACTCTGGAAGTCTAGAAGTTCACTGCTGTGGCTTCCTTCATGCTTTCTGGGGGCGCTAGGTCATTTACATGATGCAGCAGGCATTGCGGAGCCATCCCAGGGCTTTCCCCTGAAGCTCCAAATTAAAAAAGTTTTCAAAATGGCGTCTGTCCATTGCCGAATAGAGTTGAACTATCACTTCCTGTGATTTTGAAACAGTACTTCTATTGATGCAAACTAAAATTGCATTTGCCTTTTTCACAGCCACATTACACTGCTGATTCAGATTTTGTTTGGACTAATAAAGGCAATGGAAGATGATGGCTCCAATATCAGTGGGGAGGTGAATTTATTCTAGGTTTCAGTCAGAACTTGCTAAGGAGCCATGCAAGGTGTACCAGAGGGGTAGGAAGGCCAGTTTGGAGGTTGTTGTTTGTTTGTTTGTTTGTTTATTGTATACCCTTTTCTGTCAAAAAAAATGGCATTCCAGGCAGCTAACAATAAAAGCTGGAACTAAAATCAAAATCATAACCAAAACATAGCATAAAAACAAATTTACTCAATTAAAAATGCAACAGCAACAAAGGAAATAAGCAGCATCAACTAAAAAACCCCTTCTGCACAGACCAGTTTATACACCAAAGACCAGCCTGAATAAAAAACATTTATAGGCCTGCTTTGTCTACTTAGGTACGTGCTGGGATCAGAATCTTAATTAGGGCACCTTCCCTAAGGAAAGGAAGGAAAGTCACTTTAAAAATAAAAATGGAAGGTTCAACTTGTACAGAACAATTTGCAATAGATTGTAAAATAAATGCCCAAAGTCCCTACATGCAAATTAAACCAGAATTCAGGAGGCGTGGAATGAAGGGCGGAGCAAACCAGAGGAGCAGAAAAAGGACAGAATGCAGGAAATGTTCCTGTCCCTAGTTATTATAAATGAATGAAAAGGCTCCTTACGTTGTTGTAATCCCAAATGGTGTTCCAGGAGTTCCAGCCATTATCGTTGTCAACGTTCACCACCTTCCTTTTGTTGTCAATGTTCACAGTCTGGTGGGAACTTCCTCCTTCATTTCCCTGGTTCACTTCGTTGACATTCTTGGGAGGAAAAGACAAGGAACGAAGAACAAGGAGAAGATCAGGATCGGGTTTTTCAAGCAGCAGGTTTTTAGGTCCCCACAAATGTCTGCTCTTAAAAACACAAAATATAAGAACGGGGGAGGGGGCATTTGTGGGTCTTGTGCAGCCACCTGTCAGGCCTACTTCCAGAGTTCAGCATCAAGCAATTTTCAGAGTTTGGAAGTACTTTGGAAGAGTGTGCATGGACGGTTCCGACCTACATTTTACCATGACTCCAAATCTAGCCAAAAGGGCAGCCTGGCCAGGGCTCAAGAACTTATATTATTAATTAATTAATAATAATAGTAATAATAATAATAATGTTTAGGAGTGGAGAAAACACACACAGACGGCGAGGGAATTCAAGACGACAGGAAAAGACAACAGGAGGAACATATTGATGGAGAGTAACAGGACCCAAGTCCACAATGGATGCTGAACTTGGGGGTCAGTTAGGTGGGGGTTCTGTCTGTGCACCAATTGACCAATTCTGGGCAAAGGAAGGGACGGCAGCTATGGTGGTGCTTTGCCTCTCTGCTCCCCATTCACGCTGCCTCAGTGTTACTGAGCATGAGGGAAGGACTAAGTAGGGCGACCATATAAAAGGAGGAGTGGGCTCCTGCATCTTTAACAGTTGCATAGAAAAGGGAATTGCAACAGGCGTCATTTATATGCCTGCAGCACCTGGTGAAATCCCCTCTTCACCCCAACAGTTAAAGCTGCAGGAGCTATACTAGAGTGACCAGTTACAAAAGAGGGCAGGGCTCCTGCAGCTTTAACTGTTGGGATGAAGAGGGAAAATCACCAGGTGCTGCCTGCATACAAATGACACCTGCTGAAATTCCCCTCTCAATACAACTCTTAAAGACACAGGAGCCCTGTCCTCCTTTCCATATGGTCACCCTAGGACTAAGGGACCACAGCGGGCAGGTGGGCGGGGCGTGGGGCAGGGGTTTGGCCCACAACTTGTGCAAATACACTGCCTGAACCATCCTAAGACATGTGAAACATGGATTGTAAGAAATGACTGATGTTCTGTGGTGGAACTGCGTGTTCTACTGGAAGACGCTTCATTCCCCAAACATGTACTTGCGCAGTTACTGTGAAGGCAGCAGCAAGGCAGACATTTGCAGGGAAGGGCTGGCATCACACAGGACAAGTCTGTTTTCTCTGCAGCCAAGCCGCCTAACCTTGATGGTGGCTTAAAGGTCCATTAAATAAACAAATAAATAAATAAACCTGTCTCAGAGCCCAGGTATGAATAGGGAGGGAGTCGAGGGGCAATATGGTTAAGTAATAAATAAAAACCAGCCAGAGAGTCCATTTGCAGAGGGGGGGGACAGTGAAGAAGCATAGGCATGCACACAGGGTGTGCTGGGTGTGCCCAGGCACACCCTAATTTCCTAGGGCACCTCTGCTTTCCTGCCCCCCCCCCATTTACCTGCCCAGGAAAGCCTTTGGAAAGCCGCCATTAGCACCCCTGGGGGAACTACGCACTTTCCGGAGGCCCTGGAAAGCGCGCTTTCTCCTCCTCCACTCCAATCAGGGCCTTTACAGTGCACACCCTAATGAAATGAGCTGCGCACACCTATGTGAAGAAGGGAAAGGCTCAAGCACCACCCTTGCGAAGTCTTCCAAGCAATATGCTTTTATCCCTCACATTAGCATGACAGGTTTGCCTCATTAGGAGGGATTCCACCCTAAAGCTAAAATACATAAACTTAAATTAAGGCCTGCATGATATGTAGAAGTGCTCCAAAGACACTTCCAACTACAATTTCTAAAAATAACAATAAAAATAAAATATGTTAATGAGAGCAATGTGTATAATTCAACACCGTACTTACATCATTAGCCAAGACTGAGGCTAGTACAACTCCCAGGAGTGCAGTGCTCAGAATCTGAAATGGAATTCAGAAGAATATTAGCATGAAATGGCTCTTGTTAAACAAAGACTAATTTTTGGTTTTTGAAAATTAGGAACAGACTTGAGATTCCAGTACGTATGAAATTATTTGAGGAAAAGGGTGGAGCTAGAGGGATTCTCCAAATGCCTGAATTTCCAATTTGCACGTAGGCAATACATTTCGGATTTTAACATTCAAAATGGCTATGTGTACTTTGCAAATTTAAGAAATTTTCATTTGTTAAAAGGACTGGAAGTCGTTGGTGTACGTGGGTTACTTATATGTTACGGATTCAGGCTGATTCCAGATTCTCCATGAAATTACGGAGCTATTCCGTCTTTACCTCCTTAACAGATTTTTCTCTGCTAAGAAAAAAGAAAATAGAAGTGGTGGGGAAACACAGGAGGGTTACAAATGGAAGTCAACAACATCTGGAATCCCCATAAGGTTCCATGAATGAGGCACAGAAAAAGCATCTTCACAAAACACTCTAAAACCAAGAGCCCAGCATGGCGGCACTTTGATGGTTGCATGTAAACCCTTGGAAAGCTTAAGTTCACCAGTGTTGGATAGCAGCTTAAGAACATACATGAACATGTCTATTACAATGACTATGCACTCACCATGTAATAATAATAACAATAATAATAATAATAATAATAACAACAACAACAACAACAACAACAATAATAATATATTTATTTATTTATTACCCGCCTCTCCCCCTGGATCGAGGCGGGGAACAACATTAAATACAAATATAAAACACATAAAACTGATTAGGAACATATAAAACTAATGCATTATTAAAATAACAATAAAAGTCTTAACATTCAACTAGATAGGCCTGCCGGAAGAGATCAGTCTTTATGGCTTTCTTGAAGTCAGAGAGACTGTTATGTTGACGAATCTCCTCCGGCAGACCATTCCACAGTCTGGGAGTGGCAGAAGAGAAGGTCCTCTGGGAAATGGTTGTCAGCCTTGTTTTGGCTGACTGAAGTAGTAAATTCTTCCCAGAGGACCTGAGTGTGAGGGGCGGATTGTACGGGGGAAGGCAATCCCGCAGGTAACCTGGACCCAAACCATGTAGGGCTTTAAAGTCAATGACCAACACTTTGTACTTCGCCTGGAAACTAATTGGCAGCCAGTGAAGTGATTTTAAAGTTGGTGTCATATGGTCACCCGTAGGTGTACCGGTGACCAACCTGGCTGCCATATTTTGAACTAGTTGAAGTTTCCGGACTAGGTACAAAGGTAGCCCTTTGTATGTGCCAGGGGAGCTCTAACTTACCAGGTCTACACGTGATGGAACTGATCCTGGTAGCAGCTTCAAGCAGAACACTATACCCTCATCTTAACATATGAGCATCTACCCCTGTGTCAATTCCCAAATTTTGGGGAAGAGATTTTTGATTTAGCTTCAATCCTAGGAATTTTTCTCAGTCAAATATCACTCTAATATTAACATTCTATCAGTTAACTGTGTTAGACTCAAAATTTAGTGTTGAACTAGAACACGGGAGATCTGGGTTCTAGCCTCCACTTGGCCATGAAGCTCACTGATGACTTTGGACCAGTTTTAAACTGGTTTTAAATATTTTACTGAACCATGGAGTTATTTCTCTGCCTCATTTCTCAGTCTCTAAATAGGGCATAATAACAACATATCACACCAGGTCAGTGTCAATGATGATAAATGAGATCCAGAAAGAAGATTTAGGGATAAAGTTGGATCTCCAGCTAGATGAATATGCTGCTCTAGGTTTTTTTGGTAGAAAGTTAAAGATGTCTATACTCACAATCAGCTTCATTTTGTTGTTTGAAGGAACTCAAGACCAGCTAAACTTCACCTCTTCCACTTTATATACTTGAATTTCCAAAGACTAGGTGTGGACAGGCCATTGAGATATGGCCCCTTATCACACTGGAATTGTTCCCCCTTCTGGCTGGCACCGTATTCCTGGGACACGTACACATTTGATAGGGGAGTTGGGTGACACCCTACAGATAAGCTACATGAAGCTGATAAAAGATATAATCAGTATACTTTTTGATAACATTCGATGACAAAGAAGGCAAGGGTAGGTGGTGTCGTGTTTTTTTTAAAAAAATGCTTAACTAAGATGGCATTAATCCCACAAAATAAACATAGTTCCATTAGTAAACTTGGTGTGTCGAAAGCCAAGTAACATTTCAACATCTGTATTGCTCAGGGCAGACAAAAATAAATTATTCAATGTCTTTATTTTATATGGCATTTTAAGGGTTGAGTTCAGTTGCGAAGTTCTTGAAGGAATTAGCTGATTTTAAAGCAAAGACGAATTTAACGTGAAGGAGCTTGGGAAGCCTATTTGTTAAGCCAGACATGGGCAACCTATGTCCATGGGCCTCTAGCAGGTTCTGCCCACGCCTTCCACCCCAGACGGGATGAGAGGAACCCCCTCCCCACCCAAGCAGGGGGAGGAGAGAGCTCTGACGTGGCCTAATCCATGCTTTTAAACAGCACCCTTGTTTAAAAGGGTGCCTTGTGTGTGTGCGTGTGTGTGTGAAAGAGAAGACCACTGCACAGGGCCTGTGTGGGTATGAGAAAGACCTTAAGAGGTTCTGCCTGAGCCTCTGTTACTCTTTACACTGGCAAGGATAGGGTGACCCTATGGAAAAGAGGACAGGGCTCCTGTATCTTTAACAGTTGTACTGAAAGGGGAATTTCAGCAGGTGTCATCCGTAGGCTGGCAGCACCTGGTGAAACCCCCTCTTCATCGCAACAGTTAAAGCTGCAGGAGCCCTGCCCTCTTTTGTATCTGGTCACTCTAGCAGAGCTCCTACAGTTTTAACTGTTGTGATGAAGAGGGGATTTCACCAGGTGCTGCACGCATACAAATGACTCTTGCTGAAATTCTCTGCTGTTAAAGACGCAGGAGCCCTGTCCTCCTTTCCATAGGGTCACCCTAGGCAAGGAGGGGCTTAAATGGCAGAGCATTTGGTCATGCAACAACAAAACATCAGAAGATCCCTAAAGCTGGGGCAGGTCGAGGATCAATGAGCTGTTGGCTGGGAACTCACAAGCCATGTGCCCTCTTTTACAAAGGACTGTCCTCTATTTGAATGGCTGTTCACTTCAAACCAATTTTGATTGAAAGATAAGAACCATAAGAAGGGGAGCAGCTGCAGGTGGGCCTTGAAGCTGCTCATCAACAGCACCCAGACTGCAGGTGGGGCAGGTAAAGAGTCCCCTGGTCAGAGTCTGCGCCACAATTGTTTCTAAATCGGCAGTTATACATGTATAAATTAGCACATGCAAATTTTGTGTAAATTGGTTTTCTCTTTCGTTTTCCTTTTTGGGTGATTCCTTGGATGAAGTCATTGTTGCAGACCCTCCAGCCCTTGGTAGGGTGGCCGCTTTGGAATCTCCCAAAAAGAGGATAGACATCACCCAAAAACAGAACAAAACATGGTAGCAATTTGCCTAAACTTTTCATATGCTAATCTATATGGATAAAGGAATATTTAGAAATCATGGCAATCATTTAAATAGGAATGCGGTCCGTCTCACCCTAGTGGGGAAGGCTGCGACCAGGTGAGCTGTGAGCCTCCTCATCAGTCTGCTCTCCAGGTGATGACTGTGGATGGACTACAATTCTGATGGGATGGTGTGTGTGTGGACCGATCTACACCAAGCAGGATATAACACTTTAAAACGGTTTATAACGGTTTATAACAGTTATAAACCATTTGCAATGGTTTAAAACTGTTATAAACCGTTATAAAGCAGTAGTGTAGATCTGCCCTGTGTATATGAGCATTTTAATCTTTAAACCAGTCCTTTGTATACAGGATGCCTTCAAATAGAAGATGGCCCTCTGGCAGCCCTTCAAAAAGAGGACTGCCCTCTGTAAAAGAGGACACAAGGCCACCCTAGCTCTTGGCTCAGTTCCAAACATGGTTCCTGAAAGAGTCATAAAGTGTGTACACTTCAAAGTGTGACTTTAAGGCAGGCTCCCCCAACCTGATGTGATGTGTTGGGCTGCTACTCCTCCCAATCCTAGCCAGTCAGACCGGTGATAGGAATTGTAGTCCAACACATCCGGAGGGCAACTGGTTGGGGAAGCCTGGCGTCAAAATGGGGCCTGGGCTTCCTGGTTTGGTTTCAGATGCTGCGTCAGCCTTGGAGGCTGAACTAGAAGAAGCCCAGCCAAGGCAATGAGCAGGGGAGGAAATTCCCCAAGGCTCTCCAGGACTCAGGGAGGAATCTTCCCAGGGGCTTATCGAACAGGAGGCCCAGGTTCAGAGACTGTCTCCCCCGCTCCTTTGGAAACTCAGCCTTTGTTGAAGGGGGAGGAAGCACCGGAATTGACAAGTCCCAAAGTCCACTGCAGGGTTAAGCAGGCAGTGCTGTGGTGAGATGAGGTGGCAGGGTGGGTGGGTTAGATTGCATTGCTTTATTATCCTCTTCTCTTCACTCCGAAGGAAGAAAGCATCCCTCTGGTCCCTTCCTCTGGTCCCCCAGGAGGTCAGCTCGAGGGCTGTAGCATATGCGCATTCTGCCTCTAGTCAGGGTGGGAGGTTTGCGGGCGGAGGAGACGGTCAGCTATTGGCAGCCTCCTTGTTTAGATGACCTTGTTCCTTTGCCATCTGGAGGGAGCAGGGTCTAAAAGGGGGCATGTTAGGGGCAGATTAGAGGGGCCTTGAATCTGATGGATATAAAGCGGTCCCAGTCCTCTGACATATCCCCAACAAATGGGGGAAATGAGGGCTCTCAATGGGATAAAAATAAAAGGGTAAGCTGTGGCCAAAAAAAGGGATGGAAACACACACAACACCATTTTAAAAAACCTGTCCCCCACCTCCAACCTGGCCAGCGTTTGCCTGTTTGGTGCAAACCTTGCAAGTCTTTGGGTTTCACCACAGATTCCCCCTCCATTGCCCACATTGGTTTGCTCTGCTCTTGTTTCTTGGTCCTGAGCTCCTTCCTCCTAAGCTCTGGTTTCACTAGGAGAATTTCAGTCCACTTGCATCTTGCATCCCTCTACCTAACGGATCGTGCAACGTGCCACGTGCCGTGATGCACTGGCACATAGGATTGCATCAGGATCATTTTTTTTGTGTGCAGTGCTTTTGTAATGTGCAAATGTGCTCTTCACATTGGTCCCAAAAAGTCTCGATACAACTGTGTGAACAATCACATTTCGGTTTGCTTTGTCCTGTGTTTTATCAGTCCACACTAGTAGTACAAAGATGTGGTGGGGGAGAGAAATGGATGAACTGAAGAAACTGGATGCTGTGGCAAAAGTGTCCGTGCCCTGTAATAAAAACCAGAACAATGGGGAATTCTTAGTACGTTGCATAGGCGTGCGCAAGGGGTGTACCAGGTGTGCGCAGGCACACCCTAATATCTCAAGCAATAAGCACCGAATTGAGGGGGCCATTGAATAGGGTTGTAGAGGGGGATCGAGACGCAGCAAGAATGGTCCTCCAGCTACTCTGCTGCCCCCCCCCCCACAGCACGCTGTTACTCCTGGCAGCAGGAGCAAAAAGGAACATCACCTCATGAGCCCCTCCTCCAGCTAGTGTCACCAAAGCTCCACCAATGCTGGTCTCTCCCAAAACCAGGCAAGCCGAGCACAGAGTAGGGAACATGTCTAGAATGTTTAATAAAAGAATGAATAAAAGTAATGCCCTTTATGACTGAGAATTCAATAAATGTCCACCTTTAAAAGGAACATCACCTCATGAGCCCCTCCTCCAGCTAGTGTCACCCAAGCTCCACCAATGCTGGTCTCTCCCAAAATCAGGCAAGCTGAGCACAGAGTAGGGAACATGTCTAGAATGTTTAATAAAAGAATGAATAAAAGTAATGCACTTTATGATTGAGAATTCAATAAATGTCCACCTTTAAAAAAAACACAACCTGGGTGCCCACCCTAATGAAATGTGCCGCGTACGCCTATGGTACATTGGTTCCACTTCAGAAACCAGGCTTGGTAATTTGGACTGCCAGAATCCTGGAGAAAATTGGTTGAACAGAATTTTAAGCGCATCCCTGATTAAGGCCTGATTAAGCATAGAGGCCAACGGAGCTGCAAGCCAGGGCCTGCTGCCTTGGTGGGCCAACAGCGTTCTAGACACAGCACTAGCATTAATTTATTCACTATTTTCGTACCTGGCCCTTCTCCCACAGAATGGTTCACAACATGATCACGGGACTGTTAACAGGGAGAAATGCTGCAAAACCATAAAGCAGGAATATCGGCTCCCTTAAAATCACAATACTTAATACACAGTAAAACAGCAGCGACAAATCTCTCTAAGGCCGCACCTAAATACACTTTACATCCAAGCCCAAATGCCTGAACAAATAGAAAACTCCTCAACATTTGTTTGAGGAGTTCCGCTGTGTGTGGGCAGATCCGATGCCACCTGGGAGGGAGTGCCGTAAATGGGGCGCCACCCCAGAGAATGTGCTGTGCATGTAAGAACTGCATGTGGTGATTACAGCACAGTATTTTCTTTCTGCCGTGTCTTCACATGCTCTCCCTTTCCTGTGTTTACTGACCATCTGGACAAAGAGCATGTGAGAAAGAGAGTGTTTCCATTTTTTTCTTCTCAGAGCTTACTGCTGTTCCAGATCCTTTAAAATAAAAAAGTTGATCTGAAGTTCATTTTAAAAATTGGGGCCATGTATGTAAGGTTTCTCTATGATGACGCCAGAGAGAAGCCCTACATACATGTGTGGATGTCAGGGGGTAGACCAGGATCGCGGCCAGCAGTATAGTCACACATTCCTTTATACTCAAGGAGACCTCTTTTCCTTCCATGAAAACACAGAAGAGGCCATTCCCTTAAGATATGTAGTGTTTTTCCTCCTTATTGTTATTGTACCTAACAGTGTGTGTGTGTGTGTGTGTGTGTGTGTGTGTGTAGGGTAGGCTGACCAGATAAAATCCAGGTCAGGGCTCATGTAACTTTAATAGTTGTAGAGAAAAGGGACTTTCAGCCAGTGTCATTTGTATGCAATTAGTTCCTGGTGAAATTCCCTCTTCATCACAACAGTTAAAGGTGCAGGCACTATACTAGAGTGACCATATAAAAAAGAAGGCAGGGCCCCTGCACCTTTAACTGTTGTGATGAAGAGGGAATTTCACCAGGAACTAACTGCATACAAATGACACTGGCTGAAATTCCCTTTTCTCTACAACTGTTAAAGTGACATGAGCCCTGGCCTGGATTTTATCTGGTCACCCTAGTGCAGGGTGACCACTTACGCATTGCCAAAAAAGAGGACATAAATTTACATTATATTTGCATATGTGAATATGTCTGTGTGTGTTCCTTTAGAGAATCTAAAGGGCATTTTCTCCTGTATATACCTGTTCGGACCCCTAGGTCATCTTCAGAGGCGGTCCTGCAGGTGCTGTGACTGAAGGAAGCTAGGCAGGTGTCTTCTCCGTGGTGGAACACTGCTTATGGAATGTCCTCCCCAAAGAGATCTGCCTGGCTCCTACTTTGCCGTCTTCTCAACACCAGTCGAAGACCTTTCTTTTCTCCTAGGGTGCCTCTACAAGAGGCATTTAAAGCTCTTTCAAGGCGCATTAAAAAAATTACCTCTACAAGAACGGAGCGCAAATCAGGCGTAGAGGCGTGTTATCTCCCCGATTATGCGCATTATCGAATGCGCGTTAAATTGCAAGTTTTATTTTGCTCCGTCCGTTAAAGCGCATTTTGACTGTGTGAATAAGCGCTTATGCGCATTAACTACTTGTAAAGCGCATTTTGGACATCTGTTAATGCGCTTCGCCGCCTCTCACCGCCTCTCGTGCAGAGGGATTAGGCGTAAATGCGCTTCTGCGATTATGCGCATAATCGCCTAACCAGGCGCAAAAGCGAATCCTTGTAGAGGGGACCCTAGGCATTTCAGAAACCTCATTCCAGATGTTCATGGTTGTTCTTATACATCTTTATCTATTCCTGTGCTGTTTGTACTTTTGTATTGCATTTTATTCTTTCAAATATTTGCATTGAATGTTATGTTTTTAACTATTTGCATTGAATTCCCCCCCCCACAAATTATTATTGTTTATAGCCAATGGCCATTACAATACAAGCACAGGGCATACAAATGTAGAGTAAAACATTTGGTACAATAAAACAACAATACAGATAAAAATAGTCAGAATTTAAAAACATTCTTTCTGTTTAGCCCCTTACGATTTGGCAGTGGTATGGTTTAGAAAGGTTGCTCTTATCTTTCTTACGCCTAGAGCAAATAAAGCTATCCACATCAGCCAAAAACCATCTGATTTTAGAATCGTCTGAGTGGCCTTCTAAGGTGGTCTGAAAAGGAGAATAAATTTAGCCCTGGATGAATTGTATAATGGACAATATAAGGTATAATGTACGAGATCTTCAATACGTTCTGATTCGCATATGCAAAAATGCTCTTTTATGGATCTATTGGAAAATCTTCCAGCCAGATACTCGGTGGGCATCATTTGAAATCTGAGCTGGGTAAAAGCAGGCCTAACAGGGGAAAAAGGATAATTCTCGCAAGTAGATAGCCCTTTTATGATCTGTTTTAATTTTGGTATACCAAAAAGCAAGTTTGAAGTTTTTTATATATTCAGAATCTCTTTTGGCATCTTCGCAAAAGACAATATCTCGAATCTTGCGATCGGATACGTCCTGCGTTATTGTTGTTAAAGAAGCTGAGTAGCTCAACATCAGGCATCTGCAAGATTGTGCCCATCCTTCTCTATTCTGCAGATCCAAAAAGCACAATTTTGCTAAATGTTGTTCTGACAGCGAGTGTATTTTTTTCCTATACAATATTGTGCATTTGTGTCTATGTGCTTTTAGGGAAGGAAGACCTACTTCAGTCCTTAATAGTGCGCCAGGCGTACTCTGCGACGCTGCCAAGAGTGTATGCAGAAACTTGTTTTCAATAACATCAAGTTCATCTTTGCAGTGGCTGCCCCAGATTGCTGCACCGTATAAGAGATGGGACACAATCTTAGCTACAAAAACCTTTAGTGTTGGTTCTACTAGACGATGGCCTTCTGTGTAATACAATTTCTTTATGGGCCCCAACTGGCGGACATTGCATTTTAGTCTCTTAACACTTCATAATCTGGCCAAAGAATGTTTATTCTTGGGTAAATTAAATAATAAATAAATGCAAATGTAGAGATAGTTTAATTAGTAATATAGTACATCCCACAGCATAGTGATCAGGGGGCTGTCTATATGAGAGGAAAGCCCCACAGTGGCTATGGATCTGCGTCGCGTTGGTTAGGCGATGCGAGCACAGGTTCGCAGCCACCGTGGGGCTTCCCTGCGATGCTGCGATTTGAAAAAGTCAGGATTTACCCTGACATTTTCAAAGGGAGCGATGTCAACACGGTACTTCTGCTATGTAACGTCTCTCCATGGCGAATCTGGGGTCAACCTGGGGGTGGAGCCTGGTGGAAGGTGACCAGTGATTGGTCTCCTTCCACCAGGAAGAGAGCAGGGCACCTCTGGGACCCGGATGGCCACCCAGAAACTCCGTGCTCCCTCCTCGGAAAGCATGGGGTTGAAGAGGGAGCCAGCACCAACCTTGTGCCATGAAGACAGCCCCAGGTGTTCTGGGTGCTTGCTCAGTCTACTTCCTAAATGGGCCGCTTCAAAGCCTCTTCCTCCACACTTCCTTCTTCTGGCTCTTTTTAAATCAGTCTTGGACTGGATAGACCTTCAAATAGAGGACACTTTCAAAATAAAAGACTGTATTCATTCGGTCCTTCAAATAGAGCACTGCCCTCTGTAAAGAAGGACACCTGGACAACCTAGTTCAGAGTTGGGGAGCCCGCTACCACTCACTAGCCCAGGGCCCAACATGGCCCTGATTTTGTCCGGTTACTACTCTGTGATGATGTGCAACATCCCATAGTCATTTCACCATAACCACCTGCTGTCTTCACCGCTACCAATCAACAAAATGTGAGATAGACAGAAAAACAGACAACTATTCATACAGTAGAAAGTATGCAGAAGCATTCTGCTAAAGGTTAACTGATATTTGTAAAATCAATTGTTTCGAATTTGTCATGGCAGACAAACATGCTCAGGGGTATCAGGGCATGGTTATCTGCACAGCCCAAAATTCACATAAAGCTGTTTACCATGGCGTGCCCCATAGATACGGAGTCACCAAGCGCCAGGGGCATATTTCTGTGAAATGTTCCCCACACCTACAGGCAAGATATAAAAGTTCGAAGTCTCTGGAATTTTATTCCATTTGCTTCTCGGCCTCTTATCTGAAAGAAAAATGAACAGCCTTGTGAGTATACTTGACACATTCCTCTTAACAAACCTAGAGATACGATGGCGGGTTGTCTTTGCAAGGATGAGAACTCGTTGGGGATAAATCAGATCCTGTCCATGTATTAGATGGCTCAGCTAGTGGATCCAAGGATATTTTCCTTGCCCAGCATGCACCTTCCCCAAAAGTCACTGCAGGATCTACTCAGCGGGGGAATATGGGTTTTGAATTAATTCATTTCTGTAAACACAGGATCAGATTTTGAAGGCTGTTAGTGGGGAAATGTCTTGCGATCTTGAAAGTAGGACCGACTCAAGACGTTTTGGGTTCTATAAGTCATATAATCCAGTCGAGGCTGGTGACTCCGATATCAGTGGGGCGATGAATCTGCTCCAGGTTTCAGTCACAACCAGTCAGAACTCTAAAGGACCTATCCAAGGTGCACCTTAGATAGCTCCTTTAGAGTTCTGACTGATTCCAACTGAAACCAGGAGTGGATTCACCTCCCCACTGACATAAGAGACACCAGCCTCCATTGATATCCTCCAAATGGCAACCGGTATCCCACTTATTGGCAGTGGGCAGAATCTACCAGGAAGTTCTCCTACATGCACCCCTTCTCGGTGCCTTCCTTCTTCCATCAAATAGGTCCTGGTAGCCTGAGGATCCAGAACCAGAGGGTGTCAAATGAGCCACGTGGGATTTATCCCCACCCACCCAATGAATCCCATGTGACTCATTTAACACCTTCTGTTTAACACCTTGCTCCGTGTGGCTTGAGATAACCACTTCTATTCCTCTTCTAATACTACTGTGGGGAACGACTACCCACAGCTGTATGCAGACATCTGCCTGTAAAAATTGCAGCACGTTCACTTGCGGTGACGGGAGCAACAGAAGGTAGCATACACCTCCTCACCCCACTCAGAGCCATGAGCCAAAGTTTTGAGCAGAGTGACTTACAGTTCTGCAGCCCTGAACTTGTTGCTCTAGTTCCTCTTGAAGAACTCCGCTTCCACCCCCCCCCCCTTTTTTTTTTCCAGGCTGCAGTAATCGTGGTTGTGGGATTCTTCTGGAGTCCAGTTTTAGCCAACGTCCAGGTAAACAGAATAATCTCAACTTCACTGTGACATTCATTTAAGTGAAAGAACGCGGTCGTGTTGGTTTTAATGGGCTCTCGTCTCGCTCCTTCATTGTGCAATCGTAATAGCGCACGGATCGTTCTCATTCAGATCCTAGGGATGCAGTGGAAAACTTAAAAACGTTGTGTGATGGCTGCGCGGGACTGGATTGGGGGAAATGAAATGAAACTTAATCTCGATAAATTAGATCTAGGCGCACGGTTGGTCGGTGGGTTGGCAGATCTGGGCATAGGTGTTCACAGCCTCTTTTGAAGAGTTTTCATTCCGTGTGAAAGCCCAGGTTGACAGCCTGGAGGTGTTCCTTGATTGGGCCCTGCTTTAAGATGTTGAGATAGTGATGGTAACAAGAAGTGCCTTTTCCCCCCCATCTTTAGGTGGCACTCCATCCTTCTCACCGTAATTCTTGCTTTAGTAATCTCTAGACTGGACTATTATACCATGCTCTTATACAGGGCTGCCCTTAATAGATGTCCAGAAACTTCACCTGGTGCAAAATGCAGCCACCACATAATTGACAAGGACTGGTCCACTGGTACTCCAATGTCGTTCACTTTTACTAGTTACCTGTTCATCCCAGAGCCCTGTTTAAAGTGCTGGTTCTCACCTTTAAAATCCTAAATGGTGAACTGGGTACCTTAAGGACTGCCTCTCTTAGTATATATGTCCTCTCATATTCGCCTTTCAGCACCTGAGATCTTGCTCTGTGCGACCAGCTGTCTGAAGTTTGGCCAATGTCCCCAGGAGCAGGGCTTTCACAGTAGTGGCACCAACAATGTGCCATAACTAGAGCCCTGCTGGATTAGACCAAGGATCCGTCTAGTCCAACACTCCATTCTCTAAGTGGCCAACTAGCTGTCTACCAGGAACCCACAAGTAGGACACGGGTGCAATAGCACCCTACAGCCCATGATGCCCAGCAACTGGTGTAAATAGGCTTACTGCTTCTGATTCTGGAGGTAGCATATAGCCAGCAGGACTAGAAGCCATTGATAAACCTTCTTCTCCAACTTTCCAACCCCCCTTTTAAAGCCATCCGAACTGGTAGCCATCACTGCAACTTGTAGAAATGAATTCCATAGTTTAACTATGCACTGTATAAAAAATTGCTTCCTTTTATCAGTTGCCAATCGATTTCATGAGATGCCTTCACTGGGATCTAGATTTTGAGAGAGGGAGAAAAATGCCTCCCTCTCCACATTCTCCACACCAGGCATAATTTGTTTTTACACCTCTATCATGTCTCCCCTTCCCCTCCCTTTCCCCAGGGAGACCCGCCTGACACCTCCATGGAGTGCCTTTAGATGGCAATTCAAAATCTTGGCTCTTGGAAGGATCAGCAGATGTTTGTGCTTAATTCCTTCCTGTTCCTGCAATAGGGATAAAAATAATGATCAAAGGGGGTGTTCTGTGTATTTGATTGTTCCTGTTCTGCTGGTGTGTACTTCTGCTTATTGTCTTATAACTTAATGTATTTTAGTAATTTATTATGAACCCCCCCCTTTGAATTTTTGGGCAAGATAATGAAAATTATACACTTCTGAAACTAACAGGCAACACACTTGTCTTGTGTTATGCTTTTCAACTTATAGGGATGAGTGATTAAAAAATAAACATGTATAATAATAATAATAATAATAATAATGATTTATTTCTTACCCGCCTCTCCGTCTAAGTATGCTTTTTTCATACTTAGGTTTACAGCATACCCAGCAACAACGGCGATTATGTCCAGCAAACAGTGAGCATAGATAATGAAAGGCGAATTGCCATCATCCATGTGTATGGAGGGCTCTGCTCTTCCGATACCATTTTTGACTACAAACATGTAAGTCTGAATTCACCACTCTTCAGAACACAGTTGCTCTGTTGGTGCAATCCACATCCACTGGGGGCGAAAAGAACCAGATGGCACCATTAATTTATGATTTGCATACTATAGCAAGTGAGAATACCTAATTTTCCATCATCGTAGACATTACCCTGAATTTTAGCTTAAAACCTTCTCCACAGCAGCAACATTTATTGGCTTGATTTGATGTATACCCCACCTTTCTACCAAGAAAAATGGCACTCAAAGCCATTTCATTAAAGATGCAATCCCATGTATGTTTACACAGGAAAAAAAGTCCTACAACTCCCAGCATCCCCTGGCTGGGGACACACTGGGGGCTGGGGAGTTGTGTTATTTTTTTCTGTTTAAACATGCATTGGACTGTGTTCTAAATCATTTAAAATTGCCAATTTAAAATAACCGTCGTTCAGAATGAGGACAGACATTTTAAAGGGAAGTGGGAATAATTTGACTGTCCATCCACCACATTCAGAAGCATTTGTGTTCAGGACAGGCAATGTGTGTCCTTCAAATTCATCATATCTTAGAATGAGTGCTTGCCTTCTTCACCCTAAGTTGAAAAATATGGCACAGTGGCGGTTGTCAAACTGCTTTGCCCTTTGAGCATGAAAGAGCCCTATGAGTCTACCAAATGTGGACACAATGGAGGGAAGGCAAGTTTCACAAGTGGCAGAGTGATGTCCCTTTTGCCACCAATGGAGGTGATTTTGAGCTTGTGAAAGGGCACAGCATCTAACATGAAAGGCAGCCATTTTTAATCTGAACAATGGTAGCTTCAGATATGCCTTCCCGGATGGGCATTACTGCTCAGCTAGCATCACCTCTGTTATTACCAGTGTGTGGTTTGCATGTGTGTTGCGGTGCTTTCCTGCCACAGTATTTCTAAGAGTGAGAAATGCGAGTATGAAGCATTTGTTGCAGGATATTTTATTTATTATTCACATTTAGGGTGACCAGCTAAAATCCAGGTCTGGGCTCATGTAACTTTAACAGTTGTAGAGAAAAGGGAATTTCACCAGGAACTAATTGCATCACAACCGTTAAAGTTGCAGGGGCCCTGCCTTCTTTTGTATCTGGTCACTCTAGTATAGTGCCTGCAACTTTAACTGTTGTGATGAAGAGGGAATTTCACTAATTGCATACAAATGACACTGGCTGAAATTCCCTTTGCTCTACAACTGTTAAAGTTACAGAAGCCCTTACCTGGATTTTATCTGGTCAGCCTATTCTCATTTATGTACGGCCTTCCCTGCTTAAAAAGAAGCCATCAAGGTGGCAATATTCCAGTGAACTTAAACATCTCTTGAAAAATTGGCGATTTTTAAATTGGCCTCACAAAGAGTCTTTCTTGCTATGCATATGGTTCCCTACGTCCGTTTAATTTACTTTTATTTATTTGGTTTGTACCCCACCTTTCAAATCCAGAAAAATGGCACTCAAGGCGGCCGCAGTCCCAACAAAACTCCCACCGATTCTCACGATAGCAGTGGGTGGGCGGATGTCAGCGCTTCCGCATTTGTCTGGCGCTGCTCAGTCATTCATCTGCTTTTGTGATTTACAGGGATACATTGCCAGCCGGCTGTTCTCCCGACGAGCCTGCTTCGTTTTGAAGATGGAAAAAGGGTACATCCCAGAGCTGGAAGAAATTGGACGTTTAGCTTATGAGAAACAGGTATCTGCAGAGCTCATTCCAGACAGGTGCATCTGTTCTACAGTAGAAATTGATACTGGATTTCTCAACTCTCAGGGCTTCCCCAAATAATCATGGGACATGGAGGTTGTCGAAGATACCAAATATTCTGTTAGAGATCTATAATCCTTCCTCTCAAAACTACAGTTCCCAGGATTCCCTGGAGAGAGGGAGTGGCCATCAAACCACTTTAAAGTTTAAGTCTGTGGAGTAGATATGCTTTATGGCAATGCCCCATGCAGAAGACATGTGGATGCTGGACTAATGCTGGTCTGGGTGGTTATTCTGACAGTTCCAGCCAGAGCTGAAACAGTTACAGTCTGAAAAAGGCGAACGGCAGTTAGTCAGCCTGAAGTTTCAAGATAGGTTTATGCTCAATATTGGGTTTCCGATCCCAGTTCCCAAATCTTTTTGCTTCCAAACAGCATTGGCAGGAGCAACAATGATGTCCTGGCAAAAATAAAGCCAAACTAGGAACATCAATTCACTAACATCACCCCAGCTTGGGAGAGAGGAGGGTTTCAATGGGTCTGGAACTCCCTATAGAACTCATTGGATGGTTTGGCCCCGCTGTGATAATCTGCCTCTTTTTTATTTTAACATAGAGCCTATCTACACTACTGCTTTAAAATGGTTTATAGCAGTTTTAAACCAGTTAATAACTGTTATAAACCGTTTTAAAGCAGTAATGTAGATAGGCTCAACAGAATGGCACCCCTGAATCCCTTTTTTAAAAAACTGGTAATGCATGCTGCTTTCTAGTTCTTTGGTGCAGAGGCTGCTCTTAGAGACATGTTATGTGTGTATATATATATATATATATATATATTTAGAAGATCAGCAGCTGCACATTTCAATTTGTTAGGAACTCTTAGGTGGATATCATCCAGACCAAGGGATTTGTTCATTTGTCAATAAGTGTCTGGATTCCAACTCCTTCCACCAAATCGTGAGGCAAAAGAGACTCGCTGTGCAATCCACAGTAAAATGAAAACACTTCTTCGCACCCATAGCAGCTGTGAAGGCTAGGAGCTGTCCTCTAACCCTAATTAGCCAAACGAAGCAAGGCAGTTGCCTATCAGCTAAATGGGCACTTTCCCACCATGCCTAACAGGCTTTTACTGGGCTTCTCCTTCAGGGAGGGTCCTCATGACCCAACTTCTGACATGCAGCCCATCTGGCACACAGCCTCTCACCTCCTCTCAACTCCGCCCACTTAACCCTGTGGCAGACTTCCCCAATTCCGGTGCTCCCTCCCCCTCCGACAAAGGCTGAGTTCCCAAGGGGTGGAGGGGGAAGATGGTCTCTGAACCTGATCCTCCTGTTCGATAAGCCCCTGGGAAGATTCCTCCCTGATTCCTGGAGAGTCTTGGGGGATTTCCTCCCCACTTCTATGTTTTTATTGTGCTTCTGCTAGCTCTGCCTCCGAGTCTGACTCAGAATCTGAAGCCAAACCAGGTAGCCCAGGCCCCGTCTTGATAATAAGGCTTCTCTTTTCCCCACTATTTGCCTCATTCTTCAGACTCCCTTCCTGAAAAAAACAATGAAATGCCCTGTGGCACCGTAGAGTAGCTTTCCCCAACTTGGTGTCCTCAAGATGTAGAATCATAGAATCATAGAATAGTAGAGTTGGAAGGGGCCTATAAGGCCATGGAGTCCAACCCCCTGCTCGATACAGGAATCCACCTTAAAGCATCCCTGACAGATGGTTGTCCAGCTGCCTCTTGAATGCTTCTAGTGTGGGAGAGCCCACCACCTCCCTAGATAATTGGTTCCATTGTCGTATTGGTCTAACAGTCAGGAAGTTCTTCCTGTCCAGCCGGAATCTGGCTTCCAGTAACTTGAGCCCATTATTCCACGTCCTGCATTCTGAGTTGATTGAAAAGAAGTTGTGTTAGACTACAACTTCCATAATCAGTTGGGATGATAGGCATCATAGTCCAACACATCTGGAGGACACCAGGTTGGGGAAGGCTGCCTTCGAGACTTACGAAGTCATTATGGCATAAGTTTTCCTGAGCAGAGCCCAATCACGCTAACGAAAGCATATGATGCCATCATACATGTGTCAGTCTTTAAGGTGTCCCAAGCCAGAAGTTGGTTTTACTGCAACAGACTAAGAAAGCCACTCCCACCCTCTGGAAATGGTTGCTTTTTCAACATGTTCTCATTTTAGATGATGAACCAGATGATGTCCACCTCAAACGTGTGGGTGAAATATGAACCCAGCAACTCTTTCTTCGGAGAAATAAAGGAGTGGCTTCTTTTTGGGAGTTCTATTGAGCATCTCTGCAGGGACGTGCCTGTTTACAGGGTGGAAAAAACTGAGCGTGAGTATTCATGACCAACCAAAAGCTGCTTCGTTTGGAACTGGGATGCTTCCAGAATATCGATGTGTTGAAGGTACAATGAAAAGATGGATTAATTTAGACTGAAACAGGACTGTCAACTGGCGTTACAGATGTTCTAGAAGGCTTGCTGAATTATCTATGCAACCAACAAGGCAACTTTCTGAAGCTTTTGAAGTCCATTTTTGTTATCACTGTCTGCCTAAGTCTGCAACACTTTCCTGGGAGTGCTAAATATATACGATTGTACTGGAAATCACCATTGTAACGTCCTAAAGACATTACCTCCATTTAAATGAGCTGGAGGCTACTGAGCTCACCAACTGAAACCCACAAAGTGTATGAAGGCAAGCAGCAACCCCAACTTCCACAGACACTTGGTGGAATAGTAGAAAGTATCAGAGGCAGTAACCCTATATACAGTAGTTGTTGGGGAACATGGGTGGGAGGGCGCGGTTGCACCATGTCCTGCTTTTGGGTCCCTGGTGAACAGCTGGTTGGCCACTATGGGAACAGAGTGCTGGACTAGAGGGACCCTTGCTCTGACTCAGCTTGGCTCATCTTATGTTCTTATGAAGGGTTTGTGGCTTCTAGAAGACAGAAAAGCATGCTTTCTTTGGACTGCCACACAAGCCCTCTCAAGGACCCTAGCTTAAGTTCATGCTCCCTCTGGAAATCAAGAGTAGGTCATTCCACTATCTGGCTTATAATCACATCAAAAGCAAGAAAGAAGACCACGGAAGAGATTACACACTGGCCAGATCTACACCAAGCAGGATATAGCGGTATGAAAGCGGTCTATGGCATGTGTCAATGGGCCCCAATAGTTGTCAGTGCACTTCAATACCACTATAAAGCAGTCGTGTGGCTCCTGCCTTTGATATACCACTTTCATGCCACTATATCCTGCTTGTTGTAGATCTGGCCATAGTTGGGGCAATGAAACTGTCCCTTGAGATGCATTCTAGTTTCATATTGCCTTTTCAAAGAAGACCTCCAGCCATTTTCTTCCCCAATCCTTTGTTAATGCAAAACATTTAGATGTCATTGTTCAAGATTCTAGATCTAGCACCTAGGTTTTCTGGTGGAACTGATCTGGGATCCACCAAACAATCCAGGACATAGTTCAGATATAAAGGGAAAGAGATACAAGACACATAATAACAACTGTTTGAAACACCTGAGTGTAAAGAATGTTTTGGGTTTCCCCTCTTCCTTCCTTCCTTCCTTCCTTCCTTCCTTCCTTCCTATAACCAATTTTGTTTCTTGTTCCCCATCTAGGTGGAGTCCATGCCGGTGGCTGTGCCAAGGCAGGCATCCTCGGCATTTTGGGCATTAGCATTTGTGGAGATATTAACCTGTAGACCTCCTGAGCCTCTTTGGATGCCACACGTCAGGTTCTTCCCAATGAAGAAGCTTCCTAACCCTAGCCTCCCTCTGCAAATGCTCTCAATTCTTCAAGCTTTTCAAGATCCTTTGTGCTTCACTTGACTGCTGCAACCCAACCCAAGAACTGCAAATAAAGAAAAGCAACTTTCCAAACCTCGTGTTCGCTTGTTTCATTTTGCAAGTCGTTTAAAAAGATCTTCCCTTCAAAGGGAAGGATGTCTAGTCCCAGGAGTCTGCACTTCCTTGGCTGGCTGGGTGCAGCCTTGTACAGGGTCAGCTCATCTGTTCCCGGGTGAGAAAATGGGACTAGAGAAATATGGCATTGTTGTGAAATTTGGTTATTTACAAATACACAAGCCAACGGGACCTCAGGCAGGCCTCCAGGTAGACAGGGTCAGTTTTAAAGCAGCATCAATCTGCCCTGCACCCTCAAGAGCTCCATCACACCAGCGATTTCGTGCACTCTCGCCATGCCTGGTGTGCAGATTGGCAGCATGGTTCTCACATGACGCCGTGCCTGTCCTGCTGACACCCCCGCCTCTTCCCCAGCCTTCCCTACAACACTAAAAGTCTGGATTATTTTCCCTAAGTGCATTTAAGGCGACCGAAGCCTCCATGTAGTTTTAAAGGAACTGGGGTCTTGAATGGATTGCATCAGGTCCTGGCAGGGGAAAGCGATCTCTCCCAGTAGCCGGCTCCAAGCCTCAATAGAAAACCCAAACCTTGCATCCCCGGCTCAAAAGCCTTTTTTAAAATCATACCTCGCCTGGATTTCTGCAGAGACAGGATTGTACTCCCTCGATGCCCCCGAAGAGCCAGACTAAAGGGTCTTTCCATTTTGCCCAGGAGAAAGATGGTCTGGTTGAAGTGCTCATCTGCCAGGACCTGACTGGAGGGAGAAAGAGAAGGAGAGGGGCGGGGCGGAGGGGAGCGGAAGAGCAAAGGAGCAAAGGAGCGAAAGAGCAGCTCTTCAGGTGAAAGGGATCATAAGCTTGAAGTGCTTTTGCCTCAGAGGTAAAAAAGGTGGAGGCAAATCAGGGGGGAATTAGGCATGATGGAGGTCCAAATCAAACAACATGAGTTCCTCCAGCAGCTACAAAACAGGCTACTGGCCCATTTGTTTGATACAGCCTAGGTCTCACTAGGTTTGCTCTCACCCCCAACCAAGGGAGGCACATGCAGTCTCTAGTTAGCACCAGCCACCCAAAGTACCAGTACTCACCTATGAAGACATCTGTGCCCACTGGAGAGTCGTCTTTAGCTATTTACTGATCCAAAAAGATAGCAGATGGTCTTCTCTTCATTAAATAGCATCCCCATTACTGTACATGTCATCACTAACTCATCTCAAAATCTTCAGCAACAGGTTTGAATGAGTCAATCCCTGCCTCAGCTCTGGAAGGAGTGAAGTAAGGATAAAGAAGAGAAAGTGCTGCTGAAACTTCCCAGCTCTTCCCTACCCATCTATGACCAAGAGCACCACCTTTTTGGGGCAGAGAACATGACTTCTAGGCAGGCTTGAGCCCCAGCACCTCTCTCACCCAGCCCTGCACAAATTTGAAGACTTTAATTAACGTCACATCTAATATGGCCCTTCCTTTTTTTAAATGTAAGATTTTGAAATCCAGTGAATAGGGTGGCCACTTCAGCATCACCACAAAAGAGGACACAGATTTGCATAAAGCAAGCAGGTGCTAACTTGTACTTTTGTTTAGAAATAATTACTATAATTTAAACAGAAATGCATCTCACCATAGTAGGGAAGACTACAACCAGGTCACCGGGATGCCTGCTTTATCTCTTGTCCAGGTGCTAACTGTGGGTGGCCCAACTTCGGGGCTCCTTGAGCCAATCTACACAATAGCTTGAAATGTTGTAAGTGGTTCTTTGTTATGTTTTTAAGTACTCCGTGTTAAAACGCATTAGGTCACATTGCGAAGAACGTACGTTTCCGTGGATCGTTTTCCCAAAGTTTAAATCGTTTTGTTTGGTCTCACTCTCTTGTTTGAGTCTTTTCCTGTGTCGTGTTATCCTCGCTCGGTCTTTACCACGCCCACTTCCTACTTTCAAGGCATCAGTCAGTGCTGAAACGCATGTGCGTATTTTTGAATGTTTTTGGCGGGTTACTTTACACTACTTTACACTACGCGATGAGCCCTCCCCGCTCCCCGAGGCGCCCTCGGAGCGCTGCACCCCGCCCAGTGTAGAACAAGCCTCGGAGGCTCTGTTCGCTCCCTCTCCGCTGCCATCCTTTTGTCCCAGCTGATCCTGGGAAGGGAGGGGGGAGGGTTATAAACAAAAGCGATCGGGAGAGGGATTTGTTTAAAGTGCTGTGCCAGATAATAATAATAATAATAATAATAATAATAATAATAATAATGATTTATTTCTTACCCGCCTCTCCGTCTAGATCGAGGCGGGGAACAACAACATGATAAAATACATAAAACTAATTAAAACATGACAAATATTATTAAAACTGCATTAAAACATCCTAAAACATCCTAAAAACAGTCTAAAAATTACACTGGATATGCCTGCCGGAAGAGAACAGTCTTTATAGCTTTCTTAAATTCTAAAAGACTGTTAAGTTGACGAGTCTCCTCCGGCAGGTCATTCCACAGTCTGGGAGCGGCAGAAGAGAAGGTCCTCTGGGTAACAGTTGTCAGCCTAGTCTTGGCCGACCGCAGTAAGTTCTTCCCAGAGGACCTGAGCATGCAGGGCGGATTGTACGGGAGAAGGCGATCCCGCAGGTAACCTGGACCCAAACCATGTAGGGCTTTAAAGGTAATGACCAACACTTTATACTTCGCCCGGAAACTAATTGGCAGCCAGTGGAGCGATTTTAAAGCTGGCGTAATATGGTCACTCCTAGATGTACCGGTGACCAACCTGGCTGCCATATTTTGAACTAGTTGAAGTTTCCGGACTAGGCACAAAGGTAGCCCTATGTACAGCGCATTGCAGAAGTCAAGCCTCGAAGTTACCAGCACGTGCACTACCATCTTTAGGTCTTCCAACTCTAGGAAGGGGCGCAGCTGGCGTATCAGCCGAAGCTGATAGTAGGCACTCCTGGCCGTCGCATCTATCTGGGCTGTCATTTGGAGCGACGGATCCAGGAGCACCCCCAAGCTGCGAACACAGTCTTTCGGGGGAGTGTAACCCCATCCAGAACCGGTTGACACACCTCCAAACCCAGGTTGCGGCCTTTGACAGCAAGCACCTCCGTCTTGTCTGGATTCAGCTTCAGTTTGTTTTTCCTCATCCAGCCCATTACCGCCTCCAAGCATTCATTCAGAGGAGACACACTATCCTTAGCTGACGATGTTGTCGAAGGCATAGAGAAATATATTTGGGTGTCATCAGCATACTGATAGCACCCCGCCCCATGCCTCCGGATGATCTCTCCCAACGGTTTCATATAAATGTTAAACAGCATTGGGGAAAGGATGGCACCTTGCAGAACGCCACACAGCAGCTCCTTCTTTGCAGAGCAGCTATCCCCAAGCATCACCATCTGGAACCTGTTGACTTTCGTGTACAACCCTCCCCCCTCCCTCCCCGGGACCAGCTGGGCAGCTGGCGAGGGCGTGAGAAGAGCCTCCGAGGCTTGTTCTACACTGGGCAGGGTGCAGCGCTCCGAGGGCGGCTTGGGGCGCGGGGAGGGCGCATCGAGAACTACGTCTAGATTTGCCCCAATTTAATTAGTTGTACCCTCATACACCAATGATGTGTTACAAAAGAAAATTAGAAGAAATAAAGTGTACCAAAAAAATAATAATCAACATGTATTGTGAAAAGGAAATTACAGAAGGGTCAGTAGAGCAGGAAAGGAGAACTACCACGAGGGAAGGCAAATGCAGTCACAAAGCATTTGGGCTCCAGAAAGAAAGGACACCCCCCGCACATGATTACGATTGGGTAACAGTGGTTTGATTTGAGCAGCAGGGAAACGGTAAGTAAGAACACACTACAAGTTATAAAACGATATATTTATAGGGGGGGAAATGTTACAACTCATCACCACTCGGTGCAAAAAACTATTGATATAAAACGTTATACAGCGTGGGTCGTGTGCCCAAAGGCGTCCTCGAAACCAAACCAAAACGTTTCAAAGCTTCTGTGTAGATCTGCTCCTTCATTCCCTTCTTAGGATTCTCCATCTTTAAACCAGACTTGAACCAGATAGCCTTCCAAATAGAGAGAACCTCCAAAGAGAGGATTCTATCCTGACAGCTTGCCAAAACAGAGGACTGCCTTCTGTGATGAAGATTCGAGTGACCCTATGGAAAGGAGGACAGGGGTCCTGTATCTTTAACAGTTGCATAGAAAGGGAATTTCAGCAGGTGTCATTTGTATGCCTGCAGCTCCTGGTGAAACTCCCTCTTCATCACAACAGTTAAAGTTGCAGGAGCTATACTAGACTGACTAGGTACAAATGAGGGCAGGGCTCCTGCAGCTTTAACGGCTGTGATGAAGAGGGAATTTCACCAGGTGCTGCATGCATACAAATTACATCTGCTGAAATTCCCTTTTCTATTCAACTGTTAAAGATACAGGAGACCTGTCCTCTTTTCCATATGGTCACCCTAATACCTGGCCACCTTATCAGTTGGGGTGGAAACCAAAGTGCAAATAACCATTTGGGGGTCCGGGCCTTATTGGCAATGTTCACCTGGGGCATCTTTGGCTCTGCCAAAGCCAGACAGGCGGCGTCTTGAGTGCTGAGAAGGAATCCATGTGACATATGGCGTGTTGACAGCTGCGAGAGCCAAGTGGCCGATTTGGGAATGTCGGTGGGAACAGAATGATTGAAAGAGTGTTTCCTTTGAGATGCCTTCCGGCTCCCAGATGGGACAGGAGAGCAGGGGGAAGGGAGGGGCGGAGGGTAAGAAACAGCTGCGTTCTGGAGCAAAGGGTCTTCTCCGGCAATCTCCCCCCATTCTCAAATCTTGTGCCATTTATTGCTCTTTTAAGAAACCTCTTTTCGTCAAATAACCCTTTGTTGTTTCTGCTTTAGTGTTTATTTTTATTCTTTTATTATTATTATTTTTATTGCATTTCTGTACCGCCCAACAGCGGTATTCTTTATTCCATATATATATATATATATATATATATAGGAGTTATTTAAAATGACAGGTCAAACAATAACCAGTGGGGTTTGTTTTGTTTTTTACAAACAAGTTCAGTCAAAAGTTACAATCCTGGAACAGCTCCATGCCCCCAGGCACGATAGGAAATAAAAAAATGGAACTGAGACACAATGATCTGTTGTGGCTTCCCCCCAAGTCTAGATAGTTAAGGTCCAAACTATATGCAATGCTGAATGCTTTGCTCCCAAGCACATCAGGGTTTGTAAAATAAATAAATAAATAACATGTGTGTGTGTCGGGGGGGGGGGCTTTTTTCCGGAAGGTAGCACGTGGTGATGGGAGGTTTTCCCCTTTTCCGCCCCAGTCACAATTGCTACAAAAATCACCCCCCTGGACTGCAATTAGAGTTAGGAAAAAAGTTCTCATGGGCACTCATGGGCGCTTACTTCCCATAGGTGCCAGTGGTAGTGTGGCCAGGGTATTTTTGCAGGGATCACACTGGGTGAGAAGGATAAAACCTATTCCCTCTTTGCACACTGTGGTCCCAATAAAAACAACAACCTGGTTCTTGCTATTAAACAAAACACCCTAGTGTGATTTAACATCACATGCACTCAAGCCCTACTGAACAACATTGGAAGAGGTCTTGTAGGATTTTGTTTATTTATTCATTACATTTATATCCTGCTTATATCCTGTTATCCTGGAGATGACAGCAGGGATTCCTCTCCCGTGTAGCCTCCCCAAACTCTTGCTAGCCGCAGGCTGCATGAGGCCCATGGGCCGGAGACTCCCTGTCCCTACTTTAATAGGATATATGCACACTGGGAGCTGCCCTCTTGCTCAGAAGTTGTCAGGAATGCCATGAGTGCAGAACACTTCTGAAGGCTTTATTGCAGAGAGCAAAACTATTTATCAAGTTTGAAGTCACAGCAATCAATGTATGAGTCATCCTTACAGTGGCCATTGTACAACTATTTCTGTGGTTCATTGATATTATCTCTCTAGCCCTTCCCTTTAGCCTAACACTCAGCAGGAACTATTTATTTTAGGGATTGTTTCTAGGTGAGAATCAGCAACAATCAGCTACAGTGCTGTCTCAAGGTATTTTGAGGCCAGAGACAGAATATCAAAATGTGTTGTTACCTCCTTCCACTAATATCACGGGGTACCATCCGCTCGGAAATTGTGTTCTTGTTGACAGTTGTTACCTCCTTCCACTAATAACACGGGGTACCATCCGCTCGGAAATTGTATTCTTGTTTACAGTTGTTACCTCCTTCCACTAATAACACGGGGTACCATCCGCTCGGAAATTGTGTTCTTGTTTACAGTTGTTACCTCCTTCCACTAATAACACGGGGTACCATCCGCTCGGAAATTGTGTTCTTGTTTACAGTTGTTACCTCCTTCCACTAATAACACGGGGTACCATCCGCTCGGAAATTGTGTTCTTGTTGACAGTTGTTACCTCCTTCCACTAATAACACGGGGTACCATCCGCTCGGAAATTGTGTTCTTGTTTACAGTTGTTACCTCCTTCCACTAATAACACGGGGTACCATCCGCTCGGAAATTGTGTTCTTGTTTACAGTTGTTACCTCTTTCCACTAATAACAAGGGGTGCCATCTGCTCGGAAATTGTGTTCTTGTTTACAACTGTTATAATAGGCCTTGCACAGTGTGAAGAACTCCCTTTTGTGTGTGTGCTCTGGCTGCGTGTCTAACTCCATTTAGTCTGGGCAAAGTGGAATGCAGCGTCGCAACCACCTGTATGTCTGTGATCTGAAGATGCTTCTGCCTTCAAGGCCACAGCCGGACTCAGTTCATTGGATGGAATGATCTGGACTGTGTTCCTGCAGGGAATATCACCCTCCCCCACAGGGTTTGGGAACACTGCTCCAGTTGGCCTGGGATTGGCTAACTAAGATCTTCTTTGACTTGTCAGGGGTTTGAGCATAAAAAGAGGGGGATTGGAACTACCCATGTGCCATTGTCCTTATGCTCCAACTTACCTTCATGGTTGTGATTCTTTGGATTCTGGTTTGAGCTGTCCTATTCAAAGACCTAGGCAATGTATAGGGCAGATTTAGCATTGCTGTTGTTTTGTTGCCTGGAGTGCTATTTCCAAGACTTACTCTGATTTTGTATGCCTTTTTATTCCTTTCCTCCTTACCTTATGTGAATAAACTTAACCCCTCCCTCCAGGGTTGTGTGTGTGCTTCATTCCATGTAAGCCTTAGTACTAAATCTACAGCTTTCTGCTTCGTTACTTGCTACTGTTTAATGTTTCAGGCTTGAGGCTTGTCAAGAGTGTATGGTGATGCTGAACCCCTATTCTCTCAGCCTCAAGTGAGCCCTGAAAGATCTGAGAGGCCCCCGGCTCAGGCTGAGGTGGACGTAATGTGATCTTTTCGGTCCCTGGTTATAGGGCAGGGAGTTTGAGCAACTCCCTTCCTCCCTTCACACACAGGAAGAGGAGTTGAATGTGCCCCTGAGGCTGGAGCCGTGTGGGTCAGAACTGTCGGACTTTGATTGTACCAGCTGACATCTTTCCACCTGCAGGACAACCAGATGTTTTGGTGAGGCAATGAAGGAGCCCTCTCACCTGGCCCTTGAAAGAATACTCCTACTTGGATGTAAATAAAACGATATCTCTCCAGTCAGTGACATGAGTAAACATAATGAATACGAAAGCCGTGGCATCAACTCCATCAGTCTGATTGCCTAAGAAAGAACACTTTATCCACCTGACCCAAGCCAAAACAAGTTAATGGAACATGATTATGTCTCGGGAAGGTGATTTCCACTTTGTATTCCCAGGCCAAATCTACCGCAAGGCACTGCCTTGAAAACTAACAGTTCTTATTCAATATTTGAGGCGTGTTTTTCGCTCTCAGGAGAAAAGTGTAAATACACAATAAAGCCAGAAGAACATTAAGTGCTACTTTGCTGGATATGAAAAAAGGATGTCCAAATTAATATATCTGAAAGAAAGAAAGAAAATAACTGATTGCCTCTTAAACTATGGGTTTAACAGGAGATTGCAAATGAATATCCTGAAGGCTTTGGAAGAGGAGGAATTGGCCAAGCACTTTGCAATCCATTTTTAACAAGAGCCTGAGAGAGCTCAGCTAGGGCAATCCCTCCCCCCCACCCCCCCACCCCCCCATCGCTAGGGGACACTTAGAGAGCAACCATAGGCGTGCGAAAGGGGTGTGCCCGGTATGCCCGGGCACACCCTAATATCTCAAGCAATAAGCACTGAATTGAGGGGGCCATTGAATAGGGATTCAGAGGGGGATCGAGACGCAGCAAGAATGGTCCTCCAGCTGCTCTGCTGCTGCCGCCCCCCCCCCCATCAGCACACCGTTGCTCCTGGCAGGAGGAGCGAAAAGGAATATCACCTCGTGAGCCCCTCCTCCGGCCAGTGTCAGCAAAGCCCCACCAATGCTGGGCCCTCCCAAAATCAGGCAAGCCGAACGCAGAGTGGGGCATCACCATCTACAGTGTTTAATAAATGAATGAATAAAAATAATGTACTTTATGACTGAGTATTCAATAAATGTTCGCCTTAAAATAAAAAAACCCTGGGTGCCCACCCTAATGAAATGTGCTGTGCACGCCTATGAGAGCAACCCTATGCATGTTTAGACAGAAAAAAGCCCTACAACTCCCAGCATGGCTTGCAGGGGAATGCTTGGAGTTGTAGGACTTTGTTCTGTCTAAACATGCATAGGGTTGCGCTCTTAAGCAATGACATGCTCTGGAAAGGCAAGGAAGGCAAAAATGGTGAAGACCCGCCGAGGGAGCTCCTGCCATGAGCCCCTGAAGAGACCACCAAAGGCCTGCGACAACTTCCCTGCTTCGTCCTTTCGCCTTTTGTAAACTTTGTCATGGCAGCATTTTACATTGCAAACGACCTCGAACACCTTGGCAGAAAACCAATATATAAATACAGGAAATCAATCAACCAATTAACAAGAGGGAAAACAATTTCGAGCTAATAACTAATATTTGTTTTGCAGAGCCACAGGGCAGGCATGACAGGACCTGCAGGGGTGTGTGCGTGTGTGTGTGTGTGTGTGAGAGAGAGAGAGAGAGAAAGAGAGAGAGAGAAAGAGAGAGAGAGAAACGGCTGGCAGGAACATTGGAAACTGCTACTTATACTGAGTCAATCTCTTGGTCCATCTGGCCCACCAACAGAGCCCTGCTCTCTTTTGTATCTGGTAACTCTAGTATAGCTCCTGCAGCTCCTGCAGCTCCTGCAGCGACCACTAGGTGGCAAAGGGTTACAGAGACAGTGAGAGACCGTAATGCCACCCCAACCGTACTATTCACAACTTGTGGTGCTTCTTCTTGGCTAGGAAGTAGGGCCACATTCTCAAGAACAAAACTAAAGTATAAAGTGTTGGTTATTCCCTTTAAAGCCCTACATGGTTTGGGTCCAGGTTACCTGCGGGATCGCCTTCTCCCATACAATCCGCCCCACATGCTCAGGTCCTCTGGGAAGAATTTACTACAGTCGGCCAAGACTAGGCTGACAACTGTTACCCAGAGGACCTTCTCTTCTGCCGCTCCCAGACTGTGGAATGACCTGCCAGAGGAGACTCGTCAACTTAACAGTCTTTTAGAATTTAAGAAAGCCATAAAGACTGTTCTCTTCTGGCGGGCCTACTTAGTTGAATTTTAAGATGCCTTTTTATAATGTTTCAGGTTTATGTTTTTAATAATTCATTAGTTTTATATGTTTTTATGCATTTTATGCTGTTTTGTATTTAATGTTGTTCCCCACCTCGATCCAGAGGGAGAGGCAGGTAAGAAATAAATATATTATTGTTATTATTATTATTATTATTATTAAATAAATACACAGACACACCCAAGCTTAGGTTATCACAATTGTGGTTCAGGTCTGTAGTGAGATTAAAAAAAATGAGCTAGAAGTGATTGCAATATGATTTATAAAAGTATTATTACCTCCCCGGGAAAGGTGCCCCCTTACTTGACTTCCATCAGCTCATGTGAGTTGAGATGGCCTTTGACTAGGTGCAGGCTGAATTCACTGCAGCTGATGGAGGTGAAGGCACGCTATAGGTCCCAGAAAACAGATTGCCCAGCCGGCTGTCTCAAGGTAGAGGAGATGGTACACTTCCTAGCAGAATGCCCATTGTATGCAGAGCTGAGGAAGCAATATCTTGAGCCCTTAATAGTTGGGTTCTCCATTCGGGAATAATTCCTCTCTAAGCATAACTCCATCACTATTGGCTGGTACAGATTATTATACATCATATAGGACTGTCAAGTTGGTCAAACGAAAGTCACTGGCTGCCATAGAAAACTAGACTTCCCAATATAATTTATTTATTTATTTATTACATCTTTATACTGCCCATCGGCCAAAGCTCTCTGGACAGTGCACAGTTAAAAACCATAAAATATAACAGTATAAAATTAAACATTAAAAAGTTAAAAAGGCCGTGTAAAATAAGCTACATTAAAAACAAGGAAAGCCTGTGTAAAGAGGTATGTCTTCAGGAGGCATTTAAAAGATGTTACGTTTTCTGCCTCCCGAACCGCACGAGGGAGGGTTTTCCAGAGGATGGGTGCCGCTACAGAGAAGGCCCTGCTGCCGAGGTTTTTCATGGCGGCATTCCGTTTGTCTTGGAAAGGCCAGTACGGCCTCCTCTGAGGATCGTAGTTGTCGTCCAGGTATATATAAGGGAAGGCAGTCTGCTAGGTATGCTGGTCCCAAGTTGTTTAGGGCTTTGTAGGATAACAGCATAACCTTGTATGTGGCTCGGTAGCTAACAGGCAGCCAGTGCAGTTCTTTTAATACAGGTTTTATATCAGCAGAGCTAGGTGTCTATGTGAGCATCCTAGCTGCTGCATTCTGCACTAGCTGCAGCTTCAGAACCGCACACATGGGTAGCCCCACATAGAGCTCATTACAGTGGTCTAGTTGTGAGGTTCCCAGTGCATGAATGACCATGGTAAGGCTATCCCTATCCAGGAATGGGCAGAGTTGGCGTACCAACCAAAGTTGATAATGGGCACTCCGGGCCACCGAGGTCACCTGGGCCTCCAACGACAAAGATGGATCCAGGAGCAACCCCAAACTATGGGCCTGCTTCTTTGGAGGGAGTGCAATCCCATCCAGAACAGGCAAACACCCCAATTCCCGGACCTGGGAACCACCAACCCACAAGGCCTCTGTCTTATCGGGATTCAGCTTCAGTTTGTTGGCCCTCATTCAAGCCATAACTGTATCCAGGCACCGGTTCAGAACGTTCACAGCCTCTCCTGATTCAGATGTTACCGAGAGATAGAGGGAAATATTGTTCAGGGTTACGGATGTTTGAATTGCTCTTGTTAGCCCTGCTATTAGCACTTTGTACTTTAGTATTTCCTCTAGCTGAGAGGAGTATTTTATCATGTTTCCGTATGCAGATGGCCTGATTGGCTAAAAAGCAATAAACTGTTGCTTTAAGTAGACCCTATATCAAAGGATGCCAGCCAGTCTCCAGCAAGCTTCCAAAAAATCCAACCCTAACCCTAAAACGAAAGAACCACTGGAGTTCTCGCCACTCCGATTCTTGGGGTCCAGAGGGTGCAACAACCTGTCTCCAAGCGCAGGCTTGCCTGGAAAGGTGACCGATCAACGTGCACGATTAAACCAATCACAACAATAGAGTCTGCGGCCTTCACAGCAAGAACGTCACCAGGGCTGCAGGTACAAGCTTCTGCCATGGAAACTTGGGTGGCCATCACGCGTGCCCTGGGAATGTTGTGAGGTGTTTGACACCGACACATTAACGTGATGTCCCCGGGGCCATTACTCTGAGAGCGAGTCCAGGGCACTCTGCCACCCGCTGGAGATAAGGGCAGCCCTTTCGCACCAGAGGCTGCTGGCGAGAAGGGGGAGAGGTTGTTCCATGAATTCGCCCAGATAAGCGGCCATCCACACCTCAGAGAGCACTTGGGTCTGCCAAGTGGGCTTGAGAAAAAGGCTGAAGCGAGCAGGCCAGCGTAAGTCAAGCCTCCTGCATGCTCATCCACTCCGGGAGGCAGACCGGAGTCTGTACCCAAATTCTGCCCAAAGCTGCCTGGAAATGGAGGCTCAATTTTCCTTTGGTTATTCGTTAGAGGCTTTCAGCAAACAGTAGTTCCCAAGCAACTTGGGGAAGGGGAAGGGATATGGGGTGAAGAGGCATCTTCAGACACACACTAATGTACAAGACAAATACAATTTACAATGATAGCACTCTTCAAGGACTTGAAAGGTTGTCACACTGAGGAGGGTCAGGATCTCTTCTCAATCATCCCAGAGTGCAGGACACGGAATAATGGGCTCAAGTTACAGGGAGCCAGATTCCAGCTGCACATCAGGAAAAACTTCCTGAGTGTTAGAGCAGTACGACAATGGAACCAATGACCTAGGGAATGGTGGGCTCTCCCACACTAGAGGCCTTCAAGAGGCAGCTGGACAACTATCTGTCCGGGATGCTTTAAGGTAGATTCCTGCATTGAGCAGGGGGTTGGACTCGATGGCCTTATAGGCCCCTTCCAACTCTACTATTCTATGATTCTATGGTTCTACTTCAATACAGCCAATCTAAATGCATTTAGTGAAACTGAAAATCAAAGCTGTACAATCTCATTGTTCTTAATTCTCATGCCAGATGTTACTCTAGATTTTGCATACTAAATCGCTTGATAATCCCAAAGTATATTAGGCTACGCATGAATCACTGGCTGGGCACCACAACCAAGTGACGTGAAGTCCAGGGAAAATGCTACAGGGATCATGTACACTAGAGACAGAGGGCTTCTCTAAACGATCAATTTATTGCACACTCATGACTGGCCACTCAGGGAGGTTTTCAGGTTGATTACATGATGTCATCAATGACCAGGATGTCTCCCGCAGAATTCTCTGGTAAGCCCAGTATGAAGAGAATCATAGAATCACAGAAAAGCAGAGCTATAATAGCGTGACCAGATACAAAAGAGGGCAGGGCTCCTGCAGCTTTAAGTGTTGGGATGAAGAGGGAATTTCACCAGGTGTTGCATGCATACAAATGACACCTGCTGAAATTCCCTTTTCAATACAACTGTTAAAGATAAAGGAGCCCTGTCCTCCTTTTCATTTGGTCACAGCAAACAGGAAACAGGGAAAGGCATGGGAAGCTAAACAGAACACGGATGATGATGTGGGCATGCCACAGTTACACGGTCTTGGAGAAGACAAGGCAAGGCTCTCTCCACGTCCCTCTGCATCCCAGAATACACTGTTGCTCCTTTTTGCATGCATTGGCTTTAGACCAGCAAATACCAGCCCTAGAATATTTATTATCTTGGCCTGTTTTTCCTAAATATATCAGACCTATTGGTTGGGAAGGCTCCAGACTCTCATTTGATCAGCTGCAAGTAAGGGCGGACTAAATGGTCAATCTCAGTTTCCCATTTTTTCTCTTCTTAAATTCTGTTATTATTATTATTTTTGACTCTGAGAATTTCTCTAGTCTTAATTTCAGTGCATCCTGACCTTGGGATGATTTTTTTAAAAAAAAAATCTGCATGAAAAGCCAAGTATACACAGTTTATGCAAGCAATTCCTTCCAATTTTTGAAAGTTATTTCCCCTAATACACACATTTTATGAATACAGAACTGAATTGCAAAATTCAGAGAAGTGGAAATTTCAAAGGATAACTGAGTTTCACTTCACATAGTTGAAATTGCAAAATTCGGTAAGTTCACATCAAAATGAAAACTGAATAAATTTCTCCACGGCCAGTACTGAGCAGCCCTCATAGATGTGTGTGGAGGGGGCAGGGGAAGATGGTCAAGCAATCTCTCCTTCTGCCCCTGGGAATGGAACGCTCCCCACCCTTCCAGACAGCTTTGAATGGCTGCAGAACTGTGCGGGAGGCAGGACTCCGCTTCAGGCAAAGAACTGGAGGCTTCCCAGAGAAGCAGATCTCAGGCTCTATGCAACGTTTGTTCCGAAAGAATGAGCTATGTCTGAGGGGCTGTCTTGACGACAGGGCATTGGCACAGCGAGCCCCCCAAACCCAGCGGTTTCGCTCCTACGAGGTTGCGCCATGTTATCCCCACACCCAGGAGCGAGCACCAGGATTATATGGATCATTGGGGGGGGGAAGCCACTTCCGTCACTGCCGCCGCTGCTGCCTGTACCTCCATGGCTTTTTGGGAGAACTTTCCCTCCAGTAAAAGGGAGACTTTTTTCCCCACCCAGAGGCAGTGCAGAGGCCGTTCAGCTCGCTGCCCCTCCCCCCTGCCTGGGTGGACACCAACCAATCAGGGGTTGCCATCTGCCTGGCCATGCCTTCACCGCGACCCCAGAGGGCAATACGCAGTCCTCGCTACGCTCCGGACCAAAACGTCGGGGTAAGTCCCCAACTATTTCGTTTCAGAGTGAAGCCCCGGGATGCCTGCGTGGTGGCTTCTGCGTCGTATAATCAATGCCGTGCCACTGTGCCACAGCAGACCCACCCTGGGGCTTTCATCATGTAAAGAGAGTCCCTGAGAGAAAGGCTGGTCTTCTTTAAAAAGGAACATATTTCCCCTACTGCTGCCTGGGAGTTGAGCACAGACCAACAACTCTGCTCAGGATTTAGTGCAAGGAGGATTAACTGTTCCAGGGACGCTTCCTGGGAAACCAGGAAGTGGGAAAGGTTAGGCAATAATTTAGTGGCAAACTTTACCTATATATCCAATTCTATGCTCCTTGTCTCAATTGCTTACCTGTAAACAAAGAAAACTCATCACATTTTGCCAAATCTCTCTCATCTGATTTCCCCCTTGCTTGCAATGGGCAACACAGTCTTTCATTCCTCTGGTGGACAGTTCTCCACTGCTTACATGGCATTGGCTTTGAAAGCTGGGGTCCGCTAATTTCAAAGATAAATAGTAACACACCCCTGGCGAGCCGGGAGCATTCAGCAACTGAGCTGCAAGCGCCATGAGCCTCCAGCGCTGCCGCCAGGAAAGGCATGCTTTGCTGCGAGCACATTCAGAAATTGCTCCTGGGAATTTTGACTCGTGAGGGTTCATTGAGTTTTCCGCTGGAATTCTCATTAAGGGTAAGAATGTCAGCCTTGAAATAGCACCACAGCAGAGTGAGGCAGGCGGCAGGCAAGAAGCTGGAAATTTGTGAAAAGGTTTGGGGCAGTCATCTTGCTTTTCTCAATGTCATGGGAGATGCTCTTTTCTCCTTATCTGACACCCAAATGAATACCAAACTTGCAACGAATTAAGGGATTGACAAGGGAGAGAATTCCAAAAATGTCCAACAAGAATGTTTCCCCTTCTGGATACAACATCCTCTTTGTTCCATTGACTAAAGGATCCTTGATTAATCCCAAAAGAAGATTAAGCACTGTACTAGTTTAACGGCAGGCATCTTTGGTTCTCTCAAATGAAGTCTAAATTTAAACCTGTTTTAAATTTTATGCCAATTTCCCCCAAATTAGTCAATATCGAAGTTGGCAAGCCAGCTCATGGCCTCTGGCTCCATCCCCTCACTTCCATGTGCTGACTAGACTCTACTGCACAGAGCATGTGGCTTCCTCCTTCACACATCGACTGATCTGGAGAGAATAATCTGCATAGGGCTGCTGATTGCAAGCTCCTGGGGGCACAGACTTACTTTTTTGCTTATGTTGTTTCTGTAACGCACCAGGAATAGTGAAGAAGCTGCATAACATTTATAGAACTGCATGTTTTCAGACATCTTCCAATGTGACAACCATAGGAGCACACACAGGGTGTGCTCGGTGTGCCCAGGCACACCCTAATTTCCCAGGGCACCTCTGCTTTCCTGGCCCCCCACTTAAATCAGGGTTTTTAAAAGGACGGGAAAGCCTCCGGAAAACCGCCATTAGCATCCCTGGGGGAACTACGCACTTTCCGGAGGTCCTGGAAAGCGCGCTTTCTCACCCCTCCACTGCTCCAATCAGGGGCCTTTAAGGTGCACATCCTAATGAAGTGAGCTGCACATGCCTATGGTGACAACTAGATTTTGGGGTGGGGGGAGCAAAAAGGCCATTTATGGAATGGAAAAGAGAGCAAAAGAGCAGCATTGAGATGTGATGGAAGAAGGGAAACCACTCTTTGAGACGTGCGGAAACGGAATCTCAGTGATTCCACCACATGCCCATCACATTGTCTGTGTCACATACTTTTCTCTCCCATATCACATCCAACAGTTACCTCATGCATCAGCCAGCTTCTGCTGAAGGCCAATGTGGGAGATTTTCTCAATTTCATGCATATGTTTTAGGACGCTACATACTCCTAATCGAAGGAGCTGAGCGATGATGGCCCATCTTCTAGTGTCTCGCAGCACATATATGGGAAGGATCATTGCCACTGGAGAGATGTATGAATCTGGACACTCGCCTCCTTCCAGCCAAGATAGGAAGGTCAACAGTCGCTCCCTCCTTCCTTCTATGGTATTCGCCACATTTCTGACAGCTGAAGCATACTTTTATTATCTGAATTAGAACAGGACTCTCACGCCAAACCTTACTCCTCAAAACCCGACATCGTTACTCCCCATCTTGAGACAGACCCCTTGTCCTCTGCATTTCTAGTTGAGTTACTATGCTGAGTGTGCCTCCTGGCTGGAAGGAGGAAATCTCAGTACAGAGACTCACACAGTGACACTTTAAGGGCTTCCTTTAAGAACAAACTAGTCCGCTGCATCCTTGCATTAGAAGTGATTGAAGTCTTCAAATTTCATACCCAATGCAGAATTGCTGCAGAATCCCCAGAGGCTGACTGGGAGGGAAGCCCAGGGCAGTGACTCATACAGAGGTGTTGTAGGCAACCTCCTTGACATGTGGCCATTTTGGCCTCACATAGGTCCTTGTACCATCCCCCCCCCCCCCCCCCGGAACTCAGTACGGGAATTACTGCCCTTTTTTTTATACACAACTTACATTCCAAAAATCTCTGAGCGATTCCTGCTCAAACGGATACGGCTAATGGACTTTTATGACTTTATTCTCATTTTTCTTTTCTTTCTATCAGTGCCATTGTTTGTAGTCAAATAAAATAAAATAAAAACGGGGGAGGGGTAATCCGACTACTGAAGTTGATCTTCCAGAAAGGTGCAGGACACTGAAAAACTGGGTGGAGAGGAGGGGCTACCCAAAACTAGGCTGACCATATGGGAAGGAGGGCAGGGCTTGTGTATCCTTAGCAGTTGCATAGAAAAGGGAATTTCAGCAGGTGTCATTTGTACATATGCAGCACCTGGTGAAATCCCCTCTTCATCACAACAGTTAAAGCTGCAGGAGCTATACTAGAGTGACCAGATACAAAAGAGGGCAGGGCTCCTGCAGCTTTAATGGTTGGGGTTCCTTCCATTTTTGCCCGGGAGAAAGGCGGTCTGGTTGAAGGGCTCATCTGCCAGGACCTGACTGGAGGGAGAAAGAGAAGGGGAGGGGCAGAGTGGAGTGGAGCGGAAGAGCAAACGAGCGAAGGAGCGAAAGAGCAGCCATTCAGGTGAAAGGGATCATAAGCTTGACGTGCTTCTGCCTCAGAGGTAAAAAAAACACGGAGGCAAACCAGGTGGGGTGGATTAGGTGTGATGGAGGTCCTAGTCAGGCTGAAGGACTCCAGTTCTTATGGCATTTAAGAGCAAGGCAATGTGACCGCTCCATGTCAAAAGCTTTTTGCCCGTTGGAACAGATAGGGGTGCACTTCCTCCCACATTCAGTTTAAAATCTCAAGTTCTTTCTCTCCTGAATATGAAGACCGTTGTGAAATTTGGTAATTTTTTTAAATACAAAAAAACCAAAACAAATTGAAACAAAATCCTCACCCATCTGCACCAGGCAAATTCAATATGTAAGGACATTCCCAGCAGGGCAATGACCATGATGTGCCTGCCTGCCATGTAGCTGATAAGGAGCCTGTCAGAAAAAAGAGATGGCAACCTGTTGAATTAAGCACAAACATAGCTGAACACAGAGGGATTTGAACCTGGACTTTTAAAAGTAAAGCCCTGGGAAAGGATGGATCTGTCTGTTTGATCCAAATTTGTTTTTTAAACAACAAGAAGTTCCCAAGTTCTTTTTATCCCAACTATGGAGAACTTTGTAAATTTCAGTAAATTCTTATCAAAACCTAATTGATATGAAATTCTCGTCCATCTCTAGAAACAAAAGACCTTTTACAGATTGGCGAACGATTGGGTTCATCAACTGATGAAATCCATCCTTCTCATTCATGTAGAACTTGAAGCTCTCAACACTACACTCAGAGCGTCATCACACAGGGGGAGATCGCATTTCCTTACTGTCGCTTCTCTGCCTGCGCTTTTGTCCCTCATTACTTCCTCTTTTGAAAGAGGACGTAAACAACCTGCACCTGGCCCATTCAGTGGGCTGTTTTGATCGCGCTGCTTCTTCTGCACACAGCAGGCGATAGTGGCAAGTTCCGTCTCAAAAATAATTTGGGTTTACCAGGGTAATTTTTTGTTATGTAAAGAAGGCTAGAAGGGGCGGGAGGCGCACGGGCTGCAGACGATGTTGTGAGAGAGACCCGTGAAAATCCACGCGCGCCCAATAATGAGCATGCAATAAAACACTTGTCTGATGACGCCCTCAGACTTTGATCATCAGAATATTAGATATCACTATGCAAATCCCCTCAAATTGTTATGTTTAAAACAAAAGACCCACGAATGTATATATTTAGAGAAACGTATACACCACATCGTCATCAAAATTAGTCCAGAGCACTTCACAATGAACAACAGATATAATTATTTTCTCTTAAAATGGAAACTTCACTTTGAACACAGAATTCTTCTTTCTATCATAGGAATGTAACATCTGCAGTCTTCCAAACCACCATTTGCCCCAAATTTTTATCATCCTTTATTTATTTGATTTGTGTACCCTGCCTACCTATCAAGAAAAATTGCACTCTCGGCAGCTTACAACCATAAATAAAACTTGATTAAAACAACAATAGCCTTTGCTATCTTCCCTGGGAGCAGATGGATTCATTTTATCCAAAGCTTTTCAGATTTAGTTGCTTCTGCTAATTATGGGTATCACCTGTGCTAAGAGAAACTTGATAATAACAGAGATCATGGGTGCAAGGTTGCCATGTCTTCTACTTCACAGAGGACTGTTCTCTCTTTGAAGGCATCCTCAATTTGAAGGTCTGTCCAGTTGAAATCCGGTATATATATATATATATATATATATGCAGGTGCTTTGAAGTTGCCCATCCAGAATGAGCATCTGGAGGGCAGACTGAGCAGACACACAGCTCACCTGGTCACTGTTTCCCCCGCTATGCTGTGAGATATATTATATTTCTGTTTTAATTACAGTAATTGTTTCTAAATATGCATCTATCCGTATGAATTAGCATACACAAATTTAATGCAATTCCGTGCACTCCCTTGTCATCCTTTTGGGTGATGCATTCCCAATTTTGGGGGCGATGTGCAAGTGACCACTCTGTGGGTCATACACGTTTTTTAGCAGAAAACGCAACAAAGCAGAGATTTATGGTGAAAAACAGTCAACTGGGCCAAAAGAAATTAGCAGTGGGGGGGAGAGGGGGAATTCAGGTCTCCTGTGGAAAAAGAAAAATTGCTCTAATTCATAGCGACCCAATGTGGAATGTTTACAAAATGCTCATTAAGAGGAAGGAGGCTCGTGAGATAGCAGCAGAAATCTGGTGAACAGCTTACACTAGAGGAGATAAGGGAGTGAAAGCTACCATAGGAGACACAACAGGCCATATCCAATTACTGAGACCTGGGCGAAGGGGGTGGGGAAATTGAGTTCCAAGCAAAGCGCTTCCAAACTTGTCAACTGTCTGTGACACAAGCTGTATATATCCATTGCGGGCGGTCAAAATAGCCACTTCGACAGCACCAGAGTGAACCTTTGTAGAGTACTGAGATCCGCTCAGACTAAGTCATGGACTCTGTAGCCTTTCAGATTTGGGCAACTGTCTCTTTTCTGGCCCACCTGGCAAACGGTAGCCCCATCATGGGTCTAGATGTGACTGGTCCAGAGAAAGACGTGCCATTCATTGATGAACAAGATTTGCAAACGGTGTTGCTGAAGGCACTTAACCTCTCGGCCATCCCTCAGCAAGATAGAGTCAAGGTGGACCCTCCAGAATACATGTTAGAACTCTATAACAGGTTTGCCACTGATAAGTTCTCTATGGCCTCGGGCAATATCGTTAGAAGCTTCAAAAATGAAGGTAAGTTTCTGGAATCATCTAAATAAAATTTGTAGGACTGAGCCTGGTACTTGACCGCCCATTTTAACCTGCCATGTTTTCAATGACTAGATTAAGGTTGTATTTGAGGAAAGGAAAAAATGATTGCATTAATGAGGCAGAGGGGCAATATATCATCAAAGCAGTCCAGTTGGCATGTGTTGAGTTGACTTAGTTATTGTTTGATAGACCATGCATCTTATCTGCCCAGCTTCTTGACTTTTACACTGCAAGTCATTTGAGCTGTTTGCTGAATTTTTCAAGTTCATGGAACACATCTGAATTGAACAACTGACTAGTCGTTTTGGGATCTAAATGGGGGACTTTATTAAAAGGTCTTTTACTTAAAATGTCTGTACTAGGGCAGTCATGGTTCACCTTCAGAATGAAAAACAATGGGAACAAACCTTTTGGTATTCTTCATACACATGTAGCATTGAAGTACTACTGTGACCTCATGCATTTCCCATTCACCTCAGTGGATTTTGTACCGAAGAGCTTCCAACTGGATCATGTCCATTGTTTGTATATTACCCATATTACCAGCATCTTGTATCAACCACCCTGTTGTTCTGAATATAATTGCATACAGATTAATATATTAATGATATGTGAACCACATGTCATTGGTACTTACATGGACAAGCCGATCCCCAAACCAATGGATGTAATAGGCTGAATAAACAGGCAGATGTAAGTTCAAAGGGACCTTTTGTTTCCCTTTAGATATTCAATACACTTTTCAAAAATCTATGCAATGGAAACATTTCTTTCCACCTAGACGACTACTGTTAGTCTAGAGTTAGTCAATTAAAAGAAACGTTTTGAAAGTCATTGGTGTAGAATTCAATGTGAAAACAGCTCCTAGCAGTTTTCAATTGCACTTTTAAAAGGTCCATTATTATTATTTTTCATATGTAATGAGCATTATATGTACTGATATTCTAGAAATGTACACACAGTGATGTTTGATGTGTCCCATTTCTTTTTAATATTGACCTAGAGGTGCTTTCCTTGCATGCAGCTTAGATACTGGTGATTCTGTTATCATTTACAGGGAAAGATTTAGGATGAGCAGAAAAATTCTGTTTCGGTCATTGGTCAGTGGAACTAAACTAGTTCAAAAATCCCGGCACAATGCTTTAATTGGTTTGTGATGAAGACTGTTAATTTGCAAATATGAAGTCATTCTTTCTTTCTAAATATTTCAGTGTGGTGTGAAACATTCCCTATAAAAATGATTTCATTGCACACATTTAGCTAATATTAATAAAGTGTAACATTATTCCACACAACTGAACATAATTACCTAAGTCTGAACACATTAGTCAGACAGAGCTGATCATGGAAGCCATAATGAAGGACACATTCTTAAACATAAGATGGGTGTATCCCCTTTGGAACAAGCGATGCTTATTAAGATCATTTTAAAAGCACAGTCCAAAAGCCACTTGGATTTAAGCAAATTTAACTACAATCCTATACCCACTTTTCTGAAAGAAATCCCCATTTAATTCCATGAGACTTACTTCTGAATCGAAATATATAGAATTGTGCTGTAAAACATATGCTACCTTTAATTTATTTTACACTAAAATGCTCTATCTTAAATTAACTGTTCGCTTTCATGAATAGCAGCAAAGTGAAAGAGATTATGATTGCAGCTTAAAAATAGCCAAAATTACTGTCCAAGATTAATACGTTTATTATGTAATAAAAGTTTTCAGACTGGAGCCTATTTTGTCAGATATACATCTGATGATTCTAGTAATCAGATACATCATGGTGTCTAGTCTACAAAAGCTTATGCCATAATAAATTTGATAGTCTTTAAGGTGCTACAGTTGTTTTGACTGCCTGCAACAGACTAACAGAGCCACCCCCTCTGCTCATTGATAAAAAGAGATTACTCTTAATGCACTCTTGCGTATTAAAGCTAAACCTTGGTCCAGTAAACCCCAGAGGTTTTTAATGGACTGTTGTCAAACCAGACTAGTCAAGTGTCTTTCATTAACAAACAAACTCCTGCATTGACTATATCAAATGCCAAGATTGTGCTTCGCCTTGTGAAGCTCACCATGTTGAAATCTTACAATGTGTCTTCATGCTGTTCTCCTCTCCTGAAAAGCATAATTTCACCCATTGTATCTGGTGGCCTCTTTTGCTGCGAGCCTCTTCTAAAAGCTGTTGTGGCAAATTTTGCCACCATTTGGCAAACAGCTGCCTCTTCCTATTTTGCATAAGGATTCTCTTCTCCTGGGGTCGTCATGAGAAACACAAAAACCAATCCGTTCAGGCTGCAGTAAATCAGATCGAGTTCAATATCAGTTCCATAAGGGCCTTTAAGAAAGAATCCCCAGAACTCTCACCTAATGACAACACCCGTGATTCTTAGGTGAGTCAAACTAAATTCAATCTGGTTTAAATGTGTTGTGTAGAAGTGCCTTCTAGGCATATTCCTTCTTTACTGGGTGCATGTTTCCATATATCCATAAAGAGCAGAAATGTAATATGTATGTGTGTTTTTAATTTTCAGAACATTTTTTGCAGCCCATCCACTTTAATAGAATACGGAGGTACCCTCTTCTTTTCAATGTGTCCATCCCTCATCACGAGAAGATAACCATGGCTGAACTGAGGCTCTACACCCTGGTGGAAGAGGACAGAATGCTCTTTGATGGTCTTGACAGGAAAGTCACCATTTTTGCAGTCTTAGAGAATGAACATGGAGGAGGGAACGGGAAAGAGGAGAGGAAAATGAAAGAGCTGGTATCCAGGCATATTAACAGTACAGACAACGAATGGAAAAGCTTTAATGTCACGGAGGCCATCAGGAAGCGCCATCACCTGGACTCAGCTACTCATCGGCTAGTGGTGCAGATTGAGAACAAAGGGGAAGAGGAACCCAGCGGAGGAGGAAAAGTAGATATAGACATCAATCCAGAGACCAAACACAGACCTTTATTGATTGTGTTTTCAGATGATCATAGTCATCACAAACAAGAGGAGAAGAATGAGTTGAATGAGATGATAGAGCATGAATGGATGCAAGATTTGCAGGACATGAACATGAATGATTTTCACACCAGTCCCAGTGAAGAGAAGCTGCTTCAAATCAGGTCCAACGTCATCTATGACTCAACGTCCCGGATAAGGAGGAACGCCAAGGGGAGCAGCTGCAAAAAGACTTCGCTCCATGTGGAGTTCAAAGAGATTGGCTGGGACTCCTGGATCATTGCACCAGCAAGTTATGATGCCTATCAATGTAAGGGAACGTGCACCTTCCCATTGGATGATCACCTTACAACCACCAATGCCATGGCCCGGACTTTGCTCCACTTGAATGATCCCCAGAAAGCTTCTCCTGCTTGTTGCGTACCTACCAAGCTGGCCCCCATCTCATTGCTCTACTTAGAAAAAGGGGTGGTCACCTTCAAGCTAAACTATGAAGAAATGTTAGTGTCAGAATGTGGCTGCAGATAGTAATGGCATGCCTCTCGCATCGTGCCTTCCGCGTATTTAATTGTTTCCTCTGTAAATTTGTACAGTTTCAATTTGTACAGGTTTAATGATCTTATTTAAAGAGGTGTGTACAGATAATCAGAGACATAGGAAATGGGGAGCAGATTAGAGGGGATGTATATTTGCTACCACGGTTGGATTGGTGAAAGGGGGATTCTGCTGTTTTGCTTCATCCAACAGCTAATCTACAGATTCAGCAGACTCCAGTGTTATTTTTTTTAAAAAAAAACTTAGAATATACCACCTCAGACTCCAGGTGAAGGCACCTCCATAAAATAAACTTGCTTGCCCATAGAAAATTAGCTTATCAGAAGGATTTTGGCCTAGCCATTGAATGCCTCCCACCAGTCAGAAAGTGTTCAAAAATACAACCCACCCCCTCTGCAGCTTGAAGTGGTACAGTCCAGGAACTGCTTAACAACTCAATTCTCTGGACTGTATAAACTAGCCCTGAGCCTAAGCCACTGAGAGTTAAGTCCCCCACTTTTTGCTAGTTTCGACACATGTATCAAAAGCAGGATATGCGGAATATCATGCATATGAAGGACATCACTTTTTAAAAGATATCTCTGAGAATAAACTCTATTAATGTAATGCTAACAATAATGCGATACATTCAGAGGAAAAGAAAACATCCATCCAATTCACCGGGCATGCAGGTTGGATGTCAGTCACCATTTCCCTTTGATTTAAAGTGCCAAATCTTGCAAATGCTTCTGTGCATTTCTTCCCTACTTTGTGCAGCATATTAGCAGAAGATAAATTCCCATGACTGATTTACCTGGGCTCAGTTAAAATACTGGTATGTGTGTGTGTGTGTGATGATTCGCAAGGAGCACCGCCAATTCGTACCTATATAGGGACATGCATTTACTACACCAAACTTCCTCAGCCCAGGTCCTCCAGATGTGCCGGATTACATGATCATTGGCCATGCTGATCATTGGCCATGTCGTCAAACACATCTGGAGGGTGCCAGGTTGGGGAAGAGCAGCCTCCTCGACCTTCTGAGCCCTAGGCGCCACTGGCATGCCATCTCCCCTTTTGACAGGCCTCTCAGCTCTAGTTTCTGTTGTCCAGGGGCAGCCTACCACTGCTGGGGGGGGGGGACTACAGGGGAGGCTATTGCCTTGATGCCATGCTTGTGAGCAGTGACTGAGCAGAGGTGTTCGGTTGGAATCTGAATGCTGGAGCCTGGGCTAGACGGACCCTTGGTCTGGTCCAGCAGCATCCTGTCCTTATATGGTTTGTCTCTGCCTGGTTTGTCCAGGTGTACAGTTGTAGGGAATGATCAGACAGGTGTGATTCCCAGCTGATCTCCGGCCACTAGTGCTGAGCCAAACTATATCAGAGGAAGAGGGGATTTTGCAAATGTAGCTTGTCATGTAGGGCTGGGAAAGGATATACCTGCCAACCCACCCCTTCTTCGGCACAAGGAACTTCTGCTACTCCCCTCGCCACTTTCAAGATTATTCTACAAAGCCCATTTGGTGCAGCCCTCCGGAAAGCTCATCCAAAGATCAGACATACCTCTAAGAGGTTTTTTTTTCCGGTTGCATACAGACTGGCTTTCAGGGTGCAATGCAATGCATGATGCCTATCGCACCTTGCAGGAACGGCATTCTTTTGTGGTGCAAATGACCTACTCTACGACAGTCAACAGAATTAGACCAACGAAACACCAGTGGCGAGGAATTTGACTCCCCAAGACCTCCCGTCCCCTGCATTTTTCTTAAGTTTCTACAGCGGGAGAAGGCTATTGCGCTTCAAAGAAAAAAAGTGGAATATCTCTACAAGCAGGCAGGGACTTTTCCTGTATGCAGCTATCAATTCACAAGATGATTCTGTACCCCGCTCTCCACTTCAACTGTATACGATGGAGTCACATGTCATGTTTCCACCACTCTTCTCCAACAAATCGCTGCGATAAGAAGGTGTCGGAGCTCAGAAACAATAGGCCTGGTGCTTTATTTATACTAAGCTGGAAATTTGTCAGATTCTTTGGAAAGTGTATTTGACGCTGACTCCGGGGCCCTCAGCTCCAGTGCATGGTGCTCTCCCCTGCCTCCGTTTTACACTTTTAAGGCAAAGCTATCTTCCCTGAATGAGATAACAGACCAACAGACTTGTCTTTGAGAAAACCGTCTATGACTCTTCACGGGAATCAACGCGAAAGACACCGTCAAAGGACTCACTCAGACCAGCTTAACCTACAACCATGCAGCCATTATTTATTGACCTATTTATTGACTGTCGCCCTTGTAATATAATGTAGAATACAAAATGTTTTATATTTGTGCTTATATATCAAACACACTCGGATAATCTCGTGTACTGAACCCTACGCAGATTCTGATGCTAATAGCTGCAAAAAAATATTATGGACTTTTCTGGGTCATTTTGTTTGTAAATATATCATTTGTCTTTAAAAAAAAAATTCTCAGTGTAATACAAAATATAATGACATCCAGACTATAGCACTTTTCCCCCTTTGGCTAGCCTTAAAAGGTTCTTGTACACCGTGGACAGAAACAAGGCAAATGTTGAGAGTTGGTGATGCCACCATTATGACCTCCATCACACCTGGTTTGTCTCGCTTTTTTTTTACCTGAGGCAAAAGCACAGCAAGCTTATGATCTCTTTCACCTGAAGAGCTGCTCCTTCGCTCTTCTGCTCCCCTCCCCTTCGCCCCTCCCCTTCTCTTTCTCCCTCCAGTCAGGTCCTGGCAGATGAGCACTTCAACCAGGCCGCCTTTCTCCAGGACAAAAACGGAAGGACCTTTTGGTCTGGCTCTTTGGGGGCATCGAGGGAATACAATCCTGTCTCTGCAGAGATTCAGGCCTTGTGTGATTTAAAAAAGGCTTTGGAGCCTGGGATGCAAAGTTTGGGTTTTATATTGAGGCTTGGAGCTAGCTGCTGGGGGAGATCGCTTTTCCCTGCTAGGACCTGATGCAATCCATTCAAGCCCCCATTCCTTTAAAACTACATGGAGACTTAGGGCGCCTTAAATGCGCTTAGGGAATATAATCCAGACTTGTCGCATTCTAGGAAAGGCTGGGGAAGAGGCGGGGTGTCAGCAGGACAGGCACGGCGTCATGTGAGTACCGTGCTGCAAATCCGTACACCAGGCAGGGCGAGAGTGCACTAAATTGCTGGTGTGATGGAGCTCTATATTCTAATCCTTCCAGAATGTTCTGCATCCTACCATTCTACCAGCCATAAGGTCTCCTCCCTTAGCACTTCCTGTTTGACCTGGAAGCAGTTGACGATGGTATCCTGCCGTTGTGATGCAACTACAAAGCAGAGCGGGCATCGCAAGTTGGCATAGTCAGGCACCTGCTGAGAGGCCCATTGCCTGCCATGGCCACACCACCATTGAGAGCCCCACCTGGCACTGCTGCCGTGACCTTTGCCATTGCCACCCTGGCCCAGCGCTGCTGCTGGGCAAACACTCTCTTCTTCTTCCCCCACCTGCCCTGGAAGCTGCCACCATTGCCGCAGCTAGTGATTCTCCTCCTCCTGAGTCAATGTCAGGCATTGCAGTGTGTGGGATCCAAGATGGCCCCTGCCTGCATCAGATAGGAGCCACGTGGAAGCTGATTGGCTCCCATCCAAAGACCAGGCATTGGGTAAGGGGTGACTGGAGGGAGGAGAGGGACTATCTGCAAGGGCAGTGCTGGATAGGGGCCTCCGATGCCAGCAGGAGCAACAGTAGCCAGGAGAATTGAAGGCTGAAGGCTGGTGGATTCAGTGGCTTTAGGAGGAACCACTCAGAACTCTAAAGGAGCTATCCAAGCTGCTTTGCTCTGCATCTTGGAGAGCTCCTTTAGAGTTCTGACTGGTTCTGACTGAAACTCGGAGCGGATTCACTGCCCCACTCACATCGAAACCACCAGCCTCCAGGAGCAAGAAGCCCATTGGTAGCACCCATGCTGAGGGCCCACTGAAGCATAATGCTTAAAAATACCTGGCCAGGTATTAATGGTGTGGCAGCAGCCCATTTAGTAGTGGGAGAGGATACATGATCAACTTTTTTGGTGGGAGCGAGGTCACCCCAGCTCTTCCGCCATCCGATCTTGTTCTGGGGCCAATCTGGTGGGCAGTGCTGGTGGAAGGCAACTGGCAATTGGTCACCGGAAACCAGGAAGAGGGCAGGGATCAGCTCCGGTATCCAGAGGACTGCCAGAAACCTCGCGCTCCCTCCTTGTCATCGGGATTACCTGGCGCTAACCCAGATAAAGGAAACTGTGGGGCTTTGGGGAAGGTGGTGCCAACCCGGCACCATGTAGACAGCCCTCCTGTCTTGTGGCCATAGGGTTGCACCCTAAAGCCAGGAACAAAGCTTTAGACGAAGCATTTCAACCTTTAGAATAGGGTGGGCGGGGAATTACAACTCCCAGGAAGCCACCGAATAATTGGTGGTTTCGAAAAAAGGAAGTGGGGCTTGGGGAAAGGGGTGTGGCCTCCTGAGGAACCACATAGGGCCAAATTTGGACCTCTGAAGGGCTGGATTTGGGCCATGGACCTGTTGTAGGGGAATAATTTGCCCCCTCTCCCCTTGCCCGGGGGGTACACGACCAACATACGCTTACAGTAACTCTGACTTTTAATTTTTAAAAACATGCACACACATCTGCTATCTATGATATAACTCAATGGCTCAATTCGGACGACACGATAGTCAATGGTGGGTTGACTAACCCTAACCCTCACGCTAACCCTAGGGGGTACTCCCCACACAACATGGTAATAAATAATCAACTGTGGTGTGGATGACGATGAGCACTGAGTTGACTATGGCAGCATTTGGATGACACAATAGTCAAAACAACCGATGATTGTTTCCCCCACACCAGTTGTTTATTGTGTCGTCCGAATTGAGCCAATGTATAAATCCTCTTTAAAATCTCCTGGCTTACAGTCCATTCCCTTAACCCACTCTGATATGCTCGCTCTTCACGCTGGAGTTGGTCCAACCTTCCCTGGCCCATCTGTCTCCTGCAAGCATGGCCTTGCCAGCTGGGAGCCTTGCTGGAAGATCCGTGCCTGAGATTGTGCCTTTCCATCCGCTGCCGGATCATTGAACCACAGCATTGCTGTTGGCCAAGGCAGGGAAGTGTCTATGGACTTGGGAAGAAAAACCAGCAAAGCAGGTGAATGCCTCAGTAGGCCAAAATCATCACTGGATGGCCGCTGCTGAATAGCGTTTGTGTAGATTTCTGTGAATGATGGAACGACAGCTAGAATATTGGTGGGATGTTGGAAGTTTCATCAGATGTTCTTATGGTAACCATTCGAAATGGAAACACTTTCATTAGGAAATTGGTTGGTTTCCATTAGTTTATTATTCCATTAGTTTATTATTCTTGAAGTACAGCCATTTTTGCCCTCTACAACTGTCTACTAAGCCTTAATTCTGTGGAAAAGGAGCCGAGACTTGGGGTGGGGGAATGAAGGGGCACCTGCCAGGGAAAACATGGAAGGTTAAATATACACTTTCCATAGCTATATAGATATAGATATGGGGTGGGGAAAATAGCCATTTTGTAGATGGAATGAAGCCTGTGGGAGAGAGAACATTTATTGTTGCAGGTGGTTTGAAAGGAGGATCTTTTCAACTTTCGACGCTATTGCAGGGCTCTGAAGCACATGGTTTGCTCTGGGGGGACTGATACTGCTTAGCATACTGAAGGTGCTTCCAGACAGGTTTTTATGGCAACACTGTCTTGCATAGGCATGCACACAGGGTGTGCTGAGTGTGTCCAGGCACACCCTAATTTCCCAGGGCCACCTCCACTTCCCTGCTCCCCCTCCAATTTGGGCTTTTAAAAGGACAGGAAAGTCTCCGGAAAGTGAACATTAACATCCCTGGGGAAATGCAAATAATAATAATAATAATAATAATAATAATAACAACAACAGTCTAAGACATAATGGTCATAGACAAAAAAGAAAAACACACGTACCTCATCGACATAGCAATACCGAATGACAGAAATGTTGTTGAAAAGGAAGATGAAAAGAGAGACAAATATACACCACTGGCTGAAGTCAAAGAACTATGGCATCAGGAAAAGGTCACAATTATTCCGTTAGTCACCTCAGTCATTGGCATCACATCAAAAAATTCTACAGAAAACCTCCAGAAACTGGGCCTATGAAAAAACATCCACACCAACATCCAAAAAGCAGTCATATTTAAAACATGCTCAATCATCAGGAAATTCCTGAATCTGTAAAAGACAGCATGACTTGGCAAAGCCTGTCATGTCTGTCTAGAAAAACCGCCACGAGCGAGAAAGAGATGAAATAATAATAATAATAATAATAATAATGTTTCAGAGGGGTAGTTTGGGAAAAAGGCGACTAAAGGGAGATACGATGGAAGTGTACAGAATAATGCATGGTGTGGAGAATGTAGATAGGGAGACATTTTTTCTCCCTTTCCCATAATACTAGATCCCAATGGGGTCGTCCCATGAGGCTGATTGGTGGGATATTCAAGACAGTTCAAAGGGAGGACTTCTTCACACAGCACAGAGTTCAACTATGGAATTTGCTACCGCAAGATGTGGTGACAGCCACCAATTTGGATGGCTTTAAAAGGGATTTGGACAAATTCCTGGAGGAGGAGAAGGCTACCTGTGGCTACTAACCCTGATGGCTGTTTGTGAGTTCCTGTGGATGGCTGGTTGGACCCCTGGCCTGATCCAGCTTTAGGGCTCTTCTGACGTTCTTTTGTTGTGGCAACAGAAGTTACCACTTCATGCATCTAACAGGCGGGCCCACAACACTGTGCGCCACAACGAACCTGTGAGTCTTTCATGTGCCACTACAGTGGCATATGTGGTATGAAAAATGAAAGTCTCATTTAAAAAGAGTTAAATGTCGGGGAAGCGTCATCATTTAAACATCTGTTTCGAGAACTTGAAAAACTACAGTTCTGTGCTGATACCAGCTTCCATATTTGGCTCAGTGGCATTCATGGGATGAAGCGTGCTGATGGGACAGGGCCACACTTATATTATTGGGAAACAAAGCAACACAGCTTTGTTTATAAAGTTGCTCCATTTGTTTTCATTAATATACTATTTCCTCCCAGGTGGGGGGGAGGGGAAAATTTATAAAAGTATGATTCAGCTGTACCTTTCATCTGCAGCAACAACGAAACTAAGACAAAGAGTGGGCCGTAGTGCCTGAAATAGAAAATGGCTTAATGGAAAAAAGTGCCTGGTTTGTGTGTGTGTGGGGGGGGGGCACTGGTACCATTTAAGATGGATGGAAGTGAGGAGGGCAGTGGCCACCAGTCTCACATCTCCAGGGCCGGCCTTATCATTAGCCAGAGTGAAGCAGCCACCTCAGGCGACAGGTCCTGGGTGTCATGAAAGGGCAGCAGATTGTGAGTCAGTGATTTTACTGTTTTAATTTTCCCTAAAGGGGCAAAGCTTCAGGGCAGGAGACAATTTTCATAAGGAAAAAAGTACTGGGGTGGGGAGTTAACACTCTTTTCACTAGGGCTGTGCACGGATCCAGATCTGGATCCCGAACCCAGAGCGGATTGGGCCGATCTGACCCCGATCCAAACCGGATTAGATTGGGCCCAGATCGGGCTGGATCGGATCCACAATCCAGATCCACTCCGGGTCCATGCAGAGCCCTCCCTCCCACTCTCCCACTCTCTCCTTCCCTCCCCCCAATCGCCCTCCTTGCCTGCAGCCTCCTCCATGTTGTCCTCTGCCACAGAGGACAACACAGAGGAGGCTGCAGGTAAGGAGGGCGATTGGGGAGAGCGGGAGGGAGGGCTCTGCACGGACCCGGAGCAGATCCAGATCCAGATCTGAGGCAGATCGGATCTGGACTATCCGATATGGGTTGGATCGGGCCTGATCCGGACTTCCCAGATCAGAATCCAGATTGGATCGGGGGGGTCCATGCACAGCCCTACTTTTCACACCCTTCCCTAAATTCTCCCCCACCCTGCCCTCATTTCTGCTAAAAATTAATGAGGCAGAAGATTTGATCTTTCCAAGATACAAGCATTGTTTATAGCACTGCTTCATCTTCATTAATCTTCTTCTTCTTCTTCTTCTTCTTCTTCTTCTTCTTCTTATTATTATTATTATTATTATTATTTATTACATTTATATACCGCCCCATAGCCAAAGCTCTCTGGACGGTTTACAAAAATTAAAAGATTGAACATTGAATGTCAATATACAAAATTTAAAACTATAAAACATAAAAACAGCTAACATTTTAAAAAAAATTAAACTTTCAGCCAGGCCAAAGACTCAAACTGAACTTCAGCTGTTAAATGCCTAGGAGAAAATAAACATTTTGACCTGGCACCGAAAAGATAACAATGTTGGTGCCAGGCGGGCCTCATCGGGGAGATCATTCCACAATTGGGAGGCCACCACAAAGAAGGCCCTCTCCCTTGTTGCCGTCCTCCAAGCTTCCCTCGGAGTAGGCACCCAGAGGAGGACCTTAGATGCCATTTACTCACCCCTACCCAAAGATGTATAAACACGTTAGGCCCAGCGTTTTGTAATATATGTATAGCTAGTACACTGAATGCCTGTACTAGCTATAAATATATTACAAATGCACAAATCCCCATGCTCAGCAAACAACAAAACAAAAAGTACAGTATTATCCTGGGGTGTTGGTAGGTCAGGGTCAACGGGGCACAAGCCCCAAATCTATTTCTCATGGGCCCACTCTGCCTCAGTGTCCATTCATCGCAACGGAAGATTTCTTTCTTAGATTAATTGCCATGTAGGGGGAGATTTTCAAGGGGGGTGAAAGGACAGCCCCCCTCCCCACATACTGGATCACCCTGCAAGAAATCTCCCCCATCATGGCAAAAAAAGCTTAGGAAAAAACTTCAATTGGTGTTAATGGAAGCTTTTCTTCAAAACTTCATGGCCTGAGGTGAGGGCGTCTTTCTTCTAGGAGAGAAAAAATATATAGAATGGGGGGTGGGCAGGAGATGCCAGAAGGGACAGGAAGAGATTGAACCTAATTGCAATTGAAGAGGAACTAATTATTTGGGACAAGAAATCAGTTGGCTGGGTTTGCTTTCTGTAAAATCTAAATAAAATCTAATAATGACCTCCAAATTTACATATATAGATATAAATTAGCACATGCAGATTTTATGCAAATGTGTGTCCTATGGGCTAAAACTTTTAAGAGCCGCTGCCCTTGGCACTGCGTTTATTACAAGATATAAAAGAGTAACAATAAACGCTCTTAAAATATACTGTGTTTCTGTGATTGAATCTTGGATATAGTCTACAGTGAGCCTTTAAACTATATTTTGAAGGTTGGTCACCTCCTTACAAAGAACTGGCAACTCTACTGTGTTGGACACCACCACCACCCTTTTCAGAAGCCCTTGGCCATTCCCTCAGCCTGCTGGGATTTGGGGAACGTGCAGAAGGCCTCTTAGCGCAAAACTGAATGACTGGAGGAACGTGGGACATGAAGCGTTGCCACCCTTCCGTTGTACCCGTTTGACCTGTTTAATGAGCCAGATAATGTTCAGACCAGGGGGTGGTGAATCTACCCTAGGTTTTAGTCAGAACTCTAATGGAGTTATCCAGGTTCAGACTGGCTTTTGATATCACATGAGACGGGTTAGCATTTTGGATATTTAGGAATTGAATGCACCAAGCGTAAGCAAGCACAGCCATGATCTTCTAAGAGCTCCATCACACCAGCGATTTACTGCACACTCGCCCAGCCGTGTATGTGGTTTTGCCGCGAGGTCCTCACATGACTTCATACCAGTCCTGCTCTCATCACACCCCTTCCGCCCCTTTTTGCAAAGTATTTTGGTGCAGAGGAAGTCAGGACTATCCCCCCTCTTGCTTTTCCCTTTGTTGGGGGCGTGTTTGGTGATGAGGGGAGGGGAGGGCGGTTCTCCCCCTCCGGTATACGGGATTCCCCCCTCTTCACCTTTCCCTGCCTGCCGCTTTCTGTCCTGCCGCCAGGAAAAAAAACCCACCCATAAGAGCCCGTAAGTGAAAAGGGAGGCCCCGGCATGGCTACGATCATGAAAGGGAGACGGATGTCAAAACTGCGGGTCCATACCAATAAAAAAAAAAGTAGGTGTGATGGAGATCTGAGTCTGCAGTTCATCCACATGGAGCATGCATGTGGATTTTTACCCCATATTAATAAGTGGATGGGAGGTGAGAGGAGTTGCCATTGAGATTTTTAGCCTCAAGCCCCATCATGTCTTGGAGCATCCTGGCTAACCCAGATCTTTAATATCTTTCCATTGCTGCTTCCAGCGCAAGCGTCACGGGCCCTTGTGCTGATGAGGTTAAGCAGGGCATAAGCCGAAGATGGTGTTGAAACTTTCTGCATTGAGTTAAATGAGGAGGTTCACATGCAGGGTCATCCCTGGAAGCGCCGGGCATGGCAGCTAGCGGACAACAGTCCCCAGGCATTCCCAGCATCCGTCACTGTCAGGTTTATGTTGCCGTTTGCTGTAGCAACTCCTTATCTTTGCAGAGATTAGAGCATTTTCGATCACTGCTTGCAAAGATTTATTGCAGGGTCCATTTCCTGAGCTGTCACCACCAGCTGAAGCCAAGTCAGAACCTGAAGCGAGAAATGCAACACTCACGTTGAGCCCAGAGCCTGCTACTACAGCCAATAGCACAGCCGACGTTTCAGACATAATACTGAGCTGTTGCTAAGCTACTGTCTTCTCTCACCCTGCCTAGACTGTAGGTTAGGCCATCCTTCTGTTCTGGGAGGGTATAGGATACCAAGGAAGTTATGCCCCACCCACATCCCAGGTACACCTGATGGGAGAGGGCCTTCTCGGTGGCTGCTCCAAGGATCAGGAACTCCCTTCCCAGGGAAGCTAGACTGGCTCCCTCCTTGATATGTTTTCGGAGGCAGGCAAATACTTTCTTATTTCAGCAGGCCTTTGGTGAATAATCTGGACCTCCATTTACGTTAAAAAAAATTAAAATTTAATATGTATTTTAAATGTGGAAATGTTTTAATATCAAAATCTATTTAACTATATTTTGAACTTTTGTATGTTTTTATAGCTTTTAACTGTATATGTTTTAATTTTGTAAAGTTGCCTTGAGGCGCAGTATTGGGCAAAAGGAGGGATACAAATAAAGATAATAATAATAATAATAATAATAATAATAATAATAATAATAATACAACAATAATGCCAATATTGCAGCAATATGAGCAGCTCGCTGGCATAGCGGAACTATAGGGGCATCTCGCCCACCACACCTGGATGGAGGTATGAGCCATAGGAACTCGGTTGGGCTGTTCAAGTTCATTGGCTGCCCTGCCCCTTTCCGATGATGATGATGATGATGCACCTCCACTTTTCTAAGTGCGGGAAAGATGCTACGAGATTAGAAAGTCGCTGCCCACAGGCTCATAATAGAGACAACCCAAAAGGAAAAGGTCTGCGGAGGGAGGAGGAAAACAAGCATTGGCGCAGCAGCTCCTTCTGGAAGGGCTGCCACCTGCTGTTTCCAAAACCCAGTGGTTTTGCTTGCATTGGCGCTTGCCCTGAAAGTGCTAAATTGTGGCCATGTGCTAGGCTGACTATATGAAAAGGAGAACAGGGCTCATGTAACTTTAACAGTTGTAGAACAAAGGGAATTTCAGCCAGTGTCATTTGTATGCAATTAGTTCCTGGTGAAATTCCCTCTTCATCACAACTGTTAAAGTTGCAGGGGCCCTGCCTTCTTTTGTATATGGTCACTCTAGTATAGTGCCTGCAACTTTAACTGTTGTGATGAAGAGGGAATTTCACCAGGGACTAATTGCATACAAATGACACTGGCTGAAATTCCCTTTGCTCTACAACTGTTAAAGTTATATGAGCCCTGTTCTCCTTTTCATATGGTCAGCCTACCATGTGTGGACCTGGGCCATCGGGGCTGGGCACATGCATACGGCCCTCATCAGATACTGCCCAGGCGGTACAGCCCCCCCCCCCCATGGCAGAGGTCAGAGTGTGTTTCACTTTCACTCTGCAGTCCCCCAGTGCAACTGGCAGTTGGAGCCAGGTGTTGTTCCTGGCAGGGAAGGAGGAAGCAAACTCCAAGCAGCTCCTTCTCCACTTTTCCCACCAAAATTCCCTACCATTGCGAGGACAAAAAAATAGAGGGGAAAGCCGAGGGTAGTCATATTTGGGAAACCAAAAAAGAGGACACCTGGGGAGGGGGAGGGGTTTTCCAGAGCCTCTGGAAAGCATGTCATTCTCCCCACACATCTTAAAGGCCCCAATTGGAGTGGAGAAGGGAAATGCGTGTCATTCCTGCCCCCCACTGCTCCAATCAGAGCCTTTTCTATAATGTCCGGGAATGACACACTTTCCCCTTTAAGGCCCTGATTGGAGCAGTGGGAGAGAAAGGACGCCCCTCCAGAAAGCACATCATTCCCTCCTGCCACGCTAATAACAGCCTTAAAGAGGAAAGTGTCTCTTTCCAGGACGTTGTAGAAAATTACAGAAAATCCTCCCCCCCCCCCCGACACCCAGGATAGAACAAAAACCAGGACAAATCCGAGGAAGTCCTGACAGTTGGTCACCCTATGTAAGCCTCCATTAGCACCACTATATGGGTTCCGGTAACAAAAGCTTAATGTATTGTGTTTACATTTCTTATTTATAACTAGTTTCTAATGTGGTGATACAACCCACCAGGCCAAAGAGAATAAACCGGCTATGTGGTATGGCCAAGCAAATACGGAACAGTTCAAGCGAATAGGTAATGGTGGCAGTGGCAAGGTGGGTGGTCTCCTGAAGGCAAATTTTCTAGCTCCTTCCTCCCAAATCTGGAGCCAGCACTGCCCACCAGCCATGTTGTGTGACCCGGCAAGCCCTTGACAACTTCCTGTTTCTTACAGTGGCAGTCAGTCAGTCAAAACATGAGTCTCATCAAGCTCCTGGTAGGCCACCGTACTTCGATAAAGAACTGTACGCAATGTGGTGGCTGGCCATGGCTTTCTTTGTATTGCTTACAAATTAGCACTCATGTGTATTACATTCAACAGCCTTAACCTCCAGATGTTTTGGACTACAACCCCCAGCATTTCTGAGCATTGGCCATGTTGGCTGGGGTTTATGAGAGTTGAGCTCCAAAACATCTGCAGGGCATCAAGATGGGGATTATTAGGTTGACTATATGAAAAGGAGGACAGGGCTCATGTAACTTTAACAGTTGTAGAGAAAAGGGAATTTCAGCCAGTGTCATTTGTATGCAATTAGTTCCTGGTGAAATTCCCTCTTCATCACAACAGTTAAAGGTGCAGGCACTATGCTAGAGTGACCATATACAAAAGAAGGCAGGGCCCCTGCAACTCTAACTGTTGTGATGAAGAGGGAATATCACCAGGAACTAATTGCATACAAATGACACTGTCTGAAATTCCCTTTTCTCTGCAGCTGTTAAAGTTATATAAGCCCTGTCCTCCTTTTCATATGGTCAGCCTAGGGATTATCAAATCCTGATCTACAGCAAAATTAGGCAGTAGAATATTAAAGACAATGGATTTTGCCACCCCAGAGTATAGATGCAGCAATCAGATGTGTGAATGTTTCCCCTCTAGGTTAAAAAATCCTCCCCATAGTTTGTTTTTAAAGTGGCAGAAAGGTAATGAGCTAGGCTAAAGACTCTCTTCCCAGGATGCAAGTTTTACTCACAGGGATTTCTGTTATTGTGGGAGACTAGAAGAAATGCATCACAGCAAAAAAAGCAGACTAAAGAAGGTGGCGATTTGCATAACATTTGCATATGCTAATTTATATGTACAGATGCAAATACAGAAAACGTTTTTATAACTTAAATAGAACTACAGCCCATCTCATCCTAGTGGAGAATGGTTGTGACCAAGTGAGCTATTCATGTCTGCTGTGGATGGCCAACAGTTATTATGAGTTTTTTTAAAAAAAAAAACAAATCTTTACGCTGGAATGGAGCAGGGCAGCCCTTCAAAGACAGGACTGTCCTCTGCAAAAGAGGAGAGTTGGCCACCCGGCACAGGCAAAGACATGAGCGACGTGGACACGAGCTCCTGGTGGTTTGTTGTTTTTCCATAACTTGGTACAACATTCCTGATCTCATGCCAAGATCCTGGCAACGCAAGTGGAAGCTTCGTGTTCCGTCCCTCCCAAGTTTCCAGACCTTCACTTCCAAACGTACTGAAGGGTGTTGCTTACCTCAATACAACGACAGCACCTAGTTCTGGTGGATGACAAACACAGCAGCCTCCTCACGCTCAGCCTCCTCGCGTTTCCCACGAGGCCCCGGCGTGCTCCAAGTTTGAGGAAAGGCTGTCCAAAGGAAGTGGGAGCAGTTGCCTCAAACACTTGTAAACTTCACCCTCGGCCTTCCCTAGCTACGCTATAGAGGAGCTTGAGACTGACTGACTGACTGACTGACTGACTGGTTCATTCACTGAAGTATCCAAATTGTTAGCACACTTCCCCGCAAGCAAGAAAGCAGAAACCCAACTTTTCAAGTATCATAGAAGAGTAGAGTTGGAAGGGGCCTCTAAGGCCATCAAGGCCAACCCCCTGCTCAATGCACGAATCCACCTTAAAGCATCCCTGACAGATGAGCCATGAGTCCAGCAGCAACTAGAAGGTCTCTAGTGTGAGAAAGCCCACCACCTCCCTAGGCCATGGGTTCCATTGTCGGACTGCTCTAACAGCCAGGAAGCTTTTCCTGATGTCCAGCCGGAATCTGGCTTCCTGTAACTTGAGCCCATTATTCCGCATCCTGCACTCTGGGATGATCGAGAAGAGATCCTGGCCCTCCTCTGTGTGACAACCTTTCAAGTATTTGAAGAGTGCTATCGTGTCTCCCCTCCATCTTCTCTTCTCCAGGCTAAACATGCCCAGTTTTTTTAATCTCTCCTCACTGGGCTTTGTCTCCAGACCCCTGATCATCCTCGTTGCTTTCCTCTGAACCCTCCTAGAGGCCTTCAAGATGCAGCTGGACACCCACCTATCAGGGATGCTTTAAGGTAGATTCCTGCATTGAGCAGGGGGTTGGACTCAGTGGCCTCAGAGGCCCCTTCCAACTCTACTCTTCTATGATTCTATGAATTTAAAACTCCGCTGGGGAAGGGGAAAATTAGCAGCTCCTATGCTCAGGGGAGCAGATGCCAGATTCTCTCACGTGTGTCCTAATTCCTTCAATCAGTAGTGAACCCTTTGCCCCTCCCACCACCACTCCAGCTGTTAGGCCTGAGAAAGTCGCCGGGCTGAAAATAGCTTTTTGGATGCAGCAACAGCAAATCAGCCGAGGTGATTAAAGCCACATTCCCTTGCTCCCAGCTCCTGTTATCAGGACATTGTGTCAAGAGGGCCTAAATATCGCATCATGTTTTTACGCTTGATAAGTCAAATTTTCACAAGCTCCAACAGCTGCTGCAGATGATAGTATTGCAGCATAGGCCAGTGCTGCATCCCCAACCTTGTGCAGGAGAATCAAGTGGTAAAGTTTTTCCTACACTTAGGGTGACCACATGGAAAGGAAGACTGGGCTCCTGTATCTTTAACAATTGCACAGAAAAGGAAAATTTCAGCAGGTAACATTTGTATGCATGCAGCACCTGGTGAAATTCCCTCTTCATCACAGCAGTTAAAGCTGCAGCAGCTTTAACTGTTGTAATGAAGAAGGAATTTCCCCAGGTGCTGCAGGCATACAAATGACATCTGCTGCCTTTTCCATGCAAGTATTAAAGATACAGGAACGCTGTCCTCCTTTTCATAGGGTCATCCTACTAGACCACTTCAGGCTACAGGTGGTTTTGTGTGTGTGTGTGTTGGGGCAGGGCAGAGCAGAGCAGCATGAGGGGGAATGCATTGCTGAATGATGTCCCACAGGAGCAGAAAATACCACCTCCCTGCACTTAGAAAAATAGCTCGTGGAGGCTGGAGGCTCCGATGTCAGTGGGGCGGTGAATCCGTTCCAGGTTTCAGTCAGAGCCAGACAGAACTCTACATGAGCTCCATTATAGTTCTGACTGGCTTTGACTGAAACCCGGAGCGGATTCACCGCCCCACTGACATCGGAGCCACCAGCCTCCACTGAAAGCAGTACATCAGGGAACAAGCTCTGCTGAATCCTTCCCCGCAACAGGCAAAGCAGCGACCCCTCTTACTTCTGTTTATATCGCTCTGTGAAGTGCAAAGCACATTAATGGTGCTGTACATGACAAAAAGAAGGCAGCTTCTCATTCCCATTGTTAAAATCTAAAAACAAAATACTTGCCTGGCGGGATCAAGACCAACAGCATCCATGTAACATGACGTATTTAATGTCGATTGTTTTTTTATGCTTTTTATGGGTTAAAATTTTGTATATTGGTTTTAAAATGTTCAATGTTTTTAATCTTTGTAAACCGCCCAGAGAGCTTCGGCTGTGGGACGGTATATAGATGATGATGATGATGATGATGATGATGATATTATTATTATTATTATTATTATTATTAATAATAATAATAATATACATACTCACCTGAAATAATCTTAGAAAATGCAGATCATAAAATATACCGGGACAGAACAATTCATATGGACAAGACAACCGACCAGACATAATGGTCATAGACAAAAGAGAAAAACACACATACCTCATCGGCATAGCAATAGCGAATGACAAAAATGTTGTTGAAAAGGAAGAAGAAAAGAGAGACAAATATACATCACTGGCCATGGAAGTCAAAGAACTATGGCAACAGGAAAAGGTCACAATTATCCCGTTAGTCACATCCGTCACCGGCATCACATCAAAAAAATATACAGAAAACCTCCAGAAACTGGGCCTACCAAAATACATCCACACCAACATCCAGAAAGCAGTCATAATTAAAACATGCTCAATAGTCAGGAAATTCCTGAATCAACGAAAGACAGCATGACTTGGCAAAGCCCGTCATGTCCGTCTAGAAAAACTGCCATGAGTGAGAAAGAGATACATAATAATAATAATAATTTATCCCTAGCAATGGTCAACTAGATGCCTGAATAAGCTGACCAGCCTGGTGTGAGAGACAACTACCCCTTCTTTGCCGCCAACATCTAGGAGTCAGCATTATGGCTCCATGATTTGGCTTTTGGTGGCTAAGATGAACCTGAAGGGACGGTCAGTGGGGAATGACGCTTGAGGAAAAGGCACAATGCGCAGGGAATCAAAGCATTTAAGATCCAGAAGTGCTACACAGGGAATGCTAAGGTGGCTAGTGGAGAGAGAGTGTGGCCAATGGAAGTGGGACAAAGTAGGCAGAGATCTGAAAAGGCAGAACTGGAGGAAGCAATGGGTGATGGAGACCTGGTCTTGAGAGGAGGAGGAGGAGGAGGAGGAGGAGGAGGAGGAAGAAGAAGAAGAAGAAGAAGAAGAAGAAGAAGAAGAAGAAGAAGAAGAAGACGACCACCATACTGGACCATACTTGAAAGAAGTGGGCAGGGCTGAAAGGCTTTGGCCAGGCAGGGAGAGCTTTGCTAGGGATCAAGAACCTTTCCCATTCCTTCTGATTTGTTGACCTACATCTCCCATCAGCCTCTGACAGCATGGCCAACAGTCAGGGTAGAAGAGTATTGTAGTCCAAAACATCTGGACAGACCCAGGTTGTGAAAGCCTGGCTTGACCAATCTTTCTTTCTTTTTCATATACCGCCTTTCTGTGAAAGAATGGCACTCAAAGTGGTGAGCCCTAAAAAACGAATTAAATCAAAGTCTTAATTAAAACATAAGGTAAAGACCAGATACATTAAAGACACAACCACCGAAGAAATAAGCAGCATCCACCAATTTCAAAACTGCCAGATGGGAGAATTCTGCTTGATGGGGTTTCTTCTGTCATTGCAACAGTTTTACCTGGCAACCCAAAATGGTCAAGGGAGTCCAGAAAACATGGGGATGGGCTGAGTTTCACTAGCTGATTTGGTACAGCTCAGAATACCAGTGAGGCCTTCACCCTTACGCCTACTTGAAAGCTCCCCAGAGGCATCTGGTTGTCCAACATCGGCAACAGGATGAGAAACTAGAGTAGCCTTCCCCAACCTGGTACCCTCCAGATGTTCTGGGCAACAACTTCCATCATGCTGGCTGGAGATGATGAAGGCTGTAACCCAACACATTGGAAGGCACCAGGTTAGGGAAGGTTCAAGTAGATGATGTAGACTCTTCTCTGTAGCTCAGTAACTCTACACAGGACGTAATGGTCTAATGAGTCCCTCCCTCTTTTCAGATGGCATTGTGTATTTCTTCACTGACTTCAAAAAGTGGTAAGCAGCAGCCCTGCCGCATTTGGAGGCCTTCCTGCTCATACTGTTGAACGGAGTCCTGGACATCAGCCTCAGATTCCTACGCTAACAGGACCACTGGCTCTTCTTACATTCTGACGCTCAAGTTCTCACTCTGGCAAACTCTTTAGCATTTTATGCAGCTAGTCCTGCTGATGAAGGAACACCTGTGATTGCACAAAAAATGTTAAAACTGTTAAATGTGGACCGGTTTCAAACCAAAAGATGTCACTGGTGGGGTTACATCACTAACAGTGCAATCTGTGCATGTCACTCAGACGTAAGTCACATTGTGTGCAACAGGATTTACTCCCAAGTAAACGTGCATGTCGTTATAGCCTGAGCAATCAAAAACAGCTGTACACATTTGGGTAAGGTCTTACAGGCGGGCTTTGAAACATCAGCATTATATCCATCCAAGTCCCAGATAATAATTTTCTAAATCTAAAACTCCAAAATGTATTAGCGAGGTTGTTTGATGATGTACAAAAATGGTAATGCCGGTCAAATTGGCCAGTTTGGAGGACATGCTCTCAAGGTAGAAATGTGGTCCATGAGCTCTTCTACACCATAGGGGTGTAATGGGAGGGAGGGGAGACGATCCCGGAAGTACCTGCTTCCAGGATCGTTGCTCTGATGCACATGGGAAGTGTGACGACCCGGCTTCCTCCCAGGCTGTCGCACAGTTGTGTCCACCATTTTGGTGGGGGGGGGGGGTGATCCGTGAAGAGCACACTGGCGCTCCAACAAAAAGGTAAGAATTGTTTTTTGAAAACTAACCCCTGAAATTGGCCACCCCACCCCACCATCCTGGGGTGGCCAACTTGCTTTCCCCCCCTTGATGGGCACAGAGCCGCACGGCACAGCTCCATGCCCATTTCTGCCCCACGAGTAAGCGGGCACCAGACGGGATGGGCACCCACACCTCCCGTGGTCTCAGGATGTTCCCGCGGTCTGTAGGAAGAATCGGGTTTCCCCAGGGATCCCTTATCCCGGGGGAATCCCGCGCCCATCCCCCCTGCCCCCGGGAGTCCCTGTGTGTCATTTGGACTCCCAGGGACCACCGAGGACAATCCCTCGTCCAAAGGCCGGTGTAGAAACGGCCCATGTCAGCAGCTGTTACTGTTCAGTGGGAAAGCAGGCATGGGACATACAAGATACATAGTGTTGGAAGGCATGTTTTCATCTACCAGATGTTGCGTTACATGTTTGAGAAAGGTCATTGCCCTTAAGAAATGGCCTGTCTATAAATAAAATCATTAGCAGTTCAATTTCCCACTGACTTGACCTTCAGACTGAGAAGCAGACCTTTTACATAGGACTTGAAGGGGCACAGAAATCATTCAAAGAGGTTAGCGCTGCTTTTCAGAAATCAAAGCAGTTTGACGCAGGCCTATCTACAGAGGAAGTGGTGAAATTTCTAGTTTATGCTAAACGGACAACCACTTGGACTGGTCTCAGAGGCCTCTGCCGCCCAGCCAAGCTCTCTCATGCCTTAAAAATGTGCTCCTGCTCTATGAAGGAAAACATTTTCGAGTGTGAGCAAAGCAAATCATGTGGAGTTTCTTCGCCCAAGATGTTGATGTTTCTCCTAAAACTTTATGTTCAGAGAGCTGATTCTCCTGCATAAAGTACACAAAGTACTAATCACAGGACGCATAATGGAACTTTTGGCATTCTCAAACAAAGGTTATAGCGGTGGCCATTAGCGTAGGTGGAGTTGGAAAAAGATTGGGCAAGTTGCAGGAGGATATCAGTGGCTATTAAAGGGCGTGGGGCTGCCTTTGAAGATGGTTCGGAAGCTGCAGCTTGTGCAAAATGCAGCGGCCAGATTGGTAACAGGGACCAGAAGGTTCGAACATGTAAGACCTACTCTGACCCGCTTGCATTGGCTGCCTGTATGTTTCTGAGCCTGATTCAAGGTGCTGGTTTTAACCTATACAGTTTTACATGGCTTGGGACCACAATACCTGACGGAACGCCTCTCCTGACATGAACCTACCCGTACACTATGCTCTTGGCGTGAAATGAAACACTTCCTCACAAGTTCAGAACTCTGCGTCTTTGAAGATCCATCTGCCCCCTGCCCCCATGCAAGTCAGTATTGTTCCTGTAAAAGCAACAGCAACACATTTCCCGTTTGTGTATACGCTCGGAGAGGGATTGAGTGGAAGGGGGGTACGCTCCTCTCGTGTGCGTGTGCACATGGGGATTGACTAGAAAGGGCTAGAAGTTTTCCGAGCATCCCATGCAGAGCAGCCCCCATCTCACTGTTAAGCACTGATTCTTTGCAAGTTCAGAAGTCTGCGTCTTCAGTGATCTGCCTCCCCCAACCCCACGTGCAAGTAAGTATGGCCCCTGTAAAGGCAACAGTAACACTTTTCTTGTTTGAGTGTACTACACTGGGAGAGGGGTTTAAATGGGAACGGGTTGCCTGTGCTCATGTCTGTTGCAACCGGCATCCTCCCTCCCCATTGCCCATCTGGTTAGGCATTCCTGAAAGACGGGGGTGTACAGGAGCGAAATGGCGGAGGGGCAGAGGGACGGGATGAGACACTCCCAACTGATCCTGATGTCAACACCATGCCGCCCAACACTTGCCCACACAAAGCATGATGGGAGGATTACATGGGGAGACGATGTCTGTTTCATCGCAGGACCGCACAAAATACCGCATTTTCCCCATAGCAAAATAACACTTAAAAAGGGTGTGTGGTGGGGGGGAGACATGAGACAACAACAGCATAAAGCCCGTGAGGAAACCAGTGACCAAACCATGGTGGTCACATGAAAAAATACCCATCTGAAGAAGCCCTAGGCCACCATCACACCCGTTTGCCTCCGCGTTTTTTTTACCTCTGAGGCAGAAGCGCATCAAGCTTAGATCCCTTTCATCTGAAGAGCTGCTCCTTCGCTCCTTCGCTCATTTGCTCTTCCGCTCCGCTCCGCTCCACTCCACCCCTCCCCTTCTCTTTCTCCCTCCAGTCAGGTCCTGGCAGATGAGCCCTTCAACCACACCGCCTTTCTCCCGGGCAAAAATGGAAGGACCCTTTAGCCTGGCTCTTTGGGGGCATCCATTCCAATCCAAGGACCAAGGCGGCCTGTCAGAATTTCCCTGCCTTGTGACTGACTGATGAGGCCTCCATGCTTGGACGATGTAGAGGAGGTTTGGGAGGAGAGGCCTGGTGCATAGTGTGTGGAGAGGAGACACACACACACGTGGCCCTGGCAGCGGTGCCGGGAGTGAAGTTTGCTCCTGCTGGAAAAACAGTGAAGGTCACTGCCAGATCCCCCATGCTTAATACGATTTAAGCACCAACATGGCCCCTCCTATTGTGACCTATTTGAAGCTAGCTGTTGCACATGAGGCTTGACTGTAAAACAGAACCCCCAAAAATGTAAGAACTGCTCACCCTGCTGCTAGGCAGGACTGTTAGATTGGTGGGCATAGGTGTGCACGAGGGGTGTGCCAGGTGTGCCCAGGCACACCCTAATGTCTCAAGCAATAAACCGAATTAAGGGGGCCATTGAGTAAGAATCCAGAGGGGGATCCAGATGTAGCGGGATCCAGCTATACTCTGGCTGCACTGCCACTACACCGAAGAACCACAGCCTCCGAGAGAGCACCATTAGTCCCGGCAGCAGGAGCGAAAAGGAATCGCTTTGCTGGGAGCCTCTCTGCCAGAAGCCACACTTCAAAGAGGCCACGAGGAGGGGTCGTGAAGGCTAATATCGCCTTGTAAGCCCCTCCTCCAGCCAGCGTCACCACAAAGCCCAACCAATGCTGGGGCTTGAGGAGTGTCTCCTCACTCCTTCCACGGTCAGGCAAGCCAAACACAGAATAGGGCATCTGTGTCTACAGTGTTTAATAAATAAATGAATACAAATATTGTCCTTTAGGATGGAGTATTCAATAAATGTTTGCCTTTTTTTAAAAATCCCTGGGTGCACACCCTAATGAAATGTGATGCTCACACCTATGTTGGTGGGATACGGGAGGGATGCTAGACCAAAATTTATAGTGGGGGGTGGGGGTGGGAATGTAGGCACGCAATCAGAACTCGCAAGACCAGAGCCAAAGATGGACTCGCTCAAACAGGGGAACTTCTGAATCCTGCTCCCTCAACCAACACTTTTCCCCTTGTAAATAACAGGCCACCTGAATGCCCAAGTGCCTTCACCCACCCTCTGCCTTGATCCACCCCTTCCCAAAAAGAAGAATGCCAAGGTAGCAATTTGCATGGCTTTCTGCAGAGGAATTGTATTTTTAATCAAAGGGGGCCAGGAAGGACATTTGCAGGGTGTGGCTGGGCTATTGCAAATGTAGTTTCTTTAAGCAGCCTGCAGTTCTCCAACACTTTGAGAAAAAGGATATCCACCTCCATGAACCCACCAGAGTCTGGACGACTATATGAGCCAGCGCAAGAGGTCTTTGGAGGAAATGAGTCCGTCCCCTGCATGGAACATGGCGAATTTCCACTCAAGAGAGTCAGTCCTTTCCTCTATTCAGCTTTTGACGCAGGCTGGCAGACGGATTGTAAGGAATCTACTAGATGCTTGTTCTTCTTCTCCGTGTGGTCCCTGATACATGTGACGTTCTGAAACTGACGTTCGAGCTCCGCGTTTTTATCCTTCTGTTTGTCGATCTCTTCGTTCAACCTCACCACTTTAGCCCAGACTTCGTAGTTTTCCTTCTCAAGGCTGAAAAAGAAAGAGGGAGGGGCATCAGCCAACGATGCTAAGGAGCTGCTGGTCTCCATATCACTGAATGGAGAGGAAGGGGAAGGGTGAGGAAGGACCCTTGCTCTGTTCTCCACCTTTCTTAAGTACTCATAGGCATGCGCACAGGGTGTGCTGGGTGTGCCCAGGCACACCCTAATTTCCCAGGGCACCTCTACTTCCCCCCCCCCCACTTGAATCAGGGCTTTTAAAAGGATGGGAAAGCCTCTAGAAAGCCACCATTTGCATCCCTGGGGGAAACTATGCACTTTCCGGAGGCTCTGGAAAGCGCGCTTTCTCACCACCACCACCCACTGTTCCAATAGGGGCCTTTAAGGTGCACACCCTAATGAAATCAGCTGCGCACGCCCATGTAAGTACTAAAGAGTGGCCAAGGATGCAATGGCCAAGCTGGCTGAGGCTCTCCAATTCCGCCTTGAGGCTCGTTCCAATTTCTCCCTGTGTCACATAGGCCGCAGGGTGTGTGTGTGTGCTCGCACATAAACATTTATGTGTGTTTTTGTCTGCATGTCCCCAAACGTCCGCATCACTTGTGTGCATTTTTGAGATTTATGCATTTCCCCCTTCCCTGTTGATTTAAGTATGGCTGTGCACATTTTTCAAAAGTACACATTTTTTCCATGCGCGTTTTCAAACGTCTGTAGTTTGTGAACACTTCTTGTTGCTGCCGTTCTGTGAATCACACGGCAAGCACAGGTTGGACTCAGGTCCGCATGTGGTTCTGGGAGGCTGAATTGGGCAAATTCTTGTCCAAAAAGAACTGAAATGAATTCCGATGACATCCCTAAGTTACATATGGACCTACCATGATGTGAAGTAGGATGCCAGACACAGAGGGCACAATCCACTGGGTGTTTTGCCAGCCAAGCACTGCTGCAGATAGTGGGAGCTACACAGAAGCACAGGATTAAAATGGACGCCACATTGCTCACATCAGGCCAGTGGAGGCTGATGGCTCCGATGTCACCGGGGCAGCAAATCCAATCTGGTTTCAGTCAAAACCAGTCAGAACTCTAATGGAGCTATCCAAGGCGTGAATCTATCCAAACTCATTTCACTCCGCTGAGTGGGTTCTCCGCTCTGGTTTTTGGAGGGGGGATTCTGTCTCTCCGCACTGCCGGATTATTCGCCGGAAAACCACTCCGTCTTCAGAGAACCACGCTATTATCGTCAATGTGAATGAACAGAAATACACACATCTCTGTCAATTTTAAAGATAAAGAGAGGAAAACTGGCACTCTGGTAGCTTTTCCGGAGGGCTTCAGCAATGCCACGTTTGAAGCAGATTGGTTCAACCTGTGATTTTTAGGGAATTTTTGAACCTCCAATAACTTTGCCATTCTCGGCTATGGAAACCGACAATGCTTACACAGCCGTCAGTTTTAAAGATAAAGACTTGAAAACTGGCGCCCTGACAGCCCTTAAGGAGGGATTCAGCACACAGATAAGGGCTATTATATATATAAGAGTAAAACACACACACACTCGCACTATAACACACAAAGAGTGAGTCCAATGTGGGTGCAAGGAACTTGGGAACTGGAATACAAGAAGAACTATATAGCACACACAATAACCAAAGAAAACCAGAGACACAGAGAGAAAAACAAGCAGAAGCGCTCTCTCTCTCTCTCTCTCTCTCTCTAACTCCCTCCTTCCTATCGCTGCGAACAACAGCTAGCAAAGGAAAGACTTACGGGGGAAGAGTAAATGGGTAATATCATCTGCAAACCCGCCCTCAAAGTACTGGGATTGGAGGGGGGACAGGGAGGAGACTGTGGCTATTGGATAGCCACAGGTGTCAATCTCAAGACCTGAGTGTTTTCCTTATATGGAGAATCTGTTCCATTGACTCCCAGCAACTAATACAAGCCTCAGAGAGAACCTTTAAAAAAGTGGACATTTTCAGGGCGGTTCAGAGGTCTGTCTGCCACCTGTTCCTCCCCGAAAATGTCAGTCGGTTTTAAAGCCACCCACGATTCGCTCCTCGAGATCGGACCACCGATGGACCACCAATGGACCTCCGACTAGGTGGAGTGCACACTTCTAGTATCTAACACAGCATTTGAATTCTTCATGATCTCTTCCTTTCTTACGTTAAAAGAACCACATTTCTCAGCAAAGGAAAGAAGCATCTTATACCAAATCAGGCAAGGGCTGTCCATCTAGGCTGGTCCTGTCGCCTCTGCTCTGACTAGCATCACGTCTCCAAAATCTCAGTCCAAGTCTTTTCCCAAACCTGCAACCTGAGGTTATTTCACTAGCGATGCCTGGTAGGGACTGAACCTGGGACCCAGGGACGGCACAAGACATTTTGGTGCGAAGCTTCCTAATTCACATGTCCTGAACCATTACGCAAACTGAAGTGCTGTTACCTTTGGGGATTTGCAACTTCTCCGAATTTTGCAATGCAGTTCCCCAATTTTAAAATGTGAACAAAATACTAGTGAGCTAATGTACAAACATCCATGACATTGGGGAAATTGCTTGCAAAATTGCGTCTGTTAGGAGAGAGATGCATGGGAATGCATATGAATTTTCATGCAGACTTTTTTTAAAAAAATCACAAAATAATGTGGAAAGGGGACACAACAAATGTAAGGCTAGAAAAATCAGGAATTGAGAGAAAACAAAATTCGTCCATCCCTAGCCTGAACCCAAGCTCAACTGCTGTCCTCCTCCTGCTCCTAGGGGCAAGACTCCAAAAAGCATTTTGGCACCCATGCAGACACCAATTCTTGCTTTCATTTGCCTCCCCCCCCCCCAAAAAAAAATAGGTTTCCTCTGCTACAGCCTTCTCAGTGGCTGCTCCAGTGTTCTGGAACCCCCTTCCCAGAGAAGCTAGACTGGCTCCCACCTTGATGTGTTTCAGGAGGCACACAAAAACTTTCTTATTCCGGCAGGCCTTTGGAGAATAACGTGGACCCCCATCTATGTTTTACGACTTTTACTTTTAAATTTTTATATGTATTTTAAATGTTGAAATGTTTTCATATTGAAACCTATTTAATTTACTTTTAACTTTCGTATATCTCTTATTTATAGTTCTTAACTGTATATGTTGCTATTATTATTATTATTATTATTATTATTAATTTCTTACCCGCCTCTCCCTCCAGATCAAGGTGGGAAAAAACATCAAATATAAAATACATAAAACTGATTAAAAGCAAATAAAACTAATGCATTATTACAATACTAATAAAACTCTTCAAATTCAACTGGGTAGGCCTGCCAGAAAAGATTGGTCTTTATGGCTTTCTTAAAGTCAAAGAGACTATTAAGTTGACGAATTTTGTAATGCTGCCTTGAGGCCCAGCATTGGGCAAAAGGCGGGATATAAATAAAGATCATCATCATCATCATCCATGCAAAACAGGTGCTTTGCCATGGAGCCTTAAACCCTCCCTGCCCAGCCTTCATAGCTGAAGGGGGAAAAAATCATTTTCAAATGAATCTATATCAACCTGTTGTCTCCATGTGGCACTCAAGACAGCTAACTGCATTATAATCAATAAACACATTATAGAAACAGTAGCCTCAATAAGATATAGGCAAAATAAAAGCTAAAAGAAGAAGCAGATACAGCACCAGGCTAGCTAATCTGTCCCTCAAAAGCTCTCTTGAATGGGACGAGGGGATCCCCATAAACCGGAGGTGGGTAACTTTGAGTGGTCCAGGAGCCAATTTCCAGCCCTCGGACCCCACACCCCTGCAGGCCACACTCCGGCTGCCATGGTTGAATTGGGTGGTGTGGCAGCAGTGTGGGGGGTAGGGGGTGGGGTGGAAATCAGTGGTTTGTTGCTGAAATTCAGTGAGAAACTGCTGCAGGGCCTTAGAAAGGCTAAAGTTAGCTAGACACAAGGTAATTTTACCTTGCAAAGGCTCCACGACATTTTGCCACTATATTTTGGTGACAAACTTCAATTTTTATTTAATTGTTTTGCGCCCAACAGCGTTACAGCGGGGGTCGCAGAAGAAGATGGGGGCCACATGTTGCCCAAGGGATTCCCATAAATCAGCCTTCCCCAACCTGTTTCTCCCCGGATGTGTTGGATTACAATTGGCATCGTACTCAACCAGCAAGGCCATCGGCTGCCCTAAGCTGTTCCTAGAAAGGGCCACCCAGCCAATCTTTGATGGGTCTGGCAGTTGAAACAGGTCAGATGTTCTGAACATCCAGGCAGCAGATTCATACCGGGTGGGCGGGAGAAGCAGCTCTTTTGGTGTGATGAGCTGACAACTTTCAGTTAGTACCCAGATGGCTCAATTATCGAGGGAGTCGCGCTCCTATACTTGCCCGGCTGCCTATTCATGGTAAAATAATAGATGCAAAAGGATACAAACTGAACAACTTGATGGTAGGAAGCAAATGTACATACATGTAAGTTTTTTGCTGAAATCCTGGGAAAGGTGGCAAAAAAACTGAATTGTTTCTGATGCAGGTTATGAACAGGTGATTTTGAAAGCAGAACGGTCTTTAGAGAGAAAAAGAAGCAGCAAAGATGTTTGCGCTACCTTTTAATTTGTTCCTCGTAATCCTTTTTCTGCGTCTCTATCTCCTTTTTCAGATCCGCAATAATCTTCCTAAGCAGCTCAGGGTCCTCTGGAGAGGAATGCTCATCTTCAGGACTGGGATTTGGAACCCCATTGTGACCAGGGGTAGGACTTCCACGTGTCTGGAAGCCCTTTCCGGAACAATCACTAGTCGGAGTCAAAGGGCTCTCCTGAGTCTGTTCCTTAGTTTCTGGCACAGAGCCACAGATGTTGTCAGAGTTTGACATCTGTGAGAAATTGAGCAACTTAGAAAGTCCCTGTGACAGTGTCCTTTTGTGCCCAGCTCCAGAAGAAGCACGATTGAGATGGACCATGGAAGAAGATGACCAAAAGTCACCACTGAAAATGTCATTTCGGTCAACGCTTTGGTTCCCTGTGTTGGAAGAAGAATTCAAGAAACATTTCCTGTTTGGGAGTGTTTGAGTTCTCTTTCGAGACTGTGCTGTCCATGTTCCTGTCATGCCTTCGGGCTGTAGCTCCCCATTATTTTCTGCTGATGGATCTGATCCACCAGCTAATTTGGAGCTGGAAGCTTCTAGATCATCTTTCTGAAAAGAAAGCCAAATATATTAGAACACATTGCTTCAATTGACTATAGGACAAATACAGTGAAGGCTGGTGGCTCTGATTATTTATTTGTTTATTTGTTGCATTTTTATACCGCCTAATAGCCAAAGCTCTCTGGGTGGTTTACAAAAATTAAAACCATAAAAACCATTCAAAATGTAAAACAACAAGAGTATAAAACATAAGCAGGATAAAACCAAGCAGCAATTTAGATTTAAAATACAAATTAAAAACCTCAAAGTTACAAATTAGACTAATAGATTGTTAAAATACGGAGAAAATAAAAAGGTCTTCACCTGGCGTCTAAAAGAGTATAACGTAGGTGCCAGGCGAACCTCTCTAGGGAGCTCATTCCACAGCTGGGGTGCCGCAGCAGAGAAGGCCCTCCTCTTGGTGGCCACCTGCCTCACTTCCTTTGGCAGGGGCTCACGGAGAAGTAAATTACCATATAAACCATGGTAGGAGAACATATGACCCGCCAGATGTTTCGGGACTACGACTCCCATCAACTCTCATCATTGGTCCCATCAGCTAGAGCTCGTAGGAGTTGCAGTTCAATGTGTTTCCTATCCCTGATGCAGACAAGACTTTGAGCATCCCCGAGGGCACTTATGGATATGTAGACTTGAGCATTGAAGATCAAGACCGGGGCTTGTGCGCGACAAATACATGTGCGGTCCATCCTAGCAGCATTATAACTCTTCACAGTGTTGCAGAACAGGCTGTAGACTCTGTTTTGCAACATTTCCCCCACTCCCGCTGCATATCTTTCTCCTCTTCCTTGCGTTACCTGCTCTTCTTCCTTGACACTGGTTTTTACGGGACTTGCAGAAAGAAGGAAACCCCAACAATGGCACCCCCTCCCCCACCTCTTCCTCTGAGATCGGTGTGTGTGTGAGGCTATGTTTGACTGCGCATAGACATGTACGGAACTGTGCCGCTGTGATTTTTACCCCACAATTAATTTGTCAACTTCCATCGCTGGGCACCATTAAAGGTGGGCATGCAGTCAACGGACTCAAAAAGAGAGAGGAAAGGAACTAAAAATGGCGGCACTCACTGCTTGGCACAGACTTCTGTTCTCTCCTCTGGATGTTAGTGGTCTTTGCACAGCATCCCACCCAACGGAGCTGCGTGCCACCGGGGCCTTCTTGGAATCGCTCTTCTGGAGTGGTGGAGATGGAACCACATCTTTGGAGACAGGGAAGAGTTTTGCATGGTCACTGATCATCACCGTCATCACTTTCTGGATCTGGGGGGTCCCTGCAAAAGAAATAGAAATGCGCAGCTGAACGTACCAGAAACGGCCGTAGTGTTACCCACTATGAGTACCTCATGCTCAGAGCAGGATATAAGCTGAAATAGAAATAAAACATCTAAAGATTTTATTTATTTTATTTTTATTACATCTGTATTCTGCCTTTTTTCCCCCTCTACAAGGAAGGTAAGACGGCTGGCGTAGTCATTCTCCTCCTCTCCCTTTTATCCTGTAAGATAAGTTAGGCTAAGAGTCTGTGACTGGCCCAAAGCCCCGCAGTGAGCATCATGACTGAGTGGGGACTAGAACCCAGATCTCCTGAATCCTAATTCAACCACTACACCACACGGGATGATAGATAAGCTACAGGTTTGCACAGGTGGAAATAGCTGTTCTGTTTGATACAGCAAAGCCTTCAAGCAATGTCACGCATCACACCTCTCATAATAGTCACAGGATCCTCCATCTTTGGGCGGATGAGGTTCACACCAAACACCGTTGCCAGATTCTCCACGCTCATCTTGTTGGTGGTTGAACTCCGCTGGACTTCATGCAGGAACCTGCCAGAATTCAAGGGCAAAGTGTGAGGATGGAAGAACTGCCAGCAGTTGCAGGTTCATAGTTTTCAAAAACTCTCTGCTGTAGTGATGTGTTTGCTGTCCTTGCCCCAACCTTCATGCATCCAAATCCCTTCTTCAAAAACTGGGTGCACAAATTGAGCGATCAGAATCCATGCGTATTGGGATGTGTACATGTGTAGGCCCTCATGGAGACAGCACCTTAAACACGCAATATTTTGGGATTCAGGTTCCCTCCCTAACTACCCCAATGACTTCATCCAACACATTCACTTAATGCATTAATTGCCATTCACTTAATGTTCATGTGTTCATCCAACAAATTGACACACACAGCCAACAGTGTGATGTGGCTGTAAAAAAAAGAAACGCTATTTTGGGCTGCATTAATAGAAGTATAGCTTCCAAATCGCATGAGGTACTGGTTCCCCTCTATTCAGCACTGGTTAGGCCCCATCTTGAGAACTGCGTCCAGTTCTGGGCACTGCACTTCAAGAAGGATGCAGACAAGCTCGAGGGGTTCAGAGGAGGGCAACAAGGATGATCAGGGGTCTTGAAACAAAGCCCTATGAGGAGAGACTGAAAGAACTGGACATGTTTAGCCTGGAGAAGAGAAGACTGAGGGGAGACATGATAGCACTCTTCAAATACTTGAAAGGTTGTCACACAGAGGGCCAGGATCTCTTCTCAATCATCCCAGAGTGCAGGGCACGGAATAAGGGGCTCAAGTTACAGGAAGCCAGATTCCGGCTGGACATCAGGAAAATCTTCCTGACTGTTAGAGCAGTATGACAGTGGAACCAATGACCTAGGGAGGTGGTGGGCTCTCCCACACTAGAGGCCTTCAAGAGGCAGCTGGACAGCCAACTGTCAGGGATGCTTTAAAGTGGTTTTCTCCATTGAGCAGAGGGGTTGGACTTGATGGCCTTAGAGGCCCCTTCCAACTCTACTATTCTATGATTCTATGATTCTATGACTGTACTTCTCTGGGCAGTTCATAACAATTATCATTCTTGCTAATCAAAAGGGACCAGTGCTTTGATTCTGTGAGCCCTGTGAACCAGTACTAGGGTGGTCCATCCTTTGAAAATCCGGCCCTTTTGGAGCCTGATGGATTCCCACTAGCCACCCAGCTTGCATTCGCGAGCCGCAAACTCAAGCCAAGGAACTTTTTGCCTTTTTTTCCATTCTCGTCAATAGATATGTGCGCAAAAGGCCAGAATTGGCTCAAATTACGCAAATTGCACCCAGAATTTATGCAACTTCCTACTGATGAGAAAAAACAAACAAACCTCCGTGCAGATCGGGTCAGGTCAGCTCATGAGGAGGCAAGCTGAAGTCCGGGGGGGGGGGGGGGGGCGGGGAGAGGCAGCTGCTAAAAGCTTAGCAAACTCCTGGATTGTCAGCCACTGCAGAATGCAGCTGCCACAAATCAGAATAGCATTCTCTACCAGGAGGGCAGTTTTGAACTTGGCAATGTTTATGTTTTCAAGTTTAAAATGGTGCATCTATGAAGAACCTACCGGCACATGTAGCTGAGAAGGTTATAATTGTCTTGGGGTAAGAGAGCCAACTGCTTCACTAGGTAATGATGACCCTAGAAGAAAATAAAGATGGCTTTTCAGTTGTCACAAACATTTATTGCTTGCATAAAACTCCATCAATATCTGTATTCTGATGCCAGCGGCATTTTTAAGCAGAAAGATGTCTGGCAAATGGAAACCAGAGAAGTTGCACCAAGTGTTAAGTGTTTATGGACTGGGAAGCTTGGCCCTCTAGCATTAGTCCACAAGGCACCTGTTAACCTTCACTATTTATTCATTTAAAAAGGCACAGCAGTGCCTCTTTAGTTAAGGTCCAACAGGAAAAAACACATTCCACCATGTTAAAGGGGTAATTGGGGTGCGTGGGTGGTCATTCTAGCATTCATAAAATCGAAAATGTTTCACCAATCTTCCTGAAATTTACGTGTGCCAGAAAGAAATGTTGGTTTTACATAACCTGAAAGTTTTTCCATTTATATCCCCCCTTTTTTTTCCTCCAAGGAAGCCGATACATAATCTTCCTGCTCTCCATGCAAATAGCAGCTTTGAAGAGTCATTTTTGGTCAAGAATGTGGCAGGTAGAAAGAGTTGAACTCCTCTCCATCATCTATGGTCCCGTCTGCCTTTCCCACAGGCTGCTGTGATTGGAACCCCACTCTCTTTGCTTTTAGAGAGGGTATGAAGACACATATTTACAATTTAGCCTTTTCAATTACATAGTTAGTGTCTCAATGTTTTACTGTTTTAATGTTCTAGTCTTTTCTTGTTTAAAATTGTTGTGTGCCACTTTATGGCTTTTTTAGCAAATAAGGCAGCATATAAAAGCTAACATACAACAACCGCAACGTAACAAAACGTACATATTAATTGCATTTATAGAGAATGTGGCATCTCATTGGGCCCTAAGGCAAAGAATAACAGACGTGATTTAATACCTTTTTTTCATCTGCATTCAGCAGCTGACCACACAAGAGGAAGTCCTCATACTGTGTCCAAGGTATGACCGGTTCAGGAAGTTCCCTTAGGTAAAGTTTGAATAAGGAAGCCACCGTGTGTACATCTGTATCTCTGCAATGGAAGAGGGTGGGACAAGTAGGCACATGGTACAAGTGAAACAGATCAGATGGATAACAGGAATCGTAGTTCAATTCTTCCCCGCTGCCGGTCATCAGATTAAATGAGCGCTGGGGAATGCGGATGTGTCACTTTGGGTTTTGCTTGAAGGAATTCCAAAAGTAGGCAGTAATTTAGCACATAAATAAGAGCACTTTTATTCTAACACATATGCATCGCTTCTGTTGTTCAGGAAGACACCATAGCGCCCTGGTGGAGCCTACGCTGTACATACAGAAGTCCCAGCATTCAATACCCAGCATTTCCAGGTAACAAGTTCAGGCAGCAAGATGATGGGAAAGTCCCCTCTCTGCCTGAGACCCAGGGGAATCATGGAGACCTCCATCACATCTAATCCCCCCTCCTGGTTTGCCTCCGCGTTTTTTACCTCTGAGGCAAAAGCGCGTCAAGCTTATGATCCCTTTCACCTGAATAGCTGCTTTTTCGCTCCTTCGCTCTTCCACTCCACTCCGCTCCACTCCACTCCGCCCCTCCCCTTCTCTTTCTCCCTCCAGTCAGGTCCCGGCAGATGACTTTTTTGTCCCAGCTCGCCTTTGGGGAGTAATCTGGACCTCTGTTTATGCACTGTTTATATATATTGGATTTTTAAAAATTATTCGTATTTTAAATGTTTTAATATTTTAATTATATTAAATTTTTTTGTATGTCTCTATCTTTAATGGTATGTGTTTTAATTTGTAAAGCCGCCTTGAGAAAGTAACAAGAGCAGCCTTCCCCAACTGGTGCCCTCTTGATAAGTTGGGCTACACATGGGCCTGGGCAAAGGCCATGCTGGCTTGGCATGATGTATTGATGTCCGACACATCTGGAGGTCTCCAAGTTGGAGAAGCTGATCAAGAGACATCAAGGGTTACACCTGCCGCCTCCTGTGATACACCTGAGAAATATACCACCTACTGGTCAAAGGACGGCCTCTCTCCAGCGTCAAATGCATCCCGCAGCTGCTTCACCAGATTGTCTTGGCCAGGGAGCCGGAAGATCCCCTCTTCATTCAGGCCGTGCTTCTTTATGAACTCTACACATTTCTCAACCAATATGGGGACCTGATGCTGCCCAAACTTCTGTTCATATACCATGGTCTCCACCAGCTGTTGGCCAAAAACCACTGGATAAAAAAAAAAAAGACAACAAGGAAAAAGAAGAAAATGTGGGTTCTCAAACGGTCACAATCCAGGACCAGGCTATTCAAACTTAGTTTTGCTTTATACGTCACCGCCAATGAAGGCTGAAGTCCCGACCTGAAACTCTACTGATTTAAAATTATCACAATACTAATACTAAGAATGAAATAACAAACAAGTACACATTTTTAAAAGGACTGAGCTTTCAAGCGTTCAGCATTTACATAGAATTCTTGGTGATCTTCACACCAACCCTGTAAGGTAGCCTAAACAGCATCCCCGCATTGCAGATAGCAGAACCGCAGCTTGCCCAAGAAAGCCGCCCATTGAGTCCGCTTCAGAGTCAAGACTTCCTGGCTCAGAACCCTTGTCTCTTTGCGAAAGCATGCGTCTCTGCCAGCTCGCTTCTTTGCTGTAGAGACCAAGGCTTTTAAATGGCTCTCAGTACTTGGCAAGCATATTCCTGTTGTATTGTACACAGAGAGCTCTTGACGCATTTCCCCGCATTGCTGAACCATTAGAACTGAGTTCTCACAGGCAGGTTTTTTGGGGAGCCCCCCCCCCCGGGGAGCCCCCCCCCAGCGATTGATAAGAATGGCTAGATGAAGATTAGACAAAATGAAACTTGCTCTGAAGCATCTCACCCTGTACACAGAATTTCTCAAAGGATGGTGTTTTAAGGCATTGGCAGTACCTTCCCTCTGGAACAAGGGCCTTTTCTTCCTGAAATCCCAGCAAAAGAACATCCCTAGAGCTGGAAAGCAGTGGCTCAACTCCCAGCCCTTCATCTGGAGCTCAGGCGGCAAAATGACAGCAGGGAAATCCAAGCGTCAACCAGCTCCTGGACCACGGACAGCACAAGACTCCAGAGCTGCCTTCTGAGACTCTTTGATGCCTTCGCTTCTAGAGCCCTGGGGCAGCCTCGCCGTCTCTTCCCTTCCCAGATCAGCCCAAAATTCACGCAGCCTTCCTTTCGAGAACCTCCAGGGCCGGTTGGTGCCTGCCATTCTGAGGTCTGTCAGGGTTTTGCTTCTTGCTTTTCCATCATAGCAGGGTGGGTGGGTGTTGATGGTTTACGGAGAGCTCTTTGGCTTTTACAGAACCATCATAAACCTGTCATTGTAGATAGTAAATGGCTCCTTTCCTCCCTTATTACTTCAGCGTGTGACTTCTTTTACTATGATGGGAGTTGATCAGGAAAAAAGCTGACCCCTCCGCACAATGTCTTCTTTCCTTTTGGCACCCAGCAAATGAAAGAGGTGATCCTTACCACGCCCCCTAAAAGCGCTTTGCCACAGGCCACAGAAAGCCAGCGCAGGACCTGGGATCACGCTCCACTCTCTGCCATGAAATCACTGCCCAGCCTGGAAAGGGAAATGTTTGCAACCAGCCTCCGCGGGTTGTTCTGGGGCCAAAGTCTAAAGCACTTTGTGAAATCAATGTGTTCTGTAGAGGAAAGACTGTGAGTCCAAACCCTGCTGGAACACTGTGGTTATTCTCTGCCGGCTGAAATCCAGGAGCCCAAATCTTGTGCTGAGTCAATGGTCCACAAGAAACAGTGACTGGTAGATGGCCTCTGAATGGACTCTTCATAACGTAGCCGGGGAGTGGGGAAGCCTGGCCATCTGCCAGTATCAGGCATGTGCGTCTCTGTGCCATCGCATCAAGGACCCTCTTGTATTAGCCACTAAGACGGCCTCTTGTTGTCAACCATAGGCGTGCGCACAGGGTGTGCTGGGTGTGCCCAGGCACACCTAATTTCCCAGGGCCACCTCCACTTGGCCCCCCCCTCAAATTCAGCCTTTTAAAAGGACGGGAAAGCCTCTGGCAAGCTGCCACCCTAATGAAATGAGCTGTGCACGCCTATGTTGCCAACACCAAATTAATGATAAACTCTGCATTTTCTTTTGTACATCCCCTTGGAGTCAATGGGCTGGAAATGTGGCATATACTTACAGCTCCTATATCCATGACAGGAATGAGCAACTGGCATCCCAATGGCAAAGTTCATGGTTCACTCCTGGGCTTCCCATTTGGTCCCTAGCCGAGCCCCAACTACCAGAGAGCCCCACCCACCCACCCCTATGAAGACGCCTCCCTTGCCTTTTCCCACATAGGGCTGAACACCAAGCAAAAGGCTCTTCAACCCCCTCCCTCCACAGAGCCAACAGCAAGACTGACTCAAGCAATCCTCCTTCCCTCTTACGTCTTTCGGCGGATGGCTCTCGTTCAAAAGCCAAGGCACAGACAAATGGGGAGGGGGGACACACCATAAAAATGAAGGAGGAGGAGGCATCTAACAGAATCTCAAACGGGGAGAAGAGGGAGGGAGGGTCTTCTGTTGCCCGCGTCTAGACTGAGAAAACCTGGGGGACCTAAGGGGAGTTCTTCTCTTGTTGTTAGTCACAAGGGGGGAGGGAATTAAAAAAAACTGTGTATGTGTCATTTTGGCTCATGGGGTGCAACATGATGCAACAGCCTCTCAATCCTAATAATGGCCTCTATTAAAAAGGAGGTGACAACTAGGGTCGTTCGACCTATCCCTTTACAGCAGGCTTTTCTGGGGAGGGAGGGGACACACCTCAACGGTAGAGCCCCTGCTTTGCACGCAGAAGGTCCCAGGTTCGATTCCCGGCAGCATCTCCAGGTAGGGCTGGAAAAACTCCTGCCTGAAACCCCAAAGAGCCGTCACTGCCAGTCAGTGTTGACAATACTAGGCTAGATGGACCAAGGGACTGACTCAGTAGAAGGCAGCTTCTGATGTACCTCAACATGGTGCCCCTCCAGATGGGTTGGACTGCAACTCGCTCCCATCATCCCCAGCCCACCTTCCCACGTTGGGGGAGGCTCCTGGAAGGTATTCTTGTACCTGTTGTTCAGCTTCCATTTCACGTACTCCTTTACTTTAAACATATTTCCCTGCTCAGAAATTAGCTCACTCACACCTGTCGCTTTAACATGTACATTACCAAGGCCAGCACTGCACAGCTGAGATATCAGGGCAGCCCACAGCTTTCTCACATCATAAAATTTGAAGGAGTCTCCTTTGCTTCATCACGGGAAATGTTCTGCTCTGACTTTCTGCAGTGATGGAGCTAAATGGTGCGATCCAATGGGAACATCTCTTGCACATGTCCCGTTAGGATGCGTGGAAACTGTGCAAAGTGATGGTCGATTCCACAGTAGAATCCGAGAGTTGGAAGGGGCCTAGAAGGCCATGGAGTCCAACCCCCTGCTCAATGCACAAATCCATCTTAAAGCATCCCTGACAGATGGTTGTCCAGCTGCCTCTTGAAGGCCTCTAGTGTGGGAGAGCCCACCACCTCCCTAGGTCATTGGTTCCGTTGTCGTACTGCTCTAACAGTCAGGAAGTTTTTCCTGATGTCCAGCCGGAATCTGGCTTCCTGTCACTTGAGCCCATTATTTCACGTCCTGCGCTCTGGGATGATCGAGAAGAGATCCTGGCCCTCCTCTGTGTGACGACCTTTCAAGTACATGAAAAGTGCTATCACATCTCCTCTCCGTCTTCTCTTCTCCAGGCTAAACATGCCCAGGTCTTTCAGTCTCTCCTCATAGGGCTTTCTTTCCAGACCCCTGATCATATTCGTTGCCCTCCTCTGGACCCCCATATCATTAAAGCGCTATGCCAAGACAGTTGCCCTTCTTTACCTCCTAAAGGAGACCCCACCACCCTTCGGAGCGATTTGACCCACTCTTCCATGTCAGCCTGGGAATTGGCCATCAGCACATAGGAGTCTTGTCCAGTTCGATTCTGGTCTGAGTTGCCTGCAGGAAGGGAGAAACCGAATTACTCATACAGAGAGATGGAGAAAACACCATGTATTGATTTCTTGCTCTGCTAAGTGATACATTTCCCCCAACAGGCTTTTATCGGTAAAATATGGCAGCAACTCACTGGAGCACACTGCAGAACAATTTCCCCATAGCCAAAATGGATAAGTGCACTTCAGGGTGTATTGAGAGCCAACTTCTATAACCTACTGGCTCCTCTTCTCTATCAAGAATATATCATTTTCACCTTGTGCTCTTGCTGCTTCTCTATGGCATGACAGTTCAAGAGTTGTACAAAGGATGTATTTTCAGAGACACATAAATACTATCACCCTTCTCTATGCAATCAAGACACTTCAACCACTGGGATACCAATTTTTCGTGGGGAGCAGGGACAGGGGGTGGGGGAGAGGGTGGTTGTAACAAATCCATATCCGCATGCCCAGAGTTGCCGGAATAAAAGTTGGCAGGGACTGTCATTGGTTTGTAGCAAGTAGTTCCTGTGATATCACTGGTTCGTCTATCTCGGCATTGTTCGCACAACACTCTAAGCAACACTCAACGGTGAAGTGTGGGTTGTTTTGAACCATGGGTTATCGTGATGTCTGAATGCAGCCAGGATGGCTTGTTAACCATGCAGTGCTGTGTAATGCAGCTTATTCTTCTTGAACAAGCTTCCTTGAGAAGCCATGGTTTGTTGTTGGGCGGTTAACACTGCATGGTCGAAAAGCCACCCTGGCTGTGTTCAGACAACATGATAACCCACACTGTGGAAAACATGCTGCATTCCGATAACACACTAACCCATGGTTCAACAAAAAACTCATGGTTCAAAACAACTCACACTCAGTGGTTGAGTGTGGGCTACCATGTTGTGTGAGCAACCCCTACTCCAAGAGTGTAGAACCTCAGACGTGGGGGCCAAATCTAGTCCTTCGGGGATCTCCAAAAGGCCACACCCTCTTCCCTTTTTGCATCACTTGCTACCTGATCCTTTTAAATCGGGTGCCTTCGAGCCCAAGGGCTGAATCGGGTGTCTGTGGAGGTGGCAGAAGCTGTACATGTGTACTCACCCAGCCACCCAACTCCCACCAACAGCAACAGCACTTGTCCCGTGTCACGGCATCAAGATGCTGAAGCCCCTTCCTTGCCCCAGCACCCAACCACAGGAAAAGAGGGAAACCCTTTAGGAACAGGCTCTATGATTCTCCCTGTAGAAGCTTTGTTCCTAGAGCTCCTTAGGATTCTCCAGGGATGGTCTAGGAATGAGGCTCCTATGGCAGGAACCACAGAGCCTTTTCCTAGAGGGTGTTTTTCTGCACCCCATCCCATTTCAACAGTGGCCAATGCTGGGGTCTGGTGGCCACCAGGCAGTGGTTGGGGAACCACACTTTTTGTACCCCTCTTTTAACTCAACATGTTGGGGAACTGAACCCCAGGCAGCGCCAGCAAAAGGTCTCCTGTCATCTGAGCTGGGAGAGCCCACGTGCAACCCTGCTATGGAGGCTCCCGTTACCGCCGCCACTATATACCTCTCCCTTGCCCGTTGCCATGGTCTGTCCTCTGGCTCACTTTGAGGACCCTCTCAGTGGAACACAGAGGGCAGGCGGCTCTCTGGAGAGTCACGCCAGCCAAAGAAAGCAGGCGATGCAGCTCTTCAGAAAGCTGCCCCAAATGCCTGGCTCTGAGGGGTTTCTTCCTCAGAGCCAGGCATTTTGGGAGGGTTGTCCCAGGGGATTGCCACAATCCATGAACTATAGTGAACAAATGGGAAAGCTGCCCATTTCCCTACAGCAATTGTTCACGCATCCATCCATAACAAAGTCTAAGAGCACATTCCGATAAGAAAAATTCAAAGCAGTTAACACCCCCCCCCCCCCACTAAAAGGCCAAATTTCAACCAAGACCCCGTGGGAATTTTCACGTTCTGAGTGTAACATTTCAAGTAGAACTTCTTCACAGAACTACAGTTCCCATGGTACCCGGGGAGATGCCATGACAGTGAATTGATTCAAGTGGGTAGCATAAACAGGCCCTCAATAAATGAGCAACAGGCAAGAAACAAGGACTAGAATTGTAATGCAATGAATTCACCTGGAATGATTTCAAAGATAAACCTCCCAACTTCATCAGAGGTAGCACCAACTTCCTTGATAGCGCTGCCATGGAGACGGACCAAGCCCTGCAACAAAAGGCAGCGACCATCATGAACTGGCCACACCACCAATGTGGTGTAGTGGTTAGAGTGTCGGACTGGGAGTCGGGAGATCCGGGTTCTAGTCCCCACTCGACCATGGAAACCCACTAGCCGACTTTGGGCCAGTCACAGACTCTCAGCCCAACCTACCTCACAAGTTTGTTGTTGTTGTGAGGTTATATGGAGAGGAGGAGGATTATGTATATTCTGCCTTGAGTTCCTTGGAGGCAAAAAGCTGGGATATAAATGTAAAAAATAAAATCAATAATAGATAAAACTCGTTATATGCAGGAAATCCAGATGTGGTCCTTTAAATTTATTTTAAATCAAATTTAAATTTTTTATTTTAAATCCTAAAATTTTAAATCTTTGACATTTGATTCATAAATGTCATATAGCTTAAATATGACGTATATTAAATATAATAGCCCAAAAAATTCAGGGCACAAAACAAGTAAGTCTTCCAGACTGTCAAATCAACAGCACTGTAGGTTTACTGTAGGTTTAATTCTATTTTAACTTTTGTAAACTTATATTTGTAAACTTATATTTATATGTTTTAATTGTACATGTTTTAACTTTGTGAACCGCCCTGAAACCCAGCCCTGGGAAAAAGGCAGAAAATAAATAAATAAATAAATAAATGGAAGCTCACTGGGTGACTTTGGGCCAGTCACTGACTCTCAGCTTAACCTACCTCACAGGGTTGTTGTGAGGATAAAATGGAGAGGAAGAGGATTATGTAAGCTGCCTTGGGTTCCTTGCAAGAGGAAAAACGGCAGGATCAGTGCTGCAGTACTAAATGCTCTACTGCAAGTGGTACCCTCTGATGATTGCAGAGATCAGGCAGGAACATAAGTTCTGAGGCGCTCCCTAAGATAACCTGGTCTCAAGTTGTTTAGACAAATAGGAGATACTCCTGAAAGTGTGCACAGTCTCTCCTTTACCCCCACAGAACAGGCAGCCAGCCTGCCCCTGACACAAAGCCATGAGTCAGGCCAGTCACGAGGAAAAGCTCATTCGACTTGGCCCAGAGGGCTAACACAGAGGACGGCCTGGGTGTCCTTTTGGCTACTTGCTAACATGTGCACTGGGAAGTGGTTTATAAAGATTCGCACTTGCACTGGCAACTTTGACATCGTGGGCGTAACAGATAATAGGGTGGGGAGGAGAACGTGGGGTGGGGGGGTGTTCCTGCCACAGGAAGCAGTGCGGCAAGAGTCAAAGGCTGCAGTGGTTGAAGCAGATCAGGCGGAGGGTGGCGGCCGCCAGGGCAGCGCTGCGCAGCGCCAGGGCTGAGCTTGTGAGAATGAGAAGTGAAATCAGAAGACAGGAAGTCTACTGGGGAGGGAGGGAGGAGGCTAGGAGCTTCAAGCGGATGAGGAAAGCAGCCAGTAGCCAAGGCAGGCTAGGGCTTCCAGGTTCTTATCAGTCCCTGCTCTTCTGCCTTGGACAGCAGGCCTGATCTATAGACCTGAGCAGGGGAGTATATGCTCAGGGGAGGCTTGTGGCTCTGAAGTCATGGGGCAGTGAATCCACTCCAGGTTTCAGTCAAGACTCTTTTCAATGGCCATCTAAAAGAGCTCCTTTAGAGTTCCAACTGAAACCCAGAGCAGGTTCACCGCCCCACTGACATCGGAGCCACCAGCCTCCACTGATTATGTGCCTTCCAAGCCATGGAAAACATCAGCGACTGATTTCTGCGGATCGACCTGCTGCGAAAAGGGCAACGGTTTCTTTCAGATCACCTGGTGACCCTGGTGTAGAGTCTTGAGCAGGGGTGGCGAGCAGCACCACCAATGAGCAATGGTCTCCAGAGGCAGTCCGGGGGGGGGGGGGCTACCTCCCTTAGCCCCAGCAAAAGGTTACAGGTTGTAACCAGCCTGGTGTCCTCCAGATGCATTGGAGTACAGTTCCCATCATCCCCAGCCAGTGTGCCCAATGAGCTATTGGCTGGGGTTGATTGGGAGTTGTGATGCAACACCTCTGAAGGGTACACCTGGCTGGGGAAATGTGTTTCCACATTTCCTTTCCCAAACACGGACAGTCAGGTGCGTCTGATAAGACCACTCCTTGTGGTCTGGCCCACCTGCGTTTCCCAAGCTCCTGGCATTTGGAGGCACACTGCTCCTGAAGAAGGAGGTTCTGTTTAGCTTTCATACTCTTTGATAGACTAATTTCACATTTTTCGTTATTATTTAATATTTATATAGCACCATAAGTGTGCCTTGCAGATTATAGCGTAAAAGGGGACAGGTTCCTGCCTCAAGAAGCTTACAATGTAAAATGTTATAAAGGGAAAACAACAGTGGGATGGGAGGTGAGTGTGCATAGGATTACAACTTTAACATGGCACACAATCCTGCCTGGTGTCTTCTGATATAAGAATACGGTATTGTAAGGTTTATTACTCAAGATCTACCTGAGCAATTTTTCTCTTTTTTGTCCTAAACTGAAGCTCGAGCAGTGTAGACATGCAGAAAAATTTGAAAGTCCAAAAAAGTCCAAAGCTCGAGCTTTAATAGCAATGATTTTCCTCTGTGCCAAACAAGCAGAGCACCCCTTCCACCAGCAGAATGACAGGCAGCTCTACTTGGCCAATCAGTGTGGTGTGAAGATGGGCCCCAAGCACAGCCAGGTGGTTAGCCTGTCACCAGTAGTGGGAAGCAGGAAAGGGATGGAGGAGGCACGTGAGGAAGACGGTACATGAGGAAGGGGGTGGAGCAGCACAACATGCAAATTTTGGAGGCGGGGTTTCACTATGCATGAGCCACATTATGTCATTCATGAGCCCCTCTGTGGCAAGGGGGTTGAGGGGCAAAAAAGCAGGAAAGGAGCAGGACTACTAGCACCCATGGCGACAAGGAATATGCACTAATATTATTGAAGAATGTTGTGTGAAAGGTTCAAGATCTACTGTTTCTTGGTATTGTTCTGGGAAGGGTTTGAAGGAGTAGCTTCTAACTGGTAGCACTAGGAGCTCTGCTCCTGGAAGCACCGGTGTATTATTCTGAGAAGTATTCTTAGTCATCAGTTGATCGGAAATATAATTAATGTTTAACAGCAGTCTTGGGAGTGTGCGAACGAATTAGAAAACATTTTAGCCCGAATACTTCATTGTTACCTTATTATTTATGTATCATTTCTTACAATTATTCATAAATAACATGATTGCCCTTTATTTATCATGGTACATTCTAAGTGGAGTTATTTCTACTTGGACTCATTCTAATAAGATGTAAAGATGTCATATAGGAAGAAGGGAGTACAATTTACATTTGTTCTGAAGTGAAGTAGAGAACCACCACACCGGTTTCAGTATTTTCAACTTTGCAGTTACATTCTGAAAAATGTCTCTAGAGGGGAAATTAGAATTAATTAAATTTAATTTAAAAAATTGGAAAATGTAGAAATGGAGAGGGATCTACTATCCAAAACATATCCCATTTGTGCAACTTGATAATACGACACTAAATTAACCAATTCCTAAAAATATTGGGCACACTGCATTCACAAAAGACCCTGCATGACCCCCATGTATACACAAAAACACCCACTACAGGATATTACACTGTAGGTGCAGGAGCTCTGCTTGACCTAATGCAAATCTATAAGAACAGGTGTGATCCGTGATGGAGACGTTCTCAGCAAAGTGAACGGTTTCCTGCCACCCCCATCTGGTGGATCTGCCCTTGGAAACTGCCCTTTGTTGCTCTGACACACAGTGCCACTGAATCCTTAGCACAGGCGTGCGCAGCACTTTTCATTAGGACGTGCACCCAGGGATTTATTTATTTATTTTTTAAAAAAGGTGAACATTGAATGGACAACCCTGGATGAACCATGAAGCCATAGAAGCCCGTGCTTAGGGCACTAAGGGAAGGGGGCCACCACCACAGAGTACCGGTCCCACAGCTGTAGCCATCTAATTTTAAGGAATATATAAATATAATAAAAAACAGTTTATATTTAATATTGTTGTGTGTTCTGGTGGGGGGGGGAGGGTGGCCTTGACGGAAACTTGAGTTTTTAATGTCTGATTTCACCTCCAGCACTTACTGAGTCTGAATGTCTTGCCGGCTAAGCAATGGAAGGTCCAAGAGGGCGCCATGATTGGGCTGTGCTTGGGGCATCGGCTGGCCTTAATCCGGCCCTGATAATGGACATTATTTTTATTCATTTATTTTTTGAACACGATAGACACTGATGCCCTACTCTGCTTTTGGCTTGCCTGACCATGGGAGGCCTGTTGCAGGTGTGGGAAGTGAGGAGACACTCCTCAAGCCCCAGCATTGGTGGGGCTTTGTGGTGACACCGGCCAGAGCAGGGGCTTACGAGGTGATATCAGCCTTTGGGGGCCCTCCTCCTGGCCCCTTGGAAGCATTAGAGGCTCCCAGCAGAGTGATTCCTTTTCGCTCCTGTTGCCGGTAGCAATGGCATGCGATCAGGGGCAGCAGCAGAGCAGCCAGAGGGGGCTATTCCTGCTCTGTCTAGGTCCACCTCTGGATCTCTACTCAGTGCCCCCCCCTCAATTTGGCGCTTATTGCTTGAGATATTAGGGTGTGCCTAGGCACACCTGGCACACCCCTTTCGCATGCCTATGGTCCTTTGTATTGTTGGGCTACATGGACGGGACTCATGCCACTTGAGCACCAAGAAGAGGATTTGAAACTTGTCGACTGTAACAAAAGTTGCCAGTAAACGGAGAAATAATAATCCTTCTGCAGTGGAACGCAGGATAAACAACGGCAGGTGTCCTCCAACGTGTTGGGCTGGGCTACAGCTCCCATCATTCACAGCCAGGATGGCTTGGGAAGATGGGAGTTGTAATCTGGGGCATTTGGAAGGCACCTGATTGGGTTAGGCTGAAATGGCAAAAATGGCAGTTTACCTTTATCTGGGAGATGGCAGGATGCAAACTGAGAAAGTCCCATTTTATCAATTTTATGAGAATTAATATTCCAATAATAATTTATTTGGAGTATATGTTTTATTTCAGTGTGTTATTTAAAAACTTGTTTTAATTTCTGAGCTATATTTTCTTCTTCTTTTCTTCAGATTATTTAAAATGTTAGACACTGCCTTGAGCCTATGAAATGGCAGGTATCCCCTCATCTCTTTTCATCATCTCAAGACTTTGCCCCTCCCCCCAAAAAAACAACAACACACAGCCCTTCTCCTAGAAAATTGGATCTTGGAAGCAGAAAAAATATGCAAAGACCTGGCAAATAGGAGGCATTTGCTAGCATAGGGTAAAGTATTAACTGGTCTTGGGAGTTTTATCGTTGATTTAAATTGTTTTTGTTGTTGTTATTATTATTATTATCTCTCTTTTCTCACTCCTGGCAGTTTTTCTAGATAAACATGACAGGCTTTGCCAAGTCATGCTGTCTTTTACTGATTCAGAAATTTCATTATTATTATTATTGAAAATATTTCTTGGTCGCCTTTCATGGCAGAAGCCCTCCCAAGGTGGAGTATGATAATAAAACACAGAAAACCAAAAGGATATTACGAATGATAAAAACAGCAAAAACGGTAATAAAAATCAACAACACCAGCAATCATACCAGGGGAAGACCAGAGTAAAACAATAACGTTCTCAAGCCCTTCTGAAAAGCCTGCAATGATGGGGCACGGTGGACTCCCAATGGCAACTCTTACGTTTTAAATTGTATTTCTAAGGTTTAAATCTTTTGTAAATCACCCAGAGAGGTTTGGATGATATAGAAATATAATAAATACATAAATGTGCATGCTTCTTCAATTAGATTACTTTGCTGTGCTTATTCGTTTAATTTGTCAATTTAAGAGAATGGTTTGAAGATGCCTTCCAAGGCCAGATCTACATCAAGCAGGATATAGTGGTATGAAAGTGGTATGAAAGTGGTATATAAAAGGCAGGAGCCACACTTTGGCTTTATAGCGGTACTGAAGTGCACTGACAACTGTTGGGGCCCATAAGACACATACCATATACCGCTATATCCTGCTTGGTGTGGCTCCTGCCTTTTGTATACTGCTTTCATACTGCTATTTTTATTATTGTGTTTATATCCTGCCTTTTTTCCTCCAAGGAACCCAAGGCGGCATACATAATCCTCCTCCTCTCCATTTTATCCTCACAACAACTGTACATGTTTTAATTTGTAAGCCACCTTAGGTCCCATTATTGGGAAGAAGGCGGGATATAAATAAATATACTACTACTACTACTACTAATAATAATAACAACAACCCTGTGAGGTAGATTAAGCTGAGAATCTGTGACCGGCCCAAAGTCACCCAATGGGTTTCCATGGCCAAGTGGGGACTAGAACCTGGATCTCCTGACTCCCAGTCCGACACTCTAGCCAGTACACCACACTGGCTTTATATCCTGCTTGGTATGGCTCCTGCCTTTTATATACCACTTTCATACCGCTATATTCTGCTTGGTGTAGATCAGTCCCCATAGTCCATCTCCGAAGTTAAGATGAGCTGGGCCTTGCAAGATCCATCTGCATGAAATCCTCTTGCCAAAGGCTCTCTACACAGATTGGGTGGAAGCTGGGGACAGCCACCCTTAAGTAGACCACCAACTCGAAGCTGGTGTCACAGTGGCTGCATTCGGACGACACATTAAGCAACTGGGGGGGGGGGGGGAACAATCATCAGTTGTGTTGCTTATTGTGTTGTGTGGAGGGTAACACGCCGCTCACAAACTACTGACGGTATGCTATTCCACCCAAATAAGCAACTGAGAGAAACAACTGGCTTGCGAGTTGTTTAGCTCGAAGCCAGTTGTTTAAAGGGTTGTGTGGAGGGGTGGGTGTGTTAATGGCGTGTGGTGAGTGGGTTAAAACACAAGCCCATAGAGGCAGGCGGCAAGAGCAACCAAAGCGGCGGCTGCCACTCTGCTACAACTGGCGCAACTTGCAGAGGCTGCTGGGATAGAACTGGGAGGACCGAGGGAGGAGGGAGGGTGGGAAGAGGGGCGGGGACTGTGTCAGTCAAATGCCAGGTTGACTATTAGTCCACTCAACGCCAGCCCCAACCACCCACAGTTGTGTAGGAATATGTTGTGTGGGGCGTACCCACAAAATAACCAACTGTGAGTTGGCTACTCAACCCACCATTGACTAATGTGTTGTCCGAATTCAGCCAGTGTCTTGATGCTCAGTGCCTAAACCCTGGCCAGGTCCCGTATCAAGTGAGACTGCTTCCCAGAGTCCTCTGGGGCAGTGCAGAAGATTCTGGGACTTTCTCTCAGGTGGTTCACCCTTTATCTTCACCAGTTGTGCTCTCCTTCCACCTTCACCTGACACTTAAGGTGCCCTTCTAGGGAGATAAAGGCAAGCTCTCTGAAGCTCACCTTTGATTAGCTGAGACGTAAACTGAAAAACCTCCAATAATTTTTCTGAGCCAGTCCGAGGCCCCTGAAAAATTACCCGCCTATCTCCCTTTCCCTCCCACAAAAACACCTTCACTGCAGGGCAAAATCTGAAGGTGGGGGATTTCCCACCTCCTCCACCCTAGGATTTCTCCCCGTAGGGTTTCAGTCTCACTCAAGTCAACAGCAGAAATCTACCCCATTTGTTTGTATAGTGGTGGGTAGCGGGGGAGGTGGGGGAGAGTCCGGCAATTATACTCCAGCTTGGATTGCGATCTGAGCTGGAAACGAATTGGGGGGGGCGCTTGTAAAGCCCTCCTCTCCTTTGAGGCAGAATTTAACGAGCCACCAAGTTTTTAGCAAATTCTCCCCTAGCTTGGGAGAATTCACCAGCACTGGCACTCCCTAGGTTGTCACCCATGGGTGCCCAGAACTTAGCGCTTTCCCCTGGGAACTGCATGGGTGCTGCTCCAAGCTCCTTCCTGTCATTGCCACTGGGGCCCACCTCCCACTCACGGAGGGAGAGAAGAGCCGCATGAACCTGGGAAGCGGCCTCCGCCCACAAGTTACCTGAGGTTTGAGGTCCTCCTCGTCCTTGTAGTAATACAGGTGTTGTCCTTTCAGCACAAAGTACCTCTGCTGCCAGTTCTTGACAAGGGAGCGCTGTTTCTTCAGCCAGCCGGCTTTCAGAGGCCGCTCCAGAGGGTTGTGGGGATGGGACCAGCTGCCCGACCCCTTTGGATCGACTGCCATCATGCTCTGCGAGCGCACTAGGGAGAGAAGCGAAACTGAGCGAGGGGAAAACAGCCCTGCCGGTGGGGGAAGACGCCCGGAGCAAAGAAATGGATCGTTTCAAGAAGTCTCTGGTCCATGAGCGGCACAGGCCTCCCAGGGAGGAAAATCCACCATTGCCTCTCCAAATCGGAACAAAAAATTGACATGAAGATGAGAGATTTCTCACTGCTGGGCCCACGGCCTGTGGCGAAGAGTTTTTTAGAAAGGAAGCTACCACAACTATTTGTTCAAATGGACTTCCTTTTTCCTGCGTGGGCGTTATTCTTTACAAATGAGACAAGAAACCAAAATAGTTTCCCAAAGGCATCAACCTTTTGCTACCCAACGTGTTGAGGGGTGTGGAGGACCTGGGTCTTCCTTGGCTTTTTGAGCGGCGCCTGTGGGAAATCAGCATAGTAAATCCGTGCAATGCCCGAGCTATTCGGACCTACTTTGCAAGGCCCGTTTCTTTTAAAAGAAAGAATAAAGCGTATTGGGGTATTGTGTGTTTTACAGGCTGGCTGTATTAGTTCGTTTGTTTGTTTTTGGCAGCTTGCTGTTGAAATGAAAATACTCTTAAATTAACATAAAAATAGTATAAACACAATAGAAAAGATAGAGCAGCAGCGGAAACGGTGGGGGAGGGGAAAGCAGATAAATGAAGACTATAGGTTGTGTGGAGGCCCACGTTAATCCAAAGCAGAAGGCTTGCCCACGCAAGTTGTTCTTCAGCGGCTCAAGAAATAGCGTAACTTTGTGTCTCATTGTTACAGAGGGTGGTCCTCTATTTGAAGGGTGACCAGAGGACTGTCCTCTATTTTCAAGGTGTCCTCTGTTCAAAGGGCTGTCCAGTCCAAGTCTGGTTTAAAAAATAAAGAGCCATTGCGCATCAACAATCAGCGCCACAGCAGCAGACTGCACAGATGCAGTTCACCTGGTCATTCTGTTGCGGGATGTACTGTATTTCTAATTTAAATTCTAGTAATGATTTCTAAATTTGCATCTCTCTATACAAATGAGCACAGGCAAATTTGATGCGAATGTGTGTCTTTTTCTGTCCGCTTTATCGGCGATGCTTAAGTGGTCAAGCTCCTAAGGAACGCTGAAAGGTGAGGGGCTGGAAGGATGGCTTGAGAGGGGGAATTTCAGCGTCTGGATGCCACAACCAAAGATGATGGGACTCAGAGCAGAGCCTCCCAAGTTAGGCTGGCCCTATGGAAAGGAGGACAGGGCTCCTGTATCTTTGACAGTTGCATAGAAAAGGGAATTCCAGCAGGTGTCATTTGTAGGAATGCAGCCCCTGGTGAAATTCCCTCTTCATCACAACAGTCAAAGCTGCAGGAGCCCTGCCCTCTTTTGTATCTGGTCACACTAGGCAGGGCTCCTGCAGCTTTAGCTGTTGAGATGAAGAGGGAATTTCACCAGGGGCTGCATGCCTACAAATGACACCTGCTGAGATTCCCTTTTCAGCTGTTAAAGATACAGGACCCCTGTCCTCCTTTCCATATGGTCAACCTATATCTCAAAAGATGAACAAGATCATGAAACAGCTGCCTTCCATGGCCCTCAGCATATTACAAAGTGAAAGGAATAGTCATAGCTTAGCTTCCCTCTTGCGCCTCCTAACTTGCTGAAAAGCTCAAAGCCCAAATGCAACCAAGGCAGAGCCCTGCTATGGCCTGTGATATTCCTCCCCCCTTGCTCCCACAATTGTTAATGCTGTGAGGGATGCTGCTGGCACATGATGCCACACTCCAGAAGCTGCTGAACATGTGCAAAGTGACCTACCCACACTAAGCCTCTTTGTGCAAGTCAGACGAGAATGAATCCATTTTGGGGCTCCCCTCACCTCCAGAACTTCACCTACGATTAAAAAACAAGCCATTTTACACACACAGCAATAATGATTTCTATGATGGGCAGGGAGACACCCTCACAGGAGGGTAATTTTGCCCTATGAAGCCTAGAAGTCATCAACGGGATGCCCCCACCTTTAAAATGGCTGCACAACTAAGCTCTCATTCTACTTGCAATTTTCTCAAGTATCATCTTCTATTCAGCTTGCTAGCAAAGGAGCCGGTCTCTGCCCCAGACTTCCAACTTCTCCGAGATCTCCATCTCTACCTGTCACATCAGGTTCAATCTCCTCCCTTGAAGTTCCAATGGCTCATTTAGGCTGTTCAATTCTTCGCTTCTACAGGCCGGCAGAAACGCCCGCAGAGATGAAATAGCACGTTAAGTAGAAGTAGTGTTGTGCAGCAGCTAAGAGACCCAGCTAAAAATTAGGACGATCCACAATTGATGTTAATTTTACCCTGAACTCATTCCATGGTTCAGGAAACAGTTCACCTTTGCTCAGCTTCAATGACGCCCACCCTTCCTGTGTAATATAGAGACTGACCGACAGTATAGCAGTTGTAACTATTACAACATAATTGTTGCACTCTTACGTACACAGTAAGGCATTCGAAAAGCTATGCATTATTATTTGCTATTGAGTACCCTCTGCTGGCTACTTGTGAATCAGGCCAGGGGGAAAAGAGAGACGATGTGAATTTAATGGCAGGTTTGCCATTTTCTTCGTTTTCTTATGCCACAGCCCATATACCGCTTGGGTGTGAGATTCACTTCTGACACTACACTTTTCATTCATTGCTGGAAAGGAACCCCTGTAGCTAAAGTCATGATGGGCAAAAAGATACCTTGTGCTACAGCTACGTGTTAAGACAACCTCCACCCCAGGGCCCTTTTCCCCTTTGGCAAAGCACACTTAGGAGGCGATTCTTTGCATCAGAGAACGGAGGAAAAGGCAAGGATGGCTTCACCCTTCCCCTGGCAGCATAGGCGTGTGCAGTTCATTTCATTAGGGTGTGCCCCGTAAAGGGCCTGACTGGAGAAATGGAGGGTGAGAAAGCAGGCTTTCCAGGGCCTCCGGAAAATGCGTCGTTCCCCAGGGACGCTAATGGGGGCTTTTCAAAGGCTTTCTCATAATCTCTGGCCGTTGGCCATACTGGCTGTGGCATATGGGAGCTATAGTCCAACTGTGTGGAGGGCTCTGGGCTATTCAGTTACAAACAACAGTCAAACTGGAAAACTATTTTGTCGCCTCATTCGATTGCTAGAGGATCCTTCAATTAGCCTGGAACTCTGGAAAAGGATAGAATCATGCAAGAGTAGAGTTGGAAGGGGCCTATAAGGTCATTGAGTGCAACCCCCTGCTCAGTGAAGGAATCCACATTAAAGCATCATCAGACAGGGAAAATCACCTTTCCTTAATGTCGCTTTCCTCCTGCTTCTGTCCCACGATACTTCCTCTTTCTTCACACAGGGGAAGAAAGAGGAAGTAAACAATGACCACGTGGCCCGTGCGGTGGGCATTTTTATTGCACTGCTTTTCCTGCACACAGCAGGAAATGGCAGCACTTTTCGCCTTCAAAAACAAAAATCGGATTTACCAGGGTCATATTTGTGGCGGAAAGAAGACTAGAAGGCTCAGGAGATGCGAGGGAGGCAGCAGTCATCATCAAAAGGACCCGGGCAAAACCATGAGTGGGCAGTAACGAGTGTACAATAAAACACTCCTTTGATAACGCTCATAGACCTCCATCACACCTAATCCCCCCACCTGGTTTGCCTCTGCGTATTTTTACCTCTGAGGTGAAAGCGCCTCAAGCTTATGATCCCTTTCACCTGAAGAGCTGCTCTTTCGCTCCTTTGCTCTTCCGCTCCACTCTGCCCCTCCCCTTCTCTTTCTCCCTCCAGTCAGGTCCTTCCCTTCAACCAGACCGCCTTTCTCCAGGCAAAAACAGAAGGACTCTTTAGTCTGGCTCTTTGGGGGCATTGAAGGAGTACAGTGCTGTCTCTGCAGAGTTTCAGGCATTGTATGATTTTAAAAAATGCTTTGGAGCCTGGGATGCAAGGTTTGGGTTTTATAGTGAGGCTTGGAGCCGGCTGCTTGGAGAGATCGCTTTTCCCTGCCAGGACCTGATGCAATCCATTCCAGCCCTCAGTTCCTTTCAAACTACATGGAAGCTTAGGGTGCATGAATTGCGCTTAGGGAAAATAATCCAGACTTTTAGCGTTCTCGGAAAGGCTGGGGAAGAGGCGGGGTGTCAGCAGGACAGGCACGGCGTCATGTGAGTACCGTGCTGCCAATCCGCACACCAGGCATGGCCAGAGTGCACTAAATCAAATAGACCCCATCAGCTGCAATCCCCCCCATCCCCTTGGGAGTCACCAGGCTTGACTTGCCTGTTGCGTAAGGGGGCAACGCAACAAAATCTTTCCTGGGAACAGGGCAGCGCTCCTGTTCAGCAGTCTGCCAGCCTGGAACAGGAATAATTCCTGCTTGTGGGTTTCCCACGGGCAGCTGGTTGGCCACCGTGTGAACAGAATACTGGGCTGGATGGACTCTAGCCTGATCCAGGTAGGCTTCTACTTAAGTTTCTAACCTTCTACTGCTTGATCAGGCCTAATTGAGAGGGGGAGCAAGGAAGGGATAACGGATACCTCCCACCTCCCAAAGGTCTTCCCTTGCTGAGCCATTTTACACTAGAGGGGTGCTAGCTCCAAACCTCAATAGTGTTATAGGTTTGCTGTTGGCTTGAATGACAGCCCAGGACTTTGGATTGCAAAGAGATTCAGGATCCTTTCCAACTCTGCAATTCACAGACTCATAGAAGAGTAGAGTTGGAAGGGGCCTATAAGGCCATCCAGTCCAACCCCCTGCTCAATGCAGGAATCCACCTCGAAGCATCCCTGACAGATGGTTGTCCAGCCGCCTCTTGAAGGCCTCTAGTGTGGGAGAGCCCACAACCTCCCCAAGTCATTGCTTCCATTGTCGTACTGCTCTAACAGTCAGGAAGATTTTCCTGATGTCCAGCTGGAATCTGGCTTCCTGTAACTTGAGCCCACTATTCCGTGTCCTGCACTCTGGGATGATTGAGAAGAGATCCTGGCCCTCCTGTGTGTGACAACCTTTCAAGTATTTGAAGAGAGCTCTCATGTCTCCCCTCCGTCTTCTCTTCTCCAGGCTAAACATGCCCAGTTCTTTCAATCTCTCCTCAGACGGCTTTGTTTCCAAACCCCTGATCATCGTCGTTGCCCTCCTCTGAACCCGCTCCAGCTTGTCTACATCCTTCTTGAAGTGGGGTGCCCAGAACTGGACCCATTACCCAAGATGAGGCCTAACCAGTGCCGAATAGAGGGGAACCAGGACCTCGGGCGATTTGGAAGCTATACTTCTATTAATGCAGCCCAAGATAGCATTTGCTGTTTTTGCAGCCTCTAAGAATTCTGTGAGTAAAAGCATCAGTGCAGGTGCGCCAAAGCAATACTTCTCAAGACCCGACAGAAGACAGTTGATAGGTGGTGCTAATCTGGCAATGTGTTTCAATGGGAGCTAGGATGGCCCAAAAAGGCATAGGTGATGACTCATCTTTCTGTCCCCCTGCCAGACAAAGGGACAGGGCGAGGGAAGGGTGTGTGAGTGTAATCCACACAGGAAGTCAGTCTATACTGGAACTGGGCCAGGCAAGGAGTCAGAGAGCTGATATTGCTCTTTGCAGAACATCCTGTGTTGCTCTGGGTTCCCCTTGATATCTGATGGGAACAGAAATCAGCTGGGGTGTGTGTTAATGCTGAGAACCCCAGTATGTGTGTGTGTAAAACAAACCTTGTATTGCTGTAAGTCCCCGGTGCTGTAAGTTTGCTAGTATTGGGCAAAAGGTGGGATACAAATAAAGATAATAATAATAATAATAATAATAATAATAATAATAATAATTCCTTCTAAGGCAACCGAACACTGGATAAGCACTTGACCCCTTTCCAAATGGTTCACTTTTCCAAGCATTTGCATATGTATGTAACAATATTTTATACATGTGTAGTGGAAGGCAGCCAGCTTTGAAGATGGGAAAGGCAACCAACCCCTAATCTCTCTTTTCCCCTTCCAGGATACTTTCTGTAAACCACCAAGGCCTCAATTTGCCCTCTGCCATAGACCCCCTAACCCTCTGTCTTCTTTAGACCCCCCATCATCTGCTCTAGGGTAGGCTGACCAGATAAAATCCAGGTCAGGGCTCATGTAACTTTAACAGTTGTAGAGAAAAGGGCATTTCAGCCAGTGTCATTTGTATGCAATTAGTTCCTGGTGAAATTCCCTCTTCATCACAACAGTGAAAGTTGCAGGCACTATACTAGAGTGACCATAGACAAAAGAAGGCAGGGCCCCTGCAACTTTAACTGTTGTGATGAAGAGGGAATTTCACCAGGAACTAATTGCAGACAAATGACACTGGCTGAAATTCCCTTTTCTCTACAACTGTTAAAGTTACATGAGCCCTGACCTGGATTTTATCTGGTCACCCTACTCTAGGGTCAACTGCCATTCTGGAGGCTCACAGGTTCTTGTCAGGCACAATTTGGGGTTTGACTAAATTTATTAAATCCCGCATTCTGTAGCACTAATGCCAAAGTAAAAGGAAACACAATCAACAACAATAATTTAAAAGACATAAATAAGAGAAAAACACTCTGCAACATCTTAAAGGTTCGAGAGATCTAAAAAGATCTTTTTCAATTTGGGGAGCCTCAAAAAATGAAATAGAGGCTGGTGTTCCAATGTCAGAGGGATGGTGAATCCATTCTGGGTTTCAGTTGGTTCTAACTAAAACCCAGAGTGCATTCCCTGCCCCACTGGCATGGGAGCCACCAGCCTCCACTGATGAGATGTTTCGCAAAAAAGAAATACCTTGCTGGCAAGGGTCCCCGAGCATCATCACACAGGGGGAAATCACATTTGCGTACCGTCACTTCTCCGCCCACGCGTTTGTCCCCCATTACTTCCCCGTTTGAAAGAGGAAGTAAACAATGTGGGCCATTTTGATCCCACTGCTACTCCTGCACTCAGCAGAAGGTAGCGGCAACTTCTGTCTTTAAAAACAAGTCGGACTTACTGGGGTGTTTTTTGGTGGTGCGAAGAAGGCTAGAAGGGGAGGGAGGGAGACGACGTTGTGAGAGCGACCTGCGAAAATCCGTGACTGCAATAAAACACTTGTCTGATGGAGCTCCCCAGCTCAGTGGTAGAGCATGTGCTTTGCAGGCAGAAGGCCCCAGGTGCAGCCACCAGGACCTCAGGTAGCAGAGAGCTGGGAGAAAGAGTGGCCTGATCCCTTAAACAAAATATAAAACCATGCAAACTAGGCGAACCAACAATACTGGCCTAGATGGACCAATGGTCTGACTCTAAGACATCTTAAAATGAACATTTTCACTACAACCTCTGGCTGCCACTGTATTTTTCAACCAGTCTAAATGACTCTCACGTACCCTATGGGCCTCCCAGCTGCAATATTGGGGGCAGGAGAAGGGAGAGCAAGACACCTTCCATTAGCCTGCTTTTATATTTTATATTTATTTCGTTGGCTGTGAGTTTGAGCCGTGCTCTTTTAATTAAGAAGAGCAGGATATAGGCCTTGCTTCCCTTCACGCTCTTCAGCGTTCAGTTCATTTCCTTTGACATTATCAGCTTTTTAACTTTCGGAGTCTGACCTGCAAAATCTGCACAGAAACAAAAGATTACGACATCACCACAAGCCCACAAATGTTTGCTCAATGGGAACCTACTTTGCCTGCTCTTTAATGATGCTGGGGGGAGGGGGATTTCTCCCACCCCATCATTTTCCTGATCCAAACCACATACACCCAAAGCTGCTATTTCCTCTGTTGTGGAAAGTACTCCCCCCTTTCCCCCAGCAGCACAAATATTAATTGGGGTTAGGGAGAACAATTTGAGTCAGGAAAACAGTGCAGTAGGAAACGTTTAGCTTCCTTCCATGCTTCAATGTACTCCCCACCTGCTCTTCTTTCTTTCTTTCTTTCTTTCTTTCTTTCTTTCTTTCTTTCAAAATGAAGTCAGGAAAACCGATGAGAAATCGTTCTACATCTCATCTAGTTTGGCCTACAAAATAGGCCCAGAGACAGTGGTGCAGGGGTACATTTTGAGGCGCAGGTACTCATGACAACCAAGGAGAGTCCAAAATTGCAGGCAGCTGTCATCCATATCAACTAACCTGTTCTAGCTATTTTCATCTCCACCAGGAGTAAGAGCTCCATTACACCAGCGACTGAGTGCCCTCTCGCCCTGCCTGGTGTGCGGATTTGCAGCACGGTACTCACATGACGCCATGCCTGTCCTGCTGACACCCCGCCTCTTCCCCAGCCTTTCCTGGAACGCTAAAAGTCTGGATTATTTTCTCTAAGCGCATTTAAGGTGCCCTAAGCCTCTGTGTAGTTTTAAAGGAACTGGGGGCTTGAATGGATTGCATCAGGTCCTGGCAGGGAAAAGCGATCTCTCCCAGCAGCCGGCTCCAAGCCTCAATCTAAAACCCAAACCTTGCATCCCAGGCTCGAAAGAGTTTTTTAAAAATCACACAAGGCCTAAATCTCTGAAGAGACAGGACTGTACTCCCTCAATGTCCCCAAAGAGCCAGACTAAAGGGTCCTTCCATTTTTGCCCGGGAGAAAGGTGGTCTGGTTGAAGTGCTCATCTGCTAGGACCTGACTGGAGGGAGAAAGAGAAGGGGAGGGGTGGAGTGGAGCCGAAGAGTGAAAGAGCGAAAGAGCAGCACTTCAGGTCAAAGGGAACATAAGCTTGAGGCACTTTTGCCTCAGAGGTAAAAAAATGCAGAGGCAAACCAGGTTGGGGTGGGTGGGGATTAGGTATGATGGAGGTCCAAGTCTTTGGTAAAACTCATGGGTCATAATTCCCCATTCAGGACCAGGCCACCCCAAAATACTTTGCATTACAACAGGGATAGCTCACAGCTACATATTATTGCTGAGAAAATTAACTTCCACCCAGGCACTATGACGATTACATTTAAGCTCAAAGGGAACAAGGAACTCTGTATGACTTCCCTGCCCCGGGGAGACATACAGGGTGGGTTTTCCCTTCCTACGCATCCCAGCCGCAAGCTGTCTCATTACCAAGCCATGGTTTTCAGGGTGGTTTGTGAACCACCCCAACTACCCCATCCTCACTGGGTACAGACGTCACAACAACCCACACCTGGTGACGGTAATTATGCCAATTAGGCGGCTCAAGGCTGGCACTTGAAAGGATAATTTGAACCCCATCACAGCCTACATCTCTCTGAAGAGGGTGCTTTGTACACTGGGAAATCTCAGACCATGCTTCTTTATCACTGCTTTGATGCTATGTTTCCCTGCTCTAATTCTGGAAGGACGTACAAGGGAAATGATGAGGGAAATGGTTGGCAATTGACATTGGCAACATAAGCTCAGATAAAAGACATTCAAAAGCTAGAACTAGTTCCAGGAGACTTGCAAATATTCACATTTCAGAGACAAATATACTTTACATGCACAATCATCTTAATTGAGTCCTGACGGCCTTTTTAAAAATAAATAAATGAAAAACCACTCTAGGAGGTGCTTGCTGCTGGCCATTTTCTGGTTGCTTCCTGTTGCATATTCTTAAAACACAAGGAGGGGGAAGCAATGCGATGCCTGAAGCAACATTTGGGTTTTCAAAATGCTGTGCATTAAGTTTTAGGTCCTTCTATTCATGTCCAATAACATTGTTTTTTTTGTGAAATCTTTGCTTCGTTTATGCATAGATTTTTCTGCTGAAAAGTAAAGGTGGTTTGCAGCACAATCCTTTGCATGTTTTCCCAGATGTACCTCCCACTGTATACAGCGGGGGTTAGCTCCTAGTTAAAGGTGATTTGGGACTGCAATCTAGTAGCCAACATCCATGCACCGTCCACACCCGAAGGGGTGATATCAGAAAGTTTGGAAGAAACCCAAGGGTTTGCAGAAGTAGATTTTTTTAATTTATTTTTTTAAGAAAAAAAACCTAAGGGAAGAATCCTCCAAAATAGCACGGGGTTTGCAGAAGTAGAAAAATCTTTAGAGGAGGGGAAAAAACCCAAAGGGGAGAATCCCCTCAAAAATCTTGGCCACTCAGCATAGTCTGTGGCCATGGATTGCCTGTTTGTAGAAGCAAAGGGGAAATGAGGCTGTGAATCCTGGGGGAGGGCACGGTCGGCTGGCTGGAACAGAGAAGTGGAGCACTGCAACATTTTATCCACATCTATTGGCCACGGAAATGGAGCCTCCATCATCTATTCCATGGAAATAGAACCTAGGGAGGTAGTGGTCTCTCCCACATTAGAGGCATTCAAGAGGCAGCTGGACAGCCATCTGTCAGGGATGCTTTAAGGTGGATTCCTGCATGGAGCAGGGGGTTGGACTGGATGGCCTTAGAGGCCCCTTCCAACTCTACTATTCTATGATCTCCAGACGCAATAGACCCCAAGGGTGCCCATTGCAGGGGACAGAAGAGAGAAGGCAGCTGTTGCCTTCATGGCCTGCACACGATTACCCAGAGATGTTGGCATGCTCAGCTTGTTCAAAGGATCACCAGCAGATCTTAAGATCTGTGTCAAACCAGTGAAGACAAAAGCACACTGCCATGGAAAGCAGCAGGAGAGAAAAGTGCTCCTGGGACATCATTTCCATGGGGGCATCTGCCTTCTCCCTCTCCACGATGGTGAACCCCATCCCATCCAGGTTGTCTTTGCCTCTCCTTATTTCCCTACCTAAGCCCTGCCCTTTGCCTGCTGCATGGGCAAAATGTGTGTTGCTTCCTGGGGAAAGGGGGGCTTTGTCCTTTCTGCTTCCATCGTGGTGTGTGGGTCTCAGTGCAGTTCACAGAGGTAGGAAAAAGCCCGCTTCCTGCTTCCCAGCCCCACCACAGCTAAAGCACAAGTCCGGAAGACCCCAGAGATGCTCACATGGATCATGATTTGTCTACTCAACTGAATACTTCTGGATTCTAAAGGTGCTGCCAACAATGCAGCAAAGAGTTGAGCGAAGGATTCATAGAATCGTAGAGTTGGAAGGGGCGTATAAGGCCATCCAGTCCAACCCTCTGCTCAGTGCAGAAATCCAGATGACTGTCCAGCTGCCCCTTGAAGGCCTCTAGGGTGGGAGAGCCCACCACCTCCCTTGGCCATTGGTTCCATTGTCGTACTGCTCTAACAGTCAGGAGGTTGTTCCTGATGTCCAGCCGGAATCTGGCTTCCTATAACTTGAGCCCGTTATCCCATGTTCTGCACTCTAGGATGATCGAGAAGAGATCCTGGCCCTCCTCTGTGTGACAACCTTTCAAGTATTTGAAGAGTGCTATCATGTCTCCTCTCAGTCTTCTCTTCTCCAGGCTAAACATGCCCAGTTCTTTCAGTCTCTCCTCATAGGGATTTGTTCCAGACCCCTGATCATCCTCGTTGCCCTCCTCTGACCCTCCTCCAGGTAGTCTGCATACACACAGAAATCCAGATGTTGTGCTCATTCATTTCATTTCATTTATTACATTTCTGTATGGACCCATAGCCGAAGCTCTCTGGGCGGTTCACAAACATGAAAAACCATTGAAATACAAAGTACAACACACACACACACACCAGAATTGAAATACTAAGCAAACACAGTGGATCGCGCACCAATATCAGTATTAGTATTTCACTTTGCGTGCTTCTTTCTGGAGCCACTATCCAAATATTTACAGAAACCAGTGGACAAAATCTCTCTCACACTGAAGCGGAACTTCAGTGGAATAAATTGCAAGCAAATGCAGGGGGCTACGTGCTCCCCTAAATGGCCTCCTCAAAGAACAGATTTGCAGGACCGAGAAGGTCGCTAGAGAAGGACAGAAAAGCAATTCAGAGCACAGAAAATTCTACCATTTTGTTAGTGCTGCCTATTTAGTTGTAAAATTAATTGGCACTACCAAGAAGGAAAAAAAGCCCTATTCCCACATTTAAAGAATTAAACACCGAAATTCTGAGGACTGCAAATTTGTGTCTGATTGTAAGCTATATCGAATTCTATGCAAGCAGAATCGCAGAAGAGAAAACTGACATGCCTGAAATAAAGAACTTTTGTGAGGAAAGCCATGATAATCTGGTTGTGTTGTTACACATGCGGCCCATCTGAACATGGGCCTAAAATGGCCTACAGTCACATGTAGCTATCCAGAAGTTTGTATCAGCAGGTAAAAATTGCCTACTGCTAGAAAGGGGTGTTTCACTTCTGAGAAGTTATTTTAAAACCCAAACAGACCTCGATACACAGAGGAGATTAAGAAGGAAAGAAGGAAACAATACCATTGACCAACCGAGACAGTGTGGTGTAGTGGTTAGCGCCTCTACTCAGCTGTGACGCGCACTGAATCTGTCTTGCTCTTTCAGGGTAACTCTGAAATTGGGAGGGACACCCATGCCATCTTGAAGAGGGATATTAATAAATAAAAGCAGCAATACCTATTTTGGACACGTCCATTTTCAGGTTGAAATCCCATTTCCCTGGCAGCTTGAGAGACATTCCAATTCCAGTTGTGGGAAGCCGTGCGTTGCCGTGTCTGAACTGTGGACCTTTTCGCTTCTACAAAATGTGTGCTGAAGAGATATATTTTTTTAAAAAAATAGTTCCTTCTGGGCTTACTTCAAAACAAGTGAAGTCTCTTTGGTTTGCCAACAACTTCCTCCTACCCACTGTGAGATCCTCCGTGAGATACCCGTAGAAGAACTTTTCTTTCTTTCTTTCTGATTTAGTCTCTTCACTTTCCGGTGCAATGTAGTTTTTTTATTTCCAGTCCTCAAGAACTTTGGAGAGCCTCTTCGAAGCTCTTCTGGCTGCATGTAGCTTCACACCACATTGCAAAAGTTAAGAAGTCACAATAGCCCTCCTGAACAGCACAGCTTGTGGGTTTGGGTATTGAGCTGCCCGAGTGCTGCTGTGCTGATGGCATTTGAGGAAGTTGGGCCTCCTGCCTGTGCAGCTGATGCGCTTGAAAAAAAAACAAAAAAACCCAAACCAGACTTTTGAGTGTTTTGTCTGTACAGCTTAGCGATTTTGGGAAATGACTAACAAAAAGCGGTGAGATGTCTCACTAGAGTTGCGTGCGCACACATGCACCATGTATCTTGGAGGCTGGTAACTGGGCCTGTAGCAAGATCTTTAGACCAGACTATAAACTAGTGCAAAGATCTAGTGTGATCAACTAGACTTTGTGCTTCAGTTCTCACCTGTTCCTGGTCCATGACTATAGTTTCCATTGCTATAACCATGCACAAGAATTCCAGATGACTTAGCAGAGCCACCCTAAAGCTTAAGGACAAAGGCCATAAGACACAGAATCTCCTAGATGATGATGATTAATGGTGCTGTACATAGTAAAACAATAAAGCAGCAATGCCCTGCTACATAGGCTTACATTCTGATAAAATCACCATAAAACAGTAAAAGGAAGGGAATGCACCAAACAGGCACAGGGGGCAATTAAACCAGCCGTATAAAAGTAAGATCAAAATCAAGTTCTAAACGCTTTATAAAAAAGAAAAGTTTTCAATTGAGCTTTAAAGACCATCATTGAACTCGTGGTCCGCAAAAGCTCTGGAAGGGAATTCCAGACATCGGGGGCAGTGAAAGAAAATGGACGAAGCCATGCAAGAGAAGTGGAGATCCCTGGGCAGGTAAGGAACATAACATTTGATGAGCGAAGAGCACGGATCGGGCAATAACGTGAAATAAGAGAAGGTAGGAAGGAGCTAGACTGCGACAAGCTTTGAAAGTCAACGGGAGAAGCTTGTATTGGATTCTGAGGTGAATCGGAAACCGATGAAGGGATTTCAGGAGCAGAGTGACATGGTCATAGCGATAATGCAATGCTAATTCCAAACTTGATTCTCCAGTCTGCAACGAAAGAATTTCTGCAACTAAGAGCTTATATAAGATCGTATCTGGAAAATGGAAGTGACATATGGGAAATTCTTCATGAAGATAACTCTTTTGCATTGAGTCTTGTGTTCCAGCAAATATTTGCAATGCTTATTCAATACAATAATACGTATAAAAAAATGACTTTTTAACAGCAGCTTTGTACGGAGCTTGATTTTGTCCTTCAGTTCTATTTGTTTCCTTGTTTATACTTACGGCATTCTGCCTGTCATGAACTTCAGTTGGTTTGATAGTCATACTACCCTCAAGGAACTCTGGAAAGCAGCTAGTAGCAGTTCCAAGGATCTGTTGGCAGGAGGGGCAGCAAACTGGTAAAACAGCCAGGCTGCCACCCAACTAAAGAAAAAGCTGTCAATTGAACATACCAAGTAAATACAATAGATTAAATCTGAAATTATTATTATTATTATTATTATTATTATTATTATTATTTGCATTTGTATACTGTCCCATAGCCGAAGCTCTCTGGACGGTTTACATAAGATTAAAACATTTAAAAACAATGTCCAAAAATTAAAACTGCAAAAAACATACAAGATACACAAACATTTAAAACCACGGTAATAACTTTAAAAGCTATAAGCCTAAAAACAAAACAAAACCAGGCTCATCAGATATTGCTAAATGCCTGAGAGAAGAGGAAAGTCTTGACCTGGCGCCGAAAAGATAACAATGTTGGTGGCAGGCGGGCCTCGTCAGGGCGATAATTCCACAATTGGGGGGCCACCACAGAGAAGGCCCTCTCCCTTGTTGCCAACCTCCGAGCTTCCATCGGAGTAGGCACCCGGAGGAGGACCTTAGATGTAAATGTAGTGTATGGGTAGGTACATGTCGGGAAAGGCATTCCGTGTAAGGCTTTATAGGTTAAAACCAGCACCTTGAATTGGGCTCGGAAACATACAGGCAGGTAATACAAGTGGGCATTTGCATTTGCAAATGAATTAAAAGTAGTTCTAAAGTCAGGCTTGGTTTTTAGCATACAGATGTGACAGTCACATCAAGCATCACTACGTAAGAGACATCCCTCCCTCCGAAAGAGAGAATGCAGAAGGCCTCTAAGGTAACCTCCACCAATTTAAAAAACGTTTTTAAACAAATGTTTACATTTTGATGCCCAAGTAGTTTGGGGCACATTTTTAATAGATCAAAATGTTTTAAATCATTTACTGTCGCAACCTTATATAAAACCAATGCAGCTTTACAGTGAGGGTGTGTCTCCAAAATCCATCTCCTGGCTCTATTCAGTGTTTTATGAATCCCGGTAATGTGTCACACACACACACAGCGAAAGGAAGTTTTTCAACCCAAACCATGCATGAAAATCAAGAACAATAAAGGTTGCTGTTGTTTCCGATGTTGTTGAAGGCTACAGATTCTAGGATCTAAAAATACCACCACCAAAACGCAACGCAGCTTTCTGTCAATGTTGTTTCAATTAGTCAAATACAAAGGACCTTTCTCCCAGTCCTAAAGAACTGCACATACAAGCAATTAATTCAGAGACATTTTATTGAACAATGACATTATAGTATATAAATAGGGTAAAATACTTTTATACAACATTTCACATTCTGACAGTCAAAAAACAAAAACAACAAAATCAGAGGCAAGCCAATGTGGAGTTGCAAAAAAAAAGATCAAAGAAAAAAGACAATGAAAACCCACCGGGATCCCTCCCTCAAAAGACAATGCAGATGGCAGGGATAGAATAAATACATTGAATTTGAAGAACGGGAACCATGGGGGTCGTGGGGGAAAGACATAGCAGTAGGGAAAAGTGTGTTTTCCGAAAGGCCTACAGGTGTTAAGGTGTTCACAAGTTCTCACTGACACATACATGCGGACGAGCGCTACTATTGCTAGCTTCAGATACTGTGCGCGTGACTTGCTGCCAAGCTATGCGACCCCTCCAAGCCGACAGAGCTGTTACCAGAAGGAAGTGTGGTTGGGAGGAGAGGGGCAGAGGTTGGAAATTTTAAGCATGGCTAGGAGACTCTGCTGATGCGTGGGAAACTTGGTCTCAAAAGGCAGTTGCAGAAGGTAGGACTATTTCCAGTCTTATGTAGGCGCCGGGATCAGGCTCCCGGGGGCGCAGCCTTTCATTCTGCTAGTACGAAGGGCCGCAAGAGAAATTCCCCAGAAGCTGGATTCTGAATCCCTTCTTCCAGATGTGCACAAACCACTTTCACGGACAAGCAGTGGAGGCTGGTGACTCCGATGTCAGTGGGACGGTAAATCTGCTCTGGGTTTCTGTCAGAACTCTAAAGGAGCTCTCCAAGGTAATAATGTATGAGTTTGTATATTTTTTTTAATCAATTTCATGTATTTTATAGCATTTGTCTTTAATGCTGCTCCCCGGCTTGATCCAGAAGAGAAGCGGGTAAAAAATAATCTTCTACTACTACTACTAATTATTATTATTATTACCACCACCACCCCACTGACATTGGAGCAATCAGCCTCCACTGCAAACAAGGGTTGCTAGAGTTTCTTACGCCTTAAATCCGGTTATTTCCACCCAGGAACACGCGGTCAGCAAAGTGTAGCTTTTTTTATAGGAGGGAACAAAGGAAGCTGGGACTTCTGTTTCCCAAATCCTCTATGAACCCTCACGTCTTTCCGCTCAGCCCAATCCTACTCAAAATGCCACTGTCAACTCTGGAGCCCCCAATCTGTGGCCCCAGAGTTGCCTCCCTGACCCATGTCTTGTCAGTATCTCTCCTCTGACTGCATTTGGCTCAGGGATGGGAAACACCGCTTTGGGCCTGGTCCCTGGGAATGAAAACTCTCTCCCCTCACACCGACTCTCCTAAATGGCCCCGAAGTCTGGTCCCACCTCCATCAGGTGAGCCCTCAGAGGCGTTCAGGGGCTGGCTCAGGTTTGCAGTACACCTCCAGCTCCCATTGGCTTGACGAGGAGAAGGTGGAGCCTCTGTCAGCCAATAAGGCTGGCCCCACAACGGCATTGGACGTGCCCGGCCTTGGTTGTTTGGCCCCAGGATGTGAAATTCTAGTCCTGAAACAGGAATGACAATGTACCACCACAAAGTACTCTTATTCACTGCAGGCAAGCTCAAGGTACAGATGCGGTCCTAACTGCCCATGAAGGAATTCCACTAAATACCCAACTGCCTTTTACTACCTTGCCAGTTCATTTCAAGATCAAGAATAACAGCCACAGCAACATATACAGAACGTTGGCCTTCGCATCCCATCAAAGTAAGAATCCCACTTTCCGTTTGGGCAGGAAAGACTATTTGCCACTCCGAAGTTAACCCTCAGAGGAACCAGAACGCCCTCCAGTGGTTGTGTGTACAACTGCAACGCTGGACAACCTGTTACGTAAGGCTCAAAAGACTGCCCTTCCCGAAAGCTTCAACTGTGACCGCGCCCTTCTTTGAACTGCTCAAATGAGAACCAAGATGCCCCACTAAACACACACACACACACACTTAAATCACCACCTTTTAATGTCTCAACAAAACGTTGCCACTTAAAAGCCTAAACACTACATGTGAAATCAGCCAGTTCTGCACCGATAACCGATATCCCAGTGTCTACACAACAAAAGTGCCGGCGCATTGAAGAACACACAGGATTGGTTCTAGCATGGTTCCATAAATGCAGGTTTTAGAATTTACCCAGCAATTCCCAGGTGTCTCCTTGCGCCACACAGTGCTGTGGACTGACCACCACCTGAAGATGGCTGTGTGCAGGGCAGCCAACGTGCCACAGGTAAGCACAGCCACCCTGGAGCTGTGGGAGTCAAAGCAGCTTCATTCATCTGCTCACCCTCTAACGTTGGACTTTGTCCACACATACAGCAATGTTCAGTCAGGAGCCAAAAGTGTGGGTCTGTGCGGGCCTCTAGTCTTACTCTTTGGCTACAGCAACCTTCTGAGCCAAAAGTAACTGACGTTTGAACAACTTACAGCCTAGTCAAGAGCACTGCTGTGAGGTGGATTTCATACACGCCCTAACTTCTTCCAGGAGCAAGCCATAAGAGCTTTTGAAAAAGCACAGAATCGCACATGGCCTTCACTTCCTGTTCACATTTGAATTCTGTCTCTTGTAAGCAGGACCATGATGTGGGCTAGCAAGGCAGCGTATCTTGGCCTATCTGAAGCCATATGGAGCAAACGATATTATTTGCCTCGCTCTGGTCAACGCCCAGTTACGTTCAACTGGAAACAGGAAATGCCAGGTCACATTGCAAGGCCTCCCCCATGCACTCCCTCCTCCCTCCCTTCCTAGCGTGGCTGATTAAACTCTACCGCATGAGCGGTTGTCAGCAGTGAACGGTAACAGTGCCCAGACAACGCTACTGGGACCAGCTAATTGCCCTCAAAGGCCACTTTTGAGGCTATCGGTTCAGTTCTTGGGCAGCATGAAAGCCATTTGCAGGTCATGAAACTAGTCCAAAGTAGGGGCCAGAGCTTTAACCTTGCACACATTTTGCTTGTACCACTAAGATACAAGGAGCATTCATTTCCCTGCTACTCAGTCTTTCCTCGCTCTGAAGAGTTAGCAAGGGCCATCCACAGCACGGAAGACCCGCTCCACTGTAGAACGAAAAGATGCTCAGCGAACAGGACGCCAGCAACTGCAGCCCGGCCTCTGCAGCACATCCCTTAATGTCCCTGTGGCCTTTTGGCTTTTGGTAAAACACACTCCCATAATTCAGTCCCATTGGCAGGTTTTCGCTTTTTGCAGTCTGTGTCCGAAGAGGGGTGACAGCAGCTGTCAAAAAACACTGTGTAGCTAGAGCAGGACTATGGGTGGAAGCGATGGCGTTAGGGGAATGTGAAACGCAGCCTACGGAATATCTTTCATTGCATTATAAGCTTTGAAGTGGAAAACGTTCGACTGCCCTTTTTTGAAGAGCAAATGGATTGACGCCTATAAATAGCAGCTTCAGTCCCTCTTTCCTTATTGCTTGATCCACCAACCTTCGGATACCGAGCACGGAATGTCTTCTCCATCACGGGTTGGCTGAAAGCCCATTTATACAAGCCACAGAATCAAGAGAAGTTTGCGGACTGCACCACCTGACTGTGAAATAAGGAAGGCCCACGCCCCTTCCACCGGTTCCTCCATGCACACGTTAGGTAAATGGAAGGGGTGGGTCCGGGATCATTGGTCCCACCATCCCATTTGTGTTTTCAATGACACACAGAGAATGGTATGAACGTCAGTGTGCCACACAATGGGGATTCCTGTGCAACTGGGGGGTCCCAATCACACGGGAGCATCTACACGCATACAACTGCATGCTCCAAGCTGTCCCTTCTCAAATGTCTCATTCATTGTGCAGATGCTGGGGTGTCCCCTCACCCCCATATGTGTGGAGGAAGCAAACAGGATGTGAAGGAATAGGCCCTCTGCCCCAGCCTTCCCCGGCCATCCCGTTTCTCGGCTTTTCTTGTTATGCTTCTTTTCTAGAAGAGCATGCAAACACATTAACACCCCCACCCAGCTCTGCAGCCTCAGGTAATGCTATCTGGGAAATGCTTTACTTCTTGATTCTGCTGACTGCATTGAACCGCATCCTTATAGTTGCAAGTTATGGAGAGAAAAATAAAAGGGCATAAGAACAGGAAACTTTGCGCATGATACTGCTTCCACATCCAGAATTATGCAAAGCGCAACGCTCTGTTTAAACCATAGACTATACACTCATGTTTTAAATCTTAGAACTATCCCCGATTAGTTAGAAGCGAAGTCCGTGTTTTTAAGTCTTTTTTTAAAAAATGGCATGTTTATAGTGATGGAACAGAAGAAGCTGTTGGGAAGCTCTTCATATGTTTCAAGAAACAAGTGCAATATATAAGAAGGGAGGAAACACAACGTTCAGAACAGAAATGAGAAAAAAGCAGCTCACAAATTGATTGCAGAAGGAGCCCAGTTTAGAACTGAAGGATACTTGCAAGGTTGAGTCATTTCTCAAGGTGCCCCACCACCCCTCTGGAAATAGCTGCCACAAGCATCAGGCTGCAGAGTTCGACGCTTTTGTGCTAGAGCTAATTGCAGGTTGCAACGTGAGGTTTGCACAGATTTTCAGAAAGGGCGAGGGGACGCCTCGCAGTGTCTGTGTCAAAATCCAACCAGCTGCCCCGACATGGGTCCCTGACAAGTCTTAAGTCAATTATGGCTACAGGATGAACAGAGAGGGAGAGATTTTGTAAAAGTAAGGGCCAATCGACACGCTGCATGCTGACGCGGGAGGGCCAAATGAAAATGCTCCAGCTCAAATTGGCTGCCTCTTTTTAAAAACGGCCATTATGGTGAGGCATTGATTGGGTTTTGAGGTGGAGGATGAAACTGTTCAAAGTCTTTTAGAGACGGCAAGGGGTGCACTTACCCTAGGGGCAGGAGTGGCCAGTGGTGGCAGCTTCCTTTTGTGGGCGGGGAGGGGAAATGAAAAACCAAAAGGAGGAGAGCATCCAAATCAGGACCCCCCCAAAAAAGGGGAGAAGCAGGTTCTCGGGATGCTAAAATACTTTATTTCAAAGCTCTTTTTAACACGTTTTGGCCTGTGTTGTTTTTTAAGGCCTTCTTCAGGGGGCTGTAATGTTAAAAATACATTCAATTATGTTTGAAGGAATAACACATATCATAAATTAATATACATGTTTAGAGGTTAGTTAGGCCCATTGCCACAAAGGCCTATGCCCATATGTAAGGGCTTTGAAATAAAGTATTTTAGCATCCTGAGAACCTGCTTCTCCCCTTTTTTTGTCCTGGGAGGGAAATGATCTGTTGTTGCCGGAGGAGGAGGAGGAGGAGGAGGAGGCGCAAATAAACCTCTTCTGGGCTGCTGCTAGTTCAAGGGCATTTGGGGAGGAGGGGTTAGCCACCCATCACCCAGATAAGCTCTGGCTACCACTGTAGCCACCTCAAGGAAGCTACTGTCACCTCTCACACACCCCAAACACAAACAATAGGTGTTAGCCTTAACTAAAAACTGAACAATTGATTGCAAAGAAGTTAAGGAAAAAAAATAACATTGAACACAAATTATAGATTACAAATAGCAATTTCTATAAACATTCAACAAAAAGTGGTGTATTCAAAACCGTGCTTAATCACTGCATTAAATACATGGGCCAAACACATTTCGACAATGTATTTAATGCAGTGACTAAGCACGGTTTTGAATACACCACTTTTTGTTGAATGTTTATAGAAAGTGCTATTTGTAATGTATAATTTGTATTCAATGTTATTTATTATTTATTTCCTTAACTTCTTTGCAATCAATCAACCACTCACACGTCCCACCTTTAATTACGCCCTCCCCGCCACACACACACACACACACACACACACACACACATGCTCCTAAAGCACTTTTAATACGTTCACCACCACTCCCCTCCAAAGCTCCTGAAAGTCTTATTACAACCGTTTTCGGATCAGCCTTAGGGAAAAGATGGCTTCCAGACCCGATAGGACAGGGAAAGTTGCGTCCTATGGGGGTGCTTGGGAGCCAATAAACAAGACCAGAGCAACGGCAGGACAGGAAGTGTAATAGTATTTCCTCCCTCCCCCAAGCAGCTTTGCTTTCCATGGGGGGGCCCAGATGCGTGTTTGCCCATGTGTACTCTGGGCATGTTTTCTTAGGGGGTGGGGACGAGAGACACCATCTTGGAATAGGCAATATGCAGCAAAGCACTAAAAAATGTGTAGCCTTCAAATAGTTTTTTGGCTTTTGTTTTTAAACCCAGACATTTTGCCAAATGCACACTCTTGGGGTTAAATGTTGTACTGCGCATTTTTTGCCCATGAGTCCATCTTGGCTGTAATAATTGGCCAGATGCAGTTTGGGAGCATACTGTTGCATGACCTAAACTCAATGTTGCAAGGGTATTTCCAGGTACGCCTCAGTCTCATCTGCTCCTCACCCCTGTAGATTAAGCCCTAGTATTGGCGATCAAGAAAATCATTGGAAGTATTCCCTGCAAGAGGAACGTCGTACATGGTATTATTCCCAAGGCACAACATCTGCATTGCCCTCTAGCTGGTTTTAGGCCTAGTTCTCATGACAGAGATATATCTGAGCCCCTTCAGACTGTAGTGGGAGTAAACATGATTTAACGCTCCCTTCTTCCCATATATAGCTATATACACATATGGAAAACACAACATCAGGGAAGAAGGCCAGGTCAGAGCCTTTGTGCCCAACACATCGCTTTCTCTCTACAAATAATGTTTCTGTGTGGAAAAGCACTGTCATATCAGCCCCCTTCTAAAGTGGTACGGTCCAGATGCAAGTCTACAATTCTGACAGTAGTTGGTATAGCAGAGAGCAGGAAATAAAGAGAACCTTGTGTGTACAGGTAGGCAGCTACTACAGCTTCGTATGTTGATGGAAATCCAGACCAGCTTGATTAACCTTCCCTGTGGATGTCTGCCAATCTCTTTTTGACCTCTTAAAGTTCCTGGAGAACAGGGTTCCTACTTCCATATTAATGTATTTTTATACTTTTCTCTCATTTCCAACAAAATGAAGGAAAGCCCTCTCTTTTTGCCTTAAAAACAGTTCAGTGGGATTTGTGAAATAAAAACAACAGCCCCAACGCATGTTTTTTTTAAAAAAAATAGCATTTGCCTTTCCTTCAACAGCCTTCCGAGTTTTCCGTCAGCAGTTTGTCACCTGTTGCAGCAATATAAAGATCTGGTAAGTTCCCTCTAAAGTCTGGGAGAGAGGTTCTCTCTTCTCTCTCTCTCTCTCTCTCTCTCTCTCTCTCTTAAAAAATGGCACAGTAGCAGCAACAGGGCTTCATATCCTCTTTGCCTGTTGTATTTCCGTGATGGGAGAAACGTGGCAACACCACAAAAAGACAGCACAGCCTCTGCATGCAGCTCCGCTCGTGTGACTGGATCAGAGCAGGGAGTGAATTCCGCTCCTGTCCGGCCGGGACTTTACTGCCAGAAAACGATGCAAAAGCAGCTGCTTCCAGGGGAAACAGTGGGACCCACCTTTCTCTTGCAGGAGAACCGTTTGCGGAATGCTGCTAATCCCTGCAGTCCTGCAGTACTCACGGTTGCCAAGCTGACCCATGTGTGAAGAGCCCTGGCTTCCAATTTTCTCGGCTGACCCAGGGCCAGTCCACAGGACTGGAATACACACCCACCCACCCACCCCTCAGAATGTGAAAATGCAATTCCTACTACGGAATGACACATGGCAATCAAGGTCAGACAACTGCTCCAGGTGGCCAGCTCTCTGTGCATTTCACAGGGAGGCAACGGAACCGTCGCTCACTTCACTGTGAGCTGGGCACCAAGTCAGCCACCTGGGCAGCTCGAACTGCCACTCTGCCAGATGTGACGCACGTGGGATTTGCCACTTGGCGGCGGAGCTCAGGTAGCTTTGAATTTGACACACCTGCTTTTTTTAAAATTTACCTGGGCTACAGAGACGCTGCTCGGCGCTTCTTCATCTCTGCACACACTTTTCCCCATCTCCCTCCCCTACACGAGAAAACCGAATGAGCCATCCCAGGAGGAGACGAGCCACCTCGCACACATGAGGGGCACGTTCCCGTCTAAAATATTCAGCTGGACTTCTTCTTTAACGCCACAGTTCCTTCCAAGCTAAAAGCTCCCACCTGTTTGCTTCAAAACCACAGCTGTATAGACATATAGGCTTTAAAATAATAATAATCCACAAATGCAAACCTTTCACATGGAAAAGAAGAAATTGAGAGGCGTGAGGCTTGGTTATTGTCCTAAGTCAGGCAAGCCAGAAGAGGGTTTCCTTGGGGGGGAGCGGGCGGGCAGGGGGGTGGGGCTTGCCCTTGTTCAGTCACATCCTGGACGATGGCGCCAATGCTTACGCGTCCTCAGAACCCGCCAGCACACCCTTGTCGACAAGGTGCGCCTTTAAGGTGTTGAAGATGTTCACCTGCTGATCTGGCCGCAGAGTCAGCAGCTGCTGGATTAGTTTGCTCGGGTTCGGGCCCCTTGAATGAGGGAAAGCAGAAGACGGTCACGTCGCAGCTCCACGCCAGGAAAGCTCCGCAAAGGCGGTTTCGGAAAAGCCCACAAGTAATTCCATTTTGTTAGCTGAGCGAATGCCTGGCTGACCCGGACCAACGTTGGCCCTCTTTTGACTTTCAACCAAACCTGCCCCACCAGGCTCTCTTTCGACAATCCCTTTAACGCAGGGGCAGGCAACCTATTTTGGTCTGGGGTGGTGGTGGATTGCCTGCCTGCCTACCTCCCCCCCCCGCATACCAAGCTGGCGGGCCGGATGCCGTCAAAGATGCGGGCGCCTCATCCAAAGCCTCTCCCCGTCTCGCGATATTAACCATCCCAGCCACACCCACAGTGCTTCTGTCATCCTGGAAAAAGAGACTCAGCAGCTCTTTGCAGGACCAGCCCCTGGAAGCAACTGCTGAGAACCTTGCCTGCAGGGCTGGGAATCCCCATCACCCATCAGAGGTGACAAAATAATTTCCTGCATGCTGCTCCGATGAGAGGTGGAGTGGTAAGCAGGGGGAACTCCTCTGTTATCTCCGATCGCAGACTGGAGATAACATCGGGATTCATCTCCCCTCTGGGTGGGTGTGGGGAGCACGTGGGAAGAGACTAAGGCCTCCGTGGTCCGGATTGGGAACCTTCGCAGGCCAACTTCAGTCAGAGGGCTGCAGCTTCCCCACCCCCTGCTGTATCACCACGTCACTTCCCATCCTCTGCTTTCAGATCACAGGGTCTTACGGCACAGCCCACAGCCCAACCGTTACCTGATAAAGCTGGCGATGTAGACGTTCGCGAAGGTGGCCATCAAGTACTGGCAGTCAAACCGATCCATGATGCCACCATGCCCGGGAATGGTGTTGGCAAAGTCCTGCACAATTAAATAAATAAATAAATAAATAAATAAATAAATGGCACTTTCCTCTGGATGAAGTCCCATTTCTAATCCTTGGGTAGAACTGTCGAGTGAGGCCAGCACAGAAGGTAATTCAATAGTCATTTATTAATGCCTCACTCTCCTCATTGCCTTGAGTTTGCCCTTCTCTGTTGCTTGTGAAGCAGTTGCCAGCTCTTGTACAGGATTCATGGCACAGATCCTGCAGGCAGCCGCCGGAGGAGGGGGATTCCTGATCCAAACTTCCCATCTCTACACTCGCCTGCGCAATAAGCAAGAGGGAAGGATCATCGCTACCACCCCACCGAATACACATCCCTCTGTTTGTGAACCTGGTTGGGGTGGTGGATGCTCATGCTCCAGCCCAAGTTACTGGTTCACTGGTGACCTTGGCAGGATTTAGCTGCTGACATCAGACCTCCCCTTTCTGCTTATGGTTCCCTAACTCGTGGCTTAGGACGGGGCTGGATTAGAAACAACTTGGGAAAAAAATACATCCAGGGTGTAACATTTCAGCCCCAGGGGCCCAATTTGCCCCTCTGAGATCCTCCAAATGGCTATGCCCCCTTTCCGGTAATAAAAAAAAAAAGGGGAGGGGGGAGAAAGCACCACCAAACCGATGAAAAAATTAGAGCCAAGCCTATGAAACGATATTTTTCTTTCATCTTTAATGAATTCTTCGATTATTGCAAGAAATAATGACGTAATGGTTACAGCTAGGTGTTGACAGGATCGTTCAGAGATCACAATTAAGGCGTTGGCCATTAATGGATTAACTTAAATTGCTCCAAACTGACCTTGGCTTCCAAGTAGGAGGAAGAGAGTTTTGAGATACTACAGAGCCGGGTGGGGACGCTCAAGAAGCTGAGAACTGTTGCCTTTTGCATTTAGGTTTTATTGTTTTAATATTGTGGTAATAACTGTGATTTCACAGTAAAGTGCGTTTTTCCTCAGGTTAGTTCATTTGTTGTGTCTCTGGGTGAATGTGTAAACGTTTAGTTAGAGTGTCTGATGTTAACAAAGTTCTTTTTTTAAAAAAAGGTTATTTATCATCTGATATGGGTGTTGTTTAGCATTAAAGTTTCAACTGTTTTACATTTTACTTTTAAGTTGCCGCTTGTCTAATTTGTAGTCATACTTGTTTTTCACATAGCTCCTGATGAAGGATGCATTTTCGAAACACGTAGAGCAGATCGAAGAATTCATTAAAGATTAAAGAAAAAGATTGTTTCATAGCACCAGAGCTTGGCTGTCACCTAGGGGTGACCATATTACACCAGTTTTAAAATCGCTCCACTGGCTGCCAATCAGTTTCTGGGTGAAGTACAAAGTGTTGGTCACTGACTTTAAAGCCCTACATGGTTTGGGTCCAGGTTACCTACGGGATCGCCTTCTCCCATACAATCCGCCCTGCACACTCAGGTCCCCTGGGAAGAACTTACTACAGTCAGTAAAAACTAGGCTGACAACTGTTACCCAGAGGACCTTTTCTTCTGCTGCTCCCAGACTGTGGAACGACCTGCTGGAGGATATCTGCCAACTTACCAGTCTTCTAGAATTTAAGAGAGTGATAAAGACAGGTCTCTTCCGGCAGGCCTAACCAGTCGAATTTTAAGACTTTGTTGATTTTAATAATGTATTAATTTTATATGCTTTTAATCAGTTTTATGTATTTTATATTGTTGGTACTGATGTTGTTCCCCGCCTCGATCCGGAGGGAGAGGCGGGTAAGAAATAAATATATTATTATTATTATTATTATTATTATTATTATTATTATTATTATTTTCATATGTCCTAGTTTCCTCCAGCTCTTTTCCCCCATACTAAAAGGCTGAAATTCCTCTCCTAAGGGCTTAGTTACTGGCAATAAAAGCTTTAAGATAAAATAGGCTGGAATTTGGGGGGAGTGTGACCCTGACACTTTTGCCTTCGATACGCCCTGGAGAAGTCCTCGAAATGGAATTCGGGCCTCGGGCTGAAAGAGTTTCAAGACCCTGTTTTAAATCAATTTGCCTTGATACTTCAGATAAACATTTGTGTGTGTGTGTGTGTGTGTGTTTTAATCTATATTCCAGGAGATGCCGTTATAGAGCATGCTTGGTTAGAAGTGAACCGGGTTCCATCACTTACATGCCATCAATTATCTTTCCAGATCTGCATTTATTTCCAGCTGTAACATACCTTGATTTTGAAAGCTCTTTTAAAGCCACTGGCAAAAAATCCTCCAAAGGGGCCAATAAGGGACGCGAAAGTGGAGAGCGCAATGCTGTGGATCTGGAAGGGATACATCCGGATAGTTTTCTGGAGGGAGGGAGGTGAATAATGGTAAAACTTTATAAGCACGCCAGGCCAAGTCAGACATTGGTAAGAAGAACAGATGGAAAACAGTGGCACTAATCGTGTCTATTATACTTCATCTTACAGCTGGCTGATATATGCTCAGGAGAAACGTTAAGTTATATCCCTGGACTGGGGCATACTTGGCTGCAAGTGAGAGAATTTGTTTTTTAAAAAATACTCTGCTCAACCATGCAAATGCACACCCTAATCTCTGCATGTCGTAAAGCCCACATCTCTCAAATGTGCTGATTTTCTACATGGAGAGAGCTAGCTCTCTTTTGCAGGGAAGATTTAAACAAGGAGTCCAGCACTGGACTAGTCAGGGACAAGTTTTACCACCCGATTCTTCTGCACATATAAAGCTTCTCCTTTTCTTCCAAGGAGCCCAAGGCAGCAGCATACAGGATTCTCCTCCTCCTCCTCTGCATTTATCCTCACAGCAATCTTGTAAGGTAGGCTAGGCTGAGTGTCAGTGACTGGCCCAATGTCACCCAAGTCAGCATCATGGCTGAGTAGGGACTTGAACCTGCGTTTCCCCAGTCCAATATTCTAACCACTACATCTATACAGGGCTTTCTAGGGATGTAGGCCAGGATTTCTACATCCCAACCAGACACCCTGTTCACTGCACCTTTGTGTTCCAGACAACCATACTAAGGTTGGATTGATCGCAACTGCAGAACATCACACACATCTGCATCGGGCAAAGTTATCCGAATCGGAGAGCCCAGATCTGGATACCTACCCAGCCAATGACAGACTGAAGCACTAATGGGACGTTGTATTCGTGTAGCTGAAACAGCTCAGGGGGTTCGCAGTCCACAGTGAAGCTGTTGGTGTCGTTGTTGAACTCCACAGGGCAGATGAAGCATCGGTATCCGGACATCACGTATGACAGCTTCGGTGTTGGTGTTGGGGAAATGGAAGAATCAAAGGGTTAATTGTTGCCAAGGATTCAAAATGGCCAAAGCAGATGGCACTTGGGAACCAGAAAGGACAACTCTACGAGTTCTTGTTGGGCTTCGTCTCAGGATCTTGAGCATGCCCCCTCCTCCCAGTCCAAAAATGGTTTCTGTCTTGAATAGCTACTTCATAAACATCGCGTATGTTTTCGTTTTGCATGGATCCCTCCCTCTTTCCTTACATTCCACGAACTGAATTCTCAAGGACTAGAGCTCTCATTTAGAGAACATCTGGGTGGACGGTGCCCAATGGGTCAAACCTGTTTGTCTGCCCCCCTTAATAATGCCCAGACGCTACTCTGTCAGGCAGCTGCCTCACTTCATATCAGGGCATGGCAACTATTTGGTTTTATTTACAATTTTTATACACCGCTCCCCATTCAAGAATTTCAGAGCGGTGGACAAATAGAATAAAAACAGACTAAAAACACATTAAAAGTACATTTTTAAAAGAAACAAAGTGCAAATAAAACCACAGCTGGTCATGAAGGGAAGGCTTCCTGGAACAACGTTTTCAGGAGGCGCCAGAAGGAATACAAAGCTGGCGCTTGCCTGACCTCCGGAGGCAGGGAGTTCCATAGGAGGGGGGCCACCACACTGAAGGCTCTTCCCCTGGTGACTCCAATCGGACAATAGGTCTATGTGGAACCACCAGGAGCATGCCCTGGGATGACCTCAGTGACTGGGCAGGTTGATAGGGGAGAAGGCTCTCTCTCAGGTATCTTGGTCCTAAGTTGTTTAGGGCTTTGTACTCTAGTGCAAGATCCTTAAAACCTGGCCCGGTAGCGAATACTCTCCTGCCTGTAGTGGCCTTACAAAAAAGCTAAGTGAGCACTTACTAGCAGGCCAAACACCACGGTGGCAAAGAACCCTCCAATGAAGCCTTCCCAGGTCTTCTTTGGGGAGAGCTGCAGATACAGAAATGGGAAAGATGGTTAAAAAGCCAGTTGTGAAAGGAGTTAGAGAGACCAGGAAGTGCGAAAGAAACGCCAAAAATAAACCATCAATCGGAATCTTGCCCAGCAGCCATCTTCTCAGCTGGTTGTATGGTCGGGTGCCTCAGCATCCTAAGTCGATGCCAAAAACCGCATTTCTGAGAGCTTCCAATGATCTCGGGGCTTGAACAAACCTTAATGAGCGGGGTGCGTCCAAAGAAGAACCCAAACATGTAGGCCATGATGTCATTGCAGATGACACAGGAAATCGGGACGATAAACCTAGATAGCAATAGGGACAGAAATCAGGGAAACTGCTTGTAGGAGCTGTTTGGATTTAGAAAGAGAAACATACTAGACCATCGTTCCCCAACCTGGTGGCCTCCAGCTGCATTGGACTACAACTCCCATCATTTCCAATCAGCGTGGTCAAAGGCCATGTTGGCTGGGAATGATGGGAGTTTTAGTATTACATTTAAACCCCACCTTTTTTCCTCTTGCAAGGAACCAAAGGTGGCTTACATAGCCCTCCTCGTCGTCCGTTTATCCTCACAACAACCCTGCGAGGTAGGTTAAGTTGAGAGTCAGTGATTGGCCCAAAGTCACCCAGTGAGCTTCATGGCCAGGTGGGGACTAGAACCTGGATTTCTTGAGTCCCAGTCCAACACTTTAACCACTATACCACACTGGGAGTTGCAATCCAATGTATCTGGAGGCCACCAAGTTGGGGAAGACCGTGCTAGTTTATATGGCCCCTCCATGCATGGCAGCCACAGTTGCAACTGAAATTTGAGATCTGCTTATCAGCACTGAGCTGCATTGCTCATTTACACACAGGGCTTCGATCCTCTGACTTATGTCACTTGCACCAATAGATATCGGAAAGAGATGCCATTTCAGCTGGGAAAACTTCCATTTCCAATTGGGCTCTCAGAATGAAAACAACAACATTAAACTGAGACCAGAGCTCCATTTGAACCAGCAATCGCAAATCAATTCCGGTAAGCAGATCTCTTGGCTTTCAAAAACCACAAGAATGACTGAAAAGCATGGATTATTCTGCCCATTAATTGCTTTCAGAACATCAAGACATGAGCTGCCAAAACTGAGTTCGAGATCAAGGGACATTCTTATTCAACAAGATTTTTTTTAAAAAAATCTGTGTTTACTGTGGTATTCAAATTTAAGGGATTTACTCACATTGTCCCACTAAGGAAAACATCTAGAAAATGCCTTCAGCAGTTCTAGATGGAAGGTACATGCAAATCCTGTATATTTCATGCCGCTGTATCAATGGAAAAAGAGCTACAGGGGATATCCTACTTTCTTTATTCGGGGCCAAACTAAAGGTTGCAGTCCTGAAGAAAATCCCTTTTCCAAAGCTGCTCTTTGCGCATTGAGAGGTGCATCCTTAGCAACAATAGGCGATTTCCCCCCAACACAAATACCAGCTTCAGAAGAGAGATTTTCCTTAAGATGGCAGCAGGGACAGAAAGAGTTAAAAAAGAAAGAAAAGCAAAACCCTTCCCCCTACACAGATGCCCAAACCCTGATAATAATCAGACCTGTCCCATCACTGGTGTTATTCACATTTAATATCAGATCCAGGTTGGCTGGCCGTTGCTATGTCCCTGCTAGTCTATGGAAAATTCCTTCCTCCTCTGCTTATAGGGTCAGATTTGCAAGATACTGATTTAATTTAGGAAAATAAAAATACAATTCTTGTTTTCAAAAGAGCAGAGGGAGCTAATGCAAGGTAGTTTGACAACCGGGTGACAGATACCTCCCTGTATAAATGAAACTGCAACAGGCTGAATTTAATGTGCGAAATCAGTCCTTATCCAGACCGATGAATTTCTACATGATGTAAAGATACAAATCAGCTGAAAAGCCAAAACCTTGAAGTATTTTGTGCTGGTGTCATTTGACTGATGGTTAATTTTGTTATTAAATAACAAAATAACAATAAAAACAGAGATTGGTCAACTTCCAACTGTAGGGGTAATGCATGCAATGGCTGTTAGGACAGATGAGACAATGGACAGATGTGTACAGAGGTGCAGAGAGAAAGGTTTCTGCCAGGATGTCTCCTAAATGTCATATTGCACTTTTAGTAATATTACTCCATCAAGCAGCTCACCATTAGTATTGGAGGGGGTACGTGAAATATATTGGTCTAAAAACTGATTTAAAGGTTCAAATTTCCCGGGTAAAGCAAAAATGTTGATTTTGATGGGATTAAGATTTTTTAAAAGTGCTCAACCTCCCTGCTCTCTCCTGCCGTGTGTAGATATTAATCAGTGGCTTTATTTGAGGCTTGTTCAGTTTGCACCGATTCATTAATTGGAGAAGGATTCGTGAAAGGAAACTCAGGAAATCTTTTGTTTGTACATTCCTGCCTGCGAACGGATTACTTCACAGGGAATGAAAATGTATTAGAGCTGGCTTTATAACTCAAATTCCTCGCCACAAAATCAACCTGAAAAAGGCTTCTGTCAGGGTTGGTGAAATGTATACACCCACACGAAGAGAATGAGAAATGTCTTGAAAATATAGGGCAACCATTACACTTGAATTGTTTCTCTTGTCTCTGAGGTAGATCGGTACCTCATAAAGGGAGCTCCTTTTCAGGGACAGATGGCTCAGGACTCATACTAGGTGTGTGACAGACAGAAATTCAAGAGGTGCAGCTTTACCCATAGGCATACGAGTGTGGAAGCAGTTCCTGTGTATATTCTGACTGCACGTCTGCTGCATGACACCCTGCTCCAGGTAGTCCCACTCAAAAGGGAACGTTGGCAGGGGCTGGCTCCATACCCATATGCTAAGTAAAGCTACCCCTATTTAACGTCTGCCTGTTGTGCAGGAGGATGGTCAAAGCCAAACAGCCGCAGAAAAACCTAGCAGTTTTGAGGTAAAAATACTTCACAGCTCTCTCAGTTTGAGGGCATATTTCACAGCTCTCTCAGCTATTTCCAGGGTCAAAGAGAAAAAGGATGGGAGGTATTTAGCAGCCCTGTTCTGTCTGGATTTAGTTGGAGCAAGACCCTGTGTCCCGAAAGCGTTTTAGTTTTCTGAACAATTGTTAGTTTCGTACAAACGCTGATAATGTAAGGACTACTTTGAATACATGAGAAAAGCAGCCCCAACTGGCTATTCCCTACTTAAATTCAGAACTGTTGTCATCTGGACTGCATGACACCCAAGGGCATTTTCAGACAGGAAGTTTAAGTCACCTCTCACGCTCCCTTAACATCAGAATCGGGCTGCTGTGCATGTGGAAGAGGGTATGGAGCAAAGACATTTGTATTGCAAAAGAGCATTCTTGCCAGTGGCATGGCACACCAGACCAAAGCAAGAGCCAGGCTTTAACTCTTATGTGGGAAAAGGCAAATTTGCTTTTGGTTGAACCAAAAGGAACAACAGCTGGAATTGTTTAGCTTGGGAAAAAGGAGGCTAAGGGGAGACGTGATAGAGGGGTACAAAATCATGCCTAGTGTGGAGAATGTGGGTAGGGAGACATTTTTCTCCCTCTCTCAAACTACTAGAACCCAATGGGGTCCTCCCATGAAGCTGATTGGTGGGAGATTCAGGACAGATAAAAGGACGTTCTTCACACAGCGCATAGTGAAATTATGGAATTCGCTACCACAAGATGTAGTGATGGACACCAATTTGGATGGCTTTCAAAGGGGGTTGGACAAATTCCTGGAGAAGTCTAAAAATGGCTACTAGCCCTGATGGCTATGTGTTACCTCTAGTATCTGAGGCAGTAAGCCTGTGTGCACCAGTTGCTGGGGAACATGGGTGGGAGGGTGCTGTTGCACCGTGTCCTGCTTTGTTAGTCCCTGGTCGACAGCTGGTTGGCCACTGTGTGAACAGAGTGCTGGACTAGGTGGACCCTCAGTCTGATCCAGCATGGCACTTCTTATGTTCTTAACTACTGCTCAAGACCCCTTGAATAGCTGCTGTCTCCTGTTTAGTAAGAGCACACTAATTCAGACATAGCAAAGGAGTCTAAAGGCAGCATGTATATTTTAGCGAAGACTTTTCCTCTTGCTTTCCTGAGCCAGAAATCTCTCTAGAGATCTCATCATGGTGATCCCAGGAGATGCCCCCACACTGCTCTAATGGTCCATTATTTCATACTTCCAGTAAGGCTGTTCAATTGCAGTTCCATGCAAAAGGCCCCGTCCACCCCTGCTACACTCTTCTTCCTCAAGGTCTCCACGGAGGCCCATTCTATACAGCAGAGGTCTAGAAAAGTTTGTAAGCAGCACCGACTCACCAGATCATTCCTTCAAACAGGTTGTGAATGATGAGGTGCGACTGGGTAACAACTATTAGCAAAGTCACATGGGTCCAGCCAAACTAGAAAGAGAGAACATGCAGTCCAGTTTGCAGGGGGAAACGTTTCTCAAAAACAAGCCAAAATGCTGATCAAGAATTCATATGAGAGAGAAAGAAATAAAGAGAGGGAGAGAGAGAGAGAGAGAGAGAGAGCACACTCTGGAGAATTTGGTACCCCACATTCCAAAGGGATGGGCATAGCACTAGCAAAAAGCCTTTGTCTCTCATTTGGAATCAAGAGATCCCTTTCCAGACATACAAGAGACCTACGGTCCATGTCTCTTTTGCAGCAGGATCAGAAATGGGCTGGACCAAACTGTCAACTCAGCACTCAATTCGCCAACGCAGGCCGGATCTAAATATGTCAAAAAGTTTGTAACTTCATAGGGTCCTGGTCAGCAGTTCAGTTTTAACAGAGGCCACTGAGCAAAAGCAACCCTCTTCCCTTCCCTGTGTGGACAGCAACTGAGGGTCCAAGAGAGCCCTTCCTTTAGGCACCTCTGCCGCTCTCTGTGTCTTTGGCCCTGCCAAAGCCATAAAAGAACAGAGGATGTAGCCATTGGCTTTCGTCAACGCAGTGTGAAAACTCCACTCAACGGTTGAGTTTTTAGGGAGTACCCCCCGCACATCAGGTTCTAACTCCACCGTTGTGTGACTGTGGGCTACCGTAGAGTTGAGTAAAATCCATCGCAATGTTTGATTGACAGTTCCTCTGCCCTTTCTCCTCCCCAGGTCCTCCCGATGGTATCCCATCAGCCATTGCTGCAAAAAACAATCCCAGTGGCTCTTGTAGAGTGGCACTCTCTCTTTTCGCCACTCTTGCCAGGGAACTCTGTAGCCAGTGGGAAAAGTCAACTCAATCTAATGGAAAACTCCACGGAGCCCACCACACAACACGCAACACAATGGTTGTGCAGGAACTCACCTCTGCACAGTGTGGATATTCTGCATGGAGTGTTTTCCCAAAAAAAACCTCCACCATTGCATGGAGTTTTTCTGCCAGACCACACATTTCTCAACGGTGGTGGAAAAACTCCACTGTGGAGTTCTAAAACCACAGTTGTAAAATGTGTTGTCTGAACTGAGCCATTCAGTTGCTGGCGGAGACCAAGTGATCTGAACATATAACACCAATTCTGTACCAGCTGGCACTGGTTGCCAGTGTGCATCCTAGAACAATTCAAATATTACTGGTTGCAAACTTTAAGGCCCTAAATCAGGGGTGGGGAACCTGTGGCCTTCCAGATGTTGATGAACTCCAATTCCCATCAGTCCCAGCTAGCACAGCCAATCAGGGATGATGGAAGCAGGTGGTTCCCCACTCCTGCCCCCAAAGGTTCAGAGACAGGTTATTTGAAGAGCTGCCGACACTTATGAGAGTCTGCTCAGCCCATTGGATCAGGGCTTGGAGGCCCTGCTCTTGGGCTGGCCAGTAAAGTCCATCAGGTTGGTAGACACAAGAGACAGGGGCTTTTCAGTGACAGCCTTATTACCATGGAACTCCCTCCCACAGGAAGTGTGCTTGGCTCCCTTGTTGTCTGAATTTAAATAGGTTCTAAACACTAAATGAAACACTGTCAAAGATATTTAGGGTATTTAGATTGCCAGAACTTGTGGGTCTCCCGACTTCCACACACATTAAGCCATAACTGAATACAAAGGAAATACAGGAAGGTTTTAAGGCTTGTGATTTTCTAAACCAAGATGTAAATAGCCTGTTAATTTCTATCTCTCCCTCCCTCCCTCCCTCTCTCTCTCTCCACTTCGTGAGCTATTAACTCTGAAAGCACAAAATCCATTAACTTAAACTTACCATGTAAAATTGGAGTCGATAATGTTTTTTGACCAGACTCAAAACAAACATGCAGAAGCCTGCAGAGGGAGAAATTGGGGGGGGGGGGGGATTAAATAACAGAAATACCTTCCTTATTCTCTGCTCACCCACATCTAAGTTTCATGGAGTTCCATTAGCACTCTTGCTTCAGAGAAGCCAACACCTCCATGGGATCCAGCAGACATCATGAGAGCCACGGTGCTCCTACCCACCCCATTCATTAAACTGCCGAGGTAGTATCGCAAGCAAGGGTTCTACCCTTAAAGGCAGCCTTAAAATTTTAACAGATATGTAAAATTGATTGATTGATTGTATTTTTATACCGCCCAATAGCCAAAGCTCTCTGGGCGGTTTACAAAAATTAAAACCATAAAAATCATTCAAAATGAAAAACAACAGTATAAAAACGTAGCACAAAAACACAATGTAAGAACACAAGCAGGATAAAACCAAGCAGGAGTACAGATTTAAAATACAAATTTAAAACAGGAAACTTAAAAATTCGACTGATAACCTGCTAAAATACAAAGAAAATGAAAAGGTCTTCACCTGGCGTCTAAGAGAGTATAATGTAGGTGCCAGGCAAAGCTCTCTAGGGAGCTCATTCCACAGCAGGGTTGCCACAGCAGAGAAGGCCCTCCTCCTGGTAGCCACCTGTCTCACTTCCTTTGGCAGGGGATCACGGAGAAGGACCCCTGATGATGATCTTAGGGTCCGGGCAGGTCCATATGGGAGGAGGCGTTCCTTCAGATAACCTGGTCCCAAGCCGTTTAGGGCTTTGAGTGTTTATACCGGCACTTTGAATCGGGCCCAGACCGAAACCGTGCTGATGTCCCATCACCTCTCAACCAAAACAGGGGACCACCATCAAAATCATCGTTCTGGGGCCATGTTTCCCCTTCCTCTCCCTTGTGATGTGTAGGTAAGGTGGGGATGGACAAGCTTACTGACCCCAAGGCCTGATTCGGGCACTGCCAGGGACGCACCCACACACCTGGAATTGGAAGGGGATGGAAGGGTTTCCCTTGCTAGTGCTAGTCAGGGAACCCCTTTCCTTATCTCCGAGAAAAGAAAGGGGCTGCTTCTCTTGCTAGTGCAAGCAAGGGAAACATGGGGCAACTGTTGCCATGTGGGAGGGGAGGGGTCTGACAAGACTGCCAGATATAGCTCGGTGGGCTGCACGCGGCCCACGAGCCACCCTTTTTTGCACCCCTGAGTTAAGTGAAGTGCAGGATGCGCGTTCATTGGGTCATGCATTTCACCAGTCCTACTCCATAAAAATAGCAGGCACGCGGAGATGATGAGCAGGGCAACTTTAGGCTAGATGGTTTTAAAATGGGTTTAGGCAAATTCACAGAGGAGGGGGGGGCTTCCGTGAATTGCTCTAATCCATCGAGGGGAAGGTAGTAAGAACCACCTCCCTTTCTGGAGGTGCCGAGACTTTTCTAAGACCTTTTCTCGGGCAATTCAGCGGCAGTACCAGGAGTGCGCTAGACCCTCCCTCACCTTCATGTCCCCAGTGGCCCTGATGCCGCCGCCACTACTTTATGGCCGCGTTGCAAGCCTTCTGTTTTGGGATGCAGGGCATCCACTGCATCTTTGCAAAGGTGACTTGTGATCCAGCCAAGGAACGAGAAGGACACTTTTCCATTCCTGGACTGGGGATCTTAAGGATGCAAGGTGTGGGGGTTGCAGAGGAAGGCAATACACGCCTCTCCTTCTCTCGTGGAAAGCAACGGTCCTGGACATGCTTTAGAAATGCTTCCACCCTTGCCCCAAACCACAGTTCCTGCATGAGTTCTAGTGCAGGTAGAACGTTGTCATCACCTTCAAGGCATTTACATCCTGACGTCTCTTTGCTTGCTTAGGACAGTCCCAGAAGCCGCCTTCACCTGTGCAATTGCCTCGCCATCTTGGCCTACCTTCCAACATATTTTGCCAAACACAGGGCAGAACTAAAATTAAGCGGGAGCAGGACTAGAAGGCCCACAACTCTCTGAAAACGTGGTACCCAATGAGAAAAGGGCCCTCGTGCAGAGACAGCTCCATCTTGCCTTTTGGAATTCGAGGAGCAAGTTACAACGCTCTGGGAATCCCAAGCAATCCGTTCCAAGCCCCATAATGCCTGAATTGGAGAACACTTCTCCGCTTACCTGTTAAATAGAGGGCAAAAGAAATGAAGCGGTGGTATTTGCTAAGTATCCTCAATGGCTCCTCCCTCTGGACCAGCGTGAAAAAATAATCTGTTACTGTCTCGCCATAGAAGAAGTAGTTCACACAGAGCAAGAAATACCTAAAAAAGAGACACATCCAGCCTGGAGTGAAATGCTGACCCAGGAAGAGAGGCAGCTGGAAGGGTGTATATAAGCCCTCAGTATCCCCCCAGGCCTTTACTTGGTTACAAGAGAGAAAACAAAGCCAGAAGCCTTGATATACCTGCTCTGTATGTAGGCCTCTGTATGTAGTTTGGTTCTTGCAAGTGAACTGCATGATGGGATTGGAATAATGTATGTGCTGTAACGCTAAAACTGTTATATCAGCAGGGAAATGCTTGATTAGAATTTCTGTCAAGACCGCTTGATATAGTAGAAGACAAATAAGCTAGCCTGATAAGGAAGACTGACCATCCAGGTCAATCTGACATTGCCAAAAGAGTTATGGGCCATCTGTTGATAAGGTATAATGAAGAAGTTTTCTTTGATCTGTCTTTGTTTTGCTTTAGAACTTTGCTAACTGCTAATTGGTTAAGATGCTACTAGGTATAAATATACCTGCTTTTCACTCTGCCAGTTGAGAAATTCTTTGTCTGTAAGACTTTCTCTATACAGCTGTATTACGCTCAATAAAACAGAGTTGCATTACAACCAAAGTGGATTTTCATCTTTGACACCAGCTCCCAGAGATCTTTTGCTCCAGCTCCTCACTGATGGGCAGGTAGCAACTCTGAGAGCACCTCACTGATGTTAACATTCTTGTTGGTATATGAGCCCAAAGGGGCCCATGAGTAGCAGTAGCAGCTGGTGCTCCAGGGATGGTGTGGAGATGCACTTCCTGTTACCAGACTTTCCAGTTGCTCCTCCCACCCAATGAGAGAATAATTTTTCCTCTTTGGGAAGTCAGGTTTGAGGAGCATCTGGGCTCAGAAACCCTTCTGCCTTCAAAATTTACAAAATGGAGTCTAGGAAAGGGCAGGTGATTGCTCCTTGTTAGACACCAAAGAGTCACCAGTTGCTGGAATGAAACACTGTGCTTTCTCCAGCCCGCCAGGTATGTTGCGCTACAACCCCCATCACAGCCAGCTGGATGGGAGATGATGGGAGTTGTTGTCCAACACATCTGGAGGGTGCCAGGGTTGGAGAAGTCTGGCATAGAGAACGGTTGAAAGGAGGCTGCTGGGGGGAGCCATTAGGAGGCTGCTGAGGTTGGTGGTGCCCAACGCCTCTTGCTCCTGGTGGGGAAGGTGGCTTGTGACCTTTATTTCCATCACGGTGGGGTGCAAAGGAGGGAGAGGATGAGACTCTGAGCTTGGAATGGCGTAAACTTTGGCTGTTACTGGAAAGACCTCCATAAAGATACCTTCTAGGAAAACGTAAGGTAAAGACTCCCCTTGAAGTTTATCAACACAGCACAAGATCGGGCTCCCCTTACCAACTGAGCGTTCTGAACCAGGGCAGCTCGTAGGAATGGTAAACGTTGTAGCCAATCATGATGATCTCCTGGAAACACTTGATCTGTACGCACATCACCTGCAAGGCACAGGGAGTTCGTGTTACGCAATTTCTAGCATGCTTTACAAAAACAAGAATCTGCACAATGCTTTCAAGGGCTCCACATGCACCCTTTTGCCGCAATCTTCACAACAGTAATGTAGATAGGAACGGGCAATAGTAATAACAGGCATTATTATTCCCATATGGGGGGCACTTTGGCTGAGATACGGGAGCTCATCGAAGGCGAGTTCACAGCAGAGATGAGCACCAAAGCACTCTTAGCCACAACGTCATTGCGAAGGTAAAAGCCACCCTCATAACCACCATGCAACTCAGAAAATCACCCCCATCATATTTTAGTTTAGAATCAAGACTGAGAAACTACAGATTTCCCCTTCCCATGACTCGCTGGGATTGGAATTCATGTCTGGTGCTGTTCGGATGCGTCGGACTGCAACGTTCATCATTCATGGCCATTGGCCGTACTGGCTGGGAGTGATGGGAGTTGCAATCCAACACATCTGGAGGGCAGCAGGTTGGGACCGGCCTAGCCCACATCTGCCGCTCTATCCAATGAGACATGAAGGCCGCCCTTTACATAGTTCCAGTGCAGGCGAAGGCGTATCCAAAACAGGGGTCAGAGGTTTATAGCCCATCATACTCCATGGCTGCAGGGCATACCAGACATGCCGTTAGAACAACCTTGTGAAAAAGTTACTAGCCCACAGGATGCATTTTAAGAGCCTGCTTGAGTGTATGTCCCTTTGATAGTCATCTGTTGCGTCCTGATAGCCAGGGACAGCATCTTCCAGTAGACAACACATTGTTGACAGAGGTTGTACAAAGCAAGGGACGGTGAAATTTATCTATTATTTATATATAATAATATATAAATAATATAATGGAGCCAGGACTCTCAAGGGACTCAGCCCCAGCACCTTTTTTTTATTCGTAGGGACGGTAACGTCATCTGCCATTCCTCAGAGTTCCCTCCTCCCTCTGAGCACAGCTGCAATTCTCACAGCAGTTGGGGGGTGGGAAGCGAATTTCCCTAGCAACTATTTATCATGCCTTGTCGTCATGTAAAGGATTTGGACGACGGCTTGGTCTCGAATGGGCAATTAAGACCTATTAGCTTTAGGAGCGACGTGTTCCTGGCGGAGACGAAAAGTGCTAGAATTGTTTCGTTGATACGAATCGCCACGGCCGCCTGCAATTTTGGACTCTCCTTGGAGACGGGGCTACGAGGACCATCATGCTGAGTGACATCGCTTCAGGAGAGGCTGAGAGAGAAGGGCAAGAACTTACAATCATCATCAACACCATCGGCCCCAGGTAAATGATGATGAAGAAGAAGACAATCATCGCCAGAGTCAGGATGCCTCTCACCCACCAGTTCTTCCACCTGCAGCAAAAAGGTGAACATGTCAAAAGACAGGCAAGGAGACAGTATGGCAAGCAATGAGTGGAATCCCCACCCCACCTAGTCTATGCCAGAAATAATTTGAGACATCGGACGGTATGCTGAATCAAACACCCCCACCCACAGGGTTTGAGCAGCGTAATCCAGGCCCCGAATTAGTTCTAGTGTGGAACATGGAGGTTGGAGCAATTCCCAGCACCATCAATAGAAGAGATGCGAAGGACCAGACCAACGGCCTCTCTTGTCCACCATTCTGTTCCCACCGTGGTCAAATGTCATCCCCCAAGAGAAGCCCCCAAGCGGGATGCAATGCCAACAGCAGCCTCCTGCTCATATGGTCAGGATTCCAAGCCCTCTCACCAAAATGGGAGGCGACAGAGATTTGCTGTGCGATACGTGGGCCCGATTCAAAGTGCCGGTATTAAAGTTCAAAGCCCTAAACAGCTTGGGGCCAGGTTATCTGAAGGAACGCCTCCTCCCATATGGACCTGCCTGGACCCTAAGACCATCCTCAGGGGTCCTTCTCCGTGAGCCCCTGCCAAAGGAAGTGAGGCAGGTGGCTACCAGGAGGAGGGCCTTCTCTGCTGTGGCACCCCGGCTGTGGAACGAGCTCCCTAGAGAGGTTCGCCTGGCATCTACATTATACTCCTTTAGACGCCAGGTGAAGACCTTTTCATTTTCTCGGTTTATCAGTTTAATTTTTAAGTTTCCTGTTTCAAATTTGTATTTTAAACCTGCATCAATTTCTGCATCGCTGCTTGATTTTATCCTGCTTGTGCGCTTATATTGTATTTTTAGGCTACGTTTTTATACTCTTGTTGTTTTATATTTTGAATAGTTGTCATGGTTTTTATTTTTGCAAACCGCCCAGAGAGCTTCGGCTATTGGGCGGTATAAAAATGCAATAAATAAATACATAAAAATATACAGTAAAAACGCCTCTTCATACCTGAAGGGAGCGTGAAGGCTAGGAGCCATCCTCTAAGCTGAATTAGGCAAACAAAGCAAGGCAGGTTGCCTATCAACTAAACGGATGGTTTCCTGCTGTGCCCAACAGGCTTTCATTGGACTCCGCGTTCAGGGAGGCTCCTTTTGACTCAACTTCTGACGTGCAGCTAGTCTGGCGGACTGCCCCCCCACCTCCTCTCAACTCTGCCTGCTTGACCCTGCGGTGGACTCTGGGATGCCAATTCCGGTGCTCCCTCCCCCTCTGACAAAGACCGAGTTCCCAAGGATGGGGGGGGGAGACTGTCCCTGAACCTGGGCCTCCCGTTCGACAAGCCTCTGGGAAGATTCCTCCCTGACTCCTAGAGAGCCTTGGGGAATTTCCTCCCATGCTCCCCATCTTGGCTGGGCTTCTACTAGTTCAGCCTCCGAGTCTGACTCCGCATCTGAAACCAAACCCGGGAGCCCGGGCCCCATCTTGAAACATGTTCGCCAGCAAGTAGCGTTTAGAGGCTCTTTCCTTTTTAAGCAGTTACCAGACACAAGGAAGGCTCATGGCTGTGAACATGCCTGGGATACTGCTGCATCTTCCTGCAACAGCACGTTGGGTTTACTAGAGGGCCTGCATGAGCCCTCTTCACTCCTGCTGCTGCATCCAGGTAAGTCAGGGAAAGGAACAGGGGACACAAAACAGATCTGTTTGGGCTCGGGCCTGGTATTACATGGATTGATAGACCATACCCGGAGGGTCCAATGCACGAACCCCTCCATTTTCAGGTCTTGTCCCTCACTTATCGTCCTGAGAGCTTGCCAGGAAAAACAAGAGCTACGTGGAAGACATTTACATTTCAGCAACCCTTTCCTTTGCGGTAGATCAGCTTCCTAATAGGTTTCAAAGTTTTGCCACACTTTTAGCAAGGGTGAGACACAATTGCTATTTCTAGCACCGGCTGCTTCTTGAGAGAACACAGCTCATATCCCTGAGGGTCCGTTTGCAGAAGGTCATGCTCCAAACGCTGCTGGAGAAACGAAGGACTGGAGAACGTCAGGCTGAGAACCCTTTGGGAACAGCAACAGATACAGTTTTGAAATGGCAGCAACCTGCCTCAGAGGCACAGGAGACTTGGGCGACATAAGTAATGTTAAAACACATATCCTAGAAATGAAAACCGACATGAAGGGCATGCAATGCCAAGTCACTAACTCAGGAATGGAGACCTACTAGAAGATCTCTGGGTGATTTGCTGTACACCAGGAAGGGGTTCTGACTTCCAGTTGTTTTAACAAGTATTAAAAAAAACACCCCACCCTAAAAATGAGTCTGGCCTTAATCAAACTGGGCGGGGTCAGATTACTTCCAAGCAATATTTGTTTGTGGGTGGCTCAGCCTCTCCTTTTTAGCACATGAGGGCGTCCTATGTTGCCAGATTAGGACCAAACAGGGAGGATACCTGAAATAAAATGGAGGGAAGTTGGTGCCCACATTTAAAAAGAAAAGAAAGAAAAAGAGGTCTGTTGGTTACAATTCTACCATCACCATCTAGTTGCCTGATTCTCTGCAAAACGATACAACGATTTGATCACAGCTGGGCAATTTGTGCCTCTCTAGATGTTTTGGCCTACAACTCCCATGACCCCTTACCATGGGCTGTACTGGTTACGGCTGATGGGACTGTTAGGCCAAAACATCTGGAAAGCCACAAGCTGCCCATCCCTAAATTAAATACACAGCTACCTAAACTACCTGCCGGTTTCTTGGAAACTAACACAGGGTCAGCACAAATGGATTTTCAGAGCCCTTATGACAGCTGAAAGACTCATGCTATCATATTGGAAGGATAAATGCTCACCTCCCATAATGCAACGGATTGAGGACTTAATAACCTTATTAACATTTGAACGGGGGATATACAGGCGCGACTTGCGAATGGATAAATATATGGCTATATGGTCTGATGTTTTTGAAACAAAAAGAGAGCGAAGCTCTGGTGCTAAGTAAAAATATATTTTTCTTTATTCCTTATATACTCTCTGTATGCTCGACGCGTTTCGGTGATGAAACCTTCGTCAGGAGCTGGAGCACTTCTTTACAAATTGTTTTCTTAACAGAGAACGGTTTGAAGTTTTTACACATAAGCCGTCCCGATGGGCTCATTCGTCTCAAGATTCTAAGCTTGTTTTTGAAGCCTATGTATAATTCCCCCCCCCCCCCGTTTTTTAACTTTTGAAGAAAATGATGATATTGCTGTATATGCAATGTGTTTTTTATATTTTTTCACGATTTGTTTTTATTGCTCTATTTCTTTGATCTTCACAATAAGATCAAAAAACAAAAAAAACACACAACATAGTTCACCAACAGGAGGAAGAAATGCAGATGCTCAAGAGCCTTTTGAGGGATGCCAGCACTACCTGGAGGACAGATTGGAGAGCGCCCGGTTAAGAACCTCCGGGGTGTCATCCACCGGGGCTGCTGGGGCGACCTCCGACTTGCATTCACTGTCAGATGCAGTATCTCCATCCAACTTGTTTTCCAACTCTGATTCCTGCATGGCAAGAGAGACAGGGATTTACTTAAAGTAGCAGGGCGTGTATGTGTGTGTGTCAGCTTTAGTTCTGAAAAATAAATAAATCTACAACTGCTCCAAGGAGGAGGGGATTCACACAGGAGGAAGGAAAGGGAGAGACCGTCTTCTCCCAGATGAGCCTGCCCCCCGTGCTCTGAGATCTTCCGGGGAGGCCTTTCTCTCAGTCCCACCAACATCCCAGGCACGCCTGATGGGTACGTGGCAGAGGGCCTTCTCGGTGGCTGCTCCAAGGTTCTGGAACTCCCTTCCTAAGGAAGCCAGGCTGGCTCCCTCTGTGCTGTACTTCCGGAGGCAGGCAAAAACTTTTTTATTCCAGCTGGCTTTTTAAAATACTCTGGACCTATGTTAATGTATGGTTTTGTTTTGTTTTTAAAATTTGTTACTGTTTTTAAATTTGTTTAAATATTTTTAATTTTACTGTAGGTTTAATTCTATTTTAATTTTTGCAAACTTATATTTGTATGTTTTAATTATACATGTTTTAACTTTGTAAACCGCCTTGAGTCCCAGCCCTGGGAAAAAGGCGGGATATAAATAAATAAATAAATAATAAATGCGCCAGCCCGCAGCGCCAACCCAGCCACAGTTATTATTATTTATTATTTATTGCACTTAAATACCGCCCCATAGCCAAAGCTCTCTGGGCGGTTTACAAAGATTCAAAACATTGAACATTAAAAACCGATATACAAAATTTAAAAAGCATAAAGACAGAGTACAGATACGATATCAATTTAAAACAACTAGACTGGGTCAAAAAGACAAAAAAAAACCCTCCAAAAAAAAGTTAAGACTAGCAGGGATGTTTTTCTTGCACTGCGCCATCAACAAGCAACGGGGAGGAAGCAGCAGCTGTTGGCTTTGCAAATTTTCCAACTCCATTACCCAAATGCATTCACGTCACAACACTCTGCCAAGGAAGAGGTTCAGAGCAATGATGGGGAAGGGTCCCAGCTAGCGACAGTGCCGATGTACAAGTATTCATCCCATTTATTAAAACTCAAAGGACTCCTCAGTATAGCCAAAGAGAGAGAGAAGATGCAAAGGTTGCCTTAAAAGGTTTAAGTGTTGTAATGGCAGGAGCCAACAGATCTAGCTTGGCCGAGGGCAGCCAAATTCCCAGGACAGTATTTATAGTCGTTTCTATTGTCTGAGGGGGGGGGGGGACATTTCCTGAGATGAACCAACAGTAGAAAGGAAATGCTGTGCTGCGCATGCGCCACCCGCAACCCCCATATCAGCACATGCAAGGCTGCAGCCGGTCTTCAATGCGTATGCCCGACCACTATCTCGGGAGTCAAGGTTGTTGCTTTTTCCACCTATTTAGCTACTTTTCTACTTTAAAAGTACTCACGGTGGCACACAATGCAAAATAAATAAATAAGATTTAGGCTGCAATAGAAAGCAAAACAGAAAGCAAAGAACGTCAATAGTTTTTTTTCTTTCAGGAATTGAAAACAAAAATCAACATGTAATTTGCAACCTAGAATAACAATCCAAGTGTCGCCAGAATTGGGGACAAGCCAGAGTTCCTGTTTTGCACAGCATGGCAAATAACCTGGTGACAAAGCATCCCTGGGTTGTTTAGTTGCGTCCACTCACAGTATGCAGCGTGCAGCAAAAACCCCAAACCCAGGATATTTTCTTCCCTGCTCCCTGAGTGAGCTGTGACATAGGGGCCGTGCATGGCTTCTATGTCACAGCTCAGGGAGCAGGGAAGAAAACCTGGAAAATACTGTTCATCCACTGCAACCCTCCCAGGTTCAGCCTAGCCCATCCAGGTCTTCCTGAGTCGTAAGAGAACTGGAAGAGCAAATAACTCCAGGCAACCACTTCGTTCAGAAGAAGAAAAACAGCTTGGGGCCAAATTATCTGAAGGAACGCCTCCTCCCATATGGACCTGCCCGGACCCTAAGATCATCCTTGGGGGTCCTTCTCCATGAGCCCCTGTCAAAGGAAGTGAGGCAGGTGGCTACCAGGAGGAGGGCCTTCTCTGCTGTGGCACCACTGCTGTGGAATGAGCTCCCTAGAGAGGTCCGCCTGGCACCTACATTATACTCCTTTAGACACCAGGTGAAGACCTTTTTATTTTCTCTGTATTTTCACAGTTTATCAGTTTAGTTTTTAACTTTGCTGTTTAAAATTTGTATGTTAAATCTGTATTAATTTCTGCACTTCTGCTTGGTTTCATTCTGCTTCTGCTCTTATGTTGTATTTTTATGCTACGTTTTTATACCGTTGTTGTTTTATATTTCGAATGGTTTTTATGGTTTTAATTTTTGTAAACCGCCCAGAGAGCTTCGGCTATTGGGTGGTATAGAAATGCAATAAATAAATAGATAAATCTTACCAGGCCAGATTGCCTAGGGCTTCTGAACTCTTACATCTGCTGAATCGTCTTGCTTGTACGTTTTGGCTGAGATTCAAAGATCAACGTGGGCTTGTGGAAGAGGCTTGCACAGGCCTAAATTAAATTTCCCCTTTTTCTTTGAATAAACTGATGTCTCCCCCCACCCCCACCCCATTTTGCCACATCACACACTGCATTTGTCATCCCCTCCTCTGTGTGACAACCTTTCAAGTATTTGAAGAGTGCTATCAGGTCTAGAAAGTAAGGTCCACTGTATTCAAAGGATTTACTCCCTAGTAAGTGTGCTCAGGCTTGCTGCCATGCAGCACAACCCTACATATGTGTGCTCACACTTACGGGGCCACTGAGCTCAATAGGACTTACTCCCACTTACGGGGCCACTGAGCTCAATAGGACTTACTCCCAGGTAAGTGTGTAGAGGAATTCTGTCTCGGCCTCTGAGCTTTGCACCAAGAACTTTTTGCCAAGCCAAAAACAACTGATTGCTGTGTTCAGCATAGGCTACCTTGCAGCTTTTTTGAGAAGATGAACTGGGGGAGTGGGAAAAAAGACCCCAAACTTGCCATTCTGAGTTCCTTGGTGGAAGATACAAAAAGTGCTAAATAAAACCATGCACCACAAGTGCGGAGCAATCCCAAGTGGAGCTGGAGAGGATCGACTACCACAGGTTTACACCAGGGAGGATCTACCAGCTCATGTCAGCCAGTGTGGGAGGCACGGGATACCATCTCTGGAGCCCCTATGCGTGCATGCCGCCCCATACCAGTGGATTTTCTCTGGTGGAGCTTTTTCCAGGTGCAGCAGGATCCTCTGTTGGCAGCAATGTTCTCACCCCCACGCCAGGGGAAGCGCTACCCCTCCACCATATCCTAACTCCCTACAGCACACAATATTAGGTTACAATTGCACTGTAAATTTGGGAGTTAAAAGGGCTGCATATAGGCCCTGAGAATTTCATTGAAGGGCAGGGTATGAACCCCTAAAATAAAATAAATTAATCAGGGCCCACTTGTTCAGATTACATGCAAAGGGTGGCATTTCACACCGGCAGGACGCTGAGTAAATAAAATGGTGCAGCAGGAACGAGAAACCCACCCAAAGAGGGATACAGCGGTCCAAGCATCTTCTGGATGGATTCCTGGGCTTACCAGAGTGTTGTTAACTATACAGGAGTGTGCTTAACGTAGTGTGGGGGCAGGAGTAGCGAAGTGGAAGGAAAATGGCTGCATAATTGCCAGCCTTTCCATCCCCTCTGCAAATCACTGGTTTACGTACAGATCAGAAAGCCAAGCTAGCTGCTTGCTAGCATGCTGTGCTCTGGTCCAACCCAGAGGTTTCTATGGCAACCAAATCCCGCTCTCCCGTCCTGGCAATTCTTACACAACTGGGTTGACACACAAACATGAAGCGTTATAACCTGCACAAAAAAACCTGATCGAATACATTTGGCATACTCGCATTAGCAACCCCAAGAATTTCAAGGGGATGGAACATTTAAAATTTTGAATTAAAATTACACACACATACACCCCGAAATAGTGCTTTTGCTACAAGCCTACTAAAAGAGGAAGGTGCATAGTTCAGTGGTGGAGCAGATGCTTTGCGCACAAAAGTTTCCAGGTTCAACTCCCGGCATCTCCAGGTGGGGCTAGGAAAGAACCCTCCCTGAAACCCTGGACAGCCACTGCTGACAGTGAGTGCAGGCAATAACTGAGCCCGAGCAAATGAACCAGTATAAGGCTCCGAGATTCAGATTCAGCCCAAAACAGCATTTGCCTTTTTTGCAGCCACATCACACTGTTGGCTCATGTTCAGCTTGTGATCTACAACAAACCCAAGATCCTTCACGCTTGCCGTATTGCTGAGCCAATTATCCCCCATCTTGTAACTGCGCATTTGGTTTCTTTTTCCTAGGTTTAGAACTTGGCATTTCTCCCTATTAAATTTCATCCTGTCGTTTTCAGCCCAGCGCTCCAGCCTAGCAAGATCATTTTGAAGTTTGCTTCTGTCTTCCAGGGTATTAGCTATCCCACCCAATTTTGTGTAATTTGCAAATCTGATAAGCATTCCCTGCACCTCCTCGTCTAAGTTATTAATAAAAATGTTGAAGAGCACTGGGCCCAGGACTGAGCCCTGCGGTACCCCGCTTAAAGGGAATCTAACTACATCCTCTTCTGAATCCCCACCCATTATCCACTCAGCTGATAGAAACCTCAATTCCCAGGGGGCTCAATCAACTTAGTTTTCCCACTCACTGCAACTTAGCAAGCCTCACTTGGGTCCCCTAATCTAATTGGATGCTGCAGCTGCAGTTGAGAAAGCTAGCCAGGAAATGTACGGCATGCTTACAATGAAGCCACTTCCATGGGAAAACCAGCACCCAGGGCATCTCAGCCCCAGTGACAAAGCATTAAAACAACAAAAAGCTAAGCATGCAGGCAAGTGAAGCACCTTTGTAAGTTCAGCAACAGGGTGAGGAGGGCCGGAGGAGTCAGCTATTTCCTTCTTCCGTTAATAAAGAACTAAGCTTTTCAGGTAAATAAACCTATTAAAGAAAAATAGCTATGAAGGGGTTATCCAGTGTACTGCACTGAGTATCGCATGGAAGAGTACCTGCCCGTTGGACAGAGGTTGTGGTTATGTGCTCTGCGCAATGACTTCCTGGCTCTCAAGGAAGAAGCTTATTCCCTTGAGGCCAAGGTGATCTGGATAATAATAATAATAATAATAATAATACATAATAAAAAGTCTAAATTTTTAAACATAGAAAAATCAAAACACTGTAAACAGCTAAAAACAATTTAAATAAACAATTTAAAAGAAGCTGAGAAAGGCAGAGAGACTGGTGAACAAGGCCTTTGGGGGCCTTACGGCAGTGCCGCAATCCCTGGGTGACACTTCCTCTGCTATCACAGGGGATGAGGGTCTCAAGGGAGTAGGACCTCACCTTGAGGAAGAGGGAAACGATCCCTCAAAAGGGGCCCTTTCCTTGGGGGATGAACAAAGAGATGCCACCGAGGGGGCTTGGGGCAGTGGACAACTCAATAATTACATACATAGATAGCTGGCTTTGCAACAGGTGTGTAGTTCACATGACATTGGTCTGCTTGGGCAAAGGTTGAGGATGCCACTATTATTATTATTATTAATTACATTTATATCTGTCTTGCAAGGAACCCAATGTAGCTTGCATGGTCTTCCTCCTCCTCCTCTCCATTTTATCCTCACAACCACACTGTGAGGTAGGTTGGCCGAGAGTCAGTGATCGGCCCAAAGCCAGCCAGTGAGTTTCATGGCCGAGTGGGGAGTAGAACCTGGATCTCCCAAGTCCCAGCCCAATGTTCTTAACCATTACACCACACTGCCTCTTGACATGTTATCTGGAGAACTTAGTAAATAGCGTTGGGGTGGAGTCTGTAGTAGTGCTGCATGTCAGCTCCAGTGCTGAGGGGAAATGTAATCATGAGGTCTTGAAAGCCAAATTTAGGTTGCTAGGTAGGAGACGTAGCTTTTTCTGAAAGGCTACCTGCTCCACGTACAGGGAGAGCTAGACAGGTGAAACTGAGGAATCCCAATGTGTGGATGAGACGGTGATGCAGGGGGAGGGATTTAGATTTGTTAGGCACTGGGGAACATTTAAAGACAAGCTGGGATAGGCTGCCCTTGAACAAGGATGGAACCAGGGTGTTGGTGCTTAACATAAAAAAGGCACCATAGCAGCTCTAAATTGATTATTGACCAAGTAAAGAACACTTTTGTTTCCAGAAAATCCTAAAATTAGACCATTCTCAACAGAATACAGGTTGCCTTCAGCCAAAGAAAACAAATAAGGCAACACAGATCATAAAGAACGTTCTTATCTTATCAACAACCCAAGAGACCAACCACTTAGACCTTTGGCATGTGTTACCCAATCCTGGATACGTTGGAAACGTCTATTAGTGACAACAAAGCAGACAGACCCAAATCATCATCTAAGGCCTCCTCCACACGAGACGTTTAATGAGCCTTGAAGGCTCATTAAAAAATTTACCTCCACAAGCACGGAGCGCAAAACGGGCGTACAGGCGCGTTATCTCCCCGATAATGCGCATTTTCGAACGCGCGTTAAATAGCGACTTTTATTTTGCTCCGGCCGTTAAAGCGCATTTTCGCGGTGTGAACAAGCGATTACGCGCATTAACTGCTTGTAAAGCGCTTTTTGGACATGAATTAATGCGCTTCGCCGCCTCTCGCCGCCTCCGGTGCAGAGGGATTAGGAGTAAAAGCGCCTCCGCGATAATGCGCATAATCGCGGAACCGGGCGCAAAAGCGCATCCTTGTGGAGGGGGCCTTAATCAGCCTTCCCCAAGTTGGTGCCCATCAGAAGGGGCTGGCTGGAGGATGCTGGGAGTTTAGCCTAGCCCAACTGGAAGGCTTGACCTAAATGTCTCCCTGCATCGCTATTTACAACCGTAGGAAGCCCGCTTCAAACAAGCCACGAGGGAGAAAGCAACCCAAGTATTGCATGAATCTGCTAAGATGTCTGCTCAGTATTTTGTAGCAAGAGGAGGCGAAGACATGGTTCAGCGCTTCTATTTTTGCTGCCTCGTGCCTGACTAGCATCCTTTCATTGTGTGTGGGAACTCACGGCATTCTTTAGCCTATCCAGGCAGAGAGAAAACGGAGTTCCTGGCTGAGCGCACGCAAGAGCAGAAACACAACACCCTAAAAGGGAAAAAAGGGTCCCTTCGAATGCAGTTGGTAGTTCACATGATTGGGATTGCAAGAGCCAAAGAGCAAACAGCTAAACAACAGGGGCGAATACAGGCAGCGAAGGAGAATTTGTGTTGGAGAGAAAAAAACAATCAGGTGGAACGATCAGCTACCAACCGTTTCAACCGCAGACAACTTACCAAGAGCATTTTTTTTAATGATCAAATTAGTTTTATAACAGCCTTGCAAATAAGAACAAAAATTAAACCACCCCAGTGTCAGGTCCTTATATTCCAGCCTTCCGTAACCTGATACCCTTCAGATGTTTTGGACTACAACTCCCAGCATTCCTGACCTTTGACAATACTGTCTGGAACTGATGGAAGTAGAAGTCCAAACCATCTAGAGAACACCAGGTTGGGGAAGGGTGCTAAATCTTCACACCCTCAGGAAAAACTAAGCCTTTTTCATCCCTTATTAACCTTGTCGGTCCCTTCCCTCCTCTGTCTAATTTTAGATTGTAAGCTTCTTGAGGCAGGGACCTGCCAGGGATTGCAGAGGGGTGGGGGTTACTGCAATCTAACTTATCACGTGCCATTTATAAGTGGTTGTGCAATAATAAACCACTCCTTAGGGATTCTTGCAAAGTTTAAAAGGGCATGCACCGGAAAGGCCTACACGAAATAACAATATCCTAGCACCAAAGCTTGATGAGCTATTGGCCTGGAAAGATCTGCTCTTAGCTATCTTCATGGGATGAGCTTAAGGCCGTTTCCAAACTTCTATCTTGTTTGACTTACTGGGGGGGGGGGGGGTGAGGACATCAAGGCACCCAACTAAGAAGCAAAATCATCAAAGGGGCTTCCAGAAGAGGCTTTTATCACACCATTGCCCCTGCCTCGTTCGTGGAATTTTATGGTGGGGGTCACGATGTCAACACCTGACACCCTCCTGGGTCCTCCCATTGCTTCATCCATCATTTTTCTTACTACGGAAACATCTGTTCAGGAGGAAAAAGGTGGAATAGCTGCCCAATGTCTCCTGGTGGGTCGCACTGGGAGCCCTCTGTCTCTCCAGGGAAGTGCGCAGGTCAATTCTAGACAAAATGCTGCCCAGATGTCAGAACTTTTTCTGATGACCTATAGGAAGAACCAAGCTTGGGGGAATCTTTGACAGGGAAAACACCTTCTTGGCATTATGTGAGCTGCAAAAGGCACGCCCTCGCCCTGAAACCAGCCAAAGTTCTGTCGTTATTATGATTATTTATTACATTTCTATCCTGCCCCATAGCCGAAGCTCTCTGGGCGGTTTACAAAGATTAATGGCCTCTCTATGCTTCAATCTCACCCCATCCCCATACACAATATGGGGATAATCATTATGAACTACATTATAGGGTTGTTGTATGGACAGTTAGGACAATATAGATCAAGAATGCTGAATATAGTCCAAAAAGCCCTGTATAAGTATGTAGTAGTAGCGAGGGGTTGGGAGGGGTATCTGTCATGACACCCTATGGCAGCCCCCCCAACCTGTTGTCCTCCAGTTGTTTGGGACCACAATTCCCAGGATTCCTGACCACTGGCCATCTTGGCTGGGAACGATGGGAGTTGAAATCCACAACATCTGGATTGTACCAGGTTGGGGAAAGCTGCTCTGTAGTCTTCCAGCCAGAATTCAAACCTCATAATGGCTCTGTTTTGGCAAAATGCTAAATAATGGGCATGATACTAAAAAGCTCTGAATTTCCCATCTAGATTATTGGCCAATAATATAGCCGCTCAGGCTTATTCCATTCCGTGCCGTCTTTGCAGAGTGCAATTATATCCTCTTTTCAGCTTCCTTTCTTCTAAGCCGAATGAACAGGGCCAAGATCTTTTAATCTTTACTCAAAGATAAGCGCTCTCCTCCTGCAGTTACTGAGTAATTGCATGAGTGCCCTTCTTAGTATTCATAACAACTTGAGCATAGCCTCCTTCAAAACAAGTACCCAGGGAAATGCCATATCCCAAAGTCAGCCTCAGCAGCACCTAACGGAACTGCCATTCACCCGCCCCATTCGTAACTCCTCGCACCAGTGCAAGGGCCAAGGCTCAGGTAAGCCCGAACAAACCTCAAGATGCACAGCAGCTCTGCCCAGGCGTACAAGTCAAACCGAGATTTTTGAGACGGTGGCTTGCACAGTCCTTGAAGGGCTGTGCTAGTTTCAAGCCCCTGGGAGTAAGTGGGAACAGCAGCATAGTACTCTGGATATAATCTGAGATGTGTGCCAGACCACAAACATTCTGCACACATGTACACAAACCCATAAACATAGACACAGAAGCCCACTAGAGGGGCCTTTGTTTTCATGAGTGGTTATCCTCATTTCAGCTTAAACACAGCTAATTTTAGTTGGTTGCAAAGCAGATTAGAACAGCAGAACCCTAGTAAGCCAATTTTAGAGCAACACAAGGTTGTTACATCCTGCGCAAACAGCATGCGGAAGGCTGGTGCAACGTCATGTGTTGACAGCCCTGTTTTTAACGCTGCTTCTCTTCCTGAAAGGTCCCACCAATCAATTACAGAATCTCACACTCCACTTGAAGCTAAGCATTTTGAATCCACTTTGCCCATGCTTTACAAGAGGACAAACCTGATGTTTCAAGGCGAGCTTGAGGCAGTGAGAACAAACGAACGCAAGAACAAAATGCATATTATTCTGCAGGAATAATATGCAGCCCTGTACAGTAGTAGTTTCAAACTATATTCCAGAAGATCTAAGAGTTCTTCAGAAGTTCACCAGGGGCCTGTCAATAAGAAGATCCATACGAGCGAACGAGTCTCCCAGAATATGACTTGTCTACCAAGGCCGACTTTCCCTTCCCGGGTTTAGCTACATGAGGGTGCCAGCTGCATCCTCAGGCAGGCTGTCATCCAATTCAAGCAGGGCAATAGAGAGACAGATCCAGAGAGAAGCTTGTGTGGACTGTGCATGCTCAAAAATAGCCTTTCCCAACCTGCTGCCTTCAAGATGTGCTGGCCTGCAACACACACCTGGAGGGAGCCAGGTTGGAAAAGACCGGTTTAGGGCATGCTCCAGAACTGCTATAAGCTCACACTGGGACAGATGAACAGAACTTCCTTGGCATATGAGTTGGTACAGGACGGATCCACTTAAGGAAGAAAACTGGAAAGCCACAGTAGAATGGGATAGAAATGCTGCCATATGCAGCATCAGAGGGGCCTCTTTAGAGTAGTTCAGCAGTGAGCAAAGTTATTAGTTGGTTTATGGATAGTTTGTTTTAAGCTATTTTGGGGGAAGGCCAGATTTTTCCGACAGGAGAGCAGAAGCTCTGGTTTGTGGCTGGAACATAATTCACAGAGGTCCCTCTGGAATCAAATCAACTTCAGATAGCTGGAGAAATTACGTATTTTCTTTCTGGAAAACCTTACCAACATGGGCACAAACATACCATGGCTTGCTATGGCAAAACTGGCCCTGTGTTGCTGAAACTACACCCTTTTGCCAAAGAGTCCTGGCTCCTATCAGACAATTTTTGCAAAGCAGTACTTTAAACCTTATCACCAACTGATGAAACTGCTTTTCTAATAAGTTTTTTTAAAAAAACCTTAGCAGATAGTAGCTTTGTCTCTGTCTCTTTTGTTTAACGAACACTGATCCTGGAACAATGATGAGCTCAAATCAGCAAACGTTGAATCATCATTTAACTATAAATAACCTGCCAAGCACCAAAGATAGCTTTAGCAATTCCATTCCAAAAAGATGTCACTCATGCTTTATTAACTACCAGACCATGGAACTCTATAACAATCAAGTTGCATCGCCATACTTAACTGGGGGAATAAACTCCGTTGAACTCTGTTGGACTTATTTCCAAGTAAACATATACAAGGCCAAGCTATAAGGGAACTCTACATCAGGTTTTCCACTTATTTTTACAATTCTATACCATCCAACGAAAAGATTGCAACATAGGGGTCAAGCAAGCTGGCCTGCAGATGGCATTCCACAATCCGCCTGCCTCCACTGATACAGCCTTCTCCTTAGTAGATGCCCACCTGACTTCATTTGGCAGGGCCACCCAGAGGACGGTCTCTGGAAGTTGATTTTTGGGTCGAGGCAGGCATATATAGAACGAGATAACCTTAAGGTAGCCTGGCCACACAAGCTCTTATCCTCCTAGCCAGCTACCGTTATCCACGCAATGATAACCTCTCGTCTGGATTACTACAATGCACTATACGTGGGGCTGCTTTGAAAACGGTCCGGAAACTTCAAAAGGTACAAAACAGGGCACAGACAGACTGTTAACAGGGACTGGCCAATGAGACCACATCACGCCAGTCCTTTTCCAGCTTCACTGGCTGCCGGTCCAGCTCCGATTCAAAGTGCTGGTATTAACATTCAAGGCCCTAAATGGCTTGGGGCCAGGTTATCTGAAGGAATGCCTCCTCCCATATGTGCCTAAGATCATCCTCGGGGGTCCTTCTCCGTGAGCCCCTGCCAAAGGAAGTGAAGCAGGTGGCCACCAGGAGGAGGGCCTTCTCTGCTGTGGCACCCCGGCTGTGGAATGAGCTCCCCAGAGAGGTTCGCCTGGCACCTACATTATACTCCTTTAGACACCAGGTGAAGACCTTTTTATTTTCACAGTGTTTTAACAGTTCTTCAGTTTGATTTTTAACCTTGCTGTTTAAATTTGTATTTCAAATCTACATTAATTTCTGCATGGCTGCTCGGTTTTTATCCTGGTTGTGCTTTTATGCTGTGTTTCAAATTATGTTTTTATACCGTCGTCGTTTTATATTCTGAACGTTTTTTATGGTTTTACATTTTGTAAACCACCAGAGAGCTTCGGCTATTGGGCGGTATAGAAATGCAGTAAATAAATAAATAAATAAACCTCCATGACTTTCTAAAATCCCCTTTTAAAGCTGTCCACGTTGGTGGTCATCACTACATCTTGCACTAGCAAATTCTTCCTTCATCTGTCCTGAATCCTTCACCATTTTCTACTTCTGGGGATGATCCCCCCAAATTATGAGAGGCTTCCCCGCTTCATCTGCACCATGCATAGCTTTATACACCTCCACCGTCTCTGCCCTTCCTCGTCAATTTTTCTAAGCTAAACAGCTCCAAACATTGAAACCTTTTCCTCATTATTTGATCTCTGCTTTTTTCCCAACCCGCTCGGGAATTCTGATATATCTCTATGAATGCTTGTTGAAAGGTAACATTACTTATTCACATTTCATATTTAGCCCTTCCCATCCCAAAGGCAGCCAACACTCTCCTTTATCTGCATAGCAACTCTGTTCTTAAGTATTTTATAGGCAGAACACTATGGAAAGCTGGTAGTGACTCACTCAAGGCCCTCCCGCGAACTCTGTTGAGCTTTTAACGTAGCATGCTGCCATTTAATGTTTTGTTTTTCCAGAGCTGGATAATAAGCACTTAGAAAGCACACCAGAGGGCTCAAAGCATTTAATGGACATCAGCACGTAATTCTTACATCAACCTTGTAAGGTAGGCTAGTATTATATTACAGAAGGTGGGGCGAGCCAAGAGAGAACACTGCTTTGGATAAGGTGACCTGGTGTGGGGCGGTGGAGCAATTGGCTAATGGTCTCTGGATGGGAGCTGCAGTCCAACATCTGGAGGGTCACAGGTTGCCTACCTGGTGAGCTCATGGCAGCTGTTCATTTCTTGACAAATTCCTGAATGAGGAGACTATCAATGGCTGCTAGACCTGACGGCTCTATGCTACCTCCAGCATCCAAGGTAGCAAGCCTACATACATTAATTGCTGGGGAACATGGGTGGTAGAGTGATGTTGCACTTGTGTCCTGCTTGTGGGTGCCTGATAGACAGCTGGTTGGCCACTGTATGAACAGGATGCTGGACTAGATGGACCCTTGGTGGGATCCAGCAGGGTTTTCCTTATGTATAATCCAGTGTTCTAGTCAACACCATCTCCCAGTCACATTTCTCTTGAGTGTTCCCTGTTCATCTCCACATATGGGGACCGTGCCCAGCAATCACACCCGTTCCCAGGCTCATGGTAGGGCCTCCCATTCATGGCACCATTAACAGGATACTGAGCACCACTGCCTTTCCCATGGCCCTCTCATGCTATGCCCCTCTTGATGCGATTGGGATCTTGTGCTGTTTGGTTCATCCGTACAGTTGCACAGGTGCCCCTGGCCTGCTGACATTCCTCGCGATGGAGGAAGAGGCGGGACCTCTGGCTGCCTCAGCGCAAGGCAAGGCTTGAGCAAAGCACGTCACCAGCGCCAGGGATGAATTAAGCACAGAGCAAGATATGGCGCCCAGCCTGATATGGGTTAACTCAGAAGTCAGAGCCACTGTAGTCAGTGCGGCTTACGTTCAGGAAAGCATTGATAGGATTGCAGCGAAGGGCCGAAGCTTTGCCACAGAGCACACGTTTTGCAAGCTGCAGGGCCCAGGTTCAATTTCCGGCTAGAAAGACCTCCGTCTGAAACTGTAAACAGCTGCTGCTAGTCAACTAGTAATGTCCAACCAGCGCCCACCCTAGCACCAAGCCTTTAGGAAGCCACTTTGTAATCATTTACCTTAAATTGGCACGGTGATGCTGCTGTGGCAACCCATCTAAGGTCTCAGGTTGCCACCAGTGATGGGTCTGCTGAAAGCCGGGGTGGAGGTCTTTCAGCCTAACAAGTCCCATCACCCGGGCTGTTGGGCAGGAGCTGCAGTTGAACACTTCTGGAAAGCGTCAGGTTGGGAAAGGGTGGTGTAGACATTGGACGGGCCAACCGTATGACAAACACAGCTTCCGGTGTAGCCTTATGCTTCGACAAACTCAGCATGTGTTGAGCAAAAACTCACACACCACGTGCTGGACATGACCACACCGCTTGGATTTCCTAACACGCTCCCTGTTGTTTAAAGCACCAGGAGCAGGCACTGTGGCCTCAGGGCGCAGCATTTCAGCCGGGAACAGGAGGGAGAGCGCTTTCCATGTTTCTCGCCCTGTTGAACTGCTGGCTGAGGCTTGAAAGTCTATGCCTCAGCATAAGCTGCAATCCTGTAGGCACACTTACTTGGGAGTAAGTCCCACTGAACTCATGGGACTTATGTTCTGAGTAGACCTGGGTAGGATTGCACCATTAAAGCCACAGGAAGTAGAAGACCCCTTTTAAAACAAGGGCGCGTAGGTGGGTGCGACCCCTTCCCAGTCTTGGGTCAAGCCAGCCTCGGGTCTCCTTGGGGGCCTGAACACGCCTTTTATTGGGGGGGGGGGGGGCTTAACGAGGCCAGGCTGTATAGGGCTCCCCCGAGCCGCGCCCGTTTCCAGCCAGCCTCCCCGAGCGAGGCGGAGCCATTTCGGACGGGCAGGAAGCCCGTTCGCGGCCAAGCGAGCGACGGGTGCAGCAAGACTTCCCCGGCCGAGGGAGGAAGGGAGAGAGGCGGGGAGCGAGCGAAGCAGGCGAAGAGACGCGCAACAGCTGCGTTGCAAAGCGGGCGGGACCTGCGGGGAAAGCCGCCCCTCGGGGCGCCTTCACACAACCACCCCGACACGCGCGTCGTCGCCACGGGCAGCGCGCATCCCGGGCAACCTCCTCCCCGGCACCCTGTGCAGCCCCTGCGCCACGGCCGCAGCCCGCCCCTTACCTTGCCCTGGGCATCCTGCTGCCCGTCCGCCTCCCGGCCCGGCCTCTGCCGGAGCTCGTTCATCTCGGCTCCTGGCTGCAACAGGCGCCGGTGCTCCGCTACGCCCGCGCCGCCCGGGAGCCTCTTTGCACCGCCGCCGCGCAGCAGCAGCAGCAGTACCAAGCAGCAGCAGCAGGAGCAGCGCGAGCCTCCCCACTAGACGGCCGGGCCCGGGGATTGAGGCGGGGCTTAGGAGGTCGGGCCAATAGGAGGCGGGCGGGCGGGCGGCCCCCTCCCGCCTCTCTCGCTCTCTCCCACGCATAGAGATAAAACGAATTAGAGGGATCTCCGGGGGCAGCGCTTCCTGGTTTCTTTTGACGCTCCTTGCTTTTCTTTTCTTTCTTTCTTAGCCTAAGGAAAAAGGAATGGAGAAATGCAGGTCTTTAGCTGCGATGGGGGAGCAAAGTGTGTCCTCTTTCTAATCAGTGGCGGCACCGGAAAGAAAAAAAAATAAGGGGGGGGGGGCGCAGAAGGAGCAAAGTACCTTTCTAAAAGTGTCCCACATGGTTAAGGAAATAATGGTATATTTCACACTAAAACCCTGGCCCTAAACATAGCTTTCTGAAATAAACGGTGGGGGGAAGGTTACTATGTGCCTACACAGAACGAGAATTAAGTTTAGATTTGAAAAATACCAATTTGTGGTTAGATTTTTTTTAAAAAAACATTTATTTATTTATTGCATTTTGATACAGCCCTATCTAGGCTGACCATATGAAAAGGAGGACAGGGCTCCTGTATCTTTAACAGTTGTAGAGAAAAGGGAATTTCAGCCAGTGTCATTTGTATGCAATTAGTTCCTGGTGAAATTCCCTCTTCATCACAACAGTTAAAGTTGCAGGGGCCCTGCCTTCTTTTGTATATGGTCGCTCTAGTATAGTGCCTGCACCTTTAACTGTTGTGATGAAGAGGGAATTTCACCAGGAACTAATTGCATACAAATGACACTTGCTGAAATTCCCTTTTCTCTACAACTGTTAAAGTTACATGAGCCCTGTCAGCCTACCTATGGCAGAAGCTCTCTGGGCTGTTCACAAAAATTAAAACCATGAAATCATTTTAAGAAATATCAAACAGACAACAATCTAAAAACACAGAATAACATACAATATAGAAAACACAACCAGGATAAAACCAAGCAGCAAAGATTAATACAAATTTAAAACAGCAAGGGTTAAAATTGGGTTAATTTACCTGTTAAAATGCTGGGAGAATAAAATGGTCTTCACCTGGAGACAAAAGGAGTATGGGAGAGGGAGAAGCGGGTAATAAATAAATATATTATTATTAAATATATTATTAACGTAGGTGCCAGGCGAACCTCTCTAGGGAGCTCATTCCACAACTGGGGTGCCACAACAGAAAAGGCCCTCCTCCTGGTAGCCACCTGCCTCACTTCCTTTGGCAGGGGCTCACGGAGAAGGACCCCCGAGGATGATCTTAGGGTCTGGGCAGGTACATGTGGGAGGAGGCGTTCCTTCAGATAACCTGGCCTCAAGCTGTTTAGGGCTTTGAATGCTAGTACCCACAACTATTAGGCACCCTGTATATAAATAATAATTAAGTTTATTCCTTCTCCTTTCCCTTCAGTGGATTGCCACTGATCCGCTGGCATCTTGAAGATTAAGACAGTAGCTGCAAAATGCATAGCTTTGTTGGTTCAAGAGATGCAGCTGAACTGTAGAAGACCCACAGAGATGAGAATACATAAATGTGCTTGTATATGTGAAAAGTGCCTTTCCTTTAAGTAATGGCAGGAGTCCAGCAATGGGGCGAGGCAAGTGGGGTTGCAAGCTCTCCCCCGCCCCCTCTAGCACTGCCCCTGTTTCTAATTCAGGGCCTGCATTGTAGAACAAACCTATGTAGGTTTTTTCAGAACGCCTCCCCCCAAAGGATTGCAACTTTATTTCGTTTGAAAATTGGGTTTTCTAAAGGGGTTGTAAACGTTGAAAGAAAAGTCTTTCCAGTGATATAATGCCCAGAGAGCTTCGGCTATGGGGTGGTATATAAATTATAATAATAATAATGCCACTATAGTGTCCATTATCCCCATATTGCAAAGGGTGTAGCTCTTCCCACTCCGCCCGCACTCTGTGGCTGAGATTGGGATACAGATGAGAATGAGGTTGGTTGGATTTCCAACTAACACCCCCCCCCCCCGCAACACTTCTCCGATTGCAGTAAGCCTATGTACACCAGTTGCTGGGGAACATGGGCGGGAGGGTGCTCTTGCACTCGTGTCCTGCTTGTGGGTTTCCCACGGACAGCTGGTGGGCCACTGTGTGAACAGAATGCTGGGATAGATGACTCTTGGTCTGATCCAGCAGGGCTCTTCTGATGTTCTTATGTCATGATTTGCCCCCTCAGATCCCACCCTACAAAATCCAACACTCGACTGCATGTGGAAATCTCATCTTGCACTTACTGGGATGCAGATGGCTGATGTTTTTAACAGTTTAAAAACCACGTACAATGTTCGCCCTACATGCTTCTGGGTGTCTCATCTCAGTTAAGCTAAAATCCTGGGTTTCCAGTGTTTTGTAGGAGAAACTGTCATTTCCATCCAGGGAGGAGACCCCAAAATTAGCCCAGTAACTGAGCACTGTGTGGGACTGTCCATATTTCAATTGTTCTTACAGCCCTTCTATTAGTGTTCCCCAAGTCTTTTGTTCCCCCATCTCCTGCTTCGCTTTCTCCGCTGATGAGTCTTTGCTGGCAGAAGGGGGTTGATATGACAAGCGTTGGCACATCCTCTCCCTTGGGAAGCCGGTGTGCGGAGCTGCACATTTAAACTTGGAATCTTACGCAGAGTTAAAATGGTGGTAACACTCAGAAGGTTTCCCTGTGAGGCCCAAAAAGCCAGGTCCTTGCACTGCATCAATGGTGTATCAGAGAATCCTCAGAAATGCACTGGGTTTCCATGGCATAGATTCACACGTTCCTTGGCAAACTGTTGTGACTAAGGTTCTCTAACAGGAATAAGTTAAGAAACCAACCATGCCTCTTGCTTTAGCTCAGGCCTTCACAATTTGTGATCCACCAGTCATGTAGAGAGGCCTCAGAGTGCAAAAACAGGGCATGTGGCTGTAGTTATGGGGGAGAATTTAGGGGAAAGTGTGTAAAATCTGTGTATAGTACAAGAAATGTGTACAAAAATGCATATGAATTTCTATGCAAACTTTTTTTAAGAGGATTTTTTTTGCAGAAATGAAAGCAAGCTGAATGAGAATTGTTCCTAGGCTTTTGTCAATACTTTGGTGGTACAGCTGGTGCTCAGCTTGGCCTGGCAGCTCATGAATTGTGCAGGTTTGTCTTAACTGCTCGTGCATAAAATACAATGCAGATCTGAACTATTTTGTCTTAGTTATCAAACAGAATTTACCAGTTACACTGTGGGAATTTCTTTCATTCATCAGTCCTGAATCTCCCCTCATTCAGCTTCATTGAATGATTACAAGCTGTAGTGTTTTGAGAGACAGAAGTCTCCTCAACCGCCTTTCTCACACCAACACAGACTTTTATATACCTCTACTATGTCCCCAATTATTGCCTATTTTTCAGTGGAGTCCGGTGGGTCCGATTTCAGTAGGGGAGAAGATCCATTCTGGATTTCAGTCAGAACCAGCCAGAACTGTAAAGGAGCCATCCAAAGAGCAGAATTATAGAGTTCTGGCTGGTTCTGACTGAAACCTTGAATAGATCCACAGCCTCACTGATTCAGCACTTTGGATAGCTTCTTTAGAGTTCTGGCTGAAACCCAGAACGGATCCACAGCCCCACCCAAGTTGGAGCAAGCAGCCTCCACTGTTTTTTTTTTAAAAAAAACTTAAAAGCCCAAAACATCACCACCTTTCCTCAGAGGGGAGTTGCTTCTGCCCCTTGATGGTTTTGGCTACCCTTTGCTGCATCTTTACCAACTCTACAATACCATATATTTTTTTGAGGTGCAGTGACCCCAAGTGTACACAGTCTTCCAAAGTGTAGTCACATTACAGATTTACAGAAGGGCAGCATGATCGTGGCAATTTTATTCTTTTTATACCTTTCCTAATGATGCCTGGCATGGAATTTGCCTTTTTCGTAGCTGGGTCAACATCTGCACCAAGGGTGGTGAACCTCTTTTTGTCAGGGGGGGCGAATTCCATTTCAGAAAGGCTCTTGGGGGCTACATGCCTGTGGTGGGCGGGGCCAACGCCCCCCCAAAAAGGGCCGGGTCAAAAATGCCAGCATGCTTCATTTTAAAGTTCTCCTTAATACCAGTAATCCTGCCTTGGGAGCGGCATTTTGACCTTTAGAATGGGGACGTTGTGCAAAATCTGGGGCGAGGTTGCGCCATCTCAGGAACCCAGAGGGTCAGAGGCACCCCTAATTACTCTTCCCTAAACTGGGCATGATGGGAGTTGTAGTCCAGCACACCTGATGGGCATCAGGCTGGTTCATGTATCAGAGTTCTTTGTTACTCTACTCCGCCTTGTAGGGTACAAATCCTCCTACGGCGACTTACAAGCAAAACACTTGAATGCAGCCACAACAAGCCAATGCGAGCTCACACAGCGCCGAGCACCCGGAGCTCTCCTGGACGCGAGACCCCCTCCTCCTCCTCTTTCTCCTCCTCTTTGCAGGGAACAAGCCCGGGCAAGGCTCTCGGGGCGGCGTCAAGGGTCAGGAAACCAGCCCAGGAGGCGGGGACGACAATCATTGTGATTGGTTGGCTATGGGCGTGAGCCGCCAAGAAAGGGAGGGGAAAACCATGATGCTGAGTTGCGATTGGCTCAACCAGCTATGACGTGAGGCGGGATTCACGCTTGAAGGCTTGTTCGCGGGAGAATTCTAGAGCGCTTTTGTGCGGGCCGGCAGGTTAGGAGCCCCGGGTGCGCATGCGTAACTCGAGCGGACTGGCGCGTGGCCGCTTTCCCCTGCGTTCGGAGGCTAGCGATTGGTCCGCGGAGGAGGAGTGGGCGGGGCCACGCTCTGGGAGGGGCGGGTCGCGTCGCAGGGCGCTATAAAAGCGTCCGTTGAGCGCGCGGCGGCGCTCAGTCTCCTCGGGCGGCTCTTGCTTCTGTTTGTTTGTCTGCGCGGTGCGGCCTCCTCCTTGACGCAGGATGTTCGAGGCACGGCTGATCCAGGGCTCGCTGCTCAAGAAGGTGCTGGAGGCCCTCAAGGACCTCATCACCGAGGCCTGCTGGGACCTGGGCTCGGGCGGCATCAGCTTGCAGAGCATGGACTCCTCGCACGTCTCGCTGGTGCAGCTCACGATGCGCTCCGAGGGCTTCGACACGTACCGCTGCGACCGCAACATCGCCATGGGGGTCAACCTCGTCAGGTAACGAGGGAGAGGGGCGAGGCTGGGCGGGAAGGCGCCCGCTCCCCTCAGGACCGCCTTCCCCCGCCAGAAGGGCGCGAAAGGAGGCGCCTTGATAGGAGGGCGGGAGGACCGTGAGGAGAACGGGGGGCGAGGCGAGCCGTAATAGCAGCGGTGGGCCTGACGGAAAAGGCGCGAGTTTCTCAACCCCCCTCAAGCGAGCGCCTCTCCGCCCCCCTCGCGCCCGTGACGTGTTAACGAAAGCGCCCCGCCGTTCTGACGCAGTGGCGGGAAAAGCGAGCGCGAGGAGGGGGCGGGGCCCGGCGCTTGTCAAAAGGGCCTTTGGCGCGCGCTCTCTCTCTCGCTCTTCCGCCCTCTCCGGCGAGCCGATTGGCCTGCCTGTTTGCCCTGGCTGCGTCTGCTCGCCCCTGATTGGCCGGCCCTGGCCGTCGTGGGCGTGGCTTGCCTTATCTAATACCTACAGAGGGTGGGATGAGCGGATAGAACGCTGCTCCTTCCTGGGCGCGTGTTCGAGTACGAACAAGGATCCGAGGCTTCCGCAGGTGGAGGCTCCTGCACCCCCCTTTTTTTTAATGTTTGTTCCTGCTCGTGGCTTTTTAATGGCAGAGCTGACGAAAGGGAGAGGGGAAAGCGTGTCCGTCGTCTCCCATGTCTACTGCAGTCGATGTGTGGCCTCCTTAGTGAGGCCAAAGGCTCTCCTGGTCTCTTAAGCGAAGCCTGGCTTTGAGTCCGAAATGCCTTGGTTTTGCTGCAACCGACTTGATATTGCTTCTCCTCAATTGGAATCGATTAGATTTCTTTTTAGGTTGTGCTTAAACATTGAAGCAGCACCTAAGAAAATGGCAACCCAAATAGACACACACATACATACACACACACTTTTTTCTGCCTCCCCTGCACAGCTCGGTAGCATGTGCTCAATCTGCCTTGCTTTAATACTTGGATTTCCTTGTGATTTGGTACAAAAGGCAATTTCTCACTGGGGATTGACTCAGATCTATGTACTCTTAACCAGACTGCCTTTTTCCAAGTGCAGAGCAACAGTGGTTCCCTCCCTGCATTTGTCTTAGGAGCTGCTTTTCTATCAAGCAGGGTATACATAGCCTAGCCTATTCAGGAAAAGAAATCCTTGTCCCAGTGACACTCTCAAAGATCCTGCAGCTGTTTGTGGGAAATCACAAAGGGCAAAATGAGTCCTAGCTTGGGTTTCTCCTTTTCAAGGAGGACAGTTATAGTTTGACAGCTGATTTCAATAGCATTCTTTTCTAGAGGGAAGTGATATACTTCCCTCTGGAAAAGTTGCAACCTGTTGTATTATTAGTGGACTTTAACCTATAAACAGTTGTAGAATACCTAATAATATGCTGGAATTGGCCTTTTTTCCTAGTATGTCCAAAGTACTCAAGTGTGCGGGTAATGATGACATAATCACCCTAAGAGCAGAAGACAATGCAGATACGCTGGTTCTGGTGTTCGAAACGCCAAGTAAGTAACTGAAATATTGTATGGGCGCTCTGTTCTTTGCAGGAACAAAAGAGTGACATTTTGCCCTGGAGGGAGAAGGTGATTGTTCACGATTAAGGGCAGTTTTCTAGTTAGCCACTCATCCAAAGCATATTGCTTTGAGGTTAGCTTAAATATTCAGTGCTTGGGCTGGCCAGTGACTAGGGTTGCTAACCCTTGTTGCAAAAATTGTGGCCTTTCCATCTGTGCTTGTTGAATGCCTTTACCCAGGAGGGAAATAAGTTCCTCTGTCATTTTGTAGGCATATTTTAAAGATATTTTACCCAAGTTAATTTCTATAAATGCTGACGGTCCTACTGGAACAGTGTAAAGGATAAGTTAACATGTGCTCCCCCCATACACAATAAAGAGCAACAGCTTCTTCACAGCCATGCCAGTACACTGGGTCAATGAAGGGCTTGCACACCTTCATGTTTGTGCTGGAAATGCTGCCTTTGTTATCTGTGACACAGATATCAGTGGTAGAGATGGTGAGTTATTTATCTTAGAGAGGTATATAATCTTTTCTGCACACTAGATCTAGTTGCTACTGTGCCATACAACCCTTGCCTACTCACTAAGCTAGTTTAGAATCACAGCTTTCCTGTGTAAGCTGCCTGGTATAATGCTTCAGTAAAATGGATAGTCTGCAGCAATTTCAAGTACACAATGATTGGAACATTTATTTATCTGTAACATTTATATACTGCTGAATATAATAGAATCAGCAATTCACAACATTAAAATACAATATTAATATAACATAGTATTATACAATGTCCCCAAAATCCAAAGCCTCCAGAAGCTTGAACCTAAATAGTTACTCCCTGTGATGCTAGTGAAGGAACAGTTGATTTTGTTATTGAATTTTACATCTCAGTGTCTTTTTCTGAGAGAGAAGTTGTCTTTGTTGAGGAACGTGGCAGGCAAGCAAGGGTGTTGGCCAATAACCACTTAACGTTTTATTGGGAAATTATTCTGGCTCTGAGAAGACAACTTAAGATTTTTTTTAAAAAATCATTATATACTTGAGAAATGCTTTCATTTTTCTTTAGATCAAGAGAAGGTCTCAGACTATGAAATGAAGTTAATGGATTTGGATGTTGAACAGCTTGGGATCCCAGTAAGTGTACTTTGGTTTTAAAGTTACTGTAATTAACTGAGCTAAGTGTGGTAAATAATACTTTGCAGCCTTTCAGAAAAGTTCTGTTCTTTTCTACAGAATTGCAGTGACTTCTTTTAAAGCAAGCATGTGTGGCTCATGTTCACTCTTTATAAAATGTTTTCATTTCTCAAAAATTAAGATTGCAAACATCAGAAGAGACTTTCAGGAAGAATTAATGTAAATGATACTTTATTTCATAGGAAGGCATGCTTCCATTTATTTATCAAATCAGTTATTTGAAAGAAATGAAATACATTGATATGTTGCTTTACCAGTCCTACTGGCTCTTGAGGCAGTTCATGTTACACAGCCAACGCAACAAGGAGAATACCTTAGTCCAGATTAGTTCTGCAGAAGTTGGCACTTTGTTGATCAAATTAGGATTTCTAAGGCTGTGTGTTTCTCTTTCAGGAGCAAGAATACAGCTGTGTGGTGAAAATGCCTTCTGGTGAATTTGCACGTATCTGCCGAGATCTTAGCCACATTGGAGATGCCGTTGTGATCTCTTGTGCAAAAGATGGCGTTAAATTTTCTGCTACTGGCGAGTTAGGGAGTGGAAATGTGAAACTGTCACAAACCAGTGATGTGGATAAAGAAGAGGAAGCTGTAAGTTATAGAGTTTAACTGTGTGTGTTATGGCTTGTATCCAGTGTTAGTCTAATTTAAGTTCCTTTCATTTCAATGGGTCTATTTTAAATAGGACTAACATTGGACACAACCTTAAGAGAAGACCTGGCTTGTCTGCCCTTCACCAATGCCCTGCTCTCCAATAAGGATTGTTAATTATGCTTGTAATGAAGCATAAACCTAAGGGAACAGGAACTTAGCTGCATCTAATTCAAATGCCAAGCTTGCTGAACTAGTAAAATAGTGTGCTGTACAATTAATGTACTTTGTTACAGGTTACAATAGAGATGAACGAGCCAGTCCAGCTGACTTTTGCTTTGAGGTATTTGAACTTCTTCACCAAAGCCACACCTTTGTCTTCTACAGTTACACTCAGTATGTCTGCAGATGTTCCTCTGGGTGAGTGGAGTATTTTTAAGTTTCTTCAGGGAGCTGCTCCTGCAAACTATATAACGGATTTGATTTTTAATTTCAGACTTGGTACGATTCACTTACTTGGTTTTTGTCTCCTGCAGTTGTGGAATACAAGATAGCAGATATGGGACACTTGAAATACTATTTGGCTCCAAAGATCGAGGATCAAGAAGAATCTTAAGAATCTGGGGGAAAGAACCATGGTTTGGTGAAAGAGGAAAATGGCCTGGAAGCCAGTGCCCCATTCAGTTTTTCAGTCTTGGTGCATGGAGCTATCCACATACGCACTTCGACCAAATTGTAGATACTTCTGTGTAAATACTTTTTTCCGTTTATTATGCAAATATGTTTTCTAAAATAGTCCTTGTTTTTTTCTATCTGGTACCTTTATCTTTTAGATCAGTGTTTTTATTACTAAACTTTTACTCCCATTTCAGAGGAAAGGGGGTGCAATATTTAAAAAGATGAATGAATCCCATAGTAATCTCTTCTACTGAGGTTGCGGTTGGCTTCTAAAATCAATGGTTTTTTGAGAAATCTGTAATGATTTATTTTTTAAGTGAGAGCCCTCGGAAATGAACATTGTCAATAAAGAACGTTCCATTTCTTACTTTTCTTTCAAGTGTGGCTTCGAATTATGAGGGTCATATGCGCACAATAGCTTAACAATACTTTCTGCTGGATATTTATCCTGTTGAAATTTAAGTTTCAAACTTTAGAAGTGTAAATATGATAGACCTTAAGGCTACATAAAAATAACATTCATCCATGTGCTTCCCTCACCTCTTCCTTACTTAGAATAGCAGTTGATAATGGACTTGCCAAAATACTTGCATATTTAACAATTTGTAAGTTCACTGAGCAGAATTAATTTGCTATGCTTGACTGTCTAAAATGAATTCTCATTTATTTGGCAGCAGTTCAAGCAGGCATCAGTCCTAATATAGTAAAGTGGAGGTGATAAGAAGAATGGGTTTTCAACATCTCACGCAAGCAAGTTGGAGCTCTGCTTTGGAACGGGACTGAAGATTCAGCCTGGTCATTGTGAAGCCCAATCCATTCATTAAAAAATGAATTAAAAACACCCTATAAAACAGCAACATCTACACAATGGCACCCAATGAGCTAGCTCAAATAGGCAGAGGTGAAAAGGTAAATCCCCAGGTCTGCTTGAAGGCCTCTGATAGGGCTTGGTGGGTGCCAAGGTGAACACAGTTGCACAAGTGGGAAGGGGCAGAACCAAGAAAGCCTTTTTTCTCCCTTGTGTCTGCCAGCCTAACTGCTCTTATAGGTGGGGCATATAAGCAGGGTCTCCTATACATATCTTTGAGTGAGACAGGTTGTATGGTTAAAGGTAGTTCATCACCTGGAACAAATTAAAAGCATACCTGGCCACTGCAGCTGCCTGAGCTTCCCAACTAGTGATTCCAGGACTCCCACACTGCCTCCAGATACTGGTTCAAAAGGTCCCCTGGATATGTTGGAAATGAAAGACCTGAGTATAACATAAGCATTCAGATATGTAGGTCTTAAAAATCAGACAAGATTGGCCCTATCAGCACCCCCTAAACCAGTGGTCATGGAGTAAAACAGTCTCCCAGTCAGTGCCTGAGAATGAAACTCCTAGAAGGACTGAAGCCACTGCAAGCCTAGCCAAGATTGATGACCCAGAAGGATACCATGGTCAATGGTATCAAAGGCCACCCAGAAGTCTAAGAGAACCAACAGAGTTGTTGGTTCTTTTCCCTAGGTTATTCCACAGGGCAACCAAGACTTCCTGTCCCACACCCAAGTCTGAAATGCCACTAAATGAACATCCTGTATTGCCTAGTATTGGGAAGCCACCACACTCCCAAGAATGGAAATTAGACACTGGGTTGATAATTATCCTTAGCTACTGGATCTTAATTTGATTTCTTTAATAAAGGCTTTGTCACTCATGCCTTCAAGGACAATATTTCTTCTAAGCTGGTGCTGCTTTCACTTGTGCAAGGATCCTCTAAAATCATGGGTTTGCTGTTTGCTCCAAAACTATTGTTTTCAACCATGTGCAAATTTGAGAAATTAAGGCTGTATGTGCTCCCCTGTAAGCCTTAATGAACTCAGTAGGATTTACTTAAGTAGCTATGCATGGGGCTGCACTATGGAATTTGCTGAATAAAAAAACCCACTGCTCTTGTGCCCAGTATTAGCCAGCTGTGCCCTATTCCCAAAGACTCCATTCCTTCCCTGCCCCACTGAGCAAGATCCTGCTACCTTGAGCTGTTTTGGGAGGTTTCCTTCCAGGAATATTCTCCCCCCCCCCCCCTTGCAAAGTTTTTAATTGTAGACAGGATAGCCCAATGCTGCTACTTCCCGCTTGGGCATGGGTGGTGCTGTTTTGGCTATATAAGGATTGGCAGTCGGAATTGGGTTTGCTCGTATGATCTGAAGGCACAGGAGGCAGCCTGGTGAAACCGCCTCGGTCTGGTTGGTGCTTGGAAGGGAGATCATGTGGGAACCGCAGTTCCAAGATGGAAGAAAGGTAAGATATGAATGGAATAAAAATTAAAAAAACCTATGATTTAGTACAATTTTTTTTAATGGAGTTGACACCCTTAATCAAGAGGGGGTGGTATTTCCACAGGGATCGTTGCTAGATCAGTAGGTTGCAAAGCTACCAACTGAGTCCCGACCAAGTAGCAGGGTTGGGGGGCAGAAACTTTTCTGGAGTTCTAGCTTTGGCTTAGGAAAGGTTCTGCAAAAAAAGGGGGGAATCCATCCGTCTGCCATGCAATCCTGTGCGTGTAATACTCAGAGAGGCCCTGATTCCCAGGTGCGTCGGCGCATGAATTGCAGCAGCCTTCACCTTTTAAGGTGCCGGAAGATCTGTTGCCTTAAAATGAGTGCCGTGGGTGCGCTGCAGAGGCTCCCTGCAGGACTGTGCAGAGGGGGGCCCCAGTTGGTCTGGGGCCCACGATTTTGAGGGGGGCACTCCGATGAGGAGGTTCCCCCCCCAGCTTACGCTACTGCTTCCGTAGTGTAAGCGGCCCATCGAGAAGCGAGGCCTTGTGGAAACCGCGCAGAAGCTGTCCCTCGTGAATACCACGGTCAGACTACAAGCTCCAGAGGGCCGCATGCGGGGCGGGGATCTATGTGCCGAAATTGCGATGGTTGTCCTTACTGCCTCTCTTTCCTCAATCTTCTCCATGGCAAATAGTCTCTGGAGCGGAGGGTGACAAGGCAAAGTTGCTTGATTTTTCTGTTATTGATGAATTTGCCCAAAGAAACGCACAGTAAAGCATTTCTGAATGTGAAGAAGGGATGTCTTACATCTTGAATAAAAGTGCTTCCTATCACCTTTTTTTTATAAATCGTTCTAGTTTGTAGATGTATTTAGCACTGAATCAGTGCCACTGATTAAAAAAATACTTAATGAGCGTTTGAAATGGGGAGGGGGCACACACTTCCCATCTGGCCTGGGCAAATAATAATAATTATTAATAATAAATAATAATAATAATAAATGTATTTCTAACCCGCCTCTCCCTCCGGATCGAGGCGGTGAACAGCAATTACCAGCTCTGCACGGCCCGGGCTCCCTGCACATGCAAAACGCAGCAAAAGCTTTGGTGGCTTCAATGCTGCGCTGTTTCCAAGGCTTGGAAGCCGCCAGAGGCGGAATTGCCGCGGATTAAAGGCGCCCTGCAGACAGACAGACAGACGCGACGCCGATCCGCCGCCCTTGCCCGGCAGCGCCCTCTGGCGGCGGCTCGAGGCTGGTCCACCTGCCACATCCGAGGGCGGAGCCTCTTTCCGGGCAACCGGACCCGGAAGTGGCTCTGGGGAGGCAGGTCAACTTCCTGGGTTAACAGCATTCTGCAGCAGAAGAGAGGTCTCTTTTCCCCTACACCTCACACCCCCAAGAAGGAAGGAGGCGGTGATGGGGCTGGTTTGCAGGTAGGAAAGGCGCGCGCGCCGCTCGTGTGAATGCGTGCAACACGCGTGTACAAAAAAACCCCTACTTCGGAACAGGAGTCGGGAAGGCGGCTGCCCGCTTTCAGGCTCTCCTTAGCTCCTCGGTGGCTTGAAGCTTACTAAGAGAGGGGCCCGAAAAAGATATCTATCTGTCTTTGGGGTATCTGAATCACGGGCCGCCTCTTGTGGGTTGTGTGGAGGTGGCCCTATGGAAGAAGGTGCAGGTCGCTCAAAAGAAGGGACGTGGGAAAAGTGCCTGCCTCGCAGTTTCAGGTCTTCCCTTTGCCCCGCAAAACCCCCAGAAAAAAAACCCTTTGAAGCAGTACTTGCTGTTATTGATGATGATGAAGATGATGATTAAGATTAATATTAATATTATTATTATTATTAATCTTTATTTATATCCCGCCTTTTGTCCAATGCTGGGCCTCAAGGCGGCATTACAAAAGTAAAACATGTGCAGTTTAAAGCTATAGGAAAGAGACATACAAAGGTTAAAAATAAATTGGTTTCAATATTAAAGCATTTCAACATTTAATATTGTTATTGTACAAATGTTGTTTCCTGCCTCGATCCAAAGGGAGAGGCGGGTAAGAAATAAATGTATTATGATGATGATGATGATTAAAATACATATTAAAATTAAAAATCTTGCTGTTGCATCTGCCACATCACACCAGGGATAGGAACCAGAGAGAGGCCATCCCAGAAAGAAAGGGCTATTATTCTGTGATGTTGAGACATCCTGTTGCTGCGAAACAAAGACCCAAATTTCATAATTGTCTATTATTATTATTATTATTATTATTATTTCTATACTGCCTCATAGCCGATGCTGTCTGGGTGGTTTACATACCTTTATGAGGCCAACCAAAAGATCTCAAAAAATATGCAAGCTTTTGAGATCTCTAGATTTCTTCATCAGGCAGGATGTTACAAAAAGCAGATTAGATTGCGTGGTGGGGGAGGCTGATTTGGTCCTGGTGTCTGTATGATCGTAGACTTGGGATTGAGAGAGGAGGCTGCATAAATTCAAAGAAAGCACTGGCAGGTAATGTGATGGTTTGGGGGCTTCACGTGAGTGTAGTAAGCCCTAGGATTTCTGGGAGGAAGAAAGACAAAAAAACAAAACACCCTTGTTCCTCCATTTTTGAAAATATAAAAGCCGGCTGTTATTTAGAAATCTCTTGGATGAATCGCTTAAGATTCCTTTGACAGTGGAAAAAGGGAGATGCTAGACAAAACTGCTGGTGGTTTTAGATCCTGAACTAGAAGAATAAAGATTTACTGGAATAAATCAGGCAAGCTAGATCTGAGCAGATGGTGTTGCTTAAGTTGTAGAGCGTTCTAATTTGGTTGTACTCCTTACTTGGGAGGAGGGGAGGGTGTTACATATTTTGGAAGAAGTCATGTATTTAAGTTGTTCAAATTTACAAAGTGCTTTAAAAAAACAAAACTAAATTGACCTGTTCATCGTCACAACGACCCTGTGAGGTAGGACACCCTCTTTAATAAACTTAGATCCCACTTTTCAGAGGGAAAGAAGATGGATCACAGTAGTAGATCATTCCTACTTTTAGTGGGAATGCTTTTAAAAAAATGCCTTCCATGGTCTTGGCATCCCATGACAGGTTATACCAGGGGCCAGGCAGAATGTATGAACTGGCCATTCATTGTGGGGGGGGTTTTCCCCACAACAAGTTGGTTGTTACAATGCTTCTTCATTGCCCTGTTCTGAGGGGGCTTGGGAGCAGTGTTTTCCCTGCCCCCAAAAAGGTGTAGGGCAGGGTGAACAGCACATGGCCATTTATATGCTTTCGTGGTGACCTATGGAATATCCACTTCTGTTGTTCTTCAGGTTATTAAAAGTCAATTTAGTTTTACAGTCGCAGAAATGCATTTGAGAAATCAAGCTGTACATGTTAAGAAGCTGGGAAACGTGGAGCAAGATTTTATATGTTTTCGGAGGCAGGCAAAACCTTTCTTATTCCGGACCGGCAGGTCTTTGGTGAATAATGTGGACCGCCATCTATCTTTAAGATTTTTAAAATGTAATATGTATTTTAAATGATGAAATGTTTCAATACTGAAACCTAATTATATATTTTTTAACTTTTGTATATTCCCATTGATAGCTTTTAACTGTATATGTTTTAATTTTGTAAAGCCGCCTTGAGGCCCAGTATTGGGCAAAAGGCAGGATACAAATGAAGATTAAGAATAAGATTTTTCCCAGCTGGGATCAACCCAGGCCAGGATAAAAGGAATTGCACTCTTTAAGTGCTTTGGGGCTGGAGGCCAGGTGGATGAGTGGGCTAAATACATCTTGACATTTTGCATGAGTCAAAACAGAGACTGCCTTTTTGAAACGGAGTGAAGGTGGGCCGGAAGGATCAGCAACGCACGCTCCGCCCACGGCCAAAGGTCTCTTTAACCCTGCTTCTGCACCCTGTGAACGTCATCAACAGAGGCTTCAGCAGAATTCTGGGAGTGGGCTGCTGGAACCACAGGCTAGATTGGGGCTGGGGTTGAGCCCCTGGGAGCCAGTTTGCCTGCCCAAGCTCCATGCAAATTCTGCAGTCCTCTGCCCTCTGGGGTGCCTCCAATTAAGTCGTCGGTGCCAGACAGCGGCCATGCGTTTGAAACGTGGCTGTGCTTTTCCACAGGAACATCTTTCTCTGTGCAAAATGTGGCTGAACAAATCAAGGCAAAATAGAAAAATTCTCATCAGCACACAACCTCCAGGATGTTAATAAATGTCAAAAGAACAGGGGTGAACCAACAGTTTATATACACATATTACTTGTGTCATATAATAAAAGCATATATTACTTGTGTCATATAATAAAAGCATACAATAATAATATACAGCAACAAAACAATTTGTTTACAGTAACCAAGCATAAGGTTTACAATGATTTGCAATCATCGAACAGCGAACAAAAATAGTTTGCGGTGACTAAGCAATACAATGCCTACAGGCCTCCGGCTGGTCAACATTTCACCGCCCTTGAAGAGTTGCGTTTTTTGGCTGGGGAGTCAAGTCAATCCTGTTTGGAAGACAAACAAGTGTTTGTGAATTTGAGGAACAAACTTAATGAATCCTTTTCTATTCCTCACCCATAAGCATTATAATGTGGTTGCAATATTCTGACAAAGCATTTGCATGAGAAAACAGGTGTAAGAAGCCGGAGGCCTGTAGATACTGTATTGCTTAGTCACCGCAAACTATTTTTGTTCGCTGTTCGATGATTGCAAATCATTGTAAACCTTATGCTTGGCTACTGTAAACAAATTGTTCTGTTGCTGTATATTATTATTGTATGCTTTTATTATACGTTTGGGAGGACAGGAAAGTCTTAGACTGCCACCAGAAAGATAGTGTGGGCTCCCAGTGAGCTCAGAGCTCAAGAGCCTCTTCCAAAAAAAGCCCCGTCTTTTATTGCCACTCTAAGAACACAAGAAGAGCCATGCTGGATCAGACCATCTAGTCTAGCACTCTGTTCACACAGTGGCCAACCAGCTGTTGACCAGGGACCCACAAGCAGGACACGGGTGCAACAGTACCATCCCACCCATGTTCCCCAGCAACAGGTGTATATAGACTTATTGCCTCTGATACTGGAGGTAGCGCATAGCCGTCAGGACTAGTAGCCATTGATAGCTTTCTTCACCAGGAATTAATCCAACTCTCTTTTGAAGCCATCCAAATTGGTGGCCATCACTACATCTTGTGGTAGTGGATTCCATAGTTTGCTATGCGCTTGGTCAAGAAGAACTCCTTTTATCTGTCCTGAATCTCCCACCAACCAGCTACATGGGATGATCCTGCTTTGATAGGATAAAACCAGCATTCCTCCCAGAAACCTCCATTCTCAAACCACTCAGCCATCCAGGAATCCTGGCTCCCAGGTCTCCTCTAATCTGTTCTCCTGCTGCAGGATCCTGACATCCCACACTCTGTGAACTGGATTCTTTTCATGAAAAGGAGAAAGTGCTCTGGACACCTGTATGGATTGATCTGTCCCAATAGCGGAGTCCCAAGCTGCAGCATATACAGGCGATTTTGCCCTCGAAATGTCTAGCAAACATGGCACAGTGCTCCCACTGAAGGTTCCGCTACAGTACCAAAAGGCCATGAAACACGCAAAATAGCTCCACTGGATGATTCTGAGGGGATGCAATGCGAGGGGATGCACTGCCACAGACTAAACTCAGCAACGTTCGTCTTCTAGACATCTCTTAGCTTCATTGCCCTCAGCTTAGGTGAAGACCAAGGAGCCAAATGGGCTATGTGAAACAGAAGTTGCTCAGGAGTGACTGTCAGCCATTTGTGCCATCTCTATTTCCCACAGATTAATCAGAGCTTTGACAGGAGCACCCATCGTACCCCCTGGGAAATCCTCCAGAGCCACTGGACTCCATTGGAATTCAGCCTCTGAGGTCGGGCCATCCTCGTAGGTCCCTGCCTTTACCAAGGGAAAGAGCCATCGCATGTCTGAATCTCAGCAGGACATGGTCTGGCCGTGGGGGCAGGGACCTGTCTATTTGAGGATTTCTTATCATTTTGTCCAAATTTTCTACAGACAGGATATTATAGCTTTCGCTAATGGGTGGTATAGAAATGCAGTAAATAAAATCAAATTGTATATTGAAATCAATGGTCCGTTCTTGTGGGGCCTTATCAAAAAATGTCCATTGAAACAAAAATGTTTTCAAGACCCATTGAAGCATGGGCAGTGGAGAGGCCAGGCACACCTCTCATGGCTGACTGATCCAAACTTTGGTCATAACGGCTGAAACTGAATTTTCCGATGGCAGAGAAGGGCTTTGGACATTCTCGGGCAGGTTTGTATAGAAAGTCTAGCTCCAAACCTAGTTAAATGGTGCACATTCACTGTTAACAGCGTGGCTCCTTTTCATTGCTTGACCCAGTTCCTCCCATTTTAATAAAATTGCTCACACTCTGTTCCGTCTCTCAAGAGGTTTGTGTCTTTGCCCCAGGTTGTAAGTACCAACGTTTCCTGCTGTTTACGATGCCGTCGCGGACGAATTTAGCAGCTTCGGTCCCCAGCAGCAAAGTGAAATATTCCAAGCTTGCTAGCACAGATGAAGGCTATATTGACCTGCAGGTAAAAGTGGGGAAACCAGAGCCGTATTTCCACCAAAGGCTGGTTCATATGTGCACATTCTTCCTCCAGGCAGGTTGGAGAATGTAGGAGATCGTAGCAGTCCCTTCTGAGTAGCAGGAGAGGGCCTTGCTGTTTTGTACTTCCTTGAAATTGCAGCACCAATGAGGGGCGGCCCCATCCCCCTTCCAATTGCTCTGCTCATGTCAGGAGATGTGAGAGAGGGGAAAGGGGTTGATGACCACCAGGAGGAACGGCTGCCTTAACAAGCCAAGCTGACTTCTGTGAACTTTGGCAAACACACACCAAAATGCAAGACTTTTCACCCTGCTTCTTAAAGATCACTTTGAGTTGGGCAAAGGTGGTTTTCAGGGGTACCTTGGTTCCAGAGGGAACGGGTTCATCTGAGAACCCTGTAAGGGCCCATTGTGAATTTCTTTTCACGCTTCCCCCGGCTTCTTCCTTTCTGAACTGTGTTCCAAGACAATAAGCAGATGTAAATGGAGTGTGCTTTACGTGGGCAATAATTTCAGACTAAGGCTGAAAGGGGAGCAAACAAATACCGACTACAGATGTTACCATCACAGTCAAATGTAATTATGGGGGTGGGTGGGTGGGAGGACGTGGAACGCACACACAGAGACACGGAGATGTTATATTTGCTCTCAAACCCGCTTCTGTGTCCTTGAGTGTTTGTGCAGCAAAGGCTGGCCGCCAGGAGGCAGCATTACCACAGTATTGCTTCCCTTTAAAGCGCCACGGATGGGCAGAAAGGCAATCAGGAGCTGCTTGGCATGATTTGCAATAGATTGGTCAGGGTTTCTGACTCCTAATTGTCAAACAATTACAAAAATTAAAAAGCTTCCCCTCCCCCCCCCAAAAAAAAATTAGGTTGCTGGAAAAGAATGCTTGGGGGAGACACCATGAGTGGAGTTTTCTGTGAAAGATGTGGGAGCTTGATCCTGGTACTGTACTCAGGTTCTTAGGCTGAGCACGTGCCCAGAGGCACCCGGTTCCATCATTCTTAGCGAATGTCTGCGTGCCTGAGCCCCTCTTTTGCACCTGGCTTTGGTTAGTGGCCTCTGCAGTGAACACCAGTTGTGAAGAATTCATTCAGCCTCTCTGCAGTCCTCCTTGAACTCCATTGCCATCCAATGGTCCAATTGAGCATTCTGGTCTGGGGGGGCAACAGCTCCTTCCTAGCACTAACTCAACATGGGATGCAACCCAGTTAAAAGAGTCATGAAGCCTTTAATGCTGACCTCTCTCCCACCCTTTAGTTCAAGAAGAGCCCTCCCAAGATTCCCTACAAGGCCATCGCGCTGGCTACGGTGCTGTTCCTGATTGGCACGCTTCTCATCATCATTGGCGCTCTCCTCCTCGCAGGATACATCAGCCAAGGGGTAAGTTGCTCACATCTCTTGCGAGTGGCAGCTGGGTCCTGGATCTCACTTAGAGCGAGTGTGTTTATGTGTGTGCAACTAGCCATAATACAAGACGTCAGAACAGACGCACCTTCTTGGGGACTGTGCAACATATAACTATCCTATATTTGTGAATCATTCATTTTGGGTGGAGGGTGTGGAGGGGGCTTTGGGAACGTGGTGACTTGGGGCTCAACAGGCTGCCTCAGTTTTGACTTCAAAGGGGGAAGCCGGAGATGTTTTACTAAGTTTATGGACCTGTCATGCATCTGTTTGTTCGCTTTTTCTATCAAAGAGGTCATTGTCGCTTTGGTACAGCTCCCAGGTGGTCTTCCACCGGCTTAGCTTCAGAAGATGAAGTGTGTGGCCTCAGAACAATTTCAGATGTTCAGGTCAGGGATGTGGGGCGAGAAGGGGAAGCCAAGTGAGTTGTGCTTCCTCTTCTCACGCTCACTTTAAATGCCTGGATCTGAGCATTGGCGTTTTCCAAGTGTGGAGACAATTGCAGCTGCGTTTTGCCGCACAGGAAGGAATGGATGCCTAGTGTTTCATGCATTCTAACATGCTGATTCTTCCCCTCACTCCAAAGCCATCTTCTGATCTTGCAGGTCCCCAGACGTCGTCCCCTCGTGTGCCTTTTGAGAAATCCAGATCTGGCAGCCCTAGGATTGGACAGGGACTTGCATCCAATAAAATGTTGGGGGTGGGATTAGTAAGTGGGCAGCTTTTGTCTTGTATCCATGGTTATCAACCGATGATTGTGATCTCAGGTGTCTGAACGGCCTGTTGCGGACAGACCTCAGACATTCTAGGGAGAATGCACCTATCTCTTCACACCACCTCAACTGCAGCAGAGTTAATTCACACATTCACAGCTGCCTGTCATCGGGTGGTAGAGATACTGAGCAATTGTACACACATGCGCGAACCAACTCTTCTCCTTCTGTGTTTCAGGAAACAGATCGAGCAATCCCTGTTTTGATCATTGGGATCCTGGTCTTCCTCCCAGGCTTCTACCACTTGCGCATTGCTTATTTCGCTTCCAAAGGCTACAGGGGCTATTCCTATGATGACATCCCTGACTTTGACGATTAGTAGGCTGAAAAATGTGGATCCTTCCGTGCCGTAGGAACTTCAGCACAAACTGGCTTCAGGAGGAAAAGGCTGAGCATCTCAGATAATCAAATAGCCCTATCGTTGGATGATGCAACTTTGCAGCTTTTGTCAAAATTGAGGACAGGGGGGTCTGTAGGATTTCTCTTTCTCTCTCTGACTAGCCAGAGAACGTTGCCACATAACACGAAGTAGATCATGTGAGCGACTGTCAGGAGAAACGTTTCTCCTTTCAGAAGGGAAGTTCTTTTGGGGCAGCTATCTATATGCAGCTGTGTCTCTGCCCCAACAGGATGCGTGTGCCAGTTTGAGTGAGAAAGAGAAACTCAGGTTTTTAAATCTAATTCTTATTATTTGACTATTGTTTCCACCTGCAAAGTGGAGATCTGGAAAAAGGGACTAATGCACAAAAACGAAGAGTCTAGAATTTGAACTTACTGGGCTATTGGTTGAAAATGAAGAAAAACTGGCGGGTTGTGTGTTGTAGTACCATTGGCAACGTAAAATTTAACAAGGAAGCCTGCTGATGGCAGGTATTGGTTCTCCCTAATACTTTGCTAAACTCCTGTCTTACAAAAGGTGGGATGTTAAAACATTGCCTGTGTAGAACCCTTAAGAGAGCAGATCTGGATGGGAAGTGGAGTGTGCAGCCATTGTGGCTCAGGCTGCACCTTAACACTCAATGCCGTATCAGGGTCCGTCAGAAGACAATACCGTTTATAACTGATCATATCCTCTGAATTGGCTGAGGGCAGATTACAACAAGTGATACATTAAAAAAAGTCTTCGGTGCTGGAACATCCATAAAATTAAATTCCTGGCTAACACCCCCTGCCGCCACCACCCCATTCTTCACAAGGACACACATCGTTGCTGTTCCCTGTCTCTCGAACCATGAGGCCAACAGCAAAAAAATAAAATAAAATCCAAATTCTCACCAGATTGCCATCCCCATCAAACAGAACAGGGAAAGTAACATACAGGCGCTTTGCATCGCATGGCAACAAAGCCAGCATTGATGTTGCTCTGCAGCTTTCTGGATGATCCAAAATCCACGGAAGTTGGGCACACACATCCTTCTGGCTGACCTGAGACAGCTGTGGCTGAAGTCTTCTTCCAGAGGTTAGATTGCAGTTTGGTTCAGCTTGAACTTGGCGTTCACGGGTGCCATCGCAAAGGTTTATCAGTATTTTGTTGCTGTTGACAGACTTCAGCAGCTGCTGAGACGCAATTATACAAAGTTGCCCTCATTGTCCATTCTGTGTAAATGAGACGCAAAGTTCCTGAGCCTTCCCCAAACAAGTGCCCCTCCAGGTGTGTTGAATCACAACTCCCAGTATCCCCCATCTATGCTGGCTGAAGGCTGCTGGGAATTTTATTCAAACACATCTGGAGGGCACCCGGTTGGGGAAGGCTGATGTATACACATACATAGAAATTCTGTCTACACAAGAGGTATTCATTAACATTGTTCTTTCATTTAAAGCTACGTTCACTTCTGCATCACTGGCTGGATGTACCATTTGTAGAATGTGGAAGAGGGCATAAAAATGCAATGAGAAATTAATCTGCCGTTGCAGAATATGTATTTAATATGAATAAAGAGCATATGATACTCTATTTTGATTTGACTAATTTTTTGAAGCAGAAGAGATCCGTCACAATATAAAGCAGGAGTGGGGAACAGTCATTCACATAGCTGAAACAGACGCCTGAGATCAGCCTTGTTACCACTATCTGAAACTCTGCAACCCTCAAACACGTTTTGGAGAAGGACTCAGCCAACTTTGGGATAGAAAATTGTGCGTATGGGAATCCCTTCCTTTTCTGTTTCTCTGTGGAGCCCTTGGCTCAGCAAACAGATTAAGAACATAAGAAGTGCCATGCTGGATCAGACTGATGGTCCATCTAGTCCAGCACTCTGTTTATACAGTGAACACATGACATGCAAACCTGAAGGACTTGTGTACAGAAGTTCAAATTTTCTGGGATACTATGAGGTCTTCAGCTTCAATCCTTGCACGTGCTTGTATAATCAAAATCGGAATTCAAAGAGCTAGCTGGCCGCTAGAGCCTCCTGGCTGGGCAATCAAAGAGCCCAGCTTCCATATTCCTTACTAACAAGCACAGCCAAATTCAGGCTGCTGGGATTTCCGCGGGCTTCTGCAGCTGCAGGCACAATTGCGCCTGTGGTGATCCTTTGACGTAAATGGTTCTCCCATCCCAAGCTGCAATTAGCTACAAAGATACAGATGTTTTTCCTTCCGTGTCTCATAGCAGATGGGGGTCTGCAGTGCACAGGTGCAGCTAGACCATGGACTTAATGATCTTACCGGGGTGGGGGTGAGGGTGAGAGATTTCATTGGCCATGTATATTACTTCCATTGTGAAACACGCAACTACCGTTTCTCTTCTACCCCGCAACTGCCGTTCCATGCTTTGCAACTAACATTTGTGGTATGTTCTAACAACCCTAACATGGTTTGCCAACCCTGTTTCAAAACCTACTCAGCATGTGCAGTTCTGCATTTTAAACTCCAATCACAGCACCCTCGTGACTACAGGAACGCAGGAAGTTTGCTTCTGCTGCCCTCGATATTGCTGTCCGTTGGGTGGTCATTTCAGCCAAGCACCACGTGCTGAGAAGAAGGGTTTGGGGGGCACGTGTCCCTGGTGACAAGACCTGATCCAGATCTGATCTCCCCCTTTAATTGCTTTGTTTGTTGGGGGGGGGAACCATTATGCTGAGAGTTCCAGTCCTACCGGTTCTTCTCCTATCCCTTTCAACCCCTAGGGATAATAGCAAGCAATAAGATAGAATAAAAGCAGAAACTAATAGCGGACTCTTGAGGGGGGGAAATTATTTATTGCATTTATTATTTATTGCATTTATATACTGCCCCATAGTCAAAGCTCTCTGGGCGCTTTACAAAAATTAAAAACGTTGAGCATTAAAAAACCGATATACAAAATTTAATAATAATAATAATAATAATAATAATAATAATAATAATAATTTATTTCTTACCCGCCTCTCCATTTTAGGAAAGCCTAAAAACTGGTTATAAATACAATATCCATTTAAAAATAACTATTCTGGGTCAAACCACCACAACAAAACCCCTCAACATACGTTGTTAAGTGCCTGGGAGAAGAGGAAAATCTTGACCAATTATTATAAGGGGAAGGGTTGTAGCTCAGTGACAGAGCTTCCGCTTTGCATGTAAACGGTCCCAGATTCAACTCCTGAGATCTCCAAATAAGCCTGGGAAAGACCCCGGTCCCAAACCCTGGAGAGCCGCTGCCTGTCAACTACATGGAACGATGGTTTGTCTTGGTATAACACATTAGCGTGGAACTTGCAAGAGGACAGATCTGTGAGGCGTTTTGATGCCAAAGCTGAAGTAGGAAACCATGGAAAGGGAGGGAGAGACGGAAGCAATGGTAGACAGGAAGAACGCATTTGGTTGCATGTTATTGAAGCTTAGTTAGGATATGGGGCGTCACCACTCTTGCTTCCAGACACTTTCAAGGCCAGGATATCTTCAAAACCATAAGAGCTTGAGGCTTCCTTTTTAGAAGATTTTTTTAAAAAAAATGAAAGCGGCTCATCTCAGGAAATTAATGCCACAAGTGTATTCTGCTCTTCCACCGATAAACCAGGAGGTCATTGCAATGCTCAGAAACTAAGTATGTTCAAGGCTGCACAATTTTGTCAGCCGTGAGGTGAGGTGCTGCTTTTTGCCAATTAATTTACACTCCTGAAAATACCCTCTCTCGCAAAGAAGTGAGAGGGAGGATTAAAAACTTTCCACTGTTTGCACTTCTGGGCCTCCTGTCTCTGAAAAGGCATCTAGTTATTTCTATGAAGTACTGCCAGTGAATAATTTACAGGAAATATTTAATGAGATCTGTGGGTAAAACGAAGAAGGCTGGTGTTTTATCTTTTAAATCCAAGAAAATAAAATGCCTTGGCTCATGTAGGAGAAAATGAGCTGCAAATGCAAGAGAAGATCTGTGGGCCAGGGGCTGTACTTGGAAGAGACAGGATGAACCCCTTGGCCAACAACTGCCTTTCCCAAATAGCAGAGAAATTTATAAGGAATAGCAAGAAGTGGAAAGCAAGATGCTATGCGCATCTATCCTACTACTTAGGGTGTCTTTCTTCATACCTTAAACCAGAACAGACTAGCTGTGGTTGACCAGAAATTCTGTTCTCTCTGCATATACAGAAATTGGGATATCGTCTATCATCACTGTCGTCAAGAGGACACACAGGCAGACTACTGTTGGTTTGTCCTAATATACCCATCCCTGCAGCCACCACCTCATTGAGTTAATTGAGCAAATGCAGTATTCCTGTTTCTTCTGTTCCAGCCCATGATTTGGAGAGCGAAACATGACGCAGGTCACCACTTTGCTGCATCATGCTGACCTATTTTCCCTGTTCCAAATGCCATGCTCTTTTCCTCCATCTGAGCTCAGTGCCAGTTCCCAGACACTCCTGTTTTATTGCCCAGATGACTGTAACATTCATTGAGCAAAAACTGCGTCTGGGAGTTGGAGCTGGCACAGAAAGCCAGCAGCTGATGCATCCTGATGAGTCAGTGTCCCATCAGCGTTTTCTGCTGAGACGCATAACTTTCACTTCAGTAGAGGAATGACTTGGGGAAAAATACATCTTGAAGGCAAAACACTGGAGATGCGGGGTAATGTTGGGTCAATAGTGAAGATGATTTCATCCCCAATAACAATTAATTTCGCACCCATACAGGATCAATATGCATTCAGTTTTGCTCCTGTTGGCCATACTAAGGTCCCCTCTAGAAGAATTTGGTTTGGCGCCTGGTTGCCAGATTATGCGCATCTTCGTGGAAGCGCATTGACTCCTAATACCTATTCACGAGAGGCAGTGAAGCTCATTACAGGCTATATGAAACGCGCTTTAAAATTGTTTACATGCGGAGAATCACATGTTTACATGGCCATAAGGCGCTTTAACTCCCGCGGCAAATTAAAACTCGCTATTTAACGTGCATTCGAAAATGCGAATAATCGGAGATAAAAAGCGCCTCGACCCCCGATTTGCGCTCTGCTCTTGTAGAGGTAAAAATTTTAATGCGCCTTGAAAGAGCTTTAAATTGCTCTTGTACAGGCACCCTAAGAGGTAAGAGCTGCATCAACTTCCATTTGAGCAAAGAACTACGGCTGTGGAGACTTCACTTTTGTTCTTGCAGTTGGCGATTAGTTGCATTAATCCCCATTTGCCATTGGGCAACTGAGAGCCTCACTGCTATTTTTATAGCCAGGCTTGGCTTTTTTTTGCTTTGCATAAATACGGACACAAAAACCTGGAGGAGAGGAAAGGGTGACTTGGCACTCCATTCCCGTCTCTCCTTGTTTGATTTCAAGCCACACAGCTAGCTCCTTTTCTCTTCCCTGTGGCCCTTCTGAGGGCATCGAATCAATATTTTCTACATCTGCTCTGCAGACTAACAATATTAATGAGACACACAAATGTAGGCTCCAGCTGTTCCTAATGCATGTACGTTTTAATATTTCTTGGTGCTGATTCACTGCACACACGACAGTTTAAATTTCTGTTAGTTACCAGGAGAAGAGAAAATGGCACCATTCAGCTTTTCCAAAAGTTCAGGCAGGCTGGTTCACTTGCCTCTCTTAGTCAATGGCATACAGGGGTCTGCTGGCAGTTTCTGGATAGAAGACCGGAAGGTTATGGCCTGCATGAATGTCAATGTTGTTTGGGAGAATGCAGGTGTGCAAATGTCGCTAATCCAGGATCTTTTTCTGAGAACAGCAGTTAGGATTTGCCGTAATGAAGGCACGGTCTCAACTTTTCCAAGAAAAACATATCCTTATGGAAAAGCGATAGCGCTGGGTCAGACCAAAGGTCCATTGAATCCAGTATTCTGCCTCCAACAATGGCCAGCCTGATTTGCCCGGGAGCTTACAAGCAGGGCACGAAGGAATGCCTCTCCCCTGTCCTTTGTTCACAACATCTGACATCTTGACCCAACATGCTTGCTACAACATAGCAGTGACGGGGGCGGTTCCAGCCTGTACTTGCAGAATGGCAGGGAGGAGATTCATTCTTAGCAGGGCTTCTTCTGATATTGCATATTTTAAACCACCCAGTCCTAGCTGTGGATTTCAACCCAGTTTGACTATCCCCTCAGTCGTAGAGAGGAGAGGGGCGATTTGGGCAGTGTCGGCAAGATGGTGCGACAGCTGGGAACTGGGGCCAATCCACAACTGCTCTTTTGTGCAGTCCAGTGAAAATCCTGCCCCCAGCACATGATGGCATGGGTGTAGGGAAATAAGCCATGGGCATGGATGGGTGTTGGGAAATAAGCCATGGGCATGGGTAGTTGTTGGGAAATAAGCCATAGGCATGGGTGTAGGGAAATAAGCCATGGGCATGGATGGGTGTTGGGAAATAAGCCATGGGCGTGGGTGTAGGGAAATAAGCCATGGGCATGAATGGGTGTAGGGAAATAAGCCATGGGCATGGATGGGTGTAGGGAAATAAGCCATAGGCATGGATGGGTGTTGGAAAATAAGCCATGGGCATGGATGGGTGTAGGGAAATAAACCATGGGCATGGATGGGTATAGGGAAATAAGGCATGGGTATAGGGAAGTAAGCCATGGGCATGGATGGGTGTAGGGAAGTAAGCCATGGGCATGAGTGTAGGGAAGTAAGCCATGGACATGGGTGTAGGGAAATAAGCCACCATGGCTTATTTCCCCTCTGTGATTGTGCAAATTGGGCCAAGAATGAGATTAGACATGGGAGGGTGAGGGGAACAGACAGCACTCCTGCCGAAAGGGTAATTTATGTGCCTGGTCCTCATGCAGGGTAGTGGGGTGCTGAGAGACAGAACTGTTGGTTGGATCTCATTAAAAAAAACATAGGTAATGGGTGAGGGGAGCCTGGGAAGTAGCATAAATTTAGAAAGCAGGGAGAAGTATCAAAGATGCACTGGTTGCTTATATAGCATGTCTGTAATGTTGTGTCGTTGAGTGACAGATCGTTTCTCTCCCATCCCAGCCATGTTTGATGGGACATGACAGTTCTGCTACATCACATCATCATGTTTAGTAAGACTTGTCACATCACGTTGTGTCACTTTTAACACAACTTGACTGACAAACACTGGATTGACAGGCACCCCCCGTCTCTCGGAGTCTTTGTTTTAGGCAATGCTTAAATCATTACCATCTATTTGATGAATTTATATCCTTCCCTATTATATCACCACAGTTTCCAGGGCAGCAAACAATACCAATATAGAAAGGATTTGAAAGCTTACTCACTGTTTTGGAACATTTTTGTTGGTCACTAAACTGACTGTGGATTTTGGTGTTTTTTAATGGACCAACACTGCTTCCTGTGCTTTTTGCGCATCAAGGAAAAGGGGAATGTGGGATCTAAGTCAAAAATGTTCAGTGCACTTTATCCTTGGGGACTGTTTGGAAGTTGCAAACAAACGCACCATGCAACTGGCTTCCTTTGGACTTTCAGGATTGATTGGGACCATGATTCTATGCATATTTTAAACTCAGTGGGACTTACTTCTGTGTAGACTTACCTAGGATTGTGCTGTTAAGCTATTCATCTTGGTCTATAACACTCTACAAAGCATGGCTCCTAGCACTAAACTGTCATAATTAAATGGCACTAAACCGTCATAGTGCCATAGCTCGAGACTAATTACATGGGCTTAAATGGGCTTTCCAACATTTGCCAAATAAAAATAGGGATATAAGAAGAACTCTGCTGGATCAGACCAAAGGGCTATCTAGTCCAGTACTTTGTTGCCACAGCTGCCAACCAGATGGCCATGGGAAGTCCACAAGCAACTGATATTGAGAGGAATATCCCCTTTGATCCTGGAGGGAACATTTAGCCAGCATGACTAGTAGCCAATGATAGCGGTATTGCCCATGAATGGGAAATGAATTCCATAGTACTCCTATTGTCTGATGCTGAGAAGTATGTATCCTCTAGAACTTCTAAATTCCTTGTCAATGTTCTACAAATACATGCCATAAAGTTTAAAGGCTGTATGGAAAATTATCCAACTCTTGATGGTTTATTAGTAGAGTTTTAAACTGTAGAGTTTTCTTTCTGTAATTGTGTATAATTGCTAAGACACAATAAAGTGTGATTGATTGAATTCCATAGTGCTATGTGAAGAAGTACTCCCTTTTGTTTTTCCCCTGAATCTTCCACCATACAGCTTCATTGGGTGACCCAGCATCCTCGTATTACGAAGGAGAAACATTTGTCTGTATCCATGGGCTCCAAATGGTGCATAATTTTATACACCTCTTTTTTTCTTAGCTAAAAAGGCCCAAACATTGTAACTTTTCCTCATAAGGAGTTGCTCCAGTACCTTGATATTTTTGGTTGCCCTTTTCTGAGCCTTTTCCAGCTCTACAATATCCTCTTTGAGGTGCAAGGTATGCAGTGTTCTTTTCTAATTGTGCTCGACATGGATTTTGCCTCTTTCATCCCAGATGTACATTAGATCAGCATTTTACCAAGCTTTCGACCACAATCCCAGGATCCCCATCCCTCTCACTCACCACCAGCTCAGAACCTGTCAGCATATATGTAATTGTAGACATTTTCATCCCAATATGCATCATTTTACATTTGCTTAGAGTGAACTGCATTTGCCATCTTAATGTTCTTTCCCCCAGTTTGAAGAGATTGTTCTGGAGCTCTTCACTGTCCATTTTTGCTTTAAACCTAAACAAGTCAGTGTCATCAGCAAACCTGGCCACCTCACTGCTCACCTCTAACTGTCAGGATCAGGTCTAGTGTGGTGGAATGGATTTGGGGGGCTGAATCGGGCTCAGAATCTGAAGGAGGACCAGAAGTACATCAGCCAAGACAGGAAGCAGGGGAGGAGATTCTCCAAGACGCTCCAGGAGTCAAGGATGAATCTCCTCCCCCACTTCCTGTCTTGGCTGACATACTTCTGGTCCTTCTTCAGATTCTGAGCCCAATTCAGCCCCTCAAATCCCTTCCCCTACACTGAGAACAAGACTGATCCTGACATCAACTCAAGATTATTTATGAACAAGCTATAAAGCACTGGCACCATTGTAGATTCTTGGGGGACTCCACTGTTTACATCCCTCCAACGCAAGAACTGACCATTTATTCCTATTGTCTGCTTTCTGTTTTTTAATCAGTTACCAGTCCATAAGAGGACCTCTCCTCTTATTCCAGGACTGCTAAGTTTGTTCAAGAGTCTTCGGTGAGGGACGTTGACTCAGAATCCTTTGGAAAATCCAATTAATGCTTGTGACAATACAATTTTAATAACAAGGACTACTGCTTGGTTCCCCACGCACCCACCCAACAATATTGGACATTGCAGAAGGTGCTGTTCTGCCTTTTGTATGCTGTATTTGTTTACTCTGAAACAGTGGATTTACAAAAATGTTTGTTCTTTCCATTAAAAGTATACTAAATAACATGTTGTACAAAATTATGTTTATGTGTACCTCAGCAGCAGCAGTTTGTGAAATATCAGGACAGAAGCTTATATTGGATTCTGAGGTGAATAGGAAGCCAATGAAGGGATTTCAGGAGTCGAGTGACAGGATCAAAGCGATGAGCCAAGAAGATTATCTTAGCAGCAGAATAAAGAATGGAAACCAACGAACTAAGGTGAGAAGAAGGAAGGCCAGTCAGGAGAAGGTTACAATAGTAACCGAGAAATGACCAAAGCGTGAGCAATATTATATAAGAAAAAAATGACCAAAAGCAGATGGACAGATGAAATAAAGATGTAGTCTCTCTCTGCAGGATGCAAAATTCGCCAAGCGTCAATCAACCCAAGTTCAGCCATATAGACCTGAAGTGTAGATCTCACCACAGTTTACCATTTGGGAGCAGGAGTGCTCCAGTCTAGCGACGGATGTAAAATCCACAATCAAATAATGATAAGCAATATCAACCAATTTACTCTTTCTTTTTGTTGTTGCAATATGTGGCCCATCCCTCTAAGAAAAAAAAAGAAAGAAGTTATTCATCCAAACCAAAAGCCTGCTAATCCAATCAATTACTGTAAACATTTTTTCTACATGCTCTTCCTGTTTACTTGACTGTGTTTTTATTCGTCTTGCTGGCTCTATGGGGTCAGGACGGTGTTGTCATAAGGACAGTCAGCTACTGAGATGATGGGATTATAAGAGTGAGTCAGTTTTATAAACTGAGCTGACTACATCAGTGTGAAGATGTGACGTGCAGCAGAAAGTGGTGTTCGTGATGGTCTCTCTGTTTTTCTTTCCAAACATTATCCAAAGAGATAATTTATTGAGGGAGAAAGGCAAGGTAGGCAGCGATTGCTTGTTCTCCAAGGTCACCAACTTCTGCCTGCATTTTGTTCTGGCTGTAAAGTGGGGAGAACACGCACAACTCTCTCCTGATTAGTATTTACAAAGTCTAGTATGAGGCCTTTAGAAGCAAAATATTCTTCGTAAGACTTTAGGTTCACAATGGGATCTTATCTTTGGGTTACACCTGCTGTAACAGTGTCTACACCTGCTGTAACAGTAGCGAAGTGTCTTGCCAACAAGACACTTGGCTAAGTATGTCGTTTGCAGAAAGAGGGCCACTCTTCTCCTGGCCCAAAATTCTCAAAAGCGAGTGAGCTCCCGTGAGCCTCCAAGGAAAGCAACAGGAATCACAGCCACCTTTGTTGGGGAATGCCTAACCTCACTGGCTCATGATGTCCTCTTCCTTGCAGGAACAGAGCCAGGGCACATGGCAATGAAACAAACATGAGTCAGAAACAGAGTTCCAAAGTAATTCCCTACAGTGGGTAATTGAGAACTGTTTTAACGTCAACATCTCTCCCAACAAATGAATCCCCAGATGTTGACACGAGGGGACTGTTCAGTCAGAGTGTGCCATGGCTCAGTGCTAGAGCACATGCTTAGCATCTCTAGCTATGGCTGGGAAAGTCTTCTGTCCTGAATCCTGCCCAGTCATTGCCCGCCAATGAGCTGAATGGACAAGGGACAAAGGATGGCTTCCAATGTTCCCGGTTCATTCTGAAGAGGCACCTATTTCCATATGATGTCTGTAGCTCGTGCTACTCATTATCCATCCCCATCCTTATCTCCTTCCACCCAGCAATTGTCCCTCTAGGCAGACCACAGCAGCAGTAACCAGCAGGAGTGCAACTGTTCCTCTCTATGGTGGCCACCATTTCCCCCCCAGGATTTCTGAACCTTTGGAAGCTATTTGATAGAGGGAAATATAACAGCACGGACTGGACAGAAGGTGGATTGGGATCTCCTTGTAGATTGCTAGGTGAATTGCAAAAGATTGGTAAGGTTTTCTGACTCTCAGTTGTTTAAGAATGGCAAGAATCAAAATTCTTGCCCCCCCACTAAATTAGGTCATTCGGATCCCTGATTTTTGAAAGAAGTAGAATGCTTGTGTATACATGCTATCCCAATGTATGTATGGATCTTCATGTGCAATAGATAACTGGATTTGTCCATGAGTCACTATTTTACATCTGCCTGAGCTCCAAAACACAAAAACGCTCTTGTGAACCCAAATAAAGATGGTGCTTGAAGGCAGCCCTTTGCTTTACAGCATGCCAGCCTCCTCGTTAAAAAGAAACTAATATAAATAAATAAATAAATAAAGGACAGGCAGGAAGCTTGGGGGAGATGAAGAGAGGTGTCTGTGAGCCCATTGGAGACTCCAAGGCATTTGTAAGGCATTTTTTCAGACTGGTACTTAAGGCAAAGAGTGCCCTGGAGACTATTAATGTTGTTGTTGTTATATACAAAATTTAAAACCACAAAAACATACAACATACACAGAAACATACATTTTAAACAACTTTAAAAACAGATCCAGGGTTGATGAAGCTCATTTCACATTGCTAAATGCCTGGGAAAAGAGAAAAGTTTTAACCTGGTGCTGAAAAGATATCAGTGTTGGTGCCAGGTGGGCCTTATCGGGGAGATTGTTCCATCACAGAGAAGGCCCTCTCCTTTGTTGCCATCCTCTGAGCTTCCCTCGGAGTAGGCACCCGGAGAAGTACCTTAGATGTTGAACATAGTGTACGGGTAGGTTCATGTCGGGAAAGGCATTCTGTCAGGTATTGTGGTCCCGAGCCATGTAAAGCTTTATAGGTTAAAACCAGCACCTTGAATTGGGCTCGGAAATGTACAGGCAGCCAATGCAAGTGGGCCAGACAGAGTCGGTCTTATATGTTCGAACCTTATGGTACCCGTTATCAATCTGGCCGCCACATTTTGCACAAGCTGCAGCTTCTGAACCATCTTCAAAGGCAGCCCCACACAGGGAGCATTGCAGTAATCTAACTTGGAGGTTACTGGAGCTTAGACAACTGAAACCAGGCTATCCCTGTCCAGATAGGGGAGTAGCCTGGCCACCAACCCAAGTTGGTTGAAGGCACTCCGTGCCACTGAGGCCACCTGAGCCTCAAATGACAGAGGTGGTTCTAGGAGAACCCCCAAGCTATGAACCTGCTCCTTCAGAGGGAGTGCAACCCCATCCAGAACAGGTTGAACACCCTCAATCCAGTCAGCAGAACCACTCACTAACAGCATTTCGGTCTTGTCTGGACTGAGTTTCAGTTTATTAGCCCTCATCCAGTCCACTGAGGATGAAAAGGAGAAAGAGAGCTGTGTGTCATCAGCATACTGATAACAACGCACTCCAAAACTCTGGATGACTGCACTCAATGGTTTCACGTAGATGTTGAAGAACACGGGGAACATAATGTTATGTACCATTTAATTGAATTTGTTGTCAGATTTCTGTAAAGAGGACTATTACCCCGTTGCCTCAAGGCAACACCTGACCAGAGCCTTGGATTTGACAAAGGAGTTCCAGTGGCCTGGGATATTGTTTCCATTGAAGCTAATTGTTCATTTATTTTTCTGAATGGCAAGGAAGTACGTGAAAGTGGGCATACCTTTCTCCCACCACTCTTGGTTAAGGGTGATGTAATCCAGGTGCCTTTGTGTGAAGAGGAACAAGGTACAAAACTGCAGTTTGAGTCAAGCACAACAGTTTTTGAGGGAGTCTTAAGACAAATGAAGGGATACAGAGAGAAAGGAGTTTGGGCTCTGGAGTTTGGGCATTTTGTGGGGTTGGCAGCCTCTCTATGGAGATCTGTGTGGGAGCAGTGAAGTTTGGCTTGTTGGCTTGTTTACACTTTGCCTCCACCTATTCTCAACTTGTTTATTTGTAAATAAACTCAAATATTACAAAACACCAATAAGCCTCCAGTGACCTCTTTCCAAAGGAAACTAAACCCGGGTAAGCTCTGCAATCCTGGAGCTTCTCACTGCCTGGACGACTGTATTATCACATCAACATCAAATAGTGTTAAAATCCAGTAAATTGTGCTTTAATTGCAGTTTTCTACTGAATTATACATACATCTTGAAAACACATCTTACTTTAGGGTGCAATCCTATGCTGTTTTAAACCCGAAAAAGAAGTCCTACAACTCCCAGGATAGGGATGTATGAAAATTCCATTCTGGGGGGGGGGGGGGGTGAAAATGGATTTCATTCTGCTTCCCCTCACTGGTGTCAATTCAATCTATAGTGAATCGAGCCAATGTGCAGAATCTTTTTTTTTAATGGCAGCATTTTGTGCAAGTTTTTTGGAAGGGTATCGTGAAATTTGTGCAAATGGTGTTGTAATTTCTTTTAAAAACCATTTTACATTTTTATTGGTAATCTTTTGCAAGTCTACAGGATCTCACGTCCACCTGTCCATGATGCGTTTCATTCATTAATTACATTTCTGTACCACCCAACAGCTGAAGATCAAAAATTAAACTATGCCGCCCCACAGAAGCATATTTCCCCGCTTGTCAATATCCTTGTCAGTTTCATCCTCTCCACACACTACTTCCTTTAGCCCAGAAGAGCCATATTCTCTACTTATCAAAGAACTTGTCTATTCCACACACATCCCTCCCTTAGCTTGTGAAATGCTGAAGCTGAGGATGAAATTGACACGTTCTCTGATGCAAGATCACCAATTTAAAAACATTTTCAAAAAATGACAACACCATTTACGCAAATTTCAAGATTCACAAGTTGTTGTTTTTTTAAAAAAACAATTGTGCAAATTGTAATTTGCACAAATTGCAGAACCCAAAAAAATGCACAAATATTTCTGGAATCCAGGAAAAAAATCCGCTACAGTCTGTCACCACTTAGCAGAAGGGAAATGCTGCGGAATCCTGTCGAGTTTAAACGGATGGGAATTCCCAGCATCGCATCTCCCTAGGTGAGGAATGCTGGGAATTGTAGGACTTGTCTCCATTTAAACATGCATAGGATTGCACCCTTGTTCAGTTATAGGCAAGGTCTGGAATTTTAAAACAAATTATACTGCTTGGAGGCACTATATTGGAGTCTTTAAAACACATATTTTTAAAAGGCTTGCTCAACTGGACTGCCATGTTGAATCCAATTTATTGGCCACCTACACCTGCAGAGGACAGTGCTACTTGTTCCAGATAAAGTGACAAGAGGCCTGCAGGAAGAAGTTGATTCCTGAGATCAGGCATTTAGCAAATGGAGTGTGCACATAGCAGGAGGGTTTATGCCCCTTTCACGGTGAGCTATTTTGCTCTAATTTAATTGAAGCTGTTCTTGCATCTAGTACTTTGTAGAACCCTACAAAGGCCTTGTCACTGACAATATATCATGGGGAAGTTATGTTCAGAAGCTAATTATGCCACTCCATTTAAAAGCCTCTTTAAAACAAGAATATATATTTACAAGAGACTCTATCCTCTTTCCACACTCACCACTGAAATAAAGCCTGCATGCATGCGGATGTCCCCACCACTACCACCAAATTGCTGGAAGATTTAGATTGTAAATTATTCGGAGCAGATGCTGGTCTTCTTGTTTTGTTCATGCTGCTTCCCAAATTGCTGTGTTCATTGATGACGGTATATAAATAAATAAGAGGGAAACAACAACAATCATAGACGCATGGGGTTTTAAAGACATTTTTCAAATTCTTATGGAATCTGTGTAGCCTGCTACAGGCCTTTGATGCAAGCATTCCCAATGCTTAAGAGCAAAAATAAAATAAACAAACAAACAAACACTTTGTGATCTATATAAATAGACATAGATGGATAAAGACAGTTTTTATCCAGTAGGAACCAAAAGGCTAAAACAATGTAAGAAATCTCAGCTGGTGTGCCACAATTCCACGCAAAGCACAAATGAACTCAAGATCCAGTCCAAGTGGGTGTGTCCCGGTTCCTATTACAGATGTTCTCCCTTTGCATGCTGTGAATAGTAGGCAAATTGCTCCTTCCAGGCAATACATACTGCTATATACCATGTCAGACCACTGGTCTATCTAGCTTAGCATTGTCTACACTGCCTGGTAGTGGCTCTCTGAGATTTCAGCCAGGAGTCTCCTAAGCCCTATTTGGAAGTGCAGAGGATTGAGCTTAACCCTTTGTACTTTCCTTGGCATGAAATGGCAATTCAACAACAATGTTGGAGCACCAAATAGTCTCAAGAGCCCAGGGATCAAGTCCATGTCAACTCTGTCTCCCATATCCATCGCCTATGGAAGATTCATTCACCTGCATATCCCTCAATAAGGTATAGGCAATCACCTTTGCTCTCCTGTTTACATAAGCCATTTTGTGAAGTTATTTAAATACTCTAAGGGTACAATCCTATGCATGATTAGACAGAAAAAACTCCTGCAATTCCCAGCACTCCTCAGCTAGCGTGGTTGACCTGGGGACGCTGAGAGTTGCAGGACATTTTTTGGTCTAAATATGCATAGGATTGCGCCTTAAGAGAGCAATACTATGGTCCCTACACAGAACCTCAGGATGCTGTGGATCTCTTTCTCTGCCCCTGCAGACAGAGCTACGAGCACAGAGGAGGAGATCCGATGGTGGATCTTCCCTCCCCTTTCCCCTTCTAGCCTCCTTGGAAAGCTTCTCTTATGAGGTTGCGGCAACCCCATAAGACAAGTCAAGGGGGTGTGCTAGTGGGAAGGGAGGGGCCAGGTTCCACAGTATTGTATGGTCTCTCTAGTTCCCTCCCATCCACGGAAAGGTAAGTCTGTTAGCTGCTTTTTGTATTTTCAATGAAGGAATGGAGATGAAATTGCCTTTGTCCTCCTTTTGACCTGCCTGGCTTTAGCCAACAGAGCATAGGATAGGTGGAAGGCTTCAAACTCAGACCCCTCTGTCTGTCAAGAACACATCTCATAGGATTGAGCCCTAAGGTGCAATATAGATTCTTAACGCCTGTTATCCAAACTAGGTCTGGACAACATTCTGGCTGGGTTTGCAGTTCAACTGAAAACACTTAATAGGCAGCAGAAATGCTTGCCAAAAAAATTATCTCTGCATATAAATTTATGCTGCTGGCATTGTCCACTGGATCACAAGGAAACCCTGACCCTACACAGCCATGGCTTTACAATTTATGATTTTATTTACCAATACAAGAAAGTGAAGGACAAAAAGGAGTTGAGCAAGAGCTTGCAATACAGCAGGCCTTCACAATATGTGACTCACCAAGCCAAATCAGCCCCTCAGTTACACAGTATTCAAAGGTATTTGACATCCCCTAGCAAATTTGTGGAGCCCCAGGTGGGCCACCATATAAGGCTGGCAGTCTGTTTGGCTGGGGGCAGGGGTGTGACCCCCCCCCCCCCACATACATACATTTTGCCTTGGCCATGCCAGCCAGGGTGAGGATGATCCACTGATTTACTCCTCCCCAGCTAGGCTCAATTTAGGATTGCTCTGCCCAGTTGCAATCCTATACCCACCTGCCTGGGAGTCTGCTCCATTGAACTCAATGGAGTGGGCATGCATAGGATTGTACTTTAAAATGGAGATTTCAAAATCAGCACTAGAGCGTCATTAGATGGGGAAATCGAGGTTCTCTACTGTCACTTCTCCACACCTGCTCCTATCCCACGATACGTCCTCTTTCTATCCAGAGAAGAAAGAGGAAATAAACAAAGAACACATGGCCCATTCAGGGGCCATTTTTTTAACGCTGCTTTCCTGCACACAGCAGAAAATGGCGGCCCATTCCATTTTTTAAAAAAGTCAGATTAAAAAGGGTCCATTTTGTGACGGAAAACAGGCAAGAAGGAGCAGGAGGTCGACGACATTGTATAAAGGACACGTGAACATCCGTAAGTGGGCAGTAGTGAGCATGCAATAAAACACTCATCTAGTGACGCTCCTAGTATGACTCATATGTGCAGGATTAAAATGTCTAGGTCCAGAATCTGGCTTCCTGTAACTTGAGCCCATTATTCCGCGTCCTGCACTCTGGGATGATCAAGAAGAAATCCTGGCCCTCCTCTGTGTGACAACCTTTCAAGTATTTGAAGAGTGCTATCATGTCTCCCCTCAGTTTGCTGGTAAAGATGTCCTCAAAAATGCTAACGTGTTATAATGATGTAAAATGGTGAAATTACTAGAAAGACAAATGGCGCAACAACTAGAATAGAAATACTAGCAAGCCAGTCATTCCATGATGCCCATGCTTTTAGAAAGAAACTCAGGTGTGGTTTTGCATCTTTAATCACTTTCCTGGTGATGCAAGGCTCAGCACACTTGCTTAAAGCAACTTCTACTGAAACCAGTGGCACTTACTACCAAGTAAGCATATGGAGGCGCAGGGGGTTGGACTCGATGGCCTTATAGGCCCCTTCCAACTCTACTATTCTAGGATTCTACGTGATGCTATTATTGCTTGGCCCAACAATATAGCCAAAGGTATCATTGTATAGGAGTTAATCAAGTATAGAAACATGGTACTCTCTGAAATGAACATATCGTTATTTACTTGCTTACATCTATGGAGAGAAAGATCTGTTTTTATTTAGCCATAAATCCAGCTGCAGTCTGACTTATAACTAGTAATATAGACCAAGTTCACATGGAATGGTGGCAAATTGTGGATTAATTAGCCCCAAATTTGTATGGTGTGTGCATGTGTGTGGGTGCTATGTGATGTCTGAACTTGAACATTACGAGGCTGTTGCACATACTGACGAGACGAGTAGGGGAGAGTGGGAGTACTGCCTGCAGCACACTCACCTTTTCTGCTTTTATACAGCAAACCATGATCAGCTTCTGCTGAGCATGACATCTGAACCCAGACCGCTGAATTGTTTAGGGCTAAATCCAGTGGTTAACCCAACAACAACCATGGATTAACCACTGAGTTGTTTAGACCCTATACAACCCAGTGGTCTGGGTTTGGATGTCACACTCAACAGCAGTTGGCCATGGGTTGCTGAGTAAAAGCAGAAGAGGTGGGCGCGCTGCATCTCTACCGCCTGTGCTGATGGGTTGTCGTTATGTGTGAACAAGATCAATAGGTCAATCATGGGTTAAACAGCTCACAGTTAACTTACAATTGTTTAACTCACAATTAACATATAGTGTCCTGGTTCAGATGTAGCAAGAACAGGGGTTGAATATTCAAAAAGGATGAGGAATGCACACAGCATCATTTATTAACCCACGATTTGCAATACAGATTTATCTGTATGCCGCCCTGAGTTCCCAGTGATATAGAGCAGATACAAATGTTTAAATAAATAAATAAATAAATAGTTATGTGCAAACAGTCCCATAGTCTGATTCTTCTTTCATCTGGTACAGCTAAGCCATTTTAAGAGAGTTTAAAAAAACAAAACAGAATGAATGTAAGAACATAAGAAGAGCCATGCTGGATGAGACCAAGGATTTAGAATGTTTTAAGGGTGTTTTTAGGATGTTTTAGGATTTTTTATGCAGTTTTAATAATATGTGTTATGTTTTAATCAGTTTTATGTATTTCATCATGTTGTTGTTCCCCGCCTCGATCCAGACGGAGAGGCGGGTAAGAAATAAATTGTTGTTGTTATTATTATTATTATTATTATTATTATTATTATTATTATCTAGTCCAGCACTCTGTTCACACAGTGGCCAACCAGCTGTCGACCAGGAAGCGGATTGGTGGGAGATTCAGGACAGATAAAAGGACAATTAAATGACACCCCAAAATAAAATTAAGACAAAATAAGTAACACTCAAGATACCTGAAGATGTTTTAAACTTTATTTTATATTGTAGTTTTAAAACATTTGTTGAAGAAAAAAATAAAAATAAAATAACCCCTTCATATAAACTCAATGAATTTAAAACTGAGGACATGTACAAAGGAATGTGATTTTTTAGAATAAAGATGATGGATCAAAACATATTTTTGTTTTGCAATTTCAACTGATGCTTACGATTAAAATGTACAGATTGGGCTTGACAAGAAAAATGAACTTTCTTTCTTTAAATACCTGTCCACCAAACTCTTCCCTTATTGAAAGAAGCATGCAGAACCCCCCCTCCCCAAAATGTACTATAAAACCAGGATGTAGCAGTAATGGGAACATATCAATGAATTTGATTTGAGCAGCCTAATATATCAGTATTGATTCAGACTGACATGGCCTGGTGAGAGCTGGAAGCGCTTCAAAATGTTGGAGAAATGATAGCCACTACATTTTACTGGCACTTTTCACCAGATAGGTTTCCAGCCTGGTATTAAAGGCTTTTGTTTTCTCTGCATGCAGTTCCAAGCAAATATAGTTCATACCAGCATAGTACAATCCACACACTAACCTTACTAACAAACTGTACAGCACGTGGAAGATATTATTTGCATAGGTGCATGATATGTGCCTGTTCAAAGTAACTGTTTCTATAAAAGAATTCAGAAATACCTCTGGGAGTGTCCCTGTGCAATGGAAAAGAGTATTTTTTTTCTTTGTGGTTGTTAGAACAGAAACAAAGAGCCACTGTGTCTAGATTGACTACAAGTAGTGCTAAAATAATGTAACTTGATGTGACAATCATTGGGCAGTATATATGAAACAGACAGGCAAATAATTTGTTGAAATATATCCTTTACCTTTATACAACCACTTCTAATGAAACACTGCTCTCAGCAGCTGAGTGCTAAAGCAATTGGCCCCTTGGGCTTAAGAAGTTGGCTATCCTTAATCCAGAGACAGAGACCAGGATCAGGCCCTTTTTTTAGGAGGCCAATTACCCTGGACACATGGAAAGGACCTCATCAACATTGATAGTGCATTCTGAGAGAAAAGAGGGCCTCAAATTATCATTCAATCCCTATCCCAGCCTCTTAGTTCTGTTCAGTTTCCAGAAAACTGTGAGCCTATGTCCTTTGGACTTGTACTTCCCCACTCCACCCAAGAAACTACTTTCAAAATTCTGGGGCGTTACAAAAGCAGTTTGTGATATGGCATGAGATCAGTTATTCAAAAGTGGCATGGGTGAGGCGAGTCAAAAATCCCCATATCCAAGTTGTGTTGACACAGCCATCCTTCCTGTTTTCCCACACTGTAGGTGAGTTCCAATACAATTCAGTCCAGTAATTCTGGGATGATATGAAATAGAAAATTTCCTGACTCTCCCTGTCAGTATTACCTGTATCTGGTCGGGTTTTGGGGGGGGGGGGGTTGGTTGGTCATGGAGTAGCATAGGAAAGCAGGGGGTTAACATCTTTGTCCAGTAATTGCCACGGCTGTAGTCGTATGAACATGTATTTGGAGTAGCACTTATGTCCAAGTAAACATGGATCTGGCTAAGAGATCTATTATTCTGGCCAGATTAATAAGGTATTTGTTATAGGCAATAAAATTGCTGGTCCTTGTCCACTTAATTGTGCTTGCTAAGCAACCCCTACATACAGAGGAATAGAAATTCAGAAAAGTGTATTAGCGTAGATCACACAACTGGGGTATCTCTCAGGGTCTCCGAGGGAGCCCAGACTCACCTAGAAGTTTCACTTTTGTCTAATTCTAATTTTGTCTAATTCACTTGTGTCTAATTCTGTCTAATGATAAAGCCTTTCCCAACTTCGAGCCCTTCAGATGTTTTGGACTTCAACTCCCATCAGCCCCAGCCACCGCAGCCAATGACAAGGAATGCTGGGAGCTGTAATTCAAAACATCTGGAGCATACTAGGTTGGGGGGGCTGCTATAATAAATAATGCTGTGGAAGTAGCTGAGCTCTCTGCAAACAAGTCATTAGCAATGGCTGAAAGATCAACAAAGAACTGAAGGCCAAAGCAGAATGTTGTAACAGAGTGAAATTGATGTCATTGGCCTAGAGAGCATCTTACTGTTCATGGCTGCTTCAGATCTACAATTCCTTTTGCAGCTACATTCTGGAGTGGGAAAATAAGTATAGTTTGAAATGTGACACCCATCAAGCAAGCTTATATGGATAGCAACTCTGCAGTCATCAAGTTCTTACCCTCCTGCATTTTCCCTATAGTCCTTCAATCTTTTCTCAGACCACAGCACATCTAAAAGCTTGCAGTTTCGACATGTGCAATGCCTTATAAGGGGTGAACCTATCCCTTCACATCTATTTATTTAGGGAGCAATCCTAGGGCCCATAGACTGGCTGCCTTTCTGAGGTCTCAAAAACAACCTCAGGGAGATGGTAATTGGGGCATCCCCATAGGTGGTGAGCGGACTGGAGACACCAGATAACACCAGCTAGATGGGCGAAAAAGCCTGCCTAGCTGAAATAGGATTGGGTCCTTATTGGCACATTCAAAGCTTTTATATCCTGCTCCACAGTCCCCCAAACCTCCAGCACAATAACCAGAAATACGAAAAGGATTTGGGGTGGGGGTGGAGGCAAGTTAGTGATACTTCAGTTGCCTAGTGGATGGGAAGATATCAATTGAACTCATGTTTGCACAGCATCACGTGTCCTCCTGGGCTTCTTGTTCTTTGATGGCCCGTTCCTCTTTTCTTTCTCTTCTTTTGAGTTCAAGCCTGATCTGTTTCCTTTCCAATCCCCTCAGGGCAAGATGTTTCATCAGACACCCTTCTGGGGAGCATTTGGGGGAGGGAACTGGATGGGGGCAGCTCACCAAGCTGTTACTGGTTGTTCTTTCATCCACTCAGGGCAAAATGTTCTACCTTGATACATCTTCATTATTACCTTTCTGGTTGATGCCAGTTTAACATGATTTTTTTAAAAAATAAAAAGAACCATCCTTTAATTTGAACTTTTCCGTCTTTCTTTTTAAATATTAAAATATTCCTGCAATGGGGCTTAAATGAAAAAGTGTTTTGGAACAGTCAAAATTGGTTTAAAAACATCTTTGTAGTATCTTCTTGTAATAACCCCAAAATAGCAGGGTTTCGTTTGTTTTGAAGGGGAAAAAAGCACAAGCTTTAGCTAAAAATTAATGTAAAAAATAATGACTTAAAATTGGCCTGCTCAGATGAGTTGGCTCTTCCCTTCCCAAATGGCTGCATTATGTTGTGTGGATGGAACGTAGCAGGATGCACATGCATACATTTCAATTTGATATGTTGCTTTCAGCATAAGAACAATGACTGAGTAGCGTTGAAGCACCCTAAATCCCATAATCTGACCATTATACTGCACTGGCTCCACATTTAACAGTCAGACTCAAAACTGCTGTATATAAATGTAATAAATAAATGAAATAGAGTCCACTTCATCATATGAATGCAGTATTATTTGTACAGAGTATATTATAGGATGACTGGATACAGAGGACGGAAGACTTTGGATTCTCTCAAGTGGTACTTTATAGGATGTGGAGGAAACCGTCTGGGGTCTGCTATCATACTGAACTTCTGAATTTGCCCTTGGTTGGTGCCGGACACAGCTTGGCTACCACCAGTGGGGCTACTGACAAAAGTAGTTAGTTATCCAGTGGTTCCCAGACTTTGCAGCCCTGCCATTAATACACTGTGGACTGTATTTACATTTAATTATGTGCGCTGCTTTGGGGTCCTCGACAAAAATGTAATTGCAGCAAAACAAAAAAACGCCCGACCTTCCTTTGTCACACGCTACTGTGAACAAAAATAACTTTTATTCCGCCCTCCCATCTTTTTCATCCCACCTTGGCAGGCTTTCCTGTGCCTCTAAACAGGGTCTGGAGCAGGCAGGCACACAACGGGTGGAGCTTCTTCACGAGCGACGAGAAGCAGCGCGACCGGTCGTATTCCTGCCTGCCACTACCGAGGCCATTTACAAACCCGGAGAGGTACCCTGAGGGGGAAGAAAACGAAATAAACTTGACGGCGCCCCTCTTTCCTTATGGACCGCGGACTCCCAGCCCAGCTTTTCTCCTCGGGTTAGGGCTAGGTCGCCGAGACCACCTCAGTAGACCTGTGAGTGGACTCGACTTGCTGAAGGAGCGGGGGTCGGGGGGGAGAGTACTTATATAAATAAATAAATAAATAAATATTCTCACACGGGCGGAAACGCAGGGTGCTCACGAGCTCGGCTTGCCGCGCCGCGGGGGCGGTGAGGAGACCGGTGTGTGTGTTTGTGTGTCAAGGAATGAGAAGCAGCGGGAAATGGCGGCGGCAATGGCGGCCCGTCCCCCGTGCCTGAGGGGCCACGGTCACGGCGGCCGCCATCTTGAGAGGGGCGGCGCTGGCCTGCCATACCTCCTCCTCCTCCTCCTCCTCGCCTTTGCCGTCATCACCGTCCTCCTCCTCCTCCTCCTCCTCCATGCCGCGGCCGCGAGGACTCCTCTCACTTGCGCTCGCTCCTGCACCGCGTCAGCCGCTGTCTCCGCCGCCGCCGCCGCCGCCGCTGTCAGAGGGAGCGCAGCCGCTCACGACGGGCCTCCCTGCCTCCCTCCCTCCGTCCCTCCGCCGCCATTTCCAGTCGCTTCCAGCTATGGCAGGTGAGGGATGAGGGATGAGGGGGAAGGTCGCTCGGCTGGGGGAGGAGGGAGGGGGGTGATGATGATGATGATGATGATGATACGAGCGAGGGGGTGAGCGGCGGCCCTCTGCCCCCTCCCCGCTCCCACTAGCCACCATGACTGACCTGCGGGGTGGGGTGGGGGGCGTAAGAGAGGCGCCCCCTCCCCAACTATTCTCCCCCCTCTTCGCCATCCCTCCTCTCCCCCACAGGATAGAAACCCCTCACCCCTTTCCGACGAGGCGCCCCTTCCCCAATATTTCCCTCCCCCCCTTCATTCACCCACCCACACCAGGCAGTGTTGGACCCTCATAACCACCCACCCACCCCTGGCCTACATACCTTACTCTTCCTCCATCCTTTCTCCGAGCATCACCTTGCCCCGTTGTAATGAACCCTCATCCCTGTCTGGGTCCCCACTGTGGCTGCCTCCTTTTGCATTTCCAGCCCACTCCCACTGATAGCCCATTTTCGTTTCATCCCTTCCTGCCTTTGGAAATATACATCCTCTTCTTCTTCTTCTTCTTCTTCTTCTTCTTCTTCTTCTTCTTCTTCTTCTCCATCACACCCTTCCTCCTCCTCTTCCTCCTCCTCTAAGGTTCAAGACTCTTCTTTCTTTCCTCTCCCTGGATCAGCAGTCAACTTCTCTGGTTTATGTTCCTCCTCCTCCCGGTCAATCATGTGCAATAATTTCATTCGTTTGGAAGGTTTTACCTGCGCAACCCCCAGGTGTGCTGCTAGCCTTGCTAAGGTGCTCTGTGTAATAATAGGGCTGCTGCTGCATGCACAGCTGTCACACCCCTTTTGAAATCCTCCTCGCCACAGTGTGTCTGGGGGCCAGTCATTTACACGCACACGCGCCCCCTTGATTTCCTTTCCTTTTCCTCCTTGCCATCTTCAGACTGTAGATAACCTGCCGTCCCCTGTTCCTCCCTGGGCCTTGATCATGGCTGCCATGCCAAATTATAGCCTTTGTGGCAAAGCTCACTGCCCAGTCGCATATTTTTTTTCTGAGATGAGCAGCCCCAGATTCTCCTTTCTCCCAAGCCCCTGGCTGATTATAATTCTGGATTCTTTTACTTCCAGCAATCCATTTCCTACATCTAGGGATGCTTGTTTATTTTTATATTAACCCAGCGTCTGTATAGTTTGATCACCCATAATTAGCACCTCATTAAAAAAAAGCTTTTTATCATGTGGTAGATTCATTCCACCACTATTCTCCCTGCCCCCCCTTTCTGTGTATGTATGTTATCTTGGCTCTCTGCTAATGCCTTGGTATTCTAGCACATACTAGCCTCATTTTGCTCCCTCGTTGTTTGTATATTAATAGCATCTTAGCCATTCCCTGTGTGATACAAGTGCAAACACAGCTAATAACTGCAGGGTTTTTTTGTTTTTTTTTGCTTTCAAATTCACTGTTGAAAAGGATATGGGGATTGAAATAGGTTAGTGCCAGTGAGAATCTTCTGTCTGATGAAAAATGAATGCACGCCCCCAACACTGTGGTGGGTGTAACCTCTCTCGTTCACTTGAATGCCCATCTTTCTTTGAAACAAAATGGGTGGCAGACATGGAAGGCTTGTAAATCAGGTAAAGAATTTAGGTTAATTCACCTGCAGTCCTGGATTGCTTTCCCTGACTGATCCCTTTCTGGTGATTTTGGTTTGAGTTATTTTGAAATGGATGCCAGAGTAATGCATTTCTGTGGCTTTTTCTTCCTCTTATACTTGAATGAATTTTTTCTATACTAAAATATTTTTATTGGAGGACAAAGAATTAACTCGGAGAGCAGCATAATTAAAGCCTTTACCCAGTTAGTAGATCGAATGTGTTCTCCAAAAGCTGAATGATACAGTTGATACCTATTAGTGTCACTTTATCAATACACATTCTTAACAGATAATAAATTCGCATTCAGCACTATATACTTGTTCACTTTTCATCCCTTCCTTTTGAAATTGACATAGTAATTCCCCTACTCCTCAAAGCTAAGTTCTTAACAGAGCCTTGATCTGTTCCTAACGCTTTTTCTTTCATGAAGAGCATAGTGTATAGCTTATGTGGCAAGTAGCTAACATAAGAGTTGCAATTAGACTTTGGTTGCATTCAGGCAACATGATTTTCAATGGTGAGGTAATAATCAGCTCAGTAGATCTTTATCTAGGGGGGTACTTCCTACACAGCATGATAAAAATCAATCATGGGCCCTTCCTAGTATCCCATCAGCCATTGCTGCCAGAAATCTATCCTGCCAGCTTGTCTAGAGCGACAGCCACTGCGTTGACCACTCTTGCCTTGCGACTTTGTGGCTGATGATATAACCAATGGTGGCCAAGGAAATAACCAATGGTGCCCTCCTCACAACATGATAACCAAAGGTGGTTCAAATAGCCAACTCTGCACAGTGTTGGTTATTTGCGTTGGTTATTTGGTTATTTCATCCAAATAACCAACTGTTGGTTAAAAAAACACCCTCCACACAACATGATAACCCATGGTGGGTTAAATAACCAAATGTCGACTATTTAAACCACCATTGGTCATTGTGTTGTCAGAACTCAGTGTCTATATAAGGTTCTTGGATATGGGCTCATTCTCAGGCTAATATAAAATAGATCAGACTATTAGTTTCTAGAAATCAACTCCGTAAAGAAGGTTTTTCTTCCATCCTTTAAATTGACTTTTAAAAAGTCATTTTAAAGCAGTTGGGGTTATGCGAGTGCAGTCATACACATCTATCAATGCAGGATTAACTGGTATTCTATAATAGATATTTCATTTCTGTGCTATTTACACGCTACAATTCATGTACAAATGATTCATTCCAGCCTCTTCTATCTTCATTGAATTCTCAGTACCCTCTAGATAAGCAGAGGATGAAACAATAATTTAACTATGAATTTGCCTTGAATGAATGAAAGTATTGCTTCCCCATGTCAGAATCAATTGCAGTGTCTTATAAAGGACATTGGGTCAATGAGTGCTGGATCATCTATGGTTAGAGAGTTTTTAGAACTAGAGCCCTCCCCCCCCACCGGCAACTGGGAACACTGTGCTAAAGTGAGAGAAGAAGCTCAGCGTGGACACCCACCCCTCAATATATGGGGTGTAACTATTAAGATTTGAGCATTTGGGGATGGTGAGTGACTTCTGGGAAGAGGCAGCAGAGCAAATAACAGCATGGCTTTAGCAGTCCAATACTGATTGGAAATTAACAAGGGCGTATTAGACAACTGATGAATAGAATCTTGCCACAACATGTAGGCCAAGAACTTTGCTTCTTTACAGCATTTCCTTTGATGGTTTGTTCTTGCACTCCAGCAACACTGGTAGCAGATTATCCCCCCTCCCCACACACAAAGATTCTTGACATTGCTAGTCCATAGGTTAAGATGAGACTCGTTTAGATGGCTTCCAATCATCTTTTTTAATAAACAAAACAATCCAGTCTTGTTACAGAATGATTTCTATGTCCTGTAATACTATTGATAGAAAGCTTAGTCTGAAATAATATTCCAATGACAGGAATACAAGTTCTCCTGAATCACCAGGACAGAGGAAAATAATAACTTTGGGGAGAGGGGGTATACATCTAGTCTAGTCTGTGCTCTGCTAACTCCTCCTGCCTCCCTTTCCCAGACATTATTCTCCATTCACAGTAATAAATGCAGAGGTGTGACCTATTTCTCTGCTTTACAATTCGACCAGGTGTTAAGGTGGAGCATCATATACTTTACTAGTATAAGTTTCAGGTGAAACCACAAATCTAAGCACCATCAATACTTGCCAGTCTAGTTCCTTGGGAAATCTCTTTGTTTTCCTCTGTCCTGTCTTATATAACCTTTGCACTACACTCCTCAATTCTAGTAAACCTTTGAAATAGGTATCCTTGATCTCAATTAAACTTGTCTCCAAGGAACTATGTTTGAAATCAGAGGGATTAACTGGAAACGCCATTTCTCCCCTCTTTAGATATCTAAACTGCTCCCCTCCAACTTTATAGAAGTTCAATTGTTTATTTCCGCAGATCCTTCAAGAAAGGGTAACTGAACTGGCATAATTAGGTAGTCTAATCCTCATATGATCTCAAATACCACCAGTGTAATTGAAAGCTATTTGGGTATGGAGACCGTTGGAAAACTAATATACTAAAGATAATAATAGTGATTGAACAGTTAACTGTACAAAAGGTATGCAGTTAAGGTGCAGCAGTTTCCCTTTTGCTGTTACTTGTGATCATGCACATATACAGTGACCGAGGGAGGAACTTGACAGGAACTTGATAGGAACTTGAAATACTGTAATGCTAACATATCAAGGATGTAAGGATAGCTGACATGCCAACGTGTGGATTCCTGTACATTTAACAGCTGTGTAGGTGCAGATTTTCAAACCCTTGCAGCATGTCAAGATGCACCTGTTGAACATTCCTCTTTTACATCACTTATTGCAGAGCTTTATGCAAAAAAGGTTTGCAATTATGATTACAAGATCATTATTGCTTTGCATGCAGAATGCCCTAGGTTTAATTCCTGGCATCTTGTAACTCCAGGTAGAGCAGAGGCAGCTCCCTGAAGAGCTGCTGCCATTCAGTGTTAACAACACTGGACTAGATGGACCAGTGGTCTGACTCACTGATCTGGTTCACATGACACAGCAGGCTCATCGGGGGTTGTTTAACCTCCATTGAGCCACAGTGCATTCCAGGCATGTGCTGGTGACATTTTGAATAGTTTGTTGGAGGGTTATGCGAGGGTTGTTTAATTCTCAAATAACCCTTGGTGGCTGGGTTCTCATGACATGGCAACTCCCGCTCAGTGTTGCATTTTCAAAATGTCACCTGGGCCACACCGAGGGTCATGTGTTAAATTACCACAGTGAGCTGGCTGTGTCATGCAAACCGGACAGTATTAGGCAGCTTCCTATATTCATGTAAACAAAATTCCAGGATTATAAACTAATGAAAGATGCTGAAACTTTCTTTTTAGGTGAAACCAATCATGTTTCTGAAAATATTTGGTTAATGAATAACAGTGTTTAATTAAAACATCTCTGTTGAAAAGCTGTTCAATAAGTTAAAATGTACTTTTTGTTTTACTCAGAATCTATGGGAAGAGGATATGAACAGTCGAGCTAAGTGTGGGAATGGCTATTGTAGTGAAAGGTAGGAACAAGATAAATACTGAAAACTAAATATGCATGCCATACTCCATTGGTGAAGGGATGGGATGTAGTTAAACTGGAATTTGTTTTAACTGGAAGGCTTGTCTTTGGTTTTGATAAAAGACTTGTAAACACTCCATCTAGTGATTTTGTGGTGAAGCTAGAGGTGCAAGGAGCTTTGTAGTAGTGCTTCTCTCTCTTCTAAATGACAGAAGATCAAAAGCTGAGCTGTTCACAAATTACTCTGACATTCCTCTATGAAATCTTGTGGTTTGCACAGTTGATTAACAGAGACCTGTCAGGTTAAATTCCCTTTGTATGTTAATATGGCAACACCACTCCAAATAGAACTGAAGTAGCTAGTCTTTAGTGTCATGTCTCTGTTTCAATGTCAGGCCCCACCCTTTTCATTGGAAAGTTTTAGATTCTTGGGCAGTATCCTACAGGCCTGCCCCTCCTCCTTTAGTTCCACTGTGCTTGTAGGCCCCACTGCTTGTGCAACGGGGCTTTGGCACCTCTGAAAATAATCCCAGAAATAAGTGGAAACGCTTGTTTGTGGATTGGGAACAGGTTGGCGGAGCTCCCATATGCAAGTTCCATGGACCTGCCCCATTCCAGAAACAAGCATTTCCACAAGCGCCAAAGCTTCATTGCATGTGTGGTGGGTCCCACAAGTGCATGGACACAATAGGAGACTACTCTGAACATGTTTTGAACATTTCTTGCATGTGTTCAGATATTTGTGACCAGGTTTGTCATGTAAAACGGCGTGAGATATTTCTTGCCGTAATGCTTTTTTAAAAAGCATGACTGATTTTCAGATATATTGGTACAGATCTTTCTTGCAAGGCATATATACTCAAACCTTTGTACAACACAAAAAGTCAATATTTTTTTCCTTTGGACCCCCTGACAGTATTGTATGGGAGTATATAAATATTTCTACATAAATATTTTTTTAAATATGGTGCTTTCAATTTCCAATATTAGTACTTAAATAGAATTTCATTCATCTTCTTTCAGTACTCCCTGCCAAAACCCTGGTTGATCTGTGGAATGCTGGTAGCAACCTCCAGTACCAGAGGCAGTTAGCCTGTATACAGTAGTTGTTGGGGAACATGGGCAGCAAGGTACTGTTGCACCCATATCCTGCTTGTGGGTTCCTGATCGACAGCTGGTTGGCCACTGTGTGAATCAAAAACTAGACTAGATGGACCCTTGGTCTGATTCAGCAGGGCTCTTCTGATGTTCTTATATGCTCTTAAAATATTTGTTATCATACAGCACAATAATTAACACTAATGTTAATTTTTGTACATGTATATATGAACAGGGAACGTTAGTGAGATTGCATGTGATGTAAAGTGAATATCAGAAGGGAAATGCAGTAAAGAGATGTGATCAGTTCAACTTTACACTTTTTAAAAGTAACTTGTGTACCTTATTTTTGTTATTTTCAAAGGGTTGTGTATTGTATAAACTAAAAGAACACAATTGAATCAGAGAACTCCCACTAGGATCAGTATATACAGCCTTTAGTATATGTCAAAAAAAATCTATGCGTAGGATGCATTCCCATATAGCTGATGCATTTGCACTGAATGTGTAGGTTATTTAATATTTAGCGTGCAGCTGAAAGTCTGATTTGCAGAATTTATTGATAGTTATTACAGTGATTGTGTAAAACATGGCTGCCATTTAACTAATTGCTTTAGCATTGTAGTCTAAACACCTGTCAGATTGTGAAATTGGCATCTGCCTCTTGAAATCAGTTTGCAAATTCTGACAAAGTTATTTAAATGTCCAACCGCAAAATCCAATTCTTTATAATCTGAATTAATTTTGAGCATTTTAGGTGCTGTTAGTCATCTCATCCTGTGATGCTTTGCTTTACATTTTGTATGGTCAGGCAACTTCATAAAACCATGATGTTATTTTGTTTAAAAATTGAGGGGTGATTATTCTCTGCTAGTTGATCTAAATCTGGAATGGCTTCAGATCTAGCTGTGCATTAACTAATCAAATAATCTTCGGTTCCAGTGCTCCAAGCCAATCATACTAATATGGGCATGTTTTAAAATGAATCAAAAGCAAACTATTTCTATGATAATGTAATAGATGGGCTGGACGAATTGTTGAGAAAGTTCTCATTAGGTTTCAATATTTTAATGATAAATTAGAATGTACTTTTATATTTATTATTTCTTTAGAAGATTCTTAATATACTTCTCAATTTAAAAATAAAGTGTTGAATAATAAGTCATAGAAATAGAATATAAAACCATGTAATGTAGCCTTTCCTATAGGGTGGATTGATTTTTAAATCAAACCCATTTTGCAATGTATGCATTTCTTGAATACAAGTGCATGCTAATTGATTGTTATAACAATTTAAAACATATTGGTTTGCAACTACGTAAAGTCGTTATACTTCCTAGTAGCATAATCCAAAACCTCTGGTCATGCAGCCCACATGCCTTTTTGGTGATGCTATATGTTTGGAGATATGGGAAGCAATTGTGAAAATAAAAAGTTTCTGTTTGATTCCATGTTCATATGCAAAACAGTAAGCAAGGTTACTTTTTTGAAGACAAGGGCTGATAAACATTAATAATTTGTAAAAAATAGTTAATATGACGGTACTGGATTGTGGACCAAATTCTCAGAACTTTCCAGAAGCAAAGATGGTAAATACTTTGCAAAACAACAACAACCCCATCCTGTTTGGCTGATAAACATTCATAATTTGTAAAAAATAGTTAATATAGTATATACTTGTATCATATTGCTTGGAAGTAAAATGTGATTGTGTCTTTTACACAGAAAAGCAGGCTTTCTTACAGACTGGGTTTGGATGACACGATAACCAACAATGGGTTAATAGTCAACAGTTGATTAAATCGTCAATGGTTGGTTATTGTGTCGTCTGTTGGGACTTTTTAACTCCACAGTTGATTATTCAGCCGAAATAACCAATGCAAATAACAAATGCTGTGCAGAGTTGATTATTTGAACAACCGTTGGTTATCGTGTCATGTGTCGAGCACCATTGACTATTTTGTTGCACACAGTTGGTTATTTTCGGCAACTACAGAGTTGTTTGGCAAGAGTGACCAAAGTGGTGGCTGCCTCTCTAGTCCAGCCGGCAGAATTTGCAATGGCTGATGGGATACCAGTGGGGGTATTGAGGGGGGGAGAGAGGGCAGGAGAATGTGTCAATCAAACACAACTCAACACTGCTCCCCTTGGTGCGGGGGAAGAAGTTTCAGGTTATCAACCAGAATCAGTTTCTGAAGCTGAAGAAACAGGACTAGGAACATCCCACATTACACAGGAGGTGGAGGAGGTGATCTTCCAGGCTCTTCACCTGCCAGGGATGAATCTTCACAAGACTTTATCAGTGAGAACATGAACAACACACAGTCTGTAGGAACTCAGGAATCCTCTGAGGGGGAGGGGACTTCAGAGCTAACCGATCCCAGAGTACGCCATAGGTTCAAACGGGCGGAGCTAAAGATAGGCAAGAGGCAGTCAGCTTGGCTAGTCTCTCGCCAAAGACTTCTTCAAAGAAATCCTCCTTGAAGTGAAAGGGACTCAGGGAAAAGACCACCGCCTTTGTTGAAAGAATAATTGTCTCATTTAGTTTAGCCAAGTGTTAGCCTGGAGTAAGGTTCCTATGTTTAAATTCTCTTGAGATGCAAGGAGATGTTTATTTTTGAATAAAGCTTTGAGGATTAGTTGGCAAACCTCTTTATTGTCTCCCACTCCAGCAGGAGGGCTTGGAACCACGACAAACTGTCCTTAATCCACACCACGGTTGATTATAATCATGTTGTGTGGGGAGTACCCCCTTGATAATCAACCATGGAGTTGACTGTTAACCCACCATTTATTGTGTTGTCTGAACGCAGCCTCAGTGTCTTTGATAGAGGATCATAAATGGAACTTTAAGACATGTGTATAACTTAACGTGTTAGTTGATCTTAATTTCGTTTAAAGCAATTTTTAAAAAAATGACAGCTAATATAAGTGGGGCTTTTTTGTCTAAGAATCTAATTTATATTTTCAAAAACCAATTCTTAATCATTTAAATTGTTGATTTTTATTTATCCTGCTTTCCTGAAACTTGCCACTCAAGTGGCAAGTTTCAGAAAAGCAGGTTAATCCAACCTCTTAAATTCTTAAAATTACACAAGAACATGAGATTCTTTGACCTCCAGACACAGAAACGTTATTTTAGTTATGAGTTGCAGTAAAACCTTTGGAGAGTGTGTGACCTTGCACCATTTCTGTCATGCATCCCATAACCAAAGGTGCTCACTCATCATTGATGAGTAATGATCACTGCTGTGCTAGCAATTCTGTATTGTCATTCGTAGCAATGCAGCACAAGATATTTGAATGGATTCAGATGTAATTCCAAACCATAGGTTGATGCATGAATTTGCAGCAGTGAGGCTCAGGCTCATATTCTACATTTTCTTTCTTTCTGCCTGTTCTTTCCTTGTGCATCATAATAGCAAAGCCCACTTTAGAATTCCCAGCAAATCATAGCTTGCTAATGCATCTGAACTAGAGATGTACAATTTCTGGAAATTTTGAGCCGGGGGGGGGCCCTCTTTTTTTCAGGGGGGGGAGCGGACAGAAATTTTGAGCCATGAGAAAAAAGCGTTGTTTGCTTTTTTCAGGGGGAAAAACAGAAATTTTGGAAGAATGGAAAAAATAGGCAATACTTTTTTTTTAGTTCTCTTTAGAGATCTAAAGTCACTTTGTTGCTTTAAGACAGCCTTCCCAAACCTGGTGCCCTCCAGATATTTTGGATTTTAACTCCCATCAGCCTCAGGCAGCCCTTTATTCCGCTTCCTGCACTCTGGGATGATCGAGAAGAGATCTCATCCCTCCTCTGTGACACCTGTTCAAGTCCTTGAAGAGTTTTCTTCTCCAGACTAAACCTGCCCAGTTCTTTCAGTCTCTCCTCATAGGGCTTTGTTTCCAAAGCCCTGATCATCCGCTTTGCCCTCCTCTGAACCCCTTCCAGCTTGTCTGCTTCCTTCTTGAAGTGTGGTGCCCAGAACTGGACGCAATAAAGACGAGGCTTAACCAGTGCAGAATAGAGGGGAACCAGTACCTCACGTTATTTGGAAGCATTTGCTTTTTTTGCAGCCACTTCACACTGTTGGCTCATTTACGGTGATGGGGATATAAAAACAAAGACATCTTGTTAATAATAGTAAGATGTACAACTGGAGAAGTGTATCTGTATCTCAAGCCTACATAATGTTTTTCATCTTAAACCTTAATATAGGTGCCATTTGAGGGTGCTTATTTTCACTGTCTCCTCCCCTTCCTTTCTTCCTATGAGGTTCAGCACTACTCTGCAGCTAAAACTTATTTGTTGTCAATGAGGATTCCTAATCCAGTGTTTGCTTCGAACATGCAACATGGGGATATTTGCTGGGGAAAATGGTAGGGAGGAAGGAGGTTGTCCTATCCTTTTTCTGGCACTATTCCCTACTCGAGCAGGAAGTGCAGTATTGCAGACGAAGGTTAAATAGCCCCATCTGCCACTCTTGCTGCAGAAGCACATTGCGCATCAGCACCACCATAGATACTTGCATGTTTGAGGCAAACATGGAATTGGGAACATGGAATCTGGAACATCTAGTCCAGCCCTCAGATTTGCTTCACAAATTGGGTGATATCCACCAGGAAAATGGGCACAGTTGGCAGAACAGATTCCCCTCCCTCCTGCAGCCCCCTGCACGTCCCCAAAAACTGCTCGAGAGGACTGGTGGGCCCTCCAGAGAAGATTTAGGGTGGTGTGTGGGGGAGGGGGGGAATTTCCATTGTGAAAGCCAACGTCTGCTTGCGGAAGGTTGTTGTCCTTGCTTTTTGGATGTTCCCATTAAAACGTAAAGTGTGAAATAAACACAGTTCCATTTGTTGCCACAACTCCCTGTCAAGTACTCACTTGGCAACAAACCCAATTTGCCAATGCTTACTGTAAGAAGCAGCCCTGATAAACCGCAATAGGTGAATTGCTGTTAAGTACTCATAGGCAAATAGTTTCCCAACCTGTCCTCAGGCAATCCCTGGAGGGCTTCTGTAACTCTCATCCCCAGGCTAGTTGTGATGCATCCATTCTATGATAACTTTCCCTCACCACTAAAACCTGTAGAACTTGTTATCCTTCTCCACTCTTCATTAAAGTTAGCTTTCCTTTCAAGCGTCACCTCTGCACACAGAAATGGCTAGCCAGTAATTTGCCACGGTACTCTACCCTGCCCTTAATACAAGAAGTCCCCTCCTGAATCAGACCAAAGCTTCATCTAGTCCAAGATGCAACTAGTAGCAAACAGCACTCCCTTGTTCCAGTTGATCGAGGATAGGTGTTTAGACAATCCTGCCTCTGGATCAAATTATTGCTGCTGGAAAGAATAAGTAGGACCCAGCGTGTAATAGACCAGCAATTAGGTGGAGAGCCCTGACCTCCGAAGAAGTCAGGTGCTACTTAGAGTGGCTATTTCCGGATCAGCTTTGGTGGGAGCAGACCCAGAAGGTTTGCATTGGAAAGAAGTGAATTGATGTGTTGTGAGGATTTAGACTAGTTAGAAAGGCTCTTTTGGAGTGGGATGGTGCTGAATGGATTGGGGGAACCTAGCTGTTATCTGTGCTCTGACAACCTCCCATATGGATTACTGCAGTGTGTTATATGTGGGATTGCCTTTGAAAACAGTCTGGAAACTTCAGCTGGTCCAAAACCGGGCAGCAAGTTTGTTAGCAGGGGCTGAGCAATGTCCATATTGCGCCAGCATTTTTCCAGCTGCACTGTTCAGACACAATTCAAAGTGCTGGTATTAACATTCAAAGCCCTAAAATGGCTTGGGACCAGGTTATCTGAAGGATCACCTCCCATATGTACCTGCCTGGACCCTAAGATCATCCTCAGGGGTCCTTCTCTGTGATCCCCTGCCAAAGGAAGTGAGGTATGTGGCTACCAGGAGGAGGGCCTTTTCTGTTGTGGCACCCCAGTTGTGGAATGAGCTCCCCAGAGAGGTTTGCTTGGAACCTACATTGTACTCTTTTGGGCGCCAGGTAAAAATGTTATTATTTTCCCAGTATTTTAGCAATTTGCTATCCTAGTCTTTTAACTCTGCTGTTTTAACTCTGCATTTTCACTCTGTATTTTAAATATCTGCGTTGCTGCTCGGTTTTATTCTGGTTGTACTTTTATATTGTGGTTTTAAGCTTTCATATTATATTTTATGCTGTACGTATGGTTTTAATTTTTGTGAACTGCCCAGAGAGCTTTGGCTATTGGGCGGTATAGAAATGAAATAAATAAATGAAATATTTTTGGGAGCCAGGCGTAACTATCAATAGAATAGGGGGCAGAAGGAGATGGTCAGCCCATCATAGCAGAAGAGGAGTAGGCAAAACCAAAGAGGCATTCCTTACAGTTTGTAATAATTGTTGTACTAGATGAATTTCCGACACATCCCTTTTCTGGTGGGAAATAATTTAAGTGGAGAACTCCAAGAATGTGAGAGTTTGTGTAACAAAGTGGTTGGGAGACTGCCATGCATCAGGAAGACTCTGGGTTGAATGTTGTTTTAGCACCTGTCCTCCATTTGTAATATGCCGTGGTGATGCTGACTTACCTTACAGGGTAAGTGCCAGGATTTCAGCAAGAAATGTATATGAAGTACTTTGCACACAGGTTTGAAAGAAGTGTGAGCTCTTCCATGGCTCTGGGAGAGGACCTACATTCTATTTCTGTTACCATAGGAGACTGAAGGCATAGGATTTGTATATTGTAGTTTGCGTTAGCATTTCCTCTGCACCTTTAATTCATTGACAGATATGAAATCTTCCACGTTTAAAACAAAAGAAAAATACCAAATCTATTTTGAACGTTTCTCTCCTTTCCCCACGCTATTCATATTCTGTTTTTCTTTTACTCCTCCTACATCCCTTCTGTGACCAATCCTGTGATGGAGGCTAATTCAAAGATCAAACACAGTGCTAATGATTTAATGTGTGTGTGTGTGTGTGTTGTAGAAGTGACTGTGAAAAAAAGCTATGAAGCTGACGGGAAACCATTATTGAGGTTCGCAGCCAGATTAGTGAACCCCCAACTCTCTCAGATCTGGCAATGATGCTATTTAAGTAGGGCGGTAGGACTGATCTGTTCTAAGTTTGTACTCTTATATAACGCTGGAGTTCTTTCTAAGTACCTGTGTAAATATCATATAAAGTTCAAGGATGTGTAAACAGAAAGTAACTTTTCCTCTTAAACGATTATTTTAGCTGAAAATGGAATGCTTCCTAGCTTCACACATTCCAAATACATATCTGATGATTCCAAATAAATATGTTCTGATCTGTAAGCATTGTGCATTTTAAAGTGATAACCTGCCATACTGCAGAATGGATACAGTGATATCCTCCTTTAGTGTGACTTTAAAACCACTCACCAGCACAAACTGTGCCACGGCCTGCAATCTGCCTGAGAGAGTGCCAGAGTGCAAAAGAGTGTCGTATATAAGGAGCAATTCTTGCGTACATATGTTCCCATAGAGGATTAAAAGCTAAATAATAATTAGAGTGGGTGGGTGTAACAAAGTAGATTTCTTTGAGCACTGGATGCACCTTTTACTTGCGAAAGAATATGTTAACGGAAGTTCCAGTTACTTTTGAAATTTGTGTTGGAATAATATAAAGTTTGACACAATACAGTACCAAGTTTTGTCTATTTATATAACTCCTTGTGAAGGATTTTGGGACAGCTAGCAATTGATATCCTATTTTTTATCCCAGATACACAATATGCAGTTCATGCTAGGAGATGCTATATGACTATGTTTATAACCTTATAGAAGACTGGGAAAAGCCACGGATAATGTCCTATGAACAACGAGACTTGAATTAGTTGTGACTAACTATTTCCATTGATTTCAATGGGAACCAAGATCAATTGACTTGCTCTGGACCCAACCCCAGAAGTTTTCCAATTTTCTAAATGAGTCACAGGAACCGGGGATGGGGCAGGGGTTCAAAATCTGAGGTGAAAGAGTAGCAGCCCAAAACAACCTGCTCGTTTAGCTCTCTTCAGCCACTGCTTATGATATCAAAGCTGCCAGAGTTTGTTGAAATGACTCAACTCCTGTGACGCCATGGCATTTGTTGTGTATGTTCTAATTTCTCAGGGACAAAATGTCAATTCAAATGGTCTGGGGCAGAAGACATTGTACACTGTTTCTGGTGAACAATGGGGAGGGATTGGGGGGGGAGAGCATCCTTGATGCCCCTCTCTGCTTCCTCAGGAGTCTTTGCTATGCACCATGGGATGGAGCATATTTACCTGTCCCAAAGACCTATATTGTTAGAGATCTATGTTAAGCAACATATATAAGGGGAGAAAGGGGTGGGTGGGTAAACCACTTGAACTTGGGAAAAAACATGACCCTGATCTTTCCATCTGTTTTCACTTCCTTGTTACGTAGGATGGAGTTGTCTACCACTTTACAGCTACTTTGAGTCAGTCTCTTTCCTTACTCTCCATCGCTTTTAGAAATTAATGTAAAAAGCTCATCCAATTCCACCAGTCACAAAGCTCTCATCCGGTAGAGTTTGCACCCGACACTACTTAAAATAAAATTCCATCAAGTTGAGTATTGGTGTCCTGAGTGGGGATGAAATCAATTATAGGGATTGGGGAAACTAGCCTTAGAAAGTTCCAAGCTGCTATGCTGTTCTCTCCCTCTACTTCTGGGGCTGGGGGTTATCCGGGAGGCGTTGTACCTCTCCTTGAATTTGCCAGCCTTTATTGCAGATTTCCCATGCTTTGTTAACTGGGAAAATGGCATGGTAATTCTGCAGAAGAGCTGAGAAGTGCCTCAATCTGCTTGTTTGGAAGTCTGAATTGTTTTCATGTGATGTTACTCTAATTGCCAAGTGCTTAGGAACATTTGTATTCAAAATACTTGTGTATAAGAAAACAAGACAAAATTGGAAACCTCTTAGCTTGCTTTCACTTGATGAGTAGTAAAACAAATTGCAAAATGAGTAACTGTTGGATTTTATGTGTTCAAAAATGTGGGATCAACCACTGTGTATTTCTTTGTCCCAGCTGTACTGAATTCTATGCGTAACCTACATAGCACCTAGTAGAACCTCAAATGCACATGTACTCAACGTGCAGCCTGTATACTGGACAGTTGACCAGGGAGCACCTGACTCCGTTCTTACAACAGCTTCACTGGCTTCAATTCTTTTTCCGTGCAGAGTTCAAAGTGCTGGTTTTGACCCACAAAGCCCTAAACGGCTTGGGACTAGGCTACCTGAAAGACTGCCTTCTCCCATACGAGCCTGTCCGGCCCTTAAATTCTTCTGGAGAGGCCTTTCTTTTAAGACCACTGCCTTCAGAAGTGCATTTGTTGGTGACCCAAGAAAAGGCCTTTTTGGTGGTTGCTCCCAGGCTGTGGAGCTTCCTCCCAAGGGAAGCAAAGTTTGCTCCCTCTTTGCTGTCTTTCCGCCAGCAGGCAAAGAGTGATTTATTTAAGAAGGCCTTTAGCCTGTTGGATCGGGTGCTGGTTTTAATTATATTTTTTTCCTGTAGTTATTATCTTTTTATTGTATTTTATTACATTATTGTAATTGGTTCTGTAAGCTGCCTTGAGTGCCATTTTTTGGTAGGCAGGCAGGCTACAAATAAAACAAATAAATAAGTTTATTTATTTATTTATAGTATTTTTATCCTGCTTCCCAGCCAAAATAGACTCCTGGAGCGGCTTACAATTAGTCAGCAAAAAGGACGGTCGCCCTGCCTTCAGTCTTACAATCTAAAAAAGGCACAACACACAAGGAAAAAGCAATGGGGAAGGAAGGGGAAAAATTAAGCAGATTATCAGCAGGGCTAGTGGGATGGCCCTGCTCCGCCCTCTCATCTCATGAAGGAGGGGCAGGCCAACTGGGGTAGGCCCCAATGTCCCCTTTGCCTGATTCTGTATCTCTCGCACCTTCTTACCCACACAGTCATTGATGTCGGTTAGCCCTGCGGGACATCTCCTTCCCTTATAGTCTATTTCAGAGTATAGCAATAGGTTTTAAATTTGGGGAATTGTGAACTATAGGCCTGGGTTGCACATAATGTCATTTTCTTTTTACACCTGGGATTGTTGTGGATGAGTGAGCATGGTGCTTGATCAGTCCAGCTTGGCTCTTCCTACGAGGGGAGGTGGCTAAACAACCTAGGAACTCAATGTCCTTGGGTTGTTAAGCATGACATCTGAACCCGAACGCTGGCTTTTCTTTCCCCCTGACAAACAACTCTGGATGTTTTGGACGACAACTCCAGCATGCCCAACCATTGGGCATGCTGGTTGGGGCTGATGAGCGCTGTAGTCCAAAACATGTGGAAGGCAACACGTTGAGAAGGGTTGGCGAAGTGGTTAGAGCGTTGAGCTAAGACTGGGAGACCGGAGTCCAAATTCCCACTTAGCCTAACCAACTTCCCAGGATTGTTGTGAGGATAAAGCAGCAGGGGCTGGTGAACGCTTCTGAGGACTGATATATTGCTTGTAGTGCTATATTAAATCATGTTGCAAAACATGCATATACAGCTGCAAAGCTATAGTGGGCAGATATTCTTTTGTGTGTTGTGGGGCGAAGGCAGCAGAAGCAAGCTCTGTAGTGCCAATTCTTTGTATGTGTGTGGCATTTCTGACAGTAGAATGAAAATCCTTTACCATGAAGCTGTTCCTCTGAAATCAGCAATTAAATCTGTTTGGCTTGTAATTTGCATTAATTATGGTGTAGGTCCTGTATAATTGCACACTGGGGAGGGGAGAAGGGGATATGGAATCCCCGGTGAATTAAATTCTTGAGATATCAGTAGGGGGAGATGAGCAATAATGATCTCCATGTATTTTTTTCCCCAGTAAATGAATTTTGGATACTGGACTGTGTACATTACTAAAATCTGTTTACAATATGGCTACAATTCTCAAGCGACTTATTGTATTGGAAAAAGAAGTACATGGTTTGGAGAAAAAAATTGTAAAGTTTGTTCCTTGCTATGTGTTTTGGTGTATAGATTCTTGGATTCTGGATCCTTGGGTTCTGGATTTCTGGATCCTTGGCTAACTGCATTCTAAATGAATGTATCATTTAAAAGCAAGGAAAGGAGCATACTTAAATAGTTTACAGAATTAAAATAATTGGAAATTTTGTCCTGTATGTTTTTGTGGAAGTGATCAGCCCACAATCCCATCAACAAAAGTGAAATCTAATTGCTGTTTTGCACTCCCTAAAGAAATGAAATTGGAACATGTTATGTACTGTGTGCATTGCAAAAACTGTCAGACAAAGAGATACTTGCTTCTTCACATGCCTTTTGTGGGAGAGAATTTGGATGTGTCCAACACCACAGTGAGGGACTTGCTCCAATATGTTCAAAGTTTATTTGGTTCCAGAAGATGAAGAACATGCACTGATCTTTCTGTGGTTGATGAAGTGTGAGTGCTCTTCACACCTGACAGCCACTTTTGTGTTTATTTCGTCTGCTGTGTAATAGCTTTATGGGTAGTAGGAATGAAAGCCAGGTGGCAGTGTTGGTTTGGATTTTTTTGCATCTAAAGGTCTGGGTTCAAACATTTTTTAAAGAAAAATTGCAGGCAAAAGCTGTGGGTGTTTGGAAATACTGCAGTCTGGGCCGTCCCTTCCTATTGCCGTAACAACTTGAACTTTGAGTCGTCTGCAAACTATGTTAGTGCTTCTGTGCAACTGTTAATCCTGCTTTATACCATCAGGGATTATTTATGAAACAACCCCTAAGCGATGTAATACTGTGCATGGAAAGGGGGTATGCCAAAGAGATTACCACAGTCAGTTTTTTGCTTTAAAACAAAAGACTATTAGCCACACATCACAACTAGAGATGTAAAATGCCTGGAAATGTTTTCCCATGTTTTTTTTTGTGGGGAGGGGAGGGGCAGAATTGAAAGATATGCAATGCGTACTTTCTTAGCAAAGCTACACATCGAAAATATTAAATGCATAATATATAATTTATCAGATAAAATTGGACTACTGGGGTTATTTATGAAATTTACAGAGCAATTTAATGTATGCAGATATTTTTCTAGCTGCCTTTTAAAGTAAAAATCCTCCCAAGATGGCTTATATAAAAGAATCCTATTCACACTTACTCAGAAGTAAGACCTACTTTGCTTAGCGGAGCTTTTTCCCAGCTAAGTATGCACAGGATTGCAAACCCTTACCCAGTGAAGTTTTCTAGTTCCTTTGTTTTTAAATTGTACGATTTTAATTTGCTTTTTTAATCTTCTTTCTTTTACTGTTTATACCTATGTTCACTACTCTGGAATCTGTGTTAGATATTTGAGTGGTGTATACATATTGTAAATAATAATAATAATAATAATAATAATATTGCACCTCAATTTTTTAATAGAAATATGATGACTGAAATCGTATTATGGTTTATATAGCATCATCACACTTTTCAGCAGGGATGGCTAACTTGTGTGCAAAAACAGGACTGGGGAAGTTTTTGTCACATTTTCCCATGCCTGGGGAATGTGCGCAAATGTTTTTTCCCCTTCAGTTTTGAATCTAAAGGTGCCCTGTGCCAAAAATTGGCGTAAATCCAACCTTCCCTCCCAGGACTCTGTGCCCTCTACAGTTCTAGGCAAGGGGTTGGATTCCCCCCCCCCCTCCCATTTTCCAAATGGGGCAGTGAGGTTTTTTTTCCAGTGTATCCTAAAAGTTCCAATTTTTCCATGGGAGTAATTGGGGATGGGCGGGAAAGATCCTGGTGTGAGGCAGGAATGGGGGGACAGATCTTTTCCGATTTTTTTCACTTCTTTATCTAATTACAACACAGACTCTCAGTCTGCATTCACACGTGACAGTACACAGCTTTTGCTTGCTGCTCAATTGCTCCTACTTGGGTTTGTTTATCATGATGTACAAACCGGGAACTCTGGCTTGTCTCTCCCCAGATAAGCCAGAGTCATAAGTCATGATTTGTTCTTAGCATATGGCCCTGGCTTGTCTGGGAAGGGGCAAGCCAGAGTTCCCTGTTTGGACATCATGATCAACAAACAACATACACAAAGTCTGCAGATTGTTTAGCCACTCCCACTTGCAGCAGGAGTGATCAGGCAGCATCCTGGCTCGTTCACAATGATAATATTGTGACGTGTAAACACGGCCAGTAACTTCATTAATCCCAACGGTGGTATATACTTCAAGGTGTGGCGTACACAGGATCTATATGGCCATTCTCACAGCACCTCTGTGGGCTTATTACACTGAAAGACAGTAACTTGCCAAAGGCCTTTAAATCTGGGATTCCCGCATCCAAGCCCATATTATTGTCTGTGGTACGCTGGTTCAGTAGAGTCACCACAGCCCACGCAGAGCTGTCCTTGGCACTGGAATCAATGGGAAAGCACTTAAGGAGATCCCTGGTTTCTCTACTCTAACAATATATTGGAGCAAATAAGTTTGGCTCTGCTTCTAGCTAGAGCAAACTTTCTGTCAGTCCATCAGAAAATAGCACCCTAGCTGATGGAAGTAAAAGTAGTATTGCAAGAGTTGTACTTGTTTTTGTTGTGGTCAAATTGCACCACAGATGTTTCTGGCAGCATTATGTTAGATTGTTACAGCTATGGCCAATGACGTGGCCTACTTGACTCCTTATGGAACTTTAGGATTATCAATTTTCTTTTGCCATTTTACAGTTTTGGGGTCAACTTTATTGTTTTAACAATAAACTCTATGGGCTGATCTGCACATCTGTAATTCAGGGGAGAAGGACAAATGTCAGGCTTGCAGGGTCTACTTTGCTTTTTTCTAGAATCCCCAGATCCACCATATGGAGGCAGATGTAAATGGTGCCTCAGGGAGATGAACCTACCTGCATATACAAATGCAAATCTAAATTTTAGTACAGATCAGGGTTTCTAACTAATTTAGGCCTAAATTTGCTATTGTATACTTGCTGATATACTGAAAATTGCCCAGAGATCTACGAGTGGATCTCACCCTGGCTGAAACTGATAATAGAACTGTTTTCATTAGTCCCCAGATTTATTGTATAAAACGTTGTTTATCTTTTTGTAGCTTACGCATTTTATTCTTTTTATTTGTATATAGCCTCCAGAGCTCATTAAGTGGAGGGACGATCTAAAAATATTTCAAATAAATTATAAATGAATGAACAGAACAGAGGGATTTGCCATTGTGACTATCGTCTTTCAAAATTGGGCATCTACATTCTGACGGATTTGATTTAATTCCTCCTGGGATTTCTACTATATATAACTTTTTCAAGGATATGTAGAACAGTTCATGATATCTTAAACCGCCAGCACTTGTTTAATGTAGTGTTTACAGATCGAGTATATTATTGCTACTGCAATATTTACTTAAGGTTTTTTTCTAGTTATGTCAGAGGCATGTAGTAACACCTTGTGACCATGCGGTGTGTCTTGGCATTTTAAGTAGTTGTGCAATGTAGAAACATCTGTTCTGATTGGATAAAGTACAGTTATACAATATCTAGAATATAAAATCCTTCTTCACCATGTGTGCGTTGCTATAGAATGATCCCTACGGCTGGGAGAAGCTGGTAGGAGGCAAACTGTTTTGCATAGGTGTGGATATCTGTGCCGGTGTCCTGAGGTAAGATTAACTGAATGAAAGATGTAACTAACGTAAATGAAAATTTCAGCTAGTGAGCTACAGTTTGTAATTTACGTAAAAGTTAAGCCCTAGGCAGAGTTTTGATTTTGAAAATATTACCGCTCCGTACATTTGGGTTTTCATAACTTGAAGAGTTTCCCCCCACTATCGTTGATAAGTATAACTGTATCACTCTGAGCCTATCAACACTACTGCTTTAATAACAGTTATTAACCAGTTTAAAACTGTTATAAACTGTTTTAAAGCAGTAGTGTAGATAGGCTGACAGTTTCACTGTTCTGAGATAAATCTGTATGGACATTAAAGCTGTCTTGTGTAACTGTGCCTAAGATTGGTGTAATGCAGTGCCTAAGAGACTTTTATTTATTTGAGCTGCAAATCAGGAAATCTCTGCTACAAAACTTGCCTTGGCCATGAATTTACTAGATGACTTTAGCAAGCCACACGCTCTCAGCCTCAGCCTTTCTGTCTGCAATATGGGGATAATAAGCACCTCACACCCGTCTTGTTTATAGAAAGATAACATGTGTGAGGTGCTTTCGCCACTCTTAAGGGCGCCATTGCGTTCCCGTTAGAAGGAAGCCTCTGTAAATTGATGTACTAAGTTGATGTTGGTAAACTAAGGCTGCGTGTATGTGTCATTGGGAAAATATGAAGTAGGATGCCAAATAGGGTTTCAGAAGAAAACCTTCAGTTCTGAAGGTGAGGGGAAAAGTAAGCATTAAAAGAACAAAAAAATGGAAATACTTTTTTGAAAATAGCCTTCCTTGGTCTCAGAACCCCCTTTAGAGAAAGGAGTTACTAAATTCTATTTTTTTTTAATATGAATCCAGTCATAAAGTTAAATCTATACTTTTCATTTCAATTTCTTTACTTGAGTGGCTAGAAGAACAGCTGGGTTTGTGTTGTGTGTGTGTGTGTGTTTTTTTAAATCGTTTCATTAACTTTTTGTGAGCCAAACACACAAATGATAATTAGTATGAAAAGCTGTTTTTTTAAAAAAAAAACCAGGCAAGAACAATTCATTTCACATGTCAGAATATCATTTAATTACTGGAGTGGACATTTAAATAGAAAATATGGAAGTTGGTTATGAATGGTCCCCTTTTTGTTGACTTGAAGAGGCTTGCAAATGAAGGCAGGAAATTGCTCCAGCTCAACTGTATTCAAGAAGCATGAGCTGTGTATGTTGACATTATTGGCACTATGAATTATCCATGTTCATTGTGTGAAGCTTGGTGCTGCACCGGAAACAACCATTTTCACAGGATTGGGTAGGGAAGGGATTTGATAAGAACAGAGAGTGATAGAAGACTATCTCATGTACACAACATCTAGGCAGCATTTGACCACCACAGAGCCACCACAGCACAATCCTACAAGCCTATTTGGGGGTAAGTTTTTTATTATCTTATCTGTACTCTAGATGACAAGAGTCCAGATAGGGTGTCTTATGTGTCCTGCCCTCATAGAATTCACATGATTAAGGAGCACGTGACAGGTGTTTTTTGGTTCTGGGAGTTTCACACTTTGGTTCTGGAAATTTCACACTTTCTAAAAATCCGTATTCAGGATATCTATATTTCCACCTTTTGGATGACATTCCTCTGCCTGCTAAAGATGTTTTTGTTAAATCAGACCTTTGGCCTGCAAGGTGGATCATCTACTGATTTCTCTCCCTTTTAATAAAACCATAACAAATCATACAGATTATCTGCTGCTTTTGTTTTAGTGGTTTATTTTGCTTTTATAAACTGGCGAGTGGTTCAATTTTTGAACTAGAAAGGAGGGTTATAAATTACTCTTAATATATAAATAAATGTATGATGAATAGCTACTGACAGGCAACATAGGATAGAGGCTTACCACACAGGATCTACCCGTAGCTAGTCACTGTATTCTGTTGGTCAGTAAAGTCACTGCTAAGGTCAGAGCGTACACAAGCGTCCAGTGATTCCCAGGGGATTCTTATCAAATTTGGAAGAGAGAGAGAGAGATGGAGAGACACAGCACTTTCAGCAGGAGGTAAAGTGACATTACCTGCTTTACCTGCCTGTCTCTCTAGGCAGCACCAGTGAGTGGGAAATGAAGCCCTGTATCACTTCTTCACAATGAAGCTACATGTTCATGCCTGGGAATCACTCCTGACATTCAAATGCAATAGGATGTGTTGTCTGTATTTTACTGTATAGTTCTTTATTGTTATTGTTTTATATAAATAAGCAACTGACAAGCTTTATATATAAAATAGGGACTTCACAATCTCTGCTATCTGTCCTGACCTCCCACCCCATGAGCGAGTTTAATTTTTCCTATTGCAAAAATGAGTGACGGAGCTTGAATTTTTGCATTTCTCTGTTATGAGGGTAACGTGTGAATTGGCTATTCATCATGTTTCATTTCTAATCTGCATCACTAGAAATACTTTGTCTTTTACTTCTACCTGCGCATAGGAGTTCTGGCTATAACCTATTCATCATGTTTCGTTTATAAGGTGTGTCACTAGAAATATTTTCTCTTCTACTTCTAGCTGTGCATAAGAGTTCTGGCTATAACCTGTCTCTGTGGAATTTTTCATTTGATAAGACTAGAGCTGAAAAGACAACAACTGTATTTTATCAGGAATACATCCAGGCTTTCTGGAACCATCTCTCTGTCTTCCATTGGAAGAAAGTGGTGTCCCTGGCCTGGCTGATGCCAAAAAGCACTCAAAAGCTGCCATTCTGTAATGAGTTGGGCATTGTATTAAGTGCAGAAATTGAAGCTCTGGCAAGCATTGGTTCTGCCATCTAACTATCCTGGCTACTCAATGCTTTGCCAAAGCTCTGTGATTATCTGCTTCATTTGTTTTGAAAAGTTAAAAGCTTTCTTGTTTTGCTAATCGGGACAGTCTGTGAATGCCTTTCAAAATGTTCCTGGTCTGATATTGGTGCCAGTCTCCCCTTTCCCTTCTCTCATTGCAGGTATCTGCTGGCAACCCATTTAATTTTCTTCCATGCTTTTTCTCCCCCTTTGCCCCCAGTTTGCGCTCACCACAAATGAGCATTTTCTTCTTCTTCTTCTGAACAGTTAGCAGAATTGTAATTATGAAGCATCTGTATTTGGTCAGAAGTTTACATGGTTAGCTAGACCGTCTGCTGTCACGAAGATGAGATGCAAAACCTAGAAGCAATCATTTTGTAAACATGGATTGTATTAGAATTCTAGTATAGGATGGTAAAAGAGTTGTGTTCCTCTACTGTAGTTATTCACGCTTATAGCCCACTAAGCTGAGTGCAATCCACTATCACACATTGTGGCCAGACAAGTATTTGATAGTTCTACATTTCTTCAAAAACAGGAGCTTTGCTGTTTCTTTTATCATTCTTTCTTTGGAGAGAAGGGAGAAAACACTCCCTTAGGACTTTTGTGAGATTATACTACAATTCATTTCTCATGGTGATTTGTCAATGGCCATTCATTGCCTTTTCCCTCAAGAATTTAGTTGAAAACGCCACAGGCTAGCTTTTAAGTTGGTGCCAAGGAACATAGGTTTTATACTCTTAATTGCCTTTTATAATAAATCCGGTCTATTGTGCCTTTTGAATGAGGCATGTTCTTATTGCTATTTCTGGCTTCATGATTTATCATATGCTTTTTCCTGGGATTTGGCCCTGCTTTTGTTAGCTGCAGGTGTCTGGCGATGGGATTTCATAGCAAGCAGCAGAGCGTGGTTGTTGGCCACCTGCCACCTTATGGAGGAAAATGAGGCATCGGACGGATTTGGTGTGGCTCTCTTCAAGGGGTGGCAAAAACATGAGGGCATAGTTGCATAGCATAAAAGAATACGAGCCAGGGTTTATTGCTGTCAATCCCCTTGCTGTTTTACGGGAAATAATCTTTATAGGCCGAATGTGAAGTTGGGGTAAGTGGCCCTCAGGGGCTCCTCACCTGGCCTCCAGTCCCAAAGATTTCACTCAATTACGTAACTCCAAAGACTTCACGCTCCCCGTGTAGGGAAAGCATCAACAGGTCTGTCTTTGTTCTTTCCTTTTACACATCAGCTTCCCTAGACAGGGCTGCCTTTCAACCTGGAAAGGAAAGACATAAGGCAGGAGTGGACAACTTCAGGCTATCTAGGGGCTAATTCCCTTCCCCAGCCCTCCCATGGGATTCATCCCTTTGCAGCGGCAGATTTTTTAAAAAATTAAATGGTGGTTAGCTATCAAAATTTGGTGGCTAAGTGCTATGGAGTCCCAGCACTGGGCAAAAGGAGGGATACAAATAAATATGATGATGATGATGTTGATGGCGCTTATTTTGAAGCTAGATTTGTTCTTAGTAAGCCTCTGTAGTGGTTTGCTGCTAATCACCCCATATTTTGTGGAAATGACTGAGAGCAGCAAGGATTACCCTGGGAGGCAGCGGGGGGCACATATGGTCTGTAGGCCAGGTGTTGCCCACCCACCCCTGAACTAAAGGGTCCTTTGCTCATCCAGAGATGCATTTATTTATGCATTTATTTGATCTTAGCATTTATTTGCTGACCAGAGATCTAGGCTGCATTCAGACAGCACGATAGTCAACGGTGGGTTAATAATCAACTCGACAGTTGTTTATCTAGGGAGTACTCCACACACTATACGATAGTAATCAACCACAGTGTGGATTAGGATCATCATTGAGTTGACTATTAGTTCACGCTGAGTTGACTCATTCATCCTTCCCTCTCAGTCATCCTGCTAGTATCCCATCAGCCATTGTTGCTGAAAATCTATCCTGCCAGCTGGACTAGAGCGGCAGCCACCGCTCTTGCCTTGCAACTCTGTGGCTGATGAAATAACCAACAGTGGCCGAGGAAATAACCAACAGTGCCCTCCACACAACACAATAACCAATGGTGTTTCAAATAGCCAATTCTGCACAGTGTTGGTTATTTGCATTGGTTATTTCAGCCAAATAACCAACTGTTGGTTAAAAACCTCCCTCTACACAACACGATAAACCATGGTGGGTTAAATAACCAACTATCGACTATTTGTTATCGTGTTGTCTGAACCCAGTCCTAGAGTATTGATATGGTGACTTTCCCACCCTTCCATTTATCTTATTTTCTGCCCATTCCCAACCATATGGTTTCAAACATCCTGTTTCACACGAGGTTTCATGTCCATCCTTGAGTCAGACACTCCAACTCCAAAAACCTTGTTTATTTGTTCTGTATTGCAGTAAGTATTGTTGCATTCATTTTAACACATAGTCCATCCCCTCAAGGTTTTAGAGAAATAATTTGTAATATCTTTGTAATGAGCCATGAGCTTTAGCATTAACTTCATATGAGGTTTATTGAAAGTGAGCCGTGATTCACATTGATGCCCTAACCTGAGTTGGTATAAAGTGGAGCCATTATTGCATAGAAATTCCATAAAGGGAATTTGGTTACTTTGTTCAAGCAGGAGTAAGATGTAAGACACTGTGTAATGTCACTGGAGGCAACGTCTCTAGTTTTTTTGCAGGCAGCGGTTTGAAGTAGTCTAAAAAAACAATTGTGTGAACTTGAAGTACATAGCCAAACATATCAACTGCATATAATACAAATGATGAATGCTGGTTAGCCACTGGAACAACTTTGAATATTTTAATTGTTTAAATCTGGGCTTGCATGATTATTTTGTGTGGGAACTGTCATCCTTGTTAATTTTTCGAAGGCCAGGTATACACAGCTTTCATTTTTATTCCTCCCTGTTTTAGATTGAAATTAGACCTGTGTCCACCTCTTTACCCTTGATTACTCCCATTGTCATAGTGAGACCAACTCTAGTTTGGCATGATTGTTTTGTGTTTTTTGAAAAGCTTAGCTACAAGAAAGTACATAAATGTGACCACTCGGATTTGTTCACCCCTCCTAATTATTACTGTTATACTTTAGCAGCATCAGTGGACATGACATTTCAGAAGCCCCTGTCCTGTGCAGTGTACAATCGTAAATTGTACTGGGGGAAGTTGTAGAGCAGAATGCTGGCTGGAGATGCTGGGAGTTGTAGTCCAACACACCTGGAGGACACCAGGTTGGGGAAGGGGGAAGGCTGCAATAGAGGGAGGGGAAGAAGATGGGACTGTGGACAAATGGGGAAGAATATATATTCAGTTCAATATTTAGGATCATTTTCAGTTGGGGGCAAAGACCAAACTATTATTCTAAAGGCGTTGTGATAAGAGTGGATTTTGTGGAGCAAGTAGGCATCTATTTCAGATTCCTCTTGCTAGCATCAAAAGAATTTGGGGTGGATTTTCCAGCTATGCTATGAAGGGGGAGATTGCAACTGGGTGTTTTCTATAGGGGAAACTTGATCATTGAATGGAATTCTTGATGTAATTAAGTTCCCATAACTTTTACTCTCAGTAAAGTTAATACACTACTAGCAAATGGTTCATGGGTTTATATTGCAAAACAATATTTCTCTAGTTTTTTTATTTCTTTATTTCTAGGCACCACAGAAGCACATATTATTTGCGGGACCTTATGCTCCATTGTGGATGCCTGAGATACTCTTCTGACTCCTGAGGTGTCGTTGAAAACTTGCCTCCTGCGCTGATATTGCTTAGAGACCACGTGGCATTTTCTGAGCATTGTGGGGAACAATGGGGATTGGCAAGAACACCACTTCCAAATCAGTAGAAGCTGGAAGTCCAACAGAGGGCAAATATGAGGATGAATCCAAGCGCCCTACTTTCTTCACATTACCAGTAAGTTATATGTTCAAAAATGTTAAAGTGCTTTCCCATAGCACCCGTAGGGCTATTTTCAAGGCACAGGATATGTCCAGCTTTAACAATTACACTTACAAAAGGGCTATTGCATCACTCAGGCAATGAGCTTCCAAGGACTGACCCATCAATCCAGTTTATTTATTTATTTATTTATTTCATCTTTATACTGCCCATCAGCCGAAGATCTCTGGGCAGTGCACAATTAAAAACCATAAAAATAACAATATAAATTTAAAACATTAAAAAGTTAAAAAGGCAGTGTAAAACAAGCTACATTAAAAACCAGGGGAAGCCTGTGTAAAAACGTATGTCTTCAGGAGGTGTTTAAAAGATGTAACATTTTCTGCCTCCCGAACTGCTTGAGGGAGGGTTTTCCAGAGGGTGGGTGCCGCTACAGAGAAGGCCCTGCCGCCGAGGTTCTTCATGGCGGCATCCAGTTAGCACTGCCATTGTGGTTATAATGTATTTTCATGTAGCAGAGCTTTGAAAATAGCATGGGCAGGTGGTGACATGCAAAGTGCCTCCCACTGATGTTACAAGCACCATCTAGAACTTGATTCTTCTGAATGCTTTGCAGCTTCTGAGTTCTGGACAAGAGATTTGTTGTAAAAGCTGTCGTGCTAAACTGAATCTGTTCAAAGAAAGAAAGAGAGAGAGAGAGAGAGAGAGAGAGATTTTCAGCATAGAGAGGAGTTCATGAGAAAATAATTACATGGTTTAGAAATGAAATTAAAACTTCTCCTTATGGAAGACTTCTTTTGTTCAGAGAGCAGATACAAATGGTGTGTTGACTGATTGGATTGTTCAAGTGACCGGACTCTTATCTCACTGAGTAGAATTGACTAAATAACATAGATGGATGGCTTTAAGCTATTGCATGCAGTGCTAATGATGATGCAAGATGACTTTTAAGTGTTGAAATTAATCAAAGGTTATTTGAGCTTTGGTTACCCCACCTCAAAAACCAAACTGAAAAAGGGGCTGGAGCAACTCCCCAAGGAGGAAGGGTTACAACATCTGGGACTCTTTAGCTTAAAGAAAAGGTGAGAAAGGAAAGACGTCATAGCAGTATATAAAAGTATGCATGGTGTGGAGAAACAGATAGGGAGACTTTTCTCTCCCTCCCATAACAGTAGAATCTGAGGTTATGCAATGAAACTGAACGGTGGGAGATTCAGGATAGATAAAAGAAGTAAGTGCATGGAATTTGCTGCTACAAGAGGTAGTGATGGCCACGAACATGGACAGTTCTGAAGGAGAATTAGATAAGTCATGAAGGATCAGGCTATCAATGGCTACTAGTCATGATGACTATATATTATCTCCAGTATCAAAGGCAGCAAGCATGCCTCTCAACATCAATTGCTGGGGAACATGAGCAGGAAGGTGCTATTGCACTCATGCCCCTGCTTTTTGGTTTCCCAGAGGCATCTGGTTAGCCACTCTAGAAAAAAAAAATGCTGGATAGATGGACCCCTGGTCTGTTCCAGCAGGGCTTCTCTTAAGAGCTTGGCATTGGCCCAACTCAGACGAAAAGCACAATCTTGTAGACGACCTTGTATACAGCCAGTGTGTAGTAGTGGTTAAAGTGTTGGACTAGGACTCGGGAGACCCAGGTTTTCATCTCCCACTCTGCAATGAAGCTCACTGGATGAGTTTGAACCAGTTACTGACTCTCAGCCTAACCTATCCCACTGGGTTGCTGTGAGGATAAAATGAAGAGGAGGAGGATCATGTATGCCACCTTGGACTTCTTGGAGGAAAGGTGGGATATAAATGTAACAAATAAATAAAATTAATAGACTACAGCATGCTAGCCTAATTCTAAATGCATTGAGTCCAACCCTCTGCTCAGTGCAGGAATCCAAACTAAAGCATACTTGATAGATGGCTGTCCAGCTGCATCTTGAATGCCTCTAGTGTGGGATAGTCCACTGCCTCCCTAGGTCATTGATCCCACTGTCGTACTGCTCTAACAGACAGGAAGTGTTTCCTGATATCCAGCTGGAATCTGGCTTCCTGTAACTTGAGCCCATTATTTTGTGTCCTGCACTCTGGGATGATCGAGAAGAGATCCTGGCCCTCCTCTGAGTGACAACCTTTCAAGTATTTGAAGAGTGCTCTCATGTCTCTCCTCAGTCTTCTCTTCTCAAGAGTAAACATGCCCAGTTCTTTCAGTCTCACTTCATAGGGCTTTGTTTCCAGAGTTTCAGTCACAAATAGCCAATTCATTCACCACTTAGAGCCACATTATGGATGTCTTCCTAATGTGCATAATTAATTTTCTATAAAGGGCCTAATGTGCATATCATATTAAGGAATTTAGGCTACTAACATCTAGTCTGTGAGTATCGCATCTACTTTGCAGTGTTTCTCTTCTGAAATCCAATAATTGAAAGCATTACCCAATTTTGATATAAGGACATTTTAATGAAATTGGACTTTTTTCTGAGCTTTATCCTCCCCCCCCCCCTTTGCCATGATGTATATCTGCTTTGAGTAAATAACGTCTACTAGAAGTAATGTTTAAGATCTAACAAAAGCCCCTGAGACTCACAAAAAAAATATCCGTGTCCATATGTTACCAGAGCCTGGTTTAGCGAGCTAAATGTGTACAAAATTACGTGTGGTGTGGAGATTGGAGATACATTTTTCTCCCTCTCTCATAATGCTACAACCCCGGGTCATTCCATAAAGCTGATCGGTGGGAAATTCAGGACAGAAAAAAGGAAATACTTCTTCACACAGCACATAGTTAAACTATGGAATATGGAAGATATAGTGATGGCCACCCGTTTTGGATGGCTTTTGAAATGGATCAGGCAAGCTTATGGAGAAGAAAACTATCAATGGCTAGTGGTCCTGTTTGTCATACGCTACCTCCAGTGTCAGGGGCACAATGAGCAGGAGGGTGTTGTTGCACTCAAGTCCTACATATGGGTTTTCCACAGGCAACTGTTTGGCCACCATGTGAAAAGAATGCTGGGATAGATTGACCTTTGGCCTGAACCAGCATAACTTTTCTTATATTCTTAAATGTCAAGGCACACATATTTCAATCCATTAAGCATCCCAGAATTTAGCCAGAATATGAGTGGGTTGCATCACCCATTCCGTTTGTTTAACCTTCTGTAGGGTGACCAACTGTCAGGATTTCCCAGGATTTGTCCTGTTTTTTTGCTCTATCCTGGATGTCCGGGGGGATTTTCTGTAAGTTTCTATAATATCCAGAAATGACACGCTTTCCCCTTGAAGGCTGCCATTAGCATAGCGAGGGAGGGGGGAATGATGCGCTTCCAGAAGTCCTGGAAATCATGCTTTCCTGCCACCCCACAACTGGGTGTCCTCTTTTTTGGTTTCCCAGATAAGGTCACCCTGACCTTCTGATTTGTATGAACTCTTCTGGCTAAGGCAGTACCTTTCCCATAGGGCAGAAATACTACTACTCTCCTCTAAGCTGTCCCCATGAATTGTATGAACTGCTTTTCCAGGAGAACAGCTTTGTAAAAAGAGATACAAACCACGGTGCATCAGTGACATTAAAGCTGTTTCATTTTAGTCCTCTGAAATCGTATAGGAAACTATTCCCACTGATTTCCTATCAGTGTGAGTGGTGTTGGGTTATATGCCCCATCAATGTAAAAAAATGCAGACTTGTTCATCAGTACTAGTATTATCTTTTATATATCTTGTAGTTGGTCAGATGTGTGGCAATATATAGGAATTATATTTGTTTCTCTAAAAGAATGCAATACATTACAATTCTGCTGTGCTCTTTGTTCAGAATATAATGTACATTATTAAAATTATTGGAACTGTTGTTTATCTTAGGTTGTAATAAACGGTGGAGCAACATCAAGTGGTGATCAGGATACGGAAGACACAGAGCTTATGGCTATCTATACTACAGAAAATGGAATTGCAGAAAAGGTACTTTAATAGTCTGGAGTAGATTAAAAAGTGAGCTCCTAGTTCATCCAGAATACCGATTTTTGTTGGAAGGGGAGTCATTCAAAGACGGCCAGAAAGTGTGTATGAATGCTGGAAGTGTGTAGAGATGATGGGGAAAGAACGGAAGGAGACAGCTGAATTGCATTAAAAGAGAGCGCTTGGAGATGCAAGATGCAACTACTTGACCTTATTCTGCCCAACCTTTTTATGGTTCTGAGCAAGTAGCATAGTGTGGGTGGGTGGGGGAGGGGAGGGGAGTAAGGGACTCTACAGTCACTCGGCCTAAAAGAAAGATTAAATTTGGAAGACCATCATTGAGTGCTCTTGGCAGATCAGAATGAACACTAAAGCTGATTCACACAGCTGTGTTTATTGTATGATAACCATTATTGCCATGTGATAAGTTGGTCATATGACACTGTCATCAGACATCCAGGGAATCGCATGGACAGGCATGATTTATTATTTTATTATTATTTCTTAGATTAATATCCTACCTTTTTTCCTCCAAGGAACCCAAGGCAGCGTACACAATCCTCCTCCTCCTCTCCCATTTTATCCTCACAACAACAACCCTGTGAGATAGGTTGGGCTGAGAGTCTGTGACTGGCCCAAAGTCACCCAGTGAGCTTTCATGGCCGAGTGGGGACTAGCACCTAGATCTCCCAACTCCCAGTCCAACACTCTAACCACTACACCACACTACACAGAGTGTATCAAGTCATACACTCTGCATTCAGTAATCACCACATTGAGTGACGTTATAAACAGGCCCCACAAAAGCTCTTATTGCTCTTTGCCCCCACTCCCCTCTCAATTTTGCCATTTCTACCGACTTTGCTTGGTTTTGTTTCTGTAGTTCGCCTTAGATTCCTGACATTATTCATGCCTTTTGTTACGGCTTCAAGGCCATGTTTGTAGATATGGTAAAAGCCAACAATACTCAAATTCTGCTTACAGACTGATTTTTGCAGCTTGTGTAGTCTTTCATAAATGTGCTGAATTTATATTGCTGTATTTTTGCAGAGTTAAAAATATTTCTGCTAAGTTGGCGGCTGTACAAGCAAGTTTAATTTCATAGAAGTTTTTTTTCTGAACCTTTTAAGATGTTTCATTTTTTGCCATCACGTTTTCAAACTTCTCTCTGCAAAAGAAAGGATCACACAATCTTTACAATGAGAGCTAAGATTATCATGATACCCTCAAGAGCTGCAGTATTCATAACTATAAGATTCACTGGTCTTATATGATCTGAAAAATTAACATTTAACTAAATCAGGCAGCAATCCTATGCCCACCAGACGGGCAGGGCGTTGACCTTGGAGCGGGAAACTGTGCTCCCAACCTGCTTTTACATCCCCTTGTAGCTGGTACAGAGAGTACCTCACTGGGTACCTCTCTACACTCAGAAAATGGAGCATTCCTGAAGGCAAGGAGGGGAGGAGACCCCCTCTGAGGCACCTCCGCTAGATGGGCAAAATTGCCTGTCTAGCAGAAATGCAGGGCTGCTGGAGCGCAGAGCCATGGCTCTCCTTCTGCCCTGCATTGGATGCTTGCTGACTATCTGGATAGGATTGCGTCCTTAGTTTCACTTTTTTCTGCCCTTCCACAAATTAGAATCTAAATTTAAATGAAGAGTATCTCATGTTAAGAAACAGGATTGTTTGACTTGAAATGGATATATAGATCATGCTTGGAATAGAAGCATCCAGTTGGAAGAATTGACTTGGTCTTTTTTTAAATGTTTTCAACCGCAATAATTTACCAGCAGATTTCAGGATTATACTGAGTTTATACAGTATATATAGTTTATACTGAGTATGGGCTGAGTTAAACATTTTGATGTTCAGCTTCACGTTATCAGCAGTTGTTTTGTTGCACAAAAACGTCTTTCTCCAGTGTCCAGCTGTAAACACCAAGCTTATTTAGGAAGGCGAAACGTCTTAGCATTTCTGCTGCTAATGCCACCTTTGTTTCAGAGATTACTTCTGGCAGCCAGAGAGTTGCAAGAGAACCGGTGCCAGTCTTAGACCACCTTGATTATTTCCAAGGTTGTAGATGGTAGCAATCATAAGGGGATTAGGTGATTCCAGCATGTTCAGCTAATAGGATAAAGTTATAGAACTGGGTCACTGGGCTTTCCAAGACGTATATTTTGACTTTATAATCTGTCTAATATAATATTTGTGCTTGGTCTTAACTCTCTGACTCATGGGACAGAAAAAAAAAACCACAACCCTGATAGTGCAGCTGCTTTAGTAATGGGTATGGTGTAATAAAAAAATATTTCCAGCCCTTTCTCCAAAGGGATCGTGACAGGTTATGTTGAATAAAGGTCTTCCACATCTCAGTTCAGCACTCTGTCAACCATATCCACCCTTCTTAAATGTGACTCCTTGTGCCCAGTGATACAGAGTGGAAAATTTCCCACTGTTCGAGAATCAAAGTTGCAGTTAATTTTTTCAATTGATCCTTCCTAGGAAATACACATATTTCTGTACAGAGATCTTTCGGGTATGTTAGCATTAGTATGTTAATAGTTTTTCATGCCTTCATTTCCCCTTTACAATCTAAATAATGTAAAGGAGGGGGTTCCTAATCAAATATTTCAGTTCTAAATGCTTCTTGGTTTTATATAATATAACATACTTTTTTTTAGTTTTGTTTACTATATTAATACATTGATTTTAGACCAGTGGGACCGTTTCTTGAAAAATGTCCACAAAACTTACACCATTGGCTTGTGCCCCCATCCAGACAGATCTTCTTTTATAGCCATAATGATATTCAAACCTTGCAAAGATGGCGTGTTGCATGAGCTCTTCCGCCTGCTTTGTTCCAGCTGTGTATGTGTGTAGGAGTGGTAGTGGTCTTGAATGGGCCATAAGATAGAGGCTGCAGAGGCTCCGTGCTCCTCCGCACTGACCCGGTTTGCATGGCAGCCAGATTAAGTGCACTTGATTGGGGCTCGCCACTGTGGCTTAAGCCATGGTGCCATTTGCCTAATCACCCGTCCAGACCCAGGCAATGTGGCTTGCTGGCCTGTCGTTGGGTTATTTGACAGTTGTTTCCTCCTCCAACAAGCCATGCCACAGTTTAAACGAGCCATGGCTATCATGCGAGCAAGGCCACTCGTGGAACTCACGGAATTTTTCTCATAGAACTTTTGCTTCCTCAAATACTTTCTTCATGGATCTCAAATTCAGCTGTGATCCCTTTTCTTCCTTTTTTGGCTTTTGTGTTTCTTTTAAAGAGGTTCTTGGACATTGTTTGTCACATTTATTTATTTATTTCTGTATTTCTGTATTTATTTATTTATTTATTTACTTATGCATCATTCTTGTATCCTGCCCTTCTTCTCAAAAGAAACCAGGGCACCTAACAAACTCAATAAAATCATTAAAATCAATTTTAAAACCACAGATAACACCACAAATCAGTTACAAATGCAGTAACATCAACCAGCAGCAGAATCAAATAAAACAGGTGAGCTGCCATCGAGGAGGTCCTGCTTCATAGTGTTGTGACTAAGCCTGTTCCCCATGGGCGGGGAGAAGGATGTTCAGGCGATCAATCAGAGTCAGATTCTGATGCAGAAGAGACGGCGCCAGAAACATACCAACCTACATGGGAAGTGGGAGTGGTGACTCTCACGGGCTCTTCACCAGCTGGGAATGAACTTTCGTCAGCCCTTTTCTCTGAGGGGGTAAACAACCCACTAGCTGGGAATCAGTGTTCCTCCAAAGAGGAGGGCACTGAAAGCCCAGCTGATACAAGAATTTGCCGGAGACTAAAACGGGCAGAGTGAAAGGAAGGGGAGAGGAGGTCAACCCGGCTAGCTTCTCACCAAAGGCTTCTTCAGAACCAGCCTCCCTGAAGTTAAGGCGTACTGGAAAAGGACTTTCTCTTTTTCTTGAAAGGACAGTTGTCTCGCTTAGTTTGCATAATCTTGCCTAGAGAAAAGTTCTTAGGAAATTAGAGTCCCTTCAGGTTGGAGGAGATGTGCATTGCCTGAATAAAGCTTTGTGGATTACATGGCAGGCTTTTTATTGTCTCCCAATAAAGTGAGGGGTGTTGGGAAACACGACACACAGATTAGTCCACAAACCACATGCCCCAGGGGCACCACCGGCAGACTCTTCCCCTGGTGATCTTCAAACTCGTCAGTTGTTACTGGGAGAGGTGATCCTTCAAGTCCTTGGGGTCCTGAGCCGTTTTGGGTTTTGTACACTAGTGCCTACACCATAAGCTGGGCTCAGTTCCTCACTGGCAACCAGCGCTGAGTTGTTGGGATAGGTGTCATATGATCATGTCTCGTTGCCCTGGACAACACCCAGGCAGCAGGCTTCTATGCTAGCTGCAGTTTCTGGGCTGTCTTCAAGGAAAGCACATTGCAGTCATCCAATTGGGAGATTATCAGAGCGTGGGCTACTTTGGCAAGGTTGATCTGGTTCAAGAATGGATGTATCTGGTAAATGAGCCAAAGCTGGTATACAATTAAATATTTCTGTAGGGTGTGGTTGTGTGTGTGTGTTTAAACCTTACCAGCGTGGATTCTATCTAGAAAACAATACAGCCTGAATTCTTCTCAAAATCTTTACTGGTAAGACACTCCTTTCTAACTTCTCTCTCCTCTGGAAAAAACAACAACGAGCCTATCGCTTTGAAACACATCCTGCATGTAGAGCCTTCTCCAGAGCAAACTCATTCTGATTTTTTAAATCTCTTTTGGAATGAAGTGTATTTATAGCATCGGCCCTTCTACCTTTGCTCTGCCCTGAGTTCTGCTTTGCTTGTTTGATCCTCAGCAAGTTGGAACAGCTTCCAGCAGAGCTGTGGCTTTCCAGTCATAGAAGTCTGTGTTTGATCACAGCTCTGTTCATCTCTGCACTCAAAAGCAAAGGCTGCTTGAGCAGAAGTTTGAAATGAGCTCCTAGGAGCAAGCCCTTTATGCCACTTGAACAGCCTGGGACCACATTATTTCAAGGACTGCCTTTCCCCATATGTACCTCCCCAGGCACCAAGATCAAGGCCCTTCTCTGTGTATTCCTTCTAAGAGATACTCAGAGGACACCGATGGGAGAACCGGCCTTTTCTATGGTAGCTCCCTGATTCTGGAATGTTCTCCCCAGGGAAGCTCGCCTCATTCTTTCAGGCATTTCTCCTTTTCCAGGCATTTGGATAGATTTAAGGCTCCACCCTTGAGTAGTTAATTTTGTTGTTCATTCCTACGTTGGACTGGAAATGAGTTTAGTCAGTCTTTGGGATGGTCACTTATATTAAATGTATATGGTTTTAATGAATATGTTATCATATATTGTACTTACCCTTTGTATTTTATCCTTTTATGTAATTTGCTTCAGTTGTATAAAGCTATATATACACTTAATAAACTAAACACCTCTCTCACAGCATCAACATCCGTTTCAGTGACTGTGTCCCGGGGGAAGGAATTCTTCCCTTGGAAGCTTGTGCAGAAAAGTAAACAGTTGGACTCTCCAAGTATGGAGGTAGAAGAAAGCTCTATAAGCTGTTTATCCACAGAGCCAAAGACATTGCCTGCACCCCATCTAATGTTTTGAAAACTATGGCATGATTAGAGCAGTAGGGTGAAGCTGGTTTATTTGAGTTTAGCATCTTCCTATGTAGTTCTAGTGCCGTCCATCATGCTGTGCATAGGGTTACGTTCCCATGGCTGAAATTGCAAGATTACATGGAGAGCTTAACAAAATATTCCCCTTAAAACAAATAGAAAGAAGAGACACCTCTCTCTTCATTTCCTTCTGCAGAATTTTAAAAAGTCTACGGTGTGCATCGCTACTAAATCAGTGCTCAGTTGGGAAGCAAATATCTATTGTGTGACTTGTCACTAATATCTCCAATGCTGGAACATTGGTGCAATAGAGAATGCTAGGAGGAAGTGGTACATGTAGAAAATGTGCCAGACATGTGGTTTTGGATCTGAGGAAGCCATCACGTTCGAGACTAGCATATTCACTCCTAAGCCAAGTATGGATTAAGTCAGCACGGTAGTTATATAAGCCTTTCTATCTACAAGATTTGAGACTGGTAAATTAAATATGTCCTTCCTTCCAAGAGCTGTTGCCAGTAAGCGTTAAGTGGTAGTTTTGTTTTCATACAGCTTTAGTACTTAAGTGATTTTGTTAGTCTTCTTCTGTTGGAAGAGTCATACTGGCCCTTTAGAAAGCTATAGCTCAGCCTTCCCCAACATGGTGCCCTCCTAATATTTCAACTATTTGGGTTATTTATTTATTTATTATTGCATTTACATTCCACCTTTTTTCCTCCAAGGAACCCAAGGTGGCGTATATAATCTTCCTCCTCTCCATTTTATCCTCACAGCAACAACCCTGTGAAGTAGGTTGGGCTGATAGTCTGTGACTGGCCCAAAGTCACCCAGTGGGCTTCCATGGCTGAGTGGGGACTAAAACCCAGATCTCCTGACTCCCAGGCCAACACTTTAGCCACTATACCACACTGGCTCTCAACTTCTGTCAGCCCCAGATAATATGGGCAATGGTCAAGGATGATGAGAGTTGTAGTACAAAACATCGTGCGGACACAAGGTTGGGTAAGGCTGGTGAAGCCTATTCAGATGTAGGCCCCCAAAAAAACATTTCAGACATTAGATATCCTTTAACCCCAACCTGCAAGATAAGGCCCACATTTATATTTCACGCTCGCACACACACACACACACACGCACACGCACACACATGAATATGGTAGTATAAGTCTACCGATTAGCTAGCCTCTTCGTGCCTGGAAAGATGGCAGACTTGGGCCGGGCCTCTCTCTCATTGGCTGTTGCTAGGAAGCAGACTCACCCAGATGTAGAACTTGCCTTGTCCGTTGCCTGAGGGGATCTGAAAGGTGTTACAGGCCCCAGGGTAGATGCTACTGACCCGAATCTAGAAGATATTAGAGGGCACTGTTGGGTCAGCCGCAATACTCGTATATCGGTGAACGGCAGATGATGGCTCATCTCAGCAGAGGTGGGTTCGTGGCTGGGCAGAGGCGAAAGCGACAGTGAGAATAAATCGGGTTGGAGGTGATGTATTTTGGCAGCTACCATGATGGTTTGTGTTTTAGCAACAGAGCATGTGGCTGTCACATGTACTATCAGAGAGAGAAGCTACAGGGGGCTTGCTTCATCCCCCCATGTCAGAAGGGACACACACAGCTCCAACTGACAGTTCCCTGGGACTGCGGGCTCCGGCCTCATCCAGTAGTCAAGAGAACCAAGGGCCACTAGGAGGTTGCACCCCCTGCCTCCCAGGAAGACCACTATGGCAAGGGGGAGACCATCTAGCCTCTTACGTCAGCTAGAGAAGGAACTGCTGCAGGAAGCTTATTTCGCCTTTCCCTGTGAGAAAAAAACATCTATCAGGACTTTGAAACTAAGAACCAGTGCCATATATCATGATCCTTCCTTTCTGCTTCTTTTTCTTTGGCTCTCTTCAAAAGATGGTTGTATCACTGCCTGTGCAGCTCACTGTAGATAAGTAGCAATCCAGTACTCTGCCTTACATGTAGCAGTTACCTACATTCATTATTTACCCTTCCCTCTCTAGCCTGCATTGGAATAAAGATGAGTAACTTCAGCACTGAGAGGGTGAATCAGAAATGGAGCATGTCTCATGAACTTTGTCATATTAATTGTTGATCTTTACATTTCCTTATTATTCGCATGAACCTTGTAGTTGCTAAAACTATTATTGATTCAACTCAGTGTTGTTCTTGGCTTTGGAAACAGTTACTATTAAATGTACAAGACCTCAATAAATCCTTGAAAGGTGTATGGCCTTGATCGTCACAGTTAGAGAAAAAGAAGGCATTTGGGCTGCCTTTCATATGACGTTGCCTTCTATGGAATCAGGCCGTAAATCCATCTAGCTCGATATTATTGTTGTTGTTGTTGTTGTTGTTGTTATTATTATTATCCTGCCTTTCCCCCAATACTGGGACTCAAGGCGGCTTACAAATTAAAACATGTACAGTTAAAACAGATATATACAAAAATTAAAAATATAATTAAACATAGTACAATTTAAAAATATTTAGCACGTTTAAAAACATTTTAAATACAAAATAATTTTTAAAAATCCAAACTATAAGCAGCACATCCACAGAGGTCTCAACTACTCCCCAAAGGCCTGCTGAAACAGAAAGGTTTTAGCCTGCCTCCAAAAGCACATCAAGGAGGGAGCCAGTCTAGCTTCCCTGGGAAGGGAGTTCCAGAGCCCCGGGGCAGCCACCGAGAAGGCCCGCATTCCCACCAGGCGTGCCTGTGATGGTGGTGGGATGGGGAGAAGGGCCTCCCCTGAAGACCTCGGGGGACAGGCAGGCTCAGAAGGGAGAATATGGTCTTTCAGTCTACACTCTTGACTGACAGCAGTTCTCCATGGTTTCAGACAGGGGTCTTTCCCAGTTCTACTTGAAGATAACAGGAATTGAACCTAGGACCTTGTGCCTTTCCCTCTTCATTTTCTTCTGTTTGGTCATTAAACGGATTTTACCATGATACTTCCAAATGTTAATGAAATCTAGAGACTTTATTTTCAAGCTAGTAATCTTCAGATTTGTTCCCCCCAGGAAGTGCCTCTAAAGCCAATTATTCCCTTTTGCATAGTGGTTGGGTTCTCACAACATGATAACCCACCATGGGTTATTGTGTTGTCTGAACGCAGCATGTTTTCTGCCAGGTGGCTTATTAACCGTGCAGCATGGTTTATTTTTCTCGACCAAGCCACCTTGAGAATCCATGGCTTGTTGTTGGGTTATTCAGGGTGGTTTAGAGGCCACACTGCATGATTAATGAGCAACCCTGTGGAAAATGCACTGCGTTCAGACAGCCCACCCTGCAGAAAACGTGCTACATTGCAACAATACGATAATTCACAGCTCAACAACGAGCAGGCTTTGAATCCTATTTTACCTTCTATGACTTCCGATCTGAATTAGCGTCCGCAACAGTTCAGCTGGATGTATTGAAAGAAATACATCCATTTTAGTAAGGTACAGCACTATCATAAATTGTACTATCTGGACCTCTTATACAACTCTTAAACTGCCCCTTACTGACTGGTATGTTTTTCTGTTGATCTTAACCTCCTTGTTTGTGTAAACCAATAGGTCACCCTAATCTTGCTTTTGGCGTAATGTGCTGTGGTTATATCACAAGAAGGGAATAATGCTCTTCTTATATGAGAAGGCAGGAAGTTGCTTATATGAAAGAGAGTGTGTGTGCATCTCTGTTGCTTATGTTGTGGAGCGGATCACTTGAAAGGTAAATGGTTCTGTTTTTTAGGTATGTGTGTTGACACTGTTTTGAAACAGGATACAGATCTCATTAAAGGTGCCCTGGTTACCACATCACGGCTCATGTATTTGGTGCATTTTTCTGTATTTTTAAATGAGCAACAATTTATTTTTACCGTGATTTTGTTTTTGACAGAGTTCTCTGGCAGAGACGCTAGACAGCAGTGGAAGTTCAGACACGCAAAGAACGGATATGATATATACAATTGAGGATGTTCCTCCCTGGTACCTCTGTATATTCTTGGGATTACAGGTACAGTTTATGTATTTGTTATTTGTTGATTGCAACTAAAAGCTGCTTTTCTACCAAAAACGTTGCATAAATTAAAATGCATCCTAACAAAATATGGCTTTCATATTACTCCTGGTAAGCAATATGTATAATATTACTTTAAGTATTGCTCAGCAGGAAAAAGTGCTAACTAATGAAGGCACCTGGCACAGGAATTAAAGATTATAGGAATTGATGTTGGACTACATGCAGCCTTATCTTTTGTTCTACTTCTCTGATTTTAATTTTTGAAGTTGGGAAGATGAGAGGCCAGCTCTGTTTTCATTTTGCTTCGGTGTAGCCGCAAAATATAGGTGTATTTGTTTCTGGAGACCCTAAACATAGTTGTGTGCTTGTACCTGCTACTTAAATACACTTTCTTTCGTTGTTGTTGGTTTTTTTTTTTTTTGCATAGTTCATGGAGAAACTCCAGGTTACCAAAATGTCCACAAAGCTGATAAGACCCATTGCAATTTATGATACCCATTGGGCATCATGAATAGAACCTGTACATAAATACCATTGTTCTATCAGGGAATGATGCTGGGATTTCCAAGTCTGCATGACTTTGCATGACCCAGAATTGTTTTTTTTTAAAAAGGATATTGTAATTATAACTTGTTTTTGTGCTTTTTATAGTTTTCAATTTTATATATTGGTGTTTTTAATGTTCAGTGTTTTTAATTTTTGTAAACCGCCCAGAGAGCTTTGGCTATGGGGCGGTATATAAATGGAATAAATAATAATAATAATAATAATTTGCAACCAAAATACCTTAGAAGCAGAGGAGACTCCACTATGAGGCAAAGTGAGGGTGCAAATTTGGAGCTACAAAGTAGGAGACAGACAGATCTGACCCATGGACACAATCCATGAGAATGTTCTCATGCGCACCTCTGTTGAAATGAATGGATGCTTTGCACGAGCATGGTAAAATTGCCCTGCCCTGAAACCTAAAGAGGTGGAAAATGGTATATAAAAGGCTTCAATAAATATATAGGTGCAGATGAATTCAAGAGAAAAAACTTTTTATGCAGTGAGGACACTCCAAAGCATTACGAACATAGGAAGCTGCCTTAGAGTGAGTCAGAGCTTTGGTCCATCTAACCCAATATGGACTGACTGGCAAGCCTTTCAACCCTGCTGCCTGAGATCCTTTTAAACTGGAAATACCAGAGATTGCTATCCTTCTGCATGCAGAACATGCACTCTATAACTGAGGTCTGGCCCCCAACCCTCTGCACCACAGAATACAGTAGTTTGCTTTACAAGAAGGATGTTTGGTAGTATAATATAGCATCGGTTCATTTTATTTCATATTGGCATTTCTTAATCCTTGACAGGAGTCTGTGAAAATGAAGCTCTTTGACATTTAGGCGTTGGTCATTTAGGGGAATGGGGGTACTTTTCATATGGCTGTAACTACTTATTGCACAGACAGTTATTTATTGTCTCAGTGTGTAAGCTTCTTCTGTTTGTTTTGTGCCTTATTCTGGCACTAGCTCTGCTTCATGCTGGGCAACATGTGTGGACACAGTTAACTTCTGCTTCTGAAAATGGTTTAAATTAGCTTTCCCTTGATGTGTGTTATCAGGAACTTGCCCATATTCACGTTTGATTATTTAAATGTAAAATAATTTTCCCTATGAAAGGTTTTAGGATGGAGTACGAAGTATGGAAATTATGTATCCTTAAATGGGAGTTAATTGATGGTTGTTTAGAAGCAATTTAGCATGATTAGAGTGATAAACTTCGGGAATACATTATACTTGAAAATAAGATCTTGGGCTAATTGTAATGGTATTAAAAATGGAATAAAATGTACTGATAGTAAATAAGACAACATTTTGTATTTGCAGCACTACCTGACCTGTTTCAGTGGAACTATAGCGGTGCCCTTCTTGCTAGCAGATGCCATGTGTGTTGGAATTGACCAGTGGGCTACCAGCCAGCTGATTGGGACCATATTCTTTTGTGTTGGAATCACAACTTTGTTACAAACAACATTTGGGTGCAGGTGAGTTTTTCATTATGTGTTAACTCTTTGGACGCAAATAACACCCTACCCCAGGCGACTTACTATACCAGCCTTCCCCATCCTGGCGCCCTCCAGATGTGTTGGACTACATTTCCCATCAACCCCTCCCCGCCTCCCAGCCAGCATGATTAAGGAAGGCTGTTCTATATTGTGGCCAGCAATTTTTTTTAAAAATGCATGTGAAAAATGTTTGCAAAACTAACTAGCCCATTTTATTATAATTTGTATCCCGCCTTTCCACTTAGGAAAGTAACAACGTTTAAAGAACAATAAAACAGTTGTCAACAATTAAAACAATTAAAAAAACCCAGCATGCCAGATAGTCTTATTTTAGTCTTATTATTTATTATTTATTGCATTTGTATACCGCCCCATAGCCGAAGCTACGGGGTAGTATACAAATTCAATTAATAATAAATAATAAGATTAAAACATTGAAAAACAATATACAAACATTAAAACTGCAAAAAGCATACAAAATACACATACATTTAAAACCACTACAATAACTTAAAAAGCTATAAGCCTAAAAAACAAAACAGACCCAGGCTCATCAGATATTGCTAAATGCCTGAGAGAAGAGGAAAGTCTTGACCTGGCGCAAACAAGATAACAACGTTGGCATCAGGCGGGCCTTGTCTGGGAGATCGTTCCACAATTGAGGGGGCACCACAGAGAAGGCCCTCTGCCTTGTTGCCGACCTCCGAGCTTCCCTCGGAGTAGGTGCTCGGAGGAGGACCTTAGATGTTGAACGTAGTGTACGGGTAGGTTCATGTCGGGAAAGGCGTTTCATCTTCAGCCAGGTGAGGCCATTGGTCCACCTAGCCCACCGTTGTCTCTTAACTAGCAGCAGCTCTCCAAGCTCTCAGCCAAAGGTCTTTCCCATCCCTGCTACCTGAGATCCTTCAACTGGAGGTGCTGAGGGTTGGAACCTTTTGCATGCAAAACATGTGCTCTGCCTCTGAGCTCGGTCCATTTTTAACCTCCCACTCTCTCAAAATCATCTTCATTGTATTAGGGAACTATGGGCGGAATCCGATGGGTGCTTACACCTCCGGCAATTCCTTACGTCCCGCCAATTCCTGTCTGCAAGCGGAAAGATTTAGCGCTTCTGGGGCAACTGGAAATGAGTGAAAACGACAATTTTCACTGGTTTCTGTAACCGGGCAGGTGGCAGAGCTCACATGAGGGAGCTCCACCGACCTGCCCCAATCAATAAACACTTCTTTCAGGGCTTTCTCTGGGAAGAGTTAAATCGCTATTGCTCAAACAGTGGGTCCCGCTCACACAACACAGTCCGTGGGGCCCATTGCTTGCGCATCCAAATCAGCAGGGCACAAAAGAATTGGCAGAGGCATCAACGCCCCATTGTATTCTGCCCTGTGTTCCAATCCTAATCAAAACACAAATGGTTTTTAATATTCCTGAAATGTTTAAAAATTTGAAGTTTGTACCTAAGTTGCATTGTTCTGTACTTGAGAATAAACATTAAAAAGATTTTTTAAACAGTCAACTTTTCACCTTTGTCAAAGAGCCAAAGTATGGTAAACATTCATATTTATCTCTTCATCCTAAATGGAACAAAAATGAAAAACTATGTGGGGGAAAATGTACTAAACCTTGTTATCTATTTTCGTAGTTCCAGATCTTTCAAGTAATGTTAAATCTTGGAAACTTTCCCTCAAGAGTAAAGTATTCAGTACATTTAGCCATGAAACAGAATATTGGGTGGAGGATAAACACTCAGTAGGGTAAAGAAGGCAAGCCTGTTTAAACAAATCAGTGAAAAGAATTGTTGAAAAGAAAAAAAACACCAACCCTTGTGCAATACACTTTCAGGTTTCCTAAATTAAAGTAGATGTTTATCTAGCTTTGCTTCAAATGATACGCTGAAAGAAGCTAATTGTCATCTTTTACACCTTTTAGAAAATACGCTTTTGTCCTTTACTTTCTCTTGAAATGCCAAGGAAGTTCTGCTTTTCCTTTCATGAACTGTAAAAGTATTTTCACTCAGCTGGAATTCCCTGAAAGGAGAGGATGTTTATTACTCCTTGCAAATTGGCCAAGGCAGCTTTTTATGCTGTTCTTCTCTCTGTGAACTGCCCTGCCCTGTAATTAAAATGAACAAAATCTTAAAAAACAATTCTCCTTGATCAGAGAGAGGCCAAAGTCCACTAAAGTCATATATAAACATCTTCATACAATTGAAAGCGAGAAGAGAGCTCTCCTGTTCTTCTCCCTGCAAAAATCAGTGCTAAGCATAGTTAAGAGTTAACCAGCAGAGTGAATCTCTTTTAAGTGAAGTTTTAAGTCCTCATTTCAAACTTTGCTGTCCTAGTAAGCATTAGACATGGTTAGCATGGAATGTCCAACAGTCTCAATCTCCTAAACTTGATTGGGAATGTTACATCTTCATCAAGCTGTAGTAATGTTCATCCATCCATTCCTTTCTCTGTAAATCAGACTTTCTGTGTCTGAAAGGTTTAATTCCGCTGTCGCAGAAATACTTTAGTGAGTTACCTGTGGCTGTTCTGACAATCTAGTATCCATCCTGATTCTAGAAATCCAAACTATTTTCACCAGAGATCTTTGGCTATTGGGCAGTATGCAGATGTAATAAATAAAATAAAAATAAAATATAATCTAAAAGTCTGTTAAAGATGCAGACTAGGAATTTTCATGCCCTAGAGGGCCACAAAACTCCATGCAAGTGCAGTGGTTAGATGGTTAGAGGGGTGGACTGGGACTCAGGAGATCCAGGTTCTAGTCCCCACTCGGTCATGAAGCTCACTGGGTGATTTTAGCCAGTCGGTGATTCTTAGCTTAAACTACTCCATAGGGTTGTTGTGAGGATAAAATGGAGAGGAGGACCATGTAAGCTGCCTTCGGTTACTTTTAAGAGGAAAAAAGGCAGGATATAAGAGTAATAACAATAATAATGAACAACTGACCAGACATAACAGTCATAGACAAAAAAGAAAAACACACATACCTCATCGACGTAGCAATACCAAATAACAAAAATGTTGTTGAAAAGGAAGAAGAAAAGAGAGACAAATATACACCACTGGCCATATAAGTAAAAAAAACTATGGCAACAGGAAAGGTCACAATTATTCCATTAGTCACATCAGTCATCGGCATCACATCAAAAAACTATACAGAAAACCTCCAGAAACTGGGCCTACCGGAATACATCCACACCAACATCCAGAAAGCAGTCATAATTAAAACATGCTCAACCGTCAGGAAATTCCTGAATCAATAAAAGACAGCATGACTTGGCAAAGCCCGTCATGTCCGTCTAGAAAAACTGCCACGAGCAAGAGAGAGATACATAATAATAATAATAACAATAATAATAATAATAATAATATGAATTTACTGCATTTTATACCAGCTCTTTGAGTACCTAACATCATAATTCTAATGTCTTTCTGTTCTTGAACAATATGTACAAGGAGCTAAACGACAGTCATTTGGATTCCAGCTGGTTGAAATAAATGCTAAAATTGTACATATTTCTCTTGCTTAATAAGCAAACTCAATTTATGCAGTCGTGCATTAGTAGAACATAAGCAAATTAATCAAGGATTGGTTGCACTCTTTGACCTGTTCGCATGTAATGGTACTATTTCCCACAGCATGTGGCTGGTGTGTTCCACGGCCATTTTGAATATTCAATCCCTGATCGGAGATAGCTACGTAACATCCGAATCTGGACACCATAGGTTAATCTTGTGTTAAATAACCCTCAGTTAATCTACAATTTGTACTCTAGTTAACTATGAGTTGTTTAACAAACTATTAACCTATAGTGTCCAGGTTCGGATGACATGTTGCAACCTCCAGTCAGCCCGATTGTGGGTTGACTATCCAGGAAGGCTGCACAATTAATCCACAATTTGCCTCCATCATGTGCAAGCAGCCCCTTTATTCCCCTCCCCTTACTGGCCCTCAATTTTTCTCTTTGGATCCTAATTATGTGCACCTTAATTTGGAATGTTTCATATAATATAATAAATAAGCACTGAATTTTTATTCAGTTCTTTTTGTGACGTTTACTACTTTAAGGGGGCTTTCTGCCTGGTATGACAATATTTAAAGATATTAAATAAATCATTCACTATGCAAATCAAGGTAATAATAATAATAATAATTAATAAATTTATTTCTTACCTGCCCCTCCCTCTGGATCGAGGCGGGGAACAACATTAAAAGCAAATGAACATATAAAAATGAATACATTATTAAAATACCAATAAAACTCTTAAAATCTGACTGGGTAGGCCTGCTGTAAGAGATCAGTCTTTATGGCTTTATTATTATTATTATTATTATTATTATTATTAATTATTATTATTATTATTATTTATTACATTTATATACTGCCCCATTGCTGAAGCTCTCTGGGCGGTTTACAAATTTAAATTCTGGAAGACTGTTAAGTTGGCGAATCTCTCCCAGCAGGCCATTCCCCAGTCTGGGAGCGGCAGAAGAGAAGGCCCTCTGGGTAACAGTTGTCAGCTTAGTTTTGGCTGACTGTAGTAAATTCTTCCCAGAGGACCTGAGTGTGCAGGACAGATTGTACAGGAGAAAGCTTTAAAGGTAATGACCAACACTTTCTACTTCGCCCGGAAACTAATTGGCAGCCAGTGAAGTGATTTTAAAACTTGTGTCATATGGTCACCCCTAGGTGTACCGGTAACCAACCTGGCTGCCATATTTTGAACTAGTTGAAGTTTCCCAACTAGGTACAATGGTAGCCCTATGTACAGCGCATTGCAGAAGTCAAGCCTCAAAGTTACCAGTGCGTGCACTACCGTCTCTAGGTCTTCCAACTCTAGGAAGGGGCGCAGCTGGTGTATCAGTTGAAGCTGATAATAGGCACTCCTGGCCGTCACATCTATCCGAGCTGTCATTTGGAGCTACGGATCCCGGAGCACCCCCAAGCTGTGAACACAGTCTTTCAGGGGGAGTGTAACTCCGGTGTTAATTTCTAATAAGTAACAAAACAGGCTCTGAGCCCAGTTAAGTTTTTTTCTGCATGGTGGCAGACCTTGGGTGGGAGAAATCCAGGTTGTTGTGAATGTTTCTGAGAGATTATTGTGACTGAACTCTTGAGAGGGGGGGAATTGCAGCCTAGTATTTCTAAGGTGCTCTGAAGAAATTTATGAACCCTAGAAAAATAGGCATGCGGTTGTGTAAGAAACTGAAGATGCCTGCCTTGATCATTGCAAATAGTGAGCTCACGTACTAAACTAAATTTATTTGAACTGTATTTAAACATGGACTGATTAGTATTTTTCCCCATACAGAAGAAAATTCTGGAAATCAATTCTAAACACTCAATGAATTGTCTTTAATTGCATACATTTAATTAGGGGCTTTTGAAAGGGTAATGAGAGAGAGGAGGAGCAGCTTTGCCAGGGGCTCAAGTTGGTGGCCAACAAATCCCCATGAATTTGAGTCATCAGCTCAAGATTCCTCTTTTGCGTTGGCTAATAAGCATCAAGTGTTTGGGCCATCTTAGAAATCTGGTTTTAGTGTCTATTAGCAAAGCCACTGGAGTGGATTTACCCATATGATAGATACAGATGGGTGGTCATGTGAGTTGCTCTTCTAAAGCTGATGTGTCAGCTTACGTCCAGTGGAAACTTGTTTATGTAAAACCAAAAGGAGGAGAGCATTCAAATCAGGATGTATATAGCATACACAAATAATGCAATGGTCTCCTGCCAAAGTAGTTTATAGATTACATATTTTCCATCACAGAGATTAAGATGTTGTCACGTATTTCCCATCACAAAGATTTAGATGTTGTTACAACACCTACATGGAGCCACTAATACATTGTGCTCTGATACAGAGCATTCTCAGCTATGACTGTAATGAGTCTCTCAGAGTTTAAAGATGAAAGAAAAGGAGTATGGAGAGGATTTTAACCTTTAAAAACCAATGACAGCCGAAAACTAGTGGAGTAAAGTAATGCTTTATTACATTACTGTTATGCCCACACTGTTGGGGGAGTTACTGGGTGCCTTTCTGAGGATCCTTGTTGAAGAAGAGGCAGTGGGTAGGAGGGAACTCATGTCACTTCTAAGATTTCGAATAGAGGAAGAGCCCAGCAAGATCAGGCCAAAGGTCCCTTCTAGTCTAGCATCCTGTTCACCATAGTACCCAGTGACAGGATCTGAAATTGAGGCGACCTTCGAAGTTATGCAGAGCCTGAGCATTTAGGATTCTTCTGGATTAAAAGCACTTCTTTGAATTGTGCCCAAAAATCAATAGACTCTGTTCCTGATATTGTGGAAAGCATCTATTATTAAACTGTTTATGCTGCTTTTCAAACTTTCAGAGCGGATTATATTAAAAGTAACATTACTCGTCTATCTCATTCAATTTCACTACATACTATTAGAGAGGTAGGTCATTAATGTTCCCATTTTACTGTTGGGCTAATGTTGTTAGATTGGGATTATTATTATTTATTTCTTATTACATTTATATACCGCCCTATAACTGAAGCTGTCTGGGCGGTTTACAAAAATTAAAAGATTGAATATTAAAAAGTCAGTATACAAAATCTAAAACCATAAAACATAAAAGCAACTAATATTTAAAACATTTTAAACTTTAATCTTTATGGCTTGTACAAAATGACCAAGTGAGTCCACTGATTAGCTGGACCGTGAATCCTTTTCTCTCTCTCTTCACTAGCATTTGTAACACAATTTCTTGTAATCTGGTCAAACAAATACTTTACTTATCGGAGAAGCACAGGGGACTTTAGTTACTCTCAGAAAGATTTACTGGCAGTTTGAGACATGACGCAAAGTTCGAGCTGTTGAGGCTTTTTTTTTTTCTTCTCTCTTTTTGCTTCCCCCAGGTTACCTTTGTTCCAAGCCAGCGCTTTTGCATTTTTCGCTCCTGCCAGAGCTATTCTCTCCTTGGATAAATGGAAATGCAATAACACAGGTAAGCAAAGAGTCCTTTCCATCTGGGCTCCTTCAGTTCATTCAGAGTAAGAGCTAAAAGTTATGTTAGTCTGGTCATTTTATTTTTTAAAAAGTCCACGAACTTCCAAAACAATCAGAATCTGGTGGCAAAATCTGTTGCCTGTCCCCAGGGATTTGTAAAGAAGCCCTGGGAGGGGCGCATTATTAGAGTCTGCCCAATAAATGCCTGACACTGGGCTTCAGCAAAGCTTGCCAGGCTACTTTAGCATGCCAGCATAAGCTGGGGACTAGCAGGCAGGCAAGAGGAGGAAGAGGCAGGCTTCCAGCTGATGATAGGAAGTGAAGATTGCCCGGCATGTTTCAACCAGAAGATATAGTGGGTGTTTTTAATTGTTTAACTGCTGTGCCAGAATTTGACACATTTTGGTATCCCTGTTAACTAAAGAAGAAGAAGAAGTGAGCCTACTGATGGTTACTAGATGGCTTGTAGAACCTCTGGGTTCAGGGCCAGTGGCTGTAGAGCAACAGTAGGTACCTTCCTGCCCCGGCCCCTGCTTCTGGGCTTCCTAAAGGCATCTGGGTGGCCGCTGTGGGGAACAGGATGAAGGACTTTTGATCTGATCCATCCAGCAGGATTCCTTTTTATATTATGTTCACAGAGGTATATTCTTGAAATAGTTGTTTGAAATAGCTGCAATAACAAAATAAAACACAACGGCCCAATTCTTATATAATGCTAAACTATGGTTTAGTTCAGGGATAGGCAACTTCCATAGTTCCAGGAGCCATTTTCATCTCTGGACCATGGGATGCCTTGTGTGGGGGTGGGGAGAGGAAAGCCAGAATTGCTGGTCTCCTGCTAGAATTTGGCAACAGACCACTTCATAGTAGCACAGAGCACTACAGTTGTTATATTTCACTTGCATGCAAGTGAAATGTAACCTTTTTGTTGCTCTGTTTTGTTGCCAAATTTCACTTGCAAAGAAGCAAAATTTGGCCATTTTGGTGCTCCATAGCCTCTACGAATGCCATTTTTTCATGAACCAAAAATCTTGCATTTTATGGGGAGGGGGGAGCAGGGGGGCACAACTGGGGCAACGTGTTGCATAACCCTGGTTTAGCATTTGAGAATGAACCACAGCGAGCTTTGGGCTTTCATACTTCCCCTCCCCTCTCCTCCTCCTATATGACTGTGAGAAGGCATTTGAAAGCTTCTGCTTTAGATCAACCACAGTTTAGTGTTACATTCAAATCGTAAACTGTGGTTAATCTTAAATATAGTTAATGGAAACAAGCTAACTTCATAAACTATTATTTGAAATTGTTTCCCCTCCCCCCACACTAACCATAGTTAAAACTAACAATGATTAGTTTGTCCAAGTTCAGACATCACAACAGGCAGCAGCTAGTCTAAAATAGAAGCAAGAGTTTCTGAACTCCTCACAGCTTTGCCAGAGGAGGAGGAGGAGGAGGAGGAGGAGGAGGGGGTAGTGCACAAATGAAAAACCATTGTTTAGAGTTGTGTGCAAACACACCCATAAAGTAGGGTGACCATATGAAAAAGAGGACAGGGCTCCTGTATCTTTAACAGTTGCACAGAAAAGGGGATTTCGGCAGGTGTCCTTTGTATGCCTACAGCACCTGGTGAAATTCCCTCTTCGTCACAACAGTTAACGCTGCAGGAGCCCTGCCTAGTGTGACCAGATATAAAAGAGGGCAGGGCTCCTGCAGCGTTAACTGTTGTGACGAAGAGGGAATTTCACCAAGTGCTGCAGGCATACAAAGGACACCTGCCGAAATCCCCTTTTCTATACAACTATTAAAGATACAGGATCCCTGTCCTCCTTTCCATGTGGTCACCCTACCATAAAAACTCTTTGATCTTAGTTTCTTTGCTGAAAATCAATCTTTGATTATTTCTGTCTTGTTTCTCCAACATTTTTCGGAGTGAGAGAGACTTTTATTGTTACCTGCTGGCCACAATGTCTTGAATACATTTGCACAGTTTTACATAACTGGAACTTGATAGACTTTTTTATCTATCTATCATGGAAGAAAATAGGAGGAACGAAAGAAACACCTGAATAGGGGAAACAAATTTATTTATTTACTGCATTTCTATACCACCCAAAGCTCTCTGGGCACTTCATATAAAACAGCACAAAAAAGCTTTTGGAAGTCATTAGCAGATTTGAACAGTTGAGGCCAGGACCTAATCAATTACTTAAGTAGACAGATTTATCAAGCCCTGATGCCTCAAGGCACCTTGTGTAGGTTGGTTGAATCACCCTTGGAATCAGAATATGTGTCAGGTTCCCAGCAAAGCCCAAACGAATATCAAAGAAGATTGTGTGGAAACTGTTCTTGTAATGATGACTTAAAATTAGGTCAAAGTGCCCTTCAAACAACTGCTCTCTGACAAAAGCCATTATTGTTCCAATTTTGCTGTTGGAAACTTAAGGCCGAGAGATGCATGACCATGTTCAGCTCTATAAGGCTGTGGTTGAGCTGAGGTTTGAGCAGGGGTTGTGCATGCATCTTAGTGGCTGCACATACCTCACAAGCGCCACAATCTCACCGCGACTTAAATAACCCGCAGTGGGCTATTGTGTTGTGCAAACAGCCCCCACTGTCTCATGTGGGTTGTTTTTTGTTTGTTTTTAATAATCAATGGCTACAGATATACACAATCTGTCAAACATATATTCACCACAACTTATGATCTTTATTTAAAATGATGATTTTTTTTTATCAAGTAAATATAGTTGAACAGGAAATGTTTCTTGGTAAAACTGAGTTATTTCAAAGGGAAATCTTCCACTGCAAGAAAGATTTGTCTATTGAGTAACTTTCTAATTGAGAAATATTAACACCTGGGGGTGTGTTGCATCTATTTCACTGTTTAACTTCATGCATAGTCAGGAGACATGAGATGATATTTTACTCAGTATAGGGCCTAGTTGCTTTACAAGGCTCTCAGCCCTCTGTCCCAAACGTATAACGATAAAATGGCAAAAACTTTCAAATTCAAAGCAAGTGTATACTTTTAATAATTGCATGACTTAAATTTTCTGGTTATGGTATCTGTTTTGTTCCTTTTGTGTAGAAGGTCAGACCCAACCCAGCATAGATATCATTAAGCATGTCTTTTAGTGTGTGAATTGCTGTCTGTATTTTATGGGAAATAGACCAACGACAACTCTTAGATCAAGATAATTACATTCCTCCATGCCTTGGAGAAGTGCTACTGTGTCTAGATATGTGAAAATTGCTCTGGAGTCATAAATATAGAACATTTTGTTTATGAAAAGAACTCTTGTTCTGTCTTTCTTGACCATTTCTAACCTTCAATGAGGCGTCAGACAGAAGCTGCTATTGCGGTCTAGACAGCTAAATTAATAGGCGACAAATTTGAAGACAAAATATGCAAAAGTCACATGATCTGTGCTATGAAATTATTTCCCACACTGCTTTTAAGTGGTTCCAGGCTTCTTTGCGCCCATTGGGGTTATCCGCTCTGGCATATTGTGTGGCATTCGCGGTTAGCCCATCAGTGCAGTAAATGCAGTCTGTTTTATGGGCAAAACCACGTTTGCTTCCAAATTATGTAAAGGAAGAAAAAAAACCCTAGGGTTTCTGGGTGGGGTGGGGATTAAAAGGAAGATAAATGAAACTGTCAAAAAGTGGTGGTGGTGTGGGGGGATAAACGTAAATCCTATCCATTGAGGATAGGATGGCCAAATGGCTGCGTTAAACCAGTGGAAGGGAAAATGAGGTTAAACACTCAGGAAAGCTGTACTAACTACAGGTGCAGTCCCTAGGAACAGAAGCATTGCCTGTGCCAGCATTTTCAACAGTCGCCATCCAGGTGCCCTTATCATTTCCAGGCAGGTGATAGCTTTCACCTGCTGTTGTTTTCCACATCTGGGATTTAGAGGTATTGAGCAACGGAACACGCTGCTAAAGTTCTGCAATCTCCTTGCCTGGAGGCTTCCGGGGATTGTTTGGACACGCTGGGGATGCCTTAGGTAGATTATCCATCTGCTGTATTTTAGGACTTGCCACTCCTTTTGGCTCCCTTCCTGTTCTATGTAAAATTTGATGTTGGAAGTGGTGGGGTGGGGGAGGCCACAAGTATTAGAAGATGTCAAAACTCTCCTGTATCTAAAAACCGTTTAGTTGATCGTGCCATAATGAGAAGTGTTTCCCTTTTTGCCCTTACAAGCTATAACGGTTACAAATGTCACGACGGAGCTGATGCACACAGAACATATCTGGTACCCCAGGATACGAGAGGTAACTTGCACAATGTATTCAGTGCTGTCTTCTCCCTTCAGCGGGTGCTTCTCATCTGGATGACCTTTGCACTGTTAGAATTGCTACTCTTTTCCCTGAATGCCCTTTGCATGGGGCCTTGGACGTGTTAAATCCACTCAATGCCAGACTTTACCCCATATGTTCGTTTTGAGCTGCAAAGCTCCCCCAAACGCCATGTCATCATGCCGTCTTGCGATACGCAAGTGCTTCTCACCACGAATAGCTAAAATAACTCATTAGCTGCTAACAAAGCACTGAATCATCTTCTTTGGCAATGCAATCAGCGGCTTTGCAGGGGGAAGAATCAGCACTTTGTCCCATTGTAGGTTGGTTTCAGAAAGTCAGGCCCAATTGGAAGCAGTGCTGCACAGTTTCTCTTTTCCCTCTCACACCCAGGCTTTTATCTTTTATCCTTAAGAATCCAGAATAAATGTCCTTTATGAATAAGAATCTCACTTAGGGGGGAAGAAAACTAGCATAGAACCCCATTCACACGTGTGTCATGGAACTTTTCTCCCATCCCATTGCTTTGGGCTGCCAGTTCTTCCGCAATTTAAAACACCCCCCTCTCTCTCCCCCATCTTCAAACCATAGCTCCATCCTGCCAAGAGGCCTGCAGCCAAGGGGGGGTTGACAGTCTCCTGAGACCACTGCGCTGCTCTATGCCAGCTTCTAAAGAGTACGTGTGGCCAAATGCATCATACGCTCTGCCCCTAGGAGCTAGGAGCATCACCTCCGTGGCACCACCAGCCCTGACCGGCCCGATCTGAGAACTTTAAAGGTTAGCTTGGAACCCAGGTCTTCCTGTATGATAGTGTGATGTACTTTGGACACAACGGCCAGACTGGTCTAATGACCTTGTTGTGTGTTAAAACCTAAGCAATGTGCTTAAGCAGTAAGAAGCAGTGAATGGCGTTGCTAACCTTCCTGCTGAACTGACTTCTGCTGGTAACATGGAATGTACCTCTGAACTTCAGATATTCGTTAGCCTGGAAAACTTGCTGCTTAACGCACTCAGTTGAATAACACTTGCCGTTGCCCGGTTCTAGTCGCTGAATTCGTTGACTTGCAGTTCATAAGCCATTTCAAACACTCCGCAGACGCATTGAAAGAAAAAAAAAACTTCTATGTAAAACCAGTCTAATTAAGCCGTGTCTTGTTCTCTGTGTTCAGATCCAAGGTGCTATTATCATGTCGTCGTTGATAGAAGTGGTGATTGGGTTCCTGGGCCTGCCAGGAGCACTTCTCAGATACATTGGGCCTCTGACGATTACACCAACTGTGGCTCTCATTGGGCTCTCCGGCTTCCAGGCTGCCGGGGAAAGAGCAGGCAAACATTGGGGCATAGCCATGCTGTAAGTATTCTTGGCTACCTTGACAGCTGATGTTGTACAGTAATCACATAATAGCCTCAGCATATGAAACTGCCAGTGTTGGTCACTAGAGATCAGGGGTGGGCAACCTGCGGCCCTCCGGATGTTTTGGCCTACAACTTCTGTCTGCCCTGGCCAGCATAGCCAATGGTGAGGGATGTTAGGAGGTGTAGACTAAAACATCTGAGGACTACAAGTTGCCCACCCCTGCTATGGATCATTGCCAAAAGTCCTTTTTGATGTACTTTGGCTGACGTTACTTTTTTAACACATTCTGCCTAAACCCAGGGGTGGGATTTGATCTTTTTTGATCTTGAGGATACATTCCTGGAGATAAAATCCAAAATTCAGAATTCCAAGAAAGCAGTATGAATCTGTAAAATATACGAAACGTATTCAGTCCGAGCTGATTTACACTGTTCAACATTACCGGAACTACTGATACTTTATTCAAGACAAGTTCAAATACAATCAGTTGTTGCCGCTTAAAGAGAGATGGACATCCTGATTTCTTAAATCAAGAATGTTGTAACAGGAGCCAAGTCAGCATTGACATAACCCTTGACTTTGGACTCTAAAGTACATGCCAGGTGGGTTGGTTGCACATTGATGCACATCTTGATAAGAAGACCTGCATGTTTTGTGGAGAGAAAGATTGTGAAACCCTTTGAGATCTTGCTTAAGGGCAAGGTGAGCTGAAATGGGTCCACATTTTGCAGATACTCCCCACCCCCTGTAAAACCTGGTCCCTCTTTTTGGTGATTTCTTGCGCTCCTTGTGAAACCATGTAAACATGAGAGGGGCAGTGTTGTGATTAAGCCTGTTCCCCTTGGGCTAGTAGAAGGATTTTCAGGGGATCAATCAGAGTCAGATTCTGATGCAGAAGAGACGGAGCCAGAAACATACCAGCCTGTGCGGGGATTGGGAGAGGTCACTCTCATGGGCTCTTCACCAGCTGGGAATGAACTTTTGCCAGCCCTTTTCTCTGAGGGTGAAAACAACCCACAATCTGGGAAACAGTGTTCTTCTGAGGGGGAGGGCACTGAAAGCCTAGCTGATCCTAGAATCCGGCTGCAGACTAAAGCGGGTGGAGCGAAAGGAAGGTTAGAGAAGGTCAGCCTGGCTAGCTTCTCGCCAAAGCTTTCTTCAGAATCAGCCTCACTGAAGTTAAAGCATACTGGAAAAGGACTTTCTCTTTTTCTTGAAAGGACAATTGTCTCGCTTAGTTTGCATAACCTTGCCTAGAGAAAAGTTCCTAGAATTATAGAGTCCCTTCAGGTGGGAGGAGATGTTTATTGCCTGAATAAAGCTTTGTGGATTACACGGCAAGCTTCTTTATTGTCTCCCAATAAAGCAAGGAGTGTTGGAGAACACGACAGGCAGTATTTGTCCCATTGCCAAGGCAACTGGCAAACTGTGGCTTAGCATACATAACGGAATGCAGCCTGGCTACTTTGGCAATGGGGACACACTAGGCTGACCCTATGGAAAGGAGGACAGGGCTCATGTCACTTTAACAGTTGTAGAGAAAAGGGAATTTCAGCCAGAGTCATCTGTATGCAGTTAGTCCCTGGTGAAATTCCCTCTTCATCACAACAGTTAAAGGTGCATGCACTATACTATAGTGACCAGATACAAAAGAAGGCAGGGCCCCTGCAATTTTAACTGTGGTGATGAAGAGGGAATTTCACCAGGAACTAATTGCATACAAATGACACTTGCTGAAATTCCCTTTTCTCTACAACAGTTAAAGTTACATGAGCCCTATCCTCCTTTTCATATGGTCAGCCTAAGACACACCCCTCTCCCCCATCAGAGTGAGGGAAATGTGAATGTTTTGTTTGCCCCAGGTGATATCACCCTGTAACCAAATTGCCTGCGATATCATTACATTTACTTACGTGATTCTTCTGGCTAAGATCACATCATGAAGTCCTCTTAAGAAAAAAAAAGATGCCACAGAATCAGCAGCAGGATAGGGATATGGCTGGCTATGAACAGGTGTGGAAAAACATATGAAAAAGTGGAAGCTGGTGGCAGGGGTCCCATGCAACACCATCACCACCCCTACGACAATTTTTGCATCGGAAAACGGAATATTACAATAATGTGATGTGGCAGTCAATCGCATGTTTTTGTCTAAACAAACGATATTTTTAAAGTATTGTAAGGTTGTTGTTGTTGTTGTTGTTGTTGTTGTTTTAAGGCTTAGATTCTGCCTAAGCACAAGGAGGCTTTCTTTTTTCACTAATTCGTACGTCACAGAAGGTCGTGGCATGAGATGACCGTATCTGCAAGGAGCATATCTTTGTGCCTCGAGCCTGAAAGAGAACTGATCGGTACTCTTTTGGATTAAAGGCATTCTCAACCTCATTCTTTATGTGGGGATATAACCTGCCCTCTTAGAATTTCAGGGGAGTTTATTTAGGGTACCTTAGCTATGTTCTTGGAGGATTCGCGTTTCGCAGAGTTATGTTCGGCACTCACCGTCAAGACGACTATCTTGTTCCAGCACAGAAAGTCTTCAGATGCATAATGGCACCAGGATTTGTTGCTAATGTGCACCCCGAGGATTTGCTTATAGGTCAGAATTCGGCTTGTTTCAAAGCTTAGTACTTTGGACGTCACCTTGAATTTGCTTACATGCTGCTGCTGCTGCTGCTGCTGCTACAGATCCCATGGCACCCAAGCAAGGCAGCCCAGGTAGACAGGTGTTTGCTGAAGAGCCACTTTAGACCAATAAGCCAGGCTCAGCACTGCAGAGGGCCTGCGAATCAAACTTCAGCCTCATAAGGAAAGAATCCTTTCCAAGTTCACACACTTGAACAGCTTGACCCTGAACTTAAAAGGGGCCGTCTAAGCTCTCCAAGCAATATATTTCTTTTTCTACTAGCTATCTTATTACAAGCATGTCTTTGTTATATCAACTTTGTTATGTGTGTTTCCCCAGGGCTGGGAGGTATCCGATGGATTACCTGCAGTTCTTTTCCTTTTGAACTCCCCTTTTGGCTTGGTATACTTTAAAACTTGTTTTGGCCTACAGCTGCTCTCAGCACTCACTGTTGACCATGCTGACTAGAGTGAATGGGAATTGTAGGCCAAAACACTGGAGTTCCACAGGTTGACCACTCCTGCTCTAAAAAGACATAACATACATTTTAATGCATTTAGAAAATGTGCCAGAATTAATTATACCTACTTGGTTTTGCTATTTTGACATTAGACGTCTCCCGTGAGAGATGTTTCCAGAATGGAGACGCAGTGGGATAGCCCACCATGGGTTAATTTACCTACAAGGAGGTGCAGCACATGCCGTCCACCATTATGAATACGTAGGACCCACCTGGGGGTTGCTGGAACGTGTCTGTCATCCAAACCCCGGCAGAGGAGATTATTTGACAGAGCATACGTTATGTGAGGGTTATTTAACCCTCAAATAGTCCCATTGCCCAGGTTCAGATGACACAGCAAGCCCTGGCTAGGGCTCACACATTCAAAACGGTGGACGGTATATGCCCCAGTGCCCCAAGAGTGGGCTGTGGTGTGGTCCAAACCAAGTCAATGGGTCCTTCAACTTAAGCTGGTCTTCTGCAGTAGTAATTTCACTTCTTTCATAGACAAAATGTATTTATTCTAATGGTTATTAGTGTCTGAAGCCTGGAAAGCAAATTCACTGTGTTGTTTTCGTTTTTGAGCTTCCAAGTAGTAAAAATTAATCCTATGCTTCTAAAGCATATTTTAGAAAAGCTGCTTTAATTTAATATTTTCATTTTTAAAGCTAAATTTCTTATTTTCCATGACTTTAAAAATAAAAGCTCTTTGTCATGCTAATATGATTTGTTTGTAATTATTACTGTACTTTAAATCTGCAAGTATATAAGAATAAATTTAACTGCTAGAAATCAGAAATATTTCTATTGACTAACTTTTACCTGTTAAATTAGTGAATAGTTAATAGATTAACTTTTCTCTCCCTCTCTCCCCACCCCTTCTTCAGGACTATTTTCTTAGTGCTGTTGTTTTCTCAGTATGCCCGAAATGTCAAACTTCCTTTACCAATCTACAAATCCAAAAAAGGATGGACTGCATACCGGTTACAACTTTTTAAAATGTTTCCTGTAAGTAATCGCCTGAGTTCTCTGCTTAGCTTTAGCTGTGCTTCTGCTGTACCTTCGACTGGTTACTATCAAAATGGAAAGCCTCCTGTGGGTTTGGGTCCCCCCCCCCCCCCCTTTGAATTTATAAAAAGCTGCAATTGATTTTTCTACAACCGTATCACAAAAACAGTGCTGAGGACAAAGTAATGGGTGACTCTGTGTGTGAATGGTCATTTCTCTTTCCTGGTTTCAGCCTCAAGAGGTTCGACCTCTTTAGGTTGTGTACCTGCTCAGATGTCTGTTGCAATGTTGGTGAGGAAAAGAACAAAGTCATTGTTAGGGATTGCTAGAAAATGGAATGAAAATAAAATAGGAAATACCATGAAGCTGTTAAATAGATCTGTAGCATACTTATAATCTGGAATGCTACGTACACTTACGGTTTCCCCCACCTTAAAAAGGATATCAGTTGAGCTAAAAAAAATACAAAAGAAAGGACAATGAAATGATCAGTGAATTCTGGAACATCTTCCATTTCATGAAAAGCATAATACAATTCAGGGTCTTTAGTTAGAGAAAATGCTACTGAGAGGATACATGATAGAGAATTAAGAGACTATGAATGATGTGCAAAGGGAAATATTCCCTTTCCAAAGTTTTGGCGGCCATCATCTGGTAGTGGCATACCATCCTGGGCCTGAAGGGAGAGCACCTGGGTCCGGCTGCCTCGGTCGCTAAGCACCATCGGGAGCGGGAGGGCAGGAGGGTGCAGCTCCGGGTCCGTTGCCAATGGCAACATCCAAGCTAAACGTCAGTCGGCTGTCCGGCTCCCTCACGGCCTACCTACGGGCCCCAATCGCACGGTTCAGTGTGGACTGGCTCAGCCAGACTTCACTTCCCGTGAGCCTCAGCGGCAGGACTCCCGTTGGGCACCGTGGCAGAAGACATGCTGGGAGTTGTAGTTTTCATTTTCTGTGGGGAGAAGGAAAATCATGGCGGAGGCTTCAAGGCGGTCCTGGCCATGTGTCAAGGGGTGTGTGTGTATGAGAGAGAAAGAGAGAGAGAGAGAGAGAGAGAGAGGGAAAAAAGAAACAAATTTGATTCGTTTTAAAGTTATCTCACAGGCCTAGCATCAGCCTACCTTGCAGGGTTGTTGTGAGGGTGAGAGAGAAAAAAAGAAACAAATCTAATTTGGTTAAAAGTTAACTCATGGGCCTAGCACTGGCCTACTATTTTAAGATGATTACCTTGCAGATGTATATCTGGGGGGGGGGGGGGGCTGAGCAACGCCAGGTCTATCAGCTAGTTATTATATATAAATGATCAATATCAACCCCTTAGGGGGCAATCGTGTGCATGTTTCGACAGGAAATGTCCTACCACTAGCTGGGGAATGCTAGGAGTTGTTGGACTTTTTTCTGTCTAAACATGCATAGGATTGCGCCTTTAAGTGCATATTTAGAGACATTCCCAGTTTAGGAACTTGTATGAAAGATCCCATTTGAATTGGAAATATTTTAAAAAGGGTTTTAAAGCTTCCTTCTTTCTTTCCTTTTATTTTTAAGGAAAGCTGATAGGATTTTTCCCTATTGGAAATTTATTATGCAGTATTAACAATGAGACCCTCTGTGCCCATATGGGCATTTGCTACCATATTCTAAATGCCTTTCTGTCCCCCACTCCAGATCATTTTAGCCATTCTGGTGTCATGGTTGCTGTGCTTCATCTTCACTGTGACAGATGTCTTTCCACCTGATAACACTAAGTATGGATTCTATGCGCGAACTGATGCTCGGCAGGGAGTCCTTTTGGTAGCACCCTGGTTCAAGGTCCCTTATCCATGTAAGTGCAGCTAGCAAGCATTTAGGGAAGGGGGAGCGTCTCCCTCAGACCTTTGCTTCTTGGTGTTATTACTCCAGACTTACATTCGTTCCTTCCTTTCTGTGCTTTGTAGAAGTAAGAAAACATTGATTTCTCATTGGCATGTAGCTGTAGAAATAAGACTGCAAAATTTAGTCTCTGTGTTGCTTTCATTGCTTCATAGAGGTGAAATGAATCATAGAATCATAGAAGAGTAGAGTTGGAAGGGGTCTATAAGGCCATTGAGTCCAACCCCCTGCTCAGTGCAGGAATCCACTTTAAAGCATTCCTAAATAATACCACATATTACCCATATTCTACCATGATCCAGTTTTAATTTAGGTCTTTGGATTTAGACAGACTTAATCAGCAGATGTCATGTGTTTTAATAGCTGGGAAGGCTGATAGCTCAGTGATGGAATGAATGTATCTAAGAGATCCCAGACTCAGTTTACAGCAGCTCCAGTTCAAGAGCAAGAGGCTGTGAAATATCTCTGCCTGAGTCCTTGGAGAGTGGCTGCCGGTCAGAGTAAGAGTAAGAGGCAATACTGGCACAGATAGACAAGCAGTCTGACTTGGCATAAGACAGTTTGGTACATATTGGCTTAATAGCGAAATACTATTGATACTGTGAGCGAAAGAAGAAAAAAGGGTTTCATGTGAATATTGTTTTTGTCCCATGCATATTGAAGCTGGCGGCATCTTTAACTTTTGCTTTTAAAGTATTTGTGTACTATGAGACAGGGATTGTCAGATGACAAGCCATGGGTCAAATCCAGTCCTCAAAGCAATCTGATCTGATTTTCCGCAGTTTCACTCTTGAAGAAAAGAGAAACAGTTGTAAGAAACAGATGTTCCACGTCTGCATATACTCTCACTTCTGTTTTTTTGTCTGTAACATACAAATACACATATCCATCTGATGTGATGCTAAGCGTTTGTGCTTGTGCTTGAGAAAAGCTCTGCTGACTAGATGGCCCCAATTTATTATAGAGCCTGATCACGTATAACGAGTTGGTTTATATAGCAAAGCCCCCAACGCCGGGGTCACGAGAATAGAACGTCCCCACCCTGTCCCAAGGATGGGCCATCTCCTGTGATCTAAGCAAACATTTTAACTCTTGAAAGACATTTCATTTTAAGTAGAATAAGGGTGATTTCGTTGCGTTTGCCTTCACAGTTCAGTGGGGATTGCCAACGGTTTCAGCTGCGGGCGTAATTGGAATGCTCAGTGCCGTGGTTGCTAGTATCATTGAATCAATTGGCGATTATTATGCCTGTGCAAGGTTATCTTGTGCTCCACCACCACCAATCCATGCAATAAACAGGTAAGCCCCCTGAAAAACAAACTATTCATTTCCGTCTCTATTATTCCCATGGACTCAAAAGCAAAACTGGGTGTTAATTTCTTTTGGATTTTGCAATAAGACTGCATGGAATTACGGGGCCAAATTATTCGCAACTGTGGCATAACTGAGGGTGAGTTTAGAGATGTATATAATAATGTTGCAGCATCAACTAGTGAGTTGGACGATCAAATTCCCATCCCAGTCAAATATCACAGACGGAGCTTTCATATACCTTCACTTCACCTCACACACCTTTTTTCATTAGAGGCAGCTGCACATTTAAATACAAGTTACAAAGTGCTGAGTAAGAAGTGTGTGTGTGTGTGTGTGAGAGAGAGTGAGTGAGAGAGAGAGAGAGAGAGAGAGAGAGAGAGAGAGAGGCTCAATTCGGATGACACGATAGTCAATGGTGGAGTAATAATCAACTTTACAGTTGTTCAACTAGGGGGTACTCCCCACACAACATGGTAATAAATAATCAACTGTGGTGTGGATTAGGATCAGCGCTGAGTTGACTGTGGCAGCATTCGGACGACACAATAGTCAAAACAACTGACGATTGTTCCCCCCACACCAGTTGTTTATTGTGTCGTCCGAATTGAGCCACTGTGAATCAGCACTGAGCAGCCACATCTGCGGTTTGGGCTAGGATTTCCAAACCTGGTAATGAGGACTTAGACTGGAGCACTGGTATGTCTCTAGAAACTACACTCTGCTAACAAGAAATCTCCATGAAGGGATTTCTTAACGTGAGGAAGCATTCAATCCTGTTACACAAAAGCAGAAGGCAGCAGTTGACAAATTAAACAAATATATAATGCACAAGGCCCACAACTGCAAATGACAAGAATATTCAAAATTGGGGTAGGCAAATACTTTTTATCGACCGTATAATTTATATAAACTCTTTATACATAATCATTGCTAATAACATGAACTGTGTACTGGTGAAACACACTTATACAATTTAAGCAAGCTACGCAGCTGAATGAACAGTATTTCAACAAAACTGTCAATGATCAAAAGCAAACGTAAAGTGGCTATAACAGCATAACAGCTCAACACATCTGAGGCTTTACAATTTTGGCCGGGACTTCAAGAATAACTTCTATAATGACTTGAGGAATGCATGAACTTTAAGTCAAGAATTTTTAAATGTGTTGATTGTTTTATATGCTCTTTTAATATTGTTATTGTACAAATGTTGTTCCCTGCCTCGATCCAAAGGGAGAGGCGGGTAAGAAATAAAAATTATTATTATTATTATTATTATTATTATTATTATTATTATCATCCCTCCTTTATCCATGGCAATAGCCTTTAAGATGGTGCTAAAATAATGAGTTTATTTGAGGAAGCTTCTCGTGAAATGGGTTGATAACTGGAAGCCTGCATCTTTGCTTATTCTCGTTGTAAATATTAGCAACGTAAAAACAGTTTGTTTTGAAAAAAATCTCGTTGCAACATTAGCATTGTAAAAACAGTTTGTTTTGAAAAACATATATCCACTTTATGTTTGCTTTTGATCATTGACTGTTTTGTTGAAATACTCTTCATTCAGCTGTGTAGCTTGCTTAAATTGTATAAGTGTGTTTCACTTATACACAGTTCATGTTATTAGCAATGATTATGTATATAGAGTTTATATAAATTATACAGTCGATAAAAAGTATTTGCCGGTCCCAATTTTGAATATTCTTATCACTTGCAGTTATGGGCCTTGTGCATTATATATTTGAAGCATTTAATCCTATAGTTCCCCTTCATGGTCTCTGTGCATCACACATAGTCTCTGCACCTGTGCGGAACACTGCCGGGAAACTTCTAGAGCTGAGGCGTTTGGGGCAGGAACCCCTCCCCTCGCAGCGCAGTGCGCATGCCCAGGAGGGTTCTCGCCCATTCTCCTCAGTTCATGGAGACCGACATCGCGGCCTCGGGACCAAAGGAAATGTGTTATGATATTCCCTAACCCTAACCCACGTGTGAATGCACAGATGACCACTCAAAGAACTCCAGTTACAGGTAAGCAACCTGTCTTTCCTCACCTGTTGTCTGAAATGTTACAGGCCCAGAAGGACTCTCCAGCATGCTTTTTCTGCATTTGAATTTAGCTCTCTGCCTCTTGCATAATCTCCAGGGTTGTGTTGCTTCCAAAACCCTTTAAAATATCAGCATCTGCAAAACGTTTATTTGTATGCTGCCTTTCCATACAAACTGTGCTCCGAGCAACTTACAATAGCAGTGAGAGCAACAATACAATACAGAGCAAAGCCCTATAATCATAGTAACAATTTCATCATCATCATCATCATCATCATCTACAAATACATCATAAATGGGGGTTGATACTTTATATACCATATCTATTGGGGGTGGATATGCAAAATGGCGGCCATACTCCACGGTGGGGGTCAGGTTGTGCAAATTGTCCTGATTCCTTTTGGTTGTAATGATGTGAAGTGTTGTTGTTTTTTAAAACAACAAAAACACATTTTGCTATATTTGTATTATGAATGCATAAAAGCCTTTGACCACATTTTTATTTCAAAACTTGAATACTTAGTCCTTCAATGTCAGAAAATAATTTTGTTTGCCTGAGCTGTTTCTTCTCTTTCCTTTCTAACACGTCCCATAGCTTCATCTCAACATTTTTTTTCTTTTAACTGCAGAGGCATTTTCATAGAAGGCCTTTCCTGTGTATTGGATGGTGTGTTTGGCACTGGGAATGGATCCACTTCTTCCAGCCCTAACATCGGAGTCTTGGGAATTACGAAGGTACCAGACCTATTCAAACGTCCGAGTGTTGTCCCTTTAGCAGGGTCTTTGGGACCAAACACAGTGACATCTTCCTCTGCAACACAGTGACATCTTCCTCTGCACGTGTTTAATGAAGAGGACAGAGGCTTGCTCAAAAGCAGAGATGGTTTAAAATTGAACATAAAGAGCACAGTCTAACCACTATGATTGTTTTTTTAATAATAATAATAATAATTCCCTGCTGAACTATTTGAAGTGATTTTAGCCTCTGGATTACATATTTAAGATTTGTTAATGCTGATCAGTCAGGGATGTTAAAGCTCAGTAAGAAGATGGCAGCTTGATAGCCATCTGACAGGGATGCTTTAAGGTGGATTCCTGCATTGAGCAGGGGGTTGGACTCGATGGCCTTATAGGCCCCTTCCAACTCTACGATTCTATGATTCTAATTGTTTTATCTAGTGTGTGGTTTTAGAAATGAGTTGAAATTCTACCTTCCTTTGTAAAATAAACAATCTACCCTCTTGGGCGTGGGTTATCCTGGAATGTCTTAGAGTCAAACCACACAGGATGGTGCGAGACCTTTTCTTTTTAAACTTTGGTCTGTCCCAATCACATGTAAAACTCTGTATGTGTGTGTGTGCCTAGGTTAGCCCAGCTTTCATCCTCTTTTCCCCCACCCACCCTGCCCAGTTTCCTCCCTGCGATGTCCCCCAGGCATTTTTTCCAGTATTGCAACCCAGGAAAAGAGCCTTAGGGAATAGAAAGAGGCCAGGAGATGAAAGACTCCATCACTCCCCCCTGTATGCTCATTTTGCAATTTAATTGCAAAGTACAGTAAATTTAAACATTTAAATTATGACTTGTGAATCCCTCCTCCTCTAGCATACTTTATACACAGTTGGGACAGACATGTATTTAAGGGCATGGGTTCTACCAGAGTCTCGTACAGTTTGGCCGGCTTTTTTTATCTTCATTTGTGTTTCAAAGTCTGCATGTGAACATTGCCATCTACTGGATGCCTGTCTTTGAACATTTCAGGAGAGAAATTGCTCAAGTAAATGAAAGTGTAGTATGGCATTAGTAGCCTCTGTTTCTATGGCCTAATTTTATACTTAATTAGGGGATCGTCAAATATGTAGATAGGTTTGGATTTGTGCCCCTTAGGTCTTGAAGGTGACTGTTTACATATGTAAAACAATAGAAGAGAGATAATGCAACAAAACTGAAATTCCACCTCCCGTCCTAGCCAAATACTAGTCTCATCCCGGCAATTTTAAGTCATTTCAAATAGAAAGGGGCTAGAAAGCTTTTTGTTTTTTTAAATAAGAATTGTAATTAAAATGTATATTTTTATGAAATTATTTATTTCCGTTAAATAAACTAAAACTTTTTAAAGCTTTCTTACTGGAAATCAATGACTGAGAAGGGAATGGAGTCAAAAAGGCCATTGTTGTATTAATCACTTCCTCTATATTTCAGATGCCTTCTGGGCAGGCTGAACTAATGCAGATGCCTTCTTTGATACTTCTTACATAAAATTAATTGTAGCTATAAACTGAGGTTTTCCAGCAGCATGTTAATGCAACTTATAAGTCTAAATAAATGGTTTATCATTCTGATCACCATCATCCTGATGTGCTACACGCTTTTTTCTCATTACTCATCTTTAGTTTGCTTTACATGCTTATGGAAATGTTTAGAAACCTAGTCAGATCGGTTTTACAACTGAATGAGAAGATATTGCTCACTGGACTTCCAATCATAGTTAAAATAATGTTTTGAGCAAAAGACGAACAGTGTGAAATCTTTAAGATTTTATGGGGGAATGTACAAGCAAATGTTATACATATATTTCTAGATCTTTTTGCAGCAAAATGGCTATTTATGGGATTGCAGGAAATAAACCAGAAATAAACAGCTCTTTTAGGAAGGTAGTTTTCTATCTTGAAAGCTATCTTCAAGGCAACCTATCTTTGTACTTAATCTTTCTTAGCTAAGATAGTAATATAGCAGTCAAAGAGTTTTGTGAAAGAGACCTTTGCCCATAAGTACAGTGTGACTCAGTTCAAATGAAACACGATTGTCACATGAACTCTGATGTTTGTGTGTGAAACTGCTAGTGCAAAAACTTGTTTCCCCTGGGAGCCTTTGTTTGGAGTAAAGCATCCTATCATTCAGTTGTACTCTTCAAAGAGTTTAGCCTCAAGCGACGGAATGCAGCAGTGGATTGTTGCATTCTGTGATGTAACCCTACAAGAAAAACATCTTTTTGAACTAAAATGCCCATAAGCAAGAATTCAAATGCCAGGTTAACCACTCTTTATCAGCTGGCCTTTCATTTGAGTAGCGGGACCACATGATCATGGAACTTCGTGATAGTGGATCTGCAGTTTCAGCCAACCTAAGTGATCATACGTTAAATGTGCCGATATGAATCAGCCTTGGGAACATTTTTGCTTTAAAATAGCAAACTCCTGTGGTTATGCAGCAAGGAAAAAGCTGAAAATATCCCAGCCAGTTCCCACCAAATGAGTAGGAGGGAGCAAGACATTCCACTCTGTCCTTCATTCTCCATGACACCCAGTCCCTAATCTGTTTCCTCCTGTTGTACCTGCCCCCAATTCTTTCTCTTTGGCCGTCATCACTGAGCTGACTGTGAGAGAGGTTGCAATGGAGCGTTGCAATCTTGGTTTTGCCAGGCACCGTATTCCTTCACGGACTCAAGAACACGTTCAGTAGTGCCGTGAGATGCTCATCTCATCAAGGGTCCCTCCCAATTGATGGGGTTACCTCTTGCTCTGTTTTAGGGAAAGAAATTTGGCAGAGAGCATGATCTACTGCTTTCAGTTGGGAGGAAGTGGGAAATAAACCTTGTATCGAATAGATTTATAACCCAAAGTCTTTCTTTTCCAGGGTGCGTGTTGTTGTTGTTGTTGTTGCTGTTTTTTAAAAAAATTCTGACCTAAGCAAAGTTTTGAACTCAATTTTAAAACTGTGCCTCCAACCGTAGCCTCAGTTTGTCATCAACAACAAAAAACTCTGTTGGAACATCTCTGACGTGTTGTACTTTGTCTCCGCCTCGGTGTGTCGTGTAGGTTGGAAGCCGACGAGTTATTCAGTACGGAGCTGCGTTCATGCTGTTGCTTGGAATGGTTGGGAAGTTCAGCGCGCTGTTTGCATCCCTCCCGGATCCGGTGCTTGGAGCCCTTTTCTGTACCCTCTTTGGTACTGGATTTCCTCCATATATTTGGTCTGCTAGGGATAAGCTCTCTGTATAGCCATGTCAGCTGACAGTCATGCAGTTTCTCTTGTGTTCATATCCTGACGTGGCTGTAGCCCCTGCCTTCGCAATCCTCATACTTACACCTGGTAATGCCACTTCAGAGTGCACCATGCCCGTTCGCTGGAGCCTGGGCTTCAGCCCCCTTCACCTGTTACTTGCATGACAGGGTAGAGCCTATTGTAAGGGCCTGCCGGGTCACATTTCTAGCTTCACCCCTGACGGCATGCGACCCTCTTGCCCCTGATGGCCACACACCTGCATGCACGTCAGAAGTGAGGGAGCCTACCTGCTTCGTAATAATTCCCAGATACTAGAATCCCTTTGCGGTCAGAGTTGCAGAACCTGCTCTAAGCCCCGCGCATAGAGTCAGGAGGACTATCACCGAAGGAGCCCAGTAAAAGACCAGACAAGGCGGGACGGGCAGCATCCATTTATGTTGCTGGACAATTTCCTTGCTTTGTTGAACTAATTAGGTATACCATTGTAGGTGTGAAGAGGTGTTATTAACTTAATAACGAGTTTGTGGATTGCACAGAAAGTCTCTGTTGCCTCACTACACATCGGGTGGGTTTAGCAATCTCTGTCAAACACAGCCTCAGCCCATATTTTACATATGCCCATTTGTAAAGTAGGTTGTATTCTGATTCCCATTTTACAGGTGGGGCAACTGAGCCTTAAAAAACCTTTTCAAGGCAGTGCATAAAACATAAGCCTTTAGACTGCCACAGTATATTTAAGCATCATTCAGTGAACCGTTGTCTCTTAGCTGCTACAAAGATTGAGTTTACATTTGCTTTTTAATGGAGGGATTTGGAGAAGATTTGGTCTTCTGTATAGTGTTTCACATTACATAGCATAGGCTGAAAATCTGTCATATTTCTTATCTAGGGATGATTACTGCAGTCGGACTTTCCAACCTGCAGTTCATAGATTTGAACTCTTCACGGAACCTTTTTGTACTTGGATTTTCCATCTTCTTTGGACTGGTCCTGCCGAGTTACCTCCGACAAAATCCACTTGTCACAGGTACAATGGGGTTTTTTTTCTTTTCTTAATCTGCTGTATATATGAAACATATTCATGCTGAAACCACTGAGTTAGAATTTTTAAAGAAGTACTCTGTGGTATGCATTCACACAACCCATGAGGGAAAAGGGTCTTGTAAATATTTCAGCCTGTACTCAGTCAACAAGGGCTGCAATTATGAACTAGTCACCTGGTGATTCATTTGTGCCTTATGATTAATTAGTTAAAGCTTTAACTGCAGACTAAAGTTGGGCTTGCCAGAACTTGCTGTTCTTGAAGGCTTTCTATGGCAACACCACCACCAACCACATTAAATCAAAAATACCTTTAAAACATGGATCTTACACAGTCTGTTTTGCAAGCCGTTTTGAAAGTGGCAAGAAAGCTTTTATTGCATCGTATGGTATCTTACACCAATGAGAAACTGCGGCCTTTCTTCAGGATCCTTACACATATACCGGTTCTGGCAACTAATTATACAAATCAATGAGCTGGTCAGTTAGAAGTCACAGTATGCTGTACTACTGCAACGCTATATTTGTATGGCTTTTTTTATTACTGCTGTTTTGTTAGTCACTTCGGGCACTTTTAGTGGAAAAGTGGCATATAAACTAGATGATGATGGTCCATCTTAGCCCAGTGTCATCTACCCTGACAGGCATCACTTTTCCGGGGTTTCAGGCCTTTCCCGTTACCTGCTCTCTCGTCTTTTTAAATGAATATGCTGGGGATTGAAGCTGCATGCGCCGCATGTGCTGTACCAAGGAGCTCTGCCTCCCCCCCGCCATCGGAGATAATGGTCCAGGGTCTGCCACCCAAGGCTTGTTAAAACTCTGGTAATTTGGACAGGGAGAGATTGAGCAGGCACTCTGCCACGCCAAGCGCGCTGTCTCCAGGTGGAGTGGGGTGGAAGGACGTCATATATGTGCATCGCTGCAGGAATCATAATTCAAGACATGTGCGCTCCATCGACTGCGTGACTGGTTTCTGAAATGACGTGTGTAAATATAGTAGTTCTTCCGATTCCAGTCTAACTCTTTTCCTTTCTCTTCTGTTCTTGTAGGAATAGCCAGCATTGATCCCGTCCTCAACGTTCTTCTCACCACAGCCATGTTTGTTGGGGGTTGTGTAGCATTCATTTTAGATAACACAATCCCAGGTTAGTCATGCAACACGCCGCCTTTTCCCTCTCTTGGCCCCTCCCTCCTTCCTCCCAAATACAGCCAACAACCACACCTAGCAAATTGCCATTCTTCTTCGTGGTCTCTGTGCATCACACATATGGGCTCGCGACAAACTCTACCATTTAAAACTCTGCTAATAAACCATTAAGAGTTGGATAATTTTCCATACAGCCTTTAAACTCTGTGGCATGTATTTGTAGAGCACTGGCAAGGAATTTAGACGCTCTGAAGGATACGTACTTCTCAGCATCAGACCATAGGAAGCAAGCCTTAACAAGGGATGGCCTTCCCTTCAACGATCTTAACAACGGATGGATGGATTTGGTTCTGAGATCGCTATAAATAGAGCATTCTAGCAGTACATGAATAGTATCTTCAATTGATACAGAATTGCAACTGCATACTCTATCCTTCTTAGGAACCCCCTTATGCCGACCCACCCAATCTGCCAATGGGAGAAAATTTAATCTTGCCCGAGTGAAGGCTACCCTCATTTTAATATTTGGTAGATTTCCAAAAAGATAAATACAAGGAGTAAAAGAGGCATGGAAGTTATTAGACTGGCAAGTCTTGATCTCAGCCACCTGAGATTGCAGCTCAGCATCCTTAAGCCTTTGGAACAGTAATACTTTAGCTCTGCCTCCCAAATACGGTACAATGCTTGAGAGAGAAAATCCCCACCAGGGCCACGAATCAACGTAGGGCAGTTCCCATTTCGTTAGTGGGGTTCCTGCAGCAGAACATCCTGGTAGCTGGAACTCCATGAGTTGATTCCGTTTGTCTCCCATCTGCTGCTCTTAGTTGAGCTCCAGATCTGCTGCCCGGTGTGATCAGAAGGGCTGCTCTTGTTTGAACATAGGACTTGCATGCTTGACTCTTACGGTATGGATGGATTAATTTAATCTCTGGATAATTTAACGTCAGGCCTTCTTTTAACATCTTTTCAAAATTCTGTATGTAATTTCCATCAAGAATACTAAATATCCGAATAAAATTTCTAAACAGAGTAGCCTTCCCCAACCTGATAGCCCCCTGATATTTTGGACTCCATGTCCCAGCAGCCTCAGCCAGCATTTCCAATGTTTGGGGATGCTGGGGTTTGTAGTCCAAAACGTATGGAAGGCACTAAATTGGGGAAGACTGAGCTAGAGGTTATTTTACAAAGGTAAATCCAGCTTCCTTCTAATTTTCTCTGCAGCCCTTGCAGAATTAGCTTTATTTGATCATGATAGTATTATAGCACAATCCTGAGAGCAAGTCTGTCCCATTGATTTAGATGGGACTTCCCCTCCCATACATGTGCTTAGGGCTGCAGTTTTATAAAGCCAAAATTGGAAGAACTGTTTCTGGAGGTGTAAGGCTCACAGCTTCTGTAGTATTTTTTATTGATTTATATCATTTAACAGTGGAATTTATTGAGGTTTTTTGTGTTAGTCAAAAGGTTGCTTCAAGTGCTGGGATTTAGTTACACAATCAAGTCTTCTATGTAAGCTGTGTGTGGAAATGTCTCCCTGCTTTTTCCCATGGGTGGTTGATGGTTTTCTTATTTCTTTATTTGATTTATACCCTGCTTTTCTTCCAAGGAAATGGTGCTCAAGCTAGTTTGTGGTGTTTACTTCATTTATAAAGCTTATGACGTAATAAATACAATATCCTGACAAAATGTGGCATGGCATCTCATGATCAGTCCTCGTGAAGCAGAGCTTTCAAAATTACAGAGAGCTTCATAGCCACCTACAGGATACGGGGTCTCAATGCAGGGGATCACCTGTACATGCACGACTGTCCACTGGTAGGTGCCTCTTTTCAGGTGTCCCGCTCAGTGTGCAGATGTGGGGAGCAGAGCCAGCTGTCCCTAGGTCCTATCCAGTATACACCGGGAGGAATCCACAAAAGGGGCTTTTGTCTCCAATGGTCACCTCTTGATATTGCTCTTTTCCCCTTCCATTTAAAATCCAGGAAGCCCCGAGGAAAGAGGAATCCGGAAATGGAAGAAAGGGGTGGGCAAAGGCAGCAAAGCCATGGATGGCATGGAAACCTACGACTTGCCGTTCGGCATGGAAATGGTGAGGAAGTACAAATGCTTCAGTTTCTTGCCCATCAGCCCCACCTTCATCGGCTACACGTGGAAAGGCTTCAGGAAAAGCAGCAACTGCAGAAGCTCGGAGGAAGACTCCGAGGCTGCCGTATAGCCCTGGCTGAAACCTCTGTCTCCTAGCTGTAGTAACAGACACATCTGCAATTCCTTGCTATCTTATTTTATTTTTTGTATATCTGCATTTTAAATTCTGGAACAGAGCCGAGACAGATTATAAAAATAGCTTTCCTATTGTGGATGGTGATAGCTATCTATAATGTCTCTCTAGTGAACACGGTGGTGTTTTGTTTTTTTAAGCTGTTAGAAACCGCTTATCCTGACTTTGGCCCAACTGCTGCTCTGTTGAAAATTTAAATCCAGATCCTAAATTGGTAAATAGCACATATGTAAACACGGCACTCAAATGAGCTGTGTCTTTCCGATTTGCAGCTAATACATTCCATTTTTATGAAATCCCCCAGAAGGCTGCAAACACTTGTTTATATTATTCTGGCAAATTATAGCAGAACGTTCTGTTCCAGGCAGCGTGCTTTCCAAACTACCCAGTACTGAGTATGGAATTGCTGTGCTGACAAGTGGTGCCTTTGCAAAAGTTTCTTCCCCATAGAAATTGCCATTGATCTGGAGAGCTTAATTTTTCCTAGCACAGCAGCTGTGGAGGTGGGGCAGAGTGGATTAGGTGGCCATCAGATTGCACCTCCCTGTACTGAGGTAAGAATGCATAAGCAGTTCGTCGTCTTGCACACCTGCAAGTCGGCTCTTACATAATAATAATAATATTTATTAAGCGCCTAAACTGGCTAGTCCTCAGTGGATTATTTGAATAGCATGCTCCAGATTTGTGCCGATCTGTGTTCAGACATTGCTGCCAGTCCCAAAAAGCAGCCTACGGTTAATGTTGCCTTCTCACATTTCTCCTTTTCCAAGCGGAAAACAGGACCTACTTTACAAATGGGAGAGACACTATGCCTGGCATCCCTGTCTGCTAGGTGGTTTAACGGGTAGTGGGAACCCACTGTGGGTGCCATTCAGACTTTCTGTTTTTTTTTCTTTTTTCCTGTACTTGTCTTGGCTCTGACATCATGTGGCTGTTAATGCTCATCATGCATTCATAGTTGTAAAACATTATTCCTGTTTAATGTTCTTACTGTTGCAAGTTAGTTTTTAGATGGGGGGTGTTCCTTTCTTTTCCTCCCCCCCCCCCCCAATGTGGCCTGAAAGGCTTTTTTTTTTAAGCTGCGGAAAGATTTGTCAGAGAGGCGTTAGGGTAAGTGTTCTCTCAAGGCCAGTATGTTCTATGGGGCTGCTTGCATGTCATTTAAAAAAAAGAAAAGAAAAAGCAGTTACTGTAAATTGTTGGTCAAGTTGCTCAAGTATGGCTACTGGAGAGGCACAAAACAGCCCTTGTTGATCTCCGAGGCTTTTAGGATTTGGGAAAGTCGTAAGGAGCCTTTACGTATCAGTATTGAATAGTGCAGGAGAAAAGCAAATCCGTGGATGGTGGATGTTCCCTGCCATTTCTGCAGCACTTTCCTTGTACTGTCTTTACACATCAAGATTGTTTCCCCTCTGGGATCTTTCCTCGGAAAGTTTCCAGCGGTTTGCTGCCTCGAAGTCAAATGAGGTATGAAAACCGGGCAATTTTAAAAAATTATTATTGTTTTTGAATTTAACAAAAGGTTAAGTCAGGGCTGATATTCAGTCACTCGAGGACATGAGACCCTTGAGGAATATATGACACTAAGGCTGCAAAACTGTGTGCCCTTACCTGGGAGTAAATCCCCCTGAACTCGGAGGTAGTCACTTCTGACTCCGCATGCAGGGGAAGGACTTGTAAATGCCAAAGCCAATGTGTTCTGCACACATTAGAGAAGCAAAAGTTGTGTGTTCATAATATTGGCAGAATTTATCACATTCTTGTTTTCTTCACGGCCTCTCTTTTTATTTATTTGTTGTTGCTAAAGTGCCAGTTGCTTCTTAAAGCAGAACTGAAATGTCACAAAACTACAGTTTTCACACTCTTTCACAACTCCATTTGCTTCAGCCAGCATATAGATCAGTAAATCCCCAGGTGACGGCGCCCAGCAGAATAGACCAGACTTGTGCCTGCTGGCTCTTGCGTCCTGAGTACCATAACAGCTCTGGCAAGGAAAACACCTGACTCTGTTATATTACAGAATTCATCTTCAGGTGAAATGAAACGTCACAGAAGTGCGGAAAGATGGACTCCCAAGTGATCCTCACGTCTTGTCTCACTTCTGCCGTAATGTATACTCAGGTGCAAATACATGTTCTCCCTCCTAAGATGTAGTTTTAAAAAATACAAATTATGTAAAAATGGTTTCCTAAGATCTTGACGAACTTGAAAGTCTTTCTACTGTATTCGCTGCACCGACCTGACTGCGGACCACTGAGGGCTATTGGATGAAGTGTTTGCCAGAGATTGGTAGTGTTTACAAACACCGTTTGGTTTACCAAATAATGATTCTGCTGCAGAAATCTTTAGAAAACAGATTGACTTTGAAAAGCAAAAGTTTTTTATTTCCCCTTTTTCTTTTCTTTTTTGGACAAAAGCAGCCACAAGAGGGCCTTGCAAATGTTGCTGCTTACTTAGGAATGGTTTTAATGGCCTTGATGCTCAATTGTTGGCTTTCAGGATGAGAACACCCAGAATGTTAGAAGTTTCTGCAGTTGTGGTAAGAACAGAGGGGAAGTTAATGCACACATGTCTTTGGAGAGAGAGAGAGAGAGAGAGAGAGAGAGAGAGAAACTTTTTTAAAAAAACATATTTTTGGGGAGAGGAGTTGACAAAGAATGCAAAGTGCCGGACTGAAAGAAACAGCCACTGCTCTGAGGCAGCAGGTCTTAGGTACCGATTTAGGAGTGGCAGAGAAGGAGAGGAGGGATCTCCTGCTCAAGCACTATTCAAAAAAAAGAGGGCTTGAGCAGATGCATGTCTGGTAGACTGGACCTCATATTAACACAGGGAGGAGGTGTCCTCTGCAGTTTTCCCCTCCGGGATCTAAATGTCTTAAGACTGGCCCTGGCCTTGCTTTTGTGAGAGAATTTTCAGAAAACTCCCTTTTCTGGATACCCTCCAAATTTCAATTACGGTAATATTCAGTAATTGGGCAGGGATGTGTATGTGGAGCATTTGATGTGTCCCTTGTTTTTTAAGTGAAGTTATGAGCATCATATGCTGACTGATTGTTCCGAGTTGAACACATTATCTTGTAAGTAAGCCGGCTGTCCCTGTACCCACTTATCTAGGAGTAATCCTGAAATCTGTGGGATGGCACTGTTAGATGCCAGAGGCATCCTAATTGGAAGAGAGTAAAATACGGTTGCGATGCTTTGGATTGTGTCTTTATATGTAGCCACCTGCCTTTCTCCCATCTAAATTTAGCAATGCTGTCTAGAGAGAACCCTCAATAGAAGGGCTGGGGAGAAGCACTGACAAATTTCAGTTAAAATGACAAATGACACTACGTCACATCAAAGATGTATCATCATATATTCAAAGCAAAATGATTTGAGAGCTTTTGTATTTAAAACAAAAACCTAGGTCGATTGTTTTGCGTGTGGTTAAATTTAAGTACTCTGGCAAATATGTCTAAATGTGTCTTATAACACGATGCCTCTTGAATTTATATTTAACTGTTAATTTTATCCTCGATTGACAAAATGTATTAAAAAGAATAAGCTGCATCAGGGAAGGAGTTTTTAAATTTACACAGTCAATTTGTTTTACACCGTTTAATACTAACTTTCAATATGGCAACTTTGTACATGAATATTGCAGTATTTTATTTCCATAGACTTAAAAGGAAACACACACACACAGAAACCACGCATCAAGTAACATTTCCACCCAGGATAATAAATGACACAGGCTTCCTGGGCGGGAGTGATATGATTGTCATGACAATGTCATGTGATAGAATTTCTTCATTGACGAATTGCTACCAATTGTGTATACTTTATTTACCCATGCTTATGTCCTTAAGTGAAAACAGAGAGGAGTTCTTGGTCACCTCTCTCCTAAAATCATTGATACTGGCAATGTAGCTTTAGTACTTGCAGCAAAAGGTGTTGAGTGCCGAGCTGGTCCAGCCCCAAAACAAGGTCCGTGTCCAACTTCGGTGGCTGATTTGATTCTGGCTACCATTCAGGGCCACAGTGGGAGATAACATGATTGAGAGTGCACAGCTCCGGTTCATTTCAGCGCAGCTTGTGGACTGAGCCCAACTCCAGCATTTGGAGTGGGGAGGGCACCTTTTGGAACACCAAGATGTCTTGGGCCAACTCCGTTTGAGAATGAACAAGAGATGCTAATCAGATGCAAAGATCAAGCAGTCAGACCAAAACATGTCAACCATCCCTCTCCCTGGTGGCGCAAACAAGACTCTAAGCTTCTACCATCTATGAAGTGCCAAATTCTAATGGCATGATTTCAGGCTGCTTCCTACATTATGGTTGAAGAAGTAGGCAACCCCAGACCACGGGCCATTGGCCCTCCCCTTGGCTCCGCCTTGCTCTTCAACCCATTCCAGCCATGTCAGCTGAGAGCGGAGTTGGTAGGGAAACAGAGAAGGGCACAATGGTTGCAAACAAATGGATTAGAGTTATTGGCAGCAGCTAAGCTGACTTCATCTGTTACGGCGTGCTTTCCATATCAGCATGTTCCAAGGAAATAGCTACTGATGGCCCTCCTCCCTCCCTCTCTATTGATGCTGCTTTTGCCTACCTGCGAGAAGGATAGTCCAGCACATGCAAAAATGCATGATAGGCTGTGGGCGCAAACAAGCGTCTTTTGATTGGCACACCTGCTGATTTTAAACTGGTATATCTGACTCTGGACCCCCTCCCCCTGCCCTTTTTTAAGCTACGGGACAGAATCTCAACAAGTGACTCCCGTCTCTCTTGTAGCCATCTTGGAGCATGTGAACGCATGCTGATGAGAGCCGTTCAGATGCCACAGAGTCTCTTGACGAGATGGCACCTTTGTCTTTAAGCCAGCCTCCCCCCCACCTGGTACCTTCCAGATGTGTTGGATTACAATTCCCATAACCCCCACCAGCTCTATCATTGAGCATGCTGGCAGGTGCTGATGGCAGTTGTAGTCCAACACATCTAAAGGGCACCCACGTAGAGGAGCCTGCTTTAAACCATCATGTGGGAAAGCTGCCCTTCGCCATTGGACGCGTTGCATTCCAAAGTGACTCAACTCGCATCCTCAATATGCAAGACAGACCAGCACAAAACAGCCTCCCCCCCCCTTTCGTTCTTCAGTGGCCCTTCTTGAACCAAAATAACCAACCATTGAGCACCACCGGAAGGAAGCAAGCATGGGGAACAAGTCCCTGCAGAAAATATATACTCACAGTTTGTGTTTTTTGCATGGTGCATGTTGCATATCTAGAGATTCTCACTCAAAAGTTTCTTAACCCGCCTGGACCGAGGACAGCGGATGTGTTGGGGATTCACATTTTGTAGTACAAATCCTTTCGTCATTTGTGCTGTGAGGAGGCCACGTCTTCGCCAGTATTTAGCTTCCGCCCATTGGTCTCTATGCCATTATAGTGCTGGGCTGCTTTCAGTATTGAGAATTCATCTTCAGCAACATCTAAAACATTCCTATCTGGTTATGATTTAATTGTGGCTGTGATTAGTCATCAGTACATATTTGATAGCAGAGAACTACCTTGTGTATTGTCTGACATCTTTCCAAGTAAACCATCTTGCCGCCAATACAAACTATAGTGCATTCTTTTACTTTTTATGGTCTGTTCATAACAACTTTTGATGTAACAAAATCTTGACTGTTTTTTAGACAGTGGGAATAAATAATTCTTCATCTTTTTCCCATGAGCTTTTTGTGAATGACTATGGCTACACAATCTCATGTTACATACCAAGTTGGGTTTTTTCTTTGAGATGTGTATTTCTTTTATTGAGATTTTTATGGATTTTGTTGTATTTTGTTGGGTTTTTTTTCTCCTAACAATTGCTTTATTAAACGTTGAAATATTTAAGAAATATGTAATATTTGGACCAGATGTTGTGAATAATAGTAGATAAAAGCTATTTTATTCTGTATTTTTAAAAGCTGTTCAGTATAAATAAAAGGTGACATAGATGCAACTTTGCAACTGGATTGCGGAGGTCATTCTTCAAATACATACAAATCAGCGTTAAAACCAAGATTGCCAGCTCTTCCCAAAGATTAGTTATCCCAAAATTGCAGATTAGAAACTGAAGGAAAGGATGAGTGAATCAGCAAAACTTGAGATCATCAAGGTTCACTGAATTCCACCTTGAAGCTCATTCTGACTCATGTCCCTATCAGATTGTGAGCTTTGGGGTTTTCTCCTGTAAGAAAATTTGTGCATAGTTTCATGAGCATTTTCACAAATATCAATTGTGCACATTTTTGAAACGTACACATTTATGTCCCACTGACAGGGAAGGCAATCCTATGGTCCCTAGAGGCATAGGATTCTTCAGAGTCCCCCTCTGTCAGGCTTTGCCGGCTGATCAATGCTGACTTACAAGGAATGGCCGTAAATCTCCTGCAGATAACCAGCACTAAACCTGTCAAGACCAGGGAAGAAGGGAGGGCACGATGAGACAAAGCTGGGTTTGGGAGGTCACCAGTTCTTCGAAACCAATTCGCAGAGACGGAGAAGAGTCCTTTTCCAGTCCAGAGTCCAAATTCCAGGGAAATCAAGGTGTCCAGGTGAGGCAAGGTTCAGAGTCCAGGAACAGGCGGAGGAGAGCCGGCGTCTTGATCTGAAGTTGCACTTCAGTGCTGACCTGTGGAATTCCAGCAGCTTTATCTCCAGCGTCCTGGAGCAGCTGTTGATAATTATTCTCCCGGCAGGCTTTTTTCCTTAAACGGGCCGACACTCGTCTCCGTTGCTCTCCAACATGAAGCCTTCTTCGTTCTGCAGGGGTCAATGGAACTTGGTCCACTGGATCAGACAGAGGGGCTGTGGCAGGGCATTGGACATGATCTGGCGGTGAGGGCGCTCGAGCTATTTCTGTGCTAGGACCCTCACCCGGATCTGCAACCTGTCGTTCCTCTTCATCCTCGGAAGAATCCGAGGGAGGCATGACACCCTCCAAGGCTATGAACTTGCAGAGGGGCTCCAGACTCCCAATTCCTACCCCTGCATTACAAGGTCGCAAAAGCAGCCTCGGAGGACCTTGGGGAAGTCTGAAAGGGGGCATTGTGGTGTGCAGGGAGGAGAGTCCAGGCTACAAAATATCCTATGGCCTCCCCAGCTATGCCAGCACAACTCTGCTAGACGGGCTCAGAGGCCCATTGAAGGGGGGGAACAGGAGGACGGAGAGGCGAAAATTGCATCCATTGCAATAGCAACATAGCAAGCCATTGGATACTCAGTCGCCTCTGAGGTCAGAGGCTTCCATCTAATACCAGTCGCCATAGATGATTACAGGAGATCATGATTTTGCTAGAAGAAATTCTGCAAACACTCTTCTAACAAACCCCTGATGAAGGCCTTTGAATAAAGTACAGGCCAAAGCGCATCGGGCCTTGTGTAAATAAACATTTTGCATCCTGAAAACCCATTTCTCCTTTTTCTGACCTTCCATCTAATGTGTCCACAGCCCATAGGACTGCGCCCTAAATCATGTTTGTGCACACTTTTCAAATGTATGCGGGGTTTTTTGTTGCCTTCAGAATGCAGATTGCATTTGGGTTCGTTCTCAGTGCAAACAGGGTAAATTCTGCTAGAAATCAACCTAAAATGTATTTTTTTACTGATTCCTATTAAGAGAGAGGTGCTCTGTCTGTGCTTCAGCAGCATAGCAGTTTTTCCTCTCTAAAAATACCTGTACAGTACCTTGGAGAGCTCCATGAGGAGCCAGCGAGGATCACGCTTGCCTTTCTATAACTCCTTCAGCCCTCGTTATTAGGGAATAAGTTGGAGCTTTTGAACCTCAGATCTCCCAATCATGGTGCACATTCATGTGCTTCATCTGATTCTCACAGTCTGTGCTCTTAGGACTTGGGTCAGCGAAGGTTTTATTAGCCTTCAGGTTGTTAAATTATTCATCTACTGCACAAAATATGTAACCAAATCATCAAACCAAAATTGAAACCGGCCCCAGCCTCCAGAAAAAAAATAAATCTGGAAATTAGACCAGTTTCTTCCTCCTATCCTGGATGCCCTGCAAGTGAGAACTGCAACTCAACTTGATAATGCGGCTCTATTTTCCAATTGAAATAACGACTGGAACTCTTAACATGCTTTATCTAGCACCGTCGCGCTTAATAATAATAATAATAATAATAATAATAATAATAATTTATTTCTTACCCGCCGCTCCGTCTGGATCGAGGCGGGGAACAACAACATGATAAAATACATAAAACTGATTAAAACATGACACATATTATTAAAACTGCATAAAAAATCCTAAAACATCCTAAAAACATCCTTAAAACATTCTAAAATTCCACTGGATATGCCTGCCGGAAGAGAACAGTCTTTATAGCTTTCTTAAATTCTAAAATACTGTTAATCAGAGCTGAGCAGGTTGAGGCCTTTCAGATGTTGGACTGCAACTCCCATCAGTCTAGCCAGCACAGCCAATGGTGAAGGATGATGGGAGTTGCAGTCCCAGCAACATCTGTGAGCAGGGGCACGTATTCTGTAACCGATGCAAAAATCTGTCTGTGATTGGCACACCGTTTCCCTTCACAATATTCCCACAGCTGGTATAGTTTAGACAAAGACTACTTTGATGTTCAGGAAAGTTCAACCACATTGCCAGCCTTCTGACTGCTCCATCTGCAACTTTCCGGGAGGGGGGAAGCCATTCTCTTTTGGCATAAACAGTTGTTTGGAAAGAAAAGGAATAGAGCTAGAGAATATACCCCTAACAGACTCCCCCATTAAAGGAGGCAGGCCTGTATCTCCCTCCCGGTGTGCCATTTTGTTTGGTTCTGTTTATGTAAAAACGCTGAAGGGGTTCAGGTCGTTTTGCCTGTCTGCAGCCCACATTGTGTTGTGTGCATGGGTGGGGATTGTACTCCCCTCTGCCACAGAGGGAGTTCCTTTAGGTCCTCCTCTCTGCTCCATCAGTGAATGGTCTAAAGGGGAGTGGGTTGCAATTGGGGGAGTTGGGACACATAGGCTTCCTCTCCCAGATTTGGTTATCCTGGGGTGGGGCAATTAGGTCCCCCATTTGAGGAGTTTCTAGAGTAACCTAGTGCCATAGGCGTGTGCACAAGGGGTGTGCCGGGTATGCCCAGGCACACCCTAATGTCTCAAGCAATAAGTGCCGAATTGAGAGGATCTTAGAGTAGGGATCCAGAGGGGGATCCAGACCCAGCCGAAACAATCCTCCAGCTGCTCCGCTACCAAAACACTGTTGCTCCCGGTAGCAGGAGTGAAAAGGAAACGCTCTGCTGGGAGCCTCCTTGCCAGACACCACGCTTCAAAGAGGTCAGGAGGAGGGCTCCCAAAGGCTAATATTGTCTCGTAAGTCCCTCCTCCAGCCGGTATCACCACAAAGCCCCACCAATGCCAGGGCTTGAGGAGCATCTCCTCATTCCACCCCCTCACCTGCAACCGCCTTTCACAATCAGGCAAGCTGTACACAAAGAAGGGCCTCCGTGTCTACAGTGTTTAATAAATATATGAATAAAATAATGACCTTTATGATTGAGTATTCAAAAAATGTCCGCCTTTAAAAAATAACAATCCAAGGGTGCGCACCCTAATGCAATGTGCTGCGCACGCTATGCCTAGTGCCCCTTGAAGTTTGATCCCCAGGCCAGCCTTTCCCAAGGGGCCTCTCCAAATGTGCTGGACTGCAACTCACGTCATTCCCACCCAACATGGGCAGATGGGGAAGGCTGTCCCAGACCGTTGCCTATTGCATTCGCTTGGCCCTGGCTGTCTCTGGTAGGTCAATAAAGGCTAGATAATAAAACCCAATCTTTTAAACAGCGATCTTTGCCCGGGAGGTAGTGACGCAGAGGTCTTCATGGACTTTTCCCAAGACAAAGCCGGCCTGATTGTGTGCTCCAAGTTGGTTCCCTAGGTTCAGGAGGTGAAGCATTGAATTAATTTCCCCCTGCCATCTTAAGCAGACTAATTGCCCTATAATTGCTGGTGTGTGTGTGTGTGTGTGTGTGTGACAGAGAGAGAGAGAGAGAGAGAGAGAACTCTCCGCTCTTGATTTTTCCTAAAGTGCAAAGAAATTCAGAGGATTCATGCATTTTATATTTGTTTGGTTCTTTCCCCAAGTAGTTCAGAGAAGCGTTTTCAGGGCTGAGTGCTCCACACTTGAGAGAGAGAGAGAGAGAGTTTTCTGTAAGCAAGTGTTCAAATGCCATGGCAAGAAACACTGAATTCTGTGATGTGTATAAATTATGCAAATTGAGGATATTTGCAGCTTTTTTCTTTTACATGATTTATTCTGCATTTTCCCCCCTGGCTTTGCTAGACTTGGGGAGGGGTAAGGAACAATAAAGGCGCTGAATCCCTCAATCACTGGAAATCATGTTCAGGCATTCCTCTGGCTTCTGAGATTTCAGGATGCATACGCCCACCACGTCATCCCTGAAGTTTCCTGCTTGTTTGGCCAGAGTTTGGCCATCCTGATGTGTTGGGTTAGGCAAGTGCTTATAGATGCTGGGCCACAACTGACCAGCTCTTGCGTGGGCCCAATGGAAAGTGAAAGTAATTGCAAGAAAGCAATTAACACGCACATTTAAAAAAAAATGTAAATTGCCACCCAAGCAGAACAATTAACATGCACATTTAAAAAAAATGTAAATTGCCACCCAAGCAGAATCGGGATCAATGGCAAAGAAGGGTGGTAACCGTTCCTTCCACAGTCCAAACAAAAATCACCCCCACAAACTATTCTTAGTCCCAGGAGGGAAGCTAATAATGAGATTTTTGTGTCTGGTTACATGTTACGCAAGACCCGGCAATCTCCTTCCTCAGCTGCTCCTCTGGAAACGCTGGTCAATTTATGAAGACGGCTGACTTAATAGTTTCTTATCCCTCCAAGACTACTCAGCAGTTTTACTTCGCTCTTTGCTGCCAAGGCCCTAAATAATGCAAGAATTAGGTGAGCTTTATAGAAATATGTAAGCGCTTTAGGGTTGGTTTACCAGAGCCACAGTAATTTGGCCGGCTCTTTTGTTAAGACTTGGAGCTTCAACCCTGGAAGAGGCTTGCCCCGATAGAGTTATGTATTATGAATGTTTAACATGAAGCTGCCAACGGGAAGCCAAATTAATTGCAATAAAAAAACAGCCCTTTGTGGAGAGAGAGAGAGAGAGAAAGATGATAGCAGTGATCTTAAAATATTCACAAAGGAACATCAGAGAGAGAGAGAAAAGGGTTGAGCATGTATACAGCCATTAAAATAAATTGTTTAACCTCACATAATAGTTTGTTGGATTTGGGAGCCATTCTGAGGTTTGTCCATATGAAACTTCCTAGCTCATTGCTGTCAACACCAGCAGCGCACCAAGAGTTTTTCCCAGCCCCACCTGGAAACACCAGAGCTTTTCTGAAGCAAAGCAGAACGGGCCTTCTCTGTGGTGGCCCCCCAATTGTGGAACAATCTCCCCGACGAGGCCCGCCTGGCGCCAACATTGTTATCTTTTCGGCCCCAGGTCAAAACTTTCCTTTTCTCCCTGACATTTTAACAGCTTAAGTTGAAGTATTTAACTGATTTTTTTGGCCTAGCTTAACGTTTAAAATATTTTAAATGTTAGCTGTTTTTATGTTTTATGGTTTTAAATTTTGTATATTGATTTTTAATGTTCAATCTTTTAATTTTTGTAAACTGCCCAGGGAGCTTCAGCTATGGGGCAGTATATAATAATAATAATAATAATAACCATAATAATATTTATTTCTTACCTGCCTCTCCCTCTTGATCGAGGCTGGGAACAACATCAATAATAACAATATAAAATACATTAAACTGATTAAAAGCATATAAAATTAATACATTATTAAAAAATCAACAAAGTCTTAAAATTCAACTGGGTAGGCCTGCCCAGTCGAATTATTATTATTTACATATAAATGTAAATGTAATAATATTAATAATTAATAAAGCAGGGCTGTTTAATAACAGGAAAAATCACTACAGGTTGAATTTTCCGTTATTCTCTAGTGATGAAACTTCTACACAATGGCTGTAATAAAAAAAGTAACAATAACAGATATTCTTGAAATACAATGCTTTGGGGCAACGTAAGCTTGAATATAATCAAGAACAAGATTCTGAACTGCTACTGCTGTGAATGCACCTCCAGGTTGCAGGACCGGCCCTCCCATGAGGCGGTATGAAGCTTCTACCTCAGGTGGCAGAGAAGGGTTATGCCACCCGTGTGTGGCCCGAGTGTGAGATGGCCACTGGAAATCCTTGAACGCGTTGGTCTCTTTTGCAGCCGCTGCAATGCTGGGCTTTTCCAAGAGATCACGGGGCCTCCTCCCTGGTAGCATTTTGCAGACGGGTAAAACCCTTTTTTTATTTAGAATCTTATTGCTGACTTATATGTTGTTTTGTGTCGTATCATGTTCTGGACTGTTTTATCTTGTTTAAATTGTTTTTTTTAAAACTTTGTATGCCACCTAGAGTATTCTGTATGTAGGCGGGATATAAATTGGATAAATAATCATAAAAAAGTATAAAAAGTTGGCCTTTAGGAATTCATTACTGCTCTCCAAATTTCCTTGTTACTTTTAGTTGTTTTTAAACCTGCGCTGTTTCATTTTTACCACCCATTCAATCATTTCAAAGTTTCGAACCGTTATAAAACCTTAGTGAGTCTCAACCTAGAAATATGTTGTCGCCAATCAATAGGGTTTATTATTATTATTATTATTATTCATTAAAGCCTGTTGAAAGTGTTTCTTCCTCCTGGCCTACACACGCATCTTTTTTTGGGCCCTCCTGGTCGCTGCTGCTCAAAGAGGCTCAGCGGGCTTTGGAAATAGCAAAACCCTGCCGGACCTGTTTGGTCAGAGGGGAAAAGGGAGTGTGTGTGTGGCGGGGGAGGGGTGGGGGCGTTTGCTAGCGGTTCAGGCTCCTTCCCCTCGCTGGAGACCCCCAGGCCCCTCCTGGGCTCCCTCCAGCCCTGCCCCGCCGCCGCCCACGAGGGGCGTGGAGGAAGATCCCAGCCCGCCCCTCCAGCCTCCGCGGCGGGGGCAGCAGCAGCATTGTCCGGCCAACCTCTCTCCCCCCCCCCCCCCAGCGCCTCCCACTTGGCCGCGGCGCTTCCAATGAGCGCGCCGGTGCCGGGCGAGCCGCGCAGCCATTGGCGCGCCCGGGCTCCCTCCCCGCGCGCGGCCAAGAGGCGGCGGCGGAGGCTCTGGCTGGGATGCGGGAGGTCTCCAGCCTGCGAAGAGGCCCAGCGGGATCGGGGCCCGCCAGCCGCTCCGCCGCCGCCTGCCCAGCTCCGCACAGCGCCCGGTCAGTGTTCCTCCCGGCGCGCACTCTCGGTCGGGTCGGGGGGCTGGAAAGGGCTGCAGCTCACCCCCCCACGCCCCCTATTCACACCGCAGAGCTGCCCCGCCCGCCCCTCGGGGCTTCCAGATGCGCGGGAGGGGGAGGGGGTCCCTCTGCAAAGGGTCTGGGGGTGGCGGCGGCTGGGCGCCCTGCCTCGGCTCTCCCGCCCCCCGCCCGGCTTGGCCGAGCAGCGCCTTCCGCTGGCCGCCTCCCCGCCGGCGAGGAAGGAAAGCCCGGAGGGGGCATTCGTGGGGCGGCGGGGCGAGCGAGGGGTCGCCTTGTCCAGCGAGCCTTCGCCGGGACTCCCACCCCCCACCCCGCGCGCCTCAGACCCCCTTGGGAGTTCCCGGGCTGCCTGTCCGCGCCAGGCTGCGCTCCCACGCGCCCGCCTCGCCGCCACCCCCCCCCCCCCCGGCCACGTGCGGAGGGCGTAGTGGTTAGAGGAGGGCCCTCCCCGCGGCTTGGCTCGGGAGTGCCGGGGTCCGTCTTGAGTTGGGAAGGGGCTGGAGCGAAGGGCCAAGGGCTCCCCAAGAGGCGGAGGGGGGTGCGGGCGCCTCCTTGGGGATCTTCTTCCCCCAGGGTGTGGTGCGCGCCCCCTTCCGCCCCGCTTCTCCATCACTCCCCCCCCCCCCCCCCCGTTGATCCCTCATCCTGACGGCCCCTAGCTGCCTTTGTGGCCGATCCAGCCGCCGCCGCCCTTTCAACCCCTGGCCCCGGGGTGTTTCTCCCCGACGCGGGCCTGGGCTCGTCTGCTCGGGAGGGAGATGGGGAAGTGCGGGCGGGGTGGGGAGCGGAGCGGAGCGTCGAGGAGGAGGAAGAAAGGGGGCTGGGGAGGAAGAGGTGGGGCCGGGACCCCTTGGAGGGCCCGGCGCAGGGAGTGTTTGGTGCAAGGACCCTTGTCGGGGCGGGAGGAGTTCCTGCACAAAGGACGTGTCTCCCCGCCCCACCCCCGACACTGGATGGTCACTTTTTGCGCTTTTCCCCTCCGCTTCCATCTATTTATTTATTTATTTATTTATTGCCTCTCCAGCCTGCCCATCAGCCCAAGAAGCTCTCCGGGCAGCGCGCAGTTAGTTAAAAACCTTAGCAACAACCCTATCAATTTCAACACCCCAAAAGTTTTTTAAAGGCGGTATAAAACGAGCTACGTTAAAAGCCAGGGAAAGCCTGCGAAAAAAAAGGTACGTCTTCAGGAGGCGTTTTTGCGTCTGACTTTTTGAGTCCGCCGAAGTTGCGCCTTGATGAAGTGGACTCGGGCCCACAGGTGCTCCTGCCGGGGGAGAAAAATGTGCGACGATACGACAGGCTCCGTCTTGTGCCGCAAGGCTGCTTTCGGTGCCGCCGGCTTCCCCTCTAGAAAAGTTTGCCTTGCATCGTTGGTGGTAGTTGGAGTGACTTCTTCTTCTTCTTCTTCTTCTTCTTCTTCTTCTTCTTCTTTTTGCTCCCAGCATCTTCTAGACAAATCTCAGACATGACATTATGCAAGCACCGCGGTGTCTTTGGAGTTGCACATCTATTTATGTTCTTAACCCGGCCTGTCCCCGAAGGCTGGTAACATTAAAAGCGACAAGGAGCCGATGCTCCCTGGCCGCAAGCAAAGAAACCTTCCTAGCTGCCCCTTGAAAACCTCTTCCGAGTATTGTGTGGAGGAGGGGGTGGGGGCGTCCCACAGTCTTCCGTGGTTTTGCATATGAGGCTTCTTGAAGGCTCTGAACTGGCAGCGCAAATCTCTTTCTGCTGTCCTTGGACTGGGGAAATGACCTACTCCTGACTTGCCGGCCGCTGTTATCAAATACATCCCGTTGTGTGCACGTTTCGGGTAAGATGCTTAAGCGACGCCTTTCATCGCGTACTTTTCTAGTGATCTGGATGGTCTTGGATTATGAAATAGAGAATAACATGCGTGCCTAGTTTCAGCTTTCTGTGGAAGGTGCCGGACAATTTTGGTGTCCCCCTCAGAAAGGCTCAGGCTGTTCATAAAACCATTAGAAGAGAGAACCCTTTCTGGTTGGGATGTGACTGGGACAAATAGGCTTTATGGCTGGCTGGGGCATGCTGGGAGTTGTATCTATTTATTTATTTATTTACTGCATTTTTATACTGTCCAGTATCCGAAGCTCTCTGGTTGGTTCACAAAAATTAAAGCCATAACAGTCATTCAAAATATAAAACAACAACAGTATAAAAACGTAGCATAAAAATACAATATAAGAGCTCAAGCAGGATAAAACCAAGCAGCCGTGCAGAAAGTAATACAGATTTAACATACAAATTTAAGACAGCAAAGTTAAAAATTAGGCTAATAAACTGTTAAAATACTGAGAAAATAAAAAGGTCTTCACTTGGCGTATAAAAGTGTATAATATAGGTGACAGGCGAACCTCTCTAAGGAGCTCATTCCATAGCCGGGGTGCCACAGCAGAGAAGGCCCTCCTCCCTGGCTTTTTTCTGTCCAAACATGCATAGGATTGCGCCCTTAGTTATTGATTCATTATTGGCAATGGTATCTCAGTGTCTCGAGTGCATGTCTTGCAGGATAAAGTACCCAGCCAGGTGCAGGCCCTGGCATCTGCAGGTAAGGCTCGAAAGGAGAGCTGCTGACAGGCCTTGTAAAATACTGAGGCAGATGGAACAAAGGTCTGCTTTAGTCTAAGGAACTTTCTTATGTTCCTCATAGGATAGTATTATTAAGCATTAACTTGATTAGAACAAAGAAAAGATAATGTAGCCATCAGCAGCTTTGATGCTTATGCTAATTACAGCAAGAAATTGGTTAACTATTATTGTGAAAAGTTAAAGTCACTTTTTAAAACAGGGATGAGTTAGAACTCCTCGACATGTTAGGGAAGGTTTCTATGAATCTGACTGATTCGCTAAACCAAACTTTTCTCCTCTTTGGCTTTTCTCTTGGGCCGTTGGGGCCCGCCTACAAACACAAAGCGTTATGAAATGAAAGCAAAATAAGATCTTCAAGAACAAAAACCAAGCTTAAATGTTGAGGAGGGAGCAGACCAGTCAAATCACAGGCGGTCTTTTGACACTATTGGACTGGTGCCAACCCCAAATGGCTGTTTGTTTAATGAGTATCTCTGAAGAAGATCATTAACCCGAAACACATTGGGATAAATAAAAAACATTTCTAGTACATCTTCGAGGCTTCCCTTCTCATTGTTTTGGAGTCTGATCAGTGTATGGGTGGGAGACCAGAATCCTCTTACATATGTGCTGAGTTCCATGATAGAAGAAAGGCAGGATTGAAATGTGATCAAATAAATAAACAAACAAGGAACTGCTGTTGAGCTAAATTGTGCCATAAAACTGAATCATTGGTAAGTGCTGGGATTTAGAAAGAGGTTTTCAGTAGAGAAATAGCTAAACAATGTCTGTGGAACCCCTAATGAGGCTTAAGTGAACATGCTACATTGATCAGAGAGAAGTGTTTTGTTCCAAGCTTGGCTCATTTCCTAACTTCGTAGAAGGGGAGATATAAAACAAATGCTCAAGCTGATTCATTACTTTCATTAGTACTTTCATTAGAGGGTCCTGAGTAGCAAACCTGAGCTTGTAAATAGTCATTTGCATGTTCACCTATGGTAAATGAAAACCAGTTCCAGGCAACCAGACAGGGAACCCCTTTATTTGTGAATTGGAAGGCACTTGCCTCTTTCTTTCAGGGTGTCAGTGTGCCGGGAATGACTAATGTATGTTTATTTGGGCAGGCTGGTGCAAGGCGGCGGAGGTGGGGTGGGGGGGAGACTGAGCAAATTATATTTCGGTTGTGGATTTGCATATATAATTTATTTTATTTCTACCTTGTCTTTCTGCAAAAAAAGCGGCACTCGTGGTAGCTAACAGAAACAAAATGGATTAAAACAATGCATTCACGTAACCAATTGCAGGGGGAAAAATATTACTGAAAAACAGCGCCTGCTTCTAAGCAAGAGATGCCCTTTGTCCGATTCGCTCAAATGTCACGTGCCGAGGGCACAATCCAGCCGAAAGGTGAGAGCACTTTTTGAGGTTATGGAGAACTGGGAGGCCTGCTGAGCTGCAGAAAGGGGAGGCGGCAGCAGCGGGCAATGTGTGTGTGGAGACGAGACCTCAGTGGGGGTGGCGAGAGGGAGCCAGTTTCAGGGGATAAAGGGTGAATTGAAGCAGACGGGAAAGGGGGAGGTAGAGATGGCGAGAAGGGCAAGATGCAGATGCAGGGAGAAGAGGGGGAAGTCCGGCGGAGGCCCTCGGGATGAGGACTGGGGTTCTTGGAGGAGGTCTACAGAAGCTACAGGCAGCTGGGCTCAAGCAAAGAATGGCAGGTGGAAGGAATAGGGTGGCCCTATGGAAAGGAGGACGGGGCTCCTGTATCTTTAACAGTTGCACAGAAAAGGAGATTTCAGCAGGTGTCCTTTGTAGGCGTGCAGCACCTGGTGAAATTCCCTCTTCATCCCAACAGTTAAAGCTGCTGCAGGAGCCCTGCCCTCTTTTGTATCTGGTCACTCTGGTCACTCTAGTATAGCTCCTGCAGCTTCAACTGTTGTGATGAAGGGGGAATTTCACCAGGTGCTGCCTGCATACAAACGACACCTGCTGAAATTCCCTTTTCTATGCAACTGTTAAAGATACAGGAGCCCGGTCCTCCTTTCCATAGGGTCACCCTAGTTTAGTGCAATGTGCTCCACTTGAACAAATGTGCTTTCAGCTTCTTAGCTCTGAGGGGAGGCGAAACTGTCAGGGGAGATGATGGGACTTCTCTTCTAATCACATGCCTCTTCACTGTGTCTTCACACTGGCTTCAGGCTACATCGGTCTGCTTGCTAAGGTGACCATATGGAAAGGAGGACCGGGCTCCTGTATCTTTAACAGTTGTATAGAAAGGGAATTTCAGCAGGTGTCATTTGTATGCATGCAGCGCCTAGTGAAATTCCCTCTTCATCTCAACAGTGGAAGCTGCAGGAGCCCTGTCCTCTTTTGTATTCGGTCACTCTAGGCAGGGCTCCTGTAGCTTCAACTGTTGTGATGAAGGGGGAATTTCACCAGGTGCTGCATGCCTACAAATGACACCTGCTGAAATTCCCTTTTCTGTGCAACTGTTAAAGACACGGGAGCCCCGTCCTCCTTTCCATAGAGTCAGCCTAGGAAGGAACTCCAGGGGTGGAGGCGATTCAGTGCAGGGCTGTACAGGCCCTGCAAGGCTGCAGACAGGAGGAGTTGGAAGCCGGGCAGGGGAGCGAAGGGACCGGAGCCTGGGGTGAAGTTAACCGCCAAGGCAGAAACCGTATTGCTGGCCGAGTAAAGGGCTTTTTTTACAATGTAAGCCGTGTGTGCAGGGCCGACCCGGGGGCGGGGGAGCCGGCAGAAATTACAGGGGCCCGGTGGTCCAGAAGGGGCCCCTGGGCTTGACTATGTTGCATGTGTTTTTGTCTGTCTCGGTTGTATCATTATTTCTCGGTTGTTTTTGACATCCATTGTAAAATCAGTGAATTTCGAAGAAAATGTGAAGGATATACAAAGTTCTGTCCATTATTGGCCAATATAGACTCTAATCAACCGAAGAACTCTGTCGCAGCGGGTGCACGTGGGGTGGCTTGTCACTGCAAAGAGCCGCTCGATTGAAACGATCTGCACGGAAGGTTGTAGAAACCTCCTGGGGGACGACTGAGCGGGAAGGAGCTGTTTCTTTTCAGCCGAACAGATCCCCGCGCGCATCTTTCCCTCCCGCCCACAATGAGTTCCCCAAAAACACTGGAACAGGCACCAAAACCTTAGGACCTCCCCGAGAGAAAACGCACACACTCCTCCTATTGCCCTTTCTCAGCTCTTTCTGAGACTCTTCCTACTTGCGTTGATTGTTTTTTAATCTTATAACGTTACAGGGATCCTCCTTGCCGGGGGATCCCGAAATTTCTTTTTCACCGGGGCCCGAACCCGCTCTCGGCGGCCCTGCATGTGTGGCAGGGGTTGCGCAGCCTAGCGGAAGGAAAGGGAGTCGTAGGATGTGTAGCTGTCTCCCTCGCGTCCAGGCATGGCAATTTCAGTAGGGGAGTTGAGCAAGTGCTTGGACTCTCTCCCACCGTGACCCACTGGGCTTTAAAAAGCCATCGCTTTGGGGCTGGAGCCTTCCTTGTGTGTCTTTGGTTGTTGCATTTCGCCCATTTTAAAAGGACGTTAGAAAGAACCCTTTGAAAATCTATGGGGACCATCAGGCCAAAGATAAGAGTCTCCTGTTAATTTCAACATGAGAAATGAAAACACGGCTTACATCTCTCCTTGAAACTAATGGCGTGTCAAAGTGCCGAAGGCTGCAGCCACGTGTACCCTTCCCTGGGAGTAAGACCCATTGAGCATAGTGGGAGCTACATGCGGAGTAAAGATGTTGGGATCGCACTCTAGCTTGGCTAGATTGGGCTCATCGTTTCCCCCTCCCAGTTTAATGCTTCCCTCCAAAAACCAGTGTGAGACAATTGGGAAACAACCTGTTGCATGTTTAGGCAGAAAAAGGCTGGTTGGGGAGTACTGGGAGCTGTAGGTCTTTTTTTCTGTCTAAACATGCATAGGATTGCACCCTTAATTAGTCAGGGTTGTGTTGGTCCCAAGATTGTGCGGCGTGTTGCACAGAATTTAGCTTCTTTCATTTTTAAAAATAATGTTTCTAGCCCTTTTAAGTTTCATTGAATTCAGGTAATTATTATTATTTATTGCATTTCAATACCGCCCCATAGCTGAAGCTCTCTGGGCAGTTTACATAAGATTAAAACATTTAAAAACAATATACAAAAATTTAAATTGCAAAAAGCATACAAGATACACATACTTTTAAAACCTCTATAATAACTTTAAAAAGCTATATGCCTAAAAAAACAAAACAAACCCAGGCTCATTAGATATTGCTAAATATCTGAGAGAAGAGGAAAGATAAAAGATTTTGGCACCGAAAAGATAACAATGTTTGGCGCCGAAAAGATAACAATGTTGGCACCAGGCGGGCCTCGTCAGGGAGATCGTTCCACAATTGGGGGCCACCACAGAGAAGGCCCTCTCCCTTGTTGCTGACCTCCGAGCTTCCCTCGGAGTAGGCATTTGGAGGAGGACCTTAGATGTTGAACATAGTGTTCGGATAGGTTCATGTCGGGACAGGCGTCCCGTCAGGTATTGTGGTCCCAAGCCGTGTAAGGCTTTATAAGTTAAAACCAGCACCTTGAATTGGGCTTGGAAACATACAGGCAGCCAGTGCAAGCGGGCTAGGTAATGCCTGTTGAAATGTCAGATGCCAGAGATAACGGCCTAATAATATTTTAAATGGTCCTTCTTCAGCGCCTTCTGTAGTTCCTTGCCTCCTTGCCCCCTGCTAGGGGAAAAATGCACAGTGTGAATTATGCAAAATTGGGAGGGAGACGTGCAAATGATTGAGCTGCGTAATTTCTTGTACAAGTTGCGGATGTCTCCTCCAACTGAGATGCTTGCCTCTTTCAGAAGCAACCATTAGGCCAAGCTGCTCAATGTGAATGATGCTGTGCGATGCTTCACTAGGGAGGAAGGAAGCAGGGAGGGAGGGACCGACCCTGGGCTGCAGAGTTGCAGCTGGGCTGGTTTGAGCAAATGCGGTAGACTTCATAGCTGGAAGCGGCAAAGAGGAAGGAGAATTGGCATGCCTCAAGGCTGGGCTTTTTTGAAAGAACCCTTGGGCACTGAAGTTGAGCAATGATGGGCAACTTCTTGCAAAATGTGAGGCCAGTCTGGGGAAATCAGCAACGAACTTCCTTCTTCTGATCGCATATAACGCCACAGGCAGAACGTTTGACAAGCCGCGGGTTCCACTGCAAGCCCTCGCAGGGGTCGAGAAATGGCGGGCAGCAGGTGAAAGCGCCTCTTATACGGCATAATTACTGGCAGTCAGAACTTTACGCTAAGATTTGCTGGTCGTTTTGGCCACACCCCTTTGGCCTTTGGCCATGCCCACCATTGTAATGCGGTCCCCTAGAGTGCCTTTGAAATCGAATTTGGCCCTCAAGCTGAAAGAGTCTTGACACCCTGGGAGCCTTGACACCCAGGTATACAGGCACGTGTGAACTGGACCGTAGTGTTAAACGTAGGCTGGATATAAACCGGGTGGTTTCTTTTTAGTTTACACAGCACTTCCCCTTTTGCTGAGCTATACATTTTCAAAGGGCATCAAGCCTCGTGTTTCAAGGAGAGGCTAGTTTCACAGAGTGAAGATTGTCTGGTCCTTTTGGCAATGATAAAGTAGGCTGACCATATGAAAAGGAGGACAGGGCTCATGTCACTTTAACAGTTGTAGAGAAAAGGGAATTTCAGCCAGCGTCATTTGTATGCAATTAGTTCCTGGTGAAATTCCCTCTTCATTACAACAGTTAAAGTTACAGGGGCCCTGCCTTCTTTTGTATCTGGTCACTCTAGTATAGTGCCTGCAACTTTAACTGTTGTGATGAAGAGGGAATTTCACTAGGAACTAATTGCATACAAACGACACTGGCTGAAATTCCCTTTTCTCTACAACTGTTAAAGTGACATGAGCCCTGTCCTCCTTTTCATATGGTCAGCCTAGATAAAGTCTACCACACCCCACACTAATGCCTAGAGTTGACAGGTTTTTCAAAATCCAAACCAGCCTGCCTCAGCCTAGTGCCCTCTAGAAGAGTTGGATCACAACTGCTATCTTCCCCCATTAATTAGCTAGGATGATGGGAGTTGTAGTCCACCACATCTGGAGGGCACCAGGTTGGGGACAGCTGATCTAAACATGCTCACTCCAAAAAGGGATAATTCTTTTTTTTAAAGGCACAAAATAAGCATGTCAAGGGCTTGAAAAAGAGCCCCGAAAAAATCTTGAATAAGAATCCAGAAAAAGAACCTGCTTGATGCATTGGGGCCTGGGTGGGGTGAGGTGAGATGGGATGGGGGAGAGGTAGAAGCTACAGGGACTTGGGGAGACAGGACCAATGGTGTGTGTGTGTGGTGGAGGGAGGGAGGGACAGAATGAGGTCCAGAGAATTTGGCATCATTGCCAGTGGAGGCTGGTGGATCTGATGTCAGTGGGGTGGTGAATCCGCTCCGGGTTTCAGTTAGACCTCCAAAGGAACTATCCAAAACGCAAAGCACTTTGGAGTTCTGTCTGGTTCTGTCTGAAACCCGGAGCGGATTCACTGCCCCACTGACGTTTGAGCCAACAGCCTCCACTGATAGAACCTGGGTTCCAAATCGCAGCTCCACACCAGATTAATGAGGTTCCCAAGAGGGAAGTCTTTGGCTGCTGCTGGCCGGGAGAGCTCAGCACCACTGAGCCGAAGGGTCTGACAGGCCAGTCCTTGATGAGGTGACGGCTCGCCGCTGTTTCATCTGGGTAGCAGCTGCTAGCTTGCAGAGCAGATGGGTTTGCTGGGATCAGGAAAATGGTTGACCTGTTATTTTTAGCTCTGATTATGGCTTTTTTGGGGGTCACTTGTTCCTGAGAGTGATTGTGTGAAATGGAAACAAGATAGGTTGTGTTTATGGCAGTTTGGAACCTGCTACTCAGGTTCCTGTTGTAATATACTTAAACTCATTCATTTCAGATGCCTTTTATGAAAGATGTCCTCTGTTTCTAGGTCTGGGCTGTGTACATTCCATGCATCCACGTATCTGCAGTTTGAACTGATACCAGCTTCGCTGTTATGGCTTCCCCCAAAGAATGCTGGAGATTTTTAGTCTGGTATGAGCACTTGCTAAGTATCATCTGAGCCCAGAGGCCAGAATGACACTGTTCCCAGGATTCTGTGGTGAGAAGGGTTTATTAAACCAGATTAAGCTGGTGTATTATGGTACCAACAACAACAACATATTTAGTTCTTACCTGCTTCTCCCTTTGGATCGAGGCCAGGAACAACATTTGTACAACAATACAATATAAATCAAATGCATAAAATTAATTAAAAGAGCATATAAAACCAATACAATATTAAAATAACAATCAAGACATCTTAAATTCTTAGGTTTAAATTTCATCTGGGTAGAACTGCCGGAAGAAACTAGCCTTTATAACTGTCTTAAACTCAGAGAGAGAGTGTTAAGTTGGCGAGTGTCCTCCGGCAGACCATTCCACAGTCTCGGGGCTACGGAAGAAAAGGTCCTCTGGGTAACAGTTGTCAGCCTAGTTTTGATGGCATTCATTTTCGTCTGGAGCGGAGACTGTAGCATCGTTGGAGCTTCAGTGTTCATGCTTCTTTTTAAAAATTGAAGCAAGTTTCTAGCCCCTGTGGTGGTGGAGACAGGCATGGCCATACGTTTTTTGTGCCTGCAGAGTGCAGGGAGCCTGGGAATTGTAGTCCAACACATTTAGAGGACACCAGGTTGGGGAAAGCTGATGTGTAACCACTTATTTAACCAGGATGTCAAAGTGCAGCAACCCTATTTTATGTTTATGTGCGGTGGCGGTTTGGTTGTTTCGCACCCGGTCCCCCCCCCCCCCATTTCTTCTCCACTCACCCCTCCATCGCTCTTTCCTGTGCAACCGAGACGGCTCCCATCAGGGAGATGGATGGTGCTGTGTCTTAGTAAACAGGAGAGCAGATGACAAATGAACAGGAATGTAACAAGGACGTTGCCCACGAGGAACAGGGATGGGGGAGAGGAACGGAGGAAGGCAGAAGGGGCCGGCAGAGGCTGCGATGGTGGTGGATTGCAGATTGCCTGTCTGCAGATTGCCTGTCTGCTGTTAGGCAACAAAAGGCCAGGGGCCATTTCTACACCAGGCTTGTGGCTTGGAATCGCCCCCGGCTGGTCCCTGTGCATTCACATGACTCACAGGGACTCCCTGGGGGCGGGGCGGGGTGGGGTAGGGACAGCCACGGGATTTGCCAAGGATAAGGGATCCCTGGAAAATCCCGATTTTACCGCAGTCCCGGGAAGTTTCCGGGACCGCAGGAGTAAGCGCAGCAGCAGAAATGAGCACAGAGCCGCACTGAGCGGCTCTATGCCCATCAGGGGAGAGGGGGGCCCAAATTGGCCATCTCTAGGATGGCGTGGGGAGGCTCCCCCATTTTTAAAAAACGTACCCTTCGTTGGAGAGCAAGTGCGCTCTTCGCGGATCTTCAAGCAAAAAAAAAAAAAAAGTACCTGTGACTTTCAATGGCCTGGGAGGAAGCTGGGCTGTTGCACTTCTTATGTGGGTTAATGCGCCTATCCCGGAAACAGGTACTTCTGGGATTGCCGCCCCTCCCTCCCTCCCTCTACACCCCTATGGTGTAGAAAGGGCCAGTGTCTCTTTATCCTGGATTATTGAAAACCTTTGCATTGGCTCTGCAAACCGGTGTTCAAAAGCCGCCTCCAAAAGCCCTGGTGCCCTGGCAGTAACTTAAAGTCGTGTTTGCATCCCTGTCTTCCTCCAAGGAGCGTCAGGGCAGCGGCAGCACATCTGGTCTCCTCTTTATCCTTGTTAACGGCCCTGCGAGGTAGGCTAAGCTGGGAGCGACAGTGCCTAGCCCAAGGGTAGGCCGTGAGGTTTTCGTGGCTGAGACATTTGATGGCAGGCAACGGTGCAAGTCATGGAGGAAAAAACCTCTTGCAGGAACTGTGCCTACTTTGAAACACTTCTGGCCTGCTTTCCTATGTTTAAAGACCTCCCAAACATCTCACAAGAATAAAAAACAGTAACAATGTTTGCAATATATTGCAAGTGTATTGAAGAGAGCAATGAAACGTGAACCAAAATGACTAAAAGTTCATGTTAATAATACCCTAAAACTGGAAGGTCAACTGGGGAGTTCTGTTTGCCTTGTAGCATGGCCCTGCCTGCTTAACCCACACTCATTTAGAGTCAGCCTGCCCATGCTCAGCTATGCCAAACGTATGAAGTCTTAAAGTACTTTGAACATGTACAGAGGGCATTTACATCCTTGCCGAGCACCAGCAGTCCGTCCTCAGTTAAGGAGCAAAGCTTTCTTCCAAGGTGGGCGTTGCAGCCTGGCAGGAACGTCTTCTGTTCTTGGGAATCCTTTTTTGTCTCAGGAATTCCATGCTGGCTGTATTTCCTTTTGGCTGCACAGCCTGAAACCTGTTTCCCCCACACTTTATTATCATTCTAGCAAGGAACGTATAAAAAACAGACCCATGATGCCACCATCGTAAGACAACAGATTAATTCGAAACACTGGTCATTGTTTTCTTTCTTTGCACATATGTATCCCAGCCTTTGTCCAAGGGGCCTGGACTGGCATCCATGTCCTTGCCCCATTTTATCCTCACAACCACCCTGTGAGGTAGGTTAACCTGAGAAAAAGTGACCGGCTCGAGAACACCCAGTCAGCTTTCAGCCTGAGGGGGGATTTGAACCTGCATTTCCCCAGCTGAAGTCTGACATTTGAATCCAGGGATGGGAAACCTGAGCCCCTCCAGTTGAAGATGAACTACACTTCCCATCATCCCTGATCCTTGCCTAGGCTGGCTGTAGCTGATGGGACAAGGAGCCCTGCTGTGACCACTACACCATGTTGTCTCTCTGTACGAACCTTTGAAAGGTGCTGGATTGTCCTGTCCTACGCCCACAAGCGCTTGTGGTTACTGATAAGTGTGGGTGTGTGCCAAGAAGCAATGTGGGAACAGACTCTTGGTCTTTGGAACACCAGTTCACATGATGCTCAATTACCATATGGAATCCAGTAGTGATGGCTGCTGGCTAAAATAGCTTTCAAAGAGAAATTAGACACACCTGTGACCCTCCAGATGATATTGAACTACAACTCCAGATGTTATTGGACCAGCCCCAGCCAGCATGGCCATGGATGATTAGTGCAGCAATATTTGGAGGGTCCCAGGTTCACCTCCCCTGGATTATACCGACCACTCCCCAGTGAATCTTATTGGTGGCTATTAGCTAAACGAACCTTCCTGTGCACATGGAGATGTGTATCGTGTACCTTGGCGATCCAGATGTTTGGGACAAAGGAAACGAAGTGCAGGTGATGGCCATCTGCTTTGTGAGTGTTGTGCGTCAACTAAGGGCTCAGCCAGAGATCAGGAACAGCTGAGCCTGGAAGAGCTGGGGGAGTGGCACTTCATGAAAGCAGGCAGGGACCTGCTGAATCCAATGAGGCTAATGGCAATTGCTAATTAGTCCACTCCCCATAAAAGTCTGCCCAGCGCTCAGTCAGATTGCTGGAAGCAACTTTTGTATCTCTTGCTTTGCGCTTCTCAGCTTTGTGTTTTGTGCCTGGACTTGTTTTGACCTCGGACTGTATCTTGACCATTCTTCAGTGCTTCCCTGTAACCTTGTTTATTGCCTGGATGTATCCTGAACCTTTGGACTGGACTTCTGACGACTCTTCAGTGTTTTGTGATTCCAGTATTGTTACGACTCGGCCCAGATGGTATCTTCAGGCTTTCACCACGGACTGTTTTATGGGCGCTTATCTTTGCTTCTCGAGTTACACTGCTTAATTTATGACAGTGAGCTCCATTTGGGAGGAGGATGTTAGACTGGCTGTCCCCAGCCTGGTACCCTCCAGGTGTATTGGATCACTGCACCCAGCAGCATGGGATGCTGTGAGTTGTAGTTAACACATCCAGAGAGCACCTGGTTGGGGAAGGCTGTGCTAGATAGACTACATGTCTACTCAGAAGAGCCAGGGTGGGGGAGTGTGTTCCAGTTCCCACTCAGCCATGATGCTCACAGGGCAACTTGTCGTCAGTCACTGATGCTCAGCCTAACCTCCCTCACAGGGTTGTTGTGAGGATACAGTGCAGAGGAGGAGGATCATGCTGCATTGGACTCCTTGGAAGAAAAGGAGGGATATAAATGCAACAAGTAAATAAGCCCCATTGAATTCATTGGGGCTTATTCCCAGGTCTGTGGGTCTAGGCTTGCAGCCTAAATGCGTCTTTGGTGGGATCTTCTCTGTATCGCCATGTTTTGCTTTGTTTTTAGCTCAACTGGTTCTAAAACAGGAGCTCTGGGGAGACGCTTGTTTGCACGTTTGGCTGCGCTCCTCCCTCCCAACTGCTGAAGTGGATGCTGGCAGTGCTCCTTGCAAACAGCATTCTTGGAGGCTCACTGGAACATCTGGAAGACGGCAGGAGCTTTGCTGCTTCTGCTGGCAAATGTGTCTGAGAATTGCAGAGGAGTTATTTTTGAGACGTGCTTTTTGGGTGGGACGTGTGAGCTGTTGGTTGTCGTTGTTTTTAAGAGGATGGGAGAATGGAGTGGGGTGTTCTGTCCAAGGATCCCTGGCTGCTTTTGCGAGCCTTGAACCTCTTTGCGCCCGTGGGATGCAGGAAAGCGGAATTCCAGAATTGTTCAAGGGCTTAGTGTGATGTGAGAGTACACCCTGATGACTGGGAAAAGCAAATACGGCTCTACAAATGTTTGTCTCCCACGCTTGATGGCTATTAAAAGTGAGTCCTGCACCCAAAAATGTGCTGCTTTTCGACCCATATGTGCAGTTCAGCTCCCCTCCCTCCTCCTAAAAGCCACACAGCTCCTGCCGAGCCCTAAACATGGGGCCAGGCAGACCAGGCAGGCGGTGGAAGGTCCACAGGATCTCATGCTTTGGAGATCGGGGCCGCGGCACTGCAGGAGAGTTTGTTTAGCCCCTTCCCCATGTAAAAGCACAATCCGATGCATGTTTGGACAGAAAAAAGTTCTACAGCTTTCACCATAGCTGGCTGGGGAATGCTGGGAGTTGTAGGACTTAGAATCATAGAATGGTAGAGTTGGAAGGGGCCTATAAGGTCATCGAGTCCAACCCCCTGCTCAATGCAGGAATCCACCTTAAAGCATCCCTGGCACATGGCTGTCCAGCTGCCTCTTGAAGGCCTCTAATGTGGGAGAGCCCATGACCTCCCTAGGTCATCAGTTTCGTTGTCGTACTGCTCTCACAGTCAGGAAGTTTTTCCTGGTGTCCAGCCAGAATCTGGCTTCCTGTAACTTGAGCCCATTATTCCGTGTCCTGCACTCTGGGATGATCGAGAAGAGATCCTGGCTCTCCTCTGTGTGAGAACCTTTCAAGTCTTTGAAGAGTGCTATCATGTCTCCCCTTAGTCTTCTCTTCTTCAGGCTAAACAGGCCCAGTTCTTTCAGCCTCTCCTCATAGGGTTTTGTTTCCAGATCCCTGATCATGGCTTTCCTGTAAAGGCGTCAAGACTCACTGGAATGAATGAGAACAGCTTGAGGACATAGTGAGGCCTGTGCTCTATGAGTGGCCCTACCATTGGGCAGAGTGAGGCATCTAGCTCAAGTGGTGGACGTGGAAGGCATGGAGGCAGCTATTGTCCCTGGCCATTCCTCGTCTCTTGAGCTGATGTCCCAGCGGTGTCTCTGGGCTGGCTCTCTGGCCTGGTTGCCTTCTCCCAGTATGTCACAAGCAGCACCGGTGGGAAAGGCCCTTGACCGAGCGTGATGTATACAATACATAAACTTATTAAAAACATATAAAAACGGATACATTATTAAAATACCAATAAAACTCTTAAAATTTGACTGGGTAGGCCTGCCAGAAGAGATCAGTCTTTATAGCTCTCTTGAATTCCAGGAGACTGTTAAGTTGACGAATCTCTCCCAGCAGGCCATTCCAGAGTCTGGGAGCGGCAGAAGAAAAGGTCCTCTGGGTAACGGTTGTCAGCCTAGTCTTGGCCGGCTGCAGTAAATTCTTCCCAGAGGACCTGAGCGTGCGGGGCGGATTGTACGGGGGAAGGCAATCCCGCAGGTAACCTGGGAGGGGGGATCTTCCAACTCGCCTTGCATCCCCTAAATTAGCTACTGCCCTCGATGTAGCGGAGGAAGCTGCACCGTTGCCAGTGTTGAAGCAAGACTCAACTGGCAATCCAGCTGGCTTTTGCACAGGGATGCCTGTGTGCGTTGCACGAGGCAGCATCTTATCCTTAGCCTCATGGAGCAAAATGTGGCCGACCTTGATGGCCTTGAGCTTCTCCCTGTCGAGGCCCGCCTGGCGCCAACATTGTTATCTTTTCGGCGCCAGGTCAAGACTTTCCTCTTCTCTCAGGCATTTGGCAATATCTGAGGAGCCTGGGTCTGTTTTGTTTTGTTTTTGTAGGTTTTTTTTTTGTTTTTTTTGTTTTTTTTTTGTTTTTGTTTTTTTGAAGTGTTGAAGTGGTTTTTAAATGTACAGATTGTGTGTATGTTGTATGTTTTTGCTGTTTTAATTTTTGTATATTGTTTTTAATTGTTTTTAATCCTATGTAAACCGCCCAGAGAGCTTCGGCTATGGGGCGGTATACAAATGTAATAAATAAATAAATAAATAAATAAATAAGCCAGCAGAAGGAAATGCATAGTAAAGCAGCTGTAATATTTTCACGTAGGGGTGGTTATGAAACCAAGTAAAGCAAAGCAGGAAATGCAGAGTTTAGACAGCCGTTCTGCTGGTAGGTTGTGATATTATTAGTGCATCTGCTCTGCTCCCCCCTTCGTTTTGGAGAACAATATCTTGCGGATGCAGCGTTGGCTTGAAACCTCTGAAGTTTCCTGCTTTGCGTCTTCGAAAATAGCAGCCCTCTTGTCTTGTGGACACCTGTTGGTTTACAAAGACCGAAACAGAGTATTCCTCCAAGAGTTTATGTCCGGAGCTCTGAGCAGGCCGCATTCCCCTGGGAGCAGGGGGAGCGTGTCAAATGGAGCATGTAGTCACAGAGACAGAACTCAGCATTTCAGGATCTTGCCTTGCCGTTTTGCAAATAAGATCACATTTCTCACCCTCGTGGCCGCAAAAAGATGCTTGGAATTGTGCAGGCGATGGTTGCTGAAAGGTCCAAAGCCGGGCAGAGTAGCCTAATGACACTTCCTGGGCTCAGGGGTGAGGGCTTCAGTGCTCTTTGTGCCCCCCCTTTTTTTTTGCTGCCCAGCCATCTGTAGAACTAGAAGCAATTTTGCCACAATGTTTAAATCAGCGGAACACATTGTGACGAGTAAGAGGAATTGCAGAATGGGTGTAATTGAGAAAATGGGTACAGGTTGCAGAATCCAGCTTTTCTTGGCACTGTATTTTGTTCTTCAAATTATTATTATTATTATTATTAATTAATTATTACTAATTGGATTTGTATGCCTCTCCAGGTGGTTTACATAAGATTAAAAATTGAAAAACAATTCACAGAAATTAAAACTGCAAAAAGCATACAAGATACACATACATTTAAAACCACTACAATAACTTAAAAAGCCATAAGCCTAAAAACAAAAAAACAGACCCAGGTTCATCAGATATTGCTAAATGCCTGAGAGAAGAAGAAAGTCTTGACCTGGCGCCAAAAAGATAGCAGTGTTGGTGCCAGGTGAGCCTCGTTGGGGAGATCGTTCCACAATTGGGGGGCCACCACAGAGAAGGCCCTCTCCCTTGTTGCCGACCTCCGAGCTTCCCTCGGAGTAGGCACTCGGAGGAGGACCTTATATGTTGTCCGTAGTGTTCGAGTAGGTTCATGTCAGGAAGGGCGTTCCATCAGGTATTGTGATCCCAAGCCGTGTAAGGCTTTATAGGGTTTAATCAGCACCTTAAATCAGGCTCAGAAACATACAGGCAGCCAATGCAAGCAGGCCAGAGTTGGTCTTATATGCTCAAACTTTCTGGTCCCTGTTATCAATCCGGCCGCTGCATTTTGCACAAGCTGCAGCTCCCGAACCGTCTTCAAAGGCAGCCCCACGTAGAGTGCATTGCAGTAATCGAACTTGGAGGTTACCAGAGCATAGACAACTGAAGCCAGGCTATTCTTCAAATCTCATCCGGGCAATCCTAATTTTGCTTCAAGGAAAGTAAATGCTACAACCAGTATAGAATATGCAAAGTAAACACGTTTTGCACAATTTATGCGCAGTTTTTCATCATTCCTGTCCTGCACCCCATGGGAGAGGTGCGTGCTGGCCCCTGCAGCCCCCAGAGAGTTGAATCCAGTGATGGCAGCAGGCATTTTATCTATACATTTTCAAGCACTTCTTCACCATCCTAAGGCTTAGTAGTTTGCCTTACCTTTCAGAACAGAAGATGAGATTCTTAGAAAGACAAACTCTGTCCTCAGTGCCACATTCTGTGGCTGTTTTTCTCTGTGGAATTGCAGTGGATGTGCAGCCCAGATCGTGTCTCCTGTAGCTGAAGGGTCAGCAGCTATGGCCCTGGGGCTAAGCTGGGCCTGGAACCCAACCTCCCCTAGTCACCAGCCTAGAGGATTGAGAGCTGCACAGAAAGTTCACCAAGGCACAGAACTTGGCACCAGGCAGCATTAGGGGGAAGCCGAGATGCTGGCCCACCACCCTTCGCTTCTTTCTTGAAGCGGCCCATCAGAACAAAGGCCCAGCCTACCCCTCTCCTGCACCTTTTGACTTTCCTGTTCCAACTCATGTATCCAAAGTCTGCAAATTGCCATTGACTCAAATGACCTCTAGATCAGAATGTTCTTTCCACTTATCTCGGAAAAGAAAGAAGAAATGCACAACAAACCAGCCTTCTCTTTCTTTAAACGCAGGTCTCTGTTCCTAATGAAAGACCCTCCCCAAAGATGGACTACATCAGCGAGGCCTACCTGGTCCCGTGTGGGAAAGACAAATACATCTCAAAGTAAGTTGGTGGCTGGTGTGGCCACACGTGTGGGCGGGTCGCGGGGAGAATGGGCAACGGGGAAATGAGCACAGCAGCAGTACCGTGTTTTTAGCTTCCTTGATAGCGTCTTTACCCAACTTGGTGCCCTCATCATCCCCAGCCAGCATCTGTCCCAGCACATCTGGAAGGCACCAGGTTGGGGAAGGGTGGCTTACAGGAAGATGGGCAAGTTGCATGGACCCGGCCATGCATCCTGGACTTCGGGTTAGAGAGATGGTGAGGTTGGAGAGGTGGTACGTCCCCAAAATATGGTGCCATTGGGGCTCCTGTGTTTTTAAATCCACTCTGGGATGTCAGAAGCCGCTTGGAAGTGCCAGTTCTTGCTAACCAGAAGAGAGAGTTTCCCATTTCTCATTTCCTGCCTTCTAACGCCTCTTCCACTTCAAACCTCCTAGAAACGAACTGTTGTTACACTTGAAGACGTACAACTTGTACTATGAAGGTCAGAACTTGCAGCTACGGCACAGAGAGGTAAGAAAGGGAGAGGACTGATGGGAGAGGGTGGTTTGCAGTGCATGCTTAAAAGAAATAAAATGCCACTCCAAAGCAATCGGGACCCTGCACCCCCCCCCCCCCCCGAAAAAGCAGAATCCGTCAACCTGTGCAAATTTTGACGTGTGAGTTTTTTTCTTTGATTTTTAAAATTGTAACAAAGAATTATAAACATTGTAACAATAACGTGCACAAAGAAACCCAACAAAACTAACATGTGTATTGCTCACTGGCTGGCTTGTTTTTCTTATCTAATCTCCAGGATGACAATGTACAGAGCTATCCATTTCCTTGGACCGTTCTAATAAAATCTAGAGCGCTTTGATCACATGAGGAATCTTTCCAAAATAAAGAACAGGATCGGGTGATGAAATTGAGGGGACACTTCATTGATATGCGAGAGAAATGGAAACCATGTGACCCAAACCCAGTCCTACTGGACTGGACTTTCAAATAGTTTGCTGTGGTGTTTTAACTTTTCCACAAGCATTATTTGCCAAATCCTGCTCTCCGTCAGATAATCAGCTCCCAATGGTCATAAATCAAGGGTGTAACTCAAGAAGCAGAGAGAAGTGTCCGTAAAACAGTCCGTGGGTGAGAGCTGAAGTTTCACTCCGAAGCCGAGTTAAACAATACTGGAAGCACTAAGCGCTGAAGCGTCGTCAGAGATTCAGTCCAAAGGTCAGGATACGTCCAGGCAATAACAAGGTTTCAGGGAAGTTCTGAGGAATGGTCACGATAAGGTCCAAGGTCAGAACAAGTCCAGGAACGAACACGAAGCTGGGAAACACAAGACGAAGGCCAGGCACCCCAGATGGGAGTTGCTTCCAGCGATCTTACTGAGCGCTGGCCAGACTTTTATGGGGAGTGTAGTAATTAGCAATTGCCAACAGCTGCATTGGACTTCAGCCGGTCCCTGCCTGTTTACGTGAGGCACCACTCCTGGAACACATCCAGGGTCAGCTGTTCCTCTTCTCCAGCTGATCCCTTAACTGACGCACAACACCAACTTCCAATTTCTCAATATTTTCATTCTAGCCATAGCGAGCATGAGTAAAATGTTATTCTTAGGAAGGATTCCGGGGTTTTGCAGGGTGTGCGTGTCTAAGGTCCCCTCTACAAGAATTCGATTTGACGCCCAGTTGGCCGATTATGCGCATCTTCTCGCAATCGCTTTTACGCCTAATCCCTATACACGGGAGGCGGTGAAGTGCATTACTGGTTGTATGAAACGCGCTTTAAATTATTTAAATGCGGAGAATCGTTTGTTTACATGATCATAAGGCGCTTCGACTCCTGCGGTAAATTAAAACTCGCTATTTAACGCTCATTCGATAATGCGCATAATCGGACAGAACAAGCGCCTCAACCCCCGATTTGCGCTCCGTTCATGTGGAGGTCAAATCGGTAATGCGCTTTGAAAGAGCTTTAAATCGCTCTTGTAGAGGTACCCTAAAAGTGCTGATAAAGGTGTGTGGGCAACTTGTAACTCTGTAGATATTGTTGGACGGCAACTCCGAACATGGCTCACCGCTAGCTGTACTCTCTACGGCTTGATGGGAGTTGCAATACAACAATATCAGGAGCGCCCCAAGTTGAGGTCCGCTGCATCTGTAACTTATCGTCTTTTGATAGCAATCTGAGTAGAATCCCCAGAGGATTGAATGTGGTCCGAGAAGCAGGCATGGGTGTGTGTGGGTGACATATTCTGGATGCAAAATGGCCCTCTATAGTTAAGCAGTCATTCAAAACTGTATCAGCCAAAATCTTTCTTAAAGCCCCATCAAAGATAGGCTTTCACGCATGTTAATGAATAATCTCTCCTCCTGGTGTTGGAGAAGATGCCGGGAGCAGAGTTCCCTCATTCGTGTGTGCTGGGCTTGTTCCCATGTTGCAACTTTGGGGAAGTTGGTTTCTGACATCATTTCAGAAGAAACCAAGCAGATGAGTGGAGGCTTGGGGCTCCAAAGTCAGTGGGGTGGCGAATCCGCTCTGGGTTGCAGCCAGAACACTAAAGGAGTTCTCCAAGGTGCAAAGCCGCTCAGAATGTGAAGCACTTTGAGAGCTCCTTTAGAGTTCTGACTGAAACATTTCATTCAGCTGAAATGATGAGTTCACCGCACCTGTGGCGTTCCTAGTTTGACCAGGACTTCAAGTGACTCTCAATACGGAGTGGAGGAATGTATTCCCCTTATTATCCATGGCAGCAGTCTGTTAGACGGGCGTTGTTAAACGATACTTGCTGATGAAGCCTTTTGCGAAACAGGAAAACATACCGGATGCCTGTTTAACTTTGTATGAATTGTTTAACTTTACATGAGTTGTTGATCATGCTGAAGAAAGCAACTGTTAAACTTTGTATGATTTGTTTAACTTTATGTGTTATAACAATTAAAACTTCAGAATGGTTTAAATGGTATCAAGGATTGCATACCCTAGCTTCGTTATCTATTGTATCTACGTTAGTAGTTGTGTGCCTTATGCACTACTTATTTATTCTGAAACACCCCACTGACTTTGGAACCCCCAGCCTCCACTCATCTGCTTGGTTTCTTCTGAAATGATGTCAGAAACCAACCAGCCAGTGTTGACAATATTGAGCTCGATAGATCAAGGGTCTGATTTGGTACACGGCAGCTTCCTGTTGATTTGTCCCTGCCTTTGCACCAAGAAACATGGCACTCTAGGTAGCTTACAGTCATAAATAAAACAATTAATTAATTGATCAAAACAATAAAATCACTATTATCGATTAAAATAATAAAAGTTCCTATGACCATGGGGATAGCTATTGTTTTGTACAGCATCCTTGCAGCAAACCAGTTTCTGAACCGTTCACAAGCGTTTCTGTCTCTCTGTGCCCTGTAGGAAGAAGGGGAATTCATTGTGGAGGGCTTGCTTAACATCTCCTGGGGGTTGCGCCGGCCGATCCGCTTGCAGATGCAGGACGACAACCAGCGCATCCGCCCCCCGCCTTCCTCCTCCTCCTGGCACTCTGGCTGCAACCTGGGAGCACACGGGTCAGTACAAAATCCAGTACTGTGGCTCAGTCCAGACAACACGTTAGTCAACACCGTGTGGAAACTCCACTCAACAGTTGAATTTCTAGGGGGAACGCCCCACACAACATGTTCCAACTCCACCGTTGTGTGACTGGGCTACCGTGTAGTTGGGTAAAATCCATCGCAAAGTTTGATTGACGGTTCCTCCACCCTCTCTCCTCCCCTGGTCCTCCCGATGGTATCCCATCAGCCATTGCTGCAAAGAAAGCAATCCTGGCGGCTCTCCTAGAGCAGCACTCGCTTTTTTCGCCGGTTTTGCCAGAGAACTCTGTAGCCAGAGGGAAAAGTCAACACAATGCAGCGGAAAACTCCATGGAGCCCCCCACATCGCACGCAACACAACGGTTGTGCAGGAACTCTCCTCTGCACAGCCTGGATAGTCTGCGTCAGGTGTTTTCCAAAAAACCTCCACCGTTGCATGTTTTCCTGCCAGACGACACATTTCTCAATGATGGCGTAACAACTCCACCGTGGAGTTCTAAAACCACCGTTGAGACATGTGTTGTCCGAACGGAGCCTGTGTGTCTATTTGCCATAGCCTGGGCCCTTGCAGAGGCTGACTGCATATTGCGTGCAGACGGGTGACACCCAGCACCAGTGGCCTTTTCGTTAAAGGAAAAGAAGCCAGGGGGGGGGGGAGGGCAGCGGTTCTCTGCTCCGAGACCCGTCTCCATCGGCTTTTCTCTGGGGTGTTCCAGTTGGGTGTTTGCAAGGGGAAATGCGCATCTGGACCCTGTGTGGTGGTGGGGAAGCAACGTTTGAGGGGGCACACAATTTGGAGTGGAAAAAGAGCAGGCAGGGGAAGGGTTCAACATCCCCCCTCGCCCCCCGCTTTTCACTTGCGATCACTTTTTCCTGAAGCTGTTTTTCTGCTAATACGTGGGGTGTTGAGCCCATTGAAGGCTGGTGGCTACAATGGCAACGGGGCAGTGAATCCGCTCCGGGTTTTAGTCAGAACCATTCAGAACTCTAATGGACCTTTAGAGTTCTGATTGAAACCCGGAGCGGATTCACCGCCCCGTTGCCATTGGGGCCACCAACCTCCCCTTGTTGAATCTCTTTCAGCCCAAGGGCCCAATGGAGAAGCTTGACTGAGTGGGTGCGACCATTCCATGGGTAGGCCTGTGTGTGCAACACGAAGACAAGGCCCAAATGGGTTCTCATCAAGGGTAGGACTGGAACCCAGCTCCAGCTCTCTCATAGAACCAAGTCTAATTCTAACGACATTATTCTTATTATTATTAGCATTTCTATGCCAGCTGAAGCTCTCTGGGCAGTTTACGTAAGATTAAAACATTTAAAAATAATATATACAGAAATTAAAACTACAAAAAACATACAATATACACATGAATTTAAAACCACAATAATAACTTTAAAAGCTACAAGCCTAAAAAACAAAATAGACCCTGGCTCATCTGATATTGCTAAATGCCTGAGAGAAGAGGAAAGTCTTGACCTGGTGCCGAAAAGATAACAATGTTGGTGCCAGGCTGGCCTCATCAGGGAGATCGTTCCACAATTGGGTGGGGGGGCCACCACAGAGAAGGCCCTCTCCCTTGTTGCTGACCCTCTGCGGGACATTCCTCCGTACAGAGAGCAGCAGCAAGGGCTGATTTGCCACTTCCGTTAGTGGAGGGGCTGAAAACCCACCAAATCTGCAGTTGTAATGAATAACTGGCGTGGTTACAGATCGTTTTTCTTGTTCAAGAACGTTAAAATACAGCCACTGTTTTTGGTTTAAATATTCCTGTCTGCCCACCAATCGTCCCTGAGTTGAAGAAGGAAGATGGGTGAAGGAAGATTGCACCAGCTTGTGTAGAAACAGTGGATTGGGGTGAGGACTAAATGATGTGTGGGACAGGGAACTTTGTAAAAGTAAAACGGGGGGCACAGGCCCGATTCAAGGTGCTGGTTTTAACCTATAAAGCCTTACACGGCTTGGGACCACAATAACTGACGGAACGCCTCTCCCGGCATGAACCTACCCAAACACTACGATCCACATCTAAGGTCCTCCTCCGAGTGCCTACTCCGAGGGAAGCTCGAGGGTCGGCAACAAGGGAGAGGGCCTTCTCTGTGGTGGCCCCCCCCCCCAATTGTGGAACGATCTCCCCGATGAGGCCAGCCTGGCACCAACATTGTTATCTTTTCGGCACCAGGTCAAGACTTTCCTCTTCTCTCAGGCATTTAGCAATATCAGATGAGCCAGGGTCTATTTTGTTTTTTAGGCTTGTAGCTTTTAAAGTTATTATTGTGGTTTTAAATTCATGTGTATATTGTATGTTTTTTGTAGTTTTAATTTCTGTATATATTATTTTTAAATGTTTTAATCTTACGTAAACTGCCCAGAGAGCTTCAGCTGGCATAGAAATGCTAATAATAATAAGAATAATGTCGTTAGAATTAGACTTGGTTCTGCGAGAGAGCTGGAGCTGGGTTCCAGTCCTATCCTTGATGAGAACCCATTTGGGCCTTGTCCCAATTATGATTTTTAATGGGAGTGGAGCAAGCCAGAGTTTCACCCTCCTCTTGTTCTTCTCCTCTTTCCCCCGCTCTCCTTGGGTAGAAAATAATGTACAGACAGATGCAAGAACAGGGCCACCGGTAGCTACAATTTCCTAGGTAAAAGTTTCAGCTTGGGCATCATAGAATATGCAGACCAGGCAGTCCTTGGCTCTATCCTTTCTGCTTGTGGAGTACTATAATCTAAATGATCACCGGTTGCAGGATGAATAAGAGTTTCCTAAGGAAAAAACATACAGTAAGGGTGGCATTAAAGCTTCTCTGAAAAGGAGAAGGCCGGTTTGTGTACGCTCAGTCGATTCTGATCTTCCCGGAGTTTGTTGCTTGCTTGCTGCTGCTAATGTGGCACCGATCCGTTCTGCTACACATTACGCAAAACGCAGCGGTATCAAGTCAGGGCGGGGGTGGTTGTGTTTTTGAACCCCCCCCCCCCCATTTAAATAAAACTCCTGGTTTGTAGAAAATTAGCACCTCTTTGAGAAAGATCAGCGCAGATCTCTCTTCATGCCAGGGATGGGCAACTTGCAGCCCTGTAGATGTTTTGGCCTACAACTCCCATCAGCCCTAGCCGGCACAGTCAATGGTGAGGCATGATGGGAGTTGCAGGACAAAACATCTGGAAGGCCAAATGTTGCCCAGTCCTGCTTTATGTGCTAGTCCTCCCTCCCTGCCCGGCTTTGAATAGATATGTTCAATAATGAATAGCAATTCCATAATCTATACTAGTTTCAAATGCTGTCTTAAAGCTTTTGACGTTCGCTGGAAAGGGAGACCTGAAAACGCGAAGATGGCCTTTCCTTGGCTGTCAGCAAGTTAGTAACTTTGCTTTACTGCCTTGCAAGTTCTCATGTTTCTGTATCTCAATAAGGAAGCTCCGTTGAGATTTTTTTATAATTTGCAAAGCTATTTAATCTTAATTGATCACTTGGAAGGCAAAAGACTGATTAGCTAATAAAGTTCTTTAATCGGGGGCAGGCAGACCTAAAAACAGGCTCTTGTTGCGATCTGAGCTTTCAGAAGACTTGGAAAATTCCCGCAGATCCTTTTCTAAGCCCCGAATTCTCCTTCTTTCTCTGTCTCACGCTTAGGTCTGTCATGAAACCCACGACCTTACCGGACATTCAGGTCACGGACACAGAGCCCCCGTCAGACGGCGATGGGACTGATGGGGGGATTGGTAAGGCAGGGGCAGTAAGAGGCGTATGGGGGGGAGGGCAGGATTTCTTGCTGGTCCTCAAAAGTTGAGAATTTGCAACTGGGGGCTTTCCTTGCATTATTTCTGTAGCATTGAACATCACCCTCTCATCATCTGTGGTAGCATGTGCAATAATCTAACAATGGAAATGTCATAATTCAGATTCCAAAAGGCTCAGCTGTGCTTCTGAGAGTTAAACCTGGGCTAAAATTCTCATTATTCTGTAGCAAACGTTTGCCCCCTAAAAAACAGGACTGGGGGCAGGGCTAGGCACAGAAAGGGTGTCTGGGTGGTCTCCATTGCATTCTATGAGACATAGTGGGCTGCTTACACCAGGCATTTTGATGGCCAGGATGACCCAGTGGCACCCCATAGAAGGGAATGAGTCATAGAATCATGGAATAGTAGAGTTGGAAGGGGCCTCTAAGGCCATTGAGTCCAACCCCCTGCTCAATGCAGGAATCCACCTCAAAGCATCCCTGACAGATGGTTGTCCAGCTGCCTCTTGAATGCTTCTAGTGTGGGAGAGCCCACCACCTCCCTAGGTCATTGGTTCCATTGTTATGCCGCTCTAACAGTCAGGAAGTTTTTCCTGATGTCCAGCCGGAATCTGGCTTCCTGTCACTTGAGCCCATTATATCCACGTCCTGCACTCTGGGATGATCGAAAAGAGATCCTGGCCCTTCTCTGTGGGAAAACCTTTCGAGTGTTTGAAGAGTGCTATCGTGGTTCCCCAAAAGGCCCCTGGGTTGGGGGATTTTACCAGCACTCAGGCAGGGAGGGAGGGAGGCATGTCTGGGTGCACATTTTGTAGGTTTAAAGCCTCCTGCAACTTTTGCACGGTGCAGAAGTCGCCTTCCGAGCAGTTAGAGCGGTTTCTTTTCTCCCTTTCTCGGAGTCTTGGATCCTGGGCATCAGCCATTGGAACTGAGAGCCAAACGGCATGTTTTGCTCAGTGCGTAGCGTGCGGCTACATCGCTGCCTTTTCCTTAATTAATTACAGAGTTCTTGATGGGGTGCGGAGGTGGCTATTGGGGCTACCCTGTCCCTGGAGGGGCTGTTTCTGTTGTGCTTGGGGCTGGCTGGAGGCCTGCGCTTGGCTACTGCAGGGAATAAAAGGCCGGACGGGATGGGGGTTTTGAGGAGTTCACGTGAGCAGCATGAGAAACACCCTCCCATGTAACCCCCCCCTCCCAGCAGACTGTGGGCCGTGGTATGGAGGATTGAGCTCTGTTCCCCTTTCCCATGGGCAACGGAGCCCTCCTCTCTTTAAAAAGGGCACAACGGACGTTATTGTGAAGCGGGGTTGCCATGGAGAAATCAACACTTCCACAATGAGCTTACTCTCTCCCCAGCCCTGTGTGAGTGGCGGTCGGCCTTCCTGTTTAAGAAAGCAGAAAGCAACTGGCCGGAGCTGGGGCGTACGGCAGCCCGAGGCGCGATCTGCACTTGCTTTTAAAAGCAACGAGGAAGCAAACCAATCCGCCCTCCCAGATCGAAGTCGCCGTCCCGCAGTGCAAGAAGCACAGCGCGAGGAAGGCAGTGGGTGTTTTCAGGCGACCAAACGTTTGAAGTGCTAGGTGTGAGCTTTTGAGTCACACAGGACTTCTCATCAGGCTGACTCTTCGGGGGTGGGGGGGTGGGGGAAAGGTGTGCGCGTAAGCACAGTGTTGTTCTGGCCGGGCCATCATAGACCCATGTTTGTCATTTGTACGCTAAAGACAGTATTCTAGGCGTGTTTACCCTGCCAGGGATTAGCACCGGGGCAAATTAAGAAGAATTGCTGGTCTTTAAAAGTGCACTCGTGGAAATTCCGGCATTTGTGTGAAAACAACAGGCCTCCTGCTGCCCAGTGATATAGGTCTCCAACTTCCTCCTCTTAATATATTTAATAATAATAATAATAATAATAATAATAATATATTTATTTATTTCTTACCCGCCTCTCCCTCCGGATCGAGGCGGGGAACAACATCAAACATAAAATACACAAAACTGATTAAAAGCACATAAAACCAATGCATCATTAAAATACCAATAACATACCAATAAAAATACTACAAAATATTGTTCCCTCAACAATGTTCAGTATTGCCCCTTGCTTTAAGTGCCAGGTGTGGTGATGGAGCTCCACAAACGATGAATAAATCAAGCTCCCAAAGCGACGTAGATTGCAGCTATCTTAACCACCTCCTGATCGTTGCCTATGACTTCCTTTCCCCACATCCTCTTCTTGTTGACTTTGCCTCCTCCTCCACACAGTCTCAAAACTGCAAACTGCCACCTCCTCCTCCAGGCAGATGGGGGGGGAGGGGCTGTTTTTAGCTGTCGCCAAATCATCAAATGCAAACGGCAGAAATTATGCATCCCAGCCATAAATTACACGTCCTCTAAACACCGAGAGAGCGGCAAGGATTAAGTATAATGTCTTTCTGTTGCAAACTGTGTGTGCCTGTGAGGATGCATGCATGTGTGTCATTGTATTTAAAACTCCCCTCCCCCCCTTTTCTCCCTACTTTTTGCCATTTGGTGAAAAAGGACCTGCTTTCCAACCTTTTTTTTTTTTTTTGGAATTTGAATGTGCATCGGAAAGGCAGTGCTGTCTAAACATGCATAGGATTGTTCCCTCCTGGAGTTCCTTGGGAGGAAATGGCTTAGTCCTTTTTTGTTTCTTGAGGCTGCCTTGAAAGGTTTCAGGTCTGTGAGGCCTTGTCTGCAGGAAGTGAGGCTGTGGGGTGTATGTGAAGCGGGTCAGTGGCAGGGCGGTTGAGGCTGCCTCAGGTAGGCCAGATGAGAGGAGAAAGGATGCACTTTGGAGTTGCCTAGCAACTATCTGGTGTGATCTTTCTGTGCTTCCTTCTCTCCTTTCCATCAGGAAATTGGCTGTTAGACCTGAGTTAAAATCCCCACTTGGCGGTGAAGCGGGTTGAGTGGCGCTGGGCCAGTCAGCTTCCTCTAGCCTCACACACCTCACAGGGTTGTTGTGAGCATAAAAGGGGATAACATGCCTTCTCGGCTCTCACTCTACTATCCTGACCTCTCTGGAGGATGGATACAAATGTGATAATTTTTTAAATGTATACTGCCATAGGCGTGCACAGAACATTTCATTAGGGTGTACACCCTTAAAGGCCCCAATTGGAGCAGAGGAGGGGAAAGCATGATTTCTCTCCCCCTGCCCCACCCACTCCAATCAGGACCTTAAGTGTGCCCAGGGGAATTACACACTTTCCGGAGGTTCCAGAAAGCACTGTCCTGTCCTTAAAGACCTCAGTTTGAGCAGTGGGGGGCACATGGAGAAGTGGAGGCAGCCCCAGAAACATTAGGGTGTGCCTGGGCAAACCAGGCACACCCTGTGCACACACCTATGTATACTGCTTAATATAATAAAATCTCTTAAGTGGTAAAAAAAACAGCGGGTGGTTGTATGACAGGGTGGGAGCTTCCCCATGCCACCTTAGATCAGTGGAGGCTGGTGGCTCCAATATTGGGAGAGTGATGAATCTGCTCCGGGTTTCAGTCAGAACCGATCCGTTCCACACCTTGGAGAACTCCTTTAGAGTTCTGGCTGAAACCTGGAGCGGATTCACTGCTCCACTGAAATCGGAGCCACCAGCTTCCACTGCCTTAGACTTCACGCCCTAACCAGGAGTGTCCATACCCAAGTAGAAAACACAGCTGAGACGGGACAACCCCCCCCCCCCCCGAGCATGGCTTTCAAAGGGTCATGTACGCAACGGATCATGCACATTGGAGCTGCCCATCAACATCACTGAACGGATGCATGAGAGTTTTTTTCTGCCTCCGTACTGTGGGCGAACCATGGTCATAGGGGGTGCTGACAACCCCAGGGATTGAGGGCGACACCCCTCGAGACCCACCTTGATCTCAATTCATGATGTGCCCCATGTTGAATGTTGTTTTCGTTGCTTTTTAAACGTTCAACCTGGCTTATTTTGGGTCTGAAATAGGAGCAGAGGCCAGGGGGGCTGGCACATGGTGTGATCCAAAATTGAAATATGAGTTTAAGGAGCCCATTAAAAATGGATTAGGAGAGATTTCATTATATTCTGGGTCCATGCCAGGCATCTTGCTGGAGCACTGCAGAAGTGGTTTGCGTCCCCTGCCCCTCCTGGTCCAAATTCTAATTTAAAGGAACAGGGCCCTAAGAAAAACCCATTAAGTGGTCACCTTCTTTGGTCTGGCATGTTATGGGTAGTTCAGCTGATACAGAGGGTTGCACTATTTTCGGTGAAAGCTACTAGGTGTAGTGCAAAGTTCTTAGATACTATTGGTGTATAGTGTTATAAAGATTCAGAGATATTAATGCAATGTGATTGATAGGTTATTAAAGGTTTCTGTATGTTTGCTTACTATCATTTCAGTTAAGGATGTTAGGTATATTATTATTATTATTATTATTATTATTATTATTATTATTTACATTTATATACCGCCCCACAGCCAAAGCTCTCTGGGCAGTTTACAAAAAATAAAAGATTGAACATTAAAAAGTCGATATACAAAATTTAAAACCATAGAACATAAACACAACTAATATTTAAAACATTTTAAACTTTAAGCCTGGCTAGAAATTCAGTTACAAACCTCAACTTAAGCTGTTAAAATCCCTGGGAGAAAATAAAAGTTTTGACCTGGTGCTGAAAAGGTAACAGTGTTGGCGCCAGGGCGGGCCTCGTCGGGGAGATCGATCCATAATTGGGGGGCCACCACAGAGAAGGCCCTCTCCCTTGTTGCCGTCCTCTGAGCTTCCCTCGGAGTAGGCACCCAGCTACAGGCTTGGAAAATAGGCCACCAACGGGTAATGACCCCCAAGTAGCCCCATCGCTGCAATTTCAGTATCTGTAGAGATGGCGTGGCAAAAAATAAATAAAAGCTATACTAGGTGTATAAAGACACTTCGGCCAGATGCATGAAATATCACAACCGTTGGGGAACTTCCAAATGACCCTAGAAATCTGTAACGTGTTACGACAGTTTCCAGGGCACCGTGGTTACTAGAGAAATCTGAAAAATGGCACAGCCTTGACTTCCAGTCATCAAATTGTAGGGCATGAACTTCATCTCACAATAGTGGCAACATCCCAGCGGACAGCAAGCGAAACCACCAACGGAACGGAATGTCGGTTGCAGGAATGCCTCGGCTCTGTCTTTTCCAACAGCCTCCGCTGGCGTGGAGGTGCTTGTTGTCCTTTGGGAGACGTCTAGTGGCAACTTGGAATATGACCTGTGTTTGCAGTAGGGTGCCTTTACACCTTTAGATGGAAAAAGGTCCTGCAACGTCCAGCATTCTAGGAGTTGTGGGACTTTTCTCTCTCTAACTGTGCATAAGATTGTACCCTTATTTCCACAAAGCAGCATAACTGTACTCATTCCTCATTTATTCCCTTTTCATGTTGCTGTTCTTCATGATCTCCCGCATACCACCTATGTTTAAAACTCATGGCAGCATTTGACACCCAAGTCTGCCATCACAGAAAACACAAAGCTACTCTGAGTGGGTCTGTTGTTTGCTTGTTGCACAGACATACACCACATAGGAGGAAGAGTCCATGCAGATTATGAGCTGGTGGCACCTCTATGTTTATTTTATTTATTTATTGCATGCATACCCTGCCTTTTTTCCTACAAGGAATCCAAGGTGACGTACATAATCCTCCTTTTCTCCATTTTATCCTCACAACAACAACCCTGTGAGGTTGGTTGGGCTGAGAGTCTGTGACTGGCTCAAAGCCACGCAGTGAGCTTCCGTGGCTCAGTGGGGACTAGAACCCGGATCTCCTGACTCCCGGTCCAACACTCTAACCACTACACCATATTTCTTCTCGTGTCAAAGTGCTTCTTTTCAGTGGAGAGATTTGCAAGCTGGTCTTCACTGCTTCTCTTCCTAGAAAGAAGAGGTTATTTGGCCCCCGATTCTGAACGTCCTGCTTGTGGGTTTCCTAGAAACGTTTGACTGCCCACTGTTGGAAACAAGATGCTAGGTTGGATGAACCTTTGGTTGATCCAGTAGGGTTCTTATTATGTCAGCGAATGAAGAAAGGCATTGTGAGCAAGCATAGAGCAGTGGTGTGTGAGTTGCTGACCACGGATGTGGTATCTCTTTAGAAAACGTTTGCCCGCCGGTATTTTTAATCTTTTTGTACGTTCAGTTCATTTTAACTTCTCCACTCCAGATGAAAAAGATCTCAAAGCCCAGCAAGAAGATGTGCCTCAGCTGATGCGGACACGGAGTGATGTTGGGGTGCGCCGCAGAGGAAACCTGCGCACTCCGAGCGAACAGCGGCGGATCAAGCGTCACCGCTTCTCCATCAACGGCCATTTCTACAACCACAAAGTGAGCCTCCCTTCCCCAGATAAGTGACATAGATCAGGAGAGTTCAGTTTGCAGTTTTGCATAAAATGACAGAACATGGAAGAGGAGGGTATGAATCTGGTAATTAAAAGGCTCCATAGCAATTGTTACAAGACGTAATTACCCCTTTCCCAGTTAATTTTGAAGTTTTTTTTTTTAAAAAAAAATGTCTACAGATCTGTCGCTGGTTCATTCAAGAACCATTCTTTTCTTACCCCGTTTTTTTAATTTCTACAGAATTTCACACAATCGCTTTTTCTGATCAGGCATTGACCTGGTTCGCCACGACATGCCAATTCATGATGGGTTGTCGCTTTTGTTTGTTTCAGGATGGCGTCTTATGACGTGTGAACCTGGCATTGCGGCTCAGGTTTGGCTTGCTGGAAAGGGCGGCAGTATAGTTGAGTGAAAAACCCAGTAGCTGCCTCCCGCCTCCCTCTTCCGACATACGACACATGCCAGTTTACTCTTCTATCTAGTCACCTTTCTAAACAGGGATACCTTTTCCCCCCACCTTCGGAGAGATTTGTATGAATTTAACGTTTTTCTTTCCACGTCAGGGAGATGCATGCATATTTAATATGATTTATTTTCACCTCCGTGAAGATTTATACAATTCCTCCCCCCCCCAGTGAAAAAAATAGTGTTAAATATGTGCAAGTCTCCTCAAAGGTTTAAAAACTATTCTACAAAAAAACGCTCTACACCAATGAGCAGTTGTGCTCATTTGTGAAGTAGGCTGCTGAGGTTGTGCTGCAAAGACTCATGGGATACATGCCTGGCCTAATCCACACCAAGCAGGATATAGTACTATGAAAGCAGTATAAAAGCGGTATATGGCATGTGTCTGATGGGCCCCAACAATTGTCAGTGCTCCTCAATACCGCTATAAAGCAGTCGTGTGGCTCCTGCCTCTTAGATACCGCTTTTGTAGTGCAATATTCTGTTTAGTGTAGATTAGGCCCTGGAGTGGGCAGGAGGATTACAGGGGAAACAAACCATGGCAAACCTCAGAGCACCTGATTGTCAGAAGTGACGTGGGTTAGCGATCGAACAACCCACCCACCGTGGCTTATTTTCAGCGTGGCTTGTCGTGATGTGTGAAACCACCTGTGGCATTTTTTACCCTCCCAACGTACGACTTGCATTTTTCTCTGGTGCCGTCAGAATTTCAGTCTTTTGCGTGTGTGGTATCACCAAGTCATCCTGTGTCCTGATGCCTTTCTGTGCCTTTCCCCAGACATCTGTGTTCACGCCAGCGTACGGCTCCGTCACAAACGTCCGAATCAACAGCACGGTGACGACTCCTCAAGTTCTGAAGCTGCTGCTCAACAAGTTTAAGGCAGGTTTTGCTCCACCTTCTTGCTGCCGATTTCTGCTTTGGGCAACGCCAGAACCGTCCCGAGTCTCTCTGACGCCTGAGGTGGAAAATCCAAACGGTCCCTTCCCTCTCCAAATGATATCTCCCCCACTCGTGCTGTCCTGCAGTTCCTGCTCACCTGAACAGAAGGACGTGCCGGGGCATCGTGCCCCATAGGTTGCATCACTGGGCCTCCTGCTCGGCTGGAAATCTGCTGCCTGAGACAGCTGCCTCCTCTTGCCTCGTGGCTGGGCTGGCTCAGGCCTTTCGGTTTCACAAGGCAATAAAAATAACAGAAGTGTCCCCAAATTCCAGCCTTGCCTGGCATGTTTTGTAGAAGAAGCTCTTTTGGAGGGGTTCTAGATAAATTGTGTGTGTGTGTAAGTTACCTTTTTGATGCTTGTTTTCTGTTTTCAGATTGAAAACTCTGCAGAAGAATTTGCCTTGTACATCGTTCACACCAGTGGAGGTGAGCCGGCCGGGAGGGTGTTCCTCAGCTTTCGCCAACCTGGCGTCCTACAGATGGGTTGGAGTGGAATTCCCAGAATTCCCAGCCCCCATGGCCAACGGCGTCCTCCAAGTGGGTCGGACTGGAATTCTGGGAGTTCCAATCCAACCCATCTGGAGGGTGCCAGGTTGGTGAAGCCTGGTGTCCTTGCTTGAATGGGAGCTACAGTCTTGGAGCCGTGAGCCACGAAGTCCATGGTTCAGACCCCACCTGGGCCATAGACCTTCTCCGTGGCCTTATGTCCATCTGCTTTTAAGGTCCCCGCAATTTCGATTGTGGATGGCCGTGTGGCCTTGTAGGGTCAAGCCCTGCTCTTTGAGAGACAATCCAAAGCCACTCTGGACACGTGGAATGGGTAGCCTGGCCCTCTGAACCCCGGCTGCGGGCGAGAATGCCCCCAGGATGCAAAACATGATCAACCCCCCTTTTTCAGGACTGCATTAAAATAAATGGCTGACACCATGTCTGGTGGGGCGGCGTGGGGGCAGAACCTCTTCTAGCCCGAGGGCCGAATTCCATTTTGGAGATGCTCTTGGAGAAGTTCCCATGGTGGGCGAAGGTGAAAGGAAATATCCAAAGGACTAAAATATTGTAGCTTAAAGCCAGTAACTAACCCTTAGAAGAGCCATTTCAGTCTCCCAGAATTGTGGAAAACACTGCAGAACAGCTGGGAGAAGGGGTGTGGCTGTCTGGGGAACCTTGGGCGGTCTGATTGGGACCCCAAGTGAGCTGGATTTGGCCCCTGAGATGGAGGTTCCCCACCCCCACCCTTGCCGTACAGCTTTCAGGAGGTTTTTGCTGAGCTTTGCTGCTGTTGCTGCTCCAAATTCTCCCTGCTTCCCAGTAGGGCTGTGCACAGCCCCCCGATTCACCTTGGGGCCTGTTTTGGAGCCCTCAAACCAGCCTCGATTCGCCTCAGGTTGCTTCGGGGGTTGCCCGCCTTGCTTCAGGGCTGAAGCCGAGGTAAGATTCGGGTCTCCCAAGCAGCCGGCACCCAAGAAAGCCAGTAGCAAGGCTGGAGTCCCTCCCTTGCCCCCCCAACCTAGAGCTGGGACTTACCTGCCACCGCATTGCCACTGCCCGCCAAATCTCTGTCCGCTGCATTGCCACTGCCATCGCCGCCTGCCGCCTTTGCTGCCCGCCGCCACTGCACCATTGCTGCCTGCCGCCACATCGCCCGTGCTCCTTAGAACGAGGGAGGGAGGGAGGGAGGGCCCAGCACCACTCTGAAGTGGCCCGTGGCACCCTTTACGGCCCCCATAGTTTGTGGCCATAGATGTACTACAAAGACCATGTGATACCGCGGCCTGATTCTACAGAGCGCGGGCGATGCGGCGGCAGGTGATGATGGCGGTAGCAGCAATGCAGCAGGCGGCAATGGCAGTTGGCAGAGGGAGGGCCCAGCGCCACTCCGATGTGGCCCGAGGCATCCCGAAGCTTCGGTACCGTTCGGCTTTGGGGCGCCTCGGGCTGACCCCAAACCCACTCGGAACTGAGGCAAAGCTGGCCGAATCAGCCTGCCTCGGTTTCGGGGGTTTGGCCTGAGGCGGTGCACAACCCTACTTTCCTCTGTGTAGGAGGGTAGGGGCTGGATTTAAGGGTCCCCGATCATTGCCTTCTCTGAACCCCCATTCCCTCGTCCTTGCTCCCTGTCCCATGCAGAAAAACAGAAACTAAAGGCTACCGATTACCCACTGATTGCCCGGATCCTGCAGGGGCCGTGTGAACAGGTCTCCAAGGTTTTCCTGATGGAGAAGGACCAGGTGGAAGAAATCACCTATGATGTGAGTCATTTTGCAGCCGTGTCCCATTTTAGTTCACAGCAGATGGACCGACCTGGGAGGGCCCCAACGGAACCCGCTTTCAAAGTTGGAGCTGTGCCTGCCCACATATATGCACACTCTTATTCTTGCAAGCCAGCCTTGAGCAGAGGAAATTGAGAAGTGAGTCACAGCAGCAGGGAGATGATGGCCTCGTATTGAGGCCCCCCCTCCCCAAATTCAGGTAAACCCTCTCTGGATTTGAGCACCATACAGCAAAGGAGCATTACTTCCGCATTCATGTATTCCAAGCGCCTGCCCAGCCAGCCTTTGCATAGGTCTGTTTAGTATCTTGCTCACAGGGCAGAAGAAAACAAACTTTTGTGTTTCGTACATCACCAGGTGCTCCAGCCTTCCCCAACTTGATGCCCTCCAGATGTGTTGGAATTAGGTGAGTTGCAGTTCATCACATCTGGAGAGCACCAGGTGACTCAGGCTGCCAGATATGCTCCAGAAATACTTCGGAAGCAAGAGGAGAAGGGATGGGACGCATCGAACCGCTGCCATCTGGTGGGTGGATTGATAGCATTGCAAGCAGATTCCTCTTCTCCACCGTTTGGTTTGGCCCTGCCAATGGAGAACCCACAGGAGCAGTCAGAAGCGACAGGCAAGAGCGCATGCAGTTGATTTCTAGGCTGCCTTTTGGCCAAAACGGCCTCCAAAGTAATCCCCAAAAGAATATAAATGCAGCATTTAAACAATACAGTAAAAATGCAAGTTTACAGCAGCAATTTCACAATGGCTATTCAACACTAAAAAGCCTAAAGCCCAAACGTGTCCAGAAGCAAAATCCATTTGTATGTATGCAGCACCTGGTGAAATTCCCTCTTCATTCCAACAGTTAAAGCTGCAGGAGCCCTGTCTAGCATGAAAAAATACAAAAGAGGGCAGGGCTCCTGCAGCTTTAGCTGTTGTGATGAAGAGGGAATTCCACCAGGTGCTGCAGGCATACAAAAGACAACTGTTGAAATTCCCTTTTCTATACAACTGTTAAAGATACAGGAGCCCTGTCCTCCTTTCCGTATGGTTACCCTAGCTTTGTCTCTTCTTTTTGCTTCTCTTTGGGTTTTGCTGCTGCTTTATTCCCCCCCCCCCCCCCCCCCCCGTTGGCTTAGTCACAACCTCAGACACTGAGGCTCCTTGCTCAAACCTCAGAGTACCGGCTGATGTAAAGGCCCGCTTCAGACAGGCTCAAATCCACACGCAAGTGCTTCAAACAGGAGATAAAGAGCATAGTTTAATAGCACTTAAAGAGAAAATGAGTTGCCTCTTGTTCCACCACTGGTTTTACCTACTTCCTGTGTCGCATAAATGGAAGCAGAAGGTGCAACTTGAAATTCAGGAACACTCCAGGGCCTCTGAGTGTTTCCTGAGTTCTCTGACTGCAGCCATTCCTAGGATTATGCAAGGCTTGTGGGGACTGCATGTTCACGAACTTCCTGTTCCTCTGTTCTTTTTCCTTCTCCGCGCAGGTTGCTCAGTACATCAAATTTGAAATGCCTGTCCTGAAAAGCTTCATCCAGAAACTCAAGGAGGAGGAAGACCGTGAAGTGAAGAAACTAAAGCGCAAGTAAGTTTTTCCTTCCCTAGCAGGTAGCGAAAAGAGGTTTCTAGTTTTCAAGGCTAGGCATTACACCCGGTGCTGCTCCTGTCTTTATGGATCTCGAGGTGTTTTTGTGAGTAATGCAGAAAGTGCTGCTTAATGCTGTTGACTGTGGCATGTAAGCGCAGAATTCACTGATACTCTTCCCCAAGGAATCATAGAATAGTAGAGTTGGAAAGGGCTTATAAAGCCATCGAGTCCAACCCCCTGCTCAGTGCAGGAATCAGGAATCCACCTTAAAGCATCCCTGGCAGATGGCTGTCCAGCTGCCTCTTGAAGGCCTCTAGAGTGGGAGAGCCCGCCACCTCCCTAGGTCGTTGGTTCCATTGTCGTCCTGCTCTAACAGTCAGGAAGTTTTTCCCGATGTCCAGCTGGAATCCGGCTTCCTGTAACTTGAGCCCATTATTCTGCGTCCTGCACTCTGGGTTGATCGAGAAGAGATCCTGGCTCTCCTCCATGTGACAACCTTTCAAGTATTTGAAGAGGAAATGTGAATCGAATTGCAGGCTTAGCTTCGTTTTCACGCTATCCATGAAGCGGCTGAGAAAGCACAGGAACTTGGTTTTCCCCAGTCAAAGGGGGCAGAGAGTGCCGGGAATGTCTGACATGGCCACGTGGTTTTTTAAGGCAGCCCCTGCCACGGAAATCCTTGTTCCTGGGTGAAGCCACGCTGTGAACGGCTACAGATGTCTGCAGCAGTTCCTCTCCACACGAGGAATTTATTTATTTATTGAAAACAAAGAATATACCACTTACCATACTTTTAAAAAAAATATCTCTTAAGTGGTTTACAAATAGAATTCATTAAAATATATTAAAATAAAACCTTTGTTAAAACATTCCTGCATTGAGCAGGAGGTTGGACTCCATGGCCTTATAGGCCCCTTCCAACTCTACTATTCTATAATTCTATGATTAAGGCTAAGTACGCACAGTAATTAACAAACAGAATGGGCAGCCCGGCAGCACAATCCACCAAAGAAGGCCTGGGGGAGAGTCTTCCCTGGGTGTCTGAAGGATGCCGCAGTTGGTGCTTCCCAAAAACCAGGAAGGAGGGCATTCCCATGTGGTGGGTGCCACCACGGAGAAGGCCTGCTTCTGGGTTGCCGCAAGATGGCAATATGCAGGTTGCGGTACAACCAGCGAGTCCTCCGACGATTGGGAAATTCTCACAGGTCTGTATCGAAGCCGGTGATCCGCCAGGTGACACGGTCCTGAGCTGTTCAGGGCTTCATAAGCCGACAGCCAGACCTTGAACGTCGTTCGGTAGCTAACAGGTAGCCTGTGCAGCGGCTTCAACAACAGGGTAAGAGCGCACAGCCGGGCATCAGGATTGAGCTGCCGGCACCCAGAAAGATGATGAGCTGAGATCTGGCCACCAGAAGAGGAGGAGGTCATAAAAAGGGGGGGCAGAAGGAAGGGAGGGAGGAGGGATGTAATGAGCAAGAGGGAGACTGGGCTAGTGATGGTGGAGGGATTGCCAAGGGAGGGAGAGGGACAGAGGAGGCCTGAGAAGTCCCATGCCTGGGCAGTGTCAGGCTGAGGCTCCGAGTTACCAAGGCAGATGCAGGAAGGAAGCAAAGGGATGCTCCCCATATTACTGGGAAGGTCAGGAGGGGTCAGTCAATGGAACAGCCCTGCAAATGACTACGTACCAGAGAGCTCTGAAGCCCCCTCTTCAGGGAGAGGTCACCAGCGGTACTTGAATTGTTGACCTCCCCACTCCGCTATCGGGCCAAACAGCCCCCCTTTTCCATCTAGCGGCTGTACCTGTGGGATTCTTTTTCAGGTATTCGGTCCTGCGTGTGATGATTGAGCAACGGTTAGAAGAGATCGCTGAAGGCCCGGCCACGATGTAAGGCGTTTGCTTTCCCAGGACTGTGCCGGCGTCCAGAAGGGAGGGCCTCTTGAAGGATTCTTGTTTACAGGACAAATGTGCTGCCGCGAGCGAAGACGGCTCTTCCTCGCTGGAACTACTTGAACCCAGAACCAGCTTTGACCATGGCTTTTCCTTCCTCCCCAGTTACTGAGGGTGAACTCAGCGGAACCTTACTCTCTGGCAGGGGTGGTATACCTCAGAGTAGCAGTAGCTGGGGACCAACTGAGCGGCCATCACATCTCTGCCTTGCTCAGGACCTGCCAAAGGCACCTGGCTTGGCCTGTCTGGAGACAGGAATGTTGGGCTAGATAAAACTTCGGTTTGCGCCAGCAAGACGGTCCTCATTTTTTCAGGGATGCTGGTAAACTTGCTGGCTGGAATTTATTTCCAGTTTTTGGACGCTTCCATCTTTGCTTGCAACAAAATGGCCTAGTTCACTCATAAAGCTAACTCATGGTTTGGGTAACCCACGGTTAACCCACGATTTGTTGCCCTACCCAGGGTTTGTCTGGCAGACAATTGAACTGTGATTTGTATCCCAAATGCCTTTGCGGTACTGTACTACTGGCTTGTAGAATGGCTGGATTTTTTTTTTTAAAAAACTGCTCTTGCCGGCTGCCTCTAGCTTGGTGAAGCAGCCCATGAACAACCCATGGTTCTGGGTTTGCATGGAATGATAGATAACCCATGCTTTAAACAGCTCAGAATTCAGCACTCAACAAAAATCCATGGTTTCCCTTTCTTGGTTGTTTGTGGTTAACAAACTATGGTTTGTTAGCTTGGCCTCATTCACAGGTCATGACAATCCAGAATTCAACAATCCGAACCGTGGATTAGCGTCATGTACAAACCAGGCCATTTCGTTGGTTTGTCCTTCGAGCTGATTCACTGGCTTAGCAGGAACAGTCGTGGACCACAGGGATGTCTCACCCTTCCACCACTTTTGTGCCCTAGATAAAATATCACCATCCTCACTGGCAGGCCCAAGTCCGCACCCGGTTCTGGCCTGTGTGATCTTTCCCTCCCATTGCAGCAGCTGCTTGTCCCCATGGGGTTGTAGCCTGGCTTTGGCCATCGGCCGTCTCGTCTGCCTCTTGTTGAACGGGGGGCTTTGGCCCTCCCGTCCCTTCCCCTGTCCTCCTGTAGCAGTTGGTGATTCCTCTGAGGTTGCCCTGAGAAGAGAGATCCCATTTTGTCGACTGCCCGGGCAGCAAAGACACACTGAGGCAGGTGCCCAGGGTTTGGCCGACCTAAAGCTAAATCCCTTTGCTTGGAGCTTTCCCCAGGAAGTTCTTTTCGTTCTTCCTTTCCTCCCACAGGACTCTGAGGAGGGGGGGAGGAAGGGTGCCCTGTTTTTACCTTGGTCCAAGCGTGGAGGTTCCCGGCACTGGCTCATCTGGTGGAGTTTACAGATGGCCCAGGAAGTCAAAGGGCGGCTGCCGTGGGACGGCCTCAGGCCAGGGTGCTGGCAGCTGGGCTTGGGGATTTTTACTTCCTGCACCCCTAGGGCAGCCTACAGTCGGAGGGAGCGGCTGGCCTGATCTCAGCTGCTCTGCTTTTCAGAGGTCCGAAGGCTTTGCGGCGGCTTCTCAGCCCGTCAGGGGTCAAGTGGCCTCTCAGGACCCAAGAAGGTCCGAGCGGACTTTCGGTCACTGCTGCTCTGGCTGCCTCCCTCCCCCCCTGCCACAGACAGCACGCAGGCGCTGAACGGCAGGCTCCTTGCCAACGTGGTCAGTGTGGCACGGGCTGGGATGGGGGATGGCCCAGGGCCGCCATTTAGGAAGGGCAGGAGGAGAAGTCACATGGCAGGGTGGGGGAGCTCAGGCCATGGGTCCCAGTCTGTTTCTCTAGGGTGCCCTAGCTGGGCACGCCCCCCTTTCTTCCAATCGCCAATCCTTTGGTGGCTTCCCGACTTTTGCCCAGCATTTTCCCCACTCTAGTTTCTGGCATGAAGAGCTTTAAGTGAAAATTGGCCGGCGGAGGAAGCTGATAGCTCCAACGTCAGTGGAGCGGTGAATCCGCTCTGGGTTTCAAAGAGAACCAGTCAAAACCCTAAAGGAGCAGCAAACCAAAGCCAGGTTCATGCCGCACATGGTAGATGAGTGTGGGGTTAATCCTAGGCTCCTTGCGACCGTACTCTGCACCCCCCACACCTAATTCAACCCTGGGGAGCCTCTCAGTGGATAAAGCCAACGGAGGCTGGTGGCTCTGACGTCAGTGGGGCAGCGATTCTGTTCCTTTTAGAGTTCTGACTGGTTCTGACTGAAACCTGGAGCAAAATCACCGCCCAACTGTACCTTGGACAGCTCCTTTAGAGTTCTGACTGAAACCCAGAACAAATTCGACATCCCATGGACATCAGAACCACCAAGCTCCCCTATATACTGGCTTTTTTCTTTTTCTTTTTTCTGCATTTTGGCCCCTTTTACCTTCAGCCTGCTCACCCCTGGGATGCCAGAGGCACATATATGTATTTTTTGGCTTTTTTTAAAGGTCGGCTGACCAGAGCTAACCCTGCTGCTGTAAAGAAATATCGAAAGGTCAGTGACCGCAACACAGATGTCCTAAAGGTGGCATGTTTGCTTTGCAGTCGATTTGTGAATATGTCGCTTCCACTTAAATCTCTTCCTCCCACATCCCTGCACTGAAATCTGAAATGTGTCCCATCCCCCCACCCCGCCAATGAAATACTAACTAGGTAAGCACAATTCTTGAGAACCTTTCCAGGTTCTAGAGACGTGGAGGTGATACCCTGGGTCTTTGTAGCTGACTCCTGGAGATGCACACCTTTTGGGGCAGCTGGGAAAAGTCGGGAGTCTCCTCCACCTCTCCTACATTCGTTTAAAAGAGCCGGGAGATCGTTCTTCCATGCGATGCATAGAACAAAACCCAGACGGTCGCGTGGGAGAAATCAACTGTGAGAAAGGGCAGTGTGCAGCAGAGCAGCGGAAGGAGGGACGCTTAACCCTGTTTTGCCTCCCCGCTACTTTCTGCCTGTAGCTTCTATTCCTGAGCTGTTTTTTTCCTCCTGGAGAGAGAAATCCTGGACCCCCTCGGGAGATGAAGAAGAGTTTCAGTAGAGCTCAGCATCCTGCCTTCCAAGTGGCCTTCTCCCCCCTTGAGCGGTTTCCCCGCTAACAGAAGCGGGCGCGAGGGTTTTGTTGCACGGGCTGACGTGTCCGATGTTGTTCTGCTCTTCACTATCAGTCCCTCGGCCGCTTTTTTTTTTTTGAGAAAAGGAATGACGATGCAGATGCGTTTCTGTCTGAGGCTGCATCTGGAAGGATGGTTATCCCAGCGAGTTGGTCGTTAGGGCTGCGACCCAAAGCACATTTGACTTAGCAAGAAAAGTCTACGGGACTTTGTTCTGAGTAAACCCACTGAGGATTGCGCTGTACGTCTCCCTCTCTCGTGTCTAGCTTAACCCCATAACATCTCTTCCGTTCTAAATTGCACTAGATCGATTGTGGAGATTATATATATATATATATATATATATATATATATATTCCCTTTCCTATTCTTTTTAGTATTCTCTATATGCCAAATATCACATGCACAGGAAAGTAACAGCAATAATTTATGTGAATTGTTTTGAAAGATTTGAAAATGAACCAGCACAAAAACGCTCCAGCATCTTTCAACTTCCTTTGCGGGCCAAATAGCACAAACCTACTTGCGATTGTTGCCTGAATGTGTTTTAGTTCAAATGTATCTTTGATTCCATTCATGTTCTTGGTTCCTGTCTTTGCTTGGAGACTGCAAAGGTGGGGCAGCTTTTTTTAAAACTAGTTTATGGCCCTTTCCAGAAGACACCTTGAACCACGGTGGTTAAGGCTTTAGCCTTAACCACCATGTTTTAAAGTGTCTTCTGAACAGGGCCTATGTTGTCTGGCATTTGAAGAATTGTTGAGTTCTGAGCATGCTCAAAATCCTGTCATGCTAAGCCTGCAGTGGCCCCTTTCTCACCTGATTTTGCCATAATCAAGTGGTAAAACATGCATGCGTGAACCCAGGTCATTGTGTCTGGGGCGGCATTTTTCTCCCATTTATCACGGCATATTCACAAATGACGTTCTTTGCTGATGATAAGTGATGAGCCGGATTGTGTGAACCAAGCTGTAGCGTGAGTCTAGCCTTAAGGAAGAATATCCTGCCATGTACAACGTTGTAGGAAAGGTGATCACAGCTTTGCCAAGTGACCTTGGTTTGACATAGTGTGCTGGCTGACATGCAATGCACTTCAGTTGCACACCATAGTTACCTGAACAAGTGTTAAGCAATAATGTAGAAATGTACCTTTGAGGGGAAAGGTAATGTAGCATAGAGTTCGAGAGACTGAGCTGTGAACGGAGAGAGACGGGAGTTCAAATGTTACCCCCTGTTGTGAAACATGAAATGGCCTGAGGCACGCCCCTCTCGGCCTGAGCCCCACTCCTACACCATGGGGGGGTGATAATACCGGCCTACCTTGTAGAGTTGTCAGATTTACATGATACAGTTTGAGTATCTTAGGATCCCTCTGTGAATGCTACGTATTTTTATCCACTGGTGCTCATTCACACGTTCTAACCTGGCCTGTGACATGAGTCCTCTTAGGAGTGCCAAATATCTATGTTTGGTCATTGTCAGGCCAATTTTTCGGCCGCGTCCATGCTTTTGTCCTGTCTCATCGTTGCAAAATGCCACTCATGGAAACTCTCTTTCCTAGCTGCCCCTTATGAAGAGATAGGCTTCCAATTCTTGCCTTCCTACTGGCCGGACTATTGCTGGCTAGCTGTCTTCCGGAACTCCCAACTGGCTAGCTGGCTTCCTGCCAACAGACCTGACTGTAGTGTCCGTCACAGTGCAGAGGAAGCTGTTTTCCTGGATATGTCTTACCATAGCTTCTGCAAAGGAAGAAGGAATAGCAAGGGTTCACGCACACCCACACCCTGCTGTGCCAAGCGTTGCTTCGACGGGCTAGTTTATATGTAAAGTAGAAGCCAGTAGTGAAGCCTTTCCTGGAATGCTGCATTTCAGGCTGCAGGTGTGGGGAGTTTGACTCAAAAACACTCCCTGCATAGAAAAATAGCATGTCAGGGAAATGTCACCGCTTGGATGTGCCGCTGTGCGCGCGCACACACACTGAGTTTGCCAGGGGCCAGAGAATACAAGCTTGCAACACACCCGACACACACACACGCCATTAAGCCTCCAATGGTTCTGTCCAGGAAAATCTTTACTACTCTTACCCTGCTGAAAAGTATAAGTTGGCTTTCACTGCGTTGATCTAGCATTAGAGGAGGTTTCCTTCCCCTTTCAGATATTCCTCCACAAGGTTTTGTCATTCAGATAAGATCTACCTTGTTTTTTTTGGGAGGGGGAACGGCATATCAATTGCATCCTTCGTTTTGGACAGAATTGGTACCCATTTGATACATCAATGACAGGGGCTGCTGTCGTGGGGGTCGCTGGGAAACAATCTCTTTTTGGAACAGCTTCTATGAGGAGATTTCATCAGGCAAGAAGGCTTTGAGCTCCCGTAGCACGAAGCTGAAAGATGCAAATACGTGTGGTATCTCTCCCCGTCCCCCCTAATAAAAAAACCTTCTGTGTTTTGTTGAGCTGAACTAGCAATACCTCCACCTGTCAGTTACGTGAGATAAAACGTGGGCTGGAGTTCCCTCTTCAGGTTGCAACGTATTTTCAGAGTTCCCCTTTTAAATGTTTTGTTTTTATTTTATTCATGGCTCTTTCAAAGGTTTGTGCTGCAGGGGGGGAAAATCTGTAAAGTATTTTGCTCACAGATTTGGTAACACCTCATTGTTAATATCATTCTGGAACAGCTCAGTATAGTATGAAGCACATACAACTAGATTATTTTGTTTTAATTAAAAGCACTTTGTGAATAGAAATGCAACAGTGGCACTTGGTTTTTATTTAATAGCTGGGGGAGGCAACTGAGACCAATGAAATGAGGATCAAATTAAGGGTACCATCTGGATTGGGTTGGAGGAGACACCATGAGTGGTGGTGAATGGCTATATTAGAGACCAGCTATGGACTAATCCCAGCAGCGTGGTGTGTAGTGGTTAGGGACTAGGAGTCTGGAGATCCGGGTTTTAAACTTGGCCTTGAAGCTCACTGGGTTACTTTGAGCCAGTCTCAAACTCTCAGCCTAAGCTACTCCACAGGGTGGTTGTTGTGAGGATGAAATGGAGAGGAGGAAGATTTTGTATGCCCCCTTGGGTTCCTTGGAGAAAAAAGGCAGGATATAAATGTAATTAAATAAATCCATACTGCTGAATCATTCTAGGGCTTCTTAATGTAGGCTGACCCTATGGAAAGGAGGAGTCTTGCCCTCTTTTGTATCTGGTCAAGAGGGCAGGGATCCTGCAGCTTTAACTGTTGGGATGAAGAGGGAATTTCTCCAGGTGCTGCTTGTGTACAAATGACACCTGCTGAAATCCCCTTTTCTATGCAATTGTTAAAGATGCAGCAGCCCAGTCCTCTCCATATGGCCCCCCTGCTTAATATTTTCTCAGTAAACTTTCCCTTGTTTAACATGCAGGCCTTGATTTTTCCAGTTGGGAACTATAGGAAGCTGCCATCCACTGAGTCAGATCATGGGTCCGTGTAGCTCAGTTTGGTCTACACCGGTAGCAAGCAGCTCTCCAGGGTTTTGGAGAGGACTCTCCTAGCTCTGCCTTGAGATGCTGGGAATTGAACCTACCTGGACCTTTTGCATGCAAAGCATGTGTTCTATCACTAAGCCACAGCCCTTTTCCTGGTATGTTTCTGCTAACCAGATAGCTACCAGGATCTAAATGCATGATGGATGGTGGCAGTCAAACTGAAATCTGGCTTGGCCTGTTAGCTTCAGTTAAACCCTGGTACTGCATTATCCCAAGGAGCATCTTTGCCTGCACCAGATCTGCTTGAATGTAAAACACACCTGTGCAGCTTGCCAGCTGGCAACCAATTGCACCCACTTGGCATGTGCTGCAGCCTGACAGAGTGTTGATGAGCCCCTGACAGGCTGCTGTGCACGGCTGGGCTGCGTTTTGGCCTGGCAGGTCACGAGTTGTCAAAAGTGCACCGTCTGTTCTGATGAGCAGTCAGGTGACGGTGAGGATGCAGCCTGCCCACAGCCACCCATAGACAGTATTTCCCCACCCTGAGGCTCCCCATCTGTTGGCTGCTTCAAGCAAAAGGTAAGTGGAGCTGACTTCCTTTACTCTGAGTTGTCTGGCTTTGTTTCAGCCGCTTCCTTTTGATGTTTCATACTTTCAACAATTTGTTTTAGGAGAGTTTGCCCCCTGCTCTGAGACCGGGACAATGAAACGGAACCTTTGTACTTGCAATAACTGCTCTGTTTCTCTTTTATAACTGCCCCCCATTCACACTTAAGCATATTATGTGCTATATCAGTACTAAATCATATACTTTAATGATGCTTCGCGTTTCAGGAGTTGTGTCCATAATAAATCCAAGCTCTCATTTATCGATAGGCTTTCTCCATAATGTTCCTTGTTTGTGAGCTATTTTCTCACCAGAAATGAAATCCTAGCAGACAACAATAGATTCTGCACAAATGACAGGGCGCAGACAAGGCTGCAAGCGGCTTGGTTAGACTGAGTCCTTTGTCAATTCAGAGCGATGGGCATTAAAGGAAAATTCCACTCAGCCTTTTCCAGGAGCTCTTGTGGATATCCCCAGCTCAGCACCCAGGAAGGCATAATCCAGCTGAGTCTGCAGTCTCCTCTTATGCTTCGTTTTAAGTCTGTGGCTGAAAAATTTGTGGCTTCAACATCAAAACAACTTTTTTTCTCTCCCTGCTCCCTTTTCCCCTTTTAATGGATAGACTGATGAAGAGTTCTGCAGTACATGAAAGCTTACTATGTTGTGCTGCTTTGGTCAAGGATGAAATGTCTTTATTGGGTCCAGCTGTTTTTTTTAATCAAATGGACAAAAATAGGGTGGCCATATGAAAAGGAGGACAGAGCTCCTGTATCTTTGTATAGAAAAGGGAATTTCAGCAGGTGTCATTTGTATGCAAGCAGCACCTGGTGAAATTCCCTTTTTATCCCAACAGTTAAAGCTGCAGGAGCCCTGACCTCTGTTGTATCTGGTCACTCTAGTATAGCTCCTGCAGCTTTAATTGTTGTGATGAAGAGGGAATTTCACCAGGTGCTGCATGCATACAAATAACACCTGCTGAAATTCCCTTTTCTATACAACTTAAAGATACAGGAACCCTGTCCTGCTTTCCATAGGGTCAGCCTAGACAAACTTTTTTTTCAAGCACACTTGGTTATTATGAGGATAGCATTATTATTATTATTATTATTGTTATTATTATTATTATTTTATATAGCACCATCAATTTACGTGATGCTGTACATAGTAAAACAATAAAACAGCAACACTCTGCCACATTGGTTTACATTCTGATAAAATCACAGTAAAACAGTAAAAGGAAGGGGAATGCACCAAACAGGCACAGGGGACAATAAAACCAGCAGTATAAAAGTAAGATCAAAATCAAGTTCTAAACGCTTTAGAAAAAAAGAAAAGATAAGCGCGCCCCTCTCCAAATGCATCCTCCTGCCTTGTGCTTCTAGGAGGATGAAAGAGGAGAATATCCTAAGCGAAATCACATCATTGGCTTTCTCCAGAGGGAGCCAACCAAGTCCTGAAAGAAACATTCCCTCTCTCTCCCTCTCTCTCCCTCTCTCTCCCTCTCCCTCTCTCTCTCTCCCTCCCTCTCTCCCTCTCCCTCCCTCCCTCTCTCCCTCTCCCTCCCTCTCTCCCTCCCTCCCTCTCCCTCTCTCTCTCCCTCTCTCTCTCTCCCTCTCTCTCTCCCCCTCTCTCCCTCTCTCCCTCTCCCTCCCTCCCTCTCAAAACAAAAGCTCAGTTTTGAAGTTCCCAGTAAGCTCAGGCTTTTGCACATGGGTGAGCAGAGGGGGACAGTCTTCCCAGCCAGCCCCATTCTGCTTCAGTAAAAAGCAACAGAATATGAGAGGCTCCTTCGTGAAGGCCCAAACTAGTGCGTGAACCATCTCTGGTCGGTCTTGTGGCCTCCTCTTCACCGCCATCTTTTTCTCATGCCTGCTCCAGGGAGCTGGGCTGGCAGACTCGGATTCCCCTCCCATTTCATCCTTGCAGGGCCCCTGGTTCGACCCCGCAGACATTCAGCGTATGGGAGCTGCTTTGTTTTGGATTGCAGTACCTGGAGATCCACCCACCAGAGCACGGGGCAAAATAGTGGCTTGGGGCAGAAGGACATTTGCTAGGAATTAAGGACCAAGGGACCCCTCGGTGCAGGCTCAGACCATGAGTTTGTGATCAGTACAGAACTGAGCGCACACGCCTTCCACACAAAAACCTACTCTAGGTTTACATCCTAATTTTTAAATTGTTTTTGTGTTAGGCAATTGGGAATCTATTGCAAATCCTCCCAGGATCTACCAGTCGATCATGAGTTTACCGTCTGCCAACCCTGGGTTAGGCAGCGGCATGAGGACGCATCCAAGGCCTGAGTGGGATTTCGAACCCGAGTCTCCCAGGTCCATGTCTAACAGTCTGGTTGTGGCAGTACAGGGGGTTTTCCGCCGATGGGTCTTCAGTTTGGGAGGTGGTGCGAGCACCAATCCCAGCGCCACGTTCAGCATCCAGCCTTCATCCTGCTCTCCCTTGCATGTCCGATAATGGTCTGTGGTGTGGATGGATGAATGATCAGCGCTGAAAAACACTTTGTAAACGGAGGCTTCGTACGCCATTGCCCCCCCTGCCCCACCCAGCATGGTTTGCCATGTTGGTTGGGGCTGATGAGAGTTGTAGTCCAATCTATATGGAGGGCACCAGGTTGGAAAAGGCTGACTTCAAAAGCCTTGGGGCACCTTAAAGTCTCCGTGGAGGCTGACGGCTCCGATGTCAGTGGGGCGGTGAATCCGCTCCGGGTTTTATTCAGAACCAGTCAGAATTCTGCAGGAGCTCCACACCTTGGAGAGCTCCTTTAGAGTTCTGACTGAATCCTGAAACGGATTCACTGCCCCACTGACATCGGAGCCATCAGCCTACAATGTAAACACAAGTCAAGCTACACACCATTTTTTCAGTGGTATGAAAGGGTTAACCTCAGTCAACCCTGATGGATTTCCATGCCATACAGCTAAATTGATGCCTTCCCTAGCAATTTACATAGGGGCAGATGGCCTAATGGGCAGCTAGGGTGACCCTATGGAAAGGAGGACAGGGCTTCTGTATCTTTAACAGTTGCATAGGAAAGGGGATTTCAGCAGGTGTCATTTGTATGCGTGCAGCACCTGGTGAAATTCCCTCTTCATCACAACAGTTAAAGCTGCAGGAACTATACTAGAATGACTAGATACAAAAGAGGGCAGGGCTCCTGCAGCTTTAACTGATGAAGAGGGAATTCCACGAGGTGCTGCTTACATACAAACGACAGCTGCTGAAATCCCCTTTTCTCTATCTACAACTGTTAAAGATGCAGGAGCCCGGTCCTCCTTTCCAGAGGGTCAGCCTAAAATGGGCATGTTGGCAAACCAAAGCCTGGTGGGGGCCTCGCATGATGGCGCGCGCCTACACATAGTCCAGCCCTGGGGCAGCCTCTTTGTGTAAGATCCAGCCAGTGCTGTCCTTACACTAGCTCTCGGATGTGTTTTGGAAAGAGGGAAAGGCAGCCTCGACTGCCTGTATTGTCAGAGTTTTAAATTGCTGGGCGAGGGTGATTTCTCTTCGCGTCAGCCTGTCTCTTTTCTCTTCCCTTCTGTTCTCACAAAAGGCCTTTTGCTCCAGGACTCTTGTTGCTGGGCACTGAAGAGATGCTGAGCTAGGAGCATCCAGCTGTTGTTGAGCGCAGCGGCTGCTTTCTCTGCCAGGACTCAGGCTTTTGTGTAAACTGTTCATGCGTGTATGGGGTGGGGTGGGGTGGGTGCGCACATGCCTGCCAGTCGATTGCTCAGCAATTTCAAACCCTTTGTTCTGCTACAGTTCCCAGAAGGTTCTGCCGTGTCATCGTGGGACCCGGCCTGCGTGTAGCACAGTCCTCCTGACAGGGAAGGGCAGACTGGAGTGTTGCCAACCAGCAAAGGTGCGATCCGTGTGGGGAAACCACTGTCAAGCTCCTCTATGTGGGTCAGTTAAATTCCAGATTCTGCCAGGGCCTCTGCCGGTAAGCTGAGAGCTTCCGAAGTGGCTACAAGCCTGTTAGGAGCAACCAAGATTAGAATCTTGGTTCACTTAAACTGCAGGTCGTAAGGCTGGGTCTATTGTCTTCTCCGCCTAGGTCCCACTACTAGACTGACCATATGGAAAGGAGGACAGGGCTCCTGTATCTTTGGCCCCCTCTACACGATTGATTTACAGCTCCTTTAAGGCGCATTACCGATTTTACCTCTTTACGAACGAGGCTTAAATCAGGTGTGCAGGCTATTTTTATCTTCGTAAATGCGCATTTTTGATATTGCATTAAATAGCAACTTTTCATTTACTTCGATTTACTTCGATGGTTCCCCGTTCGAGCATCACTATATGCAATTAATAATGTGATTAAACGCATATAAACAAGTTTAAAGTGCATTGTATGGAGCCCATAACTCGCCTCCACGCCTCTTATATATAGGTATTAGGTGTAAATTCGACTGTAAGCTAAAGCGCATATTTGGAGAATCAGCCGTAAAACCGACCTCTTCTAGAGGGGGCCTTTCACAGTCATATAGAAAAGGGGATTTTAGCAGGTGTCATTTGTATGCATGCAGCACCTGGTGAAAAAATCCCTCTTCAGCACAACAGTTAAAGCTGCAGGAGCCCTGTTCTCTTGACCAGATACAACAGAGCGCAGGGCTCCTGCAGCCTTTCCTCATGCTGGCTGGGGGTGGTGGGAGTTGTAGTCCAACACATCTGGAGGGCACCAGGCTGGGAAAGTCTTGGCTTAAATTGAGGGACAGCTATCAGAGTGGAGTGGGGGGACTGGACTTAATTTGGATCAGGGGTGTGACACAGGGAGATGGGCGGGACCCTGAAGCTGGAGTTCAGGCTCCACAACCCAGAGATGGGCCCAAATGGCTGGCTGATGCTGGTCACTGCTGTATTCTTCTTGTTTTTAAACACATTGTATTACAATCAGGGGGTAGCCAGCCAGCCAGGCATGTACATGGTTACAGATACACATTTCATTCTTTTTTACTTTCTATTTGGTACTTCTAAATTTGCATATATCGATATAAAGCAGTATATGTAAATTGCATGTGAAGTTTATGTTTCTGGGCCCTGAGTCCTTGTCTAGCAATGCCCCAGTTCAGGTCGGTTCTTCGTGCAGCCCAGAGAATCCACGTCCTCCTCCACCCTGTCTTTCTCTTTCAGGTTCAGCACAATGAGAAAAACCTGGGCTGCCTGGTACTGGATAGCAGTGCTGTTGGTTGCTTTTTTCAGCGAGGCTGCCTTTAGCCGCAGGGGAGGAGGAGGAGGAAGAAGCAGCAGCGGCGGCAAAAGTGGAGGGTCATCACGTGGAGGCTTTCACTCTCTACCCAGGAGCAGCAGTGGGAAAACCCAAGCAGGCAGCTCCGGTGGCGCCAAGGTGGCAGGTGCGGCTGCAGTGGGGGCAGCAGTGGGATATGGCCTGAGCTCTCTCGGGAGGTCTCACTACTCACGAGGAGGGCAAGGTACAGCTGGAAAGCAGATGGGCCACCCCGGATTCCAGAACCCCAACTGGTCAGATCCTGGGATGGAAGGCGAGCTCTACAGCCGAGCATGCAAGGACCCTTGCACTGCGAACCTCCTGACCTTCTCCCCGGTGGTGTGTGGGGTCACCTATGTCCTCCTGATCCAGGGCTAAGGCAGAGCCTGGGACCGTTGGTCCAGGCCAGGAGGGGAGAAGAGAGCCTGGACAGCGAGCCTTGCCCTTTGAGTTGGTTTGTGGTGCAGCCTGATGTTTCCCAGGAGTGAAACTATGCTGGCACAGTCAGCTTAGGACAGCCTCTCCCAACCTTGCACCCTCCAGATGTGCTAGGCTACAACCCCTAATGCCCCCCAGTAGGGTGACCATATTTGGGAAACCGAAAAAGAGGACACCCTGGAGGGCAGGAAAGCAGGTTTCCAGGGCCTCTGGAAAGCATGTCATTTCCCCCAACACATCTTAAAGGCCCCAATTTGAGTGGAGGAGGGGAAAGTGTGTCATTCCTGCCCCCCCACTGCTCCAATCGGGCCTTTTCTATAATGTCCGGGAATGATACGCTTTCCCCTTTAAGACCTGGATTGGAGTAGTGGAAGAGAAATGCAATCCCTCCAGAAAGCACGTCATTCCCTCCTGCCATGCTAATGGTGGCCTTAAAGGGGAAAGTGTGTCTTTCCAGGACACTGTAGAAAATGACGAAAATCCCCCCGGACACTCAGGATAGAACAAAAACCAGGACAAATCCGGGGAAGTCCTGACAGTCGGTCACCCTACATAAGCCAGCTAGTTGTGCAAAGCGAGCTTAGGAATTTCCGTTTAAGGTTTAGCGTGGTAAAGAGTTCTAAACCCAAACAATGAGCCACATCCCCGGTATATTTTCAAGGGAAGGGAATGCTCAGTTTCTGAGCCTCTGCAGGGACTCAGGCCTGAATGGAATAGTGCTGTGCGGAAAATTTCTTCCACATTTCCCCCCCACCATTCTTCAATTCGACAGCAAAGAAATTGCTTTTGGAAATGAAATTCAAAAGCAAAGAAAATTTCAGAGAAATTCTCATGGGTTGGGTTCGAGGATTCGGGGCTTGCTTCTGAGGTGGCTCAGGAGTGTGCACAAGTGTCTTTCATCATCTCTCTGGCAGCCTCCTCGGCTTCGCACTCTCGATGAAAGCCCAGGGGAAGACATCCTGAAGTAATTCCACTCCTAGGGTGCTTTCAAACCAGGAAGCCCAGGCAGGTGTGCTACCAATAGCCCTGCCAATGGTGAGCCCTACCTGTGAGAAAACGGGACAATTTCTCCTCCCCCTAGATAAATTCAGTGAAATTGTTCCCCCAGTTTCTCTGCCCACAAATAGGGTGGAGAATGTCAAGAGTAGGGTGACCCTATGGACAGGAGGACAGGGCTCCAGTAGCTTTAACTGTTGTTATGAAGAGGGCATTTCACCAGGTGCTGCATGCATACAAATAACACCTGCTGAGATTCCCTTTTCTCTGCAACTGTTAAAGACACAGGAGCCCCATCCTCCTTTCTATAGGGTCAACCTAGTCAAGAGGCCACCTGGGCTCCCGAATGACAGCCCCAACCCCACCTTCTCTGAAGGAAGTCCTGTTCCTCTGTTCTAAGGGTGTGTGGAGGCTGGGAGGTCAGGTGCAGCCACCCAGATTGTGAAGGAAAGGTCTTCTGAACATGCTCAGAGGCGTTTCATTAATATCCCATTCTAGGCATAGTAGTCATGGCTGTAGTTAAAGGAGGAGAGATTTGACTAGAAAACCCATAAGTCCCTGGCTGGGGGATGCTGGGAGTTGCAGTCCAACACAGCTGCAGAGCACCAGGTTGGGAAAGGCTGCCTTGCAGTGTCCAAAGTTTGTTTAGAGTCTAGGGTGACCCTATGAAAAGGAGGACCGGGCTCCTGTATCTTTAACAGTTGTGTAGAAAAGGGGATTTCAGCAGGTGTCATTTGCACACATGCAGCACCTGGTGAAATTCCCTCTTCATCACAACTGTTAAAGCTTCAGGAGTCCTGTCCTCCTTTCCATAGGGTCAGCCTAGTTTAGAGCAGCCTGCATATTGCAGAGCAGCATGTTTAACTGGTCATTTTGCTGTGTCGCTGTGGTTTGGGAGGCTGCTAAGCATTGGAGCTATTACCAAAAGCACACGAGGATCAGCGTGGGCCTGTCCCCATTTCCCACCCAAATAGATGATAACCTTGGGTTGGGGAGCAAGAACGGCCCATGCTGCAACCCACTGGTATCTGCATGTCCATCTCGAACAGGGGCTGAATGGCACAGTTGTGCCTGGGTTGTGTTTTGCAGCCAGAGGATTTTCTTTTTAAAATAATTGCTTCAGCATGATGAAAACGAAGCACCCCAAAACTGGCGTGTGGATATAGTTATTGTTGTAGCTATTTAATGGAGTTTAAGACCACCTTTCGAGATAAATGATCCTGCTTCTTTGATCCTGTACACTCTTCTTGGGTGATGTTTGAGTGCCTGTCAGTTTATTTTAAAAATTGCCCTCTAGGGATGGGTGGTATATTTTGTTTTGCCGTATGAAAGGGAACATTTGGTTAGCTTAGAAGAAATATTGAAGACTCCTTCTGCAATAAATGGGATCTGCAATAAATAACGTAAGAATTCAGCCTGCCTTTTGGCCCCTTCCCAAGCCAATCTCAACAGGACTAGTAACTTAAGTAATCAAAGCTTAATTTTTATTTATCAGGTGTTGTTGGTACAATACAGCACTGGCCTTTGCACACTTTACACTGTAATAAAGCAATGTTGTTCAGGACGGTTAATTTAAACGCTTTTATTTGAAATAAATTTAAAATGTGAACAAGGCAGTAAATCCCTGTAAGGGGCTATGCTCTCAAAGTTGCGTTAGGAACTTCACCTGCAGCTACAAGCAAGTGATATGTACGAGGTCGTCCTCTGCAGGCAGAATGAGGAGGATTCCCCCAAATTCAAACGAAAACGACGGCAGCTCTTTCCTTTTCATGGCCTGGACCAAATGCTACCTAATTAAGAAGGCTACCAGAGGACACAGATCTTGGGGTTGCATATTTCAGAGCAAAGGTGTTCCAAGAACATTCTGGGGAATATTGGGCTTCCTTCATGAGAAAATCATTAATGAACAAGCATAGGTGTGTGCAGCTCATTTCATTAGGGTGGGGACCTTAAAGGCCCTGATTGCAGCGGAGGAAGGGAAAGCATGCTTTCCAGGGCCTCCGGAAAGTCCGTAGTTCTCCTGGGGATGCTAATGACAGCTTTCCAGAGGCTTCCCTGTCCTCTTTAAAAGCCCTGATTTGAGCGCTGGGGGCGGGGGCAGGAAAGCGGAGGTGTCCCTGGGAAATTAGGGTGTGCCAAGGCACACCCAGCACACCCTGTGTGCATGCCTATATGAACATCAGCTTCCCTTAAATACAACTTGCCTACCTGCTATTGAGATACTCCACAATAATATTCTGCAGGGGCTGGAGTGTGTCTGGTTGCATTCTGGGGCACTTTGTCTATTCAGGTAGGTCAACATAGTAATTGAATTACAGGAGGACAGCCCCTCCTTCCTACTTTATGTAGCCTCTTTAGCTCCTGTTTTTAAGAGGGTACAGGAGAGCCATGGATGGGTTAAAATTGATGGGAGTTTGTAGATTTTATTAAACCCCCCCCATTTCTCCCATAATTTGCATATGGTCAGTGGTGAGGTCCAGCCCATGTGGTCCAGCGCAGGCCCCTCTACACCACTGGTCCTGGGAAAGGATCCAAGCATTCTAGGCTTGCTTCTCAAAGGCATACCCCAAAAGCAGCCTCTGCCCCAGAGAGCTTGCAGTCAAGGACACACAGCCCTGCTCAGGCCTGCCGTTGTGGATCTGGCTTGCAGTGTTAATATTATCACCGAACAAAGGGGGTGCAAATCTTGGGCCTCCTGTATTTGTGCCTGTCATTCACCTCCAAAGCTGCCCTTGGCCAAACCTCTGTTGCTTAACTGTGTAACCCACCCTGAAGCAAGACAAACAGACAACAGAGCCACCCCAGGACTGCATGGAGGGGTCCGATGGAAGCCGCATTCCTGGTCCATTTTGGAGCAATACAGTGGTGTGTCGTCTTCCGGCATGAGCCTGCAAGGCGATGACAGAAACGTTGGCTGTGATCTTTTGGGGGCAGGAAACTGTCCCTCTTTCATAAAATTGCATCAAACCTTCCCAGCAGGGCCTCTGAGGGAAGGCGTCGCAGGGATTTTTGTGTGAACCCATGATGCTCATACAATGGAGTCTCTTCTGTGGGTAATTCTAGGCTGCAGTGGAGGTTGGTGGCTGCGATGTCAGTGAAGGGTGAATCCGCTCCAGGTTCCAGTCAGGACCAGCCAGAATGGTGAAGGAGCTCCACGCTTTGGATTGCTCTTTTAGAGATCTGACTGGTTCTAACTGAAACCCGGAATGGATTCGCCACCTTACTGACATGGCAGCCACCAGCCTCTACTGCTACGCTGCCCATTGTGTGTTGCGGGCATGGGGACACCAGATCTCCGAAGGCCAGGACTCAGTGGCGGGGCCTTGGAGTAAAGGGGCGGGGCCTGGCAATTCAGGGGTGGAGTCTAAGAGGCTATGGGTGGAGCCTCATGGCGCTCGGTGAAGGCAGAGGAGGACAACTTGCTAATGGGGGGGAGGGGAAAGCCTTCCTATGACTGGTGGTGCTGCGAAGCGGAGCCTGACAGATGTTGGGGGAGGGGGGTGCAGCTAAAAGCAGAAGCTGTAATCATGCCCAGCGGCCCCCATGGTCATTACGGCCCCTCGTCCTGAGATGTTCCTCCTTCCCACAGAAGACCTTGAGAACCTTGCATCCTCCGGGTTATTCAGCGGTGTTTTCAGTGTTGGCCGCCATGGGCCATTGTAGCAAAGGCCCACGGGCAGCCTTGGAAATTGCAAGCAGCGTCCACCTCTCCCTTGGCTCTCTTGCAAGCAAAGCAGAAATCTCTCTCCTTCCTCCAACTTCTCTCTCCTCTTCTGCTTTTCATCCCAGGACTGCCTGCCTTCTCGCGAAGCGATTCCACTCAGCAAGCAGCCCCGACCAAACCAACGCTTGTTGCTCTTGCTGTTATTTCTAGCCTGCTTTTCTAACTCCCCTGAGCTTGCCAAAGCAGCTTACAAATAAAAAATACCTAAAACTGTCAAATGTAATTAAAATCAGTGATAGGCAATGCAGCAGGGGGAACCTCCCCACACCCCCCACACCCCCACACCCCCGCAAAAGGAGAAGGACGGGACATCTCTAGCGCTTCAGTCCTGACGGGCCCTCCGTCCCTGTGCAAAATGCCACCTTGGGCTATCCTCCCAATTTGTACTGGTTAGGGGCATCTGCCGAGTTCTTCAGCTGGGGGTCAGGGGCTCTGGCTTGGTGGGACATACATTCTAGTACACATACCTAAGTTTGCTCTGACAGGGTTGTGGATACTTTGGAGACAGTGAGCCTATCTACACTATTGCTTTAAAACGGTTTATAACAGTTTTAAACCCAGGTTAAAACTGTCATAAACCGTTTTAAAGCAGTAGTGTAGATAGGCTCCATGACTGAGATAAGTCAACTACAGGGACTTGCAATGGAGAGACGCAATGGGCGAGTCTCTGCGAATAAATCTACACTAATTCGGTAGGCACATGGACTTGTGGGCATGTGTGAGCAGATATACCCACCCAATGGGTAAGATGCTCTTTCATGAAGTTGCAAATCCTCAGCATCTAGATCTACCTGATCCACAATGTTGTTGTCAATGTCGCCACTCACCAGTCTAAGCCCAGAAGATGGGGACATGATTGCAAAGGATGTTAATAGTGGAGCCCAAGACGGAACGATCCACCAGGGATGACAGGAACGCCACCTCCTGCTCCTGTTTCTCCTCCCCTCTCTGGGTGGGAAGTGTGATGGATGACTTGGTCTATGACAAAAGAGATGGAACCATGCTGCCATTCTTCATCAGAAGAGTCCATTAGAATCAGAGGGGAGTGTACATGATCTCACGGTTGCCTGCTCATGAACCGCCTGCAGACTGGTTGCCATCCTTTCCCCCATTTGCAAAACCACAATGCTTTTCCCCATGGATGTCCGTGACTCCCACGGTTACCCTGCAACCACGGCTGCATCCAGCAAAGTCCCTCACCTGGAATTCCTTGAGAATCGTATCCAGGCCTTGGATGTTCCCCTGATCCATCCTGGCAATGTAGCAGGCGTCTCCTTCCCAAGGTTTGTAGCCAATCAGCAGCTGTGTGCAGACAGAACCTCAGTTTTCATTTCTACCCATTGCAATACATTTAATGTTCTACAGGACACCCATTGCCTACGTATTAAAACATACATGTTAAAAGGAAGGGTCCCGTTCCCCCCACCCCGCTTTTTAAATTGCATTTCTCATTCATATAGAACTTATAATTTAGACTCGATTCTCTGGTTCATGAATATTACACAGCTTAAAATCAAATAATTTAAATGTTCTACCAAGAAAGAGATAATGCATTAGGCTTTCTGTTGTACTCCTTTACATTTATACTTACCATATTGATTTACACGATATCTATGGCTGCTAACATATCTGGTCTATATTAATTCCAGTATTGGATAAACGTTGACCAATTTCTCTGGAAGATCTGTGTTGAATCACTGCTCCTATACCTTGTTATATTTAGTCATTTTATTCATAAGCATTATTTTCCACACCTTCCTCCTTTCCCACATTCTTGGCGTGCTAATATTAACACGTACGCCACTATTCCTTGATGGGCTCTCTTGTGGTTCCTTTTCTTAAAATTGTTTGGGACCAGGATCGCCAGGTCGGACCACACTGCAAAACTCCTTCATTGCCGTGGATTTGCTATCTACAATGACCTTTAAAATTCTCCAATGTGGAGTTGTAATGCAGCAAGGGGCAAGGAGGTGTCTGAAACCAAGAATGCCGGGATCAGGTCCCAGCTGCTCCCTGTCTCAGTACAGCAGCCTGTGAGCAGAGGGAATCGGTGAGCTGCTGCAGCAGCACCGCTAAGAGATGCCTGGAAGGCACGTTGCAGCTTTCGGTCCAATGGGGATGATCAGGAGCCAGGAGGGGCCGGACTGGGCTTTATATAACTGCAGACCTTAGCTTGCCTCCTCAGTCTAAGAGACCCTATGGCTCAGCACAGTTCGAGTTCCTGCCAGAACACCTCCTGATCCGTGGCCTCACCCCTCAGGAAATGGCCTCTACGGAAGGCACCACATTTAGCCGTATGTCATGGAAATACGTCCGGTTTGACTGAGGCTAACCCCTTCGTGCAACTAACAAAGTGGTGGGTAACTAGGGTGGCCAGATAAAATCCAGGTCAGGGCTCATGTAACTTTAACAGTTGTAGAGAAAAGGGAATTTCAGCCAGTGTCATTTGTATGCAATTAGTTCCTGGTGAAATTCCCTCTTCATCACAACTGTTAAAGTTGCAGGGGCCCTGCCTTCTTTTGTATATGGTCACTCTACCATAGTGCATGCACCTTTAACTGTTGTGATGAAAAGGGAATTTCACCAGGGACTAATTGCATACAAATGACCCTGGCTGAAATTCCCTGTTCTCTACAACTGTTAAAGTTACATGAGCCCTGACCTGGATTTTATCTGGTCACCCTACTTACACCCCAGTGACATTGTTGCTGCCGCCATCAACTGGATCAAGCCATGTAGTCACAGAGGCAGGCAGATAGAAGAATTTGGCCATGTGGACTTGGCTTTTGAGAGCGACGTTTGCATTCCTGACCTTCTCAGCATTCAGGAGCTCAGGACTAAGGCCCAATTCCGCATAAACCAGCTCCTTATGTGCAGAATCAACCCGACAACCTCGCTGTCCGAACGCCTGGCCCTCACCTTGCTAAAGTCGTAAATGACCATGGCCGGGCCAGTGATTCTGTCCTCCACGTGGAAAGTGGCCACATCTTCCATCTCCTCCATAGGGAAATCCAGCTCCGACTTTTCCCCTTCCAGGCCATCGATGGTCATTTGCAGAACCTACGAACAGGGAACAAGATGGACCATGGTGAGGTGTGTCGCTTGCTTTCAGCATGCCTGCAGCGGTAGCAGTCGCTCGAGTTTGCATGCCCTGGCCATGGGGCCCATGGGGCATTGCTAGGCCTGGGCCCATGGGGCCTCAGCCCCGAACCTGTTTCCCAGGGCACTGGGTCTAACCTAGGGTGACCAGATAAAATCCAGGTCAGGGCTTATGTAACTTTAACAGTTGTAGAGCAAAGGGAATTTCAGCCAGCGTCATTTGTATGCAATTAGTTCCTGGTGAAATTCCTTCTTCATCACAACTGTTAAAGTTGCAGGGGCCCTGCCTTCTTTTGTATCTGGTCACTCTAGTATAGTGCCTGCAACATACAGCAAAATCCCCCCCCCCCAAAAAAAACCCCTTTTCCCTTCATGACAAGCTCAGAGAAAAGCTTTTCCATTGGTAGGGGTTGCTGTGTCGAGAGACAAGTTCATTGCAGAATTTATTTTAATCGAGGCAATTTGCATAAGAAATTAATCCGCTGCCTTTGCCTCCTGTGAAATTTCAATAAATCCTAGTACTCCTTGCTCAATGCACATTTATAGATATCAATTAGCCTATGGAGATGTTTTTATAAAGGGCTGGGGGGGGTTTTTTCCGAATCTTTCAAGTGCCGCTGATGGGGAGGAGCCCAGATCTGGTGGGAGGGGTAAGCAGTTGTAGGGCTTAACAAAGACGGGTGGTGCAGCTCCTCTGCCTTAGAGGTGTGTCCCCTATAACTAGACAGCTGGGGCCTGGGCCTGGATGATGTTGATAAGTTAGGACAGCAACATGCCTACCGTAGGGTGACCACATTTTGGAAACCCAAAAGGAGGATGACATGTCTGCCCCAGGGGGCATCTCCAGTATCAAGGGGGTGTGCCCACCTGAACATAGCCTTGGTCACATGTTTGATTTTACAGCACACAATTAAGACGAATCTGTTCTACTTAAGAGATATCATGATGCCAAGTTTCATCTCCTTATCTTTAAAAATGATGGGTTTTGTTTTTTTGAAAAAAATAATAATTTTAAAAGCTCATTTTTTTTAAAAAAAAAACAACCTAAAAATCAATGGATGAACGGATCTGCTTCAAATTTGGCATGGCTAAAGCCCTACCTAAGGGCTATCGTGGTGCCAAGTTCCATCTCTTTATCTTTAAAAATGACTGAGCTGTAAGCATTTTTGTTAATTCCCATTGACTATAAAGTAGTCCTTTGGGTGGGGGGAGGATGGGGAAAAATCAGGATTTTTCTTGAGATTTCATAATCCCCCCTTCCTGGATTTGTTACCAAAACTTCTGACATGTCCTGATTTTCCTGATATCTGGTTACCCTACCAGATGGAAGGGCTGAGGCTGAGGCAGAGAGAGAGTCTCACCTAAGGCCAACTGAAGAATTCACCGTAGGGTTGAGGCTCCAACACACATCCTACATACCAGTAGCAAACTCATTCACTGGCTGAATTCGGACAACACGATAGTCAATGGTGGGGTAATAATCAACTTTACAGTTGTTTATCAAGGGGGTACTTCCCACACAACATGGTAATAAATAATCAACTGTGGTGTGGATTAGGATCAGCGCTGAGTTGACTATGGCAGCATTCGGACAACACGATAGTCAATACAACTGACGATTGTTCCTCCCACCCCAGTTGCTTATTGTGTCGTCCGAATTCAGCCTCTGAGGTCTGGATCCTTGTGCAGCCAAAATGGCACCACCCAAGTCCAAGAGGTTGGGGGGGGGGGGAACCCAAGGGTTGCAGAACTACAACAAATCTTTAAAAATAAAACCTAAATGGGCGGGGCGGAAGGGGGGAGGGAAGAATCCCAAACCGCCCAATGAGCATTAAGCATGCTCAGTAGCTACAGAACCCTGGGTGCCGTTTGGCGTGACGAAACAGAAAAAGAGAGAGAACGGAATAGAGTATTCCAGAAAAGGGCATAACTCGTTGGTTGGAACCCTGAGCAGGAGCCCTCCATGCTGCAACATTTTGTTGCAGCACCCACTTCTTCTGTGCATTCCCTAGTGGCCAGGCCCACCACCAGCATGAAATCCCACCACCACCACCACCCTGAGGCATTGCTCTGGAGAGAATGCGATGCTCAGCCAGCCGAGCCCGGATCCCTGCCCTGCTTGCTTCCCGCCCCACTCACTCTCTCCGTGGGGGCCTGGACGATGAATATCCCCATCAGAAGAACCGCCACAATGATCACCACCACGACCACGACCACCATCACGATCATCAGGGTCCTCCGGAGGTGCACCGGGCAGCTGGGCAGCTTGGGCAGCCGGCAGAGAAGTTTCGGGAGGGAGCAGCAGAGCCGGCAGCAGCAGCCGCAGCTGGGGGGGCAGCAGCAGCCCGGGCAGCAGCAGCAGCCGGGGCAGGAGCCACAACCCGGGCAGGAGCTGCAACTGGGGCAGGAGCCGCAACCGCAGCTGGGGCAAGAGTCGCAACGGCAGTCGGGCAGCGAGCAGCAACCGCAGCAGTCGCAGCAACCGCAGCAGGGGCAGCAAGGACAACAGCCAATCAACTCCGGGTCCAGGGCACGGTAGTCCTAAGGAGGGAGAGGCACGGAGGGGCAGAGAAAAGGCTAGTTTCTGATGCGTGGAAGGAAGCGGATGAGGGGATCCCCCCTCTTTCCCTGGGTCATGTGGAAGTCAGTTCTGCAGAGTGGCTAGTCTGAGGTTGCCAGAGGGATAGTTGTATAAGAACTCCATCACACCAGTGATTTAGTGCGCTCTCGCCGTGCCTGGTGTGCGGATTGGCAGCACGGCACTCACATGACGCTGTGCCTGTCCTGCTGAAACCCTGCCTCTTCCCCAGCCTTTCTTAGGACGCTAAAAGTCTGGATTATTTCCCCTAAGCGCATTTAATGCACCCTAAAGGAACTGGGGGCTTGAATGGATTGCATCAGGTCCTGGCAGGGAAAGCGATCTCTCCCAGCAGCCGGCTCCAAGACTCAATCTAAAACCCAAACCTTGCATCCCAGGCTCCAAAGCCTTTTTAAAATCATACAAGGCCTGAATCTCAGCAGAGACAGGATCGTACTCCCTCAGTGCCCCCAAAGAGCCAGACTAAAGGGTCCTTCCATTTTTGCCCGGGAGAAAGGCGGCCTGGTTGAAGTGCTCATCTGCCAGGACCTGACTGGAGGGAGAAAGAGGAGGGGAGAGGCAGAGTGGAACAGAACGGAAGAGCAAACAAGTGAAGGAGCGAAAAAGCAGCTATTCTGGTGAAAGGGATCATAAGCTCGACACGCTTCTGCCTCAGATGTAAAAAAACCGCGGAGGCAAACTAGAGGGGCGGGATTAGGTGTGATGGAGGTCTTAGTCTGTTGCAGCAAACACAAGAAAGGGTCTCCTGGCACCTTAAAAACGAGCGCGTTCATCTTGGCAGGAGCTTCTGTGGACACTGTTGCCCACTTCTTCAGATGCATGAAGTGTTAACCTCAAATTGGCAAGTTTATATCCGTGCGCAGGGGTGGGAAGGTGTAAATGACATCGCCAGAGGGAAATGAAACAAATGCAGACAGTGAGGATGACCTTCATGATCACCATGGAGGCAGAGATGCGGCTCTCCAGATGGTTTGGCCTACAATTCTCATCAGTCTTAGCCAGTACAACCAATGGTGGGGGGTGATGGGAGTTGTAGTCCAAAACATCTGGAGGGCCACAAGTTGCCCATCTCTATCTCCATGGTAACCACAAAAGTTGCCCTCACTGTCTGTACTTGTTGCCTTTCAGTTCTCTCTGACAACACCATCCACACCTGCCCACCACAGTGTGTGCATAGAAACCTGTCAATTTCAGGTGAACACTTCATATATTTGATTGATTGATTTGATTTGTACCCCCGCCTTCTCACAAAAAATGGCAGTCAAGGCAGTCTATTATATTAGATTCTTCTCCTATGTCTCCCTGCAGCTCCGCCTCCTCTGGCTGATTTATGGGGCTAGGTTGTTTCCCCCTTGCTGTGTTGGAGATCACCTTAGGTGAGGCCACAACCTAGTTGTGGGAACGTTGAGACTCATCTGTTGTAGACCAATGGCTAGGCTGACCATATGAAAAGGAGGACAGGGCTCATGTAACTTTAACAGTTGTAGAGAAAAGGGAATTTCAGCCAGGGTCATTTGTATGCAATTAGTACCTGGTGAAATCCCCTCTTCATCACAACAATTAAAGTTGCAGGCACTATACTAGAGTGACCAGATACAAAAGAAGGCAGGGCCCCTGCAACTTTAACTGTTGTGATGAAGAGGGAATTTCACCAGGAACTGATTGCATACAAATGACACTGGCTGAAATCTCTTTTTCTCTACAGTAATGACTAACTGTTAAAGTTACATGAGCCCTATCCTCCTTTTCATATGGTGAGCCTACCAATGTCTTGCTCACCCCAATGCACAGGCAAGTAGTAATAACTAGGGGAAATTGTGCCCTATGAAACATCCAGTAGAAATCACAAAACAGAGATAGATATCAACAGCCGCCCTTCCCAACCATTGTAATTTTGCGCAATTCTCGTTCAGTTCCAATGTTTCCAAAACGGATTTGCACAGACATAGCTAAGGGAATGTGGTGTGAATGGTAACATCCTGAGACCTGGTTCTAGCTGTATTCACAGCATGGGCAGTTTGAATAATAGCTTCTACTCTCAGGCAGGATTAGAGTTTTGCGTCTGAAAGCTGGAGATGTGATTCCTTAGATCTCAAGACACATTTGAAAAGCTATACAGTTCATCCCCCCAACTTCATGTAAAGTGTTGCTGTTCATAGGTTCAGGGCATCGTCATGTGTTTGTGCGCACATCTAAGAACACATAGACAAATTCAAAGCAGTGGAATCAGAGAGGAACGAATGGAAGGCACAGTCCACGCTGCATCAGAAGGTGAAAAGGCGAAGGAGAATTGTGCCGCAATTCAAATGAACTTGAACAGAAGTTGCCCTGATTCTTTATGGGTTACTCAAAACTGAGTAACCCATAGATACTCTGCTGCCTGATTAAAATGGAACCCTCAAAACCTGTAGAAGGAAAGAAGAAAAGAAAAAGAATCCTGTCCAGACATGGGGTGAGACTCACCACCGGTGGTGATTGGAGAAGGCTTTCTTTCGTGATGATTTCCATCTTCTCATCACTCTCCATAGTCAGGCCGTTTCCGTGATGTAGCTCCCGCTACTAGCCAGTTCTCTGAATGGAGAGTGTCATATATATAGGCATATAGGGAGCTCAGTGAAACAGGCGGGACACAGTTTCTCCAGCCTCGCTGGCAGGCTAAGAGAAAGCTGGCTGGGAGCCAGGCCTTCCTTTTGCCTTTGAGAACCTGCTTGTCCACCCCTTGGCCTGGGGTGGCCTCAGAACTTGTCCTTAAGTACCTCTTGGGACCCTTGTCCCAGCAATTCAGGGCTTATTTCTGAAAGAACTGCAAATACTGCTCTGCTCTCCTGAGAACCAAAGTAAACTCTGTGCGATGGGGTCTCCTGCCCTTAGGATGAGTGTATCCACTTGGGTTAAGAAGGTGGCCTCTTCTCAATCTCCGCAACTAGCTGCTCCTCAAAGGGATTGAAATGTTCAAAACAACAATTTGGAAATGAGTCTCTTCCCCTGTGGACCTTCCAGCTTGGGGGGGGGGGAGGCTTCCTCCATGGCTTCAATCAGAAGAAGGGAACGGATTCTTTTGGAAACGTTCAGCACTGAATATTGGGGCCACAATTTACAATTTGGTGAAGTGGGCTATAGTCCATGAAAGCTTATGCCAGAATAAATATGTTAAGGTAGTATGCAATGCCAGAATAAATGTGTTAAGGTAGTATGCAATGTTAGTCCTACATAGAGTAGACCCATTGAAATGAATGGGGCTTAAGTTAGTAATGACTAACAAGCCCCATTCATTCCAATCAGTCTACTCTCAGTAGGACTAACATTGGATACCACCCTTAGAGAGCAATCCCATGTTCCCTAGACAATGTTTGGGAGACATAGGATATTTCGGTTTCTTGGATCTGAGCTCAGAGACATGGCTCTGAGCTCGGGCCAGCAAACCATGCTCTCTACCCCATCCCTCACACCCAGCACAGAAAGAACCGTGTTGGCTGCTGCTACAAGCTCACAAACATGAGTTCATAGGAGGTGAAAGGGGGCATTCCTGGGGGCAGAGAGGAGAGAAGACTGGGATGTGGGGCTACAAGGAATCCCTAGCCACCCCCAGTCTCCTTTCCTCTCCCCAAAGCCTTAGCTAGATGAGCAAAATCACCCACTTAGCTTAAATGCAGAGTGGGAGGCGTCCTTAGTCTTTAAGGTGCCACAAGACCCTTTGTTATCATATGTTGGTATTTGTAGTTTGGTATCTTCCTGATTTGGGTGCAGTCTTTGATTGCTTCATCATCCTTTTCTTTATATATAATTATAACTGCTAGAATTCTTGTTACTGTAATTACATGTTACTACTGAGATGAAATATGATTAATTATTGAAATTGTGGTATTATCTCATGCTTCTATGAACATTCATTAAATTATAATATTTCTTCCTTGGTACTGAATTGTTGATGAGATGTTTTGATATATTGATGCTGATGCGGTTTGGTTCTGCTGTGCGTTCCAGTCTTTACTACTGGTGTGCTTATGGTTCTGTCTTGATCTGTTGTGACCCACCTCTGTGCAAGGAAAGGAAACACAGACATGTTTGAGTTCCCGTTGAGAAATGGTCGGAGAAATGGCTCTTGGACCTTTGGGAAGAGCGAAGAGATGGTCGGAGAAATGACATCCTTCTTTTTTGATCCCTTAGATTGTATATGGATGGTTATGAAGAATGAGCACATAGAGGGTGCCTTGCTCAAAAGCTCTCAAAACCAGGAACTGCATTCCAGTGGCCTGAAGAGCCATTTTCTCTCCAGACTTCCATCTCAAGCACTCACAGAGGGCTGAAGTATTTGCTTCCTAGGACCTGTCACCTTTGACGGATGTGTGCCTTTTGGTGTCTTTGTGCTCTTTCTTTAGAGAAGGTGTATTTGTCAGCCCTTTGATTGCACAAGTTTCTGGCCTGATTTCAACTCCTCCTTCTTTGCTTTGGCTGACTTGACGTTTAAGGCTTCCACTGAAATGGCCCTCAAGGAGGTCTTTGATTATGGTGAGGAAGGTCCTTGTGAAACCAGATCCATGTGTGAAATACTTCAATTCACTCTTTCCTCTCTTCCATTGGCTCATGTTTCCTCCAGTGACATCATGGAAGCAAGTGGTGAGTTACCCAATAAACCGGCCTGATGTGCCAAGAGGATGATGCAATAGACCAGCCGCCTGACGGCAGGGATAGACTAATAAGGTAATGAGCTGGCACTTCAGGATGGCCACTGAGTGTGGGCTCACCATTGCAACATAGTCAAGTGTTTGTTCCTCCCATGGCAAAGACATAGAAATGTGCTGTATTGTATTGTTAAAATAGGCTGTGTTAGCATTGGCCAGAGTGCCTCCACCTTGCCTGTAAAGTTTCCATATCCCACCTACATTCCATAGGCAAAAAGACTAAGATGTGCAGATCTAACCCATTGGATTTTTAAATCACAAATGTTTAACGTCAGTCAGTCAGTCAGTCAGTCAGTCATTTATTATGGTCACAGACCAGCAAAGTCAATATAAAACATACAAAAAGATAGTTAAAAAGTGACATGAAAATAAAATACAGCTTTATAGACTTCCTTCTCTCAGGAGAATTGCAACATTGTTTTCCTAATTTGCATTGTTGTCATAAAAAACTTAGAGACCCTTTCAGTAATACAGGAGGACACATCCCTGAAACAAATTAATACCAAAGTTGTGGGATTACTTCCAGAAAAGGCTGTTAATAATGGAAAATTAGCTTCTTTCTGCATTCCTTATACATGTTACAATGCAAAAGGGACATGTTCGACAGATCCGTTCATTAACCGGGATTTTACTAAACCGTCCTTCTAGTAGTGCTGATTGCAACACATTAAAGCAAGCAAGAGTAAATGCTCCTCTGTACTTTGGGATGGTTAATGTATGCAGATATGAAGCTGCAGTGAGTCCGTAGTTATTAAAGTTATTATAGAGAAATGGAGAACAAGATTTGTTAGCAGCAGTTATTAAATGCTGTCGATCTAGGTCTCTTAATCTTTGAACAACAAGAGATTGGGCCATTTGAAGCCCATAGTTGCCCACAACTTCCACAGAGAAGCCCAACTTCTTCTCCATCCCTCTCATCCAACGGGTAACATAGGAATCTGAGAGCAGTAAGAAGAAATAACTACCAGGAACTGCCAGGAAGAGTAACCGTAACCACCATTTAAAGGCATCGATGGTGATACGTACTTTTGACAACCAGGGCTGACCTAAGCCATCAGTGCCAGCTCCAGGTTTTGGAGGGTCCCTTGGCCAACCCCCTCCCTCAATGGGCACTTTCCCATGGGCCTAAGGCTAGGCCCGGCCCTGATGATGAATATCCCCACATATAGGACCTGGGTTCAAATCCCAACTTAGTCCATTGGATGACCTTGGAGAAGTCATTCCCCCCCAACTGACCCCTCAGGCTGGTTGTGAGGATAAAGTGAGATGCCCCATGGATTCTGTTCTGGTTTCTTTGATGACTGGCTAGAGGGCAGGGCTCCTGCAGCTTTATCTGTTGTGAGGAAGAGGGAATTTCACCAGGTGTTGTATGCATACCAGTGATGCCTGCTGAAGTTCCCTTTTCTACACAACTGTTAAAGGTAGGGGTGGGACATCCGGTATGTAATGAGACAGTCGGGAACGGCTCTCCTCCTGGTTAAGAAGATTTTAAAAAGAAACTAACCCATCTTCAAAATGACCAAACTGTGAGTGAAAAACTGTTTTTGTTATCTGAACATTCATAGAATAAGGGAGAGGAATCTACAGAGCTAAAATACTAGCAGTGATTTGTAATTGGCTAATGAGCCTGGGAGGGTTGCCAATGCTTGGAAGTTGAATGGAAGACATGCTAAAAGCAGACTTATCTTTGTTGATTATAACTTCAAACGAAAGCAAAGAATAATTGGACATTTACTGAGAATATTGGGCAGTATTAACTAATTAGTAAGGATTTAAGTGGCGGTAGAAAGACCGAGCTCCGTATCTGCTGGCTGGATGCCAGATGAGCAGAGAATGAGATAGGAGCAGGAGAGTTTCATCACCGAAGTGGATCAGATTCAAAACTCACCCATCTGATAAGAGTTGGTCCTGTCTGACGAGAAAGGATTCAGAAAAAATAACAATGACTAATGGAAAAGCGGGTCTGTCACAATCCGGAAGTGGGAATCACAAAGATGGAGCTAAGCCAGGAGCTGTAGCCAGAACAATGAAACCACAAGCAGAGCAGATGCCTTCTGCAGACTTACTGGCTAGTATCCAAAGCATGTTGGATAAGCAGAAAACTGAGCTTATGCAGGAGGTGAAGAAGGAGCTCCAGAACTCTCAACGGGAGCTACAAAACGGTCTTCAAATGATTAATGACAAACTTGGATCCTTGGAGCAGCAGATAGATCAGAATAAAGATAACATAAAAAAGCAAGATATAATCTTACAGGATATGGACTTACGCCTAATTTTCATGGAAGATAGAGATAGAAGAATGAATATTCGCATCAGGTCCTTCCAGGAACAGCAGGGGGAAAATCCAAAGATCTTGAAAGTCAAGCTATTGGAATGGATTAAAGAGATGGACCCTCAAATGGCATGGGAAGATGCAGATATTGAAAGGATCCACAGAGTGGGACCCAAAAGGAGTGGAATGGTCCCAAGGGACATAATAGTAAGATTTGCCAGCTTTTACAAAAAAGAAAAATTGATGCAAGCTATTAGACGTGCCGGGCAATTGATGTTCCAGTCTTCGCAGATACAGGTCTACAATGATTTATGCACTCAAACAATTCAATGGAGGAAAAGTGTAAAGCTGTGCACAACTACCCTGCGGAAGAATTCAATTGTTAATAGCTGGGAATACCCAGTATTCTTGAGATTTACGTACTGGGGAAACAACACAGAATAACATAGTGCGAGAAAGGAACGGATCTTCTGCGGAACCTGGGCCTGATGGAGAAAGATACCAACGGGAGGCAGGAACAAGAAAAAGAAGAAGAAGGGGCAGTAGGTGGAGGCAGTTTGTGACTGAAATATAGATCAAAGGGGAAAGTAAGAAGAGTTAAGGGAGGGAGGGTCCTGTGTTGGTTCCATGGGGGAAGTTGCCCCCCCCTCTGAAGGGTCCTAAGAAGAGGAAGGAAGGAGCCGCAGTCTGGGGGAACCTGAGGATGAGGGGGAGAAAATGGGGCTTATATGTGGGGGGAGGGGGGAGGGAGGGAAAGGGTATTTGTGTCACATTAGGAGACCTTCAAAGAAAATTAACAATGGAGATATGGAAAATAAATTAAGATTAATAACTTTAAATGTTAATGGGCTGGGTAGTGTTGTTAAAAGGAAGAGGATCGAAGGGATGTTGAATAAAAGGAAAGCTGATATAATATTTTTACAAGAAACACATCAAAAGAAAGATGGTATAAATGAGCTTAAAATAAGGAATGTGGGGGTATATGAGAAAGCATATGGAACTTCTAAAGCAAGAGGAGTTGCGATAATAATTTCTAAAAATGTGCATTTAATATGGTTAAAGTGGAAAGGGATGTTTTGGGAAGATTTATTATCTTACACTGTTTCATGGGGGGTGAAAAATATGTATTGGTTAATGTTTATGCTCCAAATGAAAAGCAAACAGAATTTTATGATAAAGTGTTTAGAATAATGGGGAATGTAGAGAAAGCAAATATTGTAATGGCCGGAGACTTTAATATGGTGATGGATAAAATGAAAGATAAAGATAATACAAAAGGTATTGGGAAAACAGGTTTAGCCAAGGTAATGGAAGAAAGAGAATTGAAGGATGTATGGAGAATAGTGAAAGGGGAGGAAAAGAAATATACCTTTTATTCACCAAAATATAAGAGTTTTTCCAGGATTTATTATATATTTGTTTCAAAGAATATGATTTCTAACATTATGGATTGTGAAATAGGAGTAATTAAGGTCTCAGACCATGCATTAATAAGCATGGATATTAAAATAAAGAAAGATTACAGGGAAGCAAAAAGGTGGAGATTGGAGACTAAAATTTTAAATTATAAAAATATTGTGGAAAAAATGAAAATGGAAATACAGACTATATGGGAAATAAATGAAACGGGTAAATTCGCAGGGGATAGTTTGGGACACGATGAAAGCAGTAGTAAGAGGGATATGTATTAGAGAATTGTGTAAATTAAAAAGACAACAAGAAGCACATAGTAAAAAGATTGAAGAGGAGATTAAGGAATTAGAGGAACAATTTAGAATAAATAAAGATAAGCAGCTATATGCTCAACTCCAAGCAAAAAAGAAAGAATTCGAGGGAAAGGATATAGAGAGAGTCCAAAAAGAATTAATATACCTGAAAAGAATTTTTTTCGAATACAGCAAAAAAAATTCTAAAATGCTGGCAAGGTCCACGCAATCAAAGAAGGAAAAAAAAATACAATAGGGATAATTAAAGATAAAACTGGGAAAAGTTGCAATTTAATGAAAGATAAATTAACATTTTTTGAAGATTTTTATCAGAAATTGTATACATCAGAAGCGGGCCCACAGACAAGGATACTGGAATATGTAGAGAAGAATTGGAAGATAAGATTACAAGATAAGGATAGGGATTATATGGAAGCATTGGTGACTGAAAAAGAAATAGAAGGAATTATTGATAAATTGAAAGGAGGGAAATCTCCAGGAGTAGATGGGTTGGGGCCGGAATATTATAAGATATTTAAAGAGCTTCTAGTACTGAAAATGAAAATACTGTATAATAATATAATAAATGGAGAGAAGACCCCGCCATCATGGGAACATTCGTTGATAATATTAATCCTGAAACTAGATAAGGATTTAATGGACCCAGCATCATATAGACCTATTTCTTTAATTAATCAAGATTCTAAAATATTCACAGCAATTATGGCAATTAGACTGAATACTTTTATAAATAAATATATAAAAAAGGATCAATGTGGTTTTATTCCAGGGAGGCAAATGCCTAATTTAATAGGGAGTGCATTGAACATAATAAACGTTATTAAAAGAAGGAACTTTAAAGCAGGGTTGATAGCTTTAGATATTTTCAGAGCCTTTGATTGCGTGGAATGGCCAGCGTTAAAAATTATTATAAAGATATTTGGTTTTGGAGAAAGGTTTATAGGTGTTGTGTTTTCTTTTACCGGGCAATTTACAGCGACCAAATAATTAGCCAATTCAGAATTGAACACAAACACCTTTACTTCAGGCAATAAACACTCAAATACAAAACAAACTGAGTAACATAACTTGCCTCAAGGGAGGATTAGGCTAGGGTGACCAGATTTTGAGAATCAAAATCCTGGACCCGCCCCCCCAAAACAACCCCCCCACCGCGCCCCCGCGCCACCCCCGCACTGCCCCCGCCCCCCCACCCGTTCCGCGCCGCCCCCCCCACGCCCCGCCGCCCGCCCCGCGCTCCTTACCTGCTGGGGCGTCCGCTTCCCTCCAGTGCTCGGAATCTACTGAGAAACAGGCTTCCTAGCCTGTCTCTCAGTAGCGCGCCGGGTGATGACGTCATCACCCGGCGCGCTACTGAGGGACAAGCCGCGAAGGAAGGGAAGCCCCAGCAGGTAAGTGCCTCGCGCGCCCCCTGCCCGCATGCCTTGCTGGTCACCCTAGATTAGGCAAACCGAACAGAAGAAACAATTGCTTTCAGTTAGGAACCAAAAAGAGAGTCTTTTAAGTCTCAGACACTAAGTTGTGTCTCTTTTCTTACGGAGCCGCTCCAACCTGCGGCTCTCTACTCTGGCCTCGTACCGCTTCTGCCTTCTTCGGCACACTGCATGTTTAAAAGCATTCACCGGCTCCTCCTCCTCCTCCTGGGATGCCAGTTGGGGTTCCTCAGCTGCAGATACGTTTCTCTCCTGAGTGCTAATCTCTGCATTTACATCTTCTGCAGCTGGAACAAAGACTTGGGGAATCAGTCTATCTCCTGGTGTTACCAACAGATCCTCTTCAGAATCTGATTCTGCCCCCTCCTCTCCCAACTCATCAACCTGTTCAGGGGAAAAGGAGGTAGACACAACACCAGGAGTGATTAATCAGCTTTATGCAAACAATAAGGCGGAGGTAATGGTAAATGATGGAATAACACAACAAATTACCTTAGTCCGGGGAACAAGACAAGGGTGTCCTCTCTCCCCAATATTATTTGCAATAGTCATAGAAATATTGGCCAATGTTATTAGGGATGATGAGAGACTGAAGGGGATAGGAGGGGAAGATAAAATAAAAATTAACATGTTTGCGGACGATACTTTATTGACATTAGAAAACCCGAGGGATTGCATAGAAGAAATAAAGCAACATTTGAGAGAATTTGGAGAGAACACAGGACTACAGGTAAACTGGGGGAAATCAGAAATGATGTTATTTAACTATGACAAAGAAGAAAGGGAGGAGTGCAGTTTAAAATTGGATCTTAAGATTAAAAATATAGTGCGTTATTTAGGAGTTCAAATCACAAAAGATTTAGAAAAGTTAGAGGAAATAAATGTTAGTAGTTTTTAAAAAAAGATAATGAAGAAGTTAGAGGCTTATAGGAAATTAAAGCATTCATGGTTTGGTAGAATAGCGGTTATTAAAATGAAAATATTACCAAAGATTAATTTTTTGTTTAGAATGTTACCAATTAAAATAACAGAAGTAGAAATAAGAAGTTTGCAAAGCATGATAAATAACTACGGAGATAGAAAAGCAAGAATTAATAAAACAAAATGGTATAAGATTCAAAGGAAAGGAGGGTTGGGACTCCCAAATATAAAGATGTATTATATAGCTAATCAATTGAGATATGTTATAAATAGTATAGTAGGGAAAGAGGATTTAGAATGGTTAGAGACGCAGACAGGAGAAATAGAGTTAGGTTTACAAATTTTTTTTTAGTAAAATACAAAAGAATCAATTGAAAGATATGGAAAATCCCATCCTAAAAAATATTATAGAAATTTGGGGGAAGTATAAAAATAAATTCATACCAGGAATTTCTCCTCTAACCCCAGTTGTTATGTTGGAGAACTTCCCAGGTAACTTAAGAAGAGAATTGGAAGGGTTATTGAGGGGAAAAATAATTAAAGTGAAAGAATGGATGAAGAGAATGGTTAATAAAAAGCAAATAGAAGAAGTTTTAAGAGGACAAAAAAACTTATGGTTTAAGTGTATACAATTGGAACAATGGACACAGAAATGGAAAAGAAAAATAAGGAATGTAGAAAGGAAACAAGATTTGAAAAGTTAATTGAGTCAAGAGAGGAGGGGGAAAATAAAAGTAAAAAATGTATAATAAGTGAAATATATAACATATTGTTAGAGGAGGGGGAGCAACAAGAAATTTTGAAAGCATTCTGGGAAGAAGATTTAGCAAAACAAATTACTGAGGATAACTGGAGGAAGATATGGGAATTAAGAACTTTAAAGTTGTTATCAATAAGGATAAAAGAAAATCATTATAAAATAATTTGGAGATGGTATCTCACTCCCGTAAGATTACATCAGATAGATAAGAAAATTTCAATGTTATGTTGGAGGGGTTGTCAGGAAGTGGGGACATATTTCCATATGTGGTGGACATGTGAGTATGTACAAACATTTTGGAAAAGAGTTTTTAAAGAAATAAGTGAAATATTGGCTAATCAAGTGGAAGCAAGTCCAAATTTAGCTTTACTTTCGATGTTTGATAAAGAATATGGGAATAAAAATATAAGAGAACTGATAAACAACCTCCTGACACCGGCTAGATTAATGATAGCGAAGAATTGGAAAATACAAGGGAATTACAGTATAGAAGAATGGTATAGGGGTGTGAGGGATATTTCAATTAATGACAGACTAACATGTAAAATGAAAGTTAGAATGGGATTATCCAAAAAGAATGATTTTGATAGTATTTTATTTTATTAAAACATAATTTTTGTTTATTAAAAATAAATAAACATAATTTTATTTATTAAAACATGATTTTTAGATTCTGTTTTAATAAAGGGAAATCTTTGCAATTTTGGAAAAATGTATAATATACTAGAGCAATGAAGGTCTCAAGGGTAAGGGAGCACGGGGGGGAAGTTAAGGTTTGTTTATGTATTATGTTTATTTTATATTTGTTATATGTTGAAATAATAAATAAAATTAAAAAAAAACTGTTAAAGGTACAGGAGTCCTGACCTCCTTTTCATATGGTCACCTTACTTCGAACCCAACACTCCAAGTGCAAGGAACCAAGCACTGGACCCGTACTGGGTTTTCTTTATACAAAATGTATGATATCAGACGGCGCAATTAAACTCAGTCATTATTTGGAATTGTTACATGAACAATCCTGGAGTTATGCTGGCAGAAGAGCTTTAGGATTTTGCAGATGCCACACTACACTGGCAAAATTAGGGTGATCATATGAAAAGGGAGAACAGGGCTCCTGTGTCTTTAACAGTTGTCTAGAAAAGGGAATTTTAGTAGGTATCATTTGTATGCATGCAGCACCTGGTGAAATCCCCTCTTCATCACAACAGTTTAAGCTGTAGGAGCCCTGCCCCCTTTTGCATCTGGTCACTCTAGTATAGCTCCTGCAGCTTTCACCGTTGTGATGAAGAGGGGATTTCACCAGGCGCTGCATGCATACAAATGACACCTGCTGAAATGCCCTTTTCTACGCAACTGTTCAAGATACAGGAGCCCTGTCCTCCTTTTCATGCGGTCACCCTAATTTGCTAGCATACCGGTGAGGCTGACATCCCCTGGGAATAGCAGCTGCCTGCTGGGGGTTGCTGGGCTGCGCTTTCCTTTCACCCTGGGGCTATGGATCACCCGCACTTTGTGTGAGCTTCTCTGGGGGCGAATGCAAGCCAGGATCATTATTCAGTGCCATCCATTATGCATGCGACCCGGATTTTCTCTTTGTCAGCAATGCAACCTGAACGTCTCTTGTGCACGGACAGAGCTCTACTCTTTTGCAGCCAGCAGCAGAACGCTGGGACTGCTGTCCTCCAATTTCTATAAAAGACCACACTGAATTGCAGTAGTGCCGGGATCCAAGTAGTCACCAAAATGACCAGTCCGATGCCTTGAAGGTGTAAAAAAATGGCTGGATCATGCCTTCTGATCCCATCAAGCCATTTCCCAAATACAGGAGGCAAGAAGAGAGATGAAGCGCGTGGGTTGGCTGTCGCTTAAGCCCATGCTCTCCTGATGTCCCACTTTCAAGGGCCCCTTTCCGCATTGGCATGTCGCCGGCTGAGGAGCCCTTGTGCAAGAACATCGGAAGGTACTTCAGACTTGATCTCCAGACTTCTTTTACCTACCCCCTGAAGAAGGCCTTCCAAATAAAACCATATCGGCCGAACGCGTTGGGCGTATTTAAGGAAATATTTCAGCATTCTCTTCTCTCGCTTCTCTCTCCTTCTTTTTGACCTAAGTGGATGCTCCCCTCCTTTTGGTTTTTTTGCATACAAATGACACCTGCTGAAATTTCCCTTTCAACACAACTGTTAGAGATATAGGAGCCTTGTCCTCCTTTCCATATGGTCACCCTAGTCCAGGACCTAATAATATTCCACTGCCAGGTCATATGCCTAACAGCAGCTCTGGGGTTCATGGCCAGGAACTCCCAGCCCTACTGTCTTCTGACAACTCTGTATGCAGGCAGCACCTCCCAATTCGCAGCCATATCATGGTTTCCGTCCCGAAGCGGCGCGGTTGTGTGGTGTTTTACTGCATTTTTAAAAAACTTTGCTCCACTGTCACCAGGTTCTTTGAGCTTAAGTCATTGGTGGGGTGGATGCGTTATAGATGGATCCATTTTGGAACGCCGTTGGACCATGTATACCTCACCTGGGCACACCTAGGTGAAGTGTACATATGCAAAGCCTCGCCAGAGTGCAGGGTAGGGGGACAGGACTTAGGTGAGTGTTTACAAATGGTAGGCATGGCAACAGCAAGGTACTATTGGGGAACCAAAGTAAGGCAGATAATTAAGGTAGAAGCCAAGACTCAACAGTCCGTAGCTTTGTATGACAGAGCCAGCCTTTCAGTGCTACGGAGGTGTGCAGCAGTAGAGAACAAAACAAAATGGGGAAAAAAATCGCGCTGGGAGCCCCATCTTTAGTCACCATTTGCTGCGCATTATGTCTGCGTGACCCGATGCCGCGAAGTTTCAGGGCCGGATATTCCGCGTTCCATCCTGCCCATGTATCACAATGTTTGTCACTTCGCAATTGCGATACTGCGAGTTGGGGGGGGGGGGGTCAGCAGTGAAAATAGTGCCATCTACACAGCCCCTGAGAGAAAGTGTTTAAAAAGAAAGAAAGAAAGAAAGAAGGGGCAAGAAGAAGTATGTGCTTAGGTCCCACTGGTCTCAGTGGTCCAACACCCATTTCACTTTCTGTTTCTGTTTCTACACCACAGGCAGACCATGGGTCACTGTGAGTTTAGCCTACAGCTCGTAGGATTCCAAAATGGATCAGAGTAAAGCTCATTTGTTAGGTTTCCTCACAAGACCTTCTACATCATAGGGGTGTAGAGGGAGGGAGGGCGATCCTGGAAGTACCTAATACACACCATCGGCGCACAGGGAGGGAGGGAGGGTGATCCCGGAAGTACCTAATGCACACCATCGGCGCACAGGAACCAGCCGGGGGCCATCCCAGGCAAACAGCCTGGTGTAGAAACGGCCACAGTGTAGAGAAGATGTCAACACCCATCAGCTTCAGAAATGGCAGGAGAAATAGGCAGGGGAGTTCTGCTCATGTCCCCCGGCCAACCCTTGGGCCCAGAGTTCACTTACAGCAACCTCATGGTCAGGTCTTTCATGGCATGACGGAGACACATTTTTCCTGCCAACGCATGTTTTGCCTTTCCACACATTATTTATTGTAGATTTAACAATGTTAAACACGCCCACACCCCCCACATAACCACCATAGGACAGCAGATCAGTACAAAGGACATGATTGAAAGGTGTCTGATTGATATCATTCGCTAATGAATTTGAAGGAGGATTCTTTAATATTTCTACAAACAGATTAAGAAGAGCTAGTAAAGCAAGTGTTTTTCTTCCATTGCCTTGAACTCCTTATTGTTTTGAATGACCTGTATCATGTTGCTGGGACCAAAGCCCTTTTATTTTTAATTAATTATTTTTTTATTTTTTTATTTATTGCATTTCTATACCGCCCAATAGCCGAAGCTCTCTTCAGAGTGCCAGTGAAAGATTGTAAGTTTGAATGCTCTCCCATAAGAAACAAACTTGCTGCAAACATCCAGCTTGTACAAGACTGGTCTACAGAGCCCTCATACGCTATGTATTTGGACACTCGGCCGATGTCTGATAGGTGGACCAGGTCACTGATCCACATAGCTCTACACTGTTCACTGTCAGTGGCTCTCCAAACTGTCTCAGCCCTACCTGGAGATGCTGGGGTTTGAACCCAGGACTTACTGCATGCAAAACACTGGGCTAAAGTAAGGTGACCATATGAAAAGGAGGACAGGTCTCCTGTATCTTTGACAGTTGTATTGAAAAGAGAATTTCAGCAGATTTCATTGCGAGGCATGTAGCCCCTGGTGAATTTTTCTCTTCATCACAACAGTGAAAGCTGCAGGAGCCCTGCCTTCTTTTGCATCTGGTCACTCTAGGCAGGGTTCCTGCAGCTTTCACTGCTGTGATGAAGAGGGAATTCTGCCAGGTGCTGCATGCCTACAAATGACACCTGCTGAAATTCCCTTTTCTGCGCAACTGTTAAAGATACAGGAGCCCAGTCCTCCTTTCCGTAGGGTCACCCTATACACGCAAAGCAGGGGCGCTACCACTGAGCTATGACCCCATCCCCCATGAAACGGTATAGTCTAGCAGTGGATACATCCCGTGAATCTGTGTGGTTCTCTATGCAGGGAGAGACTTGGCAACTGGCCGAGGCTTTCATTTGGAACCAGAAGCAAAAGGTTGTCTGGAGACCTCTGTGTGTATGTGTGTATAAGGGGTGATGCTCCCCAAAGGTCATTCCAGAATCTCTCTCTCGGTTAGGATAAACGTTGCAAGAGATTCTGTTGCTGCAGCTGGAGCATCCGCTTGGCCTGGTTCTCCGCCTTCTTGGCCACCCGTCTCTCCTCTAAGCCCAGTAGATGGGGACACTGCTGCAGAGGATGTTAATTGTGGTGCCCAGGATGGACCGGTCAGCCAGGGGCGCAGAGAGCCCGTCCGCTCCCTCCTTGTCCCATTTGTGGGATGGTACGAGAGGCTTCGGCTGCAAGAGAAAAAACAATAGGTCTGTTGCCAGGAAAAGCAAACTTCTCTTCCATCGTCTAAGCTGACTCAGTGCACCTTCTTCACACCACTGCCCATGCACAGAGTTCTTAGGATTCTGCCACCTTTCAGGGATGTTTTCATTTGGGCCAGCATTAAGCCTGTGAAGCAGTGACAGAAGCTAGAGGATGAAGGCTTCATGAAATTGCTTGCAGGGCCGAGAGGGTCTTTAGGGAAACCTAAACATAGGGTGACCAGATAAAATCCAGGTCAGGGCTCATGTAACTTTAACAGTTGTAGAGCAAAGGGAATTTCAGCCAGTGTCATTTGTATGCAATTAGTTCCTGGTGAAATTCCCTCTTCATCACAACTGTTAAAGTTGCAGGGGCCCTGCCTTCTTTTGTATATGGTCACTCTAGTATAGTGCATGCACCTTTAGCTGTTGTGATGAAGAGAGAATTTAACCAGAGACTAATTGCATACAAATGACACCGGCTGAAATTCCCTTTTCTCTGCAACTGTTAAAGTTATATGAGCCCTGTCCTCCTTTTCATATGGTCAGCCTAACCCTACCTAAACACGCCCAGCAGCAAACACTGTCCTCCTCCAAAGCCCTCGGAGGGATCTGAGCATGGCTTGAAACAGTGCAAAGGAGCTGGGGTGTCTTTACAAGGGGTACAGGTGGTACCTGGATAAGTGCTGCCACTTTAAAAAAAATAGATAGCAAAATGATCATGCCTTTGATGTTCTGACCATCAGAAGAATGGCTACCAGGGCTAGAAGGTCCCCGCCTGGCCACTAACCACTGACTGGAGCTAGCCCATCCAATGCAACACATGGCATGGTAAAAAATATTGCTGGGCTATACACTTCAAACTACAGGCTACAGGGGTGTTTGTGTCATAGAATTGTGTCATAGGATTGGGGAAACGGAGGTTAGGGAGAAGAACTCACTTCCTTATCCTTATTTATGTATTACCTTTCTTATTCCTTCACCAAGCTTGACCAATCGGCAGTCGTCTTCCACCAGGCACCACCCCCAGATTGGTCCCAAATTGGCCCCAGAGCGACGTCAGACAGCGGAAGCGTGGTATTGACATTACTCCGATTGAAAGAGTCGGGGTAAATGGACTCTTTCAATCGGAGCAACATCAGTACCACTGCGGCATTGTGGGAAAGCCCCGTGGTGGCTGCGAAGCAGCGTCTGCGTCGTCTAACAGTGCAGACCCACAGCCACGGCATCTAGATAGCCCCCAGTTCTTCCACGGAGTATGTTGCTTGTGTACATTGGTTCTGAACGCATATTCCATCCCAGCAATCCTTCTGTGTCCAGCCCTCTTCCTGCCTCACCTGAATGTGCTGGAAGACTTCAAGTACCCTATCCAAGCTTTGGATGTTCTCCTTGTGCATTCTGGTGATGTAGCAAGACTGTCCCGGCCAAGATCGGTAGCCGATCAGGAGCTGTTCCAAACAAAAAGAGTCCAAGGCTGTGTTTTGTATCTCAATACATGAGCAATGAGCAGTAGAGACTGGTGTCTCCGACGTCAGTGGGGTGGTGAATCCACCCCGGGTTTCAGTCAGAACCAGTCAGAACTCCAAAGTGTTTTGCGTTTTGGATAGTTCCTTTGGAGTTCTAACTGAAACCCGGAGCGGATTCAGTGCCCCACTGTCATCAGATCCACCAGCCTCCATAGGCAATGATGCCAAATTCTCTGGACCTCATTCTCTCTCTCTCTCTCTCTCTCTCTCTCTCTCTCTCTCTCTCTCTCTCTCTCTCCTTCCCTCCCACACACACACACACACACACACGCCATTGGCCCTGTCTCCCCAAGTCCCTGTGGCTTCTACCTCTCGCCCCACCCCACCCCCACGCCAATGTATCAAGCAGGTTTTTTTTCTGGATTATTTTTCAAAAAAAATTCAGGGCTCTTTTTTGTGCCTTAAAAAAAAAAGGGCTTATCCCTTTTTGGGGTGAGCATGTTTAGATCAGCTGTCCCCAACCTGGTGCCCTCCAGTTGTGGTGGACTACAACTCCCATCACCCTAGCTAATTAATGGGGGAAGATGACAGTTGTGATCCGACTCTTGTGTAAACCAACGAGAAACCATCTCAGGAACAACGAGGACCAGAAACGTAATCAGAAAGAGAGCTGAGAATTGTAACAACTCTGAAAAACAGCCCTGCAAACCATGCAAACAGGCTTGGAAAAGCCATTTGAAGCATGAACCCTAGAGAATTTTCCTCTCAAAGTTGTAAAAGGACTGCAGCATATCTTACATTACTGTAGTCGTACACGACCGTGGCGGAAGAGTTGACCTCTGCCTTGACATGGAACGTAGCCAGCCTCTCCTTCCTGCTCATGGAAAGGTGCTGTGGGAGGCCATCCCCATGTGCACCCTGAATGGTCATTTGCAGGACCTAGACATTGAAAAGAAGACCTTGGGGTGAGAACAAAGGGAAGGGTGCTTGTGGATCATTGGGGCAGGAGGTGAGGAGGAAGCACTGCAGCCAACAGAAAGAGAACCATCTTCTGCAGAGCTAATCACGGACGGTATCCCTTCATGAGCTCTGATGGGCTCAAGTTACAGGAAGCCAGATTCTGGCCGGACAGCAGGAAAAACTTCCTGACTGTTGGAGCGGTACGGCAATGGAACCAACGACCTAGGGAGGTGATGGGCTCTCCCACATCAGAGGCCTTCAAGAGGCAGCTGGACAACCATCTGTCAGGGATGCTTTAAGGTGGATTCCTGCATTGGGCAAGGGGTTGGTTGGGTTATAGGCCCCTCCCAACTCTACTATTCTATGATTCTATGATGACCCAAGGAACTTTGCTAAATAAGCAGTGATGGGTCCTGATGATGGGTAACTACTTTTTCTTGGGTAGGACATGTGCATTTAAAAAAAATTTTTTTTTTTTTGCACAACCGCTTTGAGTAGGAGCACCAGATCTGAACAGGGAGGAGGTTGGATTTCAGCAGCAGCGTCCTTCAAGGTCCACAGAAATGCTTAACCCGGGCTGGTGCCAGTAAAGGGGGTTGGATAAATACCTGGAGGAGAAGGCTATCAATGGCTACTAGTCCTGATGGCTAAGTGCTATCTCCAGTAGCAGAGGCAGTAAGCCTATGTACACCAGTGGCTGGGGAACACGGGTGGGAGGGTGCTATTGCGCTCATGTCCTGCTTGTGGCTTTCCTATGGACATCTGGTTCGCCACTGTGTGGACAGACTGCTGGGCTCAGAGGATCCAGCAAGGCTCTTCATATGTTCTTAACGGGGGGGGGGGGGGGAGGCTGGCATGGGGAAAAGACAGTCTTCCCCCACCGGGTGTTTTCCAGAGGTGTTGGATGACAACTCCCAGAATCCTGGCTGTGGGATTCTGGGAATTGTTGTCCAACATCTCTGGAAGATACCAGGTAGGGGGAGGCTGGTGTGAGCCTTTTTTGAGGTGACTGACACCCACCTTGCCATAGGAGTTTTTCCTTACCGTCTCAGTGTGCTTCTCTGCAATCTGCACTCCCAACAGCCCAAAGGCCAGGACAATGACCACGATCACCACCACCACCACCACCACAATCAAGAGCTTCTTGCAAGGGAGTCCAGGGAGCCGAGGAGATGCTGTGTAATCCTGCAGAAGCGGAAAAGGCCGATGGGGAAAAGAGAGAACAGTCAGGCGGCAGATGGACGAATGTTCCTCCGTACGACAAAAGTCCCTACTAGCATATAAAAAAGCTAGCATGTCAGGGAGAAGGCTAGGGAAGAAGAAGTCTTCTCTCTTAAAGGCTAACTTTCTATGTGCAGGTTTTTGTTCGCTTGTTTGCACAGCATTTCTTTATGGGAGCCCCACCTGCAGCCTGAAGTCCAGTGAGGACTAGGGTGCTGAGGAAAGCGACGTTAATGAACGAATCGATCTCATGTTTATATCCTGTCTTCCTCCCATCATGGAACTCAAGCCAGAGGAGATGGGGGCTCCAAAGTGGTCTCCCATCCAAGGACTGACCAGGCTGAGACCTGCTGAGCTTCATCATGTGCCCTTGGACCATGTTTGAAGCCCATGTGTGTATGGGATTGGGACCACTTCACTTCACACAACCACAGCCCCTGTTTATCATTCATCAACCAACTCACAGGTGGCTCTACCGTGATATATGGCATATTGGATGACAGATCATGGCCACTGATTTTTTTATTTCATCATTCTTTATTACATTTCTATCCCACCTTTCTTCCACCATGAAACTCACTGGGGCTTCTACATCCGGTTCCTTTGCAGGATTATGAAGTGCTTCTTTACATAGCGGACGTGTAGTGATTTGAACTGAAAACTCTCTTTCTGGGCAATGCACAGTGCCATCTAGTGGCTGAATTATAGTGCAATGTTGTAATTTCACCCTGTTTATATCTCACATTAACCTTTATTATCGCTTTGTCTCCAATTTTTTAAAAAGTGGAATAAAGCTCAAAAAGCACAGGAGATGCTCTGGAGGTTGATGACGTCATGTAAAGAACAAACAAACTTCCATGAGTGACAATAACAAGCGTGCAGTATAAGCCCCAGGTAGACATGCTCAAAGACTGGGGTGGTCTATACTGGAGACTGTTAATCGACGGAAGGGGTGTGTAATTAACATTTTGTCACCAAAGTGCAATGGTCCATCCCTAGTTGCCTCTATCTCTATAGCTAACCCTTCACCAGAGGTTCCAACCATACCTGCAGGAGCAAAAAGTCTGTCCCAGAAGTTGTGAGACTCACCGGTGGCGCCTCCAGCATTAGAACATCTTTGCTGCTGCTGCTGCTGCTGCTACTCTCCATCTTGCGACGGGTCTCCTTGCCGATTCTCCGCTGCCTCTGCTATGATCTTCACTGCCCCCTGGCTGCCTTCTGCCAGGAGGGAGCCCATACTTATACAAGGGGGCCTGGAACTCAAGCCCTGCAGCTGACGTGTCGGTTGGTCTCCAGCTTCTCTGGGCCTCCTGCTGGCTGGCAGCCAGGTGCACTTGGGAACCTTTCAGCGCTAAGTTTCCGATAAGTGTTATTTGGGCTCATGTCCGTCAAGAGCCTCTGAGGATGCTGAAGGGCCTCTTCTTGGGAGCAAACAGCCTCTCTTTGTTCTGGAAGGCACAGTCCACTTGTTCTGGACCTGGGAATGCTCAAGGGGCAGGTAGCACATTCGGGACTCTGTTTATCCCTTGTGTCAGGACTTTTGTGAGATGTTCAAAGCAAGAATGAAGAAACCATTGATCACGGGAAATGAAAACCCCTCAGAGAACAGTGAGTGGTTTGGGAGAAGGAGGGCCGCATTTTTATTTATTTATTTATTTATTTATTTATTTATTTATTTATTTTATTCCATTTATATACCGCCCCATAGCTGAAGCTCTCTGGGCAGTTTACAAAAATTAAAACCATTGAACATTAAAAACACCGATATACAAAATTTAAAAAACATAAAGCATAAAAACAAGTTAAAATTACAATATCCTTCTGGGTCAAAGCACAACAACAACACAAAAACACAAAACCCTCATCATATGCTGTTAAATGCCTGGGAGAAGAGGAAAGTCTTGACCTGGCACCGAAAAGATAACAATGTTGGCACCAGGCGAGCCTCGTCGGGGAGATCATTCCATAATTGGGGGGCCACCACAGAGAAGGCCCTCTCCCTTGTTGCCAACCTCCGAGCTTCCCTCAGAGTAGGCATTCGGAGGAGGACAATGACCACCTGGAGTCATTTGAGGGTGCTTTGGTGGCCATTTTCTTCATCAGTTGCTTGTACAAGATATAACGCCTGTTCAGAAGACACCTTAAACCCTGCTGGTTATGGCCTTTGGTTAAGCAGCAGGGTTTAAAGTGTCTTGCGCAATGTGTTTTGCTAAACCTTGCTCGCTCACTAACCACAGTGGGACCCTCTGCAGCAGGGTTAGCGGCTCTAACCATGGCTTAAAGTGTTGCATGTGACAGTACGGCTTGTGGTTAGCGCTAACCCCAGAAAACCACAGTTTCGCCAACCCCAGAGCCTGAAGTGTCATCTGAACAGGCCCATTGTAGTTCCTAAGGTGGAAAGCCCAAAGTCATTTACTTGGGGCACAATCTATCAGGGATGGCGGTTCTGTGCAAAAGCGTTTTGAGATGAACAGCATTTGCAAAAGCATGTTGCAGCCCCAGAGGTCTGCTAGTGCATGCACCTGACCAATCCTGGGGCAAAATGAGGCAAAGCTCCTGTGCGCCCTCTCTTTGCAGGATGAGTGCCCCTCCTCTTGTGCACTGGGGAGAAAGACAGCAGCATGGCTGCCCCTCTCTCCTCACGCAGCAAAGCCACCATGCCCGTTGCCTTTGCTTTGCAACTATTGTGGGTATCTGGCAAAGGGTTACAAGCTGTGGAGACATCTGCGAAATGGCCGCCTGCCTGGATGAACGGACCGATTGTCTCCCAGCCTGAAAACTGGGATGTGCTGGGTTTCTCCGCCAAAGTGGACGCCACGGATAGTTTTCCTTGTGTACGTCTCGGCCCTGCTCCGAGCCGCTAAGACCGGCTCAAAAACATCAGGCCATCTTCTTCGCACACTTCCTCCTTTGTCGTCTGGGACACAGCTGTGCCTAGAACAACAGAGGTTTGTCACCCTGCCATGCACAGCTCTTGCGGGCCGCTCATGTGCCATAAATTATCTGACGGACACCTGAGTCCCACCAGGATCACCGGGGTGGGGGGGAGGTATTGAAGAGAGGAGGTGGTACAAAGGGTGGGCAGGAAGGTGGGAGTCAGGGCTGCAGCAGGTGGAGGCAGAAAGGATGGCAGGAAGGTGGGAGTCAGGGCTGCAGCAGGTGGAGGCAGAAAGGATGGCAGGAAGGTGGGAGTCAGGGCTGCAGCAGGTGGAGGCAGAAAGGATGGCAGGAAGGTGGGAGTCAGGGCTGCAGCAGGTGGAGGCAGAAAGGATGGTAGGAAGGTGGGAGTCAGGGCTGCAGCAGGTGGAGGCAGAAAGGATGGCAGGAAGGTGGGAGTCAGGGCTGCAGCAGGTGGAGGCAGAAAGGATGGCAGGAAGGTGGGAGTCAGGGCTGCAGCAGGTGGAGGCAGAAAGGATGGCAGGAAGGTGGGAGTTAGGGTCAATCAGTCTCTCTTGGGGTTACTGACATCTGCCATGGGCTTTTTGTCCTTGGGTATGTGTGTGTAGGATGATCAACTATCAGGTTTTTCCCGGATTTGTCCTGTTTTTTGTTCTATCCTGGGTGTCCGGAGAGGGATTGTCTGTAATTTTCTATAATGTCCTGGAATGACACACTTTCCCCTTTAAGGTTTCCATTAGTGTGGCAAGGGGGAATAACGTACTTTCTGGAGGCCCCTATCGGAGCAGTGGGAGGGGGGCAAGAATGACACACTTTCCCCTGCAAAGCATGCTTTCTGGGGCCTGTGGAAAGCTCGTCATTCACAACCGCCACGCTAAAGGCAGCTGCCAATAGGGTGTCAGTGGGGAATGATGCGCTTTCTGGAGACCCTGGAAAGCACACTTTCCTGCCCCCCCGGGTGTCCCCTTTTTTGGTTTCCCAAATATGGTCACCCTAGGAAGATATTGCAAGCAGTACAACATGTGTCCCTTTCACCCCACCCCACCCCCCAGGATCCCAGTCCATGGATGTCAGGCCACTCAGTGTGAAGGGTGGGGGGCAGGTTGTGCCCTCACTGTAAGTTCCCCCTAAGCACCGGCCTTATCACCTCCATATCCACCTCCATACGAGCACTCCAGGGGGGTGTCTACACCAGCCGTTTATTGCGGGATTGTATCGCAGTCATTGCTAACGGTCCACATGACGTTCATCTACTCCTGTGGTGATCTCGGGTCCACCTCTCAGTTATTCAGGAATATCGCTGACTGCTTTTGTCATGTTTTTTCCGGCTCTCTCGCTACAATCCTGAAGGACGTGTGCAGTGTGCCCCCCCTTTGTGAGGGGGTCGTTGCTGTTTGACAAGAGTTCTGGGCTCAGCAAACAGCCAGTCAGCTCTGAGGGGTGTGAGCATGGGTATCGGAGAGCCCTCTGCCATTTTCGCCACATGTTTTAGATGGGTATTGGTGTGTTTTACTGCCGAGTGCATGTATTCTTTTAAATACAAACATATCTACACAGCAGCGCATCATGCCATGGAGTTCCTATCTGCCTTCATACGTGGCTGCGCTCATGCGCACTCTCAGGAGTAAAAAAAACCCCTCGACCCCGTAGCTATCTGCCTAGCTCCACCCACTTCTACCAATACACATGCGGAAGTGCCGTAATGGGGCACCGGTGCTCCCACAACAACACTCCTGAAACTGCCTGAAGATCAATTGTGTGTGTCCCGTGAGTGCCAATCGCGGAAGCGGGGAACATTGAGGAGCATCCCTCTTCCATAGAGAAAGGGCTGCAGGTGTAGATCAGCCCCAGGTCTCCAGAAGGCAGAACATGTTTCAGCTTTTTCTGACTGTGCATCAGAGACTGGACTGTGTGAATCCACACCCTTTCATGAAAATCAAAATAACTATTCAGAATAGGACATAAATATATATGAGTAGACTAAGTCTGGCAGAATCGCCCACAGCACCAGTGATTTATGAGCCTGACTTTAATCCTAATCGATGTGCAGGTTATTTTCAAACACAGAAAGGTAACAATTTATACAAATACTCAGACCTCTGGGATTCAAATTACAGTTAGACTATTGTTACACACACACCACAATTCTTTAGGTGAGGTTTACCTGGCTTTAGTTTCCTTTGGAAGGAGGTCACTGGAGGCTTAATGCTGTTTTGTAATATTACATTTATTTACAAATTTGCAGCTTAAGCATAGGTGAAGGCAGACATCTTAAACACTCTAGCCGGCACCCATCAAAGTCCAGGGCTCCCACTCTAGAGCTCTTGAGAATCAGCCAGGACCTTGAGATGCCTACAGATCCAAAACCAAAAACACTTTTCTATATCAGCCTGCCTCAAACTGCATCCTGTGCTTTACACACAGAAACCTCGGCCCCTCCCATTGGCGTGTGTGTGTGTGTGTGTGTATGTTGCGTGTGGGTGGGAAGAGAATCCAAATGAGTCAACTCTTCTATGCCTAGCCATCCTAGGTCCCATAAATACAAATCACTGGTCCATCAGTGGCATCAACCATCTTTTGTTAAGTCTAAAACCTGGCAGGCCAGATATTGCCTCAGGGTGTTGCTACACCAATAGGCTTGCTTAAAGAAATGTAAAACCTTTCTACAGAGACTGTTAATCTGCTGTTTCTACTTTCAGTTTTGTCACAAAATTGAGATCAGAGCACTACGTGAAGAGTGTTTCCTTTCCTGCTTTTCTGCTACATGACCTCAAGGTGGGATTGTGCTAGAGTGGAATATTGCAATTACACAAGAGGAAATTGTGCTTTATTTCGCTTTCACAAACAGTACCTCACTTTCGTTGTTCTAAAAAACTTGCAGAAAGTGTTGTTTATAAACAGAAGCAAAACTAGAGAGTCATGACGCCATCTAAAGAATCTGTAAACTACTGTGAGTAGGAATGACAAGCACACAATAAATGCCTTGTGCAGAAAAGCTCTAACAGTCAAAGCAATAATGTTGTGGGGGGAAAATAAGCATAGTGAATGGAGATTTAAAATTAAAATTAAAATAATGGTTTGAATATTTAGAACTAAAAAAATTCTTAAGAAGGCCTAAGGTAAATTATATCAATTGAGAATACTAACAAAGTTTGTTGATAATTAAAAATGCTAAACACTCAGTACCCAACATCTATTTTTTCTCTAAGATTTTTTGTAGAAGATGGAAATAATTTAAAAGTACATGGAATAGTGGGCTTAATACGTTGGTCAAAAACATTAACATTGAAACTTGGGATATATGAATTTTCTCCAGTAGAGTAGGGTGACCATATGGAAAGGAGGACAGGGATCCTAAATCTTTATCAGTTGCATAGAAAAGGGAATTTCAGCAGGTGTCATTTGTATGCAGGCAGCACCTGGTGAAATTCCCTCTTCATCCCAACAGTTAAAGCTGCAGGAGCCCTGCCCTCCTGACCAGATACAAAAGAGGGCAGGGCTCCTGCAGCTTTAACTGTTGGAATGAAGAGGGAATTTCATCAGGGGCTGCATGCCTACAAATGACACCTGCTGAAATTCCTTTTTCTATGCAACTGTTAAAGATACAGGAGCCCAGTCCTCTTTTCCATCTGGTCACCCTACACTAGAGCCATTCCAGCTGTACTGAGAGCAATGAAATGGGAAATCTGGCCCATTACACGCACCCTGCTGAAAGACATTTTCTCCCCTTCCCTCACCTTTTCCTTGTGTGTCGTGACTTCTTCGATTGTAAGTATGTGGGCAGGGCTTACAGTTATTTTACTGATTATATGTAAGCCATTCTGGGAGCCTTTTTAAAAGAAAAACCAATTTTAAAAATGCTCAACTAATTAACTAAATAAACTTGGAAATAACACCTCCCCCCAGCAAAAATAAGAGAAAGCTCTATTAAGGTTATGTGAAGGGGGTATGTTACATTATATTTATTTATTTATTTATTTATTTATTTATTTATTTATTAATTATATTTATATACTGCCCCATAGCCGAAGCTTTCTGGGCAGTTTACAAAAATTAAAACCATTGAACATTTAAAAACCAATATACAAAAATTAAAACCATAAAAGCCTAAAAAGCAAACTACATCTCATTTAAAACAGTCCAGGGGTCAGTTAAAAAGCTCAACCTATGCTGTTAAATGCCTGGGAGAAGAGAAAAGTCTTCACCTGGTGCCGAAAAGATGACAGTGTTATATGGACTCTTTCAGATAACAGGTAACTGCTACCCAAATGGCTGGAAATGTAACCAATAACTAGAATAACTAGTTTTATTTCATGTTAGATCCAATATAAATCTTGCTAAATTAAACAAAGAACCTGCCACTGACCCATCATGAAACCTTGCATGTATGATCATTCCTGTAGCTGGGATTTTGGATGCAAAGTATTGCTGCATAGGCAGCATCCCCTTGTATAAAGAATGTGAGATCAAGTTACAGGAATATGTTGTTCCGACTAAATGAATGCCCTACATTTAAAAAATATATAGCCAAAATAACACATTCCTTAGACAGTGGTTCAGCAGCACACAGGAGACAGCTTTCCAGGCACAACTATATTGTGGCCTTTTCGTTTTGCAAAATCATCACCAAAGATTGGCAGCCAAGGCCTAAACCAGCTTCAGCAGCCGCACAATTCAGTTGAATTGTCACACGAGAGGCATCGTTGGGTTCCTTCTTTTCCACGGCATCCCAAAATGCCAGTGTACAACTCCTGGAATGTGGGCAGCGGAGGCTGGTGGCTCTGATGTCAGCGGGCCGGTGAATCCGCTCCAGGTTTCAATCAGAACCACTTGGAACGCTGACTGGTTCTGACTGATTCTGACATCGGAGCCACCAGCCTCCCCTGGCTATGCGCATCTGAGCTTTACACCCTTCGCATCCCCAGCTGTGGCGAAGGGTCCGGAGGGATGCGTCTGCAATCAGACTCTGCTTCACTGCCCCCCAAAAGTGCGGGCACCCCAAGTCACGGCTGCGACGGCTTGCCCTGCCAGCATGAGCATGTTGCGCTGGCCACACGCATAGGCCCGCTCTGGAAGCCCTGCCGACGGCCAGCTGCTCAGTTCCATGCTCAGCCTGCCTTTTGTTCGGTCCCCACCCTCGGGACAGTCCCCACGGCGACATCCCTCGCTCTCCTCCTCCTCCTCCTCCTCCTCCCCCTCCCTCCATCCCCGCGCATCACTTGGTGCTTGCGCTCTCTCGCTCCCCCGCCCCCACGTCAGGCGGAGGAGGGAAGCTCTCCGCAGGGCTGACATCTCCATCAGCAAGCCTGCCAGTCTGGCTTCGGTGGTGGCTTGGAAACACACCGCGGGAGCAGCTGGCCAGGAGGCCAGAGGCCGGCGGGAGGGACATCTTCTAGGGAGGCACAGGGCACAGGTGTCGCCTCTGCGGCAGCTACGACCACGGGCCCTCCCTGGGGAAGCTCTGCCGGCATTTGGAGGGCTGGTTCTTCCCTGGGAAAGGAGAGAGGCCGAGGAAGGGCCATGGCTGAGCTGCAGTGGCCAGGGCCAGCTTTGCCCAGGGGCCAGCTGCTTCCCCTCCTTCTCTTCTGCCTGCTGGGCCTGGCCTACCTGGGGGTGCCCACCGCCTCCCGGAGAGCCCCCCGACCTCCGCCCTGCCCCCCGCCCTGCTCCTGCACCCGAGACACAGCCTTCTGTGTGGACTCCAAGGCGACACCGAAGAACCTGCCCCGCGATGTCATTTCACTGTAAGTGTCAAATCTGGGCTCCCCTGACAGGTGAAGGGGGTGCGTGGGTGCGTGCGTGGTGTGAGGATGGATGTGATTGTAGTGATGAAGCAGCAAAACTGGTAAACCAAGCTGGAAGTGGGATTTGTGGGGGTGGAAAGGGAGAAGTCAATCTCTGGAGAAATGCAGTTAGACCGAGCTCTGTGTGTGTGTGTTCGTGTGTGAGAGAGAGAGACAGACCAGCATTGAGAGCCTCGAAGGTCTGCAAAACGGGACGCAGCCCTTAGCCTGAGAATCAGAGCGCCACGGCACAGGTCCTTGTGTGGATGGGAGGAAGCCCTTTTTCCGGAGTGACATCCCAGCTGGGTCATGGGGAGTTTGTGTCCAGGTTACATAGAGCATCTTGAGCAGGGTGGCCATATGAAAAGGAGGACAAGGCTCCTGTATCTTTAACAGTTGTATTGAAAGGGAGATTTCAGCTGGTGTCATTTCTGTACATGCAGCACCTGGTGAAATTCCCTCTTCATTACAACGCTTAAAGCTGCAGGAGCCCTGCCCTTTTTTGTATCCGGTCACTCTAGTATAGCTAGAGTGGGATACTGCAGCTTTAACTGTAGGGATGAAGAGGGAATCTCACCAGGTGCTACATGCATACAAATGACACCTGCTGAAATTGCCTTTTCTATTCAACTGTTAAGGATACAGGAGCCCTGTCCTCCTTTCCATGTGGTCACCCTAATCTTGAGTGAAAAGACCAGCTGGAGAGTACATGGTGCTCCAGCACAACTCTGTGCGCACACACAAACCGTTGGTTGGCCAACGTACAGCCAAAGCGTGCAGTTTCTTCCTGTCTCTTGGCTCCTCTGCCTTTGATGCTGTGAAGGTTTACTGACTCCACTGAAAAGCTCAGCTGCGTGAATACTTTAGTCCCAGGGATCAGGTGCTGAACATGCATGCGTGAACCTACCTTTTCTCCTCAATGCAAGAGAGCATTACGTGTAAGGGAGGACAGGGCTCCTGTATCTTTAACATTTGTATAGAAAAGGGAATTTCAGCTGGTGCCATTTGTATGCATGCAGCCCCTGGTGAAATTCCCTCCTCATCACAACCATTAAAGCTGCAGGAGTGAACAGATGCAAAAGAGGGCATACACAGGAGATATCAAATACCAAAGTGCACTTGGGTGGCATTGGTGAAATCTGCTTTTACGTCGCTGTTCTGTTGCATAGGGCTGGTTCACACATGCATGCACATTGCTTGATTACCCTACACTTCAAGCGCTGCAGAAATCTGCAAAACCTGATTGATTAGAGGCAATAGAGGTGCAGAAAAAAGAGAGCATACATGCTACAGGCAACAGCGGCTCTGCTATACCATCACAAACTCTCTTTAAAATTATTTCTTACTCCAGCTGTAGAGTGCAAGCTGGGAAGTCCTGTATTCAAACCTCACTCCAGCAATGAATTGTGGCTTTAAGCCACATCATTCGCTCTCAGTTCCAATAGTCTCCTCCCCATTTTGCAAAATAGGGGAAATAATATTAACTAGGGTGACCATATGGAAAGGAGGGCAGGGCTCCTGCAGCTTTAACTGTTGTGATGAAGAGGCGATTTCACCAGGCGCTGCATGCCTACAAACGGCACCTGCTGAAATTCCCTTTTCTATACAACTGTTAAAGAGACAGGAGCCCTGTCCTCCTTTTCCTATGGTCACCCTAATTAGCCTACCTTTGAGGGCTGTTGTAAGGAATATCAAGGGAATGTATGCAAAGTAAGGGAGCTAAGATAGCACAGCAACCCTCCAAGCTTATCCTTGGGGCAGCTTGCATGCTTCTGAACGATGCTTGCGATGATCACTGAATGTGGCTATGATTCAGGGCCACGTATGTCGCCTGGCTCAGGTGTGCAGAGGTTTTGTACATGAAGGTGAGAGACCTAAAAACCAAGGCCTACTCCTATGCAGAGCAGGTGAGAGAGCTGGGTTTGTTTAATCAGGAGAACAGAAGACGAAGGAGAGGCGCTGTAGCATTTCCCAACATATCCGAGGGGTTGTCAGGAGGAAGTTGGAGTAGAACTGTTCTCTGTTGCCCCCGAGGGCAGGACCAGAGCCAAGGGTGGAAATTGCAGGGAGGTGGATTTTGACTGAACATTAGGAGGAAGCCGCTTATGATAAGAGCTGTCTGGCATGGAACAGACTTCCTCGGTAGGTGGTGGGCTCTTCTTCGCTGGAGGGTGGCGCAGCGAAGGCTGTCAGTTGGGCAGTGAATCCATTCCAGATTTCGGTCAGAATTCGAAAGAAGCTACCCAAGCTCTAGCTCTTCTAGAGTTTTGACTGGTTCTGACTGAAACCTGGAGCGGATTCATTGCCCCACCGGCATTGGAACCACCAGCCTCCGCTGCTGCCAAGGTATCCGCAAAGGTAGGGTGACCCTATGAAAAGGAGGACAGGGCTCCTGCATCTTTAACAGTTGAATAGAAAGGGGAATTTCAGCAGGTGCCATTTGTATGCAGGCAGCATCTCTTCATCATAACAGTTAAAGCTGCAGGAGCTTATCTAGAGTGACCAGATACAAAAGAGGGCAGGGCTCCTGCAGCTTTAACTGCACCAGGTGCTGCAGGCATACAAATGACACCTGCTGAAATTCCCTTTTCTAAACAACTGTTCAAGATACAGGAGCCCTGTCCTCCTTTTCATATGGCTACCCTGCTAGGCTGACCATATGAAAAGGAGGACAGGGCTCATGTAACTTTAACAGTTGTAGAGCAAAGGGAATTTCAGCCAGTGTCATTTGTATGCAATTAGTCCCTGGTGAAATTCCCTCTTCATCACAACAGTTAAAGTTGCAGGCACTATACTAGAGTGACCAGATACAAAAGAAGGCAGGGCCCCTGCAACTTTAACAGTTGTGATGAAGAGGGAATTTCACCAGGAACTAATTGCATAGAAATGACACTGGCTGAAATCCCCTTTTCTCTACAACTGTTAAAGTTACATGAGCCCTGTCCTCCTTTTCATATGGTCAGCCTAGACCCTACGCAAAGGCAAAGATTTTTATTATTATTCTTCAATCAGGCCTTTGGTGTGTAAGCAGGTCCGTTAGTTTGGATGCTGTTGTTATTCTGTTTCTGTTGCGTTTTTAATTATTATGTTTGAATGCATTCATTTTACTATTGTTTCAATCCAGTTTTATTTCTGACTGCAAGCTGCCTTGAGTGTAGGGTACAATTCAAATCAATTAATATTGTTTACATTGGATGCTAAGCATCCTGAAGTCAAGAGGAATTCAGTCGCTAGGTTTTTGCACAATTAAAATGTGCTCCTTTTGCATAAAGCATCCACAGGTCTCTTGGGATAAGGGCCGCGCATGGTCATGGATGCAGCCCCCACCAGGGACTCAAAAAGCTTGGTAACTGCTGCCTACCTGGAACTGAATAAAATGTGGTGAGGGCAGTTCAAGTGTGTGGCCAGCACCTGACTGGCAGCAATACATGGCCAAAATACATTTGTTGTGTAGCCTGGTTTGCTGCGCAGCAGTAACATGACCATAGGCATGCACACAGGGTGTGCTAGGTGTGCCCAGGCACACCTAATTTCCCAGGGGCACCTCTACTTTCCTGCCCCCTCCCTCGCTTGAACCGGGGCTTTTAAAAGGACGGGAAAGCCTCCGGAAAGCCTCCATTAGCATCCCTGGGGGAACCACACACTTTCCGGAGGCCCTGGAAAGCACACTTTCCCCTCCTCTGCTCCAATCAGGGCCTTTCAGGTGCACACCCTAATGACATGAGCTGCACATGCCTATGATCATGATATCTTTTTGACCACACGCAAGAAGGGGGCAGGGGGTGACAGGAACATCGTTTCTCTAAAAGCCTGTTTTATACCTTCCCCTTTCTTTGTGTATATAAGCTTTGCACCCTCGCACAGAAGCAAGGACGGATCCACATAACCTGCAATGACTCAGAAAAGCCCTTTGTGGCTTTCCCCCTTGTTGAAGCTGCGAGTTGCAGCAACCCCTCACTCACCCCCCCACCCCCCACCCCCAGCTTAATCCCGCGGGGACTTTCCGGGGCACGCTCCGCCTTTTCCCAATGCTTTCTTTCATCTTAATCTGTCTGTGGGCCAACGCTGATGCCTGCATTGATTTGTTTAAGTGCTTTCCAAGCCCTTTGCCAACCAGCCTTCATTAATCACAGCAAATGGAGAGATCTTTAAATACATCCGCTCTGCCAAGGGACTGCGTGGTAGTTGTAATTCTTCAGCAGTGCTCACTTCAAATTCAAGAGAGAGAGAGAGAGAGAGAGAGAGAGAGAGAGAGAGAGAGAGAGAGAGAGAGAGAACACTCAGGGTGGTGGAATGGGGCAGGATTGGGGCTAGAGGTTGGGCTTACATAAAGCAAGGCAAAAGCTTTTCTCTAGTATTCTGGATAGTAAATATAGTATGGGTGTGCAGAGCTAGTATTCTCTACCCCAAAATTCAAGGCAGCATTCTGCTGGATAGTTTTGTGAAAAAAACACTCAATTTTTGGGTAACCGCTACATTCCCATCAACGGGAATGAACAGAAATGCTCACAGCCCCCTCCGTTTTAAAGAGAAGCACATCAAATTGGCACCATGACAGCTTTCAAAGAGGGCTTCTGGAGCAGATCCCTGCATGCGGTGATTCATAGGGGATTTTTAAAGTCCGGACTCAAATGTCCTCTCAGGCATGTCTCGTGCCTTGATCTGTATGGCGAGGGAAAGGGAAACGAAGCAGTGGAGAAAGCGCTTAAGCGCAATAATAAAGAAGTAAATAGACGCACCGAGAGCTGCTCTCTGCAAGAATCCCACAATGCTGGTGGCTCCTCTAGAAATCTAATGGGGGGGAGCCATGTGAGAGCGGGTTCAAGCTGTGAGCCTTTATGCTCAATCTATATATTTGTAAATTAACACACCTATTACAAAATGCCAACAAGTCTCCAATTACCTCATTCGCACAGCTGTGCTTCTCAACACTCAGAGAATTGGGATGTTAAATTTTAACAGTATGTTTCGAATGTCAATACACCCAACTCCAGGGGTGGGCAAAAGGTAGAGCTCCAGATGTTTTGGACTTCATCTCCCAGCATTCCTGACCATTGGCCATATTGGCAGAGGCTTCTGGGAGTTGATGTCCACAATATCAGAAGATTTGTCTCCTCCCCACCCCTGCCCTACACAACACCAGCACTTCTTATAATATTGCCAGGATCTGATAGCTTTTATCTGTCTTTTCTGCCAAGACCCTTGTTCACGCTTTGGTCATTTCTCGGCTGGACTATTGTAACCTTATCCTGACTGGCCTTCCTTCTTCTCACCTTAGTTCGTTGGTTTCCAGTCATCATTCTTCTGCGAAGATCATCTTCTTGGCTCATCGCTTGAATCATGTCACTCCATTCCTGAAATCCCTTCATTGGCTTCCAGTTCACCTCAGAATCCAATATAAGCTTCTCCTGTTGACTTTCAAAGCTCGTCACAGTCTAGCTCTTTCCTATCTTTCTTCTCTCATTTCACGTTATTGCCCCGTCCGTGCTCTTCACTCATCAAATGTTATGTTTCTTACCCGCTCAGGAGTCTCTACTTCTCTGGCTCGGCTTCATCCATTTTCTCTCACTGCCCCCGATGCCTGGAATTCCCTTCCAGAGCATTTGCGGACCACGAGTTCAATGATGGTCTTTAAAGCTCAATTGAAAACTTTTCTTTTTTCTAAAGTGTTTATAACTTGATTTTGATCTTACTTTTATACTGCTAGTTTTATTGCCACCTGTGCCTGTTTCGTGCATTCCCTTCCTTTTACTGTTTTATTGTGATTTTATCAGAATGTAAGCCTATGTGGCAGGGCGTTGCTATTTTATTGTTTTACTATGTACAGCACCATGCACATTGATGATGCTATATGAATAAGTAAATAATAATAATTCATGCTATGCTACAGCACTTCTCTAGGTATCAGTATTCTTGCATCAGTCAGGCTATTACTTGCTAGCCGTGAACTTCTGTGGGCTTCAGCTCTAAGGACTTTTCAGCCAGCTCTGCTGCATGGACCCTGTGGTGAGATTCAAATACCTCGTTCTGCTAGGATATCTCTGAGCATCTCTCTTTACATCTCCTCCCCTGCAGGACCCTGATAAATGCAGCGTTCAGCGAAATCAAAGAAGCTGCCTTCGCTCACCTCCCGTTCCTGCAGTTCCTGTAAGTTTATCTAGCTGTCTGTCTAGCTCTACTGTCGTCTCGGAGAGGAGAGGGGATTGCCGAGTTGACAGTACTTTGCTCCAGATCTTTAACAATGGAGTGGCCGCCTTGGACACGACTTTCCCTGCCACTGCAGTGATGGCACATTGACTTTTGCAGCCCCGAAAAAGCAGGGGGGTGGAAGAAAGGCAGAAAGTCCGTGATGTGCGGAAAATTCCTTAGGCACAGGCAATAGCAGCTGGTGACTCCGATGCCAGTGGGGCGATGAATCCGCTCCGGGTTTCAGTCAGAACCAGACAGAACTCTAAAGGAGCTATTCAAGCACCTTGGATAGCTCCTCTAGAGTTCTGACTGGTTCTGACTGAAACCCGGAGCGGATTCACCGCCCCACTGACATCGGAGCCACCAGCCTCAACTGGGCACAGGGCAGGACAAAGAAAACAGACAAAGAGAGGCCAGTGGCCATGAAAGAGTGATGGCGGCAGAAGATTTGGTACTAATCCAATTGAGCATGAGCTGGAGATCATATTCAACCCTATTCTGTGGCCATGATGGCGACAAAGACCTCTTGCATTTCCATCCATCCTCTCAGAGCCAGCAAGAGACCTGTGCCCAGTAGTGAGAGAGCTTTTGCATCTCAGGCTCCAAGCTGGAGGGGAGGGTTGTTGGGTAGCCCACCGTGAACACTTTGCTAGACACTTTGTAGACAACGTTGCTCGTCTCCGTTCCGGCTGAGATGCTGCAGGGAGAACAGTACCGGTCGATCTACCATTGGTGCCTCTGCTTCTCCACTTCAACTGGATGGGTTTCGATTTGTGCAGCCTGAGGATGCGGATCGGATTCTGGGAGGGCTGAGGGCTTTAACCCACAGTATTGGAGCATTTTCGACCGGTATCAAGTGTCCCATTTTTGGGGTCAAGATGCTTGAGCGGGTGCTCCAGGGCTTGCTGGGTGAGACACTTTATCTAGATCAGCCTTCCACAACCTAGTGCTTTCTAGATGTGTTGGCCTGCTATCCAGGAATGATGGGCACTGCAGTCCAACTCATCTGGAAGATACCAGATCGGAAGAGGCTGAACTGGATCCATTTCTATTGACTTTAACCCTGGCTTTGGGACCAAAATGGCCTTGGTCACACTAGGGAACGAGCTACACTAGAAACTGGGTTGGGCGAATGAACCCCTGTTGGTTCCACTGGACCCTGAGCTTTTTGATGCCATTGACCAGGTTATCCCTTTGGGACAGCTCACTGGGATGGGATTTGGGGGCATGATGTTACGATGGTTCCAGTCCTATCTGGACGTCCACATTCAACAGGTGGTGTTGGGAGACGCCTGTTGGATGCCTTAGCCATGGGCCTATAGTGTGCTTCAGGGCTCCATCTCATCCCCCATGCTATCTAATATGCTATTTGACATGAAACCACCTGGGGGAGGTCATTTAGGGTCACCAACATGTAGATGACACCAACTCTCCATCTCCTTTCCATCCCATTCCATTGAGGCTGTGGAGGTCCTGAACATGTATCTGGAGGTGGCAATGAACTGGATGTGGGCTAAGCAATTGAAACTTCATCCAGTCAAGACAGAGACGCTCGTGTTCAGTAGGGTTGGCCCAGGAATTGGGGTTCAAATGGTGTTAAATGGAGCAGCAGTCCCCCTTGAAATGCAGGTTCAGAGCTAGGGGGGTTCTTCCGGACCTGGCTTGGACCTTGATGCCCAGGATTCAGCTGTGGCCAGGAGTGCCTTTGCCCAGTTGAGACTGATGTGCCAACTATGTCTCTTCCTGGAGAATGCAAATCTACCAAGGTGATACATGCCTTCGTTACATCATGTCTGGATTATTGCAATGCGCTCTACACAGGGCTGCCTTTAAAGTTTTAGTGCTGCTGTTTTCTGTTAATTCTTGTTGCTTTGTGCACCTTTGTTTTCCAGTGCCACATCTTAAATAGTTTAAATTCCTTCTTTCAGGCCTGCCAGTCAGTTAGACCTTGAGGGCAAAGCCAAAGCCATCTCCCACAACCACCCAGGATATATTAAAGAAAGTACTGCTAGAATTTGCAGCGCCTGTTGGGAAACCATCTCACCAGCCTTAACAGCTTTGTCTTTGTCTTTTCAGCTTGTTGAACTCCAACAAGTTCTCATTGATTGGGGACAACGCCTTCATGGGACTCTCACACCTGCAATACCTGTACGGACCATTGGAAACCTTTCTCCCACCCCCAGTCAGAGACAGAGTACTGAGGGATTGTGGGGACAAAGCTTGCAGAAAGAGGCAGTGGGGACAGGCAGGCCAGCTGTGTGGTTAAGAGATGCTCTCACAGGCTGGAGGGCCGGAACAGGTGCTGCAGTTTTTGTCTTAAAGCAAGGCTGGCCCAGCTGTCAGTTGGATGGGATTATTATTATTATTATTATTATTATTATTATTGGTGTGCGCAGCTCATTTCATTAGGGTGTGCACCTTAAAGGCCCTGATTGGAGCAGAGCAGGGGAAACCGCGCTTTCCAAGGCCTCCAGAAAGTGTGTAGTTCCCCCAGGGATGCTAATGGCAGCTTTCTAGAGGCTTTTTCATCCTTTTAAAAACCCCGATTCAAGGGGGGGGGGCAGGAAAGCAGAGGTGCCCTGGGGAATTAGGATGTGCCTGGGCACACCCAGCACACCCTGTGTGCACACTTATGATTATGATTATTTGCATTTATATACCACCAGAGAGCTGTCCACTGTCCAGATGCTAACTGTGGATGAGTTCTTACAGTTCTATATCTTGCAATTGGAATTGGACAGGGCAGCCCTTCAGACAGAGGATGCCTTCAAATAGAGGACAGTCTTTTGTAAAAAAAAAAAAAGAAAAAAAAAAAGACACATGGCCACCCTAGTTGATGGTTGGGCAGGTCTTAGAGGGAAATTGCAAGGTGGGAGAAATAGAGCCAGGGCCCTGTCTGGAAGTCTTGGAATATGGGCAAAGTCCATGCAGCAGAGGTGTGGGGTGGTGGCAAAGAGAGTTCTTGATTTCCAAACAACAAGGATGCCTCAAACAATATCAGAGAGTGTGTCTTGTTCTTTTCCCTCAGGTTCATAGAGAACAACGACATCCAGTCTCTGTCGAAAAACACCTTCCGTGGGCTCAAGTCCCTGACGCACCTGTGAGTTCCCATGCGCACCTAAGCATACTGCACATCTCATGCAGGGCGAGCGAAAGTGTTTCTCATGTGCTCCTTAGAACCTAAGATTGCTGCCGCACCTCTGGTAGCTTGCAACGCGCCTGCAAGTAGGGATGTTGGAGAAACCTACAACAGAAACAAATAACTTTGGATTTCTATGAATCTGACCCATGGATTCTGCAACAGACTGGCTATTCTCAAGTCACAAGACCAGGGCTTTTTTTACTTTTTGGAATTTTATCCAAATATAGTCATAGAAACAATAGGTAAAATTAAAAAACACAACCCCCCCCCCACAAAAATTGCATTTCCCCATAGGCTAAATCATGAAAATGCATGGGGGGGTGAGTAGTTTTTGCAAATGCGAATTTGAACAAATGCGAATTTGCACAATTGGGAAATTGGAAAAACAACCCAATTCCATGAATGAACGGATGATGGAATGAAAGGCACCTGACAATCCATGAAATGCAGACAGAATGGATTTTTACAAAATCTGTGCATCCCTACCTGCACGCGTCCGCATGGCAGAGGATGGGGTATCTGGAGGTTTATTTATTTATTTATTAAAACATTTATATCCCGCCCTATATGAGGTGCACCTTATGAATATAAGAAGAACCATGCTGGATCAGACCAAGGGTCCAATCAGCACTCTGTTTACACAGTGGCCAACCAGCTGTCTACTAGAGACCCACAAGCAGGATACGGTGTAACAGCACTCTCTCACCCATGTTCCCCAGCAACTGGTGTATACAGGTGTACTGCCTTTGATATTGGAGATAGCACATAGCCATCAGGACTAGGAGCCATTGATAGCCTTCTCCTCCCTTTTAAAGCCATCCAAAATTTATCTAGCCCCCTTTTAAAGCCATCCATCACTACATCTCCTGGTAGCGAATTCCACAGTTTAACTCTGTGCTGTGTGAAGAAGTCCTTCCTTTGATCTGTCCTGAATCTCCCACCAATCAACTTCATGGGATGTAACCCCATCAGGTTCTAGTATTATGAGAGAGGAAGAAAAATGTCTCCCTGTCCACATTCTCCACACCAGGCATAATCATCTCTATCCTGTCTCCCCTCAGCCCCAATTTTTTCCAAGCTCAACAATCCCAGCTGTTGTAACCTCCCCTCATAGGGGAGATGCTCCAGCCCCTTGGTCATTTGAGGTGCCCTTTACTGCACTTTTCCCACCTTGGAGAGCTCCTTCAGAGTTCTGACTGGTTCTGACTGAAACTCGGAGTGGATTCACTGCCCACTGACAGCAGATTCACCACCTCTACTGGGACATAGTGTTGTTATCTCCCTGCAAACACTGATTTCGACCCAAATGTAAAAACAGCAGGAGATTTAGCACGACCCAATTCCCGTTTCTTCTCTTGTTTCAGCTCGTTGGCCAACAACAACCTACAGACGCTACCCAGGGATCTCCTGAAGCCCTTGGAAATCCTGAGTGACCTGTAAGGCTTCACCTTATTTGGCGGCTAGTAATTCATCTCCCCCTTCTTTTCCCTTTTTTCTTTTGGAATTAGAACTGTGACTGAGCTCCATCTGTCCATATTAGCCCACGGCATTTCGCAGGTTCATGGGAAGTTACAACAAATGTCGCTAAAACTGACCGACCCTATGGTTGTACCCAGTGATTCATTCATTGCACTCTAAGCAATTAACACACAGGGCTTGGGGAAGAGCGTCATCAGACGGGGGAAATCGCTTTTCCTTACCGTCGCTTTCCTCCCTGCTTCTGGCCCACAATGCTTCCTCTTTCTTCACACAGGGGAAGAAAGAGGAAGCAAACAATGATCACATGGCCCGTTCAGTCGGCGTTTTTATCGCATGACTTTTCCTGTGCACAGCAGGAAATGGCGGCACATTTAGTTCCAAACAAAAAAAAATCGGATTTACCGGGGTCTATTTTGTGATGGAATGAAGGCCAGAAGGAGCAGGAGACATGCGGGAGGCACATGTCATCATCTAAAGGATGCACAAAAAACCATGAGTGGGCAGTAACGAGCGTGCGATAAAACCCTTGTCTAGGGTGACCGTATGGAAAGAAGGACTGGGCTCCTGTATCTTTAACAGTTATATAGAAAAGGGAATTTCAGCAGGTGTCATTGGTATGCATGCAGCACCTGGTGAAATCCTCTCTGTATCATGACAGTTAAAGCTGCAGGAGCCCTGTCTGCTTGACCAGATACAAAAGAGGGCAGGGCTCCTGCAGGGAATTTCACCGGGTGCTGCATGCCTACGAATGAAACCTGCTGAAACTGTTAAAGATACAGGAGCCCGGTCCTCCTTTTCATAGGGTCACCCTACGCTTGTCTGATGACGCTCGAAAACATAGATGGGTGAAGCAAGCAGAATGGACCCACTTAAATGAAACCACCAAGGTAAATCAATGTAAAGAATGGATTTCATCGGAGGCAATAGGAGAGATTTAAGCACAGATATAATATTCCTACTGAAATCAGTGAATATCCTGTTCAGGCATCAACGCATTGAAGGCACATGGGGATATATGTATTCACCACCAAGCCTTCCATGCACACTGGTTTCACCCCTTCACTCCCTGACTTTCCACTGTTGAGGGGAAGGACTGAAGGGGATTCTGCTCAGGTTCACTTGAACACAAGTACATTCCTTCCACACACTATCAGTAACCCTGATAAATGATGCTCCCAATCACCTAGAGGTGTCTTCTTGTGAGTAGAAGCCCCTTTCAGACTTCTCTGCTCAAGGAGAAAGTGGAAATGGAGGTAGGATCAGTATGCATGCACAGCCCCATGATTCAGATATACATTGATGTACTCTTTGGGGCATAATGCCTGGGCTTTAAAAAAAACAGTAGTACAAATTCAAAGTTTGACTGGATTGTGCTCCAAGTAGGTAATTTTATCCTTTGAATATTTGCTAAGCAAATTGCATTGCCATTAAAAGACTGATTTAGGATAAATAGAGCCTTTCCAACTACTTACCAGGGTAATCCAAAGTCTTAAGTTCATGCAAAACAAAACTTTCCTGAAGAAAATTTCCTTCTGAGGGCTGGGATGACCTTGTTCTCCTTGTTTGCTGGTTAGACTAGTGATGGCCAGTTCAGGTAGGGTGACCATATGGAAAGGAGGACAGGGCCCCCGTATCTTCAATGTATAGAAAAGGGAATTTCAGCAGGTGTCCTTTGTATGCATGCAGCAGCTGGTGAAATTCCCTCTTCATCACAACAGTTAAATCTGCAGGAGCCTGCCCTTTTGACCAGATACAGTCCAGATTTTCAGGACTTATTTGGGGATTGTACCACTTTGCCTTTAGCTTAGAGGAGAAGGATTCCGTTGCTTGGGTGATTGTTTCTGAATTGTCTCCCTGAAACAGAGACCTCCGGGGCAATTCCTTGACCTGCGACTGCAATATCAAGTGGTTGGTAGAATGGATGGAGACCACCAACACGAGTGTACCAGCCGTTTTCTGTGGCAGCCCCACTCATTACCAAGGCCAAAAGATCCGGGAACTTCCACTCAAGGATTTTGACTGTGTCACCACAGGTAGGAATGGCTGGTGTTTGCATGCCCTTCTGGGAAACAGGATGGCATGAGAAAGACAGGGCGTATAAGCATCAGAGCTCTGGGATTAGGACAACAACCTGAAAGCTGGCATTAATTTGGATTTCAGAGTCTCTTCTTGTCTTGTCTTTTTCTTATTCATGGAAAAAGCATATTTCTAATTTGGAAAGATATAGACACCTTCTGGAAAAACTTCTGATGCTAAGGTTAAGGTTGCCAATTTTATTCCCTGGCATGCCTGTTGCACCTTTAAAATCTGCATGGCAGAGTGAAATTTTACAGGCGACTTTTTTTCTATTACCAAAACTGTCAGCCAGGAAAACCAACAGCCACATGGATGGTGTTAAATTGCATGGTTTTAGCAGCTTGTGCCATTGAAGTTTAAAGTGTGATAGCCTTTCTTGAAACGTTGGAAAATGAATCCCAAATGGAAGAGTTTCCCTTCAGTTTGAAAACCTTGGTGCTTCGGTAGCGTGACCATATGGAAAGGAGGACAAGGCTCCTGTATCTCTAACAGTTGTATTGAAAAGGGGATTTCAGCAGGTGTCATTTGTATGCATGCAGGACCTGGTGAAATTCCCCCTTTATCACAACAGTTAAAGCTGCAGGAGTTATACTAGAGTGACCAGATACAAAAGAGGGCAGGGCTCCTGCAGCTTTAACTGCTGTAATGAAGAGGGAATTTCACCAGGTGCTGCAGGCATACAAATGACACCTGCTGAAATTCCCTTTTCTGTGCAACTGTTAAAGATACAGGAGCCCTGTCCTCCTTTCCATATGGTCACCCTATTGGACTTAAAAGGGTCAACCATGTTTGGTTTTAAGTTTAGAAATAATTCCAAGTCCCATCTTCAGAAATGAGGCTAAATCCTCTCTTCAGAAATTATTTTAAGGCCTAACACTAGAAAACAAGGGTTTAAAATTATCTGAGAACCTAACAGGGCAATCCTATGCACATTTAGACAGAAAACAGTCCTACAACTCCCATATGGCTGCCTGAGGATTGGTGGGAGTTATCAGAGGGTTTTCCTGCCTAAATGTGCATAGGATTGTGCCCTCCGTGTTGAAGAGCTCCATAGTTATCTAAGTGAAATGAAGCAAAGTGAAGTGAAGAAAGCTCTCACTACCTACACTTTTATACACTTGTCATAGATGGGGCCCTCAGTGAGTGTTGAGACTGCCATCTTCCAATTAAAAATGAAGTGAATAGGTGACGAGACTACCCATCCACCAATCAGAAGTGAGGTGTCTACTTATCCCCCAATTAACTCATGTTTTATATCCACATGATTCTGGCATACTCCTTAAAGTATTAAAGGGTTAATTTTAACTTCTCCGAAGATTCTTCGAAATTCTTCCATCTGGGAGTGTTATCTTGATTGACATGTTCTTCTCAATACATCTTCTTTAAACTCATGGTCATCTTTGGTAATCTCACGGTCATTTACACCTCCTCCCAGCCATTGTTGATCTTCCAAACCAATAGGCATCAAGGAAGGAGGTTGCCAGTACCCCTTATCTTAGCTTTTGCTCAGACTCAGCATCTGAGCATGCGTCAGACCTAGCCTTCTTATCAGTAGCTGCCAAGTATTAAATCACTCACTGTGACCTTGGAGCTCCGCCATACTGTACAAAGCTATTTTTTCAACGCCAACTTTTAATTAAATGTCACAGCCTGCAGTTCAGGGGTATTAAATGCCATCACATTAGTTATTATAAGAATACACATTTGGGATCTTCTTGCGCATGGGCCTGGGATCCTCTCAGATAGACATGTGGGGTCTTTTAGGGGATCCTCTTGCAGGTTTTCCCCACAACCCTCAATCAGACTATGCAATCATCTCAAGACCAAACCAATGATTTGTCTTTGAGGTAGTTTGAAGCAGCTTGAAGTAGCCCTGTCAATCTTCCGTTGGCAATAACCCTTCCAGTGCTGGATTAACAGCTGGTGACCACTCATCTAACTTCAGATGGTGAGGGGATCTAGTGGCTCGTTCAGTGATGTCCCTAGCATTTGGGCAGTCTCATATGATATGAGGTGGTCCTTCAGGTGTACAGGTCTCAAGCTGGTTAAAGCTTTATGGGTGATCATCAGAATCCTGTTGGGAAGCACAATGTCTCTCTGGTTCTTCCTTGTATCAGATTTTGTGGTGCATCAAGTCCTGCCTTTCCAGTCTGTGTCTGCAGAGCCCTTCATGTACTCCAGTGACCTCTACGTGGCTTTGGCCCAGCCGAGCTCCAGCAGCTGTGCCGTCCTCAAGTGGGACTATGTGGAGCGTAAGCTGCGAGACTTTGACCGCATCCCTGGTAAGCAGCGACGGTTGTTCAGTCTTATACTATGGGGCAGGAGGGAGGCAATAGGTTTGGCTGCATGAAGAGAAAGGTATGAGAAATGCAGTCCAGATAAGGGCCAATTCACACAGCCTGTGATGAGGCAGGCAACGTTCACCATAGGATGCGCAGGCTGCTCCTGGGTGTGTTTATGACAAACAAATAAATGAGCTCTTGTTACATGCATACATTAAGGCTGAATTGGGACGACACATTAAGCAACGGGGGGGGGGAACAATCGTCAGTTGTGTTGCTTATTGTGTTGTGTGGAAGGTAACACGCCGCTCACAAACTACTGACGGTATGCTATTCCGCCCAAATAAGCAACTGAGAGAAACAACTGGCTTGCAAGTTGTTTAGCTCGAAGCCAGGTGTTTAAAGTGTTGTGTGGAGGGGTGAGTGGGTTAATGGCGTGCGGTGAATGGCTTAAAACACAAGCCCATAGAGGCAGGTGGCAAGAGCGACCAAAGCGGTGGCTGCCACTCTGCTAGTGCAACTTCCAGAGGCTGCTGGGATAGAACTGGGAGGACTGAAGGATGAGGGAGGGTGGGGAGAGGGGCGGGGGCTGCGTCAGTCAAATGCTGGGTTGACTATTAGTCCACTCAATGCCAGCCCCAACCACCCACAGTTGTGTAGGAATATGTTGTGTGGGGAGTACCCACAAAATAACCAACTGTGAGTTGGCTACTCAACCCACCATTGACTGTGTTGTTCAAATGCAGCCTAAGTGTTCATTCTGCAGTGGCTGGTGTTTTTGGAGAGGGAGAGATGCTGGGGGTTGATTCTACCTTGTTGGGAACACAGCTCTCATTTTCTGAGTTGGGAAGCCCAAGGATAAGAACAGCTGCGGCCATTTGGTGATAAGGAGGAAGCACTCGGCCTATGCTCAAACACTCTCCTTGTCCTACTCAGAGCTATAACCACATGTAGGCGCTGCCCATCCTGGATATTCCAGACTGCTTACCTGAGTTTCCATCAATCAGATTTAAGCACTTTGATTTTGAGTGTTTGAAGGGCTTCCACCTGCATTAGCCTTTTATGTTAGAGCAGGATTATATTTCCCATTTGGCAGATGGAAGGACTGAGGCTGAGAGAGAGTTCCTTGCCTAAGGCCACTTAGAGAGTCCATGGCAGAGATGAGATGTGGGCCAGGGCCTTCCTGATCCATCGCCAAGTCTCTTGGCACTCTACTCTGGCTGCGCTTTCGCCCTTGGAAGTATAGAAGAAAATTGGCAGGCCTTGCTCAGTTATTTAGCAAGTAGCAAACCTGCTCTCGTCTTAACAGCGTTTAATGCATGTGAAGCCAAAAGCATGATTCACACACACACACACGTACACACGTACACAGACTGCATTTCTTTAATGTTGTTAACATTACCTTTTTGTTTTCTTACAACGATTGACTTTGAACGGATCAGTTGCATTAGTTTTTTGATATTTTGCATGGATTTCTGTTGGCTCCACAGTGGACCCTGAGCCTCCCCTACCACCCAAGAGGCATGCCCCCCCTTAGATGCTGTGCCTTCTCCTGACGATGGCTTCAAAGGTGCCAGGGCTCGGTGTATGCATGTTATATAAGCAAAAGTTGCCAGTGGGTTTCCTAGGGGAAGACCAAAATGGATGTCGGCATCCAGTCAGATTGGGACATCGTGTGTGTTTTCACTGAAGGGAGTTTGCTTTTCCTGTCCTGACGCTTCATTTTGCTCCATTCCAGCTCACTCGGCTGTCTACTGCAAGCCAATTGTGGCTGAGTCCCAGCTGTACGTCGTGGTGGCCCAGCTCTTTGGTGGCTCCTATATCTACCGCTGGGACACCAACGTTGACAAGTTCATCAAGATCCAAGACATCGACAGCCAGAAGATCCGCAAGCCCAACGACATCGAGGCCTTCCAGATCGAAGGCGACTGGTTCTTCGTCATTGCGGACAGCTCCAAAGCCGGCTCCACCAGCCTCTACCGCTGGAACCAGAATGGCTTCTACTCCCACCAGGACCTGCACTCGTGGCATCGGGACACGGATGTGGAGTACGTGGAGATTGACGGCAAGCCCCGGCTCATCATCTCCAGCAGCTCCCAGGCGCCCATCATCTACCAGTGGAATCGCTCGCAGAAGCAGTTTGTCCCCCTGGGTGACGTGGCGGACGTGATGGACGTGCAGATGGTCAAGCATTTCCGGATCAAGCGGGACAACTACCTGTGCCTGAGCCGCTACATTGGCGACTCCAAGGTGGTCAAGTGGGAGGGGCTGCGGTTCACGGAGGTGCAGGCCTTGCCCTCCCGTGGTTCCATGGTGATGGAGCCTTTCCATGTCTCTCAGCATCAGTACATGGCCCTGGGCAGTGACTTCTCCTTTACCCACATCTACCTGTGGGATGAACAGAAGCAGAAGTTTGTGAAGTTCCAGGAACTCTCTGTCCAAGCTCCAAGAGCTTTCCGCCCCATCCCGTTAGAGGACATGAATGTCCTGCTGGCACCTAGCTTCAAGGGGAACACGCTGGTTTACAAGCATATTGTGGTAGACCTCAGCTTGTAGGGGGGCTGGGTAATTGCTCCCTTCTACACGCCCCACCCCACACCCCACTGGAGGTGCCTCCTGCGTCATGGCATCTGAGCACTGTAATCCCTTGGAGCAAGGGTGCTTTACTCTCTGTCCCCTGGACTCCCATAACTTGCGCATCCTTCTCTCCATGCTAAAGACAGACCCAGGCCCTTCACGATGCACAGGCATCTACAGAGTATGAAAGGGACCCAATATATACACTCACCTTCTATTGACTTGGGCGTGTATGCAGCTGCACACTCTGAGATCTGGCCTCTATGCCCCTGCAATACAGACCGTTTTCTTATTGAAACGAAAACCTTGTTGCCAGATTTTGAGCACTGGAACAACTGCATGCGCATTCACGCACGCCCACCACTCACTGGATGACTTGGGCACTCCTGCAAATACCTTTTTGAGGCTCTCCCTTGAGAGTGCATGTGTTGACACCCCATGGGGCAATTTTTAGCCATGTAATGTTTCTTTCTAGGGTACTTCCACAATTGATGTTTACTCTAGAATTGCCCCTTTTTGTTCACTCACTTTTATGAGGCATCTAAGACCTCCATCACACCTAATCCCGCCACCCCTGGCTTGCCTCTGTGGTTTTTTTTACTCTGAGGCAGAAGCGCGTCAAGCATATGATCCCTTTGACCTGAAGAGCTGCTCTTTCGCTCCTTTGCTCTTCCGCTCTGCTCTGCCCCTCCCCTTCTCTGTCTCCCTCCAGTCAGGTCCTGGCAGATGAGCACTTCAACCAGACTGCTTTTCTCCCGGGTAAAAATGGAAGGACTCTTTAGCCTGGCTCTTTGGGGGCCTTGAGGGAGTACACTCCTGTCTCTGCAGAGATTCAGGCCTTGTATGATTTTAAAAAAGGCTTTGAAGCCTGGGGTGCAAGGTTTGAGTTTTCTGTTGAGGCTTGGAGACAGTTGCTGGGAGAGATCGCTTTTCCCTGCCAGGACCTAATGCAATTAATTCAAGCCCCCAGTTCCTTCAAAACTACATGGAGACTTAGTGCGTGTTAAATGCACTTAGGGAAAATAATCCGTACTTTTAGGGTTCTAGGAAAGGCTGGGGAAGAGGTGGGGTGTCAGCAGGACAGGCACGGCATCATGTGAGTACCAGGCTGCAAATCCACACACCAGGCATGGCGAGAGTGCAGTAAATCGCTGGTGTGATGGAGCTCTAGGTAGTGCTAAAACTCTTACAGTCTGGAAGCATGCTTAGATTGTATGCCGCGACTAGGATCTTATGTTCCAATTGGATTTTGCAAGTAGATAGCCAATTCAAGTGTCTCTCTTCCACCATGTTCATATGATCACAGGATAGCTTGAAGAATCATCCTATGAATTCAAACCTTTGCATTAGAATTGCCTCTCTAGCGCTTTTTCTGTGAAACCCTTTCTTGGCAGATTTAAAATGAGTTGTGCCAAAATCAATTTGTTATGTCAAATCTACATTGGCTAGAATGTATACCCAATTTCTCTTCTGCTGAACAAAACTGGAATGTGGCTTCAGCAGCGTGAAAAATGCTGCAATGCACCTTTCTTTTTTGTTTCGCATGAGAAAATGTATCGGATGCAGCCTGTGCGCACACAAACATCCCGCACACAAGTGCTACGCTTAAAAGACTCTGCCACTTTAGGCCACGTGGGGAGAGGAAGGGTTCTTCTCAGGTATGTGTGCTCCCCCACCACCAACAAAAAGGTCACACACATGAAAAATGACTGTGAGCCGATCTACAGTACCGCTTTAAAACTGTTTATAACAGTTTTAAACTGGTTAATGACCATTATTGACCGCTTTGAAACTATTATAAACCATTTTAAAGCAGTAGTGTAGATAGGCTCAAAGTCAGGGAAAAGTCTAAACTAGAAGCCATATCTCTGACAGCTGGTTTTCGATGGGCAGGCCGGTATTTCTCTTTTTGTTTGTTTCCATTTGGAGACACTTCGGTCTTGATTCTTCCCACCTGCAGCTTGAAGTGGTACAGCCCTGGACTAATTTTACCACATGAGCTTCTGTTCGTATGAACAGGCTATTATGGAACCTCAACATGGCCCTGATTTAGGTGATCACCGTGTCTTCTTTCAGCATGCCTGGAAGCCAAACTATACATGACATGCAATATGCGTGTCTTCATATTTGGACAGCCCCCACCTCTCCTCAGGAAAAGCCACTTTGGGTGAGGACAATTGACAACGGAGTCAAAATGGGGAGGAGGAGATGCCGTGCTATCTTTGATCACTATTGCTCTACTCTAAATCAAGAAAAAGAGGAGAGAAGCAAGTTCTCGGAATGCTGAGATATCTTTATTACTATACGCCCAACGTGTTTCGGCCTGTGAGATTTTATTTGAAAAGCCTTCTTCAGGGAGATGATTAGGTAGGTCTGCAGAACTTTCTAAATCAACTGGAAGTCTCTCCTGGTGTTCACTAGCGACTTTCAAATAAAATCTCGCAGGCCGAAACGCGTTGGGCGTATACTAATAAAAAATACCTCAGCATTCCGAGAACTCGCTTCTCTCCCCTTTTTCTCGATTTGAGTGGATGCTCTCCTCCTTTTGGTTTCTCTACTCTAAAATCACACACAGCGCAGTGGCTTTACCCTTCTATAGGGTTCAGATTGTTGTGTAATGTGTACCGTAGCTTCCATAGGATGTTTCATTGAGTCCATTGGCCCTTGGCTCCTGCCAATCCATGCCACCATTAACAACAGAGCTCAACACAAGCTGTCCACCTGCATGCTTCATTTTACACTTTTTGTGTAGAGCTGTCCTGCGGAAAAGGATACTGGATTCCTCTATCCCTCTCGCCCCAGAACTGCTCTTTTTTAAAAATATTTTTATTATTTTCAACATATAATACAACACAATCATACAAATAATATATACTAACATAACCTTAACAGCCCCCCAGTGCTCCCCTAACCCATTGAGACCTTCTTTTATTCTATTATGTTATACATTCTTCCAAAATTGTAAAGAATCTTTTAAAGGTGTACAGCCTTTCCCCTTTATTAAAACAAACTCTAAAAATGGCCCCCATATATTTTCAAAATCATTCTTCTTAGGTAATCCTCTCTTTGCTTTTATATTACATGTTAATTTATCATTAATCGCGATATCCCATACCTCTTTATACCATTCTCATTTCCTTGTATTTTCCAATTCTTGGCTATCATTAATCTGGCGGGTGTCAGGAGTTTGTTAATCAAATCCTTCAGATTTTGATACCCATGTGCTTCATCAAAAATTGAAAGTAAAGCCAAATTTGGACTTGCTTCCACACTGCTTCCCGTTATTTCACTCATTTCTTTAAAAACCCTTTCCCAAAATTTTTGTATGTATGCACATGTCCACCACATATGACCCCCAGAACTGCTCTTCTGGTTCTGCCCTTCCAGCACTTGGCCGGTAGCATGAGAAGCTGATGTTCAGCTGTGCCCTGAATATCACGGCTTTGACTGCAAGTCACGGGCAATTAGGAGGTGACTGTTGTATGGGTCACAGGCTACCTTTAAGGGGACTGTTGGCTCTTGTTAATCCCTAAATCTGCAGCCACTTTCGTTTTAAGGAATCAAGTTTCTAGCTCTTGCGGTCACAGAGAGGATTGAAAACAGGGTGGTTGGTGGTACAAGCGAATGACTGGAAACCAGATAGAAAAGCAGAAAGGTACATGATGTTTCCCCTTTTCAGCAAAAGTCCTCCACAAACCAGACATCATATATCACATGATAAGTGCAACCTACCCTTCCGCTGTGGTGAGACATTTAGCCTGATGCATAGTGATGATCTGATTATTGTGATTATATGCAGCTAATTGAGTATGCAACTAAAATATGTGACTATAGCAGCCACCTCTATATATTCTTTACAGATTTCCAAAACATTGCTCAGATTCCACATCAGTCCTCTTCATTGCTTCTAGCTGGGCAAAAAACATTCTACTAGAAGTGTGTGGGCAGGTGGGGTGGGGTGGGGGTGTAAATGGGTACCTAAAGGCTAGAGAAAAGTGATTTCTGGTGCAGTCTTGAATGCTGGCCCAGAAAGTTGGGTCTCTCGGCTTGATTAATGAGGGCGACCTGTCTCCCAAAAATAGGAGTGCGCAGCTCATTTCATTAGGGGGTGCACTTTAAAGGTCATGATTGGAGCGGAGGACAGGAAAGTGTGGCTTCTTGCCCCTCCGCTGCTCCGACTGTTTCCTGTTCATGCTGGGAAAGAACGAAGCCCCTGCTCTGAAACTTTGGCGGAGCATAAAGCTCCTATCTTCCTCCCCAGCTTTGCATAGATGCATTTCTTTTGAACGTGGCCTCAGATGATGAGGTGCGGCATGACTATGTGAAGGAAACTAGAGCCCACCTAAAGCCATCTCTGATTCAACTGCCTTGCTGTCCCGTCATACAGGGCATTATTTTTATTCATTTATTTATTAAACACTGTAGACACGGACGCTCTGCTCCATCTTTGGCTTGCATGACTACGAGTGAGCAGTTGCAGGTGGGGGGGGGGGAGGGATGAGATGGCACTCCTCAATCCCCAGCATTGGTGGGACTTTGTGGTGATACTGGCTGGAGGAGGGGCTTACGGGGGCAGCCGGAGGACCATTCCCGCTGCGTCTGGATCCCCCTCTGGATCCCTACATGATGCCCCCCTCAATTTGACACTTATTGCTTGAGATGTTAGGGTGTGCCTGGGCACACCCGGCACACCCCTTGCGCACACCTATGAGAAGACGTGACACCCCCATGCTGGGTGTCATAGATACACCAAATAAAAACCCACCCCGGCACTTAATTTCAGTCCGGGCTCACAAATGTTAAGCTCAGGTATCTTTGTGACACTGCTACCTGGATGGAGAAAGAAACACAGGGCCAAGCTAGATGTGAAGGGAGCAGCGATGAGTCTACGACATTCACATCTAAAGCAGGGGTTGAAGATGTTAGTTTTGGCACCAAAAGGTGTGTGAGAGGGCAGGGACAGAACGCTGCCCCTTTCCTGCCTTCCCTCGGTGGCCTTCAACCTTCGTTGTGCCAAGTTCCCCCAGGCCTAACCCAGTGCTAGAGATGAGCCAGGCCAGCGGAGAAAAGTGTCTCAAACAATGGAGCATGGCAAGATAAGCAGGAGGAAGGAGCCAATTTAACTCCCTTCAGCTTTACATGCCCCCAGATCGGTATAAAAACCACCCCCCTCCCTTGCTTTAGATATGAAAGGAGCAGACACACACAAATACGGCTGAATTGTCAAATCTACTTTGGCCCAGCGTCTGCGATATGGTGTATTAGCAGCCAATGCCCCTCCTTGTGGCTGGAGGGGAGGGTGCCTCTGAGCATACGCAGAGAGAAGATCCCTCACCACTAAGCCACTTAGCTGTCAGGCATTTGCACTTGGGGATGGGGTGAAGCTTTCTGGTCTAACAGTGTCACATTCAGAGAAGACAGAAATTCTCTAACCTTGAGCCCAGATAGCTATTTTGAAGACACAAGGTGCCAAAGCGTTTTTTTAGCATCTCTGTTGGAAATATCCCGAGAAAAGAATTTGCAGGGGAAAGTAGTGTTTTCCCTTCGTTCCCCACGAGGTGGAGATGTGAGTGGTTGGCATGAAGCAAGAGGAAATGAAGGAAATGAAGACATTTAGAAAAAGAAGGCGCAAGAACAGGAAGACCCCACCACCACCACCACCACTGAGAAACCTGCGTAAACATGTCCGAAACGCACTGGGAGGTGTATGGCGGAAGACTGTTCCCATCCCAAACCCTTTCACTTGAGACAGAAAAATTAACATTGTAATAAAATGATATTCGCTACTTAAGTCTTCATGCTGTCTTAATTAACTGCCTGGAGGCCTTTACATTTTCTGCCTTGAATTATGTCTACTGACATATGTTTTCTTCCCAAGGAAAACAAGCAACTTTCGGGTCATGTGGCAAAGCTGCAGTACACAGCACTTTGCGGCTATTATTCACATGCAATGTCGCCCTGTCCACATTCTCTACACCAAGCATCATTTTGTACCCCTCTATCAGGTCTCCCCTCAGCCTCCTTTTTTCCAAGCTGAACAATCCCAGCTGTTGCAACCTTCTCTCATAGGGGAGAAGCTCCAGCCCCTTGCACATTTCAATTGCCCGTTTCTGCACTTTTTTCAGCCCTACAATATATTTTTAGGTGTTCAAAATCATGCATGGAGGATGATCAGGGGTCTGGAAACAAAGCCCTTATGAGGAGAGACTGAAAGAACTGGGCATGTTTAGCCTGGAGAAGAGAAGATTGAGGGGAAACAAGATAGCACTGTTCAAGACTTGAAAGGTTGCCCCACAGAGGAGGGCCAGGATCTCTTCTCGATCAACCCAGAATACAGGACACGGAATAATGAGCTCAAGTTACAGGAAGCCAGATTCCGGCTGGACATCAGGAAAAACTTCCTGATTGTTAGAGCAGTATGACAGTGGAACCAATGATCTAGGGAGGTGGTGGGCTCTCCCACACTAGAGGCATTCAAGAGGCAGCTGGACTGTCAGGGATGCTTTAAGGTGGATTCCTGCATTGAGCAGGGGGTTGGACTAGATGGCCTTATAGGCCCCTTCCAACTCTACTCATCTATGATTCTATGATTCTATGCATGTCTACTCAGTTTTATGCATGTCCATCCAGAAGTAAGCCCCAGTGCAACACCTTCGAGCACAGCTTCCTAGGATGCAATGGGGACCCTCTAGAAATGAACCTTCTATGTTAAGAACCAAAGAGCCTGTTCCTAGCGTGCTTCTCTTTTCTCTAGTTTTTTTGTAGTGTGTGGGCCCCACACTTTTTGTGGCCCCGCTTTAAGGTTTTCCACTTCATAGGTGTGGTCTGGGAAGGAGGCTCTGGAGGGAAGCATAAAAGGTCTCAGACTTTGATACCTCAAGTCACTCACTGGGAGCTCTCCTAGGTCCTGCAACATCCAGCTGATCTTGCTGTCCGCCTGAGCTTGGCGGGGTCTTGCATCAGACCAGAATAGAGTGCGGTGGAAAAGAGGTGCTGAAAAAGTTGCAGACACCAACTCTGAGGAGAGACTCCACTGAGAAGTGGTTACTTCACATTTGAACTGCAAGATCCCTTATTTATTACATTTCTATAGTGCCCAATAGCCAACGCTTTTTGGGTGTTTTACAAAAGATTAAAAATGTCACAGTGCAATATAAAATATAATATCAAAATATTTACATACCAAAAAAAACCAATTTAAAACAATCAACTGTAAAAAACACAATTTGAGTTAAAAGTCCCACGGCACTCACGAGAAGTGTATGAATCAAAGTGGACATTTCTGCAATCGTCAGTTCACCATAATCCATCCAACACATTACTGCAGGAGTGCACAACCTATAACCTACCCACCCCACTTTTCCCTGCAGATCAGTGGGGCTGCGGGGAAAAGACTGCCACTATTAGCAATACTGAGACAGTAATCCAGATTGGTCGGGGAGGAGGATTTCTTCACCACTAAGCAGGGAAACGTCATTCTTATCTCTGATCAGAGAATGAAGATAAAAGTGTTTTAAAGGAATTTAAAAAGCAGGGTATTTAAAGCACTCGCACAAGAAGAAGGCCTAAAAGTCAGGTATTTATGTTGTAAAAGTCTAGGGTTTTTTCATGTATCATATTCTGTGGCTTGCTTTTGAGCAGATGAGGAACTAAAAGAGACTGGCTCTGGTGCTAATGTAAAAACATTCTTTATTCAATTATATATAAAAACATGTTTTAATAATCGTTTAGACAGTTGTGGCTTCATATTCCTGGAAGCTCCTGCATTGGGACTTACTTCCAAGTAAATGTGCATAAAATTGGGCTGTGCTTTTATGCTTGGAGGGGAAATGTCCAAACTGATAAGATTTACACGTGTAGAAATGTTTTAGCACAAATGTTCCCAATCAGCTCTTAGGAAACATCTTCTGGTAGAACTCAAAAGGTGATTCCAGGTAGATGGGCCAATCAAAAGGCATCGTTCAGCGCTTTTACTTGGCAAAGGAGAACTATTGGAAAGGTAGTCGGGTGAAGCCCCCACTCTGCACACTCGCTACCTTCACCTCTGCTGAGGAAGATAGATGGGGCAGAGCTTTGCCTGTGGATATCAGACAGCCTTCCCCAACCTGGTGTGCTCCAGATGTTTCAGACCATCACTCCCCAAATTCCTGATCATTAGCCATGCAGGGCTAATGGGTTGGGCTGATGGGAACTGATGTCTAAAACCTCTGGAGGGCTTCCATTTAGAACTCCTTGTTTGCAAGTACTTTCTCTCATGGTGCCACTTCTGCCTAGGTTTCCCTTCCAGAACATCTGCTCCATGCCACCACTTTCATAGAAACATAATGTTGGAAGGAATCTTGGAAGCCACCTAGTCTAGCCCCTTGCTCAGTGAAGGATCTTCTAGTCTTCCATTCAAACAAAAGCCAAAAGGGACTTCAAGTGATTATGTTTGAAAACATCTCAGCATCCCAGAATTGGCCTTCCTCTCTAGAGGTCAAGATGACTGTTTGATAGATAGCTTGTGGGGATGAGTTTCCTACCAGGTAGGGTGAACCATTAATTCTTCCCTGCCTAGCTCAGTTCTTGGTGCCAACCCTTGGTCTGCTCTTCCACATTCCACCATGACATCATCTTTCATCATCATATTCCACTTGCCCCCACCTCACAATCCCCAGGGTTACCATAGGGATGGAAATAAACAATTTTGCATCATCGCAATCCTAGTCCTTACTGGATATTTGATCGGTTAGGAGCGTTGGAGGTAGTCTCCCCAGAGATTGGCAAATATTTTCAACATTCACCTTATCTGGAAATTTTCTTTTGTGATGACAGGTAGGAAATTCCGCCCTCTAGGCATTTAGAAGGACCCTTCCTTTTTCAAGGGGGCTGATGGAGACAGCAGCCGTGAGGTTACGAATCCAGAGTTGGTGAGGATAAAGTCTTAGGGCAGGTTAGAGAAGGTAAAATGTGGTAGGAGAAGGTGGAGGAAGGCAGAAGCAACTCCACAGCCACAGTCCAGGGCACAATCCAGCAAAATCAGTCACGACCCCTAGTCCCAGCAAGACCGAGGGGCTTCAATTAGCCATGCCTAAGGGTAGCCCATGACTTTCAGTGGGAATTAGTCTTGACTAACATGTGATGAATGTGCCCACAATGACTTCATTACATTCTATCACATTGGTTTACTTATTTCTGTACTACAATAAAGGTACAAAGCACTTTACAGAGAAGAATAAGCAAACTAGACAGATCCCTGCCCCAAGGAGCTTATGAAGGTGAGGGAAGCATTACAAGGAGGAAATACGCACAAATCTCGTCAGGTCCCTCTTGGCGGACGTGGCTTTTGAAGCTGATGGGGGGGGGGGCGTACCAATTCTGTAGAAAACATCCACACAATCACCCCTCCCCTTGTGTGTTTTTGGCCTCCCAACTAGCATTAAGGGCTAATTAAAAATAAAATAAAACCCCCCACAGTGCTCAGGTAACATTTCAAGGGACGTGGAGAAGGAGCAGGAGATTTTGGGCCAGCTCAGAGTGGTAGAGTCGAAAATGTACGCGTGAATAAAGTCATCCATGAATGGATTTCCGAAAAGGCTTGAAAAGACGACCCCCTCCCTCTCTGGCTGTGGTCTCCCATGATTGTCACTGCCTACCACATTGGAGCTTTTGAGTAAAGGGTCCAAAGGAGCTGGGAGCTATTCTGTATTAATTAACCTAGAGCAAAAAGTCCTGGAAAAACATAGAACGTTGGGAGAAGAGTTTAAGCTTTAAATAGGTAGTACTCTTTAACAAGAATAATTTCAATCGGTGAATTTAAAAGGTGAACGGTTTTTTAGCTGACGTCCAGGGCTGCACCAAATACTCAGATTAATCCATTAACATTTGGGAGAAGGCTTCATGCTCAACAAATGCTTATTTCTCAAACTTGTTGTGGTTTGACTTACTCTTTGGATCCCCCAACAGTCTCTCTCCCTTCGGCACCTTCCGTTCAGGCCAACTGCCCATCCCTTTTGCATCATAACATTCTCTGGTCTGGTAGAATCTTGGGGTTACCGTGGGAACAGCAGTAATCCAGTCCTCAAGGTCCCCGTTCCTTCCATGGGTCCCTTTTTACTGGAAGTTGACTTGAGTCAACTCCTCAGAGGAGGTGTCAAAATATCTCACTTTCCTTTTTACCTTGATAATACTGGCCAAGGAGCTTAAAGAGATCAGAATTTCATCGTCATCATCATCATCATCATCATCACCATCAATCAAGTCTTTCTCAAAACCGACTCAATCGATTTACAAGATTAAAACGCAAAATTTATAGCAACTAAAAACAATTAACCATTAAAATACCACTGCCCCATAAAAAAACTAAAACATGAATGACAACCATAAACAGTTTAACTGACATATTAAACAGCCCATAGTGTTGCCATCACATGCCTCAGTAGACAGCAAAGGGGGAATCCACACAGTCCTTTGGAACGTTTTAAATTGTATTTTAAAACGTTCCAAATAGGTGCGTTCTAAAACGTCTTAGGCCACATTACTGAGTACTCACGTTACAGGAGAACAGTCTTCTGTCTTTAAAGCGGTGTCTGTGGTCACACGCTGTTCTGCCCTGTCTCTTTCTCTTTCGTTTTTCAATGAGTTTAGGGCAAGGCATTGTGGGGGTTGTAGTTCAGTTACACAGTTCCTTCTTAGTTCCTCTGTCATTCCCTAGCGAGTATAGGGCTAAGAATTGTGGGTGTTGTAGTTCACTGGTCCACTTCCTTTTTCTTCCCCACCAATCAACTGCTCAGCATTTGGGCACCAGTAAAGGAAGCACTGCCCCCATGAAGCACAAACGGTAAGGAAGGACACATTATTTTACTTAAAACGATTTATTAAAAGTGAAACCGTTGTATATAACTGAAGGGAGTTTTAAAAAACCTCAGATATACAATGTTATAGGGAGTGCGTCATGTGGCCCAAAGAGTTTTCATAACCCTTATAAAACGTCAAAAAACTCATGTGTAGATCCGCCCAAAGTCTTAATATGGGGCATTACAATGTTGGCACGAGGTGGGCCTTGCTGAGGAGAACATTCCTCTATTGGGGCAACCACCAAAAAGTCTGTGTTGCCATCTTTGGGATCTGCCATGGAGGAGGCACTCCGAGAATGTACGGGTAGGTTTCTGGAGCATCATCCTCTCACAAAAACATGGGGACTGCACTCCTTTATAGGAGCCTTGTGAGGAGCACTGAGATCATGTCTGTGAACACTCAAGACTGGCTAAGTCTATTCAATTGCCCTGAGGGCTGATGGTTGCTAAGGCTGATCAAGAGGTACAATTGTTAATTCCCCTGCCCGTTTCATTGGTGTTATAGATCAACCCCCAAGCACACAGCCACAGGGAGGCTCAAACCGTCAACCTCAGAGCATCCCAGCGGTGACTGCCAGCTCTACGGTAGGAGGAGGACCTCGCAACATCTACGGAACGTCCATGCCATGTCTGAGCTCCACCTGGCTGCAGCCTTTGACCTCGGCTCTGCCTGTCCAGCTGAACCCAGGGAGTGCCAGAACCTACAGCTACCTGCCTCCAGAAACATCTCACCTGCCGGGAATTTTAGGAAGTCATGACCAGCTTCAGATTCCCAGCTCAGCAGTTCTTTATCCTTCCGTCCATGGGTGGGGAGCCACTGGCCATCTCCCTGGGCCTTCCTATGGGCCACTAGCATCTCAGTACAGAGGCCTTCCCAGTGCCAGCCCCATGGAGCAATTGTATGACCCCTCCCACCTCCATCCTGTGGCCAGTCTTCAGCTGTTACAGATACAGTCTTCTAGGCAAGGACACGTCCAGCCAGCCTCTTTCCAGACTCTGTTCAACCATGCAACCTTGGCCCCCATACCTTTGGGAGGGAGGAATCCTGTTCTTCAGACAGGCAGAGCTGTCCCTCCATCACCAGCCCCAAACAACAAAGTGGTTTTGGCTCTCAAAGGCGTGGAGCCGCAAATCATTGTGACACCTGCTGCAGCCAGTGGGTGTTATGCAGCACCATCAAAACCCAGCAATGCCAAAACCACAGAAGCAGGCTCAACAGGTATGTATGGTCTTTGCAAGGAGGGCATTCACCTTCCGGAGGGTATCTCCTGTTGCTTACGTGCCTCTCCTGGCCTCATCGTTACCAAGGCTCTTCAGAGGGACTGGACCACACTTCCCTGTCCTTTTCTGGAAGTTTTGGGCATGTACTAGGTAAATTTTGATCTCTGGGGTGATAATCCAAACTAGGCCTAGCCAATGAGCCCAGTGACTGGTGCATGCACTCTAAAATTCATCCCTGGAGCTTCTGCAATGCGACTGCCTTCTCTGGCAGGTGGCAGCGGTTGTCTTCTGGACAATATGGAATGAGTTCCTGAGTGGCAGAATGCTTGCAAACCGGTGTTCTATGGGAATTTCATTCTCTTGAAGTAACTGCTTGAGCCCCCTAAGAGGTGCCAGCCTCTCACATGTGGAATCAGGTTCAGAGAACATGGTTAAGCTAAAAGGAGCACCAGACACAATCACCTTGGTTCAAAAGCAACCCATCAGCCAGAACCACATCCTCCAAATGGTGTCCAGCATTTGCTCCCTTGCAAGAGGGAATAAAGTAACAGCCATTGCTGAAAACAGTCAATCTGCATATTTTCCAGGCCTACTTGCTGAACATGCCTTGGTCCAAGGGCCTGACCTACCTCTAACCCCGCCCCCCGCTCTTCTCTGGTGCTGGTCCCAGCCACCTCAGACTGATAGCTGGCACCCCATGTTGCCTGTGCAGCCCAGAATTGGACACAACCCAGTCAGCATCCCACAGCTCACTGGCATGTATCAGGTGCCTCTATCCCCTGCTTTGTGCTCTGTGGGATCAACTAATTCTTGGAATGTCCAAACTATCAATGCAGGACACCAAGGGGAACGTTGCGCAGCCTAGGAGAGGGCTGCATGCCTCCATTGCCAAATGGCAGGACTAGTTTGGACTGCACTGTACCTCAATAGTTCAACACTCAGTTTTTCCCCATTCCTATTTTTTAGTGCCAAGTACCTCCACTGGGAAAGAGCAGGACTCCTGGGATTACCATCTCCAGGGAGTTCCTTCTCAGCCCCAAATTGTGGTGAATCCAACCAGCAACTGCCAGATTTCGGACAAATTTCAGATGCTTCTGGCCCCCGCATCATCCACAGAAGGTTCTGCAGGGTCACCTTGTTCCCAGAATGCAGACCTCCAAGGTGAGTACTGAACACAGACAAGGTACCAGGTCTTGCTCCTCAGTCCTGCCCTGCTTTGGAGAGCAGATTGATCAGAAACCAAACACAGGTAGTTGCCCTGTTGACCACTGGCATTACTATCCAATACAGCAAGATGGCAGAAGCCAAGATAGCAAGATGGTAGAGAGGGAGAGTATCCACAGTGGTCAAAGGCAGCTCTACCGAAAGACAAAGCCATGGCATTCGGAGTGGCAGAGCGAGAGACAACTTTGGCCCACCCAGCACCATCCACCATGAAGATCTCCTGCACAACCCCCAAGGAAAGTATGCATGAGCCCAGTAGTATGTTGGGTCCACCTTGGTTCATAATTTAACATCTGCTACCTTCCCTCCCAATTGTAAACATCGATTTCAACGTTTATAAGACGTGGATCCTATTTGAAAGAAGGAAAAGGTTTAAAATAATCTGGTCCTTTCAAAACCACAACAAACCCAATGAAACAACAGCAGTAAATTCAGACTCCAGCAAAGGAGAAGCAGAAATTTAACAACACTCCACCTGCTTTCTTAAGACCTCTGTCTGAAGTTCCAGGCTGGTGGACTGGGAAGGGGATGATGCCTCCACTTACCTTCATCTCGGTGGTGAAAAGAATGAAACATCTTCTTGGTGTTTTACAATCCCCGATTCCTCTTCGTTCATTTGTTCCAGTGGTTCAAGCATCTCAAGGAAACGAGGGGACAGCATCAGACACCATCCACTTGTCAGTTGATCCAACATCTCAGGTGCCCCAAAAACCAGAAGCATTAAATCAAGCCCAAGTTGAGAACACTGTGCTGAATGGTGAGTTCTGAAAATTCAGCTGATGAGCCTATAACCCAGTGTGGTTTGCTGATTGTATGCCTCTTCAGTCCACAGTCTCACCTAACTTTTCCAATACCTTTCACTAAGGATGCTTACTCCCTTATGTCAGTTTCCTTTGGGCTTTGAGGAATGCAGCTCACTGAGGATCTCTATTATGGGATGGAAAATGCGCAGATAATTGTCAGGGACCTGCTGGTCCCAACTAATTTGCAGGATTTCCCCTGCTATATTTCCTTCCCCAATATGGAGTGTTTCCTTATTTAATGTTGAGATAATAAAATTACCCCCCACCAGAAATAAATAAATGGAGTAAATGGGTAACAGCTTTATTAACATGACATAATCGGCAACAAGAGGAAACAGCTTAGCCACCAGCTAACAGCTTTCCAGTACAGGGCCCTTCATTTCAGGTGAGAGGTGGGAGAACAACTCTCCTGCTTTCAAGCTGGCCTGGGCGATTCCCCCATCTCGAAGCCTCAGGTCCACTCCCTCCCTGCCTACGCTGCAACCATCAGCAATGCCAATAGAAAGATGGCCAATCAGCCACAACTATGCTGCAACCGCCAGCAATACCAATAGGAAGATGGCCAATCAGCCACAACTATGGTGCAACTGCCAGCAATACCAATAGGAAGATGGCCAATCAGCCACAACTATGCTGCAACCGCCAGCAATACCAATAGGAAGATGGCCAATCAGCCACATCTATGCTGCAACCGCCAGCAATACCAATAGGAAGATGGCCAATCAGCCACATCTGCCCTACAACAACTAGCAATACCAATAGGAAGATGGCCAATCAGCCATATCTATACTGCAACCGCCAGCAATACCAATAGGAAGATGGCCAATCAGCCACATCTATGCTGCAACTGCCAGCATACCAATAGGAAGATGGCCAATCAGCCACAACTATGCTGCAACCGCCAGCAATACCAATAGGAAGATGGCCAATCAGCCACAACTATGCTGCAACCACCAGCAATACCAATAGGAAGATGGCCAATCAGCCACAACTATCCTAAAACCACTAGCAAAACCAATAGGAAGATGGCCAATCAGCCATATCTATACTGCAACTACCAGCAATACCAATAGGAAGATGGCCAATCAGCCACAACTATGCTGCAACCACCAGCAATACCAATAGGAAGATGGCCAATCAGCCACAACTATGGTGCAACTGCCAGCAATACCAATAGGAAGATGGCCAATCAGCCATATGGTGCATCACCTATGGAGGGTTGGGTGAGAAATGGTCTGAGGAGGTTGGAGGCAGATTGTCCCATGTTTCTGATGGGAGACATGATAGCAAATACTTGAAAGGTTGTCACACAGAGGAGGGCCAGGATCTCTTCTCGATCATCCTAGGATGCAGGACACGGAATAATAGGCTCAAGTTACAGGAAGCCAGATTCCTGCTGGACATCAGGAAAAACTTCCTGACGGTTAGAGCAGTACAGCAATGGAACCAATGACCTGGGAGGTGGTGGGCTCTCCCACAATAGAGGCATTCAAGATGCAGCTGGACGACCATCTGTCAGGTAGGCTTTAATGGGGATTCCTGCATTGAGCAGGGGGTTGGATTTGATGGCCTTATAGGCCCCTTCCAACTCTACTCTTCTATGATTCTCCATTACAGGGGGCAGGGGAAACATCCCACACAGGGCCAGTGAGCAGATAGAGCGCCTCTCTAAATTATGGGAATGTGAGAGTTGCTGACGCTTTCTCCCAGCAAAGTAGAAAAGATTATTTGTCTTTGTAATCATGGGCTCCAACTTGTTCTCTCTCTTTCAGTGTTGGACACTCATCCTGGCACACAGAGGTACCAGCAGCCACCTCCTACCAGGCCAGAAGGCACAGGCTCAATGGAGGTGATCCAGCTTCCAGAAGATCTGCTTAATGAGTTTCCTGACATTGAGCAGCTGATTGCATCCATTGAGCCACTTCTTCCAGATTGCCTGTTCCCATCTCTGGACCATAAGGAGGAGGCAGAAGAGAGAACTACAGAGTCCTGTCTCCCAGAGGAAGTTGTGGAGATGGCAGAGTCCCTGAGTGTCAGAAGCCAATCCCAGGATCTCTTGGGATGGGCATTGGGCACTCTGGAGAGCCCGGTACCTGAAGAGACTCAGAACTGTTTGCCAACTGGTGAAGAGGTGCACATAACCGATCTCCGTAGCTCAGATGACGAAGATTCAGGGGTGCCAGGATCCCAGCAATCATGCCTCAAGGCACATAAAATGAATCCCATAGTGCCCACATTCTATAAGGGCTCAGCTACTGAGGGACAGAAGGCCAGAATAGTTCTGGTCCCAGTATTTCAGCAGGAGAACAAAATGGACATGTCCACAGGGACACCCATCCCAGACCCAATTTGCATAGTTGATGATGACAGTTCTCCAGCTGCAAAGCCAACAGAGAAGGAAAAAATCAAGACACAGAAATCTCAGACCAGTAAGTGCAAAAGTCCAGGTGATGAAAAACGGAGCCATGAAGGGAAGGCACATGAGATTATCGGGAAACGAAAATGTAACGGTCCTGGATCGAAAAACACTAGCAAAATCCCCAGGACCACTGTAGAGCCAGGGGGCAGTAAAGTGGATGCTGAGAAAAGCCAGCCCAATCATCTACCTTCAAAGGCACCTCAGACTAAGGGGAAAAGAAAAATAGTTTTATCTGAAGGAGAACCTTTACAAAACAGCCCCAGGACAAATCTGGAGTCACATATATCTCAACCCTCAAACTATCAGGTGAGAGAAAGCACTCTAGGATGTGAGAAAAATTGGACCAGCCAACAGCATGAGAACCAAACACCAGAGAATGGGTCATCTGGGGTGAAGGGAGGGAAAATCCTTCCCCAGAAGACAGACCAAACATTACCAAAGAAGGAGGAAATAAAAGTCTGCATACCTGGACCTGATGTTTTGAGAAAAGTACAGAACAAACTGGAGGAAGACCTGAGCAGTTCCAGAGCCAAAAATGTCCAGACAGGTGAGAACAATTCAAAGCATGGGGGAAATCGGTCGAAATGCAAAGACAAGGCAAAGGTAGATGTGAATCTCCCTGTGGTTAAAGGGGTAAAAAAAGATGCCCAAATGGAACCAGAACAGGCGTTGAAGCAAATGCCAAGGAGCAATCTAGCTTTGCGCATGATGGACTCTGTGCAAGTCTTCTACCCACTGGGGAAAAACAAAGTTCCATCCATCCTTATTAAGAAGATCCCTCCAATTAGTTCTTCCAGCACAGTCCCAGAAAAGCCATTCACCACAACAGCAAGACCTCTGTCTAAATCCCTTGTAAGGCCGCCACCGTGCTCACCACCAAAACCACAAGCCAACTCCTTGTCAAAGGCATCATCCAGTTCGCTGACAAGACAACAACCGGCTTTACTGGCTAAACCACGGCTGCAACCAGTGCAAAAGCCAGTGCCGAAACCGATGCTTAACCCATCAATCCCGCATCCAGGTGAGCCAAAGCCATCATCTTCTCAGTTTTCCCAAGCTGGCGGGGGGAGAGAGCAGGCCAGTGTGGCTGGGAAAACAGCTGGTCTCCCTTCCAGGCCAGCTGTTCCAGCAGGAAATGTTTGGAGGCCAAGCATCATGTGCGCCTCAACGCTAGTGAAACATCTGCCTCCCGGTGGCAACCCTTCTGCATCTCCACCCTATGAAGGGGCGACATTCATCCCGTGGAGAACACCCCCTGATGACTTGGGAGTCTCGGACCCTATAACAGAAGAACAACGACCCATCAGAGAGATGATGAAGCGGCAAGCCCAGAGGGAGAGAGAGGAGGCAGCACACTGGACATCGGTGGGGCGAGTCAAGTTTTTTGTGGAGCGGGAGAAAGAAATGGACATATCCATCCGGTACGGCTACCCTTGGCAGTACTGAGGTCAAGCACCCCACTATATTGACTAGGAAGGGTCCAGGGCTATTAGAAGAGTTACTTTTTCATAATTTCCCATTTTGCACTAAAATGTAATCTTAATTACGAATATTATTGTTGTTTTTATACAAGGGCTGGTAAAATGTCAGTGTCTTAGGGTGACCCTATGGAAAGGAGGACAGAGCTCCTGTATCTTTTACAGTTGTATAGAAAAGGGAATTTCAGCAGGTGTCATTTGTAGGCATGCAGTACCTGGTGAAATCCCCTCTTCATCACAACTGCCCTCTTTTGTATCTGGTCACGCTAGGCTGGGCTCCTGCAGCTTTAAGCGTTGTGATGAAGAGTGAATTTCAGCAGGTGCTGCATGCGTACAAATGACACCTGCTGAAGTTCCCTTTTTTGTACAACTGTTAAAGATACAGCAGCCCTGTCCTCCTTTCCATATGGTCACCCTACCATATCTGCTTCCTTTCAGTATATTAAAAGCCTGAAGGTGAACGATATTGTACTGGCTTCTATATTAGGACTTCTAATATGTTTATATCTCCTTTACATATGTCAATGTTTAAATCTATAGCTGGGCTCCTACTAGAAGTCATAATGGTTCATATAAATTAATATTTATATATGCATTATTATTATTTACCTTCAGTGCTTTTGCTCTGTTGCTTTATTCAATTTTATATACTGTTATTCCTAGTTTTTATTTAATATCACTTTTTACATTCTATGAATGAAACTTTTTTCTACTTCTTTTGAAGATCATTTCATATTATTTTATATTTATATACACATAAAATAATATTACTATTATAAAAGTATTGTTGAATGAAGTTAATATGATGATGCATCTATATGCTTTACACTTAGGCATGAAAGTCATTCATATCCTTGGTTATATTTTAATATATTAAAATCTCTAAAATCTTTATTTGTGGTTTATATATTTTTTGTAAATGATAAAAGTAGTTACATTTCTTTTCACATTTTTATATTATGTTAATATTATATTATAATGATGAAAGTGGTATTATTTATTAGTTTTATTATATTAGAGAGCTGCTTGCACATTCACTTCCCTGTGTGTGAGCCACGTTGAACTCAATGGGAGTTGCTTCTGAGTAGACAGGTATAGAATTACCCATCGTTGCGATTTGCCCCAGCTCTGGGATTAGAATTTCAGTACCTACTTCTAGCTAATTAACCTCATCAGCAGGAATAAAAATAAGCTTACCTTTGACTTCCAACAAGATAGAAGTACCTATCCTAGGATGTCCTGTCTGATTTTAAAAATCTTGCTGAAGGGGTGGGGGAGGAGTTGCAATCCATTAATTGATTAATCAGTCAAATCTCCATAACAGCATATGACTAGGTCAACAATTTTGAGGGGAAAATATTCTCTTTCTTTTCGATGATACATCTATATGTTGCAGCTGATACCATTTCAGAGGGGCCACAGGGAGTTACCTTCATGTTTGTTGCTTCCATATGTTTAAAAAGAATCAGCCTATCACGATGCAGACACAAGCAGCTTTTAATCCCAGATGTGCTAAAGCAAAAGTTCCAGGTATTTGGGGCCTGTGGGCTCATCTGGCCTTTGAAAAATGCTCTGAGTGTGTGGCTAGTTCCAAACTAGCTGCCAGGAGGATGTGGCCAGCCAAAACATCTTGGGAGTGGAGCCTTCTGTCTCATAAGGGCAACAGAAGAGCCCTGATGCTGGATCAGACCAAGGGTCCATCTAGTCCAGCACTCTGTTCGCAAAGTGGCCAACCAGCTGTTGACCAGGGACCTACAAGCAGGATACAATGCAACAGCACCCTCCCACCCATGTTCCCCAGCAACTGTTGTACATAGGCACACTGCCTCTTCTACTGGAGGTAGCACATAGCTATCAGGACTAGTAGCCATTATCCAAAAGTTTGGCTATAATATTAATATGGTTCAATAGGAGAACATGTGGCTGCTGAGGGGCTTGAAATTTACATTGTGTGCCAGACTGAAAGAATTTTTTTACAAAATGATGTACAGATGGTATATATCCCCATCAAAACTGACAAAAATGCACGAAGGGACATTCTGAAAGTGCTGGAAATGTGAAGAACAAGAAGGAACCTTCTATCACTTATGGTGGACTTGTAAAAGAAGCAAAATCCTTTTGGATACAAATGCATAAAGTAATTCAAGTTGTATTAGAGATCAAAACACAATTGCACCCGGAGTACTTTCTGTTGGGGCTAATAAATGAACAGTTAAGTCAAAGCCATGGAACTTTGTTTTTATGCATGATAACGGCAGCAAGATTAATATATGCACAGAATTGGAAGAGTAAGGAGGTACCAACAAAGGAGGACTGGTTATTGAAGATGATGGAGCTTGCGGAAATGGCAAAACTCACTGCAATAATAAAGGTCAAAACAACAATGGGGTTTATCAAGGAATGGAAACCTATAAAAGAAAGAGTAGAGAATGAGATATTTGCATGTGGATTCAGTGATTAACTTGGGAGTAAAACAATTGATAAGAGGGGAAGGCGGGGGAATCCACCTACTACTAAACCTTTATTTTTTTATTTTATTTTTTTGACAAGGCGTAAAAGAAAACTTATATATTTTTGGGTGTCGGAGAAATTCGGAGGTCCATTTTAATGTATGTTGTATGTTGCAATGTTTGTGTTTTATCTATGTTTCTAAATAATAAAGAATTTTAAATAATAAAAAAGGACTAGTAGTCATGAATAGCCTTCTCCTCCAGGAATTTATCCAACCCCCTTTTAAAGCCATCCGAATTGGTGGCCATCACCACATCTTGTGGTAGTGAATTCCATAGTTTAACTATGCGCTGTGTGAAGAAGAATTTCCTTTTATTTATCCTGAATCTCCTACCAATCAGCTTCATGGGATGACCCCATTGGGTTCTAGTATCATTGGAGAGGGAGAAAAAATGCCTCCCTGTCCACTTTCTCCACACCAGGCATGATTTTATACACCTCTATCAGGTCTCCCCTCAGCCTCCTTTTTTCCAAGCTACACAATCCCACCTGTTGCAACCTTCCCTCATAGGAGAGATACTCCAGCCCCTTGTCCATTTTAGAAAGAGAAAAATTGCCCCTGCCAATGAAGTGACTCCTATGGGCACCTTGTTGGGGATGTGAGGGCTAAAGCATGCTCTTTGCACTGAACATAACTCCATGGTTTGCCTCATGCTGTTGGGGCTGCACCCAAGGCAAGAACAACCCTTTCCCCCCGGAAACTACAGCTATGAAGGTATTCATAGAGCATCATCACACGGGGAAATCGCATTTGCTTACTGTTGCTTCTCCGCCCGCGTCTTTGTCCCTCATTACTTCCTCTTTTGAAAGAGGAAGGAAACAACGTGCACACGGCCAATTCAGTGGGCCGTTTCGGTCCCACTGCTCCTCATGCACACAGCAGGAGATAGCGGCAAGTTCCAACTTTAAAAATAAATCGGATTCACTGGGGTGTTTTTTTTGTTGCGCGAAGAAGGCTAGAAGAGGTGGGAGGCGCATGGGAGGTGCGCGGGAGGCAGACGTCGTCATGAAAGGGAGCCGCGGAAATCCATGAGTGCCCAGTAACGAGCGTGCAATAAAACGCTCGCCTGATGAAGCTCATGGTTACACAGTCCTGGCTCAAGCAAACGTTAGCTGCTAAACATGGTAGCGCTGCTGCTTTGTAGCAAGGAAAGCAACCATTGGGTTTTCTTCTACACTTTTGCAGCAGAACCCTCAAATACAAAATTAAACGATATCTATTTATTTACTATATTTGTATACTGCTCCACATCCAAAAGACTTCAGAGTGGTGAACAGCAGATAGGATATACTACAAAAAGTCTGAGTTTTGTACCATTCAGAATCTGTTCTGATGTGTGGAAATTCCTTACCGTGTTCCTCACCTTCTCTGAAATGGTCCATTCCCGGTTTCAAGCATGCATCCAGTATTTCCAGAACTTTACTTGACGCCCGTGAAAAGGGAGAAAAAGAGCTGCGAGTCACCAGCAAAACGGAGGATGCTGCAGCCTAAAACTTTGAATGACTCCTCGCTCTGTAGTTTCATGTAGATGTAGAAAGCACGGGAGAAAGGGAAGTTAAATAGCAGTCTCCCAGCTCCACTTTCTCAAATCAACCGTTCAAGTGGGACTGGAACCACTGAAGTACAGGACCTCCCGTTCCAGGAGAATGCGCAGGTCCACATTCCTTGTCCCAGTCTTGGCATATGACATCCACCAAGATGATCCAGGCAGTTGACCTGCCGAAAGCAAGCCGTGAAGTGGAACACAAGCATCGGTTTCATCCAACAGTGACTGGAGTTGCCTGGCAACCTCTATGACCTCACTGAAGTGTTAAGCCTGTGCTTGGACTATGCTACTGTAGATTGGAGAGGGGTGTGTGCGCAGGGCATTCCCGCTGGCTGCAACACTTGTATTAGAGAACCCAGAATTCCATAAGAGTTTGAACTACTTTCACATCACCTGCGATGAACGTCTGATCTGGCCTAAATCTCTGAATTATCCCTCGCTCGGCATGTAGCGGTGGGAAAGCGTGGGAGACAAAACGGTCCCCTGTTGTATTGCGATATCGCAGGACTGGTGTTATGGCATCTGGCTCCTTGATTCTGCCATACCTAAAGCCTAAGATTGATAGTGGTTCACTTTCACTAACATGATGTGAAGCTGGTACCTGTGAAACCTGATGGCATAATCCTTTGGGCTCCTGTTCAAACAAAAACCTAAAGAAATGTAAAAGGATTGGAATTGTTTGGAAATATTGATTTTCAGCACCTCAGACCAGGTTTTCTTCTCTACAAATCAAATGGAGGATTTGTAATTGTTTTGATTGATAAACATATGAAACATGTGGAAATAACTTATCTACCAGGCAGGATGAATGGGTCTCCCTTTTCACCCATCCACCTTGTCCAAACGTGGCTCAGCTCCTGGTGGTCTGCTCTTCTGCCTGCTTCAATAACATCGTCTTTCATGACCATCTTGTACCGCTCATATGCTTCTTGCTTCAGGGTTATTTTATAGTAGAGGCAATAATAATAATAATAATAATAATAACCCCAAACTCATCTCAGGTCATTTTAGCTTTCCTACACTTTGGTTCCAGCCTTCCCAGGAGCCCTTGCAAGAAGAAGAATCTGCTGGCAGGCAGGTTTGACAAGAGCTCCAGAGCTTTTAACTATGCCTCAAATCTATTTGTTCATCCTTCAGTTACTCTTAATCGGGACGTACTAAAAAGTAGGACACCGAATGGCCATTGAAATCCATTGATTCATTCCGAATGGCTATAGGAAATCATTGGAGAATCTTAGGGATCATCTACAAATCAAAATACCTAATGGGGATGAACATTTAAATTTCATAGAAACCAACACATAATCAAAATCTGCCTCTCCTTTCCTTTTCTTCAGGCCTACATGGCTTTACAACTTTCCTGGCATTCCTAACCCTGGTGAAGATCACAGTGCCCAAATTATGAGCCAATTTAATTAATGAGGATGCCGAAATAGTAAATGGCAATCAATCAACTTTATTGCGGCCAACAGGCCAGAAAAATAAAATGCAATTCTTGCTAATGGACTTTTGCATGTGATACACACATCGGCCCCGTTCAGAAGACACCTTAAACCATGGCTTTAATCACAGTGAATAAGGCTTTTTGCCTTATTCCGAACAGGGCTGTCAGGGCATCCTGATCAAGTGGGATTTATTCACCAAAGGCAGGATGCAGATAATTTAAGGCTTGTTGTAAATCTGACAGCTTTGAATAATAATAATAATAATAATAATAATAATAGAACGGATTTGGCAACAGTTATTTCACTTGATGCTGAGACAGCATTTGACAAATCACATTGGCAGTTTATGACTTTGAAAAAATGGCTTTCTGCAGGAATTTTTAGAATGGATTAGAATTTTATCTCTCTCTTCTGCATTATGAGTGATGATTTTTTTTTCCTGTTTAGAGAAGGGCACCAGGCAGGCTGTCCTCTTTCTCCCTATATATATATATATATATATATCACCTATTATTCAGTGATCTGTGACATATCCAAGAAGTGAACTCAGTTTAAAAAAAATAAAAGATTTAAAGCCATTTCACTAAATATCAAATTATAACTGCTCTATAACAACAACAAAACATGAAACAACTACAGCAAATTGAGATTCGAACAAGGAGACACAGAAATTAACAAGCCTTCACTTGTTCTCTAAAGACCTCTCATGTTCCAAGCTGGTGGCCCTTCCTAGGAAAGGCACCGGGGGGGGGGGGGCTTCACCTAAGAAAGAATATTTTTTCTTGGTTGTAGAATAATAGATCCCTCTGGTGTATTTTCCTTCAGTGCTGTCCCTTGTCTCCAGGGCTGAAGTGGCACCAATAATTGACCTCTGAAACTTTTTAATACAGGTTCAGAGATGCCTGATATCCAGCAAACTGACTCCTTCGTCATTGTTTAAAGCCTGAAGGTGCCTCAAATGAGCACGATAGTGCCCAATTACTCAGGGCTCAGTTACTCAGCAACAGAAAAGCAGGATTATCCTTGTCCCAATAAGTTAGCGGGGAGAAAACACAGATAAGCTCATTTGAAGGAAAATATCAATCCCAGGTGCAGTTTATAGAATCAGTGATGTCTCTCAAGCTCCAAGGCCCAAAGATATTGGGGGGGGGGGGGAATCAAGAAGTCAAAACCCGATGCTAGTAAGACCAAAAGTCAGGGTTAGAGGAGACTGAATCACAACAGCAAGGCATGTGGGATTACAGGGAAAACAAAATGTTGGTCCTGGATGCAAACATTTAAGCAAAATTTCCAGGATCACTCTGGAGCCAGGAGCAGCACACTAAACTCTGACAACAGCCAGTCTATCCACCCACCTTCAAATGTACCACCAGATCCTGAGATTAAGGAGAAAAGAAAAAAAAAATTTTTTACTGAAGGAGAGCCTTTATGAAATATCCCCAGGACAAAGCTGGAATTACATATATCCAGATCTCCGAAACAAAAGAGTCTGAGAAATGTTGAGTTAGTCACAAATATAAGCAGAGGAAAATATCTGATACTGTCCCATCTGGAGCTAGGGTTAGGAGTGCTTGTTAAAAGGAGTGCTTGTTTGCAAAAATGGTCTCCTTGGGAGAAAGCAACTCCTCCTGAGTAGGGCTCTGGCCCAAGAGCTCTGATGGACAGCAGCTGAGCCTGGGTGGGGCTCAGCAGCCTCTGTAATAAAAGCCAGCAGTGAGAGCCTGATGCTTGTGGGAAATAATGTTTTACCAGGTTTTTTTTTTTTGGCCATGGCCCTTGGTTTTTTGAACCTGCCTTGTGTTAAGATTTTATTTGTTTAAATATAAAAGCAAATGTATTTTTTCTGTTACTAAGAAGAAAAGTAAAAGAGAGATGACTTGATATCTCAAGTACTCTGAACAGTTGCCAAATCAAGTGCAGCTGGTAAGCACCTAAAGACCAAGGTCATTTGGTTTCTTCCCTGTGTGCTGTGAGGCATAGCAACACATGGGGAGATATGCAGCCAACGCTGTGATAGGTCCACAGTGCTATAAATGTACAGCATGTGGAGAAACAGTGTGGGTGATGATGATGGTGAATGTTAGTGGTAGGTTATGGTTGGTTGGAAGTATTGCTGAAGATATTAGAGGAATGTTTTGTTCTATGTAAATACTTGTAAGTAAACTTAGTATAGTAGTTTAAAACACTGCTGTGTCTGAGTGTTTACTGATTACCAGGACATCTGTCTGCTACCAGTGAGCTCTGCTGTTATTCCGCTGCTGTGTGCTTGCACTCTGTACATGCTCAGAGAGTGCAGTGCATCACAAACTCTGACAGGTTATGGGCCCAGTCTGCTAGGGCTGCTAGGGCTGCTAGGGCTGCTAGGGCTGCTAGGGCTACTAGGGCTGCTAGGGCTACTAGAGCTGCAAGGCTACCCAAGGTGTCCAGAGTGTCCAGACAGCCTAGAGGACTCCCTGCGTGGTGGCAGAGCGTTGTGAGAATCCTGGAAGTGAAGAGTGACTTCTCAAATCTGCAGTCCGGTGAGTGTCGTTGCTGAGTGCCTTGGAGGGGCTGAAAGCTGAAAAGCAAGCAAGACATCTGTGTGCAGTAATTTGAGATGGCAGCAAGTATGTCGGCAGCTAATCTACCACTCAATCGTCTAAATGAAAACAATTATCTGGCTTGGAGCATTAAGATGGAACAATATCTAAGGAGGGAAGGTTTATGGACGGTTGTCTGTGATCCTCCAGCTCAGCCAGATGAAGACGAGCAGAGAAACATAGAGAAAGCTTTGGCCAGCATTATCTTGTGTTTAGAAGATAACCAACTTGTTTATGTAAGGAGGCTGGTGTCCGCGCAGGAATGCTGGAAAACTCTCAGAGAGATTTATGTGAGAGAAACGGCAGCCAGCAAAGTTATGCTAACAAGAAAATTGTACAGAGCACAACTTGAACCAGGAGCCAGCATATCTGCACATTTAAGCATGATGAGGCAACTGTTTGCGGATCTGGAGGAGCACGGCATGTCTTTCACTGAGTCCCACAAAGTGTACGTCGTTCTCAGCTCCCTGGATGATTCGTGGGACAATCTTGTTTTGAGCCTGGAAGCAATGCAAGAATCCGAGCTCACGCTTCGTTTTCTGACCGGCCGATTGCTGGAAGAAGAAAAGAAGAGGCAAGAGAGGCAGACTGCCAAGCCTAGAGACACCCACGTTAAACAAGCAGCTTGTGAAGATAAGGAGAAAGTGTTTGCAGTTCGGCGCTGTTTTCGTTGTGGTTTGCCCGGGCATCTGCGGAGAGATTGTCCCAACCAAACGAAGGAGAAAGCAGCAACAAGCAAGAAAAAATCTGCTAAACCGAAGGTCTCCGTAGTTAAAGCTGCAGAGAACAACCCAGAATGTACCTGGTTGATGGACAGTGGTTCCAGTCAGCATATTGTGAACAACCAGAGTTTGTTTACAAGTCTACATTCTGCTAGCCGGGACCATGTTACATTAGCAGATGGCAAATCTTCAGCTGTGACTGCAGAAGGTTGTGTATATGTGCCATGTATTGATAAAACTGTAAGCAAGGTTTTGTGTGTGCCAAGTTTGGAACACAATTTGTAGGGGTGTGCACGGACCCCCCGGATCGGATCGGGACCCGGATCGGGACCTCCAATTTTGTCCCGGACCGGTTCGGACAAAATCGGAGGCCCCCCGGACCGGATCGAGTCCGATCCCGACCCAAAAATCGTACATTTTTGGATCGGCCGCCATTTTTTTCCCCATAGACTTGCATTGCAATGCAAGTCTATGAGGAAAAAATGGCGGCGGGTGGGTAAGGGGGGGCATAACTCCCTCCCCCCCCCGGGGCCGTCCGCTGTGGACGGCCCCGGCAGGTAAACCCCCTCCCCCACGCTCCCTACCCCCCCTGGGGCCGCCTGCTTCCATCCGCTGGCGCCCGCGGGCGCCAGCGGATAGAAGCGGACGGCTCCGGGGGGGGTAAGCCCCCTTCCCCGCCACTTACCTTCTCGGCACGTCCGGCGCCGGCGGCTACTACCAGCGGGCTCCGCGGCCTACTCTCGAGTAGCGCGCCGGGTGATGACATCACCCGGCGCGCCACCCTGGAGCAGGCCGCGGAGCCTGCTGGTAGTAGTAGGCGCCGGCGCCGGACGGGAGCCGCCGGGCCGGGCAGGTAAGGGCCCCCCTCCCCCCTCCCCCCTCCGCGCGCCCCCTCCTCCCCTCCACGCACCCCCTCCTTACCTTTCCGGCCCGGCGGCTCCCGTCCGGCGCCGGCGCCTACTACTTCCAGCAGGCTCCGCGGCCTGCTCTAGAGTAGCGCGCCGGGTGATGACATCACCCGGCGTGCCATCCTAGAGCAGGCCGCGGAGCCTGCTGGGAGTAGTAGGCGCCGGCGCCGGACGGGAGCCGCCGGGCCGGAAAGGTAAGGGCCCCCCTCCCCCCTCCGCGCGCCCCCTCCTCCCCTCCACGCACCCCCTCCTTACCTTTCCGGCCCGGCGGCTCCCGTCCGGCGCCGGCGCCTACTACTTCCAGCACGCTCCGCGGCCTGCTCTAGAGTAGCGCGCCGGGTGATGACATCACCCGGCGCGCCATCCTAGAGCAGGCCGCGGAGCCTGCTGGGAATAGTAGGCGCCGGCGCCGGACGGGAGCCGCCGGGCCGGAAAGGTAAGGGCCCCCCTCCCCCCTCCGCGCGCCCCCTCCTCCCCTCCACGCACCCCCTCCTTACCTTTCCGGCCCGGCGGCTCCCGTCCGGCGCCGGCGCCTACTACTTCCAGCAGGCTCCGCGGCCTGCTCTAGAGTAGCGCGCCGGGTGATGACATCACCCGGCGCGCCATCCTAGAGCAGGCCGCGGAGCCTGCTGGGAATAGTAGGCGCCGGCGCCGGACGGGAGCCGCCGGGCCGGAAAGGTAAGGGCCCCCCTCCCCCCTCCGCGCGCCCCCTCCTCCCCTCCACGCACCCCCTCCTTACCTTCCCGGCCCGGTGGCTCCCGTCCGGCGCCGGCGCCTACTACTACCAGCAGGCTCCGCGGCCTGCTCTAGAGTAGCGCGCCGGGTGATGACATCACCCGGCGCGCCACCCTAGAGCAGGCCGCGGAGCCTGCTAGTAGTAGTAGGCGCCGGCGCTGGACGGGAGCCACCGGGCCGAGAAGGTAAGTGCCCCCCTCCTCCCCCCCCCCCGCTGTCCACTTTCATCGGCGGGCGCCCGCTGGCGCCCGCCAATGGAAGCGGCGGTGGGCGCCAGTGGGCGCCCGCCGATCCGCCGATCCGCCGAACCGGTTCGGAGCTTTTTCGGACCGGTTCGGATTGGATCGGCCGATCCAGCTGCGGGATCGGAAATCGGATAATTTATCCGATTTCCCACTGGACCGGACTCGGATCGTGGATCGGGTCCGATCCAGTGCACATCCCTAACAATTTGTTAAGTGTATCTTGTTTGGATAAGGAAGGATATTGTATATCATTCTCAAACAGCAAGTGTGAAGTGAGCAAACAAAACAATGTTGTAGCTTTAGGTGTACTTAGGAACAATCTTTATGAAATGTTGCCTAAAGGTCTAGAAACATCTAGAAATGTAAATTCTGTTATGAATAACACACCTTTGCATAATGATTGTGTGCATTTGCTGCATAGGAGACTTGCACATGTTGGGTTCCAAATACTGAAAAAAATGCCTGAAATGTGTGTAGGACTGAATGTAAAAGCCTGTGACAAATATCTAGACTGTACTGCATGTAAAGTGGCTAAATCCAAGGTTGCTCCAATCTGTAAGAAGAGTAACAGAGTTGCCACGGCAGCATTTGAGATAATACATGCAGATTTAATTGGTCCTATGACTGCAACATTAGGAGGGGCAAAGTATGCTTTAATTCTGGTGGATGACTACACTAGATATGGTTTTTGTTATGTGATGAAAAACAAAAGTGAAACGTTTACTGTTTTCAAAGATTGGCTGAGTTGGGTGGAGCGGAAATTCTCTACCAAAGTAAAGCAATTGCAAACAGACAGAGGGGGGGAGTTTATGGCTGAAACGTTCCAAAAATGGCTTAGGCAGAAAGGAATTTCAGCAAGACGAACTGCTCCACACTCACCATGGCAAAATGGCGTTGCAGAAAGAAGGAATGGGGTTCTGCAAACAATGAAAGATGCCATGTTGACAGACTCTGGGTTGCATGCTCATTTTTGGGGAGAAGCAATGCTAACAGCTAATTATATTGCTAATAGGCTTTGGAGCTCAGCAATAGATAACACTCCATATTTCCTCATGTTTGGGAAGAAGCCATCCCTGGCTCATCTCAGAGTTTTTGGGAGTGATGCCTGGGTGAACATCCCCAAGGTGGCTAGGAGGAAAGGGCAGCCAAAAGCCAGGAAAATGAAATTCCTAGGCTATGCACCTGGTTCAAAAGCATACAGGTTTTATGCTGGAAATGGAAACATAGTAATTTCTAGATCAGCAAGTTTTCAGGAGCAGTGTGACTGGGAACGTTTGCATGGCAGTGAAGTGTGTTTGCCTATACAGGAAAACATAGGCAGAGCACCACAGCCAGTAGAGAGACAAACAAACAGTTCCACAACTCTTTCAAGTCCTAAGAAGGAGGAGGAAGAGGAGGAGGAGGGAGAGAACAGAAATGTTTTTATTCCCAGACGGTCAGAAAGAAGTACAAAGGGAATACCTCCTGAGAGATATACGGCCAATGAAGTACGAGTGTGTCAAATATCTTATGAACCAGAGAACTATGCAGATGTTCAAAGATTGTCAAATCCAGAGAAAAATCTGTGATATGAGGCTATGGATGAGGAAATGGAAGCCATGGCAAAATACAATGTGTTTACCCCTACAATGCTACCAAAAGGTAAAAAAGTGGTTGGTTGTAGGTGGGTGTTCAAAAAGAAATTGCTGATGTCAGGAGAGACAATGTATAAGGCTAGACTTGTGGCAAAAGGGTTCACACAGGAAAAGAATGTGCACTATGATGAAACCTTTGCACCTACTGTGAAGGCTGAGTCAATGAGAGTAATGCTAACTCTAGCTGCAAAATATGATTGTCAGGTGAATCATTTTGATATAAAGACAGCATATTTGAATGCACCATTACAGGAAGAGATTTACATGGCTCAAATTCCTGGTTATGAGTCAAATGTGCCAGGCTCTGTGTACAAATTAAACAGAGCTATCTATGGTTTGAAGCAGTCAGCAAGGAATTGGAACCAGTGTTTGCATGAAGCATTGGAGTCAATGGGTTTCAAAAATGGAATGGCTGACCCATGTTTATATACAAAAGGTGTCAACAGTGAACAAATGTGGTTGTTATCTTTTGTGGATGATATATGTTTAATTTCAAAAACAAAAACTCAGGTTAAAAAATTTGCAGAGCAACTGAGTAAACATTTTGAATTAAAGGATTTGGGTCCAATCCATGACTACCTAGGAGTGGAAGTCACAAAGCAAAAAGGGGCTTATGTGTTAAGTCAAAAACAGAAAATCAAAAATCTGCTTGCAAAATTCCACATGGAGGAATGTAAAAGTGTTAAAACTCCCATGGTGGCTGGTTTTCAATGTAATGACAGTGACACAGAATTTTGTGACAGAGACCTATACCAGTCAGCAATAGGAAGTCTACTCTATTTAGCTCAATGGTCTAGGCCAGATTTGGCTAATGCAGTTGGCATATTGAGCAGATTTGTGTCCAAACCAACGAATAGTGCCTGGCAAGCAGTTAAAAGAGTATTCAGGTACTTAAAAGGGACTATTGATGTGTCTTTAGAATTAAGACCATTGGACACATTATCACTAGAGTGTTACACAGACAGTGACTGGGCTGGTGACAGTCAAGACAGGAAATCCACCTCAGGAATTGTAATAAAACTGGGCAACAGTTTAGTGGGGTGGAAATCCAGAAAACAACGGTTAATTGCCCTGTCTACCTCAGAGGCTGAGTTTTCAGCATTGTCTGAGGCTTGTACAGAAATAATTTGGTTCATCCAGTTGCTGAAAGATATGAAATTGCAAGTGAAAACTCCAATTAAAGTTTTTGAAGACAATCAGACTTGCATTCATATGGCAAAGTCAGAAAGGGTGAACGCAAGGAGTAAACATGTTGATATTCGTTACTGCAACGTAAGACAAGCTGTACATGATGGATTGATTGAACTTGTGTATTGTAACACCGAGGTAAATGTGGCTGATGTATTCACAAAACCTTTGAATGTACAAAGACATGAACAATTGTCAAAACAGCTTGGAATGCTAGAATGTCAGACAGAATGAAAATGTTTGTTAGTTACAGAAAAAAGGAGGGGTGTTAAGATTTTATTTGTTTAAATATAAAAGCAAATGTATTTTTTCTGTTACTAAGAAGAAAAGTAAAAGAGAGATGACTTGATATCTCAAGTACTCTGAACAGTTGCCAAATCAAGTGCAGCTGGTAAGCACCTAAAGACCAAGGTCATTTGGTTTCTTCCCTGTGTGCTGTGAGGCATAGCAACACATGGGGAGATATGCAGCCAACGCTGTGATAGGTCCACAGTGCTATAAATGTACAGCATGTGGAGAAACAGTGTGGGTGATGATGATGGTGAATGTTAGTGGTAGGTTATGGTTGGTTGGAAGTATTGCTGAAGATATTAGAGGAATGTTTTGTTCTATGTAAATACTTGTAAGTAAACTTAGTATAGTAGTTTAAAACACTGCTGTGTCTGAGTGTTTACTGATTACCAGGACATCTGTCTGCTACCAGTGAGCTCTGCTGTTATTCCGCTGCTGTGTGCTTGCACTCTGTACATGCTCAGAGAGTGCAGTGCATCACAAACTCTGACACCTTGTTCTAGAACTTCTGTGCTTTGACTCTGGACTGCTACTTGACTGTGTTGCTGGATTATGTATGTACTGGATTGCCTAACTGTGTGTGACCCTTTGCCTGCGTGACTGCTCCTGCTTTGCCTGACTCTCCATTGGACTGATTGCCTGTGCTTTGACCCTGTGCCTGTTCTCTGGACTACTTCTACATTTGCCAGGATTTAAAGCTTGTCTGCTGGAACCTCGGTCTGGGAAATCATTTGGCCTTGTGCTACAGCCAATGCAGGACATCAGGTATGCCTATATTTCCAGATAATACAGTGGTGCTGCCCACTACTGTGATAAGCAATTAAATGGGGCTGTTGTGAGGATAAAATGGAGCTGAGAAGGACAAGACAGAAGTTAGAGTGAGTAGACACAAAAGAGGGGAGGGCTCCTGCACATTTTACTGTTGTGATGAAAAGGGAATTTCACCAGGTGCTGCATGCATACAAATGACACCTGCTGAAATTCTCTTTTCTATACAACTGTTAAAGATACATGAGCCTTGTCCTCCTTTCCATAGGGTCACTCTATGAATACATACACATGTTTCAGACCACATATGATTGTTCCTCAGATATGCCTGTATTTCCAGCCAATGCAGTGCTTCAATTGACTACTGTGATAAGTATGACCTAGGTATACATGCCCCTTTGTTTAATATAGAATAAGGGTGACTGACCTGTAATGGTCACCTTGTCATACTTATAATGAATTGTAAAAAGCAAAATGTTCTTACAATATATTGCTTTATTTTGCATTTTTTTCTTGAATATATCCAAGTGTGCCTTTAAACCTTCCTGACAATTTTTACATCTCCAAAAAACCCTATGCTCCACAAAGAAATAAATGGCACCCTTCCCCTTCAATTGGTTTTCTCTCTTCTCACCTCTGTTCCATCCCTATTCCCAACACCACAAAATATAATTGGATCTGCTTTCAAAGGTAATGGTCCTGCTCTATGATGACCATATGAAAAGGAGGCCAGAGCTCCTGTATCTTTAACAGTTGTGTGGAAAAGGGAATTTCAGCAGGTGTCATTGGTATGCCTGCAGCACCTGGTGAAATTCCCTCTTCATCACAACAGGTAAAGCACTGCCCTCTTTTGTATCTGGTGAAGAGGGCAGGGCTCCTGAAGCTTTAACTGTCGTGATAAAGAGGGAATTTCACCAGGTGCTGCATGCATACCAGTGACACCTGCTGAAATTCCCTTTTCAATACAACCTTTAAAGATGCAGGAGCCCTGTCCTCCTTTCCAGAGGGTCACCCTATCCTGGTCACCGGAATCCATGGGGAGGGGGTGGAGAATCCTGCACCCTAATCCTACCCTGTGAGGTGATATATCCCCACTATTTATTGCTAACCAAAATTAGGCTACCAAGCACATGAATATTTTAAAGGCTATCTGTGAGTCTACCATTTTAAAGGCTGGCAAACCTTTTGTTTTTGCGTTTCGGCTCATTCATTTAAATGTAATCACCACGTTCCCTCACACGTTCGTCAGTGGGAGAATTTGGAGCACCGTCATGACTGCCGTGCATGGCAGTGCAAACCTAGATGCCTTGGGCTGCATTGTGATCACAGCGAATCTCTTGTCAATCTACAAAAATGCCGCTTATATGAAGAATAAACACGATACTTGTGAAAGTAAAGCCGAGTCTTTTAGAACTTGTTTCACTCATTTTAATCAAGTGTAAGGGTTTGCACTTGTGCAATCTCAGAAAAAGTAATCTACACGTACCAAGGAACATTACAAAAATATAAATTGGAAGAGGATTTTTTTGGGGGGGGAAATGTACATCGTAAGCCTTGACTTGATGGCATTCAACGTCTCTGGTCCCCAGTTAAAATTCTATTTAAATGTTTATTCTGTTTTCTTCTATGCCTGAAATTATTATATCCTGCTATTCCCCTTAAGTAAAAATTGCAATCAGAAGGAAACAGTTCCCAGCAGTTAGGAATAAAATTGACATAGGAATACATGTACCCCTTTCTGATTTATCTCGGGTGACTTTCCAGTCCTGGCTTTAATTCCCCTTGTGCATCCCCAAGGAGCAGGGGTGCCTGCCCTCCTCTTGCCACCCTGCTCTCAGAGGTTTTACCCAGGGACAAACAAAAGGGACTGGGAGGCTGCCTTGACGGTGCTGAATTGGTACCGAATTCCCCTTAAACCCAACGGTTTCACTGCTGTGGGGTTGTGCTGGGTAATCCCCATGCCAAGGAGGGAGCCCGGGTGTCATGCCTCCCTCGGATTCTCCAGAGGATGAAGAGGAACGACAGGTTGCAGATCCGGGTGAGGGTCCTATCACAGAAATAGCTCGAGCTCCCTCACCGCCAGATCATGTCCAATGCCCTGCCACAGCCCCTCTGTCTGATCCAGAGGACCAAGTTCCATTGACCCCTGCAGAGCGAAGGAGGCTTCATGTTGGAGAGCAATGGAGATGAGTGTCGGCCCGTTTAAGGAAAAAAACCTGCCAGGAGAGTAATTATCAGCAGCTGCTCCAGGACGCTGGAGATAAAGCTGCTGGAATTCCACAGGTCAGCACTGAAATGCAACTTCAGATCAAGACGCCGGCTCTCCTCCGCCTGTTCCTGGACCCCTAAACCTTGCCTCACCTGGACACCTTGATTTCCCTGGATTTTGGACCCTGGACTGGAAAAGGACTCTTCTCCGCTTCTGTGAATTGGTTTCAAAGAACTGGTGACCTCCCAAACCCAACTTTGTCTCATCGCGCCCTCCCTTCTTCCCTGGCCTTGATGGGTTTAGTGCTGGTTATCTGCAGGAGATTGACGGCTATTTTTTGTAAGTCAGCATTGGTCAGCCGGCAAAGCCTGACAACAGGGCTTCCAGCAGTCATCTGGGTACTGGAGGAGCCCCCTGCCCTCTCTTGGCTTCCAGTGACCAATTGCCAGTCACCATCCGCCCGGACTGCCCTCCGGATCAACCACAGAGTGACGTCAGACAGCGGAAGAGCCGGGGGTGACCTTGTTCCCAATGAAAACATTGGAGTAAGTCCCTGACTTTTTAACCATACAGCTTTGTGGAAAAGCCCCACAGTAGCTTCAAATCTGAGGCTGCATCATATAACTGACGCAGCGTCGATTTGCAGCTACCACAGGGCTTAGAATATGTGTAAGCCATTAATGTGTAAGATTAAGCCATTAATGCTCCCATATATGGATGGGGAATTGAAGTTGAGTGGTTGTGACTTATCTAAGACTTCCTGAAAGGTTCAAGGATGTAGGTGGATCTGAACCAAAGGCTTGTTCTCAGAAAAGACTACCTGACGCTGAAGCTTCCTTAATATTTTTCAACCGATTCAGTTCCCTTACGTTCAAATTGTAATAGAATTTTAAGATAAAATATGCTAAGGAACCATAAAACATGGGATTACCCATAAGGCATGCAACTACAGAACAAACCAACAATAAACCATGGGTTCTCAAGTTGGCTTGTGTGAGAAAAACAAACCACACTTCTTGGTTAACAACCTGTCCTGCGGAAAAGTCACTGTGTTCAGACCACACAATAACCCGCCCTGAGGAAAATGTGCTGTTCTGAAAGCGTTGGGCCCAAGGGGCGCAGATTCCCTACACCTGCTCTGAGGTTTACATTTATTTATTTGTTAAAATGGTTATACCCCACTTCTCTTTCCGAAAAGGGGGGGTGGAGAGCAGCTTGCAACAATTCATTAAAACCAAACTCTAATGTAAAAATCCAGTAAAAACAAACGAGGAATAAAATATTTAGGATGGAATCCTATGCATTATTAGACAGAAAAAGGATCCGATTTTTAGACAGAAAAAATGGCTAACTAGGGCACGCTGGGAATTGTAGGGCTTTTTGTCTGTCTAAACATGCATACGAGTGTGCCCTTAGTATACTTAAATAGAAAGTATCATCATGATTATAGATCTTTGCAAGGAAATGAGGAACATTTGCATAATTTGTAATCCTGAGAGCTGATAATTTAAATGTAGTTCAAGTTATGAACATGAATTTTAAAAATGAGTGGTTTAAAATCCTTGCCTAATCATGAAAAATTAGTAATCGCCTCTTAAACACCTCTTTTTCACATTGTATTCAAAGTGTCTTTCTCTCTCTCTCTCAGCTGTGCCGGCTTCCAGCCATTAGAGGAAGCCAAAGAGCTACAAATGAAAAATGGGGAAAACAACTGCCAGGTCTTTTAAGGTTGGTTCCAAAATTGGACTGGATGGGAAATCGGTTTGATTCTCTTTCCGTGCCATAGCAAAGCAGTGAGGCAGAAACACATGAGAGCTCTTAGCAATCCTGCTTAATGTTTGAAAGTGCAATGAGGAACACCTGAGCAGCAATAGGACTATTATGTAGGATATCTTGAGATTGGAACCACTTGCAAGGAGACTGTAGCTAGCTAAAAAACACTTTATGTGTCAGATTAATTAGCACTAGAAGCATTTCTTGGTAGGGCTGAATTATCAGCCCATCCTCTGTGTTTATAGCTTTCCCCACTTTTTCTAGGGTGGGCGAAGGGAGGTTGAAGGATGTTGGATGCTGAACCAGGCATTGGATGCTAGGATATGATGCAGCAGAGGTGTAAAATATGCACCAGGTGTGGCTGTAAATGATAAATATGTGGGGTTCTCTTTAGATGTACTAAAAGACTGGACAGATCTTGGTGTGACATGCCTTTATACATTATTATTATTATTATTATTATTATTATTATTATTATTATTAGATTTATTTATATCCCACCTTTATTGCAGGGCTGGGCTGGAAGAGGAAATATTGGCTCCCATGTTCTGTGGTTAGAAGATGCAACAGAGGAAGCAAATCAACTTATCTCAGGGCTTAGCCTGTTCATGGTCAGGGCATTCTTGCCCAAGCCATTGATCCTGCTTCTGATTGGCAAAGATGGCTCCATCCCATGATGAAACTGCCTAGGCAGGCATTCTGCCAGAGGCCTCTTGGTTCATAAGAGCATAACTGGCAAGTCTGTGCTAGCCTTCAGGAATGCCAGCGACTCACCTGCATTTTCTCATTCAGCAGCTGTGCCATGAGGTTTCCATTTATAGGATGCAGCTGGGCTGGGCAATCCCGTTTCGCATGTATGAGACATGCTTTATTCTTCTTACTTGCTTAGGCTCTTCAGGGACCAAGGAAATATATAAGTGACCCTGAACTCCAGTTTAGATATAACATCTGAATGTCAAGAAAGATGCATTTTGAAGGGGTATACTTGAAACATTTGATACAAGTATGTCTGGTGAAATTGACGCAAGTATGTCGGATGAAATTGACAATCAAACTTCCTAGGTCTCTAATACCTACAGTATAATCCGCAAATTGGTGAAAATAATAGTGTTAAAACCTGGAGATTTTCAGAACATAATGGCCTTTCTGGATTTAACTGCTGAATGGCTGCTGCCACTGAATAACGTATTTGTATTTTTGTATTAATGCATTTTTTCTTATCAAGAAGTCACGTACAGAAAAAGACCCAAGGCAACTAAACTGCCGCTTGTTAGTGTCAGGCTTATATTTTAGAAACCCTAAGACTTGAATTTCCATACCATGCATTAGTTGCTGACCTTCAAGCTAGCTAGAGGATACGTCTAAACATCTGGAAGGGCAGGGAGGGCAGGGAGGGCCCCCCCCACCCCCAATGGCGTGCTTGTTTTTTAAAAAAATACTTACTTTTTGTGGAGGAGCACAAGAGTGAAGTACAAAGTGTTGGTTATTACTGTTACAACCCTACATGGTTTGGGTCCAGGTTACCTACGGGATGGCCTTCTCCCATAAAATCCGCCCCACACACTCAAGTCCTCTGGGAAGAACCTACTATAGTCGGCCAAAACTAGGCTGACAACCATTACCCAGAGGACTTTCTCTTCTGCCACTCCGAGACTGTGGAATGACCTGCCAGGAGAGATCTGCCAACTCGCCAGTCTTCCAGAATTTAAGAAAGCTATAAAGACCGATCTCTTCCGGCAGGCCTACCCAGTCGAATTTTAAGACTTTGTTGATTTTAATAATGTATTAATTTTATATGCTTTTAATTAGTTTTGTATTTTATATTTTTTGCATTGATGTTGTTCCCCGCCTCGATCTGGAGGGAGAGGAGGTTAAGAATAATAATAATAATAATAATAATAATAATAATAATAATAATAAATTCCCTGGAGGAAAAAAAATGGTGGGCACAACGTGCAATGGCCCGGGAGGAAGCCGGGTTGTTGCACAATTCAGTGTGGATTAACGCAACGATCCCGGAAGCAGGCACTTCTGGGATCGCTGCCCCTCCAGCCCTCTACACCGGGCTGGTGTAGAAAGGGCCTTCTTTTGTGGCAACGGAGCCCATGTGGCTGGCTGGCTGAGTCAGTGCAGTAGAGGAGCGTTGCTAAGATTTGGGGACAAACCCTTGCATGGCTCCTGGGAAAAGCTCTTCATTCACTCTTTTCTCCCCCTCCACCCAGCGCGGTTGCCCTACCCTGTCCCATCCCACAAGCAGCAAGGAGGGCCCGTGTCATCAGGAGGCATCAAACCTGTTGGGCCGGTTTTAGCTTTTTGTTCCTCTCTCTTTGGAGGCATTTCAGCTGCAGACAGAGTGGATCAGCTGAAAGAGAAGAAGCGTTCAACGGAAGCAGCAATGCCTCCTTTTCTTCTTGTACCCTGTTCTACAAGCCGGGCTTGGGAGCGCTGAAGGGCAGCCAAGAAGAACCAAGTGCAGGAGAAGGGACCTCTCCCCTTGCTGGTCTGAGGGAAGCAGAGTGCCAGGAAGTTAAATCCAGTCCTGAAGGGCCAGATCCTAGAGCCCACTCGCTTGATTGCCGTAACTGCTGTGGCCGAGGTCCATTTCTGAACCAGTGCAGGCCTCAAAGCCTAGAAGATTCTGGGGCTTTGGGATGGGCTACCTGCTGTCTTCCTTACTGACCTTTGCTGTAGTTCTCTGGGATCCTGTCCACTCGCAGCAATGCTCCTTGGGGAGCCCTTCACTGACCCTTAAATTTGCTGATGTGGGTGCTGAGCAGCGGATTCCTGTCCACCGCCGCCTCCCCGGACCTATGGATCCCCTCTATGGCTTTGTCCAGGTCTACCTCGATGTGGTTCAACAGAACCCTTTCCCCACAGGTAAGCCAACATCTTCCAACATTGCTAGGTATGGTTGCCAACGGATCACGAATACAAACAAACCGCAGCCTAGCCTGGCCTGGCCTGGCCTTAGGCCTTCAAGAGCAGCTTGACATGCAGGCATCTACATGTGAGGCTGCTTTTTGCAGCAGGGAGATAAGCGTTTGCTACCTGACAAGACCTACCAGTTGAACTAGTTTTAAATGCAGAGGGGTAGGCGCTGATAAAATGAAAGTTGGCAATCCTAAAGCCAGACCATCAGAGAAAGGCTGCCTCTACACGAGAGGTTTAAAGCTCTTTCAAGTCTCATTAAAATGTTTACCACTACCTGAGCGGAGCGCAAATCGGGATGAGGCGCGTTATCTATCCGATTATGCGCATTATTGAATGCGCGTTAAATAGCGAGTTTTATTTTGCTGCGCCCGTTAAAGCGCATTTTGACTATGTGAACAAGCGATTCTCCGCATTAACTACTTCTAAAGCGCATTTCAAACAACCGGTAAGGCCACCAGTTGTGTGCTCAATTACCTCCCGCGTACAGTCTTTTGCCATAAAGCGCTTCCGAGAAGATGCGCATAATCAGAGAACCAGGCGTCAAACCGAATTCTTGTAGAGGGGGTCAAAGAGACCAGAAGGCCTTTTGGAAGACCCTGGGAATACAGTGCTCTAGAAACTCATACCGAATCATATTTAGGATCTTGTCAATTCCCTCATCCTCCTCTGCTAGAAAGTTAAGGAGGTACCATTCCCCACCCCATAGGTCGGTTCCTGTGTATAGGACCAGGAGTACTTGGAGCCTGTTGCAACAATTTGTCTTTTACCCTCATCATATCCTGCCAGCATGCCCAGGCCATATCTTAGGTAGCACCTTCCTAGACCTTGTTCCCAGTTTTGGCAGCCTCTAAATCCATGATGATGTTGTTCCCCTCCTCGATCCGGAGGGAGAGGCAGGTAAGAAATAATAATAATAATAATAATTAATAATAATAATAAGCTCCACTGAGAGACCCTTGCCAGAGTTTTCATTTGGGTCCCTTAAGATCCCCACTTTCCCTGTCCTGAACCCATGCCATTTTGGTATTCCTTCTCAAAACTTCTCCCCAAAACAAAATGCAATCATAGCTTCAGATTTTACCATTTCTTTTCGCTCCACCCCAGAGAAGGCTCTACGGCCTTCTCTGTAGCGGCACTCACCCTCTGGAAAACCCTCCCTTGTGCGGTGCGGGAGGCAGAAAACATTACATCTTTTAAACTCCTCTTCAAGACATACCTTTTTACACAGGCTTTCCCTGGTTGTTAATGTAGCCCATTTTACACTGCCTTTTTAACTTTTTAATGTTTAAATTTATATTGTTTTTTTTAATGGTTTTTAATTGTGCACTGCCCAGAGAGCTTGGGCTGATGGGCAGTATAAAGATGTAATAAATAAATAAATATTCCCAAGATACTAAGTGCAGATTTCAGCTCAGTTAAATGTATCCAGCTTTCTTCCACCTGTTTCTTGTCTTTGCCAAGAACATTGTCATTGAGCACAGTTAAGAGCCCCAATCACATTCAAATATACCTATAAATATTGTAGATATTTAATGGTGTGCTTTTTAATTAACACATAAGCCGTCTCAAACAGTAGGACAGGTGGGGTACAAATATTTCAGATAAATGAAGATTTGATGGTTGTGTATTTTTAATCCACTAGTATTTACTTTTAAAATGGAATATTATACTTCAAGAGGCTCTGATATATAAAGAATAAAACAAAATCAAAAGTTTTACAAGATTTTATTGGAAGGAAGCTGTGGCCAGCTGATAAATCATTCAGTTTTATTCTTCTCGTGAGTGTAGGAAGGGAAAGAAGAACTTGGTTCAGTATCATATATAATATGCACATTATATTGTGTCTACAAAAAAGTGATTTTTCCAGCATTTTCTCTATACTTTCCCAAGAAAAATCTATTTCCACCCAATATTGGGGACTTTGATAGATGTGTGCTAATTAATTTATTCAATAGGCTGCTAGCCTACTAGAAAACCCTCAAAAAGCGGATTATAAAATAGTTTAAAATACAAAATATAAACAATATTCAATATATAAATCATTCAAATAACAAATAAGATACCTAAGCCTTCTATTATAGGGTGACAATATTTTGGAAACCAAAAAGGAGGACAACATGACCACCCCAGGGGGCGTGTCCAGCACCAAGGGGGTGTGCCCACCTGAACATAGCCTTGGTCACATGTCTGATTTTACAGCACACAATTAAGACGAATCTGTTCTACTTAAGGGCTATCATGGTGCCAAGTTTCATCTCTTTACCTTTAAAAATCATGGAACTGTAAGTATTTTTGTTAATTCCCATTGACTGTAAAATAGAGCTGCCCTTTGGGTGAGGGGGAGGATGGGGAAATCCAGATTTTTCTTCAAATTTCATAATCCCCCCCCCCCCACTTCCCAGATTTGTTACCAAAATCTTGACAGGTCCTGGTTTTTCCTGACGCAGCCCCACTAGACACACTTACTGGAGGGTAAGGCCCATTAAATAAAGTGAAACTTATGGGTAAACATGCATAGGGTTACACTGCAGATATTTGTCCTATCAGCTGTCAGGATTTGAGACGCAGCAAGCACAAGTGAGGGTAGCTGCTAACCAGGATTCCTCAGGTGACAATTGAAAAGCTATTGCTTTCCTTAAAAAAAACAAAAAACATTCCTTCACATTGATAATTTTTATTATCAACTTGTCTGGGCAAGCAACTTTTTGTTTCACATATAGAAATTAACTCATGCGATGTGATGACGACTTGTACACCTGACAGCGTGACGCTTTACCAGGCATAGGCAACCTGGAGCCCTTCAGATATTTTGAACTACAGATCCCATAATCCCTAACCAATGGCCATGCTGGTTGGGGCTTATGGGAGCTGTAGTCCAGAAATCTGAAGGGCACCAGGTTATCTACTTGTGCTTAAGACCCTCCAAGATTTCTGAGGGAATGACTGACAGAGGCCTAGTTTTCTGGGCCAAAATATGTGTGGTCAGGAAATGTACAATTGAATCCACACACTCACACATATCTATATCTCTACCTATGAAGCTGAAAGTATGTCCAGAAATGTTTACCCACTTTCTGATGAGGTAGAAGCTTGAAATTTTCAACGCTAATAGGTCTTCATGTACAAAATTAAAAAAAACAAACTTACATCCAGAATTTTTACAGTTTAACTAGTTCTTATAATTTAAAACATATCGTAGGCTGATGCCTACAACTCCCAGCAATTGAAGACATGCTGGGAAGTGTAGGCATAACAGAGAACTTGGGGGATTACTTGCAGTCACATGGGTGATCCCCTGCGTGGCTCCCATGGCCGTCACCAGATGATAGTTGGTTGCCCAGCTGTGACTGCTGCCCTTAAGAGGCAGGCCAAGGAGAAAAAATGGAGTCAAGGAAGCAGGTGCCACCCACCCACCCGCTGGCGCCCAATCTCAACACCGCAAATATGGAAAGCAGAGCGGTGGCGGGGCAAGCTGCTGTGGAGAGCAACGGTGGCAGCCCTTGTCCGTTGCGGAGACCTACCTGCTTGACGTTGATGGCGGGGCCGATGGCGGTAGTGGTGGCAATCTTGGAGATGTTGGGCAGGTGAGGGAGAAGGACATGAGGACGGAGGGGACAGGGGTGCTCTTCTGGGACCCGGGCAAGCCGGGTACATCGGCTAGTCTGTATCTATAATCAATCCGCTCTCAGACCACTTCTTCTATTGAGCTACAGTTCCTCCCTAATGGGAGGGCAGAACCCATAGTGGATCTGTGGTGGTGGGCTGGTCTGATCCCACAGTTGGTGTGTTTGTTTATAATGAGGGATGATAAGCCATGGTTTGTCACCAGTTTAGGGACTCAGAATCTGTGTATTCATCCATACTGTACGTCTTAAAAACGCTCCATCAGTTTTGCCTCTTACTTTTCTAGAAGTTGGTCCGAAAGCAAAATTAAAACACACACACGCTGGCAAGGTCATATGGAGACCCTACAAGTGTGTGTGTGTGTGTTGTGTTGTGTTGTGTTGAGATTAGAAGATTGACCAGCTGCAGGGCAGAATAGTTATGCTCAAGATGCTGATCTATCTATAATAAATGTGTATGGGTCACATTTTGGGAATGTTATAAACAGGTTTTATGCATATTTCTTGTCATTAGTTCTCACAGGAAACACAATCCAAAATTATAAAGTCAAATCTTGTGCATTTATGCATCAACGTATTTACTGCTTTGTTAGACTTTGACTGAAATCCTATATACATCTACCTGGGAGTAAGTCTCACAGAGCTTGATGGAACGTTCACAATCTCATTGTGAATTGAAATTGCTTTTAGCTATTTAATTGTTTTAAATTTTGTATCTTAAAATGTTTTAGACCACACTATATTATAACGTAGTTTTTGGATTTATTTTTATGAACTGTTGTGAGAGCCTCTGCTATTGGGCAGTATAAAAATGAAATAAATAAATAACCATTTATTTATTATATAGATTTGAATACTGCTTTCCAGTAAAATGACCAAAGCTGTTAAAATAACAACAACAGCAACAATAATATAACAACAAAATACAATAAAATAATCGCAGTTGAACAATAAAACTACAGTTATAACTGGCTGGGTAGCTCACACCTGATGGAAGGGTTGCTTAACATGCAACCCTATGCAGAAAAACGCTCTGCAGTTCCTGGCTGGGGAATGCTGAGACTTTTTTCCTTGTCTAAATATGCATAGGATTGCATCCTTAAAGAGGACGGTCATAAGCAGGAATCTGAAAGTCAAAACGGTAGATGCTTGCCTGATATGTTCCAGAGGGTTGGTGCTACAACACTGTGACCTCCATCACACCAAATGTCGCCACCTGGTTTGCCTCTGGGTTTTTTTGTTTTTTTTTTATCTCTGAGGCAAATGCGTGTCAAGCTTATGATCCCTTTCACCTGAAGAGCTGCTCTTTCATGCCTTCGCTCCTTAGCTCTTTGGCTCCACTCCGCCCCTCCCCTTCTCTTTCTCCCTCCAGTCAGGTCCTGGCAGATGAGCACTTCAACCAGATCCGCCTTTCTCCCAGTCAAAAATGGAAGGACCCTTTGGTCTGGCTCTTTGGGGCCATCAATGGAGTACAATCCTGTCTCTGCAGAGATTCAGGCCTTGTATGATTTTAAAAAATGCTTTTGAGCCTGGGATGTAAGGTTTGGGTTTTCTATTGAGCCGGCTGCTGGGAGAGATCACTTTTCCCTGCCAGGACCTGATGCAGTCCATTCAAGCCCCCAGTTCCTTTAAAACTACACAGAGGCTTAGGGCACCTTAAATGCTCTTAGGGAAAATAATCCAGACTTTTAGCATTCTAGGAAAGGCTGGGGAAGAGGCAAGGTGTCAGCAGGACAGGCACGGCCTCATGTGAGTACTGTGCTGCAAATCCTCACACCAGGCATGGTGAGAGTGCACTAAATCGCTGGTGGGATGGAGCTCTAAATGCCATATGACAACTAGTCTTGAGGTGAACCATGGGAGCATGCGGTACTATTAAGAATGGCTCCTTCTGAGGATCACAGAAACTAGGCAGGGACATAAATGGTGAGGCAGTCCCTAAGGTAACTGTTGTTTTCTTTGACAGCGTTTGAATATTCTGTAAGTAATTTGTCTTATTCCACAGAGATATTGAGAGATGCACTGAATGACCCACCCAATGCTTCTACTTCTCAGGTGAGAAAAGATGAAGAGAAATGTTCACTCTGGGAAGGGGAGTGTAGTCAGCCATTTTGTGAGCTCAGAATCTATATCGGATATCACAGTTTTATATCTAACCTAAGGTACATCTTGATGAGGGGTTTGCCCTGGAGTGGATTCGGAGTGGCAGCAGGTCATCTACACGACACAGCTGCCATCGCGAAGCCATCCTGTGGCAACCCCCCAAAGCTCCGCTTCAAAAAAGTCGGGCACTTACCCCAACTTTTTTTGCTTGCAGCGAGGGGATGACGGCATCTGCCGTCTGTCGCCTTGCTCCGGAGCTGCTGTGGAGACATGCCACAGCCGATGGCGACCCCTTATTGGTCGCCATAGGCTGGGCCGGGAAGGGGGTGGACCAGCGAGCCAGACAGTTGCCCCATTTTCCTGTAGGTGTGTCCACTTGGCATTCAAGCGCATTACTTGCATACGAAGGCTGTTTGAGGCATGGGCTTAAGTAGAGATCTGGATGTGGAGTGGAGGAATAATGTTTGAGGGCGTTGTAGACTGTTGGCGAAGATTTGGCATCAGTGGGCGCAACATGGGGAGCTAGTGGGAATTAACCCCGAGGATGTTGTTGAGAGGATAATACAATAGAAGACATGGGACTTCCTCCTTTACATTGCAGGTCAACTAAGTCCTTTCTGGGAAAACTTTAGGCAATTGTCTTTCTCCCATCCTTGGTTCCCCATTTATGCCCTTGCAAAATTCAAAGGGTCCAAATATCTCCTTTCGCCTGTATCCAGTCCATCTCTATGAGGGGGATTTTTGCCATTTTAGTGAGATGCATTACTTGGGTGGGGGGTGGGACACAGCAGCATGCTAGAAATAAGGGATTGGGGGTGGTGGAAGGAGGAGCAAGAGAGAGACCAAGTGTAATTCTCTGATGGACGTTTCCTTTCCTTACTCTCCAGATCCTCCAGTACCAAGCAGGATACATCATCTGCGCCACCATCGCTGTCGTATATTTTGTGGCGGTACCCCTGGCTGGGTTGAGCATCTGTTGCTGCCGGAGACATAGGCACTGCGGCGGTCGGATCAAGGCCTACCGCCGCTCCCTCCTGTGCCAACGCAACCTCCTCATGCTCTGCTTGCTTCTGACCACGCTTGTCATCCTGTGAGTGAGGAGCTCAGCCAGTCCATCACATCAGGGCAATAGGATGGGAGGCAACCTGGAGGTGGTTGAACGGAGGGGGAAGCAGATGAAAGGGACCCTCTGTGGACATGGTGCCAGTGTTTCCCATGGGCTCCCAGTTGTCTTCCAGACACTTTTCAGGTGCTGGTTTTGGGACCTAGCTGGTTCCAAGTGCCTTGGGCCCATACGAATAAGGCTACAATCCCATGCAGGACAAAAAAAAAGGGAGAAACAGGTTCTCAGGATGCTAAAATACTTTATTTCAAAGCCCAACGCATTTCGGCCTGTGTTGCTTTCTAAGGCTTTCTTCAGGGGGCTGTAATATTAAAAATGCATTAAATTATGTTTGCAGGGATAACACACAACACAGATAAATTAATATATATGTTTAGAGGTTAGTTAGGCATATTGCCACAAAGGTCTATGCTCATTGCGTCCTCCTTCCCGGCACCTTCTTGCCCGGCGTCCCCGCAAGATTGACCGGGCGGCTGATCTTGTGGGGATGCCAGGCAAGATACTGCCGGGAAGGATCCTTTACAGATCAGGTTGTGATATTCCAGTTTCTCAAATCTAGACAGCCTGACTAGATTACTCTGCAAATGTCTGCTCATTATTGTGAAAAAAATATGCTTTTAAAAGTTTTTAAAACTTTTTAAAATGCAGTGCTTCTGAGCATAAGCCAATGGCGAACATGGAGTTTGGCATGCAATTGAGTTCTGAACTTGGTCTGGAACTTCATACACCAATCTGTCATAAGCACCGTTCCGACTTCCCTTCCGTTCACAAATGATCCCTCCCTTTGCCCCCCCCCCCAATTTGTTTTGTCAATCCTGATTTGATACGGACAAATTATCCCAGCCCTGTAAATTATTCAATATTCTTGCTGGGAGAGCTTGCAGACAGATTACTGCTACTGCCTGCTTCACATTTATTTAGCATATTGGTGTGTCATCATTGACTCTCAGGTGTATTATGCTCTAACCTAATATGAGTTGGATTGGAACAGCAGCACACCACCCTTCTGTTGTTATTTAGGTCTTATTTTTATACAAGAAATGTGTGGGAGAAATGTGTGGGATGGATAGAGAGAAAGCGAACGAAATTAGAACCCCAACGGGAGAGCAGGAAGAGAGAAGAAAGCCAGGCTTACAATGTAAAGAATTGTTCCGTATTGCAGGTTGGAGTAAAATGTAGTTCCCAGGACTGAAAAAGGTTAAAGACAGGCCTAATTCCACCAACCTGGTTTGCCTCTGCATTTTTTAAAACTCTAACACAAAAGTGTGTCAAGCTTATGATCCCTTTGACCTGAAGAGCTGCTCTTCCACTCCCCTCCGCCCCTCCCCTCCCCTTCTCTGTTTCCCTCCAGTCAGATCCTGGCAGATGAGCACTTCAACCAGACCGCTTTTCTCCCGGGCAAAAATGGAAGGACCCTTTAGTCTGGCTCTTTGGGGCCATTGAGGGAGTACAATCCTGTCTCTGCAGAGATTCAGGCCTTGTATGATTAAAAAAAACTCTTTTGAGCCTGGGATGCAAGGTTTGGGTTTTATATTGAGGCTTGCAGTCGGCTGCTGGGAGAGATTGCTTTTCCCTGCCAGGGCCTGATGCAATCCATTCAAGCCCCCGCTCCTTTAAAACTACACGGAGGCTTAGGGCGCTTTTAATGCACTTAGGAAAAATAATCCAGACTTTTAGCATTCTAGGAAAGGCTGGGGAAGAGGCGGGGTGTCAGCAGGACAGGCACGGCATCATGTGAGTATTATGCTGCAAATCCACACACCAGGCATGGTGAGAGTGCAGTAAATCGCTAGTGTGATGGAGGCCTTAGTGCCAACAGGAGCTGTACAGAGCACAGAAGTGGCATGACCTCTACCCAGATGGCGTTGAGTCTCTAGATTGACACTGACTCATTTGTGCCCATTGTTTGATGGCTGCTCCATCACACGTGACTGAGTTATCACAGATCTAACGGATCGTATTTTCACTCACGCATAAGGCTGATGCATGGAGTCATTTTCCACATTCAGATGCCTGCCAGTCAGTAATCAAGTGTTAGGCAGAATCTACACTACTGCTTTAAAACACAGGACACAGGACACAGAGCTCCATATACAGTTTTCAAAACATTTTCAAAGTGTCATATCCTGCTTGGTGTAGATCTGGCCTTAGAGTAACTGAGGGATATGCGTGAATGCATGTGTGAAACCAGTCCTAAGTCAGACAGAAAAGATCATTTTTTGTTCTATGCCTGTACCACTTTTCCTGCAGGGGTGGCGTTATCTGTGCTTTTGCTGCCAACCAGAAGGTGAAAGAAAAAATGGAGCCTGGCGCTCGAGATGCACTGAACACTCTGCAGGCTTTGAGGCACCACGTGAGCAGAGTCCACCGAGTGAGTTGATGGGCAGTTCTTGCCCCTTTCTCTGTCCACCTTCTGGGTTGTGAGAACAGCGAAGTCCGTATTGCTGGGGCCCTGGCTGTTTTACAAGCATGACGTCCTGCAAACAGTGGGAATCGGCATGGAATCAGGGCCATGAAAACTGACCAGAGCAGCGCTCCGCCAGCCCAGACCCCCCAAATTGCTTCAAAAGATTCTTGTCCTTATTGTCAGGCTCCGGGTATCAGGTGCTGTGACCCCAAGATGCTGTCTGTCAGCTCAGGGAGTCTCATAGGGTGACTATATGACAGGAAAAACCAGGGTAACAAATCCAGAAAAGGGGCAGGAATTATGAAATTTGAAGAAAAATCCATATTTTTCTCATCCTCCCCACCCAAAGGGCAGCTCTACTTTATAGTCAATGGGCACTAACAAAAACACTCACTTTAAAGATAAAGACATGAAACTTGGCACCATGATAGCTCTGAAGTAGGGCTTTAGCCATGCCAAGTTTGAAGCAGCTCTGTTGGTCTGTTGCTTTTTAGGAAGTTTTTAAAGTTTGAGGTTTTAATTTTTTTTAAAAAAAATCACTGGAGCCATATCCTTCAAACTCAGGTGGTCAAACCTCCCCTTCGGGGTCTTGCACCTTGAGCAGTTTCAGCCCTTGGCATCAAGGGGATCTCAGGGTTTTTAGCTAAGAAGTGCTGGGCGAGCAGGGCACCTTTCCTGTTGCAGATTTGGTGGGCAGTCAGGCACCTGGAGCTCAGCAGAGGGGAGATGTCCACAGATCAAAATGTGGGAAAGGAGAGGTCACTCAAAGCAGCCCACAGGGCAAAACAGAACGGGCCAGAGGCCTTTTTCTCAGAGTTCCACATCATGGGTGATGAAGGGTCATCCTTCAAGAAAAACTCTCACAACCGTAAGGTGCCAGTCGAGAGAGATGCTCTCATCTTTGCTGATGCTCTGCTGCTACAGATGTTGGAACCTGGCATGTCATTGCTGAAGGTCAAGCCAGCTGGGTGTGTGTGCATGCTGGGAATTGTAGTCCAACGCATCTGGAGGGCTGCAGGTTGGGAAAGGCTGAACTGGCACAACTCCCTGCAAGGTGTCTCTGCATTCTGCTGAGAGGTACACATTGCACTCTTTATGGGTTCCCTGTGAGTGAGGGCTGGGGCACCCAGGTCAGGGATCTGGCTCTCATAACCAGTGGTGGCTGGTGGCTCTGATGTCAGTGGGGCAGCGAATCCGTTCCAATTTTCATCCAGAACCAGTCGGAACCCTTAAAGGAGCTCTCCAGGGTGCAAAGCAACATATGACAACTTAGCCAAAATCGCCACAGCTGTTTGGACTCTAAAGGTAGGATTCAAGCATGGACACTTTCCTGGGTATGGTTGTTGGCTTTCTCCGATTGGCCGGATGCTAGCCAATCAGACTGTGAGAGAGACAAATGGAAACTCAACCGGTGCAGCATCTGCTATGCCTGCAAAAGGTCTCAAACTCAGTCCAGGGAGTCTGGGGAAGGGTTCTGCCAGAGACCCTGGAGACCTTGCTGCCTGTCATTGTAGACCAGCATTCCCCAATGTGGGTCCCTGCAGATTTTTGAGCCTACAAGTCCCATCATCCCTGACTGTTAACTATGCTGGCTGGGGCTGATAGGAATTGTAGGCCAAAAACATCTGGGGAGACGCAGGCTGGGGAAGGTCAGATTCAGTCAGTTTTAATGGCAATCTTCCTTGTGTCATATACTTCCTCGTCCTGATCGGCCCGGGTTTGGTCCACAGGCTCAACCTCTGGTTGTGTCATTCGGGGATTTCAATCTAAGACAGCCTTCAGCAACCTGTTGCTCTTTCAATGTACTACAATTCCCATCAGCCCCAGCCAGCTTGACCAGTGGCCTTGCTGTGGGCCTGTTTCCATCCTTCAAGTCTCAACTGAAATCTTGGGAGGGATGCAGCTCATCGCGCTGGCCTGAGAACCGCACGCGAATCTGGCGTGGTAGAGATGGATTTTTCAGTGCAGAGCTGAGTTTCGAGCTGCATAGGGTGACCATATGGAAAGGAGGACAGGGCTCCTGTGTCTTCAACAGTTGCATAGACAAGGGCATTTCAGTAGGTGTTGTTTGTATCCATGCAGCACCTGGTGAAATTCCCTCTTCAGCACAACAGTTAAAGCTGCAGGAATGAGCAGATACAAAAGAGGGCAGGGCTTCTGCAGCTTTAACCTTTGTGAGGAAGAGGGAATTTCAGCAGATGATGCATGCATGCAAACGGCACCTGGTGAAATTCTCTTGTCTATGCAACTGCTAAAGATACAGGAGCCCTGTTCTCCTTTGCATAGGGTCACCCTATTCAAGCATGAGTGAGTCAGCCCTTGGCTCAGATGTGGAGGTGGGGTGAATAAAGGGACAGGCTCTGGTGGTACAGAAAACGCTAAAATCTTCGGATGCTTTATTATTTGGAAAAAGCTTTTTCCTTTCCAAATAATAAAACCTCAGAAGATTTAAGCGTTTTCCATACCACCAGAGCCTGTCCCTTTTTTCACCCCTCCCTCGTGGTGGTTCGTCTCCCTCTCTCCAGATGTAGAGGTCTCTGCTCCAAGCGGAGTGGTGGGGGTCGGGATGGAGAGAAGGACAAGATTGCCTCCCAAGACATGTCGTGTCTGCTTGTCAGGCATCGTCCCGTCTAGCAGCTGTAGCCTCCGGACTCGTCAAAGCCCCGTGTGCTGATGTGAGCTGGCAGGCGGGTGTCCTCAGAGACACAAATCCAGGACACTCTGCAAGCGGCATGGATTGCACTTGCCTGCTACTGGTGGCAACAACTTGTGCCCTTTGCAAATGCAGAGCAGGGGGGAAAGGCTGAGAAATAGCTTAGCAGCTCAGGAAGCAGGCACAGATCCAGGGCCATGTGGGGTGGCACGTGGGGTGGCACATGGGGCAAAACCGGCTACCGCACAGAGGGGTAAGCTGAGCTTAACGAGGAGTGGGAACGAAACCATTTGGAAGACGGAGGCAGAGGCGGGTTAAGCAGGCTGAGAGTCATTTTAATTTGATTTTGTACACCGCATTAAAACTTAATGGGTATTTTATTGTCTCTTGGATTTATTGGGAGTTTTAAAAGGTTATTACCTTCCCTCAGTGAGGGTAAGCTAAGCATCTGATAAATAAATATATTTAGGAAACCTTCACTGGAAAAAAAATGTGCATTTATCTGTTTATATACCACAGATCGATGGGTTTTCCATACCATCTTTCAAATCTGACTCCTACGTCGAAGCAGGGAAGAGTCTTTGTAAAGTAGCAAGATCTGGGGGAAGTGGGGCTGGGGGAGGAAACCCAAAGGAGGTGGAGAAATATAGACCCCCTCTAGATGGATTTCGTTTGATGCCTGGTTAGCCGATTATGCGCATAATTGCTGAAGCGCTTTATCGTAAATGCTTGTATGCAGGAGGTAATTGAGCACTCAATTTACCGGTTGTTTCAAATGCGCTTTACAAGTAGTTAATGCGGAGAATCGCTTGTTCAGATAGGCAAAGTGCACTTTAACGGCAGGAGCAAAATAAAACTCGCAATTTAACGCGCATTTGATAATGCGCATAATCGGAGAGAAAAAGCGCCTCAACTCCCGATTTACGCTCCACTCTTGTAGAGGTAAACATTTTAATGAGACTTCAAAGAGCTTTAAATGTCTGGTGTAGAGGCAGCCATAGTTGCAGGATGTTATTTTTGGCCAGCAGATGACGATATTAGATTGTCTCTATTTCGTTGCTGTTGTTTTCCAGCGAGTAGCTACAAATGTTTCCTTAATGTGTCCTGATGGTGAGAAATATTTGCTGAGAACATCTGCTGGAGTGGGATTAGAGAGAGAGAAAAAATAATGGTTTGAATGCAGGGTAAAGTCTGAGTGTTGCAGCTGGCTAATGAGAAGGAACTTTTCGTAGGGTTCATAGCCCAAGGGGAGCAGATGGACCGTGCATGCAACGGTTCCCAGGTTCCGCCCCTAGTAGCTCTAGCTAGAAGGTACCATGAAGCAGGGCTCAGGGAGACATCTGCTTGGGATCCAGACACAGTAGACAGCCCTGGACATGGTGGACCAGTGATCTGATTCTGACCTCCATTACACCAAATCTCTCCCTCCTGGTTTGCTTCCATGTGTTTTTAACCTCTGAGGCAAAAGCGCATCAAGCTTATGATGCTCTTTCGCTCCTTCGCTCTTCGGCTCCACTCCACTCTGCCCCTTCTCTTTCTCCCTCCAGTCAGGTCCTGGCAGATGAGCACTTCAACCAGACCGCCTTTCTCCCGGGCAAAAATGGAAGGACCCTTTAGTCTGGCTCTTTGGGGGCATCAAGGGAGTACAATCCTGTCCCTGCAGAGATTCAGGCCTTGTATGATTTAAAAAAAACACTTTGGAGCCTGGGATACCAGGTTTTGGTTTTATAGTGAGGCTTGGAGCAGGCTGCTGGGAGAGATTGCTTTTCCCTACCAGGACCTGATGCAGTTCATTCAAGCCCCCAGTTTCTTTAAAACTACACGGAGGCTTAGGGTGCCTTTAATGCATCTAGGGAAAATAATCCAGACTTTTAGCATTCTAGGAAAGGCTGGGGAAGAGGCGGGGTGTCAGCAGGACAGGCACGGCGTCATTTGAGTACCGTACTGCAAATCGGCACACCAGGCATGGCAAGAGTGCACGAAATCGCAGGTGTGATGGAGGCCTCTATGTGAAGCAGATGCAAGAATTTGCTTTTTTAGAGCACTGACCTTGCTTTCCAGGTTATTATCATCTGCCTTGGTGCTTGTCTGTGGTCTTATCCTCAGCTAGTATATTTGTAAATAAATTATTTGTTTTAGAAATATGCCAGAAGTTGGAGGGGCAATGGCTTAGTAGTGGGACACGTGCTTTGTATGCAAAAGCTCCCAGGTAGGTTCAGTGTCAGGTAGGGCTGGAGAGATGCTGCCAGCCAGTCTAGATAATATTGAGCTAGATGGAGTGATGGTCTGACTAGATGTAAGGCATTTTCCTATTTAAATCAGCCCTTTATTCAGAACCATGAGGTCTAGTGTCTTACTTGAGATTTAAGGGAAGGACCATCGCTTTGCATGCAAAAGTTCTCAGGTAGGTTCAAACTCGGGTGTCTCCTGGGTTACCTTGCTGGGAGAGACCCATACCTGAAACCCTGGAGAGCTACTGCCAGTCAGTGTGGGTAGTATTGAGCTAGATAGATCAAAGGCCTAACTCTGCATAAGCACCTTCCTGTGCTTCCTTCCTAAGGCCTCCATCACACCAGCGATTTAGTGCACTCTCGTCATGCCTGGTGTGCGGATTTGCAGCATGGTACTCACAGGACGCCGTGCCTGTCCTGCTGACACCCCGCCTGTTCCCCAGCCTTTCCCAGAACGCTAAAGGTCTGGATTATTTTCCGTAAGCGCATTTCATGCGCCCTAAGCCTCTGTGTAGTTTTAAAGGATTTGGGGGCTTGAATGGATTGCATCAGGTCCTGGCAGGGAAAAGTGATCTCTCCCAGCAGCCGGCTCCAAGCCTCACTATAAAACCCAAACCTTGCATCCCAGGCTCCAAAGCCTTTTTTAAAATCATACAACACCTGAATCTCTGCAGAGACAGCACTGTACTCCCTCGATGCCCCCAAAGAACCAGACTAAAGGGTCCTTCCATTTTTGCCTGGCTGAAAGGCAGAATGGTTGGAGTGCTCACCTGCCAGGACCTGACTGGAGGCAGAAAGAGAAGGGGAGGGGTGGAGTGGAGAGGAGCCGAAGAGTGAAGGAGCCAAGGAGTGGAGGAGTGAAAGCAGCTATTCAAGTGAAAGGTGCGCTTTTGCCTCAGAAATAAAAAAAAGTGGAGACAAACCGGGTGGTGGGGATTAGGTATGATGGAGGTCTCTGTTATTTTGTCCTCACAAGGGACCAGCACCTGTAATAGGCTGCCCCCCCCCAAAAGTTCCAAATGAATGTGGAAATGGGAGCCACAGATATATTCCACCTTTAGAAACAAATAAAGTGTGCGGCAGTAGCTAGCAAAAATGTATAGGTGCAGTTGGGACCATAAACCTCTGGATGGCTAAAGTTGCATGCTCAGAGCAGTGTGGGAGACTTTTGTCCATAAGCAGCTTCCACACAGCTGGGATAGCTTTTAAATTGACATTTTAAATGTTTTTTTCTGTCTTGTAAGCTGCTTTGTGCTTTGGAAGAGTGGCATGAAAAGGTTTTCAGTAAAGGAATTAAATAGAACAATGACTCAGCCAGGTGGGCGGAGGCCAATCTCGTGGGTTTTATTCCCACAAAAGCAACACCTCCCCTTGCAGCAAAGAGCTGGTTCTGTGGTCAGGACATTCCGGATTCTCCCTTCTTCTCTCCTTCCACACACCCAGCCAAACCCACATTCACACCCACACCGAGTTAGGTTGTTTAAACATTACCCCCCCTTCTGCCGGAATGGTTCATGGCTTCCACATGGTTCAGGTAGTCCTGATGGCTAAGTGCAACCTCCAGGATCAGAGGCAGTAAGCCTGTATATACCAGTTGCTGGAGAACATGGGCGGGAGGGTGCTGTTCCACCGTGTCCTGCTTTGTTGGTCCCTGGTTGACAGCTGATTGGCCACTGGGTGAACAGAGTGATGGACTAGATGGACCCTCGGTCTGATCCAGCCTTAGGGCTCTTCTTATGTTCCTAGATACTATATAAAGGGATGCTTAGGTTGCTTCTACACCATACAGGCATAGAGGGAGGGAGGGGCGGCAATCCCGGAAGCACCTGCTTCTGGGATCGTCACTCTAAGCCACATAGGAGGCTCGGATGTCGTGCCATGGCGCCTGCCATATTTCTTTTTACAGAGGGCCCGAAGAGCACACTTGCGCTCTGCTGGAAAATGTAAGTCTTTTTTTTAAAAATAATAATAAACTAGGCCAATATCGGGGTCCCTCCCCCCTGCCATCCTGGGGATGGCGGAGTTGCTCCTCCCTCCCCTTATGGGCACGGAGCTGCACAGTGCGGCCCTGTGCCCTTTTCTGCTGCTGTGCTGCTGTGCTTATCTCCTGCGGTCTCGGGAAGTTCCCAGGACTGGGGAAAAACCAGGGTTTTCCAGGGAGCCCTTATCCCTGGGAAATCCCATTCTCGCCTCCCGCCCCCGGGGGTCCCTGTGCATCATTTGCCGGTGTAGAAATGGCCGTTGTCCCTCGTTCCTAAGTTCCTTGAAACTAATGAAACCAATTGCAACTACTGGAACTTGGGTCCCCTTGCTTTCAGTGCAGGTTAGCTGTAGCAAAGGTTGGCTAGATTTGCGCCCCACGTGCTTGGCACATTTGTAACTTCTGTACAGCCTGCCAGAGTTTATCGTGGCAGATTCTGTACTGTTACGCATAGTCTGCCATACCTTCCATGTTTTAGTGTGGTTGTTAATTAACTGCTCAAGAAGGTGGTTAGGGTGGCCACATGCCCGATGCTATAGAGGACATACCTCTACTTCAAGGTGTCCTTTATTTGAAGGGCCCAAAGCCTATTTAAAGATATAGAAACATAACAAGAGAGGGAACGCAGGGATCTTTACGTTTACATACAGCTCACCTGGTCAGTCTTCTGCTGAGCTCTGCTCTGGGAATGTCTCACTACTCAGGGAAGTGGGGAGATGTATCCGTATCCCCCCTTCCTGCTCTTACTAGGACAATGCCAGTGTACCACTCCATTGGCTTCTACATCAGCCTTCCCCAACTTGGTGCCCTCTTGATATATTGGACTACAACTCCTGTCATATCTGGAGGGCACCTTCCCCATCCTTGTAACTGCCAGATGTTTTGGATGTCAATTCCCATCAGCTAGGGTGACCCTATGGAAAGGAGGACAGGGCTCCTGTACCTTTAACAGTTGCATAGAAAAGGGAATTTCAGCAGGGGTCATTTGAATGCATGCAGCACCTGGTGAAATTCCTTCATCACAACAGTTAAAGCTGCAGGAGCCCTCCCTTCTTTTGTATCTGGTCACAAGGGCAGGGCTTGTGCAGCTTTAACTGTTGTGGTGGTGTCAGGCACTGGGTCGGGGCCTCGGGGATGGGATGTAAGGTGACCCTATGGAAACGAGGACAGAGCTCCTATATCTTTAAGAGTTGCATAGCAAAGGGAATTTCAGCAGGGGTCATTGGTATGCATGCAGCACCTGGTGAAATTCCCTCTTCATCACAGCAGTTAAAGCCGCAGGAGACCTGCTCTCTTTGTACCTGCTAGGCGGGCTCCTGCAGCTTTAACTGTTGTGATGAAGAGGGGATTTCACCAGGTGCTGCATGCATCCAAATGACCCCTGCTGAAATTCCCTTTTCTGTGCAACTATTAAAGATACAAGAGCCCTGTCCTCCTTTTCATATGGTCAACTACAATCAGCCCCAAGCAGCATGGGTATAGCCAATGATCAGGACTGATGAGAGTTATAGTTCAATACACCTGGAGGACACCAGGCTGGGGAACGCTGCTGTACATGACCTGGGGGATTCTCCCCCCCCTCTGTTTTCTGGCGCAAAGAAAACGCTGCTGCCAACTGCTTATTCTGTCCTCTGTAATCCTATCTCTGTTTGCACTTCCCATGTCCTTCCTCCGACATCTTTGTTCTTCCATTTATTGGAACGCTACAGGCTGCTTCAGTTTGCCGGCAGTTGAATATAATTTTATGCATTAGAAGCAATTGAAACGCACAAACACTTGAGCGCGCCCAGCCAAAATCTACAGGCTCAAGCCCCATCATTTCTTTTCATCTTCCTTTATTGTTGTGTTTTTTAATTGTGTTTTTAATTTATTGGTTTTTATTTGACGCTTTAATTAAGTTTTTGGTTTTAATCTGTGCTTCACTAGCGTAAAGCCCCTGTCAGCATGGGCCCTAATAGTCCAGCTCCTTTCTGGCTGTTTGCCCTCAGCCCCCTTGCCGCAGAGGGGCGGATGAATAATGCAGATGTGGCTCCTGCAGAGTGAATCCCCCCCTCTGAAATGTGCATGCAGCACGGCCCCCTTCCTCACCCCCGATACAAACTTTTCCCAGCAAGATGCCAAGTTGTGGTTACAGTCCTTTAAAAGTGACTCTCGTCTCTCTCTTTCTCTTCATTAGGGAGTTCAGCTGACTGTGAAGGAGTTTTCCGTTCCCAAAGAGCGAATTCTCAGCGACCTGAACAGTGAGTTGCCTTCCCTGTGAGTCCCTACTATTGCCCCGAGGACACTCCACACATTGCACTTTCAGGGGCACCTTTCAAAATAAGGCAAGAGTGGCCACATGTGGTGGTGTCAGGCACTGGGTCGGGGCCTCGGGGATGGGATGTAGGGTGACCCTATGGAAAAGAGGACAGAGCTCCTATATCTTTAAGAGTTGCATAGCAAAGGGAATTTCAGCAGGGGTCATTGGTATGCATGCAGCACCTGGTGAAATCCCCTCTTCATCACAGCAGTTAAAGCTGCAGGAGACCTGCTCTCTTTGTACCTGCTAGGCGGGCTCCTGCAGCTTTAACTGTTGTGATGAAGAGGGGATTTCACCAGGTGCTGCATGTGTACAGATGACACCTGCTGAAACTCCCTCTTCAATAAAACTGCTACAGAGACAGGAGCCCTGTCCTGCTTTCCATAGGGTCACCCTATATTTATAGCAAAAGGCTTCTTTCTAGCTGGGGTGAGAGATGGAAATTGGCCCCAGGATCCCAAAGGGAACCTGACAGCTGCTGTTTTTGTGTTTTTGCAGATGTCAGCTGGAGCATTGGCAGCACCATCCACTTCGTACTCAAGGAGACTGTATATTCCGCCATGGACGCCATGCGGGGCAGAGTGCAAGGTGACTTGTTCCCTGCGGCTACATTTTAATGATTTTCTCCGTAAGGACTGGAATCCAATGCAACATTCAACGCTGACTTACCCTAAAAATTTCACTTTAAATTTACCAAGTGATAACTTGCTGCAATTAATGGTTTTGATTAAAGTAATGCACAAACTCAGTCCTACAAAGCACCGACAGCCAGACCTCTGTCTTGGACCACATTACATTTTAGATGTACACCCAAATCTAATTTAAACCAATAATAATATTTTCCTTTTATACTTATGAATGAACAACAGTCTCCCTTGTTCTGTTTTGTAACTAGTTCAGAGATATTCATGTCTGAGGGTTCAGCTCTATTACAGGGAGGGGGAACCTCGGCCCCAGGGGCCAAATCCGGCCCTTCTGGTGACCAAAGAAGGCTATGCCCCTGCCTGGGCCCCACCCACTTCCCCCCAGCTGTTTGGTGATTTCTTGAGTTTTGTGCAATATTTTTCCCATTCTAAAAGGTTGAAATGCCGTCTCCTAAGGCTTAGTGACTGGCACAAAGAACTTTAAGCTAAAACATGCAAGGTACTGGTGCCCCTCTATTAGGTACTGGTTAGGCCCCATCTTGAGTACTGCATCCAGTTCTGGGCACCACAGTTCAAGTAGGATGAAGACAAGCTGGAGGGGGTTCAGAGGAGGGCAACGCAGATGATCAGGGGTCTGGAAACAAAGCCCAGTGAGGAGAGACTGAAAGAACTGGGCATGTTTAGCCTGGAGAAGAGAAGATTGTGGGGAGACATGATAGCACTCTTCAAATACTTGAAAGGTTGTCACACAGAGGAGGGTCAGGATCTCTTCTCGATCATCCCAGAGTGCAGGATGCGGAATAATGGGCTCAAGTGACAGGAAGCCAGATTCCAGCTGGATATCAGGAAAAACCTCCTGACTGTTAGAGCAGTACGACAATGGAACCCATGACCTAGGGAGGTGGTGGGTTCTCTCACACTAGAGGCCTTCAAGAGGCAGCTGGACAGCCACCTGTCAGGGATGCTTTAAGGTGGATTCCTGCATTGAGCAGGGGGTTGGACTGGATGGCCTTAGAGGCCCCTTCCAACTCTACTGTTCTAGGATTCTACAATCATCATGCCAGTATTTTTTGGGGGTATTTTGGCCCTGCCCCCTCCACTGCTGGAATGCAGTCCTCTGAAACTGAATTCAGCCCTGAGGCTGAAAGAGATTCCTCAGCCTTGTACTCTCATCCATTCTTTTTCATTGTATCATTTTTTCTGCTGGGCAACCAAACAACACTCCCTTTGTTAGTCAGATTGCTAGTCAATAGCTCAGAATGGTTGTCTGATGGGAGCTAATGATTATTATTTGCCTCATGTACTATCTGTTGAAAACATGGTCTGACCATCTAGTGTTTAATAGCACACTTGTCACTGGCTTCTGAGGGATTTTTGAGGGTCCTTTTCACAAAGGAATTGGGGAAAATCTGGGATTGTGTGCGCACGTCCTTGCTTTCTCATTGATGGTTGGCCAGCAGCATAGAACTACATTTGTTTTAGGAAATGGGAAAGTGTATGTAAGCAAAGCCATGATTACTAGGGCCTTTATTGTAACCAACCAAAAGTGCCCAAATAGTGAGCAAGCTTTCAAGATCTCTTTATCCGGCTAGATGTTACACAAAGCAGGGCGGCGAGGGAGGGAAAACAGCTGACTCCTTGAAGTCATGAAGTCTGCATATAGTCAGAGTCTTAAGGCAGAGGGTAGGAGGGGACACGGGCTTAACTGGATTAGGCTCTGTGATGTGCTAAGCAGGTTTCAGGTTACACCTAGCACTGGCATATTCCCCATTTCCGAAAATATGAAACCTGGGCCGGATCTTTCTCCAGCCTTCAGCAAAACACACAGGTTCCATGGCAGGCAGGACATGAAAATCCAGAGAAATATACAACACCCTTTATATTAGCAAAGCAGGAGAATATCAAGAACTCTGGAAAATGTGATTGAGAAAAGGCCAACGAGAGCTGCCCTATTCCACGTGCAGGACAAGGCGGGTTAGAAAGGCAGGTTCCAAAGAGAAATGTGATAGAGGTTAAATTGGGAGCATTCCTACTGTATTCTACAGTTAAGATCTGTTGCTTATGGAAAGGAATCTGGGCTGCCTGCAGGTATTCCAGGGGTAACTTGCTAGTGCCCACAATTTTCACACAGTAATTGCAACACCCTTCCTTTGGAAACCATGGCCCTAAGGAATCCATTCACACAGCAAGAAGTAGCTGAGGGTGAATTTGCCAGGGTGTAGCTGCTATAGCAGTATACCTACAGAGCAGAGTACACAAATGAATCTGGTATTTCTCTTTTAAGACCTACAGAACTCACTGCACCATTTACAGACTATCAACAAGACCGTCCAGACACTGACCCGGTACCAGGCTGAACTGGAATCGGCACTGAGAGAGCGGAAGCAGAGCATCGGTTCTCTTCTAGAGCATCCACGCTGCACTTACTGTATTAGTGCTGTGAGCAGAACTGAGAGCCTGGAGCTGGACGCGGACTACCAGAAAGTAAGTTCCTTAAGAGGCCAGCTGGCTGCTCCAGAGTGTGGCTCCAACCCAAAGCTTCCCTTAAAGGGGCGGCCAAATAAAGACGATACTTCTCTTGAGGCTAAGGCTAGGCTGACCATATGAAAAGGAGAACAGGGCTCCTGTATCTTTAACAGTTGTAGAGTAAAGGGAATTTCAGCAGGTGTCATTTGTAGGCATGCAGCACCCGAGGAAATTCCCTTCACAGGAGCCCTGTGCTTTTTTGGATCTGGTCACGCTAGGGGGAACTTCCGGTCTGCGGCAAGGGTAGTTGTGTTTGGGTGAGCACCATGACTTTGCTTATTTATTTTTATCTTTCTCTTACCCTACGGACCTGGTTTTTAATTGCTTTGACGAGCTATCTCCTTAGTAATTGGACACTTTAACGGGCAGCAAGGCCTGGTTTTGTTATTTTATTACTTACAAGAGCTGACAAGGTTTTATCTGCCTTATTTGCCTTGAATGCCTTTGCTGCTCCAGCTTTGCGGGTGATACCTCTAACAGCAAGATATGGACGCTGAGAGTCTTGTTGCAAACAATCAGCCCACTGTCTAGTCAGAGATGTTTGGTCTTCCATTTAGTAAAGTGTTTCTCACTCCAAGCAAGTGAATATATGGAATTCGGGAATGGCTGTTTACTACTCTGTTTTTGAAGAGGATAATTAACTTTCCTGTACGAGAGTAACTCCTATCTGCCTAAAACCCGAAAAACAATTTTGAGCTGCTGCTGCTACATAGTGAGTCAGCTTCCTTTCTCTCTCTTCTCTGCATGTGTCCTCATCATAATTTCTTGTCCACCAAGCACTAAAGAGCAGAGTCAAATGCTAAGAGTATGGTGTTTACCAGAAAGACATACAAAGACCTGGTGTCGTGACTCTCTAACTACTAGTGCCCATTGAAGTCAATAAAGAGGCCCCTTAGGAAAAACACAATATTTTATTTTGCAAATGAACCCTTCTCTCCCTTTGCAAGGAATTAAAACTTAGAAAGCGCTTTGCCCCAAAGCGTAATTAGCTAAGCAAACAAACCAGTTGATTCATCTAAAAGAAAATGAAAGTCACTTCAAGACTAATTCACATCCTGCCTCTTCTGAGCTAGCAGTCTTTCCGAGCGGCGTTTGGTAAGGCCTTTGAACTGGGCTCGTTTCATCTTTCTACGGAAAATGGGATCTTTTAATTGGCTCCCGTCTCTGCTTTCTGAAGACGAAAGCTGTTTCTTATCAGCAAGGTTATGTACATCAGCCGACACATTTTCTACAGGCAGAACTATGGGAACCTGGTCTCCTCCTGGCACAAACTGGTCTGTCTGTTCGAGTTCAAAATCTGATTCTGAATTAGTGTCTGACATTCCTTCGCCCTGCACAAGGGGGGAGGAATTAGACACAACACCTAGGAATTTCACCCAGCCTACAAAGTAGCCTCCCTGAACCTCGGAAAAGGCAATTTAAAGTCACACAGTATTTTCAGCAGAAGGAGAAGGAGGATGGATCACCATCTATACATTCTGTATTGGATTGGTCAGTGGATCTTAAAGGGACCATACAAGAGCCCAGGACCTTAAGATCCTCAATGGACCTGGCCTCAGAGCTGGCCCTTGTAGAATACATGCCCACTTTAAAGGAACTGCAGCAGGTGGATAAAGTTGGGTCAATGGACAATGTGGGACAAATAGAAGAACTCATGCAGAGACCGATTCTTGAGCTTGCTCTAATTCCAAAATATGAATCCATTTCCACTCAAACAGAGGAAACAGAAGAAAGTGATCTTCAAATCAAGGGATGGCTTCTTATGGTGTGTAGGGAACTAGCCCTTATCAAAAAATTCCTCTCAGAAAGTAACGGACTGTTAACAACACTGGTTGAGAACTATATAACTCAAGAGGATCTGACAAAAGAATTCCGCAAGTTCGACCGGCAACTAAGAACATTGCAAAGATACATACTAAGAAAAGTAAAAAATATTAAGAATATAAGAAAACGGGAGAAAAAAGCTCATTGTCGGAAAAAGGATCTAGAGAGGGTGTTCAAATTGCTAGACCCAAACTCAAATTTGGATCCAAACAAGCCCACTCAGAAGGCCTGCAAGGAAAAAGAAGGAAGGCAACATCATTAACTTGCAGCAGATAACCGAGGATGAAGGCCCGACAGAAAAGAAAGCAGCTAATGCTCTCAATGTGGACGAATTACAGGACCCATGGGCAAAAGTACTTAGCAATAAGGGACAGATGGGGAACAATGTTTGTAATATTAATTCAGGCTCAGTATCCTGCCCAGTATCCTAGCTGCAGTTGGGTTTTTATCCAAGAAATGGTTGGAATTTGGTGATGATGCCACAAAAGTTAGTATTTGCCAACTATCCCAAACCTAATGGTATTCTTGCACAACCAGAGCATATATCACGCCTCTTGCATATTTTAAATGTTTTTTTCCCCCCAGGAGCAATGAGGTTTGATGATATTGTTCTCATAGAATATTTACATTTTGATGGAATTAGTGCTCGAGCAGTGGTTACATTTAAGGATCAGGACATAGCTAGTTTTATTTACAGAGCCAGGGAGATATTTTTAGAAGATAGGTTAATAATTATAAGATTCCTTGAGAATCAGGCCCCACCGGTCTCTTTATTTGGTGCTGCTGCTGTTGGTCACAAGGACAATGATCTTGTGATAGCGAACAGTATTGAAAATCTTATTGATTTAAATTGGACTCAAAACTCTGCCCCCTCCCACGCTCAGTCAGAGACCTTGGGGTCAAATCTGATAGAATCAGTTTTTACTTATGACCCACAACAACCCATCACTGAAAGTGTTGGAACTTTTATGCCAGAAGAGAAAGCTCTACTGAGCTCATTTTGGACATTGTCAAATATTGCTCAGGAAGAGATCTTGGGAAGATTAGATCTGTTGAGAAACTGTTTAATGAAAAAACAGCCATGTGTAATGGAAGAAACAGTGGACCCAAATGTAAGAAATTAGGAGCAGGGAAACAAGAACAAATCCCACTAGGAGAGGAATCTATGGATGGGGCTTTTATTGACAAATTGAAAGTAAGGAGAGTAGAGGATGTAATAGCAGAAATCAACCCTCTGGCAAGGAACATGGATCAGATCCAAGATAGGAATGAAAACATTACATCAACCAGGCATACAAAAGGAGGCCTTTTTAGTGGCACAAACTGGCTTGCAATGAGATACTTGGAAGAAGAGATAGGATGTAACACGGTATCAGATGATTTAGAGCAACCCAGAACAGACATAATTCAGCCAAGGAGATCCAGTGTTAGCAAATTGAGCCCCCCTTACAGATGAACTGGTATGTCTTGAGTCAGGAGGGGAATAAGCACCTGTTCAGCTAAAAAGTCCAGTTCAAATTGAATGACATAACTTGACACATAAGGTAAGGTCGGGGGACTCACTATTAGTCTCCTCCCCTCCAGAGTACAGCTCTTTGTGTTTTTTTTTAAATAAGTATGCAGGTGGCTTATTGGGTCACTGTCAGCTTGGCCAAAATTGAACAACAGAAGCCCTTTGTACTTGGGAAAGTGTTGCAGAAATGGGTTCAAAGTCGGAGAGTCATTAAGGATTCTCCCTCCCCCCACGTTCTCTGTATATGTATACACACATACACTCTCTCTCTCTCTCTCTCTGTCTCATACACACACACACACAGACCTTTGTCAGATATACAAACTGTTACCCCCCGGTTGCTCGACTGATGCATTGTGTCAAAAGCTTGCAGCCTTCTTTTTAAAAATCTTGTAGCGAAGAATAGAAGGATGCCAGCCGGAGAATTCATTCATTTATTATATTTCTATACCGCCAAATAGCCCAGACTTTCTGGGCAGTTCTGAATGGCCTTGTTGCGCATGGGAATTACACTGTGGAGTGCTTCTGTTCAGGTAGCCATACAGCCATCCATCCTGCTGAGCCCTTATCCAGGATGCTCCATTCCATCCCTCTCCTTGTAGTTTTCTCCCCGTTCCCCACATGACATTCAGCTCTCTGTGGCCGCTGGGTACGCTCATCCACATGTGGGCTGTTTTTAAGACTCTCCCCCACTGCTGCCACCATGGTCCCCCCTCCCCTGCCCAATACTTGTACTTCTGCAAGTCTTGACGTTCTTTCGAGCCTGCGGATGCCAACTCCATTGTGCATGGATGGTACTGCTTTGGCTACATAGAGACCTGGGGCATGTCTATACGCTCTGTATGCCCTGTCATGCCTGCACAGTTGCGCCCTGTTGTTTATATGGTGCAGCTACTAACTCACAGCGATTCCCTGTGAAATTGCGCTTTTTCGAAGTGCCATTTTGCCATGACTTTTTACATTGCTCTGATGTCAACGTGGTTCTTTGTTTGTTTGTTTGTTTGTTCGTCCGTCTGTCAGTGGTGTCTTCCGTTCGGATTAAAGAGAGTGGGCATATTCAGGGGTGGATCTCAGTGCAGGGTAGGCACAGGAATGCAGGATTTGGGGGGAAATCAATAGGCATATAGATCCCTCCTGTACTTTAAGAATGAATCCTCCATTCTTATCTAGAGTCTTGGGAGGTGTTGGGTAGGGTGCCCATTTGAAAAGGAGGACTGGGCTCCTGTATCCTTAGCAGTTGCATAGAAAAGGGGGATTTCAGCAGGCGTCATTTGTATGCATTTAGCACCTGGTGAAATTCCCTCTTCATCACAACCGTTAAAGCTGCAGGAGCCCTGCCCTCTTGACCAGATTCAAAGAAGGACAAGTTTAAAATGCCAGAACTAAAAGGCTAGGATGCTAAAATACTGGGAAAATAAAAAGGTCTTTACCGGGTGTTGGAAGGAGTACATCCTGGGTGGGCAATACTGAAGGCCCAGGCATCCCAGGGCTTCTGGCCATGGTGGGTAGGCTGACCAGATAAAATCCAGGTCAAGGCTTATGTAACTTTAACAGTTGTAGAGAAAAGGGAATTTCAGCCACTGTCATTTGCGTGCAATTAGTTCCTGGTGAAATTCCCTCTTCATCACACCAGTTAAAGTTGCAGAGCCCTGCCTTCTTTTGTATATGGTCACTCTAGTATAGTGCCTGCAACTTTAACTGTTGTGATGAAGAGGGAATTTCACCAGGAACTAATTGCATACAAATGACACTGGCTGAAATTCCCTTTTCTCTACAACTGTTAAAGTTACATGAGCCCTGACCTGGTCACCCTAATGGTTAGGCTGACCATATGAAAAGGAGGACAGGGCTCCTGTAACTTTAACACTTGTAGAGCAAAAGGAATTTCAGCCAGTGTCATTTGTATGCAATTAGTTCCTGGTGAAATTCCCTCTTCATCACAACAGTTAAAGTTGCAGGCACTATACTAGAGTGATCATATACAAAAGAAGGCAGGGCCCCTGCAACTTTAACTGTTGTGATGAAGAGGGAATTTCACCAGGAACTAATTGCATACAAATGACCCTGGCTGAAATTCCCTTTTCTCTACAACTGTTAAAGTTACAGGAGCCCTGTCCTCCTTTTCATATAGTCAGCTTACTAATGGTGGGACTTGAGCCCCTGCAGCTGTTTGTGGGTCCTGGCCATCCTCCAAGGAGAACTCGTCCATTAGGGGCATGACACAAGCTTTCACGCCCAGCAGTACTGATTCCTGGAGGCCGCTTGAAACAGCAGCCCACTTCATACCCATTCCAATAGTAGCAGAGGGCCCTTAAATCTGCTCTGGATTCAGAATTAGGACCCAACTAATTTTGTGTGGAGTGGGGGAGGAATTAACTCCCACCACCCCAGTGCTGCTGCCATCATCCGAATCGGGAGCTCGGCAGTTGCATTTAGCATTAAAAAACATCAAAAGAGATATCTGCTCACAGAGCTCCTATCATCTCTCATTCTCTGGGACCAATATGGTTGTAACTGTCTATGAACCTCTGACCACTCCCTGGGTATGGGGGAATAAATGATTAATCTATTGAACGTATGAATTAATTTAGATGCACACTATTATCTTCAGGTCCATGCGTTAGACTTTTATAGCTGATTTCTTTCCTTAGGTACCTTCAGTTGAAAGGGTTTTGAAAACCTTGAATGGACTCCCCAAGGCTGATTTCTCAGAAATGATTTACCGGGTAAGTAATTAATGAATCTTAAAGGGTGAAAAGGGACATGTGGTCCAATGTTGGTATGTTAAAATTGGTTTCTGCACTTCTAGGCCAATCGTAGTTTCAACTCTATCCCAGAACTAGCTGTGGTGAAGATGGCAGAGGTCATTAGAGGTGAGTTAAACCCTTCCAGGATTATTCCGGAGCTAGAGGCACACATTCTTGTATTGTCTCGAGGGGGCTTAGTATGAATTAGAGCTTGGCCCCAAACATGTTTTAATGCTGCTTCAGCATCCTGCCCAAGAACATGCGAAGAGAAACTGCAAACACTGCTTTATTCATGTAGCATGTGCACCCACAACAAGGTAACCTCACGACTAGACCACTGTAATGCGTTGTATATGGGGCTACCCATGTGTGTGGTTCGGAAGCTGCAGCTAGTGCAGAATGCAGCAGCTAGGATGCTCACATAGACACCTAGCTCTGCTCATATAAAACCTGTATTAAAAGAACTGCACTGGCTGCCTGTTAGCTACCGAGCCACATACAAGGCTATGTTATTATCCTATAAAGCCCTAAACAACTTGGGACCAGCATACCCAGCAGACCGTCTTCCCTTATATATACCTGGACAACAGCTACAATCCTCAGAGGAGGCCCTACTGGCCATTCCGAGACGAACAGAATGCCGCCATGAAGAACCTCAGTGGCAGGGCCTTCTCTGTAGCAGCCCCCACCCTCTGGAAAACCCTTCCCCGTGCAGTTCGGGAGGCAGAAAACGTTACATCTTTCAAACGCCTCCTGAAGACATACCTTTTTACACAGGCTTTCCCTGGTTTTTAACGCAGCTCATTTTACACTGTCTTTTTAACTTTTTAATGTTTAAATTTATACTGTTGTTTTTAATGGTTTTTAATTGTGCACTGCCCAGAGAGCTTTGGCTGATGGGCAGTATAAAGATGAAATAAATAAATAAATAAGTAAATAAATAAATACCTGGTTCTGCAAATTTCCAGCATGATCAGTATTGAAATGGGGGAAATGTCAGCTGTGGAAGGCACCTATTGGATAGCTCCCATGCTGTTGCCATACACACAGCAGTTTTGAAATTTTTAAATGTTTGCAATTATATAGAGAGAGAAAGGGGAGGTTGTGGGGGAGGGGAGACATATGGTTATTAATTGTGCACTGTCCAGAGAGCTTCGGCTGATGGGCAGTATAAAGATGTAATAAGTAAATAATAAATAAATAAGGTGCCACCACTACCCTTCTGTTCAACTATTACCTCACAGACCTCAAAGATGAAATAGAGAAAGCTGCTCAAAAGGTCCAGTCCGTTGCAGATGACTTCCCAATCTCAGATCAGACCCGTCCCATGACAGAAGCTCTGATGAAGGCAGAGAACAGCAGCCGGCCTTACTTTAAGGAGGTGAAACATTATGAGAGATACAGGTAAAATGGAGTCCAGTGGTGGAGCACATGGCTTGCATGCAGACGGTCCCAGGTCCCATCTCTGGCACCTGCAATTTATAAAGGACCAGCTTGCAAGTGATAGAGAGACCCTTTTCTGCCTGTGACCCTGGAGCGCAGCTGCCAGGCAGAGAAGACCATTAGCATTTACAAAGCGCTTTAGAGCAATCAAAGCCCTTCACATTTATTTGTTTATTTATTTAAAAAGCTATGCTGCTTTTCTGCCAAATCATTGATCAGAAACATTAAATGAAAGAAAATGACAGTTATAGTTGACACACACTTTAAAGCCAGCAACCAGCTTTTGCAATCTTTTCAACAACCCTGTAAGATAGGTCTGATTTTTATTAGGGCTGTGCATGGACCCCCCCCCCCCCGATCCGATGTGGATCCCGATCTGGGAGGTCCGGATCGGGTCCGATCTGACCCGTGTCAGATTGGGCCCGATCCGATCCACCTCGGATCTGGATCCGGATCTGCTCCAGGTCTGTGCATAGCCCTCCCTCCCGCTCTCCCCGCTCCCTCCCTCCCCCAAATTGCCCTGCTTTACCTGCTTCCTCCTCTGCCATCGTCCTGCCATTGTCTTCCGTCCTCTCTGTGGGCCGCCACATTTCCTGGTCGTGGCGGGTGATGACGTCACCCTCTGCAACTGGCAAATGTGGCGCTCTAACCAATTAGGGTTGGTGCACAGCCCTAATTTTTATCCCAATATGGCAGATAGGAGATGAGTTCAGTGAGAGGAAGGCTTGGCTAACATCATCTAGTGAGTTCATGACAGGTGAGATTCATCAGTGATACATAGCATAGTCTTTTAGCTAGGATGCTAAACTAGTACTCAACCAAAACCTTGTGCTTTCAGTGCTGGCCAGCATGGTTCAGTGTATGTTAAAGACTATGAAGTACTTTGAACTGGGAGGCTGTGAGCCAGCCAGCCATTTTGGCATTCCTGGTTGAGCTGGGTTTTGAACCCAGATCTCTGAGCAGCACGCTATGCACTGGATTTCTAATATTTTCAGAGCCTCTGTAGCTACCCCAAGGCTTGCTGATGTTTCTCCATTTCTCTTGTGCCTTTCTCAGGTGGATTGCAGGTGTCATCACATGTACGGTGATTCTGTTGATTGTCCTCTGCAACATCCTGGGGCTTTTCTTTGGCGTTTATGGGCTGACTGTGCGGGAGGATCCCAGTGACTATGAAAGCAGGGGAGAAGCTGGAGCCAAATTACTCATGATGTAAGACCTCCTAGCACATGTCTGGGGCCAGTAAGATATTGGCAGAGCACAGTGGTTGTCAATGACATTTGGGGCAAGAGAGGGCAGAATTTTGTCATCTGTAATGAGATGTGGGTGCCTGTGTCTAAGCAGAGGTGTAAGGCAGCTAATTCCACGCACCCTTTGTACCCATTTTACTATGAAGAGTAAAGATGGGGATTGGGCCACTGGGCTGGTGAGATAGCAGCTGGGTTCAGACAGCACAATAACCAATGGTGGTTTAAGTAGTTAACCATCAGTTGAGTGGTCAATGGTTGGTTATTGTTGACTGTTTTCCCCAAATAACCAACTGAGCTAATCAACGCTGTGCAAAGTTGACTTTCTGCACAACCGTTGGCTAGCGTGTTGTCTGTCAGGCTCAGTGGACTATTTTTAAGGGTTTAGTGGACTATTTCAGCTGGCTACAGAGTTCCCGGGCAACTGTGGCCAAAACCGCACTGGCTGCTCTGCTACACCTGGCACAACTTGCAGAGGCTGCTGGGATAGCACCGGGAGGACTGAGGGAGGAGGGAGGCTGGGGAGAGGGGTGGGGGCTGTGTCAGTCAAACGCCAGGTTGACTATTAGTCCACTCAACGCCAGCCACAGCCACTCCACAGTTGTGTAGGAACATGTTGTGTGGGGAGTACCCACAAAATAACCAACTGTGAGTTGACTATTAACCCACCATTGACTAAAGTGTTGTCTGAACACAACCAACAAGTCTCTCCCTAACATGCTGCTTGTTCCTCCTGTTTCAGTGGTGTTGGCTTCAGCTTCTTTTTCTCCTGGCTACTGATTCTCTTGGTCTTTGGCACTTTCATGGTTGGAGGAAATGTCCAGACCTTGCTGTGCAAGCACTGGGCCAGTCAGGAGATATACAAGGTGAGTCTGTGCGAACGGACATTGGAAAGAACGCTCAGGGATTGCAGGCCAAAAGGTGCCGCCTGATCAGCTGATTGGGGCGAGCAGAACCCACTCATCCAACTAGATAAGAGGATGTGGGAGATCTGTGATCAGGACCTCCAACTATTCTTGTTTGGTTGGGTTTTTTACTTTGGTTGTTCGCTTGTTTGTTTTGTGCGGGAACGTTGTCTACTTCAGCGGTGTCGAACCTCAAGCTGTGGGCCAGATCTAGCACTCCAATGTTCCCCAGATGGCCACACCCCCTTTGTCTGGCCCGTCCCCCGGTCATTGATCATTGGGTGCTTTCCTGGCATTGCACATTTCTCCCCTCCCCCCATTTTAAAAAGTTGAAATGCCTCTTCCAAGGATTAGTCGCTGGTAGTAAGAGCTTTAAGTAAAAACATGCTAGTATTTTTTAGTATTTCCCCCCACCCCCCTGTTTTGCCTTGGGCCCCCTCCAGCACTGCCTCCAAGAGCCTCTCTGAAATGGGATTAAGCCCCCTGGTTGAAATAGGTTAGACCAGGGTGTGTCGATGATGACCAGCGATGCATCTCTAAGGTTTCAGACAGGGGTCTTTCCCAGCCCTACCTGGGGGCTGTCTATATGTTTAAAAGCCCCACGGTAACTGCATGGTGCTGCTGCTGCTGCGTTGGTTTAATGGTTATATCAGGGTTCCAGCAGGCGAAAAGGAGAGATTTAATGCTTTCCTCTTTTGCTGCAGTCTCTGAAGCTACTGTGTTCATTGGGAAGAGATCCCGGAATAGCAGCAAAAGAGGAGGGATTTTCCTCAGGGTCAGAGCAGGGGAGGAAAGGGTTAAATGCCCTTTCCGCCCCTGCTCTGGTCCCATTATCACTGCCCCCCCTCAATATCATGATGCTATTTGGATTTAAAAAAACAAACAAAACCCCTGCAACTTAGAGCTGATCTACACCTGCAGACATTTCAGCATGGAAGAGGGATGCTCCCGAATATTCTCTGCTTCTGGGATTGGCACTCGGCGGGGGGGGGGGGGGGGCGCAAAACAACTGACCTTTACCACAATTACAGGAGTGCCTTTGCAGGAGCATGTCGCCCCGTTCCGGGCTTCCGCCTGAGTATCGGTAGAAGTGGGCAGTGCTCAGCAGCTGATGAGGCTGCGGGGCAGAGAGGTTTTTTAACGGCTCAGAGGGATGCGCATGATCGCAGACACGCAGCAACACGGGGTGATAGGAACTCCGTCGAATATGCGCTCCTGCGCAGAGATATGTTTGTATTAAAACACACACACACACACGACTCAGCGTGAAACACGCTGATATCCATACACACGCCCTTCACAGCTGATTGGATGTTCGCTGAGCCCGGAACTCACGGCGAACAGCAACGACCTCGCAAAGGCCGGGGCACACCGGCTGCGGATGTCAAGATTGTACCAAGAAGGCGGGGAAAAACGCGACAAAAGCAGTCGGGAATATCGCAGGACAACCGAGAGGTGGAGCCAAGATCGCCGCAGGAGCAGGCGAACGTCATAATAATAATAATAATAATAATAATAATAATAATATATTATTTATCACCCACCTCTCCCAACGGATCGAGGTGGGGAACAACACCAAACACAAAATACAAAAACTGATTAAAAGCAGATAAAACCAGTACATCATTAAAACACCAATAAAACACCAATAAAACACTTTAAAATTCATCTAGGTAGGCCTGCCGGAAGAGATCAGTCTTTATAGAACTTTTAAATTCCTGAAGACTAGTAAGTTGGCGAATCTCTTCCGGCAGGTCATTCCACAATCTGGGAGCAGCAGAAGAGAAGGTCCTCTGGGTAACGGTTGTCAGTCTAGTTCTTGTTGACTGTAATAAATTCTTCCCAGAGGACCTGAGCGTGCGGGGCGGATTGTATGGGAGAAGGCGATCCCGTAGGTAACCTGGACCCAAACCATGTAGGGCTTTAAAGGTAATAACCAACACTTTGTACTTCGCCCGGAAACTGATTGGCAGCCAGTGATGACCGCGACACAGTCTTGCAATATACGGCTGGTGTAGATTCCCCTTGAATGCAAAGAGGCATTTAACTTCGCAGGTGGTTGGGCCCTTGTTTTCGTTCACGGGACCATCATCTGGTCTCCCCTCCCAAATTTCCGGCTACAGTTCTGCCTGATGACCTGATGGTTCAAGGATCCATGTGTACACAGACGCCCATTTGTGAAGGGACACCGGAGGGCGGGAGAGAATGATCAGCCTCCGTTCCTCATGAATGAACTAGAGCGCACTTTTATCTCATCGATGCGATGGAACTACAGACTCTTCAGTGGGGGTATAGCTGGGCAGCAGACAGCAGCTAGGTTATCCTGGGCTATGTTTCTTGGCAAATCCAAGGTAACATGAATGCGGGGTTAATTAATGGAGGGGCTGGGAAGCCAAGCACCTCTCCTAATGGGTCGTTTCGCCCATAGTTCGCTCAGGAGTCCCATTTTTGCTGAGCAGAGAGATTTGCCTTTCCCCTCATTCTGCGCTTCTCTGCATGTCATCTAGGATAAAGGGTCTTGCCGGGCTGCGCAGAATGATCCAATTAGCTGCTCTCCTGGCCCTCTTCCTTCCTTCACCCTCAGGCCCAACTGGCACGCAGAGGCTGTGCCCATGAATTAATTAAATCTCATCAAATAACAATTAACATTTGATCTCCTTTCGGAACGGAAATGCCTGTCACTGCAGTCTCCCTTTCAGCCACAACTTCAATTCAAGCATGAAAGGGGGGGTTGTTCGTGAGGAGGAGGAAAGATGGCGATGCAGCCGGCTCTTTGTGTGTGTTTTTTTAATAAGTATGCAGGTGGCTTATTGGGTCACTGTCAGCTTGGCCAAAATTGAACAACAGAAGCCCTTTGTACTTGGGAAAGTGTTACAGAAATGGGTTCAAAGTCGGAGAGTCATTAAGGATTATCCCTCCCCCCATGTTCTCTGTATATGTAGACACACATACTCTCTCTCACTCTCTCTCTCTCTCTCTCTCTCTCTCTCTCTCTGTCTGTCTCACACACACACACAGACCTTTGTCAGATATACAAACTGTTACCCCCCGGTTGCTCGACTGATGCATTGTGTCGAAAGCTTGCAGCCTTCTTTTTAAAAATCTTGTAGCGAAGAATAGAAGGATGCCAGCCAGAGAATTCATTCATTTCTTATATTTCTATACCGCCAAATAGCCCAGCCCAGACCTTCTGGGCAGTTCTGAATGGCCTTGTTGCGCATGAGAATTACACTGTGGAGTGCTTCTGTTCAGGTAGCCAGCCAGCCAGCCATCCTTCTGAGCCCTTATCTAGGATGCTCCATTCCATCCCTCTCCTTGTAGTTTTCTCCCCGTTCCCCGCATGACATTCAGCTCTCTGTGGCCACTGGGTATGCTGATTCACATGTGGGCTGTTTTTAAGACTCTCCCCCACTGCTGCCACCATGGTCCCCCCTCCAATACTTGTACTTCTGCAAGTCTTGACATTCCTTCGAGCCTGCTGATACCAACCTCATTGTGCATGGATGGTACTGCTTTGGCTACATAGAGACCTGGGGCATGTCTATACGCTCTGTATGCCCTGTCATGCCTGCACAGTTGCGCCCTGTTGTTTATACGGTGCAGCTACTAACTCGCAGCCACATTGTATGATTCCCTGTGAAATTGCGCTTTTTCGAAGTGCCATTTTGCCACGACTTTTTACATTGCTCTGATGTCAACATGGTTGTTTGTTTGTTTGTTCGTCTGTCAGTGGTGTCTTCAGTTCGGATTAAAGAGAGTGGGCATATTCAGGGGCAGATCTCAGTGTAGGGTAGGCACGGGAATGCAGGATTTGGGGGAAATCAATAGGCATAGCGGCATCATTTAGATCTCTCCCGTACTTTAAGAATGAATTTTCCATTCATATCTAGGGTCTTGGTAGGTGCTGGGCAGGGTGATCATATGAAAAGGAGGACAGGGCTCCTGTATCTTTAGTTGTTGCATAGAAAAGGGAATTTCGGTAGGCGTCATGTGTGTGCATGTAGCACCTGGTGAAATTACCTCTTCATCACAACAGTTGGAGCTGCAGGAGCCCTGCCCTCTCAACCAGATACAAAAGAGGTCAAGACTCCTGCAGCAGCTTTAACTGTTGTGATGAAGAGGGCATTTCACCAGGTGCTGCATGCATACCAATGACACCTGCTGAAATTCCCTTTTTAATACAACTGTAAAAGATACAGGTACCCAGTCCTCCTTTCCTTAGGGTCATGCTAGTGCTGGGTATGTTTTAGCTTCCTGTTTGTTTCATCCATGCCCTATCACTGAACTGCCTTTGGCTTCATCTCCTTTGACCAGCACCACCAGGCTCTCTCTGGTCCAACAGAACTAAGTGCACCAGGGCTATTAGGGATGTGATGCCTGTGCTGTTAGCATCAATCAGATTTAAATGAAGTTTTACTCCTCTTTCCAACCTCCAGTTCATTGACACACCTGGCAATCTGCCTCCTTCCATGAACGTCACCCAGCACCTTGGCCTGAAAAAGAACCTCAACATGACTACCGCTTATCAGTGAGTTTTGCATCAGGCTTCTCAGGAGAAGGTATCCCCTTTCCAAGATCTGAGACTCTGTGGCTCCTTCCTACCAAGCCGACTCCCCAAGAGTAGAGCCAAGTTCTTTGAGCCAAAAGGAGCAAAAATTAAAAATGCTTTTAACAACACTGATTGGCCTAATATTCTGTTGCTGGGCAGGCAGGGTGTGTGTAATTTGCTTCCTTGGAATTCCTTTGTGTTGCTTGGAAAGTGGCTTTGTAAACAGGCCTGCCATGTCTTGTGACTTGTGAAATGTAGGGTGACCATATGAAAATGAGGACAGGGCTCCTGTATCTTTAACCTTTGTATTGAAATGGGAATTCCAGCAGGTGTCATTTGTATGCATGCCGTATCTGTTGAAATTCCCTCTTCATCACAACAGTTAAAGCTGCAGGAGCCCTGTCTAGCATAACCAGATACCAAAGTGGGCAGGGCTCCTGCAGCTTTAACTGTTGTGATGGAGAGGGAATTTCACCAGGTGCTGCATGCCTACAAACGACACCTGCTGAAATGCCCTTTTCTATGCAACTCTTAAAGATACAGGAGCCCTGTCCTCCGTTCCATATGGTCACCCTAGGAAATGGTAGCCATGCTTTAAGAAAGGGGTGTGAGAATAGTAAGGAACTGGAGTGAGGGGACTGGATGGGGAATATAAAGGAATCCCATTGCATTGTGGGACGTAGAAAGATGACAAAAGGCAGGCTTAATTCCTCCCTTTTTTTATTCCAGGCAATGTAAAAATGGTGCCGGCCTCTGGGAAGTTCTGGAGGTGGAAGACAACTACAGCCTCAATGAGCACCTCACTATTGCTAAGGTGAGGAGGACTTTTTGGTTTAGCTTTGCTGATCTTTTAGCTCTACATCTCCTATTCTTAGTGACTCTAGGGAGGCCATATGGAAAGGAGGGCTCCTGTATCTTTAACAGTTGGACAGAAAAGGGAATTCCAGCAGGTGTCCTTTGTATGCATGCAGCACCTGGTGAAATTCCATCTTCATCACAACAGTTAAAGATGCAGGAGCCCTGCCCTCTTTTGCATCTGGTCAAGGGAAAACTCCTCTTGTGGGGGTCAGAGGTGGGGTCGCTTGTTTCTCTGAAGTGGCTTCCTTGGATTCGGGAGCAGCCCAACAGGGTTGAAAAGTGAAATTGCTGCCAGCGTTGTGATGCTGGCAGCATCTTCTTCCATAGGTAGGGTGACCCTATGGAAAGGAGGACAGGGCTCCTGTATCTTCAACAGCTGCATAGAAAAGGGAATTTCAGCAGGTGTCATTTGTATGCATGCAGCACCTGGTGGAATTCCTTCTTCATCACAACAGTTAAAGCTTCAGGAGCTATACTAGAGTGACCAGATACAAAAGAGGGCAGGGCTCCTGCCGCTTTAAGTGTTGTGATGAAGAGGGAATTTCACCAGGTGCTGCATACATACAAACAACACCTGATGAAATTCCCTTTTCTATGCAGCTCTTAAAGATACAGGAGCCCTGTCCTCCGTTCCATATGGTCACCCTATCCATAGGAGAACCATGGAAGTTAAGACATGACCGTTCCTAGCAGCCCCTTGTTTCTTGGAGGCCTGGGTATCAGGAAACAGGGTGGGGGTGGGCAAGGGGTTCTCAGGCGAGCTGAATTGAGGCAGGGTGCCTGCTTGCTTGTACAGTGGGCCACGTCTGCTTCTCTTCTGCTCTTCTGAATCTGAGCCGTTTGCAACAGTGACCGTCCCTTTTCTGCATTTCCCTTCTCCAGTACACAGCTGAGTTTGAGAAGCGTCTCAATGATGTCAACATCCGCTTTGAAGACATCGTGTTGCTAAATGCAGATGGGAAGAAGGACCTGGAGACCTTCCGAGATAGCAGGATTGACCTGATAGACTACGCTGCCTTCACGGCAGAGGTGAGACAGGATGCCTGGGGAGGCACGTCCCCGAGGTTTGGGCAGATCTAATCAGTCAAAGGCATGCCGATCCCCTATTTCTAACTTTGGTTGCTGAGGGTTCACACGACTGTTCTTATACACAGGGGTGGTGTGGTGAAGCTGCCACAGGGTTCAGGAGCTCCAGGGCTTGAAGAGGGAACCTCATGGCCTGAGGCTCGATCCTGGTGTGGTGTACTACATGCGCCCAGGCCTCCCAGCCCTCTTCAGGTGCAGAGGGGACAAGGGTATGCCGCGCTGGTCTCTGTGGTTGGCAGAATGAGGTGTGGGACTCCTGGACTGGCCAGGACAGGCATCATTGCCAGGAGCCTGGCAATCAGATCAGGAGGACCTTCAGCCTAAGGTCCTTCAGCCTCCAGCATCCAGTAGATCTGGGGTGCAGATTGCCCTCCATACTCAGCGGGCTGGTTGATGTTGGGCCATGGCCCCAGCCCCTGATGTCACCCCCACTTTTTTTTCCTTATTTGTTCTTCGCAGTGGTAGGAGGCATGGAATTGTGCCTCTCCCAAGCCCGGGGAAAGCCCGGGCCGCTGGTTATGACCTATAAAGCCCTATACGGCTCAGGTCCAGGTTATCTGAAAGACCGTATTCTCCCTTACGAGCCTGCCCGTGCTTTGAGATCTTCAGGGGAGGCCCTTCTCTCCGTCTCACCACCATCACAGGCATGCCTGGGTGGAACGCGGGAGAGGGCCTTCTCGGTGGCTGCCCCGGGGCTCTGGAGCTCCCTTCCCAGGGAAGCTAGGCTGGCTCCCTCCTTGATGTGTTTCCGGAGGCACACAAAAATGTTCTTATTCTGGCAGGCCTTTGGAGAATAACAGTTCTCTCTCACCTTCAGCCCCTGGCAATGTGGGGATGATAATAATAATACTGATCCACCTCGCAGGGGTGTTGAGGATTACTGAGAAAAATGTGTGTGAAATGCTTTGAATACCTGAAAAGGATGCTATGGAAATGCGAAGTACGATTATTATGGTTGCAATTTTCTCCAGATACGCAAACCCGTGGTGAAGACAAACGTCAAGGGTTTGGCGGTGGATCTTGAGAGACTCAGCAATGTCCAGGTAGGTAGACAGAGAAGCCAGGGGGAAAGGGGGCTCCATAGGGAGGATAGCATGGCTGAGTTCAAACGACAAGATAGTCAATGGTGGGGCAATAATCAACTCAACAGTTGTTTATCTATGGGGTACTCCCCGCACAACATCATCATCATCATCTGTGGTGTGGATTATGATCAGTGTTGGGTTGGCTATTGGTCCACACTGAGTTGACTCACTCATTCCCCGCCCTCTCTCCCCACTCAGTTCTCTCGCTAGCATCCCATCAGTCATTGCTGCTGAAAATCTATCCTGCCAGCTGGATTAGTGTGGCAGCTGCCACTTTGACTGCTCTTGCCTTGCGACTCTGTGGCTGACAAAATAACCAACGGTGCCCTTCATACAACACAATAACCAACAGTGGTTCAAATAGCCAACTCTGCACAGCGTTGGTTATTTGTGTTGGCTATTTTGGCCAAATAACCAACTGTTGGTTAAAAAACCCTCCCTCCACGCAACACGATAACCCATGGTGTGTTAAATAATCGACCATTGACTATTTAAACCAACGTTGGTTATCATCTGAACCCAGTCCACGTCAGCAGAGCCTTCTTAAATTCCCATCCTCACTTACTGGCGAACTTGAGGGCGTTGATGTTCCTTACAGAGCAACAGAACTTTGAAAGAACGGCTGGCTGACGAAGCTGAGAAGCTCCAAAAAATTCATCATATGACAGTCATCAAGATGGAGGACCTTGTGGTAAGTGTACAACACATGAGAAACCCAACCTGGGTCCCAGCTGTGGACCTCGTTCCATGGCTCCAGCTAGGATGTGCTGAACCCTGCTGAGAAATGCTGATTGTCTTACTGAAAATTCTTTTGGCCTCCTTTGAAATTCCTAGGAAGTTTGCCTGAGTAAGACATCTATATTGTTGTTGTTGTCAGCTTAGTAGCTGCCTTGGGTCCCAGTATTGGGGAAAAAGGCGGGATATAAATATAATAATAATAATAATAATAATAATAATAATAATAATATTGATGGGGGCCTATTTGGGTAGATTTGCATGTGCTAATTTACAGAGAGGTGCAAATCTAGTTTGCGTCCCTGCTGCTCAGTCGGCTGTTCAGATGAGCTGCTAATGTTGATGAGCACCCTGCTGGTCTCACGTCTTGGGGTTCGTTATCTTTAAGCTGGACTTCGACTGGACAGCTCTTCAGATAGGGTACTCGTTCAAAATGCAGGTCTCAGACAGCCCTTCAAATCCAGGACTGTCTTCTATAAAGTAGAAAACATAGCCACCGTAGGGGCCAAAGGGCAGGTTAGAGATTTTCAATAAATAAGAAAGAAGTCTAGGAATGTGTAGAATCTTTGACACATTTCGTTAGTCTTGAAATCCCTCCGATGTTTCGTCTGAGACCGATCTTGCCCTGTCGGCTCCCCCCGGGGGATGGGGAGTTTAATTTTTTTTTAATTAGCTGGAATTTCAGTGGTATCTCTAATCCAAACTCTGTGGCTTTGGCCAGCATCACTCGTCTCTCCAAAAATGCACTAGAGACTTAAATTAAATACGTTACAAGGATCCCTTGAGTACCAGGTATGCAGAGTCTCTGAATTATAGCTACAAATTTGGTTTTAGATAAAACAAAGGCAATATTTCTGAATTTCTCTGAATGCTGGGGAGAATAGACTATCCCCAGTAAGCATGTGAGTAATGGTCGATGAAGGATGGCTCATCCGGCTCATTTTCTTGTAGGTGAAGCTGAAAGAAAGTGTCCAGTTCTTATCAACGATGGCACCAGGCTTCCAGGTATTGCTATTACAGGCTGTACAACTCTGGGGCAGGGGTCTCTGTGGCGCTCCTTCTCTAAGGTTCTCCAAGAGAAAGGTTTCCTAACTCTGTAAAACAACTCTGCTCTAGTCCAATATACTGTTTCTAGTATATATTCTAATATATTCATCTTTAATTTATATATTCAATATGGGCCCGTTAGGCCACTAACCCTTTTGCAGCAAATGGTTAGTAAGCATGTTTAAGCCATGGTTATGTAGCCCACCATGGTTAAGAATGGTTCATGCAACGTGTTAAGTTATGGTTCACATGACACGCTAAGACGTAATGTTTAGCTCAAAATGCTTAGCCACGATGGCTTAGCGTGTTGTGTGAACAGGGTCTATGTGTGCACATAGACACTGTTTTTGAGGATGTTAGAAGACATTTTTCTTCAAATGTGATACAGCTTGCAATTTTAACTAAGGCAAGGGCAGTCTTCATTTAGGTGATTTTGAAATACAGAAATATTCCCCGTTACACCAGCACACTAGAACCAAAATAGGGTTTGAGCGAATTGAACAAGTATTGTGGATGAACCAGATTCAAAAAGTACACTGTTTTCCTTCACTGTCTCCTTAGGTCATGTGTGGTTCTTACTGCTAGAAAGAAAGCCACATAGGTTTCCCTGTCATCATTAGCATAAACTGCTTGTTCCGTTTGCTGTGTAGGTTGAGGTTCCTGATTTCTAAATTTTGCAGACTTAGAGGCTGTGTATACGCGTTAAAAGCCCCGAAGTGGCTGCATGGTGGCGCTGTGTCGGTTATATGACGCAGCAGTCACCTCGCAGCCACCATGGGGCTTTCCTGATTTACCCTGACTTTTCCTGCTGGAACAAGGTCAGTACAGCTCTTCTGCCATCTGCTGTCGCTCCAGCGCCGCTCTGGGGGTATTCCCAGACGGAAGGCAACATTCCATTGGTTGTCGGAAGCCGGGCAAGGAAGAGGCGGTGGGCCCTGTGAGCCATATGGCTGCCGGAAAGCCTGCACTGTCTCCTGCATCGGGATTACCCGACGCCACCCTGCAGCAGCAAATGCATGGGTTTTTTTCCAGAAAGTGTGGGCAAAACGGTGCCAGCAAGGCAGCCCCTTGGTTTCTGTCTTCCTAACTCTTTTTCTCTTTCTGGCATCCAGCAAACTGGGCCATGCATGAGAATTATCCATACCATTTTCTATGACTTAGACACGAGACCTGATTCACATGAGAACCCAAAATCAACCCATGGATTATTTGAGAGTTGTTTCCCTCTCCAACAAGCCATGCTGCCTGGGTTCGGATGACATGGCAAGCTGGGCCCAGGATGGTGATTAGGCAAATGGTGCCCAGAACACGCTGTGGCTTAAACGACCATATGAAAAGGAGGACAGGGCTCCTGTATCTTTAACAGTTGTATAGAAAAGGGGATTTCAGCAGGTGTCATTTGTAGGCATGCAGCACCTGGTGAAATTCCCTCTTCATCACAACAGTTAAAGCTGCAGGAGCCCTGATCTCTTAACCAGATGCAAAAGAGGGCAGGGCTCCTTGCAGTTTTAACTGTTGTGATGAAAGGGGGGATTCCACCAGGCGCTGCATGCCTACAAATGACACCTGCTGAAATTCCCTCTTCATCATAACTGTTAAAGATACAGGAGCCCGGTCCTCCCTTCCATAGGGTCACCCTATTATTATCATCATCATCACCATCATCACCATCATGCCTATCACTGTCATTTCCCAGCCCGAGGGGCAGCCAGTGAAGCAGGGCAAAGACACATACAATGCGGTGATACCACAGCACAGAATGTTTCTGCAGCCGCACATTGCAGGGCCTGGTGATGTTGTTGGGACTCAACCCAGGCTTGCCATTTTCAGGACCAGCCCCATGGTTGTGATCCCCTCTATCTCCAGCCTGAAACCCTCCCGGGCTTCCCTCTCCAGATGGCTACATTTCTTCCTGCTTTCCCACCAGGCTCTGATAACCCATACCGAGTCCCAGATTGGCCTTGTTGAAACCATTTTCCCCATACAGACTCAGAGGATCCTAAGACAGGTGAGTCAAATGAGAGTCGCTGGGATTATCCAGAATAATAGTTGTGGCTGAAACAGTGGGGCGAGGCCACGTGTGTCTGGGGACCAGCAGCAGCCCTCTCAAATCATCTCCGTTATATCGGTCGACCCCCACAGGGCTGCTTCACGTGTCATAGTTGTAGTGGGAATGTATTGCATACGGATGTAGCAGGTGCCTGCGACAAAGCAGGTTCAGTGAGCCGGATACATGCTGCCCTCGCCATCGCCAGGGTGCACCAGTATGCATCAGGGGCTGCGCATGAATGAATAGCAGCAACATGTTCTGCTGATGGGCTTCTCAGGCCCTTTCTATACCTACGGGTGTAGTGGGAGGGAAAGGGGGCGATCCCGGACGTACCTGCTTCTGGGATCGTCCTCCCCTTTCGAAATCAGAGCATGACGTCCCAGCTTCCTCTTGGGCCGTCGCACCTGCCATATATATATATATTTACGAAGGATCCAAAGAGCGCTCTTGCAGTCCTCGCGAAAGTAAGTCTTCCTTTTTTTTAAAAAAAACCAATGACCCCAAACTGGGCCCCCACCCCCTACCTGCCATCCCAGGGTTGGCAAAATTGCTGCCACCCCCTCCCCTGATTGGCACGGTGCGGCTCCGTACCCATTTATGATGCCCGCTGACTTGCATGTGAGTGGGCACCAGGTGGGATGGGCACCCACACCTCCCGAGGTCTCGGGATGTTCCCAGGATTTTCCCGGGGCCGTGGGAATAATCGGGGTTTTCTCAGAGATCTCTTATCCCGGGGGAAACCTGTCCTTGTCCCCACAGTTCCTGTGCGTCATTTGCATGCACAGGGACGACTGGAGGACGCTTACAGGATAAATGGCCGGTGTAGAAACGGCCTCAGAGGCACCTGGCTGGCCGCTGCGGGAAAGAGGATGCTGCAGGACGAAGTCTGACCTGGCAGGGCTTTTTCGGACGTGATTGTCCCCATCGCTCACAGCTCACCATCCGAAACGGGAGAGGGCCAGAAATGCAAGGAAGGGAAGTTGTCCGTTCACAATAGAGACAGCCAAATGAAAGGAAGAAAGGCAAAGGAGATGGGAAGCAGAAAAGTTCAAGGTGAGAAAGTTTCAAGGGGGAAGTCAAGTTTCTTGGAGCTTTAAAGGAGGAAAGTCCAGCAGTCAGGTGGATGTTCAAAGGACTTATGTTAATTTCACGTTGCGTTGCAACATTGGCATAGAGAATAGGGAGCCTGGGCTAAGCAAGGCTCTGTGCATTGTGTTTCCAAGGCAGACAGAGGGTAAAGTAAATACAAACATCTGACCCACACAGGCAAGAGAGGGTTTTTTTACAATTATGGAACTCTCCAGAGGCACATCAGCTGTCCTGTGGATGTCTGTGGCTTTAAGGTATTCTTTGATACAGGCTGATTGAGCGACTTTTCCGTGGCCGTTCAATGGATTGAAGGCTGGATTTGAATCTGAACCCAAGTCTATAAAATTGTCTGTTGGACCATGCTGCCTTCCCTTTCGATGCATGAAAATAGGGTGCCCTTATGGAAAGGAGGACAGGGCTTGTGTACCTTTAACAGTTGCACAGAAAAGGGAATTTCAGCAGGTGTCGTTTGTGTGCATTCAGCACCTGGTGAAATGCCCTCTTCATTACAGCAGTTAAAGCTGCAGGAGCCCTGCTCTCTTTTGTATCTGGTCACTCCTGCAGCTTTAACGGTTGTGATGAAGAGGGGATTTCACCAGGTGCTGCATGCACACAAATGGCACCTGCTGAAATTCCCTTCTCTATGCAGCTGTTAAAGATACAGGAGCCCTGTCCTCCTTCCCATAGGGTCACCCTAGCGAAAACCCACAGTGCAAATGGGCTATATGTGCGCCCTCTAAAAGCAAACGATAACCAAGCTTGGAAGAGATCTGTTTACAGGCTTATTGAAAAAACATTGTTGTTACAAGTTTGCACATACGACTTGGGAACCTCTTCACTTTGGAAGATGTTAACTGAAATGGTGGGGAAACAGGAGGCGAGGGAGGTGGGCCGACACCTCCGATTACCCTCTTTGAAAGCACCAGTCACCCTTAGACCTGCATCTCCTTTCCCCTCCAGGAGTTGGGCTGCTTTATAAGAAAAGAGGTGGGGTACATCTCTCACTACCTGAATTGGCTGAAGAGTGTGGTAAGTATAGGCTGCTTCTATATGTGTGGAGTGCGGAGTGTTGTGTAGAGCCCCAGACCCTGACTGAACAGACCCTGCTTGGAAAGTTCATGACATGCATTAGAAGGGAGCAGGCTGGTAGAGGGGAAATTAATAATAATAATAATAATAATTAGCATAAGTGGAGTCAGAAGGTGGTTGAGGGAGTCTGATGCTAGTGAAGGGCTTGGCCCAATGAAGTCAGCATCATTCAGGGAAGGCTTTGCTCACGTGGAGAGTGTTGGGGGATTTTGGAACTCACGGTTCCCCCTTTTGGGAATGTTAGAGTTGGGGTCGAGGAATCTCACGACAAGGTCTCCTTCTCTGTAATGAAAGTTTATCGCGAGCAATTGCAAGGAGTCTGCACCTCAGGGTGAGCCCAAAGTGAGACTAAATTTGGTACGGAGTCAGGTTTGGCTCATATTATGGTTTCTTCCACAAGACCTTTACGGATTACTGGAGGTTTGCAGCCTATGTTTGCGTACCAAAGCCCTGGCTATGTATTTTGTTCACTTCTTTGACTTTTGAACTTGCCGTGTCACAAGATGTAGCTAAAGTGTTAGAAGTTTCAGGAACACCACTTGCCCTTGGCTCTGGCTCCACGCGCCCTTGACTCAGGTCCCCAAGTGACTTTCCCCACGGGTCAACGGCCCTTCATAGAAGAAAGGTTCCCCACGCTGGTCTACGAGGCCTAACCAAAATAACTATACAAAGAAGCATTTCTCCTTTTCTGCTCCAGCTAACCACGGATGTTGCTTCGTGCCAACCCTTCTCCACTGCTCTAGACAATGGCCAGGTGATCTTATGTGATCACATTGTGGATCCCTGGGTAAGTGGGCCAGACTATTCCTCTGCCTAACTGATACGTAGCTGCTGCCGCCTACAGCTTCCTAATCTGAAGAAACAGCCTAAATGCATTTCCCAGTGACTGATTCTCTCTGTTCCCTCTCTTCTGTTTTCTCTGCTACTTTTGAAATTGAGACTGTAAGCTCTTTGGGGTGAGAACACATCTGTTTGTCTTATGTTTCTCTGTAAAACATAACAGGATTGAAAATCTACTAGTATCATATACCTACCAGTCTCAGATGTGGTGGGGCCATATCTGGAACACAGTGCCCCTTCTAACAAAGGTATTGTAGAGCAGGGAAAGGTGAAGAACAGGGCAAGTCAGATGTTTAGGGGGCAGGATCAACTCCACTATGAAGACAGGCTAAAGCACCAGGGCTTTTTAGTTCAGGGGGAAAAGACAACCAAGGAGAGATATTAGCAAGGTTTATAAATCATGAAAGGTGTGGTGAAAGCAGACAGGGAAATATTTTTTCCACTGTTGTAATACGAGAATTCAAGGCCACCCAGTAAAATTGATTGTCAGCTGAAATCAGGGCAGGCAAAAGAAGGTTCTTCTGCACACAGTGCAGAATTCACTTGTGGAATTTGCTGTTTTAGCTTCGATGGCTTGGGAAACCGATTAGATGTATTCCTGGAGTTCACCACTCAAACCCCACCTGTGTCTTTGACTTAGGTTCTTGGGCAAGTTGCTTTCTTTTTAGTCTGTTCAGTTTGCTGTGGAAGTGTTTTGTGACCAGCCATGCCCCCCATGGCAACCATTTTGTGAGAGTGCCCACGATACTCTCTCAGAATTCCAAATATGCCCACTGATCCGGAAAGGTCGGGGACCCCTGTTGGAGGATGTGGTGGACTGGGCCTGGGCATCCCAAGGGGCCTCAGCATACACAAGCTTTCCCCACCCCTCCTGGCCCCTCAACATACTGACCCAGTTCAGACAATCATCAGGGGACACAACAGAGTGTCGGTTGTTTCCCTTGCCCTAGTGTGTGCCAGTCACGTGACCAGGATTACCCTAGTTGCCTGCATTGCAGGTTGCCGTATCGTCTGCAGCACAGGTTTAATGACTTTTCACCCGCCTTACAACTCATAGCTTGTGGTAGAGTTTGTAGGGTGGGTGAAACACCTCTACGCCCACATCTTGCACGGGGTTCAGGTGACATGACAACCCATGGCGTGGGTAATTAGGATAATCTCAGTCGGGAAATCGGCAGACATGGGAAACCAGAGACGCTGCATTGTTTCCCCCGCTGGTGGTCCGAATGGCCTCAGCGATGAGCCATTCCTTTGTAACGGCATGTTCCTCTCTCCTGTGGAAGGAGCCCTCCTCAGTGTCCCTGTCTCTGCGTTTCTTTCCAGAATGCCTTCTGGTTCAGCCTGGGCTGCTGCACCTTCTTCCTCATCCCCAGCATCTTCTTTGCCATCAAGACCATGAAGCATTTTCGTCCCATCAGGCACCGACTCGTGTAAGTGGCAGGCAGAGGCACAGGAAAGACTCGGAGGCAGGGTGGCTCCCTGCCGCTGTTTCGTTTATTTACTTGTTTAGATCATTTCGAGGCCGCCCTTCGCTATAAAACTCCCAGGGCGGCATGCCACCAATGATAAAATCATAATAAAACAGCATAACAACACAAATAAAGATAAAATCACGGTAGCAGTAAAACCAATAACACCCAGCACAGCTTTATCCTAACATTAAAATCAGACTGTTTCTATACTGGCCTTTGGACGTGGGATTGCCCCTGCGTGTCCCTGTGAGTCCAAGTGGCGCACAGGGACTCCCGGGGGCAGGGGGGGATGGGCACACGTTTTCCCTGGGATAAGGGATGCCTGGGGAAATCCGATTCTTCCCATGGTCCTGGGACATCGAGACCGCGGGAGGTGCGGGCGCCCGTTCCGGCTGCTTCCCGCTTACTCGCAAATAACTGGGCACCAGAAATGGGCACGGAGCCACACAATGTGGCTCCGTGCCCATCAAGGGAGGCAGGAAAGCAAATCTGCAATCCCCAGGATGGTGGAAGGGGCGACTTCGGGGCTTCTTTTTTTAAAAAAATCACTCAGCTTTTCGTTGGAGTGCAACTCTGCTCTTCGCGGATCACCCGGGGGGGGGGGAAATGGTGGATTTTTTTTAACCCCTAGGTTTAAATTTGAATTTACATGAGTTAAAAGAATAGGAAGAACTTGGATAGTGCTGAGCCAATCAAAGGGCTCATCCAAGAAGAGGTTTTCCTACTCCCCAAAGAACTAATGGGACCTTTTTTTTTTTTTTTTTTTGCTACGGGATGGGGAAAATGCTGCAGGAGTGAAAATGGGAGATGAGGGCTGGACTCCAGCCCTCCTCTGGGTGAGCTGACAGGGCGTTTTGCCATCCCAGGCAGGCTAATGGCACATGGAAATGGCAAAAATATACCATGTTGGCTGACTAGGTGTGTACAGTATTTTATGCTTGCATTATACACTTTCTTTCTTTTTTTTAACTTTAGTTTGATTGAAACATTTACAACAGAATTGTTTCCTGTGCGTTAATCAACAAAGTTTAATTAACAAAATTCAAAATGATACGATACAGCATTGACGCCGTGAAAGATCCTGTAGAGGGCCCTGATTTAGCAATTGATCCCAAAACCTTTGCAAGCAAGAGTATCAGTGCCTCCCCAGCGGGCCCATAAATGGCACATAGATGATGTGACTTCTCTGCAATTCTCTCGTTTGTTTCCTTCCATGCGGTGTCTAGTTCTACTGGATCAGAGGAAACCTATCCTTTCCACATTCCACGCGTGACATCTCTGCGGTTGTAGGAAGTCTCTGCACCAAGATATCCAGGTGAGGGGGCCGTGTGTTTCCCCGGGCATGCGTAGCTCCTGGACTGTACATGCACACGTTCTTTCCTGTTCCTGCTAGAAGATCATTGTGAAGCCAGCAAGTTGGCACGTTAGCCCAGAAAGTAAGGCACCTGGGTACCTTTGCCAGTGTGGGAATATCAGGGCTACCAAGGGGTCTTTGCCAACCTTCAGCTTCCCCTGGGTACGCTCTTAAAAAGTGACCAGGATGGCATTTGGCTACCCCTGTTGTAAATGGTTCACTTCTAAGCCATATCCAGGACCTAAGAGTCAGGAGTCTGGCCTTCATTGTGTCTAAGCACAAAAGACAAAAACAGGATCAGCCTGTCCCAAAAGACATTCCTAATAAAAATTCCCAGTGGGCTGGAGTTCTGACCTTTAAAAGGGGAATCCCTTGAGGATTGAAGAAGGGGGGAGGGCAACCATCCCTTAGGATGTGGATCGACTAGTTCTTTGCGAGTCAGAAGGACCGCAAGCGGGTTTGGGTTTGTGAAAGCTGATTCGGAGACCAGATTTCCCCTCCCCTCCTTTATAATGATTCGAATGAAGGATTTTTAAGTGTTGATCCAATAGTGCAGGAAGTATTGAGCGTTTAATTTAGAACTCCGCTGAGGTACTTCTCTTGCCTTACGCAACTATGTTTTTGATGACGCACCAGATCCGGCTACGATGCTTTAGATGATCCAGTCTGTCTGCCTGTGCAGCCTCACCCCAACTGCTAATTATGTTTTCTCAGTTGCAGGAATCAACCTGAGAAAGAGTTCAGATTCTTTCAAGATTTGGGCCTCCACCCCACCACGAAGCTCCATCCATGGGGTTGATACTGAGCTCTTGTTGAAGAGATTTCTCTTGGACCCCAAATGTTTTAGCCTGCCATCATTAACCTCATCCTTCATCATGGATTTTGCTTTTCTTCAAAGTACCCTTTACTGGTCTTCCTCTCTGGGTGGAGAGTGAGTCAAATTGTAGATGATGGCAAGAATCCACATATTCTCGTAGGTACAACTGCTTTTGATGCAGCCTGGTGGATAAATTCTAAGCCTCATGTGGCAACCTTGGCCTGACCCACCACCTGGCAGGTGTGTGTGTGTGTGTGTGTGTGTATAGGCGGGAGGAATTCCCACATCGTAGGAATCGTGGTTGTGTCCACTTGGTGTTACTGCTGTGGCTGATGCTGGCCAAAGTTGGAAGCATGGTAGTGAGGACATCCACACACATCCCACCCCCCTCCCACAAATCCCCACACCCCCATTTAACCATATTCAGCTTACAGCAGCTTCCAACATGGAGGATATTATTAATGTCTGAAGCTTCTGACAGCATGTCATCTTACCACAGCCGTGGTGGCCAGCAGATCCACATTCTCTCCAGAGAAGTTAATTGATGGCCAGAAGCTCCTCCCGAACCCCACTCCCCAGCAATGATATCACCATGACCCTGAGCAATTGGACCTGAGAAGGTCTATTCCCCTTGTAAAGTAAGATGAGAGAATGCGCCAGATGCGAAAGCGCCAAGCAGCCTCCACAGCTCTGGATTTTTTCCTCCGTTGTCATTCATGGCTTCTCTAGAGGTTGCAGAATCCAGGAGCAGAAGGACGCCATGCAGATTGCACTTCTGAGCATTGAAAAAGTGAGTGCAAAGATGGTTTTGCGTGGTGATTGCATGCACGTCTATTTTGCCGCAGGTACATGCGGTGTGCAAGTGCTGGAAGTGTGCAAGTGCAAAACTCATCTACGTGTGAGTTTTGCACACTTTTTCCTACATGGCAGAACTCTCTGCATCAAAGATTCCCCACATTTGATGTCGCCTTAAGAACCATCTCCCAAGCGCTGCATGGGCAGAAAGTCCAGGTTTGCCATTGAATGTATATTGAAAAGAGAGCGCCTGACTCCCTCATGAGCAGAGCTGTACGCCATTCATCTTTGTCGCATTCAGACTTTCCATTGTTAGGTGAACTTTTCAGAAATGAAATGTTCCCAAGAAATATAATGCATGAAGCAGCCGTCATAAGACGTCTTTCCAGGTACAGTTGGGGCTTCTCTTCCGCCTCTGGGGAGCCGCTTATTTTGCAGAAAGGTCCATGCACAAAGGGGTGTAGACAGTGGCTGAATTTGGACGACACAATAAGCAACTGGGGGGGGGGGAACAATCGTCAGTTGTATCGACTATCGTGTCGTCCAGATGCTGCCATAGTCAACTCAGTGCTGATCCTAATCCACACCACAGTTGATTATTTATTACCATGTTGTGTGGGGGGTACCCCCTAGATGAACAACTGTAAAGTTGATTATTAACCCACCATTGACTATCGTGTTGTCCGAATTCAGCCAATGTCTATTTTTTAGCAATATTCCTTTGCATGCCACACCTGCAAGAATAACTTCAGAGATTGCTTTTCATCGGCAGTATACATAGAGGTATGTAATTAAAGCCAAATCTGGTATTCCCCACTTTGCATATGTATGCCTCTGTGTGGCAAGGGGTACCACACAGAAAGAAAACATCTTATCCTGCGCACGTACAAAGCTCCCACAGATTGTGAGCCGTTCAGGGACAGTGATCCAATCAGTCTTGTGCATGGATAATTGTTGTCATTTGCCCTGAACTCTTTGGGAAGGGTGGCCAATAAATAAAGGCAGTCTTCAGAGACATGGCCATCAACAACTGTCCATTCCTGTTGTTGCTGAATGTGTCTCCTTGGTGAGAGGCAGGAGATGGCAGAGGAAATATGTCATTAAGGGATGTCCCATGGTTTTAGTCATCGTGCAGTGATCTTCCAACTGGTGGAAGAACAGGTTTATCAGGCTGTCTCCCTCGGTAGGTTTGCTAGATAAGATAAAGAGAATTTTTAGCAGGTGCAGGTTCTCCCACGATTGCATCACTATCATGAGAAAAGCTAAAACTGCCAATGTACTGTTTTGAAAATAAGGTTTTTAAAATGAATTTAAAATAACTGTGGATGGAAACATTTTTTTTAAAGTATCTGCAATACTGGGACCAAGATATATGCATCAAGCCATTTACAAAATTCTCAGTACTTCAAAAATATCATTTATGTATTCATTTATTCATTCATCTATTGTATTTTTACCCCGCTTCTTAGCCAAAAAAAAGGCTCTCTTGGAGCCGTTTACAACCAATTAGCAAAGAAGACAGTCCCTGCCCTCAGCCTTACAATCTAAAATAGACATGACACACAAGGAAAAGGAGTTGGGGAGGGAAGAGGAGAGAGAGAGAGAGAGAGAGAGAGAGAGAGAGAGAGAGAGAGAAATTAAGTAGACCAGCAACAGGGCTGATGGGATTGTTCTGCTCCTGAGGGAGGAGAGTTGAACTGGAACAGGGCCTGATGTTTCCTCTCCCTGATCCTGTCCCCCATGCTCTTACTTCTTCCCCACAAGGTCACGATGTCAGTTAGCCAGCCACTTATAAAAACGATTAATCTGAAAAACAGGGAAGCTCCATTATATGAATTTACTATCACACTCCCATGACTCAGGAGCAAGACAGAAACTGTTCCATAATGAACTTGACAACCCTGATTCACAGACCTAGAGCTCAATCACACCAGCGATTTAGTGCACTCTCGCCATGTCTGGTGTGCGGATTTGCAGCAGGGTACTCACATGATGCCATGCCTGTCCTGCTGACCCCCGCCTCTTCCCCAGCCTTTCCTAGAATGCTAAAAGTCTGGATTATTTTCCCTAAATGCATTAAATGTGCCCTAAGCCTCTGTGTAGTTTTAAAGGAACTGGGGCCTTGAATGGATTGCATCAGGTCCTGGCAGGGAAAAGCGATCTCTCCCAGCAGCCGTCTCCAAGCCTCAATAGAAAACCCAAATCTTGCATCCCAGGCTCCAAAGCCTTTTTAAAAAAACATACAACACCTGAATCTCTGCAGAGACAGGTTTATACTCTCTCGATGCCCCCAAAGAGTCATTCTATTTTTGCCCAGGAGAAAGGCAGTCTTGTTGAAGTGTTCATCTGACAGGACCTGACTGGAGGGAGAAAGAGAAGAGAAGGGGAGGGGCGGAGTGGAGTGGAGCAGAAGAGCGAAGGAGCGAAAGAGCAGCTCTTCAGGTGAAAGGGATCATAAGCTTGACACGCTTTTGCCCCAGGTAAAAAAAACACGGAGGCAAACCGGGTAGGGGGATTAGGTGCGATGGAGGTCATAGCCAGTGCCATCAGTGGGCAGAGGTGCCCCTGTGCTGGGGCTCAGAGAACGTTAAGTGATTTGCCATTGTCCCCCATCACCATCTGCCCTGCTGTGCTGTGCAGGAAACTTTGGAGCAATCTACACATGTCAGTTTCATTCAATATATGACTTGGGACCTGCTTTCTGTGCCCTTGAAGCTCAAATCCAGGATTGCCACCTGCACGGTTCGCCAGTTTCTCCTGAATGTTCATGTCTCTTTTTCACCTATCCCTCTTCACCAGTGCATTTCAGTGCTTGTGTGAACTGACGAAATGCAGAGCAAAAAGGAATCCTGATGTAAGCGTTCACATAATGGCAGCAAGTTTCCTGTTTGAGCTGTCAGTGTGCATGGGGTGGGGGCGAGCAATCTGCACAAAGTTGAGAAATGACGAATGGAAGAATAGTGGGCTACCAATGCATCAATGGCTTTCTGTAACGAACCCCAAAATCTGGAAATAAAATTGAATGGAGTTGGGGGGGGGGGGGAATTAGTTTGGATCACTAATTCCGATGTTGACATTCATCCTAGTTTTGCATCTGATGAAAGGTCAGAAAATATGTATGTACTCTAAGGGTCCCCAACATGATACCTAGGGGCCCCCCATTTGCCCATGGTCACTTCCTGACTTTTCAAAATTAAGAACAATTGAAACGGCGGAACTGCAGAATGAGGCACCAGCCTCTGACGCCCTGTTTATTTCCAAGAATGCCTCTGGGACCTATATGGGTATTTGTATTTATGCGAGCAAGTTTGTGATGTTTGGGCATTTGGTATTGAATTTTTTGGGGCAAGCCTCAGTTTGCTTTCTGTGAAAAGGGTGTTGCGGCAGAAAAATGGCTTCAAAAAGTGCTTTTAGGTTTCGGAACTCTGGAACCCCCTCTGCCTTGTGCAATCGGTTCTTGGGCAAGTAGCTTTCCTTTTATCCACACCACTTTGTCTTCTGGGAAATGGGTATTTTCTGTCTAGCCATGGCCACCATGACGGCCACTTTGTGAATTTATTTATTTATGAATGGGCAAGCCCTGCCATGGCAGCCATTTTTTTGAGAGTGACCACGACATGCTCTCAAAATCCTAATGTGCCCACTGGCCTAGAAAAGTCCACCTCTCTGAAACCCCTTTCAGCAGTCTCAGAAATGTTTGACCATCTCCAGTCTGAAATGTTCTAGAATGCCAGCTGAGACTGGGCCTGGCAACGGGTTTAATGTATTTCTCTTAAGCCAGCTGCTGAGTGCAATCATATTTTGCTACGTTTAGCCGGGACATTCAAATCCAACAGCAGTTTTCTTTAGCAGGACTGAATATATTGAACGCTATAATCCGTCAAAGGTTTCAGTTTAGTTTGTTGTAATCTGGCAGAGCTTTATCGAGTGGGATTTTTACAGCTGGAGAGAGAGAGAGAGAGAGAGAGAGAGAGAGAGAGAGAGAGAGAGAGACTAACAACAGAGTAATTTAAAAATATATTTAGTGCTAAATGTTCTGGCTTCTGGCTTCATCAGTTAAATAAAGACCAAGATATATAATCTGTGGAAGTACCTTATGCTCATGGCAGCTAGAACGTTTTAAAAGCCAAAATGACACTAAAAGAAATTGCCAATTAAAAATAACTTATGGGAGGCCAGAAAATGGCAGCTGAAAAGAAAATGACGATCATCCATTTGGAAAGGCCTGATCAAATTCTACTCATTTTGCCACCTTTGATAAATGGGTTATTACTCTTAATCAGTTGGGTAGTGCCCTTTTTTTGCAGCAAGGGTGTTGCAATCATAATTCACCATCCAACAACCCAGCTTGAGTAGATCACTGGTTCGGCCCTTAATTCCTATTATATCCCTGTATATGACTGCAACTGTTCCAAAATCCTCAACTGCAGCAGCACCCCTTGAACAGAGGAAAGTCACCCTTTTGCTCTTGCTGCCCTTTGCCGGCAGCAATCTCCCAAAATACTCCATAGTTCTGTCTCTTTCTCTTCCCTCAAATCATTCCTCAAAAACATGCCTTTTCCATGAAGTCTTTGGCTCCACCTCTCGGGCCACACCCTCAATTGAAACTAAGAGCATTCTATATGAGCGATTTATTGCATGCTCGAGATTGACCACTCACGGAAGTTTGCGGGTCCTTTACACAACATCGTCAACCTCCAGGATGTATCCTGCTTCGAAAAAGATTGGGGATAAACTGGAATAAACCTTAATGGCATAAAATTGGCACTGTGTAAAGCTGGCATTGTACTATAATTCCACCACTAGATGGTGCTGTTTCATTGAAGTTAATAGAACATTGCCGAGAGGGGAAGTTTTCAATTCCAAATCACATTTTTTTGTGATCTAAAGGAGCCCAAAAAGATTCTGGAAGAAGAAAGCCCAGTAAGGCTGTGGGGAGTTACTTAATGTAGAGATACCCTAAACCTTAATATGTGCCACTGTATTCATTTACATTCAGTCACCCCTTTCCTCACATCACCTTGCCTCCTCCATTGTTAAAAGTTAAATTGTAAGCTCCTTGGGGCAGATAATTTTGACTGACATTACCCTCTAAATATAATATTAGATGCTACTAAGCATTCATCCCACACAGGGCACTGAGGAGGAGAGAGCAGCTTGCCCATTGGATTTACACCGGAGGAGTGATTTGGGACCCTGTGCACCATTCCAGGGCTTAGGCCTGAGGTAGAAGAAGTCCTGAGCAAAGAATACTACTTCCTTGTAGCCATGAGTGTCCTTCTCCGATTTATTTATTTATTTATTGCATTTCTATACCACCCAATAGCTGAAGCTCTCTGAGCAATTCACAAAAATTAAAACCGTCAAACATGAATCAAAGTATAAAACAAACAACAGTATAAAACAAACAGTATAAAAGCACAATATAAAAACACAATATAAAATCACAACTAGGGTAAAACCAAGCAGCAATACAGAGATTTATGCAAATTTAAAATACAGATTTAAAACAAAGTTAAAAGATTAAGCTAATAAACTGTTAAAATACTGTGAGAAAAAGAAGGTCTTCACCTGGCGCCTAAAGGAATATAAGGTAGAAGCCAGGTGGACCTCTCGGGGGAGCTCATTCCACAGCTAGGGTGCCACAGCAGAGAAGGCCCTCCTCCTGGTAGCCACCTGCCTCACTTCCTTTGGCAGGGGCTCAGGGAGAAGGACCCCTGAAGGTGATCTTAGGGTCCAGGCAGGTGCATATTATGACGACTGAGTTCCAGGCCTATGATGGACTCATTGCAAAATATTCATTTTTCTTCCTTTAATAAATATTGCATATTCAAATATGTCTTTGGACCATGAAGTGTGAAATGGGGAGGCATCTCTATGAAATGAGCAGTTGTTTATTCTAAGTTGTAAAAGGAGGCCTTGAGGCACTCTCAGCCTTGTTCATTTCCTCTCTGGGTCTATCTGGATTCCTCACCCCATCTTTGCTCCTCAGCTCAAGAACCGTGGCTACGACCTTTCCCCTTTGATCACTGACGTGCGCTGGGATGGCTGCTATCATGTTTCATGTACACACTTTACTGAGTTGTTCTTTCTCAGGCTGACCAAAGACACTGAGGAGCAGCCTGAATAGACATGTATTCAGTTTTACACTGAAACGGGCTGGCATTGCATTAGGGAGGGGCAGCCTTGCAAGTGAACTGGGGATGACTACCTTGTGGAAAAAACCTTCCGTTAAAGAGGACAGTGAGAAGCAGAACAGTAACATGATGATGCTCAGTTTAGAACATAAGAGAAGAGCCCTGCTGGATCAGACCAAGGCTCCATCTACTCCAGGATTCTGTTCATGCAGTGGCTGATCAGCTATATATGGGAGATCCCCAAGCAGGACACGAGTGCAGCAGCACCCTCCTGCCCATGTCCCCCAGCAACTGGTGCATATGGACATACTGCCTCTGATACTGGAGGTAGCATAGAGGCATCAGGACTAGTAGCCATTGATAGCCTTCTCCTCTAAGAATTTGTCTAACTCCCTTTTAAAGCCATCTAAATGGGTGCCGTCATGCTCTGTTTGATCATGCTCTGTTTGATCATGCTCTGTGTTAAGAAGTCCTTCCTTTTATCTGCCCTGAATCACCGGATTTTCTGCACCCAGAAGGGGTTTTGGCTAGCTGTCTTACAAGACCCCCTGACAACTCCAATGCCTCTGTAAACTCTACGCCTGCTTAGATGCAGTTAAACTGGGCTATTGGGAAACAGCTCGCTATGCCTGGAGCTGCTAATGCTTTGAGAAACAGCAGCATTCACAGCAAGCGCCTTCCTTTGTTACGCACAGAGCATCTGCCCAACTGGAGAGACTAGAGCGGGAATATAACTATGCAGCTTTAAGGTGAGGCCAGAGATTAAGGGCAGCATTCCCTTTTTAATCTGATCAGGAGAGATCAAGATGGATTTAGCCTCTGTATGGGGTCGCTGCAGCACACCCAGGTTGCAAGTGTTTTTGTGTCGTCCCAGGGAAGGAGGCTGAACAAATGGCAGGGCCGGGAATAGTGACTAGGGCTGTGACCAGATCCGGATCCCGAATCTGGAGCAGATCTGGCTGATTTGGACCTCAGGATCCCAGATCCGAATCATATCGGGCCGGATCGGATCTGGTCACAGCACTCCCTCCCACTCTCCCCGCTCTCTCCCTTCCTCTCCCCATCTGTATCAGACTGGGGGTCTGTTCACAGCCCTAATAGTGACAGGCCTATGGATAACAAGTTAGATCATTCAAAGATAATTCCTGGATACAAGAGGCACTGGATCGGAGAGCACCACAGAGTAGGGGATGCAAAATGTTTCCAGATTCTAGTTGATCATGAAAAGCAATTGAAAATCCGTCTCCCTAGGATTTCTGCCCCCCCCCCCCCCCGGCCTGGAGCCTTCTAGTTGTGTTGGATTCCAGCTCCCAGAGCCTACAGCCTGCATCCCTGGTGGGCACCAGGTTGGGGAAGGCTGGTCTCAAAGCAAACCTAAACCACAAACCAAATCCCCCTCATTTTGGTTGCTACTTTGAAATCCTGACATGAAAGGCTTTATAGAAAGACCAAGAGAGAAAGGGATCAGCCATCACCCCAGAGAAGAGATGCTCTTCTGGTGGGGAAAAAATAGCACTTATGCTGCCTCTGAAAGGATCCTTTGCGTTATTCATTACAATTTACGCCTTTGATGTCGGGGGGGGGGGGGGAAGGGGAGCCTCAAAAAAATGTTGGCAGAAAAACATTGTTAGAACATAGACTGTATCTCTGTTTGGAGATGAGAACACTTGGATCTGCCCTCGCTGTTTTACATGTTTGTTAAAAAAAAATTAAGATGAGGTGTTTAAGTTAACTGCAGCTAGGAATGTATGAGAAATTCGTTTTCGTTCATTTTGGGATTTACCCAATTTGCACCTTCCGGACCGAACTCGGACGCAATCTGCGGTTGAAGTCAGTACGTTTCTGAGCCTGCAGTGTGATTCAGGGACCAAACAATGTGTTTTGACAGCATTCACACACTTGAGAAATGTGCATGAAAACTGTGTACTTTTGAGAAATGCGCACAAATCCACTTCCATCAATGGAAGGAGAACGTGTATATTTCAAAGCTGCGTGCAATTGAGGTATACATTTGCAAAAACGCACGGGACAAGACGTGTGGATTTTCAAGCAGAAAGAAAAGGCGGAGCTCTCAATCTGATCCAAATTTGAGTTGGCTACGACCTTCGAGATGGAATTCGGGGAACTTCAGCGAACTGGGGTTTTGCAGATTCGCGCACCCCTAACGGCAGCATGCTGACCTGTCTGCTCTGCTAAGGCAAGCGTACAGTATTGGGTTAGATCCAGATAGGCGGGTTCAGATTTTCAATGCTATTCGAATATAAGAAGCTGCCTTATACCAGGTCATCCATTGGTCCATATAGCCCGGTATTGTCTAGTCGGACCACCAGCAGCAGCAAAAGAAAAAAAAAAGGCAAAAAATGAGACTTTCTCACCACTTGATACCGGAGATGCCAGCAACTGAACCCAGGATTGACATGCAAATCATGTACTCTGCCCTTTCCTAAACTATGGTGCTCTCCTCTCCCCTTTAAAGTTGCTCCTGATGCCAACTCTTGAAATTAAAACAAAAAGCACAATGGGAACATAGAGTAATGCTAGGGCATTGTGGGCAAGCGTGTGCACTGGAAGGTCCCTTGTTGAAATTTTGTCTCAGCCCCAAGGATTTTGGTGGCCTGAGACAAGCCCTTGTCTCTCATCCTCAGTTCTGTGATCTGTAAAATGGGGGCAATAGCACTGCCCCACCTTACAAAGCAGTTCTTATCCTGCTTCATTAAAGTTACTCCCTTTCAAGAAGCCAGGTCAAAGTAGGCCAAGTTACAGTACCTCAGGGCAGAGTCCATTAGCCTGAGGTAAATCAACATGTGACAAGGCAGGTCCAAGATAGTTTGGCATGATCACAACAGGTTCAAATGAGCAGCAATCAGGACCCTGGATAGTTCCAGTGTGCTCTACTAGCTGAGCTGCAAAATGATGTTGTCTCAGCAAAGAGCTGGAGTCCTCCAATGTCTTCAAAGGGCAGGCTGGGCTGGACCATCAAGTAGCTCTACCCCTTTGGGAGACTTGTTTGCAGTCCTTAAATGGGCCATGGCTGGCTCTGTAGCGTCATGCTCCTGCGTGGCTCTGGAGCAGAAGGGGCCACAGAGGATTCATCCAAGCAGTCTGGGGGGTGATCCATGTCCTCAACTTGGGAGGGGAGGGCCAAGGGGTCCCCCACCTGAGTAGCATGGTCTATGATTCATCTCCATCTAAATCCTCCTCAGAGCAATGCTGGGATGCAAATAGTTGTAAGGTTTGCCATGATCATGTATTTGAATCATTTTGGACAAAAAGAAAGGGCAATTTAAATGTTGAGTGTTGTTGTGTAACCTTGCGGCCTATTCCACCAGCTCAGCCACGACGCAGGTCCTTTCTTGAGAGCTGGCAGTAGCCAGGTTTGTGAAAAGAGAAGAAATTGTTGTTGTCCAAGAGGGATAAAAATAGGGCAAGAAAATACGAAGTGGGAGTTAGATACACCCTTTTGGGGAGTCAAAATGAAGATTTAGCTAAGACAACTTTAAACCACTGGATGGTTAAAAAGAGATCTTAGCTGATTTTTAAAAAATTGTGATTTGGAAAAAGTATATAAGTGTTTTAAAGTTAAGAATGCTTAAGACCTGCGGCTCCCTGGAACACAGTGTGAAAATTGAATAGTGTAATACCTTTATTTGGCCAACTGAAAGATCTCGACAGCTTGCATGTTTTTGTGATCTCCTGATCTCTTCATTAATCAAGATGTAAGAAAAACCTGGTTTCGTTAGCCCTGCCTAATGAAGAGATCTGGAGATCTCGAAAGCTTGCACATTTTTTGTGATCTTTGAACTGGCCTAATAAAGGCACTAATATGGATATTGTCTTTTCCCCTCCTATGGCCAACATGGCTGCCTCTGCTTTTAGTTTGAAAACTGTGACTTAACTGCCAGATCCTATTTCCTGAAACTTTTATGCAGCAGATTTCCTCTTGCAGAAAACTCAGTGTACAAAATCACGACACAGGAGATGTTGCCAGTCTATTTAATTTTCTCTCTCTCGCTTGCTTTTTCCTCTTCCCTCCCAAACTTCTTCTCCTTGTGTGTCATGACTTTTTTAGATTGTAAGCCTGAGGGCAGGGACTGTCTTCTTTGCTAAATTCTTTTCCATCTTCACTGGCTGCCAGTCCAGGTCCAGGCCCGATTCAAAGTGTTGGTATTAACATTCAAAGCCCTAAACGGCTTGGGGCCAGGTTATCTGAAGGAACGCCTCCTCCCATATGTACCTGCCCGGACCCTAAGCTCATCCTCAGGGGTCCTTCTCCATGAGTCCCTGCCAAAGGAAGTGAGGCAGGTGGCTACCAGGAGGAGGGCCTTCTCTGCTGTGGCACCCCGGCTGGGGAATGAGCTCCCTAGAGAGGTTTGTCTGGCCCCTACATTATACTCTTTTAGATGCCAGGTGAAGACCTTTTTATTTTTTCAATACTTGAACAGTTCATCAGTTTAATTTTTAATTTGCTGTTTTAAATTTGCTGTTTTAAATTTGTATTAATTTCTGCATCGCTGCTCAGTTTTATCCTGATTGTGCTCTTATACTGTATTTTATACTATGTTTTTATACTGTTGTTGTTTTATATTTTGAACTGTTACCACAATTTTAATTTTTGTAAACCGCCCAGAGAGCTTCGGCTATTGGGCGGCATAGAAATGCAATAAATAAATAAACGACTGTGAGCCACTCCGAGAGCCTATTTTGGCTCAGGAGCAGGGTAAACACACGATAAATAAATAAATACATGTTAGAGGTGCCCTGGAAATCAATGTGATTGAGCCCGACATGTTTGGAGTCCACAATTCTTCGGTGGGGTGGATGGGAGCATAGGCGTTCGCAGCTCATTTCATTAGGGTGTGCACCTTGAAGGCCCTGATTGGAGGGGAAGAGGGGAAAGCGCACTTTCCAGGGCCTCCGGAAAGTGTGTAGTTCCCCCAGGGATGCTAATGGCGGCTTTCCGGAGGCTTTCCCGTCCTTTTAAAAGTTCTGATTCAAGCGGGGGAGGGGGAGGAAAGCAGAGGTGCCCTGGGAAATTAGGGTGTGCCTGGGCACACCCAGCACAAGCTTCCCCTCCGGACTGTCCCAGAGTCCCTTCCAGGGCCCCATTTGAGGCCTCCTCTCCTATTATTCCTAAACTGCTGCCCCCCTCCTTCCTTGCCCTCCCAGTGGGACTGAAAACACGGGCTTTCACGGCGAGGCCTCTAGGAACGCAAGCCGCAGGAATGGTTTTCTAGCACGTGCTGCCGGGGCCCAGTGCGGAGCTCTCCGCACAGGCCTCCCATTCCCTCCGTAGTGGTGAGACGTGCCCCCTTGAAGCCCCCTCCCCTTGAGCAGAACCGGAGGCTGCCGGTGATGGGGAGGAGGGCTTTCCGAGGCTGGTGCGCTTCTCCGGCGGGCTGCTTTAGAAAAGGGAGAGAGAGAGAGAGAGAGAGAGAGACAAAAGCAGGCGCGGCGGAGGGGAAAAGGGGGGGGATGCTGTGGGTTTGGTTGCTATGGGAACCAGCAGCCGTAGGCTGGCAGGCTGCCTGACACGGAGAAGGAAGAATAGTTCAAAGGTAAACTTGGCACAGGGATGGTGCCTTTTGTGAAGGATGTTTCCACAAGGACAAAGGAGGTTGGCAGCAGCCCCTGAGTGCCACTTCTGCATCTCTTCCCCGAGCAGCCCAGGCAGGGCCTGTGAGGAGCACCGCGGCCGCGAGGGAGCACCTCCACACAAGGAGGCGCCAGCATCAGCAGCATCAACAGCAGCGCAAGCAACAACTGGCACCACTTGGATTTTGTAGGCTGGCAGACAGGAGGGAAGGGAAGGGGAAACACCTGTCCCCGTATCGGGGCCGAATCCGTCATCGCCCATCCATTTCCCACACAATGATGTTTGAAGATATGGTGAGTACATGCGGCGCACAGGTGTCCCACTCACCGTCCCATGTTTGAAAGGTGGACAGGGAGGCAGTCCTCTCTTTGGAGGGCTGCCTGGTCCAAGTCCAGAGGAAAGATGAAGAACTGCAAGGAGGGAGAGCAGAAAAGGGGGCTGGAAGTGGCCCATCTACGCTTTGCGCGCGGACAGGAGACGGAGCAGGCGCACACAGGGCCACCTGGGCACCGCCTTCCCGCTGAGATGAGGGAGCGACATTTTCTAAATTCATACGACTATGAATGAATATATGCAAAATCGATGCAAATCAGCGGACCCTTTCCATAGGCCAGTTTCGGTTGACGGTTTCTGCTCTCATATCCTTGTGTGTTTGTGTTACTTGTAGCTGCACTGCATCATGGGTTTTGTAGTGTTAAAGCTGTGTGAGAAATGTGTTTCTAGCACAAGTGTATTTCACTAGTGAGTAGGGTGACCCTATGGAAAGGAGGACAGGGCTGCTGTGTCTTTAACAGTTGTACAGAAACGGGAATTTCAGCAGGTGTCATCTGTAGGCATGCAGCACCTGGTGAAACTCTCTCTTCATCACAACAGTTAAAGCTGCAGGAGCCCTGCCCTCTTTCGTATCTGGACAAGAGGGCAGGGCTCCTAACTGAAGTGGGGGCGGCGAGGGGGGATTAAAATGAGCCCACTGAGCATACATATACAGTTAAATTAAAACATATACAGTTAAAAGCTATAAATAAGAGCTGTACAAAAGTTTAAAAATAAATTAAATAGGTTTCAATATTAAAACATTTCAACGTTTAAAATACATATTAAAATTAAAAATTAAAAGTCTTAAAGCATAGATGGCGGTCCACGTTATTCCCCAAAGGCCTGCCGGAATATGAAGGTTTTGTGTGCCTCCAGAAACACACCAAGGAGGGAACCAGTCTAGCTTCCCTGGGAAGGGAGTTCCAGAGCACTGGAGCAGCCACCGAGAAGGCCTGTGAAGTGTGAGTTTTTGGAGTTGTTGCGGTCTTTAGGTTTCAGCTCTCTCCTGCGGGGTCTCTGAAAGGTACATTACTGAGTGGAGATTAGATTCTTTTTGACTCTAGTGCACTTGCATATCAATGCATGCGCAAGGAACACTTCTAAAGGCAGCCATATGGTGCCATCTTAAACACTGCAGATGTTGAGAACTATTTTGAATGGTGTTAGCACATAGTCAGAATATTCTGTTTTACAAATGTGTCTTTATCGAAAAGAACAAACACCATCTCAGCTTTTAAATTGGTGGAGGGGAGGGTACCTATTTACTTCCAGCGCAAAGGAATGAATAAGACGGCACACAAACGGCAGAGTAGAACCTTCGGCGATGAGTAATCGGGTGGCAGCAATCTTTGATTTGAGAATATGGGTGTTACAAAAATGCACAATGTTGGAGGGCGTCACCTGAGCAGTACAGTTCTCTTCTGGGGATGGGAGGCTCAGATCTTGACTTGCGGGTAGGGGTTATTGAGCCATTCTGCAGAATGCATGGATTTATTTCTTCAAGTAAACTGAACCTTCTCGTGTACTCAGCATAGGTGTGCATGAGGGGTGTGCCGGGCGTGCCCAGGCACACCCTAACGTCTCAAGCAATACGCACCAAATTGAGGGGGGGCATTGAGTAGGGATCCAGAGGGGATCTAGAAGCAGTGGGGATGGTCCTCCCGCTGCCCGGCAGCAGGAATAAAAAGGGTTTGTTTTGCTGGGAGCCTCTCCGCCGGGAGCAGCGCTTCAGAGAGGCCTGAAGGAGGGACCCCGAAGGCTAATATCACCTTGTGAGCCCCAACAATGCTGGGGCTTGAGGATCGTCTCCTCATTCCCCACCCCCTCACCTGCAACGGCCCTCCCGCGGTCAGGCAAGTCAGGAGTAGGGCCTCCGTGTCTACAGTTTTTAATAAACGAATGAATAAAAATAATGTACCTTATGACCGAGTAGTCAATAGATGTTTGCCTTTTTTTAAAAAAAATATCCCCCGGTGCCCACCCTTATGAAATGAGCTGTGCACGCCTATGGTGCTCAGTGATCACATGTGCCCAAAAGACGGCACTGAATTGTGACCATTATCACACAGCTAAAGCAGTTCAAAAGCTGTCAGGCTATATATATATATATATATATATTTCCGAAAACCGGGAAGTGTACAAATGAGACATCAGAACTGGGTAGGGAAAGAGAGACGAAAATAGTATCTCTGAAAATGTAACACCTTCCAAACTGTCAGGATCGAGATTTTCATGTGAAAAAGAAAAAAACAAAACAAGGGAGGGCTTTGAAATTCAGGAAACATTTCTCCCTCTTTTCAAATCACAAACAGCACAGCGTTTCATCTCTCCAGCTGGTTAGACATCTGGACTTGAATCGGCAGTTAATTCCCGTAAACCAAGTAGCGCTGGAGTTCAAGCGCGCCAGGCAGGTGTCTCCTCCGTTCCCATTCCCAGCCGGTTGGTTTGTTGTGGATGGTCCGTTGTGATTATTCTAGCACTTGGGTGGGATCAGGGAGTGGACATCAGGGCATGTTGAGACTTGTGTGGCGCCCAGAAATCCCTGCTGACTTGGGTGGCCGTGTCCCCAATTATTTCTGTATTTATTTTTCATTGTAATTTAACTTTTTTTTTTTTTTTTTAAAAGGGTGTTCCTGTAGCAGATTACACGCAGTCAGCCGAACAAGAGTGTTGTCTTAACACAGGACATTTTCTGCAGGGTGGCTGGTTAACCATGCAGCGCGCATCTTTTCCTCGAACGAGCTACTTTGAGAATCTGTGGTTTGTTGTAGGATTGTTCAGGGTGTTTAACAAGCCACGCTGCATGGTTAACCAGCCACCCTGCAGAAGTTACCCTGGGTTCAGACAACACGCCAACCCACGATTCAACAAACACCCACAGCTCAACATGAACCCACACTCAGGCCAGATCTGCACCTTAGATCAAATCATTATGAATGTGGTGTAAAAAGTAGGAAACAACACTTTGGAAGCGGTATATGGAATGTGGATTGTGCCCCAACAGTTATGAGTGCGCTTCAATACCGCTATAAAGCAGTAGTGTAGGAGCGTCATCAGACGAGTGTTTTATCGCACTCTTGCTACTGCCCACTTACAGATGTTCACACGTCCTTTAGACGATGTCCGCCTCCCGCTCCATCCGCTCATTTCTCCGTCACAAAATAGAGACCTTTTAGTCCGACTTAAAAAAAAAAATGTAATGTGCCGCCATTTTCTGCTGTGTGCAGGAAAAGTGTCGCGATATAAATGGGCCCTGAATGAGCCACATGGTTGTTGCTGCTTCCTCTTTTTCTCCCTGTGTAAAGAGACTGTCGCTATTGTGGGACAGCAGCAGGAGGCCACAGCGATGGTAGGGAAATGCGAAAATCCACTCATCTGATGACACTCTAGACCTAGCCTCAATCACTGAAGGCACCATCACACCAGCGATTGAGTGCACTCTTGCCATGCGTGGGTGTGTGGATTGGCAGCACGGCGTCACATGATGCCGTGCCAGTCCTGCTGACACCCCGCCTCTTCCCCAGCCTTTCCTAGAATGCTAAAAGTCTGGATTATTTCCCCTAAACGCATTAAATGCACCCTAAGCCTCAGTGTAATTTTAAAGGAACAGGGGCTTGAATGGATTGCATCAGGTCCTGGCAGGGGAAAGCGATCTCTCCCAGCAGCCGGCTCCAAGCCCCAGTATAAAACCCAAACCTTGCATCCCAAGCTCGAAAGCCTTTTTTAAAACCATACGACGCCCAAATCTCTGCAAAGACAGGATTGTACTCCCCCAATGGCCCCAAAGAGCCAGATTAAAGGGTCCTTCCATTTTTGCCCTGGAGAAAGGCGGTCTGGTTGAAGGGCTCATCTGCCAGGCCTGACTGGTTGGAGAAAGAGAAGGGGAGGGGCAGAGGGGAGTGGACTGGAGCTGAAGAGCTAAGGAGCCAAGGAGCGAAAGAGCAGCTCTTCAGGTGAAAAGGGATCATAAGCTTGATGCGATTCTGCCTCAGAGGCAAAAAAAACCCACGGAGGCAAACCAGGGGGGGATTAGGTGTGATGGAGGTCTGAGCGTGGGTTAGTGTGTTGACCGAACAGCCCCAAAGTTTGCCACAACTATGCTCCGCCATTTTAAACATGCCCTAATGCAATACCCGACATGACATCAACACATTGGGAATTGCATTGGGGGTGGGGGTAAAATGGCAGCTGACTGTTCAAAATCTAGGGCTCCAGAGCTAAGCTCCCGAGTGAGAATTGCGTTCCAGAGTAGGGTGCGGATGCTGGCGGTGGGAGGTGGGACATACTCATTTTACAGCTCAGCCCTAAACTTATTCAGTCATAATTAAGTCCTGCTGTGTTCAGTGGGACTTGCTTTTAAGGTACAAATATAATTAACTCCCGGGGCTACGATTCTTAAACATATTTACTAGTGGGGAGCCCCTATAGAACTCTATAAGACTTACTTTCAAGTGAACATTTATTTTATTGTATTTATTGGCAATTTTTCAAAAACTCTCCCCAAGGCAGCTCAAGCACAAAATTAAAACATAAACACAATTAACCCCCCCCAACTAATTTAAGCTTATGAAAGTAAAATACGCATAAGGTTGTCCTGCTCAGCTCTTTGTGGGATTGTGGCCAATTAATTTCTGGTGGAAAGGGAGCTTCTGCAGGCAGCAAAGAGCAACGGTATAGCAATAGTTAACGTACAGATGAGTTATCTTGTAGAAATAGAAGCCACGGTCTTGTGATTCAGTTTGTCATTCCCGTTCGAAAAACTGAATTACTTTGCAGGGTAATAAGGCCTTTAATGGCCATTTGGCATTAGGGACCTGTTTGCATGCTAACTAGGCCACCAGTTTAAACCATCACAATCTTAGAGAAGAGCCAAACCAATTCAAAGTACAGAGCACTGTTATAAGAATAGGGACAGGCACTGGCTCCCATTCATTTCTGTGGGGAAGACAGCACCCCTGTGGGTCATGTCCCATGTTCATAAGTGGGGCAAGACCACCATTTCAATTTCTAGCCCGCTTGCATTGGCTGCCTGTACGTTTCTGAGCCCAATTCAAGGAGCTGTTTTTAACTATATGCCCCTCGCAGTGTGAGCCCCCTGTTCCTTACCTGGACCTGCCGTGAGCATCTGCAGCCATCCGGGCCTCTTCAAAGGAGTTGTCATTTGGCGACTCCCTTGAAGAGATGCAGATGGCCGTGGGCTCTCATGATGGGTCCAGGTAAGAAGCAGGGGGCTCGTCCAGCGATTGGTCTGGACCGGTCCAAAGTGCCCCGAAGCCCTTTGGATCCAGCCTGACTCAGCCCAAGTTGGCCCAGAGCTGATCCACTTTGTTTCTGGCCAAATTTGATCTGAACTGGCCCACTTCAGCTTGGAATTCGGATCTGGGGCCGAAGCACTGTACAGGCCGAGTTTTAAACCTGCCCTCTCAGTCTGCTGGGATGGGATCACTAGATAGTGGGGAGGTTTAAAAGCCCCCACTGCCCCCCCCCCAGTGATCCCTGTTTCCCCTGCAGCCTTGGCTCTTGGTAGCAGGGGTACAGTCGCCCCAACAGTACCGGTATTGCTTGGGCTGGGGAGATTAAAGCCTCTCCTACCCACCCCCATTGATCCCTCCCAAGACGGCTGTTCCCTCACTGCAGGAGAGAAACAGTGGAGAGAAACAGTGAACCCAGCTGCATTGGGAATGCTTTTGGGAAGGGGGGGGCGAAAGCATCTTCCCCCAACCCTAGCAACCCCAATTGGGATTGCTGTTCAGGCACTGCTAATAGCCCTGGAATGGCAGTGTTTTTCCTAGGTGATCAGCTGGGCAGTGGGAGAAAATGGTTGGGGCTCGTGGGCCGCACGAAGAATAGCAGAGGGCCTCTTAGGGCCCGCAGGTTGACCACCCCTGCTCCACTGGGACATAGTAGTATTGCTGTTGTTTAGAAGCTCTTCTAGAGACTGTTTAAAGTGAAATGAGTGCTTGGACGAGAGAGGCTGAGATCCCCTTCACTATGGCTGCCTCTACACAAGAGGTTTAAAGCTCTTTTGAGTCTCATTAAAAATGTTACCTCTACATGAGCGGAGCGCAAATCGGGAGTTGAGGCGTGTTATCTATCCGATTATGTGCATTATCGAATGCGCGTTAAATAGCGAGTTTTATTTTGCTGCGGCGGTTAAAGCGCATTTTGACCTTGTGAACAAGCTATTCTCCGCATTAACTACTTCTAAAGCGCATTTCAAACAACCGGTAAGGCCACCAGTTGTGTGCTCAATTACCTCCTGCGTACAGTCATTTAACTATAAAGCGCTTCCGAGAAGATGTGCATAATCGGAGAACCAGGCGTCAAACCGAATTCTTGTAGAGGGTAGCTCTCTTTATTCAGTGTCTGAATAAAAGCCTTCTGCTGCTGCTGCTCAGACATGGGTCAGGAAGGGATTCATTCTTCGCAGAGATTCCCATCAGTGCCCTGCGCCACCAGCAAAGACCAAGCAGCTGCTTCCAACTGATGGGGAATGAGGCTGAGGAAGCTGCACCGCAATTAGAATCCAGTCCCAGAGTTCAAATCAACGTGATAAGGCTGCCAGTTATGAATTGGCTATTCATACGTTTTCCCTTCATTACCATCGTCTGAAAGTGAGGAGCTGTCTGCTCCTGTTTCGAGGGAGAACCTTCCCTAGGAGAAAAGTTGAATGCATTTGGGAGTTTGTGGGGGTGTGGCAGGAGGGGCCCCTGGTTGAGAAAAAAAAAAGATGGCTTACAGGAGACATGTAATGGTAATGATACAATTATGAGTGTTGAGGAGAAAGTGGATAGGGAGATATTTCTGTTCCTCCCTATTCTCGTACAGGAATAGAATTCGAGGTTAAACTGATGAGCAGTAGGTTCAGTTCCAAGGGAGCGCGACTTCATACAAGCCATAATGAGCTGTTGGAACTCACTGCCACAAGATGTGCTGACAGCCACTGGCTTGGCTTTTTGCATTTCTAAAGCACCTTGGAGCAGGATGGGCGACCTGCTGGCTTCTCTTTCAGCCCCTCCCTGCCCATCTTTCTCAGGGAAAATATCTTATCTCCCTGTCTGGATCTAACCCAGTGCATTTCAGGGCCATATGGAGCTGATGGCTGAGAGATTCAGGATGGATAAAAGGAAGGACATCTTCCTCACAGCGCATAAACTCTGGAATTCACGACCACAAGATATGGTGATGGCCACCAATTTGGATGGCTTTAAAAGGGGGTTGCATAAATTCCTGGAGAAGGCGAGGACTTGGCAGGTGCCTGATGGAGCCTGACACTGGTTGGTCCATTGATCCCTATTGTCAAGGTCAAAGATCCACTTTGGTTGTAAGGCAATCCTGTTTTATTGAGCGTAATGCAGCTGTGGAGAGGTCCTTACAGACAAAGAACTTCTCAGCTGGCCTTGTGAAAAGCAGGTATATTTGTACATTTTAGCATCTGAACTAATTAGCAGTTGGTAGAATTCTGAAGCAAAGCAAAGACGGATCAAAGAAAACTTCTTCATTATACCTTATCAACAGGTGGCCCATAACTCTTCTACCAATGTCAGATTGACCTGGCTGGTCAGGGTCTTGACAGTTAGAAGTTCCAATTAAGCAGTTTCAGCATTCCAGCACATTCAGGCGCATGCATCATTCCAATCCCATCAAGCAGTTCACTTGCAAGAACCAAACTACAGACAGAGACCTACATACAGAGCAGTTATATGACGGCTTGTGGCCTTGCTTTCTCACTCTCAATGACTACTAGCCTTGAGGGCTATATGCTACCTCTGGTATCAGAGGCAGTAAGCCTATATATACCAGTTCCTGGGGAACAGGGGCTGAATGGCACTGTCGCATTCATGTCCTGCCTGTGGGTTTCCCGTGTGCAGCTGGTGGGTTACTACGTGACCAGAATGCTGGACGAGACGAACCATTGGTCTGATCCAACAGGGCTCTTGCAATGTAATGTATTTATTTATATCCCACACTTTTTTCCCTCCAAAAGGAACACAAACCAGCTTATATAATCCTCTTTCTCTCTGTTTTATCTGTTCAACGACCCTGTGACGTTCTTATAACAGGAAGTTTAATTCTTTCTCTCCCAGTCGTGGTCCTGAGAAAAATTACCTGTTGGAAGATGCTATAGTATTTGCATTTCAAGGGAAGCTCCATTTGGCCCCAATAGGAGCGAAATGCACCTTCTGAGAGTCAACGGTTTTTTGGGGGGGGGGCAATTTGACAGGAAGAAAAAAAAGAGTTCAGTTTCCCCCCTCCCCCCACCCCGTCAGCTGCTCTCACCTCCCCATAAGGTTGCTATTTACCTAACGACACCACACACGCTTAGCCCGTTGATGTTGGGGCATACCTAGTTCTCAGGGCTGGCAGTAAGACACAGGGCTTCAGCTTTGCTGCTGGGATGGCAGAAGGGGTGGGCTCTTTTCTCCTTGGCTGGGCGAGAGCTTTCGCCATCCCCTGCAGCCCATAATAACCATCAAGCTCTGCCCCTGAGGCACCAGGCACAGCCAGCTGGCGCCACCCTCTGCACAGCTAGGCTCTGCCCCCAATCTGCCATATTGCTGCACCAAATAGGGTGACCATGTGGAAAGGAGGACAGGGCTCCTGTGTTTTTAACAGTTGCATTGAAAAGGGGATTCTATCAAGTGTCATTTGTATGCATGCAGCACCTGGTGAAATTCCCTCTTCATCACAACAGTTAAAGCTGCAGGAGCTATACTAGAGTGACCAGATATGAAAGAGGGCAGGGCTCCTGCAGCTTCAACTGTTGTGATGAAGAGGGGATTTCACCAGGTGCTGCATGCATCAAATGACACCTGCTGAAACTCCCTTTTCTATACAACTGTTAAAGATACAGGAGCCCCTGTCCTCCTTTTCATATGGTCACTCTACACCAACATGTCTCAGAAGGCTTTTCCCCCAGAAAAGGTCATAGAATCATAGAATAGTAAGAGTTGGAAGGGGCCTCTAAAGCCATCGAGTCCAACCCCCTGCTCAGTGCACGAATCCACCTTAAAGCATGCCTGACAGATGGCCGTTCAGCTGCCTCTTTTTCAAGATCTACTCCCCACAAAAAGGACAATTTTGTTGGATACTCATCCAATATTTCTTGGCCGTAAAGATAATCTTTCAACTAACAGGCACAACATTCGATATCTAAATATGAATATGTGTCTTTTCGGCAGGCCATAGGGAAATGAAGCTAACAGGGCACTCTGTGTGGGGGTGGGTGGGGGTTGCTCAGTTGTTCCTGTGGTATGTTTTATTTTATCTAGGCTTCCTACATCTAGAATCAGGTGCTGGATTCTTTTGTTTCCATCCCCTAAAATAATTGGACCTTTTCTTCCCCTCTGTCAAACGCTGGTAGATATGAAAATCATAACAGCAGCTAAGCTCAGAAACCACAAAGCTGAGCTGAAGCAAAGACGAGGGGCTAATAGGGACACATCCGTACTCGGAACAAAGGGACTTTCATGGCACTTCAGAACGTTACTCAATTTGACAAATTTGGTTTCCTCCATCTGAAATGAGTTTTAAAAAGGAACTGGCAGGGAAAACGACTGGAGCAGCCTTGAGGCATGTCATATAATTTGGCTGAGTATGAAATATGCGCTGGGTAGATTTCCCATCGCTAATGATGGTTTTCGCTGGGCTTAGACATGAATGATTGCTTGATTGAGGTGGGGCGGGGGGAGACCGAGCTATTTATGGGCTGTTTACTCAGTGCATATAAGGGCACATACTGGAGGGTCAGTGTATGTTAACAAGCAAAAGAATAAAATGTAACTGATATATGGTTCTTTGCTTTGGAGCCTCTTTATATCTATCTATTTACCTACTCAAAGCCAGCTTTGGATCATCTTTTAGAACACTCACTTTGATCTCAGAGATTAACAAGACGCAGAAAATATAAATTTGCAAAGAAATACTGCTGTTCTTGTTTTTTGCTTGTTTGGAATTTATCCCCCAAGTCACATAAACTCAGCAAAATAAAACTTGGATGGTAAATGTAGGGCTGCAGCCTATCTCTATAGCTCTTGTCTGCAAGCGATCCTGGCTTCAGGTCATCAAAAAGAGCCCTTGCTGAAGCGCTGTGAAATGTTTATGAATATTCTAGTTGCTCTGTTGTTGTTATTATTGTTTTAAATAACAAAAATAGTCAGCTCACAAAGCCTAGGAGAGAATGCCCTGTACCCAGAAAGGCACATTTGTAAACGAATGCAGTTCTCACCCGTTAATTAATAAATGAATTGATGTTATTTTATTTTTTTAAATTACTGTTGGATCAGCCAAGATTGTTTAGATCTCTGACCTCCACTCATGGGTGATGGTGGCCAAGTTTGCATGGCACCAAATGATTTAGTGTGGAGGTAGACGGTAGATCTAGATATGTCGGTAGAGCTCTGGGTGATCTGCAGTAGATAACAAGGATTTTTTGATACCCCATTGTTTAACAAACAAACAAACAAAGCTTCCCCCACTGATAGGAACAAAGCTTGGATTTTTGTGCAGAAGGGCTGTGCACTCCAATAGAGCTGCTATTCAAAACAAATACCTGGGCCCAGGAGTCTTTAAATCTTCCTGTGTGTCTTTTGCATCAGGTTCTGGTTGGGAGATCTGGGTTTCTAGCAAAGGGGGGGGGGAGATTTAGGGTGGTTAAAACAAATAGGGTTGTGACTATCTCCAAAAGAATTTCCCCCAAGTCAGGAAATGGCCTTCAAAATGACAAATGCAGTTCAGTGTAAGCAAGTGGAAAGTAATGCACGTTCAGGTAAAAAAAATAAATCCCAACTTCGATTATAAGCTGATGGGATATGAGCTAGCAATATCTGGACAAGAAAGAGATCTCGGGGTTGTGGTGGACAGTTTGATGAAAATGTTGACTGTGTGGCTGATGTTAAAAAAAAAAAAGGCAAATTCCACATTAGGGATCTTCAGGGAAGGGATTGAAAAAAATATCTGTCAGTATTGTAATGCCTCTATACAAATATAGGGTGCAACCACACGGGGATCCAGTGTGCAGTTTTGCTCCCCGTATCTTAAAAAGGAATCAGAGACTTGGGAAAGGTGCAGAAAAGGGCAACCAAAATGACCAGGAGGCTGGAACAACTCTCCTATGAGCTGCCCATGTTCCCCAGGAACTGGTATTAATGGGCATATTGCCTCCAATACTGGAGGTAGCGCATAGCCATCAGTATTAGTAGCCGCTGATGGCCTCCTGCCCTGGGGATTTGTCTAATCCCCTTTTAACGCCATCCAAATTAGTGGCCATTACCACATATTGTGGTGGCGAATTCCATAGCTTAACTACGTGCTGCATGAAGACGCCCGTCCTTGTATCTGCACTGAATCTCCCACCCCTCCGCTTCGAGTGGGGTGACCCTATGAAAAGGAGGACAGGGCTCCTGTATCTTTAACAGTTGTCTAGGACAGGGAATTTCAGCAGGTGTCATTTGTGTGCATGCAGCACCTGGTGAAATGCCCTCTTCATTACAGCAGTTAAAGCTGCAGGAGCCCTGCTCTCTTTTGTATCTGGTCACTCCTGCAGCTTTAACGGTTGCAATGAAGAGGGGATTTCACCAGGTGCTGCATGCCTACAAAAGGACACCTGCTGAAATCCCCCTTTCTCTACAACGGTTAAAGATACAGGAGCCCCGTTCTCCTTTACATAGGGTCACTCATGGGATGACCCCATTGGGTTCTAGTATTACGGGAGAGGGAGAAAAATGCCCCCCCTCTCTACACCAGGCCTAATTTTGCACCTCTTTCTCCTGCCTCCCTTTCCTCGCCTTTCTCTCCAAGCGGGCCCAGCCTTCCCTCCTAGGCCAGGCCCTGGACTCCAGGTTTTTTTTTTACATAAGCAAATTTCCCAACTGCACAAACGCCTTGTCAGACTCCCCCTGCCTGCCCCCTCCCAAGCCAAACACATTATTCCTCTTTCACCACTGCACATGATCAGAGTTCCAACTGCACATGATTTTTTCCCAACTACACATTTTGTGTCCAACTGCGCACTATCCTCCCCCGCCCCCGCTTGACTCGCCCTTTCCCCAGCTCCACCGCCCCCCACCTCTCTCTGGGCCTCGAATCGAGGCCCGGGAGCCCTGCAGGCGCTCCGCTCCGCTCCACCCCTGGAGTTCGAAGCACAAGAGCGGAGCCGGCCGGGGGCAGTTGGCAACCTCGGAGGCGCCCGCCTTCCCGCCCATCCGGAGACAGCCGCTCCGCCGGGGCCGCGCAGACGCCGAGGGAGGTCAGGGCGGGCGGGCGAGATTCGCCCGGCAGGCAGCTGCCCGCTCAGGAGGGGGGAGCGGCGAGGCGAGGCGCCGCGCTCCGGGGCCGGCGCTGTTGCATCACGGGCAGCTCCGGGCGAGGAGAAGCCGCCGCCGCCCACTGCCAAGCCAGCAGCCATGCAGGTAACGGGGGCGACCGGTGGGGAAGGGGGCGCCGGGCTGAGGATGCCCCGGGAGCGGCAAGGAGGGACCCGGCCGGCCGCTCGCTGCCCGTGGAGGAAAGACTCCACTCCCCAAGCGCAAGGATGCCCTGGAGCCGCGATGGGCTGTTCGTGCGAAATGCGGGGTTCGAGGGCCCCCCGCCGCGACTTTGATCCACTTTTTTCAACGCCGGACTCGCTCAGGGCGCGAGAACAGCAGGGCGGGGACCGACGTCATGCGAGTCCAGCGCTGACAAAGTGGATCCGAGTCGCGCCAGGTGTGCCTCGGACCCCGCCTGTGATGACGCCCTAATAGTGCAATTAATCCCAGGAATGATTTCGAAACCGTCCTACGATCAGGCAAGAGGTTCCCCAAAACAACGAGATCGGTAAAGGTCTCAACGACCAATTTCACCATTTCAAATAACCCCTTTGTGAAATTGGGGATGAAGACCTTTACTGAGGCTGTTTTTTGTTGTTGTTGAAAACTCCAGGTTTGTTCATGTAACAATTCCAAATAATGACTGAGTTTAATTGCGCCCTCTGATAGCATACATTTTGTATTAAAAAAAAACAGTGCTTGGTTCCTTGCGCTTGGAGTGTTGGGTTCGAAGTAGGGTGACCATATGAAAAGGAGGATGGGGCTCCTGTACCTTTGTTGTACAGAAAAGGGAATTAAAGCTGACGTCATTTGCATGCGTGCAACACCGGCTGAAATTCCCTTTTCTCTACAAGTGTTAAAGATACAGGAGCCCTGTCCTCCTTTCCATATGGTCACCCTAGAAGTAGTTCACTAAGAACCTTGCCTTTGAGGGTTGGTTTAGTCCCTTGAGGAGGAGGGGGGGGTTTGCCCCCAGTTCCTTAACTCGGTGGCGGAACACCCCCTCCCTAGAGGATTCCAGCCCACAATGGGGGAGGGAGATCCCCACAACCATTTTTAATCAATGGATTTTCCATAGCGCTTCTCATGATTGCGGTTCCGGGCTTGTTTTAACCTCACAGCAACCCTGCAAGGTAGGAGAGAGGGGAGGGAGGGGGCAGGAGAGAAGTCAGTGATCTGCCCAGCGCAAGGATGCCATGCACATGAGGGAGCCTGAACCCTGACCTCCACACCAGCTCTGCTGCCCGTTGTACAGCTCTTGTCAGGAGGGCCAGGGGCGAGATGGACGTTCCCGGCATCAGGCTAGGCTTTGGGTCTCATCTGCCAAGGCAGCTGGCTGGGGGCGATGGGAGCTGTAGTCCAACCCTCCCGGAGGTTGAGGGGAGGCTGGCCATAGTGGCGAAGAGACTGTCACAGGTGTGAATCTCACCGCCAGCCCAAGATTGCTGGGCGGCCCCAGGAAAGATGCTTGCTCGCAGCCTTCTTCCCCCATCTGCAACTTGGGAATGATGATGATGATGATAATAGAGATGATGATAATAATAACAACAACAACAACAATAATAATAGAGACTGATCTACCTGAGAGGGTTGTTGTAAGGATTATTGAGATAGTGTATGTGAACTTGTACAGTGAATAGTTGAAAGCACAGTGAATTATAATTCGGGTTCATGTATGAAGATGCATCTAGCAGGGTTCCAGAAAGGGCGGGGATCGAAGTCCATGGCTGTTGCTTTCCACTCCGGCTGCCATGACAAAGTCCACTGAATACTCTGCTCTCTGTTCTTCTCACATTTCACTCATTCCGTTTCAATCTTCTTTTCAACCCTGTTCCCCATGTTTCATGTTGTGTTTGTTTTTTTAAGAGGAGGCGGGAGAGAATTCAGATATTACTTTGCTACAGGTGGAGTGTGCTGTTCTCCCCATATCCGCCCTCTTGGGTCTGTAGACTGATTCTGACATAGCCTTTCCTCTGCCACTGGAACGTTTTTGGAAGGAGGCCAGTAGACATGGGAATATATAAGACCCACAGATATTTCCTAGGAAAGACCTCTGAATAGGAGAATCAAATTCTAGCCACAGGTCTTTCCTAGGGCACACAAGTGTAGTTTTCAGTGTCAAACCAGAATTTTTTCCACATTTATTCTCCCATGGGAAATCACAACATTAAAGCGTTTAGAATCGGTTGCAACGGTCCCTTCCTTGTCAGTGGGACCTCAGGGCGGTGTACAGATCAAACCAGAACACTGCAAAACGATAAACAATATACACGGCTGAAGACATATGAAATCGTTAACAAATTAAAACCAGTAGAATTTTCTTTTTAAAAGCAATAGAAACAATTTAAAACAAATAAAATTATGCGCCACCGTGGAGAATTTAGCTCCGAAAGGCCTTGATAAAAAAAAGCGTTTTAACTTGACGCCGAAACGTCAGACTGGATGTCCGGTGAAAAGGCTGGCCTTTTGATCACCTCAACTTACTTTGACAAGAAGAGCTCCATGTCTACCGCTACTAATTTATTTAGTTCCTATCCTGCCCCATAGTCAAAGCTCTTTGGGCCGTTTATAACAATGTAACCAGCTAAAAGCATTGCCCTGCCCCCCTTCTGAGCCCTCGCTCCCCCCCCCAAATTGTTTCCTCTGTTTTTGAATCACGTGACTAACGGCATCTCCTTGCCTGGATTACAGAGTCGCCGGCAACTCACCAGCAAAAGCTCTTTGAAATCCCTTGAAAGCTCCAAATCTTGCCAAGTTTTTTTTTGTTCTTCTTCTTCTTCTTCAACGCTTAACCTACATTTCCCGTCACTGCAGCACAAAGTGTGTTGCTCTTTGTGCTGCCCTCAGGCTCTGTTGAGAATAATTGGTCCCTGTCTCTGTGGGGGCAGCCTTTTGTGGGTCTGTCTGGACGCGCAGACCAGCTGCTCTTTCTAGCCCCAGACTGCCCCCGGTTAGAGCTCTTCCCAAGACTGTTCTCCAGAGGAACTCCTCCCCCCACTCCGCCGACTGACAAGGAGAGCAAATATAACGTTTGGGGTGGAGCGAGAGGACTGGGCCCTTTACGGTCAAGGATAGGGTGACCCTTTGGAAAGGAGGACAGGGCTCCTGTCTCTTTAACACTTGTACAGAAAAGGGAATTTTAGCAGGTGTCCTTTGTATGCATGCAGCACCTAGTGAAGTTCCCTCTTCATCACAGCAGTTAAAGCTGCAGGAACCCTGCCCTCTTTTGTATCTGGTCACTCTAGTATAGCTCCTGCAGCTTTCACTGTTGTGATGAAGAGGGGATTTCACTAGGTGCTGCATGCATACAAAGGACACCTGCTGAAATCCCCTTTTCTGTATAAGTGTTAAAGAGACAGGAGCCCTGTCCTCCTTTTCATATGGTCACCCTAGTCAAGGGTCCAGTCCCTGTTGCAGGCTAGTTCCATTGTGCAAGGCAAAACTCTGCCTCAGGCTCTTTTCTGCTGGAGCTTGGCAAATAACATTTCAGAGCGTGGTGTGTGTGTGATCCGATGCAGCTGTTTGGAAGGTGTTTACTAAGGACGGGCATTTCTACATGAGGGTTTCCCCCCACATCTTTACTGAGGCTTCTGCTTCTGGATCCTTTCCTTTACATGTGTTTTTTTCTGAGTTTTTTCTTTCTCTACTTTTCTCTATATGTTTCATTATAAAATCACTAGATGGCACTGTGGTATAGTGGAATTGCGTAATTACACAAGACTTTCATTGCGCATGTCTAAATAATACCAGACTTTCTTCATTAGGAAAAAAAAAAGCCCTCTTGATAATGGTTGCAAAGCACGGGAAACGCCCTGGAGGATGATGACTACGTGTAGAGGACCAATGAGCAGCCCCGAGCACACCATAAAAGCCTCGTGTAGAAAGGCTTGACGTCTGGCAGTATGGAACTTGAACCTTTCTTCTGGCCCTAAGACTTCCAGCACCTTTAAGGCTGGAGGAAGGGCCATGGTGGCAGGCAATGATGGGACTTGCAGTCCATCACTCCTGGAGGGCACCGGGTTCATGAAGGTTGCACGATTGGATCTCTGGCACAGGCTTTGCCTGCCTGCCTGGGCTGCTCCTGTGTCTCTGCGGCACGCCTCCTCTGCTTCAGGATTACTGCAGCGTTTGCTGTCCGTGGTAATACCTCATGCTGCCAACCCACGCAAGTGCCTGATAGAAGAGCTGGAGACTTAGAATGACCAGGTGTCCTCTTTTACAGAGGACAGTCCTTTGTTTGAGGGGTTTTTGGAAGGCATCCTCTGTTTGAAAGGATGCCCTGTCCATTTCTGGTTTAAAGATAACGAACCATAAGAACTCTTGCACATCATTGCTTAGCACCTGGACAGCAGCCTGAATACGCAGGCACACTGGCCACATGGTCTCACAGCCTTCCACGACGCTGCGCTTCTATTTAAGTGAGACTAATTCTATCTAAACGGGCACCTATGCATCTTAATTATTATTTGCACATTTAATTTCATGTATTAATTTATTGCATTTTTATGCCGCCCAACAGCCAAAGCTCTTTGCTGTCTTCTTGTTTTGGTGATTCGTAAGTGACCACTGCAGCCTAGCTGCAGTCTTAGGCATGATTCACTGGGAAGTTCTCCTGCACAAGCCTCAGTGAGGTGAACGGGAGCCCTGCAACTGCGTAGGAGGGCAGGTGTTCAGCCACTTGCTTGCAGAGTTCTTTGATCAAGCCAGCAGAAGCTTGGAAGCTTTTTCCCTCGTGGAGGTGTTAGTACGGATGAGCAGGAGCCGCCTGTGGAGCTGTGTTAGTCTGAGGCTCTGTGGCTGCTTGCAGAATGGGCCCGGGTTGGTTGGGAGGTGTACGATCTTGCACAGCTGCGTTTTGAAACAGGTGCGCAGACCGGCAGCAACAAGCCCGACTCCAATAAATAATGAACAAGTCGTGGATGCTGAAAACAAAAGCGGAGACGCTCTGAATGATTGATCCATGACAGGGAGAAGGATCTAGCAAAGAGCTAGATGGAGACTCTTTGGAAAAGAGGATGGGGTGGGTGGGTTTCTGTACCTGTTCTAAATGCATAGATTTTTTTCAAGCCCCCTGAGTCAGGTGCATGGTTCTCTCCATGTGAATGAGAGACACGCAGATAGGTACGAAGGCTGCATTGCTGAGAAAGACAACACACGCTTTCCCGTGGAATAAAGCCCTCTGCGGAGAGACTGCAAGAACCGGGCATGTTTAGCCTGGAGAAGAGGAGACGGAGGGGAGACATGATAGCCCTCTTCAAATACTTGAAAGGTTGTCACACAGAGGAGGGCCAGGATCTCTTCTCAATCATCCCAGAGTGCAGGATACAGAATAACGGGCTGAAGTTACAGGAAGCCAGATTCTGGCTGAACATCAGGAAAAACTTCCTGAGTGTTAGAGCAGTACGACAATGGAACCAATGACCTAGGGAGGTGGTGGGCTCTCCCACATTAGAGGCATTCAAGAGGCAGCTGGACAACCATCTGTCTGGGATGCTTTAAGGGGGATTCCTGCATTGAGCAGGGGGTTGGACTGGTTGGCCTTAGAGGCCCCTTCCAACTCTATGATTCTATATCCTGCGTTCAATTGTTATGCTTCCACATTTCTGTTACCACACAGTACCTTGTGGCACCTTAAAAGACTAACACATTTATGATGGCATAAGTTTGTATTCTTCTTTACCATCAGTGGTGCAGCTAGGGTTGGACCTTGGAGCCAAAGTCCGGGGTCCTGCAGTCCAGCCGCCCCTCCCCAAATGACCACCCAGAGAGAGGCAGGCGATGAGGGCTTCAGGGTAGCAGAAGCAAACTCCATTTTATTCAAACAGTGTTGTTCTTTTTCGAACATAACAGGGCTGTATAGAAGCAGTTGTAAAGCATGGAAAGGCAGTCGGGGGAAGGGGAATGGAGGAGCAACATGTGAGTCATGTGCTTCACAATGGAAGTAGTACATGTCGCCATCTAAGCCCTCCTAAGATCATAAAGTCCAGGGTCTAAAATGACCTTGCAGCCTCACTGTTCTTTGGTTCTCTAGCCTTATACTAAGTTACCTCCCTGCCTTTGTTCCAGTGTTTTATCTCCTGGGATTGGGGGGGGGGGGGAAAGCGGATGAATGTAGATCAGTTGGTATCTTTAGTGCGGTGTGTATTCACCACTGTGTAAGTTTGATCGCCTGTGCTGTACTAGCAAGTGGTGAGGAGAACCTTGCCACGCTTCCAGACTTGATCAGGGAATCCAGGGAAGATGCAGGAGAGTGGTAAAGTCTCTCCTCGCTTTTTGGCAGGAGGATATTGATGGGCATTTCTTGCCAGTGCTTATTGTGCACACAGTGGTAAGTTACCACTTGGTTAATAGTCATCTGCATTTGCTCACAACTGGGGTGGGTAGATGGGTGGAATTGGTCCATGTTTTGAAGTTGTCTGTCTATTTAACAATGACAACGGAAGAAGATAAGAGAGAAAAATATACACCACTGGCCATGGAAGTCAAAGTACTATGGCAACAGGAAAAAGTCACAATTATTCCGTTAGTTCCATCAGTCACCGGCATCACATCAAAAAACTATACAGAAAACTTCCAGAAACTGGGCCTACCAGAATACAGCCACACCAACATCCAGAAAGTAGTCATAATGAAAACATGATCAATTGTCAGGAAATTCCTGAATCTGTAAAAGACCGCATGACCTGGTGAAGCTCATCATGTCCATCTAGAAAAACCACCACAAGTGAGAAGAGAGATAATAATAATAATAATAATAATAATAATGATGATGATGATGATACTAATGATACTACTACTACTACTACTACACTATATTATACATACTCACCCGAAACAATCCTGGAAAATGCAGATCATAAAATGTATTGGGACAGAATACCCTGCAACCGACCAACTATAACATTCATAGACAAAAAAGAAAAGCACACGTACCTCATCGACATAGCAATACCGAATGACAAAAATGTTGTTGAAAAGGAGAAAGAAAAGAGAGATGAATATACACCACTGGCCATGGAAGTCAAAGAACTATGGCAACAGGAAAAGGTCACAATTATTCCATTAGTCACATCAGTCACCGGCATCACATCAAAAAACTATACAAAAACCCTCCAGAAACCTACCAGAATACATCCACACCAACATCCAGAAAGCAGACATACTTAAAACATGCTCAATTGTCAGGAAATTCCTGAATCTGTAAAAGACAGCATGACCTGGCAAAGCCCATCATGTCCATCTAGAAAAACCGCCACAAGTGAGAAGAGAGATAATATAATAATAATAGTAATGATAATAATGATAATACAAAATTACAATGTTTATACCACACTCAGCTGTCTACAGCTTTCTGGAACCCATTTTGTCCTCACTTATGCCTATTTTGAGTTATAATGTAGGGTGATCCATCGTTTCCTCTCCACTGATTCTGCTAAAACCTTCATGCAATATATTTCGTTGGCTTAGAAACGGGAAAGCAAAAGCCCCCAGGGGTTTTGTGCTTGATGTGCCCAAATAGATGTTTTAAAATAAAATGAATTAAAGACTCAAATGTCTTTGCCCCCTTTCACCCACAAAGGTTCACCGCGTGCCTTGAGAAGCTAACTGTGGCAAGGGCGCGGGCCCCTGCGACCAAAAACGTACAGCCTGATTCAAGCATATCAATAAATGGGACAAAAATGGTCATGCATGTTGTAGTCTGAAAAGGGCTACAAGCAATAATCTGTGAAAATCGTATTGCTGCTGTCTATTTTTCACTATGATCTGGAGCGACAAACGAGCTAGCCGGGGGAGAGGGTGGAGGGATGGAATCTAAATGTGAAGTAGATAAATACTTCATCCCAAAACAAAATGGCATATATACTTGTTTAAAAGCCCTTTTCAGAAAATGATGTATAGCTTTTCCCCGCCCTCCCGAAAGCTAAGCTGTGCTCCAGCTATTAAAGTTGCTTTCGCTCAGCCCGAAACCTCTTTGGAGGGCTGAATCATCTGCTACGTCCTTGCAGTCTGGCAGGCACGCAAGAATCCAGGACACGGCAACAGCTCCACGACCTATTTTTAAGTGGGGGTGCACGAGAGACGCAGGAGCTGGCTTGCAAAGGGGGGCGATGAGCACTTGGCAACGCAGCAACGCTTTGGCAACCCAGCAACGTAGGCTCTTTCCACACCAGGCTTGTGACCTGGGATGGCCCCCGGCTGCTCCCTGTGTGTCCAAATGATGCAAAGGGAGTCCCGGGGGTGGGGCGGGCACGGGATTTTCCCGGGTTCATAGGAACCAGAAAAATCCCGAATCTTCCGCAGTCCGGGAAGTTCCCGGGACTGCGGAAGATGTGGCTGCCCACCCCGATGCTGCTGCGCTTACGTGCGAGGAAATGCGGCAGCACCACTGATGGCCACGGAGCTGCACTGCATGGCTGAAGCCATCAGGAGGGGGGGGAAGCAAAATCGCCATCCCTAGGAGGGAGGGAGGGAGGGCTCCCCCGATCGTGCACGTTTTTGTTTTTTTAACTTGCTTTTTTGTTGGAGCGCAGGAGCGCTCTTCCTAGTAAAAACCAAAAACAAATTGACGGGTGCGATGTCCGACGACCCGGGACATCACGCCCATGATGTGTTTAGACAGCCCCGATCCCGGAAGCGGCTACGTCCGGGATCGCCCGTGCTGTGCCCGCTACGATGTAGAAAAGGCCATAGGAACCAGACCCAAATCCTACTTTGGAGGGAATGGCAGAGCAAGGCTGCAATTCTGATGGGGGCAAAGTGGCCAACCCAAGAGAGACTCGGAGACATGAACTGTCTGGGGAGGGACGGAACCACCTGCTCTCTCTTTCCTTAGTCCACGGGTGAGGTGTGGATGCTTCCAAGTCATGAAGACAATGAAAACGTTATGGGTCGGCCGTTGTTGATCCTGGGAGGGAAAGTAGGAAATGATGCCAGAGAGAGAGAGAGAGAGAGAGAGGGGAGGTTACTGGGAGGAGGGAAGGAACAAACCAGACGGTTGGAAAGTTAACTTTTATTTATTTATTTATTGCATTTCTATACCGCCCCACAGCCGAAGCTCTCTGGGCGGTTTACAAAACTTAAAACCACGAAAGCCATTTAAAGCATAAAACAAACAACAGTGTAAAGACTTAATATCAAATTCAGCATAAAATCCACACCGACCAGGATACAGCGGTATGAAAGCGGTATATGGCATGTGTCTTATGGGCCCCAACAGTTGTTAGTGCACTTCAATACCGCTATAAAGCAGTCGTGTGGCTCCTGCCATAGCGCAATAGCCTGCTTGGTGTGGATCTGGCCCCCTCCTCAAGGAGAAAATCCTCCGAAATTCTCCCCACCCCCCTCTGTGAAAGAGGCAGAAAAAACGACACCTCTTTCACAGGGAGAGAAAAGTTTCCCAAAAAGAGGGGGCAAGATTCAGCCAGTGCGGTGTAGTGGCTAAAGTGTCGGACTGGGAGTCGGGAGATCCGGGTTCTAGTCCGCACTCGGCCATGGAAACCCACTGGGTGACTTTGGGTCAGTCACAGCCCAACCTACCTCACAAGGTTGTTGTTGTTGTGAGGATAGAATGGAGGATTACATATGCCGCCTTGGGTTCTTTGGAGGGAAAAAAAGGCAGGATAGAAATGCAATAATAAATAAAAAAATAAAATAAAGAATCTAAGGCGGGGGGATAGACAACCTGTGGCCCTCCAGGTGCAGGTGCTTTGGCCTACAATTCCCATAATCCATCACCAGCACAGCCAATGGGGAGGGGTACCACAGGTTGTCTATCCCCCCGCCTTAGATTCTGGTGATGGATTATGGGAATTGTAGGCCAAAACCATGGGGGTGGGGCACACAGGTCACCCACCCCGATCTAAGGCCTTGCTTTGCAACCAAAGCTCTGTAGGCCTTCCCAGGCCCCAGGGCTTCACAAAGGTTTTGGACCTTCCGCCTCAGGCACCTCGCTTTTCTGACTTGCACAGCCCCTTCCTTCCCCTGCACCCCAAGAGTGGATGTGCCCACATGTAAAACATGGTCTAGTCTTGTAAAGCGAGCCGTGACATCCTTTACCGAATGTTAAAAACCGAGTAGTGCGACAGGCAAGGCCAATGCCACTCGAAACTCATTTTATTACTAGTTTAGGGTGACCATACGGAAAGGAGGACAGGGGAATTTCAGCAGGTGTTCTTTGTATACATGCATCACCTGGTGAAATTCCCTCTTCAGTACAACAGTTTAAGCTGCAGGAGCCCTGCCCTCTTTTGTATCTGGTCACTCTAGTATAGCTCCTGCAGCTTTCACTGTTGTGATGAAGACGGAATTTCACCAGGTGCTGCATGCCTACGAATGACCCCTGCTGAGATTCCCTTTTCTGTGCAACTGTTCAAGATACAGGAGCCCAGTCCTCCTTTCCATAGGGTCACCCTATACTAGTTTTAAGTTGGTTTGGTTGCACTGGGGGTGGAGGGCAGGGAGAGGGGTTGGAGTTCCATGTGGTATCAATGCGCTACAGGTATTTTGGGGAGTATTTTTTGTTTCAAAACAAAGGGGGTTGAAAATCATGGATCTCAGGTGTATGTGTGTGGGGGTCAAACCTCAGGGTAGCGGGCCAGATCTGCTCAGCCTCGGGTCCCAATCTGGACATCTGGGGTTCCCCCGACCTGCTCTCTTTTGCCCCACGGAACGTGGCCCCTGAGAGCGTCTTCAGAATTGAATTTGGCCCTGAGGCTGAGAGAGGATCGACCCTCCCCTGATCCAAGGCACCTCGTGTTTGCTCTCTTTCAGGACGAGAGCAAGGAGACAGATGGCAGCCTCCTGGGTGAACCAGGCCTGACTCCCCCTGGGAGGAAGGAGACGGTGAAATGGCAAAAGCCGCGGTTCACGCGCAAGGCCCTGATGAAGTGCTGCTTGGTGAAGTGGATTCTCTCCAGTGCAGCTTCGCAGGGATCAGGTAAGGAGCCAGGCGGGATCCTAAGGTGGCACAGAGCTCTCTGGCTTGAGGACCAGACCAATAGTTCTCTGGCCAGCCGAAAAAAATGGGTGGCCTGAAATCTTATATGTTGGCTCATATTCACAAGCAGAATATGAGCCAACTGTGTGATGTGGCTGCAAACAAAGCAAATGCTATTTTGGGCTGCATTAATAGAAGTATAGTTTCCAAATCGTGGGAGGTACTGATTCTCCTCTATTCGGCACTGGTTAGGCCCCATCGTGAGTATTGCATCCAGTTCTGGGCACCACACTTCAAGAAGGATGCAGACAATTGGAGGGGGTTCAGAGGAGGGCAATGAGGATGATCAGGGGTCTGGAAACAAAGCCCTGTGAGGAGACACTGAAAGAACTGGGCATGTTTAGCCTGGAGAAGAGAAGATTGAGGGGAGACATCACAGAGTGCAGGACGCGGAATAATGGGCTCAAGTTACAGGAAGCCAGATTCCGGCTGGACATCAGGAAAAGTGTCCTGACTGTTAGAGCAGTATGACAATGGAACCCATGACCTAGGGAGGTGGTGGGCTCTCCCACATTAGAGGCGTTCAGGAGGCAGCTGGACAACCATCTGTCAGGGATGCTTTAAGGTGGATTCCTGCATTGAGCAGGGGGTTGGACTAGATGGCCTTAGAGGCCCCTTCCAACTCTACTCTTCTATGATTCTATAAAAGGTATGTGTGTGTGCCAGCACCACAGCTCTAAACCTGTGAAAACCAGACACCTGCCGTTTCACTTGCACAGTAGTGGCAGTTCAGGGGTGTGTACCCCAAGGTTATTTCTTTTTTTATTCCTTTCAAAAATGCATTAATTAATTTAAATTAATTGAATTGAATCTGTACATTTGAAACTTGTGGTACCATTTTCAGTCAGTAGGTGGCAGACTTCCTGAACCGCTGCACAGTTTTGCTGTCAACACAATTTGAAGCTGGGCGGGCGTGGGGACAGTTGTCCGTGGAGCATAATTATGGGTGTCCGGCACCCCCCAGCCCGGAGAATGGAGCAGGCAGATCCCTCCCTCAGGGCCTATAGCAGAGCACAAGGGCAGTGGCCATACCAAAGGGCGCCAGCAGCCGTGACTTCACTCGGTCAAGGTGAGCCCAATTATGTCTGAAGTCTGAAAGCTGCATAATCCTTGCTTGATGGCTTTATTGCATTGGAAATGTTATTCCACCCAAACCATGTGATCCCAGGTACGTTGGATAGGATTAAATAAAGGGTTGTGGTTTTTTGTTTCTATCATCTGTCTATCATCTATCTATCTATCTATCTATCTATCTATCTATCTATCTATCTATCTATCTATCATCTATCTATCTATCTGTGGCTAGGGAGACCATATGGAAAGAAGGACCGGGCTCCTGTATCTTTAACAGTCCTATTGAAAGGCGAATTTCAGCAGGTGTCATTTGTATGCCTGCAGCACCTGGCAAAATTCCCTCTTCATCACAACAGTTCAAGCTACAGGAGCCCTGCCCTCTTTTGCATCTGGTCACTCCTACAGCTTTCACTGTTGCGATGAAGAGGGAATTTCACCAGGTGCTGCATGCCTACAAATGACAGCTGCTGAAATTCCCTTTTCTGTGCAACTGTTCAAGATACAGGAGCCCTGTCCTCCTTTCCATAGGGTCACCCTATATCTGGCTGTCCTTCTTATTGTGCTTTTAAGAGGAGGAATTGAAATCTACAGTGTAGTAAGCAAAGTTTTCTTCACCGTTCTATCCCTGCATCTGGAAGATTCCCCCCCCCCTTCTCGTATTCTGTGTCCCAGGATGCTAACGGCAGGTCTGGGGAGAATGGAGCACCTGACATTTGGCTTACGTATGCTGGGCTGGTGATGATCCTTGGAGCTCTGGTCCAGGTGGAACTTAGCACCCCACATCCTTATCCAGGAACTGAACATTAGTTTTGCTGTTACCTTCAGCCAAAGGTTTGATGCGGAGGGACAGAGCTCATGACTTCGGCGGCTTTGGTGCACAAACTTAGACAACATCATCTCAATACCCGAAGAGGAGAGCTCTAAATTATTGCCGGGCAGCTGGCTCCCTCTGGTGGCCAATGCTTGACATTAATTTATTGCTCAGAAAAGGAGTTGATTTCTTAGCAAAGCATGAAGCTTGTCAGAACCCTGACAAATCTAACTCCTGAGTATTCAAGGCTGGCTCATCATTCTTAGGAGCTACCACATCCTTACCGGCTCTGCTCCTGTGCCTTTAACATGGAGGTGTTTAGCAGCTGAAGCTTTTCTCAATGCCTCATCTCCCTGCAAGGGTCACCTTCCCTTGCTAAAGCCCTTTGTCTGTGCCGGGCTACTGTTAAAGGTGCAGGAGTTATTGGAAGAAGGAAGCAGAAAGAAAGAGCAAGAAAGGGGGCCGCCCTCATCTCCTCTCCTTGTTTGCAGGACTTCCTAGCAATTGGAAAGCAAGTGAGGACAGCAGCTGAGCCGTGGAAATTAGATCTTGTATGATTTCTCTAGCATAGCATTCCTCGATCCGGTGCTCTCCCCCATGTGGACCTTCGCTGCTTCTGCAGCTCCCAGACTGCGGAACGGCCGGCCGGAAGAGATTCGCCAACTTGACAGTCTCCTGGAATTTAAGGAAGCCATAAAGACTGATCTCTTCCGGCAGGCCTACCCAGTCGAATTTTAAGATGTCTTTTAATAATGTATTCATTTTTATATATGTGGTGTTTTGTATTTGTTGTTGTACTATTTTTATATGCCCCTGGCTGGGGATGCTGGGAGTTGTAGTTAGTTAGGCACCAGATTGAGGAAGGCTGCTCTAGCCTGATCCCGTAGCTCAGGGTTGGGGAACCTTCAGCCTGTGAGCCACATCGGCCCGAGAGGCCGACCCCTCCAGCCTGTGATGCCTTGGGCAAAGCCCCTCCCTGAAGCCCCTCCCCGAGAGGCTACGAGGGTCTTGGTGAGGAGGCAGGGAGAGGAAGCCCTGCTGTGATCTCCAATTAGTAATACCTCGAGGGATTCCAGGGCATTTCCCTTGCCCTCCCAGTTGGGTGGGAGAGCTGCATGCTAAGGGCTTTGCCTGCCCCATCTCCCTTCAATGGGGGAAGGCATGGAGCATGGGGAAGCTGCCCCCATGGGGGCGTCGGGCAGTGGAATGCTCCTCCCTCTGGTGCCAGTGGACGCTGGCCACTCCAATAGTGGTGGTGCGGTGAATCCGTTCCAGGTTTCAGTCTGAACCAGCCAGAACTCTAAAGGAGCTCTCCAAGGTCCTTTAGAGTTCGGACTGAAACCTGGAGTGGATTCACCACCCCACTGGCCTCAGAGCCACTGTCCTTCTCCATCAGGGTGCCTCCGTCAAGTCGGCAGTGTATACAGGCTCACCTTGGTGTTCGGTGTAGCCGGCTCCCTGGCTAAAGGAAAGGGATGAGAACCCAGGCGGGACGGCCCCAACCCTTCACCTGGGATTCGATGCTTCAGAAAGACAGGCAGGGCTGCCTGTTAAAAATCACTACTTAGCTTTTGTTTCCCCCTATATGGACAATCCCAGTGTGGGGCAAAGGAGGAGGGGGAGGCTTTGAATGACTAATAGGCCCACCTTCTAATCCCAGGGAAGGTTTACTAGAGGGACTCTCCAGTTCTAAGCTTATCAATCCAGTGTAAAGCCCAGGTCGCCATAAGCGTCAGTAGTCATAGAATCATAGAAGAGTAGAGTTGGAAGGGGCCTCTAAGGCCATCCAGTCCAACCCCCTGCTCAATGCAGGAATCCACCTTAAAGCATCCCTGACAGACGGCTGCCCAGCTGCCTCTTGAAGGCCTCTAATGTGGGAGAGCCCACCACCTCCCTAGGTCATGGGTTCCATTGTCGTACTGCTCTAACAGTCAGGACGTTTTTCCTGATGTCCAGTGGAATCTGGCTTCCTGTAACTGGGCATCAGGAAAAAAATGTCTTGGCTGTTCGAGCAGGATGACAACGGAACCAATTTCTGCTCCTTTCCCCCTATTTCGCTTCTGAGTCTCCTCACCGCAGAGGGGCTCATGGGTAATGCAGATGTGGTTCATGCGTAGTGAATCTTCTCTTTGCATGTGGTGTAGCTCCAGCCCCCTCCCTCATGCGCCCCAATTGGCTGGCTGGCTGCATAAGCAGCTGCTTCCTACTGAGTCAGACCCTGGGTCCCTCTATGGCCAGTACTGCCAACATTGACTGGCAGCAGCGGCTCTCCAGGGATTCTTTCCTCGCCCTAACTGGAGAAGCCAGGGGTCAAACCTGGGACCTACAGCGTCAAACCTGGGACCTTCAGCGTGCAAAGGGTGCGCTCTGTCACACTGAGCTACGGCCTGCCTGCTCTTTATGGGAGAGTTCATAACCACGTTGACCCAGCTCTTTCCTGACTGCCCTGTTTTACCTGCCCTTCAGTGGTCACCGGCTGTCCAGGAATCAAGCTGGGGAGGCTTTTCCCACCACTTACCTGCACGCCTGGGAAAAGCTACACCTAGGCTGTTTCTACGCCGGCCTTTTGAGGTGGGATCACCCCTGGGTGGTCCCTGTGAGTCCAAACGCTGCACAGGGACTACCGGGGGCAGGGGGGATGGGCACGGGTTTTCCCCGGGATAAGGGATCCCTAGGGAAACCCGATTCTTTCCTCCGTCCCGGGGATGTCCCGAGACTGCGGGAGGTGTAGCCGCCTGTCCTGGCTGCTTCCCGCTTACTCCCAAGTAAGCGGACGCCAGAAATTGGCAGCACGGCTCCATGCCCATCAAGGGAGGGGGGGGGTGAGCAAGTCCGCCATCCCCAGGATGGTGGAGGGGGTGGGTGGGCAATTTCGGGGGCTATATTTTTTTTTTAAAAAAACCCTACCTTTTCGTTGGCGCGCCAATGCGCTCTTCCTGGATCCTCACACTCACAAAAATGGCAGGCATGACTTGCGGCGGCCTGGGAGGAAGCCGGGTCGTCACGCTGTAATGTGTATTAGAGCGACGATCCCAGAAGCAGGTACTTCCGCGATCCTCCCCCTCCCTCCTTCTACACCTGTATAGCGTAGAAAGGGCCCTAGTGCCAAACGAGGCCTCCTGCTCTCTTTGGCTGATGCTACTGGCTTGTTTCTCAGGGCGGAAGAAGCCCTGAAAAAAGCCTCCACTTGTCTTCGGTTCCCGTGTCCAATTACGCAGGGCGAAGCGAGGAAGGGACCGGTGCGGAGTTCTGTCACTGATCTGCTGCCTCCCTGCGGGGTTGTGTTTTGCAGACACAGCATATCCTGGCCTGAGATGTACAGGCCGGGCTTTCAACCTAGGGGATGCGTGCAGAGGGGGAAAGGGCTGTATTGTCCTCCTCACAGGAAAAGAGAGCTACTGAGAAGGCTGCCAACGCTCTCCAGCCGGGTTGGACTACAACTCCTATCATCCACAGGGCTGTGGCGATGGGATTTGTAGTCTGCCACATCTGGACGGCAGGGGACGGCTGGTTTAGACGGTCCTGAGCCCTTCAGGTCTTACATCTGCATTCTGCCTTCCTCCAGTGAGCTCAAGGTGGCTTACAAATACCCCCCGCCCAGCCACGCTTTATCCTCGCAACAACCCTGCAAGGTAGGTCTTGCTCAGAGGGTGTGGCTGGGCCAAGGTCATCCTGAGAACATCATGGCTAAGTGGGGATTTCTGAGGTCGCTATGAGGAGGAGATGCTACACACCTGACCCCATAGTTTGCTCACTCAATCAGCTGAATGGGCAGTGCTAGCGAGGGGGAAGAGGACAAGCAGCAGAGTAGGGGTCTTGACAGGTGCCCTGCAATGCCAGCCCCTGGTCTTGGTTCTGGGGTCAGGACCCCCAACTCTAGGATCTTCGGAGGAGTCCGTCTGGGGGGTGAAATTCACAGAGCTTTCTGCAGCTCCCCCCCCCCCCCGGACTTTGGCTCGCTTTCCCATGAGCTGGATTGACTCAATCTGTATCGAATCGGGCCAGCTTGTGGATTTTCATTTTTTTTCTTTTTAAAGAATATTTATTTCTTTTATTTTATTTACTGCATTTCTATACCGCCTGATAGCCAGAGCTCTCTGGGCGGTTTACAAAAATTAAAACCATAAAAACCATTCAAAATATAAAACAACAACGGTATAAAAACATAATTTAAAATACAGTCTAAAAGCACAACCATGGTAAAAACCAAGAAATTGATAGGGATTTAAAATACAAATTTAAAAAGCAAGGTTAAAAATCAAACTGAATAACTGTTCAAATACAGAGAAAATAAAAAGGTCTTCACCTGGCATCTAAAGGAGTATAATGTAGGTGCCAGGCGAACCTCTCTGGGGAGCTCATTCCACAGCCGGGGTGTCACAGCAGAGAAGGCCCTCCTCCTGGTAGCCACCTGCCTCACTTCCTTTGGCAGGGGCTCACGGAGAAGGACCCCCGAGGATGATCTTAGGGTCCAGGCAGGCATATATGGGAGGAGGTGTTCCTTCAGATAACCTGGCCCCAAACCATTTAGGGCTTTGAATGTTAATACCAGCACTTTGAATCGGGCCCGGATCTGGACCGGCAGCCAGTGAAGCTGGAAAAGGACTGTCCTCCATGTGCAGCCTCCATGGGCCCAATTTGCGCAAATTGTGGCCGTAATAGGCTTAATTTGTGTAAAATTAAGCATAATGTGAACAGAATTTGTACAGATTTAGTCAATTCTAACTGAAATTTGCATAAATTGTGCCAATTGCAGCTGAAATTTGCATAAATGGTGATTAGAAAATAGCTGGGGAAGTTCTTGGATTTGGTGTGGGGGAAGCCCACGGCCTGGCTTGCAAATGCAAGCTGAGCCAGGGGCTCTGAGGAAATTCAGCAAGCCCCAAAAGGGCTGGATTTCCCCACAACGGACCTCCCTACCCGACCCCAGGACCAGTTCGTACCATTGTTTGTTAAGCATGTTGACATTTTGGGTGCCTCCGTGTGCCCTTACGGATGCTCCACGCCAGATCTAGATTGCAGCATGCCAAATGCCGAAAAGTGGGCTGAACTAGGTCGTCTCAGGATGCGATCTTGGCACAGCTTGAAAGCAGTCACAAGATGAATTGAGCATGCTCAACCGCACAGACAAAGTCAACAGTGTGGATTGATGCCTATTTTTTTAAAAACAACAACAACTCTGTGGATCTGCATTCAAGAGGCAGCTGGACAGCCCTCTGTCAGGGATGCTTTAAGGTGGATTCCTGCATTGAGCAGGGGGTTGGACTCCATGGCCTTAGAGGCCCCTTCCAACTCTACCGTTCTATGATTCTATGACCTCCATAAGTTGTCTGGTAGCCACCTGCACAATGCCGTAAGCCCAAGACTGTGTGGGCCAGAAGAGCCCAGGAGTGTGTTTGCGAGAAATAATTTGAAATAATTTTCTTCTGATGAACCCAAAGCACCTGTTCCGAGAGATGAGGCCACCTGCTGTCTCTCTGCACGATCCCCTGCTCCGGCCTTGCCTCCTTCCCTGTCAGTTGCCTCTGTTTTGTGCAGGTTATTCTGCACATCTCTGCCCTGGATGTGAGTGAAAAGATCATTTAATCGCTCCCAGGTCCGAGACTCAGGAAGAAGAGGAGGCTGCAACTCTGGGCTTCCTACCTTCTGCTTCGAGGCTTGCCGAGCTAAGTAACTGGTACCCGGTGTGTGTGTCTGGTGAAAGCTCCTCTGAAGGCCGGGAATTCTTACTCACACACACAGTGAAAGGAAACCTTTTCAGGCATACGTCCGGACTTGTAATTCAGTTCTGGAAAACCCCGTGCCACGGGCATCAAGGCATTCGGGAAATACAGATGAGAACCAGCAGTTGCACCAAGAACAACAGCACCGCTGTTTGCCAACTCTGATGAAAAGTAATAACAACCACACTCCGGAAATGTGTAGCTTTGCATTTCAAACGGACTGAAAGCTTTGCACCGTTGTGGCCGCAGGTAGGAAATGGATTTTGCCTTTGATGCGCTGATGCTCTTTGGGCTGAGCCTGGGGCTGAACTTTGCCCCCAAAGCCCAGCCCTCGCTGCCCCGTGGCTAGTGGTAGGGCTGGGCAAGGTCTCAGCGGCCGCAACTCAGTGTGATGGGACACCCTGCTTTGCATGCAGAAGGTCCCAGGTTCGATCCCTGGCTCCTCCAGGTAGGCAAGGGAAGGATCCTGACTGAAACCCTAGAGAGTCGCTGCTGCAAGCCAGTGTTGACAATACTGGGCTGGACGGACCAGGGGCCTGACTCAACTTCCGACGCCCCTACGTTCCTCAGCTGGAGCTCCCAGAACAGCCTCGTGCCGGACGAGACGGGCAGCCTCTCGGACTCGGCAAGAGGCAGCTTTGTATGCCTGTGTGTGAAGCGCTGAGACAGCCGGTGTGGTGCTGTGTATTTGTTGTGGGTGTTCTCGTGGCCAGATGGCACACGGCTGAGGCAGGCCCGACAGCAGACGGCCACTGAGCCTCGAGACGCTCCACTGGAGGAGGCCGCGCGTGGCAGGGGAGAGCGCTGCTGGGCCTCGTCGCGAGCGGCAGAGCAGGTCCCAGAGTGACGCCAGGGAGGGGCAGGAGGTGAGATCAAGGGCAGGGAAGCGGCGGATGAGCTTGCAGGACTCCAAGGGTTAAAATGCACAGAGCATCTTCTCTTTTTCTCTCCTCTTCCCTGGAGACCACCAGGATGGAGTTTGAGTTAGTGCTAAGCAGTTCCTAGGTGGAGCAGGGAGGCTGGGATTCGGGGGCTCAGTCGGCAGAGGCTTCAGGCAGGCGAGGCCCACTCCGCCGCTGATGGGAGCGAAGGCGGCACAGCTGGAGCAGCTAAAGAGCCCCTGGCCACGAGGAGCAGATGCCAAGAGCCTAGGACAGCAGGGGGAGGGCCAGGCCAGAGTCTAGGAAGGGAGTCCGGGGCTGGTCAGGGGTGGGAAGTGAGAGACTCATAGAGGGTCAAAGGAATGGAGAGCAGCCAACTAGAGAAAACCCGAGTTTGGGAGCGACCTGGGCAGAGAGGAAGGGCGATCCAGAGAGGCAGTCGAGCGGACGAGGAGGAGGAGTGGGGACAGCTTCTGCAGGTGGAGAGGGGATGGAGGTCAGCGCAGCGCCAAGCCGAGCCAAGGCTCCCTCCCCAGGAAACCCGAGCAACTTTGCCAGCGAAGGGCGCCCAGGCGAGCTGGGCAGCGGGCCCCCGGGGGCTGCCAGAGCACAACAGGATGCCTCTGAACAGAGAGGCCAAGCCGCCGGGGAAGCCCGTGCGCTACCTGGAGGTGCGCCTCAAGATCCGCGACTGCCGGCACACGTGCAAGAAGCAGCTCTACAACCTCATCAGCTGCTTCGTCCGCCTGCTCTCTGGCAACCTGTCAAGAGAAGGTGAGCTGTGGAAGTGGGGAGCAGGTGGGCTCACCTGGGGACTCGCGGGGGATTCGGCGTGGTGGTTGTCGTCACTGAGGTGACTCACTTGTTTTGAACGCGCATCTAACCTCAGCATCCTCGAACGTTCGGAGGCTGTGGTAAGGTGGCCGCTTGCGCGTCACCCCAAAAAGAGGACAAAATAGGACCCCGGTTTGCAGGGTTTGGCTATTTTGTAATTTGTACAATTTGCTCACTTGTGTGAATAGATACAAGGGTCGAAATAATCACTTTCGCATCATAGTGGGGAAGATGGTGATTGGCTGAGCTGCGTGCCTGTGGCTCCGTCTGCTGAGAAGTGCGGATGGGCTTCTTTGAGGCCCCCGCTGCCCTCCCCCTTTGTGAGTCCTTTCAGTTGGATTTCAACTGGACAGCCTGTTGATAGAGGACTGTCCTCTGTAAAGTCGGACCCATGGCCACCGTACATGATGGTTGGAGGGACTTCGTCGTCTGTGGAATTCTCATAGGTGTGTGCAAGGGGTGTGCCGGGTGTGCCCAGGCACACCCTAATGTCTCAAGCACTAAGCACCAAATTGAGGGGGGCATTGAGTAGGGAGCCAGAGGGGGATCCAGAAGCAGTGGGGATGGTCCTCCGGCTGCCCAGCAGCAAGAATAAAAAGGAATTATTCTGCCGGGAGCAGCGCTTCAGAGAGGCCTGAAGGAGGGACCCCGAAGGCTAATCACCTTGTAAGCCCCAACAATTCTGGGGCTTGAGGAGCATCTCCTCATTCCCCAACCCCTCCCCTGCAATGGCCCTCCTGCGATCAGGCAAGTCAGGAGTAGGGCCTCAGTGTCTACAGTGAATGAATGGATAATGATGATGATGATGATGATGATGATGATGATGTACTTTATGACTGAGTATTCAATAGATGTTCGCCTTAAAAAGAAAGATCCCTGGGTGCACACCCTAATGAAATGAGCTGCTCATGCCTATGGGAATTCTTTATTAGTAACTGAAAAAACAGAAGACCAGCAGGCCGCGCGTGTGCACGGAATGAAATTACACAGAGGCCCTCGGGACTTTACCCTCTGGCGAAATGCACGGGGTTGCCGATTTCGTCACCCCAGCCGAAGCCCCTTTCTCCAGGGAAGGAACCCCCCCCCCTGAGTCCACGGGACTGACTTCCCGATAAGTGAGATTGCTGCTGCTGTAATGCAAGGCACGCTTACTAGGAAGGCTGAAGCGCCTCACTCAGAGCGATGCAGGGTCAGATCGGCCGCCCCCAGCTCGCCCTGGCTTCCTTCCCGCTTCAGGCTCGTGTTATCGGTGTTAGCCACTTTGCACTTGAAGGTTGGTTTGCACCCTGCTGAGCCCCTGGGCAGATAATGCTTTGTTTGCTCACTGCTACTAGGAGGAGAGCCAACACCCACCCACCCCGGCATCTTTGCATTACCGTGTTCCCAATTTGCTTCGAACTCTTTGTAAATTGGGGAGGGGGGGTGATGGGAGGAGGCCTTAAAGTAAACGCGAGCAGGCTCTTCCATTTGCGTACATGCATTCCTCTTCCATGTGGCCATTTCTTCTCCCGTGTCACAAATTAGGAAACGGCTAGCGCATAATAATGATAATAATAATAATATTTATTTATAACCCACCTCTCCCTCCGGATCGAGGCCAGAGGGGAACTCTCAGCCAGAGGGGATTTGACGTTTCAAAAAGGGCTCCCCACGTCCAAAGCCGTGGAGGGGGCTGTCTCCATCAAAGAGTTGGCACAAGGGCTACTCCAGTCTCTCCCAGCGTTATCCAGCAGGAGGGAATTGGGAAAAGTGGGGTGGGTTGTGGTGATGTTCAGGGCACACAGTAGAGGGCTTCAGGAGGACTCTGTTTCGGAGAGGATCAAACAGAGCTCGCTGTGGGTTATGGTCGTTGTAGTCCAACGCCTCGAGCCCACCAGGTTGGGGAAGGTTAGGAGAGGTAATACCAGGTTGACGTTTCTCGGTTGGGGGATGTACAAACAGGGATGCGTGTTGTGGAAGATCAAATGAAAGCGGTGCTGCTGGGATGGGCAGGTTTCGTGCTTAATTCATTCTGGACATCTGTCTTTGCTCCGCTGGGAGCCTGTGCGACGAGCGTCTCTCGAAAGAGAAGGGTGCTGATTAACACACGTGCGTCTCCGTCACCGCTTGATCTCTGCACATGTGGTGGCAGCTCGGCTGTAAGACTGGCAGACAGAGGCGGAAATTCGCTGAATTGAAAAGAATTCTTTCATTCTGTTTTCTTTTTCATCCTCAATTTTAGTAAACACACTGGAAGAACATAACCTCAAAATCAGCAAACAGGCAAGCATGCCTTCCGTACTCAGACTTGGGCCGTTTGCACACCAGGCTTTTTGCTTGGAATCGCCCCCGGCTGGTCCCTGCGCATTCACATGACGCACAGGGACTCCCGGGAATGGGGGGAGGTGGTCATGGGATTTTTTAGGGATAAGGGACCCCTGGGAAATCCCAATTTTCCCATGGTCCCGGGAACTTCCCGAGACCGCGGGAGATGTGGCTACCCGTCCCGGCTGCTGCCGCTCTTACTCGCGAGTTAGCGTGCCTGCAGAAATGGGCAAGGAGCCGCACCACACAGCTCTGTGCCCATCGGGAGGGGGGGCAAGTTTACCATCCCCAGGATGGCGGGGGGAGGGGGGCTGATTTGGGGCATTTTTATTTTTTTAAAACTTACCGGTTTCTGATGGAGCGCAAGTGCGTTCTCTGGATCCCTTCTTGGGAGAAAAATGGCGGACGTGACATCCCTTCTTCCTCCCGGGACGCGCTGCCATGTGGCTTAGAGCGACGATCCTGGAAGCAGGTACTTCTGGGATTGCCGCCCCTCCCTCGGGGACTAGAAATGGGCCACAGAAATTTAATCGGCAAAAGCTCTGGCTCAGGGGTGGGCAACATGTGGCCCCTGTGGGACCACCAAAATCTCAGCAATTCTGCTGAGAAACAAGCTGTGTGAGGAGCACATGCCTTCCTCCCCCCTCCCCATGCCAGCAGAATGGGGCTCCCCGCAACCCACCAAGCAGGTGTGGGGCAGGATGTCTGCTGCAAAATTCTGCCAGGAAACCAATCATGCGCTCCCTATGCTCCTTGTTTCCCAGCCACTTCTGGCTGTGGCTTGGCTGCTTCTAGCAGCAGGAGAGGTGTGTGGCCCCTGCAGGTTCCGGGGGGGGGCATTCTGCCCCCGCAACCCACCGAAGTTGCTCCTCCCTCGCTCTAGTTGATTAATCTCCCAATTAAACTGATATGAGCCTCAGATACAGTCTTTGCTGTATCAGACCAAAGGCCTCTCTTGTACAGCATCCTGTTCCCATAGTGGCCAAGGTAGGCCTCTGGGAAGCCCACAGGCAGGACATGAGTGCAACAGCCATTCTTTTGGATTTGGCTCCGGTTGGTAGACCTTAAGGTTTTGTAAAAGACAAACTGGATCCTCCAGGAATGAAGTCTACCCTTTGCTATGCCAAATCATACATTAGGGCTAAGGGAATGAGCTTCAGCAAACCCTCTCTCCTCTCTGAATTGGCCAGCCCGAGGAGATTGAAACACTGCGTTTTGCTTTTTAAATTAATCGCAGTTTGTTGTTACATCTGACATGGACAAACTGGCTAGTTTAAACTATGGCTAGTTTATTGGAACAGGCCAGTATCAAATGGTGGTCTATGAAGCTGGCTACTCTCAGCAGTCCATAGTTTAAATTTAACCAGTTCAGATATAAGAACTGTCAGTTCATTTTGAAGCGGAAGCAAATGTTTCCAATCTTCTGCATGTGGCCATGTAGGGAGAGAGGGACACATGCAAGCCCAGGGCTGGTTGAAGTTTGTTCCCATAACATCACACCTACAGCCCTTTCGCAACGGAGGAGGAGGAGGGATTGCGAGTTTTCCCACTTCCATGATCGGCACTCACGGGACACAGGTGGGCGAAATTTTCTGCCATTTCAGGAGTGCTGTTGCGGGAGGACGTGTGCCCTGTGACGGTACTTCCGCGTGTGGATCGGCAGAAGTGGGTGGGGCTATGCAGATGACACGGCTACAGGGATGTTTTTCATGACTCGTGAGGGATGCGCATGAACGCAAACCCGCAGCAATGCATGGGGTGGATAGGAAGTCCATCGAAGCTGCGATGCTGTGCGCAGATGTGTTTGTATTTTAAAAATTGACACTCGGCGCCCAAACACGCCGATACACATCAAAAACGTGGTGAAAATGGTGGCCGGGTCCACTCCCACACACCTCCGAAACCACTGGAAATGCCCCTGGCAGCTGGTTGGGTGTTCACCGAACAACAACAGCTTCGTGAAGGGGGGACACACCAGCCGCAGACTTCGGGATTGTAGCGAGAGAGCTGAAAAAAACGCCACAAATGCAGCCAGCGATACTTCTGAATAACTGGGGGGGGGGGGCGGACCTGAGATCACCGCGCGAGCAGGTGAATGTCATGTGGCCCATAAGTGACGACTGCGATACCATCCTGGAATAACCGGCTGGTGAAGACACCTCTGTGGTGTAGTGTTTGATCCAAACAAACCCTACATCCCTCTGGAATTTATCCCCAACTTTCATAATCCATTCCTGTATTGATAGGATTATGCCAACTCTTTGAGATGGTTGTTTTGGCTGCAGTTAGAACATTTGTAATTAGAGGCTCGTCTCATGCATCTTGTCTCATGTCATCCAATAAACCAAGCAAAACAACATTTGGATTCAAAGGCAAACTATAATTTAGTCACTCTATCAATTGCTTTTATTCTTTTATAAGCGAATGTGACTGAATTAATGGGCAGGTTCTCCAGATATGTACAAAATTGGCAGCCGGCTAGTGATTCTTACTGTTCAGATGTGCCATTTCTTTATTTGTATGGTTCTATTTAAATTCTGCCTTCCTACCGACAGGAACCCAACTATAATAGACTGGTGAATTACAATGGACACAAAAGAGAACAGTAAAATGATGAACAAACACAACCAGTGATAAACCGCCCAAAATATAAACACAAAACAATAACAGAACAGAAATGAGCGAAACAGAAATGAGCAGAGGTAGTGATGCGCAAGGATGTTCAGTGCTGGCTTGGAGCCAGAAAATTAAAAAAATCCTATTCTATCTGTAGGATTGCTCTCTAAGTGAATTAACCTCAGTGGATCGGACCTCCGGAATAACCACTTCTCTGAATTTGGTAACACAGTTCTCAGCTCAAAAACTTACAAAACATGCTTGGTTTGGAATACAGTGAGTACAAAAATGCCCATTTTAGGATAACATGAAAAAGAAATGTGCATTTAAGGAAGTATTTAAATGCAAATGTCTGTGCAGGTTTTGTTTTGTTTTTTTGGACATTTTTTGGCAGTTGGATGTGGAAACAGGGCAGGAGGGTGTTGTGAATGCAAAGCAAAACTGAGTCGGACTAGAATTGGAATAACCTGACAGAGGTGAATCCGAGGGACTGTCTGAGACTAAAGTGGGCTGAGATAAAGGAAGGGAGGGAGAAGGTCGGCCTGGCTAGTTTCTCGTCAAAAGCTTCATGAAAACCAGCCTCTCTGAAGTTAAAGCGTACTGGGAAAAGGGTTTTCTCTTTCTTCTTGAAAAGACAATTGTCTCGCTTACTTTGCATAATCGTGCCTAGAGAAAAGTTGCTAGAAAATTAGTGTCCCTCCAGCTGGGAGGAGATGTTTACTGCCTGAATAAAGCTTTGTGGATGGCCTGGCAGACTTCTTTGTTGTCTCCCAATAAAGCGAGGGGTGTTGGGAAACATGACACTGGGGTGGCCGGAAACCCAGGGCCAGCAGCTGCCTGTTGTCCATGTGGGCCTAGTGCCACGGCTAGTGTTCTGGAGGCAAACAGGTCAACGTTGGCTTGGGGCAAGGAGGCAGGGCCCTCAACCCGGAGACGCCAGAACCCAGGCGCCTTGCAGCTGGCTAGCTTTGGTCGACGTCGAAAGACCGCGAGAGCTGGCGTGGGCTGAGGTTTGCTATGGCTTGTGTCTGTGCTGCTCTAATGCCACCCAAGAGCCGTACCGTGGAGTTCCTCATCACACCAGGGCACTGTGGTGCAGACTGTAGCCCTGAAGTCGGGATGTATGAGAATCTCGTTTCAGTTTGCAGAACGCCAGGACTTGCGCCGTTCGAACTCCCAAACGTCAACAGGCGTGCATCTCTTCAGAAACAGCTCACACGTTCCCAAACTAGCGATCGTGTTCAAAAGGTGTGGATTGGTTTTGGGGGAAATGTGCGTTTTTGAATTATGCGTTTTTTAAAAAAATACGCAACGTTCACGCTTTAGCCCATGGGGAAAATATGCACTTTTCACGTTCAAATGAAAGGGGAAATGGGTCACAAACAAAAACCGGAGTGAGGCGAACTGAGCTCCGAAGTGGAGCGTGGAAGGTTTCGACCATCTTTGGTTCTCCATCTGTTTCCTGGTGGTTCTTGCGGTGGCCCAGGCAAGCTGGTCTCCCTTGCCGTCTGCCAGAGAACTTCCCTGCTGGTTCATCTTGGGAAAACCCGGCTGCTGCTGCTGCTGCTGCTGCTGCTGCTGCTGCTAAACCCACCAGATGCTAACGGTGCCCTTCACCTGCCTCAAAGGTGCGTCCCTTGCAAGAGCATCCCAGAGTGCTGCAGACACCTCCTGCGTGCACAGGAGGGGGCAAGGAATTTCCCTGAGTCATGCGTGCGCGCACCAAGTGACTCAGACTGCTGTTCTGCTCCGAAGCAGGAGGCTCTTGCTGGCTCTGGTGACTGGCGGGGTGAAGTAAAGACCTGCACAAATGGGATAATTGGATCTGCATGCTTGGTTGGATCCCTGCAGCAGCTTGGCTTGAAGGCAGCTGGGCACAGAGGCAACCAAGGTCAAGGTGGGCCGTGTGGAGCCCTGGAGTGTGGCCCAGATGCGGGAGAGGCGTCCTCACATGAGCTGCAGGCTGTGACCTTCCCTGGACCTCTTAAATCTTCTATGCCCATCAGGTTTAGTTGCTTTCAGACAACAATGGCCGTTGCAACTTTCTAAGGCAGAGGCAGGCAACCTGGTGGCCCCCAGATGTTTTGGACTACAACTGCCACAACCGCTACCGATGCTGTATGGGGCTGATGGGAATTGTAGTCCAACACATCTGGAGGGCACCTGGTTGCCTACTCCTGCTGTAAGGAAAGGCTCTTGTCTGAAACCTTGGAAAGTATGGCCAGCCAGTATAGTCTAGCCGTGCTCAACTTGGTTCCCTCCTGATGTTTTGGACTACAACGCCCAGCATTCCTGACCACTGGCCATGCTGGCCAGGGCTGATGGGTTTTTAGGAGTCCAAAACACTTGGAGCAAGGCTGTGTTTGGGAAGGCAGTAGACAGTACTGAACTAGATGGCCAGTGGTCGAAGTTGGAGTCTGCTGAGTTTCCTGCATCAAAGCTCCTTCCTTCCCTTCACCATCCTGGTTCATCATGAAGCAGACTTGAAGCAGGGGAATCTCGGGGCACTCTCTGCAAGCTCCTAAGCCAAGTGTGGGCAGCAACCAGGGCTAAATGTGGGGGCAGGCAAGCCTGGCAGCTCCCTGGGGCACCAGACTTGAGGGGTGCTGAGCTCGGCACACAAATGACATGGTCTGTTGACTCATCTTCCCAGGGGAGGCTGATGGTTCTCATGTCAGTGGAGCAGTGAATCCACTCCGGGTTTCATTCTGAACCAATCAGAACTCTAAAGGAACCCTTTAGAGTTTGGACTGGTTCGGACTGAAACCCAGAGTGGATTCACCGCCCCGCTCACATTGGAGCTTCTAGCTTCTATTGCAACTTTCCAGTCGACAGCTGAAACAAAGACAACAGGCATTTCATGTGGCACAGATCAATATGTGTTTACAGATCTATGTGTGCAGATTTATCATCTTATATGGCAAGGGTAAATTGCATGTGCATCGAGGACATGAAATAGACCATGAAAGCAATTAAATAATAATAATAATAACAACAACAACAACAACTAGCTGATATACCCGCCATTGCTTGGGCCTCCTAAGATATATGTTTGCAAGGTAATCTTCTTAAGGTAGTAGGGCAGTGCTAGGCCTGTGAGTTAACTTTTAAACAAATTAATTGCCCAAGGCATGCTGGGAGTTGTAGGCATAAGCTGAGGCTAGAATGGAATGGTGGGCGGGGTTTGTGGCAGTTGGAGAAAGTCAGGTAGAAGGAGAACAAAGAAATTAGTGAGAGGTCAGGAAAGTGGGAGCTGAGTTAGGATTGAGAGTGAGTGACCAGGTTTGCCAACCCTTGCTTTATTTAAAATCAGCCACTCTACATGCCAGTACTACACCTCCCAGCATGCCTTTGGCAGCCCGCAGCTGTCCATGTCCTCTGAGAGGCGCTTCCCTCCTCTCGTTGCCAATGCTGCTCCTCAACAGAGCATTGGAGAGTAGCATCACAGAGGAGGAGAGGTAAGTGGCTGTCAGTGGACACGCCCAGCTCTGGCTAAATCTTACTGGGACTGCCTCGGCCTGTGCTTCTCACCCACCAATTGCTCCACCAGGAGCCTGTACTGAAGGGCTGGGGCTGGCCGTGTTTCATCAGGCCTGTTTCTGGGCATGCACAGAGTGCCTCCCTTTCCTCTCTCCTCCCTCCCGAAGAGCAAAGGCCATGCGTGCACTTCCCCCAGATTCTGAGAAAATGGCGATATCAGGATAGGGTGCCTTTGAGCATGTTTGGCCCCTCAAAGTCACGCTGTTGTATCCAGCTACGATTTTAAAACCATGCAGAAGGCAAGAGGAGGCACCACAAATGGACCCAGTCCATTTATGTGGGCTGTTTCCTTTTATGTGGAATTGGGTTGACTGCTCAAGACCAGCCTTAGGAGTCGGGGTTGTGAAAGACATGCAGCAGTAACCTGCCCATGCACTCTCAATGGCCACCAAAGGCCAGTAAGTCTGGCCTCCCACCCAAGGCATGCTGGGAGTTGTAGGCATAAGCCTTGGTTTTTATTAAATTCTTTGAAAATACTTTAAACCCCAAATTCTGTGTTTTTGGATTTTTCTGGTACATTGTACAGCCAGACCTATCAGCATGCCATGTAATAGGTTTCTAACTCATCTGAAAGTGGGTAAAGATTTCCGGACATCCATCACACACACATACTTTCCACTTTATAGGTAGAGATAAGAAGAATGTGTTCAAAAATTGAACAGAAGCAAGGGGCACCAAAGATGCCGCTTGCCTCAGCTGCTGTTGAATCCGGAGCAGGCCCCATCAGCGACGCCTTTGCCTGCATCGGCCCAGAGAAGGTCAGGGCGGGCGCCTCTGGTGATGGCAACCCTCGGCGAAGCTGAAGGACAAACCGTGGGCACTCAGCTGTCACAGGAGGAAGGGAAGTGACCCAGATGAGAGACACAAGCAGCTCCAGTGGAACGGAAAAGTGCCAGGGAAGCAGAAATGCATCTCCCTCCTGGTGTTCCTTGCTGTACTTCTAAAGTGATCTCAAATAATTGAAACCGAGTCTGCTATAGCGAGGGGGGGGAAAGGAGAGGTTTCCTTTGGTTTGTTTATTATTTAAAAAAATGATGCAAAGTGCAACTCTGCCTACGTTTCACTTCTAACTAAAAGTTTTGTTCAGCACCTGATACTTAAAGCAAAGAAAAATGATGAGTACCAATGCCTATTATTCCAAAAGCATTTTAAAAGCTGGTGTTGCCTTCGAAACGTAAGAACATTGGAGGCTTCTATTGAGTTGGACCCTTGGTCCATCTAGCCCAGTATTGTTGACACCGACTGGCAGCAGCGGCTCTCTCAGGTTATAGACAGGATTTTTTTCCAGCCCTACCTGGAGATGACGGGAATCGAACCTGGGACCTCCTGCATGCTCACCGCATGCTCTTACCACGAGCTGCAGCCCCTTGTCTTTCAGACATCCTCATATATTGTTTTGCCCTTCTCTCACCTAAACGCAATGTTAATTTATTCATAATGGCTGAATTCCAGAGTTTTATGAAGCATCCCTCTGTTAGTGGGATCTCGTTTCCAATATTTAACGTAAATTAATCTTGCAGCAAGGATCATGCGGAAGAGTTGTCCTATTTCGCTTCCTATGGCAGCAATCCAATAAATCAGTAAAGGCACAATCCTGTGCACGTTTAGACAGGGGAAAAAAGCCCTACAACTCCCAGCATGCCCCAGCCATGCTGAGAACTGTAGGACTTTTTCTGTCGAAGCATGCGTAGGGTTGTGCCGTAAGTGAATTGTGTGGGGACAACAGTCAAACTGACAATGGTGAACAGAGAATGGAGAGTCCTCAGGGCTTAATGAGGTATAAGAAGAATCCTGCCGGATCAGACCAAAGGTCCAACTAGTCCAGCATTCATATAGTGGGCGGACAAATATCCCAAGAACATCCACAAGCAAGGACTGGATGCAACCATTCTCCCTATTGTCTGCCCATCTGGACTACCTCGAGACATGGAGCTTCTATTTCATTCTCATGGGCATCTTTCCCATCACTTGGACATCACATCCTCCAACTTGTCAGTTCGGACCCTGATTCTACATCTGTAGTGATCAGCCATGGTTATTCATTGGAGAGGCAAGAGACTGACACATGTGCTCAGGAACCGTCTTTATTTCCCGGAGGGAGAGGCGGGTAATAAATAAATTATTATTATTATTATTATTATTATTATTATTATTATTATTATTATTATTATCCCGGCACTCTGCTTTGTTGGCTCAATTAAATCCCATGTCTTCCTCCAAGCATTGGGAGGCTTTAATGGAGGTCACCAGCCTTCCCCAGCCTGGTGACCTCCAATGTTTAGACTGACTCTCATCAGCACCAGCCGGCATGGCCAATGGTCAAGAATGCTGGGAATTGCAGTCCAAACCATGTAAAATGCACCTGGTTGGGGAAGGCTAGCTTTAAGGGTGAGCCCATTCCTCCTATCAAGTGACCAGAGCTTGGTGTCCATGAAGCAGTGATGTGTTTCTCTCTTAGTACCATTTGAGTACAACTTGGATATCACGCTTGCAGCATGAGGAAGGATCTAGAGCTTGTCTCTACGCTCTATATACCCTGTCATGGCTGCGCAGTTGCGCCTCGTTGTTTCTATGACGCAGCCTCCAGCTCACAGCCGCATCTTGCTTTTTCCTGCGAAACTGCACTTTTTCAATATGTCATTTTACTGCATCTTTTTATATTGCTCCGATGTCACCACGATTTTTTTGGGTTGTCTGTCAGTGGTGGCTTCAGTTTGGCTTAAGAGAGTGGGTGTAGTTAGGGGCAGATCCCAGTGCAGGGTAGGTATGGAAATGCAGGGCAGAGGGCGGGCTCAACAAGCCTAGGAATGGCCACCATAGCAATAATAATAATAATAATAATAATAATAATAATAATAATAATTTTATTTCTTAACCGCCTCTCCCTTTGGATTGAGGCGGCGAACAACATTAAATACAAATAATATAAAATACATAAAACTGATTAAAAACATATGAAACTAATACAAAATAACAATAAAACTCTTAAAATTCAACTTGATAGGTCTGCCAGAAGAGATCAGTCTTTATGGCTTTCTTAAAATCGGAGAGACTGTTAAGTTGACGAATCTTCTCCCGGCAGCAACTATCCCACCGTCTGGGAGCGGCAGAAGAGAAGGTCTTCTGGGTAACAGTTGTCAGCCTAGTTTTGGGGAATAAAGTCTGGGGAATGAAAGTAGAGGCAGTCATGATAAATATCACATAAATTCAATGAACTTTAGCAGCGCATCTGCACCTCTCTATTGGCATTACACCTTATTCAGACCTAAAGCATGGAATCTAATCTGGCAGAGTGGTTGTATTTTGTGTGCACAGTAAATAAGTTTTGATCAAATCAGGTTATTTGTAGCAAGTTCAGATGCTGGAAATGGCAGTTTTACTTGACGCGGTTGCGGGCGTAAGTGTGAAGATATGCAGGCCGCATTGGTAATGAGAATCCATGGCTTGGAAAGGAAAAGGGTAGAGTTTCTGGCCCAGTTTGCACATAATGGTGGCAGATCGTGGATGAATTAAGAAACTTTTTGCCGGGCTTGCATGCCGCTGCCATTCTGAACATGCAGCCTCTGATTGGCCTGATCAGAGGTTGCTCTGTGACATCCGAACCTGAGCACTATGGACTAATCATGAGTTGAACCACACAAAGTTAACCTACATTTAGTTGTCAGGTTAACTTTGGTTTGTATAAAGCATGATTAACCCAGTGGGTCCGTGTTCTAACATCATGGAGCAACCTCCATTCAGGCCAGTTGGAGGTTGCATATTCAGAATAGCGGTGGCTTAATTACTGTCTTTGCCCCACTGCCTGTAGTTGTATTCAGTCCCCAATTTATTTATTTTTAAGTTATTTACTTATTTTTATGATGTATTAGTTGTCCTATAGCAAACAGCTCTCAGGGCAATGTATGATTAAGACACAAATACAATCCATATATATCGGATTTAAAGCAGTAAATAAAAGCAATCAATTAAAGGCAGCAATCAATTTAAAGCAGCAGAGGCCGAAAGAGCAGGCATCACAACAAGAAGATCTAAAAATATCACAAAGATCAAACTACTTACAAATGCAACATCGCAGCAGGGGATTAAAAGGCTGGAGAGAATAAAAAGGGTTTTGCCTGGCACCAGAAAGATGACAAACTAGGTGTCAGAAGGGCCTCTTGGGGGAGAGTATTCCATAAGTGGGGTGGGGTGAGTGGCTAATCGGGTGACCATACAGAAAGGATGACTGGGCTTCTGTGTCTTAACAGTTGTATAGAAAAGGGAATTTCAGCAGGTGTCATTTGTATATATATAGCACCTGGTGAAATTCCCTCTTCAACCCAACAGTTAAAGCTGCAGGAGCCCTGCCTTCTTTTGTATTTGGTCACTCTAGTACAACTCCTGCAGCTTTAACTGTTGTGATGAAGAGGGAATTTCACCAGGTGTTGCATGTATAACAATGTATAACCTGCTGAAGTTCTGTTTTCTACCCAACTGTTAAAGATACAGGAGCCCTGTCCTCCTTTTCATATGGTCACCTTACGTCAACTGTTGTCTAGGGTGACCATATGAAAAGGAGGACAGGGCTCCTGTATCTTTAACACTTGTTTAGCATAGGGAATTTCAGCAGGTGTCATTTGTATGCATGCAGCACCTGGTGAAATTCCCTCTTTATTACAACAGTTCAAGCTGTAGGAGCTAAACTAGAGTGACCAGATACAAAAGAGGGCAGGGCTCCTGCAGTTTTAACTCTTGTGATGAAGAAGGAATTTCACCAGCTGCTGCATGCCTACAAATGACACCTGCGGAAATTCCCTCTTCTTCACAACTGTTAAAGATACAGGTGCCCAGTCTTCCTTTTCATATGGTTGTCAATGCTGTTGTACACCATTATAAAGCAGGAGTGTAGGTCCTGCCCATGATAGCAACTTCACATTTTCTGTTCTGTGTGTCATGTGGTTGGCAGCATCAGATTATTTGCAGGGGACGCGGATGTCTTCAACAGACAGGGCCACTCCCTGTACACATTCTCAGAGGCTGTGGTCGCATGTGCACCATTGTTTGTAGCAGACACAAATCTCCCCTTCACACATTGTGGAATCCACTACAATTGTGTCCAAAGATGTCTTAAAATAACAACAAAAAAGAGTTCTGCAGCATCCTTTTCTTTTTAAACTTTTTTATTTGCATGACATCAACAAGCTAAAAAAAAAAATCTACATAACCAAACAGTGACAATGACCAACACATAACCAACACACAGAGAAAAAACAATCCACTGAGTTGCAATAAATTTCTGATTTTCTCCCCAGCAAAGTTGTTTTGCAGCATCTTAAAGACAAACACGTTTATTTTTATGGCATGCGCTGTTGTGGGCTAGACTCATCTGATGCAAGTGATGATGTGGGCTTAAAGATAAAGGACCATCAGAACTGTTTCCTAACCGCTGTTAGCACCTGGACAGGAGGCAGAGACCCCTTCTACACCAGGCGCTTTGCCTGGGATGGCCCCCGGCTGGTCCCTGTGAGTCCAAATGACGCACAGGGACTCCCGGGGGCTGGGGGGGGGGTGGCCATGGGATTTTCCAGGGATCAGGGAACCCTGGAAAATCCCAGATCTTCCACATTCCCAGGAACTTCCCGGGACCACGAAAGATGCAGCCGCCCGTCCCGGGTGCTGCCATGCTTACTCGTAAGTGCAGCAGCACAAATGGGCACGGAGCTGCACTGTGCGGCTCCGTGCCCATCAGGGGAGGGGGTGGCACCAGTTTCGTCACCCCCGGGAAGGCAGGGAGGGGGCAGGGGCTGATCACGCACATTTTTTTAAAAAAAGTTACCTTTTGCGGAGGAGCGCTCCTGCACTCTTCCCGGGTAAAAAAACAAAAACAAAATGGCGGGCACGACGTGCAACAACCCGGAAGGAAGCTGGGTCATCACACTTCCTGGTGTGGCTTGACGCAATGATCCCGGAAGCAGGCACATCCGGGATTGCCACCCCTCCTGCCCTCTGCAGCCATCTGGTGTAGAAAGGGCCAGAGATTTCACTGGTCATAGTCTTCTACACTATGGTGAGATACTACGTGGGGCTGCCTTTGAAGAGTGTTCGGAAACTTCAGCTAGTTCAAAGAGCTGCAGCCAGATTGTTGGCCGGGGTGGTTACAGGGAGCACGCAACTTCCCTGCTACAACAGCTCCACTGGTTTCCGGTCTGTTTCTTGGCACAATTCAAAGTGCTGGTTATCACCTATAAAGCCCTATATGGCTCTGGTCCATATTATCTGAAAGACCGTATTCTCCCCTATGAGCCTGCCCGTGCACTGAGATCTTCAGGGGAAGCCCTTCTCTCAGTCCCACCAACACCCCAGGCACGCTTGGTGGGTACGCAGGAAAGGGCCTTTTCGGTGGCTGCTCCAAGGCTCTGGAACTCCCTTCCTAGGGAAACAAGGCAGGCTCCCTCTGTGCTACACCTTCAGAGGCAGGCAAAAACTTTTTAATTGTGGCAGGCTTTTGGAACTAGCCTGGAACTCTGTTAATGTATTGGACTTTTTTTTAATCTGTTACTGTTTTTAATTTAAATAAAATGTTTTTAGTTTTACAGCAGGTCTAATTCTGTTTTAGCTTTTGTAAATTTATATTTATATGTTTTAATTGTGCCTGTTTTAATCTTGTAAACCGCCTTGAGTTTACAAGGTGGGATATAAAGAAATATAATAATAATAGTAATACTCTGAATTTCTACTTAACTTATCATAATTATTTCTAAATTTGCATCTATACATAGAAATTGACATATGCATATGTTATGCAAACCACTGCCCTGTTTTTTTTCTCTTTTTCGGGTGATGCATTTTCTCTCTTCGGGTGATTCGAAAGCGTCATAACCTCGGACGGTGAGCGTTTCCCCGAGATCCACTCTGAGCCTATCTACACACGCAGGATAAAACACTTTGAAAACGTTTTGAAAACTGTATATGGAGTGTGTCCTGGGCCCCAACAGTTCTCAAAACTGTTAAAAACCTTTAAAAACCGTTTTAAAGCAGTAGTGTAGATAGGCTGTCTCTGACTTCAAGGTGTCTCGGCTCTGTTCTTTGGCAGCGTTCCCATAGGCGCAAGGGACAACCCAGTATGTACATGCTTTGTTGTACACAAGGGGCAATCTTCTTTCCCGCTGATGTGAAAAGGTGTGCAAAAGGCTGATCGTTTTGTTCACTCTTGTCAGCGCTAGGGGGAGTATTGCAAAGCTACATGACAGACCTCAACTGGTTTTTATATTTGATCCTTCGTTTAAGTTCAGTGAGGCGCTGTGGATCTCAGACAGAACTCTCAGCAGTTCCATCAAGCAGCAGATCCCAGAGTTCTTGGCAGGAGGCGGACCAGGGGGAGAGCGCCATGATGGCTAAACTGATATCGTAGGCTGACCCTATGAAAAGGAGAGCAGGGCTCCTGTATCTTTAACAGTTGTCTAGAAAAGGGAATTTCAGCAGGTGTCATTTGCATGCATGCAGCACTGGGCGAAATCCCCTCTTCATCACAGCAGTTAAAGCTGCAGGAGCCCTGCCTAGTGTGAACAGATATAAATGAGGGCAGGGCTCCTGCAGCTTTAAACGGTTGTACTGAAAGGGGAATTACACCGGATGCTGCATGCATTCAAATGACACGCATTCAAATGACACCTGCTGAAATCCCCTTTTCTAGACAAGTGTTGAAGAGACAGGAGCCCCGTCCTCCTTTTCATAGGGTCAGCCTACAGGTAGGACTTTGATAGGAGCGTAAGGAGACGCAGAGTGCTCCTGGTCACTGTCGTTGCCACTATGATGAGATAGTAATTTGCTCTAAATTTGCATCTATGTACATACATTTGCATCTAGGTACATAAATCAACACAAGCAAATTTAGACAGTGCTCTCTTTTGCCCTCCTCGTTGGAGATGCACAACTGGCCACCGCTGACAAGTAGCTATAGATAGATTTTGATAAGGCAAGGGTTCAGGTTGAAAGTGAACATGAGAAGCCACTGAACTATTGATCAAAGGCCATTGTTGTGTGCATCTTTGTGGTACCCGGCCTCGCCTCCTTCCAAGCACTTCAGCCAAACCCAGTTGGCAGCCGTCCTGTGGAATGGGCTGAGCATTTCGCCTTCCGTGCAGAGGTGTGAAGCAATCAGACGGAAATAATGCCCTCTATATTTAGCGCATCCGTCAGGCGATGCGCCTTCTTGTTGGCCCTGATGCATCTCAATGTTCTCGCTTGTCGTTCACGTCTTCCACATGCTGAGACTGTCCCCGTTGGATGGTGGGAACTGCCACACGGGTGCTGTGGCTCAAGAGCAGTACTGACTGGGGAGTTATGGGAGCTGTAGTCAAAACCTTACAAAGGCTGTCCGCTCCATGTTTTCCAGATATAATCCTAATTGGGCACTGGACTCTTGGTTTGATCCATCAGGGGCTCTTCTGGTGTTTTTCTTGTGGAACACAAGGAATTAGAGTTGGATCCGTTCAATTCTACACTTGGTGGCTTAGGACCAGGCACTTCCTCACCTTAATACTACCTCACAGGATTGTTGTGAGGATTGAAAGGGGACCTATCGCGCGCATGCCACCTGGGACTCCTTGGAGGAAGCGTGAGATTCAATTATGGTTCAGTAAATAAATACATATCACCCAAAAAGATGAGGTCAGAGACAATGAACTCTCTGAAGCATGGTGTGGCGGCTCCCTCAGGCGGAGGGGTTTGCATGCTAGCAAGGCTGGCGGAGTCAAGGACTAACATTTGTGAGCCGATGGGGTGATGCTCTTGTGCAACTGCCATCCCTTGATCCCAGTGGGATGTGTGCAGGAGAACTTCCCTATGGATTTTGTGCCATGCTAACCTGTGGGAGAAGGGGGCGCTGTCTGGATTTTCAGCCTCAGGCATTGAAGTCTCTAGGGCAGGCCATGGCTGATTTTCTGAGAAGCTCCCGAAATAAGAGAAAGAGACCCGAAAAGTTCCTCTCCTGTTAAAGCCTCTGAGCAATTTAAAGAGGAGGACGATATAAATTGGGTGGGGGGATTGGACAGGGAGTGGTACCTCCTTACACTCATCATAATATGTATTTTATATTTGATGTTGCTTCCCGCCTCGATCCATCTCTTTCTCACTCATGGCAGTTTTTCTAGACGGACATGACGGGCTTTGCCAAGTCATGCGGTCTTTTATTGATTCAAGAATTTCCTGACGATTGAGCATGTTTTAATTATGACTGCTTTCTGGATGTTGGTGTGGATGTATTCTGGTAGGCCCAGTTTCTGGAGGTTTTCTGTATAGTTTTTTTTTTATGTGATGCCGGTGGCTGATGTGATTAATGGGATAATTGTGACCTTTTCCTGTTGCCATCGTTCTTTGACTTCCATGGCCAGTGGTGTATATTTGTCTCTCTTCTTCCTTTTCAACAAATTTTTTGTCATTCGGTATTGCTATGTCGATGAGGTAGGTGTGTTTTTCTTTTTTGTCTATGAATGTTATGTCTGGTCAGTTGCAGGGTATTGTCTTGTCCATATGAATTGTTCTGTCCCAGTATATTTTATGATCTGCATTTTCCAAGATTGTTTCGGGTGAGTATGTATAGTATGGTGTAGGTTGTTTGATAAAGTTGAATTTGATGGCCAGTTGTTGGTGAATTAGTTTTGCAGCTGTATGATGATGATGATGTCACGTTTGCCAGAGGGTGGACAAGAGAAGATTTCAAGCTGCTCTTCGCCTCTGCCGCCCCGTTCTGAAAGCCCAACTTGGGCCCATGCTGTTTATTGAACGTCCGTGTTAAGTACATGCTTGGCCCAGTCCCAGGGACACAGCTAAACACACAACCGTAAACTCAAATAAATATCCAGAGCCATTAAAATGGCACAGAGATGAGGGGCTGATTGATTGCCTTCGATTGCTCTTACCACAGTGGAATAATACCTGCTTACTCATGCTTTATTAAAAACAACCTCTTCCCTTTCTCGGCCTTTAATAATTCAAGGCTCTAATTGTGTAGAAACGCAAAGTTGAAAATGCCAACTGAGTGAGTTCCCTCTCCGTGCCGCGTGCCCTGCCCGCTCTTCCCCGGCTCCCTGATCCATCACTCTTTCTGCTCGCCTCCTGCTGACAAATCTTGCTCATCCCCACCCCCTTCCTGGCTCCCGCCAGCCCCAAATCTCTCTGCCTGCATTAGCCACCCGGCCTGCAATGCCGCTGGATCCTGTCTGGACCCTGACTCTGCACATCTAGTCCTGCGAGGCTGAAATAAATCTTTCTCTGATTTTGCTTAAACGTGCAACTTGCTAACAAATGGAGTGACGAGGCTTTTGCAAGGATCGGTGACCGATGAATCCAGGCTGTGCCATCAGAAGAGGGTTTAGGAGGAGTCGCTGGCAGAATGGGCTTTCTTGAAGCTGCAACCGGGAGCATCTTGCCTACTCTTCAGCAGCTCCTGCTGATTTGAGGTGGATGGGCCATTGAAAGAAAGTTTTGGATTATACTGCTGAATTGAAGAAAACTTGGGTTCATAGAATAGTAGAGTTGGAAGGGGCCTATAAGTAGGGGTGTGCACGGACCCCCCGGATCGGATCGGGACCCGGATCGGGACCTCCAATTTTGTCCCGGACCGGTTCGGACAAAATCGGAGGCCCCCCGGACCGGATCGAGTCCGATCCCGACCCAAAAATCGTACATTTTTGGATCGGCCGCCATTTTTTTCCCCATAGACTTGCATTGCAATGCAAGTCTATGAGGAAAAAATGGCGGCGGGTGGGTAAGGGGGGGCCTAACTCCCTCCCCCCCCCGGGGCCGTCCGCTGTGGACGGCCCTGGCAGGTAAGCCCCCTCCCCCGCGCTCCCTACCCCCCCTGGGGCCGCCCGCTTCCATCCGCTGGCGCCCGCGGGCGCCAGCGGATAGAAGCGGACGGCTCCGGGGGGGGGGTAAGCTCCCTTCCCCGCCACTGCTTACCTTCTCGGCCCGTCCGCTCCCGTCCGGCGCCGGCGGCTACTACCAGCGGGCTCCGCGGCCTACTCTCGAGTAGCGCGCCGGGTGATGACATCACCCGGCGCGCCACCCTAGAGCAGGCCGCGGAGCCTGCTGGGAGTAGTAGGCGCCGGCGCCGGACGGGAGCCGCCGGGCCGGGCAGGTAAGGGCCCCCCTCCCCCCTCCGCGCGCCCCCTCCTCCCCTCCACGCACCCCCTCCTTACCTTCCCTGCCCGGCGGCTCCCGGCCGGCGCCGGCGCCTACTACTTCCAGCAGGCTCCGCGGCCTGCTCTAGAGTAGCGCGCCGGGTGATGACATCACCCGGCGCGCCACCCTAGAGCAGGCCGCGGAGCCTGCTGGGAGTAGTAGGCGCCGGCGCCGGACGGGAGCCGCCGGGCTGGGAAGGTAAGGGCCCCCCTCCCCCCTCCGCGCGCCCCCTCCTCCCCTCCACGCACCCCCTCCTTACCTTCCCGGCCCGGCGGCTCCCGGCCGGCGCCGGCGCCTACTACTACCAGCAGGCTCTGCGGCCTGCTCTAGAGTAGCGCGCCGGGTGATGACATCACCCGGCGCGCCACCCTAGAGCAGGCCGCGGAGCCTGCTGGGAGTAGTAGGCGCCGGCGCCGGACGGGAGCCGCCGGGCCGGGCAGGTAAGGGCCCCCCTCCCCCCTCCGCGCGCCCCCTCCTCCCCTCCACGCACCCCCTCCTTACCTTCCCTGCCCGGCGGCTCCCGGCCGGCGCCGGCGCCTACTACTTCCAGCAGGCTCCGCGGCCTGCTCTAGAGTAGCGCGCCGGGTGATGACATCACCCGGCGCGCCACCCTAGAGCAGGCCGCGGAGCCTGCTGGGAGTAGTAGGCGCCGGCGCCGGACGGGAGCCGCCGGGCTGGGAAGGTAAGGGCCCCCCTCCCCCCTCCGCGCGCCCCCTCCTCCCCTCCACGCACCCCCTCCTTACCTTCCCGGCCCGGCGGCTCCCGGCCGGCGCCGGCGCCTACTACTACCAGCAGGCTCTGCGGCCTGCTCTAGAGTAGCGCGCCGGGTGATGACATCACCCGGCGCGCCACCCTAGAGCAGGCCGCGGAGCCTGCTAGTAGTAGTAGGCGCCGGCGCCGGACGGGAGCCACCGGGCCGAGAAGGTAAGCGCCCCCCTCCTCCCCCCCCCCCGCTGTCCACTTTCATCGGCGGGCGCCCGCTGGCGCCCGCCAATGGAAGCGGCGGTGGGCGCCAGTGGGCGCCCGCCGATCCGCCGAACCGGTTCGGAGCTTTTTCGGACCGGTTCGGATTGGATCGGCCGATCCAGCTGCGGGATCGGAAATCGGATAATTTATCCGATTTCCCACTGGACCGGACTCGGATCGTGGATCGGGTCCGATCCAGTGCACATCCCTACCTATAAGGCCACAGAGTCCAACCCCCTTCTCAATGCAGGAATCCAGCTGCCTCTTGAAGACCTCTAGGGTGGTAGAGCCCACAACCTCCCTAGGTCATGGGTTCCATTGTTGCATTGCTCTAACAGTCAGGGAGTTTTTCCTGATGTCCAGCCAGAACCTGGATTCCTGTAACTTGAGTCCCTTATTCCACGTCCTGCACTCTGGGATGATGGAGAAGAGATCCTGGCCCTCCTCTGTGTCATAGCCTTTCAAGTCCTTGAAGAGTGCTTTCATGTCGCCCCTCAATCTTCTCTTCTCCAGGCTAAACATGCCCAGGTCTTTCAGTCTCTCCTCATAGGGCTTTGTTCCACTTTACTTTTCGCATCCTTATCAGTAACTTTTTGCATATGCGAAAGTAATACAACGTTTGCACGATTTGAATTTTTGAATGGCACCAATGTTCTTTTGGAATGGCATTTTCCCTGCTGGAACTGAACTGAACTGCACACAATGTGTCCGGTTGCACAGTTAACAAAGTCCTGGTGATCTTCCCATGACCTGGGCAGAGGGGCCATATGTGGTGGGAATAGTTAGCAAGGCAGGTAGGACCTAGGATGCTGCCATGTAGTGCTTTTTGTCCTTATTGAGGTGCGCTGAGAACCGTTAGGGCACATTCTGCACCCTGTTTTTCTAGCGTTATTTCCCGCTTTTTATTCCGTATTGCCCAAAATACCGCAGCAGATGTCACTGGACGGGCACCACGAGGTGTAAACGCCCAAGAGGGACATGATGTCATCATGATGGGGTCGTATATCAATATGACACGAGGTGTAGCTCTGGTCCAAGTGCTCTGTCAACCCCAGTATTGTCTCTTCTGACCAGCAGTGGTTCTTGGGCAGGAAGAGGCCTTCCCCATCATCTCTCCCCCCTCCCCATTGCCTTTTAACTGCAGATGCCAGGAATGAATCTGGGGCTCATCTTGATGATGGCGCTTTAGCGCCACAAGCCCCCAACCCCCCACATTTGCGCTCCTTCGCATTATCCCCATGCGAGGGAGCGAGCACGGGGGGTGGGGGAGCACCCATGCACCAGACACCTGCACGTCCTCGCGTCCCAGGTTTTTAAAAAACCTTTTCTTTGGAGGAGGCGTGCCTGCGCTTCCTCATGTCCCAGTTGTTGGGTTTTTTTAAAACCTTTTTTTGGCTTCTCCTCATGCCGGAGAAGCATGGAGGCAGGCCAGCGGCCCTTCGGCCTGCAGGCCTGCCCCCTCCCTCCTGCTTGGGGAGATGGCGACAAATCAGGGTTCGCCATCTGCTCAGACACGCCTCCGAAGTACCTCTGGAGCAAGGTGCCATCCTCACTTTGCTCCAAAAGAAAAAAAGTTGGGGTAAATGCCTGATTTTTAAAAAGTGGAGCTTTGGGGGAATGCCTGGGGATGGTTCCGCGATGGCAGCTGCGTCATATAAATGACCTGCCACCACTGCGGAGCCAACCCCAGGGCAAACCCCTCGGCAAGACAGGCACCAGGACTGCCTGTATACAAAGCCGGCACTCTACCACATGGTCATCGTGAGCAACGTTAGAGCCCGGCTGGAAATCCCCCCTCTTCTCTGTTTTGCAGAAATCTCCATCTCCTGCAAGCGGGTGGGTGAAGATTTTCAGGGGCAGCAAAATTCTAAGAAATTGGGCTCGTGGCCTTGGCTTACCTTAGTGTAGCCAAGGAATTCCTTCTTACCACGCCATTTACTTTTACAAGAAAGCCTCACTGTTGCAGCACACAGGAGCCCTTCCGACTGCTCTCCCTAGGGGCTAGGCCAGAAGAATTTCCACATAGATTTGTTCCCCTGGGCATCCTTTTAGATCAATCTCCAGGAGATGCAGCTACAATGGATGTAAAATGCTGGGAGTGGGAAGAGACCCCCCTCAGCCCCCTTGCATAACACTAAGGGAGCCACCCCAACCCCAAATTTCTTAGAACTTCACGACTCCCTCATCTTCAGGGGATTTCCGTTTTCATCTCAGCATACCCCACAAATCTCCGTCTCCAGTTCATATCATATGCCCTGGGACCCAGACATCTCACAGAGTTTGCCCTCTAAGTTCAACATGGGAAAGGCAACAGAAGGTGGTGGAGATGGAAGGGGGGGAGGTAAATGGGGGGGGGAGATTCTGGCTTGGGTTGCTTCCCTGGAGTGGGAATTGGCCCTCATGCCCTCGTAGGGGTACTGTCAATGGCTTGTGAAGATCAAAGCAAGAATGGATCGGCACTTCTTTTAGAAAGGACCAACTCAGTCATAGAGCCCTGTGTTGCGTGCAGAAGGTCCCAGGTTCGATCCCCGGCATCTCCAGGGTGAGGATGAAAGAGTCCTGATAAATCCCTGGAGAGCAGCTGCCAGTCGGTGTCAGCGACCCTGGGCCAAATGGACCAAGTGTAGCATCTGCCGCTGTTTCTAAGGAAAGGAGCGGGCCGTTTTGTGGGGAGCGGGCCAGAGCCGGCGGGTGCTCCCGAATTGCTCCGAAGACATAGGGATGCCGGCCGCTCCAATGGAGTTGTAAAGGTGGGGAGCAATTTCTGAGAATTCCTGCCTGCCTGCCGTCCATTAGGAGCGTGAACAGGGGATGGTACCGTTGTGCCTGCCAACTTAGGACAGTTGTTGTGTATCGAACAGCTAAAGATGTTTTTTAAAGGGGTATTGAAAGCTAGTACGTGGGTACTTAAATATTGCTGGTTCTTGGTGGCTGGTGACTACTGCATACCCTCGAAGATTTCACAGTTGACAACTAGGTACACTTTTTGTACATTCAACACTTTCCCTTTCTGCCCCTTGTCTCTCTCTCCTCCCCCCCCCCCCCCGATGTCTCACTATTAAAGGCTCTTTTCTGCCTGCGGCGTATGCAGAAATGTATATATTCATTAGGGACCTCCCGATCTGCTTCGGGGGCAGATTCGGAGCTTTGGAGGCCGATTCGGATCCATCTCGGGCTACTTCAAGCACAGTCCTGACCCACTTTGGATCCAGATCCGAAGCGAGACCCGGACATACGAAGTGGGTTGGATGTTGTGGGTTCTCAGGCACGAGGCCGACTGAGAGTCCTCCTGCCCCCGCTCGCCCGCGGAACTCGTGTGACCCGTCCAGCAGCAGCCGCCCATCCTTGATGACAGCTGCCATTTTCAAGGACGACAGCAGCCCTGTCATTTTCTAAATCTAACGTTCTAACTACAGCAACCGTAAAGGGCCATTTTCAGATTGAAAATAAGATAGTACTGGTGATATTTCTTGCAGAATACGTGCAACTCAGAAACCTCCAGCAGGATTTACTTTAAAAGTTCTCATTCTTTTGATTGAAAATATACCGGAAAAGCATAATTGTCCTATAGTTAAGTGATCATACTTAATCATTCAAAATGAATGTCACCACCTCTGGCTGAGAACTAATAGGCTCTGTGCTACATGTTGCTTTTAATGACAGTCCCTGCCCTCAGCCTTACAATCTAAGTGACACCACACAAAAGGAAAGGGTATTGGGAGGGATAAGGGAAAAACAACAACACTCAGACACCAGTTCTTAGTTTCAGGGTTCTTATAGGTGTCCCTTCTAGCAGGGAGGGGTGAAGTGAGCGCCCCACAGCTACTCCCTCTCTGGCCGAGGTATGAGTCCAGGTTGGTCTCCCCCTTGCCATGATGTTTAACTTGAGTAGGGAGCAGCCTCCCAGAAGCCCTTGGTTCTGAAATTTCAAAAACAGAAACTCTACTGTAAAAATGTTTAACAGCATCCCCCCCAAATCACACCAAAAGACTGTCTAACCCTCAAACAACCCCTGCTGCCTGGGTTCGCATGATGTGGCAAGCCAGGCACCTGCGGGTCAAATATAAAAATGGTGCCCGCAGGTGTCTGGCACAGCAGAACAGTCCCTGCAAGTAAAATAAACGACAGTGGACTGCCATGTCATACAAATCAGGTCTATGGGTGGTCATTGAATCGTGGCTTGTTGAATTGTGGATTGTCATTGAATCATGGGTTGTTGTTGAATTGTGGATTGTTGTTGAATTGTAGGTTGTTGTTACATGCAAACTCTTCACTATGGTTTAATTATGGGTTGTTAATCACAAAAAACAGAGTTGGGTTCTCTTCCTAGGTTGTTTGTTGTTAACAATCCATAGGTAAAACATAGGTAACAACAACCTACGATTCAATCTACAATTGAATTGTACGAATCCACGATTCAACGAAAACCCATACTCAACCCATCCTCTGGGTTGTTGTTATGTGTGAACCAGGCCTCTGAGGTTTGCAGCTGCCTGGCAAAGAGCAGCTTTTTTCAGGAGGGGGAGGGCCACTAATGCATGCGCTTTGCTTTTGGGAAAAGAGATGTTGCTTTACAGACTGGAACTGTTTGCCTACTCGCCCAGCCCCCAAAGGTCTAATCCTTGTAAATAAAGGGATTGCGCCTTTATTTAATTCGAAGTATAGCCTACCTCATTCGCAAACCCCATTCCATCTTCACTGGCCTCCCTCCTCACGAGGCAGAGGACCCCTGAAACTTGCGGCGCTTGGGGAAATGGGGAATCACGGGCTGCCTTTTGGATGGTCTCAAAGGTCACCGTAACAGCAAGGTGGCCGTAAGATGTCGTAGGATCCAGTCTGTTGAAGCTATCTCTCTGTGGTGATGTTATTTTAATTGATCTACCTTGGAGTGAGGAGGAAGGATTTGACAAGGTGCACGTACTGGACATCTCGTTGGCATTTGCGGCTGCTTGGGAAGAAGACGAAGGTGAACTGGAGAAGGACAGGCAGGGGTGAACAGGGTGAGAAGGTTTTGGAGTAGGTTCAGCTAATTAGCAGAGCTGTACACAGCTCATCCTGGGCTCAGCCATCACTTCGTTTTAATGATCCATGCATCTCCCTGTAAATCATTCTCCACTGGTCTCTGCGGCTCTTCGTTGAAGGCAGTGAAGGGCAGATAGCTGCTTGGCTCAAACCTTTCCCGGGCTTCCCGGTTCTCATGGCTGAGGCACCGAGAACCTCTTGGGATAGTTTGGGGTATGTCTGACGGAGCTCCTCTGTCAATGGCATGGGATATGGGCACGGAGCAGGACCACTCAGCTACAAGGAGGGAGTCAGGGCTGCTGGGGTTGATGCGTGCAGAGGGAGATCAGGACCCCAGGGGCTCTAGGCGAACTGAGAAATCCCATCAGTTCATCCCTCCTGCCTCAGACACCCGGGACAACAGGACCTGAGTTGTGGGGACAATTTGGTGTGTGTCCCCCTTCCAGGTTTTCCTCGGGGCAGACCCTTGTCCCTGGTTCCATACTAGTAGATGTAGTGAAAGTACCCATTCATTTGTATGGAGCAAAGAAAGGGAGCTGGAGGAGGGATGTAAGGGGGGGGAGGAAGAACACAATGCTGCCGCCCCTCCCCAAGACCTTGGCTGTTTCGACACCATAGGGGGAAGGAGGGGCAGCGTTCCCGGAAGTACCTGCTTCTGGGATAGTCGCTTTAATCCACATAAGATGTGCGACGACCTGGCTTCCTCCCAGGCTGTCGCAATTTGCGGGAGCCATATTTTTTTTGGGTTAAAGATCCACAAAGAGCGCATTTGCACTCCAACGAAAACCGGTAAGTGAGGGGGGAAAAACCCGGCTGAAATCGCCCCCCCTCCCCCCACCATCCTGGGGATGGTGGATTTGCCCCCCCTCACTTTCCCGCCGGGATGGGCAGCCATATCTCCCACAGTTTCGGAAAGTTCCCAGGTCTGTGGAAAAATTGGGTGTCGCCTGGGATCTCTTATCCCATGGGAAACCTATGCCTATCCCCCCGCCCCCGCCCCTGGGAGTCCCTGTGCATCATTTGCACGCACAGGGACCAGCTGGGGATGGCCCCGAGTAAGCAGGCCGGTGTGGAAACGGCCCTTGTTATCTTAAGGATAAGCAGTCCTCAGGTCCTCTGGGAAGAATTTACTACAGTCAGCTAAGACTAGGCTGAAAACCGTTACCCAGAGGACCTTCTGCTACTCCCAGACTGTGGAATGGCCTGCCGGGAGAGATCCGCCAACTCACCAGTCTTCAAGAATTTAAAAGAGCTATAAAGACTGATGTCTTCCGGCAGGCCTACCCAGATGAATTTTAAGTGTTTTATTGGTATTTTATTGGCATTTTAATGATGTATTGGTTTTATGTGCTTTTAATCAGTTTTGTGTATTTTATATTTGATGTTGTTCCCCGCCTCGATCCGGAGGGAGAGGCGGGTAATAAATAAATTTATTATTATTATTATTATTATTATTATTATTATTATTGTGTGAAGGCGGGAGAGAGAAGGTGTGCTTGTTAGCTGGACCCTTCCCTTGTGTTCCTGACTGCCCACCCCCACAGCCCCCCACATGTTGGATCTGAACTTCTGCCACATTCATGTTGCAACGTAGAGCCCTGGGAACGCTCTAAAGCCAGGGTGGGCAACGTGCGGCCCTCCGGATGTTTTGGCCTGCACATCATCCCCACCCAGCATAGCCAATGGTGAAGGATGGTGGGAGTTTCAGGCCCGCTACTGCTCAAAGGGGAGAGCATGCCCTCTCTGCCCCTCATGCCATGAGAATGCCGGGGGGGGGGATATGCCTGAATATGGCTTAAGATGTATGAGGGGGGCATTAATTTTCACCTAAGGGAGAACAACAGCGTAACATTGGCGGTGGGCTGATGCCCTATTTACTTACAGACCGGTATGTTTTCATTCTTGTAGCCACCAAGTCATTCTTGTCTGAGAAATGCATGAATTGCAAAAGAGAATGTTGATTAAAATGTGATGACTGGTTATGAACAAATAACATTCAGGCTTTTGGGGGAGTAGAGTAGAGAGTCATTTGCCACAATCCAGTGCCGTATTTAGCATGCCGAACACTGCATTCCTGGGTGTTTTTTACTGTAAAGAGATTCAGGGCAGATAAAAGGAAGGACTTCTTCACACAGTGCAGAGTTGAACCATGGGATTCGCTGCCACAAGAGGGGATTCGCTACCAATTTGGATGGCTTTAAAAGGGGGTTAGATAAATTCCTGGAGGAGAAGGCTATCAGTGGCCACCAGTCCTGATAACTATTATCTTTAGTGACAGTGGCATTAAGCCCATGCGCACCAGTTGCTGGGGAACATGGGTGGGAGGGTGCTCTTGCACCCATGTTCTGCTTGTGGGTTCCTGGTCGACAACTGGTTGGCCACTGTGTGAACTCAGTGCTGGACTAGATGGATCTTCAGTCCAATCCAGCAGGGCTCTTTTTTGTTCCTATATTCTTAAAGTGGATCGTAAAGCAAGGAGGGTACTTTCATATCATGCGAGGACCTGAGACATCAACAGTCCATTAGACCCCAATGAATGAATACAACATATTTTGAAGCCTATGCCTTTATTCTGTCTTCCCTTCAGGGTTGTATACATGGGTGTGCCCATCATCTCCCTGAGGTTCATTAGCCTGAGAGGAAGGTGACTCAGTGGCTCAGTTCGGACAACACAATAAACAACTGGTGTGGGGGAAACAATCGTCAGTTGTTTTGACTATTGTGTCATCCGAATGCTACCATAGTCAACTCAGCGCTGATCCTCATCCACACCACAGTTGATTATTTATTACCATGTTGTGTGGGGAGTGCCCCCTAGGGTTAGCGTGAGGGTTAGGGTTAGTCAACCCACCATTGACTATCGTGTCGTCCGAATTGAGCCAGTGAGTACCATACTTGGGTGAGGATTTATATTGTACCCACGAATGTGTGATAAAACGCTTGTCTGATGATGCGCCAGGTCTCCCTGGTCAAGGTCCAACATTTTAGCAATGAAACACGCACATCCCACAACGCTTTGGGCATACAGCAACCCTGAGTTGAAAAACAGCAACAAAGCACCTTTGAAATGCCATTTTGCAAAAATTCAAAAGGTTCCAATTTTGCCGTTCGGATTTGAACGTCAGGATCTGGCTTCCAAAATTCAGCACTTGAGTTTCGAAATCAAAATTCGACAGTCACATACTGCCAGATGTTTTTTGTGTTAGAAAATCATCACACATCAGGCTCTTATGCAAAGTTGCAAGTATTCGCACGCCAAGAGAATATTCGTTGTTGAAATCTGCCGGAGAGAAATTGGGTAAAGACCTGTAGCTCAGCGGTGGAGCCCCTGCTTTGCATGTAGCAGGTCCTAGGTTCGATCCCCGGCATCTGCCAAAGGAAGTGAGGCAGGTGGCTACCAGGAGGAGGGCCTTCTCTGCTGTGGCACCCCGGCTGTGGAATGAGCTCCCTAGAGAGGTTCACTTGGCACCTACATTATACTCCTTTAGATGCCTGGTAAAGACCTTTTCATTTTCTCAGCATTTTAACAGTTTATCCGTTTAATTTTTAACTTTTATGTCTTAAATTTGTATTTTAAACCTGTATTAATTTCTGCGTTGCTGCTTGGTTTTATCCTCCTGGTGCGCTTATATTGTATTTTTATGCTACGTTTTTATACTTTTGTTATTTTATATTTTCAATAGTTGTTATGGTTTTGATTTTTGTAAACTTCCCAGAGAGCTTTGGCTATTGGGTGGTATAGAACTGCAATAAATAAATAAATAAATAAATCTCCAGGTAGTGCTGGGAAAACTCCTGCCTGAAACCCTGGGGAGTCCCTGTCACTCTGTGTTGGCGATTCTGGGCTGGATGGACCATGCGCCTGACTCAGTGTAAAGCAACTTCCTATGGGTGCACGTGCCTGGTGATGGATGACAAATTTAATGCAGACAATATTGAGGGATTATAGAATATAGTAGAGTTGGAAGGGGCCTCTAAGGCCATCCAGTCCAACCCCCTGCTCAATGCAGGAATCCACCTTAAAGCATCCCTGACAGATGGTTGTCCAGCTGCCTCTTGAAGGCCTCTAATGTGGGAGAGCCCACCACCTCCCTAGGTCATTGGTTCCATTGCCGTACTGCTCTAACAGTCAGGAAGTTTTTCCTGACGTCCAGCCGGAATCCGGCTTCCTGTAACTTGAGCCCCATTATTCCGCATCCTGCATTCTGGGATGATCGAGAAGAGATCCTGGCCCTCCTCTGCGTGGCAACCTTTCAAGTATTTGAAGATATTGTACCTCTCCTTCTCACTGTGTCCTACCCTGGTTTGAAAGAAGCAGATGAGGAACTCAGCAGGAGTAAATCGAGCCGAGAGCCAAAGGAAATTCCTGGTGGGTTCTTGCTGGCTGCCTGCTTGCCCTGTGGGCGGCTCCAGCCACGTGCCGGCCTGACCTGTGGCTGCACCTTGCGCTTTTGCCAGCAAATTGTGGTGATGGAAAGAGGCCTTCCGGAGCGGAGGAGGAGAAACGAACGCCATCAAGTCCATTTCTCCTCAATGGCTTTCTTCCTCTCTCCACTAACTTTCTCGGGTAACAGAGACCGTAGCTCAGCAAAACCTGCTGCCTGCCTCATATAGCCGGCCGCTCATCGTGTGCCAGGGTCCCAGTCTACAGTCTCCGTTGCCGCCTCGGGGTTCCCTTGCTGCAGAATCTGGTTGTCGTGCATGAAGAGTTGGGTCACGGTGAGGGGGATGGGATGTGTCTTGAGTCTGGACACCAGCAGGTGTTGGAGACGGAGGGCGGGGTTCCTTCTCCGCACGGACGGAGGCATCGCCGCTTCTCTTGTGCGCTCTTATCGCTCAGGTGGCCTCTGCTCAGAGATTGTTCAGGGGCTTTGTTGCAGAGACAGTTTTAAAAAAGAAAAGAAAAAAGTTTTTTTTTATGATCCCCGGGAAGGGATGGTAAGAGGGAGAAATGAGTGCATTTACCAAGAGCAACGGGAATTTTCCCAGACCACTTTTGGATCTCTTAAAAAGGTTGTCCAGGGGCCGTTGGAGCTCAGACGCTGTTTCTACACTGGCTTTTTGAGCTGGGATTGCCCCTGGGTGGTCCTTGTGAATCCAAATGACACACAGGGACTCCCGGGGGCAGGGGGAATGGGCAGGGGTTTCACCTGGAATAAGGGATCCCTGGGGAAACCCGAAACTTCCCGCGGTTCCAGAAACGTCCCGAGACTGCGGGAGATGTGGCCGCCCGTCCTGGCTGCTGCTGCGCTTACTCGTGAGTAAGCTCAGCAGCAGAAATGGGCAGGAACCACGCAGTGCGGCTCCATGCCCATCAGGGGAGGGGGTGGCAGCAATTTCACCACCCCTGGGATGGCAGGGAGGGCAGTTGGGGCCCAATTTCGCACTTTCTTTTTTTAAAAAAAGCTTACCTTTGGCACACATGCGCTTCATCCGACCGGAAAAAATAATAATGGCAGGCGCGACTTGCGACAGCCCGGGAGGAAGCCGGGTCATCACACTTTCATTTGCATTGCAGCGACAATCCCGGAAGCAGCTACTTCTGGGACTGCCCCCCTCCCGCCATCTACACCCATATAGTGCAGAAACGGCCAGACTGTCCAAAGTGTGTGATGTGGAATGACTGATTATTTAGACCATTCTTCCTCAACCTGGTGCTCGCTGCATGTTTTTGGACGACGACTCCCAGCATTCCTGGGGGATGCTGGGAGTTGTTGTCTGACACTTCTCGAAGGCACCAGGTTGGGTGTGGCTGATTTAGTTCTTCTTTTTCCTGGATCTTCATGGTGCCTGAAGGAAGCAGTGCAATGTGACCTCTCATGACCAGGCTGCCTCATGAGGGTCAGAGAAGGCAGGACCTAGAAGGTTCCGGCTGGTCACGAAGGACCCTTGGAAAATGTTGTGGGGCAGGGGGCGGAGCCAGGGAACAACATGGTGGATTGGGTGGAGTTAAGGCAGAAATCCATGGATTTTCAGACGCTGTTGTTGTTATTATTATTATTATTATTATTATTGTTGTTGTTGTTGTTATTATTATTATTATTGCTAATTATGTTTATTACATTTATATACCGCCCCATAGCTGAAGCTCTCTGGGCGATTTACAAAAATTAAAAGATTGAACACTAAAAAGACAATATACAATATTTAAAACCATAAGCATAAAACAACTGACATTTAAAACATTTTAAACTGTTAAGCCTGGCCACACTATCAATCAAAACCTCAACTTGAGCTTAGTTACCTGACAACACAGTTTTACCAGCTGGTCCAGTAAAATACTGGCTGTCTCACAATCCTAGTTCAAAGTGTGTATCTGTGGTATACAGGAACACTCCCTTTGCACACTTTAGTTCAATAATACCAATTTAAGCATCCCCCCCCTGTGACAATCACCAAGCTGGGCATTTCTTGTTCATTTCCTTCCATTTCATTGGGAGACATTTCTATCACCTATTATTAGACAAAGCCGTTGCATCCTGGTGGGCCAACGTTTGGCTCAGTCCCAGGCAAACTGTTTAGGGGAGAGGTTCCAGCGGGCAGGCCGGCCGGCCGGCTGGACAGCCGACCAGCCACCCAGCAGGCTGTCGGATGCCGTCCATTACACTGATTGTCCAGTTGCTGCTAATGCACCATGGATTGGAAAGAATGCCGGCCCAAAGCTTTTATCCATTTAAACATGTTTAATATTTTACATTGAGAGAAATAGGGATCAATGCCTTGTTTATGGAGCAGCATTTATAGAGAAGCCGGTCAACCCTTTTTTCTGCAACTCGTTTCCCAACCGAAGTAGAATTCCCAGGAGGAGGGGGGAAATTGAGAGAGGTAAAAGGAATACATCTCCCTTCTCATAAAAAATAATAATAACAACAATGATGCTTGAGCAGCTTTAAAAGAAAGACAGAAAGGAAAAGATGTGAGCACTCTGAAATTATCTCAGTGTTTGAAGGGAAAAATAATAATACATGATGGTTTGGATAGCAGTTAGTCACTCTGAAGGTTGAGAAAGGGGTCTTGAGTCTCTCTTCCAGGTAGCAAGATCAGAGGCATCCATTTCTGCTTCACCCAAAGATTTTTTCTCACCTAACAACTGCCTTCTCCCATAAGAGCCTGCCCGGGTTCAGAGACCTTTCAGGCAGGCTCTCTGTCCACCCACATCTGATGTTCACATAGTAGGAACTGCAGAGTGGGACTTCTCCGTGGCTGCATCCAGGCTAGAGTGGCCATTTCCCAATCACCCAACAAGAGGAACGTCATCACAAAAAAGATGAAAAAAGAGGATACCAATTTGTGTAAAATGTGCAGGTGCAAATTCATAAGTATAGATGTAAACTTCAAAATAATTGTTATAATCAACATAGGACTTCTCCCCATAGCGTGCCTTGTTCAGTTGGCTGTTCAGTTGCTGTTGAAGGGCAGCTTCAAGGCCCTTCATAGAATCATAGAATAGTGGAGTTGGAAGGGGTCTATAAGGCCATTGAGTCCAACCCCCTGCTCAGTGCAGGAATCCCCATTAAAGCCTACCTGACAGATGGCTGTCCATCTACATCTTGAATTCCTCTAATGTGGGAGAGCCCACAACCTTCCTAGGTCATTGGTTCCACTGTTGTACTGCTCTAACAGTCAGGAAGTTTTTCCTGCCGTCCAGCTGGAATCTGGCTTCCTGTCACTTGAGCCCATTATTCCGTGTCCTGCACTCTGGGATGATCGAGAAGAGATCCTGGCCCTCTTCCGTGTGACAACCTTTCAAGTATTTGAAGAGTGCTATCATGTCTCCCCTTAGTCTTCCCTTCTCAAGGCTAAACATGCCCAGTTCTTTCAGTCTCTCCTCGTAGGGTTTGTTTCCAGACCTCTGATCATCCTCGTTGCCCTCCTCTCTGAACACGCTCCAGCTTGTCTGCATCCTTCTTGAAGGGTGGTGCCCAGAACTGGACGCAATACTCAAGATGAGGCCGAACCAGTGCCGAATAGAGGGGAACCAGTATCTAGCGCAATTTGGAAGCTATACTTCTATTAATACAGCCCAAAATGGCATTTGCTTTTTTTGCAGCCACATCACACTGTTGGCTCTTCTGCTCTTCCTTCTGATGATTCTTTGTGTTTAACCCGAATGTGGACTGGATGGATAGCCCTTCAAACAGAATATGCTACCAAAACAGAGGACAGTCCTCTGTAAAAAGGGACACATGGCCATCCCGGAACTCTCTTCCGAGGGAGGGCTGATTTAGCCACCTCCTTGTAGCCATCCTTCCACATTTTAAACATGCTTTTGGCCCTTTGGTTGATTTATCGTCTCTGCCCACCACTCTGCATTTCAAACTGCAGTTTTAAAATGTTTTTTTTTTTTTGAAATAATTTTATTAATTTCAACATAATAATAACATAAAATACATACATAATCCACGACAATCCCCCCCGTGCACCCCCACACCATGAGACCTTCTCTTAATCTTTTATTCTATCCAGAAATTTATCGACTCTTTTGAAGGTGTTTGTCCCTTCCCCAATCTTAATACATATTCCAATAGGGGACTCCATATTTCCCCAAAATCATTTTTACCGGACATTCCCCTCTTTAATTTCATTTTACAAGTCAGCATATCATTCAAAGCCATATCCCATATTTCTTTATACCATTCTTCTATTGTATAGCTTCCTTGTCCTTTCCAATTTTTTGCAATCATTAGTCTAACAGGTGTCAGGAGGTTGTTTATCAATTCTCTCTTATTTTTGTCCTCTTCCCCTCTATCCCATATTGCTAGTAGAGCAAGCTTCGGGTTTAATTCCACTTTACTTCCAATTATTTCACTTATTTCTTTAAATACCCTTTTCCAAAATTTTTGTACATATTCACAGCTCCACCACATATGGTAATAAGTTCCAACCTCCTGGCATCCCCTCCAACAATTTTTAGATATTTTTTTATCTATCTGGTGAAATCTAACCGGTGTTAGATACCATCTCCACAATACCTTATAAAAATTCTCCTTAATTCTGATCGATAACAATTTTAACATTCTTGCATTCCACAACCTCTCCCAGTTGTATTCCTTAATTTCTCCATTCACATCCTCTTCCCAAACCTTTTTTATTGCTTTAAGTGAATTTTGAAACTCCTCCTCTATCAATAATTTATATATCTCACTAGTCAACCCTTTCTTAATTTTCTTTTCTTCTTTCCTACCTTTTAACTCTATTAAATCTTCAAATCTTGTATTATTTCTACACTTGTTATTTTTCAGTTTCCATTCCTGAGTCCATTTCCCTAATTGTATACATTTAAACCATGCTGATTTTTGACCTATCAGTAGCTCTTTAATTTGCTCATTATCCTTCAAATTTTCCATCCACTTCCTTAACTTAATTATTTCCTTATCTTTCAATCTCGCTTCAATCTCCACTTTTAACACTCTTGGGAAATTCTCCACTACTACCACTGGGGCAAGTGGTGAATCTCCTGGTATCAACTTCCCTCTAAATTTCTCCCAGATCTCCACTATATTTACCAACAAAGGGTTGTCCAGTCCCTTTAATTCTTTCTTTTGAATTTTTTTTAAAAAAATATTTTTCAATTTATAATCTATTTCCCTAGTTTGCGTCTCCAACCACTCCAAATCTTCCTCCCCTAGAATACCACTTATAACATATCTTAACTGATTAGCTATATAATAATACTTAATATTTGGAAGTCCTAAACCTCCCTTCTTTTGAGCCTTATACCATAACCCTTTATTAATCCTAGCTTTCTTATCCCCATTACAATATACATTAATTATATTTTGCCAGCTTTTCAACTCTGCATCTGATATTTTAATTGGTAACATTCTAAACAAAAAATTAATCTTAGGTAAAATCTTCATTTTAATAATTGCTATTCTACCAAACCAAGAATGTTTTAATTTCTTATATACTTCTAATTTCTCCCCTACTTGTTTTTTTAAAGTTACCAAATTAAGTTCCTCTAGCCTTTCTAAATCTCTATCGATATTAATCCCTAAGTAACGTACTATATTTTTAAGTCTAAGACCCAACTTAACCTTACCTTCTTCCAGCTCTTCCTTATTATAATTAAATAACATCATTTCTGACTTCCCCCAATTTACTTTTAATCCCGTAATTTCTCCAAATTCTCTTAAATGTTTCTTAATCACCTCTGCACTCCCTAGGGGATCTTCTACGGTCAATAAAGTATCGTCCGCAAACATATTCATTTTAATCTTCTCTTTTCTACCTATCCCCTTCACTCTTTCATCTTCCCTTATTACATTTGCCAAAATTTCTATTACTATTGCAAATAAGATCGGTGAAAGAGGACATCCCTGCCTAGTACCTCGGGCTAGTGTAATCTGTTGTGTTAACCCATCATTAACCATTATTTCGGCTTTATTGTTTTTATACAACTTATCCATCACTCCCATAAATTTGTCTCCAAATCCAAATGTTTTTAATATTGTTTTAAGTGCTGGCCATTCCACACAATCAAAGGCTTTGAATATGTCCAATGCTAGCAAGCCTGCTTTTAAATTCCTTTTTTTTATAATATTAATTATATTTAGTACTCTTCCCATTAAGTTAGACATTTGCCTACCCGGAATAAATCCACACTGATCTTTTTTAATATATTTACAAATAAATGTGGCCATTCTTTTTGCCAATATTGCCGTAAATATCTTTGAATCTTGATTTATTAAGGAAATTGGTCTGTATGATGCGGGATCCGTTAAGTCCTTACCTGGTTTTGGAATTAATATAATCAGGGAGTGATCCCATGATGGCGGAGTCTTCCCCCCCTCTATTATATTATTAAATAGTTTCTTTAATCTTGGTATTAAAATTCCTTTAAAAAGCTTATAATACTCCGACCCCAATCCATCCATCCCTGGTGATTTTCCTCCTTTCAGTTTATCAATAACTCCCTCTATCTCTTTTTCAGTAACTAAACCTTCCATATAATCCCTATCCTGCTTCTGCAATTTTATTTTCCAATTCCTCTCTACATATTCCAATACCTTATCTTGCGGTCCCGATCCTGATGTATATAATTCCCTATAAAAATCCTTAAATATATTTAATTTATCTTTCATTAAATTACAACTATTCCCTAACTTATCCTTAATTGTCCCTATCATATTCTTAGCCTTTTCTAACTGTGTGGATCTGGCCAGCATCTTTGAATTCCTATTGCTATATTCAAAAAAATCTCTTTTTAAATACAACAATTTTTTTTGTACTTGTTCTAATTCTTCTTTCTCTAATTCCTTTTTCTTAGCTTGAATTTGGGCAATTAGGCGTTTATCTTTTGTCTCCTTTAACTTATCTTCCAAACTCCTTACCTCTTCTTCAATCTTTTTATTTTGGGCTTCCTGTTGTTTTTTTAATGTACAACTTTCCCTAATACAAATCCCTCTTACCACAGCTTTCATTGTATCCCACAATATGTCCTGCCGATCATTCTCTTTTTCATTAATCTCCCATATTTCCTGCAATTCTTTCTTTATCTTCTCCATTGTATCTTTTTTATTCAGCAACCTTACATCCAATCTCCATCTCTTCGCTTGTCTATAATCTTTTTTGGTTTCCATGTCCATTGTCATTAACGCGTGGTCAGTAACCTTGATAACTCCAATATCACAATCTATAATTTTGGGTAACATATTTTTTGATACAAAAATATAATCTATCCTTGAATAGCTCTTAAATCTCTGTGAGTAGAAGGTATACTTCCTTTCTTCCCCTCTTATAACTCTCCACACATCCATTAATTCTTTCCCTTCCATTAATTTGCTTAACTCTGTCTTCCCCACCCTCTTAGTATCTTTTAATATGTTATCCCTATCTTTCCCTATATCTAGTACCATATTAAAGTCACCTGCCATCACGATATGCTTTTTACCCACTTCTCCCAACACGTTAAATACTTCATCAATAAAATCCATTTGTTTTCCATTTGGAGCATAAACATTCACCAATACATATTCCTCTTCTCCCAACCTGCAGAACATAATAAGAAACCTTCCGTTTTTATCTTTCTTTACACTTTGCATAGTTATACCACATGTTTTTGAAATTATTATTGCCACCCCTCTCGATTTCGAAGTTCCACATGCCTTCTCGTAAACGCCCACCTCCCTCATTCGAAGCTCATTAACTCCATCTTTGGCCTGATGAGTTTCCTGCAAAAAAATTACATCTATTTTTTTGTTCTTTAATAACATTTCAATTCTTTTTCTTTTAATTACTGTTCCTAGCCCTTTAACATTCAATGTTGCCAATCTAAGTTTATTTTCCATCTCTCACTTTCTCACACGTCTTTAATTCGGTCTCCCTCTGTGTAACACAATCCCCCCCCTCCCTAACCCTCCCCCCCACATTCACCCCCATTTTCACCCCCCTCCTCACCAGCTTCCTGGGCATTGGTCCCAATCTTCTTAGAACTCTTGGGGGGGGGGAACTCGGCCCAACATTCCGGGATAACGTCTACCCTCCCTCCATATCTTCTATTCATTACTCCCTCCTGCCGCGCCTTCATCTTGCTTCTCTTCTCCAACCGATGTGGCATCCATTATGCCCAGCTTCTCCAGTAGCTCGATTCCTTGCTCACAAGATGTAATTCTTTGCTGCTTCCCGTTCCAGCTAAATCTCGAGAAAACTGGGTATCCCCAATTATAGGAAATCGATTTCTTCTTCAATGCCCCTGTACAGATTCTAACGCTCTTCCTCCACTGCACCGTTTGGGGGCACAAATCCTGGAAGACCTCAAGTGGTGTTGCTTGAAGCGTTGGTTGACCTTGACTTCTAACTGCTTGCATTAATTTTTCTTTTTTGTAATAATTAGCAAATTTCACAATAATGTCTCTTGGGAACTCTCTTGTCTTTCCATATCCCACTCTATGGGCCCGCTCAATATCTTCCATTCTCCAATCTTCCTGTGGCACCAGCTGTTTGACCCATGCCAAGATTAATTCTCTTATACTATTAAGGGTCTCCCCTTGCTGCTCCCCAAAAGATCTTATGCGTATGTTAGCTCTTCGGTCTCTGTCTTCCATCGCGATAAGCCGTAAATCCTGATGCGTTAGCTGTTCCTCTTGTTTCTTGTATAGAACCTTTAGTTCTCCAGTTTCTTCCTGCAAAGCTCCAACCTCTTTCTCCACCTTTTGAAGTCCTGCCAAAAGCTGCTGTTGCGAATTGGTAATCCTTTTTGCCAGTCGTTCTTCTTGCTTCAAAAGAGCCTGCTCAATATTTCCATCTTGCTTTAGAATGGCTCGATCCAGCATCTTTTGGATAGTCTGAATCAGCTCATCTGTTGGGTCAGCTTGCCTCCCTGTGGTTGTTTTAGGAATTGCACCTGGCTTAATTCCAGTCTTAGCACTGGCATTTCCGGCATGACTAGGAGATTGCTTCTTTGTCTTTTCAGAATCCTTATCTGACATTTTATCAGTACGGAGTAGCCTGTAGCTTCTATCGGACGGATGGTCACCCTTAGGTCGACTCCAAGAAGTTATTTTCTTCTTGCTCATAAATCATGAACTATTCAAGCCTATCCGATAAGCACACAGCCACTTCAAGCCAGGGATCAAAGTCTCTTTCCCACAGTCACTCCCTCTGGCTTCTCTGTCTCCCGAACAGCCTTTTAATCACTTATAATCTTTTAATTGTTCGTTTAATTGCCACGGCTGAAACGTTGAGTTTCGTTTCTCCTCGGAGCAGAGTTAGCCCCTCCTCTCAGTCACTCAGTTATACAACCAACAGTCTTTCCTCGCTTAAAAGCTTAAAAGCTTTCCAAGCTTAAAAGAAAACTCTTTTCTGAAAGTTAGCAATCGTTCTACCGTCCATTCAATCAGCCAGCATTGTAAATACGTCTTTTATTTACCTTCGCCGTACTTCAAAGCTGTCGGTCCGTCACCTCCCTCTGCCAAGCCGGTTGTAAAATCATAAATCTCTTCCAGCTGCAGTCTCTTTAGCAAGCTTTCCCCTCTCCTTAGCAGACTTATATGTAACAGATCGCTCTTTTAAGATAGGGAATTTACATTTAATTCACTGCTTCTTTCGGAGGATGAAGGATATACGACCTACCCCATGTTCTGCTAGGCCACGCCCCCTAAAATGGTTTTAACCGGCTGCTGCCATTGGTTTATCTGCTCTTCTTTGATTGTTATAGGGTTGCTTTCAATGATTTATGGTGTATTTTATGTTAGCTGCCTGTCAGGCACGACACACGGACAGGTGGGTCATGAACTGAACAAATGAAACAATGCGTTTGGGGATCTCTTGCCTCCAATTAGCAAACTATGCCTAATCCAGAGACTGCATAATCTGGTAAGGTTTCCGCATGGATTCCAGAAACAGTTTTTATGAAGTGCAACAGTCTTCCCAATGCATTAAACACTTTTGGGTCTTTGTTGCTTGTATGTGTGTCTAGGGGGACACAAATATATTTTGGGAAGTCTTTCCCCCTTTACTTCCTCCAGCAGAAGCTTCTAACACGAATAAATAAGTAAACAAACAAATAATCATAGAACATGTGTTTGTTTGCTTCTTTTAAAAATCCCTACCCTGCCTTTACTAAAAATAGTCCAAGGTGGCTGAAATCAATAATAAAACAATGAAAGATAAAACAATCTATTAAAAATAGCACAAAACCAACAATATCAACATCAAATGAAACCTAGTAGGAATCCGCGGATGCTGCAGGCTCCGACGTCAGTGGGGCGGTGAATCCGCTCCGGGTTTCAGTCAGAACCAGTCAGAACTCCGAAGGAGCTATCCAAGGTGCTTGAATAGCTCTTTTAGAGTTCTGACTGAAACCTGGAGCAGATTCACTGCCCCACTGACGTCAGAGCCTGCAGCCTCCGCTGGTAAGAGTGGAACTACAGAACAGGCCTTCTCCCAACTTCATCTCAACTTGATGGACCTCAGGCATAGCATTATCCAGCAATGCGTTATACGTGGGGCTGCCTTTGAAAACGGTCCGGAAACTTCAGCTGGTACAAAACAGGGCAGCCAGACTGTTAACAAGGACTGGCCAATGAGACCACAAGACACCAGTCCTTTTCCAGCTTCACTGGCTGCCGGTCCAGGTCCGATTCAAAGTGCTGGTATTAACATTCTGAGCCCTAAACGGCTTGGGGCCAGGTTATCTGAAGGTACCTGCCCAGACCCTAAGATCATCCCCGGGGCTCTTTCTCCGTGAGCCTCTGCCAAAGGAAGTGAGGCAGGTGGCTACCAGGAGGAGGGCCTTCTCTGTTGTGGCACCCCGGCTGGGGAATGAGCTCCCTAAAGAGGTTTGCCTGGTGCCTAAATTATACTCTTTTAGATGCCAGGTGAAGACCTTTTTATTTTCTCAGTATTTTAACAGTCTATTAGTGTAATTTTTAACTTTGCTGTTTTAAATTTGTATTTTAAATCATATTAATCGTTGCATTGCTGCTCTTATATTGTATCTTTATGCTACTTTTTATACTGTTGTTGTTTTATATTTTGAATAGTTGTTATGGTTTTAATTTTTGTAAACCGCCCAGAGAGCTTTGGCTGTTGAGCAGTATAAAAATGCAATAAATAAATAGCTCAGACACTTAAAAGGGTCTCCAGCAACGGATCTTAGTAAGCAGTCAGTTTAATAGAAGAGATGGCAGTCCTTCAGATATCTTGGCTTTAAGACCCTGACAAAGAGCTAAACGCTCCAAATGTACCGGGACCATGGTTGGGATATATAAAATCACTTTCAGCACCAACCTGGGATTGTTGTCTTCATGGTGTCAAACTCTTCGGTGCGGACATTTGGTAAAATGAGATTTTTTAGCGGTACCAACAAAGCAGTGTGTGATTTGATGTGGGAGTTCAGCTGATGTTGCAAAGGATTCTGGGATCCACATCGCCAACTGCCCGTTGCAAGCTGTTGGATGGCAACACGCCCTGGTCTGGCCCTTCTAAGCCTAGACAGGAGATGAATATGTGACAGAGCATTTGCCTAAAAAGGAAAGGAAATGGGTTTGAGGGTCATAAAAATGCAGTTAGGGTGGCCATGTGTCCCTTTTTACAGAGGGCAGTCCTCTCTTTTGAAGGGCTGAGTCCAAGAGCGTCATCGGACGGGGTGGGGGGGGGAATCGCATTTCCCTACCGTCGCTTTGCCTTCTGGTTCTGTCCCACAATAGGTACGAACAGCTTCCTCTTTCTTCACACGGGGAAGAGAAAGGAAGCAAGCAACGGCCACGTGGCCCATGGGGTGGGCATTTTTGATCGTGCTGCTTCTCCTGCACACAGCAGGAAATGACGGCAAACCGAAAGAATCGGATTTTCCGGGTCTTTTTGTGTGAGGGAAAAACAAGCAGGAGGAGCAGGAGGCAGACGGGAGGTGGATGAGGTCGTGAACAGGACCCGCGAAAATCCATCTAAACTCCTCTTTTTTGGCAATTCACAAGTGGCCACCCTAAAGCTGCCTCATACCAGGTTGGACTACTTGTCTGTGGTGCTCAGATTTGTCCGGCCCCTGCTCCTCAGGGTCTTTCACCTGTTACCTGATCCTTTAGGATTGAACCTGAGACTTTGCCCTGAGCCATGCAGAGTGTTACTGAGCGTTGGTCCCTCTCCTTCCTTGCCTTTCTAGAATGACATGCAAAGGACCTGTACGCTTTATGTAGTGGTGGGTGAAGATCCTGCGGAACTCCCTGCCACATGATTTCACTTTAGGAAAGGGGACCTTCTTTCACTGGAGGAAAGGACTCACCCCCCCTTTCTTTAAATGAATTGGATTTATGGTGGCTATTCTGCAAATGGCTCTTAACGCGTGATTTGTTCCATCACATTCGCTGAGGTTAGAAACAGCCTTGTCTCCCACTCAGCCGTTCGGCACTTAAAATGAATAATTAAGAAACCACTGCATAATAGAAATAGATAAGGGACATAAACCTCCTGAGCCACAGGTCATAAAACCAAAGTTCCCTGCTCTCCCTGGGATGAGTTGTGGACATTTTCACACCTTCCCTGTTGAAGGCAAGATTCTTAAATTAGGGGTTGGGGAGTGGGTGTCCATCTGTCAAATTATGTGGAGTCTAATCTGTCTTCTTTGCTTCCACGCAAATGGGGTTATGTGCAGATTTGTGAAATGTGTTAGCCACTTGTTTCTTTAAATATATATATATATATATATATATATATATATGAATATCTGTGCAGCCCACATTCTGCGAGTATAAAACTTTAAAAAGTTTGAAAATGTTTGAGAAACTAAATGAATATGTTTGGGTAAAGAGGAAGAGGTGGTAAAGCAAGAGGTGCTGCTGGAAAGGATAACAAAAGATGCACAAAAAGTTCAGTTAAACACCCGTGTCAAATTAAAGATGACTTCAGAGACAACTGATGCCTGATGTACACACGCAGCAGAGTGTAGGATGCTGAGGTGGTAGAATCCCTGAAAATGGAAAACAGAACTCCCTGCAAGTAGAAAGCCAGCACAGGAGGCCAAGGTCTGTGCTAGAACCTTTATCCCTTATGCACTTATTTTCTATCTGCAGGGATTTTGTGCCTGTGTTGCAGGGGGGAGCATTAAAAAAATACCCCTCTCACCCGCAGTGTGACGTGGTACAATTCGTTCTGTTGCCTCGTTCTGATGAGATAATAACCTGCTTTATACATGTAGCACAATGAAGTGGTGGAATCCTGAGGTGGTGAGTGGACTCTACCACTTCAGAGAGATTGCAGGGGGTACTTCTTCTTTTTAACGTTCTCCGTCTTTTTAATACAGCAGCAACTCACTATAAGTAATAGAAACTGCCATTTCTGTGAGAAACGCTCTAAGATCAACCTGTTCCCTGCGGTATTCATTTTCTTCCTGCAGGGAATTATTTTATAGTCTTTACAAAATTGCAGACGGAAAGGGCATGTTGCAATGTTCAGAAATGTTTCCTTTTGGTTCCCCCCCTTTTTTTTTGTCTTCACACTGAAACCAAAATGTTGTGCCATTCAGGGAAAGGCCCTCTGCACATGCTCAGAGGCACATAGGGCCAGAACTTTTGGAAAGGAAAGGTGGTGTTTTGTTTGTAGCGTTGTATTTTCACTTTTCTCCACCACTTGGGGAGTCTTTCCCTCCCCCTCCCCCAAATCAGCATAAAAAACAAACTTAGCACATAAGGTCATGTAGCATAAAATCATAGCACACTGCTAGCTTCCTCTCAGAGCTTCCGCTGTTAGCTGCCTCCTGTTCTGCTCTTCCACACATTAGGAGCTTGAAAAAAAGAAAAGAAAAGAAGCAAACCGGCCAAAACAAACCACAAGTTTGTGTGAAACACACCCAGGCTGCTCATCAGGAGAGCACTTTCTGGCTTGCTCCTCAGGGATGAGGCTGGACCACAGTGTCGCCATGGTGATCCTCCTCTCCTGCATCCCGGATCGCCCTGCCAGAAGAGCAAAGGAGAGAGTCCCGGCTGCTCTCCTCCCTCCCCTTCTCAGGGTGGGGGCTGATATTTTATAGCTGCTCCTGTAGCCAATGGCATCGCAGACGGCTGAGATGCCCGTGCCCGGGGAATGCTCTCCTCTCCATCAGCGGTGCATTGCAGGGCGTGGGGGATGCCCCTTAGCAACTCCGGCTGACCCCTGCCTCCCGCACGGGGTGAGGTGGGCTCCGACTTCCCTGCCTAGCTGGATCCAGGAAGGTTTTTTAGCAATGACATTCCCTGCCTTTGGGAAGAAGCCAGAGCTGCGCCAGGAACTTACTCCAGCTGCCAGCTGCAGCCGCCGGGGAAGTTTTGCCCTCCAAGTTTTCAAAGTTTGAGGTTTGTTTTTTCCTTCATGACCCAAAGCAGCGACTCGGGCGCCGCTGCTGCTGCCGCCGCTACCTCCCCTCTCCCCCTCCTCCCCCCTCTCTCTCAGTCGCCCCCTCTACCCTGCGCCACCCCTATGGGGCAGGCCTGAAGGAGGCATTATAGCCCATCAGCCCTTCCAATGTGAGGACTCGGAGATGTGAGCCTGCAAGGGGGGGCAGGACTGGCTCTTCTTGGCCACCAACAGATCGCTCCCGGGCGCCTTCTCGCTCTGGTTCCCCGTGGGGGGCCGAGCTGGCCCTGGGGGGTGCGAGCCACATGCCCCCAGAGCTGCGCTGCCCATCGCGGGACGCTGGCTGGCAATGGCGATCCAGGGGATGGAACTCTGCGCCGTGGCAGTGGTCATTATCCTTTTCATCGCCGTCCTCAAGCAGTTCGGGATCCTGGAGCCCATGTCGATGGAAGGTAACTAGAGAACGCTCCCTTGATCTGGCTCCTTCCCTCTCTTGCTCGCCCGCCTGCCTGCCTGCCTCCCCCATCCTGCCATCTTCCTTGATTCCTGACCAAAGGCCCCACGGGTGAGTGTAAATCCTCAGCTCTCTTATGGGAGGGATTCTGTGTGACCGTGAGCTCAGCCCTCTCCCTTTCTTCTCCTCTCTTCTAGCTCCAAGTCTGACAGGATTGAGCATAATCATTGGGCCCGGCTCGGCTTGAGTTTTCTGGCGAACCTTCTGGTGATTCATGCCATTGCCTCGTCCCAACTAATTGCTCTTCCTTTAGGGGTGTCTCAAGAACGTCCTGAGTGCTGGTGGGGACCTCTTTCCCTCCTGGAAAGCCTGTGAGTTGCAGTGGGGAAGAAGGGGTCAAACCTACTAGCGAAAACTTTCAGCTCCCCTTTCCTTCCGACAGAGTCCACAGTGGGCTAGGGTGACCCTATGGAAAGGAGGACCGGGTTCCTGCATCTTTAACAGTTGAACTGAAAGGGGAATTTCAGCAGGTGTCATTTGTGTGCATGCAGCACCTGGTGAAATCCCCTCTTCATCACTCAAGCATAGCTAGAGTGACCAGATACAAGAGAAGGCAGGGCTCCTGCAGCTTTAACTGCTGTGATATAGAGGGAATTCCACCAGGTGCTGCATGCATACAAAAGACACCTGCTGAAATTCCCTTTTCAATTCAGCTGTTAAAGATACAGGAGCCCTGTCCTCCTTTCCATATGGTCACCCGAACCGTGACTGCAGGCCACGTTTTCCTCCCGGTATCCAAAGAGGAACCACATTGGATCCCTTTTCAAGGAACCAACCACAGCGTTGTGGATCTTCCCAGTTTCACAGGCCTCTTCCTCGGGGAGAATGTTAAACGAAAGAAAATAAAGAAAACATCTAGGTGGGGGGAAAGACGTTGAAAGGACTCAGGGCTTAGCCCTGTCTGCAGTCAAAGCCGTGAGACTGGCGGTGGAGGAAAAGCCTGCAGATGAGTGAGATTCAGGCCTGCCCCTTGGGCAGAAAGAAAGAGGGATGCTAGGAAAGAGATGGTAGCCGGGTCTGAAGGGAGGCACACGCAGCTGCAACGACCTTGGTGAAGTTAAGCAGGTCCGGCTCCGGTCTGTGTCTAGAGGAGACCCGGTGTACGCCTCTTAGAGGTGTGAGTAAGAGAGGCAGGATATCAGGAAAACTCATCGTAGTCAGTGCATGCACACCCTCCTGTGCAAATTCCCCTTGGATGGTCATCTCCCCCACTTTGCAAACACAGGGAGCATTTCCATCCGGAGGAAGGGCCACAGGGTTGCAGCTCAGTGCTTTGCAGGCATGCAGAAGGAACCGGCCCCAATCCCCAGCATTTCCCAGTAGAGACCTCTGGGAAACTTCATTGAATCATAGAACGGTAGAGTTGGAAGGGGCCTATAAGGCCATCCAGTCCAACCCACTGCTCAATGCAGAAATCCACCTTAAAGCATCCCTGACAGATGGCTGTCCAGCTGCCTCTTGAAGGCCTCTAGGGTGGGAGAGCCCACCACCTCCCTAGGTCATGGGTTCCATTGTCGTCCTACTCTCGGACTGGAACCCTGCAGAGCCACTGCGGTCAGTCATTGTAGACCACTCTTCCCCAACCTGGTGCCCTCCAGATGTTTTGAACTCCAATTCCCATCAGTCTCAGACAGCATGGCTAAGTGGCCAGGAATGCCGGAGTTGTAGTCCAAAACGTGGAGGGCACCAGGTTGGGGAAGGCTTTGGTAGACAAGGCTGAGCTCAATGACCTGATGCAATATGAAGCCGCGTCTTGTGTGCCTCCTCTCCCATCCCCTGTGGACGGATGTTTTGCCAATAGTTCTTGAAGTGGATCCAAGCCCCAGTGGTTGAAAAGGCCTGATATTAAGAGGGGAGAGATCTGGGCCCTTCCACCTGCTTATACCAGCTTTGCACAGTTTGGCATCTGAGCCCAGGTTCGTAGGAACAAAATGATGAAATGTGGATTGAATTAATGTATGGTTTTGCCTGCTCCTCTGCCTGCATGAAGAGGGCATCTCACGGCTTCGCTCGAACCAGATTTACCAACTTCAATGCAAAGTTTTGCCGTGTGGTTTAGGCAGGGTGGATTTAATTTAAATCAATTTGATTTAAATCGTGATTTAAATCACAATTTTAATCAGTGTGCCGCTATGGTTGACAGTGATAACATAACCACACCAAAGCAATCATGTGACACTTTGACTGGAGACAGATAATGGTTTTAAGAGAGCAGGATTTCCGAGGTGATTTCCGAGAGGTTTCACTACCTGGGATGTACATCCACGTTCTTTTCACCCACTGCCACCACTGGTCAAACACATCTGGCGGGTCGCTGTGTTATTATTTAAAAGGCTGCCAATCTGGTTTAGCAAAGACGGAAGTTGGATCAGTGTACAAGTGATGGGCATCGAACTTTCTTTCAAGCTACTACAACTTTCCAAAGTACGAATGCCTCTTTAGAGCCTTTATATGATCCTGAGGTGGGGGGAAAACCCCAACTGCATCCGCCCCACCTGCATCTTGCTGCCTTGAGGCCCAACATTGAGCAAGGGATATAAATAAATAAATAAATAAATAAATAAATAAATAAATAAGTAATCATCTCTCCACTTAAACATCACTGTGTATGAATGAGCCCTGTTGTTTAACTCAGGGTGATTTTACTTAGGGTGACCATATGAAAAAGAGGACAGGGCTCCTGTATCTTTAAAAGTTGTATTGAAAAGGGAATTTCAGCAGGTGTCATTTGTATGCATGCAGCACCTGGTGAAATCCCCTCTTCATCACAGCAGTTGAAGCTGCAGGAGCTATACTAGCCTGACCAGATACAAAAGAGGGCAGGGCTCCTGCAGCTTTAACTGTTGCGATGAAGAGGGGACTTCACCAGGCGCTACAGGCATACAAATGACACCTGCTGAAATTCCCTTTTCAATACAACTATTAAAAATCCAGGAGCCTTTTCCTCCTTTCCATATGGTCACCCTGTTTTACTGATTTCAGGTTTTGCCATTATAAGTAAAGAATTTTTGGCCTGGGTAAGTTTTGGCCGGAGAGTGGCAAGTTTACACCCTTGTTGGGATTGTGCAGAATACGTCCTGGCTCCAGAATCTAGCTTCATGTGATTCTGCAGGATCACACGGGTATTTTGGATCCAATAAAGATGAGGGTACCATGCATGTTGCATGGAGGTATTTAGGTGGAACACTATATTTGCCTAGCAAGGGGCTGCAGCTCAGGGAAAATGGGGCACATATATTCAGTTTCAGAAACCCCTTGTTAAGGACATCAGGGTCAGAGGTTGGAGGGGAAACTCCTCCTGACAGTTTGGGGAGGTTGGATAGTTGTTGACAATCCTCTGCTAGGTGGGCTGTTGGCTAGGGTGACCATATGAAAAAGAGGACAGGGCTCCTGTACTTTAAGAGTTGTATAGAAAAGAGAATTTCAGCAGGTGTCATTTGTATGCATGCTGCACCTGGTGAAATTCCCTCTTCATCACAGCAGTTAAAGCCGCAGGAGCTATACTAGAGTGACCAGATCCAAAAGAGGGCAAGGCTCCTGCAGCTTTCACTGTTGGGATGAAGAGAGGATTTCACCAGGTACTTCATGCATACAAATGACGCTTGCTGAAATTCCCTTTTCTACACAACTGTTAAAAATACAGGAGCCCTGTCCTCCTTTTCATAGGTCACCCTACCGTTGGTCAGGTGGATGCAGTGTGAGCCACAGTTCAACTCTGGAATCTATTTTGATATAACATAATAGTAAAGAAGGTGCCTCTGAGCCTGTGCAAAATGCATTTTAGGAATTAAGCCTTGGGGTGGGTAAGTACATTTCGTGCAAGCAGTGACGAGTGAAATAAGGGACATTATTCTTTCCTCTCTTCTGTTGCTAATGGGGAAAGTGACTAGATCGAGGGATCTTGCCCTGGGTGTGGCCCAAAAGCTTAACAGAGACATATAGCCTTTAGATGAATCATCCCTCAATATAAGAGGTAGCTTGTTAAATACAGGTAACGTATGTTACATCTATAAGGAGAATTAATGAAGAAGTATATCACCATCATGATCAATTCAGCAAGGTATAAAAATCCTAAGCGGACATAGTAAAGCAATACCTTCATTAGGACCAGCCAAATCTTGCAAAGTAGTATGCAAACTTCTGTGTTCATAGAAATCTTCAGGCTGTATGTTAAGAAAGAAAGAGAGAGAGAGAAAGAAAGAAAGAAAGAAAGAAAGAAAGAAAGATTTTCCAGATATGATGTAGACATAGGCTTCCATCATGTCCAGAAAGATCTTTTCTCCCTCCCCATAATGATGGTGATATATTTTGCTTGACTTTCAGACCGGCGTTGTTTAGTGGACTCAGAAGCTTGCGCACTGATTTGTGCTTTGAGGAATCCTTTTTGCTATCCCTGTTGAGAATAATTGCAGCCTTTCTGAGAAGCGTGTGTGAGGACCAAGGAAGTCCTTCCCTCTTAGCAAAAGCATCAATGGTCCTTTAAAATAGGGTGACCAAATGGAAAGGCGGATGGGCCTGGGTAATATTTGGCTGGAGAATGGCAAGTTCATATCCTTGCTGGGATTGTGCAAAAAATGTCCTGGCTGCAGAATCTCTCCACTTAAACATCACTGGGTGTGAATGAGCCCTGTTGTTTAACTCAGGGTGATTTTACTTAGGGTGACCCTATGGAAAGGAGGACAGGGCTCCTGTATCTTTCACAGTTGTCTAGAAAAGGGAATTTCAGCAGGTGTCATTTGTAGGCATGCAGCACCTGGTGGAATTCCCTCTTCATCACAACTGTTAAAGCTGTAGGACCTATGCTAGAGTGACCAGATCCAAAAGAGGGCAGGGCTCCTGCAGCTTTAACTGTTGGGACGAAGAGGGAATGTCACCTGCCGAAATTCCCTTTTCTAGACAACTGTTAAAAACACAGGAGTCCTGTCCTCCTTTCCGTATGGTCACCCTAGCTACTAGCCTCTCACTCCACCCCACTGATGGAATACTCTCTCCAAAGAGGCCCTTCCCCTCCTTTACCCTCCCCTACATCCCCTGTGCTTGTGCTTGAGCCTCTGAGACTGTGAGCATGCGGGCCAGGCCTGAGGCATCAAGCCTGACTCACATTTATTTTCCAGTGCCTTGTGACTATGTAGAGCCTTTGGAGAGCACAATTTGCATAGAGCTTTTGGAGCATACAGAGTGCTTCACAAGCATTATCGCAAGACGAGTGGTGTGGTGGAGGGGAAATGCAGGAGTGTGTAGCTGTTGGGGCGTTGGGTTAATGGATGAGCCCTCCGTGCTCTGGCAAGTGAAGGGGGTGACAATGAAGCTTTCAGGTTTTACTGCTGTTGGTGACAGACAAGCATAGAGGAAGTTCAGAAGACGAGGAAAATAAGCAAGCGAGCAGCTGCAGACTTCTTTCCTTTCCTTTCATGCAGTCCCTACTTCGCTCTAGCAATTTAGATGCTAACATTTCTTTCACGCTTGTTTGCATTTCTAATTGAAAGCTAAAGGTTTCAGCTCAGTATGTTTAACGAGCGGAACCCATGCTGTCAGAAGTGAGCACTGTCGAGTCCAGTGGAACTTACTCCCATGTAACCAGAGCCGGCCCTACCATTAGGCAAAGTGAGGCGGTTGGTTCAGGCGGCAAATGCTGGGAGGTGGCAGCCAGGTGATGGAGGAGAGATTTGTGTGCCAGGTGCCTTCCCTCTGCACCCTAAGCTGGCCTGCTGCCTTCAGGTGTGGTGGAGGATCCTGTCCCATTCATCAGCGTTGAACAAAAATGTTCAGCCTTTTATCCATGGAATGTGGGGGGGAACCATCTTGTTCTTCAACTCAGGCAGCAGATATCTTGGGCCGGCCCTACAAGTAACTCTATTTATTTTATTTTATTTATTGCATTTTTATACTGGCCAATAGCCGAATCTTTCTGGGCGGTTTACAAAAATGAAAACCGTGAAAACCATTCAAAATATAAAACAACAACAATATAAAAATGTAGCGTAAAAACACAATGTAAGAGCAGAGGATCAAACCAAGCAGCAATGCAGAAAATTAATACAGATTCAAAATACAAATCCGAAACAGCAAAGTTAATAATTCAACTGATAAACTGTTAAAATGCTGAGAAAATAAAAAGGCCTTTGCTCTACGTAGGATTACAGTCATTGGGCCAGATCCAACGATGTCATGCCACTAACGAGAATTACATTGTGCTAGTGTAAGAGAACCTCTAACGCAATGCCAAGAAGAAGAATCAAGAAAAGCAGGAGCAGGCAGAAAGACCATCAGGCCCTGCTCAGTTGGAACCCCCCACACCCACACCGGGTTAACGGTCATCATGACTCTGTGGGGAAGAAGAAGGAGCTTTTGGTCTGCCCTTCCATTGGGAGAAGAGAGGGGGAGCAGGGCCTTCCCACCAGCCCTGCTGAACAGTCTCCTTAATTTCTTTTTCCCCTCTTCTCTCCCCATCCCCATTTCCTTGTGTATCGTGTCTTTTTTTTAGAATGTAAGCCTGAGGGCAGGGACTGACTTCTTTACTGATGGAATGTAAGCTGCTCCGGGAGCCTTTTTGGGCTGAGGGGGTGGGATAAAAATGCAATAAATAAATAAAATAAATAAATAAATAGCGTTAGCTTGTGAGAGACGGAATTCCCCGGGAGACCCACCACGCAAACTATCTCTATTGGTATTGCGCTAGAGATCCCTTACGGCAGCGCGGCACAATTAGCATGAATGACGTCCCCGCACACGCCCCTGTGGCCTGAAATAGGAATTGTGAGGTGTTATTACTGGTTTCTTTGCACTGACTGTCTGTGTTTATGTTGGAGTTTTTAACCAGAGTGATTGTTCTTTAAGTGTAAGTAATAGAAAACTACTTATATGCTTGGAGGTGTGATTATAGATTCTCCTTGAGGGGCATGGTTGTGGTCGTAGTTATGATAAGCTTCTGCAAGTCAGAATTTACCACAAGACTATTTAACACAACACTGTAAGGTGTGCTGTTATATTCATAGGCGTGCGCGGCTCATGCCATTAGAGTGTGCACCTTAAAGGCCCTGATTGGAGCAGAGGTGGGGAAAGCGCGTTTTCCAGGGCCTCCGGAAAGTGCGTAGGGATGCTAATGGTGGCTTTCTGGAGGCTTTCCCGTCCTTTTAAAAGCCTTGGTTCAAGTGTGTGTGTGTGTGTGTGGGGGGGGGTGCAGGAAAGCAGAGATTCCCATGGAAATTAAGGTGTGCCTGGGCACACCCAGCACATCCTGTGTGCACGCCTATGTCTATATTACAGATAGTGGGGGGGGGGAGTAAATATGATCTCATGCCTAGGGCTGTTTAGTGAGTTCATGGCAGCAGTGAGCACTAAAGCGAGGCCTCCGTCCCTCTCGCACTGAGCCATTACTCTACATGCATCTCATGGTCATAAAGGAGGCATCCCTTGGGGCCTCTGGCTTCTTGACATGTGTCCCCCGCCCCATGTGGTAATCACATCTCTTTGGGAATCTTCGTGGATATATTTCTCCATTCTGCCCCCCCCCCCCATGTACCCAGCAAAATGCAGCGGCAGAGATATCAGTCACCACAAAGTCATCTTTGCCGCCAATAATAAAATATTAAGCAAGGAGGAAAACCTGCTCGCTGGAGCCTTAAATCAAGAAACCGAATCTCTTCCCAGGACCCCTCAAGGGCAACAGTGTCTCCCCTGGGTTTTGCAATGACTCTCTTCCTCTGCACCATGGCAAAAGCCCAGCTAGGCCCAGGAGGAGGAGAGAAGCAAGCAAGCAGAGAAACCCCCAATGTTTCTGTGCCCCCAAACCTCCATGCAGAGCTGTGTACAAACAGATGCCCCAGGATGGAGGCCCATTGCTGAATCAGCACTTTGGGCAATGGCTCCGGGTGGGTTTTAGTGGCTCTCCTGCTCATCCTATTTTTAAAATAAGCTCGCAGTTGCTGCATCATGTCCCAGCCTTGCCCTGACCTTGCTGAAGGGGACAATCTCACGCTGCATCTCGGTTCCTTGTTAAAAGGAAAATAAAATCATCATCATAATCAAACTGCCGGACAGAGGTGGCCCTACAGTGAGGCACGGTGCAGCAGTGGAGTTTGGATACCATGAAGATGGTAAGGTTGGGGGAACATTCGGGATGAGGGCATCAGAGTTGTATTGCTGCGCAAAAGCAAAAAGGAAGACCCCAAAGGAGGAGGAGAGCATCCTCCACTCAGGGCATAAAAGGGAGAGAAGCAGGCTCTCAGAATGCTGAGATACTTCAGTGTTCACGTCCATCGTGTTTCGGCTTGTGTTGTTTTTTTAAAGGCCTTCTTCAGGGGGCTGGTAAGAAATGTCTGCAGAAAACTCTTAGCAGGATGATCGTCTCCTATGATATATTCACTGGATATTCGCTGCATTCATCATCCTGCTAAGAGTTTGCTGCAGACATCTCTTACCAGCCCCCTGAAGAAGGCCTTAAAAAAAGCAACATAGGGCCAAAACGCATTGGGCATGAACAATAAAGTATCTCAGCATTCTGAGAACCTGTTTCTCTCCTTTTTTTGCCCCAAAGCAAAAACGCCCATCAAGCCCAGCATCCTGATTCTAACAGAGGGCAGCCAAATGCCTCTGGGAAGCTTACAAAGAAGACACGGTGGTGACTACCCCATATTGCAGTTTTCCTCAACCAGGTATCCTCCAGATGTGTTAGCCTGGCTGAAAGTGGTGGGAGTTGTAGCGCAGCACATCTGGAGGTTACCAGGTCAGGGAGGGCTACTCTAAGCAATCACTGGAAGCTTAGCTGAGAGTAAAGTGCCCAGAAATGCCATATTAGTCACACCTAGGGTTCTGTGAGGATTTCATTTCAGATCTGGGGCTTTTATAAGAATTTACCAAAATCCACACATTTCTCCATCAACAGGATGGGAAGAGCTTGAAATTTATTTTAAAAAATCAAATGTAGGGGCAATTAAACTGATTGGTCCATCCAACCAGGCAGAGATCATTAAGAGCTCAGTGCTTAAAAGTCTTGGCTTTGAATCCCAGTGTAATTCAAACACGTTGGACGTGTGGAATTAAGGTCTCTTTTTTTCTGATGGTCTCCTTATCTTTAATAGCTCCGTGGCAGGCAGGTACAACATGTTCCTCTCCCTGCTGGGAATAGCCATACCCATTGAATCGGGGGGGGGGGGGGTGGCGATGGGCGAGAATTTCTTTCACTGTTTGATCAGAACTTACAAAATCCACAGCTTCCTGCATAAACGGGCGAGAAAGAACTTGAGCTGTAATCAAACTGAATGTGGCAGAAAGCAAAACTGACAGATGTATCCATCTCTAGTTACTTTTGCGTCACTTACATAACACACGCTATGCACTGCCCTTGACAGTACAGATGTGTTGCATCATCATGTCCCTTGAGTTTGGGGTTAGCAGCTGAGAAATGTAACACTTTTACATGTTCAGAGGAGGGCAACGAGGATGATCAGGGGTCTGGAAACAAAGCCCTATGAGGAGAGACTGGAAGAACTGGGCATGTTTAGCCTGGAGAAGAGAAGACGGAGGGAAAACATGATAGCACTCTTCAAATACTTGAAAGGTTGTTACACAGAGGAGGGCCAGGATCTCTTCTCGATCATCCCAGAGTACAGGATATGGAATAATGGGCTCAAGTGACAGGAAACCAGATTCCAGCTGGACATCAGGAAAAACTTCCTGACAGAGCAGTACGACAATGGAACCCATGACCTAGGGAGGTGGTGGGCTCTCCCATGCTAGAGGCCTTCAAGAGGCAGCTGGACAGCCCTCTGTCAGGGATGCTTTAAGGTGGATTCCTGCATTGAGCAGGGGGTTGGACTCCATGGCCTTAGAGGCCCCTTCCAACTCTATTATCCTACGATTCTAGGATTCCCATACCTTAAAAAACCTGTCCCAGCAACAATCAAATACTGATCCCATATTTCCCTCGCTCCCCTCAATCCATCTATGGAACCCAATACATTGATAACATCCGTAGTATGCATCATTTAATTGGGCATTTGTTGGCGGAGAATGTAGATTTTTCGAAACAGGGCGAGGGAGCGGAGAGAAGGTAACTAAAGAGTGTAAGTTTGCTGAATCAAAAATGGCTTCCTGCTCCCTTCAGTGGCTTCCTTGCCTCTGGCCAAGAACGGAACACTGTCCTCAGTGGAGGCTGACGGGGCGGTGATCCCATCCTGGATTGTAATTAGAACCAGCCAGAACCCTAAAGGTGCCACCGAAGGCGTTGAACCCATATTGGGAATAGGGTGCCAGCACCTTGGATAGCGCCTGTCTGGCTGGTCATCACTGAAAACCGGAGCTGATTCACCACCCCACTGACAACGGAGCCACCGGCCTCCACAGGTGTCGCCCCTCTGCATTCATTCAAATCGCCCTCCAAGGCCCCGCCCCCTTTTCCACAGGGCCTTTGTCTCATCTTCTCATTCAACCAAGTTTTAGCTATGTGTAGTGGTGCACACCTTTCCCTGTTTTCTGTTTTGGACTGCCAAATTCGTGCAGGGTAGAGACCTGTCTCACGTTCCCTGCGCAACTCAGTCAGGTGATGCGTAGACAGCTGGAGCAGTATAAATCATGATAATAAAAAGGATAGTAAAAGTTCAGGTCTCAGTGATTCCGCTTTGAATGGGCACTCAGGTTCTTGCAGGATGGCCCCTCCTTCCATGGCCCACCCTACCATTGGATTCCCCTTCCTTGTGGAACCGGCTCTCTGAGGAGGCCAACCAGCCATCCTCTTTCTTAACTGGCCGTCTTAGAGAGCCATTTCCACAACGAGGCAGAATTCTACAGGGAAGCACAAGGGCTTATTTTTTATATATAGCCCCCTCCCCAATTTCCAAAGCTGGAGGCACAGATCTACTCCCATGTTCATGGCTCGTACATGAAGGCCAGCTGGAGCAATCACCGCGGTGGCTAAAAATGGAGCTTCAGTCTTTCTCTCCTGGCTTGGTTTGACTTAGCTGTGCTTTAGTTGACCGATTCATTGTTTCCCATTGTGCTTACTGGTCTTTTAATGTATGGTGTAACTGTATATTATCCATAAGCTACCTTGAGAACCTTTTTTGCATTAAGAGGTAGGATAGAAATTTTAGAATGAATGAATACATAAAGATGCCGGAACCATATCTTTCCCCAAGAAGGGTTTAATATCTCCAGAGGTTCTAGGGGAGAGAGGTCTAATGGACCCCACATAGATGGTTCTCACTGTTCTTTGGGAGCAGAATCCCTATTTACAATCTGTCCATGCTCCGCCTCACACACACCCGGCTCCTGGCCTGGCACATCAAGGTTGCCACGGCCGACTCTGGTCAGAAATGTCCTGCAATTAGAACTAAGTGAGCGGTTCTGTTGACAGCGCATGAGACACATTAGGATCTTGCTCCTTCTCTCATGGCTGGTTTGATCCTGCAGCAGTAGCAGAAGTAATGGGTAAGAAAGACTCAGTCACCCACAAAAGTCGTTTCTCAGGCCTTGAGTCAGAGCCGAGTCTCCTCTGATACAAATAATTACTGCAGGAGACTTACTCTGAAGCAGGTGGCATCTTTCATGAACCCTAGAAATCTGTAGAGAAACAGAGATCTCCATCTGTTCTGGTTGTTGCCTCTCTTTGCCCTCCATTTATTTATTTATTTATTTACTGCATTTCTATACCACCCAATAGCCGAAGCTCTCTGGACGGTTTACAAATATTAAAATGATAAAAAACCATTCAAAATATAAAACAACGACAGTATTAAAAACATAATTTAAAATACAGTCTGAAAGCACAACCGGGATAAAAACCGAGCAGCCAAGCAGAAATTGATAGGGATTTAAAATACAAATTTAAACAGCAAGGCTAAAAATCAAACTGAAGAACTGTTAAAACACTGTGAAAATAAAAAGGTCTTCACCCGGTGTCTAAAGGAGTATAATGTAGGTGCCAGTCGAACCTCTCTGGGGAGCTCATTCCACAGCCGGGGTGCCACAGCAAAGAAGGCCCTCCTCCTGGTAGCCAGCTATCTCACTTCCTTTGGCAAGGGAACATGGAGAAGGACCCCCGAGGATGATCTTAGGGTCCAGGTAGGCACATATGGGAGGAGGCAGTCCTTCAGATAACCTCCATAGCCCTCTTCTCACAGAAGTGTGCAAATGGACAGCTCTCTGCACATCCCCTGGTGATGATGGATTCAGTGGTTCATCAAGGCAAGCTTGTGATTGGTCCAGGCTGGCCTGAGTGAATGGCATTAGCTATTTGAGTGGCAGGGATGGGAGAGGGGGGGCGGACAACTCACCTTTCCCACAAGAGGCAGACCTGGCTGTTCCCCTTGTATGTGACCTGCGTTTGGCACCTGCTTGCTTCTCAATCTCAGGAGATGCCCTGCTTCAGGGAGCATCAAGACGAAGAGGCTAGAAACCAGCACGGACCAAAGACCATTGGGGAGAAGCCATACCTCAGAGGTGGAGCCCCTGCTTTGCATGCAGAAGGTCCCAGGTTCGATCCCCAGCATCTTAAGGATGGGGAAAATTATTGCCTGAAACCCAACAATATTGGGCCAAATGAAGGGACTTAGTAGAAGTCTATGTTCCTAGACAGTCCAAAGCCATCAGAGTCAGCCCAAGAAGAGGCCTACTTGCAAGGAGAGTGTTACTCATGAGTAACTCCTGTCTCACAGGAAGTCTTGCTCCTCAGGTGGCCACTCCATTGGGCAGCTGGCCCAGCAGCCTGCGCTTCCTTGAACTACGCAGTAGTTTGGCTTCAGCTCCACACCTCAAGGGGACAATTCAGATACTGTCTCTTCTCAGAAGCCGGGATCCCCGCCCTCTTCGACCCTTAATTAGCATGATGCATTGCTAAGTGGGCTACAGAACAGGGATCTGGGCCAATTTGGGACCCTCCTGCGGCCACATGTGTAGGCCGACCCTATGAAAAGGAGGACTGGGCTCCTGTATCTTTAACAGTTCTTTCGAAAAGGGACTTTCAGCAGGTGTCATTTGTATGCATGCAGCACCTGGTGAAATTTCCCTCTTTGTCACAACAGTGAAAGCTGCAGGAGCCCTGCCCTCTTTGGTATCTGGTCACTCTAGTATAGCTCCTGCAGCCTTAACTGTTGGGATGAAGAGGGAATTTCACCAGGTGCTGCATGCATATAAAAGACACCTGCTGAAATTGTTGTCTCCTGTAATTTGTCACCAGCCCCCTTGTATTCAAAGGTAAACTGCTTCTGTACATGGATGCTCCGTTTAGCTTTCCAGCCCTTGCTGGACCTCTCCTCCGTGAACCTCTCTCACATCTCATCCTAATTTAAACAATGGCTGTCATCACAGTTTGTGGTTCGTACCTGGAATCGACAGTTCTCCACCTTACCTGGATTTAGAACTTGGGATGGGGAGAAATCCGTTTGGTTCGCATTTGAATGCAAAGATACCCAATTTCGCATTTTCTAACAAATACAGGAATTGAAACCACTGGAAATTCAAACATCTCCGAATTTTGAAAGGGACTTCCCCAATCGGAAAATGAGTACAAAAATGCAAATATTAGGGGAAAGTACTCACACAAAAACGTATGCTACTGAACTTAACGTTCAAAATGCACTATATAAGGAAAATTGCTTGCAAAAATGTGTATATCAGTGTCAGTGTGACTCCAAACTCCATAGCTACGATAGTCCTTAGGTCATAGATACCTTCCTGAGAGGCAAAGCGACTTGCGTCCCTGTAAAGGCGAACACATTCATTATGCCCATAGGCTTTTGTGGAGCAGAGTACATCTGATGGAGTGGGCTCTGGTCTACAGAAATTCCGGCCATAATAAGTGTGTCAGTCTTTGAGGTGACACAAGGTTCTCTGCTTTACTTTTGTCACAACAGGCTCACGCAGCCACCCCTCTGGAAAGTGCTGGCACCATCAAAAGTAGTCACTGGGTTATGGCAGTATAGAGAAGGTTGCATTTGAGGCTTTAATCTTTGCTAGGGTGACCATATGGAAAGGAGGACCGGGCTCCTGTATCTTTAACAGTTGCGTAGAAAAGGGACTTTCAGCAGGTGTCATTTGTATGCATGCAGCACTTGGTGAAATTCCCTCTTCATCACAACAGTTAAAGCTGCAGGAGCCCTGCCTAGCATGACCAGATACAAAAGAGTGCAGGGCTCCTTCAGCTTTAACTATTGTGGAGAAGAGGGAATTTCACCAGGTGCTGCATGCATACAAATGACACCTGCTGAAAGTCCCTTTTCTACGCAACTGTTAAAGATACAGGAGCCCTGTCCTCCTTTTCATAGGGTCACCCTAATTCTTTGCTGAAATTCTGACTGTGAGCTGGTGTAGACTAGCAGCCTGAGGTGAAGACAGGCCTAGTGTTTTAAGTGAGGTCAAAATGTTTTCAAGAAGTGCTCTTTCTTGCCTTCTGCCTTGGTTTTCTTCGCTTCTCTGACACTGTTTCCCTCATTACCTCCACAATCACATCTTCCACATCTCATTTAAACCCCCCCCCCGTTCCCCCTCACTGTTTCCTGGCATTGGAATTTGCCCCATCCACAACTCCCTTCAAACACCAGATCAAAACTACCAGACCTTCTTTCCTTTCCTTTCCTCACTTCTGGCTGAATTATTTACTGCATTTCTATACCGCCCAATAGCCGAAGCTCTCAGGGCGGTTTACAAAAACTAAAACCATGAAACCCATTCAAAATATAAAATGACGACAGTATAAGAACATAATTTGAAATACAGTCTAAAAGCACAACCAGGATCAAAACTGAGCAGCCATGCAGAAATCGAGAGGGATTTAAAAAAACAAATTTATACAGCAAGGTTAAAAGTCAAACCGAAGAGCTGTGGAAACAACGTGAAAATAAAAAGGTCTTCACCTGGTTTCTAAAGGAGTATAATGTAGGTGCCAGGCCTACATGTAGGTACATGTAGGTATTCCACCTTATAATTACCTTGATGTACCTCCAGTAGGGTGACCATATGAAAAGGAGGACGGGGCTCCTGTATCTTTAACAGTTGTATTGAAAAGGGAATTTCAGCAGGTGTCATTTGTATGCATGCTGCAGTTGGTGAAATTCCCTCTTCATTACAACAGTTAAAGCTGCAGGAGCCCTGCCTAGCATGACCAGATCCGAAAGAGGGTGGGGCTCCTGCAGCTTTAACTATTGTGGTGAAGAGGGAATTTCATTAGGTGCTGCATGCATACAAATGACACCTGCTGAAATTCCCTTTTCTAGACAAATGTGAAAGATACAGGAGCCCTGTCCTCCTTTCCATAGGGTCACCCTAAGTAAAATCACCCTGAGTTAATCCCTCTACCCTCCAGGTTTTGCCTACCCTCTATGAAATTAAGCAAGAAGGGTGGAGGGTCAGGGTTTGGAGGTTCATGGCAGTGAGGTTTCTGGACTGTCCGGGTCAGTTTTCCTTATTCCCTTAACCTGTGTAGGTAAACAGGTAATCCCAGCAGCTGAAATTGAGGGGGAGAAGAGTGAAAACTCCACTGCCTCAGCCCTTCTCAGCCCATCACATTTGCTGAGGGCAGAGCTCCACCCCACATATGTTCATTTGATTTTTAAAGCCTCTTTTTCTGTGTGAGAGTCCTGCAGCAAAGAGTTCCAGAAGTTAATTGCGTACCGTTTGAATAAGTAGTTCTTCTGCTTGCCTGCATTTTCAGAGAACAACCCACTCTAGAGAAGAGCATCCTTTACCTGGGATGAGCAGTTTACAAGCTTGTGGGTTATGTCCTCTGCTGCAGGCAGCACGGTGCTTACAAATAATATGTTTACAAGGGGATGGATGAGCATCAGGATGTGGGAGCAAAACGACTGTCGGTCCAGCAGCGATTTCCTTTCGGCGATCCAATGTCCCTGCTTTGCTGGAGGATGCTCTCGTTCACCACGTCCATGGGTGAGATCCTTGCATTTTTAGGAAGGGGCTATGAACATGTTGGCTGGTTGTCACCCTGGAAGGAATCCCTTGACAACTGAGCTTTTTGACACACACACAAAAAAGGTGTCTCATCTGGGGCTATTCTACGAGGCTGGAGCGCTGATGCGTGGCTTTCATTGTTATCTGTTTGGCGCCAGGTCAAGACTTTCCTCCCAGGCATTTAAGAGTGTATGTTGAGGATTTTGTTGTTGACGTTGTTGTTTGACCCAGAATAGTTGTTTTTAAATGGATATTGTATTTAGACCTGGTTTTATGCTTTTTATGCTTTTTAAATTTTGTATATCTGTTTTTTGATGTTCAATGTTTTAAATGTTTGTAAACCACCCAGAGAGCTTCGGCTATGGGGCGGTATATAAATGCAAATAGTAATAATAATAATAATAATAATAATAATAATAATAATAATTCACCTATACCTTCAGATTAGATTTTCAGGCGTGTTCTTTGTCAGAATAAAGAAGACAGTGCCAACTTGCGCTGAACCTGTCTCTGTCTTAACTCTGTCTCTGTCAGCACCGATGATTCTCCAACCACCTGTGCCAGGGATTTCTGAACACTGATCCTTGATTGTAAAAGTGCATGCAGAGACTAAGGCTGCCCGCAGGGTCCCTTGCACAAGTGCCCAGGTCTCCACACAAAGGCCGTTTCTACACCGGCCTTTTTTACCGGGACTGCCCCTGGGTGGTCCCTGTGCATTCAGATGACGCACAGGGACTCCCGGGGGCAAGGGAGGACGCGCACGGGTTTTCCCAGGGATAAGGGATCCCTGGGAAATCCCGATTTTTCCACGGTCCTGGGAACTTCCCGAGACTGCGGGAGATGTGGCCGCCTGTCCCACCTGGTGCGGCGCCAAAAATGGGCACAGAGCCGCACCGCGTGACTCCGTGCCCATCAGGAGAGGGGGTGGCAGCAATTTTGCCACTCTGGGATGGCAGGGAGGGGGGTGGGGCCCCAATTTTTTTGTGGGGGGGTTAAAACTTACCTTTTCACGCTGGGGTGCATGTCCGCTTTCTCCTCCGGCCCACAAAAAGAAAGTGGTGGGCACAATTAGCCCGTCGTGCCCGGGAGGAAGCCAGATCTTCCGCTTACGAACCCGGAAACAGGTACATCCGGGATCGTCCTGCCCTTCCTCTACACCCCGTGGTGTAGAAAGGGCCAAAATGTGACATTGATTGAAGGATACTGCCATATAAAGGTGCGTCATTTTGGAGCCTGTATCCCAGGAGATGCTGCACAGTTAACGCCCTCTTCAAACGGTTCCGCCTTGTTCATCCCACTACAGGCCTCAATACTGTGGTTGCTTTCGTGTTTCCACGCTGATCTCCGCAATACGTACCTCCAGACATCCTTTCTGGCAAAAGCTGTTTTAAACATTTCACCCGAGGGTACAAATGACTTTAAGAAGTTCATCAAGCGTTTAAAAAATAATCATGAAAAGAGATGCAGAAATTATGCAGCTCCGGTATTTAATTTTAGCCAGGACAACGTGCTTAACCACCCTTGTCTTATTAGGGACTAGGGAAGTGGAGAATGTGACTTGAGGTGCCGTAATGCTAAAGCTATGAGGTTTTTTTTTTTTTTTTTACAAGGGTGAATTCTCCAGTCGAGTCACAGAGAGTCTCTGCTAAATCAAGGTTAAAGCCGTAATTTTTCCTAAGGAATGGAAAACAAAAACTATTTTACCTGGAGATTCTTTCTCTCTTATGGCAGATCAATTTGGGGGGAGGAATGTGGGTCAGTACTTGATTTCTAGGAAAAAAGATGCCATAGTTTGAGTCGGAACACCTCTCCCGACATGAACCTACCCGTACGCTACGCTCAACATCCAAGGTCCTCCTCTGAGTGCCTACTCCGAGGGAAGCTCGGAGGATGGCAACAAGGGAGAGGGCCTTTTCAGTGGTGCCCCCCCCCCAACTATGGAACGATCTCCCCCATGAGGCTTGCCTGGCGCCAACCCTACCATCTTTTCTGCACCGGGTGAAGACTTTTTTCTTCTCCCAGGCATTTAACAGCATAGGTTGAGCTTTTTAACTGACCTCTGGACAGTTTTAAATGAGATGCAATTTGTTTTTAGACTTTGGTGGTTTTTAAATTTTGCATATTGGTTTTTAAATGTTCAGTGTTTTTAATTTTTGTAAACCTCCCAGAGAGCTTCGGCTGTGGGGCGGTATATAAGTGAAATAAATAAATAAATAAATAAGGAAATACAACCCCACTGATGTGGGAATTCTTTATCCTAAAATCCCTGGTGCATGGAGACTACCAGTGGTGAGAGAAAAGCACTCTGTATACACTCAAGGACCTTCCACCTCTTTGTACTTCGGATGTCTTGCAGTTGAACCCCAGCAATGAAAACAGATGCCGGGGCTAAGCTCTGGTAAAGTCATGGTTTGGGGACCACAACAAAATATCAAAGAAAGAAAAGAGGGAACAGAGGGGGGGATGGCTAGATAGAGCCCTACTCTAGGAGGCAGTGGTAAGAGTGCAAACCTAGGACCAAGGAAACCCAAGTTCAAATCTCCATGAAGCTCACTGGGTGACCTTGGGCCAGTCAATATGTCTTTGCCTAACCTACCTCACAGGGTTGTTGTGAAGAAAGAGGGAGGGGTGAGCCATGTACATACCACCCTGAGCTCCTTGAGGAAGGGTGGGATAAAAAAAATATAGCAATAGTATGAAGTGGCAGGCTTGGGTTGTCATCAAGAACGGGGAAAGTAGGAGACAGGCAGAGCCCCACCACGGGGCACGGAATCCACCCGAAAGGTTTTCTGCAATTGCAAAACCTCTCCCTCTTTTTTTTTGGCAGACAGCGGCGACAGCGAGTTGGAGCTTTCGACCATCCGGCATCAACCAGAAGGGCTGGACCAGCTCCAGCTTCTGACCAAATTTACCAAGAAGGAGCTGCAGTCACTCTACAGAGGCTTCAAGAATGTGAGTGGAGCCCGTCAGCCTCCCTGTTTACTTGGTGATGATATTTACGAATTGCTTACATTAAAGGCATCTCTATAAATGATGCGCAAAACAGGAGTCTTCATGCAGAGGACAAGATTGGGAATGCCTGTTGGGAAAGGGATGTTTTCGGCAGGCCGCCTAATTAGTAGCGGCGGGGAGTTCCAGAGAATGGATGTTGCAATACTAAAGGCCCTCTTCTGGGCTGTGATGAACTGGACCTCTGAAAACTTGAGTACCACCAGGAGCATATCTCCTGATGTTCGCAGCAACGGAGCAGCTCAGTAGGGGATCAGCAGATCTCTTAAGTGTGCGGGGCCTGAATTGTTTAGGGCTTTGTAAAGAAGTACCAGACCCTTAAAGCTGGCTCAGCAGCATATAGGCAGCCCCTTGGACTTTCCTCGGTGGATGTGTCATGTGTTGGCCATAAGGCACTTTCCCATTACCGAGCTGGCTGCAGCATTCTGCACCTATGGCAGCCCCTGGATCTGCTTTAAAGGCAGCCCCACATAAAGCACATTGCAGCAATACAGTTTTGAAGTTACCAAGGCATGGACCACAGTGGTCAAGCTATCCCTGTCTTGGATGGCTGCAACTGTTTTACTCGCCGAAGCAGATAGATAGCAGTGACGTTGCTGGATAAATGGTGACCCCAGATTCTGCACCTGCTCCTCCAGGGGAAGTGTGACCCCGTCCAGTGCAGACAAGTGATCCAGTTCTTGGATATAGGAGCCACTCGCCTACAGAGCCTCCACCTTGCCATCTAGACATTTTCTGTACTCCAGACATCCCCAAGCAGTGGGAAATTTTGGGGCCCTTGGCACAGAGTCAGATTTCTTTGTGAGGAGAGAATGCTGGGGGGTGTCTATACGAGGGGAAAGCCCCGGGGTGGCTCCACAGTGACGCTGTGTTGTTTATATGACGCAGAAGCCATTGCGGAGCCATCTCAAGGCTTTCCCCCAAAGATCCAAAATAAAAAAGTCAAAGTTTTCCTCTGCAGTGAGGCGACGATGGCGCATCTGCGTCTGTCGCTGCTGCGGAGTCGCAGCTGAGCAGATGGCAACCCCTGATTGGTCACCATCTGCCCAGACAGGGGAGAGGGGGCGGGCCAGCAAGCCAAATGGCCGCTGGAACACCTCTGCACTTCTCCAGCATGGGAAGGTGAAAAGAAAAGGTTAAAAAAAGGTTTAAAAAAACACCTGGAGGGGCACGCGGCCACGCAGTAGCGCCCATGCGGCGATGCACAATTGCGCAGCAGTGCGGTGGTGCACAGGCACGGCAGCGGCGTGGGAGCAACCCACAGGAGTGCAAGCGCAGGGTTTTGGGGTCTCATGGTGCCAATGTGTCGCCATGAAGACAGCCCCCCTGGAGATCCACCATGTCTTTTTCAAGCAGCGTCAGTCCTGAAATCTTTCGATGACATCCTATTCTTATTCCTCCAGCTCATCCTCATTTGTATCTGTGAAGCTTCCCAACTTTGGGTTATCATGAGCTATTCTCCAGGCCTCCCCTCATTCTCCTTGCCCTGGATGGTAACTGAAATATTGTATTTGATCCATAAGAACATAAGACGAGCCGTGCAAGATCACACAAAAATCCGTCTAGTTATTATTTATTTATTACATTTTTATCCTGCCTTTTTCCCTCTTGCAAAGAACCCAATGCAGCTTACATGGTCCTCCTCCTACTCTCCATTTCATCCTCACAACAACCCTGCGAGGTAGGTTAGGTTGAGGCTCAGTGACTGGCCCAAAGTTATCCAGTGAGCGTCATGGCCGAGCGGGGCTAGAACCTAGATCTCTCAAGTCCCAAGAATATATTTCTGCTCTCTGCTTTCTGTTCTTTAACCATTTACTGATCCATCAGAGAACCTCTCCTCTTATTCCATGATTGCAAAATTTGTTCAGGTGTCTTTGGTGAGGGAATTTATCAAAAGCCTTTTGGAAGTCCAAGTAAACAATGTCTAATTTGAGAAATGCCACTGCTTGATTCTCTCCATCTGGAAATGTTGCCTTTTTGCTCAACCAGCTGTCGTCTTCCAACTATTTCCTGTCTGTGGTCCCCTCTTTCAATTTAAATACACATTTCCAACATGATTATAGAATCATAGAATCGTAGAGTTGGAAGGGGCCTCTAAGGCCATTGAGTCCAACCCCCTGCTCAGTGCAGGAATCCACCTTAAAGCATCCCTGAGAGATGGCTGTCCAGCTGCCTCTTGAAGGCCTCTAGTGTGGGAGAACCCACCACCTCCCCGGGTCATTGGTTCCATTGTCGTACTGCTCTAGCAATCAGGAAGTTTTTCCTGATGTCCAGCCTGAATCTGGCTTCCTGTAAACTGAGCCCATTATTCCACGTCCTGCACTGTGGGATGATCGAGAAGAGATCCTGGCCCTTCTCTGTGTGACAACCTTTCAAATATTTGAAGAGTGCTCTCATGTCTCCCCTCAATCTTCTCCAAGCTAAACATGCCCTGACTAACTTAAATCTCATTCATTTCAATTGAAACAACATGGGTTGTTTCAGTTGAAACAAATGAGATTTACATTTGCCAGGACTCACTTGTCCCATTCATTTCAGTGGGTCTACTCTAAGAACGACTAACCTTGGAAACAACCCACTGCCATATCAAATGCTTCCCCCAAGTCCAAATAGTCCAACTGCCCGTCCCTTACCCAGACACAAAGAGCGAATCTACGTGATAGGCCTAAACTACTCCCCCCAGGGAAGTGTCATTCCATGAGGGCAGTGAGGGATCTCTGACACAGAGCTGGGTTGTTGTGTAGATTTGCCCAAGATGTCCGGTGCTTTAGCTTTAGTATGACTGCCTTCCAAGAAGACAACCCTCACATCCAGTTCCACGTACCTTTCATTGTTGTTTCCTGTAATACTTGGCTCTTTATTACCACTGAACCAAATGCTACTAAGTTCAGCGTTTCCCCAGCTCATTTTATTCCATTTCTTGGTATAACTGTTGTTCTGCTCTTGTTTGGGGGCCAGCCCAAAATTGATTGGTGAATCAACCCTCTTTGCTTTTAGACCAATTCTTTCACGTTCCAACTCCTTCAGCATTGCTGAATGAAGAGGGTTTGGCACTCCACCGCCTCTGAATGCATTAAGCAGGGAAGAGGCTCTTTTATGAGCAGAGCCAGACTAGATTCCAAGTCCCCAACAAGCCTTCCAGAACCTGGGAAACCAGATCCTGCAACCCCAACCCATTCAACAGGAGGGAGTGGTTTTCTCGAGACCTTTTAAGGTGGGGATTCAAACCTTAAGCCTGGGGTCCTCATCTGACCCCCTCATCTGATTCCCACATGTGTCCATCTCCAGCCCACACACCAGCAAACTGTGGATCTTAGGATAAATGTGTATTTTGAGGGCAAATACATTTAGAAGTTTGTGTCCTGTGAGAAAATATGTTCAAAAGTACATCTTTGAATGCATTGTTGTCCTGCGCATTTTAAAAGAAACAATTTGCGGATCGATGCAGAAATGGTACGGAACCTGCAAAACTGACATAGGAAACAGGCTTATCTGTCCATCCTTTAATTCAGGCCCTTCGCCCTGAGATTTCAGCCCTTTCTGACAGAATCCCCAAGATGGAGGCTGAAGCCCCCAAGGCCTGGCAATCCTGGTTCCAAGGACAAATCCAGCGACCAGACATGGGTTTACAGGGCCTTTAACAGCAGTCTGGCATGCTTTCCCCATCACTTGATGAATAAATAAGTACATCTGCTTGCCGGGAAAAGTTCCACCAGTTTTATTTCTCTGCGCATCAGGCTGTTGTTCGAGGCACGGGCCAGGGCAGGGCAGGCAAAAAGGGTCAACTGTCCCTGGTGGGCAAGCGGAAGTTGAGACGCAGGCTGGAGCTTCCCATGGGTCACCGCCCGCCTGCCTGCCGCTCTTCTCTCGAAGCCGATTGCTGCATGGAGGCAATGGACATCCAGCTCCTCATAGCAGCTGGAGAGAGTCGCAGGGAGTGTCTTGAAATCATCATGTATAAATCAGGCCTTATTGAGGTTGAGGCAGTGGAGGCTTGGTGTCTCCGATGCCAGTAGGGTGGTGAATCCACTCCAGGTTTCCAACAGAACCAGTCAGAACTCTGCAGGGGTTATGCCAAGGTGCTTCTCCAGAGTTCTGATGAGACCCAGAGTAGATTCACTGCCCCACTGACATCGGAGCCACCAGCCTCCACTGGGGCATATTGTCGAGCCGGAAGGACTGTCAGAGATCATCCAGTCCAACTCCCTGCTCAATCCAAGCTCTGCAATGCAGGATGGAGCTGCAGATCCATCCCTGGCAGATGACCATTCGGCCTCCGCTGCAATACCTCCAGCGGAGGCGAGCCCTCTGACTCCAGAACCGCACAGCTCTCGCTGTTATGAAATTTCTCCCAACATTCAGCCAAAATCTGCCATTTCCAACTGTTGGTTCTAATCCTGCCTTTGGGAGCAATGGAGAACGGATCCAGATCCCTCCCCATTCCGGCTGTTGTTCTCTGACACACTCTGTCCAACTTGACAATGTCCTTCTTACAATGGGGTGCCCAGAACTGGATACAAGACTCCAAAGGTGGCCGAATTAAATAGAGTGGAACTGTTACTTCCCATGCCCCCAGGGCCGTGCAGAGCTGGTAATATGCCCAGGCCAGGTGGGAAGTGTGTGCCCCCCCCATTTCAAAAAAGGTAGGACAACATGGCTGCCCCAAGGGGGCGTGCCCACCAACATGGGCGTTCTACATAACACCTTCATATTAAACCTGTTCTACAACACCTCAAGGCACCTATATCTCCACCCTGCATGCAGCATATGGCCCTCTGGAGCTTGTAGTCTGACCATGGTATTCACAACGGACAGCTTCTGCGCTGTTTCCACAAGGCAGGCTCCTCGCTTCTCGATGGGCTGCTGACACTACAGAAGCAGTAGCGTAAGCTGGGGGGGACCTCCTCGTCGGAGTGCTCCCCTGAAAATCGTGGGCCCCGAGCCAACCGGCTCCAATGCCCCCCCTTGCATGGCCCTGCATGGCCTGGCACTCTGCTCTGTTAATGCAGCCAAAGATGACATTTGCTTTTTTAGCAGCTGCATCACACTGCTGGCTCATATCAGTGCAAAGCTTATGTGTGGCCCTAAGACAGGGGTGGGCAACTGTGGGTGTGTACCTCCCCCCACCCCACCTCCCACAGTTGCCAGAAATTGAATTTCGGCAGCAACGCAGCAGCAATCACAAAAAGACACAATTTTTCGCTTTAAAACAAGGTGCTCAGAGAGCCGGCATCTCATCTCAAGGTCAACCACACTCCTGGAATCCTCGGGGGTAGCCCAGTTTGCATGAAAACACAGGCCCTGCTCTCTCCATGGCCCTTGTTGAAAGGCGAAAACGCAGCTTTCCGAATCGCCACGGCCGAAATCCGGTGGCAATTCAGCCGTGTAGTGACAACGATTGGGGGGGGCGGGGGGGGGCGTGCAAAATAGGACTGGGTTTGCATGCTGTCTGCAGTCAGTCACGTTGGTGGAACATGGACATGGGGTTGTTTTGGCTCATACGATGGGTCGAAAACATGAAGTGAGAGGCAAGGCCAGGGGTGGGAGAGAAGGCAGTGAACATAAGACCCAGCTGGGTCGTCCTGCTCTGGGCTCTGAACACTCATTGGCCGCATTCGGACGACACTTTAGGAACGGAGGGGGCAACAGAGAACTCCCCGTGTGTTATTTTCCCGGTGCTGGACACACAACATGTTGCCCTTCCCCCGTCGCGCGGCTGAAAGTAGTCCCGGCATCCTTCTGGGCGGCAGGTATTCCTCCCTCAGTCCTCCCTCCCCTATCCCATCATGCACTTCAAGTTCTGCCAGCTCTACAGGAGCAGCGGAGTGGTGGCGGAGTTTCGGCCGTTCCTGCCGGAGAACTCTATGACCAAGTGGAATAGTACACTCGGAGAGGGCGAATCCGCAATGGAGCCTGACACACGACATTTCAATCAACGGGTTTCAGGATAAGCAACGGAGCAGCCCATTGTTTTTCGCCATTGCTTAATTCACCAAAATAGCATACTGTCAGTTGTGCGTCCGTTGTGTGTTGCCTGACACATGACACAATAATCAACAGAACTGACAGTTGATTCCCCTCCCCTTCCGTTGATCACCGTGTTGTCCGAATCAAGCCATTGTCAGTCAGTGGAGGATGGTGACTCCCAATGCCAGTGGGGCAGTGAATCCTTTCTGGGTTTCAGTCGGAACCAGTCAGAACTCTGAAGGAGCTCTCCAAGATGCTCTGCACCTTGGAAAGCTCCTTTAGAGTTCTGACTGGTTCTGACTGAAACTTGGAGTGGATTCACCGCCCCGCTGGCATTGGGAGTCACCAGCCTCCACTGTTGCCAAGTGTCCTGTAAGTGAGCCTCAGTCTATATAACCTCCTTGTCACTTGCCTTCATAGGAATGCCCCAGCGGCCTGGTGGACGAGGAGACCTTCAAGCTGATCTATGCTCAGTTCTTCCCCCAAGGAGGTGAGTCTTGGGTGGATGTCTGTGGTGCAGCTCTGGGGCTGGACCGGACGTTGAGAACTGCCCCCTTCCCACGTGCCCATGAGAGGCCTGCTGCAAAGTTTTCCCCTGCAAAAGCAGTCCTGCCAACCAATATTTTGCACCCTACAACTGTCCCAATTCATGCAGCTTCCCACAATGGCTCAAGCCTCCTCCCTGGTCACTGTACCATGGTAGCATGACCATATGGAAAGCAGGACAGGGCTCCTGTGTCTTTAAGAGTTGTCTAGAAGAGGGAATTTCAGCAGGTGTCATTTGTGTGCATGCAGCACCTGGTGAAATCCCCTCTTCATCCCAACAGTTAAAGCTGCAGGAGCTCTGCCCTCTTTCGTATCTGGTCATTCTAGTATAGCTCCTGCAGCTTTAACTGTTGTGATGAGGAGGGAATTTCACCAGGCGCTGCATGCATAACAATGACATCTGCTGAAATTCCCTTTTCAATACAACTGTTAAAGATACAGGAGCCCGGTCCTCCTTTCCATATGGTCACCCTACTTTATGGGGTGGCCACATGTACTGCCAAAAAGAGAACAAAAGGGCAGTGTTTTTCATAAAATGTGCATGTGCTGATTTATAGAGAGACTGAGCTGCAAATTTAGAAACAATGACTAGAATTTAGGTAGAAATACAATACATCTCACAGCATAGTGGGGAAGATAGTGACAGTTGTAGGGTGCAACTGAGTGACCAGAGGTGAGCTGTGGGCCTCTACAGGTGAGCTCTACAGGTGCTAAGTGTGGATGGGCAACTTCAAGGTCCATCTCCTGCTCTCCCTTCTTAGGATTCTTTCTCTTTAAATTAGACCTGGACTGGGCAGACCTTTAGGCAGAAGCCATCTTCAAAATAGAGGACTGTCCTCAGACCAGTGGGGGCTGGGTGGCTCCGATTCCAGTGGGGCTGTGAATCCATTCTGGGTTTCAGCCAGAACCAGCCAGAACTCTAAAGGAGCCATTCAAGGTGCTGAATTACCCCCTCCCAGAAATATCAGCTTCAGAGAAGGGATTTTCCTTAGGGCTGCAGCAGGGAAAGAAAGGGATAAATTCCCCCTCCAGGCTTGGTGTGATCCCGATAATTATCAGCACTCCCTCTCCCTCCACTGACATTATCTACATTTTAAGAAAAAAACTTACATGTTAACAGCAAAAGTCCTCCTCCTGGTGCCTACTCTGGGGGAAGCTTGGAGATCGGCAATAAGGGAGAGGGCCTTCTCTGTGGTGGCCCCCCAATTGTGGAATGATCTCCTGGACGACGCCCACCTGACACCAACGTTGTTATCTTTTCAGTGCCAGGTCAAGACTTTCCTCTTCTCTCAGGCATTTAGCAATATCTGATGAGCCTGGGTCTGTTTTTGTTTTTTAGGTTTATAGCTTTTTAAATTTATTATAGTGGTTTTAAATGTATGTGTATACTGTATGTTTTTGTAGTTTTAACTTTTGTATATTGTTTTTAAATGTTTTAATCTTATGTAAATCGCCCAGAGAGCTTCGGCTATGGTATACAAATGAAAATAATAATAATAATAATAATAATAATAATAATAATAATAATTCATTTAAACAGGCTAGTGGGATGCGTCTATGCTTTGCTGGATAGTAACATATTACATCTGTCAGTCTAAATAAATAAAGGAAAATATTTGGAGGTGGTTAATCTGAAATGGCTATATTGTTGTTCAGTTTCAAATTTAAGCATATGTAAGTTACAAAGGTGTGTTTCATTTTGCTTTTACTCTCATTTTACAAAAAAAATCTTGGGAATTGTAATTTGGAGAAGGTGCAGAGAGAGTTCTTTGCGCAATGGGCTTTTCTACATGAAGCTTTTAACCCGCACCTTTACTGAGGCTTCTGCTTCCGTGCTTTTCTTTTTCCTGAGGTTTTTCTTTCTCTACCTTTCAATGTGTTCCATTATATAACCACTAGGTGGTATGGTGGTATAGCGGAAATTTCGTGATAACATGAGATTTCTATGGCAATATAGAGGCCGCTCAGAAAAAAAATACCACATTTTCCCCGTTAAGAAAAAAGGCATGATAATGGTTACAAAGCACGGGAGAGGCTCTGGAGGACGACGCCACCATGTACAGGACCCTCAGATTACCGTGAGTGCGCAGTCACGCGTGCACAATAAAAGCCTCATGTAGAAATTCTCAATTTCTCGAGCTTCCTCACAGAACTACAGTTCCCAGGGACTCCTGGGGCAAGGGGATAACTATTATTACCTAGTTGAATGTGGGGGGGGGGGGAGATGTAGTGAAAGTGGGACTTGGTGTGTTGGACTAGGACTGGGAAGTTGTGGGTTCAAAGTCTTGCTCAGCCTAACCTATTTCCTTTCATCCTCTTTGTTGTGGCGCTAAAAATGGGATACCTCTCACGGAGCTGGAGGGGAGGAAGACCTTGTTGAGCAGTGACTCTCTACAGTGAGTAAGCAAGACTCTTCAAGCGTTGGTAGCCCATCTTCTTCTGCCATTCCGTTTACAGATGCCAGCATGTACGCCCACTTCCTGTTCAATGCCTTTGATGTGGACCGGAACGGAGCCATCCGCTTTGAGGTTAATTGCCCTTTCTTTCCTTGGGTTAGGGTTCTGGACAGTATTCATTCACCATTTGGAGGGCGAGATGGGACTCCAAAAGTAGATTTTAAGGGCAAAATCCTATGCATGTTTAGACAGGAAAATGTCCTACGACTCCCAACATGCCCCAGCCAGTTAAAGCTGCAGGAGCTGAGTAGAGTGACCAGATACAAAAGAAGGCAGGGCTCCTGCAGATTTAACTGTTGGGATGAAGAGGGAATTTCAACAGGTGCTGCATGCATACAAATGACACCTGCTGAAATCCCCTTTTCTATGCGACTGTTAACGATACAGGAGCCCAGTCCTCCTTTCCATATGGTCACCCTAGAACAGGGAATGGCTGGCCCAGGCCTTTCATGTACACAATGCGGCTTGTTCTGGTCTACCTCTGCTTCAGAGTATGGTTTTAAGCTTTATTTTGTGAACAGTCCACACAGCTTCAGCTATCGGGAGGTATAGAAATATAATAAAAATAGAGATAGATAGGTAGGTAGATAGATAGATAGGTAGATAGATATCAGTTTCCATAAATAACTGCAAGCATAATCATTTTTATTTCCTTTATGTTAATGGGGTTGTAGACCCCGCTTGATCTGAGACCCCATAACGTGTGTCCTTCCCCACCATCATACATGGGGGGAGCATCCTATGTCTGCTTAGAAGTAAGCCCCATTGAGTTCAGTGGGACTGACAGTCAGGCAAGTATAGGGTTGCAATGTTAGCGTTTCAGTGAATTTAGTGGTTTTAACTGCCGTGCATTTTTAGTGTTTGTCAGTTGCCTTGATTTTAGATTAATGAATCTGGAGGGGGGGCTGAGAAGGGCCATAATTAAATAACTGAGCCTTTAAGTGCATTTAGGCAAAGCCTCAACCTTCCTAGAAATAACATATTGTTGCCTGGTAACGCAGGATGAACAAGAGGCAGAGTTCTCACAGCATATTTTTCATGTTTTGTTACCCTTTTGAATCTTCAAAGTCACCCAGAGTCTACGAGTTAAGCAAATAAATAAAGTGAGCATGTCCGTTGAAGAGTCACCTATCACACTGTGTACTGTTTCATTACAGCCGTTTCATTACAGAGGCTGGGCAGCAGGAGAAATAAAAGTAGATGTGGACGACAACAGAACAGTAAATTCTATTTCTAAAATTAGAAGCAGAGAAGCCACATCAATAAGAGGGAATGACCCAGAGAGGATCACAGTTGAGAACCTTCCACTTTGCCCTTCAGAGGGTCAAGCTTATTTTAAAAAACATTGTTTTCAAAAACAGGTTGACCCAGTGGAAGGTTCTGTCGTGGGGAGAATAGAATTAGTTAGGGGCGGGGGATTTTCATTGAGGCAATAGTGGGGGGGGGGGAGAAAGGGCTAAGTCTCCTCCTCCGTACACTGTGGTCCCAATCCTGAGCAGAACCCCCTTCTTTCAAACATTTCAAAACTAGACATATTGGGTTGAACCCAGACTAATTATTTGAACTTAAGTATCATTGAAATCAATGGGCAAGTTAGTTGTGGCTTAAGTATCGTTGATTTCAATGGGAATGAAATGGGACCAACTTAGTCTGGCTCAACCCATCGATTGCCGTCATGCCATTAATATCGTCAGATCTGCTTTGGGTCAAAGCAGCTGCTTGGGCGTGCATGTTCCCTGATGCCCCCTTGTGGAATCCCCGGTATGTACGGCACATTCAGTCTCTCTGCCCCATTCTCTTACACAGGATTTTGTCATTGGTCTCTCTATCCTGCTACGTGGGACTATACATGAGAAGCTCAGCTGGGCATTCAACCTCTATGACATCAACAAGGATGGATATATCACCAAGGAGGTACCTACCTAGAGTTACGGCCGCATCCCTGAGCCTGGGGATGCCTGCGTCCGTGTGGGCCTGGCTGCAGGAAATGCATACAGAGCCGTGGCAGCTGCAAGGGGCAACCTTGTGATAGGTCCCAATTGCTTTTATTTACCGCATGGCGGTGTCTGATGGTTTGCTAGTGAATCTCCCTATTTTGTCCCAAACGTTTCCTTTGGGCAGGCAGGGGGAGGGAGGAGGTGGTCTTGTTAAAACGTTAGTCTGAGTTGTGAATTCTTCCGGGTTTATTTCGTTCCCTCTCTAAGAGCGTGTCCTGTTCTTGATGAAGCTTTCATTGTGCCGTCGCCCTGCCTCGTTCGTGAAATGTCATGGCATCTTCCGCTTGCAACTTGCCCGTGTTTTCCAATCGCTTCTTCCATCCTTTTTCCTCTTCCACAAAAAACACATTAAGGAGGGAAAGATGGAATAGCTGCATGATGCCATTCGATGCGTAGCGCTAAGATTGTTCTGCCTGGAAGTACACTGTGTTTAGAAGTTCCATTTCTGGGTGGGTGAGCGAGTGCACCTTATCTCTAGCGCACCTGCATTTAATGCAGCCACATGCATACTTAAGGCACTGTGCAGTGTACAGTCTGCTATAGCAATGTACTGTAAGACAATTCTGGGGTTTTCCCCTAACATATCTGTCATGACTCTCTAACTTCCAACGCACATTGAAGAAAGCAATCAATCTTTTATTTAGCAAATGATCCCTTCCCTCCCTTTGCAAGGAGTTAAAACTTAGAAAGCGTTTTGCCCCAAGGCGTAATTTAGCTAAGCAAACAAAACAGTTGATCTATCCAAAAGAAAGCGAGAGTCACTTCTGAGAAGAATTTACATCCAGCTTTTTCTGAGCCAGTAATCTTTCCGAGCGCCGCCTCCTAACCTCTTTGATCTGTGCTCGCTTTTCTATCCTGTGGAAAATGGGATTTCTGAGCTCACTCCCCTCGTCGTCCTCTGAAGTCGAAGGCTGGTTATCAGCTGCAGGGTTATTTACATCAGAAGAAACTTCCACTAAAGGTGAAGCTATGGGAACTACAACTTCCCCCTCTGGCCTGGACTGAAATGTCTGTTCAGGTTCAGAATCTGATTCTGAATTAACGTCTAACATTCTTTCGCCCTGAGCAAGGGGAAAAGAATTAGACACAACAATATATTTCAGTAAAAGAGCAAACACCATCCTGACTTCTTAAATCAATGGAGGACAAGCTATTTATTTATTTATTTATTTTATTCCATTTATATACCGCCTCATAGCTGAAGCTCTCTGGGCGGTTTACAAAAATTAAAAACATTGAACATTAAAAACACACCAATGTACAAAATTTAAAACCATAAAGCATAAAAACAAGTTATTTGTTTGTTAAAACAACAATTCTGGATCAATTTTATTAGGTTTATTTGCAGAGTAAATAAACAGGACATACAGTGAACAGAGCAGAGTCATTAAACAGCAACTATAGCGGGTGGGGACTCAGGCGGTGGTCTTTGGGAGGAGAATTATGGATGGTTTGGGGAATGTCTTCATTTTTCACCTGTGAAATGTTGGAAGCATAGGAGTTGGCTTTGCTCGGTGTGCAAAGTGGACGACAGGCTCTGTTGCTTCCCAAATTGCAAAGAGGCTTCCATCTAGAAGGAATTGCTTCTTTGCAATTTGGAAAGCAACTGACCCTGTCTTCCACTTTGCACACGGAGCAAAGCCAACTCCTACGCTTCCAACATTTCACAGGTGAAAAATGAAGACATTTCCCAAACCGTCCTATCAAACTCTTAAGTTGAATAAGGGGGTTAATTATTTAAACTGTAGGTACTTTCATATATTTTAATTAATTGATTGATTAATATTAAAGCATTTCCAGTTTAAGTAATTAACCCCTTTACCAAACTTAGAGTTTGATAGGAGCCAAACCCATCATTCAACAAATGTAAGAGCAATATTGAATAAATGGATTGTGTCCCCCCACACAGACATACACACACACACACATGATTTGGATGGGTAGCTTTAGGATCATAGGTAAGAGCTATGTGTATTCTGAAACATAGATGGATAGATATATATTTTTTAAACAGTCCAAATTCTGTCCTGAGAAAGGCTGCATTCTGCAACCTGAATAAATCATGCTAGGTGTGCATATATTGTGCCATTCTGCAGAATTTTGATCTTTGCGGTGCTTACCCCTGCTTCTGGGTAAGGCCCTCTCCAGGACAAGGACCACTTGGAATCCCATTCAGCCACCAAGGCCTGCCCGCATTCGAGAATATTGCCCAAACCCTGAAGGCTAGAACTTTGCAGACAAGCGGAATTCTTTAGGCAATTACCCCTTTTGGAATTACAGGACACAGTCTTAGCACGACCAACAAGAAGGTGTTGTGCAGCCTTCCCATTTTTTTCTTTCGTAATGGATCATCTGCAGCAAGAAAAAAGACGAAGGAAGAAGTGGTTGGAAAACACAGCAAGATTAAGAAGTTGAAGATGACGTCTGGTCCCCCAGTAAAAGTCTGTGAGGGCCATGGCGCCGTAAAAGCTTTCTCTGGAAGTCCCACTGGTCATAGGACAAGGGGGAAATCCTTTGATTCAGATATGAGTAAAGGTGGAGATTGAACGTCCCATGATGGAGCTGCCTTTGGGGCTGAATGCCCATGCATTTACCTGCAAGCCAACTGAAGTGATGGCCATGATCCTGCGGAGCTGATGGGAACATAGGAGGCTACATTATATCAGGGCAGACCATCTAGTCCAGGAGTGGGTAGAAGGTTGGTCTCCAGATGTTCGGGATGTCAGCTCCCAACATTCCAGACCATAGGCCATGCTAGTAGGGGTTCCTGAGAGTTGACACCCCAACTCTGAGAAACATCTGAAGATCTACTTTTTTTGTCCTAGCCCAATATTGTGAGGCAAGGGGCTTTCTGGTCACTGGCAACATGATCCTTTCATCTGGAGGGGCCAGAGATTGAATTTTGGACATCTTGCTTGGAAAGCAGGGGATCTCCCATTGAAAGCGCGGAATCTCCCATTGAATCACGCCCCCCGCTTTTCAGATGCAGTGTCATGTTATCTGATCATGGTCCAGATGTTGCTCCCATTAAGATGTAGGTCAGCCTTCCCCTACATGGCACCCTCCAGATGTTTTGGACGACAACTCCCATCAGCCTCAGCCAGCATGGCCAATGGCCACAAGTCCTGGGGGTGGTTACCCAACCCATCTGGAGGGCACGACGTTGAGAACGGCCGATGTGGGTGTCTTGGGGAGGAACAGGAGAGAGTAAGGGCCAGATCCATTTCAGGCAGCAGGCGGTCACGTTGGAAGAGCGAAGGTACCACACAGAGCTCGGAAAATGCAAAGGCATCCCTTTGGTCTCTGGCCTGTGAGCAGATCACCATCCGTCACCATCCAGACCCAGAAACGCCTGTCCCTTTGTGGAGAGTTGTTTGTTAGACCTGCCTGCATCCAGCGAGGATGGAAGGGAGCTGGGAGGGAACCTGGCCCAGTTCTCATCCGTTCTAAAAGCATTGCTCTCGTCCTCTGCCAGGAGATGTTGGCGATCATGAAGTCCATCTATGACATGATGGGCCGGTACACCTACCCAATGCTGCAGGATGATGCCCCCATTGAGCACGTAGAGAAATTCTTCCAGGTAGGACAGTTGAGGGGAGCTGGCAGGTCAGCGGCCGGCCGAGGGAGTGGCTGGGGATTGCGTTGGGGCGGGATGGGGGGGGCTGGCCTGCCTTACCCAATGGGCACACAGGGATGCGCAGGAGCAGAGCAGAAACAGGCAAGGGGATATCCGCTGGCATCAGTAACACCCGCCCAAAGCAGCTGCGTAGACAGAAACCGTTTCAGCCCAAGGACTAGTCAGTGTCGGAGAATCTCTCAGGACCCACATTCCTGCGGACAGCGGGGCCAAAGAGGCGGGGACAGAATAACAGAAACACCCGCAGATGTTAGTTTAAATAGGGTGACCCTGTGGAAAGGAGGACAGGGCTCCTGTGTCTTTAACAGTTGCATTGGAAAGGGGATTCCATCAGGTGTCATTTGTAGGTCTGCAGCGCCTGGCGAAATCCCCTCTTCATCACCACAGTGAAAGCTGCAGGAGCTATACTAGAGTGACCAGATACAAAAGAGGGCAGGGCTCCTGCAACTTTCATTGTTGTGATGAAGAGGGAATTTCACCAGGTGCTGCATGCATACAAATTCCCTTTTCTATGTAACTGTTAAAGATACTGGAGCCCTGTCCTCCTTTTCATAGGGTCACCCTAGTTTAGAGCTCTTGCTGCCAGTAACGGAGCTGTAAGGAGAGCAGGGTGACCATATTTGGAAAACCTAAAAAGAGGACACCAGGGGGAGGAGTGGTTTTCCGGGGCCTCCAGAAAGTGCGTTATTCCCCATCTCCAACTGGAGCACTGCAGGAGTGGCAGAAAAGTGTGCTTTCCCCTCCTCCACTCCAATCGGGGCCTTAAGGTTAGAACAAAACCCAGGATAAATCTGGGGAAATCCTGACAGTTGGTCACCCTAATTAGGAGAGGCATTTCAAACTCTTAGAGTGGGGAAAATCCGTGAAAAGCCAGGAAACTACCAAATAATGGGCAGTCGGGAGGGAGAGGGGCGGGGTCGCTACCGGAAAGGCCCTGCCATAGAAGGGTGACCGAATTCCCTTTAGTCCTTCTAGCATGTAGAATTTGTATACGATATGTAAAGAGAGTTCTTACATGAATGTACCATTTTGAGATATTGCACACATAGCAGTTATAGACGCCCAGACTCTTATCTGTGGACCTACCACGGGGTTTCTTGTTCCGATGTCAGTAGGGCAGTGAATCATCTCCGGGTTTCAGCCAGAATCGTTCTGTCTGGTTCTTGCTGAAACCTGGAGCGGATTCACCACCCCACTGACCTCGGAGCCACCAGCCTCTATTCATCTAGGGTAGGCTTGCAAACACGGCGGGTGGATGGGTATATTTACAGGGGCCGGACCGGGCATCCGCCACTCACAAAAGTGCCTTTTGCATTTCAGAAAATGGACCGAAATCAGGACGGCGTGGTCACCATCGAAGAATTCCTAGAGACTTGTCAAAAGGTGAGCTCAAGGTGGATGCCGTGGGATTCCTGCAGCAAGAGAGAGCCCAGGCTGATATACCACGAATTCTCCTTTGAAAGACTTTTTTTGCTCATGGGGTGCAACTCGGCGAGAAAAGCGCCCACACGCAGGACCCCACTCCTCCCGGTGGGAGATGCTGCTGAAAACGGTTTCTGGTCTTTCTTTTTGAGAATGGCTCTGGAGGTTCGTCCTGTCCACACCACAAGGCTGACCACCAGTGGAAGGTGCAACCACCCTGCTTGCAGGGGGAACAAAGGATTACTGGTTCCCAGAAACCTGGGTGGGTGTTCTCAACCACTCCCCCACAGGAATGGCGCTTCCTTGTTGGGGTGATGTGATTTGGCTGCTTCCGCTATAGCTCCGGGGTCCTCCTTTAGCACAGTGTTTTCAAAACATCTGATAGCTGGCACCGTTCCTTTCTGAATTAAAATGGGAGGCCCACAATTTCGCTCTTACATGGGACAAGGTTTACTTTGAGAGTGTGGCCATTTCTACACCAGGCTTTTTGCCTGGAATCGCCCCTGGCTGGTCCCTGTGCGTTCACATGATGCACAGGGACTCCCAGGGGTGGCAGGGAGCGGGGGCAGGGGGGGCACAGGATTTGCCAGGGATAAGGGATCCCTGGCAAATCCTGATTTTTCCACGGTCCCAGGAACTTCCCGAGACCATAGAAGATGTGGGCACCTGTCCCGGCTACTGCCGTGCTTACTCGTGAGTAAGTGCAACAGCAGAAATGGGCATGGAGCCGCACTGCGTAGCTCTGTGTCCATCAGGGGAGGTGGTGGCACCAGTTTCACCACCCCTGGGAGGGCAAGGAGGGGGGTGCCCCCCCCCCCAATTCAGCGCGTTTTTTTGTTTTTAAACTGACTTTTGTGGGAGCACTCATGCGCTCTCCTCTGGCTGGAAAACTTCCGCTTCCTCGTGAAGAAAGAAGAGGATGATCCCGGAAACAGGTATGTCCAGGATCGCCCTCCTGCCTTCTCGCTACATCCCATGGTGTAGAAAGTGTCAGTGTAAGAATCATCAACCCCCCCTTGCGTCTCTGCATGAGTTTCTGATCTGAGTTTGCCTTCCAATTAGAAGGCAAATGGAACAGTGACACAAACAGAGATGCAACAGGCAGCCTCCTCTGAGCAACTCATTCCGCTGTGTCTGCATTGAAAGTGATTGCGCCTTCTAGTGGTATCCGTGACAGACAGACTCCCCCCCAAATGGGTGCTGATTGGAAGGAACCATGGCCACCGCAGTGAATCACACAGAGTGGCAGTGACCACTCTCCTCAGTGTGGATGAGTGCCTTTGAGCCCTTACTGGTTTCGTTTATTTCTCGATGCAGACAGTTTGGGAATGTTAAAATGACAGGCCTGGAGGTGGTGAATATCTCTCTCTCTCTCTCTCTCTCTGCTTCAGGATGAGAACATCATGAGCTCCATGCAGCTCTTTGAGAACGTCATTTAGGATGCTGAGGACCTCGCCTCGTCTCTCCTGACCCACCTGCCTCCGCGGCCTGCACTTGGGACGGACCCGTCCATCTTTCTTGTGAAGCCCACACACACACACACACACACACACACACGTCTTTCTGAGAAAAACAACAACCAACCAACCAAAAACTATTTTTTATATTTAAAGGGGGCGGGAGACATACAAAAAGGGGAGAGACGCCGTTTTCTTGCAAGACTTGCTGGATCCTCACAACGAAACATCTTGGCGCACGACGGAGAAAGTGGTCGGTGGGAGAAACCTCAACGGGGAGACGGGAGTCTCTGACGTGGCAGAGACTGTCCTAAAGAGACGTTGTGTCTGATCAGCCCAGGGAGAGAGGTTTCCAGCAGCCTGGTGAGGAAGGGACCTCCTTCCTGAGAATGAGTGACACCCCTCCTCCACAACCATCCTGGTCTCTTTATTAAGCTCTAGTCCGCAAACATCCGATACTTCATCAATCGTAGAGGAAAATTAAGACATTTCCCTACAGAGCACAAATAGTGTTCTCGCCTGGTTCCTCTTCATTTCAGTAGGTTCTGCCCAGGAGTGCTTTGGAGTAGGTTGCGCCCCATGGGTCAGATCTGCTCCTCTTTTGCCACCCTTGATGTGGCACCTACATCCCTCAGGGTAGAGCTGCCTCTGCCCCCTTCTTGCTGGGTGCTTGTGGTGCAGGTTCTACACCAGGATTAACCCTGAACTTCAGACCCCCCTTCGGCTAAAGTGTCTTGCAAGGCTGTCCCTTGCTGGCACCTTCCTGACTCCCTCACCCCATGCAGGCATGGATGCTTTCTGCAGCAGCATTAGCTGCTGAGAGGGGATGTACTACCTAGATGTGCAAGATGCACAAGTGCAGGCAAAGTCTTAGCCGCTCGTGATGTTGAGCTCCATTTTGGCTGTTTACATTAACAGGCGTTCTGAAATAAGGACGTTTGAAAAATTAATTTTAGTTCCTTTTTGACCAGGTCGCATTTTCCGCACCGAACACAGGCTCCGATGCAATCTGGGGTCGAAGTCTGTAAATTTCCCAGTCTGCAATGTGATTTGCGGATCGAAAGAAAAACGTGTTAGGCAGTATGCGTACTTTTTTAAAAAAATGCGTATGAAAATGCATACTTTTGAAAAATGTGCACAAATACTTTAATTAATGGGAGAAGAATGCATACATTTCAATGATGCACACAACGGATGCATACATTTGGAAAACTGCATAAAAATACACACCATGATACGAACCGGGATGGGACATGTTTCAGCGAGGAATTTGGAGAACGTCAGTGAGCTCATGTTTTGCCGACGCAAAGCATCCGTACTCTGCAGGTATCTGCTCATGGGAGTCAAGCTCCCTCCCTTCCTTCCCTTATTTGATTTATACCCTGACTTTGCATCAAGGAAACGGTGCTCAAGGTGGTTAACAAGAACAAGAGCTAAAATTTTAAATAAAAACTTAGTTAAAACAACCATAACACATGAAAACACAACTAAAAACTCAACAATAAAAGGGTTTTTTAAAAGGTGCACAACCTGACAGACCCACTTACAAGCCAAAAGGCCTGTTTGAATAAAAAAAGAAATCCGTTGCCTGCCAGCAGAATGCAGCGAGGGAGCCAACCTAGTCCCCCTTGGCAGGGAATTCTACAACCTGGGATCAGCCACCGAAAAGGCACTTTAGACGACTTACCCACATATTTGGCACAATAGAAGCCCCCCGTTCCAGGATTTTCAACTCATCTACCCTCCAGGGAACTTTTCCACATTGACTTGTCTGCTCAAGAACTCCTGACCATTTGCAGAAGGTTCTGGGGTATCTTCTAAGGCACACACCGGGCCATGGCGCTCGCTGGGCCTCCATGTCTGCATTCTGCCTCAGCTGAACAGGCAACCTGGAGGTTATCTAAGAAAGCGTTGCCCTAAGCAAAGCGAGGGGAGATCAGTAACGGGGAAAAGCTGCCCTTACTGATGTTATTATTATTCACCTAAAGGAACTCTAGGGGCACGCGCGGCTCATTTCATTAGGGTGTGCACCCTGGGATGGGTTTTTTTTAAGGCGAACATTTATTGAATACCCAGTCATTTAAGTACATTATTTTTAATCATTTATTTATTAAACACTGTAGACACCCATGCCCTACCCCTGACTTGCCTGACCGTGGGAGGGCTGTTGCAGGTGAGGGGGTGGGGAATGAGGAGATGCTCCACAAGCCCCAGCATTGTTGAGGCTCACAAGGTGATATTAGCCTTCAGGGCCCTTCCTTTAGGTCTCTCTGAAGCGCTGATCCCGGCGGAGAGGCTCCTAGCAGAACAATCCCTTTTTATTCCTGCTGCCGGGCAGCTGGAAGACCATTCCCACTGCTTTTGGATCCCTACTCAATGCCCCCCACTCAATTTGGTGCTTATTGCTTGGGTGTGGCACCCAAGGTGTGGCACACCCGGCACACCCCTTGCACACACCTAGACTGAAAACTATGGCGGAGCATTCCATCCCACTCCGTTGCTGTTCCATGCCTCTGTTTGCCTTCTGGTTGGAAATTTCTACAGTTAAGTTCAAAATTGGGGCAGAGAGAAGTTTCTGCAGTTTTCTGTTTCCTCTTCCCCTTTTTCTTTTACAAGTTACTGGCGCACACCAACACATATTCACATGGATTAAATCACAGTGCAAAAAAGAAGAAAAAGGAAAGGAAAATCTTGATGTGGTCATATTACAATTCCTTTTTGTGGTGTGATTGAATTGCATAGTGATGCCTGTCAGTAGCTTGTGAAGGGAAGGAAAAGAAATAAACTGAAAAAAAGTGGCAAACTGCTGATTCACGTTGGTTTGTACAAAGCCCAGAAATTAGGGGTATCATCAGACCAGAGAAAATTGTGTTTCCTCACCGCCACTCCCCCCTCCCGCTTCTGTCCCACAATACTTCCTCTTTCTTCACACTGGGAAGAAAGGGGAAGTAAACAATGACCACGTGGCCCATCCACTGGCCGTTTTTCTCCCGACGCTTCTCCTGCACACAGCAGGAAATGGTGGGACATTTTGCTGCAGCTGGAAAAGTTGGATTTTCCAGGGCTTATTTCGTGATGGGAAAATGAACCAAAAGGGCAGGAGATGCGCGGGAGGCGGCTGTCGTCGTCAAAAGGGCCCACGAAAAACCGCGAGTGCCCGGAAATGAGCCTGCGAGGAAACGCTCGTCTGATGATGCACTAAGAATGCAGAATGACAGCTCGTTCTGCATCCAGAAACAAGATCAGGCAATTCAAAGCCCCCAAATCCCAGGAGAAATTCAGGTGGGGAGAATTTCATCAGCACCCTTATGAAGACCACTACCCTGTGCCATATACCCAAAATGTGACTGCATGTTGCACTTGAAGGCGGGCAAACCTCTGCCCTTCATGTTCCAGGTAGCCCAGGTCCCCTGTTTATCTTCTTCTTCTATCAAGACCCACGTAACAGATGACAATCGCCCCCCACCCCCCATCTTCTCGCTCTGCTCCGGTTGCCTTGGGACAGACAGTGTCTCCCCTTGTCAACCCGGTACGAAGTGTGGTTCCATCGTCCTTTCCCGCCCACTTCCCAAATCCTACTCAGGACGTTGTGAGTTTGCACTCGAGGCTTCACGAGTCGACATATGTACAGTGTAAAGAACGGCTGCATGTCTCTCTAGCCTTTTACTCCAGCATCTCCTTGACCTCCGTTCACAGCACAACCTGGGGAGACAGTCACTGGTTTTTGTTCTCTGTAACTACTTGATATTCAGTCACTGTATATTTTAATAAAATAAACGTAAAAAAGACAATGACGCTTCTGCTCATCTTGTTTCTCTACCTGTCAGGAAGGGCCACGATTACGTTTTGTTCCAGTAAACCAAAGGGTGCTGAACCTCAGGCCCGTGGTGCAAATCCGGACCATCTGCGATCCCAACTCGGCCCTCCGGGGTCTGCCAGATGGCCGCATGCCCTTCTCCTGACCACCAATTTTTTGATGGTTTCCTTGCTTTTGCATGTTTTCCCACCCATTCTAAAAGGTTGCAATATCTCACCTAAGGCTTAGTTACTGGCAGAGGTTTAGGGCTCCTTCAGATGGGGGGAAATCACATTTCCTTCCCGTGGCTCTGCTTCCTGCTTCTCTTCCGCATTTGCAACAAGCTAAAATTACACGAGGAAGAGAACAGCGACCACGTGGCCCATACAGTTCAATGGTACAGCGCTCTCTAGTGGGCATTTTATAGCGCAACTTCACCCGCACACGGCAGGACATCCCGACAAACCTAATATATCTCAGAAGAGTCAGGTTTTCTGAGGTTTATTTTTTATCGCTAAATCCGGGAAACGGAGCGGGAGGCACACAGGAGGCTGACAGCATTGTCAACCTGAATTGTGAGTGGCCAGTCATGAGTGTGCTATAAAATGCTCTTTTAAAGATGCTCTTAAAGTAAAATATGCTGGTGTTTCTGCCCCTCCCCTTTTGTGTTTGGCCCTGCCCATCACTGGAATGCAGCCCCTGAGAGCTTCTCCAAATGTGAATTTGCCTCTCTGCCTAGGAGAGGTTCAACAATCCTGTAGTGAACTATCAGATACAAAAAGGTGAAGACTGAGTGGTTTTTTGGAGTGTGTGGGTGTGGGTGTGTGGGTGTGTGTGGGGGACGCCATGATAGATCCAGGTGTGTTGGACTGGTAGGTGGAACCATTAGGTAAGGGGAACATAGGAGGGGCATTGTGGGTCAGATCATTAAGCATTCTCTGCTCATTTGGTTCTGACTGTACAGACAAGCCATAATTCAGCAGAAATTAAGCCCCATCTGTTTCAGTGACACGTACGTTTACTCAGAAGAGAATTCCACTGGGCTAATTCCGAACAAGTAGCATGCATCGGCTCACAGCCGGAAGTGCACATAACTGGGCAGTAAATTGCACATCCTAGCAATTGCCCATTTTCCACTGGTGTTCACTGCAGCTGCCCAGGATCGAATTCCTAGGGACTACTCCTGAGTTGCTCTCTCTGATTCTCCAGTACCAACACTGAAGCCCATGTACAGATCTGACTGGGGTCCTCCATTGTCCCCCCCCCCCCCCACCAATTTCTTTGCAACTTTGTCCATTCTATACCACACCGAAATCCAGCAGCTCAACAGACGTTAACCGGAACATTTGAATATTTCAAAGACGTTTTATAAACTGTTCTGAAACATATATGTCTATACTACGGCTGTCAGCCATTTATTTATTTAATTTATACACCGCCTATATACAAAACAGTCTAGGCGGCAGAGTATTATTTAATCTTCTGCTTTTTAACCAATTATTTCTGAAAATTCAAATGTGCTACCTACCAGTGCTCCAAGGCCTCACTATGTTCAATAGGGCTCATTTCCAGGTATGTATGAATTGTACTGCAGCTCCAATTTCATGTAATACTATTATAAAACAAACATGCATAATGTAACATTCCGGGAAAACTGCAAGCTTGTCCACATTACATCGACAATTCCCTTGCGTGCCAACCATATTTCCTGGTTGTTCTTTTCCATCCAGACGTTCTCTCATTAGAGTGGTAACAGCCATAGCTGCTCATGGGAAATGTTGTAGAAATCCAGGACTCTTGTTGCTGAGACTTGACGGCAAAATGCTCCAACCGCCAAAGCTGAAGCAAGTATAAAAATTCCTGCCCTATAGATATAACCTTAAACATTGCCCTGCAAGTACTTTCTGCACTAGGAAAAGAGAAATAAACTGTCCAGTGTTATTGGTATGAAAGTGAGGTGGGGTGAGCATGTGGCTGAGAGATACCGTGCTTCTGCTTTGGTATGGACTTAGGGGTCCACCAGCAATTTACTGCACTCTCGCCATGCCTGCTGTGCGGATTTGCAGCGTGGTACTCGCATGATGCCGCGCCTGTCCTGCTGACACCCCGCCTCTTCCCCAGCCTTTCCTGGAACACTATAAGTCTGGATTATTTTCCCTAAATGAATTTAACACACCCTAAGCCTCCATGTAGTTTTAAAGGAACTGGGGGCTTGAATGGATTGCATCAGATCCTGGCAGGGAAAAGCGATCTCTCCCAGCAGCCGGCTCCAAGTCTCAATCTAAAACCCAAACCTTGCATCCCAGGCTCTGAAGCCTTTTTTAAAATCATACAATAGCTTCGGCTATTGGGCAGTATGGAAATGTAGTAAATAAATAAATAAATAAATACAACGCCTGAATCTCTTCAGAGACGGGATTGTACTCCCTCGAAGCCCCCAAAGAGCCAGACTAAAGGTTCGTTCCATTTTTGCCTGGCAGAAAGGCTGTCTGGTTGAAGTGCTCATCTGCTGGGACCTGACTGGAGAGGGAAAGAGAAGGGGAGTGGCGGAGTGGAGCCGAAGAGCGAAGGAGCACAAGAGCAGCTCTTCAGGTGAAAGGGATCCTAAGCTTGATGCGCTTTTGCTTCAGAGGTAAAAACTGCGGCGGCAAACCAGGTGGGGGGATGAGGTGTGATGGAGGTCATAATCCATTGTTCTTATCACTGTATGTTGGGGGCAGCACCAAGGCTGAAAGAGAGATCCAGAGGCCAACCCTATCATTAGGCAGAAACAGTTTGTCCAGGCGGCAGATGCTAAGGAGTAGGGGACGGCGGCAGCGGCCTCCCCCCCATCCTTCCCAGCCAGAGACTTGACAGTGGGGATGCTGCCATGTTGCTTGCATTGGCTAGCTGACAGTCCTCCTCCACACGAGACGTTTAATGAGCCTTGAAGGCTCATTATAAATTTTACCTCCACACCAGCGGAGTGCAAAACGGGCGTACAGGCGCATTATCTCCCCGATAATGCGCATTTTCGAATGCGCGTTAAATAGCGACTTTTATTTTTCTCCGGCCGTTAAAGCGCATTTTCGCCGTGTGAACAAGCGATTATGCACATTAACGTCTTCTAAAGCGCTTTTTGGACATCAATTAATGCGCTTCGCCGCCTCTCGCCGCCTCCCGTGCAGAGGGATTAGGTGTAAATGCGCCTCCGCGATAATGCGCATAATCCCCGAACCGGGCGCAAAAGCGCATCCTTGTGGAGGGGGCGTCATTGGGAAAGGCCTCTGGCTGAGCCCTTGGGTCCAGTGCAGATGCTCTCCCATCTCCGGTACTGTTACCTTCCATACATGGATTTGAGGGGTGGGGGTGGGGGGGTGGAGTAGGAAGGAGGCACCATCTGGTCCTGCACCTCCAGCAGCCAAATGTCTTGTGCCAGCCCTGGCGAGAGGGACTTACATGGTCAAAGCAGTGGGAAAAGTCAGACGCACATTTGCAGGTGTTAATTTATATAGGGAGGTACGGATTGAAAAAAATAACTATTAGAATTTAAATGGAAATGCAACACATCTCGCAGCTGAGTGGGGAAGAGGGTGACTAGGTGAGCGGTGTGCCTGCTGCTCCGCCTGCTGTCCAGGGGCTAAATAAAAGGAAGTCCTTCATCACACAGCACATAGTTAAAGTATGGCATTCACTACCACAAGATGCAGTGATGGCCACCAATTTGGATGGCTTTAAAAGGGGGTTGGATAAATTCCTGGAGGAGAAGGCTGTCAGTGGCTGCTAGCCCTGTGCTACCTCCAGTATTCGAGGCAGTAAACCTGTGTGCACCAGTTGCTGGGGAACATGGGTGGGAGGGTGCTGTTGCACCGTGTCTTGCTTTGTTGGTCCCTGATCGACAGCTGGCTGGTTGGCCACTGTGTGAACAGAGTGCTGGACTAGAGGGACCCTCAGTCTGATCCAGCAGGGTACTTCTGATGTTCTTACTGATAGGCAACTCCAAAGCCCATCTGCCACTCTCCCTTCTTGGGTATCTTTAAACCAGCCTCGGACTGAGCAGCCCTTCAAAACTGAGGACGCCTTCAACCAGAGTACGGTCCTCTGTTAAAGAAGGGCATATGGTCCAGTATTGACACCCCATATTGCACACTGCACAGCCACTCTATGTCGAGGGGGAACGACCTGTTGTTGGACTACAACTCCCAGTATCCCTGTCCACTGGCTATACTGCCTGGGGCTGATGGGAGTTGAAGTCCAGCAAGTTCAACTCCCATGAGCCCCAGCCACCATGAGCAAGGATGCTGGGAGCTGTAATACAACAACATCTGGAGGGCCATAGGCCCCCACCCCTACCCTGTCATAAGACCCCCATGTTTAGTGTGACCATATGAAAAGGAGGTCAGGGCTCCTGTATCTTTAACAGTTGTATAGAAAAGGGAATTTGAGCAGTTAAAGCTGCAGGAGCCCTGCCTAGTGTGACCAGATACAAAAGAGGGCAGGGCTCCTGCAGCTTTAACTGTTGTGATGAAGAGGGGATTCCACCAGGTGCTGCATGCATACAAAGGACACCTGCTGAAATTCCCTTCTCTATTCAAAGGTTAAAGATACAGGAGCTCTGTCCTCCTTTCCGTATGGTCACCCTACTTGGGAGGCTGACAGGGTCAGGCATTCCTGCCCCCGCTTTCAATGGCGCGGCGACAAATCTCACGAGAACGGGAGGGAGGAGCATGCCGGGAGTTGTAGTCTTTGTAAGCCGACTCCATGGAGAGCATCGCGCGCGCGCGCGGAAACGGGGGAAGAGGAAATGACGCCAAGCGTGAACGGCTCCTCCGGCAGGCCACCATAGAGATAATAAAGAGTTTATGGTTGTCTCAACCGACGCGCCAGTTGTAGCGAGGGCCTCCTGGGTGTTCCAGAATTGGATGCCGCTTGGCTAAAGCAAATAGGCCGCCTAGCCATAGAGGGGACGAAGGCAGAGCGGCTCCCCAGGTGTGCTTTTATAGCGAGTGGCGGCTTGTAATCGCGAAGCGGAAGTTCAGGGAGACGTGCCGCTCTACTGCATACGTATCTCTATGGGAACAGCAAACGTGGCAAGGTAGAGATAGGAAGATGTAGAGGCACATGCTATCGTAATCGGTATTGGCACTTCCGGTCTAGAGGTGGAACATGTTTTTGAACTCTTCACTTCCAGTGCAAAGTATATAGAAAGTTTTTCCCCTAGAAGTGCAGCACAAGAGGAGAGAGAGAGAGACTATCTACACTACTGCTTTAAAACAGTTTATAGCAGTTTTGAACCGGTTAATAACCGTTATTAACCAATTTAAAACTGTTATTTATTTATTTTATTCCATTTATATACCGCCCCATAGTCGAAGCTCTCTGGCCAGTTTACAAAAATTAAAAACATTGAACATTAAAACACCGATATACAAAATTTAAAACCATAAAGCATAAAAACAAGTTATAATTACAATATTCTTTAAAACAACTATTCTGGGTTATAAACCGTTTTAAAGCAGTAGTGTAGATAGGCTCAGAGAGAGAGAGAGAGAGATTTATAGCACACTCCTGTGGATGCCTTCTCAGAAATAAGTCTTGCTGAGGTCAATGGCTGCTTTATTCCTATTGGCCCAGCCTACCTTCCTCCAGGTGGATTGGCCTGCAACTCCCATCATCCCCAGTGAGCGTGGGCATTGCTGGGCATCCAAGGTGCTTCTCCGCAGGCCTCAGCACCTAGGTGGGATATGAAACCTGGGGAAGGAAGAGCAGGAACTTGGCCTGCCTGCTGCTGTTTTCGTTCAGGGCTGAGACACGCCACATCACAGCTGCAAAAAGGTATTGGGATTCATTCACTTATTTATAGCATTTTTATTATCCCGCCCTTTAGCCGGAAAAAAGGCTCCCCAAAAGGCAGCTTACAAAAGGAAAGGAGAGGAGGTGGGAGAGGGGGAAATGTCCATTCAGGCCCTAGGTTCTTAGGCAGGAGCCACACCAAGCAGGATACAGCGGCATGAAAGCGGTATATGGCGTGTGCCAATGGGCCCCAACAGTTGTCAGTGTGCTTCAATACCACTATAAATATAATAATAATAATAATAATAATAACAATTCTTACCCGCCTCTCCATTTGGATCGAGGCGGGGAACAGCAGTGAATATTAAATATGATAAAATACAGAAAACTGATTAAAAACGTGCACATTATTTAAATAGCAATAAAACATCCTAAAATTCCGCTTGATAGGCCTGCCGGAAGAGATCAGTCTTTATAGCTTTCTTAAATTTGCAAAGTTCAGCAGGTCACAGGCTGGCTGCTTCCTCTCCCTCTGATGGCCTCTGCAGCCACAATGGGTAGCGGGAGGGATGGAGGGGTCTCTCACCTGGAGGGATGCCTGACTGATAGGCATCCCCCCCCCCATTGCAGCCCTGGATGAACCATTAAGCAATAGAAGCAGGTGCTTAGGGCACCAAGGGAAGTACTGGTCCCATAGCTGCAGCCATCTCATTTTAAGGAATATATAAATATAATTTTAAAAAAGTTTATATTTAATATAGTTGTGTGTTCTGGTGTGGGGGATGATGGCCTTGAAGGAAACTGAGTTTTTAATTAGGTTGACCCTATGGAAAGGAGGACAGGGCTCCTGTATCCTTAACAGTTGTAGAGAAAAGGGGATTTCAGCAGGTGTCATTTGTATGCATGCAGCACCTGGCAAAATCCCCTCTTCATCACAACAGTTAAAGCTGCAGGAGCCCTGTCCTCTTTTGTATCTGGTCACTCTAGTATAGCTCCTGCAGCTTTAACTGTTGTGATGAAGAGGGAATTTCAACAGGTGTCATTTGTATGCATGCAGCACCTGATGTAATTCCCTCTTCATCACAACAGTTAAAGCTGCAGGAGCCCTGTCCTCTTTTTCATATGGTCAGCCTAAATTTTTAATGTCATATTTTCACGTCTAGCACTTATTGAGTCTTAATGTCTTGCCCGCTAAGCAATGGAAGGGCCAAGGGGGCGCCATGATTGGGCTGTGCTTAGGGCATCAGCTGGCCTTAATCCGGCCCTGCCCCATTGATTTCTATGGGCATCTCTCCCACTTCCTCAGTCACACCGAACAATGACATCTCCGTGTCCACCCGGAACCCCCCTATCCAGACATGGGGATAGTTCCTTCTACCTTTCTTATCTCTGTGTCCAGTCATGGGTATTTGCCTGTGTGTGTGTCAGTAAAGAAACCCCGGCGTCTGATTGGACACTACCATCACCGCCTGCCGCGGGGCTCCATGGGAGTTGTAGTGCGCCTGCCTTACCTGTGCAAGAGCTGATGCGTCGCTAAGGCTGCAGGGAGCGAAGGGCAGCAGGAGCCGCGAACAGCTGTTGGGGAGCCTCTTGCTGCCTTTTCTTCCTCCTCCTCCTCCTCCTCCTCCTCCTCCTCCTCCTCCTCCAAGGGCTTGGAGGTATTTGTGGGGCAGCAGCAGCTTGTGTGGGACCCCCCCCCCCATCCCCGTCTGCACGGTTTGGACCCATGCAAAGGCACCCAGGTTTGAGTTGGAGGCTTGGGGGTGCCCCCAGCCTCTCTCTGAGGGGGGGGGGTCTGCAGAAGAAGAGCTCCTTCCTGCCTGGCTTGAGAGGAGGTCCCCCGCACCCACACATCCCCCCCCCCCAAAAAGACAGGCATTTCCTCTGCACAGGCTGATTTATATACATAGAGTAGGCTGACCCTGTGGAAAGGAGGACAGGGCTCCTGTGTCTTTAACAATTGCATAGAAAAGGGAATTTTAGCTGGTGTCATTTGTATGCATGCAGCACCTGGTTGAAATTCCCTCTTCATCCCAACAGTTGAAGCGGCAGGAGCCCTGTTCTCTTGACCAGATGCAGAAGAGGGCAGGGCTCCTGCAGCAGCTTTAGCTGCTGTGATGAAGAGGGAATTTCAAGCAGGTGCTGCAGGCATACAAACAACACCTGATGAAATCCCCTTTTCTATGCAACTGTCAAAGATACAGGAGCCCCGTCCTCCTTTCCATATGGTCACCCTACCATAGAGGCGTATTTATCTGTCATGGCTTATAATTTAAATAGAAGGACAGCTCAGAGTAGCGGGGCAAATTGTGGCCAGGGGAGCTGTGTGCCAGATTAGTTTGCTGTCCAAGAGCGGCTAACTCTTGACTCACTGCACTCACTTTTTAAAATTATTTATTTATTACATTTATATCTTGCCTATTTTCCTCTTTAGGGAACTCAAGGTGGCGTACATAACCCTCCGCCTCTCCATTTTTATCCTCACAACAACAACCCTGTGAGGTAGGCTGAGCTGAGATTCTGTGACTGGTCCAAAGTCACCCAGTGAGCTTCCATGGCCAAGGAAACAGTTGGACATTCAAAATGGCCACCACCTTATCCTGAAAATTAGCAATACCTTCCTTGTTTATGATGAATGGTCCAGATTAACCTTCCTCAGCCTGATGTTCTCCATATATGTTTGTTTATTTTTATTTATTTAATTAATTTCTAACTTGCCTCTCCATCCAGATCAAGGTGGGGAACAACAATAAATATAAATACAAGAATCATAAAATAGATAAAACATTTAAACAAATAAAAACAAATACATTATTAAAAACATCTTAAAATTCAACTGGGTAGGCCTGCTGGAAGAGATCAGTCTTCACAGCTCTCTTAAATTCAAGAAGATTGCTAATTTGTCAAATCTCCTCCGGCAGGCCGTTCCACAGTCTGGGAGCGGCAGAAGGCCCTCTGGCTGGGGGATGCTGGGAGTTGTAATCCAACACATCCAGAAGGCACCAGATTGAGGAAGGCAGCTCTATAACTTTGGTCTAGATTTGGAATAAAAAGGAAAGTTGTTAAGATGCTAAGTGCAAAGCCGTGGTGGGGTGGCCATGTTTTTGCAATATTCCTTTATAAATAGCCCTCAAAGTCTGGCTAGAAAAATAACCCTGCGAGTAGGACCGTAGTATCTCTGCCTGGCCTCCCTTGATACACTTGTGTTTTGTTGTTTGCGTGTGCGCACATGTGTTATAAGCAACACCACTACGCATGCACGATGGCCCTGTATCAGCTAGAGATGCAGAGTACGCCAGTGTCTGGTTCTGGGTTACTGGTTAAGTTTTGCCAGGGCCATTGGGCTCTTAGCAATACCATTGTGCCATTCTGGGCTACAGGAGTAGACCATGCTCTTGAGCATGAAAGCTGGTGATCTCATCAGCCTAGGCATGATCCTTCATAAGTGCACTTGCTATTGCTGCCTGTCAGGCAATAAGTAGACTGGAAGAGGCCTTGATGCTAGCTGCCCCACCCCCAGGAACCCTCACTGGCCTCCCCTGATTGAGAACACCTGCAGCAGAAGGGGGGCAATGCTGGCCAATTAAAACCTCACCTTAGAGCTATAAAGAGCCTGCTGCAGGAGGGAAGGATGCACTGTAGCTGCGTTAGGTTGGCGGTCTCATCGGTCTGATCAGAACTCCTGGGTCTCTCCATTAAGGCGGGAAAGGCAAGTAAGGAGAAATGTGTCCGCCTTGACGGCTGTGCAGGGAGTGAATGTCTTGGGAGATGCAAAATCAATGGGAGCCAAATTGGGTGGCATTGCCACACCCTGGCACATAGGGTGACCATGTAGAAAGGAGGACAGGGCTCCTGTATCTTCAAGGGAATTTCAGCAGGTGTCATTTGTATGCATGCAGCCCCTGGTGAAATCCCCCCTTCATCACAACAGTTAAAGCTGAAGGAGCCCTGCCCTCTTTTGTATCTGGTCACTTTAGGTAAAGAGGGCAGGGCTCCTGCAGCTTTAACTGTTGCGATGAAGAGGGAATTTCACCAGGTGCTGCAGGCATATAAGTGACACCTGCTGAAATCCCCTTTTCTACACAACTGTTAAAGATACAGGAGCCCTGTCCTCCTTTCCATAGGGTCACCCTACCTGACATTGTACCATACATTTCCCTTGGGAAACCAGTTTCTCTCCTCCCACATCCCTGAATGGAGAATTTATGAAAAACCAATGAAACGCAAACAATAGCAGCCATGAGCTTATTCCTTCCTTCTTCCCGTTGTGTTTCGTGTTCTAATTCTTGCTCTCTCTGCTCCCACGTCCTTCCTCCCTCCCTCCCTCCCGGGACTTTGTTCCTTCTCTCCTCTCACTCTCTCAGCTGAATGCAGTATTAACTGTCTTGAAATCAGCTTCCCTTCCCCCAGGTGCTAAAAGCTGGGGTTTTACAGTATTGCCTAGTGGTTGGAGGACAGGGTGCCATTCCCCTTTAAAAGGTCCTATCTCTGCACCCCCGGCCTTTTCCAAGAGTTTGCTTTCTCTCCTTCCCTGCAGGTTTGGATGCAGGGCCCACTGCAAAGAATCCTTCTAGCAGGTCTCAGGCTGAGCTGGACACGGCTGGGGAGCCGCGGCTGGAGGCAGTCAGGGTCCAGGGGGTTTTCCCAACTGTGCGGGGCCATGAGGCTGCTGCAGTTCTGCACCAAGGGTTCAACCCCCGAGCCCCGGATCGGGCTGGAGGAGAAAGACGGAGGCAACGTGATTGACCTGAACGCTTTTGACCCATCTCTGCCCAGGAACATGCGGGCCTTCTTGGAGGGAGGAGACACAGCCATGGCTGCCGCCAAAAGGTACGCGGGAGTCTGGCGGAGAGCTACAACAGGGGGCTGCCGGCTGGCACCAAGGCTGGGCAGGGGGCAACGAGGAAGCGGAGATCGCCACCGTCTGGCTTTCAGGGCCGCTTGAATTTTGGGGCAAGGGATTGTGGGGAGGGTTGGAGGGCATGCAGGAGAAGTGGGGTGTATTGTTATTTATTTTCTTATCTATTGCATTTGTGTACCGCCACGTAGCCGAAGCTCTCTGGGCAGTTTACATAAGATTAAAACACTCAAAAATGAGATACAAAAATCAAAACTGCAAAAAAAATAAAATAAATACAAGATACACATACATTTACAACCACGATAAGTTAAAAAGCTATAAGCCTAAAAACAAAAACAGACCCAGGCTCATCAGATATTGCTAAATGCCTGAGAGGAGAGTCTTGACCTGGCACCGACAAGGTAACAGTGTTGGCGCCAGGCAGGCCTCATTGGGGAGATTGTTCCAATTGGGGGGGCCACCACAGAGAAGGCCCTCTCCCTTGTTGCCGACCTCCGAGCTTCCCTCAGAGTAGGCACCCGTAGGATGTTGAACGTAGTGTTCGGGTAGGTTCATGTTGGGTTAAGTAAATAGTTAAGGAGCCGTGAACGCTCCACCCTCTTGCCCTGGCTGCCACATATAATCCTACCCAGTTCGTCTTGAGCCCTCCGCTAAGACTGAGCTTAAGTATCTCTAACTGCCCTTGATCACCTCCTGCCTCATTACCCTTCCTTCTCCTTCCCCACCCCCCTGGCTGTCAAAATGGAACTGTAGGTGCCTTGGGGCTGGGACCTGTCTCTTTTCCTTATGCAACCCTACAAAGCCCCATGAACATCGATGGCACTATAGAATTATATTAGCCATGCCTGCTCTCTGCCTTTGGATACTTCCACCAGACAAGGCCCGTATATTATGAAACATAAGGTGACCCTATGGAAAGGAGGATAGGGCTCCTGTATCTTTTAACAGTTGCGTGGAAAAGGGAATTTCAGCAGGTGTCACTGGTAGGCATGCAGCACCTGGCGAAATTCCCTCTTCGTCGCAACAGTTAAAGCTGCAGGAGCCCTGCCCTCTTTGCTATCTGGACACTTTAGGTAAAGGGGGCAGCTGTACCTGCAGCTTTAACTGTTGTCATGAAGAGGGGATTTCACCAAGTGCTACATGCCTACAAATGACACCTGCTGAAATTCCCTTTTCTACACAACTGTTAAAGCTGCAGGAGCCCTGTCCTCCTTTCCATAGGGTCACCCTAATGAAGCATTTCTCTGCAGTCAATGCTTGCAATTTTTAAAAAAAGAGGTGGAAAACCCTTGAAGTACTTAAGATACCAAATCTGCAATCATGCATGCTCATCCCCGCTGGACATAGTAGGATTTCCTTTTAAATGACCATGCATAGCAAATCCTGAGCCAGATACCTCAAACCCAGAGATACTCCCTGTATACAAAGCCATGGCGTGTAGCTTCCTTTGGCAGGGAGAGAGAAAACAGCTAAAAGAAGAAGCCATTTTCTCTGTGCCGGCCCTGCCGTCAGGTCGAGGGGGGCAGTGGCGGATCCGGCAGCAGATTTGGAGCATTCCAAAAGGGTGGCAAATTTAATGTTCATTCATTTCTTATTCCACTGCATTTCTATTTCCAGGTTGGGGCAGAGATGCTTCGGGATTTCCCCCCTCCCCCTTAGGTGCCAGAATAACTCGGCGAGCCATTTGTGGCTCCGCCTCACCAGCAAAATTGGGTCCAGTGCTAAACCAGTTGTAAAGTTGCCTGTTTTTCTTCTCTTTTCTATGTCTTGATCCTGTTCAGTTCTTTTTAATGGCCCCTGTGTATTTAATAGAACCCCCCCTCCCCAACTGAAGATATGAAGGAGCTAGTGATTTTTACGCCGTGTGCATTAGGAAAAGTTTAACCTGCTGGTTATGTACATTTTAGGCTGATAACAGCACAGGAGAAGGATTACGAAAATAATGAATTGTTTCATTAATAATAATAATATATTTATTTATTACCTGCCTCTCCCTCCGGATTGAGGCGGGGGACAACATCAAATATAAAATACCCAAAACTGATTAAAAGCACATAAAACCAATACTTCATTAAAATACTAATAATATACCAATAAAACACTTAAAATTCATCTGGGTAGGCCTGCCGGAAGAGATCAGTCTTTATAGCTCATCCATCTGTCTCCTGCCCCAGTCATGGTAACAATGTTCAGCATAGATGATCTCACGCCAATTATCTCAGTGTTCCTTACAACAACCCTGTAAGGTAGGTTGGTATTATAATTCCTGTACTGCAGGTTCAGGGGTCTGAGGCTCAGAGTGAATAGTTTCCCTACATACAGCAAGGGCAAAGCAGAGGTTTGATGTGAACTGGGGCTTTGAAGCTCAGGTTGGAGATGGCCAACCATTTTTCAGGACAGTTGAAAGAGTTCTCACTTCCCATAATAAACACATGGTTTCTTCTGGCGAAACAGGTTTGGCAGGTTTTTGAAATAATGCAAGAGCCTTCCAAACCTGCAGAAAGGAGATGAGCAGCTTACACCCACAACCGACAGCAGTTCCTCTCCTGTGCCAGGCTGTGGTCTATCTCCAGCCTCTGTTACTACACCTGATATTGTCTTGGGTCCCTTTTGAAGATATTCGCGCCTCCATGCTGTATCCACAGAGCTCAGGAGTCTGGCCAGCATGTCCTGCCCCGTGCCCAGGTGACTCTTTTGGCTCCCATCACGAACCCCGATAAAGTGATCTGCGTTGGGATGAACTACGTGGATCATTGCCTGGAGCAGAACGTGAAGATCCCCAAGGAGCCGATCATATTCAGCAAATTCGCCAGCTCCATCGTGGGGCCCTATGATGACATCCTTCACCCGGCGGAAAGCAGTGTAAGAAGGGTTTTCTGGTAGGGGTTGGTTTTCAAGGAAGCAGGAGTGACCTACCTGCGAAAGGTTCAGGCCAAGCTAAGCCCCAGCAGGTAGACAGGCAGAAGCTAGGATGGCATCCTCCACCTGGCTCCTGGATGCCCAGAGCTGTGTGTGAACCGCATGTCCACAAAACAGCCATGGAACGTCAGTTTTCACCAAGGAATAAATGAAGTTTCTAGTCCATATGATGGCAGAGAACTACTTGGGTGGTACTTAGTGAAATCTCAGCCACCCGAAATGACTGCACATAATTTCCAGTAGTTACTGTGTTCCAGTGCTCTGGAATACTTTCTCCCAGATCCACTGCCCATACAGTCCATCCCCTTCCATCCCCCCACCCCATAACATTTCTTTGAATAATATGGACCCATGGAAGCAAAGCTCTGCAAAATGACCAGTCATAGAATCCTAGAACCGTAGAGAGTTGGAAGGGGCCTCTAAGGCCATCATCGAGTCCAACCCCCTGCTCAATGCAGGGATCCACCTTAAAGCATCCCTGACAGAGGGCTGTTCAGCTGCCTCTTGAAGGCCTCTAGGGTGGGAGAGCCCACCACCTCCCTAGGTCATCGGTTCCATTGCTCTTTGATTAAACTCCTGTGCCAGGTCTTTCCATGGTGCAGAATTTGGAGAGTTTCCACTGTTTGTGCAATACTGAGACCTACATATACAGAAACAAGCGTGAATTCCTTTGTAGTGGTTTATACAATTTATGCCATTTATATGGCTGCTTAGAAGTGCAGATGGTTTTGACCAGCAGTAGCATTGGTTGTATATAAGGATGTGACTTTCCTGGTTCAGAGATTTCTTTTTGAAAAACAAACAAACTGATCTGTGGGCTGATATTCCACTGCCATGGCTTCATCTTTTCTTTGAAGACCGTGGGCCCATGGAAACAAGCTATTATTAATAATCATAAATTATTATTAACGATGATGATGATGCTCTGCCTCCAGCAGCAAAGTGTCTAGGACCAACCCTGCCTGAGGTGCGGGGGGAGGAGCCAGGGAGCCAAGGGGTGGAGCCTGGCAAGTCAGGGGTGTTGCTTGATAGGTAGCGGAGAGCCTACAGGTTACCTACAGGTTACCTAGCAGGGTCAGTCATGGAGCAAAAAAGCGGTGGGTCTCACTGCCCAACACCTTGAAAAATGCATCCGGCTAAATTAAGAAGGAGCTTTATCTTCTTTGGCTGCCTCCAGTAGAGCTGTTCCGTGGCTCTGCTCGCACACACCCCCTGACACAGATGACCTCCTTGACACAGCGTGGACCATTTCCCTGCAAGTCTTCTTAGAGCTTCTCTACATGAGCGATTTATTGCATGCTCCTGATTGGGCCACTCACAGAAGTTTGTAGTCCTTTCAGTGACACGGTCACCCTCCAGGATATCTCCTGTGCCTTCCCCCGGTCATCTCGCATTTAAAAAGATCAGAGATCTTTTTAAAAAGATCTATTTAAAATCCACTATTTAAAATTCTCTATTGCCTCCTCTACTGCACTACTTAAAAATCTCACGGGACATCCCCCAGCGTGTAAAGTTGTCATTGCTCTATAATACAGCCACTCGATGACGCTGTTTTCATTGAACTTGATGGACCATCGCTCAGAGGGGAAGTTTTCAATTAAAAATCACGTTGGTTGCCATCTTAAAGAGCCTGTAGTGAACACGGGGGGAAAACCAAGGGGGGGAAAAAGCCTGCTAAGGGTGCAGGATGAAGACCCGTCCTTAGTCAGTCACTGGTCTGTCCAGTGTGAAGACAGAGGCTCAACCCTGCCTGTTTCCTCTTCTAGGAAGTTGACTGGGAAGTGGAGTTGGCCTTCGTCATTGGGAAGAAAGGAAAACACATCCAGGTAACTCTGAAGTGGCTGGTGGGAAACTGGGAACTAACTCAGAAATGTGCTCTTCGCGTCTTTATTTTGTTCTCACGAGTCACCTTTTCCCAGGTGAGCAGGGCAGGCAGCTCCAAGATTAATAGTGCCACCCTAGACAGTGCAACTTCCTACTTTGGCTTACTCGTGAATACCAGGCTATAGGGTTGCTGCTTAATTATATTATTATTATATTTATATCCTGCCTTTTTCCCAATACTGGGACTCAAGGTGGCTTACAACTTAAAACATGTACAGTTAAAACAAATAGAGATATACAAAAATTAAAATTATAATTAAACATAGGACAATTGTAAAATAGTTAAAACATTAAAAAACATTTTAAATACAAATATTTTTTAAAAAATCCAAACTACAAGAAACACATCCACAGAGGTCTCAACTGCTCCCCCAAAGGCTTGCTGAAACAGAAAGGTTTTAGCCTGCTTCTGAAAGCACACCAAAGAAGGAGCCAGTCTAGCTTCCCTGGGAAGGGAGTTCCAAAGCCCCCAGGGCAGCCACCAAGAAGGCCCTCTCCCGCATTCCCACCAGGCATGCCTGTGATGGTGGTGGGATGGAGAGAAGGGCCTCCCCTGAAGACCTCAGAGCACAGGCAGGCTTGTAAGGGAGGATATGGTCTTTCAGATACCCTGGACCCGAGCCGTATAGGGCTTTATAGGTCACAACCAGTACTTTGAATTGCGCCCGGAAACAGACTGAAAGCCAGTGGAGCTGTTTCAACCCGGGAGTTGTGCGCTCCCTGTAACCAGCCCTGATCAAGGTTTTGTTTCTGTTGCCTGGGAGCTTAAGTTGCCCTTTTCCTCTTTCCAGGAGTCGGACGCCATGGATCACGTTGCCGGGTTCACAGTTGCCCATGACGTGAGTGCCAGAGACTGGCAGATGAAGAGGAATGGAAAGCAGTGGCTTCTGGGGAAAACCTTTGACACCTTTTGCCCGCTGGGGCCGGCCCTCGTCACCAAGGACGCTGTGTCAGGTTTGGAAGCTAGCAGTTTGTTTGGGGGGGGGTTGTCGTCTCCCCGTTTTGCACTCTTGAGGAGAGGACGAGCCGGCCTTAGCCCAGGCTTGCAGCTGCTGCACAGAAAATGGCAGAGCCCCGTGCACCCTCTTGGGCAGCCTGGGCCCTCCTGAGGCCCACTGGCTGAGCCCCCAAGCTGCTTCCTCCTTCCCTCCTGCACCAACTTATCCCCCAACTTCAACTGCTCCTGGCCCCAGTCTTCCCTCACCCCATTTCCCCCCCTTCTTCTGCCTGGCCAGGGCTGTGCGTGCAGCCACCTCCTCCCCTCCAGAAGGACGTGTCAAGCTGTGCTCCTCCTCCCCCCCACCCCCGCTGCCTTCCTCGTAGGGCGCGAGGGCTGGCCCGAGCAGGGGTCTCCACTGCACAGCAGCAGAGACGGCTGCCCCAGCAGGAAGCGATGGGGCTTGGTTGGAGACTCCAGTGCCTGGGCCGGCCCTTGTGCTGCTGCGGGCAAGCCACGAGGAGCACCGCCCAGCCTGTGCCAGGAGGGAGGTGGCGGCCCCACAACACTGCTCGACTGGCAAGCGGGTAATTCAGTCAGCGCCTGGTGTAGGCAGGAAGTCACTGTCCAGCACCAGCCTATATTTGACCCCCCCCCCCCCCGTTGCCCACCATCCGCAGCTAGCATCCGGACAGCAGACAGAGTGAGCTCAGGTCATCGTCTTCCCCACTTTGGTGAGATGCATCTCCATTCAAATTGTAGTTAGTATTCTGAAATTTGAATGTATACGTTTATATTAGCATAGGCAACTTTTACACAAATGCGGGCCCTCGCTCGCCCTGTTTTTTTGGCAGTGTGGAAGCGGCCGCCCTCTCTGAGAGCGATGGTCTTTCCCCTCTTCTTCAGAGCGGCATTTTCTCTCTGGTTTGGCATTCCCTGTTGCTCTACCTCTCTCTCGTTATACTCCAGACCCTCACAACCTGGGGATCCGCTGCCGAGTGAATGGGGAGCTGGTCCAGAACAGCAGCACCAACCAGATGATCTTCAAAACGGAGGCGCTTGTCGCGTGGGTCTCCCAGTAAGTCCTATTCCGCCCCGTCCTGCCCAGGCCCTCCTCCTGTGGCCTTTGCCACGGATGTGTTGAAAGCCGTCCGCCTAACGGCACGGGACCAAAACTGCTGCTGAAACCCATTAAGTGCGCTGGCTGGCCCAATTCGGTTTTGACCTTGGGAAGTCCTTCCTTCAATAGAGAATGCCGCCCCCGCTGCACCAGCCGGTCAAATCGGAGGAGAAGGTCTTAACCCTAGATCCCTGCAAATAGAGAAGCGAGCTCAGTCGCTGCGAGGAGCAGGGCTTTGACAGTGGTGGCCCCAAGGCTCAGGAATGATCAGTGCACCTCCCGTTGGGAACAGTGGAAGACGCACATTGCAGGGCTGCTTTTATTTCTTTCACAGTACTTCATGTATCCCTTACAATAGAGAAATTTCTAAGGGATGTACAAAAAACAAGTCTTTGTACGCAGGACATTTGCTTGCCTGTTGTATGGGTACGTTTTCCGTAGGCACCCAAACCCCAGGAGTTATGGTGCTTGCAGTGGTAGGGAGTTCCAGGAAGCGGGTGCTGCAATACTAATGGCTCTACTCCAAGCTCTGATGGACTGGCCCTCCGGAAACATGGGTACCACCAGGAGGGTATCAGCATGCAGGAAAAAGGGCCCGTCATGTTTGAGACGCCACACGCGAAGTCTTTCTGCTGGTCGAGCGCAACTGGTTTGACGTTGCTCTTCCACCATCTGCTCTGGGAACCCTTCCTAAATTGTCTCCTGACAGGTTCATCACCCTGTACCCAGGAGATGTCTTCCTTACAGGGACTCCACCCGGCGTTGGAGTTTTCCGGAAACCACCCGTCTTCCTCAAGGTGAGTGCTGCTTCCAGGTAAAGTTTCCCAGTCCCGTTGGCACCTGGCCTCGTTAGGGCCCTTTGATGGCCTCAGCGGCAGGGTTCCGTGTTTCCCTCCTGTAGCATCCTGACATCTAGCCCGCTTTTCTTCCGTAACCAGGACCACCTTTGTGTCACATTCCTATCCTCCAAATACATCTCGTAAAGGAATCGGCTCAAGTAATTAGAAGGTTTAAACAATAATAAACATGCATGGCAATGTATAGAAAGGAAATACAGGTATAGAAAGGAAATACAGGTATGGGCAGGAAGAGGCTAAGAGATGAGAGCAGGATCGCCCCACTTCCAAGCCAACCCTCCGGTCGTTGGTCGCCTACCTCACCCCATCCACAAAGGGGACAGTAGGAATTCCTTCCTCAGGATCACTGGGAGGACAACAGATAAATGAAGTGGTCTGGATGCTAAAGTGAGCATAGGTCAGTGGTAGAGCATCCAAGGTGCCTACCCCGAGGGAAGTTCAGAGGGCCTTTTCAGTGGTGGCCCCCCAACTGTGGAACGATCTCTCCAACGAGGCTCACCTGGCGCCAAAACTGTCATCTTTTTGGTGCCAGGTGAAGACTTCTCTCTTCTCCCAGGCATTTAACAGCATAGGCTGAGCTTTTTAACTGACCCCTGGACAGTTTTAAATGACATGTAATTTGTTTTTAGGCTTTTATGGTTTAAATTTTTGTATATTGGTTTTTAAACGTTCCATGTTTTTCATTTTTGTAAACCGCCCAGAGAGCTTCGGCTATGGGTTGGTATATAAATGTAATAAATAAAAATAATAATAAATAAGGTCCAGCTTCCCAGGTTCAGTTCCCAGCATCTCCAGGTAGGGTTGGGAAAGATTCTTACCTGAAACCTCAGAGAGCTGCTGCCAGTCAGAGTCAGCCGGAGGGACCCATGGTCTGACTTGGTCTAACGCAGGTCCCTAATGGTGATGCAGGCACACCAGGTGGGACCCAGGTTCCTCCCAGCCTTTGGGTAGCCATGCTGGAGTACAGCTGTTCTTTGCGCTACTTGTGGAGGGCAGAGGCTGCCCTGGGAGAAGCATCCAGCCTACTGAAGTGGGAAGCAGCTGGGACCCAGGGCCTGCTTGGGCTGGGGACTCTTCCCAGGAGAACTCTCCAACCGCCGTGTAGGCTTCTGCCTTCCTTTCGGCCATGGGACAGAGCATGCAGCAGAGAAGCCTGCCTGGACTAGAGACTGCAGAGGTTTGGTCTCGTCCGCTCTCTTGAGGAGACATGTCTTGTCCCTCTTGTCAGAGGAGATAGGCTTGTGGCAATCCTAAGCATGTTTCCTCAGAAGTAAGTCCCACTGAGTAAGCACTGGGGCCGACTGTCTAGAAAGTGTGCTGAGTAGCTGCAGTGACTTCTTTGATGTTCTTAAAGTGCCCTGAATAAGTAATGCACATCCACCCCAGTAGTCCATGTTAATGCCCCCTCGGTAGCATTAAAGGGAAACCACTGAGCACCTATATTGCTGGTTCTGGCAAAGAAATATAGCCACAAGAAATCCTCTGCAGTTTCGCAATACGAACTTTTCATGGTTCCTTAAACTGCATGTTTATGATATGCTGAACCCTGTTTCATGTTTGCTTTGTAAAGGTTACAACATTGCAGGAGCACAAGGTTTGTGGCGGGATGGGGAGATGACTCACGCTTGCTTCTTAGGGTGGCCATGCCAATTCATAAGGGGGCTGCTGTGATTCTCTTGTGCCACAGAAAGGGGATGAAGTGCAGTGTGAAATCGACGAGGTGGGAATCATCCGGAACAAGGTCGCATGATGATTCAGGGCCGCATCTTTTCAGCAGGCAGTTGGCTAATCTGCCCCTGCTCAGCTGTGCCTACAATGCTCGAGTGCCTTCACTGATTCCGATCATGAGCACCGATTAAGGAAATTCTGGGATTAAGGTCATTGGGATCGCCTCTCCGGGGATTTACTCCTGCCAGGTGTCGTAAGACCGGGAGGTAAAGAAAGTGTTTCAGAAATCACCAGCAGTTCCTGGACACCTCAATGAAGAAAAGTGAATAAAGAATGTAAGGTGAACATCATCTCTGGTGTAGCACATGCTCACTTTCCCATTAAATGCTGCAAAGCTTTCCAGATTGTTGAACCGGAATAAAGCACCTATTAAATTCAAATTGGAGACTAGCTTTTTGTACCATTTTTTTTTTTTTAAAGCGCAGGATTTAAATCTCGGGCCACTGGCCGAGGTTTCTCACAAAGACTGTGGAGGTCCTTGACCCACAGCTGTGCAAAGGTTAGCATATGCCTCACAAGCCGGGCTTCCTTTAAGAGTTGCATCGATGCAGCAGCCGTCCGTCAGCCTAGGCTGGCACGGGTGGAAGAAGCTACAGGTACTGTGGTTCTCCGCAGCCAGCAACAGCAGAGTAGAAGCTCTGCCTTCTGCTGCAAGCTGCTCTTGGCTCTGAAGAACGTCCAAAGGTTGTCGCTCCAGCCAACACGCACTGGTCTGTTGTTAGAGTTGACACTCAAATGCATGCCTCAGACTGGCATCCACTGCCTTTTCGACAGTCGCATGTAAAGTACACAAACAGGGACCCCCTACAAGATGCTGAACTTCCAGATGTTCTTCATCACTAAAATGGGCTCAAATTTGGAGCGATGACAGACATGTAAGTGGACCCCCCCCCCTTTCCACTGACTACCCCACTAATTCCTAGGCTCCATCGTCCACATGGCTTCATGCATTTCCAGCACCACACAACCGTTTTTAAAGTGTACTTTTTGACATCAGAACATTTTTTTTATCCGTATTCTGGTTGCCTGGAACCGCATTACTTGTACGGAAAATTTCTGTACTGACGATTTGCAGACAGAGACAGACATAGGAGGGTTTCTGTTTGACAATCCCATGAAAGAACCCATCGTGGGGAAATCTCTAAGCAGACAGTTAAAATCCAGCTGGAAATGGGTTTTTTTATTATTATTTGTTGGTTTTATAAACTACACTCCCAGCAACAAAGGCTACCAGTCTGGGATAAAATGAAACAGCAATCGAATAAAACAAAAGTTATAAAACAAACAGACCACACTCTGGTTTTTTTTTTTTTTTTTACACTAAACCTCAACAAAGGCTCTCTAAAGACTCCACTTGAGTCACATCATAACACAACAGGCAGAAGAGGGGATGAGGGTGGGGCGCAGTGGCAGGTTTTAACTGACCTTCCTCTTGTCAGGCTGTTCTTTACCCTGCTGCCACCCGCCCCCACCAAGCAGAAATTGCCTTCTGAACGCCATACCAGGCCTACGTGAGAGTCTAGTAGATAAACTGATGTATGAATTTCACCAGCTTCTCTTGGTTTTCTCTGCCACTGAAAACCTCGGAGAGGTGAAGAATGGGCTCCCTTTGCCCTCCAACTTCTCTCAGCACCTGGAATAGAAATTTAGATGGGGGAAATGTTCAGCAATCCCCTACCCATAAAGCAGGAGTGGGCAATTTACGGCCCTCCAGATTAGGGTGACCGTATGGAAAGGGTCCTGTATGTTTTCACAGTTGTTTAGAAAAGGAAATTTCTTCAGGTGTCATTTGTATGCCTGCAGCACCTGGTGAAATTCCCTCTTCATCACGGCAGTTAAAGCAGCAGGAGCCCTTCTCTCTTTTGTATCTGGTCAAGATGGCAGGGCTCCTGCATCTTTAATAGTTGTTTAGAAAAGGGAATTTCAGCAGGTGTCATTGGTAGGCATGCAGTACCTGGTGAAATTCCCTCTTCATCACAACAATGAAAGCTGCAAGAGCTATACTAGAGTGGCCAGATACAAAAGAGGGCAGGGCTCCTGCAGCTTTAACAGTTGTGATGAAGAGGGAATTTCACCAGGTACTGCATGCCTACCAATGACACCTGCTGAAATTCCCTTTTCTAAACAACTGTTAAAGAGGCAGGAGCCCGGTCCTCCTTTCCATAGGGTCACCCTGGATATCGGATTCTGCAGTGAAACTAATGGTCAAATGAGATGTGATCGTGTGAATGAAACCAGAATCTAGGTGCAGGGGGGCTGATCCAGATCAGGGTCCTGGCATGAGGGTTGACCTTTTGCCCCCTGCTGCAATGTTGATCCAGATAGGGATGGCTGTTGGGAAAATGGTTTAAAGCTACTCAAACACTGCACCAGAATACGGGCCTTCTGGCAACCAGTCTTGCCGTTCATTATTTTTAAAAGCCATCCAAACAATTGCTAATGGTCTTAATGGCGTCACATCTAGTTTAAATTAAGGTCAGGCCACCTGCTGCCCTCCAGATATTTTGGACTGCTCCTCCCATTAGTCCTATGGCCAATGGTCAGGGACTTGTAGTCCAAAACGTCGGGAGGGCCGCAGGTTGCCTAAACCGGCTCTAAATTGTCCAGGCAAGAGGGAGGGATTCTGGCTGCAAAAGAGCACGAGAGAGGCAGGAAAGGCAGAGCACTCACCCCCAGGTCCTTGTAGATGTGGACAGAGATGGCTGTCAGGGTCCAGTTGGCACATTCTGAAAAATAAGCCACAGAAGGTTCCATCTGGTGTTGGGGAGCAGCCTCCCCATAGGCGTGCGCAGTTCATTTCATTAGGGTGTGCACCTTAAAGGCCCTGATTGGAGCGGAGGAGGGGAAAGCGCACTTTCCAGGGCCTCCGGAAAGTGAGCAGTTCCCCCGGGGATGCTAATGGAGGCTTTCCGGAGGCTGTCCCGTCCTTTTAAAAGCCCTGATTCAAGCGGAGGGGGGGGGGGTTGCAGGAAAGCAGAAGTTCCCTGGGAAATTAGGATGTGCCTGGGCACACCCAGCACACCCTGTGCGCACGCCTATGAGCCTCCCTAGTTTTGGCTTCCCAGATGCATCTGTCATGATAAATGAAGCACTAGGGGGCAAAGTTGGCTTACAAAAAAAGGAAGCTTCTTACGTAAACCCAGGGCGTAAGGTATTGTGCCTGCTACCCACAAGGCACTGCTGAAAGCACAAAGACAATTCCAGATCAGAGTTGTTGTAGTGTAGTGGCTAAGAGACGGAGCCAGGCAAATTGTGAAGCCCGCAGTAGCCTTCGGCAAGCCACACGCTCCCTCCCTGCCTCAATCCCTCATCTGCAATTTTGGGATTATAATCAAAGACTTTTGGGATTACAAGATATGATATGCAAAGTGCTTTGAACATTGAAACCATGCTGTGCAAATGTGAAGTATTATGAAGTTTTAGTTGCTATATTTTGAGGAGGATATAAAACAAAATTAGAGATGTTAGCACCAAAAAGAAGAAGAAAAGAGTGTTGAAAAACCATACTGAGAGAATGAAAAATTCAAGGAACTGAGAGCGTTTAGACCTGGGGAAAAGGCCGTTTAAAGGGAACAGAGGAGGTGGCTTGATACAGATCACTTTCATTTAAATAAAAAGCTATTAAAAAAAACAAGTATATGCTATTTACAGAATTCCCCCTGCCACAAAGTCTTTGAGCATGGACATGGGGCATTGCTAAGTTCAAAGTGCTGGTATTAACATTCAAAGCCCTAAACGGCTAGGGGCCAGGTTATCTGAAGGAACGCCTCCTCCTATATGTACCTGCTCGGACCCTCAGATCATCCTCGGGGGTCCTTCTCCATGAGCCCCTGCCAAAGGAAGTGAGGCAGGTGGCTACTAGGAGGAGGGCCTTCTCTGCTGTGGCACCCGGGCTGTGGAACAAGCTCCCTAGAGAAGTTCGCCTGGCACCTACATTATACTCCTTTAGACGCCAGGTGAAGACCTTTTTATTTTCACAGTGTTTTCACAGTTCTTCAGTTTGATTTTTAACCTTGTGTTTTAAATTTGTATTTTAAATCCGTATCAATTTCTGCTTGGCTGCTCAGTTTTTATCCTGGTTGTGCTTTTAGACTGCATTTTGAATTATGTTTTTATGCTGTCGTTGTTTTATATTTTGAATGGTTCTTACGGTTTTAATTTTTGCAAACCACCCAGAGAGCTTTGGCTATTGGGCAGTATAGAAATGCAGAAAATAAATAAATAAATAAATAAACCTTTTGCTCTAGCTTTTTGGGCTACTACCAACAAAATGGGTTTGATTGCGGTGGCTTCTGCAAAGGAACCTGGCTTCCGTGGGGCTGCTAAGGATGATCTTTTAGGGTCAAACTGTACATACATAGCTGGTTTAAAAAAAAAAAAAAGAAGAAGTAAACAGCTGTCACAGCCCACCCTCCAGTCACAATTGGGATCATGTTGGGCAGTGAAAGAGGATTTAAGCCACCCGTCCTCCCCCATACCAGAATCCCAACAAACCCCTGCAGGGGAGGGTTAATCTCTCCCTTCCTGCATGCAGGCGTACCAACCTAGCTCCCCCTCCCTGCGGTGGGTATTGACGTTTCTTCAAAATGTGCACTTGAATTGCTCGTGTCTCGTTTGGCCCTCAGAGATTCCGTTTGGCTCACAGAACTACAATCCCCACAGTTCCCCAGGTGAAGCCCCCTGGCCGTTATATCGGTCCAAGTTTGCTGAAGGTGCTGACTAATGTCATCTCATGCCTGTTTGCTTGCCTTTCGCTAGGGCACAGCAAAGGCTCCGCACCTGTCATTTCATCTGTTTCGTGCGTTCTACATCAGGCCCGCGTGCCCAGAGCGATGGAGGCACCTGTCAACAGCGATCGTGAGAGCAGAGGTGAAATTTGAATGGAAGACTTCCTGATCTGCAGCTCAGGTCCCCTCTACAAGGATTCGCTTTTGCGCCTGGTTAGGCAATTATGCGCATAATCGCAGAAGCGCATTTACGCCTAATCCCTCTGCACGAGAGGCAGTGAGAGGTGGCGAAGCGCATTAACAGATGTCCAAAATGCGCTTTACAAGTAGTTAATGCGCATAAGCGCTTATACACACAGTCAAAATGCGCTTTAACGGACGGAGCAAAATAAAACTCGCGATTTAACGCGCATTCGATAATGTGCATAATCGGGGAGATAACGCGCCTCTACACCCGATTTGCGCTCCGTTCTTGTAGAGGTAATTTTTTTAATGCGCCTTGAAAGAGCTTTAAATGCCTCTTGTAGAGGCACCCTCAATCTCTGTCTCCAGACGTCAGCCAGCTCTACACCTACAACACCGCTGCGACCAGACCCTCCCCAGGCCCGTGGACTTACCAAAGGAATTGTCCTCTTTTGCCTTCCTCACCAAGAACTGGTGCAGCTTCTCCAGGTACTTGGACTCTGAGGGGGGGCGGAGGAAGCAGTTAGAAGAGGGTGAGGAGGGAGGGGGGAGATGGCCCTCCCAGCAGAAGACCAGCTTCAGCTCTGTCATTAGCGGGGGGGGGGGGATCTCTACTCCCACTGACAAATGCCTACAGATCACAGCAGGTCATTGTCTAACCATGAGCCAGCAGGGTGGGATGCTGTGCCGAAAGGGAGGAGGGAATTCAACTGGGGAGACAGGAGGACGGGGCTCCTGTATCTTTAACAGTTGTGTAGAAAAGGGAATTCCAGCAGGTGTCATTTGTATGCATACAGCACCTGGTGAAATCCCCTCTTCATCCCAACAGCTAAAGGTGTAGGAGACCAGATGCCAAAGAGGGCAGGGCTCCTGCAGCTTTCACTGTTGGGATGAAGAGGGGATTTCAGCAGGTGCCATCTGTGTGCATGCAGCACCTGGTGAAATCCCCTCTTCATCCCAACAGTGAAAGCTGCAGGAGCGCCTGCCCTCTTTTGTATCTGGTCAAGAGGGCAGGGCTCTTGCAGCTTTAACTGTTGGGATGAAGAGGGGATCTCACCAGGTGCTGCATGCATACAAATGACAGCTGCTGAAATTCCCTTTTCAATACAGCTGTTAAAGATACAGGAGCCCTGCCCTCGTTGGCATCTGGTCACCCTAAGCATGCCAAAGGCTTTTCGTGGAAAACAACGATCAGCGCGCAAGAACCTGAAGCAAAGCGAGTATCAAGCATTGCCTACTGTGTGCCAATATGAATTCAAAGACTTTCGTCAGTGAGCTATTCAAAGGGAAGCCCATACACACTCCCACAGGAGCCCCAGCACAGGTGCTTTCATGCAAACAGAAAGCTACTCAAAGCTTCCAGAGACACATTTTTACAGACGATCAAGACCTACACCGACAGTGGCAGGCAACTTCTGGGACTCTGGGGGCCAATTTCATACCCACTCACCAAGAACCCCCTGGGAGCTGCATTCTGATTGCCACCATGCCTGCAACCCACCCACACAAAAACATACTGTACATACTGAAGAGTCTTTTACCTCCTCGTCCTCCCAGTGATCGTGATCCTAGTTGCTGGTATGGGGCAGGGGGAGGCTTTAACCTCATTGCCTCCTGCCGAATCCCAGCAACCTGGAATTTATTTATTTATTTATTTATTTATTACATTTATATACCGCCCCATAGCTGAAGCTCTCTGGGCGGTTTACAAAAATGAAAAACATGGAATGTTTAAAAACCAATGTACAAAAATTAAAATCACAAAAGCCTAAAAACATACTGCATCTCATTTAAAACTGTCCAGTTTAGAAAGCTCAACCTATGCTGTGAAATGCCTGGGAGAAGAGAAATGTCTTCCCCCCAGCGCCGAAAAGATGACAGTTTTGGCGCCAGGTGAGCCTCGTTGGGGAGATCGTTCCACAGTTGGGGGGCCACCACTGAAAAGGCCCTCTGAGCTTCCCTCGGGGTAGGCACCTTGGATGCTCCACCACTGACCTATGCTCACTTTAGCATCCAGACCACTTCATTTACCTGTCGTCCTCCCAGTGATGGCAGGGTTGGCGCCAGGCAGATTCTGCTAGAGAACAGCTCTGCAGGGAAAGTTGTCTTTGGACATGCGTATTGCATCCAACTCTCCTTGCGTGCCCATTTCCAGCAAAATCTGCTCCCGCCGGCCTGCCATATAGTTGTTCCGAGAGGCTGGGGAGAGGTGACTCTGCTGGGATGCAGATGTTTCCCAGAATTGAGCCCCCTCCGGCCCGAAGAGCCCAATTTCTCTTCCTCACGGTATGCACCGGGGGGGCAGAATTGGGACTTACGAGCACTCTTGCAGGGGCAGGTCACACGCAGCGTGTTGCCCACCCCCCCGGCACTAAGGGAAAACCTTCTCCAAACACTAGGAGCGCCTCCCGGGAATGGCTAAGGTTGCTGGCGCCACCCGAACCGAGGGGATTCAGCCGTGAGGCCTACCTGGCTGGGGATGCTCCGAAGCCCCAAGGAAGCCAGCGGCTCTCTCCAAAGTCTTCAGCAAAGGGGACAGTAGACAGCAGAGGAACACAAATAAGTTGCAGCAGCTCTCCAGATGGCTGATCTAGAGGAGAAAAGAAGAAAAGGTCAAGAGTGATGAGAAGAGACGTGTGAATGGGCCCATCCCATGACAACTCAGAAGAAAAAAACATGGGAAAGGAAGGGAAGGTGGTGGCCGGACCAAATGTTACGTTCATAGGTAGATATTCACCTATACGGCTCAGGTCCAGGTTATCCGAAAGACCGTCTTCTCCCAGATGAGCCTGCCCCCCATGCTCTGAGATCTTCCAGGGAGGCCTTTCTCTCAGTCCCACCAACATCCCAGGCATGCCTGATGGGTACTTGAGAAAGGGCCTTCTTGGTGGCTGCTCCAAGGCTCTGGAACTCCCTTCCTAAGGAAGCCAGGCTGGCTCCCTCTGTGCTGCGCTTCCGGAGACAGGCAAAAACTTTTTTATTCCAGCAGGCTTTTTAAAATACTCTGGACCTATGTTAATGCATGGTTTCATTTCGTTTTTAAAATTTGTGGCTGTTTTTAAATGTTTTAAATGTTACAGTAGGTTTAATTCTGTTTTGACTTTTGTAAACTTATATTTCTAAGTTTTAATTGTACATGTTTTAACTTTGAGGACCGCCCTGAGTTCCAGTTCTGGGGAAAAGGCGGGACATAAATAAATGAATAAATAAATAGCAACAGCCAATTCACATTACCATTTTGTGTAGGGGGGGCCTTTTTGGGACCGTTACAACTGAAAAACGGAGGTAGCAAGGTACTCCTTTTACATGGAAAGCCACTGCAGTATAATGGTTAGAGTGCTGGATTGGGCTGGGGGAGGGGTTCAGTCCAACTCAGCCATGAAGCTCGCCGGGTGACTTTGGGCCAGTCACGGACTCACTGCCTAACCTACCTCACAGGGTTGTTGTAAGGTTAAAATGGAGAGGAGGCAGATCATGTATGCCAAAAAGAGGGAGAGAGAAGCGATTCTCGGAATGCTGAGATACTTCCTTAATATACGCCCAACACGTTTCAGTCAATACGGTTTTATTTGGAAGGCCTTCAGGGGGTAGATGAAAGAAGTCTGCGGAAAACGCTTAACAGAATGAAAGTCGCCAGTTATTATCACAAGAGACCTTCATTCTGTTAAGAGTTTTCCGCAGACTTCTTTCATCTACCCCCTGAAGAAGGCCTTCCAAATAAAACCGTATCGGCCGAACGCGTTGGGCGTATATTAAGGAAATATCTCAGCATTTTCTTCTCTTGCTTCTCTCTCCTTCTTTTTGACCTAAGTGGACGCTCCCCTCCTTTTGGTTTTCAGATCCCGTATGCCGCCTTGGACTCTTCCGAGGAAAGGCAGGATATACTAATCAAGCAACAGTCCGCCCTGAACCCAGCTCCCAAGCAAGCACAGGAGCTGCAAGGATGTGCTAAATCAGGGCCCGGACCCAGAGCAAAGTGGTGAATGTCGTCACTTTACCTCAGCTTTCCATCTGTGATGCCAAACAACTGTGGTAGATTGGTGAAAATAAAGGAGGGAGGGAGGGAGGGAGGGAGAGTGACCACCACACTCCAGTCTTTTAAGTAACAGCTGGCACCATGTGGAACAGAAAGCCAGGAAGCGCTCTGAATAAACTAACTATTCAGAAAATCCTAACCTTGCAAAAATTACATATCTGGTTTTTTTTCCCTAACAGATGTCTTGTACATGCAATGTCGTTTTTCAGCGAGGCAAAATATCTGTAGGAGTGGCAGGGAACGTTTTGGGCATCTCTCCAAGAAACTACAGCCCCCGTGCACCCAGGAGGTGGCACTGTCCATCCAGAAGTAAGGGACAGGAAAGCCCCAGGGGCTGTCTAAATGCTCGGAAAGCCCCAAGGGTGGGCATGCAACGGCGTGGCAGCAATTAGACGACGCAGCTGCAATCGCACACCCACCCCAGGGCTTTCTGCCAAAGCTGCTCATCCGGAGCAAGACGAGGATGCGCCAAGACGATTTCAAGACAGCCCCTCGCCTTGACCAGAGCCGCAGCGGAAGTGTGGCCGGGCAGTGCCTGGGGAATGCAACCTGCAATTGGTCGCCTTCCACCAGGAAGAGGGCGGGGGCAGCTCTGGCCCCTGGATGGCCACCCAGAAATCCTGCGTTACCTCCTCTGCGTTGGGAGTACCCAACACCACCCTGGGGGAGAAAAGCCGTTGGGGGGGGGGCCAAGGGGCAGGGCGTCAACCCGGAGCCATGAAGATACCCCACCGTAGGCAAAGACCATTTTACACCATGGGTTGTCATTACATGTGAACCCAGAACCGTAGGTTGTTCATGGATTATTTCGGTGGGCTACAGAGGCAGTGGGCCATTCTACATACCAGCAGTATATCACCACAAAGGCATTTGGGATACAGGGAGGGAGCAGGCGAAGGAGGAGGGAAACAACCAACCCAGGGATCAAGAAAACAAACCATGCTTTCTTGGACCATCTGCCAGACAAACCCTAAGTAGAGCAACCAAGCATGGGTTAACCAAGGATTAAATAACTATTGGTTAGCATTATGTGCAGACCAGGTTTAAGTACTGTTGGAAGGGTATTGCTGCCTAGAGTATTTTGCATATAGGCCGGATATAAATTGAATGAATAAATAATAAATAAATAAATAAAAGGACTCTCAGGCAGTGTGATGAGCATTACAAGTTGAGGGGGGGCATCCTCACCCCCAGCCACTTAATTACAGAGAACTCTGCTCCCCTTTTGAAACAGCACAGAGAAAAGGTTTCAAAGCCGCAGCCCACACAGCTGGCATATTTGAAGAGGCAGGTTGTGAACTCAGGATGTGTCATGTGAGTGCTGAGAAACAAAAGAGGTGGAAATGTATATGGTAATTTCATGTTCCCTTTTACAATGGGGATGAGGAAGGGAGGCGGCCCCCAGCGTGGCAACTTCCTTCCCACGTGAAGCCAGGCTTGGAAGGAGGAGACAACGATCCGCGGAGTTGCGGGAAAGCGTGACAGCCACGGCAGCTCCGCCTCCCCACCCCTCCAGGGGCCCAGGTGCAAAGCACGGCAAGAGCTAAGCTGCCTGGGCTAAGGAGAAAAGAGGCACCCCCACCCTGTGAGAAGTTATCTGGGGGGGGGGGGCTGTCCATGAAGCGACAGCCAGGGTCCCTAAGGCTACCAACGCCTTCGCTTGGCCAAAAGCAAACTTTAAGATAGTAGTTGAGATAGTCAACTGTAGCAAGGAAGAAACACCTCCGGGCAACCGGAGAAATAAATTTCTGTAAATTGAAAGACGAGGCTCTTTCTTTCGGACTCGCGACATGCCCCAAAGTGACTCAGCTACCTGAAACAGGGCTTGGCGGCTACTAGAGGTTTTTGTGGCCTAATGACATCAGGTCACTTTTCTGCACAGCCGGCTTGGAGTTACGCCTCCTGTTACCTTCGCTTCTCTGTGCATCACCAACAGAACACTCCTCCATCAGTCCTCGCTTCCTACGAGTGTTTCCCAAGAACCAGGTTTGCCTGAATTCCCGACATCCGTGATTGCACTACAGGTGTTAAATCTGACACTTGCCATAGAAGGCAGAATCCCGATATACTCAGCGTTCGTTTTCACTTTTTTTCTGAAACAAATGTCTAGCTCCAATGTCTAGCAGAAGAGGGAAAAACGCGCTTTCCAGGGCCTCCGGAAAGTGCGTACTTCCCCCAGGGATGCTAATAGTGGCTTTCTGGAGGCTGTCCCGTGCTTTTAAAAGCCCTGATTCAAGTGGGGTGGGGCAGGAAAGAAGAGGTGCCCTGGGAAATTAGGGTGTGCCTGGGCACACGTGGCACACCCTGTGTGCACGCCTATGTATAGGTTACAGAATTATGCTTTTCCTACTGCAGATTGTTCTTTTTTTAAAAAAAAGCACAAGGTATGCCTGGCCACTGATGCCTCCAAGTGAGAGAGGGCCGGCATTTGGAGCAGGGAGGGGAAGAGGAAATGGCCTCCGCGCGGCATCCATGGGGGGGAAGGTGAGATCGGCAAAGGGAGCACATGCAAAAGGGCCTCTCATACCTTGAAGCAGTGCTTCTCAGCCTCCTCCTCACCACTGTCTGTGTCGCCAAAGTCATCCGCCGCCTTCCACAGCAGTTTCTTGGCGAAGCGCTTCTGGGCTGTGTCACACACAAAGAAGTCGCTTGGCACCTGCATGTGGGAGGAAAGAAGAGACACCGTTCGTTTCGACTCTGGGGAGGGATGGGAGACCCCACCACAACTGCAAGGCTGCAGAGATGGTCCTGAAAGTAGTGGGCAGGTTCGCCAGTGATCCCCAAATGCTGAGTTGAGGTATACTTGAGCAGCCTCCCCCAACCTGATGTCCTCTAGATGTTTTGGACTTCAACTCCCATTAGCCCCAGTCAGCATGGCCAATGGTCAGGAATCCTGGGAGTTGTAGCCCAAAACGTATGGAGACAGGTTGAGGACGGCTGCACTAGCAGAGGACTGCATTGAACCCAGAGCATCCGCCCACAAGGGAAGCTTTCTACTGTCTCTCTCTATCTGCATGATTTCCAACGCCGGATCTGACTTCGTCCGATCAGCCTCTGCCAGAGAAGTTGGGGAAGTTCTGCTGCATCTCTCTCCCTTGGGGCCATTGGATCATTCAGCCCTATCGGTGCATAATCACTGACCTCTCAAAGAGACTGCCCGCTGCAGCTCTTCATGAGTTACTGGGTCTGGACATACCTCCTAGTAAAAAAGGGGGCATGCTCAGATCAGCACCTCATCCACAGGGCCGGCTCCTTTGAGGGCACAGGATTCTTGTTCTCGCCTATTCCAAAAATAATGATTTTTGGATACAAGAGCGAAACGTACCTCCAATTTAAATTCCGGTGTGTGTGGCGGGCGGGGGGGGGGGGGAATGTGTTTCCACTCTCAGAAGTTTGGGAAATCCAGGGCCAGATGCAACACTGAACGCCTCTGCACAGTATGTTCATCCTGCAAGGCTGAGCTCATGTTATGTTCCAATTCTGATTTCCTCACTGCCATCCACTTCTCCCAGCCCCCTTCTGGAAGACGAGCTTCCCTTACCTCCTCCGCTACCAATAACCCACACTGGATCAGCTTGTCCATGACAACCTGGCAGTAGTAATTCACAGACTGGCAAGGCTGCGAAGGAGCAAAATCAGAATCAGAAGACGTGGGAAAGGGCTTCATCGTCTAGACCAATTCAGAGCTGGGACTGGGCTTGATTGCCTTTCTGAAACGTTTCTGTGACCCGGACAATTGCCACAAATGGGCGTTGATAGGTCCCCATCCAGTTACAGCAAAATATCTTTCAGGTGCATTTGAGGTTCTTAGCGCACGCTGGCTACTGCCCACTTACGGATGTGCGTGCGTCCTTTAGACGACCACGCCTGCCTCCCGCCTGCCTCTCGTTCCTTCCACTCGTTTTTCTGTAGCAAAATAGACCCCTTTTAATCCGATTTTAAAAATAACAAACAAAAACACCCGGAATGTGGCGCGATCTCTTGCTGTGTGCAGGGCCACGTGGTCTTTGTTTACTTCCTCTTTCCTCTGGGAAGAAAGAGGAAGTAATGAGGGACAAAAGTGGGGGCAGAGAAGCAACGGTAACGAAAGGCGATTTCCCCCCGTGTGATGACGCTCTTTGTCTCAAGGAAGAGAGATTAAAGCATTTGAAGTCACCCACTGAAATTAATGGAGCTGAAAACACTTCTCCCTGCTGTAGCATTCCTGCCCCTATCCTAGTGAGAATGCTCTTCCTCTAAGGCTTTTCTGACCCAGAGCAGGAATCACCTTCTCTCACACACACTTGGTTTCTCTGCCACCAGGACATTAAAGGCTCAGGCCCAACCCTAACCCTATAGGAGGACACACAGACTTTACACTTTGATCTTATATGATTCCCTTATTACCTTCCTCACTCCCAAGACCACATTCCCCAGTAATACTGGCTTTTTGTTGGATTCCCTTCAATGCTTGGTTTTGCTCAATTGATCAAGTGCATAGAATCATAGAATCATAGAATAGTTGAGCTGGAAAGGGCCTCTAAAGCCATGGAGTCCAACCCCCTGCTCAATGCAGGAATCTACCTTAAAGCATCCCTGACAGGTGTCTGTCCAGTTGCCTCTTGAAGGCCTCTAGTGTGGGAGAGCCCACCAACTCCCTAGGTCATGGGTTCCATCGTCATACTGCTCTAACAGTCAGGATATTTTTCCTGATGTCCAGCTGTAATCTGGCTTCCTGTAACTTGAGCCCATTATTCCATGTCCTGCACTCTGGGAAGATTGAGAAGAGATCCTGGCCCTCCTCTGTGTGACAACCTTTCAAGTATTGGAAGAGTGCTATCATGTCTCCCCTCAATCTTCTCTCCTCCAGGCTAAACATGCCTAGTTCTTTCAATCTCTCCTCATAGGGCTTTGTTTCCAGTTGCCAAGTTGAAGCTATTTGCTCTGGCAAGCACTTCCTGCCAGCCCGTATTCTAAAACATTTTTCATCCCAACTTTCCATACTAATACTCAAAATGTCTAACAAAATTAAAATGATTAAACACAATGAAACAATCATTAGTAATGGATAAAAGAGACAACGGATGAAAAACACGTCAAAGGTAAGCTAACATGCCCGGGAGGTGAAAACCGGCAGTTCAAAAGGTTAGATGCTTGCTAAAAATGAAAGAACTTTGCACAAGAGCAGAAGCTCATCAGCGACAGCACAACATGGATCTCTGGGCAGAGTTCCAGAGTCTACAGGAAAAGCCCTCTCCTGCATCCCAGTTCAACTCAACTCACATGGTGGTAAGTGGAGAACCTCCACAGAAGATCTTAATTGGTAAATAAGTTCATATGGGAGAAAGAGGTCTTTTACGTATCCTGATCCCAAGTTGTGTAATAATAATAATAATAATAATAATAATAATAATAATATATTTATTTCTTACCCGCCTCTCCATCTGGATCAAGGTGGGGAACAACATTAAATACAAATAATATAAAATACATAAAACTGATTAAAACGTATAAAACTAATACATTATTAAAATAACAATAAAACTCTTAAAATTCAACTAGGTAGGCCTGCCGGAAGAGATCAGTCTTTATGGCTTTCTTAAAGTCAGAGAGACTGTTAAGTTGACGAATCTCTCCCAGCAGGCCATTCCACAGTCTAGGAGCGGCAGAAGAGAAGATCCTCTGGGTTACAGTTGTCAGCCTGGTTTTGGCCGACTGTAACAAGTTCTTCCCAGAGGACCTGAGTGTGCGGGGCGGATTGTATGGGGGAAGGCGATCCCGCAGGTAACCTGGACCCAAACCATGTACGGCTTTAAAGGTAATGACCAACACTTTGTACTTCACCCAGAAACTAATTGGCAGCCAGTGGAGTGATTTTAAAGTTGATGTCATATGGTCACCCCTAGGTGTACCAGTGACCAACCTGGCTGCCATATTTTGAACTAGTTGAAGTTTCAGGACTAGGCACAGAGGTAGCCCTATGTACAGCACATTACAGAAGTCAAGCCTCAAAGTTACCAACGCGTGCACCACTGTCTTTAGGTCTTCCAACTCTAGGAAGGTGGGGTCTGACAGGCAGAATGACCTGGCTTTTCTAGCCTTTGAATGTTACACTTTCAAAATCATAGTCTGACGGAGAAAGACAAGAAAACTGGGTTCCTTACCTGGCACAGGAGGAAAGCTCTCGGCAGCAGCTGGACCAGCAAAAGGGTCTTGTTATGCAGCTCTTCCTGGACCAGGACAACATCCCTGAGCTGCTCAGGGCTTCTCAGGTACGGCAGCAGTTCCACCAGGAGGGCGTTGACAGCACAGGCTGCAGAGAAGCACCAGGTAAACCCTTTAGTATTACTTATTACTCTTACCCCAGTCTTGTCTTTGCAGAGGACTTTCATTTGGGGCACTACAGAAATACTCTCCATATGAGGAACAGTTGAGCCCTTGTGGCTTGGGATAAACGGAAGGCCTCATCTATCATGTACTTGATTGTCCCTCATATCGGTCTCCAAAAAATGCACTTTTGAATACACATCTAGCTGAAATAGCCCATTGGCCTAATTTAAACTTTAAACATACATATTTGCTTAGAAATACTGATAAGAATGTGGTTTTCATAGCAGCCTTGTCTGAAATGGATATGGCCAAGATTCTTTCATAAATCGTGAGCAGTGAATTGAGAGACTGTAGAGGCGATAAACATAATTGACATGACAGTTTTATACATGTGATGTTAATGCATTGCAGAATATCCTTATGAATCTGTTTGGTCATGTATGATATATTATAAAGCAGTATTTGTGCTATACAGTAATGATGAATTTGATTATGAACAGTTTCATCCTCTCTCTGTTGCCTCCCCTTTGTCAAGTATTGGCTTGTAAGCTTCTTGTGGCAGAGGCCTGCCTTTGTTGCTTATGTTACCCTATAAAGTGCCATGAACGTCACCGGTGCTTTATCTCGACCTATAAAGCGGAAAGCACGGGTGTGCGATGTATGTCCGGAAATGTTTGCCCATTTCCAGATGAGTTAGAACCTTGAAATTTGGCGTGCTAGTAGGTCTGGTTGTACAATGTACCAGAAAAAGCTAATTTTGGCACCTACTGGCCAAATACTGGGACTCCTTAACTCGCCTTTCCCGAAGTCTCTCAGCCCTCTGCCAATAGTGAACTAGACCTCTGACCACGGTATGTGCGAGTCCAAGAACCTCTAAACTCACCCCCCACGGCTTCCGGGAGGAAAACAGGCAGGAGGGCGGCACTGTGCTGGCTCAGCTCCAACACGGCTGCCTCGGTCCTCCTGGGAGACACCAGAACATCTCCCAGCGAGAGGCGGTGGAGGGAGACGCAGCGCCGCAACAGGGAGAGGGCATGAAGCACCACATCTCGCACCCGTCCAGAAAAGCCCACATCGTAGTTGCGCAGTAGGATCTCCTCCGTGAGCCAGACGAAGTCCTGCATCAGCCGGGAAATGAAGACCCCCTGGCAGAGAGGAAGTCAGGAAAAGAAAAGCGAGCTCTTGGCGTACGGAAAACGAAAAACCTTCACCACTGAGAACCCGCAGGCACTTTTGAATCAACTGCTTTAGAATATCTGCCTACTTCAATGGAAGTTGTTATCCCTCTCTGTGTCCTGAATGTAAACAGAAGAAAACCCAACCACAATGCGGTTATTTACTCCCTTCTACCTCGTAGTAGATTCTGAGCACCGAGCGCTCCATCAGAAAGGGCCCACAGCAGTGCCTGCTGGTCAGGGCAGGAGGCTGTGACATCCAGAGAAAGCAACACTATCCAGATAACAGAATGGCAGTCCAGCCATGGCCTCCTCCCTCAAGAGCCTTGGGGGCACATAGAACTAAGGGATTCTACAGAAGCAGGTTCAGGGCTGCTTTTAGATAGAGGGGCCCAATTGGTAATAATCAAAAATGATTATGCAGCAATTCTACCTCTTCTTCCTCAGCAGATTTTTTTTCTAGCAAGAAAAAGAAGCAAATAAGCAGCGGGAACACACGAGAGGCCCACAAACTGAAGACAGCGTTATCCGGAGCTCCAGGGCCATAGCTCAATGTGATAGAGCATAAGCTTTGCACGCAGATGGCCCCAGCTTCTCCACATAGGGTGAGGAAAGTATCCTGACTGAAACCCTGGAGAGTCACTGCCAGTCCTACGTTCCCTGAATGAGCCCTCCATCACACCAGCGATTTAGTGCACTCTCGCCATGCCTGATGTGTGGATTTGCAGCACGGTACTCACATGATGCCGTGCCTGTCCTGCTGACACTCCGCCTCTTCCCCAGCCTTTCCTGGAACGCTCAAAGACTGGATTAGACCTCCATCACACCTAATTTTTCCCTCTGGTTTGCCTCCGCATTTTTTTTAACCAGCGTGGGAACTGGGGCTTGAATGGATTGCATCAGGTCCTGGCAGGGAAAAGCGATCTCTCCCAGCAGCCGGCTCCAAGCCTCACTATAAAACCCAAACCGTGCATCCCAGGCTCGAAAGCCTTTTTTAAAATCCTACAATGCCTGAAACTCTGCAGAGACAGGATTGTGCTCCCTCGATGCCCCCAAAGAGCCAGACTAAAGGGTTGTTCCATTTTTGCCTGGTGGAAAGGCGGTCTGGTTGAAGTGCTCATCTGCCAGGACCTGACTGGAGGGAGAAAGAGAAGGGGAGGGGCAGAGTGGAGTGGAGTAGCTAACCAGTGAAGGACCTCAGGAGCGAAAGAGCAGCTATTCAAGTGAAACGGATCATAAGCTGAACACGCGTTTGCCTCAGAGTTAAAAAAAAAACTTGGAGGCAAACCAGGTGTGGGGGGGATTAGGTGTGATGGAGGTCTAAGGCACGGCAGTTGCACAATAAAAGTTTTGTCTGGAAGCCTCCCCATTTCTTATCATTCCCAGAATCACCCTAAAAAGGTTTTAAAAAACAAAACAACTCCCCAGCTGTTGCATGGATGCTTAACCCACAACTGCCTCTTCCCCATCTTCTCGTTCTTACCTCTTGGTGTTTGTGCAGCAGAAGTGCAGACATAATCTCCACAGCCATGATGGCAGAGCAGGATACACTAGCTAGGAGGGAAGAGAGAGAGAGGGAGGAGACAAGGGTAGATCCTGGTGCTGAGGATTCCATGATAAACACCTCCAATTTGGGAAGACGCTGTAGATTGGCAAGCCAGTAAAATGGAGCCACACGGCTTCTTGGCATCGACTGGCATCAAGTCACATCTGTTCAATAGGGCATTGAGGGTCAGACCTTAGGAACAGGGTGTCAAAAGGGACAGAAAAGGCGTGCGCAGCTCATGCCACTAGGGTGTGCACCTTAAAGGCCCTGATTGGAGCGGAGGAGGGGAGCGCGCACTTTCCAGGGCCTCCAGAAAGTGAGCAGTTCCCCCAGGGATGCTAATGGCAGCTTTCCCATCCTTTAAAAAGCCCCGATTCAAGTGGGAGGGGCAAGAAAGCAGAGGTGCCCTGGGAAATCAGGGTGTGCCTGGGCACACCCAGCACACCCTGCGTGCACGCCTATAAAAGAAACTCTCTCAGGGAACTCTTGCCCAGTGGCCAGCAAGTAGCCTTAATTCTGGACTGCAATATGAAGTTGCAGGAAGAGTCAAGATTTTTACACCTGCCTAACAATTATGTAATGGTGATGGAAATTGGGAGCGGCGGAGGTGGGGGGGGGGAGCGGAGAGAGAGAGATTGCATATAGATCAACTCTGTCTGTGAATATCAAAAAGGTAACTCAAATTCTTTCTCTGGTACAAATGATAATTAAGCACATTTGCCAGAATAATTTTGCAAAACATAGGCTGCCTCTACACGAGACGTTTAAAGCTCTTTGAAGTCTCATTAAATTTTTACCTCTACAAGAGCGGAGCGTAAATCGGGAGTTGAGGCGCTTTTTCTCTCCGATTATGTGAATTATCGAATGCGCGTTAAATAGCGAGTTTTATTTTGCTCCGGCCGTTAAAGCACATTTTGACTATGTGAACAAGCGATTCTCCACATTAACTACTTGTAAAGCGCATTTCAAACAACCAGTAAGGCCACCAGTTGTGCGCTCAATTACCTCCTGCATACAAGCATTTACGATAAAGTGCTTCAGCGATTATGCACATAATCGGCTAACCAGGCGTCAAACGGAATCCATCTTGAGAGGGTCTTAATCTGCACATATTTTTTTTTTACTATTTTTTACTATTATTTTTATATAGCAGAGAGAGATCCTTGGAAAACTGATATTTACAGCGAAGAGCACATTCTCAGTCTCTGACATGCTCACAGAAACACAGGATATAAACAAAGCTCTAAAACCGGCGAGAGCCACCCTTGGATCTCAGTTGAATTAAGTCATTAACATTTTGCAGGCAAGAAGAACAGGGAGGCAGGAGAAACAGACATTTTCCAAGCCAAATTTTAATCATTTGTGAGTCTTCAGCATGGTTTGTCTTTATAGCTGATAATAATAAAGGATTTAGGGTTGCAACTATAGACCCACTTACCGGGGGAATAAGTCCCATGGGACTCAATAAGATGCACATCTGTGGAGATATGCACAGGATTGGGCTGTTATGTAGCACTCAAGTTCTAACATGTTGGCCAACGAGAACACGGTTTACTCAATTTTACATTCCTTTGTGACAATAGCATTGTCCTGAGGTTGTACCAGATGGGACGGCTCCTAGCGCTAACAGTCAAAAGACACTGCACAGGTATTCCATCTTTTCCTCCTTAACAGGGTTTTTTGTTGTTGTTCCCCTGAACAAAGAAAAGGCTCCTGCTTCTTTCTCAAATTACATAAGAACAGAAGAAGAACCATGGTGGATCAGACCCAGGGTCCATCTAATCCAGTAATCAGTTCACACAGTGGCCAACCAGCTGTCGACCAGGAACCCACAAGCAGGATGTGAATACAACAATACCCTCCCCCCCATGTCCCCCCCAAACTGGTATGCATAGGTTTGTCTCTACTACTGGAAGCAGCACATAGCTATCACGACTAGTAGCCATTGATGGCCTTCTCCGCCAGGAATTTATCCAATCCCCTTTGAAAGCCATCCAAATTGAGAGCCATCACCGTATCTTGTGGCAGCGGATTCCACAGAATCCCAAGGGTCGGACTACAAGCCCCATAATCCCCAAGCAGCATAGCCAAGGACCACATTAGCTCGAGGGGATTATGAGGCTTCCAGTCGGACACGTGAAATTCTATGGAATTCGCTACCGTAGTATGCAGTGATGGCCACCAATTTGGATGCCTTTCTAATGGGGTTAGATAAATTCCTGAAGGAGGAGGCCATCAATGGCTGCTAACCGTTGGAACCAGTACCAAAAGGAATCTTCCAGATACCACCAGAGGTGGCCCAAGTTGATTTTCTGTCTGCAGTGGAAAATCCAGCAGTTGATATGGGCCACGATCTTCCCCGAGGTGATGAGATCGTGTTTATAGGTTGGGGAGGAGTCCTGTTTGGATTTCCTGCTGTGGCAATCAAAATGTTTTGGGTCCCTATTAATTCACATGAGGGCCACAATCCACTTGGAAATTGTCCTGCATGGGCCTCAATGAAACGGAGGAACGTGGCCACGCAAAACAGTTTTATGCTCTCGCGCAGGACCAATCTAGACAGGAGGACTTCCCAGTGCTCCCAATGCATCTTGCCCTTCTTGCTTCCTGTCCTTGGCGACACCGAAAAGCCCGCTGTGGCCCACCTTACTTGACACCTCTTAGGGGCTCAAATAGATGGGGAATTTTTCCTTCTCTCTAGACTGAGTCCGTCCACAGCGGAGACTTGGCCGAGACGCTGACAGATCAACTATGAGATGGGTCCTAACAATGCCGCATCTAAGAAGCTGCCCCAAGCAGCCTGGCAAAGCTTTCAAAGCCCTGCTTCTCAAGCCCATGGAGCCAAGCTTGTCTCCTGCAAATTTGCACAGTGAGCCAGGCAGCCAAGTCTGGCTGGTTGAAAGCGGGGGGGGGGGGGGGGGAGGGGAGGACACTGGACTGGGTCATGTAGGAAAAGATAAAACGGGAGCCATGAGCCAGGCAAAGATTAAAAGCGAGCACCGTAGGAGCTCTGGCTGGCAGAGGACTACTTGAAAGGGCTCCTTCTTCCTCGGGAAAGTTCACAGCTTTCATTGCCCACTAATTGTCCATGTGGTCCTGTCGCTGAGATTTCTTCCAACCTTGTGTCCAAATGGCAAGACTAAGGGGGGCATTTGGGGGGGGGACATGGTGTTTGAGGGCTTCAAAGGCTAGGAGAGAAAGACAAAGAGAGATCAGTAATGGAGCCCTCAGGCTGATCCTAACATTTAGGAAATAGCAAAGCACTAAACTACACAACTGTCCTTTGTTAAAAGGTCACCTTGCAAAGGCAGAAAACAAAGCCAGATGTGGCTTTCTTCGTTGTCCTTTCTAACCGATCCAAAAGGGAATCTCCAGATTCTTTTCTTCCACTGCTTGATTCTACTAGGCAGCAACGTTAACTTTTTAAGCACACTTGTTTTTTTTAGTTGTGCTGTGGAATACCACGGACTGGAAGCACGGACGTCTAAGCAGCCCCGCTGGATCAGACAAAGAACTCTGTTTGCAACAGCAGAGGGGGGCTCTTTTGTGAGGAGCGAGCCGTCCACCTCAGCTAGGTCTACTTCTCTGGGGACCAAGCCACTGTGCATAACGCACTTGACCCCATGGTGACATCCCCAGCCTTTTGGAGTCACGTGAGTTCCAAGGCTCCATCCCTGGACAGGGAAAATGGTCAGCCAGACATTGTGAGGTGGCTTAATCCTACTTTGGATGATCCCATTGCCAAAGGAGTCAAAAATTGGTCCAGCTCCCATAATCATTTCCCACAGCAGCACCCCCATTGTTGTGCGTCAGTGAAGGAATCAGCCGGAGAGAGGAAACAGCTGAGCCTGGGAGTGTTGGGGGCCTGATACTTCATGGAAGCAGGCAGGGACCAGATGAGTTTTAATCCAGCTGACGGCTACTGATCATTAGTTCACTTCCCATAAAAGTCTGGCCAGTGCTCAGCCAGGTCAAGACTTTCCTTTTCTCTCGGGCATTTAGCAATATCTGATGAGCCTGGGTCTGTTTTTGTTTTATAGGCTTATAGCTTTTTAAGTTATTATCGTGATTTTAAATGTATGTGTCTCTTGTATGTTTTTGCAGTTTTGATTTTTGTATATTGTTTTTAAGCGTTTTAATCTCATGTAAACCGCCCAGAGAGTTTTGGCTATGGGGCGGGATACAAATGCAATAAATAATAATAAATAATAATTAACTCACTATGCTACCCCCCCCCCCAATATAAAAGCCTTGCTAGACCATCCTCTACAAAGTCTAAGGGGTTGCTCACTCGTCTCCCCTGAGTTAGTTACCAAAACACCGGCCTTTCTGACAAGGAGAGGGGTCTGAGCGGGAAGGGGATTGTGACAGGCCCACCCCAAGACAGTGGTTTTTTCTAGGGATGTGCACTGACCCCCCGGATCGGATCGGATAGCGGATCGGAATCGGACCTGGGGGGTCGGATCGGATCGGATCGGAGGATGGTCGGATCGGATCGGACCAGATGTCCGATCCGGATCGGACGCCATTTTGAATGCTTTTTCCCATAGCCAAGTATTGTTTTACAAAAACGCCTATAACTTTTTCATTTTTAAAGATAGAAGGATGAAACTTGGGCACATTATACACTGGTTAGGGACAGTTATCTGTGAGAAATTTCAGAAAGATTGGTGCATGCGTTTTGTGGCAATTAATTTTTTAATAAATACCCAGGAATGCCTATAACTTTGTCATTTTTAAAGTTACACACATGAAACTTTGCCACATTGTAGGTGGTACCTTGGGACCTATGTGTGTGAAATTTCAGAAACGTAGGTGCTTGTCTTGTGTGGCAATTAATTTTTAGAAAAATGGGTAGTAGTGGGGTAAATACATTTACGCCTCCCATTTTTTTATTTTTGAAGATACAAACAGGAAACTTGGGCACATTACAGGTACCACTTGCCTTGATATGTGTGTGAAATTTCAGAAACATTGGAGCTTTCCTTGTGTGGCAATTAATTTTTGAAACAATGAGGAAAGAAACACCTATAACTTTGTCATTTTTAAAGTTACACACATGAAACTTTGCCACATTGTAGGTGGTACCTTGGGACCTATGTGTGTGAAATTTCAGAAACATAGGTGCTTGCCTTGTGTGGCAATTAATTTTTTAATAAATACCCAGGAATGCCTATAACTTTGTCATTTGTAAAGTTACACACATGAAACTTTGCCACATTGTAGGCGGTACCTTGGGACCTATGTGTGTGAAATTTCAGAAACGTAGGTGCTTGTATTGTGTGGCAATTAATTTTTGAAACAATGAGGGATTCATTGGACAGCACTTGCCCATAGGGATTCATTGGACAGTACTTTTCCATAGGGAATCATTGGACAGTACTTGCCCATAGGAAATCATTGGAAAGCACTTGCCCATAGGAAATCATTGGAAAGCACTTTCCCATTGAGAAATACAGTTATGCCTCCCACTTTTTTATTTTTGAAGATACAAACAGGAAACTTGGGCACATTGTAGACTGGTTAGGGATAGTTATCTGTGAGAAATTTCAGAAAGATTGGTGCATGCGTTTTGTGGCAATTAATTTTTTAATAAATACCCAGGAATGCCTATAACTTTGTCATTTTTAAAGTTGCATACATGAAACTTTGCCACATTGTAGGTGGTACCTTGGGACCTATGTGTGTAAAATTTCAAAAACGTAGGTGCTTGCCTTGTATGGCAATTAATTTTAGAAAAATGGGTAGTAGTGGGGTAAATACATTTACGCCTCCCATTTTTTTATTTTTAAAGATACAAACAGGAAACATGGGCACATTACAGGGAACACTTCACTTGATATGTGTGTAAAATTTCAGAATGATAGGTCCAGGCATGTGGTGGCAAGGTGTCTGCACACACCACTTTGAAGACTGTAGAAAATTTCTCCTGTAACGATCCTAGCGAGAGAGAGAGTGATCCTAGGCTCAGCCGTTCTGCTTGAGTGAAAGTATCAAAGCAGACACGAGCCAAGTGCTACTTTGTTTCTCCTTTTGTAATGGATACTAGCTCAGTTGCAGCCAAGCGTGCAACGATCAAAGAGATGAGAGAAAGTGTTTCCTTCTTCTTCCCGGGAGGCGGGAGGGTGCAATTGACAGCCCCAGCCTCTGTGGAAAAACGTTTATAACTTTTAATCTAAAAAATTCGTAGCCACCACATGCCTGGACCTATCATTCTGAAATTTTACACAAATATCAAGTGAAGCGTTCCCTGTAATGTGCCCATGTTTCCTGTTTGTATCTTTAAAAATAAAAAAATGGGAGGCGTAAATGTATTTACCCCACTACTACCCATTTTTCTAAAATTAATTGCCATACAAGGCAAGCACCTACGTTTTTGAAATTTTACACACATAGGTCCCAAGGTACCACCTACAATGTGGCAAAGTTTCATGTATGCAACTTTAAAAATGACAAAGTTAAAGGCATTCCTGGGTATTTATTAAAAAATTAATTGCCACAAAACGCATGCACCAATCTTTCTGAAATTTCTCACAGATAACTATCCCTAACCAGTCTACAATGTGCCCAAGTTTCCTGTTTGTATCTTCAAAAATAAAAAAGTGGGAGGCATAACTGTATTTCTCAATGGGAAAGTGCTTTCCAATGATTTCCTATGGGCAAGTGCTTTCCAATGATTTCCTATGGGCAAGTACTGTCCAATGATTCCCTATGGAAAAGTACTGTCCAATGAATCCCTATGGGCAAGTGCTGTCCAATGAATCCCTCATTGTTTCAAAAATTAATTGCCACACAATACAAGCACCTACGTTTCTGAAATTTCACACACATAGGTCCCAAGGTACCGCCTACAATGTGGCAAAGTTTCATGTGTGTAACTTTACAAATGACAAAGTTATAGGCATTCCTGGGTATTTATTAAAAAATTAATTGCCACACAAGGCAAGCACCTATGTTTCTGAAATTTCACACACATAGGTCCCAAGGTACCACCTACAATGTGGCAAAGTTTCATGTGTGTAACTTTAAAAATGACAAAGTTATAGGTGTTTCTTTCCTCATTGTTTCAAAAATTAATTGCCACACAAGGCAAGCTCCAATGTTTCTGAAATTTCACAAACATATCAAGGCAAGGGGTACCTGTAATGTGCCCAAGTTTCCTGTGTGTATCTTCAAAAATAAAAAAATGGGAGGCGTAAATGTATTTACCCCACTACTACCCATTTTTCTAAAAATTAATTGCCACACAAGACAAGCACCTACGTTTCTGAAATTTCACACACATAGGTCCCAAGGTACCACCTACAATGTGGCAAAGTTTCATGTGTGTAACTTTAAAAATGACAAAGTTATAGGCATTCCTGGGTATTTATTAAAAAATTAATTGCCACAAAACGCATGCACCAATCTTTCTGAAATTTCTCACAGATAACTGTCCCTAACCAGTGTATAATGTGCCCAAGTTTCATCCTTCTATCTTTAAAAATGAAAAAGTTATAAGCGTTTTTGTAAAACAATACTTGGCTATGGGAAAAAGCATTCAAAATGGCGTCCGATCCGGATCGGACCTCGTCGGATCGGATCGGAGGTTGATCGGATCGGATCGGATCTGATTTTCCCGATTTTGGGGCGGATCGGATTCGGATCGTGGATCGGATCCGATCCGATGCACACCCCTAGTTTTTTCCTGCGTTTCACCAAGAACTTCCAAACCGCTCAGAGGTAGTTTTAAATACGATATATAAACCCATCAAAATAAACAAATAAACAAAACAAATGCTCTGAATATTCTGCAGCTGGGACCCATCTGAGCCTCCAAAACAGCGGGACGGACATAGCACTCCCTTTGCGCAGTCTAAGGAACATTTGTCCCGTCCGCAGCGTGATGCAGCCAGGAGAAAAGAATGGACTGAGCTTTCATAGAAGTGGTTCACAACCCCCGTTTTCAAGAAATCCTGTTCCTTGTCTGCGGATATGTCATCAGACCTAAAAGATTCCTGAAGTAGATGCCACGGCCCCCTCCCAACCCCTCAAGGCCATTCTGCTCATAGATTTGAAAGAAATGCCAACCGGTCAGAAGAACTAGAGATTGCCCTTCTCAGACATTTTGAACCTTTGGCATTAGACTCTCCCCTGTAAGTCCTCCGTGTTTATAAGAGATTCTTTCGTACGGCACATTGAATTGGCCTCATTTCCTGACGTGCTTAAGCCTGCAATCCTATAGACACCTACCTGGGAGTGTGTCCCATTCAACTCAGTGACCTGGACTGCATGATCATCTCAGCCCACTCTGGCTTAAATAAGTCACAGTGGGCCCCACTTTTGCCTATTTAGGCCCCGGCAACAGCTTGTCAGGTTGTCTGAACCCAGGCAGCGGGGGCTGTTTGAGGGCTAAACAATACTCAAATAACCCATGGGCTGTTGTAGGGATAAGGGCTGCCTATCAGATGACACAATAAGCCATGGTGACTTCCCTCCAGAGGCTGAATATTCAAACGGACCACCCACACATGCCACAACCCATCGTAGGCTGTGATGATTGTGCAATCCGGTCCATTGGGACTTCTGAGCAGATATGCAAAGTGTTGCCCTGGAAGCTAGTTAACGATGGTCCCAGGAAGATTTCCTAAGTTTGTCTCCTTAGTATCACACTCCCCTGGGGGAAACGATTTCTGTAGCAACTCTTTCCTGCTGGCTGAGAGAGTGCATTGCCTTCACTTACACTTCCTTTAGTTTACAGGTACCAGATGGCATACTGGCACATGCAGTTATAAGGGCAGCAGCCCCCGCAGCTTTCTGGGAAAGAGTCCTCCTTGAGGAAATTGGCAGAGCTGCCGAGTAATCTTCATACCTTCATCAGGCGCTACAAAATCGGTCCCTACGGCATGACTGAGGCAGCATTTGGTCACCAATCAAGCCCTAGGCTGGGATTACTGCTGGGGTACTTGGGCATGCCCGTGGGCTGTATTGGTTCTCAAGGATAGAAAACAGAATTCTTACCTGGTGAACTTCAGTTCTTGTGGATAGGAGGATATGCCACCCTTCTTGGCTCAATGTGTATTATTTGTTATTTATTTACTGCATTTTTATACCGCCCAATAGCCGAAGCTCTCTGGGCGGTTTACAAAAATTAAAACCGTGAGAACTATTCAAAATGTAAAACAACAACAGTATAAAAACGTAGCATAAAAATACAATATAAAAGCACAGGCAGGAGAAAACCAAGCAGCCATGCAGAAATTCAGATTTAAAATACAAATTTTAAACAGCAAAGTTAAAAATTAAACTGATAAACTGTTCAAATACGGAGAAAATAAAAAGGTCTTCACCTGGCATCTAAAGGAGTATAATGTAGGTGCCAGGCACACCTCTCTAGGGAGCTTATTCCACAGCCGGGGTGCCACAGCAGAAAAGGTCCTCCCCTCCTAGTAGCCACCTGCCTCACTTCCTTTGGCAGGGGCTCACGGAGAAAGATCCCCGAGGATGGGCAGGTACATACGGGAGGAGGCGTTCCGTCAGATAACCTGGCCCCAAGCCGTTTAGGGCTTTGAATGTTAATACCAGCACTTTGAATCAAGCCCGGACCTGGACTGGCAGCCAGTGAAACTGGAAAAGGACTGGCTTATTATGGTCTCGTTTGCTAGTCCCTGTTAACAGTCTGGCTGCCCTGTTTTGTACCAGTTGAAGTTTCCGGACTATTTTCAAAGGCAGCCCCACGTAAAACACATTGCAGTAATCCAGATGAGAGGTTATCAGACCATGGATAACTGTAGCTAGGCTTCACAATGACTTGGTCCCATGTGTGCAATGCTTTCATGTTTGGCAGCTGGATTTTGTTCTCCTCGCTCGGGAAATTGGCTTAAGCAGTAGCCATTTAACCATGTTGTTCTTGTGGCTTTTCTGCGGGTATTTCTTCTTGCATCCGTGTTTAGCGATCCACGAGACTGGCAAGTCGTTCCCGCCTTATAGGAGTGAATGTCTTCCAGCCTGTCCTTCTGTCCAGAAGAACAACATTAGTCCACCAGGCAAGAATTTCAATTTCCACCCATTCCATTATCCCTGCCAATCAAGCTACTGTTTCCTTTGCTGCCTCCCTGTATCACACACTCCCTGAAATGAGTAGGAAGGGAGCAAAACTATGCCTCCATCCTACTGAAAGGCAAGGCCACTGAGCTCCTCTACAAAGCCTGGATCCAAGGGGGAAAATCCTGCCATCTGATCAAAGTCAGGGGTCAACAAAGAAACACATGGTACCTCCACTGAAAATTCTGCTTTGCAAACGAGATGAATATTGCAGGGCAGAGTGCTATCTTAACAGAACATGCAGAGGAAGATTACAGAGAGCCATGAGTGCCTTTGCTGATGAAGAAACCGATTGCAATGGGCCAGTTTCCACATTTGCCTTAAAAAAAAAATGGGAGGGGGAGCAAAAGAGGTGTGTGCCTCACCAAGACAGACTTTTCCCAAGCAAAATTATCTTCTTTCCAGATCATTAAAAAAAGAGAAAACGACAACATGCTTGTGAGCCATTAGCAGAAAGTCACGGTGCCGGTGCATTATCGCAGAAAGTGCAGTTCAGGTATTATACTAAAATAACTGATAATTGGAAAGTGACATCCACACTCTGGGAGAACAGCAATAAACTAAAAAAAAAAAACGCACCTTGACATGTGAGCTGCATCTTTTATGTAACCGGGAGTTGTGACTGCAGCTTTAAGCAACCAGATGTGATTTATTCCACGACAGAACATTTCAGCTGCTCAGCTTGCGGATGAAAGAACAGCCTCCCCTGGGCAGGAAGGGGCGTGAACAGGCGCGCTACAGCTAATGTCCTGTTGAATACGGCAAGCCCCTTGTCCTTCGCACAAGCTTGGAGCTCGGAAGGAGGGTGGTGGACCATCTTTGCGGCCTTGCAGCATTTCGGAGGAGTTCTAGGTGCCCCCAAAGCGCAACGCCGCACAGCCTTTAAAGCTCAATTGAAAACTTTTCTTTTTTCTAAAGCTTTTAGAACTCGATTTTGATCTTACTTTTATACTGCTGGTTTTATTGTCCCCTATGCCTGTTGGGTGCATTCCCTTCCTTTTACTGTTTTATTGGGATTTCATCAGAATGTAAGCCATTGTGGCAGGGCGATGCAGTTCTATTGTATTACTATGTATACAGCACCATGAACATTGATGATGCTATATAAATCATCATCATCATCATCATCAAATATACTGGGACAGAACAATTCATACGGACAAGAGAATACCTTGCAACTGACCAGACATAACATTCATAGACAAAAAAGAAAAACACACATACCTCATCGACATAGCAATACCGAACGACAAAAATGTTGTTAAAAAGGAAGAAGAGAAGAGAGACAAATCTACACCACTGGCCATGGAAGTCAAAGAACGATGGCAACAGGAAAAAGTCACAATTATTCCATTAGTTGCATCTGTCACTGGCATCGCATCAAAAAACTATACAGAAAACCTCCAGAAACTGGGCCTACCAGAATACATCCACCACCATCATCCAGAAAGCAGTCATAATTTAAACATGCTCAACCGTCAGGAAATTCCTGAATCAATAAAAGACAGCATGACTTGGCAAATCCCGTCATGTCTGTCCAGAAAAACTGCCACGAGCGAAAAAGAGATACATAATAATAATAATGTGAACCCTTGTCCTACTCCTGAGTTTAGAGCTGGGCAGTGGGATTGTCGGTGACATTATACAACATTTTCGAAGTGCTCATAACATTTCTGAAGCTCAGCATGGAAATCCCAGCCAATCAGGGATGGAGCTGGGGTGCAGCATTCCATCCAAATTTCAGCTGTCTACCAAGGCCAGCCCAAATTTCTAGACAGCTGGCAGGCAGGAAGAGACACTTCTTTAAAAAAATAACTTCTTTTTGTGGTTGTTGCTTAAAATGTCTTTGATTTACCTTTGTCATGCCAAACGCTGTTCTTTAGCCCCAAATTTGGGACCCTCAACTGCTGCCACTTAACGCTCAGCGCCTAACAGGGCCTTCTCTATGGTGGCCCCCCAATTGTGGAACGATCTCCCCGACGAGGCCCGCCTGGCGCCAACCTTGTTATCTTTTCGACACCAAGTCAAGACTTTCCTCTCCTCTCAGGCATTTAGCAATATCTGATGAGCCTGGGTCTGTTTTTGTTTTTTAGGCTTACAGCTTTTTAAGTAATTGTAGTGGTTTTAAACGTATGTGTATCTTGTATTTTTTTTGCAGTTTTGATTTCTGTATATTGTTTTTAAGTGTTTTAATCTTGTGCAAACCCCCCAGACAGCTTCGGCTAAGGGGCGGGATACAAATGCAATAAATAAATCAATAATAAATAAATATAAGCCATGCTTGCAGTTACTGTTGATTCTCAACTATCCTGACGTGGGAACGAATGGCTCGCATGTAGGCGTCTGTCTGCGGGGAAGTCTGCGGCCCTGACAAAGAAATGGCATCCTTCTCTTCGCCTCTGCGATGCAGTCAGGGACGCAGATGGCGTATCAGGCAAAGAAGCAGCACATACAGCAAGCCACGTGCGCCGAGAACACAGCACATGCGCACTAACGATAACGCGCCAGGGCTGGGTGAAGCAGAACGCCCCTGCGAGCTGCTGCCTGCTTCCTCCCCCCCCCCCCCCCCCGCTTTTCAGCCTGGGAACTACAATAACCAAACAGGCAGTGACCTGAGGTTTTAGAGCCATCAGCTCAGCCTTCGCCTGGAAAACGCGCTTATTTAACCGAATGTCTCCAGCAACAGACCTGGAAATCTGGGAGCTCCGCCAAAGCCTAGGTCATTGTTTCCCAATCTTCTGACAGCCGGAGCACTTTTTCCCCCCCCTGAGTTAAAATGGAAGACATGCTTCACTCTTACAACCTGGTTTTACTTTTGTATTTTATTGGCTTATATCCATGTCCCATTCTTCTTCCAATGAGCTGAGGACAGCCTTCATGGCTGGCCTCCCCTCTTTTATTCTTGTAACAACCCTGCGAGGTAGATTAGGCTAGGCCGAGAGAGAGAGAGAGAGAGAGAGAGAGAGGCCAAAGGTCCCTCAGGTGAGCTACATGGTTGGATGAGGATTTGAACCTGGTCTCTCCAGTCTAAGTCCAACACTGTATTATTATTATTTATTATTATTTATTTCATTTCTAACCCGCCTCTCCATCTAGATCGAGGCGGGGAACAACACCAAATATAAATATAAAACAATAAAATAGATAAACCGTTAAAACAGATAAAAACAAATACATTATTAAAAACATCTTAAAATTAAACTGGATAGGCCTGCCGGAAGAGAACAGTCTTCACGGCTTTCTTAAATTCCAGAAGACTGCTAATTTGTCGAATCTCCTCCGGCAGGCCATTCCACAGCCTGGGAGCGGCAGAAGAGAAGGTCCTCTGGGTAACACTCGTCAGCCTAGTTCTGGCTGACTGGAGTAAATTCTTCCCAGAGGACCTGAGTGTGCGGGGCGGATTATACGGGAGAAGGCGATCCCGCAGGTAACCTGGACCCAAACCATGTAGGGCTTTAAAGGTAATAACCAACACTTTATACGTCGCCCGGAAACTAATGGGCAGCCAGTGGAGTGATTTTAAGATTGGTGTTATGTGGTCACCCCTAGGTGTACCGGTGACCAACCTGGCTGCCATATTTTGAACTAATTGAAGTTTCCGGACTAGGCACAAAGGTAGCCCTATGTACAGCGCATTGCAGAAGTCGAGCCTCGAAGTTACCAGTGAGTGCACTACCATCTTTAGGTCTTCCAACTCTAGGAAGGGGCGCAGCTGGCGTATCAGCCGAAGCTGATAGTAGGCACTCCTGGCCGTCGCATCTATCTGGGCTGTCATTTGGAGCGACGGATCCAGGAGTACCCCCAAGCTGCGAACACAGTCTTTCAGGGGGGGTGTAACCCCATCCAGAACTGGTTGACACACCTCCAAACCCAGGTTGTGGCCTTTGACAGCAAGCACCTCCGTCTTGTCTGGATTCAGCTTCAGTTTGTTTTTCCTCATCCAGCCCATTACCGCCTCCAAACATTCATTCAGAGGAGACACACTATCCTTAGCTGACGATGTTGTCGAAGGCACAGAGAAATATATTTGGGTGTCATCAGCGTACTGATAGCACCCCGCCCCATGCCTCCGGATGATCTCTCCCAGCGGTTTCATATAAATGTTAAACAGCATTGGGGAAAGGATGGCACCTTGTGGTACACCACATAGCAGCTCCTTCTTTGAAGAGCAGCTATCCCCAAGCATTACCATCTGGAACCTGCCCGAGAGATAGGACCGGAACCACTGAAGCACAGTGCCCCCGATTCCCAATCCCCTCAGGCGTTCCAGAAGAATACCATGGTCGATGGTATCGAAAGCTGCTGAGAGGTCCAGGAGTACCAACAGGGACACACTCCCCCTGTCAATACTCAGGCGTAGATCATCCACTAAGGCGACCATAGCAGTCTCAACTCCGTATCCTGCCCTGAAGCCGGTTCGAAATGGGTCTAGAAAATCTATATCATCCAAAACTGCTTGGAGTTGGGAGGCAACAGCCCTCTCGATCACCTTGCCCAAAAATGGAAGATTTGATACTGGCCTGTAGTTATTAAGGTCCAGAGGGTCCAGGGAGGGCTTTTTTAGAAGCGGCCGTACTACCGCCTCTTTTAAACATGTTGGAAAACTCCCCTCCCTGAGAGATGCATTAATAATACATTGTAGATGTGATCGAACTGCATCTCCTCCCTGGACAACAAGCCAAGAAGGACAGGGATCGAGAGGGCAAGTCGTCGTCCTCACTTGTCCAAGCAGCTTGTCCACGTCCTCAGTACTCACCAACTGAAACTGATCCAGTGTAATTCCACTCGCGGAGTTACTGGACACTCCATTGTCAGCCTCTGCTATAATGATGGCGTCTAAGTCGGCTCTTATCCGAGAGATTTTATCTGTGAAATGGTCATTAAAGGCATCACAGCGAACTGCCGAAGGCTGTAAAATCGGGTTCGGGGGGGAAGGTGCCTGAGTTAGACCCCTCACCACCCTGAACAGTTCCGCTGGACGCGAATTCGCAGACGCAATGCGTGCAGAGAAGAAAGCTTTCTTCGCTGCACGTATTGCCACTCCATAGGAACAAAGATGTTTTCTATGTCGTGTCTTGTCAGATACAAGTCGAGTTTTCCGCCATCGTCGCTCCAGTCGTCGTCCTTCCCGCTTCAACTCCCTGAGTTCTTCAGTATACCAAGGTGCCCGATTAGGAGCGGGTCGGAGAGGACGTTTGGGGGCGATCGTGTCGATAGCCCTAGTTAGATCTTGATTCCAACTGTTAACCAGGGCTTCTACAGGATCGTCGATGATACCAGCCATAGAACCCTCTAAGGCTTTCTGGAATCCAAGAGGATCCATCAGCCTTCGAGGGCGGACCATCTTAATCGGTCCGCCACCCCTGCAGGGGCGGGTGGTAGCCGTGATACTAACCCTGACCAGAAAATGGTCTGTCCATGACAACACGCCAGCATTCCCCAACCTGGTGCCCTCCAGACGTGGCCAGTGGCAATGCTGTCTGTCTGGCAATGCTGGGAGCTTAGTCTGACACAGCTGGAGGATGTGCGGGGAGGCTGCACTACATCATGCTGGCTTTAGAGTGTGTAAGAGTAAGGATTTCCCATCCTTGTGGGGAGTGCGCAGCCCTCCTGTTTCAAGAGGAGTTGGAAACTCCCCCCACCCAGGGCTAACTGATATCATGACCCTGTGGGGAAGAAGGAGGAGCTGTCAGTCTGCCCCTCCATTGGGAGAAGAGAGGGGTGAGCAGGGCCTTCTCACCAGCCCTGCTGAACTGTCTCCATAATTTCTTTTTCTTTTCCACCTCTTCCCTCCTCATCCCTTTTTCCTTGCATGACATGTCTTTTTTCAGAACGTAAGCCTAAGGGCAGGGACTGTTTTCTTTACTGACTGATTGTAAGCCAGTTTGGGAGCCTTTTGGGCTGAGGGGCGGAATAAAAATGCTATAAATAAATAAACAAATGATCTTCCAAACGGAAGGAGGTGAGCTCAGCGTCTCATGCAGCAACTCAAAGGTCTGCCTCTCCTTGGGAGGGGAGGTTGTTCTACTGCATCTTTTGAGCACGAGTTATCCAACCATTCAGTCACATTTGACGCAAGAACCTGCCCCAGCTGAGCTTAACTGGAAGGAGCGGAACCCACAGCTGCACAGCAAAGCCGTCTCCTCTTGGGACGGTCACCTTGGACTCACGGGGCCCTTCCGTTCTTTTGTGGATTTGTTTCTCATGGGCACCCTTAGCCATTCTCTTCTCTCCCAGGGATTAAACAGGCGAAGCATCCACGTCCACCCCTCCAAGAGATGAGCAATCAGCTCAGGCAAAAGGCGTCCCTACCACTCAGAGAATGCAGGCTCAAACTGTCCACCAAGGTTTCTTGTTCTATGTTCAGCACTACGATGCCTCGGGAAACTGACGACCAACGTTCCAATTTCTCACAATCCAGCATGCTGGAGCTACTAAACAATACAGAGGAGGTGATCATGATAAGGAAACACTTTTAAACCAGTATTGCAAGCTCCCACCCACTTCAAAAAGATATTTCACAGGTGTTGTTGGTCTTTTATTTATTTCATTTTATCCCACTCTTCCACTCCGCTCCGCTCCGCCCCTCCCCTTCTCTGTCTCCCTCCAGTCAGGTCCTGGCAGATGAGCACTTCAACCAGACCGCCTTTCTCCCGGGCAAAAATGGAAGGACCCTTTAGTCTGACTCTTTAGGGGCATTGAGGGAGTACAATCCTACTTCTGCAGATTCAGACCTTGTATGATTTTAAAAAAGACTTTTGGGCCTGGGCTGCAAGGTTTGGGTTTTAGATTGAGGCTTGGAGCCGGCTGCTGGGAAAGATAGCTTTTCCCTGCCAGGACCTGAGGCAATCCATTCAAGCCCCCAGTTCCTTTAAAACTACACGGAGGCTTAGGGCGCCTTAAATACGCTTAGGGAAAACAATCCAGACTCTTAGCATTCTAGGAAAGGCTGGAGAAGAGACGGGGTGTCAGCAGGACAGGCACAGCGTCATGTGAGTACTGTGCTGCAAATCCACACACCAGGCATGACGAGAGTGCAGTAAATCGCTGGTGTGATGGAGAACTTTGTCATCACAACACCCTTATGAGGCAGGTTAAGCTGCAAAATGGATTTTACCTACTCGGCAGTCATTCTTGCCACAGATGACTGCTGGTGCTCCTGTTTAGAGATGCCTGCAGTTATAGCAGGCAGTCAGGAAGAGGAACTTTCCCGTGTTCCTACGTTTACCCCCAAACTGCTGCAGGGCTAAGGGGAAAGGTGCCCTAGCTAACAGATGACACCATCACGACATTAAAGAAGCCTGCCATCTCCACCAGCCTTCCCCAACCTGTCTGGGGGATTTTGGGAGTCATAGGTTGGGGAAGGCTGATCTACACAATGGCATTTGGGGAATATTTGACATTAGACCACCAACATAGGCGTGCGCACAGGGTGTGCTGGGTGTGCCCAGGCACACCCTAATTTCCCAGGGCACCTCTGCTTTCCTGCCCCTCCCCCTCGCTTGAATCAGGGCTTTTAAAAGGATGGGAAAGCCTCTGGAAAGCCGCCATTAGCATCCCTGGGGGTACTATGCACTTTCTGGAGGCCCTGGAAAGCGCGCTTTCTCCTCCTTCACTCCAATCAGGGCCTTTAAAGTGCACACCCTAATGGAATGAGCTGCGCACGCCTATGACCACCATCAAATAATAAAGTGGACTCATGACAATACGTGACTAGCCAACTGACATGTCAAACCTAATTATAATCGGAGTTAAAGGCCCGGGACTTTGGCTAGCCACAGGATGATATAAAGCCAGAAGTTTTTAATCTTGCTTGCTCAAAGCTTTACAGGATGCTGAAGCTGGAGTTTCTGACAAGTACACAAGGTCTATTGTCGGCTGTAATCAAAGTTTACTTCAGCTGGGGATACTGATGCTAAAGAGATGCTATTATAGCTGTTCTTGCAGAAGCTGTTGTTATGAAGAAATCCAAAGCTTTCCTGAGGTCATGCACTGATCAAAAGCATATTTCTGAAGAGACAATACAAAACTACACCATTCCTGTAGAACTATTCTTAGTTAAAGAGTTCAGGACACTTTCACAACATTCTTGCAATAATATGTAAAGGCTCATGTCAGCAAAAAGGCTTCTTGCTTAAGACAAGCTTATTATTTGCAAACCTCTATCTTTTGAATTTACTGTTTCCTGCAAGCTCATGTATGTAGTTTCAACATATAGTCTGGAAGCTGACTTGAACTGGTAGCACAAACTTATTTGTACTGTCTCACTGTGTCTCCCTTCATAAGGAGGGAACCCCATGACTGTAAAATGGGTTACAGGGTCCCCACTTTCTTTCCAACACACACACACACAAACACACACAATTATCACTATGGAATAGGTTATCAGGACAGATTAGATGTAAACATTTGGAACAACGTATTCTCCCAAATTAAAATTTATTCAAACAGTTGTAGGGACATTTGATAATGGCGTTTTTCATTAGAGCAGCAGACAGGATGTAGATGAGTCCAAAGGGAAAGCGCCTGATGACTCCTTAGTGTCTCCTAAGTTGGAGCTTCATGCAGTGTCTTGGGAGGGTGTTTTTTTTTTAGCATCTCTTGTTTGGTAGCACATTCCCTTGCAATACAGTTCCCCTTTCCACCCCAAACAAGAAAGACCGGTGTCTTTGCTCGGGGGGGGGGGGGGGGGAATGTATTTTGTTCATGTATTTTGCTACAGGTTTTCAAGCGATCCATTTCTATATCCATTTCACCTAGCAGCAAAGGCTTCCCAGTTATGGGGGATGTGTGCTGAGATACAGCCGGCACATCATGCACTAAACTTAAATAGAGATGCATGCTCAGATACAGGGAAGGAGATGGCTGTCTCTCTCTGACGCCACCGTCCCTTCGGAGAACGATTTAAGTTTCTTTGCAAGTGACACTGTGGGCCAAGACTTTGCCACAGCTTGACTAAAATGTCTTTGTGGGCAGAGTTACCATTTGCCAAGTATGTCCGGCAAGAGGAGTTCCTCCAGTCGCTTCCCTGAGCAGCTTTGTCTGAAGAAGTTGTTTGTTATGTACTCCTAGGGAGAAAAGAACATAAACTGGCTGAAATGTTTCCCATGCCTCTAGAATGGGGAGAGAGCAAAATGCAGCCCACAAGCAGCCCCCACTGCCCCATGGCACAACTTTTTTAAAATCAAGCACTGCCAAAGGAAGTGAGGCAGGTGGCTACCAGGAGAAGGGCCTTCTCTGCTGTGGCACCCTGGCTGTGGAACGAGCTCCCTAGAGAGGTTCACCTGGCGCCTACATTATACTCTTTGAGACGCCAGGTGAAGACCTTTTTATTCTCTCAGTATTAGAACAGCTTATCAGGCTAGTTTTTAACCTTGCTGTTTAGTTAAAGTTGTATTTTAAATCTGCATCGCTGCTTGGTTTTATCCTGCTTGTGTTCTTATATGCTACGCTTTTATACTGTTGCTGTTTTATATTTTGAATGGTTTTTATGGTTTCAATTTTTGCAAATCGCCCAGAGAGTTTCAGCTAGTGGGCAGTGTAAAAATGCAATAAATAAATAAATAAATAAATAGTTTGCTGCTGAAAATCAACGGCTACAGAGGCTTAGACCCCCCTCTAGATGGATTCCGTTTGATGCCTGGTTAGCCGATTATGCGCATAATCGCTGAAGCGCTTTATCGTAAATGCTTGTATGCAGGAGGTAATTGAGCACTCAACTGGTGACCTTACCGGTTGTTTCAAATGCGCTTTACAAGTAGTTAATGCGGAGAATCGCTTGTTCACATAATCAAAATGCACTTTAACGGCCGGAGCAAAATAAAACTCGCTATTTAATGCGCATTCGATAATTCACATAATCGGAGAGAAAACGCACCTCTACGCCCGATTTGCGCTCCGTTCTTGTAGAGGTAAATTTTTTAATGCGCCTTGAAAGAGCTTTAAATGCCTCTTGTAGAGGCAGCCTTAGAAGGGGACAAATTCAGCTTGGTAGCAATCATCCGCCAAATTCCCTGGGCAATCTGTGACTATCCGCCCCCTCCACTTTTTTTCCCTTCAGCTGGGTGGTAACAGGAGCCCCCCGCAACAGGTCCGGCAGCAAGAGGGAAGGACTGGCCCCTGGACTTCCTGAAGTTGCCCACCCCTGCTCTAGAGAGAAAGGAGGATTTGCCTTCATCATCATCATCATCATCATCATCAATCATCATCTATTTATTTCTTACCCGCCTCTCCCTCCAGATCGAGGCAGGGAACAACATCAATACAGACAATATAGAATACATAAAACTGATTAAAAGCATATAAAATCAATACATTATTCAAATATCAACAAAGCCTTAAAATTCGACTGGGCTGGAAGAGATCAGTCTTTATAGCGCTCTTGAATTCTAGAAGACTGGTAAGTTGGCGGATCTCCTCCCGACAACCAACTAACCCTTTTTCTATGCTCACAATTCTGGGGCTGAACGCCTCGGGCCGACCCACAATACCTGCAAAGAGAAGGGCTGAGCGAAACCAACGTGGACGCAGCTCGATCCTCGACATGCAGCTCGGCAGAGGGTCCAGAGGAACGCCCAGAGGCCGATGGTCTGGGTGGGGCTCTAACGAAAGAGAACAAGCATCAAAAATGTCGATCGCTGCAGGGAGCGGTTCGCTTTGCCTTGATTCAGACCCTGTCTACCCATGCAGCGGGACGAGGAGGAAGGATCCTGAGGTGGCAGAGCGGACTGTGCCACTTTAGGCTGCAGGGAGGCAATCACGCTTTGAAATGCGCCTTAACTAAACAAATAAACAAAATAAAATCAACCGTGGAAGTCATATCCAGTGTTATCAAAAAGACCAGCCCACTCCCTACTGTACTTATTTTTTTCCTACTTGCAGTAAGTTTTATTGTCATTGTTTTCGGTGTGAAAGCATGCAAAACCGCGATTCTTCCACTTGAAGGGGCTACGCAGCAGCCCCTGGCATCTCCGGTTAGGGCTGATAAAGACTCCTGTCTGCAACCCTGCAGAGTTGCTGCTACTCAGTGTAGAGGAGAATGAGCCAGACAGAACAGTGGTTTAAGCAAACACAAGCGAGCATTCGTTATCGAGCCTGCTCTGTGTGCCAGTGAGGGTAGTAAAGAAATTCTACTTCGCTGCCATTGTGTCTTCAGAATGATACCCAGCAGAGCTTTCTCAAGTGCTTCCAGGGTCTCTTTCAACATGGCCCATCAAGAAATCCAGTGCAACCTTTGGAAACCCAACAGGACATGTTTGCCAAATACTTTGAAATAAAGACCTCCATCACACCTAATCCCCCCCTGGTTTGCCTCCATGTTTTTTACCTCTGAGGCAAAAGCACATAAAGCTTATGATCCCTTTGACCTGAAGAGCTCCTCTTTTGCTCCTTCGCTTGTTTGCTCTTCCGCTCCACTCCACTCCACTCCACTCCATTCCGCCCCTCCCCTTCTCTTTCTCCCTCCATTCAGGTCCTGGCAGATGAGCACTTCAACCAGACAGCCTTTCTCCCAGGCAAAAATGGAAGGACCCTTTAGTCTGGCTCTTTAGGAGCCTCAAGGGAGTACAATCCTGTCTCTGCAGAGATTCAAGGGTTGTATGATTTTTAAAAAGGCTTTTGAGCCTGCGATGCAAGGTTTGGGTTTTATAGTGAGGCTTGGAGCTGGCTGCTGGGAGAGATCGCTTTTCCCTGCCAGGACCTGATGCAATCCATTCAAGCCCCCAGTTCCTTTACAACTACACGGAGGCTTAGGGCACATTAAATGTGCTTAGGGAAAATAATCTAGACTTTGAGCGTTCCAGGAAAGACTGGGGAAGAGGCGGGGTGTCAGCAGGGCAGCAAAGGCGTCCTGTGTGTACCGTGTTGCAAATCCGCACACCAGGCATGGCGAGAGTGCACTCAATCGCTGGTGTGATGGAGGCCAAAAATCACTCATAATCACTTCAGATTGGTTACTACTGTTACAACAGTTTGTTCACTGGATATATCCAGAGTACCATCGAGTCCATCTGAGTTGGATGAACTTCAGTTACTGGGGCCTGGCTATATGGACCAGGTGCTTGGAGAAGTGTGACCTTTACCACCTGTGTGCTCAACTCTTGCCTCTTTTGGCTAACAATACCGAGCCAGGAGGGACTGACCAGCTGGATCCCGGAGGTAGCGAATGCCTCCTTGGCAAGAGGTAACAACACAACCCCAGCTGCCTTGAAGAAATTGACTTTGAGACTACTCCTATGAAGTCCCCTCTGGACCCACACTAGATTGGAATAACTACTATCAACCAGTCCTTCATATTCCTTTTCTGGTCAAGGCATTTTAGCAAGTGGTTGCTGTGCAACCCGAGGCACTGATGGGGATATTTTGCAACAGTATGAAAAGGCAAGGCAGGCAGCAGGCAAGCCAAAGCCTCCCTCAGCAACAGGTTGCCTGCACTGATGGAAAGCAGGAGATTGTGAAGGGGGGGGGGGAAGGCTTCACATTAGCCACTGGCACTGGGAGGGGCTGGTTATCTCCTTGGGGGTTCTGGGTAGGGGATGGGGAGAGTATGGAAATCTAAGTTATGGGATTGACTCCCAGTGTCTCAGGTGATCTGCTGCGGGATCAGCACCAGCGCGAGGTACTGGTTCCCCTCTATTCGGCACTGGTTAGGCCCCAACTTGAGTATCGTGTCCAGTTCTGGGCACCACACTTCAAGAAGGTTGCAGACAACCTGGAGTGTGTTCAGAGGAGGGCAATGAAGATGATCAGGAGTCTGGAAACAAAGCCCTATGAGGAGAGACTGAAAGAACTGGGCATGTTTAGCCTGGAGAAGAGAAGATTGAGGGGAGACATGATAGCACTCTTCAAATACTTGAAAGGTTGTCACACAGAGGAGGGCCAGGATCTCTTCTTGATTATCCCAGAGTGCAGGAAGCGGAATAATGGGCTCAAGTTACAGGAAGCCAGATTCTGGCTGGACATCAGGAAAAACGTCCTGACTGTTAGAGCAATACGACAATGGAACCAATGACCTAGGGAGGTCGTGGGTTCTCCCTCCCTAGAGGCCAAGAGGCAGCTGGACAGCCACCTGACAGGGATGCTTTAAGGTGGATTCCTGCATTGAGCAGGGTGTTGGCCTTAGAGGCCCCTTCCAGCTCTACCCTTCTATGATTCTATGAAAATTGCCATGCGCCTGACATGGACCAGATGCTCCAAAACAACCATGTTTCAGCACCTCCCACACACGCCCAAACACACACACACACACATCCCTACATAGATCAGCCAGATGTTTGGATAATACAAGTAACACTGAGCATAGAATCAACTTCCAGAACCTTCTCTTTTAACCTAGAATTCCATTCTCATATATACTCGAAGGGTACTCATTCCCTGAGTTCGAATCTTTCTGTAACCAAAATAGAACCACCCATGCAAAAGAGGGAATCAGCAGGCTGCGGGAAGCCCCGAAGTTTGCAGAAATACAAAAGAGCTTTGGGGAGGGGGGGGGGGGAACTGAAGACAACCCCCCCCCACAAACAACAAGTCCTTGGTTACTGCTCCACACAGCGGTTCTTACCATTTGTCCCCTGTGAATCAAATCAGGGGGGCTGTCATAGGCGATTCCAAGGGGCACCATCATAATGTCAGGGAAGGTGCCTGCATGGAAAACGCTGACCACCAGGCTCAGCCACTCCCTGCTGGAGACGGAGAGCTGCCGCGCACCAGAGAAGGCCTCTTCCAAGAAGATCAGCAGCGGCTGCTTGCTGCAAAACAGCTCCTCGACATACTGTGGGGGGCAGAGAGCACAGACAAAAAGCTAACGTAGGGCAAGAGAATCGCATTTTTAGGCAGACTTAAATGTGCACAAGTGACCACTCACAATCGTTGTAACTGACTAGAACACAATCTTCCTAGCTTGGCAATGCTCATTTGGTGTGGCGATAAATCCCTGGTACCGATTAAGGCCTAAATGAATAGAATCAAATTTGCTAATAAATTCTAGTTGAGGTCTATATGTATGAAGGACAGTGTGTGTGTGTGTGTGTGTGTGTGTGTGTGTGTGTGTGTAAATTATTCCATGGGTATGCAGAAAATGCAAAGAATGTGGTGTTGGGCCCAGAACCCAGCTCCCTGACAAACTCAGATTCCCCTTTTTAAAATTTTAAGTCCTTGTACTTGTGAAGATTTGATTGAAAATGTGTGGGCAATGTCTGCTGAAATCTCAGTAGCTAGGGAGATGGCTGAATAAGATTCCCAGTGGATGTGGGCAGGAAATCAGCACTCTCCACAGCTCCTGCCTCTTCCCCAAGATTAGTACCCCCACCGCACCCCCAAATGCAAGGTAGAACAAGAAATCCTGTAAGGTTTTCCCCCAACTGACCTAAGTTGAACAGGTGGCAGAATCCAGCTTTTCTTGCCACAGAACTTGAAAAGCCTAGGCAGAGGATTTTAATTTCGAAGGGCAAGGAGTCTATAGAGTCATCCCTAATCCAGTTTCAAGACACGGACTATTAATCCTGCACAGAAATAAGGATACCAGCCTTCGTCCCGTCGAGGCCCATATGAGAACAGGGTGAAGCAGATAAGGCTTTCTCATTTGGGGGCAGAGGGGGAGACACGAAATGAAAAAAATAGAGGTCCGTATAATAAACAGACTGGCGAGGAGGGACAGAAAGAAATGGTCCCCTCTCTCTAACCGCGAGAATGCCAGGGTCGCTCAATAAAACTGACCAGCAGAGCCCTTCTTTGCAAGACTTCTACTGAACATGTAGAATTCATTGTCCCAAGAGAAGAGAGAGCCCTCGCTGGACATATTGAGCTAGAGGAAGCGATGGGGCGAAAATCTGCCTGGGCCCACGAGGGCAGCAAATGGTTTTTTTGCCGCAACACTGCCAAAAGAAAAAGGGGGCGCAGGTCCTGGAGGGACTCACGTCCACCTGGATCTAAACGTGCCCGTTGTCCTTCCCCCCACTGCATTAATGACGCCTGCGAGGTACAATATACAATTTCCCGAAGCCTTGGGGGAAATGGCAATTTCCCTGCTCCACTCTAATGGCGACGGCTACCATTATTCCCCCAGCCTTGGGGAAATTGCGTTCCCTCCACCCTGTGCTGATCGTGACCTTAAAGGCCATCTTAAAACCTTGGATTAAGAGGCCATTCAAGGCCACGGTTGGCAGGGGTGGAGGCAATTCCCCCCCCGGCACACTAATAGCGCGCCGGTGGGATTGTGCACTTTCCGGAGGCCCTGGAAAACGCACTTCGCCAAGTGCTCAGCTCCTGGAACAGGGCCAGCCCAGCAGTGCGTGGCAAGTGCCCTGTGAGTTCTTTATCCCCCTACCTAGAGGCCGTTAGCCATGATGGCAAAATGGAACCTCCATGTTCAGAAGCAATATACCTCCAATCATCGGCTGCCGAAGGCAAGCGTCAGGGCAGGGAGATCTCAATCTTTCTCTGCCCCTGAGCTTCCAGGGGGGTGGGAGGTCTATTCGGACGCTCATGATAGATTAGATGGAACTTTCATCTGGCCTTATGTTCCAACCAACCTAAGGAACCATTCTTCCCAATTACGCCCAAGCAAATGGGGAAAACTGTTGATCCATAAAATCAGAGCAGTTCAGAGCCTATGACATATACACAGAGCACAGGGGGGTCCGCTGATACACAGTAGAGACTGATGAGCCTGTCACTGCATGGAATTGGCAAGATTCGCAGGGCCCACAGGCTGATCAAACATGGTAGGAGGTTGGCAGCGCAGAGAAGCGGCGGCGGCTGCGAGTGGGTAGCGATGTTTGTGCCTTCCCCAAGGTGTCTGGCACAGAGGGAGGAAATTATCACCACAATTTGCAAACGCACTTGTCATTTTCTGGCTGAGGAAGCCAGTCATGCAGGGCTTCAAATCGGCTCCCCAGTTTGACGAAAAGATCAAACCATCATTTCACACTTCCCTGAGGAAAGCAGGCATGACAATGACACTAGTCACTTGGTCACTAAGAAAACTTGGGTGAAAAACAACCGATCTCTCTCTCTCTCTCTGTCGATGGTTTCAGATGGACACCTTCCTTCTAGCACTACCAAAGAGAAGGTATTGCAGGTATCCGGTCTCTTCCTCTTTAACGTATTTCTTTGCGGGAAGAAAAAAAGACAGAAGCAAGGTAGGAAAACACAGAAGGGATACAAGTGAAAGATGATGATTTTTGACCCCCCCCCATAAAATCAGCATCTGGACCCACCGTAGAATTCTGTGAATCAGGCAAGATGAGCACTCTTCAAATACTCGAAAGGTTGTCACACAGAGAAGGGCCAGGATCAATTCTCGATCATCCCAGGACACGGAATTATGGGCTCAAGTTACAGGAAGCCAGATTCCGGCTGGACATCAGGAAAAACTTCCTGACTGTTAGAGCAGTACGACAATGGAACCAACGACCTAGGGAGGTCGTGGGCTCTCCCACACTAGAAGCCTTCAAGAGGCAGCTAGACAGCCGCCTGTAAGGGATGCTTTAAGGTGGATCCCTGCATTGAGCAGGGGGTTAGACTGGATGGTCTTAGAGGCCCCCTCCAACTGTACTATTCTATGATTTTATAGCTTGCATGATTACATACCCCCACCCCTTCGTTCCCTCTCTCACACGCAGAGGGGAGTTATAGAGATTCAGATTCATTGTCTCATTTCAGCTTTAATGACACATAATACACAGACATGATATCATTTGCTGGTATGTCTAGGTTGCAAGAAATAACAACACCGTCTTTCGAATATAAAGTAGGTTTTTATCAGGCATCGTGCGGGGTGTGGGCTGTGGCTGGGGGGAGAAAAATTAAGACGAATAAGATTTGTGACTTTCCTGTTTTTGAATAGAAACTGTTCAACCTTAACATTTACAAAATCCAACAAAATCAAGATGCACAGAGTTCTAAGAGATTACTGCTGAGATCTGCTTGAAGAAGGTGCATGCAACCCCCAGATCTGGTCACTGGGAAAGCTGAATTCTGCAGGTCCACTGTGGGTTGACCTCATTCTACAAATTCTACAAATCATTAAACGTTTGACCTAATATGCAACATTCAGCATACATAACTCTCCTGACGGATCTGATTCCTCCCACACTGTGACAAAGTCAGCACAGCCATTTAAACAATTCCTCATTACAGCCTAGCTGTATTTCACATTCACTATCATGGCACCAGCAGTCACATTTGAGCCAGGCTCTTAAGCCCCAAGGCACACGGGATGTGACCTGGGGTTGGCTACAGGGAGCACAGAACTCCCCGGTTAGAACAGCTCCACTGGCTTCCAGTCTGTTTCCGAGCACAATTCAAAGTGCTGGTTATGACCTATAAAGCCCTAAATGGCTCGGGTCCAGGTTGTCGGAAAGACCGTATCCTCCCTTACGAGCCTGCCCGTGCCCTGAGGTCTTCAGGGGAGGCCCTTCTCCCCGTCCCACCACCATCACAGGCACGCCTGGTGGGAACGCAGGAGGGGGCCTTCTCGGTGGCTGCCCTGGGGCTCTGGAACTCCCTTCCCAGGGAAGCTAGGCTGGCTCCCTCCTTGGTCTGCTTTCGGAGGCAGGTTAGAACTTTTCAGTTTCAGCAGGCTTTTGGGGAGTAGTTGAGACCTCTGCGGATGTGCTGCTTACAGTTTGGATTTTTTTTAAAAAAAAAGTTTGTATTTAAAATGTTTTTTAATGTTTTAAAGATTTTAAAATTGTACTGTGTTTAATTATATTTTTAATTTTTGTATATCTCTATTTGTTTCAAGTGTACATGTTTTAATTTGTAAGCCGCCTTGAGTCCCAGTATTGGGGAAAAGACAGGATATAAAATATAATAATAATAATAATAATAATAATAATAATAATAATAATCTGTGAAAGATCTCCAAGAGTGCCTGGTCGCATTAAAACACACTTTCCACACACACTGGCCCACCTGTGTGTAATACTAGCATGCCAACGGCACACACATCCCATGCAGTAACTGTCAACGTGCCAGGGTGAACTAGTGCACAGATCAGCGCATGCGATAAGAGCACTGCAACAGGGCAGGCATGCAAGGGAAGCTCACGTGGTCAGCAAGGGCTGCCCGCATGGCCTGCACCCTGTATAGTTCTGGCTTTCCCCGTTGAGAACTCTGAAGTTTCCCCAGAGAGAGGCAGAGGAGGCTGGAGGGGCACCTCCTCTTTCTCCGCCAGACTTTTATTTCTGCTTCAGCAGCTAACGGTCCCAGCTCCAATCCCTCTCACCCCCTAGGGAGAATGGGCGGCTAAAAGAGAGAGAAGCCGAGATACAACTTCCAGCGCTCTCTGCCCGTCTCCAAGTAAGCTTCAGAACTGTCCACTGGCGGAGCCTGCCTCACGACCAAATTGGATCCGATTATGGAACTCCCATGTCACGTCTCCCAAGATCATCTTCTTTACTTGAAAGTAGCCATTGGGGCAGGGCTTTAAGCCTCCCCCCTGCCCCCCCCCACGCCATTTCCCCAATGTAAATAGCCCAGCCCCAGCTGCTTTTAAGCAGAGAAAATGATGTGAAGAGATCCACAGTCTCCCACGTCATGCTCAGTTTGGCGCTTACACATGGCTACTTTCGATGTGGTGAATGTAACACATAGCCAGGCTCTACAGCCATAATGCGAGGAATCATCATCTAGACCAGGAGTGGGCAACCTGCAGCCCTCCAACTCCCACCATCCCATTGGCTATGCTAGTTAGGGCTGATCAGAGTTGTAGGCAAAATATCTTCAGGAATACAAGCTGCCCACTCCAGATCTAGACAACCACAAAGGCTAAATGTCATTTGACGAGTAATATGGGAAATTCAACCCAAGACTACAAAGACACTGTCACATTAACTGGCCCACTGCCAAACGTTTTTAGAAGTGACTTCAAAATGCTCTGTCTGTTCTCTTCCTCCCAGATAGTCTTTCCTCCTCATCCACTATCCATCATTAAGGGCAGCGGAACGAAGGAACGCCTCCTCCCATATGTACCTGCCCGGACCCTAAGATCATCCTCGGGGGTCCTTCTCTGTGAGCCCCTGCCAAAGGAAGTGAGGCAGGTGGCCACCAGGAGGATGGCCTTCTCTGCTGTGGCACCCCAGCTGTGGAATGAGCTCCCTAGAGAGGTTCGCCTGGCATCTACATTATATTCCTTTAGACACCAGGTGAAGACCTTGTTATTCTCCCAGCATTTAAACAGCTAAATTAACTCAATTTTAACCCTTGCTTTTGTATTTTAATCTGTATTAATCCCTGCTGCTTGGTTTTATCCTGGTTGTGTTTTCTATATTGTATGCTACTATATTTCTTAAAATGATTTCATGGTTTTAATTTTTGTGAGCCGCCCAGAGAGCTTCGGCTATAGGGCGGTATAAAAATGCAATCAACCAACCAATCAAGCAATCAAATCAAACCCCTATATGCTCACAGCCAAAAGCAATCCATGGTTCCCTCCCCTCCAAGAATAAAATATGCAGCTTACCGAAGCTAGTACAGCTCTGGACAGTGCTCCTTGTTCAGTGTCCCATATCTGCTCCACATCATGTGGCAGAAACACCGCTCCTAAGCGAGTCAGCAGGGCCCTGAACAAATGGAACAGGGAGGATAGTTAGTTCATTGTGAGCCAAAGCAACTGCAGCCTGAAGGCCACAAATCTGTGTTGTGGCTTCCTCTGTTGTGGAATATCCTCCCCCTGGAGGCCCGACTGGCGCCGACCCTGGCTTCGTTTCGTTGCCAAGTTAAAACATGGCTTTTTACCAAGGCCTTTGAGGGCTAAATTCTCCATGGTTACACGTAGTTTTAATTAATTGTTTTTAATTGTTTTTAATTGTTTCTATTGCTTTTTAAAAATAAAAATAAAAATTCTACCCGTTTGAATTTGTTGACGATTTAATATGTTTTTAGCAGTGCATCTTATTTACTGTTTTACACTGTTCTGATTTTATCTGTACGCTGTCCTGACATCCCAGCGATATAGGGTGGGATAGAAATGTTTTAATAAATAAATATCCTTGAACAGGGTTTGGAGGAAGGGATGGGATTTGGTCTGTGGGACAGAATTCCATATCCAAATCTCAGATGTATTTAAAAAAAAAAACTAATCAAGGACAGCACTTTTTTTTTAGCTACAGAGATAAGCTTGAAAACATAAAGGGAATGGCTACTGAAATATCAGAAGCTGAAAGGAAAGCAAAACCATGGAGTGGGAGCTTCAGGGCTCTGTGGCACAGCAAGAGGAGGGCCTTCTCTGCTGTGGCACCCTGGCTGTGGAATGAGCTCCCCAGAGAGGTTCGCCTGGCACCTACGCCAGGTGAAGACCTTTTTGTTTTAACAGTATTTTAACAGTTCTTCAGTTTGATCTTTTACCTTGCTGTTTAAATTTGTATTTTAAATCCCTATTAATTCCTGCATGGCCCCTCAGTTTTTCTCCTGGTTGTACTTTTATACTGTATTTTAAATTATGTTTCTATAATGTCGTTATTTTATATTTTGAATGGTTTTCATGGTTTGAATTTCTGTAAACCGCCCAGAGATCTCCGGCTATTGGGCAGTATAGAAATGCAGTAAATAAAATAAATAAATAAATAGCAAAACTAGAAGGGCTTGTACAACAGCAAGGTACAGAATTGAAGATGTTTTGATTAAGGTTTTTTAATTTTCTAATGTTACTGATTTATTGGTTTTCAGTTTAAGCAGAGTCTGAGGCGGGGAGAGTCAAGCCCCAAAATCTGTCCATCAGGAAAACTAAATTCTGCACATATGTTGTGGGCAGAACACATTATGCAAATTCCACAAATGATTACAATATTGTTATTTCATTTAATAAGTCTTACAAAATTTGATTTATTAGACACAAATGACACTCAGCCTCAGCGGTAAAAAGCTTTTTCAAGACAGAGCCACTCACGCTAATTGCAAGAGAGAGAGAGAGAGAGAGAGAGAGAGAAATCAGGGAAGAGAAGTTTCCGTGAGGAATCAAACTATTTGCAAACCTGCGGAGTGGAAAACCTCAAGTGGGAAAGGCCTTGCTCAAACGTTACCAGTGTTAGAACCTTTAATCGGCACCATTTAATTTATCCTGGCAAATGCTGAGATCCTCACTTGCATACACATAGCACATATCCGGATGAATTTTAAATGTTTTAATGATGTGTTTCTCTTGTTTTAATTTTTTAACTTTGTCATGCTTGTATGTGTATTGTGTTCCCCGCCTCGATCCGTAGGGAGAGGCGGGTTATAAATAAATCTTCTTCTTCTTCTTCTTCTTCTTCTTCTTCTTCTTCTTCTTCTTCTTCTTCTTCAAGTATTCAAACACTCATCTGTAGATATGGACCTCCATCACACCTAATACCTCACCCCTGGTTTGCCTCCATGGGTTTTTTACCTCTGAGGCAAAAGCGCATCAAACTTATGATCCCTTTCACCTGAAGGAGCTGCTCCTTCGCTCCTTCACTCTTCCGCTCCACTCCACTCCGCCCCTCCCCTTCTCTTTCTCCCTCCAGTCAGGTCTTGGCAGATGAGCACTTCAACCAGACTGCCTTTTTCCCAGGCAAAAACGGAAGGACCCTTTAGTCTGGCTCTTTGGGGACATCGAGGCACGTCGAGGGCGCACTAAATCGCTGGTGTGATGGAGCTCTCAATCTTAACAATCCTTACAAAAATCCCAGGCCGGTATTATCATCCCCACGTTGCAGATACAAGATGGAGGCTGATGGTGACTATATCGTATCGCAACTGCAAACGCCCTGACTCACGGCTCACACCCTCAGCTCCCTGTCCTCTCTCCTCGTGGTCTCTGTGCGTCACACAGTGATGGAACCAGCTGAGGCCATTGAGAAACAGGGTTCATCAGAACTGGCAACGATACTGAACGATTCCCGGTAACAACACGGAGGACGCTGTAAGGACGCTGGTACTGACGGAAAGTCTGATAGCACCAAAGGGGCTGACAAACCCAGTGACTGAGTAGGAGGCCTCAACATCTTCTCCTTTGGCTCATCACTCAGTGCTGAGGGCCAAGCAACGCAGGGATGGTTTGGAATTGGGAGGGGAAATTTAACCGTTCCCCTCTTCAAACTGTGTCCCCAACACTCTGGCACCAACAGAGGCTTTCCTCCTGGTGCAAATAGCATCTTCCAGGGGATTTTTTTTTGTCAGGACTGCAACGGGATAGGGAGGGGGAATTCTGGCTTATTGCTCACGGAGCAGCTTGCAAGTTCACATCACCCTTTGCTAGGCTCTTCCTGCCAGCTGGAACAGCCAAAACTAGCCAGAAACTAACGAGAAAAGAAAAGCTTCCCGCCAGGCCCAAGCCTAGATCCCAGTTGTTACTTCCCAAACGAACCAGGAATTGGCAAACCAACTTCGAACTCTGGCTTCAGACTCTGGTTTATTTGGAGAGCAACCAGTCAGGAGTCCAGGTTCAGATGTAACAGGATACTCAGCCACCACTGCTGGCGGGAGAAACCAAGTAGGGTCAATCAGGCGACATGTATGAGCATAGGTGTGCAACAGCACATTTCATGAGGGTGTGCGCCCAGGGAATTTTTTCTTTTAAAGGTGAACATTCATTGAATACTCAGTCATAAAGGGCATTATTTTTATTCATTTATTTATTGAACACTGTAGACACTGAGGACCTGCTCTGCTTGCCTGACCATAGGAGGGCCGTTGCAGCTGCTCAAGCAGAGGCCTAGTGGCCGAGGCCCCCAACAGAGAGGCTCCACTTCTTGTTCCTGCTGCTGGGAGCAATGGTGCTCTCTTGGAGGCAGCGGTTCTTCAGTGTGGCGGCAGAGCAGCTGGAGGGCAACTGGAGGACCGTTCCCACTGCGTCTGGATCCCCTCTGGATCCCTACTCAATGGCCTCAATTCGGTGCTTATTGCTTGAGACATTAGGGTGTGCCTGGGCACACCCGGCACACCCCTATGCACATGAGCACACTGCTCGTGAATGACAAGCCAGAATTCTCTGCAATTCTGGCTAATGGATACGTCCAAATGTGGCCAATATCACAATAGGCTTATCAACAACCTTGTGAGGTAGGCCTATATTATCTTTATATTGCAGGTCAGGATAGAATTCTAAGGCCAGGTGAGAGGAAAAAGACTTAGTGAACGACATACTGGAACTAATTCAGAATCCCCTCATGTAGATCGTTACTGACGGGGGAATGGAAATCCCACAGGTACGTGTGAAAATGAATGTGTTCTCACACCTCAAGATGCAAATCCAACTCTACCTGTACTTTGGGGTGATAGCTTTGTATCCGCAAGCCACTCTGGGCATGGCCAGGCCCTGAGAGATTAGGACAAATGGAAGCAACAGCCCATCCAGTTGAGATTTCTGGGTCGACAGGAAAACCATCGGAACGTCAGGCTGGACGTAGGGAAAGAACACAATAGAGGTAAGTCCTGGCAAGAGAAACACATGATATACTACTGAAGGGTATCCAATGCACCACACTTCAAGAAGGGCGCAGACAAGCTGGGGAGGGTTCAGAGGAAGGCAACGAGGATGGATCAGGGGTCTGGAAACAAAGCCCTGTGAGGAGAGACTGAAAGAACTGGGCATGTTTAGCCTGGAGAAGACTAAGAGGAGACATGATAGCACTCTTCAAGGACTTGAAAGGTTGTCCCACAGAGGAGGGCCAGGATCTCTTCTCGGTCAACCCACAGTGCAGGACACGGAAGAATGGGCTCAAGTTACAGGAAGCCCAATCCCGGCTGGACATCAGGAAAAACTTCCTGACTGTTAGAGCAGTACGACAATGGAACCCATGACCTAGGGAGGTGGTGGGCTCTCCCACACTAAAGGCCTTCATGAGGCAGCTGGACAGCCATCGGTCAGGGATGCTTTAAGGTAGATTCCTGCATCAAGCAGGGGGTTGGACTCCATGGCCTTCTAGACCCCTTCCATCTCTACTCTTCTATGATTCTATAAGAGAACAGCCACCTGGGTGTTCTGAAGGCCAGTGCTGGCCAAATTCTAGCGCCTGTTAGCCCATTTTTAAAAAGGAGTGGTTAGCAAGAGAAATTCTCTCCCTTCTTCTTGCTCTAAGCAGTGCCTGCCCCATCATGAGAGAAGAACATTTACAGAAGGTCTAAAACGCTTCACAGCCATGCTCTTAGTAAACCTTGTAACAGCTCTGTGTAGGTCAGTGTCGTTATCCCATACTGCAGATGGAAGCTGAGGCTTGTGTAAGGCTGGCCAGGTGTGTTTGTGTGTGTGAGTGAGCTGGCAAGTCCCCCATTCAAATCTCACATCAGCAAAACCCTTAGGGGAAAAGTAGACATTACACATACATGCTTGTAATAAAGCCCCAACATTAAAACAAAAAGATAAAAATAAAATCCAAATTTAGCTGCAAGGCAAGGTTAGGTACTCAATGATCTAGAAAGTGCATCTTCAGAACAAGAAGCAACATGGGGATAAAACCCAGGCACTCTCATCTTGCCAAGCCTGTTTGCATTTCCAGAAGGCTGTTTCCATTATCCATTCCCCCCCCCCCCCCCCCGGCAAGGTCACAAATACTGCCAAAACAAGAAACCCTCTCGCTGGGAGAGCTGCTTCCTCGCAGGAAGCCTGCATCCCTTACCACCTGTGCAGCCTTGCGCACCATCTCCAGCTGCCCTTTGTGGAGTATCACATGGAGGAACATCCAATTCAGGAGTTTCAGCAGAGCCCAGTGGCTGAGCCTGAAGGGAGAAAGGACAAAAAAGGAAGCGAGAAAACCGTGAAGAACGTGCAAGGTTCACTAGCAATGCCTAAGAAAGTTCTGGGGGGCCAAGGATCATGTTCCCCCTCAGGATGCCTGGATCGTAAAGGTAAAGACAGACACATGTTTTAATGTCTGGCGGAAGTGGTCTGAAAGCACAGGTCTGTTGCCTTCCGAAGGCATTTGTTTCCAGGACAGAAATTATTATTATTATTATTATTATTATTATTATTATTATTATTATTAATCTCTTCCTTGATCGTGGCGTTAGACGGACATGTCGGGCTTTGCCAAGTCATGCTGTCTTTTACAGATTCAGGAATTTCCTGACAACTGAGTATGTTTTAATTATGACTGCTTTCTGGATGTTGGTGTGGATGTATTATTATAATTATAATTATAATTATTATTATTATTATCTTGTATCAACACAGGAAAAACGGCCACTTTTAAATATATAAGTAAAGGGATTTCTGTCTTTGGTATGCACACCAAGTTCTACGCTCATTTCATGATTTGTAACATTAGCCACTTAGTGTGCAGAACCAGTAAGATAGACAGGAATATAGATCTCCAGGGGGAGATCCAGGTTCAAATTAAGCTCAGTGGGAGACCATGCGTAAACTACTCTCTCTTAGCTAGCCTACTATACAGGTAACAACCGTTACCCACAGGACCTTCTCTTCTGCCGCTCCCAGACTGTGTAATGGCCTGCCAAAAGAGTTTCGTAAACTTAACAATCTTTTTGACTTTAAGAAAGCCATAAAGACTGATCTCTGCTGGCAGGTCTACCTAGCTCAATTTTAAGTGTTTTATTGTTATTTTAATAATATATTAGGTTTATATGTTTTAAATCAGTTTTATGTATTTGTATTTGATGTTGTTCCCCGCGTTGATCCAGAGGGAAAGGCAGGTAAGAAACAATAATAATAATAATAATAATAATAATAATAATAATAATAACAATAATAATTTTAAAAATGGGATAAATCCCAGTCACTGCCCATCTTTTGTTGGAGGAACATCACAATATAAATATGACAGATACATAAAATTTCCATCTGGTGAAAGACCCAGAATGGGTCTCACTGTCCTTCCCCAAATACTGTGACCATGATTAGGATTATTCAAAAGTAGCGCAGACTCTGTAGAGCACGTTAAACCTCAACACATGAGTTCTGCAGTTTCTTCTGTGTTCTCAAACCAAACTTTTGAAACCTTCTGTGTCAAAGGAACTCCCCAGAGCTCCACGTGCCAAATTGAGGCTTGCTTTGCGCGATCAAGGTCCCAACGGCTCAACGATCAACTCACGCCAACTCCCCTCGCCATTTAAAGGGGGAAATTTCAAGTGCTTCTACTGCCTTTCAGGCAACATTATCCATCCAGTATCATAGATAGTAAGCCTATATATATATATATATACCAGTTGCTAAGGAACACGGGTGGAAGGGTGCTGCTGCACCCATGTCCTAATGTGGGTCCCTGGTCAACAGCTGGTTAGCCACTGTGTGAACAGAGGGCTGGACTAGGTGGACCCTCAGTCTGATCCAGCAGGGCTCTTCTCATGCTTTTATCTTCAAGCTTCCAAAGGTTCTTTTACTGTATGGCTCAAACATGCACACAATTAGGTTACAACAGAAATTTTTAATTGCCATGTGGTGGCCTTGTTAAAAAATATCAGTGCTTCTTAAAATAGGGACTGCCTGGACAGGAGCTTAAGATGCAGCCTTGATGTATGTGCTAGGAATGCGCTCCCACAATCTTTATCTTATAATTCTCTAGCAAGGGCTTAATTTGAGGAAGGTCTTGCAGGAGCCGTTTTGATTGACAGGATACCTGAAGTAACAGGAACGACGGCAGCGCCTCTGAACAAGTGGATGCACCTTGTCGCAAGAATAATCGATACCACATATCTGGGATTAGAGAATAAGGTCTCTAGGCCAACAGGTAACACGTCCAGGTAGATTTTGATCCTTCCCCCATTGACTTTGGGAAAACGAAGCACCGCCTTCCAGCCCCATCGTTCTCAACCTTTGCCTTTCAGCTGTCCACACAGGGGGTTGATTTGTCGATTCAGTAAAAAAGATCTTGGGAAGCCAGATGGCACCAGTAAAGTGCACATATCGATCCTCCGAAAGTTCACGAAAGCAAAATGGGGGAAATCGCAAGGGACTAAAAAGGGTTCCGCGACACGGCACCCGACTTCGTGCCATACTGGCACCTTTGTTTTTCAGGCGTTAAGAATGTAAGAGGTGGCCTTGTTGGATCAGACAAAAGGCCTTATCCAGTCCTGCAGCCTGTTTATGACAATGGGCAACCAGATGCTTTCGGGAGCCCCACATCCAGGACGCGAGGGTTCACAGCCCTTTCCAGCTGTTGTTCCCCAGCAACTGGCATCCAGAGGCATGGTGCCTCTGATCCTACAATTACTATATAGCCACCATGGCTAGTAGCCATTGATCCCTACACTTTCAGTTTTGCAGAACCATGAGGACTAGAGACTGGAAAAAACATGCAAACTCTTTGGGATCATCTATTAGTTTTTTTTAAAAAAAAAAATACTACCACCCTCCCTGTGCTCCCCAATCTAGATTACTGATGAGGTCCACACCAGTTTAAGTTCTGCGATGCTGAATCACTAGGCATCCTAAGGCCATCCAAGGGACCCATCTCCCACTACATTCCTAGGCATCTTATTCCTTCCCCTCTACAGAAATGCTCTAATCCAGCAAAATGTTGTCATGGCCTAAGAATACAATCCTATGCACATTTACCTGGGAGTAGGCAATCACAGGGTTGAACTCTCATTTGCAGAGGGAAAACAGCAGGATTTAGCGAGTTGCAACTGACTTCATCCATAGGTTTTTTCAATGGCTCAGTCATGACTATTTTAGTGCCAGAGTCTTCTCTATGTGTTTTCACCTTGAATTCCTATTCAAGGCCATTATTACTGCACAGCGCTCACACTTCTGAAGGATTTAAGACTGCATCCTCTTGCCATTCAGTGCCCAAATTGCAGATCCACAAGGCCACGCTGCCATGTATTTATTATTATTGTTATTATTATGATTAATAATAAAAACAATAATACATTTATTTATGTATTTACAACATTTGTATACCGCTCCATATCTAAAACATATTCCAGAGCAGTGAACATGAGAGGTAAAACAGTAAAAAAGAGGAAAATATTAAAACACCCTATTAAAATTATTCTTTTAAAAATAGAGGCGCTTTCAGGAGGCCCCGGAAACAACTCAGGGTTGGTGCCTGCCTGGTATTTTAACAACGTATCAGTTTTTATATGTTTTAAATCAGTTTTATGTATTTTATATCATTTGTTGTTAATATTGTTTCCCTGCCTCGATCCAGAGGGAGAGGCGGGCAAGAAATATTATTGTTATTATTATTATTATTATTATTATTATTATTTCCAGAGGCAGGGAAAGAAAGGAGGCCATCATGCAGAAGACTCTTCTCCAGGTGGACTCCAATCAGTCCACAAGTCCATGTGGAACCTATCCTGCTTTTTTTTCTTCAAAGAACCCAAAGCGGATTACATGGCCCTCTCCATTTTATCCTCACAAGAACCCTGCGAGGTAGGTTAGGTAAAGAGTTTGTGTCTTGCCCCAAATCACCCCGTGAGCTTCATGGCCAAGCCTGGGAGAAGAACACGGATCTCTCGAGTCCCAGTCCTTTAACCTCTACACCACACTAGGTTTAATTTCGTTATTTGTTTAGTTACAGCATTTTTATCCTGCCCTTCAGCCAAAGCGGCTCCTAGAGCATCTTACAAAAATCAGACAGGCCCTGCCTTCAGGTTTACAATCTAAAATACAAGACACAAAAGGAAAGGAGATTGGGAAGGCAGAGGAAAAACTATATATTCTCACACCATCAAAACGAGACCACATCACGCTAGTTCTTTTCCAGCTTCACTGGCTGCCGGTCCAGGTCCGAGCCCAACTCAAAGTGATGATACTAACATTCAAAGCTCTAAATCACTTGGGGCCAGGTTATCTGAAGGAACGCCTCCTCCCATATGTACCTGCCCAGACCCTAAGATCATCCTCAGGGGTCCTTCTCTGTGAGCCCCTGCCAAAGGAGAGCCCCTGCCAAAGGACGTGAGGCAGGTGGCTACCAGGAGGAGGGCCTTCTCTGCTGTGGCCCCCTGGCTGTGGAACGAGCTCCCCAGAGAGGTTCGCCTGGCACCTACATTGTACTCCTTTCGTCGCCAGGTGAAAACCTTTTTATTCTCCCAGCATTTTCGCAGGTAAATTAATCCAATTTGAACTCTTGCTGTTTTAAATTTGTATTTTAATCTGTATTAACCTCTGCTGCTTGGTTTTATCCTGGTTGTGTTTTCTATATTGTACGTTATTTTGTGTTTTTAGATTGTGGTTTGTTTGTTTGTTTGTTTGTTTCTTAAAATGATTTCATACTTTTCATTTTTGTGAACCGCCCAGAGAGCTTCGGCTATAGGGCGGTAAAAAAAATGCAACAAATGAAGAAGAAGAAGAAGAAGAAGAAGAAGAAGAAGAAGAAGAAGAAGAAGAAGAAGAAGACAAGGGAGAGAAATTATCTGAAAACTGTAGAAAGCAGTTAGATTTCTCACGCACGCACGCACACACTTGCAAGGAGTTGGTTCCCCATCATCACCACAACCCCCACAGCCCTGTTTTCTCAGACAGTGCCAGGGAAAGAGAGCTGTTGAGCTAATCAGCTCATCCTCCCAGTTCACTGCAGGCACACTGCCTTTGCTTTTCCTATTAGTTCCTAACGTGTGTTAATTTGATGCTGAGGAAAGGTGCTGGGTTAATAGAAACCCTCTCATCTTCTACAGTTTTTATCTGCAGGTTTCAAAGCACTTCCTGAAGGAAGTTCGTTGTCATTATCTCTCCCTGCTTCTCTTCTGTTTCTTACAAAATGAAGTACAAGGAGCATGGATTTAATCAGGGCTATATAAAAGGTCATTCATATAAAGCTAGAAAGGTGGTGTGGGTGGAAGGTCCTGCCTTCACTCTGCCCTGTCCCCAATGGTCATAGAGTCAGAGTAGTAGAATTGGAAGAGGCCTATAAGGCCATCGAGTCCAACCATTCCTGCTCAATGCAGGAATACACCTTAAAGCATCCCTGGCAGATGGCTGTTCAGCTGCCTCTTGAAGGCCTCTAGTGTGGGAGAGCCACCACCTCCCTAGGTCATTGGTTCTATTGCTGTACTGCTCTAACAGTCAGTAAATTTTTCCTGATGTCCAGCTGGAATCAGTCTTCCTGTAACTTGAGCCCCTTATTCCATGTCCTGCACTCTGGGGTGATCGAGATCCTGGCCCTCCTCTGTGTGACAACTTTTCAAGTCTTTGAACAGTGCTATCATGTTTCTCCTCAATTTTCTCTTCTCCAGGCTAAACATGCCCAGTTCTTTCAGTCTCTCCTCACAGGGCTTTGTTTCCAGACCCCTGATCATCCTCGTTGATTTCCTCTGAACCCACTCCAGCTTGTCTGCATCCTTCTTGAACTGTGGTGCCCAGAACTGGACTCAATAAAGATGAGTCCTAACCAGTGCCGAATAGAGGGGAACCAGTACCTCGCACAATTTGGAAGCTATACTTCTATTAATGCAGCCCAAAATAGCATTTGCTTTGTTTGCAGCCACATCACACTGTGGGCTCATATTCAGCTTGTGATCTACAACAATTCCAAGATCCTTCTCACTTGTTGTACTGCTGAGCCAAATATCCCCCATCTTGTAACTGTGCCATTTGGTTTCTTTTTCCTAGGTGTAGAACTTGGCATTTATCCCTATTAAATTTCATTCCCCATCCTTCCTTTTTTAAAAAAGTACTTCCAAGACTACTATATCAAATTACAAATACATTGTGCTATAACGGGTTTTCTTTACAAACTGATCCCAATAAACCGAAACACTTATCTACAAAGTCTTGAGCCATATATTGTGCATTTCAACTTCCTAAATTCTTAGTTAATGTCTCAATTTTTGCTACATTCAAGACGTGCCAGATTCCAAACATGCCCCCTGTATTGTTCCCACCCTCTTGCTAGAACAGTTTTTGCAGCCAAAGGATCCGTGATAAGCAATTTCTTTCCACCTTCAAATGAAGCGTCAAAGACATTCCACAGCACCACTAAGAGGTGCAGCAGTAATTGCTGACCAATGAGCTGATAAATTATATCCTAGATATCATTCCGAAATCTTTTTACATAATCACAGTGCCACTGTCCATTTTTATTTACTTTTTAAACAGCAGGACCAGCAATGACGTTAGGCTGTTTAGATCCGCCGGTTCAGCACTGCCTTAATGCCACAGTGCATATGCATTTGAACTATTAAAATATATTATTTCACCATAGCGGAAGGTGGGGGGGAGTTAAGGCGGAGGACATTTAATCCAAAACAGGAATAAAAAAATGCAAGTTGGTAAAAGCTGGATATTTTAGATTCCCAACATGAGCTGAAGAGAGTCCAGAACCACTCCCAAAAAATAATTGCCAATCTTTCATCAAACCCCCAAATTCAGCAAACTCAAAATTCTAAGCAAATGGTTTTCAACGTGTGTTACAGAGAAGGTTTAACAGCATGGGGATCCTCCATGAGACAAGCAGTTATGGCAGGAAAGCTTCCCTGAAAGGTCTCTTGGGCCTCCATCACACCAGCGATTTAGTGCACTCTCGCCATGCCTGGTGTGTGGATTTGCAGCATAGTACTCACATGATGCCGTGCCTGTCCTGCTGACACCCCACCTCTTCCCCAGCCTTTCCTGGAATGCTAAAAGTCTGGATTATTTTCCCTAAACGCAGTAAAGGCACTCTAAGCCTCTGTGTCGTTTTAACGGAACTGGGGGCTTGAATGGACTGCATCAGGTCCTGGCGGGAAAAGAGATCTCTCCCAGCAGCCGGCTCCAAGCCTCAATCTAAAACCCAAGCCTTGCATCTCAGGCTCCAAAGCCTTTTTAAAAAACATACAAGGCCCGAATCTCTGCAGAGACAGGATTGTACTCCCTCAATGCCCCCAAAGAACCAGACTAAAGGGTCCTTCCATTTTTGCCCGGGAGAAAGGTGGTCTGGTTGAAGTGCTCATCTGCCAGGACCTGACTGAAAGGAGAAAGAGAAGGGGAGGGGCGGAGCAGAGCGGAGCAGAGCAGAAGAGCAACAGAGTGAAGGATTTTAGGAGCAAAAGGGCAGTTCTTCAGGTGAAAGGGATCATAAACTTGAAGCATGTTTGCCTCAGAGTTTTTTAAAAAATGCGGAGGCAAACCAGGTGGGGTATTAGGTGTGATGGAGGTCTTGGTCATTACAATTTTGTCTTGCATTGTGCAGCCAGAGGGGATTGCTGGGTATGTTCCATGACACTCTAATAGGTCACAGGGGACAGATAATAGGACTGGGCCAGTGCCCCACAGGGACTGACCATCTACCCTAGAAAAACCTCCATAATCATTTGCAATACGCAATCCTCTGAGAAACCGCATGCAAGGGTTTCTCAACAATCCAGTTGATATGCAAAGAGATTCATAAAGTCAGAACGTTTGGAAACAACTGCATCCACCTAACAGGTAAGATGGCTAACCTTCTATCCCAGCCTCCACCCACAAATGTTATCATGCCCCATCATGTTAAGACACCCACCCATCCACCACCTTGAACCACCTTCTTTGAGATGTCATACCTCAGTAGGAAAGGAGAGAGAGAGGCTTGAATCCGGCAGAGGATGCTGTGGATTTCTCTCATCCACTGTTCTACAGACCTGCTGGTCACCGGCGCATCCCCCTTGGCCTGGGGCACTGTCTGACACACAACATCTTGTACTCTGGCCGGGGAAAAAGGGGATTAAAACACCTTAGCAACACATCCAAATGTAACAGGGACAAAACGTTCCACTCATTTAGCATTCACAGGACATGCGTACCAGTATTAAATGTAATACAGTCGCAATTACTCAAAATACTTCCATTTGCACATTCTTCATTATTTTGCTGACAGCCAGGAACACGCGTACAGGACACCAAAATTAACACTAGGGAGGAGTTTATACAGATCTTGCCCTAATACCTTAAAAATAGAATCATAAAATCATAGAATCATAGAATAGTAGAGTTGGAAGGGGCCTATAAGGCCATTGAGTCCAACCCCCCGCTCAATGCAGGAATCTACCTTAAAGCATCCCTGACAGGTGGCTGTCCAGCTGCCTCTTGAAGGCCTCCAGTGTGGGAGAGCCCACCACCTCTCTAGGTCATTGGTTCCATTGTCATACTGCTCTAACAGTCAGTAAATTTTTCCTGATGTCCAGCCGGAATCTGACTTGAGCCCATTATTCTGTGTCCTGCATTCTGGGATGATCGAGAAGAGATCCTGGCCCTCCTTTGTGTGACAACCTTTCAAGTATTTGAAGAGTGCTCTCATGTCTCCCCTCCGTCTTCTCTTCACCAGGCTAAACGTACCCAGTTCTCTCAGTCTCTCCTCACAGAGCTTTGTTTTCAGCTAACTGAAGTCGGCTGAGGTTGGAGACTGACAATTATTTCACCCAGAATGCTGGAAATCAAATGACTGCAGCATCGTTTCTGATGGGGTACATATACTCATTTCTTTTGATCTCTGGCCAAACAGACCTTGCAGGCAGCAAGAGAGGACAATGGGCCGAAAGAAACACCTGCATGAACCATGGGAAGTGATGCCTCATAACCACCTTCCAGCTTTCTAGTAACACTCTTAGCATCCCAGAGTGGGTAAAACCTGGAGGGCAATCACAGCCGTTGTAACCACAATGTGAGACTCTTTTAATAAGGCACTTTTATTCACTTCTACTTTGTTCTTTCAACATGGTTTTTATACAAACATTTTTATACGATTGAAAATTGCTCCAGGAAAACAGAGAAGGGGGGGGGGGGAGGGAATCGTGTCTCAGGCACTCGTCAAGAGTTGCCCATAGCTTTATCATGCTGAACCATTCTAAAAAAAAACACCTAGAGCCATTTTTCCAGATGTTGTTCCAGAGGGAAAATGCAATTTTGGAATATAGGAAATTGATATACCAAGTTGGGACCAGCTAGCTCACTTTTGTCTCTATAATGAACAGACATGACTCTCCAGGGTTTCAGACTCGAGTCTTTCCTGGAGAGTTGGCAGGACTGAACTCTGGACTTCCCTGCATCCAAAACATGTGTTCTGTCTCAGAACTACAGATCTGATGAAGCAGCATCAAGCGAACGAAACAGCACAACATGGAATTGCACAGCAGACACACCTGCCCTACACAGTGAGGCATTGGTGTCACCAAATGAGAAGGTATTCTATTTTCCCAGAAGCCAACAGGAATGCTGCCTTTGCCTGACATTAGATTCATCATCATGATGTTGTGGACATTGCCTGAAGTGTGCTTGTAGGGGGGACCACCTGGAATACAACCTTGGGTTCCACAATGGAAGAAAGGTGGGATATAAATGTAATAAAATAAAATGTAAACAATGGCTGAATTCGGACAACACAATAAGCAACTTGGGGGGGGAGAAACAATCGTCAGTTGTATTGACTATCGTGTCGTCCAAATGCTGCCATAGTCAACTCAACGCTGATCCTAATCCACACCACAGTTGATTATTTATTACCATGTTGTGTGGGGAGTGCCCCCTAGTTGAACAACTGTAAAGTTGATTATTACCCCACCATTGACTATCGTGTTGTCCGAATTCAGCCATTAACTACAAAATGTGAAGTACTGCACAGAGGGAGAATCAGACAAGCTCCTTTGATTAGAGGGTGTTTTTGAAAGAAAGAAAAAATCAGGCACATGGCCAAGCTAGCAAAATTAATAAATGATACCCACAATGGAATCCATCATGAAGAAATTTTGATATGTATTATGTGGCTCCTTCCTAGGCTTTCTGAACTAAGCAAAATTGATTTGAGCAATACCAAGATGTACTGCTGCAAGGTCTTTGGATAGAACGTTGTTGTGTGCAATTCTTAATGGCTTTTTGTCAATATAGACTTCATTGTGAGCATTTATCCTCTGTATTTTAGTTTATAAATTAGCAATGATTTTTTTATTATTATTATTATTATTTTTTTAAGGTTGATAACTTGACATGTGGTATCAAAATTCAGAAGTGTTCAGACACACCTTATGGGATTTTTTTGTGCTTCCCCCTTTTACAAATCCTTCAGTATTTTGCTACTGCCTTTCCTAATTTACCAGAGCAATCATAAGATAACGAATCCTATTTTTTAAAAAACAACAACAACAGCAACTTACTGTAGGATTCTTCTCCCAATAAGAAAAAAAGAGGCAGGAGTCCAAAATAAGATTCTATGGCTTCCCAGGATGGCCAGGAAGACCCATAAAAGTCTGTAAGGTCCTCTGGGAACAACTTACTACAGTCAGCCAAAACTAGGCTGACAACCGTTACCTAGAGGACCTTCTCTTCTGCCACTCGCAGATGGCGGAATGGTCTGCCGGAAGAGATCCGCCAACTTAACAGTCTTCCAGAATTTAAGAAAGCTATGAAGGCTGATCTCTTCCGGCAGACCTACCAGTCGAATTTTAAGAGTTTTATTGGTATTTTAATAATGTATTAGTTTTTATTCAGTTTTATGTATTTTATATCATTTGCTTTTAATGTTGTTCCCTGCCTCGATCCAGAGGGAGAGGTGGGTAAGAAATAAATAAATAAATATATTTATTACTATTATTATTATTATTATTATTTTGCCAATACATCCACCTTTACTCTAAAGCATACTGCTTTTTCACTGTCATTATTTCCTTTTCTTTCAGCCCTCCCCCTGCCCCCTTCACCCAGCGATGTCCTTGCCTTGCATCTGAACTGAACAACAGGACATTTCCACAACCAAAAATCATTAAGCCATTTTTAAAACATTTTTTTTTGCTCTAGTAATGTTCATGAATCAACTATGCAAGTTAGAACGTACAACGATCTCTTTACATGGCGCTCTCCCACTTCCTGTGGTGTATTAACCATTCACAAGGGACACAATCCACATTTCAAAACGTTTTCCGCATCACTTGTCAAAAGACGCCCTCAGTCTCCAAGGGATCCCAGCGGCTTTGCCTGAACCAACCCTGTTTGCAACATTTTTAGAAACCGTTTTTCTGTTATAGGCAAACTCCAGGGCTGAAGGGCCAGACCATTACCGCCTGGCACGCTGCCCAGCACCTCTGCATACCAAATATTACATTATTCGGTCACCTAACTGGGGCAGCCAAACATCGAAGCGAGATTGGAACTGGTTTATAGAAGGGAGTCAAGGGAAGGCAAATGGAGTGTTAAGTAGGTACAGACGGAAGTAGCGTACAGGAGAATTCCTTTCTACAGCACCTGTCCCGAGTGGGTGCCCAACGTCTATGGAGCCAGAAACCCGTATCCAGCTAAAAGCAATACCTCTGATTGTGGAAGATCCTTTGCTGGAGATCGCCGAGGGATTCAGCACAAAGCTTCCAGTCACACACCGTGAGGAAATGGCAGACTCTTCTGACCAGCCAGCCTCTGTACCTTGGATAGAGAGAGAATGTTAGATGGGTAAATACTGCTGGTATTAACATTCAAAGCCCTAAATGTCTTGGGGCCAGGTTATCTGAAGGAACGCCTCCTCCCATATGTACCTGCCCGGACCCTAAGATCATCCTCGGGGGTCCTTCTCCGTGAGCCCCTGCCAAAGGAAGTGAGGCAGGTGGCCACCAGAAGGAGGGCCTTCTCTGCTCTGGGACCCCGGCTGTGGAATGAGCTCCCCAGAGAGGTTCGCCTGGCACCTACATTAGACTCTTTTAGACGCCAGGCGAAGACCTTTTTATTTTCACAGTGTTTTAACAGTTTTTCACTTTGATTTTTAACCTTGCTGTTTAAATTTGCATTTTAAATTGGTATTAATTTTTGCATGGCTGCTTAGTTTTATCCTGCTTGTGCTCTTATATTGTATTTTTATACTGTCGTTGTTTGATATTTTGAATGGTTTTGAATGGTTTTAATTTTTGTAAACCGCCCAGAGAGCTTCGACTATGGGGCGGTATAGAAATGCAATAAATAAAATAAATAATAATAGTGGAACCTTTGCATTTGAGGTATTCCGAAGAGTTCTCTCTATCACAAGCTGAAAACGAGGGGTAGGGGAGCAGCTGCCCAGAATATAGCAGTGGGACCCCCACGGTGCGAAACCAGGATTGATCGTTATAGGGACGAGCCTGAATCAATCCAAGCAAAGCCTCAAGCTCACATGCTTCCCCTCCCCTCTGCTCCTCCCGTGCAGCCAGAAGGATTCTTGCCGAATTTAGTTCCACTTTGCCCAATTCCTAGCTTGTCAACAAACCATCATTCAGATTAATCACAGTTTGTTGAGGTTCCGATTTCACAACAAGCTCTGCTCAATGTAAACTCCTGCACATGGAATCATAGGATAGTTAAGTTGGAAGGGGCCTATAAGGCCATAGAGCCCAACCCCCTGCCAATGTAGGAATCCACATTAAAGTATATCCGACAGATGGCTGTCCAGCTGCCTCTTGAAGGCCTCTAGTGTGGGAGAGCCCACCACCTCCCTAGGTCATTGGTTCTACTGTCGTACCGCTCTAACAGTCAGTTACAGTCAGGCTTCCTATAACTTGAGCTCATTATTCCACGTCCTGCACTCTGAGATAATCGAGAAGAGATCCTGGCCCTCCTCTGTGTGACAACCTTTCAAGTCTTTGAAGAGTGCCATCATGTCTCCCCTCCATCTTCTCTTCTCCAGGCTAAACATGCCCAGTTCTTTCAGTCTCTCCTCATAGGGCTTTGTTTCCAGACTGCATTTGCTTTTTTTTTTGCAGCCACATCACACTGTTCGCTCATGTTCAGCTTGTGACCTACAACAATTCCAAGATCCTTCTCACTTGTAGTATTGCTGAGCCAAGTATCCCCCAACTTGTAACTGTGTAATTGGTTTCTTTTTCCTAGGTGTAGAACTTGGCATTTATCCCTATTAAATTCCATTCTGTCGTTTTCAGCCCAGCGTTCCAGTCTATCAAGATCACTTTGAAGTTTGTTTCTGTCTTCCATGGTATTAGCTTTCCCACCCAATTTTGTGTCATCTGCAAATCTGATAAGCATTGCCTGCACCTCCTTGTCCAAATCATTAATAAAAATGTTGAAGAGCAATGGACCCAGGACTAAGCCCTGCGATACCCCACTCGTTACCTCCCCCAAGTTGAGAAGGTACCATTGATAAGCACTCTTTGAGTCCGATTCTGTAGCAAACCATAGATCCACCTAATAGTTGTTCCATCCAGCCCACTTTTAGCTAGTTTGCTATATCAGACTATCGTGGGGCACTGTGTCAAAAGCTTTGCTGAAGTCAAGATATATTACGTCCACAGCATTTCCACAGTCCACGAGGGAGGTTACCCAATCAAAAAATGACATCAGATAAGTCTGGCAGGGTTTGTTCTTGACAAATCCATGTTGGTTTCTAGTAATCACTGCATTGTTTTCAAGGTGTTTACAGACTGACTTCTGTATAACTTGCTCCAAGATTTTCCCAGGGATTGATGTCAGACTGACAGGTCTGTAGTTCCCAGGTTCCTCCTTTTTTGCCCATTTTGAAGATGGGGACAACGTCAGCCCTCCTCCAGTCGTCCGGCACTTCATCCATCTCCCGTGATTTTGCAAAGATAATTAATAGTGGTTCTGACAGTTTTTCTGCCAGTTTCTTTATTACTCTAGGATGCAGTTCATTGGGCCCTGGAGATTGAACTCATTCAAAGTAATTAGGTGCTCCTTGACCATTTCTTTATCAATCTCAAGCTACAATCCTGCCCCTTCACATTTGCCAGGGAAGTCATAGATCCTCTTTCAGGAGAAAACGGAGCCAAAGTAGGGATTGAACACTTCTGCCTTTTTTGGGCATCTGTTATCATTCTGCCATCCTCACTGAGTCGTTGAGACACCATTTCTTTCCTCTGTCTTTTACTATGCACATGCCTGAAGAAAGCCTTTTTGTTGTGGCCTTTAGCATCCCTTGCTAGCCTCAGCTCAATCTCAGCTTTAGCCTTCCTGATGCCATTCCGGCACTAGTGTGCTACCTGTTTGTACCCTTCTTTTGTAGCCTGGCCTTCCTTCCACTTCCTATATGTATCCTTTTTTGTTTTCAGGTCATCTCTAAGCTTTTTGTGAAGCCACATTGGTTTCTCCTGTTGCTTTCTACCTTTTTTTCTTGTTGGAATTGTTTGCAATTGTGCCTTTAAACACTCCTTTTTTAGAAACTCCCACCTATCTCGGCCTCCTTTTCTCATTTGGGTCTCTTGCCACAGGACCTTACTTATCATAGTTCTGAGTTTATTAAAACCAGCTTTCCTGAAATCCAGAGTAAGCGTATGGCTACATTCAGCTTTTGCTTTCTTTAAAATCAAGAACTCAAGTATGACGTGGTCACTTTCCCCCAGAGTTCCCATAATTGCCACTTTATCCACTAAGTCCTCTCTATTGGTCAGAATCAAGTCAAGGATAGCTGATCCTCTAGTTCCTTCCCCCACTTTCAGTAGGAGCAAGTTATCAGCCACACATGTCAGGAATTTCTTGGAGGGGCCACTTTTGGGTGAATTTGTCTCTCAACAGATATTGGGGTAACTGAAGTCCTCTGTTACTACTACATCGCACCTCCTTGAAACACTGGCAATTTGCTTTTCAAAAGTTTCATCCTTGTGTTCTCCTTGATTGGGTGGTCAGTAGTAGACTCTGAATTCCTTTTGTTTCTTGCCCCTTTCGCTGTGTGTCTAAGGCTTTCTACAGCTCATCCTCATAACATGAAATTATGGTTGAACATCGCATATTACTAACAAGACAAATGGGATTATTACTCTTATTGCATTTATATCCCGGCTTTTTTCCTCCAAGGAACCCAAGGCGGCATACATAATCCTCCTCTTCATTTTATCCTCACAACAACCCGGTGAGGTAGGTTGGGCTGAGAGTCTGTGATTGGTCCAAAGTCACCCAGTGGGTTTCCATGGCCAAGTGGGAACTAGAACCCGGATCTTCCGACTCCCAGTCCGATACTCTAGCCACTACACTACACTGGCTCTCTGGATGGAACTGGATCTAGTCGTGTATAGAATGGAACCATTGAAACCTTGGTCTTTTGTATCCAAGTGCCATATTTTGCTCCAATAACAATAAAATATAGTTTGCCAACTTTGACTGTCAAGAGCTAAACATAATATCCATTATTAGGAAAACACACCTGCATTTAGCTTTAAAATGCATGATGTGTTTAAGTAACAGTGTTTTCCTTTAGCACAGAATTCAAGTTTCCTTTCTTTACAGTTTTGCTAGCCCTGAAAAAGTCTGATACAATAAGGACAGAACGTTCCCCACTCAGCCTTCCCCAACCTAGTGCCTTCCAGATGAGCTGGACTAAAACTCATCCGGTTGCCCACCCAACAGACAAACCGGCATGTTAGTTAGGGATTATGGGAATTGTAGTCCAATATATCTGGAGGTCGCCAGGTTGGGGAAGACTGGTCCAGGCTGCGAAGCAATTGATTCCTCTGCTGGCTCCCTCTCGTTAAAACAAAATAAAACCTATGAATCTTTGCTTTGGCTGTGATATCAATCAAATACTTTCCCTCCTCCCTGCTGTTAACAACACTTAGCACTTCAGGGATTTCAGTTTTCAAAGAACTTCACGAACTACAATTAAAGTAATTAGGAATCAGGCTAATGAGAATAAAGTCTTTAATCCACACACAACTCCTATGAGGTAGAAAGCTTTGTTATCTACATTTTAATTTGGAAGAGGTGGGGGCGGGAAGGGGGGGTGGAGGTAAAGGGTTAGGGAAATCAAGACACTCACATGGCAAATGACTCCCCCAAATGCAGCACTCTTCAAAGGGCTGACCCAAGACATTTTGGTATCAAACAGCAGCCCCCTCCTGATTAACATGGGGCACAATCTACCGGGAAATTCTCCTGCACAAGCCCTACAATTCATTTAAAAGGCAACTGCAGGAAGATCTCCCAATGGGTTGTACTGCATAGCATAGACTTATCGCCCTGATTTAGTGCTCTTAGCAATACCCACCATGTGCAATGGTAGGGACCTCCTTCACTGCACAGAGCCCTGTGCCCAGGATGTTCAGCCCACAATTTTCATTCTTCCTCAAGTTTTCTTCCGGAAACTTCAACTGGTACAAAACATGTTGAGGAATTGGAAGCAAAAGGGCCAAACGCAGCTAACGTTTGTGTTAGAGCTGGGTTCAATAAGAGTCTTTTGTTCAAGGAATACTCACACGCCAACTTCTTGTATATATATAGAGTTGCTTTACTAGTGATCTAATCTATTTACAGCACAACAGTTTTCTAATCATTTACACAATCTTTCTCTTGTACAAAATCATCTAGTCCGACTGTTTCCAAACGTCTCTCCGAAATCTCTCACACAGTCTTTCTAATTAGACTCACTTTTATACTTTTACATACCAGCCACACTCTGCACAATCCTGCCTTATCTCATGCTGGTACTCAAGCAATAATCGGTCTGGCCTCCAGGCTACTCTCTCAGCATATTGCTTGCAGCTGGCTTGTCCTTCGGACCTAGATTAATAACTTTCCTTTAATCTACTTTGTATCTAGAATTTTCTCTCCAACAAAACAGGGCAGCCAGACTGTTAACAGGGACTGTCCAATGAGACCACATTACGCCAGTCCTTTTCCAGCTTCACTGGCTGCCGGTCCAGGTCTGATTCAAAGTGCTAATATTAACATTCAAAGCCCTAAACGGCTTGGGGCCAGGTTATCTGAAGGAACGCCTCCTCTCATATGTGCCTGCCCGGACCCTAAGACCATCCTTGGGGGCCTTCTCCGTGAGCCCCTGCCAAAGGAAGTGAGGCAAGTGGCTACCAGAGGAGGGCCTTCTCTGCTGTGGCACCCCGGCTAGGGAACGAGCTCGCCAGAGAGGTTCGCCTGGCACCTACATTATACTCTTTGAGATGCCAGGTGAAGACCTTTTTATCCGTAGGGAGAGGCGGGTTATAAATAATAATAATAATAATAATAATAATAATTATCATTATTATTATTTTCTCCGTATTTAACAGTCTATTAGTCTAACTTTGCTGTTTTAAATTTGTATTTTAAATCTGCACCACTGCTTGGTTTTATCCTGCTTGTGTTCTTATAGGCTATGTTTTTATACTGTTGTTGTTTTATATTTTGAACAATTGTTATGGTTTAAATTTTTGTAAACTGCCCAGAGAGCGGTATAGAAATGCAATGAATAAAATAAATAAATACCCACTACTTGTGTGATAAGATATATCGCTTACGTTGCTGCAGCTGCGTTGCACAATGATCATGAAGAAATGGTTCCACCAAATAAAGGTTTGTTCCACTTCGTTCACCTGTTTTGTATAGATCGAATCATGTGTAGCTGTTGATCTATGAATTGCCATTTTAACCACCAAAAATGTCTGTTTTAGCACCCATAGCGTAGCTTTTCACTCAGAAGGCACAATGCCATCCCAAAATGAAATTGTTTTAAATGTTAGCTGTGTTTTTTTGCTGTTTTATGGTTTTAAATTTTGTATATTGATTTTTAATGTTCAGTCTTTTAATCTTTGTTAACCGCCCAGAGCGCTTCGGCTATGGGGCAGTATATAAATGTAATAAAATAATAATAACGTGTCAGGAGGGTGTCACTAAGCTTGGGAGCATCAAGGAAAGAAGTTAAGTTTACACAATGTGGACAGTGGTGCAACCAGGGCTGGAACTTGAGGCCCACAGCCCGGAGGTGGGGGCAAATGATCATCCAGAGAGCAGCAAATTATCACCCGGGCTGGCATATGGGACTCATCTGGGCTGATGCTATAAAGTAATTTTGTCCTGATTTTTAAAAGCATTTTTTAGGTAAAGGGCAGCTGGCTGTCTCCTGTCTATAAAATATATTCTCCTTTTCCACAACAAAATAGTGCTTATTCCCAATTAAATGTGTTTAGCATCAGGACAGCAGGAGTAAACTCCCTGTTATTACTGTAATTGTGTGCTATGATTGAAATGAGGGTAAAATGTGGAACTCAGTTTTTTGCTGGTGTTTGCTGCTTTTAGAATAGCTGCTGCTGTTTGTAATATCACATCGGTTTTTATTATGTGTTTTATGGTTGTATGCTGCCTTGGGAGGACTCCTGCCTAGGAATATTTTAAATAAATAAAATAAAAACTACACTGAGCATGTGTAGTTTTTTTTCCTCTCTCTCTCTCTCTCTTTTTTAGAAGGTTGACAAATGGGATTTTGTGGGGTGGCAGGTGGCTCTAAGATATGTTTGTTGTGTACTTCACAACTGAAGTAATATACATGGTTGACTGAAACAGGGAGGGGCATAAGATCTTTAAAATTACCTAGCTATGTGGAATTTCTACAATTGTGGTAATAATAATAATAATAATAATAATAATTTATTTCTTACCCGCCTCTCCCTCTGGATCGAAGCGGGGAACAACAACAAATACATAAAACTGATTAAAAATATATAAAACCAATACATTATTATTAACATCACAATGAAACATCTTAAAATTCCATTAGGTAGGCCTGCCAGAAGACATCAGTCTTTATGGCTTTCTTAAAGTCAGAGAGACTGTTAAGTTGACGAATCTCTCCCGGCAGGCCATTCCACAGTCTGGGAGCGGCAGAAGAGAAGGTCCCCTCTGGGTAATGGTTGTCAGCCTAGTTTTGGCTGACTGGAGTAAGTTCTTCCCAGAGGACTTGAGTGTGCAGGGCGGAATGTACAGGGGAAGTTGATCCAGCAGGTAGCCTGGACCCAAACCATGTAGGGCTTTAAAGGTAATGACCAACACTTTGTACATCGCCCGGAAACTAATTGGCAGCTTAGGGATTTTTGGGTGTTCCTGATACGCAGCTCAGTATACCTGCACTGCATCATCACCAGAACTATATGAAGACCGCAGCAGCAGAATATGGCATCCTCAAAGCATCATGGGATTAGCATATCAGGAACTTTGGACAGCGAAAGCAGAGCCCAGGTGTCCTTGCAAGGGCGGTGCTTAAGCGTCCATCCTCATGTCACGTTTCCATGCAGTCCTCAGTTTACCTTGTGTTTTCTTCTGTTATCTTGATTACATTGCAATATCCCAAAGAGGTAAGGTGTTTGTGAAAGAAGGATTCCTGAAAAAGGATAAGATTCAAATTCAGCATTTTTCCCCTTACTTTCTCACCATGATTTAGCAACGTTCTCTCCCAGCTAGAAGATGGCAGCACAAAACCTCTAAAAGACTCAAGGATAAGGTGACCAGATAAAATCCAGGTCAGGGCTCATGTAACTTTAACAGCTGTAGAGAAAAGGGAATTTCAGCCAGTGTCATTTGTATGCCATTAGTTCCTGGTTAAATTCCCTCTGCATCACAACAGTTAAAGTTGCAGGGGCCCTGCCTTCTTTTGTACATGGTCACTCTAGTATAGTGCCTGCACCTTTAACAGTTGTGATGAAGAGGGGATTTCACCAGGAACTAACTGCATACAAATGACACTGGCTGAAATTCCCTTTTCTCTACAACTGTTAAAGTTACATGAGCCCTGACCTGGATTTTATCTGGTCAGCCTACTCAAGGACCGGGTTTGCACAATGAAAATAAGCCAGGGTTATTATATGGTAGGGTTATTGGAGAATTGTGTCCCCTTCCAAGAGGCCATGGATTCAGACAAGATAAGTCATGCCTGAGCGGTGATTACTCAAATTGTGCCTGGCACACGCTGCAATTCTAAGCTATCGTCTGTCACGGCATGTATGGTAAAGAATCCTATGTGTCAATTAGGCTCTGTGTCAAGGAGTATGTCTTTTCGTCTTTCCTAAACTGCCTGCCAACTTCATGAGATGACCCTGAATTGCTGGTATTACGCGAGAGAACAAAAACGCCTCTTTCTTCACTTTCCTCCACATTGCTCATACGTTTATAAATTACATCATGTCCTATCCCTGCTGCCTTAGTTGCCTCTCTCTCTCTTTTTCCTTACAGTGAAGGTGCTCCAACCTTTTGATCAATCAAGCTGCACTTTTCTCTATCTTTCCAAAGTGGGGTAACCAGAACCAAAAAAAGCGGGGAGAGAAAGAGGTCCTCGGAATGCTGAGATACTTTATTAATTCACGCCCAACGCGTTTCGGCCTATGTAGTTTTTTTAAAAGGCCTTCTTCAGGGGGTTGGTAAGCGAAGTCTGCAGAAACGTGTTGGGCGTGAATTCATAAAGTATCTCAGGATTCTGAGAACCTGTTTCTCTCCCCCCTTTTTTTGACCTAAGTGCAAGCTCTCCTCATTTTGGTTTTTCGTTTTCTAATGTGGTGATGCCATAAACTTATAGAACGCCATTGCACCTATTGCTGTTTTATTTATTTTCAGTCTCTTTCACTCACCAACATGTTAGGTCACAGCTGGGCAGTGTGAGTACTTACAGACCGGAATTAAAAGCTTAGGTTAGTTGCTTCTTTGGGTGAATATGGAAGATTTGCAAAGCAATAACATCACAGATGGACAGACTGGAGCCCTTTATTTAGCTACAGAGAAGCTGGAATTTGGACAGAAGTAGGAGCCAAATTCATGGACTTTTTATTGCTATTCCTTGTTTACAGCTTATCTGCTTGTATGATTTGGAGAGACCTCAAGTCATTCTTTCCCCCAAAGCGGTACAGAACTGCTCATGATATTATTGGAGAAAAAGCAAACTGAGGCCTCAGACTCATTGGAAAAGAGAGCGTGAAAGCCTCCTTCAAGCAAGGCAAATAAGGATAGAGATCTGAAGGCCCGGGGGGGGGGGGGAATGGAAAATTTCAGGAAAGAAACTTTTTTCCCATTATTTTTCCCTGATGGACCATTTTTGTCTTTTTTCTGAAAAATTGGGAGGGGGGGGGAAATGAACAGTTTTCTTTTAGAATTCAAGACAAAGTATTTATATATTGTTACCCAGCCTTTAACTCCTCCCCCCCAAATGATTTCTAAAGACCATGTACTAAGAACACTTTTATGGAAAGACTAGAGATGTAAAATGTCTGGAAATAATGAAGCCATGGGGGGAAATGTATTTTTTATCCTCTCTGTAAGATTCCCAGCATAGTTATTTCTTTCATTCCTTATTACAATTATCAATCTAAAGTATATTTTACTGATAGGCATTTATGCTCAGTTTCCCAACATGTGAGTGGAGTCACCATTGTGCATTCTTGACAGTAAATGTGCATTCTTGACAGTCTAGCTTTTGTTCTACAGAGTCCTCTGTTTTTGATGCTGCAGCAGACAGACATTTAATGTAGTTCTAATCTATACAGACAATAATTACACATTTACCAACTTAGTTTACTCTCCTCGGCCTGTTCTCACCAATTCCTTACCCAACTCTTTGGTGTGCACTTTTGGCAACAGCGTCCTACAAATGGCCGGTATTTGCCCAAAAAGGGTGTGACAATTTCCAGCTTGAATCCCAGGTCCATGGGACAGGTTTTCATCTAAGGAAGAAACAAGCCTCTTTAATTATTCATCCGGGTAAAAATTAGGCTCAGTTTTCCAAACATTAGGCAGAGTGTATTTCCCTTAAACATAGTCTTAGGCAGAAATCAATCGTACTAAATCCCAGCAGTCAAGATTTTCATATCCATTTTATTTATTTATTTATTATTTTGTTACATTTGTATACCTCCCCATAGCCGAAGCTCTCTGGGCAGTTTACATAAGATTAAAACACTTAAAAACAATATACAAAAATTAAAACTGCAAAAACATACAGTATACACATACGTTTAAAACCGCTATAATAACTTTAAAAAGCTATAAGCCTAAGAACAAAACAAACCCAGGTTCATAAGATATTGTTAATGCCTGAGTGAAAAGTCTTGACCTGGCGCCGAAAAGATAACAATGTTGGTGCCAGGCGGGCCTCATCAGGGTGATCATTCCACAATTGGGGGGCCACCACAAAGAAGGCCCTCTCCCTTGTTCCCGACCTCCGAGCTTCCCTCGGAGTAGGCACGCGGAGGAGGACCTCAGATGTTGAACGTGGTGTTCCGGTAGGTTCATGTTGGGAAAGGCGTTCCATCAGGTATTGTGGTCCCAAGCCGTGTAAGACTTCATAGGTTAAAACCAGCACCTTGAATTGGGCTTGGAAACATACAGGCAGCCAATGCAAGCGGGCCAGAGTAGGTCTTATATGCTCGAACCTTCTGGTCCCAGTTATCGATCTGGCCGCTGCATTTTGCACAAGCTGCATTTTCCGAACTGTCTTCCAAGGCAGCCCCACATAGAGTGCATTGCAGTAATCTAATCTGGAGGTTACCAGAGCATGGACAACTGAAGCCAGGTCATCCCTGTCCAGATAGGGGCATAGCTGGGCCACCAACTGAAGTTGGTAGAAGGCACCCCGTGCTACTGAGGCCACCTGAGCCTCAAGTGACAGAGATGGTTCTAGGAGAACCCCCAAGCTACGAACCTGCTCTTTCGGGGGGAGTGCAACCCCATCCAGAACAGTGAACACCCTCCATCCGGTCAGCAGAACCACCCACTAACAGCATCTCAGTCTTGTCTGGATTGAGTTTCAGTTTATTAGCCCTCAACCAGTCACACTCCCCCTGTCTTTCTCCCGACATAGGTCATCATACAGGGCGACCAAGGCTGTTTCCGTACCAAAGCCAGGCCTGAAACCCGACTGAAATGGATCCAGATAATCAGTCTCATCCAAGAGTGCCTGGAGCTGGCTCGCAACCACCCGCTCAAGGACCTTGCCCAGAAGTGGAACATTTGCTACTGGCCTGTAGTTAATATTTTCAGAGTCCAAGGAAGATTTCTTCAGGAGTGGTCTCACTGCCGCCTCTTTCAGGAGGCCTGGGACCACTCCCTCTTGCAAAGAGGCATTAATCACTTCCCTGGCCCAGCCGGCTGTTCCATCCCTGCTAGCTTTTATTAGCCAAGAGGGGCAAGGATCCAATATGGAAGTGGTTGCATGAACCTGTCCAAGCAGTACCCTTTATATGTGCTCTTTATCCTGCCACAGAAGTAAACTGAAAGGTGTTGCCAACCTACCCACCCTCACAAATATCCATATCACAGGAAGGTTTGCAGGACAAGGCTCTCTCAAGCTCTTTGCCTGGAAAAAAAAAATACAGCTCATTCTAGGCAGACGCTTAACAGCAAGGCTGCTTTAACCAGCTCTACAACTCACAGAACAAGAGATCAGAAATCTTTGGTTCAGCCCAAAGAACCACATACATTTCTCTGGTGCTGTAACATGCCCTCACTCTGAATGGTGTATCCAGGTAAGTTTCAATAAACCAGAGCTATGGCTTAAGTAGAGGCCTGGTGGCAAGATGCAAGTTCTCTTCTGTGTTCCTGGGTTTACACAAGACAGAAGACAGAATCATGCGATTAAATCATGCAAAACTCTGAGAACTTGCAGATAAAAGAAGCTAACTAGAACAAGAGCTCCTAGAATTCCTATGGGACCAGGAAAGGACTTAAAAACAAAGCACCCAACAGAGGCATAAAGAAAGGAGGAAACTGTGAAAGGGAGTTGATCCAAGATATGAAGGGCCAATCAGATCACAGTTCACCAGACTAGAAAATTAGAGGAAGACTGTGATATACCTGGGAAATCACAAAGCAGGTGTCTCAAAACAAGTTAACACTTTCCCCTAGGCACGCTGGGAGCTCTTAACCCTGGGCATCATAGCCACGCTGGGATCATATTTATATGGTGTTGTTATCAATTTTGAGAACTTATTTCCAAGACTACTTTTGCAATAGATGTATTCACCAAGGGTGGCCCAATCTCAGACTTCTCTGGAAAACCAGTGTTTCAAAATTGGAAAGCAGGAATGTACTCAGGATCTCAACGTAATTGCATTAAGCAATCTTGAATATGTATTATTACTTCAGAATAAGAAAAGCATTTTGCAGGATCTGGCCAAGGCACACCTATACCAGCATTCTTTGCAAGAATCCCAGCAATAGGAGATTCATCAGAAATGGACCAATGGTCCGTTGATGAATCAGCTTTATCCCAGCCTTGGAAATAGAAAGAAAAACGTTACCATCCCAACCACCCTCATAATTCTTTTTTTCTTTCTTCCTTCAGCCTACTCCTAGTTTACATTTGTTGAGCAAATCTATAGGAGAACTGCGTAGGCCAAGTAACCATATGGCAGAACTAGAAAACATGGGGGTGCCCTTTTATTCATAACAGCTGCGGACAACTACTTGTAGTGCTGCCTACACACCATTAGTATTCCCCACACTAACCCACCAAGCGAGCAAGCAAGAAATGAAAATATATTGGTTTTAATCCCCTGTATTTACTACACCCTCAGCCCTACAGGCAAGGGAAGGCCAAGTTAGTCAAAGAAGAGGGCCTGGCCTTTCACCACCCCACCGATCATTTATATGGCAACCACAGCAAGAGGAAAACTCCTCTCACAACTTGAGGCATTTGAAAGTGAAAGGCTTAACGCCTTGCCAGAGAAATCAATTGTTCCAGGGGTTGGTATCCAGCACTAAGAGGAAAAAGAGGAGAGGAAAGTGAAAGAAACAACCCATCAGCCAATGCGGCCAAAGCCCTCAGGGGGAGAAAACAAAATATTCTCTTTGTAAGACAGCTCCAATATCATTACAATTGGCTTTTCCCTCCCACATCCTCCTCCAGCTCAGAGGCAAGCCAGTCCCTTAACAGGAAACAGCAACTCAAGCTGAGGACCCCAAGAATATACTCAAGGGTCACAAAATCATAGAACTGTAGAGTTGGAAGGGGCCTATAAGGCCATCGAGTCCAACCCCCTGCTCAATGCAGGGCCTCCCACACCCTTCCCACCTGCTATTTTGCATAGCCAGAAGCTGCAGCTAGTGCAGAATGCAGCAGCTAGGATGCTCACAGGGACACCTAGCTCTGCTCATATAAAACCAGTGCTAAAAGAACTGCACTGGCTGCCTGTTAGCTACCGAGCCACATCCAAGGCTAGGTTATAATCCTATAAAGCCCTAAACAACTTTGGACCAGCATACCTAGCAGACCGTCTTCCCTTATCTACATCCCAATGATAAGGCTGCCGGCCATACCAAAATGAACGGAATGCCGCCACGAAGAACCTCGGCAGCAGGGCCTTCTGTGTAGCGGCACCCACCCTCTGGAAAACCCTCCCTCGTGCAGTTTGGGAGGTGGAAAATGTAACATCCTTTCAATGCCTTCTGAACATGTATCTTTTCACATAGGCTTTCCCTGGACTCTAACTTATTTGATTTTATATAGCCTTTTAAAAATATTTTTAACTTTTAATTTATTCGGATATTTGTTTTATTTTATGGTTTTAATTGCACACGGCCCACACAGCCTCGGCTATCGGGCAGTGTAAATGTGTAATAAATAAATAAAACTAGCAACATGGATTGTGATCTCAGTGCTTTCTAATGCAAAATTGCTAACGCAGTTAACTAATCTCATGTTATCACCTCTTTCTACCTAAAAAGTGGAACTGAAATTTCTCGTCAAACTCAACTGAGCTGTGAACATGACTACTCATAAGCTGTTCACTTGTAAGCATACAGCCAACTCGTGGAAAAGGAAGTGGTACCACATTTACTACCTCGGCCCTCAAAATCCTTACACACCTTGCCTGGCGCCAACACTGGGTCAAAACTTTTCTTTTCTCCCAGGCATTTTAACAGCTGAAGTTGAGGTTTTTAACTGAATTTTTGGCCAAGTTTAAAAATGTTTTAAATATTAGTTGCTTTATGTTTTATGGTTTTAAATTTTGTATTATTGACTTTTTAATGTTCAATCTTTTAATTTTTGTAAACCGCCCAGAGAGCTTCGGCTATGGGGCAGTATAGAAATGTGATAAATAATAATAATAATAATTCTGTGCAAGGTCTAACAGGGGACCCTACACATGTATTGCCTAGGCTATCAAGTTCCCAAATTTGTGGAAAGCCTACACACGCAATTTTGTGGAAAGCCTACACACATGGTCTCTCCTTTTAGATGCAGCACCATTAGGGGCAGGGGCAGAGGATATAACCCTACACACGCACTTGTTGAATACCTGGGTGGGTGAAACTGGTTAACAGAGTTGCTCTAAAGCAGCCATCCCTAACTGTGCGCTCTTCAGATGTGTTGGGCAACTCCAACAATTCCCAGCCAGCATGGCCACTGTAGGAATTGAAGTCCCACACATCTAGAGGGTGCAAAGTTTAGGGAAGGCTACTCTACTTTCAAAAACTCTTTGCTGTTTATATTTTTGTCTATTTAACTCCGTTCTACCATAGCCTCAAAAAATTAAAAGTCAATCGAGCTGAAATTCAAATGTCTCCTTCCGCTCTTCTTGGGGAGAGGCGGGGATCACAATCATTCTCCTCCTGAACCGATCTCTGAAGGGACAGCATAGAGGATGCGGTGCAGAATGCAAGCCACTCCTCTCATTACCATCCTGTTCATCTCACTTGTTAAGGATTCCAGCTTTGTCCAAAGCTTTTCTTCCCACTCCAGTGGCTGCTTCTAAAAAAAAATCTATATCGTTTGGAATATTTAAGACTCTGGGGTTTTAAAACTTCGCATCTGGTGCCTTTTAACAACATTTCAGAGGCCTCTTTCTTTGAACGAAGAGCCATCCCTGTTCAAACGGGTGTTACCTTCCCACTAAAATTAACAATGCCAAAGGGAACCAATTACAATAAGATTTATATGTCATTATAGAGATGAGTGGCATCTTCCAGACACAAAACCGGAAAGCACAATCCAGCCAAGATTGAGCACGCTTTAATGACAGGGGACACTTAATCATCGGCTTATTTTACTCATATTGACATCGATGGAGCTCAAAGGTGACCGCTTGGACTGGATCATACCCATACATATGGGCACTTTCCCCACATTTGTATATTCCATATCAAACAATAAGACGACACTTAAAAGTGATCACCACCACAGTCGTTAGCCATTTTATATAGACTTTTTAGTGGTCCGATTCTGTTCACATATATCATTATTGTAATCCTTCTAAGAGCACTGCATTGTAGGCCAGCATTATTATCCTCATATTGCAAGCGGGAGTCTAAAGATGAGAGACAGAGCAACCGGCCCAAGGCCACCCAGCCAGCTCACAGCTGGAGATGATTGGATTTCTTGCTCCAACTTTACGCTACACCAGCTCTCTAAAATACTGTGCATGTTCCCACCCTGGGTAGGTAAAAAAGACCAGGTTGCAAATGTTGGAAAATCCCCTTCTCCACCTGAGACTCTGGAAAGCTGCTGCCATTTAGAGCGGACAATACTGACTATGGATCACAAATGGGGAATATTTGGTCCGTCAGAAGTTGTTAAACTGAAACTCACTTCAGCCCTAGCCAGCAGAGACAACAGTCAGGGATGATGGAAACTGCAGTCCAACATCTGGAAGGCCACACGTTCTTCTTGTAGATGGACCAGTGGTCCAATTCAGTGTACGGTAGCTTTAAAGCAGTGACTTTAGCTAGGGTGACCATGTGGAAAGGAGGACGGGGCTCCTGTATCTTTAACAGTTGCACAGAAAAGGGAATTTCAGCAGGTGTCATTTGTGCGCATGCAGCACCTGGTGAAATTCCCGCCTCATTACAACAGTTGAAGCTACAGGAGCCCTGCCCTCTTTTGTATCTGATCAAGAAGGCAGGGCTCCTGCAGCTTTAACTGTTGTGATAAAGAGAGGATTTCACCAGGTGCTGCAAGCATACAAACTAAACAAACAAGACACAGTGGTTGACAATATTATACAAGAACACAGGTGAATACACTCAACCACCTGAATAAACAATAGGACCAGCAATACTATGTTTAACAATATTTATATTTATGTATTAGTGCAGTTTATACCTAGGGTGAGCAGATAAAATCCAGGTCAGGGCTCATGTAGCTTTAACAGTTGTAGAGAAAAGGGAATTTCAGCCAGTGTCATTTGTATGCAATTAGTTCGTGGTGAAATTCCCTCTTCATCACAACTGTTAAAGGTGCAGGGGCCCTGCCTTCTTTTGTATATGGTTGCTCTAGTATAGTGCATGCACCTTTAACTGTTGTGATGAAGAGGTAATATCACCAGGAACTAATTACATACAAATGACACTGGCTGAAATTCCCTTTTCTCTACAACTGTTAAAGTTACATGAGCCCTGACCTGGATTTTATCTGATCAGCCTATTAATACCCACTTCAAATATTTCAAGCACATTATATCATGAATCAATTTCCCCCCCACAATTCATGCTTCAGAATGCCACACAAAATTAACGAACTCCACAATTAAAACACCATCGTATACTAGTCACAAATACAGTACACAAATATTTTTTTCAATAATATAAAAATGAATCTGTAATATTTTCTTCCATTTGTGTATAATTCTTTCCAAGTTCTATCAGCAAACTATTTACAAATATTTTTTCAATAATATAACAATGAATCTGTAAAGTTTTCTTCCATCTTTCCAAGTTCTATCAGCAAACTATTTAACAGAAATCTGGTATCATACATCTGTTTCGCTATGCTGCTTCAGAAATTGCTTAATCCAGGGCCTCGTATGTGGAGATAAAGCCTCCACCTGAAAACATTTGAAAGTTCATTTCCAAACTCCTGGCCCATACAAACAACACCTGCTGAAATTTCCTTTTCTATGCAACTGTTAAAGATACAGGAGGCCTGATCTCCTTCCCATATGGTCACCCTACTTTAGCCCAGTGTTTTGCATGAAGTAAGTCCCAAGTTCAGTCTCTGGCATTACCAATTAAAAGGATTAGGAAGCAGGTGAAGGGAAAGACTCCGGTTCGCAGAATATCTGCACATCAGGATAATTTTTTAAATCTTTATAAACTCAGGAAAAAAATATTAACAAGACCCGAGTTAGAAAGATCATGAGAACCAGTGTGGTGAAGGGGTGAGAGCTACAGTGAGATTTTGGAGATGCAAGTTCTCGTCCCCATTTGGACATGAAACTCACTGGGTGACTTTGGGCCAGTCTCTGACTCTCAACATAACCTACCTCACAGGGTTGTTGTGAGGATAAAAGGGCGAAGGGGAGGACCATGTACGTTGCCTTGGGTTTCTTGCAAGGGGGGGGGGGAAGCAGAAACTAAATCTAATAATAAAATTATTATTATTATTATTATTATTATTATTATTATAATATAGCACCATCAATGTACATGGTGCTGTACACAGTAAAACAATAAAGCAGCAACGCCCTGACACATAGGCTTACATTCTGTTAAAATCCCAATAAAACAGTAAAAGGAAGGGAATGCACCAAACAGGCACAGGGGGCAATAAAACAAGCAGTATAAAAGTAAGATCAAAAAATCATGTTCTAAAAGCTTAAGAAAAAAAGAAAAGTTTTCAATTGAGCTTTAAAAACTCGCACTGAACTCTTGTCTCTGCTACTTACTACCTTTTGTTTTCGGAGGGACACACTACTGTCCGAACTCAGCTACACTAAAATCCTGGATTTCTCAATTATATATAGCTACAACTATTTCCTAAGAGCAGAAAAGATTTCACAGACTCAGGAAGGTTAATGCAACCTTTGCTGCGACTTCTTTCATTCGTTTTGAAATACTGAGAGTTTCTCACAAAAGGAAGAAGCAGATTTTGCCAGGGACTTCCTTTTTTTTAATTTTTAATTTCGTTTGAAGAAAGCTGGGAATATGGGGATTTATGGCTCTTGATGGGGGGAGGGGGCGGAATCTGACCCCCCCCCCCCCGCCGCTCCTGCCTCCAGACACCCGTGCTCCGGTACTTGTGATCGTCTGAATGGGGGTCAACAAAACTTTCCCCCAACTTTTTCGCTGTACTCACCCTGAACTCGGGCAAAACTGCTCTCTCGAGGATCCAACGAGGCTCAGCACCAATTTGGGCACAGAGCTGGCCCCACTGCCCAAGCCCAGCCCACTTGGAGGGCTGCGACCTGGGATAGGTCGGGATCCTGGTCATGTGAGACTTACTTCTAAGTAGATCAGGCTCAAGAAGACCTATGCAACGAGTAAATCAAGATGCTTTTACTCAGTGGGCCTTACTGCTGATTCAGCAACGTAGAGGGGACAGGTTGCATGGCTGCTCTGCTCTGCAGGGTAACACTTACTTGAGAGTAAGCCCCACTGGACCCATCAAGGGAGAACTTCTCCACTCAATGGAGTGACATCCTTGCATGTTGACCTTAGAGGGAAGCTTACTTCCAAGTTATATATTTATTTATTTCTGTATTGCATTTTTTTATATTCTATTTGTATTCAAAATACAAAACAACAACAGTATAAAAACGTAGCCTATAAGAACACAAGCGTGGTAAAACCAAGCAGCGAGGCAGGTTTAAAATACAAATTTAAAACAGCAAAGTTAAAAATGAGACTGTTCAAATACAGAGAAAATAAAAAGGTCTTCACCTGGCATCTCAAAGAATATAATGTAGGCGCCAGGCGAACCTCTCTAGGGAGCTCGTTCCAAAGCTGGGGTGCCACAGCAGAGAAGACCCTCCTCCTGGTAGCCATCTGCCTCACTTCCTTTGGCAGGGGCTCACGGAGAAGGACCCCCGAGAATGATCTTAGGGTCCGGGGAGGAGGTGTTCCTTCAGATAACCTGGCCCCAAGCCGGTTAAGGCTTTGAATGTTAATAACAGTAAGCTGACCAGATAAAATCCAGGTTAGAGCACATGTAACTTTAAGAGTTGTAGAGAAAAGGGAATTTCAGCCAGTGCCATTTGTATGCAATTAGTTCCTGGTGAAATTCCCTCTTCATCACAACAGTTAAAGTTGCAGGCACTATACTAGAGTGACCATATACAAAAGAAGGCAGGGCCCCTGCAACTTTAACAGTTGTGATGAAGAGGGAATTTCACCAGGAACTAATTGCATACAAATGACACTGGCTGAAATTCCCTTTGCTCTACAGCTGTTAAAGTTACATGGGCCCTGACCTGGATTTTATCTGGTCACCCTAAATAACAGCACTTTGAATCGGGCTCGGATCTGGACTGGCAGCCAGTGAAGCTGGAAAAGGACTGGCTTATTATGGTCTCGTTCGCCAGTCCTTGTTAACAGTCTGGCTGCCCTGTTTTGTACAGGCTGAAGTTTCCAGACCATTTTCAAAGGCAGCCCCACGTATAACGCATTGCAGTCATGGCTGGCCACAACCATCTTGTTTCAGGCATCAAAATCGTTTCTAAACACACTTCCCTTAGTACACTGGCACATTTTAAATTGCATCCTATTACCTACAGGAATAATGATTCCTTCTCTGTGTCTGACTTTTTGGGCCCTTTTCCGGCTTAACGTTGTTTATTCCCGCTGCCCTTGTAACGACAGAGAATGTTGTGACTAACCCATTTATGATGGCATAAGATTTCGTGGCCTGCTGCCATCAGCTGTATTGTGTTATTGTGAGTTACGAATATAAACACACGCACAGTTAAGAGAGTGGTGGTGATTGTAAACATTTCATTTATTACATTTCTATACCACCCTATAGCTGAAGCTCTCTGAGCGGTTCACAGAAATTAAAAACAGTTAAAATGCATTCTATGAAGTATAAAACCATTCACATAACGACATAAAACAGAGAGCACACACAATGAGGTATATCTAAAACAACTGAAACAATGACAGCAGAGGGAAATAAAATGCAAAGCAGACAGGCTATCACAGCCTCGTACTCACAATAACCATTCACAACAGCTAGTGACAACAGAGACATCATGGCATTGGGTAGTGGGCTTTCAAAACTTTATTCCAATTCCACTCTTTTTCCCCCCTGCCTTTTTAGGTACTGCTTAGGGTGCCCTTATGGAAAGGAGGACCGGGCTCCTGTATCTCTAACAGTTGCATAGAAAAGGGAATTTCAGCAGGTGTCATTTGTAGGCATGCAGCACCTGGTGAAATGCCCTCTTCATCACAAGAGTTAACAGGAACCCTGCCCTCTATTGTATCTGATTACTCTACAAAAGAGGGCAAGGCTCCTGCAGTTTTAACTCTTGTGATGAAGAGGGAATTTCACCAGGTGCTTCATGCCTACAAATGACACCTGCTGAAATTCCCTTTTCTACACAACTGTTAAAGATACAGGAGCCCTGTCCTCCTTTCCACATGGTCACCTAGCTACTGCTGCTTGCCTCTCCATTGAAGAGCCGGCAACCATGCATAATAATGCCTGAGAACAACAACACGCTAAGACTGCCATAAACCCACAAATTAATTTATGGATCTGATTTTGTTTCCATTCTCGCTATCAACATTGCTCCCAATCAATTTCATTCCGGGTATCTGCTAAGCCTCTTGCAAATATTAATTAAACCTGCTAGTAATTATTATTATTTCCCTTGCTTTCACCTCTAGAGGACCTGCTCAAATCAGCAGCCACATTTGTCCTAAGGCATGAATTAATTCTCTGCCCCAAAGAAAGTATAATAAGCAAGTTTAATAATATTTCTGAAGTACTACAAGGCACCGCATGCTCTCCTAGGGTTTTCATAAATCTCTTTCTCAATAGGAGTTTCTGAAATCATGAGTCAGCAATAATGAGGCGTTCAGTGTTCATTTTGTTTTTAATGTTTAGCTGGTAGAATTTGGGGGTCGTTCTGAAATTGCAACCCTCATCTTGAAGTCTTGGATAGCTGAAGACCAACAGAACACATTCGTGTATTGATTTAGAATGAGGTTGTTTCTTTTTAAACTCAAAACAAAGAGCCTGGCAGCACCTTAAAGACTTACGCATTTGTGATGGCATAAGCTTTTGTAGACACTGTCCACTTTTTCAGATCAATGTTTACAAAAGTCTGTGCCATTGTAAGTCTGCAATCCTATCCCCGCTTGCCTAAGAGTGAGATCCATTGAATTCAGTGAGGCTTACATCTGAGGATTGCACTGTGTATGTGTGTTAAGCTGTTGTGTTGGCTTTAACAGACTAACATGGGTACCGCTCTGGAAATAGTTAAAGTTAAAGTCACATGTTCCAGAGGCCTGGTTGTCAGCACTCTAGTTTTACAGTAGTGAAACTTGCAAATGAATAGAACAATTAATGTATCTTTATTCCATTGTTTATTAAAGGCATAATATTAGGCTGACCAGATAAAATCCAGGTCAGGGCTCATGTAACTTTAACAGCTGTAGAGCAAAGGGAATTTCAGCCAGTGTCATTTGTATGCAATTAGTTCCTGGTGAAATTCCCTCTTCATCACAACAGTTAAAGTTGCAGGCACTATACTAGAGTGACCATATACAAAAGAAGGCAGGGCCCCTGCAACTTTAACAGTTGTGATGAAGAGGGAATTTCACCAGGAACTAATTGCATACAAATGACACTGGCTGAAATTCCCTTTGCTCTACAGCTGTTAAAGTTACATGAGCCCTGACCTGGATTTTTATCTGGTCACCCTACATAATATCGAACATCCACCTCTTTGACTTGTTTTTCTTTCTTTGCATTTGATGAATTCCTAGATATTCACTCCACAGCCTCACCCAAGGGGGCAGATGATGAGGATGATGATCCTCATCCTCATCTTTATTTGTATCCCACCTTTTGCCCAATACTGGGCCTCAAGGCAACTTTACAAAATTAAAACATGTACAGTTAAAAGCTATAAATAGAAAGATACAACAGTTAAAAATATAATTAGATTTCAATATTAAAACATTTCCACATTTAAAATGCATATTAAATTTTGAAAATCTTAACATAGAAGGAGGTCCATATTATTCACCAAAGGCCTGCCGGAATAAGAAAGGAGGGAGCCAGTCTAGCATCCCTGGGAAGGGAGTTCCAGATTCGTGGAGCAGCCACCGAGAAGGCCCTTTCACTGTGGGCCCTTGGACAAGGCACCTACAGGGTCTTTGTGGGATTTCCGGCTGCAGCCATATAGACCTACGAGGCACAGCAGCAGCTTAGCCCGTGGGAGCCACACACCCGCCTGCCTTCCCTGCCCCTCTCTGACTTAAGGGAAACTCAGACAAACACCACTAATGGCATCACATTCACCATCTCAAAATCCTTTAGCACCTTACAATTTAGGATCTTGCTGTTATTGAGTTCAATGGGATTTAGAAGCAATTTGAGGTTGCTATACTCAGCACATTGGCTTGGAAGCTAATTCCACAGTAATCGATAGCCCCTACTTTCAAGCAAAGGTGTTCGGATCAGGGTGTTAGCATCACAGCCCCGTTTCCTTTTGAAGTTATTGACTTCAGCAAATTGACTCACGCTCTGTACCAGATCAACTCACTGGCACTACAAGCAAACATTTTAAGGATAAAAGTCCTTGTTCAAACCTTTGGAATAAATAGCAAGTTGGTTCACTGACCTCTTTAAAAATCTTTATATCAATTTGTTTGGTTTGCTGTCCTTAAAAAGGGAGTGTAGTTATTTAATTCAAAATAACGGCAAAAACAAGTACAGTGTTTGGAAAGTACAGGCAGAGCTACCAGTTTCGAAACTGCCATAAACGTGTCGTGAAATGCAAGATCCAACCTTTCCCCCACCCCCTCCACTCTGTGCAAGACGACTTTACAAAGGCACCAGCAGCATTTTCTATGCCAAGTTCCAAGGAACAATTCTATTACAGCCACGTTAAGGGATGCTTGAAAACAGGGTATGTGAAAGTGCTGATGCACAGCAAGCAGCGGTGCTCCTGGACCGGTGCTGGCAGAAAGTTCCCCCAATAAATGGCAGGGAAGGAAGATGTCTTAGTTTTCAGATGCAGAGAAATGGTGTGGGGAGGTAAGTGGAGGGTGTGTGTTATACACTACCGTAGGTTTGAAATACAGAAAAGGGTCAGCCACACTGCAACGGTGTGGGGGCAGAGATAGGCAACTGTTTGCCCAGTGTCAAATTTGGCCCCCAGTATAGCTCCTGTCTACAACAACACACACAGGTGTGCTCATACCTGTTAATTACCTGAGCCATAGGCGGGCACAGCACATATCATTAGGGTGTGAACCAGGGAATTTTATTTTTTTATCTTTAAGCCCCGATTGGAGTAGTGTGTGTGTGTGTGTGTGGGGAAATCATGCTTTCCGGGGGTGCTGGAAAGTGCCCTTTTCCCCGCCTCCGATTGGGGTCTTAAAGGCCCTCTTAACACAAGGTAGCATGGCAGGGGAAATACACACTTTCCAGAGGTTCCTGAGACATTAGGGTGTGCCTGGGCACACTCGGCACACCCTATATGCGCACCTATGACCTGAGCCACTTCCCTCCGACCTGAGGCATCAGCAAAAGGGCCCTTAACTCCCCTCCCCTTCAAGTAATCAGCAATAGGAGCTCTGCCAGATTTCTGCTCTTATATTCCTAAGCTGTTCACTCCCGTGTGCTAATAGGAGTGAGCAGTAGAGGTGCATGGAGGAAAGACTCCGCCCAAGCCTCCTTGCTGATCAAACTGGGGAGGAGGGGGTAAAAGGCAGATCAGTGGGTGGAGTCAATGTCGGAGGCCCTTCAGGCCTTGGCTCAGCCAAAATCTATGAAGCAGGGACTTCCCAAACTGTGCCACAAGGAATGCACTAAATGATTAAGAACTCCACTGAGCTAGGGTCACCGGATGGAAAGGAGGACGGGGCTCCTGTATCTTTAACAATTGCATAGGAAAGGGAATTTCAGCAGGTGTCATTTGTACGCATGCAGCACCTGGTGAAATCTCCTCTTCATCACAGCAGCTAAAGCTTCAGGAGCCCTACCCTGAGTGACCAGATGCAAAACAGGACAGGGCTCCTGCAGCTTTCACTGTTGCGACGAAGGGGGGGTTTCACCACGTGCTGCATGCATATCAATGACACCTGCTAAAATTCCCTTTTCTATACAACTGTGAATGACACAGGAGCCCTGTCCTCTTTTCCATATGGCCACCCTACCACTGAGCCCAAAGCATCCTCTCATGCCGAGGAGACCCACTGCATCGTCTCTCTTCCCTTCTCTGGGATTGGCTCGCAGCCTGTTGGAGGTGGGTTGTTTGAGTTGTATCTGTGCATGGAGCGCTACTGGATCATTCATCCACACCTGGTGCCCAGTTGCAGCAAATGATGGGGACCAAAAACAGGAGTCAGAGGAGCTGATGGTGTAAACAGCTGAGCCTCTCAGCTCTCTGTTCCCCTGTCTGCTCCCCATCTCTGATCGTTTTCACTTCCTTGTTTTGCTCCTTCATTCATTTTCCCCTCTGTCCACTGGGGGAAAAGTTGCCCAACGGCGTCATGATTCAGCGCAGGCGCTCCTATGCACACAGAGAGATTTGCACTTGTGTCGCCTCCTGGGTCTCTTGCCTTGCATTTAGGCCGAGAGGCTCCCCTTTGTCCTTATTCTCAAGCATTCCAATCATCCGATGTGGTTTCTCAAGGGTGCAATAACTTCCTGAGTATGATGTTTGTTTCTGGGAGGCTGATGTGGGCCATTAATTTCCTCACTCTTGGCTTGCAGCCGTTCCTTGCTATCCACATGGACCATAGCCGTTCGCAGCTCATTTCATTAGGGTGTGCACCTTAAAGGCCCCGATTGGAGCAGTGGGGGGGGAGGTGAGAAAACATGCTTTCAAGGGCTTCCGGAAAGTGTGTAGTTCCCCCAGGGATGTTAATGGTGGCTTTCCGGAGGCTGTCCTGTACTTTTAAAAGCCCCAATTCAAGCGGGGGGGGGGGGGAGGGGGGAGAAAGCAGAAGTGCCCTGGGAAATTAGGATGTGCCTGGGCACACCCAGCACACCCTGTGCGCACACCTATGACATGGATGTCTGCCTTACAAAGTCCAATATCCGTCGCCCCCATTTTACAGTCCTCTATTTGAAGGGCTGCCATAGGACTGTCCTCTATTTTGAATGCGCCCTCTATTTGAAGGGCTGTGCAGTCCAAGTCTGGTATCACGATAAAGAATCATCGGAAGGAAGAGCAAACTGAAGTACCTGGAAAGCAGACTGAGGAGGCAGACTCACAGCTCCCCCAGTCCTCCCCACTATGCTATGAAATGTATTGCATTTCTATTTAAATTTGAGTATTTCTAAATTTGCATCTATACATTGCATGTAGCCTGGTTACAGTTATCCACGCTTTGATAACCTTTCGTCTGGATCACTGCAATGCATTATACGTGGGGCTGCCTTTGAAAATGGTCCGGAAACTTCAGCTGGTACAAAACAGGGCAGCCAGACTGTTAGCAGGGACTGGCCAATGAGACCATATTATGTCAGTCCTTTTCCAGCTTCACTGGCTGCCAGTCCAGGTCCGGGTCCAAGTCAAAGTGTTGGTATTAACATTCAAAGCCCTAAACGGCTTGGGGTCAGTTTATCTGAAGGAACACCTCCTCCTATATGTACCTGCCTGGACCCTAAGTTCATCCTCAGGGACCCTTCTCTGTGAGCCCCTGCCAAAGGCAGGTGGCTACCAGGAGGAGGGCCTTCTCTGCTGTGGCACCCCGGCTGGGGAATGAGCTCCCTAGAGAGGTTCGCCTGGCACCTACATTATACTCCTTGAGACACCAGGCGAAGACCTTTTTATTCTCACAGTATTTTAACAGTTCTTCAGTTTGATTTTTAACCTTGCTGTTTAATTTTGTATGTTAAATCTGTATTAATTTCTGCATTGCTGCTTGGTTTTCTCCTGCTTGTGCTCTTATATTGTATTTTTATACTGTCGTTGTTTTATATTTTGAATGGTTTTTATGGTTTTAATTTTTGTAAACCGCCCAGAGAGCTTCGGCTATTGGATGGAATAGAAATGCAATAAATAAATAAATAAATAAGCATCTGCACATTTTATGTAGATAGGTGTCCCCTTTTTTGGTGAGGCATGTCCTCTCTTTTGGGTGGCATGTCGTAAGGGGCCTCTCTAGTTTCCCCATTGACCACTCAGATATGAGTCACACTGGTGTCAGTGGGACTTGCTTCCTGTGGTTCATAGGACCACAGCCGTCATTTCCCAACCAATATTGGCTGTTGTTCTGAGCTGGTCTTTTTCAAGCATGCACCTCCTTTGTTGAGGGAACTGCCCTGGCTGTCTATCTACTACCGGTCCAGGTTTAAGGTTCTGGTATTAGCGTATAAAGTCCTAAACAACTTGGGACCAGGATACCTGAGGGAGTGCTTTCTCCCTTACCAACCTGCCCACTCGCTGAGGTCATCAGAGGGCCTGCTCCTGGTGGTTCCACATGGACCTATGGCACCAGATTAACAGAGTCCACCCAAAGAAGAGCTTTCAGGATGTAGCCCCCTTCCTATGGAGCCCCCTGCCTTTGGAGGTCAGCCAGGCGCCAACACTGAGCTATTCTGAAAACATCTTTATTTCAAGAAGCCTTCCTTGACTGACCGGCCACAGTTTTACCAGAGATCTGTTTGATTTTTTTTTAAAAAAATAGTAATGATTTTGGCATGGTGTTTCATTCTTTTATCCTATTCTGTAACTTTTATTGTTCACTACTCCAGAATCTGTCTAGATGTGGAGCAGAGTATAACTCTGGTAAATAAATAAATAAATAAATAATACTATATTGCTGTCTCAGAGGAAACCGTAGCTTGCCAGAAGCTGCAGTGTTCTATCAGTTGCTGAGCTTCTCTTGCTCTTATCCAGTACAGGTGGACCTGAGCTACAACAGTTGGCTTGTCAGGTGCATGGAAGAAGAGAGCCTTGACCACAGCAAGAAGGTGAAACTCCCTAGTTCAGGGGTGCAAAATGTGTGACCCACCAAGCTAGGCTGACCATATGGAACAGAGGACAGGGCTCTTGTATCTTTAATACTTGTACTGAAAAAGGAAGTTCAGCCGGTGTCATTGGTATGCACGCAGCACCCGGTGAAATTCCCTCTTCATCACAACCATTAAGGCTGCAGGAGTCCTGCCCTCTTGACCAGATACAAAAGAGGGCAGGGTTCCTGCAGCTTCAAATGTTGTGATGAAGAGGGGATTTCACCAGGTGCTGCATTCAGACAAATGACTTCTGCTGAAATTCCCTTTTCAGTACAACTATTAAAGATACAAGAGCCCGGTCTCCCTTTCCATTTGGTCACCCTAAGGAAGAGCAGGGGCTCGCAGTGTGTATGGAAGGCCCTTCATCTCCTCTGGACCATTTGTGCCTCTTGTTCCAGCTCTCCTCAGCCTGGCTGGGGCACCAGGTCCATCAGCCTTGCTGGTGGACCTAATTCCCTCCCCCCAGTGGACTTCCCAATCCAGCCTGTGGAGCCTCCTGGCATTCTGTCTGGGGATGGGGCTTGGCTTCCAGGCTCAGTCACCTGGAGGATTCCCCTCTGAAGGAATTCCCACTGTGATCTCCAATTTGGGATAATAGCAGGAATCCTCCTGTGCGCTGTTTTTGGAAGGGGAAGTGCTACACATGGGAATCCTCACTGTTATTAGATCGGAGATAACAGCAGGGACACAGTTGATGAAGGACTCTGCCTGCACTCATTCCAACATTGGCTAAGGACTTCTCTAAATGAGTGATTTATAGCACACTTGTGATTGGCCACTCGTGGAAGTTTGTGGGTGCGTTACATGACATCAGCAGCAGCCAGGACGTCTCCTGCGCTATCCCTTGGAAATCAGGCAGTTGAAAAAACACAGATGTGGTCGTATTATCCAGATCTCTTCGGCACTAGATGGCGCTGTCTCATTAAAACACAACGGGGCCTTTTGAGAAGGGAAAAAGCCATGGTAAGACGACGTGGGATTTTCCCTGTGTGTAGGGAAACTCTGAGTCTTCCCTTACCACTCTAGGACTCAAAAACCTGGAGGTAGCACTGGATAGATGGGTGTCAACTTTTTTATGGAGCTTGATAATGTATGAAGGAACAAATTTGGGTGACAAAAAACACTCCCCCCCACCTCAATCTACTATTCAGAAAATAGAGAGCCCAATAAAATAGCCAGTGGCCAGGCCAGCTCTAGAGGAAGTTGGGGGCACATACTAAGGGCTGGGTGAGGAAAGTTTCTAGTCCAGATCTTTACAACTTCCCAGCCAGACTCGGATTGAAGCCCCTGCTCAGTCACTCTCTTGGCTGCTGTGAGGATAATCATGGGGAGGGGGGAAATGTGTGTTTCTATGAGCTCCTTGGAGGAAGGCAGTGGGATAAAAACAGGATTAATCATATTGTGTTGTTTTACTCTGGGAGTTTAATTTGACCTCTAATTCCTGGGCACCAGGCCAAATAGCTGCGGTGGATGTGGCAGATTTGATCCAGGTAATGTAAAAGGTTTAAAAGAATTTGCATGGAACTCAAATGGCGCCTGTTTAATTAAAGAAGCAATAGGCAATTTAATGCTACTGGATGCTCTGACCAATCGGAACAGGCCTGGTTAATGAGGTCTTCCACTTATCTCTAAGAGGGCAGCTGCAAAAAAAAGGAAGCTTTTCTCACACTTGCTTTGATGGTATAGCAAAAATGGCTGCCATTATTATTTTTATTATTATTATTATTATTATTATTATTATTATTGGATTTGTGGAAATGGCAAGATGCTGTGGGACTCTGAAATGAGAAGATTGCAGCCAGATTTGCATAACACTGACTTGCAAAGGCACGCAGGGCAAAGTCCAGACTTGTGCAAGTCCTGAAATCCTACAATATCAAAACCCAGATTCTGCAATCATGGAACTTGGGACACACATAGAATCGTGGAATAGTACAGTTGGAAGGGGCCTTTAAGACCATCGAGTCCAACCCCCTGCTCAATGCAGGAATCCACCTCAAAGCATACCTGACAGATGGCTGTCCAGCTGCCTCTTGAAGGCCTCTAGTGTGGGAGAGCCCACCCTAGGTCATGGGTTCTATTGCCGTACTGCTCTAACAGTCAGGACGTTTTTCCTGATGTCTAGATAGAATCTGGTTTCCTGTAACTTGGGCCCATTATTCCACGTCCTGCACTCTGGGATGATCGAGAAGAGATCCTGGCCCTCATCTGTGGGACAACCTTTCAAGTCTTTGAAGAGTGCTATCATGTTTCCTCTCAATCATCTCTTCTCCAGGCTAAACATGCCCAGTTCTTTCAGTCTCTCCTCATAGGGCTTTGTTTCCTGACCCCTGATCATCCTCGTTACCCTCCTCTGAACATGCTCCAGCTTGTCTGCATCCTTCTTGAAGTGGGGTGCCCAGAACTGGATGCAATACTCAAGATGAGGCCGAACCAGTGCCGAATAGAGGGGAACCAGTACCTCACATGATTTGGAAGCTATACTTCTATTAATGCAGCACAAAATAACATTTGCCATTTTTGCAGCCACATCACACTGTTGGCTCCCATTCAGCTTGTGATCTACAACAATTCCAAGATCTTTCTCGCTTGTCGTATTGCTTAGCCAAGTCTCCCCCATCTTGTAACTGTGCATTTGGTTTCTTTTTCCTAGGTGTAGAACTTGGCATTTATCCCTATTAAATTTCATTCTGTTGTTTTCAGCCCAGCGCTCCAGCCTATGAAGATCACTTTGAAGTTTGTTTCTGTCTTCCAGGGTATGTGCTATCAAATTTCATTAGCATTCCTTGCACCTCCTTGTCCAAATCATTAATAAAAATGTTGAAGAGCAATGGGCCTAGGACTAAGTCCTGCGGTACCCGGCTCGTTACCTCCCCCCAGTTTGAGAAGGTACCACTGATAAGCGCTATTTGAGTCCAATTCTCTAGCCAACTGTAGATTCACCTAATAGTTGTTCCATCTAGCCCACTTTTAGCTAGTTTGTGAATCAGAATGTCATGGGGCACTTTGTCAAAGGCTTTGCTGAAGTCAAGATATACTATGTCCACAGCATTCCCACAGTCCACAAGGGAGGTTACCTGATCAAAAAATGAGATCAAATTAGTCTGACAGGATTTGTTCTTGACAAATCCATGCTGGCTTCTAGTCATCACTGCATTGTTTTCAAGGTGTTTACAGATTAACTTCTTTATAATCTGCTCCAATAATTTCCCTGAGATGGATGTCAGACTGACAGGTCTGTAGTTCCCAGGCTTCTCCTTTTTGAAGATAGGGGCAACATTAGCCTTCCTCCAGTCATCCGGCACTTCACCCGTCTTCCATGATTTCGCAAAGATAATAGACAGTGGTTCTGAGCGTTCTTCTGTTAGCTCCTCTATTACTCTAGGATGCAATTCGTTGGGCCCTGGAGCTTTGAACTGGAACTAGTCAAGATCCTAAGAGTCACAGCAATGGTGTCCTGCTTTAGTCCTAGGGTACCTCTAGACCAGAGCTTTGCTCCACAGTGGCTTCGGAGTGGTGGCAGGTAATCTACATGACGCAGCCGCTACTCCGAAGCCATCCAGGGGCAAAGCCCTGTTGCTACGCTTTAACAAAGTCGGACAGTTACCCCGACTTTTCCCATGGATCAAGGTGCAGAGGCGCATTTGCTGCCTGTTGCCTTGCTCTGATATTACATCGGAGATGGGGCAGGGATAATGGTGCCCCCTGATTGGGCGCTATCGCTGGGACAAGGGGGAGGGGATTTCTATTTTCTCCTGGCTCTCCTCCTACTGTCCTCACTCTGCTTGCCCCGTTTGTCTCCCCCCCCCCAATTTTTTATTTTTATTTTCTCCAGGCTCTCCTCTCCCTGCCCTCCCTCTCCCTGTCCCACTCCTCTCCCCTCTTTTAATTTTTTAACATATTCTTTAATATTTTTTATCTGTAAATGCGAACCTTCGCATATACAGATATTTTAAAAAATAATAATAATGGAGGGGGAGGGGAACGGGGCAGCTAGAGGGAGGAGAGAGGGAGGAGAGCCAGAAGAAAACAAAAATAAAAAAGGGTGGGGGAGAGAGACGGACGAGGCGCATTCCCGTTCCTTCCCTTCCCCCACAGCCATGGTGCTCAGCGTGGCGGTGGCAATTTCGCACTCGTGCTTCTCCCCACGCAGATGCCGGGAAGAAGCGCAAATGCAGAAGCTGGAGTCCTTGGGACGCCAAGGCAGCGCCATCAAGACAACGCCCTAGTGAGTATGATGGGTTCCTGATTCCACCTTTAAAGCACATTAATGGGACATGGGGGTGCAGAGCAGCAATTCTACCCAGCTCCCACCATCATTACTGTAGATGTGTTTCTTAGTTCAAGATAGAACTCTGTTCCAGCGTTTAAGTTGTAAGTTTTAGGTTGTTGTTGGATCTATCTATCTGTCTATCTATCTATCTAGATAGATAGATAGATAGATAGATAGATAGATAGATAGATAGATATAGATATAGATATAGATTGCATTTGAAATAGGTGACAAGCTTCGACAAGATTATCTAAAAAATACATTATATAAGAGAAACTCACTCCTTCCTAAAGAGTGAGGAAGCCACCGAAATAAAGTTGAGAAATGGAATTTTGAAAAGGGGGGAGGGGGAAATCGGGGGAGTCTTCAAAACAAAATTGGAGCAATAAAAAGTGTGTTGAGGGTTTTTGTCCCCCTCCCCTTTAAATGTAATGCAACTGGTTCAGCTTTTGGAATGTAATGCCATCAAAACAAGGCAGCAATTTACCACCTAACTCACAGAGGTGTTTTAACCATCTCGTGGGATGGGATTGAAATGCCTTCGCTTAAGTGCTGCTGGGAGCTTTCTTAATAGTTAGCTTGTGTGGAAAAAAAGGATGAACAATACATCAAGTCGGCTTATTTACTTGGCAGAACGGGGGCTGCAGGTAGCGGGAAAGGGGTGTTTTGGAAAGGGGGCTGGGTGCACACATTGTAAAGTCCTCTGTGACTGGGTGGCAGCTAGGGTGCAGCCCACTTAGATGGCGGGCCACTTACGCATCGCCAAAAAAGAGGACAAGAGGACTCCAGTTTGCATAGGCGTGCGCAGCTCATGTCATTAGGGTGTGCACCTTAAAGGCCCTGATTGGAGCAGAGGAGGGAAAAGCGTGCTTTCCAGGGCCTCTGGAAAGTATGTAGTTCTCCCAGGGATGCTAATGGCGGCTTTCTGGAGGCCTGCCTGTCCTTTTAAAAGCTCCGATTCAAGCCGGGGGGGGGGGGGAGGTGAGGAAAGCAGTGGTACCCAGGGAAATTAGGGTGTGCCTGGGCACACCCAGCACACCCTGTGCACACACCTATGCCTGTTTGCATGATATGTACATATGCCTATAAATCAGTGGAGGTTGATGGCCCTGATGTCAGTGGGGTGGTGAATCTGCTCCAGGTTTCAATCAGAACCAGCCAGAGCTCTAAAGAAACTACCCAAGGTGCTTCAGTCAGATCTGTTCAGAACTCTAAAGGAGCCCTCCAAGGTGCCACCAGCCCCCACTGCTATAAATGCAAATGTAGAAACAATTGCTGCAATTTAAATAGCAATACATGACATCTCACCACAGTGAGGAAGACTGGCCACAAGACCCGTGTTCCTGGTTGGTCTGCTGTCCAGGCGGTGCTATTTATTGACGGGCCCCTGACATCCTTTCTTACGGTTCTTTGACTTTAAACCATCAAACAGTGGATGCCTTCAAGTACAGGAGTGTCCTCTGGCAGCTCTTCAAATAGAGGACTGCCCTCTGTAATGGAGGACACCTGGCCACCCTGTGCAGGCACCATCTGCGTTTTATCCATTGGGGTGACACTGCTGTGAATTACTTCACACACTAAGGAGTGTTGGTAGATACAGCTACAAATGTAATGTGTGGATGTAACAGAGACAGGTATCCTGTAGGTTCGCTTGTCAGGACGCTGCGATTGAAGGTGTTCAGCAGGTGGAACCAGGCTCTATGGCTCCTAACACATTCCTAGAGCATCCTAGGAAGCAGTATTTGAAGGCTCCTGGCTGCTTCCTAGGATGCTCCAGAGATGCTCTAGGAATGGGGGTTTTCTGGCAGAAATCATGGAGCCTCGTTCCTAGAGCCTGGATGGAAAGCCGTTTCCTGCCTAAACAATTCTATGCAACAGACAGTATTTCCCACCCGAAGCAGAGATCATGTTGAGGGGGCTGAGGTGGGGAATAAGCTGCAGCCTCCTCCTTCCCTCAGGAAACACATACACCCCAGTAACCCATGTGTGCATGTGTTGTGTGGACTGGAATGTATTTGTGCCATGTGTACACAAGTGTCCTGCGATGGCTGGGTCAGGCTCGGCCCTGAAGTCAACTGTAGGGCACATCTGAGAGCAAGTCAGCAGACAGGGAAAAGGGCAAACACAGTTTTATCAGTCCAGCAAGAGGCCAGTTCAAAGCAGGAGAAGTCAGTAGGCAAGCAGAGGTCAAGAGCATAGCATTACCAGTTGAGAAAGGAGAAGTCTGAGGTGTACCAAGGTCAAAACATAGGTAAGAAGATCAACACAAATGCAGTCCAAAGACTCATGTAGCTGAATTCCAGAGGTCAGCAGCACAGAGGGTCAGTCAGGCAAGCCAGGGTTCAAGGCACTGGAGCTGGTGGAAAGATGTTGCTCCAGCAATGCATAGTCTAGAACAGATAGGGTGACCATATGGAAAGGAGGAGAGGGCTCCTGTATCTTTAACAGTTGCATAGTAAAAGGGAATTTCACCAGGCGCTGCATGCGTACAACTATCACTTGCTGAAATTCCCTTTGCTATGCAACTGTTAAAGATACAGGAGCCCTGTCCTCCTTTTCATCTGGTCACCCTAAGAACTGAAGGCCGATGTACCCTGAACTCCCAGAAACCCACTCAGGGCAATTCAACAAAGCCCTTTGGCAAATGTCCTCCTTGTGCGTTTATCCTGAGGGGTCTTTTCCTGTAAACAGTCACTCCTTCACCCGGCCATGGCCGTAGCCTGTAATTTCAGGTGCCGACAGTCTCAGGTGGGGAATCCAGAGAACTGTACAAATAATAAAATGATAAAAAATACAATAGAATGGTCAAAGGGACTCACAGAAGGTTAAAGCCGGGAAGGAGGGAGAGGTGCTATTTATCTCATTTTCAAACAAACAAACAAACACCAAATGTATTGCCAGGTCAGGAGCTCCAGTGCTGGGATCAAATAACACAGAGCTTCCCTGGCTGTGTGTTCCTATTTTATTGAACATGATGTAAAGCCAAGGAAGGAAATTCAATCATTTCCCCCACTCCAAACCACCAGGACCGGGGTAGCTGCAATGTACAAACAGTCACAAACAGACTAGGGGGGAAATGTACTTTTGGAAGTTTTCCTCATGTTCTCTAAGCCATCGGTATTTTCATGTCCTCTTCAAACTTTTACACATCCAGCATGAAGGTCTGGAAAAGGTCTCTAAACCTACTCAGCTGAACGCTCTTAGAAAATCTTTTTGGTTCTTCGTGCTGAACACGTGAAGGTCTGGAGGAACCCACACGCCCAGGGACATTGGGGGGCAGAACGCACACGCATGTCCTTGCCTGCCCCTGACATAGTTTTAGCCCTAGGGGTGTGCAAGGGGTATGCCAGGTGTGCCCGGGCACACCCTAATGTCTCAAGCAATAAGCGTCAGTTTGAGGGGGGCATTGAGTAGGGATCCAGAGGGGGATCCAGATGCAGCAGGAGTAGTCCTCTGGCTGCCCCCGTAAGCCCCTCCTCCAGCCAGTGTCACCACAAAGCTCCACCAATGCTGGGGCTTGAGGAGTGTCGCCTTATCCCGCCCCCCACCCCCACCTGCAACTGCTCACTCGTGGTCATGCAAGCCAAAGGTGGAGCAGGGCATCCGTGTCTACAGTGTTTAATAAATAAATGAATAAAAATAATGCCCTGTATGATTGAGTATTCAATAAATGTTCACCCTTAAAAATATTTTTAGAAATTCCCGGGGTGCACCCCCTAATGAAATGTGCTGCGCACACCTATAGTTTTAGCCCATCCATGTTTAGGGAAACGTCAAGATGGTTATTTGCAGAGATTCCATGCAATCAAGAATGCACTGTGATCAAGGTTTCCAGTGAAGTGGAGGCCCCTGCATATGTACTGCTGTATGCACACGGAAGTCTTTTATTTATGTATTTTTTTTTCATTCCTATACCACCCAATGGCCAAAGCTCTCCGGGCGGTTCACAAAAATTAAAACCACACGGTACAGCATGGAATATAAAATACGGAAGCTTAAAACCACAATATAAAAGTACAACCAGAATAAAACCCGAGCAGCAATGCAGAGATTTAAAATACAGATTTAAAATGCGGATTTAAAACAACGGAGCTAAAAGACTAGGGTGGTAAAATGCTAAAATATTGGGGAAATAAAGAGGTCTTCACCTGTTGCCAGAAGGAGTACAATATAGGTGCCAGATGAACCTCCCTAGGGAGCTCATTCCACAGCCGGGGTACCAAGCAGAAAAGGTCCTTCTCAGACATTGTATCAACCATGTGGGTATTGGGTTGGGAGGGGCATGCTTCCATCAGGGGCGTGGCTAGACAGCCCTGCTCCACCCTGCCCACACCTCCAATACATGCCTACTCATCTGAAGAGAGCTATAGATAAGGACATAAGAAGTGCCATGCTGGATCAGACCGAGGGTCTATCTAGTCCAGCGCTCTGTTCACACAGTGGCCAACCAGCCATCGACCAGGGACCCACAAACAGCACCCTCCCACCCATGTTCCCCTGCAACTGGTGCACATAGTCTTACTGCCTCAGATACTGGAAGTAGCACATAACCATCAGGGCTAGTAGCTATTGATAGCCTTCTCCTCCAGGAATTTATCCAACACCCTTTGAAAGCCATCCAAATTGGTGGCCATCACTACATCTTGCGCTAGTGAATTCCATAATTGAACAACGTGCTGTGTGAAGAAGTCCTTCCTTTTATGATGGAGAGGAAAGGCAGGGCAACTCAGCTCATGATTCTTAGAGTGCAAATAAATATTACACAAACCGATGGACGAATCACTCAATTTTGTTTTCACTCAGTTTCTAATGTTTGCCCATCTTGAGTTCGGTTTATTTGTTTATTTCATTTAGATACTGTTCAATGGCCGAAGCAGTTCAGAAAATGTGAAGGTTTGCCTCAAACTTTGAAAATTTCTCCAGTCTGAACTTACATTGATGCCAAACTTTGAGATTTTTTTTTTAAAAAAAGTTTACATGAAAATTCTTCAGCATCTTTCTGCATCTTTCTCAAAATGCATGCATTTTTTTGTATTTTTTTTTACCTTATACACATTTTGGCAACCAATTTTCTTAATGTAATATATGATTACTACTATTTCCCCTAATATGTATATTTTTGTATTATTATTATTATTATTATTATTAGAAAACTCCATTGCCAAATTCAGACAAGCGTGAATTTCAAAGAATAACTGGGTTTTCATTCACATAGTGGTTCGAAAGTGTGGAATTAGGTAAATTTACATTACAGTGCAAATTAATTCCTCCCCCAGTTAAGTTCCAAATACGCAGGTAAATGTTGGAAGGTGTACTAGTCGAAGGTTTCTAGCTACAGGCACGCTGCTTCCTGAAGAGTCGGGAATTTACAAACACTTTCCTGAATTGTTTTAGATCACAAGCTGAATATGAGCCCACAGTGTGATGTGGCTGCAAAAAAAGCAAAGGCTATTTTGGGCTGCATTAATAGAAGTATAGCTTCCAAATTACGCGAGGTACTGGCCCCCTGTTTTCGGCACTGGTTAGGCACCCCACTTAAGAAGGATGCAGACAATCTGGAGCGTGTTCAGAGGAGGTTAACACGGATGATCAGGTGTCTGGAAACAAAGCCCTATGAGGAGAGATTGAAAGAACTGGGCATGTTTAGCCTGGAGAAGAGAAGAAGACTGAGGGGAGACATGATAGCACTCTTCAAATACTTGAAAGATTGTCACACGGAGGAGGGTCAGGATCTCTTCTCGATCATCCCAGAGTGCAGGACACGGAATAATGGGCTCAAGTTACAGGGAGCCAGATTCCAGCTGGACATCAGGAAAAACATCCTGACTGTTAGAGCAATACAACAATGGAACCGATGACCTAGGGAGGTGGTGGGCTCTCTCACACTAAAGGCCTTCAAGAGGCAGCTGGACAGCCATCTATCAGGGATGCTTTAAGGTGGATTCCTGCATTGAGCAGGGGGCTGGACTCAATGGCCTTACAGGCCCCTTCCTACTCTTCTATTCTGTGATTCTATGAATCACAGCACTCACGAGGACGTTAATTGAAACATCAGCTGATGAAGTTTGGGCGCTGAATGCTGTTTTTGACAGATTGGTTTTCCTTTCTCTCCCTCACTCCTGCCCATGCCTGCCTGGCTTTCTGCATTGTTCCCGGTGAAGAGTAATTGTTCCAACATGATGGTAAATAGTTCTCGGTGGTTTTGTGACTGTAAGGAATGAAAGGAAACAGGGACGGAGAAAGAGAGCAAAACGATCGTTGGCCTCATCTGTGTTGACAGTGCTGAATCATTCCCAACTGGGTGGGCTGGCTCCATGGCGGTGGAAAACTTCCACCAATCCACACCCCCAGACATCCGCTCACTTGACTCACCCAAAAGTCACATAAGATGATGAACAATCCCATTGTGTTCTATGGAAATGTATATTGTCACCTCGTTGCGAGAGGGAACTGTCCCCTGCTAATGTTACCCAGTAAAAGCTCTATAGTGATTCACCGACTGTTATTAAACATTTCGGCTTCTGCCTTCATCAGCAGCAGTGAATTTCTGGATGCACAAGGTAACATCTGGCACATGAGAGAGATATACATGTCTGAGTGGTTTTTAAAAAGAACTAAACTACATGCTCTGAGATCTTCTGGCGAGGCCTTTCTCTCAGTCTCACCAACATCCCAGGCACGCCTGATGGATCCGCAGGACAGGGCCTTCTCCGTGGCTGCCAAGGCTCTGGAACGCCCTTCCTAAGGAAGCCAGGCTGGCTCCCTCTGTGCTGCGCTTCCGGAGGCAGGCAAAACCCTTTCTATTCCAGCAGGTTTTTGGAAATACTCTGGACCTGTGTTAATGTATGGTGTTGTTGTTTTTAAATCTGTTACTGTTTTTTAATTTTTTTAATGTTTTCAATTTTATTGTAGGTTTCATTCTATTTTGACTTTTGTAAACTTATATGTACATGTTTGAATTGTACATATTTTAGTCTTGTAAACTGCCTTGAGTCCCAGCCCTGGGAAAAAGGAGGGAAATAAATATAATAATAATAATAATAATAATAAGTAAAAATTTTATTATCCCCAAGTTAAAGCCATGGGGAGTATTAATGTGACTGGTCTGTAGAAGTTATCTTGTAGAGTCCAAGACTAGATGATTGTTCTGTCTTTTCCTATAATTTAAAATGCTTGATTATTTATGTATGTTACACATTATACATCTAATTAATATTACACATAATATGAACTGAATTGTAGATAGCCAGTAAGATTTTTAACACACACACACACACACACACGTGTGTGTGTGTGTGTGTGTGTGTAAAATACACACACTTATAAATGCTATAAACCTCTAAAAATAAATTTATATGGACATCACAATTTAAAAATAAAAGATGGCTTTTCTATTTGGCTCATCTCAACTGCAATGTTTGTCTCTGTCCTCAGGTTTTTCAAGCTTATGGGGATGCTGATTTGCGGTTTTCCTCCCTCCTATGCAGCATCCAGGGCATTTCTGGAATTGTTCATTATATTCTATGTAATGGAATAGGGTTTCCCCCCCCCCCCTAACTATTTTGCCCTCAAAAGTGCTTTGAAGGACCTTCACTAAGGGCTCCATCGCACCTACTTCCCCCCCCCCCCGGTTTGCGTCCGTGGTTTCCCCCTCCATTTCCTTAGTGAGTCGAGCCCTGGGCACTTTCACATCTGTGCATTGTTGCGCTATTTCAGCTCATGAATCTTTTCACCTGTATCGCTACTATGCCAGCAACATCTACCTCCCCACCTCCTACGTTCTCCTTCCCCCTGCTGTGTATATATATATATATATATATATATATATATATATATGCACAAATACAATAGTATAGCAGCCTGAAACTGCGCAATTTCGGTAAAACAACAAGCTATGCTTTCCCCTTAGATCGTAGTAAACAAGATAAGTGAAGAGAAAGTAGTGCAATTTGTTTTTGGAGAAGTTTGTGGTCAATGTTAGCATGACATTGTTCTAGTCAGGAAACCTAGACATGCCTACTCAGGAGTAAGAACCGTAGAGTTGAATAGGACCGGGTCCCGGGCACAAGCAGTGGCAGCTTCGCTCGCCTCCTCCGCAGGGTGTTCGGGCCCCCTCTCTCCCTCCCCCTTCACTGTTGAGCAGCTGAGCGGAGAACCCCCTCCCCCCGCCCTCCTCTTTTGTCAGCAAGACTGCCCTTCAACAAACACGCCCCCAACCAAAACCCGGATGGTCCGATATAGCACAAGGACAGGCATACACCGGAGGGAAGAGCAGCTTGCACATGGAGGGGAAAAAAACGGACTTTCCCCACTCCTAAGAGCTCCATCACACCAGCGATTTATCGCACTCTGGCCATGCCTGGTATGTGTTTTTGCAGGGCGGTACTCGCGTGACGTCATCCCTGTCCTGCGCCCATCTCGCCTCTTCCCCTCCATTTTCCATCTTATTTTGGAGCGGGTGGCTTTTTCAAAAGGTGCAATGAAGAAACTTCCCTTAATGGCAAGGTGATCATCAAGAGATGGTGGATGAAGGTCCTTCAGGGAAGATCCATAACTCCATGGTAGAGCACTTGCTTTGACCAAGGTTCCATTCCAAGAATCTCCTGGTAGGGTTGGAAAAATCCCTACCTGAAACCCTGGAGTGCTACTGCTGCCGGCCAGTGTCAACAATACTGGGCTCCATGGACCAAGGGCCTAACTCAACAGAAAGCTGTGTCTCCCACCAAAGAGATAGCAAATATGTAGGGATTTTAGTGCAGGTTACGCTGCTCAGTGACAAGAGGAGGGTCTCCTTTGTGAAGAAAGGGCTTGTTGTCTTCATGAAATCGTTATGTAAGAACTTCTAATTGGGACACATTTTTTAAAAAATGTCATTTTCTCTGGTGACAGAAAGCACGGAGGCCTGACGTTAAGGCCCGTGTTCTTGTATTTCCCCAAAGGGGCCTCTTTGCCTTGGCGTGCAGCAATGATAAGTATTAAGAGAGTATTATTGTATAACTAACATTTTATAACCTTATAAATCTGCAGAGTCTGGGGAGGATACGCTGTCAGAGGTAAAAAAATAAATATCCATTTCTTTTTCCCAGACTCCTATCTGAAGAGTTGTTCAATTTATGCCCCCCTTCCCTTTTGCTGTTTCTACAACGCATTAGGTAAAAATTAGGGTGACCCTATGGAAAGAAGGACAGGGCTCCTGTATCTTTCACAGTTGCATAGAAAAGGGAATTTCAGCAGGTGCTATTTGTATGCATGCAGCACCTGGTGAAATTCCCTCTTCATCACAACAGTTAAAGGTGCAGGAGCCCTGTTCTCTTTTGTATCTGGTCACAGGGGCAAGGCTCCTGCAGCTTTAACTGTTGTGATGAAGACACCTGCTGAAATTCCCTTTTCTCTACAACTGTTAAAATATACAGGAGCCCTGTCCTCCTTTCCACAGGGTCAGCCTGTCTTCATTCTGTATTTAAGTGACCTTACAAACTCTGTGTAATGAAGAGGTAATTGTGGAGAAAGCCCTGAGAATAAAATGCCTGCCTCCTTAAAAGTACACTGTAACTTGCTCATCCAGCTTTCCCAGCATAGCAACCTACCTGTCACGTTTCAAGCCCCCTCCATGCACACAGGTTGAAATTCACCTCTGAATGGTTCTGTCGACTGCGGGTAAGAAATTGCCTCTGGTTCACATCTTTTACTTTCACCTCCCTGGTTTGTTGAAAGGTGCCGATGGCCATCTACCTCTCTGCGCATGCTGGACAAGCCATCTCCTGTGTATCAAAACTCTGCTTTTAGAGCTGTACCAAGCCCATCATGGATTGATATACCTTCCTCCCTAGGGTGACCCTATGGAAAGAAGGACCGGGCTCCTGTATCTTTAACAGTTGTATTGAAAAGGGAATTTCAGCAGGTGTCATTTGTATGCATGCAGCACCTGGTGAAATTTCCTCTTCATCACAACAGTTGAAGCTGCAGGAGTCCTTCCCTCTTTTGTATCTGGTCACTCTGTAGAGCTCCTGAAGCTTTAAGCATTGTGAAGAAGAGGGAATTTCACCAGGTGCTGCATGCAAATCATTGGTGTGATAGAGCTCAATGACATCATTGAATTTGGCGCCCCTGCTTAACGTGGCAGCCTAGGCAACTCCCTCATTTGCCTATACAGGCAGGATGCCCCTGAGTTGGCTGAATAAAAGTGTTGCACTGATAACAGTTTTTTGCATTTTTCTTCTGGAATTGTTGAAAACATGGGGATGAATCCAGGACATGTGGGAGTGAGCAAGACTGGCTGTGATTACTCCGTAGTGGTCAGTGAAGGGAATGCGCTGAAGATTTTTGCTTCAGATTGCAAATCATCTGAACGTGCCCATTTTCGAAAAATGTCCGCACATTCCCCAAATGGCAACTGTGTTTAAAAAATGCATCTTGTTTTTGAAAATGCTCACTTAAAAAAAAAGCGCAATGCTCATTTTTACACTTTAGTCTGTGGGGGAAAGTGCTCACCTTTGAAAAATGCGCCCAGAAATATGTACTTTTCCTATTCAAATGAGCTGAGAAACAGATCTCAAATGGAAACAGGAGGGTGCCTAACCAAGCTTTGAAGTGACACTTGGAGAATTTTGGTGAGCTTGAACATCCCTGGTTTCCCCATCCCTAGGAAATGCTCAGAGAATTCTCTGCTTCTTATTACCTGCTCCAGGTCATTAAAAAGAGGAAGACACACACACACTCAGGTCCTTAAGAACTGCCGGCTGAAATGAAGACCTTGTTTGGTTGGCAGTAACTGGAGGGCAGCCAAAGTTGGGAAGGACTTTGCTGTACTCTGTTTGTGATGTGTTTGCCTTACAGGAAAAAAAATATGTTATATTTAACAAGTCTGTTTACTTTAATTCTCCTAGGGACTTCAGAGTCCAGGAGGCTAAAATCTCAGCCCGAAGGGAAGCGTGTGCCGCTGCCTGTCTCATCTAGAATATGTATATGTGTGTGTCTGTGTGTCTGTGTGTCTGTATGTGTGTGTGTGTGTGTGAGAGAGAGAGTATATATATACATTTAAATATAAATCAGCTTTCCCAGTTGAAATATCCAGTTCCATTTTGTATCCCGTGATCTTAGTCATTGAACATTTGAGATTAAGAGGTGGAGTGTGAGGGAAATACAGTAAAACAGCAACAACTAGCCTCTTGTTTGGTCACAGAATTAAGGATAGGTGCGTGAGCATCATCATCACAGGGGGAAATGGCGTTTGCTTGCCGTCGCTTCTCTGCCCACGCATTTGTCCCTCATTACTTCCTCTTTTGAAAGAGGAAGTAAACAACCTGCACGGGGCCCATTCAGTGGGCCGTTTTGATCGCGCCGCTTCCCCTGCGCACAGCAGGAGATAGCAGCAACTTCCGTCTTTAAAAAGAGGTCGGACTCACTGGGGTGGGTTTTGGTGGCGCAAGGAAGGCTGGAAGGGGCAGGAGACACACAGAGAAAGGAGTATGAAAATAAATATACATTTTTATGTGCGGACCGTTCCTTTTCTTTTTAAAGCACGAACTGATGTGGAAACAGGGTGGAATGAACCCAAGATCGGGGAAAAAAGAGTAACCGAAATGGGGTGATTTGTCCACCTCTGTTCTGGAGGGTCCTTGAACCCATGGCAGCTTATTGAGAGTCTGCAGTGAGTATAAGGAAATTGGGCAGGACCCATGAAGATTGGACTCGCTGCACTAATGCAAAGTCACCTTTGGATACAACCCTCCTATTATCTTGCTTCACTTTGTGCTAAATCGTTCTGTGTTTGTCATTTCTTTCCTTACAAAAACTGTACGATGTTTTTCTTTTTTAGTTATAAAACTATCTGCCTGATTAATTGGGGGGCCCTTGAGAGGGCTGGTGTCAGTGGTGGGCAGAGCCGGGCTCCTGTCAGGGTCCGTATCCTAGCAAGGGGTCCTGGCAGCCCCTGAAGCATCCTGTCCTGCTGGCTTCTCTTTGCTGTGGCTGCTTGATCTCCAAGTGTGTGAGCAATGACAGGCATGAAAGAACAGCCGCTGCTATCTGTCTATAAACTGGGACTACTCATAGACTTTCAAAAAAACATGTAACAAAGTATGGAATAACTTTTCTCCAGACACACTTCATCCCTTGAAATAGGGCACTCATTTAAACACGGACTGTAAACAATACAAGCTTCTTCCTTTATAACCTTGAGTACTCTTACCTATATCCTTTATTAAACAACTTGGGACCAGGAAACCTTGCAGACGACCTTCCCTTATATACACCCAGACAACATTTACGATGGTCAGAGGAGGTCCTGCTAGTCATTCCAAGATGATCAGAATGTCATCATGAAGACCCTCAATGGTGAGGCCTTCTCTGTAGCGGTTCCCACCCTCTGGAAAACCCTCCAGTGTGCAGTCTGGCGGGCGGAAAATATAACATCTTTCAAACGCCTCCTGAAAGCACAACTTTTTTTGTCAAGCTTTCCCTGGAGTATAACTTTTTTTGGTTTTATATTACATTTTTAAAATTTTTAAAATTTTGACCTTTGTATATTATGGTTTTAATTGTGAACTGCCCAGAGAGCCTAGGCGTTGGGCAATATAACTATGTAATAAATAAATAAATAAATAAATATTTTATGTTTTGTAAAACGAGCTGATGATCTGTCGAAAACCATAAATGGGACTTAGTTTTATCTGAACTAGTTTAATCAAGAATCAGCTGGAGAAGTTCTCCAAAAGTAATTTCCAAGACAGTCGTCCTCAACCTGGAGTCCCCCCAGATGAGTTGGCCATGCTTGCCGGGTATGATAGGAGTTGTTGTCCATCACATTTGGAGGGGCATCAGGCTGGAGAAGGCGACTGTAAGACAAAGCCCAGAGGAGGGTTACATGGCCCATGGGGCAGAATCAAAAGGCCCCGGATCCCATGGAGAAAAGAGAACACTGCTCTTGATTTAAGAAGGTGGGACTCTTCAATAACTATGTGGAGGTGGGCTGTGTCTACTCATGTCATAGTTGCCGCTGAAGAAGTGTCATCTTTGAAACTTATTCAAAAGCACATGGGCAGGCAGGATAAGTCTGAACTGAACCCGCATCAATCGCCCTAAAAGTAAGGCCATGCAGCTCTCCAAGGCTGCTTCGAGCCACCTAAGTCCAATAACTAGGGCTGGCCACCTCTGGATCACCGAACAGGAAGAAACACTTCACCCCAAAAGAGGACACCAATTTGCACGTGCTAATTGAGATGCATAGAGACTAGGTATGTGCACTGGATCGGACTCGATCCACGATCCGAGTCCGGTCCAGTGGGAAATCGGATAATTTATCCGATTTCCGATCCAACAGCTGGCTCCACCGATCCAGTCCGAACCAATCCGAAAAGGCTCCGAACCAGTTCGGCGGATCGGCGGATCGGCGGGCGCCCACTGGCGCCCACCGCCGCTTCCATTGGTGGGCGCCAGCGGGCGCCCGCTGATGAAAGTGGACAGCGGGGGGGGGAGGAGGGGGGCGCTTACCTTTCCGGCCCGTCCGCTCCCATCCAGCGCCGGCGGCTACTACCAGCGGGCTCCGCGGCCTGCTCCAGGGTGGCGCGCCGGGTGATGTCATCACCCGGCGCGCTACTCTAGAGCAGGCCGCGGAGCCCGCTGGTAGTAGCCGCCGGTGCCGGACGGGAGCGGACGGGCCGGGAAGGTAAGCAGGGGGCGCACGGAGGGGAGGAGGGGGCGCGCGGAGGGGAGGAGGGAGGCCCTTACCTTTCCGGCCCGTCCGCTCCCGTCCGGCGCCGGCGGCTACTACCAGCGGGCTCCGCGGCCTGCTCCAGGGTGGCGCGCCGGGTGATCACCCGGCGTGCTACTCGAGAGCAAGCCGCAAAGCCGGCTGGCGGTAGCCGCCGGCGCTGGATGGGAGTGAACGGCCCTAAAAGGTAAGCAGTGGCAGGGAAGGGGGCTTACTCCCCCCCCCGGAGCCGTCCGCTTCTATCCGCGGGCGCCCGCGGGCACCGGCGGATGGAAGCGGACGGCCCCAGGGGGGGTAGGGAGCGCGGGGGAGGGGGCTTACCTGCCAGGGCCGTCCACAGCGGACGGCCCGGGGGGGAGGGAGTTAGGCCCCCGCTCACCCACCCGCCGCCATTTTTTCCTCATAGACTTGCATTGCAATGCAAGTCTATGGGGAAAAAAATGGCGGCCGATCCAAAAATTTACGATTTTTGGATCGGGATCGGACTCGATCCGGTCCGGGGGGCCTCCGATTTTGTCCGAACCGATCCATGACAAAATTGGAGGTCCCGATCCGGGTCCCGATCCGATCCGGGGGGTCCGTGCACACCCCTAATAGAGACGCACATTTAGAAATGATTATTACAATTGAAATGGAAATAGAGTTCATCTCACCCTAGTGTGGAAGACTGTGACCAGGTGAGCCATGTGCCTTCCTCAGTCTGCTGTCCAGGTGCAGGTGAGGCTATTTAGCTCTTCCTTCAGACGGTTCTTTATCTTTATGCTGGACCTGAACCATAGGTGTGCGCACAGGGTGTGCTGGGTGTGCCCAGGCACACCCTAATTTCCCAGGGCCACCTCCACTTTCCTGCCCCCCCCCACTCGAATCAAGGCTTTTAAAGAGGATAGGAAAGCCTCCAGAAAGCTGCCATTAGCATCCCTGAGGGAACTACGCACTTTCCGGAAGCCCTGGAAAGTGTGCTTTCTCACCCCTCCTCCGCTCCAATCAGGGCTTTTAAGGTGCACACCCAAATGAAATGTGCTGTGCATGCCTATGACCTGAACCTTCAAACAGAGGACACCTCCAAATTGAGGGCAGTCCTCTGGTAGCCCTTCAAATGGAGCACTGTTCACTACAAAAGAGGACACACGACCACCCTATAACTCAGGTTTGTTCAGTTTGGGTGGCTACAGTCAAACCATTACTAGCTCTCTTGGTGTGCATTAGCTAACACACAGACACACACACAAAGAGGCAGAGCGCTGGCATCAGACCCCACCCTAGTTGGTAACTGTGATGTCTATATTCCAGCAATTAGCAGCTAGCCATATCCATTAAGTAAACAAGCTCTACAAAAGCCGAGAGACTTGGTCATTTCTCCACTTTGACATGATGACCCAATAACATTTCCATAACGTTACTTGCAGAGGAAATTTTTTATCTCCCCCCCCTTATTTTGCCCCTCTGTCCCACACCTAGGAATGATCTTGGAAAGCAAATTGGCAACACCCTCTTGCTCTCAGAAGGAATCCAAAGCACTTTGCAAGTTTTTCCTGGCAGCCCAGGAGTTAACAGTTGATGTCGGCAGCGAGCGAGCGCACGGTCGCTGCGGTGCGCTGCAGTCCTCGCGAGCCAGCTGCCTGCAAGGAGCTGATAGAGCAGCTGCCAGGAGATGGTGACAGATGCATAGCCCGAGTAATAATAATACTAATACCAGCCCATTTTTCATAGCTGATAAAAACACGCTCTGCTTTGAGCGCCAAGTGTTTTGCTGATGACTCAGTGCCTGCTATACCTTGCAGAGGGGCATCATCTCACTGTACCCAGAAGTATGGGCAGATACCCCATTTGGGCAGAAACAGGGCCCGGCCCCGGGGTCAAAGAAAGCCTGGGAGTTGCGCCCATGCTCCACAAGGGAGGGAGCGGACTATATTCCAAAGCATATGGACAATCTCGTCTCTCTTCCCATAATGTTCTCATTTTTTCCAAACACAAGTTCATTCACGCGTCGGTTTGTGATTTTTTTTTTAAAAAAACTCTGCCCAAATATTCATAGGCATTTTTGTAAACACCTTTGTATGCCTTTCCCCCCTGATAAATGAATTCTTGCAAGCAATTTCCTCTAATGTATGCCTTTGCGTACGCTGTTTTCCCTAGCATGTGCAATTTTGTATGCAATTTCCTCTAATGTATGCATTTTGTTCTGCATCTTTTTATAGAAAGCTGCATTGTGAGATTTAGAGAAGTGTGAAAACCGAAGGATAATCGCATTCCAGTACACAGATGAGTTTGGAAAGAAGAGAAATTTGGTTGGTTTGTATTAAAAGGTGAACCAAAGACATTTCTCTCCCAAAACCTCCAGTCTGAGCCACCTCCACTCCAGCACCCAGAAGCAGGAAATGAACACGATCCTCATCATAGCTCTGTTGCTGAATCAAAACCTTGGAGAGCTCCTTTAGAGTTCTGACTGGTCCTGACTGAAACCTGGAGCGGATTCACCTCCCCACCGACCTTGGAGCCATCTGCCTCCATTGCGCTGCAGGCTCCAATTTGATCTAGGTCTTGGACTGAGACTGTAGACTGGCCTTCTCCAACTTGTGGCCCTCCATATGTTTTAGACTACAACCCCCATCATCCATTACCATTGTTGATGTTGATTGGGGCTGTTTGGGCTGATGAGTTTTAACCCCAAACCTCTGAAGGCCACCAGGTTGGGGAAGGCTTCTGTATACAAATCAGCCAATATCCTACCAAGCCAATAAGAAAAGATTCTAAATCTTCAACGAAGTCAGTCAGAGGCCGGATCTGCACCTTGTGTCAAATCATTACGAATGTGGAATAAAAAGCAGGTTACAATGCTATGAAAGTGGTCTATGGAATGTGGATTGTGCGGGAGTGCGCACAGGGTGTGCCAGGTGTGCCCAGGCAAACCCTAATTTCCCAGGGCCACCACCACTTTCTTGCCCCCCCCCCACTTGAATCAGGGCTTTTAAAGAGGACGGAGATGCCTCCGGAAAGATACTATTAGCATCCCTGGGGGAACTACGCACTTTCCAGAGGCCCTGGAAAGTGCGCTTTCCCCTCCTCCGCTCCAATCAGGGCCTTTAAGGTGCACACCCTAATGAAATGAACTGCGCACGCCTATGATTGTGCTCCAACAGTTATCTGTGTACTTCAATACCGCTACAAAACCGATCCAGAGTTGTAGGAGAGGAAGGAGAAGAAAGCAGGTGATGTGCTCCATCTCTCCCCTATGGCTGTGAAAGCGACTAGCTACCTCCTCACCACACCTGCAGTTAGGTTCACATTCTCAGCTTCCGGTCTTCTCCCCTTATAAGGATGAGGCCTCTTGGTATGCCAGAGAAGCCACACTGAGGGGATGCTGCACATGGGCACCCACTGAATAGGGAACCAGGGCAAGTTGTAACCACTGAACAAACTACCAATCTGCTTCCAAGCTTGTAAATCAGGGGACAGCAGCTTGTGGGCCAAGGATACCAGGCACATATTCTTACCTGAGCCTGTATTTAAGCCTAAGCACACGTAACTGGAGTTTAGCATTGAAACCCTGGCTCTCCTTCCCTCTCCTACCTCTGTCGTTGGCCCCGACGTCAGTGAGGCGGTGAATCCGCTCCAGGTTTCAGTCAGAACCACTCAGAACTGTACAGGACTGTAAAGGTCCACGATGCGAAGCTCTTTTACACTTCTGACTGGCTCTGACTGAAATCCGGAGTGGATTCACCGCCCCACTGATGTCAGAGTGACCAGCTTCTGCTGGTTTCCCCTCTGTGCTGAATTTCAGGTTGCAAGTTCTGTGGGGCAGGGACCTGTCCCCGTGTACTCCGCAAAGCACCATTGCATCAGGCCACTTCCCAATGAAACCGAAAGACGCTCCCTTTCAATTAAGCTGGTCCACAGCGTGGGCCGGCGTGTTTCGGGGTGATAGGATGGCCATTCACACCTTCAGCCAGACTAGAGTTGCCTTCATGGGAAGGAGCCTCCCCTCCCGATTTAAGCTGGAATGAGCAACAGATGGCTCAGGCCTGGGAACCAGCAGGCCGTGGAATTGTTACTTGGCCCCAGAGATGGCAGCATTCTGAAAGTTGTCAGGGGCTTGGCCTCTATTTTGGTCGGAATGACATCACTGATGATGCAGCCTGGGAAGTGACAGCCATTTCCTTATAGGGCTGCAGTTACTGCTTTAAAGGAGGTTGTTTCATTCTTAACTGGCTGCGCCGGAGGACTCCTACACACTTCACTGGAGTGATTGCCTTCAGCGCAATCAGCAGATCAGGCTGGACCCGGCTTTTGCAGCTGTATTCCAAAACAGCTCGACCTGCCAGCCTTTGCAGGATGTGAGGGAGCCATGTTCTTCTGGATCCCCAGGAGTTAATGGGGACTTGGGAGCTGAGGCGGCCCCGATTCTGTCCCTTTGGCCCACAGAAATGCCCCGAGGACAGCTGAAGCACACGCACTGCTTTGCAAGCAGCTCAACTCCGGCTCCAGGACGAAGGAAGAACACTTCAAACTGAAACAAACAAAATGCAGCTTCTGCAGAGCTTGAACGGGGAAGGCGGATGTGACTTCATTTCATCTTAGACCAGAATTTACCCGGTTCACACCTCCCAAACCTGGACGCGGACTCGAATGCAATCCATTCCGGAGTGGCAACACGATTCGCAGACCAAAGAAAAGTGTGTTTGGAAATCCATACAGTTGAAAAGCATACATGAGAAAAAGTGTGTACCATTGAGAAAATGCACAATGAAGTACTACACACACATTTTTTGTGTGAGTGGGGTCGGGGTTGCAGTCTGATATGGACACGAGTCAGGACAGGTTTCAAGGTGGAAACTGGAAAACCTTGATGAGTTCAAGTACAGATTTTCACATCCCTACCTCATAAGATCGCTATGTCCAATCCGCAGAGCAGTTCCCAATCTGTTTTTAAAGTATTTCTAAATAATAATAATAATAATAATAATAATAATAATAATAATTTTAGCATTTAAAGCCCTCTGCTTTGCCTCTGTCCATAGTGAGTTCTCCAAAGCTGTGGCTTAGGGTGACCACATTTTAGAAACCAAAAAGGAGGACAATGTGTCCGCCCCACAGGGGGCGCGTCCAGCACCACGGGGGTGTGCCCACCTGAACATAGCCTTGGTCACATGTCTGATTTTACAGCACACAGTGAAGATGAATCTGCTCTGCTTAAGAGATATCATGATGCCATGTTTCATCTTATCTTTAAAAATGATAGGTTTAAAAAATAATAATTTTAAAACCTCATTTTAAAAAAAACAAACCTAAAAATCAATGGATGATCGGATCTGCTTCAAACTTGGCATGGCTAAAGCCCTACTTAAGAGCTATCAAGGTGCCAATTTTCATCTCTTTATCTTTAAAAATGACATTTTTTTAAAAAAAAATTAAAACTTCAAACTTTAAAAAATGTCTAAAAATCAGTGGATAGACAGATCTGCTTCAAACTTGGCATGGCTAAAGCCCTACATAAGGGCAATCACAGCACCAAGTTTCATCTCTTTACTTGTAAAAATGACAGAGCTGTAAGCCTTTTTGTTAATTCCCATTGACCGTAAAGTAGAGCTGCCCTTTGGGTGGGTGGGGGGAGGATAGGGAAAATCCAGATTTTTCTTCAAATTTCATAATACTCCCCTTCTCGGATTTGTTACCATAATTCCTGACATGTCCTGGTTTTTCCTGGCATATTTCTTTGCAAGTCAAGCACCCATCACTGGGGCCTAATCTGTTTGCCCCATAATCTCCTGCTGACAAGTTAATGGTCCCCCCTCCCCCTCTTAGAGCTAGATTTTCCTTTTGATACAGAAGTGCCCTTTGATGGCAGACAAACACCAAATAGGCCGGCTGGTATGGTTATTTATTTGGCTTAAGTCGGATCCTTTGCAACAATAACTTCAAAAAGTTCTGGGTGGCCATCAGAAAGGTGCCAGGAGGAATTGCTTGGCCTGTAGGGAAAGTTTTAGCGGGCCCTGAGCAAAAGGAGAACTTTCATTTTACCCCATTTTACTTTGCCATCGCTCATAGACAATTCAGACAGTGGCAGAATCCTCACTGCTCACAGCAGTCTTCTCGCAGGCTGAGAACGTGCCAGACTTAGCAAGCTAGCAGGTATCACTCCAGCGATAAACATTTCAGAAAGAAGAAGCCTGAGGGGTGGAGGTTGTACCAGAAAGTGCTGTTTCCCCCCAAAAGTGATTCTGGTGTATGTTTGTGTGAGTAGGCTCAACCCCTGGAATTTGCAGGTATGGCAGAGGAAGACCCCTTTCTGAATCCCAGGAGAGATACTGCCAGACAGAGTAGGGTGACCATCTGCCCGGATTTGTCCGGATATGCCCGGGAAATGGGGAGCAAATCCGCATCCGGGCGGAAAAACTGTTTTGGGGGGCCAAATCCAGAAATTTAGCCCCCCAAAAGGGTGACCAGATGTGCCTGGGGTGATCCGGGCCAACCGGGGGGCGGCGGGGGCAAACCGGGGTGGCGGGGGGTCACGCGGCGGTGGCGGGAGGCTGGCGGCGCCGAGGCACTTACCTGCTGGGGCGTCCGAGTGACGTCATCAGTTGGCGCGCTCCTGAGAGACAGGCCAGGAAGCCTGTTTCTCAGTAGATTCCGAGCACCGGAGGGAAGCGGACGCCCCAGCTGGTACGGAGCGTGGGGCGGGCAGCATGGGGCGTGCGGGCAGCGCGGGGCGGGCGTGCAGGCAGCGCGGGGTGGGCGGGCAGGCGGCGCGGGGGTGGGCGGCACGGCGCGGGGGACGGGCGGGTGGCGCGGTGTGGGGGCGGGTGGCGCGGGGGGGCGGCACGGTGCGGGGGGGCAGCGAGGGTGGAAGGGGTGGTGCGGCGTGGGGGGGTGGCATGGTGCGGGGAGGTGGCGCGGTGCGGGGGGGGCGGCGTGGGGCGGGTGGGGGGGCGGCGCGGCGCAGCACTGGTGGGGGGCGGCGTGGGGCAGGGGGGGCGGCGTGGGGCGGGGCGGGGCAGGGGGGCGGCACGGCGCGGGGGGCGCGGGGGCGCGGTGGGGGGGTTGTTTTGGGTGGGTGGGGTGGCCAGGGGGGTCCGGGATTTTGATCCTCAAAATCTGGTCACCCTAAGACAGAGCACAAAATGGCCCAGTTCACACATAACAACAACCCGTGGGTTGGTGAAACCATATGTTGCTGGGGCCATGTGGGAGTGAGCAAGTGCGCTGCCTCCTGACCGCTCGCCACTTCTGCTTTCAGTAACAACCCAGGAATGTCCCATTCCTGGGTTGTTCGATAAGAAGATCACAAGAGCCCTGCTGGATCAGACCAAGGGTCCATCTAGTCCAGCATTCCATTCACACAGTGGCCAACCAGCTGCCCATGGGAAACCCACAAGCAGGGCACATGTGCAACATCACCCTCTTGTCCATGTTCCCCAGCAACTGGTATACAGAGGCTTACTAGAAGAACCATGTTGAAATCCCCACACAGCTGCATGTAAAGAAAAGTGTGTGTGTGTGTATGTATGTGGAGTAGCAGAATCTCAGGTCCGTTGGCCAAATCTGGTTACCCAGAAGGCCATGCCTTCTTCCCATGACACCCCTCTATTTCTCCAACCACCAACCACTTGGTCATTTCCTGGTTTTTGCACTAACACACATACACACACCCCATTCGAGAAAGTCGAAATTCCTAAACCCCTCTTTTAATTTTTGTGAACAGCCCAGAGGGCTACAGCTATTGGGCAGTCTAGAAATGAAATAAATAAAACGAAGGCTTATTTCCTGGCAACAAGAGTTTCAAGCTAAAATATGCTGTTAATTTTGGGTCCTTGTTCCTGACCGCCTTGCCCTTGGCCCAGTAGCAGTTCCCTTATTTTATTTATTTATTTTATTTTATTATTTATTTATTGCATTTTTATACCGCCCGATAGCTGAAGCTCCCTGGGCGGTTCACAGACTTCAGCATTCCCCGCCCCTGGAATGTGGACCCCAAGCGCTCCTCAAAGATTGGATTTTTGCCAGTGGGCCGAACAAGCTTCAAAATTCAAATACAGATATTCCAGCTACTCCCCTCAGTGTGTGTGTTTAACTATGGCACAGCTCTCCTGGTCATAATCTCCTCTACTGTAGTGAGATGTTACAGCAATTATTTCCAAATTTACATCTAGGGTGACCCTATGAAAAGGTGGTCAGGGCTCCTGTATCTTTAACAGTTGCATAGAAAAGGGAATTTCAGCAGCACCCGGTGGAATTCCCTCTTCATCACAGCAGTTAAAACTGCAGGAGCTGGGCCCTCTTGAGTTTTTGTGCTTTTTTTCAAGACTTACGTTTACCGGTGGAGAGCAAGTGCGCACTTCGGGCTTGCTTTTTTTTAAAATAGTGTGCGCAACGACCCTCCTTCCTCCTGGGACATCGCGCCTCCTATGTGGATTAAAGTAACAATCCCAGAAGCAGGTACTTCCGGGATCGTCCCCCCCCTCCCTCTACACCCGCCCTAAGGTTCCCTTACTTTGCTGGAAATGACCCAGGTCCACTCCCCCCAACACTTTCTCTCCCATTGTACTTTCTCCCCTTTCTCTCCCTCCGCCCTCCCACATTACCAGTCCCAGGAGGCTTTTCTCTGTCTGTCTTTTAGAAATATTTTTTGAATCTGTTCAGCAATCTACACATCTATTAAACGACAACAACAACTTTTAAAACAGACCGGGCACACTGCAGAGGAAGGCGCAGTCGCGCCTGACGCGTTGATTTCCCCGGTGTGCCTCTGGGTCCACGGGGCCGTTTAGATGCCATCTGGAGAAACGAAGAGGCTGGATGCCATTGCAGCTTCCTCGGCAGCGTGCCTGTCTTAAAAGTGAAAAGAAAGAGAGAAAGAGGTGCCGCTGCTTGCGGGGAGAGCCAGAAGGGCACCTGGGTGGCTGGAGGAACAGCGAGTAGTGAGTGCCAGTGGGGGGGGGGATCCATGCGCCGGTGGTGATGGGAGGCTGCCCTTGGCGGCTCTAAGGATTCAGAGGCCGGTACCTCTGCCCACTGGTTTGGCTCTAGTGGTGCCCACAGTATGCAGCCGTTTCTGGATAAAGGACGCTTCTTTCTCAGAGGCCTGAGTGATAGGCCTGTATTTGCTTACAGACGGCTGCCCAAGCTAGAACAAGTACCCACCTGTCGTGGAATTCTTGACATGGTCAAGAGTCAGGACACACGACTCAGGTAGCGTTCACTCGCCAATCGCTTCAATTCCAACGACAACACAGAGGACACACTGCGTTGCAACGGAGCTCTATAGCACAATGAAAAGAGAACTTTCCCACCCAGGTTTAACACTTTTATAGGTTTCTTACAGTTTCTATACATAATTAGAGCACACCTTATTGCAGAGGTCAATTGTCCAATCACAAAGCTTACAATGTTTTAAGCATGATGTCATGATATAATCTGTTGCCTGGTTACATGTGAAGGAGCTGATCTATACATTCTATATCTCCCTTTGGCCCTGTCCTCCACATGTCTCGGTCTGGAGAAGTAGTTGACCACACATTTCCTGTTGCCCGTTATTAGCCAAGAGAGAGAGTGGCTTAGATACATTTTACTAGGGCTGTGACTGGATCCGGATCTGGATCCCGAATCCGGAGTGGACAGGGCTGATTCGGATCTCCGGATCTTGGATACAAATTGGATCAGGCCTGGATCAGGCCGGATCAGATCCGTGATCTGGATCTAATCCAGATCTGGTCACAGCACTCCCTCCTGCTCTCCCCACTCTCTCCCTTCCCCCCACTCTCCCTGCTTAGCTGCTGCCTCCTCTGCATCATTCCGTCATCCTCCGCGTCGTCCTCCCTCCTCGCTGTGGGCTGGCCGCTTTCCTGTTCGTGCCAGGTGATGACGTCACCCGCCATGAGCAGGAAAGCGGCCAGCCCACAGTGAGGAGGGAGGACGATGGCAGGATGATGCAGAGGAGGCAGCAGGTAAGCAGGGAGAGTGGGGGGAGGGAGGGAGAGAGTGGGGAGAGTGGGAGGGAAAGCTGCGAACGGACCCAGATCGGATCCAGATCTGGATCTGAGTTGGATCGGATCAGGCCTGATAGATTGGGATCCGGATCTGATCGGGGGGGGGGGTCTGTTCACAGCCCTTCATTTTAATTCCTCTTTTTCCTTAATAGCGCAGTGTAAAAGGTGATCTTTCCAGCAAAGCCCCCTTTAATAAGCAACTTTTTATTGATAAAGGTGAATTTCCTCCATACACCAGCACCAGGAGACAATGTAACAGAGACACAGACACAAAAACCAGACCACGTTTGGCAGATTGAGATGCCGACTCTGTCCCCAAGTCTACTCTGACAACACTGTTGCCAGGAACTAATAATGTCGTCCCTAGCATGAAAGGTTCATACATTTGCTCACCTTCCAATGCAATATTTGCCATCATTTGCCTGAAGCACCCTACTGCATCCCACATCAGACACAGGCCAAACCGTAGCCAAAAGAATACGTGGACACGCATGTGGTATCAGCAACAGCAATATTCAGAAACCAGTGGAGGATCAATTCAACCTCCCAGGACGCTCGGTCAATGACCTGAGGGTGATAATTTTGGAACAATTATCCTAACGCTAACCTTGAAGGCAGATCACAAAGTGAAATGCTTGCATTGGTTGCCTGTACGTTTCCGAGCCCGATTCAAGGTGCTGGTTTTAACCTATAAAGCCTTGCATGGCTTGGGACCACAACACCTGACGGAACGCCTCTCCCGACACAAACCTACCCGTACACTTCGATCAACATCCAAGGTTGTCCTCCAAGTGCCTACTCCGAGGGAAGCTCAGAGGATGACAACAAGGGAGAGGGCCTTCTCTGTGGTGGCCCCCCACAATCTCCTCGATGAGGCTCACCTGGCGCCAACACTGTCATCTTTTCAGCGCCAGGTTAAGACTTTTCTCCCAAGCATTTAACAGCATTTAACTGCATGTTGAGCTTTTTAAACTGACCCCTGGATAGTTTTAAATGATATGTTGTTTGTTTTTAGGCTTTTATGGTTTAAAATTTTGTATATTGGTGTTTAAATGTTCCATGTTTTTAATTTTTGTGAACCGCCCAGAGAGCTTCAGCTACGGGATGGTATATAAATGCAAATAACAACAACAACAACAACAATCCATCAAGGTGTTCAATTCTATCTTCTCCGGCTTGAATATCGACAAAGATGTATCATTGCACTATCTATGTTAATCACCATTGCAATGATGTCTGTGTTCTCACCCAACAACTGCTTTGAGAATGGCCACTGGAAAATAAGGCCATTATCACTCACTGGAGCCCCTGAAATGTCTCTGTGCCGGGAAATAGGGTGCGCCTGTGTAACAACACAAATTAAATGAAGGAACTGAAATTGATTCACGCTCCAATTCTGGAATTAATTTTAGCAATTCTCCTGTTTATACTGGAATTCAGGGAGAGTGGATTGCCAGAAAGAGCAGAACAGAGAAACAACAAAGGAATGAAATGAAGGAAATCCCCTCATGCGCACAACAAAAGGCATTGAAAACAGCGGCAGGAAATCATCTTGTCTGAGGTTCTTTATGAGCACGGGGTGTCATATCCAAAGGACAAAATCAGAAGCCACCATCTGTAGTATCTCACGTTCCCTCTTACAACAGCTCATGGTAATTAACAGTCATGCCTCCCGTGGTATGTAACAGTTCTTGCCTAGCTTAACAGCTGTTGGCCAACACTAATTGGTTGTAATAACAACGTTGTCTGCTGAGCAAATTGCCTGTGTATACAGCCGAAAAATCAGCTGCAAACAGCATTTGGGTTAAAGACAGACGCAGCTTCATCAGCAAATATCAGGACCTTGATGGATGACCCTTGACCATAGGCGTGCGCAGCTCATTTCATTGGGGTGTGCACCTCAAAGGCCCTGATTGGAGCAGTGAGGAGTGAGAAAGTGCGCTTTTCAGGGCCTCCGGAAAGTGCGTAGTTCCCCCAGGAATGCTAATGGTGGCTTTCCAGAGGCTTTCTCATCCTCTTTAAAAGCTGTGATTCGAGCAGTAAGGGGCAGGAAAGCAGAGGTGGCCCTGGGAAATTAGGGTGTGCCTGGGCACACCCAGCACTCCCTGTGTGCACGCCTATGCCCTTGACAGGAGCAATGGAAGAGAACGCCTTTGCAGCGGGGCCTACTTTTAGTGGTTTCTGGAGCCTGAATGGAAGCCTGCTGTCACGAAGGCTTGACAGCTCGGTTTTTGACCATAGACAGAAGACAGATGACAACGTCTAAGAAGGATAAAGGCCCTCTGATACATATCCATTTATTATTTTACTTTGATCGATTGCCATTTCTACCATGCTCTTGAGTGGCTCTCACGGAGCCTGCATAGGAGGACTTCCCAGTGGTCCAGGGGCGTAAACTACAGGGGAAGGGGCTCAACCCCCCCCCCCCAAGATTTCCCAGAGGGGGCAATGCCCAACCAAGTAACGTCAGTAAGCTCACAGCCTGGCTGGCAGATTCACCAATCATTCTCCCGTTGTCTGTATTGTTATGTGTTGGGGGGGGGGGTCAGTCTAAATTGCCTCCAAGCAAACCCTGCTTCCTCCTCAGCTGCCCAGCAGATCTCTTTTCAAGACAAAAGCCGCTCTCCTTTTGTGTCAGGTTCAGGTTTCCCCAGATTCATTTTCTCCTGTTCCCTCAGGCCATGTAGAACAAAAGGTTTCCCATTTAGGAATTACAGTGTGTGTGTGTGGGGGGGGGGGGTTTAAGCCCATGCCCCCCCTCAAATTGAGAAGTCTAAGCCCCTGGTCAGATCTGTCCCTCTTCCACCTGTCCTCATTAATGAAGCCAACCTTGCCATCACTGAAGAGGCTGACACAAAATCCAACCCCACAAATCTCAGTTACATAAAACATAAGAATGTATGAAGAGTCCTGCTGGATCAGACCCAGGGTTCGTCTAGTCCTGCATTCTGTTCACACAGTGATCAACCAGCTGTCAACCAGAAACCTACAAACAGTCCTTCTAAACTACCTGTTGATCTCTTGGAAACTAACACAGGGTCAGCGCAAATGGATTTTCAGAGCCCTTATGACAGCTAAAAGACTTATACTATCACATTGGAAGGATAAATGCTCACCTCCCATAATGCAATGGATTGAGGATGTAATAACCTTATCGACATTTGAACAGGTGATATACAGGCACAACTTGCGGATGGATAAATATATGGCCATATGGTCTGATGTTTTTGAAATGTATGCATAATTCTCTCCTTTTTAAAAAAGCATTTGATGAAAAAAAACGATGTCATCGCTGTATATGTGATGTGTTTTTTTCTCTTTTTTCCCCCTCATGATTTGTTGTTTATTATTCTGTTTTTTTTATATTCACAATAAGATAAAATAAAACCCCTAAAACAGGACACCATCGCAACAACCGGTATATATATAAGGCTTACTGCCTCTGATCCTGGCGGTAGCACATAGCCATCAGGACCCGTAGCCATTGAGCGCCTTCTCTTCCAGGAATTTATCCAACCCCCTTTTAAAGCCATCCAAATTGGTGGCCATCACCACATCTTGTGGTAGTGAATTCCATAGTTTTGCTATGCACTGAACGAAGAAGTCCTTCCTTCTATCTGATGTGAGTCTCCCACCCATCAGCTTCATAGGATGACCCCACTGGATTCTAATATTTTGAGAGAGGGAGAAAAATGTATTTTGAGAATGAGAGAAATCTGTCTTGCTAGCCACATTTTCCATGCCATGCATAATTTTGTACTCCTCTATCACGTCTTCCCTTAGCCTCCGTTTTGGTCTTTTTGCAAAAGCCAACAATGGTCTTTTAAAGGACAGCAAACGGGAAATCCGTGGTGGCATGGCATACGATCAGTCCATTTGCTCTCCAAAGGGGACTGAGGAAAAAAATAAAATAAAAAAGGACTGGTCCGCAGTGCAGTGCGGTACTCCTCTAATTGAATCGTCTGTTTTCAGACATTGGAGGAACATGGCCCTGAGTTGTTTTCTGCCAGGCACAGGAATCGAGAGATTCGATTGCAGCTTCTCCAAGGTTCCTTAATAAGTGGCAGGTCCATGCCTGTGTGGGCAAAGGCACCTTCTGATTTTGCAGCTTGCCCGCGCTTTGTCCTGTCCTCAGACTTGGTTCCAGAGAGGAAGTCATGCAAACAGCCTGCTACATGTTTCGGCTTGTCGCAGGGCAGGAGAGATGCGAGGAAGCGGGCTCAGCTCACGGGCGTGAAAGCTGGTCAAGGATGCATCCCATGCAAATGCATGTAGCAAATCCCCGCTGGGTCTTTTATTAAAATGAAAAGCAGCTTTGGGAGGACTAACGTCTGAACAGAGAATCAGGAGTGAAATGAGAGGTGCTTAGGTGGGGGGTTGACTAAGAAGCAGCCTTAGACCAGGTTAGACAGTTTGTCTACCTAGATCAGCTTCCCCCAAACGTGGTGCCCACCAGATGTGTTGAACTCCAACTCCCATAATTCCGAGCCAGGGAGGCGTCCTCCGTTTGAATGGCTGTCCAGTCCAAGCCCAGTTTAAAAATTGAGAACCATAAGAAGGAAGAGCAAAAGGGCCTTGAAGTTAAAGTTGTAGGAGCTATACTAGAGTGACCAGATACAAAAGAGGGCAGGGCTCCTCCAGCTTTAACAGTTGTGATGAAGAGGGCATTTCACCAGGTGCTGCATGCATACAAACGACACCTGCTGCAATTCCCTTTCTTGTACAACTGTTAATGGTACAGGAGCCTGGTCCTCCTATCCATATGGTCACCCTACTCCTTCCTCAATGCTTACTCCAGCCATATCTCTGGGTCACTGTTCCCTAGAGCGACCATATGAAAAGGAAGACGGGGCTCCTGTATCTTTTAACAGTTGTATAAAAAAGGGAATTTCAGCAGGGGTCATTTGTATGCATGCAGCACCTGGTGAAATCCCCCCTTCATCACAACAGTTAAAGCTGCAGGAGCCCTGCCCTCTTGACCAGATACAAAAGAGAGCAGTGATGAAGAAGGGATTTCACCAGGTGCTGCCTGCATACAAATGACACCTGCTGAAATTCCCTTTTTTATACAACTGTTAAAGGTACAGGAGCCCTGTCCTCCTTTTCATAGGGTCACTCTACTGTTCCCTCACTTCGCACCAGCTGCGTAGGAAGATGGGAAGCCATGCAAGGCCCTGGGATGTGCTTCTCTGAAGTTCCTGGGAGACCCCCCTCTGAGGAGATGCTCGGGGGTGGGTGGGAAAGGCCCCTTTTACACCTTCTCCGGCATTCCTTCTGCACAAAACGTGAATCGTGGATTCTCACAAGTAGGAGCGAGGAAAAGATCTGCCAGGAGTGAACAAAGCCAGCTCTGCCTAACAGAACGGCCCACCACAACTCTTGTTAACTTAACAAAGATTTTAAACGATTTGATAACAGAATGCTCCAGCGTCAGTTATTATTACGAACCCCTACAGGAACACATGAAAGGGTTGGCATTTAACTGATTATCTGGGATCATAACAAAGTGGGTGGGAGGGGGAAAGAATTCCCGCCCCCCCCGGGTGGAAAAAAAATCCTTTGATTCCTTTTCTTAAATAACAAATGTGACTCTCTTCCACCTGTACGAGTGAGACAAGCAAACAGTGGGAACAGCTCAGCGTGGGACGCAACAACCCCCTCCGCCCCAACTGCTTAGTGTTAATGAGTTAACTATTCTGTGTAAGTCTTCAAAGAGCTGAAAGCCAGAAAAAAGGCATCTCAGGCATCTAAATTGGGGGTTTATTCTTGGCAAGGGAGTGAGGGGGTGAATCTCCGCAGGCCCTTTGATTCCCGGGCACTTCCTTCCCAATTCTTCACCAAAGAAGGCTTCCTTGAACTGAGTCCAAAAAATGTTCATGCCTCTCCAGGTATAAATGAGGGGGACGGAAGAAAAATTACCAGTATACTTCCACTAATACAACAGGCCCAGGGGATGCGTAGGTTGAGAGTTCCTTGTAGTATTGGGGGCAGAATCCAACGGGGCGCCCACACCTCCACCGATTTTCTTCCCTGCCAGGCGGCCCCCTGCCAAGCCTTCCCCACAGCTGGTGCAAAGGACGCGGAATGATGGGTTCAAGTGACAGGAAGCCAGATTCTGGCTGGACATCAGGAAAAATATCCTGACCGTTAGAGCAGTATGGCAATGGAACCCATGACCTAGGGAGGTGGTGGGCTCTCCTACAGTAGAAGCCTTCAAGAGGCAGCTGGACAGCCACCTGTCAGGGATGCTTTAAGGGTGGATTCCTGCATTGAGCAGGGGGTTGGACTGGATGGCCTCATAGGCCCCTTCCAATCCTACTATCATATGATTCTATGATTCTATGATAACTTCTGGGGCAACCCGAAATGGGCAGAAACACTCATTTCTGGAGGGAAGCCGTCAGCAGGGGCTCCACCGACCGGTCTCCATCCAGAAAAGAGTGCTCGTTTGGGGGCTTCCCCTCGGAAGCGCTATAAAAAATTTTCCTTGCATAAGCGGTGGGTCCCACTTTGCACAATGGAATTGTCAGGGCACACCGCTTGTGGAAGGGGATTGGGGGGGCATGAAGGAACGGTGTATGTCAGTGCCCTGTTGGATTCTGCCCTTTGATGTAAGCATTTGAAAGAGACCCAAAGGGGTGTTCATGTAGGGCAGACAGAAGGTGGATTGGGATCTAACTAGCAGAGCTCTGGGTGATGTGAAGTAGATGGACAAATGGCTGCCCATAGTTTTAAAACAGGAAGCAGCAGCAGGCATTGCATAGCTGAACCTGTGCTTAGAGTGGCCACTTATGTAAGGTGGCCACATGGAAAGGAGGACAGGGCTCATGTCTCTTTAACAGTTGTATTGAAAAAGAATCTCAGCAGGTGTCGTTTATATGCATGCAGCATCTGGTAAAATTCCCTCTTTATCGCAACAGTTAAAGCTGCAGGAGCCCTGGCCTCTTGACCAGATAAAAAAAGAGGATAGGGCTCCTGCAGCTTTAATTGCTGTGATGAAGAGGAGGGAATTTCACCAGGTGCTGCATGCATACAAATGATACCTGCTGAGATTCTCTTTTCTGTACAACTGTTAAAGATGCATGAGCCCTCTCCTCCTTTTCATATGGAGCTCCATCAGACCAGCATTTTATTGCAAGCTCATTACTGCGCATTCTGGGATGTTCGCGGGTCCCTCTCACAACGACATCTGGCTCCTGCACATCTCCCGCCCGTTCTAGCTTTCTTCGCACCACAAAAACACCACCCCAGTAAGTCTGACTTATTTTTAAAGACGGAACTTGCCACTGTCTTCTGCTTTGTGCAGAACAAGCAGGATCAAAACGCCCCACTGAATTGGCCACGCGCACGTTGTTTACTTCCTTTTTCAGAAGAGGAAGTAATGAGGGACAAACACGCGGGCAGAGAAGCGACGGTAAAGAAATGCGATTTTCCCCCATTTGATGATGCTCAAGGTCATCCTAACGTATGCATCACCAAAAAGAGGAAATGAATCACCAAAAAACAAAATAAAAGAGGACACCCTCCTCATGCTCCCCAGCAACTGGTATAGAGAGGTGCTCTACCTCCGATATGGGAGGCAATATTTAGCCCTCATAAGTAGCAGCCATGAATTCTTATAACTCCTTTTCAAGCCACCCATTCTGGTGGCCGTCACTCCATCTTGTGGTAGCAAATTCCATTGCTTAACCATGCGCTGCATTCCTTGGGACTGGGGTGGAATCAACTCCAAAAAAAGAGGAATAAAGAAAAAGGTGGTGGAGATCCTTTTGTCAGATCAGCTCTGAATTTTTATGCTTTTGCTGAGCCCAATAATAGCTAACCTCCCAAAATGGGACTGTATTGATCAGACTGTGTGTCAGTCCTACAATGTGAGCCAAGCCGTTTGCAAGATTGAGAGGCACATGGGTATCCATTTTGGGGTGCGTGAAAAGGCTCACTCTCTGTGGAAATAAATTTGTTATTATGTCAGTGAATCCACCATTAACTGTACCTTTGGCTGGAAATGTGGGTTCGGCAGGAAAAAATGGTAATATATGCCTAGCAAAGTGCTTAAAAACTCTTTTTCTTTGCAAATGTTCTACCACTTTAATCTGCAATTCAATCTAACGCACAAAAGGCATTTGTTAGAAATGTCAGGGAGCTTCAGAGAACAAACAATGGGTTCCCACGTTTGGGATTCATAGTTTATTGGAAAAAGCTTTACATCCTTTTCGGTTGCCTGCTACCTAAACATTGTTCTGCTCAACGGGGGTACAGCTCTTTAAAGAATCTTTTAAAAAGAAGATCTCTTAAGGGAAAAGAAAAAGAGCCTAGATAAAACTGGTGTCCATTTTGCTTTGATTCCCCCCTGCCCCCCGCAAATTTTTTGCAATGAATGAAAAGCAACCTTGAAAGGCTCCCCCCTTTTTTTAAATTCACTGGGTTCCCTTCCCACCACACACATATACTTTGTACCCTTGGAGAAACACGCTCAGTTGTCAAGAACAAAGAACCAAAGCAAAAAGGATCAAAAAACATGTTATTTAATGCTCACACCAGGAACAGAGGGTGCCATCTCCCTTCAGCGTTTCTGTTGAACAACTCTTTAAGAATTCTCAGATGGAATATTAGTCTTGAAGTCTGGGACTCTCAGATTGACATTAATGATGATGATGATGGAGAAGGAAGACAATTCTACACTTGCATGCAGAGTGATTTAGAGGCGGAGAAGGTAGCACTCAAAAGAATAAGAAGGCCTAGAGGTTACGGATATCGTTCTTTTGAAAGCAATCATTTTCTCCAAGACACATGTTTATGTTTCATGTTCCTCCTGCCCCACTGTGGCATCTAGTCAAACAATGATATTAAAAACCCTGCAAAACCGGTAGCAGGGCAGCCTATATATATATATATATATATATATACATATATCACAGGATGAGACAGTAGCATATTCATCTACAAAGCTCATGGGTTTTGTCTCAACCGTTGCCCTGGCAAGTGACCCTAACCCTCACCATCATTACCTCTTCCCTTAACTCATCTCTGACCAGGAAGATGCAACAAGGGAAATCCAGCCCCTCTCCCGAGATCTCTGTGCATGCCAAAAGACACAGGGGAGGTGCTGATTTAAAGGGCAGGTATGATGAAGGTTTATAATGGTGTCAATTACAGCCCTGTTCAGAGGACACACCTTAAACCATGGTGGTTAAGGCTTTAACCACGGTGGTTTAAGGTGTCTTCTGAACAGGAGCAAAAAAGGAAAAGAACCCCAGGAAAGAACCCCCCCCCCCAAAAGCCAAAGGCAAATGGGTAGAACCGGAGGATGAAATTTAATAAATATACACACACACACACACACACACACACACACATATATATATATATATATATATATATATATATACTACCAACGCATTTCAGACAGTGCCCTTCTTCAAGGCAGCTTAATATTACAACATCTATGCTCTGCACTGGAGGTTTTTACTCACATGTCATGGAAATGAACTTGCGAAATGAATGAACTTATGGTTGGGGAAATTAGAAACCCAGCCAAATCTGAAATGATCACATTTTCCTATCATCACCCTTGATAGCTAAATGGGACCTCCACTGACCACTGAAGACCAGATGCTGCGATTGCCTTCATGTCTTGCTTCTGGTTTGTTTTTTGTTTGTTTATTTATTGCATTTTTATACTGTCCAATATCCAAAGCTTCTCTGGGCGGTTTACAAAAATCAAAACCGTGGCAACTATTCAAAATATGAAACAACAACAGTTTAAAAACGTAGCATAAAAATACAATATAAGAACACAATCAGGATAAAACCGAGCAGCCATGCAGAAATTACTACAGATTTAAAATACAATTTTAAAACAGCAAAGTTAAAAATGAAACTGATAAACTGTTAAAATACGGAGAAAATAAAAAGGTCTTCACCTGGCGTCTCAAGGAGTATAATGTAGGTGCCAGGCGAGCCTCTCTAGGGAGCTCATTCCACAGCCAGGGTGCCACAGCAGAGAAGGCCCTCCTCCTGGTAGCCACCTGCCTCACTTCCTTTGGCAGGGGCTCACAGAAAAGGACCCCCGAGGATGATCTTAGGGTTCGGGCAGGTACATATGGGAGGTGGCTTCTGGTTGGGCATTGTGGAAGCAGGATGCTGGCGTAGGGGAACATTTAGCTTATTGAGCAGAGCACAGCTTATGTCCCGATGCAGGAGGAGTCGGGCAAAGGCAGGTGGAAATTGACTCCCTGTTCTTTCCAGACTCACTGGTGTGAAATAATTATAGGATTTACATACTTGTTTCCTCCTCCTTAGTTACAGTTTGTTGTGCTGCTGCTGATTAAATTCACACTGCATCCACAGCAACATAATCAGCTTCATTATTCTTCTGCATTGTCCTATTTGTTGCTTATGAAATAAAACTTATCAAACCAGGGAAACAAAAGGAGACAGAATGATAGCGAATAACTTCGCGGGCGCAGCCAAGAAAAGGGCTTGTTAGAAGCTCCATGATGCTGTTTGGTACAAAAGCTCAATTGCCTGGCAAAGCTGAACTAAGCAGGCTGCATAATCACACACACACACACACACACACACACACACACGCTGCTAAAAAAAAAAACACCCTGAAATTTTAAAACTGGGTTGGCCATTGATCTCCTGGCGTCACGGAAGGCTTAGAGGACACACCAGTCAGGAAGCTCGACAAGAACACGATTTTCTCTCTTCAGCAAGAACAGAACAGCAACAAGGAACTCCTGGCTCCACCCAGATGACTAACCTATATGATGACACGAGCCACACACCCATCTATCAGCTGCCCTGCTCTATGTCAGGAACTGCTGACTATTATTGCTCCATGTGGGGAGCCGCAAAACTACATCAGGAACTTCTGAGCACTGCCCCCATGTGGTGAGCCACATAACTGCAGCCTGCCGGGGAAGAACCTTCCAGATCCGGCCTGGCTGCACTCATCCAGGCTGACCGTTGGCTTCTCCTGAGCAGGAAGGGGTATGAAGGACTTCCTTTTCCAACTAAGCTTTGCTTGAGGAACAAGGCCTACTTGAGCTTTACTATGTCTTGGTCTTGGACTTGAGTCTGGGCTTGTTCTCCAGTCTTGCTTTGCCCTCTCCTCAGGGCCAGCCCTACCATTAGCCAGAGTGCACGAGCTAAGGCGTGGGCAGTGGCAGCAAGATGTTGTAGATTGAGATGTGTACATCAAGTAGGCTGCCCTTTGACTCCTAAGCTAGTTCCTGCACTAACTTCTTAAAAATATCCTATGATCCTGATTGCTCTTGAGTCCTGAGTCCCGATTTGTTCTCCTGTCCTGCCTCCTGGCTGCCCTCAGATCTTCATTGCTCTTTGTTCCATGCTCCCAGTTCCCAGCTTTCGACTCTCTCCAAGACAATTGCCAGCCCTGACAATTTAAGACCAGCAGATGAAGGGGCTGTGAGACCTTCAGAGCAGACAATCTTGGCTTCAGAACATGATCAAAGAAGTCCTTGTCAGAGAGGTCTGGATAGTGGATCACAAAACGACCATGTTCTCCAATAGTTCTGGGCCTCCAAGTTCTGCCTGAAGACTGACAGGTTCCACCAGGCACCACCCCAATCGTCTGGTCCCATCCTCTACTCTGGAAGCCAGCATTATCTGAAATCATGAGATGTGGACCCTATATGTGACCAAGTGAGCTGTGCACCTGTTGCTCATTTGCCACCCAACAACTAATTGTAGATGGGCCCATTTCGAGGCCTTTCCCTGCTCTCCCTCGTGATGGTTCTTTTTTTAATACCAGACCTGGGCTGGGCAGCCCTTCAAATAGAAGGCATGTTCAAAATAGCAGAGTGTCCTCTGAAATATAGGACACATGGCTACCGTAGCATGAGGTAGCCCCAATACCAAGCTTAGGAAAGGAACATCCACTCCATTACCGAGCAATGGAGACATGTTCCTTTGTGGCATGGGAGAAGTCATGCACCAAGGAGAAAGCAGGAAGTAGGTGCTGACTAGGAGGCCATATTTACGGGATAGAGAGAGCCATGCCAGGGAAGATTCCATCAGAGCTCAGCTGGATGCCACGTGTTCCCCTCTCTTGGAAGCAGCCCCAGGCTGGCTGGGGATTATGGGAATTGTAGTCCAGTACTTCTGGAGGGCTCCAGGTTGGGGAAGGCTGACCTAGAGAGTGCCCCCCCCCCCCCAATGGCATGCTTTCTATTCTTCTTGTTGCATTGGAAATGTCTCACACCTGCCACAGCAGGATAACTCTTCCATGTAATTTGAGCTGGAGGAAAGGTACGTTCAGGTAATCATTTGCTGTCAGCGTGGAAGTTACCTACTAGCCTGCCTGTCAGGACGCCCATTTGAAAGCTTTCAGAAAGCTGAAGTGCAGGACATGCCTGGTGCTATCAGCAAATCCCCTTTCATCTACACCAGATAATGGGGCGTGTTACAATGGAGCAGGGGGAGCTTTTAGAGAGGGACAGCGCCTGTCTCAACAGGACAGGGTAACAGAACGCCAAGCTCCTTGTTGAGGAGCTGGAGCAGAAATGACACACACACACACACACACACACACATTCCATTTTAATATAACCGGAGGGTGGCAGGAGGGGGAAACCGATAATCCCAAAACACGTCCAGTGGGTTTAAAGCTACTGTGGATCGTTGCTGTATGGCTTCTGTTGTGCTTTGTCATTGCCAGGGCTAGCGCAGTCGCTCACGCAATGCGAACAACCGCTCAGGACAGTAATATTATGATGCACTTTTGTGAGATGTTCTGGGGACAGATGTTGTGAGATGTTCTGGGGACAGCGTGGGTTTAGCATCCTTTGGTGGCGAGAGAGAGGCGGGGAGAGACTGAGCATGCACTGGAGACCTACAGAGTTTTTGTAACGGGGTCTATTTACGAATGCGCAAGTTGAGCATCAGCGGAAAGTAGCAGCACAGAGCATCATCGGGCGAGTGTTTTATCACAAGCTCGTTACCGGCCACTCACGGATTTTCGTGGGTCCTGTTCACGGAGCCATCCACCTCCTGCGTGCCTCCCGCGCCTTCTGCTCGTTTTTCCATCACCAAAAACAGATCCGGAAAATCCGATTCTTTGGGCTGGCTGCCATTTCCTGCCGTGTGCAGGAGAAGCAGCGCGATAAACACATCCACGGAATGGGCCACGTGGTCGTGGTTTGCTTCCTTTCTCTTCCCCATGTGAAGAAAGAGGAAGCTGTTCCTCCCTATTGTGGGACGGAACCAGGAGGCAAAGCGACGGCAGGGAAATGCGATTCCCCCCCCCCCCCGTCTGACCAGGTGGCAGATCTGATACCCCACATCAGATCTTCTGAGAGAGGGAGCTTGCACCCCTAAGTGTTTTTTTTAACTTTGGCTAGCCCTCTGCCCTTCCCCCTATGGCTGCTTCTTCACACATACATCCCACCAGCCTTTCCCTTAGCTAGAGGCAGCATACAACCTTCTGCAAACCCTGATGACTGCTGGTGACTTTCTGAACAGTCCACAGCAGCCTTGCCCAACCTATTGGCCTTCCAGATGGTTTACATGACAAGTCCCAGCATTGCTGACCATTATCCATGCTGGCCGGGGCCCATCGGAGTTGACATCCAAAGACATCTGGAGGGGCCCAGGCTGGGGATGGCCGGTCCAGAGAGATCTGAAACTATTTGCTCACATTGAAGACGCGTCACCAGTCATTCTGGGCCATTAACACGCAGCCCGTCTGGCAAAAGGTACAGCCAGCCGGCAGCCTTAATAATGCGCATAGGGACGCTAGTGAAACGGTGTACGGAGCGGAAGGAAGTGGAAGGCACACGGTGCAATCTGAAAAGGGATGCCTGAGCTCCCTTGCAATGTCACCGAGGATGCTGAGAAGCCAGCTTTGCCCTGAAGCCAGGTGGAGAGGCTGCCTCAGGAGATGGATTTGGGGTGTCCTTAAGGGGGAAAGGCAGATTGGAGCCATGGGGAGGGAGGAACCCAACAGGAAGTTCTCCTGCACAAATGTACGCTCCTCCTCCTCCTCCTCTCCATTTAATCCTCTAAACAGCCCTGTGTGATAGGTTATGCTGAGAGTAAGTGACTGGTCCAAAACCACCCAGTGAACTTCATGGTCTGGTCCCAGTCCAACACACAAACCAAGGCTCCACACTGGCTCTCTTGCATCTTGGCTCCCTTGCATCCTGGCTCTCTTGCATCCTGGCTTCTTCTGCTTAGGGCCAAACGTGATGTGCTGGGGCATGCTGTGAATTGTAGGCCTTTTTTCCTGTCTAAACAGGCATAGGATTTTGCCTTGAACATTTCACTGTACGTTTAAACAAAATGCAACCTGCGGCTTCTGAAGGGACTGATAATCAGGGTTGCAGCAGGCAGGGATGGGGGCAGAACCCCTTTCCTCCCCTGCTGTAGTCTCGACCAAACCATGACGCCTTGGAAATCCCTGCCCCACCCCCCAGCATCACGTCTAGTTTGGCCCTTAGAGCCATTGCTTCGATAGTCCTTGCTGCGGACCCTTTCCCCTTACGGAAATCTCGCAGAAGCCTGGCGCCAACACGCTCCTGGGTTTCTGAAACTCTGCGGGGCTTATGATATCTGGGGCAGCGGCTGATAAAATGTTAGCGTAATCAGATCTCAAGGCGGCAATCGAGCGCCATCACCAATGAGAGACGCGCAACCGCTCCTTCCAGAACCAGATAACCGAATTCCAAGTCACCTGCACAGAAGCCCAAATTGCCAATATGTTTATGCAACATGCTGTATGGGATGCAAAGTGCTCAGAACCTTTTGTGATCGCTGGGAAACTAAGACAGCTGCTAACGGGCTTTTAAATATTCCTGTCCTGTCAGCAGAGAGATGAAAACATACCATGCAGGGAAGCTCAGGCCTTCCGAAGGGCATTGCCGCAAGTCGAGCCGGCTCAAACTGCCCTCGGCGCAGGCAACCAAGGCCAGAACTATGACAGGGTGGGGGAAGGTTGAGAGGGGGCCAGCCTCCTCAGCGCACTCACCTTCTTTCCTCTGACCACTGAACATTGGGAGGGGTTTTCCTGGCTTTTGCAGGTCCCCGTCCCCATTCTATAAGGCAGAAATGCCTCTCCTTATTTGCTGGCGGTGAGAGTTTGAAGCTAAAATATGCAAGCACTTTTGGTATTTTGGCCCTGTTCCCTTCGCCTTTGGCACAGGAATGAGGCCCCTGAGGGCTTCTTCAGCATTGAATTTGGCCCTCTGACAGAAGGAGGTTTAACACCCCTGCTATAGCTGCTGGTGGGCATCTAAGACCTCCATCACCCCTAATCCCCCCCACCTGGTTTGCCTCGCATTTTTTTACCTCTGAGGCAAAAGCGCGTCAAGCTTATGATCCCTTTCACCTGAAGCGCTGCTCTTTCGCTCCTTCGCTCTTCTGCTCCACTCCACCCCTCCCCTCCTCTTCGCTTTCTCCCTCCAGTCAGATCCTGGCAGATGAGCACTTCAACCAAACCATCTTTCTGCCGGGCAAAAATGGAAGGACCCTTTAGTCTGGCTCTTTGGGGGCATCGAGGGAGTACAACCCAGTCTCTGCAGAGATTCAGGTGAGGAATGATTTTAAAAAAGGCTTTGGAGCCTGGGATGCAAGGTTTGGGTTTTAGATTAAACTTGGAGCTGGCTGCTGGGAGAGATCACTTTTCCCTGCTAGGTCCTGATGCAATCCATTCAAGCCCCCAGTTCCTTTAAAACTACATGGAGGCTTAGGGCACTTTAAATGCACTTAAATTTAACCCAGATTTTTAGTGTTCCAGAAAAGGCTGGGGAAGAGGCGGGGTGTCAGCAGGACAGGCACGGTGTCATGTGAGTACCGTGCTGCAAATCTGTATACCAGGCATGGCAAGAGAGCGTTAAATCGCTGATGTGATGGAGCTCTAAGTTTTAACACAGGGCAAGTTTCAAATGCGCAACCTTGAAGGGGTGGCAACATTATTTGCTCCTACACGAACTGTGACACAGGCAAAGGGCTAGTATCCAGCCCCCTCCTCCCCAGGCCAACAACAACTGAGGCTTTGGCCCAGCTCTTTCCAAAGGCACCTCAGCCACTCATGCCAACCTGTCAATGTCCTGGTTCTAGCCCAGAGGCAAGCAACCGAGGCGCATAAGGGGGACTGCCCACAGAGCCCCCTCCCTGCCCACACTGGGCCTTCAAGAACCCTTTGCCTTTGTTTCAGATTGGAGCTGAGATGTGTCCTTGGGACCTGAGGCCGTAGTACAGTGGCGGCGGCGGATATTTTATTTATTTAATTGTTTAGCATTAAGATGTATATACTGCCCTGTTTGCTAAAAAGCCATCAAAGCAGTGCACAACAATTAAAAACAACAAGAGACCAGAATATATTAAACAAAACACTGAAATGTGAACACGATAACATTAATTTCAAAGGCTAAATCAGGACCAGCGCCAGTTTTTGGGAAATCCTTGGACAAGCCACCATCAGTGGTCTCCTCCCTCTGTGAGTCCACCTTCTCACCCCCATTATCACCAGCTGTGTTGCTCCTCAGCCTCTTGCTCAGCATTGCTCCACTCGCTTGATTGACAGGTCAGAGAGCCAGGGAGCAGGCAGGCCGGGGCTCCTCCTCCTCCTCCTCCTCCTCCTCCTCCTCCTCCTCCTCACCACAACTGTTGTCTGGGCCAGAGCAAGAGGCAGGTGAAGAAGCAGGTTGCCATGGTGAGGAGGAGGAGCAGGACGTCCAAGGGACTCTGGTTAGTAGGCTCTTGACCATGGCTACCTCTGATGTGGCATGGGGCTCATTTAGAAACATTAGGGTGACCCTATGGAAAGGAGGACCAGGCTCCTGTATCTTTAACAGTTTTATAGAAAAAGGAATTTCAGCAGGTGTCACCTGTAGGCCTGCAGCACCTGGCGAAATCTCCTCTTCATCCCAACAGTTAAAGCTGCAGGAGCCCTGCCCTCTTTTGGATCTGATCATGCTAGGCAAGGCTCCTGCACCTTTAACTGTTGGGATGAAGAGGAGATTTCACCAGGTGCTGCAGGCCTACAAATGGCACCAGCTGAGATTCCCTTTTCAATACAACTGTTAAAGAGACAGCAGCCTGGTCCTCCTTTCCATAGGGTCACCCTAAGAAACATGGAATGTGCAATTGCATAGTAGAAGGTCAAGCTGCAGAATACAAGGAGCAGAAAGCGCTGAGCTGACCGACAAGCACCTGGGCATTTGGCACACCTGTGTTAATTTAGTGACATTGAGCCTCGTTGAAGTTATTCAATAAATGAAATCACTTTGACACGCCACATACTCGACGACTTGCCTTTAGGTTTGGGCTATTTTCTCCTGACAGGAGTGTTTCACAGGGAATTCTGTGGTCCTCTCCACCACCACCATTATTTCGGGCAGTGGAGGTTGGTGGCTCCGATGCTAATGGGGTGGTGAACGTGTTACGGGTTTCAGTGAGAACCAGTCAGAGCTCTAAAGAAGCTCTCCAAGGTGCTTTGCCTATCCAAGGTGGTTCTGGCTGAAACCTGCAGCGAGTTTACTGCCTAGTGGCATCGGAACTGCCAGCCTTCGATGATTTCTGGCTATGGAGAAAGAGAACCTACAGGCTCTTCTGAAGTGCCGTTAGGAACTGGAGGCACTGAGCACCTTACAGAACTGCACCCAGAGGAAGCAGCCAGGGCAGAGTGAAAGGCAGGGAAACATGTAAAGAGGAAACATGGGTAGGTTTGGAAGATCAAAGGGTGCTTTTATCTGGCTTTCTCTATCCCATTTCACAATTGAAAGATTGATTTTGGCATCTAGCCGAGGTTTACTGTCGGTCTCTACACTCATATCCCGGACAAGCCAAAGGCAACTGCAGATGGAAAGGGGAGCCCAGGAGGACCAGTGATTTCATTTCCACCCTCCACCCCTGAGTGGAGATAGCTTTAGAAGCTGAGATCAAAGGCGGCTTGAAGCCGCAGAGAGCATTCTGAAACAAGAGAATTGACCTCAACTTGAGTACTGCGTCCATGTCTGGGCACCACACTTCAAGGAGGATGCAGACAGGCTGGAGGGGGTTCAGAGGAGGGCAATGAGGATGATCAGGGGTCTGGAAACAAAGCCCTACGAGGAGAGACTGGAAGAACTGGGCATGTTTAGCCTGGAGAAGAGAAGATTGAGGGGAGACATGATTGCACTAGGGTGACCAGATTTTGAGAACCAAAATCCCTGTCCCCCCCTCCACCTCCCCACCCAAAACAACCCCCCCACCGCATGCGCCCCCCGCCCGCCCCCCGCCTGCCCCGCGCCGCCCCGCCAGCCCGCGCCGCCCGCGCCGCTCCACCCCACCCGCCCGCCAGCCCGCCTCACCCCGCCCGCCTGCGCCGCCCGCCCACCCCGCGCCACTCGCCCTGCGCCGCTTGCGCCGCCCGCCCGCCTCACGCTCCTTACCTGCTGGGGCTTCCGCTTCCCTCCAGTGTTCTGAATCTACTGAGAAACAGGCTTCCTGGCCTGTCTCTCAGTAGCGCGCTGGCCGGGTGATGATGTCATCACCCGGCGCGCTACTGAGGGACAGGCCGCTAAGCCTGTTTCTCAGTAGATTCAGAGCACCGGAGGGAAGCGGACGCCCCAGCAGGTAAGTGCCTTGCGCCGCCCGTCTCGTACCACCCGCCCGCCTCCCGCCACCGCCGCGTGACCCCCCCGCCGCCCCGGTTTGCCCCTGCCGCCCCCCGGTTGGCCCGGATCGCCCCAGGTTTCCCGGTTAGGACTGGGAAACCCCGGGCCATCTGGTCACCCTAGATTGCACTCTTCAAATACTTGAAAGGTTGCCACACAGAGAAGGGCCAGGATCTCTTCTCGATCAACCCAGAATGCAGGACGTGGAATAATGGGCTCATGTTACAGGAAGCCGGATTCCGGCTGGACATCAGGAAAAACTTCCTGACTGTTAGAGCAGTACAACCATGGAACCAATTACTTAGGGAGGTCGTGGACTCTCCCACACTAGAGGCCTTCAAGAGGCAGGTGAACAGCCATCTGTCAGGTATGCTTTAAGATGGATTCCTGCATTAAGTAGGGGGTTGGACTGGATGGCCTTATAGGCCTCTTCCAACTCTATTCTTCTATGATTCTATGACCTGTGAGGTTGAGTGAAGGATGCTGGGGAAAGTGTAGGGATGGCACGAGGCCTTGTTCCTCCAGAGCCTCTGCTGTTGTTGGAGGGAGTAGCAGGATTTGTGCTCACAAAGGAACTCTCACTAGAGTGAGGCAGTTGGGTCAGGCAGTTTCCTCAAAGGGCCGGCCAACCCGATGCCTTGCTCTGAGGGGTCCTCAGAGTAAGGCACCGCTCTGGGTATTAGAAAGGTGAGGGAAAGTTTTGTTTTCTACCCGAGGCTACAAATGCAATTCACAAACCAACAATAACTATATTGAAAACTCCACCTTTCCGTTTTTGTTTCTGCAAAATGTGACATGATATTCTTTTTTGCCAGCCAGAATTTAACCACCCACCCACCCACATACAGAATGCTTTGGGAATCTTCCTTTGAAAAGTCAAGAATAAGAGCAAAACTTTGGGATAATGCTCATCTTGATTGCAGCAATTCACACAGCATATAGCTGTTCAGCCTAAAAGTTCTTTCTTGATGCTATCCACAAATGATATATAATTAAGAGCAAACACATCTAATTTTAGAAGAGAATTTAATCCCTAGATATGTAATGGGGGCGGATTTCCATGGAATTTGCAGAAGGTAGGTAATCTTTAGCTTTACTAAAGTAGAAATATTTAAGTTCAGATTTAGATACACGTATACCGTATCACCCAAAATTGACCTGTATTCAGTAAGAATAGCAAAAAAAACTCCTACAAGAGATATAATTAGTTCCTAATACTGTGATTGCAATGTCATCCATGCGCAAAGTTTTATAATTCCATGAACCTCAGGATGTATTTTAATTGCAATAATTCAATGTTTGTTCCTGAAGAACAAACATTAAATGTGACAATTGCATCATTCATTCTATCCCTTGAAAAGAAATCTGAACATTGGTCATCTATTGCAAAGCTAGAAACTTACTTGCTCTCTGATAATTTCTACAACTCTCCTTACACTATCTGTATATTTGCTTTGTTTCATAAAACCAGGTATTTCAGATGTCCTCAGATGGTTATTTTTCCTCCTTTTCTCATAATACTAGAACCCAGTGGGGTCATCCCATGAAGCTGATTGGTGGGAGATTCAGGACAGATAAAAGGAAGGACTTCTCCACACAGCTCATAGTTAAACTGTGGAACTGACTACCCCAAGATGTAGTGATGGCCACCATTTTGGATAGCTTTAAAACAGGGGTTAGATAAATTCCTGGAGGAGAAGGCTTTCAATGGGTATTAGTCCTGATGGCTCTATGCTACCTCCAGCAGCAGAGGCAGTAAGCCTGTGTACACCAGTTGGTGGGGAACATGGGTGAGAATGTGCTGTTGCCCTCATGTCCTGCTTGAAGTGTTTTATTGGTATTTTATTGGTATTTTAATGATGTACTGGTTTTATCTGCTTTTAATCAGTTTTTGTATTTTGTGTTTGGTGTTGTTCCCCACCTCGATCCGTTGGGAGAGGCGGGTGATAAATAAATTTATTATTATTATTATTATTATTATTATTATTATTAATTGTGGGTTTTCTATAAGCAGCTGGTTGGCCACTGTGGCCGAATCTACACCTAGCAGGATATAACCTCAATTATGGAACAATCTCCCCAACGAGACTTGCCTGGCACCAACATTGTTATCTTTTCAGTGCCTGGTAAAGACTTTTCTCTTCTCCCATTTAACAGTGTATGTTGAGGGTTTTTGTTGTTGTTGCTGTTTGACCCAGAATAGTTGTTTTAAATGGATATTGTATTTATAATCTGTTTTTATGCTTTTTATGCTTTTTAAATTTTGTCTATCGGTTTTTTAATGTTCAATGTTTTTAATTTTTGTAAACCGCCCAGAGAGCTTCGGCTATGGGGCGATATATAAATGCAATAAATAAAATAAAATAAAATGGTCTGAAAACTGTATATGGAGTGTGTCATGGGCCCCATCTGTTGTCAATATTGTTATAAATCACTTTAAAGCAATAGTGCAGATGCGGCCTGTGTGAACAAAATGATGAATGAGATGGACTCTTGATCTGATCCAGCATGGGTAGTCTTATGTTCTTGTTTCAGATATCCTCTGATGAACATCTGTATACATGTAATTTTAATGTAACTTTGTATTGAACCATGTATTCCAGTGATCCAAAAGTGCAAATGATTCCCAAGTACCAGATTTTTTTTAAAAAATGACTTGGCCCTTATATTGTGAGCCATTGCAAAACAAGTCCCTAGCCAGGGCATTTCACACCCCATTTGTTCAAAATTGTCATCGAGATGGCAGGTGTCAGAGGGAACAGGGAACAGGGACCCATTGCCAAGGCAGTCATAGAATTACAGAGTTGCCAACTCCTTGGGAACGAAACCCACTAATACAGCAGTGCTGTTAGGTGTTATATTAGGAAAATTGCTTGGGGAAATGTGTATGTTAGGTAAAACTGAATTAAAATGCATGTATTAGGAAATCCATACAATTTTTCATGCACATCTTTAAATAGTTCTCAGAGTTCAGGATTAACTGAAATTAATATTGGAAAAATGCAAAACTGAGAGAAACCGAAATCAACAAATTCATCCATTCCTACTTGCAAGGAAATCGGATCCTCTATCAAATGCCTGGTACCATCAAGTTCCCCCCGGTGACTCTGATCCGGGTTTCAGTCAGAACCAGTGAGAACTCTAAAGGAGCTCTCCAAGGACTGAAGTTTAGAACTTTCAAGTTCTGACTGGTTCTGACTGAAACCTAGAACAGATTCACCGTCCCACCAGCCTCCACTGATTTATAAGTGCAGACTAGCATATGTAAATATTATGTAAATGGGAGTCCTCTCTTGTCCTCATTTTTGGTGATGCATAAGTTGGCTACCCATCAAAGTAGGCTGTACTCAGGTCCAACGTGTGTGTGTGTGTGTGTTGGGGTGTGTGTAATATCTAGTGCCCCCATACGCTATACACTGCATATACAAATATTAATCTGCGTCTGGACTATTACAGATCAAGGATTCTAACCTAAAACTCTCAATATGACCAGTACAACTGCATAAAGATCTGGTCAAAGGCAGCAATTTAATATTCCCATTTTAGAGGTAGGGAACACTGAGGCTAAGAGATATGTGATTCACATACTGTAAGACCAGCCATGGGACATTTAAAACAAACAACAAACAACCTTTTACAGTTACTTGTCACTATTAAATAAGTGGGAGGCAGGCAGCAATACCAAATAATCTCATCATATGGCAGGTCGTAACATTGGATTGGCTCACCTGAACCCGGTATAAGAAGACTCCGGCCCATGGTGGTGGCACCCCTGCAGTTACCTCCTTCGGCTACCAGGCCCAGATGTGCAGGGAGTATTGGTGAACTAGGGTCTGGACTACAGGGCTTCTGCTTCAAACTCTGCAGAGCGCGATGGTCACCCACAATCTTCATTTTAATCTGAATTATCTGCTCATCTCTGATTTATAGATGGTTTAGGTTAGGGTGACCATATGAAAAGGAGGACAGGGCTCCAGTATCTTTAATAGTTGTGTAGAAAAGGGAATTTCAGCAGGTGTTATTTGTATATATGCAGCACCTGGTGAAATTCCCTCCTCATCACAACAGTTAAAGCTGCAGGAGCCCTGCCATCTTTTGTATGTGGTCAAGAGGGCAGGGCTCCTGCAGCTTTAACTGTTGTAATAAGGAGGGAATTTCACCAGGTGCTGCATGCATACAAATGACTCCTGCTGAAATTCAATACAACTGTTAAAGATACAGGAACCCTGTCCTCCTTTTCATATGGTCACACTAGTTTTGGTTTGTTTTGGCTTATTATGTTATGTGGATTGGTTTTTTTTTAAGTATGGGTTTCTTAGCTGCCCTGGCTTTTTAATGATAGAGTGAGGTATAAATGTAATAATACACCAGAAGGAAGAAGTCTCCATTTGGTTTCTGGGGAAAGTGAGGTTAGGCCATCTGTGCTGGCAGTTTAAAACAAAGCGTGATTAATATTTCCTCTTAATTAACCTCTTGTTAGTGCTGCAGTTACGTTTTTGTAGGTCAAGAAGTAAATAATATACCAAAGGGAAGGGGGTTAACTCTTGGTCAGAAAAATAAAAGCAAAAACGAATTAGCTCCATAAAACTGGATGTCAGCTGAACCCGGGCTCAGGGCTTGTTTGTGAGGAGGCTGTTTTCATTATGTCTGGGAAGAAAACAAAATCCCAGCTTGTCTCTTGCTAATGAGTGCACTTGGTTGAGACAGACACTTCTGCGGCCAGCAATTTGATGAGACTGTACAACAGATAAGTGACTGCAACTTCGCGCAGGCAGTTTTGCAATGATTAATCACAGTTCTGAGAAAAGAAAAGGACATGGTGAGGACCAGAAATAGCTCTTCCAGGCCAAGATAAAATACAACAAAGCACAGATATAGGGATCAGTGGCCTTTGGCTTCAATGTTCATACAGGGCTGGGTGTACCCCTGAATCTGAGGCAAATGTAACCCCACCCTGGAAGAGAGAGAAAAATAGCTTTGAGGCCAAACTTTGAACGTTGAGGCCCAGAGAGCTCAGCTGCTGCAGCTGCGGGATTCTTGGCTCTTTCCTTATGCAGCAAAGGCCTTCCCACGCAGAAACATACAATTGATTTAAGATCATCCAAGAAGCTGTGCATACTAGGGTTCCTCTCTGGTTGCTGAACAGAGGACCATGGGGTTGGCAGGTATCTAAGGTGCCCGAGAGTCTGCTTTTTAGGAAATCGTTTGGATTGCTGGATTGCCTGGTATCTGTTTAACTCGTTCCTTCTACCTGTTTTTGAACGTTTTTAATTGGTTTGATTCTGGATTTTTGTTTGTGTATTATGTAGAGTGACCATATTTTGGAAACCAAAAAGGAGGACAACATGGCCGCCCCCCCAGGGGGCGTGCCACCCAAACATGACGTTGGTCCCATGTCTGATTTTACAGCACATAATTAAGACAAACCTGTTCTACGTAATATCTTAACGTTAAAATCATTGAAATAAAGAACAAATGAGACAGTCAATGTATCTGAATTTAACTTCACTCACTCCTATTTGTGCAGCTTTTGCTGTACTTTGAAGCTTTTGCTATACCCTGTGCGATACAGTCTCCCTTTCCCTCAAATCTCTTTTCTGACTGCAAATCCTTCACTGGATGACCATAGTCTCACCTTTCCTAACATTTAACACTCTTTCCCTTTCACCTTTCTCATATCCATACTCACAGATCCAGCACACTGCTACCACTGAACCAATGAAGCCCTTGACAAGTGTAGAAAAATCTAGTACAACAAACTAGCAACCCAGCATTCAAAAAGAGTATAAAATACGATTACCCTGCAAACGTTAGCCATGGAACAAAATGGACTAAAGTCTTGTTACAGTCACTTCTCACTAGCACCTCTGGTTTATCAATGAGAAACTAATTTAACCATGTGTCATTATATCTCTGGCTCATTAGCTATGTAAACAAGACCATGGTCAGTAGCAATACAAAGAAAGGCCAGAATGGAATGTCCATTATCACAATGCTAGACAAGGATCTTTCCCTCCTGTTACCTTTTAACCAAATATCTCCTGAATTTACACTGCTTCACTGTGCAGAGAATAGAAATCCCAATCAGGGTCCCAAAGAAAACTGCCCAAAGAAACCTCAGAAATAAGTCCCGTTGTAGCCCTCCATAGGGAATAGCCTCCATAGTTTGTCACCTAGCAATTATATCAGAGGTACATTCTCAGGAGCACTTAATAAAAAAAAATGAAGTCCAAGTATATAATATATAATGGATTATATCATTTACATGTGTGTTAACACTCAAATAATCTTAAAAGACTAGCGGGACAGTACTTATCTTTGCAAATGGCATGCTTGTTCAGGTTAGCAAGTTTTTTCTTCTACATATTTACAAATTCTACTTTTAATAACATTTTCCATCAAATTAGCTGGAACAGCCTGTTCCAGCTAATTTGATGGACAATGTTATTAAAAGTGATTAGGAAAACAAGCATACAGGGTAAGCGAGCAAAATAAAACAAGGCTCTTGGGGCACCTGTTGAACTGATGTACAGGAGTTTTCCCCAGAAGTCTAGCACTGTAGGCTGGCATAAAACCTCTGCTTCAGTACTGACTAGGGTTACCCTATGAAAAGGAGGACTGGGCTCCTGCATCTTTAACAGTTGTATAGAAAAGGGAATTTCAGCAGGTGTCATTTGATGCATGCAGCGCCTGGTGAAATTCCCTCTTCATCCCAACAGTTGAAGCTGCAGGAGCCCTGCCCTCTTTCATATCTGGTCACTCCAGTATAGCTCCTGCAGCTTGAACTGTTGAGATGAAGAGGGAATTTCACCAGGAGCTGCATGCATACAAACGACACCTGATAGAATCCCCTTTTCAATGCAACTGTTCAAGACACAGGAGCCCTGTCCCCCTTTCCACATGGTCACCCTAGCTGACAGCTGACCATATTTCATACATACACCCACCCCCGCCCTCAACAGCTCAACCATGTCCATTGTCAGTAGGAAGACAGTCCCCACCCTGCGTTCAGGTAAGTGTGCCTATGATTGCAGCTTTACAGTAGGGTGACCAGATAAAATCCAGGTCAGGGCTCATGTAACTTTAACAGTTGTAGAGAAAAGGGAATTTCAGCCAGTGTCATTTGTATGCAATTAGTTCCTAGTGAAATTCCCTTTTCAACACAACAGTTAAAGTTACAGGGGCCCTGCCTTCTTTTGTATATGGTCACTATAGTATAGTGCCTGCAACTTTAACTGTTGTGATGAAGAGGGAATTTCACCAGGAACTAATTGCATACAAATGACCCTGGCTGAAATTCCCTTTTCTCTACAACTGTTAAAGTTACATGAGCCCTGACCTGGATTTTATCTGGTCAGCCTACTTTACAGGCCCAATCCCATCTATGTTTATTCAGAAAATGGCAGCTCTAGCTCAGCGGTAGAGCCCTGATTTGAAATCCAGAGGCCCCAGATTCAATCCCGGGCATCTCCAGGGAGGGCTAGGGAAGAATCCTGCCTGAATTCCTGGAGAGCCGCTGCTGCTAATCAGTGTTCACAGTATCAGGCTAGACGGACCGCTCAGCATAAGGTAGCTTCCTATGGAGAAGTCAGTGCTTCAGTGTTCAGTGGGGTTTACTCCCTGGTAAGCATGCCTAGCATTGCAGCCCCAAGTCATAGAATCATAGAATTATAGAATAGTAGAGTTGGAAGGGGCCTCTAAGGCCAATGCAGGAATCTACCTTAAAGTATCCCGGACAGATGGCTGTCCAGCTGCCTCTTGAAGGCCTCTAGTGTGGGAGAGCCCACCACCTCCCTAGGTCATGGGTTCCATTGTCATATTGTTCTGTCAGGAGGTTTTTCCTGATCTCCAGACAGAATCTGGCTTCCTGTAACTTGAGCCCATTATTCCATTTCCTGCACTCTGGGTTGACTCTGGGTTGATTGAGAAGAGATCCTGGCCCTCCTCTATGTGACAAGCTTTCAAGTCTTTGAACAGTGCAATCATGTGTCCCCTCAATCTTCTCTTCTCCAGGCTAACCATGCCCAGTTCTTCCAGTCTCTCCTTGTAGGGCTTTGTTTCCACTGCCTCCTTTTCATTTTGTGGGAATGTACATACGCTTCGCTTCCTGCCATGCCTTGTCCCTACTTGAGTCCAGACCCTTTTGAATCTGTCAGGCAAATCTTGCAATCTGTACCAGCCAGAAGAGAAGAGGCATGAGCTGAGCACTCAGTCTCTAAACTGCAGGATCTTATTCCAATTCTTTATAACAAAGCAAATCAAGTTGGCGGTGCAACCTTACACATCTTTACTCAGAAGAAAGTCCCCAGGCATTCAGTGGTGTTTCCTCCCCCTGCTAAGTGTACAAAGGACTGCCGCTTAAATGACTTTTTTTTATTCTCCATTGTCATTTTTTATTCTTTCCTTACCCTCACCAATTTATTTATTTATTACATTTGTATACCGCCCCATAGCCGAAGCTCTCTGGGCGGTTTACATAGGATTAAAACAATTAAAAACAATATACAATAATTAAAACAGCAAAAACATACAACATACACACAATACACACATACATTTAAAACCGCTATAACAACCCAAAAAGCTACAAAAACAAACCCAGACTCCTCAGATATTGCCAAATGCCTGAGAGAAGAGGAAAGTCTTGAACTGGCACCGAAAAGATAACAATGTTGGCGCCAGGCGGACCTCGTCAGGGAGATCGTTCCACAATTGGGGGGCCACCACAGAGAAGGCCCTCTCCCTTGTTGCCGACCTCTGAGCTTCCCTCAAAGTAGGCTCTCGGAGGAGGGCCTTAGATGTTGAGCGTAGTGTTCGGGTAGGTTCATGTCGGGAAAGGCGTTCCGTCAGGTATTGTGGTCCCAAGCTTTGCTCCCAAAACAGTATACCTTGGGGTTATATAGAGAATCTCTCTCCCTTTCATATAGTTAATACTCAGTATGATAGCTGTGATGGTAAATACTTTATAATTTCCCTATACTTCAAAAGACATAATTTCATCACTATCCTTAGTGTCAATATTATGTTCCTTAATGCTACAAACTATCAGTATTTATTTACTTTTAAAAGACTGATTTTACACCACTTTTTTGTTGCAGTGATCATAACAAAAGCAATGGCTAAATATATCTAAACTATGTTATTAAAATGGCATGTCATTCCCACCCCGACCCCATTGCTCCAATCGGGGGCCTTAAATGCCCTGATTGGAGCAGTGGGGGGGGGGAAGCTCACTTTCTGGGGCCTCCGGAAAGTGTGTCATCCCCCACCCGATACACTAATGGCAGCCTTAAAGGGGAAAACAGGACATTATAGAAAATTATAGGAAAATTACAGAACATCCCCCCGACACCCAGGATAGAACAAAAAAACAGGACAAATCCTGGGAAATCCTGACAGCTGGCCACCCTATAGGCCTTCTGTGGATTAGCCTTGCAAAGGAGATATGAGGTGGGGAAATCCTGGTTCCCCTTGGAACATGAAGCCCCGTCTTGGGTATCCTCTTGCAGGTTTGTTCTAATGTGTTGACTTCCCGCCTCCCTCTAAACTTGATTCCTTCCTTAAGCTGGGAGCACATCCAACCGATCGGCTTTGCTTTGGCTGTTGTCCACATGGTGGAGATGGATGCAGCATTATTGTCACTGTTCTTTAAATAGCCTTCCATTTCCGCTTCTGTTTGCCTTTGGATCCAGACTTCATGTCATGCATCATGACTAAGGCACCATTGGGCGTCCCAATTTTTATTTTGTTTTATGGCTCGGTAATTGAGGTAAAGTTCCGACTGAGCCTTGATCAAAAATCAAACCCCTCTTTTTTCTTTTCTTTTCTTTTTTTTACTTCTTCAAACAAGTGCTTGGATTGCCTTCCTGTTGGTATCGGATCAACTTAAATAGGGTGACCCTATGGAAAGGAGGACAGGGCACCTGTATCTTTAACCGTTGCATAGAAAAGGGAATCTCAGCAGGTGTCATTTGTATGCATGCAGCCCCTGGTGAAATTCCCTCTTCATCACAACAGTTAAAGCTGTAGGAGCCCTGCCCTCTTTTGTATCTGGTCAAGATGGCAGGGCTCCTGCAGCTTTAGCTGTTGTGATGAAGAGGGAATTTCACTAGGTGCTGCATGCATACAAATGACACCGGCTGAGATTCCCTTTTTGATACAACTGTTAAAGATACAGGATCCCTGTCCTCCTTTCCATAGGGTCACCCTAACTTAAATAATGTTGCAGAATAATACATGACATCTTCTCCCCCTTTTCCCTGGCTGTCTCTGAGGCAGAGCTACCTGTTCTATCAGCAAATGCAACTTTCCAACTTTGTTGAGATAACAGAAATGGGGGTGGGGGCGGTATTGCAGGGCAGAATTGGTGGGTGTGGAAGAGGAGTATTTAACCCTCCCATGTCTACCAATAGCTCTGCAGCACCTTCGTCCCAAATCTGTTTCCTTCCCTAACACTCAAACAACCACCAACCCACATAACTTTGCCCTCTGGTTTTGGAGCTCAAACTGGGGAAAGGGGGAAGTGATCTGTTAGGGTAACCATATCTGGTCAAGAGGGCAGAAGTGAAATGGTTTCCATGTTGCTTAAGTGTTACGTGGAAAGTGTGAGAACTCTTGACTAGGAACTGTGTGAACTCTCTGCTCGGGTAATTCGTATCCCCCGTTCCCCCACCTCCTTTTGCCTTCCTGTATCCAGTGGACTGATTTCAGTCTGCTCTCAAATATAGCTTGAATATACAAATGTCAGAGGGTAAAAACGATAAAGTGTCCCATAGTTGTTGTGGTTACAGAGGCAATCGAAAGACATGAGATGGATACAAAATGCAGCAGTGTGCCCTCTTGCATATTAACACAGCACAACTAGATGGGAGGTGTTTTCCTGGAAGAAGAGCATAAACACTGGATGGTGTTCCCTCTAATTGGGAGCCAGCCATCTGTCACATGGATCCATCCCTATACTGCTCCTTTGCCATTAAGGCTATGGCCTAGTTCTCACTGAGGCAGGAAACCAGTATCGGTTCAGACAGCAGATGGGTCTCCATAACTGAATACTCCTCCATTAACACCCCCTCCAAACACCATGCACATAGAAAACTAGCATATGGGGTCTTTGGCTTGCTAGTTTTCTACATGCAGGGAATCTTCCTTATAAGGAGGAGTAATCGATCCTGTGAGCCCAGGCATAGGTTTATCACTTTAGCGAGAACTAGGCCTCCCTTGCCTTCTCTTCTCATCATTCTGCCATAACAGAAAAGCAGTAGAAAAGGTGTGAAATGGCCGCTAAGGCTCTGGAAAGAAGAAAAAAAGACGTTTAAGGAATTTGGACATTTTGGCACTATTCCTACAAAATGTAGCAGTGGCCCACAAGCTAGGGTGACCATATGGAAAAGAGGACCGGGCTCCTGTATCTTTAATAGTTGACTTGAAAAGGGAATATCAGCAGGTGTCATTTGCATGCATGCAGCACCTGGTGAAATTTCCCTCCTCATCACAACAATCAAAGCTGCAGGAGCCCTGCTCTCTTTTGTATCTGGTCACTCTAGTATAGCTCCTGCAGCTTTAACAGTTGGGATGGAGAGGGAATTTCACCAGCTAATGCATGCAGACAAATGACACATGTTGAAATTCCCTTCTCTATACAACTGTTAAAGATACAGGAGCACTGTCCTCCTTTCCATATGGACACCCTACCACAAGCAGCTGCGGAAGCCAGAGCAAACGCTTGCGCATGGCATGACAACATACTTGCACATTGATCCATGCTCACCCCGGCTCCCTTAGCTAAGCCCTTACATCACATAATTCAATGGCTGAGCACGTGCTTTGCAGGCCAATGGTCCTGGGTTCAACTGCTGCCATCTACACTTCAAGAAGCTTAGCTTAAAGGGCCCTGGGAGCTGCTGCCAGTCAGTGCAGAGAATACTTAGCTAGGTGGGCCGATGATGTAATTTGGAATAGAACAGCATCCCTTGTCCCTTTCTTCATTGGCCACGGCATGGATGTACCTGGCTGGACATTAAGGTCATCACCTGAGGCCCTCCTCCAGAAGCCCCCACCAAATGAAGTGAAGTGAGATGCTACAGGAGGGAGGGTTTTTCAGTGGTGGTGACCTGTTTGTGGAATGTTCTCCCCATTGAGGGTCACCTGATTTCTACATTGCGGTCTTTCGATTGCCAGGTGAAGACCTTTTTTATTCTTCCAGGCATTTAAATAGAGTGACCATATTTGGGAAACCAAACAAGAGGACACCCCATGGGGGCAGGAAAGCGTGCTTTCCGAGGCCTCTGGAAAGCATGTCATTCCCCCCTCCCCCCACCATATGATTGGCAGCTGCCATTAGTGTGGCAGTTGTGCATGACATGCTTTCCAGAGGCCCCAGAAAGGGCCCCGATTGGAGAGGAGGAGGGGAAAGTGTGTCATTCCTGCCCCCCTCCAATAGGGACCTCTGGAAAGCGCATCATTCCCTGCCGCCACACTAATGGTGGGCTTAAAGGGGAAAGCGTGTCATTCCAGGACACTATAGAAAATTACAAAAAATCCCCCCGGACACCCAGGATAGAACAAAAACCAAGACAAATCTGGGAAAATCCTGATAGCTGGTCACTCTAATTTAAATAACTTTTTAGTGCTTTTAGTATGCTATTCTAGGGCTGGGCATCACTTCAGGCCCAAACCTCAAATCCGAGCCAAGGCAGGCCAAATCTAGATTGGGACCAGATCAGGCCAAGGTGGTCCAAAGCACTTCGAGCCACCTCAGCCTGACTTGGGGCAATTGTATGCCACTTTGCCCAGCAGCCACCCGCCCTCAGGACTTACCTGAGCCGCACGGCAGCCACCCGTCCTTGATAAGAGATACCATTTTCAACAAAGATGGGACTCTGAAGTTTCCTAAATCTAAGGTCTCAAACTACGATGGCTGTAAAGGGCCATTTTGGCCACCATAGTTTGAGACCTTAGATTTAGGAAATGTCAGAGCCCCCATCTTCCTTGAAAATGGCCGCTCTTATTGAGGATGGGCAGCTGCCAAGTGGCTCAAGTAAGTCCCATGGGCAGGTGGAGGCAGCTGCTACAGGTTTGGGGGGGGTGAGCTGGGGGGAGTCCAATGGACTCCCAGTTTGCCTCATGCCCAGCTTTCTCGCCGAGAGTCCGGGAACCCACAATGGCCAACTCACTTTGAGTATCCGGATCCGAAGCGGGTTGGCCTTGGCCCGAAGCACCTCAAGTTGAATCAGGACCGATTTGGAACCCCTGAATCAGCCTCCAAAGCGTATCAAAGGGTCGTTGCACAGCCTTACTCTACTCTGCTACTAGTTTTAATGTGGTTCTATGGTGTTGTAACAGTATTATTATTATTATTATTATTATTATTAATTGCATTTATTATTATTTATTGCATTTATATACAACCCCCCCCCCCCCCCCAATAGCCAAAGCTCTCTGGGCGGTTTACAAAAATTAAAAACATTGGACATTAAAAAACCAGTATAGAAAATGTTAAAAGCATAAAACAGATTATAAATACAATATCCATTAAAACCACTATTCTGGGTCAAAGAACAACAGCAAAACCCTCAACATACGCTGTTAAATGCCTGGAGAAGAGAAAAGTCTTGACCTGGTGCTGAAAAGATAACAATGTTGGCGCGAGCCTCGTCGGGGAGATCATTCCATACTTGGGCTTTTATTATTTGCTGCTGGTTTTATTCTGCACTGTTTTTACTTTTTGTTTTAACGTTTGTACTTATGTTTTTGATGTGTTGTACACGGCTCAGAGAGCTTTGGCTGTTGGAGAGTATAGAGGCCCGGTCAATCAAACAATCAATCATGTGTTCCTTGAGGGAAATTGAGAAACCAACTCCAACTTAACTTCAAAATACACCCTTTTTTACCTCCCTCATACACTCTTTATTATCTTGACCAGAGGGCTCTACTATCTGGTCAGTATGTTGGAAGTCCTGTAATGCTAGCGGTCTGGTACAGGGCGGCCCTCGCTCAGCGTGTTCTTCAACTGGTCACGCTGGGGCATTGGCGTGCGCAACACATTTTGTTAGGGAACTCACAGAACATGATGTGAGCCCGATGGAGCTTTTTGTCGGAAACAGCTGAGCTCTTCCATCCTCAAAGCCAGAAAGAACATTTGTCATCATCTCCTCTGAATTCTTGCATAACGAACAACGTAATTTCCTCAGCTAACTTCTACCCAAAGCGCAATGAACAGAAAAATCCATTCCCGATGGGAGAGACCGGCTAGGTAAATAAGTAATTGAGAAACCAAAGCAGAAGAAATTGGATCTCTTAAACACAATTGCAATGCATTTCATCACAACGGCCGCCTCGGCTTCGTTTGACGCACAGTCTTAATTCTTGGCGATCTTCGCTGTATCGGATTACCTGACTATTCCCCATGTGGTCTTCTTTGAAAAAGAAATGGGGAAACAATTGGTTGTAGTTGGATTGAAAACAATCCAACTACAACCAATTCACTAATGGGATTATTTCCTTATCACAATTCTCCCTTTGTACAAGGGCAGCTAGCAGATTCATAGAATGACGTTTTGGCTGGGAATTGTTTTGGTGGTGGTGGGGGTGGGGGGGGTATGACAATTCCCACGATGGAATGCAGAGAAAGATGAGACCTGTTCGGATCCTCTCCATGCATATCATAAATGTGTGAAGGAGGAGGAAACGGCTTTATGTCACTAGCCTGGTGCGTAATACAGAGAAGGCCTCACCGCAACATCTGTCGGTGTACTGCAATGTTTGCAAAGGAGCATGCATTTACATCAAGGGAGAGCGACAAGCAAGTTGGGGGGCCCTGCCACCCCTGGTGCACACCCACCCACCCACCCACCCACCCCTGCTGCTCCCCGTGGTATCACCACACCACCAAAATTGGCAGAGGCACGAAAATCTGCAGTTTGCTGCAGGTTCTTGGTGGCAAACCACTACGGTGGGCGAAAAAAGAGTAAAATTTAGCTCAAAAACAAGCTGTGCTTGACTTTTTATCCCTCCATAGCCCTTTGCTGCTGATATTACAAACCACTGATTTATTTGCCGCCACAAATTTTGCGTACAGCCCACAAGAGCGTGTGTCCAGGGTGGTGTCAAATTTTGCCCCTGGAGCCCCTAGGGTGACCCTATGGAAAGGAGGACAGGGCTTCTGTATCTTTCACAGTTTTATACAAAAGGGAATTTCAGCAGGTGTCATTTGTAGGCATGCAGCACCTGGTGAAATTCCCTCTTCATCCAAACAGTTAAAGCTGCAGGAGCCCTGCCCTCTTTTGTATCTGGTCAGGCAAGGCAGGGCTCCCGCGACTTCAGCTACAAGGTGCCCACTCCTGATTTATATATGGCTGCATGTGTAGGCACTCCATGCAATGAGGACCTCTGTAGGATTGAAGCTCCCATACTTGTGAAATACCTGCACACCTAAAGCCTATGAGAGTAGGCGTCCGCTTTTGTAGACATCATATTCAGTATACGAGTGGAGAATATCTGGCTATAGTGATACTGAAATGAACATAACATTTGCTGTCCCAAATCCTTGACATTGAAGTTTACATCCGGCATTGCATTTTCTCATCACTTAACCTTAAAGCTGACCTGAAACAACGTAAGGGTTTTATTTTGGGGGTGAATGTTTTCAGCGGTGTCCAAAACAAGAAACAAACGAACGAAAACTTTGTTTCCCCAATAATTTTTGACACTTTTTACAAAAGAGAGAGAGAGAAATGGCTGGAAATTATACAGTTGGCACTTCTGGAGGATACCAGGTTGGGGAAACTTGGAGCAGATTCACCACTCTACTGACATCGGAGCCTCCAGCCTCCACTACTGGCTCACAGATACAAAAGAGGGCAGGGCTCCTGCAGCTTTAACTGTTGGGATGAAGAGGGCATTTCACCAGGTGCTGCATGACACCTGCTGAAATTCCCTTTTCTAGACAACTGTTAAAGATAGAGGAGCCCTGTCCTCCTTTTCATAGGGTCACCCTCTATGACGTCGTCCCTGTCAAGCTGTTCTCTTGCCCTGAGCGAGTCCAGCTCTGAAAGAGTGGATCAAAGTCACGGCAGATGTGCATTAAACCTCCAGTGTGATGATGCTCTAATGTACCGCTTTCATACTGCTTTCATAGTGTTTTATCCTGCTTGGTGTGGATTAGTCCATAGTGTGTGAATTGGTAACCCATCAGAGGTTCAATAAATGTTGGCCTTTGCTGTTTGCCTGGGACTGCAGAAACAGGAGCAGTGGTCTAGCCCCCCGGAGGCCACCTTGGATGGGTGGAGGGCCACCTTCAGTTTGGTGGGTCAGAAATCCCATACATCTGTCTTGTTCGGAAGGCAGGCAACAGCCAGTTTAAAACCGAGCGATGTAAAACTTGATCCAAATAAGACAGGATGCTGTCACCGAGCCATGCTGAGGGATGTCAGCTCCTGAAGAGTTCGCCCACTATCACGTATTAATGAGATTCCAGATGGCGAATGAGTTGACGGGAGAGCGGGAGGTTGCCAAGGCATTGTTCCGGAAGACAAAGCGCGCACGTTCTTTAGTGGAGGGTAAGGGAGCGTTTGCTGTTGAGAACTGTGATTAGCTGAGCACCAGGAGACCCAAAAGCAAGGAAGTCAGGGAGGGCGCTTTTGGGTTGGAGGGAAGTTGTGCGTGCTCTGGCTTGAGTACCACCACCTCACCTCTCCAATCTGAACTTCTGATCTGGCAGAGAACGTAGCTATCATCTGAAGATGTTTCCTCAATAGATAGCGATGGCTGAAGGAGGCTCTGACCCTTTTTACACCATAGGGGTGTAGAGGGAGGGTGGGCGATCCCGGAAGTACCTAATGCACACCATCGGTGCACAGGGAGCAGCCGGAGGCCAACCCAGGCAAGAAGCCTGGTGTGGAAAGGGCCTTGCTTAAATGGGCAGGAGTGGCTTTTGATGGCTGGTGGCTTCCAGCTGCTGGACATATCCCATCTGCATGGGTGGGGCCATGTTTGAATACTCCCCCATGGGGAAAAAAAAAGGCCACAGAGAAGACGAGTGTAACCCTTCTATTAGAACCAAGGGCCAGATCCGCGGAGTTTTCTTTCTTTTCGTTTGCTGTACTGGCTTATGCCCCCACACCGAAGAGACCCGTTTGCAGGTCTGAGTCGATGCTTTCCACCAAAGCACCTGAGATGCAGTGAGAGATTGGATGTGGGAGAGCAAACTGAGGCTCAATCCGGACAAGGCAGAGGTACTTTTGGTCAGTAGAAAACCTAATTTAGGATTGGGAGCACCTGGTGAAATGCCCTCTTCATCACAACAGTTCAAGTTGCAGGATCCCTGCCCTCTTTCATATCTGGTCACTCTAGTATAGCTCTCGTATAGCTACAGTGACCAGATACAAAAGAGGGCAGGGCTCCTGCAGCTTTAACTGTTGTGATGAAGAGGGGAATTTCACCAAGTGCTGCCTGCATACAAACGGCACCAGCTGAAATCCCCTTTTCTATACAACTGTGAAAGATACAGGAGGCCTGTCCTCCTTTCCATAGGGTCACCCTAGACCTGAACCATGCCACCCAACCCGTTCCCGGCACCCACTTGTTAGACAAAGAGAATATGTCTGCAATCGGAAGGCACAACGGACCAGTGGAGGTTGATGGCTCCAATGTCTCTGGGATGGTGAATCTGCTCCAGGTTCCAGTCAGAACCAGTCAGAACTCTAAAGGATTCACCGCCTCACTGACATGGGAGCCACTAGCCTCCACTGGGTCGTAGGAGTCACAGCAGAAGGCTTTGTGCAGCTATTCCATATTTTTTTCCCCTTAATAGATCTTCCATGGGAAGAAAAGACAGAAGAAGTCGTGGGAAAACACAGGAGGAGAACAAGTGGAAAATGACGCCGCCTGAACCCACTCATAACATTCGGTGAAGGAGGCAGTGCAACGGCGGGATAAAAGCCTCATCCGCAAGCACCCAAGCATTTCTTTACCGCTAGATGGTCCATCATTTCGGGGTTCAGCATCTCTTGAAGGTTTACACTCAGCAGAACTCTTTCCCCTGCTGTGCCAGCTTCCTTCTTGGAGGGAGGCACTGAAACACATCGCCCTCAGCCTGAAGTGATAGGGCCCAAGATCATCCTCGGCGGTCCTTCTCCATTAGCCTCTGCCAAAGGAAGTGAGGCAGGTGGCTACCAGAAGGAGGGCCTTCTCTGCTGTGGCACCCCAGCTGTGGAACGAGCTCCCTAGAGAGGTTTGCCTGGCATCTACATTATACTCCTTTAGACACCAGGTGAAGACCTTTTCATTTTCTCCATATTTGAACAGCTTATCAGCTCAACTTTTCATTTTTGCTGTTTTAAATCTGTATTTTAAATCTTGGTTTTATCCTGCTTGTGTTCTCTTAGATACTATGTTTTTATAGTGTTGTTGTTTTATATTTTGAATAATTGTTATGGTTTTAATTTTTGTGAACTGCCCAGGGGGCTTCGGCTAGTGGGCAGTATAAAAATGCAATAAATAAATAAGCAAATATTTAGCCCTTGATTCTGACTATATAAACCAGCCTGGAAAAAAAAATAACAACTCAGAATATCTGCCCACCCCCTTCGAAGCAAACTCGGTCTAGAGAGTTAAAGGTAAAACACATAATTTAAGAAGACATCTATTTCCTTCAGAATGTGGTCTATCACACATACGCTTGTTAAGACGAATTGCATTTCATTTTAATTGTATTGCAATGAGCAGGTCACGTCTCTCTGTTTACCCCAATTGCAATGAGCCTTAAAAGTTAATTGAGTTTTCATCACCCGCCTTCCTTGGATCAATATTGGTGTCCCGGTTGGCTGCCATTTCCCGACAGGAGGCAGAATATTAATCTCCTTGGTAACCGGTGTGATTGGCGGGTGGCGGAAAGAGGCCTGTCACCCTTCAGAGCCCTAGTCATTCCCCAAGACAGAGTCAGGAGGTCTGCGACTCCGTGGAGCAACAGTTGAATCATTTCTCAGCACTGATCTCCAGAATGGCCTCAGTGCCCAGGATGCAGGAATTATATAAAACGATGCACATCGTGAATGTTGGAAACTGATCTGAAGCGAGAACAGGAAGTCCAGCTGTCAGCACCCCTTGTATTTGCCAAGGCCTGGTCAGGCCGCAAACAGCAGACGTTTCCTTAACAGTTCTGGGCATCACACTTCCAGAAGGATGCAGAAGCTGAAGCGTGTTCAGAGGAGGGCAACGAGGATGATTAGGGGCTTGGAAACAAAGCCCTATGAGGAGAGATTGGAAGAACTGGGCATGGTTAGCCTGGAGAAGAGAAGATTGAGGGGAGACATAATAGCACGCTTCAAAGACTTGAAAGGTTGTCACACAGAGGAGGGCCAGGATCTCTTCTCGGTCAACCCAGAGTGCAGGACACAGAATAATGGGCTCAAGTTACAGGAAGCCAGATTCCGGCTGGACATCAGGAAAACTTCCTGACTGTTAGAGCAGTACGCCAACAGAACCCATGACCTAGGGAGGTGGTGGGCTCTCTCACACTAGAGGCCTTCAAGAGGCAGCTGGACAACCATCTGTCAGGGATACTTTAAGGTGGATTCCTGCATTGAGCAGGGGGTTGGACTCCATGGCCTTATAGGCCCCTTCCAACTCTACTGTTCTATGATTCTATGATTCTGTAAGACGGTGAAGTTGAAATGCTCCTCCTTGGACTTAGTCTCTTTTGCCTCTGGCTCCACCACCACGAACATGCCTGCCAAGAGCTTTTCCAAAATGGAATTTGGCCCTCAATCTGAAAGAGGTCCAACACCCCTGCCCTAGACGTCTCCACAGGGATAGTGCTGCCAGGGATTCTAAGCCCTCCCACTGTACAGTGAGGCAACAGAGACTCGCTGTGTGATCCATGGACTCTTAATTCGGTTCATAACACTTCTTCACAGCTGTCATGGCAGTGAAGGCCAGGAGCTGCCCTCTAAGCCTAATTAGCTAAACAAAGCAAAGCAGTTGCCTTTCAATTCAAGCACACGGTTTCCCGCCATGCCCAGGCTTTTACTGGGCTCCTCCGCCAGGGAGGATCCTCCTGACCAAAATCGAACAAGTGACAGCTGCACTAGTTGTGTTCCCAATGCGTTTCGACGTGCGTCTTCATCAAGGGGGAAACTCTTAATGGCTTTTCCGGAGGGTCAAGCATCATGGAACAGTAGAGTCGGAAGGGGCCCATGAGGGCATTGAGTCCAACCCCCTGCTCAATACAGGAATCCACCTTAAAGCATCCCAGACAGATGGCTGTCCAGCTGCCTCTTGAAGGCCTCTAGTGTGGGAGAGCCCACCACCTCCCTTGGTCGTTGGTTCTGTTGCCGTACTGCTCTAACAGTCAGGAAGTCTTTCCTGATGTCTAGCCAGAATCCGGCTTCCTTTCTTCAGGGGATAGGGAATCATCCTGAAAAGCCTTTAAGGGTTTTTCCCTTGATAAAGACCTACGTCAAAACGCGTTGGGAACGCAACTAGTGCGGCTCTCTCTTGTTTGATTTTGGTTCCCAGCCTTACAGATGTTTTTTTGATCCCTATTGGTATTGTTGCTTGTTTTAGGGTCCTCCTGACCCGACTTCTGACAGGCAGCCAATCTGGCAGACCGCCTACCACCTCCTCAAAACTCTGCCCATTTAACTCTGGTATCTGCTAGTTCCAGTGTTCCCTCCATCTCTGACAAAGGATGAGTTCCCACAGGGAAGGGGAAGATGACGGTCTCTGAAACTGGGCCTCCAGTTCGATAAGCCCTTGGGAATTATTTATTTATTTATTTATTTACATTTGTATACCACCCCATAGCCGAAGCTCTCTGGGCAGTTCACATAAGATTAAAACAATTAAAACAACATACAAAAATTAAAACAGCAAAAACATACCACATACACACACATCCCTGACTTCAGGAGAGTCTTAGAGGATTTCCCCTCCCGCTCCCTGTCTTGGCTGGCTTCCTTCCAGCTCTACCTCCGAATCTGAATCAGAGTCCAAAACCAAACCAGGAAGTATAGGCCCAATCCTGACAGGTGTGAAGGTTTGGCTCACAACACTGTGCATGGTACAGTCTTTTAAAAGCCCTTGAGGTTCTAGGGTACTCACACAATGTCACTGGGGAATCTCATCTTGCCTGGAGGGATTCCAGAACTGGGAGATTTCCAGGTAGAATGTTGGTGAAATTCTATGGAAATTCTCCACTTTAACACAATATTTTCTGGTTTGGAACTATTCCCGTTTCCCATTTCTACTTTAAACCATTCAAACTGAGTCATTGCAATAGGTAATTTCAATAGATTTGCATCCTTCAAAATACATGGCTGCTTACCTCAAGCAATCCTGGAGACAGCTTACCTCAAGCGAGAGTTGTCCAGCAGCAAGAGATAAGTGACCACTTCTGCAGGACCTGGGAGAGCTCCCAGGGAAAAGAGACGTTGCTGCACTGAAGTCTAACTCTGGGTGTCTCTACACGAGACGTTTAAAGCTCTTTGAAGTCTCATTAAAATGTTTACCTCTACATGAGCGGAGCGCAAATCGGGAGTTGAGGCGCTTTTTCTCTCCGATTATGCGCATTATCGAATGTGCGTTAAATAGCGAGTTTTATTTTGCGGCGGCCGTTAAAGCGCATTTTGACTATGTGAACAAGCGATTCTCCACATTAACTACTTCTAAAGCACATTTCAAACAACCGGTAAGGCCACCAGTTATGCACTCAATTACCTCTTGCGTACAGTCAGTACCATAAAAGCGCTTCCGAGAAGATGCGCATAATCGGAGAACCAGGCATCAAACCGAATTCTTGTAGAGGGGGTCAAAGTCCTTATGGGGAATTTAAGAGGGCAGTGTTCTATGAAACCATGCATTGCGGTGCCAATGATTGTCCTTGGATTGTGGCCATTGCCTCATGCTGTCTGCAACAGGAGAGTGAAGAGCCTCAGGTGATGGGTGGAGCGACATAAATCTGAACTGCCAGGTTCAGTTTTGAGTCTTCAGAAAGGTACTTGGGGAATTCCCTTTTGGCCCGTAAGCATAGCAGATTCTGGGGATGTGAGCATTGCCGGTCAGATGATGCTGGATTGAGGTCATCATTGGAAAGAGCTGCTGCTAAAGGGGTCTACGTTATGACGCCTAAATCCAATGCACCCTTTTATCTGTGCTCCGACATCATCTCCTCAAGGATGTTCATCCTGAGTGCCATCCCTCAGCAACTTGCATATGTTAAAAGAGAAACAAGAGGAAAGAATTGCAAGGCCTACACACTTTCCCCCTACTTAATATCCTGCTCACTGGGAGTTGCCGGATTGACAGAAACACATCAGCAGGATGCCACCCTGAGGTCCTCAGGACCCAAACAACGGGAGCATAAGAAGCAGGATAATTCAATTGCCAGGAAGCAGCAATCAGAGGGGTGGGGGAGAGATCGGTTGTGCCCAGGGGGGAAAAATCCCTTGGAAATTACCTTCCGAGATAATGATATTTTGTTGTCTCCAGACATCAATGACATTACTCTGGTTAGACCCCAGGAGCTATTACTGTACTCCTGGCTAATCACAGCCTGCAGGAAAAGAGACGGTGACAGGGGTCTCTTTAAAACTTGCCCCCATCGAGAGGCTCTTGGGTACATGGGAGCGAACGCGGAGACGCTCAGGGACTTAATCTGGGCCAAGTCAATTCCGCTTGCAGATGCTGGGTTCCCGATCTGACAAGCTGGGTGAGTCACTGAACTGTTGGCCCAAACCTTTCGCGCTCCCTCCTCAGATGGAGTTATAGTGCAGCTGGAGGCTGGAGCTGCCGGTCGCCTTTCGCCTAATGCTCTTAATGAATAGTGATTGCAGCTGAAGAGGAGGCCAAGGTGGAGAAAGTCACGTGTTTCTCCCTGGTGCCACTGGAAATGTTCAGAACTGTCTTATCGTTGCACTTTGGGGAGGCATTTGAACCCTTTGTAGCTTTGTCTTTTCTCCAGGCAACTTGGCCAGGCAGCTGATGCCCTTCTGAACGATTTCAAAAGTGCCTGGGGGTGGGTGGGTGCCACACCCCCCTTTTGAGGTGCAAAGGTAAGGTATGGATCAAAGGCCCAAAGTCCCACAATTCATGTGCAGAAAACAGGCTCCATTTTGCCTTGCATCTTACACATTCTTGCCAAACAGAAACAAGCTTCCATTTCCTGTTCTCTATTTCTACGGCCCAGTGGGGGCCAGTGGCTCCGATGCCATTGGGGCGGTGAATCCGCTCCAGGTTTTAGTCAGAACCATTCAGGACTGGAAAGTTCTTAACTCCACACTTTGGCGACCTCCTTTAGCGTTCTGACTGGTTTGGACTGAAACCTGGAGCGGATTCACCGCCCCACCGGCATCGGAGCCACCGGCCTCTACGGCTAAGGCCACCATCCTATACTGGGAGTAAGGTCGTTATCACACGGGCGGTTTTAAGCACACCCGCTGCGACTTTGATCCACTTCTTCAGTGTGGGACTCACATGACGTCGTCCCCCTTGCGCTGTTCTCGTGCCCTGAGTGCTCCGTTTTTCGTTTCTGTTTCGATTTAACCCTGAATGAGCAAAGTCCGTTTCAGCCAAGTTCAGCAGGCTGAGCTGAGGTATCGCAGCAAAATGCTAGATTCGCATAGGAAACGGAGGGGGAACCCACAGAAGCAATCCGGGGGGGAAATGGTACGTGTGATAAAGGCCTAAGACTCTGCGAACTCAGTGAAACGTACTTCTACGTAGACTTGTATGGGGTTGCATTGTGATTCAGGTATAGTGGGCAGGCAACGCAGCAACTCACCATCCCCCATCCCCACCTGCCTTTCTGTTTGTCTTCTAGGGTAACCATATGGAAAGGAGGACAGGGCTCCATAACAGTTGTCTGGAAAAGGGAATTTCAGCAGGTGTCGTTTGCAGGCATGCAGCACCTGGTGAAATCCCCTCTTCATCCAAACAGTTAAAAGCTGCAGGAGCCTTGCCCTCTTGACCAGATATAAAAGAGGGCAGGGCTCCTGCAGCTTTAACTTTTGCATAGATGCTGAAATTCCCTTTTCGTTCTAACAGTTAAAGCTGCAGGAGCTATGCTAGACTGACCAGATACAACAGAGTGCAGGGCTCCTGCAGCTTTAACTGTTGTGATGAAGAGGGAATTTCACCAGGTGATGCATGCATACAAATGACACCTGCTGGAATTCCCTTTTCTATGCAACTGTTAAAGATACAGGAGCCCTGTCCTCCTTTCCACATGGTCACCCTAGTCTTAGCAAGCAGACCAATGTAGCCTGAAGCCAGTGAAGACACAGGTTTTGCCTTGGGAAGCACAGATTGAGTTCAGTATAGAAGGTCAAGAATAGGCAATATATATAATGCCAGCTCCAGATTTTGGGGTGAGGAATCCTCTATGTGTCGAGACCCTTGGTGAGTCAACCTTCTTACCACCATTCTCACCATCTGCTCCTGCTCCTCATCCTCTTCTTCATCGTTGTTCCCGCTTGCTTGCTTGACAAGCAGAGAGCCAGGTAGCAAATGAAAGGGACCATTAGCTTGACGCGCTAATGAAATGGAGGTGGAAATCGCAGAGGCAAACCAGGAGAAAAAAGTAGGTGCGATGCAGCCCAGTATCATGATGTCAAAATGTTATGCTGTCCAGGTAGACATCAGGAAAAACTTCCTGACTGTTAGAGCAGTATGACAATAGGACCAATGACCTAGGGAGGTGGTGGGCTCTCCCACCCTAGAGGCCTTCAAGAGGCAGCTGGACAGCCATCTGTCAGGGATGCTTGAAGATGAATTCCTGCACTGAGCAGGGGGTTGGGACTCGATGGCCTGATAGGCCCCTTCCAACTGCACTATTCTATGATTTTATGATCTCCTGCTCCTCCTTCTCACCACCACGGTTGTCTGAGCCAGAGCCACAGGCAGGTGAACAAGCAGGTAGCAATGATGAAGGGCTCTTGTCAGCAGGCCCTGTGGGGTGTGTGGGCCCTCTTCAGTTGCCCAAACATGCCTACCCTTGACACCACCACTGTATTTCAGGAACAAACATTTTTTCTTACACATACAGCAGAGCCAAGGAAGCTGGACCATTGATTTGAGGTGGCAGCATGATGATCATAGAGATCGCACACATATGAGTATTTTAATCAGAAAGGGGCTTCCACACCACACAGAAGAACGTCAAGAACAGGGCAAAGCCTATCAGTCCCAGAAAACTATTTATTGTACAATTGGCTTATAAAATGTCCCCCAATTCCCAACGCATTTCAAACATCTGTGTTTGCTCTCTGGGAAAACAGTTCAGTGGTTATACAATATCAAGTCACGGAAAAAGATGCTCTCTCTCTCTCTCTCTCTCTCTCTCCATTTGGCTGATGTTCGAAAGATGACACACATCCTTCCTTGCAGTAGCCTCCTCCGGCCTGGGACTGGCCTTGAAGATCAAGGCAATGCCTCAGAGGTCCCTTCGTGCCCAAACTCATGGTGTCAGCAACGGAGAATTTTTGCCAAATCATATTTTAGCCTTTGTTGCAAAAGAGAGAGAAAGAGAGACAGAGAAGTAATGTCTCCTACTTAAACTAATAAACAAAAGGCGTATGAAAATAGGTCAGTTGAAAACACACAACTTGGAAAATGAGGCTGTCTTTTGGGGATAGACAACTCATAACAACAGTGTCCGTTCTCCCTTTATCTGCCTGTGCCAGTTTCAAGTACTTGGAAAAACTTTCAAAGTCGCACTCGGAAAAAGAGGGCCAAATCAGCTGCGGGAAGGGGAGGACACCCTGTTTGTTTGTTTGTTTGTTTGTTTATCTATTTATTTATTTATTTATTTATTTATTTATTTATTTATTTATTTATGTGTCTGCCCTTGTGTGGGTGATGAAAGTGGAAACACCCCATCACCACCACCCGCCTTATCTCCCCAAGGTACATCATTGCACCCTGTAATGTTCCAGCTCAGCTCCAAGGCTAGAAGTGAACCAACTTGGTTGGAGCAAAGCTACTTGAAACTACGAGCTCCATCAGACAAGCGTTTTCTTGCACGCTCATCACTGGGCACTCACGGATTTCCGCGAGTCCCTCTCACAATGTCGTCTGCCTCCTGCCCCTTCTAGCCTCCTTCGCGCCATGAAAAAAACACCCCGGCAAGTCCGACTTATTTTTTAAAGACGGAAGTTGCCGTTGTCTCCTGCTTTGTGCAGTAGAAGCGGCGCGATCAAAGCGGCCCATTGAATGGGCCGTGCGCACGTTGTTTACTTCCTCTTTCAGGAGAGGAAGTAATGCGGGACAAACGCGTGGGCGGAGAAGTGACGGTAAGCAAACGCAATTTTCCCCAGTGTGATGATGCTCTATGTAGGGGGAGACACGAAGGCTCTGTTCCCTTCACCCGCCCACTCATTTTGGTAATAGTAGACACCCAGCTTTATACGAGAAAGTGCCAGGCGCAAGATTAAACGCTCAGAGACAGCCCATAAGTACTATCTGGAAGGAAGGGGCGACCCTCTAAGGATGGCCCATGTGCTCTCTTTTATGGAGGGTAGTCCTCTATATGACGGATGGTTCTGACCAATTCCTGATTGAAAAAAACGAGCCACCAGCACCTGGACAGCACACAACTCATCTGGCCCCAGTCTTCCCTACTAGGGTGAAATGGATTGTATTTCTATTTACATTATAATAGCTATTTCTAAATTTGCACATATACTGTACATATAAAGTCACATATGCAAATTCTGTGCAAATCACCATCCTCTTTTGTACTCTTTTTTGGGCGATGCATTCCCTTCTTTTTAAAGATTTGTAAGTGTTCACCCGACCACCCCTTCACAAATTCCCAGACAAAGATCCTCAAACAGAACCTTCTTCATCATGGCACCTTGCTCTTTGGGAAACCCTTCACCTGTCCACCCACCAGGTTCCCTCTCTGTTGATCTCCAGAGGAGCAGGGGCTGGACCGGAAGATGTTGCTTCTTTATTCAGCTTTTAATAGGGTTTGCTGCTGCTTCTTTTCAACTGTAGTTTGCTCGTTGTTTTACTTGCTGGTGTCGTAGCGTTTTTTATTTTATAATGTTCAGTTCCAGGAATATCAGCAACTAAGAAGTGGGATATTACTATTTAAAACACCCACACACCTATAAACAAATGAAATAGCTACAAAGTGAGTTGCCACATACGTGCCATCTGAAGTCAACTTCAAAGCAAAATTTGGTGTTTCCACCTTAAGTAAACCATCTGAGGGATTTTGAGATAAGTAACCCCTCCTCCCCTCATTAAAGTTAGTAAAACTTCTTGGTAGGGAGGGGTGGAGGTGATTTGGATCTTCTAACTTGCAAGTATCCAAATACCTCACTGATTGAATACACTGGCTTTGATGTAGAGGCACCAGAGATGGTTCCAGAATCATCTCCAGATCAATCCAAAGCAGGCCCACAGATTTCCTGCCACACTCCAAGTCTAGCCAGTTTGCACCAGCCAGGGCTGGAAATGTGGGTGGGGCAGTTTTGCCTGGCTTTTCAGCTCCATGGTTCTTGACATTCAAAGTCCCCTCACTTAACAATCATGAAATGGGGGAGATTAGCTCCAGGCCTGGCATACCCGACAGGCCTGAATTTGCCCCATCTGGAGGATGCAACTGTTAGACTAGCAGTTCTCACGCTGACTCGGCAACCCCTGTACTGCCCATCACTCTTGTCTGCAGCTGTGTTCCCCAGTGCCATGATTGACGTGACCCTTAATATGGACCAAAGCCTGATTTGGACTCATGCCTCCATGACCCGCATGCTCCAGCTAATCCCAAGGGGCGCTCACTGCTCAGTGCCAAGGGCTCAGCGAGCTAAAACTATAAGCAATACTGAAAAAAAGAAAAAAAGAAAAATAGTTACCACTGTTTTCACACTGTAGGAGGATGGTTTCCTTGTAAGACACTGGCCCGTGTAATCAGATCGGTTACATCTCTGACCGTTACTGGAAGGCAGAGAGAAAGCATAGCTGTCATCAAAGAGATAAGGAAAATAACCCAGCCTTGGTTTCCACCTCTTTTACTCTTAGCCTTTGCCACATTCTGACCCTGGATTGTGTTGTTTTTGTTTTACTATCTGAGAATAAACGAAAAATCTGCTAAACTAGTTAAGTTTTTCTGCATTTCTGTTTGAATAATAATAATAATAATAATAATAATAATAATAATAATATAGCTGTACTGGTCCATGAGAGGATGGAGGGAAATCCCACATCCATGGACCAGCACAGCGATGTTTGTTATCTATATGCCTCGGAGGATACCATATTATTTAACCATTCGGAGCAGAATCTACCTGAAGAGGGGTGTTGGGTTTTGAGGGTTCCGTTCCCTCCCATCACTGGGCGACTGTATGGAGGCCAGATCTACTCAGGGCCCAGTCAAAATAGATTCTTTGGATTACCAAGATGAAACTAGACCACTTGTGGAAGGAATGACAGTTTATTGATAGAAAATGGATGCAGAATAAAAGATTCAAAGAAAGCTCGCGCATCTCTTCTGCCGATGAAGCTGGCAATTTCCTCGCAGCTGAATAAATGCCAAGGGGCCCAATCCACAGCATACGAGACATCGTTCCTGGGACCAAAGGTTCTCCAGGCTGGCTGCACACATTTCCCCCAGAGCTGGACCAAATTGGCTAGACCCCAGCCCAATCTTTTATACCATTTTCAGACATTTTCAAACATGCTCAGAGCATCGCAGGCAGGGCAATAATTTTCCTCTCCCAATGGCTTGGGAATCCTGGGAGCGGTCAGTCTTTTTTTTTCCTATCTAAACATGCACCCAAATTCATTCATTTTGCAGTGATCGTTTTGAAACTGAATCGGCAAAACCTCATGGCCACAAAATCTGGCTCAAATCTTTGCTGGTTTTGTCTCTTCCCCGTATGTGTGTGTGTGTGTGTGTGTGTGTGTGTGTATGTGTGTATATATATATATATATATATATATATATATATATATTCTTCTAGTCTGATGCAGAGTTCTAGAGAAACCAAATCTTGTTCACTCTTTTGTGATCTTTTGTTTGATCCTAATACAAGTACTGCCTTTGGGCTGATTCTAGTTAAGGTATTGCTTAACTGAGGATTTGGGATTTATTGTAGTCAATGTTTCTGCAAAATGCATTATTCTGATTTTGGGTTCCCTCTAGGGACAGATGAATCTGCCAGTTTTGCGGATGCCGGCATTTGAATTAAAAAAACAAAAACAAAAACTTAAGTTATTGCCTTCCTGCGTATGAAGAAGTTTGCAAATGTTGCAAAATTCTTCTCAGAAACGAACTGAAACAATATTCTAATGCACCTGCAGCAGCCAAAGCAACAGGTACAGCTATTCCCTGCATGGAGAGCACCATATCATATAGCTGTTAAAGATGAGGAACCTGTCAGGAAAGGGGGGGACAGGAGGTGCTCGCAACCTGATTTAGCAGTACAAACATGGCTGAGTGCCCAGGAATTCAAGCCCGGACTTTTAGGAGCTGAGAACTCAAAGTCCTGGGCCTGGATAGACAAATCTGTCAGTCCTGTTTTCTCCCACATTTGAATTTTTAAAATCTCAAGTGCTTTCCATCCTGTTTATGAAGTAATGTGTGAATTTTTGGTAGGCTCTTATTTTTTTCTATTTTTTTTTTTTTAAAAAAGGAACCAACCAAAATTCTCATCCATCCCTTGTTTCCTACTTCCCTGAACAGAGGGAGATTTCATAGGCTGCCTTTCACAGACTGAATTCCTTTGTGAGGAAGGAGCATTGAAGTGTAAAGAGAAGGCAAATGAGCATGAAGCAGCATTGGTTTCCCCCAAAGCAAGCAGCAGGCTCTTACAGCCCATCCCATGCCACCACCATTAATAGCCACCAGCCATCAACACTCATTGAAGCAAACATTTCTAGTCAATAGTGACCCACAATTGGAGGGGACCCATTGAGGAAACACCTTTTGGCAATACCTAACAACTAGAGGAAAGGTCAGCATAGGCGTGCGCAGCTCATTTCATTAGGGTGTGCACCTTAAAGGCTGTGATTGGAGCAGAGGAGGGGAACACACACATTCCAGGGCCTCCAGAAAGGGCATAGTTCCCCCAGGGATGCTAATGGCGGCTTTCCGGAGGCTTCCCCATCCTCTTAAAAGCCCTGATTTGAGAGGGGGGGGCAGGAGAGTGGAGGTGGCCCTGGGGAATTAGGGTGTGCCTGGGCACACCCAGCACACCCTGCGCACACGCCTATGAATGGCAGTCTACCTACCTGACATTCGTGTGGAACTTTTGCAGGAACGCCAATGGTGGCTTGCACTGTACTTGCGTTTTACATCTCCCAACGTGGCCCTCGGCACAGCGGCTCAGCCCTGCTTCCCTCTCTGCGTCGTTCGTTCCTTGGTTCCATCCATCATTCATCCCGCCCTTGCAAACAACCATCACCTGCTCTTTTCTCTTAGGAATACACAAAGAACTCCCCTCTCCCGCATCGTCCATCCCTTCTCTTCCAGTAAAAATTAAACTGATTACAGCAACAGCGCAGACAATAAAGAAGCCATTGCTTTACAAATGAAACCAATATATTTATTGGCTGGCTGGGACACAGTTTAATATCCATGTGTGTGTTTACACTAGACAGGGAGCAGGAGAAGCAGGTAACTGATGCCTATCTTCTCCGACGCCAGCTGGCTTTGCCAAAACCGCATGAATGATGTATCAATTGTAGGATACATCCCCCATAGAGATCAAGAGCTGCGTGCAGGCCTGGCATGGTTCTCACAATTAAAAAAAAAAAGAAAGGGAGGGAAAGAGGGATATAGGAAATACTGCAAATTCAGAGAACGATGAAGTTAAAGACCTTGCTCAACTAGTGTGCCCTACTGCAAGCTTCCCCAACCCGGTGCCCTCTAGATGTTTTGGACTTCATCTCCCATCATCCAGCACCATTGACTTTTATGTCTGGGACTGATGGGAATTGTAGTCCAAAACATTGGGGGAAGCAGTTTGGGAAAGGATAGCATAGACAGTGAGACTGGGTTGGTCCAGGTTCAAACTCCCACTCAGAGGTGAGGCTCACTGGGTGATTGTAAGCCAGTCAAACACACACACACACACACACACACACACACACACACACACACACACACTGCCTCTCAGCCTAACCTGCCTCACAGGGCTGTTGTGAGGATCAAATGATATGGGAGAGAAGAAGCATGTATGCCTCCTTGAAGCTCCTTGGAGAAAGGCCAGGAGATATAAATAAAATAAAAATGACAAAATACTCTGCAGCGACTATCAGGCCCCAGAGGTAGGAAATGTGAAGTTGCTATTATGAGGGCAGAATTAGATTTGTATTCCCCCTGATTCCCCATCCAAAATTATTATGACCACTTACTCCATATCATAGAATCATGGAATGGTAGAACGGGTCTGTAAGGCCATCTAGTCCAGCCCCTGCTCAATGCAGGAATCCACCCTAAAGCATCCCTGACAGATGGCTGTCCAGCTGCCTCTTGAAGGCCTCTAGTGTGGGATAGCCCAGCACCTCCCTAGGTCATGGGATCCATTGTCATACTGCTCTAACAGTCAGGACATTTTTCCTGATATCTACCCAGACATCATGACATTTTGACATCATCATACAGGGCTGCATCACACCTACTTTTTTTCCTGGTTTGCCTCCACGATTTCCACCTCCGTTTCATTAGCGTGTCAAGCTAATGGTCCCTTTCGGTTTGTGGTGTCGCCACTGAACAGGTGAAACCTCCTTTTGCTTGTTCGCTCTCCCACTCCACCCTGCCCCTTCTCCTTCCCCCTCCAGTTCATTGGTTGTGACACTGTGATTGACGTGGGAGCTGCCTTCCCCCCTCACTTTAGCTTTGTTGTCTAGCATTTTACCAATTTAACGTTTCATCGGCTGGGTGCCGTTTCTGTGGGCAATGAGAGTGGGCTTGGAGAAACAAAAGTCCGTTCAACCAACTCAGCACAAGCCTGTTCGTTCCACACAGCGTGCTGGAGGAGGAGAACCGCCCCGCCCTCCTCTTTCGTCAGCAAGACCTCCCTTCAAAGCACATGTCTCCTCCCCCAACAAAGGACATAGCACGAGGATGGCAATACATGGGGGCGGAAGGGCATTTTAATCCCGCATGGAGGAAATAAGCCAGATTTTCCCCACTCTAGGAAAACACAGAAAGGCAGGGGGAAGAGGCGGGGTGACTGCAGGACAGGCATGACGTCATGTGAGCACCACTCTGCAAACCAGCAAACCAGGCATGGCAAGAATGTGATAAATTGCTGGTGTGATGGAGCCCTTTCTGAAGTTTCGTACCATCTAATGATGGGGTGGGCAGGGGAACAAGTTTAGTTTGACATCCCAGGAAAAATTGATGTTAGTAGCAGCGGGACTCTGTGTCAGCCCTTGTACCATCTAGTTCTGCCCAGACCCACATGTTAGAAAGTTGCAGCAATGTAGTGTCTAAGAGCATGGATTGGGAAGCCCCCAGTTCAAATCTCTCTTCCGCTCGCTAGTTGGTTATAGGTGAGCTCTGGAATTCTCATCTGCATATGGGGGCAATAGCAGCAATTTACAGTGTTTCTGAGAGATTACTAAGATTATGTACTTGAAGCACGTTGAACACTTGAAAGTGCCCTATAAATGTCAATATATTAGAATGAAATAAATTATAATAAATGAAAAGCTCATGTTCTGGTTTGATTCTGTTCCGTTGAAAAGTTAATGGTTTTGTAACTCTTTCTTAAACCTTTTCCCTCTAAGCACAATTTTGGGGGAGACATTCAAAGCATGCAATTATCACCTTTATGAAAGAATTTGAGCAGGAAAGGATGGTGCGTAGTCAGGCCATGACCCTAATCATATCACAAATCCACACTCAAGAAATTTCAAATTTGCAAATGCAACCCTGTGTCAATGATTGTGATTATAACCATTCAGTGGAGACAAGCAACCAACTTTTTTTATAAGGGAACTAGGCAATTGCCTGTGAAGTTTCACATGTGGAGTTAGAGGGATTTTTTTTTTTCACGAACAGAAGGGGGCTTTCGCGTTGCTCCCGGTGAGCCCCTCCCCCAATTCCAGCTCTTCTCCTGCCATGTTGTCATCTCATTGTACTCCCGCAAGGCTCACAAGCAGTGGAGGCATAGGCGTGCACACAGGGTGTGTTGGGTGTGCCCAGGCACACCCTAATTTCCTAGGGCCACCTCCACTTCCCTGCTCCCCCTCAAATTGGGGCTTTTAAAAGGATGGGAAAGCCTCTGGAAAGCCACCATTAGTATCCTCGGGGGAACTACGCCCTTTCCGGAGGCCCTGGAAAGTGCGCTTTCTCACCCCCACTGCTCGAATCAGGGCCTTTAGGGTGCACACCCTAATGAAATGCGCTGCGCATGCCTATGAGTGGAGGCTGGTGGCTGTGAAGTCAGTGGGGCAGTGAATCTGCTCCAGGTTTTGTTCAGAGCCAGTCAGAACTCTAAAGGAGATTCATACCTTGGAGAGCTCATTTAGAATTCCGATTGGCTCTGAGTAAAACACAGAGCAGATTCACCACCCCACTGAAATTGGAGCCACCAGCCTCCATTGCTCCCAATGATGACTGGGGAGGGAGGAAAGGTCCAAATGACCTGTTGGAGCATGGTTTTCTCTCAGCCCCAGCTGTGCTCCGCTGCATGCGGCATGCAAGTCAAGAGCATGACCTGATACTACAGGGATCCCCAACCTTTTTGGGCCCATGGGCCCATTTGGGAAATTGAAAAACTGCTGTGGGAACCACCACAAAATGCCGAATCAGTAGATTGCTGCTTAAGCGCCTACCTGTCATTTCTAGGGGTGTGCACGGACCCCCCGGATCGGATCGGGACCCGGATCGGGACCTCCAATTTTGTCATGGATCGGTTCGGACAAAGTTGGAGGCCCCCCGGACCAGATCGAGCCCGATCCCGATCCAAAAATCGGAAATTTTTGGATCAGCCGCCATTTTTTTCCCCATAGACTTGCATTGCAATGCAAGTCTATGAGGAAAAAATGGCGGCGGGTGGGTGAGGGGGGGCCTAACTCCCTCCCCCCCGGGGCCGTCCGCTGTGGACGGCCCCGGCAGGTAAGCCCCCTCCCCCGCGCTCCCTCCCCCCCCTGGGGCCGTCCGCTTCCATCCGCTGGCGCCCGCGGGTGCCCGAGGATAGAAGCGGACAGCTCCGGGGGGGTAAGCCCCCTTCCCCGCCACTGCTTACCTTCCCGGCCCGTCCGCTCCCGTCCGGCGCCGGCGGCTACTACCAGCGGGCTCCGCGGCCTGCTCTAGAGTAGCGCGCCGGGTGATGCTGTCCACTTTCATCGGCGGGCGCCCGCTGGCGCCCGCCAATGGAAGCGGCGGTGGGCGCCAGTGGGCGCCCGCCGATCCGCCGATCCGCCGAACTGGTTCGGAGCTTTTTCGGACCGGTTCGGATTGGATTGGCCGATCCAGCTGTCGGATCGGAAATCGGATAATTTATCCGATTTCCCACTGGACCGGACTCGGATCGTGGATCGGGTCCGATCCAGTGCACATCCCTAGTCATTTCTATGGATCTTAGACTGCGTCTTATTTGGCAAAAGCTTTTGTTTTGTGCCTATTGGACACCTCAGCAGCCCTTTAATATGGGGTGGACTAATTCAGCTAATGCTGGTGCTGCAATTCAACTAATGCTCCTTTAAAACACATGTTTTGGCAATGTCCAGAACTTGCTTTTTTTGTGGGGGGGGAGGGAGGTTATTAAACAGATACATTTTGTACTGGAACAGTCTTTAATATTCACTGATCTGCACTCTCTTTTAAATCCTTTACCTGCAACATGGAAATTAACACATGGTCAGCGAAAATGGATCCTCTGCACCCCTTTGATAGCTGAAAGACTGAAATTACAGCACTGGAAGGATCAACACTTACCTCCTACAATGCAACCGACTGAGGACCTTACAACATTTTCAGTATTTAAATAGGTGGCATGCAGAAGCCACCTTCAAATGATACTTATTTAAATATTTGGTCTGCTGTTGTTGATGCCTATGTCTAATTGCTAGAAAGCATATATGCATTTCATACAAATCCATTTATGCATATTAAAAAAACAAAAACAAAAAATCCGGGTGCCCCGTGGACACCACCTTGTGCCAGCCCTGGCTCCTGTACACACCCATCAAGTGGTTTCCCAAACCTAGTACTTGAACTGGGTACAGGACTGGCTTTGAATAAGGTGACCATATTTGGGAAACCAAAAAAGAGGACATTTGGGGGGGGCAGCTGGAAAGCATGTCATCCCCCCACCTTAAATGGCCCAATTGGAGCGGAGGAGGGGAAAGTGTGTCATTCCACCCCCCACTGCTCCAATCGGGGCCTTTTCTATAATATCTGGAAATGACACGCTTTCCCCTTTAAGGCCCTGATTGGAGCAGTGGGAGGGGAGGGGAAGGACACACCTCCAGAAAGCACGTGATTCCCTCCCACCATGCTAATGGAGGCCTTAAAGGGGAAAGTGTGTCATTCCAGGACATTATAGAAAATTACAGAAAATTGCCCTGGAAACCCAGGATAGAACAGAAACCAGGACAAATCCAGGGAAATCCTGACAGTTGGTCACCCTAGAAGCATCGCCCACCAGAGCCCGTAGTCTCTTTGCCTTCTCTTTCTCTACCATTGTCTACCATGATATTACTAGATGATGAAGAAGAGGCACAACGTTGGGAACCAGATAGCAGAAAGAGACCATTGCAAAGGCATTGTACATTGAGGGAATGGGGAGGGATTCTAATGCCTCGCGTGGGAGCAGAGAATACAAAATCTAGCCTTTCCTCTCCTGTTCCCCCACCCAACTTCCTTTGTCACCGGCCATGCTGCAGATCGATCCTGAAATTAAACAGGACTCTTGGGGATATTTATATCTTCCCAGGCACTTCTGCCGTATGCTTGGAGATAACCATATTACCTCCAAGGGCCTCAGGCACATGAAAGTAGGGGGGGAAAGTGTCACACTTGGTTTTCCTGTGTTTCAAACATCGAGCAACTTCAGTGCAATGCCACACAGAGTGTGTGGGGGGGGGGGAGAGAGGGCGCCATATAAATGGCACACCCCACATGTGTAGGTCCCCCAGCATAATAGGCCAAGCTGTGGGTGACATGGACAACTTGGGTCCAAGAGAACAGATCATTTAAGATCAGGGTTGGGCTCCCACATAGCCCCATTCATTTCATACCTCTTGCTCACTGCCGCATTGGAAGGAGCTGTTTTATTGCTCATTAGGGTGGCCGTGTGTCTGTCTTTACAGAGTACAGTCCTCAAGTTGAAGGGCTGTCAAAGGGCAGTGCCCTTTTTGAAGGCATCGAGCCTATCTACACTACTGCTTTAAAACGGTTTAAAACGGTTTATAGCAGTAGTGACAACTGCTGGGGCCCAAGACACACTCCATATACAGTTTTCAAAACGTTTTCAAAATGTCGTATCCTGCTTGTGTAGATAGGCTCATCCTCTCTTTGAAGGGCTGCACAGTCCAGGTCTGATTTAAAGAATAACTCTTGAAGTTTGCTCATCAATATTTAGACCTGGGCCTCATCTACACCAGCAGGATATTGCACTATGAAAGTGGTATGAAAGTGGTATATAAAAGGCAAGAGCCACACAACTGCTTTATAGCAGTATTAAAATGCACTGACGACCACTGGGGCTCATGACACATACCATATGCCATTCTCATATGCTATATCCTGCTTGGCGTGGCTCCTGCTTTTTATATGCCACTTTCAAACCACTTTCATAGTGCAATATCCTGCTTGGTGTAGATGAGGACCTGGACAGCAGATGAAGCAGGCACACAAGTATAGTGAGATGTATTGTATTTCTATTTAAATTCTAGAAATTATTTCCGAATTTGCATTTTTGCAGGTAACTTAGCATATATGCATGTTTTGTGCAATGTCTTCTAAGTCCTCTGTTTTGGCAATGGGTAAGTGTTCCACCCCTAAGGACTAGTGCAATATATTTTGTGGAAGGCTTCGTGAACACACCATCAGGAAGCTAGGAAGCAACTTTGGTCCCCTCTACAAGGATTCACTTTTGCGCCTGGTTAGGCGATTATGCGCATAATCGCAGAAGCGCATTTCTGCCTAATCCCTCTGCACGAGAGGCGGCGAGAGGCAGCGAAGCGCATTAACAGATGTCCAAAATGCATTTTACAAGTAGTTAATGCGCATAAGCGCTTATTCACACAGTCAAAATGTGCTTTAACGGACGGAGCAAAATAAAACTCGTGATTTAACGCGCATTCGATAATGCACATAATCGGGGAGATAACGCGCCTCTACGCCCGATTTGCGCTCCGTTCTTGTAGAGGTAATTTTTTTAATGCGCCTTGAAAGAGCTTTAAATGCCTCTTGTAGAGGCACCCTTTGTCTCTCTCCAAGGAGAGCAGCAGGAAACTCCTGACACCACCCAGTCCAAGGCAACCTGGTGACTCCACACCACACTCCACAGAGCGCCTGAGGTAAAAAGACCAAGTGGCACTCTCCTCCCCCTTCCTCATGTTCATAATTCATTGATGTAGGGCATGATTTCACACGACGCAATCCATGTGTAGCTTCTGTTCACTTCCGTGAGATTTGTTCCGGCAGGAGACTGTCCAGTTAGACCGCATCCCCAGTTATTTAGAGAGAGGTGGGTGCCATTTCCATCTCAGGCACCCAAATGCCTTTTCTCTGATAGGAAGAAGCTAGTGGAGGGCTGTTGGGAGCGTTTTTACCTCAGTGTTCATCACACAACTTCTGCCGTGCATCTGCTGAGTGCTCTGCTAATAGGGCAACCAACTGTCAGGATTTCTCCGGATTAGTCCTGTTTTTTGTGTCAGGGGGCATTTTCTCTCATTTTCTATGATGTTCCGGAATGACACACTTTCTCCTTTAAGGCTGCCATTAGTGTGGCGGGGGAGAATGATGCACTTTCCAGAGATGTCATTCCCGGACATTGAAGTACTGGGGCGGGGGGGCGGGAATGACACACTTTCCCCTCCTGTGCTCCAATTGGGCCCTTTAAGGCCCCAACTAAAGTGGAGGAGGAGAAAATGCGCTTTCCAGGGCCTCCGGAAAGCACATCATTTCCCCCCACCTAATGGCGGGCAAAATGACATGCTTTCCAGTGGCCCCGGAAAGCGCACTTTCCCAGCACTCCCACTGGGCATCCTTTCTTTTGGTTTCCCAAATATAGTCACCCTAGCTAATATACTCATACTCATAACGCAACATTCATTGTATATAAATTCAACATGTATATCATCATAATAGATGATGATGTGTTGGATCCAGATTTATTCTGGATCAACTGTGGTGATGGAGGTCAACTTCCCCACTCCTCCTTCCCATAGTAGCCCCTCTGAACCCCTGAAAATACTACACAGAGAGTCAGGAGCCCCTGCTGAATGGAATGAACTATGCGGAGTGTGTCTGGGGCAAGGCGATCCCCCCAAATTGGATGGATTGTCCTGTGAGTGGAGCCCTTTCTCTCACACGAGTTTCTTTCCTCTGGTGGAATGTAAATCCTGGATCCAACCCAATAACAGTAATAACAACAACAGTAGGGTGACCATATGGAAATGAGGACAGGGCTCCTGTATCTTTAACAGTTGTGTAGAAAAGGGAATTTCAGCAGGTGTCATTTGTAGGCATGCAGCCCCTGGTGAAATTCCCTCTTCATCACACCAGATAAAGCTGCAGGAGCTATATTAGAGTGACCAGATACAAAAGAGGGCAGAGCTCCTACAGCTTTCACTGTTGGGATGAAGAGAGGATTTCACTTTTTCAATACAACTGTTAAAGACACAGGAGCGCTGTCCTCCTTTCCACATGGTCAGTCTAAACAACAGCCATAGCTCTGAAGAAGAACAGCATCCCTCAACAGGCACAATCAGCTTGGGGCTGCTCTCGGCTCTCTTCACAGCAGCTGAGCAAAGAGGGGCCTCTAGGGTCAACAGCGGTTGCCCGGCACTCCTGCAGCAAACCACAGTGGGGACAGTCTGGGAAAGTCACTTTGCAGGCCACAGAACAACATCAAACCACGGAGATTAAAGTTATTTATCCTCTAGAGAAGGCTTTCAGACTAATAATTTCCCCTCATTATGTCTGACATGTCCTATCTCTTGTTGAATGCTGGTGGTGAGTGAGTGAACACGTACAAGCCCCTAGCAGGCTCTCGTTCCCTTTCACGTGATGATGGCTACACCGGTTTCACAGCTTTTATTTCAGCAATTTCACTCTTGATTAAACCCAAGCCCTCCGCCTCCTTTTTGGCGGGTGAACTCGACAGGATTTGGATTATTGGCACATGGATGGAGCTATTTGAGACTGTACGTGCACCCCAATCTTGCCATAATCACGCACAACACCGTGCTGAGCATGGTTAGGGTCATCAGACTTTGGATAGGGGGGGTGTACATTGCCACATGCTTCACAAAATGGATATTCCTATATTTTTATAAAGATAGACAAGTTTTGGCTTTGCAAACTGCTGCTAAACAATGCACTGGACATAAAACATCATTTTTAATCACTGTTATACTGGTTTGAGTGTCATGGCTCATCCCGCCCCCTTCTCTCACCAATTCTGAGACTTTCTGAAAATTTTATGTTGCTTAGTTCTTTATAATTAAGTTTCCATACTCCCTTTCAACTGGAAAAAGTTGGGTTCCAGAACAGTGTAACAAAGATATTTGTTTCCTAGCATTTTACAGGTGGTCCAGATGACAGCACCTTGAATTTGTAATCCATGAAGGATGAAAAACCCGAATAGCTGCAAGCAGCCTTCTCATTGGTAATGCTAAAAGCTGTTTGAAAGCACCCAAAATAATATATTATCAATAAAACACAATAATGGGAGAATCCTATACATGTTTAGACCGAGAAAAGTCCTACAACTCCCAGCATTCCTCAGCCAGCATGGTTGGGTGGAGAATCCTGGGAGTTGCAGGACTTTTTTCTGTCTGAAGTCTAGACATGCATAGGATTTCACCCCAAAACATCAATCCATACAATTGAGAGATTTTAACCTGGCATCTAAAAGAACGCAACTCTGGCACCAGTCAACTCCTCCTCAGAAGGTCATCCCAGAGTTGGGGTGTCACCACAGAAAAGGCCTTCCTGACTTCATAAAGCATTTCTCTTACCAAAGATACCCGAAGAAGGATCTTTATTGATGGACAGATTGGTACGGGAGGACATGCTCCTTGAGGTATTTGGGTCCCAAATGTTAGAGATGCAAATGTGAGAGATCCTGAGTTTTTGTTCTCACAGAACTACATTTTTAGAATGATTGGTGAGGAATTATGTCGTTGCTACTACTTGAACTTGGGAGTTTCAGTTCACATTCTTGTTTCCCGTCCCAGTCCTCCGACTGAATAAAAATAGTGGTTGTTTCATTTTCCAGCGAGTTTGCAAAGGCCCTTACACCAACCCATCCTTTTGTCTCTGATTACACAGACGAGAGTGAACGATTTTAACAGACCCTGTGATTGGAATCTTCAGCGCGTGGAAGGCATGAAAAATGAGGGAGAAAGAAAGGAAGAAAAAGGCAGGCAGGAAGATATTACAGAAGCACCTTTGTTTCCAAAGAAAATTTAAATCACACTGCCACCACACTCATAGGTGTGCGCACAGGGTGTGCCGGGTGTGCCCAGGCACACCCTAATTTCCCTGGGCCACCTCTGCTTTCCTGCACTCTCCCTCCTTAAAAGCCTCCCCTTGGGGCTTTTAAGGAGGATGGGAAAGTGCAGCCGCCATTGGCATCCCCAGGTGGATCTACACACTTTCCGGAGGTCCCGGAAAGCGTGCTTTCCTGCCCCCTACTGTTCCAATCGGGGCCTGGGGGGGGTGAGAAAGTGTGCTTTCCCCTCCTCTTTAAGGTGCACACCCCAATTAAATGAGCTGTGCATGCCTATGACCACACTCACCCATCCGGAGTTATTAAGGTTGATCACAATCCACTGGGAAGTTGTACTGCCCTGCCATATACTGACATGTCCTCCCATGCTCTTGCACAGCTCTTGTTCATCTCCATAGATCATGTACAAGACATGGTCAGATCTGCTTGGCTCCCACTTTGCCACCTGCAATGGCACCCAGATACCATGACTTGAGGTGCCCATCTCACCTTTGACTCATGATAGGCCCACGTCTGTTTTCCAGCAATGGAAACCAGGAGCACGGCTCAATGAGAAAATATATGATGTGACTCTATTAATGAGGAGAAAGCAGGTAGGTAGGTAGGTAGGTAGGTGTGCAAACAGAAGAGGTAAATGGGCTTCAGTTCCAGAATTTTTTTGTTTTTACACTGGATTGTTAATATGTTGTCATGACAACAGATGTACCATTTGAAATAATTATTGGTGAATAACAAAACAACCATGAAGGATGAGAAATAAAAGACCAGAGAGACATTTGTTATTCACAGCTAAAGCACTTTCTGAATTAAACATTTCAGTCAGTAGTTCTAAGACGGGCAGGAAACTAAAAACAATCCGTGGCAAAGTGACACCTACTCGTGAGTTGGGGTGGTGAACGGATGACATTATTCTACCCACAGCTCACACAAAGGAATTCCTCTAACTAATCTTGAGTTGTGGAGTTTAATGAGTTACACTTTGACCTCCTACTGAGCCAGCTAGAGTTTAGACTGTGCTAGGCCTCTTCAGGGCTCACACCAGATTAGGGGGGGCATTTGTGCATCGCCAAAAGAGGGGATAAATGAGGACACTGATTTGCATGAAATGTGCATGTGCTGGTTTATATTATAAGCGCACATTTAGAAACGATTATTGTAAATTTAAAAAGAAATCCACTGCATCTCACCATCGTGGGGCACACTTTGACCTGACCAGGGTCCTGCTCAGTCCGCTATCTGGGTGCTGTTCCTAGGGTGCCCATACGGAAAAGAGGACTGGGCTCCTATATCTTTAACAGTTGTCTAGAAAAGGGGATTTCAGCAGGTGTCATTTGTATGCGTGCAGAACCTGGTAAAATCCCCTCTTCATCTCAACAGTTAAAGCTGCAGGAGCCCTGCCCTCTTTCATATCTGGTCACTCTAGTATAGCTCTAGTATAGCTAGAGTGACCAGATACGAAAGAGGGCAGGGTTCCTGCAACTTTAACTGCTGGGATTAACTCTTGCTGCTGCCCTTTGTTGACTGGCTACCACGGCCTGCGGCCTCCTGTATCCTACCTATGTCCCGACTTCACTCAGCACCCATGGGGCTCCTCTGGACACAACAGGGCCCATGGAGGCTGGTGGCTCTGATGTCAATGGGGCAATGAATCCACTCCAGGTTTTAGTCAGAACTCTAACACACCTCTGCTCGTGCCTGTAGAGTTCCAACGGGTTCTGACAGAAACCCAGAGCAGATTCATCACACCACTGACAATGGAGCCACCAGCCTCCACTGCTTCCAGCAACACTCGCCCATAAGACGCTGCCTTATACGAAGTCAGGCTGTCTGTCCACCTAATGCAGTAGTTTCAATAATGACCGGCCAGATCAGTATCTACCTGATCCTCTTTTGAACCCAGAACATTTGGCATGCAAAGCAGGGGCTCTACCACCGCGTTTGTGCCTCACCAGCTTTATCATGTACCATATATGAGTCAGAAAATTAAAACTTTAACCTGGAACTCAAACCACATTTGTGTTATCGGCGTACCATTATTATAATATCTTGAATTATCTGGCAAGTGCATTTACTCTAGATTAATTACAAGCCGATAAGCACGGAATTTATTCCACCCTGATATGTGGACAAAAGCAACCATGCAGTCTGAGGAGAATGCAACTGTTTGTCGCAATGACAATTCAAGGAGATAAGACTGGTTTGTTCCTTATCTTTCTCCCTCTCTCTCTCTCTCTCTCTTGGATTAAAAACATGTTGCCTCTACAGGCCCTTTCTAGCCCCTCCCAGGCTGCAAATTTTCTGGATTTGGGGCCAAAATTGAGGATTTTCCCCCGGACCCCGGTTTTGCCCCCTGTTTTCTGGACATGACCGGGCAAAACCGGGCAAACGGTCTCCCTCTATATCAGCCTTCCCCAACTGGTGTCCTCCAGACATTTTGGACTTTAACCTGGGTGAAACTCACTGGATGACTTTGGGCTAGCTAGTTACTGACTCTCAGTCTAACCTACCTCACAGGGTTGTTGTGAGGCTAAAATGGAGAGGAGAAGGATCGTGTACACTGCCTTGCAATCCTTGGAGGAACACAAACGCGTCAAATAAATAAATGGCAACTAAACTCCCACCATCCCTAGCAAGCATAGCCAATGCTCTGGAATGCTCAGAGCTGTAGCCCAAAACATCTGGAGGGTGTCAGGTTGGAGAAGGCTGCTCTGTATGAACAGGAAGTGATTCTCCCATAGCAGAATAGTCCTGTGAGGCAGAACAATGCTCCTTAAAACTAGAGATGATGGGTTGCATGTGGCATATAATAGCAAACTCAGCTGGTGAGTGCCGACAGGACTGTAGCCAGAACAAGGCCCCTGACAAACAAGAGGGAGGTATCTGCATGCTCAGGCAGACCCCAAGGTTTGTAGAAATACAGAAGGTCTTAAAGGGGGAAAGCCCCTACTCAGGCAAAAGAAAAATGAACACCCAAGCAGCTCAATAAGGGCTGCGTGTGCTAATTTATTTGTAGAGGTGCAAATTTCGACACTCTGGCCCTTTCTACACTATAGGGTGTAGAGGGAGGGAGGGAGGGCAATCCTGGAAGTACCTGCTTCCAGAATCATCACCCTAATATACACCAGAAGTGCGATAGCCTCGCTTCCTCCTGGGTCATTGCATGTTGTGCCTGCCATTTTGTTTTGTTTTCGAGCCCGAGTAGAGTGCACAAGCACTCCTACACAAAAAGTAAGTTTAAAAAAAACCAAAAACCCATGCACGATCGGGGGGGGCCTCCCTGCCCTCCTGGGAGGTGGCAAAACTGGTGCTACTCCCTCCTCTGATGGGCACGAAGCCGTGCGGTGCTGATGCAGTTACTCATGAGTAAGCACGGCAGCAGCCAGGACAGGCATCCACATCTTCCGTGGTCTCGGGAAGTTCCTGGGACCAGAAGAATCAGGATTTTCCAGGGATCACTTATCCCTGGCAAATCCCGTGGCTGCCCCCCAACCACCCCCAGGAGTCCCTGCGCATCATTTGGATGCACAGGGACCAGCCGGGGGCCATTCCAGGCAAACAGCCTGGTGCAGAAAAAGCCAGTACAATTTAAATAGAAATATAGTGAGTCCCAAGACAGTGGGGAAGAGTGTGTCCAGGTGAGCCTGCATGTTGAGTCTGCTGTCCAAGGGGCCAACCATTGATGGGCAACTTCAGGCCACCTGGTGCTCTCCCTTCCTGTGGTCCCTTAACTTTAAACTGGACATGGACTGGACAGACCTCAAATAAAGCAGAGGTGGGGAACGTGTGGCCCTCCAGATATTGTTGGAGCATAGCCACTGTTGAGGGATGTGGAGATGCAGTCAGGAGCAGCCCTAGACTAGCCACCAGCAAGTGGTGCCCTAGGCGAACCAGCCATATGGTGCCTCCACCCCCCAAGCCCCAAGGGCAGACCTAGGCTGTGGTTTTTGGTAAGCTGGGAAACATTTTACCCCTGTTTTCCACTGAATGGAGAGGCGACCCCAATCTCACGCCATGCCACCCCCATCTTCAGAAGCAGAAATCTGACCATTTATATAAAATGTGCCCCAAATGCTAAAAACAAGAAAGGAGATGAGCAGATCCCTGGAAGAAGGGTCCCAGTTGTATCCTCGAGGCAACATGGCCAACAAGGCACCAACAGCCCCTAGGCTCAGCCCTAGTGGCTGCTCAGTGGGGGTGGCGGGGTGGCGGCAGCTCTCATTTCCTGCCTCCAACTGAGAGCAGCAGCAACCTGTTTAGCTCCACCATCCCTAATCGGTCCCTCACTCACTTCCGCAGCCTCGGTCATATTCCCTCTGTACATGCATAGGAATTGAAATAATGATATCTTCGTTATATCATCATCATCATCATCATCTCTCTTTCCGTGCTCATGGCGGTTTTTCTAGATGGACATGATGGGCTTTGCCAAGTCATGCTGTCTTTTCCTGATTCAGGAATTTCCTGACTATTGAACATGTTTTAAGTATGGCTGCTTTCAGGATGTTGGTGTGGATGTATTCTGGTAGGCCCAGTTTCTGAAGGTTTTCTGTATAGTTTTTTGATGACCTTTTCCTGTTGCCATAGTTCTCAAACTCTGATAGCAAGTGGTGTATATTTTTCTCTCTTTTCCTCTTCCTTTTCTACAACATTTTTGTCATTACGTATTGCAATGTCGATGAAGTAAGTGAGTTAGTTTTTGTGTGTGTGTGTCGATAACTATTATGTCTGGTCAGTTTCAGGGTATTGTCTGCCTGGATGAATTATTTTGTCCCAGTATATTTTATGATCTGCATTTTCCAAGATGATGATGATGATGATTTAATTTGTATTTTTTCCTTGACTTTGGCGCCCCAGTTAACTTGTTGCCCTAAGCACCCGTCTAGTTGACCTACATGGATGGGGTCCCCCCTGGTTACAGTCCAACAACATCTGCAGGGCCACATGTTCCCTACTTGTGAAATAAAGGGCACATGGCCATCTTAAACATGAACCCATGACTGACCCGTTAATGTCGTTTCATTTCTGCTTGGGGCGTTTTCTCCTCACCCATAATCTCTGTCCATATCTCTGTCTATCTGTGACAACAGTGTGGGAACATATAACTGACGGAGGAAAGGGTGACAGGATGAAGAGTGAGGTAAGGATGTGCGGTGGGGGTGGGGAGCATGGAACTCAGCGCACTCTGATGAGACCAAGGAGAGTTCACATTCTCTGGCAACAGCAGCTGTGACCCTTTGGGGGTGGGCTGGGCTGCGGGGCTTGAGCCTGCACACACAGCCTCTCGCTGAGGCTTCGCCAGGATTGCAAAAGAGCAGGCGTGTTAATAAATATGCGTGTCGGTAGTAACATTGCTATTGCCTTTCACATGCCCTCTGCGACATGCACAGTAACCCTGGAACATTTCCCAGTGCTGACAGGACTGCATGTACTCCCAAACTAATGAAAGTGGACATTTTTCTTCTCTTGCGTAGAAATCTTTAAGTGGAAAAGGGGATGGGGAAATAAGAACACTAATTAGTACTAAAAAAAAGCTTGTGTAATATTAATGCCCAACGCTGTGTGTGTATGTGTGTGGATTGCTAGTTACTAAAAGCTGTAAATGCAAAGCTGGCCTTCAACAAGGTATAGCAATGCACATGCTAAAACACCATACGCGCTACAATTAATAGGGTGACCCTATGGAAAGGAGGACAGGGCTCCTGTATCTTTAACTGTTGCAAAGAAAAAGGAATTTCAGCAGGTGTCCTTTGTATACATGCAGCACCTGGTGGAAATTCCCTCTTCATCACAACCGTTAAAGCTGCAGGAGCCCTGTCCTCTTTAGCTAGTGTGACCAGATACAAAAGAGGGCAGGGCTCCTGCAGCTTTAACTGTTGTGATGAAGAGGGAATTTCAGCAGGTGCTGCATGCATACAAATGACATCTGCTGAAATTCCCTTTTCTAGACAACTGTTAAAGATACAGGAGCCCTGGCCTCCTTTTCATATGGTCAGCCTAACGATTAAGCTATTAAGGAAATATACCTAATGAGTGAGCAATCTGTCAGGCGTTGTAAAGTGTGTAGAAGACCCGGGTATGCTCGGAACAGTGGGATCTAGTGAGATCGACTCTTGAAAAGCAAGTCACCAATAACAGCATTCAGGAATCCAAATCCATGAAGTAAAACTGACATCACCAAAGGAAGAAGAAATCAGATATCAAAAAAGGGGGAGGAAGATCGATGTTGGGTTGTCCCACTGATCAAGGCAGGGTTAGCCAACCTGTCAGTGGGGTTTTCTGTCTGTACGGCGCTGGAGGTTCTGAAAATCTACCATCCTCAAAGATCTTCCATATGAAGATCTCTCTCTCTCTCTCTCTCTCTCTCTCTCTCTCTCTCTCTCTCTCTCTCTCTCCCAATGACCTGTATAGCTCTCTCACTGACCTGAACAGGTGCAAATAACAATAATGCTGACCATGCAGGTGGAAAACTTACTTTCCTACTCACCAGTCACCACCTTGAGTGTCAGGCTCTGTCATCAATGACGGCCAAAGGAAAAGCAACAGGCATTTGGCAATATCTGAGGAGCCTGGATTTGTTTTGTTTTGTTTTGTTTTTGTAGCTTTTTTTGAAGTGTTGTAGTGGTTTTTAAATGTACTGATTGTGTGTATGTTGTATGTGTTTGCTGTTTTAATTTTTGTATATTGTTTTTAATTCTATGTAAACCTCCCAGAGAGCTTCGGCTATGGGGCGGTATACAAATGTAATAAATAAATAAATAAATAGGCACAGCCAAAATGAATATTTTCAAACTTTCAAAAAGTGCTGAAATCGTTCATTTTTAATGTGAAAGTTCAGTCTAGCCTTCCCCAACCTGTAGCTCTCCAGACGTTTAGGACTGCAGCTCCCAGAATTCCTGACCATTTGCCATGCTGGCTGGGGCTGATCGAAGTTTATTAATTTATTTCATTTCTATGCCACCCCATAGCTGAGTCAAGGTCCAAAACGTTTGGAGAAGGTTGCCTCGGACTGCAAATCCATTATATCTCAATCAGTTTGGCAGGTGTCAAATATGAAATTTCATATACTGCCAAATGCTAAATAATACTGAATTATCATCTAGGGAATTTCTATTTTATTTTGGTGGACTGAATTTTAATCAGTCGTTTTAATTGTTTATTTGATTTTTAACTTTGTAAAAGTTAAAGGTGGAGTTATATTGGAAGGCAAGGCTACAAATGTCTTAAAGACACAGATAAATCTACCAAAGGCTGAAATGCCATTACATACCTGCCAGCTATAAAACTGGAGAGCCTGTGTGGTGTAATGGTTAGAGTGTTAGACTAAGGCTGGGGAGCCCTGGGTTCAAATCCCCACACTGGCACACTAACTTTGTGCCACTTGCTATCTCTCAGCCTAACAACCACCTTCACAGGGTTGTTGTAAGGATTATTTATTTATTTAAAACATTTCTTAGCTGCCTCCCAGGGCAGAAGCTCTCCCAATGTGGCTTACAACCACATATAAAAACAACCATATATAAAAACAGTATACACATCAAAAGCAATAAAAACATAAAAGTAAAATATCAATTAAAACAATAAAAACTAACATTAAAAACTAGTAAGAAAACAGCAGGGAAACAGCAGCAAAACAGTATTTAAGAGAAGGAGACCCACCTAATATTTCTCACTGGTGTGTAGGTGAGAAGGGCCTCTCTTTTTGATCTTAAAGTGCAGGCAGGCTGATATGGGTGAAGGCGGTCCTTCAAGTAAGTTGGTCCCAAACCGGTTAGGGCTTTAAAGGTCAAAACCAGCACTTTGAATTGGATGGAATCAATGAGTGAGAAACCATGTGTGCTGCCTTGAGTGACTGGGGGGAAAGATGGGCGATAAATGTAGCAAATTAAAAAGTTACCAAATTTCACTACAAATCAACACTGAAACACAGATCTCATCTGTCTCACAGTAAGCTAAATGTAGACACCAAGTAATTAATATGAGGCAGATGTTTCAATATGCAGAGAATATCGGGAGCCTATTTCATATCAAAATTTGCAGAGGAAAATCCCTAGGAGCGCATCTATTTCAGCAGAAGCGGCTGAGGTGACAAGGGCAGGAGCCGACGATCGCTTCACGAGGCATGTTTCAATCCACGTGTTTCGATAGCTCATTAAGCACTTCCAGATGTGCTCCCGGTCAGGAGGCCTCAGTCCCTCAAGATAAGGGACCAGTTCCCAGTTCTCCAGCTTGCTCGCATCTCCAGAAAGAGCCGCGACAGCCAGATGATCGGGCGCATAACTGGGCAGCGGGAAAAGCAAGCGCTTCCCAAAAGTTCAATGACCACCCTCCTCACAGAGGAGGCACATTCCTGGAGAGGGGGGTGGGGAAGAAAGCCGAGCTGGGGAGGACATGACACGGCAGGATCTCTTCAAGGAACCACAGACATTTTTAATAACTAAGCAAGGGGAAAAAAGGAGACGAGACGGAGAGGGCAAACCTGAAAAAAAATAAAGGCAACAGACAGATGGCCCTGGCTCAGGCATTGTGGACAAGTCCTCCATCACACCTAATCCCACCTCCCCTGTGCGTTTTGTTTACCTCTGAGGTGAAAGCGCCTCAAGATTATGATCCCTTTCACCTGAAGAGCTGCTCTTTCGCTCCTTCGCTCTTCTGCTCCACTCCACCCCTCCCCTCCCCTCCTCTTTCTTCCTCCAGTCAGGTCCTGGCCGATGAGCACTTCAACCAGACCGCCTTTCTCCCGGGCAAAAATGGAAGGACCCTTTAGTCTGGCTCTATGGGGGCATTGAGGGAGTGCAATCCTTTCTCTGCAGAGATTCAGGCATCATATGGTTTTAAAAAATGTTTTTGAGCCTGGGATGCAAGGTTTGGGTTTTCTATTGAGGCCTGGAGCCAGCTGCTGGGAGAGATCACTTTTCCCTGCCAGGACCTGATGCAATCCATTCAAGCCTCTAGTTCCTTTAAAACTACACGGAGACTTAGGGCGCCTTAAATGCGCTTAGGGAAAATAATCCAGACTTTTAGCGTTTGAGGAAAGGTTGGGGAAGAGGCGGGGTGTCAGCAGGACAGGCACGACATCATGCGAGTACCGTGCTGCAAATCCACACACCAGGCATGGTGAGAGTGCAGTAAATTGCTGGTGGGATGGAGTTCTACAAAGTCTCAAGTTCCATTCCATGAAGCATGCAGACTGAGGGAGGAAACCTACAACTGCCTGAACAGAAAGCAGTGACTTCGGGTGATTGTGAAGACGTTTATTCCCAGCCCAACACATTTCGGGTTAGAAAACCCCTTTTTCAGGGGCACTCTACAACAAAAACAAATATAGACTGCGAATAACGCATAATAAAACAATAAAAAACCCATTTAAAATTTTGTTTTGTACAGAGCTTATAGCTTCAGCAAAAGCAGTGCAGCGAAACACAATACACAAGGGACAGATAAACAGTCTTAACATTAATCAAAACTTACACAGAAGTCTTTTGAATACAGAACTTTATTGAAGATTAAAAGCAAACAAACATACACACACACACGCTCTAAAGCAATCAGACATCCTGAGAATGTCAAAAGATTTCTGTCTGCACAGTTTTTTGGTGCCTTCCCTCCTCGTTTGTTTAGCTTCCATGCAAAGAAAGAAACTGGAGACTGGAGACAAAATTAGCGTTCACCTTTTCATACCCTGCAGTAGTATCAACTTTATTACATCGCCTGAGCGTGGTGATAATGCAGACTGAATTTGAACCAAACGCCGCTGCTAACCTGCAGATTGTTTTTACTTGATCCCCTCTGTCTTAGGGACAAAATCTCGTAACTCAGATCCCAATGTTGAGCGACTCTTGGACTGTAGAAATGTTGACATCGCAGCACTTGGTGAAAGAAAGTATTTGGCAAGACGCTCACACGTACACCAAGCCAATAGGCAAACTTGGCTTCTTTAGCTTGGTCTACATTTAAAATTAAAAAGTTAGATGGTCATGCATACGGCTTCCCCCCCCTCCACACACACACACACTTTTTAGTTCCGTTAGTATTAATTCTGAAGATACTTTATTCAATCAAGACTATTTGATTACAGTAAAGCTTTAGGAACATAAGAAGAGCCCTGCTGGATTAGACCGAAGGTCTATCTAGCTCAGCATTCTGTTTACACAGTTGCCTACCAGATGCCTATTGAAAGGCCACAGGCAGGACATGGTGCTCTGCCCTCTTTTGTATCTGGTCACTCTAGTATAGATCCTACAGCTTTAACCGCTGTGATGCAGAGGGGATTTCAGCAGGTGCTGCAGGCATACAAAGGACACTTGCTGAAATTCCTTTTTCTAAGCAACTGTTAAAGATGCAAGAGCCCTGTCCTCCTTTTCATATGGCCACCCCATTTTCAGCTCTTTCAAAGCTGGGACTCACCTTTAACCATAACCTGCAACAGGAGATCTATTTATCTTCCCCTTTTATTTTTATTTTAGCCCCATGCATCTGCCACTGTCTCCCTTGCTCTGTGTTTTTTCTTCTAATGTTATTCTCTGTATCTGTTTCATGAGGCACAACAGCACATTTGACATAAAAAGTAAACTGAATTTCCTGATCTGGACTAATCCCTATTATAGCCACCTGATTAAGATTGTGCCCACTGCATATTATATGGCTGACTCTGTCCATAAAGTACGTCACACCTGGAAAACATCCCTCCACGCCATCCCTGGCCACAGTGTGCTGCTGTATTGGATCCCCTGCCTTGCATGGCACACCACATCCTTAATGACAATTACATGGGAAGTCATCTTTATACTCTTTGCAAATTTAGGCCATGTCTACACTGGCCTTTTTTCCTGAGGTTGTACCTGGGTCATCCCTGTGTGTCCAAACAGTGCACAGGGGATCCCGGGAGCAGGCAGGGATGACCCCTCCATTTTCCCGGGAGAACGGAGACCTCAGTTATCCTGATTTTCCCCATGGTCCTGGGACGTTCCAAGGATCATGGTCAGTGTGGGTGCCCATCCCGGCTTCTTCTCCCCTCCCCGTGAATAGTGGGGGTCAGCAAGAGGGAAGGAGCCGGGCCAGGGGAAGTCCAGGGACATCAAAGGAGGGAGGGGAACAGGATCGGGGCTTTTTGTTTTTACTTTTTTTACTTACAGTTCGTTGGAGTGCAATTGCGCTCGTGGCTCAGACACGTTTTTAAAAATGGCGGGCACAACAGAAGCGACACCCTTCTTCCCTTCTGGGACATCGTGCTTCCTGTTTAGAAGCTGGGGGACGATCCCGAAAGCAGGTAAGTCTGGAATCGCCCCCTCCCTCTACACCCTTAGGTCTGAATCTTGCTGACTTAGGACTAAGGATGTCCGTCACTGGGAAATCCAGTATGGGAAATCCAAGAGGATAAAACATCTAGTATGCCTGCTTCCTCCTGGAAATACGAATGTGTTTCAGAAGTCTTTGGCCCCATTCAGAAGACACCTTAAACCACGGCTTCAACCACGGTGAATATGTCTTTTCCTTAAGCCGTGGTTTAAGGTGCCTTCTGAACAGGGCCGTTCCCTGTAGGCCCTAATGGAGACGCTAGAACAACATCCTACTAAGTTCTTCCACTTTTACCCCAGTCAAATGGAAGGGGATATCACTAGATATCACTAGATTAGAATTGCCCTTGCATCTGTTGTATTCAGGGATATGTTTCTTGATCCATTTCAACGAGACATTTCCCCGTTGGATTCACAGTCACATGGCTCTTCCCCTAGCAGATTTGACCCTATTGAGTGGTTGTCTTAGTAAAGAACAAAAATATTGCCGTAGGAGTCAGTTTCCCCATCCCTTGACATTTTAAGCATAACAGTCTTTCTGCCCCTCGACTCTCAAGCAGCTATGGCATTCCCTCAAATACGATTTAGCCTCCAGGATAGGGGAGGGGTTTTGAAAGGTGACCTTCTGGCCAATGTCCTCTCCCAGCTGAAGGGAATCAATTTGCCTTTTACCTTGCTTTGTTTTGGTTGATTGATTTCTTCCTTTAACTCTCCTGCGGTGATATTTTATACTTCGTAGAGAATGACCAGCCTGATGTGATGCTGCCATTGGGAGTGATGGGCAGGGTCTCTTCCTGTTTGGTTCTCGTCATGTCCCAAAGCAGGTTGTGTACCGGCTTGGGGGTGGGAGGGCAGAGCGGAAGAGAGGCCATGCTGTACATTCGTTTCTTGTTTGCGAATGGTGTGTTTTTCCTGTCTCTAGTTTGTTGTATTGAGTGAGGATGGCACCCTTGGGATGTAACAAGGAAAGGAAAACTCCAATGCCAGTTTGAAGCGGAGGGGAAAAGAAAACCCAGTTCTTTTTTTTTTTTTTACTTGATGGAATTCCGTGACATGTTCATCCCGGTTTATATTTGTGAACTAAGCTGCAGGCTTTTCCCTGAACCCCAGGAACTTTTTTGTGCATTTCTTTCTCCCACAGTTTCTGCAATTTCCACACATTTCTGAGCAACTGGCGCAAATTCAGCCGTAATTTGCGCAAATTGTTCAAAAATGTGTGGAAATTTCTCAGAGATTTGTGGAAATTGCGGAACCTGCAAAAAATGCACAAAATACCTAGAAAATCCATGAACTGACTCAACTTGCGGCAGACCAAGTCATGTGCTACAGCAGGAACTGGAGCGATGTCTGAGAGGCCGAAGCTAGGAGAACCTGTCAAAGTCCACCCCCAAACAGATTTCTCTGATATCCCTACTGAGGACACAGTGGGGTGGGGGTGCTCAGGAAAGGCTAAGGAACATCTCTAATGGTGACAGAGTCTCCCCTGCCATGTAGAAAGCAATGAAAGATCAAATTGAGCCCATGCGCCCCTCCCAAAGCTGAGAGGACAGCAAAAGCCCTTTGCAAAGAGAACCACATTAATGTATGACCCTTTTCCTCACCTGGCTCTTAGGAACATCAGAAGCTGCCTTAACCTGAGTCAGGGTTCACTTAACTCAGTTTTGTCTACATTGACTGCCAATAGTGCTGCAGGGGTTCAGAGAGGGGTCTTTCCCAGTCTTCCTTTGATCAATGCTGGAGATTGAACCTGGCTGTTGTGCTTCAGTTAAGGAATTAGCCACAGAAGAGGAACAGCTGAGCCTGGGAGTGTTGGGGGAGTGGCGCTTCTTGAGAACAGGCAGGGGCCGGCTGAAGACCAATGCAGCTGATGGCAATTCCTAATTACCACACTCCCCATAAAAGATTGGCCAGCGCTCAGTAAGATTGCTGGAAGCAACTCTCATGTGTGATGCCTTGCCTTTGTCGTGTGTCTCCCAGCTCCGTGTTCTTTCCTGGACTTATCCTGACCCTGGACCATACCCTGACCTCATTCTTCCGCACTTTCCTGAATCCTTGTCCTTGCCTGGATGTATCCATACCTTTGGACTGGACCTCTGATGACTCTTCAATGCTTAGTGATTCCAGTATTGTTCCACTCGGCTTCGGACAGAAACTTTGGCTTTTGACCACAGGCTGTTTTACAGACGCTTCTCTCTGGCTTATCGTGTTACACCAGTGATTTACGAGACTGGTGCCTTCAGCATCCCAAACATGTTCCCTCTCACTGAGGTGTGGCCCTTTCAAACTATTAGGAATGTAGGATATTGCTCATGCCAAGTCAGATCACTGGTCCATCTAGCTTATTGTCCACATCAGTATTGTCCACACCAGCCTTCCCCAACCCGGTATCCTCCAAATGTGCTGGCTGTGAGATGATGGGAGTTGAGTTGACATCTAGAGGGCCTCAAGTTGGGGGAGGCTGTTGGAGAGACTCTCTAGGAAGGGAGTTGAATTCTAAGGATGTCATGAGCATCCAGCATGGGGGTGGAGTCTGACGGACTCCTTCCCTCCACTTGCCCCCCCCCGGACTCCGCTCACTGAGCTGCCGCCACTTACCAGACCCAGTCTGACAGTGGAAGCATGGTCTGCAAGCATCGAGCGGCTGCCGGCTCCCTCCCCAAGTTGCCATGTTATTTAAAAATGGCGGCTTGGGTGTTTCCAGAAATGTAATCTTGCGCAAATGGCTCCTGTCAAGGGGCTAAGTCTGCAACATTACAAGCTTTCCTCTCGTTCTCCTCACATCCCGACTACCACAGTAGTGGGGGGGAGGCCCTGAGGAAGACGAGAGGGGTTTCCCTCTAACCCTCCTCCTGTCCCGCCACTGACTGTAATGTTGAGCAAACAGCCCCTTGAAAGGCTCCCATTTGTACAAGATTACATTCCTGGAACATGGCAGCTCATAAGGAAAGCAGGTGCCACTCCCAGACTGTGGAATGGTCTGCCGGGAGAGATTCGTCAATGTAATGGACTCTCTGACTTTAAGAAAGCCATAAAGACCGATCTCTTCCGGCAGGCCTATCTAGCTGTATTCTAAGAGTTGTACTATTATTTTTAATACTATATTAGATTTATATGTTTTTAATCAGTTTTATGTATTTTATATTTTTATTTAATGTTGTTCCCCGCCTCGATCTAGAGGGAGAGGCGAGTAAGAAATATTTATTATTATTATTATTATTATTATTATTATTATTATTATTTGCTCACTGGGCATGTGGCCACACAGCACACAGCGTATGGATCCGGGTGAGCTTGGCAGTTTGCCAACCGGGTTCAAGGCATGCAAGTGGAGGAGGAGGAGGCTCATCAAGCACCTGGCCAACCCAGACAGAGGTGAGTCCATCCATCCCTATTGAGTTCTACAGAATGACATGTCCAGCAACTCACATCGACAAAATGTTAATAAGGTACCCCCCCCCACACACACACAAAAGGAGGAGGAAATAGAGATTGTCTCTGGTAAATAGGGGCACCGATTGGAGCATATGAGGCGATGTGATTGGCCTGGCGCCTACGTACCATGCCAGCTTTCTGGTAAAACGCAATGCGCTAACGCAAAAGCCCCATGTGCCGTGGGGAGTTTGCTTTCCTGGTTGCCAAGAGAAGTAAAACAAACTCCGGGGTTGGGAGAGAGTGAGCCAAGACACCGAAAAGGAAGGTCGAAAGGAAAAACAAACAAACAGGTTAATCTGTTTTTCCTGCCACTTCATGCATTTTAGTTCCCTGATGACCCCAAATCATGTTGGTTTCCTGATTGTAATAAAGTGGCGATTCGAAATGTTATTCCAACAAACAGATACGTCCATGTATTTATAGACGCTGGAAAAATGCGGCTGGATGTTAGGAGTTCCTCAGGATGAGGCTGTATTGTCCTTTGAGTGGGGTGTGGACAGAAAGCCAACCCTGTTTTTAAATATAGACAAAAATGAGAAGGGACATTACACGCAAAGCGGAGAACCACCATGCTACGGGCTGCTTTAAATCACCGTGGGGATTTTCGCCAGACCGCCACAAAGGGCCAAGGAAGAGTTTTCTCAGCAGACTTGGGGCTGGCCCTACCCTTAGGCAAAGTGAGGTGGTTGCCTCAGGCAGCAGATGCGGGGGGGGGGAGGGGTGTCAGCAGCAGCAATGGCAGGACCTGTCCCCAGCTGTTCATCTTGCATGCTTCAAAAACTTGGACAGGATCGGGCTGCACAAGTAAATTCCAAATGAGTAAGGGTGCCTCTACAAGAGGCTTTTAAAGCTCTTTCAAAGTGCATTAAAATTTTGACTTCTACAAGAGTGGAGCGCAAACTGGGGGTTGAGGCGTATTTTCTCTCCAATTATGCGCATTATCGAATGTGCATTAAATAGCGAGTTTTAATTTACCGCGGCTGTTAAAGCGCATTATGCCCATAATGTTAAAGCGCATTATGCCAAGCGATTCTCCACATTAAACACCTTTAAAGCGCATTTCGTACAGCCAGTAAGGCAACCAGTTATGCGCTTAACCGCCTCCCGTGTACAGTGATGTGCCGTAAAAGTGATTCCGAGAAGATGCGCATAATCGGACAACCAGGCGCCAAACCAAATCCTTCTAGAGGGGACCTAAATGGAGCGAAACGGGGAAGGATAAAGCAAGGGTGCCTTGTACTATATAGGGAATATTTCCCTTTGTCTCCACATCGTTTCTTTGGGTTTTGAGGGCCCGTATCTTTGACCCTATGATAAGTGAAGGCAGGGGCATAACAGTGGGGACCATGATTGATCTACTTGCTGGCCTAAAGCGAAAGTCCATGAACGTGGACAAGAATACTGTTCAACTGCACTTAGGATTTCTGTCAGTCCTGATGGCTCTTGGCACGGTTTGATGTAAAAGCAGCATAATAATACTTTCCCATTGATAAAGCACTTCTCGGTGTTCAAAGTCCTTCATGCACATTAACTCAGGGATCCTTAGAATAACCATGCTTTCAAATAAAGCACCTTTGGGGTTTCGCAGGACATTCTTATATATTTCCCTGAAACATTAACAAAGCAAAGCAATCCATTTCAGTGTGAATGAAAGGGCTTTAAGGTGATCACTGTCATTTCAAGCCAGCCCCACTATCTGGACGGATATCCTTCTGATGCATACCTTGCAATATACGTGATATTAAAGGCTTGTGGACTCCTGACTTGTCTGACTGTCTGAGTTAAGGCCAAACCTTTCTCATCTTACAAGCTGAAAGGCTTTAAGGAGGTTGGAAGTTGGAGTTGCATCAAGGTAACAGGCTTGATTGTCACAATCAACGTGTACCATTAGCTGGAAAGAGAGATGGTTGGATCCAGGATCTGCCTTTTGTGAATAGAAGGGCTCGGCTCACGGAAGATAGTTCTGTCTGATTTAGGGTGATCTCTCCCCACCACCGCACCATTCTATAGTGTTCCCCAATCATCTGTGTAGCACTTTCAGTGGGTTGGAGGGACTGCCGTGGGGAGGAGCGGATGGGAAAGTCCTCCTCCAGCAGCCCAATTGCACGTGTCTAAATCTGGATCCACCCCTAACAGTGCAATCCTGTGGCTTTCTACTCAGAAGTACTACTTATGTCCAGGTATATATGTACAGGACTGCAACTTAAGTTTGCTAAAGAGATATTTGGCTGGTTCACACGTAAGGCCAAACCTTGTGTGTACACACTAGGTGGCTGGCAATACGCGAGCAAAGCCCCATGGTGGCTGCATACCCGTGCTGCATCGGTTAAAGAACGCAGGCGCTGCTTCGCAGCCACCGTGGGACTTTCCTGCGAAGCTGCAGTTTGAAAAAGTCAGGGATTTTCAATCGGAGCGACTTCAATACGACCGTCTGACGTCGCTCCTGAGCCAATCTGAGGGCGGTGCCTGGTGGAAGGTGACCGGCGATTGGTACCCAGATGGTCGCCCAGAAACTCCGCTCTCCCTCCTTGGCGTAGGGATTACCCGACACCACCCCAGGATATGGTTTCGGAGGGAGGTGACGTCAACCTGGCACAGTAAAAAAAAAAAAAAAGGACAAAAGAAGACACTTTTGCATGTGCTAGTTTAGAGAGAGGGATGCAAATTTAGAAATAATTATTATAATTGAGATAGATATGAAGTATATCTCATGGCACAGTGGGAGAGCAGTGTGCCTTGTTCAGTCTGCCGTCCAGAGGCTGTCGATGGGAAACTTCTAGGCCCAACACTTCCTTCTGCTGGTCCTTTATCTTGGACAGGGCAGCTCTTCAAATAGGGGACACCTTCAAAGCAGAGGACTGACCTCTGCAAAATAGCACAAATGGCCACACTGTCTTTCCCTGCTGAATTCCAGGGAAAGTTTGCCATTTCATCTATGTCATCCAAAACCAATGGTGTGAAATAAACACAATTCAAGATACTTTAGTACGAACTCTAACAAACATAAACACCTCAAATATATATATATATTAAAAACCGATAGGTCAAAATATCTAAAAACAGCCCCCAAAATCGACCAAGCACATTTCGACGTGACGTTTCTCCTCCGTGTCCTGCAGCGAATCTCTTTTGCAGCGGAGTGGGGAAGGGATGCCTCACGGGGTCTGTGGGAACTTTCAGCCAGTTTGACAGGAAAAGCGGCCGGCTCAGGAAGACACGCCAGGAACCTTGCAAAATGTGTGGGAAGCCCCTGCAGAGAGAAATCCCCAGAGCGCTTTGCTCTTGCACACCGGAAAGCACCGCCCTCCCCCCCAAACTTCAAGATTTAACCCCTACATGGCACGCACACTCTGTGGAATGTAGATATATGAGTGGACTAGTGGACTGACTTTTAATCTCCCTGCTAGGGTGACCATATGTAAAGGAGGACCAGGCTCCTGTATCTTTAACAATTGTACAGAAAAGCAAATTTCAGGAAGTGTCATTTGCCTGCCTGCTGCACCAGGTGAAATCCCCTCTTCATCACAACAGGTATAGCTGCAGGAGCCCTGCCCTCCTTTCCATATGGTCACCCTACTCCCCACCCCACAGCCTTTCTGTGGGGTCAGACACATCAGAGGAGAGCACAAGTGCAGCAAGGACTCTCTGACAAATTTAAAATGGTTTCAAACCAATTCAACCATCATGAGGTTGGCCAACTGAAGGATTGCAGGTTGGTGGCAGAGGACATTTGCATGCAGTAGGAGGGATTTTATTCAACTCTTTCTGTCTGTGTTTTGTCAGGTGTCTTTAGTTCCACTGTCTGCTCATTGATGGAATTAGATTTTTTTTTTAACCAGAATTTCGCTCTACTTGTGCTAATTCACTTGCATAAATGCATTAATGCACACTAGTTAATGCGGGTTAGTGCAATTCCTCCCAAAAGTGAAGAACTGGTCCACAAGTCCACTGAATCAGCAAGTCTCAGTAAAAAAATGGTCCAGGGTGGGTCAATCCATAGAAATACAAACCCATTTGGATCCATTGTAGATTTCTCTGACGCCCTCATGCAGAAGGTCAGTCCTCAGCATCTACAGGTACGGCTGGCAAAATCCGTGCCCCAAACTCTGGAGAGCTTCCACCAGTCAGTGTTGATAATATTGAGCTAGATGGAGCCATGGTTTGACCCAGTCTAAGACAGCCTCCTGCGTTCTTATGAAGCTCCCCAGGGAACCCTGGGAAATGGTGCTGGGCATTCTTTGCGCCCCTTTTGCAGGACCACAATCCCCGGAGTACCTTAGCTGTTTGGTAGCCGTATCAGTTAAGTGGGTTTGCAGCGATGTCGTGCAGATACGTTGACTGCCTTTAAAAACAAACAAACACCACCAACTCAAAGGGATCATAAACAAGGCGACAGCGGCTAGGCCAGCCACAGGAGTCCCAAAGCACCACACAGGGCCACTGTGCTTTGAGCAGGCATGCTACTGGCAGAAACCCAACAGGTGCAGCCTCCATGTCATTCCATCTCTGTGTCATCTGAGGCTGCGCCAGCTGACTTTCTGCTTATCATGTATAAGCCGCTAAAGTGTACAGGCTCCCTGCTAGAAAAGTGGTGGGAATGCTACAATTCAGGGAGCACAGAGAGGGCCCAGTAGCCATGGAGTACCTCTGATCCCTGAACAACAGTACTTTGCAAACTCTGCCTGGAACGATTCCAACCACTTAAGAAGAGGCCTGGGCTGTCTCTAACAGAGGAGAGCCTGCCTGCGTAGTGTTTATCCAGAGGCTTCATTCAGTGTTCCAAGCACTATGCGTTCATTATCTCGGTAAACCTTTCAAGGCACCCCTGAGGGCCAAACTAACTATTAACTTCCAGTTATACAATTGGAAGGCCCGATGTAAAGTTCTTCTTGTATAGGGTGACCATATTTGGGAAACCGAAAAAGAGGACACCCTCCGTGTGTGTGTGGGGGGGGGCAGGAAAGCAGCTTTCCAGGGCCTCTGGAAAGCATGTCATTTCCCCCGCCACCTTAAAGGCCCCAATTCGAGTGAAAGAGTGGAAAGCTTGTCATTCATGCCCACCCAGTGCTCCAATTGGGGCCTTTTCTATAATGTCCGGGAATGACACACTTTCCCCTTTAAGGCCCTGATTGGAGCAGTGGGAGAGAAATGACGCCCCTCCAGAAAGCATGTCATTCCCTCGCACCATGCTAATGGCAGCTTTAAAGGGGAAAGCGTGTCTTTCCAGGACATTGTAGAAAATTACAGAAAATCCCCCCGGACACCCAGGATAGAACAAAAAACACGACAAATCCGGAGAAATCCTGACGGTTGGTCACCCTCAGCGCCCCCCCCCCCCCCCAGACACACACAGACACAGGGGTGGGGAGAGATTTGGAATGGTGTGCCCCCATGCCTAGAGGGAGGGGGATGCAATTTTGGTGGCCTTCAGTGTAGTGAGCAAGAACTGGATCCCTCTTTCACTTCTGCTGTGGCCCTGATCCAAATTAGTGGCCCGAGCAATTGCTCTTACAAGAAGGAAATTACATTGTGAGTTCCAGAATACTAAGACAGGGCTGGTACCCTCCAAGTGGGTTTGGACCAGTGGAGGCTGGTAGCTCCGATTTCAGTGGGGCAATGAATCCGCTCCGGGTTCTGGTCAGAACTCTAAAGGAGCTATTTGATAGCTCCTTTATTGTTCAGACTGAAACCCCAGGGCAGATTTAGCACTCCACTGGCATCAGAGCCACCAGCCTCCACTGGTTTGGATTACAACTGCCATCAGCCACAGCCAGCATGGCCAATGACCAGGGATTGTGGGGGCTGTGGCTGCTTGTGCAAGGCAGGAGAGGGAATATTTGAACTCAAGACCTTTAGCTCACAGTTCAAGACTTGCAATCCTTCAGAATGAAAAGAAACCAAATGCACAGTTACAAGATGGGGGATACTCGGCTCAGCAATACTACAAGCAAGAAGGATCTTGGAATTGTTGTAGATCACAAGCTGAATATGAGCCAACAGTATGATGTGGCTTCAAAAAAAGCAAATGCTATTTTGGGCTGCATTAATAGAAGTACAGATTCCAAATTGTGCAAGGTACTGGTTCCCCTCTATTCGGCACTGGTTAAGCCTCATCTTGAGTACTGCATCCAATTCTGGACATTGCACTTCAAGAAGGATGCAGACAAGCTGGAGGAAGTTCCTAGGAGGGCAATGTAGATGATCAGGGGTCTTGAAACAAAGCTCTATAAGGAGAAACAGAAGGAACTGGGCATGCTTAGCCTGGAGAAGAGAAGATTGAGGGGAAACATGAGAGCACTCTTCAAATACTTGAAAGGTTGTCACACAAAGGAGGGCCAGGATCTCTTCTCGATCATCGCAGAGTGCAGGACGCAGCATAATGGGCTCAAGTTACAGGAAGGCAGATTTTGGCTGGACATCAGGAAAAACTTCCTGACTGTTCGAGCAGGACGACAATGGAACCGATGACCTAGGGGGGTTGTGGGCTCTCCCACACTAAAGGCACTCAAGAGGCAGCTGGACAGCCATCTGTCAGGTACACTTTAGGGTGGATTCCTGCATTGAGCAAGGGGTCAGACTCGATGGCCTTGTCGGTCCCTTCCAACTTTACTATTCTATGATTCTATGAAATGGTTCTGTTGTTTGCACTTCCACCTGTGTAGTACCACAAAGATATTCCCAGCTATCGCTCCTTGTTTATGGAACTCACTTCCCCAGGCCGTACACCAAACCCATTTCTGTTTGGGGCAGGCATCGCGTGTTCGGGATTAGAAGGCATTTAAAGCGAGCGTTTTCATAAAATATTTGATGCTATTGTTACTGACCGTTTTGTTTTCCACTTCGAGATAATGTAGGATTTCAGTCCAAATAAATAAGCGAAACTTGAGGTCTAGAAACCTGATGCACGAGTTTTGAAAAGCAATGAAAGGGTGGCAGGATTCTCAGGCAACCAGACCCTGTGTCACACATGCTGCGTGCAAATGCCTCCCTCCCAGTCAGTGAAGAGCACTGATTGTAGAGATAATTGGGCACTTGAGTCTCATCTTGCCCACAAGCAGAGCGGCTTGAAGACCAGATTTTGAGATTGGCTGAGTGTTGGGAGGCACCTTGATTTGCACCATGGTTAATTCTATAAATAACTTATCTTGACCATGGAAAACATTTTGTTCCTTAAAAAAAAAAAAGAAACCCATAATATTATTATTATTTCTGCTGCATTCTTCTCAGATCTGCGGACTGCTCTTTCCCCGTCTTGGGGTTGGGGCTTGTTTCTCAGCAAGCCGAGATGTGTGTGCTTATCTTTAAATAAACAGCTAGGTCCCCAGAAATCCTCAGCAGGGTGTCAATGAAGGAGTAAGGCTAATGCCAAATTGCTGACCTCCAGGAGGGTTTTTGATGGGTCACAAGTTGTGCCGGCTTGTCTTCAAGGCACAGGAGCCTTGCTAAGAAATACACGTGTCATTTTTTTCCTGGCCCAGAGAATGTTAGTTATTGGGCAGATTAGAAATGCACTCCATAAATAAATAAATACATAAATAATAATTTAAAAAAAGCAATAGCACAGTCTTGTTGCTAGGGTGACCCTATGGAAAGGAGGACAGGGCTCCTGTATCTTTAACAGTTGAATGGAAAAGGGAATTTCAGCCAGTGTCATTTGTATGCAATTAGTTCCTGGTGATATTCCCTCTTCATCACAACAGTTAAAGCTGCAGGAGCCCTGCCCTCTTTTGTATCTGGTCACTCTAGTATAGCTAGGGCAGCTTTAACTGTTGTGATGAAGAGGGATTTTCGCCAGGTGTTGCATGCGTACAAATGATACCTGTTGAAATTCCCTTTTCTATCTTACTGTGAAAGATACAGGAGCCCTGTCCTCCTTTTCATAGGGTCACCCTATCAGTTGAACAGGCATAACTGGACTAGCTGCATGACTTCTCCCAAGGAATCCTGGAGATTGTAATTTGTGGAGAGTGCTCAGAATCATCTGTTAGCCACTCACCAAGGGAATGACGGCTTCCAGAGTTCCACGACGGAGAGGATCCCAGTTAAATTAGTTTAAGGCACATCACTGTCCCTTCTCCCTTGGCGCCCTGCTGCTTCCAACCCTGAACAGCCCGTGTGTTTTCAGTTCTCCGTCTCCCTTCAAATCCCTTCTTAGTTTTTATTGTGGGTTTCCATTTGTATTATTGCTGTTAGACACTTCAAGCACCATTCGGTGGGAAGGCAGAATGTACACACTGAGTAAATAAAATACGCTAACAAAATATTTCGTTACGGGGCTTTTCACATGCGCTTTGCCAAACCCCACTTCTGTGATGAGGCCTCTGTTGTAAGGGAAAGGACAGGGCCATCCAGAGCTCAGTGGAAGAGCACAGGCTCTGCAGGCAAAAGACACCCGTGTGAAAGCTGCCAGTCAGGTTCAGCCCAACCTGATGCTCTGCAATGGGTTGGACCACAACCTCTATCTTCCCCAGCCAGCACGGCCGAGGCTCCGACTCCGTATCAGGCAGCTCCCTATGTCCCCAGAATGACTTCTCCTTCCCTCGCCTGCAACGGAAGTTCAACTCAAGGATGTGTAACTGCATCTGCAGATGTGTTTCTTACCCAGCATCCTTTGTCTCCTCTCCTCTCCTGTCCCCTCCCTCTCTGGCCTCCCCCTCCGTCAACATCTAAGCTGTAAGCTCCTCAGGGCGGAAGCACTTTTTGTGCTCACGTCATCTCATGACATGGGTGGCACGGTAGACCCGCCGATAGCCAAAACCGTGTGGACGGGCCCAGTGTTTTACGAGGCTGGGGTGAGGGGGGGGATGTTGAAAGACTGGAGACGGCTGGAGGAGGGACAGACCGCCGGTGGGACACCATTCAGCTGCATTTTGCGCCAACAAGTCGAGGAACCGTGGACGTGCATGTCTCAACTCCAAGCAACGAAAACAGGCTCAGTCTGGAAATCTATGGGAGCCCAGCAGCCCTTTACAAGACACAGGCAGGAGGGCCATGACCCTAGGAATGTCTAGGCTGAGCGCATTTCCAGGATTACTCAGCAAAGACGAGCGTTGCTCTTCTGTTGTGCTCACAATCAGAGCAAGGGCAGTGCGGTGGGTTGCCAGTTTTTCCTTCTTGGCTGTGCTCCCAGGTCTTTAAGAGCTTCAACAAGGCTTGTGTCCCGGGTCCCATTGCTCCCCATCCTCTCTCCTTTCCTCGGGAAGCAGAGCACATGCGTAGCATCCAGGAGGTCCCAGTTTCCAGCCCGGGTGTCTCCAAATAGATCTGGGGAAGGAGATTCCTTGCTGGAACCCTGGAGCACCACTGCCTGATGATGCTCAGCTAGACAGACCAATGCTCAGGGTAAGGCAGTGTGTGTAACGCTTGATGTAAGACAGAGCTCCCTATGTCTGCTAAAGCAAGTGAGAGTTCATGTTTGCCACACAGCAGGAGGCAAGGTTGCCAGGTTACAATCCGCTGGGTGTATATTTGCTTTTTAATGCACCGATATAAAGCACACCGAGTCTCTCAGCCCTCCTGTCTGTCCTCCTCACCCCATCCCTGCAATGGTCACCTTCACCACTCCAGGGGGATGCTGGCAGTACCGGAAACCCCTTTGCCTTGCTGCTGCATATGCATGGTCAATGGTGAAGGTACAAGTCCTGCGCTCCTGAGTGGCCACTGCAACTCCTGGACAACCTGCAAACTACAGGCCATGAGATTCGCCAGTTCTGAAACCTCTGGAACTCCATGTGCAGAGTAAAGCCTGCAAATCCACAGAAGCATGGTAAACACCTACAAGTTGCCCAAAGATCAGCCTTGGTCACTGGTCAGCAACTAGATTTCCGAAAAGGGCCACCCTGAGAAGGCAGTGGATCAGCCATAGACACCAAGCTCTCTCTACCTCTCAGCCAGCCCAATGCCTTTGGGAAGGCTCCAAGCAGAACATGAAGGCAACACAAAAACATTGTTATCTTTTCGGCGCCAGGTCAAGACTTTCCTCTTCTCTCAGGCATTTGGCAATATCTGAGGAGCCTGGGTTTGTTTTTGTTTTGTTTTTGTAGTTTTTGAAGTGTTGAAGTGGTTTTTAAATGTACAGATTGTGTGTATGTTGTATGTTTTTGTTGTTTTAATTTTTGTATATTGTTTTTAATTGTTTTTAATCCTATGTAAACCGCCCAGAGAGCTTCGGCTATGGGGCGGTATACAAATGTAATAAATAAATAAATAAATAAATACCTCTCAGCCAGCCCAATGCCTTTGGGAAGGCTCCAAGCAGAACATGAAGGCAACACAAACACACACACACACCATTGCTTGCCCCCAGCACCTCGTAGTTAGAGGTAGACTACCATTGAACATAGGGGTTCTATCCAGCTATCACAGCTGATAATTGACCTTTCCATAGATTTGTCTAATCCCTTTTTAAAGTCATTTAAGCCAGTGGCTGTTTACATCTCATTTTAGCTGTAGACCCCCCTAGCCTAGGCCCTCTGTACCACACCGCAGCATACCACATAGGGTTGCCAACTTTTCAAACAGTCCCCATAGCTGTGCTTCTAACAGGGTCCTGGAATGCAGCATTCACAGCTAACAATAACACCCGTCTCCTGGCTCTAAAAAGCTACATTTACAAATCCTTCTGCATCAAGTCACAGTTAAATGGCACAGCTATAGACGCCAGTTGAAAAGTTGGCAACCTAGTCCCATAATCAGAGAGCAGGAGAGAGGCACTTGTGGAGTAAATGCTTCCACATAATTCAACGAAAGTTTGCATAAAATAAAGACATTTGTGCTGTTTATTCTGAGCACAGGATTTTGAGGCTTCTTTGGTTCAGGATTTCAAACATCTTGGCACATAGGATGAACTGCCTTGCTTATTCCACTTGGCACTTAAGCAAGGGCAAAATACTTTTCTACAAACGCTCGGAATTCTTATACAAGAAATGCTGCTCTGTAAAGTGCATTGACTTCTATGTAAGCACAGCAAAACAACCCACTGCAGGGTTGGCTCCGAACATCATTATTTGTAGAAGCAAAACACAGTTCCGATTTTGCCACACGCACGATAGAGATCCCAGAACGGAAATTACTTCCCTGGTGTTTATATTGTGATACGATCTTATATCACTCACTATAAGATCCTATTTAGCAGGTGAGGAAAGGAAACAAGGAAAATAAACACACACACAGAGTTGCTCTACACCTCAACAAATGCTCTCTCCTGATGAAAGATCTCATTCGGAGCGCCGTTCACTTGCAATGTCACGTTTTAAGGCCCAGCAGTAGCTGGAGCCTGCTGGCCCCATGCTGGCCTACTAAAGTGGTCTTGCCTGGTTCACAAGCTGCCAACCTAGATGCACCCGTCTTGACTGCTCACCGCCATCCTTTGCAAATCTGGAAGGCACCCTGGGATGCCCCACTCAGGCCTCTCGCTGCCTGAAGCAGCTCCTTGCAATGCTTGAGCGCAGGGCCGGCCCTATCAATAGGCAGAATGAGGTGGTGGATGGTGGGTGTGGGCTGGCAGCAGCATTCATAAGAACATAAGAAGTGCCCTGCTGGATCAGACCAAGGGTCCATCTAGTCCAGCACTCTGTTCACACAGAGGCCAACAGCTATGGACCAGGGACCAACAAAGCAGGACATGGTGCCACAGCACCCTCCCACCCATGTTCCCCAGCAACTGGTGCACGCCGGCTTACTGCCTCGGATACTGGATGTAGCACATAACCATCTGGGCTATTAGCCATGGGTAGCCTTCTCCTCCAGGAATTTATCCAAGCGCCTTTTAAAGCCATCCAAATTGGTGGCCATCACTACTTCTTGTGGTAGTGGTCCATAATTTAACTCTGCGCTGTGTGAAGAAGCACTTCCTTTGATTTGTCCTGCATCTCCCACCAATCAGCTTCATGGGTTGACCCCATTGGGTTCTAGTAGTTTGAGAGAGGGAGAAAAATGTCTCCCTATCCGCATTCTCCACACCAGGCCTAATTTTGTACGCCTCTATCATGTCTCCCCTTAGCCTCCTTTTTACCAAGCTGAACAACCCCAGCTGTTATAACCTTCCCTCATAAGGGAGCTGCTCCAGCCCCTTAATCATTTTATTGGCCCTTTCCCGCACTTTTTTTCCAGCTTCACAATATCATTATTTTTTTTAGGTGTGGTGACCAGAACTGTACACAGTATTCTAAGTGTGGTCACACCATCGATTTGTATAAAGGCCGTATGATCCTAGCAGTTTAATTTATTCTCAGTTCCGTTTCTTATCATGACTGACATGGAGTTTGCCTTCTTTACAGCTGGGTTTTCATCTTGCTAAGCTATCTTGATCTGTGACCCCCTAACATAGCCTGTCGCCCTCAGGTGTGGCGGAGGATGCTGCCGTGTCCCCAGAACAATAAGATTCAACTGCAAATCCAATTGGATTTTGTATGTGGAATGGGAGGTTGTCGCCATTTACCCCTTTGCCTCAGGCGGCAAAATGCCTTGGACCAGCCCTGTGTTTCACAGCTGGGCAAACTCTCTGCCTCAACCTGGCCACACGAACACAACAGGCCTACCCAGATGAATTGTAAGTGTTTTATTGGTATTTTATTGGCATTTTAATGATGTATTGGTTTTATGTGCTTTTAATCAGTTTTGTGTATTTTACATTTGATGTTGTTCCCCGCCTCGACCCGGAGGGAGAGGCGGGTAAGAAATAAATATATTATTATTGTTGTTATTATATGATTTAAGGCAGTGATTTTAACACGTCCTGCTCTTTTCTATATTAATTTGTCGTGGGGCCAATTCCTATGCACCTGCCATGGAATCTCTGTGCTGCAAAGGATTCTGGGTGAGAGGCTAGAGTACAGTCCCATCCGTGTGTATATGGCGCGTTTGGTCGGCCCTGCTGAGCCCTGCTTTTGGCTTACATGATTTGAAATACACCGCAGAATCTGTCCCTCCCAGATCTACCAACCACAGCTCAGCACTCTAGGCAAAGACTGCTCATTTCAAACTAGCTGTTTTCCACATAAATTGGTCTGCCATTGCCAATCCTGATAAAAGAAGCCCTGAGATGCGTAAGCCTTCACGTGCCTAGAAGCACCATCCAAAAGGTACCAATTTAAAGTATAGATATAACATTGACAATTTTATATTTGCTTTTCTTGCACAATTCAGAAAATATCTACTAGAGTTTTCTAAACGCCAGCAGTTTTTCAGAATCTTGTTTATGTCAGAGATGTAAAACATATGGAATTTTGAAAAAATAAAGGATTCATTTATTTCTACAGAGGGGAGACTTGGAAAAGATTTGCAGTACAAACCTTGATCTTATGACCCGGGGAAAAAATAAGAACAGCAAATAGAAGAACCCATGTGGCACAATCATGCAAACATAAAAGAGACCCATGTTTTAGAGAGAAGCGGTTAGCAAATTAATCTGTTCTGGAGAGAGAAAGCATTTCAGGAAATTGGTTTCTTCAATTTTTTTCCTTAATGAGACACAGAAAGAAAAAACTACAGCGGGGTGGGGGACCCCTCCTCTCCTCCCACCATCCAAGCAAAAGTTTCCAGTTTTCGCCTGTCCTCTCACATTATCAGTTTACACTAATTACAATGGTCACTAGGAGAAATCCCCAGAACCTGGATTGTCAAATATTGGCTCAGTGACTCCCCTCTGGAATCAGGTCACCATTTTCTTACCAAACTGGCTCAAGTGCTTCTAACAGCCACGTGACAAGCAGGAACTCCACGGGAGAAGACGTTTTTGCTGAGCTGTGGTGAATGATAGGGCAATCTTTGCTTCCAGGATTTCTGTTCCCCTGCATAGCTGTCAAAGGCACAGAAGCCTTGCCAGAGAAAAGTTGGTAATCCTACATTTACGCCATGGGGATAGGATCGCTACATTTTTGATGGCCTTGTTCCTGGGTCTTTAATCACACCCTCACATGCAGGAATTAAATGGGCAAAGCTTTCCCTTTTTACCCTTTCTATACAAGGGAATACACCTTCTGCTTAATTGTGGCACATTGAGCTGCTTTTAAAGACACAGGTGCAGGCCATTATAAGAAGGTGGCAACCCCACTAAGGAAAAAGAGGGTATCTTTTTCTAGCAGGCTTCCTGTGTTTCTCTATGCTAGGAAAACTGCTGATGTTCTTCATCTTGTGCAACTGTTAAAAACAGAGCTGTCCTGCTAACGGGGTGGGTGGGTTGGGTTGGGGTGGGTGTGAACTGAGCTCCAGGAAGAAGGAGCTTCAGCATCAAAGGGTTGCTCAAGCTCTGTCTGTCACCTGCTTTTGGAACTGCTCAGTGTTCATGGAAAGCAAGGAATTAGAGCTGTCGCCTCATTAAAGAAATCTTCCAGTGCAATCCCAAGAATGTCCCCCAGAGCTCAATCGGATTTACCCCCTAATTCAGAGATAGGGAACATAAGGACTTCCAGGTGCTGTTGGACTACAATTCCCATCATGCCTCACCATTGGCCATGCTAGCTAGGGTTGACGGGAGTTGCAGTCCAACATCATTGGGGAGGGGGGCAGATGTTCCACACCTCTGACATAATTAGTGTGGTTATTAGGGAGTATTACAACCTTACTTGAAGAATCAACTAAAGGTCATACAATTAATTGGTTAATTAATGAATTGGAATAATTCTGGAGCAAAATACATGCTTCCTTTGTTTCTAAGATGATGTACGTTTGTGTCAGAGAAAGCATCTCAGAAGAGGCATTCCCTCTAGTATGCAAGAGAAGGAGGAAGTCCTCTTATAAGAGACTGCAGTTGCATTGTTTGTTTGGGTAATAATAATAATAATAATAATAATAATAGCATTTGCAACAATCTTGTGTTTTGTTTTGTTCTAAACTGCTGCCCAATTAATCTCGGCACCTTTTTTTTAAGCAAGAATGGAACATTTAATCAATTAATCAGTCAGATCCAGCAATTAAAACGTCTTGACCGTTTAAAAAGATGCCCCCAATTAATTGATCGGCAGATTTAAACCTTTTAAAAACATTTTAATGCAAAGTGCGGATGGAAACTGCCACCTCAGAAGCAGCATTCCCTCCTGTGCTGGAGAGAAAGTGGGATGTCTCTTTTATGTGTGCACCCTCTTGAAACAGGCTGAGCAGACTTCAGGCTTATTTGGATTTTTGGGGTAGAACTAGTCTTCCCCAACCCAGTGTCCTCCAGATGTGTTGACTACAACTCCTAGTATTCCCCAGTTGGCATGGCTTGCTGGGGGTGCTGGGAGTTGTAGTCCCAACACATCTGGAAAACACTAGGTTGGGGAAAGGCTGAACTAGACCTAAAAGGGGGGGGGAGTGCAATTTTGTGTCAGAAAGCCTTGTCAATCTACTGCAAATTTTCCAGAGATGTACCTGTGGACCCTGATCCATCTTCTGTCCACCCTTCCTCTACACCCCAAAGAAAATGTGTGGGGTCCTTTTTTCTTTTAGAACTGTAGGGTTGGATCCAGACTTAGTCATAGTTAAAGTTGACCCACTGAAACCAATGGGATTTGCATTAGCCATGTTAACCAGCCCCATTGTAACTGAATATCCACAGCTGGTTAGAACCCACCATTATTATCTTCCTCCTCAAACGTTATGCAACTTTAAATAGCTAATTAATCCACTAAAACTCATACCGCTAATCAATAATGATTTCTTTAATTGGGTACAGGGGCCCTGGTTTTCAAATGTTTTTTTGATTAATGGAATCATTTCATTGATTCAGGGTGCAATCCCTATGGGCTAACATCTGCTAGATGGAAGCCTCTGTAAACATTGCAGCCCTACTGAAAGGAAAAATCCTTGGGCTCTCAACTCATCGAGGCATGCGGGATGTTCAGTTTTATGGAGCTTGGAGATGAAATGGGAAACCAGCTCTCTGACCCCCCCCCCCCCCCACACACACACACACTGCACCTTACTTTCCCTTTTTCCTCTGGGTGCCGAAGCAAACCAGCTCATTTTGCATTCCCAGCCCAATCTCCTAAGCCAGCTTTCCCCACCTGGATGTGTTGGACTACAATGCCCATCATTCTCAGCCAGCCAGAGGGGAGTTGCACTCCAACACACATGGAAGGAGCCAGGTGGCAAAAGGCTGTTGTAAGTCAGCTGGCCCATCCTGTAAATATGAGCACGCCGGCCCACTTTTCAGCTGGCCCCTGGAGCTGTGCCTTTAACAGCAACTTCAACTGCAGGCAATTGCTCTGATCTCCATACTGCTAAAAGCTTCAGCTGTCGGTTTCTACAGATCAAGGTGCTCTTAAAGACCCAACAGAGGAGCCACACTGCAGGTTGTCCAAGTCAGCTGGCAACGCTAAACACTTCAGTGGCAAAATGCAATAGAAGGCCAGGCGTCTTAGACCACAGGGCCTTTCCGTTCTTAGTTTAGAAGCATGTGCAATTTAGGAGCTGCCAGTGCCTTCCCAGAGAGATGCTTTATATGAAATATTTGAAATGTTAGGATTCTAGAAGTAAAGAAATGCGGAGCGATAGAAACAACCCAGCCATAGGTTTGCCACTTTTTTTGTTTACTGTTTCTGCCTTTAACAGCAGCTGACTGGTAGAAATTTAGCAGCTGAAACTTTTCCTGATAGGGAATTGAAATAGTAGCAAAGGTTTCTCCTTCCAAATTTCTCCAAAATTTAAAATCAGAAACAGGGCTGGTTTTCAAAAGGTGGCAACCCTATCATGTCAAAAAAAAGAGACAGGAGGATTTGACAACACCTGGCATTAACCAAATCTGCATACAACAGCAAAGTTTATCTCAAACACCTCTTTGAAATCCTGACCATTCAGGTGGTCACCTTTACTACAAGCCCTGCAGCTGTGCCTTTTACAGCAGTTTGATGTGCGGATATCAGCAAGTAAGATTAATCCCATGCTGATTCCTGTGTATCCCATTAAAGGCACAGGAGCAGTCCTGACAATTTATTCTAACCAATTGGCAAACCTATTATCACACCTTCATAGATACTCATTTGTCCCTGAAAGAGAATTTTCAGTCCTAGATTCCTGAGCAGAAACAGAGAAAAGGAGACAGTCTGCAGAAGTCTTCCAAAGCATGTTCAACATTTACAGATATAAAAGTATTTAACAATGGCGTTGTTTTAGGCCTTAACCATGAGAGATTACTTTTTGTGGCTTACCTGGGTGGTACATATCACAAGAGGGTTGCCAACTGTCCAGGAAAAAAAAAAAACTGGCCTGAGTTTCTTCTGTGCCTTTAACAACATTTTAGTATGCAGGAATCTGCACTCAAATCACCTTTGATCACCTGCTAATATCTGCGTATTTAGCGGCCATCAAAGGCGCAGCTGTAAAGGTCATTTGCAAAGTTGGCAACCCACGATCTGGCCCTCAGCTTGGAAGAAAAGGTTCTTTTAACCCAAAGAACTAATCAGACAATTTTTGGCATTGGCACATAGTCTTTCAATGGGGGAGGGGGGACAACTTTGGCAGAAACTATGTGTCTATATGGGTGTCTGAATCTATAGATATAGATATAGGCACACATACATATAGCTGAAGCCAAATCAACGTTCTGAAAAGCTGGTTCCTTTCCTCCCAACACTCACCTCGCTCCTCTTTTCGCAAACACAAAAGCCAAGAAATAAATAGAATTTTGTTTTGTTTAAATAGCACGCTGAGGTCCCTTTCCACTGGAGCTGGCGTGCACTCTGGATCTCTCTCTCTCTCTCTCTCTCTCTGTGCCTCTGTCTCTGTCTCTCTCTCTCTCACCAGGCAGTCTGAGTCCACTGCTTGCAAAGGATCTTCCTAAAAGCCTTGCGAAAGTCCTGGTTGAAGATGGTGTATATGACCGGGTTCAAGGAGCTATTGCAGTAACCAATCCAGAAGAAAAACTTGAAGGTGCTTTCTGGGATGGGGCAGTGCTCTGGGGGGCAGATGGCCTGGAGGCTGTAGAGGAAGAAGAAAGGGAACCAGCAAATAACAAAGACCCCAATCACCACGGCCAGGACAAAAGTGAACCTCTTCTCCCGGTTGAGGTGGGTCTTCTTCTTCCAAGGGTTGACGCTGAGCGTCTTTACCCTCCTCACCAGCAGGACCTCCCCTCTGGCAGTGGCCAAGGTGTCCATCCCCTGAGGGGAGCCCTGCGGAGGGCCATTGTTCCGCTTGACGCTGCTCTGGGGAGAACCTTCCAGCTGGCTGGACCCTGAAGATGGCTTCTTCTCAGGCAGGGGATGGGGAGGGCTGACGCCCGTGGCAGGCTCCAGCTCTTTGTCCTCCTGTCTCATGAGAGAAAAGTTTTCGGTCGGGAGACAATGGGTTTCAGGTTGGTCCCCTTCCTGGATGGGTACCTGATGTCCATTGGGTTCCCCTTCTGCCTGGAACTTGGGTTGATCTTGCTTGGGAGAGGTCTCATTGGATGGGCCGGCAGTGATCTGGGGCACCCCTTCTTCTACCTTGGCTTTGGGCTTCTTAGCTCTAGTTGCCTGCCTGCTTCGGCGCTTGGCTATAAAGTAGATCCTGAGATACACCAAGATCATGATGACGCAAGGGGCGAAGAAAGAACAGGTGCTGGAAGAAAGGATATACCAGGGCTCTTCATTGAGCTCACACTTCCTGGCGTCCTCTTTGGTATTGTTGGGGTTCTCATTGAGGACCAGCGGGGGCAGGGAGATGACCGCCGCAATCAGCCACACGACAAGGATGGTGCCTTTGATTCTCCTTGGCGTCCGCTTGGAATTGTACTCGATCGCCCGGCTGACGGACCAGTAGCGGTCCAGGCTGATGGCGCAGAGGTGCACAATGGAGGCGGTGCAGAACAGGACGTCCAGCGCCAGGTAGGCCTTGCACCAGGTCCTGCTGAAGTACCAGTAGCCCATCAGCTCATTGGCCAGGGAGAAGGGGATAATGAGGGTGGCCACCAGGATGTCTGCGGCCGCGAGGGACACCAGGAAGAGGTTCTGGGGGGCTTTCAGAGACCTGCTGGTCAGCACGGCGATGATCACCAGAACGTTGCCAAAGATGGTGAAGAGGATTAGGAAGGTGGTGACAGCCGCAATGGCGGCCGTGGCTTGGATGTTGTAGCCGTCATGGCTGCCCATCGTGGCCATGGTCATTTTGAAGACGTGGCCCGATGACGGGTCCAGAAGGCAGGGCTGGCTTCACGGGAGCATGAAGGTCCACAGGTCAGACGTCCCCATTAGCATGGGGCCCAGAGGGGGAGGAGCAGAAGGTCAGAGGGACAGAAGCCCAGACCCCCTTTCCAGCTGTTCTTTCATCCTGGGATTCCAGCGGCAAGAGCAGCATCTGTTCCTCCAGCTGTAACGTGAAACTGCTCCGGCTGCTAATTCTCTGCTAATTTGCAGCACCGCTCCCTTCTATCCATGGCAGCAATGTCGTCTCCGTCCCCCTCTGGCTTATTGCCCCTCTCTTCGGACGCCCGGCTGCTCCCGATCACTGGAGCATCGTCGGCTCGGCTGCAACTGCCCGAGAAGTTTATCCCATCACCTCCTCTTCCTTTCCGAGAAAGTTGAGAAAGCTGCCCAGCCTGGCTGCGGAGCTACGCTCTGCGCTCCCTCTTCCTTGGCTGTGGACAGACCAAGCCTCTCTGTGCCTTTGGAAATGAGCTGCAGGAGGAGTTGGATTTTTCTCTGCACGCCGAATCTCTGACGTGTGATGTCAGGCAGTTTTTCAACTCTTGTCAGGCTCCAGGAAGGGAGAGGGGAGGCAAAAGAAGGGTACGAGGAGCTCACACACACACACACACACTCACACTCACACACACAAACACACACACACATTCACACGCTCACACAATGTAGTAACAGCTGCAGCAGCTGCAATAGATTGCCGGAGAAGCCAACTCACCTTCGTTCAAGTCGGTCCCTCGGCAGTAGTCTAGCTGAATCTGTCTTCTGTCCAACCTCCTGCCAAGAGAGCATCGGCCCAGGCCTGGGAGTGTGTTTCTTTCCATGCAGGTTGCTCTGTAACTAAATTAACGCTGATAGCCACGCATATGATGACTCAAAGGCAGCTTTCCACGCGAGGGATGCTGTGTTTCTTCTGCCCCTCTAGAAACTTTGATTCGAGGAGATCTGGTCTGACTTAGAAATGCTGCAGCGTTTGGCTGTTTAAAACAAGATATGTGTGGGTGGCGGGGGGGAAGCCCTTTTGCAAAACAGGGCGAAAGTTTGGTACGCGCTCCTTCCCGGGTTAAATCAGAATTTGAACTCAGAGCAGTGCACTTTTGACATTGAAATTGTTGTCAGTGCACTGAACCCTGTGTAGAAGCCCACGGCTCCACCGCTCAGGGGTCTCCAAAGGACCACCCAGAGAACGCCGGGTGATGAAGACATCAGGGCAGCGAAAGTGAATCCCGTTTTTATTCCTATAGTCATGATGGCCCTACGATTTAATTGAGTTTAAAATGCCAAATTGCACGGGCTAAGAGTATTATTATTATTATTATTATTATTATTATTATTCGATCAGGGTCGGCAAATCATTTTGTTGTCGTTCTAATAGATTGGGAGTCGTTGCAAAGCGTGAAATGGTGGTTGGAGAGGAACAGAAATGTTAGTCGCATACTTTACAACTGAAGTAACACGCATGGCCTTCTAAAGGGAGGAGGGGGAACATAGAACTACAGATATTTTGGACTTGAACTCCCAGCTTTGTTAGCCTTTTGGTCACAGCGGCAGAGGCTTCTGGGACCTGAAGTCCCAAACATCTGGACTTCTACCTTCTACACAGCCCTGATCTAAGGGGGGGAGGGGCACGAGACCATGAAGTCCAGGGTCTAAAACTGCCAAGCTGCACCACCGCAGACCCTGGCTGTAGTCTCGCTTCCCATCTCCTCTCTACATATTCTCTATTCCTGGAATGAGCTTCTCTGATCTTGGAAAGGAGCCAGGCAGGCAGAAATGTCTACTGCAGGAGGAGGAGGAGGAGGAGGAGGAGGAGGAAAAGCATGGCCCCAGGGAATGGGAGAGTTTGGGGCCTGAGAAGTCAGGAAGGCCTAGAGAAGCAGAGACCCAGGAAAGAAGAGCTGGCAGAGGAATGAGGGTAGGGTGACCATATGGAAAGGAGGACAGGGCTCCTGTGTCTTTAACAGATGCGTAGAAAAGGGAATTTCAGTAGGTGTCCTTTGTATGCATGCAACACCTGGTGAAATTCCTCTTTCATCACAACAGTTAACACTGCAGGAGCCCTGCCCTCTTTTGTAGCTGGTCATGCTAGGCGGGATCCTGCAGCTTTAACGGTTGTGATGAAGAGGGAATTTCACCAGGTGCTGCAGGCATACAGATGACACCTGCTGAAATTCCCTCTTCATCACAACAGTTAACGCTGCAGGAGCCCTGCCCTCTTTTGTACAGTGACCTGATACAAGAGGGCAGGGCTCTTGCAGCTTTAACTGTTGTGATGGAGGGGGAACTTCAGCAGGGGCTGCATGCATACAAACAACACCTGCTGAAATTCCCTTTTCTATGCAACTGTTAGAGATACAAGAGCCCTGCCCTCCTTTTCATACGGTCACCCTAAATGAGGGGAAGAGAAAACCCCAGAGGGAAAAGTCTGGGGTAAAAAACAGAAGAGATTACCAGAACCTGGACCAAAAAAAGAAAAAGAAAAGAAAAGAGGAAGACCTACATTCACACATTGACTTGAAACTCGGAGGGTGGCCCTGTGTCCTATTTTAGAGAGGACAGTCCTCTATTTTAAGAGCTGCCTGAGAACAGCTCATCCTCTATTCTGAATGTGTCCTTAATTTGCCCAGTCCAGTGTAAAGATGAAAACTCCCAAGAAGGGCTGGGGAGCAGGCGGAACAGCCAAGGGTGACACATCCATGTAGGCCAACGAGGCAGTAATCTAGAGCACCAAATTAAGTGGGGAGCTGTCTAAACGCACGGAAAGCCCCAGGCTGGGTGCGTGGTGGTGCTATGTTGATTATATGACACTGCAGCCACCATGCAACCCCACCTTGGGGCTTTCCAGAGAAGCTGCAGGGGGGAAAAGTCAGGGACTTACCCCAACTTTTTTCTCCGGAGCGAGGCGAGAATGGCGCATCCGCCGTCTATCCTCGCTCCGGAGTTGCAGCAGAGGTGTGGCCAGGCAGATGGCGAGCCCTGATTGGTTGCTGTCCGCCAGGGCAGGGGGCGGGCCAGCAGGCCTAATGGCTGCCAGAAAGCTTGTGCTGCTTCCCTTCATGAACATTACTTGCTGCCACCTTGCTTTTTTTCTTTCTCTTGCTTTTAAGATTTTAACTGTTGTGATTTTTGTGTTTTATATTGTTGCTGTTCCCCGCCTCGATCCGAAGGGAGAGGCGGGCTATAAATAAATATTATTATTATTATACCGCGGATTTGGCAGCAGAGAAGTTCCAACTTGGCGTCCAGTTCTGGGCACCACACTTCAAGAAGGATGCAGACAAGCTGGAGCATGTTCAGAGGAGGGCAACGAGGATGATTAGGGGTCTGGAAACAAAGCCCTATGACGAGAGACTGAAATAACTTTGGCACATTTAGCCTGTAAAGAAAAGACTGAGGGGGAGACCTGAGAGCACTCTTCAAATACTTGAAAGGTTGCCACACAGAGGAGGGCCAGGATCTCTTCTCAATCATCCCAGAGTGCAGGAGGCAGAATAATGGGCTCAAGTTACAGGAAGCCAGATTCCAGCTGGACATCAGGAAAAATTTCCTGACTGTTAGAGCAGTACGCCAACAGAACCCATGACCTAGGGAGGTGGTGGGCTCTCCCACCCTAGAGGCCTTCAAGAAGCAGCTGGACAGCCATCTGTGAAGGTGGATTCCTGCATTGAGCAGGGGGTTGGACTCAATGGCCTTATAGGCCCCTTCCAACTCTACTATTCTATGATTAAATTATTACAGCCCCTGAGGCACCAAAATCAAGGGGGGGATACAAATTAAAAAGACCCCACAAATAAAATCACAAAGATGCCATTATTTCAATTCCTGTGCACATACAGAGGGAATATGAGTGAGGCTGTGAAGGTTAGCCATGGTGGGGCTAAGTCAGGCTGCCCGGTCGCCCACCTTTGGCACTTCTCTCTGGTGCCATAGAATATCCTGGTCCTCTGCTGCTCTCAGTTGGAGGTGAGCAGGGCTCACCTGGTCCCTGTCCTTCCCACTATGCTAGGAGACGCACTGGATTTAAATCTAGCAATTATTTCTAAATTTGCATCTCTCTCTATCAATTCGCCAATGCAGATTTTATGCAAATTTTGGGGGGTGTCAGTGGTCACCGTACCTAAAAGAGCCTGCTAAATCTTTGGACACAGAAGGCCTTCCGTCCACCTCTTTTAATTTCCCCTCTAGCTCTTGCACTTGTGTGCAAATCCACCCTTACATGGAATAAGAAATGCACAGATCGTGTGAAATCCTCCCACCCAAAACAAACATTTGAGTTCCCCCACGTTTGTTTCTTGATGTCGCAACCCTTGTGTGTAGGGCGAATTTATAACAACAATTAAACTGGTGACAAATGATAGGGAAGGAGATGCCTGTGCGCTCTTCCTGAGTTGATGGATATCAAATGCATAATAGGAAGGGATGTTTATTTACATGGCAAATGTCACCGTTTTTGATGAGTGAGGAAAGAAGCAAGCAACTCCTCTTCCTACTTGCACAGTGAATTATTAAGAGTATTAGAAATTATCCCAGTCCAGGATTGCTGGGTATATCTCGGTGTTCATTTTGCCAGAACCATTTTTTTTCCGGTCAGAAGAACCACTTTTTTCCCATCAAGCAGACAGAAATTGTTTGGGGAGGGGCGGAGCTATGGTAATAATAATCATTATAGGCCCCCAGAGAAACTAGAGCTTAGTTGGGCTAAGTGCTCTAAAGTGCAGACAGTGAAAGACAGTCTCTGCCCCAGACAGCTTACAATTATAAATGGAGCCAAGAGGAGGAGGAAAGCAGTGGAGCAGAAAATGAGGGACCGGCCAGCATTCACAAAATTGATAAAGTGATATCTTGCCTCCCACATTCGTCTAACCACATTGCCTCATGTTTCGGTGACAGAGACTTTGGAGAAGAAAACTCTCATCCATTACTGGCTTTCAAACGGATTGGAATGCAGCGCTTGTCTTTTGGAGAAACAATGAGATCTAAATACCTCCATTAAGGAGCTGTTAGGGTGTTTGTCTGCCAATTGTTATGCCTCTGCCTTCATAGGGAACGTTGTCTCGCAGCGAAATGACTGACTGGCGTATTGCTAAACCAATGTGGCCCCCCCCCGCCCCATTCCCTGAAGAATTTTCTCCCGCGTTTCTCCAGATGACTCTCTGAAAATTCACGGGATATTTGAAGATGTGCATTTGACATCTGTAGCGGTGGTATTTGACACTGGATGGTTGACCTTTGACTGGTATTTGATAAATGATGTGCAGCAGCATGGGCAGATGACATGCAATGGTATTGTACTGCCTCAGATTTGATGCCCCGCAAAATATAATCAAGAGATGCCAGCAAAGTCTAAAGTCCCTTTCAGGCATCCGAGAGAGTCAATGTCCGAAAAGGGCTTGTAGTGCCTGCAAGTCCAGAGTCGAGGTAAAATTGCATACAGTGAAGTCCGTAAATGTTCAGGCCAAGGCTGGGTTGGCCAAAGACATTTTGCTGACTGAGAACGTCATCACACAGGGTAGGGGAGGGGATCACATTTGCTTACCGTCACTTCTCTGCCTGCGCATTTGTCCCGCATTACTTCTTCATTTAAAAGAGGAAGGAAACAATGTGCATGTGGCCCATCCAATGGGCTGTTTTGATCCCTCTGCTTCTCCTGCACCCAGCTAGAGATAGTGGCAACTTCCATCTTTAAAAACAAGTTGGACTTACTGGGTTTTTTTGTGATGCGAAGAAGGCTAGAAGGGGCAAGAGGCAGACGTCATCATGAGGGGGACCTGTGAAAATCTATGAGTGCCCAGTAACGAGCGTGCAACAAAACGCTCGCCTGATGGCGCTCTGAGAAGCAGCAGCAAATGCTCCCCTGCCCCCTGGTTCACTCTCCCACTCCCATAAAAGTGCATAAGATTCAAGGGCCTTCTCTGCTGTGGCACCCTGGCTGTGGAATGAGCTCCCTAGAGAGGTTTGCCAGGCACCGACATTATACTCCTTTCGACGCCAGGTGAAGACCTTCTTATTCTCATGATATTTTAACAGTTTATTATCGTTGTCTTTTAACTCTGCTGTTTGAACCTGTGTTTTAAATTCGTATTTGAAATCCGCATTGCTGCGCGGTTTCACCCTGCTTATGTTTTCAGATTGCATTTTTAATTGCGTCATATCGTGTTTCTCGGTGGCTGACCTGGGGCTCTGGAACTCCCTTCCCAGGGAAGCTAGACTGGCTCCCTCCTTGGTGTGCTTTCGGAGGCAGGCTAAAACTTTTCTGTTTCAGCAGGCCTTTGGGGAGTAGTTCAGACCTTTGTGGACGTTTTCATCATGTGTATTTTTCATCATGTGTATTTAAAATGTTTTAAAATGTTTTAAATATTTTAAAGTTGTACTATGTTTAATTATATTTTTAATTTTTGTATATTGCTATTTGTTTTAACTGTACATGTTTTAATTTGTAAGCTGCGTTGACTCCCATTATTGGGAAAAAGGTGGGAATAATAATAATATACTGTTTTGTTGATAGTTTTATGAACTGCCCAGAGAGCTTCAGCTATTGGGTGGTATATAAATGCAATAAATAAATAAATAAATAAATTATTTGGGCAGCTCAGGCAGAAGAACCCTCCCCCCATCTCCCTGGCAATAAAAAATACATCAGTAATGCATTACGTAATGAAACCTAAGATGTTTTTAATAATGTATTTGTTTTTATTTGTTTTAATGTTTTATCTATTTTTTGATTCTTGTATTTTATATTTATTGTTGTTCGCCGCCTCGATCTGGATGGAGAGGCGGGTTAGAAATAAAAGACATTTTTTAAAAATAATAAAATAAAACCGTTGCTGCCTTATGACAGCCTAAACCAGCTGCCTAAAGCAGCCTCCTCACTCTGCCCAATTTTGATCCAGGTTCTAAACTGGACTGAATACCCTCCTCCAGGGGCGCAAAACTTCAGCCCCGGGGACCGAATCTGCCCCCCTCCCCCCGCAGCATCCCAAGAAGGCCATGCCCCTAACCCTGACCCCTCCTCATTTCCCCAACCACTGATTATTGGGTAGTTTCACAGCTTTGGGGCAGTTTCTCTCTCCCTCCCCCCCCCCCATTCTAAGGTTGAAATTACTCTCCTAAGGGTTAGTTGCCGGCAATCAGACCTTTAAGCTCAAAGATGGTGGTATTTGGGGCATTTTGGCTATGTCCCTTTTGCCCTACCCACTCCTGGAATGTGGCAGAGGGGAAGCCCACCCCACCCAAAGGACTCTAGGGACAACAGGGTCATTGGTGGTGGGTGGATTTCGTCCCCCCCTCCAGTTGTGCTGCCTGAGGTGCCAAGATGGCTCTGCTCTCCACTCTGTGCACCAAAGCTGACTGCATTGGTGATCGCATCTCCCTTCAGCCCTGATTATTTTATCATTTATTTATTAAAACATGTATATCCTGCCCTATATCGCAAGGATCTCAGGGCGGTGTGCAGATAAAATCAGACACATAGAACACAATAATAAACATACAATTCTAAGACAATATGTGAAAACCAATATGAAATTTTAAAACAGTGTCCTCCGCTGTGGCTGAGAGCTGCAGGCTAGCTTAGGGGGCTCAGGGCAGACCGTGCGGCAGACATAAGACTGCCCTACAACCCACTTCCCAGTCCTTGGCATCTGCCACCTGGGTTAGCTGTCTCACCTTGCCTCATGGTAGGGCCTGCCATGGGTTAGCACCAGAGTCGGACGAGAGGATTTCTGCCAGCTGATGTACTTTATACAAATTTTCCTGTTGCCATATTTTTCATCAATGGAAGTTAACACCACTCATATTATTAACACGATAGATCAACATGGTGACACGCCCAAGACACTAGCCTAGGGTGACCCTATGGAAAGGAGGACCGGGCTCCTGTATCTTTAACAGTTGTCTAGAAAAAGGAATTTCAGCAGGTGTCATAGTTATGCATGCAGCACCTGGTTAAATCCCCTCTTCAACACAACAGTTAAACCTGCAGGAGCCCTGCCCTCTTTTGTATCTGGTCACTCTACATATGGTCACCCTATTCACTTTCATTTGGGGGCGCTGCCTTCTTTTCTGGTTCTGCAGTTGTTGCATGGTTTCTTTTGCAAGGTGGGCAAGCATGGTTGTGTAATCCTAGCTGCTTGTGATATTACTCGAAGATCAAACAACTCTGCTTTTCGGTAGGTGTCATTTTAAATATAATTGCAGGTAAGACTGCATCATTTGCAAATCTTACCAGATACAAAAAAGGAAAAGGCTCCTGCAGTTTTAATGGTTGTGATGAAGAGGGAATTTCACCAGGTGCTGCATGTATACAAATGACACCTGCTGAAATTTCCTTTTTAATACAACTGTTAAAAGATACAGTAGCCCTGTCCTCTTTTTCATGTAGTCACCCTCCACTAGCCAATTTGGGGGCTGGTAACTACCCTCAACCAGCTGCCTTGCTAGTATCAAAAAGCTTAGACTCTGATCACAGGTACAAGCCCTGGACAGAATTCGCTTGAGCTAAACTACAGCAGGCAGGGCCAGTCCTACTGTTAGGGTGACCAACTATCAGGATTTCCCCGGATTTGTCCTATTTTTTGTTCTATCCTGCGTTTCCGGGAGGATTTTCTGTAATTTTCTATAATGTCCTGGAATGACACACTTTTCCCTTTAAAACCTCCATTAGTGTGGTGGGGGGAATAATGCACTTTCTGGAGGCCCTGGAAAGCATACTTCCCTGCCCCCCAGATGTCCTCTGTTTTGGTCTCCCAAATAGGGTCACCCTACACCATGAGGCAGGGTGAGGTGCTAACCTCAGGCATCAGTTGCTGCAGCAGCCACCCCTTCCCCCCAGGCCATGTCCCCTTCCTCCAGAGGAAACAGCCCAGCAGCAGCAAAGCATGATTGTTGCTAGCCTTGATCCAAAACCCTCGAACCTGGCCTGCCCCCCTCTGGTGTGTCACCGTGGTAGCATTAGAAGAAAGATTCTAATGGTTAGCCTTTGTACGTGGAATGGGGAGGGGGCAGCATCGTCTCCTCCCCTCAGGCAGTGAAATGCCTTGGGCCGGCCCTGCCACCAGGGAAGGGACCTTCTTCTCCTGTTCCAGATGTGAGTGGCCAGGCAACGCTCCCTCCACATGGGAGATCTGCAATCAGCATTTCTTGCTCTTGGTTTTTTTTTTTCAGGTTAAAAGCTCCTTTATGTTTCCTCCAAGAGGCAAAGAGCAGCTTCGAGGCGACAGTTTGGATCAGGAAAATGACGCGCAGGAAAAAAAGGAGGATTAACTACTCCTAGCGCCACCTCCACCCAGCAGGGGTTGGGGTTTTTTTGGGGAGGTGGGGGGGACACATTTTTTTTAAAAAACAGACAACAATAGTTCAGTTAGCTGTGATTTATGACTGTGGTACAAAGACAGAAAAGAAAAAAAATGTTGTGCAGTATAGGGCTGGGAAGAATGGCACAAGAGCGCCCTCTGCTGACCCAGGAATTTACCAGCCCAACACATTTCAGGGGCAAAAGACACCATGGATATAGTTCCCACTAGGGCTGTGCATGGACCTCCTGATCCGGGAGGTCTGGATCGGACCCAATCCGATCCGCCTTGAATCTGGACCCGGATCCGCTCCAAGTCTGTGCAGAGCCCTCCCTCCCGCTCTCCCCCAATCACCTTCCTTACCTGCAGCCTCTTCTGTGTCGTCCTCCTCAATGTCGGCCGGCTGTTTTCCCGCTTCCACCGGGTGATGTCGTCACCCCGCGCAAGTGGCAAATGCAGCACTCTAACCAATTCCAGATTTGGATCAGTGCACAGCCCTAATTCCCACACAAGAAAAAGCACCCATGGGAGGCTGGAATCTTGAGTTGGAGTGGGTGGCTGCTTAACCCTTTTCCTTTCAGCTGTGTTTTGGGTCGAAATTACTCCTCCCGACCACTTTTCTATTTGTAGGGGCAGAGATACGGGCCCTGTATCTTTCCACCCTGTCGGAGGTCATATAGGAACAGACATACCAGCAGCAGAGAAGGGGGGAAACCCCATCTCTCCCCACATATTTAGGGTGACCCTATGGAAAGGAGGACGGGGCTCCTGTATCTTTAACAGCTGCACAGAAATGGGAATTTCAGCAGGTGTCATTTGTGTGCCTGCAGCACCTGTTGAAATCCCCTCTTCATCACAATGGGTGACCCGAACTGTACAAAATATTTGAGGTATGGTCACACCATAGATTTGTATTCCTAGTTCATCAAGATAGAGCAGAAAGAAAATACCCAGAATATTACAAGGTAAAAACAATGTAAATCGAATATAGTTGAAAGAAAATAATGGATAAATCAGGGCTGACAGACTAAAATTAAGCTTCAAAATGTCCTAATACTGATTTCCAAGTTTTATAAAAGTATCTGTTAAGGAAACCAATGTAAAACAGAAGGCTTAAAATTAAGTTATCTTTTTGGCGCCAGGTCAAGACTTTCCTCTTCTCTCAGGCATTTGGCAATATCTGAGGAGCCTGGGTTTGTTTTTGTTTTTTGTAGCTTTTTGGGGTGTTGTAGTGGTTTTAAATGTACAGATTGTGTGTATGTTGTATGTTTTTGCTGTTTTAATTTTTGTATATTGTTTTTGTTTTTATCCTATGTAAACCGCCCAGAGAGCTTCGGCTATGGGGCGGTATACAAATGTAATCAATCAATCAATCAATTTTCTCTGATACAACCTATTCCTTCTGCTTTATTAAGTCTGGTGTGGGCTTTAGCTAACACCATTAGTCTCAATATCTTTATGTCCTTGTTGTAGGGCAAGAAATCTGCCTTCTAGCAAACTGACGCGTTTGTTCTGACTTTTTGCAAGCCAGCAAGATATTTCCCCCTAATGTTTGCGTCAGAGAACAATTCAACAAATAATGATAGCAAGGTCCTCAAACTCATCTGAACCCAAATGACAATAGCATAAGTGATAAGGTGTCTTAGCTAGTCTACCATCAAGGACTGTTGCCCAACAGGGCTGAGCAACAAAACACTGGGTGGATGACAATTTTTTTTTCTTTTTAGTCTTCTGGGAAATTAGGGTTTTGTGACTGGCTATGCCCCCATACCAGCCATTTTGTGGAAGCGCTCACGATACTCTCAAAATTCCTAGTGTGCCCACTGACCCAGAAAAGTTGGGAAACCCTAAATAAAGACACATCTGAGGTAATAGCAGGGTTCATCTGGGCTTATTCACACTACAGCCTCTAAACTCGTCTAAACTGGCTTTCCTTCTTGGCTCCAGGGAAGAATTGTAGTTCTCTGAGGAGGACCAAAAGTCCAGAGAATGGATGACTTTTCAGCAGCTCTGATGATAGTTCCCACAATGCTTTGGGAGAGAAGCCATGACAGTGAAGTGCCCTCAGACCAGGGCAGTCATTGATTTAATTGTATTAGTCACTTGATTAAACCCACATAGTTGCATAGGAGGAAACCTAGAGCTGTGCCCGAATCCAGATCCTGGATCCCGAATCCGGAGCGGATCGGCCCGATCCGGGCCTCCTGGATCTGGTCCAGATCCGAACCGGATCAGATCGGGCCTGACCTAAACCGGATTGGATTGGGCCTGATCCGGACCTGACAGATCCGGATCCAGATCGGATTGGGGGTCCGTGCACAGTCCTAAGGAAAATCAATTGTTTTAAAATATATTTCTTAAGACACCTGCTCCAATGTGAGCATACATCGAAGGCAAATCTTCTCCAACTTGGTGCCCTCCAGGTGTTTTGGACTACATCACCCCTAGTAGCATGGCTAATGGTCAGGAATACTGAAGTTGTAGTCCCAAACAAGTGGAAGGCACCAGACTGGGGAAGGTCGATCAAAGGACAGTCATCCCATAATGTGCAAGAGAACCAGGAATGACTCCAAGCTGGTGGTTATCGTCTATTGGACTTTTAAGTATTCATTATTTAAAGTCTATTTAAAGTCTGTTGACTGAAAAACTGAAGGCATCTTTGATAGACTGACTAAAAAGCACATTGCTCAACTCAGCAAACCTACGGGTGTAGCGGGAGGGCCTGGGGACGATCCCGGACATACCTGCTTCCGGGATCGTCCTCTTTTTTCTTCACCAGGAAGTGCTGCATCCCAGCTTCTCCCGGGACATCGCGCCCCCCATTTTGTTTTTTAAAAAATACTGGCCCGAAAAACGCACTTGTGCTCCACCACAAAACGGAAGGTTAAAAAAACCACAATGCTCGATATCGGGGGGGGGCACCCCACCCACTTTCCTGGGGATGGGGGACTTGCTCCCACCCTCTCCCCTAATGGGCATGGAGCTATGTGGCGTGGCTCCGTAGCCATTCCTGGTGCCCGCCCACACCTCCTGTGGTCCCATCCCCCTTATCACCCCCGGGAGTCCCTGGACTCACAGGGACAACCCGGGGACAATTCCGTAAAAAATGGCCAGTGTAGAAACGGCCCAAGGCAGGTCTACATAAAAACCAAATATACTTTTTAGAGGAGATCAGGCCTGGGTGGTTGGTGATCATTTCTCCCACCTCAAGCACTAACTTCTGTTCAGTTGGGGGCAATGATGGAGACCAGTAGGAGGTTGCGACTTTACTATCCCCAAACATGCCGGAAGGGGCAATACTGCTCAACCCGTTCAACACAAGGTTAAAGTTTATTCTGTTTACTCGTAGTATAAGTCAGATTATTGTCACATTGCCAACACGGTGTCCTGCAAAGAAGCAGGTCGTCAATTTTAGCCTGTCGCCTCCCTCTGGGGCCAACCACACCTTCCAACTTCACCTGCGGAGAAATCAGAGAGACGTCCATTTCAGTCCAACTCTCTGCAATTTTCAGAGGCCTAGGAATTAAGAGCCAAGCAAACCAAGAACATTAGGCGCTTGGAAGCCACTAGTGCTAGGGTGACCATTTGAAAGGGAGGACAAGGTTCCTGTATCTTTAGCAGTTGTATAGGAAAGGGAATTCATAGAATCATCGAATCATAGAATAGTAGAGTTGGAAGGGGCCTCTAAGGCCATCCAGTCCAACCCCCTGCTCAATGCTGGAATCCACCTTAAAGCATCCCTGATAGATGGCTGTCCAGCTGCCTCTTGAAGGCCTCTAGTGTGGGAGAGCCCACCACCTCCTGGAGTGCTTAGATGTAGGGCTATCCCACACAGGGAAGATCTCCTGCAGATGCCCTCACATAGCTCACAGATATCCCAGGGCAGCTGATGCAGGAGAACTCCTGGGGGGAGGGTGCCATTCTTCAAATCTACTCCTTCCCGCATTTGCTTTACTTGCTGGGCATATGAAAAGGTCAACGATTTGGGGGAAAGCATCTATAATAGCAAGAGGCCTTCAGCTACTTTGAGCAGTCATGCATCCAAAACAGGCTCTCCAGTGCTCACCTGTAGCTCACAGGTCTTGGAAACGGCTACAGTTGCTTGATGCCAGCCGGGACTTCGATCCCCCTTCATAGACCAGACTTTGCTCCATTCAGAGGAATTCAGAAGCTTTATGTAGAAGTTGATTTCGCCTGCCATAAAAAGAGGAGCAGCTCGCCAGAGGCATCATGGGGAATTAAAACCACCACCTTTTCAATACCGCGCCAACAGCCTTGCCCAACCTGGTGCCCTTCAGATGAGCTGGATTGCAATTCCCATCTTTCCCAGAAAGCATGGCCGCTTTCTACATCAGCCTCCCCCATCCTCCAAATGTGCCTTCCAAATGTGTTGGACTACAACTCCCATCTTTCCCAGTTGCATAATAGGAACAACTCTGCATGCTTCCAGTCACTAGGGGGTGAGGGAGAATGCCCTCTGTTGTCTGACCAGTTCATTTCTCCACCTCTGTCCCTTTCCTCTACCTTCTTCCTCTGGCCTCTACAACAAGGAGCACCTGGCAGTCTCCAGAGAGGAAGCGAGTAACCACATCTTATGCCTTCACTTACTTACATGTAACCACCCAGCTTTAGGGGGATTGTTTGCTGTTAAAGTGTTAGATAGCCTTCCATCATGATTTGTATAAAAGCACTAATGAAGTACGTTGGTTTGAACGTTTTAAAAAGTGGCTCTAGCCTTCGTTCATTGTTCTCCAATACTAAACGCTGTGTTGCCACACTTCCTCTGTATAAAACAGCTCTGCTGTAAGTCACACCAGACTTTCCAACAGTCTGGAGGGGACCAAGTTGGGGAAAGGGTGATGTAAACCCCGGGCACGATTCATTGCTAGAAGCCCAGCCCTGGCAGGCTGGGCATCTATGGCCAGCCTGGCTTGTCCATCCCCTCCCGCCCACCCTTTTTGTATGGAAGCTCCTTACCCATGACAGAGTCTGTTGGGCTGTACCAGAACTTGAGACATCTGATGCCCTGCATGACTGGGCTTATCAGAACGGCCTTTTGACGAGGAACGTTTCTTGAAGGCTTCAGGGAGATGTGGCTACCTGGATAGGAGATGGGATTATTATTCCTTGGCCCATCATGACTCTTTCACAAGAAGTGTAATCCCCCCCATGCCCCATGTATACACACAGCTTGGGCATCACTAAAGACGAAGGCCGTTTCTACACTGCCTTTGGATGTGGGATTGACCCTGGGTGGTCCCTGTGAGTCCAAATGATGCAGAGGAACTCCTGGGGGCAGTGGGGATGGGAGCGGGTTTCCCCGTGATAAGGGATCCCTGGGGAAACCTGATCCTTCCCACAGTCACGGGAACATCCTGAGACCGCAGCAGGTGTGGGCACCTGTCCCGCCTGGTGCCTGCTTACTCGCAAGTAAGCAGGCAGCAGACATGGGCACGGAGCTGCGCCGCATGGCTTTGTGCCCATCGAGGGAGGGGAGGAAGCAAGTCCGCCATCCCCAGGATGGCTTGGGGAGGAATGTGGGGAAGACTGTGGGGGCAATCTCAGGGGTTATTTTATATATAAAAAAATAACGTAGCTTTTTGTTGGAGCGCAAGTGTGCTCTTCGCAGATCATCGGGGGGGAATGGCGGGCGTGACTCTGTGACAGCCCAGGAGGAAGCCAGGTCGTCGCACTTCCCATGCGCATTGCAGCAACAATCCCGGAAGCAGGTACTTCCAGGGTCATCCCTTCTCCCTCCCTCTCCACCTGTATGGTGTAGAAAGGCCCTGAGATACACCCCCTATGCGAAAACTGGAGCATGAAGCAGATCCTTCTTTTTTAAAAGTGTTCATGTGACAGGGCCCTGATGCAGACTGGGACCACTGTGTACAGGTAAGGCCCCTCCTCAAACCTCCCCATCCAGCAATTTCACCCCTAAATCCCCCCTAGATAATCACACACGAGGGCTATAGGGGGGGAAAATCCTCCAATGTTTAATCTCTACGTGGTGGTCCCAGTCCGGGTCAGGGCTCCGTGAACTTACACAAAGGTTTTTTTTTTAAAAAAAATAGGCTCAGCTACATGCTAGTCAATTAATGTGGAGTGGAGTTTAATCCTAAGAGGACAACTGGAGAGGGTGACCATATGTAAAGGAGGACAGGGCTTCCGTATCTTTTAACACTTGCATTGAAAAGGGAATTTCAGCAGGTGCCATTGTTATGCCTGCAGCACCTGGTGAAATCCCCTCTTCATCACAATGGTTAAAGCTACTGGAGCTATACTAGAGTCGCCAGATACAAGAGAGGGCAGGGCTCCTGCAGCTTTAACTGCTGTGATGTAATGTGAATTTCACCAGGCGCGATGTGCCTACAAATGACACCTCTTGAAATTCCCTTTTCTATGCTACTGTTAAAGATACAGGAGCCCAGTCCTCCTTTCCATAGGGTCACCCTACAACTGGAAGACTGCAAGACTAAAATTGCCCTCCGCTGACAAGTTCTCCTCCACACCCACCCCACCCAAAGTGTAGCCGGAGCTGCAAGAGAGCATCATAGTGATTGACCACCTGAGGTCCTGCAAGGTGCATCTTCCATTGGTCCAGCAGGCTGTTCTCGTTCCTTCTCAAGCATCCAGTCCAGGTCATCGGTCTTGCTCTGCTCCCAGCCACACAAATTCATCTCAAAGGCACAGAAAGCCAAAGACTGTGTTGCTTTCAGGGTTCTTTCATGGACCAGGTGGCGACTTTCTGTCTTTTTCAAAGCAGAAGGCAGCCTTTGGAGAAGAGCCAGTGATCTGGACTTGAAAGTGGGCACCCCGAGAGCTTTCCCCGTCTGCTTTGCCTTTGCCATGTTTTCTACTGGGAAGGCCCCATTCTTGCGGCCATCAGCCGTGTTACTGCAATGTACTTTGAAGCATCCTGGAGCAGGTGGGTGGCAGATGGTCCCAATCAGAGCAGCCATCCGGGTTCTAAGCACATGTTCCTTTGGGAATGCTTTCATCGTCTTCCGTTGACTAGGGTTCAGGTGCTCGGTATTGGATCTTGGCAGTTCACCCTCAGGAGACCTCCGTTCTGGTTGAGACATCGCGAGAGATGCTGAAGTTGCCCTTATTTCTAGCAGGGATCTCTTGACAACATGGAGGTGGTCATGGTTGTCTACAGAGAAGCCCCTGATACGTTCTGGCTTTCTTTCCTGTGCAGGGTTCCTAGTTATCCCCTCTACCTTCATGACTGTTTGGGTCTCAGAAGTTTGTCCTGGTGATTCTGGAGAGGGAAGAAGTAGTTCTCCATTTTCGATTCCTACAGGAATCCCCTTGGATAGAGGAAATCCACCATGACCATACATCTTTACTGGACGTCGGGCTGCATGCAGCTTATAGTTCTTTGACCAGATCCTACTTTCTGCTGAGCCAAGTGTTTGGGTATGCACCCCTGGAGTTCCTGTGATCACAACAGCTTCCTTAGGGGACTCTGTGACCACTGGATACGGCCCTTCTGAGCTCATCTCCAAAGGAACTGTTGTTCCCACCTTCTCGGTGTCAGGAGAGTTCTGGACCCCAGGCACAGCGGGTTCTACTTCTGTCATTCCATTGCCTGGGTGGGGAAGCACAGAAGCGCCAGAGTGCAGCTCGCTTGTGAGACCAGCAGAGCGATACGCAGCCCCTTTCTCTCCATGGGTATCTGTGAGTTCTTCCCCGTGGAGAGTTGTGGAATTACTGTCAGGTAATTGAGAGGAGGAGAGCTCAGCACCTATGCTGGCGGCTTCCGCCATGCCAGTACCTTTCTGACCAGATCTCTTGAATCCAACACCTGTAACGGTGGCAACAGCAGTTGACTTTCCAAATACATATACGTCACTTTTTGTCGAGAGGCTCTTCGCTCGCTCCTCTGAAAGCACCGTTGCGGCTTTTGTTTCGGACGCTGGCCAGGGAGTTCTCCCCATGGGTTCTATTTCAGTTTGTCGTTCAGGTTCAACTGGTGGGAGATCAGCCACTGCTGTGTGCTCGTCATGGGATCCCAGGCTGGAAAATCCAACGGAAGGTATTCTGTGGGCTTCGGTGGAAGCCAGTGGGCCAGAATCAGTCTCTCTTGCAGTTCTACCATTTTCCTGGGAAGCAGCGCTTGGGGCCTCTTTGGTATCAATTGATACCCTTGACTGGTTTTCCCACGACTCTCGAGAGCTAGCATTGGACTGGTGTGCCGATAGTGTAGCTGTGGTGCCCACTGCAGGAACCTTTCCTGTCAATGGAAGAGTTTCCTTTGTAGAGTGGCTCCCAGTAGACCCTTCTCTGTAGTTCACTGGCTTGGGAGGCTCCAGGGAGCCAGTAGACAAGAGTAGAGCTGTCCTTCCTGTAGCAACATGAGGCCGTGCCGTTGGGCGCATTTCTAACGAAGGAGACTGTGCACTGCTTCTCCAAGCTGTCTCGTCTTGTCCAGGGATGGTGGCCCCATTTGTCCAGTGGAGGAACATCTCTTCGGTGGCATTTTCTGGCTCAGGAGGTCCTCCTTCTGCAGAGGGTATCATTTCTTTAAGCTTGGAGGAGACCTTGCTTCCAGTGGCTAGTTCCAGGGATGGTGCAGCCGGACTTTCAGTGTTCACAACAGAATCTGTTCCCCTCAATGAGAAAGAGCCTTGGGGTCCCTCCGGAGTCGGTTTGCTAAGAACCGAGATGGTGGAGGAACTGGAAGAAGCCACATAAGTGGTTTCAGCAGCAACCCTGTCACTTGCCTCCGTCGTCCCTGGAGTCTCCTTATGTGGCTTTGCCTGCCTTCGTTCACTCATTACGGCTGATGCAGTCAGCCCTTCAAGAAGATCTGTGTCATGGCCCATTCTTTCTCCCTGTCTTGGGTTGCTGGAACTGCTCGCCCAGCTGAGAGGCATCCTCGTTTCTCTCACTGGCAGAGTTCCCCCTTCCAGGGTAGATCTATGTTCTTTGGCTTCCATTCCTGGACTTGCTGCGTTGGTGGCTCCCAATTTCAACAGCGTGCCTAAGGAGGCTCGCCTCTTGGTAGTGCGCTCCATATGTGAAGATATTGTTCCAGCCAGAGATCCGGCCTGCAGGCCCCCACATTGCCTTGGAGTGCCTGTAGTTCCCAGCCTGCTTGGACTCCTGGCTTGTAGCTCACTGTTCCCTGCTCCAGTGATGCCCCTTCCTATAACAAGGGTAGAAGAAGGTCGCCGTTGGGTCTCTGAGACCACATGCCCAGGTTGGAAGGGCCTTTGGCTCCAGAACAGCTCAGTGGAGAACAGTCTCCACATCGATGTCCTTCCAGGCATCTTGGTTTCTTTGGGGAGTCCAGTCCCAGTTCCTTCCCCATGGCTCACCCTAATCTTTTGCCCTATACTTGGCCTCTCTCCTGTTGCCATGGATGCCACGTTTGTGGGATGTTCTAACACTTCACCATCCACATCTACAGATGGGGTCCATCCCACAGTGAAAGTGCCGGGGCCAAAGCCTTCGCTGTTGCTTGGTTGTGGCCATGAGACTTTGAGTCTAGCTGTTTGGGGGCTTTGAGCCCGAAGGGGAGAGATTTTCCCTGTAGGAGGTGGAACCTGATTGGTTGCTATAGGCAGTGAGCTCAGGTCCCCTCCTGGGGATGTTTGGCTTTGCAACTCTGCATAGGCAGGGGGGCTTGCTGTAACCTCCACCTCAGGTTCAGCAACATGCATCGAGACAGATCCCGAAGGAACATGTGTACCAAATGCTCCCCATCTGTAGTCCTTTCTTCCCAAGTGAGCCAGTGACTGAGAAAACAGCTCCACCTCCACTGAAGGCTCTGCAGGACTGCTCTCTGAGGGAGTCACTTCCTTTTGCCTTGAAGCAGCAAGAAGGCCCATGATTCCAGCCCAAGGGGTTGATGGGGCTCCAGCAGTAGACCGACCGTGGTGTGTTTCTTGATCCTTCATGCTTGCAAGAGCTGGAGCCCCCAGGCTGGGGAGCACGATGTGTTCCACATTGTTTGCTGCATACTCTTTGCTGCTGGTGATGGTGGTGGTGGGCCAGGGGTAAGGTGGCACCTTCCCATTCCTGCCGTAGGAGCTTTCTTCTTCAGTTTCCACCAACCAGCTCTGGCTGACAAAGGTGGAAAAGTTTTCCATGCTTCTTGCTGTACTGACTATGGTTCCTCCTCCCAATCCCATAATACCAAATGCAGTGAGTGGATTCCTAGGGGCTCTTGGAGAGGGTGTCCTGTATGAAGAGCTTCTTACTTCAGTCTGAACACTTTCCAAGGCCTGTGTATAGGCAGGATTGTCTGCCTCGTTTCCAGAGATGCTTACGGTTTGATGGAATAGCTCCTTGGGTTGGTTCTCCATCACGGGGAAACGGGAGCCCTCAGTTAGGTCTAGAGAGGCATTTTCACCTTCAGACTTGCTGGTTCTTGATGCCCATGAACGTCCCACCTCCATAGCTGTAGATAAGTCCGTTCCGTCCTCTAGATGTGTGGATTTTGTTCTTGAAAGCTCTGCACCGGCCTCTTTTTTACCAGGCCTCGTGGCAACTTCCTGGACCATTTCTGCTGAAAAAGGGACCGGGATTCTGGTCAGAAAGGAAGATCTAAGGTCCAGCTCTGGAGCAGCTCTTGTCCCTGGTTCCATGGAGATTTGCCTACTGGGTACATAGGCTGCCTGATCGCTTGGAGGCTCTCTTGCACTACCAGAGGGATTCTGCCAAGCCTGTGGCACAGAGGTCTCATGGGCAGCATTGCTAATCCTTTCACTCTCCGTTTCTCTAGACTGGGTTTTACGTGCCATCTCTGCCGTCGCCATAATCAACGGGCTACTCCCTCCTGCTTTGCCAGGGGTCTCTGGAGAAGCCAAGCTGTGGCTTCGCTGCTCTGTTGCAGATGACCAGACTCTCCTTGTCTGGGCTTCTATTGCACTGATGCCTTTGCCCACAGCCCTGCTGGAGGGCATGGTGGCCCCCAGAGTCGGCCTGACAGGACGGGCCATTTTGCTGGCAGACGCAGCAGAGCTGGGATTCCAGGCAGTTGAGGCTTTGACTTTGCTTGCAGGTGAACAGGGCTCAGTCTCACTTGGAACGAAGTCCCTGATGTTCTCCTTGACGGCTCTCTCAGCTGACATCTCTGAAAATGAAGGCTCAATTGGTTAGAAGAGCTTTGACCTAGTGATTGTGCATTCCCAGCCATGCAGTGCAATATATAGGCAGTAGGGGCCCTTCAAACAGGACTAAAGTGTGCATCAAAAGATATACATATGCATGCAAAAGGTGAATATAAATGGTATAGTACATGCTTGCAGGGTACTATGGTTGGTTGTACTTTCCTGCCAGAGCACACTCTATAGGAACATCAGAAGAGCCCTGAGGCTGGATCAGACCAAGGACCCATCTAGTCCAGCATTCTGTTCACCCAGTGGCCAACCAGCTGTCGACCAGGGACCCACAAGCAGGAGACAAGTGCAACAGCACCCTCCCACCCATATTCTCCAGCAACTGGTCTATACAGGCTTACTGCATTTCTGATAATGGAGGTAGCACAGGACTAGTAGCCATTCATAGTCTTCCCCTCCAGGAATTGATCTCACTCCCTTTAAAGCCATCCAAATTGGTGGCCATCACTACATCTTGTGGTAGTGAACTCCATGCTTTAACTACGTGCTGTGTTAAGAAGTACTTCCTTCTATTTGTCTTGAATCTCCGACCAATGAGTTTCATGGGATGACTCCCACTGGGTATTATGAGAGAGGGAGAAAAATGTCCTCTATCGACATTCTCCACACCATACATTATTTTATACACCTCTATCATGTCTCCCTTTACCCTCCTGTTGTCCAAGCTAAACAATCCCATCTATTTAGATTGGAATAGCAAACCTGGGTTTTCCCCACTATTTAACGTCAGGAACAGCCCTCATGCATGTGGGGTGGAAGGGCTAGGAAATGAAGGCATCTCCATACAACCAACTGAAACTGCTTGCGACGCCAGCTTAATCATGGTGTCCTAAAAGAAACTGCAGGCATTTGCTACCTCAGCGGCTTTTCAACCACTGCAGATATATCAAGTTCTTCGGATGTAGAATTAGAGAGCATCCATCTGTTCAACTTGATTGCCAGGCATCCCGTTCAACCGTAGCAGCCAAGAAACTCAGCTTGTTGAGTCTTCGAGTTCTTACCTGGCTGTGCAGCCCTCTGAGAACACTTGTAGAGCATGTTGACTCTGGCAATATCGGAATTGCTCAGGTACCATCTTTGGCCAAGGACGGTGTAAGAACTGGAAAGAGGGATGATGGTGGGCAAGCCAGTCATGCTGAAGGCATTCCTACGAGGGGAGAGAAATAATATTTAGCAACAAGAGCCACTCTTGCACTTAACCAGTTAAGACTCTCTTAGTGCAGCCTAACATTAGAAGGTGCCTTAGACTTGGGCAAGCTCTAGAGCATCATCAGATGAGTGCTTCATCATCGCACGCTTGCTACTGTGCACTTACGGATGTTCGCGCATCCTTTAGACGACGTCCGCCTCCTGCACACCTCCCACGTGTTTTTCCGTCACAAAATAGACCCCCAAAAATCCAACTTTTTTTTAAAAAAAAAACCTGAATGTGCCGCCATCTCCTGCGGTGTGTAGGAAAAGGAGCGTGGTAAAAATGGCCCCTGAATGGGCCAAATGGTCTCTATTTACTTCCTCTTTCCTGGCCAGGAAGAATGAGGAAGTCATGAAGGACAGAAGTGGGCGTGGAGAAACGACGGTAAGGAAATGCGATTTCCCCCCCCCCCCTTGGGAAGACGCTCATACACTACTGCTTTATAGTGGCATTGAAGGACACTGATAACTGTTGGGGCACAAGACACCTTCCATATACTACTTTCATAGGGTTATTTCCTGCTTTTTATTTCACAAATACCCCAACCAATGTCTTTGTGTGTACTACAAGGTATAAATGCGCAAGAAGGGTATAGCGTTACCATGATGGAATTGTAAGGATTTGACACACAAGGTGTAGATCTGGCCTCATCAGACTGTTTTGTCATTAGAACCCAGAACTGTCCTTTCTGCCTGGTAGCAGCTCTTCAGGTACCTCCATCACACCTTATCCCTCCCACCTAGTTTGCCTCCTCATTTGTTTACCTCTGAAGCAGAAACGCATCAAGCTTATGGTCCCTTTCACCTGAAGAGCTGCTCTTTCGATCCTTCACTCTTCTGCTCCGCTCTACTCCCCTCCGCCCCTCCCCTCCTCTTTCTCCCTCCAGTCAGGTCCTGGCAGATGAGTGCTTCAACCAGACCGCCTTTCTCCCAGGCAAAAATGGAAGGACCCTTTAGTCTGGCTCTTTGGGGGCATCGAGGGAGTACAATCCTGTCCCTGCAGATGTTCAGGTATTGTATGATTTTAAAAAGTCTTTTGAGCCTGGGTTGCAAGGTTTGGGTTTTATACTGAGGCTTGAAGCCGGCTGCTGGGAGAGAGAGCCAGGACCTGATGCAATCCATTCAAGCCCCCATTCCTTTAAAACTACACAGAGGCTTAGGGCGCATTTAATGCTTTTAGGGAAAACAATCCAGACCTTTAGCCTTTTAGGAAAGGCTAGGGAAGAGGCGGGGTGTCAGCAGGACAGGCACGGCATCATGTGAGTACCGTGCTGCAAATCTGCACACCAGGCATGGCGAGAGCGCACTCAATCTCTGGTGTGATGGAGCTCAGGATCTCAGGCAAAGAAGGGTCTTTCCCCCATCACGTCTTCCCGGATCCTTTTAACTCCAGATGCTGAGAATTTCCAGAGTCTCAGGTAGAGAAAAGTCTTACTACCTGGTCCTTTTAACTGGAGATGCCAAGAGCTGAAGGAGGGACCTTCTCCATGTGAAGAAGGTGCTCCACTGCTGTCCTGTCCCCTTCCCTATGCTGCAAGGCCAGGATGACTCAAGCATTTCCTATGGCTTCCGGAAGAATATACACTTATGTTCAAGATAGGGGATTCTAGCGAATGGGAATAGTGTGCACTAATGCATGGCTCCGGAACATTTTGCTCTATAGGAACTGCATTTGCTTTTGCAGCTCCTGCACCTTGAGCCTACAATGTCCCTTTGACCGTGTGGAAATAGCTGCCATTGTTGAGTTTCCATGGCCCCAACATTTTAAGCAATTATTATTATTATTATTATTATTAATAATAATAATAATAATATCTTTATTTATATCCCACCTTTTGCCCAATGCTGGGCCTCAAGGCGGCTTTACAAAATTAAAACATATGCAGTTAAAAGCTATAAATAAGAGAGATATAAAAGTTTAAAATATAATTAAATGAGTTTCAATATGAAAACATTTCAACATTTAAAATACATATTGAAATTAAAAGTCTTAAAACAGAGATGGGGCTCCACAATATTCTCCAAAGGACTGCCAGAATAGGAACGTTTTTGTGTGCCTCCAGAAACACGTCAAGGAAGGGGCCAGTCTAGCTTCCCTGGGAAGGGAGTTCCAGAGCCCTGGGGGCAGCCACCGAGAAGGCCTTCTCCCGTGTTCCCACCAGGCATGCCTGTGAAGGTGGTGGGATGGGGAGAAGGGCCTTCCCTGAAGACCTCAGGGCACGGGCAGGCTCGTAAGGGAGGATACGGTCTTTCAGATACCCTGGACCCGAGCCGTATAGGGCTTTATAGGTCATAACCAGCACTTTGAATTGTGCCCAGAAACAGACTGGAAGCCAGTGGAGCTGTTTTAACCTGGGAGTTGTGTGCTCCCTGTAACTAGTCCCAGTCAAGGTTTTGTTTATGTTGCCTGGGAGCCTTTGCGTAGGGTTACATACCTGCCGTAATGCATGACGGATGAATAGTCATAGTTCACCAGCATGTTGCTATTCCAAGACTTCATGAAGTTTATTTCAAAACCTGAGAAGGCAATAAGGGAATGTTGTATACATCCAAAAATCATTATTGTTAGCAGTGGATGTTGAGCTATAAAAGTTCACAGGCAATACAGAAGGGAGGATTGCTGGAGCAATCCCCCAGCTAGCTCTAGGCAGAGGGCGATGGCTGTCGGTCTCTGTTCTTAAAGTTTCCCTGCAAGGAAGGAGGGCAGCTAGACATCGGGCTGGGTGAGGAACGCATTGGTTTTGCAATTTCATGCAATGCGACCCACTTCGCCCCTACTGGAACCAAACACAGTTTATGGTCAGAAATGGGAGCATCCCCAGGTTTGCGACGCGTTCCTCACAATTAAAAATGGCTGCCAAAAATGCCCACAAATGCACTTTAGTCAATGGAATTTGAAAAATGTAAAAAAAAAAACTATGTACAAATTTCTCTTGGGGGGTGGGAATTCCAGTGCAAAACCAGGAGAGAAGAACCCTAGCAGTGGAATAAAGAGGACCTGAATGGGATTGAGCTGGACCAATTTTCCTCTTCAACACTGGGCATATTTTTAAGCTGCCTTCTTCGCCATGTCGGCATGGAGCCTCCTCCCCTTTACGCACAGCATAAGTTCCAATGCTTTCAACACCTATCAACCTGCCCGGCCACTGTGGTCATCCGAGAGCACGCTCCTGATGGCTCCACATAGACCTATCGTCCAATCAGAGTCCACCAGGGGACGAGCCTTCAGTGTGGTGGCCCCCCTCCTATGGAACTTTGTTTCTTTTTTAAAAATCTACTTTTGATGTGTTTTTATTCTATTTTATTTTGTCCACCGCTCCGAAATTCTGAATGGGGAACGGTATATAGATATTGTAAATAAATAAACAAACAAATAAATAAAGCTTTGAACTAGCGCTCAAGGCCTCCCACCCTAGCATGCTTACATCAAACTGGTTTGATGGTAGAGCCTTTTCTTCAGGGCAAATGCAGTTCCGCCAAGGTGGAGTGCTCAGGATTGCCAAGGATCCTCAGCAACCTTATCCAACTACAATTCCCAAGATTCTCTGGCACGGATAATGACCATTATAATTGATAGAAAACCCAAGTGTGTTTGGAGCTCATCAATGCCTCAAGGTTGTACTATTCCACCAGCCCTTTTTGCCAGGAACAACACGGTAGGAACATGTGTGTAGATCATGGGAAATGACGGCCTTGTCCTAGACTTTCAACTGTCCTGCTGGATCAGCATCAAGTTAAACTGTCGATGCTGCCTGTTATCTGCTACTGACCCCTGACCTGCACAGAGGTTCAACCCCAAGGCAAGGTCAGTGGGATGGTGAATCCACTCCAGGTTTCAGCCAGAACCAATCAGAACTCTAACAGGGCAATCCAAGGTGTGAAGCGTCTCGGATAACTCCTTCAGAGTTCAGACTGAAATTCGGAACGGATTTACCGGCCCACTGGCATTAGAGCCACCAGCCTCACTGGATAGGCGCCTATCCCTGCCTGACTCAGAGAAGCTGGGCGATAAACTGGGAAGCTTGTGCACTGAGCCATGGCCTAGTAGAAGCAGCCACTCAAACGCATTGGCCCGTCGCAGCACCAGCTGAGAGACGGGAAGCAACGCTCACCAGTCAAGATTTCATTCCAGGAGATGCTGATGTACTTGTCCCGGTCTGCTCGCGAGTGCTCATGCCAGAAGCCCAAGACATGCATGAGCTCGTGAAGCGCCACCCCCTTCCCCTTCCTGAGGCAAGCCGGAGCCAACGAAACCACCTGCATCCCACCAATGCGTCCAACGTTAGAGAAGCAGCTGGAGAGAGAGAGAGAGGGCTGCATTGAGAAACTGCATTGCAATCCAAAGAACCACAAATGAAAAAAAGGACGTTCATATAAATTGAAATCTAATACAAATAAAAATAAATTGTTAATATCTTTAAAGAGCACTCTTATACACAGAGTACTAAAATACAAACAGTGCTCATTAGATTCTGGCCATACGCATTTCGACTTCCTAGTCTTCGTCAGTGGCCCAATCACTAGGCTGTTGAGTATTCAGATAAAAGTTTTCAAAAAAAGGGGGCTGACTTAAGTATTCCCAAAGTAAGGGATTTATATGTCACTCCCCACAATGGAGTGGATGTTTTGATTTAGCCTCCACTCTCATGCATTATAAGGTATATTTTTATCCAAAGAGGCACCCCATACCAGAGGAAATAATGCTCAGAAAGAGCCTGCACGCTTATTCCAATACCTGATGCCTTCACTTTCTTACCATAAAACAGCTAACAGTACATCACATCACATTAGGAATGAAAAACAACTCTAAAATGCTAATTAAAAAAAACACAATAAACACCAACGCTGCTACAAAGTTTCCAGTTAACTGTTTAGCTCAACTTTCCCCAACCTCCAGATGTTTTGGACTACAACTCCCAGCATTCCTGACAATTGGCTGCACTGCCCGCAGCTGATGGCAGTTGAAGCTCAAAACATCTAGAGGAAGGCCGGCTGGAATCCATCAATGGACTGGACCTCTTAGATTTCCCTGCGGAGCAAGTCCCAAAGGACAGGTGCCCCTATGCCTGGCACTCAAATTATTCACACCCAGCAATACTGCATGCATGTGGATAGTGTGAAAATGGCTAAAATGGATTGGATGTAATAAAGGTAAGGATTCTAGGATTACCGCGATTCCACCTCTCTGTTCATCACTCCCTTACTGTTCCTGTATGAGCTTGCTCCTTGGTTACAAGTACATTTCATAAGAAGAGCCCTGCTGGATCAGACCAGGGTCTATCTAGTCCAGCATTCTGTTCATGCAGGGGCCAACCAGCTGCTGGTGAAGCCACAAGCAGAACTCAAGGACAACTAGTATATAGAGGCATACTGCCTCCGACATATTGCCGTTGGGACTAGCACCCATTGAGAGCCTTCTTCTCCATGAATTTGTCTAGTCCCCTTTTAAAGGCATCCAAATTGGTGGCCATCACTACATCTTGTGGTAGCGATATATCCATGTCAGGGGTGACAGATAAGTCAGGGTGCAATGGCCAAGCATCCTTGGTAAGCAGGCCACAATTATACGATTAGAGATGGATGGATCAGTCCATCTCACTCAAAGTCACTTTTCTGTGTGTTCACTCACAAGTCCACTCGGCTCCATTTCTGCAATATTTTTTTTTAAAAAAACTGCATGAAAAGTTGTATTTAAATATTAGTTTCTAATCCTATTCCCTTTCAAAGTCTGCATTTAGCATATTTTGTTTCGTTCCATGAACTGAATCAGAACTTTCAAGTGGTACGAAATCCAGCGGACAACCAAGCTCTCTACATATGAAGGCTGAAATGAAATTTTGGAAACGTTCATAAGCCGACACTTAAATGTGTCAGGTTTTTTTGACATTGGCCTTTATCTCCAGAATTACAAGTTTGGAATTGAAGTCGGACTACAAAATTTGACTGGGGTGGTTCTCATCTATTCAAGGGGATGTTTCCCAACTGGTTAAAAATAAAGAAATTACATTTGTACAAAACCATATCAAATGCGATTTCAAGCCAGTTCTTGTCAATCCTCCAGAGTTGACTGCTATTGAATTGGACATCAAGTCTGATTGTAAATATTTGACTGTGAATGTTTTATTGCCTAAAAGGAAAGGTTTGTTCTGTTCTAGTATGTACATAACCCCATAAAGAGTGTGGTTTTGATATGGTAGAATCTAATGTATCAAACCAGGAAGCAGAGCTACAGAACAGAACATGGAAGAAGAAGGGGGGGGGAACTCCGGTTTCTACCAGAGGAGGGTCAATCTAGGGTGGCCAGGTGTCCTCTTCTACAGAAGACAGTAATCTCTCTGAAGGGTTGCCAGGGGACTGAACTCTGTTTGAAAGTGTCCCCCATTCTAAGGGCTATCCAGTCCAAGTTTGGTGTAATTATTTATAAAGAACCATCAGAAGGAATATCAAATGGGCCTTGACAGATGCCCATCAAAAACAGCACCTGGTCACAGTCTTCCACACTATGGTGAGGTATAGTGTATTTCTATTTAAATTGCAATTGCTAAATGTGCATAGAATCATAGAATAGTAGAGTTGGAAGGGGCCTATAAGGCCATCAAGTCCAATTCATTGCTCAATGCAGGAATCCACCTTAAAGCATCCCTGAGAGATGGTTGCCCACCTGCCTCTTGAAGGCCTCTAGTGTGGGAGAGCCCACCCCCTCCCTAGGTCATTGGTTCCACTGCCATACTGCTCTGTCAGGAAGTTTTTTCTGATGTCCAGCCAGAATCTGGCTTCCTGTAACTTGAGCCCATTATTCAGCGTCCTGCACTCTGGGATGATCGAGACAAGATCCTGGCCCTCCTCTGTGGGACAACCTTTCATGTATTTGAAGAGTGCTATCATGTCTTCCCTCAATCTTCACTTCTCAAGGCTGAACATGATGCCCAGTTCTTTCAGTCTGTCCGCATCTATACATATAAACCACCCTATGCAAATTTTATGCAAATTGGTGTCCCCTTTTGTGGAAATTCCCAAGTGGACACCAGCCCATTACTCCCCCCAACAAGGCACACTCTTCAAATCACTACTGACCCTGAGAGTGGTACAACGGAGATGAAGTCCCTCTGGTAGGAATAAGGGACGAACTTGATGCACGTGAACCTTGCAAAGTCTTCAAAGGCTGCCTTAATGGTCTTCATACTGGAGTTATCTGGCAGAAGCAATTAGGATACAGGCAGGAGTGAGTGAGGGCAGATTGCTCAGAATGAGTATTTGTTTCCCCCAGAAGAAACCACTTAGTCAGAAGTTCAGCTTATTTGCGCTGTCATTAATCAACAGTGTGGCATTTAAATGGGCCTGCAGCCTCCTTTTGCACACATCATTATAGGCATGGTTCTCTCTTCCTCTCCCCACCCCCGCAATTAAAATCATCCTGGGGAGTTAACACTTTTACTAACAGCAGGGTCTCCTTGCATTCTAATGAGAAAGGGGATTTGCTGTGGCCAGATTTAGAGGTGTGAGGGAGCCCCAAACCCCTAAATGGACAGTTGAGACTTGTGCCAACTGCAGAGTCTTTGACTCTCTGAACGGTTAAGTTGTTTTAGAATCAAAGAGTGGAAGGAAATCTGGATATCATCTAGTCTAACCCGGTGGAAGCTAGTGACTTCAATGTCAGTGGGATGGGGAATCCGCTCCGGGTTTCAGTCCGAACTCTAAAGGAGCTTTCCAAGGTGCAGAAGCACCTTGGATAGCTCCTTTAGAGTTCGGACTGAAACTTGAGCCATTTCTACACCAGCCTTTCTTTGTGGGATTGCCCCTGGGTGTCCCTTTGAGTCCAAATGATGCACAGGGACTCCTGGGGGCAGGGGGGATGGACACGGGTTTCCCCCGGGATACGGGATACAGGGGGGAAACCCGATTCTTCCCACAGTCCCAGGAATGTCCCGAGACCACAGGAGGTGTGGGTGTCCGTCCTGCCAGGTGCCCGTGTACTTGTGAGTAAGAGGGCACCAGAAATGGCCACAGAGCCACGCTGCGCGGCTCTGTGCCCATCAAGTAGGGGGAAAAGCAATTTCAGGGGGGGCATTTTTTTTAAAAAAACTTTCCGTTGGAGCGCAAGTGCACTCTTCTCGGATCGTCCCCCACAAAAAATGGTGGGTGCAACGGCCCAGGAGGAAGCCAGTCCATCGCACTTCTCTGAGTGTTTCAGAGCAACGATCCCAGAAGCAGGTGCTTCCGGGATCCTCCCCCTTCCCTCCCTCCCTCTACACCCCTAGGGCATAGAAAGGCCCTTGGAGAAGATTCACTGCTCCACTAACATCAGAGCCACCAGCCTCCACTGGCCCAAGCCCCTGCTCAATGCAGGCCTCTGCAATTGCAAGTTATCTTCGATCTCTCCAAAATCATGAGACCTTCAACCTGTCCAGGAGGGAACACAAATCTTTGCAAGCGTGACATTTCAGCTGTTCTAAGGGGGCAGCAGGCTAGGCTTCCTAGCTCCCTGAAGTCAATGAAGCATTGATGGACACATTTAATTCTGCCTGGAGGCCAAGCTCACCTACCCTTTAGGGCCCTGGCCAACACCTGCCCAGCTGAAAAACAACAACATTTGTCACTACTTGAAATAGATTCCCCATGCACTCAAGACAGGATGCCCGGGTCAATGGACCCCTTCATCCTTTTGTTCTATAAGCAAGGTGGGACATGCTCTCTGCCACCCCCTCCGCACCACCTCCAGGATTCGTAACAACTTGCCTCCCTTGAATCAGCATCATTTCTCCCCCAGTTCCTACAGAACGGGTTCCCAGAGTTTGCCCCTTACCATATTTATAGGACAGGACATAGGGAATTTGGACAATGCCTCTCTTCTTCGGCCATCTTGGATTGGCAGATGAAAACAGCCTGAAGGGACTCTAGATACAAGGAGGAGAAAGGGAGAGAAATGGGCGCCGTTCATAGGTGTGCACAGCATATTTCATTAGGATGTGCACCCAGGGGTGTTGGTTTTATTTTATTTTTAAAAAAGGAAGGTGAATATTTATTGAATACTCAATCATAAAGAACATTATTCATTTATTTGTTAAGCATTTCAGACACTGATGCCTTGCTCTGCGTACGGTTTGGCTGACCACAGGAGGGCTGTTGCAGTTGTGGGGGGATGCGGAGACGCTCCTCAAGCCCCAGCATTGGTGGGATATTCTGGCGACACTGATCAGAGGAGGGGCTAATGAGGCAATATTAGCTCGTGAGGAGGTTCCTCCGGGCCTCTTTGAAGCGCGGCTCCTGGCAGAGAGACTCCCAACGGAGCGATTCCTTTTCGCTCCTGCTGCTGGGAGCAACGGTGCTCTCTCAGAGGCAGCGGTTCTTTGGTGCGGTGGTAGAGCAGCCAGAGGGCAGCTGGAGGACCATTCCCATTGCGTCTGGACCCCTACTCAAAGGCCCCCTCAATTCGGCACCCATTGCTTGAGACATTTGGGTGTGCCCGGGCACATCTGGCACACCCCTTGCGCACGCCAATGGCACTGTTTGCCACGTTCTGCCCTCTGCAGGGTTCAAGGTTCATCTACGAGGGACACCCTTGATCCACTCCAGGAGTGACCCACAGAGGGGTCTCGCTTGTAGGTAGCAGGGAAAACTTTGGCCTCTGCCCCATCACACTGCTAAGAGGGCTTGGATTGCTCACACGCATCAGAATGGATGAAAGGAATCTCTGCCTCAATGCTCTGTCAGGTGGCTCCCCAATTGCCGTATTGCTTCCCTTGTTTAATTGAAAGGAGCCCTGCTTGTGTTCCTCCACCCCCCATCTGACCCTGGTCTCCTCCTCCACCCCTGTAGGTAGCCACTCAGCAACCCACAAACTCTCCCTCCAGCTAGCCTTCCCAGACTCTGTCTGTTTCCAGGCAGGGCCTGCTGGTTCTAATGAGTTTTGAATAGTATGCATGCCCCAGTAGGCATGGCCCACTGCGGCATGGTCTTGACGTCACCTGATGCAGCCATCTTATTGAAGCAAGACAGGCTGGTAGCCCCTGTACACCTCTTTCAGCTCCACCGAAGATAGGCAAGGGAGAAATGCTGGAAGATATCTAAGGTCTTCCTCCGAGTGCCTACTCTGAGGGAAGCTCAGAGGTTGGCAACAAGGGAGAGGGCCTTCTCCGTGGTGGGCCCCCCAATTGTGGAACGATCTCCCTGACGAGTCCCGCCTGGCGCCAACGTTGTTATCTTTTTGGCGCCAGGTCAAGACTTTCCTCTTCTCTCGGGCATTTAGCAATATCTGAGGAGCCTGGGTCTGTTTTTGTTTTTTTGGATTATAGGTTTTTAAGTTATTATAGTGGTTTTAAATGTATGTGTATCTTGTATGTTTTTGCAGTTTTAATTTTTGTATATTGTTTTTAAATGTTTTAATCTTATGTAAACCGCGGTATACAAATGCAATTAATAATAATAATAATAATAATAATAATAATAAATAAATAAATAAATAAATAATATAGGTGATTGCCTGTGGCACCAGAATTCTAGGGAGTCCGAACTAACGGAGAATTTCCTAAAGGGGAAAGAAGGCAAATCTTCCTCCTACAGGCATCCATGGGAACTTTCCTACCAATGCAAGTATCTTGGGAGGATCAGCCGAAGAGGAGAGGGTTGAACTTACTCACTCCGCTCCTTGCCTGCAGCAGTACCAGAAAGCATGGCCGCTATTTGCCTTTAAGAAAGGTGTGTATTAAATTCCCCCAAAATGCATTTAGGGTGCAATCCTATGCATGTTTAGACAGGAAAAGGCTTCTACAGCTCCCAGCATGCCCCAGCCAGTCATAGAATCATAGAATCACAGAACAGTAGAGTTGGAAGGGGCCTATAAGGCCATCGAGTCCAACCCCCTGCTCAATACAGGAATATTGGCAGAGGCATGCTGGGAGCTATAGAACTTTTCCTCTCTCTAAACCATTGCATCATTCAGTCTAAATATGCATAGGATTGTGCCCTTATTGCGCGCATAGGATTGGTAGGACTTTTTCCTGTCTAAACATGCATAGGATGGCACCCTTCACATCACATCAGGCCCTCATTTACATGGAGCAAAGGGAAGAGGGCTGAAGTCAGGAGAACAGGCCACATTCCAAAATGCAACAAGATGAAGAGGGTGGCCTGCCCAGACCCGGATCTTCAGCTGGGCACTTTGGGAGGTACTATACTGTCCTCTTACTCACCGCCTTGATGATATCCCCTTCAAGCAGGAAGCTGCTTTCCGGTGCCTCTGGAAGGATCAGCACTGGAAAGAGAAAACAGGATCAGCATCCCTCTCTCAAAATACTAGAATCCAATAGGGTCACCCCATGAAGCTGACTGGTGGGAGATTCAGGACAGATGAAAGGAAGGACTTCTTCACACAGCACCTAGCTAAACTCTGGTATTCGGTACTACAAGATGTAGTGGTGGCCACCAATTTGGATGTCTTAAAGAGGGTTGGTCAATTCCTGGAGGAGAAAGCTATCAATAGCTACTAGTCCTGATGGCTATGCGCTACCTCCGGTATCATTGGCAGTAAGTCTATATGCACCAGTTGCTGCGGAACATGGGTGGGAGGGTGCTGTTGCACCTGTGTCCTTCTTGTGGGTTCCTGGTCAGCAGCTGGTTGGCCATTGTATGAACAGAGTGCTAGACTAGGTAGAGCCTTGGTCTGATGCAGCAGGGCTCATCTTATGTCCTTATGTTTTTAACTGACTTCCAGACATCGCTTCACCAAGTAGCCCAGGATGAGATTAGACCTAAAGGAACAGTTGCAAATAAAGTTTGAACCTGTCTTTTAGATTCATTGGCAGCTCAGGGTTCATTTGGCAGACTCCATACCAGAGATTTTAGATCCTGGCAGCAGGGATGGCTCTACCATTAGCTAAAGTGAGGTGGTTACCTTAGGTGGCAGATCGTGGGAGGTGGCAGCAAGGTGTTGGAGGAGACAGCTATGTTAGGCAGACCCTATGGAAAGGAGGACAGGGCTCCTGTATCTTTAACAGTTACATAAAGGGGATTTCAGCAGGTGTCATTTGTGTGCATGCAGCACCTGGTGAAATTCCCCCTTCATCACAACCGGTAAAGCTACAGAGCTCCTGCCCTTTTTTGTATCTGGTCAATAGGGCAGGGTTCCTGGAGCTTTAACTGTTGTGAAGAAGAGGAGCTTTCACCAGGTGCTGTATGTCTACGAATGACACCTGCTGCCTTTTCCACGCAAGTGTTAAAGGTACAGGAACCCTGTCCTCCTTTTCATATGGTCACCTTACCTCAGATGGTAAAAAAAATGATAAATGAGACACAATGGTATCCATTGTCAGATAGCAACAACTACAAGAAGTCCTATAGGCTAAACATCAGTGCTTCATGCAATGGCGAAAGAAGATGATTAGCACTTGCGCAGGAGAGAAGAGATGATGTTTCTCTAAGACAGGGATGGCCACCTCAGGTCCACGGGCCCTCCTGGGGTCCCAATCCAGCCCATTTCCCAGATGGCCACACCCCTTATTCATAGTCACAATCCCATTTCCATGGCCACTGATTGTGTGGTGGTTTTCCTGATACTTTGCACAGGTTTTCCCCTTCCATTCTAAAAGGCTGAAATGCATTTCCTAAGGCTCAACTACTGGCAGCAAGAGCTTTAAGCTAAAATATGCTGGTGTTTTTTGGTGTTTTGGGCCACGCCCCTTTTGAATTTGGTCCCTCCCAGCACTGGAATGCAACCCCCAAAAGAGTCTTTGAAACTGAATTCAGCCCTTGGCTAAAAGAGCTTCCTCAGCCATGGTTTAAGAGATCAACTTTGGATAAATAAGTTAGAGAGAGAGAGAAGGAAAAAAATCTTGAGTTTGGGAGATTGTCCTGCAGTTCACATTTTGGGATGAGCATTGAGGAATGTTCCCTACTTCACTGCCAATGGCTTGTTATTTATTCGGATGCACTTAACCCTGAAGTTAAAAGGTTTAGAAAATGTGGGGAGGCTATTAGGACCTTTCTCCAGCCAACCTGGAAATGTTTAATCTAGGGTGACCATATTTGGGAAACCAAAAAAGAGGAACCCTGGGGGGTGGGGTGGGAAAGCAGTTTTCTGGGTCCTCTGGAAAGCGCGTCATTCCCCCCACCTCTTAGAAGCCCCAATTAGAGCGGAGAAGGGGTAAGCGTGTCATTCCCGCCCCCCACTGCTCTAATCAGGGCCTTTTTTATAATGTCCGGAAATTACACACTTTCCCTTTTAAGTCCCTGATTGGAGCAGTGAGGGGGGGGGAATGACAGACCTCCAGAAATCATGTCATTCCCTCCCACCATGATAATGGTGCCCTTGAAGGGTAAAGCGTGTCTTTCCAGGACATTATAGAAAATTACAGAAAATCCCCCCGGAAACCCAGGATAGAACAGAAACCAGGACAAATCCGGGGAAATCCTGACAGTTGGTCACCCTAGCTCAAGAAATGAATGAAGAGAAGCATCGCCCACCAGAGCCCGTAGTCTTTGCCTTTTCTTTCTCTACCACTGTCTACCATGATAGAAGTCTTTCAAATAAAGTTGAGTCTGCAGCTTCCTGCCCCCTTCTCACGGCCGAGAAATTGTGCAAAACAGCAAAAAAGCTTGTAGAGGTGGTCAAATTAAGAGAAATCATGCCTATTTGCGAGATTTAGACGGATCGACAAACCCAGCTTGTTATTGAAGAGGGGGTTGGGGTAGATAAGCACCCGGTGCAGCTTGAAGGGTGCCTCCTGGAGGATTGGCAGCAGCTGTGCATTTGCTGGACAGACCACTACATCCACGTTGAACACTTCTTACCTTGGTTAATGTTGAGGATGTCATCAGGGGGACTGCTGGCCTCAGCCAGGTCGATCGCTTGGGTATGTTCCACGTGGAATGTGTCTCCACGGCCACGGACAGGCAGGGCTGAAAAGAGGCCCATACATTTCACCAACACGCCTGCCATCTTGCCAGGAACTAGGATGAGGCCCATCACACAGGAAGCATCCTTTTATCAGGTCAGACTGTGTGTCCCTCTAGCCCAGTTCTGTCTACTCAGATTGGCAGCAGTGGTTGTCCAGAATCTCCAGCAAAAAAGGGACCTTTCCCCTTCCTTCGTCCCTTTAACTGGAGATGCTGGGGTTTGAACCCAGGGCCTTCTACATGCACAGCAAGCCTTCTACTGCTGAGCTACATATAGAGCTTTTAATTGCTGTACCTATGGTCACTTCCGTCGCAAAATCGATATCCAAGCGCTACACAAAAAGTTTTTCCTCTCCTGCTTTTCCACTACATAACCTCTAGCTGGTGCTGTGCTATAGCAGAATAGTGCAACTATACAAGTACAAACCCTACTTTCAGAAATAATACCTCATTTTCCCTGTTCTAAAAAAAACAAAAACAAAAACCGGGAAAATGCTCTGAAAAAAATCCAGAAGCAAAACTGGAGGAGCATGACAATGTCTAAAGAACCAGAAAGCAACCTTGAGGAAGGAATCTGGAGAGCACAATAAATGTCTCATGTAAATAGCTCACAGTCCACCCCCCACCCACCACCACCACCTCAGAGAGAGAAGAGCTATTTCATCCTGTTCAGCTTAGGTCAAGTTGACACTAGATGATACAGTTTAGAGTCACTTTCAAACCTTTTAAAAACTGGCATAGCTCCCTCTACTAGGAATTCTGGGAATTGGAGGCCGCAGGTGGTGCAGTCTTGTGATGGAAGCTATGTCAATTAAAGCCAGTTTCAATTTTACAGCATGAAGAGGACTTCAGGCTCCTGCCCAATGCAAAACACCTCTCATGAGCCCCACTGAAATGCAACTCAGGATCCTTCTTGATTGAAGTTTTTCCACACTGCACCCAAACTCCAGCCCTTCTGTTCGAAATCTACTTTCTCAAGGCAGTAAATACCAGCTCTTGCCACATGGGGGCGTTCTTGCACAGAAAATAATAATGGTTTTGCAGGAGTGAAGCCCACTCCTGAGTGATGAGAAATTTCAGGGATTCTGGCATTTTTCATTTTTCATCATCATCATCATCATTTAATTAGCACATCCCTTAGAGGGTGGAGAAAGTTAAAAGATTGGGTCATCTCCACCAAAGACCTAGTTCCAATGAGAACACATCACCAGAGCGTTACCAGTTATTCCTCGATTATTGTCAGGTCTTTGAGAGGTGTTGCCTCAAGTTATCTATATTGATAACATTTCTTATTGGAATCTTAGAATCAAAAATTACATTGCTGGAAAGGATCCTGCATCTCTTTATAATCAGAGGCAGTGTGCTGTAAGGGGACCCTGAAAGGCTATTTAGACAGACTTCAAGCACACCAAATGCATGAGGCAAGAGATGTTAGACATTATCACATTGTTCCTAAGCGCCCAGAACTTTTCTTCACCTGCTTTCCCAATAATCTTTGCAACAACCCTGCAAGGTGGGACAATATTATTATCCCCACCTTACAAATGGGACAAGGCAGAGAATTACATAAAGAGAGGGAATGCACTACCTCAGGGTGACCATATGAAAAGGAGGACAGGGCTCCTGTATCTTTAACAGTTGTATTTAAAAGGGGATTGCAGCAGGTGTCATTTGTATGCATGCAGCACCTGGTGAAATTCTCTCTTCATCACAACAGTTAAAGCTGCAAGAGCTAAACTGGACTGACCAGATACAAAAAAGGGCAGGGCTCCTGCAGCTTTAACTCCTTCGAGGAAGAGGGAATTTCACGAGGTGCTGCATGCCTACAAATGACACCTGCTGAAATCCCCTTTTCAATGCAACTGTTAAAGATACAGGAGCCCTGTCCTCCATTTTATAGGGTCACCCTGCACTACCTAGCCAAGGCAGCTATCCATATTATTTATCAAGGCAGGAGCTGTTCCTGTTCTTAGATATCCTCACGCACACACTCTTGAGACAGAGATAGCCCTGAGGAGAAGCCCCTGGGGCCAAGCCAAGACAGCACTCAATACTGATCATCCCACCGAGATAAGGTGATCAACTGAGAAGGCTACCAGCCACAATCTGCCAAATGATAGGGCTGGCTCTTAGACTGTAGCAAGCCTCCTTTTGTGGCCTGTGAACAGTACATCCATACAGATGCCTTGGTGATGGAATCAGAAATGGCAATGCCTTACCTGAAAGCAGCCCCCAAAGTCCTATGCACACGGGCCAAATGCCTACAGCTGAAAACCCCATCCTAAGACCACCCACCCCTCAGTTATTATATTTATATTATAATCGTTACAAGCCCCTTGAGAGAAAGAGAAACTACCAACAATGCCTAAGCCCAAAGAAAAAAGCTGTTTGGATCCTTATATGGGACACCTGTGAAGAAAACACACCTGGAAGAGGCCTCTTCATTAGAAGTTCAGTTTAACCCTTTGTGTGATGAAGCCTTCTCAGGCATCCTGTAGATTGGAGGTGGGCTACTAGTGGCCATCCCTATTTTTTTGGCCTACAACCCCCATCATTTCACACCATTGACTATGCTGGGAAGAGCTGATAGGAGCTGTAGACCACATATTGCCCACCCCTGCTGTATACATTGGTAGTCTGTCCTCCTTACAGAGCTCAGCCAGCCAATGCAGATGCATAAAACCAAACTGGAACCGTTTATAGGGTTGCCACTTTCCCCTTCTGCTCGGCTCCTGCGTCTTTAACACAGATCATGAAAAACGAGCAGAGGAAGCTTTTCTTGTCATGGAGATGAAATGACCTTGGACCGTTTGAGAATAGCCTCGTGTTTCTGGAACTCTCAAGGCAGATATTCTTGCCCTCTTTTGTATCTGGCCATTCTGGCATAGCTCCTGCAGCTTTAACTGTTGCAGTGAAGAGGAAATGTCACCAGGTGCTGCAGGCATACGAAGGCACCTGCTGAAATGCCCTTTTCTGTGCAACTGTTAAAGACACAGGAGCCCTGTCCTCCTTTCCATAGGGTCACTCTAGACACTGGCAAAGGAGGGGGCTCCATCCACAGAGCGGAGCTTACTTAGGACATGGGGCCTGCCCCATCTCCACCACGGTCGGATCCGAAGCGGAACGCTTTTGCAAAAGTTCTGCTCGCTGGGTGCAAAACATTTCATCCAACCCCACGCAAGAACAGCAGCATTTGGTCACAAGAGGGCAGTCAGGTTCAACGAAGACTCAGGGGGCAGAAGAGTAGAGCCCCTTCGATGAATCCTTCCACGCTGGACTCCTCCTCTCTCATATTTCTAGGAAGTGGGGGGTAGATTTTTTTCCCATGACCAATAGCGATGATAGCTCAAAGTAATACAGCCAACACATCTGGGGGATGTATGGGGGACATGTTGGCCCTCCAGATGTTGTCATAAGCTGGACTTTGAACTTTCTGAAGCAGAGGTGGGCGGTTTGTCATCTCCCAGATATTTTAGCCCAGTGGAGGCTGGTGGCTCCGATGTCAGTGAGGTGGTGAATCCGCTCCGGGTTCCAGTTCAGAACTCTATAGCTCCTTTAGAGTTCTGGCTGGTTCTGACTGAAACCCGGAGCGGATTCACCGCCCCATTGACATCACAGCCACCAGCCCCACTGCGTGGACAGCTTGCCCTCACTGGGCCAATGCCAGCCTTTTGGTTCCGCTCCAAGGTGGGATGAAAAGCGTATAGCCGGAAGAATGACCTGAGAGTGGCGGGTGGGATTTGGCTGCGAGCGGAGGAATGCACCCTTTCTAATCTTCCTCCCTCCCTGTTCACAGAGCCACGTGAATGTCGGCGAATAGCCAGCCCAAACCTGCTGTTGCTGATCAGCCGAGCCGGGCAGCAGTTAAACCCACAGACATCCTGCCTGGCGTCGATGCAAAGCAACACCTTCTGCACCCTTCACTCGACTCCACCATGTCGGAGACCTTCCAGGATCCCTCACCTTCTTTGCAGCTTGCTTGGCTAAGGCCCTGTGTTATCCCTTCCTATGTGTTTGAACTTGAACCCTTTCCCAAATTCGCACTGTGCAACCGGCACATGTTTCCTTATTTACCCCAAGTCAACAGAACTGGCCCTACTTTTGAGTGCTCTTATCCTGGAGGTGTCTTAGCTGGTGCAGAAGGTGGCAGAAGGTCTCTCGCAGAAAGATGAGGAAGAAATTCACTTGGTTCGCATTTTACTGACCTATTTTCGAATCGATATACAAAGCGGAACTCCGTTATCCTTAGGAATTTGTACGTCTCCGAATTTTGCAATGGAATTCTCCCATTTCAAATTACACAGACGAAAATGCTTATAACCAGGGGAAACTGCATACAAAATGTGCCAAACAGAAAAAAATAACATTAAAAATGTCTTGCCTTAGGAAATGTGCTTGCAAACATGTATATATCAGAAAATTAAAAATGCATGCATTGAGAAATGCAAGGAGATTTAGGGCGCATTTTAATTATGTAATTACTGTAATTTCTTATGGTGAACCACTCTGGGATATATTTGCACGAAGGGTAGGATACAAATACCTAAACAAATACCTAGACATGTCTACTCAGAAGTAGGTATTATTGCATTCAATGGGGTGTACACCCAGTTAAGTGGGTCTAGGATTGCACCCTAAATAGCTTCTGTAATCCACCCAAAGAACGTTTGTTATTGGCCTAATTAATTAACAATATAATAGATATTATATGCATGAAATGCATAATGAAATAATATGTAGAGCAGGTCAGCCTTCCTCAACCTAGTGCCCTTCAGATCTTTTGGCCTACATCTCCCATCATTCCTGACCATTGGCAATGCTATCTGGGCCTGATTGGAACAGTGGGCCAAAATATCTGGACTTCAGTGGCTGGAGGTTGCAGCTAGCCATCACAAAGAGTTGCCAATGATAGGCCTTTCCTTCTCTTCCTCTACCAATTTGTCTAATTCCCCTTGGAAGCCGTCTAAGCCAATTTCCATTCCAGGGCGGACGTCAAGGGTAGGCATGGCTGGGCAGCTGCTCAGGGCGCACACCTCAGCAGGGGGGGGCTGCCTAGAGCCCCCTGGTGTTGCTCCTCCTGTTTGTCCACCTGCCTCTCCCTCCGGCCCAGACAAAGGTAGTGATGGTGAGAAGCCGGAGCGGGAGATGTCATGGCCTCCTTGCTGGCTCTCTGACGGTCAAGCCAGTTATGATGAGAGGATCAAGAGCAGACAGTGAGAATGGCATGAGAGTATCAGAACCAGAGGATTAAAATAAAAGATGATGCCGACCTCGTCCTTCTCCGCGAGCCCCTGCCAAAGGAACTGAGACAGGTGGCTACCAGGAGGAGGGCCTTCTCCGCTGTGGCACCCCGGCTGTTGTGGAATGAGCTCCCCAGAGAGGTCCGCCTGGCACCTACATTATACTCCTTTAGACACCAGGTGAAGACCTTCTTCTTCTCACAGTATTCTCACAGTTCTTCAGTTTGATTTTGAACCTTGCTGTTTAAATTTGTATTTTAAATCCATATCGATTTCTGCACTGCTGCTCAGTTTTTATCCTGGTTGTGCTTTCAGGCTGTATTTCAAATTACGTTTTTATACTGTCGTTGTTTTGTATTTTGAATGGTTTTTATGGTTTGAATTGTTGTAAACCACCCAGAGAGCTTCGGCTACTGGGCTGTATAGAAATGCAGGCAGTAAATGAATAAATAGCACACTGGATTCAACCAAGGTTAACAACATTCTCTTTCCAGAGCTTCTCAGCCAGTTATTTCTGAGAAATTCACACGCTCACCCGTTTGCAGCATCTGGGAGTATTGGGAAGTAAATTCCCTCTGGACGCAGCTCTTCCATTCTTAAAGACCCTGGCTAACATCTGCTGCTGTTAGAGAATGTGTTGTGAATTTACCGAATGTACCTTTTACAAGACCCCAACAACTGGAAAGGGTCATGGCTCAGTGGTAGAGCAACTCCTGGAGATCCGCTGCTGGCAGTCAAGAGTCAACAATACTGAGTGAGATTGACCACGGGTCTGACCTAGTACAAGGAAGCAGCTTTGGACATCCGAACTCCCTTCCTGATTTAACCTCGTCCAGATGTCTCTGAGTTCACAAGAGCTCTGTTATTGCCTTACAAGTTACAACCAGCTGCTTGCGCTCAAGAGGATATACAGCAGCGGTGGGGGACCTCTGCCCCTTCCGATGTTGTCGGACGTTAACTTCTATCAGTCCTCGCCATTAGCTATACTGGCTAGGGCCAACGGGAAATGTAGGCCAAAACAGGGGAGGCTGGTGGCTCCAAGGTGCAGTGGGGTGGTGAATCCGCTCCGGATTTCAGTCAGAACCAGTTAGAACTCTAGAGCTTGATGCGCTTTTGCCTCAGAGTTTAAAAAACGCGGAAGCAAACCAGGTGGGGGGATTAGGTGTGATGGAGGTCTTTATCCCTTGGGGCAGCGGGTTGATGATCGACCAGTCAGGAATGACTAGAGACATTAAAAAGATTGGAGAGGGGGGTTACAATTGAGGGGCACGACGTTCATCACGTCCACAAAGGAACAATTCACTCCTTCCAACAGCCCAGGCAGGTAGACAGAAGATGTGTGAATGGAAGAGAGAGCCAGAGGAAACTCCATCCTGCAATGTTAGAGATGCGACAGGCGTGAAGCACAGGGAGAGAGATGGCTAAGCTGGCTGGGAATGATGGGAGTTGTGGTCCAATACATCTGGGGGTACCAGGCTGAGGAAGCCAGTTCTAGTTCTTGAGGACTATAGGTTAAAACAAAACAAAAACGGGGACTAGAGACAGATGCTGTTGCTGTTGCTGTTCTTATGTAGGCAGGCAATAATGCCCAGCCGGTCTTCTCAACCTTTTTGGCTTTGGAGACTCTGGAGAACTTCTGGCAGTCAAAAGTAGATAAAAAGTCTAACCTGGCATAAAGGTAAGGTGACAAGACTCCTGTATCTTTAGCAGTTATGTAGTGTGAATAATCCACAGTAGAAAAGGGAATTTCAGCAGGTGTTATTTGCATGCATGCAGCACCTGGTGAAATTCCCTCTTTATCACAACAGTTAAAGCTGCAGGAGCCCTGCCCTCTTTTGTATCTGAATTGGACTCAAAGAGAGCTTATCAATTGTACCTTCTCAAACTGCGGGGAGGTAATGAGCGGGATACCGCAGGACTCAGTCCTGGGCCCAGTGCTCTTCAACATTTTAATGAATGATTTGGATGAGGAAGTGCAGGGAATTTTGTTGCTGTTCTAACACATCAGGAATGTAGCTGCCATTGTAAAGTATGGATTGTTGCCTGGAGGTGAAGAGTGATGGTAGTTGTGTGCTTCACAACTACAGTAATACATGTGGCTGGTTAAAGGGCCCCCCACATATGGGAATTTCAGCAAGGTTCATTGATATGCAAGCAAGCAGCCCCTAGTGAAATTTCCTCTTCATTACAACTGTTAAAGCTGCAGGAACCCTGCTCTGTTGACCAAATACAAAAGAGGAGGACTCCTGTAGCTTTAACAGTTGTGAGGAAGAGGGAATTTCACCTGGTTCTTCATACATACAAATGACACCTGCTGAAATTCCCTCTTCTATGTAACCCTTAAAGATACAAGAGCCCTGTCCTCCTTTTCATAGGGTCACCCTAGTCCCGGAAGGGCAAAAGGGATTTACAGAGCCAGCCAGGAACGCGAGAAATGCGCCAAGCCCCAAAGGCATGGGGTATTCTTTCTTGGGCCAGATCTACCCCAAGCAGGATATAGCATTATGAAACTGATAAAAAAAAAGCAGTATATAAGGGCAGGGTCTAACTCTACTGCTTTATGGCGGTATCGAAGTGCACTGATAACTGTTGAGGCCCATGACGCATTCCATATACTGCATTCATACCACTTTCATAGTGTTATATCTTGCTTGGTGTAGATGTATCACGGCCCCAAAAGTTACCAGTGCACTTCAATACCGCTATAAAGCAACAGTGTAGATCAGATCCAGCCTTGGACAATGATTCGTTTGGGAAAAGCAGAGGGCGTGGTCAGGGGGATTCCAGTAACAGCAAGGCAGGTAGGTGTGAAACGTGCGAAGGATGCAACCTGGCTGGGGAATGCTGGGAGTTGTAGGACTTTTCTCCCTCTTAGGTGTTCGTCACACGCGGGGGTTCGATGCACACCCGCCGCGACTTTGATCCACTTTTCCAGCGTCGGACTCGCATGACGTGGTCCCCGTCCTGCTGTTCTCTCAGCCTGAGCATGGGATCGCACTGTAAGACACGCATTGCGCCAGACTCATGTCCCTCTTCCATATCAGATCGAGGCATGTTGCAGGGACGTATCCACAGTTGATGAATGCAAGCTGTCATTGAACTAGTACCACCAAAAACAAAATGAAGAAAAGGCGAAGGCGCAACCAGCCAATGACCTCGACAGACTCAACCGGCAATATAAAAATTGGTCGTTTATTGCAGCAGATGATGACAATAAATATAAAGTGCAAAAGACATTTTCAAATCAATGTCTCAATGTCAGTCAAGAAAGAGGTTCTCCTAATAGCACAAATGTACAAACCATATATTGCTTTGGGGGAGGGAATCCGGGAGAAGGATGACAGCCGGCCCAATCCACACCTCGGAAGTTGCGCTGCGCGAGCCTAGTTGAAGAATGGGAGGCGCACAGGATGACTGACCGGTGGGATTGCACCCTCCGCGATCTCAGACAACACCCTGGGGAAGGAAATGGGAAGGGGGTGTCTTTGGCGGTGGTGGGTGTTGCCCGTTCTCAGTGCATTGAGAAGAGATCCCTCCCTGCCCTCCAGGAAGGCAGGACCCTTGCCCAAGTTGTGCTACTCGAGGAGGAAGGGCTTTAGAATCGGCAGCAAACTCTCTTGGGTCTCCATTTCGGGATGGCGTAGCCAACCCTCACTCTAGCAATCACAAGACTCCCATTTTCACAGCATTTATGATTGAACCGTTTCATCAGCTACAGGTGATGCTTTTGGGTCACTGGCTGACCTGCGTGAGGCTGGAGACCGGAGACCGTAACTCTGGAACCACTCGGACGCAAGGACTCCGTCTGTAACCCAGCCTTCCCTCCACCTGGCACCCTCTGGATGTCGGATTGCAGCTCCCAGCATTCCCAGCCAATAGCCATGCTGGCTGGGAATGCAAGGAGTTGCAATCCAACACATCCGGAGGGCACCAGGTGTGTGTGTGTGTGGTGGGGGAAGGCTGGTGCAATCTCACTTTTCTTTTAGCCACTGTTACTTGAGGCTGGTCAGGGGAAAGATGGTTAACCAGCCGAGCAGTGACTTGTTCGGGCCCAATTTCTTCCCTCCCTCACATCGCTGCAGGCTTTGTCACTTCAGTGGCAGGGCTTCCGTTTTCATAGCAAAAAGTGGCAGGGGTGGGGAATAAATTAAGACGGGGAAATTGGGCCATCAAGCCCTGCAAATGACTGGCTGCAAAGGGAGGGAATTGGCAAACCTTAGCAAAGTCTCTCTCCCCCTCTCGCCTCCATTCTAGAGGCATTTGCACGCCAGAGGGAAAATTGGGCCAGGTGGTACAGAGGAGAGTCATCTTCAATCTTGTCCGACCTGGGACCTAGCTGTAGCCCCCTCCCCCCCCCCCCCATGCCTCTAGGGACCCATTTCGGATTGCTTTACAGTATATTGGTAGCGCAGCCTCTGCAAACGTCTTTTGGTGAAGCTGCAACGCAGTGGTGGGGCCCACTGGACCAGCTGGAGACCAAGGATTGACTGGACCAAGACTGGGGCTTAGCCTAGCTTGCCTACCTCGCAACGACATGGTGGGGTTAAATGAGGGGGAAATTTGCATGCCATCCTCAGCAGCTTGGAAGACGGATGAGATACAAAGGCGATAGGTATGAAACAATGCTGGCCTGTTCACATCTTATACTTCACTTTGTGGTCAGAACGGAATAAGTCACTGCTCACCCCAATGGACCATATTACAAAAATTGGTTACTGCTACCCACCCTGTGGCTTCAACCTCCCCACAAACCCTACATCCGCCTTCTTCAATCTAGATGCTTTGGATTACAACTCCCAGCATCCTTAACCGCTGGCCATGCTGGGAGCTGAAGTCTAAAACATCCAGAGGGTGTGAAGCTGGGCGAAGGCTGCACTACAGGGCTTTCAGGAAGGTGGAGCCCAGGTTTCACGGATGCAGTAATATGATGACGCCGCCGGAGAGAAGCTTTGGGAGAGGGAAAGGGAAGGATTTGACCCCTGGCACAACGCACCAAAAAGCACCGGCCCGGGATCGCATTGGACCAGGTGAAAAGGAAGACATCATTTGGAATTCCTTACAGCTGGAATCGGGAGATCCGGACTTAAAATGATGCACACCAAAGGGGTCGGTCGGCGCCCCCCACGCACTGCTGAACTCGCCCCGTTTTCCTTCATTTCCAGCTTATTCCTTTCACGTGGGCGGGAAGGAGACGAGCCGCCAGGGCAGGGCAATTTCACAGGGCAAGAAGTCCGGCCCGGCCGCAGGGGGCGTCCCTCTCCGCGTGGGGATCCTCTGCCGCCATTTTGTGCAATCGAAAGACAAAACGCGTGATCTTGTCCCGGGTTACAGCAACCCCCTCGCGGCCGTCAACAGGAGCACCGGAAGTCTTTTGTCCTCGGAGGAAAGGTCTCTCCCCCGCCCTCCACCCCCCTCCTAATGGCACAGCACCTCCGTCTCAAACTGCAGGAGCTGCCCCATGAAGCCGAAATTGGGCGAGATGACTCCGCGGCGCTGCTTGACGAAGTCAAAGGCCTCTTCCAGCCGGACCCGACGGCTCTGGATCAAGTAGGCAAGGCAGATGGTGGCCGAGCGGGAGATGCCGGCCTGGCAGTGGACCAGGACCCGCCCTCCGCTGCTCTTCACAGAGTCTGCAGGGGGAACAAGAGAGAGCAGCGACGTCAGAGGAAGTCCTGGAGGCGCCCGACGCCGGGAACAATCACACCCAGGAAAACACGCGCCCAGAACAAGGGGGCTATTTCTGTCGCCTGTGAAGTTGTGGGATGTGTTGGAGACTGGTGGCCCTGTTGTCAGTGGGCGGTGAAGCCGCCCCGGGTTTTAGTCAGAACTCCGCTTCTCACTTCGGAGAGCTCCTTTAGAGTTCTGACTGGTTCTGACTGAAACCCAGAGTGGATTCATCACCCCACTGACAACAGAGCTGGGGTTGTCTTGGAAAACGGTCCGGAAACTTCAGCTGGTACAAAACAGAGCAGCCAGACTTTTCATGGGGCCTGGCCAATGAGACCACAAGATGCCAGTCCTTTTCCAGCTTCACTGGCTGCCGGTCCAGGTCCGGGCCCGAATCAGAGTGCTGGTATTAACATTCAAAGCCCTAAACAGCTTGGGGCCAGGTTATCTGAAGGAACACCTGTTCCCATATATACCTGCCTGGACCCTAAGATCAACCTCAGGGGTCCTTCTCCGTGAGCCCCTGCCAAAGGAAGTGAGGCAGGTGGCTACCAGGAGGAGGGCCTTCTCTGCTGTGGCACCCTGGCTGTGAAATGAGCTCCCTAGAGAGGTTCACCTGGCACCTACATTATATTCCATTAGATGCCAGGTGAAGACCTTTTTATTTTCACAAGTGTTTTAACAGTTCTTCAGTTTGATTTTTAACCTTGCTATTTAATTTTGCATTTTAAATCCCTATTAATTTCTGCACAGCTGCTCGGTTTTATCCTGGTTGTGATTTATATTGTACTTTTATATTGTGACTTTATATTGTGGTTATACCTTGAATTGTACTTGGTGGTTTTAATTTTTGTGAACGGCCCAGAGAGCTTCAGTTATTGGGCAGTACAGAGATTCAATCAATCAATTGGCTGGGGGATATATGGGTTGTATGATCTTTTTGTAGTCCTGAATGAGCGCTTGGGAGGATGGTGAAGACAGGAAGGGAGCGCCCTGTATTCCAAGGAATAGCTTCCCAAGCAACAACTGCCTTGACAAATCAGGCTAAGGATCCATCACATGTCGTCTCAGGAAGCTCACTAGCAGAGGGCAATTCCTCCGGCTGACCTCCAGAAACTGGCAGTTAGGGGTATCCTGCCTTTTTGCATGGAGGCTCCATTTTTAGCTGTTGTGGCCATTGGAAGACACATGCTCCGTAAATCTGTATAAACGCTTTACGTCTAGCGAGGTGGTGGTGGTGTCCCCCAGTGGCCATGAACCAGAGGCAGTGAAAATGCCGGTGTGGATGCAATACTTGGAATTGTGAGTGACACGGCTTTGGGTCCTTTTAAAGTTCAAAACCACAGCCAACGAGAAAGTCAAGTGTGATGTCTCAGCCATGACACACTCACTCTGACCCAACAAGCCACATTAATGGAAGCAGGGGTTCACGGTGCACTGAAAACCCTTTAGTATCTCCAACTCCCTGTCACTAATGGAAGAGATGACCCAGGGGTGGGGCAGAAAGCAGATCTCCAAAAGTTTTGGACTTCAACTACCAGCCTTCCTGACCATTGGCTATGCTGGCAGATCCTTCTGGGAGTTGGAAGTCCCAAACATCTTGAGATCTTGCTTCTGCTCACCACTGGGATAACTTAACTCTAGGTCACATGGGGTAGATATGGAAGGCCGTTCTACCACATGTCATCGGATGTGTGGCAAAATCCTTCCTACCACTCGGTGGGAGGATACAGACCAATGAACTCCCTCGAGGCACTTTGGTTGTCTGCCTGTGCTCAGCGAGTCGTGCGGAACCAAGAGTTCTCTACGCCAAGACGTAAGTGCGACCGCCCAACCACACTTACCGATGAAGTTAATGGCTTCCTGGAACCACACGCTGATCTCAGCCATATGGTTGTCCTCCACCGGGATGCTCTTGTACAGGAATTGCCCCTCAAAGTAGTTGGGGCAGCTAGAAGACACGTTGAGAACAGCAGTGATTCCCAGGGACTCCAGGACCTCCCGGTTGGAGGAATGGTGGCAGCTGCCCAGGTAGAGGAAGGGCAGGATCTCCACCGGCCCACCCTGCGGAAGGACAACAGGAGAGGAGTGCATTCGTCAGTCTTTGCACCAAAGCAATGGGGGGAAGCAGAGATTTCATTCATATCGCACATCTGGAGGTGAGCACCAGGCTCAAGGGGCAGGACCGTTTACACTTTTGCTTAGGCTGACCCTATGAAAAGGAGGACAGGGCTCATGTAACTTTAACAGTTGTATAGAAAAGGGAATTTCAACCAGTGTCATTTGTATGCAATTGGTTTCTGGTGAAATTCCCTCTTCATCACAACAGTTAAAGTTGCAGGGGCCCTGCCTTCTGTTGGATATGGTCACTCTAGTATAGTGCCTGCAACTTTAACAGTTGTGATGAAGAGGGAATTTCACCAGGAACTAATTGCATACAATTGGCACTGGCTGAAATTCCCTTTTCTCTACAACTGTTAAAGTTACATGAGCCCTTTCTTCCTTTTCATATGGTCAGCCTACCTTTGCTCCTCTGCCCATCTTCTCGTAAAGATTGAATCAGGGCAGGTTACTTTTATTTGCTTTTGTTAGATTCCTCAGCACAGAAAGAAGGGGGATAAGACTCTCCAGGTAATGCAATCTGACTTTTACTAAAAGGCCAGACCAACTGATGATAGTCCACATTTACACAGCCTAGCAATACTGCTAAGTGATCTTAGGTTGGGATGCTCAGCACTACTAAACTAAATCCATGTAGCATGCAACACAACCCTGTGCATGTTTACTCAGAAATAATTCACGCTGTGTTCAATTTGGCATATTTCTAGGCAGGCAGGTTTAGGATTGCAAAATCAATGAATTATCTAATGCATGCATGGCAAGGATGAAGATTTCAAATGACAGAAGGCCTAATTATGTGAACCCCGTGCTGTTGCTGAATACGAGAACAGCAAAGACCAACTCTCTCCTCAACCACAGACTCTAGATGGCTTTCAATAAGTCATACTCAGTTAGCCTCAGTTTTCCATTCTACAAAATGGGGATAATGAACCTCAGAATATTGTAAGGATGACAGAAAGGTAAATGTGGGCTGAAATCAATCCAAGATTTAGTGGATTGATGGGTGGGAGCTGTGAATTAAGGACAATTTTGCTTTAATCAAAACTAATTTTGTTGTCATATTACCACAATAGGGAGTGAAAGAGAAAAGGTGAAATATGGTCTCCTAACAAAACTTTTATTTATTAAATTGTTTGCTCTCATACTTCCTTGGGCATCTCCAACACACACCTATGAAGTTTTGGCAATCTGCAATTTTTAAAATCCAAGTTGACAGTCCTGGGTTGTTACCTGCTCCAAGCCTCAAGGACAGGGCGGATATATTCAGCTAAATAAATAGATGCTTATGACAAAATTGTGTTTTGTCATACGAGCAGTAATTCCGTGGGATTGCTCATGTAGTGAAGTCTAGACAGCTCAATTAAAGAGCCCAGAATATTAATTTATTTAAGTATCTGTTTGGGGAATTACCGGCGAGTCAATTGGTCTTTCAGTGTCTTGCTGATTTCATCCCGAAATTTATGATAAAGACAGGAGACATGAATCCTACCTGGTCGTACAAAGGAGTCATGTTATCTTCAGGACTTCTCAGAGCTGGGGAAGGCGTTGATGTCAGAGGTGTCGGCGTCATAGAACACAATTCTGGGAAATTGGCTTGGAAATTTTCAAAGCCACCTGGAAGACAAACATTAGAAGGTCTTTTAGTACATTTCAGCTGAGGATTTTATTTATTTATTTATTTATTTGTTGTATTTATATACCGCCCCATAGCCAAAGCTCTCTGGGCGGTTTTACAAATAAAAAACATTGAACATTTAAAAAACCATTATACAAAATTTAAAACCATAAGGAACATAAAAACAGGTTATAAATACAATATCCATGACTGTTATAAAGCAGCCTCCTCCAAGGGTATTGTCTGCAGTACATCTGACAGCTGGTTATAGTAAGAACACATTTGTTTGAGTCTTTCCACCAGAACCCAAGAAGAGTACTGCTGGATAGACCACAGGCTTATCTAGTCAGGCAAAGAGCACTTTATTCAAGAAGGCCTTTGGCCTGTCAGTGTATCTGTGGGCTTTGGTGCTGTTTTGATTTGAATTCTGGAATTCTTGTCCTTTTATCGTATTATAACCGATAGTTTTAATCCATCTTAATTGTGCCTCAAAATACTAGAACCCAGGGACATCCCATGAAGCAGATTGGTGGGAGATTCAGGACAAATAAAAGGACACAGCACAAAATTAAACTCTGGAATTCACTACCACAAGATGCAGTGATGGCCACCAATTTGGATGGCTTTAAAAGGGGGTTGGATAAATTCCTGGAGGAGAAAGCTATCAATGGCTACTAGCTCTGATGGCTATATGCCACCTTCAGTATCTGAGGCAGTAAGCCTGTGTGCACCAGTTGCTGGGGAACATGGGCGGAAGGGTGCTGTTGCACCGTGTCCTGCTTGTGGGTCCCTGGCCGACAGCTGGTTGGCCACTGTGTGAACAGAGTGCTGGACTAGGTGGACCTTCAGTCTGATCCAACAGGGCTCTTCTGCTGTAAGCCGCCTTGAGTGCCATTTTTTGGTAGAAAGACAGGGTAAAATTAAATCTATAGATAAATGGCCCAGCATCCTGTTCCCACAGTGGCCAACCAGTTGCCTCAAGGGGAAGCCAACAAGCAGAACACCCGTACAATATCACCCTCCTGGTCATATTCCTCAAACATTTTTAGAGTTATATTGCCTCTGATACTGAGGAAAATATATAGCCATCATGACTAGTACCCACTATCCGCTAAAGCAGTGGTCAATCTTTCCCTCCTTAAAATGCACTTTTCTGAGCAAGGACTTGTTTGCAACGAAATCGGTACTACAGTTACGCTAATGCTATCGATAACTGTAATATAATATTACCAATTTTGTTGTGTGCGGAATGGAACAAGTTTTTAAGGCTAGCACATTTTTGGGAGTAGTAATAAACTCCCTATTTGGGTGTGCTGTGAGGCTGTGAATGAAATATTGGAGGCACACACATTTATAAAAATGCAAGCATATTCACATCAACATTTGACACTTATGCTTTACTGTTGAAGGAGCCCCTGAAGGAACCCAATGAAAGAAAGGGATTTGACCACCTCCACCAGCAGCTTGATCACAAATCCAATTCGGTGACCATTAGAACATCCAGAAGTGGCTCCAAGGAAAATGAGTATTAAAAGAGATAGCTTGGATAAGTCCGTCTGAGATGGGGCAGCTGTCATGTGGCTGCCTGTTCAGGCCTCATAACTGCCCTCCCTTCGCTCAAATTCAATTACAATTTACTAAAACTGATTTTTTTTCAATCCTCCCAATGCTGTAGTTTCAAAGGTGGGTGGTTTTTTTTAATGATCTAGGTAGAAATATGTTGTGTTGGCAAGAAGTATTAATTTCCCACCCCACCCCACCCCAAAGTATACGTTAATGAAAAATGTGAGGAGGGAAGGAAACACTCAAACCATAGACTAAAATTTGAAGTGTCACCTTTCCACTCTATGATGTATGATCACTAGGCAAATATTGTAGCTGGACAGTAGGGTTTTCATATATAAGAGAAGGCGGCTGTGGCTAAGATCAGCTCTGTGTGTGTGTGTGTGTGTGTGTGTGAGAGAGAGAGAGAGAGAGAGAGAGAGATGCAATGGGAATGCAATCTCTGTGGCCGAAATGGGCAAAATATGCAGCCATGCACAAGGCATGGCTGTGCCATGCTATAGCAATGCAGCCTCTTGTGGGGTGGGTGAACAGGGCCACCCCCCACTCCAAGGATATTCAAGAAGCCCCTTCAAAATTACGTTAGTTACTTTATCATTGAGTGGAACCAAATCATTATTCGGGGGAGGGAGCATTATTCGGGAAGGGGGACTAGCCCCTTTCCTCCCCCCCCCCCCGGACTACGGCCTGCGCACTTCTCTTCCTTCAACCCGCCGCCACCACCACCCCCGATCACCTTCCCCACGGGCCTTGGATTGAACCCCTTCGCCCGCAGCCTCCACTCAGGTGGCCGCAGCACTCCTTGCCTAGCCGATGGTATGCTCCTCGGGGCAGAAACTCGGCGGGCACGGAAGCATCTTGGGGGGGGGGGAGAGAAGTATGCGTCCTCAACGACCACGTCCGGAGAGAGAGGGAGAGGGAGAGGCCCGGGGGGGCGCGTTTACCTTTGAGCAGGTAGACGTGCGAGGTGCCGGCTCGCTCCTCCAGCAGCAGGGCGTTGAGGAGCAGCCGGGCCAGGCTGTCGGGCCGCAGCGCCGCCACCGAGCCGCTGGCCTCGTCGAGCACCACCAGGCGGCCGAGCTCGCCCTTGCGCAGCCGGGCGAGCAGCGCCCGGTCGGGCAGCAGCCACTCCAGGCTGACGGCGCTGCGGCCGCGCGAGCGTCGCCGGAGCAGCCCGTTCCAGCGCACGGGGCGCGAGTCCAGCAGGTGCGCCTGGCAGTAGGCGAGGAAGGGCCGGCAGTCCAGCACCAGCGTGCGCCCGCTCTCCTGCGGCTCCCGCAGCAGCGTGGCCAGGTTGGGGCCCTCCAGGAGCACCACCTCTTCGATCACCATCCTGGGCGGCGGTCTAGGGGCGAAAGGCGAGCGCGCAAAAGCGGCCTCGGCGGCTGGGCGGCGTTGGGGAGCTTTGGCGCGACGGCGGTGCCCGGGGACCCTCTCCAAACGCTGCGCTCGGCGCGCTCTTGCTCGCCAAACTTGGCCAGCGGGCCAGGCGCGGGCGCTTAAGTACGCCGCCCGGCTCCGCCCCGGAGTGCCGTATATGGGGACGCGCGTCAGCCAGGAACTCCCGGGCTCCGACTCGGCCCACTCACGTGCGGCCAGAGGAGGCGCGTCGCGGTCCCCGAAGCGCCGGGAAGCCGGAGCCGGGAGCCGCCAGCGCCCGGCTGGGTGGGAATGTTGACAGTAGTGTCTCGGCTCGCCGGCTGCCCACGCCTCGGCGCGCGTGTCTGGGGCCGGTCGTGTGTCTGTCTGGCTTCTGGATTGTTTGTTTCTGGTTTGTTTGTTTGTTTGTTTGTTTTTTAGGGGGCGGGGGCGGGTCGGGGAACTCCGGCTCTGCTCGCCACTGAGTGCGTATGGATTCATTCATAAGTTGCATTTCTATTCCGCCCGATGCGCCGAAGCGCTTTGGGTGGTTCATAGCGATGATCAACTTGTAATTATTCTTCTTCTATTCTTCTTCTTCTTCTTTCTTCTTCTTCTTCTTCTTCTTCTTCTTCTTCTTCTTCTTCTTCTTCTTCTTCATTGCATTTATATATCGCCCCATAGCCGAAGCTCCCTGAGCGTTTTGCAAACATTCAAAATGTGAATGTTTGCCCGCTTCTCCTTTCCGGATCGAGGCGGGGAACAACCTCATGCACACAATATAAAATACATAAAACTGATTAAAAGCATATAAAAATTAATACGTCATTAAAATCAACCAAGGCTTGTAAAGAGATTCTAAATATAAGATCCATTTAAAACAACTATTCTGGGTCGAACAACGACAACAAAACAAAACAAAAAACCTCAATGTACGCTGTTAAATGCCGGGGAGAAGAGGAAAGTCTTGACCTGGCGCCAAAAAGATAACAACGTTGGTGCCAGGCGAACCTCCTCGGGGAGATCAGTCCACAGTTGGGGGCCACCACTGAAAGGGCCCTCTCCCTTGTTGCCGTCCTCCGAGCTTCCCTCGGAGTAGGCACCCAGAGGAGGGCCTTAGATGTTGAGCGTAGTGTACGGGTAGGTTCATTTAAAAGTTTAAAAGTGCGGTATAAAAAGTACAAACCAAAATAAAGCCTAGCAGCAATGCGGAGATTTAAAATACTATAAGAGATTTTAAACCACAAAGCTAAAAGACTCAAATGCCTGGGAAAATAAGGTCTTCACCTGGCACCTAAAAGAGTATAATGTAGGTGCCAGGCGAACCTCTCTAGGGAGCTCATTACACAGCCATGGTGCCACAGCAGAAAAGGCCCTCCTCCTGGTAGCCACCTGTCTCACATCTTTTGGCAGGGGCTCCCAAGGACTGCTGAAGATGATTTTAGGGTTGTGGCAGGTATATATGGGAGATGATCCTTCAAATAACCTGTTTGTATTACTCCTAGTTAGAAAGCGTCCAGTGGCCGATTGGTCTGTGCCACACAAAGGCAGGGCCTTCTAGCAGGCCACTCTCAGCTCCCAAACAAGCATGGGTCAAGTAATACAACTGTGATGCACTGAGGCCTTCTGTCGTAGCCACCCTAGGGAAAGGGGATTTGTCTGCTTGTTCAGCTGGATGTTTCCTGCAAAATGTTAACACTAGGATGGAAAAATCGACCAAGGTTTGCATCCCGACTTAATCAGAGTAGTTCCATTGAAAATTATGACAAACTCAAGTCCCATGATGTTCAGCTGGTCTATTCTAAATATAACCAACTCTAGATCCCACTGGAAAATAAGACAACTTTGCATTTTGCAAAGTTTTCTCTTTGCGTATAATCTTACCGGGATGTTATTTTATGGAATAAAAACGCCATGTCCGAATTGGTTCTCTGCCATGTTTTGTTGGTGTGGGCAGGAGCGGGGGAGCCTACATCTCCCATGGTTCCTCCCCATTGGCTATGCTGGCCAGGGCTGGTGGGAACTGTAGGGCAAAACATCTGGAGGTCCACAAGCTGCCCACACGTGGCCTCCTAGCTCAAGAAAGAACTCAAAGAGAAAAAACTCAATAAGAAGACTGCTGTTCAGTCTGTGTGTTGTGTGTGCAGGATGGTGTTTTCGGATGGAGTCTAGAGAGAGGGCTTTTTCAGTGGTGGCCCCTGATTATGGAATGAGGCCCACCTGGTGCCAATACTGTCATTTTTTCAGCACCCAGTCAACATTGTCTTCTACTCCAGGCATTTAACGGCATGTGATGGGGCATTTATGCCAGCTGTCTGAAGAGGTGTAGTGTTTTGTTGAAATTGTTTTAGGCTGTTTAAATTGTTTTTGAATGTTGTATATTTAATTTTTTATGGTGTATTTTATTTTATGAGTTATTGTGAAGTGTCCAGAAACTTTTGGCTATTGAGTGGTATAGAAATGAATAAATAATTTTAGGACATGCTGGCTGTTATGTTAGAATCCAACCTATCTGGAGGGCACCTGCTGTAATTTTTGTAATTCCTGCATTAGCATCCATGATCAACTTTAACACCTTGTTCCTGATAGAGATTTGGTCCAAATTTCAAAAATGGGGTGGGGGATTAAGAGGAGCATTTCTTTCCCTTCATTCCCCGCCCCCCAGTGGTCTCAGACCTCCATCACACCTAATCCCCCCTCCTGGTTTGCTTCCACGTTTTTTTACCTCTGAGGCAAAAGCGCGACCAGCTTATGATCCCTTTCACCTGAAGAGCTGCTCTTCCGCTCCGCTCCGCTCCCCCCTCCCCTTCTCTTTCTCCTTCCAGTCAGGCCCTGGCAGATGAGCACTTCAACCAGACCGCCTTTCTCCCCGGCAAAAATGGAACAACCCTTTAGTCTGGCTCTTTGGGGGCATCGAGGGAGTATGATCCTGTCTCTGCAGAGATTCAGGCATTGTATGATTTTAAAAAATGCTTTAGAGCCTGGGATGCAAGGTTTGGGTTTTCTATTGAGGCTTGGAGCCGGCTGTTGGGAGAGATCGCCTTTCCCTGCCAGGACCTGATGCAATCCATTCAAGCCCCCAGTTCCTTTAAAACTACACAGAGGCTTAGGGCACCTTTAATGCATTTAGGGAAAACAACCCAGACTTTTAGCGTTCTAGGAAAGGCTGGGGAAGAGGCAGGGTGTCAGCAGGACAGGCACAGCATCACGTGAGTACCGTGCTGCAAATCCGCATATCAGGCATGGCAAGAGTGCACTAAATCGCTGGTGTGATGGAGCTGGGACTCAAGGCCAATCATCAAGGGTACATTAATCAATAATCCAGTGATGTATATGCCCGTGTGAACACGCTTTCTTGTTGCAAATTAACAGATTCCCAACGTGTCTTCTTCTTGTTGATTGGGCCAAGTTATTTGGAACAGAGATTACGTACGTGTGTGTGATGTCCATCAAATGTAGCTCCATTTCGTACCCCGCTATGTCAGTATTATCAGACCATTATGCCAGGAGGAGTTAAGGCATTATGGGTGTTTCCAGACAGAGGGGTCCTAATGCTAACCATCAGAAGGCATTGTGCAACTATTCTGTCTTTTTTTTTTTCTTAGTAGATTTTCCGTGGTAAGAACAATAAGTCTGGAAAACATGGGAGAATTATGAGTTGAAGACATCGACATCCCCCTTGTAAAATTTCATGAATGAGACGGCCATAGCACAATAAAGGCCTCATCTGGAAGCACCCTATGTCTCCTTCCCCACATATTCTGATCCCTTGCTTTTTTAGCACAGGTAACAAGCCAGCACATAAGTGCCATGGGGAGCAAGGATGAAGCATCTTATAGACACATCAACATAAGGGAGAACACAACACAACGGATCAGCCTTGCCTCCCACCAGCAGGCGGCGCTGCAGTCACTAAGTGGCTCAACGCTTCAAGGAGATGCCTTGCAAGGGAAGAAGTCACAAGTGGTGATGAATGTGATCTTAGATACTGGCTCACACATGTGTTCCTGGTGACTGTGTGACCCTACATTCCTTTGAATTCTTCCGATGCTACGATTCTCTCCAAGGCTGTTTCACACACACAAAGAAGGGCAAATGCTATTTTGGACTGCATTAGGGAGAGCATACTAAGCAACGCCAAGGAGGCCCTAGTATCATCCTGCTTGCCACTGGCTCAATTCCCACTACATCTGGCATTACTGGTCACCCTGTTTTGAGCAGGATATAAACTTGAGTAATTTCAGGAGATGGCAATCAAGGTGATAAATGGTTTGGAATGTATGGTATATGCACCTTCTGCCCTATCAACTTGCCCGCTCTTTGAGATCAGCCACAGAGGCCCTTCTCACTTTCCCACCTTTGAGGGCAGTAAGGTGGGCAGATACACAAGAGGGGGCCTTTTCCACATTGGCCCCACACCTCTGGAATAGGATGCCATTGGGGATCTGTTTGGCCCCGTCACTGCAAGCTTCTAAGGACACAGAGACCTATGCATGTTTGCCCACAACTCGCAACATTTCCCAGGCAGTTATGTTAGGGCCCTAAAGATTCGCTTGTTGTTTTGGCCTTCCCCTGATGGTGTTTCATTGAACCGTTCTGAGTTGTAGCTGTGATTGCGTTGTAGATTTTAGTACTGTCTACACCAGATGTCTTGTTGCTGGTGTTTGTTGATTTTATGATTTTTTGTTGCTTTGTCGTTGTATGGTGTGTGTTTTTTTTTACTATATGGGGTTTTATTCTTTTAAGTTGCCTTGGGTGGGCGCCTGCCCAGAAAAGCAGCCTAGAAATATTGTACATTAAATGAAAAATTAAATATATGAAGGATAGCTAAAGGCACTGTTTATAAAGATGAGGAGACATGAAGATTAGGAGAAGAACAGGATGTAGCAGGTTTTAGCTATCTAAAAGAGACTGTGAAAAAGGAGCAATGGTTTCTCTTGTTTTAAATTTTTTAACTTTGTCATGCTTGTATTTGTATTGTGTTCCCCGCCTCGATCCGTAGGGAGAGGCGGGTTATAAATAAATATTATTATTATTATTATTATTATTATTATTACTAAATCCACAAGGAAAGAACAAGGAACAATGGATCCAAACTAAATCAAAACAGGATTTGTAAGACTAGTTATCAGTTGACATTTTACAATTTTGACCTCCATCACACCTAATCCCCCACCCTTGGTTTGCCTCCATGTTTTTTTTACCTCTGAGGCAAAAGTGCATCAAGCTTATGATCCCTTTTACTTGAACAGCTGCTCTTTTGCTCCTTCGCTTGTTTGCTCTTCCATTCCACTCCGCCCCACCCCTTTTCTTTCTCCTTCCATTCAGGTCCTGGCAGATGGAACGCTTCAACCAGACTGCCTTTCTCCCGGGCAAAAATGTCCCTGTCCTCCTTTCCAGATGGTCACCTTAGCCTGGACTCTGCCCACCCCTAGGGTGACCATACGGAAAGGAGGACAGGGCTCTTGCATCTTTAACAGCTGCATAGAAGAGGGAATTTCAGCAGGTGTCCTTTGTAGGCCTGCAGCAATTGTGAAATTCCCTCTTCATCGCTACAGTTAAAGCTGCAGGAGCTACACTAGAGTGACTGGAGGCAAAAGAGGGCAGGGCTCCTGCAGCTGTAATGGTTGTGAAGAAGAGGGAATTTCACCAGGTGCTGCCTGCATACAAACGGCACTTGCTGAAATTCTGTTTTCTGTGGAACTGTTAAAGAGACAGGAGCCCTGTCCTCCTTTTCATATGGTCACCCCACCCACCCACCCCTGATGTCAGGTTTGCAGTGACACACGAGAAAGCCTCAGCAAGGCCTTGGGGATAATCTGGTCAATATCATATTTTGAAATTGATTTGCTTCACTGAAATACTCTTTCGAATTGGGCTGGGGCCAGGGCCGGGGTCAAGGGTAGCCATTGCTGGGCACCTGCTAAAGGTCCACATTCCGGCAAAGGACCATGGACAAGACTTCCTGCTCTTCCTCTTTGCCTCTGCAGTCTTCTTGTTCATCTTCCTCTTGTTCCGGCCCAAATAACCGTAATGGTGAGGAGGAGGAGGAGGAGGAGCAGGAGATGCCAGGACCAGCTTGCTCATTGGCTGTCTGCCCTGCCGAGCAAGCAAGGGGAGCAGTGATGAGAAGGAGGAGGAGGGGCAAAGAGCCACAGGCCACAACGGTGATGGGAAAGGAGAGTCACCGAAGGAGGGGGCACGTTGAGATGTTTTGACCAAGGGCCCTCAAAAACCTGGAGCCAGTTCTGGCTAGGGAGTTTGAGCTTCCCCCATCAAGGGACTGCATACTAGAGATGGATGCAGTTGCGTGTATTTAGGATGCGTTTCAGCTGGAAATCAGGGCTGAAGGATGCGTTAAGCGAAAGCCTTCATGAGCACAGGTGGGTTCATAGGGCAGAGAAAGAAGTGACACCGTCAGGACGTTCTTGGAGAGAGAGAGCTCCAGGATCCCTAAAAGATTTTATTTGTTTTGCTTGTTACATTTCTGTTGCCGTCCAATGAGCCAAAGCTCTGTCTCCAAGGTTTCTAACAGGGCTTTGGTTCCTTCTGAAGATGTCCCCTTGAGTGGACTTTAGGTGGCCCTTTCTCCAGTTCCAATGTCCATGAGACAAGAAGTTGCCTTAAACTGCTACTGGTCTACCTAGCATAGTATTGTCTACACCAGGATACAAGGGGACCTTTCTCAGTCCAAGTCCAAATGCCGATCTGGAATGCTCTCAGGGGCTGCATTCCATCTGTGGTCGTGGCCAAAGGCAGAGCAGGAAGGGCCAGAATGTGATTCTTGCCAATTGTGAGCCTACTCAGAAGCAAGCAGGACTGAATCACTCAGCAGCACTTTCAAACAGCACCCTCCTAAATACCAAGCCTCTGCATTTCAGTTCAGAAGTAAGCTGGAGCAGCAGGTCTGCTCTGCATGCCTGCTAAGAAGTAATCGGGACAGGCCTCAGAAGTAAGCGGGGCTGAATTACTCAGCAGCCTCCTCCCTAGGCCCCACTTCCTCTCCCCCATCAGATAAAAGCTCTTATCTCCTCTCAGCAGTTGATCAGAGATAAGAATGTTTCCCCTACTGAATGCTGGGGGGAAAGCAAGCTGCTGGATGAAGAACTCTGGCGGGCCTTATCTGGCCCACCGACCAGAGGTTCCCCATGACTGGCAACAGCTCTTTAGAAGTTCAGGCGGATGTACATCCCAAACCAACCAGGAGATGCCGGAAATTGAACCCAGAACCATTTGCCCCTCCTACAGCAGAGAGCGGTGATTAAAGACAAACACACAAGGAGCCATCTTGTCCTTTCGGCTGAGGAGAAATTGGTAGCTTGGATGCAGAGTTGTAAATCACATGGGAAACTAAGGGCAATAAACGACACGTGTTACTGGTTTTACGAGACTCAGAAATATCCTACACATTAAGTACCATTTAGTAAGCAACCGCTGCCGAGAGAGAGAGACGAGAGAGAGAGAGAGAGAGAGAGAGAGAGAGTTCCACTGTAGCATTTACGATTCTGGAGACACAACTTGAAAGCACAGAATGGAGATACCTTGTTCATTTCCCTCAATCACTGTGAATATATGTATAGATAGGGTGACCATAAGGAAAGGAGGACTGGGCTCTTGTATCTTTAACAGTTGTATAGAAAAGGGAATTTCAGCAAGTGTCATTTGTACGCATGCGGCACCTGGTGAAATTCCCTCTTCATCACAACAGTGAAAGCTGCAGGAGCCCTGCCCTCTTTTGTGTCTGATCGTGCTAGGTAGGGCTCCTGCAGCTTTCACTGTTGTGATGAAGAGGGAATTTCAGCAGGTGCCGCATGCATGCAAATGACACTGGCTGAAATTCCCTTTTCAATACAACTGTTAAAGACACAGGAGCCCTGTCCTCCTTTCCACAGGGTCACTCTAAACAACAGCCATAGCTCTGAAGAAGAACAGCAACCCTCAACAGGCACAATCAGCTTGGGCCTGCTCTTGGCTCTCTTCACAGCAGCTGAGCAAAGAGGGGCCTCCGGGGTCAACAGCGGTTGCCCGGCACTCCTGCAGCAAACCACAGTGGGGACAGTCTGGGAAAGTCACTTTGCAGGCCACAGAACAACTTCAAACCACGGAGATTAAAGTTATTTATCCTCTAGAGAAGGCTTTCAGACTAATAATTTCCCCTCATTATGTCTGACATTTCCCATCTCTTGTTGAATGCTGGTGGTGAGTGAGTGAGCACGTACAAGCCCCTAGCAGGCTTTCGTTCCCTTTCACATGATGATGGCTACACCAGTTTCACAGCTTTTATTTCAGCAATTTCACTCTTGATTGAACCCAAGCCCTCCGCCTCCTATTTGGCGGGTGACCTCGACAGGATTTGGATTATTGGCACATGGATGGAGCAATTCGAGACTGTACGTGCATCCCAATCTTGCCATAATCATCACGCACAACAGGGTGCTGAGCATGGTTAGGGTCATCAGACTTTGGATGGGGGGGGTGTACATTGCCACATGCTTCACAAAATGGATATTCTCCTATTTTTATAAAGATAGTCAAGTTTTGGCTTTGCAAACTGCTGCTAAACAATGCACTGGACATAAAACATCATTTTTTAATCACTGTTATACCGGTTTGACTGTAATGGCTCATCCGTCATCACCCGACGCGAGCGGGAAAGCGGCCAGCCAACATCGGGGAGGACGGCTGCCATGGAGGAGGCTGCAGGCAAGGAGGGCAATTGGGGGGATGGAGGAAGCGGGGGAGCGGGAGGGAGAGCTGTTCACGGACCTGGAGCGGATCCAGATCCAAGGCGGCTCAGATCGGGCCCAATCCAACATGGGTTGGATCGGGCCCGATCCAGACCTCCCAGATCGGTATCCAGACCGGATCGGGGGGGTCCAAGCACAGCCCTAGTTAAAATGCCTCTCATGAAACTTAAGTTACTGGCAGTAAAACTGTTGGTATTTTGCCTTCAGCTCCGTCCACTACTGGGATGCAGCCCCCGAGAGCTTCTCTGAAATGGAATTCGGCCTTCAGGCTTAATGGGCTTCAACACCCCTGGCATAAGCAAATGGTCACATTTGGTCTCATGCATTCCAATGGCCATTCAGAGGCATTCCCTTTCGCCTGTCCCCTGAGGTATTTCAGCCCAGATAGCCCACAGTTATTTCTACCTGGGCCTTCTCAATTGCACAAGCAATTTCAGCAGTGACAATATTTACAGGGGTGCCAATGAACTGGCAAAGGTTGCACTCCAGTGTTCTCAGAAATATCAGAAGAGCAAAGAACTCTTTATTATTATTTATTATTTATTATTTATTATTTATTGCATTTATATACTGCCCCATAGCCGAAGCTCTCTAGGCGGTTTACAAAAGTTAAAAACATTGAACATTAAAAAACCGATATACAAAATTTTAAACCATAAAGAGCATAAAAACAGGTTACAAATACAATATCCATTTAAAAATAACTATTCTGGGTCAAACAACAACGATGAAACCCCTCAACATATGCTGTTAAATGCCTTGGAGAAGAGGAAAGTCTTGACCTGGTGCCGAAAAGATAACAATGCTGGCACCAGGTGAGCCTCATCGGGGAGATCATTCCATAATTGGGGGGCCGCTACTGAAAAGGCCCTCTCCCATATACCGCATCAGGACGAGCAAGGTCAGTCTTAACGGTGGCCACGTACGCTCAGAGGATTCCGAGATGTTCAAAAACAGGGCAGGGTTGTAATGCAGATGCTTTGGGATAGGGAGACGTATTTATTTGTTATTTAAAACATTTGCAAAACATGTATTATTTCCATAAAGCATCCCAAGCGAATAACGCCCTTTAAACCAATAAAAACAAGCGTATCGACAATAACAGCAAAGAACAGACAGAGCAGATGACGACTGTAGCTCAAAACCAAAAAACCTCAACCATGATGTCATGTCCTCCGGTAGCTCAAACGCACCTCTCTGCCACCGGCCGCTGCGGCTTTCCTCCTTCGCAAGTGGTGGGTCTCCACCCACCCTGTTCTAGCCTCAACTGTCAGAGGAAACTCCCCCTCCCCACTTCCTACTGTCAATTTCAAATGAGGAATTTCTGCCATTTTTAGCTCTCTCTCTCTCCCCCACCCCCGCATCTTGATGTCCTTACATGATGGCTTCATTTTGTAGAAAGAGAAGTTTCGTCACCCAAAGCAGTAAGAGCTTCACTTTCTGGAGGTGAGGAGCCATTTCAAATTCAAATAGATTCCCCACCCCCATTGCGTTGAATTTGAATACGTGACTGTGGTCTTTGAATGATTTTGTCGGTGCCTCTCAGAGTCAGTCTGACTACATATCAGCAAAACCCTGCCAGTTTATCAAGGATGGCAAATAAGGTGCCCATGTATCCTACTTTACGGAGAGCAGTCCTCCCTTTGAAAGTGTCCCTTATTTGAAGGGTTGTCCACCAGTCCAAGTCCAGTTTAAAGATAAAGAACCTCAAGGAGGGGGAGCTAGAGAAACCCCAGAAGTTGCCCATCGATATTTAGTACCCTTACAGCAGACAGAGCTCACCTGGGGGCTGCCTAGACACTTTGAAAGCCCTGTTGCCACTGCGCAGTGGCGCTGCGACAGTTATACGACACAGCAGCCACCTCACAGCATCGCGGGGCTTTCCCACGAAGCTGCGATTTATTTATTTATTTTATTTATTTATTACATTTGTATACCGCCCCATAGCCGAAGCTCTCTGGGCGGTTTACATAGGATTAAAAACAATTAAAAACAATATACAAAAATTAAAACAGCAAAAACATACAACATACACACAATCTGTACATTTAAAAACCACTTCAACACTTCAAAAAAACAAAAACAAAAAAAAAACAAAAAAAAAAAAAGACTGGGACTTATCCCAACTTTTTCGCTGGAGCGAGGCAAATATGGTGCATCCGGCATCTAACCTCACTCCAGTGTGACAACAGAGGCATCATTGGGTGGATGGCAACCCCTGATTGGTCACCGTCCACCCGGACAGCGGGCAGGGGGCGAGCCTGGTGAGCCAAATGCATCAGAATAAGCCGCCGCCCTTCCTCTGTGTCGGGATTAGCCATGTCCACCCTGCAGCAGAGAAAGTGCAGAGTTTTCACACAGCAGCAACACGGCGCCATCAAGACAATCCCCAGTTCACAGTATTCCCCACTATGACGAGAGTTCTACATTTTCTATTTTTCTACATTTGCACCTAAACATATAGAATATTCAAATGTTATGCAAACCTGTATCCTCCTCTGGCATAAGTGGCCACCCTGATAGCAATCCCTTCAGGGAGTCTTGAGGCAAAGGGGTGGCGAGGAGGCAAAAGCAGGGGAGGCTGGTGGCTCCGATTTCAGTAGGGCTGTGAAACCATTCTGGGTTTCAATCAGAACCAGCCAGAACTCCAAAGAAGCTCTCCAAAGTGCTGAGCCTTATCCACTCCCCCCCCCCCAAAAAAAATTGGGTTCAGCACCTTGGATAGCTCCTTTAGCATTCTGGCTGGTTCGGGTTGAAACCCAAAATGGATTCACAGCCCCACCACTGGGCAAGAGAGAGATCAGATTACTCGGAGGTTTTTTTTAGATTGCAGGGTCAGGCATAAGGAGTTGGCGTTAGGACACTACCGAGGCCCACTCCCCAGGAGAGAGCCCTCTCCCTCTCCCTGAAGCCTCCTGACCCTGCTGGTACTGCTGCTCTTGCTATTGCTGGCTGTTCTGTCAGCTCTGAGTAAGCAGGCCATGAGAGGAACAGGTAGAATAGAGTAGCCTGTGTGTGTATGTCTTGTTCTAGTGCGGATCAGGCCAGAGGAGGAGGCAGTAGTGGCCAGGATGAGGTGGAAGAACTTTTTGCCCAAAACCTGGAATCAGCATGGTCTATGAAGGAGACACACAGGTAGATGGCAAATGATATGGGTGGATAACAGACTAATGTAGAAATAATAATAATTCCATTAGGCACAGCAGTCACTGGCATCACATCAAAAAAATGTATGGAAAACCTTCAGAAACTGGGCCTACTAAATTACATCCATACACCAACATCCAGAAAGCCGTCATACTTAAAACATGTTCAATAGGCAGGAAATTTCTGAATTGGTAAAAGACAGCCAGTGTGGTGTAGTGGTTAGAGTGTCGGACTGGGAGTCGGGAGATCCGGGTTCTAGTCCCCACTTGGCCATGGAAACCCGCTGGGTGACTTTGGGCAAGTCACAGACTCTCGGCCCAACCCACCTCACAGGGTTGTTGTTGTGAGGAGAAAATGGCAGAGGAGGAGGATTATGTACGTTTCCTTGGAGGAAAAAATGGCAGGATATAAATGCAATAATAAATGAATAAATAAATGATAGCATGGCTTGGCAAAGCCCGTCATGTCCATCTAGAAAAAACGCCACCAGCAAGAAAAGGGAGATGATCATGATCATAATCATAATAATAAATAAGCTATTCCTAGGAAATCTAGGATAGCCATGTGTCCCATTTTACAAGGGGCAGTTCTCTATTTGAACAGCTGTGCAGTCTGAGTCCAGTTCAAGATAAAGAACCCCCTCCCCAAAGAGAGAGCAGGACAGGGCCCCATCGACATTTAGCACCTGGACGGCAGACTGAGCAGACACACAGAGCTCATCAGATCTTCCCTACTACGCTGTGAGATGTATTGAATTTCTATTTAAATTGTAGTCATTATTTCTAAATTTGCATATCTCTAACTTAGTACATGCAAATATCCTGCAAATGGGTGTCCTCTGTTTTGGTGATGCAATTCCTCTCTGTTTCCTCTCTGTGTGCTCTGTTTTGGTGATGGATAAGCGGCCACCCTAATCTTTACGTATTACTACTTACTACGACTACGCTAGTAATATGGGCATCTGTAATACAGAAATATGCGTAGTTGCCAGATTGGCTGGTCGGGGGCACAGTTCTGCCTGTCAACAGGAGAAAGTCAATAATCCAACAGGGTGAGAAGGGGGGTGCATTTACACTACATTCTCTTCAAACCAGTCTAACTGTCATGGCTTCCCCAAAGAATGTGGGGAATTGTGGTTTGGTGAGCGTCCTGGGAATTCTATTACAGAGCCCCCTTTACAAACTACATGTCCCAGAGATCCCTGTGTAGAGGGAATGATGGTTTAACCAAACTCAACCCAATTAATCTACCACGATCACTTTCTTCAGTGGAGGCTCATGGCTCTGATGTTCTTTGGGGTGGTGAATCAGCTCTGAGGTTCAGTCAAAACCAGTCAGAACTCTAAAGGAGCTTTCTAAGCACAACAGATGGAGTTCTGACTGGTTCTGACTGAAACTGGAGTGGATTCACCATCCCACTGACATCGGAACCGCCAGCCTCCACTAATTTTCGCTCATGTGCCTCCCTCTGTGCAGTAATCATAAAGCATGGCCCAGGACTTCTCTGATCACCGTCGTCACTTGATGTTAGCATGGCAGGGCCTTCTCAGTAGAAGCACCCTCCCAGTTAAACTCTAAATCGGTTGTCCAGACCAATGAATACTGAAGATTTGAAGGATAGTGAAAAACATTTTCTTTTGGTGAGCATTTGGAAGGGACGCCTGGACTTTTAAAATGTGCATTGGGAGTTCTCCATTCAGAATGATTTGTGACCTTGGTGGGCCCTTAGAGGAATTTCTTTTAGCCATTTGCTTCCCGAGTTGTGTTTTATTTTCTGAGAAGGGCCACAATCCTATGGGGATGGCAGTAAACCTCTGAACTCAAAGACTTACAGGCATGCAAAGCAGAGCAGAGTGGAGGGTACGACGGAGGTGATCTTCACCTCCATGCTCTTCCTGCTCTGTATTTTAGCTAGACAGGCTTTTTCACCCGTCTAGCTAAGCTGTTGGGGAGGGCCTGGGGACATAGCTTAAGTTGTCCCCTCCCTGCCCACCAGCATCCATCCTTTCCAATGCAACCAGTGCTTTGCTCTCTCTGCACTGGCTGCGAGGGAGAGGGGACGGGGATAGAGTGACCATGTGGAAAGGAGGACAGGTCTCCTGTATCTTTGACAGATGGCTAGAAAAGGAAATTTCAGCAGGTGTCATTTGTACTCATGTAGCACCTGCTGAAATTCCCTCTTCCTCACAACAGTTAAGCTGCAGGAGCCCTGCCCTCATTTGTATCTGGTCAAGACAGCAGGACTCCTGCAGCTTTAACTGTTGTGAGGAAGAGGGGATTTCACCAGGTGCTGCACGCATACCAACGACACCAGCTGAAATTCCCTTTTCAATACAACCATTAAAGATACAGGAGCCCCGTCCTCCTTTTCATAGGGTCACCCTAGACGGGGACCTCTGTCTTCAGACCCAGGAATCCGAACTATCCCATGCCGCTCCTCCCCACCAAGCACAGTTTATGGGCTGTAGGATTGCTCTCCCCATGAATCATCTCCCCACAGATAAACAATGGGAAAGGGAAGAATCAGCCCAGCTCACAGTGAGCGAAGGGATCGTTCAGCCCTTGTACAAAATGTCACTCTTGCACCAGCCTGGAAGGGCAGACTCGGAGAGCCGGCCTGTGCCGCGTCCCACGTGAGCACCTCTTGCTCCTGGGAGGCAGCCGTGAGCCCACACACTAATAGGCACTTCAGGCAAGAATGGTGCCAGGCAGGCGGCTTTGTTCTCCCTTGCATCTTTGCTTCCCAGGCTGCAGCGCTGCTTGGGAGCCAAAAAGCAAAGCATTCCAAGTCAATTAAGGCTGGGAAGAACTCCCCGGCCTGGGTGGGGCTTGCTTCACTTGAGGTGTGTTCGCTTCGCTGCATGCCACACAGGTGAGCAAAGGCGAGGGGGAAATGTGTAGCCACAGGGCATCGCAGGGGTTAAGGCCGAACCCAAGCAGCCTTTCTGCTCGTGTCCTGAGCAGCTGTCCAAATAATAACAATTCCCCTGTAGGTTACTGTCTAAGAGCTCCAACACACCTAATTTTTTCCCTGGTTTGCCTCCGCGTATTTTACCTCTGAGGCATAAGCGCATCAAACTTATGATTCCTTTCACCGGAATAGCTGCTCTTTCGCTTCATTGCTCTTCCACTCCACTCCACTCCACCCCACCCCTTCTCTTTCTCCCTCCAGCTCATTGGTTGCTCCTTCCCCCCTTTAATAAGACATATACAAGCAGGTCCTGGCAGATGAGCCCAGACCGCCTTTCTCCAGGACAAAAATGGAAGGACCCTTTAGTCTGGCTCTTTGGGGGCCTCAAGGGAGTACAGTCCTGTCTCTGCAGAGATTCAGGCCTTGTATGATTTTTAAAAAAACTCTTTTGAGCCTGGGATACAAGGTTATATTGAGGCTTGGAGCCAGCTGCTGGGAGAGATTGATTTTCCCTGCCAGGACCTGATGCTATCCATTCAAGCGAACAGCAAGACTCCCATCACAGCACACGCCCCCAACATAGGAAAATGTGAGAGTACAGGACTACATAAGGAGGCTTAAGGGCACTAAACACGCCTAGGGGAAATAATCCAGACTTTAGGCGTTCCAGGAAAGGCTGGGGAAGTGGCGAGCTGTCAGCAGGACAGGAACAGCGTCATGTGAGTTCCATGATGCAAATCTGCACGCTGGCATGGCGAGAGTGTAGTAAATCGCTGGTGTGAAGGAGGTCTAAGGTAGCCTTCCTCAACCTGGCTCCTCCCAGATCTTTCGGATGCCACCTCCGATTAGGAATGCTGGGAGTTGTCTTTCACGATGTCTGGAGGGCACCAGGTTGGGGAAGGCCAGTCTAAGGATCAGAGACGTTCCTAGGGGGCAGGTGGTTCTCCTTGGCAGCTCAATGGAACATCCCTGTGCAGGCGAAGAGCCAGATGGTCTGGGCACCAGATGCTTCTTGCCATGCTTTGGGGTTTCTCAGAGAGCAACTGTCTGTCTGCCATTGGAAAGGGACTGCTAAACGAGATGGAGACTTACCCACTTTGGTCTGATGAAGCCTGGCTCTTCTCACATTGCGCAGAGGCGGAATAGCAGTTTCCACCAGAAGCATCCTAGGACACTTCCTTGGGGTGGGGAAAGACATAGGTAGTGTTTTCCTTTCCCTGCGATTTCCCTCCTTTCTTCTTATTCTAAAACACAAATCGGGGGGGGGGGGGAATATAAGCCAATCACGGGCTCAGCAGTCCCACAGAAAAGCTATATTGGAGGAAGAGATACACCGCTACGCCGCAGCAAGAGCTGCCAAATCCCACACTCCTCCACCCTGGGACAAAAACAGTGAAACACGGGATCATGAAAGGATTCAGAGGAGTAAACATGACATCCATGACCCCAGTATCCACAGAGAGGCCAACGGTGTCCACCAATCGGAAGGCATTGGTGATGGCATCTACGTGCGTGCCACTCCCACAGATGGAGCCAGTGATGTCAAGGGGGACCCCCTCAGGACAGCCCCCTGCCCCAACACACCAGATGCCTCATCAAGGGTCCCAGGGCCGGAGCTGCAGTTGCGCCTGCTCCCGTGCACTCCCAGGCTTCCATGCAAGGAGGAGTTGGGGTTGAGTCAGTGGAGGCTGCTGGCTCCAAGTCTGGCGGGGCTGAGAATCCATTCCAGATTTCAGTCCGAAGCAGCCAGAACTCTAAAGGAGCAATCCAAGGTGCTGAACCTAGGTTGGGGCTAAGGCTCAGCACCTCGGAAAGCTCCTTTAGAATAATGGCTGGCTCTGAACCGAAATCCAGAACGGATTCTTAGCCACCAGCCTCAATTGTTTTGAAGCTCCTTGATCACAAGCAGCATTTTTTTTATTCGCAATAAAGGCAGGCAGGCAGGCAGGCAGGCAGGAAGGAAGGAAGGAGAGGTCATAGAAAACAGCAGGATGAGCCCTGGTTTGGAGGAACAGCTCAGGTTTCACATGCAGAGGGGGTTCAAGGTTCAAATCCGTAGTGTAACCCAGGAGGATGCGATCTTTTTGAACTATGGGCAAATTGGGCAATTTGAGAAGTTGTTCTGGGCACCGCCACAAAATGGCTGCCATGGGCGGCATGGCAAAGACAAGTATCCTGGGAGTCCGGGGGATTTTCTGTAATTTTCTATCATGTCCTGGAATGACACGTTTCCCCCTTTAAGGCCGTCATTCCATCCACTGCTCCAACTGGGGCCTTAAAGGGGAAAGTGTGTCATTGCTGGACATTAAAGAAAAGGCCCCAATTGGAGCAGCGGGGGGGGGGAGGAATTACATGCTTTCCCCTCCTTCGCTCCAATCGGGGCTTCCAAGGAGGGGAAAGAGCACTTTCCAGGGCATCTGAAAAGTGCAGCATCCCCCCCTCCGCCACTTGGTGTCCTCTTTTTTGGTTTCCCAAATATGGTCACCCTACCATCCTTCCCCTCCCCAGCAGCTGGAATGCATCTTGCTGGGGCCTGGAGACATAGTGGGTGTTTGCAGGGAGACGAGGGGGGAACGGGGATCGGGGGCCTCTCAGTGCTCCTGCCCCGGCCTTTTTCCCACCCCATCCCTCCACAGAAGGAAGACTGCAGTGACTGAAGCCATCCAGCTCGTGCCTTGCCTTGTTTTTTGTTTTTGTTTTTAATTTTATTTCAAATCTCTTAACTACAATTATACCATTCTTTTCCATTCTTTATACACCAAGTGCACCCCTCACCAGGACCAATTCCTCTTCATTACATTTTCCAAAATTGTGATACTTCTTGCACAGGTTTGTGTCCTTTCCCTCTTAACAATACATGCTCTAAAAATAATTTCCATATATTTTCAAATTCATTTCTCTTACATATTCCCTTTTCTACTTTAATATTGCTCGTTAATTTATCATTAATAGCAATATCCCATACCTCTTTATACCACTCAGCCATTTGATAATTATCCTGCATCTTCCACTTCCTTGCTATTATTAATCTTGCTGCAGTTAGTAACATAGTAATTAATAGGAGTGTGCACGGACCCCCCGGATCGGATTGGGACCCGGATCGGGACCTCCAATTTTGTCAAGGATTGGATCGGACAAAACCGGAGGCCCCCCGGACTGGATCGGGTCCGATCCCGATCCAAAAACCGGAACTTTTTGGATCGGCCGCCATTTTTTCCCCCTATAGACTTGCATTGCAATGCAAGTCTATAAGGAAAAAATGGCAGTGGGTGGGGGAGGGTGGCCTAACTCCCTCCCCCCCAGGGCCATCCGCTGTGGACGGCCCCTGCAGGTAAGCCCCCTCCCCCGCTCTCCTTACCCCCCCCGGGCCATCCGCTTCCATCCGCTAGCACCCGCAGGCGCCAGCGGATGGAAGCAGACGGCCTCCGGGGGGGTAAATCCCCTCCCCCCTGCCCCTGCTTACCTTTCCTAGCCGTCCGTTCCCTTCCGGTGCTGGCCGCTACTGCGAACGGGCTTCGCGACCTGCCCCTAGGTAGCATGCCAGGTGATCATTAGGGATGTGCACTGGATCGGACCCGATCCACGATCCGAGTCCGGTCCAGTGGGAAATCGGATAAATTATCCGATTTCCGATCCCGCAGCTGGATCGGCCGATCCAATCCGAACCGGTCCGAAAAAGCTCCGATGTCATCACCCGGCGCGCTACTCTAGAGCAGGCCGCGGAGCCTGCTGGAAGTAGTAGGCGCCGGCGCCGGACGGGAGCCGCCGGGCCGGAAAGGTAAGGAGGGGGTGCGTGGAGGGGAGGAGGGGGCGCGCGGAGGGGGGAGGGGGGAGGGGGGCCCTTACCTGCCCGGCCCGGCGGCTCCCGTCCGGCGCCGGCGCCTACTACTCCCAGCAGGCTCCGCGGCCTGCTCTAGGATGGCGCGCCGGGTGATGTCATCACCCGGCGCGCTACTCTAGAGCAGGCCGCGGAGCCTGCTGGAAGTAGTAGGCGCCGGCGCCGGACGGGAGCCGCCGGGCCGGAAAGGTAAGGAGGGGGTGCGTGGAGGGGAGGAGGGGGCGCGCGGAGGGGGGAGGGGGAAGGGGGGCCCTTACCTGCCCGGCCCGGTGGCTCCCGTCCGGCGCCGGCGCCTACTACTCCCAGCAGGCTCCGCGGCCTGCTCTAGGGTGGCGCGCCGGGTGATGTCATCACCCGGCGCGCTACTTGAGAGTAGGCCGCGGAGCCCGCTGGGAGTAGTAGCCGCCGGCGCCGGACGGGCCGAGAAGGTAAGCAGTGGCGGGGAAGGGGGCTTACCCCCCCCCGGAGCCGTCCGCTTCTATCCGCTGGCGCCCACGGGCGCCAGCGGATGGAAGCGGGCGGCCCCAGGGGGGGTAGGGAGCGCGGGGGAGGGGGTTTACCTGCCGGGGCCGTCCACAGCGGACGGCCCCGGGGGGGGGAGGGAGTTTGGCCCCCCCTTACCCACCCGCCGCCATTTTTTCCTCATAGACTTGCATTGCAATGCAAGTCTATGGGGAAAAAAATGGCGGCCGATCCAAAAATGTACGATTTTTGGGTCGGGATCGGACTCGATCCGGTCCGGGGGGCCTCCGATTTTGTCCGAACCGGTCCGGGACAAAATTGGAGGTCCCGATCCGGGTCCCGATCCGATCCGGGGGGTCCGTGCACACCCCTAGTGATCATCACCTGAACATCATCAGGTGATCATCACCAGGTGATCATCAGGTGATGATCACCTGGCACGCTACCTACGGGCAGGCCGTGAAGCCCGCTCGCAGTAGCAGCCAGAGCCGGACGGGAATGGATGGCCAGGAAAGGTAAGTGTGCCGTGCGCCCCCCACCCCTCCACCCCCCTGCTCCCTGCTTACCTTTCCTGGCCATCCGCTCCCGTCCGGCACTGGCTGCTATTGCGAGCGGGCTTCGCGGCCTACTCCTGAGTAGCGTGCCAGGTGATGTCATCACCTGGCACGCTACCTAGGAGCAGGCCGTGAAGCCCGCTCGCAGTAGCAGCCAGCACCGGGCGGGAACGGACGGCCAGGAAAGGTAAGGGTGCCGCGCGCCCCCCTCCCCCCTGCTTACCTTTCCTGGCCATCTGCTCCCATCCGCCCCCCGCCACCCGCTGGATGCTTCCATCGGCGGGCGCCCACTGGCACCCGCCAATGGAAGCGCCGGCGGGCACCGGCGGGCGCCCACCGATCCGCCGATCCATCCGAACCGGTTCGGAACCTTTCCGGATCGGATCAGCTGATCCAGCGGTGAGATCGGAAATCGGATAATTTATCCGATTTCCCCCTGGATCGGATTTGGATCGTGGATCGGATCCGATCCAGTTCACATCCCTAGTAATTAAATCCTTAATATTCTGATTACATTTCATCCCCTCATATATTGATAATAACGCAATCTTTGGGGATGACTCCAAATCAATTCCCGTTATCTCCTTTATCTCTTTATATACCATTTGCCAAAACTTTTGTACATATTTATATGACCACCACATGTGAACATACGTGCCAGTTTGTTGACATCCTCTCCAACAAAATACCGAATATTTTTTATCTATTTGATTCAATCTAACTGGTGTTAAATACCATTGCCATATTAATTTATAATAATTTTCTTTTATCCTTACTGATAAAATTTCCAATTCCTTGCTCCCCATAACTTCACCCAATTCTGATTACTTATTAAAGTTTTCATATCATTTTCCCACACCAATTTGCAACCATCCCCTTGTTCCTCTTTTACCATCGATATTTTATACATTTCACTTGCCTTGTTGTGGAAGCATACATTGTTGCTGAACCATGGGTTATCGTGTTGTCTGAACTTAGTGGGCTTTCTGCAGGGCAGCTTGTTAATCATGCAGCGTTAACCATGCAGTGCTTTTTTAACCAGCCAAAAAAAACTAACAACAAACCATGGGTTCCAAAGGCGGCTTATTGGAGGAAAAGCCACACTGCAGAAAATGTGTTGCGTTTGAACAACGTGATAAAACTCACAGTACAACAACCCACAACAACCCACACTCAACGTTGTGCAAACCCAGCCAATGATAACCTACGTAATTAACTGAATATAGAAAATAAAATATTGATAGAGCAAATTAAAGATGCCTTTGTATGAGTTGCTCAAGTTTAAAAACAAAGTCCACTCTGATCCATACCCCAGTACACTAAATTTCTTTTGCTTAATTAAAAGGTTAATTTGCAAACTCCAGCCACGTGTTAACAGGGAAAGGGCTCTTTCTGCAGCTAGTAAGTATTTATTTATACCAAGATTTATATTCTGCCTGATTGCCAAAGCCTCAAGATTGTTAACGACAACAAATATGAAAGCAAGGAAGCAATTTTTAAAAAAACTACAAGGAACAGATAAAACACACATTAAAAGCAGACCAGGGACACTAATTCAGATGGGGCGGAAAACGAATCATAAAAGCAATCAAATGCTATTAAAAGCGCAAGAGAGCACAGGACAGACTCCACCAGGGGCCTAAAAGTATGGTAATGAAGTCACCTGATAAAAGTTGAGCAGGGGGTTGGAATCGATGGCCTTATAGGCCCTTTCCAACTCTACTATTCTATGATTCTATGATTTGGGAGGGGCTGCTAGTTTGGCCCTCCCTCTGATAGCCATCCACCAAACCTCAGGTTCAAGCTACAAATTACATTAATGGAATGCAAGCAATTAACATGCCTCGTTCATTGACTTTAAATAGCTGCTGCAGAAGGACCAGCAGGATTAGGAGTGCAGCACATGGGGAGGGAGACCATGGCAGGGACAGGGTTCAAACCTCTCCGCCCATTTAGGGCGCAATTCTAGGCATGTTTAGACAGAAACAAAGGCCTACAATTCCCAACATGCCTACAACTCCCAACATGCCTAGGATTGTGCCTTTAAACTTTTCTTTTTTCTTTTTAATTCCACTGAGCATGTCAATTGCTTACACCCAAAGTTTGACTCTAAGGTTCCGACACAGCAAATTCTTCCTATTTTGCTGTTAATAATGCATAGAATAACATTGACAAACTCAGAGGTATCTTCCTCTGTGAGATTGCAAGAGCTCTTGGGGTACACCTCCCACTCCTGGGGTACACCCCTACAAGTGTTGCTAGGACAGCCAGCAGGTGGTCACTTGTATACCCCTGGGACTCAGCTCCCAAGTGCATCTTCCAAACCTCTCTTTGGGCCTGTTCAAATATCATTCTAAGCCATGGTAGTTAAGTTATTTGGATTAACAATGGTGGCTTAGTGTGTTGTGTAGGGGTGAAAAACTACCACAACGGTTAGGGAACCACCCTGACAAACCATCCCACTGCAGTAGGATTAAGGGGGCCTGGGGTGGCTGTCTGTTACATGTAGTGGGCTCCAGGAGGTTTAAAGACCGCTACCATAGAGACGGCGGCTTAGAGCATCCCATACTTCCAGCAATGCTCTAGCTGTTGCGGACTTTCTCTATGGTCAGACAGCCGTTTTGTTTTTTGTATTTTCGGAACGGTGTGGCCATTGGGAGCTCGTTCGCTCCACGGAGGATGCTGGGATGTGTGGTTTAACCACACGGAGATATGTGCCCTAGCTAAGGAGTGAGAGTGGGTAGCAGAACCACGTGGTGCCATGTGGTCTGTAGTCATGTGGCAGGCCCACTTGCAGTGGTTCCGTTAACCCTCCCCTCTCTGGTTGCCATAACTATCACCCCTCCTCAGGCATGTGAATGGGGTCTTTTGATGGACCCTTTATTGACAGTTGTGGTCTAACTTATCCGGACTGCAGAAATTCAGAGAAGGCTGCCTTATGGGAAGTTGCCTTAGGGTGTAATCCTATCAGTTGCACCCTCAGCGATCAGAAGCCCCTGAACACAGCGGCTTCCGATCATCCAATGCAGGGTGGAATGAGCAGTGAAGATTACATTTTCCCCTCTCCCTCCTACTGCCCTCTGTGTTTTTTGCTAGACAGGCTTTTTGCCCATCTAGCGATGGCGCTTCACTCAAGGAGGGAAGGAGGCTGGAAAGGCCTCAGGATAGCTTGTATCCTGGCCTCTCCAGTCTCCTCCCCAACCTGTTTACCAAAACACACCTTTTCCCTCTCTCCGGAGTCGCTTTTCCAACCTCAGAGGCGAGCCGGTGCGGGTCTTTCTGCACTGGTTGTGAGGAGGAGGGGCGGGGTTGGACCTCCAGCTCTCCTTTCTGAGGTCGGAGCGCTATCTTGGAGGAGGAAAGCTCCAGTATCCTATGGCCCCATAGATAATGTCTAGAGGACATAGGATTCAGGGCTGTCCCAAGACATTTTGCTACCTGAGATGAAGAACAAGATAGCATCTCAACTCCTTAGGCCCTGTACAGAAGCTGACTGCACTAACAATTAATCATTGCTGGTGACTGGATAGTATCTTCCATCACAGGCAGAAGATAAATTTAGAGGTGGGGGAACATACATTGCTTTGTCCTCCAGCACTGGAATGCTCCCCTATGCTCAGGCATGCTCCCCTATCTAAAATTTACTGGTTTTTTAAAAATATTCTTTTAAATCTGCATTGGCTTCTAGGATTGTCAATTGACCAGTAAGATAGTGGTCTGTCTGGGAAACGCATCTGGAAAGTCAGGTGTTTTTATTTTACCCCACCTTTCCAGAAGCTGCCCAGAGACCAAAGAAGGAACAACCTGTGCACACCCAATACACCATAACTAGTGATTGGTATATTTACATTGCCATGATTATGGGTGTTTGGAAGCTGCTCCATGAAAATACCACAGGTGCAGAGTGGAATGCTCTTTTATGATCAGTACCTTCTTCAAGTCACCTGAAGCTCCCCAGAAGCCACAAGATGCATAGATGGGCATGAAGTATGGATTGCACAATTTGGGTTTGGAAACGCTAATTACAGTGTCAGTGAAAATGCTGTCGTTATATAATTGCTTTCCACATTCATACTAGCAAACAATTGGGCAGGTAATTGCAGAAACTGGGGAGAGCTAATGAGAGGAGTTCTGGTAGGTGCTGAGCCCAGCCTGCAGTAATCACAAGTGGAATGCTGTCAGTCCATCTGAGATCGGGCAATGCTGCAGAGCTAACAAGGGACATATCGGGAAATGCAGATGTGTCATCTGGAGGGTCAGGTAAACTCTGGGGAGTTAGAGGAATGAGTTTGCTGCAGGAAACGTGGATTCCAGGTGCAAGGGAAAGCAAAAAGCCTGTGGCACCCAAGAGCAGAACGGGCTTTTGCAACCAGCCACCACTGCACAAAATTTGGTGCTGCCTGGTATTTCCAGGTGCACTGGAGTGGTATGAGACGGATGTGGTTGTCAGTACTGAGGCTAATTGCAATTTGTTTAATTTGTCTCCTGGAAATCTATGGAAGCATCAAAAGAGCAACGCTTTGGAGCTGCACAATGCAAACGTAAGAACAGTCAGCTTGGTTCCAAAGAGTGATATGGAAAGCGAAAAGCGGCTGAAAATGAATCTTCCCCCTTCGGAGCAGAGAGAGATTAACAGGATTTTCAAAAATGCTCTTTTGTGCCTGTTTAGCTGTTGCACACATGCTCAGATTTTTCAGAGTCAATGTGTGAAAGGTTTTGCTTACATCTTTCCTGCATGTTTGTGCATGCTCCATGTATCTCCATGTATGCGCAGAGTTAGATATGTGTGTGTTTGCACATACAAAACATGTGTTGCTTATGCATATATTTAGAGGGGTGCATTTTTGGTGAATCCACGTATGTATTGCATATGTGGAGTTTTATGAATGTATGCATTTGGTACAGACTTCATACATACACAGATGTGCTAGCATGTTTTTGTAATATATTGCATACATGCACATCTCCAAATCTGAGAGGTGTTTAGAGGGGTGTATATTGTGTTTCTGTATATATTTCTGTATGCATGTTGCATGTCTGTGTTTTAAGCATGCATGTATGTTTTGCACATTTATGTATTTGCACATCTTTGCATGTGCATCCAAATCCACAAAACTTAAGAGTGTGCATTCGTGTGGAAATCTAGCGTTGTGTGGTTTGCAATTCTGTGTATGCAAATGGGTGTGCCCTTCAAATGCATATGTGTGGTGTGCTGTTGTCTGCATGTCCACATACACATTTGTGTGTGCGCCTCTGTAAATGTGTGCACATACATGAATATGTGAGCACTGCACACATGCCTCTTTCTATGCTATTGTGCATGCATGGGGTTGAGTGCCTTGTGTATTTGTGTGTGGATGTATATGTGATTCCTTTTTCTATATACAGGTATGTAGAAAAATGACTATTTGCATATAGAGAGACATGTGCAAAAATGAACAATGTTTTGGGATAATCACAGGTGTGTGTTTTGTGCATGTGTTGTGCATACCTAGCTGTGCAATGGACATTTACAGGTGTGTATTTCCATATACAAGCATTCTGAATATGCATGAATTGATCATATATTGAATTGGGCAGACGCACATCATTCCTCAGGTGATCTGCTGTCTCTTGTTCACAAACACATCCTTTTCTTCGCGAGTGAAATGCCGTGGCTTTGCTGTGCCTTGTCACCCACATCCCATTTTCCCATTCTACATCTGCTTTAGTCATAGACCTGATGTCTATTGGAACCCAGTGGTCTTGTTCTGCCATCGCTGATGGGCGGTTGCCACACAGCTTGGTAGATTCCCCTTCACTATGAGTATCCACCCCCCAGTCCTGTACCCGATTTGCTATTGCAGACCCGTATGTTCAGCGCCGGTGAATGCAGACACACCTCTGACACTGTAGCATCGCTTTGCCAGAGATGCTCAGAAACGGCATTTCCAGAGCTCCTGTGCTGTTAATATTTGTAGAGAAGGAAGATTTTGGGAGGTGGCTTCCTCCATCCTGCAGTGTGAGAAACATGAGGAAATCCTCTTTTTCTGCAACTTTATGGGCACAGGGATCCTTTAACCGTATGGAATCTGGCAACCGGGGGGGGGGGTGTTACCTATACGAGCTACTCCACACTGGGGATCAAAGCCAACCAGCTCCATCAGATTTGGGCTGAACAAAGCAGTTCCTATGAAAGCAGTTACATAATTTTCTACAACAGGTGTGTCATTGTGAGTCCTCCTGAGACACCCAGGTGTTTGGCAATCCCTAGGAATGCATTCCACTCCCACCCACCCGCCTCCTGTCCTGTCACATTACTCAGGTGGGGCCCCTTGCAGGATAAAGTCTCACTTGTTCATGAAACTGTGGCTACCTCCTCCTCGTCCTCCTCCCTGAGAGTAGCAGCTGACATCCATGGAATCCATTGGGATGGGAGGGACTGGCAAATCACAAGGCAGGTGCACAGAGGACCAAGATCCTAGTCATCACACCTACTTTTTCCCCCCTGGTTTGCTTCTGCAGGTTCCCCCTCCGTTTCCTAGGAGAGTCTGGCGTTTAGAATCACACAGGATCGGTATGGCTGCAATACCCCAGCTCGGCCTGTTCCAATTTGCATTTCCGGACTTTGCCCATTCAGGGATAAATCGCAAGAGAAACGAGAAACGGCGCGCTCCGACGTCATGCGAGTCCAGCACTGAAAAAGTGGATCAAAGTCGCGGCGGGTGTGCATCAAACCCCACGTGTGTGATGAACACCCAAATGAAATCGACAACAAACACTTGTTAAGGTCTCATCTATCCAAGTGCTTTCCATGCAAGATGTTGCAATACGCTGGAGCCAAAGAACCACCAGGGCAGCTGGTTGGGAGCACATTACAACAAGGAGCCCATATCAGTCCCCAACAAAACCTATTATTATTATTATTATTATTATTATTATTATTATTATTTATTGCATTTATATACTGCCCTATAGCCGATGCTGTCTGGGCAGTTTACAAAAATTAAAAACACTGAACGTTAAAAAATCGATACACAAAATTTAAAAAGCATAAAAAGCATAAAAACAGATTATAAATACAATATCCTTTTAAAACAACTATTCTGGGTCAAATAGCAAAACCCTCAACATATGCTGTTAAATGCCTGGGAGAAGATAAAAGTCTTGACCTGGCGCCGAAAAGATAGCAATGTTGGCGCCAGGCGAGCCTCGTCGGGGAGATCATTCCATAATTGGGAGGCCACCACTGAAAAGGCCCTCTCCCTTGTTGCCGTCCTCCGAGCTTCCCTCTTGGAGTATTACCTTGTTGCCTTCCCTTTCTAGCCAGCTAGGATTCAACGATCCATTGGCCTAACCAAGTGCAAAGAAGGAAGGATTTCAACAGGTGCAACTTTCCTCATTCCCACATGACATGCCGCTAAAAAGAAACCATTCAAACACAGGATTTCAAGTCTATTTCTGATCATCGTTGCAAATTTGCAATGCCTTTCTACGTAGTGCTGAACGAACCTATGACGAGAGACTCTCCCTGTTGTCTCTTTTCCGGATCAAGTGAAATTCTGATTTATGGGTTATGTCATTTCAGCTGCGTTTTTGGAATTACACAGTACCAAGAAAGTTGCTCCCTGAAGTCAAATTCGACATGTCGGTTGTGCCTATTATTGCCCTCATCTGTATTTCAGCTGCTGCAGATTTCCAGATGACATAACGGGGCCGTCTCCATCTGTAATGTCTCTAAGCCTTGTGACATTTGCCACCAGGAGGGTAAAGAAATAAGACCTCCTTGCTCTCAATCTGTATTCATATTGTAACTGCTGGTTGGGTTCAACCAGGTGCCCAGCAGCTGCCAGAGCCCTGTGGAGGCTGAGGCTGAATCTTCTCATTCCCCCACCTCTTAAAACCTTTTTTTTCTGTCTTAGCATTCTGAGCAGCACCAGGTGGGTGGCTCTGGCTGCCATTTTAATTTCCCACAATACCTGTGACACAACATTCCTCTAGGACATTCTGGGACATTAAGATGACAGCTAGATGCAGCTGCCTGGGGCTGCATTGAGCAGGGGGTTGGACTCAATGGCCTTATAGGACCCTTCCAACTCTACTATTCTATGCTTCTGTGTTGATCGCTGCTGACTGCCATCAAGAAAGGCTACGAGAGCTCACCAGTGGAGAAGGAGACCCATCAATGGAGGTCTACAGGAGAGCACTTTCTCCAGAGCCCCCTCAAACATGGAGCTAGCCCTGGATTCAGCATAACTAAAATACAGGGATTGTATTGCTGGATCAAATCAAACATCCCTCTCCAATCCTGCAGTTAGTTTCCAGTGGTAGCTGGCTGGATTCTCTTGGAAGATTCTAAGAAAGACATGATGAAAGCAGTCATGTATAACACTCTAGAGACCTTTTTTTTCTTTTTTAAATACGATGGTACATCTAAATATCCACCATTGGCCATAAATGAGTATCAACCCTCTGGATGCATCCCTAACTCCATCTAGCGATGGTCCACTTCATCACAAAAACATTGGAATGGTTCCACATGTTCTCAGTCAATGCTTTCGTCATGTCAGGGGCATGTTTGCAAAAGCAACCAATTTGGATTCTGCCAACGTAATCCCAACATCGTGGATGAGTGGAGAGAATCAACTCAATGACCTAAACCAAGTATTCTGACAAGGTAAGTCTAGATGGCTGTAGAAACTGGAAAGTGGTGACATCACAGTATACTCACATCATTACCACTTTCCACAGGGATGAAACAGCAGCACTAATTGTTCAACTGTAGTCAGCTAAGGCCTTTCCTTTCCATTGAGTTATCAGCTTCACACAGCAGATATATAAAGGAAGTGGGGGCAGTTGAGTTGCTTTTCACACCAGACCCTACCTCAAGTGGAGTCCCTCAACCCTACTTCACTCAACTTATTAGCATTGCAAATGTGTCTTAACCTTACAGACAGAGCAGTTGTTTGACCTCATAATCATGTGATTTCTGACCTTCTCATACCAAAATGAGGCCCAGTTTCTGACAGGGCTGGGGTTACTGGGGTTAAGCTCAGCTGGTGTTGCCCCGTTGCCATATGAAAAGTTTCCAGAAGTTGCCTTGGCAGTGAAGCCAGGCACACACAGGATGTGTGCTGCTATTTACATCTCAAGCCCATATTCCACACTATACAGCACCTTGGTCCTCAGGCCTGAGGAAGCTCTTCATGTGAGTGGCCTAGCGAAAGCTCTCTGAACTGAAACCACATGGATCATGCAAAGCTTATGGAGCAAAACAAATACGCTGCATCATAAGTTTTCTCACAAAGTGATGTGGCCACTGTATATGTCCACAAGAAGGAGAAAGTCATGAAAAGAGCATCCACGGGACCGTGAGCCAATCTTAATAGTAGGAGGGCGGTGGGAATCAAGAAACTATTTCAACAACTTTCTAACTCACATATGGGTTGGAGCTAGAGGGGTGACTTCCTTAGAATTGCCACTAAAATGTAACCTAAAGAAACTGAAGTTGGTTTGGGGGATTCCTCAAAGAATGTCAAGGAAAGCCAAAGGTTTGAATAAAATCGAGCGATTTCTTAGGGAGGTTTCATAGACCCCAAGGCTTTTTGCATTCCTGATTTCACTGAAAGAACGAGACAGGTCTCGGAGAGAAACGAGTACATTTTCCCTGCCGTAAGCTCAGGAAGTCGTCAAGGGGGATGTCTGAATGTCATCTTTGGCCCAGGATAGCTCCAAGTCTGTGCTGCATCGGTTATATGACGCTGCCTCCGATTCGGAACCACCCCGGCATAAAGAGCCAAAGATGCACAGCTGAAAAGTCGGGGACTTATCCTGATTTTTCCTGTCCGAGCAAGGTCAATGCAGCTCTTCAGCCACCTGTCCTCGCTCCAGCGCGATGCTGGGGGCCTTCCCAGGTGGAAGGCGATCTCTCGTTGGCCGCCAGAAGCTGTGGGTGATGGATGGGGCCGGCCTGGTTAGCCTTATGGCCGCCAGAAAGTCCATACTTCCTCCCCCAGTGGGGATTATTCACTTGGACCAGTCACAGACTCTCAACCCAACCTACCTCACAGGGTTGTTGTTGTGAGGATAAAATGGAGAGGAGGAGGAAGAGAATTATGTATACCGCATTGGGTTCCTTAAGGAGAAAAAAGGTGGGATATAAATGCAATAATAATAATAATAATAATGAATTTGTGAATTTGTCAACTACACAAAACCATGCCATTCCCTGTCAGCTGACCCCCACACACGCTTATTAGGATAGTGGGGTCAGTACCACTGAAAGTGTGAAACTACATCCCCAATCCGCATGGCCGGCCCAAGACATTTTGCTACCTGAGGTGAAGAACAAGATGGTGCCCCTCCCATTCCATGAACAGAAAGCCAACTGGACTGGCAGATGACTCTTCAACACTGACAATAGGACCACATTCTCCACTACATCTGGAGGAAGCAGGCTGATGTAGGAGGCACAGAGCAGGCTGCGTGGCACACAGGTCTCTCCTCCAACGCCTTGCTGCCGCCTCCCAACATTTGCCACCAGGAGCAACCGCCTCACTTTACCTAATGGCAGAGCCAGCCCTGCCAGTACTTGAAAATAGGCTGGTTTAATTCTTCGAGACAGCAAGATGGTGCCTATCAGTGGGTGGTTATATGAAATGTCCTCTCCTCAGCGTGAGGCAAACTTCCAAGCAGAGTGGCAAAGTTCACGTCCAGGCAGGACTGTGGTCTTGCATTGGCTGCTTGTGTGAAACGTGTTCTGTGTATTTGGCTGCCAGTTTAAAAAGCTACCCTACAAACACTTCCTTGGAACACTTACATGGCTCTGCTTAGCTTCTAGTCAGTGAGTGTCTGAAGGATGCCCAGGCACATGTAAATCATCTGATGCTAACTAGTTCTCCTGCAGCTCAAAGGAGAACATGAATAGATGAGCCAAGAACATGTGAGACTCAGTGTCCTAACGATGCCATCTTTCTGGGTCCATCAGAAGAAAATATAGAAGAGGACAACGGCCAGGGTTTGCGGTGTTCTAGCTGCTCCTTCCGTGGAGATTTACAATATGAGAAACCTAGGGAGCTGCCATATGCAGTGTGGCCTAGTGGCTAAAGTGTTGGACTGGGAGTCGGGAGATCCAGATTTTAGTCCCCACTCAGCCATGGAAACCCACTGGGTGACTTTGGGCCAGTCACAGGCCCTTTCTACACCTACGGGTCAGAGAGGCGGCGAACATGGAAGAAGCCACTTCCAGGTTCTCACAAGTTGCGGTGGCCATTTTTTTTAAGATCCACGGAGAGTGCACGAGCGCTCCTCCATAAAAGTAAGTTTTTTTAAAAAAACGGGATGTGCAATCATCCCCCCTCCCCCCGTCATCCCGGGGATGGCGATTTCACTTCCGCCCTCTCCTGATGGCCACGGAGCCGTACAGTGTGGCTCCGTGGCCATCGGTACTGCCGCGCTCACTCGCGAGTAAGCGCAGCAGTACTGGGGCAGGTGGCCACATTCTTCTGCGGACCCAGGAACTTCCCGGTGTTGCGTAAATCACTCTTAGGGTTCGTTCTTCTGGAGGAAGTGCCAATATTTCAACCAGAAATCAGAAGCAGATCAAAATAGGGAATAAAACAGATTTATTTCCATGGAAAGAGCCAGTTCTAGTGACTAATGCCCCAAATCTAGAACTGACTACTGGACAAAAGCTAAAATGTATCTTTATATTCTCAGAGGCACTATCAGTTGGCAGAGTGAATCTTCTGGCACCAAGCCCAGACCTGGTGCTTTGCTATTTACAGCTTCTGTGGACATCAGCTTACATAGGCGAGATTTATTGCAGTGTCAAGGTTTAAGATAGCTAACTAGCAAAAAGCAGAGACAAAGGCTTTCTTGTTATAGCTTGGAGCAGAAGATTACACTACCTATCAGACACTTTCTGTTCTGAATAAACTGAGCATGGGCCAAGTTCTTCTTTGCACATCATACAGAAACAGATTCTTTCGTTTCAAGCAAAGCAAAATACAAAAATGCAAAAAAGCTGATTATCAAGGCTTCAGAGTGTTGTGCAGAATGCAAGACAAACTAACATGGAGTCACTTTGGTTATATCTTTTTTTCTAACACCGGGGGCCGTGGAAGAATCGGGATTTTTGTAGCTTCCGGTTTCCCGGAAAAATCCTGTGCCAGCCCCCGGTACTCCCTGTGCGTCATGCGGCCGCACAGGGAGCAACCGGGGTCCATCCCAGGCACACTGCCTGGTGTGGAAAGGGCCACAGACTCTCAGCCCAACTTACCCCACAGGGTTGTTGTTGTGAGGATAAAATGGAGAGGAGGAAGGTTATGTACGCCACCTTGGGCTTTGAGGAAAAAAGGCAGGATATAAATGCAATAGTAAAGATGTTACCATCAGTCCATCTGGCGCTGTACGACCTGCACTCAATGGAAGTGGCTCTCTTGGGTTTCAGACATGAAGAGGCGTGTCCAGCTATGCCTGAAGATATCAGGAACTGGACCTTGGGATCTTATGCAAGCAACGCATGTGCTCTTTCACAGAGGTTACTGCCCTTCCCTGATTGGCAGCTTCTTCTGACAGAGATAATGCTATGTTGTCTACCTCAGTTTCACTGCAATTTTGTTTAGGACCCATGTAGGGTGGATACAGGCCACCAGATACCAGAGAATTGGCTGATCGTGGTTAAACTACCTCCCGGTACATGGTTGTCTATCTCTATCCACCCATAGTACAATGGGTGGCATGTTGGTCACGTCCCAAAAGACCCAGGCTGGGTTATTAAACAGAGTGGTGTTGATCAAGTCACTGCCTCTCAGCCTGAGGGTCGTTGGAAGGCTAAATGAGATGGGGATGTTATGGAATGGTGTGCATTTATAGGATGTGTTCCATGTGTTCAAAGAGCTTTACGTATATTCTGTCAGTAGCCTTTACGGCAGCCCTATATGGTAGAATACTCGTATTATAGGGTAGGCTACTAGCATTGTCAATGGGGGCAGGAGCTGAGGCTTGTCTTAAGCTACTTGGTGAGTTCCTGACTCAGGTGAAATTTAAACCAGAATTTTCTCCACTCACACACTTTTTAAAAGCTTACACAACCTCAACCATAACACCAGCAGAGCGGCACCAGGAAGACTTGTACCCATGCTTACTCACACGTGGCCAAGTGGTTCAATATACCTGTTCCTGACTCACAAGTAGACGTGGGGGGAAGGGAAGCACTTTACCTCAACCATCTGCTGAAGAGGAGAGACAAGGGTTGCTTTTTTCCAATCCCCCCTGCCCTTGGGCTGAGGAGAAAAAGCGAACTAGCTAGTTTTTCCGCTCAAACAGACAGGTCAGGAAAAGGTTGAGAAAGCATTTCTCTCCCTCAGAACGCTCGTTATAGATTTATGCCTGTTGCTCACCCCCAGAAATCTCTAGTAAAGGACAAAAGTGTTTATAGAAAGGGAAGAGAAACATGAATGTGGCAAATAATGACTCTCAAAGCAGGAGCCGACTCTTGTACATCCTTCTGACATTTCAGATTGTGCGGCTTCTGAGTGCATTCATGCAGAGGAAAACCAACATCGAAAACTATAAGTGTACGAGGGAGAAAAATATCAGGCAGTGCTCCTTGTGAGGAGCATTGGGATTTTCAACGCTACAATTGCTGTTATACTGTCAACTGGAACCCCCCCACACACACACACACACACTCCACTCCAACCCAACCCACCTCCTCTTCCTTCTTCAACTGGGTCACCTAACAGAGCTCTGTGGGTCCAGCCGTTCACATTTTCAGATGGCCAGTCCCGTGGTGCACCCATGTGTCTGCAGCTTAAAGACTCATTAGATGAGAACCGGCAAGTCCTCTGCGCCCAGAAGCCGCCTGTTATGCCAGTGGCACTAATACGCTCTCCAGCTTTAGCCCTCCTGGCTCAGGGCACAGCCAACCAGTTTAATTGAATCTGGAGGGAAATAATACACGGGGGATTGAGGATGGAAACTAATGAAACACTAAAGTGATTTTTTAAAATGCATTCCAAAAGGGTTACTGTACAATGGCAGACTGGGAGCCTCCTGAGCTTAAGCTTCAGGATTTAGTCTGAGCTTTTATAAGAATGCAAGGGGGAGGTGAACGGAAGGCACCCACTGGAGTAGCAAGAATGTAGCACTGACTTTGCCTCTGGACTACCAGGGCCAGCTCAACCATACTGACAACCTAGATAGCTGCCTGCCTGTGGTAGCACAATTTCAGGGGTGCCTTGCCATGCCATGGAGCTAAACGTGAGCTGTTTTCCAACATGGACAGTTCCCCCTGGAAAGATGACAGACTACGCCAGGACCCTGTGGGATGTTGCGGGAGAATCTGTTACACATTCTCCATATTCACAGGTTCGCCCAGTTCCAAGCCCAGCATAGCAAAACATCTCCCCATTCTTTCCATTTATATGGTTGTTTGATAGAATAAACATTTAACCATTCAGAGAACATGGCTTGCACAGGACAATTTCCCAGTGGATTGTATGCCAAGAAGACAAAAACGTGTAGGGTAAGTATGCTGAAAGGTGGGAGGACTTTATGGGCTAATTTTGCTGTTTCATGTTCCTTTCCCCACATCGTTCTAACAGCTTGAGTTACTTTTGTCTTCTTTGATTGGTTTTGGAATCAAGTATTTGCGTGTAACTATATATGGGAAATACACTTGCAGTAACGTATTTCCCATTTACCAGAATATTTACATAAGTGAATCAATCAGAAACCTACTAAATGAAACATCTCAGTTTTCACATCCAGAAGGTTTATTGATCTGCATGAGAGGGTGCTTTCCCTCATGAAGTGGGCGATATTCAGAAAGTTTTCGAAGTTGGGTAGTTTTGCTGGCAGAAACCGTGGTGACTTCATCTCTCTTACGTGTTTTCCTGCGTAGGCCTAAAACAAGAAAGTGCCCACCTTCTCTGCAAATTCAATATGGCCATTTAAAATACACAACAATAAAATGATCTAAAGTTACCCCAAACACCATATCATAACTAAAAATTAACATTATGTCAAATCTGGCATGCAACCAAGTATAGAATGGTGCTACTGTGAGGGTAATTCCTCATATGTAGACCTTTTCAAGCCAACCACCATGTGGTAACAGTGGCCCATTCTACGCCATAGGGGTGTAGAGGGCAGAGAGCGGGAGATCCCAGAAGTAGCGGCTTCTGGGATCGGCACTCTAAATACACATCAAAAGTATGCGAACGCCATTTTTTCCCCAAATCAGCTGAGAAGAGCGCTCCTGCGCTCCAACGAAAAAGGTAATTGGGGGGAGAGAAAAAACCTGCCGAATTCAGGGGCTTCCTTTCCCCTCTCCTCTGATGGGCACGGAGCTGCGCACCTGGGACGGGCGGCCACATCTTCCACAGTCCTGGGAACTTCCTGGGGCCGCAGAAGATTCGGGATTTTCCAGGGTTGCCTTATCCCTGGAAAATCCCATGACCAACCCCCGTCCCCAGGAGTCCCTGTGCGTCATTTGGACCCACAGGGACTAGCCAGGGGCCATCCCAAGTGAAATGCCTGGTGTGGAAAGAGCCAGTAATGTATAGGCCTTAGTCCATAAAACTCCTAGAAAACCAACTGGAACAGAATACTCTTCCAAAAATCATCAAAGTTGGGCACGTGTGAACATCACTAGGAAGCATGTTCCAAAATATGTTTCGGCAAGGAAGGAGGTAAAGAGACAGAGGCCAAGCCTTTAAATGGTGTAAACTCTTCTGGGAGAGCAGTGGAAATATGTATGATTTATAAACAATGCACTAGTCTTGAACTGGATCCCATGCCTCAAGAAGACTTGTTCCTCATCAGACATTTTGCCAATTGCTTACAGTCATACTAGCACCCCTAATTCCCTTCAAGACTACCAGAAGGCTGTTCTGGATGAAAAGCTTTTATGTAAACCAGCACATTCCCATGGGATTGGAATTTCTTTAGAAAAGCCAGAAAAACCAGAAAAGATTCTTTGCTGGCGTTCATCAGCATAGCCAAGGCAGGATAGATCAGACCGATATCTCAGTCAGCTACCAGAGCAATGGGAAAACTCAGGATCATTTTGGTACGCTCCATAAGTAAAAGCAAAAACAGAAAATCAATCCAGCCTGTCCATGAGATTTTGGGTCCATTGGAAATTTTGGGACAGTAAGAGGAATCTATCAATAGGTTACTATCAAAGAGTGGCCAGATGTCCTATTTTACAGACGACAGTCCTCTGGTAGAAGAGCTGTCAGAGGACAGTCCTCTATTGGAAGGTGTCCTTTTTTAGAAGGGTTGTCCAGTCCGAGTCCAGATTAAAAAATAAAGGACTATCAGAAGGGAGAATAGAGGCCTTGACATTTTCCCATCAACAGTTAGCAACCAGACAGTAGGTTGAGCAAGGGGCACTGCTCACCTGGTTAGTCTTCCCCATGAATCATTGTATTTATACATACAAATTAGCATATACAATTTTAATGCAAATCAGTGTTCTCTTTTGTCCAATTCCTTGGTGATGTGTTTCCTCTTTTTTGGTAATGCACAAGTGGCCACCCTACAGAGCAGAGGTGGGGAAACTCAGACTCTCCTGGGATCCCAATTTGGGTCTCTGTGGTTTCCCCTTAGGGCCAAGCCCCTCCCCCTGGCTCCACCCTCTTCCCCCAACCACTAATTGCTTCCTGGCTTCCTGGCTTCTGTCCAGTTTTTCCCCATTCTGAAAGGTTGAAATGCCTCTCCTAAGGATTAGTTACTGGCATCAAGAGCTTGAAGTTAAATATGCTAGGGTGTTTTTTTTTGTATTTTGACTCCACCCCTTTTGTTTTTGCCCCGCCCACCACTGGGACACGCCCCTGGGAATTTCACTGAAATTGATTTTTGCCCCCTGGTTCGGAAGAAGTTGCCTGCCCCTGCTATGGAGTATAGAGGCTGTTTTTCTAACTTTTCCCGTGTGTGTTTGGGACAGCCTTTTCCACACATCTTTAACAGCTGTATGCATGGAGTGAGTCATAGAAGGCAAGGCAAGACTTTGGGCGCCATTAATTGAGGCAGAGTGGGAGACCTCAAAGATTTGACCACAATATCGTGGAAAGCTTAGTGCCTAACTAGAAGTTTGCATGATACATAGCATATAGCTACATATCAAGTTTTTTGTTATCTAATTACAAGTTCTCCTGAAGGTTCACCGCCCCCCCCCCCCCAACCCCATGCTCCTGTAATTAGCAAGGAAAAACTTGATCTCTAGCTGCAATGCGGCAATCAAGTGAAAATCTAGTTTGGTCCTTCGAATACACACTAGTCAGGAAGCTAGATAAGAACTTTATTATCTCCCTCCAATGAAAACAGACTAGCAACAGACAAATATTGGGTGCTTCTACAGCGTCATCAGATGGGGGAGAAAATCATGGTTCCGTACCATCGCTTTCCCCTCCACTTCTGCTCTATGACACTTCCTCTTTCTTTACACAGGGAAGAAAGAGGAAGTAAACAATGACCATTCAGGGGGCGTTTTTATCCCACCGCTTCTCCTGCACACTGCAGGAAATGGCGGGAGGATCCACTACAGCCAAAAAGTCGGATTTTCCCGGGTCTTCTTTTGGGACGGGAAAGCGAGCAGAAGGAGCGGGAGTCGTCACAAGGACCCGTGAAAAACCATGAGAGCCCAGGAAGGCGCATGCAACAAAACGCTCGTCTGATGACACACCTAGCCCTCCTCTTTATGGCACCTCTTCCGCCATGCAGCGGCGGCAGGCAGCACACCCCGGATTGATGCTCCTTCCGCCCATCTACAGCGGAAGGAGCGCCACGGCGGGTTTTCCTGCCACCGCCATCTCTGCTGCAGCCGTGCTTGCCCAGCGGCAGCTGGAGGGGCGGCTGGCAGCATCAGCTCCCCTATTCCAAGGTAAGTGGTTTCTTTATTTTTATTTTTTTAAATGAGGGGGAGGACTTCTGAAGCAGTGCTGATCCACCCCCTTCCCTGCCCAGCCCGCTCCAAGCTAAAAAAGTCGGGGTAAATGCCCGACTTTTTTAGAGCAGAGCTTTGGGGCTTTTCCCCGCAGTAGCTTCGGAGTGGCGGCAGGATCATGTAATCCACCTGCCGCTACTCCAAAGCTACTGCGGGGAAAAGCGCCTGGCTAGAGGTACCCCTAGACAGAGGGGTCCTAGAGCTAACAAACAGGACGTGTTGTGCAGCGATTCTATCATTTATTTTCTTAACGGATTTCCCACAGTAAGTGAAAAGTCAGAAGAAGCAATGGGGAAACACCGGAGAGTTACAAGTAGAAACTGCAGACATCTAGACGCACGCACGCACACACACACACACACACACACACACACAACTGCACCATAAAAGCCACATCTGGAAGCCCCAACGCCACCCAGATACAATTAAGTCCAGTGCCACTTAGAGCTCCATCACACCTACTTTTTTATTATTTGAATGTATCCACAGTTTTGATATCCGTCTCCCTTTCGCGATCGTAGCCATACCGGGGGCCTCCCTTTTCACTTACTGGCTCTTATGGGTGGGGGGTTGTTCCTGGTGGCGGGAAGGGAAGGGAAGGGGGCTGGTAGGGAAAGATGAAGAGGGGGGGATCCCGTGTGCTGGAGGGGGAGAACCACCCTGCCCTCCCCTTTCCTCAACACCAAACACGCCCCCAACAAAGGAAAAAGCAAGAGGGTGGGGGATATTCCAGACTTTCTCCATTCCAAAATACTTCGCAACAAGGGGCGGAAGGGGCGCGATGAGAGCAGGACAGGGGACGACGTCATGTGAGTACCTTGCGGCAAAAACGCATACAAGGCAGGGCAAGTGTGCAGTAAATCGCTGTTGTGAAGGAGCTCTTAGTGACCTAACTCTATAGTGGCATTATCCACACACGTGCGTCTGCACACGCATGCCAATTTACTGGGAAATACCGCTGTGCAAACTCCACTGAAATGAATAGGAGCAATGCAGGAGAGATGAAGATCCATTCATTTCTATGGGGCTTGTGTAGGAGAACTCCCCAGTGGAATGTGCGCAACACCAATTAGTGTGTGTGAGTGAGTGCCATTTGGATTTACTCCTGCCAAAAGTGTAATGTTTTGTTTTATTCATTCATTCATTTATTTATTTTATTTCCATACCACCCCATAGCTGCATTTTTGGGGGCGATTCACAAAAATTAAAAACCATTAAAGCACATTATACAAAGTATGAAAAACATTTACACACACATAAAAAAACCCCTTGTAAACAGATAGAACACAACACAGAGACCACATCTATGTTCAATAGGGATGTGCACGGCCCTGAAAATCGTATTGGAATCGGAATCGGGATGTCCAATTTTGACATGTATCATATAGGATAAAATCGGACGTCTCTTGAATCGCTTCTGAACCAATTCCGATACAAAAATCGGACATCCAATGTGAGCATCAGATGCCTATTTTCCCCTAAAGGCTTGCATTGGGGGAAAGAAATGGCTGTAACCTCTTTATTTTAAAAGATAGAGACATGAAATTTGGTGACCTTGGAGATGGGATATTGCTAGTCATGTGTGCCAAATTCCAGAAAAATCCGTGCAAGCGTGTCATGGCTATGAAGTTTTGAAAGATCATGCTTCTGGCTTTGACAGCTGTCAGCTGTCAAAGCCAGAAGCATGATCTTTCAAAACTTCATAGCCATGACACGCTTGCACAGATTTTTCTGGAGTTTGGAACACATGACTAGCCACATCCCATCTCCAAGGTCACCAAGTTTCACGTCTCTATCTTTTAAAATGAAGAAGTTGTAGCTGTTTCATTCCCCCAACGCAAGCCTATGGGGAAAACTCCAAAAAATGGCGGTTCGATGCTCCGATTCTATCCGATTAAAATCGGATTTAAAAAATCGGTTTGGATAACATCGGAGCTCCTCGGACTGGAATCGGAAATCAGATGTCTGATTTCCCCCGATTCACTTCGGAATCGGACATCGGATCCGATATGATGCACATCCCTAATGTTCAAGTGCTTCTGCAAAGGAAGTCCTGCATTGGGAGTAGCCGGCACCCTTTACTTCCGATGTGGCCTGGCCTGGTTTCCTTTCCCAAGGGCCAAGAAAGTGAAGCTTCTTATTGCAATCAGTACTGTTAATTACTGTATCAGTTCTGTCACCAAAGATACCATAGCTCTTTCGGAAGCTGGGAGGGAGCTATCTTCTACAGGAGACAGAAGGGCTGAAGTGTAGGATCAGGTTCAGCTGAAGGAGAGGAAGGTGGGAGGAAAAGAAGCAGAATCAAGAGGATTAGAGATAAATACACCAGCAAATCCCTGCCGTAAATCGGATAACAAACTTCCTCTCTGCTTATCAGTCCTTTTCTGTTGGCCACACAGCCCCCGGGTGAGTCACTGATACAGACACATAAACATCAGAGGGACACATAGTCACAACCACAGTCATACAGCCATAGCCAAACCCCTGATTCAGAGTCATCAAATGGGGCATATGTCCATTAATGTGTCCACCTGAAAAATGCACTCAAAATGCACTCAAATTTATTGCATGTATATACTGCCTCATAGCCGAAGCTCTCCAGGCAGTTTACAAAAATTAAAAACATTGAATATTAAAAAACTGATATACAAAATTTAAAAACCATTAAAAGCATAAAAACAGATTATAAATACAATATCCATTTAAAACAACTATTCTGGGTCAAACGACAACAACAAAACCCTCAACATACACTGTTGAAGTGCCGGGGAGAAGAGGAAAGTCTTGACCTGGAGCCGAAAAGATATCAATGTTGGTGCCAGGCGAGCCTCGTTGGGGAGATCGTTCCATAATTGGGGGGCCACCACAAAGACAAACCAGCACAAAATGGACTTGCAGGTGGATAAAGGAGGATGTCTACAGAAATGGACTTCACAGTTCTGCTCATCCCTACTAGCATGTTCTCCCTACTGGGGAGGAGTAGGTCCTTTCCTGGATTGGAGATCTTTGGCGGTGTGTGTGTGTGACAGAGAGACAGACAGACAGACAAAACCTGTTACACTATTAGTAGGATATCAAAAAGTGTTCTCTTTTTTTGTTTTAGCATTGCCATTCATAGCCATTGGTGCACATGGAAGTTTTCTGAGCCTTTTGTGCAGGAGCGCTCGTGCACTCTTCTTCGTAACAAAAGCAACAAAAAAATTGGCAGATGTGAGTTGCGACATTCCCGGGAGAAGCCCGGGCTGTAGCATTCTGGTGCAGATTGAGTGTGCCAAACTCAGAAGTGGCTACTTCCGGGTTTGCCCGCTCCCTGCCCTCCACACCCCTATGGTATGGAAAGGGCCTCTGCCATGGTTAGGCCGCTAACCCTTTTGCAGCAAATGGTTAGTGAGCATGCCTAAACCATGGTTATGTAGCCACCATGGTTAGGAATGGTTCACACAACACGCTAAGCCATAACATTTAGCTCAAAATGCTTACCCACCATGGCTTAGTGTGTCATCTGGACAGGGTCAATGTCAATTGAGCAGTGCTTTCAAAAATTACTCAACCAAGTGGAAATACAACGTTTTCAGCATTTGCTGAAAAGCAGTTTCAAAGGGGACATAAAATAAGATATGTTTTTAATAAATACTTTCCTCTCTGAAGTACAGACACATGTCTCAAGTTGGGAGAACATGCAGCCATGTTTCGAAGAAGGCTAAGAGAGCCAAACAGCTTTGAACAGGTCTCAGTCAAACAAGTCTTGGAGTCCAGAATGATAGTAATGCAGGTCTGCCACACCCGATTTCTCCTCACCTGGCTGCTACGTGTCCTTTCGGTCCCTGATTCAACCGCAATCAGTTTCATCTCCTTCAAATGAATTATAGGGAGAGCACCAGTGCTGGCCCAATGTAATGATGTTTATTTTATCACAAAGTCAACTGCTAGCCAGTACTGTGTCTAACAAAATGCATGGCCAGTGGTTAACCAAGTGGCAGCATAGCTAAGGAAGACCCCAAGGGAGTAAAGCTTTCAGAGAATGATCAGAACCAATTTACACGATGAAACTGAAACTGTGGCTCTCCAAATGCTTTGGCTTCCAACTCCCATAATTCCCTAACTATTGGCTATGCTGGGTAAGGCTGATGGGAGTTGAAGCCCAAAACATCTGGAAGACCACAAATTGCCCTTGGTCTATAAATGATAAAAGCTTTGGAATCTATCTAAACAAACCTGCTTGGGGAAGGTTCAGATTGCTTCATATCAAAGTAAACCTTACAACACTCCTGTAAAGTTATTAACAGGTTCTAACGCTGTTCAAAGAGACCGATGTTGCAAGTAAGGGTGCTTCCAGATTAATCTTTTCAGGTGTAATCACCCGGCTTCATTTATGGCCTGTGCTTCATTCGTGTCGTCATCTTCCGATACACACACACAGGCACACACACCTGCTAAGGAAAAAAGATGAAATCGCTACACAATGCTCATAAAGGAGGCGAGTGACACCATTCCTAAGTCATAACCAAACCAGGGTTTGGCTAAGAACAACCTACTGCACTTCTTTCTCATCCGTCATCCTACATGGATTTATTGACCTTTCTGCTTCCTGGTTTGGGGCAATCATAGTTTGCCATGACACCCATGTCAAGAACATGATGGTTACATTTTCCAGATGGGGAGGCTTCATGGAGCACCAAAGGGTCCGCTATAGGAGCAATCTTCCCATGTGAGAAAAGGCTAACTTGGAGGTAGGGAGGTGTGGGACGGAGGAGGAAACGGTGCCCCAGTGGGGGAGGAACCCTTGTGGGTGTCCCCACACCCAGGCATGAAGGGGGATCCTGCTGGGAAGTGGGTCTTTGAGCGTCATCACTCCGGGGGGGGGGGATCGCGTTTCCTTACCGTCGTGTCTCCACCCCTGCTTCCATCCTTTATGACTTCCTCTTTCCTCCTGGAGGGGAACAAGGAAGTAAACAAAGACCACGGGGCCCTTTTAGGGGCCATTTTTATTGCGCTGCTTTTTCTGCACACAGCAGGAGATCACGCGGCACATTCCATTAAAAAAAAGTTGGATTAAAAGGGGTGTATTTTGCAACGGGAAATGAGCGGAAGGAGCGGGAGGCACACGGGAGGCGGACAATATTGTCTAAAGGACGCAGGCACATCCGTAAGTGAGCAGTAGCAAGCGTGCAATAAAATGCTCATCTGATGATACACTTTAAGAACCTTTCTCCCACCAAGCAACCCTTTTCTTCTGAGTTGTGCCCCATTTCTTCTGAGGAAACAGGGGTTCCAGGCATGGGGGAAGGGTGGAAGTGGGTGGGGGTAACCCCTCCCACTCTATCCCCATGCCTGGCACCCCAGAAAAAACAGGGTGCTTCCCCAGCTCCCCAAAGGGATCTCTCTCTCCGCTGTTTTGGCAGCAGCGCACCGAGACAGAGATTGCGGCGCCCCAACCAGGGATGGAACGTGCATCCTTGGGAACATGTGGGCAGCCGCGGATCACAGCACCCCTCACCAAGACAGCCTCCCATTCCCCTGCCAAGTACATTCTTCTCCCTTGTTGCCCTGGCCACAAGGAACTTAGCTGCAAAGGATTTCTCCTTTGCTGACACGTGCCTCTGGAGTCCCGCTGGGTAAGAGCAGCAGGGGGTTTCTGCTGCTCTTGCCTCATGACTCTGTAGGCGTGTGAAATCGTGAACAGAGCCCGACAGACGACACAATAATCAATGTTTGTGCAAATAGTCAACTCTGCACAGTGTTGGTTAGCTCTGTTGGTTATTTCATGAAAATAGTCAACCGTGGTGTGTTCCCTCCCCCCCCGACAGACTACACAATAGTCAACCTTTGACTATTTAAGCAACGGCTGGCTATTTAGTCAACCATTGACTAACGTGTTGTCTGAACCCTGTCTCTGTTTGCAAAGTGACCGACCCTAACCTGTAGGAAACCCACAGGTGGGGCATAAGCAAAATAACATCCTTTCATACATGCTCCTGGTATTGAGAAGCAAACTGTCTCTGGAGGTAATATACACCCATCATGATTAGTAGCCATTGATAGCCTTATGCTCGATGGATTTGTCTTATCCCCTTTTAAAGCTGTCCAAGTTGGAGGCCACTGTTACATCTTGTGGTAAAGAATTCCATAATTTAACTACATGCTGTTCAGATGTTCACGGGGGAGAAAAGAAGCCTGTGCCAGTTCTTTACGTAATTTCCCATGGCTTGGCGTGTCATCTCAACCTGGTGTGCAGCACAGCAGGGCTGGTTTTGTACCCTGCACCCCCTACTGTAAGTTGTGGGTTGTACAGTGGGTATGAAGTCACTCCCACAGGGTTGTGCGCATAGGCATGCGCAGTACATTTCATTAGGGTGTGCACCCAGGGAATTTGTTTTTCTAAAGGTGAACATTTATTGAATGCTTAGTCATAAGTATCATAGGCTCCAGTCCAGCAGAGGCCTAGTGGCTGAGGAGGTGCAGCAACCGGCAGAGAGATTCCTTTTCGCTCCTGCTGCCGGGAGCTACGGTGCTCTCTCGGGGGCAGCAGTCCTTCAGTGCGGTGGCAGAGCCACCAGGGATCCATTCCTGTTGCATCTGGATCCCCCTCTGGATTCCTACTCAGTTCCCCCTTTAATTCAGTGCTTATTGCTTAAGAGATTAGGTTGTGCCTGGGTACACCCAGCACACCCCTTGCGCACGCCTATGGTTGTGCGCCAGGTTCAGACGATAACCCAACCCATGCTGCAGCATGGGTAATTGTGCAAACAATGGATGGCTATGCAGCACATGCAGGGACAGGAGGAGACGCTTCCGTTTCTCTGTCCTGAATCTCCCACTGTTCAGCTTCATGGGAGTGACCCTGCATTCCAATATGCTGACAGAAGGTGCCGTTCCTATCCACTTTCCCCAAAATTGACATCTTATGGGGTCCAGATGATACTGAGCCGATCTACACTACTGCTTTAAAACAGTTTAAAACGATTTATAACAGTAGTGACAACTGCTGGGGCCCAGGACACACTCCATAGATAGTTCTCAAAACGTTTTCAAAGTGTCGATTCCTGCTTGGTGTAGATCGGTCCGATGTCTCATATTCACAGCCCTCCTATGTCTTCCAATGGTTTCTTCCATCTTTTTTTCTTATCATTTAGTGGGGTGGGGGGAGAGAGACAGAATTGCTGCACAATGCCTTTCTTAGCACGAAGAGCCCTTCTTCTGGAAACACTCCTAAATTAAGTCCAGGCCTATACAAATGTGTTGTGATTCTCTGATACAGACTCCCCAAGTAATACAGACTTGGGGGGGGGGCAGTTTCATCTCCCTCTTCCAAAGGTGCCAAGAAAAGCTGGGCTGAATACTCCATCCAAGCACTGACTGCATGGATGTTTGTCTTCCCCTTTTTGATTTCAGTGAGCAAAATCATCCCTCTTTAAGGAGGAACAAGTGGGTTTTTTTTTTAAATTGCTCTCGACCACGTGAAGTTTATCCCACATTTTTATAAACCAACAACTCTACTTTTCTGCTATAATTTCTTGTTGGGGTTTTGCCACTGAATATGCCATGTGTGTTTGCATGAACGTGGATGTGGGTGGGTGGGTGCAGACCAGACCAGGGGGAGCATCTATACGCCCCTGCTTTGCTCGCTGATTCACCCCAGACCCCGCAGCACCACTGTTGCGAGATGACATTGATAGACTTACACAGCGGGAGGGATGCGCGGGGTATCCAGCCAGGAAAAGCCACAGCGCCATTGCCAGACAGCTGGAATGGAGAGGAAATGGAGGGACCAGAAAACTGTGAAAAGCTTCAGGGAGGGGAAACTCCATGCAACTTTGAAAACCTGTAGCAACGCAGATGTGGTGCTACAGCTCATTTAATTTACTCAGGGAGTGTATTATATATGAACTGGCCTTACTTCCCTTCCCCTTTAACATTGTTATGGTGGCCATTCGCCCTCTCATAATCGCCCCCTGCCCCGCGTTCCCACGCTTATCCTGCACCAGGATCTACCCAGAGCTGCGCCCACTTTATTAACCTGAACCGAAGCCACCGCTGGCAGACAAGGAACAACAGTGGTGACATCAGAGCAAAGGACAAGTCGCAGTAAATCGACACTTAGAAAACGCTCAGTTCCCCGGGGGGAAACCCGATGTGGCTGCAAGTGGGCAGCTGCATCGTATAAATGCCAGGGCGCAAGTGCACAGCCACTATGGGATATTTAGAGTGTGTAGACAAGCCCCTGGTTTGTCTAAATAAAGTTTCATGACATCATTTGCTCAGGCACCGATCAGCAATCATCAAGATTTAGATATCAGGAATTCTACTGTTCTCCACGGAGCTGATTGATGTGAAGAGTTTTAAACAGAGGAAGTGGGGAGCTTCATCAGCTGTGGAAATTGAGGACACAGCATCATTAACTCAAGTTAGACTCTGGCCAGGTCTATGTGGTTGACACCCCGAAATCTTGTTTAAAAATGCCCTGTGCTAGCCTGTAATGACTACAGCTGCTCAGGACTTCAGCAAAGTGTCTCGCCTTGAAGCTTCACACCCACTCAACAGAGAATAGTTTAACAACTCGTTCCCTTGTTTAGTCAGTGTAACTTCCCAAAGACTCTACAGTACAATCCAGATCCAAATTGATCCAACCAACATGCAGGGATGCTATTTCAAATTGCAGGGGTGGCAAGATTTCAGAGTGAGGGAAGGCTCTCAGCAAGGTTGGAAGACCTCATCTTGCATCTATTCGAAAACCAAATAGCAAAAACTCAATGCGGCAACGTCTTTAATCCTTCATTTCCTCATGAGGAAATTCTCATAACTGTCATTATTCCTCAGGAGCCCCAGCACCTTGACGAATTCAACTATACACTGAGCAATGGTCATTATGAGCAGCTAAACAAGACCTCCCAAACTGAGGCTGTCCAGATGTGTTGGGCATGTTTGGACTTCCCTCGGCTGTTTTGGGCTTCCCTCTCACCCTTAGGCTTTTTTCGCCCCCAAATATTTTTTGTACTTCTGCAAACTTTGGTGAAACCCTAGCCCAGCTTGTCCGCAATTCCCTTACCACTGCCTATAGAAAAGAAACCAGAGTGGGGCCAGAAGCAGAATGCCGCATCTCCTGTTTGTTAAATGTGTTCCCTGATGGGAGAATCGAGCTCAGACCACACAACAACGAACACACCGACTCCTCCCGCTAGATCTTCAATGAGGGAGATGAGGAAGATCTTTCCGCACGTTATCCTGGATAGATTCGCATGTGCCTGACTAACAATGCGTGAATCCTGCTGTATTATGTGTTTCTCCCTTCTTACTGATCTCTCAGTCTACATTTTGCCATTTTCTTCTGTATATCTCCATGGCAGTGCAGTCAAGCTGGGATTTTTGTTGGTGCTGGGCCTTCCTTTGCTCTGAGGCGATCCGTCTTAGCTTTTAGGAAACACCTTTGCACCGTAGGACATCCGTTTGTTCGCCTCCTGCCCCCTTGCACACTAAACTGCTTTGCTGGCCACTTCCTTTGCTATACGCAAGTCCATTTCATTGGCTCCAGGATTTAACCAGTGTCTCATCAGTAATCCTGCAGTCAGTCAGTCTGTCTGTCTGTATGCCACACACTTTGCAGTCCTTAGGTAATGATTCATAGAACTCTCTAAATGCACAAGTTTGTACTGACTTCATTAAATCAGTCGCTCCTGAGTCTATACTTTCGAGATCGCTCTAAAGTATAGTGAAGAATTTATGCCTTCCATATATAACTTTCATTCTATGCTTTTAATTTATTCATTGAAACTCACACGTTTTCCTCATCTGTATTGCCATTTTGTCATCAAATTGAAAAGTATTATAAATACCTCTGTTCCTCCTCTCATCTTTTTTCTTGGCTTCGTTTGCCATGCAATATTTTTATTAATTGAGTAATTAAATTGACATGTGACCTTTCCACCAAAAGATTAAAAACAACATCTCAATTAAAACACCACATAAAAATTAACTAAAAATACAATAAAGGAAACAACTGAAATGCCTCCTTGAGTTTCTGGCAGGATTTTCCTTCCAGCATCAGCTTTCATGGTGGCTTTTCCAGGTCCATTTTTTCTTCTCCCTTGTATTGCTTTCAGTTTATCTTCTGACACCACGCAGACATTTGCTGCTCCAAACTTTATGAAAGGATGCAACCAGACACTGTTGTGTGAAACAAACAAACTTGATTTAATACTACATCTTTTACTGCAACTGATATTGGAATGGCTGCTGTTTTAATTCTCCAGGGAGGTTTATTTATAAAAATGTTTCTTTTCTAACCAGATTGGATCCCCTTTCCTCCATGTACCTACTCACAAATTGCTCCTACTGTCAGGGTGCTTGCTAAAGTCTAGACCTGTAGAAGGGACCCATTGTTGTTAGTGTTTGGGGGGGGGGGATTGGGCCTCTAATCTGGCAAAGCCACATGCCAGCCAAGCAGAGGAGGACTTTGACGGCACTGTTTCAGATGGAGTCCACAGTCTCTCATGGGCTATGCCTCTTCTCCAAAGTTATTGTAAGGGCTTCCTCGACCCAGGAACAAGGAAAACATGGAGCGAGCTCTGCTCATGTGCAGCCTGGTGCTTAAATTTGCATGCACTGTTCTCTCAAAGGTGAAGACCAACCGGCACAAGGTTGATAACAAAACTTTTGGTCTTATGCCAACGAAAAATTCCCCATGCCACACGGGCAGGCACATGGTTGCACAGGTTAATTGTCCCTATTTGGGTAGCATCTCCTTGTATGCCACACCCATGGAAAGTGGCATTGAGCTGCTTTGGAGAACCTAATTCCATTTCAGTCCCACCATATGGATGATGATGATGATGATGATGATGATGATGATGATGATGATGAGGTTATTTGACGGCATCTGGAGAAAGATGTAGTGTAGTGGGAATCAAACGATATATAAACCTATGCAGAATCCAGAGGTTATTATCACAGGCTTCCCAGCAAGCATTTGTATTTCCCCTCCTGCCCATGAATTTCATAAGGTGCTATTATTTACTCCCACTTCTAAATCATTAAGGCAGGCGTGTCAATCTAGATCATCGACAATGCTGACAAGACTCCATTTCCCTGTGGCTTGACACCCTTGGCCGCTCCTCCCTGTATTTGTAGTAGTCACAGAATCAGCTGCCTCTGCACGTGAGGGAGGTCCGGACTTTCTCAGCCTGATTAATAATATTATAAATGGGATTGACTGGGCTCGGTAGCAAAGGCTTAATCCAGTTTCAATATACAGCAAGCGCTGCTGAGCTCTCTTCAGTCATTAAGAGCACAGCTCATCCGGCCTGCTGCCCTATCAACCAGCCCCACAGAAATGAACAGGAGCTGCACAACAGATCTCCTGTTGTTCAATTCTATCAGGGAAGGCAATCAAATTAATTCTGAGTGGTTAACTTTATCTCTCGTTCGCTCTATGATCTTCATGCTCAGATTTAGCAAAAGCATGTGACAAAATCCATTTTTCCTCAACAGTTTAAACCAGCTCCCATCAGCTTTAGAATGGTAAGACATTGGATAATCTGAAGGGTGCATTTTGGGAGGGTGGGGAGTCCATCTACCCACCACATCATCAGTGTTGTCCTTCTTCTTCTTCTGGAACATTATTTCTCTGGTTATTATACGTATTTTAAAAAAAAATTAACCACAGGAAATGCTCTTAAAATCAACAGTGATGGCTGGGGGAGAAGGTTGTTGTTGGGGGTTGCTCCAGTAAATACATTTTGCAGAGACTGATCAGGGAAGTTTAGTCATTTTATACTCTTGGATTTTCCGCATTTTCTTTTCATTCTATATTTTCACAATACAAAACTTTTATTTTGCATTATTCCAATTGCATTGCTTGTTTCCATGTTCAGTTCTTTAAATTCCAAATTTAACATGTCCTGCCTTTATCAAGTGGAGGACTCGACACTGGCGTTTTGTACTGCGATTGTTATTCCCCATGCACGGTAGTTTGCAAGTGCTTTACATGACGTTACCTTCCTCCAGTGGTTCTCCCCCCCATTTCCCCCTGCTTCTCCCATGTTATTTCCAAACAGGAAAAATGTGGTATTTTCCCAACCCACAATATCACAGCACCATCACCTGCCCATGTACTTCTCCCATAGCTTAAAAAAACACAACACTTTGTGTGGGTGGTTATTGGGGTGCAATTAAAATGACAATGGGGTGGTAGGTGTGTTGCTTCATTGCACCACCCAATGGAAGCCCAAGAACATGGCAATATACCGACCTGCCAATCTGCCATGACCAAACAGTCAAAGTTGGGAGCTAAAGTTGGTGCAACACGGAACCCATTCCAGAAGTTCGCCGGGCAACCGAGAGATGGGGATGGGGATGGGGGGGGGTGTCAGTGGATTTGCTGTCCATCTGCATCATAGGCATGCGCACGGGGTGTGCTGGGTGTGCCCAGGCACACCCTAATTCCCCCAGGTCATCTCCACTTTCCTGTGTTCCCCTCACTATTCGAATAACGGCTTTTAAAGAGGATGGGAAAGCCTCAGGAAAGCCGCCATTACCATCCCTGGGGGAACTACGCACTTTCTGGAGGCCCTAGAAAGCGTGCTTTCTCACCCCCCACTGCTCCATTCGGGGCCTTTAAGGTGCACATCCTAATGAAATGAGCTGCACATGCCTATGATCTGCATTGTGTATCAATCACAATCCACCGACCAGTAATCTGTGAGGGGAGGGGAGGAGGCAGGTACCTGGGAGGAAATTCCACAATGCCTCCCCCTCCCCCCCCCCCCCCGCTGCATGCAATGGTTTGTCCTGGAAAAGTAGCGATGATTCCAAGATGCTCTGCCACCCGGTGAAAAGATAGCAAACGGAATGTAGTGATATATTTACAACTGTGTACAGAGGCCAGTGCTTGAATGGAAATACCGGAACAATGGCGAGATAAACCCGTCATGTGCATTAGTTTACTAATGGAAACCGAATCCATGTATTGGAGCCCTGCTACACGATGTGTCTGGGCAGGAGGGGGGCTGTATTTATATATGACACAAGCGGCACACCAAATGTGTGAGCTGTCAAAAGCAAAAGCAATATAATATGGAAAAGATTCACATCGCATTCAAAACCTGAGCTCTCCCTATGCTTGGACTCCCTCCCGTCGCATCTTTCTTTAACATCCTACCTTTCCCATAGACCTTTGGCATGGCTCCATTGTTTCTCCCCTCCAGTTTGTGGGTTTCCCCCCCTTCCCTTGCTGAACACTTAGATTGTAATTTCCCTGATGCTAGGATCTAACATTTTTTTGCCTATGCTAGTCTGGATAGCACCATGTTCATCAGTGGCACTACATTGGTTAAGTATAGTAATAAAATGCTATTGTCAGACACACTCCTGAGCAGCTAAATGTTCAAGTGTTGTATGTATGCCCCAAAAGTTGACCATCACTTCCACAGATGAAATAGATCTCTGAGCAAACAGCACTCTCTTCTTTACCAAAATTAATCCACACTTGGTTATAATTTATCACCTAAATGTGAAAACTTTATTAGCAATAACTTAATTCAACGAAGTCCCCCTCACGCATTAATTTTTGGGGACCTTAGCTTTTTATTCCAACTAATATGTACCGCACCACTTTCCCCGACATATTGTTCTTTTCAACAAAGTAAAGTGACATTAAAACAAAATGCCTTAAAGTAATCAAAGCACGGAACTTAATCTTGTAAATCCGTAGTTCCAGACTATCTGGATTTACAGGTTTAACAAATGTTTTATTCAACAGATTCTGCTGAACACCCATCCCTGATTAGCCTTCAAATTAAAATATTTCATTACCTCTGAGAAATTGGACTTCATCACCCAACTTCTTTCTTAATGCAGAGCAGAAATATTCGTTGCATGCATACACAAACACACAGGTATCGGGAGCCAATATTGAAGTATCACTAGAACAATCAACACCACCCGTTCATGCAAATGATTAGAAGTGTGTTTCTGCCGGATGATTTGGCATGTGCTACGTCAGAGCAAACACAGGTGTAAAGTAAAAGGTACAACAAAGCCCTGAAGAAACAAAAGACAACATAGCAACACCAAGACATTGGGGATGGAATGCAAATCAGGACCAGAAATATGACCTCTTCTGCGCACACAACACACTGAACCCCAAGCTCTCTGGGTCATGCAAAACTAGCGGCATATTGGCCTGCCATATTGAGATGGAGGAAAGAGACTGGAGCTGGGACTATATCAGGGGTCAGAAGACACCGCAGTTTAAACTCGAGCTGCTTCTGTGGACTGGGTCTTTACCACCAGTAGTCTCTGAGCTCACCTGCTGCTCTTGCCACCTCTTCCAGGGTAGAGCCTGGAACCTGTTCCAACCATCAGAGAGGCTAGAAGAGATTACCGCCACCACCCTATAGCAACATAACCCTGGTTATATTATACTTCTGTTGGGTTTTTAATGGTTTTGGGAACCAACCTTGGCTGAAAAGAAAGGATCGGTAGACCGATGATAGACAGACAGACTGGTGGCACCATAGTTAATAAGCTTGTAAATAGCTATTCACCTGGTCACCTATAGTAAGAATCACATGTAGGGAACTGGTCAGAGATGCTTTACAGATGTTTCCTATGGGCAAGGAGGCTAGGGAACCTTTTGGAGTATTAACTTTGCCCATACAGAGCTGGGCAACTTGCAGCCCTCCAGATGTTTTGTCCTATATCTCCCATCAGCCCTAGCCAGCATAGCCCATGGTGAGGGATCATGGAAGTTATAGGCCCAAACATCTGGAGGGCCAGACATGGCCTTAGAACAGCCACAACAGATGGCTTACATCCAATACACATGCCTGGGTCATCTGGGAGATACTCTTCACCATCACCAGCATCAAAGGAGGATGGTGTCCCAGCATGCCTGTTGAGAATAGAGAGGCTGGCTCCAGGTTCCAAAGAGCTGTGGGCAAAGGCCCTCCTGGTGTGTTCCTTCCTTCTTCGGTGGCTCCTCTGGATGGACTTAGCTGGATGGGAAGCAGCACTCCAAGCTGCTATCTCAGCATGACCAGGGGGCTGCATCTAGCAGCCATTTTAATTACCCATAATTCCTTGGAGCAATGCTACATTTGGGGGAAATTAATGTAGCAACTAGATCCAGCTGCCCGGGCTGCTTGAAGTGCTGGGCTGGATTTTATTTTCAAGTGGGACCCAGAACAGGAGTCAGGTATGGGTTGTCCTGGGGGCCCCTGAGAGTACTGATGCTCGCTATGGGAACAGAGACTTGGGTAGGCTGACCGTATGAAAAGGAGGACAGGGCTCCTGTAACTTTAACAGTTGTAGAGAAAAGGGAATTTCAGCCAGCGTCATTTGTATGCAATTAGTTCCTGGTGATACTCCCTCCTCATCACAACAGTTAAAGTTGCAGGCACTATACTAGAGTGACCAGATACAAAAGAAGGCAGGGCCCCTGCAACTTTAACTGTTGTGATGAAGAGGGAGTATCACCAGGAACTAATTGCATACAAATGACACTGGCTGAAATTCCCTTTTCTCTATAACTGTTAAAGTTACAGGAGCCCTGTCCTCCTTTTCATATGGTCAGCCTAGACTTGGGGCACCTCTACAAGAGCGATTTAAAGCTCTTTCAAGGCACATTAAAATTTTTACCTCTACAAGAGCGGAGCACAAATCAGGGGTCGAGGCGCTTTTTATCTCCGATTATTCGCATTTTCGAATGCGCGTTAAATAGTGAGTTCTAATTTGCCGCGGGAGTTGAAGCGCATTTTGGCCATGTAAACATGTGATTCTCTGCATGTAAACAACTTTAAAGCGTGTTTCATATAGCCTGTAATGCGCTTCACTGCCTCTCGTGTGTAGTTATTAGAGGTATATGCGCTTCTGCGAACATGCGCATTATCGGGCAACCAGGCGCCAAACCTAATTCTTCTGGGGGGGCCTTGGATAGAGTAGAGGCCTTAACATTTTTGAAGCAAGTAGTGAAAAATGCTAACAATGCCTGTAGAAGAAGTTAAATTTGAATGGGAAAGCCTGAATGCAATAGAAGCTAAGCGGCTGCCACAGGAGTAACAAGCAATGGTATAATTTGGTAGGCACATGAATGGGGAGTGAGACAATTATCCGTGCTTCAGATAAATGCCCTGCAAAATGAAGGCTGGTTAGTCGGTTGAGCCTCAGCTCTGGCATGAACTCTATGCAACTCCACACATAAATTCTCTAACAAGGTTATTAATTTGCCAGCGGTGAGTCATTGGGGCAAAACTGGCATCAGCTTTTTATCAATCCAAAGTGATGGATGCCATGCCCTGCTGCCAACTCACTCCAAGAACTGCAATTGCAAATTAACACTTTCACCGGTGCTACAAGCAATGAAGCCTCTTCTCCCAGGCACTGGCAAGCCTGACTCACTCTCTCTACTCCTGAGATTAGATTGGACTAGGGCCCAAGGGGATGTGGTACCCTAAGAAGCACTGCATGGCCTAATTTGCCTCCTGCTTGAAGGAATTCCAGAGTGAAAGAAGTTAATGATCATTCTTTGAACAATTACCATTAATCATGGCCATTTGACTTCGTTTGTTCAGACTGCTTTTTACCATCCTTATCGCTCTGAACGTCAAAAACCAGCCCTGCAAGGAAAGCCATAACTGTACCTATTTGACAGATGGGGAATTAAAGCTGAGAAAGAGTGGCATTCCATAGGCTAGGCTGACCATATGAAAAGGAGGACAGGGCTCCTGTGTCTTTAACAGTTGCATGGAAAAGGGAATTTCAGTAGGTGTCATTTGTATGCATGCTGCACCTGGAGAAATTCCCTCTTCATTGCCACAGCTAAAGCTGCAGGAGCCCTGCTTTCTTGACCAGATACAAAAGAGGGCAGGGCTCCTGCAGCTTTGTTGTGATGAAGAGGGGATTTCACCAGGTGCTGCATGCACACAAATGACACCTGCTGAAATTCCCATTTCTATGCCACTGTTAAAGATACAGGATCCCTCTCCTTCTTTCCATAGGGTCAGCCTACTTTAGGCCTTGTCATTTAAAAGGGATTGAATCCTCACCTGCAAACTCACGTAGTCACAGTTCTAATACCGTAGGCAGAACTTCCATTTTCCTTCAGAAAGCAACGTTTTTCAAGTCAGTTTGCAGATTTAGCGGTGACAATTCAACTGTAATCAAGTCAAGAGAAATCAAGTCAAGGTTCACCCTTGTAAATTCATCCTTGGATTATTCTCTCGTCGATTACTGGACACTTGATGATTAGCAGCTGAAAGTATGAGCTCTCCCCAATGAAAAACATTACATTTCAGATAATCAGGTGAAAGGAGCCTTCTCTGTATGTTATATTTGTGGTGGCACACCTGTGACAAGTGTTGGATGCCTGAAGTATCAAGTACCCAAGTGTAGGGAAGTCAAAGTTCATCCCTCACTCCAGGGCGTGACACATACTGCTTCTCCAGACAAATGTATGGGAGAGCTGGAAAGCCAACTTTTGCCATGGTGATGGACAAAGAAATCCCAGATATTTAAGTTGCCCATTACAACATCTCCCTAGAGTAGGGTGACCATATGGAAAGGAGGACAGGGCTCCTGTATCTTTAACAGTTGTATAGAAAAGGGAATGTCAGCGGGAGTCATTTGTACGCACGCAACACCTGGTGAAATGTCATTATTATTATTATTATTATTATTATTATTATTATTATTATTTCTATACTGCCCTATAGCCGAAGCTCTCTGGGCGGTTTACATAAGATTAAAACGATTAAAAACAATATACAAAAGTTTAAACTACAGAAACATGTAACATACACAGAAACAGTCCTGTAAAAACAACTATAAACAACTTTACAAACAACTATAAAAACAGATCCAGGATCAATGAAGTTCATCACATATTGCTAAATGCCTGGAAAAGAGAAAAGTTTTAACCTGGTGCCGAAAAGATAGCAATGTTGGTGCCAGACGGGCCTTGTCAGGGAGATCGTTCCATAATTGGGGGCCCATCACAGAAAAGGCCCTCTCCCTTGTTGCCATCTTCCGGGCCTCCCTCCATACTGGAGAATCCACGGGGCTGAGCAATGTCCCCCAAGCACCACCTTCTGGAGCCAACCCTCCAAGTAGGAGCGGAATCACTGCAATGCAGTACCTCCCACTCCCAACTCAGACAGTCGTCCCAGAAGGATATCATGGTTGATGGTATCGAAAGCTGCTGAGACATCAAGGAGAATCAACACACTCCTTCTGTCTTTCTCCCGACATAGTCATCATACAGGGCAACCAAGGCTGTTTCCGTACCAAAGCCAGGCCTGAAACTCAACTAATATGGATCCAGATAATTGGTCTCATCCAAGAGTGTCTGGTGAAGAGGGCAGGGCTCCTGCAGCTTTAACTATTGTGATGAAGAGGGGATTTCACCAGGTGCTGCATGCATACAACACCTACTGAAATTCCCTTTTCTATACAACTGTTAAGCTACATAGCCCTGTCCTCCTTTCCATATGGTCACCCTACCCTAGAGCATCCACACTCACCCCAATGTGAATTAGCAGGAGAATGATGTTGCTGAAGACATGCCTTGGATTGGGTGGGCAGCTACAGGACCTGTCACTAGAGCCTGATCGTGGCTGATTCCCAGGCTCCTCCCAGACCTTTGCTCATGGACAATAGGAAAGTGACCAGAGATGTGGTGAGGAAGGAGGGTGAAGCAGCCAAAGGGACAGACATGGGGAGAGTGCTTCAGTTCAGATGGTAGGTTTAGGCCGCTGCTACGGTTGGGAGACTCCCAACAAAATCTAACCCATTGAGCATGTACCATCCTGTACCAGATTCAGTGAACTTGGGTGCCATGCGTTAATACAGAGATGCAGAAACAGTGACCTGTGAGCAAAGTATGTTTACCTGGCCCCTGGCAACCCTACCAAGTTATAATCAAGGTATAGGAAAATGTTTCCTGACAGGTTGACTCATAAGGGGGAAAATGCCCTTAAACGCTGCACGAGACAGGCATTCAGGTTTTGTGTGTGGTGTCCTTCCTGGTCACCTATCCCATAACTTTTGAGCATAGCTTCTTACTGCTAGGTAGTGAAGTTTCTTATGGAGTTTGGCAGTCTGTGGAAAGTTGGTTTATAAAACAAATGTGTGGTTCTGGTCTCCCAACCAAAGTCCAGAGAAGAGAAGAGAATAGCCTCAATGTGGATGTTAGCTGTCCGTGCATTGGTAGATGGAGCACTGGACTTCATGGATTGGGAGACCTGGCTTCAAATCCTTGCCCAGCTATGAAGCTCGCTGTGCCTTCTTGGTCATGTCACTCTTTTTTGGCCTGGCTTACATCTCATGGTTGTGAGGCTAAAGTCAGGAGCAGGGGACACAGGAATACCTCGTCAGATTTGGGGCTGCTCACACAACATGCTAACCCACACTCTGGCTGAATGTGGGTTGTTGTTGAACCATGAGTTGTTCAGACAACCATGTTATCTGAACCCATGACATTTTCTGCAGGGTGGCTTATTTTTTCTCAAGCATGAGTATCCATGTTTTGTTGTTGGGTAGTTCAGGGTGGTTAACAAGCCACACAGCGGAACGTGTCCGGGGTTCAGCCAACACGCTAACTCACAGTTCAACAAGCAACCCATGGTTCAACAACAACCCACACTCAACCACTGAGTGTGGGTTAGCGCATTGTGGGAACATCCCCTATTTGTTCATCCAGTCCAGCCTAGTCTTCTCTGACTGACAGTAGCAATCCAGGGTTGCAAGAAGGGATCTTTCCCAGCCCATATTACCTGATTCTTTTAATTAGAGACATCAGGGATTGGGCTGGGGACCTTCTGCATGCAAAGCTGAGGCTTTACCACGTGGCTACAGTCCCTCCCTGAATAGACTGCCTTGAGCTTGTTGAAGGAAGAGCAGGAGACAAGTACACCTCATTGAGGTCTGGGAGCTGTTATGCTTCTGTGGTGCAGGCAGCTTTGACCAAAAAATTATTCCTCTTACCTGGGTGGGGCCGAGACACAATGGCGAGGCACTGGGGCGTGAACACCTGTCCCTTGGCAATGGAGACCTTCACCCTTAGGGTTGCCTAGTCAACCGGGTTCCTTTTGCCAGCAGAAAAGCACCTTTCAAGCCAACCGACATGTTGGGAAAACCCATCCGACCAGTCAGACAACACCCCCTGGGAACAGCTGAGGCAAAGCCGAGCCAAGCAGCATTGCAGGCATTAATTAGCTGCATGGCCCTGTCCACGCCACACGAGACTGCCTGGGCGGACGCCGCCATGCCGGGAGCCTCCCAGGCCAGCCCTTCTGCTACTATTCACACAGGATTTAAGGAAAGGAAACCAGTTGGCTTAACTCAGATTTAGATCAGGCCCACGCAAATTGCCAAGCACCCGAGCCAATGCCGCCCTTGAGCCGTGAATGGAAACCCATCAGGCAGTGCCGGCTCTGGGGTTTTGAGGGCTGTTGGGTAAGGCACCTGGGCCCCCTTCCTCAGTGAGTCTACCTTTGCCCCACCATTGTCAACAGCCATTTTTACTGCTCCTCACCTTTCTTATCATTGCTCCCACTTGCTTGCTTGGCAGGCAACGAACAAGGGAGCAAGCAGGCCATGGCGTCTCCTGCTCCTCCTCACCATCACTGTGGTCTGGCCCACAGCCAGAGGAAGGTGAACCAGCAGGTTGCCGTGACGAAGAGCAAGAGCAACTCCAGGAGGTCCTTGTCCGTGGCCCCTGCTGACGTGTGGGCCCCTGGCCAGTGCCCAATCGTGCCTACCCTTGATGCCAACCCTGCCACTGCCAGGCACTCTGTACTGCCTAGAAAGGGCAGTAAACAATGATTGGATGGTGGTGAGTGAGAGTTTGTCAAGCCCCTGACAGCCTGCCTTCATTCAGTTCAGAGGACAAGCTGTCCAAAGCTGTGCTGGCCTAATCGAGAAAGCACAAACTCTTACATTGTAGGGGATGGTTCACATTCTACCCCAAATTAACATTTCTAAAAAATGAGGCCTAGTTCTTGAGTAGGGATGACCATATTTGGAAAACCAAAAAAGAGGACACCCAGGGGGGGCAGGAAAGTGTGCTTTCCAGGGCCTCCAGAAAGCACATCATTCCCCCCCCACACACACACACACTATTGGCAGCTGCCTTTAGTGTGGCGGTTGTGAATGACATGCTTTCCAGAGGCCCCAGAAAGCACGCTTTCCAGGGGAACGTATGTCATTCTTGCCCCCCTCCCACTGCTCCAATCAGGGCTCCAGAAAACATGTTATTCCCCCTCGCCACACTAATGGAGGCCTTAAAAGGGAAAGTGTGTCATTCCCACCCCCCACTGCTCCAATCAGGGCCTTTTCTATAATGTCCGGGAATGTCACGGTTTCCCCTTTAAGGCCCTGATTGAAACAGTGGGAGGGAAATGACGCCCCTCCAGAAAGCTCGTCATTCCCTCCCACCATGCTAATGGAGGCCTTAAAGGGGAAAGTGTCTCTTTCCAGGACATTGTAGAAAATTACAGAAAATCCCCCCGGACACCCCGGATAGAGCAAAAAACAGGACAAATCCTGGAAAATCCTGACAGTTGGTCAACGTAACTTGAGACCATGCCTGCTGATGCAGTAGCTTCCCTTCAGCTTATCCCAGATATTTGGGAGATGTCTGTGGTTTGCCTTTGGCAAGAAAATATCAGCAGCAGGCTGCCCCTTCTCACTGATGTGGATGCTGCTGTCCAGCCGCTTGCCCTCTTCCTCTGGGCCCAATCCACTCCAGCAATTGGAGGAAGAGGGAAAGGCAAGTGCAGACAGCTGCTCCTTGTCCTGGTTCCTGTCGTGGTTCACTCCTTTGGAGAGGACCGGCTCTGGAGTTTGACAGTGGGTCCTCTACTAGGGTGTGTCCCTTCGCAATTCCTAAGCCCTGGTTACCTAGCAGTAAGGAAAACAGGTTACGGAATAATGGGCTCAAGTTACAGGAAGCCAGATTCCAGCTGGACATCAGGAAAAACTTCCTGACTGTTAGAGCAGAACAACAATGGAATCAATGACCTACGGAGGTCGTCGGCTCTCCCACCCAAGAGGCCTTCAAGAGGCAGCTGGACAGCCATCTGTCAGGGATGCTTTAAGGTGGATTCCTGCATTGAACAGGGGGTTGGACTCGATGGTCTTATAGGCCCCTTCCAACTCTACTATTCTATGATTCTATGATTCTATTCTACACATGCTCAGAGAGGCACTTTTTTTTCTAGTTGATGCCCAATAAGTCAGGAGTCAAATTAAGCCCTGGCTCAAAACCAGGTGAATGGATTGATTCACTGGGTGTGCGTGTTCTTACTGCTTGTCCCTTGAGATTGTGTAGAGATTAATGGTAACTTGGAGGTCAAGAATTAGGGCCACCCCCTCCTCTAAGAAAACGTTTCCTGTCAGGTCATTACAGTGTGAATGTAAAAGGGACGTTAAGATCTTCTTCCTGTTTGCACCCAGATCCTTCCTACTTCTGTTCTCTCTCTCTCTCTCTCTCTCTCTCATTTAACTGTAATAATAATATTTAATGATTTTATAGAGTAATAGCTTTGTAATCCCCTTTCTAAAAATCAGGTAGACAATGACCAGACACCACTAGGAACGTGTGAGAAATCTGAAATTTCTAAAATGCATACAAATGTGCTTTAGTCAATGGGTGCATGTATCCAAAACTGAGCATGTATAAAAATGTGTACATTTACAAATGCATACGTTATGAAAATGCATATGAAATGGGATGGAACGCACTTGACCTCAAAAAAGAGAGACAATCTTGGCTAGACTGACAGATTCGTCCATTTTTGTTTTAAAATAGTCTTGCCTGGACCAAGACTTACCACTCGAAAAACTTCTTAAAGTGCTCTAGGGAAACCATATTTTTAAAAATTTATTTTATTTATTATTGCATTTATAGCCTGCCTTTTTTCCTCCAAGGAACTCAAGGTGGCATACATAATCTTCCTCCTCTCCATTTTTTAACCTCACAACAACCACCCTGTGAGGTAGGTTGGGCTGAGAGTCTGTGACTGGCCCAAAGTCACCCAGTGGGTTTCCATGGCTGAGTGGGGACTAGAACCCAGATCTCCTGACTCCCAGTCCAACCCTTTAGCCACTACACCACAATGGCTTTCTTAACCAGGAGCCTTACCAATTCCCAACCTCCTTACTAGCCCTTTCATTTGGGAAGGCTATGCTGTATCTCAACTGAGGTGGGGAATTCCTTCCTTGCCTTTAGGCTGAGTGGCTGGTGGAATATCGCAAAAGATCCACACCAAAAGCTCACCTTTTATCCTAAAATAAAACAGTTTGGTTGACTCTGAATACTCAGATTCTGAACTTTGCGCTCCACTAGTTTTGGGCCACAAGTGTACCAAATTTCATCATTTTCATTAGGGCGGAAATACTTTTATCACTTTGGGGGAAACTTGATGTACATCTCCTGATGTATAAATATGTACATCTTCAGGGGAAGCCCTTCTCTCAGTCCCACCACCACCATCACAGACACGCCTGGTGGGAACACAGAAGAGGGCCTTCTCGGTGGCTGCTCCAGTGCTCTGCAACTCCCTTCCCAGGGAAGCTAGACTGACTCCCTCCTTGATGTGTTTCCAGAGGCACACAAAAACTTTCTTATTCCGGCAGGCCTTTGGAGAATAACATGGACCCCAGTTATGTTTTAAGACTTTTAATTTTAAATTTTAATATGCATTTTAAATGTTTTTTTTGTAATAATTTTATTAATTTTCAACATATATCACATAAAATAAACACAATACATATATAACCCTCAACAACAACCCCGTGCTCCCCTTCCCTTGAGACCTTCTTACTCTAGTATTTTATACATTTTTCCAAAATTGCATTGATTCTTTTGAAGGTGTACGACCCCTCCCCTTTTCTAAAACATATTCTAGAAATACTCCCCAAATACTTCCAAAATCATTCTTTTTAGTTAATCCCATCTTAACTTTCATTATACATGTTAATCTATCATTAATTGCAATATCCCATACTCCTTTATACCATTCTTCTATACTATAATTCCCTTGTATTTTCCAGCTTTTAGCTAGCATTAATCTCGCCGGTGTCAGGAGATTGTTTATCAATTCTTTTATATTATTATTACCATATTCTTTATCAAATAACCCCAATAAAGCCATATTTGGACTTGCTTCCACGTTCTTACCTAATATCTCACTTATCTTCTTAAAAACTCTATCCCAATTTTTTTTAACATATTCACATGTCCACCACATATGGTAATATGTCCCCACATCCTGACATCACCTCCAACAAGACTTTGATATTTTCTTATCTATCTGATGTAATCTTACAGGGGTGAGATACCATCTCCAAATTATTTTATACTGATTTTCTTTTATCCTTATTGAAAGGAACTTTAAAGTTCTTGATTTCCATATCTTTCCCCAACTGTCCCCATCGATTTGAGTTTTTAAATCCTCTTCCCAGATTGTTTTCAGAATTTCTTGAGACTCATCCTTCTCTAGCAATATCTTGTATATATCACTCGTTAAACCTTTTTTACTTTTACTTTTATTTTCTCCCTCCTTTTCTCTAGCCTCAATTAGCTTTTCAAATCTTGTTTCCTTTCTACACTCCTTATTTTCCTTTTTCCATTTTAGTGTCCACTGTTCCAATTGCAAGACCTTAAACCATTTTTTTTGCCCTATTAGAACCTTTTCTATTTGCTTTTTATTACTCAATCTCTTTACTCAATTTCTTTACCCAATCTTTCACTTTAATTATTTTTTTCCCCTCAATAACCCTTCCAATTCTCCTCTCAGATTACCTGGGAAGTTTTCCATCAAAACAACTGGGGCCAGAGGGGAAATTCCTGGCATTAATTTCTTCTTGTATCTTTCCCAAATTTCTCTAATATTCCTTAAAATGGGATTTTCTATATCCTTCAATTGACTCCTTTGTATATTACTAAAAAAAACATTTTGAAGCTTTAACTCTATTTCTCTTGAATGCGACTTAAACCATTCTAAATCCTCTTCCCCTACTATACTATTTATAATGTATCTTAGTTGATTAGCTATATAATACATCTTTATATTCGGAAGTCCTAAGCCTCCTTCCCTTTGAATCTTATACCATTTTGTTTTTATTAATTCTTGATTTCTTATCCCCATTACAATAATTATTTATCATACTTTGCCAACTTTTTATTTCTACTTCCGTTATTTTAATTGGTAACATTCTGAACAAAAAATTAATCTTTACCGCTATTCTACCAAACCATGAATGCTTTAATTTCCTATAAGCCTCTAACTTTTCCGTTATTTGTTTTTTTAACCTACTAAAATTTATTTTCTCTAAGCTTTCTAACTCTTTCGTGATATAAACTCCTAAATAACATATTATATTTTTAACCTTCAAATCTGATTTTAAACTACACTCTTCCCTTTCTACTTTATCATAATTAAAAAGCATCATATTTGATTTCCCCCAATTTACCTGTAACCCTGTAACCTCTCCAAATTCTCTCAAATGTTGTTTTATTTCTTCTATGCTTCCCCCTGGATTTTCTAATGTCAATAAAGTATCATCTGCAAACATATTAATTTTTATCTTTTCCTCCCCTCCTATCCCTCTCAACCTGTCGTCCTCCCTAATAACATTTGCCAACATTTCAATCACAATTGCAAATAATATTGGGGAGAGAGGACACCCTTGTCTAGTACCTCGGGCTAAGGTAATTTGTTGTGTTAAACCATCATTTACCATTACCTCAGCCTTGTTATTTACATATAGCTGATTAATCACTCCCATAAACCTTTCTCCAAAACCAAATATTTTTATAATAATTTTTAACGCTGGCCATTCAATGCAATCAAAGGCTTTAAAAATATCCAATGCTATCAATCCTGCTTTTAGATTCCTTCTTTTAATACTGTTTATTATATTTAATACCCTCCCTATTAAATTTGGCATTTGCCTTCCTGGAATAAATCCACATTGATCCTTTTTTATATACTCATTTATAAATGTATTTAATCTTGTTGCCATAATTGTAGTAAATAGCATCTTGATTAATTAAAGAAATGGGTCTATATGAAGCTGGATCCATCAAATCCTTATCTGCTTTCGGGATTAATATTATTAACGAATGTTCCCACGATGGTAGGGTCTTCTCTCCCTTTATTATATTATTATATAATTTCTCCATTTTTGATAATAAAATTTCTTTAAATATCTTATAATATTCCGGCCCCAATCCATCCAGTCCTGGAGATTTCCCTCCTTTCAATTTATCTATAATCCCCTCTATTTCTTTTTCCATCACTAATGCTTCCATATAATCCCTATCCTTATCTTTTAATTTTATCTTCCAATTTTTCTCTACATATTCCTGTATTCTTATTTGTGGACTCGCTTCTGAGGTATACAATTCCTGGTAAAATTCCTCAAATTTTTTAAATTTATCCTTCATTAAATTACACTTTTCCCCCATTTTATCTTTAATTGTCCCTACTATATTTTTTCCTTCTTTGATTGCGTTGACCTTGCCAGCATTTTAGAATTCCTATTACTGTACTAAAAAAAAATCCTTTTCAAATATATTAATTCTTTTTGAACTCTTTCTATATCCTTACCCTCAAGTTCTTTTTTTTTTGCTTGGAGTTGGGTATATATATGCTTATCCTTATTAGTTCTAAATTGATCCTCTAATTCCTTAATCTCTTCTTCGATCTTTTTACTATGTGCTTCTTGTTGTCTTTTTCATTTGCACGATTCTCTAATACATATTCCTCTTACTACTGCTTTCATCGTATCCCAGACTATCCCCTGCGAATTTATCCCTGTTTCATTTATTTCCCATATATTCTTAATTTCCTTTTTCATTTTCTCCACAATATTTTTATAACTTATTTTTTTTGTATCTAGTCTCCATCTTTTTGCTTCTCTATAATCCTTCTTTATTTTAATATCCATGCTCATTGATGCATGGTCTGAAACCTTAATTACATCTATTTCACAGTCCATAATCTTAGAAAGCAAGTTCTTTGAAACAAATATATAGTCAATCCTGGAAAAACTCTTATATTTTGGTGAATAAAAGGTATATTTTCTTTCTTCACCTTTTATTAATCACCAAATATCCTTTAATTCTTTTTGCTCCATTACTTTTGCTAATCCCGTTTTCCCTATACCTTTTATGTTATCTTTATCTTTCATTTTGTCCATCACCATATTAAAATCTCCTGCCATTACAATATTTGCATTCTTTACATTCCCCATATTGCTACACACTTTATCATAAAATTCCGTTTGCTTTGCATTTGGCACATATACATTAACCAAAATATATATTTCTTCCCCCAGGAAACAATGCATTATGATATATCTTCCCCCCACATCCTTTACCACTTCGACAACATTGATTGCACATTTTTTTGAAATTATTATCGCAACGCCTCTTGCTTTAGAAGTCCCATATGCTTTCTCATATATGCCCATATTCCTCATTTTAAGTTCATTTCTTCCATCTTCTTTTTGATGCGTTTCTTGTAAGAATATTATATCAGCTTTCCTTTTATTCAACAACCCTTCATTCCTCTTCCTTTTAATAACACTACCCAGCCCATTGACATTTAAAGTTATTAATCTTACTTTATTTTCCATATCTCCATTTTTAATTTAGCCTTTAGGTCTCCTAATGTGCCACAATTACCCCCCTACCCTCCCCCTTCCCCCACATATATCCCCCACTTCCCCCTTTCAATCCCGGGTTCCCCCGAGCAATGGCTCCTCTTCCCCTCTTTTTAGAACTGCCAAATTTCAGTTCTCAGGATGGTCTGGAAATATCTTAACTGTTTCAGGGTAAGCTTTGAATCCCCCATTTTGAAAAAGAGATTTAGAAGGGTCCTGTATTGAGATTACTCTCACAATCACAGATGCTTTGGCCCACACTTATACCTAATGCCAACACTCTAGTTCAACAGGATACGTATCTTGACGAAATATAGACTTATACATTGTATCCAGGACTTATGCTCCTATGACAATCTCAGCAAACATCCCTAAACCTGGAGTCTAGTTTTCACGGGGATGGCAGACCTGCGCTTGGCCTGTAACAGTTCAGATAGCATTTGGGGATCCATGCGACTGAAAAATAGAATTAAAATCCTTACACCTAGAAAGCTAGCATTTCAGGGACAAGGCTAGGCAAGAACTCATCATGTTCGTTTCTGTGTGCAAGATCATTTTAATTTAATTTGGCACATACATGGTCTAGGCTACTTTGATAGTTTTTTTTTCTTTTTGTATGGACCCCCACCTGGAGATCAGAGTTAGAGCCGACATCAAAGGTAGACATGGTTGGTCAGTGGGTCCCAAGCAGGGACCCACTGACAAGAGCACCTTAGGGTCGATCCTCTTTTCCACCATGGCAACCTGCTTGTCCACCTGCCTCTTGCTCTGGCCCAGACAACGGTGGTGGTGAGGAGCAGGAGATGCCACAGCCTACTGGCTCTCTCAGCCTGCCAAGCCAGCAATGATGAGGAAAAGGCTGAGGAGCAAGAGCTGCAGTGGACAATGGCATGAGAAGACAGACTCATTGAGGGGGGGGCGATGAGGGCGTCTCGCTGATGCCGAAGGGCCCGCCAAAACCTGGAGCTGGCATTGAACTGCAAAGGCACAGTTTTTCACTTCTTTGGACGCAAGCAAGGAAGCAACCTGGTGCTTGCCAGATGAGTTGGAGCTGGGGATTATGGGAGCTGTAGTCCAATCCACCTGGAGGGCACCAGGTTGAGGGGGGCTGCTCCACCCTCTCTGTGCTTTGTAGCTGATGTTCCCAGTCAGTCCAGAGTTTCGCTGTCTGGAGGCTCTCGTTCAGCTTCATTTTTAGCAGAGAAGAAATCAGAAATCTGAGGTTGATTTTGAGCTTTGACATAGGTTGCAATGTCATCCGTCACTAGAGTTAGACCTAGCTGCCCATAGCCCACTCTGGTAAGAACCATCACGCAACACTGAACTGCAAGCTATATTTCAGTTTCCATTTATGCATCTGGGAGATGCCTGAGACCAATTTGCTTGTTGGGTTAGAGAACAGCAGAGTCCAGCCCCATTGAACATATTACCCATGCCCACTAAAAGAGTACGCTTGATAAAGATTCATCAGAATTCCTTTATACAACCACAGGAAATCGATAATCAGTTGGGGCCCAGTTATCTGGGTATAGAGGGCACACTAAAACAAAAACAATCAATCGACAGCAATATTGGTAATAATAATAACTCAAATGAAAGTAATAATATACAACGTGGCGGCAACAAATCACTACTTGATTCAAACTACTCGTGCTATCAAATGTTTGTAGCAGTTTGGGACAGTAAAAACAACTAAAACCTAGTTAAAAACTGTTTTTAAAAAACCCAAAACTTCTGTCTACATCTGCCAAGTCATGTCTTGTCTCGGGGTGGGGATGGAATCCTTTGGAACATGTCCTAGTGCGGAGCACGTGAAGGACAGGAGCTGGTACAAGGCCTCCTGTCTGCAGCGCTGCCAGGCCAGCGCTAAGCGCTAAGTGCACATTTCGACAGCCAGCGCACACGGAGCTTGACCCACTTAGCTCTCCGGAAAAGTGCTCCGGGCAAAACCATCAGCATGATTTAACATAAATATAGACGGCACTGTCGCTCTTGGTAATTATCATCCTCAGCTTCCCCTGGTTGAGCTGAAGAACCGGCATGCCTTGTGCACGGGATTCCGGGGGCAGATCCCAAACGGTGGTGCGCTGCCCAGATTCGATGTGACGAGCCGACGAGCAGCCTCCTCTAAAGGCAGAATAAGCGGGTGTTTTACTTCCTCTGCCCTTGGCAGGTGAACTCCGACCCTAGCTTCTTTTGAAATGTCAGCAGCGAGGCGTCCTTCGTGTGGGACCTGTTCCAATCCTTCAGTTGCTCTGAGACAAATTTACTTTGGGGGATAAGCATTGTGTACCTCATAGAGGGAAAAGACATTTGGCTCTCCGTGGCCCAACCTGCCCTTGGCTGTGGTGGTGCAGGTAGAGGTGCATCTTGGGGTCAAAGTCAGGGTCCCACAGCTCACGAGGTCCCCAAGTGACCAGCCAAAGAGCAGCAGGTGATGAAAGCATCTCTATTTTATTCTTGTCCTCATGATTTAAGTGAGTTTAAAATGCAAAACCACTCATTCTCAGGCCATTTATTTTTAATACGGTTGGCAGCTTTGCTGTTGTTCTACTTGTGAGGCTTTAACATATCAGGCATGTAAAGGCAGTTTTAAAATGGCAGTTGGAGTGGAGGGGAGAAAAATATTGTTTGCGTCACAATTGATTTGCTACCCAATTTTCCAAGGTGGTGTTTATGATCTTCTTCCTCTCCATTTTATCCTCACAACTCCATGAGGAAGGTTGAGCTGAGAGTCACTGGCCTGGTTTGCACGATTATGGAGAGGAAATAAGCCATGGTGGCTTAGGCAGCGCGGCTTGCTGTGTGGTGTGAACCCCGGCCTGGGTGGCTTGTTGCCGTCAGTAAAAGGGCATGCTGTAGAATTCTGGGTGCCTTGTTACCCATGGCAACAAGTCACCCTGGCCGAGTTCACACAACATAACAGGCCATGCTGACATTAAGTCCAGAATCTAAACTTACCTAGATGCGCCGCTGCTTGGATGTCTAGGTGAAATTCACCCAGGATGCCCCTGTGAGAATCAGCGTGGCGTAATTGAGAGGGTGCAGCCGATGCAGAGGCAGGCAGCTTCCGTTCTAATCTATATCCATCTCTCTCCCACTACCTGCTATTAGTGAGTTGGATTAAGTCATTTCCCCCGTCTGGGAACAGCTCCTCATACTTAAAGCAAGTGCACCTATTTCACAATCATAATATGTATCCTCCTGTGCTTGTGTGGGTACCTAATTGTGGGATGGATTGCTTAAGTCCCTTGATAATGGAAGGGTACTAAGGGGAGTTTCCGTCTTGGGTTTTTTTTGGGGGGGAGGGGTGTCTTTCATTGGGATCATAGCATAGGAGGATGCTTGGGCACCACAGGCCCAATCCTGATTGCTCCCATACTCCCGCAAATGCTGTTCACAGTTTTTAAAAGATACACGCAGCATTAAACCATATGTATAGTGTCACGTGTCATAAGAACATATGAACAGAAGAAGAGCCCTGAGGCTGGATCAGACCGAGGGTCCATCTAGTCCAGCGCTCTGTTCACACAGTGGCCAACCAGCTGCCGACCAGGGACCCACAAGCAGGACACGGGTGCAACAGCACCCTCTTGCCCATGTTCCCCAGCAACTGCTGTACATAGGCTTACTGCCTCTGATACTGGAGGCCTTTAGAACAGCTAAATGAGGTACAACTTTTTTTTGAGTGGTCGGTAACATTGGTGGCTGAGAAAACCTTCAGGGGCCTCATTGATGGCAATGAGTGGGCCAGGACCACCAGTGGGTGGCCATGGTGGGTGGAGCCCACAAATATAGTTCACACATACACATCAACACAGAGAGAACTTCCATTCTTTTACACACACACACTTCACTCTCACTGAGAAATCCTCCTCTCTCTCTCTCTCTCTCACTCACTCACACACACACATACGCTGAGAGACCCTTCACTCATGGACACAGACTCACACAGAGAGACACCCCTCACACACACTGACACTGTCTTCCTTCCCTACACTCACACACACACACACACACACACACAACTAGGCTGTCCATATGAAAAGGAGGACAGGGCTCATGTAACTTTAACTGTTGTAGATAAAAGGGAATTTCAGCCAGTGCCATTTGTATGCCATTAGTTCCTGGTGAAATCCCCTCTTCATCACAACAGTTAAAGTTGCAGGGGCCCTGCCTTCTTTTGTATATGGTCACTCTAGTATAGTGCCTGCAACTTTAACTGTTGTGATGAAGAGGGAATTTCACCAGGAACTAATTGCATACAAATGACACCGGCTGAATTTCCCTTTTCTCTACAACTGTTAAAGTTACATGAGCCCTGTCCTCCTTTTCATATGGTCAGCCTACACACAACCTTTTCTCCTGACACACATATAGCACCTTCTCACTCTGACACTCAAACACACTCACCCTTTCCCAAGACAGAAACACCCACTCTCCCCTCATCCGTCTCAGTGTGTGGGAATGGGGAGGCTTAAACTTCCCCTCCAGCATGCTCAGATTTCTGGGCACCTCCATCCTACAGAGCTGAGGATCACAGATTGGTGCAATCCTCAGTTGTTCCCAGCACCAATATGCCAGGCAGTGTGGGAGATGCATGATTTAAATGAGACGGCCAACGCACATGGATGGATCTCCCTCCACACCATCTGCCCAGCCCAATAACACTCCACCCACCCGGGGAAACAGTGTAAAGGCAGAGCAATCCCCATGTGCTGTCTTCCCTACTTAATTTTATGTAGTTATTATTTTATTTTATTAAGTTCTAGGCTGCTTTTCAAAACAGCCGCAGCTTACAGCCATTAAAATAATAATAATAATAATAATAACAACAACAACAACAACAACAACAACAATAACAATAATACCTGATACAGTAATATTTCATTAGTGAAGTAGTCATGGATGCATGGATATTGTATTTATAATTTGTTTTTATGGTTTTTGTGGTTTTTAAATTTTGTATATTGGTTTTTTAATGTTCAATGTTTTAATTTTTGTAAACCACCTAGAGAGCTTCAGCTATGGGGCAGTATATAAATGCAAATAATAATAATAATAATAATAATAATAGAGCACGTAACAGGAGGATGTAAAATTCTGGCAGGAATGGACTCTACAGACAGACACAATACAGCTGCAAAAATAATTCACTAACAACTGGCCATCAAATTCAACCTTAACAAACAATCTACACCATACTATACATACTCACCCAAAACAATCTTGGAAAATGCAGATCATAAAATATACTGAGACAGAACAATTCATAGAGACAAGACATCACCTTGCAACTGACCAGACATGACGGTCATAGACAAAAAAGAAAAACACACATACCTCATCGACATAGCAATACCGAATGACAAAAATGTTGTTGAAAAGGAAGAAGAAAAGAGAGACAAATATACACCACTGGCCATGGAAGTCAAAGAACTATGTATGGCAACAGGAAAAGGTCATCATTGTTCCATTAGTCACCTCAGTCACCGGCATCACATAAAAAAATTATACAGAAAACGTTCAGAAACTGGGCTTACCAAAATACATCCACACCAACATCCAGAAAGCAGACATACTTAAAACATGCTCAGTTGTCAGGAAATTCCTGAATCTGTAAAAGACAGCATGACTTGGCAAAGCCTGTCATGTCCGTCTAGAAAAACCGCCACGAGTGAGAAAGAGATTATTATTATTATTATTATTAATAATAATAATTCTCTCAGGCTACCAGAGGGGGCAATAAAGAGCACTACACATTGTGTTTTAAAAAAAAAATGTATCAGAAGGCGGAATAAAGATGTGTCAGTCTGTTAATGAGAGGCAAGAGATAGATTTTGTTTTGTTTTGTAAATTTAACAAAGTTTTGTTATTTGGTTTTGTGCTGCTATGGTCTAATGACTAGTGCAATAAATGTTCTTCATTCCTGGTACAGTAATAAAACAGCCAACATTCATAAAAAAATAACAAGCATAAAAACACCAAACACCAGCAGAAAACATCTGGCCTAGACAGTACAAATTGCAGTTACAACCCAGAATAGCCCAGTAACCATAATCAGGGGTAGGCCAGAGTAATCCAGTAAGTCTTCCGGGCCTTTCTAAAAGCCTGCAATGATGGGGCCTGACACACCCCTATTACTATTTCATTTATATCCTGCCTTTTCCCCTCTTGTGAGGAATCCAAGATGGCTCACATAGTCATCTTCCTCCTCTCCATTTTATCTTCACAACAACCCTATGAGGTTGGTTAGGCTGGGAGTCAGTGACTGGTCCAAAGTCACCCAGTGAGCTTCCATGGCCAAGTGTGAGCTAGAACTTAGATCTCCCAAGTCCCAGCCCAACTCTCTAACCACTGCACCACTAGGCTGACCATATGAAAAGGAGGGCAGGGCTCCTGTATCTTTAACAGTTGAAAAGGTAATTTCAGCAGGTGTCATTTGTATGAAAGCAGCACCTGGTGAAATTCCCTCTTTCTCACAACGGTTAAAGCTGCAGGAGCCCTGCCCTCTTTTGTATCTCATCAAGAGGGCAGGGCTCCTGCAGCTTTAACTGTTGTAATGAGGAGGGAATTCCACCAGGTGCTGCATGCCTACAAATGACACCTGCTGAAATTCACTTTTCAACTGTTAAAGATACAGGAGGCCTGTCCTCCCTTCCCATATGGTCACCCTAGGCAAGAGACCACCCATGGGCTGCGATAGAGGCATTCAGGCCACAGGTTGCGCACATGTGGAGTAGATGAATGGGCTTTATTTTGGGTTTTCTGCTTTAGGCCCGCTCTCCTTTCTGGCTATAGAATTCTGGCCCAGATGGATCTTGGCCTAATTCTGTAGAGCATTTGTGTGCTCTTATTTTATCTCAGCAAGTTATGGACACGTGCCAGCAGCCATTCACAAAGTCATTGGGACAAAATGACTAAGCCGTTGAGAGCCTTTTTGTAAACCGGTATAATCACGGGTGTCTCGTAACAATGTTTTATTTAAATTCTTAAATACAGAGTTGGAAATCAGGTTACTAAGTCATCATCATCTTTAGAGTCCCTTATTTACTATTCTGGGTTTTGTTTTTGTTTTTTTAGATTTTTATTGTATGATGCTATAATAAGTGCTTAACTAACTGGAAAGGCAGCTGAAAACAGTAATAAATAATCAAATCAAATAGAAATTATCCTCTTGTCTAAATATTACATTTTATACAAAATGAACCACCCTTATTAAATTGATTTTAAAAGAAACAACACTCATTGTTTGTTTGTTTGTTTACAACATTTATATACTGCTCCATGTCTAAACAGATTCTGGAACAGTGAACATAATGAGATAAAATAGTACAAAGATAAACCCCCAGACCTCCTGCAATGTATATTTTGTGAGATGGATAGATAGCTGTATCGCTAGCCAATGCTGCAAACCTATAACCATGTACTTGGGAGTTAGCCCCATTGAACTCAATGGGACTTAAGCTCTGAGTAGACTTTATAGAACTGGGTAGGGTGACCAGATAAAATCCAGGTCAGGGCTCCTGCAACTTTAACAGTTGCAGAGAAAAGGGAATTTCAGCCAGTGTCATTTGTATGCAATTAGTTCCTGGTGAAATTCCCTCTTCATCACAACAGTTAAAGTTGCAGGGGCCCTGCCTTCTTTTGTATATGGTCACTGTAGTATAGTGCCTGCACCTTTAACTGTTGTGATGAAGAGGGAATTTCACCAGGAACTAATTGCATACAAACGACCCGGCTGTAATTCCCTTTTCTCTACAACTATTAAAGTTACAGGAGCCCTGACCTGGATTTTATCTGGTCAGCTAACTGGGCTATAAGAGACTGAACTTTGAACCAGGACATTCTGCCATGAACTTAGAGGCAAGTCACAATTACCTGGTCAATACATCATTTGCAATATGGGGATAAGATATTATTAACACAACTTACAGACTTTTCACAATGATTACTCTGATAGTGTATGTGAAACATATTGAACATTCCAAAGCCATAGTAAATACTAAAACACAGTCCAATTCCCATTTACTCAGAAGTAAATCCTTTGAATTTATGGATCTTATTTAAAGGTAAGTTGAATTGCAACCTAAGTATTGTGAAGTCAGAGCCGTCCAAATGGTTACAAAACACACTGGATTTCCCCCTAGCCTCAATACATCTTGCAAAATTAACAACTTGTCAAAGATCAGTGGATATTATTGTTTTACCAGAAATACTTGGGAGTCCTCTTGCATTGTATATAATACATGACCTTTCAGTATCAGATACAAACTTTCATTGATTTTGATTTAATTTAATTACCTATATGAATAATGGCACTGCCCTCTATTTAAAGCAAATAATAGAGTTGGAAGGAATATCAAAGATCATCTAGTCTAACCATCTGCCAATGCAGAAAATGCAGCCAGGGCTGAAAATGCATGGTTTTCCAAGTAGAAAAGCATTCTTTTCTTTTCTTCTAATTTAAATAAACAGTTTTTAAGGATCTGGTTTTACAGACATTATCAGCAGATTTCATCTGTTATTAATTTCCTATTTATTCCTGATGGGGTCCTGAAACAGGGACATTCCATGATTTTAGGAACGGGTAAAAATAGGAATGGGAAAAGGCATCCCTCAGTGAATAAGCACACGTTTGCATGTGGAAGGCTCTGGGTTCAGCCCCTGGCCTCTCCAGGTAGGGCTGGGAGAGACCCCGGTCTGAAAACTCTGGACAGCTGCTGTCAGTCAGTATTGGCCAGGAGTAGACAACCCGGTTTCCTTCAGATGTTTTTGATTACAATTACCGTAAGCCCCAGCCAGCATTGCCAATGGCCAGGTATTATGGGAGCTTTAGTACAAAACATCTGGAGGGAGTCAGGTTGCCTAGGCCTGGTGTAGACAATCCTGAAATAGACCAATTATCAGGTTATCCAGGTTATCCGAAAGACTGTATTCTCCCATATGAGCCTGCCCGTGCTCTGAGATCTTCTGAGGAGGCCTGTCTCTCAGTCCCACTAACATCCCAGGCACGCCTGATGGGTGCGCAGGAGAGAGCCTTCTCGGTGGCTGCTCGAAGGGTCTGGAACTCCCTTCTCAGGGAAGCTAGATTGGCTCCCTCCTTGATATGTTTTTGGAGGCAGGCAAAAACTTCCTTATTGCAGCAGGCCTTTGGTGAATAATGTGGACCCCCATTTATGTTTAAGGTTTTATAAAATAAAATGCATTTTAAATGTGGAAATGTTTTAATATTGAAATCTATTTGATTATATTTTTAACTTTTGTATATTTTTATTTATAGCTTTTAACTAGGGATGTGCATCGTATCGGATCCGATGTCTGATTCAGAAGCGAAACGGGGGAAATCGGATATCCGATTTCCGATTCCAATGCTGGTCTGATGAGCTCTGATTTTATGCAAACCGATTTTTTTCGATCCGATTTTAATTGGATAGAATCGGAGCATCGGAACATCATTTTTGGAGTTTTCCCCATAGGCTTGTGTTGGGGGAAAGCAATGGCTATAACTTCTTTATTTGAAAAGTTAGAGACATGAAACTTGGTGACCTTGGAGATGGGATGTTGCTAGTCATGTGTGCAAAATTCCAGAAAAATCCGTGCAAGCGTGTCATGGCTATGAAGTTTTGAAAGATCATACTTCTGGCTTTGACAGCTGTCAAACTCAGCTATCAAAGCCAGAAGTACTAACTTTCAAAAGTTCATAGCTATGACACGCTTGCATGGATTATTCTGGAATTTGGCACACATGACTAGCAATATCCCATCTCCAAGGTCACCAAATTTCATGTCTCTAACTTTTCAAATAAAGAAGTTATAGTGGTTTCTTTCCCCCAATGCAAGCCTTTAGGGGGAAATAGGCATCCAATGCTCGCATCAGATGTCCGATTTTCGTATCAGAATCGGATCTGAAGCAATTCGAGGGACATTTAATTTTATTCAATATGATACAGGTGAAAATTGGATGTCCTGATTCCGATTCCAATACAATTTTCAGGACAGTGCACATCCCTATTTTTAACTGTACATGTTTTAATTTTGCAAAGCCACCTTCAGGCCCAGTATTGGGCAAAAGGCGGGATACAAATAAAGATGATGATGATGATGATGATGATGATGATGAGACCTGGGGCCAGATCGACACCTTAGACAGATCTACCCCTTGTGTCAAATCATTACGACCCCATCATAGCAATGCTATATCCTTCTTGCACATTTATACCTCAAAGAACACAACAGCATTTTGGATAATGCATAATAAAATGCAGGACATAACGCTATGAACATGTAATGTACACCAACTGATTTGGGTCACTTCAATACTGCTATAAAGCAGTAGTGTGGAGCTAGCCTGATTAGAAGACATTTTCCTGTGTTCTGCCTGTGTTCCAAGCCAGATAGAGATGTTTGGAGTTCCTTACGGAGCAGGTTCTTATCTTCCAACTGCCCCTATGTAGCTTTAACTGCCTTCAGACCTGGTGAATCACCATCCCTATTTTATCTTTGTGGAAACTGTTGAGGATGCCTTTTTTAAAAAAACAAATATATTATTATTAGTAATTTTTTATATTAATCATTTAGAAAGCAATCCTATGGCTTCGATACAGAGACTGTGAGGGCCATAGGGTAGTTCAGTATCTTGGAGTGTGAATTCCCTGCCCCTCCTCTGTGCATTAAGCATGGAGAGAACCGCACTGGCTTCCTTTCTGAGGTCACTTTGCAACTTTGGAGAGGCGGAAAAGGTAGGGTGACCAGATAAAATCCAGGTCAGGGCTCCTGTAACTTTAACAGTTGTAGAGAAAAGGGAATTTCAGCCAGTGTCATTTGTATGCAATTAGTTCCTGGTGAAATTCCCTCTTCATCACAACTGTTAAGGTTGCAGGGGTCCTGCCTTCTTTTGTATATGGTCACTCTAGTATAGTGCCTGCACCTTTAACTGTTGTGATGAAGAGGGAATTTCACCAGGAACTAATTGCATACAAATGGCACTGGCTGAAATTCCCTTTTCTCTACAACTGTTAAAGATACAGGAGCCCTGACCTGGATTTTATCTGGTCAGCCTAGGAAAAGGGGATGTACCCAGTAGGCAGAGAGGAGACTAGCTAAATTGCAGAGCAGAAGGCAAGGATTGTCTCTGACGGGTCTCCCGCCCTGCACTGGATACTCATAAGCCTCCGAATTCAGAGGCTTATGAGTATCAAGGGCGAATCCCATAGGACTGTGCCCTTAAAAGATTTATATCCTGCTAACCACATTTAAAAAACATGTCTCTAAAGAGGTTTATAGAGATTAAAAGACATCACAATATACATTAAACTACATCACAGCAAATGCAAAAACATTTAGGAAATCATTAAAATCAAATACAACACAATATTTAACAGTTAGTATGGTACTCTTTTGCGCCGTTCCTAACATGGGAACAGGTGGGGGACAAACCAGTCAGACTCAGTTTTGCTCAGCTGCTCATTTTTCACTTTTAAATTAATTCTGTCTCGTTTCTGCATCGAATTGCATTTTTTACCATTTGCCAAAATATTTGTACATATTTTATATGCGGTTTTAAATATATGCACGTCTTGTGTGCATTTCTTGTGCAAAGTGCACAATAAACTTCAGATGTCCATGGATTTCAATGGCAATCTGTGTCCCGATTTGTGGTTGGTGCCAATTGGTAAATTCACATTAAAATGCTAACCCAACACAAATTCATAGAGGATAAGGTTATTAAGAGCTGCTTGTCTATGTATACCAGTTGCTGGGGAACATGGGCTGGAAGGGTGCCGCTCCACTCATGTCCTGCTTGTGGGTTTCTCACAGTGAGCTCAGCTGGGCAGAAAGCTGGACTCAATGGATACTTGTTCTAATCTAGCAGGGCTCTTCTCATCCCATCCCTATAACATAAGTGACCATCCCGACAATAAACGTTGCTGAATATCTTTGAGCCTCATCACATGGGGGGAAATCACATTTCCTTACCGTCACTTCTCTGCCCCCGCTTTTGTCTCTCATTACTTCCTCTTTCTTCCCAGAGGGGAAAGAGGAAGTAAACAAAGACCACATGGCCCATTCAGGAGGCATTTTTAGCGCGCTGCTTTTCCTGCACACAGCAGGAGATTGTGGCATATTCCATTTTTTTAAAAAAAGTTGGATTAAAGGCAAATGGCAAAATGAGCGGGAGGCGCATGGGAGGCGGACGGCCAAGTCTAAAGGAGGCGTGAACATCCGTAAGTGGGCAGTAGCAAGCGTGCGATAAAATGCTCGTCTGATGAACCTCTTTGAGTCGCAACTGTTCTAGATCCATTGTGAGAGTAAACTTTCTATTAAACAATTGTTACATCGATGGTACATTATACTGGTGCATCTAGCAAGGATAATAAACACATATAATACTGGAGGTTGGAGACACTGTAATCAGCAAAGTATATATATATATATATATATACACACACACACACACACACACACACACACACACACACACACACATATATGTGGTGGTTATTACATCCTGTTGCATCACAGTTTGGGAACATTATATTTGCAAAAATGACAAACATTACACATCCAACTGTATATGGATGGATCAAGTTAATTACGGTAAATAACCAGCATATCAGAACAAATGCACAATCAAATACAGTTAAAAAAAACAGTAAAATACAGTTAAAATTGAGAGATTAAAAATCGAACTATACAAACACCAACAGAAGAAAACCCAAAATGTGGAACGTTCAATGACGTTGATTTATCACCTCTCTACGACAGATTATGGCTGCTGTGCAAAATCTAGACACTTGAGCTGTGACCTGTATGTTCAGGTCTGACAAGAGATGCTCTAGGTAGAATTCATATATGTCACACGCCGGCCTTGGCTCTATGAACAATATGATACAGTGGAAGTGTCAGCTAAGGAATTTATCATGTTCATGATGCTGACAGCCCATAGGGTAATTGCTAAAAGTTGTAAAACTGCAGAACCTTTAATACCGAAGTGGAGAGCTCCTTTAGAGTTCTGGTTGAAACCCGGAGCGGATTCAGTGCCCCACTGCCATTGGAGTCACCAGCCCCTACTGAAGTACAGGCTGCTTGGCCCCTCCGCACGTAGCCACCCGCACCTCCCTCCCAGCGGCGCGTTTGAAGCCCTGGGGCAAAATGCGTGGAGGCGGCAGCCGATCTGAAGATTGCAGACTGCAGAGCAGTTACCTGTTCAGCTAGGCCAGACAATGACAGGGTCCGGCTAATTACAGGCCTGATGAACTGTCATTTTCACTTCTTAGCCCTGGTGGGAAAAGCAGAGGAGTCACCTTTCACTGAGGAAATTTAAGTGCACAAGGAAATCGAAGAGTCATTCCCATTTCCACTTGTCCTACATCTTCCTTGCCAATATCTGCCAGCCGAAACAGTGGATTCAGACAGTCTCCACCACCACCCTGACCTAGAAGAGTCTGATTTTAATATTTACTTCCAGTAGCAGAGTGCCAAGTTTTAAAGAGTAGCTGCTCATCGTGACGTTCATCGTAGCCACACGCCCCAAGAAGATTACAAAAATGCAGGCTTCTATGTGTGCTTTATATATGTCTGGTGTAAAACGAATGGATGTTAATTACCCATTCAAGGCAATAGATGGTACTGAATGGGTCCATTCTGCCTCTGCTGGTTCTCTTGCTCTTGCGAGACCCACCACTGATGCAATGGGGCTTTGGCGCTTACAAAAAAAGAGCACCAGAAACAAGTGGGAACACTCATTTTTGGATTAGGACACGACAGCGGAGCTCCCTTCTGTGAGATCGCCTGACCTGCTCCCTTTCCAAGATGCGTATTTCTTCTCGTCTGAGATATTTTTAGAAGCGCCAAAGCCCTGTGTCGCGTGAATGGTGGGTCCCGCAAACACATGGGCACAAAAGAATACGACCCAAAACCACTCCAAAAGATTTTGCGTCGTAACAGAGATAGTTCACAACAATATATGGTTGCTAGGAAAATCCATCCCCTACACCCCAGCTACTGGGGGGATTGCAACTAAGCTCAGAGAGAAGGGGATTCCAGAGGGGGGAGCAGATGACCTCATCGCCCCTGCTAATGGAAAGGTCCTGGGGCTTTGATACTGTGAGCCCTAGCTCCATCACACCACTCCCTACATCTTTTTGTGCAAAATGTCCATGCAAGATGGAGGAAGGGGTGGGCAATGTAAGAATAAGACCGGGGGGGGGGGGGGAATCGAGGGTTAAATCTTTGCAAAATGCATGGAGCTTATTCAAAAGCACAATAACAGAAGCTCAACTAAAATGTATTCCACAAGTTAGGAACAGTAGCACCAAGTCCAAGAGGTCACCAGCACAGTTAACAAGCAGTGACAAGGAAGCTATTGTAGAAAAAAGGGGGCTTCCTTTAGAAAATGGAAGTCTTGCCCAAGTGAGGAAAATAAAAGGGAGCACAAGCTTGCACAAAGTCACTGCAAGCAAACAACAAGAGATGTAAAAAAAGAATTTTGAAGAGCACATCACTAATAATATCAAGGCCAACAATAAATCATTCTTTAAATATATCAGAAGCAGAAAACCAGCTAGGGAAGCAGTTGGACCACTGCAGTACTAAAGGAGGACCGGGAGATTGCAGAAAAGCCGAATGAATTCTTTGCATCGGTATCCACTGCAGAAGATACAGGACAGATGCCTGTGCCTGAACTGATGTTTTCAGGAAGGGAGTCTGAGGAACTGAGGCCAATGGTGGTGACAAAAGGTGAAGTTCTGAACCTTATTGACAAATTGAAAGCAAATAAATCACCAGGTCCAGGTGGTATCCATCCTGGAGTTCTCAAAGAACTCAAATATGAAACTGAGGACCTTCCAACAAAAATATGCAACGTGTCCCTAAGCTCAGCCCCTGTACCAGAGGACTGGAAGATGTCCAATGTAACACCAACTTTTAAAAAGGGATCCAGCAGGGATCTGGGAAGTTACAGACTGGTTAGCTTGACATCCATTCCAGGTAAATTGGTTGAAAGCATTATTAGAGACAAAATTAGTAAGCATCTAGAAGGACAAGTCCTGCTGAAGAAGAATCAACACGGCTTCCGCAAAGGCAAGTCTTGTCTCACTAATCTTCTAGAATTCTTTGAGAGTGTCAACAACCATGTAGACAGGGGAGATCCAGTGGACATCGTTTACAATTCTCCTGATGGAGGTAAGTAAATAGTGCGGTCCCACAGGGATCGGTATTGGGACCATTTCCTTTCAACTTGTTCATAAACGATCTGGAATTAGGAGCGAGCAGTGAAGTGGCCAAGTTTGCGGATGACACCAAATTATTTAAGGTTGTTAAAACACAAAGGGATTGTGAAGAACTCCAAAGGGATCTTTCCAAGCTGGGAGCGTGGGCATCCAAATGGCAGTTCAATGTAAGCAAATTTAAGGTGATGCACGTTGGGGCAAAAAAACCCAACTTCAAGTATAACCTGATTGGACCTGAGCTGGTGGTGACCGAACAAGAAAGAAATCTTGGGGTTATGGTGGACAGATTGACGGAAATGACAACCCAGTGTACAGCTGCTGTAAAGAAGGCAAATTTCACATTAGGCATAATTAGAAAATGAACAGAGAATAAAACTGTCAATATCTTACTGCCTCTCTACATAACTATGGTGAGACCACACTTAGAATACTGTGTACAGTTCTGGGCACCACACCTAAAGAAAGATATTATAGAGCTGGAAAAAGTGCAGAAAAGGGCAACTAAAACGCTCAAAGGGCTGGAGTATCTCTCCTATGAGGGAAGGTTACAACAGGTGGGATTGTTTAGCATGGAAAAAAGGAGGGTGAAGGGAGACCTGATAGAGGTGTACAAAATTATGCCTGGCGTGGAGACTTTGCAGAGGGAGACATTTTTCTCCCTCTCTCAAAATACTAGAACCCAAGGAGTCATCCCATGAAGCTGATTGGTGGGAGATTCGGGGCAAATAAAAGGAAGTCCTTCACACAGCGCATAGTGAAATTATGGAATTCACTACCACAAGATGTAGTGATGGCTACCAATTTGGATGGCTTTAAAGGGGGGTTGGATAAATTCCTGGAGGAGAAGGCTATCAGTGGCTACTAGTTCTGATGGCTAAGTGCTACCTCCAGTATCCGAGGCAGTAAGCCTATGTGCACCAGTTGCAGGGGAACATGGGTGGGAGAGTGCTGTTTGTGGGTCCATGACTGGTTGGCCACTGTGTGAACAGAGTGCTGGACAAGATGGACCCTCGGTCTGATCCAGCAGGCCTCTTCTGATGTTCTTAAAAATAAGCTCCCCAGAGACTTTGGAAGAGATAATTCACTGGAGGCGCAATCCTATGCATGTTTAAACAGGGGGGAAAAGCCTCCTGCAACTCCAGCATTCCCCACCCCGTTGAGAGTTGCAGGTGTGGTGGGGTTTCCCCCTCACCCGTCTAGGGATTGTAGGAGTTTTCTTTCTCTCTAAACATGCATAGCATTGCACCCTAAAGGTGTGACCCACTTTCCAGCCACCAGCACAATGGCACGGGAGAAGGGGAGGCAGTGAGAGTCTTCAGCTAATACACCGGGGCATGATTAGATTATCTGCGAGCAGGAGATGATCCGCCCAGCGGCTGCATGGTTCTGCTGCGGAGGGAGGGAGGGGAGCAGATGTCGCTCGCTGCAGCTCCACCCTCTGCGCTAGAAAAGGAGAGGACAGGGCAAACTCTCATTGGCTGATTGTGCCCCAATCACATCCTCTCCTACAGACCACAAACGAAGGGAAAGGAGGGCAGGCGATAAAAGGATGGTGCTTTTGCATCAGCATCAATCGCTCTAGCTCAGCCTCCCCCAACCTGGTGCCCTCCAGATGTGTCGAGCTAGGGTGACTATATGGAAAGGAGGACAGGGCTCTTGTATTGCTAACAGTTGTCTAGAAAAGGGAACTTCAACATCTGCAGGCATGCAGTGCCTGGTGAAATCCCCTCTTCATCGCAACAGTTAAAGCTGCAGGAGCCCTGCCCCCTTTTGTATCTGATCAAGAGAGCAGGGCTCCTGCAGCTTTAACTTTTGGGATGAAGAGGGGATTTCACCAGGTGCTGCATGCATACAAATGACACCTGCTAATATTCCCTTTTCTAAAAGGTTGAAATGCTGCTCCTAAACCTTAGCTGTTCCCGGGAACCGCTTTAAGCTAACATCTGCAGCCAGTGGGGTGATGCAAGACGACTTGCCACCAGAGGCAGAAGGAGGAGGAGCGCCTCCACCTCCTTCCCTCAATGAGACATGGAGTGGGTTGCCTCTCCGGACAGGCACCCCGGCCCAATGCCACACTTTGAGGTCTCCTTCCTCAAAGTGCAGCATTGGGAGGTGGTCCAGTGGAAACTGTTTTGTGTGGCCAACGCAACTCTCCAGATGTGCTCTACCACCAAGCGACAGCCCTTCCCCACCTCAGAAAGGTGGGACCTTGGCGGGGTCTGAACCCCTGAGTGGGCTGGCCACAGGGGAGGACGCCTGCAGTGTACGATCAGTGGCATGACCTTTGCTTCCTTCCAACCATGTTTTGGGACAGGTAGAGCTCCATCACACCAGCGATTTCATGCACTCTCGCCATGCCTGGTGTGCGGATTTGCAGCATGGTGCTCACATGACGCCATGCCTGTCCTGCTGACACCCCACCTCTTCCCCAGCCTTTCCTAGAATGCTAAAAGTCTGGATTATTTTTCCTAAGTGCATTAAAAGCACCCTAAGCCTCCGTGTAGTTTTAAAGGAGCGGGGGCTTGAATGGATTGCATCAGGTCCTGGCAGGGAAAAGCGATCTCTCCCAGCAACCAGCTCCAAAACCTCACTATAAAACCCAAACCTTGCATCCCAGGCTCTAACACATTTTTAAAAAAATCATGCAAGGCCTGAATCTCTGCAGAGACAGAATTGTACTCCCTCGATACTCCCTAAGAGCCAGACTAAAGGGTCCTTCCATTGTTGCCTGGGAGAAAAGCGGTCTGGTTGAAGTGCTCATCTGCCAGGACCTGACTGGAGGGAGAAAGACAAGGGGAGGGGCCAAGTGGAGTGGAATGGAAGAGCAAACGAGTGAAGGAGCGAAAGAGCAGCTATTCAGGTGAAAGGGATCATATGCTTGAGGCATGTAAAAAAAAACAAAAACCTGAGGCAAACCAGGTGGGGGGATTAGGTGTGATGGGGCCCTGAGCGTCATCAGACAAGCTTTTTATTGCACGCTCGCTACTGCCCACTAACAGATGTGCGCACATCCTTTAGACAACATCCGCCTCCCATCCACCTCCTGCTCCTTCTGTTCATTTTTCTGCCACAAAACAGACCCCCCCAAAAAATCATATATATATATATATATATATATATGAATGATTTGGGGGGTCTGTTTTGGGAATTTGGCATGATCTCCTGCTGTGTGCAGGAAAAGCAACATGATAAAAACAGCCTATAAAATGGGCCATGTGGTCTTTGTTCACTTCCTCTTTCCCAGCTGGGAAGAGTAAAGGAGTGATGAGGGACAGTAAGGAATGATGACGCTCTCTGTCTTCAAGGAAGGGCCCCTGTTCGAAAGTAGAAGAAGAGCAAAGAGGAAGCTGGCAGCCCCGAGGTCAGTGGGATGATGAATCCCCTCCGGGTTTCAGTCCGAACTCTGTGTGTATGTTGTATGTTTTTGCTGTTTTAATTTGTGTATATTGTTTTTAATTGTTTTTAATGCTATGTAAACCGCCCAGAGAGTTTCGGCTATGGGACGATATACAAATGTAATAAATAAATAAATAAATAAAGGCTCTCTCCAAGGTCCTTTAGAGTTCTGAATGATTCAGACTGAAATCCGGATTCACCATCCCACTGACCTCGGAGCCACGGAAGGCCCCTGGTTCAATCCCCTGGTTCTCCACATAGGACTGGGAAAGACCCCTCTGCAGGCGATGGCGGAGAAGTCCTGCCAGTCAGTGTAGGAGTTCAGCAGGGGCAGGAAGGATTGCTGGCGACGGTCCCAGGAGAGAGGGGTGCTCCAAATGGAGCAACGGCTTGATTCTTCCCCCGTTTAGGCGACTGTGGGCCACGTTGCTGTACAGCGTGCAAGTGGCTACGTGCTCCGGCGTCGCCTCCCAGCTGCTCCCACTCAGAAAGTGCAAGAGTGTACTTGCCCCATTCTGCCCTACCGTGCCCGGGCCTGACTCATGGGCCAATCGCCAAAACATATTGCAGAGGCAGAAGGGGGAGGAGGAGGAGGGAGGGGGAGTGCTGATTTGCAAGCCGGAACAGCCAGGAAGGTGTTGGAGCTTTGAAGGTGTAGAAGACTCTAGAAATCTCCCAAGCGTATCCATTTGTTTCGTTGTGACCCTATGGAAAGGAGGACAGGGCTCCTGTATCTTTCACGGTTGTCTTGAAAAGGGGGTTTCAACTGGTGTAATCTGTACGTGTGCAGTGCCATTTATATACAGCAGCTGGGTTACACTGGCTTTCCGTCACAAGGCAGACACTAATTCTTTACTTCCTTGTGCTGTTCAGAACCGCCAGTTCAGCCTGGATTGGGAATAGGCCAGTTCTGCAACCCAAAATACAAGAAGCTGTATTGTTAATGCTTAGTGGTGTAGTGATGAATTTTGAAGCAAAGGCGCTCACCATGACAATCCTCATCACCTTGCCACCCCCCCCTCAAGGAGAGTCCCAAAATTCAGACAGATGTGTTCATCTATATGAAAAGGAAAAAACAGTTCTAGTTTAATTTCTACCAGGAACAGTCTTTTGAAAAGATCATGAGTCTCAGGTCCCCTCTACAAGATTTCGCTTTGACGCCCGGTTGCCCGATTATGCGCATATATGGATAAGCCCATTTACTCCTAATACCTATTCATGAGAGGTGGTGAAGCGCATTACGGGCTGTATGAAACTCACTTTAAAGTTGTTGACATGCGGAGAATCGTATGTTTATATGGCCATAAGGCGCTTTAACTCCTGTGGTAAATTTTAAGTCGCTATTTAACACGCATTCGATAATGTGAATAATCGGAGGTAAAAAGTGCCTCAACCCCCGATTTGCACTCCGCTCTTGTAGAGGTAACATCTATAATGCACCTTGAAAGAGCTTCAAATCGCTCTTGTAGAGGCACCCTTAATTGCCCGTTCAAGAAAAGGCCACCCCAAAATCCTTTACCTTAAAACTGAGAACAATATATCGATGCTTACAAAATTCATTTCTCTCCCCACTCCTCCGCCACCCCTAAAGCTACTGTGAGGGTTGCAGCTCAGCTCAGAGAAAACTGGGATATCTGAGGATGTGACAGATGACACTAGCTAGGGTGACCCCTTGAAAAGGGGGACAGGGCTCCTGTATCTTTCACAGTTGTATAGAAAAGGAAATTTCAGCAGGTGTCATTTGTATGCATGCAGCACCTAGAGTGACCAGATGCAAAAGAGGGCAGGGCTCCTACAGCTTTAACTGTTGGGATGAAGAGGGAATTTCACCAGGTGCTGCATGCAAAAGACACCTGCTGAAATTCCATTTTCTAGACAACTGTTAAAGATACAGGAGCCCTGTCCTCCTTTCCATAGTACCACCCTAACACTAGTGTCCCTGTTAATCAGAAAGTGCTGGCACAGTGTCCCCGTGAGCCCTTCTATATCACTGCTTATTCCCAACCCAAAAGCCCTTAGAGTAGACACAGTGAAATGAATGTGACTAACTTAGTCCCATTCATCTCAATAGCTTTACTCTAAGGAGGATTTGTCTTGGATTTCACCCTATGTACCCAACACACTCTCAACTATGGTTGCTGAGCCAAAAGCAGCAACAATCTTGTGGAAGCATTTCTGACCGGCATTCAAAGACAATGTTGGCAACCTTTCAGGTTATTTCTAAGGGGATCAACGTGCCCCCTAGTCCAGGAAGCTTTGCCTTCCTTTTAATTGACTTCAGTGGTGTCAGCAGCACATAGCCAGATTGGATTATGTAATAATAATAATAATAATAATAATAATAATAATAATAATAATATTTATTTATAAGCCGCCTCTCCCTACGGATTGAGGCGGGGAACACAATGCAAATACAAACATAACAAAGTTAAAAAAATTAAAAAACAAGAGAGACACATCATTAAAACATTTAAAATTCATCCGGATAGGCCTGCCAGAAGAGCATCATGACATCATCCTGTCCACTACACAATTCCCAATTCTCTGGGATCATCCATATGACTGATCCAGGAAGCATTGCCCTCACTCTCAATTGTCTTCATATGCCTTTCATGACGTCATCATGCAATGAATCTATGCCTATGCAACCTCAATGCCCTTTGCAACTCCCAAATGGCTGGGGTGGACCAATAGAATGAAAACAAAATGGCACCAAAGCAGCAGCGGAATTTACTGAGTCTTTAGGAAATATTGCTCCAAAGACACGAAAAGTACCAAACATTCAAAACCTGAAGAACATGCAACTCATAACTGCTGGCGACGGGGGAATCACCCATCCCCCGTACTGAAACAAGTACAATACACAACTTGAATCCCAAAGCAAGCATAAGTAGCAGAGCTGAATCAAATAAACAATCCAGACCCAGAGTGCTGCAACATGAAATGTACATAGAATTGCATGTGCACATACTTTTTCCAAAGAGCAGCCCACACTGTGCTCAATTGCAAGCCACTTTTTCAAAATGAGGAGATTCCCAAGCCTCTTGCAGAGTGGCTAGGTTGCAGGGGGGCATTCTGAATCTGGGCCATGATATTTTAGAGCTCCATCACACCAGCGATTTAGTGCACTCTTGCCATGCCTGGTGTGTGGATTTGCAGCACGGTACTCACATGACACCGTGCCTGTCCTGCTGACACCTCGCCTCTTCCCCAGTCTTTCCGAGAACGCTAAAAGTCTGGATTATTTTCCCTAAACGTGTTAAAGGCGTCCTAAGCCTCTGTGTAGTTTTGAAGGAATGGGGGCTTGAATGGATTGCATCAGGTCCTGGCAGGGAAAAGCGATCTCTCCCAGCAGCCGTCTCCAAGCCTCAATATAAAACCCAAACCTTGCATCCCAGGCTAGAAAGCATTTTTTTAAAAAAAATCATACAAGGCCTGAATCTCTGCAGAGACAGGATTGTACTTCCTCGATGCCCCCAAAGAGCCAGACTAAAGGGTCCTTCCATTTTTGCCCCGGAGAAAGGCGGCCTGGTTGAAGTGCTCATCTGACAGGACCTGACTGGAGGGAGGCAGAGGAGGGGCGGAGTGGAGTGGAGCGAAGGAATGAAACAGCGAAAGAGCAGCTCTTCAGGTGAAAGGGATCATAAGCTTGTCGCACTTCTGCCTCAGATGTAAAAAAAACACGAGGCAAACCAGAGGTGGGGGATTAGGTGTGATGGAGGTCTTTGAGTGTTAGAGGCCGGTGGCTCCGATGTCAGTGGGCGATGATGAATCTGCTCTGGGTTTCAGTCAGAACCAGTTAGACCTCTAAAGGAGCTATCCAAGGTGCTTTTCTCCCTCTCTCCCCTCCTCCCCACCTAATGGGCTGCCAGAAGAAGGGCAAACAGCCATGTTTTGCTGAGGGCCACAGGTTGGCCACCCTTGATGGTCTATAACCAGCATTCGTGCTCTGGCTGGCAGCAGCTCTCCAGAGTTTCAGGCAGAGAAGGGCCTTCCCCATTACCTGGTGCCCGATCCTTTGAACTGGAGATGCCCGGGGGTGAACTGGCCCTTTGTGAAGGAACACCTCCTCCCATATGTATCTGCCCGGAAACTAAGATCACCCTCGGGGGTCCTTCTCCGTGAGCCCTTGCCAAAGGAAGTGAGGCAGGTGGCTACCAGGAGGAGATCCTTCTCTGCTGTGGCACCCGGGCTGTGGAACGAGCTCCCTAGAGAGGTTTGACTGGCACCTACATTATATTCCTTTAGATGCCAGGCGAAGACCTTTTTATTCTCACAGGATTTTCACAGTTCTTCAGTTTGATTTTTAACCTCTCCCTTCTCCTCCTAGGCTTGTCTTTTGCTCAGAACAGAGTCTTCAGGGATCCCCATAGCAGGACTTATATGCTCGGCATATGGCGGTGATTGTTCCCACTCCTGTCCCATCCCAAAGATTCACAAGTTGCTTTTTTTTAAAAAATTAGCGCGTCTGTAGATGTTTTGTTGTCTTATATTAATTTTTTCATTTGTTACATTTATATCTCGACTTCTCCTCCAAGGAGCCCAAGCCTACATGATCCTCCCCATTCCCTTTTTATGCTCACAGCAACCCTGTGAGGTTGGTTAGGCCAAAAGTCAGTGACTAGGTCATGGTCACCGAGTCAGCTTCAAGGCCGAGCGGGGACCAGAACCCTGACCTCCCGACTCCCAGTCCAACACTCTAACCACTAGACCACATCGCCTCTCATTGCCCAGGAGATGAGGCCGGTCCTTTTCTCCCACAGTGCCACAGCAATGGCTTGTTTTCCTGCTCCTCCAGGCTGCCTTATTAGGATTTGCCCGCCACATGAGAGATCAGATCCACCAACTGATCTGCGGACGCGGAGGGCCTGCGGTCTGGGAGGCTATCGAGGGAGCCCACGCCGGGCATAATCGTAGGATCTGGAGCGCCGAAATGGCCGTGAGTGGGAGACAACGCCAAAAGATCAAGCCTGTGACTCATCTGCCATGGTCACATTCTCTTGCTATATTCAGAACTTCCCCCAGGAAGCCCTGAGATTCAAGTGGTCACATGAGGTACTGGTGTGGTGGTTCATGGTTTCCCCCCACCCCCAAAGGGACAGGAAGGCGGCAGATTGGGGGGGGGGGCAGGAAGAGGAGAACATAGCTCTCTCTCTCTCTGTGTGTGTTGATGTCTGGGTTTGCAAGCGGCAGGTTGGACCAAAAGGAGCCTCCGCCAAGCAAAGCAAGAAGCCAGCTGAGTGGAGGAAAGACACTGCGGAACGTGCAGCCATACAGTCCCAGCTGTGCAGTTTTGGAGAGCCCTCAACGCCCCCCTCCCTCTGCGAGCGGACCTTCCCACTTCCACCGTCCTGGAGGAGAAAGCTATCAATGGCTAATCGTCCTGATGGCTAAGCTCAACCTCCTTTATCACAGCAGTAAGACTATATGCGTCAGTTGCTGGGGAACATGGGCATGAGGGTGTTGTTAGACCCATGTCCTGCTTGTGGGTCCCTAGTCGGCAGCTGGTTGGCCACTGTGTGAACAGAACACTAGACTAGATGGGCCCTGGGTGTGATCCAGCATCAGGGCTCTCCTGATGTTCTTGTGCGAGTGGCCACCCTAGCTGCGATGGCCACGCAAGGAGTTTGTGGTCCATGAGAGCCCTCACTCAGCGCCATCCTTGGCTGTGTGGATGGGTGGGTTGAAAGTAGGGGTGTGCATCGGATCGGATCCGATCCACGATCCGAATCCGATCCGACCCAAAATCGGGAAAATCCGATCCGATCCGATCCGATCCGGACAACCTCCGATCCGATCCGATCCGATCCGATGAGGTCCGATCCGGATCGGACGCCATTTTGAATGCTTTTTCCCATAGCCAAGTATTGTTTTACAAAAACGCCTATAACTTTTTCATTTTTAAAGATAGAAGGATGAAACTTGGGCACATTGTAGACTGGTTAGGGGTAGTTATCTGTGAGAAATTTCAGAAAGATTGGTGCATGCATTTTGTGGCAATTAATTTTTTAATAAATACCCAGGAATGCCTATAACTTTGTCATTTTTAAAGTTACACACATGAAACTTTGCCACATTGTAGGGGGTACCTTGGGACCTATGTGTGTGAAATTTCAGAAACGTAGGTGCTTGTCTTGTGTGGCAATTAATTTTTAGAAAAATGGGTAGTAGTGGGGTAAATACAGTTACGCCTCCCATTTTTTTATTTTTGAAGATACAAACAGGAAACTTGGGCACATTACAGGTACCACTTGCCTTGATATGTGTGTGAAATTTCAGAAACATTGGAGCTTTCCTTGTGTGGCAATTAATTTTTGAAACAATGAGGAAAGAAACACCTATAACTTTGTCATTTTTAAAGTTACACACATGAAACTTTGCCACATTGTAGGTGGTACCTTGGGACCCATGTGTGTGAAATTTCGGAAACGTAGGTGCTTGCCTTGTGTGGCAATTAATTTTTTAATAAATACCCAGGAATGCCTATAACTTTGTCATTTTTAAAGTTACACACATGAAACTTTGCCACATTGTAGGCGGTACCTTGGGACCTATGTGTGTGAAATTTCGGAAACGTAGGTGCTTGCCTTGTGTGGCAATTAATTTTAGAAAAATGGGTAGTGGTGGGGTAAATACAGTTACGCCTCCCACTTTTTTATTTTTGAAGATACAAACAGGAAACATGGGCACATTACAGGTACCACTTGGCTTGATATGTGTGTAAAATTTCAGACAGCTGGGTCCAGGCATGTGGTGGCAAGGTATTTTTGAAACAATGAGGAAAGAAACGCCTATAACTTTTTTATTTTAAAAGTTAGAAGTCTGAACATTGCTCACTTTGTAGATGGGTTAGGGGTAGATATGTGTCAGAAATTTCAGAATGATAGGTCCAGGCATTTGATGGCTATGGAATTTTTAAATTACATGTTTCAAAAAAATTTCTACAGAGGCCAGGTCTTCCCCTCCCGCTTCCCGCGAAGAAAAGGAAACACTCTCTCGTCTCGATCCCTTTGAAGTTGCTAGTAGTATCCATTACAGGGCTCGTGTTTCCTTTCCTCCTTTCACTTTTCAAGCAGAACGGCTGAGCCTAGCTGAGTTTTGCAGCCATGCGTGCAAGGAAGGATCACTCTGGTCTCGATCCCTTTGATCCTTGGTAGTATCCATTACAGGGCTCGTGTCTGCTTTCACTTTGTACTCAAGCAGACACGAGCCCTGTAATGGATACTACCAAGGATCAAAGGGATCGAGACGAGAGAGTGTTTCCTTTTCTTCGCGGGAAGCGGGAGGGGAAGACCTGGCCTCTGTAGAAATTTTTTTGAAACATGTAATTTAAAAATTCCATAGCCATCAAATGCCTGGACCTATCATTCTGAAATTTCTGACACATATCTACCCCTAACCCATCTACAAAGTGAGCAATGTTCAGACTTCTAACTTTTAAAATAAAAAAGTTATAGGCGTTTCTTTCCTCATTGTTTCAAAAATACCTTGCCACCACATGCCTGGACCCAGCTGTCTGAAATTTTACACACATATCAAGCCAAGTGGTACCTGTAATGTGCCCATGTTTCCTGTTTGTATCTTCAAAAATAAAAAAGTGGGAGGCGTAACTGTATTTACCCCACCACTACCCATTTTTCTAAAATTAATTGCCACACAAGGCAAGCACCTACGTTTCCGAAATTTCACACACATAGGTCCCAAGGTACCGCCTACAATGTGGCAAAGTTTCATGTGTGTAACTTTAAAAATGACAAAGTTATAGGCATTCCTGGGTATTTATTAAAAAATTAATTGCCACACAAGGCAAGCACCTACGTTTCCGAAATTTCACACACATGGGTCCCAAGGTACCACCTACAATGTGGCAAAGTTTCATGTGTGTAACTTTAAAAATGACAAAGTTATAGGTGTTTCTTTCCTCATTGTTTCAAAAATTAATTGCCACACAAGGAAAGCTCCAATGTTTCTGAAATTTCACACACATATCAAGGCAAGTGGTACCTGTAATGTGCCCAAGTTTCCTGTTTGTATCTTCAAAAATAAAAAAATGGGAGGCGTAACTGTATTTACCCCACTACTACCCATTTTTCTAAAAATTAATTGCCACACAAGACAAGCACCTACGTTTCTGAAATTTCACACACATAGGTCCCAAGGTACCCCCTACAATGTGGCAAAGTTTCATGTGTGTAACTTTAAAAATGACAAAGTTATAGGCATTCCTGGGTATTTATTAAAAAATTAATTGCCACAAAATGCATGCACCAATCTTTCTGAAATTTCTCACAGATAACTACCCCTAACCAGTCTACAATGTGCCCAAGTTTCATCCTTCTATCTTTAAAAATGAAAAAGTTATAGGCGTTTTTGTAAAACAATACTTGGCTATGGGAAAAAGCATTCAAAATGGCGTCCGATCCGGATCGGACATCTGGTCCGATCCGATCCGACCAGCCTCCGATCCGATCCGATCCGATCCGACCCCCCAGGTCCGATTCCGATCCGCTATCCGATCCGATCCGGGGGGTCAGTGCACATCCCTAGTTGAAAGGACTTGCTTACGTGGACTGTTTTGTAAATGCTGAAGAAATGGAGCTGCTCCACGTGCCAGGAGCCTCCTGGTCCATTGCAAAAAAGGAGCGGCCACTGGGCTGAGAAAGGGCTGGCCGGGACAGCAAGGCTGCCGGGACATGAGCAGAAGCCGGCTGCAGAGCTGGGCAGGGCTGCTGCTCCTCCACCCACTCCAACCTGGGTGAGGCAGCCGTGGCAGCGGCGGCGGCAGCAGGAGCTCGTGCCCATGACAGGTGACTGGTTGGCCCACTTTGGGGTTCAGAGTGGGAGAGTTGGCTCAGAACAAGGCAAGGCGAGCGTGGGAACCAGGCTCTGCACCGCCTGGAGTCAGAGAGAGAGAGAGAGAGAGAGAGAGAGAGAGATCCAGTCCCTTTGGGCAATGCCTGGAGCACACATTTACAGCACATGAGTGGCGATTTCCATGCCCATCTAACCTGCAGCGCCTAACTAGAGGCAGCCCACAAGGCTTAATTTAGCGTGTCGAACTGGATTCAAATTTCCTGACAACCCCCTTCTGTGGCTTCCTATAAAAGCCCCTGCTTTCTTTATACACTCGTTACCCAGGGCTGAATAATACTCAAGATGAGGCCTAACCAGTGCCGGATAGAGGGGGACCAGTACCTCGCACGATTTGGAAGCTGTACTTCTATGAATGCAGCCCAAAATAGCATTCACTTGTTTTGCAGCCACGTCACACTGTTGGCTCCCATTCAGCTTGTGATCTACAAAAATTCCAAGATCCTTCTCTCTTGTCGTGTTGCTGAGCCAAGTATCCCCCATCTTATAACTGTGCATCATGCTTGTTTTAAACTAAGATGTAATGTGGGAGAGCATGTCTCCGTGTGCACATAAGTACAGTGGGATGCAGGGGACTGAGGGTGGTAGAGAAGATGCATAGCACTGCAACTCCCATCAGTCAGTCAGCCTGGCTGGTGGTCCGGAATGCTGGGAGTTGTAGTCCAAATCATCTGGAGGGCACTAAGGAGGGGGAAGACCTGGAACATTTCCTGATCTGGGCTCCTGTGCTGGCAGATCTCTCCAGCACTTAGTGCCACTGCAGCCTGCAGGACATCCACCTGATGACCCCCCCACCACCACCACCCTGCTGGTTGCCTAGCAATGGGATTAAATGCGGCTAAATCAGTTATCTCTGTGCCTGCTGTCAGCAGGCGGGCCAGTGACCCTGTCAAGGTCAGCTAAATTCTCCTGAGACCAAAGGGATTAAGTAGCTGAGCTCTTCCACCTCCTTCCGGTGTCCCGGTGCCGGCAACCATCTCAAGCAAAGCTAGGGGGACGGAAGCGTCGGGCTCTCTGTGAGGCACGGAGGCAAATGTGCCACAAATCTAGGGCAGGAGCGAAGCGTGCGAGGCCCTCCCTGGCTCTGCTGGCCCACCCTCCCTTTCCTTAAGCCATATGGCGTAGGGCCTGGCATGAGGGCCGGCCCTGCCATTAGGCCAAGTAAGCCAGCCGCCTCAGGGGGCAGATTCTGGGGGGCAGCAGGGGCAGCCCCCAAACTCCTCCTACGGAGTCCCCCGAGGCATCCTCCTCTCACAGAGGGTGGAGTTGTGTATGTCACACAACTTGTTCTGTACCTCCTAAACTGGGGTGACCCTATGGAAAGGAGGACAGGGCTCCTGTATCTTTAGCAGTTGCAAAGGAAAGGGAATTTCAGCAGGTGTCCTTTGTATAAATGCAGAACCTGGTGAAATTCCTTCTTCATCTCAACAGTGAAAGCTGCAGGAGCCGGGGCCTCTTGACCAGATACAAAAGAGGGCAGGGCTCTTGCAGCTTTAACTGTTGCAATGAAGAGGGAATTTCACCAGGTGCTGCATGCATACAAATGACACCTGCTGAAATTCCCTTTCCTTTGCAACTGTTAAAGGTACAGGAACCCTGTCCTCCTTTTCATAGGGTCACCCTGCACCTCTCAGGTGTTGCGCAGTCCCATCGCCAGGGATAACAGATTCAGCTGCCAGTCCAGTTGACTTGATGATGTGGGATAGAGAGAGGAATGCCATCTTGTTCCTGTTTCTCAGACACCACACCTGATGCTTCATACCTTGGATGGCTCCCTTAGAGTTCTGACTTGTTCTGACTGAAAGCCGGAGCGGATTCACCGCCCCACTGACATCAAGACCCACCAGCCTCCGCATCGTAGCATCCGCACCCTCTAGCACAACACTAATAGCGTATGGGAGTGCAATTGGTTTTCCCAGGAACCCTGTCAGGCCCGCCGATGCTGGCCCAATGCTAGAGGTTGCTTACGCCAGTGCGACGTCAATGGACCACAATACCTGACGGAACGCCTCTCCCGACACGAACCTACCCGTTTACGACAATCCACATCTAAGAACCTCCTCCGGGTGCCTACTCCAAGGGAAGCTCAGAGGATGGCAATAAGGGAGAGGGCCTTTTCAGTGGTGACCCCCCAAATTATGGAATGATCTCCCCGATGAGGCCCACCTGGCGCCAACACTGTAATCTTTTTGGCACCAGGTGAAGGCTTTTCTCCCAAGCATTTCACAGCATAGGTTGAGCTTTTTAACTGACCCCTGGACAGTTTTAAATGAGATGTAGTTTGCTGTTTAGGTTTTGATGGTTTTAATTTTTGTACATTGGTTTTTAAATGTTCAACGTTTTTAATTTTTGTAAACCGCCCAGAGGGCTTCGGCTATGGGGCGGTATATAAATGCAACAAATAAATAAATAAATGTCATAAGCAGAGGAGCAGCATGAGATAAGGCTCTCATTTTTAAACGGGACTTTGTCCTTCAAATAGAGGGCACGCTCGAAATAGAGGACCGTCCTCTCTGGAATAGGACACCTGGCCGCTCCAGCCTGGGCCACACGTGCTCCCTTGCCGATCGCATCAGTCGCAAGAGGCCAAGGGGTGCTTTCAGCCAGGCTGGTGATTGCCTGGCTCCTGCCCTTTCCCTAGGGAGGGGAAAGGCCTCTGCTACTGCTGTTGCTGGTGCCACCTGGGCCACTTCCGTGTCCTTGCCTGTCACACCGATTTCCTCCCCCTCTTAATCAGCTGCCACTTGGGAAGGTGCCCACGGCCACTGGAGAGGAACCAACCGCTCTCTCCGTCCTGCCAACGCTGCTTGTCTCTCCTGGCTGCACGTGGCCAGATGCCGTGTGCTGAGGCCAAGAGCCCCTGAGCCGCCTTCCGATTTGCCTCCCTGGAGCAGATGTGCTCCTGGCTGCCTCCTCCTCTGCCACCGCCACTTGCTTCTCTTCCTGCTGCCTTATCAAAGCTTGCGGTCGGGTGGGGTGGGGTGTTTGCTTCCCCCCTCCCTGCCGACGCACGCACGGATTGAGAAACAAATTGCCCTCTGGGGAACAAAACGGGAATGTGAAGACATTGTCACAATGACGTTAGCAATTCTGTACATCAGAACTGGTTTTTCTCTCGGCGCCAAGGAAGCGCTAACCCGGGGCCCAGGCTCAGCATGGAGGAGAGGGAGCAGAGTGGTGTGGCGGAAGACATGAATGCGTGCAAAAGGTCCCAGGTCCAATCACCGTAGGAGGCATTCCAGTGAAAAGGTTGTGGCAGGAGTAAGGTGACCATAGAACAGGGAATTTCAGCAGGTGTCATTGGTATGCCTGCGGCACCTGGTGAAATTCCCTCTTCCTCTCAACAGTTAAAGCTGCAGGAGCTAGACTAGAGTGACCAGATAGATACAAAAGAGAGCAGGGCTTTACCTGTTGTGATGAAGGGGGAATTTCACCAGGGGCTGCATGCCTACCAATGACACCTGCTGAAATTCCCTTTTCTATACAACTGTTAAAGGGTGCCTCTTCACGAGAGGTTTAATGCTCTTTGAAGTCTCATTAAAATTTTTACCTCCACACCAGCGGAGCGCAAATGGGGCGTAGAGGCGCGTTATCTCTCCGATTATGCGCATTATCGAATGCGCGTTAAATCACGAGTTTTATTTTGCTCCGTCCGTTAAAGCGCATTTTGACTATGTGAATATGCGCTTATGCGCATTAACTACTTGTAAACCGCATTTTGGACATCCGGTAATGCGCTTCGCCGCCTCTCGCCGCCTCTCGTGCAGAGGGATTAGGCGTAAATGCGCTTCTGCGATTATGCGCATAATCGGCTAACCAGGCGCAAAAGCGAATCCTTGTAGAGGGGACCAAAGATACAGGAGCCCGGTCCTCCTTTCCATAGGGTCACCATAGGCAGGAGGTGATGGGAAAAGACCCTTCTTTGCCAAAGCACCTGGGGAGCAGGTGCCCATCAGGGGAGACGATATTCCAGCCGGGCCTAAGGGCACGTTCCTATTTGCTTATTTTTCAAAAGTTGCAAAGCACTTGTCTTTAGAAGAAGAAAACGAAAGCACGCCAAGTGACAAATGCATTAAACACATGGAAGATTTGAAAACGGGTATTGAAACTATTCAACAGCAAGTGGAAAAGCACAGAACAGCAGCAAATTGAGCAGGAATGCTCATTAGCCGCCTTCAATTGCAATTTGCTTGGCGGCACGAGGAGCCCTTTACAAATTTCCGAACGGGACACGCCGTTCAGCCGAGCCCCTTCCCTGGGTGAAAAGCACCGGAACCGTGGTGCCACAATGCAGAACACAAGCAAGGGTAATCTACTTTATGGAGGACAGTCCTCTGTTTTGAAGGTGTCCTCTGGAGAAGGTGCTATTCGGAACCCTTGTTTAGTTTAGTTTTTAAAAATTGTTACTGTTTTTAAATGTTTTTAATATTACTGTAGGTTTAATTCTATTTTAACTTTGATAAACTTATATTTATATGTTTTTATTGTACATGTTTTAACTTTGTAAACCGCCCTGAATCCCAGCCCTGGGGAAAAGGTGGGATATTATTATTATTATTATTATTATTATTATTATTATTATTATTATTATATCAGATGGCACAGGGGGAGAAGAAACAGAACAGGCCACCAATTAGATGTTCTGGCCATTTAGGATGGCTCCAAATGGAGGGTTTCTCATCCTAACCACTCAGAAGGCATTGTGAAGTTATTCCATTTTTTTCTCTTGAACGGATCTTCTGCTGTAAGAAAAAAAATATGGAAGAGGTGGTTGAAAAACACAGCTGGCTATGTGCGGAAGGTGGCGGCATCTGGATCTCCCCATAAAATTCCATGAGTGGAGTAGCGTGAAGCATCCAGAGTCTCCAGATGAGTGTGGAAACACACAGAGTCTCAAGACAGAATGAATGGATGAGTCACCAATAGGTGTTGCAGGAATGAGATGATCCCTAGCTTTCTGGGACAAAGAGCTCTATCAAGCGAGTGTTTTATTGCACGCTTATTACTGGGCCCTCACGGATTTTCACGGGTTGCTCTCACAACGTCGTCTGCCTGCTGCATGCCTCCCGCCCCTTCTAGCCCTCTTTGTGTGACAAAAAATACACCCCAGTAAGTCCGACTTATTTTAAAAGCCGGAAGTTGCCGCTATCTCCTGCTGTGTGCCGGAGAAGCAGCGGGATCGAAACGGCCCACTGAATGGGCCGTGTGCACATTGTTTCCTTCCTCTTTCAAAGGAGGAAGTAATGAGGGACAAAGGCGCGGGCGGAGAAGCGACGGTAAGCAAACACGATTTCCCCCCCATGACGTGATGATGCTCCACGTAGCCCCTATAGAACAATGGGAACGGTGCCCTTTGTAGTGGAACTCTCCTGCATACGAAAATCCTGACAAATCCCGACTTATTTTTAAAAAACGGGTTTTCTGTGCTTTACTTTAAGAGGCCAAACCAGGGATCAGGAGCGGGAGACGCGTGGCAGGATTGCCCCGTTGTCGAAATGACCCGCGAAGATCCGTACGGGGCCAGTTGCGAGCGTGGGATAAAACGCTCGTCTGATGCCACTCAAAAAAGAAACAGCTGAGTCCCTTTGAGGGACAAAGAAGCAGGGAGCATTTCAAAGAAGCAATGAAAGTTGAGCTAGGGCAAAAGACAGCAGGCAGACTCTGGTCTAGGGGACATTTTACATGTCATTTAATGCCGGTCTTGAAACAGTCGCACTGGCTTACCATTGGTTTCCGAGCTCAATTAAAGGCGTTGGTTCATGCCTACAATGCCCCAAATGGCTAGAGTCAGAAAATCCGCCTCCTCCCATATGATTCTGCCATTGGACATTGAGGGCTGTGAATCGGCTCCGGGTTTCAGCCAGAACTCTAAAGGAGCTATCCAAGATGCAAAGCATCCACCCCATTCTTAACTGCTTCGGCAGTATGGGATGTGCTTGAGCAGGTTCCCTGTTGCATCAAGCCTGTATACACCGCTTGTTGGGGAACATGGGTGGGAAGGTGCTGTTGCACCCGTGTCCTGCTGTGGGTTCCCCATTGACAGCTGGATGGCCACTTTGTGAACTGAGGTCTGGGCTAGACGCCCCTTGGTCTGCTCCAGCAGTGATGTTCTTATGTCCTCACTTCAAGAATCTTAAGAACATGCGCCCTGTCACGGGTAGCCCACACTCCACACATACCAACCAGCCTGGCTGGGGATAATGGGAGTTGCAATCCAATGCATCTGGAGGGCACCAGGCTAGGGAAGGCTGGCACAGATCATCTCACTTCTTCTTACAACAGCCCTATAAGGTAGGTCATAGGTATTCACAGGTTGCAGCATGGCAGCATTCTCAGCTCAGTCTCTTCAACACACTAGCTCTGATAAGATCATTGTTTCTGTTTGGAGATTGAGAAACTACTTCAGAAATACCTGTTTTTTCTCCAGATGCAGGGCCGGCCCTGGCATTCGGCAGAGTGAAGCAGCTGCCTCAGGCAGCTGGTTTGGGATGTCACGAAAGGGCAGCAAACTGTTATTTAACTTATTATTGTTGCATTTTAGCTCCCAGTGAGAGGGGGATTGTGGTATTTTTCTGTCTCAGGTGCCAACATGATTTGGACAGCTCTGGGTATAATGTGTCTTCACATGGCAGTGGAGGGTTGCTCTTCTTGTACCATCCCTTTCTGGGAGTAAAGATGCAGCTTAGCTCTTCCTGTGCCGTGGTCTTTTTAAGACCTGGGAGTGGCCCCAGTCCAGGCCAACCTGTTTTTATAAGTTACTGAGAGATTCCAGCCTCCCTACCCGCCATGCTCAGGTCAGGCCCCCAGTGTGGCACCATAATTCCAAGCAACCTTCACTGTTACTCTAATTGCACACCACAGAAAGACTTCTTTTCTTGATCACTGTCAGGTTAAAAGGTTGCCACGATTTCCCAATACCATGAGCGTTCAGTTCTTTATCATCATTTATGAAAGAAACCTGTTCTGCCTCCCCCCCTCTTCTGCATAAACATATACACCTAAGGCAGGAAGTGTCTTCTTTGATTATCGCCTCGCCACATTTTCCCACACCGCCCATCTAAGAAGGCATGGCAGGGAGCGGAGTTTGGCAGCCTGACGAGGTCACACAGCATGGTTAACATGCAACCCTGCGGGGAACGTGCTGCGTTCAGACGACACGATAATCCACGGTTCGACATCAACTAACACTAGGTGGGTTACAGGGTTGTGTGAACCCAGCCTGCCTATGTCAGTAGTTGCAAAATGCTTGCCCTTTATTGATTCAAGAGCTGCACCTGAACTGTAGATGAGCTACAGAAATCATAATATAGGAACGCGTTTCATAGGCATGCGCAAGGGGTGTGCTGGGCGTGCCCAGGCACACCCTAATGTCTCAAGCAATAAGCGCTGCACTGGGGGGGGGGCCCTTGAGGAGGGATCCAGAGGGGGATCCAGATGCAGCAGGAACAGACTTCTGGCTGCCCTGTTGCCTCCAACAGAGCACTGTTGCTCCCGGCAGCAGGAGCAACAAGGTATTGCTGGGAGCCTCTCAGCCGGGAGCCATGCTTCAAAGAGGCCAGGAGGAAGGGCCCTGAGGGTTAATATTGCCTCTTAACCCCCTCCTCTGGCCAGTGTCCTGACAAAGCTGGGGCTTAAGGAGGGTCTCCTCATTCCCCCACCCCTCACCGGCAACGGCCCTCCCAGGGTTAGCCTAGCCAAATACAGAATAGGACATCAGTGTCCACAGTGTTCAATAAATAAATGAATAAAAATAATTCCCTTTATGATTGAGTGTTCAATAAATGTTCGCCTTTAAAAAAAACCCTGCTTGGGTGCACACTCTAATGAAATGTGCTGTGCGCGCCTGTATATGCATCTGTATATACGTGTGTATATGTGAAGAGAGTCTTTTCAAGTAACTACAGCAGTCCAGCAATGGGGGGGGGGGGAGTTTCTTGTGTGGGGAAGTGTGTGCGGCCTTCCCTCTAGTGCCTTTCCTCTAGTGTCACCCCTGAGAAATGGGAACCGCGCATGAAATCATACCAAGCATGTCACAGCACGGTTCAAGGCCCATTGCAATGAAAGAACCCGGCTGGCCAAATATAGCTGCGAGTTACTGGCGGCTTCTTGGGGAACTGGCTTTTCCACCCTCTTGCACAGGCTGGTGATTCCAGCGCTTCCTAGAACCTTTGCCTCTAATTTAAAGCTGGCTTTTGAACCCTTGACAGGAGAGGACAAAGAAGGCCCCTTCCCCAGCCTGAAACAAGGTCTCTGTAGGGCTGGCCTTGGGCATTTCGGAATGTGGGGCAAAAGGGGAGATACCTTCCTTGCACAAACCAGATTCCAGCTGCACAAATTACAGCCCTGGGAGGCCAGCCTGAGACAGAAAACCCAAGAGGCCTAGCACAAATTAACAGGCGGGATCCATCAAGCCCCATGCAAACAAACAGGAGCTGTGCTTGTGTACAGAGGACTTCCTGCTGGATTGGGCCCCGTGGGTCAGATCTCTGCCGCTCTTCGATTCACTGGCAAAGGTGACCAATGAATGATAATCCCTCGTGATCGGCACATCACTCTTTCATTTCAAGGGGGCTCACTGATATATGAGGGGCGTTTGGGGGCAGAAAGTTGGGATGAAATAAAACAAAGGAATCAAGCAAAGAAATACAATTTTCTGCCATTCTACCGCCTTTCACGGCAACAAATCTGCACTCGTAGGAACATAGGAATTTGCTTTATACTGAGTCAGACTGAAAGAACTAGGCAGGTTTAGCCTGGAGAAGAGAAGATTGAGGGGAGACATGAAAGCACTCTTCAAAGACTTGAAAGGTTGTCACACAGAGGAGGGCCAGGATCTCTTCTCAATCACTCCAGAGTACAGGACGCAGAATAATGGGCTCAAGTTACAGGGAGCCAGATTCCGGCTGGACATCAAGAAAAACTTCCTGATGGCTAGAACAGTATAGCAATGGAACCAATGACCTAGGGAGGTGGTGGGCTCTCCCACACTAGAGACCTTCTAGTAGCCGCTGGACAGCCACCTGTCCGGGATGCTTTAAGGTGGGTTCCTGAATGGAGCAGGGGGTTGGACTTGATGGCCTTATAGGCCCCTTCCAACTCTGCCATTCTATGATCTCCAGGTAAGGCAGGAAAAACTCCTGCCTGAAACCCTGAAGAGCTGCTGCCAGTCAGTGTTGACAGGATTGGGCTAGATGAACCAAAGGTTTGATGCGGGATAAGGCAGTTTCCTATGCTCCTATGTTCAAGGATGATGGAAATTGTAGGCCAAAACATTCGAAGGGCCACAAGTTACCTCCCCTCACACATACAAATCCCTTCATACAGCCCTATTTTGATGTGGTATTTCATCCATTCCTTCAAAGAACCCTGAATACCAAAACCTGGAGAGCCAGTGTGGTGTAGTGGTTAAGAGTGTCGGACTGGGAGTCGGGAGATCTGGGTTCTAGTCCCCACTCGACCATGGAAACCCACTGCGTAACTTTGGGCCAGTCACAGGTTCTCAGCCCAACCTACCTCACAGGGTTGTTGTTGTGAGGATAAAATGGAGAGGAGGAGGATTTAAAGGAGGGATATAAATGCAATAACAAATGAATAAATAAAATTAAAAGGTGAAAGCTGCTAGGAAGTATGGATGTGACCCACGGCAAACACAGGGATGGATCATACACATCCGCTCAGGGGAGAGCTGGAGATGGCATATTTTTCAGAGCATAAACACTCTCTTTCTCAAATGTTCCACGGGAAGTGGGCTCACGGCCTCCCTGTCACCCTAGCCAAGGTGCAGCGCATGCCCCCAGGACTGCACACACACTTCAACTTGGAGGAAAAGCCCACACCGTTTTAGAAACCACACGGGTAGGCAGGAGGGCACATGGCTTGCGTGCGCTTCCTGTTTCCATCACAGCGCAGCGCCTGAACCGTGCGAGGCGAGGTCAGCGGCTTCCTTCCTGCATGAGTCAACTCCACCATGCACAGCCCCACCTGGCTAGAGAGCAAAGCCTGTGGCAATTCCTCCAGAAGGTCAGCGACGATGAAGCCCCCACAACTGCGGACTTCGAGGGGGAAGCGAGAGACGCGCCCACTTCGGAGCGGGAGGAAAGGTGGCCGAATACAAAGCAGCAGGAACGCCACGGCGAGAGAACTGAGAACAAATGAAGACATGGAATAATGAAAGGAGGGAGACCCCTAGGCCCTCCAAATCCACCCCCAGGTAGCTTGAAGGCCACCTCCCTTCCCTGAGACGTCGAAATGTCTTTCCTGAGACAGGGCTTCTGGGCAGAAGGACTTTGAGAGCATCATCAGGCGAGCGTTTCACAGCACACCAGATGTTAGCAGGCCTTCTGGACGGCGGCGGCCGCCTCCTGCGCCTCTCCTGTTCCTTTCCTCAATTTTAGAGTCACAAAATAAACCTCTTTTCATCCGTCTCTGCTGAGGTTGCACTATAAAATGCCCACTAGACGGTGCTGTCCCCATAGTAATTGACAGGCCAGGGTGTCTTGGGTCTCTTCTCTGTGAAAAGTGCTCGTTTCAAATGGGGAAGAGAACCAGACAAAGAGCCTGCGGTAAGGAAACGGGATTTCCCACCCATTTCTAAGTAAAAATGTGCGGGCATTTTGGCCCACTCTTTTAGCCTTTCGAGCATCTCCAAATGGGAATTTGGGACCTGGGGCTGAACCATGTTCTGGACCCCTGCATTAAAGGCTCCTGGGTGGGCTGGCCAAGGAGGCCTGAAGTACGATTATAGTTGCATGACCTTTGCTTCCTTCCAACCAGTTTTGGGACAGGTAGAGCTCCATCACACCTGTGATTTCGTGCACTTTTGCCATGCCTGATGTGTGGATTTGCAGCATGGTACTCACATGACGCCATGCCTGTCCTGCTGACACCTCGCCTCTTCCCCAGCCTTTCCTAGAACACTAAAAGTCTGGATTATTTTCCCTAAATGCAATAAATGTGCCCTAAGTCTCCATGTAGTTTTAAAGGAACTGGGGGCTTGAATGGATTGCATCAGGTCCTGGCAGGGAAAAGCGATCTCTCCCAGCAGCCGGCTCCAAGCCTCACTATAAAACCCAAACCTTGCATCCCAGGCTCCAAAGTGTTTTTTAAAAATCATACAACACCTGAATCTCTGCAGGGACAGGATTGTACTCCCTTGATGCCCCCAAAGAGCCAGACTAAAGGGTCCTTCCATTTCTGTCCAGGAGAAAGGTAGTCTGATTGAAGTGCTCATCTGCCAGGACCTGACTGGAGGGAGACAGAGAAGGGGAGGGGCAGAGTGGAGTGGAGTGGAGCAGAAGAGCTTATGATCTTAGGAGCAAAGGAGCAAAAGAGCAGGTATTCAGGGGAAAGGGATCTAAGCTTGACACGCTTCTGCCTCAGAGGTAAAAAAACGTGGAGGCAAACCGGGGGGGGGGGGGAGATTAGGTATGATGGAAGTCGTAATGCTATAGCATCAGATTGGATCATCCAATCATTCCCACTGCATCAAGACTACCCAGGGGTCCTGGTCTCAGAAAAGGCAGCCTTTTTATGTCTCTGCTTGTGTGCCTGCTCACTGCCTTGCTTCCTTCCAAGCAGGCTCTATGGGAGATTGGTAATGCTCCAGTATAGCAAGCATAATCAGACCATTCAATCATTCCTGATGGTAGCAACCCACAGAATAAACCTCCCTCATGAGCACTTGGTCGTCATCTCTCTGCATGAGTCCCTGCTTAGTACTTCATGTCTTTTCAGGCAGTTTCCACGGGGACCAGGTAATTCTGCCCTCTTGGCACTCCTAGCAGAGTGACTCATGCAGATACACAGGGGGTGCAAGCAGGCAAGTTTGATGCTTCCACATTCTAGAAGAAAGGCATTGTGCAGTTAAGTGGGGCTTTAGTTTTAATTCAGGGCAGAAGGTTCGCATCAACTACCACCAAAGGTTTTGGGAAACCCTGGAGTAGAGGACAAATTGGAAGCGAGTCTGTGGGTCGACAGAAAAAGGGGAGATGCTCACCTCACGGGAGATGCTGCGGCCATTGATTTTGCCAAACGTTGTTTAGGGAGAGGCCTCCCTAGGTGGGAGGACCACAGGAGAAGGTGGAGAGGTGTGTGTGAGAAATAAACTCCTCTGTGTAGCTTGTTTGTCTGACCGCCTGACAGGAGCACAGGAAATTGTTTGCATAACCACCTACCCAGCATAGCTTGCCACCCACCATGGGTTACTGTGGTGTGTGAACCCAGCCCATACTAGAAGTCCCCAAGGCAAGAGGGTAAAGTTAGAGGGCTTGGTTTCAAAGGAGGATGTAGATTCGGGAGCATTACAGAAACCTGGCGGAACTGAGAGAACCGGGGGGGGGGGGGGAGGGGGGATAACGAACATCTCGGGATACAAACAGCATACAGGGTGCGGTTCTTGTTGTGTTAAAGACGGCATAGAGGAAACAAACAAGGAATCTCAAGAGGGGTAGAGACGCTGGAGGGGTCAATACCAGCCTCCTCCCCAAGTAACACTGGGGACATACGATCACTCCCTGACCAAAACGCCCTCCCTCTCCGAAAGAAAACATTTTCAAGTACAGGAATGGCCCGTTCCTCCTCACTAAATTTGTGCGTGTGTGAGTTGGAAGGAGGGACCTCCCTAGATTCACCTGGCACCTACATTCTACTCCTTTAGACGCCAGGTGAAGACCTTTTTATTCTGTGTTTTCACAGCTCTTCAGTTTGATTTTTAACCCTGCAGTTTAAATTTGCATTTTAAATCCCTATCGATTTCTGCACGGCTGCTCAGTTTTTATCCTGGTTGTGCTTTCAGGCTGTATTTCAAATTACATTTTTATGCTGTCGCCGTTTTATATTTGGAATGGTTTTGAGGGTTTGAATTTTTGCAAACCGCCCAGAGAGCTTCGGCTGTTGGGCGGTATAGAAATGCAGGCAGTAAATAAATACATAAAATAAGAGAAGTGGAATTCAGCTCGCCGAAGTTGCACTGACGGGGATTTTCAGGTATTGGTTACGCTTGGACCTTTCCTTTTGTGGAACAGGAGAGAGGTTCAAGGGATTTCCCTTCTCATGCTCTCAGCTAACACCTGCACACGTGCCTCTTCCCCACTCCCACGGGAAATGCTGCTGCTATCATATCATGAAGGGCTGCGGCACCATGGAAGAACCCCTGCGTTGCATGCAAAAAGTCCCAGATTCAATCCCTGCATCTCCAGGTAGGGCAGGAAGAAGTCCTGCCTGGAACCCTGGACAAATGCTATCACAGCGCACCTTCGACTCTTCAGAAGGCAATTCTATTTTCCTGGCCAAACCCCCAAAGAGAAAGGCTCTCAGCGCTTGCATTGCCTTAGAGCATCCCTCAGTGGTTGGATGGGGCACCGCAGTCGAGGGAGATGCCGTAAAGAGCAGCAGGCTTTCTTAGACGTTGCTCAGTTCAGCTGCTAGTCCAGGTTGGGGGCCTGATTCAAAATGCTGGTTATCTGAAGGAACGCCTGTTCCCCAATTTGGTGCCCTGGCTGGGGAATGCTGGAAGCTTGTGGGAGGCCAACCTGGGGAGGGGGCTGTAAAAGTACATATAAAAAAACCCAAAACTGATAAGGGTATCCCAGCCCAGCGGTGGGAAAGTGGAGCCTCAACAGCAACAGTTGGGCCTCCTCAAGATGCTGCTATAAAGCTTTGGGAAGGAGAAAGAGGGGAAAGCAGGCTGGCGAGAGTGGCTTGCAAGAGGACAGACACACCTTGCCCAGGTGGATGCTGGAGGAGTGCCTCACCTGCACCCCCACCCCCGGGGCTTCCTTTGCTGGGAGACCTGGAAATTGCCAGTTGGAAACCCACAGGAAGCCCTCAGTCATATCCAAGCCTGGGCTTAGCATCTTTCTCTGAGGCACCTGAAGCGCCCAACCTGCTGCTGGATCCGGAGAGCGACCTTCCTAGGGATGGACAACCTCCTGTGAAAGAAAACTGTGAAGGGTTGCCACCTGAAAGGCCAGCGCTTCGGAAGGGGAGCCTTGGGGGCATTTTTGTAATTTAAAGCCAGGAAGGAGGGGGGGGGGGGGAAGGAAGGTGTAATTCTTTGCCCTGAGTTGGAAGTCTATATGCTTGTTTTGCCGCAGTGCTGTAACTGGAGGCAAAGACTTGCAAATAAAAGCTGCCTGAGCGTACTGGTGGACCCTTGTGATTATGGAGGTTATGGTAGGGTGGTGGTGGTGGTGATTCAATGTACCCCTTCTGGAGGACCCACGCACAGTTGTGATAGAAAACTGCCTATAAGGCCATTTTACTTCTATGTCGTGTCTCATCTCTGATATATGGGGCAAGGGAGGGGTGGGATTTTCTTTGACCCCTTCAACATAGCCTTAGGGCATAGATCTCGCAACATTCATACCAGTGAACTTCTTCACACGTTTCTACGAACACTAGGGCCAACCCCTTCCTTAAGTCCCAAATCATGGAAACTACACTGCCCCATTTAAAAAAACAAACAAAAAAAAACCCTTTCTAGGTTTCAGAATGACCTAGATTAGGCTTCATAAACCCACCTCAAACACAGGAAGCGGTGTGACTAAAGCTTCCAGAGTGGTAGAGGCAGAATCTAGGTTTCCACAGACCTTTCCAACCTGAGCATCTTTTAACTGTCGTATGATGCCTTGCTGCCACCTCGTGGCCCACAGGTAAGACAGCAACAGGAAACAGATGCAACAGAACAGACAGGAAAGTTCTTGGAGTTTGAAGAAATGCAGAGCCCACTGGCAAGCTATAGTTAACTGGCAACTTCCACATGAAGCTGTGTGGTTTGAAACACATCGCCTACGCCAGCCTCCCCCAACTACAGCTTCCAGCATCCCCCAGCCAGGGCACCAAGTTGTGGGAGGCTGTCCTAGGCCAGACAGAGCCTCTTTATGCTTTGTCTGAGTTGCTCATGCACTGTACATTGCTGCTGCGCTAGGCAACCCAAAGGCTTGCCTTGACCAACCATCCATTCCCTACAAAAGCTGGGCAGATGCTCTTCGGAAGCTGGTTGTGACGCAGGTGGCCACCCCAACGTTGTAATCCACACTGCACTGCCTCCGGTGATGCGGCTGATAGACCTGTCTCTCCCATGACTACGTCTTATGCTTTTAAAGAAAGCCAACATCCCAGGCACGCCTGATGGGTACGCGGGAGAGGGCCTTCTCCATGGCTGCTCCAAGGCTCTGGAACTCCCTTCCTAAGGAGGCCAGGCTGGCTCCCTCTGTGCTACACTTCCAGAGGCAGGCAAAACCCTTTTTATTCCAGCAGGCTTTTGAAAATACTCTGAACCTGTGTTAATGTATGGTGTTGTTGTTTTTGAATCAGTTACTGTTTTAAAATATTTTAAGTGTTTTTAATTTTATTGTAGGTTTAATTCTATTTTAACTTTCGTACATTAATATGTTTTAATTGTACATGTTTTAATCTTGTAAATCGCCTTGAGTCCCAGCCCTGGGAAAAAGGCGGGATATAAATAAATATCGTCACCACCACCTTTCCCAGTGGTTATCACAACGTTCTCTGCCCATCAAAACACTGGTTTTAAAAGCTCCAGTAGACACACACAAGCAAACTGACCACAATCCATAAGAGGTAGTAATCCATACACCCCCAAATTGCACCAGGTCTTAGTCCAGAACAGGGAGAGCTATTTTTTCATACACCACGTGTGGAGAGCATCTTTAGCACTGGAAGAAATACTATGATGAAACACACTGGAATACTTCCAACTGGCTGCAATGAAGGTGTGACAGTTCAAAATAAAAAATAGGTTAAATTCACATCCAGATGCATGCAAAGTCGCAGATTGGATTGCAACCATTTGGAAGACTCCTGCCAAAATCTCAAAAGCCTCGTATAAGATATCTAGTATTGGGCCAGCAATGGCCAGCAAACCCAAAAATAATGCAAAATCGTGGCTGTTCGTGACACATGATATGGATTTTAAGCACATGTGGGGAAAACCTGATCAGATGTTCCATGCATGAAGAAAACCACTGTTCCAGCAAAGGTCGGCTCTGTCCCACCCCTCTCCCTAAAGGATTGACTTATGAGATGGTTGTATCAATCTGTTATGTTTATTGTTACTTTGGTTCTCATAAAAACACTAGCTTTAAGTGAAAGCGCAAGTCCATAGTAGCTATGTCGACAGGCCTTGCCGGCCACAGAACGAAACGTCTTCATGCACAACTCTACCCTGCCCCACAGATTATATACAGCAGCTTGGACATCCCGTATTTTCTGCCCCATGTGGAACTTTAAAAAAAAAGAAAGAAAGAAGCACATAGAATAAAAGAGGGTGGGAGAAACACCCAATTTTTCACTGGCACAGAAATGGTTCTCCAAAGGTATTTATACACAACAACATCTAGTCTCGCTTACAGATCGTTCGGCTTTGTATCACTGGAGGACAGTGCAGAATGTGGAACCTCTTTCTACAGCAGCACATCTCATGGGTGCTGCTACCAGCAACCCATGACTGCAGGTAGAGTCCAAGTAGAGCGCATGGAGCATGTGAGTGCGTACACTTAGGGAAAGAACACACACTGAAAGGCCGCATACAGCAGGCATGTAGGAATGCGTCCTCCACCCCACTCCGTTCGAGGGCTCCACAATGGAGAGCCTGGCTGACACTAACGAATTAGTACCTTCTAGATTATGGAAGAAAGCCAAAACAAAGCCATTCTTTTAAAAACCCGAGAATATCTAGGACAGACGGACGGACGCATGCGCTGTCTTCAACTCCCTTCCCCTTCCCCCAAATCACACAGTTTGGTTATGTTGTAAGTTGTTCATTTGTAACTACTGTATGGAAGGTTTCAAAGACCTTCACACCAAGTCAAAAGCATGTTACAGAAGCTCTCATTTCTCACGCGCTCAGAAACGACATGTTCTGCAGTTCCCTTTATGGGCACTAGATTCCCTCCCCGCCACCCAGGAGACCAGTTACAGGGAAATCTCCAGCCAACAGGACCCTCTGCAAATCTGCAATGGCAAAGGGGGAAAAAGCTGGACTGGCTGGAAGGAAGCCCACGTGGTACAGCTCCCGCTTCAACTTTGAATGACCACTAGTGAAACATTCACGGCCTGCCGGAGATAGGCTTTCCCCTTTGAAAACATCAAGGTAGCACTTGTGTTGATACGACCAATTCGACAAAGAAGTCAAATAATAGCAGCCAGGATGGGAGAAGGTAAGCCAGTAGCGGTTGAATGTCACAAGCCAAAGGGGGGAAAGGTGCATTAAGAAGCACGCGCCCGCCAGAGCCTTCCTTCACTCTGCGCAGAGACGCAGCAAAAGTAAGTAGCGCTGGCCGAAAGGAGGCACTAAGAAGTATCCACTGGGCGTGTTGCCTGCTTCCAGCAGCTGGAGAGGCTGCGTTCAGTGGTGCCGGAAGGGAAAAAAGGCACATTAGCAGCAGAGAAACTCCCTGTGTAGTTGGTATGCAAGGGGGTGACACTCATAGGGCCCCCCAAAAAGCCTCCAGTCCTTGCAGAGGATGCACAGATCCTGCTCTGAGAAAGAAGTGCCTGTTGGACTGGCTTAGCTCAACACGCTAGCGGATGCAGTACAAGTGCCCGTTAGCCACAATCGTCACAAAAGGTTGAAGGCTGCAGTGGCCTGGCGGCTTTGCGGGACTGCCCCCAAAAGTCCTCTGGGTGGTGGTGGTGGGGCGAGGGAGAGAGATTTCCCCCATGGACACGACGGGCTTGTCCAATCACCCCCGTCGGGAAATAAGATCACTCATACAGAAATGGCCACACAAAACAGCTTTTCAAAATTGCTGAGCCGAGCTCTGAATGGCCCAACATTGTGGCCCTCATCCAAGTTGGAACAGGAGAGGGAAGCGGTGGGGAGGGCAGGGGCTGGGGAGGGAGGGAAAGGGTTATGGAGACAGGAGGAGACCAGTTGACGGAAGGTCCCAAGGGCATCCCCCATCCTTGGCGTTTCCTGCTCGCAAGCCTAGAAGCAAGAGGCTTGGTTTGCCGACTCCGGGGAGGAAAGCGCTCTCCTTTAAGCATAGTCTATGTGAACAGGGCTGCAGGTCCCTTCATCTTTGCGCTCCTGGCTGGGGACGCTGGCCTTCCCCTCGCTGCTGCTGCTGCTGCTGCCACACTCTGGCGGTTTGGCGGAAGGGATATAGTCCTTCACTGCTATTTCCATGTTCCTCGCTTTCAGGGCTGCCATATGGAGTTTTTCCATGAAGTCCGGCATGCCTGGAGAGAGAGACAAGGGGATGAGGGAGACAAACACTCACACTGCCCACAAGGGTCAAGTGCTCAGCAGTCGTGTTTGAGAGAGCGCCACGGAGTGCTGCGCTCTTGGAGACGGCCGGAAAGGCTTTGCGTAGGACGGCGGTTGTCCCTTCACTTCATTCTTGTCTCCTTCAAAGCCTTCGGCTTCCGTGGTTCACGGAAGAAACAGGTATGTAGGAACTACCAGCCCTCCCACATGGAACCACCCTACAAGTGTCATATGGCACACCAGTCGCTACTTTTGCCACACAGGCAGCATCTATAGCAACCCCAGAACATGTCCCCTGGCGCTTTAAGGAATCGGGGGAAGGGGGGATTTACACCTACGGCCGCAACCCCAGGCATACTTGAACGCAAACCCCACCAAGGTCACAGGGTAGGAACAGAATTTAAAGGGCTGCCTTTCAAATTGCCTGCATTGTACATGAGCATCTCTTGTGAAAGGACAGGCAACAAAGGTACAGGATCCCTCTTTACTTCCTACAACGTCCCTCAAACAAAAAGATTGGTCGCCAACAATGCTGGGGAATCATTATGCCCCATCAGCCATGGGGCAGAATCTGAGCTTTTCAACTTGGGATCTAAAGGTCTGCTTATGTTGGGAAGACCCTGGAACCAAGCAACTTTCCCCCTATTTATGGAATGTTAAGACGTGACAGTCCTTTGGAGTTAAAAGCAACAATTTGCCCAGCCTAGAGGCAGTGGCTCAGTGTGGATGCCTCAAATGTCCTTGAACTTCCCAGGTTATTTTCTGTCCCCAGCAGTCCAGCAGTCTCTGGCTGTACAAGGTATGAGGGATCCTTCAAAGTCCTAGTAGTCGGACATAGAAGATATGGAATATGAACTCTTGAGTCCTTTTTTGAACTGGACAGAGAGTTCCTGTGATTGATGTGCAAGGCATGCCAGACAGGTTCTTCTGCTTGTTAAACCCAATATTAACCCATTTGTGATTTCCATCACACCTCCATGGCAGCCTTTCCCCTCCATAAACACAGGGACCCCCAGCCCCATGGCTCACCACTAGAGACCATCCAGCTGACACAGTATCGAGGAAACACAGTCTGTGGGTTGTCACTGTATGTTAGCATATAGTCAAAGCCGTTCTGAAAACAGAAACAATATTAGCAACCCCTTCCCGAGGGTCCCAGAGGGAAGGACACCCTTCCCCCACATCCAGTTTATCCATTCATTCAGTTTATTCCATTTTTTCTACACAAACGGGAGTCAGAGCAGAACAAATGATTATACAAAGAACGATACAAAAGAAAACAAACTAGAACAGCCCAGACTTCGGCAACAAGGAGACAGTTAACACAGCAAGATTTCCAAAGCCAATACTGAAACACAGGGAAGTTCATACGGGTGAAGGATTTCTTGAGGTAATCTAGCCCCAAGCCATTAAGGGCTTCCATGCTCAACACCAGCACGTTGAAACTGAGCCCCAACACAAACAGCCCTATATGGCTCGGGTTCAGGTCGTCTGAAAGACCGTATTATCCCATATGAGCCTGTCCCCCGTGCTCTGAGATCTTCTGGGGAGGCCTTTCTCTCAGTCCCACCAACATCCCATACCACCCCCACATTGTAATCCACACTGCACTGCCCCCGGTGATGCGGCTGATAGACCTGTCTCTCCCATGAATACATCTTATGCTTTTAAAGAAAGCCAACATCCCAGGCACGCCTGATGGGTACGCGGGAGAGGGCCTTCTCCATGGCTGCTCCAAAGCTCTGGAACTCCCTTTCCAGGGAGGCTAGACTGGCCTCCCTCTGTGCTACACTTCCAGAGGCAGGCAAAACCCTTTTTATTCCAGCAGGCTTTTGAAAATACTCTGGACCTGTGTTAATGTATGGTTTTAAATCAGTTAGTTTTTAAATGCTTTAAGTGTTTTTAATTTTATTGTAGGTTTAATTCTACTTTAAGTTTACAAAAGTTAAAGTAAAATTAAACCTACAATTGTACATGTTTTAATCTTGTAAACCGTCTTGAGTCCCAGTACTGGGAAAAACGCAGGATAAAAACATAATAATAAAGCCAGTATAGGAGATGGAGGATTGGTGTGACGGGATCCGGTCATTTGGTTTCAACCCGTATTCTGGCAGCCACACTTTGCACCACTGCAACCCCCCAATGGTCTTTAAAGGCTGCCCCACAGACAGTGCACTACAGTCGTGCAGGCCTGGATGTAACCAAGGTGTGGGTAAATTTAAAGAACGCTTCCCAGGTTTAAAGGCCACTGTGTGTGTTCAAGAGGTTTGTTCCCGTTGGCCTCTCGATCGGGAGCTGCTTAAGAGCAGATATTATGAGGAGACGTCATTTTTGAAAACTTCTTTGTTCCTTTCATCAGCAGCATCCCAGCACGTTCAAGCTTTGTGGATGGGAGGCAGCCAGCACACAAGAAGCTGCCTTGTACCAGGGCCAGACTGCATGTCTCCCTAGCCCAGTGTTGCTTACTGAATGACAGTGGGCCTCCAGAGTCTCATGCAGAAATGGGACTTTGCCCATCACCTGTTAACACACTTTTAACAGGTGCCAGGAATCGAATCTGGGGCCTTCTGGGTGGAAGCTCCGTCGCTGAACTGCCATTCCTCCCCAAACGGCTAGAGCTGGGCAGACACAGGAAGCATGAGAAGAAGATGGGAAACACTCCAATCTATTATTGATTTAAAAACGAGCTGGAAGCCATGAAGTCACTAGGCAGCTTTAAATAAGGTACGCAGTCCCACTCTGACTCAAAGAGGTGTTGCTGTATTAATCTGACTTTCCAGCTCTACACGATTATTCCTGTTTAGTACGTGTCTCTCTAGAAGCCATCTGATATTCGGCGCATACAAGAAGCTTGATTCAATTCTGGAGATAAAACTAGTCATTTTAACTCAGCAGTTGTTGCCAAACAAAACGTAAAAATTTAAACAGCGCGCACACACATTCAAACTTCAGGCTCTCACTGAATACAGGGGGCTCACCTCGTCGAACGTCTTATGAGGGCGGATAACCATCTGGGATTCGTAGGTTCGGACACGGACAAAATTGGGATCTTCTGGGACGTTCGGGTGCTCAACCGCTCTGGCGAAGAAACAGGAGAAAGGACAGTTGTTTCACAAAAGATTTATGAACTTTATCTCAAGCGCCACGCACAGAAGTCACCACAGTTGCAGTTCAAGTGACACCTAGCAAAGATTCCGAGCAGGACCAATTGGAAGACACGGAAGGTTTGGCTGGGCCAGTCTAAGGATGTTTTTAAATAGAGTGCGTCACAACGACATGGCCAAAGACGAATTAGAATAAAAAGAGGGCCCCAGAATGATTACATTCCCTCAGTCGCCAGTGAATATCATAAGAGACGATGATCCTGCTAAGAGTTTTCTGCAGACATCTCTTACCAAGTCAGAACCTGTATATTAGACGTTTGTTAAAAGTGTTTTATATTATAAAATGTGTTTATATGATTTATAGACATTTTAATGTGTGGTGTGGACAGGCCCAGGAGCATTCATATTGTACTATTTAAGAATTTTTAAAGGAACTTACATATGGGCGCACAGGCCTCTTGAGGCAATATGCCAATCTAACCCCTAAACTAATATATTCATGTTATGTGTTATCCCCATAAACATAATGTCATGTCTTCTTGATGTTACAGCCCCCTGAAGAAGGCCTTTAAAAAAACAACGTAGGCCGAAACGCGTTGGGCGTGAACGATAAAGTACCTCAGCATTCTGAGAACCTGCTTCTCTCCCTGTTTTGCCCTGAGTGGAGGATGCTCTCCTCCTTTTGGTTTTAAATAGAGTGGGTCACAAAGACATGGCCAACGTCAGGAGAAACTGACTACTGGGAAGAAGTAATTTTCTAGAATATCCCCTCCCCCCATTTTAAAATTCTACTTCCTGCTCTCCTTCCATTCCCCCAGCATTTGCTCCCAAACTATTTGAAAACCCAAAGCTTGGTTCCAATTACACAAACTAAACTTGCGTGGATCTACTTTTTGTGTGTGTGTGTTTGCATTTATTGCAGCTGCAGAGTATTAATCTTCCACTTGACACAGGATCACTTACCGTGACACCAGAACCATCAGATTGTTCTCCTGGTCCACGTTGTACCGTCGAACATACACGTAGTCCCGCGAGTACATTGGGTACTGGAAAGGAGGAAGGGAAAACGTGATCAATCTGGAGCATCCCTCAGTAAATACACTTGGCATGATACAAAAGCGAGAGAATGGAGCACTCACCGGAAAGTGAGTTACCCAGTGAACAACCTCTGAACCAGTGTCCCGGTCTCTCTCGATCACTTCCAGTTTGATGACTAGGGAGTCCCATTTCTTACGATATTCAGTATCCAGCTAGAAGGTAAGAATCCATGAAAGCTTACTTGCATGAAGGCGCAATATATTTCCGGCTTGCCGGAGTGCAAATCAATAAATACTGATCTGACACATCAACTAAGAGACAAGATGGCAGCTTGACGCCTTCTGGCATAATGTGCATTTAAACCTCCAAGACACATTACATAGCAGTTCCTTTTAGTACACTGCGGAGGCAAGAATTAAGAGTTTCTGCACTCTGCTGGTCAACTTGTTCTCTTTTGCCTGCATGGCAGTCCTTCCCTTGCCTATGCAAGGCATTAATTCCAAAGTCTGGCTTTCTTTTCTCTCCGAGGGATGCAAGTGAGAAAAATCAGAACTCAATAAAAGGGAAGAGAAAAGCAGATACACACTTTACAAAGCTTTCAGGACCCTGGGATGTTCGTTTTAGTAAAGAGGCAAAATGGCAAGGCATGCCCAAGAGGGAGAAGACGCTCCTTTAGAAAGGTGAGGGCTAGCTGCATTATAAAAGCAAGCAGAGACTGTATGCCAAGGCCATCTCCCACTAACCAACTGGCTACTGCAATCAGGACTCTGGGCTTCTGATGCCCTGCTGTCTGTTAAGCAGAGACCACTTCACTGTGTATTATGGTACCTTTCAGGCTCTCCCAAGCAGCCAGACATCTCGCAAACAAAACAAAAAAACAGGAATAGCTACTGAGAATCAAGAGGCTTTCAAAATGCAGGAGGAGTTGAAGATTCAAGCTAGCGCGTCCTACGGTCAATGATGGACATGGAAGAGGAGTGGTAACACTCACCTGAACATTGAAAAACTGCCTAGGAGTCATATCTGTGTACGTCCCAAAGACTGCAACAGAAAGACAAATATCATGGCAACTGGTTATAAAAAGAGTATATTTGTGTGCTAAGGTGTAGGTAAGTATGGTTTGGAGAAGTGACAGTGGATTCTAGACCCTATGCATATAAACAACAGAAGTGGGGGAAAAGCAGAGCAGGCAGGTTACATGGAAGGAAGACAGATGCCATCTTCGAGAGGGGGAGTGAGTGAAGACTGACTTAATGACCAAGCACAAAGATGAATAGATCATGGATAGTTTAACTCCACTTGCCATTCATCCTCTACATGTAAATTCACGGAACTAGGCTTTCTTTTCATGCAACCAGGTATCCACAGTTCTTCATTTGCTCGGCAGGAGAACACGTCCCTTGCACTTTGGCGAAAAGGACTCTCAGCAGCCTCCAATTAGGCTAAGGAATCTGCAGGCCTGCCTCCCGTGGTTCCTCCCATTAGCCAAACTGCAGCACCAGCGAGGCAAGACTCTGACTCTCCCATGAGCCTTCTCTGTACTTGCTAGAGGGCTGGAGGAACAAAGAAAGGCTTGGCTAGTAAGCCAAGCTGAGTTTTGCCTGGTTCTTTGGTTTCCTTATCAGATAGCAGCTCAGGCTCCATATATGCTGCAACTCCACGGGTAGTCCAGGTTACCTGCAGGATCGTCTTCTCCCATACAATCCGCCCCGCACACTCAGGTCCTCTGGGAAGAATTTACTCCAGTCGGACAAAACTAGGCTGACAACCGTTACCCAGAGGACCTTCTCTTCTGTCGCCCCCAGACTCTGGAACGACCTGCCGGGAGAGATCCGCCAACTTAATAGTCTTCCAGAATTTAAGAAAGCTATAAAGACTGATCTCTTCCGGCAGGCCTACCCAGTCGAATTTTAAAGAGTTTTATTGGTATTTTAATAATGTATTAGTTTTTATATGTTTTTAATCAGTTTTATGTATTTTATATCATCTGTTTTTAATGTTGTTCTCCACCCTGATCCAGAGGGAGAGGTGGATAAGAAATAAATATATTATCATTATCATTATTATTATTATTAGTGGGGGGCAAATGATGCTGAAGTCTCAGGGATAGTTCAACTAGGACCCCCATAGTTTGGGGTGAGGCACTTCAGTGCCCTGCACAGCTTATTTCTCCACCCCATATCTAGGAAAACAAGAGTTTTGCAGTACAAGAGAAAATGATGCAATAGAAATAAAGTTTTCTTGGCACAGGATTTAGATTGCCCGAGTGTAGGATTTTTGTTTAAGATTCAGGTACACACAGCCTTCAGTGAGGGTAGGCTGAAGCTTCAAGAGGAGACAAGCTGAAAAACTAGCAACAGGATTTGCTTGATGCCTGAAGGGCAGTGAAATCTGTGGGCCTTGCTCTTTGAAAAGCTAGTTTCTTGTCTTTTAAAGCTAGGGTGGCAACTTGCAGCCCCTGACCTAAGTCCATGTGAGGTGGCAGAGTGAGGGTGGCACAGAGGTAGCACTATGCAATGCTGCAAACTCAGACTGCTTTTGCCCACCACTGCCTGCAGCACCTGACTGGTGTGTTATGGCAGTGGAGACAAGACAAGCCAACAAAGGGACTGAGGGCATTATGAAAAAATACAGGCAAGTGCATCTTCTGGTCCCCAATCCAGCCTTGGTAACACTGATCAGTGACCCAATGGGGATGAAGGTGCTGCTGTTAAACAATGGCATAACTGCCGCCATCCAGGATTTGACCCTAGATGAGCGTGCTACCATGACACGTATCACAGACACTTGGTTAGACAAGGAGGGAAGAAACAAATCCCTCCCAACTGTGTCCAGGGGCAACTTTGGCTTCATTGGCAGGGAGCCAGAGTTGCCTGGAGTTCATTCGAATTCTAGCTCTTTCCGTTGGCCAATTGTGTTTGTAGCTAGCACTGGGTTCTAGAGATAGGACTGGGATTCTCCTAGTGTTCTACCAAGCCTACTAGCTAAGTTCCTCTGGCAGAGCTGACAACCATCCGGCTGTCCCAATGTGTTGGACCCTACCTACTCTTGCTAAAGGCCATGTTCTTGAGTTGGTGTTCTATACGGGTTAAGAGGAGACAATGAAATCTGGAAACTGGTGTCTGAAGGCAAGCAATCCATACAAGACTGGATTGCTGGAGGTGCTACTGGTTGGAGGTCCTGCTAATTTGAACGCTGGTGCAGAATGTGTTTTGGATAGATAGGGATTCTCCCCATCAAGAATCAAGTATGCCATCGGGAGTACTCCTAGAACGGCCTTGTCCCTGGATGCCTAGGTGACAGTGGTGGCTGGGAGCACCTTTCATTGGCTTTGGCTGGCCTGCCAACTGCAAAAACTACTGGCGCCCTCCACATGTGTTGGACCACAACTCCCTTCATCATCAACACATCTGTATGGCACAAGGTTAGGGAAAGGCTGGACTACTGCAATGCTTTTGCAAGTTTATAAACGGCATTTGGCACAAAAAGCTGCCAACAGGACGCTGGTATGTGCACAACCTATTGCAGCAGCTTTCCCCAACCTGCTTGCCCTCCAGATGTTTCAGACTACAAGTATCATCATCCCTGGCAATTGGTCATGCTGGCTGGTGCACATTGGAGTTGCAGCCCAAAGAATCTAGAGATTATCAGGCTTCGTAAGGCAGCATTAAATCATCCTATAACAATCGTTACTAATCTGTCTGTAGGGTCACTATAAAGAGGGGCAGGTTTTCTTAAGGATCACTTCTGCCCACATGAAACTGCACGAGTCTTGAGACTGGCCTCAGAAGCTCTGCTTTCTGACCCATTGTGAGCAAGAATTTGATGGGCAAGTACTTTTTGGTGGTGGCACCGCAAGTGAAGTTATCCCCTTGGGGAGATCTGACAAGCTCTTCCTCCTTTTAGACTCGTGCTGGAAAACTTGAATATTGATTTCTACTGTTTTCTCCACTGCGTTTTTTTTTTCTTTCCCTAAAATTTGGAACTTTATTTCAAAATACGATAAAGTTACATTAACGACGTTACAAGTGTAGTGGTTGTTTCCTCATGATAAAAATATATACTTACAAGAATATTTCGGGCAGAGGCGTTACATTGTCTGTATTGTATAAATACATTACCAATTTCAAATCCAATCAAGATTCAATAATTAGAGTGGCCTGGAGCAAAATTAAAAGGGGTATGGATCTACCAGCAGTACTATTAACATGACTGACAAACAGGGACCATATGGTATCAAAAGGATCATGTCTCAATTGGCCCCACAAGACCCTACGATGATACGTTAACTTTTCAGAAAGAGCTATGATGTCCCCCACTTTCCTTTTCCAGCCATTTAGTGTGGGGCCCTTTGGGTCTTTCCAATGCGTAACAATTTCGAAACGTGCTGCTGTAAGCAACAGAGTTATGAGTTCTTTGTGGACAAGCAATGGATTTAAGACATTCGGAAGGGACACAAAGCCAAGCTCGAGTCAGGCAGAATTCTCTGAGATTGCCTTGAAGACTAGTTCCCAAAAATGCTTTAGGGCTTTGAAGTCCCACCACATGTGCAAAAAGAAGCCCCTCTCATCGCACCCGCTCCAGCACAACGGGGAAATAGAGCTCGTTATGCGTGGAAGTTGGATTGGGGTTTTATGCCATCTTCGTAATACCTTTAGGGCTGCCTCCTGAAAACGGGATGATATAGTTCTAAGTGGAGGGTTTGTCCACATTTGCTTCCACATATCATCTTCTATTTGCATATGCAGATCTGCTTCCCATGTTTTTCAGGGCCAGGAAGGAGCCTCCCACTTTATCTAGCAATAAATAATAAATTGCTGAGGTCAAACCTTATCTTTTCCCTTAGGGCCTAAACGTAAGTGTTCAAAGGCAGTGCGGGAGGGCTTGCGCATTAAGAGGGAACTACCTCGGTACTGGTACAGATGGGTCCCTCCGATCGGACGTCTCCACAGCTTGAAGTGCTTCTTGTCTATCACCATTTCCCAGCTCTGTTCCTCAGGATCACAAGCTATGTCCTTGCAGGGCTTCGGCTCCTGTGTCTGGTTCTCCTCTCTGTCGTCCTGGGTGAGCTTGGTGATCTCTTCCAAGTGTTTCATCTCTTCTGCAGACCTTGGGGAGGGAGAACAAGGATAGTCAGGCCAACTCTGCTGGGATGCCACATTCACGCCCACCTTTTGGTTTAGAGCTTGGATGGTGACAGGCAAGACCAAGGAGAAATGGGGCACTGAAGACAGGGGATGCTGTGGAACATGGAGATTCTTCCCAAAATTGTCCAACAAATGTGGAAATACCCAAGTCTATGGTGACCAAAATGTCTCCAGGCAAGGATATTCCTGTGACTGAAGAGTGCTGATTTCCCCTTTCTACTGATGCATCAACAAGTTATTTATATTCGTATTTGCAGGCAGGGATGCTAGTGAAAGTGTTTACAGACTAGTATCTTTTGTGGACTTCTCTGAGGCATCTGTGCACTACACAGAAAGTTTCACAGATTCCGTTTTGCTATAACTTTCTCGTACAGAAGGAAGTGGATAGCCACCCTGAGCTCCATTTTCTTGGTGGTAAGGCAGAGTACAAATCAAATAAAAAATTTAATACAGTTTGGACATACAGACAAATACTACTTTGTTATGTATATGAGCCTTAGGTTTGTATGCTCCCCCCAGGGATGCAAGAAGGAAATCAGAAGCTTTCACTTCTGATTTCAATTAACCACAGTGTAGTCGTGTCTGAACCATAAACTGTGGTTAATTTTACTATCCTTAGTTGAAGCAGACCAGCTTCATAAACTAGTTTGAAATTGGCTTGTTTCGACTAGCCATAGCTAGGACTAACTGCCATTTCTCTGGGTTTGGAGATGATGCTTAACTGAAATCAATAAAAAATGGAAACGAAATTTTCCAAAATCCGCTTGGCCACACGGAGGAGAGGGGGGAGTGAACGGTCTTGAGGCTCACTGTGGCATCTTCCCATAATAAACCATGGCTTATTGTTAAGCTAAAATGAGGCTACTCTCTGCTTAGACGTTTTCAAATCAGACTCACAGATTTCATGTCTGCTCTCAAGTTGTCGCGCATGCAGAGAAATACATACTGCTCCCTCCTCTACACATAGCCAGTGTGCAGATAGGGTGCTGGAAAGGCGATAGCAACAGGGGGAAGCCGAAGCCTCTCACAAGTACAGCCGCTGAGGTAATGTGGGAAAGGTAACTGACTGGGCTATTATTAGTCTGCACAAAACCTTTGGAAGCCACTTCTTGCTGCAACTCCAATTTGCTTCATGCTGGTTTGCAAGCAAAGACAATGGTTTCGCTCCTGGCCAGATGGGAATCCGGTTATCTGCACAACATGGGCCTATTTGCAGGCTTCTGTTAGTAATTGAAAGGATTACAATTAAGAACGTATTATTTTTAAACGAGGAAGAGCAGTAGTGAATGAGAGTGGAGATTGAGAACAGGTGTTCTGAATTAAGGAAGAAGACACACCTGAATTAACTGCATAAGTAAGAAAGGAAAAAGCTAAGCTTTGGTCAGTCAGGAAAAGGTGGTTCAGTCAGGCGGGGTGGTCAGTAAGAAAGCTGAGTATGCAGAGGCTGGTGTGTGTTTGTTTTTGTAAATGCTGAAGTGAAAGTTCAGAGAAGCAAGCTGTCTGGAGAAGTAAACTGGAGGAACGTTGCAAGGAACAGGCAATGCGGTTCGTATGAGAAAAAGAGCACAAGAAGGCAAAGGAATGCTTAAAGATTGTTTTGCATCATTATTTTGTTAAAGGCTGCTCAAAGGAAGGAAAAGATTGTAAAGCATAAAGTTAAGTTGTTTTTTCAGTTCATTATAAAAGCTTGCCTGATTAAGTAAAGTACTTCCTTAAAGAAAAATCCTTGTGGAAAGAAGTGATTTATCTGGTGTGTGGGAGGAAGTGACTCTGCTGAGATTTCAGTCTAGAGACGGAGAAGGAAAACAAACAAACAAAACTACAAACATTATATATCACCAACAGCTTCATCACTCTCATTGCTGCAATATCCTCCTACCAGGAGCTTGGCCTGCTACCCTCCTTAAGGCTCATAGAGCAAACACACAGATGGGCACTAACACTGGCAACATGATTGCTTACATTCTCCCTGGAGATCTGCATCACTGATCGAACCATCAGAAGGGCTTTGTTACAGGATACAGAAGTCCACAAATACTCTTTAAAAATGTTTTTTCTGGCAGCTGCACATTAGAATTTGCCCAGCCCTATATCATTAACTTAAGGCTTTTGCAACCTCACCTAGCATTCTCCTCTATGTAAAGACCAGGATTTAATTGCCTGTTGCAACTGTGGATGCACATTTTATTTTTATTTTTTATTTATTCCATTTGTATCCCGCCCTTTTCCCTCCAAGGAACCCAGGGCAATGTACATAATCCTCCTCTCCATTTTTATCCTCACAACAACCACCCTGTGAGGTAGGTTGGGCTGAGAGTCTGGGACTGGCCCAAAGTCACCCAGTAGGTTTCCATGGCTGATAGGGGACTAGAACCCAGATCTACCAACTCCCAGTCCAACACTTTAGCCACTACGCCACACTGGCTCTCTGTTCACTTGCTCCCTCTTCTAAACCACCTTCCTCCGGAAGTGCCCATTTCTGGGACCAGCCATGGTTACCCATTACAGACAACCAATGGTAACTTGTTCTTCATCCTAACAAGGAAAGCTTCTTAAGCCTAGTTCTCATCCCCTGCCCCCTCTGATAGTTCTAGCGTCACTCGAGCTGCAGAGAAGTGGAGGTCATTTATTTATAAACCGTTTTTCAGAGAAAGCATTTCAGAAGCGAAATGCAATAAAAAAATTAACACAATAAAAACATGTCACATTTCCTATAAAACAGGTATTCATTCTTATTGCTGTTGTACTTTTAGCAAATGAAGTTTAAACTAAAATCTGCCCCCCCCCACCACACAAACTCAGCCCCTTTACTTATCATTTTACAAATGGGGGATGGGGGGTCTGGAGTCTGACCTGTTGAAAGCCGCTTGACAACTTGGTAGGCCAATAACTGAGGCATGGCTGCCTTCTGTGTGCTCAGGGGCTGCTTTATTTTCCTGACATTTCGCCACACAGACTTCTCCCTAGTAGTGAGGCACCATAAAGAAATCGCTGCCACCCAGCAGTGAAGGCCTCATCATTAGGCTGACCATATGAAAAGGAAGACAGGGCTCATATAACTTTAACAGTTGTAGAGAAAAGGGAATTTCAGCCAGTGTCATTTGTATGCAATTAGTTCCTGGTGAAATTCCCTCTTCATCACAACAGTTAAAGCTGCAGGGGCCCTGCCCTCTTTTGTATCTGGTCACTCTAGTATAGTGCATGCAACTTTAACTGCTTTGATGAAGAGGTGATTTCACCAGGTACTAACTGCATACAAATGAAGCCAGCTGAAATTCCCTTTTCTCTGCAACTGTTAAAGTTACATGAGCCCTGTCCTCCTTTTCATATGGTCAGCCTACTCATCATGCCTGAGCACATTAATGGGCAGCATTAATAGAAGTATAGCTTCCAAATTGCGAGAGGTACTGGTCCCCCTCTATTCGGCACTGGTTAGGCCCCATCTTGAGTATTGCGTAATGGGCTCAAGTTACAGGAAGCCAGATTCTGGCTGGACATCAAGAAAAACTTCCCGACTGTCAGAGCAATACGACAATGGAACCCATGACCTAGGGTGGTGGTGGGCTCTCCCACACTAGAGGCCTTCATCTGTCAGGGATGCTTTAAGGTAGATTCCTGCATTGAGTAGGGGGTTGGACTCGATGACCTTATAGGCCCCTTCCAACTCTACTATTCTATTATTCTATGTGCCCGGGCATAGTGTTACATGAAAACATATGCACTTACAACTTACACACTTGACAAAATCCAAAGATAAATGCCTATTACTTAGGACTTGAAAAAAAACACCACTGCCCAGTTTCACTCATAAGCAAACTTTTAAAACATGTTTTGATGTAGTGCCTGCCAGAGACATAATATAATTTATCGCTTGGGCTCATATCTGGCCTATGAATCCTGTCCTGGCTGTTATTGATCATTTTTATTCATGGAGATGTTTGGCTTTACAGGAAAAAAAAACAGAAAAATAAGCCTGAGAACTACGCTTCGAACACTGCAGTTCACTGAAAGAATGCTATTATTTCCTGCCTGGAAGACAGCAGTTTGGGAAAAATCTGAACTGCTTTTGTCAGTGATTATTAGAACTCCAAGTACTGTTGACACAAGATTTAAAAATAAAAGATCAAATAAAGCCCAGGCTAAGTCCAATTAGCTTCTCAAAGCTCCCAAACAAGGCTCAACTGCCAGCCTCACTAAAGAGATTTCAACGTAACCAAATGAGCTCCTTTAGGTGCAATTAAAATTAAGCTCATGCAAGCTTGATTTTAAGTATTTTCTAGTAGAGGATTGCCAGTTTGGGGTTTAAGATGCACAAAGAAAACTGTAGAAAATTGTAGAAAAAAAGCTAGAAATGGAGGTTCCCAGAAGTCTCCAAGTCAATGGAAAACTTTTCCAAATCTCTCACAAGATTAAACTTTTCTTGAACATCATGGGACAAGATCCTACCCATTGATGTGGGTTTTCTGGAGAATTGCGAATTCGGAAATTTTCATTTGCGTTGTAAACTCACTAGGGAGTGATCTAATTTAGCATGTTCTACGAATACAAGTAAAACAAACAAACAAACATCTGCTAGCTAGATGCATAGCTCCTTCCTTGAAGGAAAACGTTTCATTTCAAAATGCAATTTTTACTCACATATTAGCTGCACAATCAGCTACAAAAGAAAAAAAAACTCAAAATGTGTAATATTAGAAGATGGAAGCAGAGCGAAGTTTCTTGTTCTTGCTTGAGAAGCGCAACTTCTGCTTAGAGATGTTTTTAGCGGTATAAGAAACTAATAGCAAATAAATAATCAGAGGCCGAAACTTCTAGAAAAGCAAGTGCCAGGATCCAGTTGACTTCAGGCAGCCTCTTGAGAAACTGCAACCTGGACAGGGTTACAGAGCACGCCAGGTTTGCACAACACTTAAAGCATGCACAAACCTGAGGCCAGCAATATAACATCTGAAAAGTCACTCGCATGATCTCTTTAGATGTTGGTCCAGAAGAGGTTTTCAACACATAAACAAGTTCGTCTCCACAAAAAGGTTCTAAGGACACTTACAAATATTAACATTTGCATTTCTAAAGTTAAAGTGCTGCTGAAATATGAAGCTGCATTCAAGTCAGCCTCACAATTAGTACAAATATTTATATATATATATTACCAGCCATTTTGCAGGCACACACTGGAGATTGCAGCCCATTCTGAAGGTTAGATGTAGGGTAACAAAAACAGACCGAACCCTCACCCCAGAGAAACAAAAACTTATTAACTTACATCAGGGGTTTGTCAGGCCCCTTCTTTGCAAGACTTTAAGAAAGTTTTCACAGGCCTTCCCTTCAATCGAAGCCATTGGTTTTACTGGTAAGCTTAGTTTTTAAGTATTTCAGCATTCAATCTCTGCTTTTATGGATTTTATTGAGGCATGTTTTTATGAATTCTTTATTGTATTCACGTCATGTGTTTTGTATCATTTACACTGCCTTGAGAGAGTTCCACCCTTAAAGTTCGAAATAATTTTAGACAGATAGAGGATAGATAAGAACAGCAGTCTTTACACCTATTCTCTTGGAACCAAATACATTGATGGATTAAGAAAGCCCGCTTGGCAAAACTAGGTGCACATAAATGAGTCACAAGGAGGAGGAGGTCTCTAAGGCCTGCACTATTATCGGCATCCAAGCAGCGATATGAGAAGCCAGCACATGCTGAAAAGGTGTTGGCTGCAAAGCTGGTCTAAATAGGAAATAAAATGCTATTTTACTCATCTCTGCATTGTTACACAACAGACCCAATTCAAGTTGGGCCCAAGGTGAGGAACTTCCAGCCCTATTTCATTTCCCCCCTTGAGTGGAGGAGGATGCTTCAAGCATTACCATCTCACTATTCCCAAGGGATGCAGCTGACATATCCTGTTCCCACCATATCAGTCACTTAGCAGCTGCAAAAAGTTTCCACGGGCAGTGCTGTGATCCACACATCCAAAGGCACTCCATAATTACCTTACTGTGTGCATGTATGCGATCCAGTATCAGAGGCAGTAAGCCTATATACACCAGTTGCTGGGGAACATGGGCGGGAGGGTGCTGTTGCACCCGTGTGGTTTGGCCACTGTGTGAACAGAGTGCTGGACTAGATGGACCATTGGTCTGATCCAGCAGGGCTCTTCTTAAGTTCTTATTAACCCCTGATTTCCCAAATACCGAGTCAGAGGAGTGCTCCTCCTTCCCTTCTATTCTTTAAGTAAGAAGGTAAAATAGGATTGTTGCCTAGGGTGACCATATGGAAAGGAGGACAGGGTTCCTGTATCTTTACCAATTGTATAGAAAAGGGAATTTCAGCAGGTGTCACTTGTATGCATGCAGCACCTGGTGAAATTCCCATTTCATCACAACAATTAAAGCTGCAGGAGTCCTTCCCTCTTTTGTATCTGGTCACTCTAGTATAGTGCTTGCAGCTTTAACCCTTGTGACGAAGAGGGAATTTCACTAGGTGCTGCATGCATACAAATGACACCTGCTGAAATTCCCTTTTTTTGTACAACTGTTAAAGATACAGGAGCCCCGTCCTCCTTTCCATGTGGTCAACCAATTGTTGGCAAGGGAGGGAAATGCTAGCAAAGTCCTTAAGAGACCCCAAATGGGCTTGGTTTTGTGTGGAACAATCTGTAGCCATGCAACTACATATGGGCAAGTAGCAATTATTTTTGGTCAAGTAGTTTACAATAATCTATTCTTGTCTGTAACACAGGATTTTCTGGTGACATTCTTTTCCTCCTACCTCTTCTCTCCCACTGCCTCTTAAGTCACATTTTACGAAACTCCACACTCACCATCAACAAGGCTCAAAGTCAGTACTTTAACCCACAATTCTGAGGGTGGGGGCAGACTAAATGGTCATCCTTGGGAAGAAGTTTCAAGAGCTTTCCCACTAAACACACCACAGGGGCTGGTGAGACATGGAGAAAGGCCCACTCCAAAGATATTAAAACCCAGGTAGGTTTGTACAGCAAAGGGCAGTCCTACAGACAGTTTGGCCTCGAGCTAATTAGGGCTTCAAACATCGTAACACGCACACTGTGCTCAAAAATATATCAGCGACCAGTTAAGTTGTTGAAACAATGGAGTCATATACATCCAATAATTGGCCCCGGCCAGAACATGCTGGATACTTTAAGGTAGGGGTAACATGCACCCCCACACATACAGTGTGGTCCCTGCCACTCACTAAAATTCAAGGGCAAACAAGCTAATTTTGATCCTCTCGGTGCTCCATAGCTGCTACAGAAGCCATTTTGTTTTTATTATTATCGTTATTCTCCTCACCCAAGTTTTGGGAACCCACATGTACTATATACGTGTGTGAGTGCGTGTGTGTGTGTGCGAAAATGCACAGCCTGCGATGGGGATGTCACAAAGTTGCTCACCCCCGATTTAAGGGTAGCCCCACACAGAACAAGTTAACAGTAATCCAAATGAGATTTAACCAAGGCATCAGCCTGCTTACAAATTACGCAAACCTGCGTTCTAAGGTTGGCCATTTCCAAATAGAAAGTTTGGAGCCCTTCTTCCATTACTTGCTGCAGGCAGCTGCACAGAAGATACAGGGCATCTTAAGAACTGGCAATTTGTGCACAAAGCCATGGGAAACTCTAGGATGTGTCACTGAAAGGTATGTGCTCCCTACAAACCTGGGAGAAGCTTCTCAGGAGACATATTAAATCACCTGCCATCACCTTACAGCTCGATTTTTTCACACATGCACTATATGGGCAACGCTAGACAAAAGCCATGTATCCCACCACTGTGGACCACTGTTATTTTTTCTTATAATAATTGTTTTATTTAAGTTTGCATTCAGGAGGGAGAAGAAATGAATGCCTAAATTTAAAACACAGAAGTAAAGAAACTGGTGCATTTAAATGGAATGACAAAGATGCAATGGTGTTCAATATTGGATGGAATGCATCAAGTGAGATGAATTGAATCAGATGGGACGGAGTGTACATTATAAGGAGGATAGGATGAACTGAATAAAATGGGGAAACACAAATCATATGAGACAAGATAGATGGAGTGGGGTTTACATTATAGGAAGGGTGGGATAAACTGAATAGAATGAGGGGGGAAATAATACGAGATAAAATAGATGGGGTGCTTTGGTTATTAACTCCTTCTCTAAGTACAATAATTCTATTTTACTGCTAGACTTGTGGAACACAATTACTACTGTGCCTAGAAAATACCTTTTAATCTCTGGACAGGCCCCCCTTTTTCTCCTGTGGACCCCAACAGGTCACCCAACACAGTCCTTTTTCTTTTTAATTTTTTTCCCCCCAATACAGTCCTGACCTGAAAAGGGTTATGCACCCCTGCACGAAACCAACATATCCAGAGCCAATTTGGCTCTTCCAATTCGACTTTTACAGAATCGGTTATTATAGTTTAAAATATATAGCCCACAAAGACTAGATTAGAAATAAAAAGTACTGCTGGTCCACGTGATTGCAAAGTTATTTGAAAACATGTATGATAAAGCTTCTGAGTCTGGACTGAAGGCAGTAAGTAGTTCCAATCTATCTATTCCCCACTACCGATATCATTTTTTCTGTTTAAAATATTCCTAGTCTGCCTCTGTCAAAGCTCAGGACGGATAATAAAAAGACAAATTAACTAGGGATGTGCACTGGATCGGACCCGATCCACGATCCGAGTCCGGTCCAGTGGGAAATCGGATAAATTATCCGATTTCCGATCCCGCAGCTGGATCGGCCGATCCAATCCGAACCGGTCCGAAAAGGCTCCGAACCGGTTCGGCGGATCGGCGGGCGCCCACTGGCGCCCACCGCCGCTTCCATTGGCGGGCACCAGCGGGCGCCCACCGATGAAAGTGGACAGCGGGGGGGGGGGGGGGGGGGCGCTTACCTTCTCGGCCCGTCCGCTCCCGTCCGGCACTAGCAGCTACTACCAGCGGGCTCCGCAGCCTGCTCTAGGGTGGCGCGCCGGGTGATGTCATCACCCGGCGCGCTACTCTAGAGCAGGCTGCGGAGCCTGCTGGTGGTAGCCGCCGGCCCCGGACGGGAGCGGACGGGCCGAGAAGGTAAGCAGGGGGTGCGTGGAGGGGAGGAGGGGGCGCGCGGAGGGGGCGCGCGGAGGGGGGAGGGGGGCCCTTACCTTCCCGTCCCGGCGGCTCCCGTCCCGGCGCCTACTACTACCAGCAGGCTCCGCGGCCTGCTCTAGGGTGGCGCGCCGGGTGATGTCATCACCGGCGCGCTACTCTAGAGCAGGCCGCGGAGCCTGCTGGTAGTAGTAGGCGCCGACGCCGGACGGGAGCCGCCGGGCCGGGAAGGTAAGCAGGGGGTGCGTGGAGGGGAGGAGGAGGCGCGCGGAGGGGGGAGGGGGGCCCTTACCTTCCCGTCCCGGCGGCTCCCGTCCCGGCGCCGGCGCCTACTACTACCAGCAGGCTCCGCGGCCTACTCCAGGGTGGCGCGCCGGGTGATGTCATCACCCGGCGCGCTACTCGAGAGTAGGCCGCGGAGCCCGCTGGTAGTAGCCGCCGGCGCCGGACGGGAGCGGACGGGCCGAGAAGGTAAGCAGTGGCGGGGAAGGGGGCTTACCCCCCCCCCCGGAGCCGTCCGCTTCTATCCGCTGGCGCCCGCGGGCGCCAGCGGATGGAAGCGGGCGGCCCCAGGGGGGGTAGGGAGTGCGGGGGAGGGGGCTTACCTGCCGGGGCCGTCCACAGCGGACGGCCCCGGGGGGGGGGGGGAGGGAGTTAGGCCCCCCCTCACCCACCCGCCGCCATTTTTTCCTCATAGACTTGCATTGCGGCCGATCCAAAAATTTACGATTTTTGGGTCGGGATCGGACTCGATCCGGTCCGGGGGGCCTCCGATTTTGTCCGAACCGGTCCGGGACAAAATTGGAGGTCCCGATCCGGGTCCCGATCCGATCCGGGGGGTCCGTGCACACCCCTAAAATTAACACAGAAATGAAATAGATAGAAACTGCAGTTAAGCACAGCAGCAAGACCACACACAGAGCACTATTCCTCAAAAGATGCAATAAAGACGTCACCGGAGAACAAGGGCTGATAGGAGTTCATATCCCTTTCCCTCCAGGCAAAAAACATGCACTCAGAACTGAACAATTAAAAGGAAGTGGAAACGTTATCTGCACGGTTACAAGCACAGAGTGTCCGTCGTCCGCCTGAGGCAACTGCTGTGCCAGATCCTAGAAGGAAAAAGTGAACACACCCACCTTTTCAGCTCCTCTTCCTTGATCCTCTCCTCCTCCCACAAGAACACACCGGTGAGGGCGGCCATCAGTTTGCAGGCATTAGCATGACGCCCTTGGAACTTGTGCCACAAAGAGGTGAAGAGGCTCTTGCGCGTCCTCTCTGAGTAGATGTTACTGTACAGCTGTCCAATCTGCTGGGCACGCTGGACTCTTTGGCCGGTCACGTAGCTGCACTGGTTGGCCAGCAGGGAGAGGAGGCTCTTCTGTCTTGGACATTGCTCTGACCCTTTCTGTAGCCAGGTGAGCAGCCACTGGTACCGGTCTTTCAAGGACTTCTCACTGTGCCACAACCCCAGTTTCCCTTTGTAGATGGTGAAGCGGGCTGAGTTAGCATAATAGGAATACATGCTGGAGGGAGGCCTCCATTGCAGCGGGTGGAACATTCCTGCCAAGCCACACCGACAAGCCAAAGTCCTAGTCAAGGAAAGAGATCAGAACAGTCAATTAGTGAAATATGCCAGCAGCCTTTCATACCTACGTGCTTAGAATTTTCCACTGCTAACTGTACCAAATCCAACCTCACAGTTAATCTAGCTCTGTTCTAAGCTTTCGAGAGCCACCACAGCCGTAAAGAACCTAATGCCGCAACACTGCTCAACAGAAGACCTTCTTGAACTAACATTCAATAAAGATGTAACTTATATAAGCTCACCATAGCATCCCCCTTTTGTTGTCTAGTCTGAGTATCTACTTTTTGTGTGTTATTCTATATCACAAAGCCCTATGAGGAGAGACTGCAAGAACTGGGCATGTTTAGCCTGGAGAAGAGAAGACTGAGGGGAGACATGATAGCACTCTTCAAATACTTGAAAGATTGTCACACAGAGGAGGGCCAGGATCTCTTCTTGATCAACCCAGAGTGCAGGACACAGAATAATGGGCTCAAGTTACAGGAAGCCAGGTTCTGGCTGGACATCAGGAAAAACTTCCTGACTGTTACAGCAATACGACAATGGAACCCATGACCTAGAGAGGTGGTGGGCTCTCCCACATTAGAGGCATTCAAGAGGCAGCTGGACAACCATCTGTCAGGGATGCTTTAAGGTAGATTCCTGCATTGAGCAGAGGGTTGGACTCGATGGCCTTATAGGCCCCTTCCAACTCTACTATTCTATGATTCTATGATAAAAATAATAATAAATCTAAAGAGACACTTGGCCTTGTCAGGTTTTAGTAGAAGAGATCATAAGCTAATTCATCCAGTTATAAAGCAGAGGTGATTATTGTGCCGCCTATTCCCAAAGTTGTGCTTTGCTATTACTTTCTAGTGTTGCTTGTTCTATTTCTTTAAAATTGATATTAATCTGTTCCGCAAAATAAGCTTGGTAAGCAGCCTCATCCAAGCCAAAACGTCAGGCAGGCTGTTGAGAGGTTCTATAGTACAGCCTCAGATAGACTCAAACGATATGTGGCCTGTGGTCTTTAATATTCCATTCTGTTCAAAGATCATTTTTCTATCAGCCAGCAATCAGATCCAAAAGGCAAGGTATAAAACTGAACAACTGACCTTATTAACATCCTGCATCTGTCAAGAGCAGACACGATAACGTAAACCAATATAGCAATGCAACAGATATGAAGACTACAGAGAAGTGGGAGGGTTAAGCTTCAGAAGGGGGCGGGTGGGGTAGATTAAACCTGAAAAGGGGGTTTGCAATTTGAATGCTTGCTTCTAGAATTTGTAATACCAGTTTGTTCAAAGGACGATATTTTCTCTAAAGCAGCAGACTCATTATTATGGATTGAGGGAGAATGAAGAGAATGAACACAGCCAAACCACACAAAAATCAAGTGAAAAGGGCCAATTGCTCAGTGTGTATTTTGGTTTTTACTCATCAGAGGACTGAGATGCAGACACGTAATCTCACCATATGGCACTTCCAGTGACTTGACCTCCTCGCCAATCAGGTACACTGGAGCCAAAAAAAAAAAAGTATCTTCTCCCCATCCACACTTTGACAGGGCACTAAAGCCTGTAGGTAATCTGCATTAGCAACATGATCAGCTAAGTCATGCTTAACCACCAGCCAGCAGTGACCCCAATGCAGGACCATTTATAAACCATTCCTTAAATCTAAGTCTGAAATGGGAAGAAGCGCAGGCAGGGTTACTTTTGCAGATAAGTAGAGCATCTGCAACAGCTGACAAGAAAGACCCTCAACCCAGGGCTCCTTTAGGCTCTTCACAAGACTATCAAGTATCACAGGGAAATGCAGCAAGTGAAAGGGTTTTACCCTTAAAGGCAGCCTAAAAATAAATTTAATTAAACTGCTTCTCTGTCAGAGGAGCACCTGATCATGAGCCCAAGCCTATAAGCCCCTGAATGCTAACTTAGGAGTGGCTGTGGGTACAAGATCAACACTCCTGCTTGTCTTTGTAGCTCTGTGCTGCTGCATGCCAGATTTTGGGGGGGGGGGGGTAATCAATGCAAAAACAGAGGCGGCTCCTTGTGTTCCTTTACTCTACACTGAACATCTACTCTGGACTTAACTTGTGGCAGAGTCACCAAAAAGAATGACCACTCCACTGTATGAGCCTGTGGCAGCAAATTGCCAGAGAGCTCCAAAACCAATTTGTTGGGACAAGAGCTTTGGCAACAGCTCCCCACCTTCTTTTCTCAGGGTCATGTGTGGGGTTTAGAGACATTCTTAGGAAATGAAGACAGCAGGTAGCTGCAGGCCAATGCTTTTATCTTCAGCATGCCCGTTTTGTAGCAGCGCCAAGGACAGTTTCGCAAATTGCCAAATGTGCCCCTTTAGTAAATTAGGAATTAAACCTACACCAAAAGCCAACCTGATCTAGTGGCTAGAGATCTGGCCACGGGCATTGATTCCAAGAGCAATCGCTTCTGTTGGCTTTATGGCTTTTGTTTTATATCTGCAATGGGAGTGGCAACAGGCTCTTGTGGCGATAAAGACAAAACCCACAGACATACTTTGCAGACTAAATTTGTTCTGACTACACAACTGGGCGAAAGCACTGATTATTATTACTTTACTGATATTTCCCACTAAATCCAGCTACACAGTCTAGGGGGAGATACTAGGGGGCCTGCAGGCTGATGATCCCTGTCCAGAAGATTCAAAGGAGGGTAGGTTAATTTTAAACCAAGTCGATTTAAGCGGGTGATTTAAATCAGCGAGATAAAAAAAGGCTGATTTCAATCTCTGAATGCTTGAACATGGAAGTGGGCAAATTTCAGAAGCCAGGAGGAGCTGATGCATAAGGTTTCTAGCGAGCCGTCAGAGGAGGTGCTCAGGTGTCAGCCTCCTGCAGAGCTGCTTAGCCATCCCCACGTGGGCCACCCACAGCAACATTATGTCCAATAAGCCATGCAAAATAGGGGGTGAGGGGAACATGCAATTTGTTTTTAACTTGCATAACTCTGGGCAAATTCAGGGCAGTGTCTTTTCCTGATAATGGTTTATTTCATTTATTTTCAGCGCACGCAGCACCGCCTGTGCTAGAAGACAACAACTCGCGACTCTCTGGGGCCAAATCCAGCCCCTTGAAAGCTGCCGCGCGCTGCCCACAGCCCTTGCTAACCCAGAGCCGCCATCCCCCTCCGTATGGGCTCGCTGACCCCCCCCCCACCCCCAAAAAAGGCTTGTGGGGCGATGACCGCCCCCTGGCTAGGAACCCACAGGCGCTCGCTTGGCGTATGTGGCGAGTTAAGCTCCATCGGCCCCAACAGGCCTCACTCGGCCTGTAATCCTCCACGTCCTTCAGCCCCCTTGGGACAAAGGAGGGCCGGCTTGCCAGCCCCCCCCCCCCCGGCCACGAGGGAGGTCGATGGGGCGTCCGGTGGGGGTGGGGTGGAGGGCAGGGCCGCGGCTCCCCCTCTCCTCAAATTGAGGGAAGGGAGAGGGGCGTCCGAGAGGGGTTTCGGGGGGGGGCGGCGAATGAGGCCTCCTGCGCCCACTCACCTGGCAACGCCCCGCCGTTGCTAAGGGCCGCCCGCGGCTCGCCTCCAGGTCCCTAGGCCCGGGCAGCGGCCTGCCGGCTGGCTCCGAGACGGAAGACGTCGGCCGCGGCTCGCGCCAGCCTGCTGCCCTCCCTTTCCCCCTCGGTGGCAAAGAAGCCCTCATGCAGCCCCGCTCCGTTCGCCCGCTCGTCCCCCGCCTTCTGCCCCCTACGCCCCTCTGGGGCCGCCTGCCATTGGCCGCTCGCCCACCAGCCCCGCTACGCGGTTGGAGGAAGGAGACGCCCGTCTCTCTCGTGCGTTCCGCAGGCCCTGCCCACCGTGGCCAGCATGTTAGGCTGGCCCGGTTCCTTCCCCTCCTCTACCAGCGCCTCAGCTCCGCCTTGTGACGCGCCCAAGGGCGCCTTGGAGACAGCAGGACCCCAGCCGGGGCTGCCCCGCGCGGCGCCTGAAATAAACGCGGGCAGCTTTTGGTCTGCCTCCTTATTTGAGGAACAGGGAGTTTATGCACCGGTGACCCCCGCCTGGCTTTGATTGAGCCAAACTTGCTTTTGGTCATGCTAATCTTCTTTTGAAAATAAAGAAGGCCCTTTGAGGCAGGTAACAATGGGCTGTTGTAAATATACGTATATTTACAACACGTAAATACAACAACGTAAATATACGTGTATTTACAACACGTAAAAAGCAACATTTCTGCTCTAGGATGGGCATGAAGTCCTTACTGGGCTGATGAAATGCAAAACAGACACGTCATTCTGCTTCACTGAGAAAACAGAACTAAAAATGCCACGTGTAACAGTTAAGGGAATTGGGATCTGAGCATGGTGAGCTGAATTCAAATTCCCATTCCGTCAAACAACGCTCAACAGTTGAATTGCTATGTTTACTGCCCTGACAGCTCTGAGATTTATTTCGAATGAGAAACCGTAAACAAATATTGCTAACAAACTCTTCGTGGGCCTCCAAGTTTTCAAGCAAGACTTATAAACTTCCCCCTTCCACTTACATAATGGAATAGAACCTACATGTTTAAGCAAAACACAACCTACAACTCCCAGCATTTCCCAAACAGTATGGCTGGCTGGGGAATGCTGGGAGTTGAAGTCTTTTTCGGTCTGTTATAGTTCTGTACTGTGCAGTACCAGAAGCTGATTCTTCAGGTAACCTGGCCCCAAGCTGTTTAAGGCTTTGAATGTTAGCAGCACTCTGAATCAGGCCTTCAAATGGATTAGTAATGAAGTGTAGATGTAAAAGTACTGGCATAATATGTTCATGTTGGCCAGTCCCCATTAGCAATCTCACCACCCTATTTTGGACCAGCTGAAATTTCCAGACGGTTTTCAAAGGCAGTCCAACATAAAACACATTGCAGTAATCCAGACGCGGTCCCAGAACATAGATAACTGTAACTAGGTATTCTCTGTCCAGATAGTAGTTGGTATATCAGCCTAAGCTGAGAAAAGATGCTCTTTGCCACGGAGGCCACCTGTCTCTAATGACAGTTCTGGGTCTAGGAGCAGCCCCAAACTATGAAACTAATTCTTTAGGAGTACAACCCCCTCTAGAACATCACTCATGTCTAAACATGTATAGGATTGCTCCCTAAAGACATTTTCCCCCTTCGCATTTGAAGCCATAGCAGAACTTTCATAAAAGAAACATGAGAACTTTTTTCAAAACCCACAGCAAATGAATAGCAGCAACTGGGCCATTGAAAGCAGTTTCGATACTTCTTTTAACGCAGCATCTTCCATCGTAAAGAGAGGCTTTGACTTGTTATTTTGAGGAATAATTTTCATCTGCTCCAATTTAGTGCATAATACATCCAACAATTTAAGAGGCAGTTTTTATTACATGTGAAGTTCTCAAAGTAAGTTCCCTTTCATCAGGATCCTCAAAACAGCATCTGCATGGTAGCGTAACATTTAAGAACATCCACATAGGATCAATTAAGCAACAGAAGTTAATCATTTAAAAATACACATTGAAGTGGCTACCATCCTTAAAAATTGTGTGGAAATTTTTAGTTGCATAACATGACGGGTATTTTGCTTTTGAGTACCTCACACATGTACAGCTCTTTATAAATAAATCAGTGCGTAACGGGGATGGGGAAGAACCAGAACAAAAAGTACCTAAAATATTTAGGATACAAGATGCTGTCATTTCTCCTTTCAGGCATAGATGTTCTGATGAGAAATAAAACGTATTTTGTTACGTGCCTAAACTGATTTGCTAATGAACTAGGTAATCTGTTTGGAGAACAAAGGAGGCTGTGTTGGCTCTGAAAATGTGCTTTGTAAGAGAAGCTGGGCTGGCCAAGGCATTACAATCAAAGTAACTTCAGCCAATCAAACACATTACTTCCACTGAACTACAGCTCTCATTTTGCAAGACCAAACACTCAAGATGTTAAAACAACATAACCAGCACTGCTGTATTACAGAGCAGTTCATTGCTGTCTTTATATGCTCCAGAGCACTTGTGCCTGCCTTCCTTCTTCCACTGTCATCTGAGAAGCTACGACTTTCCCTTCCTTACAGTCAAATTCCAGATTGTAAATTCCTTGGGGCAAAGAATTTTGTTACATCTCTCTGTAAAACTCTATATAAACTGGCAGAATTATAGAAACAATCCTTTGTTAGTATGTTTACAGGTGTTTTCTGAGGTCACATTCCACAGCTTTAGAATTGCCTCCTCCAGCAACGATGCAAGACTCTTCCATTTAGGCAAACACTATGTGAGGGAGGATGAGAAGTCTTCCCTTTGCTCAATTTTGTTACCTATTCCCAGCCTTCAATGATAACAGATTAGAAATTTTAATTCTTAATCATGCGTCAGTCCTTAGGAAGAAAAACAGTTTCAAGGAACACTGACAAAGGCTAAAGACTGCTTCACACACACCTGCAGCAGAGTGTGATTGCTGTCAAAAACAAAATCAGAAAAGCTTTTTATTATGTACAGGCAAGACCATAGCCGATGATTATTGGACACTCAGGCTATACAAAAGCAAGCGCTTAGCTGATTTGGTTAATGCTTCCTAACAGAGTGGGGTGCACAGGATTGCTCGTCTGTGATCATTTCTTTTGTGAGCCACAGTCTCAACATCCAGCAAGAGACTATTTACATCCTTCTTTTATTTTTGGTAGAAAAAGGAATTCAGGATTTTACAGATGAATTTAATCAACAGGGCTTTGTGAATGATGTTCAAGGTCTTAAAATAATCACAGTAACCAAGTACACAGATTATATGGAAACCAGTTTTGGTTAAGTACCCTCTGTGGAAACGGGCTGAGTGAAAACCATCACTTTCCCTCCCCAAGGCCAGAAAAGGAGAAGACTGAAAGAGAATGACCAAGATCTACCCCAGACCTCACATCAATCTCATCAAGATCCAAAAATTAGAGATTAGGTGGAGATAGTAAAATTATGCACAATATTTACAGGCAAACTCTTTTCTCATATGCAGTAGTCTGAAGGGAGGGGCAGCCTCTGCTAGCACCATACACAAAATATGCTATGGAGTCTGCTTTGTGAACATGCAGAAAACCTTCCTCTGGAAAAAAATGACAGAACAATAGCAAGAAGGGGACACAAAATGTAGGCTGTGCCAGTGATACTCATTATCCACTGGAGTTGAATGAAAGCCTCTTTGACCTCCTGCAAAGGACATAACTGTTTCTACAGTCAGGTGCGTCCCAAATTCTAGTTTGGTCCTTTACCACCATATTTTTCAGAGGAGGAAGTGCCTTAAGTAACTCTCCAGAATCCAATTAAAAGCCTTTGCCCCAGTTTTCTTTCCAAGCAATTAGGAAAACATAAATGAGTCATCCCTCTCCCGCTAGCACAGATATAACATTTCATACCTGCAACCTGGAAATCTCAGACAACACTGTACATGATATCCTCTGCATGAACTAGGACAAGCATGGGAAGAACAGAAGGAAGCTGAGAGTTCAAAACCAGATAAAAAATTCCAAAGACAGAGTGGCCCTCGGGATATAGCTTCAGCATTCGTATCATAGCAAATATCCTTCATAGCATCAGTCAGGTTTCATTGATGGATCTTTTAACTTTGCTTGAATAGGAGCAAACTCCCATCTTGGTAACATTAAAACATTCCCCCCCCCCCAAAAAAAAACTTGATACACCGCCTTCTCTCTTACTTCCACATAAGTTGTCCCCCTAGTTAGTAACAACCAGCTGTTGTGAGTAGATAAAGTTGCTGGCTTATTCAAAGCAGTTTTAGCTCACTGCACAATATGCAAAGAGGAAAGGGAAGTCAGTCCTATTTTCCTTGCACAGATAAGAGTACCTTGAGTTGCCCATTTTTTTTACAGCCTGTGACTAATAGGAGGATCTCTGCCTCTCACTAAAGCACCGGCTTATGTTAAAACATAATTAGCTTTGGGGCTACAGAAAGGGTAAAATCAAAAGTAAATAGAAAAGGTTTAAATTAATATAGATTAAAACAATTAAAATCAAGCCTGGAACCAGGTATTTTCATATAATCTTGATATTTGGTGATAACTGAAAGTGAGCCATGTATGTTGTGGGTGTATGCATGCACACGCCAGCGCCAACTGGAATGATAGCCCTTCTAAAGGCCCTGTTCTTTTATCAAAGGTAGTCCAATCTATCAAAAGGTATTCAGTAGTGGCAATATCCTGGAGCTCGTTCTGACAAGTTTTGTTGGTCTCCCCACCCCCCAAATACTTAGGGGAGGGGAGGGGGCTGTGAGAACAGCAAATAAAGTGCAAAATGCTTCTGTTAAGTAGCATGAGGCAGAATGTGGGTGAAGATGAAGCAATGGTGGCAGGAAGCTTACCATGCCTTTCAGGCCAGCACACGAATCCACTGAAAAATGTCACCTCCCCACAAACCAGTGCATAGAGAAGGATTTCCACCTTTAGATGTGCTGAATGCAGAGCACATTTGCCCTCCCCCCAGGTGTAAATATCCATGAGAGAGAGTCACATTTCCCCACAAAGAGGCAAACGCCCCTGAGCTCGGGTAGATGAACAGTGCAGGATTGCTGAACTCACTACTGCGAGTGTGCATACCAGTGTGAAAGATCTTATTACAATGCAAAAAAAACAGTGGACCCCGCCCACCCCTCCCCCCTCAGTCAGGCTGTGCACATGCCACCTCTTTCCTAGACGGGACGAGATCTCCTCCTGAAGTAGCTGAGCTCTTCCTCTCTGCACAGGAGTACGTCCAAGTGAGCGCAAGTAGCTGAGCAGCCCAGGACAAGTTTGCGGAGTCAGAGAAAGCACAAAGCTGCAGCTGGGTAACACCGGTCAGTGATTTCAGAGGCTTGACGTATGTAACGCAAGGGGCGCTGGGAAACAAAGGTCACCCGACAAATTGCCTTGGAACACGGGGCTGCTCTGGAGGTCACTGCACAGGCAAAGCTCCTCTTGGGCAACTCTCCAAAGCGAGTTCTCTCCCGAGCAAAGAGGGCTGGGAAAGTGAGCGAACCCCTCGGAAAAAAGTACCGGTGAGCGGCTCGAGGACAAGGGGGTGTATTCACAGACAATCACCTGCAGCAGTTAAGGCTTTGGGTGAGGCTGGAAGAAAGCTTCCCCCTCCCCGGCCCCATCATCCAGTGGTAGCGTTATGGCGTGTATGCTGGAGGTGGCTGGAACTGGTTGATCACTTCGTACTCTGCCGGGTAAGGTTCATTCTCCTCCATCTCGGAGAGGAGCTCTAAGGCCTGCTCCTCTTCTTCAGTGGGGTAGTGGCGCAGCAGGTTGGCAGCTGTGGCAAGGATCGAGGCCCCACCAGCTCCAGCCACCAGGTAAAAGCTGACAGCAAATATCACATTCACTTGTGAGCCGTGGTACTTTTTGTGCTGCTGCTGTTGTGCAAGGATCAGCTCCGAGGCCCAGTAACAGAACCCGATCACGGTGGCGCACTGCAACACTGGGGCAGAAGGAAAATACATATGAACAGAGAAGCAAGACCATTCACCAGTTTTAAGAGCTAGATACCCCATACTGGGCTTTCACAAGTGAAGCTGGGAAGACAATTATGCCTCTAACACCATTTCTAAAAGACTTGTGGATATAGCGAATGTTGTATGTAATGCTGGAAAACAATAATAATTCATTATCATGATGGACTTAATTTTTGTGAACGGTCCAGAGAGCTTCGACTATTGGGCAGTCTAGAAATGCAACAAATAAACTGAAATGGAAATGCTTTGAGGTGTGACTAATTAATTCAAATCATCTCGTAAACATGGATTTTTTTTTTGTTTCTACGAACAGACACGGGCTTAAAAGATGCACGTGACTTATCACTGAGTGCCATATTTGCCAGAGAAAAAGTTATAATCTAGGTTCTTGTTGTGGGGAATGTGGTCTCTCTCAATGAAGATATTGCAAGAGTTGGTCTCATGACATACAGGTTACCATTGTCTGAACTATGTGTCAATAGCAGCATTTGGGATATTTCTGTGGTAGATACCGAAGTCCAGGGCCAAAGACTCCATCTTGACCATGAAGACAGAACGCAAAGCATGCTGTCTTGCTATTACTACTGGACCAATGAATACTACAATGTAGTGCCTTCAATGTATCAATCACTTTGCAGAGTAACATTAGAACAAGAGTAATGAGCTAACAGGCTGGATTTTAACAAAGGGAAGGCTAACAGGGGAAGAATGTGCAAATGAGGCTGTTTTGATCAGGGCTAAAAGCAAAGGCTTCACGGAAAGGATGGGTATGAAAGGAGACAGCAACCCAGAGACACCAGTCCAGAACACCGTTTCGTAACCACGTGGATTTGGTAGAGCAATGCCAAGGCATGGAGGGCCCAGGAGCCACATGGCAACCCCATTATGGGATTCTTTGAACCACAGCTTGAAAAACGACTCCAACACAGGAAACCTAGCAGAGGATCAACCCCCTCCAACTACCTGTGAGGATGTGGGCAAAGGCGTAACGCCGAGTGATCTTCAGTGCAGGGTGCTTGGGTCCAAACACGTCCAACAGGAAGGCTGAAAGGCTGCAGATGATTCCCAAAAAGCAGAAAGCGGCAATAACTCGGAGCAACAACACTGTCTGGGGGTTCATGCAGTACTCTGGAAGGGGAAGAGAGAACCCCAAATTAGCTTCCACAAAAGTCATCACAGCCCATAAAACCAAGAGCTTCTTGGATCATTCTGGGAATTCAACTATTTAGTTGGGCAGCTGTGCAAAGCACCCATTTCTGAAAAATCAAACTGGTGAGGCTCAAAGAAAAGCAACTTGTCCAAGAATTAAAGTAGATAGCATATATGAGGTCAAAGTTCTAAAACACAAAACCACCCTTTTGAACCCAGTTCTCTGTGCCCACGGGCATTTCATAGAAGGCAAACTGATGAGGGTCAGAGACAAGGTAACTTAGGCTGACCAGATAAAATCCAGGTCAGGGCTCATGTAACTTTAACAGTTGTAGAGAAAAGGGAATTTCAGCCAGTGTCATTTGTATGTAATTAGTTCCTGGTGAAATTCCCTTTTCATTACAACAGTTAAAGGTGCAGGCACTATACTAGAGTGACCATATACAAAAGAAGGCAGGGCCCCTGCAACTTTAACTGCTGAGATGAAGAGGGAATTTCTCCAGGAACTAATTGCATACAAATGACACTGGCTGAAATTCCCTTTTCTCTATAACTGTTAAAGTTACATGAGCCCTGACCTGGATTTTATCTGGTCAGCCTAAGCTAACTTGGCTAAATGTGAGAAACTGAGTACAAGGTGGAGTTAGGGGCTGAGTCCCAAATACTGAATCACATAGTTGCCCCACAAAGTATAAACTCCTTGCTCCTCACTCCCAGGACTCTCCCTGACACCCAACTTGTCTTGTTTTTTTTCTGAGCGATTGAACATGCTTCAAAATGAAATACCTGGCTGCAGCCACCCACCATTTTTATTTTCTAAGAATGCCACTGTTTCACACATTGGGCCCAGAGGCATTTGTGGGAATAAAGCTGGTGCTTTAGCCTGGTGTTATGCTTTGCATGCAAGGACAGAATTTGTCGTCTGGGCCCCTGAAAGCAATTTCAGACTGCTACCTTCACTGGGCACAAATAGATGCAACTCTTTTAGATAAAGAGCCTCCTGAAAGCATCCCATTTATAAAACGATTATTACAACAAGTGGCCAGGAGACCACTATTTACTCTTATGAGACCATTTAATGTTTGTAGACAATGGCTGGATAAGTTAATGCCAATCTCTCTCCGTTACTCCTATTATATTATCACCCAGAATTTATTAGTAATGCAAGGCAAATCAGAATAGAAGCATTCAAGAGAGCAGGGTTGTATTTAATGTTTTTTTAAAAATCAAGATAACGCGCCTCTCTCTAGGGATTTATGGAGAACCCATTTGAAAGACTCTAATATTACATGGATGGAGTGGTGCCAGGTGGGTACATTTATACATCAACCACAGGTTAAGGAATGCACCACACATCCTTTTACACAGTTTGAATTCTTAACCAAGTCCTCTACAGGTACTGACTCAGGTCTGGTGTCTCAACTATATTCCATTCTTCTTAATGTCGAGATGGGTAGTTCTGAAGATCTAAAGAAAATATGGGAGCTGGATTGGTCGATTAATACAGAGGATACAAATTGGGAAAATTTGTTGGGCAAATTCCCATTCAATTCTGTCTCAACCTCCACAAAGGAAACACTGTTAAAGATTTTGCAATAATGGTATTTAACCCCAGCCAGGGTGGCACGATTCAATAACTCAATTTTACAATATTGCTGGAGGGGCTGTGGAGAGGTAGCCTCCTTTCAGCATATGTAATGGCATTGTGCTAAAATAAACATTTTTTTGGGACTGAATATATTAAGAAATTGAAAAGATAACCAAGCAAATGGTTGTTACATCCCCAGCATTAGCATTGTTAGGATTCTTTCAGGAGGATAATGACAAAGTTTTATTTAAGTCACTGATAGGATCTCTTTTGGTTGCTGCCAGGTTGGTAATAGCTAGATACTGGAAGGATTTGGCTGGCACCATGCTAACAAATTGGTATAGCAAGGTTTGGCATGAAGCCTTAATAGAGAAACTGGCCAATAAACTGAGATTGGTAAGAGGAAGAAGATCTAGACACATTTAATATGGACTGGCATTGCTTTATAGTATATACAACTTGGTCGAGATGGGAGAATAAAATTCCCAAAGCATTTAAATCTATTTGGTTGACATAATGAAAGCTATCTCTCTTGTGGTTGGTTAATCCACCCCACACCCCGGACTTATAAAGTAGTAGTAACATTTACTGCATTAGTCCTTAGACCATAGCAGCCACAACCAAGAAACAAAGATTACAAAAGTTTGCAATACAGTGATCATCAATTGGAATTAGTCATTAAAATAATTAAGGTTAAAACATAAGGGTTAATTAAAATTAAAACATATACTGCTAGTCATTAAAATTGGAACTAAAACATATTCCTAAAACAAGAAGCTTTACTTATGAAGTATATAACATTATAAACGTATCAGAATGCATTTCACATATTTCAGAATCTCCCTGACAATTTACAGCAATGGAGTTTACATACTTCTCCCTATGTTTAGCAGCCTTTACTGCAAAAGAAGCAACCCTCCAAACCACATATTGGTTAGTTCCTTGCAGCAGGAATCCCAGTTCCTTCTTTACATCCCAAAATTCAATTTTCTTTAAAAAGGGATCTATGTAATGGGCTCTAATATCAGTATATAATTGACATTCAAGGATATAGTGTCCCAGATCTTCCAAAACTGGTTTCCCACAAATACACAATCTCTCTTGGACAGGTACACCATGAAATCTACCAAAGTTCATCATACAGTCCATTTGTTCGAAGCGCAATCGGGTGAAAGCCCTTTGGTATTCCATTGACATGGGGGCTAAGAGATATCCTTCACACTGATGCTAGTGTTTGGTTCCTGCCAGCCACCTAGCTATTCTAGAGGATGTAAGGGAAGCTATATCAGACTGTGCGTCAACATCCAAGACTCTTTGTTTAAAGCTGTTTCTAATAGCATTTCCCCATAAGCTAACAGACTGTAAGGAGAAACCAAAATTTAGAAGTAATTTGGAGAATTTCTGCAACCATGAAGTACCCAGGTTGCTTATTCTCTGTTCATCTAGACACAACCTTGGTAGTCTGGTTTCCAGTAACTGGTTTATTCTTCCCCAGTAATTTGCCATCTTGACATAAATTAGACCAGACATCGTTCCCATCCCTAGTTCAGCTCTGACTAAATAAACTGGGGTGGATTTTGAGACCCCTAAAACCATACGAAGAAAGCGATTTTGAACTCTTTCAATTTTGGTTAAATCTTCAAACCCCCAAATTTCTGCACCAAATGTTAGCATTGGGATCATTTTGCTTTGTAAATATTCAAAATCGGGTGTATTGACCTGGGGTATCTGAAATTCAGCAGACGGATTAGGGATTGCACACAGGCAACTGATTTCAGTTCATTTTTCTTTATTTGTAACTCCCAAGATCCTGTTGCTGAAAAAGTTATGCCAAGATAGCAATATGATCTTACCTGTTCTAGCTTTCTAGAATTAATAAGCCATCTATGCATTTTTCTTTTTACCAAAGACTATTACTTTGGATTTGGTTTAAGGTCTGAAGAATGATATATTTTGTAATAGTTATAATATGATTTCCTGTGAGATAGGGGGAAGGACATTATCTTCAAACTTATTTTGTTTTCTTTTCTGCATGAAATTTAAAATAAACAAATAATGTAACAACAACAACTTGGGCCCCTGAAAACAATTTCATTTAAAAGAAAAGACTAGCCTATGGTCCTCATGGTTGTAGAATATGGCTTGGAATGCATCTTGCATAAACTCACACAAGATTAGTACGTTTCTGATTACTCTAATGGAAACAAAACAACTTTTGAGTGGTTACACATGGAAAGCAGGAGTCCCAAGGTCGTTTTATCTGTCATTGGCACAAGTAGAGCTGGAGATACTGGTTCATTACTCTAATTGCAGAGTAATGAACCAATTCTTGTTACGACAGTCTACCGCAGCCCGCTTTTGCTGCCTTTCAGCAGAATGTTCTGACTCAGCCTCAGGTTTTTCCAGATCCCCCTGTGGTAGAGAACTTCCTCCTAGCCTTGCATTGTTCTTAAAATGTTGATCAGTTCATATTTCAGCCATTCCAACCCAAACAAGGCATTACTGCAGTACAGAAGCCTCTCCTGTATGTCACGTTTCCTCAAGGACCTTTCCACCTACTTAGATGCCCAACACTGGTTTGTCTTGTTGCTTTCACCATGGTAACAAGCTGTGCCCACAATGAGAAATACACTTTCAACAAGATAAAAACTGGAGGATGGGGTGGATGGTTAGGAAGCAGATGGCAGTCCTGTAAGCTAAATCATGGAAAGGCAGTGTCCCTCACTGAGAACCTGAGCTGGATCTCAAGCTAAATATGGAGGGTTCCCCCCCACATGGTTGCATGTAATTAACATGTCATGGCCTGACCACCAGTCATGACCTGGCAGAATTCCAAGCCTTTCGTTGTTGGATTTAACCTTGAAAGGCTCAGAGGAGACAACAGGTAATACTGTAAAACATTAAATGTATATAGTTCACTTGCTGTCCACCTACATGGCTTAGGCTCACAGAAATAGTTTGTGCTAGCTGCACTGCATTTTTGACTTTCAAAAGGCTTGAACTCTCAACGAGTCACATTTCTCTGTCCACTCATATCTGAGTCAGTCATTTGTAGCCTGAAAGAAAAAGACAAGCCCCCCAGTTGAGAAAAGCTTCTTGCCCTGGTCACCCAGAAATGACTTCTGCTCCTCAGAGGAGTGGCTATTTATAACCCTGGCTAAAGTTAAAATTCAGCCAGTTATGTTGATTTTTGTAACTCTGACAGAACTTGAGTGTCTTCCGGAAACATAAACTATTTTGGACAAGCAGGAGTGGGTGAGCTTAAGAATTTTTGGAGGGCTGCGTAACTTAGGCCAGCATCCAAAGAACTGTGCAATGAGTTCCTGAGCCCAAGGGACATTCGACTTGTTTCTCAAACGGCAGCCCACCCACACCCCAATGCAGCATGACCAACCGTTCTTGAAATAAAGTGGAGTTTCAAAAGCTGCAGCATTGGGGGAAGGAGTGTCTTCTGTGTACATCTTTGCTAGGCTGTCTCATGTGTTAATGCCACCATGTTAGACTATCTCAAATGTGAAAGTTGTGAGTCTGTGACAAGCGTACCATCAAAAAGAATCAGTGACTTTAGAACTCACGAATGCTCAAAACATGCACTCATTTAAATTTTTCTTTTTAAAAAATCTACATACTTCCTCTTTCCTGTAGCTCTGAATATTAAAACCTTTCAAAAAAATGTGAACAGGAATTCTGAGGGGTGTGTGTGTGTGTTTGTTTCTTACAAGTAGGCAAGGTTTGCCTGGGTTGTTTTCAAGATCTGTGGGATGCAGCTTCTCTCAGTTCAACGAACGGTGTAGTCCTGCTTAATGTCAGCTTCATCATGACAGCGAGAAGCATGAAAGCACATTCAGTAAACTATATTGCGCTTGATGTTAGGTTGTTTCATTTGTGCCAAGCCCAAGGGCCACATAATCTAATACCAAAGGGATATTGCCTGGAGCCTAATGTACTGGAGACAGCTGTGGCTAAACTGGCACAACCAGGAACAACAGAATGATTCAGCCTCATTGGAACATGAAGTGAACTTCCTCTTGCTCCCATTAACAGAATTATTGCCTGTGGTGATACGTGGTGTGTGTGTGTGTGTGTGTGTGTGAGAGAGAGAGAGAGAGAGAGAGAGGTGGAGAAGCTGTACATAGTGCATAGCAGAGCAACAGAAGAAAGGGAGGAAGAAAGGCAGGTGCAACAGGGATGAATATGAAAAAACTGTGGTTACACATACGGTAGGCTTTATTTTGGTCATGGACAAGAACCTAAAGCAGGAGTGGGCAACGTGCTGGCAGTGAGCACCATGCACACTCGGACATCTCTCTTCGCGCCCACTAAAAGACTCTGCCCCTCCCTAAGAGAAGATTGAGGGGAGACATGAGAGCACTCTTCAAGTCCTTGAAAGGTTGTCCCACAGAGGAAGGCCAGGATCTCTTCTCAATCATCCCAGAGTGCAGGATACAGAATAATGGGCTCAAGTTACAGGAAGCCAGATTCCGGCTGGACATCAGGAAAATCTTCCTGACTGTTAAGAGCAGGATGACAATGGAACCAATGACCTAGGGAGGTGGTGGGCTCTCCCACACTAGAGGCTTTCAAGAGGCAGCTGGACAACTGTCTGTCCTGGATGCTTTAAAGTGGGTTCCTACATTGAGCAGGGGGTTGGACTTGACGGCCTTGTAGGCACCTTCCAACTCTACTATTCTATGACTTTAACAGAAATCAACACATTTTGCTGTGAAATAGGTTTCTGTTGAAGCTGAACACTGTGGCTCAAAATGAGTTCTGCCCTGTTTTGAGCAGGTTCCTTTGCCACACTTCCTATGGCAGCCATTTGGTAGTGGCGCCTAGGAGTTTCGCCAATTTCCAAATGTGCCCATGCCCCAATGGGTTGCCTAACCCTAACCTAAAGGTTTAAGCAAGGGGTATCACAGGAAAGGCGGGTTTCAGGGATGGATTTGAAAGAAAATGACATTATAGAAGTGCTCTGAAGTTTCCAGGGATAGTGGGCAGTGGGGGAAAATGGCCAATGGTGGAGTGAGAACAAAAAATAACGGGCAGGAGTGTTCTAGAATCCTCAAGGGTAACAGTGAGAAGAGAATCTGAATGTCAAAGAGCAGCTATTGGCAACCAGCCAGTTGTTTGACTGAAAATTAACCACACACAGTTAAAATGTTGCCTTGACTGTTTTGATTACTGGTGTCTGCAAAAAAATAGCAATTGTTGGGCTGGTTTTGACACAAAAAAAATATGGGAGAGGATGGTGGAGAGAGGGATGAAGAGTAATGGTTGAGTTGGCAAGAAATGATTCAGTTTTTTCCTCTCTGCAGCAATAACAAGCTTCTTGCTGATAAGGATCTGCTTGCACTCTAACCTTAGCCATGTGTCAATCGCCTGAGATGTGTGCTGTGAGACTCAGCCAACTTTAGGTACTCAAAGCACCACACATTTAAATCAGGGTTAAGCATGTGCCTAACTTTCTCCCATTGAAATGAATGGGACTTAATTTTAAGAAGTTACATGTTCAAGCACTAAACATCAAGCATCAAATGAAGGCCTTATAACAAAGATCACATATCTTGGTTATACAGGCACGGATGGGCAGCATCTGGTTCTACAGGAGGGCACTTCGGCTGCAATCCTATTTGCCTGAGAGTAAGCAGCACTGAACGCAGTAGGACTAACATTTAAGAATTCATGCATATACGGTTGCACAGTTTGAACAGGTAAACCACGACTTCCTAACCATGATGGCTACATAACCACACTTTAAATACGCTCACTAACCATTTTCTGCAAAAGGTTCAGCGGCCTAACCAAGGCTTAGCATGTTGTGTGAACAGGTCCCGTAAGTCTCATTACTACATGTTCGTCCATAATCTTTGGGCTAGCAGTTTAGCATTAGAATGCTTTTCATTTTCAATGAAGTAAATTTTTTGGTACCAACAGATTGCATCCATATCAATGCCTGGAAACAGATTGGCTACCCCGCTATCTGCAGCTACTTATTATACCACATCAAAAGTCTCAGGCACACGATCCACTGTGGTGACCATTAAATCCACTGTGGTGACTACGCAGTAAGTCCCACGGATCTCAGAGGAACCTTCTGCCAAGTACACACTATAGGGTTATGCTTCATGGTTAGTCCTTGAACCAGCCACTCTGAATTTCTCTTTAAAAGCACACACAATCCACACTTCGTTCTCACCTTTCAGTAATTCGGGGTCAACATATCCCAGCACGTCAGCAACTCCCAGCTCTTGGCGAGAACAAGTGCCCCCATGGATCCGCAGCCAGGCAGGTTCTGCCAATGCAGTACACAGAGCGGTTATGGAGAGGGCACCAGGCAATGCAGAAGCCAAGCTCCGTTCTGGCTGCTTTGGCAAGGCACTCCCATCCTGGCCTCTTCTCCTACGCCCACTGGGCAACACTGAGCCACTTGGGGTGTACATGGATCCTCTTTCTGAGATTAGGCCAAATATATCCAATGCCACACGCTGTGGACAGAAGCACTTTAGCTCATCAGGAGTGGGTGAGTGTTCGGTATTATCAATGCTATTAGGCACCAGTCTGGGAGAAGCAGATTGATAGAAGGCCTGAAGGTAGAACTGATCATCGGATGCAGCGTGTTTTCTATATTCAGTTGAGGAACCTGAAAGAGATGATAGATGCTTCAAGTGACAAGCAGATGCAAATTTTTAAATAGCTTTTTGCCAGTAGCAAATAAGAAACACCTCCAGATGATCACAGTAAAGACAACTGATAGAAATGTGTTTCTTTTTTGGCCAAGTGACTACTCTGTGGTGGGTAGGCTAGTGAACACCATTTGTAGACACTGGCAAGGCAAAGCAGATGAGATGCAGTCATTTTCCAAATAGTGAGAAGTCAAGCCAAGGTGCTTGATAATTGGGCTAAGAAAACACAAAAACTATTAAGAAGTCAATAATTTTCAGGCCAAAGAAGGCGATTCAATCAAATGCTCACATGCAAAGTAAGGAGTCTGTGCACTGTTGGTGTGCACAGCCAGTATGTTTTTTTTAATTAACATATTTATATCCTGCTTTTTGGCTCCTAAACAGAACCCTAAACATGACCACTAAATTTAATAAAACAATCTAACGTGAACAATACAGAAACAGACGTACACCCCTTTAATTCTTCATAACAACCAGTAGTGTGTAATATCCAGTAAGTCGGCTAGAGTCATTAGCTTGAGGAACCATGACATATAGTCAGAAGTGAGGGGGTGTCCTGATCCCAAATGACACCACTGTTTATCTACTCTCCCTTTCTTGTTAAGCAAAGAAATCTGTGCCTTTGGCATGCATATTAGTACCAAAGCCCACTGAATCATTTTGGTTGGAGATATTAAGCGCTCTGAGAAATAATCCTATGGGATCTGAAATAAGAGGTGAGAAGAGTCCCACTCCAATCCTCCTCCAATTAAACAGAACAATTTGTGCTTTGGCCATGCAAGCCTAGTACAGGAGCCTACTGACTTGTTCCTACCAATAGCCATTCAGCTTTTATAGAACTAGTGAGTATGTCAGAGGTAGACAAAGAGCAGAGGCCATCTTCACCATCTCCAAATGGCATCCCTTTCTTTTCAAGCAAAGGAATTTGTGCCTTTGGTATGGATATCTAGCACCTAAACTTTACTGAACTGTTTTTAACAACCTGTTCATTGTGCAGAAGATCAGGGCATTGGGCCAGAGGAAATTAGGGGCTCTCCTTAATCCGTTGAACAGTTTTGAAACAACAGTCCACAGATCTCAGCTGTTTGGAGAAATAAGGGATGCTCACTTTTACTCTGTCCAAATGGCATCTTTGTTTATCTTCACACACACTCTCTTTCTTTTAGGGGAAGCAGTCTGTGCCTTTGGCATGGTCACAACACATCCAGTTTTTCAAAGCACACTGAATGTACCACAACAAGAGACACTTAGGCTGCACGAAACCAGAAAGTTACGTATTTTCCTGAGGAATAACTATATGCCTCTTGGAATAAAGAATAAGGAACCATCTTCTGTCAAGCCACCTTTAGATAGCACCTCATTTACCTTACCACCACCACCCCATTAAGCAAAGGGATTTGTACTTTTGGCCCATACATATGCCCACCAAATTGCTTCTAACAAGAATTACTCAACCTACTTTACGCCAAAGAATATTGTTTGCCGTAGGAATACCTGAACACCTGATTGTAATTAAGCCCAAGTACATTTTAACTGGAACAGTTGCAAAACCTTCCCCAGCCTCAATTTCTCTTCCGTTTCTCTAGTGTCCCTCTTTTATTGGTATATAGATTGGAAGACCCTCATTCTTCGTAAAATGTCATGTACATGGACGGCACTAAGAACAGCGAGGGGCAACCCTGCTCCAACCTTAACCAACAACTTTGTTTACCTTAAATTCTCCTTCCCTCCTCCATTGATTTCTAGACTGTTAAGTTCCTTGGGGCAGGTATCTGCCCTCTCATTCTTTATGAAGTGCCACTTACATGGATGGACGGATATTAATATAACTTTTATTCATTATCAAGGGGCAACTCCTACTTGAACCTTCCTTATAAACCATGCACCTGTTTCACTTTAACAATGGGTTTTGTGGTGTCTTAACAATGAACAAATGTATTATGGCTTAAGCGAAGCATTTGTGGACATGAAACTGCTGGGAGAGATCATCAAGAGATTTTGGGGTGGGTGTTATCAGTATTCTGATAACACCCAAATCTATTTCTCCATTAACATCTTCATCCAAGGAAAGTATGACTCCTCTGAATGACTGCCTGAAGTAGGAAATGGACTGGATGAGGGAGAACAAACTTTAGTTGAATCAAGGGAAGGCAGAGGTACTCATCAAGGGTCATAATTCAGGTATTGAGGTATGTCAACCAGTTCTGGATGGGGTTGCACTCCCCCTGAAGGAGCAAGTATGTAGCTCGGGGCTGCTTCTTGACCTGACCCTGGTACCCCAGGTAGAAGTGACAGTGAGAAGCGCCTGTTATCAGCTTTGGTTGAGACACCAGCTACGTCCATTCCTGAAACATGTGGACCTGGTAATGGCGGTGCACGTGCAGGTAACCTCTAGGTTTGATTGCCTGTATATCTAGTTCAGAAACACCAACTGGTGCGAAATATGACAGCCAGGTTAGTCTCCAGATATCCTGGAGTGATCATATTATATTGTTTTAAAATTTTTACAGTGGTTGCCAATTTGTTTCCAGGCAAAACATAAGGCCCTGGTTATTACCTTTAAGGTCTTACATAACCTAGGGCCTAGGTACCCCTGGAAGCGCCTGCTCCCCTATGTCCCAGTCCACCCTGTAATGTTCTCTGAGGGTTAACTGCTGCGGCTGCCTAACGTGAGATTGGCAGCCACATGTGAGAGGACTGTTTCTTTTCCGCCCCTTAGCTGTGGAATGACCTGCCAGTTGAAATGTGCCTGCTGACCTCTTTGAATGTTTTTAAGCAGGAATTAATACTACTATTCTGCCAGGCATTTCCTTTTTAGAATTCTTATTTCTCTTTGCTGGTTGTTATATACTGCTTCTAGGCTGTATTGTTTTTATTGTAGGTTTGTTTGTTTGTTTTTAAATTGTTATTAACTCTGCATTCCACTTAGAGTACTTTGTATATAAGCGGATTACAAATTGAATAAATACATAACAATAACGATAATGATCAGTAATACTATATGCATATAGACTTCCCATGACGTAGGTTCTCTGGCTGGCTCCCAAACAAGTATAACAATTCAAACACAATATAAAGTGATTAAAACTAGTTAAACATTAACACTACCATTAAAATAGATTTAAAACATCACATAAGTTAAATAAAAGGCCTGGGTAAACAAAAAGGTCTTCACTGGAACAAAAAAGACAGGGCCTACAAACTTCTCTGGGATGGCCCTCTCCTGGGTGGCTACCCAGTTCTTTTCATTCAGCAGGAGACACTCTAAGCAGGCCCTGTGAAAAAAGATCTAAAGGACCATCATATGGGAAAAGGGCAATCTTTCAAGCAACCTGGGTCCCAAGCTATTCTTTATTTATTTATGTATTTATTTACATATGTATAGAACTCATATCCCGCCATTTTTTGTTTTTCCCTTTTGCAAGGGAGCCCAAGGCAGCTTCCACGGTCCTCCGCTTCATTTTATCCTCCCAACAACCCTGGGAGGGTCGTTTAAGTTAGGAATCCTTGACTAGCCCAAAGTCACCTACTGAGCTTGATTATTATGAGATTTATATCCCGTCTTTTTCCTATCACAAGAAGCCTAAGGCAGCTCACATAGTCCTCTTCCTCTCCATCCTCACAATAACCCTACAAGGTAGGTTAGGCTAAGAGTCAGTGAGTGGCCCAAAGTCCCCCAGTGAATTTTATAGCTGAGTGAGGACTAGAATCAGGGTCTCCCCCTATACCAGTCAAACACTATCCAGCCACAACTGGCTTTTTCTTTAGGACCTTAAAGTACTGATGGGGAAAACATACAGCCCTCCAGACTGCAGCTCTATCCTCCCTCGCCACTGGCTATGCGAGTGACGGCAGCAGTCCAGCCACATCTGGAGGGCCATAAGCTGCCCACTCCTGATTGAAAAGTTAACACCAGCACGTGAAGCTGGGCATAAAAGGGAAGAGGAAGCTGGAAAGCCATCGCCACACAGGCAGAATGCGGCCGAATCACCCAGGCAGTGGGTCAAACTGACCAGCCGCAGCTTCTCCCATACAATCCACCCCTCACGTTTAGGTCCTCTGGGAAGAACCTACTACAGTCGGCTAAGACTAGGCTGACAACTGTTACCCAGAGGACCTTCTCTTCTGCCGCTCCCAGACTGTGGAACGGCCTGCCGGGAGAAGATCCACCAACTTACCAGTCTTCTAGAATTCAAGAGAGCTAGAAAGACGGATTTCTTCTGGCAGGCCTACCCAGTCGAATTTTAAGACTTGGTTGATATTTCAATAATGTATTCATATGCTTTTAATCAGTTTTATGTATTTTATTTTGTTTGTATTGATGTTGTTCCCCACCTCGATCCGGAGGGAGAGGCAGGAAATAAATAAATATATTATTATTCTGCGAAGTGAATTTGTAAAGACCGAAATACAGGAACATCCGAAGTTGTCTTATACTGTGTGGATTCAGCCCTTTGCTCCATCCAGCCCAGTGTTGTTGACACCGACTGGCAGTAATAATAAGACCACTTCCGATGCTCTCTATGTTTCGGCTTTTACAAATTCACTTCGCAGAAACCTGCTGCTGGTCAGCTTGACCCACTGCAAGGGCCGGTTCGACCGCATTCTGCCTCGTATGGCGTGGGCAGGAACACGGGAACGTCGGAAATCGTCTTCTACCCTGTGGATTCAGCAGCCCCTGGCTTCGTCCAGCCCAATGCCGTTGACACGGACTGGCAGCCGTGGGCTCTTCGGGGATTTCCGGCGGGGACGCCGGGGGATTGAACCCGGGGGCCTACGGCACGCGGAGCGGGAGCGGCGCTGCCGCCCGAGCCACAGCCCCCCTCCCCCACTCCCGGCCCCCCTCAAAAGCCGCTCAGCCCGAGGTGGGGGAGGGGCCCCGCCTGCGCCCCGCCCCCTCAGCGCCCACTCCCGGCAGACGAAGCCGGGGCTGAGGAGACCACCGGAGGGGGGGGAGGCGAGGCGGGCCAGGCCGCCCCGCCCCGCCGGCAGACAAACAGGCCGCCCTCAGTCAGTCAGTCAGTCGCTCACCGCTCGGCCCCTTCCCGGGCCCCTTCCCTCAGCGCCCCTACGAATGGTACCATCCTTTCCCGCGCGCGCCTCGGCAGTCCTGAGGGGGCCGCAGCTGTCGCCCAGCCCGACCGGGAAAAAAAGCCCCCTTTCCGTTCCTCCTTTTTCTGCCACCGAGCAGCTACTTCCGTTTCCGCCTCCTTCTCTTCCGGCCGCGCGCGACGTCACGGATAAGGGGTGGGGGGCAAGGGAAGGCGCGTGACGTCACGACGCCCGGGGGGATGGGGAAACCGGCGCGTGACGTCACCCCTCCCTCTCTTTCTCACCTTGTTCTTACAAAATCCCCCGTATGGCTCTTTAGTCTTATCTCCCTCGAGGTTCCCTGGATGGCAGCTCAAAAATGACCTTTTGGGGGGGATTTCCCCCCTTCTCCTCACACAAAACCGGGGAGTTTCGCAAGGTCTCTTGAGAGTTGTAGTTTCTATGTGGAGGCTTCACTTCAGCGCCTGGGTGAAAAAAGGAGGAAAAAAAGACTACGGCTCCCAGCAGGCATAGCGGCAGTCGGAGTGCCTTAGGCCGCTGCGTTTGGAACTACACTTCCCGGGCCGCCCCAGTGCGCAGGCGCGTCGAGGTGTCCTTGAGGCCGATAGGAGGGAAGCGCAGAAGCCCCACCAGGTGAGAAGCGGAGGGCCTGGTCCGTCCCCATTGCCTGCTCTAGGTTGCGGGGGGGGGGGTCTCGGGGGTCTTTCTCCCCCCCTAATTTTCCCAAAGCCTTGGGGGGGGAGGCCAGGTGCCCCATTTTCCCCTCTTGGACTCCCCAATTCCCCTCCAGCCTGATGCTGGGCAGCCTTCCTCAGCCGTGTGCCCTCTTGAGGCGATGGACTACAACTCCCAGCATCCTCCAGCCACCATGGAACAAGCCTCCGCTGCCTCGGGCTTCCCGTTTCCTATCGCGAGAAACCGCAAAAATGGCTCTTCCTCTTATGTTTCTGTTTGTGCTCAGAATTGGGTGAGATTTGCAGGCATGTTTTTCTATTTGCTCTTTATTTGCAAAAAAAAGTTTTTAATGTACTGCTCCACATCCAGAAGATCTTGGAGCGATGAACAACATACAGAAGAATGAAGACCACAAATATTAAAATGACTGTATTAACCCTCTGAGGAGAGGATCACGTCTGGCAAACTGCAGAGGAATACGGGACAAAGGGGTCTTGTGCCACGTGCCTTTATTTATTTATTTATTTTATTCCTCTCCACACCCCCATGCCCCTCCCCCCGGAACTGCCGATATATATATATATATATATATATATATATAATTTCTTGGCAGCTCCTACATCCCCAGTTAACTGCCAGACAGCATTGACTGTTTTAGTTCTCCGTCTCGAGAAGCACCGCTTTGTACAGTAACTACCATCCTTGCTGCTGGAAAGTTCTGGGCACTTTTCCCACAACAATCCCAGTGTCTTTGAACACTGTCCTGTCCGCGGCTTACACGGCTTGGGACCACAATACCTGACGGGATGCCTCTCCTGACACGAACCTACCCCTACACTACGCTCAACATCTAAGGTCCTCCTCCGGGTCCCTACTCTGAGGGAAGCTCAGATGTCGGCAACAAGGGAGAGGGCCTTCTCTGTGGTGGCCCCCCCAATTGTGGAACAATCTCCCTGATGAGGCTTGCCTGACACCAACACTGTCATCTTTTCGGCGCCAGTAAAAACTTTTCTCCCAGGCATTTTAACAGTTTACGTTGAGCTTTTTAACTGAATTTTTGGCCTGGCTTAAAGTTTAAAATGTTTTAAATATTAGTTGTTTTTATGTTCTATGGTTTAAAATTTTGTATATTGGTTTTTTAAAGTTCAATGTTTTTAGTTTTTGTAAACCACCCAGAGAGCTTCGGCTATGGGGCAGTATATAAATATAATTAATAATAATATAATATAATATATTCATTTACCTCGGAGTCCCACTGAACCCAGTGGGACTTACTTCTGAGTACATATTTATGGGATTGTGTTGTTAAGAGTAACACAGAGACTAATTAATTCCACAGTTGCCTCTGTTATCTCCAAGCGTATGATTGTGTAGTGCAAATGCGTGTGGACTGCATGACCCAGGGATTTCAGTTTGCTTCAAGGTGTTATAAAAACTTTATGTAGTTGCAATTCAATGTGTCCTTGTTGTTTTAGCAACCACCCTTGTTCAGGAAATGCATGAATTAGAAAATGGAAAAGTGAATGTAAATAATTCTTTTCTTTTTTACAGGTCAGCATTGGCTTGATTTAAATCGGTCCACCTGCTTAAAGAAATCCCCTTTGCTGTTTTAGAGATTCTGGTGTGACCCTTTGGTGTTATGATGAAGGATTCCTTGACTCTCCTGTCCCGTATCCCAGCACACCCAGATTCCAGGTGCTGGTTTCTAGCATGGAACCCAACGGGGACTCTGTTAGCTTCCTGCGGTGGGGACCGTAACATCCGCATATGGGGGAAAGAAGGTAAGCTAACAGCCTTCGCCAACCTGGTGCCCTCCAAATGTTTTGTACTACATTTTCCAGCATTCCCTGACCATTGACCATGCTGGGTGGGGCTGATGGGGGGAGGGAAAGTCTAAAACATCTGGAGGGCACCAAGTTGCAGAGGACTGGCTCAGAATGGCAACCTGGTTAGTATTCTGGAGGATGGGAGAACATAAAAAGACAATAAAATCCCTTGGTTAAGGGAGATTTCATGTTAGGAGAAGCTTGGCTTCCTGAATTCCATGCTGCATTTCTGCCAGGAGGGCAGAGAGAGACTTTGGATGTCAGACCCTTTGCAGCTGTGAATCCTCTGCACTGGTGTAGGATATAGCCTACCTGCCCATTATATCACCTAGGGCAAGTATCAGATGCTAGAATCTGTGTGTGTGTGTGTTTTGTTTATTTCCTTCATCTGTAGGTTGCTTGTGCTTGTTCAAAAGAAAACTAACTTCTGTTTAATTAAACGGGTATATTCTAATCTGAGTAGATCCTGATTAATCTTGCCTCATACCAATTTAATGCCTTGCCCCTCTTAGTCAATCTGTGGCAAAGAGAGTGTGCTCACTCTCTCGGGGAGCTGAGTGGGCAGATTGGGAGCTGGCAGAGTGGTAACTGGGGCTTAGATTTCTCTCCCCCTCCCCTTAATACTTAAAGGCTCAGTTCAGACAAAACATTTCTCTACACAGTGTGAAAACTCTACTCAACGGTTGAGTTTTTAGAAGGTACTCCCCACCCAACATGTTCTAACTCCACCGTCGTGTTACTGTGGGCTCCCATGGAGTTGAATGATTGACAGTTCCTCGGCCCTCTCTTCTCCCCCGGTTCTCCCAATGGTATCCCATCAGCCATTGCTGCAAAAAAACCAAAACAAACCCAGCCACTCTACTGGAGTGGCACTCGCTCCTTTCGCCACTCTTGCCAGGGAACTTGGTAGCCACTGGGAAAAGTCAACTCAACGGGAAACTCCACGGAGCCCTCTACACAACACAATGGTTGTGTGGGAACTCTCCTCTGCACAGCGTAGATATTCAGCATGGAGCGTTTTCCCAAAAAAAATCCACCATTGCGTGGAGTTTTCCCTCCAGACAACACATTTCTCAACGGTGGTGGAAAAACTCCACCATGGAGTTCTAAAACCACCATTGAGAAATGTGTTGTCTGAACTGAGCCGAAGAGTCTTGCGTCTTTTTAACTCAGTTGGTAGTTGCAGCTGTTGATTCTTTGAATGTTTTAGGTGGATCTGATCCCATTGTAAAGCTGGAGCAGCTAGAAAACGGTTTAATTTTGTTTATTTTAAATAAACTTTTTAAATAACAAAAAATTTAGCCACTCCTGGAGTGCCAGGGTCAAGAGAGGGGAACAGCTCTCCAACCCAGCAACAATGCCCACTCCTCGCTGGCTTTTTTTTTCGGCAGGCGATGCCTGGGTGTGCAAGTCTGTGCTGGGTGAAGGACACCAAAGGACCATCCGCAAGGTGGCCTGGTCCCCGTGCGGGAACTACCTGGCTTCAGCCAGCTTTGATGCTACCACCTGTATTTGGAAGAAAAACCAAGAGGATTTTGAGGTAACATGAATCTCCCCTTTGGTTGCTTTTGTCTCATGCTTTAAAATTTAGTCCAAGATGTTTAGCTAAGATGTAGAACCAAGGAAGAATGTGATAGTGTGATGTACAATTTGAACTAACGGGTCCTTGAGCTTGACTTAATTTTTTGTACTTATCAAAGTGATAAAAATAAATTAAAAGAAGTTGTAGCTTGCCTGATAGAAACTTGCCCACTGCTACGGATCTCCTGCAACACACAGTTTTAGGGGATGTTAGGTATGTTCTCATTTCAGAGGGGGTGACAGGGAGAGCTAAGTTCAAGCCTGGCCAGGTCTCAGCATGAACGGAGAGTGTGCCTGGAATATGCCCCAGAATCCTTTGCAATGCACAGGGGTTCTGCAGCAGAGGTTCACATCATTGCCGTGCAGCCTCATTCACATGGACACATAATTTGCATATGTACATGTGTAACAACCAACGTGGGTCTAAGAGAGTCTTTAACCTCTCAGGTATACATGATCCTCCTCTTCTCCATGTTATCCTTCCTGTGAAGTAGGTTAGGCGAAGGGTCAGTGACTGTCCCAAAGTCACCCAGTGAGCTCCATGGCAGAGTGAGGACTAGAACCCGGGTCTCCTGAGCCCTAGTCCAACGCTAACCACTACACCACACTGGCTTTTATGACACAAACATGGGGACTCTTGGCTGAGCCAGGTGTTCCAGGATAAAAGTCAAAGAGAAGAATGGTTCGCTTTTATAGAAATCTTACCTAGCATTATTAAACATTTGTTTTTTAAAAAAGAAAATAGTGGTGACTTATTAGAAGTTCATTTTATAAGTAGCATATTGAATTTGTAGATAAAAGGATCTTTTCTTCTTTCTAGTAAAAATAATGCCGTAAAACTACTTGACAGTTATTTGGTGATGTTTGATTACTCAAATATTAATTAATTGAATACAACTTTTTTATCAGTCCTGCTTATTCCCACTCCCACTAAAACACAAAATGGGGCATCGGTACACTAGCTCCATTTTATTTCCATATGGGCCATAACAGAAGAACAAAGACAGAATCTGTAAAACGACTAATACAACTCATAATTGATGCACTAAGAAAAAGTTGGGTCAACCAAAATTAGTGCAAGCAGTCAAAGCAGCAACTCTCAACATGAATCGATAAAAACAACACGAGTTTTAGATTAAGCTAATATTAATGACAAGATACACTCAGTGGCTCAGTTCAGAGAACACATTACTCAGTGGTGGTTTTAGAACTCCACGGTGGAGTTTTTACACCACTGTTGAGAAATGTGTTGTCTGGTGGGAAAACTCCACGCAACAGTGGAGGTTTTTCTGGAAAACATTCCCCACAGAATAACCACACTGTGCAGAGGAGAATTCCTGCACAACCGTTGTGTTGCCTGTTGTGTGGAGGGCTCCGTGGAGTTTTCCGTTGCGCTGAGTTGACTTTTCCCACTGGCTACCAAGTTCCCTGGCAAGAATGGCGAAAGGAGCGAGTGCCACTCTAGGAGTGCAGCTGGGATTGCTTTTTTGCAGCAAGGTCTAGTGGGATACCATCTGGAGGACTGGGGGGAGGAGAGAGGGCGGAAGAACTGTCAATCAAACGTTGCGATGGATTTTACTCTACTCCACAGTAGCCCAGTCACACAACGGTGGAGTCAGAACATGTTGTGTGGGGAGTACCCCCTAGAAACGCCACCGTTGAGTAGAGCTTTCACACTGCGTTGACTAACGTGTTCTCCAAACTGAGCCAATATGTAGGCTACTCCCCTGTGATTGTCTGTGTTCCTCGGTGCTTGCTGGTTGCCCGTCATGTAAGGAATATCTCCCCCCACCCTTCCTCTATCAGTGCGTAGCCACCCTGGAGGGCCACGAGAACGAGGTGAAGTCCGTCGCCTGGGCACCGTCTGGCAACCTCCTGGCCACCTGCAGCCGAGACAAGAGTGTCTGGGTCTGGGAAGGTGAGAGCCGAGGAAGTGGTTTGGGGGAAAGGAGTTGGGATAAAGGCGTTTGGGCTTCTTGCTCCATGCATGGGTTTTTTTTGTTGCTACGAGGACGAGGGCTTTTAGCTTGGCTTACCAACACCCCTGCCCCCGTTCTGTGTTGCAGTGGATGAAGAGGATGAATACGAGTGCATGAGTGTCTTGAACTCCCACACACAGGATGTCAAGCATGTCGTCTGGCATCCCAACCAGGAGGTGAGTGGGCTCCTTTCCTACGGGGTGGGGGCTGCTGGCAGCCCTGGGCGTGGAGGGAATGTGGCACCGATGGGGAGGGTGCTTTGAGAAATTGTTGTTGTTATTATTAATATTGTTATTATTTATTGTATTTGTATCCTGCCCCGAAGCTCTCTGGGCGGTTTACATAAGATTCAAACACTTGAAAACAACACACAAAAATTAAAACTGCAAAAAACATACAATATACACATACATTTAAAACCACTACAATAACTTTAAAAAGCTATGAGCTTTTCGGAGGGCAGTCCTGACCTAGGCCAGTGTTTCTCAAAAGAAGTTTACAAGATCTCACTTGCTTCCCTGACCCTTCAGAACTTAACTCTATTTCGTGCCCCCTGCTTTGTCCCCCAAGCCGGCATGAAAAATCTGTGTGGAGATTTGCACACTTGGAGCAACCTCCTGCTGCTGTCTTACATGAGGGTTTGCCGGCAGGAGTGGCAAATTCAACGCTGCCATTTGAAGGAGAATAAATGTATTTATTTACTTTTATTCGTTGTATTTTTAATCCCCCCAATACCAGCTTCCACAGGTTGGTTATTATTTCCCTGATTGCAAACAGTAAAAAGACTGAAATGCCATGCACTTAAAAACATAGTATACAGTACAAATATTTTGTGTTTTGTCATGTCTTTTGTCCTGCTCTCGGTTGTGTCTGGGTGGTGCTTCCTTCTGACACAGAATTTGTTCTTTCTCCTGTCAGCTACTGGCATCAGCCAGTTACGACGACACGGTGAAGCTGTACCGGGAGGAAGAGGATGACTGGATGTGCTTCAGCACCCTGGAGGGGCACGAGTCCACGGTGTGGAGCCTGGCTTTTGACCAGAGCGGGGAGCGCTTGGCCTCCTGCAGCGACGACAAGACCGTGCGCATCTGGCGCCAGTATAAGCCGGGGAACGAGCAAGGTCAGAGGCACGGCGAGGGCAGAGCGGGTCCGTTCAGGCCATCTGGGCTGCCTACTTTTCCAAGGGCCACAGCTGCAGAGACGCCTCATGGGCTCTCCTGTTACTCCACTGGGGAAGTTGAGGCCTCACACAAAAGTGACTTACGCCAAGCCTTCAGAACTCATTGGTAGCAGTGCAGAAGGCCAGTAGCATACGTCTTGCCATTCAAGCCTCAGTGCTGTTTCTTCGTTAGATAATCACCAGCATCATAAATGCTACGAGCAAATTCATAATGAAACACAGGGAGCTGCCTTAGACTGAATCAATCCATGGGTGCATCTAGCCCAGCATTGCGGCTGACAGGAGGGTTTCAGGCAGGGATTTTTCAAGCTCTACCTAGAGATGTTGGGAATCGAACCTGGGATCTTCTGCATGCAAAGCAGGTGCTCTACCGATGAGCCATGGTTTCTCATCAACCTCCACACACAAGGGGGCAGTATCAGCAGAGGCCGGGGAAACCCAAGGTTTTACGTAATGCCCTCCCTGCAAAAAGCAGCCCAATGAGGACTAAACTTTCACAGTGGTGATGAAATTGTAGCTGCTTTGGAGGGGGTGGGAATGGAAAATGTGGGTAGTAGAACGGGAATGGAAGGGAGTACTCAGGAAGAGAGCATGGCTGGCTTGTACCCTGAAGAGAAGTGCTCCACACTGCAACATTTTGTTGCAGGTCCCACTTGTAATAATCATTTGTATTGCGCTTTAAAGAGCTCAAAGTGTTTCACATGAATTATCTTGTAGTAATCCTCTCAACAGCCCTCTAAAGCAGGTGTGGGCAACTGCAGGTCTCTGGATTTGTTGAACTCCAGCTCTCATCAGCCCCAGACAGCATGGCCGGTGGTCAGGGATGATGGGTGTTGTAGTTCAGCAACAACTGGAGGGCCGCAGGGTCCCCCAGCCCTACTGAAAAGTAAGTTGGTGTTTTTATGCTCCCATATTGCAGATGGGAGGACTGAGGCCAAGAGAACTCCTGTCCCCCTTCTGAGTCATAGCAGAGATGGTGTTTGAACAGGAGACTCCTTGAGTTATGGGGCAGTATCTACAATATGGGGCCAGGATTCAGGGAATGGCACTCCTGTATTCAGCTGAAGGCAGGGTGCCCAGCTATGTCACAGGCCTCTCGGTGAGACCCCGGCCTCATCTCCAAAGCAGAGTGAAAACTGAAATGGGAGGGGAGGGGTTAACCCTCTGCCTCCCAGCTTGGCTGCAAATCCCTGGGTCTGCATGGAATTGTGGAAGCTAAACCATCTTGCTCTAATAAGCGGAGTTTGAAAAAGTGTCGCTCTGCTTGAGCAAACATCTTGACCTCAGAGGGTGTCTGAAGTGCAGAATACTGACTTGTTTTGGGGTGCAGACAGTGGGGGGGGGGGGACTTCGCTGCAATTGCATCCATGTCACTTAAAGCAGCCTTCTCCAGCCTGGTTCCCTTCTGACATAGTGGACTACAATGGCTGGGGGATGCTGGGCATTGTACTCCAAAACATCCAGAGGGCGCCAGGTTAGGGAAAGCTGACCGAAAGGAAGCAGGCGGGGTGTCGGGGTTGTTCCCCCTCCCCCTGACATTGGTTGGGTCTTCACAGTTGAAACTTGCCTCTCTTCTCCAGAGACTTTAAACCCACAAGGCGAAGCAGGCCAGGCTAAGGAACCCTTTGTCTCTTGCAGGCGTGGTCTGCAGTGGCACAGATCCCACGTGGAAATGCGTCTGCACCCTCTCCGGCTTCCACACACGGACCATCTATGACGTGGCATGGTGAGTGGAGAGGAGGGAGGGAGAAGAGCCCCCTGGCGCAGTTTCTTCTGGGCCTGTTCAGACAACACGCTAAGCCGTGGTTAGGCCGCTAACCCTTTTGGAGCAAATCGTTAGAGAGCGTGTTTAAACCGTGGTTCTGTAGTCAACATGATTAGAAATGGTTGACACAACATTCTAAATCCTGGTTCACACGATATGCTAAACCATAATGTTTAGCTCAAAATGCTTAACTCCCGTGGCTTAATGTGCTGTCTGAACGGGGTCAAGCTAAGCCACGCTGAGGTCTTCCGGAGACCATCCGGTCTGAAGAAATGGTGATGCTCATCAGAGATTGTGCTACTGCAGGCAATGTGTGTGGATGCTTGCCTGCAGCAATGCATACCGTCTTCTTATCTACTCCAGTAGAGAAAAGAAGATGGCACCTGTCTGTGCCTGTTTCCCCTGGAGAAGGAATGCCAAGTGTGCTGTTGAGGTGGGGCAGGCAGAGAACGGTCAACTGTTCAGGCAGTTTGGGCTACAGTGACCCATGCTTTAATTACCTCTTGTTTACTGCAACACTCTGCGTCTGGGGCTGCCCTTGAAAAGTGCTTGGAAACTGCAGCTAGTGCAAAATGTGGTGGCCAGACTCTTTTCTGGCATGTGCTTTGGAGACCATCCGAGACAGGTCTTGATCCAACTTCACTGGCTACCAATTTCTTTCCAAGCCCAATTCAGGATGCTGGTTTTGAGCTAAACAGCCATAAAGGGCTTTGGGGAAAGATATCTGAAAGGCCACCTCCTTCTATAGGAGACTAATCAAAATTTGCAATCAATACTGGAGGCCCAGTTATATGTCCTGCCACCTAGAAACTCTAAATTGGGAATACACAAGATAGGGCCTTTTCAGTAGCTGCACCTTGATTGTGGAACTCCCTCCTGAGGGAGGTGAGGTTGGCTCCATCCCTTAGTACAAAAGAAACTGTTCCTTGAGGCCTTTGATGAATTGTAATGTTGTTTTGGCATGTTTTAAAGAACGTTTTGTTTGCTTTTATTTGTTGTGGTTTTAGTGTTTTGACTAGGACTGGGCCGAATCCTGCCCCCTATTTGCAGGAACTTTCTCTCTCCCTGCGAAAGATGCATTGATTTTTCTGCCTCTTTTGCAGGGAGGGGGAAAACTTGGGAGAATTCTTCTCCTTGGAGAGGTGGAGAAGGTTTCCACATACCTTTTTAAAGTGTAGCCGACTGCTAAGGGGCCTTCTTCCTATTTTTCAGTGTTTCAAAAACACACACCTTTCCTTCAGCATTTGGAGGAGCTCCAGCAGTTCTTAGTGAATGCCTATTGGTGAACATGTGACTTCACCCTCTCCAATAAGAAATCCTGGGCTCCTGAAAATGCCGGGGGGGGGGGGGGGGGGTTAAAAAAAGAAGACCCCCTCAATAATTGGCTACATTTTAAAAAGTATGTGGAAACCCCAAGGAGAAAATTCTCCAAAATTCTCACCTCTCCCAGCCTCCTTTGCCCATGTTATCATCCCGTCCCCCCCGCGAAATGCCGGAAACGGACAGTTAGAATAGTTTTAACTGTACATTGCTTTGAGGGCCCTGGTGAAAGAAAAGGGATTTACAAATACTGAATAATCCAATTAAAGATACACCACTTGGGGCCGTTTTGACCACTATCCTACAGCTGATAGTTCATGGTGGGAAAAGAGCACCACGCAGCTGATCAGCGGAGTCAGTGGAAGGATTCATACTCAAGTCATTAATCTTATACTCCTTTTCCTACCCGGCAGCAGCTTTCTGCCCTGGTTCTTGGTACAGCACGCACCTTGTTAAGCTGCCTCTAGCAGAGCAAGGGAACTGTATTGGGAACAGCGTTTAAAAGCAATTTAAAAACACACACCTGTCAAGGCAGCTTACAACGTTAGAAATCATTTTAAAAAAAGCACAAGTTAAGATGGGAGATGGAGATGATGATGATGATGATGATTTGCATTTATATACCGCCCCATAGCCGAAGCTGTCTGGGCGGTTTACAAAAATTAAAAACATTGAATATTAAAAACCAATAGACAAAATTTTAAAAAGCATAAAAACAGATTATAAATACAGTATCCAGATAAAAACAAAAATCATTGTTGGGGAATCAATAGGAGAGCAGTAGCCAATGCTCTGCACCTTATTTGAAAGCATTTAGATTTCGTTACTCCCAAACGGGCACCCTCCAGATGTGTTGTTGTTGTTGTTGTTATTATTATTATTATTATTTACATTTATATACCGCCCCATAGCCGAAGCTCTCGGAGCAGTTTACAAAAATTAAAAGATCGAACATTAAAAAGTCCATATACAAAATTTAAAAACCATAAAACTACATCTGCAGGGCGCCAGTTTGGGAAGGCTTCCGTAGCTCTTTGCTTTCCACGATTCAATATTTGTAAAGCAGAGAGAGCTCTCCGATGTCTGTGTTTTTAAAAGATCGCAGTTGCATGACGACACCTCTAGCAATACTCCAGTTGATATGGTTTTTTGAACCTTCGCAGGTGCCACCTGACGGGCGCTTTAGCCACAGCCTGTGGCGACGACGCCATCCGTGTGTTTGAGGAGGATCCCCTCTCGGACCCCCAGCAGGCGACCTTCACCCTGACTGTCCACATGGCCCAGGCTCACTCCCAGGATGTGAACTGCGTGGCCTGGAACCCCAAGGAGCCAGGGCTACTGGCAACCTGCAGCGACGACGGAGACATGGCCTTCTGGAGATACCAGCGCCCCGAGGTGTGCTGAGAGCATCAGCATTTTCCCCGTCATCATGACTATGATGGCGCAGTCCCTGCGCCACCGTTTCCAACACTGTTAACAATGACACAAGCACGCAGGAGGCAAGATGAGCTGCATCCCCTCAAGAAAGGCAATCAAACGGGTGGGAGACCGTGCAAAACATGCTAAGAACGACCCCTCCCCATCCACCCACCCAACCCCAATTTCTAGAAGGTTTGCAACTGGAGAAAAATGGTGGCTTTCACTAAAAGCAAGGTGCTGGCTTTCCTTCTGTACAGATTCATGCTATTGCCTGGTCAGACTCCATGGGCCAATAAGATAGTCTTGTCTTGCAATTGGGTAGAAAAATCACCCCGCGTACAGAAGCAAGATTTGTTTCCTGTAACTTCCTTTGTAGAACAAACGGGGCGTATCAGGCCTTTGCAATTGCTGGTTTCTACTTGTAAGAGCAGTTCACTGAAGAGGCAGAGGCCTGTATGGGGAGGGTGTAGAGCGGTTACTGAAGCTGAGCGGCTTGTGACGTATGTAAAAGAAATGTTGAAAATGATCACGTGCTGTTGTGTGTCTGTTGCTCTCTAAATGGGCTTCGAAGTAGAGCCTGAAAGGGTAAAAGCACCGATATAGTTCAGCACCTGGGAGGTGGGTTGGCTTGAAGAAGGTGTCTCTTTACCAGAGGATGTAAGGTGGGGAGCTTACGGCAGTGATCTCTGCATTTCGTAGTTGTGAATTAACACACCAGGCAAAGCTCAAAATGAACGCTTGCTAGATATGGGAGAAATCCTACAGGACATCCTGCTTTAGAAAGAAAGAAAGCGGTCACGGCAGGGATCTCCAACCTTCTTGGACTGCTGGACGTATTTGCAACATTGAGAAAGTGTTGTGGGTGCTGTCACAAAATGGCTGTCATGGGAAGGGTCATGCCCATTCATAAGTCACCCGTCTCACACAAAGGCAAACTAGCAAGTGTAAAATACGTGAAACTTGCCCAAGAACCAGCACACAAGGCAGGCGTTGGGTTTGAGCCCCCAAATACAAAATTTGAACCCATTGCTTCAGTAAACCAACCCATTTCAATGTTGAGGCCCAGCCTTGGGCAAAAGGCGGGATATAAAAGATGATAATTTCACAGAGGCTAACTGGTGCGGTTCAAACACATGTAACTTGAATATCAACTCCAGACAAAACAAGCCATAGACGTACCCTTCCAGCCGTGATGTTGATCCCTCCTTTACCATCAGAAGATGCCTTAAACCACGCTGGTTTTAACAAAAAAAGCCTTAACCCCCGTGGTTTACGGTGTCTTCTGAGCAGGGCCAATGCCAGTCCTTAGTGCAGAAGGTTAAGAGATGGAAAGCAAACACCTGCAGTTTTGGGGTGGTTAAAGCATCCACGTTCGGAGCAAGTCTAAGAACCATTTTCCCCCTTGGCCCAACAAAATGAGCCCAGACTTTGTTCCTAAAGATCTTTATTTGGGAAAACAAGTAGGAATTCAAAAGAACCAACTCAGCTCATTTACTTAAAACACTGTACACAAAACTGCTGCTTGAGTTTCTCAAAGATACAAAATAAAAGTGGCTCCAGGTGCTGGAAGGTCATAGGGGGTAATTCCTCCAATGCATGTAGACCTTCCAGCAGTTGGTACTAAACACAACACACAGAAGCACTAGCAGCTCCTACCACTGCCGGTTGGAGGCTTGGATGGAAGGAGCCATTAGAAGCCTGCTTTTTTTTTTGGGGGGGGGGGGGAGGAAGCACGAGAAGTCCAACGGTCAACAGCACAGAAGTGAAGTGTCCACAGAGGCTGCCACGCCAGGCATCCTTGCCCCAAAGTAGCTCAGAATCGCTCCCCGTGGTCTGGCACAGACGTACGTGTCACGTGCCTGGCTCAATCAGAATCGCTGTCACTCTCTGCCTCCTTCACATCCACGCTGAACTTGTATTCCTGGTCACAGCCCATGTAGGCATCGCTCATGAAGTAAAGGGTGTAGTTGTGAGTCCCAGTGGCGGGAGCCACGAAGTCCAGTTTCACCTAAATAAAAACAAAAGCGCAAAACCGGAATTGGCTTGCTTTGTGTACGTTTTGCAGGCTATGGAATCCAGCTCTTCTTGACACAGATGCTGGATTTCCTGGACCCAGGACTTTACTTGTCTTTTCTCCAAGCAAGGAAAGGACATCATACACCCCACTATTTTTCTTTTCAGTGCTCGTACTAGGGTATGAGTCAACATGACGGACAAAGATACAGGGGCAGGCACTGGCAGAGGCGCACCCAGCTGCCAATTTCGGACCAGACAAGGGCTGAGCTAACCAGGGACTCTGGGTTGAAGGCAGGTCCGACTCCGACATCCCATACAATCCAAGGTCATATCCTCCCCACAAAGCACCACTGCCAGCCTTGTTGAGAAAGCCCAAACACTTGCAGACTGGATTCAGAAGGAGGCACACAGCATGCGCCACTCCCAGGACCCGAAGTGTGATGGCCTGGTCACAGAGGTGCAGCAGGCCTCTCAGAGAGGGAGGAGAGATCTAGGTTCGCTGTGCTGCTACATCTTCTTGGCAGGTTTTCTGAGCTGAACCAATGCTTTTGTCTCCAGCTGGCAGGCAGAGTAAAACCTGCCTTCCTCGCCAATCTCCCAATTGTGTCACATGATTTGTGAGAGATCAATGAAGCCACACCCAGGAGTGCCTCCCCCCCATCCACATGGACACCGTAACCGCCCCTCTAATGGCTTTTGCTTTGATACAACCAAAGCAGGCCCAATGCAAGAGGCCCTGAACGACAACCTTTAGCTGGCCTTGTCCAGCGCAAGGCTCAAAAATGCAGCACTCACGCCTCCCCGTAAGGCCCTTTTCTCTTAGAATCAGGACACCGTGGTTATGCTCAGCTCACCTTGGCCTTCTGCTGCAGCGTCAGTCTCTTGATGGAGATGAGGCTGTTGGATTTGGAGTCGCCAATCACGACCCACCAGCCCTCCTCGCGTTTCTGTAGAGGGAGGAGAACGTAAAATCATCAGAAGAGCCCTCCTGGATCAGACCAAGGGTCCCTCTTGTCCGGTATCCTGTTCACAGTGGCCAACCAGCTGTTGACCAGGAACCCGCAAGCAGGACGTGAGTGCAATAGCACCCACCTGTCCATGTTCCCCAGCAACTAGTGTCTTCAGGCTTACTGCCTCTGAAGGAAGCACATAGCTATCAAAACTAGTAGCCGCTGATAGCCTCCTCCAGGAATTTGTCCCAGCTCCTTCTAAAGCCGTCCAAATTGGTGGCCATCAACACATCCTGTGGTAGCAAATTCCATAGCTTAACTCTGCGCTGTGTAAAGAAGACCTTCGTTTGATCTGTCCTGAATCTCCCATCTATCAGCTTCATAGGATGACCACATGTTCTTCCGAGAGAGGGACAAAAATGTCTCCCTGTCCACATTCTCCACACTATGCATAACTTTGGACACCTCTATCAGGTCTCCCCTCAGTCTCCTTTTTTCCCAAGCTAAACAATCCCACCTGTGATAACCTTCCCTCCTAGGGGAGATGCTCCAGCCCTTTGATCATTTGACTGGCCCTTTTCTGCAGAAGTGAAGAGGGGAGAGTGTGACAACCCTCCCTCCCCACCCTCAGCACCACTGGACTTCAGCTCTCCCAGCCCCAGCATGCCCTTCTTGCCCCCCCACAAGAAGATCCCCCCCTTCTTCTCCGCATCAGTCACAAGCTCGTCAGGCACAACGTACCTGTGGAAAGAGGGGCGCGATCACTGGCCCCGTCACTTCCTCCTCTCGCTCCAGCTGCACCAGCACCACCACCGGCCCTCCACTGGAGAAACAAACCAGACGAAACCTCAGACGCTCCCTCCTCCGCACAACTCGGCATCTACGCTGCAACTAAGCACACGCCTTCCTAGGCTTCCTCCCTAGTCCACTGCAGGCAAGAGTTTCAGGACTCAGCGTGGCAGCAAATCACACTGGAAGCTGTGGCTTCTGCTGCAGGAGCTCAACCAGCACAGTTTTCATTTAGGAAACACATGGAGTCCTTTGCCTTTGTGACTGCAAAGGAAGCCCTCAAAAAGCTCCATCACACCAGCGATTGAATGCACTCTCACCATGCCTGGTGTGTGGATTTGCAGCACGGTACTCACATGACACCGTGCCTGTCCTGCTGACACCTCGCCTCTTCCCCAGCCTTTCTGAGAACGCTAAAAGTCTGGATTATTTTCCCTAAGCGCATTTAAGGCGCCCTAAGTCTCCGTGTAGTTTTAAAGGAACTGGGGCTTGAATGGATTGCATCAGGTCCTGGCAGGGAAAAGCGATCTCTCCCAGCAACTGGCTCCAAGCCTCACTATAAAACCCAAACCTTGCATCCCAGGCTCCAAAGCCTTTTTAAAAGTCCTACAATGCCTGAATCTCTGCAGAGACAGGATTGTACTCCCTCGATGCCCCCAAAGAGCAAGACTAAGGTCCTTCCATTTTTGCCCGGGGGGAAGGTGGTCTGGGTGAAGTGCTCATCTGCCAGGACCTGACTGGAGGGAGACAGAGAAGGGGAGGGGCGGAGTGGAGTGGAACAGCGGAGCGAAAGAGCAGCTCTTCAGGTGAAAGGGATCATAAGCTTGATGCGCTTTTGCCTCAGAGGTAAAAAAACATGGAGGCAAACCAGCCGGGGGTGGGGGGGATTAGGTGTGACGGAGGTCAGAGTGGGCAGTTCCTGGAACAATCATATGAGTCTGCAACTTTTAAATAGCACTTTGGACCCTGCCTTTGTTGCAGCAAACCTGTAAACTCAGGACAGAATTATTACACCCAAACAGCAAACTGAGGGGGGGGGGCTGAATAGGGGAGGGGGGCTTGCCTACAACCCCCTACTGAGTTGGAAGCCGAGGTGAAGCTGGAACTGCCAACCCCCAGCTCACCTCTCACTCACAGGTCCACCTGATCCCCTTCTAGGGCGCTTCCTTTAGCACAAGCCCCGGCCTGGCCACCCACCCTCCAAATCAGCACCCTCGGTGCCTGCATACATTCTGCCATCTAAATAAGAAGAATGAAAGAAGACGCGACAAAGCCCGCTCGTCCGACCGGCACCTGACTTGGGGTTTTCATCACGCCCCCGTTACCTGCGAATGATGTCCTTTTCCACCACCTCATAGGAAAGCTCGATGTTGGGGTAGCGGTTACAGAACCGGGCGACGTCAGCAATCTGTGCGTCGGAGAGCTGCAGCAAGGCACTGCGGTCCTCGTCCTCCATCTCCATGATGTCGAAGACGCTCTCCACGCCCTGCAGAGGTGGACAGGCGTGGAATGAGCCAAGCCTCGCGGCTGGGAGGGAAATGCGTCTCGGCCCCTGCACACACAGGCAAAGTGGAGCCGCCGCCCCCCCCCAGCACACACACCCTCCCCTGCCTGCCCTCACCTTGTCAGTGCAGCGCTTGATGTGCTCCGAGGTGAAGTGCGGCAGCTGCTTCAGGTAGGAGTCCTTCGACCACATGGCCTGGGTGACCATCTGAGCCAGCTCCATGGCAGCCAGAGCAGGGCTCAGCCAGCCGTTGCTGGACAGGACATCCACGCAGGCCTGGATCAGCCGGATTGCCTGGAAAAGGAGGCAGACCGGATTGATCGATTGCATTTTTATACCACCCGATCGCCGGAGTTCTCTGGGCGGTTTACAAAAATTGGAACCACAACGATTCAAACTAGAAAATAACCACAGTCTAAAAACGTAGCACAAAAATACAATATAAGACCAGAAACGGGATAAAACCAAGCAGCAATACAGTTTTAAAATACAAATCTGAAACAGCAAGGTTAAAAATTAGACTAATAAGCTGCTAAAATACGGAGAAAATAAAAAGGTCTTCACCTGGCGTCTAAAAGAGTCTAATGTAGGCGCCAGGTGAACCTCTCTGGGAAGCTCATTCCACAGCAGAGAAGGCCCTCCTCCTGGTAGCCACCAGACAGCTTTCGTGTCCCAGGAGGGCAGCAAAAGAGGGGGCTGTGGGCTCCCTCAACTAGCCAAGCCCCTACTAGGCCGGAAGGGGATCGCTAGGATGGGACGCCACTCCCTGCACAGGCAGCTGCTGGCAGCCCTCTCCCCCCGCGCGTACCTTGCTGAGGATCTCCTCCGTGTCCGACTGGAGCTCGGCGCTCAGCTGCATCCGCGACAAGTGGGCCTGCAGCAGGAGGTTGGTTTTGACGTGGGGGTCGTTGAACTTGGGGTTATTCAGCTTGTGAGGCACCTTTTGGGCGAGCTGAGGAAGGAAAAGGAGGAGGGATGGGTGGCATGCGGAGAATGTCCCCTCGCCTATCCTTAGGCCCCCAAAGCCGTCTCCTCCACTGCTCCACCCACAACCCCCCATATAAACAGGGAACGGAATTGGACGGCAGCGGCATGCTGAAGAAACAGGCCCTTGGGAAACTGCAGGAACGAGAGACAGGCTGACCTGAGACGGAGGACAGGCAAAGGTGCAGCTCAGGTAGGCAACCGCTGAAGCTTGGATGGACCACAGTGTCCCCCAAGACCCCATCATCGGCTGCTCGCCTGCCCCACCCAAATTTGGCAGCAAAAGAGGGGCTCGCTTTGGAACAAGGCGCGCATCTAAACCACCCACACTAATCAGTTTGAAAGGGCTGGAAATGGCTGCAGCCATTTCCAGCCCTTTCAAACTGGTTAGTGTGGGTAGTTTCGATGAAGCTTTCCGAAAGAAGTCAGACTTCATGGACTTTCTAAACACAGGTTAAGGCTGAGCTCCGTTAGGCCCAGCTTGGGAAAGAATTCCTCATCACGGAGCCTTGCTCCAAGTTCGGATACAAGAGGATTACGGAGGAAGAGGGAATGTGGAGCACGCCTATCCGCCGCTGCCACGCTTGCGACATCGATGCAACGGGCCCACGGGAGTAACGGTATTGCTTCATTTCGAAAAATAAACTTTTTGGCAGCGTCTCAACTGCACCTTGACAGAGATAACTGTCCCCTGCTGTGAGGGGGAAGCCAGCCCAGGGCTGGCTGTGTCCAAAGAACATTTTTTTTAATGATTTTTTAAAATTTTTTAGATATGACAGAAAAATGAACAGTTCCCAAACAACCGGGGCCGAAGAGTTCGTTACAAAAGACTCGGTTGATACAATTTGGGGGAAAAAGAAGAAAAAAGAAAAAATGAGTAAAAGGTTCTGTATAATCTTCGTTTAGTCATTACAATGTCCAGATGCACAAAGCAGAAGTAAAACATTATGTCTTGTAAATCCGGTTGTGATTTGTATTGAACTAGCTGAGAATAATGTTTATAACCTTTATTTGATAAATAATAAATCTCTCTGCACCTTATTCAACTTTAGGTTGGTTGGTTGTTGTTTTTAGTTTGGTTGAGTTTGTAAATTGTTTTGTCATGTCCTCGAGTCATAGTTTGGTAGCAAGAGAAGACTCTTGGGAGTTCCACCCCAAGGCATGCTGGGAGTTGTAGGCATAAGCCTCGGATTTTTTTAAAAAAATTATTAAATATATTAAACGCAAAATTTCATGTTTTTAGGTTTTTCTGGTACACTGTACAGCCAGACCGATCAGTGTGCCAAATTTCAAGTTTGTACCTGGTGTTGCTCGGGCCCCCGAAGATATATGTCATATGGCATAGAATGGTTCTGCCTTTCTTTGAATCATGAGTTATTTTTCCTGATATTGCCACAGACCCTATATTTTGATACCATGCAGGTTGAGTTCAAATTATCCAGTCTGGAGGTGTAAAGACAACTCAGGATCAAGCTGCCAGCTTGTCCGCAGGACCCATCAGAAAGCCAGGCACCCTCCGAAATGCGGGGGGGGGGGGGCTCATTGTCTCACCTGACGCAGGAGGTTGTCCTCGTGGTGCCTGATGGGGATGTTCTCGTACTCAGCGGCATTGGAAATAATTTCGATGAGGCCTCGCACTTTTGTCTTGGCATTGAGCGACATGCTGAAGAGCTCTGGAGGGAAAAGGGTGGTTCAGGGGAAAAGCGTTTGGGACAAAGCGGCGGCAGTCTCGGGCAACGGGCCAAGCCCAACGTGCCGTGCTCGGGGCCCCCAGGGTCCGTCCCCCCTGCCCCCACCCCCACTGACCGATGGTGGTGTAGTTGATGTAGTAATAAGCGGCAATCATGCCCAAGTTCAGCGGGGCGACGTCCATCTCGTCCTCGATGCTGATGCACTTGGACTGCTCCAGGTCGCTGAGCGTCTGCTCCACCAGCTCGGACAGGTGGTCGGAGAGGTGCCTGTGGGAAACGCCTGGGGAGAGGGGCAAATCAAGTCAGACGCCGCCCCTTCGGAGGGGTTGGGAGCCCAGGGGAGGCCTGCAAGGAAGGTGCGTTTGGGAATGGCAGGCTCCCTATGACTTAGTGTGACGAAGTGATACGTCGCCCTCCTCTGCTTTAATTGACCCTCCGTTAAGTTGAGGCAGGGGAGGAGAAACGAGGGAACAAAACCGGGGGCAGATGCCGAGGCGTCACTCTCCCACCTTGCAGGTTGTAGTAGTTGGGGTTTTGCGTCATCCTGCGGTACAAGAAGGTCCAGGTGAGGTAGTCCACAGCATCCTGCTTGTTCTCAATGGTCTTGGTGACAATCTCAGCGTTGAAGTGGTCATGCATGCAGTGATCCAGGTGAGACTCCACCGGGAGGGGTTCGTACAGGAACTTCTTGAAGAAATCCTTGGGGCGGGGGTGGGGGAGACACAGTGGAGCCTTAGTGCTTGAAGCAAGCTGCCTGCTTCTTAAGGTCACCTCTCTGGCCAAATGAAGGATCGAGAACAGAACAAGAGAGAAACTCTGCTCCAAAACAAACTACGCTGAGGGACCGCGCAAAAGAAATTAGCAATCCCAAATGGCCCCAGCTCCTAAACTTCATTTATTATAACGTCTCTCCCTTTTATCCTCACAACAACAACCCGTTGAGGTAGGTGAGGCTGCGAGTGTCTGTGACTGGCCCAAAGCCACCCAGTGAGCTTCCATGGCCATGTGGGGACTTGAACCTGGATCTCCCGACTCCCAGTCCAACCCTCTATCCACTACGCCACTACACGATGCAGGTGTCTGCCTACTTTCTCTTTGCTTACCTTCTTGGAGCCCTGGCACATAATGACACAGCGCCCTTCGTCATCTTGCAACGGGCGGTTGGCATGGCCCACCATCTGCAGCACGTCATAGATGGGGTAATCCACATATCTGACCCACAGGAGAATAATTCACAGTGTTACCAGAGATCAAGGGATGTAGAACTCTGTGCGTGTGTGTGCGCGTAGTGAGAGGGAGTTCTGAAATACGCATGTCAAGCAAGTTTTCAGACTCAGTCAGGAGTTTCAGTCTGCATGAAGCTGATCAGATTTATTTGCCAGTGACTGAAGAGACCAGGGCTGAGGTTCTGAAAGCAACAGGGACATAGACGCATTTGGGCTGATGGCTGTGGATTCCAGTAAGCCAACCCCCCCCCCCCAAAACCTGGGACCCTCCAGATTTCTCGGCCTACAACTCCCAGCATTCCCCAGCCAGAGTTGTAGTCCAACACATCTGTAGGACACCAGGTTGGGGGAAGGTTACATTAATGGAAGCCCCACTCTCATTCTTTGGCTACTATGCAGGCAGAAGAAACTGACCATGCATTTTCAGTTTCACTCCTCATAAGGGCCAGCAACCTTGCTTTTAACTTCAATGTTCTAATCTGCACAGGGGGGTCAGAGAGAATATCCCGTAATTCACAGCCTAACTCCTTCTGAGCACTATTCAAGACCCCACGGAAGCCACTCTGGACGTTATTAGAAAGTGACCCACAGGACACAGCACATCAGAGTCACTCAGGGAGTAAGAGATGTACATCTGGCAGGCGGGCCAGATCCTGGCATCTCTCAACTTGCGCCTCAGCAGCAAGGCTTAAGAGGCACACTGATTCACCACCACTTTCAACAACCTGCCCCGACTGAGATGCGCTCTTTAGGGTCCACATCCAGGCCCCCTTCTCATCTCAAGCTGTTGTGAGGAAAGCGGCTTTGCCTGGCGGCTCTTCCATTCCCCACGGAGGAGCCAAGAGACCTCCACGCCCCCACGGACCCAACCTTTCGCGGCCTCCTTCACTCACGCGTGTATCTTGCCGTTGTAGTACTGAGTGTCCATGATGATGACCAGGTGAGCAGCCACGTTCATGCCCCAGCAGAGGCTCCGCGATGCCACCACCACCTGGATGGCACCTAAGAGCAACGTCGAAGATCAGAACAAGGTGAGGCACTATTCAGAGTCCAACTGAACTGGTGCAGGTATACCTGTAAAGGCAGCTCAGAATCGCCAGTGGATCACAGAGGAAAAATCGGCCACCTGAGCCCTCTCCAGACATTACCTGGTGTAAAAATGACCAGGCAGCATAGGGCTACCTCTGATCTACCTGGGTCTATTTCTGCCATACAGGATGACAAATGAAAAGATGTGAGGGACTAAAAATTTGTATTCCCAAATCACCAAAAATGCACTAATCCTTCGTTCTAGAGAAGGGCTCCTTATCAAAAAAAGTTGGTGTGTGTGCATGAAAGAACTCACAAAAATGCCCTCAATCTACATGCAAGGATGGCCAACTGGGCTCCCTTGAGTCTCTGGCCCAGGGCAGGAAAGAAGCGGCTTTGCTACACAAACGGAGCAGCTGGACCCCAGCACAAGGTTGATGCCGTGTTTTGGTAAAAGCTTCCCAGATACACAGGAACTGAAGCATTGCATTGCATTACATATCAACAGAGGCACATTGGCGAGAGAGATGCAACATGAAAGCATCTGAATACCTCTATTTCTTCCAACTTAAAAAAAGAAGTCTTTGTGCATGGATCTGCTTTACCATTTCTAATTTAAAAACTGGCAGCTGGCCTTCTCTGACCTACAGAAGGCATTTGATACAGTCAAGTCATTTCCTTGTGAAATTTGGAACTTGCCCCAGCAGCAATGGTCAGGGGTGTTTCTTTAGGGTGTCAATTTATGGTCAACGATGATCCCCAATTCCTCACATGGAACGGTGGACCCCCATGACCGTGTCACATTCCTCTCCCTCCCCACTTTACCTGAGCCAAAAAGTTGCTCCACAACTCTTCGCTCCATGGAGGTCAGCCCCTCGTGCAGGTATCCCACCCCGTTCACCAGCGTCTCTTTCAAGGTGTTGTCGTTCAGCTTGTCCACGTAGGGCGCAATGTCCTTCTCAGTGCAGTGCAGGAACCTGCCAATGCACAGAAATTTCAAAGGACATTTGACAATCCAGGCCCAATTCAAAGTGCTGGTAGTAACATTCAAAGTCCTAAACGGCTTGGGACCAGGTTAACTGAAGGAATGCCTCCTCCCATATGTGCCTGCCCAGACCCCAAGATCATCCTCGGGGGTCCTTCTCCGTGAGCCCCTGCCAAAGGAAGTGAGGCAGGTGGCTACCAGGAGGAGGGCCTTCTCTGCTGTGGCACCCTGGCTGTGGAATGCGCTCCCTAGAGAGGTTCGCCTGGCGCCCACATTATACTCCTTTAGACGCCAGGTGAAGACCTTTTTATTTTCACAGGGTTTTCACAGCTCTTCAGTTTGATTTTTAACCTTGCTGTTTAATTTTGTATGTTAAATCCGTATTAATTTCTGCATGGCTACTCAGTTTTTATCCTGGTTGTGCTTTTAGACTGTATTTTAAATTACGTTTTTATACGATCGTTGTCTTGTATTTTGAAAGTTTTTTATGGTTTTAATTTTTGTAAACCGCCCAGAGAGCTCCGGCTATTGGGTGGCATAGAGATGCAGTAAGTAAATAAATAATAAATAAATAAACCAGGACCTGACAAGGGCCTAAACTGTCCCGTCACATCTTATCCCCTGCAAGACTGAAAAGAAGTCACTCCCTCCCTGGCCACCAAAGCATCCAAGGGACAGAAGACAACCATCGACACCGGATGACGGCAAACACATTTCTCGTTTCACCCCACAGTATCCGCAAAGCATTGATTCTGCAACTAGAACGGCTCAATCCTGGAAGGCTTCCCTTGTTGGAAAGCGACACAAGAACGCTCTGTCCAAGTCTGGCCTTGACTTCCAGTTGCCTTTGCCTCACGCCTCCATCTGGACTTGAGCTAGGTATTCGTCACCCCAGACATCAGTCAGACGTAGCTCTCAAATGCACATGAAGGGGACGGGTCCACGCTTTCAGAACATTCATGCAATTTGAGGAGCCAAAGTCACCGACTGAGGACTGCTTAGAGGGTTGCTGTTATTGTTCCCTCCCTCATCTGAAAGGCCACACCCAGGGCTGAGTTTCTGCTACAGTAAGAAAAGAATCCATAGTTCTTACATTTCACTTTCGTTGTGTGTTTTTTTTTTTAAAAAAAGATGCAAACACATGCTTGAAATGGTGTAGGCAGCAGCTGGTACATCTCAGGGCACAGCAGTTAGATTTCAAGCAGTCAGGGAGGGCGAAGCTCTATGACCGGCGGAGGCAGAATAAGTTATGCGAAAGAAGGGGAATCCTACACGGGTTGCAAAATTCAACTTCTCTTCTTGCAGGCCCGTGCGCGGAATTACATGAGGCCCCGCCCTTACCTCTGTCTCTGGACATCGGAGGCGCAGGTGGTGAGGATGTCGATGGCCGTGAGACGCGTCTGCTTGCGTGACGGGACGAATACGATGACGGGCTTCTTGGGCGAGTGTTTCATGATGGCATGATAGACCGGCTTGGCCATGGACAAGAGGCGGGTCTGCGTGTGACTGATGTTGAAGCCCTGAGCAGGAGGAGGGAGAGACGAACGGAACAGGTGACAATACTGCCAGGCCTGCTTGCTGGGGGAGAGGGGAATGGGGGTCGTAGCTCAGGGATCAAGCTGCATGCAGCCGGGCCTGGATTCGATCTCTGGCATCTCCAACAGGGGCTGGGAAAGGCCTCCCTCGGACTAAAACGATCGAGGGGCTGGAGTATGTCCCCTGAGGGAAGGCTGCAACAGCTGGGATTGTTTAGCTTGGAAAAAAGGAGGCTAACGGGAGACCTGATAGAGGCGTCCAGAATTAGGCGTGGCAAATGTGGACAGGGAGACATTTTTGTCCCTCTCTCGCAAGAACATGTGGTCATCCCACAAAGCTGATTGACGGGAGATTCAGGACAGATCAAAGGAAGGACTTCTTCACACAGTGCAGGGTTAAAACTCTGGGACTCACGACCATAAGATGTGGTGACGGCCACCAATTTGGATGGCTTTCAAAAGGGGTTGGATCAATTCCTGGAGGAGGAGAAGGCTATCAAGGACTACTAGCCCTGATGGCTATGTGCTACCTCCAGTATCCGAGGCAGGAAGCCTGTGTGCACCAATTGCTGGGGAACATGGGCGGGAGAGTGCTGTTGTACTCATGCCCTGCTTGTGTTGCCCAATCAACAGCTGCTCGGCCACTATATGAACGGAGTGCTGGACTAGATGGACCCTCGGTCTGACCCAGCCTCAGGGCTCTTCTGAGGTTCTTCTGAGACCATGGAGAGCCACTGCCATTCAGCCGAACGGGCAAATGGACTCAGAGCAGCAGAGGGACACATAAATGCACAAACTTACTTGGATGTGCAGCTCTAGGGGCACGGGGCGCACGTTGGGGTGGAAGTTGAAGGTGGCCGTCGTACTGCAGCCCAGCCAGTGGGCCACGTCCTTGGCATTGGACAGCGAGGAGCTCAAGGCCACGATGCGGATGGGCCGCTCGATCTGGGAGGAGATGTAGCGCATCCGAGAGCAAAGCACCTCCAAGACCGGCTGCCGAAGGAAGCCAGAGACATCAGGGTTAGGTCAGGCGATCGGCACCCCGCTCTCCCCAGGCGGAATCCCTCCGTCCGGGAGACTCACCCCGTTCTCGCCACCAATGAGGTGCACTTCGTCCACAATGAAGAGGTTGACATTCTGCACGTTCTTGCGCTGCTTCCAGCGCCGGGAGAGGATGTCCCACTTCTCGGGGGTGCTGATGATGATGTTGCCTTTGCCCAACAGCTTCAGGTCGGTGCTGGTCTCCCCCGTCAGCAAGACCACTTTCTTGAGCAGGTGTTCTTGGAACTTCTCATACCAGTCCAGGAAGATCTGCCAGGGCAGCAGGAGACAAGATCCTGAACAGCCTCTCTCTCTCTCTCTCTCCCACACACACACATACACACACACACACAGCGCCTCTTCCAGTTTTCCAGTTTATAATCCACCAAACGTTCACACAGAATCGTTCAAATCAATGGTTCTGCAACCTTTTTATTCCAACTTGGCCGAATTTTCTGCCAAAGGCCGGGGAACCGGGAAGACAATGCATGAACCAAAGGAAAGAGATCCGCATTCCCCCATCTCGTGCCTTCCAGATGCTTTGGACTACAACACCTCTGTTAAAACAGCTCCACTGGCTACCAGTCTGTTTCCAGGCACAATTCAAAGTGCTGCTTATGACCTACAAAGCCCTATACGGCTCGGGTCCAGGTTATCTGAAAGACCGTATTCTCCCTTACGAGCCTGCCCGTGCTCTGAGGTCTTCAGGGGAGGCCCTTCTCTCTGTCCCACCACCATCACAGGCTCGCCTGGTGGGAACGTGGGAGAGGGCCTTCTCGGTGGCTGCCCCAGGGCTCTGGAACTCCCTTCACAGGGAAGCTAGACTGGCTCCCCTCCTTGATGTGTTTCCGGAGGCACACAAAACCTTTCTTATTCCAGCAGGCCTTTGGAGAATAACATGGAGCCGCTTCTCTGTTTTAAGACTTTTAATTTTAATATGTATTTTAAATATTGAAATGTTTTAATATTGAAACCTATTTAATTATATTTTTACCTTTCGTATACTTCTTATCTATAGCTTTTAACTGTATATGTTTAATTTTGTAAAGCTGCCTTGAGTCCCAGTATTGGGCAAAAGGCGGGATATAAATAAAGATAATAATAATAATAATAATAATAATAATAATAATAACAACAACAACAACAACAACATCTACTCCCGGTCCTGCTGGCTGGGGCTGCTGGGAGTTGAAGTCCAAAACATCTGGAGGGCATCAGGTTGGGGAAGACTGGAATAGATAAGAGGCTAAACAGAGCTATGTATGTACACACACACACTGTACTTGGCCAATCAAAGGTTGCTGGCATCCCCCACATCCCCCATCTAGACCCCCTTTCTAGTTTTGCTGCTCTACGAGAGAAAGGAATTTGTTTAAGTCAGTTCTGGTCACCTTCCCCAGAAGGTCAGAGTCAAACACGGCAAGTCAGAACGCCCGTACCTGCTCCGCAAGAGCTTCCATGGGTGTGATGTAGACGCAGCGGCCCTCTGAGTTCTGCAGCAGCATCCTCAGGATGGCAAACTCAGCGCAGATGGTCTTTCCGCTACCCGTGGGGGCGCCCACAAAGACATTTTCGTCGCTGTTGTAAACCGTGTTGAACACTAGGCAAGGAAGCAGAGTAAAAATGTCCCCTATGGCAGCGACTGGGTGTTTCCCCAGCAACGCTAAAGAGGGGCTAAATTGGAGGTCATGTCATGGGCAAGCAGCACATACTAAGACTTCCCTGGCTACTGGACGGGGCTCCTTCACTCTGAAATGGCGGGTGTGGCTCCGCATGGCACCACTTTGTCTTGGGCGCTCCCAGCTAGAGGTGCCCGATAAATATATGACTCTGTAACACCAGCTGAATGCCTGCCCCCCCTCCCCCTCAGCTTCTGGGAAACCCCGGAAGGCGGCGCCATTTCCTTCGCAGCTATGCACCCCCACCCCCACCCCACTGCCCCCACAAGCACCTGCCCTCCCCACCTTGGGTTTGGATGGGATTGAAGAAGGGGAACTTGTCCTGGTAGAGGCTCTCGAAGGTGCTGTTTCGCAAAGCAGAGACAGGCAGCGGCTGGAGATCCAGCAGCTCAGTCGGCGGAGGGTACTTCTCCGGAAGGATCAGGTGCCGGAAGGAGACGGGCAACTGTGTCTCGCAGGCTGCAAGAAACAAGCGTGTCAACGCAACTGAGAAGGGAAGAGCAGAGGGACAACAACGCAAGCCACCAGAATACCCGGGAAGATAGGAAAGAGGACTTCACATCATGGCCATAGCTCCCATTCGCCAGGAGGGCGCCCAGTTGGGAACGGCTGACGTAAGGGTGAAGGGATGAGATTCGGGGGCGAGGGGGGGGGGAGGCTAGATCCTATTTATTTATTAATTTACTGCATTCCTATGCCGCCCAAGAGCCGAAGCTCTCTGGGCGGTTTACAAAAATTGAAACCATGAAAACCATTCAAAATATAAAACGACCGTAGAAAAACGTAATTTAAAACACAGCCTAAAAGCACAATCAGGATAAAAAACCGAGCAGCTGTGCAGAAATCGACAGGGATTTAAAGTATGAATTTAAACAGCAAGGTTAAAAATCAAACTGAATTGCTGTCAAAACACTGTGAAATCCCTAGGATCTTACACAGACCTGCACGCTGTGCCGTGAAGGAGAAGCCGGTCAGCAGCCACGGCTAGGCTGAAGCGGTCCCCCCCACTCCCAGAATGCACCATCCCCTCCATTGTGGATCCCAGCAAGGGAGCTTGAGCGGGAAAGGCAGCACTGCAGAGACTCACACAGCCAGCGGTCGGAAACCACCCGGATGAAGTACTGCGGGGGCAGAGGCTCAAAGACCGGCACGAAGAAGGTGATGAGGTGCTCGTCCTGGGCGTATTTGGCCTTCAGGAGGAAGTACTCGTGATGCAGGATCACCTCGCTGTCCACATCCTCCACCAGGATCCAGAAGGCCTCGGAGGAGCCATGGACCTGCCCCGGGAGAGAGAATGGACTGAGCACTATATGGAAAGACCAAGGAGCCCCACGGGATGGTTGCTGATGGAACACACTCAGGGCTTCTGCTTCTCAAACCTCATCTGCTGCTGCATGAGGTGCCTGCCGTTCATTCGTTCGAGTGTTTTTATCTTGCTCTTCATCCAAAGGGATGCCTAGGCTGGGTTCACACAACATGCTGACCCACCATGTGTTATTGTGTTGTCTGAACGCAGTGCGTTTTCTGGTTAACCGTGCAGTGTGGTTCGTTATTCTCAAACAAGCCACCGTGAGAACCCATGGCTTGATGTTGGGTTGTTCAGGGTGGTTAACAAGCCACACTGCACGGTGAACGAGCAACCCTGCAGAAAACACGCTGCATTCAGGCAACACAATAACCCACCCTGCAAGAAAAAGCCTTGCGTTCAGACAACTTGATAGCTAAGCATGTGGAAAACGTGCTGTATTCAGACAACTCGATAACCCACGGTTCCACAACAACCCACACTGTTGTGTGAAGCCAACCCTAGAGTGGATTAGATATAGTAAGACTATCAAGACTGTCCCTGCCCACAGGCTTAAAATCTAAAAAGACACGACACACGAGGAAAAAGGGGTGGAAGGGGAGAGGAAAACATGACATAGACGTTCCACAGGGCTGGTGGAACAGCCTCACTTCCCCTTTGTCACCTCTCTCAGTGCAGCCTGCTGGCGGTGACAGATGAGGGAGGTGGAGCCTTCATGGAAGGGCTTTTTCCGCAGGATTGGAAACTCTACACAAAACAGCGACCTAACAAATATCACCTCACCCCCCAAAGCTCCACAATAACATTCCTGCCGATTACAATGCAAGAGGTCCCGTACCTTTTCATCCCATTGGAAATCTGGGGTAATCGTCAGCTCTACTTTCAGAGTCGACCTGGTAATAGGCTGCAAATGGACGGACAGCTCCAGTTTGGGGAACAAATGGACGTATTTGTGAATTGTCTTGCCCATCTTTGGCATCCGGATCAGCTCCCCTGTCAAAGGACAGTATCAGCCGAGAGAAGGGCACGCGTATGAAATAAAAAGGAGGCCTGAGATGGTTTACCCCTGTTCTACATCCTCAAGAGGTTATAATCAGGGCTGGGCATATTCAGCACATGATCCAATACAGGATTTGGTCCAGACTGTCTCCATCTGACTTTGACAAGACAGGCCCTGCTGCTTCCCAGATGCGCCTTTCTTTCTTTTCTTGCACCGTGCCGGCCCAGCTTTCACCGCCCCACTGAGCCACCAGCCTCCACTGCTCAGTGTGGGCTAAACAATTGCGTGGCAGCCACCCACGTTGTGCGTAACTGCAGCCAACGCGCTTATTCCATAGGGATGTGGACAGGCCAGGAAGCCTCCAAAGGGACAGACAGAAGTATGTGGTGCCCCCTTCTGCCTCTGAGTGCAGCCCTCCCGGAACTTACGTCAGCTCACTCTGGCCCAGAGACCCAGAGATTCGTCCCGCATGTACACCCCCACCCCCAACCAACCACGCCCACTGACCTATTTCGTTGTGATTCAAATCATACAGCCGTTCGAATGGGAAGTTCTTCTTCTCAATTTTCTTCACCACCTCTTCGGGCAGCTTCTTGAACTGGCGGAGGGGGCACATGGACTGCCACCTATGTGAGCAGGAAACATGGTCAGGGTTTGTGCTGACAATCGCGGCCAGTAGATGGCAAAGCCCTCAGAGGCCAGGAGGCTTTTAGGAATCTGGTTCCTCGCCCTTCTCCCTCTGCCTCAAGCGCATCCTTCAGATTGGGGAAGAGAGTGGGGGAGATTCATAGAATCATGGAATGGTAGAGTTGGAAGGGGCCTATAAGGCCATCAAGTCCAACAACCTGCTCAATGCAGGAATCTACCTTAAAGCATCCCTGAGAGATGGCTGTCCAGCTGCCTCTTGAAGGCCTCTAGCATGGGAGAGCCCACCACCTCCCTATGTCATGGGTTCCATTGTCATACTGCTCTAACAGTCAGGACGTTTTTCCTGATGTCCAGCCAGAATCTGGCTTCCTGTAACCTGAGCGTGACAACCCTGCATAGGACCTGGCCGCATGGCAGAGTAGAACCCTTCGATGCTTCACTAGATAGAAAGCCTGCAGTATACAGACATTAGGAGTATGGCTCGTACATTCGCTTGTCAATCATCTTGCAGAGGTTCAAAGTCTTGTCGGTGAGCTGTGCCCAGCCACGGTTTAGGACGATCTCAAAGATGGCACGCATGAGCCTCCCGGCAGACTGAAAGCAGAACAGAAGACGTCAGCATCAAGCATAAAGGAAGAAAAGGAAAGGGGGGGGGGAGAGGAAAAACTGGAGGCAGAGGGCGCTTCTCATTTGCCCACCCAGGAGCGCAGTTAGGCGGGTTGATCACATATGCGAGGGCCTTCTCTGCAGAGGCCCCACACCTCTGGAACAAGTTGCCATTGGAGGCCCGCCTGGCTCCGTCATTGCCGGCTTTTGAGAAGGCCTTGAAAACATGTTATTTTACTGTGGCCTTCTCTCGATAGGACTGCTATTGTTCCTGCAACGGCCACTGTTGCTGTTCTTGGTTTTATTGATGGTTTCTGCTGTTGCTTTTATTGGTACTTTATTGCGTCTGTTTTTACAGCTTTCAAGATTTTAAATGTCTTTATGTGTTTTATGGCCTTGGGAGGGCTTCTGCACTGAAGAAATGTTATAAATAAATAAATAAATAAATACACACACACACCATCTCTCGGGGGTTTTTATTTTATTTCTGGCTAAATGCAAGCATTTATCCTCCCGCCATGCCCAGAATCCTAAAGCCCTCTGGTTCCGAGACGCCTCTTCTACCCTGCAAATTGTCAGGCCTCAAAGATACCTTCCTCCTCTCATACCCCCCCCCCCCCCATCCATACGAACTGGGCCAATCCAGCAATTGCACCCTCTGGACCACAAAAGGCACTGCAACAATAAATGAGCAGGTTTTCAAGGTGCCACAAGACGCTTTGATGGGCTTCCCCTCTGGGGGGAAAAAAACAGGCAAAGCTGTCTTATGCCGTGTCAAACGACGGATCCATCTAGTCACAGGCTCCGTCATCTTGACTGGCAGCATCTTTCCCAGCCCTGATGCGCAAGATCCCCTGCAAAACATGCACTCTGCAGCATAAGCTACACAGGCCTTTGGAGATAGGAAAGTAAAGCTTCCACTTTATCCCTGAAAAATGACAGAAGCCTTTGACCGCTTCATAGATTTATTGCGAACTTGGATTTTTGCAAGAGGTGAAAGATTCGCGTAGTTTTTGTGTATGCAAAATAATGAAGCAAAAAAGGTGGACACGCACATGCGCACACACACCGGGGCCATGCTCTCCCAGAATTGCTACTCACCTGAGTGACATACACCATGTCTGCCATGAGGGCAAAGCCTTCCAGCTTTAGCTGGGAGATAAAGGCCTGGAGGAGCACATTGATCTAAGAAGAAGGGAAAAGACAAGAGACGTTACTTTCCTCCAAAGAGCAAAGTCCTCCTCTCTGGATTGATAGGTAGTGAAATAAACGTATTTGCGGAAGTAAGGATTTATTTCCCATCCTTCTAGTTCTTACAAACATGTGTTTGCACTCAGGGCAGCTTACAGCAATGACATATTTTAGAATTGGCTCCATTTATTTATTTATTAGTAGTATTTTTAAAGCCAAAGCCGCCACCTTAATCTTTACAAATGCCGGGTGACTATCAAAGAGTGTAACACAAGAGTATGATCAAGACAGCCACACAACGGTAAAAATAAAAACAGAAGACGACCAAGAAAGGACAGTACAGACGGATATTTATCACATCAACCAACACAAAATTGCTATCAATAAATAAGTGACAGGAATGGAGTTGCAATGCCAGAATCAGGACAACACTTGCACACAACCAATGTGTTTTAATTGTTGGAACTACAACTCGGAAAGCACACAGCTTATGCCACCGCACGGTTTTGGATTTGCTCTTTTTACAAAACTCATTATTCCATAGATATCGCAGAGAATGGCAAACAGGCCAGGAAGAGCCTCTGAGCCAGAGGTTCGGGATGTGTGCCGCCCCCTTCCAGATGTTGCCGTTTTAACATCTCCCATCACCCCCCACCAATGGCCATGTTGGCTGGGACCAAAGGTAGTTGCAATCCAGCTGGAGGACCACTCATCCCCCACCCCCTGTTCGGCACAAAAAGGAAGAGAGCCTAGCATATACACGCAAGCAGGAGGTGGCAGATGGGACATGGGCTGAGCCCCTTCACTGTTCTAAATGTTCCTGCTCCTGAGCTCCCTGCAAGTAGAAAAGAAGCACATCGAGGAGAGCTGAGCTAGAAACATCCCCTACGATGTGCCAGGGTGGCGCGTTTCGACTTGTGTGGATTTTTTAAACTTCCAAGTAATCTTAGATGTAGGGGAGGACTCAAAATTAGAACCCTCAATCCGCAGCCTGAAGTGGGACAGTTCCTTTGCTTGGATTCAGCTTTCTTGGTTTGCAGACAGGACGTCGCAAAATGTGGATTTTGGATCTCTCCCCCCAAAAGATTCCAAATCCGTCACATGCACCCAAATTCAGTAGACAGCAAAAGGATGCTTTCTTTGGTCAGAAACTGGGACTCATTTCTTCCCAGGAGGACGCCAGTCAATTACTCCCTTGTGTAAAATAGTCCCTGCAGAATATTTTACACTTCATCTCACTGGTACTTTGGGCCTGTTCGGACGACACTTCAGGGACTGTGGTTAGCGAAACTGAGGTTCTCTGGGGTTAGCGCTAACCCCAAGCTGTGCTGTCGCACACAACACTTTAAGCCACAGTCAGAGCCGCTAACCCTGCTGCAGAGGGTCCCACTGTGGTTAGAAAGCGACCAGGGTTTAGCAAAACGCATTGCGCATGACACCTTAAACCCTGCTGCTTAACCAAACGCCCTTAGAGGTGTCTTCCAAACAGGCCCACTGGTGCTTTCCAAGTGCAGGGGGGTTATACGCAGGGGAGCATTCACACACACACTCAAGAATGTGCAGCACCAGCATTGCCATGGAAATCAGCTCCCCTCCTGGAAGAAACCGGGGTCACCTTAGCACTGGGCTCTTCAATGCTCTCTTTCACGGGGATCGGGACCCGCTCAAGCAGCTTCTGCAGCTCCAGTTTCTCCTCCTGCAAACGAACAAACACACGCGGTTAGTAAGGAAAGGCAAGAGCCGCATCACTCGACAGCTCGGTGCAACGCGTTCGCTACAGAAGGGCTTACGTGGGAAGGGTTCAAAGGTTGCCGTTCGTTTGCATAAACACCGGAGGGACATCCAGGATGCCAGTTTCTTAGAGGTGAACAAGCCCCTTCTTATGAAGTGGGCGTTCCGGGAGCTAAGAAACAATACCGTTACCCCCCACCCCCCCACCCCGAATTTTGCAATTTAAAACACCGTACAAATCGTGACGTGTGTGTCGGGTAGGGAGAGAGAACCACAAGCTCTGTTCCCTGGTTCACAAAGCAATGCCCCCCTTACACAAGCACATACTCATAAGCACCAGGGACCTCTCTTTCTCCCCCACCCCCAGTCGAATAAATGCTATTTACCGCCACAAATATCACTACCTATATCCTATATTTTAGTATTATGGGCACCCTTCTCTGCCTGTCTTGGTCACTTAGGTCAGGATTCAGTGAAGAACCATAGCGTTTAATACACTCAATGTTGTAACATCTTCCTTATCTTTGCTTCTTTTGAGTTTGATTACCTCAACAGTCTATGTCTGTGATGAGTCAGAGCAAGGAAGTTGTGGCATTAGAATCAGCACATTGAGTTGCAAGGGATTTAAAAGAAATTAGAAAGCATTTGGTTGAGGGGGAAATATACCTTGGAGAAGTTAACAAACCAAGGTTGTGCATTATTCTTTGGGGCCTTTAATACATCGGTTTGAACATCCTGGCAGGATCTACACGTCGTCCTCGATGCGCCCTCCCTGCGCCACAAGCCGCTTTGGAGCGCTGCACTTCGTCTAGTGTGGCTCAAGCCTCTGAGGCTCTGCCCGCGCTGGGGCCGCCGCCCTTTCATCCCAGCCGGTCCCGGGGAGGGAGGAGGGAGGGTTGTAAACAAAAGCCAGTGATTGGGAGAGGGATTTCTAATTACAAGCTTTTGTTTACAACCCTCCCTCCCTGGGACCGGCCGGGATGAAAGGGCAGCGGTGGCAGCAAGAGCGCGAGCAGAGCCTCCGAGGCTTAAGCCATACTAGACGAAGTGCAGTGCTCCAAAGCGGCTTGTGGCGCAGGGAGGGCGCATCGAGGACGACGTGTAGATCTGGCCCCTGTCTTAATACTGGCTTTCTATCGCTTAGTTTACATTCAAGAACCTGAAAATGAAGCCAAGCAAAACAAGACTGGAAAACCTGTAAAAGTTTAGCACATTTTATGTTTGCAACAGAAGCAAGTTCTCAGAGATCTGATTAAAATCAGCATGCACACACTGTTAAAGGAGCTTCTGATTCCATAGATGTACAGTCCAGTCCAATTCTAGAGATGTCATTTAACAGTCACTGTTGTTGTTTTTAAGAAATGAAGTTCGATGCCTTAGCAGTCTTCTTGAATTTAAGAGCGCTGTGAAGACTGATCTCTTCTGGCAGGCCTACCTAGTTGAACTTTAAGATGTTTTTAATAATGTATTAGTTTTATTTGTTTTTAATGTTTTAACTATTTTATGGTCTTTGTATTTATATTTATTATTGTTCCCCGCCTCGATCCAGAGGGAGAGGCGGGTAAGAAATAAATATATTATTAAGGAATAAATATATTATTATTAATTGGTCCTTACATTAAAAAGTGCATTAAACATTATTGCAGCTCATTTATAACTGTGCTTAAAGTTCATCTGAGTATGCTAATTGACGGTTTTAAATGAGATGTCATTTTCTTTTTAGGCTTTTATGGTTTTACTTTTTGTGCATTGCTTTTTAAAGGTTCCGTGTTTTAAATTTTTGTAAACCGCCCAGAGAGCTTCAGCTATGGGGCGGCGTATAAATGTAATAAATAAAATAAAATAAAAATGAAGATCCAGGTGAAGCTCTCAGGCTTGGCAAACGCGTTTGGGGCCACACGCTGCCCGGCTGAAGACTAACAAAATGGTGGCAGGCGCAAAGCCAACAGGAGGAACAGCACCCCCCACCAAACAGACCTCTGGATTCATACCTCTCTCACAGTGATGTTCTTGAACTCAGAGGACAGCGAGAAAACCCGGAAGAGCTCGATTTCGCTCAAGGTGGGTTTGAGGAGCTGGTTGTAGGTCTGGATGGTGTCGTTCGTGATGTAGTAGTGACTGGCAATGCGGCCCAGCTCCGTTACCTGGGGGGAGAGCAGGAGGATGAAGTGGGGAGGGAAGCCACTCATGACTGACAAAACAGACCAAGCTAGGTTACTGCAATGCACTGAGAGTGGGAAATGTGGCTCCCAGGCAGTTTCTCTGAAGTTGGATTCGTCCCTGGGGCTGAAAGAGGCACAATGTCCCTGCTGTGAGGCTGGCTTGAACTCCCCCCTCCTCACCTGGAAGTTCCCCGTCTTCTTGTCATACTTGACCAGGTTGTTTTTGTCAAGCATCAGCGCCGCAGTGTGCACCAAGTCCAGTCGGCGCTGGTCCAGCAACGGGTCTCCTTTCAGGTCGTCATGGGATATCCCATACAGGTTTGGGGAACGCAGCATCCGGATGTAGAGGTAAGTATAGCCGAGCCAGTTCACAGCATCCTGCAGCAAGCCAAGAAACACGTTATCAGAGCCAGCGGCCTCTAAGCAGCTTGAATTGCTACCAGAACTGAACCTGGAAGTGATGTAAGAGTTAGAAGCAACGGTCGCGATCTCATCATAACATGTTCTAAAGGCCCCAAAACACACACAGACACACCCTGGGAAAGCAGGAAACGGGGGAATAGATCAGTACCTGGTAAAATGGAGGGAGGGGCACGCTATCAACCCACATCTATTGACTAGAGGAGAAAGGGGGGGGCTGAATTCTGCAGCTGACATATTTATTTATTTATTTAAAACATTTCTTAGCCGCCTTTCAGGGCAGAAACTCTCCCAAGGCGGCTTACAACCCTATATAAATCAACCCTATATGGAAACAGTATACACGTTATTAAAAGCAGTAAAAACATAACAGTAAAATATCAATGAAAACAATAAAAGCTAACGTTAAAAAACTAGCAATAGGACAGCAAGGGCAAGAGCAGCAAAGCGGTATTTAAGAGAAGGGCCATCGTAAAATAAAACGTTGTTAAGGCCTTCGACCAGCCTTCCCCAAGGTGCAATACGAGGCACAAATCACACCTTGTTGAGAATCCAGGCTCCAAAACCTGACAATAAATAATAATATTAATAATAATAATGTATTTATTTATTACCCACCTCTCCCTCTGGATCGAGGCGGGGAACAACATTAAATATAAAACAGCATAAAATACATTAAACTGATTAAAAACATATCAATCTAATGAATTATTAAAAACATATAAAACTAACACATTATTAAAAGGCATCTTAAAATTCATCTGGGTAGGCCTGCCAGAAGAGATCAGTCTTTATGGGTTTCTTAAAGTCAGAGAGACTATGGACGAATTTCTCCCAGCAGCAGCCATTCCAGAGTCTGGGAGCTGCGGAAGAGAAGGTCCTCTGGGTAACGGTTGTCAGCCTAGTTCTGGCTGACTGAAATAAATTCTTCCCAGGGGACCTGAGTGTGCGGGCGGATTGTACGGGAGAAGGCGATCCCGCAGGTAACCTGGACCCAAACCATGTAGGGCTTTAAAGGTAATGACCAACACTTGATAATTTGCCTGGAAACTAATTGGCAGCCAGTGAAGTGATTTTAAAGTTGGTGTCATATGGTCACCCTTAGGTGTGACAATGACCCACCTGGCTGCCATATTTTGAACTGATTGAAGTTTCCATACCAGGCACAAAGGTAGCCCTATGTACAGTGCATTGCAGAACTATATAAGATGCCAAAAAAAGCCGAAGGCAGAGGGGTGGAACAAAGGATGTAGTTTATTTAAAAACCAAAATCCTACAGGTCCGAAACGTATTGGATTTTGTTGTTAAATAAATTACATCCTTTGTTCCACCCCTCTGCCTTTGGCTTTTTTGGCACCTCTATTGGGGTTTTCCTTTTTTTGGCTCTAGAACTGTATGGGCAACTGTGTACATTTTGCTTTTACATTGTACACACAGCAGCCCTCTCAGGGCAAAGCGACTTCTATGCCAAGAAGAGTTGGAAGTTGACCTCTGTCCATCGCTCACATCCAGTTAATCTACAAATAGTCAAGGAGGCAGTCATGAGACTATGCAGGGGCCTGAAATACCACCTTTCAAGGTTTTCTTAAGAGCTGCAAAAGTAAAAGGAAGCCAAGATATATTTTGTACGCTGAGCTCCGCACCCAATGCCAAGCGTTGCCGTTGAGGAATGCCCGCTGCCCCGATCAGATGCAGTCTGTTGCGACCAGACATCTCCCCAGCAAGACATCCAAAAGCAGTCCTCCTCTCTCCCTTGATCAGCGGGAGTGATCAGTGCTGAACGTTCCTCTGCTGAGCCCAGGGCAGGCCCCGTTCTCAATGTCCGCCTCCTCCTCACCTTTGCGTTCTGGACGTTGCCCAACACCACCTCCGCATTCAGCATGTCCGGGAGCTTGGCCACCATCTGGCTCTCAATGGGAAGCTGCTGATTGAGCAGCGAGAGGTAATACTGCAGCTCTCCGTGGGATGTGATGAGGATCCCCTCGCCCTTGGTGTCGTACTGGGGTCTTCCGGCGCGACCCAGCATCTAAAAAAGCCCAACATCCGAGGTGTTAAAGTGAGGCGCAGAGTAGGGTGTTCAGCACAGTTAGCAACCAAGCCTCTTGAGAAAATTTCTACAAGGCTCAAGAGAAGGAAAGGGAACTTCTGGTTCCCGATCTGGCATGCGGAGGGTCGGGCACCATTCAGGGCCCTTACTTGCTCCGCAAGCTCTCTTCTCCGGTCTGGAGGCTTGGAGAGAGGAATTCCCCACATGATCTTCAGTCCGTGACTGGAACACCAGCGCCACAAGAAGGCGTGGGCACATCTGCCTTGGCTAGGGTTTGCAGGTCCTGCAAGCGCTGGCCGAGTCACTTTCTCGGTGAAAAGGACTGGAAAAAGGCAAACGGGTGAGACCAGATCGTGTCCCAGGAGGGCCCAAGACCATTGACAACATCAGGCCTGGCACTTGGTTCATCTCCCGGACCAAAAGAGCTTGCCTGCTCCTGGCCTTGGGTAAAGAAAGAGGCACAGGGAGAACGTGCTCTTGATCCTCATGATTTACCTGCAAGATGTCCAGAGCTCCCAGCTCAGTCCAACGGCCTTTCTCTGGGCTGTACACCTGCGTCCCTTTGATGATGACTGTGTGAGCAGGGAGGTTTACACCCCAGGCCAAGGTTGCTGTGGAAACCAGAACCTATAAGGGAAGCATATCAATAGTAATAATAATAATAATTTATTTATTACCCGCCTCTCCCTCTAGATCAAGGCAGGGAACAACATTAAATACAAAACAGCATAAAATACATAAAACTGATTAAAACCGTATAAAACTAATGAATTATTAAAAACATATAAAATTAATACATTATTAAAAGGCATCTTGACATTCAACTGGGTAGGTCTGCTGGATCGTAAAAGTGCTGAAGGGATCATCCCTTCACTCACAAAGGAACTGACAACTTTCTTATGATGCACAGAATAAAGAAATGGAACTGAAGAAATTGATTATAATTATACAGGTTTTAATATCAGTTACGCCTACCTATGTTTGCATATGAAGTAAAAAAAAAAAAACCAGCCTGCTTTTGGATTATGAACACACGTTACAATGATCAGCACATTGCATGAGAGGCTAACTGGAAGTGTAAAGTTACTGGAAATTTGAAGTCTTTTAAAGATTATTAGCAGGCAAACGGAATTTTGAGAAACTTATATGCAATGCTTTCTCATCAAACTGCAACTTGCTTCACTATTTTGAAGATTAAATGCATTGTGCATAACCTGCACAGAAAAGTATACATAAAATTTAGATCTGAGATTTAGAACAGTGTGAACGAGTCATAATTATTGTTTTTAAAACATGGATTGGAAAGCAATTCATTCATTATTCTAGAAGAAAGTATTTCATAAGACTTTTTCCCCCCATTTCAAACTTTGGTTGGGAGGAGAGAATACTTTTTTTTCCCGGGCTTAAAGTAAGAGAAAGTTAAGTATCAGAATAATAAAATAAATAAGTCACATGTAGGAAGTGGGAAGGAAGCCAGGCAAGAATAAGTCAAGGGCTATATACCCCCCACCTCCGGCTGAAATTATCCTGAAGCTAAGCTTTGATCTTAGTGACAATCCTATCCTCTTCCTCTGAAGAAGGAGGCAGACTGAGAAGTGTTAGATACCCCTCCCATCCCCTTCGTCCCAATTCCAAAGCAACTGGTTTTCCCATTGACCCCATGACATTCCTGCAGCGGAATGGAGAAATGCGCTCCCAAATGTCTGGCTGAAGCCGTAAGTGCTAACAGAGAAAGAGGAACAGACCATTTGCAACACTGTCCATTATCAAGTTAAGCTATAGAGCAGGTTAATACATGACCTCAGAATTGCTGAAACCTGAAGGGTGGCTAGAGACATCGGTTGAAAATATCCTTTCTTCTCCCCCGAGTTTTGGTTTACTAACCCAGGATACTACTGTACTTAGAACAGAGAAGCCGGTCAGATACTGCTGACGGAGGAAACCTTTGCCCTACCTGAATATGCTTGTCTGCAAACAAATCTTCCACCAATGTTCGGTCCACCCTCGTCATGCCGGCATGGTGAATGGCAAAGCCATAAGGCAGCAAGTCTTTGAGCTCCAAATTCTGCAGAGGAGAAAGCAAGAACGCCATCAAAAACTTAAAAGAAGAATTGTGCCTGATTTACTGGAGTTCTATGAAGAAAGGAGTGAAAACGGGGCAGGCGGGGGGAGAAGAACAGGAATGCTTGAAAGTAACTAGCATGAAGCCCCCCACACCTCTGGATTCCATTCCATGAGAAGTCTAGGTTAATTTCCACTAGGAGCAGGGCCTTCTCTGGAGCAGGTCCAAGACTGTGAATTCTTTACCAAGATTTTCCAAAACGAAAGGTCAAAAACCCAAACTAAACAAACCGCTATATTTTCTGGACCTTGTATGTATTTCATTGCTGTGCTGTTTTGTAACAATTTTTTTTTGTTATTATTTCGTTTATTTAGATGGTATCATTTTATGGATATTTGATCGTTTGTGAATCACTTTTGAAAAGAACAAGAAAAGCGGCACGTAAGTGTTTTTTTAAATTCATCAATAAATACCTTGCATTGCTCAGCTTCTGTCCTCAAGACCTCCGTGGAGGCAGATCCTTCACGCAAGAAAAGGCCCAGCGTATCTTTCTCCAGACACATGTCTCTGATGGCTCGGGCAGTTTTCCCGGTCTCCTTCCTGGAATGGACGAACACCAGCACCTAGGGATCGGACGGCAGGAAATAAAACGATTTAACCAGGTCCCATGAGGGTTGTATAACAGGAAAGCAGGGTTGGAGGGGGTACATGTGAAGGGTCTGGAGCGGTTTGAAAGAGTCAAGAGACACTGAAAAGGGCAGCGTAATGACAAGTGAAAAAGCGCCAGCGTCTCCAGGGAACCCGCATCAGCTCACCAGTGCCCGAAGCAAAGAGAAACATTAGATGAGGATGGTGTCTCCAATATACTCAAATTCTGCACAAAGGAAAGACAGATGGTGGGATGTGCATGTATTCCGCAGACTACCGTATTTCTTCGATTCTAAGACGCCATCGATTTTAAGACGCACCCCATTTTCAGAGCCGCTTATATGGGGGGGGAAGTGCATCTTAGAATCGAAGAAATACAGTAGGTATATCGGTGGCATCTCACTCCACATCCCCTGATGATCTTGCCCAGTGGCTTCATATGGAATTTGAAAAAAGGTGGGGCTTTGCAGGACCCCACGGCACAAGCGTCACGGAGCCCAACAGAAATCTGCTAGTGCTGAAACTGACACCACAGGCCGCAGCAAAACCACAGTATCACTGTGCCTCCTACAACCACTCTGCAGAGTCAATCCAGCAAGATACTTTGGTCAATAGCATCAAAAGCCACTGAGAGATCAAGGAGAATCAGTAGGGTCAGCCTCCCTGCCCCACACCTCCAACGGGGGGTGGGGTGGGCCATCAATCAGGGCAACCAAAGCCACTTAGGTACCCAAACTCAGATTGCAATGGATCTAGATAATCCGTTTGATCCAAAAGCATCTGGAGCCAAGTTGCCCGAGAGGGGATATTAGCAACTGGGTGATAATTACCAAGATCTCCCTGATCTCAAGAAGATTTCTGGGAGTTTCATGGGAACTGGAGCCAACAACATCTGGAGAGGCATGATGGGTTCCCTACCCCTGCTGTGTTTTAACATACTTGCTTGTAAGCTGTCCAAAGGACTTATGTTATGGGGAGGCTGTATAAATACAGTCATAAAGCAAGCTGAGAATAGAAAGGGATGTCCTAAAGGGCCAAGACACAAAGCAATGCTCATGCAGGATATCTAGAGATTTCCAAGCGTGTGGTGAGATGTAGGCATAAACATGTCCTTATCTATTCTGAAATTATGTTTCCAGAAGCAATACACCTGTTTGTAAACTCCCTATTACAAAGGCCCTTTCTACTCCTACAAGTGTAGAGGGAGGGGGGGGGCCATCCCGGACGTACCCTGCTTCCGGGATCGTCCTCCCCTTTCTAAATGGAAGTTCAACGTCCCGGCCTCCTCCTGGGATGCCGCACCATTGCGCCCACCATTTTAAAAACGGATCCGGAGAGCGCACTTGCGCTCCATCGAAAAAGGTAAGGTAAAAAAAAAATCCAGCCCGAAATCGGGGGGGGGGGCACTCTCCCCCCCCCCAATCCTGGGGATGGCAGACTTGCTCCCCCGCACTCCCCTGATGCACACAGAGACACGCAGCACGGCTCCGTGCCCATTTCTGGTGCCCCACTTACTAGCACCAGGCGGGACGGGCACCCACACCTCCTGCGGTCTCGGGACGTTCCCGGGACCGCGGGAAGAATTGGGTTTTCCCAGGGATCTCTTATACCGGGGAAAACCCATGCCCATCCCCCCCTGCCCCCGGGAGTCCCTGTGCGTCATTTGCATGCAAAGGGATGACCCAGGGACGGTCCCAGGTGAAAAGGCCAGCGTAGAAACAGCTAAAGCTGACTAGACAGAGGCAGCAATAAAGGAAAGCCTAAACCAATCCTACCTGGTTTTTCCCAGCATGCTCCATGATTTTCTCATACACTATCTCGTTCATGATCTGGAAGCGCTTGATGGCTTTCTTCTCAGTGATCCCCACGTACGTCTGCTCCAGGGGCACTGGGCGAAAGCTGCAAGAAGGGCCGGGCATTGTTGAAGAGACAGGCAGAATGGTCAGCCTGGCAGAAGGCAAGCACTTCCTCACGCATCTAAAGAGAACTACAACAGATATTTAAAGCCTACAGATGCTATGCATGCCCCCTTCTTTTTGACAGAAACACAGCAGAGAAGACACAACTCTGCTGCTTATCACAGGTCTCACGTTTCGATCCTTTGTGGCTGTAGAAGAAATGGCTGAAGATCTGCAAGCCGAACCCAAGAGAGGATTCAGTCGCCACAGAAGCTATGCCAATCCTTTTTGGATGTTCGCTCCCCACTGCTTCCCACATTAAGGCATATCCAGACACTAAAAACAAGCGTAAATAACACACATATTTCCAGGGGCATGGATCATCTAAATTCATGTGCCAAGAAGTGGAGACCAGCTGTGGTTTCCTGGCAGGTGTAAATGAAGTAACATTTGCCACTGCCTAACATAAGAGACGTTTCGCCCATGTGCCTACTGACAATGTTGTTCTCAGTTGCCCTAAGAGGTTTTCAACCGCCTCTCAAAACGGCTCCCCACCCTCCACCAAAACGAAGCCTGCCACACCTGTTGTCAAAGTAGAACAAGCCTTTGGCAGGTTCGACCCTCAGGAACGTCGCCACGTCCTCGTAGTTTGGGAGGGTGGCACTCAGCCCGATCAGGCGCACGTCTTCCTGGGTCATCTCGATGTTGCGGATGGCTCTGGCCACCAAGGCCTCCAGGACAGGCCCCCGGTCATCATGCAGAAGGTGGATCTCATCCTGAAGAAAGGAGAAAGGTTTACCTCCCTGCACAGCTAATCGAGGAAGCTAGAGAGAGGGGCGTCAATTTTACACTTCCGCAACGGAGCCAGAAGCAATGGTGACTGAATGGTTGCAAGCCTGAGTGTGTTGAAGGTTCTCCCATGCAACAGGTATCCCCAATATCGCTGATGTGGCAAAAACATGGATCGCCCTCTTCGTGGGCCGACAAGTGACTTCCGGGCAACTTACCAAGATAATGAGCCGCACCAACTGGGTATAGGTGCGCTCCCCTCCTTTGCGGGTGATGATGTCCCACTTCTCTGGGGTGCAGACAATGATCTGAGTGGCGTTTATTTCTTCCTTGCACAACTGGTGGTCCCCAGTCAACTCAGCTACAGTGATCCCATAAGTGGCCAAGCGCTAGGAGAAAGAGTGGATCACAGTTGTTAACAAATAGCAGCAGCATCGCAACCTTTTCTCGTGCGCTCAAGTGTTCCACAAATACGACTGTTGCGACTCTCACAACAACCCTGCAAGGTAGGTCAGTATACCTCCTATTGCAGATGGAGGCAGAAGCCAAGAAAGCGCGGGACATCTGAGACCGCCCGATGAGCCCAAATCAGAGGCAAGATTTGAACTGCAGAATCTCCGATTGGTAGCTTGGCCTCTTAGTTGCTGCGCTCCACCGTTCCGCCACGCCTTTTATAGCGAGCTTTGCTCTTTCTTCCACTGCCCCTTGGCCCAGTTGTGTTGCGTCCATTAGACTGCCAGCTGCTCTGGCAGGGAGCTTTTTGCGCTGGTGTTGTGCAAAGCACGGAGTAGGCCTTTAAACGCTGGACGCCATCACTCCTAGCTCTAGTTCTCCCCCTTCCATTCCCACCCGGCGCAAGCCTTGGACCGGGCAAACATTGCTCCCAGCTTACCTTCCCAAAGCTGCCCACCATTTCCTGCACCAAGGACCTCATGGGCGCAATGTAGATGATTTTGAAGTCATCCACGTTGATCGTTCCATCAAGGTTGATGTGCTTGCCTATCTCACGCAACATACACATCAAAGCCACGTTGGTTTTCCCGGCACCCTGGAAGACAGACCCAGAGCAGAAAAGGCTCACTCTCTCCCCACACGCACACAGGGCCACGGAGGCAGACATTCGCCCCAATAAAAAGCAAGATGGTGAATCCCAGGAACAAAACAGGAAGGGGCCAGAGGGGCCTGTCTGCTGTGACCCCATGGGCAGGTGGGAGGGGCACCTACCGTGGGCGCGCACAGAAGCAGATTCGTATCTGTCTCAAGAGCAGCACGGTAGAGTTTGCTCTGGATGCGGTTCAGTGTTTTGAATCCCTCAAACCCAGCCTGGGCATATTTGGGGAGCTTCTCCACAGGAACCAGTTGCTGAGAAAAAGCACAAACACAAAAAATCACGATCGCTCAGGATCTTGGGCCGAGAGCCTCAAGAGACTTTGCGGGTTCACCAGTCCTGCTGAAGACCACCCCCCGTGAAGGCTCCTCCTCCCTCCCTGTCACCACCAGAAGCCATTCCAGTAGGTTGCAAGGGGCCATTCCACCGGTCCTTCTGAAGACTTAAAGTGTTTTTTCCTCTTCCCTCCCTGTTCCTTTTTCCTTGCATGTCATGTCTTTTCGGGTCATAAGCCTGAGGGCAGGGCCTTTGGCTAAACAGTGGGATAAAAACCACTTGCAATAAACACAGCAGCAAGCCCGTAAGGCAGAAACCTTAGGGCTAGAACAGAAGTGATTCAAATCCCCTTAACCGCTTTGAAACTGCTTCAGCGCAGAGGCTGCGGAAGGCAAGAAGCAAGAATGAAAGATTTAAGCGGACGAAAGTTGCAGGGAGGGTGAAAATTTGAAGATGGGAAACACAAAGCAAAATAATGATCTCAGGCTGGAGATAGACTGGTGACTGGAAGTGAGACCAAGAAGCAGGCAGAGCCCCTAACGCACCTCCCTACTAATCAGACAGATCCGTGGCAGTTAGAGCCCAGGCACCAATAGGTCAACCTGAGTCCTTTCTGGATCAGCTTCACCTGCCTATGGTTTTTCTGTTGTTCTTCTTTTTAAAGGTAAGCTTTAGTGTCAGGGCTATCCTCACGATGTCCCACTGTTCTTGAATAACTGCCCTGGGAAGGCCTGTCAGGCAACCTCATTGCTTCCTTTAGATCTGCTGTGAAAAACTGTTTGTTTGCCCCTTCTTTCTAAAAGGGAGCTTTTCCCGGGAAAGGGCTGCTGCTTTTGTTTAGATCTGCTTATTTGCTCGGAATGTCATGTATTCAGAGAGGCAACGGATGGCCAATAAAGCAAGAGGCAGAGTTAGTCCGTCATCCCTTCAGGGCAGCCCCGGGAGGCTAGAGAACGCACAAAACTGCTACGAGCCTGAGATGCCAAGAAACAGCAGGACGCGACCGATACACCAAAGCAGACTTCATGCATACGGAAGGTGCAATTTGGAGCGATGGCAGCTCCCAAACCTATACGGAAAGTCGATTTTTAAAACGCGGCCAACCTCCTCCGAGCCGAAGGGCTTTGGCTTCAGGGCAGGGACGTGAACCTCCTCGTAGCCCTTGCGCTGCCGACGGAAAGAGCCATCTGGCAGCTGGCACCGTTTGTTGGCCATGAAGTGGCTGCCTTGGGCAAACACCAGGTCCTCCAGATCGAGAACTTGCCGCGGGGCCAACGCCTGGGATTGAAGAAGAAAACCAACGGTAAGTAAGCCAAGACCAGGGGTGGGAGAGGGATGCTCAGTTCATTTCCCCCCACAGCTTTCATTTGTGATAAGGTTGAGGGGGGGTTATTTATGTATCATTTATTTTATTTTATTTATTACACCTTTATACTGCCCATCAGACGAAGCTCTCTGGGCAGCACACAATTAAAAACCATAAAAATAACAGTATAAACTTAAACATTAAAAAGTTAAAAAGGCAGTGTGAAATGAGCTACATTAAAAACCAGGGAAATCCTGTGTAAGTATGTCTTCGGGAGGCGTTTAAAAGATGTCATGTTTTCTGCCTCCCGAACCTTACGAGGGAGGGTTTCCCAGAGGGTGGGGGCCGCTACAGAGAAGGCCCTGCCGCCGAGATTCTTCAGGGCTGAGGGAATCTCACGCACGGCTGTGCCCGGCTCGTTCGTGCAGAAATGTGCATTAGGGCCTCTCATGCCAATGAGAACTTTTGACGGAGTAAACATACCTCCCCTCCTTGATCCAGATCCATGGTTTCCAAGTCGGTGTCCATGCGGGACTGGCGGACGCGTTCCCTGCGAGAGCGTTCCTCCTGAAGCGGTGGAGATGAAACCATGTCAGAGCAATATACACTACACAGCTTCCTGCGTGGACATTTGCGTCGATTATCTGGTTGCCATTTGAACATTGCCCTACAAAGGCTAGGGTCCCGATTCCCTCCCTAGACAGCTCCTCCTTTTCCATTACCAAATGGATGCAGAGTGACCCTTCATTAAAGCTGCAATCCTAGATACATTTATTAGGAAGTGAGTTCCCATGAACCACTGGAGCTTTCTCTAGAATTAACCTACGGAGGATCGTACTGTTAGAGACATAGTATAGCTGCCAGTCTAATGAACTGGGTCCCGAGGAGTTTACTAGCAAAAATACCAGGCGTCTCATGGGTTGGAATAGCCCTTCGTTTGAGACAGCGAAGCCTTCAAGCAAACTTACAGAGTTGCCGGAGCTGGACACGCTGTACCCGCCCCCCCATCTGAGGGAAGCCCTGGTACCACTAATCAGTCCCTGGCATGGGACACCTCAACAATCTCTACGGGAGCAATCTGTCCACTCCATTCCCTTGGCTTCAAATGGTTTTGACTACAAAACTATGCAGTGGTTAGGGAAAGCAGCCCTTGTGACTGAAAATGTTGTAGGGGTCTGTCCACTACATTTCCCGGGGGGGGGGGGGGGGGGCGGTCCCCACAGCTAGAGAAAGGGGGCAGGCATATAACTCTGTCCCTCGGCCGGCTCATCTCCCATGGCTTCAAACTGTATTGACTGCAAAGGTAGGGGCTGATTAGCGAAGCCTGTTCCAAGTACCTAAGGATGTTATTGCAGGCTTCAGTCACATGAACCATTTAAATTTCTAAAAATCAATTAATGCATTTTGAAAACAAAATAAACTTGAGGTGCACGCCCCCAGGGTCCCCTCATTAAGCCTAGAAGTCTAGGCTACACAGTTGTGGAGCTATAGCACCAACAGGCAGGCAGACATCCAGCTTTATTATTATAGAATTATAGAAAATAGATAAGTTCAAACTGTTGCTTGGCCTTCTAATGCCCGTGAGCAGATCAAGTCAGTCTCAGTCTCTCACTCATGACCTAGACTGCCTCACAGAGCAATCACTAAACTCAAATAGAACAAGGAAACATTGCAACCCACACCGATGCCTCACAGATTGGCTGGGTTCACACAACACGCTAACCCGCCCAGTGTGGGTTGTTGTCGAACTGTGGGTTACCGTGTTGTCTGAATGAAACGCTTTTTCCACAGGGGGGTGACCGCGTTGTCTGAATGCAGCGCGTTTCCTGTGGGACTGCTTGTTAATCATGCAGTGTGGCTTGTTCACCACCCTGAACGACCCAACAAGCCACTGGTTCACAAATTGGCTTGTTCGAGAAAAATTAACCACACTACATGGTTAACAAGCCACCCTCCTGAAAAAGCGCCATTCAGAAACCTGAATGAAAACACGCTGCGTCCAGACAGCACAATAACCCGTGATGGGTTAGCGTGTTGCGTGAACCCAGCAGTGTCTATATCCAAGTCATCTTGATAAAAAAGTTTTTAAACAGGTTTCCTTCCAACCTGCTCCCTTCTCCAATCCTTACTCGAATCAAATCCTCCTTCTCTGTCTCATGTAGCTGGTACAGGAACTTCGACAAGTCAGGATCAGACTCCATCTTTCCCATAATTCTCTCCTTCTCAGCTTCACTCTGAGCACTAGCCAGGAGGGTACAATACAGAACTGGGAAGAAAGCAAACGACAGTAGCATCTGGCGCACGAGAACGACTGAACAACACAGAACACACACCTGAATCCTCGCTAAGGGGATACGTGGCCTGTAGAATGCTTGCCTGCACTTCCATGAACTAAGAGGTCTTGGAGGGTTCTGGTGGAGAATCTGGATTCCTAAAAATCCCTGGCATCTTCCTTTTCAGAAGTGTCTGGCACTCACAGTTCTGAAGGCTCATTTTGAAATATGCCAACACCTGCAAAAGACTTCAGTACACAAAGGGGCAACACCTTTATGTCCTCCGTTGCTACCTGCCTCTCTCTCTCTCTCTCTCTCTCTCATGGCTTTTAGTTAACGGTTGCCGATTCATGCAACCAGCCCCCCCACCCCACCCCATGCCCTCATTTATCAGGTCCTTGATCCTGCCATTATCCCACTTCACCAAAACACCCGATGTTTCCAAAGCCTCAATGTGAGGTCCAAGATGCGCTTACGCACATTTGCTCACATTTGGTCAACTTTGCTCTGTCTTGGAACACAACTGTCTTATGCCCCTTGGGGCAGGGTGCAGAACACAAATAGCTGCAGGTCAGAGTTCTTCACGCTGCCCATGCCGCAGCCTGAAGCATAAAGCAGGGAGAAGACAGACTACCCCGCCCACAGAAACAGGTGTCCACAAATCCACTTGCCAGCTTGCTAGAGACAAGTTTAACAATGCCGTCTGACAGACTGCTGCCGTGGATAAGAAGGGTTCAGCTGAAATGAGTTCACCGTACCTGAGGCGCTCCTAGTTTGACCAGGACTTCAAGTGACTCTCAATATGGAGTGGAGGAATGTATTCCCCTTATTATCCATGGCAGCAGTCTGTTAGTCAGCGTTGTTAAACGATACTTGCTGATGAAGCCTTTTGCGAAACAGGAAAACATACCGGATGCCTGTTTTAACTTTGCATGAATTGTTTAACTTTGCATGAATTGGTTTAACTTTACATCAACGGTTGATTATACTGAAGAAAGCAACTGTTAAACTTTGTGTGATTCGTTTAACCTTATGTAAACAACAATTAAAACTTAAGAATGGTTTAAATGGTATCAAGAATTGCATACTCTAGCTCCGTCATCTATTGCATCTACATTAGTAGTTGTGTGCCTTATGCACTACTTATTTAATCTGAACTTTGTCAACTACTGCCTTCACTATCGATTTATATAGAAGGAACAGCAACAGGGATTCCTGAAGTCTCTTGCCTTGTGCATATTCCAGAGGAAATGAGAGGAGCCTCTGCCTCTCCTCCGAGTCCTCTGAACGTGCCAGCGGACATGGGAGAGGGGATGCTTTGCGGCAAGGCAATCTTTGGGTAGTCCTCCGTTGTAGCAACATAGCAAACACTCACTCATCATTCTGTGTTGCCTCAGCACTTTAATGAAGTCAAAGGTGTTAAAGCCCAAGAGCAGGACAAGCTGGTTTTCACATTCCCGGTCATCGCTGGCTGTCTGGAAGGACATGAAAGAAGGGAAGTAGGTCACACTTGCTGTCCATTGAGGAACATTCCTTCTTATACACCAGGGTTTCCAGTTATAGAAGGTCAGACAGAGTCACATGGCAGTTCAGACACAAGTCTAGGCAACCCACAAAGGTAATGCCCAAGACAGAATGAATCTGGCGGACCATGACTTGGAAGACTCAGATGCACGGCAAATAAAGGTTCTGATCTCCACCATTCCAAACAAGGCATTTCAAGGGCAGAACAACTGGGAAAGGCATCCTATGCTGCACAGAGACAGGCTGAGTAGGCTCCCTCCCTCCCTCCTTGACAGGAAGCAGCAGACGCAACATCGTTTTCTTATTGAGATGCTAACAAACATCCACCGCAAGCCCCAACCCAACTGGGATCAGTACTGCAACCACAAAGGAACAGCAGCAAGCGGAGCACCTTTAAGATTTCCAGCACTTCATCAGCCTTTTTCTGGGACACGATGGCATCATCGTAGAAACGGCTCAGCTGCCGCTGCAGCCAGAAGGCATCAATGTCTCGGGGGTGCAGATCTTTCTTCTTGGAGCTCATCAGCTCCCCTGATGCCACGAGCTTCAGAGAAACACAATTATTTGCACAGAGGGCCTTGATGGAGACACACAAAGGCCTACATACACAAAGCCCAAGTACAATTGTGTGCAGCTGATAGAATGCTCGGCGTTTCCCTTGCTGCGCATTTCCCTCTATGGGGTTAGAAAGTCTTCCTAGTATACAGAAGTTATTCTGACCAATCCCCATCCCGAAAGCCACTGTGGTCAGTCACCATCCCTACGGAATGGCGAAAGCGCCATGTTTTTCTCCGGATGACTCACATTGGCTGAAAGGGTGCAACGAACAACCGCCTCATCTCCTTCCATGTCATCGTCAGATGCCTCATCCCGCACTTCACCGTAGACATCCTCATCCCCTTCCTATTAGAGCAAAATGCAATTTTTGGTGACATTTTTATTCTTTCACCTCATTTGTTCACCGCTCCGAAATCCTCAAATAGGGAGCGGTATGAAAATATTTTCTTCTTCTTCTTAGGTGCCTTCTCCTATGAGAGGGTAGCTATCATTACAGCTATTTTTGTAATATAAATATTGTAAATAAATAAATAAGATGGCTCTGGTTCAGCGGGCCTTCTAAGGACGTAACGCAACGCTGCAACAACCTAATATTCCCATCAGGGGCACGGCAACAGTCGGACAACAAGGGAACGATTCAGCAAGCACAAGACAGCATGTCATCTTAAAGCACAGGCAGGGAAGAGCTTGTGTCATCAGGTAGAATCCCAGTTAGAACTGGCTGTTGTTCCTCTCTAATCAAGATCACAGGAAACTTTGGAGACAGCAGTCTCTTCCAACCACCATTTCCCTGACTGGTAAACAAGGGGGAAGGCAAGCCCTGGTCAGGAACTACAGTGGCCAGTGGGCTAACCTAGCAGCACACATTGTAATGATAAGTCACAGAAAAAGAGGTCTGGATACATCAAGAGCTGGCACTGCTGCTAAGAAATAGCATGATTTAATGGTTAGCGTTAGATGAGGATCAAAGAGACCCTGGTTGAAATCCCCACTGAGCCATGATGCTCACTGAGCGACCCTGGACTAAGCGGCCTTACTCTCATTGCCTCACCTACAGTATGTCAAAGGGTTGTTGTAAGGATAGAATCACGAGGGTGGGGAAAACGACACCATGCAGCTGCTTGGATGAGAAGTGAAATATAAATGAAATCAATAAACAAAGCCCTAGCATTCCAGCCACCATAATTTTCCAACAAGCCAGCTAGATTCCAGAATCATAAACCAGAAAGGGAGAGAAGCTTAGATAAAATAATAATAAAAAAAGAGAGGGGAGGAAATTGCTCGTGTGGGTGTTGCATGCTTGCATGTATAACTTCCAATCAGCATGCAGGCAAGGTGACTTCCTTTCTCCCTGGCGACACCCAAAGACAGAAGGGTCCATCCTCTGCTTTTCTGGAATGGGCATGTCCATTTCCCCATCTCCCCGCCCCAATCCACAACCAAAGGGCCTGTTCACTCACCTCTTCATCAGACTCAAATTGCACATTCACCCCGTAAGTCTCATCAATGTTGTCATCTGCAATGGAGGGCAAAAAAGAAGAAAGAAATGTCATTTCAGAGGGCACAGGTGCTGAATACAAGAATGTCTCGGTTTATCTGAAGCGGGAGGGAGTCATGGCCTATGTCCAGGACCAACCTGTAGAGTAGCTGTAGAAAATGCCAGCCTGTGTGTGCTGCCCACTGCAGGTGCCAAGGCAGGACCACAACTGCACCAGGAGCTGAACTGAGTTCCTGGCATGCCACATTTCAGACGGCTTACGATGGCACACAATGAGCAGAATCGGGGGAGGGGGGCACACTTCAACATACTGTTCCAAGTCAGACCAGTGGCCTATTAGGTCCAGTGCTATCTACTCTGACAACTGTGCCCCAGCTGAACCTGGACAGCATGCACCACAAATGGTTCAATACAGTAAGATTTGCCTCCAAGGAAGAGACGGGAGTAAACATTGAAGTGCCGTACTGAAAGAGCTCAATGTACAAAGAGTTCTAAAAGGTGCTGAGGCTGCCAGCCATACCCATATTCTGGATCTCCTTGTCGCCTCCATAATCTGTGATCTTCTTGCCCAAATTCACCAGCACGTGGTAGCGGGTGTCATCCGTCTGTCCAAGCAGGAGGTCAATTTCTTTCCGCCGCTCCTTGTCCCGCAACTTCTCATTCTTCAGGACAGCCAGGACTTCATCTGCAGCTCCACAGAGAATGTCTCTGGGCTGCAAGATACAAACGCTGACATTATTATTATTATTTCCCGCCTTTTTCCCAGGAAGGTTTACAAAATTAAAACATGTACAATGAAAACATATAAATATAAGTTCATAAAAAGTTAAAATAAAATTAAACCTACAGTAAAATTAAAAACATTTAAATAAATTTAAAGACAGTAACACGTTTTAAAAACAAAACAAAACCATACATTAACATAGGTCCAGAGTATTTCAAAAAGCTTGCTGGAATAAAAAAGGGTTTTGCCTGCCTCCGGATGTTCAGCACAGAGACTTCTTTAGGAAGGGAGTTCCAGAGCCTTGGAGCAGCCACCAAGAAGGCCCTCTCTCGTGTACCCATCAGGCGTGCCTGGCATGTTGGTGGGACTGAGAGAAAGGCCTCCCCAGAAGAGTCTGCTATTAAAGGGAGTGCTTAAGTTGACCAGGGCTGGTTACAGGGAGCATACAACTGCCCTGTTAAAACAGCTCCACTGGCTTCTGGTTTGTTTCCGGGCACAATTCAAAGTGCTGGTTATGACCTGTAAAGCCCTATACATGCACACCTTGCTTTCAACCAAACTGGCTCCCAGTTACTACATCATGTGTATTTAGTGCTAGCCAATACCGTGAAGCAGAGAAGCATAAGAAATGAAATCGTTCGAATACGTAATACTGCCTGTTGGTATTACTCCAGAAATTTTATAAAATGATTTTGTTATTCTTCAGCTCATGCACAGAAGACCAAACATGGAGGTTTAGACCTCTACCTAGCCAGTGCCCCGGAACACAAATGCCTTCACAACACCTGCCCTCCTCTCACCTGATCCCCAAGCGCTGCCTGAATGAAGCTCAGCAAAACTTCATAGGTTTCCCGAGTCTCCTTGGTTTTGGGTTTGTAGATAATTCCCACCATCTCGTCAATGCCCTCTGAAAGCAGAGTGTAACCTTTCATCTTGTTGATGTCATGTCTGTCCTCGTCACGTTTCCGCCGCCTAGAAAGCAGGGGGAAAGTTGGGCAAACAATCAGGAAAGATAGGAGAGCCCCTCATCATTTCAGTCAGAATGCTGGTGCTGAAGAGCCAAACAGACAGAAGGGAACCTATTTCCTATCTACCCCAAGCAGCCTTCCCCAACCTAATGCACTCCAAATGTACTGGACTACAACTCCCATCATGCCAGCCAGCATGGCCAACTGATCTACCCTATCTGGATGAATTGCAGCCTCAACATCAAGGTCCCCAAAAAGGGCAGAGCAGAGCTAGAAACCTATGGTAAATAACACCAGCTCAGGGACTCCACTTGCTGAAAGCATGCCATATGCCTCTCCCATCCTCCTGTACCAAAACAAGCCAGCGGATCTGACCACATTATACGGTCTCAAGAAGAGGACATAGCTCAGCGGCTAAGCGCATGCTTTGCATGCAGGCTCAGGCTCTAGCACAGGGGTGGAGAACGTACGACCCTCCAGATGTTGCTGGAATGCAACTCCCATCAGCCCTAGCCAGCCTAGCCAAAGGTGGGGGATGATGGGAGTTGCAGTCCAACAACGTCTGGGGGCTCGGGCCTTCAGCTCTTATGGTGGGCACAGCAGACGGCAAAGGGGAACAGGCAAAGGCAAAAGGATTACAGCGAAAAATACCCCAAATCCACAATGTCGTAGCTTGTAGCTCTGCCAGTAATTAAGCACAAAAGCCGGGAATCCACCAAAAATCAGTATCTGAAGGAAAAGGGGTGGGACCATGGGAAGGGGGCGTGGCCATCTCGGGGAATCCCAGAAGTCCAGTTTGGGACAGCAGGAAGACTGGATTTTAAAAACTCTTTGCTCACTTTGCTCGTCTCTCCTCCTGCATCTGGGGTTTGGTCCTCTGAGCCTTGTCACCCATCCGAGTGCCTTCTAGCTTCCCCACCAGTGACAAGACTTCCCCCGTAGGTTCATCACGCCGGGTCCTGTCAATCAGGGAACGATCAGCTTGAAGGACGAGATTAGAGTTCTGGAAGAATCACAGCAAAAGGGGTGGTGGAGTGGCAAAGAGAGAGAGAGAGAGAGAGATGCGGATTTAGGGAAAGCAGTAAAACAGGTTCTTTTAAATTTTCCCACTTCATTCTGAGAACTAACATCCCATCTCCTCCCAACCTGCTATTTATGAGGAGATGCCTCCTTTCACACATCCCTCCCTTGCACTTCCATATTCACTGGATTGAACTGAGCACAGGATAAACTGACTACTTCACCTCTGAGGTTTTGGGACATTGACAACAGGTCCTCTGGGTAACGGTTGTCAGCCTAGTTTTGGCCGACCATATCAAATTCTTCCCAGAGGATCTAAGCGTGCGGGGCGGATTATATGGGAGGTGATCCTGCAGGTAACCTGGACCCAAACCATGTAGGGCTTTAAAGGTAATGATCAACACTTTGTACTTCGCCCGGAAACCAATTGGCAGCCAGTGAAGTGATTTTAAAATTGGTGTAATATGGTCACCCCTAGGTGTATTGGTGACCAACCTGGCTGCCATATTTTGAACTAATTGTAGTTTCCGGACTAGGCACAGAGGTAGCCCTATGTACAGCGCCTTGCAGAAGTTGAGACTCAAATCAAAAATAAGTAAATAAAGCTATACTCCGGGCCATGTTGACTTCTGCAACCTGCCATCTGAAGATGGTTGGCAGTAGATCCCGGACTGAGGCAAGGAAATACTACTTGGTGTTTAATCAACTTGCTTAGGGCCAGGGCCAAGGGCCAGCATGGTGGGGCACTGGCTGAGAGCTCATGTTCCAGCAGGGGCCGACTGAGAAGACCCCTCCTCCTCTTCACCGCTGCAACCTGCTGGTTCACCTGCCTCTCAGAAGTCGAGCCTGGAAGTGGCCAGCGCCTGCGCGACCGTCTTTAATGGGAGATCCAAACGGAGAGGCAGGTAAGAAATAAATGTATTATTATTACTATTAAAGCTGAGCACCTGACCGTGCCTATTGACACCCCCCCCCCCCCCCGCCATCTGCCGCCTCTCAGCCGTCATGCGCAAGACTCGCAGGCAACCAAGGCCTGGTCCCTTCTCTGCCCCACCACTCACCGCCTTGTACTCGTACTGCAGGCTCCGGGCGGTCACGTCCGCCATAGCGGCGGCGGCGGCGAGGGCGCCCCTTCCTCCTCCTCCTCCTTCTCCTCTTTCCCGGCCCCACTCCGGAGGACCAGCCGCTTCTCTCGCGTCTCGGCCTCTCCGACGTCTTTCCCGGCTCTCCGACGATCCCCACACGCCACAGGCCGCCTCTAAACTTCCGGTTCCGGAACTTCAGGTTCCGGGTCCCCCGCTCCGAGCTCTTCCGGTCCCAAGGCCCGACGCGTGCCGTCACGGGGATAGAGAGCGCGCACGCGCGCGTGTGACGGACGGCTCGGCAGACGTCCGGGTTGCTTTCGACGTCACGGGTTACCGCCCCCTTCGGGAGAGGGCTATAAAAGCGGCCGTTGAAAGCCACGTGGCTTTTCCAGTGATGGCCCTCTGTGGAGGCGTGTGGATATTTTTAGTTTTTTTTTCTTCTTCAAAAGTGTCCTGTGAATTCTTCTTTAAGCTGTAGCAAGGGAGAACCAAGTGTTTTCTGCCCTATTGCAGATGGAGGGAGAGATGATGAGGCCTGGGGTTCTGCGGAGTGAAAGGCCGAAGTAGGCTAGTGAACAACAGCCTTGCAATGTAGCCCACTTTTATTTATCCACCCTGTTGCGCAAATCGCCCATAGATCTTATTCTGGAGGGCTTTCAAATTCTATGGCAGTTTAAGGAAGCAGAGGGAGGCAGGATTGCAGAAATCTAGATTTATTACTTTTGTGGAAGGATCAGTCTCTGTGACTGGTCAAAGGGGTGGGGGAAGCACACACCAATCTATATATTATTTTCGGCCATCGCTTTTTGGCTGTGTTTTCAGACAGTGTTACTAACAAGTTCTGCCCACAGGCTCCTCTCAACTGCCAAATTCTCTGTTCTCAGGGGGAGATGGGACATTATTGAAACAGTCATTGTTCTTGTGGCGATGCGTAGCAAAGCGAAGAAATACAGAAAGGCAAACAGCGTGGTGACATTCTCAAGGCTTCAGAGAGACGAGTACAAAGTAGCTTATACATGGAGTCTCTCTGGTTCTACTTTTTTTGGGTGCAAAGGAGTTTAAACATGGAGGTTTTCCAGCAGCCCCACCCTATTGCAGTTGGGAGGGCGGTTGCGAGCACCCTCTTCCATGATTTCCGCTTTTCACATGGGGGTGAGACGGATAGTGGCCTACGCAGCAACTCATTAAGCCTTTCAGAACTGCCTCCTCCTTGCGATTGTGGAAATACGACATCACAGATTAAAAAATAATCTCCCTGGCAATACTACAAACTCGGCACAGGTTGACCTCTTGATGCAGACAGATGGGAGAGCAAAGACCTGTTCAGGCAATACCCTAAGCCATGGTCAGGCTGCTAACCCTTTTGCAAGCAAATGAATGTGTTTAAGCTGTAGCTTTCTAGCCACCATGATTAGGAATGGTTCACGTGGCATGCTAAGCCATATTTAGTTCAAAATGTTTAACCATTGTGGCAGCCAAAGTCTAGGGAGCGCAGAGACTAGACAACAGCTTCAAGGAATATCGCATCTGGCAAGGCTTTCCTGTGGCCCCACAAGCCTAGCTGAAACAAATTTAAAAAACCAAAGTAGCACCCAAGGCCCCTCCATCATATGTAGGGCAGCTCCACCAGCCCTTCAACGGGGGTGGGCCCTGAGGGACCCATGGACTGGTGCTCTGCGGAACGTGCCTCACAAGTGGTGTCAGAGAAAGACGCTGAGCAATCAGCAGCCTAAGAGAGCCCTGCTTTCTGAAGGCCCACGTTAAGACCATTGCCAGGCAAAGGAGTGCCCACTTACAGAAAACGATCACCCACTGACATGTGGAGCCATGATATGAAATCAATCCTCCCTGATCCAACTAGCAGCATCATGTCAGGGACCCCCTCTAGATGGATTCCGTTTGACGCCTGGTCCTCCGATTATGCACATCTTCTCAGAAGCGCTTTATTGCAAATGCTTGCAGGAGGTAATTGAGCACTCAACAGGTGACCTTACCGGTTGTTTCAAATGCGCTTTACAAGTAGTTAATGCGGAGAATCGCATGTTCACATAGTCAAAATGCGCTTTAACGGCCGGAGCAAAATAAAACTCGCTATTTAACGCGCATTCGATAATGCGCATTATCGGAGAGAAAACGCGCCTCTACGCCCGATTTGCGCTCCGTTCTTGTAGAGGTAAATTTTTTAATGCGCCTTGAAAGAGTTTTAAATGCCTCTTGTAGAGGTAAGGGTCTTTTCTGGCTTTATCTGGAGATGCCACAGATTGAATCCAGGATCCGGAGGCTGCACTAGCTGCCTCTGCCCACTTTCTTGCCTTCTCTTTTCGGGGTGACAGGAATGAGTTCACCCAGCAGGGCTACCGGCCCAAAGGGTGCCTCTACAAGAGGCATTTAAAGCTCTTTCAAGGCGCATTAAAAAAATTACCTCTACAAGAACAGAGCGCAAATCGGGCGTAGAGGCGCGTTATCTCCCCGATTATGCACATTATCGAATGCGCGTTAAATCGCGAGGTTTATTTTGCTCAGGCCGTTAAAGCGCATTTTGACTGTGAATAAACGCTTATGCGCATTAAGTACTTGTAAAGCGCATTTTGGACATCCGTTAATGCGCTTCGCCGCCTGTCGTGCAGAGGGATTAGGCGTAAATGCGTTTCAGCGATTATGCACATAATCGCCTAACCAGGCGCAAAAGCGAATCCTTGTAGACTGTGCTGGCTTCCTCATCCTCTCTGGGTGGCCTGGCGGGAAGGGTTGGAGCAGGGGAGTACCGAGCCCACCAAAGGCTAGAACCGGGACCAGGCTGCTGTTGTACTCTGATTCCGGGGGCGCCCCTGTCCAATGATAAAAACAATAACAAATCCCTATATATCAGCCCGAGTAGTGCATGTCCGTTTTCAGGGAAGCTACACCAGCCTCGGCTGCCGTTAATCCACGAGAGCACCTGCGAGATCCCCGTCCCTATGGGACGGAGGAAGCAAGCCAGCCTCCTCTCCTGGTCCCACCCCGGGGCGGCTCTTTCCGAAGCTCTTCTCCACCCCGGGGCAGGTCCAGGCCGGCCGCGGCGAGGTACCTTCCGCCCATATCTCCGAGAGCGCGACCACAGCAAACAGCAGCCCGGCGCTTGGCGGCTGACGTTATCGCGGCCCCGCCGGAGCAGGAGCTGCTCGGCTGCCTCCATGGAGCAGAGACTGGCCGGGTTCCGGGCTGCCCGCCGTGCCGCCGGTGACACACTTCGCTCTGCAAAGCCCTCGGGAAAGGCGACGCCGCAGACCCCAGTCCAGGCCGAGCCCCCGAATGAGGTGGGTTACCTTTCACACGAGATGATCCCACCCCCGCTCCCCTTGGCGCTACTCCAGGCTGCAGGAATAGATGTATAAGCCGCCTTGAGGCCCGTTATTAGGGAAAAGGCGGGATACAAATAAGTATAATTAATAATAATGATAATAAGGAGTATGTTGCGGGGAGTGTTACATATTTGAATGCTCCAACACCCAAAATCCATTCCTGTGCATACTATGCCAGGGAAAAGTGTTGAGCTTAGCGTGACGCATTGTTTTCCTATGTGAACAGAGGTTGGTGTGGTTTTTTTAAAAATGTTTTCCTATAGAGAAGCATTCAAACATGAAGCCCCTTGGAGCATGAGGTGACACAGACCAGAAAAGGCTTTAACACTTGATTCAGCTGCCATGTATTATTTGTCATCAGAGGGCTTCTTCCCACCCCACCCCCTTTGCAATTTCGTATATTTAAATTACATTTTTATGCCACCTTTATTCCAAGACACTAATTTGCTTGAGGCTTCACACCAACCCTGTGAGGTAAGTCCGGCTGACAGTAGTCAGTGACTTGCCCAACTTTAGCTATATGGCCGAGGGGGTATTTATTTATTTATTGCATTTATATACTGCCCCATAGCCGAAGCTCTCTGGGCAGTTTACAAAAATTAAAAACATTGAACATTTTAAAAAATGATATACAAAATTTTAAACCACAAAGAACATAAAAACAGGTTATAAATACAATATCCATTTTAAAATAACTATTCTGGGTCAAACAACAACAACAAACTCTCAACATATGCTGTTAAATGTCGGGGACAAGAGGAAAGTCTTGAACTGGTGCTGAAAAGATAACAATGTTGGCGCCAGGCGAGCCTCGTTGGGGAGATCATTTCAAAATTGGAGGGCCACCACTGAAAAGGCCCTCTCCCTTGTTGCCACCCTCCGTGCTTCCCTCGGAGTAGGCAACCGGAGGAGGACCTTAGATGTGGATTGTAGTGTACAGGTAGGTTCGTGTCGGGAGAGGCGTTCCATCAGGTATTGTGGTCCCAAGCCATGTAAAGCTTTATAGGTTAAAAACATTTGAACTCAGATCTGCCTGATGAAAATATACTACTCTATCGGCTGCATTACCTTGGGTCTGGAGCATTGTACTGCTTTCTGTTTTATAGTACAAAAGTAACAAAAATATTTGTCATTATGATGATGGATCTGTGGACATTTTGTGAAAACTGTTGGGGTGTGTGCACAGTATAGGGTACCATTTATGATTTGCAAAGAGATACATTCCACTGTTCTTCAGGATTTCTGCCATTGAGGACTGGGTCCCAGTATTGGGGACGGAGGACAAATGTCGCCTTCTCTACACCAAATCATCCTCAAGTATGGCATTTCAGTGCTAGTGAGTAGGTTCAAATGATTGACAGTGCCAGAGCCGTAGGGAAAAAGAACATATTGACAGGAAAGTGAGTGGGAGGGTTCATTTAGAAATTATGTTAAGAAAAGGGAGCTGCACACAGACCACATGCCACTTGGTATTTCGCTCTCTCTCTCTCTATATATATATAGCCAGAAAAGCGTTTTAGTGCAACCTAAAAGATCAATTAGAAGCGGGGCCCGTTATAACAGTTATGCTAAATTTGTGCTTCCTTATTGCCCATGTCAAAACCACACCTCTTAAAAAAGATATCAGAATAGCGCTGTGAATATCTACAGTTGTATAAATTGTGTTGCCCTTCTATCCTTTTTTGAAAAGTTGGACGCATCACTGGGAAAATTTGGAGAATTGCAAATGGATGATGACATTATGTGGATCTCTTGTAAAATGTGAGTGAATGACCCATTGGCAATCCCACAATAAAGGCCTTGTCTGGAAGCAGCCATTCTCTGCAATGGTGTCTCCAAGTGCAATCTTTTAAAGCCTTAAATGACTTGGAACTAGACTACCTTGAGAACAGCCCCCGCCTCCCAAACTCGCTAATAAGTTCATCCTCGTGACGCCTTTCTTTAGATCCAATGGAATAAAGAGACGAAGGTTTAGCATGTTGAAAAAATATACGTGGTTTTATTCCAAGAAATGCTTGTACATGTTTCAGCCCTGAGTATGGGCCTTCGTCAGAAGAGACATTGAGCCTAATTAGAAACTAAGATTTGCCACCAGTCACAGGATTCACCTTAGAGATTTTTTTTAGAGACCTCTGCAGGCATTTATATACATAGGATCTGAGTAACTTGTCACAGACAATTTTGCAGTGCGATAATTATTAACATGTTGTTTTTTAAAAAAAATGGATGTCTTATTCTTAAAATGTAGTTTTAAAAATATATATTTATGTGCTTTTGTCCCATACTTCTTTCTCTAACCTAGCCCCCTGAAGAAGGTTTGTCCTCAGGGCCAAAACATGTAGAGCTTTTTTCTTGGAATAAAACCACACATATTTTTTCAACATCCTGAGCATCTCTTTATTTATCTTTATTTTACCCTTCTTCAGTTCCCCACTGCAAACAGAACCCTGATAGGGGCACATTTGTGGCCACTCAACTCTTGAATGCTCTCCCAGGATTTGCTGATGAAGACCATTTATTTAAGGTGGTCAAAACAAAAAGGGATTGCAAAGAACTCCGAAGGGATCTCTCCAAACTAGGAGAATGGCCATCAAAATGTGAATGCGGTTCAGTGTAAGCAAGGGTAGAGTGATGCATGTTGGGGCAAAACATCCCAACTTCAAGTACAAGTTTTCGGGTTCTGAGCTAGAAGTGACCAACCAAGAAAGAGATCTTGGGGTTGTGGTGGACAGCTCGTTGAAAATGTCAACCCTGTGTGCGGCAACTGTGAAATAGGAAAATGCCATGTTAAGCATAATTAGGAAAGGAATCAAAACTAAAATTGCCAAGATCATCCTGTCCTTATACAAATCTGTGGTGCACAGGGCCGTGCAGAGTTGGTAATATGCCCAGGCCAGATGGGAAGTGTGTGCCCCCCCATTTCAAAAAAGGAGGACAACATGGCCGCCCCAAAGGGGACCATGTGCCCACCAACATGTCCGTTCTACATAACACCTTTATATTAAACCTGTTCTACAACACCTCAAGGCACATATATTCCCCCCCCCCCACATGTGGCATGGCCGTCTGGAGCCTGTAGTAGCGTAAGCTAGGGGGGACCTCCTCATCGGAGTGCCCCCTCAAAATCGTGGGCCCCGGGCCAACCAGCCACACTGCCCCCCCCCCCCCCCGCACGGCCCTGATGGTGCAACTACACTTGGAATACTTCATACAAATTGTGCATATTGTGGAGAAAGTGGCTAGGGAGACAGTTTTCTCCCTCTCTCATAATATTGGAACCCAGGGTCATCTCATGAAGCTGATTAGTGGAAGATTTAGAATAGATAGAAGTAAGTACTTCTTCACACAGCACAGTTCACTTCCACAAGATGTAGTGACAGCCAGCACTTTGAATGGCATTAAAAGGGGATTGGACAAGTTCATGGAGGAGAACGCTATCCATGGCTACTAGCCCTGATGATATGTGCCATTTCCAGTATCAGAGGCAGTATGCCTATGTACACCAGTTGCTGGGGAACTTAGGCAGGAGGAGGATGTTGCACTTATGTCCTGCGTGTAGGTTTCCCGAGGGCAGCTGGTTGGCCACTGAGTGAAGAGAGCTCTGGGCTAAACGGACCCTTGATCTGATCCAGCAGCGCTCTTATGTTCTCATATGGCGACATCTTTTTGACCAGACTTTTTAGATATTGCATTGTTTTAATCTGGCTTTTATCATCTTAACTGTTGTTTTATTGTATTGTTGTTGCCTACGTGAGCTGCTCAGAGAGGCTGTTGTTTGAAGAACTGGGGTGCCTCTACAAGAGGCATTTAAAGCTCTTTCAAGGCGCATTAAAAAAATTACCTCTACAAGAACGGAGCACAAATCGGGCGTAGAGGCGCGTTATCTCCCCGATTATGCGCATTATCGAATGCGCGTTAAATCGCGAGTTTTATTTTGCTCCGGCCGTTAAAGCGCATTTTGACTGTGTGAATAAGCGCTTATGCGCATTAACTACTTGTAAAGCGCATTTTGGACATCTGTTAATGCGCTTCGCCGCCTCTCGTGCAGAGGGATTAGGCGTAAATGCGCTTCTGCGATTATGCGCATAATCGCCTAACCAGGCGCAAAAGCGAATCCTTGTAGAGGGGACCCTGGTTAGAAAACTTGTAAATCAGCTTCTCAAACCGAGTCTGTGGCTCACTGGTAGTGCATGAGTTCCAATCAGATGATCTGCAGAAAATTTGCAGAAGAGTCAACGATGACTGTACTTGCCCTTGCACTTGATTTACCTTTTTTTGACAACAAAGATCAAGGCCATTTTGACCAGGGCTGGATTGTTGATCCACATGACAGGGCCCTTGCTCAAGAGTCATGTTTTTCATAATATAGCACTGGTGCAATATACTACTTTTTATTAGTTAATGGCGCTCTTTTCAGTGGCCTGGCCTAGAGCCCATGGCTTTCACAATGCAGCTCTGGTTTTGATGATTACTTCAGCACCAGAATAAAAAAAGTTATAAAAACGGATTATGTATTTGCTTTGTGTTGTAGAACACCCCCCTAAAAACAAAAAAACACCCTTGTGGTCATCCAGCTATTTTCAAGTGGTCTGTGGGGAGAAAAAGTTGAGAGCTGACGTTCTAAATAATAAATAAAAATTACTGTTTCCATAGAGGTGAATGACATCCATGAATAGCATCCATTCACTTATGGGTGAGAAAATAAAGGGGGCACACACCAGGATACCATGGGGTTGGGGCTAGCTCCCTGACCTTAGTGGCCTCACACATTCAGAACAAAGCCTATTTCTAAATTTTCCCCACCATGTAATTTTTCCCCTGCCCCCCAGAAGCATTGTTTCGCTCTTGGGTGCCTCTACAAGAGCGATTTAAAGCTCTTTCAAAGCGCATTAAAAATTTGACCTCTACAAAAGCGGAGCACAAATCGGGGGTCGAGGCGCTTTTTAAAAAATAGTGAGTTTTAATTTACTGCGGCAGTTAATGCGCCTTATGACCATGTAAACAAGCGATTCTCCGCATTTCAACCACATTAAAGCGCATTTCATACTGCTGGTTATGCGTTTCACCGCCTGTCGTTTATAGGAATTAGGCGTAAAAGCGATGGTGAGAAGATGCGCATAATCGGGCAACCAGGCGTCAAGTCGAATTCTTGTAGAGGGGGCCCGAGGTTACTACGGAAACAAAACTGGGCTAAACTTCATACAATTCTCTGCTGTATTTGTTTCAAACCCAGTTATCTTTTTTTCTTCTTATTTTTTAGGAATCTATTCAAAGAACAGAAAGCACCAGGGGCAAAACCGTTACATCCCCTCTGCCATGGTGGACCCATTACTTTCTCATGAACGTGACTTTTCTCAAGTTCCTTCTCTGGCTGGTCTTACTGGGACTGTTCGTGGAACTGGGATTTGGTTTGCCTTATTTTGTCCTTTCTATGTTTTATTGGATCTATGTGGGAACCCGTGGCCCGGAAGAAAGACAGACTGGAGAAAAAAGCGCTTATTCTGTATTTAACCCAGGCTGTGAAGCTATTGAAGGAACCCTCACAGCAGAACAGTTTGAGAGAGAATTACAGTATCGGCCCTTAGCTGAGAGGTAACTGGTGTTAGTACCAGCTATTTTACATCTACAAACACCTTTTTCCTGGTTACTGTGAATAGACTTCTTTCTTTCTTTTTTTTATTTCAACAAACTGTTTCCTGTGTTATTTTTCTTCATAAAAAACCACAGTTTTTTCCCAATTATCATTGAGAGTCTAGCTGCACTTCCTGTTTCTTATACAAAAACCAGGTATTAAACGGAGTTGATTATGTAAAGGCTGATTCATTTATGCACAAATGCTTTTGGATTTGGTGAAGAAAAGTGTCTATTCATAAAATAAAAGTTTCTGCATTCACACATTAAATTAAAAAAAATAAAAATGTGGCTTTAAAAGCAGTCTCTCTTTCTCTCAAGATGGCAAGCAGACAAGGCTTGCACATACTTCTGTGTGGTTACAGAGTTTTGGGGCAACTTTTGTCAGGCCATTTCTGAGTGTCTTATGCAGTGCATCGAAGGCCAGTTGGCCACAGTCTCCCCAGCACATATTCTCTGAAGAACAAACAAGGAAGTCTGTTCTGGTTAGAACAACCCAACTCTCAAGATGGATGTGCCCTTCTTGATTTCCCGAGAAACCAGAACCCCACCCTTCAATAGGGAAAGCCTTTGTGGGTGAATAGTCAGATGTCCATCTGCCCAGTGATTTGGGCAATGGATAGTGAAGAAATCCTCTGAGAGGCTGGGCAAGAAAGCCTTGGACAAAGCCAACTGGGGAAAGTTTAGGCTAATTGGGATTTCCCATCTCCTGTGCAAATGAATGTTGTAAGTGCAGGCAGGAAATTCCCTCTGAGCAATTCCAGTTCAGGGCAATTGACAACAATTAGCTAGCAGGGTGTAAGTACAGGTGAAAGTAGGGTAGCTTTTGCTACCTTGTGATAGACAACAAATCCACCAGGGGCTGCTTGCTTTGCAGTCAAAATGGAGGATTTGCCCTTTGAAAATAGAAACCAATAATGTTAATTTAGCCAAATCTTCAAAATCATGGAATGTATAACCTAAGGCTGCCATATTTTTTTGTAGCAGGGATCATTTTTCCTCTCCAAAAAGCCCCAGAATTGAGAAGGTAGGGACAATGTGGGGCCTATTAGCTGCTTAGTGCTGGCGTACCTGACTCCCAAAAGTACATATGTTTGGAGGGGCATCAAGTATACAAGGGGGCAGGTGTCAGTAGTGGACGTCCCTCCTCCGCCAGGGTAGCACGCTGACAAGAGTCTCTCAACCCGAGAGGCTGCCCTGCTTTTGCAGGACACAGTTTGGGAAGCCCCACTTTAGGACTCCATAAGACCCCCTCTACAAGAATTCGGTTTGACGCCTGGTTCTCCAATTATGCACCTTGAAGGAGCTTTAAATTGCTCTTGTAGAGGCAGCCTTACTTACTCCTCATTAAGGATGTACAAGAACTTCAGTTCAGTCCACAAATCCATAGAACGTGCTTTGTCACCAACCCCAAATGCGAGCAGGAGTTCGTTTTTCAGAGAAAAACTCGGACCTTCCCAAACTTCAGATCACATTTGAAAAAATGTGCCTTTTTTATTTAAAAAATACACACTTCAAAATGTGAGAATACAAATTTTCATGCTTTAGTCAAGGGAGAAAACGGCACTTTTGATAATTATGCATTCGAACGAAAGAAAAAAAACAGGTGGGAAGCGAAAATATGGAGTGGAGCGAACTGAGCTTCTGAAGTAGAGTTCAGATGGGTGAGCTCTCCCATCCCTCCTTGTCGTATGAGATAGTCGTTTCCTCCATTTCCCTTTGGGAATCTGCTTTTGGTCATAACGAACGGGCTTTTCCTCCATTGGAGAACCATACGACGGTTCAAAATGTCGAACGATGTCTCGCCTTTTCATCTTTCCTGGCCCCCTACTAAAAAAAACACAAACGCATTGGGCGTCCGACACAAAAGGTTCAGATTAAATGAGAATAACATTCGCTGTTTGTAGCCTCCAACCATGCCAAGGTCTAGGGGCCTCAGAAGAGCCACTGGCTCCACGAAAGGTGACTGTGCCTAAGCGGTTAATAAGAAGGTTATGTGACGACGTCCAAGAAATGGAGAAGGCCCAAAGAGACCTTCCTTCCGGAACTGGTGGATCCCATCCACCCTCCTCCCCTGGACGTACAGAGGCCACCCCTTTTACAGAGGCCCGTGGGAAGAGTCTGAAGAGGACACTACGTTGGCCCTCCTTTTGGGGCCCAACGTCACACTGGCCTGTCCGGATCATACTGGCGGGAGCTGGGGCTGACGGCTGGGTTTGGAGGGGAGCCATAGTGGAGCGGCTGCGGCTGCTTTGCTCTGAGCCTCAAACCAGCCAGGCTTGCATTGCAGGGGTCCCTGTACGTGTACGGAGAAGAAGCGCCGCCTCCATACGTGGAGGCTGCCGGCCCAGGAGGGCTTGCCAGGCTGTTGAAGGACTCCAGAGAGGGGACGCCAGGCATGGAGGCTCCTGAAGCTCCGGGGAACACACTGTGGGATGGAAAGGAATTGATGTTCACGGTGTTGAAAAGCTGGAAACCTTTGCCATGCATGGGATTGGCGTGCAGCCCCTTGGGGGCCCAGGTGCTGTAGGCATAGCTCGGGTAGAGGTCCTCATAAGGGCTCCCAGGCAAACCGCTGAGCTGTGAGCCAAAGGGGCTTTTGCAAAGCTCCGTCTGCTGGTGCCGTTCCTTCTTCCGCCACTTGGCTCTCCGGTTCTTAAACCAAACCTAGAGAGAGAGAGAGAGAAAGAGGGAGAGGCAGAAAGGGAAGCAGGGCAAAAAATTCAGTGACCAATGGAACGATAGGCTGCTTTATGCAGGTGATAAAACGTGCGTTGGCCTGCAACCTCTGCTGTCGGAGAGCAATAGGGGAGGTATTCCAAATGAGACACTACAGAGGGCCTGTTCAGGTGATATTTCAGGGACTGTGGTTAGCGAAACTGTGGTTCTCTAGAGCTAGCGCTAATCATCATCATCATCATCATCATCATCATCATCATTATTATTATTATTATAACATTTATATACTGCCCCATAGCCGAAGCTCTCTGGGCGGTTTACAAAAATTAAAAGATTGAACATTCAAAAGTCAATATACAAAATTTAAAACCATAAAATGCAAAACAACTGATATTTAAAATATTTTAAACTTTTAAGCCTGGCCACAAAGTCAGTTAAAAACCTCAACCACAAGCCGTGCTGTTGCACACAACACTACAAACCCTGTCCGGTTCCCGGTTTCCTAAGCCAAACGCTAACTACAAACCTTTCAACTGAGCTCCTGAGTCCTCCAAACCTTGGGATTGGTGTGAGTTGACTAGTGCTTGTGAAAACGCACGGCGATTGTGCATGCCCTTGCATATGCATGGGGAAATGTGCACAAATTCACAGTATCAACGAGGGATTTTCAACATGGCCCAGTCAACGTTAATCACAGCCAGGCGTTGGAGGGTGCAAATTCATCAGAGATCAATTCATCATGGGTCAGTGATAGAATGCATACCTTACATGGAGTGCTCAATAGTTTGGGACTGGGTTATTTGAAGGACTGCCTGAACCCAAATGAATGTGCCCAGGCCTTAAGAACATCCTCAGATGCCCTGCTCTTGAGCCGCCAGTAAAGTCAATCAGGTTGCCAGGTACCAGGGATGGGGCCTTTTCATTGGCAGCCCCACAGTTGTGGGATTTCCTCCCCAGAGAACTCTGTTTGCCTCCGTTCTCTTGTGGCCTCTATGCATGCCATAAAGCAGCCTTCCCCAACATGGTGCCCTCCAGATGTTTTGGAGTTCAACACCCATCAGCCCCAGCCAGTATGGCCAAGAATGCTGGAAGGTGGAAGAAGAAGAACTTTATTTACAGTCAGACAGAGCAGCAGAGTGATACACTATATGCAACACATACAAATTATTTACATCAGGACATTAAAATTGGATCGCAGAGGATAAGAATTTCGCAACTTGCACTGTAATATACTTGTCCACACCTTTCAAGAGCAACTCGACTAATGACTCCCTGGATCGTCCCACCTGATGCCGTATAAGAGGATATAGCAGGGCATTCCTAGCATTTTGATAAAAGCAGCAGTCAAACAACACATGTTCTAAAGACTCTACCTCAGAGTTGTTACATGGGCAGAGCCTACTCTCAACAAGGATTTTGTTGTATCTTCCTTCTAGCAACTTAGAAGGAAGGACATTAAAACGGGCCAAAGAGAAAGCTCATCTATATTTGGCGATATCGAGCCACTCTAAATAGGCCATTTTCCCACTAGGCATGGCATCTGAAAGACCCAAAGAAAGAGGACAACACGGGCCCAAGGCGCTCCCACGTAGATTTTGTATCTCCATGTCCAATAGGCTTTGCCTGATTGTCTGTTTAGCATTACCTGGATCCAAAGTTAGTAAGTGGGGAAATGACAAACCCAAAGATGAGAATTTCCGCAACACAGCCCTACTCCAAGTAGATTGGAAACGGTCCAACAGAACCTGGGCTGATAGAGATTCAGACATTTGTGCCTGGAGATGGTGGAGCCAAAATGTTAGCATGTATGTCCATGCTATACAACTCATAGAGCTTAAACCAGCCTCCAAATTAATGGCGGCTCCTGACACGCATCTTGGGACTCCAAAGATTGATCTCAGGAATTTCGTTTGGATAGTTTCTAATGAGGCCTTTGACAGAGGAAACCAGATAGGTGCCCCGAACAGAGAGTGGGCCACCATTTTTGATTTAAATACTCAAATGGCCGCCGGTATAAATTTGCCCCCCTTTGCAAAAAAAAGAATCTTAACAGCGCCCCTGCCGTTTGCTCTGCTCTTAACTTTACATATTTAATCTGTTTGGACCAGTTGAGATTTTGCTGGAACCAAACTCCCAGGTATTTATATGCATTTACTTGGCCAATTTTATTACCCCTTGCAGACCACATATATCTCTTTCTTTTTTTAGCGAAGACTAGAACTTTGGATTTCTGATAATTAATCAATAGGTTATTTTGATCACAGTAGTCCTTAAATCCATTTAGAAGCCTCCTAAGGCCAAGGCGGGTCTGTGATAACAACACCGCATCGTCAGCATACAATAAAATGCACACTTTAGATGTTCCTAGTTTGGGAGAGTGCGATTGGATTGATTCCAACCAGTGTGGAAGGTCAGCCAGGAATAGATTAAATAAAGTGAGAGCAAGCACACAGCCCTGCCTGACCCCACTGTTTGCAGCAAGTTCATTCGTAAAATGCCCCTGATTACTGCATCGAACCTGAACATTGGTGTTAGAATACAGCATTTGAATCAAAAATAACAACCTTCGCTCTATACCAAGTTGTGTCAGCTTTTCCCAGAGACGAAAGCGATCATTGATGTTCACTCACTCTGATCCTGGGCTCTGTCAGGTTGGTCCAGCCAGCAATCTCCTCCCTCGTGCTCACGTCTGGATAGCGGTTCCGCTGGAAAGTGGCCTCCAGCTCCTGCAGCTGTTGGCTGGTGAAATGCGTCCTCTGCCTACGTGGCTTCTTCTTGCTCACGGTTGCCTCTTCTTCCCCGCTGGAGTCAGAAGATTTGCACTGAGACGTCTCGCCATTCTCGCCTGGGGAAAACCATGCGCAAGGGTGGTGTTAGCGTATACAACGGGTATCGGACTCACCCCTCGTCCGACACATTTTTAAACAACTTCGCAGAGCGACACTGTTAAGAGAGTGGATGGGTAGAAGCTCTGTAGAAGTACCTACTCAATGAAACCAAATTTACTTCTTCAAACATCACAAACAAAATGTCTACGCATTAACTGGATGCTTTAGAAGAGGGGTTCCGCAGCACTACAATGGAAGCAGATTGAAAACGATGGTTCCACATGGCACTTAATTAACAATTAACGGTACAGGAGCCCTGGCCTCTTTTGCATCTAGCATCCTTAAAAATACAGATTAGGGGGCTTATTATTTCTGCAAACAGTTCATATTGTTCATGTCCTTTAAATGAGCTCCTTTGTTTCAATTTTGCTGGCCTGGTCCTACGTTTTGTCTTTTTAACTGTGCTTTTATATAGCTTTATCGACAAATTATTTGCAAGTCACCTTGAGCATCTCTCTCTCTCTCTCTCTCTCTCTCTCTCTCTCCTGTGAGCTACCTTTTCTTGGGGAACATTACCTCATCAAGATTTATTTATTTTATTTTATTAAAACATTTGTATCCCACCCTATATCACTGGGATCTCAGGGCGGCATACAGATAAAATCAGAACAATCTAAACATAATTTATACAGCTAAAAAACGTATTAAATTGTTAACAAATTAAAACCAGTAGATTTTAAAAAAACAATGAATACAATTAAAAACAAATTAAACTACGTGTAACCATGGATAATTTAGCCCTCAAAAGCTTTGATAAAGAGCCATGTTTTACCTTGGCACCGAAATGAAGCCAGTGTTGGCACCAGTCAGGCCTTCAAGGGGAGGGTATTCCACAACCACGGTGCCACAACAGAGAAGGCCCTCTCCCATGTCCCACCATAATGTGTGTCTCACATTGGTGGGACGCAGAGAAGATTTGTTCAGGTGTGCCCCATCATTGTGCCTAGTCTCACACCACATGGAGGAAAGGGGTAATGAGTTCTGACAGAAACAGAAATGTGATGGGCCTGGACATCAGGGAACATTACCCAATTCAAATCCTTTAGGTCTGCCCAGCCTAATGAATTCTCTCTCCTATGCAGGAAATTTGATGGCCGGGACATCAGAAAAGTATTGAAATATGAAAATACAGAAAAATTATGTTCATGGACTATCTGAAAACATGACTGTTAAACAAATCAGGCAAGGGAAAATGATAGGGTGACCATATGAAAAGGAAGTCAGGGCTCCTGTATCTTGAACAGTTGCATAGAAAAGGGAATTTCAGCAGCTGCCATTTGTATGCATGCAGCACCTGGTGAAATTCCCTCTTCATCGCAACAATTAAAGCTGCAGAAGCCCAGCCTTCTTGACTAGATCCAAAAGAGGGCAGGGCTCCTGCAGCTTTAACTGTTGTGATGAAGATGGAATTTCACCTGGTGCTGCAAGCATACAAGTGACACCCGCTGAAATTCCCTTTTCTATGCACCTGTTCAAGATACAGGAGCCCTGTCCTCCTTTCCATGCGGTCACCCTAGAAAATGATGTTACACCGGTCCTATCATGAAGTGGAGCGAGGCAGCTGCCTCAGGCAGCAAATGCTGCGGGGTAGCAAACAGTGTGGTTGGAAGACAGAGGGGTGTGTGACAGCCGACTTGTCCTGCATTTCTTCACCGCCAGTGTTGAAGTAAAGTAAAAGTAAACTGCCAGTCCAGTCATCTTCTATATGCAGAATGAGGTACAAGCAACAAGATGCCTTGCCCGACCCTGAGACAGGACATGGGAGATCTGTAATCGTGTCTCCCTAATTTATGTATTTATTCATTTATTTACATAAAAACAACTGGAAGGCACTGTTATGTTTTATTGAAACGGCAAACATTGATTGAATGCTCAGTCATGAAGGGCAATATTTGTATTCATTTATTTATTTGGCTTGCCTGGCCATGGGAGAGGGGGAAATGAGGAGACACTCTGGATGCTTACTCAATGGCCCCCTTAATTCGGTTTATTGTTTGAGACATTAGGGTGTGCCTGGGCACACCTGGCACACCCCTCGTGCACACCTATCCCTCCCCGCCCCCAAATCTAAACCTACCATCCCCATTTTAGTTCTGTAGGAGGAACGGGAAGAACAATTGAGGAAACTATATTTTTGGTTCCTGTTGCAGATTAAACACGTTTTGTAGAGAAACTATTTGGGGAAATGTTGTGTGGGGCAGGCAGGATTAAATGTCCTCTCTCCCAGTGTATCCACTTCAATAAAAATCGGTCCTCCCTCCCCTTCATGGCTGCTTTAAAGTGAGAAAATAAAATGTTGGGGGAGATTGGTCCTGTGGCAGAAAATCCAAATGTCTCCCTCTTCCTGCTTTCCTTGCCCAGCAGTGGAAATATTATAACATATTTAACAGCTGACAATTTTCCACCCTTTCACAGCACACAAGAGCTGCCCCCTGAGGCAGCCGCCTCATGACAGGAGCTGCTCCGGAGCACTGCTCACAAGCTACAGCCGTTGTTTGCTAGACACACTGGAAGATGTGTTTATGAGCAGAACAGGAGATAAAGATAATCGGGATTTTAAAAGCTCTTTCGTGTCATCGGAGCTAATCCTGAGGATTTAACAATGTATATAAGTCTTACATTGGTTGAATGGCGGCTAAAGCGTTATCTTGCAAAGCAGAATCTATTACCTCAGGACAGACAGTCCTCAATCAATTTGTTTGCTTCCCAAGGCATAACGCTCTGGAATTCAGATGTTCTCGGATCGGAGAGTCACTCCACATAATAGATCTACTTCAATCTAACAAAGAGACTCAAGATCTAACTTTGCTGTTGGTTGCAGCGTTGCTGAGAGGCCTATCAAGTTTTCCTCCCCGTTTTCCAATGACTTTTCAATTGACATTGTTTCAGCTTTCCCCAACCTGTTGCTCTCCAGATGTGTTGGATCGCAATTCCCATCATGCCCAGCCAGCATGGAAATTGCAGTCCAACACATCTGGAGGGCAACAGGTTGGGGAACGCTGCATTAGGTATAAACAACGTAATCCTCTGCTGGCATAGCTCCCTAAGAACTACCCTGAGCGATCCAAACAGAGGTCCATCAAGTTCAGCATCCTGGGCAACCAGATGCCTCTGAGAAGCTCAGAAGAAGGACATCTAGAAACCTCTCCCCACTTTGTTTGTCCTTATCATCTTGTATTCAGAGGTATACTTCCTCTACCCATGGAGGTTCCATTTAGCCAGCATGTTTTATAGCTGTTCCATGAAGAAGTATTAATAGTGTGCCCATCCTGAATCAATGGCCAGACAAATTCAATGCATGGTCCGAAGTTCTAGTAAGTTCTAGTAAGTAAGGCCCTTTTTTTTCTTTTCTTTCTATCTGCACGCTCCATTGTTTTATAAACCTTTTCTACAAGCTGAAATCGAATTGTGATATGCAATGGATCTCCTGAATCAAGAACACCCACATTTCAGACGTTCAGTGTCAAAATTTAAGCCGGAAACTTCTTGGGGCAGTTACTCTGCATACTGTCAGATGATAATAATAACAAAAATAATAAAAATGTTTGATTTTAATCAAATAAATTCCTGCAGGATACACTTGAACTTTCAACTACCATTATTTCAGAGCGGCTAGAAACAAAGGAAAGATGATAAAGCGTCGCAAACCCAGATAGTTTGCTTCAGAACCCTTAAATACCATTGCATTAGGGTTGCAGAGCAGACAGAGAGAAGGAAAGTGCAGAATGTAAGAGGCCGTGGTAAAGGAGCAGAGACAGGTGCCAGATCTACACCAAGCAGGATATAACACTTTGAAAGTGGTATGAAAGCAGTATATATAGGCAGGATCTACACGACTGCTTTATAGCAGTATTGAAGTGCACTGACAGCTGTTGGGGGCCCATTGACACATACCATATACCATGATGTCCTGCTTGGTGTGGCTTCCGCCTTTTATATACCGCTTTCATACTGCTATATCCTGCTTGGTGTAGATATTGCCAGGGAGGAAAATTACGCTAGGGCAAGAGTTTGAATGGGCTTGTTGAATGCCACCGATTGTAAGGATGTGCTCTCTTCTTGGGTGCAATTGCTTTCTGTGACCGCCTGCCCTTCGAGTCTGCATAGGGTGACCAGATAAAATCCAGGTCAGGGCTCATGTAACTTTAACAGTTGTAGAGAAAAGGGAATTTCAGCCAGTATCGTTTGTCTGCAATTAGTTCCTGGTGAAATTCCCTCTTCGTCACAATAGTTAAAGTTGCAGGTAAATCTATGATGGAGTTGGTCTGGGCAAAGGATCGTGAGTACACACCTTCATAGACACAATCACTTCCAGGGTCAGTGTGGTTCAGAGCCCCCTGCAAGCTGGTATCTTCCTTTCTCCTCCTCCTCCTCCTCCTCCGTGCCTTACCTCCACTCTCTGTGCTGGGTGTCCCAGCCAGAGCTCTTGGTGGAATCCCATCAGTGCTCCCATCTGCGGCTTGCAGCAATGCTGACATACTCCCAAAGATCCAAAGGCAGGTTGCCTTACTAAAGTCCCCTGTGCAAGAACAGTGGCTTCCTGCTCCACAGCTTCCAAAAGATCTGGCCGGAAAGGTCTGATGGGTCAGTTTTACCGTGCTGACGGCTGAGGACTAAGCCATAGAATGGCACAAAACCTGGGCGCTAGTCTTCCCGAAGAAAAGACCATCCAGGTTAGGGAATCTCTTCACACTGGCTATTTGGACAGCCCCTTTCTGGTTATAAAAATCCCCTCAGGGATCTCCTTCATGGAGCCAAGTTAGCCATTCTCTGAGGGCTCAGCTTTCCTCCACCAGGTCCACGTCAAGTTCTGGCTGCCGCTGAAGACATTCGCAACGTCTTTGGAGCTCTTTTGCTCCCAGAGTACAGCCTTTTCTTCTTCTTTTTAACTCTATCCCACCTCCTTTTCTCACAAGTTTATTTTCCTTTCCCAGGACTGAAGCGTTTGTTGGCTTGGCAGGGAGGAGACGTGTCTCTCTGTGTGTGTCAAATATCAGGGACAGCTGACTGCAGTCTAACCAGGTGCCAATCAGGCATGGTCTCTGCAGCAGGCTGGGGCCGTTGGATGTGGAGATGGATGAAAAGATGGCAGCTGGACTGCTCAGTGTGCGCTTTGGAGGAGACGCGAAATATGCACCATTTCGGCACCAGTTGTCTCCGTGTTTACATTTTCTGCTTGGAGTTTCATTCATCCTTGCGGCTTGCCCCTGACACCACTTAAAAGAAGAACGTAAGAACTGTCCTACTAGACCAGATGAAAGGTCCATTTGACTCAGGATTATGTTTCCAACAGTGATCAAGTCACGTGGCTTTGGAAGCTCACAAGCAGTGGAGGATGGTCTCTCTCTCTCACATACACACACACACCCCTCTGTGTTGTTTCTTCCCAGAGTCTCATACCCATAAATGCATTGCCTCTATACATGGGGATTCCACTTAGCTACCTTTTTTGAAAAATATATTGAAAATATTTTAATGCTGCTTGACAATGGGCTGCCTACATGCGAGGAAAGGCCCACAGTGACTGTGAATCTATGCCCTGTTGGTTAGACGAGGTAGGTGCAGGTTTATAGCCACTGTGGGGCTTCCCCGCAATGCTGCATTTTGAAAAAGTCAGGGATTTACCCCAACGTTTTCAAAGGAAGTGACATCAACACGGCTCTTTCATCGTGTACCGGCGCTCCGCCACCAATCGGAGAGCCTGTTGGAAGGCAACCAGCAATTGGTTGCCTTCCACCAGGAAGAGGGCAGAGGTGGCTCCGGGACCCGGATGTCAGGACTACTAGATGCCGCCTCAGGAGATGGGAAGCGCAGGGTTGAAGAGGGAGACGGTGCCAACCTGGCGCTGTGAGGACAGCCTCAAGGTCGCTTATAAATTAAAAAAAATGGACTATCAATAAAGCAGTCTGTTGCTCCAACGGCTGTTCTAAAAAGATTCTGAGGTGTCCATGTGGGGAAATTCCTTTCCCACCCCACCAATCCCTGGGGCTGTACCATCTCTTCTTGGACAGCTGGTCAGTCTGTGAGCTCCATCACACAAGCGTTTTATTACACGCTTGTTACTGGGCACTCAGGGATTTTTGTGGGTCCCTCGCATGACGTCATTTGCCTCCCATGCACTTCCTGCCCCTTCCAGCCTTCTTCGCGCCACAAAAAAACACCCCAGTAAGTCTGACTTATTTTCAAAGATGGAAGTTGCCGCTATCTCCTGCTGTGTGTGGGAGAAGCAGCCCTAAGGTCAGTGGGTGGCGAATCCACTCCAGGACTTGGATAGTTCCTTTAGAGTACTAACTGGTTCTGAAAGAAACCTGGAGCAGAATCACCTCCCCACTGACATCAGAGCCACCAGCCTCCACTGCTTTCCACCATCTTTAACAAATGGTTTACTATCTATGGGCTTATTTCTAGATGATGCATGGAGAGCACTAAAAGCACTGTTTTCCCCATTGCAATTGTTACCAAGCTGATACCATGAACTCGGCCTGACATCGCTGTAGTCGCATGGCCATTTGGCTGCCCCTCCTCTCTGTGCCTTCGATGGTAACAACACCGAGAGAGGGGGCTGTATTCGTCTGAAGCAGCAAAAACAGCAAAGAGGCTTGTGGCAGATGTATTAAGGCAGAAGCTTTCATAGATCAATGGCTTTTCTACACGAGGCATTTATCGAGCGTTCGTCATTCCTTACTCATGGCTATTTATGGGTTCTTTAGATCACGATGTGACCCCCCCCATCTTCGCTTCTGTGTCTAACCAACACTTTGCAGAGTTTTTTTGTAGACAATGCAGCATTTCATTGTGAAAGTGAAAGAAAGCACCATTTCCTCTTGTGTATTTGTGCTATTTTGCTATGCCACAGTGCCACCTACAGGTTATGTAGAGGTAGAGGAATCAATAGTTTAATTCAGTTGGAGGTCGTTTCTTAACTGCCCGATGGCAGTGGAGGCTGGTGGTTCTGAGGTCAGTAGGGTGATGAATCCGCTCCTGGTTTCAGTCAGGACTTTAAAGGAGCTATCCAAGGTGTGAAGATGGCTCCTTTAGAGATCTGACTGATCCTGACTGGAATTTGGAGCCTCCACTGCCCAGCAGAGCTTCCATTTTTGCTGAAACAGAGAAATGCAGGGGGACATAAGAAGAGCCCTGCTGGATCAGACCAAGGGTCTATCTAGTCCAGCATTCTGTTCACACAGTGGTCAACCAGCTGCCTGTAGAAAACCCACAGGCAGGACATAAATGTGACAGCACCCTCCCACCCATGTTCCCCAGCAGCTGGTGTACATAGGCATACTGCCTCTGCTGCTAGAGGTAGCACATAGCCATCAGGCCTAGTAGCCACTGATAGCCTTCTCCTCCTCCAGGGATTTATCCAACCCCCTTTTAAAGCCATCCTAATTGGTGGCCATCCTCACATCTTGTGGTAGCGAATTCCATCGTTTAACTATACGATTTCAATTTTTGACCTTAAGGTGCCTTTGGGTTTACTTTGCAAAAGGCAGGGTAAAAACAATGCTCTATGTATGTATGTATGTATGTATATATATATATATATATATATATGTTACAAAACACATCAGTGTCCTATTTTGAATATATTGAATTCAGCGTTTATATTTATCATGCAAGTATTGGGTATTCCTCCCTTTGCGTTTCTTTCGCTGCTTCCATCTTGGACAGGTAAGGCCAGCACCTTAGATTGCTTACTCTGGGACAGAAACGAAAGATCTTGCTGTGATGTCGTTGCTGGATCATCTCCATCTGATCGTTGTCTTCTGCTCTGGACTTTGCCTTCTCCAACCTCCTATATTCTGTGCCGTTTTCACAGAATTCCTAGTTCCTTCAAGACAAGCTGTCCCACTCACTCTTGATGGCCTCAGAAGCTTCTGGTCATAGGAACATCCTTCCCCCATCACCCAGCAGCTGTGTTAAGGCAGAGTTAGACAGGCTGGAATTTGTAGACAGCTGTGACAGCTGAGAGGCCACAACCTGCTGGGAAACATTTCGCCCCTTGGCAAAAATGGCTCCAGCTCTCTAAAGTTCACGGGAGGGATGATTCCCCCATCTCCAGCCTTCACAAAGGCAAGATTCAAAGGAACCTCTGCATGCATTGCTGGTGCCTGTGTCTGTCGGTGTGTCCATACATCATGACGACCTTTTCCTGATTTTATACTCACAACAGCCCTGTGAGGTAGGTTGGACTGAGAGACGGTGTCTGCACTGGATCACCAGCACAGCGGACAAAGTATTGGTCTTGGATCAGGAAGTCTTAGGTGTAAATGACAGTTCAGCTACAAGGCAGCACACTGAGCAGGGTGTCCACATGTCCTCTTTTTACAGAGGACCATCCTCTGTTTGAAGTCATCCTCTAGTTGATTGGTTGTCCAGCCCAAATCCAGTTTAAAGATCAAAAACTATTTATTTTTATTACATTCATATCCTGCCTTTTTTTCCTCTAGCAAAGAACCCAAGGCAGCTGACATGATCCTCCTCCTCTCCATGTCATCCTCACAACAATTCTGCGTGGTAGGTTAGGTTGAGAGTCAGTGACTGGCCCAAAGTCATCCAACTAACTTCATGGCAGAGCAAGATTTAGAGCCCAGCTTTCCCTGGTCAAAATCCAGCTCGTGATCCCCTACCCCAGAGGTGGGGAACCCACAGGCTGCATGTCGGTTGTATTATGTCACATAATTCACATTTGTTTTCTTTCCACCACCAACGCCATTTCATGCTTTACAACTTCTTCTACGTTCTTGATGTGTTTCAGGAAAAAAGAAGAAAAAGAAACAAACGAAAAACCATTTGTCTACCCTGGTTAAAAAAAAGAAAGAAATGTCCGGTTTCACATTTTGATTTCACTTAAATCATAGCACCATCATAACGACAACAATAAAATGGAGTTTTGCTTTTGCGGTGCTGATGCTAAACATCTATACTTGAGGAAAAGCCCCATGCTGTGGAAAGAGATATTTTAGGTAATAAAATGACCATCTGCATCATGTACACACCCAGCCAACCACCCTGAGTATAATTCCATCACCTGTCACTTTCTGGGAGGTCATTTGCCCCCTCCTCTTTGTGCTGTTGGGCCCTGGGCATCATGTGTATATGCCGCCCCCCCTCCCTGGGCATTTCCCATTCATCGGCAGATGGGTGCCTGCAGCAACCCAGCCATCACTATTGCTTCAAGGAGAATGAGAGAGGAATACTGATAGGCAGAGGAGACGTCAGAGGCCCAGTCATGGAGTACAATGGCTAGAGTGGCATAGACACTCTAGCTGTCGCACTCTATGGTCAGGCCTCTGAGCTCATGGGTGTGCTTGCCTGCCTGCAAGTCTCTGTCATGTTCTTGCAGCAACTTGCTTGTTTGGGTTGGAGGCATCCCACAAGACAGTGAGTTGGGTTCACACAATACACTAACCCACTCTCAGTAGTTGAGTCTGGGTTGTTGAACCGTGGGTTGTTATGGGTTATTGTGTTGTCTGAACCCAGCACGTTTTCTACAGGGTGGCTTTTTAACCATGCAGTGTGGCTTATTTTTCTTGAATGTGTCACCTTGAGAACCCATGGCTTGTTGTCAGGTTGTTCAGGATGGTTAACAAGCCACATTGCAGCGTTCAGACAACATGAAACCCACCCTGAACTTGGCAACAGGGGAGTGGGGAGGAAGTAAAAGCAGGCTGGGAGAGAGAGAGAATCCACAGAGAGAGAGAGAGGCCCTTTTCACAGCAGGCATTTCGGCTGGGTTGGCTCCTGGCTGGTCCCTGTGATTCCAAATGACGTACAAGGATTTCCGGGGGCAGGGGGCATGGGATTAGGGTGACCAGATTTTGGAACCCAAAATTCCGGTCCCCCCCCGCCATCCAAAACAACCCCCCTACCAAGCCACCCACCCCCAAAAACATCAGTCCAGACCTACCGGGTTCTCTTCTGCTGCCTCCGTCGCCGCCGCCACCACCGCCGCCGGCTCATAAGGCCAGCGGCCACGCGGAAGAGGCAGGGGAGGGCCGGATCCGGAAGTGACGTAATCGACCCTCCCCCGCCTCTTCCGCGTGGCCGCTGGCCTTACGAGCCGGCGGGGGACCCGGCAGCGGAGGCGGCGGCGGACCGGGCCGCCCCAGCAGGTAAGTGCCCCGCGCCCCGCACCCCGCGCCTCGCGCTCCTTACCCGCAGGGGCGTCCGCTTCCCTCCGGTGCTCGAATCTACTGAGAAACAGGCTTTGTGGCCTGTCTCTCAGTATCGTGCCAGGTGATGATGTAATCACCCAGCATGCTACTGAGGGACAGGCCGCGAAGCCTGTTTCTCAGTAGATTCGAGCACCGGAGGGAAGCGGACGCCCCTGCGGGTAAGGAGCGTGAGGCGCAAGGGAGGGCACTTACCTGCTGGGGCGGCCACTTCCCGGGCTCCGCCGCCGCCACCGCCGCCGGGTCTACCGTCACTCCTTGCTTGCTGCCACCGCCGCGTGACCCCCCGCCACCCCGGTTTGCCCCCCACCCCCCGGTTGGGCCGGTTCGCCCCTGGATTCCCGGTTAGGACCGGGAAATCCCGAGCCACCTGGTCAGCCTACATGGGATTTTTTCAGGAAAACACAAACCAGAAAAATCCCAATTCTTCTGTGGTCCTGGGAAGTTCTTATATTAAGTGTTTCTTAAAGCAGGGATGGGGAATCTCATAGAATCATAGAATGGGAGCATTGGAAGGGGCCTATAAGGCCATCGGGTCCGACCCCCTGCCCAATGCAGGAGTTCACGTCAAAGCATCCCTGACAGATGGTTGTCCAGCTGCCTCTTGAAGGCCTCTAGTGTGGGAGAGCCCACAATCTCCCTAGGTCATTGGTTTCATTGTCGTCCATCAGCCCATGGGCCTTATAATGCCTGCAGAGTTTTCCCATCTGGCCTGGCAATTACTTTCCCTGCTGCCCTGCAGGAAAATGCTCTTATCTGCAATCAGCAGAAGATTGGAGATAAGAGCTTTTCCCTGCAGAGGCTTGCCTTGCTTTTGAGTAGACATGCTGCCCAGCAGATTTCTGAGTAGACATGCTTCATACTATAAACTGGTGCAATGGAATCTGGGGAGGGTGTTAGCCCTGCCCACCACTGCAATACAGCCCCCAAGAGCTCCTCCAAAATGGAAGCTGGTGGAAAAGGCTCCCCTTTCCTATCTTTTAGACCTCCATCACACTTAATCCCCCCACCTGGTTTGCCTTCGCGTTTTTTTTAACTCTGAGGCAAAAGCGCGTCAAGCTTATGATCCCTTTCACTTGAGTAGCTGCTCTTTCGCTCCTTCGCTCCTTTGCTCTTCCACTCCACTCCTATTAGCATGGCGGTTGTGAATGACATGCTTTCCTGAGGACCCAGAAAGCACGCTTTCCCCTCCTCCACTGTAATTGGGGCCTTCAGGGCCCCGATTGGAGAGGGGGGAGGGGAAAACGTGAGATTCCTGCCCCCCTCCCCCGTTCCAGTAGGGGCCTCCGGCAAGCGCATAATTCCCTGCTGCCACACTAATGGCGGCATTAAGGGGGAAAGTGTGTAATTCCAGGACACTATAGAACATTACAGACCCCCCCCCCCCCGGACACCCAGGAGAGAACAAAGACCAGGACAAATCCGGGGAAATCCTGGAAATTGGTCACTCTAGGAAGGGCTGCGAAGGGCTCTGTGTCTTGCTGCCCCTCTGCCCTCTTCCCTCCTTTCATGCCCCTCTCCTCCTTTGGTCGTGAAACTCAAAGCATGACAATCATTTTAATGGAAGTCTATTTGGAGCCAGACTGGGCTCCCTGCCACCTTGACCTTCTGGACAGGCTAAATTTGTTCTTCTGCAAACAAGTCACTTTATTTATAGCTGCGATGACAGGTCTTCAGGGCAGCGAGGGCCTTTTGTCCAGTGGCAACAGGCTCCCAATCCCGCCCCAGAAAACGGGATGTACTGATTGGGCCCCAGGGTAATGAACTGCGATGGACAGTAATCCCAGCTAAGGAGACCGGGATTAACTGGCTGTCGTTACTGGGAGACCCTCGTAACTCAAGCCAGCCGCCGGCCTGATTTATGAGGGGAATTGGAATAGCTGAATCCTCAGCGCCGCTTGGCGCAGCAGGGGACCACAGCCTCAGCATAAATAAACCCCTAAAGGTTATTCAACCCTGCTCGGCCACACGGTGCCTTGGTATTGTCCCGCCGCAGGCCGTAAATATACCAGCCACTGTCGTGTTACACCTTCTTGGCATACCTGGGCACCACATCCCCCACGCGCCTGACTGGGATGTCCTCCCGAAGAAGGTGACCAGCTGGAACGACAGGGCACCTGGCCCAGATTCCACTTCGCCTCCAAGCCAGGCAACAGTAGGGTGACCCTATGGAAAGGAGGACAGGGCTCTTGTATCTTTAACAGTTGCAGAGAAAAGGGAATTTCAACAGGTGTCATTTGTATTTTTATACATGCAGCACCTGGTGAAATCCCCTCTTCATCACCAGAGTTAAAGCTGCAGGAGCCCTGCCTTCTTGACTAGGGTCGTTATCACACGGGCGGTTTTAAGCACACCCATCTCAAATTTGCTCCACGTCTTCAGCGTTGGGCTCGCATGACGTGGTCTCAGTCCTGCCGCTCTCTCGCCCTGAGGCTGCAGTTTTTAGTTTCTGTTTCGATTTATCCCTCAACGAGCAAAGTCCCTTTAAGACAAAGTTCAATAGGCCAAGCAGCTATACCGACCACGTGTGATTCAAAACGCCAGACCCGAATATGAAAGGGAGGGGGAAGCCGCAGAAGCAATCCGGGGGGGAAATAGCAGGTGTGATAAAGCTCTAGATACAAAAGAGGGCAGGACTCCTGCAGCTTTAACTGTGGTGATGAAGAGGGAATTTCACCAGGTGCTGCATGTATAAAAATGATGCCTGCTGTATGCACTGTTAAAGATGCAGGAGCCCTGCCCTCCTTTCCATAGGGTCACGCTAGACAAAAGGCTTCTCAGGACGGGGGTCTGGGACCTTTTGGAAAAGGGGGGGCAGGCGTTGGACGCGTGTTTCAGAAGCAGGCACTCCGATTCCACGTCAGAGCAAAACTGAGAAGCTAGTGGGTTAAAAACCCAAGCCAAACACAAGTCCAGCCTGGGTAAATACTGAGCTTCTGTCCAAATAGGCCACCCCACGAGGAGGCAAGTCATAACGTTCATATTTTATTTAATGACAAATGGACACAATTTGCGTATCTTTTTCCTGAATGCTTCATTTACAAATGTGAAAAACATGAACCGGTTTAACAGTTGAATTGGGGCTTCTTGTTGAATTGTCCCTGAGTTACAATTCTTTTTCATTTTTGTCATTGCATTTTGAAACTCCTAGAAAGGTTCGTCTGGCGTCGCCAGGGGAAGAACTTTTTATTTCCCCAGCATTTTAGCGTTCTAGTCTTTTAGTAGTTTGAAATCTGCATTTTAAATCTCTGCATTGCTGCTAGGTTTTATTCTGATTGTACTTTTATATTGTAGTTTTAAGCTTTTGTGTTTTATATTGTTAACCTTGCAGTTTTAATTTTTGTGAACCACCCAGAGAGCTTCAGCCATTCAGCGGTATAGAAAAGTAATAAATAAAAATTAATAAAAAATAAAAATCATCCGGAGTTTTGCAGTGCGTTGTCATCAGTACGCTGATGACACGCAACTCTACTTCTTTTCATCTTCATCAGGTGAGGCTGTGGATGTGTTGAACCAGTGCTTGGCTGCGACAATGGACTAGATGAGGGCTAACAAACTGAAACTCAATCCAGACAAGACTGAGACGCTGTTAGTGGGTGGTTCTGCTGACCGGATGGAGGGTGTTCAACCTGTTCTGGATGGGGTTGCACTCCCTCTGAAGAAGCGGGTTCGTAGCTTGGGGGTTCTCCTAGAACCATCTCTGTCACTTGAGGCACAGGTAGCCTTGGTGGCACGGAGTGCCTTCTACCAACTTCAATTGGTGGCCCAGCTACTCCCCTATCTGGACAGGGATAACCTGGCTTCAGTTGTCTGTGCTCTGGTAACCTCCAAGTTAGATTACTGCAATGCACTCTACGTGGGGCTGCCTTGGAAGACAGTTCGGAAACTGCAGCTTGTGCAAAATGCAGCGGCCAGATTGATAACTGGGACCAGAAGGTTCGAGCATATAAGACCTACTCTGGCCCGCTTGCATTGACTGTTTCCGAGCCTGATTCAAGGTGGTTTTAACCTATAAAACCTTACATGGCTTGGGACCACAATACCTGACGGAATGCCTCTCCTGACATGAACCTCCCCGAACACTACATTCAACATCTAAGGCCCTCCTCTGAGTGCCTACTCTGAGGGAAGCTCAGAGGATGGCAACAAGGGAGAGGGCCTTCTCTGTGGTGGCCCCCCAGTTGTGGAACAATCTCCCCAACAAGGCCCGCCTGGCACCAACATTGTTATCTTTTCGGCGCCAGGTCAAGACTTTCCTCTTGTCTCAGGCATTTAGCATTATCTGATGAGCCTGGGCCTGTTTTGTTTTTCAGGCTTATAGCTTTTTAAGTTATCATCATGGTTTGAAATGTATGTGTATATTGTATGTTTTTTGCAGTCTTAATTTTTGTATGTTGTTTTGAAATGTTTTGATCTTATGTAAACCACCCAGAGAGCTTCAGCTATGGGGCAGTATACAAATGCAATAAATTAATCATTGTCATCATCATCTCACAGCCATGAGGACCAGAAACCAGCCTGGTGGTTCCCCCCCCCTTTTTCTTTAAAGGTGGAGTTCATAGCAGCTTAACTAGAGCCTGGCAAGCCATGCAGAGGGGCTTCAGGTGCCAGATGTAATCTATGGGTCCTGTGTAATTAAGGTCAAATGCCACTGGTATTTCCCACTGGGAGCCATGACAGCTATTGACACTAGTGTAAATCCACAGCAACGCCATTAGAATAGGTAGAATGACTCCCAATTTAACTGGACACATGGCGTGCCCCTGAGCTCTCTATCTTCTGCATCCATCTTCCTCTGAACCTGGAGTCGGTCTCTCGACTTCTTATGAAGTGTCACATTGCAGGGTATAAAGGCAAGATTATGGAGATGACATGGAGGGATTATATAGCAGTGGGTGGACAACAGGATGCAAGTGTCCGTAGCCATGATAACTCACATCTAGGGTGACCAGATATCAGGAAAAACCAGGACATGTCAGGATTTTTGGCAACAAATCCATGAAGGGGGGGAAATTATGAAATTTGAAGAAAAATCCGGATTTTCCCCATCCTCCCCCCACCCAAAGGGCAGTTCTACTTCATAGTCAATGGGAATTAACAACAATGCTTACAGCTCCGTCTTTTTTAAAGATAAAGAAGTGAAACTTACAACCATGATAGCCCTTAGGTAGGGCTTTAGCCACGCCAAATTTGAAGCAGATTCGTTCATCTGTTGATTTTTAGGACTTTGTTTTTTAAGTTTGAGGTTTTGATTTTTAAAAACTCTCATTTTTATAGATAAGGAGAGGAAACATGGCATCATGATATCTCTTCAGTAGAACAGAATCCTCTTGTGTGCTGTAAAATCAGACATGTGACCATGGCTATGTTCAAGTGGGCACACCCCCTTGGTGCTGGACACACCCCCTGGAGGGCAGACACATTGTCCTCCTATTTGGTTTCCAAAATGTGGTCACCCTACTCTAGAGCAGCTCCACTGGGAGAGATCAGGTCCACATGACTTCCTGCTCAGCACCAGAAAGTTTGCAGGACATTTCCTGGATTGAAATGTTATGGATTTATTGGTGACCATATGAAAAGGAGGACAGGCCGCCCGTGTCTTTAACAGTTGTACTGAAAAGGGAATTTCAGCAGGTGTCCTTTGTATTAGGGTGACCAGATAAAATCCAGGTCAGGGCTCATATAACTTTAACAGTTGTAGAGAAAAGGGAATTTCAGCCAGTGTCATTTGTATGCAATTAGTTCCTGGTGAAATTCCCTCTTCATCACCACAGTTAAAGGTGCATGCACTATACTAGAGTGACCATGTACAAAAGAAGGCAGGGCCCCTGCAACTTTAACAGTTGTGATGAAGAGGGAATTTCACCAGGAACTAATTGCATACAAATGACACTGGCTGAAATTCCCTTTTCTCTACAACTGTTAAAGTTATATGAGCCCTGACCTGGATTTTATCTGGTCACCCTACTTTGTATGCATGCAGCACCTGGTGAAATTCCCTCCATCACAACAGTTAAAGCTGCCCTCTTGATCAGATCCAAAAGAGGGCAGGGCTCCCGCAGCTTGAACTGTTGCGATGAAGAGGGAATTTCACCAGGTGCTGCATGCCTACAAAGGACACCTGCTGGAATTCCCTTTTCTAAACAACTGTTAAAGATACAGGAGCCCTGCCCTTCATCTCATATGGTCACCTAGGCCTTTGCTGAGCGCTCTCGGAGAAGACACCTTCTGTGGGCCTCCTCCCTGGGCGAGTCGATTTTTTCATCGCAATTGTCACCAGTTCCTTTAGCCTTTTTCTGTCTCATCGCTTGGCAGGCAGAGAGCCAGGGAGCAAGTAGGCCATGGCATCTGCTGCTCCCCACTATCCCTACCTTGGTCTGGGCCAGAGCGAGAGGCAGGTGGACAAGCTGGTTCCAATGCTGAAGAGGAGGAGCGAGAAGAGGCAGACCTGGTCATTGGGTTTTTGCTGGGGCGTGGACCCTCGGCAGGTGTCTGACCAGGCCTACCCTTGACACCAGCCCTATATACAGGTTATGGGGACTGTTCTGCTGGCTTATCCACCCCCAGGCACAATGAGAGTACAGAATTGCTCTGTGGTTCTTCCATATACCCCCCCCCCCCAAAACGACCTCGTTAGGTGAACCAGTATTCTAACCAACATAAACGCATGCATTCTTGTAATGATCCCATCCCTCCCTCTCTTGAAACCCGGGCAAAACAACAGCAGCCGCAAGAAAAACCCAAAACTTGCAGTAGGACAATGCCTTTATGAGGTCCAGCCGAAATGTCCCCAAATAGCGAGGGAGCTTTCCATAGGCAAACTTTGGGGTTACATCAAACCACCTCCCTCACCCCTTCCCCGCCCCTTTGCTTAACGCCCAGCCTGATGAAGACTTCTAGAGAAATCAAAACCCGCTTACTGCTTTGTGACATTTTGGTTGGTCCCCATAAAGGTATCCTGATGGTGGATCTCTTATTACCGGACGTTCCGTTCAGGCTTCTAGTATTTATATGTGGCCTGGACAAGTCAAAGGTCCCATACAGTCTGCGGGCCAAAGTTGCTCATGCCATCCCGTCCTGTGCCACAAGAGGACGCAGGTACTTGCCCTTTCTGCCACTGCAGGGCCTGCAGAATTCTGAACAGTGGAATTTCACTCCTGCCCATCCTATAAATCAGTGAAGTTGACACAGTCTTCGCAACATCTGCCCACAAAAGGGACCAGCCTGCAAAACTTTTTACTAGCCCGTTATGTCCGCACGTTCTGATCGTAGGTATTTGCAGCCTAAAAGGAACTGAAGAAACAACTGTGGTTACGTGTTTCTGTCTGGTTGTTTGCAGGAAATCCCACCACACCCCAGGTGAGTGGCTGTTAAATATTTCCTAGTACCCAGGGCCATGCGGGGGGGGGGGGCAGTTGGCCTGGGGTCCACGATTTTGAGGGGGGCACTCCGACGAGGATGTCCCCCTCTGGCTTACACTACTGCTCCCATAGCGTAAGTGGCCCATCAAGAAGCGAGGAGCCTGCCTTGCGGAAACAGCACAGAAGCCATCCGTCGTGAATACCACGGTCAGACTACAAGCTCCAGAGGGCCATATGCCGCATGCGGGGTGGGGATATAGGTGCCTTGAGGTGTTGAAGAACAGGTTTAATATGAAGGTGTTACGTAGAACGGACAGGTTGGTGGGCATGCCCCCTTGGGGTGGCCATGTTGCCCTCCTTTTTTGAAATGGGGGGCACACGCTTCTCACCTGGCCTGGGCATATTACCAGCTCTACACGGCCCTGAGTTCTCTGTCACGCTTTCCAAATCTACCTAGTAATTCTTCATACAGGAAAAATGGTTCAAACTCGTCTTCAGGGGGTCCAATCCAGCCCAAGTGTCTCCTTCTCTGGCTTCTCCTTCCACCTCCTTTGAACACCCTGTTTATTTCTCTAAGGCTTCAAATAACAGGCTGTCCGCACTGTCACCTCAGGGGCAGCTTTATCACCACTATCACCTCCTTCTCTCTCGCAAAGGTGTTAACAGAATTGGCCTAATCTCCCATTCTTGGGGGCAGGGGGGAAACCCTCGCACCGGGGTAATTCACGGTTCCATCGAGTTCCTCTGTTAGCTTTCGTCTCCCAGACACCTTGAAATGTCTCTTTTAGCTCTGCGGAATGCTAACTAGCAGGGGGGCAGGTAGAAGGCAGGATTAATGGTACCTTGTTAAAAGGAAGGCAGACCAGAGAGAATGTTGGCCGAGCGGTCTTCAGAAGATAGGATTTGGAAGGCTGCAATGCTGAACACACTTATTAGTGAGAAAGGGCGCTTCACACCCTGGCCAATTACATACATTTACTCAAGGAGGAGGGCAGCCATCACCAACCTGATCCCTTACGGTTGTGCTGGACAGCATGAACAGCGTGCGTTGCGATTTCATACGGAAGGTCTCCCTCTCATTTTGCGCTGAAGGACATGTCAAACGCTCATCTCGGGTGCCGTTTCTGAAGAGCCTGTGTGGGCGACCTGTTCTGACGGATCGAATGATCATTTACAACCTGTCAGGGGAATGTCTCCCAAAGAGTTCCTGTAAAATGTGCCTTTGAACTGGCCCCCGAGGCCTTGACAGGAGCTGCTCATTCGTTTGCCCTCCCTAACTCAGGGATAGGAAACTTGTTGTCCTCCGAGTGTTGTTCTATTCCAACAGCCCCGTGCTGGCTGGGGCTGATGGAAGTTGGCATCCCAAAAACATCTGGAGGGCCACAGTTTCCCTGTGTCTGTCCTAACTGAACCAGTGGTTGCAGTGAGTTTAGAGTCTTAAGGTGACCCTATGGGAAGGAGGACAGGGCTCCTGTATCTTGAACAGTTGTATTGAAAGGGGAATTTCAGCAGGCGTCATTTGGATGCATACAGCCCCTGGTGAAGTTCCCTCTTCATCACAACAGTTAAGGATGCAGGCTCTATACTAGAGTGGACAGATGCAAAAGAGGGCAGGGATCTTGCAGCTTTAACTGTTGTGATGAAGAGGGAATTTCACCAGGGTCTGCATGCATACAAATGGCTGAAATTCCCCTTTCAGTACAACTGTTAAAGATACAGGAGCCCTGTCTGCCTTTCTGTATGGTCACCCTAGTTAGAGGTCAAGCCAAGTGGATGTAGTAGTGTCTCAAGGGTGCCTCTTCCCCTTCCGTGGCGTATTTGAGCACTTCTGGACTGAGCACAGAGTTCTGATCTCCTTGAAGCAGCCCAAGAGAAGCTGTTCGTGCCTCCCTCTCCTTTTAAGGGCAGATGTGACTGCAGGGCAGATGTGACTTCACAGTCAGTCACGTAATAATGGGAAGCGGTTGGCAGAGCAGCAAGCAGCAGCCAACAGGGCTGAGTAAAGGCAGGAGAGCTGGAAAAAGCCCAGGCCTTAAAAACCAAGGAGCGACTTAGGATGTTATGCTGTGTAGGGAGGAGGTGAGGCATGGACCACCCCTGGTTTAAGATGTACTACCCCTTTAAGAGCCGTGTGCCTCCAAAGGTAGGTATGGGAGTGGTGGGGAGGGGAAAGCAGCCCATCCTTAGGGTGACCCTATGGAAAGGAGGACAGGGCTCCTGTATCTTTAACAGCTGAATAGAAAAGGGAATTCCAGCAGGTGTCATTTGTAGGCATGCAGCACCTGGTGAAATTCCCTCTTCATCACTACAGTTAACGCTGCAGGAACTATATTAGAGTAACCAGATACAAAATTAGGGTGACCATATGAAAAGGAAGGCAGGGCTCCTGTGTCTTTAACAGTTGTATTAAAAAGGGAATTTCAGCAGGTGTCATTCGTATACATGCAGCACCTGGTGAAATTCCGTCCTCATCGCAACAGTTAAAGCTGCCCTCTTGACCAGATCCAAAAGAAGACAGGGCTCCTGTAGCTTGAACTGTTGTGATGAAGAGGGATCACCCTACAAATGAGGGCAGGGCTGCATGCATACAAATGACACCTGCTGAAATTCCCATTTCTATACAACTGTTAAAGATACAGGAGTCCTGTCCTCCTTTCAATACGGTCACCCTATATCCTGGCTGGCAGTTCTGGCATGTCCGAACTAAGGCTGTCAATACCCTTTTTGGGTCCTGGCTGCCATGATTTTAGCAGCAGCTTGATACACAGAAACGAAGCTCCTGCCAAGCTTTTCCTGGCAGAGATGGGGAAAATCTTCAGCTGCTTATTATTTATTTTGTAAATTTATTTAAAGCAGTTGTACCCCGCATTTCATCCCCAAAGGCTCCCAAGGTGGCTTACGGGGGCGATTAAAATACAAATTCAGCATAAACCCACCGTCTAACCATGTGAGAGAAAGCATAAAACCCATGGATTTGGAAACAATATTAGGCCCCCTCTACAAGGATTCGCTTTTGCGCCCGGTTAGGCGATTATGCGCATAATCGCTGAAGCGCATTTACACCTAATACCTCTGCACGAGAGGCGGTGAGAGGCGGCAAAGCGCATTAACGGATGACCAAAATGCGCTTTACAAGTAGTTAATGCGCATAAGCGCTTGTTCACATAGTCAAAATGCGCTTTAACTGCCAGAGCAAAATAAAACTCGCGATTTAACGCGCATTCGATAATGCGCATAATCGGAGAGATAACGCGCCTCTACGCCCGATTTGCGCTCCGTTCTTGTAGAGGTAAATTTTTTAAAGCGCCTTGAAAGAGCTTTAAATCTCTCTTGTAGAAGCAGCCCTGAACTCAGATCAAGGGCCTAGTGGCAACCCTAATTCACCACTACAAACAAGAGATCCAAACCCAGTCTTTTTAGAGCTATCCTACCAAATTTTAATCAAAGTGCGGTTCTCTGTTTGCTCAGTTTCCCGCGTGCAGAAAACACCATGTAAAGTCATGCCACTCTTTTGAGTTCACACTTGACGCCCCAGGGCATAACTAGCTCCAGATTCAAGAGTGCAACCTAGGAAGCTCCTTATACCAGTTCAAACTAGTTGTCCATCTAACCTGGTATCATCTACTGGTTACGGCTGTTCAGAGTCTCAGGTGGAGGTCTTTGCCGTCCCTTGCTACCTGATCCTTTTAACTGGAGAGGTGGGGACAGGTGCTCTGCCACTTGAGCTATGGTCTTTCTATGTCATTTGGTAGGTTTTCCCTGACACCAGCCCCTGCCTCCTGGTGGGAATTTACTGAAACGGTTTGTGTGAAGACCCCTGTTATTTCAGGAACACAGACAAAGGCAAGGGTTTAATTGGAACCAGTGTACACCATTGGAACTGCTTTTAATGGCATGGCTGGGTCCAGGAACTGCAAAGTAATAACCTCTAGCTATATATGTCTCACCACTAAGCAATCGTAACCTGTCTCCACATGTTGAGATTTGGGAGTAGAGCTTCAGGGGGTCTTTCAGTAGGACTCAGGCTTGTGACCACGCACTTCTCACTTACTAAAAGCATCAGAAGAGCCCTGATGGATCAGACCAAAGGTGTATCATGTCCAGAGTTCTTTTCCCAGAGTGGCCAACCAGATGCTGAGGGGAGGCTCACAAGCAGGATACAAGTGTAACAGCAGCCTCCGGCTCAGTCTTACACCATTACACCAGTCTTAACATCACTTCACTGGCTGCCAATTAGTTTCCGGACAAAGTATAAAGTGTTGGTCATTACCTTTAAAGCCCTACATGGTTTGGGACCAGGTTACCTGCGGGATCGCCTTCTCCCATACAATCCGCCCTGCACGCTCAGGTCCTCTGGGAAGAATTTACTTCGATCAGCCAGAACTAGGCTGATGAGTGTTACCCAGAGGACCTTCTCTTCTGCCGCTCCCAGACTGTGGAATGGCCTGCTGGGAGAGATTCGACAACTTAGTAGTCTTCTTGAATTTAAGAGAGGCGTGAAGTCTGATCTCTTCCGGCAGGCCTACCTAGTTGAATTTTAAAATGTTTTAATAATGTATTAGTTTTATTTGTTTTTAATGTTTTATCTAATTTATGGTCTTTGTATTTATATTTATTGTTGTTCCCCGCCTGTATCCAGAGGGAGAGGCAGGTTAGAAATAAATAAATATATTATTATTATTATTATTATTATTATTCCTCAGCAACTGGTATACAGAGGCTTACTGCCTCTGACCATGGAGGTAACTTATTGCCATCACGATTAGTAGCCATTGATAGCCAGATCCTCACGTCGAATCCCCCTTTAAATTCATCCAAGTTGGTGGTCAATACTATACCTTGTGATAGTGAGTCTGTCCATTCAGCTTCATTGGATGATTCTAGTATTATGAGAGGAGAAAAACTATCCCTATCCACTCTCTCCACAACATGCGTAATTTTGTAAACCTGTATTTAGTTCCCCCCCACCCCTACTTGCCTTTTGTCTGAATCATAAAGCCGCAAATGTTGTAACCTTTCCTCAAAGGGGAGTTGCTCAGCCCCCAGATCATTTTGCTTGCCTTTTTCTTTAAACCCCCCCCACCACCACCACTTTACAAAATGCAGTGACCAGAACTGTGCGTAATATTCCAAGTATGATCGCACCACAGATTTGTGCAAAGGCATTACGATATTGGCAGTTTTATTTTGATTCCTTTTCTAATGTTCTCCAACATGGAATTTGCCGTTTTCACATCTGCTGCACACAGGGTCAATGTCGTCTTCAAGGTATCTACCATGATCCCAAGTTCCTTTTCGGTCACTCATTGCATAGGCCCCCTCCATAAGGATGCGCTTTTGCGCCCGGTTCGGGGATTATGCGCATTATCGCGGAGGCGCATTTACGCCTAATCCCTCTGCACGGGAGGCGGCGAGAGGCGGCGAAGCGCATTAATTGATGTCCAAAAAGCACTTTAGAAGACGTTAATGCGCATAATCGCTTGTTCACACGGCGAAAATGCGCTTTAACGGCCGGAGAAAAATAAAAGTCGCTATTTAACGCGCATTCGAAAATGCGCATTATCGGGGAGATAACGCGCCTGTATGCCCGTTTTGCACTCCGCTGGTGTGGAGGTAAAATTTATAATGAGCCTTCAAGGCTCATTAAACGTCTCGTGTGGAGGAGGCCATTGACAAGTTGTCCCTCAAGCAGATCCATAAAAAGGCCAGGGAATATAATGCAGACTGCAAGAGTCACTGTTTTGCTTTCTGCCATCGAGAAATCACAACCAGTCTGGTTGCCCACAAAGGGCGCATGCTAGAGACATCCTACCTCAATCTCACAGTTTTCCTTTTATTTATTTATTTATTTATTTATTTATTCATTCATTCATTTATTTATTTATTGCATTTCTATACCCCCCCCCCCCAATAGCCGAAGCTCTCTGGGCAGTTTACAAAAATTACAACCATAAAAAACCATTCAAAATATCAAACAGCAACAGTATAAAAATGTAGCATAAAAATACAACGTAAGAGCAGAAGCAGAATGAAACCAAGCAGCAGTGCAGAAATTAATACAGATTTAAAATACAAATTTAAAACAGCAAAGTTAAAAATTAAACCAATAAACTGTTAAAATACCGAGAAAATAAAAAGGTCTTCACCTGGCATCTCAAAGAGTATAATGTAGGTGCCAGGCGAACCTCTCTAGGGAGCTCATTCCACAGCCGGGGTGCCACAGCAGAGAAGGCCCTCCTCCTGGTAGCCACCTGCCTCACTTCCTTTGGCAGGGGCTCACGGAGAAGGACCCCCGAGGATGATCTTTAAGAACGTGGCCAGACACTATCCCCCATAATATACCACCCCAAAAATGCAAGCTGAACTCTGCTCCTTAGAAATACACTTTATCTATTTCTTACAATTAGATACCACCCAATAGCAGAAGCTCTTTAAATAAGAAAGAAACACAGAAGTAGTTACAGTTAGGATAATGTTCCTTAAAACTGTGCAGAATTCATCCAGCCTTATTGTCCGCTGATGCCATAGTCTTCTGTGGCTCCTGCTTTAATAGCTTTCTCTGTCGTGTGCTTCTCCAGGGACAGCAGCGTTAGACATGGCTTTGGTTTTGGGTCCTCTCATCTTCCTGGCTGTGCTAGCCCTTGTCCACCACCCCCTGATGGTCAGCGACTACGCAGACTCAGCCACGCTGAACCGCCTCCAGGAGCACGAGAAGCTACTGAAAAACGAAATGGGGCGCCTGCAGGTAGAACTTGACCAGAAGGGCTGGAGCTGGGGTCCAAAACAGAGCCAGGAGGATTGGGTTACAACTGACCTGGCAGCAGAAGATGGAACCTGGGATGGGTGGCACTACGTGGGGCTGATCATTCTCATCCTCTTTGGGTGCTCCAGACACAGCATGGAGGAGGAGCCCCATTACGACTCCAGCACGGACAGCTCCAGCACAACCACCAACGAAGACGGCGACGACGACACCGATGGGGAACTCGAATCTTACGAACCCGAGCAAAAAACGCTGGAGGCGTTTTACGACCAGCACCCCGAAATGGAAACGAGCGACCTGAGCAGCATGTGTGATTTTGTCGAGTCCTTTGTGAATGACTTGCTGGAGGCGTGCCGGACCGTCCTCCCCTACCAGAACACCCTCCCTCTGCTGGAGAACTGCATCGGAGTGGACAGCGCTTTTGAAGGATGGCACACGCGGGTCTCCAAGCCGTTCCGTGTACTGGTGCCTGTCCTGCCACCCAAGGGACACTCCTTCCATATTGAAACAAGCGACTCGGAGGATGCTCCAAGCAAACATGGGCACATTTTGGTAGAGACGGAGTGCCTGTGCAAGAGAGAGAGGCTGCTGGGCGATGTGGTCTGCTTCCTTCACAACCCAGAACAAGAAGTCAGCAAAGACAAGCAAGGAGCCTTCCTGATGCATGTTTTGTGCACCAGCTCTCACCTGGACGTGGAGAAAACCATCCAATGGTTCCAGAGTCTGGTGGACAAAGCCTGGGATAGTATCCATCAGAAGTACAACCTTGATCTCCTGCCCAAGCCTTCCAGCACAACATGCCGGCTGAAATTGGCATTTCGGTCTGGCCGGTCGATCTTGATCGACATCATACTTGGGGTGCAGCAAGGCGACTCCTTGGTCTTCCTGGCCACCCAAGATGCTGAGAGAGATCGTTTAACTGGCACGGTGTGGCAGAGGACCTTTGCCATTCAGGAGCTGCTCTTTTTCAAATGGGTGAGCCAGCGGGCCCCTGAGGACAGCTGCCACCTGAAATGCCTCCAGATCCTCATCTATTTCAAAGAGTCCAGCCCGCTAGATAAGAATGCCGTGCTCACCAACTATCACTACAAGACATGCCTGATGCACCTCCTGCTCCTTCGGCCCCTGACGGATTGGGAGCCCGGGAACACTGGGCCAAGACTTCAGGACATCCTCTTGTTCATGCATACTGCCCTGCAGGAGGAATACCTGGAACACTTCCTAATCGGGAACATCTCCTTGCCCATCCAGATCCCTATGCCCAAGGCCCTCCGGAGTGCTACCCCCTTGAACCTTTTCGAGCACTTGACGCAGGACTCCAGTCTTCACCCTGAGGCAATGAGGGAGTTTGTGGGGGTTGTAGAACGAGTGAGGGCTCTGTTGTCGGAGCACGAAGAGTAGCAAAGGTCAGCTCCGTTAGAAAGGCAGCCTTCTTTGCCTTGTCAAAGAACTACATTTTCTAACAGGGCTGGAAAGGCGGTGGGACTGTTGCCAGCAATAACACAAAGCTGGATTCGACAGTTGGGACCAGTGGCACCACCGATCCTGGAACGGTACCCAGCCGTCTGAATGATCTGGGGGTGGGTGGGTTACAAAGCGCCCTTCAAACCAAGTCAGCTTACATTCCTAGTGCCAGCTACTCTTCTGTATTTTTATATGCTCCAGTTCTCAATGAATGTGCTCTATTGGACTTCAAATAAAGGTCCCAGCAAGCTGTGTTCTTAAACTCCTGCCATGGTAGTTTCTCTTCCAGGCTTCCAATGAAGTCAGAGGCTGAATTTGGACAACACATTAGTCAATGGTGGGTTGAATAGCCAACTCACAGTTGGTTATTTTGTGGGTACTCCCCACACAACATATTCCTTCACAACTGTGGGTGGTTAGGGCTGGTGTTGAGTGGACTAATAGTCAACCCAGCAGTTGACTGACACATCCCCCGTCCCTCTCCTCACCCTCCCTCCTCCCTCAGTCCTCCCAGTTCTATCCCAGCAGCCTCTGCAAGTTGCACCAGTTGTAGCAGAGTGGCAGACACTGCTTTGGTCGCTCTTGCCGCCTGCTTCTATGGGCTTGTGTTTTAACCCACTCTCCACATGCCATTAACCCACTCACCCCTCCACACAACACTTTAAACAACTGGCTTCAAGCTAAACAACTTATTGTTTATTGCTTATTTGGGCAGAATAGCATACTGTCAATAGTTTGTGAGCGACGCGCGGGGGGTGCAGGCGCGCTGGCGCACGGGCGGCGCAGCACGGGCAGGGGGGGCGGGAGGGGGGGCGGGCACGCGGGGGGGGGTTGTTTTATGTGGGGGGGATGGGGGGGACCGGGATTTTGGGTCTCAAAATCTGGTCAGCCTAGCAGAAGGGAGACTGGAATCTATTTTTTCACTGTCATGGGTTTCCTGCTCCCAGTAATATAAAAACAGCAAGATCAAGGGTGCAGTCCTATGGACTGTGCCCTCGCGAGACAGAAGTCTTCGGACTCTGGACTCGCTCAGGGTGAGAGAACAGCAGGATGGGGATGATGTCATGCGAGTCCAGCGCTGAAAAAGTGGATCAGAGTTGCGGTGGGTGTGCATCGAACCTCGCTTGTGATTATGGGCCCCAACAATTGTCCATGTACTTCAGTACCTCTATAAAGCAGTTGTGTGGCTCCTGCCTTTTATATACCGCTTTCGTACCACTGTCATAGTGAAATATCCTGTTTGGTGTAGATGAGGCCTGAGGCTTCTGTGTCTCCAGTGTCCTGCTGGGATGAATCCAGAGGCAGCCGAGTGGGAGGAGCGGCAGAGGCAAAGGCTTCCTTGGCCGCTGTGGGGTTGCGCCATGGCCAAGCAGCCGCCAAAGGGGTCAGATGAAGAGCAGAGACCTAAACAATAAAAAGTATATGGGGATCACCCTAGGGGTGCCTCTACAAGAGAGGTTTAAAGCTCTTTCAAGGCTGATTAAATTTTTTACCTCTACAAGAGAGGAGCGCAAATTGGGAGCTAAGGCGCTTTAAACATTCGATTATTCGCATTATCGAATGCGCGTTAATTAGCGAGTTTTAATTTACGGCGGGAGTAAGAGTGCCTTATGTCCGTGTAAACAACTTTCTGAGGAGGCGCATTAACAATCGGGGATGGACTGTGGTCGTGATCTCATGCATAGAACTGCCCCTTTGCTGGGAAAACCTCCCACTTTTTGGGTTAGATTCATTTCCTCTCTCCTCCTGGCAACTTCCTCCTTGTACTCCGTCTCTCTGGATGGAAGCTCCAAGAAGAGGTGACCCAACGTGAACCAAAAATAAAGTTTCTTTGAAGTACCCTGATGAAATATTTTTTACATGGAGACACGGGGCCAGATAGAGGTAGTTTTATGAGACGTAAAGGGGGTAGGAAGGATGTGCGCATAATTAGCCATCAGCAGACATAACTTCCCCTTGCTTCTTGCTGGGTTCCTGAGCTGAGGTGTGTGTGTGTGTGTGTGTGTGTGTGTATGTTTTACAATTGTTGAGCTCGCTGGGAAGTGGAGGGAGAAGGAACGAAGCAGCATTCTCCTGTCTGTTTTGGTGTGTGTGTGCGCGCAAGGTTTCCATTTACTCCTGAGGAGGTCATGGCAATCGGGCGAAGGAGGGGGGAAGACAGGTAGCTGAACATGTTAATCAGCTCATTCCTTTCAGGTAACCTAGGAAACCAAAGGCGGGAGATTCTGGTGGGTGGGGAGAATAAAGGGAGGGAACCGGTTTGGGGAGTTTCTCTGGGACAAAGCGCATTACTTTCAGCAACATTTGCATGCGATTCTCAGCATGTCAAAAACTTTAAAATGCCTTTCATACAGCCCGTAATGCGCTTCAACGCCTCCCATGTATAGGGATTAGGCGTAAAAGCGATTGAGAGAAGATGCGCATAATCGGGGAACCGGGCGTCAAACCGAAATCTTGTAGAGGGGGGCTAGGACTGGGAGCATGATGGTCGCCACTCACCACATTGTTTCTGCATCTTCTCCTTATTCTGCTGTTCTACATTTTCATCTGCAATCTGTATAGAACTCCCTTCCCTGGGAAGCTAGACTGGCTTCCTCCTTGGGGTACTTTCAGAGGCAGGCTAAAACTTTTCTGTTTCAGCAGGCCTTAGGGGAGTAGTTTGGACCTCTGTAGATATGTTGTTTATATCTTGGATTTTTAAAAAATTATTGTATTTAAATGTTTTTAAATATTCTAAATATTTTAAAACTGAACTGTGTTTAATTATATTTTTTAATTTTTGTATATCTCTATCTGTTTTTAACTGTACATGTTTCAATTTGTAAGCTGCCTTGAGTCCCAGTATTGGGGAAAAGGCAGGATATAAATAAATATAATAATAATAATAATAATAATAATAATACTGTAACTGCTGCTATTATTTGTATTTTATTTTGAGGCAGAACAGTAAAGATATATTTTATTTGTCTACGGCACAAAGGCTGTTACAACCACAACAATAAAACAAGGTGTCTGTACCACAGCCTAAATTCTTACAAACTCAGAGGGAGAGAATTCTCATAAGAGAACCAAACTGAGAGAAAAGGCTGAGATTTATACTGGTGAAAAAATTATACCGTTTCTAGTAGCAATGATAACAGAAAATTATAGCAGATGGTCCGCTCTGCAATATATGCCTGATTTCTTTAGAAAATTTTGTTGGATTTTTTGAGCTGCTGCAGCAAATGTTGCAACCTTGATTATAACGGCTTTACTAAATCTGCTAACAGATCACAGATAATATCAGATTATCTACTTTAGTTTAATTGCTACATTGTTATTTTTTTAATGGTTTACTATTTCGTTTATTTTAGTCACCCTGTGCATTTTACATGGAAAGACAGGATATAAATTGAATAAATAATGAATAAAACAAAATTGTTCCTCTTTATCAAGGGTATTTTCTATTTTCTGCTACCTTTCATCATTTCTTTTTTTAACATTTGAGTGTGCGAACACCAGCCGTCCAATGACACTAAAATCAGTGAGAGTGACACTCAATTCTCCGTTGATTTCTATGAGAATCCAAATGCCAGCCCCAAGGGTGTAAAATTCCTCAATATCATTCATCATTAAGCAGAGAGCTATTCGGACTCGGAAATCGAACGTATGGTATCCTCTACTGTTTTCATAACTCTGTGCTCCTAGCCGCTCCCTTTCAACGTAGCTCCTCCCACGCGGCGCGCGCCCCGCTTCAACCCCCTTATCTGCGCGCTGACGTCACACCCGCTGCGCCTGCGCAGCGCCAGCGCGGGTCGATTCAAATCGGGAGACGCTGCCCGAGTGAGGGGAATTCAATGGCCGACGCCGGGGAGACATTTGTCGCCTGAGGACTGCGAGCGGCCGGGGCGAGTAGACCCAACTCCTGGTAAGTGAGGTGTGTGACGGGCCGGGAACCGTCGGGCTGCCTATGGAGAAAAGAGGCCGCTGCCGCCGCCTCAGGCTGTGTGAGACGCGCGGAGGGAGAGCCGTTGCCTAGGATGCTGGTGGCTGATTGGTCGGGAGTGGGACGTCTTGGCCAATAGAGAGCGCTAAAGGGTGCGGACCCGGCTTATTGATTGGCAGTTGTGAGCACGATTGAAAGAAGCTGATCGCCCATTGGCCAAGAACAGGGGCTGCCTCGCTCACCTGTCTTTCTACGACTGTTCCACCTTTTCCAAGGGCTGAAGGCGGGCAACAAGAGGAGGCAAATCCTATGCCTGTTTAGAAAGAGAGAGAAAAGTCCTACAACTCCCAGCATGCCATGTTGACATTTGCCTGCCTAATCCTGCATAGGATTGTGCCCTTAGCCTTAGAGAAACATAAAAGGCGAGTTTAGACCACACAGTAAGCCATGGTTAGGTCTCTCTAAGCCTTTTGCAGCAAATGGTTAGTGAATGTGTTTAAAACTGGTTATGTAGCCACCAGGATTCACACGACACGCTAAGCCATGATGCTTAGCTCAAGATGCTTAACCGCCTTGGCTTAATGTGTCCTCTGAACAGGGTCAATATTAAAATTATACTTGCAAGCACACCATGCCTTGCTTAATACCAACTGTTGCACACTAGATGAGCAAGTAAAGCTTTTAAGGGAACAATATGCAAGTTTAGACAGAAAAAGCCCTACAACTCCCAGCATGCCCCACCGTAAACATGAATAGGATTGCGCCCTAAACCACGTTTTTGTAAGATGCCGAGGCTCTGATTTTGACAGGCAGTAATTTGAAAACAACGTTCTGCAATGTAAATTTAAAGGCTCCCGTGAGCCCCTGTGGACCCATCCACAGAAGAGACTGCCTGGTGCATCTCTACATGATTTAGGAAACATAGGAAGCTACTCTATACTGAGCCAGAACATGGGTCCATCTAGGCCAGTACTGTCAAAACGGACTGGCAGCAGCTTTCCAGGGTTACAGGCAGGTTTTTTTCCCCTATCCTGCGTGGAGATGCCATGATCGAAAATGGCACCTTCTGCAGGCAAAGCATGTGCTCAACTGCAAAGCCACAATCCTTTCCCTGCTGTTTAGGGCTTTCATGCCCCTTACTAGCCTCAGCTAAAGGCAGATCTGCTGCAATTCTGTGGCAGGAGTGACTGGCATCACCTAGTGACTCCTGGTGCAGAGGTTTATCTTGCCTTTTCCTAATCAGGGCCCAACAACAATGAATCACAAACATAATTGAATCAGATGTCTGAAATTACTGGAAAAATGATAAAACAGTAGCTAGTGAAAACTAAAAGCCATTTAAACAAAACCAATACAGTGCATCTGGGCACTGATGGGCAAAAAGCTTGCTGGAATAAGATGGCTTTTGCCATCCAGTGGAGGGCGGGTGGGTTGGCGGACTTCCCTAGGCAAGGAGTTGCAAAGCCTGGGTGGAGTAACTGAGGAGGCCCTTTCCTGCCTTTTCACCATTCATATCTCATGTGTTGATGGGTAGACAGAGGAGACCCTTCCTGTGTATCTTAATATATGGACAGGTTTATATTGGAGAAGCAGGTACCCTGGTTTTATAAGCCATAACCAGCACTTTGAATTGAGCTCAGAAACTAACTGGAAGCCAGTGCGACTATTGTAATGAAGGAGTTGATTGGCTGCTGCATTTTGTACACAGAAGGAGATACTTCCCTTGGACGGGGTCTGCTAAATCTTCTGCGGGGGCAACTAAAAAAAGCAAATGTACTTATTCTACAGAGCAAATTTTAAAGACACCGTTTTTATGTAAAGTGCTAAAATATTTATTATAATTTAAATAGAAATACAGTACAGATATCACTGTGGTGGGGAAGACTGTGCCCACAGGACTGACCAAAATTAAATGGTGCCCTGGGCGAAGGGTGCCTTTGGCACCCTCTGTGGACAGCTTTGGTGCCCATCTCCAGCTTAGCTTGGCGCCCCCTCATCTCTGCTCCCCAGGTGACCGCCCAACTCTAAGGCTGGCCCAGTTGACCTTCGAACCTGATCAATTTGCCATCAAGATGCTAACAGTTGATGTGCAGCTTCAAGGGCCCTGCTCTCCCCCACCTCCTTTTTACCTAGAACCTTGTGGTCTACTGGTGTCATTTTCCTGCTGTCATCAAGGGTGAGCTATTCCACCTGCCCTCTTCACACACACACACAACCTGGAGACTTTTAAAAGCAAGGCCTGTTTCAGATGACACGATAATCAACAGAGGGGGGTGGGAAAAAATTATTAGTTGTGTTGATTATCGTGTCGTCCGAATGCAGCCAATAACTTACTGTCTGTTGCCTCTTCCCCCTTCCGTTGCCTAAAATGTCGTCCGAATGCTGCCGATTAGCACCACAATGGACGATTGTCCCTCCCCCCCCCTCCCCCGTTGATTATCGTGTCATCCAAAACAGGCCCAAGTCTGGAGAAATGCTGTACCATCAAGGGTGAGCTATTCCACCTGCTCTCCTCACCCCCCTCCCAACCTGGAGACTTTTAAAAGCAAATCTGGAGAGATGCTGTACCGTCAAGGGTGAGCTATTCCACCTGCTCCCCACCCCACCTCCTGGAGATTTTAAAAGCAAGGCTGGAGCTGCAGCTTGGGAGGCACCGCTTCAGGGGGAGAGATGCTATTCCAGCGAAGTTATATATTTTTTCCTATCTACTCTGCTGTAAATTTGTATCTAGTATATTGTTGAATATTGTTATATTCTTTGATTCAGTTAAGGTATTTGAATAGGATTATTCTATTTATTCTATTTTTTGTAAACTGTTTATCTACTTTATTTGATGTACAGCGCTTTGTAATAAAGGGCTACATAAGTTATTATTATTATTATTATTATTATTCCTCTGCTGCAGTCCATGCAATTAGCCTAGTCATTCTAGTGGGAATAGTGCTTTATAATCTTAATATTTGTCTTCACGCTAGCTGAATATTAATGCCTCCCGTTTTTGTCAGCTGGTGATGCATGCTGAGAGACTGGCTTTCTCAGGGCTTCCTAGTGGCTTTGTGGCAGGTTTGAGCCCTGGTCTCTTGGGTTTAGATCCAATACGCAGAGCCAGACATACAACCCACACCAGCTATAGGCTCAAGATAGGGGGCACATACCCAGTAGATGGCATTGCTATGTGGGTCATGTGCTCGATGGCACTGTGAATCCCTTCCCCTTGGTGAGTGCTTCTGCTGATCTACTGGAAATTGGCTACCCTTGCTTCAAGCTTTCCTCCTGTCACACCCTGCTGGAGTGATTTCCCCTGCCTTATACCGGTGTGCTTTGGGTTAGGATGCCCAGTAGTGCAGTGTTGGTAGGTTGACATGGGAACCTTAGAGTGAATCTAGCGGTTGTTCCTTCCGACTGCCCAAAGTGTTTCCCTGGGGAGAGAAGGGCATTCTGGAGTTGATGTCTGGGAGAACATAAATTGCTGCCCTAACATCTGAGCATAGGTCTCATTACCTGTGTTTCCCTTCGTAGCAACAATGAGCTCCTCCACACCACAGTCTGCTGGCTGCAAAGGAAATGTCTCTTCCGACAGTGTATTCGTGTCCCCTGGCACTAGAAGGCAGCCTCTCAATGCCTCTGGCACCCCGGTGCTGGAGACCTGCCCTGGGAATGATGATGAGCGGGAAAGGAAGCAGCGGCGACGCTCCAGAGTTGTTGATCTACAGTTTAGCACTGATTCGCCTCTGTCCATACCGTCTCCCTCCAACAAGTAAGAATGGCTTGCACAAAAACTGATTGTATGTGTAATTGTTTTCTGTGCTACAGCACTGCGTAAAATTCCCGGGTATGCTTTGAGACTGGTAAGTGGGGCTGTCATTAAAACATGATCAATTGACAAACTTGTGCTCTTGTGCTTTGGTTTTGCTTTCTAAACCAGTTTTGTGTGTTCGTGTCTGCATATTTTTTTTTTTTTAGGCAAGCAGAAATATCATTGCCAGCAATCCCACAATTGTCAAATGCTCAGATTGCAGATCATTATTCCACATGCATCAAGCTTTCAACAGAAAATGTAAGTCTAGTTTTTCCCCCTGTTCATTAATAGCAATGAAATTGCACCCTTTGGAAACTTTGAAGCCATGGAAAAACCCTCATTTTCTTTTTCTTGGGTTTTTTTTTCTCCCAGGAAAAAAGCAGAACTTTTGGGAAAACTGAAAAAAGAAGCCATATTTTTTTAAGCACTCTTTAGACCTGTAAAATCATATTGTTGCTTTATGGCAGCCTTCCCCAACCTGGTGCCCTACAAATATTTTGGATTTCAGTTCCTGTCAGCCTCAGGTAGGATGGCTAATGGTCAGGAATGCTGGGCACTGTAGTTCAAAACATCTGGAGGTCACCAAGTTGAGGAAGGCTGTTTTCAGAGCATAAAGACTTTAGGTTCCTAAAGTTATATTACTTACAGAATCATAGAATAGTAGAGTTGGAAGGGGCCTCTAAGGCCATCGAGTCCAACCCCCTGCTCAATGCAGGAATCCACCTTAAAGCATCCCTGACAGATGATTGTCCAGCTACCTCTTGAATGCCTCTAGTGTGGGAGAGCCCACCACCTCCCTAGGTCATTGGTTCCATTGTCGTATAACATGGTTTCCTCATGAAATTATCATTATATTTGAGAAGTTTAACAAGTGAACTAAGTAAATTTGTAATTATTGACTGAATAAACTATACTTTAAAATGTAATATACTGAAACATGATTAATTTTATGAGCAAACCAAGAACAAAACCCAAACAGTCAAGAATGTACATTTTCTTCCATGATATGATATGGTGACTCTACTCACATGTTGGGAAACTAAACATGACCTGGAGGATCCCAAAATGTATATCAGTGAAAGATACATTGGCTCAATAATTTTAATAAGAAATGGAAGAAATAACTATGCTGAGAATCTTATAGAGAGGATTAAAAAACTCCCCCCCCAAGGTTTTATTGTTTCCAGACATTTTACATGTCTTGTCTTTTTGTAGATGCCTTCTTTCATCGTTTTTAGAAATCATTTGGGGGGAGTAAATGTTTGGTAAATATATATAAACATTTGTCTTAAATTCTGGTGGGGGGGAAATCATAAATGTTTCGTGGAAAAAAACAAAAATGATCCTGGAGGGTGCTGTGTTTTTTCTAGTTTTTCCATTTTTTCCCCAGGCCTTCACATCTTTAATCCCTACTAAGAACAACTTTGACTATTACAGGCAGGATTGTGTGTATAATCCACGATTCCACTTAAATGCACAAAAGCTTCGCAATCTGGTCTTGTCTCCAGAATCCTGGCTATCTCTAATCTTGTTAAAATAAAAAAAATAGGTTTCTAACTCTTACAACTGAGATAGTAGCCTTGAAAGTGTGTGAGCAATATTTAGTGAAATCTCAAAGCTAGAGAAGGTTTCAGTTGGATTTCTCGTGACCGGGGGTGTCCTGTGTAGCTTGTGGTCCCTCTCTGGAAGCAGAATAAATTACACAGAATTTAATTAGTTTAATCAATTCATACAGGTTGTAGAACTTGGCTTTCCATGACACAGAGTGTAGGTGATGTTGGTGCAGAATCCAAAATTATTTTTAACACAGACTGTAGCCATATTTCCAGACTGAAGAAAGTAATTCTCCATAAATGCAAACTGCTGTTCTCTCTTCCAGAAAATCACCACAAAGAATGCATTTGGCTTGCATCTCATAGACTATATGACAGAAATACTTCAGCAAAAGGACTCTGAACTCACCAACTTTAAGGTTAGAATCCTTCCTGATTGTGTTTCCTGTGATATATAGAATGTGAATAAAAAAAATGTTGAGGTACATCTGCTTTTCCTATTTTTTGATAACTTGTATAGACCCTTGGATCTCTTTCCCTACATGTTTTAAAGGGCGGATGTGTGTATGTGTTGAAATACTACTTCTCTGCCTGGCCCAGTCCCAGCTATAGGTTTAAATACATTCCCTTTGAAGGAGGTTGCTGACTGAACTACGCCAGAAAATGAAGGTCGGCCACTTTGCAATGCAACCTGTCGCCACACAGAGGATCTCTTCTGGTTGCATTTGCCAGGGTTTCGAAGGGTGGACAAAGAAATGGGAGCCCTTTCTTATCGATGACAAGTACCCATAGTGATAAGCAAACACCTGGAATCCAAAAGCTCTTATATCCCCTGCCCCAAGCTGGATTTTGCTCCCTTAACTGCTTTCTTTTCTTTCCTCTTCCAGGTGGCAGCTGGTACCCTAGATGCCAGTGCAAAGATCTATGCGGTGAGAGTCGATGCTGTCCATGCTGATGTTTACAGGGTTCTTGGAGGACTGGGCAAAGATTCTGCGCCAGCAGGGCCTGTGGATGGCCAGGATTCAGGTGTGCCTCTTGACGCGATCAGCTGAGCGGAAGGTTTGGAGTGCCAGATATGAGGATAGCCTGTAGCTCAGTTGTGAAGCACATGCTTTGCATGTAGATTCAGTCCCTAGCGTCTCTGAAAAGGATTTCAGATAGCAGGAATGGGAACAGACCTCTCTTTACCGGGAACTTTGGAGAGCTGTCGCCAGTCAGAGCTAGTTAGTGTTAGCTAGTTAGACCAATGGTCTGAATCGCTATTTATTTACTTATTTTTTTATTGCATTTCTATTCCGCCCAATAGCCGAAACTCTCTGGGCAGTTTACAAAAATTGAAACCATGAAAACCATTTAAAATATAAAACACACAACCGTGTAAAAACAGAATATAAAATACAGTCTAAAAGCACAACCAGGGTAAAACCAAGCAGCAATGCAGAGATCTATGCAGTTTGAAAATACAGATTTAAAACAGCAAGGTTAAAAATCAAACTGAAGAACTGTTAAAATACTGTGAGAATAAAAAGGTCTTCACCTGGCATAGAAAAGAGTATGACGTAGGTGCCAGGCGTACCTCTCTAGGGAGCTCATTCCACAGCCGGGGTGCCACAACAGAGAAGGCCCTCCTCCTGGTAGCCACCTGCCTCGCTTCCTTTGGCAGGGACTCATGGCAGGCATTCACGGCTATATAGCATCTTCCTAGGTCCATGCAGGAGACAGCTTGCCTTGGTGTGCTAAATATCCTCTCTTGCATCTGTGTCTCAAATGTAGCAAAGGGGCAAGAGCAGGTTGATAGCCATCTGTTCTTGCAATTCAGACAAATGTGCACACTGAGGATCCAGGAGCACCTCAACAGACCAGTATTCATAGGCACATTCCCCCTCCCCTCAATTTGTCATTAGGCACAAGTATGAATCCTTTCCGTCCGATGACATTGATTTTGCAGCGTATTGTTTTGATGGTCAAAACATAATTGGGAGGGTAGGGACATTCGTTTGCTCAAAAAGTTATTTTAGACCAATGGATGGAATTGGACTTTGTCAATAAGTAGCGTGGGAAAGTTTTTGTGCCTGGCTTCAGCTTAAGGCTTGCTGAAAGTTTGGTAAGCCCAGAGTTGTGGCCTTTCTTTTAGGTGGAGGAGATGCGGATTGTGAAAGACCTAGGAAGAACCTGAGTAAGAGGAAACATCTGTCCAAAACCATCGAACAGAATTTGAACAACATTAATGTTTCTGAAACAAATCGTAGGTGTGAGGTGAGGAAATCATCCCTTTCCTAAAGCAGTAGTTTGACTGTCTGTTTGCTGCAACTGCATCCTCTTAAAAGATTCATCTGAGAAACGGGTTGAAATTTCGGGTGGTGGAGAGGCAGCTTGTGTCTTGCACTCATTGGTCAGTTCATTCAAACTGCCTGTCACCTGTCAGGATCCAACCGTATGCCTGCCCTTAATGAAATAAAAACTGTTCCGCTGCTCTCAGTTTGGCAAAGTACAGATTGTGGGCAGTATCTGACAAGGAGACCCGGCAATGTTTTCCTCCTTATGGGCAGAGTAAGCTTTGCAGTCTGGACAATGGAGTTAGGTTAGTCTCAAGGAGCAATGGCTTATTATTATTATTATTATTATTATTTATTGCATTTGTATCCCGCCCCATAGCCGAAGCTCTCTGGTCGGTTTACATAAGATTCAAACATTTAAAAACAATATACAAAAATTAAAACAGCAAAACATACAAGATACACCTACATTTAAAACCATTATAATAACTTAAACAAGCTATAAGCCTAAAAAACAAAACAGGCCCAGGCCCATCAGATATTGCTAAATGACTGAGAGATGAGGAAAGTCTTGACCGGGGGCGTGGCTATGATCGAGTCGGAGTAAGGTCGCAGATCTCCTGAGCTCCCTAAAAAAGCTTTGAATTGAGCACTAATTCCTTATCGTGAAGAGTAATAAAAGGCATGATATATTGACTGGAAGTGATAAATCATTGTGGATGAGTTGGAAACGGGCGAGAGCTTGCCGGAGGCTGCCTGCGCGTCTTGGCTGTAAAAGTGAAACTAAATTTTTCGGACAAAAGGAGGAGGACAGACGCCATTAATGAGGTAATTTATGGACTTATAATTGAAGATATAACCCAGCTTGCTTGACTTATAGTATTAAAAGGCATTATATATTAACGGGAAGTGAACAATTATTGAAAGGGGATTTAAGAGCAGCAAGAAAGTGCTGGCTGCTGGCTGTTGCAGCTGGATGTAAAAGAAAGACTAAGCATACGGAGAAGAGAGACGCCATTACTGGACTGATTTATGGATTATAATTGGCAGCTAGCCTGAATTATAGTATACTTGGAGGGAGTTTGAGAAGAAAGTTAACTCCCAGTGAATTTGAAGTCTTGGTTGCAAGGCAGAGACTCGAGTTAAGGATCTCCAGGCAGAAGGGGGAGGAGGGAAATTTATGAGTAAGAAGCAGAGACGGCAGAAGCCCTCTATTCCCACCCCCGCCTGGGTAAGACCCTCAAAAGAGCGTGGATCAGATCGATCGTGGCATAGATTGGCCCGTGTGGATTCTCAAGATATGCCAGATAAGCAGAAGAAATCTCCTGTTAAGGGCTCTGTGTCGCAAATTTCAGAGCCAGCTGCAATTCCAAAGACAGCCAGAGGAGGGCAGCCAGACCCAATGGATGAATTAAAGGATGATATAAAAAACATGCTGATTGGTTTAGAAGAACGCTTGGCGAAGCGCATTTCAGATACGCAGACTGAGCTTATGACGGGATTAAAGCAAGTGGTGAAAGATGTTGGAGTGCTCCAGGCAGATACTAGAGTTTTGGCAGGAGTTTGTAAGAAACAGGAAGACCAGCTCTCGCAACATGAACTACGCCTTATCGCTATGGAGGATCGGGATAGACGGGTAAATATTCGTATTCGAAAATATCCAGAACAAGAAGGAGAGACTTTAAAAGATTTAAGAGATACAATTTTGACATGGATAAGAGTACAACTTCCAGATGAGGCTTGGGCTGAAGCAGATCTTGAACGGGTGCATAGAGTTGGTTCTAAACGTAAAGGAGTGCTTCCAAGGGACATAATTGTTAAATTTGCAAATTATTATAAAAAAGAAAAATTTATGCAGGCAATCAGATGACAAGCTCAACCAAAGATTCAAGCAACAGCAATAGAAATCTATCAGGATTTATCGGCGCAGACCATCCAGTGGAGGAAGAGCGTTAAAATTTGTACAGCAGCATTGAGGAAGAAATCGATAACCTACAACTGGGGTTACCCAGTATTCCTGAGATTCTACTGGCAAGGGAAGCAAGAAAGAATAACATCGTGCGAACAGGGAATTGAGCTGCTGGAGAAGTTGGGCATAATCGATGCCAATGATGTGGGACAAATAGTCCAAGGGGAAGGAGCAGTTGGAGGTTCCAGAGATCAAGTAGAAGGAGCGGTTGGAGGTTCCAGTCAATGAAAAGGGATTAGTGGGGAAAGGGTAAAAATGGAGGGGAGGATCGGACTTTGCTCTGTGGGTTAGGCCGTGTTCCCCCCCCCTGAAGAGTTCTAAAATAATTGGGACCAGTGCCCAGATGACTGGTGAGGAGGGGGGTAAAAATGGGTGTGTGTGTGTGGGAGGGGAAGGGGGGGGAGTCACTGACCGAGACCAATTTAATGACGTGGTTGAAAGTAAGAAATGGAGAATAGATTAAGATGTGCAACTCTAAATGTTAAGGGGCTAGGAACGGTGGTTAAAAGACGAAGAATTGAAACATTGTTGAAAAGAAAAAAAATAGATATAATTTTTTTGCAGGAAACTCATCAGATAAAGGAGGGGGCTAATGAGTTACGAATGAGGGAAGTTGGAGTGTATGAAAAGTCATTTGGTACTTCTAAAGCGAGAGGTGTGGCAATAATAATATCGAAGAAATGTGGTATTAATATTCAAAGTATAAAGAAAGATAAGAATGGAAGGATCCTTATAATTTACTGTACGTTGGAAGAGGAAGAATTTGTGCTGATAAATGTCTATGCTCCAAATGGGAAACAAATTGATTTTTTTAAAGAAGTATTCAATATGGTGGGAGATCTAGGGAAAAAGAATATTGTGATGGCAGGAGATTTTAATATGGTACTAGATAAAGGGAAAGACAGGGATAATATAATAAGAGGTAGTAGAGGAGAGGGTAAGACAGAATTAGCTAAATTAATGGAGAGGAAAGAATTAATGGATGTATGGAGAGTTGTAAAAGGGCAAGAAAGAAAATATACTTTTTACTCACCTAGATTTAAGAGCTATTCAAGGATTGATTATATTTTTATATCAAAGAATATGGTACCTAAATTAACAGATTGTGATATTGGAGTAATTAAGATTACAGATCATGCACTAATGATGATGGATATCAAGATAAAGAAGGATTATAAACAAGCAAAGAGATGGAGACTGGACGGAAGAATTTTTAAAAATAAAAACATAGTGGATAAATTAAAAAAGGAAGTGCAGGAAATATGGCAAATAAATGAAAAAGGAGTTAACTCGCAAGGATTATTATGGGATACGATGAAAGCAGTAATAAGAGGGATTTGTATCAGGGAAAGGTCCACACTTAAAAAGCAACAGGAAGTACTTAATAAAAAGGCTGAAGAAGAGATAAGGAGTTTAGAGGAGAGACTGAGACAGTCAAAAGTAGGGATGTGCACTGACCCCCCGGATCGGATCGGATAGCGGATCGGAATCGGACCTGGGGGGTCGGATCGGATCGGATCGGAGGCTGGTCGGATCGGATCGGACCAGATGTCCGATCCGGATCGGACGCCATTTTGAATGCTTTTTCCCATAGCCAAGTATTGTTTTACAAAAACGCCTATAACTTTTTCATTTTTAAAGATAGAAGGATGAAACTTGGGGACATTGTAGACTGGTTAGGGATAGTTATCTGTGAGAAATTTCAGAAAGATTGGTGCATGCGTTTTGTGGCAATTAATTTTTTAATAAATACCCAGGAATGCTTATAACTTTGTCATTTTTAAAGTTACAAACATGAAACTTTGCCACATTGTAGGAGGTACCTTGGGACCTATGTGTGTGAAATTTCAGAAACATAGGTGCTTGCCTTGTGTGGCAATTAATTTTAGAAAAATAGGTAGTAGTGGGGTAAATACAGTTACGCCTCCCATTTTTTTATTTTTTAAGATACAAACAGGAAACTTGGGCACATTACAGGTACCACTTGCCTTGATATGTGAGTGAAATTTCAGAAACATTGGAGCTTTCCTTGTGTGGCAATTAATTTTTGAAACAATGAGGAAAGAAACACCTATAACTTTGTCATTTTTAAAGTTACACACATGAAACTTTGCCACATTGTAGGTGGTACCTTGGGACCCATGTGTATGAAATTTCGGAAACGTAGGTGCTTGCCTTGTGTGGCAATTAATTTTTTAATAAATACCCAGGAATGCCTATAACTTTGTCATTTGTAAAGTTACACACATGAAACTTTGCCACATTGTAGGTGGTACCTTGGGACCTATGTGTGTGAAATTTCAAAAACGTAGGTGCTTGCCTTGTATGGCAATTAATTTTAGAAAAATGGGTAGTAGTGGGGTAAATACAGTTACGCCTCCCATTTTTTTATTTTTTAAGATACAAACAGGAAACATGGGCACATTACAGGGAACACTTCACTTGATAGGTGTGTAAAATTTCAGACAGCTGGGTCCAGGCATGTGGTGGCAATTAATTTTTGAAACAATGAGGAAAGAAACGCCTATAACTTTTTTATTTTAAAAGTTAGAAGTCTGAACATTGCTCACTTTGTAGATGGGTTAGGGGTAGATATGTGTCAGAAATTTCAGAATGATAGGTCCAGGCATTTGATGGCTATGGAATTTTTAAATTACATGTTTCAAAAAAATTTCTACAGAGGCCAGGTCTTCCCCTCCCGCTTCCCGCGAAGAAAAGGAAACACTGTCTCGTCTCGATCCCTTTGATCCTTGCTAGTATCCATTACAGGGCTCGTGTCTGCTTGAGTAAAAAAGTGAAAGTAGGAAAGCAGACACGAGCCCTGTAATGGATACTAGCAAGGATCAAAGGGATCGAGACGAGACAGTGTTTCCTTTTCTTCGCGGGAAGCGGGAGGGGGAGGAAAGGAAGACCTGGCCTCTGTGGAACATTTTTTGAAACATTTAATCTAAAAATTCCATAGCCATCAAATGCCTGGACCTATCATTCTGAAATTTCTGACACATATCTACCCCTAACCCATCTACAAAGTGAGCAATGTTCAGACTTCTAACTTTTAAAATAAAAAAGTTATAGGCGTTTCTTTCCTCATTGTTTCAAAAATTAATTGCCACCACATGCCTGGACCCAGCTTTCGGAAATTTTACACACCTATCAAGTGAAGTGTTCCCTGTAATGTGCCCATGTTTCCTGTTTGTATCTTAAAAAATAAAAAAATGGGAGGCGTAACTGTATTTACCCCACTACTACCCATTTTTCTAAAATTAATTGCCATACAAGGCAAGCACCTACGTTTTTGAAATTTAGCACACATAGGTCCCAAGGTACCTCCTACAATGTGGCAAAGTTTCATGTGTGTAACTTTAAAAATGACAAAGTTATAGGCATTCCTGGGTATTTATTAAAAAATTAATTGCCACAAAACGCATGCACCAATCTTTCTGAAATTTCTCACAGATAACTATCCCTAACCAGTCTACAATGTGCCCAAGTTTCCTGTTTGTATCTTCAAAAATAAAAATGTGGGAGGCATAACTGTATTTCTCAGTGGGAAAGTGCAATGCAATGATTCCCTATGGGAAAGTGCAATGCAATGATTCCCTATGGGAAAGTACTGTCCAATGAATCCTTATGGGCAAGTGCTGTCCAATGAATCCCTCATTGTTTCAAAAATTAATTGCCACACCAGGCAAGCACCAATGTTTCTGAAATTTTACACACATATCAATTGAAGTGTTCCCTGTAATGTGCCCAAGTTTCCTGTTTGTATCTTCAAAACTAAAAAAATGGGAGGCGTAACTGTATTTACCCCACTACTACCCATTTTTCTAAAATTAATTGCCACACAAGGCAAGCACCTATGTTTCTGAAATTTTACACACATAGGTCCCAAGGTACCACCTACAATGTGGCAAAGTTTCATGTGTGTAACTTTAAAAATGACAAAGTTATAGGTGTTTCTTTCCTCATTGTTTCAAAACTTAATTGCCACACAAGGCAAGCTCCAATGTTTCTGAAATTTCACTCACATATCAAGGCAAGTGGTATCTGTAATGTGCCCAAGTTTCCTGTTTGTATCTTAAAAAATAAAAAAATGGGAGGCGTAACTGTATTTACCCCACTACTACCCATTTTTCTAAAATTAATTGCCACACAAGGCAAGCACCTATGTTTCTGAAATTTCACACACATAGGTCCCAAGGTACCTCCTACAATGTGGCAAAGTTTCATGTTTGTAACTTTAAAAATGACAAAGTTATAAGCATTCCTGGGTATTTATTAAAAAATTAATTGCCACAAAACGCATGCACCAATCTTTCTGAAATTTCTCACAGATAACTATCCCTAACCAGTCTACAATGTCCCCAAGTTTCATCCTTCTATCTTTAAAAATGAAAAAGTTATAGGCGTTTTTGTAAAACAATACTTGGCTATGGGAAAAAGCATTCAAAATGGCGTCCGATCCGGATCGGACCTCATCGGATCGGATCGGATCGGAGGTTGGTCGGATCGGATCGGATCGGATCGGATTTTCCCGATTTTGGGTCGGATCGGATTCGGATCGTGGATCGGATCCGATCCGATGCACACCCCTAGTCAAAAGATAAGCGGTTATATGCCCTAATTCAGGCTAAAAAAAAAGGAATTGGAGAAAGAAGAAATAGAACAGGTTCAAAAGAATTTATTATATTTAAAGAGAGACTTTTTTGAATATAGTAATAGAAATTCCAGGTTGCTGGCTAGATCCACGCAGTCAGAGAAGGCTAAGAATATGATAGGGACAATAAGAGATAAGTTAGGGAATAGATGTAATGTAATGAAAGATAAATTAAGTATTTGTCAGGAATTTTATAAAGATTTATATACTTCAGAGGCGCTTTCACAAGAAAAGATTCGGGAATATGTAGAAAGGAATTGGAAAATAAGACTGGATGATCAAGATAGGGAGTGTATGGAAGCCTTGGTTACTGACAAAGAAATTGAGGGAATTATCGGAAAACTAAAAGGAGGTAAGTCTCCGGGGATTGATGGTTTGGGGCCGGAATTTTATAAAATATTTAAAGATATTTTAATACCTAGATTAAAAAAATTATTTAATAATATAATAGAAGGAGGAATGACCCCGCCATCGTGGGATCAGTCCCTGGTTGTTTTAATACAGAAGCCAGGCAAGGACTTGACAGATCCAGCGTCATATAGACCAATATCTTTAATAAATCAGGATGCAAAAATATTTTCAGCAATTATGGCTAAAAGATTGGGTACATTTATATTTAAATATATTAAAAATGATCAATGCGGATTTATTTTAGGTAGGAAAATGCCGAATTTAATTGGGAGAGTTATGGATATAATAAATATTATAAAAAAAAGAAATTTAAAAGCAGGATTATTAGCTTTAGATATTTTTAAAGCCTTTGATTGCGTGGAATGGCCAGCGTTAAAAATAATATTAAAAACATTTGGCTTTGGACATAAATTTATGGGAGTGATCAATCAGATGTATAAAAATAATAAAGCGGAAATAATGGTTAATGATGGGTTAACGCAACAAATAATACTAGCCCGAGGAACTAGGCAAGGATGTCCACTTTCGCTGATTTTATTTGCAATAGTTATAGAAATTTTAGCAAATGTAATTAGGGATGATGAAAGATTAAAGGGGATAGGAAGAAAATATAAGATTAAAGTAAATATGTTTGCGGATGATACGTTACTGACAATAGAAGATCCCCTAGAAAGTGGTGAGACGATTCAGAAACATTTGAGAGAATTTGGGGAAATTACAGGATTACAAGTTAACTGGGGGAAGTCAGAAATGATGTTGTATAACTATAACAAGGAAGAGATGGAGAAATGTAAAGCTAAGTTAGGATTAAGACATAAAAATATAATAAGATATTTAGGAGCTAATATAGATAAATAATTAGAAAGAATAGAGGAGCTTAATTTTGTAAGCTTAAGAAAAGAGGTAGGGGAGAAATTACAGATTTATAGAAAATTAAAACATTCATGGTTTGGTAGAATAGCGGTTATTAAAATGAAGATATTACCTAAGGTTAATTTTTTGTTTAGAATGCTACCTATTAGAATTTCAGTAGCTGAGCTTAAAAATTGGCAAAATATGATTAATGCATATTGTAACGGGGATAGAAGAGCTAGGATAAACAAGGGGTTATGGTATAAGACTCAAAAGAAAGGAGGTTTAGGACTTCCTAATATTAAGAATTATTATATTGCTAATCAGTTAAGATATGTTATTTATGCTATTTTAGGGGAGCAAGATTTGGAATGGTTGGAACCGCAAACAGTAGAGGTAGAATGTAAATTGCGGAATATCTTTTTTACTAAAATGCAGAAGAAAGAATGGAAGGTACTGGACAACCCATTATTGGAAAATATAATATCGATATGGGAGAAGTATAGGGGGAAGTTGATACCAGGGGATTCTCCGCTTGCCCCAGTGGTAGTAGTGGGAAACTTCCCAGGAGCATTAAAATCAGAGATAGAAGGGAGACTGAAAGAACAAGATATTCTTAAGCTAAGGAATTGGATGGGAAAGATGAAGGGTAGTGAGCACATTAAAGATTTGTTTGAAGGACAAAAGATAGCGTGGTTCAAGTGTCTGCAACTGGTAAAATGGACAGAGGAATGGAGGATGAAAAATAAGAAATGTAGAAACAATACCAGATTTGAAGATTTAATTGAACAAATAGAAAAAAAGATGAAGCTAGAACTAAGAAAGGACTCACTAGCGAGATATATAAAATATTAATAGAGGAGGAATTTCAGGACTCACTTAAGGTTATAAAAGAGGTATGGGAAGAAGATCTAAGGGAAAAAATTAATGAAGATAATTGGGGGAAGATATGGAATGGAAGAATGTTGAAATTATTGTCGATTAGAATTAAGGAGAACTATTATAAGATAGTTTGGAGATGGTATCTAACACCCGTAAGATTTCACCAGATTGATAAAAAAGTGTCCAAGAACTGTTGGAGGGGATGTCAGGAGGTTGGGACCTATTTCCATATGTGGTGGAGCTGTGAACAAGTACAAAAATTTTGGGAAAGGGTTTTTAAAGAAATAAGTGATATAATTGGAAGTAAATTGGAATTAAACCCGAAGTTAGCTCTACTAGCAATCTGGGATAGTAGGAATAAGCATATAATTAACAGAGAATTGGTAAACAACCTCCTGGCACCAGTTAGAATAATGATTGCTAAAAATTGGAAAGGGCAACAAAGTTATAAAATAGAAGATTGGTATAAAGAAATTTGGGATATTGCATTGAATGATATGTTGACATGTAAAATGAAAATAATGAGGGGAATGTCCAGTAAGAGTGATTTTGGAGATATATGGACTCCCTTTTTGGAATATGTTTTAAGATCGGGAAAGGGACAATCGCCTTCAAAAGAATCATTAAAATTCTGGAAGGATGATGGATGAATGTGAGTAGGTCTCGGGGGGGGTGCACGGGGGTAGTCGAGGGAGTTAGTTTGTTTATATATTATGTATGTTTGTTTTGTTTTGTTGAAAAATTAATAAAAATTATACAAAAAAAAAAAAAAAAAGGGAAGTCTTGACCTGGTGCCGAAAAGATAACAAGGTTGGCGCCAGACGCGTCTCGCTGGAAAAACTTATGTCCCCTTCGCCCTTGAGTGGTGTGAAGAGGCGTTACACGTAGAAAGGGGCCGCAGGACCTGATGTCCATAGATGTCCATGCAGCAGGTGGGGATGTCTGTAGGGGAAAGCGCATGTACATAGACCTCTGTATCAGGGATGATGGGAGTTGTAGGGTCACATTGCCCTCCCCTGCTCTATATGCATAGACCTTTTGTGGATGTACATACACATTCCCAAGCCATGCATATGTACATTTTGTGCATGTAACTGTAAGTGCTTGCACTCCCATTAGTATATCAAAGGTTTCGACAACAGGCAGATCTATTTTATATGTAATTGATTAGCTAGGGTGGGCATATGGAAAGGAGAACAGGGCTCCTGTATCTTTAACAGTTGTATAGAAAAGGGAATTTCAGCAGGTGTCATTTGTAGGCATGCAGCACCTGCTGAAATTCCCTCTTCATCCCAACCGTTAAAGCTGCAAGAACCCTGCCCTCTCTTGCATTTGGTCACTCTAGTATAGCTCCTGCAGCTTTAACTGTTGTGATGAAGAAAGAATTTCACCAGGTGCTGCATGCATACAAATGACACCTGCTGAAATTCCCTTTTCTATTTGACTGTTAAGGATACAGAAACCCTGTCCTCCTTTTCATATGGTCACCCTAGATTAGCTGATTACATTGGTTAGCAAACATTTAGTCATTGGAGACCCTTGATGATGCAAAATCTGTTGGGAGCAAAGCCATAAGCTATGTTGCTGGGCTAAGGGTTGGACGAGAGAGGAAAATCTTCAGTGGCAACAGAAAACGTTCACTTTCTTCTCTTTGCGGTGTGATCTGCCTACGCGGCCAGTACCTGGTTAGCGGTACATTACCTTCCCCTGAGTACACAGTCTGTAATCTTTCTAGTTGATCTAAACTGTGAACAGTTCTGAAATTTCTTTCAACTTGGGCTTCTGTGGCTTTCCCCCCGGTTTTATGTTTAGGTTGATCCCATGTTCCGGAGACAAGCAACCTCTTTTGATGAGTGCAGTACGACTGGTGTCTTCCTCACCACACTTCATACGCACAGCTATCTCAGTGAAGTCCTATTTGATTCCATGGTCATACCTCTGCCTTCTACAACTTCTGAATCACCAAGTTCTTCACCTGTAAACGTCACAGGCTTGAAATGTAGGTGTTTACCATTGCTAGCATCTCCATCCAATGGGAATAATATTTGGCTTAGGTTGTATGTTTTTAGCTGGAAGAAGGCCAAAAGCCATCTAGTTTTGCAAGTGCCCTCCACCTTTTCTGGTCTTATCCCCGGCCTAAGGTGAATCACCTGTACATTGACATCAGGACAAATGAAATAAAGTTCTCCTTCACACAGCACATAGTTAAACTATGGAATTCACTACCACAAGATGTAGTGGTGGGCACCAATTTGGATGGCTTTTAAATGGGGTTGGATAAATTCCTGGAGGAGAAGTCTAAAAATGGCTACTAGGCCTGATGGCTATGTGCTACCTCTAGTAGCAGAGGCAGTATGCCTATGTACACCAGCTGCTGGGGAACATGGGTGGGAGGGTGCTGTCGCATTCATGTCCTGCCTGTGGGTTTTCTACAGGCAGCTGATTGGCCACTGAGTGAACAGAATGCTGGACTAGATGGACCCTTGGTCTGATCCAGCAGGGCTCTTCTTCTGTCCCCCTGCATTTCTCTGTTTTGGCTGTTTTGTCTTTTCTGTTTTAACACACACACACACACATGTATGGAAGGAAAAAAGGTGGGAAACGGGTTAGGAAAACATGAGAAGGTTACAACTAGCAACTGGAACCCCCCCCCCCCCCCAAATAAAGTTCTGTGAATGAAGCAGAGTGATTGCACGATAAATGCCTTGTCTTCGAAGCACCCAAAGAACATTGTGGCGCTTTAAAGACCGACTGATTTATTATGACTTAAACTTTCATGACTTTAGAGTAGGGGTAAGCAACTAGTGGCTCTCCCTCCAGATGTCTTGGCCAACAACTGTGCGCACCAGTTGCTGGGGAACATGGGCGGGAGGGTGCTGTTGCACCATGTCCTGCTTTGTTGGTCCCTGGTCAACAGCTGTTTGGCCACTGGGTGAACAGAATGCTGGACTACATGGACCCTCGGTCTGACCCAGCCTCAGGGCTCTTCTTCCGTTCTTATCCTCCCCCTTCTCTGTCCTTCTCATCACCTACCCACCGAGTTTTTTACGCTCAGGCTTTTGTTTCAGGGTAGTTCAGCAGTCTGATTCATCTTGCTCTACATTTTGGGGGAAGAGCCAGTCCCATTGGAAATATATAAATCCCTTGCCAGGGTTTAAGCTCCTGCCACCCAGTGAGTAGGGTTGGTCCATGGCTTTAAAACGTATTTGTAAAACCTTTCATGGATCTATCACTTCTGCATCGCCCGTGTTCATAGGAGCCCAACCTTAAAGAGAGAAAAGTAATCAAGAGGGGGGCTTGATGCTTTATGTTCTTTTTTTTACCCTGATTTGGGAGAGGAGGAACTGGGAAATGCTGGTCAGGTAATAGCCTCATTGTGCCAGGCTTCAAAAAGGGATGTATAGTCAAAGGAAGGGGCCCTCCTTTCATCCTTTGTAAGTGGGTGTCAGAGCCCGGGTGGCCAGCAGGGCGCAGAAGCTGTAGTAAGGGGTACGGAGGCATGGTATCACATCCCCTCATGCCAGCATGCCTAAACCAGGGCCTATCCAGTTGAATTTTAAGAGTTTTCTTGTTATTTTAATAATGTACTACTTTTATATGTTTTTAATCAGTTTTATGTATTTCATATGTGTATTTCATGTTGTTCCCCACCTCAATCCAGAGGGTGGGACGGGTAAGAAATGTATTTATTTATTTTATTTATTGCATTTTTATACCGCCCAATAGCTGGAGCTCTTTGGGCGGTTTACAAAAACTAAAACCATAAAAACCATTCAAAATATATAAAACAATGACAGTATAAAAACATAATTTAAAATACAATATAAAAGCACAACCAGGCTAAAAATCGAGCAACCACGCAGAAATTAATACAGATTTCAAATACAAATTTAAATAGCAAGGTTAAAAATCAAACTGAAGAACGATTAAAACACTGTGAGAATAAAAGGGTCTTTGCCTGGCGTCTAAAGGAGTTTAAGGTAGATGCCAGGTGAACCTCTCAGGGGAGCTCATTCCACGGCCGGGGTGCCACAGCAGAGAAGGCCCTCCTCCTGGTAGCCATCTATTCCCTCCAGATGCCTGTAGTTCAGGGGCATGTGACTCCTTGTGTAAGGATCAGAGACCCTCTCTAATTCTCTTCTGTCTGTCTGTTGGGGAGCATGAAAGCATAAGAGCTTTGCAAATACGAATTTTGAATGTTTCCTGATCTTAATCTCCTCCTCTGTCATCCTTTCTAGCCATCCTGCTGCAGTGTGTTGAGAAACGCCCCATTTGCCCTTCATTGACTGGTTTTCTGTTTACTCAGTGGGACAGTGGGACCCATAATGAGGTAGGTCAAACTTGCTGTCATTCCGTGTTCAGTGAGACTAGTTAACTGTGTGCCCCCAAGTGGGGCTCAATAGTATTTTAGTTTTTTATCCTAGAGGCACTGTCCTTCTGTGGGATTTCTAGTAGATCCCATTTTGTTGTTACTAGATGTTCTCTGAAACTCCACTGCTTGGCCCTTCACCTTGGGAGCAGAAGCAGTAGCAACCTTCCAGTTGAGATTGAGTGCTATACACAAATTCTGCTGTTCCCAGATTTAAACCAGTCCTACTGTTTTCTAGATGTTCCTCTTCTTGGCGGGCCTTTTATGGGGGCATATAGTTGAGCGGCCGTTGTGGTGGTGGTGGTGGTGTGGTGGTTGTCATTGTCAAAGGCAAAAAAAGGGAGAAGCAGGTTCTCAGGATGCTAAAGTACTTTATTTCCAAGCCCTTTAACGCGTTTCGGCCTGTGTTGTTTTTTTAAGGCCTTCTTCAGGGGGTTGATAAGAGATGTCTGCAGAAATACTCCTAACAAGATTATCGTCTCCTACGATAATTACTGGTGATTGGGAAAAATAATCATTCCAAGGCCTCCTTATATTCGAAGTCATTTTTTTTCTTTTCTTCATTTTTTCTCATTTTTGGGGGCTCTGCCAGATGCTTCCATGTAGTAGTGATAAGTGTAAGATCTCAAAATGCCTCATTACTGATATCCTTATTGCTACTACGTAGAAGTCGCTGCAGGTAATTGCTGAGTCACAGGAGTGGCAAAAATTCAAGATCTAAGTTCAAGCCACTGGGATTCAGAATTTTTGACTTCAGGATCCATTCTATTTGTCATTGCCTCCACCAAAAAGGTTTTCCTTTTAATTTTTCTTCTGTTTTCAGTCAGTGTCAGCTTTGCTGGATAAATTTAAGAAGAGTGACCAGGCGTTTGATATCAATGCTAAGGCTGATAGTGACCCCGGGGACTATGCTGAGGGCCCCGTGGAGGATGATTTTGATGCTGATACCCTGGACAGGACGGTCGCAAAGGATCTTGGGGAGTTCTCAGGAAAGTCGGAGGCATGTAGAATAACACCAGGGAGCTCACGGTACGTCCAGGTTTGGACTGGTTTGAATTGACCATTAGGAAGCTTAGTCATTAACCAGAGTTGTCCGTCCTCTGCACTGCAAAATTGGGAGGAATAAAATGGGTGCGGGGGACAGAGCCCGTTACGTCACCCTTGGAGGAAGCATTGTTTACAAATGGAATAAAATCTAGGGAGGATGATCAAACTTGTGAAATGTACAACCAGGTGTGTGTGTTTGTGCTTCTTCCAGAAAAGCTGTGGGACCTCTGGGGGAAGGAGATGTTGGGTCCATGTGCCTTCATTTGTCCATGAACCCCAGCGAGTACTCTTACTTCAGCCCCCGTACCATGTCCATGTGGGCAGGGCCAGAGCACTGGAGTTTCAAGCCTCGCCATAAAGGTATGGATTTGAAGGTGGCCCTGTTACGAGGTTTTCTGCTCACTCAGAGAGCTTTGTAGTTGGATTAATTGTACATAAATCACCCAGAGAGCTTCGGCTATGGGCGGTATAGAAATGTAATGAATAATAATAATAATAATAATAATAATAATAACAACATCCAATTTTTATCATAGCAAGCCTTCTCACAACAAATATTGGTTGTCAAAACTTTACGCTGCTCCTAGAAACAGGTTAGGTAGATCAAAGTTGGGGCTATATGTAGTACTGATTTATAAATTGTGGTCTCTGCCTGAAGGAACCCAAGGCAATATGCAAACTTCAAGAAGTACACTTTTATACCACAATGAAGTCTATGCTTCGTATGATTTTTTTTTTTAGTTCAGTCTTATTGTTTATAACCCTACATGATCACTATATAACAGGAAGAAAATACCTGGAATATTACAGAGGTGAAATCAAACATATCTAAGAGAAAATGTTTGCTAATTTGGAGCTGACAAACTACTGCTAAACACCCTAATACTGATTTCCAAGTTTTAGGAAAGTGTCTGTTAATCCAACCAATATAAAATATACAAGTCTAAAAATTAAGTATTAAGCCATCTATTTTCTCTACTACAACCTACTTCATCTGCCTTGTTTAAGTCTAGTGTGGACTTTAGCTAATGCCACAAGAAAATGGTGACTCTTCTCAAGATTTTGTTGTAAAGCAAGAAGACTTGTCTTCTGACAAACCAACCAGTTTGTTCCAGGTTTTGGCAAGCCTACAAGATTTTCCCCTCATGCCTTGTGTCAGAGAACAGTTAAAAAGATCAACGGCCATGCCTGGTAAAAAGCCGCAGCACCACCAAATAATAAAACCAGTCAACCTGACGTAGCAGATCCAGCGACGTCTTCCACTTGGCTGCTCTACATTGCACCCCTTCTACTCGCTCTTCGCAGGTGATGCCAACTCTGAGAAAATCGGCAAGAGGAAAGCTGCGAAAAAGGTGTTTGCGATCAATTTCGACGATGAGATTGAATTCGAGCTTCATTTCCGCCGAACAAGGGTAGGTAATTAACTCTTGATAGGGTTGTGTACTTACGGTGGTCATTCCCACAAGATATGGAGATGGCTGCTGGTTTTAAAAGCTTTGGGGGGAAAAGTTAAATTAGAGCAGCACATGGAGAAGAGTGGTTCTTGTCAACTACTATCAAGCATGATAGCTAAACAGAAGGTCTGTGTTCAGAGGCAGTTCACACGTTGCATAAGGGAGCAGCTAAATAAACCGCAGACCTTCCCTCCATGGTTTGTTTAGCTTTACTTGCGAACCGGGAACTCTGGCTTGCCTCTCTTTTGAAGCCAGAACCATATGCCAACAATGAAGCTTGGAAGGTCCGTGGCTTGTTTAGTTGCTCTTGCTTGTGGTGGGAGCAGTTTGCACAACCACATAAACCAGATGTGGGCCACTTCTGGAGGCCTTTTCCATCCCCCAGCATGGGCGGTAAACACTATTTAATGGTGAAATTCAGCTTATTTCCAAACTACATTGAATCCTTTTGCCACTCCATAGGAGCTAGAGAGTGCTCAAAGGGCCAAATTTTGCTTACAAACCAGGTAAATTTGACTGCTTGGGGGCTCTATAGCCTCTATGGATGCCATTTGGGGGTGGGGTGGCCTGCAGTGCAGGAGGGCAGCAGAAGCCACATCTTATCCACCTCCCAGAACCCTGCCTTCTTGCAATGTGTGAACCGGGCTGTTACCTCACTTGAGGTTGTCTGTTTCCTTCAGACGTTCATGTCGTGTCCCTCTTGCCCCTTGCGTTATTTGAAGTCAATAAAGAGGTCTGCCGTGAAATCGACAAAGCTTTATTCAGGCAATAAACACCTCCCAGCTGAAGGGAGTCTAAAAGTTCTAAGAGACATGTTCTCTAGTCGAGATTATGCAAAGCAAGCAAAACAGTTGTTCTTTCAAGGAAAGGGAAAGCCCATTTCTTTCAGTACGCCTTCAGGGAGACTGGTTCTGACCAAGCCATTTCCAAGCAACCAACCTGGCCGACCTCCCTTCCCTCGCCTCAGCCCGCCTTTTTCTCCTACGGAATCTCGCGTCTACCAGGCTTTACGCGCCCTCAGAAGAAACCTGATTCTCAGCTTGGGGGTTATTTACACCAACAGAGATAAGAGCTGGCAAAGGTTCATTTGCAGCTGGGGAAGAGGCCATGGGAAGCAACTCTCTCCCACTCCTAGTGTGGACTGGGACGTCCCTAGCGCTGTCTCTTCGGCCTCAGAATCTGACTCTGAATTATTGTCTGACAGTCCTTCACTCTGCCCAAGGGGAGGGGGATTAGACACAACAGTTCAGCTTTTCCATACTTGCATTACTTTGTGTCAGTTCAGTTTTTATCCTGGTTTCCGGCATATTGCAAGTGCAGCTGGCATAGACACTTACGTGTTTTACCCTGATATGGGTCTTCTCCATGTGGACAATGCTTCCATTTATCTGGAAAGAAAACATAGATGGTTGTCTGAATGCATGCATTTTGGGTTATGTAGCTCTGGATGACAGTGTGTGAAAACTGCATTCTAAAGAGGTCTCCCAGAATAGCGCTTAGGAGCCTTGACTTGACAGGTGTGAGCTGATGTGAGCCTTATGGTTCCCTTTTTCATATGGTCAGGTGAAGTCTTCAAGCCAATTGTATGGGCTTATTCCCAAGGAAATGGCTAGAGGATTGCAGCCTAAATGATTTTTCTTACCCTTAGCATTATCTGTCTTCTTTTACCTCTTTAAAACCACTGGTTTCCTGTACCAGTGATTCCCACACTGTGTGCTGGAGCACACTAGTGTACAATGAGAGGAGCTGAAGTGTGCCTTAAAAAATTAAGCCGCCATGTTGAAGAGGGGTTGTAGCTGGGAGCGGATTGAAGCGCTTGACTTCCCTGTTGGCGTCTGTTTTTCTCAAACAGGCAGCTACCACTCTGGCCAAGTCAACCCTTGAAAGCCAGAACAAGAAAAGCAACACACTCCCTGCTGACTTCCATTATGACCCGGACAACCTCACCTGCCTCTTCCTCAAGCCAGCTAATAGGGTAAGCTTTGCCTGCTGCTCCATCTGCCCCTCGCCTTGGTGCCTAGTGTCACTCCGAGAGTTTCCTTCGTCTGCTCATCAGTTAGCTGCTCTGGGCAGAAGGGCTTGCCAAGGGATTTTCTCTTGCGAACCAGCATATTTGAGTCAATTATTCTTTCCCACTGACAACAGATGCTGTAAATCCGCCAGTGTTTTTGTGTTTTTGTTTCTGCAGCTGTGGAAGAAGACGCCACTGCAGGGCAACTCATCCACTTGCGATGAGGGGGTCGGAGAGTATGATTACAACAACCCCAACGATACCTCCAATTTCTGTCCTGCATTGCAGGTGAGTTGCAGAGATCAGAAGTTTCTCTCTACTGTGAATTGCAGCTCTCTTTGTGTGGTTTTGTTGTTGTTGAGAACTATACATGTTGGCTGTCAATATTAGTAAAGTTCTGGTAGCCTTCAGGTTGGTTAATAGAACCTTGGAGAGTTCTCTTGGCAATAACATGGGCAGATGTTCTATTTGAAGAACCTTAAAGAGCATCACTCACGACCAAGGGACCCCAGCCTGCCTCTCTAGAACAAAAGAATAATCCCACAGTGTCTGGATCTCAGAAGAGGAAGTGAAGTAAAGCTGCTTTTTTTGCATCCATGGGATTGCAGAATTCCTAGAGATGTAGACGTCTGAAAAGAATTAATAGGAATACTTGGCCCTTTGCAAAGAATGAGAGGACAGGTCCCTGCCCGCAAAGGGTTTACAAGCTAGCAAATGGCACAACAGAAACAATAGAGGAAGATGGAAATAGAGGCCCAGGTAAAACCGTGGGAGAAGATGTGATTATTACTGTTATATGTAGTTAGGCTCAAGTTCAGTAGGGGATGAGGACTAATTTATTTTTGGGAATTAGTACCCCACTTTTCAGTGGCCAGTCAGTATTCCCAGGGTGGCTGTCAAAAGAGTAAAAGTATTCACATATTTCAAGAACATCTGTAGCAATATAGTGCAAGATAAAATATCCAGCACACAGGCTTTCCTGGTGTGGTGCTACCATCAAAAAGTGTCTCTCTCTCTCTCTCTCTCTCTCTCTCTCTCTCTCTCTCTCTCTCTCTCTGGTTTCCTTGTTTCTAATGGTGGGGACACCCAGAGAACAGCCTCAGGTGCAGATCTCAGCACATAGGCAGATTAAAATAGCAGAAGAGGGTCCAGCAGATACCTGTACCCTCAGCCATACCTTGGCTTTAGAAGTAATTGCCAGCACTTTGAATTGAGCCTGGAAGTGAGCAGGGAACCAATAAAGTTGTTTCTAAAACAGGCATGATGTGATTCCACCTCCTGAGTAGCAGCTGCATTCTGAACTAATGGAAGCTCTGGGGCTGTCTCAATCCAGACAAGACTGAGATGCTGTTATTGGGTGGTTCTGACCAGATGGAGGGTGCTCAAGCTGTTCTGGGTGGGTTTCACGGCCCCCTGAAGGAACAGGTTTGTAGTTTAGGGGTCCGTCTTTGTCATTTCAGCCTCAAGGAGCCTCAGTGGCACCGAGTGCCTTCTACCAACTTTGACTGGTGGCCCAGCTATGTCCCTATCCGGACAGAGATAACGTGGTCTCAGTTGTCTGTACTGTGGTCACCTCTAAGTTAGATTACTGCAACGCACTCCCTTTGGGGGAAAACTTTCTGTGGCAGGACACACCAGTCTAAAGCGTGAGCGTGTCCATGTTGGCTTTCCTCCCTGTTCAGGATGCTGACAGCGATGACAACGATGATCCCATGGGCTTCGTGGGCCAGGGTGGGATGTTTGAAATGACGGCCAACCCTATAGGAGGGGCAGGGCAAGACGTGGAGTTCAATGAAGGTGGCAGTGGATCCAACATCATCACCTACGGTGAATCGAACCTGGTGGCTGAGCCTCAGAAGGTGAGTATTGACGTGGGATGCACAGCTGCAGAGTGGTTCCCTATGTATTTATTGGCTGCATTTCTATACCACCTAGCAGCTGAAGCTCTCTGGGTGGTTTACAAAAATTTAAATGATAAAACCCATTCAAAATATCAAACAACGACAGTATAAAAACATAACCTAAAATACAGTCTAAAAGCACAACCAGGATAAAAACCGAGCAGCCATGCAGAAATCGATAGGGATTTAAAATACAAATTTAAACAGCAAGGTTAAAGATCAAACTGAAGAACTGTTAAAACACTGTGAAAATAAAAAGGTCTGAACGAGTATAATGTAGGTGCCAGGTGAACCTCTCTGGAGAGCTGATTCCACAGCCGGGGTGCTACAGCAGAGAAGGCCCTCCTCCTAGTAGCCACCCGCCTCACTTCCTTTGGCAGGGGCTCACGGAGAAGGACCTCTGAGAATGATCTTAGGGTCCGGGCAGGCACATATGGGAGGAGGCATTCCTTCAGATAACCTGGCCCCAAGCTGTTTAGGGCTTACCTGCAGTGCAAGAAGTACTTGCATTTATATTCTTGTGTTTATTTGTTGTTCCAATCATCATGGGCGTGTCAACTTTACAAATGCATACACCAGAATACAGATAGGCATACAAAAACTCTATAATATAAAGGAGTAAAATACAAAACGATACCAGCAAATGTTTTCAGTAGAAGGTGCCCATAAATATGCAAAAGTTAGGTTTAATACAAAGGATTAAAATAAGCGACACTAAGAATTTACATGAAAAAGTCCATAAATGTACAAAGGTTAATACTATTGATATATTAAAACTCCATGTTAAATTTCATCATTACAGTTCACCATATTGACCTCTACGAATCTTCTACTCAACTTTTGGGCAGCCACTGCGAATCTCAGAACTCTGTCACAAATTTGTCCGCGTCAGAGAGCAAATATACAACTTTAACTTGATCACAGTCAGATATATCCCGTAACAGATTCAAAATAAACATTGTCTTAGGTTTAGAATACAGAGAACAATGTAATAAATAGTTTGCTCTTCACAGTTCGCTACCCAGGTGGTCTGTCGGTGAGATTTCAACTGTTCTAAAAAACCCATTTTTTTAGGTATCCTAAAATCATCCATATTAAGAAGTTTAAAATAAAATATAAACATAGCTACAAGCATTTAAAACTGTACTGGCATAGTCCCCGGTATCAGCTCTGTTGGAGCAGAATTTATTTATTTTATTCCATTTATATACCACCCCATATCCGAAGTTCTCTGGGCGGTTTACAAAAATTAAAAACATTGAACATTAAAAACACCGATGTACAAAATTTAAAACCACAAAGCATAAAAACAAGTTATAATTACAATATCCTTTAAAACAACAATTCTGGGTCAAGAAGAGATCACGCCATGAAATGTTTTAAGAAATTTATTTTGGGTGATTTCTAAATGGTTTATTTTTGTCAAACCCTAAATCTCTCCCCCATAGGTCAGCTGTGGTAGCACTTTGCCCCTACTTTGAGAGTTTATAGAGGCAAACCTGTTACCCCCTTTAGTTGTAGTAAAGCACAAAACTGCTTGCAGGGATCTTGATACCTTCAAAACAGAGGACATCATATGATGGGACCAATTACTCCTGTCAATAAACCAAACCCCAAAGTAATTAAAATGCCTCACTTGTTCTATTATTTGTCCACCAAGGTACCATTTATGCTTGGGGGGGGGGGGGGCCCAAACACTACAACTTTTGTCTTGTTATAATTTACACTAAGATGTATTACAACAAAATTGCCCCAAAATCTTTTAGTAAATGCCTCATGCCAACCTGAGTATATGACAGCAAAACCATACTATCTGCATATAGCAGGATGGATAATTTATGGGACAGAGCTGTAACTGGATAGTTATCTGTTTCTTTAAGCTCCACTATTAGATCATTCACATATAAATTAAACAAGAGAGGAGCTAGTAAACAGCCCTGGCGAACTCCCTTTGAAGTTGAAATTAAGCCTGATAGCTGGCCATTCAATCCTACCTTCACTCTCATGTGTGTATCAGAGTACAGTATTCTGATGAGTGCAAATAGTCGTCGATCAATATTTGCGTTCCAGAGTTTTATCCACAGCCTGTCACTATTTATTCTATCAAAAGCTGCTGTAAGATCAATAAATGCTGCATATAGATATTTTTTGTGCCTATTAATAAGATGATCTACAACCTAACATTGATCGATTGTACTCCTTCCCTGCCGAAACCCTGAAGAACTTGTGTTTTAATCCCATGGAAATCTAAATGCTTGCTCAAAATCGAAATGCTGGTTCTAGGTTTTTATATCTGCTTCCTCAGTTTGAATGCTTGTTCTTTTTATTTTATTTATTTTAAATAAAGAGAACCAGGGCAAGCAAATGACAGCATTAGGCTGTGCCTGGACGCCACGAAGGGCTAGGGTTGAAAATTGGTCTTGATTTATTCTTTCTTTCCTTCCTTCCTGATACTTTCTGCCTGGGCAATTTCTGCGTGCCTCCACTCTTCCAGGTGAGCAAGATAGATATTCAATATGCAAAGACTGCCAAAAAGATGGACATGAAGAGGCTGAAGCAAGCCATGTGGTGCCTTCTGACTGATGCTGAAAAGAGTCACACTGAAGAAGAGGTATGTGCCAGGAAAACCCAGAATGCCGGCTCCTACTTCTCTCTTTGCCTCCTCAGGCTGCCCTCTCTTTCGTGACATCCTGGTTCCGGGCTGGCTTTCTGGGGCTCCACCTCATTTTCTGAGCCATCTGCTTCCTTGGTTCAACGATGCCACATTCAGGGTTGTGTACAGAGATTTTAAATTTCCCAAAATTTTGAGGCCGCGGGGAAAAAAACCTGTTATTTTTTCCATTTTATTTATTTATATTTTGGAAAATTGAGGGGGGGTGAGGAAAGAAATTTTTCATCTCAAGCCTTTCTGTAAAAGTGTTCTTATTGCATAGTTTTTAGAAATCGTTTTTTTGGGGGAGTAAAGGCTGGGTAGCAATATAAATACTTTGTCTTAAATTCGAAAAGAAAACATTTCATAATCCAAAGCTGTTCAATTTTTCCAGTTTTAGGGGGGTGGAAAACCCCAAAATCTTTTGGGGGTGGGGAACAGGAAAAAACCCATTCCCCTCCCCATTTTTCCTGAGTTTTTTTCCCAGGCCTTCACATCTGTAGTTGTGGGAATTCTGTGCTTACAAAATGCCCATATCTGCATCAAGGAGAGCTGAATTTAACAATCTTGAGGTCTCTAACATGATGCCTGTGGCAGTAATGAGCTCACAAACACCTCTCTTGGTGTTCACCAGGTTCCTGCCCTGTATTTTTATTTTATTTTTTTAAGATTTTGTGTTAAAAAACAAAACATTTTTTTAAAAAACTGGGCGGCAGTCTTGCTGGAAAGTGAACTGCTACCCTCCAGGGCGCTCGTTTAAAGTGACCTTCTGACTTTTGAAGCTCAGATCCTACCTCTGCCTTGTACTTAGGTTCTTGGTAAGTTTTATTTTATTCTCACCAGTTTGTCTTCTGGGAAATGAATGTTTTTATGTCCAGCCGTGTCTACCATGGCTGCCTTGTGTGAATGGGTAAGCCCCACCCCCATGGCAGCCATTTTGAAGGAGCGCCCGTGACACTCCCTCAACATTCCACCAGTCCAAAAAGTTTGGAGCCCCCTGCTGTAATCTCTATAAAAATGCAAATACATAATTGTCTTCATTTTTATACAATTCTTCATTTTTTTCAAAGGATATGCATAATTGGTTCCTGCTCTGCAGGGCACTAGAAATCTTCATCCTTCCCCCAACCCTCCCCTAGTTTTAGCTCCTGAGATTTCACCAGACAGTTGCCACACACTTTCAAGCATCTCTTAGGAATCATAAAGGGTGGTACCCAATCCTGCCAGTGTGCCCCCACTGTTTCTGTGATGGGAGCAGAACCCACCAGCTGGTCAAGAACTACTGCTCTTGAAGATTTGCGTTTTTTGGCTGGGGATCTAAGTCAATCCTTTTTTGGAGGACAAAAAACCCTTTTTGAATCTGAGGAACAAACTCAACAAATCCTCTTCTTTCCCCACTCATAAGCATTGTGATATTGTTGCGATACTCTGATTCTGATGAAGCATTTGTGAAACAGGTGGAAGAAGCCGGAGGCCTGTAATTTGTGCAGTTATTGCAAACTATTCAGCCTTCATAAACTATTTTTGTTCAGTTACTGTAAACTATTTGTTTAGTTCTTGTAAACTATTTATGCTTGGTTATTGTAAACAACTTGTTCAGTTTTTGTATACTATTATTGTATTCTTACACTTGAAATGTGATACAGCACAATTAACACATTCCTGCAGTACCTGGCATGCACCCAGCTTTTAGGCACAGGATCTACTATAGCCGTAACATAATATTTAGTATTTATATAGCAATTTCAAGTGTTTAAAGCACTTATATGTACTACCTTGAAATCCTTACAGTAGCCAGGTGATACTAGACACTGTACAGATGTTAGAGCACAACATGTCCTGCCCCACAGACTTAGAGTCTGAACACTAGTGCCCTTTCTACACCATAGGGGTGTAGAGGGAGAGAGGGTGATCCTGGAAGTACCTAATACACATCATAGGCACACAGGGAGGGAGGGAGGGCGATCCTGGAAGTACCTAATACACACCATCGGCATACAGGGACCAGCTGGGGGCCATCCCAGGCAAAAAGCCTGGTGTGGAAAGGGCCTAGGTAACTTTTATCTTGCTTACTTAGAATGAAGTTGTGGAGAAAAGCACCAATGTTTTGACGGTCTCAGGCCAGAAGGTCTTCAGTGGCATCACCAAGGATCTGCTTCACAGGTACTTTAGGGCATCAAGATTCTGACTAGGAGGCCAGAGATGGAGATGGACTTACTCCTATGCTGCACCCCAATCCCGGTGGTTAAGCACTGCATGGAAAGAGTCCACTGTGTGGAGCCAGCCTCCACAGGGAGCCATTTAAAGCACCCTCTGCACGTTGGCTATTTCTGTACATTGGTTCTGAGGTTGGCAACTGCTTCTTAACTTGCAGCCAAGCCTGAGTGTATATACAAAAACTACATTGAATCACTGAAATATTGGTCTGAGCACTCTGCAAGGCTCGTCTGCTTTGAAATAAAGTATTTTAGCATCCTGAGAACCTGTTTCTCCCCTTTTTTTGTCCAGATTTGGATGTTCTCCTCCTTTTGGTTTTTTGTCTGTTTCCTGCACATGGTGAAAGATTTTGACCTGATTTGGACAATCAGGAAAAAGCCACCGTGACTTCCCCGCTCTGCGTGAGCCATCGCACAACCACCATTCCCTTAATTACCTGCAACGTGGCGCAGGTTAGTGTGTCGCCCGAACCAGATGAGGTGCCCAGGTGCGGGGATTTTTAAACCACCCCACAGAGCGTGGCTTGTTCGGTGGTTTAGAATCCGACCCCGCCACACACCTTTCTAGGTTCGGATGACATGCTAATCCTCACCATGTAGCAGGTAATCAGGGAAATGGTCGCACAAGCAGCACACGCAGGGCAGGAAAAAGAACCTGCGCTGGCGTCTTTCCCTCCTCTGATCGTCTGAATACAGACTTTAACTCCGGCAGTAAAAGTGAAATGCTGATTGTAGAATTTGAAATCCTTTTAGAACTTTGCTGTGCCACTTTTTTGTGTAGATCAGAGGATGAATTCAAACAAGGTGCAGCGAGGGTTGTGATGCAGCGGTTCTTCCCATTCGATCCCGTCCCCAAATAAGCCAGCTGCGAGTAGCTCTCTTGTTCATAACTGGCTGAGGTACCCAGGCCCATAATTAACACTGATTTAGGGTTCCATCAGCATGCAAGTGTTCAATAGTCTCTTAGTAGTGCAATCCTATGCATGTTGATTCACAAGTATGTCCAATTAGGATTAGTGAGGCTTTATTATTTCGTTTTTACCATATCTGCCATGAAAATAGCACTCAAGGGTGCTTACAATCATAAGAATTAAAGCATTTTTTAACAAAAACTTGATTAAAACCATAACGAAACAAACAATTAAAAACACAACAGTAACAGGAGAAAAGAATGCACTCAACAGGCCCACTGACATCCCAAAGTTCGGAGTAAAAATGTCTCTGCCTGCTGGCAGAAGGACAGCAGAGAAGGATCCACAGTTCTGATCAAATGGGTTTGGTAGTTTTTTTCTCTTTTCTTTTTGAAAATACAAAAACCTGCCCAATCCACTTAACAGAGCGGAAAGTGAGCTCATGCGATGCAAGCTGTGAGCTCTTTCAAACTGACAAATGCTTTTGGTGGCTTCCTAGCTTCATTTCTTCCTCCTCTTCTGTCTTTTGCAGGCTGCCTTCCGTGATGGCGAAGAACCTGTCTGTACCATTGGCATTTGCGTGCCTCTTGCACTTGGCTAATGAAAAGGTACGTAACCACATACCCAAGTATTTGAGTACAACGGGAGGCAAGTAGGGGACAATGGGAGCCTACACGTCCATTGTAGTGATAAACATCTTGACATAAGAATGTAAGAAGAGCCCTGCTGGATCAGACCGTGGGTCCATCTAGTCCAGCATTCTGTTCACTCAGTGGCCAATCACCTGCCCACAGGAAACCCTCAAACAGGACACAAATGCAACAGCGCCCTCCCTCCCATGTTCCCCTGCAACTGGTGTACATAGTCATATGGGCTGTGGTCCTTGAGGTAGCACAAAGCCATCAGGACTAGTAGCCATGGATAGGCTTCTCCTCCAGGAATTTATCCAACCCCCTTTTAAAGCCATCCTAAATGGTGGCCATCACTACATCTTGTGGTAGTCAATTCCACAATTTAACTATGTGCTGTGTGAAGAAGTCCTTCCTTGATCTGTCCTGAATCTCCCACCAATCGGCTTTATGGGATGACCCCGTTGGGTTCTAGTATTATGAAAGGGGGGGAAATGTCTCCCTGTCCCCATTCTCCATACCAAGCACAATTTTGTACACCTCTGTCCGGTCTCCCCACAGCCTCCTTTTTTCCAACTAAGCAATCCCAGCTGTTGTAGCCTTCCCTCATAAGGGAACTGCTCCAGCCCCTTGATCATTTTAATTGCCCTTTTCTGCACAATGATGTCTTTTCTTCCCATACTCTGCAACATTGAGAACAAAGTTGTATATGGACAGTTTTAACACTTGGCATGTTTGCCTCTAGAATCTGAAGCTAGAAGGAGTGGAGGACTTATCGGAAGTCTTGGTGCTGCAAGGAGATTAACATGAGGCACTTGGGCAGTCTAAGAAACTCTTGGGCTGCTTGGAAGCGGATTTATCATACTAAGGATGTACATAGACAGCGGGGCCTTGTTCGGGACCTCTCCCTATCCACACCTGCCTCTTCTCTTGATGGTGACGACAGCAACAACAGCCTAGTTCCATCAGTTCCCATGCTTGATGAAAGGGTTCATGATTTGCAAATGACTTTTTTTTTTATTGTGAGCAGTTGGGAAGAGCTTTCCTATTTTAGAGTGTCATGTTGCCTTTAACTCTCTCATGAATTACACAGCTTCCCATGACTGTGTAGCTGTGTAGCCTGTGAGACCATTGAAACTCACTTATGCTGTTGCCATGATCACTGGCAACAAAGGACTGTTAGGTATATTCAGTCTGCTTTTCTAAACACGTTTCAACGTCTTGTACAGAAAAAATCCTGTCCTCTGTCTCTTGCTTTCTTTTTAAAATCTCCTCTCATGGATAATTTCATATATTTGTACAAAAGTTCTTTTATTTTTTAAAAAAGTAATAAACTACTACAATATGGAACCGAACCCCTTTTAGTCCTTGTTTTCCTCGTGAGTTAAATTTCTTTAAAACCTCTCATGGAACAGGCTGTCTCGGATAAGTCAAAGGGTTTTGTTTTGTTTTATTTAATAACTGCTACGCATTCCACATGTGGGATTTTGCGGTGAGTGATAAGTTTGCTGAGTAAACATATGACTTCCAGGAAATGAAACCACGAGATTGAAAAACTGCGTGAACTTACTGTTAAATACAAATTATTTTGTTTCACAAACTGGATTGGATTCTTAAAGCGCCTGAGGTAAGGTACTGGGATATTTGGCGACAGCGGTGAAGTTAAAAGGGTGAATAGAGTGGAGTACAGAGTGTTCGGCTGGTTGCTGTGAGGCCAAGAAGAGCCAGTGACACACAGAACCAGTGAGCAGCAGTGTAAGGGGATTTTAAGAAAAGGTTTGAGTAAGGGATGGAATTCTAGAAGACAGTACAAGCTGGAGTGGAACTGTACCAGCTAAAGTTGTAACTTATGAGATGGAATGTAAAATGATAAGGCCTCTGTATGTGAAGAAGCTGTTCTTTCTTGTGGGAATCTCAATGTGCTGAATAAGCTTTTGGCTGAAAAGTTGAAAGCTGCCAGCACATGCGTAGTAATGACCTGGTCTCATCAGCGTAAGCTGTAACCGGATTTGTTAAAATCATACAATGATCAATGACGGCATTTAACCTACATATGTTACTAACAGCAGCTGGGCAGGAGTCTCTTCTTCTGGCATGTTGAAGAGGCTCCGCTGCAGCACATGGTCTGTCTTACTGATAAGAAATAAAGGCCAATTGGGCAAAGAAGCAACCTGAGTCGTCTTCGGTGTTCTGAAATTCCATGACAAGCAGTAGGCCGGCTTGGTCCATGGTTGGGATCCTTTTATGTAAAAAGAGGTAAAAAGGAGGCCCAAAGGGAGAGTCGTGACAAGGAGCTCCAACTGCACTTTGGCCAGAGACAGAAGAACATCAAGGGGCCTGGCTTCACCCATGGACTATTATTATTATTATTATTATTATTATTATTATTATTATTATCATTTCTTTACCGCCCCACAGCTGAAGCTCTCTGGATGGTTTACAAAAATTAAAAACATTAAACATAAAAAACCAATATACAAAATTTTAAAAGCATAAAAACAGGTTATAAATACAATATCCATTTAAAACAACTATGCTGGGTCAAACAACAACACAAAACCCTCATCATATGCTGTTAAATGCCTGGGAGAAGAGAAAAGTCTTGACCTGGCACCAAAAAGATAATGGCGCCAGGTGAGCCTCGTCAAGGAGATCATTCCATAATTGGGGGGCCACCACTGATAAGGCCCTCTCCCTTGTTGCTGTCCTCCAAGCTTCCCTCGGAGTAGGCACCCGGAGGAGGACCTTAGATGTTGAGCGTAGTGTTTGGGTAGGTTCATGTCAGGAGAGGCGTTCCATCAAGTATTGTGGTCTCAAGCCGTGTAAGGCTTTATAGGTTAAAACTAGCACCTTGAATCGGGCTTGGAAACGTACAGGCAGTCAATGCAAGCGGGCCAGTCACTCCCAAATAGTTCCCCAACCCTGAAGTACAAGGAAGTAAGCTGTGTAAGTCTGATGACCTTAGTACAGTATTCCCCAATGTAACACCTTCCAGATGTGCTAGACTACAACATGCTGGCTGAAGGATGCTGGGAGTTGCAGTTAACACATAGCCATGTTGGGGAAGGCTACCTGGGTATGTGGTTTTATCTAATCCGGATCTTGTTTTTCTACCTTGCGGCTCGCTTTTGCTATGATGAATGGTCTTGAAGTCTTACAAGGGGCTAATCTCTGTGTCGCAGCTATGATGATCTCATCGCATTGTGCCTGTTCACAGCCCTTTTGCCTAACCGTTCTACAGCAAAGGGGTTTTCCCCACCTTTATCTCATCTAATAAAATGCAATGTTAAAATCAATGCTTCCTGTTATGTGCTTGGACTCGGGAGTCCTTTGATACAATGAACTATGTTCAACTCTTGTGACTGCAGTTAAGGCCATAATATTTCTCCACGGGAGGATGTCCTTTGATGTGTCATTACTGCCTGTTCTTTGTATTTCCGACTCTGTAGAATCATTATTGCAAAAGTAGATTGTGCTAACCTTGAGCTATGGGAAAATGTGCGAAAGCCGGGGAAGAGGACAGAGTGGAAATTTCCCATTCATTTTGGCACGTGGCTGCATTCTAATGCAATTGTCATGAGAATGGTGTGAGGTTCAGTGTGATCATCCTTACTGTTCTAAGGAAAATTTTCCATAAGTCTTTGTGATCTCATGTTTAATGGTTTGCTTATCATGCTTTCTGTTTATCTTAGCACTGCACCTTATAAGCGTTATAAGACCTTGGGGTGATTCATGTTGATCCTTAAGAGCCGGAGGCCTATTTGACAAATGCCAGTGACTCCCGGAACTGATGATCATGGCTCCTGCAAGTGCCAAGTTACTGGGGAAGGAAATTTGAAGGGATGGCACAAAATCAAGACCATGTCAAAATAAAAGTGTAACTATTGCCTGGGGCGCATGAGATCAAAGAGGATCAATAAGATTGCCCATGTTCAGTTTGCTCAAGCCAAATCTAACTTTTTCCCGATTTATATATGGTTTATAAGTCATTATGGTTTATTAGTTATTGTAAATCGCTCGGAGAGCCTCGGCGCCTTGTTATTTTGATACCTGGAAAATCCAAACATGATGACCTTTCCCTACTATTAAGCACGTCCTGTGGCTAGTTTTTGTGAGCCAGCCTTATTGAAACGCGCAGGATGTAAACAAGAGCCCAGTAAACACTTTTGCGTAGCTCCTATTCATTTCAGGGACAGTTTCTGGCCCTTGTGAGCGTCAGGTGCATCCTCCCACCTGCTTCACCTTGCCTTAGCACTGCTGCCTGGCCCTCAAAGGTGCGTTCAGAAAGAGGCCAGGCAGCTGTGTTGTACTGCAACTCCTATCATCCCCAGCATGGAGGGACTTGTAGCTCCAGGTCAAGGAAGGCACTATTGGGCAGGATCTACACTGCTGTTTTAAAGCACTTTAAAGCGCTTTATAATAGCAGTGACAACTGTTGGGGCCCAGGACACACTCCAAAACAGTTGTCACTACTGTTATAAAGCTCTTTAAAGCGCTTTAAAACAGTAGTGTAGATCCGCCCTTGGAAGATCTTACAACTTGCTGCTGCCGCCATTGTGATGAATGGGCTGCCGTTAATAACAAGGCCCTGATTGGTTTCATTTGGGGTCTTGTTTCTTCATCTTTTCCTCTGCTCAGTTTTATATAAGGATTACAACAAGATTAACTTCCTCCTCTTTTTTATTTTACTTTATTTACAAGATTTAGATGCCACTTTATATTTTATAAAATTCCTGAGCGGTGAACAATAAAAAAGAAAGAAAGAATCAAAATACAGAATTGAAATCTTTAAATTCAAATTATACCAATAAAATAACATTTTAGATATGAAGTGGTATATAAATACTGTAAATAAATAATAAATAAATAAAACTGGTCAGTCAGGGAAGGCATATTTACATAAAAATGTCTTCTGCGGGTGCCGAAAACAAAACAACGTCGGTGTCTACCTCACTTCAACTAACAGGGAGAGCTTCACGACAAGAGGCCAATACAGGGAAGGCACTGCTACAGGTCCGTGCGGAACGCCCAGGAGTGCCTCATCTGATGATCTCATTGATTGGGCAGGCTGATAAAGCAGAAGGGCATGCTCTCAAACTGGGCCACAGTTTTCTATTAAGCATTATGCGATTTTATGGTTATGCCTCCTTTTGCAGAAACACGCACTCGCCCTGCCAAGTCTAATCGGTGCTGGGTTAACGGGCAATGATAAAACGCAACAGAGGTTCACTGTCAGTGCAGTGGAATGCAAGGCTAAAAGAAATCCTAACTTTATTGATGAAAAGTATTTTTAACCTATGAGGAGGGCAACGAGGATGATCAGGGGCCTGGAAACAAAGCCCTATGAGGGGAGACTGAAAGAACTGGGCAGGTTTAGCCTGGAGAAGAGTGGACTGAGGGGAGACCTGAGAGCACTCTTCAAATGCTTGAAAGGTTGTCACACAGAGGAGGGCCAGGATCTCTTCTGGATCAACCCAGAGTGCAGGACATGAAAGAATGGGCTCAAGTTACAGGGAGCCAGATTCTGGCTGGACATCAGGAAAAACTTCCTGACTGTTAGAGCAGTATGACAATGGAACCGATGACCTAGGGAGGTGGTGGGCTCTCCCACACTAGAGGCCTTCAAGAGGCAGCTGGACAACCATGTGTCAGGCATGCTTTAAGGTGGATTCCTGCATTGAGCAGGGGGTTTGACTCTGTGGCCTTACAGGCCCATTCCAACTCTACTATTCTATGATTCTATGGCCCTTTCCCAGAAGGAACAGATGAAACATTGGAGGCTTTCTACTTTAGAAAAAAAAATGTTTGTGTGTGCATGGGATAACAGAAGTGCATAAAATGAATTTTGCAGAGAGAGGATAGAGGATTGTTCTCCTGGTCCCCAACAGTGTCCCAGTATAGTAAAAGTCTGGCTCACACAATAAACGTGGGCAGGAGATTCCGTGGTGTTTTTTTTAAGTTTTATTTTAATGTACATTACAACAAAACAACACACCACTAGAATCAGCTAAATAGTAACAGCTAAAATTAAGAGTTAAAAAAATAAACGATACATAGGTTGTAACTGAATACAATGATTCCCTGTTTACTAAAGGCTAGTTACAATAAGATACAAAAATACAATTAAAATAAGATTAAGAACATTACAGGAAATACAGGATTGCCAGTGTTTCTGTTAGTCCTGTGCCTGCACATTTAAGAGCAGTCTGATACAGAAATCTACCAGGTAAAGTCTCACCCATTATTTCTCTTCAAAGTAGGAAATGAAACTTCACTTGCATTTCATATTGCTGTTAAAAGCACAAAAGCAGGACCAGAAAAAAAGAGTTGGCAACCTATAGGCACAGCCATTGTTGCTGTGACCGTTTTCGTTGGGGGAGCTGGGTTAGCCTGTTAGTCTCCGGCGGATTCTCGGATCAGCTAAGCTTTCAGTGCCCTCCCCCTCGGAAGAACACTGTTTCTCAGATTGTGGGTTGTTTACCCCCTCAGAGATAAGGGCTGGCGAAAGTTCATTCCCAGCTGGTGAAGAGCTTGTGAGGGTCATCTCTTCCCATGTAGGCTGGTATGTTTCTGGCGCCGTCTCTTCTGCATCAGAATCTGACTCTGATTGACCGCCTGCGAACCCTTCTCCCAGCCCAAGGGGAACAGGCTTAGTCACAACAGTGTGTGTGTGTGTGTGTGTGTGTGTGTGTGTGTGTGTGTGTGTATTTCTTAAGACTCTGTATTGTTCCTGCGGTATTTCTCCCTCCCCCATTATTCTCAACATGGTGTATTAATCCTCAACCCCTCCTGAGACTAAACTTGTGTGACTGATCTCATCCCAGCAAATGACAGGAAATCATCTGCCTCTCTCCTGACTTGGACAACTCGGTCTTGGGACTCTTCCTGCAAAGGGATTTCCCGTTCCACAAAATAGCAGGAAGGGCCGCGGGTTTCTTGTGCCTTTGGGACCGACGTTTAGGAGAATCCAGAGGTTTTGTTGTTCTCCTGCTAAAGTCATTTCTTACAGGTTTTTCCCCCTATTGCCCCCTCCCCACCTGATTTTCTCCCTTCTGCATTTCAACTCTTCTTTCCTTTTATAAATGCATTTATTTACACAGTTGTTCTCCCACCCACACTCCAAAGAAAAGGCTTACTTCTATGGCTTATATACTTCCCAGAGAACTTCGGCTGTGGGATGGTATATAAATGCAATAAATAAATGCAATAAATAAATATTCTGCCCTGCCTATTTGGAGGGTGACTCTCTCAAAGGGTATCAACTTTACAAGTAAGCCAAGGCAAATGCAGCCTGCATTCTCTATCTTAGCTCCCAAAACATCAGTGAAATGCTGTTTGTGTTGGTATGAGAGAAGAATGACATAAAATGTGTGTGTGTGGCTGAATTCGGACAACACGATAGTCAATGGTGGGGTAATAATCAACTTTACAGTTGTTCATCTAGGGGGTACTCCCCACACAACATGGTAATAAATAATCAACTGTGGTGTGGATTAGGATCAGCGCTGAGTTGACTATGGCAGCATTCCGATGACACAATAGCCAAAACAACTGACGATTGTTTTCCCCACATCTGTTGTTTATTGTGTCGTCCGAATTGAGCCTGTGTGTGTGTGTGTGTGAGAGAGAGAGAGACAGAGAGACAGAGAGAGAGAGAGAGAGAAGCTGATTCCAATGGCCTTGGTTAATCATTTAGAGTGCCCATATGGAAAAGAGGCCAGGGCTCCTGTATCTTTAACAGTTGCATAGAAAAGAGAGTTTCAGCAGGTGTCCTTTGTAGGCATGCAGCACCTGGTGAAATCCCCTCTTCATCTCAACAGTGAAAGCTGCAGGAGCCCTGCCCGCTTTTGTATTTGGTCACTCTAGTATAGCTCCTAGAAAATGTATATTGAGAGAGAGAGAGAGAGAGAGAGAGAGAGAGAGAGAGAGGCCCTTGCAATGCATGGCAAAGAAAGGACATCTTTTTCTATACACCTGTCACCGTAGATTTTGTTTCAACAGCTCCTTGACCTCTCTTGTTGCCTTGAAGGCAGCCATATCCTTGTTTCCCCTACCTTGTTTCAGTTCTAATCTTGAATATTGATGTTTATTTTATTTATTTGTTACATTTATATCCCTCCTGTCATCCATGGGGCCCAAGGCAGTCCACATGGTCCTCCGTTTTATCCTCACAACAGCCCTGTGAGGTTGGTTAGGTTTGAGTCAGCGACTGGCCCAAAGTCACCCAGTGAACTTCATAACTGAGTGGGGACTAGAACCCGGATCTCCCGAGTCCCAGTCCAACACCCTAACCACTACACTACACTGTCTCTCTCGTTGCTCTTCTAGACATTGCCCTTCTAACTCCACCACCATAATGCTCTGCTTTGAAAAAGTTTCTTTTTTATGAAGTGGAGAGTTTTACACGCTCCTCCCTCACGCTTCCCGCCGGCTGAGTTTCTGTGAGGCTGGCCCTTGGAGATCTCTCGCCAGCAGCCCATTTCATCCAGTCACAGGACATGGAAAGCCCTTTACAGCTCGTATCACCTTTAAGTCAGCTCTGCTTCCTCCAGCTTTCTGGTTCCTGCGCATTCCCATTGAGATCACCGCCTTCCCAGAGCATCAGGAAGGGGTGCGCTTCATCACCGAGGGAGCTGGATATGCCTTCCACCTTCCAACCAGACGTCCAGGCTCTCTCAGCCAAAACTGAGACGTGAAGGATTTTCTTCACCTTCTGCCGGCACAACGGGCATCGTCCGCTGGTCTTGAGTATCTTCAAGGAGCAGCAGGAGCAGAAGTTGGCATGAGCGCATGGAAGCATCATCGTGTTGGCTTTGTAGCCAAAGCATATCGCACAGTCGTCGCCCGGGCGTTCCTCAGGCAGGTTCTGCAACTTCTGGCAGGGGGACTCTGGAGAGGCACAAATATTTCATATGAAAGGCGCAGAAACGAGCAACATCGGATGAAAGACTTCTCCTTCTGCATCTCATGGCCCCTTCTTAGACCAGGGCTGTTGAATAGGGTTACAAAAAAGGGGGATAGGTGGGGAGTGGAAGCTGGGGTCTCCGATGGCAGTGGGGCGGTGAATCCGCTCCCGGTTTCAGCCAGAACCAGTTAGAGCTCTAGTTCAGTTCTGGCTGAAACCCAGAGCGGATCCACCGCCGCACTGCATCTGGGAGGGCTCCTTTAGAGCTCTGACTTGTTCTGACTGAAACCCAGAGCAGATTTACCACTGCACAGGGGTGGCGGGGAGTTTTTGTTTGCCCTCAGTTCAGCCACGTCCTTTAGCGCTTTCCTCTTCTCTATAGAAGTGAATGGCGACCGTATGGCAGGTACTTACCGCTTGGCAAATCTGGTGTCCACATCTGCAGGTTGAGCTTGTCAGCATTTGTGGATAGGCCCGTGGGATCTAGAACGGGGACAAGCGAGAGTTCAGGCTGCCTCGTCTGAAAGGGCTGTTTTGCCCATTGCACACCAGCAAACCCCAGTGTGCCAGGAGCTGTACACTTGTGACGGAGCTGTAGACCATTAGGCTCCATGATGAATGGAACTGTGTGATTCCTCACGTTGGCAAGCCTGGACTTACTGCATCCATGCTTTAGAGCAGGGAAGGTAACATGGCGCCCATAGGCATCACTGCGCCCCGCACACCTGTCTTGGTGCCCCCAGAGGTGCCCTCGTCCTCCAAAGTTTTTTTAAAAAATATATGTATTAAGAAATGTTCTTATCAGCAGCTGGGATCGCTTCAAAACCAAGTGAGGGCCTTTAGTTACCACCATCTTCATTTCCCATGAATGCCTCAGGGCCGCACGTGAGGCTCAGAGACATGCTTAGGAAATGATGATGGTTGATAGCAGAAATATGCTTTCTTCTGCAATGCATCCCACCACCAAGAAAATGTGGCAGGAAAGAAAAAGTGACTGTTATCATTTCTCTCCTTGTGTGTGTGTGTGGGGGGGGGGCTAAAGAGGTTTCTGCCTTGCACTCAGTCTTTTGGGCAGGCTCCCTGTCCTTTGTGACTAGCCACGCCTCTAATAACAGCCATTTAGTGGTGGTGCCCAGGACAGCTTCTCGAATCGCCAAACGTACTTACGGGCCCCAAACGATTGCGTACCTCTGCTTCAGATTTTGAGCTGAACACTTGAAAAATGTAATGTATGAACTTAGAGTGACCAGCTGTCAGGATTTTCCCAGATTTGTCTTGGTTTTTGTTCTATCCTGGGTGTCCGGGGGGATTTTCTGTAATTTTCTATAGTGTCCTGGAATGACACGCTTTCCCCTTTAAGACCGCCATTAGTGTGGCGGCAGGGAATGATGCGCTTTCCAGAGGCCCCTATTGGAGGGGAGGGAAGGAATGACATGCTTTCCCCTCCTCTTTTCCAATCGGGGCCCTTTCTGGGGCCTCTGGAAAGCATGTCATGCATAACTGCCACACTAATGGCAGGTGCCAATAGTATGGCAGGGGGAGGGGGGAATGACGTGCTTTCCGGAGGCCCCGGAAAGCACGCTTTCCCGCCCCCACTGGGTGTCCTCTTTTTTGGTTTCCCAAATATGGTCACTCTATTGACCCTACATCTAGATGGCCTGGCGCTAAGCAGAAGCTATGTTGAGGGAGGAAGTTGGGGCAGCCCCTTGATCCAACTATGACAGAGGCAGGATCCGGCTCTGAACAGCTTCTTTGGGTTGGGTTGGCCTCCCAGGAGAGACAAAAGAAGAACCATGCTGGATCAGACCATGGGTCCATCTAGTCCAGCATTCTGTGCACACAGAGGCCAACCAGCTGCCCATGGGAAACCAACAAACGAAACAAGGGTGCAACAGCACCCTCCTGCCCATATTCCTCAACAACTGGTGCACATATAATACTGCCTTGGATGCTGAAGGTAGCACACAGCCATTAGGACTCATAGCTGTTGATAGCCTTCTCCTCCAGGAATTTATCCAACCCCCTCTTTTCAAGCCATCCAAATCGGTGGCCGTCACTACATGTTGTGGTAGCGAATTCCATAGTTTCACTCTCTGTGCCGTGTGAAGAAGTCTTTCTTTTTAGCTCTGCTGAAGCTCCCACCAATTGGCTTCATGGGATTGTGCCCCTTGGGTTCTAGTATTATGAGGGAAGGAGAAAAATGTCTCCCTGTCCACATTCTGAAAAAAGCTGGCCAGGAATCCCACCCCCCAAAAGGCCTCATGCTGCAACATCAAATGGACCAGTTTGATGCGTCAATTGCTTACCCAGAAGCTGGACTGCTTTGGTCCTTCCATAGACGTCCACAATCGCCCAGAGCGGAGATGCGACTGAGACACCATCTAAAAGCAAGCGACCTTCCGTCTCCTGGTTGATGCTGCAGAAAACGCGGCCCTGGCTGTCCACCCAGAAGCTGATGATGGTGCCTTCTGCTCCGTATTCGTCCGGTAAGACACCAGCACGACTCTTCCCTCGTATGGCCAGGTTTGGGCAAGCAAACGGAGGCAGTTCGCTGGGGTCCATGAGGGAAGGGTCCTCCCAGGTGAAGCCCACCCGTAAGCCACCGTGCCACTTGGCTTCTTCCTTTAAGATTTTCATGGCCACCTTCTCGTACGGCTCAATGGGCCGGTTGGAGAAGAGGATGCCATCATGGAACGTGGCCGCCCTGCTGGCGACGCAGTGAGACTCATCCAGAACGATCTGGGACCCTTTGATGTAAGGGTGGAAGAACAGCGGCCTGTAGAGGGGTTGGCTGGTGTCATCGGGGTCTGCGGGAGAAACAAGACTCACCATGAATAATATAAACGGAGAAGGAGAAGAAGGTGGAGTTCAGCATGCAATCCCCTCCTCACAAAAGCCCCTTAGGAGCCGCTTCCTTCATATCAATTCAGAAACGTGTTGGTCATGCCCACAATTATAAGGGCTAGAAACTGCCTTTTCAAGAAGGAGACAGAAAGCTGTGATTCTCAGGAGCCTGAATTCTGTATCTCATGGTACACAGCAGGACTTCCTTGTTCTGTTGGAGAGCAAAGTTCCTTCACATGTTGCTTAGGAACCCACAAAACATGGGATCACCACTAGATGTAGCTATTAGCAGCACTTCGCATTGTCAGACTACTAATGTAGGGTGACCCTATGGAAAGGAGGGCAGGGCTCCTGAATCTTTAACAGTTACATAGAAAAGGGAATTTCAGCAGGTGTCATTTGTAGGCATGCAGCATCTGGTGAAATCCCCTCTTCATCACAACAGTGAAAGCTGCAGGAGCCCTGTCCTCTTTTGTATTCGGTCACTCTACTCGAGTCCTTCTTTTCACATGGTCACCCTAACGAATGGGTATTAGTTTGGTTTACCTTGCATGGATCACACCCTAGACAACACCCCACCCCCCCAATACAAAAATGAAAGTAGCCAGATCACAGGAATCAACAGTGATTAAATGCCAAATGAGGTTCTTATTTTTTTATTTTTTATCTGGCTGTTTGCATTTTCTGATGGAGTGGTCAAAACAATTAGACGTATCGTTTGCAAAAGAGAAAACAAACAAAACTTCCTTATACATATTGAGGTTTTATGTACCGGGTATAAGAACATAAATATTTCAGATTTGTTACATTAGATTCAACCGTGCCAAAGTATATAGATTACAAAAGGTAGAGTCGTTATACGTGCTACGACGGGACTCCAAACCTCTCAGGTTGATGTTCTGCATTTAACCTGAAATCTTTGGGATACAAATCCTCCCATAATTTTTATAAACCTTGTATTGATGTACGTGTACATTCCACGATCCAGCAAAGGTTACTCTCACGGCAATTAACAGTGCCAGTCCTATGCCTCAGAAGTAAATGCCATTGAGTTCAATGGGGTTTACTCGCAGGTAAACCAGTCTAATTGATTTAATACCAACTCATGCAATATTCCAGGGATTCCGTATTGTACAGCATAAGCCTAGCAATAGATCTCACGGTAATTGTATGCTTAACATTTCTGCTATAATGTCAATTGCCCCCAAATTACTTTAGCAAAATTACCATCTTTCATCCAATTTGTATATATCTGCTTATTTCCAAGGCTTCTTTTCATGGCTACTTCGTAGCAAGTTTCTGTGTGTTCCATCTCACTAACTGTGAATGGGAATCCCTTTAAGAACAAAACTTTAAAGAGGCCAAACTTCTTCAGGGATCTTCCACTGTAGAGATGGCTCCCACTTCTTTGTAGGCAGTTTGCAACCTTTACATTCAATTTCTAACATCTAAGAACTCAAATAAAGATGCTGCCGGAGGGCAGGACTTCCTTTTGCAGCATGGCACTGTACCAATAATAATAATAATAATAATAATAATAATAATAATAATAATAATAATATAAAATTGAAATCAGGAGGCACCGGGAGGCTGGTGAGCACCAAAAGCTCACGGACACATGCTGGAGACCCCAGGCTTAAGTTCCCTCCCCATAAGGTTTGTGGATCTGGGCAAAATGGATGAAGGTTGTAGCACCTAAATCACATGATGTCCTGGTTCCCCTCTGTTCGGCACTGGTTAGGCATCATCTTGAGCATTGTGTCCAGTTCTGGGCACCACACTTCAAGAAGGGTGCAGACAAGCTGGAGCGTGTTCAGAGGAGGGCAACGTGGATGATCAGGGGGTCTGGAAACAAAGCCCTATGAGGAGAGACTGAAAGAACTGGGCATGTTCAGCCTGGAGAACAAAAGATTGAGGGGAGATGTGAGAGCACTCTTCAAGTCCTTGAAAGGTTATCACACAGAGGAGGGCCAGGATCTCTTCTCAATCATCCCAAAGTACAGGATACGGAATAATGGGCTCAGTTTACAGGGAGCCAGATTCCAGCTGGACACCAGGAAAAAACTTCCTGACTGTTAGAGCAGTACTACAATGGGACCAATTACCTAGGGTGGTCGTGGGCTCTCTCACACTAGAGGCCTTCAAGAGGCAGCTGGACAGCTGCCTGTAAGGAATGCTTCAAGGTGGATTCCCGCATTGAGCAGAGGATTGGACTTGATGGCCTCATAGGCCCCTTCCAACTCTACTGTTCTATGATTCAGCATAAGGCAGCTTCCCCCACGTCTGTCCAGAGGGTTGCACAAGCCACCCAAGTGGTTACTTTAGATGTGAGCCAATTGTTTCAGGGATGCCCGTGAAACCATGTGTGGTCATAGGAACATGGGAAGACCCTTGGTCCACCTAGCCCAGTATTGTCAACACTGATTGGCAGCAGCTCTCAAGCTTTCAGGCAGGAGTTTCTTCAGCCCTAGCTGGAGATGCTGAGGATCAGACCAGGCACCTTCTGCATATAAAGCAGGGGCTGTATCTCAGAGCCTCCTGGTCCAGGATGATGTGTTCTGGGATTGCTGGAGATGCTGCAGTTATGGGCGCTATTAAAAAAAAGTGCACCCAACAACTTCAAACTAAGGCGTGGTGTGGAAACCTGGGGGCCATGATCACGCTGTGGCTGCTGGGGCCGTCAAAATGCCTTGCACCTGCGCAAGCCAGAAGCATTGTGTTGCCTGTGCAGATGGCAAAGATTTCCTCACCGCTTGGTGAGATTCCTCGGGAGCTTTATTCCTGTTAATAATTCCAAGTACATATGGGGGGAGTTAATATGTATGGGAAAAGAGCCTTGGGTGGGGTTGTAAATAATGAACATCAAACCAATAAACACTGTATTCACTCTGGAAGGAGATAACGCCAGCCGCTCCGAGGAGTTGCAAAACCAAGTTTACTCTCGGCTGCAAGCAATCTTTGAGTTACAGCAGTCCTGGGTGTGGAGGGCCCTCACATGGCATGCCTTTCACTTTTGTTTCAGCTAAAGTCATTGAAGAAAAGGAAAACAAAAGCAAATCAATGCTCGCTCTCCTCTAACCTCTCACATTCCCCTCTTTAAGACTGAGTCCACCACCACCGTTAGGGGGCGGTGCAGGGCATGTGCCGCACATAGAAAACTAGCATGTCAGAAAGAGGCTGGAATCCTCCTCCCGAGATCTAGCTTTCCATGTGCAGAGAAGTGTGTGCAGTTTCCACTTGTAGTTTGAAGCTGTAGAGTTCAGGAACATCTTTCTCCCAGCCACCCAATCGGTTAGCTGTGTCAAGTAAAGAAGAAAGCGTTGTGCTCAGCGGAGGCTGCCGGCTCCATTGCCAACGGGGTGGTGAGTCTGCTCCGGGTTTCAGCCAGAACCAGTCAGAACTCTAAAGGAGATCACAGCTTGGATAGTTCTGGCTGAGACCCAGAGTGGATTCACTGCTCCCGCAGGAGCCATTTTCAGCCCCATTTCAACTGGAGGTCCTATGAGTGGTACCATGTGGGTTTGGATCCAGTCCAATTGTCCATAACCCCTTTCGTGCCTGATACGTCAAGATGAGATCAAGAGAGCCAAAGAGTGCTTCACAATGTGCTATGGACTAATTGGTCAGAGAAATCAGCCTTTGGGTCCATTTGTAACAGTGGCAAATCATGGGTTAATCAACCCACCTTTTTCTGGGTTATGTGCCACTGAAATTTTGAATATGCAACTTCTCATTGGCCGAATGTACGTTAACTATGGTTTGTTTAACCCAAGTCTGGGTTTGCATGTCACAAAGTAAACTTCGATTGGGGTATTCAAAATGGCGGTGGCACCACGACCCTCGCAAAATGTGGGTTAATTACTCAATTCATGATTTGCTGCTGTTACATGTAAACTGGGTCTTTGTTTCATGCCACCAACCCACCCACACACCCTGGATGTAATTTAAGGAGTTGGTGGTTATTTTATTGTCATTTAAGGAGACGACAGTTATTTTATTGCAGTAGGTGTTTATTCTTATAGTAGGTCTAAAGACGTCTGGCTTATCTGTGTGACCCATATGTTATCAGCGCTGCCAAAGATAACTCAGCAGGTGCTGCCAATGTGAGCAACGGCAGGCTATACATTCCCAGCTGCCTTTGGGGGAGGGGGGGAGGGGGGGGTCACAGCTCAGTGGTAAAGCACCTTCTTTACACTCAGAGTAACCGTAGAGCAGCTTTCCCAAAACCTGGGAGCCTCCAGATGCCTTGGACTGCAACACCCATCATTCCCAGCCATTGGCCACGCTAGCTAGGAATAATGGGAATTGCATACCAACAGTTTGCAGAGACAACTCCGGGCTCTATGGAGAATTAAATAGTCCGATCTGGCATAGAGCAAATTTAATGATGCATGCCTGCTAAGTGACAAGATGCACCCAGCCGCCACCTTCAGAGATTTATATTCTAGAGTTGGGGTGGGCAGAGAGCGGACCTGGATTTATTGGTGGATCTTCAGGTGAATTTGCAGTAGACCCACAAGGATTCCTGATTCCCAATTGCTGAACCGTGGCAGCAACAAAATGATATCCACCCTCGCCTGCACTCCTCTAAACTGTGTGACTGAAATGAATAAAGTTTGGGGGATAACCAGGTGTGGGCTGGCCTGTAAGTTGTGTTCTCTTCTGCTATTCCCAACGAATTCCTGCGCTCAGAATTCCGGGATTTCAAGCGTGCATCTTTAGTTGGTGGATCTTGGGGGTTCTGGTTAAAACAACAACAACAAGTTGATCCCACAAGCCTACCACTTCTGTTTAGGAGAACCTCTGGTAGCAATACACACATGCATATTCCCCAAAGGCCAAAGCAGAAGCAGCGATTTACTAGGCAAAGGGAATGTCCTGGTGAAGAAAGCACTAGGGCTGTGAACAGCTCCCCAGAGGGGGGGAGGCGGGGAAGGGGTGTGTGGTTTGACAGCTGTCAAACCCACTGTTTTGAAACTTTTTGAACTTTTAAAGTAAAAAAAAGAAAAAAGCATAGCCACAAATGCTTGGTTCTATCTTTCTGAAATTTCTCACAGATAAGTACCTCACACCCATCTGCCATGTGGGCAAGTTTCATGCTTCTATCTTTAAAAATAAAAAAGTTAAATGGGTTTCTCCCCTCATTTCTCCCAAAATACCTTGCCACTACCCGCTTGAAGCTATGCTTCTGAAATTTCTCACACATGTCAACCAAAGTGGTATCTGTAATGTGGCCATGTTTCATGTTTGGACCTTTAAAAATAAAAAAGTTGAAGGCATAACTGTCTTTCTCCCACTGCTACCCATTTTTCAAAAATTTATTGCCAGCACAGGCAAGCACCTATGTTTCTGAAATTTCACACACATGAGTCCCAACATACCATCTGCAATGTGGCAAAGTTTCATGTGTGGATCTTTAAAAATAAAAAAATTATAGGCATCCCCAGCTCTTGGCCATGCTGCCTGGGGAAGGCTGTTCTATTTAGTTAGCATGTTTCATAGTCATGGATGGACTGTGAATCTATCTTATCCTTTATACATGGGGGTGGTGGGTGGGCTTAAGATGTTGTGCTTCAGCGCCCTTCTGATCCAGCCAGCATGGCCAATAGCCAATGATGATGGGAACTGGAGTCCCAACAACAACAGGCCACAGGTTCCCTACCCCTAGGCTCACCATATGAAAAGGAGGACAGGGCTCATGTAACTTTAAAAATTGTAGAGAAAAGGGAATTTCAGCCAGTGTCATTTGTGTGCAATTAGTTCCTGGTGAAATTCCCTCTTCATCACAACAGTTAAAGGTGCAGGCACTATACTAGAGTGACCATATACAAAAGAAGGCAGGGCCCCTGCAACTTTAACTGTTGTGATGAAGAGGGGATTTCACCAGGAACTAATTGCATACAAATGACACTGGCTGAAATTCCCTTTTCTCTACAACTGGTAAAGTTACATGAGCCCTGTCCTCCTTTTCATATGGTCAGCCTACCTACCCCTGCTGTATACAAACATAGAAATCACCCTGTTGGGGAATGGGCAAGCCAAGTTCCATGCAGCTCAGCATAGGATGACCATATAAAAAGGAGGACAGGGCTCCTCTATCTTTAACAGTTGTGTAGAAAAGGGAATTTCAGCAGGTGTCATTTGTATGCATGCAGCTCCTGGTGAAATTCCCTCTTCATCACAACAGTTAAAGCTGCAGGAGTGACTAGATACAAAAGAGGACAGAGCTCCTGCAGCTATACTAGAGTAACCAGATACAAAAGAGGACAGGGCTCCTGCAGCTTTAACTGTTGTGATGAAGAGGAGGGAATTTCACCGGGTGCTGCATGCATACAAATGACACCTGCTGAAATTTCCCTTTCAAAACAACTGTTCAAGATACAGGAGCCCTGTCCTCCTTTCCATAGGGTCACCCTAGCCCAGCATGCAATGTTAATGCCTCCAGGAAGCTCAACCTGGAAAGTATGAAGTTAACAGCCCTCCCCTGGTGTGTCCCCCACCCCAGCATCTGGAATTCAGTGGTAGACTGCCTCCAAACACAGAAGTTCCACTTTAGCTCTTGGCTAGTATTCCTTGATAGACCTCCTCCCCCCGGCTCCTCCTTTAAATTGGCCCCGTCTTTCCTTCTATCCTGCAAGCGTGGCGGTTAATCCCAAACTTTGATGATGCATCTCTGTGAGAAGGCTGGCTGCAGTTTGCCACTGCGGAGGGAAAGGCACTCTGGGCATGCTCAGGGGTACACTTGTTAACATTTCACTTTGGCGCTGTGCCCTGGAAACAAAAAGGCGCGTTCCAGCGCTCTTTCCGGGCACACAAAACCTTGGCAGGATCTACACTCCTGCCTTAAAAAGGTTTAAACTGGTTTAGAACTGTAGTGACAACTGTTGGGGCCCAGGACACACTCCATATTCAGTTTTCAAAACATTGTCAAAGTGTTGTATCCTGCTTCGTGTAGATCGTTCCCTGCAGCACACAGACATGGCCTGTCGGGAAGGGTTTTGTGGCTCAGCAGCCCTCCTGCGAAACAGAAGCAGCCCTTCACAGCCACCTGCTGCGAGACCAGCCTGAGGCCTGGCTGCACCTTGCCTCACCTGGCCTTGGCTGGCACGCCTCCCACCTCCCCACCCTCCGGCACACAACCGGCCTCACGTGCATTTTCATTTCCAGCCAGGAACCTTCCTGAAAACTCCCAGCCTTCTTACCATCCGAGGGGCAAAGGCAGGCGCCCATCGCTTGCCAGGGGGCTGCTGGTCGGCTCCTGCCCTGCCCTTCCGTTAAAGCAGACCAAAGAATCCCGTCTCTCTCGGGCGGCTGTGCAGAACCTCTGTTGCCAGGCCAAGCGGAGGGAGAGCTTTTTATTCAGCTGCCTGGTACTCCCTCACTGGTTAAACATTAATCACCGTGCATTGTTGGCTTTTTGAATTGTCACAAGACACAGCTTTTTTTCGTGTTTGGGGATTTCCAGTACGTTGATATTTATATTAGGTGTGTAATGTGAGCCAGTGGCTACACCCCCCCTGGCAGAACTGGATCCTGGCTCCCTGCCTAAGTGAACAACTCCTCCTCGCCCCTCTTGTCTCTCCTGCAGTTGATACGGTTCTATTTCAATTCTATTCCATTTCAATTCAATTGATAGGGTGACCATACGAAAAGGAGGACAGGGCTCCTGTATCTGTAGCAGCTGTATAGAAAAGTGAAAGCTGCAGGAGCCCTGCCATCTTTTGTATCTGGTCACACTAGGCAGGGCTCCTGCAGCTTTAACTGTTGTGATGAAGAGGGAGTTTCACCAGGTGCTCCACGCATACAAATGACACCTGCTGAAATTGCTTTTTCTAGGCAAGTGTTAAAGATACAGGAGCCCTGTCCTCCTTTCCATATGGTCACCCTAATTTGTAATCCATTTCAATTACAATTACAGTGGCACTCTGGGCAGTTCACAATTAACACCATAAAACACACCATGACAAGACGCAATATAAAACTTTAATATGTTGAAAAGCATCATGTAAAACCAAAGTAAAACGCAGCAGCAGTTGCAGCCCAGGGAAAACCTGTATGAAAAGGTGTGTTTTCAGAGGCGTTTACAAGATGTTACATTTTTTCGCCTCATGAACTGCATGCAGGAGGGTTTTCTAGAGGGTGGGTGCTGCTACAGAGAAGGCCCTCCATCTAGGTTCTTCATGGCGACATTCCATTCATTGCGGAATGACCCGCAAGACTTCCTCTGAAATTGTAAATGTCGTCTGGGTGAATGTTGCTGGTTTTAATCTATAAAGCCTTGCACAGCTTGGAACCACAATACTTGACGGAACGCCTCTACCGACACGAACCAACACCGTGCACTACAATCTACATCTAAGGTCCTCCTCCAGGTGCCTACTCCAAGGGAAGCTCAGAGGATGGCAACAAGGGAGAGGGCCTTCTCTGTGGTGGCCCCCCAACTACGGAACAATCTCCCCAACGAGGCTCACCAGGCACCAACGCTGTCATCTTTTCGGCACCAGGTCAAGACTTTTCTCCCAAGCATTAAACAGCATATGTTGAGCTTTTTTTTTAAAGTGACCCCTGGACAGTTGAAATGAGATGTAGTTTATTTTTAGGCTTTTATGGTTTAAAATTTTGTATATTGGCTTTAAATGTTCCATGTTTTTAATTTTTGTAAACTGCCCAGAGAGCTTTGGCTATGGGGCGGTATATAAATGTAATAATAAATAAATAAGACAGTCTGTTAGCTGTCCCGGTCCCAAGTTGTTTAGGGCTTTATAAGATAATCATGTTACCTTGTACATGACTCAGTAGCTAAGAGGCAGCCAGTACATTTCTTTTAACTAGGCTGACCATATGAAAAGGAGGACAAGGCTCATGTAACTTTAACAGTTGTAGAGAAAAGGGAACTTCAGCCAGTGTCATTTGTATGCAATTCGTTCCTGGTGAAATTCCCTCTTCATCACAACAGTTAAAGTTGCAGGAACTATACTAGAGTGACCAGATACAAAAGAAGGCAGGGCCCCTGCAACTTTAACTGTTGTGATGAAGAGGGAATTTCACCAGGAACCAATTGCATACAAATGACACTGGCTGAAATTCCCTTTTCTCTACAACTGTTAAAGTTACATGAGCCCTGTCCTCCTTTTCATATGGTCAGCCTATTTTAACACATGTGCCATGTGAACATAGCTGGGTGTCCCCCTGAGCCCACTAGCTGCTGCTGCATTCTGCACTAGCTGCAGCTTCTGAACCACGGACAAGGGCATCCCCATATAAAGTGCATTGCGGTAGTCTAATTGTGACTATTCTATTCTATTTCAAAGCTTCCCTAGTGAACCTCGCCTCGCCTCTCTTGTCTTTTTTCCTCGCCTGCCATTGATCCAATTCAGTTTCAATGTATATATTGCTGGCTTTCCGTATCAACCCTTAACCGCGCATACCGTTCCTGCCAGCCTTCACCAGCCTGGTGCCCTCCAGACGGGCATTGCAGTCCAAGATACCGGCAGGCTGCCACATGGGGAAAGGCTGTTGCAATCCATATTTCCCCACCGTCCTAGAGCCATGAGTGTGACAGGGGTTACTCAGTTGCAGAGGCAATGGTAGTCCACATTCGTTCGGACCCACGGCCCAATGGCAAGCCTCCTTCCCGATAGTTTTTTTTTTAAAAAAAAGTAGGTCAATCCACTGGGCAAGACTCCCTGCATGAAGGGGAGTGGCACAATACCAGGGTGCTGTTCTCCGTTTTGTGTGTGGTTCAGAGCGTTGGATTGAGGCGTTGGCAGGGAATCCTGGGTTCAAATCCTGATTCAGCTAGGTACACGGAACATGCCCCAAATCTGAATGAAGCTGAATGAATGATGGATATGTTGGGGTGGCGGTAAGGTGGCCGGTGTCTTCTTTTACACCAGACAGTCTGCTATCTGCAGGTTTGCTAGAGGACTGTTCTCTATTGGAAGGGATCCTCTGTTTGAAGGGCTGCCCATCACATCTTCAAACAGATAAAGGTCCTTCAGAAGGAAGTGTGAATGTGCCTTGAAGCTCCCCATCCACAGCACCTGGGCAGTAGATGGAGTAGTATCTCTTTTGTATCTGGTCAAGAGGGCAGGGCTCCTGCAGCATTCACTGTTGTGATGAAGAGGGAATTTCACCAGGTGCTGCATGCATACCAATGACACCTGCTGAAATGTTCTTTTCTATACAACTGTTAAAGACACAGGGGCCCAGTCCTCCTTTACATAGGGTCACCCTACCATAACAACAACAGCAATATTAATAATAATGACCACAATGACAATAGCAATGATGACAGGAACTAGACAAAGTGGATTGTTCCTGAGAAATGGGAACAGTTGCAGCACCAGATTTTGGAGAAAAGAGTGGCATGTTGTGAGTTGCTCTAGGACGCTGATTTATTCCCCCATGAGGTTTTGCAATTTGGATTTCTGGCTTCAGACATGAACTTCTGACCTCTGGGTGGAATTCCCTGCACTGGTGCCTGCATTTCCAGGAACACAGCTGATTTCTTTTGCCCTATTTACAAAATCTGCTCAGGTAGAAAGTGAAAGCTCTCAGCAAAGCCTCCAAGTAAACAGGAGGTGTCCTTCGCAGGCTGCAGGGAAGGAGAGAGCTTTTGAGGGAAGAAAGGCAGCCTCGCTGCGCCTCTCAGTGCCCACCAATCACAACTGCAACGGCTGTGGTAGCCTTTGGTGAATATTTCTAACCAAGGCTACCGAAATCCTACTGTCTCTGATGAGAGTCGATTCAAACCATTCTCCTGGCGCCCAAAGAAAGAGGGCTTTGCACTGCCTTTGCAGAGAATTTCCCTGGTGGATTGGGTCCCACGTTGGATAACTGTGATGGGGTCTATGTGGGGTTGGCCCCTGAAGAACGTAATAATAATAATAATAATAATAATAATAATAATAATTGCATTTCTTACCTGCCTCTCCCTTTGGATCGAGGCAGGGAACAACATTAGTACAATAACAATATAGGTCAAATACATAAATTATTATTATTATTAATAATAATAATAATTTATTTCTTACCCGCCTCTCCTTCCGGATCGAGGCGGGGAACAGCATCAATACCAACAATATAAAATACATAAACTGATTAAAAGCATATAAAATTAATACATTATTAAAATCAACAAAGTCTTAAAATTCGACTGGGTAGGCCTACCGGAAGAGATCAGTCTTTATGGCTCTCTTAAATTCTTGAAGGCTTGTAAGTTGGTGGATCTCTCCCGGCAGGTCGTTCCACAGTCTGGGAGCGGCAGGAGAGAAGGTCCTCTGGGTAACAGTTGACAGCCTAGTCTTGGCCAGCTGTAATAAATTCTTCCTAGAGCGTGTGGGGCGGATTGTATGGGAGAAGGCGATCCCGCAGGTAGCCTAGACTCAAACCATGTAGGGCTTTAAAGGTAATAACCAACACTTTGTACTTTGCCCGGAAACTAAATGGCAGCCATTGGAATTATTTTAAAAGAGCATATAAAACAATCAACACATTTTAAAATTCTTGGTTTAAAGTTCATCTGGGTAGGCCTGCTGGAAGAGGCTAGTTTTTATAGCTGCCTTCAACTCGGAGAGAGTGTTGCATTGACGAATCTCCTCCGGCAGGCCATTCCAGAGTCTGGGGGCAACAGAAGAAAAAGGTCCTCTGGGTAACGGTGGTCAGCCTTGTCTTGGCTGACTGTCTCTCAGCTGGGAGCCACATTTCAAAGAAGCCAGGAGGAGGGGACCCAAAGGCTCATATTGCCTCGTAAGACCCTCCTCTGGCCAGTGTCTCCCCAATGCCCCACCAATGCTTGGCCATGAGGAGCGTCTCCTCATTCCGCCCCCCTCACCTGCAATGGCCCTCCAGTAGTCAGGGAATCTCAATGGAACAGTGTCTAATAAACAAATGAATAAAAATAATGAGTCTTCAATAAAGGTTCACCTTTAAAAAATAAATGAATTAATAAAATTCCCGGAGTGCCCACACCCTAATGCAATATACGCTGCATGCCCATGAGCTCATGTGGTCTGCCCGCTCCCTCATTTGTGCCAAGGGGCCTTCCATTGCAGGCACGTCATCCAGTTCCTTGCCACCAGAGGGAGGCAGAGCCCACGTCCAAAGCCGCTGTGGGATAAATTCTGTCCCGCTTCCCAAGAGCAAATTTGTGGGGAAAGGCAGTCTGCCTTGGAGGAAGGAAAAGGTGTAGCTGGGACACTACATTTCAGAGCTGGATGCGTGATGGCTGCTAAATATCCCTCTTCGTTCGAAGTTTTAGAACTTCCTCTTGGTTATCTTTATAGGAACTAGGGTTAACACCCCCCCCCACACACACACACAACAGAAGCTGGCTTTAGAGTTAGTTCCTCTTTCTCACTCCCTTTATAGCGCCATGTATTATTAGCTTATTACTAGGGTGAGTTTCCTGCTTGTGGTCTTGGCCAGTATAGCGAGAGACCAAAATGTGTTCTGAAGTTATCATCAATACTTTCAGGTTTATAGCACAGACAGTTCCTGTGACCACTTCCGGGGGTGGGGGGGGAGCAGCTACGGTTATCTAAGTGTGAAATAAAACATAATACAACAAAGGGACTCTTGAAAGAGAAGGCAGCAGCAGTCCATGACTTTTCGCTGCCTGAAAATCCAAACGGCACGCCCCCCCCTCGCCGCTCGCCACTGATTAATGTGGGGCGCGCACGACCCACTAGGAAGCCCCCACCCCTGCAGAAGCCAAATTGAAATGCGTGGGACGTGCGCAAGAGAGATGCGGTTTGCTTGTGGCGATGGTAGATGTGCGTTTGTTGCGAGCGTGGAAATTGAAGCATGGAGGAATGGGTTAGGGTGGCGACTGGGACAGCATCAAAAAACAAGGAGGACAAAGGGGGATGCAGATTTGCATATGATTTGAATATTTGAATAATAGCGATGCAGACTATGCTTGAAATAGAAATGCAATACATCACGTCATGGTGAGGAAGGCCGTGACCAGCTGGACTACATGCCGGCTAAGCTGGCTACTCGGTAGCCAGCCGTACACAGGCAGCTTCTGGGCCCCTGAATTTGTAAACTGGGTTTGGGCAGCTCTTCCAACAGAGGGCACCTTCAGATAGAGGACTGTGCCCTGTGACGTAGGACAAATGGCCATGCTGGGTGAGTGTGACTATGGGTACAAACGGATGTGCCGTTGGGGGCTGGTGTGCGGATGTGAGCAGGTGAGTGTGCAAACGCCTTTGGCACTTCTGCCTGGGCAAAAGGGTGAGTCAAAATGGGCGCTGCAGAAGGGAGAGGGTGACATGAGCTGGGATGGGCCTGCATCCATTTAGGGAAGGCGGGGTGGTCACTCAGAACAGTGGCGGCTGGTGGCTCTGATGGCAGTGGTGGAGTGGGTGAATCTGCTCCGGGTTTCAGTCCGAACCAGCCAGGACTCTAAAGGAGTTATCTAAGGTGGATAATAATAATAGTAGTAGTAGTAATAATAATAATAATAATAATAATAATAATTTCATTTCTTACCTGCTTCTCCCTTTGGATCGAGGCGGGGAACAACATTAGTACAAAAACAATATAGACCAAATACATAAAATTAATTAAAAGTGCATATAAAATAATCAACACATTTTAAAATTCTTGATTTAAAGTTAACCTTGGTAGGCCTGCTGGAAGAGGCTAGTCTTTATAGCTGCTTTAAACTTGGAGAGAGTGTTAAATTGATGAATCTCCTCTGGCAGGCCATTCCAGAGTCTGGGGAAAAGGTCCTCTGGGTAATGGTTGTCAGCCTGGTTTTGGCTGGCCGAAGTAAGTTCTCCCCAGAGGACCTGAGAGTGTGGGGCGGATTATATGGGAGAAGGCGATCCTGCAGGTAACCTGGACCCAAACCGTGTAGGGCTTTAAAGGTAATAACCAACACTTTGAACTTTGCTTGGAAACTAATTGGCAGCCAGTGAAGTGACTTTAAAGTTGGTGTAATATGGTCACCCCTAGGTGTACCAGTGACAAACCTGGCTGCCATATTTTGAACTAATTGAAGTTTCTCAACTAGCTCCTTTAGAGTTTTGACTGGTTCTGACTGAAACCCGGAGCGGATTCAACGTACCACTGAGATTGGAGCCACCAGCCTCTGGTGACTGGCATGCAAAAGACCCCAGGTTCAGCTCTCTGGGATCTCCATGTAAGGCTGGGAAAGAGCCCTGCCTGAAACCTGCCAGTTGGCTCGCACAGCAACATTGAGTCAGATGGACCAACACTGATTTCGTATGAAGCATCTTCCTGTCTCTGTAATGTGCTCCCAGAGGCTGGTGCGGTGCACAGGCTAAGGCGGAAGTGACACACCTGTACAGCAGGTTTGGGGATGCTGCATCCCATCCCTAAAACACCCAGTATCCCCCCATCACGTGACATGACCAGTCTGCCCAAACCTGCCCTCTCCAGATGCCTTGGACTGCAACCCCCCCATCATCTCTACCCCATGGCCACACCTGGAGGGCGCCAGGTTGAGACAGGTGGGTATCCATTTCACCAGCCACGCTTCTATGTTATCCTTCCCCAACCTGGTGTTGTCTGGATGTGTCAGACTAAAGCATGGGCACTCTGGCTGGGAATGATGGGAGTTGTAGACCATCTAGAGGGCACCAGGTTGGAAAATTTATTTATTTATTGCATTTTTATACCGCCTCATAGCCGAAGCTCTCTGGACGGTTCACAAAAATTAAAACCATGAAATCATTTAAAAAATATAAAACAAGCCACAATCTAAAAACACAAAATAACATACAATATAAAAACACAACCAGAATAAAACCAAGCAGCAGGAATTAATACAGATTAAAATACAAATTAAAAACAGCAAGGATTAAAATTGAGTTAATTTAACTGTTAAAATACTGGGAGAATAAAAAGGTCTTCACCTGGCGACGAAAAGAGTACAAAGTAGGTGCCAGGCGAACCTCTCTGGGGAGCTCATTCCACAGCCGGGGTGCCACAGCGGAGAAAGCCCTCTTCCTAGTGGCCACCTGCCTCACTTCCTTTGGCAGGGGCTCATGGAGAAGGACCCCTGTAGCTGATCTTAGGGTCCGGGCAGGTACATACGGGAGGAGGCGTTCCTTTAGATAACCTGGCCCCAAGCCGTTATCTAAGGAAGTCCCAAGTGTCAGCCAGTGGTGTGAGCCGGGAAACCCCAGGTTCAAATCTCCCCATTAGCCACAAATTAACTCGGTGGCCTTAGGCCGGCCATATTCTCCGCAATATGGGAACGATAACACTGCCCAAGCTCAGAGAACATTTGCGCATAACAGGCTCCTAAGATGAATTTGCAGTGCTCATAATACTCCTTTTTATTATGAGTCAGGCAGCGTTATTATTCCACTCGTAATGAATAACCAAACATATTTTGAGCTGACACTTTGCTTTTGTGCCTGTGTAGTTGGGTTGGCAACCGTCAGAGCCGGCCAGCAAGTTCCGGGATGGCAGCCTCTTCCAGCTTGTGGGCCAAATTCAGTTTTGGAGCAGATCTCCAGGGCTGCATTCCAGTGGTGGGCGGAGCCAAAGGCAAAAGGGGGGTGTGGCCAAAATACACAAGTATACAAAAACTACCAGCATCTTGTAGCTTAAATCTCTTACCACCACCAAGAGGCCTTTCAAGGTTTGAGGAAGGGGGGAAATCTGTGCAAAAGCAGAGAAGCCAATGGACGATTGCTGGTTAGGGAAAGGGGAGGGGTCAGGGTAAGGGGGAGGAGCCATCTCAAGCACTCAGTTTGGGAGCCCAAGTGGGCTAGATTTGGCCCCTGGGCCTAGAGTGCCCCACCCCAGCTGTAGTTGTTCTTGCCGCACATTCAGAAAATGATCCTTTTAATCTTCTCTTCAGTCTCCATGAGAAAGAGCTCTGCTTCCTGAGAATGACATCGGGGCCTCCATATAATTTCCCTACCGCTCAGGTGATGTCCATCTCCAAATCCGAATTTTGCATCCTGCCGCCCACTGCAGCAGTTCCCACTTCCCCTGGGAAGAGATGGAGCGCAGAGGTACAGCGAGGAATATTGGACAAATCCGCAACGGGAGTTTGGAATTCGATGAATCCCACCTGGGGATTCCTCAGCAGACTGGCCTGTATGGAGTCACGCAGATGCTGTGGGCTTGTGGACCAGGTTGCCTTTGTGTTTGCTTTTTTTAACTTTCCGGGATTTTGTGCAAATTCAGCCATAGAAAAACATGTTTAAGAACAAAACAAAACACCAACCGAAAATGTACATTTCCCAATAGGCTAAAGCATGAAAGTATGCATTTTGCGAGAATGCACACATTGGGGGGGGGGGGGGGTGCTTGCATATCAGGGGCCTTTGCAAATTTGTACCAATGCGAATTTGCACAAATTTGGGAAATTGTCAAAAATCCAATTCTGTCAATGAGAGGGGGGAGGGGGGAACGAAAGGCACCTGACGATCCAGGAAATGCAGGTGGAATGAATTTTGCAAAATCTCTGCGTTCCTTGGATAGTTGCTTTAGAATTCTGACTGAAACCCGGAGCAGATTCACTGCCCCACTGCACCTTGGAGAGCTCTTTTAGAGTTCTGGCTGGTCCTGACTGAAACCCGGAGCGGATTCACCCCCCCCCCCCCCCGCACCTTGGAGAGCTCCTTTAGAGTTCTGACTGGTTCTGACTGAATCCCGGAGCAGAGTCTCCAGCCCACTGGCATATTTATTTATTTATTATTACATTTATACCCTGCCTTTTTTTCCTCCAAGAAACCCAAGGCGGCCTACATAACCTTCCTCCTCTCCGTTCTTTCCTCACAACAACCACCCTGTGAGGTAGGTTGGGCTGAGAATCTGGGACTGGCCTAAAGCCACCCAGTGAGCTTCCATGGCCAAGTGGGGACGAGAACTCAGATCTCCTGACTCCCAGTCCAACACTCTAGCCACTGCGCCACACTGGATCTCCACGAGCCACCAGCCTTCGCTACATCCGGGAAATGTGTTTTCCTGGCTCACCTTTAAGCCTGGGGAACAAGGAGTCCCTAAAGGGTTCACTAGAATAGCTTTGCCCAAAGGCCCGAGGCTGCAATGCCTGCTCTGATGTCAGGATTTGTGTGGCAGCGGTGGGACGCCTCGCCTGGTCAAGATGGATGAGGCTGCCTCCGACACCTGCATGGAGTCCAGAAATAGCTCACTCCCCCCTTCCCTAAGCCTAGCTCAGGCCCCATGGGAGACCAGGCTATAGAAGCAGGAAAGTAGGAAACCCTCTCCTGTTCTGACACCTCTGTGTTGATTCAGATTAATCATCCGTCAGCATTTTGCATTCTAGGAAAATTCCCAACCTGCCCCATGTAAACAACATTCCACCGGCCGTTCTGTGCCCGCTCCATCTGGCAGCCAGAAAGGGACTCAGAGCAATACAGAACAGCTTGGGGCTAGGGGTGAGGGTAGCCAACTGACCCAAAAAGTATGGCCTGGACTGCACTTCTGCCTTTAACATCAGCTCGATCAGCAGAAATCAGCTGGTGAAGGATTTGTCCACATGGAGCAGATCCACAGGCTGTTAAAGGTACAGCTGCAGGGCACACCTCAAAAACGGACAAGCTCAGTCGTGTGAGGCAGGAAGTCCTGGGTTCAAATCTCAGTTCTGCCCTGAGCTCACTAGGTAGTCTTCGGCAAGCCCCTTTCTTCTCAGCCTCCGCTCTTCCATCTGTGATATGGGCCCAATGGTGGTTAAGACATCGCTTTCAGCATTTTATTTAATTGAAAATTTGACTCGTAAGGATCGCAGATGAGTTAGACATGGAAATAAAACACACAAGGCCTTAATGCATGTATCTTACTCAGTTTCATCAGAGTGATGAAATGAGCCTTGCAATAGGTAGGGAGGGTTTTGTGACAGGGGAGGGGGCAGGTTGCCAACTAACCAGCATCCCCCTGGCCTGGAAGGCTCTTGTGCCTTTAACAGTAGCTGGATTTGTAGAAATTTGTCAGGAAAATCACTGTATGGACAGAATGACTGCCCACTTGCTAGAGGCTGCGGATCAAACTGCCATTGAAGGCACGGGCAAATCCTATAAGACATTGATAGATAGTGTGCATGCATGCCCATGTGAGCGCGCCTAAGAGAAATCATGACTTCGGCTGTTGTCAACTGTTTTTTTTCGGGCACCACTCCTCCTGTGCCTTTGACAGCTGCCTGCCAGAACTGTATCAGTTGAAGTTATTCCTGTCATGGCTACATCACTATGCCAGAAAAAAAAAAAGAGTTTCATCTGCTTCATTTCTGGGCAGTTATTAAAAGCCCCGGAACCCAGGCAGAAAAAGCTGGCAACCTCAACCGCCGCTCAGCAGCCACAGTAACCCTTCTGTAAATATTTTGTCTTCCTTCCTCGACTTTCGAGCAGAGTTTTGAAATCTGTGGTTATCTGCAAATGAAATTTCTCTTTCACTCTGACTGGACACTCTGATTTGAGTCAAAAGCTCGGATGTGTGCAGAAAGCACGTTTTATTAGGTATCAAAGGGGATAAGTTTCCCACCGAAACTCCTCATGAGTCAGACAGAGGCCTCCATTTCGGTTATAGGCTAAAGGGGCCCAGAGCAAGGCTGAGAAGATAGAAAACCAAGGGCCATATTTACCCTGCTTAGTTTAAAACTTGCTTATCTGAGGTTGCCAATGTTTTTTTTAAAACTAGCCCTGCTCCTGCGCCTTTAACGGTAAGTTGGCACACAGATGTTTAGCAGGTGAAGCATTACTATGGACAGCGGTAAAATAAAAGGGAAAGTTACATCTGCGAGATTTCTGGGTGTCGGGCAGATATAAAAAGCAGAGGAGCACCAGACTATTAAAAAAAGAAAAAGGGAAGAAAAAAAAGCTGCCAACTTATGGGTCAGTGTCACTAACGTTTTTTTTAAAAACCAGCCCGTTCTTGCTCCTCTAACAGTATTTAAGCTACAGACACTCAGCGGATCCATACTAGGAAATGCTCCACCTATTGATTTCTGTATATGAAGCTGATGTGATTTCAATAATGAAGATAATAATAATAATAATAATAATAATAATAATGGTTCCATATGGAAAGGAGAACAGGGCTCCTGTATCTTTAACAGTTGTATTGAAAAGAGAATTTCAGCAGGTGTCATTTGTATGCATGCAGCACCTGGTGAAATCCCCTCTTCATCACAACAGTTAAAACTGCAGGAGCTATACTAGAGTGACCAGATCCAAAAAAGGGCAGGGCTCCTGGAGCTTTAACTGCTGTGCTGAAGAGGGAATTTCACCAGGTGCTGCATGCATCACAGGACAGCTGCTGAAATTCCCTTTTCTATGCAACTGACAAAGATACAGGAGCCCAGTCCTCCTTTTCATAGGGTCACCCTAAACAACAACAACAACAACAATTCAAATTAAGAGCAGGATAGGGCTCATGCGCATTTCAACTAAGTTTGTGCAAGAGAACTTCCCGGTGGATTGTTTGTGCCTATTGTCTATGGCAACCAGAAATTCACCTCTTTGCACGTTGCTAAATGTTGAGCTCTAATCTGTTACAGTTTTTCTCCTTCTGTCAACGGCTGTACTAGAAAAAATGAGTCCACCTGTTTAATTTCTGCATATCAGCCTGCTCTGTGGCACCTCCATGTCCAGATGCAGTCTACCTGTGTGTGCTAGATGCTGCGGACAAGCTACAGGTTTGGGCTATTTCCTTAATATCCTGCTTTGCCACGGCATCTTCTCGGGTTGCCTGCTGGGGATGCTGAAATGGACTGTTTTCTGATCCACTGAAGCTGTTATGCTAGGGTGGTCAGATGCAGAAGAGGGCAGGGCGCCTGGACTTTTAGCAGTGGTGTAGAACAGAGAATTTCAGCAAGTGTTTGTTGTCATGCAAGGTGCAAGAGCCCTGCCCTCTCGAATCCCAGTATTGGGAAAAAGACGGGATAGAAATAAATATCATCATCATCACCTTTTGCATTTGGCCACCTTTTCTTATGCTGTTGGAGGCAGAGAAGCTGGGCCAAAAGAAAAGAAAACTGGTAACTGCTAGGGTGACCCTATGAAAAGGAGGACAGGGTTCCTGTATTTTTAACAGTTGCAAAGGAAAGGGAATTTCAGCTGGTGTCATTGGTATGCACACAGCACCTGGTGAAATTCCCTCTTCATCGCAACAGTTAAAAGTGGCAAGAGCTGTGCCTTCTTTTGTATCTGGTCACTCTACAAAAGAGGGCAGGGCTCCTGCAGCTTTAACTGCTGCGATGAAGAAGGAATTTCACCAGGTGCTGCACACTTAGAAATGACACCTGCTGAAATTCCCTTTTCTATGCTGCTGTTAAAGATACAGGAGCCCTGTCCTCCTTTGCATAGGGTCACCCTACCGTTGGCAAATCTGGGGTGTGCCCTGCACAGATTCTTGGGGTTCATGGGTGCTAGGAGAAGCACAAAATGGACCACGATGCAACATCAATACTAGTTCCACCTTGGCTTGCATCGATTACTGGAGCTTAATCTAGCGCTTTTGTTCACTCATTTCCCACGTGTTTCTATGCTGCCTTTCATAGATTTTTTTTAAAAAAATGTATCGCTTGTTTGGTGTTTCTTTCTACTGGCTTTGAGTCACAAAGGGGGATTTTTCCCCCTAACCGTTTCAAAAACTTCATCAGAAAATCAAGGGGATTCTTGGGTATAAAAACAATAGCGTTTTCTCGATATAAGATTACAGCTCTAACCAGACTTGCTACATGGATCTAATAGGGTTTCAGTCCCCACAAATTAAAACTGGCTTCCCTCCCATCTGTTAAGTAACTAACGCTTGGATTGTTTAATCTATAGAGCCAATCTATCTGCCTCTCACACTCATATCCTGTTTTTTTTTAAAAAAAAGCAAAGGAAACTTTACTGGTCCTTAGAAAAATGCCAAATCCGCAGCAGGGCAGCCACTGTTCTCAGGAGCAAGTAAAATGTCACAAAAGAGTGAGCAAGCTTTCGAATTCTCTAGAACTCATCATGGGGCGGGATGTTTAGCAAAGCAAGACGTAGGAGTGAGAAAGAGAAGAAGCCATGAAGTCTGCATTTAGTCACGGTCTTAAAATGGAATGTAGGAGGAGATTGCAGACTTAATTGGATTATGTCCGACTAGGCGTTGTAATTGTTTTCAGTCTTTCATCTGGTATTGCTGGGACACAGACACAAACATGATGGTTAATCTCCCACTTTTTAAAATAGAACTTCCAACTGTTACCTGAAATTGCTCTTTGTTTAGAAAACTGCGCTCCTTGCGTGGGATCCCCGGTGTCCTCAGACTCTCCAGGCACCAGTCCAGTACATTGTGGTAGGAATTCAGTTCAGAGGACTGTGAGTTCAAGTCCCACTGTGCTAGGCTGGCCATATGAAAAGGAGGACAGGGCTCATGTAACTTTAACAGTTGTAGAGAAAAGGGGATTATAGCCAGCATTATTTGTATGCAATTCGTACCTGGTGAAATTCCCTCTTCATCACAACAGTTAAAGCTGCAGGAGCCCTGCGCTCTGTTGCATCTGGTCAAGAGGGCAGGGCTCCTGCAGCTTAACTGTTGGAATGAAGAGGGAATTTCACCAGGTGCTGCATGCATACAAAAGACACCTGCTGAAATTCCCTTTTCTAGACAACTGTTAAAGACCCCCTCTAGATGGGTTCCGTTTGACGCCTGGTTAGCCTATTATGCGCATAATCGCAGAAGCGCTTTATCGTAAATGCTTGCAATTGAGCGCACAACTGATAGCCTTACCGGTTGTTTGAAATGCGCTTTACAAGTAGTTAATGCGGAGAATCGCTTGTTCACATAGGCAAAATGCGCTTTAACGGCCGGAGGAAAATAAACGTCGCTTTTTAACGTGCATTCGATAATGCGCATAATCGAATAGATAACGCGCCTCAACTCCCGATTTATGCTCCGCTCTTGTAGAGGTAAAAATTTTAATGAGACTTCAAAGAGCTTTAAACGTCTCGTGTAGAGGCAGCCAAAGATACAGGAGCCCTGTCCTCCTTTCCATAGGGTCAGCCTAATTTATTATTTATTTAGTTGTGGCATTTATATACCGTTGAATAAAATAAAATCGCTCAGTGGTTATTATTGGAAGGTGTGTGTGTGTGTGTGTGTGTGAGCGAGAGAGAGAGAGAGAGAGAGAGAGAGAGAGAGAGAGAGAGAAAGACAGACAGACAGACAGACAGACATGCTTCTAACCAGTAAGCATTCTACCCAATTTGGCTTCTATTGACTTGTACCTTCTGACACCAAAAATTAATGCCCAGCTTTGCTAATATAGCTGCTACCATGTCTCATTTTACTTCTGTTCTCTGCCTCTCAAGGGACACAGATGTATTCTGATTAGGGCTCTAGACAGATCCAAGTAAGTACAGCTCAAATGATCAAGGGGCTGGAGCATCACCCCTAGGTGGGAAGGTTACAACAGCTGGGATTGTTTAGCTTGGAGAAAAGGCAAGTAGGAGGACACACAGGATAGAGGTGTGCAACATCATGTGGAGAGGGAGGCATTTTTATCCCTGTCTCATAATACTAGAACCCAGTGGGATGTGTACATTTAAAAAAAACAACTCTGGAAGCCACCTTCATCCCATGAAGCCGATTGTTGGGCGATTCAGGACAGATAAAAGGAAGGATTTCTTCACACAGTGTATAGTCAAACTATGGAATTTGCTATCACAAGAGGTACTGAGGGCCACCAATTTAGTTAGACAGATTCCTGGAGGAGAAGGCTATCCCGATGGCTTTATGCTACCTCCAGTATCAGAGGCAGTATGTCTGTATACACCAGTTGCTGGGGAACATGGGTGGGAGGGTGCTGCTGCACTCAAGTCCTGCTTGTGGATTTCTCGTTGACAACTGGTCAGCCATCGTGTGAACAGAATGCTGGACTAGATGGACCCTTGGTCTGATCCAGCAGGGCTCTTCTTATGTTCATAAGTAACTTCCAAATGTTATGCTTTCAAAAAATTGAGGTCCACCATTTTTCTTATTTGCCCCAAAAGTGATTGGGTGCTGATGATTTGATCTGATCTAATGACACCTGCGCACCAACTCCTACAAACCATTTTGAGTTTAGGATGTAGTTTACAGATATCATGGGAGCTACACCTGCGGAAATGTCCTCTAGTACACAGCTATTAAAGGTGCGACCACCCTGTCCTCTTATTACAACTGGAATCCTGACTCTTTCAATCTGCAGATGTTGTGACTTTAACAACATGCCAGTGTTCTCTTTCTCAGTCTCCCCCCTCCCCTCCCATGGCATTCAGCCTGCTGAAGAATTCTGGAGAATCTGAAAGCTTGCTCACTATTATCTTTTTTCTTCTTCTTCCTTTTTTGGTGACATTTTAGCTGGTCCTGATAAAAATCATTGCCCTGCTGTGGATTTTGGATATTATAGGAACGCAGGAGAGGGCCTTCTCGGTGGCCGCCCTGGGGCTCTGGAACTCCCTTCCCAGGGAAGCTAGGCTGGCTCCCTCCTTTGTGTGCTTTCGAAGGCAGGCTAAAACCGTTTTGTTTCAGCAGGCCTTTGGGGAGTAGCTGAGACCTCTGTGGATGTGCTGCTTGTAGTTTGGATTTTAAAAAAAAAATGTATTTAAAATGTTTTTAAATGTTCTAAATATTTTAAAATTGTATTATGTCTAATTATATTTTTAATTTTTGTATATCTCTGTTTTAATTTTACATGTTTTCATTTGTAAGCTGCTTTGAGTCCCAGTAATGGGAAAAAGGCGGGATATTATTAATAATAATAATAATAATAATAATAGGAGAGCATATCTTTACCCAGAAGAACACACATTCTCTTTGCATTTAAATCAAAGGAAGACGCAATTTGCTGCAGGAAAAGAAATGCAGCCTTTGGTAGGAAGAGACCAGCTTCTGCAATATGGAAGATTCATGGTGCTGGTGGTGGTGATAATGGAACTCAGTTAGTGATCCTTGATTGAGAATTGAATGGGGTCACTCTTTGTTACAAATGCCCAGGAACGCTCAGATTTTTCTCTGTGAAATGTTGGAGGCTTTCTCTTGGCCGCTAATTACTCCAGACTTCCCTATGCTTCAGCCTGTTGTGGAAAACTGATCTGTTGTGAAGTTCTCTTGTGCAGTCATCACTGTAGAAAAATGGGGGAAAGATGATTTTCCAAACATTTCCCCACACACTAGGGAAAGTTTTGCAAGCTAAATTTCAATGAGTCAGCCTCCAAGAGCAAAGCCAAGAGGGAAAGGGTTAAGGGTGCAATCCATTGCTTGTTTTGACAGAAAAAAAGTCTTACAACTCCCAGCATTCCCCAGCCAGCATGCTGGCTGGGGAATGCTGGGAATTGTAGGACTTTTTTCTGTTTAAACGTGTTTTTATTTATTTATTTGCTGCATTGCTATACCGCCCAATATCTTATCTGGCCTAGTGATCATGGTTTGCCTTCGTATTCAGATATGCAGAATGGTGCCAGCTCTTTTGAGAGCTCTGCTCCTGTGCATTTCACTCCAGCCCGATGTGCAGAAATTTAAGCTTTTCAAAGAATGGAGTTAAAGCGAAGGAAGAAACATTACCCGCTAAATTTCTGCACATCCGGCTGCCGTTAAAGTTCTAGGAACTGGATCCATTCCAAAAGTGGAAAACATGGATGTTCCAAATAGTCACCGAAGTGCACTTCTAACATGTGATGAGACGCTCTCGTGCAAGAGCCCTAATATTACTGCGAGTCGGTCCTGGCACTTGCAAAACCGGAGCTTTCATTTTGATATTGGAAAGTACCATGTACTCATTTGGTCAGACACCTCAAAACCACAATTGAAATAGCTCCGGAAAGCCCAGACTCTTCTGGAAAAGAACAAGTAAAAAATGAATCATATCCTAACCCCTTCGACCTGGGGTAGAAAGAATGCAATCAAACCACAGGTTGAATTTTTTCAGGTTTTTGCAGTTAAGGTGAGCCAACCTTCCAAAATATCCCATTAGAGTGAGCAGATTTCATTTGCAACCTTTTAACCTGACACTTTCTCATAAGGTTACCAACTTTTTTTTAAAGTTGCTCCTCTTGTGCTTTAACAGCAGCTGGATATGCAGCAGACATTAATGGGTGCGAATGCTTATGTCCCTGCTGGGAAATGCTCCTGATGCTGATTTCTGTATACTGGCTGCTGTCGAGGACACAGGAGCAGTCCAGAACAATTTTTCTGGTCATTGGCAACCTTACCTTTTAACCTGGCAGATTATGGACAAAACCGTCCAGCCATTCCCTACACCTGCAGGGCAAAACAGGTAGGATTCAAGAGGCCCATTGTGGTCAGAGTTGGTTGTCAGGTTACAACGTGGTCATTGCCTGGTTACCTTAAAAGCAGGATGACCATATGAAAAGGAGGACAGGGCTCCTGTGTCTTTAACAGTTGCATAGAAAAGGGGATTTCAGCCAGTGTCATTTGTATACATGCAGCACCTGGTGAAATTCGTCACAACAGTTAAAGCTGTAGGGGCCCTGACCTGGATTTTATCTGGTCACCCTACTGTAGTCACCCTAGATTTGGGTCCAGGACTGCCCAGGCCTAGAAATGCTGCCGACCAGGAAGGAAATGGATAAGAGATATCATGGTTGCTTTGGCTGCCGTTCTATTGGTGAATTTAAAGGGACAGAGGAAATATCTGACTTAATTGTGGGTACCCTTCTTGCAGGGGAGGCTGGTGGCTCCGATGTCAGTGGGGTGTTGAATCCGTTCCGGGTTTCAGCCAGAGCTCTAAGGGTCTGCGCCTTTAGAGTTCTGACTGGTTCCTCCTGAAACCCAGAGCAGATTCATTGCCCTGCTGACATTGGAGCCATCAGACTCCACTGCATTTTTGACGTGGTGGGGTGTAGTCAGAGCCACCTCTAGAAGGAAGGGCATCCCGGGCGAGGGATGTCTTTAGCCCCCACTCCCCTCCAGCGAATGAACTTATCAATATGTTGCAATACAATTTGCGTGCCTGCATTATCCCTCTTGTATAAAATTATACATTTACAGGCATGGATTTGATCACATCCACTTACAGGCACATCACGTGTCGACTGGGTGCTGAGGTTGTAATTTTTTCCATGAATTGAGAGAGAGAGAGAGAGAGAGAGAGAGAGAGAGAGAGAGAGAGAGAGAAAATGTTAACTCAAAGCTGGCGATGAAACTCAGTGCTGCTGGCATTACAGTGGAAGGCAAACTGTTTGTACTCTTTGTTAGGCTGTTGAACGGATCTTTGGGCAAATGCCAGGCCCCATGGTGCAAAGGAGAACGGGGCAGCTGCACTTTTCATAGTTGTGCAGAGAAGGGAATTTCAGCAGCTGCTGGTCCATGTCTGCACCCAATTCAAAGTGCCGGTATTAACATTCAAAACCCTACGCTTTAGGCCAAGTTATCTGAAGGAACACCTCTCCCCTATGTACTTTCCCAGACCCGAGGATCATCCTCAGGGGTCCTTCTCCGTGAGCCCCTGCCAAAGGAAGTGAGTCAGGCAGCTATCAGCAGCAGGGCCTTTTCTGCTGTGCCCCCCCGGCTGTGGAATGAGCTCCCTAGAGAGGTTCGCTGGGCACCTACGTCGCACTCCTTTCGGCGTCAGGTGAAGACCTTCTTATATTCCCAGCATTTTAGCATCCGAATCGTTTAGCTCTGCTGTTTGAAATCGGTATATTAAACCTCTGCATTGCTGCTTCAGTTTTATTCTGGTTGTACGTTTATGTTGTGGTTTTAAGCTTCCATATTTTATATTTTATGTTGTGCCTTATGGTTTTAATTTTTGCGAACCACCGAGAGAGATTCAGCTATTGGGTGTTATAGAGATAAATAAATAAATAAATAAATGTAGCTTGTCGTGCAGGGCCAGCCCCTCTCATGAGGCAGGGTGAATCCCCCAGTTCAGGCCACGACATGGGGGAAGCAGCAAATCGTGCCAGATTGCTGCTGCTGCCACCTTGCTCCAGCAAGGCGGCACTACGGCGGATGCTCTGGACGGACTGCCGGCTGCTTTCCTGCTGCGGAATTGGCTGCCATGGGAAAGCGGGGCCAGAGAGGCGGTCCAGAGCTGCTGCCCACCCAGAACATCTACTGCCATGCTGCCAAGTGGCCACCAGCTCCAGAGAGCCCCGCCAGCCTCGCTCTGCCACTACGGCGAAAGCTGAAGTAGGGGCTATCCGGAGTTTGCTCTGAGAATCTCGGGAGTGAAAAAGAGGGCAGGCGGATTCTCTGTAGAGATGCGTCAGCTATAGAAAGTGGCCGGCATGGCTCTTCAGAGAGTCAGCTGGGCCCAAATATCTGCCTCCAAGGGGGGGTCCTTCTTCAGTGCCAGCCAGGCACTGTGGGAGGGGTGTCCCAGGAGATCACCTCTACCGCCGGGAATGCTGGGAGTTGCAGTCCAGCACACCTGGAGAGCATCAGGCTATAGGGGAAGTCTTCTCTAGAGCCTCAGGGGAGGGTGCTGAAACCGGTGCACGCTCTAAAAAGGCACCTCCCTGCAAATCTCCACACTCCCCCCACCCCCACCCCCAAGGCAAAAGTGAAACTGTGGCTTGCCAGGGGACGGAATAGAAAGCTGGGGCTGTCCCTGCTCAATGGGGCCCATTGGATTTCATGTGGGTGCTCATGTTAATGAGCGGGAGGGTGCCTCATTGGAACCGCTGGCTCGGCTGTACACCTGGAGGCGTGTGGGTGAGACGGAACCCCTCCTGGTGCAAGTCTAACAGATGGTTTTGTGGCTGAAATAGCAACCTGTCCCTTTACAATATTAAAGACAGAAATATCCGAATGACTGAGGCTTTGTGCCAAGCCTAACCGACATTCAGAAGAATCTTCTTTCCTTTCTTTTTGACCTCAAGAGCACAGCGACGATGCTCAGGCGTGGCCGTTGAAACCTCCAGAGGAATGGAGTTTCAGGACCAGGGCACAGTCAGAAAGAGCGCCTCTTTATGCCTTCTCACCCTAGACTTGCCAAAGTTTCTCTTAATTAGCGATGTCCCATTGCCTGTTTAGGGCGACCCTATGGAAAGGAGGACAGGGCTCCTGTATCTTTAACAGTTGTATAGAAAGGGGAATTTCAGCAGGTGTCATTTGTATGCATGCAGCACCTGGTGAAATTCCCTCTTCATGACAACAGTTAAAGCTGCAGGAGCCCTGCCCTCTTTTGCATCTGGTCACTCAAAAGCTAGGAAACCATTAAATGATCCATGATCAAGGGTATGGGGTATGAGCTGGATTGGGAGCCCAGGTCTAGATTGGGCCCGCATGCCTGAGATCGAACACTTCGGTGTTAAAGGCATAACTGCAGAGCCCAAAACTAAGGTGGCAACCCTTTAGATGCCTCACCCACGGAAACCTTGATTTGGAGACAGCTTATGGGCGGCCGTAACAGAGTAGTCATTCCCAAACCACGTGCCACAAGAGAAATGCTCATGGGTGGGGAGAAATGTTAAATGGGGTGTTTGCACCGGGATTGTGTAGATTCCAGTAGAAACTGGTGGCTCCTGTGTTAGTGGGGAGGTGAATCCGCTCTGGGTTTCGGTCCAAACCAGGCAGAACTCTAAAGGAGCTCTCCATGGGTGGCTGCTTTAGAGTTCTGACTGAAACCCGGAACAGATTCACCACCCCACTGACACCAGAGCTACAAGCCTCCACTGTCTATTCCATGTGTTCCGGCTCCCTATTGAACCATAATCTGTGGAGACACATACAGCGTCGCTTGATAGTGAAGAGGCCAGACCCTGAGCTTTTAATTCCTCCCCCATGTGGCAATATTCATGCACTGAAGTTTTTTCAGTAAACTTTTGATTCCTTTTGAATTACATTTTAATTTAATTATTAGACTGCCTTAACTCCCCCCTCCACCAACCATCAAATATTTATTTATTTATCACATTTTTATACCACCCAATAGCAGAAGCTGTCTGGGCGGTTCACAAAAATTAAAAACCGTGACAAGTACTCAGAATATAAAACAACAACAGTATAAAAACATAGCATAAAAATACAACAAAAGATCACAAGCAGGATAAAACCAAGCAGCCATGCAGAAATTAATACAGATTTAAAATACAAATTTAAAACAGCAAAGTTAAAAATTAAACTGATAAAATTAAACTGATAAACTGTCTTCACCTGGCGTCTAAAAGAGTATAATGTAGGTGCCAGGCGAACCTCTCTAGGGAGCCGAGGTGCAAGAGCAGAGAAGGCCCTCCTCCTGGTAGCCACCTGTCTCACTTCCTTTGGCAGGGGCTCACGGAGAAAGACCCCTGAGGATGATCTTAGGGTCTGGGCAGGCACATATGGGAGGAGGCGTTCCTGCAGATAACCTGGCCCCAAGCCGTTTAGGGCTTTGAATGTTAAGACCAGCACTTTGAATCAGACCTGGACCTGGACCGGCAGCCAGTGAAGCTGGAAAAGGACTGGCGTAATATGGTCTCGTTGGCCAATCCCCATTAATGGTCTGGCTGCCCTGTTTTGTACCAGTGGAAGTTTCCAGACCGTTTTCAAAGGCAGCCCCACGGATAACGCATTGCAGTAATTCAGAGGAGAGGTTATCAGAGTGTGGATAACTGTAGCTAGGCTATCTCTGTCCAGATAAGGGCGCAGTTGGTATATCAGCCTAAGCTGATAAGAGGTGCTCCTTGCCACGAAGTCCACATTTCCAGGGTCCCAAGCTTTCCCCCTCTCTTTCTGTGGGGGAGAATGATTGACAGCAGGCCTCATATCAACACACGGCATGGCTGGGCAGTCTACGGTGACTCCCGTCTGCTCTTGCTGAAAGGATTGAGTTGCTGTTTAGCTGCCATTTTATTTCCCCCCCCACACACACACAGTGCAACATCTGTTGCATTGTGGGGGAAAACAACATGGCGGCTGCCAGGCGGCTGCATCTCAGGTTCTTAGTTGTTCATTATGGTAAAAATAATAAAAAAGGAAAAAGAAGAAGTTGTAGAAAAGTCAGCCATTCTGCCCTTCTATAAGGCAGGGGGGCAGAAATTAGGGCCTAGGAAAACATGCCCCCTTCCCCCCCATCCTTCAACCACTGATTACTTGATGATTTTTCAGCTTTTGTGCATTTCCCCCCATTCAGAAGCTTGGGGGTGCTCCTGGATCCGTCGCTCCAAATGACAGCTCAGATAGATGCGACGGCCAGGAGTGCCTACTATCAGCTTCGGCTGATACGCCAGCTGCGCCCCTTCCTAAAGTTGGAAGACCTAAAATCAGTAGTGCACGTGCTGGTAACTTCGAGGCTCGACTTCTGCAATGCGCTGTACATAGGGCTACCTCTGTGCCTAGTCCGGAAACTTCAACTAGTTCAAAATATGGCAGCCAGGTTGGTCAACGGTACATCTAGGGGTGACCATATTACACCAGTTTTAAAATCACTTCACTGGCTGCCAATCAGTTTCCGGGCGAAGTACAAAGTGTTGGTTATTACCTTTAAAGCCCTGCATGGTTTGGGTCCAGGTTACCTATGGGATCGCCTTCTCCCATACAATCCGCCCCGCACGCTCTGGTCCTCTGGGAAGAATTTATTACAGTCAACTAGAACTAGACTGACAACCGTTACCCAGAGGACCTTCTCTTCTGCCACTCCCAGATTGTGGAATGACCTGCTGGGAGAGATTCGCCAACTTACTAGTCTTCAGGAATTTAAAAGATCTATAAAGACTGATCTCTTCCGGCAGGCCTACCTAGATGAATTTTAAAGTGTTTTATTGGTGTTTTATTGGAATTTTAATGATGTACTGGTTTTATCTGCTTTTAATCAGTTTTTGTATTTTGTGTTTGGTGTTGTTCCCCGCCTCGATCCGTTGGGAGAGGCGGGTGATAAATAAATATATTATTATTATTATTATTATTATTATTATTATTATTATTATTCTAAAAGGCTGAAATTCCTCTCCTAAGCAGTAAGCCCTTTAAGCTAATGCTGCTATTTTTATTTCTTGTTTCCGGCCCTTTTGCCTTTGGCCCTGCTCACCACTGGAATGTGGCCAAAAACATCTCTGAAACTGCATCCGGCCCATGGGCTGAGAGGTTGTGCACCTCTGCTGTAAGCTAAGCGGCAAAGAGGGCCCACCTGCGCAGGAAAGCATTCACCAAGGTCTCTTTGCAGAGAGCCCCCCCTCAAAGCTGGAGCTAGACCTAAGTAAGTGACTGACACCAATACCAGTAGAGTAATAATAATTCTATATTGCCTGTGTATGGGAAAGACAGAAAGAAGACATTTTGCTGCCTGAAGCAGAGGACAAGATGGCGCCCCCATCCATTCCACACACAAAAGCCGACTGGATAGGCAATTTCATCTTTCTTTGACTCTGGCAGTGTGACCACATCCTTCTCTACTCCTTGGGGCAGCAGGCTAGCTTAGGAGGTACAGGGCAGACCGCATGGGCCAACACATTGCTGCCACCTCCCAGAATCTGCCACCTGAGGTGACTGGCTCACTCTGCCTAATAGGAGGGCCGGCCCTGCCAGTGAGCTTCAGCTGCACCACCAAAGAGGACCTTCTCTTCCGCCGCTCCCAGACTGTGGAATGGCCTGCCGGAGGAGATTCGTCAACTTAATAGCCTTTTTTACTTTAAGAAAGCCATAAAAACCGATCCGGCAGACCTACCCAGTCGAATCTTAAGAGTTTTATCTGTATTTTAATAATGTATTAATTTTATGTGTTTTTAATCAGTTTTATGTATTTTATGTCATTTGTATCAATGTTGTTCCCCGCCTCGATCCTGAGGGAGAGGCGGGTAAGAAATAAAATGATGATGATGATGATGATGGAATCTCCCTTGTCCTGTGAAGTCTCACCCCTGAAAGTAAACTTTTTAGGCGTTAAGTATGAAGTGAGCCTCAAGTTATGATAATTCAGAACTTTAAAAATGGGACCGTGGGGGGTCTGAAGCTTGTGGATTTCGGCCCTGGAAACGGAAACGGGACGGCGAGTAAAACATGCGATGGACATTTCCAGCTTAAAGTCAGAATCTCGTCCTTGCTCTCTCCGTTGTCTCTGTTTCTAATTTCTCGGCGGGATCTCTTGACAGCATTTTTATGGCCAGCCATTATTGCTTGGAAAGTGCTCAAAACACCCCCCCCCCCCCGCCACCCTGGTCCTCCTCCTCCTCCTGCTCTGGAATCTGTGTCCTGGACAGTCTGTTCGTTTTGCCCTCCAGATCTTACTCAGGCTTGCAATCCAAGCATAATGCTTGCACGGATCTCATCCAGCCTGTGAGCTGCATTTGGTGATGTAAGCTGATATTTTAATTCTCTTACAAGGAATGGTGTTTAGAGGAATGACTTAAGTGGATTACTCATCTTCTGTAATAACCTGGCAGCTCTCCCGTTTCTATTCCTAGACATGACGCTGGAGCCTTTGATTCCTCTCCCGCTTTTCTCCTCCCCTCCTTTGGTTTATTTATTTATTTATTTATTTATTTTAATCCGCGAAATTTACGCTCATGTGTTTTTCAACACCTAAGCCTGCCCTGCGTTGTGACATTGCATTCTGGGAAATGTAGTGTGTCTGCATTCGAGGCAGGACAGCCGAAGGGTGCCCTCCGTGGCGGTCAAAGATAGGCATGAAATGATAGCAAACTTTTGGACCGGCCCTGATCAAAGGAGATCAGTGTTTCTAAGCAGTAAACTTCCCATTTATTTACTGAAATGCTGACTAAAACCAGGGCATTTTTTTTTTGTCTGACGAAAGGTGATTCATCAGCGTTATCGGAAAGGAAGAAAGTCACCCGATACAGAGAACGTTGTTTAGGAGTTGGAACAGATATTTTGCACGCAAAGTATCTCTCCGGTTTAAAATTGGAGTGAGCAGACTTCAGACTTGCAGGGTCTATTTTGGTGTTTTCTTTTAGCAGAACTCCAAGATCTACTAACCAGACACATGCTTAGAATTAAATAATAATAATAATAATAATTATTATTATTATTATTATTATTTCTTACCCGCCTCTCCCTCTGGATCGAGGCAGGGAACAACATTAAACACAAATAATATAAAATACATAAAACTGATTAAAAACATATAAAACGAATACATTATGAAAATAACAATATAACTCTTAAAATTCAAGCAGAACGTGTTTTGATTACCTGAGCTGAACAGAGCCCATAGCCCTCTATAAAAAAAAGCCCTCGCTCCCTGGTTACCCCACGTTTTCTTCATTTCAGCAGTACAATCCAGGAAAGGGTTGTGTGTGTGCTTTTTGTTATTGCCATTGTTAAACAATTGGAGAGGTTGGTCTAGATTGACTCGCAGTGGCTGTCGGGGGTCCCTTTCCCAGTCTGACCTGGAAGTGCCACCGTATACAAAGCTTTACCACTGAGCTACACCCCAGGGTTGGCCCACCTTCGTATCAGGCGATGGAGCGGGAGCAGCATCGAATCCTGCACTCCCCTCCCCATTCTTGCCAAGAGGGCTGCTACCTCCAGTGGGTGCTCTGGGCCTCCTCCACACGAGACGTTTAATGAGCCTTGAAGGCTCATTAAAAAATTTACCTCCACAAGCACGGAGCGCAAAACGGGCGTACAGGCGCGTTATCTCCCCGATAAGGCGCATTTTCGAACGCGCGTTAAATAGCGACTTTTATTTTGCTACGGCCGTTAAAGCGCATTTTCGTGGTGTGAACAAGCGATTACGCGCATTAACTGCTTGTAAAGCGCTTTTTGGACATGAATTAATGCGCTTCGCCGCCTCTCGCCGCCTCCGGTGCAGAGGGATTAGGAGTAAAAGCGCCTCCGCAATAATGCGCATAATCGCGGAACCGGGCGCAAAAGCGCATCCTTGTGGAGGGGGCAAGAGTTAGCCCTGCAAGATGCTCCCCCACCGTGAATTTGCCACAGCAAGAGAGCGGCCAGTGAGGCTCTCTGGAGCAGCCATCTGCCCCCTCCTTCCATTGTTGTTGTTGTTGTTGTTATTATTATTATTATTATTATTTCATCTCTTTCTCGCTCATAGCGGTTTTTCTAGACGGACATGACAGGCTTTGCCAAGTCATGCTGTCTTTTACAGATTCCGGGATTTCCTGACGATTGAGCATGCTTTAATTATTATGACTGCTTTCTGGATGTTGGTGTGGATGTATTTTGGTAGGCCCAATTTCTGAAGGTTTTCTGTGTAGTTTTTTGATGTGATGCCAATGACTGAGGTGACTAATGAAATCATTGTGACCTTATCCTGTTGCCATAGTTCTTTGACTTCCATGGCCAGTAGTGTATATTTGTCTCTCTCTTCTTCTTCCTTTTCAACAACATTTTTGTTGTTCACTATTGCTATGTCGATGAGGTATGTGCTGTTTTTCTTTTTTGTCTATGAACGTTATGTCTGGTCAGTTGCAAGGTATTGTCTTGTCCGTATGAATAGTGCTGTCCCAGTATATTTTATGATCTGCATTTTCCTAGATTGTTTTGGGTGAGTATGTATAATATGGTGCAGATTGTTTGATAAGGTTGAATTTGATGGCCAGTTGTTGGTGACTATATTATTATTATTATTATTATTATTATTATTATTATTCTGCCCCATAGCCAAAGCTCTCTGGGTGGTTTACAAAAATTAAAGGATTGAACATTAAAGAGTCAACACACAAAATTTAAAAACATAAAAACAGCTAATACTTAAACATTTTAAACTTTAAGCCAGGCCAAAAATTCAGTTAACAACCTCAACTTAAGCTGTTAAAATGCCTGGGAGAAAATAAAAGTTTTGACCCGGCGCCGAAAAGATAACAGTGTTGGCGCCAGGCGGGCCTCATCGGGGAGATTAATAATAATAATAATAATAATATTTATTTGTAACCCGCCTCTCCCTCCGGATCGAGGCGGGGAACAACAACAATATAAACATAAAAATCACAACAGTTAAAATTTTAAAAAAACAAGAGAACAATACAACATTAAAAACATCCTAAAATTCATCTGGATAGGCCTGTCGGAAGAGGACAGTCTTCATGACTCTCTTAAATTCATGAAGACTGTCAATTTGTCTAACCTCCTCCGACAGACCATTCCATAGTCTGGGAGCGATGGAAGAAAAAGTCCTCTGGGTAACACTCGCCAGCCTAGTTCTGGCTGGCTTGAGTAAGTTCTTCCCAGAGGACCTAAGTGTGCGGGGCGGATTGTACGGGAGAAGGCGATCCCGCAGGTACCCTGGACCCAAACCATGCAGGGCTTTAAAGGTAATAACCAACACTTTATACTTCGCCCGGAAACTGATTGGCAGCCAATGAAGCGATTTAAAAACTGGTGTGATGTGATCACCCCTAGATGTATCGGTGACCAACCTGGCTGCCATATTTTGAACAAGTTGAAGTTTCCGGACTAGGCACAAAGGTAGCCCTATGTACAGCGCATTGCAGAAGTCGAGCCTCGAAGTTACCAGTGCGTGCACTACCGTCTTTAGGTCTTCCAACTCTAGGAAGGGGCGCAGCTGGCGTATCAGCCGAAGCTGATAGTAGGCACTCCTGGCCGTCGCATCAATCTGGGCTGTCATCTGGAGCGACGGATCCAGTAGTACCCCCAAGCTGCGAACACAGTCTTTCAGGGGGGGTGTAACCCCATCCAGAACTGGTTGACACACCTCCAGACCCAGGTTGGGGCCTTTGACAGCAAGCACCTCCGTCTTGTCTGTATTCAGTTTCAGTTTGTTTTTCCTCATCCAGCCCATTACCGCCTCCAAACATTCATTCAGAGGAGACACACTATCCTTAGCTGACGATGTTGTCAAAGGCATAGAGAAATATATTTGGGTGTCATCAGCGTATTGATAGCACCCCGCCCCATGCCTCCGGATGATCTCTCCCAGCGGTTTCATGTAAATGTTATTATTTATTTATGTTAAACAGCATTGGGGAAGGACCTTGGATGTGGATCGTAGTGTACAGGTAGGTTCGTGTCGGGAGAGGCGTCCCATCAGGTATTGCTGTCCCAAGCCGTGTAAGGCTTTATAGGTTAAAACCAGCACCTTGAATTGGACCCGGAAATGTACAGGCAGCCAATGCAAGTGGGCTTCTTGTGCATGGTCAGAAGAAGCGGCCATGGAGCTCTCATGAGATCTACACAAACTCTGATGAGAATTTCATGAGAGCCTTGCAACCTCTTCTTCCAGCCGCACAACTCTACATCAGCCAATGTGGCTGTGGGACAGGTAAGGGAGGGGGCACAGGATGGGGTGGGGGATGGAAGGGGGTGGAGGAAAGGGGTATAGTGGCAGCCCATCTTCCCGTGCCTCAGGTGAAAGAGACCTTGTGCCAGGCCTGCTACAGCCCTTCCACAAGCACCATCCTGTAATAGGCCAATAATCTGTGTACACCAAAGGTGTGAATGGACTGCGTTGAAAATATATGTTGTGTTGGAGGAAAGATAAACGTTCTATCTGAGGTGCTGAGTTTGAGTTTGGTGTAGTGGCTAAGAGTCAGAGCTAGGAAGCCCTGGATTTGCATTTTGCCTCTGCCATGAACATAGGCAAGACTCTTAGGGCACAATCCTATGCATGTTTAGACAGGGAAAGAAAGTCATACATAGGCTGACCATATGAAAAGGAGGACAGGGCTCATGTAACTTTAACAGTTGCAGAGAAAAGGGAATTTCAGCCGGCGTCATTTGTATGCATTTAGTACCTGGTGAAATCCCCTCTACATCACAACAATTAAAGTTGCAGGCACTATACTAGAGTGACCAGATACAAAAGAGGGCAGGGCCCCTGCAGCTTTAATGTTGTAATGAAGAGGGAATTTCACCAGGTACGAATTCCCTTTTCTCTACAACTGTTAAAGTTACATGAGCCCTGTCCTTTTCATATGGGCAGCCTAGTCCTACAGCTCCTAGCATGCCCCAGACAGCCATGCTGGGTGGGGACTCTTGGGAATTGTAGGATATTTTCTGTCTAAACATGCATGGGATTGTGTCCTTACTCTCTCTTCTTCAGAACCCTGCAGCTAACCTGCTAGCATGTGTATCTGATCACCATACCCATCCATTCCTCTATAAACCTAAGTTGATGACTCCATTTCATTCTATATCAAATGCACTGGTTTTGTCGTTAAGGGAAAAAATAATAATTTGATTATCCAGCACATATTACGTCTGCCAAGGGGATGTTTATGACTATATGGAGATTATAATATTTATGACAGTGGTAGGGAATAATCTAGATGTTGTTGGACTACAACTCCCATCAGCCCTAGCCAGCACAGCCGAAGGGAGTTGCCAACCAACTGGGGTGACCCTATGGAAAGGAGGACAGGGCTCCTGTATCTTTAACAGTTGCATAGAAAAGGGAATTTCAGCAGGTGTCGTTTGTATGCATACAGCCCCTGGTGAAATTCCCTCTTCATCACAACAGTTAAAGCTGCAGGAACTATACTAGAATGACTAGATACAAAAGAGGGCAGGGCTCCTGCAGCTTTTACTGTTGTAATGAAGAAGGAATTTCACTGGGTGCTGCATGCATGATAGAAATGACATTCCCTTTTCAATACAACCGTTAAAGGTACAGGAGCCCTGTCCTCCTTTCCATATGGTCACTCTATAGAAGGACCCCACGTTCCTCATTCTTGACTTACGACTTACCTTGCAGGTAAGCAACAAGTGGTGAATGTGCACTTCTGAAACGGCCCTGAGCTTCTTGAAGGGAGGAGGGCGTACAAATGTCAGAAATGAGCAGCATTTAAAATGTGAGCGGTGCGTTATGCCAGGACCAAAGATACATTGCTACTGCGCCAGCAAAACAGCCGCCGTGTCCAGTGTGTGTTTAGCTGAGGAGGGAAGAGGAAGAAAGCGCAACTAGGAAACATGGAAACGGTGTCAAAACAGCAAATGCTTGGAAGTACCACTAGTGGCAAAGAATCAGGGGTGTGCTGGCAAAAATGCCCATGTGCCGGCCACACGAAGGCAGCCAATGAACACATAATTGTGGGTATCACAACATACACAATGATGCCACAATACCAGTCCCAGTGGCACAGTCAACAGTGACTTGGTTACAGCCATCCCCGGCATCCCTCCTTGAAGGGGTTCGAATCCTCCGTCGCTCCCCACAGTGCACACAAAGGGAAGGCAGAAGACACACAATGCAGAACCTACGTGGCTCCTTGGCCAGGAGTCACGTAGGTTCGCAGCCTTTTTGAGACAAGGGTTTGAGACCTGCCCTCTGTACCTAAGCAGCCAAAGGGGAGGTCATCCTAGAGATGTGAAGGCCTGGAAATAACCAGAAAAATTCGGGGGGGGGGGGGACATTTTTTCTCCTTTTTTCCCAAAAATTTCCGGGTTCCCCCTCCCCCCAAAAAAACAGGAAAAAAATTGAATTTTTTGGGGGAGGAAAACACATTTTTTTTCCAAATTTTCCTGGGTTTTTTTCGGGCCCTCATATCTCTAGGTCATCCAATAGGGGCAGCTACAGTCACATCCCGACAGCAGCAGCCTTCAGGGCTCATTCATTGCCTAGGGCTTGGGGTTGGGATACAGGAGGCGATCATTTGAGCTCCACCAGTGGAAGAGATGGCCATGGCCTGCTCTCACCTTTTACACGGTTGGCTCAAATCCACCCCTCAACTCTTCGGATCAGTTCCCTTAATAAAGCCACAGCAGCAGAGAGGAGTGGCACATCTGCCTTTCTCCCAGCTGCGAGAGCCAGACGTAGAACCCAGGAGGATGGCATTTTACATGCAGCAGTTAAATGTGCGTTCCAGGTTCAAATCCCAGCATGGCATTTATAATGTGTTGTGACTGGGTGCTGAATTACACCATAATCAATGACGTAAAGTTGCAGGGGCCCTGCCTTCTTTTGTATATGGTCACTCTAGTACAGTGCATGCACCTTTAACTGTTGTGATGAAGAGGGAATTTCACCAGGAACTAATTGCATACAAATGACCCACCCATGGCGGCACCCTGTTCCAGCTGTCTCGCAACTGTTCTCCACCATTGTATCTGGCAGCTGCGTATTTGGTGTCCTGCCAGTGTAGCAGGGCTTCTGCCAGATCCTACAGCCCCTTCGTCAGTGAATCCTCAGTATACGATTGCGCTTTAAAGCGTCATGTAGCACTCTGTTGGCTTTGCTGCAACAGGCTAACCTGGCCTAGGGTGGCCGTGTGTCCTGTTTTACAGAGGACTGCCCTTTATTAAAAATGTGTTTTCTGTTCCAAAGGCAGCCAAGTCTGGTTTAATAAGATGAAAAACCATCAGAAGAGAGAGCAGAGCAGGGGCCCTGACAGTGCCTCTCAACTGTTAGCCCCTGGGCAGCAGACTGAGCAGACACATGGGTCACCTGTTCCCAGTCTTCCCCATTGCATTGACCTGGATAGTATTTCTATTTCCATTTGAGTCATTACTTCTATATTTTCAGCTGTTTGTATACATCAGCATATGCAAATGTTATTCAAATCTTCATCCTCTTGGATTTTAATATGCTATTTTAATCTCTTATCTTTTTTTTACTATTTTATTTCTTACGTATATACGCTCCATATTTTAGATATGGAGCAGTATATAGATATTAAAAATAAACAATAAATAAGTGGCTGGGCTACCCATGTGGATGTTTAAATTAATGTAATATGCTATTAATTAGGCTGACCATATGAAAAGGAGGACGGGGCTCATGTAACTTTAACAGTTGTAGGGAAAAGGGAACTTCAGCCAGTGTCATTTGTATGCAATTAGTTCCTGGTGAAATTCCCTCTTCATCACAACAATTAAAGTTGCAGGCACTATATTAGAGTGACCAGATACAAAAGAGGCCAGGGCTCCTGCAGTTTTAATGTTGTAATGAAGAGGGAATTTCACCAGGAACTAATTGTATACAAATGACGAGGGAATTTCACTGTTAAAGTTACATAAGCCCTGTCCTCCTTTTCATATGGTCAGCCTAGATTTGATTTTTTATTTGATTAATGCAATTTATACTTTTACTTTAAATGTTCTGTAATGCTTCTCTGTGCATGAAAAGTAATAATAATATAGTCATTATTGCTTTCTTTCTTTCTTAATAGATAACTGTGTAGCCAGAAGTTCTTTTTGTTAGAACCACACTTCCCAGCATCCACTACGAGTGAGCAGGCGGGTACCTTCCCTTTGAGCGATGGCTGCTCTCGCCAATCGCCTGAGCCCAGCGCCCGGGCCCGCCCTATCAGCGCACAGAACGAGCTGCTGGGCGAAAGTTTAGCGGAGCGAGCGAGTTGCTGGTTCAGTTGTGCGGTAGACTTAGTATCACATGGGCGCTGGTGGTGCTGAGCCGGGCAGGATCTGCGCTCCGGGCGATGGGTGAGCGAGCGCAGCTGTTTTGCGTCCTGGCTGAGCCGTGCGCGTTTGGGAATCGGGAGTTGTGAAGTGGGAGTCGGGGCGCGCTGAGGACTAGGAACTTGTTTGGAGCCGTGTTTCTTTTGGCTGGCGCAGCTTTGTAGAGAAGGGATCACGGTTCAAGTGAGGACCGGGGACAGTTGGGGGGAAGAAGGCGAGTCTGGGGAGGTCGATCTTGTCCCCCTCCCAAACTTTCTCTAAGGTCCTATTTGCGTTTAGGCGCACAAACTTGGTTGGAATGGAGATTTCTGCGCAGTGTGATCTTAAAATCAGAAAAGAGGGGTGGGGGAGAGTCTCCTGCGCATTTTGTGGAGGGCATCATCCCCCCTCCCTTTGAGGTGTAGTCATAGCTTTTTATTTAGTCGGTATCTCAGCCTGGCAGTCGGATGAATCACAGCAGGTTGCAACCGTCTAGAAACCCAATAAAGCCCCGGCTTTCCATAAGTCGCCCGAGGAGGTGTTAAGGCATGGGAAACGACTCCGAATTCAACTTGGTCCGTGTAGATCTGCGTTTTTTCCCCGGCACCTTCCTTAGGGAGGGGAAGAAAGAAGCGAGTGTTTTTATTTTCTATTTCCAGGAGACGGTTATTTTCAGTTGTACTCTTGAGAAGAGGTGTGTGTTTGTTTGTGTGTGTATATGTGCGTCTGGATTCAAGCGTTGTGATTTGACCCCAAAAAAGTTTTTAGGGTTTTTTTTTGCAGTGGAAACAATCCGACCGGTCTCTATGCAAATTCCCTGTCCCGTTCTGTGGGGCTCAGCATATAATTGTTGGCAAGGGATGATCTGCGATTAAGTTGTAAAAGTCACTGAGTTTGCATTTCTGAGCAGGTGGAGGAAAGAACAGAAGGCGGCAGAGCGAGTGTATTCTGTAAGCTTGCCAATTTTTTTTGGGGGGGGGAAGCTGTTTTGGTTTACTGTTAAAACAAAACAACGCCCTCCTTTTGCTTCCTCCCCTTCCAACAAACACACACTTGGTATTCGGAACACAGTGTATGTCAGCTCCATTCACGTGACATGACCTTTTTTAAAAAACACTGCCAAGAGCAACTTAAACTTTCTCTGAAGTTTTCTTGTGCTTTCACCCCCAGTACTTAAATGGACACTTCCCCCCCTTCCTTTTAAAGTTTTTTCTTGGCTAGCAGGGGCTTCCTGGTAATTTAGATCGCATTTCTCCTTCTCTCTCCCCCCCCCCCTTTCCAATTTAGTAAATTTCAGCACTCTTCTCTGATTTTGTCATCGATCTTCCTGTTGTGGTTTTAAATCGCTCACTGTTCTCAGTTAATATATGGTGTCAGCTGTTAGCAAAAGCCACCCTCCTTATCTCCACCCCCCCCCCCCAGTTCCCAGAAGGCTTCCTGGTTGCCTCGTCCCACGTTTGTCCAGCCTCGTAAGGGTTAAAGCTGTAATATTGAATGAAATGTGTACGCACAGTTCTGGTTCCATTGTACTCTGTCATTTCCTGTAAGTGGCTTGATCTGTATTCTTTGAAGATGCTGAAGGCTTTGTTGCTTCCGTGTAAGCCAAGAAATATTTCAGTAGGTTGTTGACCTTCTCTCTCTCTCTCTCTCTTCCCCCCCCCCCCCGCCCTGTGATTTATTTATTTTTTAAAAAGTGAATAATGTATCTGCTTGGAGGAATTGAACAAGTGTTAGTTTATTTATTCATCATTTATTTATTTTATTTATGCATTTCTGTACTGCCCAATTGCCGAAGCTCTCTGGGCGGTTTACAAAAATTAAAACCATTCGAAATATAAAACAATGACAGTATAAAAACATAATTTAAAATGCAGTCTAAAAGCACAACCAGGATAAAAACCGAGCAGCCATGCAGAAATTAATAGGGATTTAAAATACAAATTTAAACAGCAAGGTTAAAAATCAAACTGAAGAACGATTAAAATACTGAGAAAATAAAAAGGTCTTCACCTGGCGTCTAAAGGAATATAATGTAGGTGCCAGGTGAATCTCTCTAGGGAGCTCATTCCACAGCTGAGGGGCCACAGCAGAGAAGGCCCTCCTCCTGGTGGCCACCTGCCTCACTTCCTTTAGTAGGGGCTCATGGAGAAGGACCCCCGAGGATGATCTTGGGGTCCAGGCAGGTACATATGGGAGGAGGCATTCCTTCAGATAACCTGGCCCCAAGCCGTTTAGGGCTTTGAATGTTAATACCAGCACTTTGAATTGGGCCCGGGCTTGGACCAGCAGCCAGTGAAGCTGGTGTCGTGTGGTCTCGTTGGCCAGTCCCCGTTAACAGTCTGGCTGCCCTGTTTGGTACCGGTTGAAGTTTCTGGACCATTCCTACTCTTCCTCCTCTCTGCTCCTATCGGCATTCCCTGGAAGGCTGAGCGAGGGAAATGTTTGGTGCTTGTGTGAGAAAGAGAGAGAGAGAGATACAAATCGCTGTGAAATACAACCGCATACTGTCATTGTTGGCGAAGACAGATTTGACTAGGAGCCAGAGAATTCTGAAGAGCCAGCAGGGCCCTTCTGTTCCAGTTCAGAATGGCGTTGCAAGAGGGCGGGAGGGGGGCAGAGGGTTGTTTAATGAAATTATCCTGGTTCATACGCAAGCTCTGCTATTCTTTCTTAGGCAGTCACTTTTTGCGTTCTTAGGGGTGGGGGATGCTGTATTCTCTGGGTGCTCCCCTGGAACTGTGCAGTTCCCCATGGATAGTGAAGTTGTGTTATGAGGGTCCCATGGACTCTCTCCGGGTCCTTTCGTTCTAAGTTTTGCATTTCAGATCCAGCGTTGAGAATTGCTGCATTTTGCAGCCTGTATAAACTAGGCATCTGGAGAGTGTGTGTGGAGCTACTCTCTTCCTCTACAGAACTTTGTTGTGCCATATATACTCTGTTCCACCATTTTGGGCATCATTTCCCCTGCATGCCCCACACCCATCGCTGGAAGGATTTTTAGCTACCCTCCTGAGATTGCAGAAGAACCCACCATCCGCATGCCTTCCAGGATATTGTTGCACCCTTAAGGACTAAAAACTTGCTCTCCTTATTTAAGATGTGAACCTCTAACACCCCCCCCCCCAAAAAAAACCCCCTGAGATTTCTCAAGCAGCTGCCGAATTCTGTGCCCTTTCCATTTTGGGGATCTTACGGAATCACTGTGTCCACCCATTTCTGTATAGTAAAGTTAGCATCCCAAGCAGTGTAAGACTGCACAAATATGGTTATTTAGAGCGCTGAAGTACACTTTACTCTAGTGACCCATGCTTGGCTCTCTGTTCCTGGATTTACTGTGCGTTCTGCAATCCGGCTCTCATATAGGATGAGGTCAATTGCAGGAGATGCTGAGGAATGATGAGTGTGCTTCCTGGAAAATCCCGTCTAGAGGCAGGCTGGCATGCTGGTCCTCTAACTTTTCAGGCTGCGATTGAGGCAGCATTGCAACACCCATTTCTGTGGAATATCAACTGTCGCCTTGCTTCACTTCCTTATAAACTTTGTTTAATACTTCTGGCTACACCTTGATTAAAAATGGGTAGGAGGCCATGTCAAGTCATTGCAGGGTGGGGCATGGGCCTCTCTTTTCTAAAGAAGAGCTTGGGCAGAGAACCCCTCCCCCTCCCAACTTTTTGAACAAATACAATGAGATCATCCCCTTTTATGTCGCATCTGATTCCTATGATTCACGCTGAAGTTTTGAAACTGATCTGTGGTACTTCTCTTTAATTGCATGTGGTTTATTATTAGTTTTTGTTTAACTTACTGGCACTGACTATTTTATTTCCCCATTTCGTCCCCTGCTCCTTTGGTATGTTTCTTGGGGCTTTCTTTGTTCTTAAAAGTGGCTTTCTGTGGAAGAACAGTCTGCTTTTGTTTTTAACAGACCGCAGATTGCAGTTCTGTGATCTTTCCTCGGAGCGCATGCTTCGTAGAAATTGCCTTTGTGGATCAGGCCAGTGATCTTTCTAGCCCTGTATACTGTGTCCGCCAGCAGCCAGCCAGAAGCCAGGCATGAGTCAATGCCTTCCCTGTGGAATTTGACCCTGGCACGTGCTAGATGATTCCTAAATATGGAGGTTCCATTTGTCTTTGTGGCTATGATCCATTGAAAGGCCTGGCTTGTCTGAATTTGCCTAATCCTCTTCAGAAAGCCATCTAAGCAAATTTTCTTATATTGTGGCAATGAGTTCCTTGTGTGAATTGGGCATTGACTGAAGAAGTTTTTACCTCTGGATCCGCTGCTGCTCAGCTTCACTGGGCATCCTTTGAGTTTTAGGGGTCGCAAATGTTCCCTCTTCCCACGCCATTTTTTTTTATTCCCACGATCTGAGGCTCAGTTTCCTCATCTCTAAAATGGGCTTAATAGTGCTGCTGCGACCCCTCGGGGGAGGGCTCGTAGCCTCCAAAGCTTTAAATGTGTCCCAGATGAAATGACAAACAATTGGGTTGAGGTCAGCACATTCCTCTTCTCTTTGCTGGGGTTGCAGAAGGGGGAGCAGCTGAATCCCCCTCTCCTCCCATCCATTTGTCAATTCCACAACTGTGCATGGAAAACCATTGTTTTCATTGAAGCCAGCAAACTGCTACAGAGAGTCCCACAAGCAGCTGTTTTACAAAAGGGGTTTGAAGGTGGGGGGGAGGTGTGGTTTTATATATATATATAAGCAGGTGCTTTCGAGACGCTGGCAGAGATCTAAAGTATCCCAAGTGCATGGAATACAGAGCTGTGGTTTTTGATTTAAATCTTCACATAGGACAATGGGTGGGCAACAGGAAGGATCCGTTCTTTCTCTCCCCCCTGGCACCCCTTTAATTCAAGGGTCAATAAATGCACCCCATAAACCATGCAAAGCAAAGGGACAGGTTCCTGCAGGCACACATCACTAGGATGTGTTTATGTTGTTATGTTGGATTTGCAAGACCTAGGAATATGCAGTCAGGAAAAGGAGCCTAGTATTTATTTATTTATTTATTTATTACATTTGTATACCGCCCCATAGCCGAAGCTCTCTGGGCGGTTTACATAGGATTAAAAACAATTAAAAACAGTAGGGTCAGGGGTGGCATATTATAGTCTTCCCAAATCTGGACTAAGGCTCCCATCGCCCCCATGTAGTCTAACACATCTGGAGGGAACCAGGCTGGGGGAAAGCCACTGCATTATTTTGTAAAGTACAGCTGTGAAATTTTTCAAAGTTTCAAATTTTATTATCAGACTGTGGCCTTATGATAAGTCTGGAAAGAGAGGTGTGTGCCTTCCCCCATTTCCCTGACTTCTTCTCAAAGTGACGTGCAGGTTCCATGCCAAGAAAGGAAGCCCTCTGTACACGTTCAGAGGCTTATTAGATCTTTCTGATATCTCAGCTGTTCCTTTGAGGAAGGGGCTTGTTGACCACAGGGTTGTTTTTGAGAATATTGATCGCGTGTGTGAGGTTGTTGCAGCAAAGAGAATGAAATATGGGAGGGGGGCAGGAGAAGAGGGGGAGCGAAAGGGGTGTGGCTAAAAGGATAAGAGCACCTGTAAGAGATGCCGCCCCCCTCTCGTGTTACAGCAATGGGGACGTGTAATGTGGGGCTAGTTTCTACTCTATTGGCCAGAATGCACCTTCCAAACCCTCTAACATTATCCGGGGTTTAAAAGCTTTTTCGCCCCCATTGGACGCTCTTCCTGAATCAAAGTTTTGGGGTTGGGGAAGGGCGAGCAACAGGTGCTCCCTTTTCCTTTTGGCTAGTAGTTGTCAGGAATCGTTGGAAAGGCAAATCCAGCCCAAGCCAGACGGAATCAATTGCTGCTTCTGCAGTGAACGAAGGGAGAAGAGACAGAGAGAAAGAGGCATGGGATAATCTAGCGGGTGTCTTCCTTCCTGAACATTTCCCCGGTTCTGTTTCTAATTTAACTTGTTTGGGTTTCATGGGTCTCTTTTCTCTTTCTCCCCCGTCACCCCCAAATCTGTTCACAGCCCTTGGATTCCCCCCACCCCCACCCCCAGTGCCCCCTGGCATGGAGAGGGTTGGTTGCCAGGATCCCCTTCCCTCCTGCCTTCCGAATTTCTGCCGTAAGCCTTGCGAAAGAGGCCAAGCCGATCTCTCCCCGCCCCCTTCCTTTTGTTTCCTGAAGTTGTCATCATGTCCAGTAATTTTCTCAGAAGCTGGACTTGTTTTGGCTGCTGTGTGCCATGATCTCATACTCGGAGCACACTAAACTGGGTAGGCTTCCCCCCTCCCCTTTCTCTCTTTTTAAAAATTTCTCCCCCCCCCCCAACCCCAGCTGCCTTTTCGTACAGTATGTCACTGTTTTGCATGAGCTCATTGACCCAGTTTTGGGGGGGGGGGGGGAGAATGACACACAAACATGAGCTGGAAATGGATGTTGGGGTCAGAGATGGCTCGAAACAATTCGATGCTTGGTCCACTTTTTCTGGAGAGAGAGAGAGATTCTTCATCTCCTGGACCCCCGTGATCCCCTTTTGTGCTCACCCTCTCCGATTCTCAGCCCTCGCTCACCTGGCATTTTCTTTTTAAAGGGCCTTTTGGGCATGCAAAGTGCTGGCGTCCCGCCCTTTAAGCGGAGAATGTTGCTGTGATTGTGGGTGTCTTTTGTTAGTTTCCTTTCCTTGTGTAAACAAGCTGTATGAAGCAGGATGGAATCAATCCCACAAACGCGGAAGGGGTTGGGGACGCTGGCCCTAGCAACTCTTCAGTTGGGCTGGTGATTGAGCTAAGGACTCTTGGTTGACTCTTCTGTCTTCTGATCGGTTACAATTAAAAATGCATATTTGCCAAAACAACAACGACAACACCAGCCCGCTTATAGATTGCCTTTGAAGGAAATGTGAGAAATTGCAGACAAGTGAACAAAAAGCTGTTCCTTGCTGGTAGAAGGAAAGGTCTTCTCAAATATGTTTTGTTCCGATTCCTTCTGCTGGGTCTTTGGAAGCTCAGAACCTGGGAACCAACCAGCCCTGCCTGGCAGCTCAGGGGGTAGAGCCTGCTGGAATGGGGTGGAGCTTAGTGATGGCAGCAGCAGCAGGTGAGATAGAGGAGGAGTCTAGGGGTACCTGTGGGGGACGAGGATGGTGCCTGGCCAATTGAAGGAGAGCCCGATGAATGTGGGGGTGGAGCAAACAGCAAAAGCTCCAGTGGTGTATTGGAGCCAGGACTTACAGCCCTGAGACTTTCATTATTAGCGGGGACTCTGCCATCCTCTGCTCAGAATTCCCTTCCTCTGAGCTTAGCTGCAAACAACGTAGTAGCTGGGGAAGGGGGAATGAATTGAATATATTGTTCTTTGGTGTAATGCAAAGTATTTGGGAGTGGCTTTGGGCAATTAAGACCCAAACCACTTGTTCCTGGTGGAGATATTTTTATTATTATTATTATTACTACTACTAATTTTATTTCTGTACCGCTCCATAGCTGAAGCTCTCTGGGCGGTTTACAACAACAGACAAAAATACAAAGTACAGCATAATAAAAATAGCCTAAATTTTTTAACACAGAAAAAAATAAAACAATGTAAACAGCTAAGAAGAAATAAACAATTGGCATGTTCTAAAATAGCAGACGTCGGTGCTTCATGATATGTCATTAAATGCCTGGCAGCAGAAGGCGGTCTTTACCTGGTGCTGAAAAGACGTGCCAGGCAGGCCTCGGTGGGGAGCTCATCTTGCCTGGATTAACCTTCAGCTTGTTTGCCCTCATCCATCCCAAAATGGCATTTGTTTCCATCTACCGACTCCAGGGAGGCTGTAGACTTCTGAATGACAGGCAGAGTGGTGTTCCATCAACATGGAACCTGTTAGTCCTCCTGTACCTCTCAGCAGCTTTTGACACCACTGACCATGGTATGCTTCTGGGCTGCCTGGTTGTATCAGGACTGAAAGCAGTGTTACCTTTCTGGTGGGATGTACACAGTTCGTGGTGCTGGGGGACTTCTGTTCTACGTTATGCCCATCAGCCGTTGGGTATCACAGGGTTCCATCTTGTCCCCTATACCGATCAACACCTTCATGAAGCTGTTGAGAAAAGTCATCCTAGAGGGTTGAGCTCAAGTAGCAATGATTCCCCTGACTCCTTACCATTGATTATGGGTTGATGGGAGTTGCATCACATTCCCTGAATTGCTTCCTTGGTATAAATCATCCACCAAGATGACCGAAGTCATCTTCCTCGTAACTAGTCCAGAAGCCACATCAGCATCCACCATGACTACCTCGATTTGAGATGCCACCGTCCTCCCCACAACCTTGTTTAGGAATGGAACATTTGACACTGGTAGATGGTTATCCAGAACCACAGGTCCCAAGCTCGATTTGTGTTCTGGTGCACAAGTCTTGGTACCACCCCTTTAAGAAAGGTTGGCATGAGCCCCCATCCTACTTACTTCAGAGGTCCAGGCAGTAACCCTGGCAGCTTTTCATAGCCAGGAAGGGCAAGGGTCCTGATCACAGGTGGTAGGTCTCAAACCTCCAACCAGCTTGTCCACGTCCTCAGGTTGCAGAAGCTGGACGATATCCAAAACAATTTGACTAGACAGTGTCCTGGCCATATCCCTTTCTGACTCTGTTAAAACTATGGTGTCGTAGTGTGGTACAGATATGTACCATACTAATAGGCAAGGTAGTTGATTCAGGGTGCAATCCTATGCGTGTTTAGACAGAAAAAAGTAGTATAATTTCCATGCTGGCCGAGTCTTTTCTGTCTAAACATGTATAGGATCGCGCTCTGCTGATTTTTGAAAGGTAGATTTAAGTAGCTTGGGTTGGGGGTTACAGTATTTTCAAGAGCCACAGTGAAACACCTGTGTGAGCTGATTGATGTACCCCAAAGTGAAAACAATACATCTGGAATTATTTACTGTTTCTTTGGAGTGGAGGAAATCTGTGCTCCATGCCTCCGATCGGTCCGTCTTCCCCTCTTTGTAGTGCCTCAAATCCACTGTTGTGCATTCCTTCATGGAAGGGCCCTTTTTGTTGTAGCAATCTGGATAAAGTGAGGTCATAAGTTAGTTCCTTCACCCCTAGCTGTTATCTGTGAAAGTTTCTCCCCGGGTTTTTGTTTTTATTTTGTTTTTGTTTATTTCGTTTCATTAGGATGTGAAATTCTGCATTTAGCACTGCTGCCGGATGGTACAGTTGGATCTTTGTCCTACAGACTGGCCTGACCTGTAGGTAACCCCCTAATCCTCATCTTTCTAAGGGCTGTTTGTATGGAGGGGGAAAGAATTTTGTTGCCACCGTGACTCATGCGGCCCTTAGTGTCTCTGAAGAGCAATCGAGAAAAGGATGGGGGCAGGGGGAGAAGGTGAGTGAGCCCCCCATCACACAGTGGTTTCTGTGGTGGAGATGTGAAGATGTGTTCCCCGTCTCCCGCTCTTTGCTTGGGCTTGCAGTTCCCGCCTACCCATGCGAGATTCGGGCTGGTGACCTGGAGGGATTAAAGCCTCCTATGCCCCGTTACTAATTTCCCCCCACTGTTGGCCATGTAATTCCTTAAGCTGTGGTAGGATGTTTTGTGACTGGCTTGAGTAGAAGGCTGAAGTTTCAGAAAAAGGACACAGGTGTCTAAAAATATGGAGGAAGAGGAAGAGGAAACAGACAAAGAGTAGATTTGGCACTTTCTAGCCGCTTCCTTCCGCAACACGCCCCCCCCCCCCCGCCCCAACACCCACACACCTCTCTTTCATACGTTATAAGAAATGGTCCTATTTTCCTCCCGGGAGGGAAGTTCACGAGAATTTAGACTGTGAACTCATTGGGGCAGCAACATGAACCGCATGTTTATGTATCTAGCCTGAGTCCTATGTACAGTGATAACCATAAAGGACTTGGGGCTGGCACCAGACTTTGACGGGACCTCAGTCATGGTACTGTTGACAGGTCCTTCCACTATCCAAGTTTTGTCCCCACTGGTCATTTGCAGGCCTCATCCAACTGTATTTTATTTATTTATTTTATTTACTGCATTTCTATACCGCCCAATAGCCGAAGCTCTCTGGGCGGTTTACAGAAATTTAAACCATAAAAACCATTTGAAATACAAACAACGACAGTATAAAAACATAATTTTAAATGCAGTCTAAAAACACAACCAGGATAAAAACCGAGCAGCCGTGCAGAAATTGATAGGGATTTAAAATACAAATTTAAACCGCAAGGTTAAAAATCAAATTGAAGAGCTGTGAAAACACTGTGAAAATAAAAAGGTCTTCACCTGGCATCTAAAGGAATATAATGTAGGTGCCAGGCGAACCTCTCTAGGGAGCTGATTCCGCAGCCGGGGTGCCACAGCAGAGAAGGCCCTGCTCCTGGTAGCCACCTGCCTCACTTCCTTTGGCAGGGGCTCACGGAGAAGGACCCCCGAAGATGATCTTAGGGTCCGGGCAGGTACATAGGGGAGGAGGTGTTCCTTCAGGTAACCTGGCCCCAAGCCATTTAGGGCTTTGATCGTTAATACCAACACTTTGAATTGGGCTCGGACCGGCAGCTAGTGAAGCTGGAAAAAGACTGGCGTCATGTGGTCTTGTTGGCCAGTCCCTGTTAACAATCTGGCTGCCCTGTTTTGTACCGGTTGAAGTTTCTGGACTGTTTTCAAAGGCGGCAATGATATTTGATGGAGCATAGCTGGCCTGCCACCTTTCCTCTCATTCAACCTCCCGGCGAAGAAACACGTTGGTGAGGGCTAGTGAAGTGAGTGACTGGCCACTTCAGCAAGTGCCAGGGCTTCTGCATTGGCCAGCCACCATCTTAGTTCACCCCATAAGCGATGCCAACCAATGTGGAGTTGAGCAGCCAGACTTCTCCAAAGGTGCTGTTGCTGCTAATGAAACTGGTCTGTGCCATGGGATCAGGATGCTCAGGGAGCAGGTGGCCCTCTTGAGACCCTGGGCTCTTGGCAACTGCCCCATCATGCTGATCCCTGATGCTGGTCCTGATGCAAGTAATATTTTTGTGGCCGCCTCTAAATAAGGGTGCCTCTTAATTTATTTTCTTCCTTCGGTGGCTATACCGGCTTTCCTCCTTTCCACTCTGTCCCCTGTAAAAAAGAAAGAAAAAATATACCCACATGTAGCTCTATCAATCCAGAAAGCAAATTGATTTTGGAAATCAATCTGAAGTTGCTTATTCTTGGGAAAGTGCAAAGTCCATATAATGGTTTTGTGGCTTTTGGAGTATAGTCTAATTTGGCCTTCTTTGGAGAAGGTGCAAATGGAGTTAAGGAAAGGCTGGTGAAGGTTGCAGAGAGCACCCCATAATATCGCCCAGCGCTGTTTTGTTTCGGATAGTGAGGACGGTGATAATTAGCATTTTGAATGTTCAAGCCCTTCAAAAATATTACCGCAGTAATCTTCACAACAACCCTGTATGGTAGGGTAAGTATTTCTGTCCTCCTATTGCAGTTGAGAAGCTGAGGATGGTGGAGTTCACCTCAGGGGTACAATGAGATTGTAGCTGAGGTGAGAATAAAACCCAGGAATTCTTCTCTTCAAATCTTGGTATTTGAATATTCCCCTAAATGCTCCCCGAGTACTTAATATTCATCAAAGACTTGATACCTGTATTTGACATGTGGTGATGTTTGATTTCCATATTTGCCACTTGTTGGTATTTGATAACTGACATGAAATGGTGTTTTTGACTGTTGGCATGCGATGGTATTGGACCGATGACATTCAGTGTAATTTAGTACTTGACAGTTAACAGCTGTGACTTTCATATTTCATACTTGCCAAAAACAAGTCAAAATCCCCTCATGTTTAATGTTTACCTATTAATGTTGAGGTAAAAGTGTGTGCCTACTTGGAAACTTGGGAAAATTTCAAATATGTGGGAATATTTGTTTCACTTGTTCTATGGAAAGGAGGACAGGGCTCCTGTATCTTTAACAGTTGTATAGAAAAGGGAATTTCAGCAGGTTTCATTTATATGCATGCAGCACCTAGTGAAATTCGTTCTTCATCACAATAGTTAAAGCTGCTGCAGGAGCCCTGCCCTCTTTTGTATCTGGTCACTCCTACAGCATTAACTGTTGAAATTCTCTTTTCTGTGCAACTGTTAACAATACAGTTCTCCATCTAAAATTAGTACGGAGCGAAACACCCAGATTAACATAAGATGGTGAGAACACACAGCCACAATCATCAGGGTTACATGATCCAATGAACGAACACAGATTTTATTGTGGGAGTTGATGCGGACAGGCCCTGGACAGCACTCCCTAAAGCTGGTGCCCTCCAGGTGTGTTGGACTACAGTTCCCATAATCCCTGCCCATTGGCTTTGCTGACTGGAGCATATGGGAGATGCAGTCCAAATCATCGCCTCTGATTCATTCATTTTTATAAGTGGCCTCGAACATTTTATGGAGAGATGGGATGGTTATTTAATAGATGATGATGATTAGAAATAATTACATGTTTATACTGCCGCATAGTTGAAGCTCTCTGGGCAGTTTACAAAAATTAAAAGATTGAACATTAAAAAGCCAATATACAAAATTTAAAACCATGAACCATAAAAACAACCAATGTTTAAAATATTTTAAATTTTAAGCCTGGCCAAAACTTCTGTTAAAAAACTCAATGTTAGCTTTCGGGTGAGCTGTTCCACACCCTGAGTAGGTCTTGATGATGACCGCCAAAGCCCCTCCTGTCAGGAGTTGCAAGTGACCCGGTGCCGAAAAGATACGTGTTGGCGCCAGGCGGGCCTCATCGGGGAGATCATTCCAAAATTGGGGGGCCACCACAGAGAAGGCCCTCTCCCTTGTTGCCTTCCTCCGAGCTTCCCTGTCTGCTGAGGGATTCAGCCTGTGTACTACCGACCACTCAGCTCTGACTGGGTGGAACTTGTAAGGAGACCAGGATGTTAATGAAGCTCCTTCTACCTATAGGCCTCAGTAGGTCTGGACATGTACCTTGATTTCTATAAAAGTTTCCAGAGAGAGGCTTTCTCGCTGGTCTGAGTAACAAGGAGTGCTGCTCTTACCTAGGCCGGCTCTACTATTAGGCAATTGCCCCTGGCAGCAGATTTTGGGTGGCAGCCTTCTGAACTCTCCAGCTAATCCGTTTGAGGAGAAAGCCACCCAACTTGTCCTGGGCCCCTGAAGCTAGCCTCAGGTGTGGTGATAGACGTTCCCCATTGGCAGCGTTGTAGTCAGATTTGACTTCCACTTCAGCTGGCTTCTGTTCATGGAAAGGGGAAGGGGGCACCATCTTTCCCGTTGCCTCAGGAAGCAAGTTGTCTTTGGCCAGCCCTGGCTCTTGCTACCTGTAGGCCACCTCTTGGTCAAGATAGACATGATACAGGTGTGCAACATTATGCATGGTTTGGAGAATGTGGATAGGGAGACATTTTTCTCTCTCTCAAAATGCCGGGACTCAGTGGGGTCATCCCATGAAGCTGACTGATGGGAGATTAAGACGGAGAAAAGTTTCTTCACACAGCGTATAGTTAAACTATGGAATTTGCTACCACAGGATATGGTGGTGGCCACCGGTTTGGATGGCTTTAGAAGGGGGTTGGACAAATTCCCGGAGAAGAGGGCTCTCCATGGCTACTGACCCTGATGGCTGCCTGCTACCTCCGGTATTGGGGCAATGCACCAGTTGCAGGGGAACATGGGCGGGAGGGTGCCGTTGTCCTCATTACCTGGTTGTGCGTTTTCTGCAGGCAGCTGGTTGGCCTCTGTGTGAACAGAATGCTGGACCAGATGGCCCCTTGATCAAATCCAGCATGGCTGCTCTTCTGTTCTTATGTCTTTGCTTCACCCTGCTGCCCTCAACGGCAAACGGGAGCCAGCTCTGGTGGGCGAGTGTCCCGGACTCATACCTGACCAAACAGGGTATGTGCGGCAGAAGCTACCTGTGTTTCCAAATGCAAGAGAAGAGGGTTTTGCGTTGGGAGTGGGGACACGGAGGGCTCGATCGCAGCAGTTGGTCGAGCAACGTCTGGGAGGGAAGGATGTGGTTGCTGGGGGCGAGGTTCACACCATTCAGGAAACCTCCTTGAAAGTGAAAGCGGAAGCAAGGCAGTCTTGCCGGCCTGCCAGAATACGTTCTTGCCTGCGAGGAGATGCATCTCCAAACAGGAAACCGGCGGGCTACGTACGTCAGAGCCGGCATCTCTTCTTGGAAAGCCAGTCTGGCTGCCGGGGTGGCTACGTCTTAGCCGGGGGTAGGTGGAGGGTGCTTGGAGCCGACGTCTACCTCCTCTCACAGGCCTGGCTGAGATTTCTGGTCATGAACAGTGCCACGCCTGCTGTCAGGCGTAGCAGCCAGAGATACAGAATTTGGGTTCTCTTCGAGGGCAGAGGAGCGGGAGGTGAACAGAGCAGATCCTTGGGGTGCAAAAAGCCTAGGACAAGGCTTTGAGTGGTCCATTTGGTTACTGTGGAGGCAACAGGCAGCTGAAAGCAGGTGCGGACTGGGATAAGCCTAAGGCTGTGCAGTCGTGGGGAGGGAAGGTGTTTGAGAAGCAGGCTAGCAAGGACTGAGGTCAGTAACATCTGAAACAGCTGATTTGTTGTTCCAGCAAATGCTAGATCTCGGGTGAGCTGTTCCACACCCTGAGCAGGTCTTGATGATGACCGCCAAAGCCCCTCCTGTCAGGAGTTGCAAGTGACTGAAAAGGGGCAGAGTTCTGGCTTTGAGATGATGAGTTCTGTGAATTTGCTGGGAGCCTGAGGGAGGTTGTTGCTGGCCTCAACCGGACACCTCTAGGGGAGCCCAAGAAGCTGCTTTCCACCAGGTCAGGTTATTTGTCCATCGAGCCCAGTATTGTCTACTCGGGCTGGCAACAGTGGCTGTCCAGGGTCTTTGGCTGACATGGGGCCTTTTGTGTCATCTGGTACCTGACCCTGTTTAACTGGAGATGCCAGAGATTGAACCCGAGACCTTTTGGATCCAAAGCAGGTCCTCTTCCACTTGCGCTGGTTCCCTTCCCCAAAGTGAGAGAGCTGTAGGCTACGGGGTTAAGCAGGGCACAATTCAGAAAGATGCCAGACTCAGAATCTGGCAATCTCTCCTCCAAGAGGGCTTCAGGGAGCTTCTCGTCCTGTCTCCCCCAGATGGATTTGGATCCAGCAGGAATTCAAGGTTGGGTCCCTCTGGCTCAGGATCGCCAAACCTGAGAGGGGCTGGGTCCATGACACCCCTTGCCTGAGTCTTTGGCGCTCAACAAATGTCTTCTCTTCTCCCTCAATGCAGCACCCAGCCTTAAAGGCAAGAGGAAAAAGAAGATCACCCTCATGGCTGAGAGCGAATCCGAGGACGCCCCGGGGCCCTGCCTAGCGGAAGAAGTCACAGGGGGAAGTCCTGGGCGAGAAGATCATGAAAGTGCTCCAGAGAAGCTAGACCAAGTGGTGAGTGTAAATAATAACGCTTTTTTATGAAAGCAGAGGGTTGAATCTTTGCATATGATGCGTTCCTTCCATGTTTCTGATCTTGTTTATTTCATTTATTTATTGAAAACATTTCTTAGCCGTCTTTCAGGGCAGAAGCTCTCCCAAGGCAACCATATATAAAAACAGTATACACATTAAAAGCAATAAAAACATAAAAGTAAAATATCAATGAAAACAATAAAAGATAATGTTAAAAACTAGTAATAGAACAGCAAGGGTAACAGCAGCAAAACAGTATTTAAGAGAAGGCCATCGTAAAATAAAACATTTTTAAGGCCTTCTTAAAAGCCTGTAAGGATGGTGCATGGCGGATCGTTGGTGGGAGTTTGTTCCACAGGTGAGGGGCCACTGCTGAGAAGGCCCTCTTGTTCTCTGTGTCCTCTGGTTTTAGCCACACCTCTGGATGGTTTGGACACATCTATCATTCCGATGGCCGTGCTGGCTGAGAATGATGGGGAGAGTTCCAGTACAAAACATCTGGAGAGCCCCAGGTTTGGGGAAGGTTGATTTAGTGACTGCCATGAATGATCATGGCAATTTACAAAAAAAATAGATGCCAGCTTTGAGTAGCACAAAATCTAAATTTTGAGAAAAGTGGAGACAACAGAGAAAGTGAAGAGAGGGTAATAGGAAGAATGTGTACTGATGCAGCGAGTTAATTTCACTTTTATCCCATCCTTCCTCCAAATATTGTGGGGGCAGATTCTTTGGACTACATCACCCAGTATTCCTGATTCATTGGTCATGCTGGCCCTGGCTGATGGGAATTGTGGCCCTGCCGTTGTTTTAGACATCAAATTCTCCACCCCTAGTCCAAGACATTTCTCCTCATACGTGTATTTTAGTATGGAATTTTGCCTAAGATACATTTTTTGCTAACAATTTTGCTGATATCATGCACTTTTGAACGTTATTTTCATGAATATATGCATTTCTGTGTGCATGTTTTCTGAATATACACATTTTCTATGCGTTTGGAGACTGGAGAATTCCATTACAAAATTTGGAGAAGTGCAAATTTTGCATATTGGTTTGAAAGAGCAGAATATGAACTGAACAAATTTCTCTCTCATCGCTAGTTTACAGATAACGTGAAACCACGGGCTGTGGTTTAGGCTAACCATAGTTTGAGCTTCCTGACATACAACAATCCATCACTTAGAGCTGCTTCTTTGCATTTTTTTGCCCCCTCCCCCCCCCTCTGCTCAGCACTCAATTTTATAAGTGGTGCAGTAGCCCTTGAAGTTCAGTGATGGCTCTAACCATAGTCTAGCAATGCTTTGTGAATTCAGACCTTATAGTAAGCCACAGTTTGCACAAACTGTGGTTTGCAGACCTTCAGACTGTGATATCAGATTCTGCATTTTTTCAGTCCCAAACAAATTAATGTTTGGGCAGGCCTGAATTCGGACATGAAAGCAAACCAAGGTTTCATGTTATGTCAGAACCCAAGCAGAGTTTCCCACCACCATGTTTAATGGAAGTCTGCTAGTGCTTGAATTTCAATAGCAACAAGATTGGAGTTGGAGGTAAACACAGAATTTCATTCTAAACTTAAACATACAGTTCTTCGCATTTTTATCTAGTACCAGATTTAGAATTTTGACTATCTTTTGTTTCAGCTTAGAAAAAAAAAAGTAGAATCCACCTTCCTTGTGGTTTGTGCTAAAGTTGGGAAAATCTTTGGCACTGAAGGTGTGAAATGAAAGGTCCTGGAGTCCTCTAGAAGGGCTGGCTTTAGGACCCAGGAGTTCTGACACACATCTGCACCACAGATCAATCCTTCCAAGCATGATTGGAATCCGGATTCCTGGAATGGCAGTTGCTGATTTGCACATGATGTATTTTCTATTCCTGCCCCGACAAACACAAAAGGCGGGCTTCCTCTCTCCTTTGCAATCCTTCTCTCCCATGACAATAAATAACAAGTGGTGGTGATTGTGAGAGATATAAAAAGGACCCGAAGGCATGACTGCTCCATTGATGTGATCCATCTGAAGTTGGGCTGTGACCCATTAGTTGAAGACGAAGGGCGTAGAATCCCGGACTCACGAAATGGCGAAACCTTAAATTTGGTCCAGCAATGCCAGCTTCCTTCAAATTGGGAACCTGTCAGGGGATAAATGCTCCCCTCCCCCTCCTTTTCTGCCTGCATGTCCACATTAACCGTGGTTCAGCATTAGATTTGCGCTAATGCAATCTGCAGTTCCTGCTAACCAGAGTGCCCACCTTAACCGGGGTTTACAAACCCTGGTTCAGATAGGAATCCTGGTTAGTGCTGACCATGAGTAATTAGCATTGGTGCAGGTGTTTTGGTAAACCATGGTTAATATTAACAAGGGAAGGGAGGAGGACGAAGCCTGTGTTACTGAAGCTGGCTCCCAGAGCAAATCATGATTGGTAGGAAGCCAGCCTTAACATCTGCACTGAAAGTTTATATGTATTGGGGGGGTGCCCCCCTTTGCGCCTTCATTTTGGCCCTGCTTCCACGATCACTCAACCTAGGATAACAGCTCTGAAACTCACTTCATCTTCTGAATTGTTGCCCTGTTGTAGGTGCGACTTGGAAATTGAAGCAAGTTGATGAGCAAGCCAGTTCAAACATGTCTTAACAAGCTGGGAAGCTATGGTTACTCGCCTTGGAACAAGCCAGGACTGTAAACCAACCATGCCTTAAGATCCTGGCTTCTTGTGAAGCTGACCATCATAGATTCCGGTATCATACAAACTGGGAAACTCTGGTTAATTCGAGACTTCCTGGAGACCACAGATTGCATTAGTGGAGATCTAATGCTGAACCATGGCTTGTGTGAAGGGTGGAGCAGAGTGGCCGGCACGCATGGGTTTGTTCATGCAATTGTCCAAACCACCTCCAAGTCCCCTAATATGATTTTGGGGGGTTGACACCACATGTCTTGTTGTGGCATTTAGAATCTTCTGTGCTGGGTGTTTTGGTGTTTTTTGCCTAGGGCTGCAGGTGGGTTCAAGTAAGATATGGAGGGAAACTGTCAAAATTTCCAAGCCAGAGGTGTCAACATCAAGAGAAACTGAAAATGCAAGAGCTTTCTATGTTAGCAAGAAAAAAACCTGTGTGAACTTCAGAAATGAGTTCTCCATTGCCAAGAAATCACTCGCTCTCCTGCGAAATAGGTGACTGGGGAAAATCCTCTCTTCTTTTTCACACCCCCCCCCAAAGAAACAGAATGCCCCCTTTTCTCTCTCCCTGGAGTCATCTTTGCAACCTTGAGAAGCAGCCATTTTCCACAGCGGCAGCAAGGGTGCATGGGAAGGGCTCATATCTCAGGATCCGTCTTCCATAGTTGCTCTCCCTGGACCATTAGCTTGCTCTCTCTGTCCATTTGTGAAGATCCAAGCCTAGGAAGGCATTGCGGAATTCATCTGTCTCCTCACCGCTGCATAGTCCGTTTTGTCCATGCACTTGAGGGTGGCATACATGGGTGTCTCCCCCTGCACCCCTGCACCTGTTTTAGCCTCCCAACAAGACTGTGAGGTAGTTTAGGCTGGGAGATAGTGACTGGAACCAAGGTCACATAAAACAGAAGAGAGCAGTGATTCTGAAAGTTCTTGAAATATTTATTCTGCCCAACATGTTTTTGGAAATACAATTCCTTCTCAGGGGAACTCCTTCTTGAATTAGTCTCAACAAAGGACGGAACAGAAGGGCTCATTCCTTCCTATTTGTGGCAGGACGAGTGAAAGCCCCCGACGAAGGAATTGCATTTCTGAAACGTGTTGGGCAGAATAATAAATATTTTGGCCGCTTTGAGTAACATTCCTCTCTTGTTTTTGTGCAGCATCCATTTCTCTTTTCCTGGCTGTGGGTCCAAGGTCATCCAATGAGCTCCATGCTTGAGCTGGACTTGGGCCCTGGTATACTGCGACCCAGTTTGTCCCTTGGGCTACATGGAGTGCCTTCTTTAGATCCCCGTGGTTCATAACAAACCGGCATTGGCTGCTTTCTGACGACACGATAGTCAATGGTGGGGTAATAATCAACTTTACAGTTGTTCATCTAGGGTGGTACTCCCCACGCAACATGGTAATAAATGCTCAACCGCGGTGTGGATTAGGATCAGCGCTGAGTTGACTATGGCAGCATTCGGACGACACGACAGTCAATACAACTGACGATTGTTTCCCCCACTCCAGTTGCTTATTGTGTCGTCCGAATTCAGCCATCGGCTTTAGAAGAGTTGGAAATTGTGCGATGCAGGAAGATTTGCCTTCGGCGTCCCATGTGCGTGCATGTTTCTTTTCAGCTACCGTAAGCACCGGTCAAGCAGGTTTTGGGAACAATAGAGGCACCTGCGATCGCGGTTTGACCAGAGCTGATGGTGGGAATAATGTCTGTATCTTATTACCACCAATAGTCTGGGGTGAAAAGGGGCTGTTTTCTCTCTCCAGCAATGATCCCTCATTTTCCTAATCTGTGCTGAGTCGCTGGCTCCAGATTTTCCAAAGAGCAGGATCTGGATACGCCCATCACATCACTGGGAAATGTACCTTGAGAGAGGACTTCAAACGCTTTCAGCCTGGCACTCCCGCCGGTTCAGAATTAGCTCCGTTTGAAAAGAAAACCAGGCCCATAAATAGCGCCGCAGCTAAAATAACACGTCTCTCGTGAGCGGTGAAAAGAATAGAAAGGAGCAGAAGTTCTGGGAGCCGAGCAGCTGCTTTGACCAAAAATAGCAACAAGTTTTATAACTCCGGAAAATTTAGAACAAACAAACGCAAAGCGTTTTCTTTTTCTTTCTTTCTTTTTTTTTTTTAGCCGAGGGAGTGTGAGAGCGAAAATTTGTGCTGTTCTGTTTTCCTGGAAACAGCCTCTCGTGTTCTCACACATCTCCAGCGCTCTGACCAAGTTGGCGGCCTGCCCAGGAGCCAAACAGAATACACTCAGCATCACTCTTTAAGCTGAACAAGCTGGTTACTCTTCGGAGCTAATAAATTACCTCCGACCACAAAAGAGGCCTTGACGGGATTGAGCAGCCGCCGGTGGAGGCTGGTGGCTCCGACGTCAGCGGGGCGGTGAATACGCTTTGGGCTTCAGTCAGAACTCGCCAGAACTCGCAAGGAGCGATAGAAAGCGCATGTCTTGCATGCAGAATGTATGTTTAGGAAAATGTCTTATTTCCCTCCCGCCCGTACTCCCCGTTTCTGATTAAAAGCACCCGACGCGGCCACGATCAAGCCAGTATCGAAGGGCTCAATCATTTCCTTGACGTGGTCCTTGAACTTGGTTGTTGTTTTTCTCAGCGTCTTAATGGCTTTCTCCTGGCACGTGTAGCTGCTGATGGGTTTAGCTGAGACTGGATCTAATTGCATTCCGTGTCTCAGTTCTGACAACACGTTTCTCAATGGTGGTTTTAGAACTCCACAGTGGAGTTTTTACACCACCATTGAGAAATGTGTTGGCTAGTGGGGAAACTCCATGCAACAGTGGAGGGTTTATTTTGGAAAACACTCCACGCAGACTCTCCACGTTGTGGAGGAGAGTTCCTGCACGACCGTTGTGTTGTGTGTTGTGTGGAGGGCTCTGTGGTGTTTTCCATGGCGTTGAATTGACTTTTCCCACCGGCTACAGAGTTCTCTGGCAAGAGTGGCGAAAGGAGCGAGTGCCGCTCTAGGAGAGCTGCCGGGATTGTGGTTTGTTTGTTTTTGCAGCAATGGATACTATTGGGAGGAGGAAAGAGGGCGGAGGAACTTTCAATCAAATGTTGCAATGGATTTTACTCATCTCCACGGTAGCCTACATGTCACACCGTGGTGAAGTTAGAACATGTTGTGTGGGGAGTCCTCTCTAGAAACTCAGCCGTTGAGTGAAGTTTTCACACTGCGTTGACTAACATGTTGTCTGAACTGAGCCTAAATGTGATGTGTTTTATTGTTTCCTAACTCTTGTGAGCTGCCTTGGGAGGTTTGGTTGTTCTTGTTTTTTACCCTGAAAGATGGGCATGAATATATGCCACGTTATTTCAGCTCAAAATTGAGAGTTACCGGGTGTTTGTGCGTTTCTAAATGTATTCCCCCATCTCCCCCCAGCTTAATTTATTTCACTGCTGCTGCTTAGCACAGTCTTGATGGCCGCCAAATGTGTGTGTGTGTTTTTTTTTTACCCAGCTCTGAATTCTCTGACCCCTTTCAAGCCTCACTACCTGATCTCCTTTTAGCTGGGATTGAACCTGGAGCCATCTCCGTGCAAAGCAGGTGTCCTGCTACTGCGTTCTTGCCCTTCTTCATGAAGCGGTCCAGATGCACTTGAAGATGTTGGGAGCGAGGACTGTTGCGGACTGTGTTAAACTTCTGTGGCAGCCCTCGCTGCGCTCTCCGGAGCAACATGCTCCTTGTTATTGCCTTCCTCTGCTAATTGACTCAGAGGTTGCAGGTCACGAGTTCCAATGCTCTGGCTTATGCAGCTGTTCGAAAGGAAAACAGGGTTCCATCTGTTTTCTGTTTGTACCAGAGCTAATGATTGTGATCCCGTAAGAAGCAGATTTCTTAAAATTTAGGAATTGGCTTAAAAACCTGCCCCGTCCGAAGCTTTTTTGCAGAGACGGGGTGATTGGGAGGGCCAGGGCTGGGAGTGAGCAGATCTTGAGGTGGCATTGCGAGCCCTGATCTGGGGATTAAAAGGATAGGCTGTCTAATGGTTAGCGGCGGTGCCGTTTCTGACGGAGTGAGACAGCTGGCTCAGGAGGCAGAATTCCGACACCGTGAAAGGGCAACCACAAGTAGCTTTTTATTTGTTTCGTTCGTGTTACACATGGGTTGCATTGATGCATAATTGTATGTGCCCTAACTGTCAGATCTGTACATTGCCATGTGTTTGTTTTTGTTAAAATTGTTGGGGGTTTTGGAGTTACTTTACAATGCTTGAAGAGGGGATGCAGGGGAAGGGCTGTAGCTTAGTGTTGGACTGCATGATTTGTATGCAGAAGGTCGTAGAATCATGGAATAATAGAATTGGAGGGGGCCTCTAAGGCCATCCAGTCTAACCCCCTGCTCAATGCAGGAATCCACATTAAAGCATCCCTGACAGATGACTGTCCAGCTGCCTCTTGAAGGTCTCTAGTGTGGGAGAGCCCACTGCCTGCCTAGGTCATTGGTTCCATTGTCGTACTGTTCTAACAGTCAGGAAGTTTTTCCTGATGTCCAGCTGGAATCTGGCTTCCTGTAACTTGAGCCCATTATTCCGTGTCCTGCACTCTGAGATGATCGAGAAGAGATCCTGGCCCTCCTCTGTGTGACAACCTTTCAAGGGCTTGAAGAGTGCTATCATGTCTCCCCTTAGTCTTCTCTTGTAAAGTCCCTCCTCTGAGGGAGGCTTGGAAGTTGGCAGCAAGGGGGAGGGCCTTCTCGGTGGTAGCCCCGATTATGGTACAATATCCCCAATAAGGACTGCCTGGGGCCAACATTATTATCGGCACTAGGTTAAGACCTTCTTCTTCTCTTAAGTATTGGCAGCATGCGATGAGGTTTCAATCAGGTCTTGAATTTTTTCTTGTTGTTGATTGTTTAAAATGGTTTTTGACATCTGTGTGTGTTCTGTCTGTTTATATGTTTGTATGTAAATGGTTTTTTATGTAAATGGTTTTTATAATGTAGTTTTATGGTTTTAATCCAGAGAGCTTCAGCTATTGGGCGGTATAGAAATATAATAAATTGATGAAATGAATGAAGATCCCAGGTTCTTTTCTAGCCCTGCCTGGAGACGTCTGGGATTGAAGATCCCTGTCTAAGACCCCGGAGAGTCACTGCCAGCCAGTGTAGACCAAGGGTGGGTAGAAGTTAGAATTCCAGATCTTTGGACTTCAACTCCCAGAAGCCTCTTCCAGCATGGCTAATGGTCAGGAATGCTGGGAATTGAAGTCCCAAACATCTGGAGACCTACTTTTTGCCCACCCCTGGTATATACCAGTCTTTCCAGCTTGGTGCCTCCAGATGTATTGGATACGACCCTATGACCCACATCCAGCATGGGCATGCTGGCTATGTGTGATGGGACTTGTAGTCCATCATAGTGCTAGATGTGTCAATGGTCTGACTTCCTATAAAGCAGCTTCCCCAATCCTGTGGTGTCTTGAATAGCGCACCTCATCCCAGCATCATATGACTTTATTTGCTCCTCTGCCAGGTTGGGGAAAAGACCAGTTGGATTTTCTGCCTCTGGTACCCACACATTTGAGGCTGGTTAGAAGAGGACTCTGGGCCGAGCATTTAGGATGCCGCATATTCTTCACTTAAGACTTGAGGCACATGTATACTCCCAAGGGGTATCAGTTTTAGACCTCTTTAAGTGTCATGGTTTCCCCGGCTTCCCCCAAGGACTCCTGGGAATTGTAGTTTGGAGATTTCTTAGGAGCCAGACTGTCAGTCCATCTACCCAGTAGGGCTGTTGGAAAAATCTACAATGGAATCAAATGTGTTCGGATTTCTAGGAATCCGATTTGCGGGACTCACAGCAAACCAGCTGTTCCTGAATTGCAGGGATTCCGCAGGTTTGCTGAACATTTATTTTAAACTTTCTGGAATTTTACTCATAAAATAATAATAAAAAAACCATGGCCATGAATGTGCATTTTCCTGGTTGGCTAAGGCATGAAAATGTGCATGGGGTGAAATTTATGAATTTATGCAGGTGCTGAATTGCTCCAGTGCGAATTTGCGTCAGTGCGGAACATGGGGGTGGGGAAATCAGTGTCTGTCCATGAGTGGAAGACAGAAAAAAGGCAATTGGCATTCCATGAAATGCAGGGGGAACAGGCTTTGCAAAATCCGTACTTCCTTACTATCAATATTCCCTACTCTGTGTGGCGTTGGCTCTCCAGGAATCCAGGCAGAGAAGGCTCTTTCCCATCCTTGATGCTTGAGAGCTTTGTGAGAGCACATGTGGGGGTTTGAACCTGCATCCTTCTTCATGCAAGGGTGGCGCTCTTCCACTGAGCTACCTCCAGAGTCCCACTCAAATGACATAAACCTGTTTATGTCTGTAGCATTAACACAATATAGAAGGCAGCAGTTGAGATAGTCAAAATGGAAAAATGCTAATCAGCACACAACTGCTAACACATTAAATGATATCCAAAGAATAGGGGTAAGTAAACATTTTATGTAACATATTATTCGTTAGTACTGTATCGCATATCAAGCGTAAGATAATTTAACAAAAACCCAAAGCTTACTCAATAGTTGAATGAGGGGCTACAGGCCGCCTGCTTCTTTCACCTGTTCCGCAACTACTTCATCAGACTATTATAACAGAATCACAGTGTTTATGGGTGGGGAAAAGGGAGGATTTGTAGGATTCATTCCTCAGTTCAAAAAGGCTTATTAGTCCTCCAAAAAGGATTGACTTGAATCCCCAGCCAGCAAATGCTAATATTCTGGAGCGGTGAGTTCTTGACCTTAAACATTGTGATACCGTGTGGCATTTCCCCCTCAGGAATCTCCAGCCACGAAGCCAGAGGGCCCCTCTGAGGCTGAGCAGAAGAGCCCTGCGGAGGAGTCCGGGGATGAGCAATTGCCGAGCAGCGAGAAAGAGGAGGAGCAGTCTTTCCTGGTCAACCTCTACAAGTTCATGAAGGACCGTCATACGCCAATCGAGAGGGTGCCTCACCTTGGCTTCAAGCAGAGTATGTCCCTTGCCTCTTTTCCCCGGGGTGGGGGCCTGCATTTTCAGATATCCTCTTCCTCCTTCAGGCTGTGTGTGTGTGTATATGAGGGCCGGCCCTGCCGTTAGGCAGAATGGAGTGATTACCTCAGGTGGCAGATACTGGGAGGTGACAGCAACATGATGGAGGAGAGAGTTCTTCACCATGCAGCCTCCCTGTCCCCTCTGAACTAGCCTAGTGTGTTCAGATGCAGTGGAAGACGCTGTCCCATATTCAGCGTTGTCTTCCACTCCCGTCAGCTTTTGTACATGAAACGGGAGGGATGCCATCTTGTTCTTCACCTCAGGTAACGAAGTGTCTGGGCCAACTCTGGTATGTGTGTGTATTTGTGAGGATGGAGGGAAAACTAATATCGAAGGCACCTACTGGCATCCATGCCATGGTAGCTGGGCATATCACGAGGCACGCTCCGACTTCATGGTGCTATTTTGAGTGGCCTGCCAATTTTTAACCCTTTTGTCTCCAAGCCTCTTCCCCCCCCCTCCCCCGCCTATTTTGAAGTTTGTGCACAGACCTGATCAAATGCCCACATCTTGCGAAGAAAGACCCCCCCCCCCCCGGGGCAGTGCTATCCCTCAAACCAGTTATGCTGCCCTTTCCTTTCTTTGAGGATAGGGATGTGGGGAATGCTATCAGAGGGGAGGGGGAGTGGTGGAAAACGGAACACCCTCTCTCCAGATTGAATGGGCGATCTCTTAGGGCAGATCTTCATGCGTATGGGCATTGCTTGATTGCTTGCCGTGAATGGATGGTGTGACCTCCTTGGAAAACCGGAGGGCGTTTTTTCCTCTCCTCCCCTCACCCCCACTGCACACCTTCAAGCATATCTTTGCAGCCATGAGTACTTGCAGCTTGTTTAAAACCAATATTGGATTCTTGAGAAGCCAGGTTCTGCACCATAGGCGTGCACAGCTCATTTCATTAGGATGTGCACCTTAAAGGCCCTGATTGGAGCAGTGGGGGGGGGGGGGGGTGAGAAAGTGTGCTTTCCAGGGCCTCCAGAGAGTGCGTAGTTCCCCCAGGGATGCTAATGGTGGCTTTCCCATCCTTTTAAAAGCCCCGATTCAAGTGGGGGGGGGCAGGAAAGTGGAGGCGGCCCTGGGAAATTAGGGTGTGCCTGGGCACACCCACCACAACCTGTGCGCAGGCCTATGTTCTGCACCTAGCCCTACATTCTTCCGTTTTTCTGTGCTCCCGTGGAAATGCAGCCCCTCTTACAGGCTGTTCTTATGCCAAATACCTGTGTTGTGTCTTGCTACTTTAATTCTTCCTTCTGCTTTCTTTTTTTCAGTTAACCTGTTTAAGATCTACAAAGTTGTAGAAAAGCTTGGAGCCTATGAACTGGTAAGGAACAAGAAATTCTAGCTTGCTTGAAGTGGCCTTGACACTTGTAGAAGAGCTCTCCTAAAAATGTTTTGTAATTTCAGTTTCCTTTCTGGAAAATGGGCAGAATGATGCAATAAGGCTGGTGTTACGCCAATGTAAGCGGCATTTTACAAAATAGGGAATGCAAAAAAAGGAAATGAAACCTGTCTGAAAGCCCCAAGGAGGTTGCAAAGTAAATATCATAAGAGCAAAATCAGTGAAAGACTGTAAAGCTGTTTGCGAACGGGCTGCTCAGGGGTTGACATACTGATAGTGGGTCCAGGTGGGGCGCACTCCAGTTAGGGAAGCAGGGAGGTGCTTTTGTCGCTCAGCCCAGGAAGCTGAGAATAATGGCAACATAGTGCAAAACTGCCCAACTTGTGATACATCATACCAAATGCCAAACGCAGCACTCCAACCCCTTATGTGACGTTTCTTAGGGGCTGGTAGACCACTTCTCTGTTTGCTGCATGTGTGCATCTGGGAAAACAAGGCTTTACTGAGTTTCTAGCAGACCTTGATGCAGGGCTGCATTTCACTCGATGGGTCGTGGAGGCCAAAGAACATATCATATAGGGTGACCATATGAAAAGGAGGACAGGGCTCCTGTGTCTTTAATGGTTGTATTGAGAGGGGAATTTCAGCAGGTGTCATTTGTATGCATGCATCACCTGGTGAAATTCCCTCTTCAGCACAACAGTTAAAGACGCAGGAGCCCTACCCTCTTTTGTATCTGGTCACTCTATATTATAGCTCCTGCAGCTTTACCTGTTGTGATAAAGAGGGAATTTCACCAGGTGCTGCATACATACAAATGACACCTGCTGAAATTTGCTTTCTATGCAACTGTTAAAGATACAGGAGGCTTGTCCTCCTTTTCATATGGTTCACCCTAATCATACCTTTACCTTGGAAAGCTTTACATCTCCCTAGAAAGGTAGGATAATATTCTGCCCACCCCACCCCCAATATTGCAGATGGGGTTTGGGGAGTTGCGTGAGCCCCCTGAGCAAATTCAGGCTGAGGTAAGATTTGAACTGGGGACATCCTGACTGGCCTTTTTGCTGCTGTGTTTGCCCAGGCATTAAGTTCATCAGAGGAGGCCCTTCTCTGTACTGCTCCTATAAGAGAAGTACATTTAACATCTGTGAAAAAGAGGGCTTCCTCTGTGGTGGCCCCAACTCTGGAATGCCCTCACCTGTGAGACCTGCCTGGGCCCGATGCTATACTCTTTTTGGTGCAAGGCAAACTCTTTTTATTTTGTACAGGCATTTGAAAACACACATTTTTTTTTAAATATAGATTTAGATTCAAGGTTATGCCTTTTTACCTGGTTGAAATAGTTTCATGTTTCTTGATACTAGTTTTTGATGTGTAGATTTTAGGTCATTCCTCTCGTACTACACTGCATTGTATTGGTTTTTAGATTGTTTTATGTACACTGCCTGGAATTCCTTTTTGGGATGAAGGCACGCTTTTATAAAATTTCCAAATGAAGAAATAAATATTGATCTGGAGTCACCTTTTTCAGCTGACCTGGTGCCCTCCAGATGTGGTGAATTTTGGGATGTTGGAGAAAGCTGTTTGGGGGCATGATGTTCAATGAGTTTTTCTTGGCTCAGGCCCCTAGACTTAGTTTGATTCCTTCCGCAGAGTCTGAGTTGCTTTGTAGCAAGTCAGGCCAGTTTGTGGGTTTTCTGGGAGCCCTTTTGCGCATTTTTGAAGTGTCTGCAATTTGCACAAATTACGGCAGGAATTTCTGTAATTTGTACAAATTGCTCAGAAATTTACGCAACTTGCAGAACCTCCAAAAATGCGCAAAAAGGTTTCCAGAGTTCGGGGAACAGCTTGCAAATCAGTTCGCGGATGCAAACTGAGCAGTGTATGCCATGGAACTCCGTCGAGGCAAAAAAAAGAGGCTGCTGGCTCCAGTGTCAGTGGCATGGTGAATCCACTTCAAGTTTTCCGTCAGAAACCAGCACCTTGGAATAGCTCCTTTAGAGTTCTGGCTGGAACCTGGAGCGGATCCATTGACCCCGCTGACAGCTTTGCACCTTGGATAGCTCCGTTAGAGTTTTGACTGAAACCCAGGGCGGATTCATCCCCCCACTGACATCGGAGCCCCCAGCCATGATTTGGAGGTAGAACAGATGGTGGCAGAAAGGCCCAGGGTCAATTTCCAGTTAAAAGGAGCCCAGGTAGGAGGGATCCGTTGGAGCTAGATGGGCCAAGAGGCTGACAAGAGGCTGCTCCATTTGCCGTACCAGTGCATCCTCGTGATTACAAATGACGTTTTAAACCTCAAAACCCGGATATTTTCTCTCCTCGCTTCCTTCCTCCTACCCAGAGATTCAAATCTCCTCCTCCCTTTTCTCTCTCTTCCAATTGTGAATGTCCGTGTATGTTTACGGCCAATTCTCCTTCCCCTCAAGTTTGCCTCTCTGGGCTTCACCTGCTGCTGCTGCTCCTTTTTCCAGGTCACGGGGAGACGTCTTTGGAAGAACGTGTATGACATGCTGGGAGGCAGCCCGGGGAGTACCAGTGCTGCAACCTGCACCCGGAGGCATTACGAGAGGTACGGCGTTCCGCCTCGTTTTACACCAGCCCTGCCAAGAAGGGGAGCTGCACCGGTGGCACCGGCTTTTGTTTGGGACCGGGGCGGGCTGTCCGGGAAAGACGATGGATCCGAACGTTGCCCCAAGGAGGTTTCTACTCAGATATTGTACCTGGACCAAATTATACAAATGGATAAAGCCTTGAGTCAAACGCCATTTTAACCAGCAGCTCAATCAATGAATGCTTTAAAGAGCAAACCTATAGTTCCCAGGCAAGCGTCCCAGAGATGGCTCAGAAAACCCCTTCCAAGGTCAGAGACAGCGCCCCAACCTCGGAAGGGGGAGTTGGAGACCTACCCCCTAGCCCCTCGGAGCTGGCGTGGTGCGAACCCTCCGGACTGTCTCTCCGAGGTCGGAAAATCAACCTTGGAGAGAGGTAAAAGGGGTGTTCTGGTGGGCGGAGTGGGGAGGAGACCGGAGAGAGCAGGATATGGTTTTTCCTGTGTTTCCTCCAGCTTCCTCCCTTCCCCCTCCAAAGCACCCTTGCTAGATGGGCTGAAAAGCCCATCTAGCGAAAATAGAGGGGATCGGAAGACGAAGGGGCAAATATTGTCTCAGCTGGGCCTCCCGCCCTGCTGGCTTCAGCCAGGCAAGACTAAGGAAACTCGGACTCCTCCAAGTTCGGAGGCTTCTGAGCAGCAAGGATGCAGTCCATAGGATCACGCCCTTAGTTGAGTAATAGGTTGTGGGCATGTTAATGTATGAAATGAGGACAGATTTTTATCCGTGGGGTAGCGAGTTAAGGATGTATTTTGTACTCATTATCAGGTTGCTTTGTTTCTGGTGGGTGTTACACTTATAGCGATTTGAAAAAGAACTCATCGTAGAGGCCTACAGTCTCCTAAAATCAGCAAGTTTGGTTTATGAGATTGCAGCTATCTGGCAGTTCCTTCAACATCTCCTGGCAACCTGCTGATTTTTATTTAAACAGAATTAATTGCTCAGTTAAAGTGTAGCTGGCTGCTCTACGAGAAAGAGGACGCAGAAGCATTTCGCTTTGGCTTGCTCTGTTTTTAGCGTCTTTTGTTTTGATTTCAATATTGGGAGGTTTTACAGCCTTTTGATTTTCTTTTGGCAAGGAGCGGTTTAGCGGGAAGAGCACGGTCAGTGAAAGAAAGGATGGGGTTATACCAAAACTGGAATTTTCACTGGACCACCGTGGACCAGTGGAAGCTGGTGGCCCAGGTGTCAATGGTAAATCTGTACAGGGTTTCAGTCAGAACCAATCAGATCTCTAAAGGACCTGTCCAAGGTGATTCCGGGGCCCTTTAAGGCCCCTGTCGGCATGGGGGGTGGGGAGAGAGAACCCCAGTTTCTCCAAGGCTGCGGAAATTGCGTATTTTCTCCCTTCTCTCTGACATTAGAGTGGAGAGAGAAAATCCGCAATTTCCCCAGCCTTGGGGAAATTGCGCATTTCCCCCTGCTGCGTTAATGGCTCCCACTGTTAACACAGCGGGGGGAAAGGACAAAGGGGGCGCAGGTCAGGGCAGAACCGCACCTGGCTGCTCTAGAAAGCTCGAGAGCAGTCGGCCGTGGGCCTGTCCTGGTGCTGGGCGTGTCTGACTGGGCCCGTGAGGGCCTGATGTGGGGGCGTCCACTGCCCTCGTGGGCCCAGGCGGATTTTCGCCCCAGTGCTAGCTGCCACTGTTGGCTGATTCTGTGTGAAAGTCCTCAAGTGTGGATTTTGCAGAAAGCCTGCATTGTTGTGGTGTGGAGGGCACCTCGGTGCCTTGTTTTCAATTAGTGGGGTGGAGTTTCCCTGGAGCATTTCTGGGCCACAGCATCTTTTTTTTCTTCTTTTTTTTAGTTTTTAAATATCTATTTTATTTTGTTATTTCTAGTTACATAGATTGAGAGTTACATTTACAATTATATATATATATATATATACACACACACACACACCCTATTTCTTCGATTGTAAGACACACTTTTTTCCCAATATAAACGTCTCTAAAACGGGGTGCGTCTAAGAATCGATGGTGATTTTCCCACATTTAGAATCAAAGCTTTTTTTCTATTGGTGGTACTGAAATTAAGGTGCGTCTTACAATTGATGGCGTCTAAGAATCGAAGAAATACGGTATACACATATTTATACACAAAACCAAACCGTGACAATCTAGAACAGAGTTACAAATTTATTGTACCAATATCTACAGGGGTTGGAAAATGATTATCAGACAATAGCTGCCTCATTAACTACTCCAGATATCCATATATGGTTGAGGGAGCAGTCTCCCCCCCCTTCATCTTTGTTCGTAAAATTAATAAACTTGCACCATATCTTCTTAAACGTCACCTTACTTAGATGCCCTCCCGCTTTCCTTCGGCTTCAGCTATGGGGTGGTATATAAGTGTAATAAATAATAATAAATAATAATAATTTTCTCTGCCAGTTTTCCATAAGAGCAATTTGCCAAACCCTTTGGTACCAGTTTTCAACATGGAGCCCTTTGCCATCTTTCCAGTGCTTGGCTATCAACCATCTTGCCGCCAATAATAGGTGGCAGATTAAACCCTTCTCCACATGTTTAATATCTAATCCTTTATATAAGTTTAATAAAGCTAAAGGTGGGGATGGATGTACTCACTGTCCAGTTATTAAACTTGTCTCCTGGAACACCTTGTTCCAGAAAATATTCACCTTTGGCCCCAGCTTCGTATTTCACGGGTTTGGCATTGGCTTTGCAGGCTGGTCCTTCCGTACGTCCGGCACCTGAAAGGCGAAGACGACAAACCCCTGCCCCCCATCAAGCCCCGGAAGCAGTACAAGGTGTCTAAGGAGTCAAAAGGGGACCAAGGGGGTGGCGCAGCGGAGAAGAAGAGAGCCAAGAAGGAGAAGATGAGGGACCAGGTAAGGCATGCTCACCCAGATGTCTTTGGGGGGTTCAGGTACGCAAACCCTCCAGGTGGTTTGGCTGTTGGGAACAGTAACCCCTTCCTTCCCTGTGATTTTCATTGATTGAAAGACAACAAACAAGAAGGTTTTGAGCACTTTTGGGGTTTGACTGCCCTCTGGTGGCTGACTTGGAATAACCCTATTTAGTTGGTGGTCTTACCCAATATTTATTTATATGTTTTTTACTGGTGGGAACGCGGGAGAGGGCCTTCTCGGTGGCTGCCCCGGGGCTTTGGAACTCCCCAGGGAAACTAGACTGGCTCCCTCCTTGGTGTGCTTTCGAAGGCAGGCTAAAACCTTTCTGTTTCAGCAGGCCTTTGGGGAGTATTTGAGACCTCTGTGGATGTGCTGCTTATAGTTTGGATTTTTTTAAAGAAAATATTTTGTATCTAAAACGTTTTTAAGTGTTCTAAATATTTTTAAATTGTACTATGTTTAATTATATTTTTTAATTTTTGTATATTTCTATTTGTTTTAACTGTTCATGTTTTAATTTGTAAGCTGCCTTGAGTTCCAGTATTGGCAAAAAGGCGGGATATTATTATTATTATTAATAATAATAATAACAACAACAACAATAATAATAATAATGTATTTATAATATTTACATACTGCTCCCCATCCAAAAGATTTCAGAGTGGTGAACAACAAATAGAATAAAATAAATAAATAAAACACCATATTAAAAATTGCATTTTTAAAAGAACAGATATTTCTTTTAAAAGAAATGTACCTCAGCTCCTGCTCTATACTCTGGAATAGCAACAGTTTGTTGTATCAAAAGCAAAAAAGAGAAAAGAAAAAAGGAGTTGTAAGCGCTGTTGCTTTACAACCAAAATAATTAAATGATCATTAGGGATGTATGGATTTTGTAGAATCTGTTCCATCTGCATTTTGTGTATTGCTGGTTGCCTTTTGTTCCGTTGCCCACTCATTGACCGAATTGATTTTTTTCCCAATTTCCCTGAATTTGCACATTTGCGAAAATGTGCGAATCCTCCCCAAAATGCACAAATCCTCACAAAATGTGCATTTCATGCTTTAGCCTATGGGGGAAATGCGCATTTTCGGTTGGTGTTTTTCATTTTACTTATTTTTCTACGACTGAATTTGCGTAAAATTTCAGAAATTCAAAAAGTGGTCTGCAAGGCTCAGGAAAAGCCAGTCTGCTACGAAATCTACTGGTTAGATTCATAGAAACCCAAGCCCATTTGACTCCCTTGCGACGTTCTCTGATATCTCTAATAATAATGCTAAGAGATGGAATGGAGGGTCAGAAGAAATGGGCTCAAGTTGACTTCCCTGTCCAAGCATCTCCTGACAGCCGTTGGCCCCAGCAGTATTCATCAGGCGATTTTCTAATAACCTTTCTATGCTTTGGGGTGGGAATCTGAGCCAAGCCGTTTAGATCAGAGTTGGGCAAATGCTTGGTTTGTGAGATTTCCAGGGATTTTTTTTGCCAGGGCCTTGAAATTCAGCAGCCGTAGCCAGTTGCAAGATGGTGGCTTGGGGTGGGGGGTGGGGGTGGAGCCTGTCACAATATATGCAGATGTAGAATTGTGCAGATATATGCAGATATCAAAATACGTTCTAGCCCAGGACAACCTGTTCAGGATGCACAGTCCTTGCGTTTACTTACAATGGGGTGATAGTGCAGGGATATTTTTTGTATCCCAAGTGGGGTGAAACCTTCTTGGATGGAAAGAGGAGCCCCATTTTCCTGCTCTGTGCAGATAAGCGGAAGCAGTGGAGGCTCGGATTTCGGTGGTCCTGTGGTTCCATTCTGGGTTTTGGTCAGAACGAGGCAGAACTCTAAAGGAGCTCAGAACCTTTGATAGCTCTTTTAGAGTTCTGGCTGGTTCTAACTGAAAACCAGAATGGAATCACAGGACCACCGAAATCCCACCTGCCTCGACTGAGTGGAAGCACCTATTTTTACCCATGTTGCTTCCCCCATTTTGACAATGCCTCTTCCAGTCCCCAGCTGTACGGTGAACATCTCTTTCGTTGCAGGTTCTGCCGGAGACGCTGAAGCCTGATACCATCTCGCTCCCCAAGCTTACCAGTGGCATTGAGCAGAATCAGTCCCAAGAACAAGCTGAGGGCTGCCTCCCTTTTCCAAGTGGCCGGGAGGCATCCGAGAGCCAGCCCTCTGATAGCTGCCATGGCAACTGCAGGGCCCATGGCTGCTCTGAGGCCTACAAGCGGCTCTTCTCCAGCTTCTACTTCAAGGGGAACCACGGCATCATGTCTCCCTTGGCCAAGAAGAAGCTGCTGGCTCAGGTGAGCAAAGATGAGTCCTTATACTGTCACGAGAAACACCTCAGCCACTGCCCGGAATACAAGAAGGTCCGAATCCGAGACAGCCCTGGCTTGGACCCAGAGGCTGGTCCCAAGAATCCATTGGTTGGTCACCACCATCAGGAGACTCCGAAGCCGGTGCTGGAAGCAGATGTCTCCAGAGGCCCGATGGGTTCCTCCCAGGTCTCGAAAGCCAATGAAGGAATGCTGAAGGTGTATCCAAGCCTCAGGGAGAGTCAGGTGCCTCAGAAAGCAGACAACGGAAGCTCTGCGGGTCACCTGTCGCCTGGCCCACTTATCTTCCGAGGCTATTTCCATACATCCCGGAACGATGTCATGCAGCCTAAGAGTTGCCATCCTCTCCGAGGGCCAGCAGAATACTATCCTGGTTTCAAGGACTTCCCAGAGTCCTCCTCTGTTTACCAGCCGCCCGGGAAGGATGCGCTGTTGGGGAGCCTGACTCAGAAAAAGCAGGAGGCCTCGGAAGACCAGCCTGAAGACCTCCGCCGGAAGCCGAGTCCGCCCCTGCCCTGCTGGAGAGGGGACACCCCTCCGTCCTCAGCCTTCCAGATAAGTAGCCCTGGCGGGAAGAGAGGCTCCTCCCCATTCCCACATGCCAAGACCCCTTGGGTGCCCCCTGTGGCCAACCTGGCAAAGGTCAGCCCGCAGCTCCCGAAGAACGGAGGTCAGTCCGTTCCTCAAGGCCAGGCTGGTGGCTCAGCTCAGAAGAAGCGAGCCTCGGAAGAGGACTTCTTCCTGCATGGCAAGAAGCTAAAGGCCGTTTCCCCTTTCGTCAAGGAAGTGGAATCCAACAGTAGGCTGGAGCGGGGCGCTTCCCCAGGCAGCCAGGCAGGGCTAGCAAAGCCCAAGGCAACGGTGCCAACGTCGGGATTCCCGGTTGCTCCTGTGCCTCAGGTTCAGGACATGTACAAAGGGACGATGCTGAGGCTCCCCGTGAACTTTGGCACCCCGGGGGAGCATTTAAAGGGACAGCCGCCCTCGCTGATCCCGTCTTTATCCATCAGCCCGTTTATTATTCCCGCCTTTCCGACCCCGTTACTAACTGCGTCCGTTCAGCCCTCTGACCTCTGCCAGCCGCTGGGTACGACTCTGATCCACTACCCCACGTCTTACGACGGCGCGTTACACCACCGGCTGTACCCGGTCTCCACGTGGCACAGCCAGCCCGCCTATGCTTCTCCCCACGTGCCTGCCTTCCACCGGAACACCAAGCTGTAGCCACTCTCCGCGGGCCCCCAGAGACATGAGGCGTTTGGGATGGCATTTGAACGGCAGCTGTGCTGCACTTTTCTGTTTAGACTGCCTTTTTTCAGACGCTTTTTCTTTTCTTTTTGGGAAAGCAGTAGGATGCTACAGTCAGGAACATACCATCTTTCTTTTCTTTTTTTTTTTAACTCTTTGAACCGTCTTTGTATTTGGTATGGTTTGCAAATGACTTGTGCTTAAAAACAAACAAACCCAGGTAGGGAACAAAGTTCACATAAACAGAGATTTATATCTGTGGTTGTGCCGTACCCGGTTCCGTTTCAATTCGTCTATACGTTTTAGGCGCAGCAGAGGTTGCCAGCATGTGCCGGGGTGGGGCGCCCCCCCCCTCTGTTTGTACAAAGGGGTGCCATAAACTTCGACAAGCAAATGCTAACTTAGTTGCTAGCAAAGAGTGCTCTGAACATAACCCCCCCTCCTTCCAGCCCGCAGATGGAGAAAAGATAATAACCGCAGCCCGTAATATAATCAGTGAAATCCAGGAGTAGAGATGTAAAATTTCCGGAAATTCTGAAGCCATGGGAAAAAAATACGTTTTTTTCCAGAAAAAAACAGAAACATTTAGAAAAATTGGGGGGAAAATGCAATATTAGCCCTTTTTACAGATTGAAAGTCACTTTAGGAACATAAAATATAATTATGTACAAGTTGGTTTGGCATAAAATTATCTCATTTGGTATATTAATTCAAACAATTATTACAAACTGAATTTGCTTTTTAATTTTTTTTTAACCTTTTTTTTTCGTAACAAACGGAGCTTTGAGCTCCAGAACTGTAAGGAACACCTGAACTATCAGGAACCTCTTTGGTTTTGCCAGTTTATGAGGAGCAGGCAAAAAACAATTTAAAAAGAAAACAGAAGAAATCATCAACATTAGTAACATAGAAAATTATTTATTTCTCCGCTAGTTCTCCACAGTGTCAAGCAGACATCAAGCACCCATCCCATAAAATGTTTTTAGAAAGCATTTGGAGAAGTAAATATATGAACACCTTGTCTTAAACATTTTATTCATCATGCTAAAATAAAACCTGCCATAATCCATTTTTTCTTCATTTTTTTTCAATTTTTCGGGGAGAAAACAAACAAACAAAAAGGCTTTGCAAAGAAAACGGGGAAAAACATTTTTCCCTCGAATTTTTCCATTCTTTTATAGGGCCTTCACATCTCTATCCAGGGGGATTTTAGCTGATGGTTAGGGCTGTACGGCTGGGCCTGGTGAGGACCAGGCAGAAGATGTTGTAGTTACCTCTTCTGCTTCTGCGGGGGGAACTTCAAGGTTTGCTGAATATCTCCAAGTTATGTCCTGTACTGTAAAGCCTCTCTGCCATTCCAGGGTCCCTTTTCCCCATCCGAAACTTCGCTTCGTTTTGTCTCCTTGCTCAATCCAGCTCTTCAGCGTTCGGCAAGGATGAGAAAGGCTCCACCTCCCATTCACTAGGCTCCTCCCCTCTCTCGCAAATAGTAAAAGGATCCTGCCGAATTTCCTGAACATCTCATGGCCGTGGCAGATTTCTCCTCCTCCATCCCCCTCCCCGAATTAAGTTGGAAGCACGTCACGCCTTTCTACCCAAAATGGTTTACTCTTGAAGGGTTAATTCAAATGAAACGTTCCCAAGTGCCAAGGAATCAAGCAACGATGCACTGGGTCAGTAATCGGCTTTCTATATAAAATGTATAATAATAGACGGTACAATTAAACTTGGAAATGATCAGCCAATAGGTTTTCAAAACAATATCAGCAAAGGTCTTATCCATCAGTTTCACAAAAGAAATTATACTAGGCAATCGACCATTGTATCTGGCCATCTACGAGTATTTATGGACCTCCAGGGAAATTCCGTTTTGAGCAGGATGTCTTCCTCAGGTATTCAGACAGACGTAACTCAAACAGTTCTAAATATTTTTTTTTTAACAAAGCTCATAACAATTTGTAAGGACTGATACTGTTGGAAAATCAATTTAACATGCTTAAACGATTGAATTATCAACAGTCTGCTGGTTGGTAAAGGCAAGATACCCTGTTTTTTTTAGTGGGATAATGGTGACATGATCCCTCTTGTTTCTTCAGCTCACGCTTCCCAAAATGTCAAATACTCGTGTGTCCAGTCACAAACACAGCAGTCTCGACTTTTGAGGGATGTTGGGGTGAAGAATCATTTGGTCACCATGCCTAAAAAAGATATGATATAGCTGGAAAAAGTGCAGAAAAGGGCAACTAAAACGATCAAGGGACTGGAGACTCTCCCCTATGAGGGAAGGTTGCAAAAGCTGGGATTGTTTAGCTTGGAAAAAAGGAGGCTGAGGGGAGACATGGTAGTGGCGTACAAAATCATGTTTGGTGTGGAGAATGTGGACAGGGAGACGTTTTTCTCCCTGTCTCAAAATACTAGAACCCAATGGGATCATCCCATGAAACTGATTGGTGAAAGATTCACAACAAATGAAAGGAAGTCCTTCTTTGCACAGCGCAGACTTGAACTCTGGAATTCACTACCACAAGATTTGGTGATGGCCACCCATTTGGATGGCTTTAAAAGGGGGTTGGATAAATTCCTGGAAGAGAAGGCGCTCAATGGCTACTAGCCCTGAGGGTTATGTGCTACCTCCAGTACCCGAGGCAGTAAGCCTGCATGCACCAGTTGCTGGGGAACATGGGTGGGAGGGTGCTGTTGCATTTGTGTCCTGCTTTGTTGGTCCCTGGTCAACAGCTGTTGGCCACTGTGTGAACAGAGTGTTGGGCTAGATGGACCCTGGGTCTGATCCAGCAGGGTTCTTCTTATGTTCCCAAACGAGCATCCCTCCTCCCACTTGTTCCTGTATTAATTGCAGATCTTTGCATGGTTCTGGACTGGAATCAGGCATGCCCCCTCCCCCCGTAAATGACTTACATGTAGAAGCGGAAGATCTGGGTCCCCACTTTGGGTCATTCTACCCCATCTCTGCATTGGGAGTAAGTAATTGAACGATTCAGTCACACCCAGCACACCGAGACAACAGTTATTGGGAACCTCCAGCCCGCAGGCTGGTTGTAGCTTCCGGGAGTTCCCCATCGGGCCCTCAAGATTCTTCTGCTGTTCTCTTCAACCAGGGATCCAAAATAAGGTGGCCTTTAAAGGCATTCAAACTTTAAATACCTGCATAGAATTGAGAGCTCTGCCTTGGAGGCATGAGCGTGGTTGCATGGGGCTTGCTCCCAAGTAGACAGCACAGTGCATGCAGCCACTCTGTAGTGCTGATGGAGGTTTTATTAAGCTAACACAAGCCGGATGTAACGTTTTCCAGAGGGGCAGTCGTGTTAGTCTGTTGCAGCAAAAAACGATAAGGAATCTTGTGGCACCTTAAACAAAGATCAAATTTATTCTGCTGTGAGCTTTTGTGGATGCAGTCCAGTTCAGATGCACCTCAAATTGGTAGACTTACACACGTACCCTGGCGGTGGAAAGAAGGGAATTTTAGCTGTATCGTCAATGGGAATTGAAATTCAAAAGTCATTAAGTGATGATTTCAGTTCCTTCCGTCAATACAGCCTATGTCTCTTTCTCCACCCCATCCACAGATAGGTATATAAATCTACCAATTTAAGGTTAACCTCTCACTCATCTGATGAATTGGGCAGCGTCCGTGAAAGCTGCCAGACTAAATTGGTTAGTCTTGAAAATTCCACAGGAATCAACAGGAGCAGAAACAACCAAGTCTAAGTCCCGCTTGATGGGCTGCTTTACACAGACATCTGTGTTGTCAGTTATTTATTTTTATTATTACATGTATATCCCGCCTTTTTTCCTCCAAGGAACCCAAAGCAACGTACATAACCCCCCTCAATTTATCCTCACAACCCTGTGAGGTAGGTTGTTGTCACCCAGTGGGTTTTCATGGCTGAGTGGGGACTAGAACCTGGATCTCTCGACTCCCAGTCCAACACTCTAGCCACTACACCACACTGATGTCTGAACATAAATGGCTGAAGTTGGCTTGCATTGACTCAGACCCTTTGTCCATCTAACCTAATGTTGTCTGCTTTCTAAGAGACCTAACAACAACCTAATGTTGTTAGGTCTCTCAAGAAGTGAGCCTTTAAGGACACAATCCTATGTATGTTTAGACAAAAAAAACCCTAAACTTCCCAGCATGCTCCAGCCAGGCATGTTGGTTGGGGCATGCTGGGAGCTGTATGGCTTTTCGCTATCTAAACATGCATAAGATTTTGCCCTAAAACGAGAGTAAGGATCGAACCTAGCAAAGGATGTGCATGAACGCTCAGCTATGGGTACTCCTAAAACATCCTATTCGTACATCAATCAGATAAGCTGTGCCATATTTAGAAATGAATTTTCAGATAGTAGGCTTATACATCCTTGGCTGTATGTTTTGTAATTCTGCACATGTAACCACCACTCTCTTGCTGGTCGGTGCTGGGTATAGAATTCGTCATCCCAAAAATCTCCGCTTTCATTTAAAAATAAAACCTAGTTTTTAGCCTGTATGGTTCTAAAGGCTTGAAAGTGTGTAAGCCGTGTCTTGCACAGTTCAGAGGCTATCATACTTATCAGTAGGGATGTGTATCATATCGTTAAAATGTACGATAACGATACGATATGCTCTTTAACGATAGCGATACGATAGAAAAACCTCCGATAAATATCCAATCCGATAATTTTCAGCCCGATTATATCGGATTATCGGACTGCCATATAAATAAACCTATAACTTCTGTATTTTAAAAGTTAGAGGCTTGAAACTTGGTCACAGTGCTTATGGGGTATGCCTAAGTATGTGTATGAAATTTGAGATCGATTCCTCCAACCCCCGATTTTATATGAATTTATTAAAGATTGTTTTTCTTATAGGTCAGTACGACAGCTTGCCATGTGCGTTCATTCAGACCTGTCAAAAAGTTGCAGGATCTTTAAAAAATTATATAAAATCGAGGGTTGGAGGGATCAATCCCAAATTTCATACACATACTTAGGCATACCCCATAAGCATTGTGACCAAGCTTCAAGCCTGTAACTTTGAAAATACAAAAATTATAGGCATTTTTTTCTAAAAGATTTAGCTCTATAGGGTACAATGGGGCTGCAAATTAAATATCGGATTTCCGATAATTATTGTGAAGACGATATGATTAACCTATGATATTATCGGAGACGATAATTTTTTTGGTCCAAAATTCCGATAACGATAAAATACGATATTTTCGGACGTGCACATCCCTACTTATCAGTAGCCTTCTGCCTTGAACACTTTTGAGGTTTGACTGCCCTCTGGTGGTTGATGACGTGGAACAACGCTTTCTGATTATATAGTGATCTCACAAAGCCAGTCCAAGTGAGGGCAAATGCTTCCTGCCCTCACTCTGTACTTTGGTGGGAACAACGGCAAAACAGCAGTGGCCATGACCGCAAAATACTGGGGCTGAAAAAAGCTAAATTGGAAAGGCCATTTTAAAGAAGTTTTTGGCTCCCCGTGAATTATCTCCTCCCGTCCCTTCCTTCTGATTTTGTTCAAAATAGTTTGAGAAATATCTGCTTGACCCTAGACTGGAAATAGTATTTAAAATTAACTGTAATTTCAGGAAAGAAGTGGAGGGTTAGAATAACTTGGGCTGAACGCTGTCCCTATAAGGCAGTTTGTTGTGGAATTCGGTTGTGAAGAATTTCTTGGGGGGGGGGGTGTTCCAGTGATGGATGAAAGGCAAACAGGGCAGGGCCAGAATCCCAGCGTATTTCAGCTTAAAGCTCTTCCTGCCAGTAACTCAGCCTTAGGAGAGACACTTCAAACTTTCAGAAGGGGAGAAAAAAACATGCTAAATTCAGGAAACTACCAAGTGGTTGGGGGGTGGGGAAGGGGTCAGGGCTATCCGGAGAAACTCTGGTGGTCAGAGATGGCCCACAAGGCTGAGTTCCAATACCTCCGCCATAAGGAAAACCTACAATGTTTGGGAGTGTTCTAGTTCAGAAAAAAGATAACACACTGTGTAATGCCATAGAGGCGAGAAGCGAATTGGTGGGTCATCTGTCGCTTCCAAAGTTAGACAACAATTAGTCATAAAGGTTGTGTCTTAAACCAAAGCCAATACGCAGAACAAAATGGGCTTAAGGAAATAGTACAATCCAAGGTTCAAATGGAGCTACTACTATGCAAACCAAGATAAAATTTGAATGAAATAACTGATCCACACTGTTCAGCATAAAAAGTAATAGTAAACATTTAATAATTTTAAAATGTTAATGATTTAACACATAAAATTAAACCAAAACAAGAGCTAAACAGTCCGCCAGCGCTAAATGGAAACTACACATTTCACTTGTTTCTATCTTGACAAGGGTTGTGCCTACGAAAAGATGGTTAATGGAGGTTTTTTTAAAACAAATTTTATGTTCTCTAATTTTGTACAAAGACATATTTTCTGTGAGATTACAAACTCACAGAGTTATTGTTCAAAAATTGGATTTGGGGTGCTATTTCCCAAGGTGGCATAATTTCATCTCCACTCTAGGCTGAGGTGGGATGAAAACTGGATTTTTTTACTGAACATGCCAAGGATATGTAAAACACATGGAACTAATAAAAAAATCATTTTTGTATTTTGGACCACCCTTTTAGCCTTCAAGCTGCACTCACCACAGAAATGTAGCCCCTGAGAGATTCTCTGAAATGCAATTTGGTCCTCAAGCTATTTATGTATGTATTTATTTATTTATTCAAAACATTTATTAGCCACCTTTCAGGGCAGAAGCTCTCCCAAGGCGGCTTACAACTATATATAAAACAGTCTACACATTAAAAGCATAGACATAAAATAATTTAAATGCCTGGCATAGAATGAACCAACCTCCAGATGTTTTAGATCACAGCTCTCATTGGCCAAAGTCAGAATGGTCACTGCTAAGGGATTATAAGACTTGTAATCCAAAACATCTGGAGGCCCCCGTTTGCTTACCCCCGGGGAGCTGATAGCCGTAAGCAGGGCATGGAGGAAGGTGGGACGCCGTTCCACTTCATTCCAGGCAGATCTAAAACCATCCTCCGCCTTTTCAGCTGATGCAATTTGAAATTAAACAATCTCACTTCCTTTGGCTTCAGGTCAAGCATTGCCTGCAAAATATGCCACATATACCAAACGCACTTGAAAACAATCAAGTATAACCAGATAATTAGCACGAGTCCTCCGAAAGTTCATATGAGAAAGAGCTTTGTTGTGGCACCTTAAAGACCTTACATGTTGATTATGGCCCAGACGTTTGTGGAATGGAATCCACTTCATTGGACGTGTGAAGCGTTATCCAAAGTTGGCAGGTATACAAAAAACAAAAACAAAAAAATGCAGCCAGAGCTGAGATGGAAATGAATTGCAAAAAAGACAGTCTGTGACAATTACGTTAAACCTTAACTGTATGCAGAATAAGCACAGTCGTCAAAAGTATATACAGAAGGTAGTAAACCCAAAGTCCAAAAGAGCAATTGTTTGCATTTAATTATCACACCCCTCACATCTAGGGGAGTTGGAGAAATCTGCAAGGGATTCAAATGAGTTTTTATGAAACCAACCTACGGATTCCACAGTGGGCCATTTCACCACCCCCACCCCACACGCCTGAGTCTGGCTGATTCTGCTTACTTGCAGACTGGTTTTTCACCTGGGGGATTTGCGTTAATTCGCATTAGCACTGACTACCATGGATTCGTACATTTACGCAACAATGCACCGACGCTAACGAATTAGCGTAAATGCAACAACACTTCTATTTTAAAGATCTGATTCCGTCAATGAGCAAGTGATGAAACGAAAGACACCTGGCAATCTACAAAAGACAGGCAGAATGTATTTAACAAAACACATTCATCCCTATTACCACCCCACACTTCCCCCCTTCACTTTACAAGAGAGTGGTCCATCCAGCTGTTTGGAACAAAGTATCAGGGCACAAGTCAAGATATAAAATGAACTCTCTTGAGGACACTTCATGCCTATTTGAAATCAATGTCTCATCAGTTCCCCACGTCTGGCAATTTCCTCCAAAATTCTGAATCATTCTGAATCACTTGTATGGTGACACCGTGGGCGCTAGGAGCCTGAGGGAGAAGCATACTGTTCCTTGACCCCTGCAGTGTCAGGCCTCCAGAAGCTGTAGGAAGCTTGCTTTCCTTCAACGCAACTGAGGAGTTTTGGCCCCCACAACCCTTTGATGGTGAACGACATCGGCTTGTTCCCCTTAGGCTTCAAGCCCACCTCTTTTCCTCTCCCCTTACGTTTTAAATTCCAGCTCTTCCTAGGGCTGCTTCATTTCCTCCTGCTCCACTTCCTCAGAGTGTTCTCCACCACCTCCACCACCATCCCTGCCCCCAATATGGCCACTTCAAGAGTGGGTTCAACCCGCAAAGCCCCAGGCCCTCCCTCCAACCCCACCTTTGGGGGGTTTTCCCTGTGCACCTGTGTGGCATGGAGCTGTAGTTCCCTGACTGCCTCAGGCTCCTGGCCAGGGCCTGAAATGTACATGTTGGCCATTAAAGCTCAAGCTTTGGACTTTTTCAAACTTTCAACATTTTCTGCACGTCTGCACTACTCAAGGTTCAGTTCAAAACAAACATGAGCAAAATTAGTCTGATAGATCTCGAGTGACAAGCCTTACATGACAGTATTCTTTTGTAAGATTCTCCCTTCTACCCTTCAAATGTTAGCTGCATTTTTTCTTTGTAGTTCTAAATGAGTCTACATTGTCTGCAGGATGGACATGTTTCAGTGACATTGTTTGTCTGTTTATTTTTATCTTTTACACTTACATCCTTACTTTATCTTCAAAGATGGATTCCTTTCCTCCTTTATGGTCGCAACAACCCTGCAATGTAGGCTAGGCTAAGACTGGCCCAAGATCACATAGTGAGCTTCATGGCTGAGCAAAGATATAAGAGAACCAGAGTTGAAAGAACCCTTGGAAGCCAACAACCCCTCAAAATCCAGGATCCATGATGGAGGATGCAACTACAGCACCCCTGACTGATGGCTGTCTAGCCAGTGCTTAAAGATCCCCGGCAATGGAGAGTCCACCAACTCCCGAGGCTATTTGCTCCACTGTCAAACAGCTTTTACCATTGTAATGTTTAGCTGAAATCTGCTTCCTTGCAATCTCCCTCCGTTGAATCGAATCCTGCCCTCTGGAGCAACAGAGAACAACAGCCATTCAGATGTCTCTCCCCAGTCTTAACCTGTTGCCCTAACCACTGCATCACGGAAGATTTGGTTTTTCGAGTGCCATTGAAAGCACGGATTGGTGCAAATCGAGCTAGCTTATCAAACCTACAGATTGGGTTCTTTGTTGTTGTAAGGCTACGTTCCCATTCACCATAAGATGGCAGTGTCTGCACTTGTATTTGTGTTTGAGAGTCTGGCTAACTTTGAGTGAGGGATGTTTCATGGACAGAAAGAGAACTCAAAGACAGCAGCCCTGTAAACCAGCCCTGCTTTTCGCAAACCTTTCACCTCTGGCGAACAATCCATTTGGCAGGTCTCATCTGCAAGCCTGCTTGAACGGAAAGGAGTGTAAAAAAAAAGCAGGCCAGTTTCATGGTTTGCATGCCTTCCAGTGAACAGGGCCTGCATCCGACTTGACCAGATACAAAAGAGGGCAGGGCTCCTGCAGCTTTAAACGTGGTGATGAAGAGGGAATGTCACCAGGTGCTGCATGCATACAAATGACACCTTCTGAAATCCCTTTTTCGATACAACTGTTAAAGATACAGGAGCCCGGTCCTCCTTTCCATAGAGTCACCCTAAATAACACCCAGGATAGAAGAGTCAAAAGGATCTGGCCCCTAAGCAGAATGGACAGAGCAGGCCCTGCTTACAGTAGAGGCTGGTGGCTCCCATGTGGAGCAATGAATCTGCTCCAGGTTTCAGTCGGAATCTACCAGAACTCTAAAGAAGTTCTTCATACCTTGGCTAGCTCCTTTAGAGTTCTGACTGATACCTGGAGCGGATTCACTGCCTCACTGACATGGATCTTTCCTACAGGATCAGCCCTCTGTTGGAAAGAGAGTGACATGGTTCGCAGGGCACAACAGCGTGCTGTGGGTTAATTTACTCATGAGGAGCTGCAACAGGTGCTGGCCACCATTGTGAATACGCAACCACCAATTGTGGGTTGCTGTGGCTTGTCGGGTCACTCAAATCCAACAACTGAGGGTTATTCAAGAGTTAAACAGCCTTTGCAAAACCCACTGTCTGTTTCAGGGTTCAGACAATACGACATGCCATGGCAAGCCATGGTTGGGCGTTACATAAGTTGTAGGACTTTTTTCTGTCTAAACATGCATAAGATCCCACCTTTCTTTCTTTCTTTCTTTCTTTCTTTCTTTCTTTCTTTCTTTCTTTCTTTCTCTTTCTTTCTTTCTTTCTTTCTTTCTTCCTTCCCTCCCTCCCTCCCTCCCTCCCTCCCTCCCTCCCTCCCTGTCTTTAGATCAAATGATCCTAAAAGTGGCTTACAATAGATTGCAATAATTTGCAGACACACAACACAAAACCCAGGCAACTCAGGAGTCCTTAGTCTCCTGGTGGATGGATAGGGCAGAACTTTACTTCCCTTCAGCTGTACGATCCCAGGATCATTTGCTGTTGGAACCGAATGTTCTTTCTAGAGGGGAGGGGGGAAGCGAACGGCCTGGTTGGTGCCAGGAGCCAGAGTGTGACCTCCATCACACCTAATCCCCCCCACCTGGTTTGCCTCTGTGTTTTTTTTTACCTCTGAGGCAAAAGCGCATCAAGCTTATGATCCCTTTCACCTGAGTAGGCTGACCTATGAAAAGGAGGACAGGGCTCATGTAACTTTAACAGTAGTAGAGAAAAGGGAATTTCAGCCAGTGTCATTTGTATGCAATTAGTTCCTGGTGATATTCCCTCTTCATCACAACAGTTAAAGTTGCAGGGGCCCTGACTTCTTTTGTATATGGTCACTCTAGTATAGTGCCTGCACCTTTAACAGTTGTGATGAAGAGGGAATTTCACCAGGAACTAATTGCATACAAATGACACTGGCTGAAATTCCCTTTTCTCTACAACTGTTAAAGTTACATGAGCCCTGTCCTCCTTTTCATATGGTCAGCCTACACCTGAGTAACTGCTCTTTCGCTCCTTCTCTCTTCTGCTCCACTCCACTCCGCCCCTCCCCTTCTCATTCTCCCTCAAGTCAGGTCCTGGCAGATGAATACTTCAACCAGACTGCCTTTCTCCCGGGCAAAAATGGAAGGACCCTTTAGTCTTGCTCTTTGGGGGCATCGAGGGATGTCTCTGCAGAGATTCAGGCCTTGTATGATTTAAAAAAGGCTTTTGAGCCTGGGATGCAAGGTTGGGTTTTATAGTGAGGCCTGGAGTCGGCTGCTGGGAGAGATCGCTTTTCCCTGCCAGGACCTGATGCAATCCATTCATAACACCAGTTCCTTTTAAACTACACGGAGACTTATGTTAAATGCGCTTAGGGAAAATAATCCAGACTTTTAGCGTTCTAGGAAAAGCTGGGGAAGAGGCAGGGTGTCAGCAGGACAGGCACAGCGTCATGTGAATACTGTGCTGCAAATCTGCACACCCAGGCATGGCGAGAGTGCAGTAAATCGCTGGTGTGATGGAGACCTGTGCTTTTCTTTAACTTCCCTTCCCGGGGCAACATTTTGCAGTCCTGTGAAAGCAGCAGAACAAGAAGGCTTATTGATGGCCACGCTGTGTAGCCAGGCTCTGACTTGGTAATGGTAACACTGTCACCCAGGTTACACAAGCCCAGCAATTAACTGATGTGTATGTTATTCTGGTGAGAAGAGGAGGAGGCTTATCATGAAAAGCAGGACTCTTTCTCACTGCTAACATTCAGCAATAAAAGAATTACGCATACCACCTCCAAGTGCCATCATTACACTTGCGTAGCTATGTTCGTATTCCTTCCTGTGGAGCTGGGGAAAATGACAACCGAGGAATTCACAAAATGTGGGTAATGCTTGATTGTTTCAATAATTAGGTTCCGCCGTGTTGCTGTGTCGGGCTATTTTTCTAGTAGGCAATTAAAGGGAAGGTATCAGCTTCCAAGGATGATCAAAGAATTGTTGAAATAGACATTGAAGGCAGGCTGCAAGGGGGAACATTGCTTGTGGTGTGTATGCATACTCTGCTTTCCCCCTGGTAAACAGTTTTCGCAGGTTGCTATATTGGTTAAAAAGCCTACCAGACCTATTTGAAGAAGATGTGATAATTGGAAAACAGAAATGTCTGGCCAGAGAAGCTGTTCTCAATCACTTTCAGTTCTCATTTCTTTTTAAATAAAAGCCTTCTGCAGCCCAAATGTCTTGCCTTAGATTTCAAATGAATTTTGCAAATAAAAGAAAACCTCCTCCATATTCTTCTCTGTGAATTTCATTTATCTGTTTGTTCATTTGTTTATTCAGTTTATCAGCCACACAACAGCAAGAGTTCTCCGAGGGATGTATAAAGTGTCAAAGGTGCACTGAGTGCTAAAACCATGGCTGCATATCGGCGATCTGTGCTCGGTGTCTGATGCTATTTGCTTCCAGTATATGACATTTGACAGTATTTGAGTATTTGTAATGGTATTTGGCATTTGAGGACACTTAATCATAGATAAGTAGTGATATTTCATACACAAGAGTTTTCTAGTTACTATTCAGTTGTAGTTGATAGGCATCCTGATCCAGGTAAGGTACTTACACCAGGTAAGGGTTACCTGGCTGCTCATGTGACATCCAAACCTTGGTCGGGGGTAATCTCTTGAGGATTTTCCAACTCTGTATTTCCAGCTTTGAGCGGGTCATCTGCCCCCAGAAGGAGGTCTGAAGAAACATCTTGTCCTGAGGCAGGGGAGGCTGGTGACTCCCAATGCCAGTGGGGTGGTGAATTCACTCTGGGTTTCAGTCAGAACCAGTCTAAAGGAGCTCTCCAAGATGCAAATCTGCTCTGGGTTTCGCACTTGTATAGCCCGTTCTGACTGGAACCTCAAGTGGATTTCCCACCCCACTGACATCAGAACCACCAGCTTCCTGTCCTGAGGGGACTGGAGAAGAAACAGATTTAGCTTCAACTTAAAGGGAGGAGAGAATTTGCAGAAGAGTCGAACAAAAAGTGGAATAGTCCATCCCAGAAGGGCAATAGATGTAGTGCAAACCTGTGCACAACTGGTTCCAAAATAGGTATATTCCCACACATCTGGGCAACTGAATCAGACACGCTTTTTTACTCATCCCTCAGTCACAATGCCTTTCCTTGTGCCTCATATCTGTTTAGATTGTAACCCTGAGGAAAGGGATTGTCAATTGATTCTTGTAAGCCACCCTGGAGGTCTTTTGATGGGAAATAATGAAGCTGATGGGCGGGAGATTCAGGACAGTTAACAGGAAGGACTTCTTCACACAGCGCATAGTCAAACTATGGAATTCATGACCACAAGATGTAGTGATGGCCACCAGTTTGGATGGCTTTTAAATGAGGAGGGGTAGACAAATTCATGGAGGATTTCCCAGAGGGGGCGATGCCCAACCAAATAACATCAGTAAGCTCACAGCCTGGCTGGCAGATTCCTTAGTCATTCTCCAGTTGTCTGTATTGTTATGTTATGTCATTCTTTGATCAGGTAACCTCCCTTGTGGAGAGTGGGAATGCTGTAGACATAGTATATCTTGACTTCAGCAAAGCTTTTGAAAAAGTACCACATGACATTCTGATCAGCAAACTAGCTAAAAGTGGGCAAGATGGAACAACTATTAGGTGGATCCACAGTTGGCTACAGAAACGGACTCAGAGTGCTTATCAATGGTACCTTCTCAAACTGGACGGAGGTAATTAATGAGTGAGGTACTGCAGGGCTCAGTCCTGGGCCCAGTGCTCTTCAACATTTTTATTAATGAGTTGGATGAGGAGGTGCAGAGAATGCTTCTCAAATCTGCCGGTGACACAAAATAGGGTGGGATCGCTAATACCTTGGAAGACAGAAACAAACTTCAAAGTGATCTTGATAGGCTGGAGTGCTGGGCTGAAAACGGCAGAATGAAACTTAATAGGGATAAATGCCAAGTTCTACACCTAGGAAAAAGAAACCAAATGCACAGTTACAAAATGGGGGATACTTGGCTCAGCAATACTACAAGTGAGAAGGATCTTGGGATTGTTTTAGGTCACAAGCTGAATATGAGCCAACAGTGTGATGTAGCTGCAAAAAAAAAGGAAATGCTATTTTGGGCTGTATTAATAGAAGCATAGCTTCCAAATTGCGCAAGGTACTGGTTCCTCTCTGTTCAGCACTGGTTAGGCCTCATCTTGAGTATTGTGTCCAGTTCTGGGCACCACACTTCAAGAAGGATGCAGACAAGCTGGAGCGTGTTCAGAGGAGGACAACGAGGATGACGAAGGGTCTGGAAACAAAGCCTTATGAGGAGAGATTGAAAGAACTGGGCATGTTTAGCCTGTAGAAGAGAAGATTGAGGGGAGACATGATAGTACTCTTCAAATACTTGAAAGGTTGTCCCACAGAGGAGGGCCAGGATCTCTTCTCGACCAACCCAGAGTGCAGGACACGGAATAATGGGCTCAAGTTACAGGGAGCCAGATTCCGGCTAGACACCAGGAAAAACTTCCTGACTGTTAGAGCAGGATGACAATGGACCCAATGACCTAGGGAGGTGGTGGGCTCTCCCACACTAGAGGCCTTCAAGAGGCAGCTGGACAGCCATCTGTCAGGGATGCTTTAAGGTGGATTCCTGCATTGAGCAGGGGGTTGGATGGCCTTAGAGGCCCCTTCCAACTCTACTATTCTATGATTCTATGACCTAAGCCCCACTATGGATCAAGAATTTGTTGCAGGAATGCAACAATATGAAATATTTTATTTTCACAGAAGACAAATAGTCCTTCTCAAGCTATTCGGCACAGAACTCATTTATTTTTGCAGTAAATGATTTTAATGGGCTGTTTTACCCACAAGACAATCTGCCAGATTGTTTATTATCTTTGGCTTGTGTTTTGACATATAGACTTGACACAAGGTTTTATTTTAATTAATATTTTGTCAAGCTTCAAGCGAAATAAAATCTGCAAGCACTTAAAAACAAACACAACCCCAGACACTGCCGTGTATTTTCTGTAATCTCAGGGGCGAGTCTGCCCTGTTTTCCATTAATTGTCTTTTATAAATTGGTTTTTGATGATTTCTTCTTGTGTCAGCTTTGCTTCAGGAATTTGGAGCACCTCTAGCCCTGCGCAGACGTTCTCTGTGGGTGGGTGGGTGTGCCCACTCGTGTGATGTGTCGGGGCAAATGGATTGTGAGCTTGTTTGGCCCACCCCCCATGTGCCCAGCCTCCACAATATACAAAAACTAAAACTGCAAAAACATACAAGATACACATTCATTTAAAACCACTGTAATAACTTTAAAAAGCTATAAACCTAAAAATAAAACAAACCCGGGCTCATCAGATATTGCTAAATGCCTGAGAGAAGAGGAAAGTCTTGACCTGGCGCCAAAAAGATAACAAGGTTGGCACCAGGCAGGCATCGTCAGGGAGATCGTTCCACAATTGGGGGGCCACCATAGAGAAGGCCCTCTCCCTTTTTGCTCAGCTTTAAGTTTTGTTAGCATTTCTGCTTTCTGTCTCGCACATCCCAGAATTGAAGGAGATGTCCTGGCCAAGGGTGATGTGTGCGTGTATTGCCCTCACCCATCACACACCTCTCTATTACTCTGTAGCCTTCCAGACTGCCGCTGCTTCCTGATTTCGTGGGGGGGGGAACATGGGAAGGATTCTGTCATGATGTCTTCCCCTCGGCTTTAATTGAAGTGTGGGAAGGATGCAAGGTTTGGGTTTTCTATTGAGGCTTGGAGCTGGCTGCTGGGAGAGATCACTTTTCCCTGCCAGGACCTGATGCAATCCATTCAAGCCCCCATGGAGACTTAGGGCATGTTAAATGTGCTTAGGGAAAATAATCCAGACTTTTAGCGTTCTAGGAAAGGCTGGGGAAGAGGCGGGGGTGTCAGCAGGACAGGCACGGTATCATGTGAGTACCGTGCTGCAAATCAGCACACCAGGCATGGTGAGAGTGCAGTAAATCGCTGGTGTGATGGAGCTCAATGTTTATGTTATGACTTTACTTATCTCTGTACAAAGCAATCCTCAACCAATTTTGTGAACGTTACTTCTTCACATCAAGGCAAGGAAAGTGTCCCCCTGGGTTTAGTCCCTACTCTGCTTGTATAGATTTGGGGACTAGATTCCCTGCAGATAGTACTGTCCAACACACATTGACCAGAGCTCTTTCTCACTAAGCAGAGTTTGCTGGCTGCAGAGAGAAAGGCCAGCATGGCAAGCAGAATTCATTTGTCTTCCATTAGAGGTGACTCTTCCTTTGACGTAGGCTGGATAACAACACTGGAAGAAAACACAGTCTTAATAGAGTTTGGTGCTGTGTTTACGCCATTGGGTGCAACATTAAGAGAATAGGAGTACAATCAAAGTTCACAGTTCTGTCCGGTTCCCACTCCATCTATATCTAGGGATGTATGGGACATTTATTTCAGTTCGTTTTTGATCAGGAGTTACTCACTTCTCACCTTCTGGATTGAACATGGATTCAGATGCGTTCTGGTAGTCGAAACCCATGCATTTCTGATTTTGCAAAAATGTAATTGAAAGCATGCATAGATTTGAAAAATGCACATAGATACACCTTCATCAACAGGAGAAGAATGCATACATTTCAAAGATGTGTTCAAAATATGCATGGAGTTTTCATGTGAAAGGGGGGGGGACCCACAAAGCTCACAATCTAATATGGATTTGTTTGCCTATCATTAAGGCTACCTCCACAAGAGAGGTTTAATGCTCTTTGAAGGCTCATTAAAAAATTTACCTCCACACCAGCGGAGCGCAAAACGGGCGTACAGGCGCGTTATCTCCGCGATAATGCGTATTATCGAATGCGCGTTAAATAGCGACTTTTATTTTGCTCCGGCCGTTAAAGCGCATTTTCGCAGTGTGAACAAGCGATTATGCGCATTAACTTCTTGTAAAGCGCTTTTTGGACATCAATTATTGCGCTTCGCCGCCTCTCGCCGCCTCCCGTGCAGAGGGATTAGGAGTAAATGCGCTTCAGCGATAATGCGCATAATTGCCGAACCGGGCGCAAAAGCGCATCCTTGTGGAGGGGGCCCATGTAGAGTTGGGAAAAGAGCAGAAAAGGATCGCTAAAAGGACCCTAGGCTGGTGCATCTCCCCTACGAGGAAAGCTGGCAACTTTTAGGGCTTTTTAGATTAGACAAGAGGCAAGTGAAGGGAGAAATGATAGAGGTGTAGAAAATTATGTCTGGTGTGCTGAAGGTGGATGGGAAGATCTTTTTCGCCCTCTCTCATAATGCTAGAACCCAGTGGGGTAACCCCATAAAGCTTTATTGGCATAAGTATGCGCACGGCGTGTGCTGGGTGTGCCCAGGCACACCCTAATTTCCTAGGGCTACCTCCACTTTCCTGCCCCTTCCCCCCACTCCAACTGGAGCTTTTAAAGAGGACAGAAAAGCCTCCAGAAAGCCGCTATTAGCATCCCTGGGGGAACTATGCACTTTCTGGAGGCCCTAGGAAGTGAGCTTTCCCCTCCTCCACTCCAATCAGGGCCTTTAAGGTGCACACCCTAATAAAATGTGCTGCGCACGCATATATATATATTCATTTGGAAGGGGCAGGTGACCTCGGTAGGCCTAAAGGTAGCTATCCAGATGCATTGTGGCCTCTGTGGGCAGGCCTGGCATCAGGGGTTGGCCTGGACGGGCAGGGCCCAAGGGCCCAGGGGCTCAAAATGTCACCCTGCCTGAGCTCGTTAGAGGAAGGCTGAGATGATAATGCAATTTTATTGATTGACTGATCTATTGCATTTCTATACCACCCAATAGCCGAAGCTCTCTGGGTGATTCACAAAAATTAAAACCATAAAAGCAACCAACAGTATAAAAACATAGTATAAAAGTAGAATATAAAAGCACAACCAGGATAAAACTGAGCAGCAATGCAGAGATTAATACAGATTTAAAATACAGATTTTAAGCAGCAAAGTTTTTTTAAAAATATATATATGATAAACTGTTAAAATACTGTGAAAATTAATTAATTAATTTTATTAGAACATTTGTATCCCGCCCTATATCACAAGGATCTCAAGGTGGTGTATTGGTAAAATCATACAAACAATACATATACACAGCTAAAAACAAATTAAACCATTAATAAGCTAAAACCAGTATAGTATTTAAAAAGCAGTAAACCCGATTAAAACAAATAATACTATGTACAGGCTTGGAGAATTTAGCCATCAGTGGCTTTGTTAAAAAGCCATGTCTTAACTTGGCGCCAAAATGAAACCAGTGCTGGCGCCAGTCGGGCCTCCAAGGGGAGGGCATTCCATAGCCAGGGGGCCACAACAGAGAAAGCCCTCTCCTATGTCCCATCGTAATGTATGGCTCCTCCAACAGATCTCAAATCCCGGGCAGGCATACATAGGGAGAGGTGCTCCCTCAAGTACTGAGGTCCCAAGCTGTTTAGGGCTTTAAACGTCATTACCAAGAATTCTGACTGAAAGCGAATAGGCAGCCAGGGCAATTCCTTCAAGGTCTTCACCTGGCGTTGAAAAGAGTATGACATAGGTGCCACCCGAACTTCTCTGGGGAGCTCATTCCACAGCTGGGGTGCCACAGCAGAAAAGGCCCTCCTCCTGGTAGCCGCCTGCCTCACTTCCTTTGGCAAGGGCTCACGGAGAAGGACCCCCGAGGATGATCTTAGGGTCTGGGCAGGTACATATGGAAGGAGGTGATCCTTCAGATAACTTTGAATCAGGCCTGGGCCTGGGCCTGGGCCTGGACTGGCAGCAAGTGAACCTGGAAACAAACAACGGAGTTCTTTCCGCACAGCAGGCCTGACTGGCACAATGTGGTTTGGGACCATCCCCAAAGAGGGCCGCCTTCCCCATGAATCTTCCCACCTGTCCAGGTCATTGGTAGAAGCCCGGCTCTGTTCCCTTCTGCTGTGAGATTGCAGGGGAATTCACCTTGTTGTCTCATGCTGTGAGGCTTCTCTGCTTGTGTGCCTGACTTCAGGATTTTAATGCTCTTTTCCCTATCTTTTTATCTGCTTTAAATTTTATCTGATGGGTTGAGTTTGTTATTATGATTATTATGGCCATTTATACACCAGGTGTTTTGCATGGAATCATCCCCGGCTGGTCCCTGTGCGTTCACATGATACACAGGGACTCCCAGGGGGACAGGGATGGGCACGGGATTTCCCAGGAATCCCTGGGAAATCCCAATTTTTCCGCAGTCCCGGGAACTTCCCAACTTCAAGTATAACCTGATGGGATCTGAGCTGGTTGTTACCAACCAAGAAAGAGATCTTGTGGTTATGGCGGACAGCTCGATGAAAATGTCAACCCAGTGTGCGACTGCTGTAAAGAAGACATTATTAGATGCATAATAAAGCCATGTTAGGCATTATTAGAAAAGGAACTGAGACTAGAACTGCCATTATCATACTGCCTTTATAAAAATCTATGTTGCATCCACACTTAGAATATTGTGCACAGTTCTGGTCACCACACCTAAAAAAAGATATTGCAAAGCTGGAAAAAGTGCAGAAAAGGGCCACTAAAATGATGAAGGGGCTGGAGCATCTCTCCTGTGAGGGGAGGTTACAATAGCTGGGATTGTTTAGCTTGGAAAAAAGGTGGCTCAGGGGAGACCTGATAGAGGTGTACAAAATCATGCTTGATATGAAGAATGTGGCTAGGGAGACTTTTTCTCCTACGCCCATAATACTGGAACTTGGGGTCATCCCATGAAGCTGATGGGTGGGAGATTCAGGACAGATCAAAGGAAAGACTGCTTTCACACAGCGCAGAGTTAAACTATGGAATTCACTGCCACAAGATGTGGCGATGGTCATCAATTTGGATGGCTTTAAAAGGGGGTTGGATAACTTCCTGTAGAAGAAGGCTATCAATGGCTACTAATCCTGATGGCTAAGTGCAACCTCCAGTATCAGAGGCAATAAGCTTGTATACACTAGTTGTCGGGGAACATGGGCGGGAGGGTGCTGTTGCACCTGTGTCCTGCTTGTGGGTCCCTGGTCGATGGCTGGTTGGCCACTGTGTGAACAGAGTGCTGGACTAGGTGGACCCTTGGTCTGATCCAGCAGGGCATTTCTTATGTTCTTGGGTTCTTATGTTCTGCTCCCAGGCTGACCACTTGGTTTTTGTCATGGAGAATAAAGTTGTTGGCATTCTGAGGAGGAAGGGAAGGTACCAACAACTCCAAGGGATGCTGGCATGGTTAATCATCAATGTCAAGGATGCTAGAAAAGGCAGGAAGCCTTCTTTTAAAACCTGAAAGTCTTGCCTAAATGAGAATGAGAGGCATCTTGAACTCATTTTGTGCGATCAAAACAGAGACACCCTCTCATTGGTCACAGAAGCAAAAAGACACACAGAGATGTAGACATGGGCTATTTATTCAGTTCTCCATACATGAAAGAATGGGATAGTGATTTCCCCCTTTTTTTTAAGCTTAAGTGTTAACATGGCTTGGTGGGATCATCGTTCCTGTAGAACACGTAGTCACAGATTTGTAGATCAAGCACTTTTTTTGCATCCTGCCCTATTTGGAACAGAGCCGTACCTAAATTAATAATAATAATAATAATAATAATAATAATAATAATAATAGAAAGGCATTAGCAACACTGAAATCAGCACTGATTGTAATTTGCAAAAATATTTTAAGGAGCTGGATTTGGATCTAGCAAAAGCTTTTGCCAAGACTGTCTAATAAAACAGGCACTAGCCTGGTTTAAACGAAACACTGTTGCTCATGGTGGGTTAAAAATCCCATGAGAAGTCACTGCACCTGTAGTCTGGGTTTTGAATATCCAACCCGGGGCTTGAGTCAACCAAACCCAGTAGGGTTGATTGTGCAACAGTTACGCAACCCTCACCTAATGCATGGGCTGGTTTAGGGCTTGGGTTGCTTAACCCTCACACAACCCACCTCCTCCAAGTTACAGCTTGAATATGCAGAGTGGCTAGCTGCAACCCCCTGTGGCTAAAACAAAGCCTTGGTGGGCTGTTCAACCAAGCAAACCAGTTCACTGGCTTGCAAATTCATACCAGGTTTAGCAAGGCTCAACTTAACTAGCAAAGCTCCTCGGAGAAATTCAAGTTTTGCGGGGAAAAAATTCAAAATAGCATGGCAGAGGAGTTTTCTTGGAAAAGAAACTTTCCTCACCAACAATATTTTCTTTGCGGAATATGGGGAACTGTGGTGGAGTCAAGCCCCAATTAGTTAACAAACCAGGGTTAGAAATCGGTTTGAACATGGGCCGTTCATGTCTTAACCTGGCGCCGAAAAGATAACGTTGGCGCCATGTGGGCCTCATCGGGGAGATCTTTCTACAAATGGGGGGCCACCACAGGGAAGGCCCTCTCCCTTGTTGCTGTCCTCCGAGCTTCCCTCGGAGTAGGCACTTGGAGGAGGACCTTAGATGTTGAACGTAGTGTTCGGGTAGGTTCATGTTGGGAAAGGCGTTCCGTCAGGTATTGTGGTCCCAAGCTGTGTGTAAGGTAAAACCAGCGCCTTGAATCGGGCTCAGTTAAAGCCCCTTTTCTCATGCCATCATCCTGATCTGTCTCAGCCCCCATCTGCACTGCCGAGAACAGCTATGCAAGGGCTAATGATTTGGATTACGCCATGTCTAGTTTGGATTTTTTTTTTAATGCACGTATGAGAGAGTGGGTTTTAAAAGATTTGCATGAATGGGATTTCTATCTCCCTGAATTTTTGCCAGTCTCTCATATAGAGTCTAACAAGAGCCAGCCAAGTAAATGCTTTATAAAACTACTGTAGAATTTTTTTCTAGGTAAGAGTCAAGCTCTGTGCTGTAAGGTTCTGTTTTTTTAAAAAAAAAAACTTTCAATTTTTGCAACAGGCAAGTGTGAATTCTACTCTTGGACAACATTTTGCCAGTGAAATAAATCTGGATTTCCAGTGGATATTGCAAATTCTGGAATGCCTGATGGGTCAGACGGGAGCAACAGATGTGGCATGGACAGACCGGGAGTCAGACAGAGCCGTGTACATTGACAGTACCTTTCTTCTCTTAATGTTGCATCCACACAGCGCCAAACTGTACTTTTTCTGGCATTATTATCCAACCCACATCAAGGGAAGGGTCAAGTCTAATAGAAGACAAAGAACTCTGCTTACCATCCTGGCCTTTCTATCTGCAGCTGGCAAACTCCACTTGATGAGAACCAGTTCTGGGAAATGGTGTTGGTTGCTAGTGTCTGTGGGGAATCTATTTCCCAAACATAAACAAGTGAGGAGGAGGAGGGTGTAAACCCAAAGAGAATACTTATTTTGTAAGTGGAGTATTGGCAGAGACTTATCACCTCAGATGATGATGTTGGCAAGGATTGTGACCTACCTAGTGTCCTTCAGAGAACCCTCTCTGACTCCGAGAGTCCTCTCTGACCCTGACCCTGAAAGAGTTGCAAGGAAAGCCAAATTAACTGGGCACCTACGCTTGATCAACAGAATACCACCCCCCCTCAGGGAATAAAAATGTGGTGTTTGACATGATCATCCAGTCCAACCCCGGCTCAGTGCGAACTCTGCATTGCAAGATCTAGCTAAGGCACCCTAGCAAGATGGCTGCTCAGCATCTGTTTAAATATCTCCAGTAAAGGCAAATCCACAAACTCCCAAGGGAGATTATTCTAGTGCTGTGCTGAAAATTTCTCCCACGTTTTCCCAACCATTCCCATTCAATCTGATAGAAAAGACACTGCTTTGAAAAACAAATTCAGAGGAGAAAAAAAAATGTTGGCGAAATTCTCACAGGTTGGTTTTGGGTTTCCTGTGCTTACCTTACTAATGAGGTGGCTGAGAAGCATGTGTGAATGTCCTACCTTTCATTGCGCAACCCTCTCTCCAGTAGCCTGCAGCCTCCTGAGCTTCCCACACATCTATTAAAGCCCAGGAGAAGATATCATATTCAGGAAGCAATGGCAGTCTGGGAGGCTGTAGAGTAATGCAGAGACATGTGCAATTGAAAGGAAAATACACACACACACACACACACACACACACACACAGGACCCTTAGCCACCTCACAGTGGTAATGTTTAACCAAATTCTACTTCCCTGAAATTTCCCGTCATTCCCCCTGGAGCAAGAGAGAACAAGTCTGGCCATCCTCTGCATGCCAACCTGTCAGATATTTGAAGACCCCTATCTTGATGTCTCCCCTTACTCTACTTTTTTCTATGCTACACGTACCACCTTGCTCTTTGAACCATTCCTCAGAGGATATGGTTTCCAGTCCTCTTATCACGTTGGTTGCCCAGGGCTAGTCATCATCCCCTTCTGGATTCAGAGCAGTAGGCTTCTACTGTAGCTTGGCTAAGATCGTCAAGGCAGGGATGTGGGGTGACAAGAGGATCAGGCATCTTTGCAATTTTAAGGCCAGGAACCAGAACAAAGTCAGGTAGCGGCGGATGCCCAGTTCCCAGTGCCTATGATCATAACTTTCAATGTCTTCATCACCTGCTCACCTGACTGGCCTTCCACATTCTACACCCTGCGGTGGAAATGCAGAAGGCTATTGTATATCAAGGAGCTAGAGTGCATCACAATTGTCCTCTTCCAAGCCCCCAAGGCACATGAGAGTCTAGCTTACCTCTGTGCCTGGATTTTTTTTTTGTCCAGGCCTTGTGGGCTTTCTGTATTATGCCGCCTCAATTTGCACACGTTTCGCCGGCTGCTAGCTTTAGATGTTGGCCTGGGAAACAACCAGTGCTTAATTGTAGTGGAGAAGACCCAAGGTCGGTCGCTGTTTGTTACCATTATCTGCCTGGGCTGCCTGCCACTGGTTCAGGTGGCTTCTTTCTCCCAGCTTGAAGGTGGGGGTGGGTGGGAGAAGGGGGTGTATGCTTTGCTATGTACAGCTCTGAGGGGGGGAAATCTCAACACAGACTCCTCACAACAGCACGGTGTACCAACCAGACCGATTGTGTGTGTGTGGGGGGGGTACGCCTGCTGCTAGAATAGGCTGACCATATGAAAAGGAGGACAGGGCTCCTGTATCTTTAACAGTTGCAAAGGACAGGGAATTTCAGCAGGTGTCATTTGTATATATGCAGAACCTGGGGAAATTCCCTCTTCATCACAAAGTTAAAGCTGCAGAAGTCCTGCCCTCTTTTGTACATGGTCAAGAGACAGGGCTCCTGCAGCTTTAACTGTTGTGATGAAGAGGGAATTTCACCAGGTTATGTATGCATACAAACAACACCTGCTGAAATTCCCTGTCCTTTGCAACTGTTAAAGATACAGGAGCCCTGTCCTCCTTTTCATATGGTCACCCTATCAGCTAGAAGGAACTCCCATTAGCTGGAGTGGGGAGCATATTGATTCCTGTGATTTCTGTTTGCCACCAGTATTCCGTATTGTTTTACTTCTTTGGTTTATTCGTGTTTTTTAGCTCAGTCAGCTTCTTTCCTTCACCCATTGCTGGATTCATTGTCCCCAAATATGCCTAAAAGGACCACTGCCTATTGACCTTGTAGTTGGCAAAACAACACCCAGGCAGCCTTCTGGGAGACTTGTTTTGGGGGCGGGGGATTCTGAAAGTGGAGAATGGGAGCACAGCAATTGCTGTTGGAAGTCAACGTGAACCTTAGACTTTGCTTTGGCAGTAGCCCTGTGCAATCCCCACAAGGCTAAACACACAAAGCAAGCAAATACAACTTGACCTCTTCCGCTGAACACTGGTGCAAGAAATGGGCATGGTGGTGACCTTGTGGTCACTGAGGTCATTAGAAGGCATGCTCCTGGTGGTTCCACATGGACCTATGACCCAATGGGGGTCCACCAGGAGAAGAGCCTTTCGTGTGGTAGCCCCTTCTCTGTGGAACTCCCTGCCCCTGGCTGTCAGGCACCTCCTGAAGACAACTCTTTTCCAGGAAGCATTCCTTAACTGACCAGCCACAACTTTTATTGGCATTCTGTTTTGAATTGAACAATTTTAATTTGCTGTTTTGATCTTTTTATGTTTCTACTGGTTTATTCCTATGTTCCCCACTCCAGAATCTATTTTAGATATGGAGCTGTATATAAATATTGTAAACAAACAAACAAACATTGAGGTTAGATCTAAACATGCAACAAAATTGCTGTCCTTACAAGTCACAAAGGAGAGAAACATGTTCTCAGGATGCAAAGTAGTCATGTTATTTATGTTTCGGTGTGTGTGTGTGTGTTTTGGGTGTTATTTTTTAAGTGAGCTTACGCTGGCCACTTGTATTTTGAAAGCCATTGGCCATACTGTTGTAGAAAAAAGAAGGGATGGCAATTAAGAACGGAATGATAAAACAACACCCTGGTCAGCTTTGATAATTTAATATGCTATTTTTATGGTACTCTGCATTCAATATGACCCAAGGCAGGGGACCGAGGAGCAACTTTTTACTATCCTTAATGCAGCAAAGAAGCAGATGATGATGCTGTCCCTGAACTTGGCTTGCAGAGTTGTCTCCAGCATAGCCTTTCAACTTCTGAGTACATCAGAGGTTAAAGTGAGCTTAGGGCTGGTTAACCCAGAGAAAGGTCCTTGCTGCTAGGATTCTCCCCCCACACCTCCCAGTCAGAAAAGGGCCCTCCCTATTTCAAACAATGAAAATAAAGAATCATAGAATCATAGAATAGTAGAGTTAGAAGGGGCCTCTAAGGCCATCGAGTCCAACCCCCTGCTCAATGCAGGAATCCACCTTAAAGCATCCCAGACGGATGGCTGTCCAGCTGCCTCTTGAAGACCTCTAGTGTGGGAGAGCCCACCACCTCCCTAGGTCATTGGTTCCATTGTCGTACTGCTCTAACAGTCAGGAAGTTTTTCCTGATGTCCAGCTGGAATCTGGCTTCCTGTAACTTGAGCCCATTATTCCGCCTTCTGCACTCTGGGATGATCGAGAAGAGATCCTGGCCCTCCTCTGTGTGACAACCTTTCAAGTCCTTGAAGAGTGCTATTGTGTCTCCCCTCAATCTTCTCTTCTCCAGGCTAAACATGCCTAGTTCTTTCAATCTCTCCTCACATGGCTTTGTTTCCAGATCCCTGATCATCCTCATTGTTGTTATTATTATTATTATTATTATTATTATTATTATTATTATTGAAGTGTGGTGCCCAGAACTGGACACAATGCTCAAGATGTGGCCTAACCAGTGCTGAGTAGAGGGGAACCAGTACCTTGCGCGATTTGGAAGCTATACTTCTAATAATGCAGCCCAAAATAGCATTTGCTTTTTTTGCATCTGCATCACCCTGTGGGCTCATCTTCAGCTTGTGATCTACAACTTGTCTGGGGTACTGAATGAAGAAGTGAGAAACACAAATATGTACAATGGTGTGATTTATTTCAGGTTCTCAGTTACGATGGCATTGGCTTCTGAAGCATGTTTTGAAGCCTGGTACAGGGCTTTGAAGGGTCACCAACTTCATGGAACTTGTAGGCACATGTTTCTTTGTCAACAAATCCTGTGCATCCAGGAATCTCTGCAATGCCAATGGTTCTAAAAAACAACAACACACGAAGCTTGTGAAAAACTAAGCTCATATTAACTTGTAAAAGTCTTTTAAGGAGCTCTAATTTTATACTGGGTTTATCTTTCACAACAAAATTATTGCAAATCCACATCTGTCCATCCAAAGGTTTGATTTTTTTCCTCTTTCTTCCGAGTAATCCAAAAACTTACCCGTCACTTGCAGGTCCTCATTAAACTTTTTTTTTTTTTTAACTTTTTCCTCACCATAATATAGGTATAGCGTATATGTTAGTTTTACAGTACTGATCATTGCCAAAACTTTAGTCCCATTCACACATTATTCACATGAACATATTGGGGCTGTTCACTCAACACACAAACCCACACTCAGTGGGTTGTGTGTGGGATTTTGTTGAACTGTGGGTTAGTGAGTTGTGTGAACACAGGACATTTTTCTCAGGGTGGGTTATTGTGTTGGCTGAACGCAGCCAGGGTGGCTTGTTAACCATGCAGTCTGGCTTGTTAATCATCCTGAACAACCCAACAACAAGCCATGGTTCTCAAGGTGGCTTGTTGAGAAAAATAACCCACACTGCATGTTTAACAATCTACCCTGGCTGCATTCAGCCAAAATAATAACCCATGGTTCAGCAAGCAAACCACTGTTCAAAACAACCCACACTCAACCACTGAGTGTGGGTTAACCTTATGTGTGAATAGCCCCATTGAAAGGGGCTGCAGGCTGTTGTGCCCTGAAGTCACATTAGTCTTCCTGGAACCGCAGTGTTCAGCATAACTTGTGGAGAGCTGTGATTTAGAAGCCGGATTATGCATCCCAATACAACTAGAAGCTTTCACCTGCCTGTAGATTGTACTGGCTCTCCTTCTAATCGTGCCAGATGTGTAAGGAGATAGCTGCTCTACTCCCATCTTTTGGAAATACACATTCAAATTTATTAATATTGCTAATGCCAATTGTGGCCTCTTTTCCTTACCTGTCACAGCAAGACATGCCGCGTTCAGTACATTCGCACCTCGTGCATTCGGCTGTATTCCAGGCAGACCCAAACGGATGTTGTCCTCCATTATATGGATCCGTACACGCTTTAGCTGTATTTTCCAGCTTACCTAGGGAGAAATATCCTTGTCAGGTTTATTTTTTCCTGCAATTGTCCCAAGGTCTCCACATCAGCGGTGGGAAATTGCCACAGCGCAATGCAACGACCGCATGGTATAATTGCTGTGAGCCTTTCCACACGAGGCTTTTATTGTGCGCTCGTGATTGCTCACTCACTTTAATTTGTGGGTCCTTTACACAACAACCTCCTCAAGGGATTCTGCTGTGCTTTGTGAAAGATATCACATTTTTTTCTTAATGGGGAAGCGTGGTGTTTTTTTTCTGAATGGCTTCTATAATACCACAAAAATCTCATATAATTATGCAATTCCATTATGCCGTAGCACCACCTAATGGCTGCCTAATGGAGCATATAGAAAGACAGAGAAAGAAAATCCGGGGGGGGGGGGAGTGTAAAGAAGCAGATCTTAATCCCGCAAAAAATCCGGAAGAAGAAGCCTCAGTAAAGGCGCAGGTTAAAAGCTTCATGTAGAATAGTGCTGTAGGTCTGTGTTGGTTAGTTTTTCTGGCTTTGTTTCTGTGCCTTTAACTACAGTTTGTTAGACTCCAATGCCTTTAGCTGTAATGTGACGTGCAGACTTTTAACAGGGTCAAGTTGCTCCTATTATGGAAATGTGAAGCCTTGAGATAAGGAGATGCAATTCAGATCACTTTTTCAAGTGCAATAGTTTTAATAAATTCTGGGTTATGTATAGGCTGACCATATGAAATGGAGGACAGGGCTCATGTAACTTTAACAGTTGTAGAGAAAAGGGAATTTCAACCAGTGTCATTTGTATGCAATTACTTCCTGGTGAAATTCCCTCTTCATCACAACAGTTAAAGTTGCAGGGTCGCTGCCTTCTTCTGTATATGGTCACTCTAGTATAGTGCCTGCAACTTTAACAGTTGTGATGAAGAGGGAATTTCACCAGGAACTAATTGCATACAAATGACACTGGCTGAAATTCCCTTTTCTCTACAACTGTTAAAGTGACATGAGCCCTGTCCTCCTTTTCATATGGTCAGCCTAAATATACAAAAGTTAAAAATATAATTAAATACTTTTCAATATTAAAGCATTTAAAACATTATAAATACATAACAATTTAAAAGTCAAAGGTAGGTCAAAGTTAGGCTGACCAGATAAAATCCAGGTCAGGGCTCATGTAACTTTAACAGTTGTAGAGAAAAGGGAATTTCAGCCAGTGTCATTTGTATGCAATTAGTTCCTGGTGAAATTCCCTCTTCTTCACAACAGTTAAAGTTGCAGGCACTATACTAGAGTGACGATATACAAAAGAAGGCAGTTTAACTGTTGTGATGAACTTTAATGACACTGGCTGAAATTCCATTTTCTCTACAATTGTTAAAGTGACATGAGCCCTGTCCTCCTTTTCATATGGTCAGCCTAGTTATGTAGGGCAGAATGCAAGGGGGCACTTACACCTCTGTCCTGCTGATTCTCTTCCACAAGCAGTGACCCCCAAAATGAGTAGAAACACTATTTTCTGGAAGGAGGCAGATCAGCGGAGCGCCTTTATGTGAGCTCCGGCGACCGCCTCCTTCCAGAAAATAGCATTTGTGTTCGTTCCAGGTGGCCTCCAAAAGCGCTAAATCACCCTTACGTAAGTGGTGGGTGCCAGTTGCGCAATGCAGTTGGCGGGGTGGAAGAGACTCGGCGGGGTGTGTAAAATGCAAATGCATGAATAATCACAATAAAAAGGAATAGGGAGGTGGTGAGATTATGGGATCAAGTTGCTGCTCTCAAACTATCCCCTTAAATTTCACCGGACCTTTGTATCTAGTGCAGGCGAATAAATGATTTCCGTGAACTGCCTGAGGTCTCAACACTTTGAGCAAGGAAGAGGTGCCAGACTGGCCCATTAGATATCTCTTCAAGGATGCCCCTGGGAGCGTCGCCATGTGATGATGTATTGTAGCATGATTCGCACTAGTAACTTTGTACAGAGCAAAGGGTGCCTGCCCCATGGGCTCAAAGCCATTTCTTTCCCTTACAGTGTTATCAGGAACCATACCACATCATGACACACTGATATTCCCAGCACCAGTTCTAAACCCTCCCTCGTTCGGTTCGGGAGGCAGAAAACGTTACATCTTTTAACCGCCTCCTGGAGACATACCTTTTTACGCAGGCTTTCCCTGGTTTTTGATGTAGTTCATTTTATACTGCCTTTTTAACTTTTCAATGTTTAAATTCATACTGTTCTTCTTATGGTTTTTAATTGTGCACTGCCCAGAGCACGTCGGCTGATGGGCAGTATAAAGATGTAATAAATAAATTAATCAAATAAAGAGATTTTCAACATACCAGCAGCTAGCCACGACTGAGCAGCATTAGAGGGCTCTAGTCTGGATAGGGCCCTTGTGGGAAGAAATGTGATTTGGTGTTGTTGCTGCATGAGCAAGCACAAGACTGATTTTTTCCTGAAAGACTTCCTACTCATTCCGTTCTGATGGAAACCTGCCCATTTCACGCTATGGTCGAATTTACGCCGCCACCTTTAATCTGGTTTAGCAGCTAAACCCTCTCCCTTGGCAACCCTAGGAAAGTAGTTCTGATAGGAAAGTGCTCGGGATTCGGTGAAGCTAGAGCGATACATCCAGCTTCTAAATGAATGTGGTTGTGTGAAGGACAGAGCAAAGGAATAGAATAGGGTGCCATAGGGGTATGGGTTAGAGTGTCCCCCTTATTCCACAGAATGATTCTGCCCCACATATAACAATGAATAAATTGGGAGGACTGTTTATGACTATTTTCAGTGGAGGCTGGTGTTTCCGATGTCAGTGGGCCATTGAATCCGCTCTGGCTTTCAGTCAGAACCAGGCCCTTTCTACACCATAGGGGTGTAGAGGGAGGGAGGGGCGACGATCCCGGAAGTGCCTGTTTCCGGGATCATCGCTCTAATACACATGACAGCGTGACATCCCAGGAGGAAGGAGGTATGTCACATCCGCCATTTTTCCCCCCCAAAAGGGATCCGGAGAACGCACTTGCGCTCCATCAGAAATGGGTAAGTTTTTTTTAAAACATCCCACCCGAAATCAGGAGGCCCCTCCCCCGCCATCCTAGGGATGGTGGACTTGCTCCCCCACTCTACCCTGATGAACATGGAGCCACGCGCCACAGCTCCGTGCCCAGTTCTGCTGCTGTGCTTACTCGTGAGTAAGCGCGGCAGCAGCCGGATGGGCGGCCACATCTCCCGCAGTCCCAGGAACATCCTAGGACTGCGGAAAAATCAGGATTTTCCAGGGAGCCCTCATCCCTGGGAAATCCCGTGCCCGTACCCCCCCCCCACCTCAGTGAGTCCTGGTGCATCATGTGAACCAGTCCAAACTCTAAAAGAGCTATCCAAGCGATCCACCGGCATCAGATCTACCGGCCTCTGCTGACCATTGTTCTTTCCTTGTCTTTCTGTTGCCCTGCCTCTAACGTAGATTTCTCAGCACGCCAAACTACTCCTTTCAGGATTCCTTGGTGGAAGCCATGACAGTTAAATCAGTATAATAATACGATAAATATTCCCACAACCCCTTTACCCACAACCTTAGGGTGCCACATGAAACACTGAATAGGTTTTGACATTACTAGTATAGCAAGTTCCATCGCACAAGGCCAGGGAGAGACACACGACGGTCAGGGCGAGGAGGACTTTCTAAAAAAGAAGCAAAAGGGGAAAAGTCAGTCAACCATTTTAAAAACCAAAACATAACACACACACACACACACACACACACATCACATGCTTTTAATGAGCTATGTCAGAAACATATATTCAGTGTTGAAACCAAATCGAACTTGCACAATTGCCTAGGGGAGGACTACAATTATACAAAGAAAAAAATGACAATGCCAAGCCCCTCACCTCAGATCAGATAAATACTGAGGTAGATGCAGGCATGTCTGTCCAACCTGATGCAGCGTTAGCACACCTGAGAGCACTGAAATCCACGGGCAAGCATGCCTCATGAAAACATTTGTGACAGGGGCTGCATTGACGGCTCACCGTTAATAGCAATTGACCATTTTTCAGAGTTTTCACTTCAGTTGAACGAAATGGGCAAATTTTCAGCCGGCTGCTGACATGTTACGGAAGGTTTACAACCATTCCAACTGCTGAGACGATTACAACATCTGTCAGCTCACAAGGCCAAAAGAACAATTAAGGCTATCAGCTGGGAACCATTAGCCACACTGAGGCAGATATTTTTTTGTTTTATATTTCCTATGAAATTATCCCCGTGAAATGGCTATAATCCATGATTTTTGTCCCCAACAACATTTCTGTTCCAAGAAATGTGAATTCTACACAGAAAAATTATGCCAATTCTCCATGTTGGAATACAATCAGCGTTTTCCTAGGGGTTCTACATCACTGATAAGAAACAGCCTTGGTAATGAGATAAAAGCTCGAAGCAGCCATGAGTTATACCATATCATTACAATCCCATCAGGGTAACACGATATCCGTCTTGCACATTTATACCTTGTAGGACACACCATGACATTTGCTGTGGTATTTTGGATAATGTGGAATAAAAAGCAGGAAATAATGCTATGAGAGAGGTATATGGAATGTCTAATGTGCCCCAACAGTTATCAGTGCTATTCAATACTGCTATAAAGCCTTATTATTATTATTATTATTATTATTATTATTATTATTATTTGCATTTATATACTGCCCCATAGCTGAAGATCTCTGGGCGGTTTACAGTAGTGTAGATCTAGCCAGAGAGGGCCTTAGTCTTTAAAATAATTTTTCCTCATAATTTTGCATGTCATTCCACCTCCCATAGAAACAAGAAAGTAGCACCAAAAGTGGATTCTTAACTCAAGCTGTAAATCCGTTTAGAAGGGTGAAGCAGGTATATAGGTGATGACTTAAACATGAGAAAAACAATAAGTTCTTTTCAATTGAAGTTTATATCTTCATTTATCACAATCAATATCTTTATACAGTAATTAATATATTAGTAGGATAATCCTCAATGCATATATGGCACCACTGTGCCTATACTGAATGGACAACGTATGATAACAATGTGAAAATACAACATGTTAACCAGGAAATACAATGGCTCAATTCGGACAACACAATAAACAACTGGTGTGGGGGAAACAATTGTCAGTTGTTTTGACTATCGTGTCTTCCGAATGCTGCCATAGTCAACTCAGCGTGGATCCTAATCCACACCACAGTTGATTATTTATTACCATGTTGTGTGAGGCGTGCCCCCTAGTTGAACAACTGTAAAGTTGATTATTACCCCACCATTGACTATCGTGTCGTCAGAATTGAGCCAATAAGTCACAAGTTCTCAATACTGTATATGCAACATATGTACAGCCTTTTAATTTTTTTTAAAAAAAACTAAATCCAGATTAAACAAATACATTCATATCTTTATTATTAATTATTATTTATTTTAAAAGCTTATACATTGACTGTCTTCCTGAAAGACAAACAAAGACAACAATATTTTAACCCACAATTAAACAGTAATGATGTCTGTCTGTCTGTATGTCTGTCTATCTATCTATGGGCTAAGACACAATTGAGTGTTATTATAGAAACAAGCGTTGATTCTAGTGGAGTGCCAGACTTGCATTCTGCTTACCATCTTGGTATTTCGATATGTGGCTGGAAAACGTATCTCAGTGGGAAGGCAAGAAAATGTTCTCCTCTTTGGCCTGTGGGGGAATCTCCTACCCACTTTTTATGCTACCAAGAAGGAAGAGAGGCAATATGGAGAAAGTCCTCCGCTCCCTGCCCCCTTTCTTTGATGTTGTAAATGAATTAACGTGACCAGGAAACATTTGTCAAGAAGAAAGTCTTTGCTTCTGATTACATCAGTGCTTTTCCATAGAAAATAAGGAGATGAGCTGGTAGAGTCGTATCACCTACAGAGCTATTTGCTGATAAGAACACACTGAAACCAGAACAGGAATAGCGTGTAAAACATAATGGGAACAGGACGGCATGTAGTCCTGCAGGAGGCATGGCTCCAGGAATTCCAAGCAAAACCTGCCTCGGGAAACCTTCTGAGGAGAATGGCTGGAAATGGGACACCATTTTGGGGGAGAAGTCAACGGGGCTGAAAGCTAGGCTCACCAAATTGTCATTTTTCTTCAAATAAGCACTGCTTCATGTGGGTTGGGCTGAGATACCCCACTTTATTTCAAGCCTATAACCATGCCTCCAAATGGTACTGAAAAAACGTGAGTTTCATCAAATAGCAAAATGCCCTCCTAAATACCTATCATGTTTCAGCAAAGACCTTCTTGTGGAACCGAAGAAGACAGTTGTCCTAGCGAGACAACATCTAGGAGAACCCTCCAAATACTTCACTCTTGGCAACCAAGAAGATTTCTTCTTCTTCTTCTTTTTCTACTTCTTCAGATACTAGGGTAGACATAAGCCTTATTTGGGCATTATGCTTGAATATGGCAGATGTAAATGCCTAAGAAGGTCTGAATCATGCATGCTAGTCCTGCCTTCTCCCCATTTTGAGTGGGGAAGTCTGTATGGGGCTTCTACTTAGCTTTGCTTGAATGTGAGTACAAACCTCTACACAACTGGGGATCTTGTTTGATCAGAGTTCCCAATCGCGTAAAGTGTTTTGCTCATGTTTAAGTGAACATAGGTAGAAGTCAACTGCAGACGTCCCTGTTCAATACAGGGATGTTGGGGCCTGAGGGATGGGGGTGAGCACAGGAATGTTGGGGGCAGGGCAAGTACATGCAGCCCCATTCCTCTTATTCATGTACATAAACCCTAGTTGGGTGTAATGTCTGAATAAGGCCAGAAGCCAGAAAATCTGGGATAGAAATTATCCCCCACCCACCCAAGCCAGGATGGACATTGACCTGGTTCACATGTTACTACAACCCACCACATAAGGCAAATATCTTCCACAACCTATGTGTGAGAAGAAGGGGGTACTTCTTGGTCAGTGCTTCGTTAATAAACACACAAAAGCCCTCTTCCCCAAATTTAATGTTGTTACATCTCACAATTTTGGATTCCATTGCTATGGAAACCAGTCCATTTTGGACTCAATGGACTCACAGCAAGCACAAGAATTGGCCTGCATTGGTGGCCCAGCCACAGGGCTTGTCTTGAAATCTGTTCCTTTTATGGTTGTTGTTTTTCCAATGGAGTTCTGCAGTTCATACAATTCATTTTGTGACTACAAGCAAAGTTGTGGGCTGTTTCTGGAGCTCTGGGTACTTTTTTGCCTATCTGTGTGTGTGGAGGGGAGGTTTCACAATTTGCGCAAATTTTCTGAGCAATTTCAGCAAATATCAGCCGAATTTGCACAAATTATGAAACTCTGCACATTCGGCCATAATTGCATAAATTTGGCTGTAGCTTTCATGAATTACCCAAATTGCAAAACCTTTCCCCCACCCCAAAGTTCAAAATTCCCAGAAAATCAGCAAAATGGCCCAACTCACTGGAGGTCACATTGGGCACTGTAGTGGGAACCGAAACAAAGTCTGGAGGGCTGAGCCAACACAAAATGTTTGGACTCCAACTCCCCCAAACAGATTTTCCCAGCATCCCTACAATAGTATTATTTGCCCAAATCAATAGGCTGTTTGATAAAATTACCATTGACTAACTGTATTTCCAGTGTCTCCATGATGACGCAGTATCCATGACACAAACCAGGGGTGATGCACAAGGAAGTCAGGCTGGAGGGGATCTTCTGGGGGGGGGGATGGAAAAGGCAGATGGTGGAGGTCAGCCATAACACGCTTCAACTTTTATTTTTATTTTATTTGCAATATTTTTATACCACGAATCAAGAACGTCCTTTGGGCAATTTACAAAATTTGTGAATCAGTAAAATATAAACATGTAATCAAATTAACATCAAAATATGTTTTAAAAACAGTATCAATTCAAACCAACATGAGAATAATTAGTGCAACAGATCTAAAAACACCCTAAAAATGTAACTGTAATGTACTAAATGAAATTAAATGAGATATAGGTTGTGTGTGATAGCTGTGTGAATGGTTTATACTTTAGATAAGGTATTTTAATGGTTTTTAATTTTTGTGAACCGCCCAGAGAGCTTCGGCTATGAAGTGATATAGAAATGTAATTAATGGAATGAAAATGAAATGCTACCTAGAAAGCCAGATTCTGGCTGGACATCAAGAAAAACTTCCTGACTGCTAGAGCAGTTTGACCATGGAACCCATGACCTAGGGAGGTGGTGGGCTCTCCCACACTAGAGACCTGTCAGGGATGCTTTAGGGTGGATTCCTGCATTGAGCAGGGGGTTGGACTCCATGGCCTTATCGTCCCATTCCAACTCAGCTATTTGACGATTCTATGATCCTTGGGAGAATAAGAAGGCAATTTGGGTGAAACAGTCCACAACATAGATGCTAGCTGAACTTTTCAACACAACAGGTTGGTCTTCCAAGCAGTATGATAAACAAATTACTGAATTTTTCAAAGATATCTTGACCTTGTACTTTACAAGAGAGTTAAGCAAGTCACACATGCGGTTATCAATGATGCAGGGACGGTATTGGATTTTTTTTAAGCTACATCTGTGGATTTTCGTTGGTCCCCCATGTTTAGAATAATGAAAGGCAGACAAATGTTCTGTAAAATTCCCATAAGATTAAGGGAAGAGTTATAATCTGAGTTTGGGTGCTTTCGGGGGGGGGGGGGATTTACCCAGATTTGTTAGAAGCAAATATGAACACTACGCTGAGACAAAATTCTTCCAGTTAGTTAAATCTGGATTTCCAAAGGATTTTACAGTGTTGCAAATCTTGGACTGTCAGGTGGTAGAAACCGAAGTGGGTTGGGAGTCAGACAGGACAGGGAGCCTGGACAGTTGCTTGTTCCTCCTAATTCTGAAGTCTATGGTGTTCCCATCTGTGTAGAGCCAACCTGCCGTAAATGAAGATTGCATCCTTTTCCACCATTAATAGCCATCTCATATCAAAGAAAAATGCAGACCGAAGAATCCTGCCTCCCATTCTGGCCTTTCTGTCTGCAACCAGCAAATTCCTCTTGGTGAGAAATAGCTCTGATGGTAAGAGAATGTTGGTTTCTAGTACCTGGAAATAGCGTCTGCAGGTATCTGCTTCCCAAATGTATACAAGTGAGGGGGATGTGCTTAACCGAGAGGAACACTTTCCTTGCTCTGCTGTTCTGGGTAAACTAATATGTCGGGAAAATGTTTGATGAGGAGAACTAACATTCCAGAATTTGTTGATGTTTGTATTGTACCAAGATAAGCGGAGTACCGGCAGAGTCTTATCACCTTCAGAGGTGAACCCAGTGTGTGGACACTGTAAAGAAGGCAAACTCCCATGTTAGGCATAATTAGAAAAGGAATTGAGAATAAAACTGCCAATATCTTACTGCCTCTCTACATAACTATGGTGAGACCACACTTAGAATACTGTGTACAGTTCTGGTCACCACACCTAAAAAAAGATATGATAGAGCTGGAAAAAGTGCAGAGAAGGGCAACTAAAATGATCAAGGGGCTGGAGCATCTCCCCTATGAGGGAAGGTGACAACAGCTGGGATTGTTTAGCTTGGAAAAAATGGAGGGTGAAGGGAGACCCAATAGAGGTGTACAACATCATGCCTGGTGTGGAGAATGTGGACAGGGAGACATTTTTCTCCCTATCCCATAATACTAGAACCCAATGGGGTCATCCCATGAAGCTGATCGGTGGGTGATTCAGGACAGATAAAAGGAAGGACGTCTTCACACAGCACATAGTCAAATGATGTCATTCACTATCACAAAATGTAGTGATGTCCACCAGTTTGGATGGTTTTAAAAGGGGGTTGGATAAATTCGTGGAGGGGAAGGCTATCAATGACTACTAGCCCTGATGGTTATGTGCTAACTCCAGCATCAAGGTAAATAAATAAATAAAATTTTTATTACAGCCTATTGGCCAGTAGTACATAATTTAAAAATACATAATAAAGGACTGGTATTAAAACACTTAAAATAGAAAACATTGGTGAGCTGAACATAGGGTACAAGGTAGTAGTTGCTGGGGAACATGGGTGGCAGAGTGTTGTTGCACTTGTGTCCTGCTTCCTGATCGACAGCAGGTTGGCCACTGTGTGAACAGAGTGCTGGACTAGGTGGACCCTGGGTCTGATCCAGCAGGGCTCTTATGTTCTTAGGTTCTTTTTTGCCACTGCCACCCAGCCAAATTTCAGTGGCAACAGTTGTTAGCTTGCCAATAATAATGCCACCCTGATCCAGCAGGGCTCTTGTTAAGTTCTTATGCTGATAAAGACTGTGACATACCCTGGGTTCTTTTAAAGGTTCACCCCACATCTTTGCCCTGAACCTCATAGAGAAACTATTGTAGAGTCCTACCCTGACTGAGGATGCTCAGAAAGAGGAGACCCACCTCTTGTGTGTTTGCTCCTTGAAAGATGGTGATCCAAGAGACCGTGAAAGAGGCAGCTCTAAAGCTTTCCCTAAAGAAATCACCTGCAGAAAGTAACAATTTTTCAAATTATTGGCTAATGACAAATGTCACTTTTGGGGGCAAAGTGTTCAAGTCTGTGGTTGCTGACCAGCTCCAGACATTCCTGGGTGATACTGATATTTTGGACCAACCGCTGGGCTCCTTTCAATCTGACATTGAGCTCGATTTTTTTAAGACTGATTTTTTTTTAAAAAAAAAAATGGCGGGCACAATGGTACGACAGGAAGCTGGGACATTGCGCTCCCTAATTTGGAAAGAGGGGGACGATCCCGGAAGCAGGTATGTCCGGGATCGTCCACCCTTCCTCCCCCTACACCCGTCGGTGTAGAAAGGGTTACATGCTGATATTCTGGATGTATTAATGTGCTCAGGAAATATACCTGTGAGGAAGAAAATTGATTTTTTTTATTTATTTATTTATTTATTTATTTATTTATTACATTTGTATACCACCCCATAGCCGAAGCTCGCTGGGCAGTTTACATAGGATTAAAAACAATTAAAAACAATATACAAAAATTAAAACAGCAAAAACATACAACATACACACAATCTGTACATTTAAAAACCACTACAACACTTCAAAAAGCTACAAAAACAAAACAAAACAAACCCAGGCTCCTCAGATATTGCCAAATGCCTGAGAGAAGAGGAAAGTCTTGACCTGGCGCCGAAAAGATAACAATGTTGGCGCCAGGCGGGCCTCGTCGTGGAGATCGTTCCACAATATTTGCTTCTGCTTCAATTGGTACTTCTTTTGCAGAGAATTCAGTGAATAACTGGCAAAGCCTTATCAAGGGATCGTTGTTGAAAGGTACACACTGAAACCAGAACAGAAACCTCTTGTGAACCACTTTTGGAACAAGATGGTTCGAAGAAGCCCTGCATACATTATGGCCCCATTATGGTCAGGGAAAAGCTGACTGTGGGAACAACTTTCCCACGGAGGAAATGGAATGCCATGGGGGGGGGGGGGGGAGAAGTCCTGGGAAAGAGAACAGGGTAATGCTGACAGATAGGACAAAGGCTGTCGAATGTGTAGTAGTAGATCAGGCATTGGAGTGGGACCATTTCAAAGGACAAAAGAATAGGGCCATGGTGAAAATTTCTTCCACATATCCACACGTGGGGCTCAGAGGCCATTTCTACATCAGGCTTTTTGCCTGGGATGCCCCCTGGCTGCTTCCTGTGAGTCCCGGGAGCAGGGGGGACAGCCACGGGATTTGCCATGGATAAGGGATCCCTGGAAAATCCCGGGACCTTGCCAAGATTGCGGAAGATGTGGTCGCCTGTCCTGGCTGCTGCCATGCTTACCTGCAAGTAAGCACTGCAGCAGAAATGGGCACAGAACCCACTGCATGGCTCCGTGCCCATCAGGCAAGGGAGGAAGGAAGCCCCCTGATTTTCACACAATTTTTTAAAAAATACCTTTTCGAAGAAGCACTCGGGCGCTCTTCCCGGCTCATTTTTTAAAAATGGCAGCTGCGATGGCGCGATGGCCCGGGAGGAAGCCAGGTCATCGCACTTTTGATGTGTATTAGATCGATGATCCCGGAAGCAGGCATGTCCGGGATCACCGCCCCTCTACGCCGGTGTGGTGTAGAAAGGGCCAGAGACGAATGAACGAACGAAATTTTATTAAAGTCAATAGACCATAAAAATCATAAATACAGGTTGTTACTACATACAAACTTTACACAATACTCATAACAGACCTCAGAGACTTTCTGAGCAAAGGAAGATGGTGGGCAGATGCTGGCTGATGTTTTCCTTTGCAGTGCATCCAGCCACTAAGAAAAAGAGGTGGGGTGGAAGGAAGGAGAAAGCTGGAGGGGGGTGTAAAGGATGTTTGGGAACTGGGGGGCTAGGAAGTGGGGCAGTGAACCAGCAGGAAGCTGGGAGGAGTAGCTAGCACACCTGGAGGTGTAATATCTATCTATCTATCTATCTATCTATCTATCTATCTATCTATCTATCTATCTATCTATCTTACCCGCCCTCCCTCTGGATCGAGGCAGGGAACACATTAAATACAAATAATATAAAATACATAAAACTGATTAAAAACATATAAAATGAATACATTATTAAAATAACAATAAAACTCTAAAAATTCAACTAGGTAGGCCTGCCAGAAGAGATCGAGGTCCTCTGGGTAAGAGTTGTCAGCCTAGTTTTGGCTGACAGAAGTAAATTCTTCCCAGAGGACCTGAGCGTGTGGGACGGATTGTGCAGGAGAAGGCGATCCTGCAGGTAACCTGGACCCAAACCATGTAGGGCTTTAAAGGTGATAACCAACACTTTATACTTCGCCCGGAAACTAATTGGCAGCCAGTGAAGTGATTTTAAAGTTGGTATCATATGGTCACCCCTAGGTGTGACGGTGACCAACCTGGCCGCCATATTTTGAACTAGTTGAAGTTTCCGGACTAGGCACAGAGGTAGCCCAAAGTACAGCGCATTGCAGAAGTCGAGCCTCAAAGTAAGGGGAGGGCCAGTGTACATGGTCCCGCCCCTCTACCCATTTTAAGCCCTCAAGCGTTCAGGAAAATTCTTGAACAGGAGCCGATGATTACTCCCCCTTCATCACCCAAGTGACGTCATTGCTGTTCATATTGGTGCTCCCTGCTACCTCTGCTTTGCTCTGCCACACCTCTTTGAGACGAGCGCATACAACTTTAGGGTGTTCAAGTAGCCCTGTACTGTAATTTTACGTCACCTCCTCATCCTCTAGCAAGCCATCAAAGCCTCGTGGCTCACATATAGCCTTGTGGTTCGGACAGCTGGAGTATGCCTTTGTGGCTCAAACATTAAAAGCACACCTTCATGGCTTCGGTTGTCTAGGGGTCAAACCAACCAAGTACAGAGCCTTTGTGGCTATATTCTTCTTCCAGAATCAACCCTTCTGCCGGTCATTCCTGCATTGCTTCTTAAAGTTTTTTTTTTTTTTTTATCATTCAGTATAGTCTGATCCTAAGTCCCGGTACAATTGTTGTTCTTTCTTAGCCTGTCCTGCGTGTGTCTTCTTCATGGCGTGCGGAGTCTCGGTTTGTGGGCGTAGGCCGGGTCCCTCACCTCCATCACAAATCGGACTGTCTTTGTAGTGGGTAAAGGAAGCAGCATTTCCTTCTGTGAGTCCAAGTAGTCAAACCTTCCCCCCCAAAAAAGCATGTCGCCTTGGCGTAGCTCCAAGCTAATGTACACCTGGGAGACTGATCCATCCCTCAAATGGGAAGCCTTAGTTTTGTGACCATGAATTACCTCACTCATGCCCACTGCAGAGAGGGCATGTTCTGTAGAGGGCAAAGTCGCTTTTCTTTGTGCGCCACCCAGATAATTGCAAGTCACCCCAGCCTGTTCCAGTCAGAGAAGTGTTGGACATGCTCAGCACGTTACCACTTCAGTGACATATACTTGAGTTCCCTGAGTCTTCGTGCCAGTGGGTTTCTTCCCACATTCCTTGCTGCACTTTCATCGAACAAACAAAACTTAAGTAAGTGGTTGGCGGCCATAAAGGGCTCATTCCCCAACACTACAGGTGTAAATGGAGTGCCCCATGGCTCGGAGGTGGTGGTGAGTCCGTTGGGCTCTACCCCTGTATCAGGTGCCCATGACATCCCCACTACTTAGTAATCAGTCTTCAAATGAAGGCCTTATTTGCAAGCACCATGTACTGTCTGTGTGCAATCCTCCCAAACTCAAGTACAGCATTAATGACAAAAGATCAAGATAACTGCCAGAGAGCTTCCACCACAGGTAATCAAGAAGTAGGGATGGATGAATATCTCCATTTTAAGAACATAACAAGAGCCCTGCTGGATCAGACCGAGGGTCCATCTAGTCCAGCACTCTGTTCACACAGTGGCCAACCAGCTGTTGACCAGGGACCAACAAAGCAGGACACAACTGCAACAGCACCCTCCCACCCATGTTCCCCAGCAACTGGTGCACACAGGCTTACTGCCTTGGATACTGGAGGTAGCACATAACCATCAAGGCTAGTAGCCATTGAGAGCCTTCTCCTCCAGGAATTTATCCAAGCGCCTTTTAAAGCCATCCAAATTGGTGGCCATCACCAAATCTTGTGGTAGTGAATTCCATAATTTCACTATGCGCTGTGTGAAGTCCTTCCTTTTATTTGTCCTGAATCTCCCTCCAATCAGCTTCTAGAGATGAACCTTTTGGGTTCTTGCATTATGAGAGAGGGAGAAAAAATGGCTCCCTTCCCACATTCTGCACACCAGGCATAATTTTGTACACCTCTATTTTGTTTTCTTTCACATTCAGATATTTTAAATCTCAGTTTCTTTCCATCCTGTTTATGAAAAAAATCTGTGAATTTTGGCAAGATCAAACAACACACCAAACAAACAATTTGGCTATCTGCACTGGACAAATTCAATAGTTACAACTATTGGGGAGGACCATGTTGTACCTGCCTGTTATATAGCTGTTAAAGGAGAGGAGCCTATTGGAAAAAAAGAGATGGCATCCATAATGTAGCATTACAAGGATACAAACCCTGGATGGATCGAACTTCCAGCTTTGCTTTCTCCCACATTCAGTTAAAAACAACATCCTGAAATTCCTTCCACCCAAATTATGAATTTTGTTGGCAAATATTAGTTTTTTAAAAATGAACTGAATGAAATCCTCATGCATGGCTGGGTGGCCATGGTGTGAACTGAATGCTGGACTGGATGGACCCTGGGTCTGATCCAGTATTTATGTTCTTATGAAGGTGAGCACAGAGCATTGCCATTGATTTCATGGAACGGTGATTACCCCTGCTGAGAAGGCAGAAATGACTTTCTTCACTCTTGCGTATTCAGCTTCTTTCTGTATATGCATTCTGGACATGGAGAGGGGGTGGAGGTCATCATTTAGTGACTCACGACCTACCAGGATCAGCCCACGCAATAGGCAGGTGTTGTGTAACACACAGCAGGAAGAGTGGACTATAACTGCAGGGGCATCTATCGCATAAGAAAGGGAGAACCGGTCCTTTCAGTATATCAGATATAACACTTTCATCAGCATCTGGTGTTAATGGGGGGGGAGTACATTACTGAGAGGCTGTATCACACATACAGAGTTCAAATGTCTACAACAGGGATGGAAAACTCCAGGGAGTCTGGCGGTCATTATTTACCCACCCATCAATAGCTTTAGAGCTATTTAAAAGAATAATTAAATAACCCCAAACATATAAACACTACCATTTTAGCAAGGTGGTTAATGGTGGTGACCAGAAACGTCTTCATTTAATGATGTCTAATGAGTATGGTAGTATTATGGGCATATAGCAGTATACCCCTATAATGTTACTTTAAAGAAAAGGTACTACAGCATGTGGTGATTGGGAGAAAAAATTCCCCCAGCATTTCTTTTTAAAAAAAATGCATTATACAGGTATAGTGCAATAGCACTCTTTCATTTAATGGTATTTTGCAATGATGATGATTAATAATAATAATAATAATAATAATAATAATAATGTGTTCTAATACTAAAAGACTGATTTAAATTTTAAAAAGGTCATAAAATGGCGTCCCTTGCAAAGCATATAGTGTTGAGCGGTGATAGGTTCGGCTGCCAGATAAGCAGAACGAGAAATAAAGGCAAGAGATAACAGTGAGAGAAGGAGGAAGACTCCAAGAAAGATCTAAGTACCAACGCCCCAAAACACACACCAACAAGAAACCTAAGCTAGCCAGCCCCAAACACCCGACTCCTAACCCACAGTGAGCAAGGACGAAGGAAGCTTGATGTAATCCTAACTCTTCAAGCCCTCCTCCATCATTGTGATTGGAGGCTGCTGGAGAGAATTGGGAGACTTCAGGAGGATTGGGAGACGAAGCTATCACTTCACAGCCAATTTCCTCCTCCAAACGTCTCTAACGAAAGAGACATTGCAAGCGCAGACAGGCTGTCTGTGCTTGGAAAAAAGTTCCGAATCGATCCGAATCGATTCGGACCATGCCGGTTCACTTCCAACCGATTCAATGCATATGGTGCTGTACATAGTAAAACAATAAAACAGCAATGCCCTGCCAAACAGACACAGGGGGACAATAAAACTAACAACATTGTAAAACAGTAAGGTCAAACTAAAGTATATTATCGTTTTGTCTAAAATGATATGCTGAGGTAGGTACACAGGGCCCCATGGCATCTCCAGCCAGACCCAGACAGGCTTAACTTCAACAAGATTGCTACATGATGGGCCTTCTGCCCTTCCCTCTGACTTGACAAATTTGGACCGTGGTTGTAAATCCTTTGCTATATCTAGGAGCAACCTTTGCATCAAATGTTCCCTCAAGCCCTGCTTTCCATTTCTCTTTCTCTTTGGAATTGTGATGAGCCATGCCTCCCGGACTATCAGGCCACTTCCCCTAAATACTTGAAGGAGTGTCTCTCCCTATATATGAGCGTTGAGATCTGTCAGAGAAGCCCTCTTCTGTGCCCCACCAATACGAGACATATGTTATGGTGGGACATGGGAGAGGGCCTTCTCTGTTGTGGCACCCTGGTTGTGGAATGCCCTCCCCTTGGAGGCCCAACTGGCGCAGACGGTGGCTTCATTTTGGTGCTAGGTTAAAACGTGGCTTTTTATCAAAGCCTTTGATGACTAAATTTGCCTAAATTTGCACATATTTTTAGTGTTTTATACTTTTGACTGGTATTAGCTTGCTAACGGTTTAATATATTTTTAGCTGTGTAAATTATTGATTGTTATATATTGCTTGAATTGATTTTATCTGTATGCTGCCCTGAGATCCCAGTGATATAGCATGGGATACAAATGTTTTAATATAGGATTAAGCGTCCATGGGAATGTGCCTGTGGCCACCTCTGCTCTACCGACTGCTGGCCCTCCATTCAACTCCTCTCCAGGACCAGGTTTAACAAGAAGGCTGCATTCTGGGCCCTCAGCCTAGATTCTGTGGCTTGATTTACTCTGGACTGTTGTCATGAGTTGTTTGATATATCCAGGAGTGACTTTTGCATGAAGCATCCCACCAAGGCCTGCTTTCTATTTGGAATTATGATGGGCCATGCCTGCCAGGCGAATCCTCCTAAACGCCCAAGGGAATGCGCCCGTGGCCATCTCTTGGAAGGTTTGCAATAAAAACGAGGATGCCGAGAAAAGACAAGCGACACGCAGAGATGTGCAAGTGACTGATTTATTCAGGTTCCCATACATGGAGGGACTAGAATGAGCTCGCATAGCTTAGACACATGGTTTTGAGGGGTCCCCAATCTTATGGAACGTATATTCGCATGTTTCTGGATCCACCACTCCTTCACACCCTTGAACCACTGCAACACCGCCATATCTGAAAGGAAGAAGAAGAAGGAGAAGGAGAAAGTGTCAATCAGGGTTTCTTTTCACTTGCAAGCATCTTTTAAGGAGCACTGCTATTCATCTACCATCTTTTAAGGAGTGTTACCAGTTCAGGACTTGCCAAGGACTATTTAAACGTCCTGCATAGGCATGCACATGGGGTGCGCTGGGGCGCACCCTAATTTCCTGGGTCCAATTCTGCTTTCCTGTGCCCACCCCCACTGCTCACCTCATCGTTGCCCAGGCCCGGCCCAAGGCGGGTTGCTGCCTGATGCATGTCACTTCCGCCACCGCTATCACCACCCTGCCCGCACCCTGCACCTACTCGCTGCACCATCACCACCCGCCCGGCTGGCCAGATGCCGTTTTTCTCCTTCGCTCACGTGCGCGTGCCCAGGCATTTAGCAGTGTCAGTTGAGCTTTTTTAACTGACCCCTGGATAGTTCTAAATGAGATGTTGTTTGTTTTTAGGCTTTTATGGTTTTGTATACTGTATGTTGGTTTTTAAATGTTCGATGTTTTTAATTGTTGTAAACTGCCCAGAGAGCTTCAGTTATGGGGCGGTATATAAATGTAAATACTACTACTGCTGCTAATAATAATAATAATAATAATAATAATTTCCAATGACAATAGGAATCTCTGCCTGCCTGCAGAGGCTGCAGTATCACCTTTCACGTCTCCCTGGACCTGCCCACCCGCGGGGACAGAGCTGCCGCTCTTGCATTTAGTACGATACTTTCAGAGAGCCTAACAACTCCCATGGCAACGGGGGGGGGGGCTTTTGCCTACCTGTGACAACAGGTCATTCCACTTCTGCGACACTCGCATCTCATGCAATGAGCTGAGTTCCAGGCAGAGCCGAACGGATGCTGGATTCCATCAGTTCTATCGACACACCCATCTGGCTTCACCAGTTTGCCTAGGAAGAACAAACCCTCTCTGTTTTATCTGCAGGCATGGCAAAACCTGTACATTTCTGTGAAAACCAACTCTCCAACTCTGGAAATGAATGATTGATCTGGGTAAAAACTCTGCAAAATCATTCCAGTTGCTCTATATTAAGGGATATATATATATATATATATATATTAGGGATGTGCACTGGATCGGACCCGATCCACGATCCGAGTCCGGTCCAGTGGGAAATCGGATAAATTATCCGATTTCCGATCCCGCAGCTGGATCGGCCGATCCAATCCGAACCGGTCCGAAAAGGCTCCGAACCGGTTCGGCGGATCGGCGGATCGGCGGATCGGCAGGCGCCCACTGGCGCCCACCGCCGCTTCCATTGGCGGGCGCCAGCGGGCGCCCGCCGATGAAAGTGGACAGCGGGGGGGGGGGAGGAGGGGGGCGCTTACCTTCTCGGCCCGTCCGCTCCCGTCCGGCACTAGCAGCTACTACCAGCGGGCTCAGCGGCCTGCTCCAGGGTGGCGCGCCGGGTGATGTCATCACCCGGCGCGCTACTCTAGAGCAGGCCGTGGAGCCCGCTGGTAGTAGCCGCCGGCGCCGGACGGGAGCGGACGGGCCGAGAAGGTAAGCAGGGGGTGCGTGGAGGGGAGGAGGGGGCGCGCGGAGGGGGGAGGGGGGCCCTTACCTTCCCGGCCCGGCCGCTCCCGTCCGGCGCCGGCGACTACTACTACCAGCAGGCTCCGCGGCCTGCTCTAGGGTGGCGCGCCGGGTGATGTCATCACCCGGCGCGCTACTCTAGAGCAGGCCGCGGAGCCCGCTGGTAGTAGCCGCCGGGCCAGGATGGGAGCGGACGGGCCGAGAAGGTAAGCAGGGGGTGCGTGGAGGGGAGGAGGGGGCGCGTGGAGGGGGGGAGGGGGGCCCTTACCTTCCCGGCCCGGCCGCTCCCGTCTGGCGCCGGTGACTACTACTACCAGCAGGCTCCGCGGCCTGCTCTAGGGTGGCGCGCCGGGTGATGTCATCACCCGGCGCGCTACTCTAGAGCAGGCCGCAGAGCCCGCTGGTAGTAGCCGCCGGCCCCGGACGGGAGCGGACGGGCCGAGAAGGTAAGCAGGGGGTGCATGGAGGGGAGGAGGGGGCGCGCGGAGGGGGGAGGGGGGCCCTTACCTTCCCGGCCCGTTCGCTCCCGTCCGGGGCCGGCGGCTACTACCAGCAGGCTCCGCGGCCTACTCCAGGGTGGCGCGCCGGGTGATGTCATCACCCGGCGCGCTACTCGAGAGTAGGCCGCGGAGCCCACTGGTAGTAGCCGCCGGCGCCGGACGAGAGCGGACGGGCCGAGAAGGTAAGCAGTGGCGGGGAAGGGGGCTTACCCCCCCCGGAGCTGTCCGCTTCTATCCGCTGGCGCCCGCGGGCGCCAGCGGATGGAAGCGGACGGCCCCAGGGGGAGTAGGGAGCGCGGGGCAGGGGGCTTACCTGCCGGGGCCGTCCACAGCGGACGGCCCCGGGGGGGGGAGGGAGTTAGGCCCCCCCTCACCCACCCGCCGCCATTTTTTCCTCATAGACTTGCATTGCAATGCAAGTCTATGGGGGAAAAAATGGCGGCCGATCCAAAAATTTACGATTTTTGGGTCGGGATCGGACTCGATCCGGTCCGGGGGGCCTCCAATTTTGTCCGAACCGGTCCGTGACAAAATTGGAGGTCCCGATCCGGGTCCCGATCCGATCCGGGGGGTCCGTGCACACCCCTAATATATATATATACCGTATTTCTTCGATTCTAAGATGCCATCGATTTTAAGACGCACCTTAATTTCAGTACCACCAATAGAAAAAAAAGCTTTGATTCTAAGAATAAAATAAAATAAAACGCAAAACTATATCTAAAATTCGAAAACTGTGATTCTAAGATGTCATCGATTCTAAGATGCATCCCGTTTTTAGAGACGTTTACATGGGGGGGGAAGTGCATCTTAGAATCGAAGAAATACGGTGTGTGTGTATATATATATATATATATATATATATATATGCATGCGTATCTGATTCAGCTCCTATGCTTTTGATGGCAGCCTGAACAGCAAAACTTTAGCAGCTAAAGCTTTTCCGAGCATTGGGAGAAGGGAAAAGGAAGGTTTCGCCAGAATCATTTCTGTGTGCCTGGTTTGCAGGTGACACCACCAGAGTAAGGTAAGTTAGAAAAGGTGACAAACCCAGGCATGGGCCTCCTCAGTGTTGGCTCCGGTTTCCTGAAGGCCCATGGTGAAGACACCCTCCACGGGCCCTCTGTCTCAGGGAGCCTACATTCTGACCGGCTGCTCTTGCTCTTCATTGTCTTTCTCATCATTGCCACTGCTCGCTAGCTTGGCAGGCAGAGCGCCAGGGTGCAAGGAGGCCGTGGCGTCTCCTCCTCCATCTCCTCCTCCTCCTCCTCCTCCTCCTCCTCACCACCATTGTTGTTAGGGAAAGAGGGAGAGGCAGGCGAACATGGAGGGTGCCATGGGGAAGAGGAGGAGCAATTCTAGGGGGCTTGTTAATGGGCCCTCACCATGCCTACCTTTGGCGCCAGCCCTGGTCCTCATTAAACAATGGCGGCACCCACATAATCCCTCACCTAAGGCCATTTCTACACCACACAGGCATAGAGGGAGGGAGGAGCAGCGATCCTAGAAGTACCTGCTTCTGGGATCGTCACTCTAAGCCACATAGGAGGAGCGACGTCTTGGGAGGCGTGAATTCCTGCCATATATATTTTTTACAGCAGGCCCGAAGAGCACACTTGTGCACCACCGGAAAATGTAGGTCTTTTTTTTTAATGGCTGATATTGGGGGGGGGCTCCCCCCGCCATCCTGGAGATGGCGGAGTTGCTCCCCACTCTCCCTTGATTGGCACAGAGCCATGCAGCATGGCTCCGTGCCCATTGCTGCTGCCGCGCTTACTCGTGAGTAAGCATGGTAGCAGCCGGGATGGGTGGCCGCATCTCCTATGGTCTCGGGAAGTTTCCGGGACTGGGGGAAGATCAGGATTTTCCAGGGAGCCCTTATCCCTGGGAAATCCTGTGCCCGTCCCTCCCTGCCCCCCGGAGTCCCTGTGCATCATTTGCACGCACAGGGACCATCCAAGGACAATCCCGGGTAAACAGGCTGGTGTAGAAACGGCCTGAGTCAGCAGGTCCATTCCTGTAGCCAATTGCAAACTTTCAATTGAGCAAATTTGTTGACTAAAAAACGTACATCTTAGGAAAAAGTGCAGACAAAATGGATATATTAGTGGGAAACCCGCACAAACTCTGCACAGAATAAAAAAAAGTGTGCACAAAATTATTAGGAGAAATGTGCACCCCTCAATGTCCCCATTTTCATGCAGGCTTTTAAAGATCAATTTCACAAGCTGCAGCAGAAACGGGTAGGAAGCAATGTAACCATGGAAATCTGGAAAACTGTTCAGCTCCTTGGAAGCTTAACCACAAATTTTTCTAAATGCTTCCCAGTGAGAACTTTTCCCAACACCAACACCTCCTTATAGGCCCCTTCCAACCCTACTGTTCTATGATTCTATGATCCTCCTACACTATACAGTCACAAGGAATCCATATCCTTCAACATTTTGCAGAGGGAAATTGACACATGCCTGTAACCCCCTGTGGACGATCTAGGTTCAAAGAGAGGCACAGGGACACTCAGAACTACATAAAATATACTTACCATTGGCTACCACCATCTAGTGATTCTCCGTCCGCTAGAATGCCTCTTATAAATGAATAAAAAAAGATCTTGCTGATTATGGGGAGTCCAAAATGCTTATAAGGGAACCCCCTTGTTTTAGGAGTAGCTCACCCAGTAATCCTGGTAAGCCTTGTGAGTGAGTGAAATAGGTAAGTTTCCTGTTCTGGATGGGGTTGCACTCCCTCTGTAGGATCAGGTGTGCAGTCTTGGAGTACCACTGGATCCATCTTTGTCACTAGAGTGGCCTCTCAAAGTACCTTTTACCAGCTTCAGCTGCAACACCAGATGTGGCCGTTCTTGGACCAAGATGGATTGGTCACCCTGGTCCAAGCAGTGGTAACCTTGAAGTTGTATGATTGCAGTGCCCTTTATGTGGGGCTGCCCTTAAAGCTGGGCTGGAAGCTGCAGTTTCAGCAGGGTGCTTTGGCTAGGTTGCTGAACAGGGTGGCCAAGAGGCAGCGTTATTATATCTGTCCGGAAGGAACTGCACTGGCTGCCTATTTGCAACCTGGCCAGATTAGGGTGACCATCTGAAAAGGAGGACAGGGCTCATGTAACTTTAACAGTTGTAGAGAAAAGGGAATTTCAGCCAGTGTCATTTGTATGCAATTAGTTCCTGGTGAATCCCCTCTTCATCACAACTGTTAAAGTTGCAGGGGCCCTGCCTTCTTTTGTATATGGTCACTCTAGTATAGTGCCTGCAACTTTAACTGTTGTGATGAAGAGGGAATATCACCAGAGACTGTTAAAGTTACATGAGCCCTGACCGGGATTTGATCTGGTCACCCTAGACCAGATGTACATTTTTTGTGGCTAGTATATATGAGCAACATTACCGCCCTCTATATACTAATGCAAGTGATGTGGAATCTATATGGGCTTATTGTGAGGGAAGACATGCCTCTCAAACAATTTAATTTAATTAGGGGGTGCTTCTAGATACAGGACTCTTAGTCCTACCAATTAGAAGGCATTGGGTAGCTATTCCATCTTTTTCTTCTTCATGCAGGGCAATGGGATAATACAAGGTGTACTTAGCCAACGGGATAAAAAGGGAAAGGAAGCGGCAGCATGGATCCATTCAGAATGCCAATGTGCCACAATCACCTTTCCTAGCATTTTCTGAGCACCAAGTAATCATTTGCCAAGATGAATCGGCTGTTTGACAACATTACCATTTTTAAACTCTACTTCAAGTGTGTCACGAAAGCAGGCTCCATGGCAGAAGGCCAACGTGAAACAGAGGACAGCCGAGCCAAAGAGAGTTCTCTGAAAAAGAAGCACGAGAAATTAAAAACAATCAGACAGGGAGGCCTTATCATTTGTTTGTTCTTTAAAAGTATTTATAAGGTCACATTCCATTTTTCAGAAAGTGCTCAGGGTCTTAAGGTTCTGTGAAAAATGTCTTCAATATTAAGCTTACGACTTTGTGATTGTGTGCAATTTCATGTGGCAGGTTGGTTTTTTTTTATTTTAATGCAAAATGCACCAAATTACTGCAGAAAAATCAGCCTGTTTACATATCTATATTAAAAGTCAACCCAGTTGGGATAATCAGCCAGGCTAAGATAATGAGAGTACAGACACAGCTAAATGATGTATCACATTAAAGTATCTCCTGCTTAGATTTGCCAAAAATATTACATTTGATTCCCTCCACACACCCCAAAATGAGACAAATTGAACAAAAAAAAAGAAAAAGAAAAAGCGAAATTCCAGAGGTAAACACAGACTACATTATTTGAGAGCCCTATGAGTACTGGCTGTAAGAGTTGGTTAAAATGAGTCCCAAGTAGCCATTGTGAATGTGTCAGTGGTCAGCCATAGAATTAAGCTGTTTTTGTGTCTGATAAACAGTGTCACACAAATGGTGCAAGCAACATGGATGTGTGTGTATAAGAGATGGTGAGGTGTGAATGAGTTGTGTGAATGGGTATGTATGAGAAGATGGACTGGAAACAGGCAAGATATTACAGTAAAAAAACCCTATGAGTTTCTCTACATGAGTGATTTATTGCATGCTTATGACTGGACACTCACGGAAATTTGTGGGTCCTTTACATGACACCATCAACCTCCGGGATGTCTCCTGCACTTTCCCCTGGTAAATTTGCTTTTTTTTTTTTTAATGGTTATAATGCAGTATTTAAACAATCAGGGGATGTCCCCAGCATGTAAAGCTGGTGTAGCACTATAATTAGACCACTAGATGGTGCTTTTTCATTGAACAGAACAGCATTGTAGAGAGGGGAAGTTATCAATTCCAAATGATGTGGATACTGTCTAAAGGAGCCAGTTGTAAACACGGAAAGACTCCAGAAGAAAAAACCCTGATGAGGGTTTTTCCCTTAATGTTTTCCCCTTAATTCATGTAATTAAGGGTTTTTCCCTTAATGTATGACCTTGGTTCTGCCAGGCAGCATGAAGGTGATTGTAATAAACAGCCAGAATCCACACAGTGTGATCTATAAGTGAAAATACCTATCCAAATGCTGCACCAGGAAAACCTGAAATCTACACTCAGAAAGAAGATATTCTGGATAACTAGATCTGTGAATCATTTACTTCACTTTATCCCATGACTGACTTCCTAAGAATGCTGGCCAAATCATGAAGTGTCTCCTGACACAGGAAGGAAAGATGGCTGTGGCAAAGTCAGATCAGGAGTCAATTGGGTTGGTAACATTTGAATAGGGTGACTATATTTGGGAAACCAAAAAAAAGGACACCCTGTGGGAGGGCAGGAAAGCGGCTTTCCAGCGCCTCTGGAAAGCACGTCATTCCCCCACCACCACCACCACCTTAAAGGCCTCAATTGGAGTGGAGGAGGGGAAAGCATGTCATTCCCACCCCCCACTGCTCCAATCATGGACTTTTCTATAATGTCCGGGAATGTCACGGTTTCCCCTTTAAGGCCCTGATTGGAGCAGTGGGAGGGAAGTGGCACGCCTCCAGAAAGCATGGCATTCCCTCCCACCATGCTAATGGAAGCCTTAAAGGGGAAAGTGCTTCTTTCCAGGACATTATAGAAAATTACAGAAAATCTCCCCGGACACCCAGGATAGAACAAAAAACAGGACAAATCCGGGGAAATCCTGACAGCTGGTCAACCTACGAAGTACCTTTTCCTGCTGCTGACAGTTGCAAGACACACATCTGTCTCACCACTGCCTGCCTTTCCAACATTTTTATTCAATCCAGAGTAAACAAACTTTTGGCCAAAGAGGAGAACAAAAAACTCTCATTCTGCTTACCATCCTGGCTTCTTGGTGTGCAGACAGCAAACGCTTCTTGAGGAGAAATAACACCTAGAGCAAGGAGGAGTGTCCCTTGCTAATGCCTATAAGGAATTCTTTCCCCAAATTTATAGAAACGTTGTGGGGCGGGGAGAATAAGAATGCCTTCCTGTTCAGGGTGGATGAATTTGCCCTTTGCGTACACACCCACACACAAACTCACTGCTGGGAAAAGAATATTTGTTTCTGATTCAGTTGCTATTTGTTTAGCCCAGAGATACCTGTGGTGAATGGGTGACTCTTATTTACCTTCACAAATACTGGTGTTGAGCACACAAGAATTGTAAATGATCAGGGGCATGATGTTGGGCTGGTCTTTTCAGGAGGCAAGAGGCCCGATGGGCTACGTGCAACAAAACATGGTCATAAGTCAGCATGTGCCCCGGTTTGGCAAAGTGAGTAGCAAGAAATGAAAGAATGATGAAAAGGTGATGGACACCAGCCATGTTTATGGCATTTGGGATCAGGGCCAGATCTACACCAAGCAGGATATAACACTTTGAAAGTGTTGGAAAATGGTGTATGGAATGTCTCCTGAGCCCCAACAGTTGTCAATACCAAACTGTTATATAGGCTGACCATATGAAAAGGAGGACAGGGCTCATGTAACTTTAACAGTTGTAGAGAAAAGGGAGTTTCAGCCAGTGTCATTTGTATGCAGTTAGTTCCTGGTGAAATGCCCTCTTCATCACAACAGTTAAAGGTGCAGGCACTATACTAGAGTGACCATATACAAAAGAAGGCAGGGCCCCTGCACCTTTAATTGTTGTGATGAAGAGGGGATTTCACCAGGAACTAATTGCATACAAATGACACTGGCTGAAATTCCCTTTTCTCTACAACTGTTAAAGTTACAGGAGCCCTGTCCTCCTTTTCATATGGTCAGCCTAGTGGGAGGTAGATCCTGACTCACAGTGAATGGCTTAGCTATCCTTGCTACAGGATGGGGAAGTGCCTAAAATTTAAGCATTCAACTTGTATAATAAAGGAGGCAGAATCAGTCTCAGGCAATGATACCAGATCTATATTAACTGGGGAATTAATATTTCTGTAGCTCCAGGTATTTCACTAGTAAGAGACACAACATGTCATTTCACCCATCAGTGAAATTCCATCATTTCTGAGTCGAGGCGTGGTAAAATGTTAACAAACGCATCATATCCGAAGGACAATAGGAAGAACTTGAAGCACAGTGAGATGCCTCCGTGATCTTGACAGGGTGCAGCGGAATTGAATGGACCTGCAAAAAGGACTTGTCCAAATTGGAGTGTTTGTTGATGAGTCTTTCTGAAAGTGACAAGAAGATCTCCAACGTCTGCAACATAATCCCCAGTATATATTATGGGCTGTCTGAGTTATACGTTGAGTTACTAAGAAATGCCCTGGTTGCTGGCACTACTTCTACACAAAGTAGAGGGCTCTTGGAGGACTCTTTTAGAATCTCACTGGTTCTGACTGAAACCACAGCCTCCCGTGACTAGCAAACTTGCCTAAATAATGCTCTATGAATTTGTCCTCCAAACAGAATTCTGTTCAGACCAGACTAGAAATGTGAAAGGTTCTTTGAAATAAAGTATTTTAAGCATTCTGAGAACCTGTTTCTCCCCGTTTTTCTGTTCTGACTTGGATGCTCTCCTCTTGGTTTTTTTGGGTTCTTTGAGTGCCGTGTGCATGCGTGTGTTTTGCTTTAACATACTAACAGTAATTAAAAGTTATAAATAGTGAGGTGGGCCTTCAGATTTAAATTGAGAACAAATTAGAATAGTTTATCTACCAGAAGTCCGGGAAACACTACATTAAGTTCTTCTTTAGAAAATATTTCTCTGAGAGCTTATCCCTACACAAGCTAATATTGTAAACAATTTTTTTAAAAAAAAAAGTCTCCATAATTTATTTCACTGCAAAGACTTTTTCAGATCATGCTCCATTCCAGAAGGACCGAATTAAATCCCTTGGCAACTAGGAGCATCTTTCAGGATTTTAAAACTGTGCTGCTAATTAGCGGAGCAAAATGAGGCTGCGTCTCCGAAATAAGAATTAACATTAACTGAATACAGGGGAAATCAAGGCTGGAAGTGCAGCTGAATGTTCTTCCAAATAATAATAGTAATAATAAAAAATTAAATTCTACTTCCTTGTAATTTCTTTCTTGCAATTTATCGTAAAATAAAGAATTTAAAAAACAAATCCATGTCCTCTGAATTAGGCCATGATCCTATACTCAAGATATACCAGCTGAGGGGCGATAGAATATGTCAGAGGTCTCACTTCGCTGACCTCAGCAACTGGGGTATGCTGGTGAAACTGTATGGGTATCTCTTCCAACCGCTGTCAATGGGATATGAAACCCCTCTTGCCCATTTCCCTCTTCATTCATTGTGGATACAGTATGAGCCTTGCTAGGGTGACCACACGGAAAGGAGGACAGGGCTCCTGTATCTTTAACAGTTGTATTGAAAAGAGCATTTCAGCAGGTGTCATTTGCATGCATGCAGCACCTGGTTGAAATCCCCTCTTCATTGCAACAGTTAAAACTGCAGGAGCCCTGCCCTCTTTTGCATCTGGTCACTCTAGTATAGCTCCTGCAGCTTTTAGTGTTGTGATGAAGAGGGAATTTTATCAGGTGCTGGATGCCTACAAATGTCACCTGCTGAAATTCCCTTTCCTATACAGCTGTTAAAGGTACAGGAGCCCTGTCCTCCTTTGCATATGGTTACCCTACCCAACGGTTGTCACATATAAAATGTTTTAAAGCAGTAGTATAGATCCTACCTAAGACACACACACACACACACACAAAACCTGTTCAGGCAAATAAGAAATTTGTTTCTGACTAAGCAGTTGTTTATTTCACGCAATGATATCCATAGTTCTTGGCAGATCCTTATCGCCCTCAGTGATGTTTACTGATAAGGGTGGGCCAAAACCCAAACAGGATTTCCTCATAAATTAGCAGGATGGGCAGTGACCCACATAATGGCAACAATCACAATACTTTAAATATTAAATCTGTGTAATAAAGAAGAATGTGTCCATTCTGGGTGGCAGTACCAGGAAGACCAATTATTCGTTGACTGACAAGTTAACATTTCTATAGCTTCAAATTCTTCCACAGATGTTTCACTGGTGACACATAATATTATTTCACCCATCTGTGAAATTTAATAGTTTCTGGGTTGAGATGTGGCTAAACTTTTAACATGCACATGATGTTAACAAAAGGGGGCCTGAAACCCACTAAGATCACTGCTTATCCTTGAATCGTTGTTGTTGTTGTTGTTTTTTTAATGACTAGATAGGAGGGATGGCTTTGAAAAAAATATTAAATTATTTGACTGATTGAGACATTTGTATCCTGTTCTGTTATCACTCGCAGGATGGCTTACAAAAATATTTAAAACAAACCCCAAAAGGTATATATTTTAAACAAACCCCACATGAATCTGCCCATATATCAAGGTCATCGGTTGAGGAAAACGGAGAAAGGACTCAAGCTAATGATCTCGCTACATGGGCAGGTTCATGTGGAGTAGGAAGTACTTTAGAAAATATAAAATGAGAAATGTCATTGGGAGAAACAATGACCAGCTTCTTTGGTCATATGTATTAAAGCAAGAGTGGGCAGCTTATGGCCTTGCAGATCTTTGGCCTAAAATTCCCATTAGCCCTAGCTAATACTGAAGGATGGTGGGAGTTGTAAACCAAAGCATCTGGAAGGTTACAGGTTGCCCACCCCTGTAAGTAGGGTGACCCTGTGGAAAGGAGGACAGGACTCCTGTATCTTTAACAGTTGTTTTGAAAAGGGACTTCCAGCAAGTGTCATTTGTATGCATGCAGCACCTGGTGCAATTCCCTCTTCATTACAACAGTTAAAGCTGCAGAAGCTATACTAGAGTAACCAGATACAAAAGAGGGCAGGGCTCCTGCAGCTTTAACTGTTGTGCTGAAGAGGGAATTTCAACCAGGTGCTACATGCATACAAATGACACCTGCTGAAATTCCCTTTTCAATACAACTGTTAAAGATACAGGAGCCCTGACCTGGATTTTATCTGGTCACCTTACCTTTGACGGACTGCTGTATATATGTAATCTTATATTACACATACAATAACATATACCGTCATCCATGTATATGGCACTTTCCAAAGAATGAGCGCGCAGGTCCCTGCCCTGTGAGGCTTACAATACATGAGGCCACTAGAGGGTAGGGTGACCTTGTGAGAAGGAGGACGGGGCTCCTGTATCTTTAACAGTTGCATAGAAAGAGGAATTTCAGCAGGTGTCATTTGTATGCATGCAGCACCTGGTGAAATTCCCTCTTCATCACAACAGTTAAAGCTGCAGGAGCTATACTAGAGTGACCAGATACAAAAGAGGGCAGGGCTCCTGCAGCTTTAACTGTTGTGCTGAAGAGGGAATTTCAACCAGGTGCTGCATGCATACAAATGACACCTGCTGAAATTCCCTTTTCAATACAACTGTTAAAGATACAGGAGCCCTATCCTTTCCATATGGTCCCCTACCTGTAAGGTGGACTAAATGTGATTCCAAAGGAGGCCTTTATTACGTCATCATCTTGTCTCATTCCCAGACTTTAGTGGTGGGGGTTGATTAGCCCTCCACATCATGCACTTGCAAACCTCCCATATTTCCCCACTGCTTCGTCCATCTTATTTTCTTACTGCATAAAATCCATTCAGGAGAAAACGATGGAATGGATGCACAATGGCTCAGTTTGGACAACACATTAGTCAATGGTGGTTTAAGTTGTCAACCGTGAGTTGAGCAGTCAACAGTTGTCTGTTGGGCAAAAGCCACCCCATGGTTGACTATTTTGCCAAAATATCCAACTGAGAAACACAACCCGCTACAGAGTTGAGTAGTCTCACAACCGTTGGTTAGCATGTTGTCCAAACTAAGCCAGTGACTTCTGATTGGTAGCATGAGGAACACCCCACTTGGGAGCACCCGGGGCATCTTTTTAAGCTTGTTCTTCTGCTAAACATGAAATAACGGGTCTTGTGATTGAGCCCTGCTATTTCCTTCAATTCCTCCTGCAAATCAGCTCCACTATGTCATTCTTCATGTCGCAGTGAGCCACTCATTCACGTCAATGAATAGACGGGCTCCAAATGTCCTTTTTGTTTCTTTGATTTTAGATAACAGTGCGGCAAAAAAGAAAATAAATAAACATGAAAGGAGATAAAATCAGGGCATTTTCTAGAACATCTCCAGCTTGGAGTCCAAGACAAACAGGGGGTTGCTTCAACTGCAATTGAGTCATTTTGTTGCACAAACTAGCAACAATGAAGACACTGAAAAGTAACTTAATTATGTAACCAAATTCACAGGAGCTGCTCCACCACCCTGCACTTCCCCCTCACATTCATGTTCAACATTGGGCCACTCGGAATTGGAGGAAATGTTCTACCTCTGGCCTCTCACAAACAGGACAGCACCATCTTGTCTTTGTAACGACAACTTGTGCTCAGCCTTCCGGTATTTTCTTGACATCAGGGAGTATTGTTCCCGATCAGCCCCTCTGGTAGCCTGAAAGAATGCATCCTTGGCCATTTTTATGTGTTACGGGGATAGTGTTACCTCTTCTCTTTCACTGATGCTCTTAATGCTACAACAAAAGTATAGTTCAAATACATTGCAAGAAGGAGCCGCTAAGCAAACTGCAAGCCTTCCAACCATGGTTTGTTGATCATGGCATGCAAACTGGGACTCCTGGCTTGTATCTCCCCAGACAAGCAAGAGTCATAAGCCGTGGTTTGTTCTTGGCTGATGACTAGTGGGTTGATTAAAACTGTAATTTAAGACATCCGCAGAGCACCGGCTTGGGGGCAGCTGAATTAAATCAAAGCTGAGCAGCCTGTTGCTTGCTGTTTGTTTGCTCCGATGATGTTGCTTCTATTTTGAGATTCAAGATGCGTTTTGAAAAAAATCAGCTTGCCAGTGAGCTATTGAGAGGTCAGGGTACAGAAGGCTCAGGCTCATTGTGTCCTCCAGTGTCCTTTTGATTAGCAATTTCATTTTGCATCTGTGTCGCCCGCCAGTACAGGTGTAGGTAAGGATATGCAAATGACCACCTGTGTGCTGGAAAAAGCCTTCCTCTAGTGGAAAAGAAGGAAACAGTGATATAAATCCTTAACAGCTGGAGGAAGATACTGCCGCTGCACAGACCTAGGCAGCTTTAAAATGGTTTATAACCGTAGTGACAACTATTGGGGCCCAGGACACACTCCATAGACAGTTTTCAAACCATTTTCAAAGTGTCGTATCCTGCTTGGTGTGGATCTGGCACCAGGCTAGGGAAAGATAAAGATTGTGGGAGGAGGGGGGAGATGAGCGGATTTACGTGCTAATTCAAGCCAGGTAGGCAGAAGGAAGGGCAGGCATTTGGATGCTGCTCCATTGGGGCAGGGGGAGAGAAACCCTACTTTGGAATGTTTCCATTGGCCAGCGACCATAAGGGTGACCATATGGAAAGGAGGACAGGGCTCCTGTATCTTTAACAGTTGTATAGAGAAGGGAATTTCAGCAGGTGTCATTTGTAGGCATGCAGCACCTGGTGAAATTCCCTCTTTATCACAATATTTAAAGCTGCAGGAGCCCTGCCCTCTTGACCAGATACAAAAGAGGGCAGGGCTCCTACAGCGTATGTGAATGGACCCTAAAGTTAAAAACTCCAAACCCCAGTGGCTTAAACTCAGATCTCGAAGTTTTGCCGCTCCTGTGACTCAGTAATTACCTGCAGTGACTCCCACATAACCAGAATAACGATAGCAATAATGACATTTTGTGAGACCTTATACTTATCATTTCCACATAGAAATACCTGGCAAAGCAACAAAAATGACCAAAAATGATTTAACTATGAGAAAAGATTATTTAGAATAATAAAAAGAGGGCCCTGGAATGATTGCATTTCTTCAGTCGCCAGTGGATGTCATAGGAGACGATCATCCTGCTAAGAGTTTTCTGCAGACATCTCTTACCAAGTAAGAACCAATATATAGAACTTCTGTTAAAAGTGTGTTACATCATAACATGTTTTTATATGATTTATAGAAATTTTAATGTATAATGTGGACAGGCCCAAGAGCCTTCATATTGTATTCATTAAACATTTTTTTTAAGAAACTTATATATGGGCACAGGCCTTTCGAGGCAATATGCCTAACTAACCCCCTAAACTGATATGTGTTATCCCCATAAACATAATGTCCTATCTTCTTGATGTTACAGCCCCCTGAAGAAGGCCTTTAAAAAAACAACATAGGCCAAAACGCGTTGGGCGTGAACAACAAAGTCTCTTAGCATTCTGAGAACCTGCTTCTCTTCCCTTTTGTTACCCTGAGTTGGATGCTCTCGTCCTTTTGGGTCCTCAAGGATCCAAACAACTACAGTAAGTGAAGGCTGGTGGCTCTGAGGCCAGGGGGGCGGTGAATCCACTCCGAGTTTCAGACAGAACCAGTCAGAACTCCAAAGGAGATATCCAAGGTTGGAGAGCTCCTTTAGAGTTCTGACTGGTTCTGACTGAAACCCGGAGCGGATTCACTGCCTCACCGACCATTTCGCAGCTTGGATTCCTCCTCTAGGGCTCTGACTGGTATCCAGAGAGAATTCACCACCCCGCTGATATTGGAGCCGCCTGCCTCCACTGGAAAGGGTCCCTATTAGCAGATCTGCTTGCATCATTTCCTCCTGAGCTTGCCAAAGAAGAAGAGTGAAAGCTGTTCCTGCAGTGAAGCGAAGGCGGCAGACTTCCCCGTTAACTGATGTTGAAGCCATGCGCCCTGCTGAAGCGGTGACCACTCTTCCATGCCGTTAACCTTGGCGGACGCACAGATCTTTCTGCCTGTCTGCCTGTATAAGCTAATGTCGGTGGATACTGGGAAACGTAGAGGCTTAAGTTTAGCGAGAGACAAAATCAGATGAAAGATACTTCGGATTTATATTTCTTTCTATAGATGACCTCAGGTGGTGCTTGTATTATTTTCCATCATGTGCATGCCTCTCTCCCCGCTCTTTATTTTCCAGGGGGATGCAGGGGGTTTTACCCCAGGGATTCCCACCCACCCACTTCGGGGTCTTTCATAGCTAGTACCAGAGACCTAGGCGTAGGGAAGGGGAAGAAAATCATTTGCTTTGCATTTTTATTTATTCATTTATTATTTAATCCACTTATACACCTCTAAAAAGACATCTCAAAGCAATTTACAATATACAATGATGCTGAACTTGAATGTGAACTTAGCTAATTTTGCACTTTTGCACCAATACACTAAGACTCCGTTGCCCTTCAAAATTATTAGCACTTTTCCAAATTTCGCGAATCAAGTTCTCCAATAAAAATACATATCAAATCTGTGTCTAAGAGGAAAGCGCACACGAAATTGTGTGTGCTAGTGAAAATAATGTACAAAAATGCATTGTGTTAGAAATGTTCCTGGCATGAATATGTATTTTAGGCAAACGTTCATGTATGAGGAGAAAGAGGTCACAAAAATGGATATGAATTTTCATAAGAACATAAGAAGAGCCATGCTGGATCAGACTGAAGGTCCCTCTAGTCCAGCACTCTGTTCACACAGTGGCCAGCCAGATGTTGGCCAGGGACCAACAAAGCAGGACATAGTGCAACAGCACTCTCCCACCCATGTTCCCCAGCAACTGGTGTACACAGGCTTACTGTCTCGGATCCTGGAGGTAGCACAGAGCCATCAGGGCTAGTAGCCATTGATAGCCTTCTTCTTCAGGAATTTATCCAAGCCCCTTTTAAAGCCATCCATATTGGTGGCCATCACCAAATCTTGTGGTAGTGAATTCCATTGTTTAACTATGCACTGTGTCAAGATGTCCTTCCTTTTATCTGTCCTGAATCTCCCACCAATCAGCTCCATGGGATGACCCCATTGGGTTCTAGTATTATGGGATAGGGAGAAAAATGTCTCCCTCTGCCTATTCTCCACACTGTGCATAATTTTGTACACCTCTATCATGTCTCCCCTCAGCCTCCTTTTTCCCAAGCTAAACAATCTCAGCTGTTGTAACCTCTCATAGGGGAGATGCTCCAGCTCCTTGATCGTTTTCGTTGCCCTATTCTGCCCTTTTTCCAGCTCCATAATATCTTTTTGTAGGGCTGGTGACCAGAACTGTACACAGTACTCTAAGTGTGGTCGCACCGTAGATTTATATAATGGCAATATGATACTGGCAGTTTCTTACAATCTAAGAAGAAAAATCCTCAAAGTTCAGGGCAATCCAAGCCTAAGACTTGAAAAACGAGAAAGTGAGATAAAGCAAAGTTGTCAGATCTGCCCATCTGTACCTACAAGCCTTTGCAAGCCAGGTGATCCTAGCTATACCAGATGAAAATAGAGGTCTCTGTCTGTGTAAATAACTTTTCAGATGGATAGACTGTTATACCTTGAACAGCTGAAGAACACATGAAACAGAAGCTTTTCCTGGCATGGTGGAGGAGCAATGAAAAATGTCTCCATTGATTAAGCCAGATTCTGGCTGGACATCAGGAAAATCTTCCTGACTGTTAGAGCAGTACGACAATGAAACCAATGACCTAGGGAGGTGGTGGGCTCTCCCACACTAGAGGCGTTCAAGGGGCAGTTGCACAGCCATCTGTCAGGGATGCTTTAAGGTGGATTCCTGCACTGAGCAGGGGATTGGACTCGATGACCTTATAGGCCCCTTCCAACTCTACTATTCTATGATTCTATAAGCTTTCCCCATGCTTTTATCTCCATGCTAAGAAAAGCTTCACCTACACAGCTGGCAAATTGAAGCAGTAGAATCCTGAGATGGTAGAGTGGAGTTTACCACTCCAGACTGTAAACAGAGGAGGGGAATACCTCTTTTAATGCTCCATCATCATCATCATCAACATCATCATCATCATCATCATCATCGTCATCATCTCTGTATAAAAAAAATGGCAGATCAGGGAGAACCATTCTTGCCAAGCCTGTTTTCCCATTGTGCTCATTTTCTACTTCCGGGTCATTTTTTAAAGAAACACAGAAGCATTCCAAAAATAAGATTCTCCCCCTGCAATCAGAAGTGGTACTACCCATCTGACTGCATATGCAGACCAGCCTTGATTTAACCTCCATTCCTCCTCTACAAGGAGATGTGAATCTGTTGGGAAGGAAATGCTCAGGATCTTCCCAGAATTCTTTGGTGGGTACATTCAAGGTAGTGGGAATGGCGTGAGTTCGTAGTGTAGTTGGAATTTGAGTGCTCAGTCTTTCCTTTTTGGGCTGCAATTCATTCAATTTTAAAACACACACACCCAATATTATTATTTTTTGCAGCTGCCACACGTCAACTCAGCTTGTGCCATCAGAGGAAAAGCCAGAGTTCCCTGCTAGAGACCTACGAAAAAGAGACTTAAAACAAAACTGCTAGTATCCTAATGTTTTTAGACAAATCTATGGTTCCGTTGAATTTGGAGCACTAGTTGGGGTTGCCCCATCTTTTCGCTTTGGGGACTTCTCAGGGCTGACTCAGCTGCCAAAAATAACTGTTATAAAGAAAGAAAAACCCAAACAGGCTATTGCAGAATCGAAAAAGGTGCAGAATAGGACCGGAGCAACTCTCATATGTGAAAAAGCTGCAGCTACTGGTTTGGGTCTTTTTAGTTTAGGAGAAAAGGACTATGGGGGTGGGGGGTGGGGTGGAATGGGGACGTGATCATGGTTTATAGGATTATCATAGGTGTGCGCACAGGGTGTGCTGGGTGTGCCCAGGCACACCCTAATTTCCAAGGGCACCTCTGCTTTCCTGCCCCCCTCCACTTGAATTGGAGCTTTTAAAAGGACGGGAAAGCATCCGGAAAGGCGCCATTAGCATCTCTGGGGGAACTACGGACTTTCCGGAGGCCCTGGAAAGCATGCTTTCTCCTCCTTCGCTCTAATCAGGGCCTTTAAGGTGCACACCCTAATGAAATGAGCTGTGCATGCCTATGAGGATTATATATAGTGTGGAGAAAATAATTTCCTCTTGTTCATCGTTCTCAACAATTGCTGGCTTGACAGGAAGAGGACCACGGAGCAAGGAGGCCGTGGCATCTGCTCCTTCTCTTCCTCCTCACCCCCCCCCCCCCCGTTCTCTGGGCCAGAGCCAGTGTCAAGGGCAGGCATGCTGGGCATCTGCCAAGGGTCACATCCCAGCTACGGCCCACTAATAAGGAACTCCTGGAGTTGCTACTTCCCATCACTGTTGTAACCTCCTTGCTCACCTTCCTCTTGCTCTGGCCCAGAAAACGGGTGGGGAGGAGGAGGAGGAGGAAGAGGAGGAGGAGGAGGAGATGCCACGGCCTCCTTGCTCTGTGGTCCTCTGCCTATCAAGCAAGCAATTGTTGGGAATGATGAAAAACAGGAGGAGCAAGACCATCCGGTAGCAATGGCGAGCCAGTTTTGGCTGATCCTCTCGCTGCACCACTGCCAGGCGAAGGCGTCACAAAGGGGGCTGCCACCCTTGGCACTGCCACCTGGATGTGGCGTGATCCTCACAATTGTTCCTAATTTGCCCTCTCCCATCCAGCGTGACAAAATGTGAGGAGGGAGGCGATATGTTTTTTGCACCCATACAGTCGATCAATCATAAACTGGCATGTCACTCTGCATCCTATGCCGTCTCAACTTTTTGTTTGGTTTGGGTTTTATGGGTCGTTTGGGCTTGTTTGTTCAACGTAGGCCTCGGTACGAGCTTTGCAGAGCCAGGTGATGACGGAAGCTGTTCTATTACCCATTTAATCTGTTTATTCCGTGAGCAACAGAGTTTGTTTCCTTGTGGGGTATTTCCTTTGTTTTGGCAAGGAATAGTTGTATGTTTGCCAAATGTCTAACAGCCCAAGACACAATAATAATAAAAAAGATTTATTCCGAGTGAGAATTACTCACCCTCCAAGAAGGACTTGGCCCCTTTTTGGGGTGTGACTTTGCAATTTGGCCCTAACCCTCTTGACTGAAAGGAGGCAAATCCAGAGCAGTAACACCTGAACTCTATTACAGAGGCTAGTCCTCTATAGTCCTCCATTTTGAACATGGTCTCTATTTGAAGGGCTGTCCGTTCCAAGGCGAGTGGCAGATGGGCCTTGAAGTTCCCATCCACTCGTAGCAGACTGAGCGGTGGGCACACAGCTCACCTGGTCCACCGTCTTCCACACTATGGTGACATGGTTTGTATTTCTATTTGAATGACAGTCATGATTTCTAAATGTGCATCTCTTTTATATAAATCAGAACAGCTGCACATTTTATGCAAATGTGTGTCCTTGACTGTGGTGATGCAATTCCTCTTTTTTTGGCAATGTGTAAGTGGCCACCCTAGCCCTGCTGGATGGGACCAAAGGTCAGTTTAGCCTACCATCCTGTCACCGGCAGCAGATGATTCTTGGAACCTCACAATCAGGGCAGGAAGGCGACCATATCCCTGTCATGGCTTATGTGCCCCCAAGATTGTGATACTCATTAGTGCACAGCCTGTGAACGTGGAGGTTCCATTAAGCTTTCATGGCTCACCTTCCTCCTCTTCCATCACAGCAAACCCCACAGTCCTTTGCGGAGCCAGGCATTTCTGCTACAATTCTGCATCGGCACTCATCAGGGCAGAGGTGTGGCAGGATTAACTGCCTAGCGCAGGCAAGAGCTAAAGCTGTAAATCATATGAACAGGCCTGGCATCACCAGCCAGCACCTTTGGGCACATGCCGGGACCCCTCTACAGATGCCTACTGTGGCGCACTGCCAGAATCTCCATGCCAAACCTTCAGCTGCTGCAGCAGCCATCTTGTTTGCCCCAGAAATGAGATGCCCCAGAAGACCATCCTCTGACAGCAGTACAGGAAAGGGCCAGAAAACAGCTTGTGATAAACTCCCTCGCAGATGATCTCTCTCAGAGTGTAAGTCCCTGCACTTCTAAGGAGTTCCAAACACTTCCCAGCCTTGGGAGAGCGAGCCCATCATAGAACATGATGTTTTTATTATCTACACATCTCTAGCTCAATTAATCCATCTCTTAGTCTGGTTATCTTCCACAATCCTTGAAGAAACACTGGTTGCCTGGCTGGTCTCATCCACAGGACTTTTTGCCTTTTCTCTCCCCCCCTCCACCACCTGTTCTCCCCCAGGCCATTTCCATCTCATTCTCTGCAGCCAGAGCTCACTGGCCATTTGAGGCATCCTCCTGGAACACTGGAATGGTCTTCAGGCAGATCAACAAGCCCAGCTGTCTCACTCTAGACTGAGTCTTGGCTCTTTGCTAGCTAATGCAGGGATGTAAACAAGAGAGCGGTCAATCAACCAGTCAAATATTGGGGTCAGGCTAATGTAGGAATGGTCAAAAGAGGCGGCAGAGGTCAAAACACAGTGAGGCAGTCGGATATGCTACATAGTCTAGAAGCAGAGTCAAGAAAGAGCATCCATCATAGGACAAGGCACCAGGGTTGCTGTGGGAGTCTTGTTTCCAATAGGCAAACACTGAATGCTTTTAACAGCAGAGCCTGCTGCCCCACCTATGGCTCAGCTGCAGTACATTAGAGCTCTCAGAGGCCTAATAATGATGAGACCCTTTCCTCCCAAATAGACCACTACTGTAGCTTGGCACTTTGTCAGGGTTCCGTGAGTTGGGCCTCCTCTAGCACCATTGCTCCCTGGGAAGTGGGGGTGCTCAGCCTCTGAGGCAGAGCCCCCCTCTCCCTGAATAACTGGGACCTCAGCAGGCTCCTCCATAGATTCAATCCCCTGTTGCAGGCAAGGCCCTGGCAGGAACTGGGCATCATCCTCCGTTGGGGCCTCTAACTCTTCCTCCTCAGAGGAGGGGCCCAATGGAGGTATGGCACCAGCAGAGATGCCACTCCGGCTCCATTTCTCGCAGAGGTGTCAGGTTTCCTTGTCCCTGTCAGTCTCTTTTGCTTCTTCTCTCATGACCCCTCCCCTGAACAGGAAGTCGCCCCCTGACTCTGATCCAGATGAGGAAAGGCCAGCCAGGTCAATTGGACCAGCAGCATTAGAGGAAGAGGTGCTGGGTACAAAACATCACACCTGAGACCTGGGTACCTGGGTACCACACCTGGGTACCAAACATCACCCAGGGGGCCCCAAATTGGAATCTCCAGAGGCAGTAAACCTGCATAGCCCCAAATGCTGGCCTGTCAGCATCAGCGATGGACCTGGAGGAAGTAAGAGAGATGAGGAGGAATACGTGAGCCACTGGCCCAGTGAAGGCTGGTGACTCCAATGACAGTGGGGCAGCGAATCCGCTGCAGGTTTCAGTCAGAACCAGTCAGAACTCTAAAGGAGCACCCCAAAGTGCATTTGCCATCTTAGTGCCCAGATCTTGCCTTTCAGAGCACTTTGCTGCCCCTTTCTGTTTTAATCACCCTAAGTAAGTTGATGCCATCACCCTGAACTCCAGCATTTGTCTGCCCTGCATCTAATGCCAGTGGAGGCTGGTGGTTTTGATGTCAGTGGAGCGATGAATCCGCTCCAGGTTTCAGTCAGAACCAGTCAGAACTCTAAGAGATCTATCCAAGGTGCTCCACACCTGACTGGCTCTGGCTGAAACCCGGAGCGGATTCACTGCCCCACTGACATCGGAGCCACCAGCCTTCACTGATAGCAAGCCACCTACGCTGCCACAGAAACATTTCACCCATCAATTGGGGAGAGAAAATTAAAGCCATGGCCTTTAATGCTCCCTGCCAGTGTGACTGAAGGGCCATTTGCTCCCTCATCATCCTGCCCAGGGGTCTGGAAACAAAGCCCTATGAGGAGAGGCTGAAAGAACTGGGCATGTTTAGCCTGGAGAAGAGAAGATTGTGGGGAGACAAGATAGCACTCTTCAATTACTTGAAAGGTTGTCCCACAGAGGAGGGCCAGGATCTCTTCTCGGTCATCCCAGAGTGCAGGACACGGAATAATGGGCTCAGGTTACAGGGAGCCAGATTCCGGCTGGACATCAGGAAAAACTTCCTGGCTGTTAAAGCAGTATGACAATGGAACCAATGAGCTAGGGAGGTTGTGGGCTCTCCCACACTAGAAACCTTCAAGAGACAGCTGGACTGCCACCAGTCAGGTAGTCTTTAAAGTGGATTCCTGTATTGTGCAGGGGGTTGGACTTGATGGCCTTATAAACCCCTTCCAACTCTACTATTCTATGATTCAATGTCCAGATGCTGCAGAGGCCTTTCTTGGAGTCCCCCCTCTCTCCCCCCATTTTCTCAGGTGATGTGGACAGTGACCTTAGCGAGGGGCTTTTCCCTCATGGCACTCTGTGTTTGGAAAGCCTTTCCCAGGGAGGTTTGCCTGACACCAACTTTGACGTCCTTTTGGCACCAGGAATTGACCGTGTTATATTAACACAGATCTTTGAGCTGTCTTTGAGTTGCTGTCCAGTAGATGTTTTATCTTGCTAGATCTGTTTGTACGTAGTTGTCAGCATCTATTGAGGTTGTGGTGGTGCTGACGTTTTAATTCATTGTTTATACTTGTTTTTCATTTGTCAGCCGCTTTGCTTTTAGGCTTGAAAGGCGGGGAACGACAGACGGATTAAAATAAATACATACACGCGTAGAGGCCAGACACTGAGAAAATGACTACAGGGAAATTCTAAACCAGGAACTTTCTGGCTCCTGTGCATTATGAAATCAATATATCACTGTTTGTTTCCTGCTCATTTGGACAATCATTAATTAGTGTTTTGTGAACATCTGCCAAATATGTCTCCCCACCATCTCTTGTAGTATTTTGGCACTTTATTACCTACATACCTTTGAACACATCTTTGCTGTCATACAGGCTAGAAATGGGCATTTTCTTTCAGTAAAAGCTAATTCTCAGGCGGTCGGATGCTGCACCCAGGATCCCATTAATGTGTTTCATAAAATCAGCCGTGCTCTACAAAGACCCCTGGCCACACCTTCCTTTGCAGCATAATATCCAGCTGGCTTGAGTTCCATACCCTTTCAGCAACATAATCCCCCCCCCCCAGAGAAGAGCTGTCTGTTATGTCTGCCTGCCTCCCCTTTATGATGCTGTGTACACCCAACACATAAGCAATGCAAAACATGAAGGAAGAGCGCAAAGTCTACCTAATGCCTCATGCAGATCCACATAGGAATATCAGAAAGACCCTTTCTGGATCAGACACAGCAGCCAATCAAGCTGGACCTAAACACTTTCCTACTCATTTCCCACGGCAATTGGTATGGAGCAGCAGAGGCTGGCAGCTCCGATTTTGGTGGGGCATCGAATCCATTTGGAGTGTTAGTCAGGACCAGCCAGAACTCTAAAGGAGCCATCCAAGGTGCTTCAGCCTATCCCCCAATTGGATTCAGCATCTTGGATGGCTCCTTTAGAGTTCTGGCTGGTTTTGACTGAAACCCAGAACGGATTTGCAGCCCCACCGGAATCGGGAGCCACCAGCCTCCACTGGTATGTTGAATGGTATTGCCCCGGATACTGGAAGGGGCAATATACAGCCACTATGAATAGCAACCATTCTCCCTGCACCCCATAGACACATTCTGGACTGATACAGCTATGGGCAACCTAGACTCTGCCCTGAGAAAAATCAAATCCTGTATCCTGTATATATTATCAATGCATTACTCTCCCTCAGTTTGCTTTGGGGAGCAGCCAATGGAGGCTGGTGGCTCTGATCTCAGTGGGGCAGTGAATCCACTCCAGGTTTCAGTCAGAACCAGTCGGGAATCTAATGGTATTGCCCCGGATACTGGAAGGGGCAATATACAGCCACTATGAATAGCAACCATTCTCCCTGCACCCCATAGACACATTCTGGACTGATACAGCTATGGGCAACCTAGACTCTGCCCTGAGAAAAATCAAATCCTGTATCCTGTATATATTATCAATGCATTACTCTCCCTCAGTTTGCTTTGGGGAGCAGCCAATGGAGGCTGGTGGCTCTGATCTCAGTGGGGCAGTGAATCCACTCCAGGTTTCAGTCAGAACCAGTCGGGAATCTAAAGGAACTATCCAAGGTGCAGATGATATTCATTTATGCAGAACAATGAAGCCCCGCACCCCTGGGCCATTAGAAACCCTTAGTCAAAGCACACTATCTATGCATTCAGAGGTAACACACACATTAGGGTGACCATATGAAAAGGAGGGCAGGTGTATAGAAAACAGCTGTATAGAAAAAAGAATTTCAGCAGGTGTCATTTGTATGCATGCAGCACCTGGTGAAATTCCCTCTTCATCACAATAGTTAACGCTGCAGGAGCCCTGTCCTCTTGACCAGGTACAAAAGAGGGAAGGACTCCTGTGGCTTTAACTGTTGTGATGAAGAGGGCATTTCACCAGGTGCTGCATGCATACAAATGTCACCTGCTGAAATTCCCTTTTCTATGCAACTGTTAAAGATACAGGAGCCCAGTCCTCCTTTTCATATGGCCACCCTAACACACACCCTATCAGTAGGGCCCATTTGCAGAGATTTCCTTGGGAGTATAACTGCAACCACCTCACCGGCTTCTGAGATTTAGGCAGGCATAGGCTCACACAGGTGGCCCATTACATCTTCGCAGCCATAAAGCGAAGATTTTCCAGGGTCTAGTTGCTGATCTCCACACCACAGGATGCGGCTTTTCTGTGATTCATGGAAATCCTAGCATACACACATAGCCCTGCCTGTAATTTACTGGAGGATTGGAGCCGTGCGGATGACTCTCTTAATACATCACCAGTGATTCCAGAAGTAGGCTCCATGCCTCCAGGAAGAGAACTGAGATCCTTCTTAACTGCAGAAGCCATGGAACAAACCTGGGACTTTTTGCATGCAAACCATGTGCTCTCCCGCTAAGCCATGGCCCCTGCTTGCCCCTTCCTATTCACACAATAGTGAAGAAGTCGTGTCTTTCACTTTACACAATACAACAAAGAATGGCTTTGATTCTGGGGAAAAAAAGATGGCCGCATGGCCTGGAAAACCATCTTTCACCAACACAGTCCCCCTGCACATCAACACACCCGCCATTTTATGTTTCTGTCTTCTCCCAAGCCTGGCTAACTCCGTGATAAGTCACAATCTTATCAATGTCCTCCAAGCCAAGGCCAGGACACTTGGGTCGGATGTTTTTCAAGACGAGAGGGGCCGTGGGCTGTGTGTGCTGTGAGGACGTTGAGTTAGAAGAGGTGGCCTGCGCAAAGACTTTGTTGCACATCCCAAAGCTGGGGGGACCCCGCGATTGCTCAGAGTACGTCTCCTGGTGTTTCAACTCCTGGGAGCAAAGCTGGAATTTAAAAGCTGCCTGGAAGCCCCGCCTGAAGTTCTCGTTGTAGTAGCCATAGATGACCGGGTTGATGCTGCTGTTGGAGAAAGCTAGCCAGTGGGCAAAGGGGAAGAAATAACCGGTCAGCAAGTCCAGATGCTCATCAGCCAAATTGGTATAATCCACCAGCAGCATCAGAGTCCACAAGGGCAACCAGGAGATCATGAAGAGGAGAGCAACCAAGATGAGCATCTTGATGACTTTGATCCTCTTTTTGGAGGTGCCATTGGCCCTGACAACACCAGGTGGGTTTTCAGAGGCAGGCACCGTGGAAGTGCAGAGTTTCATGCAGACCCTTCCGTACATGAAGACAATGAGGGTCAAGGGCACCAGGTAAATGTGGATGAAGAGAATGGTGGTGTAGAGTTTCCTCATGCTGTTGTCTGACCAGGCTTCGTAGCATGTGTAGAGCGGGTAAGTGGTGTTCTTGCTGTCACTGAGCACCATGTAGTGGTCTTCCAGGCGGCCCACGGTGAGCATGATGGCAGAAGGGCACATGATGGCTATGGCTAAGAGCCACACCAGGAGAATGATCACCGTGGCCTTTGGAAGGCTGAGCCTCTCTCGGAAAGGCAGGACAATGCAGTGGAACCTAGGGGAAGAGGGAGAGGAGGAAACAGCAAGGAGTAGAAAAAGCAAACACCCCATAGTAAGGATGGGCAACTTGTGGCCCTCCAGAAGTTTTGGCTTAGCCAGCATAGCCAATGGTAAGGGATGGTCAATTTATGGGCCAAAACACCTGGAGGGTGATGGGTTCCACACACACCCTGACCTACAGCTTGCATCACGCTTGTTCAGGAAGTCGATCTCCAGATGTTTTGGACTTCAGCTTCCAGAATTCCTAACCATTGGCCATTTGGGCAAGGGCTTCTGGAAGATGACGTCTAAATGCATGGACATCTACCTTCTGCCATACTGGAACCTTCCCAAACCTGGTTCCCTCCAGATGTGACAGACTACAACTCCCATGCTGGGTGGGGACAATGAGAGTTGTATTCCAACACATCTAGAAGGAACCAGGTCAGGAAAGGCAGGCCTACAAGATCTCGTCACACATATGTGGTAGTAATGTGTGTGGAAGCGTTGTGCAAATAACTCTTGGTCTCATTGAGGAAATGCGGGGTATAAATGTTTTAAAGAAATAAATAGCTGAAGCTCTCTATATGCAGCTTTTTGGAAGTTTTTGGGGGGTTAGATAGATCTCCTACACATTTTTATTTGAAGATTCCATTTGTCAGTTAAGAAGGGTAGATTTCATTTTCCAGACCTTAGTTTATAAAGCTTATTTGTTAACCCGTCCTAATGAGTAGAAAAACAACTTGTTCTTTTAATACTCCTCCATGGGTTGTTTTGGTTGTAATCATATTATTTGGTACCCCTTTCTGGCATTAGGATCTGGGTATATTAAAAAGAAAGGAATGGCTCCACTAACAATTTCAGCAGCAAGACAACTTGGAATCCATCAGTTGCAGTAGGATCCATATTCTCATGCTAAATTAACTTGGTGGGAGAATACAGTTTTGAAAATAGAGAGATGAGCAGTTGTGGAAGAGTTGGGCTGAGAATGGAATTTATGGCAGGCTGGCCTCCCCCACCCCCAGACATCACCCCTCTCAACTTTGGGTCACTGATTCTTAATCCACCCTTTCCCACTCATCTTCTGGTCACTTGCAAAGCAGCAAGGAAAATATATCAGGGCTCTCTTCAGCTCTGTTCCTTCAAACATCCATGGCTCTCAATCCATGTTTGAGAGCCAGAATTCCTTTCTCTATCAACCCCACTATGAACCCAGAAGACATCCTTTATGTGGTGTTCAAAGGTAGGCATGGTTGGGCACCTGTTGAGGCCCCACATCCAAGGAGGGGCTGTCTGCTTCTCCTCTTCACCACTGAGACCTGCCTCTAACCCTGACCCAGACAATACCGGTGGTGAGAAAGGAAAGTCTCAAATGCCACAGGCTGCTTGCTCACTGACTCTCTGTGTTGCAACTAAGCCTGTTTCCCCTGCACTGGGAGGATTCTCAGGTGATCAATCTGAGTCAGATTCTGCTGCAGAAGAGACGGCGAATGAACTTTTGCTACCCCTTATCTCTGAGGGTGTAAACAACCTACAAGCTGGGAATCAGTGTTCTTCTGAGGGGGAGGGCACTGAAAGCCTAGCTGATCCGAGAATCCACCACAGACTAAAATGGGCGGAGTAAAAGGAAGGGGAGAGAAGGTCGGCCCGGCTAGCTTCTCACCAAAGGCTTCTTCAGGAGCACCCTCCCTGAAGTTAAAGCGAACTGGGAAAAGACTTTCCCTTTTTCTTGAAAGGACAATTGTCTCGCTTACTTTGCATAATTTTGCCTAGAGAAAAGTTCCTAGAACTATACAGTCCCTTCAGGTGGGAGGAGATATTTATTGCCTGAATAAAGCTTTGTAGGTTACATGGCTGACCTCTTTATTGTCTCCCAATAAAGCGAGGGGTGTTGGGAAACACGACACTCTGCCTGTCAAGCAAGCAAGTGGTATCAGGAATGAGAAGGAAGATGAGGAGCAATAGCAGCTGGTGACCATGGCATTGAGAAAGTAATCGCATTGAGGGTGTTTGGCTCAACGGCCCTCAAAAGCATGGAGCCAGCACTGAAGAGACCCTTACCTGTCCATAGCTATAGCCACGAGAGTGAAGACAGAAGCAGAGACAGACATCCCTTGGACAAGACCACTCATGGTACAAATGACCTGGTTGAAGGGCCAGCCTATGGTGTAAAGGCACACAGAATGAGCAAACTCACTCTTCATCATCAATGTAGCATTTTTTTTAATTAGGAAGGCGCTTGGCCACCCCTGCCACATTCGTTATCCCGTGGACTCAGTCACATCACGTCATTCATATCTCCATGTTATGAAAGCCACGTTTACATTTCCAACACCAACTTGGAGCTTGCGAAAGTTGGTCTCTCCCATTTCTGCCATAGAAAAGCTCTCACCTGTGATCAGGTTGTCCATCAGAGTCGTTGGCACACAGAAGATACCCACCAGCAGGTCACTGATGGCCAGGTTGAGGATGAAGAGGTTGGTGACGGTGCGCATGTGCTGGTTCTTCATCACCACCATGCAGACCAAGGAGTTTCCGGCCATGCATGAGAGAAAGACAACCAGGTATACAACGATGAAGATGGAAGCAACAGCCGGAGAGTGCTGGTAGTAAGGGAGGAAGGTGCTGTTGATATCGCTTCCTCCCATCCAAATTTTTGTGTCATTGGCCCAAATTTCCTTCTGGACAACTTCCTTCATGTTCATGCCATGAGCAGCCACACCTACAAAGCAACCCAAAAACAGCAGCTATGAATGTCTTTGTGTTTGTGGGTTCATTACCAATGGAATTGTTTTTTGCTTGAGGAAAACATCTCACCCAATGTCTCAATTTCAAAATGGCACATTTGAATTTCAAAGTGAATATTTTGGGTTTAGCAGAGTTGCTGGACTGGATTTCAGCCATCGGTGACTCTGCCTTGGGACAGGGGCCAAATCTGAATTTCTGGACGAGCTGCAGACACCAAAAAGTAGTTTATAAAACTGACATCGCCACCTTTTGTGCTAGGGCTATTCTCTTCCTTTGCGGTTCTTCTGGTTTCCCTGGTCCTGCATCCCACTCCGCTTCCATTCTGGGAATTTCTGAAATTAACGTTGGTGCCTGTGCCTCTACACTTTGCCACAGACAGCTCTTGGTTCTCCTATTTGCTTGTGTCTTCTTTTCCTTTCATTGTGCCTTCCCTAGCCTGGACCCCTCCAGGCGGCTTGGATTACAATTCCCAATGGCCACAATGGCTTGGGATGATGGGATATGTAGCCCAGTGTATGGAGAATGCCAGGTTGGAAAAGGCTACTTAGAGAAACACCTTATTAGGGGTAAATAAGGAGCTGAAACAGATGCTGGGGAAAGATATGGAGGTAGATGGAAAGGACTCAGTAGCTCCCAGTAGTTTTAGGTTAATCTTACTTGAACACAGCCAACTGCATGCAAAGACAAGAAATTTAGCCTTTAGCAAGACAGCTGTGTTTGTAAACTTTGTATGTGGTTTACCGTCTTCACAATCTACAGAGAACCAGCAGCACAACATAGCTCAGAATCTGTGAAGCATTTACTTCTGTGGACGTGTCAAGGTCTTCCTCTCTTTTGCACTGAAATTCTATATTGACCAAAAACAACATTTCCGGGTCCATACTGGTTTTAGAAAGGCAGACCTCGATGCAACAAAGGAGATGAGGAAGCCACCCAAAATGGCAACCTTATGTTGAGTGGCCCGCCTTTTCCTGTAAGGTAGAAGATGTGATGGCTAGGGGATTCTGGGAATTTTAATTTAGGACATCTGGCTGTGGATGATGGGATGTATAGTACAACACAATGGGAGGATGCCAAATTGGGGAAGGCTGATTTAGAGTATCTGCCATTTCTTTCATCAAATTTAGATTTAGGAACTAGTTCTGCTCCGACTGAGTCACCCCACCCATGCCTGGAAAGCGACTTAACTCTCACTGTTGTTCCAGCCCACCCCCACCCCGGAAGAAAATCATTCACAGCATTGTGTCCACACTTCATGCCTTATGCCTTTTTAGAGGGGAAGTTTGATAATGCCCAAATCCATCAAAGTCTGGAAAATTTGAAGATGTTTCCATTTATTTATTTAGTAGTACGTTTATATACCGCCCAATAGCCAAAGCTCTCTGGGCTGTTCACAAAAATTAAAACCATCAACAAAACCCTATAAAAGCATGATGTAAAAATACAATATAAAAACACAACCAGAGTTTTTTTAAAAAAAATTGCGCAGCAACGCAGATTCAAATGCAACTTTTTATCATGGTCTTCCTTCTATGACCATTGTAGGCATAAATTTCTTGCCGTTCTTCTCTGGTTCCTGTCAAACACACCCCTCTTAGACCAGAAATGCTCTCTCCTTTCTCGCATTGATACTTTTATCAATGCTAGGTAGCAAACTGTCCAGGTAACAACATTTTCCAAGGCAGGAAGGAAAAGGCATGCCAAATCCCAAACGGTATGTGTGTGTGGATATTTGTGGGTTTCTGTTGGATGTGTGTGCGTGCACATAAAGATGTGGTTGTATGGCCATTGTTTTCTTTTTATGTGTATTGTGGTGGTCTCTGGCTCCAGGCAATAAAGTTGACCTCCTCATCCATGTATGTGTGGAGAGGGGTTAGGTTTTCAAGCAAATCCCCCAAATATACACCCCTCCAATCTATAATCTGTTTGAAGTCTTCCAAGCTTTCACATCTGTGACCCCCACACACACACACACACCATATCTTTGCGTCATAAAGAAATGGACTTTTAGATTGCAGTGTGGTGACTTCCTACAGAGGCGAGTTGGGGTGTGTGCTATGGATTTAGGAATGTAGACTGAGAATTTCTGGAGCATTTCTTGCGGGGGTTGGGGAAGGGCGTCTCTACCTGCAAAATTTCAGCTGAAGGCAAATGATAGGCAGCGGCCAAGGACCTGTTGCTTTAAAAATCCATGTCCCCCACCCACATAAAATAAAACCCAGGCGGGCATATGGGGGAGGGTGATTCATAGAGTTTTCCTCCCGGCCAAATTGACTTCTGCAATCAGAGCTTCTCTAAGGAGAAAAGTACTGGGTGGGGGTAGGGAAGGGAAGCGGACAGCAGGGAGGTGAGCCATGGGAAGAAGGGGGGGTTAGTAGCTCCTCCCCACCTCCCTATTACTACCCCATCCCTTGTCCTCACCCCACACTCCATTGAGGGATCAGACAGGGTTTCAATAAAAACATAGTTTGATTGAGCCTTTGTCACTGCAGGATGATGCAGTCAAGCAAAAAGAGACATCAGGGCGGCATTTGAAAGAACTTTTTAACAACCTCTCATTGCGGTCCTGGCAGTCGATCCCCCTGAGTTCAGTGGGGCTTCCTTCCAAGTCAGTTGGCACAGGAGTGCCGGAAATGGTCAAGAAATGTCTCCCTTTCTCACCTCTGAGTGTATTTTCCTTTGGGAGAAGAGTTAAAATCACGTCCTGACCAAATCCTTTCCACCGTTGTATTCCAAGGACTATTTAGGCTGCAATCCATCCAGTACAATACTTATTTGGGAGTAAATTCCATTGAACCCAATGGGCCTTTCTTCTAAGTGGACATGCCGAGGATTGAACTTTAAGAATTCTACTGCATAAGCATTCAGCCTCAAAGTACAGACGGACGTCATATAATAGGAGAGACCAGGGAAACAACACACTGTTCATCACCAAAGCTACAAGTGTTGCAGTTGGGCTTTTAAGAAAACATCTCTCTAATAAATTATATCTATTTTAAAGCTGAATCTTTGATGCACAGTTGATTTCAAATTGGATGTATGCATCGAACTAGGACTCTCTGGAGGTACTTAAAAATTAACTTTTCCCCATCTGTAAAAGCATTTACCTAGGAGTTTCTTCATTCATCCATTCATTCCATTATTGGCAGAATCAGAATCAAGGGTTGTTTAGCATGTGATGTCAGATCACGGAGGCATCTTTCCCAAAAATACAACTCAGGAAAATCCAGCATGCACAACATATTTACCCAGTTTGTTCAGCAAACATACACCTTGCTCCTTTGTCTTACCTGTGAAACTCAGGCCATCCCATACATAATTTCTTCCCCTACTCAGGTTTGACTGGAGCTCCTTCAGCTGAGTTGACAGCCCTGTCTGACAGGCAAAAGAACAATCACATTGTTTCCACGGATACAGGAAGATTCGGTCTGTGGCTCAACTCAAACCTTTCTCGGGAAAGGCACTCGCTCTTTCTGCTGGCTTTCTCAGCTTGTGCGTCCTTCACTTTATAAACCTGGGAGCAGGTAACATATGATGTCATTCCCATCCACAAAAATACACCCCCATCCACAGTCTGACATGATTTGCATCTTATACATCAGTGTACTCCTCAGTCTCTCCCACATACACCCTGCCCAGGTTTGCATCACATGCAGATCCTGGCATAATGGCACACCGAACATCCTTTCCTATGGAGCAAAGAATCGGCATGAATACATCCATCTACTAGCCCTTCCCCTTGAATTGAATGTCACCCACACACCAGAGTCAAGAGGTTGAAAGCAAGCGAAATCTTCTTCACAGTTCTCCCTGCAAGAAGCCAGGCAAAGCAACTTTGGAAAGACATCTTGAATGACATCTTGAATGAAGTGCAACGTCACTTACCCACAGTACAGAAAATTGAGTCAAAGTCGTATAAAACAAACAATGTATACGGATGGGGGAAGCAAGATGTAAATCGATGCGGTTAAGCTAAATATGCCATCCCTCGAATCGATGTTCATCTGCTCATTGTGCTGTCCGCGGTCCTGATTCAGCCTCACACAGGCTGAAACAGCCTTTCCCAACCTGGGGGCTGTCTTCACGGAGCTGGGTGGGCACCACCTCTCTCTCAAACCCTGAGCTTTTCCCCTCCCAGGCAGTGTCAAGTAATCCTGACACTGAGGAGTTTGCACAGGGTGTCTGGGCAGCGAAGAGCGAAATGGAGGGGACTGGCGCTCCTGCTTCCTTCTCAGGAGTGGAAAGAGGGAAGGGAGTTGAGACCCTTACTCACCACTTGCCCGACCCCGGAAGGAGGATGAAGGGGCAATTTATGAAGGCACTGAGCGCTGAGCACCAGGATGCAAAGAGAAAGGAAGGGGAAGCAGACGGGCCCTTTACTCCGCTGCCACCCATTCAAGGGTTCTCACGGCAGCCTCTCTTTCTTCCACCCTCTTCCTGGTGGAAGGTGACCAATCGCTGGTTGCCTTCCCCCTGTGCCACCCTGGGTTGACCCCAGAGTGACGTCAGATGGCAGAAGAGCCGTATTGACGCCGCTCCATTTGAAAACGTTGGGGTAAATCCCCAGCTTTTTCAAATTGCAGCATCGCAGGAAAGCCCCGCAGTGGCTGCGAAGCTGTACTTGCGTCGTCTAAACGCTGCAGCACAGATCCACAGCCACTGTGGGGCTTTGCCCACGTATAGACAGCCCACTGGTGTCTTCCAGATGTGTTGGATGGCAACTACCATCATTCCCAGCCAGCATGGCCTTTGGCCATTGCAGTTCAGCACACAACGCATCTGTTGGGCACCAGAGTGGGCAAGGCTGGGATAAAATATGGAGAACGAAAAACCAAAAGGAGGAGAGCATCCAAATCAGGACTAGAAAAGGGGGAGAAGCAGGTTCTCAGGATGCTAAAATACTTTATTTCAAACCTCAACGCGTTTCAGCCTGTGTTGTTTTTTAAGGCCTTCTTCAGGGGGGCTGTAATATTACGTTTGAAGGAAGAGCACATAGATAAATTAATATATATGTTTAGAGGTTAGTTAGGCACATTGCCACAAAGGCCTATGCCCATATGTAAGTTCTTTTTTGAAATAAAAATATTATTACAATGTGAAGGCTCTGGGGCCTGTCCACATTCCACATTAATACTTGCGTAAATCATATAAAAACACTTTTAACAAAGGTATAATATACAGATTCTTACCTGATAAGAGATGTCTGCAGAAATATCCCGAACAAGATGATAGTCTCTTACGATAATTACTGGCGACTGGGAAAAATATGAATTCTCACCTTTTTCATTTGACCTCCGATGTTTGCCATGCAAAGCGTCTGCAAAACAGTCAGTATCATTACAATTCATTGTGCAGTTGATGATTCATGTCTGCTTGCCACACCGAAGTGCCTTCCTTGCAACAGAGGGGGCGGAGAAGAATGCTTGGAGTCGTTCAGCATGGTCCTACCTCTGCTTCCTTTTACTTACAATTTCACTAGTTTGGCAAATACAAATCAAAAAGCCCTGGGATGCTAGTCTTCCAGGGGTGGGGCAGGGGAGTCCAACAAAGGAGAACAACATAAAGAAACGAGAGAGCAACTGCCCCAAATAGAACTACATTACATTACATGCTTTACGAAATGGCTATCAGGAGGAGGGCCTTCTCTGTTGTGGCCCCCTGGCTGTAGAATGAGCTCCTTAGAGAGGTTCGCCTGGCACCTACATTCTACTCTTTTTATTTTCTCAGCATTTTAACAGTTCATCAGCTTAATTTTTAAAAAAACTTTGCTGTTTTAAATCTGTATTTTAAAACTGTATTGATCTCTGCATTGCTGCTCGGTTTTACCCTGGTTGTGCTTTTATAATGTATTTTATATTATGTTTTTACACTGTTGTTTGTTTTATATTTTAAATGGTTTTCGTGGTTTTAAGTTTTGCAAACCGCTTAGAGAACTGGAACAAGCCAAGTGGGGGGAAACCCCTCCAGTTCCAGCGGCACAAACCCGCTGGGTGCGTAGACTGCTAACATTGATCTGCATGTTTCAACTGGATGTGTCTTTGTCCTCAAGTTTAAAACAAAGCCTAGGAATAGTTCACGCTTGAAGGAGGGCTGGATCCTAAGCGTTGCAAACAGCAAAACACCGATGGGCTGTAAAGGCTGTTCATTGACGACATAAACAAGCGCAGCTTTGGCATCAGGAACAACACATTTTTTCATTTGGATTCAATTAGGGAAGCTTTGGGAACACCACCTGAATACCATCCTCTTCATTCTACCAATCCAGAAGTGGCTTTTAAAGAGAGGGGCAGAGAGACAGAGAGAGAGGGAGGCAGAGAGAGGCAGAGAGAAGGAATAGGCAGCATCTCCGTTTTAATTGCGGCTGTTGAACATTCATCGGGGCTCATCAAAGGAAAATTATTCATCCGCAGTGGAGGAGCACAAAGCCGTCGAGAACAATACGGCGGTGACTTGGGGATCAAAAGGCTTGGGGAAATCGGTGATGACGACACCACTCATGGCCAAATTGTGTTTTGGGGCACACTGAGGTGTTCAGAGTGTGCTAGTGACACACTTTGTGAAATAGAGCAAGGCTCCTGGGGACGCAAGCATTCCCACGCATGGAGGAGGTTTACAACAACTTCACGGTTGTCCCTCTCTGGCCTCCTTCCAACCAGCCCCCACCAGAGGCTGGTAATTCCATGACTTCTCGGCATCAGGTGCGATTCACTACCCCAGTGATACCCAGCACAGAAGAGCGTTGGACACAAAGAAGAGGCTGTCTGTTGCCTCTTTGCATGAGTCGCTGGTCTAGAGGCTTATCCACGTCAAGTCAGGAGGCCTGTTCAGAACAGGAGGCATATTCAAACAAACACATCTCAATGCATTGATGGAGGAGTAGGGTCACCTGATCTAGCCCGCCACCAACATGCCCACTGGCCACAAATTCGGGCAAAAGTAAAGCAGATCCTGCAAGTAGGAGCAACCCTGTAAGAATTGATCCAGAGTACCTATGCGTTGTTTAAACGTAAATACAGTTTTAACAAACAGTCTGAGGGGTCAATAATCATTTAATATTCACAAAATTTAGTAATGGTCATATATGTGCTGTAAGGAAAATATAGCACATCTGTAAGACAATAAGACAATAATATTCAACGTCTTGAACCCCAAATACACAGGATTTGTGAAATAAATACACAGTAATGTTTTGATTGCACATAAGTACAGAGCATTAATATGAACAACCATATATTGTAAGGAAAATGTCTAAAATATTATACAACGGTAATTCCAGATTGTAAACCCCATTTCAATCTTCATCAGTGATTGAACGTTTTCAGATTTCCTGAGAAATGGAACTACTTAACAATATAAACAGACTTGACTTAAGAATTATGGACTCTGGCCCCCGGGGATCTACTTTGCTCTTGTTCACTCAGTGAGGGCCCTTCTCTCTTTTCTGTTGTTAATTTCACAAATTCGGGCAAGCACGAGAAGGAACCCTGCATGGATTCTAAAGGACATGCACAGAGCTCCTTTGTAACGTGGGGAGAAAGGGAGGGATTATTTTATTTATTTCATTTTTATTGTATTTACATGTTACATTTCTACCCTGCCCAATAACCAAAGCTCTCTGGGGCTAGATCCAAACTGCTGCTTTATAGCAGTATTGAAGTGCATGGATAACTGTGGAGGCACAGTCCTCATCCCATGTACCGCTTTTCCATGTACCGTTCCGATGGTGTTCTTTTCTGCTCTTTATTCCACATGATCCAAAGCACCACAACGAATGTCCCCGTGTGTCCTATGAGGTATGATTGCGCAAGAGAAGTATAGCATTACCATGATGAGGTCGTCATGATTTCACACAAGGTATAGATCTGGCCTGGGCGGTTCGCAAAAATTAAACCCATAAATGCAACATGATAAACCGGAAGTAGGCAACCTTTTTTGGGCCTGCAGCCATAGACCATTTGTCGTTTTGGTCTATGGACATTTACTTTCAGGATGCCCACCCCCACCACTCTGGGCACTTCCTTTTATTGCCCCCAGCCCCAAACCATGATCCTCCTCACCTGCGCTGCCTACCTCACCTGGGCACCTCTGACGCCCTACAGAGGAAGCAGGAAATTGGCAAGATGGGACTGCTGACTTCCTGTTTCCCCCTTAGGGCTTTGGCATTGCAGAGGTGAGATAGATCATGGGGGGTCATGAGTTGGAGTTGGGGAAGGTGTGTGTCGGGAGTACAAGCGGGACTTGGAGGACCGTCCCAAGACCTAAAGATGGTAGTGCACGTGCTGGTAACTTCGAGGCTTGACTTCTGCAATGCGCTGTACATAGGGCTACCTCTGTGCCTAGTCTGGAAACATCAACTAGTTCAAAATATGGCAGCCAGGTTGGTCACCAGTAAACCTAGGGGTGACCATATTACACCAGCTTTAAAATCGCTCCACTGGCTGCCAATTAGTTTCCTGGCGAAGTACAAAGTGTTGGTTATTACCTTTAAAGCCCTACATGGTTTGGGTCCAGGTTACCTACAGGATCGCCTTCTCCCATACAATCCACCCCGCACGCTCAGGTCCTCTGGGAAGAACTTACTACAGTCGGCCAAGACTAGGCTGACAACCGTTACCCAGAGGACCTTCTCTTCTGCCGCTCCCAGACTGTGGAATGACCTGCCGGAGGAGACTCGTCAACTTAACAGTCTTTTAGAATTTAAGAAAGCCATAAAGACTGTTCTCTTCCGGCGGGCATATCCAGTGGAATTTTAGAATGTTTTTAGGATGTTTTTAGGGTGTTTTAGGATGTTTTAATGCAGTTTTAATAATGTGTGTCGTGTTTTAATCAGTTTTATGTATTTTATTATATTGTTGTTCCCCGCCTTGATCCAAATGGAGAGGCAGGTAAGAAATTTATTATTATTATTATTATTGTTATTATTATTATTATTATTATTATTATTTGCTGCTTGAGGTGAAGGACAAGATGGCGCCCTGCTCTCATTCCATATAGAGGAGCCAACTGGACTGCCAGTTGAATCTTACTTCAACACTAGAAATGGATTGTGTCCTTCACCACACTAGGGTCTGCGGACTCACTTAATGGGCCCAAATCAGGTCGTGTGGCATACACAGGTCTGTCCTACAACAGAGGGGAAGAGCCAGAAGGCTGCTACTACTATGCACCCCCTCCCCAGCATCTTTTAGCTTTTAACATTTTAAAACTGTGTAAACAGATAAAACTGTAAGTTATTATTGTATATTTTCTTTATTAATTACCAGTGAGCCTTTACCAGTCATTGTACTGGGAAGGTGGGCCTGCTGTTTTAATGCATAGATGAAAGAATGCGTCAGCCAGCAGGTGTCTGGGGAAATAGCAGGATACGCAAACTGCTTATTCAAAGGGCTGAGGCTGTCACTCCGAGGGGATGCTCATTTCAGAAGCCGTCACAATGTGTGATGTTCAGCTGCAACCGCTGGCAGTTCTTATTATATGTTTTACTTCAGTACAAATGTGTGTGTGTACACACACACACACACACACACACACACACCACATCATATAATCTCCCAAAAGAAATGTCTGAAATGGGACAAGCCAAATGGCACATGGTCCTTGCCAAAGTGATGGAATCCTGTGGAACTGCGCACAATCCATACTAAAAAAAAATCCAAATTCCCCATGACAAAAACAGAGAGAGAGAAAAGCTGAATCCTGTGACTTATATGAATTATGGAAATCAAGCAAGTTTCTATACAGTTATTTACTGCCTTATGTACTTACAGGTCTTATAGACCGCTCCATATCTAACAAGGTTCCCAAGCGATGAACATTAAAAGAAAGAATCCAAATAGAGAATTTAAAACTTTACAATCAAATTATGCTAATAGAGCTGTGGTTGTTTAGTCAGGGAACAGCTTGTTTAAATACAAATGCCTTTAGCAGGCACCGAAAACAAAGCATTGATGCCTGCCTGACATCAAGAGGCAGGGAGTTCCACCGAGGGGAAGCCAGGACACTGAAAGCTCTACTTCAAGTGAACTCCAGACAGACCACTGGGAGTGCATCCTCTGAAGACTTCAAGCTGGTAATGGAAAAGGCGCTCTCTCACATATCCTGGTCCCAATTTGTTTAGGGCTTTACATGCAATTAACAGAACTTTCAACCTGACCTGGTACAGGCTAGGCAGCTAGTGCAGTTCCTTCATCATGCCAAAAACAGGCAGTCGACAGCCAGCTGCTGCTTCCAGACTAATCTTAAGGGCAGCCCCACGTAGAGCACATTGCAGTAATCCAGCCTTGAGTTGACTAGCACCTGTATACCAGTGTAGCCAAACTATCTGTCAGGAGTAGGTTTCAGCACTTCCGTGAGGCTTCATAATTTTTTAGCTAGGATTTAATTAGAACTAGTTTGGCATTTCAGAATCTGTGCAAGCTTATCTCTGTCAAGTGTTCTCAGAGGAGAGCAGGTGGAAGACACTTCTCCCAACCCAGAGTGGCCTTGAGAGGCTGGGAAGCTGTTTGGAGAATCTGATAGAGTTTTAGAAGAGGTGGGGGCTTTGCAGAAAGACTCAGTCAGACAGAAGTTGTGTCCTCTTGGGCTGGGAGAAGGATTTTCAGATGATAATTCAGAGTCAGATTCTGATGCAGAAGAGATGGCACCTGAGATGTACCAGCCTGTACCAGGAGTGGGAGAGGACACTCTCACGGGCTCTTCACCAGCTGGGAATGAACTTTCGCCAGCTCTTATCTCTGAGGATGTAAACAACCCCCAAGCTAAGAATCAGGTTTCTTCTGAGGAGGAGGGCGCAGAAAGCTTAGTGGATGCTCAATTCCATTGGAGTGAAAGGCGGGCTGAGACAAAGGAAGTGGGGAGGAGATTGGCCGGGCTAATTGCTCGTTAACGGCTCCATCAGAACCAGCCTCCCTGAAGTTAAGGCGTACTGAAAAAGGGCTTTCCCTTTCCTTGAACAGACAACTAGTTCGCTTACTTTGCATAATCTTGTCTAGAGGAAAAGTTTCCTAGAAGATTTAGACTCCCTTCAGCTGGGAGAAGATGTTGTTTATTGCCTGAATAAAACTTTGTGGATTACAAGGCAGACCTCTTTATTGTCTCCAAATAAAGTGACGGGTGTTGAGATACACAACACCTGTTTGAGCTGGGGCATTGCTGAAAGGCCAAAGCCCCTGTCTGTCAAGTGGTCTGGAGGAGGTCATGCCTCCATTTATAAGCCAAGGCAAAGGCAAGGAGTCTTTGCTAGGAACATCTTGTCTCATGGCCCGAACCCCCTCCCTGTTCGGATCCATCACCATCTGGGACTTTGAAAGCACTCTGCACATGGATTGGACTTTGGATTACTAAGGACTTGCCATGAAAAGTACTGAGAGGCTTTTCATAGACTTGAACTCGCGTTTGCTGTGGGTTGTGTGTTTTTGTTTGTCGACAGCCTAGCGTAGCGGCACACTGGGCTTGATTATGACAGTTGGCCTCTCCCTCTGCTGAATCAGGCAGCGGGGAGTTCCCAGTGCTAAAGCAGAAGCACAGGACACCTGTGCCTGAGGTTTTACCTTCCCTGTGATCTTGTTTAGGCATTGACCATGTTCCCTCGAGTCACCAACGAATGATCCATGGTTGGACTAGCTCCCTAAGGGTGGATTGTTAAGCCTTTCAAGAATTCCCCCCTATGATTACCTGAAGGATCATATCAGGAATCTTTCCCCTCCCTTCTTCAGGTTTGGAACCCATTTTTGGAACCGTGGGGATGGCAACAGGGATACCATGTTGCTATTGTGATTAGCTTTTGACTGTTTGGGGATTTCTTGGAGCCTATAGCTCTGACCATCAGCTGTATGAACTTCAGAAGTGTTTAACCATTCAGCTTTTGCCATGGGATTTCCCGCAATAAAGAAGTCTCACTGATTTGGGGGTCCCTTGTCAGTTTGGCAGAATGTGAGCTTGTCTGAGTGACCAGGGGAACTGACAGTACCCCTGTCCAGGAGAGGCCACAGCAGGTGTACCAGTTAAACCTGGCAGAAGGTAGTCTGAGATGCCATGGCCATTTGGGCTTCAGCTTTCCCTAATCACATGGGTGGTGCGGGAGGGGGAAGGCTCCCCCCCATTTTACTCTGACACTAATGAGTTAGCAGCGCTGGTACTTGGGCTTGCCTCCTTAGGGGCCCAAACCTGGGTTTTAGCCTTCTTGAGCACTCCTTGCAAAGAGCTGGAGAAATCCACAAATGAACCACATGAGTTTGGATTTTTAGGAATCCGACCCACAGATTCTGCATCAGACTGGCTCCCCCCCCCCCCCCGTTGGATGGAGTATGCTGACTTGCCGACCATTTTCCTAACCTTGTGAATTTTGCACAAATTTCATCAATAGAAAAATATGCCCCAAAATGGCCCCAAAATGCACATTTCCCCCGTGGCTAAGGTGTGAAAATGCACATTTGTGGAGGGGGGAAATTGTTCATTTGCGCGTTGCGAATTTGGACCAATTCACATTTGCACAAATTTGGAAACTGTAAAAATAATCCAGTTCCATCAATAGGCGGATGACGGAACAAAAGGCGTCTGACGACCCACAAAACACAGATGGAACAAATCTGTACATCCCTATGTTGAAGCAGAATTGGACCCATTACCAGCACGTTGACAAATGTTCAAATTCAACACCCTCTTTAATTGGCCCTCCAAGACAGACACGATCAAGCATCATTAGCAAGCCTGTAACAATAGGAGCTTTATCACACGTCCCGTGGCCTTGCATGGTTTTGCACCCTTCCCTGTTTATTTCTTTTATTGATTTTTCTTTTTCGTTGCTTGCAGGGAATCGATACCGCTCATCCCAGCATCTTTGTTCACTGGGGGAACGCACATGACAGCAGAATAGCCCAATGTTGGCTGATCTGATTTACATTCTGTCAGGCAATGCCTCATCCAGGCAGCCAGAAAATGCCACACACTGTGAATCATTTCCCCAAAGCTGCTAAAAAAAAACAAGCAGATCCCAGCGTCTTTGGGTCGTTTCTGATGTTGCCCTATGAGTGCGTGTTTGCATCCTGCCTGCATCAGTTCTGAAATTCTGGAAAAGGACGTGTGTATGTGTGGCTGAAGGAAACACTCTCCTGAAAGGGGGATGAGATTTTCTGGATTCCACAGCTCTATTTCTGTTAGGAGTTATCAAATTGGTCTATTTGGGTTAGGGTTACCTTTGCACATATTCACGTATAACTCTGTTCCATCCCATTTCTGGATTAAGCTGCATTTGCTTTAAAATCCACTCCACCCCCAAAAAGTGAAAAATGCATTTCAAAATGCCTTGCTCACAAAATATGCATTTCTAAGCATGTTTCCTCACAGCATAGGTATTTCTAAATGTATTTTTTCTCAAAATCCACATTGGATACCTCCTTTTGAGCTAAGAACCTATGCCAGAACGTGTGGGATGTGCAAGAATCAGTGGATCACTGGAAGTATAGTGGTTACAGAGGTGGACTGAGACTATGGAGACCTGGGTCCCAGTCCCCACTCGGCCTTGAAGCCTACTGGGTGACTTTGGGCCAGTCGTAGACTCTCAATATAACCTACCACCCAGGGTTTTTTACGAACATAATGTGAAGAAGAAGAAGAAGAAGAAGAAGAAGAAGAAGAAGAAGAAGAAGAAGAAGAAGATCATGTTTGCTGCCTTGGGCTCCTTGGTGGATGAGGCAGGATATAATTGTCGATGGGGGGGGGGTGTCTTAAAGGCTTTCCCTCCCACCCCTGCAAGCATTAAGAGCCCCTTTCAAGCCCTGATGGGCCCTGGGAGGAGGAGAAGGAAGATTTTTCCCTTCCACTCTAATGGCGGCTGCTATTAGAGTGGAAGGAAAAAACCTCCTCCTCCCTGGCACCCATCAAGGCCTAAAAGGGCCTCGTTAAGAGGCCCTTTCAGGCATTGATGGGGCAGGGTGGGAAAGCACAATTTCCAGACCTCCAGAAAGTGCGCAGATTCCCCCGGGTGCCCGGGGGGATTTGCGCACTTTCCAGAGCCCCAGAAAGTGTGCTTTCCCATACCTTTCCCCCTCCCTCACCCACTGAGGCTGAAAGGACCACTTAATGCAAGCATTAAGAGGCCCTTTCAGGCCCGGATGGCCTCAGGGGGGAGGGAAAGCACTCGCCCGAGGCCTCCAAAAAGTGCACAATTCCCCCTGCATGCTAATGGCACACCACGGGAATAACGTACTTTCCAGAAGTCTGAGGCACACACAACGCCAAGCGCTCGACGGGCCATTCACTCCTTGCAGATGAGGTTGCGAGATTGCCAACAGCATCTTCTCCCTCGAGCGCCTGCATCTCAATGCACAGGCATTGGACGCCAAATGCCAGGTCACTGCAACCCTTCCATTTCGCAAATGTTCCATTACTGAATGCGCTTGAGTTGCAGCCGAGATAGAATAATAAGCACAAGAGCTCCCTTATGAGATTAAACACTTTTTTCACCTGTCATCGCCACTAAACTAACCGGAACAACTTCCAAGCAGCTTCAGTCAGTCAGTCATGACAGGCTGCCACCCGTTCCTTTCCTGGTGGCATGTCTACGTCCCTCGCTTGGGATGGCACATCAATCGCCTTTTCATTGCTTTGGCTGAGATCAATGCCAAGGGAAGCTTGGAGCATTTTGAAACGGCACGCAGGCCATTCTTGTTATCCCACAATTTCAGCAGGAGCAGTAGTGAACTCGGCGCATATTGATCCCCACCTTCTGTGCCTGTTGTGAACATTTTCCTTTTGAGAGATGTTTTCAGGAGGAATTGAGCCCCATCCTTCCGTTTTGCTTCCTGTATTCCTGGTGTAAAGCATGAAAGGAAACTTGTGCATTATCCCCCTTTGACTTCTTGATCCTCCCTACACATGGGTGTTGGACATGATCCATTCCATTCTGTTGTAACACCCTCGCACTTAAGCTTTAGGTGAGCTGCTCAGACCCTTCTGTTTTATTGAGGGTTTTTTTTTTAATGTAGGTAAAAGTTCCATCTCCCTGTTCTTATGCTGGGATTGTGTCTCCAAAGAGCAAAGACTGAAGCTTTCATGGCTTGCTTTGGAGTCTTCATCTAAGCATCTCGTTGTCCACCGTTGGAGTGGTAGAACGTCTTAGCATCAAAACCACGCACATTACAAGCATGAAAGTTGGTATGGGGGTATTTATTACTGCATGGATTAAAATTAGATATAGGGTCATCTCAGGAAATCGGCCGCCATCTTGGAAAATGACACCCAAAATTCAGTTTTCTCACAATAACTCTATTATTTTTAATCTCACAGAAAAGATGACTCAATACAAAATTAGAGTGCATAACATTTGCTACAAATAAGCTCCTTATCAATCTTTTCTAGGAGCAACCTTGTCGAGATAGTGAAGTTTTATTCCTACCCATTTGTCTGAGAAGTCACCCTCCTTTCAATCTTGCACTCTGTGTTGCCAGCCTGAAACTTTCAGAGGTCATATTTTACACCCTTTTGAACAAGACTATATAATGAGGCATCAATTTGGGCAGGGCAGAGGGAGTCAGTGAAAACAATGTGAAATTTCCACAAGAGGCTGCTTTTTACTTGCCATGGATCTCAAGTATAATACGGTTTATTCTTATTTTAAACTTTTTCTTTCTTTTTTGTTTCAGATTACATCACAATGAAGTTCGCAATGGGAAAAAGGGCCGGCAGGTTACTTTTACAAGGTACATCCACATCAGGCCCACAACCCAACAGAAGTGAAACAGATTGGACAAAATGCATATTTTGCCGAGAAGACAGTTCCGATGAGCTTCAGTGTCCTAGTAATTCCAAAAGAAAAGATAAAGGTGCTGCTGGTTGCAAAACAATTGCTGAAAAGCTGATGTCATTTGATGAACTAGGAGCTTTACCACGTAATGCTATGCTCACAAGTGAAAAAGTTAAATTCTGGAGAAGGAATAGAAAGTGCACTACGAAAATACTCTGCCAAGTCGCACAAAAATATAATGAAACAGAACTAAAATGGGCAATAAAGCTCTGGTTAATACAGGCCAGATGCAACAAGATGGGACACCTAACAGGGCAAATCCTGATCTTCAGTGGAGTAAAACAAGGCTGCATACTTGGGCCCACATTATTCAACTTTGACATCAACAAACTAGCGAATGATTTGGTGAAGGTATTTTCCCACCCCCAAAATGAGCAAATAAACCTCTGTCTATACTCCACTGTGTAGATGGGGCAGTTTTATCATCACGACGAGCAAAGGTTTAAAGTGTCTTTTAAGAGCTTTAGACTGTTATTTTGCCAATAAGTTGTTAAGCCATTGTATTAGAGGGAACAGGCTGGTGGTCCGGATGGGCCTTTTGTGTGATCCACCAGGGCTCCTCTGACGTCCACGGAAGGGTTATTCAGACCCGAGTTAGTCGGCCTACAAACTCTGCTTTCTGATCTAAAACTTTAAACCAAAAGAGCAAATCTAATTTTAAAAGTAGAGGGAGGTGTTCTGCCCATGGCTCATCCACAATGGGGTGGAATGAAAACGACATGGCATCTATGCATCGCATGACCTTGCAACTCAAGGGACAAGATCGTCCTCCCCAGTTTTGCTTTGATTGTTGTTTGTAGAGCACCAGCACTTTGAAACTTCTCTCTCTCTCTCAATTTTTTTCATTTTTTTTCATTTTACACGTGCAAAACCGTAAGTGGCTTAGTGCTGGTAAATTGGAACACAGCCCATTGTGTCCGACACTGTACGACAGACATACTGCTTTTAAGGCACGATGACTCCTTCCCTTGCACTTTGAAAACTGAGCTCTGCTTGTCGCCGGATTTATTCCATTGCACTTCCATATGCAAGCAACACAAATCCAAACAAACGGCTTTGTGAGACATGTTTGCTAAGCACTTAGAGGACAGTCGCTTGTACTTGTCTGCCTTGACCTGGGCAAGATCTACACTACTGCTTTATAATGGTTTATAAAAGTATTGACAATTGTTGGGGCCCAGGACACGCTCCACATACCGTTTTCAAACCGTTTCCAAAGTGTTTTATTCTGCTTGGTGTAGATCTGGCCCTGGGATCCACTACTTCAGCTCAGCTGTTCCATTAATGGATTTGGCCAGAGGACCACGGATGGGGATGAATTCCAGTTATTATTCCTGCTCTAATTGCTTTTAGCACTGCCTTTTACTATTGTTAATTGATTTGCTGTCATTTATTTATTTATAATATTTATATACTGCTCAATTATCTAACACAGATCCCAGAGCGGTGAACATAGGTATAAACAGAAAAGAAAGAAGATTAGAAAAGCAAATTAAAATTGTTCAATTTAAAAACAAAGGAACCAGAAAAACAAGTGGCTAGTCAGTTAAGGCTTCTTGAAACAGGAGGCACCGGAAGCAGCCCAGTGTTGGCGCCTGCCTGACCTCCAGGGGCAGAGAGTTCCACAGAGAAGGGGCCATTACAGTAAAGGCTCTTCACCTGGTGGATTCCAACCAAGCCATATAGGTCCATGTGGAACCACCAGGAGCATGCCCTCCGAAACTTCCCTGGAAATTTTGAATTGAAGGTCAGTATAGAAATGTTATGAATCAAGGGTGGGCAACTTGTGACCCTGTAGATGTTGTTGGACTGCAATTCCCATCATACCTCACCATTGTCTAAGGCCATTGAGTCCAACCCCCCGCTCAATGCAGGAATCCACTGTAAAGCATCCCTGACAGATGGTTGTCCAGCTGCCTCTTGAATGCCTCTAGTGTGGGAGAGCCCACCACCTCCCTAGGTAATTGGTTCTATTGCCGTACTGCTCTAACGGTCAGGAAGTTTTTCCTGATGTCCTGTAACTTGCTTCCTGTAACTTGAACCTATTATTCCACGTCCTACATTCTGGGTTGATTGAAAAGAGATCTTGGCCCTCCTTTGTGTGACAACCTTTCAAGTATTTGAAGAGTGCTATCACTTGGTTTTGCCTTTTTTGTTTTTTCTCTGCTAATTGCCTTTCTAACATTACCAAATAATCCCATCACAAAGCACATCTGAGCTCCTCTGGAACAATCCTGTGATTCTGAATGTGACTCACAAAGCTGCTTTGTTACCAAGACCATCATCACATTGCACCAAATGTGGGCAAAAAGCCAAAGAGAAGTTTCTGGAAAGGAAGATCGTACCTAAATTAAAAGCGACATTTTCAGAGGATCACCAGAAACAATAATGATCGGAAATGCTTCTTGGTACAACTTTTAAGCTTCACTTTCCAGCCGCTTGGTAATAGGGCACAAAATAATACATGAGCTGTGGATGCAGTTCAATCATTCTCAAACAGCAGCAAGTAACTGAGAGTCCCCATCATCTAACCGAATGCTGAGAAGAAATGGCAGATTTTGACATCAAAGGTGCACAGCCAAAAGCTTACGCAATTAAGTGTGCCTGTCAATTCACACGAGAAAGATGGCTGTGAAATATAGATGCCAAGTACGGTTATTTTGTCATTGGCTTTTAAGCCTCGCTGTCTCCAAAAAGAGAGATCGGGGAAGTCAACCTTCTGGAGAGATGAGAAAGATGAAAAATTCCAATGCCACAGATATCCAGGTGACAGTGTTATTAATAACTTCAGATACGATCCTAAACAGCCTTAGCCATCATATATATGATGATTTTCTGACTGTACGTCTGACACTGTTGGCATGCCAGCTGCGTCATAAACTCCTAATGGGATTATTCACACAATCTGTCAATCGTCAGCAACATGTATATAAACAGCATAGGCGTGCGCAGCAGATTTCATTACAGAGCGCACCCAGGGATTTATTTATTTTTAAAGACAAACAGTTATCAAATACTCAGTCATAAAGGGCATTATTTGCATTGATTTATTTGTTAAACACCGTAGACACGGATACCCTGTTCTGCGTTCAGCTTGCCTGACCATGGAATGGCTGTTGCAGGTGTGGGGGGGGGGGGGATGAGAAGATGCTCCTCAAGCCCCAGCATTGGCAGGGCTTTGTGGTGACGTTGGCCTTTTCATTCCCGCTGCCGGGAGCAATGATGCTCCTTTGGAGGCAGGAGGTCTTAGGCGCGGTGTCGGGGCAGCCGGAGGACTGCTGGAGGGCCATTCCTGCTGTGTCTGGATCCCCCCTGGATCCCTACTCAATGGCCCCCTTAATCCGGCACTTATTACTTAAGACATTAGGGTGTGCCTGGGCACACCCGGCACGCCCCTTGTGCACACCTATGATAAACAGCAGTGCATGGCAGAATGTTATACTTTCTGTTCCTCCATGCACCTGCTCACACACACATGGGGGAAGGGTGGGTAGAGGAGCTACAGAACAGGGAAGGAGAGGGAAACCACTACACGGGGGAACCATTCCACGATCAGCACGTAAGCGACGCTCCGTGGTTCACCTACCCATCCCTGCTTCATGGCTAACTTTGTGTCCTCCCAGCCGGTGCGGTAGGGAAAGGTGTGCGCCGTCTGCTCTAGTCTTCGCTATGCGACAGTGACCATAGAGAAAGTCTGCACCTGCCAGAGTGTTGCCAGAAGTGGCAGACACTCTAGGATGTGGCCTCTACGGTTGTGAGGATTTACTCATGGAACGGCTGCTGCAAACTATGGAGAGTCAGCCACATGATATGCGAACCACCTATGGGCTCCGTTATCCTTACTGCAGGAGGTAGGTAAAGGGGATGGGTTCCTCACCCAGTGTGGGGAGGGGAAAACCACACCCATACAATGCACTAACCCACCATGGATCATGTTTTTCAGTGATCCACAGTGGGTTAAGCGTGACATCGAAACAGTCCCACTGTGTCTAGTGTCAGAGCTTGGCTGGGTGAGTCGGCTGCTTGGGTCCCCGAGATTTTAGAGGAGTTAAGGCAGCTGAACAATCCAGGTGACCACTAGCCCTGGACATGGATGGCGGGACATTCTCCCCATAGACTCTGCCACCAATACTCTTCTCAGTTGCCCCACATGGTTTCTAGAAGCAATCGATCCCCCCCAACATCCTGAGCACCATGCAGCATCAGGAAGTGTGGATTAGAGTGACCATATTATTCTTATTATTTACATTTATATACTGCCCCACAGTTGAAGCTCTCTGGGCGGTTTACAAAAATTAAAAGATTGGACATTAAAAGTCAATGTACAAAATTTAAAAACATTAAAACATTAAAACAGCTAACATTAAAACATTTTAAACTTTAAGACAGGCCAACAATTTGGTTAAAAACCTCAACTTGAGCTGTTAAAAATGCCTTGGAGAAAAGAAAAAAATTGACCTGGCGCCGAAAAGATAACAACGTTGGTGCCAGGCGGGCCTCCTTGGGGAGATCATTCCATATGGAAAGGAGGACAGGGCTGCTGTATCTTTAACAGTTGTATTGAAAGGAGAATTTGTATGCATGCAGCACCTGGTGAAACCTCCTCTTCATCACAACAGTTAAAGCTGCAGGAACTATACTAGAGTGACCAGATACAAAAGAGGGCAGGGCTCCTGCAGCTTTTCATTGTGATGAAGAGGGAATTTCACCAGGTACTGCATGCATACAAAATTCCCCTTTCAATACAACTGTTAAAGATACAGCAGCCCTGTCCAACTTTTCATATGGTCACCCGGATGCATTATCATTCTCACCCCACCCCAGTTGGGAAGGCAAATAAAATTTGAATCTTGCCTGAGAGAATGCCACCGTGGCTAATTTGCTTCTTTGCCTGCTGCGTTGTGAGTTTTAAAGTGAATATACACAAATACTTCTATGAATGTTAAATTTGACTTCAAAAATTTGAAATTCGCCTGCTTCATATTTGTTGTCTCTTGTTTTGTTTTGACGTTGGCAGGCATAAAATATGAACTCTCATAAACTAAAAAGAACTATCAGCTGCCAAAATACCATTGCATGTTATCATTCAGATAGTTAAATACTACATACTAGTGCATGTCAGTTGTTAATTACTATCAACTGTCAACTAGTGAAAACAAAAGCAGTCTAATTCTAAATGTTGAAATCAAATATCAGATATGGACAGCAAATATCCCAGGAGTATTAGACATGATTTTTATTTTTATTTTTTGCAGGAGACATGTGACGAGAATCTTTGGAAGAACATTTCTTTCATCGCTTGCCACCAATGAGCTCAACTATCCAGACTTCTCTCTCATTCCCAGTATTAAGTCCAATTTACATGTTATGTGTTTAAGCAGATGCCTCTGGTTTTGTTGGTTTGATTTTGGTTTTGTGCTTTAAAGGTTACACTTCAAAATGTGATGTGTGAATGAGAGACAAACTAACGTTTGGAAGCACATGTATCACACAGGTATGCTCAGAAAGCCAGAAATGGCGTGCAGCTCACTCTGGGCTGTCCACTCAGTTACCACCCAGGTTTGCCCCCACTTATTGTGACTAAGCCTGTTCCCCATGGGCGGGGAGAAGGATTTTCAGGCAATCAATCAGAGTCAGATTCTGATGCAGAAGAGACGGCGCCAGAAACATACCAGCCTACATGGGAAGTGGGAGAGGTGACTCTCACGGGCTCTTCACCAGCTGGGAATGAACTTCCGCCAGCACTTATCTCTGAGGGAGTAAACAAACCACAAGCTGGGAATCAGTGTTCTTCCGAGGGGCAGGGCACAGAAAGCCTAGCTGATCCTGGAATCCACCACAGACTAAAATGGGTGAAGTGAAAGGAAGGGGAGAGAAGGTCAGCCCAGCTAGCTTCTCGCCAAAGGCTTCTTCAGAACCAGCCTCCCTGAAGTTCTAGCGTACTAGGAAAGGACTTTCCCTTTTTCTTGAAAGGACAATTGTCTCGCTTACTTTGCATAATCTTGCCTAGAGAAAAGTTCCTAGAACTATAGAGTCCCTTCAGGTGAGAGGAGGTATTCATTGCCTGAATAAAGTTTTGTGGATTACATGGCCAACCTCTTTATTGTCTCCCAATAAAGCGAGGGGTGTTGGGGAACGCGACAGCACTCCTCCCTATCCTTTCACATCATCTTCTGCCAGCATGCCCAGCGCATATGGAGGGCATCAGATTGGCCATTCTACATTAATCAGCTCCGTTGCATCCACTATATGTATTTCTTTGCATGATGCCATGTAGCCACCACGCAGGAAAACCATGGGTTGCACATACGCCACAACCTGGATCGATAATGGTTTGTCATCGACTGCTGCTCCTTGGATCAGGCCAGTAAATGAATTCTACAACACTTCAGTCAACAGAGCTCTTGATAAATTACAGACCCATGACAGACCCGTCTGTCCCAAACTACACTGGGGAAAGAGACTGAATTGGTACCATTCCTGCCAGGCGGGGGATTCTCAGTGGCTGCTCCCAGGGAAAGGAGAGGTCGATTTCCCTAACACCGTCATTCTAGATAGAGAATAATTGCAGTCTCCTGCCGGGCGCCAGCTACTCCTGCCAGCATACAGAAAAGGCAGTATTTGAATTTGAATTGTTTTAACCAGCTGCCCTGCCAGGAAAAACATGATGTTCTGTGAATATTAAGTCCGCTTAAAGCAGGACACGCACCCCAGCCCCCAGTAACTGGTAAAGGACAGCATGTTTAGTGCAATGGCAACACCAGGAACCTCGTAGGGATGTTCAGGCCAACCAAGGCTTTGTGGCTGCTTATCTAATTCGGGGCCAAACTTGATGGGCCATTTGTCCCATGGTGAGCCCTGGCATGCAGTCTCTTTCTTTATTTTTTTAAAAAAGCTGGTGCTAGCGATCGGGGAGAATTTTGCTTAGTTCATGTTTGTTCAGTTGCGCTGTCAAATCAACCCACCAGGCTTTGGCAACAGGATGCAGCCCACAAGCCGCAGGCATCCCTAGCCACCGCGCCCACCAAGTGGCTCCTGCCCTCCCCTGCCGCTGCCAGTAAAGTCGTTCTTGTAATCCAACAAGGAGTTGCAAGAACAGAAACCAAGCAGCACAGTCTGATTCCCCATTTAGCACATTAATAATAATATTTATTTATTTATTACCCGCCTCTCCCTCTGGATCGAGGCGGGGAACAACATTAAGGATCAAACCACATAAAAGACATGAAACTGATTAAAAACGTACAGAACTAACGAATTATTAAAAACATATCAACTTAAACATTATGAAAAGGCATCTTAAAATTCAACTGGGTAGGCCTGCTGGAAGAGATCAGTCTTTATGGCTTTCTTAAATTCCAGAAGACTGTTAAGTTGGTGAATCTCTCCCCTGCTGCTGCTGCTGCTGCTGCTGCCGCCGCCGCCCTACTGAATTCAGTGGTGACAAAAAAAAAATTAAACAAAATGATGCTTTTGGCGCTACAGACTGCTGAAAGGGTCAAATTTAGCTTGGCCTGAAGCTAAATATGACTGCTTGAGCATCCCATACCTGCTGCAGTGCACTAAAAGGGTCAGATTTAGCTTGATTGCTAACCAAGCAGTGCTACAGAGCAGTTTGCCACCAAATTTCAGCAGTGAAATGACCAGATACAAATGAGGGCAGGGCTCCTACAGCTTTAACTGTTATGAGGGAATTTCACCACAACAAATGACACCTACTGAAATCCCCTTTTCTACACAACTGTTAAAGATACAGGAGCCCGGTCCTCCTTTCCATAGGGTCACCCTACAGAAATGGCCCCTTTGTGGCCACCATTTCAGCAATGTTACTTTTCTAGAAATCCCTGCGCTGCCATTTCTATGAAAAATGGCAGCCCTCTATGGGGACAGCCAACTGCTTTGCCCACTTGTCGGTTGCACAGGGTCTGGGTGTACACAGCTTGGTGAGCAGGACCAGTGGAGTGAGAAGCAGCTGTAGCTCAGTGACCACCCAGAGAAACCAGACAGTGGAGAGTCTGTCTATTCCCTACCAACAACATCCAGAAGGTGGTGTTTGGGGGACATTGCTCGGCCCCGTGGATTCTCCAGTATGGTGTTCCTCAAGGGTCAGTTTTGTCCCCCATGCTGTTCAACATCTACATGAAACGGTTGAGTGCAGTCATCCGGAGTTTTGGAGTGCGTTGTCATCAGTATGCTGATGACACGCAGCTCTATTTCTCCTTCTCATCTTCAGCAGGTGAGGCTCTGGATGTGCTGAACCAGTGCCTGGCTGCAACAATGGACTAGATGAGGACTAATAAACTGAAACTCAATCCAGACAAGACTGAGATGCTGTTAGTGGGGGGTTCCTCTGACCGGATGGAGGGTGTTCAACCTGTTCTGGATGGGGTTGCACTCCCCTTGAAGGAGCAGGTTCGTAACTTGGGGGTTCTCCTAGAACCATCTCTGTCACTTGAGGCTCACGTGGCCTCGGTGGCACGGAGCGCCTTCTCCCAACTTCGGTTGGTGGCCCAGCTACGTCCCTATCTGGACAGGGATAACCTGGCTTCAGTTGTCCATGCTCTGGTAATCTCTAAATTGGATTACTGCAATGCACTCTACGTGGGGCTGCCTTTGAAGACGGTTCAGAAGCTGCAGCTTGTGCAAAATGCAGCAGCCAGAGTGATAACAGGAACCAGAAGGTTCAAGCATATAAGACCTACTCTGGCCCGCTTGCATTGGCTGCCTATATGTTTCCGAGCCCAATTCAGGGTGCTGGTTTTAACCTATAAAGCCTTACATGGCTTGGGACCACAATACCTGATGGAACGCCTCTCCCGCCATGAACCAACCGGTACACTATGATCTACATCTAAGGTCCTCCTCCGGTTGCCTACTCCAAGGGAGGCACGGAGGGTGGCAACAAGGGAAAGGGCCTTTTCAGTGGTGGCCTCCCAATTATGGAATGATCTCCTCGACGAGGCTCACCTGGCGCCAACATTGTTATCTTTTCGGCGCCAGGTCAAGACTTTCCTCTTCTCCCAGGCATTTAACAGCATATGATGAGGGTTTTTGTGTTGTTGTGTTGTTGTTGTGCTTTGACCAAGAAGCATATTGTAATTTTAACTTGTTTTTATGTTTTATGGTTTAAAATTTTGTTTATCGGTGTTTTTAATGTTCAATGTTTTTAATTTTTGTAAACCGGCCCAGAGAGCTTCGGCTATGGGGCGGTATATAAATGGAATAAAATAAAATAAATAAATAAACCTCCCCTCCACCTCAGTCACTTCCTCTCCCAATATTCGCAGGCAGCTGAGAATGAACATGCTCATACTGTGTTGCACAAAACCCAGGCATTGCATTATCTTTCCTTTGAATCTATCTTGATTGAAATAAGTTCCTCTTTTGTCTTGCTGTCGTTGTTTCTCCCATCACAAATGAATAGAAAAGTAATAGAAGAACAACCTGAAATTACTTCAGGCATAGTAGGAAAAGAAGGTCCTCAAACAAACTTCCTACCTCCGTCGCATATTCTATCAATATGTGCGTGGGCAAAGACGGATGTTTGCAGATCACTAATGTATGATATCAAAAGGATACGTAGAATGGCCCAGAAGAGACTGGCTCCTGGAAGAGGGAGATTTTGCCCGCAAACTTTAATAACTGGGTGAGAAAAGTAGAGGTCAAAGAGGTTGCATCCATTTGTAATTCCCCAACGAAAAGAGGGTTAGGCGAGATGTACCGGTATTCTCAGGAGACACAAATGAGCTTTGAATTTCTGAACAAAAGCCTCCATTGAGAATCCAAAGCTCAAGAAGAACACAAAAGCACTATGATTCCACAGCATCTTAAAGCTAGTAGAAATGGCTTTTTAAAAAAACCATAAAATTATTGCTACTCCTTGGCATTTTTTTTCCTATTGTCTCTTAGCTATTGTCAGTAAAGGCTCCTTTCTTCGAGTTTCCCGAAGTGTGCATCTGTTTTCCCTAAAACGAAGCATTGTTCTTTGTAGGGATGGATGAATCTATATCCGTAGCTCTTTCATGGCTCTTTAACCATAATTCTGTTTCATGTCCACATTAATTTGCCACTAATAACCTCAAACAAAAACCCTCTCCAAATATTATTTAAATATGTATTGTAGTTCAAAAAGCATATTTAAATTTGCATTTGGATGCAAGTAAACATTCGAATAGCAAAATCTGCTGGCTAACTGAGCTTTGACCTGCACATTATTCTGAGACATACAGATCCGGAGCCTATCTCTACACTACTAGTTTAAAATGGTTTATAACAGTTTTAAACCGGTTAACTGGGTAATTTACCATCAGAATGTGAGAATATCAAATCCCTCAAGCTTCTGTAGTTGTTTGGCCATGCCCTGGTGGGGAAAGACTCCTCTTCTCCAAAATGTGAAATGGTGGTGATCAAGAACTAAAGGAAAAAAAATGTGGGTTGTTTGTTGTGTTCACATTACATGAAAATCAAGTAAGTAAACAGAAGGGGGAGATGACATGTAAAAGAAATCTGTTTGCACATCATGTGACAAATGCAAGCAGTAGCACTTTTTTAAAAAAGAAATGTTCACGACTTCCTGACTTTCCAATCCTATTGGAAAATGCATTTATTTAAATGCACACTTTGAATTGTGCATTTACACACACACACACAAAAACACTCTTTATGTGCTTTAGTCAATAGGAGAAAAGCCCTTGTCCTGTTCGAACAAGTTGAAAAACAGGTCAAAGACAAAAACAGCTAAAAAGTGAATTTGGGAGAATTTTGGTGAGCTAGAAAAGTGCTGGTTTTCCCATCTCTAGAAAAAAATAGGTTATGATTTAAAGGGGGGAAACACCCTAAAACTAGAGCATTTCGTCTTCAAGCACATCTATGCTACTAATTTAATCCAACTTGAACATCATGTCATCTTGCAAGGAATCATAGGAAGAATGCTTTTGTACGATTGCTGAGCCTACTTCACTTGATGCCTCCTACCCTTCCTTAGTCCTACAGTTCCTCAGCAGGATTTCAGAGCAGTGAAACTGGTTTACATTTGCACTGTAGACCAGATCTAGAACTGAGAAATGTGTTCTTTCTGGCACTGAGATCCAAGATGCATTCAACTCTAGGAGAGCCGGCCAGGAGTAATCCTGCACTCTCGGTTAGATGCCCTAGGCAGTTCAAAGGTCCCCAACTAAGGCATGGTTTCCTCAAACAGAAGGTGAGGTAGTAAATCTGTTTCTGGACTATACCACTTCAGATCACAAATGGGAGAATACTTGGCCAAATTCTTCCTCGTCTGTTTTTTCCCTCCCATTCCCTGCACATGGAAAAGTAGCATATCAGGGAGAAAGGTAGGCTGCAACCTTTCTCCCATATGCCTTATTCTCATCTGCATTTGAAAGTGATACAGTCCCAGCCTGTTTCTTGAGCAAATTTAGAATCACATCCTCTGCTTTATTATATTATTATTATTATTATTATTATTATTATTATTATTATTATTGTTGTTGTTGTTTATTGCATTTGTATACCACCCCATAGCTGAAGTTCTCTGGGTGGTTTCCATAAGATTAAAACACTTAAAAATATATATACAAAAATTTAAACTGCAAAAACATACAATATAAACATACATTTAAAACCACTATAATAACTTAAAAACCTACAAGCCTAAAAAAACACAAAAGAACAGACCCAGGCTCATCAGTTATTGCTAAATGCCTGAGAGAAGAGGAAAGTCTTGACCTGGCGCCCAAAAGATAACAAAGTTGGCACCAGGCGGGCCTCGTCGGGGAGATGGTTCCACAATTGGGGGGGCCACCACAGAGAAGGCCCTCTCCCTTGTTGCCAACCTCCGAGCTTCCCTCGGAGTAGGCACCCGGAGGAGGACCTTAGATGTTCAGTCTCTTACAAGAAGCTGGAGCGCTTAAATGCACTGTACACTTGGAGAAGGTGGGCTATGATAGGGTGTTTTCAAATCCACTTTTAATATACGTTTCAACAAAGCAATCGAACAAAAAGCGCAAGTATAATAACATACTTTAAAGGCCGCAGTTTCAAAAATTACAACGTTCTAAAAAAAGGGGGAACAGGAGTAAATTATGATAGTTTACTTGGAATTTTGGCTGGGAGGCTGTGCTCTTTAAGTTCTGCACAGTGGCGGATTGAAATGACCAGACAGGGTTTCTCCTCCCCACCCCAAGACATTCACTGCCTGTTTCACACTATACTTAATAACTACTCATAATGTGTGCAGCAAAAAAGCAGCCTTCAAGATTATTATTATTTCCAGCGACACAGAAATATTGCCATCACAGCTGTAGTCTTGACAAGCTGTTTCTGTCGGGCAATGAAGCATGAATATATAAGCACTCCCTGGGCACCACCATTTATTAACACTCGGCACACTTGAAGTGACATGAAAATACCGAATATTTGAGCCCACGGCTTCAGTTCATTTGCAGATTGTTTTGAATACTTCAGATCAATGAGGGCAGTGGAGGCAGGTGGCTGGGATGTCATGGTGTGGTGAATCCATTCCAGGTTTCAGGTAGAACTTGCTTTGCAACTTGCAGAGCTCCTTTAGGGTTCTGACTGGAACCTGGAAAGGATTCACTGCCCCATTGATACCAGGCTCCTGTATCTTTAACAGATATATTGAAAAGGGAATATCAGCAGGTGTTGAAATTCCCTCTTCATTACAACCATTAAAGCTGCAGGAGCCCTGCCCTCTTTACCTAAAGTGACCAGATACAAATGAGGTCAGTGTAGTATAGCTCCTGCAGCTTTGACAGTTGTGATGAAGAGGGATTTTCACCAGGTGCTGCAGGCATACAAATAACACCTACTGAAATTCCCTTTTCTACACAACTGTTAAAGACACAGGAGCCCAGTCCTCCTTTTCATATGGTCACCCTACTTTAGTTCCATCGTTATTAAAATCAGTCAATAAAACTGTAAAGACTTTTTTTTAATCTTAAGCTGTGTTTGGTTAATTGCTGTGTTTGGATTTGTACTGTCCATAAGGGGAATATGTTGTTGTTGTTTAGGTGATTTATACATATTATATTTTATTTGAGAATAGTGTACTGTTTTGTGAGGGCTTTCATCTCCTGAAAGACAGTTTAGAAATCTTTTAGTAACCAGAGAGTTTCGCCTGGCATCTACATTATACTCCTTTAAATGCCAGGTGAAAACCTTTTCATTTTCTCGGTATTTTTAACAGCTCTTCAGTTTGATTTTTAACCTTGCTGTTTAAATTTATGTTTTAAATCCCTATCGATTTCTGCATGGCTGCTCGGTTTTTTATCCTGGTTGTGCTTTTAGACTGTATTTTAAATTATGTTTTTATGCTCTCGTTGTTTAATATTTTGAATGGTTTAAATGGTTTTAATTTTTGTAAACTGCCCAGACAGCTTGGGCTACTGGCGGTATAGAAATGCAGTAAATAAATAAACGAGCCAACGAAAGAATGAACAAAAACCTAACTTGGGACTTTCTGTATGCAACGCATCTGCTGAGCTGCTAAGCTCTTCCCGGCATAAAGAGTTCTCCTCCCTGCTCTTGTAAGCTTCATGTTCTACATCCAGATGAGGGGCATCTGTTGAGCATTACTACAATGAGGATACTTGCCCGGCCTGGAACACTTCAGCATCTACAAGCACTTGGCGTGCACCAGGAGTGAATAGCTCAAATCACACCAAGGGCCACTTTTACACTGTTCTAAATTTGAGAGGGCTGCATCCCCATCTTAGCCACGAAACCCAGTGTTTTCTTCGTGACCCGTTAGCAAATTCTACAGGTTCAAGTGCTTTCTTTCCAACCCATTCACAGTGCAGTCTTATGGGCAAAGTAAATGCTAGCTGGAGGGGGTTCAGAGGAGGGCAACAAGGATGATCAGGGGTCTAGAAAGAAAGCCCTATGAGGAGAGACTGAAAGAACTGGGCAGGTTTATCCTGCTCCCGGAGCCTTTTGTAACTAGAGGCACCAAGGCAGTGGAGGCCAGTGGCGCCATTTCTGGTGGGACTGTGTGAATCCAATCTGGATTTCAGTCAGAACCAGCCAAAACTCTAAAGGAGCTATCCAAGGTGCTGAACCTCTGCCACTGAAGTCCTCCTGCATGTGCCCCTATTCAAATGAATGGGTGCTTGCATGAGAATGTCTATCGGGAGCCCTCTTGTTAAAGAGCAGACCAGCCCTATATTGTCACACAACCATTTTGTCCCAAGATCATGAGTGGCCGACCAAAGCTCTCCCACTTTGCTGGAAAATCGGTACAGGGCTTACCAGCATTTCTTCCCTAATGTTATTTTAATTCAATGCATTAAAGGCCTTATTGACAGCATACTGAACCACAGGGAACAGTTCCAATTAGATTTGACACCCTCCATTAAACCTGAGGGAATCAGGACCTGTCACTGCTTTTGTCTTTCCATTTCGTCAGATTTCCGCCCACGGCATTGCCGCTGCTCCTGGGAAGTGGTGCTCGCCCGATGTGCAACAGCTGCTGTGTCAAGCTGCAGCAGCAACAACAGACCAAGGGTTGGTTTCACTCTAGACCTGGATTAGCCATTACACTAAGGCTTCCATCACACCAGCGACTGACTGCACTCTCGCCATGCCTGGTGTGTGGATTTGCAGTATGGTACTCACATGATGCCATGCCTGTCCTGCTGACACCCGCCTCTTCCCCAGCCTTTCCTAGATCGCTAAAAGTCTGGATTATTTTCCCTAAACGCATTTAACACACCTTAAGTGTCCGTGTAGTTTTAAAGGAAGGGTGAGGGGGCTTGAATGGATTGCATCAGGTCCTGGCAAGGAAAAGTGATCTCTCCCAGCAGCCGGCTCCAAGCCTCACTACAAAACCCAAACCTTGCATCGCAGGCTCCAAAGCCTTTTTTGAAATCATACAAGGCCTGAATCTCTGAAGAGACAGGATTGTACTCCCTCGATGCCCCCAAAGAACCAGACTAAAGGGTCCTTCCATTTTTGCCCGGGAGAAAGATGGTCTGGTTGAAGTACCTCGTATGTGTGCCAAATACGTATCAAGGCATCGGATTGGGGCAGATTTCCAGCAAATATAGCATCTCTGACCACACACCGCTAAAACGTCAACTCAGTAAATATCTCAGCAAAGAGCTTCCTGGACCCATATTTGTCTGTCTCCATACAGATTTGTAAATCGTTTGCAGACATTACACTCGTATCATTTCTTTGACTTTAACGTGCATGGTAAAGGACCTTAGCATTAGCAGCGTTAATGGCTGTGTAGAATGTTATTGCTTTTATTTGCTCTTCCTGCCTGGCAACACAGCTGTTACACCAAGCACTAAGCGCTTAGGATGCTATTCATATTTACGTTCCAGCTGAGCCAAGGGGTCACCTTTTGAAGATGTTACCAGTTATAACTGGAGCATTTCACTTTTTAATAACCATGCTATTTAAAAGAACAGAGTCAAGGAAATACACCTTGTTTTAAATACCAGCTTTTATAATACATTTAAAGACATCTTATTGTTCGGCCGTAATTTATACTTATCAAATGATGATTTAAATACCATCTTTTATAACACGTTTAAAGAAATCTTATTGTTCGGCAGTAATTTATACTTCTCAAATGAGGATTCGTTAAGAGACAGTTTGCATTGTAGAAAACATTGAGTATTCTAATTCAGTTAACAAGCAGCTCACCTGATCTTATGTCCCAGCTAAAACTGCAGCACTATGTATACTCAGAGCCAGCCAACAGATTTTGCTGCATGGGGCCTTTATGGCTCCCATTAACCCAGCAGAGGAAAGTGCACAGTTTCTGGAGCACACAATGGAGGCTCCGGAAATTGCACACTCCCCCTCGCCCCGCTGTGTTAATGGCAGCCATAAAGGCCCGATTGACTCAAGAGTAAAAGGCATGAATGGACTGGACCTGGGAGGCCAGACATGCGGTAGGGTGACCATATTTGGAAAACCAAGAAAGAGGACACCCAGTGGCAGGGGGGGAATGACGCACTTTTCAGAGGCCCTGGAAGACACTCTTTCCCCTCCTTGAAGGCCCCGATTGGAGCAGTGGATGGAATGGCAGCCTTAAAGGGGGAAGCATGTAATTCTAGGACATTATAGAAAATTACAGAAAATCTCCCCAGACACCCAGGATAGAACAAAAACCAGGACAAATCCGGGGAAATCCTGACAGTTGGTCACCCTATGTGGGGAGTCTGTCGGACTTCAGACTCAGCCAACACTTGAGACACCCCTAGTCCTAAATCCAATTCTGCTATGATTACAAATAACAGTTTGAACTAGTAGAACCACATTGTAGGAATGTCTATGTAAGGATAGACAGATTCCTCCGTCTCAGGCGTGCTGTGGTTTTTAGACACATGCGGGCAATGACTGAAATGTGTTTATGCGTATTTTGGAAATGTAGGCATTTCTGCATTTTTCTGTGCAGATTTCTGACATGTGTGCATGTTGCTGAATGCTATTTTCTTCTTTGTTTGCATGTGGGTCCATGTTTGGAACTGGTAGGTGTGACTTGGGTTAAAAACGTGATGGAGCGGATTTCTCACACATGTCTATGTAAATATCTGAATAATATTTTAAGGCACAATTTACCAGGAAGATCTCCTACATAATGCCCATTGTAATGAACTTAGGGTCATCATATGAAGTGGAGTTGTGAATATGTACAAAAATTTTGGAAAAGGGTGTTTAAAGAAATAAATAATGGGAAGCAATGTGGAATTAAGTCCAAAACTGGCTTTACTTTCAATATGGGATAAAGGAATTGGGAAGCTAAGCATGTTGGAATTGATTAACAACCTCCTGGCACCCGTTAGATTAATGATAGCTAAGAATTGGAAGATGCAAGGGAACTATACAATAGAAGAATGGTATAAAGAAATATGGGATATTGCGCTTAATGATAAACTAACATGTAATCTTAAAGTAAAGAGGGGATTATCCAGGAAGAATGATTTTGAAAATATATGGAGTCCATTTTTGGAATATGTATTAATAAAGGGGAAGGATGTTCACCTTTAAAAGACTCTTTACAATTTTGGAAAAATGTATAATATAAATGAATAAAGGCAGGTCTCAGGGGGGAGGGGAGCACAGGGGGGTTGTGAAGAGATTGTTAGTTTTGTATTGTATTTTAGGTTGTGATTATGTTGTATTTTATGTTGAAAATAAAAAAAATTAAAAAACAATAGATCTATCTAATCCCCACCCATCACCTCGCTGGTCAGAGATCCCTTTGCCCATGTGCCGTTCCAGGAGAAGATGGCCTCCACCCGGTTGCTGTCCCATTTATCCCTTTTTGGGTCTGCTGGTACCGTGACTGGCCAAAACCAATCCCCGGGCATCTCGCTCACTCTTAGAGCCCCCTCCCGTCAAGCGGCACTTTCCCACAGCTGAAACTTTCACTGGCCACTTCCAATGAAGCAGACCTTGGTGCCTGGGCTTATAACATTTAATTATCAGAATTCTCCCTCTCCCAGCCAAGAGACCCCAGTCCTGCAAGGTAGGCCAACGCTGCCTCTCTTAGCCAGACCATAGCCATCTTGGCCCCCTTCTTCACAGTTCCCCACCCCCAACAATCTTGGAATTTGCAAATAGGGAGAGAGTGTTCATTGTTAGAGATGCTTAATGCCTCCACTCACAGGACTACAAGTCCCATGGTTCCTTGGAAAGAAAACATGACCAGTTTTAAGTGTACAAATTCATCTAAACTCTCTTGTTTGGTTGCTGTAGTAGCATCTATCTAAGTAGTGAGTGGGGAGACATCTGGTGGCCATACAGAGAAAGAGCAAGTCTTTTAATAGACCACATAGCTTCTGGGCATGGTGATTTAGCTCCCTCACGCTCTTTTTTTTTAAAGAGAAAGCCCTATTCTTGTGTCCCTCGTGTTATCACAGTTGCACAAGGGGGAGCAGGGATTTCTCACACACATGGAGGGAAATGCACCATCTAAGTCCTGCCATCTGCCACTGTCCTGCATTGGCTGTAGCACAAGGCCAAATGATTTCCCAGACCGAGGTTCCAGCAGACAAGCTTTAAATCCAGGCAAATGCAGAAGTAGTCCAGAGAACAGGCACAGGGTCAAAGCACAGGCAATCAGTCCAATGGAGAGTCAGGCAAAGCAGGAGCGGTCACACAGGCAAAGGGTCAAACACAGTTAGGCAGTCCAGTACATACATAATCTGGTAGCAGAGTCAAGCAGAGGTCCAGGGTCAAAGCACAGAGGTTCAAGAACAAGGCAAGGCCAGGAAACCAAGCGGACCAGTAATAAAAAAAAAACTGGCAAACATTACTTCCACCAACCAACAGGCTCTCACTGCTGGCTTTTATTCACAGAGGCTGTTGAGCCCCACCCAGGCTCAGCTGCTGTCCATCAGAGTTCTCTGGCCAGAGCCTTACTCTGGAGGAGTTGCTTCCTCCCAAGGAGACCATTTTTGCAAACAAGCACTCCTTTTAACAGGAAGCCTACTGGCTCATCGCCTGAGGCAACAGTGCTCCTGGGGATCAGGGGGCTGCTCAGCCTCTGTTCCAGAGTCAGAGTCCCCTCCCCCTGTCAGGGAAGGACCTGGAGCCATCTCCCCCAAAGGCCCAGTCTTCTCCTGGTCTGGTGCCAGTACGAGATGTGGTGTCTCCCTGGGTTCTGGGTGCTCTGCTTCCTCCTCTAAGGAGGATTCCTCTAGCAGGGGCATGACAGATACTTCTATTAAAGATAATTTCAGAAATCGCAGCACAGCTAATCAGGGGTACCTTTTCACACAGCAACCCTGGATGGGGGGGCAGTGAGAACCAATGAGGTGGATCTGCTATCTCATCCCCAGTCTTGCCAGTTCGTGCTGCCCAGGCTGAGTGGCCATGTGCCCTCTTTTACAGAGGAAAATCTTCCGTTTCTAGGGATGCCCGGTCCAAGACCGGTATAAAGAACAATCAGAAGAAAGAGCATCATGGGTCTTGAAGTTGCCCATCGACAGCCCTGGACCAGATCTATGCTTATAATTTTATTGGTATTGAAGTTCACTAATAACTGTTGGGACACATTATGTTTAGATTGTGAAAAAGGCAAATAAGTGGAAACATGATAGAGGTGTATAAAAACTATACATGGTGTGGAGAATGTGGATTGGGAGACATTTTTCTCCCTCTCCCATAATACTAGAACCCAGTGGGGTCATGCCATGAAGTGGAGTGGTGCAAGATTCAGGACTTCTTCACGTATGAACTATGAAATTCTCTACCACAAAATGGTATGATGGGCACCTAATGGGATGGCTTTAAAAGGTGGTAGATAAATTCCTGAAGAAGAAAGTTGTCAATGCCTATTAGTCCTGATGGCTATGTGCTACCTCCAGTGGCAATGCCAGTAAGCATATATACACCAGTTCCTGGGGAACATGGGCCCTGCTCTCTTTTGTGCCTGGTCGCTCCAGTATAGCTCCTGCAGCTTTGACTGTTGTGACTAAGAGGGAATTTCACCAGGTGCTGCAGGCATACAAATGGCACCTGCCTAGATTCCCTTTTCTGTACAACTGTTAAAGATACAGGAGCCCTGTCCTCCTTTCCATAGGGTCACCCTAGCAAGTTCAGCAGAACATTCAGCAGGAAGAAGAAAGTTCAACAAATGTGGCTTGCACAACATAGGGCTCCATCACACCACCGATTTTTTGCACTCTTGCCATGCCTGATGTGTGGATTTGCAGCACAGTACTCACATGATGCCGCGCCTGTCCTGCTGACACCCCGCCTCTTCCCCAGCCTTTCCTAGAGTGCTAAAAGTCTGGATTCTTTTCTCTAAGTGCATTTAATGCACCCTAAGTCTCCATGTAGTTTTAAAGGAACTGGGGGCTTGAATGGATTGCACCAGGTCCTAGCAGGGAAAAGCGATCTCTCCCAGCAGCCGGCTCCAAGCCTCACTACAAAACCCAAACCTTGCATCCCAGGCTCCAAAGCCTTTTATAAAATCATACAATGCCTGAATCTCTGCAGAGACAGGATTGTACTCCCTCAATGCCCCCAAAGAGCCAGACTAAAGGGTTCTTCTGTTTTTGCCGGGCAGACAGGCGGTCTAGTTGAAGTGCTCATCTGCCAGGACCTGACTGGAGGAGGAAAGAGAAGGGGAGGGGTGGAGTGGAGCAGAGCAGAGCAAAGGAGCAAAAGAGCAGCTCTTCAGGCGAAAGAGATCATAAGCTTGACATGCTTTTGCCTCAGAGGTAAAAAAGGCGGAGGCAAACCAGATGGGGGATTAGGTGTGGTGGAGGACAGTCTCTACCTGCTGAAACTCCCTTTTCCACACAATTATTAAAGGTGCTGAAGGCTGTTTTACCTCTGGCCACCTAGTTCATAGACTGGCCATGAACAGACATTTCTTGCCTTCCTCTTGTGACATCACTTCTTGGAAGGTTTGCTTCCTTTTTTCTACTTTATGATGTCAGCCAACCTTACTGGGTCTCGAAGACATCACATTCCTTTTGAATGGAAAATTCTGAAAGAAAGACTCCAAGGGGGGGGTAGGAATTGTCTGCTAGGACAAAGAAAGAGAAGGGGGCCAGACTGAAGGCAGTTTGAGGAATTGAGGAGGTCCTTGGCAGAAGAGCTGGGGTCTTCACCAGTTCGTTCAGAAATATAGTTTGGAGGGGAAAGCGGCAAAGAGGAACCCAGGATGTTGCGGGTTGTTGTTCTGTCAGCTCATGTACCCCTGGAAAAAGCAGATAAGCCTGACACGTATGTGATCGGCACCTTCAGAGGTAAAGCCGTAATGCTGTGTTCATCTCCTTTGGGATAATGATAAAATAGATCCTTAGCAGGGCTGCAAATATGCTGTGATTCTGCAGGATGTGGCATTAGAGGAAGAATTCAGCTTGCTAAGAATCTCAGCTTCCTTTCGGCAACATTTCTAGCCGTTATGGCTGTAATGACAAGCTGGAGAGTGTGGGGAGAATGCGGGGGGGGGGGAATCTCAGAACCCGAAGCGTGTGGGGAGGAATGAAATTTTAGGCGGTAAAATGTTTGGGCTTCAGAGTGCTCAGTATGTCCTTCCCACACACACTTTCTGGTTCTCCCCCCCCCCCCTCTGCATTCAAGAAGGGGATCAAGACACATCTTTTTACGGTGCAATCCTATCAGTGGAGGCTGGCTCTAAAGCCAGTGGGGTGGTGAATCCACTCCAGGTTTCAGTCAGAACTCGAAAGGAGATATCCAAGGTGGAGCAAATTCTCCACCCCACTGATATCGGAGTCACCGGCCTCCACTGAATCCTACGCATGTTTGGACAGAAAAAGTCATAGAATCAAAGAATAGTAGAGTTGGAAGGGGTCTGTAAGACCATCGAGTCCAACCCCCAGCTCAATGCAGGAATCCACCTTAAAGCATCTCTTACAGATGGTTGTCCAGCTGCCTCTTGAAGGTCTCTAGTGTGGGAGAGCCCACAACCTCCCTAAGTCATGGGTTCCATTGTCATACCACTCTAACAGTCAGGAAGTCCTTCCAACACCCATACTGACTGGGAAATGCTGGGAGTTATAGGACTTCATTTCTGTTTAAACATGCATAAGATTGCACCCTTCATTTGCCTTTTCAGATCGTTGCCACGGTTTCTCAAGGTTATTTTCAAGGCTTTACTGCGTCTTTGTTTGCGATGGTTGTTTTTCGAATCTTTTATATAAACCACCTTGACTGGTCTTTCCAGAAAGATGTTTCGAATCAGTGAGCGGATTAAACTCCCTGTGTTTTGTTTCTCGTAGATATTGAAAGGAGCACAAGAGTTGTGCAGAAGGAGCAGGATCCCGTCTGGAATGAGGTAAACTCCTTTATCGTAAGAGCATAAGAAATGCCATCATAGGCGTGCACATGGGGTGTGCCAGGTGTGCCCAGGCACACCCTAATGTCTCAAGCAAAACATGCCAAATTGAGGGGGGCATTGAATGGGGATCCAAATGCAGTGGGAATGGTCCTCAGGGTACCCTCCGGCTGCTCTGCTGCCACCAGCCCTAACAGCACGCCGTTGCTCCTGGCGACAGGAGTGAAAAGGAATCTCTCTTCTGGGAGCCTCTCTGCCAGGATCCATACTGGAGGTTGCACTTAGCCATCAGGACTAGTAGCCATTGACAGCTTTCTCCTCCAGGAATTTATCCAACCCCCTTTGAAAGCCATCCAAATTGGTGGCCATCACTACATCTTGTGGTAGCGTATTCCATAGTTTATCTATGCGCTGTGTGACAAAGTCCTTCCTTTGATCTGTCCTGGATCTCCCACCAATCAGCTTTGTGATTTGACCCCATTGGGTTCTAGTATCATGGGAGAGGGAGAAAAAATGTCTCCCTGTCCACATTCTCCACACCATGCATAATTTTGTACACCTCTATCATGTCTCCCGTTAACCTCCTTTTTTCCAAGCTGTCCTGGTGATGGCCTTATTCTAGGAACTCAGATGAACAAAATAAAACAATTGACCACTAATAGCGCAGCCAGTTTATAATTTTTTATTGGGGGGAGGAGAATCTAAAAATTTTAAATTAAATTTTAAATATATATTTATATAGCTTTAAATTCTTTAAACAAATATATATACATAAACAGATTTTAAAATGTGAAACTTTTCAGTATAAAACACAAGCTTCAGTCCCAAACAAGGATGGAACGAAACAAGCCTTAGATGTTTATTAATGCGGCTTGATTGGCTCGTTGCTAATAGATGTTCCTTCATTGAGGTTTGACCTGTTCCTGATTCGGTTATGGCTCCACACCTGATAAGTGGGATTGTCGCACACTCCTGTTTGTGACTTAAGTTGGTGTTTTCTACCAAAACGTTTCACATTTTAAAATCTGTACATATATGTATATATGTATAAAAATTGTAAAACTGTAAAAAAAAATACTTTTTAAGAGTTTAGAATTTTTTTTTAGAATTTTAAAATTTTAAGATCTATAAAAAAAATATCTAAACTGGCTGTGCTATTAGTGGTCAATTGTTTTGTTTGGAGTGCTGTACCATGTCCATCGCATCACCTCCATACCGGTTGATTAACAAAGTGTTAACGAGGCACCTCAAAGAAGCAAAAGCAGGGATAAAATAGGGCTACTTTTGCTCAGAGATCGCTGCCACAAAATGGGGACCAATGGAGTGTATTGTTAAACCCACCTTGTATGGGCTGCTCACTTTTTTTCCTTTTTTTAAAAACTCTGCAGACCCTGGTGTGGTACTTGGATGATGGGCTTCTGGACAGCAATTCTTTCGCAGTGGTCCATCTCCAAGACTGGAGCACCAAAGCTGATGACAGGTGACTCGCCAAGGCAAAGCCTAAACGAAGCAGCCCGGGGTGTTCTTAATTAGAGCTGGGGGACCATCGTTCATGTTCTTCATTTTATATGGTTTTAAAACATTTTGGGAGTACATAATATATATATATATTTAAAGATGCTTATTTTCTGAGCCATATTATTGATTTATTGCACTATTGTAGGTCCAGTTTACACATTTGGCAGAACCAGATGTTTAACCTTGTCCGTGAATATGACACTAAGCCAGCCTTTCCAATCAGGTGCTGTTCAGATGTGTTGGACTACAAATCTCACCATCCTCCAGGAGCATGGAATCGAAGCAATGGAGGCTGGAGGCGCCGGCGATGTCAGTGGGGCAGCAAATCTGCTCCGGATTTCAGTCAGAACCAATGCACCTTGGTTAGTTCTGTTAGAGTTCTGACTGGTTTTGACTGAACCCCGGAACGGCTTCACCACCCCACGGATGTCGAAGCCAGCAGCCTCCACTGAACCGAAGCCCTACACATCTGGAGGGCTCCCGGTTGGAGGAGGTTGCACTAAACTGGGGAAAAGGTCAGCTGTGTTTGACTCCTCCCCCTTTGGGGAAAAAAATCTCCCTGTAAATGTGAGGAAGTGCTGGATCTGGCCTGCAGCACCCCTTGTGGTGAACCACTCCACTGCAGGTGGCAGCTTCTCAGTGAAGCACTTACAGGCCCATCCAGACTGGCCGTTCCTGAAGAGGAAGGACTTATAAGAGAGATTCCAGTACCAATTGAGCCTTCCTTGAGCCACAAGGACTTCCTGAGATCTGGTGTGTTCATGTAACTTTGGATACTCTTTGGTCCAGGCTTCGGCATTGCTCTCCGGCCGTGCCACCTGGTTTGCCATCTTCGTTCCTGACTATTGGTTGATTTCATGGCCTCCTGGTTCACCTCTGTCTGCTGCTCATGGTCCAGCCCTGCCGGAAAGTTAGCCTGAAACCTTCCCCTGACATGCTAGCTTTCTGTGTGCAAGGAGTCTTTCATATGGGGGAGTATTCCGATGTGGGATATCCCACATGCCTGCAGATTGTAGTAGCACACTCTCAAGCAGGGAAGGGCAACTCCAGGTTGTCTGGGTGCCCGATTTCCCACTGGTCCGCACCCTGGGCGCCACCGCCAGATTTGCTGCTGAAATTCGGTGACACAGCGGCAAAAATGGGCGTGTTGCTTTCACACTGCCACACCTCCCAATTTCAGCAGCAACCGTGGCTTCGGTTCCCTTAACACAAGGGAAAGCCAGCCATTTGGGGCAGCTGTGCCTCCAAATGTCTACAGCACATTTGGTGGCGGTGGCAGCACAAGCGAGGGGGGACGACAAAAAAGGCCACGGGGTATGTGTGGCACATGAGCCATGTAATGCCTTCCTGTGGTCTAGAGGAAAAAGGTTACCACTTGATGTTGTTCACTGTATTAACTGGACCGTGGAATTGCACACATTCAGGGCCAAACCAAATGTTTCATTCCATACAATATAACAGGCCTGCTCAGACAGCATGCTAAGCCATGGTTAGTCTCTCCCCCTTTTGCAGCACGTGGTTCACGAGCGCATTTAAATCGTGGTTATGTCACCGCCGTGGTTAGGAACAGTTCACATGATATGCTATGGTTCACTCAGCACACGTAGCCATCATGTTTAGCTCGAAATGCTTAACCACCCAGAGAGCTTCAGTTATGAGGGGGTATAGGAATGTAATAAACAAACAAACAAACAAATAACCACAGTGGCTTAGTGTGTCATCTGAACAGGGTCAAAATGTACCCAAAGTGTCATTTTAAACCATTGCTGCTGGGGGTGGGGTTGAAATCAGCATATGGGTAGTGGGTTAATTCTTCCCCTGCCAAAGTCCTGGCAAAGATCAGCCCACCCCGATAGTTGAAATTTGCCCCAGGAAGGAAACTCCTATTGGCCGTTCCCCGCTACCACCATGGAAATAGCAGCAGTCAGGGTCCCCCCGTGCGGCAGCTAATTCAAGGTTTTCAGAAAGAGACACACCGCATTTAAAACCACATGTCTCAAGTCTCCGACCTTGTAGCCCTCAGACGCACCGCCGAGTTCGGCGTTTGAGGGGAGGAAATTATGTGCCATCAGCCATTGCGTGGCTGATTCCGTTACCTTCTTCCTGATGTGCAATTAGGACGGGGAAAATAATGAGCTAGCATGGTCGTTCGCATGTTACGAAACATGTACATCTTTGTACGGGGCTGTGGGTCGTGCTGTGGGGATCGTGGTGCTCGTCAGCTTCCTCCTAGCATAGTGAGATCCTCTGCAACAGCTGCCAATGGCATCCCTGACCTCGGAGTTCCTTGTCCATCTCCCCGTTTCTCCCCTCCTCCAGGAATTACGGCTTTGCCACCATAGCCCTGGCAGGAGCTGCAGAGAAAACGAGGGTAATGATCACCATGAAGGACCAGATTCTGCGGGATGACAATATGAAGCCGACAGGCGTAAGCGAGGGAGCGGGGTCTTTCTGTAGACTGTGATGGCATCTGGGGGTCCGTTAGCCATGGACATTGGAAGGCCGCATAGCCAGGAGATGCTGGTGGCTTCGAGGTCAGTGGGGCGGTGAATCCACTCTGGGTTTTAGTTAGAAATCTAACGGAGCCATCCCAGCTGCCACTGTGCATGCCTCAATGGTAGAGCACATGATTTTAATGAAGAAGGTCCCCGGCTCAATTCACGGCTTCTCCAGGTAGGTTAGGTAAAACTGCTGCCCCAGGTGGGAGCAAGATTTCTTGTCCCTGAGCAATGAAGTAGGAGGCAGCCATGCGCACAGCTCCACAAAAGCTACTAGTCCACTAAATAATTTTGCTAGCCATCATCCCACCACAGAGAGAGAGAGAGAGAGAGAGAGAGAGAGAGAGAGAGAGAGGGTAAGACATTTGTGACACATCAACAACCTGGAAGAAATTAAGAACCAATTCACGTTCCGTATACAGAAAATTCTCATTTGGTTGCCTGGAGAGAATTCTTACTAGGCATAGCTGAGTAGCTATTTAAAAATCTGAGTAAAGAAACTAGATTGTGTGTTCTTTAAGGAAGGGTGAAAATTCAAAAATGGGACCAGAAATATTTCAGGGTGCCTTGTATCTGCGCTACACACACCAGTGGCTGTAGTTCCTCCAGGATTGCCAACTTCTTTCTCACCCCCTTCTCCTGTGCTTTTAATGGTGGCTTGACTGGCAAATATTAATAGGTGGTTATTTTTATTACGGATGCAAAAAGCTGTGCCGGGGGGCAGGGGGGTTCTGCAGATGAAGCTGCTGTTCAAAGCATGGGATGAACAGGGTAGGCTGGGTTTTTGTTTTATTGGTCAGTTGGCAACCCTATTTCAGATGAGGATAACCTTCCCCGACCTGCACCCCTTTTGATGTGCTGGACTACAACTCCCATCAGCCCAAGCCAGTGTGGCTAATGGCTGGGGATGATGGGAATTGTAGTCCCACGTAGCTGAAGGGCGCCAGGATGAGGGAAAATGGGATTAGAATGATCTTTGCTTTTAAGCCATCTGTTGTTTTTACCGATAAACGTTCACGCGACTCACCCATTTCAGTGCACCATGACTGTGAAAGTTTGTTTCTCACCTCCGGAACCGAAGCCGATTCTGCACACCAGGAAGTTTGATTTTAAGAAACTGAGTAAGTGTCACATCCTGCTTGGGGACGATGCCCCCTTGTGGCTTTCTACCCCCAAAGAGCTCAGACCGGGCGCAAGCATTTGAGCATGGACCGCTGCCTACTCGACTGCTTGCAGGCGGGATGGAGGGTGGCAGGTGTGTGGAGAGAAATACTAAGCATTACAGCGCTGATATTCTGTCATCCTTGCCAGTTTGTTGCCCCATGTGTGCAAGGGAGTCTGTACCAGAATTGACTGTGACGGAAAAGGATGCTGTTGGCATGCCAACACTAATAGCCAAGAAAGAGCTTGAAAACAAGAAGCAACCCTTCCAGGTAATGTAGCCCAAAGCGAAAACATAAGAGTTTTGAGTCTTTCCCCAAGCTGGAGTCTCCCATGTGTTGGAAGTCTCCCAGCCAGCATGCTGGTGCTCACCTTTAAAGCCCTAAACCGCTTGAGATCCAGTATCCGAAGGATCATTTAGTAATGATGCTTCTTGCTAGAAAGGCAATTAGCAGAGAAAAAACAAAAAGGCAAGTCAGAATGAGCCTTTACCAGTCCCACATGCATGCAGGCTATCTTAGAACAATAAAGGAGACCACGCCCTTCTTCGGTGAAGAAGAAAGAACAGTTTCACTCACAAACGTTCTTGCATATACAATGCAGGTATAGCGTAGAGTTTTTCAAGGGAGTTGGTTCGGGGTTTTTTTGTGTTCCATTACACCAGCAGGAAAGAGAGAGCAAACACATCTGCTTCCAGCAAGGGTGGAAGTCAAAACAAAGGGCGGGGGAGGAAGGAGATGAGCAAAAGGAAAGAATCACAGGAAGCCACATTGTAGCCCATCGAGACCCTAGGGCTAGCTGTGGTCAACATTCCCGTGAACTAACCAGCTGCAACGCTGCCCCCTTCCAGTGACTTGCAGAGGAGGTTGCAATATTCCCAACACACCTCTCCTTGACTCAGCCTGCCCATGTCTTAAGATAATCAGGAAATGCTCTTGTCCAAGTACTCATGGTGCGTTATGTGGCTACCAGGCTGAGGGCCTTTTTGGTTGTGGCATGCTATGGGTAGGACAGTCGAAGCTCTCTGAGCAGTGCACAATTAAAAACCATTAAAAAAAACAATATAAATTTAAACCTTAAAAAGGCAGTGTAAAACGAGCTACATTAAAAAGCAGGGAAAGCCTGTGTAAAAAGTTATGTCTTCAGGAAGGTGTTTAAAAGATGTTATGTTTTCTGCCTCCTGCACCGCACGGGGGAGGGTTTTCCAGAGGGTGGGTGCCACTACAGAGAAGGCCCTGCCGCCGAGGTTCTTCATGGCGGCCTTCCGTTCATCTCAGAATGGCCAGTAGGGCCTCCTCTGAGGATCGTAGTTGTCATCCAGGTATATATAAGGGAAGATGGTCTGCCATGTATGCAGGACGTGACAGACATGCCGTCCCTCCCCTTTCAGGTGCGCGTTGGAATCATAGAATGCCGGCAGCTGCAAGAAAACAACATCAAGCCAGTGGTGAAAGTGTCTGTCGGTGATCACGGGTTCAGGACGAGGATCAAATTGGGGAACAATCCTTACTACAATGAGGTTGGCATTCTGCCGACTTCAGCTTTCAGGAGGCCCTTAGAAACGTTGCACTGGGTTGGACAGGGCCTTCTTGCCCGAGGAATAAATGGCAGATTAACTGAGTGGCATCAGGATCATTTGATACGGTCTGAAGGGGCTGATTTGATCAAAGAAAGAGATATTTGAGGAGGCATGTAGCTAACCCCTATGAATTGTATGCCTTGCTAGAGCGAACCGGTTCCCAGTCTCTGAGGTAGCGTGCAGTTGTTTCTGTGCGGCGAGAAAGACTGTTCGCTACCCAGACATGGTGGCCCGACAACTACGAACGTAGTAGAGGAGATGGTGGTGGGCCATCCTGAAGGGGGGACGTCACCTTCCAAGTCCCAAGCAAGTCAATGGTGAAATTGACTGATTGATTACATTTCTATATGGCCCAATAGCCAAAATTCTCTTAAATTAACTAGATCACATTTCAAGCCCTTTCTGGTCTAGTCAATTGCAGCCCAAAACAATGGCTTCAGCACCTTGGATAGCTCCTTTAGAGTTCTGGCTGGCTCTTACTGAAACCCGGAGTGGATTCACAGTCCTGCTGAAATCACAGCCGCCAGCCTCCGCTGGGACCCATAGCACCATTGGGAAGATAACATAGGAAGCGCCTCCTATTGCATCAGGCAGTTCGTGTATCTAGCTCAGTATTGCCTACACTGACCAGCCATAGCCCTCCAAGGTTTTAGACAGAGGTCTTTCTCAATCCTACCTGAAGATACCTGTGCAGTAGCGGAAGTAGCATCCACAGGGGTCCTCCAGGTGATGGGGGGGGTGGCGATTCACCACCCATCTTGATCCACCCTGCCTCATGGGAGGGCCGGCTCTGCTCACTTTACTTTCTCTCTAGACGTTTGTCCAGAATTTCAATGAGACTCCTCTTCGGCTCTTTGACCAGTTCATTACCATACAGGTAAGCAAGCAATGCCTGCTCCTTCACTCCTGGTTTTACATCAGGATCCCTTTACGTAACCTTGTGATGATCTCTTTCCACATAACAATCCAGCCAGCAGTGGGTAGTAATGCTGGGCTGGAAGCAACTGAGACTGCTGGCAGGATGGGAAAGTTAGAACCACAGGGCCCCAGGTGTAAGGATGGGAGAATCTCTCTGTTTCTTTTCCTTCTGGATTTGAATGTTTACAATTGCAACTTCTTTCTCTCCTGAACATGAACTCTGTGAACATTGGTAAAACTTTTTATCAAAACTGAACTAAAATGAAAATCCCACCCATCTGCACCTGACTGACTGAATAGGTACAGTATGATGTACCTGCCTGCAATATAGCTGTTAAAGTTGAGGAAGATGCCAGGAAAAAAAGGGGTAGCGACCCTGATTCAGCACTATCAAAGTTGAATACACTGGGGTTCAAACCCAGACATTTAAGAGCAGAGCACTCAAAATCCTGGGCCTGGATAGATGAAACTATCATTTTAGAGCTCCATCACACCAGTAATTTAATGCACTCTTGCCATGCCTGGTGTGCGGATTTGCAGCATGGTACTCACATGACACCGTGCCTGTCCTGCTGACACCCCCGCCTCTTCCCCAGCCTTTCCTACAACGCTAAAAGTCTGGATTATTTTCACTAAACGCATTAAATACGCCTTAAGCCTCTGTGTAGTTTTAAAGGAATGGGGGCTTGAATGGATTGCATCAGGTCCTGGCAGGGAAAAGCAATCTCTCCCAGCAGCCGGCTCCAAGCCTCAGTATAAAACCCAAACTTTGCAACCCAGGCTCCAAAGACTTTTTAAAAATCATACAATGCCCGAATCTCTGCAGAGACAGGATTATACTCCCTCGATGCCCCCAAAGAGCCAGACTAAAGGGTCCTTCCATTTTTGCCAGGGAGAAAGGCGGTCTGGTTGAAGTGCTCATCTTTAGTTGTAGAATATAATTATAATGTCACCTTTACCTAACATTCAAAACCAGAATAACAATTAAATCACTGGTTTATAAGGCATACATATAACATCATAGATATATTTATGAAATTATACAGAATTAAGCAGAAAGGATTTATATAGTAGAATACGTTAATACTAGTCCGGAGAATGTATTTATACTAAAGTATAATTAGTGCTTGTTGTGACAGGATTCCAGATAAACTCCCGTTTCATATCAATTTCTTCAGACAAGTCATGTAGTATTCTGAAATTCAAAACAAAGACATAGCAATACTAAAAAGGACCTTAGGAGTGAAAGAGCAGCTATTCAGGTGAAAGGGATCATAAGCTTGACGTGCTTTTGCCTCAGAGGTTAAAAAAAAATGTGAATGCAAACCAGGTGGGGGAGATTAGGTGTGATGGAGGTCTAGGTTTCTCCTAATCATTTTTTTAAAAAATCTCAGGTTCTTTTTGTCCCAAATATACACAATATTTGTGACTATGAAATGGTATTTTCTCACCCATCCCTACCTGGAACTGAGACTTATGGAGAATCCAGCTGGCGAAGCAGCCACATGGCCTTCGGTCGATGCTGTTTTTCATTTTGAAGCAATGAAACGGTGGGTTGTCCTTGGGTGTTTTCCCTATTTGTTCTGAGTTTTGGAAATCTTTATTCCTTTTTCTCAAGGATAGGGAGATACAAAAGAACTCAACCAACCAAAGAGAAATCAAAGCGCAAAAGTTCAAATAATCCTAGAGAGAGAGAGAGAACATGGCTGAAGATCACATCCTATTAGATAGACATCGCAACTTTATGGGAGGGGGATTTCTGTATGACAATGCTTGTTTTTGATAGGTGCTGAACTCTAGAGCAATACGAGCTGATTCTGTCATTGGCGTCTTCAAGGTGAGCAGCGGCTACTTTGGCTAATATCTGGGGAGAACCAGGATTAGATAAAACGGGTAGGCATCTCCCAGCCAATGATGCTCCGGCTACTGCTATCTACCACAGTGGCCCAGAACCTACCACTGGGCTGGTCCTTGAGTTGAGTAAAACAATATTTTTGAAGAATTTGATATTTATTTCCCCCAGTAGTAGCCAACATCTGACAGCATTAGAGTGGCCATGTGACCTATTTTACAGAGGACAGGCCTCTTTTTCAAGGGCTGCCCAACCCAAGTCCAGTTTAACAATAAAAAACCTTAAGTAGGGAATGCAGGGGCCTTGAAGTTGTTCGTAGCACCTGAATTGCAGACTGAGCAGCAGGCACACAGCTCCCCTGGTCTCACTCTTTCCTACTATGGTAAGACGGAATATATTGCTATTTAAATTAAAGTTATTCATTTAAATTTGCATCGCTCTGCATCAATTAGCAGTGCGCATTTGGTGAAAATCTGTATACGTGGCAACCCTAGACAACAGCATCCAACATGTCAACAGGCTGCCTCACACCTAAGTTGCCTTAGAACCACATTTATTAAATACTGACTCAATTCATCCTGCCAGTCAGACAAGATCCCTCGAATGGGCCGGAAGAGGGGAGTGCAGAAGTTGAACTCTGGTTTTTAGTTTCAGTTTTTAAAAATCAAACATCCAAATTTCACAGTTTGAAAATGCATCCTACTTTTGATTTTTCCTGAAATTTTGTTGTGGCTACAGGTCTTCCTCCTTGCCTTGACAATTATTGCGATTTCTCTCTTTGCAGATTGAGATTGGGACTGTATATGAATCTGCAGGTAAATGCACCCAGAGCTGGCTACAAATTTTTGTGTGTCCTCAGACAAAGATCATCAGACTATTGTTAGGTCTCTTCATGTGAACTTCTGAATGAATCAGTTAATGTGGATGTTATTGGCATTAGAGATTGTTAAATGACCTACTGATGTGTCTTGTCTTCATTTAAATTATTGATAGGATTTTAAATCAGCCTTTCCCAATGTGATGGCTTCCAGATGTGTTGGATTGCAACTCCTGTTCCCTAGCCAAAATGTTCTTCTTCCTTTCTGGATTAGTTGTGTGGGTAGTCCCAGCCAATCAGGGAGCATGTAACTACCCCAGGATAGTGTCACTATGCTCTGTAGCGCATCAGATTTGGCGACATGGAAATGTCACTGATGGTAATTGAAGGCAATTTAGTGTGGGAGCAATTAATATTTTCACCAGGAGTGCCAAAAATAATGGAGGAGGGCAGAGGTTTCCAACTGCCAAAAATGATCAAAATGAAGCTCAACCCTAGGATGTAACAGTTTACGAAGTTACTTCTCTATGGAAATACTATGGAGTTAGGTGAGAGGAGCTACACTACCTTATACTGAAATTTGATTGAAAGGAAATATCCCTGTGATCATAGGCTCGTACTGCACATTTCATTAGAGTGTACACCCAGGGATCATTATTATTTTTTAAAGATGAACATTTATTGAACATTCAGTCATAAAGGATATTATTTTTATCCGTTTGTTTATTAAACAATGAGGACATTGATGCCTGACTCTGCGCTTGGCTTGCCTGACCATGTTGCAGGTGTGTGGGAAATTGAGGAGATGATCCTCAAACCCCTGAATTAGTGGGGCTTTGTGGTGACACTGGCCTTTTCATTCCTGCTGCTGGGAGCAATGATGCTCTTTTAGAGACAGTGGTCCTTCGGTGTGGCAGCAGAGCAGCCGGAGGGCCATCCCGCTGTGTCTGGATCCCCCTCTGGATCCCTACTCAATGCCCCCCTCGATGTAGCACTTATTGCTTGAGACAGCAGGGTGTGATATGCTTGTGATAATGGTACCCAACAGGCATGTTGGTCCATAAAAATAAAAAAATCAAGTAGATACAACTCTGAATGGCATGAATACTTGCAGTTGTTATTTCCTTTCCCTAGGTCATGCACTAATTGCCAAATGGCTGAGCCTCTATGACCCGGTTAACCTCAACGCTGGATTAAGGGGCTACGTGAAAGTCAACATTTGTGTCCTCGGAGCTGGTGATCATGCACCGGTAAACATCTCCATGTTGCAACACCTTCAGTATCTCAACAGGGGCTCAAAATGGGCAGCCAATAGCATGCCATGCATTTGACCGCTATTAAAACGATGGCGTGCTTTATTGTAAGTACGGAAGAATGAGGCATGATTTCCAGGTGGAAAAGCAATTTGCTTCGAGGCAGCACCTGAGCAGGAGCAGTCTAGCAGGCAGGCCAGGTAAACAACGTGATTTCCCTTCATGTAGAAACGCTCTAAATGCATCCCTCCATAGGATTCCCTGCAAAGCCGTAGCCTGGTTCTCTGACATAACATGTGTTTCACTTACGTTTGGCGTTTGTTTCTTTCACGATTGGCCCAGGAATGCACCCAGGTTAACGTATTGTCAGGATGTGAAAATCCACATGCATTCTGCAGGGATGCAGAATGGAGCCCCAAGCATTCCACTGAATGTGTTTAGTTTTGCACCTTCCTCCTCTCTGTAGGATACGGACCACTTATTGGAGGGTGACGATTTGGAGTCCACCATCCTGCACACAACAGCAATGCCAGAGGCACGCATGGCCACCCTCCAGCTGTACATATACAGAGCGGAGGATATGCCTCAACGTAAGTCCCACCCCCACCCCCAGCTCAAATTATTATTATTATTATTATTTATAACCCGCCTCTCCCTTCGGATCAAGGCGGGGAACACAATGTAAAATACAAAAATCACAAACAGTTAAAATAAATTTAAAACAAGAGAAAATACATCATTAAAACATCTTAAAATTCATCTGGATAGGCCTGCCGGAAGAGAGCAGTCTTCATGCCTCTCTTAAATTCATGAAGACTGCTAATTTGTCTAATCTCCTCTGGCAGACCATTCCATAGTCTGGGAGCGATGGAAGAGAAGGTCCTCTGGGTAACACTCGCCAGCCTTGTTCTGGCTGGCTTGAGTAAGTTCTTCCCAGAGGACCTAAGTGTGTGGGGCGGATTGTCATATTTGCAGGATTCGGGGCAGGTGAAGAAAGGGGGGTCCAACGAAGGAGGGGCGGTGGTCACTTCCCCTATTCCAGACCAGATGTGATCTATGTGGAACCAACCAGACAATATTTTTCCAAAGAACTGAAAGTGATATGAAATAGCTTTGGGTTCCTATGGGGTACACATGTGTTTCTTTGGTCTTTGAGGCCTCATCTACACCAAGCAGGATATTGCACTATGAAAGCGGCATGAAAGCGGGATATAAAAGGCAGGACCCACACCAAGCAGGATATAGCGGTATGAAAGCGGTATATGGCATGTGTCAATGGGCCCCGACAGTTGTCAGTGCACTTCAATACCTCTATAAAGCAGTCGTGTGGCTCCTGCCTTTTCTATACCACTTCCATACCGCTTTCATAGTGCAATATCCTGCTTGGTGTGGATGAGGCCTCAGTCACCTTTGGTCAAGCAGATTTTCTTTGGGGATTTGGCAGTGGGCCCTCCTCAGACCCAAGGTGTTAGCAGGCGGTGCCACACTATGCCAGCCTCTGAGGCCAGCCTTACACACACACACACACACATACCTGATTCACTTCATATATACACAGACACACTTCACACATACACTCCCCCCATGCTGCAATTAAACTTTTTAAAAAGCCTCCACTAATTAGGGTAGGCTGACCAGATAAAATCCAGGTCAGGGCTCATGTAACTTTAACAGTTGTAGAGAAAAGGGAATTTCAGCCAGTGTCATTTGTATGCAATTAGTTCCTGTTGAAATTCCCTCTTCATCACAACAGTTAAAGTTGCAGGGGCCCTGCCTTCTTTTGTATACGGTCACTCTAGTATAGTGCCTGCACCTTTAACTGTTGTGATGAAGAGGGAATTTCAACAGGAACTAATTGCATACAAATGACACTGGCTGAAATTCCCTTTTCTCTACAACTGTTAAAGTTACATGAGCCCTGACCTGGATTTTATCTGGTCAGCCTAAATTAGGGTGACCATATGAAAAGGAGGACAGGGCTCTTGTATCTTGAACAGTTGTAGAGAAAAGGGCTTTTCATTTTTGTACATGCAGCACCTGGTGAAATTCTCTCTTCATCCCAACAGTTAAAGTGGCAGGAGCCCTGCCCTCTTTTGTATCTGGTCACACTAGGCAGGGCTCCTGCCGCTTTAACTGTTGGGATGAAGAGGGAATTTCGCCAGGTGCTGCATGCATGCAAATGACACCTGCTGAGAATCCCTTTTCAATACAACTGTTAAAGATACAGGAAGCCTGTCCTCCTTTTCATATGGCCACCCTGCCATTAGTGCCAATGGAGGCTTTTTAAAGGCCTACTTGCAACACTGGGGGGGGGGGGTGATTTTAAAGGGGTCAGTGCTCAGCCAGGGCAGTCTCAACGCTTCCCTCCCCAGCAGCACTCTCCTAAAATGCCCCCAGCAGACAATTTTAAAAAACTCCGGTGGCACCAATGGAGCTTTTCTTTTCTTTTTTAAGTTTAATTGCAGCACAAGAAGGTAGGGGCAGAGGGGGGCTGCAGGCCAGAGTTTTCCCCTTGCCTGGTCTACACAATAGCTGCACAATGCCCTTTGGTTGGCAGCACCAGAAGAGCTCTGTCTAGAAACCCACCCCGACTTACCTAGGGATGGGCAAATTCCCCTGCATTCTGTTCGCGCTCTGCTTGCCGGACTCCACTGGTTGCCTGATCCAGGCAAGCAAGGTGAGCCCTCAGATGGTCCCCGGACTCCTGGTAAGAGCTCACGAGTTTTCTTTTATCCACAAGCTGCGGCTTTGTGCAAAATTGCAGCAGGGGATATTTACGGAAATTGTGACTTGTGCAAATGTAAAGCTGCAAATAACACAATTTGTGCAAAACGGCAGGTGTAAAGGACCGTTTACACCTGCATTTTTGGACAAGTTCCCACCCATGATTTTGCATGAATCCAGATTTGCGCAAGTCATGATTTGCATCCCCCCCCAAAAAAAGATGGGAAACTGTGAGCGTTCCTGACTCGGCATGTTCGGGGATCGGCGAGCTGGCATCCGAGGGGCTGAGTGGCGAAAACGTGCCAAGTTCCACCCCCAAACCGGATTCCTCTGACATTCCTACTTACCCTATGTGGACAGCACTTTGTGAGCCCTCAGTAAAACAGGACTATTAAAACAATCTCACCAGCCTGTGCTTGCTTTCCTCTGCAGTGCAGGATGGCGCTGTGAATTATTTCAAAACAATGTCCAAGGATCCCACCGGCACTTCTGTTGACCCTTCTCTGGAAGCTACTTTTGCAGGGAGAGTGGTGGGTAAAACGCATCCCAGTTTGTCTTGTTTTTCTTAAAGGAAGAGAATAGCATTTGAGATATAAGCAAACATCTGCTATTAATGAGATGTAAAGCTGCAAATAACACAAGTTAAGGAAAATGTGTTATTTGCACAATTGTATATAAGGAAAAGTTTATTCGATAAACAGAAATAACGTTCAGGTTTAAGATTTTGTGTTAACTTGCTTTCCATGTACACACAAGCTCAAAAATGCCAGGACATTACAGCTGTTAATGTCCTTAACAGAGACATGATTTAGACAAAAAGTGTGTGATATGCTATCCTAATTTGGAGCTGGATGGCTGGCAGTGGTAGAGTGGTGAACCTAAGTCCCAGATTTGTCTGTACGCTGGAATAGACACATGGAGTCTTTGCAACTGAAGCTACCATTCCACATTTTAAGTCCCCAACTGGCAACCAATACCTTCCACATAGAATGATAGAACAGAACATTAGAACGTAACATAAGAAGAGCGTTGCTGGATCAGACCGAGGGTCCATCTAGTCCAGCACTCTGTTCACACAGTGGCTGACCAGCTGTCGACCGGAGACCCACAAGCAGGACACAAGTTCAACAGCACCCTCCAGCCCATGTTCCCCAGCAATTGGTGCATATAGGCATACTGCCTCTGATTCTTGAGGTCCCACGTAGCCATCAGGACTAATAGCCATGGGTTGCTTTCTCCTCCAGGAATCTGTCTAACCCGCTTTTAAAGTCATCCAAATTGGTGGCCATCACTACATCTTGTAATAGCAAATTCTATCATTTAATTCTGCACTGTGTGAAGAAGTCCTTCCTTTTATCTGTCCTGAACCTCCCCCCAATCAGCTTCATGGGATGACCCCACCGGGTTCTAGCATTATGAAAGAGGGAGAAAAATGTTTCTTTATCCACATTCTCCATGCTTAATTTCATATCTCCCCTTACCTGCCTTTTCTCCAAGCTAAACAATTTCAGCTGTCGTAGGGGAGAGTCTCCAGCCCCTTGATCATTTTAGTTGCCCTTTCTGCACTTTTTCCAGCTCTACAATATCTTTTGTTAGGTCCCTTGAAGGGACCTTGAATTTCATCTATCCCAACTCCCTGCCACAGGTAAATCATTTTAAGGCATCTTTCCTTTTACCTAATTGGGGCTGCAATACTACACACACTGTTAGGGTGACCAGATAAAATCCAGGTCAGGGCTCATGTCACTTTAACAGTTGTAGAGAAAAGGGAATTTCAGCCAGTGTCATTTGTATGCAATTAGTTCCTGGTGAAATTCTCTCTTCATCACAACAGTTAAAGGTGCAGGCACTATCCTAGAGTGACCATATACAAAAGAAGGCAGGGCCCCTGCACCTTTAACTGTTTTGATGAAGAGGGAATATCACCAGGAACTAATTGCATACAAATGACACTGGCTGAAATTCCCTTTTCCCTACAACTGTTAAAGTTACATGAGCCCTGACCTGGATTTTATCTGGTCTCCCTAAACTATCCTCACTCATTATAGATGAGGCCAGCAGCTATATACTACCATTGTGCATTTGATATTTAGTCTCTTAAATAGAAGTAAAGAGAAGGTTCTGTTTGACTATTATTTAGCACCCGTGTGCCCTAAAAGCTAGTCTCTATAGAGAATGGCACCTCTTTATTGAACGGTTTCCTTTTTCAACCTGCTTAGCTCAAGACAAAAATTGTGTTCGGAGATGCCAATCCTGTGTGGAACCAACTGATGTCCTTTCCCATGCAGGTGAGCTGCATCATTCGGAAGCAGAAGAAAGGGAAGGGGGTGAAAGTACAAGGTGGACAGTGGGCATGAGCCAAACATCTTCCTTACGTTTGGGGGTGGGCAGACAGTTATTTAACTTCCTTCTCGACTGCATCCCAGACAGCAATTGGTTTACTTTGTCCTGTAGGAAATTAATGGCAGCCACTGAGAACCAAGTCCGCTAGCACTTATATTAGAGACGGGAAAATTCCACTTTGGCTCAATCTTTAATTGGTCTCAGCAAACAGAGCTATTTTCTGCTGTAATCAGAAAACACCTCATCCTCTTTCTTCTTTTCCTCAGCCCAGTTCTGAAATTCAGAACCCGTTAATCCCATAATATAACAGCCATAATGCACAAGACACACAACTGCAAATGACGAAAATCTTAAAAATTGGAGTGAGCAAATACCTTTTATCAACTGTAAAATTTATATATACTATATATACATAGTCGCTGCTAAGGCCAGAAATAACATAAACTTTGCACCAGTGAAACGCACTTACACAGTTTAAGCAAACTACACAGCTGACTAAAGAGTATCTAAACAAAACAGTCCGCTGCATAACAGCTCACCACAACTGAGGCTTCACAATTTTGGCCGGGACTTCAAGTAAACATCTAAAATGACTTGTGAATCCCTCCTTTATCCACGGCTACAGCCTTCAGGATGGTGCTAAAATAACGGGTTTTTCTGAAGAAGCCTCTCGCGAAACAGGTTGGAAAACAAAATAACTGGAAGCCTGTACTTTGTTTAGTCGCGTTGTAAATATTAGCATTGTAAAAACAGTTTGTTTTCTTTGCAAAAAAATATCCACTTCATGTCTGCTTTTGATCATTGAGTGTTTTGTTTCAATACTCTTTATTCAGCTGTGTAGCTTGCTTAAACTGGATAAGTGTGTTCCACTGGTGCGCAGTTCAAGTGATTTCTGGTCTTAGCAACGATTATGTATATATAAATTATGCAGTCAATAAAAAATATTTGCGCACCCCAATTTTTAAGATTTTCATCATTTGCAGTTGCGTGCCTTGTGCATTGTATCTGTTAAATTTGTCAGCTGCTGCCTTCTGCTTTTGTGCAATCCCATAATATAATCAGAAGTGCAAGAGGGTCTAAAAGCATATTCCTCCCCTGTGAGTCCGGATGCTCAGGATGCAGGGTTACCTGGGATGCAGGGTTTTCCTAACTGGCATGTTTTTTCCGCCACAGATGCCTTCCATGTACGATCTAATCAAACTTACCGTTATTGATGGGTGAGTGCTGATACTTTGGTTCATATCTCAAGTACAACCCCAGGCCTTGGCTCCCTGGACAGGTGAATTCTTAACACCTATGTGACACATTTCCCTAAGAAAGAGGAGGAGCAGGGGGCCTGATGCCGCACTTAAACACTTAGCACCTGGACAACAGACAGAACACTTCACCCGGGGAGATGTATTGTATTTAAGAACATCAGAAGAGCCCTGTGGGACCAGACCGAGGGTCCATCTAGTCCAGCATTCTGTTCCCCAGTGGCCAACCAGCTGTCAATAGGAACCCCACAAGCAGGACACGGGTGCAACAGCACCCTCCTGCCCATGTTCCCCAGCAACTGGTATATGTAGGTATATTGCCTCTGGTACTGGAAGTACATTTCTATTGAAATTATAGTAATGATTTCTAAATTAGCATCTAGACATCTAAATTAGAATTTGCAAATTTTATGCAAACGTGTGTTCCCTTTTGTGCATCTGTTTTAGCAATGCATTTCCTCTTTTTTGGGGTGATCTTTAATCACCAACAGTAACTCTGGTGGTAATCTGGCCACTATTTAGCATTCCTTACCGCTCCCCAAAGTTAGTATCATTCCAGAGCATTGGGGGGAGACAGGAGAGAGTAGCAACCATCACCCCCCCCAAAAGTGAATATCACTCTTTTTTAGGAAAGGGTCAGGAAAGAACAGTCCCATAAATTTTCTCAAAGCCTCTTCTGAAGATTCAAAACCAACAGAAGGAAGCACATAGTTAAAACGGTGGAACTCAGTACCACAAGACATAGTGCTAGCCTTCAATTTGGATGGCTTTAAAGGCGGATTAAGTAAATTCACGGGGATAAGGCTATCAACAGCTACCAGTCATGATGGCTATGTACTATTTCCAAGGTCAGCGGTAGCAGGCCTCTGCATATTAATTGCTAAGGAGCAAGGTGCTATTGTGCTCATGTCCCATTTATGGGCTTCTCATGCGCATCTTGTTGGCCATTGTGGGAATAGAATGCATGACTAGATAGACTAGACTAGATAGTCCACTTGAGCAGGAGGACTCTTCTAATGTTCCTAAAGTAGACCCCACAAGCCTGAAGTCTGCTCACACCTAATGGAAATCCAACATCACCACAATTATATTTGGAGGCCATTTTGTTTTCCAGATAGAATTCGTTTGGGGGAGGCAGATGGGTTTTCCCCTTACAAATGAGATGAATAAGTCAATAGCTAGGTGCTTTAAGTAATGGCGCCTAAATAGGATTAGGGGTCACCATTTCAGTATAAACATGTCATCTGAAATCTTTAAATTGTATTATTTGTTTAGGAGCATGTATTATTGCTGAGCTTTTACATTTTCCATTTGAAATGATTATCCAACCTTTATTTTATTTTAATTTATTGGTAGATCCCTGCTTCTCATTTCATGTTTGGGAAATAGAGGATTTTTAAAAAATGTTTCTCTATTCTGAAGGGCTTTATTCTAAACCATACGCGCATACTGTCTCCAGAGTAAAAGAATAAATAAATACTTTCCAGAGGGATTTTCTTTAAACAAAACCCAGAAGATTTTTTTAAAAAAATTCTCAGTTCTCAAGGGCTTTATTCTAAACCAGCCCTCCAACACCCACACCCTGTCCCCGGAGTAAAAATAAGTTCTTTCCAGAAATATTTTCTTTCAATGAAGTCCTTGGAAGTCTCCATTACGCCCCCAAAGTTACCCCATGCACCCCTTTCTTTTTCCTAGGCGGCAAGATGGTGACGGCAGTATTCTGGGGACCACCTTCATCAGCCTCTCCCAGATCTCTTCCACAGGGGCTGAAATGGAAAGTAAGAAAGGTTTGATTCTTCCCCCGGCCCTGCACATGGGCGCATCAGGGCCAGCTGACGACATTTTACTGCCTAAGGTGGAAAATCCAAACGGAAAACCCCTTCTGCTAACTAACATGGGGCACAATCCACCAGAAGAAAGTCCTCCTGTGGAAGCAGGGATGGTGCCGCATTTCAGGGGACCCTGGTCAAAGATAAAGTTACAGGAGCCCTGTCCTCCTTTTCATATGGTCTCCCTAATATCATAGAATAGTAGAGTTGGAAGGGGTCTATATGGACACCGAGTCCAACCCCCTGCCCAATGCAAGCATCCACTTTAAAGCATGGCGACTTGCCCTGTGGGTCAAATGTGTCTGTCTACTGGGTGGCTTTTCATAGTACCCCAAACCGTGTCTCACGATCGGGCTGGAACTCAAGCTTTTCCACCTCTCAGGCTACCTTTGGTTTCAGAGGGTGGCTCAGGCTTCCTGCCATGCTTCGGGCCGGCCTTCCTGACGCTCTATGGGAGCCCAAAGGAGTTTATGAGCCAAGTGGATCCTCTTGAGAAACTCAACACTGGGACCGTAAGTCTGTCTCCTGGCTGTCTATTCATCTGAGTCCAAGTTTGGGTGTGGGGTGCTGGTTTTAACCTTTAAAGCCTTGCATGGCATGGGACCACAATACCTGACGGAATGCCTCTCCTGACACAAACCTACCCGTACACTTCGGTCAACATCTAAGATCCTCCTCTGGGTGCCTCCTCCGAGGGAAGCTCGGAGGATAGCAACAAGGGAGAGGGCCTTCTCTGTGGTGGCCCCCAATTTTGGAATCATCTCCCTGATGAGGCCCGTCTGGCGCCAACACTGTTATCTTTTCGGCGACAGGTCAAAACTTTTCTTTCCTCCCAGGCATTTTAACAGCTTAACTGAATTTTTGTCCAGGCTTGAAAGTTTAAAATGTTTTAAATATCAGCTATTTGATGTTTTATGGTTTTAAATTTTGCATATTGACTTTTAATGTTCAGTCTTTTCATTTTTGTAAAGTGCCCAGAGAGCTTCAGCTATGGGGCAGTATATAAATGTAATAAATAAATAAATAAATAAATAAATAAATAAATAAATAAAATAAGCCATCCAGGTGTTGTTCTTTTTGAGCAGCAGATGGACAAGTGCTTCAGGCAGAAAGGGTCCTGCAATTGAGTCCCTGTCCTTACATTAAGACCACTGGCAAAGATTGGGAGAGTCCAATTTTGACGGCACGGAGGCAAGATAACCATTGTCCAGAGAGGCATTTGCAGTGCAAACCTAAACTGGTCTTGAGGACCACGTCACGGTTGCAGAATGCCCTCACCAGAGAGGCTTGCCTGGTGTCAGTGCTATGGTCTTTTCGACACCAGGTGAAGACCTCTTTATTTCCCCAGCCTTTTTAGTTTGGAGAATTCCTCGTAAGCCGGCCTCCCTGGTCTCCTCCCCTTCCTGCCCCCTTTCCATCTTCTGAGGAATTCTTCAGCCTCTTCCAGCCTCTGTCCCGCCTCTTCCCCAACGCCTCAGCTAGATGGGCAAAAATGCCCGTCTAGCTAAAATGCAGAGCAGGAGGAACACAGAGATGAAGATGCCAAAACGCCTTCATGCCTCAGAGTTTCCTCATTAATCAGGAGGACTAGAATCTCGCTTCTTCATCTTTTAATTGAAGGGTCATATTCTCAGGATTGCATTGCACCCTCCAGATTACATACCACCACACATGCACACCACCACCACCACCGCATTCTGCTCTTTGTGATTTCTAGATGTTATGCTTTCACTGAATCAACAAGGCTTGTGGGGAGCAGGCAAGTCTTTGTGTTTCATGGGTCACTTTGCCAAGACTGAGAATTTGCACACGGTCACCAATGTGTACAATATTTGACCAAGCTAAAGAGGACAGGGAAAGCTTCCCTGAGCTTTTTTCTTTTGCCTCTGAGATTGAGCTGTTCTGAGCTGTCTTTCATTGACCCTTTTGCTCCATGTATTGTCTAGGAGGAAGGGATCGCTTACCGTGGAAGAGTTCTTGTCGAGCTGAAGATCAGCATGGAGGCCATCCCCACTGAGAACATAGATAGCATTCCTGTAGAACGGATTAAAAAGGTCGAGGTAACCAGGAAATGAAAGACACCCAGTCTGCCTCTGGATGTCAGTTGCTGGGGAACACAAGTGCTATTGTGCTTATGATGTCCTGTTTGTGGGTTTCCCATGGACAGCTGCTTGGCCACTGTGTGAAGAGAATGCTGGGTTAGATGGAACTTTGGTCTGATCCAGCAGGACTCTTCTTTCTGTTCTTTGGGGTGGGGGGGGAGATCTAAAATATGTAGTAGCTATTGGCCAACCAACACCTCCTTCTCATTACTCATCTTAGTTCTTGTTCTGACAGTACTATTTGCCCCAGAATCGGTATGGACTGTGCGCCATCCTTTACTCGGCCACTATGTTGGATGATATCAAGGAACAGATCCAGCTTGAGGTCAGCATTGGGAACTATGGCAACAAATTTGATGGGACTTGCAAACCTTTGGCCTCGACCACTCAGTACAGCCATGCTGTGTTTGATGGTAAGGAATGAGAGGCAGGAAGGTTGCTGGATTGGCGAGAAGGGTTTTTGTGGGAGAGGGGAGTCCTGAAAAGTGATGTACTATTTGGCGATGGAGCAGGGTAATGGCTCAGTAACGGAGCACATACTTTGCATGTAGAAGATCCTGTGTCTCCAATTATCTATCACATCCCTGGATTGCCATCTTGATCCCACCCAACCTTCAAAGAGCTCATGGTCTCTGTTTCCTTCTCCCCCCCCCCTTTATCCTCATAGCAACCTTGTGAGATAAGTCAGAGGCTGAGAGTGGCTGGTCCAAGTTCACCTAATAAGCTTTTTCACTGAGCAGGAATTTGAACCCTGGTCTAACTTCGACACTCTAACCACTACTCCACACCGGTTAAGCAGCAAGGGTGGAAAGATCTTCGCCTACATCCTTGGGGACTGGGATGGATGAAGCGATAGTCTGAAGCCATTTGATGTGTTCCTTGAGGGACAAGGCCCCATTATGGACCCCATGAAAAGCCAGGATATTCCATTCCAGGAAACTACTACTACTACCTGCCGTGGTATGACACAAAACCCATGGTGTCCATTGCTTCATTCTGGGAGAATATTGGCTATCGAATTGCCTCTCTGAACATCATGCAGTTGATTCAAATTAGGCTGGTAAGTCCAGGTGCTGGCTGTGAAAGGGAACAAACCATCTGATAGGGATGTATATCCCATGTCCTCTTTTGATCCACTCTGTCTCCATCAGAGTAAGTTCACAAGAAGGGCTTAATGGAAGTACCTGTTGCGTTTCCCGACACTCCTCGCTTTATTGGGAGACAATAAAGAGGTCAGCCATGTAACCTACAAAGCTTTATTCAGGCAATGAACATCTCCTCCCACCTGAAGGGGCTCTATAGTTCTAGGAACTTTTCTCTAGGCAAGATTATGCAAAGTAAGCAAGACAATTCTCCTTTCAGGGGGAAAAAAAGGAAAGCCCTTTTCCCAGTACACTTTAACTTCAGGGAGGCTGATTCTGAAGAAGCCTTTGGTGAGAAGCTAGCCGGGCCGACCTTCTCTCCCCTTCTTTTCACTCCGCCTGTTTTAGTCTATGGTGGATTCCAGGATCAGCTAGGCTTTCAGTGCCCTCCCCCCTCAGAAGGACACTGATTCCCAGCTTGTGGGTTGTTTACACACCCTCAGAGATAAGGGCTGGCGAAAGTTCATTCCCAGCTGGTGAAGAGCCTGTGAGAATCACCTCTCCCACTCCCCGTACAGGCTGGTATGTTTCTGACACCGTCTCTCTTCTGCATCAGAATCTGACTCTGATCGCCTGAACATATTTCGCCCAGCCCAAGGGGAACAGGCCTAGTCATCACGGTACCCATCCCCAGCATCAGGGCCGTCTCTTCCATGAGCCATATGGGTTAGGCAAAAGATTGGGAGGGGTGGCAGATCATGTCCCCATCCACTGCCCACAGAGCCACCTCTCACTGCAGCCGCCACAGCCCCACCCCAGTTGCAGGAACAGCTACAGCTACTACTGAACCCTTTTGTAACACCCCATATACACATTCTCATTTGGGGTGGGCCCGGCCAGATCAGAGATCACATGGGCTGCTTCTGACTAAGGATGGCCGAATTCCCCCATGTCCAGTTGATGCTATGCTCACTGGACCCCCTCTGGTTGCCTGACCCAGGCAGGTGCATGGGGTGAGCCGCCAGACAGTCTGTGCATCCTGTGCAAGAGCTCACGACTTCTTCTTTTTAATCCATGAGCCGCAATTTTGCACAAAATCACAGGCGGGAATATTTTCAAAAATCATGATTTGTGTAAACTTGTGGCCATCGATAGCACAATTTGTGCAAAATTGCAGGTGCAAAGGACCATTTGCACCTGCATTTTTGCACAAATTTTGCTATTTGTGATTTCCGTAAATATTCCCAGTCTCGATTTTATGCGCACACACAAAAAGGCAGACAACCATAAGCTTGCCCAACTCGGCTCACACCAGCTCAAGGCAGTCCAGGGCATAGGTGTACGCACAGGGTGTGCTGGATGTGCCCAGGCACACCCTAATTTCCCAGGACACCTCTGCTTTCCTCCCCACCCCCCGCTTGAATTGCCGTTTTTTAAAGGACAGGACAGCCTCCGGAGAGCTGCCGTTAGCATCCCTTGGGGGAACTACACACTTTCCAGAGGCCCTGGAAAGCGCGCTTTCCCCTCCTCCGCTCCAATCAGGGCCTTTAAAGTGCACATCCTAATGAAATGAGCTACGTACGCCTATGGCCCAGGGATCTGCAAACTGGCATCCAGGAGGCCCGAGCTGGCGAAAACCCGCTGAGCTCCAGCCCCAAATCTGATTCCTTGTCATCCCTACTTCTGACCTAACAAAGCTCTATGCAGTGAGTCCAGGTTCTGGAGCATCCTGGGAATCTCCTCCCTTTTTGCTCCACCCCAGCCAAGCCTCCTCCTTGCAAGAAATAACTCGGCCAGAAACAACTGTAGACTGCCATTGGTTTGTCTTGTGGGCTGTCCAGCCATAGACATGTGCTTCCCTTCCTTCACAGAAGAAGAATCTGGATGCCCTTAAATCCATCGGCGTTCCCAGTAACCCATCTGTGGGCATCATTTGGAAAAAGCTTCAGAAAGAACTGGTGGAGGACTGCAGGTGAGTGATAGGAAGGATGCCCGTGGGGAGATTATATCTAGGCAGAAGTGGATTTGTTTCCTCCCTTGAAGGAGACGGTCCTTTACAGGGTCTAGTTTCCCCAGAGAGACGGGGATCATTTTTAAAGCAGCATCAATACTCCCAAAAGCAAGCAGCAAGCCCCGCCTTATTGATCTTATTGACGTGTTGGAAACTAAAAAATCGCTGCTTAGCTTAGGAAAAAGGCAAGGATGGAGAGAGACGATGGAGGAGTACAAAATGATGTATGGTGTGGAGAAAGTGGATCAGGATGGGCAGACTTTTTTTCCTCCCTCTCTCATAATATTGTCAGTGTTCCTTCGTTTAACAAAGGAACAAAGCCTTATGAGGAGAGATTGAAAGAACTGGGCATGGTTAGCCTGGAGAAGAGAAGACTGAGGGGAGACATGATAGCACTCTTCAAAGACGTGAAAGGTTGCCACACAGAGGAGGCCCAGGGTCTCTTCTCGATCATCTCAGAGTGCAGGACGCGGAATAATGGGCTCAAGTTACAGGAAACCAGATTCTGGCTGGACATCAGGAAAAACTTCCTGACTGTTAGAGCGGTACGACAATAGAACCAATGACCTAGGGAGGTGGTGGGCTCTCCCACATTAGAGGCATTCAAGAGGCAGCTGGACAACTATCTGTCAGGGATGCTTTAAGGTAGTTCCCTGCATTGACCAGGGGGTTGGACTCGATGGCCTTAGAGGCCCCTTCCAACTCTACTATTCTATGATTCTATTATTCTAACCAGGACCGTCCCTGGATAGTCCCTGTGCGTGCAAATGACGCACAGGGACTCCCGGGGGTGGGGGGACAGGCACTGGTTTTATTTATTTTTTTATTTATTGCATTTTTATGCCACACAATAGCTGAAGCTGTCTGGGTGGTTTGCGAAAATTAAAACCATAAAAATAATTTAAAATATAAAACAACAGCAGCATAAAAATACAATATAAGAACTAGGGATGTGCACTGGATCGGACCCGATCCACGATCCGAGTCCGGTCCAGTGGGAAATCGGATAAATTATCCGATTTCCGATCCCGCAGCTGGATCGGCCGATCCAATCCGAACCGGTCCGAAAAGGCTCCGAACCGGTTCGGCGGATCGGCGGATCGGCGGGCGCCCACTGGCGCCCACCGCCGCTTCCATTGGCGGGCGCCAGCGGGCGCCCGCCGATGAAAGTGGACAGCGGGGGGGGAGGAGGGGGGCGCTTACCTTCTCGGCCCGTCCGCTCCCGTCCGGCACTAGCAGCTACTACCAGCGGGCTCCGCGGCCTGCTCCAGGGTGGCGCACCGGGTGATGTCATCACCCGGCGCGCTACTCTAGAGCAGGCCGTGGAGCCCGCTGGTAGTAGCCGCCGGCGCCGGACGGGAGCGGACGGGCCGAGAAGGTAAGCAGGGGGTGCGTGGAGGGGAGGAGGGGGCGCGCGGAGGGGGAGGGGGGCCCTTACCTTCCCGGCCCGGCCGCTCCCGTCCGGCGCCGGCGACTACTACTACCAGCAGGCTCCGCGGCCTGCTCTAGGGTGGCGCGCCGGGTGATGTCATCACCCGGCGCGCTACTCTAGAGCAGGCCGCGGAGCCCGCTGGTAGTAGCCGCCGGCCCCGGACGGGAGCGGACGGGCCGAGAAGGTAAGCAGGGGGTGCGTGGAGGGGAGGAGGGGGCGCGCGGAGGGGGGGAGGGGGCCCTTACCTTGCCGGCCCGGCTGCTCCCATCCGGCGCCGGCAACTACTACCAGCAGGCTCCGCGGCCTACTCCAGGGTGGCGCGCCGGGTGATGTCATCACCCGGCGCGCTACTCGAGAGTAGGCCGCGGAGCCCGCTGGTAGTAGCCGCCGGCGCCGGACGGGAGCGGACGGGCCGAGAAGGTAAGCAGTGGCGGGGAAGGGGGCTTACCCCCCCCCCGGAGCCGTCCGCTTCTATCCGCTGGCGCCCGCGGGCGCCAGCGGATGGAAGCGGACGGCCCCAGGGGGGGTAGGGAGCGCGGGGGAGGGGGCTTACCTGCCAGGGCCGTCCACAGCGGATGGCCCCGGGGGGGAGGGAGTTAGGCCCCCCCTCACCCACCCGCCGCCATTTTTTCCTCATAGACTTGCATTGCAATGCAAGTCTATGGGGGAAAAAATGGCGGCCGATCCAAAAGTTTACGATTTTTGGGTCGGGATCGGACTCGATCCGGTCCGGGGGGCCTCCGATTTTGTCCGAACCGGTCCGTGACAAAATTGGAGGTCCCGATCCGGGTCCCGATCCGATCCGGGGGGTCCGTGCACACCCCTAATAAGAACACAGGATAAAACCAAGCAGCAATGCAAAAATTAATACCTATTTAAAATACAGGATTTAAAACAGCAAAGTTAAAAAATTAAACTGATAAACTGTTAAAATACTAAGAAAATAAAAAGAAAATAAAAAGTATAAGGTAGGTGCTAGGCGGACCTCTCTGGGGAGCTCATTCCACAGCCGGTGTGCCACAACAGAGAAGGCCCTCCTCCTGATAGCCACCTGCCTCACTTCCTTTGGCAGGGTCTCACGGAAAAAGACCCCTGAGACTGCAGGAGGTGTGGGCGGCCGTCCAGTGTGGTGCCCGCTTACTTGCAAGTAAGCGAGCACCAGAAATGGGCATGGAGCCGTGCGGCGCGGCTCCGTGCCCATCAGGGGAGGGGGGCAAGTCTGCCATCCCCAGGATGGCAGGGGGACGGGGGCAATTTTGGGTGGGATTTTTAAAAAAAGAACTTACTGATTTTTGTTGGAGCACAAGTGCGCTCTTCGCGGATCCTCAAAAAAAATGGCGGGTGCGAAGCTCGGCAGCCCGGGAGGAAGCCGGGTCGTCGCACTTCTCAAGTGCATTGGAGCAACGATCCTGGAAGCAAGTACTTCCGGGATCGCCGCCCCTCCCTCCCTCTACACTCATATAGCACAGAAAGGCCCTGTGTCCTGGAACTCCCAGAGCATCTCTTTAAGGCTCTCTGCCTCCTTAAGAACCCCCTCCTTCCTTCTTTTTACCGTCCCCTTCCCAATGCCTGCTCTATATCCTCACATGCCCACCCACCCCGTTCGGATCTGCCCTGACTGTTTTCTACACGCTCCATGTTCAGGAAGCCTCTTCCTGGCTTGGAAGTCCAGATGCCGGCCACCCTTCTGGATCAGCAGATGAGGAAACTACGCATGCAGCTCATCCATCAAATCAGCAAGGATGCAGAGAAGATGAGTTGGAAGGCCCCCCTGCAGAAGATGATTGCAAAAGCCGAGAACTGGCTGAACAGGATCGCCTTAGTCACTAAAGAGGTACCTCCGCCCTCCACACAAATACGCTCGCAATCCTCACCCCAGCATGCTTTAAAAGGGTGGTCGCATATTGCCGGAAAAAGGGGAGGGATTACGGTATAATTACAGGATAATTTGCTTCCTGGCCTCGCCTCTCCCTGCTACTGTCCCACCCTCTTTTGGGGCAGCTGTGAGGGGGCAGGGGGAGGGATGGGATCTTAGATTTCCTCTCCTGAGATCATCGGTGTGTCTTCAGCCTTGGGAGGGGGATTCCAACCATCCTAGGGTCCCTGGGACACTCTCCCTGGACCATAGGATCGCTCTCCTCATGGTACGTTCAGCTGCTGCCCCAGTGCTTCATTGCACGGGTTGTTTTAAATTGTTGCTCTATGGCTTTACCCTTGTTACTTTATTACATTTACCAAACGCTTCATAAAATACATTTTTTTCTAGGTGTTTTCCAATATAATAATAATAATGATACATTTATTTCTTACCTGCCTCTCCCTCTGGATCTAGGCGGGAAACAACATCAAATACAAATACATAAAACTGATTAAAAACATATAAAGCTAATACATTATTAAAATAACAAGAAAACTCTTAAAATTCAACTAGGTAGGCCTGCCAGAAGAGATCAGTCTTTATGGCTTTCTTAAATTCCGGGAGACTGTTAAGTTGGCGAATCTTCTCCCGGCAGGCCATTCCACAGTCTGGGAGCAGCAGATGAGAAGGTCCTCTGGGTAACGGTTATCAGCCTGGTTTTGGCTGACTGAAGTAAATTCTTCCCAGAGGACCTGAGTGTGCGGGGCGGATTGTACAGAAGAAGGCGATCCCGCAGGTAACCTGGACCCAAACCATGAAGGGCTTTAAAGGTAATGACCAACACTTTGTACTTCACCCGGAAACTAATTGGCAGCCAGTGGAGTGATTTTAAAACTGGTGTAACAACAACAGTAATAATCACAACAAAATCAACAATATAAAACGAAATGCAATATCACGTATAACAGGTAAAACCAACGACAGGGATTAAGATAATGACAAAACAATAAAACTAAAATGTTTAAAAAGACTTTAAAAGACTTAAAAGGCCTGAAAGAACTGGAAAATCTTAGCCTGGTGCCAAAAAGAGAGCGGTGTGGGCCCCGGGTAACCTTCCCTTGGAGGAGCATTCCAGAGATGGGGGGGGGGCACCACCAAAAAAGTCCTTTCCCTTGTTGCCACCCTCCAAGCCTCAGAATGAGGAGGTATTTGAAGAAGGAGGGGGTACTTCTTGTTAGATACTTTAAACTCTCCAGAGGAAAGGTGAGGTATAAATGTTTAAAATGAATCATTAAATGCAAACATGATGCCCATAAGTGAGCGCAGGCTCTCTGTCCTTCTGCTTTCCTTAGACTCAGATTAGCATGCCGGATGTGATGATCTGGATGCTGTGTGATGAGCAGCGGGTGGCCTACGCACGGGTGAAGTCTCATTCGATCATGTTCTCCAAAGCTGGTCCCCACGCCACAGGCAGACAGTGTGGCAAAACCCAGACCATCTTCCTGCAGGTAAAAAGATAGCCCTCGTTAGGGTGTCTCTACTTTAAGGAAAAAAGCTGACAGCCTTACCAGGGTTTCTTTTTCTGGAGTCTTTCCTCATTTATGACTGGCTCCTTTGGACGGCAACCACATGATTTTGAATTGAAAACTTCCCCTCTCAGCGATGCTATTATGTTCAATGAAGCATCGCCATCTAGTGGTAGAATTAGAGCACTATGCCAACTTTACACACTGGGGACAATATTGCATTATCTGTGTTTTTGAAAAAGCGAGATTACCAGGGGAAAGTGCAGGAGACATCCTGGAGGTTGCTGGCATCATATAAAGGACCTGCAAACATCCGTGAGTGGCCGATCATGAGTGTGCAATAAACTGCTCATGTAGAGAAGCTCTAAGTCTTGGGACTCACAAAAAAAAATGTAACTGGCTCCTTGGGAGAGATGTGCCAGTTGAGATGCCAGTTTGATCCAGCATTCAAAGTCCTCCCTATGATATTCCCACTTTAAGAAATACTTGTCTTGGTATTTCTAATCTATTGACAGCAGCACAGACTAGAAATATCCTGGGCTTTTTTAAAACAACAGAAGCCCGTGTCTCTGCTTTGCATAGTCTCCTGATGAAGCTATTTGCAGCTAACCTGCAGTGGAAAGAAAGTAGCCCTATTCAGAGAACATGCTAAGCCATGGTTAAGTCACTAACCCTTTTGCAGCAAATGGTTAGAGGGGGGTTTAAGCTGTGGTTACATAGCCACCAAGGTTAGGAATGGTTCACACAACATGATAAGCCATAATGTTTAGCTCAAAACCCTTCGCCACCATGTTTTAGCGTGTTGTCTGAACAGGACCTGTGTGCGCATAACTCTCCTGACATTTCTCCCACAGAGTGTACAAACCAAAGGGAACTACAACCCTATCCCTGCCCTGCTCCGGATCCGGATGTGGCTCGGAATGATGGCAGACAATGCAGAGTTCATGAACTGTTGCGAAGGGAGGATCCTCGTTGTTGCTGAGACGGTGAGGCAAGCCAGACTGCTAAGCTTCATGACAAGGGTCCGATTTGAATTGGGTTAAACAGGAGACCTGAGTGCAAAATCCCATTCAGCCATGAAGGTCACTGTGGGCCTGTTCAGATGACACAGTAAGCCATGGTTAGGCCGCTAACTCTTTTGCAGCAAATGGTTAGTGAGCATCTTTGAACCTTGGTAATGTAGCCACCATGGTTAGGAATGGTTCACACGACACGCTAAGCCATCATGTTTAGTGCAACTTGCTTAACCACAGCGGCTTAGTGTGTCGTCTGAACAGGATCTGAGTGAGCTTGGACTAATCAGTATCTCTCGGCTTAACCTACCTCACAGGGTTGTGGCGGGGACTAAAATAGCAGCAAGAGATGCACCTTGTATACCACGCTGAGTTCCTTGGAGGGGGGAAGAGATGAAAATGCAATAAATCAGACCAGCCCTGTCCTATTGATGGTTTTCATTCTGATGCTTTCAGTACGAGAACCAAAAGAAGACGCATGGGATTTGGGGGATCAGGGACCTGATGCCGCACCCCAACTTTTCGGATGTGACCGGGCAGATCAGCCTTCCCAAAGACAACTTCCAGCTGCCTGTGGGGTGGAAATGGGATGGCGAGTGGGCTCTGGAGCCCCAAAGAAGGTGAGAGACAGCGATCCTCCTCTTAAGTGAGGGTCAGGCCATGGGGCGCAGGTCAGGAGCCTCTCAGTCCAGGAGAGCCCTCAAATGACCCCCTGACAGGCAGCCGGGCACCGCTTGTGGTGATCGCGACAGTGGCTGCAAAAGGAAGCCCTGCAGCAGCTGGCCAGACACGGCTGCAGCCCAGAGACATCCTACTTTTTCATTCTTGACTTTGGTTCATCTCAGACATGGCCAATCAGGGCACAGGAGACTGCCTCTTCACGGCTGTTGTGCCCTCATTGTCCATCCAAAGGCAACGGCTGATTGGTTCAGCTCACCATTACTCAAAAGTTGTTGTTATTATTATTATCATCATCATCATCATCATCATTATCATCATTATTTTCATTTCTATATCACCCAATACCAAAGATCTTTGAGAGTTACATTTGTAGATGTCCCTGCTTGCTGGGCTAGAGGCTCTGGGGTTCACGTCAATTCCCAGCAAAGCCCTCTCCATCAGGGGAACGAGGGACCAGACCTTTATTAGAGAGGGACCATCGCTCCGCAATAGACCCCTGGCAGAAGGCCACAGCTTCTATCCCTAGCAGATCCCGTTTAAAAAGGAGCAGGTAGTAATCAGTAGGGATGTGTATCATATCGTTAAAAACTACGATAACGATACGATAAGGTCGTTATCATGCATGTGTTTAACGATGACGATATGATAGAAAAACCTACGATAATCATCAGAGACGATAATTTTCAGGCGATTTTATCATTTTATCAGACTGCCATATAAGTATACCTATAACTTCTGTATTTTAAAAAGTTAGAGGCTTAAAACTTGGTCACAGTGCTTATGGAGTATGCCTAAGTATGTGTATGAAATTTGAGGTCGATCCCTCCAATCCTCGATTTTATATGAATTTATTAAAGATCATTTCAGTTCTAACAGATCAGAATGACAGCTCACCAAGTGCGTTCATTCAGACCTGACAGAATGGAAACAATCTTTAATAAATTCATATAAAATCGAGGGTTGGAGGGATCGATCTCAAATTCCATACACATACTTAGGCATACCCCATAAGCACTGTGACCAAGTTTCAAGCGTCTAACTTTTAAAATACAGAAGTTATAGGTATTTTATTCGTTAAAAATAGGTCTGCAAAAATATCATTTTTTTCATGATAATCATTGTGAAGACGATATGGTTCACCTACGATATGAATGAAGATGATAATTTTTTTTGGTCTGAAATGACGATAATGATAAGCAACAATATTTTTTGGTGTGCACACCCCTAGTAAGCAGGTGGTAGAACAGAGCCTTCTCTGCCTGAGAACGTATGGAGTCACTGCCAATCAGAGGACAAAGTTAGATGGATGAATCTCAGCCCTCTTCCTGAGCGTCATCAGACGGCAAGGGGGGGATCATGGTTCCCTACCATTGCTTCTCCGCCCCCGCTCCTGTCCCACATTACTTCCTGGAGAAGAAAGGAAGTAAACAAAGACCACATGGCCCATTCTGGGGCAGTTGTTATCGCGCTGCTTTTCCTGCACACAGCAGGAAATGGCGGCACAGTCCATTTCAACAAAAAAAAATCGGATTTAAAGGGGTCCATTTTGTGACGGAAAAAAGGCAAGAAGGAGCAGGAGGAGGCGTCTAAAGGACGCACAAAAAAACTGTGAGTGGGCAGTAGCGAGCGAGCGATAAAATGCTCGTCTGATGAACCCACCTATGTTCCTAAATAAAAGAAAGATTTCAGAAATGCCAAACGTCTTCTTTCATCCAAAGGAAACTAAATCCAATTCTTCTGCCCCTGGAGTTTCTCACTATCCAAGGGAGCCCGGGAGCAAGTAGCAGTGTATTCTGGGTTCTGTGCTTAGCCAGAAGCACCGGATCTTGCCCCTTCTGCTTCTGACCAGGCTTCTGCTGGACAAAGAAACAAACCGCACTGAAGTGATGGACGAAGTGTTTGAGAACCAGAGCCGGCAACCTGGGCGCCGATGGAAACCGGGGTCCATCCCTTACAGCAATGCGGTGAGTGGGGGGAGACCAGGGATGTACAAGGATTTCGTGTCCGTTGGCAAAGCATCCGAATGCGCCCCTGAACGTGCACGCTAACTGGGGTGCATGTTTCGGGCAAAGCGCACGTAGTCTCAGGCTTTGCTTTCCTGCTCGAAAAATGCACTGTTTCATTTTAGTCAATTTGGGTGAGGAGGCAGCATGAAAACGTGCACCCAAAGGCACCCACTTCCCATTCTAAAAGCTTGCATTCGAGAACAGGAATGAGGAAAGCTAAGCAGTGGGGGAGAAATCGAGCCTCGGTTTCAATGGAGGCTGATGGCTCCATTGTCAGTGGGGAGGTGAATCCACTCCTGGTTTTATTCAGAACCAGTCAGGCCTCTAAAGGAGATATCCAAGATGCAGTAGGGTGATGAATCCACTCCAGGTTTAATTTAGGACCAGTCAGAATGCTAAAGGAGCTATCCAAGGTGCAGTAGGGTGGTGAATCTGCTCCATGTCTTATTCAGAACCAGTCAGAACTCTAAAGGAGCTATTCAAGGTGCAGTGGGATGATGAATCCACTCCAGGTTTTATTTAGGACCAGTCAGACCTCTAAAAGAGCTATCCAAGCACCTTGGATAGTTCCATTATTATTATTATTATTATTATTTATATACCACTCTCTGGGCGGTTTACAAAAATTAAAAGCATTCAACATTTAAAAACCAATATACAAAATTTACAACCATAACAAGCCTAAAAACAAACTACGTTTCATTTAAACTGTCCCAGGGGTCAGTTCTGACTGGTTCTGACTGAAAAAGCCTGCAAGGTGGCTAAGAAATTTTAAATAAAGAAGCCCGTGGCGGATTTACCACTGCATGGACGCTGGAGCCCCCCGCCTGCACTGCTCACTGGTTCTCCCAGCCGTAGGGCACAGGCTGTGAGTGGCTTCGCTTGGGGCTAGGACAGGGTTGTGGCCAGGAAAACCCTTTCTCCTTGGGTAACGACAGTGATTTTAAAATTTCCTATCTCTATATATTTATTGCTCCACCAAAGTCCCACCCACCCCGCAGAAATGCCACCCTTGGCCTGCGCCCGGCAGCTCCCTGTTGGGTGGGATCTCTTGGGAAGGGGAGTGTTTCTCAGGCTCCAGTATGTGCTGAGATCGGGAGGATGTTGCTTCACTCCGGAGCAGTCAGTATGAAATTCCTCTGAATCTAGGGAATCTGATATGTGCCCCATGCCTGGGCTCCCTCTGTGCCTCAACTACCCCTAGGGTGTCCAGATCGCCCGGGGTTTCCCGGTCCTAACCGGGAAACCTAGGCTGATCCGTGCCAACCGGGGGGTGGCGGGGGGAAACTGGGGTGGCGGGGGGTCACGCGGCGGTGGCAGTGAGCGGCGACGAGCGGCGGTAGACCCGGCGGCAGTGGTGGCGGAGGAGCCCGGGAAGCGGCCGCCCCAGCAGGTAAGTGCCCCCCCTTGCACCTTGCGCTCCTTACCTGCTGGGGCGGCCGCTTCCCGGGCTCCGCCGCCGCCACCGCCGCCGGGTCCGCCGCCGCCGGGTCCTCCACCACCACCAGGTCCTTCGCCGCCGCTACCAGGTTCATGAGGCCAGAGGCCGCGCGGAAGAGACGGGAGAGGGCCAGATCCGGAAGTGATGTAATTGGCCCTCTCCCGCCTCTTCCACGCAGCCTCTGGCCTCACGAGCCCAGCAGCAGCGGCGAAGGACCTGGCGGTGGTGGAGGAAGTCCCGGCGGCGGCGGGGGACCTGGGGGCGGCGGCTGACCCCGCGGGGGCAGCAGCGGAGGACCCGGCGCGGGTGGCGGAGGAAGAGAACCCGGTAGGTCCAGGCTGGTGTTTTGGGGGGGTGGCTTGGTGGGGGGGTGTTTTGGGGGGGTGGCGGGGGGGACCGGGATTTTAGTTTCCAAAATCTGGTCACCCTAACTACCCCAAAGTTTAACATCAATGTTTCTCCCTGAGCCGGGAGAACGAACAATTCTGAAATATGAGTAGGGGTTCAGAACTTTTCCCACACTCCAATTACTTGGGCTGTGCATGCCTCACGCCCCACGCCCCTGATTTGTTTCAGAGGCTGATTCAACTCAGGCCCAGGCCAACCTGCTTCAGATCCAGGTCCGAATTGAGATCCAGACACCCGAAGCGGGTCAGCCATTATGAGTTTCCAGACACCCACTGAGCATCTGCCCCCCTCCCCAATGGACTCTCTCCTCCCTCCCCGCTCACCCCGCAAAATGTCACTGGGAAAGAAATGGCCCTTTACAGCTGCCCTCAATGAGAACCACCATTTTAAACAAAGATGAGGGCTCTGTTGTTTCATCACCCTGAGGCAGCCTGAAGCACTTCAGATCGTTCCAGGCTGATCTGGTCCCAATCCGGATTCAGACTGAAGCGAGCCGAAACAGATTCGGGATTCAGGCCTGAAGCAATGCACAGCCCTACCAATAACACATTTTGCAACGCCCTTGCGAACTTCCAGGAAATTGCACTTTTGTGAGACCTTTGTTGCACACCCATTTTGCTCTCTCTCCATTCTAGAGCGGTGTTCCTAGCCCACCAAAGGAAGAGATGTTGTGTCCCCCTGGCTGGACCTTTGTGGAAGACTGGAAAGTGGAGGTGAACCGGGCTGTGGATGATGCTGGCAAGTCTCCATTTATATTCAGTTACACCCTGGAGTGATCTCAGAAAGAATTGACTTATTTTCTTTTCATGGGGCCTTCTCTGTGGTTGCCCCCCAATTATGGAATGATCTCCCCGACGAGGCCCACCTGGGGCTAACACTGGTATCTTTTCGGCGCCAGGTCAACACTTTTCTTTTCTCCCAGGCATTTTAACAGCTTAAGTTGAGTTTTTTAACTGAATTTTTGGCCAGGCTTAAAGTTTAAAATGTTTTAAATGCTAGCTGTTTTTAAGTTTTATGGTTTTAAATTTTGTATATTGATTTTTTAAATGTTCAATCTTTTAATTTTCATAAACCGCCCAGAGAGCTTCGGCTATGGGGCAGTATATAAACGTAAATAATTGTAATAATAATAATAATAATAATAATAATAATAATAATAATAATAATTTCCTCACTCAGGTTGGGAGTACGGGGTTGCTATTGCACCTGGCCAATTCCCCCGTACCTGGAATGCAGCTGAGAAAACGTACCACACTCACCGACGTCGGCGCTGGCTGAGGAAGCGATCCCGGAACCTGGCCAGGGAGAACCGAGAACGCCAAATGGCCTCTTTCCTTCGGCTGGTAATTAGCACTGGCACCTGGGCTTGTGGCGAGGGGCTCGTTCTCACTGACAGGCAATGTAACAGAGAAAAAGTCAGTCATAAATCATAGAATCCTAGAATAGTAGAGTTGGAAGGGGCCTGTAAGGCCATTCAGTCCAACCCCCTGCTCCATGCAGGAATCCACCTTAAAGCATCCCTGAGAGATGGTTGTCCAGCTGCCTCTTGAAGGCCTCTAGTGTGGGAGCATGCTTTGAGGCGTGCGTTACAGGGTCTGGTAGGCAGGGATTGGCTGGCAGGATCAGCTGACAGAATGCTTAGGCAGGCTGGTACTGCAGCCTAGATGGTGACATTGAGGCACGGTATTCAGATCTGGCAGGTTTTCCATGGAGACGGAGAGCTAGTGATCAGGTAAAGTGCCTCCTGAGTGTCAAGAAGCGCACTTATCCTAGCACCTTACAGGATCTGGCATAAGTCAGCATGAGCAGAATATCTGGTTGTCCCAATGGGTGCTGCTGGCTCCACTATTAGAGAAGTGGTAAATCATGCTCTGGGTTTCAGTCAAAACCAGTCAGAACTCTAAAGTGCTGAACCCTATCCCCCAACATGGGTTCAGGACCGTGGAAGGCTCCTTTAGAGTTCTGACTGGTTCTGACTGAAACCCAGAGCAGATTTACCACTTCTCTAACATTGGAGTCACCAGCCTCCACTGCACTTATCTGTGGGTCCCTGCTGTTATGACTAGGCCTGTTCCCCTTGGGCCAGGAGAAGGATTTTCAGGCGATCAATCAGAGTCAGATTCTGATGCAGAAGAGACGGCGCCAGAAACATACCAGCCTACATGGGAAGTGGGAGAGGTGATTCTCATGGGCTCTTCACCAGCTGGGAATGAACTTTCGCCAGCACTTATCTCTGAGGGTGTAAACAACCCACAAGCTGAGAATCAGTGTTCTTCCAAGGGGGAGGGCAATGAAAGCCTAGCTGATCCTGGAATCCACCACAGACTAAAACAGGTGGAGCAAAAGGAAGGGGAGAGAAGGTCAGCCCAGCTAGCTTCTCACCAAAGGCTTCTTCAGAATCAGCCTCCCTGAAGTTCTAGCATACTGGAAAAGGACTTTCCCTTTTTCTTGAAAGGACAATCGTCTCACTTAGTTTGCATAATCTTGCCTAGAGAAAAGTTCCTAGAACTATAGAGTCCCTTCAGGTGGGAGGAGATGTTTATTGCCTGAATAAAGCTTTGTGGATTACGCGGCAGACCTCTTTATTGTCTCCCAATGAAGCGAGGGGTGTTGGGTAACATGACACCTGCTATTTGTAGACCTCTAGAAAGCTCTCAGTTGAGGTAGAAACTATCAGGGTTTTTGTTGAATGTTCTAGGCTCAGGGAACCAATCTTGATCCCAAGGTTTTCCCAATCTGGTGCCCTCTAGATACATTAGCCTACAATGTCCATCATCCCCAACAAGCACTGCCATTGGTTGCGCTGGTAGGGACATGGAAAGCCATCCTATATCATGGCTTGGCCCCCGTCTCTCCCCTGGTTCTGTTCAACCTCATTCCCTTGTCCGTTTCCTGCAGCACTCAGACATGAAGTTGAAAGAAGAAGCATGGGAATATGCTCCCCTCTACGGCTGGAGATTCCACCTGCAACGGCGGCCAAACGATGTGTTCCGCCGGCGATGCTGGCGCAGGAAGCTCATCCCAGCGGCTTCCAGCCGCACGGTAGCCATTTTCTCCTTGGAGGGCTCGCTGGTAAGAAAAGCCAGATTCCACAGGCACCCGCCGCTGCGGCACAAATGCCAACAAATCGGAGGATGCAAAATCAACCTGTTGCCTCCTAGATAGAACTTGATGCAGCAGGCGCCTGGCCGGTCAGATATAGACCTCCATCACACCTCATCCCCCCACCTGGTTTGCCTCCACATTTTTTTCCCTCTGAGGCAGAAGCGCATCAAGCTTATGATCCCTTTCACCTGAAGAGCTGCTCTTCCGCTCCTGAGGTCCTTTGCTCTGTTGCTCTTTCACTCCACTCCACCTCTCCCCTTCTCATTTTCCTTCCAGTCAGGTCCTGGCAGATGAGCACTTCAACCAGATCGCCTTTCTCCCAGGCAAAAATGGAAAGACCCTTTAGTCTGGCTCTTTGGGAACGTCGAGGGAGTACAATCCTGTCTCTGCAGAGATTCAGGCCTTGTATGATTTTAAAAAAGGTTTTGGAGCCTGGGATGCAAGGTTTGGGTTTTATAGTGAGGGTTTAGAGCCAGCTGCTGGGAGAGATCGCTTTTCCCTGCCAGGACCTGATGCAATCCATTCAAGCCCCCAGTTCCTTTAAAACTACACGGAGGCTTAGGGTACATTTAACGCACTTAGGGAAAATAATCCAGACTTTTAGCGTTCTGGGAAAGGCTGGGGAAGAGGCGGGGTGTCAGCAGGACAGGCACAGCGTCATGTGAGTATCATGGTGCAAATCCGCACACCAGGCATGGCGAGAGTGCACTAAATTGCTGGTGAGATGGAGGCCATAGAAAGGGTTTAAATCTGTAGTTCAGTCGGCTGTAGTTTAGTGCAGAGATTCTCCAACCTGTTTTGGGTCACTGGGCACACTTAGACTTTGAGAAAGAGATAGGTTTTTTTCAAAAAATGTATTATTACATTTATACCCCACCTTTTTCCCTTTTGCAAGGAACCCAAAGCAGATCATATGGTCCTCCTCTCCACGTGAAGTAGGTTAGGCTGAGCGACTGGTCCAAAGTCATCCAGGGAGTGTCATGGCTGAGTGGGGAATAGAACCTGATTAGAATAGAACCCATTACACCACACTCTCGCTCACACACACAAAATGGCTGCCTTAGTGGGGATTGCCCATTCATGAAACAGCTGCCGTGGTGGGCGTGGCCAGTCACAAAACACTTGTTTCCTGGAAGGGAAACCGGTGGGACTACAAGAAAAATAACAGAAATCCAAATTAGCGATGGGAGCTGAGTCCTAAAACACCACAGCGCTGTTTCAAACCCAGATACAGATGGTGCTGATGGGCAGCCCTTCACTTTGCAGCATGGCAGTGACCCATCAAAGAAAAATGTTTTTTTAAAGGAAGAAAATAAGAGTCAACCCACCGGTACCATGTTAGAGACCCCGTGCTCTGTGACTGAGCACACAATTCCCATGCAAAAGGTCTCGGTTTCACTCCCTAAAAATTCCGGCTGAAGTATCTCAAGTAATAGACTCCAGAAAGAACCTTGGTTGAGATCTTAAGAGCTGCTGCAAAGCTGGATAAACAAGTCTAAGCAAATTGCTTTGGTGTAAGTTTATTTATTTATTACATTTATATCCTGCCTGATTTCCTCCAAAGAACCCAAGGCAGCATATATAATCTTCCTCCTCTCCGTTTTATCCTCTCAACAACAACCCTGTGAGGTAGGTTGGACAGAGGGTCTGTGACTGGGCCAAAGTCACCCAATGAGCTTCCATGGCCGAGTGGGGACTAGAACCCGCATCTCCCAACTCCCAGTCCGTCACTCTAGCCACTCCACCACACCACAGTTAGCTGCATATCCGAGGTGGAGCCTGGGATCTTGCTCTTGCAGCCACATGCAGAGGGTTGCACACCGGGAAGCCTGTCTGGATTGGTCCCTGGTGCTCAGCGGCCATATCTTTAACGATGGAGCACCTGCTTTGGATGCAGAAGGTCCAGTTTTGGTTCCTGGCATCTCCAGTTCAAAGGCTCTTAAATAGCAGGGCTGGAAAATCCCTCCCTCTACTGAAGACCCTGAAGAGGCAGATTCGTGTGGTCCTAAACCTCAGTGGGATTGTGCCCCTTGCCTCAGATCTTCCTGTCTCCACCTCTGTCAGTGACCTTTGCCTTAGTCAGGGCAGTATGCATATTATCGGAACACAGGAAATCTGCAGAATCTGGTATGGGGCACAGAATTGGGCCAGCTGAGAAACTCAGCTTGTTTCTTAGAGAGCAAGTTCCTAGCCCTCATGGGTCCAGATACCAGAATACCTTGAAAGTGTGTGGATAATGCCTGTTGATCATTTGTATGGGTAGCAGGATTGGTTCCTGGTATGGAATTAGTGGTGTTTTTATGTACTTATCAGGCTTGGCGTCCACGCTGCCTGAGTGTGATAGGCGGCACGGCTTATAGCGATCTCCTTTTCAGGGTGTAGAAGTAGAGGTCCAAGGGAAAAAGAAAAAACTAGAGCTGGGGAAAAAAGAGGAAAAGAAAGAGGAGAAAGAGCCAGAGAAACCCGTCCCTCAAAGACTTCTGAAGATGAATACGCCCCTCCTCTTCTGCGTCTTCAAGAGTGAGTAGTCTGAACATACACACAGTCTGTCTGTCTGTCTGTCTGTCTGTCTGTCTGTCTATGGGTGCTAACAAACCACAGTGTGATTGCTGCACCCAACAAACGATCAGGGTCGGTGTGGGGGTTTTCCTCTTCCTTCCCACTTCCTCCAACTGGCCCCACCTGATATCCTAGGGGACTTGGTGGCCATCAAGTCCTCCATCTCTGCACCAATCGCAATCCCAACTGTGGTCAGACACTTGTGCAAGGACAAGGCCAGGATTCCCCCACCCCCACCCCGCATTTCCCTGGCCCCTTTTAATCATTATTTTCCTTTATTTACATTTTCGGAGTTGTGCATCTGCGCAACTCCGACTGCCAGAAATATACAGGCTTGCCTTGTCTGGACCATTATATGTCTGAGCTGTCAAGCACACAAGGTAACAGGCAAGACTAGACTACATAGAGGCTGGTTTGACTGCTTTGACAGTTGACAGGTGGGAAAACGGAGTGTAGATCACCTCCTTCGGAGGGTTATCCCCAAGATTCAAGGGGTTGCCCAAACATTGGGGGTGCCCTGCTAAGTCCCCAACAAGTGTTTTTCATGGGGCCCGACCACTCTGTTTTTTGCTTCCAAATGCTGCAACTGCTTCTAGGTTTCCAGCTGCCTAACTGGAAGCTGTTGCTACGATTGGGACCGGAAAAAGGAGTGATGTGCACTTTTCTATGACAACATGTTGGTGCCCACTCAGAGAGGGGTGGCCTGGAAAGAGGGGGTCCCCAAGGGTCTGGGCAGCCCTTTAAATCCTGGAGGTTACCCTGGTAAGTGGGGGAACTTGAGCACTTCGGGAATTGGAGGGACGTACTCAAGGGGATCCACTTACCAGGGTGATCCCCAACTTTTCAAGCCTTGACCCAACCACTGGGGATGCCCAAGTCAGCAGCACCTCTTTTTCACAGGAAAGTGCATACGCCACCCTGTTTCCGCTCCCTTTCCCCTTCGCTGCAGCTCTATTTGACAGCTGCCAAAGGAAGCAAGGGAAAAGGGTAGGAAAATAGGGATGGCATGTAGATCTCCTTGAAAAAGACCTTCCCCCCACTTTGTCAAGTGATTAGCTCTGAAGGTGTCATTTTTACAAGCAGTAGAATTTTGAGGCGTATAATGGTGGGTTTTATTTTATTTTTTGCAACTCACCTTAAATAAAAGGCCTGCTTTGATAGCACTCTTCAAATACTTGAAAAGTTGTCACACAGAGGAGGGACAGGGTCTCCATCCCAGAATGCAGGACACGGAATAATGTGCTCAAGTTACAGGAAGCCAGATTCAGGCTGGACACCAGGAAAAACGTCCTGACTGTTAGAGCGGTACGACAATGGAACCAATGACCTAGGGAGGTGGTGGGCTCTCCCACACTAGAGGCCTTCAAGAGGCAGCTGGACAGCCATCTGTCAGGGATGCTTTAAGGGGGATTCCTGCACTGAGCAGGGGGTTGGACTCGATGGCCTTATAGGCCCCTTCCAACTCTACCATTCTATGATATATCTCTTGTACTTGTGTAAATCCGGGGCCTTTCCCAGAGCATACCAGTGCTTCCCTTTTCTTTCTCGGTGCCCTTTCTAACAGAGAGTTTGGGTGGTACATTCTGGGGAGACCGCTTTAACAAGTCACATGCATGTAAACACTCCTCGTTCTTTCAGCTCCTGTCTATTTCCAGTTGCGCTGCTACATGTACCAGGCGAAGGATCTAGTAGAAGCTGCTGTAAAGGGCTCGGCAGGTAGGGGGCTATTATAAAGAAGAGAAACACACTCCACCTCCTCTGCCCTCTGCTGCCCGTACTTCCCTCTTTCCGTACAATAGCCCATTCACCCGGTGGCACTCAAGTGCACCCGTTGCTCTTTTTTGGAGTTGGGAGAGGCACCATCAGGCCCCGGCCCATGGCAGGTCACCGCCTGAAGTGCCAGAGACCCACCGTGCCCCAACGACCTCCTCCCATCTTCCCCCTCCCATGAGCCCCTCCCCCGTTGCACAGGGGTGTGCCGGGTGTGCCTAGCCACACCCTAAGGTCTCAAGCAATAAGCAGTGAATCGGCTGGGACCCTCTCTGCCAGGAGCCACACTTCAAAGACGCCAGGAGGAGGGACCCCAAAGGCTAGCGTTGCCTCGGAAGCCCCTCCTCTGGCTGTGTCACAACAAAGCCCCACCAGTGCTGGGGCTTGAGTTGAGTCTCCCCATTCCCCCACACCTCACCTGCAATGGCCCTCTCATGGTCAGGCAAGCCAAATGCAAAGTGGGACATTAGTGTCTACAGTGTTTAATAAATAAATAAGTAAATGAATAAATGAATACAAATAATATCCTTTATGATTGAGTATTCAATAATGTACTGTGCACCCCTATGCCCCGTGGCCTCTCTGCCCCCTCCCACACGTGCCCAAGAAGGAGCAGAAACTTGGTCACCCGCGCATAGAGATGTGAAGGCCCAAAAAACACCAGGAAAATTCAGGAAAAATTGTTTTTTTCCTTTTTTTCCAAAAAGATTCATTTTTCCTGTTTTTGGGGGGGAAAAACGGAAATTTTGGGGGGGAAAGGGGAAAAACCCCCGCTTTTCCCCTAATTTTTTGGGTTTTTTCCCGGGCCTTCACATCTCTACCTGCGCATCTCACCATACGTCGCCTCCTGACCCTGCCTGGCCACTCACTTTTCCAAGCATGGATTTGCACACAAGATGGCGCACCTTCCATTCCGCTTTCAAAAGCTGACTGAGCTGGCAGATTAACCTGCCTGCAGCACTGATGGTAGGACAGCATCCTTCACCCTTTCTGCATGGAGGGCTTCAAGTCTGTGCTGTAGATGTGTGGGTGACATTGGAGCCCATGATGACAACTCGCCCAACTCTTGACATTTTGCCACGTGGCTAGATCCCGTGGCCCAGGTGTCCTTCCTCCATATGAGCCAATCCACTGAGACCATCACTGGCACACTGCACCCCTGCTGGGACCAGACTCTCGTCTTTGAAAACGTCTTGATCTATGGAGACCCTCAGGCAACTGAGCAAGATCCGCCTATCGTGGCAGTGGAGATCTTTGACTATGATGTAAGTGTACGCATAAGGAGGGAAGGACAAACCTCTCGATTTTGGTTTCTCTCCAAATCTCATTTTCCCAAGCTTTAGTTCAGTTCGCTCCAAACTTTGAGAATTTTCTTTGTTAAGTTCGTATGAAAATGCATACGCATTTTTGCGGATGTAATGCACAATGCAAACAATTTTGAGATTTTAACGCATTTCTAATTTTATTTCCCATAATATACACATTTTTGTATACATTTTCTGATTGGAGAACTCAATCAAGTTCTGAGTTTTGGTTCACATTGTGCTTTTGAAGTGCGAAATTGGGTAAGTGGAGATTTCAACGCGAACTGAACAAATGTCTCCCCCATCCTTACATATGAGCTTCCATGCACATTATGTGAAGACATACTTTCTTTAGCCCTTCCTTAACCTTTATTTATTTATTGGACTGGTCTCCCACCTTTCCACCCCAAAACTGATGGTCATGGCAGCTAATAACATCAGAAGATCAACATTAAGGTAACCATATGGAAAGGAGGACAGTTAAAACTGCAGGAGCCCTGCCTAGCGTGACTAGATACAAAAGAGGGCAGGACTCCTCCAGCTTTAACTGTTCTCATGAAGAAGGAATTTCACCAAGTGCTGCAGGCATACAAATGACACCTGCTGGAATTCCCTTTTCTACGCAACTGTTAAAGATACAGGAGCCCTGTCCTCCTTTCCATAGGGTCAGCCTAATCAACATTAAGACCAAAAGCAATTTAATTTCAACAATCATAAAAACAAATAAATGAGACACACAACAATAAAATAAATAAACAGCCCAATGGAACCCTCCCCACTTCAGTAACATTATGATTTGTATATGGATAAAATGCACAAAATGGAAATTCCTGGGATAAAAACAACGTTGATACCTGGTAAAAAGTTCCCAGGTGTTTTCCTTCAAATGTGAGTGAATAACCTACTGCTGATCAAACTCCCCAGGTGCCTAAGTTCATTGACTTCTCCCTCCATACAATTCATAGTTGTTGTTATTATTATTAGTAGTAGTAGTAGTAGTAGTAGTAGTATTTACATTTGTATACCGCCCCATAGCTGAAGCTCTCTGGGCGGTTTACAAAAATTAAAAGACTGAACACTAAAAAGTCAATATACAAAATTTAAAACCATAAAACAGCTGATATTTAAAACATTTTAAACTTTTAAGCCTGGCCACAAAGTCAGTTAAAACCTCAGCTTAAGGTGTTAAAATGCCTGAGAGAAAAGAAAAGATTTGACCTGGTGCCGAAAAGATAACAGTGTTGGCGCCAGGCGGGCCTCATTGGGGAGACCATTCCATAATTGGGGGGCCACCACAGAGAAGGCCCTCTCCCTTGTTGCCGTCCTTCGTGCTTCCCTCAGAGTAGGCCCCTGGAGGAGGACCTTTGATGTTGAGCGAAGTGTACGGGTAGGTTCATGTCAGGAAAGGCGTTCCATCAGGTATTGGGGTCCCAACCTCCATCTTATTCAATCCCACTCCCTTATTTTTGATGTTTAAAGGCCCCAAATTTCTAACCTTTCCATGTTGTGCAGGTGCTCCATCCTCCTGATCTATTTTGGTTGCCCTTTTCTGTCCCTTTCCTCGGTTCTATGATAGCCTTTTCATGATGGGGAAGTCCGCACTATGTACTTCATGGCCCTTCAGAGGTGTCTGCATTTCTCTGATCCACAAAACCTGTTGCAATAGAGAATACAAGAAGTTATCGATTAGGAAGGTTGTGCAGACCTGGCACGAGACGTTTTGTGCCTGGTGCAGAACATTCAATGACCCTCATGCTATCTTCCACCACTCAAGTCCATTCCAGGGAGGTTGGCACAGAAGTCTGTCCTGGTGAGTTGAGCCAGCGCCTCACAGGGCAGATCCGTCTGTCTATCTCTCTCTCTGCACTCAAAACCCACCATTTCACCTTATCTCATGTCAGAGGTGGCTCTGGTTATAGCAACAAGGGTAGGTTGTCAGTCATGAGCATGTCCCAAAAATGTTCTCCATCTGTTTTTTGAACATTGGGTCATCTATCCCAACCTACCTCGCCCTGGTGTGTTGCAGATGTGTTGGGCTACAATGTCCACCATCCCCAACCATTGGCCATGCCGGCTGGGGATAATGGGAAGTTGTAGTCCAACACATCTGGAGTGCTCCAGGTGGGGGAAGGCTGACTTATCCTATTGCCCTTGGGCATCTCTATATGTCCATTGCATTTTGACCGCCACGTTCCCACACCTGGGCGATGTAGTCCTCCCGTTATTTCTTCCTTTTAGGGCCACTCTGATTATTTCATGGGAAGGTGCTTGTGTGCCCCAAGCGTGTACCTGGATCTGGATTCACGAAGACTGCCCCGTCTCTGCAGGTATCTGATCACCAAAGAACAGAAGGATGCTGGTCAACTCTTGGCTGCTTTTGAGCTTCTATTGGACAAGAAGGTAAATGAATGAATACATAAATAAATAAATGCCAGGCTTTATTCCATGTTTGTGAGGGCCCCAGATGAACCTGGCCATCTCAACTGCACACACCAAAGGACTGCTGAGTTCACTCTAGAGCTGAGCTGGTTTCATGGACTTCCCTTCTTCCCAAGGAAACCTGGGAATTGTAGTTGTGCGCAGGTGGAATGGTCTTAAGAACCTCTGCTAAGGAATTCTCAGCAACCATACCAAGCTACAATTCTGAGGATTCTTTGGAGTGCCGATATAAATTTGTACCTCAAACAAGCCCTCAGATAGATAGATAGATAGATAGATAGATAGATAGATAGATAGATAGATAGATAGATAGATAGATAGATTTCCATCAGCCATGGAATACCAGCAGAAAAGCAGCAAAAAGGGTTGTAGACCAGCCAGTAATTTCCTAAAACAACAAAGAGCCCCTGTCTGAAAAGCCAGAAAGCTGAAGATTAATCCTATGCAGGCTCCACTGCTGACCCACTAAGTTCCAGACTGGCCCTAGTGGAAGCAGCTGGCATGGAGGACAAATGCCTGGGCCCCACAGGGCTCACCGCAGCTGATTATGACATCCCTATATATAGCTATACCTATAAACAGAGAGAGAGAGAGAGAATTTGTGGCCCAGTGCTGTGAACTGAAGGAGCCCTGGGGCAGGCAGCAGCAGCCACCGCCATCAGCAGTAATCTCAAAGCCTCTGGGCTCTGCCCCCCATGTACGCTACATGGGGGCCAAGAGACATTCTGGGAAATGAAGATGGTGGCGCCAGTAGAGGGTGGTAGCTTCTGTTTCAGTGGGGCAGTGAATCCACTCAGGGTTTTAGTTAGAACCAGTCCGACCGCTAAAGGAGCTCTCCAAAGTGCTGAACCCTAACTGACAAAATTGTTGGTTCACCTTGGAGAGCTCCTTTAGAGTTCGGACTGAAACCCGAAGCGGATTTACTGCCCCACTGAGAGCGGAGCCGCCTGTTTGATCGGCAACGATAGCAGGGCCAAAGGAAAGTATATATTACACAGGAACCCTGTTCAGATGACACGCTCAGCCAGTTGGCAAGCGTTTTGAGTTCAACATTATGGGTTAGTGTGTTGTGTGAACCATTCCCAACCAGGGTAGTGACATAATCATGGTTTAAATGCGCTCACTAACTATGGCTTAGTGGTCTAACCATGGCTTAGCGTGTCATCTGAACAGGCCCACCCTGGGAAGCAAAACCTCTTTCAAGCCACTTTTCAGTTACTGGCAATTACTGGCGGGGGGGGGGGGGGGGAGTGGGTTGGCCGCCACCACTTTTCTGTTTGCCCCAACCTCTTTTACTTTTGACCCCACTTGCTGTTGGAATTGCATCTCCCAAGAGCTTCTCTGAAATTGAATTCGTCCCTCGGACTGAAAGCAATTGTCCCTCTCCAGCATGAAGGCCCAGGGACAAAACTCACTCATGAACAGCTGAACACGGGGGGGGGGGGGGTCATTTCAACAGAACTCTCCTCCTACAGGATGGATCGTTGGGAAAATATCCACCTCCTGCCTGGATTAATGGGATTTACACCATCCCTAAAGGAATCCGGCCCATCTTGAAGCTAATGGCCGTTGAGGTGAGCACAAGCGTTCGGTTAAAACAAAACAGGGCAACGGGGCAGCAGAATGGGCATTAAAATGTCAAATGCAAGCAACTTGGGTTAAAAGGAGTTAGCAATGGCTGCTGATCACTACGCTCAAAACCTAAGGTCCTCCTCCAGGTGCCTACTCCGAGGGAAGCTTGGAAGACAGCAGCAAGGGAGAGGGCCTTCTCTGTGGTGGCCACCCAATTACGGAATGAGCTCCCCGATGAGGCCCACCTGGCGCCAACACTGTTATCTTTTCGGCACCGGGTCAAAACTTTTCTTTTCTCTCAGACATTTTAACAGCTCAAGTTGAGGTTTTTAACTGACTTTGTGGCCAGGCTTAAAAGTTTAAAATGCTTTAAATATTAGCTGTTTTTATGTTTTATGGCTTTAAATTTTGTATATTGACTTTTTAATATTCAATCTTTTCATTTTTGTAAACCTCCCAGGGAGCTTTAGCTATGGGGTGGTATATAAATGATGATGATGATGATGATGATGATGATGATGATAATAATAATAATAATAATAATAATTCCTGTGCACACACACACAACTCACCTCAGAGGCCATTTTAGCCCCAATTCGATTTGGGGTGCTTCGGGGCAATTCGGGGCTGGGCCAAAAGCTCTGTAACTGCTCAGTCGGGGGGGGGGGGGGTTGAAAGCGCCCTTTGTCCAGAATGGGAAGGGGGGACAAAGGGTCAAAAGAAATCTTTATAGCCACCCATCATCTCATCCAATTGACTGCAATACACCTCTTAGCCATCACTAGGGTGACGCTGTGGAGCAGCAAGGATTAGGCCAGCCAACTCCCTCCCTTTGTGAGCGGCCCTGGTGGTGCAGAGCGCTCGGGCCAAACTAGATGTGGCTTGCCTTGAAATCCACGTGCATGTTCTTCGTTATGAAATGCAATTGACGGGGATGTTTTGGTTATGGAAATAGCAGCTGTCGGGGAGCCTGAGCAGTCTTGGGAAGGTGGTGGGAAGGAGACGTTGAACTCTGTCTCTCCCCGTCATGGTCCAACGTCAAAGGGAATCCTCCATTGAAATGCAGCTAGAGAGATGATTTTATTGGCAGAGGGAGAGAATTAAACTCATACAGAGACAGACAGACAGACAGACAGAGAGAGAGAGAGAGAGAGAGAGAGGCCTCATCTACACCAAGCAGGATATTGCACTATGAAAGCGGTATGAAAGCGGTATATAAAAAGCCGGAGCCACACGACTGCTTTATAGCGGTATTGAAGTGCACTGACAACTGTCGGGCCCATTGACACATGCCATAGACCGCTTTCACACCACTGTGTCCTGCTTGGTGTGGCTCCTGCCTTTTATATACCGCTTTCATGCCGCTTTCATAGTGCAACAACCTGCTTGGTGTAGATGAGGCCAGAGAGAGTCCCCGACCGTTCGGCCCTGCCACAGCTGCTATTTACATCACAACAACCTCGGGCATAATCATTGTATTCATGCAATTTACAGTTGCCTCTAACCTGGCTCTGAGATACTTAAGAACATCAGAAGAGCACAGCTGGATCAGACCAAGGGTCCACCTTGTCCAGCATCCTGTTCACACAGTGGCCAACCAGCTGCTCCAGTGAGAAACCCACCAGGAGGACAGGATTGCAACCGTGAGCTTGGCTGGCACTGCTGTCCTGTTGCCTGTTCAAGCCTGCAGGAGCCTTGCAACAAGAGGCATTTGGTACACATCAGTATGGAAAGGGAGGAAGAGTCATGTGCTTTGCCAACACAGGACTAAAGAAAACTCATAAGCCGATCAGTAAACATCTGTCAAATAAAAGTGTGCATTTCAGGTCTCCTGTCTACCTATCTATCTATATCTAATCTATCTCTGCTTCTCTCCATCCCCTGGGCTGTTTTTTCTAAATATTCATTACAACCTTCCCATAGATCCTGGCTTGGGGACTCCGGGATATGAAGAACTACAACCTGCAGGTCATTAACAATCCCAGTCTCATTGTAGAGTGCGGAGGCGAATCTATTCAAACACCCATCATCAAGAACTTCCAGGAGAACCCCAATTTTCCAATTACCATCTATCTCATGAAAGTGGTGAGCAGCCCTCTCGGCCAACTAGCTGAGACAATTCGTGTGGCAAGGATCTTAAGATTGGAGCTAAAAGGAAATTCTATCCACCCGAAAGGAAATTCTTCAACATTTCAGTTTTTGCTAATCAAATATGTGTTTGTGTTTGTGATTGTCTTTATTGTTTTGTATTATAATAACAAAAACTTATCCCGAGTTCCCCATTACATCTGAATGCAGGGAATTCTCATTCGTTGGAACTATGGTTATTGAGCAAACCGGGATCATAAACAATGGTTTGATCCCAGCTTATTTGCACAAGCCATAACTGAAAAGTAACTATATCCCGTACAATCCACTCCCCACACTCAGGTCCTCTGGGGATAAGTTACTTCAGTCAGCCAAAACTAGGCTGACAACTGTTACCCAGAGGGCCTTCTCTTCTGCCACTCCCAGACTCTGGAATGGCCTGCCAGAGGAGATTCGTCAATTCAACACTCTCTCCGAGTTTAAGGCAGCTAAAAACTAGCCTCTTCTGGCAGGCCTACCCAGATGAACTTTAAACCAAGAATTTAAAAATGTGTTGATTGTTTTATATGCTCTTTTAATTAATTTATGTGTTTGATCTATATTGTTATTGTGTTAATGTTGTTCCTCGCCTCGATCCAAAGGGAGAGGTGGGTAGGAAATAAATGTATTATTATTATTATTAATATTATTATTATTATTATTATTATTATTATTATTATTATTATTATTTATATCAGCAGTGTAGGAATAGTTGTAAAGATGGAATGGTAGGTAGGGAGGCCGGGGGGGGGGGGGGAGGGATAAATGTTAGTTGTTTGCTTCACAACCTAAGTAATATACAAGGCTGTCTAAAGGGGATCCTGCAAGACCATGAAGTCCAGGGTCTAACTGCACCACTGTTCCCAGCTATTAGCTACCTGGAAAGATTCATACACCTTTCTTGATCTCCCGTAGTACCTACCAGTGGATGAAGATTATGCACCTCCCATTGAACTGAGGGTGCTAGATCACAGAGACTTTGGATACAAGCCAGTGGTGGGCCAAGCAACCGTGAGATCCATGAACCAGTACTACTGCGACCCATGGGAAGAGCGGAAGGCCCATAATCTACCTGCCAGAGGTATCTGCTGCTACCTTGCTCAATCTTTCGCTCAGGGTGGAGGATTTCATCCATAAAAGAGGGCTGTTAGGCCTGAACAAGATGTCTGGCTGCTGACATCGAGTGTCACCTTTTTCTCACCTGCGACTTTCCCCCTGCAAACCTCCCCACCTTCCACCACCTGCTTTTCCTTGTGACAAAGAAAACCTGGATCAGGAAACTATACTCTCTCTCTCTCTCTCGGCCTTTCTACACCTTAGGGGTGTAGAGAAGGGAGGGGAGAGGATCCCAGAAGTACCTGCTTCCGGGATCATCGCTGCAATACGCATTAGAGTGCGATGGCCCGGCTTTCTCCCGGGCCGTCGCAAGTCACACCTGCCATTTTTTGTATGTGCGAGGATCCATGAAGAGCGCACTGGCACGCCAATGAAAAGGTAGGTGTTTTTTTTTTAAAGAAGGAGCTCCCGAAATTGCCCACCCTACCCCCTCCGCCATCCTGGGGATGGCGGACTTGCTTCCCCCTTCCCTTGATGGGCTCCATGCCCATTTCTGGTGCACGCTTACTTGTAATCTTAGGATACAGTCCTATGCATGTTTAGACAGAAAAAAAAGTCCTACAACTCCCAACATGCCCCAGTCAGCATGGCTGCCTGGGGCATGCTGGGGGTTGTAGGACTTTTTTCTGTCTAAACATGTATAGGACTGTGCCCTTCATCATCTCTTCCCCAGGCTAAATGTACCCAATTCCTTCAATGTCTCCTCATAGGAGTTGGTCTCCAGGCCAAGTTCCTTGGTGGAAGGGCAGGATCCAAAGTGGCATTTTCATAGGGTGACCATATGAAAAGGAGGACTGGGCTCCTGTATCTTTAACAATTGGATAGAAAAGGGAATTTGAGCTAGGGCTGTGCATAGATCCAGATTAGGATCCCGAATCTGGAGCGGAGCAGACCGATCTGGACCTCCCGGTTCCAGTTCTGAACCGGGTCGGGGAAGATCCAGATAGTTCCATAGCAGATCAGGCCCTTTCCGGATCAATTCGGATTGATCTGGAGATTCGGGCCTATTGGCCTTCAAGGTCCCTCACCACCTTTCCTCCTCTCCCCTCTCCCCCCTCCCCCCACTCTTCCTCCTCTCCCCACTCACCAGGCGCGCCATCGCTCTACTGGGAAACTAGGCCGCAAGGCCTGCTTCTCAGTAAAGCAGATGGCAGAGGACAGCAGTGGAAGGCAGCGCAGTCTGCGGCGGGTGAGTGAGGAACCCTCTCCCTCTCCCCCCTCTCCCCAGCAGTGGACAGCACCGCGAATGGCGGAGGGTGAGGGGGGAGAGGGGGTAAGGCAGTGAGTCCTGTTCCCCATAGACTTGTAAATCTATGAGGAAAAGGAGGGTCTCCAGATCTCAATCCGGAGACCCGAATCTCGTTCCGGATCCGGTTCCAAACTGGATTGAGGGAGGTCCAGATCGGGCCGGAGCAGATTGGCCCGATCTGGATGGACCAGATCAGGATCCAGATCCGGTGGGGGGGGGGGGGGCTGCACAGCCCTAATTTCAGCAGGTATCATTTGTAGACATACAACACCCAGTGAAATTCCCTCTTCATCACAACAATTAAAGCTGCACGAGCCCTGCCCTCTTTTGTATCTGATCACTCTAGTATAGCTCTTGCAGCTTTAACTGTTGTGTAGGTTGACCATATGGAAAGGAGGACTGGGCTCCTGTATCTTTAACAGTTGTATAGAAAAGGGAATTTCAGCAGGTATCTTTGTATGCCTGCAGCACCTGGTGAAATTCCCTCCTCTTCATCACAGCAGTTAAAGCTGCAGGAGCCCTGCTCTCTTTTGCATCTAGTTTCACTAGTATAGCTCCTGCAGCTTTAACTGTTGTGATGAAGGGGGGATTTCACCAGGAGCTGCATGCCTACACATGACACCTGCTCAAATTCCCTTTTCTATGCAACTGTTAAAGATACAGGAGCCCTGTCCACCTTTTCATATGGTCACCCTACTTTGAGGTTATTTGTGAAGCTGGGCTGAGGATTCCTCAAGCATGCTGTGATACCTGATCTTGCATGCCCAACTAAATGGTCTGGGAGCGCCTGTTGCTCTTGTAGCAAAAGCTAAGGGAGGGTGGGGGCATCGCATACATCCTTCTCTGACCTTTCCAAAGGACAAGCAGGAGATAATACATGAACTAAATGTTCTCTACCTGCTAAAAATATGTGTCAGAAGCAACGTGAGGATCTCGTTCCTGCTGTTTTCTAGCATCAACCCTTTTGAGGTTTGCTATTAATTCCGTTTGAGGTTTGCATTGCAATTAATTTTCTTCATTTTTCTTTTCCCCAAACAGCCGTTTCCAAGGTGAAGGTAAAAGGGGTGAGCATTGCTACAGCTTGGAGTCATATCCACCTTGACAGTATTTTATTTTCCTTTCTTCCTTCTGAAAGTAGGGTGCCCGTGTATCCTATTTACAGAGGAGAGTCCTCCGTTTGAAGGTCTGTCTGAGGAAAGTCCTCCATTTGAAGTTTTCCCCAGTCCAAGTCCAGATTAAAGTAGGGTGAAAGGGAGGACAGGGCTCCTGTATCTTTAACAGTTGTGTAGAAAAGGGAATTTCAGCAGGTGTCATTTGTAGGCATGCAGCACCTGGTGAAATTCCTTCTTCATCACAACAGTGAAAGCTGCAGGAGCCCTGTCCACTTGACAAGATACAAAAGAGGGCAGGGCTCCTGCAGCTTTAACTGCGGTGATGAAGAGGGAATTTCACCAGGTGCTGCATGCCTACAAATGACACTTGCTGAAATTCCCTTTCCTATGCAACTGTTAAAGATACAGGAGTCCAGTCCTCTTTTCCATATGGTCACCCTATTTAAATTAGGGATGTTCAACCAGTTTCTGGCCAAGGGCTGAATTCCATTTTGAAGACGTTCTCAGAGGCTGCCTTCTGCCACCATAGCAGCTGCACTGAGGAGAACGTTCTCTTCGTGTTTTGTCCAAGCAAGCAAGCTCCATTTTCTTTTCTTCTTTGTTGACTTCTGTCTTTTGGTTTTGCATGTTATTTCCATGTCTAGGCCACATGCTATGGCACAGGGACCATCATGTAAGACTTGCAATGGATAGGTAGCAGAAGGCAAGCAGTCTTCCAGGGAAGCTGGGTTTCCCTTATCAAGGGAGGAACTCCAGAAGCTTCTGAGGAACCCCAGGGTTCCCAGAAGGAGGAATATAATTTGTTGGCCATTGGATTTGTGGGGTTTTTTGGTTGAAATGCATTCTGCTGCTTCTTGTAGGGATTGAAAAAGGCTATCTACAAGCCATGGCTGTGGAGGAAGCAAAAAGAAGAGACGGTAAGTCATGCTATCAGGGCTAATGCTGCCATGTGCTCATGAATCAGGAAGCTCCCAGGCCTTTGCCATGCGGCTGCAAAATTTGTAATCTGATTTCCTCCCAGGAGCCTTCCTTTAAAACAACAAGGAGTCTTGTGGCATCTTTATAGACAAGCTGTCATTCAGTGCTGTCCTAAGCTAGGGTGACCATATTTGGCAAACCAAAAAAGAGGACACCCTGTGGGGGTGGGGTGGGAAAGCGGCTTTCCAGGGCCTCTGGGAAGTGCATCATCCCCCCCCCTTGCTACCTTAAAGGCCCTGGAGTGGAGGAGGGGAAAGTGTGTCATTCCTGCCCCCCACTGCTCCAATTGGGGCTTTTTCTATAATGTCCAGGAAAGACACACTTTCCCCTTTAAGGCCCTGATTGGAGCAGCGGGAGGGAAATGACCCACCTCCAGAAAGCACATCATTCCCTCCCACCATGCTAATGGTGGCCTTCAAGGGGAAAGTGTATCTTTCCAGGACATTGTAGAAAATGACAGAAAATCCCCCCTGACACCCAGGATGGAACAAAAACCAGGACAAATCCGGGGAAATCCTGACAGTTGGTCACCCTACCTAAGCTATGACAGGTTCAAGCTTTGACAGGGCTCTCAGTTGTTTTTGTTGCAAAGGCCCACCTGTCCCTTTAAAAAGAAATCAGAGGAAGGGCTGGTCACACAACATGCTAACCCACACTTAATGGTTGGGTGTGGGTTGTTATTGAACTGTGCTTTGTTTGTGTGTTGTCCGAACCCAGGACATTTTCCACAGGACAGCTTGTTAACCATGCAGTGTGGCTTGTTAACCACCCTGAACAACAAAAGATGGGTTCTCAAGGTGGCTTGTTCGAGAAAAATAAGTTGCTAGGTGCTGTACAAAATTTTGATTTTTAAACACTTTGTAAAATGTTCTATTTGCAAATATGAGAGAAAAACAACAACAATATTGCCAAAAACATTTGTAAAATGTCAACATGCATCTCATAAATATGTGCATTAATGTAGACTTACAAGAAAACATAGTATTCCTCCTACAGTATACCTCCCCATAGCCAAAGCTCTCTGGGCGGTTTACATAAGATTAAAACACTTAAAAACGATATACAAAAATAAAAACTGCAAAATCATACATATACACACATTTAAAACCACTATCATAACTTTAAAAGCTATGAGTCTAAAAACAAAAAACAGACCCAGGCTCATCAGATATTGTTAAATGCCTGAGAGAAGAGGAAAATCTTGACCTGGCGCCGAAAAGATAACAATGTTGGCGCCAGGCAGGCCTCGTCGAGGATAATTGTTCCACGATACGACTTGCCAGCTATGACTGAATGGCTACACTTGCAATTGCAGCATTTGTTAGTATCTAGGTTTGGCTTTTTACAGCATCAGAGTCTCCGTCATGATTGACAGTACTTATTGAGGCTGTTCAGGCAAAGCGACCCACGATCCATGTCTATACGTGGTATTGGTGAATAAACATGATAAACAGGGCTTTAAGCAGGAATGGAATAGGGAATTGGGTTGTCCCATTTTTCCTAATCAGTGGATCGCCACTTTGGTGTCTATACCGGTCTCATCTATGGATCTTAGGCTGCGTCTCATTCGGCAAAAACTTTTATTTCATGTCTATAGGATACCACGACATCTCAAATAAGGGATTGTCTAATTTGGCTAATTGCTGGCAGTGTAATGTAGCTAATGCTTCTTTTAAACATATGTTTTGGCAATGTCCAGTAGTTGTTTCTTTTTGGGAGGAGGTTAATGCATGGATAAATTTTGTACCAGAAAAGTCTTTAATATTCACTGATGGACACGCTCTTTTAAATTCCTTACCTGCTTCATGGAAATTAACGAACGGTCAGTACAAATGGATTCTCTGTGCCCTTTTGACAGCTAAAATACTGCTGTTACATCATTGGAAAGATAAACGCTCACTTCCTATAATGCAATGGATTGAGGACCTTTCATAACGTTCAACATTTGAACAAGTGGCATACAGGCACCTCTTCAAATGGATACTTAATTTGGACACCTGTCTGCTTTTGCGGAAGCCTACGTATAATTGCAAGTAACTTGTATTTTCAGATATATGCATTGCACATATATTCAGTGCTGTGGATATATACAAATTCATGTGTGTACTATTGTTTTCTAAAGGAATTAAGAAAAATATGTAGACCTGGCCCAAAGTTCCTTCTCTCTTTTTAGAAGGAGGAGGAGGAGGAAGAGGAGGAGGAAGTCGATTGGTGGAGCAAGTACTATGTGACAATGGGGGATCTGGCGAAGAGCGGAAATTACCTGGAGAGGGGCTTCGATAGTGTGAAGGTGCATGTATTACGAGGGTGGGAGAACCCCAGCCAGAACACAGGGTTGGAGCTCCTTGTTTCCTCAGGAAATGCCTATTCCCAAAATCGCAGGGGCCAGGGAGGCGCATTTGTACTAGAGAAACAGTGGGAAGGAGGCATACTGAAACCCTCCCATTCCCACTCATTTCTTCCCTACTGTTGTGACTAAGCCTGTTCCCCTTGGGCGGGGAGAAGGATGTTCAGGCGATCAATCAGAGTCAGATTATGATGCAGAAGAGATGGCGCCAGAAACATACCAGCCTGTACGGGCAGCGGGAGAGGTGACTCTCACGGGCTCTTCACCAGCTGGGAATGAACTTTCGCCAGCCCTTATCTCTGAGGGTGTAAACAACCCACAAGCTCTGGGAATCTGTGTTCTTTCAAGGGGGAGGGCACTGATCCGAGAATCCGCCGCAGCCTAAAGCAGGCGGAGCGAAAGGAAGGGGAGAGAAGGTCGGCCTGGCTAGCTTCTCGCCAAAGCCTTCTTCAGAACCAGCCTCCCTGAAGTTAAAGCGTACTGGGAAAGGACTTTCCCTTTTTCTTGAAAGGACAATTGTCTCGCTTAGTTTGCATAACCTTGCCTAGAGAAAAGTTTCTAGAACTGTAGAGTCCCTTCAGGTGGGAGGAGATATTTATTGCCTGAATAAAGCTTTGTAGGTTACATGGCAGACCTCTTTATTGTCTCCCAATGAAGCGAGGGGTGTTGGGGAACACGACACCTATGAATTTATTTATTTATTTATAAATAAATAAATAAATAAACCTACGAATGACTCCCTTTCCCTTCCCTGAGGCTTACGTCTGGTGTTGCAGTACAGCTGGGATGAAGTGGCATTAAAAACTGTTCCTGGGAGTTGGGGGTGGGGAACGTATCTGAAGAGGAGAATTGGTGGGTGGGAGGTGGATTAAGCACATACTTTCCACCCGTCGGATCCTCCATTATGGGCACCCTCTTGGCCTCTGCTGTGGTTTTCAATTGTGTAACGTGAAGTTCCGTCCTCCCGGGCGGACCTGAGGCTGGCAGCTGCAGTGGGCAGTGGTGTTCATGCGGCCTTGGTCCCAAGCAGCGATGACTGCAGCGCTGAGGACGTGTTTGAGCTTGGGGGAGCACCGTCAATGTGCTAAGCCAGTGCCTCTGCCGCCTGCTCCTAGATCTATAACTGTGAGCTAGAAGAAGTGCCAGAATTTCACGGGTTCCAGGATTTCTGCCAGACCTTTCGGCTCTACCGAGGACGAGTGAAAGACGACGACCCTGTGGTGGTGGGTGAATTCAAGGTGAGAGTTGTCCTGAAGCGTCCTGGTTTTCTCTTCAGCTATAAAACTTCATACCGGAGCCTATTTCAGAAAACCGTTTCAGCCACTAGGGCAGCTCGGGCTGGATCTTGAGGGCAAAGCCCTGCCCTCCCTCAGCCCTCCCTCCAAGTGACCACCCAGAGAGCAGCAGGTGATCAGGGCATCAGTACACTGGAAGCCAACCCCACCAGTGGTCATAGGAGTGCTATGATTCAAGTGAGTTTAAAATACAAAATGGCACACACTCGGAGATTCAAACCCCCCCCCCCCATTATGGTTGGAAAATGGTTCTGATGTTGTTCTAAAATATCAGGACTGTCGAAGCAGATTTAAAACATGTTATAGCGGTGGCAGGAGGAGGCATGTAGGGTGACCATACGGAAAGGAGGACTGGTCTCCTTTATCTTTAACAGTTGAACAGAAAAGGGGATTTCAGCAGGTGTCATTTGTAGGCATGCAGCACCTGGTGAAATTCCCTCTTCATCACAACAGTTAAAACTGCAGGAGCCCTGCCCTCTTTTGTATCTGCTCAAGAGGTCAAGGCTCCTGCAGCTTTAACTGTCGTGATGAAGAGGGAAGTTCACCAGGTGCTGCACGCCTACAAATTCCCTTCTGAATACGACTGTTAAAGATACAGAAGCCCTGTCCTCCTTTCCATAGGGTCACCCTAGGCATGAGAGGATCAATGTAAATAGCATGCTTCGCAACTGAAATAAGGAACATGACCATTGGAAAGGGAGGACATAAAAGACCATAAAGTCCAGGGTGTAAAACGACTTGACTAGACCGCTGACTTTAGCTCTTCTTCAGAAGTACATTAAATCACTCTGTGAAAATCTGGGTTTCCATCAAATATTTCATTTTATTGACTTGCCAAAGTTTTTTTTTTTTTTTAATTATATTTTCTTGCAAAGCTTCTACGTCTTCAACATCTTCCTGAGAAGTAGAAATTCAGCAGGGGCAGGTCCCGGCATCTGCAAGCCGGGAGAAAATGTCACCTGCTGGTTTGCCTGCTCATCGTGTGCAGTTATGTATGTTGGGAATATTGCAATCTCATCTGCAGTTCGTGAAAGGGGGCAGTGTTGCCGTTAGTTAATTCAAGGGAATTTTGATCACAGCTAGCCTTGGGATCTCTACAGCCTACAATATGGTTTCCTAAAATTTCTTCCTTTTGCCCCTCCCCTTCCACCCCCTTCCTCCCTCTGCCCCCCCCCCTCTGACTTCCACCATTGCTGGAAGCATATATATTTTCTCTGTCCTGCTGACGTAGACTGAACAAACTCTTTTGAAACTCTACACTGTACCTGCATTGTATATGCAAGAATATATGTGAGTTAAACTGATCTTTTCTTCGCTGAAGAAGGGTGTGGTCTCCTTCTATTGTTCTAAGATAGCCTGTGTGCATATGGGACTGGTAAAGGCTGGTTCTGTTTTGCCTTTTTTTTTTCTCTCTCTCTCTCTCTGCTATAGCCTTTCTAACAGGAGACTTCATTACTAAGTAATCCCATCAGTATAAAGGCACAGGAGCCTTCCCCACCAAAATAGTTGGCACCCTCACAGGATTCCTAAATAAAACTGCCTTGTTTTGCAGGGGCTTTTCCGGATCTATCCACTGCCAGAAGACCCCAACATTCCTCCCCCTCCACGCCAGTTCCAGGAGCTTCCAGAAAATGTCTCGCAGGCATGTCTGGTCCGGATTTACATCATTCGGGCCTTTAACCTCCAGCCAAAGGACAGAAATGGTCTGGTAATAGTAATGGCATTCCTTTACTTCCCAGGGATTATTATTTTGTCCTCCGTACCTCCCTGCAGAGTAGGCAGTTCCTTTACAGAGTTCTTTTGTCAGGAGATTTAGGCTAAAGAAGACAGATATGCTTATAGAGTGGAGAAGTATCCCCACTGTTTTCAGGGCAAATGTAACTTTCATTTTATTGTATTTATTGATTATTTATGAAGAATCCAATATAAAGAAAATCAAATCAATTACACACACAAAATGGCATCCTTTTCTAATTATGTCAAAAGCAACATTTTATCCAATCTCATATGAACACAGGGAGGCTCGGAAGACGGCAACAAGGGAGAGGGCCTTCTCTGTGGTGGCCCCCCAATTATGTAATGCTCTCCCTGATGAGGCCCGCCTGGTGCCAACATTGCTATCTTTTCAGCGCCAGGTCAAGGCTTTTCTCTTTTCCCAGGCATTTAGCAATATGCAGTGAGCATCACTGATCCCAGATCTGTTTTTAGGTTTGTCTGACAGCTTAAAGTTGGTTATAGTTGTTTTTAAATGTCTACTTTTGTGTATGTTGTTCGTTTTTATGGTTTTAAATTTTTTTATATCATTTTTAATTGTTTTAATCTTATGTAAACTGCCCAGAGAGCTTCGGCTATCGGGCGGTATAAAAATGTAAATTATTATTATTATTATTATTATTATTATTATTATTATTCCTATACAGCAGTGGAGGCTGGTGGCTCTGATGCCAGGGGCAGTGAATCTGGTCCAGGACTTAGTCAGAACTCTAAAGGAGCTATCTAAGATGCTGAATCCAATACCCGGTCTAGTTCAGCACCTTAGATAGCTCCTTTAGAGTTCTGACTGCAACCCAGAGCGGATTCACCACCCCTCTGACATCGGAGCCACCAGCCTCTGCTATTGCTCCTTTAAAAATGACTTTAAAACTCAAGGGTAAATATCAAATGGACCGGCATTGACTTGCTACTATGTCGTGAGTGAAGAATGCATTGTGCCTGCTCTCATAGGCGTGTGCAAGGGGTGTGCCAGGTGTGCCCAGGCACACCCTAATGTCTCAAGCAATCAGTGCTAAATTGAGGGGGCCATTGAGTAGGGAACCAGAGGGGGATCCAGACACAGCGGGAAGGGTCCTCCGGCTTCTTTGCTGCCCACTCCCAAGAGTCAGTCATTGCTCCCAGCAGCAGGAGCAAAAAGGAATCGCTCTGCTGGGAGCTTCTCTGCCAGGAGCCATGCTTCAAAGAGGCCAGGAGGAGGGTTCCCGAAGGCTAATATCACCCCATAAGCTCCTCCTCCAGCCAGTGTTACCACGAAGCCCCACCCATGCCCCACCTGCAATGGCCCTCCCTGGGTCAGGCAAACTGAACGTGGAGTCGGCTTCAGTGTTTACAGTGCTTAATAAATCAATGAATAAAAATAATGTCCTTTATGACTGAGTATTCCTGAAATGATTGCCTTTAAAAAGAAAATTCCCCAGGGTGCACACCCTAATGAAATGTGTAGCGCACGCCTATGCCTGCTCTGTAAATACTAGGCCTCCCGTCACTTTTATAATGCTTTTTAACATTAACGGAGAGTTTTCTTGCTGCGTTTAAAACGCTGCTTTTACTCTGTTAGGATTAATGGTGCCGTAATACTTCCCTGCTGTTTGAGTTGCAACAGGCTAGCATGGCTACTGTTCCGGCACTCACAATACCTGTCTCTTTACAAATACATCTGCAAAGATGGAGGAGGGGACCTGGATGTATGTAAAGTCCTTTTCTACAAGCCTCTCCATCACCATCCTGCCTTTTCCCCTTCCTGCAGTGCATGTGGATCGGGATTTATTGGGGGTAGGGGGCAAGTAGCCAGTGTGGCATAGTGGCTAAAGTGTTGGCCTGGGAATCGGGAGATCCGGGTTCTAGTCCTCACTTGGCCATGGAAGCTCATTGGGTGACTTTGGGCCACAGGGCCCCCAAACCCAGCGGTTTTACTTAGCCTGGGGTGGGGTCAGGTAATCCCCACGCCAAGGAGGGAGCGTGGGGTTTCCGGTGGTCATCTGGGTACCAGAGCCGCCACCCCACCCTCTTCCTGGTTTATGGCCACCAATTGCCAGTAGCCTTCTACCAGAACCACCCCCCAGATCAGCCCCGGAGTGAGGTCAGGCGGTGGAAGAGCCGTACTGACCTCGCTCCCACCAAAAATGTCAGGGTGCATTTTTTTTCTGCACAGCTTCGCGGGAAAGCCCCACGTTGGCTGCGGATCTGTGGCTGCGTCATATAACTGACGCAGTGCAAATTTGCAGCAACTGCAGGGCTTTGGCCGCATATAGACAGCCTTACAGACTCTTCGCCCAACCTACCTGACAGGGTTGTTGTTGCGAGGATAAAATGGAGAGGAGGAGGAGGGTTATGTACGCCGATTTGGGTTCCTTGAAGGAGGGAAAAAAGGCAGCATATAAATGCAATCAATCAATCAATCAATCAAATAAGTAGCCATTTTCTCCTAATGTCCTGCACTGGACTGTATCCCACTGCAGTGCGACCCCTACATCAGGATCAAGCTAGGGAAGAAAAAGGCTGGCGAGAGAGAAGACTATATTCCCAACACCCTGGAACCTGTCTACGGGAGGTAAGGTCCGGCACATTGGTCTCCAGAAACCTCTGTCTGTCAGGTCTGATCTCTTCACCCGCATCCTGATAAATGCTCTGCCTGCTCCACACCCTTCGCCATACAGCACAGAGCAGTGCATGGATCTACTGGGATGTGGATGGACATTTGTTGCCCTTTCTTGACACAGGAAAACAATATAAATTGAAAGCCACGGTGGTTGAGGAAGGCTAGCCCTACAACCTGATGCCCTCCAGATGTTTCGGACGACAACTTGGTCATGCTAACTGGGGATGATGGGAGTGTAAGGAATTTAAAATGAAAATGCAAGAAGTGTTTTTGAAGGCAGCGATGTGAATGCTTTCTGAACAAAAATTCCTCTTGGCCTAATATCGACAGCTTATTAGTTCAGTTTGATCTGGGGGAAAAGGGGATGTAAACAAGACAAATTCTTGTTCATAAGGCAAGGTCAAACCACGGAGAAAATGTTGGGGAATTTCTATAGAACTGTAAAAATAAACAGACATCTGCAAATAGGAACAAATATGAAGAGGTGGGATTAAATGAATACAGTAGCCAATCAGGGTGCAGTAAGCAATCACATCTCATTATCATGTTCCAGTTAAAACTATAAAAGTAAAGGGAAGATACGGCATGTGGTTGCTTCCGGCAGGGGGTGACCCCGGCTCGCAGAAAGCTGTGTTGTATGCCTATGCTTTGCCTTGTTTTCTTTCCCTGTTCTAAACATTGTCAGCAAGTACCATGGTATTATTTTCTTTCTCTAATTGACTTAAATATATTTCTTAGCAGATATTTTAAAATATAATCTATGAGCATCTATTTATAAATTAACTTTGTTGTCTGTATGACTAAGTACTTCTAAAGCATCAAAGACAAACCGCATCTCTCTGAACAGGAACCAAGGGTCAGTCATTAATAAGCAGGAAACCTGATGAGTCAGATTTATTATTCTTACATTTCCCTCTTGAGGGAATTGAGGTCCGCTTCGTCAGGAGGGCATTGTGCTGGGGAAAGCTGGGGAAAGAGTTGGACTGCAACATTTTACTACATTTATTCATAAAGCACCTATGGGTGTACTAGGCCTCACACAAATTATTTTTAAAAAGACACACACACACACACATCTGCCAATGGCCACCCTCTGAACAAGAGAGACGCAGGGGCTGTCTATATGTGGGAAAAGCCCCGGGATTGTGTCGCTGTGTCACTTATACGATGCAGCAGCCACTGCGGAGCCATCCTGGGGCTTTCCCCCAGAGCTCCGAAGTAAAAAAAAAGTTTGGGACTTCCTCCGACATTTTTCTCCGGAGCGAGGCAAGGATGGCACATCTGCCATCTATCGCCACTCCTGATTGGTTGCAGTCCACCTGGACAGGGGGGAGGGGGTGATGAATGTGAACCCCGTACGCGCTCCTTGGTGTGGGGACAACCCCGCAGGAGCAAAACCGCAGAGTTTTGGGTGCTAGCAGCGCGAATGCATCACGTCAAGGCAGGCCCAGAAGAGGTATAGGCAATGGGAGGGGGGAAGAATAATTTACTCCCCCTCTCTGTGATCCCTGCAGGATGTATGAACTCATGTGCTCCATCCCAATAGAAAAGGACTTGAAAATCACGTTCTATGACTTCGATATTTTCCCCCCTGATGACACCATTGGAGACACCATCATTGACCTGGAAAACCGGGTCCTGAGCCGTTACGGGGCCAACTGTGGGCTCCCACAGTCTTACTGTGTGTAAGTAGCAAGGAGTTGGTGGTGGGCATGACTTTGGGGCCAACGCAGGCCGCTGCCTTGGATAGCTCACGCTTGGTTTGGCTGCAGTTGCTCGCAGTTTGAAGTGCATGTGCTTTCAAAATGGCTGACATGGGGGGGGGGGGGGCTTGTCCATTCACAAGATAGCCGCTCTGGCAGGCACGGCCAGTCACAAAACTGGTGAGACTCAAAGAAACGTCACTTGACCAAGAACCTAAATACAAGGCAGAGGTGGGGGGGGGGGGGGGGTCTGAGTCCTAAATGCAAAAGCAGTATTTTTTCAACCCAAATAAAGGCAGAGCTGGAGGGCAGCACTTTACTTTGCAGCAAGCCAGCCCCTCCGCTAAAAAATAAATTAAAAATATCTTAAGAAACAAAAATCAGGAGGGGGCAGGGAGCCTCGTGGCCATCAGGAGAGGTGTCCGCTGTCACATTGATGCCTACGGGCACCATGTAGGACACCCCATGTTTAACCCTCTCTTATCATAGAATAAGGCCATCGAGTCCAACCCCCTGCTCAGTGCAGGAATCCACCTTAAAGCATCCCTGACAGATGGTTGTCCAGCTGCCTCTTGAGTGCCTCTAGTGTGGGAGAGCCCACCACCTCCCTAGGACATCGGTTCCATTGTTGTACTGCTCTAACAGTCAGGAAGTTTTTCCTGATGTCCAGCTGGAATCTGGCTTCCTGTCACTTGAGCCCCTTATTCCGTGTCCGGCATTCTGGGTTGATCGAGAAGAGATCCTGGCCCTCCTCTGTGTGACAACCTTTCAAGTCTTTGAAGAGTGCTATCGTGACTCCCCTCAATCTTCTCTTCTCCAGGCTAAACCTGCCCAGTTCTTTCAGTCTCTCCTCATAGGGCTTTGTTTCCAGACCCCTGATCATCCTCATTACCCTCCTCTGAACCCCCTCTTCGCTGCCCCAAAACAGATGTCCTCACCATGGGGTCTCCAAGTATGTTTTCTCCAGGCTTCCCTGCCAAGTCTTGTCTGTATGCGGCATTTTGTTCTTGGAATACATGCATTTCACTTGGAGAGAAATGGCTTAGTTGTGTGTGTGTGTGTGTGTGTGTGTGATCCTTGCATCTGCCGATTGATTGTGCAAAGGTGCATGCTTCTGGCACAGAATTCAGGACCTTGAAAAGCCCAGCTTTCATTAAAATGCCATATGTTTCTTGACCTTATGGCTGTGGAGGGAATTTAGAGAAGGGTGGTGGGGTCAGCGCCGAGTGAGATCTCATACGGCAGAGGGAGAAGAGGCCGAACAAGGTAAGCAAAACAAGTGAATAAATCTGCACAAAATCAACGTATTTTATACTGAGCGTAGGATCTGGTGCCTGCCAGGGAAATTTGAAATGTTCCTATGCAACAGGGCATAAATATCTTTGCCCTACAGAATTTGTGGGTGCCAGCTTATACAGAATCAAATAACAAAGCTTTCCTGGACTGTACCACTTCGGGGACTGTAGGTGGGATTTTTGGATGGCATCCCCACAGAACTCCCCGTGTTAGAAAACTAGCACATCATGCCAATGGGGCTCTAGCCTAGCTTTCTCCTAGTTTTCCAAGTAAAGGTTGCTTTAAAACAGACAAGACTGTCTTGCCTGCAACTCAGCGTGGTGTAGTCCAGGAAAAGCAAAGGCACTCTGATGGTTCTCCTCGTAAACGCCACTTGATCTTGTCTCCCTTACACAGTTCCGGTCCCTGTCAGTGGCGAGATCAGCTTCTTCCCAGTGAGCTCTTGGAGAATTATGCTCGAACCAAAAACTTAACTCAGCCTGAGATACATGAAGACGGAAGCAGAGCCTTTTTCAGGGGCAGGACTTACCATCTGTCTGACTTTGGTGAGCTGGGGAAATATTCCCATGGAGTGGGGGGCAGATGCCGGGGGGCAGCAAGTCATGGCAAAGTGTGGGAGGGCAGAGCCGTGTGGCCCGCATGGCACGCCCAAAGCTAGCCTGCTGCGCTCAAGGGCGGTGGAGGATGCTGTCCCTTAACCACCGTTGAAGTGAAATTTAACTGCCAGTCTGCAGGGCTTCTGTACTTGGAATGGTGAAGGGAGCCATCTTGTCCCTTGCCTCGGGCAGCAAAATTTCAGGGGTGGGTGCTGAGTAGGCAAGGGACAAACCTTGACCTCCCCTGGACATGCAGTTTGTAGCATTTGCACGATTATAAAGTGAACTGCGGAGACTGGTTTAGAAGGAATAAACTTTATTTAGCAGTGTGCTGCTACCCAACTATATACAAACTGGAAGTATCCTTGGGTAACATCCAACATAAATTGTTCCATTCATTTCAGCACGTCTACATTATTATTATTATTATTATTATTATTATTATTATTATTATTTGCATTTATATACCGCCCCATAGCTGAAGCTCTCTGGGTGGTTTACAAAAATTAAAAACATTCAACATTAAAAAACCGATAGACAAAATTTAAAAACATAAAGAGTATAAAAACAGGTTATAAATACAATATCCATTTAAAACAACTCTTCTGGATCAAAAGAAAAAGAAAGAAATGTTGGCGCCAGGTGAGCCTCATCGGGGAGATTGTTCCACAATTGGGGGGCCACCACAGAGAAGGCCCTCTCCCTTGTTGCCACCCTCCGTGCTTCCCTCGGAGTAGGCAACCGGAGGAGGACCTTAGATGTGGATCTAAGTATGACTTATGTTGGATTTTACCCAGATACTCTTTAGCTTCCTTTCCTGCGGGTCTCACCCAGTACTGACCACCCCCATACAACCATTTCCAAATCACTATATTTCACATTGCACACCTGTTCCTCAATTGGGTACAGAGTTGGCACCACAGTCAGGCATCTGATGAGGCCTACGCTCCGACAGGTTCCTCACAACGGACCCCTGGAACCTCCTGGCTTTGCTGCTGCTCCGTGCCATTGTTGCCGGTAAGCCAACCCAGTGGCCTGCAGATGTTTTGGACTCCAGCTCCCATCAGCCTCAGCCGGCATGGCCAATGGTCAGGAATGCTGGGAGTTGTAGTTCAAAATATGTGGAGGGTACCACATTGGGGGAGGCTGGAATAAGTCGCTATGGCAACAGGACCGGCTAGGAGTCTACTAGCAGAATGACTACTACCTCCTAGTGAGCCCTCCAGTAAGTCAAGTTGCTGACCAGGGCTAGAGGGAGCGGATCCTTTCTTGGCGTGAAGGTCCTTCCCGCCCATGCCAGATCTGGAGGCAAAATTAAACCTCAGCTGGCAAATTTTGGGTGCTGTTAAGGGCAGCAACTTGGGAAATTGACCGGATCTTGCCTATGGGGCACAGCCTACCTACCAGGACAGTCTCCTGCACAAACCAATTGCTCTTCAGGAAGATTGTAGTAAAAAAAAAAATGCAGAGAAAACGATGCCAAATAAGAGTCATTCTGCAAATTTGCCTGATTTTACAGATTGCGGAATTCAGATGGCCTTGCTGCAGAATGGTTGGTTTAGATTTTAATTTGTTGATGCCAGGGGATTTCTCTGCCTTGCTTGGACATCTCAATCCACTGTGATCCATTTGGCAGGCTTCCATATGACCCGATTCTGCTGTCTTTGGCTTCCCCCTTTCAGAGACCAAAGTAGCGTCCCACAGCTATCTGGGGCCTCCAAAAGAGCGTTTGGCCCTCCACCTCCTCCGCACCTGTGGGTTGGTGCCTGAACACATAGAGACGCGCACCCTTTACAACACTGCCCTTCCTGGGATTGAGCAGGTAACTCTCTTGCGAGGGCATCAGGTTTTCACTAAACACTCAATGGTTGCTAGACGAAAAGCCTTTACTTTTAGAGGCATGTGATTAGAAGCCCATCATTTCCCCTGATAGTTTCGGCTCCCCTCAGAGCTAAGAAGTTGAAAGCACATTTGTTCACGTGGAGCGCATTGCACTAAACTAGGGTGACCCTATGGAAAGGAGGACTGAGCTCCTGTATCTTTAACAGTTGCGTAGAAAAGGGAATTTCAGCAGGTGTCATTTGTCGGCATGCAGCACCTGACGGAATCCCCTCTTCATCACAGCAGTTAAAGCTGCAGGAGCTATACTAGAGTGACCAGATACAAAGGAGGGCAGGGCTCCAGCAGCTTTAACTGTTGCAATGAAGTGGGAAATTCACCAGGTGCTGCCTGCATACAAATGACACCTGCTGAAATCCCCTTTTCTGTGCAACTGTAAAAGAAACAGGAGCCTGGTCCTCCTTTCCATAGGGTCACCCAAGCATAAGTTCCCAACTTGCCCTTTACAAAAGCTGCACTTTCCCATTCATTCCTCCTGTACAAAGGAGGAGCGAGAAGACCTGCTGGAAGTTAGCTCTTCCAGCAGGTCCAAAGCACAAGGGACACCAATTAGCCCTGCCGGATAAGGCTGGAAAGAGGCTGCTTAAAAGAGGATGCCCTTGACGGGCTCAGCCAGAACAAACACCACTCAGAGCTTGTACCATCCTGCCAGTGCCTGATCAGAAGCAGTTGCCCCTGCTAAAGAATCCGCACACACACACACACCCCAATTAAGGGGAAATAGATGCTGAGAGCCAGCTCAGTATCACAATGCTTCTCTTTGGCGATGCCGGAATAGTCCTTGTACCTGGCTGTTCAAGTGCTGCAAAATCTTTTGTGTAGGCTGGTGGTGAAGGGCTGCATGGGAACCGCCTGAAATGGGGAGCTGGTTGGAGCACCAGAATCGGAGGAAACTGCCAATCCGACGCCTGGCCTGCAGCTCTGCAGGGGTCTAAATGGCTCCATGAATCCTGTGCCTCTCTCCTACTCAGGGAAAAGTGCAGATGTGGGTCGACATCTTCCCAGAAAGCTTAGGTGAGCCGGGACCCCCTTTTGACATCGCTCCGAGGAATCCCAAGAGGTGGGTGCGACACATAGAACCATGGTTTGACTCGGGACAAATTGCAAAGCGGTGTGCCGGGTATGCCCAGGCGCACCCTAATGTCTCAAGCAATAAGTGCCGAATTGAGGGGGCCATTGAGTAGGGAACCAGACACAGCGGGAATGAGCCTCTGGCTGCTCCACCACCGCACCAAAGAACCGCTGCTTCCGAGGGAGCATCATTGCTCCTGGCAGTAGGAAGAAAAGGCCGGTGTCACCACAAAGCCTTACCAATGCTGGGGCTTGAGGAGCATCCTCTCATTCCCTGCCCACTTGCAACGGCCCTCCCGCAGTCAGACAAGCTGAACGCAGAGGGGTCATCCATGTCTACAGTGTTTAATAAATCAATGTATAAAATAATGCCCTTTATGACAGAGTATTCAATAAATGTTTGTCTTTTAAAAAACATATCCCTGGCTGCACACCCTAATGCAATGCGCTGCGCCCACCTATGCCCGTACTTTAAAGCATCCGCCGGCCACTAGACACGCCTGCTCCTCTTTTCTCTAGATACGAACTTCGCTGCATCATCTGGAACACCAAAGATGTGGATCTGGAGGACACCAACATTTTTGGAGAGCGAATGAGTGACATTTATGTGAAGGGGTAAATGGCAAATGAAGTAGAGGGTGAATCACAGCTCTCTGCTAAGACGGGGCTACAGTGGCAAGTTCCTGATGACTGAGTGTTATCCTCATTTGGCAGTTATTTATTATTGTTGTTATTTATTGTTGTTGTTGTTATTATTGTTATTATTATTTACAATATTTATATACCGCTCAATTATCTAATACAGATTCCAGGGCAGTGAACAATAAACAACAAAAGACTATTAAAATAGCAAATTAAGTTGGAAGACCTAAAGACGTGCTGGTAACTTTGAGGCTCGACTTCTGCAAGGCGCTGTACATAGGGCTACCTTTGTGCCTAGTCCGGAAACTTCAATTAGTTCAAAATATGGCAGCCAGGTTGGTCACCGGTACACCTAGGGGTGACCACATAACACCAATGTCAAAACCACTCCACTGGCTGCCAGTTAGTTTCCAGGCAAAGTACAAAGTGTTGGTCATTACCTTTAAAGCCCTACATGGTTTGGGTCCAGGTTACCTGTGGGATCGCCTTCTCCCGTACAATCCACCCCGCACACTCAGATCCTCTGTGAAGAATTTACTCCAGTCAGCCAGAACTAGGCTGACGAGTGTTACCCATAGGACCTTTTCTTGTGCCGCTCCCAGACTGTGGAATGGCCTGCCGGAGGAGATTCGACAAATTAGCAGTCTTCTGGAATTTAAGAGAGCTGTGAAGACTGCTCTCTTCCGGCAGGCCTACCCGGTTGAATTTTAAGATGTTTTTAATAATGTATTTGTTTTTATCTGTTTTAATGGTTTATCTATTTTATGATTTTATATTTGTATTTATTGTTGTTCCCCACCTCGATCTGGATGGAGAGGCGGGTTAGAAATAAAATAAATAAATAAATAAAAACAAAGGAACCAGAAAAACAGTGGCTAGTCAGTTGAGGAAGGCTTCTTGAAACAGAGTTGTTTTCAGGAGGTGCCGGAAGCAGCCCAGTGTTGGTGCCTGCCTGACCTCAAGGGCAGAGAGCTCCACAGAAAAGGGGCCACCACACTAAAGGCTCTTCTCCTGATGGATTCCAACTGGTCCACGTGTCCATGTGGACCCACCAGGAGCTTGCCCTCCGACGGCCTCAGTGATCAGGAAGGTTGGTAAGGGAGAAGGCGTTCTCTTGGTCCCAAGTTGTTTAGCGCTTTGTACACTAGTACCAGAACCTTAAACCTAGATGATATGCCTCAACACTGAGGACAGAGAGCGGTGATGGCTTCATTAGCTCTGGCATGAGAATAGTGGAGGAACCTAGACATCTGTGCGAAATCCCCCAGAAGAGCTGCATCATGTATTCTTCCCCAACCTAGTGTCCTAAAGATATGTTGAACTACAGCTCCCAGCATCCGCCAGTCAGCTGGCTGGGGAATGCTAGGAGCTGTAATTCACCACATCTGGAAGGCAGCAAGCTGGGGAAGGCTGTAACATTCATAGCTCATGTATCCAAATGCATCTCAGAATCTGGATTGGGGTGGAAACGTTTCTCTGGGCAACTGCTAGGATGACCCTACGGAAAGGAGGACCGGGCTCCTGTATCTTCAACAGTTCATTATAAAAGGGAATTTCAGCAGGTGTCGTTTGCATGCATGCAGCACCTGGAGAAATTCCCCCTTCATCACAACAGATAAAGCTGCAGGAGCTATACTAGAGTCACCAGAGACAAGAGAGGGCAGGGCTCCTGCAGCTTTAACTGTTGGGATGAAGAGGGGATTTCACCAGGTGCTGCGTATATACAAATGACACCTGCTGAAATTCCTTTTTCAACAAGCATCAAAGCAGTTTAGACCAGGGCTGGCCCTCCCGATGTTTTCACCTACAACTCCCATCATCCCCAGCCAGCATAGGCATTAGGAGTTTAGCCCAAAAACTTCTGTAGGCCACCAGTTGCCCAGCCCTGGTTTAAACAATAAAAAATAAATGTTGAAGAACAGAATAGAGTGACCATACGGAAGGGAGGTCAGGGCTCCTGTATCTTTAACATTTGTATCGAAAAGGGAATATCATTTCTATGCATGCAGCACCTGGTTGAAATTCGCTCTTCATCGTAACCATTAAAGCTGCAGGAGCCCTGCCCTCTTTTGTATCTGGTCACTCTAGTATAGCTCCTGCAGCTTTAATGGTTGTGGTGAAGAGGAGATTTCACCAGGTGCTGCATGCATGCAAATGACACCTGCTGAAATTCCCTTTCCGATGCAACTGTTAAAGCTACAGGAGCCCAGTCCTCCTTTCCATATGGTCACCCTAGGCAACTGCAGCATCTCCTTTGCACTGGTCCCAGGTGGCTGGACGGCCTGGAAGAGGACAAGCAGAAGACGGACATCCATTACCGGTCTCTGGCTGGAGAAGGAAACTTCAATTGGCGGCTTGTGTTTCCCATGGAGTATCTGCCCATGGAGCAGGTCTGCGTTCTCACCAAGAAGGTGGGTGGAATCGATCCTGCTAACGTTGATGACTGGTACCAGTTCCTTTGAAAAGCTTCTTGTTATATATCCATTTTATGTGAAGCAAGGGTCAAAACGTAGAGAAGCTAAAACCAACCCTGCATATGACGGCTTTCATTAAAGCGGTCAAATGCATTTGGGGACTTCCGGCATACTGTCCATTTTATATCCCACAATTTTTCAAAGCTGTTTTCATTTCAAACGTATCTCCTTATGTTTCCAATGGCGGACATATACCAGTCTAACAACCACAAATTCATTGCATTCTCGTGTTTCTTTCTAGGAACTAAATCTGGTATAAAGGATCCGGATACATTCATGTTGGTAAAGGTCAATATTGCTTGTGCGACCGTGTCCCAAAATAGCTGGCCTTTGTAACCCACTACAGGTGGAAGAAATCTGCTCCGTTTTTGGCACAGAACCAGCACTTAAAATTCCCCATTTCATAGACCTTACCTATTTTATGAGATGTGAAATGCCGCTGTATTGCTATTTTTATTATACAGTTCTCTCTTAACATTGAACTCACAGTAAAATGAGTTCCAGGTCCAAAGAAGAAAGGCTACATTTCTGGAAAAAATCCCTTTTGTAAATCCTTTCCACCTTTTCTTGATAATATTTTACACCTGCAGTATTTATGTGTATTAATATATTTTAAAGAAAACCTTTGTGTCTGGATGCAGAGACCAATTTTCATAATCATGTGGATTCTTTGTCAACTGCCCAGAGAGCTTTGGCTATCAGGCAGCCTAGAAATGTAATAAATGAAATTAAACTAAGAATGACCGATTCCTGAGAAGCGAATGTTCTCTAACTTGTGTAGACATACAATTTCCTGTCAGGAGAAATTTAAACAAGGGCCACTGGAAGAGTTGTTGGCTTTGTTCTTTTCAGAGATGTCTAGATATCAGTATAGTTTATGTTTTTTCCTGTAAAAACAAAATTACCAGCTTGTCTATCGTGACGATGTCGGAGAAATCCACTATGGATTTAAATTCCACAGCGGGCTGACTTTTTCCAAGTCATGAAGAATCCATGGACCGTTTTTTCTTTTGTTTTACTTTTGGGGGGGGGGGTGCGAGTGTGCAAGTAACCCCTTGTACTAATGGGCACCAGCAACATTCTGGAACATCCCTTCAAAAAATCTGATTCTATCAATGAGCAGAGGAACTGAATAAAGATGCTTGACAATCCATGCAACCCAGATGGAACAGATAGAACAAAATCGGTACGTCTCTAGTCTTTTGTGATACAAATCCGATTTTTTAAAATGGGGGGGGGGAGGAATGGAGAGGTCAAGCGTGAAATCTTGAAGTCCTAATTATCCCATGTGGACAATAATGTATTAATAATTAAATGTTGAATCTTTGAAAGGGATTCCCTTTGCTTCTTTTGTTATCCAGAAGATGGAGTGCAAAGGAGATTTCGCAGAAGGCTTGTTCGATATTTTTAATTACTGGATCACCTTAATCTTTTAGCCAATCCATTATCCAGACGTATTTACCAGCATCGTGACGAAGAAGTTAATTGGTATTTCCACATCCTCCTTTAGGCCATAGGTCTTGTATTACTGTTCAGTTTACTCTTGATTTTTTTAGCACCCCGTAGAAATCAGGTTGCCACTCTTTCAACAATTTCTCAAAGGGTAACTTTGGACATTAAAAAAATAAAATCAACGTTGACATTCTTTTGAATCTTATCAGTAAAAGCAGCACTTCAAAACTATCGCTTAAAATTTGTGCATGTATATTTTACATGAGAGCATACATGTTCACTTTCAGCACTAATCCCATGGGCGGCAGCATCGTCCTTAGTTAATCTTGCACAATGCAAAGAACACTTCCTTTGCTTCGTCCTGGAATTGTTCCCTCTCCGTTTCAGCAGCTGTTGGATTATTTAATTTTTTTAAGTACATATCATAGTGCATTTCGGAAAAGCACAGATGGCATTTTCATTTGCTTTTTCCATGCCAGCCAGCCATTCATAAATCTGTCGTATCTTTCCAATACAGCGAGCTCCATCACACCAGCGATTTACTGCACTTTCGGCATGCCTGGTTTGTGGATTTGCAGCATGGTACTCACATGACGCCGTGCCTGTCCTGCTGACACCCTGCCTCTTCCCCAGGCTTTCCTGGAACGCTAAAAGTCTGGATTATTTTCCCCAAGCGCATTTAATGCGCCCTAAGTCTCCGTGTAGTTTTAAAGGAACTGGGTGCTTGAATGGATTGCATCAGGTCCTGGCAGGGAAAAGCGATCTCTCCCAGCAGCCGGCTCCAAACCTCAATCTAAAACCCAAACCTTGCATCCCAGGCTTCAAAGCCTTTTTTAAAATCACACAACGCCTGAATCTCTGCAGAGACAGGATTGTACTCCCTTGATGCCCCCAAAGAGCCAGACTAAAGGGTCCTTCCATTGTTGCCCAGCAGAAAGGCGGTCTGGTTGAAGTGCTCATCTGCCAGGACCTGACTGGAGGGAGACAGAGAAGGGGAGGGGTGGAGTGGAGTGGAGTGGAGTGGAGTGGAAGAGCAGCTCTTCAGGTGAAAGGGATCACATAAGTTTGATGCGCTTCTGCCTCAGAGCTAAACAAATGCGGAGGCAAACCAGGGGTGGGGGATTAGGTGTGATGGAGGTCAGCCTCCCCTGCCGCTGCTTTTGTTCCAAACTAAAAAATATTCGTTTTGAACCATCTTCCACAAGGAATACAATTCATGCCCCTGAGCACTGTAATTGTGCTTTACCTGTTCACCCTGGATGTGCACTGGATCGGACCCGATCCACGATCCGAGTCCGGTCCAGTGGGAAATCGGATAAATTATCCGATTTCCGATCCCGCAGCTGGATCGGCCGATCCAATCCGAACCGGTCCGAAAAAGCTCCGAACCGGTTCGGCGGATCGGCGGATCGGCGGGCGCCCACTGGCGCCCACCGCCGCTTCCATTGGCGGGCGCCAGCGGGCGCCCGCCGATGAAAGTGGACAGCGGGGGGGGGGGAGGAGGGGGGCACTTACCTTCTCGGCCCGGTGGCTCCCGTCCGGCGCCGGCGCCTACTACTACTAGCAGGCTCCGCGGCCTGCTCTAGGGTGGCGCGCCGGGTGATGTCATCACCCGGCGCGCTACTCTAGAGCAGGCCGCGGAGCCTGCTGGAAGTAGTAGGCGCCGGCGCCGGACGGGAGCCGCCGGGCCAGAAAGGTAAGGAGGGGGTGCGTGGAGGGGAGGAGGGGGCGCGCGGAGGGGGGAGGGGGGCCCTTACCTTTCCGGCCCGGCGGCTCCCGTCCGGCGCCGGCGCCTACTACTCCCAGCAGGCTCCGCGGCCTGCTCTAGGATGGCGCGCCGGGTGATGTCATCACCCGGCGCGCTACTCTAGAGCAGGCCGCGGAGCCTGCTGGAAGTAGTAGGCGCCGGCGCCGGACGGGAGCCGCCGGGCCGGAAAGGTAAGGAGGGGGTGCGTGGAGGGGAGGAGGGGGCGCACGGAGGGGGGAGGGGGGAGGGGGGCCCTTACCTGCCCGGCCCGGCGGCTCCCGTCCGGCGCCGGCGCCTACTACTCCCAGCAGGCTCCGCGGCCTGCTCTAGGATGGCGCGCCGGGTGATGTCATCACCCGGCGCGCTACTCGAGAGTAGGCCGCGGAGCCCGCTGGTAGTAGCCGCCGGCGCCGGACGGGCCGAGAAGGTAAGCAGTGGCGGGGAAGGGGGCTTACCCCCCCCCCGGAGCCGTCCGCTTCTATCCGCTGGCGCCCGCGGGCGCCAGCGGATGGAAGCGGGCGGCCCCAGGGGGGGTAGGGAGCGCGGGGGAGGGGGTTTACCTGCCGGGGCCATCCACAGCGGACGGCCCCGGGGGGGGGAGGGAGTTAGGCCCCCCCTTACCCACCCGCCGCCATTTTTTCCTCATAGACTTGCATTGCAATGCAAGTCTATGGGGAAAAAAATGGCGGCCGATCCAAAAATGTACGATTTTTGGGTCGGGATCGGACTCGATCCGGTCCGGGGGGCCTCCGATTTTGTCCGAACCGGTCCGGGACAAAATTGGAGGTCCCGATCCGGGTCCCGATCCGATCCGGGGGGTCCGTGCACACCCCTAGAAAAACTTGTTTGTATGGGTTGGTGCTGCCATCTAGTGTCCGTTAAGGACCTTACAGCAGGGCCTCCTCTGAAAACAGCACAGCGGTATGCTGAGCTTCAGCCTGAGGATTCCTAAAGGACCTTGGCCAGCAGCTAATCCTGAGCAAGTGCATAGTTTGAAGTGAGTAAGGGCTGAAAGTATTGGCTCATTTCCCCAAGAAGCATCACGGATCAAGGGGTTGTCACCAGTGAAAGCTGGTGGATCCGATGCCAGCGGGGCAGTGAATCCGTTCCAAGCTTCAGTCAGAACCAGTCAGAACTTGCTTCGCACCTTGGCGAGCTCCTTAAGAGTTCTGACTGAAACCCGGGGCGAATTCACCACCCCACTGATATTGGAGTTACTGGCCTCCACTGGTTTAGGGTGACCATATGGAAAGGAGGACAGGGCTCCTATGTCTTTAACAGTTGTCTAGAAAAGAGAATTTCAGCATTTGTATGCATGTAGCACCTGGTGAAATCCCCTCTTCATCACAGCAGTTAAAGCTGCAGGAGCCCTGCCCTCTTTTGTATCTGGTCACTCTACCTGGTGAAATCTCCTCTTCATCACAGCAGTTAAAGTTGCAGGAGCCCTGCCCTCTCTGTTCACTTTTGAGTAACAGTGATCTGAACCACTCAAGATGTTGCTTAGGTGGGCCAGTATACATATTTTGAGGGGCTAGCATATTTTGTGGCCTTCTTTGCAAGGTTGGTCCGGCCAGAACTTCTGCAGTGATAGAACTGGATTGGACCGACCCACAATGCCTCTTATTCACTCTTTCTTTCAAAGCATTTTTAACCAGCCCTTCAGCTCAAAAAACTCTCAGAGTGGCTTACAAAGAAATAAGACAGGTTTATAATCTAAAAGACATGACTCAAACAACATAAAAGGAAAGGGGATCGGGAGGGAGGAGGAAAACAGCAGATCCAGGCACTAGATCCTTAGCTGCAAAGTTGTAGTATTCCCATTTCAGCGGTCTGCTTTTCCTCCATCTTTGCAGCAACATTTCTGGAGCCTGGATGAGACCATGCAGAAAGTGCCCCCCAAGCTCATCATCCAGATCTGGGATAACGACAAATTCTCAGCTGACGATTTTCTGGGTAAGACGAATCCTGAACTGGGCGAGGGACGTTTTGGTCTTGAGGTGGCGCAACATAAGAGGGGCTGTTTTCTGCTACCTCTCTGCAAGATGTTTTTCTTTTTCATGTCCTATGCGGAAAACCGTGTTTGCCACTTTCTGCGCCACTCAAATTCGCCTCCGCCTTCTGGTTTTGACACATCCTGTCAACATGTTTCCATAAATATTTACAAAGGCAAATTTTTATTTCCACGTCGATCTGCCGGTGACACTTACCAATCATGCAACTGTAATGCACATGTGTCAAAGGCAAAAAGCACATAAAGAGCCAATTCAGACATGTTTGAGGCCCACGGGATGGGATTAAGGCAGTGACTTGCAACTTACACCAGACTTGGGGGGGGGGGGTTGTTGGAAATGAACCCACCCCGGGGTTTCCCCTTAACCCAGAAGAGGCAGAACGTGCAAGCCAAGAATAGTCTCACTCTACCTCTGATCTTTTTGGGCACACTGTCCATGGTGGAGCCGTGCTCTTGGGGTCACATCAAATACCTGACTTTACCATCCCCTGGCTCTGGGCCTGCTTCCTGCCTTCTGGGCACCTTCTCCCCCGCATGGTGCAAGATTCCCTTATACACACGCAGCTCAACCAGGGTGCCAGCTGGGCTCTTTTGGGACTCACCGTAACTCCTTGTGAACTGAGGCCATGGCCTAAGACAGCCTGCCCCAACCTGGTGCCCTCCAGATGTGCTCAGCTACAGCTCCCAGCATACCCCAGTTGGCACGGCTGTCTGGGAATGATGAGGGTTGCAATCCAGCATGTCCAGAGGGGGTCAATTTGGGGATGGCTGCCCTGGACCATACCGTCCCTCCCCCGGCCGCTGTGCACGGTGGAGGGAGACGGAGCATCTCGATCCACTTGCAGGCATCCTGGAGATGAACCTTCTCAAGATCCCACGACCCGCCAAACGGCCCCGCGACTGCACCGTGAAAATGCTGCTGGAGGACAGTGCTACCGCCCCTGCCGCCTCCGCCTCTCCTTTCCATCGCATGAAAGAGAAGCATATTTCCCTGTTTGTGCAGAAGAATATGAGGGGCTGGTGGCCATGCATCGTCTTCGAGAAGGACAAGCCGCGGGTGTCGGTAGGTGAAGAGACGATCCAAGGGGCAGAGCAAGCCGGGCCTCACGCCTCTGGCTGGCGTGATGCATTTGGGGGCTTTGGGGCCGGGGGACGGACAACGGTGGGTGAGGACTCCTCTTACTTTGTGACCATCCAAGCGCTGCCTTTCTTGTCCTCGTTTCCCCAGCTCCTCTCCTCCCTTAACGTTTTATGGGGAGATTTTCCAAATATATCAGGGGTGTGGAACCACCGGCCCATGAGCATGATTTGGCCTGCTGGATCCCCAACGGGCCGCGGAGCCACGGGTTCCTCCTGGGGGCAAAGCTCGGATCTGGGATCTGGGATAACAGATGGCCGGCGACTCAGCTGATGCAGGGAAGGATGGCTGGGGGGGGGGGGGAGGGAAATGGCCACCTGGAGAGCCACAGGTGGTGGGTCAGCAGCAGACCTGCCCAGCCTCAGCACCTGGGCCCGTATGGGCATGCCGGGGCCCGACACTCCCCACTGCCACATCATTTCTTACTTATCTTTAAAAACTTTTTGTAGTTTTTTGAAAAATAACTTTTTCTTTTTTAAAATTATGAATGTCAAAGCAACAGAATAAAAACAAATCATGAAAAAAGAGGGAAAAAACACATTACATATACAGCGATGCCATCATTTTTTATCAAATGTAAAAAAAAAAAAGGGGGGGGGAATTATATATAGGGTTGCGCATGTCCTTCTAAACGACCTGCCAGTTTCTTGGAAACTGACACAGGGTCAGCGCAAATGGATTTTCAGAGCCCTTATGACAGCTAAAAGACGTATACTATCATATTGCCTTCTCTGTGGTGGCCCCCCAATTATGGAACGAGCTCCTCGATGAGGCCCACCTAGCGCCAACACTGTTATCTTTTCGGCGCCGGGTCAAAACTTTTCTTTTCTCCCAGGCATTTTAACAGCTTAAGCAGAGGTTTTTAACTGACTTTTTGGCCAGGCTTAAAAGTTTAAAATGTTTTAAATATCAGCTGTTTTTTGTTTTATGGTTTATTGTTTTAATGTTTTAATGTTCAATCTTTTAATTTTTGTAAGCCGCCCAGAGAGCTTCGGCTATGGGGTGGTATATAAATGTTAATAATAATAATAATAATAATAATAATAATAATAATAATATTGGAAGGATAAATGCTCACCTCCCATAATGCAATGGATTGAGGACTTAATAACCTTATCAACATTTGAACAGGGGATATACAGGCGCGACTTGCAAATGGATAAATATATGGCTATATGGTCTGATATATATTTTTGAAACCTATGTATAAAACTTTTTGTAGTTCAGGAGGCCCTGTGAGTCTGCTGGGGTAAGATGGGAAACGAGACTCACCAAGGGGACGAGACAGCATAGCTATAGGGTCTCGTAGCGTTCAGCTAAATCTCTGCTACTCATTCCAGAGAAAGACGAAGCGATCACAGGGGATACCGTTCCGCTGTGACATCCAACAAAACGGGGCTTCTTCCCAAGAGAATATGTTTAGCATCAGGGCCGCGGAAGGCAAACTCCATTGTATTCCTGTAGTCAAGGTGGTGCTTTGATTTGAGTTTAAAATGTGAAAACGCACGCTCTCAAGAGTGTTCCTTTTTCCTTTTTTATATCAGGGTTGGGAAACGAGGGGTTCCCCCCCCCCATTCTTTTTTGCTCTAACGTATATAAAGGACGTAGGAGTAGTTAGTTGTAAAGCAGAGGATGTCATCAGGGATGTGTCAGCGGCATGCTTCACAACTGGAAGTGGCTTTCGACAGGGGGTGCCCTACAAGCCCACAAAGTCCAGCGTCTGAAATGGGACCTCCCTGCCCCACTGCTAGCACCAGCGCTCTTGTGTCTCCGGCTCTCTAGGGCAAGGTGGAGATGACGTTGGAGCTGCTGACCGACGTGGAGGCGGAAGAGAAGCCGGCGGGGAAAGGAAGAGAGGAGCCAAACACGAACCCGTTTCTGAAGCCGCCAGAGTAAGACGGCAGCCTCCGAGTGCCCCCTGGTACAAGCGCTTTTTGGGAGGGGGACGTGGGGAGAGGGTGGCTGTTGCCCCCTTGCCAAGATGGAGCACGCTTCCAAAGGTGCCGGGGCTTGGCTGCTTCTGAGGCCGGGCTCTGGAAATGAAGTCACTTTCAGTCAGTCTGGCGAATCTGTACACTTTGAGAAGGCCTTGAGCCAAGGTTCCAACGAGACCACATTACGCCAGCCCTTTTCCAGCTTCGCTGGCTGCCGGTCCAGGTCCGGGCCCGATTCAAAGTGCTGGTATTAACATTCAAAGCCCTAAACGGCTTGGGGCCAGGTGATCTGAAGGAACGCCTCCTCCCATATGTACCTGCCCAAACCCTAAGGTCATCCTCAGAGGTCCTTCTCTGTGAACCCCTGCCAAAAGAAGTGAGGCAGGTGGCTACCAGGAGGAGGGCCTTCTCTGTGGTGGCACCCCGGCTGTGTCAGTGGGACAGTGAATCTGTTCCAGGTTTCAGTCAGTCAGAACTCTAAGGGATAGATAGACCCTCTTGGATAGACCCTTTAACATTCTGACTGAAATCCAGAGTGGATTCACTGTTCTAAAGCCATTGAAGCCACCAGGTCTAGGTGGCTGCAATGAGCCCTCCTTTTAGTTGTCCACAATCCCCTAGAGCAGCCTTCCCTGACCTGGTGTCGTTTGTAGTCCAACACCTCAAGAGGGCACCAGACTGGAGAAGGCTGCCCTACAGCAACACCATCCCAGGTGGTGAGAAGATGGGAAACAGTTGCCGAAGATTACACCAACAACTTCTTCTTTCCCTGCCCTTCCCTTCCCATAACTAGGAGGCCGGAGACCTCCTTCCTATGGTTCACAGCCCCGTTGAAGAGCCTCCACTTCATCATATGGCAGAAGAGCAAATGGAAGATCCTCATTTTCCTTGGCATTGTGCTGGTGATCTTCCTGTTTGTAACCTTCATCTACTCCGCCCCTGTAAGTCTACTGGGAACACGATGGGAAAGTGGACTCCCTAAGGGGACCAGACACGTTGCATATTGGGGACTTGTAGCATTCAGCTAAATCTCTGCTATTCATTCCAGAAAGACAGAGAAAGAAGGGGGGATGAACACAGGGAATACAGTTCTTCTACCCTTGATTGCCACCATGTTCTAGCTATCTCCCTTTCGTTCCTCAGGGCTATCTGGCCATGAAGTTGATCAATCCAATGAAAGGTATGAAGTTCTTATCCTTAAAACTGCCTCCAAAGAACAACATGAAGACAGATCTCAAGGAGCCGCTACCACCTCCCCAAGAAATGGCACCACCAACTCTCCAAGAAACACCACCAACTCCCAAGTTGCCACCACCGACGCCCAAGTTGCCACCACCGACGCCCAAGTTGCCACCACCGACGCCCAAGTTGCCACCACCGACGCCCAAGTTGCCACCACCGACGCCCAAGTTGCCACCACCGACGCCCAAGTTGCCACCACCGACTCCCAAGAGAACCCGCCCAACTCCCAAGAGAACCCGCCCAACTCCCAAGAGAACCCGCCCAACTCCCAAGAGAACCCGCCCAACTCCCAAGAGAACTCGCCCAACTCCCAAGAGAACTCGCCCAACTCCCAAGAGAACTCGCCCAACTCCCAAAAGAACTCGCCCAACTCCCAAGAGAACACAACCAACTCCCAAGAAGTTGCTGCTAACTCCAAAGAAGTCACTGCCAACTTCCAAGAGGAAACCACCAATGACCAAGAAAAGCCACATTGACTAATTAACTGTAGCAGGAGCCACACAATAATGCCGCTATTTGTGATCTTTGCACCAAAGGAAAAAAACCTCCCTGTATCCCCTCCAAAGAGTGTGCAGCTGGAATCGAGCCCCATTGCTTCTGCTTCTAAATTGTGCATCATCCATCCCATGAAAGTCTCTCAAGTACCTTGCCTTCCTGGCATTACAGAGGCCCTCTGATTTCAACCGAAATTTTACAGCATCAACGCTAGGCAAGATTAGGTTGTGGCAAGGCAGAGGGAGATAAATTGCTTTGTGGTGAAGTGAGACAGAACTGTAGAAATGGGGGGACTTCCGGAGTTCAGTTCCATTCCCTTCAATTCAAATAAATAAAATGAAAGGCAAAACAGAGAATACGTCTTGTGGGTTCTAGAAATAGAGCTGCAAATATTTATGGCACAATCCTTTTTTATTATTATTAATTGATTGATTTGATTTCATTTGATTTGTGTCCCGCCTTTCTACCAGAAATAGCACTCAAGATGGCTTACGTCGCTAATAAAAGTTGATAATAAAAAAAATAACCAAATACATGAAAACACAATGAAAAACTATTAAAAGCACAGCAACAAAATAAAAACATCACCCAGGTCAACAGCCACCCCCCACACACACACCAAAAACCCACTTGAATACAGCAATCTTTGCCTGCCGGCAGAAGAACACCAGAGAGGGAGCCAACTTCACCTCCCTTGGCAAGAAGTTCCAGGGAAGACGACACGCTAAGCCATGCTTAGGCCGCCAACCCTTTTGCAGCAAATGGTTAGGGAGCGTGTTTAAAACATGGTTACGTAGCCATCATGATTAGGAATGGTTCACATGACATGCTAAGGCATGGGTCACATGATACGCCAAGACATAATGTTTAGCTCAAAATGCGTAACTCCCGTGGCTTAGTGTGTCGTCTGAACAGGGTCAGTGAATGCTATACTTCCTTTTGAATCAACCTGCTATTAGGAGGCAAATCCTTTGATCTTCTAACCCAGATTTCCCCAGCCTGGTGTCCTCCCCCAGCAAGCATAGTGGCTGGGGATAATGGGGGTTGCAGTCTTCACAATTGGATGTCATCAGTTTGAAGGAGAATGTTTTGCCCATTTTTGCATAAGGAAGTTCTCTTATCTGTAATATTTGCTTCTTTGGCGACTCCAATTCTTATCCCGGTCAAAAATGCTTCTGTCATATCTTTAAAAGTGATGCACCAAATTCATGTTAACCACCCCAGATAGCCAGGCATGTTTTCTGTATGCCCATTCCTGTTAGTTCTTTGTTCGCTTGATTTTATCTTCCCTGGCATCTTACCATGCACAGGTTCTAGTGAACAAATACTGCACTCTGCAGCCACGGCTACATGTTCCTGGCTGCCACAGGACGGAGTCTCTGCTCCAACTCCAGGCCCCAAAAAGACAATAGAACCTCCCCAGCCCCACACTCAAGTCCTTCACGTGGCTTTGGTTTGCCTTGGATAGGGTGACCATATGAAAAGGACAGGGCTCCTGCATCCTTCACTGTTGTGATGAAGAGGGAATTTCACCAGGTGCTGCATGCCTACAAACAGCACCTGCTGAAATCCCCTTTTCTATGCAGCTGTCAAAGATACAGGAGCCCTTTCCTCCTATGGGTAGCCTAGTCTTGGAAGACTGGCCTTCACGAGGTAAACTTCATGAACCACATTTTGACAGCTGAGGACAAAAAGATTCCATTTTCAGACATTTATAGTAATTAGCTATAAATTTATGTTTTGGCCTATAACTCCCCTCCGCCGTAGCCAGCAGAGCCCACGGCAATGGATGATGGGAGTTGTAGGCCAAGACATCTGGAAGGCCACAAGTTGCCCACCCCTGACGTATGTGCTAAATTTCAGCTGACCTGGAAGAGCCTTATTCGTCTGAGGGTACTTTCAGATTTTCTAGTAAGTAGTGGCGCCTTGGGCACTACATACGTACATGTCAGGATGCAGCTCCTCAGGAAATACCTTAACAATTTCAATACCCCCACGAGTCACCGAGGCCAGAACGTACGTGCGTGTCTTAAGCAGAATGGGGATTTTTTGGCCCTCTAGATGTCAGATTTAACTGCTATCATCCCTGATCACTTGGCCATGCTGGTTGGGGCTGATGGGAACTGGAGAACCAACATCTGGAGGGCAACCGGTAACCCATCCCTGGCCCTAAAAAGTCAAGTCTAGAAAGCAGAAATCTTTTGAGCCTGGAAAATCTATGTATATTATTCTACAGCTATTTCTTTTCTAGGTTCAAAAACCTTCTGTTTCAGAGACAGAAGGCAATTACAAACTCTCATGTGATGTGAACATAGTCGTGGGATCCTGGCTCACCTGCAGCGGTTGCCAATTTGTTTCTGGCCCAAATTCAAAGTGCTGGTTGTAACTCAGAACACCTTACATGGCTCGGGACTCCCAAGATCTCAAGGGCCTCTTCTTCTTGTATGAACCTACCCAGTCTTCCTTAACTAAAGAGCTCTCACAACTATACAGCGACATCAGATGGAGGGGGGGGGGGGCAGAATCGCATTTCCCTACCGTCGCTTTGCCTCCTGCTGCTGTCCCACAATAGGGGTGAACAGCTTCCTCTTTCTTCACACGGGGAAGAAAGAGGGAGCAAGCTATGTGGCCCATTCGGTAGGCGTTTTTTTTATTATTCTGCTTCTCTTGCACACGGTAGGAAATGGCGGCAAGTTTTGCTATAGTCCCCAAAATCAGATTTTCTCTGTCTTATTTTATGACGGAAAAAAGAGCAGGAGCAGGAGATGCGTGGGAGGCGGACAGCATTGTCAAAAGTACCCGCGAAAAACTGTGAGTGGCCAGTAATGAGCCCCTGAGAAATGCGCTGGCAGCAGCTGGGAGGACAAAGAGGACTTAGAAGTAAACCATGGCAAGCCACCAAGCGGATGATCATCTATTGGGAGTAATGGGCACCCACACCATGGCTTAATCTGATGGCTTAGAGTGACACCCCAGCTCACCGAAATTAAGCCTTTGTTCACTGAACAGCAGAGAGACTCATGTGTAGGTTTATTTCAAGACACAAAACATGTACAAAGAAAAACAGGCAAAGGCACACACGATTTTTCAAACATTCAGCAAACAAACAAAAGGGAGAACATGTCTTCAAAAGAGGCAACGCTCCCCACCTATAGCGTTGCTTCGTCATCACGTAGGAAGTCTCTTACATCCCCCAAAAGAGAAATAGTCCTACTGGAGCAATTAACCCAATCACCCCAATACTGGACAGTGTCCTCTTCTGGAGCACAGCATTTAGAAGCTCCAGCAACTGGGGCTCATACATTCACGGCGGGGTATTTCGGTGGTGGTATGGATAGCACAGAAGGTGCTGGTGCCTCCTGCTAGGAGGCTCCTCCTGATACTCCGGGGCCAAAAGTAAAGCAGACCTTCCGTGTCCGGGACCAAAATACAAAAATGGCTTGGCCTTGCTGGGGCAGCTTCGCTGAACAAAGCAGTTAATTCCAAAAGGTAAGCTGGTACCTGCATACAAACGAGTTCTTTGGATACATGTGAATGCAGCTGCCTTGATACAGAGTCGGACTGCTGACCTATATGGCCCTGTTTGCCCTCCCTGACTGGAAGCGGCTCTCAAAAGCCTTAAGCAGGTGTGGGTATTTCTGGTCCCGCTGTTAACATTTTTTTATGAAAACAACTCAGAAGTACCAAGAATTAAATGTGGAATCTTTTGCATGCAAAGCCTGTGCTCCGCAGCTTACGGGATTTTGCAAATTAACTGCAGGACCAGCTTGCAGATTTATGGCAGGATACTCATCCGAGGTCCCATGTCTCTACTTACAAAGGTGAAACGTTGCTATTTACCTCTCCTTCTTTCCGCTGGGAGAAGGGCCCCTAGAGGAGCCACGACAGGTGGCCCAAAGGGAGATAATCTGAGCAAACCACAGGACGGAGGGAATGGGCTAACTGGCTCGTGTCTGCGCCAGTCGGACTAGTGACAGCTGCTCCGATTGTATGATGACTAGAACTGGCCATTTCAAGTAATAGGGAAAGCAGGCTACTCAGCTGGTAGTAGAACAGCTCATTGGCTTTGGGCCCAAAGTTGCGTGTCTTCTGGGTGACCCAGTACCAGGACAGCATGTGAGGATGCTGGTTCAAGCTCCCACCACCAAAGGTCTCCCCGAAACAAACACAGAAGTCCCATGGAGGTCCCTCAAGTGGAGCATGTTTAATCGATCTTTACTTAAGAGATGCTCCTGGTTAAGGAACATGTACACATTTCATACCCCCAGTTCCAAAGACGACTTCACAACCTAAGGAAAAAGGGATTAAGCTTTTTGAAAGGATAGCTCCCGGAATGGTCCTTGTATAGAGGGCAACTCCTGGCCCTCTATACCTTTTGGCCTACAACTCCCAATCAGCCCTAGCTAGCATAGCCAATAGTGAGGCCCCTCCAGATGTTCTGGCCCACAAGTTAGCTTCCCCGTTCCAACTAGAGCAGCCTTCCCCCAGTCTGATGCCCTGCTGTTGAACTGCAACTCCCATCACTCCAACCAGGATGGGAGTTGGAGTGCATGCAACACTTCTGGAGGGCACCAAGTTGGGGACAGCTGGCCTAGACACCTCCCGTGTTGTTTCGTCTCCCCACGAAGGATCTATTTTATCGTGGGTCAAGCTCCCCACTCCGGAGACTTCATGTGCCCTAACCTCCTTCATCCTCAAAGGCTTCTAGCCAGGTGAGTCTGTCGCCATAACAAAGGAAGAGTCTTGCGGCACCTGAAGACCAGCATGGCTATTATGGCAGAGCCTTTGTGGGCCAGAGCTCACTGCATCAGATGCAGGGGATATCATCCTGAGTCGGCAGAATGGAAACAAATGCAAGAAATACAGTGATAATTACATTAAAACTTGGATATACGGAAAACAATTCCAGTGACTGGATGCAATATAGTGTTGAGAAACATCCCGGTATTGACAAGTTAATGAACAAGTTTGGTGTGATCATAGAATCATAGATTTGTAAGGGGCCTATAAGGCCATCGAGTCCAACCCCCTGCTCAATGCAGGAATCCACCTTAAAGCATCCCTGACAGATGGCTGCCCAGCTGCCTCTTGAAGGCCTCTAGTGTAGGAGAGCCCACCACCTCCCTAGGTCATTGGTTCTATTGCTGTACTGCTCTAACAGTCAGGAAGTTTTTCCTGATATGCAGCCAGAATCTGGCTTAGTGTAACTTGAGCCCATTATTCCATGTCCTGCACTCTGGGTTGATCAAGAAGAGATCCTGGCTCTCCTCTGTGGGACAACCTTTCAAGTATTTGAAGAGTGCTATCATCTCTCCCCTCAATCTTCTCTTCTCCAGGCTAAACATGCCTAGTTCTTTCAATCTCTCCTCATAGGGCTTTGTTTCCAGACCCCTAATCATCCTCATAGCCCTCCTCTGAACATGCTCCAGCTTGTCAGCATCCTTCTTGAAGGGTGGTGCCCAGAACTGGACGCAATACTCAAGATGGGGCCTAAACCATTGCCGATTAGAGGGCAACCAGTTCCTCATATGATTTGGAAGCTATACTTCTATTAATGCAGCCCAAAATAGCATTTGCTTTTTTTGCAGCCACATCACACTGTTGGCTCATATTCAGCTTGTGACCTACAACAATTCCAAGATCCTTCTCGCTTGTCGTATTGATTAGCCAAGTCTCCCCCATCTTGTAACTGTGTATTTGGTCTCTTTTTCCTAGGTGTAGAACTTGGCATTTATCCTTATTAAATTTCATTCTGTTGTTTTCAGCCCAGCGCTCCAGGCTATCAAGATCACTTTGGAGTTTGTTTGTGTCTTCCAGAGTATTAGCAATCCCACCCAATTTTGTGCGTTCTGCAAATTTGATAAGCAGGCTCATCATTCAAGCCATAAGTGATTAACTGTTATCCAGAAATTCGGTTCTGAATTAACGGTCTCATGCTAGAGGCTCCCTTTGGAGCACCATCGTTCAAGAACAGCCACCTTAAGATCAGCAACAAAGTGTCCTGGGAGAATGAAATCGTCCTCTACTGGTTTCTGAATGTTGACCACAAAAGCTTATGCCATAATAGATATGTTGAGTCCTTTTGGGTGCCACAAGACCGTGCTTTCCCTCAAAGGTTTCTGCACGAGGGATGACTCACGAGCCTGCTGGTCGTGCAAACCTAAGAGCAGCCCCAAAAAAAAGGTCAAGGGGCCATCGAGTCCAGCCACATTGCGACCAGTAACAGCCAGCCAGGTGTGTTGGGGACCCTGACAAGCAGGGCATGGGCTGCGATAGGATTCTCCACTGAAGTCAGTTCAGAGGGACACGGCGTCAAAGGCAGCACACAGGATTTGGAGGCGAGGTGGTGCAAAATGGAGGCACTCAGCCCCTGGCCCTCCTGGGCTGCAGGCCTCACCCTGGAGGGGCCCTCTTGGAGACATGCCCCCCCACACACACGCACTTAACCGTGCTTCCCCTTCAACCATGGAAGTTTGGAAACTTCCCAGTGATGGCAAGAATGGGAGAGGAGGGTTGCAATGTAAAGAGACGATCCCACATTTGTGGCTCAAGTAGAAAAGGCCACTGAAACGTGATGCCGTTGTTGAACCAATGGAATGAGGCAACGTGCAAACAGACCGCCCGCTTGGGCTACTTCCAGATCGGTCAGCTGGGCGGGCGTCTCTTCCAGACGGCTTTGTCTGTTGGCATCTATCTTCAGGACCCTTCAACAGCTGGTCAGGTTGCTTTGACTTGCATCCCAAAAAGGGAGGTAGGGAACGGTTATCTGGATGGGCGTCAAAGCATTCACTGGCCTCTTTCATTCGGCTAGAAAAGGGGAGGTGGGGCTCTTTTGGCGAACTGAAAAGCTCGTCCTGCGCCCCGGAACGATTTTTTTCACTGAACGAGTTGAATGGGAGGCGGCAGCCTATGTGGAAGGAGAGTAGTCTGACTGGCTAAGATCACCCATGTGACCAGTCTAAGAAGCACAGTCCTCCCTCTCAACTGGCTTTGCTCGCTCTCGTCAACATTGTCACATAGGTGACCAGTCTAAGGAGCACAGCCCTCCCTCTCAACTGGCTTTGCTCGCTCTCGTTAACATTGTCACATAGGTGACCAATCTAAAGAGCACGGTCCTCCCTCTCAACTGGCTTTGCTCGCTCTCGTTAACATTGTCACATAGGTGACCAGTCTAAGGAACACGGCCCTCCCTCTCAACTGGCTTTGCTCGCTCTCGTTAACATTGTCACATAGGTGACCAGTCTAAGGAGCACGGCCCTCCCTCTCAACTGGCTTTGCTCACTCTCGTTAACGTTGTCACATAGCAAAAGAGAAACTTGACATTACTATTTCCGTTACATGATCGTTGATTTGCTGGGGTAACTCAAGGAAGGAGATCGAAACTTAACTTTAAAAAAAAAAAAAACGGAGGAAGAGAGGGAGAAAACGAACATGTCAGAGAGAGGGGGGGAACCATTATGGGGGTTGGGAAAAATATTCTCCCCTCTTCCCACCCCATAAAGCCGTATTACCAGCCCATTCAGAATGGAAATTTAGTACAGATCTAGTTCAAAGATACCAAAGTTAACGAATATGCATTTTAAAAACAACCACAACAACTCTGACATGAAGGGGGGAGAGATGCCAAGGCAAAACCTGCGAACAGAATGTTACAGTGATCAGTTGGGCAGGGCTCTCCCCTTGCACAGGGCAGCAAAAGGCTACTCCAACATACAGCCATTGCTCAATATTTGTGAAAGCAGCAGTAAACCTCTCCCATTCCAACGGAGACCATTTCTATTTCAGTGGGGCTGGAGGTAGGTCGGATCATGGCATCCCCAGCAAAGAGGGAGGCATTCAAGGGTCACCTATTAATTCTCAGGTTCAAAAGGCCCAGTGACAGCTGGCACGTCTGCCAACCAAGGTGAAATCCTTGGCAAAAAAAGACAAAACATACAATTGAAATCTGACCTCTAAGTAAAGGAGAGCTCCACCACTGGGGAGGGAGAAATGGGCCCTGTAGCTATAGGGAGATGGTGGATCAGGGCAACGGCAGCTAAGGCAGTTTCCCACAACCTGGTGCTATCCGGGGGGGGGGGGGGGGGGGGTTGGATTACAACTCCTAGCATGCCTGCCCACTGGCCACGCTGGCTGGGAATTATGGGAGTTGCAGTCCAACACATCCAGCAGGCAGCAAGTCAGGGCCCTCTAGAGAAAGCGGAAGAGTCAGCTTCAAAAAACAAAAAAAGCTGACAGCGGTGAAAACAGTTAGCAGCATTTTGCCAAGAACAGTAGTTAACCTTTCAGCCTTCAGCAACATTTCCACATCCGCTTCTGGGGCACCTTCCAGGGCACCTTCTCCACGCACACAGGTGCACTGGCCTAGCCCACTAGCTTCCGTGAACCACGCGTGCACTCTAGAGCAGAGCAGGAGGCTTTGGACTTCAACTCCCAGAAGCCCCTGCCAGCCTGGCCAGTGGTCAGGAATGCCGGGAGTCGAAGTCCAAAATCTCCAGAAATCTACTTTCTTCCCACCCGCTGCTCTAGAACATCCCAGCAACAATCAGTAGTGGTGGGGAAAGCCGGGTTTGGGGGCAGCGAGTGATCTTCACATAGAAGCGTCTCCTGCGTTGCTTCTGACAAACTTCTGTGGAAACTCCGGGTTTCCCCAGCACACGACTGACCTAGAGGAAAAGCCATCCTCTTCCCACCCTTCCCACGATCCTCTGCCAAGGCTCAAAGCACAGCTGAAAGGGGAGGCCGCATTTGAACGCCTGCTGATGCAGCAGATGGGCTTTGCCCACAGTATGACTGGAGGCGGGTTTAGCAGGGACATCCCTGTACTTACAACGACAAGGGAACCCACCGAGGCTACGTTTCAGCCCCTCTGGAGAAGCTGACGGCTGGGTCACCCCTGATAAAACATACAGTAGCTTAACCAATCAGGACAGCCAAAAGTATCAGAGAGTCATGGGAGCCCGTATAAGAACAGAGGGCGCTTTTCTTTTTCTTTCCTTTTTTTTTTAAGGAGGAAGGGAATTCACATTTGTTTATTCAGCAGGGTAGCATATTTACTGTGATCCCCCCTTTGTTCTGCAAACAGTATAAGGAATATTTGGTTTTGCTTTCTTACAGCTGCAAGGTATCCGTCGTCCTCGCCAAGGCAGATGTCTTCCCCCTAGATGCTAGTTAAGGCATCCCAGTAAAATATTCAGACCAGACAACCGTGATTGACAGAACATGATTCCCCCTGCACCTCACCATGGACCGCCATCTTGACATTCGCCAAACCAAAGCTTCCAGCCAGCCTCCGCAGGGGACTGCAGAGGCTGCCAACTCCAGGTGATTGGCGACATGCCTCCATGATCTAGCTGCAGAGACGTGAAAGTCCACTCTGCACTACAGGACTGAGGGTGCGTCTATAACCCATCGGGTTCCGTTGAAATGCCGGCGTCGAGAGCACAGCTCGGAGAAGGCAAAGTAGACGGGAGAGGTATGGCCGCCTTCCCCGTGGGGGGATTGGCAAGGAGGCCGCCGATCCGTTCAAAGTTTTAAGATCCGGACGGACCGGAGCCCTGGCAGTGGGGTTTCTTGAGGCGAGCTGCCGGCGTACGCAGCCATCCATGCCAACGAGGCCAAGGGCTGTCCGGAAGGCAACCGGGGAAGAAGGAAGAGGGGCTGGGCGCCTGCAGGTCAATAGAAGTGCTTCCGGCTCTGTTCCTGCCACTTGTTGTAGACGATGATGCCGATGACGATGGCGAACACAATGGCGACCAGCGAGAAGAAGACAATCAAGAAGAGAGCCAGGCCGCTCATGGGCTCCATCGGGCCCTCCACTGCAGGGGACGGAGGCACAGATCAGGCTCAGGTACAAGAGATACACACGGGCAACTTTGCATCTCTGTGGAAGGAGTCACTTCCACCTTCCGCGTCAAGTAAGATGAGGATAGCTAGAAGGTGGCCACACCGACACGGTGGAAAGGTCCGTCACGAGAGTCCCGTGGTTAAAAGCATTCAACTAGGGCAGGGGTGGGCGTCTTGCGGCTCTCCGGATGTTCTGGCCTACAATTCCCAGCATCCCTCTCCATTGGCTATGCTGGCTAAGGTGGATGGGAGCAGTAGGGCAAAACATCTGGAGAGCCACGGGATGCCCATCCCTGGAGTAGGGCCAGGCAGGTTCATATCTCCACTCTACCATGACCCTCCCTGAGTGCCTTGGACCAATCGCTACCTCTCAGCCCAACACTCCTCACGGGATCGTTGCGAGGATTGGACTGGGAAAGGAGAACCACGTTCGGCACCGTGACATCCTTGGATGGAAGGCAGGAGAGAGATGAAACCAAATAAAAATAAGCGACAGCTAAACAGAACCTCCACCTTCAGGTAGGGATGGGTCAAAAATCCCCCTCGGCCTGCGAGGTCGCTGGGCACCCCCCGCTCTTGGCCCTCGGCCAGCACACCCAGCAGATTTTCACCTCATGGTCTCTACCCTGACAAAGGGGGCACAGGTCCAGTCGGACTGCCACCCCGACCTGCGCCTGCCCTTCGTCCTTGGAGAAATTGCATTAGTCCTCCCCGCTCAGCCAATGGGGGTCTTAAAGGCCCTATTGACAGGACCTTTAAGACCTCATCGGCGGGTGGGGTGGAGAAGGGTTTTCCCCTTCTACTCTAACGGCAGACGCAAGCGTTAAAGAGGCCCTTTCAGGCAGTGATGGGTACAGGGAGGGGCCAGAAAGCGCGCTTTCCGGGCCTCCGCAATGTGCTCAGGTTCCCACGGCCGTGCTATTCCCACGGCCCGGGGAATTTGCGCACTTTCCAGAGGCCCAGAAAATGTGCTTTCCTGAGCCCCTCCCCTCTCCCTCACCCATCATGACCAAAAGGGCCTCTTAATACAAGTGTTAAGAGGCCCTTTCAGGCCAGGACGGCCGCAGGGGGGAGGGAGGGAAAAGCACACAGCTGAGGCCTCCGGAAAGTGCGCAATTCCCCCGGCCCGCTAACGGCACATTGCGGGAACTGTGCACTTTCCGGAGGCCTTTGGGTGCGCCCGGCCGCCAGGAAGAAGTCTGGGCAGCGCTCGGTGAGCTCGCCATGCGCTACCTTCAGAGGTAGCGTACCTTTGAATACCACAGACTAGAGGGGGGACCAGGGGGGAGAGCAGAGGCAGCCTGCCCTCCCATGCCCAACTTGTGGTCTCCTGAGAAACGTCTGCCTGTCCCATCAATCCAGCAACTGAATCCTTCATGTTCTGAGGTCTCGTGTTTTTCGTTAGCATATGAAGACCCCAGACTTAATTGTAGGATACAAGCGACTTCATGGGGGCGGGGGGAGGGAGTCCTTCTCCAAGCTGATGCCTTCCAGGTGTTGGACTACAATGACAGGAGTTACAATCAGGTTGGAGAAGGCTGCTCTATTACCAGGCTTAGATGGCCATGAGCTGGGAGCTTCGGGGGAAGAGGCGTGCCAACTGGAGAACGCTGGGAGTTTTAGTCCAACACCTCTGGAGGCCACCAGGTTGGGGGAGGCTGGTTCATGCGGCTAAGCAGTCCACATTTTGACAGAAGTGGAATCTTATGGCAAAGTTGTCAGCTTTTACACCTATCGCAAAATTCTGCACGAAGCGATGGTTGCTCCTGTTTGATCATCTCCCTCCAAGCCTGGCGGAGGTCACGTATATGGAAAGCTGCCTCATCCCGAGTTAGACCATTGGTCCGTACTGCCTACACTGTCTGGTAGTAGCTCTCCAGGGTCTCGGAAAGGAGTCTTTCCCAGCCCTGCCTGGAGATACGGGGGATCGGATCTGAAACCTTCAACCTTTTCAGTGGTGGCCCCCCAACTTTGGAATGATCTCCCCGACGAGGCTCGCCTGGCGCCAACACCGTCATCCTTTTGGCGCCAGGTGAAGACTTTTCTCTGCTTTTCACAGCAGATGTTGAGTTTTTTTAACTGACCCCTGGACAGTTTTAAATGATATGTCGTTTGGTTTTAGGCTTTTATGGTTTAAATTTTTGTATATTGGTTTTTAAACGTTCAATGTTTTTCATTTTTGTCAACCGCCCAGAGAGCTTCAGCTATGGGGAGGTATATAAATGTAATTAATTAAATAAATAAATAAACAAACATGCCAAGCATATGCTCTACCGCTGAGCTATGGCCCTTCCCCTGTGGTGGCAGATCCCGCATGCTCTGAGCCGGCATAGAAAAGATGCCAGAGCCCCAATTGCCAGCCTTCAAAGGGCCTGCCATGGGACCAACGGACACAGCTTTCCCACCTGAATCCTGCAGGAGCGTCCCATTCTTTCCAGGCCAAGGATCTCCGGTGCAATGCCAGCACCTTCAAATCAGAAGGGCATCATCACCCTCCTGACAAGCAAACAACCGCAGAAGCTCCTGGCCGCTGCTCCAGCCCTGAAGCCTCATCGCTGCACATCCACTTACGTCCAGGCAGCTTCATGTTGTCCACAACAGGAAGGAAGACCTCTTTGTCCCGCTTGTCTTCCTCCAGGGTCCGTTCAACCGTCAGCTGGTACAACTTCAAGGAAATGATGTCGTGATTATCTAGGGCAAAAGAGGGGCAGGGAGAATGAGCCTGGGCACGGGGAAGACAGACATCGCTCCCCATGCCTGCTGAAACTCACATGGAAGGATGTACAACCCATCCCTAGTTCACTAGGTACCTTCCCCCTTAACACAGCCGTCACAGGTCTGGTCTGTGGCCACTGGCCGACAGCCATGTTTTTGTGAATTCCACCTGTTGGCAAGTTCAGGCAGGCAGCTCTCCCGACTCCCCGCAAATAGCGATGGCTTCCCCATTCACTGAGTGGAGGGGATCCTGTGGACGGAGGCTGCCTAAAAGGACCCAACATGGGGGATTTTGTGGAGACCAGAGTCCCTGGTAAGCTAGGTTCCTGCAGCATGCGCACCGCATGGTAACAGCGAAGTCAACTGCACATTAGATGGCCGGCACGTGAGTGCCACCGGCTTCCCACTGTTCTGCAATGCCAGGTGGCGCTGGGAAGGGAGATGTCCCTCTGCATCCAAGAACCAAGAGGAGGAGAGCATCCAAATCAGGACCAAAAAAGTGGAGAAGCAGGTTCTCAGAATGCTAAGAATGCTTTCTTTCAAAGCCCAACGCGTTTTGGCCTGTGTTGTTTTTTAAGGCCTTCTTCAGGGAGCTATATCAAAAATATATTAAATTATGTTTGCAGGGATAACAAATTGAAGGAAAGGGGGGGAAAACAAATTAGAATATAAGGAGGGCCTTGGAATGACTATTTTTCCCAGTCGTCAGTAATTATCGTAAGAGACTATTATCTTGTTAGGAGTATTTCTGCAGACATCTCTTATCAAGTAAGAATCTGTATATTATACTTTTGTTAAAAATGTTTTTATATGATTTATACAAGTTTTTATGTGTAATGTGGACAGGCCCCAGAGCCTTCATATTGTAATATATTTTTTTAAACTTACATAGACCTTTGTGGCAATGTGCCTAACTAACCTCTAAACATATATATATATTAATTTATCTTTGTTATGTGTTATCCCTGCAAACATAATTGAATGTATTTTTTAATATTACAGCCCCCTGAAGAAGGCCTTTAAAAAACAACGCAGGCCGAAACATGTTGGGCTTTGAAATAAGGTATTTTAGCATCCTGAGAACCAGCTTCTCCCCTGTTTTTTCTCCCTCTGCATCCACCCTGGATTTCTCCCACCCCATGTTGCTGCACCTCCTGCCCCCATAGCTTATTCTTTGGAAGCAGCGGCGGCTCTGGCTTATGGCCCTCTGCGTCTTCAGAGGCGAAGCTCTGCTGCCTTCGTTCCACTGTGACACAACAGGCAGAGAGGTCACCATTACGCAATCATGCAAGACTGATCATAAAAAATGTGGCAGGACGCGAGTCCAGCTATCAGTGGCTACTGGCCTTGATGACTCTAGGCTACTTCCAAGAACAGAGGCAATATGCCTTAGGTGCACCAGTTGCTGGGGAACATGGGTGGGAGGGTGCAGCTGCCCTCATCTCCTGCTTGGGGGTTTTCTGCAGGCAGACGGTCGGCCACTGTTGGAACAGAATGCTGGACCAGATGGTCTGATCCAGCATGGCTCTTTTTATGTCCTTAAGCAAAGAGGTAGAAATATGATGAAAGGCTACAAGGACAGGATGAGAAGCCACAACACAGGAAGAGATATCTATGAAAGATATGCAAGGCGCTGTCCATTTGAAAACTGAAGCCTGATGTAAAAACTGCTAGCTACAAGGGCTTGAAACACTTTGGGCTTATGTACAGAAAGCTTTTATTGTGCGCTTGTGATTGGTCACTCATGGAAGTTTGTGGGTCCTTTACACAATATCATCAACCTTCAGGGCCTATCCCGTGCTTTAAAACCTTTATGCTGGCTTTTTTTCTTAGTGGGGAAAATGCAGCAATAAATTTAACTGTACTTTGAAGCACCCCACGCTGTTTCACAGTGCCATCGAGTGGCTGTATAATAAAACATATAGAACTTGCAGAGAGGAAATGGCTCCTCAAATAGCACATGTAAAGGAACCAAGCTTAATCCTGCACGGAATCTGGAAGCAGAAACCTCAGTAAAAGTGCAAGATAAAAGCCTGGTGTAGAGAAGCCCTTTAACAAAAGTGTTTGAGATCTTTAGGCGTCTGTATTAGACTCTACACGAAATTCTTCACATGCAGCATTGCAGAAGAACAAAAGGGTTGGCAGCATCATTTATGGGTTTGTTTCTATCCCCTGAACTTCCCTAAGCTCCACAGGGCTCTTCTCCAGGCTAGAGGAATCAGAACAAAAGAACCTGTCTGGGGGACACGGCTTTGTACTCTAAAAGCAGAAGAGGAGAAGGAGACCCTTCTGTTTCAGCTGGCCTTCAGAGCCGTACCTGAGAGGTCTCCAGTGACGGAAGAGACTCCAAAGTAGTATCCTCGTGGTAAGTGGACTCCCGGGATGTCTACGCAGTCTCTCCATTCATGCTTCCCATCGATATCAAGCAAGACCTGAAAGAGAGGAGACTCAATCCAATGTAGTTCTTTCCTGGCTGCAGCTGGGGAAGACCCGCATATGCCGGGCCAGAAGCAGAGAAACAGGCACTCACAGTAAGCCTCCTCTTCACATAGCGGATCACCAGGAAAGTGTCATGGTTGAGGTTGCGCACCATGGCCGTGCACCCGCCTAGTTCAGTGGGCCTCCCATCCCTGTCGTGGTCGTAGGCCAGGGAGCCGTTGCTCACCATAGTGGAGACGTACGGGAAAACACGCTGGAGGAGAAGACAGGTTCACAGGTCAGCCGGCTATTTTCATGTTGCTCCTTCAGAGGCCTGGTCACATCAGTTGGGTCACGGAGAATACGCATGCAGGGCGCAAGCAGGACAGAAATGGAACTCCGCACAAGCATCAGCAGGGTGACCACCTACGCTTGAGAAGGCAGCATCCCAGCCGGAGCGTGGCACAACCTAGCCGCATGCTTGAGTGGAAGGTTTACAACCAGAAGATGCTCAGGAGTTACGTGGGACGGGCAGCTTTTGGGGGTGGGATGGGGGAGAGACTAAGGATGCCCCGTGTAACTTTGGTACCCGACTCCTACAGGGCATCAGGCTCCTTAGCCAAGTGGAGGCCAGTTGCCGTTCTTTAGCAAATGTATTTCACGGCTACGGAGCAGAACCAGACAACTGCATGGGTTCGCCTGACGCGCAAAGATCATTCTCCTCTTCAAAAACACTTGTTTGTTCCCTTGCCAGCAAAACTGGATGAATTGTTTACTGCACTATGATCCAACTTTGGCAGGACTTCCGGAGGGTAAAATAAATCTCTTTGGGAGGTGGATTTGTCCCACAGGGTGCCACCTGACCATCCCCAAATTATGCCACAGTACGTGTACACACACACACTCATAGTGTCAAGTGGCTAGGCGGATGACAAAGAGCCACGCGTCACCATCTGGCAGTAAAGGGTGTGTTTACTGGTACACCTAGGGGTGACCATATTACACCAGCTTTAAAATCACTTCACTGGCTGCCAATTAATTTCTGGGCAAAGTACAAAGCGTTGGTCATTACCTTTAAAGACCTACATGGTTTGGGTCCAGGTTACCTGCGGGATCGCCTTCTCCCGTATAATCCACCCAGCACACTCGGGTCCTCTGGGAAGAATTTGCTACAGTCAGCAAAAACCAGGCTGACAACCGTTACCCAGAGGACCTTTTCTTCTGCCGCTCCCAGACTGGGGAATGGCCTGCCAGAGGAGATTCATCAATTTAACAGTCTCCCGGAATTTAAGAAAGCCGTAAAGACTGATCTCTTCCGGCAGGCCTACAGAATTGAATTTTAAGATGTCTTTTAATAATGTATTCATTGTATAAGCTTTTAATTAGTTATATGTGCATTTGATGGAGTTTTGTATTTATTGTTGTACCCCGCCTCGATCCAGAGGGAGAGGCGGGTAAGAAATGAAATTATTATTATTATTATTATTATTATTATTATTATAACCGATTTCATCTAGCCTTTAGCCTCCTGTCAAAGTCATGCAATACAGGGGAGCACAGGGAAGGAAGGAGTACCAACAGCATCTTATCAGCACCAGGACAAAGTGGGATAATAGACGGATGCATTCAAGTAACACACAGTAACAACATGGGCGGAGGGCTGAGTTCGGCTCATTCTCTCTAGCCTCCCCCCCCCCCCGCCCACTGCCTTCCAAGCAGAAGCAAGGTGCCTCGCGAGGAAAGCAAACGCAGCAGCTGAAACGCAAGCCCCTTTGCTGCCTGCTCCGCTCCTCTTTGAAGAACTCAACAGGCGAGGCTTGTGCCAATGACATCATTTTACAGACCCCCTTGCCTTCTTGTGATGCATTGCAGCAACTTGCAATATTTTATTGTTTGGGTGGAGCGCTCTGCGTAAACCACAATTCTGAACATGCTCAAAACAAACAAACAAAAAAACAACCCACACGTTTGTTTCAGTGAACTATTTTTATGCTTTGGGCATTTCTCCTTGAAAACGGGGTTCTACGTTTGTCCTTTCCTTACCCCCCCCTTTTCTTTTTTCCTAAGTTCAATGTTAACCTTTTAAAATTTTTATTAAAATTTCAAGTTGAAATTTCTAGATCATAAGCCATTGGGCAGGGCGTTGTTTTATTGTTTTCCTCTTTGTAAGGCACCGTCTAAAGTTATGGCATTTTATAAATAGATGATGATGATGATGATGGATAATATTATACGGCTCCTCAGCCAAAAAAGCCTCCAGAACAGTTTACATAGAATCAACAAAACAAGACAGCCCCTGCGCATAGGCTTGCAAACTAAAGCGACACAACACACAAGGGAACAGAGAAGGAAGAAGGGGAAAATGCAGTCTGGACAGAATTCAGTCTTCCCAAGAAGGCCAGCTTTGATTCCTTTGATTTCTTTTTTAAAGTGTCTAACCCATATTTTTGTGAAAATATGTTTGAAAGCAGAGGGAAATTGCCCTTCCCTACCTGCCAGTAGCATGTGATATGTCAGAAGCACACAGCGGCTGCATTCGGACAACACTAAGCAACGGGGTGGGTGGCTGGGCGGGAACAATCGTCAGTTGTGTTGCTTATTGTGTTGTGTGGAGGGCAACATGCCGCTCACAAACTACTGATGGTATGCTATTCCGCCCAAATAAGCAACGGAGAGAAACAACTGGCTTGCAAGCTGTTTAGCTCGAAGCCAGTTGTTTAAAGTGTTGTGTGGAGGGGTGAGTGGGTTAATGGCGTGTGGTGAGTGGTGAGTGGGTTAAAACACAAGCCCATAGAGGCAGGCGGCAAGAGCGACCAAAGTGGCGGCTGCCACTCTGCTACAGCTGGTGCAACTTGCAGAGGCTGCTGGGATAGAACTGGGAGGACTGAGGGAGGAGGGAGGGTGGGGAGAGGGGCGGGGGCTGCGTCAGTCAACTGCTGGGTTGACTATTAGTCCACTCAACGCCAGCCCCAACCACCCACAGTTGTGTAGGAATATGTTGTGTGGGGAGTACCCACAAAATAACCAACTATAAGTTGGCTACTCAACCCACCATTGACTAATGTGTTGTCCAAATGCAGCCGGCCTCTAAAACATGGTGTTCCACTTCACTGTTGTGGCTATCAGCCAACTCCGTTGCTAGGCCATGAATTTGTCTAAGCTCTTTCTGAAGCCACCGAAGCCAACGTGCCTCCTTTCACGGTCTTATGAAGCGTTGTGAGAAAGTAAGAGCCACGCTGCATCAGACCCCAGGCCGACCCACTCCAGCATTCTGTTCCCACAGTGGACAACGACAAGTGCCCTCCTGCCCATGTTCCCCAGCAACTGGCGAATATAGGGCATACTACCTGATGCTGGAGGCAATGTTTACCCATCATGAACTAGTATTCATTGAAGGCTTGTCCACCATGACTTTGTCTTATCCCCCTTTAAAGCTGTTCAAGTTGGTGGCCATTACTACATCTTAACGGTAGCCAATCCCGCAGGTTAACTATGCACTAGGTGATAAAGTGCTTCCTGCTGTCTGTCCTAAAATCTCCAGTTTCATGGGATGATCCATTGGGTTCTAGCATTGTGAAAGAGGGGAGCAAAATCTTTCCTATCTGTTTTCTCCACAGTTTGCGTAACTGTATACACACCTCTCTCACGTCTCCTTTTAACATGCCTTTTTCCTAAGCTAAAACGTCCCACGTTTTCCAACCATTCCTTACAGGGCAATTGCTTCAGCCTCCTGACCATCGTGGCCGCCCTTTCCTGCACCTTTTTCAACTCGACAATATCCTTTCCGAAGTGCGTTGGTCAGAACTGTGCACGGTTGCACCATAGATTTGTACAAAGGCATTCTGGTATCAGTTTAATTTTCGGTTCTTTTCCTAACGGCCCAACATGAAATTTGCCTTTTTTTGCAGCTGCCAGACGCTGGATCAGTGTTTTCATCAAGCTCTTCGCCACAACCCCAAGATCCCTTTCCTGGGCAGCCACCACCAGCTCAGACCCCATCAGTGCAGGTGAAATATGGGATTTTGGCCCTGTCGTGGTTCAGTTCACACTTTCTTCCACTGAACCACATTTTAGTGCCCAGTTCCTCCCTTTTGGAGCTCTTTGCTGACCCTAACTCGGTTTGAACCACCCTGAATAAGTTGCTACGAGCAGCAAACCTGATGCTCACTGCTCACCCTTAATTCCAGCATTTGCCTGTCCGGAACAGTGAAATTGATGGGCACTGGGCAGTGGTGGCTGGTGGCTCCAATCTCATTGGGGCGGTGAATTTTGGGCTGCATTAATAGAAGTATGGCTTCCAAATCGCGGAAGGTCCTGGTTCCCCTCTATTCGGCACTGGTTAGGCCTCATCTTGTGTACTGTGTCCAGTTCTGGGCACCACACTTCAAGAAGGATGCAGACAAGCTGGAGGGGGTTCAGAGAGGAGGGCAACGAGGATGATCAGGGGTCTGGAAGCAAAGCTCTATGAGGAAAGACTGAAAGAACTGGGCATGTTTAGCCTGGAGAAGAGAAGATTGTGGGGAGACATGATAGCACTCTTCAAATACTTGAAAGGTTGTCACACAGAGGAGGGTCAGGATCTCTTCTCGATCATCCCAGAGTGCAGGATGCGGAATAATGGGCTCAAGTGACAGGAAGCCAGATTCCAGCTGGATATCAGGAAAAACCTCCTGACTGTTAGAGCAGTACGACAATGGAACCCATGACCTAGGGAGGTGGTGGGCTCTCCCACACTAGAGGCCTTCAAGAGGCAGCTGGACAACCATCTGTCAGGGATGCTTTAAGATGGATTCCTGCATTGAACAGGGGGTTGGACTCAATGGCCTTATAGGCCATCTACTATTCTATGATTCTATGAATCCTCCCCAGTTTCAGTCAGAACTCTAAGGGACCTATACAGAGTTCTGACTGACACCTGGAGAGGATTCACTGTCAGAGCCACCAGCCTCTACTGCCCTAACGCCCATCAATTTCATTTTCCCCTGCCCAGTTCTTGTGGTGTAACAAGATCTCTGAATCCCGGACGCTTTGAGTTACCTTCGTGAAAAATGCACTCCCCTCCCTCACCCTCAGAATACATACAGCCCTGTCTCTTTCTGATCCAGCGCCTGGCGATTGTACTCCTGCAGTACAGCACGGCTGGCTTTTGGAAGGAAGACGCCTTTCATTTTAATCAGTTTGAGTTCACCTCAGACCACTATCTCCTTTTTCACTGATTATAAACTCCGGCCTAGGGTCTGTGGTTTGCTCAAGGAGACCCGGGGGTGGGGGGTGGGCGCTGATTTGTGTGGGGGGGATTTGAATCCAGAGATCCTGAAGCTCCAAAACCGTTGTCTTGAAAAGACAGCCCTACAAGAAGCAGGCAGAAGAGGGGCGAGAGAAACAACGTCCCGGTCGCTTCCCAAATGATAAAGCTAACTTGGGCCGGGGGCAGGGGGAGCAGAAGAGAGACCGGGAAAGAACAGATCCGCAAACAGCAGCCAGGCAAAGCAGGCTGCTGTTCAACAGTTTTTCCCCTCCGCCTCCAAGCACTGCACTTCCCTTACCTAGAAAGCTTGCAGGCATATCTCGAAGAGGGGGAGAAGGTGGGGGGGGCACGGGAAGAGGGACGCCACAAGCTTGGAACAAGGCTGGGAAAGGAACCGTCAAGTACCTGGTTTCCTGAAGAATACCTCTTCTTCTGCGCCTGAGAATCCAGACCGGTTATCGCGGAGCAAGGGAGAGAGGGAGGGACAGAAGCAAGAGACAGTCACACACAACAGGCACCTTAAGTACTGACTTAGGGATGGGGAAGGGAAAGCCTTCCCACCCGCCCTCCCCACAAAACACACTAGCTTTCTCTCTTGGATAATATTGGGGAAAGGGCCGGCAGGTATTCATATGCTCGGAACACATGGCTGATTTAAAAACACATCTAAAGGAACGCTAGAGCAGCAGATTATGAGGAAAGATAGCCCGTGCGTTTGATGCAGGGTTATGAACCGCAGTGCCCACCACCACCACCACCACCCAGGAACACAGTCAACCCAGTAAATGCACTGGAAAGGAGGGGTTGCATTTTCACAAGTTTGCAAAAGCTGGCCAGCACACGGCCCAAACTAAACGCACCCCGCCGGCCGCGTCTTCTGGCTGGCCGAGTGATTCGACACCACTCGCCTGGTAGGCTGCAAAAACAGGATTCTCACATGTTTAATGCAATCGCTCCCAGACTGTACGCAGAGAGAAATGCATCAATTGGGTGCCCAAGAGCACTTGCAAGCCTAGAAATTCGCCCCCAGAGACAGCTCCCTGCTTCCTGGGTGTGACGTCCTGCTCTGGCTTTGCCTCCCTCCAGCCAACCTCTGACTGGCGACAGGTTGTTCCCCTGCGCCTGGTGCAACTGGATCAGTCTACTTATTTTTTAAACCCGGAGATGCGGTAAAGGGACCCAGTTTAGGAGGACACTTCTCACTGCATCCCTCTCTGCATGAGTCACTGCTCTCGGTTCCGATCAGGAGGCGCACTCAGATCAGTTCCTCACACAGAGGCACTGGGGATGAAGGTCCTCTGAAACAGGTTAACTCAGAATTTAACAGCAAACTTCCATGGGGTGGGAAATCTGCAGCCTTCCAGATGTTGTTGGACTCCAATCCTATCAGTTCTGGCAAGCATGGCCAATGGTCAGAGAGGATGGGTGTTGTTGGCCAGCAACACTGGGAGGGTCCACGGTTCCACACCCTGATATAAGGGTTAAGTGTGACTTCAAGAAGGCAGAGGCTCAGCTATCCAATGATTGGGAAACTATTTATTTTGCATTTTTATACCGCCCAATAGCCGGAGCGCTCTGGGCAGTTAGAGGTGGCAAACTACATGGGGAGTTGCGGAGGCTGGCTGTACAGGGAGAATGGATCCCAAACCAATGGCCACATTTCAATTGAAGAAGTGGACTTGTTTAGCCTGGAGAAGACAAGACTGAGGGGAGACATGAGAGCACTCTTCAAATACTTGAAAGGTTGTCACACAGAGGAGGGCCAGGATCTCTTCTCGATCAACCCAGAATAATGGGCTCAAGTTACAAGAAGCCAGATTCCAGCTAGACACCAGGAAAAACTTCCTGACTGTTAGAGCAGGACGACAATGGGACCAATGACCTAGGGAGGTGGTGGGCTCTCCCACACTAGAGGCCTTCAAGGGGTAGCTGGACAGCCATCTGTCAGGGATGTTTTATGCTGGATTCCTGCATTGAGCAGGGGGTTGGACTGGATGGCCTTAGAGGCCCCTTCCAACTCTACTATTCTATGATTCTATGATTCTCAACTTTCTCTTCCATCCAAGTTCCTCTGACCCACCACCTCAAATGCACATTACCTGCTGCAATCCAGGCTATTACTTAAATTATATATACATAATAAAAATGCTAGCCTTGCATTCCCCTTTATAAGAGGGAGCCTGCAGGGTTATCACCAGATTCTCAAAAGGGGGTGGGGGTAGCTATTGCTTACTAAACACTAAATTCAGCTTTTCGTGGAATCTAATGAAAATCCTCCAGTGATCAGCTCCATTTGAGAAGGCAGTACAAGGAGCGCCATTTGTAATTCACATTGGTAAGGCAAACAAAAGCGAAGCGCAAGCGGTATTAGCAAACCACAGTGAATGTTAAGGCTGTGACAGCAAAGCACAGCAAGGTTGTGGCAGGTTGGTTGGTTTTAAAGAAAAATATAATAATAAAAGACATGGATCTACAGATTTTACCTCTTCTTGTAAACTGGATTGGGTTGCTATTTGAAGATGAGGGTTGGGGAGAGATGTTAAAAGTGTGCTATGGAGCTACTCCACTCTGCCAAAAGGGATATTCACAGTGTCCCCACAGGGCTGGCTGACAAGTCTGTGATCCCAATCAGACTCCCAAAGCAATTTCACTGAAAGCCAATGTCGAAGCATAGCTCCCAAAAATGGATTTTGACCCTTTAGGGCGCAATCCTATACATGTTTAGACAGAAAAAAAGGCCTACCACTCCCAGCACAGCTGGCTGGGGCATGCTGGGATTTGTAGGCCTTTTTTTCCTGTATAAAGATGCATAGGATTGTGCCTTTAGTAATGGAGTGAAGGATGGGGCAGGGCGAAAAGTGTTATGTGCTTACAGGCCTCAGGCGGCTGAAAAATAAAATGGCTCCTGAGGAGTTAGAATGCAGGATTGGGCGGAAGCATCCAGAGAAGGTGTGGGAACAGAGTCACAGAAAGAAGGAGGCAAAGGGCAGGGAGAATTTACCAAGGGCCATAACAGAAAGAGTAAAGAGACAGCAGCAAAGAAGAGTATTTCCAGATGCAGGTAAATCAGTTAGATCAAAGCCAGGCAGAAAACTTTGCACCCACGGTGGTGGGGGGGGGGATAACAGATCCTACGATGGGGGAGGAGTTGAGAATGATGGACCCAAAGAGCAGACATCAGGTGAGGAGGGACCAGCAACTTTGGGAAGTGGGAGGTGGCCTAAAAAGTTGGCCGCTCAAAAGGAGAAGGCCCCCTCAAGGGCGGGTCTAGAACAGCCACTCAAGTTTCCTCCTGATGGAGGCACCAGTTTGATCCCAGCGTCCCAGCATAGTGCATTCCACAAAGGGAGTTTCTTGTAGTCTAAATAGTAATTGTGCACAGCTGACTTAGCCCTGTGTTGCTGGATGTTGATTAAGTCTGTAAGCTGAACAGCTGTTGATTTGGAGGTGCTTTGCACAATAAAAGCTGTTGACCAAACATCTTCCTTGTGTGACCTCAAACACATCTGGAGACTTGGCAACAGACGTTGGCTCTGTTCAGATAACACGATAGTCAACAACACGGTGTGGTAATAATCAACATTTGTTTATCCAGGGGGGTAATCCCTCACACAACGTGATATTAATCAACCGTGGTGTGGATTAGGGTCAGCGCTGAGTTGACTAATAGACCACACTGAGTTGACTCACTCACCCCCCGCACTCTCTCCCGCCCCAGTCCTCCCACTAATATCCCATCAGCCATTGCTGCTGAAAATCTATCCTGCCAGCTGGACTAGAGCGGCAGCCAACGCTTCAACGCTCTTGCCTTGAGACTATGGCTGACAAAATAATCAACAGCGGCCGAGGAAATAACCAACCGTGCCCTCCACACAACACAATAACCAATGGTGATTCAAATAGCCAACTCTGCACAGCATTGCTTATTTCGGTCAAATAACTGACCATTGGTTAAAAAACTCCCTCCGCACAACACGATAACCCATGGTGGGTTAAATAACCAACCGTCAACTATTTGAACCACCAATGGTTATCGTGCTGTCTGAACCCAGTCACTAATAGACCACCTCTACACCCATCATGGTATTTAACAATCATGGTATTTAACAATGTTATGTTCAGGGCATCATTGCATATACAGTCAACACCACAGGGGCATCATCGCTTGCAGCCCATCAACTGGGAATTCTTGTTTGCCAAAGCCTCTCTGGAAGCCATGTTAAGATGTTTTTAATTCAAACAGACCTTTGGCGCCCAGGGATGAAGAGGGACATAAATTGGGAAGAAGGTACTATTACTCGCCCAAGAACTTGGAATGGGGCAAGCTATTTGTTCAATGATTTTCATACTTAAATCGACCACCCTTGTTCTGGAACAAGGACAGCAAACTCAACATCCCACATCACAGCTGTACAAAACTCTGGGCGAGTCTGTTTTACCCAGGCAATGGAATCAAGGGGTAAAGGTTCCCTGAACTGTGCAACTTTTAGAATGCAGATGGGGATCAAATGTTTGGTCCCTGCACAGGAAGACTCCCTGCTGATACAAAAGATAATATCTCTGGGAGAATGGTAGGCTGAACCCATCACCCTCACATGCTCATTGTCTATGTGCAGGGAGATTTTCCATAGGGGTGTTGGAGGCTAGCTTTCAACCCACCATATTGGAAACAAACGCTATTTAGGTAGGGGTGGGTGGGTGTGTTTTAGTTCCAAGCCGATAACCAGGCATCTGGGATTCTTCCAGCAGTGTTTGACTAAAGCCATATGTTTGATTCCCTGCACACATACTGTGCAACCCCATGCTACTTGCAAGTGCGTGTGAATAGCATAAGCAACCACATCAGTAGTGCCAATTGTATGGGTTCTTCCCACCTGAATAGGCCTTTGCGTGGATTTTTCTGATTCACCCCACCAATGCCAAACCAGCTCAGTCTACACGAGTGAAAAGATCAAAAATTGCATGGCTACACATCCGCAGAACCAGAAGCTGATGGCATTGGCTTGGAATAGCTAGCCAGACAGTGTGAAAAAAAAAACAGTATCGGGATCGAAACTGGAGATTAAGCTTCAGAAACATTATTCGTGGTTGCGAAAACCTAAATGGCAGAGATCCTTCAAGCGAGACGTTGTTTGGGGCATGAGACAGGAGCTCCCAAATTCTGAATCAGCAACGGCAACAAAAATCAGACTCGATAGCCACATGCAAGATGACACGCTTTCAAATTGAAAATCAGCCATCTGTGTTTTAGTGATGGGAACGCATATCAGACGGACACCGTCCACACGCATCCGTGTGTCCATAGAGGCTGCTAACACTTGCACCAGCTCCATAGATGAGACAAGAAGGCCTCCATGGACCAATTGCGGTCTTGTAATTTCATAGACATTTTAAGCAGCTGGCTTTTGAAAGGAAAGCTAAAGACTTAGCAGTTCACGCCAGGTTTCTGAAAGGTGTGCTAATGGGCCAGCCACATTTTCAGAAAATTAGCTTCCACAGAAGCTCCAGTTTTGTTTAAAAGCGGGGTGGGGGAAGCAAGATTCAAAAGTGAAGAGACGTTGCCTATCAAGGACCAAGAAACCTGGCTACAGTTTCCAACGACCGGCGCCGTAGCTTCAGTGCCCTGCATGGATCATCACCCCTTCCCATGATGAGTAAAATTAAATAACTTATGGAAAAAAATGAATGGCACATGCACTCAACTGGCAAAATTGGTGGAAGTTGCAGAATTTGAGGGACGAAATTTAGATGTGTGCTAACAAGTTAAAATTCTGCATTTGGGCAGAGTACATACATCACTCATCATCTGTGGCTAATTTTATTTCGGTCATTGGCCAATGACTGATTCAGGACTGACTGGCAGCAGGCCTGGCCCCTAAAAAGTCTCCTTTGGTGGGGGGTTCCAACAGGCAGGCAAGGACATGACGAAGGCCCAATCCCACCTCCCAAACAACTCTCCCACTGCTTACACAGCTACTCCGAGGCCACCTTACCTCCTGTTGCTTCTCCTCATTTGGGTAGGTGTCTACAAACACTCCCAGCCCTAGAAAGTTATCCTTGCTCCCGAAGACAGGCCCTAGAACAGATGTCACTATGTTCACAATGGGCTACTACTGGCAGCTGGTTTTCTAGCGTTTTATTCCACACTTGCGGAAAAGCGGACGTCGGCGTTTCTCTACGGCATGGGCACCCACCCCACCCAAGCTACGAAAACCTGGCTTCCATGTTACACAAAGTTTTCAGGAAAGGTGATTCCCGGGCACCCAGCAGAACAGCCCGTCTCACCTCTGGGGCTTTGTTTGAAGCGTGTTTGCTGCCAAAAGAGCATTTCTAGACCAAAGTCTAGAGCAGAGAGGTGAGAGAGCTCCACATCCCTGTTTACAAGCTACCATAAATATGGTGAACACCAGGGATGGCTACTCCAAGGATCAGCAGCCCCTTGCTCCAATCCAACATGGCAGACCTACCAAATTTTAGCCAAGGTGTGGTAAAGGGGTTTGCCCATATTTTCACTCCAAGGGAAGAGGTTTTCAAATCGTCAGAGCAGCCACATCCCACCGGTGGAATATGAATGTAATAGGCATCCACCTCCCTAGGGAATGCTATAAACCAAGCTCTTGTGCTCCATGACTGAGGAAGATTCTTTGCTAGTTGGCAGCCCATAACCACTCAGAGGGGAGCGAGGCTTTGCGCAGCCAGCACACACTGTGGGGCCCCTGACCACTGCCTAGAGGGGTAGGTAGCCAGGCCCCCCCCCCCCAGAGGTTTTGGACAACTCCCATAATCCCCAACCATTGGCCACGCTGCCTGGGGCTTATGGTAGTTGTAGTACAAAGCATTTTCAGTGGCACAAGGTGACTTACCCTGCCCTAGAGAACAGAGTGGCCTGAAAGAATACAGCTCAGCCTCTCCCATTTAAAGTTCTCTCTAAATCAGCCTTCAGGTTAAATAAATACGTTCCCTAGGTATCGGATTCCTAGTTCCTCGAGGGCCTGTCTAGATACCCCATTAAGGAGATAGCATGAGCACACCTAAATACCGGGGAGAGGAAGGCGAGCCCTGGCATGCCATTCTGGGCCAAAATGATTCCCTGTGTGGCCTCATGCAAAGCAAAGGCTCTCAAAGGTTTTTCCCCATCACATTTCAAAAACCACTGGCTGAGAACTAGGTTCTGAGGCACTGGGGTGGGGGCCTCCAAGGATACCCCAGTGAACTTTCAGATGCATTCCCCACTGCTACAATGAATACCTAACCGACGAGCTGGAAGCTCCTTTGACACTTCTGCCACATGCTGAAGAGGCAACTCACTTTTCCATTTCAGTTTAACCATTTAACCAAACCAGCTTGCCTCTTCAGCAGCGCAAGCAGCAGAAAACATCAGAAGAAACCCTCAGCTGGGCGCACTGTTTTTCCCCATGCATGGAGCAGCCTTGGACTGCACTCACAAGGGTCTTTTAATTCCAAAGCATTTTAAGCATCTTCTCTCACACTGGGTATAGTGGCAGACAACCCCACAGCCTAATGGTCTGCAAAGAGCAAAGCAGAATCGTGATCATGCATTCAACGAAATTACAAAACCCTCCGTCTGAAGTAGCTCTCGGCTTGCTCCTCAGTGGCCATTTCACAGGGCTCCTGCTGCCTTGCAAATCCAGGAAGAAAAGGCAGCTGGCCGTATGAAATGTATTCCAATCCACAGCGAGATGGACCTGACCATCGGAGTCCAAGGGCAGGCGGAGGGCAGGCGGGCCCGCTGCAACGTCTCCGCATGCCCTGGGCCCCATGAGCACCGGCTTGTGAATCGGCAAAGCGCTCAGGGGCCTTTTACCTGGCTGAGTTCGGTCCTTCGTGTACCAGATGGCAAAGCCGTCTCCGTTCAGGTTCTTCTTCCCTTGGCCGTGGATTTTGAAATGCACCTGCATCTCCCAGTCCCGCAAGTAACACGGCTGTCGAAAAGGGGAAACGGGGGAAACAGGGGAAGAGAGAGAGAAGATTTGACTCGCGTTCATTCCAATACCTGCCCCGAAAGGACAAAAAGTGAAAACTTAGGTCTCGTTTGCTCTACAAATGCAAAGCGGTTTTAAAGCAACGTTGTAATAAGCATGGTTTCCCACAAGGGGCTGGAGCCTTCCAATGAGGCTTTTTAATACACACACACACACATACACACACGTGACACTGTCAGTGTGCGTGGCCCTTGACGCTACAAGAGGACAGGTCTCTGCCCTGAAGGGATTACAATACAAAATTCAACACAAAGGAAATAGGGGAGGGGGGATGTCAGGTAGACAGGGCGAACAATGGGCAATGCTTTCAGTCAAGCGGACTTGAGCTTTATGGCCGTAGAAACAGGGAGTGCCAAATGGGGCCATGCAACACCCCCCAGCTGTTTCTGTGGGCTCCACTGCCCCCCCAACTTTGTTTAAAGGAAAATTGCCTCTTCCTCGCTGCCACACTGCCAAATTTCAGCAGCAAATTCAGTGGTGCGGCGTCAGAGGTGCGCCGCCCCCCCCCCCCCCGGTGGGGTCTAGGGTGGGCCATGTGACCCCCCCCCGATGTCTTCGAGTTGTCCGCCTTTCCTGTAGAGTATTGGAGCTAGGGGTTTGTGCCAAAGGCTTCGCAGAAATGTTAGATTTGGAAGGAAGGAGGAAGGGAGCATTACACAGGTTCTGAGAGGCAAGTTCCAAGTTACAGAGCGGCAAGGGAGAAAGGTTCCCTTGTACATATCCAACCTCCTCAAGTTGCCTGTGATGAGCCACGGCAGCTCAAAGGAGTTGTAAGGCCACAATTATATCCACACACGGGGGAGAAAGCTCCGCCAGGCCTTACATTCAACTCAACGATACACATAAAACTGAGCTGGAAGGTGGTAACATATTGGGCCTGTTCAGACAACCTGCTAAGCCATGATTAGGCCGCTAACCCTTTTGCAGCAAACTAATAGTGAACGTGTTTAAACCGTGGTTATGTAGCCACTATGGTTCACACAACACACCAAGGCATAATGCTTAGCTCAAAATGTTTACTTATCACGGCTTAGCGTGTTGTCTGAACAGGGCCATTAAGTCACAATGTTTAGCTCAAAATACTTAACTACCGTGGCTTAGCATGTCGCCCAAACAGGGTCGTAAGTCATTATTGTTTATATTTCTAAACTACCCAATAGCTAAAACTCTCGGGGTGGTTTACAAAAGATTAAAACCTTAAAGACACAATATAAAATGTCATTTAACAGCCATAGACATTTCCCTTCCACTGCCAATGAGAACAGCGTACACTATCATCTAGAGCAGAGGGCAAGCAATCTGCTGCCCTCCAGATGTTTTGGACTACAACTCCAACAATTGCTGATCACTGGCTATGCTGGCTGGGGCTGATGGGAGTTGCAATCCAAAACATCAGGAGGACGCCAGGTCGCCTACCCTTGTCCTACAGATTCAATATTCAGAGTCCTATTTCTTCTGCTGCTTGCCGCCCTGTTTTTAAAGAGGGAGAAAGATTTGAGTTTTAAAACTTTTCTGCCCTAGATATTTATCAGCTGTAGTTCTGTGCGTAACATATAAGCACAAACCAGGACGCAGAGGGGATAGTCTCCTTTCCCTCCAAATTTATTTATTTATTTATTTATTTATTACATTTGTATACCGCCCCATAGCTGAAGCTCTCTGGGCGGTTTACATAGGATTAAAAACAATTAAAAACAATATACAAAAATTAAAACAGCAAAAACATACAACACATACACAATCTATACATTTAAAAACCACATCAACACTTCAAAAACTACAAAAACAAAACAAAACAAACCCAGGCTCCTCAGATATTGCCAAATGCCTGAGAGAAGAGGAAAGTCTTTACCTGACTACCAACAGACCTGCATTTGTAGGCTAGTAACACTGTTCCTCTATTTGGGCACATTGTCTTTACATTCTTCCCATTCTGTGTCTTGTTTTAAGCACTTATAAACATTAAGAGCACCACTGCAATGGCCTTCCCCAACCTTGTGCCCTCCAGATGTGTTGGATTGTAGCTCCCATCATCCCCAGGCTGTGTGGCCATTTTGTGGGAAGCCTGCACTATAGTACAGTTAAAACTACTTGCATTGGCTCAGTTCAGACAACACGATAACCCACAGTGGTTTAAGTAGTCAATCGTTGGTTATTGTGTTGTCTGCTGGGGGGAAACACCTCATGGTTGACTATTTCCTCAAAATAACCAACGTAGATAATCAACGCTCTGCAGAGTTGACTATCTGCACAACCATTGGTTAGTGTGTTGTCTGTCGGGCTCAGTGGACTATATAACAGGGCCGAGTGGTCTGTCGGGCTCAGTGGACTATATAACAGGGCCGAGTGGACTATCTCAGCTGGCTACAGAGTCTCCTGGCAAGAGTGACCAAAATGGCAGCTACCACTCTAGTCCAGCCAGCAGAACTCACAATGGCTGCTAGGATAGCACCAGGAGGGCAGGGAGAGGGACGGGGGCTGTGTCAGTCAAGCACCGGGTTGACTATTAGTCCACTCAACACCAGCCACAACCAATCCACAGTTGTGTGGGAACATGTTGCGTGGGGAGTACACCCTCTATAATCAACCCCAGAGTTGACTATTAACCCACCATTGACTATTGTGTTGTCCGAACACAGCCACTGTGTCTCCTGAAAGGCTTGGTGGAACCTATGAATAGGCTGCCATGATGCTCATTGTGTGAAAGCAGTAGAAAGCGCCAGCTTTCCCAAAACCCAACAGCAAAGGGCAGCACTTCCCTGATTCCTCTTGCCAATAATCTATACATTCCCTTGCCAACTGAGCTATATTTAGGGCCAGAGATAAAGTAATGAATCCCAGTTGGCATTATTAAGCTAGGGGGAGATCTACACAGATATCAAAACAAAACAGTCGGTATCCATTTCATACGGCGGAGGGAGCATCTCTGTCACAATGAGTGAGCTCACCCCCGGTGTAAGGGCTCTAGAATCAGACCAGCATATTACCTGGGTATTAAAGTCCAGTCACAAAGCTTACACCCTTCAACACAAATGAGAAGCCTCCTCCCCTCAACTAGGATATTAAAACACCTAGCCGCAAAACGCCAGGTCAAAGTGGACATCTTTACAATGCATCTGACCAGTCTTGAGGTTTTGCCAACTTGGAAAGCAGGGGGAAGAAAGGAGGAAGCTGGCTATTCAGGCACTGCATTCGAATGATACACCCGAGATCTGAATAGCTGTGATGGGACTTTCAGGGAAAAGCTGTTTGAATTACACAGGGATCAAGTCATTTACGGTGCAATCCCATGCATGTTTGGACAGAAAGGAAGACCTACAACTCCCAGCATGCCCCAGCCAGCCATGCTGGAAGGAGCATGCTGGGAAGCGTAGGTCTTTTTTCTGTCTAAACGTGCACAGGATTGCACCCTTGAAGACTTAATGGGCTCCCATCACCTTCGCCATTTGGTCTAGGCTCTTCCTACTAAGGATGCAATTTAACAAGCTCATCACTTGCAGCACCTTGAAGACTAACATGCTTATTATGGCAGAAGCATTTGTGGCCAGAACCCACTTCAGGGAACGGGTGAAGGGACAAAAAGCATCAGCAGCGAGGTCAAAGGGGACAGAAATGCAAGAAATCCAGACAGTGATTATTCACAACGTAGTGTCGATAATTAACTCATCTCCAGATGTTTAACACTTTTAGTGGGATTAAAAGCCCACAATCTTGATTAAAGCTTCAGGAGACAAAACTGAACCTCTTTAGTAGTGTCATCTCAGCGCTATCATGCCGAAGCCTCCTTCTGAAGTTCCTTTGTCTGAAAACAGAGACCTTTTCCTGACTTCGAGAGAAGAACAACCTTCACTCTCTACCTTTCATTTCAACTGCAAGGCAATTTCCCTTGGGCCAATGTTTTTTTTTAAGAAAAACACTCCCTATAATCATCTGGTTTTCCCCCCCACATTCATTCATAGACACACCTTCACAAAAACAGAAAACAAAGCACGGAGATCATCACATTAAATTTATGTACTGCCCAGAATCTTGTACATGTAGACCTTCCCTTAGGAAATAGATGGGCAAAAAGGAAAAAAAAAGATGACCACAACCACTGCAGTTATGCATCTGAGAAGAGAAGCTTGATTTAAAGAGCTACCCCATTTTCTGACCTTTTCACAGCCATGATACAATAGAACCACAGAATAATAGAGCTGGAAGGGGCCTATAAGGCCATCCAGTCCAACCCCCTGCTCAATGCAGGAATCCACCTTAAAGCATCCCTGACAGATGGTTGTCCAGCTGCCTCTTGAATGCCTCCATGGTGGGAGAGCCCACCACCTCCCTAGGTCATTGGTTCCACTGTCGTACAGTCAGGAGGCTTTTCCTGATGTCTGGCCAGAATCTGGCTTTCTGTAACTTGAGCCCATTATTCCGCGTCCTGCACTCTGGGATGATTGAGAAGAGATCCTGGCCCTCCTCCGTGTGACAACCTTTCAAGTATTTGAAGAGTTCTATCACGTCTCCCCTCAAGCTTCTCTTTCCAGGCTAAATATGCCCAGTTCTTTCAGTCTCTCCTCCTAGGGCTTTGTTTGCAGACCCCTGATCATCCTTGTTGCCCTCCTCTGAACACGCTCCAGCTTGTCTGCATCCACCTTGAAGTGTGGTGTCCAGAACTGGATGCAATACTCAAAATGGGGCCTAGCCAGTGCCAAATAGAGGGGAACCAGTACCTCACACAATTTGGAAGCTATACTTCTATTCATGCAGCCCAAAATAGCATTTGCTATTTTTGCAGCCACATCACAGTTGGCTCATATTCAGCTTGTTATCTACAACAATTCCAAGATCCTTCTTGCTTGTTGTATTACTGAACCAAGTATCCCCCTCCTTATAACTGTGTATTTGGTTCCTTTTTCCTAGGTGTAGAACTTGGCATTTATCCCAATTAAATTTCATCCTGTTGTTTACAGCCCAGCCCTCCAGTCTATCAAAGTAACTTTGAATTTGTTTCTGTCTTCCAGGGTATTAGCAATCCCACCCAATTTTGTGTCATCTGCAAAGTTAATAAGCATTCCCTGCACCTCCTCGTTGAAGAGCACTGGGCCCAGGACTAAGCCCTGTGGTACCCCCCTCGTTACCTCCCCCCAGTGTGAAAAGGTACCATTGATAAGCACTCTTTGAGTCCGATTCTGTAGCCAACTGTGGATCCACCTAATAGTTGTTCCATCTAGCCCACTTTTCACTAGTTTGTGAATAGCTAGCAACTACAGATCCAAAGTCCAGAAAACTTTAATTTGGAATTGTTAACTTGTCATGGCCAGAAGGTCGTCAGTCAACATTAAGAATTTCAGTTGGGGGTGAGGGGGAAAACTATTAACTCTGTATGTTTCTTTTCTGGTGCATACAAAAAGAGATGCATGGCTTTTTAAAATTACGGCTGGTGCAATTCCTCAAATATGCAAACCATGAAATGCAAAACTACTTTGTTATTCTACACGGTCCCTTGTAAACAATGTCACAAGCCATCCTACGCCGCACATGAATTCTGTCTTGGCAAGTGATGGAAGTATCATAAGAACCCAAGTTACCACTTCTAGTAAAAAGGACCTTTCATGCTTGCAATGTTTTAAGAGAAGATTCTATTGGGTAAAGCCAACAATATCAATTAATCTGTGCATCTTTGTCTCAGGTATAAAAAGTCTTAAGATCTGCAGAATGCATACAGCAGAAGAAAACATGGCCAGAAACTCTGAAGAAAACTAGGATGTGTGGCTGAAGGCATAAATTAAGAAACACAGGCAGCAAATCAATGAGAGGCTCAGTTCAGACAACACGTTTCTCAATGGTGGTTTTGGAACTCCACGGTGAAGTTTTTACACCACCGTCAAGAAATGGGTTGTCTGGCGGGAAACCTCCACGCAGAATATCCATGCTGTGCAGAGGAGAGTTCCTGCACAACCGTTGTGTGGCGTGTTGTGTGGTGGGCTCTGTGGAGTTTTCCGTTGCGTTAAGTTGACTTTTCCTACTGGCTACAGAGTTCTCTAGCAAGAGCGGAAAAAGGAGCAAGTGCCCCTCTAGGAGAGCCACCGGGATTGTCTTTTTGCAGCAATGGCTGATGGGATACCATCGGAAGGACCAGGGAAGGAGAGAGGGCGAAGGAACTGTCAATCAAACGTTGCGATGGATTTTACTCAACTCCACGGTAGCCCACAGTCACACAACGAGGGAGTTAGAACATATGGTGTGGGGAGTACCCCCTAGAAACTCAACCTCTGAGGGGAGTTTACACACTTGTGTTGACTAACGTGTTGTCTGAACTGAGCCAGAATCACTCAACCCTCCAACAGCATCAAGGGCAACAAAACTAGAAGAGAAAAAGGAAACAGCTCAGGAGTTTGTTACAAAAAGGTGGTGCCTTTTCAAAGTAAATATTCAATAGGATGGACAGAAATTAAAAGAATATACAAAGAGATACAAACTAATGAAATGATAGAGAAAGAATTAAAAACCAACAGAACAAACCCAAGGGAACTGCAATGGAAACGTAACAGCAGAAAGGAACCAGTCTAAAACACCTAAAATTAGTCAACAATTAAAGCAGCAAGGAGAGGCAGGGGATAAAATAAGGCCTCTCACAAGAAAATATATTAATAACGTTAGGGAACCAGACAAAACTCTCAAGGGAAGGTATTCCCCACAGGGTGAGTGCCACTTCTCCCAAGCTTTCCCTCAAGCTGGTTGTCTGGTTTTTGATCCCATTTCTTTCTGCTAGCATATTAAAGCTTCACCCCTCCCTCATTTGCTGCTGTTGACAAATTTTATGGGCAGGCTGGTAAAACCAAACTGTGTCAACAAGGGAACACATAGCAATGTCACAACTGCAGATGTTACGGTGTGGGGAGAGCATACACAGAGATGCATGGCTTTTTAAAATCACGGCCGATGCAATTCCTCAAATATGCAAACCATGAAATGCAAAACTACTTTGTTACTCTACATGATCCCTTGCATGTGATGTCACAAGCCATCCTACACTGCACATGAATTCAGTCTTGGCAAGTGACGAAGTATCATAAGAACCCTGCAGCTAACACCAGACCGTTTAAAGCTTTAAAATGTGAAGCAGCAACACCATGAGTTGGACCTAGGAACTAATAGAAATTCAGCAAACGTGAACAGAAATTTGGGGTAAAGGGCTCCCTACACCTTGACCCAGCTGCATAACCCTGCACTACCTAAAGTTTCTAAACCAGCCTTCCCCAACTTGGTGCCCTACAGGTGTGTCAGATGTCAACTCATTGCAACTGTAGTCCGACACACTGGAGGGCACCCGGTTGGGGAAGGCAAAGCTGAACTGCCCTCTGGGGTGGTTCCATATTCTCACGTGTGTTTGGAGCTACCCTTCCAGATTTTGCATGCTCAAGACATTTGGACTAGCAAGCAATGACCATAACAATTGGCTTTCTGATTATTGAAAACTGGCACATCAGCAAGCTCAGCGCCAGGAACACGTTAGAGACACTAAGGGTGCCTTATGTTTAGAAGCCAGCTGAAATCATGTTTGATCTGGGAGAAAGTTCATTGCGAACAGCGCAGGAACTTCCTTGCTGACCCCAGGTTGCACTTCGTCAATCTTCCTCAATTTGGTGCCTTACAGATGTTCCACCATTCCAAACAGCTGGGCACAGTGGCAAGGGGCTGATGGAAATTGGGAGTCCAAAACAGTAAGCTATAAACAGAGCTCCAGTATGCTGTAAGCAGAGCAACATATCAACCCATCTTGTATTTGAACTACACATTTTAATAATGTGTACCATGTTTTTAACCAGTTTTATGTATTTTACCATATTTTATATTTACTGCTGTTCCCCACCTCGATCCAAACGGAGAGGCGGGTAAGAAATAAATTTATTATTATTACACACTTCTACTTTGACTATGCGCAAATTAGACAGAATCTGGTATCCTTTCGCTGGAAGACTAACTCTGTTATGATAATACTTAACATTTGTATAGCATTTTCAGCCCTTAAACCATTTCACCTACATTTTTCTTACTGAAACAATCATATATGGTTGGTCAGTATTATGCCCGTATTGCAGATGAAGGGGCTGAGAGGGAAACAGGTTTGCCTAGGGCCATTTAGTGAATTCATGGACCTCCTGCCTTGCAGGTCATCTGTACCTTCCAATCCAAAGGTTGCACAATATGCGGTTGCAAAACGTCCACAGCAGAAATGAGAAGAGAAACACAATGCTGCATTTCATCCAAGTTAGAAGCATTCAAACTATGCAGCATTTAAAGCATTTGTGGTTAACTGGTGGGTCAGGACCCCTTTCTGCAACACAGCCTGGCCTAAGGTGGGTTGCCCACCCTTGGGCCAAAGGCAAGTCCTGGATCTAAAACAGCTGAGAACTATTTCTTTAAACAATTGCAGAGTCCTCCTCACCAGGAATTATAAATTGCTATCAGAAAACCCACATTTATACACTCCAGAACCCAAAGGGGTTCAGAAACGGTTTGTTTCGGTTCACTAAGGTAACCATCCTATTTTCTTGCACGTGGGACACTCTTTGCAAGCCTTAATTCTCATAGGAGTTTTGCTATCATGTTATAAATTGCCTCACCCTTCAAGCACCTTGGTTTCAGATGGGGTAACATCCAAAGTTACAAGCCAATTATTTCTGCTGTAATGAAGCCCCAGAGCTCACCCACAGGCAATCAGAGGGAAGCGTGAGTCTTACCACCCTGTTCCAGACGGCACCCTGCTTGCTCTGAATATCCGGAGTGAGGCGTACAAACTGGGTCATCACCATGGCGTTGCCCATAAGTTCCCACAAAGAGGAGCTGGAAGACCCTACACCTGAAAAGTAGGGAAAGACATTTAAAGCGGATCCCTTCTACAGGTAAAAGCAGTTCCCAAACTATCACCAAACTATCACATTTTACCACAGCGTTCCCCGCCAGGACACCCTCCAGATAAATTGGCTGGGAGATTATGGGAGCCGTAGTCCCACATAACTGGAAGGTGCTAGGATAGGAAAGGCTGCGCTAGCACAGCGAGGAAACGGAACCCAGAACGGAGCTCCGCAGCTGTGCAAGAAAGGCCACATAGAAAGAGCAGCCAGATTGATTTCGCAATGAGTGGTGGGTGGACATTCACTTCTACTGGGAGAAGTTAAAGGGTTCACTTGGGGACAACTGAGGCAACAAGAGCAAAGAAGTTCCTTCACCCCTGATTTGGTTAGCCCAGGCCTCGCCAAACAGGTACAACGAGTCTCTACATGCAGACATGCACTGCAACCCCACACCGAACCATGGCAGGATACAAAACCTCCCTACACACACACACACTAAAGAAAGGCCTTTTGCTAGTTGCTTTAACTGCCTGGCAGATTCACTCATGCCCCCATCATCCAGACCTTTTCCCGCCCCAGCCACTAACTCCCCTTGACATTTTCTGCACCCATAGTGCCTCTACCCACAACATCCTCCTTACCACGCAAACACTCAGGTTTCTACCTGGACTCCGTGACAAACGCACCCACCCGCAGCTCTTCTGTGCCCTGAACAGCTGCATAGGTAGCAACGCCACAAGCTTTTCCTTTTCAGGACAAAACCCTTGCAAGGCAGGGCTACACCTACCGGATGCCTTCCTGGCTTGCAACTGTTCAGTTGCACAGCAGATTTACCCCCACCACCACCCCGGTCTTCGCACAGGGCACCTGCATTTTTGACATTTGCATGACAGACAGGCCGGCATTCAACAGGCAAAGCATTTCCAGCATAATGACGCGGCGTTTGAGAGGCTGTAAATATCCAGTGCCCAGAATAGTTGTTTTTAAATGGATACTGTATTTATAACTTGTTTGCATGCTTTTTATGGTTTTAAATTTTGTATATCGGTTTTTTAATGCTCAATGTTTTCAGTTTTTGTAAACCGCCCAGAGAGCTTCGGCTATGGGGCGGTATATAAATTGAATAAATAATAATAATAAATAATAACCGCTTTTTAGCAACCAGCACAGGTGGAAGGAACCCTCTCTCCCCCCTCCCACCTTTCATGCTTACACGAGCAACTTAGGGGGCTCTTGCACCACAGCAGACAGAGCCCAACAGGTGAAGCTCTTCCGAGTACTGCGCTGGGAGGAGCTTCACCGGGCGGATTTCTGCCTGCCGCGCCAAGCTCAGGCACAGAGAGGAGCCCTGGGAAGGGGGGAAAGAGACCCGCCGCCTCCCACTCACCCTGGTAGGGTTTGGTGAGCGAGTGCTCGCGCTTCAGGTGCTCCTCCATCTGCTCGGCCCGGGCCCCGAGGAGGAGGAGGAGCAGCCCCGAACAGAGACCCGGCAGCCCCGCTCCGCTCCGGCAGGCCGCCATCTTCCCTCCTCCGCCAGCCCCGACTGCGCTCCCAGGCGCCCCCTGACGCCTCTCCTAGACTAGCGCGGACTCCGCTCCCATTGGCTCGCCCACTAAGCTCCGCCTACTTCCGCCTCCCTGCGCGCCTTGATTGGCCGAAGGCCGCGTCAGGCCCACTAAAGGCGGGAGGGAGCGACGCGACGTCCCCACGCCTGCCGAAGGCTTCCCCCGCAAAGGGTTCTGGGAGATGCAGTTCGCGGCTGTGTCGGCGCCTTAAAGGGACACGCGCCCGTTTCCACACCAGGGAATACACATTATTAAAATATTAAAATGCATTTTAATAATGTATTTGTTTTTATTTGTTTTCATGTTTTATCTATTTTATCATTCTTGTATTTATATTTATTGTTGTTCCCCGCCTCAATCTGGATGAAGAGGCAGGTTAGAAATAAAATAAATAATAATGAGGATGATGAGGATGAGGATAATAATAATAAAAGGCGCCGAAGATGCTCATGGCCAGAACTACACATCGTAGCAACTCATTACAATTCCAACATGGTAATGCCATATCCCTCTTGCGAGTTTTATACACCTCATAAGACACGCAATGGCATTTGTTGTGGTATTTTGGATAATGTGGAATAAAAAGTTGGAAATAATGCTAGGAAAGTGGAATAGAGGATGTCTGATGTACCCCAACAGTTATCAGTGCACCTCAATACTGCTATAAAGCAGTAGTGCGGATCTGGCCCAAGGCAGCTTAGTTGGGTTTCTGTCGTTCCAACAAGCTTTTCTGTCCCGCCAGCCAGAATATGTGAGGATCTGGGGATTGTGAGGGAGATATCATTGAAGGGGAAACACGAAATTCAATTTATTTACAGGCAGCCCAATCCTATGCATCTTTATTTGGGAGTAAGACCCACTGACTTTGGACTTTTCTTTGAACAGCTGAGCCACACTGCTCTTCCCCCCCCCCACACACACACACATACACACGTCACATCACAAACTGCTTTGGGGGTTCACCTCAATTTTGAAAATACTTCTTTATGCGCCAAGGCAGGACTGCAGAATGAAATAATCCCCATTGGGTTCACAGAACTAAGTTCTCAGTACTTTGGATTTCGGCCTGCACTTGTAACTTAAAACGGCTTGTTCAACTTGCATCCGTGTAGTTTTATGTATGCCTGAGTTAAATGTGCTGATCTGTATACCGACTTTTAATTGGAAAGACAGCTTCTGTGCCAATAATAATGAAAATAATAATAATACATAAGCAATCCAGAGGAATCAGTCGCTACTGAATGGGCACCAGAGCTCATGTCCGTTCTTGAAATTCTGACTTTCGGGGCAGTTGTGCATTTTGCTGCTATCCATTCTGTGGAGAAGTTAACAAAACAGAGAAAGTATCTGCCACAGGGCAGGTGCAATAGCAACATCCCTTTGCAGGAGGGGAGGGCAGCATTTTTCCTGTCCAGAACAGCATTCCCTCTGGGCAGTAAAATCCTCTGGAATGGTGGGTGGAGCTAAAATCTCTGATGGGTGGGGCCATAGCTCAAAGTGGTCAGGACTACCCCCTCCTCACTATCAGGTGGGCTGCCAGGTGGACCTGAGAGCATAGCCAGCCCCGCCAGACTAGTCTCACCTACTCTAGACTAGCAACAGTTCTCCAAGGTCTTCCCAACCATACTGACCCAAGACTCTAAAACTGGGGATGCCAAAGGTGACCCTGAGACCATCTGCATGCAAAAGCATGTGGTTCTATACCAGCCTTCCCCAACTAGGTGCTCACCCAGATGTGTTGGATTACAACTCCCATAATCCCCCAGCTAGGCAATTAATGGGAGCTGTAGTCCAACGCATCTGAGAGGGCACCAGGTTGAGGAAGGTTGGTATATACCAAGGCAGCTTTCTCTAAAAATGTTAAATTAAGCCGCTTGCAAAATCCAGTTTTTCTCGGTACGGCATTTGGGTTCCCTGAAGAACATAAAGACAGATATTTCTGTTTCAGCATGTACAGCCCTACCTCTCTCCCACTTGACTAACGTGAGAGGCTGCTTCAGTTGAAGTGCCGCTGGCTCACATTAATTTTATTTGTCCTGCAATGGTTGAAATGGCCTCCTTGGACTGGTCTACCCACCTGCCTTTTAAATAGTTTCTTGCGTCCTTCTGAGCTGTTAAAAGAACCACGATGTTCTCCCAAGGAATTGGCTGCGTTTCAGGCATGAAACGGCAAACTCCTCCGACCATCAGTGCATTCTGTGTAACAATCTGTAAGGCTTTTTTAAAAATAATAAAATAAAAAAATCTTGGGCAGGGGATGAAAGGCGCTATATAAATGCAAGATATTTTTAGCCTTCCTAGCATTGCTCCCCAGGCGAGAGACCAGACGGACACTGCTGGTCTCCTTTGTGGCCACAAGACCAAGCCAGCAAGCAATGCTTTCCAGAGCACAATCCCTTCAACATTTTTGCACCGCGAGTTCCAAACCTGAACAGAAAGCATGAAAAATAAGATATGGAGATTTGAAGCTGTAAATATCAAATCACCAGTCTGCTATGAGCACATTGATGCTACAGGCTTGGCCTGTAGCATCATTCCTTTCTCCCAGGGACTTGGCAGTGTAAAATTTAGTTCCATGACAGAGCTCAGGAATCTGTCAAGAGAATTCTCAGCAAACTATGATTCTCAGAACCCTTTGGAGGAAGCCACGACAGTGAAGCTGGTATAAAACCAATATCAATCTGTAGCGCAGATCAAGAGATGGCAGACTTCAAGCTGGTGGGAGCTATGTTGTCATATTTTATGAGAATCCCAAGGTCAATCAGCTGGAGCCAGGGCCAACATAGTAACTGGGGGTGCTGGATATGAAGCCAATTGGAAAATGGTGGCACAAGAGGGTATCCGCTGCGCCCCATGAGCCAGACACTTGAATAACCTGAATGCACAAGTATAGATCTACATCCTAGTTAACGATGGATCAGGAATTCAAACAAGTCATTCTTTTTTTTTTTTTTGAAATAATTTTTATTAATTTCAACATAATAATAACATAAAATACATACATAATCCACGACAATCCCCCCCGTGCACCCCCACACCATGAGACCTTCTCTTAATCTTTTATTCTATCCAGAAATTTATCGACTCTTTTGAAGGTGTTTGTCCCTTCCCCAATCTTAATACATATTCCAATAGGGGACTCCATATTTCCCCAAAATCATTTTTACCGGACATTCCCCTCTTTAATTTCATTTTACAAGTCAGCATATCATTCAAAGCCATATCCCATATTTCTTTATACCATTCTTCTATTGTATAGCTTCCTTGTCCTTTCCAATTTTTTGCAATCATTAGTCTAACAGGTGTCAGGAGATTGTTTATCAATTCTCTCTTATTTTTGTCCTCTTCCCCTCTATCCCATATTGCTAGTAGAGCGAGCTTCGGGTTTAATTCCACTTTACTTCCAATTATTTCACTTATTTCTTCAAATACCCTTTTCCAAAATTTTTGTACATATTCACAGCTCCACCACATATGGTAATAAGTTCCAACCTCCTGGCATCCCCTCCAACAATTTTTAGATATTTTTTTGTCTATCTGGTGAAATCTAACCGGTGTTAGATACCATCTCCACAATACCTTGTAAAAATTCTCCTTAATTCTGATCGATAACAATTTTAACATTCTTGCATTCCACAACCTCTCCCAGTTGTATTCCTTAATTTCTCCATTCACATCCTCTTCCCAACAAGTCATTCTAAAACTGGCCAATACAGCTGCACAAAGGTCAGATCTACACCAAGCAGGATATAACACTTCGAAAGCAGCTCGAAAACGGTATATGGAATGTGTCCTGGGCCCCAACAGTTGTCAATACTGTTATAAACAATTATAAAGCAGTAGTGTAGATCCTGCCAAAGACCCGGTCAAGAACAAGCACTTAATACTTGATAAAATATACTCACATTTTACAGGAAAACATGGAAACTAAGAAAGACGTGTTTAAACTACTGGCAGTCAGAAACCCTTGCTAACCTATTGCAAATCACCCAGAGGTCTCCTACTAGATCTTGAACAGTCTTCTGCCTGCTTTTGGTGTGGATTCAGCCAATGGCCGCTTTCAGACCTAACAATAAGCCAGAATTGCTGACAACTCATCCCTGCTGGCTAATTAACCAGAAACTAAAAAGGAAGCAAAAACCACACCCTTAACAACCAATGAACGGGAAACTAATTCTAAACCCTGGCTTCAAACACTGTTATGTTAGGGGAACAACAAACCAGGAGTCCAGGTTCAGACAGAATGGGAAACTTTGGGTTTCTTGTAGTTTCTGGTTAGTTTAGCCATTCCCACTGGTGAGAGGAGCCAAGTGGAGGAGAATGGGCAGCAGGCAGCAGCACGCTGGTCATGAACAATAAATTCAAATTCTCTGCAATTCTGGCTTATCATTACATCCAACCATGGCCTAAACTAAAGTCCTACAACTCCTGACATGCCTCAACTAGAATAGCTGGCTAGGCCATCCTGGGAGTTGCGGGCCTTTTTTTCTGTCTAAACATGCAGAGAATTGCACCTTAAATGTTGAATAAATTAGTGTCCTAAACCAGACATACTTGGGGTTGCCACTTTTATTTATTTTTTTACTGGCCTGGCTCCTGTGTTCTCCACAGCAGCTGGACACACAGAGGTTAAGAAAATTAAGCTTTTCCCATCATTTTATTCCATGTTAAGAAAAGCTTCAGCTGCTTAATTTCTGTTTCTCTAGCTGCACAGGAGCAGGCTGGGACAAAAGGTAGCAACTCCAGGCACAGGTATGGCCCATGACTTTTGCACTTGAAAACTCTCTACACCCTGTGGCTGCTTCCTTTTAAACACACACACACACACACACACACACACACACGGAGATAATACATAAGGTAATGAAGAGGCCACATTCTTTTGGGGAAGACATTTGCAAGCTTTTGAGTTACACAGAAATCTACATCAACAAGACAATGAAGAGACAGTCAATGACTGGCTATAAAAGAGCAAAGATTGCTTTAAAATGCTAAGGTACTGGGTCATAATAATTCAGTCCTGGATTTAAATTCTCCAGGACCCTCACCAAACACATAATTTGGTAGTTAGGGTGACCATCTGCAAAAGAGGGCAGGACTCCAGTACCTTTAACAGTTGTGTATTTTGGGAGATGAAGCTGTCATGCTAAGGTGAGAAAACCTGAACCTACTGAAGTCCTCTCTTCACAATGAGTAGAGGAACATCTTGCTCTCTTTTGCATTTGCTCTCATTACCTTATTCCACGGCACTACCTACACCAATTGCTCAACCTGTATATCCATACCTGGACAGATTGTTAGATACACCATAAAGCTCTAGTAATCTCTTCCACGAAATACATGTGCTCTCAAATGTTGCGCTGAATTGCTTACTGCTCAGGGAAAGAGGAAACGTAAAATCATATATGGATATTGATTGGTATCTATGATTGTCAGACATCCGTACGCAAGATGCACACTCATAGCACTGGTACTGTACTGTGTCGTCACAGAATGTTTATGAACAGACTTAACTGCTGAGAGGAGAGTTTGAGGGAATGGAATGCAGGTGCTGTGAAAAAAGTACAAAGTTAGATGGGGGGGGGGAGGAGGAAATTCACACAAGGTCTAGGGACCAGAAACAATGTCTGCTGAAGGCCGACTGGTGAGATGGGGCTTTAGCCTGGGAGAGAGGGGGCAGGAAGAAAACGTCACATAGGAAAATGAAATCCCAGTTTGACTGGATGGGGCGGGGGGGGGGGAACCTTACATCCTATGTAGAGACAGAAAGATCTGTGTGTGCTGGTATGTGAGGAGGGCAGGATTTCACCTATGGATTTGAATACAACCAGTCACATGTTTGACTGTATGCCTCTAGCATTATTTTTATTTACATATTTAAATGTATAACCATCTCATTACCAAGGCTCTCGATGAGTAAAAATCAAAAAAATTAAGCTACAATCCAGTTTAGAGAGATAAAACCTTAATTCTGTTTTAGTACTGAAAGCCACATTGGATTAGGGTTGGGTTAAATACTGCATGTTGGATAGAGAGCGTCCCTTTTCCAGAATTCGATTTTCCCTCCGACACCAAAGTTTCTACCTTGGCTTCTGTTGACAAAGCATTAACGGAGATCGAAATCAGCACGAGATCTTCCGCAATGAACTCCTTGTATTTGTATTTCTTCCTGCCGTTATTGGCTTTCACTTCTTCTTTTTTTAAAATAACGAATTACCTAAAACGCCTGAATAATTAAAGCAAAGCTAAGGCAGACGGGAAACAGGGCCAGATAAAGGCTCCCATGGAGCAGGGGTGCAAAACTTGAGGCCCGGGGAGTAAATTCAGCTGTGGCTGGGACCAAATCTAGCACTCCCGGGTTCCCCAGTGGGCCACACCCACCCATCATTTGGGGGGTATCCTGGCTTCTGTGCCGTTCCCCCCCCCCCATTCTCAAAGGTTGAAATGCCTCTCCTAAGGCTTCGTTACTGAAAGTAAGAGTTTTAAGCTAAAATATCCTGGTATTTTAGCCCCTCCCCTTTTGTCCAGGCCCTGCCTACCAATGGAATGCAGCCCAAGAGCTTCTTTGAAATGGATTATCAGCCCCACCCTGCTGAAAGAGGTTCAACATCTCTCCTTGCCTTGGAGCTCTATGCCCAAGGAAGGCTCAAAAAGTGGCCCCACGTAGGGGAGATGTTGCCCCCCAGATGGGTATGGGAGGCACCGTTGGACAGTAAGAATGGGGAGAAGGGAACGATTTGGGAGCCTTCCCACCGCTCCATGAACATGGTGGCCCAGAGTATACCAGCCTTCCCGAATATAGCTCCCTCCAGATGTTTTGGATCACAATTCCCATCACTCACAACCATTGGCCTTACTGGCTGGGACTGATAGGAATTGTAGTTCAAACATCTGGAGGCCACCATATTGGGGAAGGTTGGAGCGTACTCCTGGCAGGGTTACTGATGCCTTGAGCAGCTGCAGGCCAGGCAGAAATCCACCAGAGTGCAGCTGTCCCCCATCAGTGCAGCTGCAAACTGGGAACAAATCAACACTGTTGAATTGCACCTACTTGCCCCATAGTTGTTTTAAGGATGTGACCCTTGAAGAAAAATGTCAACCCCACACCCACAGTTCCAGATGAAAGCAAACAGGACAGGGCTGCAGTACCTGTAATTAGAAATAATTACTATCTCATCATAGCAGGGAAGAAGGATGAGCAGGTGATCTCTTTGCTCACTCATCTGTTGTCCAGCTGCCAATTGCAGATGGGAACATGCCGAGGCCTCTCTTTCCACCTTTGGATGGTTCTTCATTTTTAAACTGACCAGCCCTTCAAATACAGGACACACTCAAATAGAGGACTGTCCTATGTAAAATAGGACACATGGCTACCCAATAAGGAAAAAAATAACAAACCAGAACAAACATTTTTTTTAAAAAAAAATACCACATCTAACAATATTTAGTTATTTATTTACAACATTTATATACCACTTCACATCTAGACAGATTCCAGAGCAGCGACCAATAAAAGATACAAAGAGAAGAAAAAAGAATAAAACACTTTCTTCTTATTTTAGCATGTACCATGTACCACATGCTAACAGTTTGGCAACATATTCCATACTGCCTTTTAGCTTATAGCAAGTCTAGGGGGACCCTATGGAAGGAGGCCAGGGCTCCTGTATCTTTAATAGTTGTAATGAAAGGGGAATTTCAACAGTTGTCATTTGTATGCATGCAGCACCTACTGAAATCCCCTCTTCATCACAACAGTTGAAGCTGCAGGAGCCCTGCCCTCTTTTGGATCTGGTCACTCTAGTATAGCTCCTGCCGCTTTAGCTGCTGTGATGAAGAGGTGATTTCACCAGGTGCCGCACGCATATAAACGACGCCATCCCCTTTTCTATGCCGCTGTTAAAGACACAGGAGCCCTGTCCTCCTGTTCATAGGGTCACCCTCACCTTGGTTTATAATGCCGGAGGTTTCAGCTCCTGATCATCCAATCCAAAATAAGAACAGAAAAACAACCTTGAGCATGAGCAAAGTGCATTTCTCTCCAGAACCTTCCCCCACCTCAAAAAAAAAAAAAACCCAAAAAAACCCCCCCAACCCCCCAGCGATGAATTCTGAAGGCAAGAACCGTAACGCGCGATCCAGTCGCCCTAACCCCTTTGCGTCCTGGGCGCCTCCTTAAAAGTGCCGCATCGCGGGCGCCTCCGCCACACCCGCCCCCTTCCCGGCGCTTCCTTAAGGCTCCCCCCGGGAGGGGAGGGGCGTATGCAGATGAGGCGGGCCCGTGACGCGCGCGGCCTCCTCCCCCTCCCCCCGCCCCCCGGGGCTCTAGCCGCCTGCCCGCAAAAGTTCCCAAGCGGAGCGGCAGCCCGGGCGACTCTAACATGGCGCTGCGCTGGAGCGGGCGCCTCCACCCTGGAGCGGGCGAGGGCGAGGGCGAGGCGGGGGCATCGCCGTCCGGGCTGGGGCCGCTGCGGCTCCTGCTGCTGCTGCTGGCGGCGCTGCGCCCCTCGTTGGCCGGCGGCGCGCACGAGCATCCCGGCGCCTGCGGCGGCCCCTTGATCCTGGGCATGAGGCTGGACTACAGCAGCCGGCCGGCCCCGGAGCTGCAGGACTTAGAGGAGATCCAGGTGTTCGAAGGCACCGAGATCCGGCTGCGCTTCTACGGGCTGGGCATGCACAGCCGCGTCTACGAGATGGTCTCCTTCTCCGAGGTGGACCCTTCCCGCGGGAGCAGCCGGCGCTGGGCGAATGCCACCTGCCCCGAGAGGACGCAGGACCTGGTGGTGCAGCAGGACCATCCGGGCGAGAGCAGGAACACCTCGGCCGTGGTCTCGGTGAAGGTGCAGCTCCTGCGCAAGGCGGAGCAGTCCAAGCTGTACGTCCTGTGCACCCGCAGCCGCCCTGGGCAGCCCTGGCTGCGCCTCGAGGGCAGGGACGCCTTCCTGCGCGTGGTGGAGGAGAGGAAGCCCCTGATGCCCCTCTGGTTCCAGATCATCCTTATCCTGGGCCTGCTGGTGCTCTCGGGCATGTTCAGCGGCCTCAACCTGGGCCTCATGGCCCTCGACCCCATGGAGCTGCGCATCGTGCAAAACTGTGGCACCGATAAGGAGAAGCGCTACGCCCGCAAGATCGAGCCCATCCGCCGCAAGGGCAACTACCTGCTCTGCTCCCTCCTCCTGGGCAACGTCTTGGTCAACACCACTCTCACCATCCTGCTCGACGACCTCATCGGCTCCGGGCTGGGGGCCGTCGTGGCCTCCACCACCGGAATCGTGATTTTTGGGGAGATCGTCCCGCAGGCCCTCTGCTCCCGCCACGGTTTGGCCGTGGGCGCCAACACCATCGCTGTCACCAAGTTCTTCATGCTGTTGACCTTTCCCCTCTCGTTCCCCATCAGCAAACTCCTGGACTGTATACTCGGTCAAGAGATCGGCACAGTGTACAACCGGGAGAAGTTGGTGGAGATGCTGAAGATTACGGAGCCTTACAACGACCTGGTGAAGGAAGAATTGAACATGATCCAGGGAGCGCTGGAGCTCAGGACTAAGACGGTAGAGGATGTCATGACCCCGCTCCATGACTGTTTCATGATCAACAGTGACACCATCTTGGATTTCAACACCATGTCAGAGATCATGGAGAGCGGCTACACTCGTATTCCTGTTTTTGAGGAGGAGCACTCCAACATTGTAGATATCCTTTATGTCAAGGATCTCGCCTTTGTAGACCCTGATGACTGCACTACCCTCAAGACAATCACAAAGTTCTACAACCACCCGGTCCATTTTGTCTTCCATGATACCAAGCTGGACGCCATGCTGGAGGAATTCAAAAAGGGTAAGGAAAAGTGAAAGGAAGCTTGTCTGTGCTAGACCGGCAAGCTAGCTTGCTCTTAGGGCCTTTCCACACATTACATGGTAGAACACTTGGGTTTGCTATCAAGGGTAGGACCCAAAAAAAGAAGCTGCAGCCAATCCTGATGCATGCATTTTTGTGATGTTGTTTTTGTCACATTTCCACGGTACATTAACAATGTGTAACGTGTGAATGCAGCTTTAGAATGAGTAAGCTTGTTTTCTTCAGTAGGTTATGTTTTACTCATGTTTACTCAGATGTAGGTTGTGTTGACTTAACAGCCTTCTTGACAGAAAAGTGGAATCGGTCCCCGATTCTCCTCTTTTTAGTGAACAGACTTTGAAATATGAACAGACAGGCCGCTACATCCTGATTTTAAACAGGCTTAACACATCTACCCGTTGCCAAAAGGCAGATCTGCTTGAAGAAGTTTTTAAAATAACGTTTTGGGGACTACTTCATATGTTATTTCCACGCCTTGCTGGAAAACAAGCTAACTGGGATCAAACAGAACGAAAGAGAGAAATGAAATCCTTCCGGAATGAGATCCTTCCGGTCTTGGGCCAGATTAGCTGGGTGATGGGCCAGGAACGTACAGCTGATTTCTCTAGCCTTAGACCAGAATAACTGAGAACCTGGGCCTTGGGGGAACTACTTTGCAAAGGAGAAGTATTTTTAAAGCTTATTGCTTTGAGGGTTTATAAGAAGGGAGAAATGCAGCACTTGAGAAATTCTGCACAGCAGCAGTGTGTGAGTACAAATCATTCTGAGAGCTGTTGATGCCGTTTCATTGCCAAAGGGATGTTTCCAACCATTTCTGGGGAAGTACCAGAAAAAAAACACAGTTAAATTCTGAAAACTCTTAAAGCCACACTGCTCTGTATCAACTATGTGTTCTGCAGACACCCCTAGGTTTCCCCTCCTGGAGCCTACAAGTTTACTTTATTTTCTTGTAAAATTACAATGTAAAGGCCAGCATGTAATGAGTTGGCTAGGGGCACAATCCATCAGGAAATTCTCCTGCGCAAGCCCCGTTGCTACCGTTCCTTTTGACTCATTGTGCCTGGCTTTTGCCGCTGTTTGCAACAGCAGCATTAAATAGAAACATGTTACAAGTATAAATAAGGGAGAAAAAGAGGAGGCTATTTTGAGGACTTTTTTTTGTTGTTTTTACCCTTATGTCAGCATGGAACTTCTTCCTGTATTTGCAGTCCAAACATGGCATCATGGGATTATTGTTGGAATCTTGGCACTGATTTAGGAGCAAAAGTGAAACTGCAGAGTCTTGTGTATTTTGTTGTTGTTCTTCTGAAGGAAATGCCTTGCTTGCTTTCTGCGCTGAGCATGTGGGTGAAAAGCAAGGTAGCTGTGGCTGCGGAAGTTCTGCTGTAAGGAAAGGCCGTTGGGTGCTGTAATGTTTTTAACTCGCCTGTGAGCCTTTACAGCCAAGACATTAAACTTGCTCTTTTGGGTACGTGGAGCGCTTAATTTAGTAATCCCCAAGCTCTGTGCGCTGAGAGAGCTTCTTGGGGTGCCACAAGAAATAAATGAATGGATCGTTAAATACATTTCTAATACATTAATTTAAACAATTCAAGTCTTTGGTGAGTTCAGAGTGTTTGAGACCGGAAGGGAGGCAGTGTGCCTCATTGTACTGGCCTTTGCTTCTTTCGAAAAGGGGTAGGTAGTCATGTACTTTGCCTGGTGCAATTCAAGTTTCGTTCGCTCATGGTGCAAAGATTGCTAATAGAATTGCACACTCTAAGAAGAGGCTGCCTGTTGCATCTGAATGAGTCACTGGGCGTCATCACACGCGGGGTTTGATGCACCCCTGCCGCGACCTTGTTCCACTTTTTCAGCGCTGGACTCGCTCAGGGTGAGAGAACAGTAGGGCGGGGATGACGTCATGCGAGTCCAGCGCTGAAAAAGTGGATCAAAGTCGCGGCGGGCGGGCATCGAACCCTGCGTGTGATGATACCCGCTGTTTCGGTACTTTACCTCTTTCTAATCAGTGCCTAGTGGAGTCCACAAAGCTCTCCGCTTCCTGCACCCCTTCAAAAAATTATTTGTAATAAAGCACTTAAAAAATGTTAGATTTTCCTTCCTGTTCCTGAATCTGCCGCTGATCAGCTGTTGAGCAGACAGGAAGAGAAGAAAAGAGTTGTTCAGTTTTCTTTCGGCAGCAAAGAGGTTTTTCCTTTGTGCGCGCTCTCTCTTTCTCTCTCTCTCCACTGCTTTACCTTGCTGTTTCTCCCCCCCCCCCCCCCCGGGTTCTACCCTTGCGTTTTCTCTTCCTATTTCCCCAGCCTTCCCAGTCCCCAACCTTGCTCTTTTTCTCTCCTTTCCAAGCCCTGTCTATCATTCTTCACACAGAGGGAAAGCTTCTCTGCATACAGAGGGGGAAAGGGAAAAAATCCCGCAGCCTTACCGTGGCTTTCGTACTCACAGTAGTCCCACCATCACGAATCACGCCTTCGCACAAAACCACATGATTTGGAACTGAAAACTTCCCTTCTCGGAAAGGCCCCATTAGGTAATGCCATCTAATGGCAGAGGGTCTGTGTGATATCCTGGATAATACCACATTTTAAAATGTGCGATTTCCAGGAGATAGTGTGGGAGACAGCCTGGCTGTTGATGACGTCGTGTAATGAACCCGCAAACTTCTGTGAGTGGCCAATCACAAGTGTGCAATAAATCGCTTGTTTAGGAAAGCACACACACATGCAGAGCACCTTCCTGGGTGTGGGCTCTGATTGCAGAGAAGGAGGCAGGAGAAATAGGTGGGGAACAGAATGGCTGATCTAGAGCCAAGGATCTAGAGGGGAACTTTCTTTTGAGGCTGAGTGCACTTTCCTTTCCTTTCAGACTGGGAAAGTTGTGTATGGACAGGATGAGAAGAGCGATCCTATGTAGGCCTATTCAGAAGTAATTTCCACTAAATCCCATGTGAGCATGCATAGGATTGCATCTTAAATGGGTATTTAGTTTGTGCTTCTGTGGGGTCAAATATGTGGATTGGCTTTGGAGTACAGATCCTTCCTCTGTACTCAGTTTCTTGGGTGAATTGCTTGCCTCTTCACAACAGCCATTGGGCCTATTCAGATAACATGCTAAGCCACGGTTAGGTTGCTAACCTTTTTGCAGTAAATGTGTTTAAACTGTGGTTATGTAGCCACCATGGTTAGGAATAGTTCTCATGACACACTAAGTCATGATTCACACGACATGCTAAGCCATAATGTTTCGCTCAAAATGCTTAAACACCATGGCTTAACGCGTTGTCTGAACAGGGTCAATATGTGATTAGCCACATCCACAATGGAAGCAATTTTGTGGTGGCTCCCATAACAGTTTCTCAAATTCCCAGCTGTGCCCACAGATCCAAAAAGGTTGGGGACTCCTGCGCTACTGGGTGTGGGTGAATCTGCTGTGTATTGGGTATGATCAAATCATTCCTGTCACAGAAAGAACATAGACTTACCCACCCTTACCAACATGGCTGCCATTTTGTAGGAGATGCTTCTATGGGCTTCCATATCTTTTCAATTAATAGGCAAACTAAAATCAATGACAGTGCAGGCCACACGCGAAGAGGGGTGGTGGTTAGCGGAAGGTTAGCGGAACCATTTCAAAGTGGGCTGCCACATGACCATGGAACACAATGTCACATGACCATAGAGAAACTCCGCAGCAGCAAGAGCGTCACTGGACGTGCCAGTTGCTCTTGCCGGCAAGCTCTATGGTTGCAGCCTAGAAACCTCCTGGATCCCATTCTAATCACTGGAGAGCCAGCCATACATCACGGTAAGCCACCACAGGACCCCTTGACCCTACTTCAGCAAGATGGTTACTTGGGGTGGTTCCTTAACCTTCATGGTAACAGATTTTTCACAACACACTAAGCCACAATAGTTAGGCCAAAATCCTTAACTATGGTGGCGTAGTGTGACGTCTGAACAGGTCCGCAGAAACAGGTCCTCTAATAGCTCAACCCTATGCCTGTCTTTTTAGAAGAAAGCCCTATTGAGTACATGTGTATAGGATTACAGTCTAAAGTTGGGTCATTCCAATGACTCTGCAATCCTAAATGCATTTATTATGAAGCTCCATTGAACACAATGGGACTCATTTCTGAGTAAACATGCATTGTTAAATCTTTTTAGACGGAAGACTAGGGTTGCCAGATGCAAAAATAAAAATGACAAGGCTTCTGCATTTTTAATACCTGTGAAGAAGAGGGAATTTCAGCAGCCATAGTTTGTATGCCAAGAAAAACCTGCTGAGATTCCCTCCTGTTCCCTATTGAAGGAGCAGGAGCCCTGCTCTCTTTTGCCTCTGACCACCCTAGATGAGGGTGAAAAGGCTCAGAAAAATAAGAACTAGGAACAACTTGGGAACTCTGCCTCAAGCTTTCTCATCTGGTTGCTGTGTAGTCGAGAGAACCTCACCTTTTGTCGTGTGAGGTGTTTGCTTTTCTGGGAAACTATTCAGGTATTTTGAAGATACCTTCATGCCAGCATTTTATTGTGGGTCAAATCCAAAACTATTGTTTGCACATAAGCTGGGTGCAGTGGCAGGTTTATGCTTTTCTTTGGGTGGGGCAGCTGCTGCATTGACTCTGTTCTCCAGAGGAGAGGAACTTTGCCTTCTAGAGAATGTCCCTGATAGATGTTCAAACTCCGTCATAAACTTGTTACCAGTATTATTATCGTTATTATTTATATAGTGTCATCCGTATATGTAGCACATCACAGGGTAACATAAGTAAGAGGGAAAAAGACAGGCCCATGCTCCAAGGTGCAGGCAATCTAACACTTAGATTGTGGAGGAGACCGTAGCGTCCGACCTGAGAAGCCCAAGTTGCATGTTGATGTTTTGGCATCAGATGAAGACTTATTTGTTTCACCAGGATTCAGAGGTTTTTTTTGTGTGTGTGTGTAGTTTGTTTGCGTTTGCCCCCGTTAGCAGCTCTGGTTTTAGCTATTTGTTAATATTATCGTGTTAATATGTTCTATTTTTAATTGAGGGTGTGAGTTCCCAGGGGAACCTTTGTGGGGCAGGGGGAAAAAATATTTTATTTTTGAAATAAATAAACTCGGAGGTGGGGAAGGGAGCAGGGTTCAGAAGAGATGGACATGAATTCAATTCAAGAAGGGATGAAGGTGGGTGGTTTCATTCAGCTGAAGAACAGAGGCTTGGCTTCATTTGTGAATGAGGACTTGGGGTTAAGCCAAAGGCTTTTAAAGAAAGGTATGTTGTGAGAAAGGAATTGAAGGGGGGGGGGGGAAGAGAGAGAGAGAGAGAAGTGTCTCACTTGAGGCTGGTACAGTTGGAAGGAGAAAGAGTCATGGGTAGGGTGACCATATTTGGGAAGCCAAAAAAGAGGACACCCAGCGGCAGGGGAGAATGATGCACTTTTCAGAGGCCCCAGAAAGCGCTCTTTCCCCCTCCTCCGCTCCAACTGGGGCCTTAAAGACCCCAATTGGAGCAAAGGAGGGGAAAGCATGTAATTCCTGCCCCCACTGCTGTAATTGCGGCATTTTCTTTAATGTCTGGCAATGACACGCTGTCCCCTTTAAGGCCCCAATTGGAGTAAAGGAGGGGAAAGCATGTCATTCCCCCCCCCCCCCCCGTGCTCCAATTGGGGCCTTTTCTTTAGTGTCCAGCAATGACAGGCCCCGATTGGAGCAGTGTGTGTGTGTGGAGGGGGGGGGGGGGAAGGAATGACGGCCTTAAAGGGCAAAGCATGTAATTCCAGGACATTATAGAAAATTACAGAAAATCCCCCCACCCCACCCGGGACACCCAGGATAGAACAAAAACCAGGACAAACCTGGAGAAATCCTGGCACTTGGTCACCCTAGTCATGAGTCTGGAATTTAATAGGAAATAAGGACAGAAGGAATGGGGGGGGGGGGGGGAACCCGTGGACGATTTTGGAGGCAGGGGCAAGGAGTTTGTGCTAGAAATGAAAGGGAACGGGGGGCTTTCCAGTTTATTTGCCTCATGAGTGACGCTGTGTAGGAAAAAGTGTATTGCTGTTGCTGTTTTGCCTCAACATGAGTAACATTCAGTGGGGCCGCCAGAGGCCAAATAGAATTGCGTGGGGGCAGAGGGCATTTGCCCACTAAACTGCCAGTTGACCGTAAGTGGTCTCTATTTTATGCTAATCTGGGAAATATATCAGCCGTGATACTAGGGTAACTTGTAGGGGGATGAGGATGGGGAGCGAACCTGGCCTAAATTGCCTGTACAAACTCGACCGGGCCCAATTCAAAGTGCTGGTATTAACATTCAAAGCCCTAAACGTCTTGGGGCCAGGTTATCTGAAGGAACACCTCCTCCCATATATGCCTGCCTGGACCCTAAGATCATCCTCGGGGGTCCTTCCCCGTGAGCCCCTGCCCAAGGAAGTGAGGCAGGTGACTACCAGGAAGGGAGGGCCTTCTCTGCTGTGGCACCCCGGCTGTGGAACGAGCTCCCTAGAGAGGTTTGCCTGGCATCTACATTATACTCTTTTAGACTCCGGGTGAAGACCTTTTTATTTTCTCAGTATTTTAACAGTTTATCAGTTTAATTTTTAACTTTGCTGTTTTAAATCTGTATTTTAAATTGGTATTCATTTTGCATTGCTGATTGGTTTTCTCCTGCTTGTGTTCTTATATTGTATTTTTATACTGTTATTGTTTTATATTTTGAATGGTATTTATGGTTTTAATTTTTGTAAACCGCCCAGAGAGCTTCGGCTATTGGGCGGAAAAATGCAGCAAATAAATAAATAAATAAATAAATAAAAAGGAAGCAATGTGAGCCAATATAATAGTGCCAACAAATCGCCCCCAAAAAGGGCACATGCGCACCTACGCTGCTAAACACACTCACAGGAAATTCTAGTATTGTCTCAGCCATAGGAAATGTTTGCTCTCTGCCAGCTAAGCTGATGGGATGGGAAATAGTTGAGAGTTGTGTCATGGGGTGAGTTTGTCCCTCTGTGTGTTAGCATGGTCTCATGAACCATTTTCATATTAGGAGCATATTTGAGGTCTTCAGGGGAGGCCCTTCTCTCCGTCCCACCACCATCACAGGCACGCCTGGTGGGAATGCGGGAGAGGGCCTTCTTGGTGGCTGCCCTGGGGCTCTGGAACTCCCTTCCCAGGGAGGCTAGACTGGCTCCCTTCTTGATGTGTTTCTGGAGGCACACAAAAAAACTTTCTTATACCGGCAGGCCTTTGGAAAATAATGTGGACCCCCATTTATGTTTTAAGACTTTTAATTTTAATATATATATTAAATGTTGAAATGTTTTCGTATTGAAACCTTCTCTGTGGTGGCCCCCCAATTATGGAATGATCTCCCCGATGAGGCCTGCCTGGCACCAACATTGTTATCTTTCCGGTGCCAGGTCAAGACTTTTCTTTTCTCCCAGGCATTTAACAGTGTATGTTGAGGGTTTTGTTGTTGTTTTAAATGGATATTATATTTATAATCTGTTTTATGCTTTTTATGCTTTTTAAATTTTGTATGTCAATTTTTTAATGTTCAATGTTTTTACTTTTTGTAAACCGCCCAGAGAGCTTTGGCTGTGGGGCGGTATATAAATGCAAATAATAATAATAATAATAATAATAATAATAATTTTTGTGAACTGCCCAGAAAGTTTCGGCTATGGGGCGGTATATAAATGTAATAAATAATAATAATAATAATAATAATAATTAATTATATTTTAACTTTTGTATATCTCTTATATAGCTTTCAACTGTATATGTTTTAATTTTCTAAAGCCGTCTTCAGGCTTAGCATTGGGCAAATGGCAGAATATAAATAAAGAATATAATAATAATAATAATTCTTGTTGCTTTTGAAGCACCTGAAGAGTGTCCATTCTGCCAAATGTTTAAAAGATATGGAAGACTCTTCCTCCTTTCAAAGGCTCCAAAAGACATTGGAGGGGCGACAATTTGATGGCCTATATATTGTATTGCTCTTTGTGGTGGATTGATGCTCCTGACACTGATTGGCTGAGCTGGTATGGAATGTTTCATTGCCCAGGAAACTAAATAGTTTGCAGTCCAAATTCTGTGAGGGAAGGGAAATTTGTCAGCTTTCCTGGGATGGAAAATCTCACATGGGGTAAACTGAGGGACTCGGAAGAAGTCCTGTTATATAGGGAAGCTAAGGGGCTGGGGCGCTGAAGGAAGTCAGCTGTAAACAGAGAAACAGGGAACTAAAGGAAGAGTAGATGGAGGATGAGACTTTAGGGGAAGGGCAAACGAGCTGTAGTATTGAGGATAATTAGTGAGGAGGTGTGTGAAGACATTTCAGAGTCCTTAAGGTCAGAAAGGGTGTTTGTTAGAGGATTAGAGAGGAGTGTTTTGAAGTGTTTTGAAGATCGGTTAAGAGACATTAGCCCTGGTCACAAGTTACTTGTGTGAATGAGGTAAATGTGTTGAAAGGAGTGAAAGGGCCGGGCATTTATCTGGAAGGCATCAGTTTGGTGCAGGATGCTTTAGATGTGCAAGAATAATATAATTTGGGGCATCACTTGATGAATGGGACCCAGTCCTTCCGCTATGACTCAGACCCCAGTAGCATGTTCTATCTTCTGAATGATGCCTGCATAGGCTTGGCAAAAAAAAAACCAGATGGTATGTTCACAGATGAAGGGACAGTGAGCCCGCTATAGATCCATGTGCAGGAACATGTGATGTTTCATCCAGCCCAGAGGGCGCATCAGCAACGGACAAGGGAAAATAAGAACAGACAATCACTGTAGAAATCCAGAGCTTATTTTGAACCAGTGTTTGAATAGGCAGCGGGTGGTAGTAAGGAAACTATAATCCCTTCTTCAGGACTTGTTTGCTTAGGGCTGGGTCTGTTTTGAGTTGTAGGCCTCCGCACGGAGCTGTCTGGGAAGGAAGGGCTGCCTCTCGCTGCTCTGGACCCACAGCCAACCTGCCTGAGAAGAGAAGGAGCCACAGGGTGCCGGAGAGTTCAACTACTTTGCATGCTCACACACAGGCAGAAGAAGCTGCATGTCCAGTGATGGTTTGGCGCAGGTAGGCAACCTGGTGCCCTCCAGATGTTTTTGACTACAACACCCATAATCACGGCCCATTGGCCATGTTGGCTGGGGCTGATGGGAGTTGTAGCCCCAAACATCTGGAGGGAGTTAGGTTGGCTTCCCACTGGTTTAATACTTTGACTCTATCTCTGTGGCGTATGGAGAGAGACGGGGGATTCTTTGAGAATCCTGAAGGAAGAAAGCAGATATGGATCGTAGGGCTGTGCGGAGCGGCTTTGCTCCGCTTCGAATTTCGAAGCTGCTCTGTTGCTCCACTTCGTTGAATAATCAGTTGAAGATCCGCTCCGTTTTCAAATAACCGCTCCATTATAGTCAGTGGGAATTAACAAAAATGGTCACAGCTCTGTCATTTTTAAAGGTAAGAGATGAAACTTGGGCACCATGATAGCTCTTAAGTAGGGCTCCGCTTCGAAGATATTCGACGGTTTTTAAACCATCCCCGCTCTGCTCCGCAAACTCGAAGCTAAGATGGAGCTCCGTCGAGCCTTCGAATTTCTGAAGCGGAGCGCACAGCTCTGATGGATCATTATTGTTAATAATAAAAAGATCTGGCAAGCTACTTGCTTGGAAACAATAATTCATAGTGGCTAGAATGTTAACATGTTAACAAATCTGGGTTCATATCCTTGCTCAACCACGAAGTCCAGAGGATGACTTGAAGGCAAAGAGTAACTTTTTGGAGAACTGAGGGAGATGTTCCAGATGTTTGTGTACATTGCTTTTGTCCCTTTGCTATCTTTGGTCGAAGAGGTTTTGTAGGCTGTCAACACAGAAAAACCTACCACAAGCAATGACCTCTCTTTCAAACTGTTGCCAATTCTGAAAAAAGCAACAACAAAAAGCAAAATAAATCACCAGCCTCCACACAGTTGTTGTCAGGATAAAATGGAGAAGCCCCTATGACCCTGTTCAAATGACACCCTAAGCCATAGAGGTTAAACATTTTGAGCTAAGCATTATGGCTCAGTGTGTTGTGTGAACCATTCCTAACCTTGGTGGCTACGTAACCACGATTTAAACACGTTCACTAACCATTTGCTGCAAAAGGGTTAGCGGCCTAAACATGGCTTAGCGTGTCACCTGAACAGGGCCTATGTGATCTCCTTAGAGGAAGGGTGGAATGCGAAATCTGAAAGCCATATAAGCTATATTAGGAGTATCCTGCAGTGTAGCAGTAGCCTGCCTCTTTCTCTTTTCCACTGACTGAAGATCAACCAAAACCTTAGTTTAATTTCCAAGACTCGAAGTGCTACATTTAAATTTGCCTGGCTGGAAGACTTGGGAACAGAGTCCTGCCCACATTACTGATTCTCCTACTTGTCTGCTCAAAAAGTCTTCTTTTTTCTTTTCTTTTTTCTTTTCTTTTTTTAAAAAAGCCCAAAGTTTTGCAAAGGAATTAGTGGATAAACTGCAGATTTACTCAATCCAGTCCTGAGTAAAGATAACCAAGCAGTGGCTATTTAAAGCGAAAGACCGAACTTGCAAAGCAAATTTAAAACAAGGGGCACAAAATACATGTTGTTCCTGGTTGTATTATTTGCAAAATTTAATGACTCACTTTATCTGGTTTCATATAGGAATTTCTTTAATAACGATAATGATGATGTGGGCATGATAATGATGATGATTCACATTTATATCTCATACGTAGTTCTCTCCACCTATTTTATCCTCATATCAGCCCTGTGTTATCGATAGAACGACAGTGAATGGCCTAAAATCATCCAGTGAGCTTCGTGGCTAAACAAAGATTTAAGATTTAACCCGAAGATTCCTCAAATCAGAGTCCATCCTTCTAGCTACTATGCCACAACAGCACTCAAAGAAACATGCATTGCAATGCTTACTTCAACATGCAAGTCCCTCCTGTGAGTGGAAATTGCTTTGAGGAGAGCAGATGGGGAAGCTTTGCGGAAGTTCCATCCCACCCTTAAGCCATAAATGATCAACCAAGGCCCATAAACATGCCTGTGGGCTATTTATTTTTGTAGAATCATTTGTAAGGCTCCAAGAGCTGATGTTTCCTTAGATGTTTTGGACTACAAACCCCAGCATTTCTGACCATTGCCCATGCTAGCTGAGGCTGATGGGAGTTGAAATCCCAAACATCTGGAGGGCACCAGGTGGGTCTTGGATGGAGTGTGGGTAGGATCTGGGTGTGTGTATCTCAGAATCTGGATTTTGCTGGCTTTTCAAAACCCAACATTATTTTGACTTTTATCAGTAAAGTACCACCCAGTTAGCAACTCTGCTGGTCTTCTCTCTTTTCCATTGATCTGTCTAGCACAGGACAAGACTGTGAACTCTGCCAAACAAGTGGAACATTCGAAAAAGGCCCCCTGGATTAGACTAAAAGTCCATACATTGTAGCCTTCCCTGGATTGGAGAAGACTCCCATAAATAATAGTTAATAAAATAATAATAAATAAATTTCATGTCATATGAAGGAGCATTTTGCGCTCCCATGAGAGAGGCTATCTAAGGGTCACATCACAGGTTGTCCAGCACTCATCCCCCAGCCTGCTGAACATGCAATCACTAGTCTTTCAATTTAGTATTAGAAAGGACTTTTGCTGAGTGGAACTTACTTGTGAGCAGTGTTTATAGAAGGATCTTGGCCATTTGGAGGAGCAACAGGAACCTGATTTATACTGAGTCAGACCCTTGGTCCATCTAGCCCAGTATTTTCAACACTGACTTGCAGCCATGGCTCTCCAGGGTTTCAGGCAGGAATTTTCCCAGCACTACCTGGAGATACTGGGGCTCGAACCTGGGACCTTCTGCACATAAAGCATGTGTTCTACCATTGAGCCACAGCCCCTCCAAGCCTTGCTAGTTAATATCGAGTTATAGTAAGTGCTGTGTGGGACCTCCATTTTAATTCCACTTCCAGTTACTTACAGAAAAGCAATGAGTTGTAGCTGAGCGATAGAGTGCACGTTGCAAAAGACCTCTGTTTCAATGCTTAGCATCTCCAGCTACAAGGTTCTCCGGTAGCAGAACTGGGGAAAACCTGGCCTGAAGGGTTCAGAATAGACTAGCCTTCCCCAACCCGGTGCCATCCAAATGGGTTGGGCTAAAAGTCCCTTCATCCTAACCAGCAGGGTCATTGGCTGTGATCGGGACTGTAGTACAGTACATCTGAAGTGTATCAGGTTGAGAAAAGCTGAAGTAGATGTACTGTGTTCACTGGACAAATGTCAACCCTGCTCGTATTCCAAAGAGGCTTTAACAGAGCAATCCAATGCATGTCTACTCAGAATGAAGTCACACTGGATTCAACGGTGCTTAATTGTTCACAGGATTGCAGCCTTGGTATGGAAGCAGCCTCTCCTGATTCTGGAAACAAAGTCCTACGAGGAGAGACTGAAATAACTGGGCATGTTTAGCCTGAAGAAGAGAAGATTATGGGGAGACATGATAGCACTCTTCAAAGACGTGAAAGGTTGCCACACAGAGGAGGGCCAGGATCTCTTCTCGATCATCCCAGAGTGCAGGACATGGAAGAATGGGCTCAAGTTACAGGAAGCCAGATTCCGGCTGGACATCAGGAAAAACTTCCTGACTGTTAGAGCAGTACGGCAATGGAACCAATGACCTAGGAAGGTAGTGGGCTCTCCCACATTAGAGGCCTTCAAGAGGCAGCTGGACAACCATCTGTCAGGGATGCTTTAAGGTGGATTCCTGCATGGAGCACGGAGTTGGACTGGATGGCCTCATAGGCCCTTTCCAACTCTGCTATTCTATTATTCTACACCCAATCAGTTGCAATGTTATGAGAGATGAAGAGGAAATGTATTTCTGTGCCATTTCTGGTAATGTCCCATGTATGTTGCTGATGTCGTGTCTCGTTCACACTTGGGAAGGCTTAGATTCATTTGTTCTTTGATTTGAGGAAGTTTTCCTTTCGTCCCTGGAAACAGGCACCTTCTGCTATTTCTAATTGCACCCAAGAAAGGGACCTCAGATGTCATGGTCTAGTTTGGGGGTTATGGCTAACTCTTTCAGAAGCATGTTTTGAAGGGCATGGGATTAACTTTGCTCCTGCCAAAGCAGGTGCCTATTACAAATGAGCTTAGCTCCTGCTTTCCTGCTGGGATGGAAATGTGATACTTTGGAATGGGCTCCCCAGAAGGAGTGTAAGTTCCTAAAAATCAAGAGGAGGGTGGTAAAAATATAATAATAAACTGTGGATGTGTGTTTCGTTTTCTTAATGGTACTTCAGAATCTGTTACAGGAAAAGGGCCACTTCACCTTTGACAGTAGTAGGGTCGGTCCTGCGTAGGTAAACTGTGGCTGATCGTTGATTGCCCTCTGTTACTTATTTGACATTTTCATTAGGGATGTGCACTGGATCGGACCCGATCCACGATCCGAGTCCGGTCCAGTGGGAAATCGGATAAATTATCCGATTTCCGATCCCGCAGCTGGATCGGCCGATCCAATCCGAACCGGTCCGAAAAGGCTCCGAACCGGTTCGGCGGATCGGCGGATCGGCGGGCGCCCACTGGCGCCCACCGCCGCTTGCATTGGCGGGCGCCAGCGGGCGCCCGCCGATGAAAGTGGACAGCAGGGGGGGGAGGAGGGGGGCGCTTACCTTCTCGGCCCGTCCGCTCCCGTCCGGCACTAGCAACTACTACCAGCAGGCTCCGCGGCCTGCTCTAGGGTGGCGCGCCGGGTGATGTCATCACCCGGCGCGCTACTCTAGAGCAGGCCGCGGAGCCTGCTGGTGGTAGCCGCCGGCCCCGGACGGGAGCGGCCGGGCCGGCAAGGTAAGCAGGGGGTGCGTGGAGGGGAGGAGGGGGCGCGCGGAGGGGGGAGGGGGGCCCTTACCTTCCCGGCCCGGCCGCTCCTGTCCGGCGCCGGCGACTACTACTACCAGCAGGCTCCGCGGCCTGCTCTAGGGTGGCGCGCCGGGTGATGTCATCACCCAGCGCGCTACTCTAGAGCAGGCCGCGGAGCCTGCTGGTAGTAGTAGTCGCCGGCGCCGGACGGGAGCGGCCGGGCCGGGAAGGTAAGCAGGGGGTGCGTGGAGGGGAGGAGGGGGCGCGCGGAGGGGGGAGGGGGGAGGGGGGCCCTTACCTTCCCGGCCCGGCCGCTCCCGTCCAGCGCCGGCGACTACTACTACCAGCAGGCTCCGCGGCCTGCTCTAGGGTGGCGCGCCGGGTGATGTCATCACCTGGCGCGCTACTCGAGAGTAGGCCGCGGAGCCCGCTGGTAGTAGCCGCCGGCGCCGGACGGGAGCGGACGGGCCGAGAAGGTAAGCAGTGGCGGGGAAGGGGGCTTACCCCCCCCCCCGGAGCCGTCCGCTTCTATCCGCTGGCGCCCGCGGGCGCCAGCGGATGGAAGCGGACGGCCCCAGGGGGGGTAGGGAGCGCGGGGGAGGGGGCTTACCTGCCGGGGCCGTCCACAGCGGACGGCCCCGGGGGGGGAGGGAGTTAGGCCCCCCCTCACCCACCCGCCGACATTTTTTCCTCATAGACTTGCATTGCAATGCAAGTCTATGGGGAAAAAAATGGCGGCCGATCCAAAAATTTACGATTTTTGGGTCGGGATCGGACTCGATCCGGTCCGGGGGGCCTCCGATTTTGTCCGAACCGGTCCGGGACAAAATTGGATGTCCCGATCCGGGTCCCGATCCGATCCGGGGGGTCCGTGCACACCCCTAATTTTCATCCTGCCCTTCCTTCCAGGAGCCCAGGATGGCATGCCTGGTTCTCTTCCCCCTTCCCCTTTTTATCCTTACAACTACCCTGTGAGGTAGATCAGGTAAAGACACCGTGACTCGCCGAAGGTGGTCCAGTGAGCTTCATGACTGAGGGTGGATTTGAACCTGGATCCCTGTCAGTCTCAGCACTGTGGATGAGTCATTGTATTTTGCAAGAGGGAGGGGAAAGAGATTTCAGCGGCGTGGGTTCACAATCCACAGGCAAGGTTCAAAGGCTGACTCTTGCATGTATATATCTACAGTGTATTTTAACAGCACTTTGGTTACTTTTTAATTCCTTGTTAAAAAAAAAAATTACAAGATCATGAAAGAAGATTAGATAAGCTGAGAGAGAGAGAGAGAGAGAGAGAGAGAGAGAGAGAGAGAGATTTCTGCCTTTGGCATGCATTTCTAGTACATTGGCTCATGTCCTTGTTTGTAGCCAGAGCTGGTCAGTCTTTGGATTTGGCCAGCGTGAGAGTGCCCTTCAGGAGTCACCGCATGTGATGTGATAGGTGGGGCCAACCCTGGCTGCTTCTTTGCATGTCAATGGCGCTGTAGAATTGAAACCATTGAGATGCCTGTCATACCTGGCCAGAAAGGTGTAAAACGACAAACAAATGAGAATTTGGCTTGTACGGAGTTTGGACGCTTGCCTAAAACGTTGTAGGTATCACAAATCCATAGTGTGAGTTGGGCCCTTGTGCCTTCCCTCAGTCTGACCCAATCTTCCTCAGTCTGGCCCTCTCCATATATGTTGGACTACAACTTCCATAATCCCGTGTCTTGCCTCAGTCTGGCCCAGCCTTCTCCAATATGGTGCCCTGCAGATGCATTGGACTACAACTCCCATGGGATTATGGGAACTGTAGTCCAACACATCTGGAGGGCAACAGGTTGGAGAAGGTTGGTCCGTCCTGCGGCCTACTTGTGCAGTGGCCTCTGGATAACCCAGGTATGCTGGCGGGTTCCCAGCCTATGGGGAACTGATTATGCGGATCCACCACTGTGCAAAGGATACACACTGATGTGGACTGGGAAGCAGCCCATGTCAAATATTCAGGGTTTTCCTCACAACTACTTATTTATTTTATTTAAAATATTTCTTGGCTGCATTTCAGGGCAGGAGCCCTCCCAATGATGTGTTTTGTACAGCAGTAAAACACATCAGAATGCTCCGATGTGGATGTGAATCTTCCAGTCCATCCAGTTGGATCCAGAAACTTGGAACGTTTTGATATCTCCTGCCCCAAATGTTTGCAGCATGACGGGATGGGCTTAGAAGCCATGAGTTTTAGGAGCGTTGTAAATGTCGCCATCGTCTTGAGTGCCGTGTGGCTGAGCTTTTACTCTGCAGCAGGTTCAGAATTCGTGCTGTTATTAGAACCCCGGAGCATGTGGAAAGGAGGAGGCCAATGCAGTGGAGTCAAGTAAGTCGGTGGGTTTGGAAGCTCACATAGATGCAATCAAGGCTTAGAGGAGTCACGAGAGATGAGGCGAAAGCAAATCAATAAGAAGGGTGGGCCTGTTTGTGTAAATGGATAGATAAACTCTGTTTGTGCTCATCACTGCCTCTGCTTATTCAGGATGAAGCAACACGCCCAACCCTCAGGGCAGGTACCGTAGTTCTCTTGGGATGTGACTGATAGCTCCCCCTCCCCTCCACTTGACAGTGATCGACCGTTCTGCTCTTACCGGCTTTTCAAGTTCAGAGCCTCTGCGATCCTCATACTCTTGTTTAGTTATGTGAAGGGGGCAGGGAGAGGCATATGTCAAACACTAGGGATGTGCACGGCCAAAATTATCGTATCGTATCATTATCAGAAATTCCAATATAATTTTTTTTTGGATCCGATCATATCGGGAGGTACCCGGATTTGATCGGATCCGATATCCAATAAATATCAGAAGTTCTGATCCGATTATGGTGTTTTCCCCATAAGTTTGCATTGGGAGAAAGAAAGCTTTCCCCCAATACAAGTCTATGGGGAAAAACACTGGGCCGGCACCCCCTCCCTCCCCCCACTCGTGCTCCTCACCCGCCGTTGCCGCCACCGCCATCCAGTGCTGCCGCCTGCTTGGTACTGCTAAACAGGCTTTTCGGCCTGTTCCTCAGCACTGGATGCCACCACCGCCATCCAGCGCTGCCACCCACTTGGTACTGCTAAACAGGCTTTTCGGCCTGTTCCTCAGTACAGCTATGCGCCGAGTCACTCGGCAAGTAGCTGTACTGAGAAACAGGCCGAAAAGCCTGTTTAGCAGTACCAAGTGGGTGACAGTGCTGGATGGCAGCGGTGGTGGCGGGGTGGGTGGGTAAGGAGCACGAGTGGGGGGAGGGAGGGAGCACGCGCGAGTGTGGGGAGGGAGGGAGTGCCGGCCCAGTGTTTTTCCCCATAGACTTGCATTGGGGGAAAGCTTTCTTTCCCCCAATGCAAACATATGGGGAAAACACCTAAAATGGCGGTCCGAATATCCGATATGTCTGATCGGACATAGGGATATCAGATCCGATCAGATAGGATCCGACAGATCCAATCAGATAGGATGTCCGATAATGACCTTATTGGTTCGTTATCGGACATCGGACCGATACAATACACATCCCTATCAAACACACAGCACATGGGGAGAAAAGGGGGAAACGTTCAAAATACTCAGTTCCTTTCAAACAACAAACAAAATCTGGAAGCATTACAATTTTCTGGATCTGACTATAAGTCCATGTGTCCTTTTTCAATGTGATGGTACCGACCCACGTTGTCTTAGGTGCCTTGGAGTGAGGGCGTTTGTATGTGCTTCCAACAGGCCTACCTTGTTGAATTTTAAGATGTCTCATTGTTATTTTAATAATGTATTAGTTTTGTAAGTTTTTAATAATCCATTAGTTGTATGCATTTTTAATCAGTTTTATGTGTTTTAAGCTGTTTTGTATTTAACATTGTTCCCCGCCTTCATCCAGAGGGAGAGGCGGATAAGAAATCATCATCATCATCATCATCATCATCATCATCATCATCATCATCTCTTTCTCGCTCGTGGCGGTTTTTCTAAACGCACGTGATGGGCTTTGCCAAGTCATGCTGTCTTTTATTGATTCAGGAATTTCCTGACGATTGAACATGTTTTAAGCATGACTGCTTTCTGGATGTTGGTGGTGGCTGTATTCTGGTAGGCCCAGTTTCTGGAGGTTTTCTGTATATTTTTTGATGTGATACCGGTGACTGATGTGACTAATGGGATAATTGTGACCGTTTCCTGCTGCCATAGTTCTTTGACTTCCATGGCCAGTGGTGTATATTTGTCTCTCTTCTCTTTACTTCTCTTGTTTTTATTATTTATTTATTTATTATTCCAAATGCAGAACCTGCTACTTTAAAGATTAGGTCTTCTGTTTCTAGCTCAAGTATATGTTGAAAACAACCTTGTTTCAGAGGACTTGGTGTGTAAACCAGCTTAACGCAGGGCTCTTGTGTGGCTCCATGTTCAATGCAACGACGCTCGCGTAGGAGAACGTCCTGGTGGATGGTGCCCCATGGGTACCGAGGTAGCTATCTCCGTTTCTGCTGCTCTTAACAGCATCCCAAATCCACCTGCTGAGTCAGCTGCCTCACCCTGCCTCGCGGCTCCGAACAGAAAAGAGCAAGTCACCTGAGATCTCTCTGCTCCCACACAGGGAGGCACCCTTCGCCAACTGCAACCACAGTGCGGCTTTTTTCAGGCTTGTGGTGTGTCGAGGAGCCACTGGCTGGAACTAGCCTGCAGGGTGGATCAAATAATAGCACTTTTGCAGGGATGTTTCTCTTGTGCCGGAAGAGCCTAGGACTGGGAAGGACCCAAAGGCTGTTTCTTCCTTCCTTATCTTGTGTATCCATCCTGGCGGAGAAAAGGCACACAGACCTTAGACCAGCACAGTGGAGACGGTGCCTGTACAGCCACGGGTTAGTCAAGCGAGGCACAAGTGTGCCAAAGTGAATTGTGACCAGGGGTGGAGTCGATGCACACCTGGAGGATGGCGGGAGGCCTGGGGCTTGTTTCTCCATGCACCCCTCTCAGGGCTGCAGTAGGATCTGTTGCATCCTTGGGGCAGAGAGTCAGTGTAACGTAGTGATTAGAATGTTGGAGCGGGACCTGGGAGACTCAGGTTCAAGTCCCCACTTGGCCATGAAACTCACCGAGTGACTTTGGGTCTCAGCCTTACCTACCCCATAGGGTTGTTGTGAGGAGGAGAACCATGCAACCGACTTGAGCTCCTTGCAAGAGAGAAAACATGAGATAATTACAATAATTTTGGTGGCAATGAAGAACCAACTTGATTGTCACAAGCAGGTATCCTCAGGCAGCTGCTGATGCCGCAGCGGCCAGGGATACAAGAAAGGCTTCCTGCTGATACCTGTCCTGGACCCAACTTGAAATGATATTTTTTTCCCCTGATCCTGGGCACCTGAGCCATAATCCAACATTTTAATTTTCAACAAGCATTGTTCCGCTATAGCAAAGACATTGTGCAAAATTAAAACGGCAGTTCCCAGAGCCAGGCTTAGAGACCATCCAGTGATCAACAGAAAGCTGCTACTGGACCCTACTGCTTGTAATGGTAAGCCTGCCAAGGGGGATGGGGTGCACTGTCCTCAAACTTGAAACTGCCCCTGGCTACAAGATACGATGGTGGCCGTTACCTTACCTTTTTAAACAGACGGGGGAAATTCATGGAGGACAGGTGCCCCCAATAGCTGGTCGCCACAGTAGCAAAATGGGGGCTCCTCCATAGGGCTTCTAGAGGAGTAACTGGGGATGGGGTTGTTGTCAGGGTAGATTGCAGGGCCAGCCCAAGTTGTTTGGCTGCCTGAAGCAAAGACCAAGATGGTGTTCTCTCCCATTTCACATAAGGAAGTTGACTGGATTGGCAGATTAATCTGTGTTTGGGAGTGATGATAGAACAGCGTTCTCCACTGCACCTAGAAGCAGCGGGTTAACCTAGGGGATACAGGGCAGGCTGAATGACGCACAGGTCTGACCTCCCAAACCTTGTTGCCGCCCATCAGCCTCTGCCGCCTGAAGCGACTGCTTCACTCTGCCTAATGGTAGGGCCTGCCCTGGTAGATTCCAGCCTCCCAGGATGTTCAGTAGCAGGCCTTGAATCAGCTGTGGACAGCTTTGGGTGGTCCCACTGTGCCGTCGGATGTTGGCAACGTGACAACAAACACACACAATGGTGGTTTGCCCTTGAATTTAGGTGGCACACTGCAGTGGAGGCTTGAAAATCAAAGGCCAAGCAGTGCCACGGAAGCAGCACAAGGGATTACTCTAGGTATGTCTCACGTAATACTGTACAGCAGCCCACAAATTAATGCAGAAGCCAATCAATATGGGCGTAGGTGCCATTGATGATGACAAATGGGCACAACAAGATTTGTAATATATATATAAGCAGGGCAATTACTTTCTAGAGTGAGTGAGCCACTCCCAAGATGTGTTGAGCCCAGATGCCGGGGTGTCAAGAAATGTGTCCCCTTTAAGCCTCCGTCGTGGGGGTTTTGCCACTGCCACGCCACAGCATGTGGGATTCATTTAGGGCGACCATATGTCAGGAAAAACCAGGACATGTCAGGATTTTTGGCAACAAATCCATGAAGGGAGGGAAATTATGAAATTTGAAGAAAAATCCAGGTTTTCCTCATCCTCCCCCCACCAAAGGGCAGCTCTACTTTATAGTCAATGGGAATAAACAACAATGCTTACAGCTTCGTCATTTTTAAAGATAAAGAGATTAAACTTGGCACTTTGATAGCCCTTAGGTAGGGCTTTAGCCATGCCAAGTTTGAAGTGGATCCATTCATCCATTGATTTTTAGGATTGTTTTTTAAATTTGAGGTTTTAAAAATATTTTTTTATAAAACCATCATTTTTAAAGATAAGGAGATGAAACTTGGCATCATGATACCTCTTAAGTAGGGCTTTAGCCATGCCAAGTTTCAAGCAGATCTGTTCATCTGTAGATTTTTAGCATTTTTTAAAAAAAGTTCGAGGTTTTAAAATTATTATTTTTAAAAAACCCACTGAAGCCATACCCTTCAAACTCGGGTTATCCAACCTCCTCTTTGGGGTCTTGCAACTTGAGCAGTTTCAGCCCTTGGCATCAAGGGGATCTTGAGTTTTTAGCTAAGAAGGGCTGGGCGAGCACGGTACCTTTCCTGCTGCAGATTTGGTGGGCAGTCAGGCACCTGGAGCTCAGCAGAGGTGAGGCGTCCACAGATCAAAATGTGGGAAAGGAGAGGTCAGTCAAAACAGTCACGTGTTTATGCAGGAAGTAGACACGGGTTCAAAGTCTGGGTGTGAAAAGTGGTGCCAACGCACAAGCCTTGAGAAGCTAATATAAGTGAGGAGTGTGAATGGGCGAAGTGGTGTCCGCCACCCACAACACCCACCCTAATGTTAGAGTAGAGAAACTTGTGACAATCATACACAAGTTTCCCCAAAAAATATTGAACTTTAGAAATAAAAAAGCCAGCCAGCCGGCAGCAAGCTGTGTTAAGCAGCAGCTTGCAGAGGAGTGAGGATACAATCAGAAAAGATATTTGAGGGAAGGGGAGAATGTATCACACAGAGTATTGCAATAAATTACAGCAAAAGCTACAAAAGTAGGAGTGAGTGAAGTTAATTTCAGATACATTGGATGTCTCACTTGTTATTTCAGTGATGTTAACATTAAGATGTTCTGTAGAACAGGTTTGTCTTAGTTGTGCGCTGTAAAATCAGACGTGACCAACCCTATGTTCAGGTTGGCACCCCCCCCCCCCGGTGCTGGACATGCCCCCTGGAGGCGGACATGTTGGTGGGGACACCCCCTTGGGGGCCAACCATATTGTCCTCCTTTTTGGTTTCCAAAATATGGTCACCCTAGATTCATTACCACTCTTGACATCCCGGCATTTGGACTCAACAAATCCTAGAAGCAGCTCACTTGCTCCAAAAAGTAATTGCCCTGCGTATTTGCATTACAAATCTTGTGTTCAATTGTCACCATTGTGCCAGCTCCGTGGGAGTAAGTCGCGCCCATACTGATTTGGTTCTTTATTAATTTGCGGTCTGCTGCATGGTACTGTGTGCAATCTCTTACACTGGTTGGCCTTTCATCTTTGATTGTAACACACACACACATTGGCATGAACTCATCCAAACTTGTGTACATATAAAAATATACATATCATCCTCTCTGCACTCAGGATTATTGTATTGACTCACCTGGGGAGAACACATTCATGCAAATAGCAATTGTGTAAATGGCTTTTGAAAAATAATTTAATTTTAATTCAGTTTAATTTTATTTTAAAACTGGGAGCTTAGGGCAGCTAACAACAAAAACCATGAAAACCCATCGTGCTATGAAAAACATCCTTACAATTTAAAATAAAAGCTGCTCTTCTGGGCAGGGAATGCTTCAGCTGTAGAATGTTTTTCTGTCTAAATATGTACAGGATTGCACTCTAAACCACCCTTCCCCCACCTGGTGACCTCCAAATGTGTTGGACTACAAATCCCATCGCTCCAGGTTGGAGAATGCTGCGGCAAACATGAAAACAGCAGCTGATGATAAAACTAGACAGCAGTCAAAATATTCTATATATAAAAACAAACCTGGATGCAGCAGACTAAAAATTACATATTATATTGATGATGATTATTATCATTATTATTTACATTTATATACCTCCCCATAGCCGAAGCTCTCTGGGCAGTTTACAAAGCTGAAATGCTTTTCTAAAAATGTTAAGTAATTTGTATTGGAAGAAAAACTCCCATGCACACACCAATAGAAACTTTTCTTCCAATGCAGACATGGGGTATCCAGTCTGGATTGGAACCACGGTGGATGCTAAGGGTAAAAGCCACCTGTGCTCTCCCTCACCTCCTACCTCCGTGCCAAGCCTTCCGGATCCACCTGCACGCTGGCTATTGCACTTTTGAAAAGCCATTCAAACAATTGCTATTCATCTTCCCTAGTTTGACTCTTGGGTGATCATTATATACATCTGACAAAGTGTGCTCATGTCCTTCTCTCTCTCCCTGCCCCTTCTCTCTCTGCCTCTCTGTCGCCCCTTCTCTTTCTTTCTCTGCCGCCCCCTTCTCTCTCTCTCTCTCTCTCCTTCCCTGCCCCTTCTCTCTCTGCCTCTTTGCCGCCCCTTCTCTCTCTCTCTCTCTCTCTCTCTCTCTCTCTCTCTCTCCCTGCCCCTTCTCTCTCTGCCACTCTGCTGCCCCCTTCTCTCTCTCTCTCTCTCCCTGCCCCTTCTCTCTCTGCCGCCCCTTCTCTCTCTTTCTCTGCCGCCCCTTCTCTCTTTCTGTCTGCCCCTTCTCTCTCTGCCGCCCCTTCTCTCTCTTTCTCTTTGCCGCCCCCTTCTCTCTCTCTCTCTCTCTCTCTCTCTCTTTCTCTCTGCTGCCTCACCCAAGCAGGTTGCCAAGGGAGAGAGAGATCACTCTTGCCAGCTGTCTAACCTGATCACATGCAAGCATGGGCAGCCAAGAGCCACAGGTTGCCTACCCTTGACTTAGGATCACCAAGAAATGCTGGGTCTTTTGTGTCCATTCCCCTCTAACCAGGCTGTGAGATTCATAGAATCATAGAATAGTAGAGTTGGAAGGGGCCTATAAGGCCATCGAGTCCAACCCCCTGCTCCGTTCGGAGTTAACCTGCATTTCTTTCTGTACACTCAATTTATTTATTTATTGCATTTTTATACTGCCCAATAGCCGAAGCTCTCTGGGCGATTTACAAAAATTAAAATCATAACAATTTTTCAAAATATAAACTACAACAGTATAAAAACACAGCATATAAGAACAAAATCAGGATAAAACCAAGCAGCAATACAGATTTAAAATACAAATTTAAAACAGCAAAGTCTTTGCAGAGATTCGGGTGTTGTATGATTTTAAAAAAAGGCTTTCGAGCCTGGAATGCAAGGTTTGGGTTTTCTATTGGGGCTTGGAGCTGGCTGCTGGGAGAAATTGCTTTTCCCTGCCATGACCTGATGCAATCCATTCAAGCCCCGAGTTCCTTTAAAACTACACGGAGGCTTAGGGCGCTTTTAATGCATTTAGGGAAAATAATCCAGACTGTGAGCATTCCAGGAAAGGCTGGGAAAGAGGCAGGATGTCAGCAGGACAGGCACGGTGTCATGTGAGTACTATGCTGCAAATCCACACACCAGGCATGGTGAGAGTGCAGTAAATCGCTGGTGTGATGGAGGCCTGTTTCTGATTACCCTGTGGCTACTGTGCCTGTTGCAGTAAACCAGGAACTGGACCGGCTGATCTTTACGTCTCTCCCAACTTCTGCAGTTCTGTCTTGGTGCCAACTTGTCTGCAGTCCTTGCGGTGGAAAGTGAGCCTCCAGCCTCTTCCCACGTTATTTTATCTGGGGATGCTGCCTCTAGCCAGTGTTGTGCGGACAGGGCAGCTGGAGTCGCTGCCGGCCACAGGAGCCTTCTCACCGGCTGAGGTCATCATTGCCTATTTTTAGAGCTGGTGTTTGTGTGACTTAATCCTCTTCAATTATGGCTGTCTGGGAACCCAGCGGCAGGAGCGGCAGAGGGGAGCAAAGCCCTCATGGCATATTGGCGCATCTAGAAGCTGAAATCTACCAGCATGGGACGTTTGCATGTGGCAAAGCTGGGAAAATCATCTGGCCGTTGGTTGAGCTAGCTTAGTACTTGCCTAATCAGGCTGACACTGGCTCTTCAGGGTTACGGGCAGAGATGTTTCTCATCACCTGCTACCTGATTCTTTTAATTGGGACTGCCAGGGATTGACCGTGAGACCTTCTGTATGCAAAACATGCCCTCTAGCAGTGAGCTACGCTCCCTCCCGGATAGAGGACATTGTCCTGCAACAGCAGCCTGTTGTTTTTCCGCAGGGGCTGTCCACATTCTTGAGAGCTGTGATCTCCTTTTGAATGGGTGGGCTTATAGTCCCTGATGGCTAGAATATCAAGCCCCCCCCCCTTCTTCAAATCTATGGTGCGGCTCACACTTAGAATACTGCGTACAGTTCTGGTCACTGCCCCTTAAAAACGGTATTGTAGAGTTGGGAAAAGCGCAGAAAAGGGCAACTCAGATGATCAAGAGGCTGGATCATCTCCCATACGAGGGAAGGTTACAACAGCTGGGATTGTTTAGCTCAGAAAAGAGGTGAGTGAGGGGAGACATGACAATGTTGTTCAAAATTAGGAGAAAGTGGATAGGGAGTTTTATTTTTCTCCCCCTCTCATAATACTTGAACCCAGTGGGGTCATCCCATGAAGCTGATTGGTGGGAGATTCAGGACAGATAAAAGGAAAGACTTCGTCACATAGCGCAACTATGGAATTCGCAACCACAAAATGTACTAATTTGAATGGCTTTAAAAGGGGGCTGGACAAATGGCTAAGTGCAACCTCCAGTATCAGAGGCAGTTGCTGGGGAACATGGGTAGGAGAGTGCAGTTGCACTCATGTTTGTGGATTTCCGTAGGCAGCTGGTTGGCCACTGTGTGAACAGAATGCTGGACTAGATGGACCCACAGTCTGATCCAGCGTGGCTGTTCTTACGTTCTTAGATGTTATTGGAAGGTGAAGACAGTGCCTTTTTAAAGGAGTTACAATCTCGAAGCTCATGACTAGCTAGGGCTCTGCACATTCTACACTTAAAATATCCCGAGTAATCCAAGAAAGCCAAATGTAGCTATCAGACTGCAATCATGTGCACCCTTCCTAGAGAGTCCATCACATGAAACAGTGATACATACTTCTGAGTAAACATGCTGAGCATAGTGCTGCACATAATTCAGTTCTTTTGGGGGTTTTCAGACAACGTATAGCTAACATGGATTTCACTCCACATTCCTGGAGGAGAAGGCTATCAATAGCTACGAGTTCTGATGGCTATGTACTACCCTCAGTATCAGAGGCAGTAAGCCTATATGCACCAGTTGCTGGGGAACATGGTTGGGAGGGTGCAGTTGCACCTGCTGTGGGTTCTTGGTTGACAGCTGGTTGGCCACTGTGTGAACACAGGGCTGGATTAGATGAACCTATGTTCTTAAGGTGTAATGATGGCTGTAGGCGTTCAAAGATACACTGCCTTTGAACGTGGAGGTTCCATTTCGGCCAGGGGTGGGGGGCATTTCATGTTATTGTGGTGGTTGAGAGATGCATTCCATTGGGGGTATTCTGTCAGGGGCTGCATGCTGGCAGTGGACAGGGCCAGAGGCAAAAGTGGGTCTCTGTCCTGAGGGGTGGGGAACAGATCGCTCTTGCTAGAGGCCTGAACTGATTGCTTGATTTAAGTTTGGGGTCTCCAGCTCCACCTCTCTTGGCACACACCACACTCCCTGTCTCTCCTATTTCTTTTTCTATTTTTATTAAAACAAAACAAACCAGAGGCTGTCTTGCTGCAAAGTAAAATGCTGCTCTTCAGCACCATCTTTACTGGGGTTTGAAAGGGTAAGGTTTGTGTTTTGGATGCTCAAGCACCACCAAAACCTTGTATTTAGGCTAGGGCACGTTACTGTTCTTTTAGATTTACCAGTTTGCTTTCTGGGAAATGAGTGTTCTGTGACCAGTCATGCCCACTATGGCAGCCATGTTATGAATGGGCAAATCACACATCCCTAATGGTGGCCATTTTGTGAGAACGCCCATGACACTTTCAACATTCCAATTTATATATATATATATATATATATATATATACATAAATTTGTATATATCCATAGCAATGAATCCATACGTAATAATAATAATAATAATATGTATTTCTTACCCACCCTCCGAATCGAGGCAGGGAACAATATCTATGTAAACAATATAAAATACCTAAAACTGATTAAAAACATATAAAATTAATACATTATTAAAATCAACAAAGTCTTAAAATTCGACTGGGTAGGCCTGCCGGAAGAGATCAGTCTTTATAGCTCTTTTAAATTCTGGAAGACTGGTGAGTTGGCGGATCTCTCCCGGCAGGTCATTCCACAGTCTGGGAACGGCAGAAGAGAAGATCCTCTGGGTAACGGTTGTCAGCCTAGTCCTAGCCGACTGTAGTAGATTCTTCCCAGAGGACCTGAGTGTGCGGGGCGGATTGTATGGGAGAAGGCGATCCCGTAGGTAACCTGGACCCAAACCATGTAGGGCTTTAAAGGTAATAACCAACACTTTGTACTTCGCCAGGAAACTGATTGGCAGCCAGTGAAGTGATTTTAAAACTGGTGTAATGTGGTCACCCCTAGATGTACCGGTGACCAACCTGGCTGCCATATTTTGAACTAGTTGAAGTTTCCGGACTAGGCACAGAGGTTGCCCTATGTACAGCGCATTGCAGAAGTCGAGCCTCGAAGTTACCAGCGCGTGCACTACTGATTTTAGGTCTTCCAACTCTAGGAAGGGGCGCAGCTGGCGTATCAGCCGAAGCTGATAGTAGGCACTCCTGGCTGTCGCATCTATCTGAGCTGTCATTTGGAGAGACGAATTCAGGAGCACCCCCAAGCTGCGGACACAGCCCTTCAGGGGGAGTGTAACCCCATCCAGAACTGGTTGATAACACCTCCAAACCCAGGTTGGGGCCTTTGACAGTAAGCACCTCCGTCTTGTCTGGATTCAGCTTCAGTTCGTTTTTCCTCATCCAGCCCATTACCGCCTCCAGGCATTCATTCAGAGGAGACACACTATCCTTAGCTGACACTGTTGTCAGAAGCATGGAGAAATATATTTGGGTGTCATCAGCATACTGATAGAACCCCGCCCCATGCCTCCAGATGATCTCTTCCAGCTCTCTTCCAGCGTTTTCATGTAGATGTTAAAGAGCATTAGGGATAGGATTGCATATATATGCAAATATAATGTACTAGCTACTATACATAGGTTTTGACAAAAGCTGACCAGATATCCAAAGCATCTGTATGCCCCCCATTCAAATTCTAAAAGTGTTATGAGTTCCTCAATCCATTGCTTGCTTTGAGGTGAGCTTTTTTCCTTCCAGCGTTGTGATGTCAGCCTTTTAGCTGTCAGCAGGCCACGGAGAAGACATTTGTTAGTTCCAAATGTGTCCACTAACCCAAAATGGTGAGTGGACACATTTGGAGAGCCAGTCAGTGTAGTGGCTAGAGTGTTGGACTGGGAGTCGGGAGATCTGGGTTCTAGTCCCCATTCAGCCATGGAAGCTCACTGGGTGGCTTTGGACCAGTCACAGACTCTCAGCGAGGATAAAATGGAGAGGAGGAGGATTATGTACATTGCCTTGAGTTCCTTGGAGGAAAAAAGACAGGATATGAATGGAATAAATACATAAATAAAAAGCTTGGAAACCCCTGATTTAGGGTGTCTTGGGTAGAGCTTGAAGGTGACAGCTACTTAAGAATTTTGCACCCGTGTTGTGTAAAGAAACACTTCCTAGTCTCTATCCTGACCATATATCACAAGACGGCAGCTATGTTTTACAGTTGCGAGACAGGGAGAAAAATGTCTCTCTTTCCGTACCACTGACATTTTCGTAGGTGTCGGTTTGTGTGTGAAATTTTATATTTTCACAATCAGAGAAAACCATTTGGACTGTCTGCTTGTGTCGCTGAAATGTCTTGGGCCTGTACTGGTTGGAACAAGTTCTCCGCCCTGCTTTTAGCACCCTGACCTCATCTGCCTCTGAAATGATAGGTCAGACCAGGACACTGACCATAGATCAGTGATAAGAGCACATGCTTTGCAGGCAAACAGGCCCTGGTCGCTAGTATCGTCCAGTCCGTAGAAAACAAGGGGTACTGGGAACGACGGGCCAATAAACTTTCCTATGTTCCTAACGGTCGGAGAAGGACCACTTCTCAGGGGTAGATGCTTTAGATCAGCCTTCCTCAGTGTGGTGTTCTCTGGAGGTTTTGGACCACAACTCCTAGCATCCCTGAACATTGGCCGTGCTGCCTGGGGCTGATCGGAGTCAAAGTTCAAAACACTTGGAGGGCACAAGATTAGGGAAAGCTTGCTTTCGATAATGAAGTTGCAGATTGATCTTCCGCATCTCCAGGCAAGGCTAGGAAAGGTCTGAAAACCTGGGGAGCAGCTGCCAATGGGTGTACACAATGGACCGGCCGTCTGCCTTGGTGGAGGGCAGTTTCCTCTACCCCTATAGTCTTTTCTTCGGGGCTAAGGAGAGGACAACCGCTGTGGTCTCTGCTGGCATCCCCGCTGTGCCCAAACTGTAATTTTTATACAGAGAGATTTTTAGCCGCGCCCCTCTCTCTCTCTCTCTCTCTCTCTCTCTCTCTCTCCAGATGCCTCGAGAAGTTTACCACCCACCAACTGTTTACTTTGGATTTCTTCGTCTCATAAACCCATAATCCCGGGTTTACCAGGCAGAGGGGAGAGGTTGGGAGGGAGGGAGGGAGCAGCTCTGGAAGAGTGTGTTTGCTTCTTAATTGCTTCTGACTGTGGGATCCCGGCGGGGTCCCGGCTTGCCTTGCGCCTGAGGCTGCCACAAGGCAGAGTCGAGATGCAGTTCTTGCGGTGTGCCCTTGATGCCTGTCCTCCTTTACTCGGGAACGCTGCATTTCTCCAAAGGGTGCACGCGGGCTGGTTCTCCGTAAAACGCCTTCGTCTTCTCGGAAAGCCCGGTGCCTCCTGTGCAGCCGTACAATGGGCTGACAGTGGCAATGGCGCGGATCGCTCTGTCCCCTTGACACCAGCCTATCCTGTACCTATCCTGCACGGACAGGAGGTTTTACCTGCTGCAGATCTAGCACAGAAATGCCCCCGTTAGGTGTAGAGGGGAAAAGGTGCCCGCCTTCTATTCCTCACTAGCCCTCTCAGTTTCTGTGCAGGGTACATAGGCAGGAGCTCCACTCCCTGAGCTCCCAATATGGAAAGGCAGTGGGCTCCCAGAGGAGAGGATGAGGCCTCCTGGGTTTCCACAGCAGAAGCCGGGAAGAGGCTTCCTGCCCAGTTTAGAGACGCAAGAGACTGCCAGAAGGGAGGCTGAATGTCCCACCCCCTACCCCAGCGTCCCGCTTGGTTTCTACACTTGGCAAGAAGGAGGCCAACCCCCCCACCCCCACCCAGCGTAGAAATGTGATGGGCTGCCAGTGGAGCCACTGAGGACTAGCAACCCTGGCTGAAATTCCTACCCAGGTTACCTGTTCATGCGTTGCTCAGCATTTTAAATTCATCGTGTATTAATTGAGTTGAATCATTGTATGCGATTTTCACTTCCTCCTGAAAGAATCCAGATGCTCAAAATTGCATTGGGAATTCGGGGAAATTGTAATGGATTTTCTCCAATACATTGTGTTCCTTGCCGCTATATTCCACTTGCCCTTTGTGGCTTTTTCTGCAAAGCTTTTGCTGGTTGCATTCCACAGTTTGATGTGCCATTTGAGTTGTGTATGGCGCATAGTTGGCGCGTCATTTCCCTGGTTTCACCTGCACACCCTGGCTTCACCTGAGTTGACATGATATGATTATGCAATAAATCATATGCGGTCACAGAGAGGCATATTTCCCGTCCATTGTATCAGGCAAAGATGTTAAAGTCATGTTTCTAATCCTGATGTCTATGATAACATGCTGGAAAGTGGGTAAGAAACACCTGGTGAATTTTTAGAAGCCAGAGGGGTTGCTTCGACACTGGTTAGGCCCCATCTTGACTGTTGCCTCCAGTTCTGGGCACCACACTTCAAGAAGGTGCAGACAAGCTGGAGCGTGTTCAGAGGAAGGCAATGAGGATGGTCAGGGGTCTGGAAGCAAAGCCCTATGTGGAGAGACTGAAAGAATGGGGCATGTTTAGCCTGGAGAAGAGAAGATTGAGGGGAGTCATGATAGCACTCTTCAAAGACTTGAAAGGTTGTCACACAGAGGAGGGCCAGGATCTCTTCTCGATCATCTCAGAGTGCAGGACGCGAAATAATGGGCTCAAGTTACAGGAAGCCAGATTCCGGCTGGACATCAGGAAAAACCTCCTGACTGTTAGAGCAATGGAACAATGGAACCAATTACCTAGGGTTATGGTGGGCTCTCCCACATTAGAGGCCTTCAAGAGGCAGCTGGACAACCATCTGTCAGGTATGCTTTAAGGTAGATTCCTGCATTGAGCAGGGGGTTGGCCTTATAGGCCCCTTCCAACTCTACTATTCTATGATTCTATGAATTGCATTTCCGGGGACCATGGGGATGGGACTTCAGCATCGCTACTTCCCCCTCGCAACAAGTAGCAAACCCAAGATAGATAGATAGAAGAGAAAGCATGCAAATTTACTTGGAAATAGAAGTTCCACAACCAGGCAAAAGAGAAATCATGTAAATTGCATCAAAAATAAAGTTCTGCAAATGGGCAATCCAAATTCTATGTATACCAAGAAAAGCAGAATTCTGCCATCTATACAGATTATTTATTTATTTATTACATTTATATGCCGCCGTATAGCCGAAGCTCTCTGGGCGGTTTACAAAAATTAAAAGATTGAACATTAAAAAGTAAATATACAAAATTTAAAACCATAAAACATAAAACAGCTGATATTTAAAACATTTTAAACTTTTAAGCCTCGCCAAAAATTCAGTTAAAAACCTCAACTTAAGATGTTAAAACGCCTGGGAAGAAAGAAAAGTTTTGATCCGGCGCCGAAAAGATAACAGTGTTGGTGCCAGGCGGGTCTCATCGGGGAGATCATTCCACACTTGGGGGGCCACCGCAGAGCAGGCCCAATTAACTCTATTTGCATAACCAGTAGAGATCTGCATAATTAATGTGGAGGGCAGAACCCTGCTTTCCTTGGTATATAATTTGGATTGCCTGGTTGAGGAACCCCCCCCCCCGCCCCCAGCTAAATAATTGCACACAATCCTGAACAAGGCACACCTCTGTTGGGTAAGGAGCCACTCTGTAATGTGTGTTGATGTCATTCTCTAATGGGAGAAAGAACATGTTGCTTTCCCCAAAGGGCTCATTTCAGTTATTAACTCCTCTGCTTTTCCCCACCTCTACCACCTCTTTGCTGTGGTTTTAGTAAACTACTTTGTGCAATAGAGGGTGGGAATGGCGGTTCTGTTAGCATACGAAAGCCTGCGTGTGTGGATCAGATGCCTTTGTGCAATAAGGGAAGCTGGGAAAATGAGCAGGGCACTGGAGGAGCATGTGCACGCTGGATGGATCAGGGCAGTAGAGGCTGGTGACTCCCAACATCAGTGAGGTGGTAAATCTGCTCTGGGTTTTGGTCAGAAGCAGTCAGAACTCTAAAGGAACTATACAGAACCTACCTGTACACCACAATCTACATCTAAGGCCCTCTTCCGGTTGCCTACTCTGAGGGAAGCTCGGAAGATGGCAACAAGGGAGAGGGCCTTTTCAGTGGTGGCCCCCCAATTATGGAATGATCTCCCCGATGAGGCTCGCCTGGCGCCAACATTGTTATCTTTTCGGCTCCAAGTCAAGACTTTCCTCTTCTTCCAGGCATTTAACAGAGTATGTTGAGGGGTTTTGTTGTTGTTGTTGTTTGACCTAGTATAGTTGTTTTAAATGGATATTGTATTTATAATCTGTTTTTATGCTTTTTATGGTTTTTTAATGCTCAATGTTTTTAATTTTTGTAAACTGCCCAGAGAGCTTCGGCTATGGGGCGGTATATAAATGCAAATAATAATAATAGTAATAATAGTTGTTGTTGTTATTATTATTATTATTATTATTATTATACAAATACTTAGGATTCCAACAAAACACAAAAATCAATCGGTCCACACTAAAAACTCAACTAAGAATGCAATATAAAACTCACTTATCATAAATCCTAAAATCTAAACTCAACTTGAAAAGTATTTTCAAAGCCAGCAACACCTACGCAATACCCATCTCACATACTCATTCAGAATCATACACTGGTCTCACACTGAATTCGAAGAAATAAACAGACTCAGTCGCACCATACTCACAAACCATTGCATGCTCCATCCCAACTCATACAATGAAAGAACAACATTCAGCAGCAAAGCAGGAGGATGAGATCTGCTAGACAGCCTGAAAGGCTATGTTCACAGCTTGGGGGTGCTCCTGGATCCGTCGCTCCAAATGACAGCTCAGATAGATGCGACTGCCAGGAGTGCCTACTATCAGCTTCGGCTGATACGCCAGCTGCGCCCCTTTCTAGAGTTGGAAGACCTAAAATCAGTAGTGCATGCGCTGGTAACTTCGAGGCTCGACTTCTGCAATGCGCTGTACATAGGGCTACCTCTGTGCCTAGTCCGGAAACTTCAACTAGTTCAAAATATGGCAGCCAGGTTGGTCACCGGTACATCTAGGGGTGACCACATTACACCAGTTTTAAAATCTCTTCACTGGCTGCCAATCAGTTTCCTGGCGAAGTACAAAGTGTTGGTTATTACCTTTAAAGCCCTACATGGTTTGGGTCCAGGTTACCTACGGGATCGCCTTCTCCCATACAATCCGCCCTGCACGCTCAGGTCCTCTGGGAAGAATTTACTACAGTCAACAAGAACTAGACTGACAACTGTTACCCAGAGGACCTTCTCTTCTGCTGCTCCCAGATTGTGGAATGACCTGCCGGGAGAGATTCGCCAACTCACTAGTCTTCAGGAATTTAAAAGATCTATAAAGACTGATCTCTTCCGGCAGGCCTACCCAGATGAATTTTAAAGTGTTTTATTGGTGTTTTATTGGTATTTTAATGATGTATTGGTTTTATGTGCTTTTAATCAGTTTTGTATTTTGTGTTTAATGCTGTTCCCCGCCTCGATCCATTGGGAGAGGCAGGTAATATATATATATATATATATATATATATACATACATTAACACAATGCACGCTAAACAGATAAAATAACTCAGAGAATTCTTCCACACTAAAAGCACCCCATTCATAAAGCCATAGTAACAGCAGATAAAAATTACACCCCACTCAACCTAGCACTACAAAACGAAGACCAAACATGACCACTCACACTCGCAGACCAAAAAGAAAAAATTTGAACAAAAGCACTCCATGAGAAGCACCAGAACATAATATAGAACTCACAAATAAACAAAGAATAATCGTACAAATGGCTCAGGAAGGGCGAGTTATTTCCAGAAACAGAAGGATTCCTAATGGCTATACAGGATCAAGATATAGCCACCAAGAACTACCGAAAATACATAATAAAAGATAACAGTGTAACAACAGACCTATGGAGGAAATACCATCAGTTCCAAGAAACAATAGACTACATGAGGATGTAAAATTCTTGCAGGAATGGACTATACAGACAGATACAATACAGCTGCAAAAATAATTCACCAACAACTGGCCATCAAATTCAACCTTATCAAACAATCTACACCATACTATACATACTCACCCGAAACAATCCTGGAAAATGCAGATCATAAAATATACTGGAACAGAACAATTTATACAGTCAAGACAATACCCTGCAACCGACCAGACATAACGGTCATAGACAAAAAAGAAAAACACACATACCTCATTGACATAGCAATACCAACTTACAAAAATGTTGTTGAAAAGGAAGAAGGAAAGAGAGACAAATATACACCACTTGCCATGGAAGTCAAAGAACTATGTCAACAGGAAGAGGTCACAATTATTCCGTTAGTCACCTCAGTCACTGTCATCACATCAAAAAACTACACAGAAAACCTTCAGAAACTGGGCCTACCAAAATACATCCACACCAACATCCAGAAAGCAGACATACTTAAAACATGCTCAATCGTCAGGAAATTCCTGAATCTGTAAAAGACAGCATGACTTGGCACAGCCCGTCATGTCCGTCTAGAAAAACCGCCACGAGCGAGAAAGAGATGGTAATAATAATAATAGTAATTATCATTTAGTGAGGTGTTTGGTGAGCCATGCCAAGCGAACTGTACCCAGAATGCTTTGCGACATGACGGAGGTCCTCAATAGCGACAGGGAGAATGTTTGAAAAGCTTTGGTTGAAAGCATGTGAGGTTAGCAATGTTCATGGAAGCACTTCTCATGGGTTTGTAGTGTCAGTGAAGGCTGGTGGCTCTGATGATGCACTGAATTGACTCCAGGTTTCAGTCAGAACGCTAAACGAGGTATCCAAGGTGCACATGCTCCTTGGATAGAGTTCTGACTGAAACCCAGAGTGGATTGCACTGAGCGGGGTTGTGAAGTGTCCTCTCTCGTGGAGGCACGGAAGGGTGGCTTCGCACACTGGCCAAAGGGCCAATGAACAAGGAATGATTTGTGTCAACACCCCAAATGTCTGAGCTGAAGGGGATTTTAATGGGTTGATGCTGTTTATTTCTTTTATTGTTGTGTTTTTAAACATTCTTTTGTACTTAAATGTTAAGGTTTTGTTTTTAATCTAGATCATAGAATAGTAGAGTTGGAAGGGGCCTCTAAGGCCATCGAGTCCAACCCCCTGCTCAATGCAGGAATCCACTTTAAAGCATCCCTGACAGGTGGCTGTCCAGCTGCCTCTTGAATGCCTCTAGTGCGGGAGAGCCCACCACCTCCCTAGGTCATGGGTTCTGTTGTTGTACTGCTCTAACGGCCAGGAAGTTTTTCCTGATGTCCAGCTGGAATCTGGCGTCCTATAACTTGAGCCCATTATTCCGTGTCCTGCACTCCGGGATGATCGAGAAGATGTTATTGTTAGCCACCTTGGGTGTTAACGTAGCTTGTTTTAAACTGCCTTTTTAACTTTTTTGGTGTATAAATTTATATTGTTGTCCTTATGGTTTTTAACTGTGCACTGCCCAGAGAGCTTCGGCTGATGGGCAGTATAAAGATGTAATAAATAAATAATAAATTAAGTGGCATGGTTTGGTGGAAAGCAAGGAGATAGATAGATAGATATTTTAAAAAAGATGTGCTTATTATGATTAATAATAGTTGGTGGTTGTGCATTTTTGCCATGAGAGGTTTGAGCTTGTGGCCTAGAGACTGTGGCTTTGACATTTCAGTTTATTCCATGCATATCCTGCCTTTCATCCAAACAGCATACATAGCTGTCCCTCTTGTTTATTTTTATCCTCACAACAACCCTATGAGGTAGGTTAGACTGACAGAAAGCGACCAGCCCAAGATCACCCAATGAGCCTGATGCCTGTGTGGAGATTTGAACTTGGGTTCATTTATGTATTTATTTCATTTCTCTACCGCCAATCGCCAAAACTCTCTGGGCGGTTCACAAAAATTAAAACCGTAAGTACAGCATAAGGTATAACGTTAAGACTCAAAACCGCAATATAAAAGCACATTGCAAAAACACAACCAGAATAAAACCGAGCAGCAATGCAGAGATTTGAAATGCAGATTTAAAACAGCAGAGTTAAAGACTAGGACAGTAAATTGCTAAAATGCCGGCACAATAAAACAGCCTTCACCTGGCACTGGAAAGCGTACAAGGTAGGTGCCAGGTGAACCTCTCTAGGGATTGCCTGGTCACATTGCTTTATAGAACATTTTTGTTGTGCTGGAATCTAAAGAGTTGGCACAGATGCTGTTGGATCCAGCTTACGCAACCAATAATCACCTACTCAAGCAATCTACTCGTGTGAGCAATGAAGGAGAGGACTTTCAGGAAATTGCAGGTCCTCTTCTGTGATTAGAAAAAAAATCCTCATCAAGCAGCAGTCTCTGTTTCTTGCCAAGCATGGGAGGTCTTCTCCCACCCACGACGAGGAAGGGGAGAGTGGGCTTTCTCCCTCCCTAATTGCAACGGGCCAGGATGTCTAATTGCCTTTTTCTCTAATGCTGTAATAGCATTCAGAATTATGCCAACTGATCTTCCATTGTGTTGCGTGAATGCCCTGAAAGAGGGTGCATTGTGCAACTGGCCTGTGATATATTTTTTAGGCTGCATTTATGTGGGAAAATTCGCCCACACCCTTATCCCAAAACATCTCATGTCCTTCTTCTTGGAAATCTGTTGGGACTGCCAGGTATTCGTTGTAAAAACCGCATCGGGTATTCGCTGCAAAAGCCTGGAATTCCATGCAAACATTGAATCGGACTTTCCGTTTTCGGAGTGGTGGTGATCTCACCTCCATCTACGATTCCATTGCCAAAATAATTCACCTCATTGTTCAGCGCTTGCGCCACCCTTCCTTAAATTCCAACACTTTCCATGCCTATATCTTTAAAGCCCTCCTTGGCATTGATTCTCCAGGTATCCTGCTCGGTTGTCATTTATATTACATTTATATCCCTCCTTTCCTCCATAAGGAACCCAAGGCAGCGTACATAATCCTCCTCCTCTCCATTTTATCTTCACAACAACAACAACCCTGTGAGGTAGGTTGGGCTGAGAGTCTGTGACTGGCCTAAAATTACCCAGTGAGCTTCCATGACCGAGTGGGGAATAGAACCCGGGTCTCCCGAGTTCCAGTACAACTCTCTAACCACTGTGCCACACTGGCTCTCATATTCCCATATACCTTTACCTGTGAGCTTCATTTGTCTAGTTCTGCTATGCTTATGCTGCCATCCTATGGACACATACCTGGGAGTAAGACCCAGTGGATGCAATGAGACTTACTTCTGAGTAGACATCCATAGGTACTGATTAGTCACTAACCCTGTTCAGACAATAACACTAAGCCTCAGTGGTTAAGCATTTTGAGCGAAACCTTATGGCTTAGCATGAACCATTCCTAACCATGGTGGCTACATAACCACGGTTTAAACACGCTCTCTAACCATTTGCTACAAAAGGGTTAGCAACCTAACCATGGCTTAGAGTGCTGTCTGAACAAGGTCACTGTGAGCCTTCTGGAGATTGCCTGCTTTCTTAGATGACTCTGCCTTCTCCCCTGGGCTGCCCGTTTTGTGCCTGGAACCCTATGGAGGTGTTACCCCTCTCCCCCTTCAAGCCTCAGCTCACAGCCTTCCCCTTCTGTAAAGCCTTTGTCCCCCTCTAATTGTAGTTATTTACTTAAAATATAACATCCCTGACTTCTCATGAAGCAACAAATTACTACGGCAGATGAAACAGCAATCGCAGTAATCAAAAGCTAGCGGGATTTAAAACGCCAGGTGAACTTCCTTGTGGAGGGCATTCCATTGCTGGGGTGCCACAGGCGCATCCCAAGTGGAAGAGATGTGTTTGGTCTTTGAATGCTGATGGCGACATCACATACAATGCGCTCAATTCCTGTGCGTGCACGCATGTTGAACTATTGTGTCAGCTGTTCCAGAGGAGGATTTGTCAGCAGAACCAGGAGACGCTGGAGGATGCTCCTGGAATTGGCTCCAGAAAAGCCACGCGGATAACTTGCGTTGGCGCAAAGGTTCCAGACGCACGCCCCATGGATGATTCGGTCCGGGGGTCTGAGCTGAGAAATTTACCCCAAAGGGAGAAAGACCAGGGGTGGGGATGAAGGCAGGGGAGCTGGAGATAAAAGAGGAACAGGTCAGCTGTCAAGAAGAAATATCTGGAGCAAAACTAGTCAGGCCAGAGTCTAACTCAGCCTTCCCCAACCTGGTGCCCTCCAGACATTTTGGACAACAACTCCCAACATTCCTGATCATTGGCCATCCTGGATGGGGATTGTGGGAGTTACAGTCCAACACATCTGGAGGGCACCAGGTTGGAGTGGGCCGTTGTTAGTCTCTATAACGAGGCCACATGCAGAGGAACCGATGGGCTGCCATGGGCTGGGGAGTGGGGAGCCATGGGGAAATAGGGAACACAATACTGTTCCTTTTCCTTCCAGCCGGCACCCTCAAGTGGCCCACGACATGAGTCACCACACCTCACACTAGTTGGTTGCTGGTTTGATTTCCTGACATCCAGGTGCAGCCCATTCGCGAGCAACTCTCTCTGTGCTGAGAGTCAACAGAGGCCAGTGTTTTCCTGGGGCCAACAGAGGCTCAAGTGACCATAGTCTTAGGATCTTTTCCCCCACAGAGCTCTGCATCATCTGCACAGTTCCAAACACATGGATTCCTGAAACTCATGCAGCTTGCCGGAATAACTGAGCTGTCTTTCTCCCTCAGGTAAATCGCACCTGGCCATTGTTCAGAAGGTGAACAACGAAGGTGAGGGTGACCCCTTCTACGAGGTGCTGGGCCTGGTAACGCTGGAGGATGTCATTGAGGAGATCATCAAGTCAGAAATCCTGGACGAGTCGGATATGTACAGTTAGGTTCATTCCAAATCTCAGCTATTTGGGAATGGGGTTGGGTGGGAGATTTGGGAATACCTCGGAATTGCATTCTCTGGGTCCTCTTCTGCACACCGTCTGATAGGACTGAGGGTCTCTGGGTGATCAAGTTTTATTCACGGGCTATCCCAGCTGCTTGCATTGCACACACACATCCCTAGATGAAAATCCTTTTATGCAAAAAAAAAAAAAAAAAGCAACCAAAATGATCAAGGGGTTGAAGCCCCTCCCCCTGTGGCCTTTTTAGCCTAGAAAAGTGGCAAATGAGGAGTGGAGCAGGGATTATGAAAGAGAAGTGCAAAACTACGCATGGTTCAGAGAAAGTGGATGAGGAGCTTTTCTCCCTTTCTTATAATACTTGAACCCGGAATCATCCAGTGAAGTCGGATAGTGGGAGATTCAGAACAGATAAAAGGAAGTACTTCCTCGCAGAATGCCTAGCTAAACTGAAGAATTCACTGCTACAAGATTTAGCGATGTCCACCAACTTGGGTGTCTTTAAAAGGGGCTGTGTGGTCTTCCAAGTCCAATGCTTTGCTTTTCCCTGTAACAGGCAATGGCAGCCATTCAGTTCTATAGGAGAAATGAAGAGGTGCATTCAGGGACACCATTGGGGTGTCTCCCAAGACTGCTCTAAAGTTTGAGATGAGGGGCAAGATCTGCCCCTTCCCAAGTGTCTTCATTTCACAACTGTTTGCTTTGTCTCGTAGAACTTAATGGGAGCCTTTGAGAGCCATGCCAATTTGAACCCTAGGACTGAGCTATTGAGAAGAATCAAAGATGGGTGGGTCTGGAAGCAGAATAGCAGCTTGAAAGTGGGGAAGCAAAGCTGCGTAGGGAATGGTATCCCCACCTCCTGATCGTGGGCATGAGCTGGTTTTGGAGCCATTAGTAGTAGGGCCGTGCACAGATATCTGGATCTGTTAGATCCGGATTGGGTTGATTCAGATCAGCATGATCCAGACCTGGCCCGCTTCGATCCGGATCCGGGGCCTGATCTGGATCTGGGGCCCGATCGAGATCCTCCTTTTCCCCATAGGCTTGCAAGTCTATGGGGAAAAGGATTCACCGCCCTCCCCCCACTCTCCCTGCTTACCTGCTGCCGTCCGCTGCCGTCCGCTGTACTGAGAAGCAGGCCTCGGCCCAATTCTCAGTACAGTGGACGGAGGTGGCGGGCGGCGGCGGCAACGAGGAGGCAGCAGGTAAGCAGGGAGAGGGGAGGGAGGGTGGTGAGTCACTGTCAGCCTGGCGTCCCTGGGTGCCAGCTGCACAGCCTGCACCCAGGGACATGGAAGGACAATGTGCCCTAGATCTCCGGATCGGAATCTGTTCACAACCCTAATTAGTAGTCCGTGGCGCCATTTCCTCCCAAGCTTTACTCTGCAATCTTGCAGGTTGGGAGCATGTCCGTTACAGAAAGCTGAGAACTTGCAGGAAAGCTGGTTGCATGCCCTTGTGGTGGACCCATGGAATACAGACGGCCCATTTGTAATAATACATTACATGGCGAGCCCAATCTCTGTGGGGCACCTTTCATTTTAACCCATCCCGTCCCCTTCCCTCTGTGTAGCTGACAACCGCTCCAGGAAGCGAGTGAATAACCAGAAGAACAAACGAGACTTCTCTGCCTTCAAAGATAATGACACGGAGTCCAAGGTGAAGATTTCTCCCCAGCTGCTCCTGGCTGCTCACCGCTTTCTCTCCACAGGTAAGTGGAGACGTGCTCCCCGCTCCTAGAAATCTGGCGATAGACAGACACCCGGGAACACTTACAGCCTCTGCTGGCAAGGGCTCTCTGCTTGCTCAGCGCTCTAGGGTTGCCTTCTGCCAGGGATGGACATGGTTCACCAGGACGCTTTCAACCTGGTGCCGTGCTGTGACAACATCCCTGTCTATGCTGCAGTTGTATTTTGGTGTCTGTATGCCACTGTGAGGACACCACCTCCCGACGGTGTAGGAGGCTCTCCACTGCTACTAAATATCCAATTATTCCTTAATGATTACCGATTAGTTCTACCCTAATGTTTAGTTATTAATTATATCCTCATCATTAGTTTATTGGTAATTACATAACTGCTCAGGGAGCATCACTGCCACCTTTTCCTGCTTGCTACATTTCCCCGCCTGGGCTGGGTGCACTCTTGCTCTTTGTCAATCTGGCCACCGCAAGCAGGATCGAGGAGAAGGTGTGGTGGGAGAGGTTGGTAGGAAGGAATCTCTAAAATGACGTCACGAGATCCGCTGAATGTTAAAAATGGGGCTCTCTTCGCATGCAAACAGAGAGGGTTTAAAAATAAGCATTAACGTCATCTATTTTGTTTTACTTTATTCCATTTATATACTGCCCCATAGCCAAAGCTCTCTGGCGGTTTACAAAAATTAAAAACATTGAACAAGTAAAACACCGATATACAAAATTTAAAAGCATAAAGCATAAAAACAAGTTAAAATTACAATATCCTTCTGGGTCAAAGCACAACAACAACACAAAAACACAAAAACCCTCATCATATGCTGTTAAATGCCTGGGAGAAGAGGAAAGTCTTGACCTGGTGCCGAAAAGATAACAATGTTGGCGCCAGGCGAGCCTCGTCGGGGAGATCATTCCATAATTGGGGGGCCACCACTGAAAAGGCCCTTTCCCTTGTTGCCACCCTCCGTGCCTCCCTTGGAGTAGGCAACCGGAGGAGGACCTTCGATGTAGATCGTAGTGTATGGGTAGGTTCATGTCGAGAGAGGCGTTCCATCAGGTATTGTGGTCCCAGGCCGTGTAAGGCTTTATAGGTTAAAACCAGCACCTTGAATTGGGCTCGGAAACGTATAGGCAGCCAATGCAAGCAGGCCAAGTAGGTCTACTCAAGAGTAGGTTTACTCAAGAGAAACAAAAGAAGCAAACTAGCTACAATTCCTAGCTACGCTAATTCTAACCCTGGGGTCATTCAGAGCAGGGGTGGGCAGAAAGTAGATCTCCAGGTATTTTGGGCTTCAACTCCCAGCGTGCCTGACCATTGGCCATGCTGGCAGGGGCTTCTGGGAGTTGAAGCCCTTCTCTCCGTCTCACCACCATCATAGGCACGCCTGGTGGGAACGCGGGAGAGGGCCTTCTCGGTGGCTGCTCCAGTGCTCTGGCACCCCCTTCCCAGGGAAGCTAGACTGGCTCCCTCCTTGGTGTGTTTCCAGAGGTGCACAAAAAACTTTCTTATTCCGGCAGGCCTAGGCTGACCATATGAAAAGGAGGACAGGGCTCATGTAACTTTAACAGTTGCAGAGAAAAGGGAATTTCAGCAGGTGTCATTTGTATGCAGTTAGTTCCTGGTGAAATCACCTCTTCATCAAAGCAATTAAAGATGCATGCACTATACTAGAGTGACCAGATACAAAAGAGGGCACAGCCCCTGCAGCTTTAACTGTTGTAACGAAGAGGGAATTTCACCAGGTACGAATTGCATACAAATGACGCCAGCTGAAATTCCCTCTTCTCTACAACTCTTAAAATTACATGAGCCCTGTCCTCCTTTTCATATGGTCAGCCTAGGCAGGCCTTTGGAGAATAATGTGGACCCCCATTTATGTTTTAAAACTTTTAATTTTAATATGTATTTTACATGTTGAAATGTTTTAATATCAAAACTTATTTAATTATATTTTTAACTTTTGTATATCTCTTATTTATAGCTTTTAAATGTATATTTTTCAATTTTGTAAAGCCGCCCTGAGGCCCAGCATTGGGCAAAAGGTGGGATATAAATAAAGATGAATAATAATAATAATAATAATAATTCCAAAACATTTAGGCTCTGTCTTCTGCCTACCCCTGATTTAAAGCAGTCTTTCCCATTCTGGTGCCTTCCCAGATGTATTGGACTACAATTCCCAGCATTCCCTAGCCAAATCCTAGCACACACACACACACACACCCCATGGCTGGCTGGGGGATACTGGGAGTTGCAGTGGAACACCAGCATCAATTCTGGTCTGTTTTGCATTGGCTACCTGTATGTTTTCAAGCCCAATTCAAGACACTGATTTTAACCTACAAAGCCTTACACAGCTCAGAACCGCAATACCTGATGGAACACCTCTCCTGCCGTAAACTTACCCAGACACTATGGTCAGCATCTGAGGCCTTCCTCCGATTGCCTACAAGAAAGGTTCAGAGTGTGTCAACAAGGGAGAGGGCCTTTTCAGTGGTAACCCCCCCCCCCCGATTATGAACGCTCTCCCCACTGGGGCCTGCCTGGCACCAACACTGTCATCTTTTCAGTTAAGACTATCCTCTAATTCGGGCATTTGATGACATAGGACCGTGCGTTTATGTCAACTGTTTCTATCAGGTCTGGTATCTTTTCGTTAATGTTTTCATTGTTCAAGTTGTTTTAAATTTTGTACGTTAAAGATGTTATATTATGTTTTTATTGTCTTGTACTGTGATGAGTAATTTGTGTGTGTGTGTGTGAACTTCCCAGAGATCTTTGACTATCGGGTGGTACAGAAATGATAGTAATAATAATAATAATAATAATAATAATAATAATAATAATAATAAATCTTTCTTGTGGCACATGTGACCGTAAAAGGAATCTGGGTGAGGCACCAGAACTGAGTCAAACACGGAAGCCCTTCATTTGACAAAACTTACGACTTTGGCCCCCTCTACAAGAATTTGGCTTGACGCCCGGTTGCCCGATTATGCGCATCTTCTCACCATCGCTTTTATGCCTAATTCCTATAAACGGCAGGCGGTGAAGCGCATTACTGGCAGCATGAAACGCGCTTTAAAGTGGTTGAAATGCGGAGAACCACTTGTTTACATGGGCATAAGGCACTTTAACTCCCACAGAAAATTAAAACTCGCTATTTAACGCGCATTTAATAATGCGCATAATCGGACAGAAAAAGCGCCTCAACTCCCGATTTGCGCTCCGTTCATGTGGAGGTAAAATCGGTAATGCGCTTTGAAAGAGCTTTAAATCACTCTTGTAGAGGCACCCTCTGTTTTTGGAAACTTAATTTGCACTCTGTGAGTTCCTGAGTTGTCTCAACTCCAAAATAGCTGCCCAGCCGTTCCTGCAGGGCCCTGCGCAATGCCTGGGTAAACTTAATGCCGCTCCTGGGCAGGGTCTATACTACTGCTTTCAAAACAGTTTATAACAGTTGTGACAACTGTTGGGGCCCTGGACACACCCCAGAGGCAGTTTTCAAAACATCTTCAAAGTGTCGTATCCTGCTTGGTGTAGATCTGGCCCTGAAATGAAACGGGTAGCAGGCTGCCCATTCCCTGCTCCTTACAGGCATTCTGTCGTCCTTTCCTTTCCCTTAACCGCTCCCAACTGCTCTTTTCTCCTCCTTCCATTAGCATGACAACCCATGCCACCCACCCACACAGAGTTTATTTATTTATTTATTTATTGCATTTCTGCACCGCCCAACAGCCGAAGCTCTCTGGGCAGTTTACAAGAATTAAAACCGCGAGAAGGATTCAAAATATAAAACACCGACAGTAGCAAAACGTCGCGTGAAAGTCCAATATCAAAGCGCAAGCAGGATAAAACCAAGCCGCCATGCAGAAATTAATACACAGATTTAAAGTACCGTTTTAAAACAGCAAAGTTAGCAATTTAAGCTGACGAACTGTGAAAAGACTGGGAGACTAAAAAGGTCTTCCCCTGGCATCAAAAAGAGGACATTGTCGGTACCAGGTAAACCTGTGGAACAACTGAATGCCCTGTTCAGGTGTTCATCCAGAACCAAATGTGCAGCGGGCCAGAGAATGTACACCAATCTGTCTCCAACATCCCCTCGCCTGCCAGCTATTCCCCCTCTACTAGGGTGACCATATGGAAAGGAGGACAGGGCTCCTGTTTCTTTAACAGTTGTATCTGGTCAAGAGGGCAGGGCTCCTGCAGCTTTCACTGTTGTGAGGAGGAGGAAGCTTCACCAGGGGCTGCATGCATACAAATGTCACCTGCTGAAATTCCCTTTTCTATACAGCTGTTAAAGATACAGGAGCCCTGCCCTCCTTTCCATAGGGTCACCCTACCCTCTACTCTTCGACCTTTGTGCATCCAGCACAGTGAAGGGAGATCCATCCAGATTGGCCCATTCAGCAGCCTCGCCCTCAGTCGGGAACCCCGATTCTAAGAACCTGCGTTCGGACCCTCGCACTACACTCGCCAAGATTGGGAGGGGAGGGGGAGGGAACATTGACGGCAGCCCCCCTACACATTCCTTTAACTCGAACGCACCCCTAATATTCACGCTGGATGCCTGGCTAGGGCTTGACTTCATGTCATTTGCAGGTCACACCCACCTGCGCCTCTGCAGGTGCAAGCGCAGCCCCCTTTTCCCCTTTTCCACCCAAAAACTTGTTGCCTCGCATGCAATTCCGTCCACTGTCTTGTCCTGCCACCCCACAATCCGGCCACATCAGATTTCTGAGGCGAATACGGAATCCATAGAGAAAGGTCATTCTCACTGTCTCATTCAGAAATTACAGGGGATTTGCTCACTCAGTAAGACAGCCCTCCATTATCCTGTCTGCTGCGGCTTTAGGCTTGAATGGAAGTTGCTCTTCAGTTGGTTTGTTCTCTCCCCCCATGGATCTGCTTCTCACAGCGAAGCCAAGGAACAGCCCTGAAGGGATTACCCGATTCCTAGGGAGGGTGATTGTCTAGGGTGACCCTATGGAAAGGAGGACAGGGCTCCTGTATCTTTTAACAGTTGTATAGAAAAGGGGATTTCAGCAGGGGTCATTTGTATGCAGTGAAATCCCCTCTTCATTGCCACAGTTAAAGCTGCAGGAGCCCTGCCCTCTTTTGTATCTGGCAGGACTCTGGAAAGGAGGGCAGGGCTCCTGCAGCTTTAACCGTGGTGATGAAGAGAGGATTCTGCCAGGTGCTGCATGCCTACAAGTGACCCCTGCTGGAATGCCCTTTTCTATTCAACTGTTAAAAATACAGGAGCCCTGTCCTCCTTTCCATAGGGTCACGCTATGATTGCCTGAGGTTGGGCTCCAGCTAGGAGAGGGCACTGAATGTTTGGCCCGGGGGTTGCAAGGCGGAACATGGCTGCTCAAAGTGGAAGAGTTCCCCTTTGCCTTCTCCAACTCCTTCCTACCGAAGCTGAAACTGCAAGGCCCGCTTAGAAGGAAAATGCTAATTGCCGGAGGAGCCCTGGTTCTTGAGAGAGTGGGGGAATATATAGATCATGATTGGAAAATTCCGATACAGGGCATGCAGCTGCGCTACTCCAAACCCTGGTCAGCCGTTAGTTTTCCCAAAGGACCATTCCAAGCCATATTTTATTTTTTATTATTATTATTTTATTACATTTATATCCCACCTTTTTTTTCCTCCAAGGAACCCAAAGCAACGTACATAATCCTTCTTCTCTCCCTTTTATCCTCACCACAACAACCCTCTGAGGTAGGTTGGGCTGAGAGTCTGTGACTGGCCCGAAGTTACCCAGTGGGTTTCCATGGCCGAGTGGGGATTAGAACCCGGATCTCCCGACTCCTAGTCTAACACTCTAGCCTCTACACCACAGTGGCTCTCTCTGGTTTATGTGAGGGATTTGGGGCCAACACTAGGCTGACCATATGAAAAAGAGGACAGGGCTCATGTAATTTTAAGAGTTGTAGAGAAGAGGGAATTTCAGCTGGCGTCATTTGTATGCAATTCGTACCTGGTGAAATTCCCTCTTCGTTACAACAGTAAAAGCTGCAGGGGCCCTGCCCTCTTTTGTATCTGGTCACTCTAGTATAGTGCATGCAACTTTAAATGCTTTGATGAAGAGGTGATTTCACCAGGAACTAATTGCATACAAATGACACCAGCTGAAATTCCCTTTTCTCTGCAACTGTTAAAGTTACATGAGCCCTGTCCTCCTTTTCATATGGTCAGCCTAGCCAACATGCGTAGCAAGTTCTCTTGCTACAACCGCCACTTCGTCGGCATCTCTTTCGCCTTGATCTTGGCAATTTGGGAGGCCGTTGGAGGCACCTCGCCGAGGGTGGAATTTGGACTGGTGCCATCCAGTTGCCAACCCAGAACATCCTTCTTGGTTCTGAGGTTGTGTTTGAGCAGCTTGTGGAAAGCAGAAGGAAAGAAACAGCTACCGAGGGACAGGAGGGAGCAGCATCTGATATTTTAAACCACTGAGTAAGAGAGGATATCAGAGTGATCTGTAGCCTAAATTTCCAGCTTCAGGAAATATTTCTCCACTCTCTCCCTCTTGGGGCAGGATTGAGAACTGCTCATAGAAACCGATGGAGAAGTCCAGGATTTGATTGTAGCTACGGATGGGCAGCAAATGTTTTCTCACTCACTGCCACATACACGCTCACCAAAGAAGTACCAGCAAAGAGAGACGTTTCTGCTCTTCCAAATCCGAGTCTTATTTGGAGAGGGGGAAGTATCCATCATCATCATCATCATCTATGCAGCGGCCAGATTGATAACAGGGTCCAGAAAGTTCGAGCATATAAGACCGACTCTGGCCCGCTTGCATTGGCTGCCTGTATCTGAGCCCAATTCAAGATGCTGGTTTTAACCTATAAAGCCTTACACGGCTTGGGACCACAATACCTGACGGAACGCCTCTCCCAACATGAACCTACCCTAACACTACGTTCAACATCTAAGATCCTGCTCGGAGGTCGGCAACAAGGGAGAGGGCTTTCTCTGTGGTGGCCCCCAATTGTGGAACAATCTCCCTGACGAAGCCCACATGGCGCCAAAGTTGTTATATTTTCGGCGCCAGGTCAAGGCTTTCCTCTTCTCTCAGGCATTTATCAATATCTAATGAGCCTGGGTCTTTTATGATTTTTAGGCTTATAGCTTTTTAAGTTATTATCGTGGTTTTAAATGTATGTGTATATTGTATGTTTTTTTGCAGTTTTAATGTTTTTATATTGTTTTTAAATGTTTAAATCTTATGTAAACTGCCCAGAGAGCTTCGGCTATGGGGCGGTAACAAATGCAAATCATCCATCATCTATTCAATTTATATCCCATCTATATACAGAAAACCCTAGGTGGCATACCGAGTTAAAACCATTTAGACAAGATAAAAATAAAATACTATAGCTAGCATAAAAATGTTAAAAACAATTTAAAGAGATAAAGCAATCAATAAAACCATACAGCATAAAAACAATATGTAACGCTCAGCAATAAGATTCTAAAAAGGGACGGCCTGCTGGAATAATAGTCTTTAATGCCTGCTTAAAGTCATTCAAAGAAGTCCGCAAGTGCATTTCAACCAGCAGGTCATTCCACAACTGAGGGGCAGCAAACGAAAGGTCCTGTGGCGTGTGACATCAGGCAGTCACAGCAGATGACCCTCTAAGGACCTTAAATGGCGGGATGGAACATAGGGGAGGAGGCGCTCCCTAGTGTATCTTGGGGCTAGACCATGTAGGGCTTTAAAGGCAAGAACCAGCACTTTATATTTTGCCCAGAAAGGAATCGGCAGCCAGTGTAAAGATTTCAAAACCGGTGTTATGTGGTCTCCACGGGATGTCCTGGAGAGTTTTAGTTATGTCGGTTTAGTTGTCAAATGTGTAAAAGTCCAATGCGTTTCCGTACAAATCAATGGGGTGGGAGGCTTCTGCCACGATTGAGTACTGGATTTGGTCTGTGAGGAAGTAGGGAGGGGCAGTGTGAATGGACTGAGCTTTGGCTCAGCCTGAGAGAGACATGATAGCACTCTTCAAATACTTGAAAGGTTGTCCCACAGAGGAGGGCCAGGATCTATTCTCGATCAACCCAGAATGCAGGACGCGGAAGAATGGGCTCAAGTTAGAGGGAGCCAGATTCCGGTTGGACATCAGGAAAAACTTCCTGACTGTTAGAGCAGTATGACAATGGAACCCATGACCTAGGGAGGTCGTGCGCTCTCCCACACTAGAGGCCTTCAAGAGGCAGCTGGACAACCATCTGTCAGGAATGCTTTAAAGTAGATTCCTGCATTGAGCAGGGGGTTGGACTCGATGGCCTTATAAGCCCCTTCCAACTCTACTACTCTATGTATGAGGAGTATCTTGTGTGGGAACGTTGGGCTAGAAACCCACATCAACTTCAGCGTCCCCACTCTGATCTGCAGTATTAACAGTGGATTATATTGCAGGGTTGTTGCATATACCTCCTCAACCTGCAACTTGGAGCTAATATCACCTGACTACATTGCAGGGTTGTTGTAAATCACCCACTCAACATCAGCCCCTGCATCCCACTCAGCCCTCACTGCAATATGGAGCTAATAGACCCCATTTGCACTGGAGATTGCATGGACAGGACTATTTTGTAACAAGGTGTTTTTATTTAATTCATACACAATGAGGGTTGAGTAAAAAGCACATGGCCTCCTCCCTTTGCCGCCATCTTTTGTTTCTGGGTGGACACAGTGTCAATTACATCTATGGCAAAATTTCTTAATTGGTTTCTGTGGGCAGTTCTCTCTTTCACCCCGGGGAAAGATTTAGAAATGGTTTCTCCAATGTGAAGCTGGTAAGTCCCTGTCAAGGTGATGCATCAGTCACGCCTTTCTGCTTATCTCTCTGTTCTAAGCCATGGATCTTCAACCGGTCTAGTGGGTTGGGACCCATTTCTGGGTCACAAACTGACCTAAGGTGGGTTGCAGCAGCAGCACTACCATCAATCAATCAATCAATCAATCAATCAAGTTTTTATTGTTTGTAGCCAATGGCCATCACAATACAAACACAAAGCACACAAGTGTAAAACAGAAAAACATTTGGTACAATAAAAGAGGAGTAAGGATTTAAAACATTCTTTCTATTTAACCCCCTTAGGATTTGACAGTGGTATTGTTTAGAAAGGCCGCTCTTGTCTTTCTTGCAGACGGCGCAAATAAAGCTATCCTGTAGCTGATGAATTTGTCCACATCAGCCAACAGCCATCTGATTTTAGAATCGTCTGATTGGCCTTCTAAGGTGGTCTGGAAAGGGAGAAAAAAAAAACCCTGGGCGAATTCTCTAATGTACAGTATACGATATAATATACGAGATCGTCAATATGTCCTGATTTGCATATGCAAAAGCGCTCTTTTACAGGTCTATTAGAAAATCTTCCAGCCATATACTCAGTGGGCATCATTTGAAATCTGAGCTGGGTAAAAGCAGGCCTAACAGGGGAAAAAGGGTTAATTCTCGCAAATCAGTAGCCCTGTTATGGTCTGTTTTGATTTTGGTATACCAAGTAGCAAATTTACAGTTTTTTTAGGTATTCAAAATCTCTTTTGGAATCTTCACCAAACACAATATCTCGGATCTTACGATCGGATATATCCTGCATAAGAGGTAAAAAAGTGGATTCCAGAATGTGTGTTTGAGCTAAAAGTGGATCCTGGATCTGAAAAGGTTGGAGAATACTGCCCAGACGAGGAGGAGAGGGGAAGCACATGAGTACCGTGCTTCCATTCTGCCCATGTGCTTAGAATGCCTGGAGCTGCTCCAAGACGTTGGTTCCCCTAATATTTTTCCCATTTTGGCTCTGACTTCCTTGTCCCCAACCACTCCTTTTTTCAGAGGTGACACAGTTCGTCCCATCCCTTATTTCGGAGAAGATTCTGCTCCGCCTGCTCAAACACCGCGAGGTCATCCACGAGATGAAGTTCGACGAAGAGAACAAGAAATCGCCCCAGCACTTCCTCTTCAACAGGAACAAGCCGTCGGACTACTTCATCCTCATCCTTCAGGTAAGCGCCATCCGCTCCCCGCCCCTTCGGCAAAGGAAAACGGCTGAGCTTGTAAGGAGGGAGAGCGATTTCCCCAACAACAACTGCTTGACTCCATTTTGCACAAAGGCTTCAACCTGGGGGGGAGGAGGAGAAGGAAGGGAATTTGGGTTCTTATCCAGCCTCATTGGCCCTGTTCAGACTAGGGTGACCCTATGGAAAGGCAGACAGGGCTCCTGTATCTTTAACAGTTGCATAGAAAAAGAGATTTTAGCAGGTGTCATTTGCATGCATGCAGCACCTGGTGAAATCCCCTCCTCATCACAGCAGTTAAAGCTGCAGAAGCCCTGACCTATTGATCAGTTACCAAAAGAGGTCAAGGCTCCTGCAGCTTTAACTGTTGTGATAAGGAGGGGATTTCACCAGGTTCTGCATATATACAAATGACACCTGCTGAAATTTCCTTTTCTATGCAAACTGTGAAAGATACCGGAGCCCTGTCCTCCTTCCCATAGGGTCACCCTAGTTCAGTCGACACACTAAACCACGGTGGTTAGGCTTTTTGAGCTAAGCATTATGGCTTAGAGCGTCGTGTGAATCATTCCTAACCAAGGTAGCTACAGAACCACGCTTTAAACATGCTCGCTACCATTTGCTGCAAAAAAGTTAGCGGCCTAATCATGGCTTAGTGTGTTGTCTGAAGAGGCCCCGTGTTAGGCTTCATCAGGAAGGTTTGTGCTTTCTTAGTCATACCTCTTTGACTGGGAAACGGACAAAGCCTCAGATTAAACATAAGTTTGATATACAGAAGAATCATAAAGAAAACTGCTAAACAGCCCATGGATTCCATGTATGTCTTGGATTGTAAAGAAATAGTGAAAAAAATATGAATAGAGCTTAAGAGTGCTATCCTCTGTCAAAATAATTCAATTTAAATTCAATGTATTTCTTTCCTTTTCTCTCCCTTTTTCTTAATCTTTATTCTCTCTCTCTCTTTGTTGATTTTGTTTTGGAAAACTAATAAAATCTTTTTTAAAAAGGAAGTGGGCAGAGCAGTGCCCTTTCCTGCAGAGTTGTTGGGAGGTGAATGAGTTCAAGGGTGTAAAATACTCTGTAAGAGTTGGGTAAGTTCTAATTCTAGACTATGACCCTGTTCAGCCAAGACGCTCTAAGCTACGGTGGTTAAGCATTTTGAGCTAAACATTATGGCTTAGCATGTTGTGTGAACCATTCCTAACCACGGTGGCTACATAATCATAGTTTAAAGATGCTCAATAACCATTGGCTGCAAAGGTGTTAGCGGCCTAACCATGGCTCAAGCGTGTTGTCTGAACAGGTCCTACCTGCCTCACACACTCATATCCACACCCACATACGTATGCTTGCCTGCCCTCTCATCACTGTGGGATCCCTGATAAACTTCCAAGGGGCAGAGTTTGAAAACCACTCCCCTCGTAGATCCTGCATGCAAATGCCGCTGACTCCAGCGGTGCCATAGGGCTGCCCAGGGTGTGGAAGTTTCATGTTGTTGTCTCTCTCTTACAGGGTAAAGTGGAAGTGGAGGCTGGCAAGGAAAACATGAAGTTTGAGACTGGGCCTTTCTCCTATTACGGGGTGATGGCCTTGAGTCCAATCGTCACAACGAGTAAGCACCCACCATCTTCACCTGGCCGTGGAGGGGCCCCTATGAGAGGTGGCAGTGTGTGACACCCTTCGGGGAGAAGCTCCCGCCCCATTGTCTATGAGCTGCCACTCCAGAGTCCAAGACAGAACCTTGCAAGAGTCCGCTTGGCAAGGATGATCAGCTGGCAACCCTCAGGCCAAATCTACCCCAAAGCAATTTTAGTAGGCCTCCCTGGTGGCCCTAGGCCCGACCCACAGTGTGATAGTTGCCAGGGGAAACAGAGAAGCCACATGCAGTAGTTATTGTTGTTGTTGTAATTATTATTATTATTATTATTATTATTATTATTACTTATTGCATTTATGTACCGTCCCATAGCCAAAGCTCTCTGGGCGGTTTACAAAAATTAAAAATATTGAGCATTAAAAACCGATAAACAAAATTTAAAAAGCATAAAAACAAGTTATAAATACAATATCCATTTAAAACAACTATTCTGGGTTAAACAACAACAACAAACACTCAGCATATGCTGTTAAATGCCTGGGAGAAGAGAAAAGTCTTGACCTGGTGCTGAAAAGATAACAATGTTGTCTCCAGGCAAGCCTCATCAGGGAGATAATTCCATAATTGGGGGGCCACCACTGAAAAGGCCCTCTCCCTTGTTGCCATCCTCCGAGCTTCCCTCGGAGTAGGCACCCAGAAGAGGACCTTCGATGTGGATCGTAGTGTACGGGTAGGTTTGCGTCGGGAGAGGTGTTCCGTCAGGTATTGTGGTCCCAAGCCATGTAAGTTTCAGCTGCTTGTAAGGTTTGCATCAGGAATGGCGCTCCAGATGTTTTGGCTTGCAACTCCCATGATCCCTCACCATCGGCTAGTTTGCCTAGGGGCAATGGGGGTTGTAGACCACAAGTTGCCCATGCCTGGGCTGAATTGCTTTAGGCCCTGAGAAGGCATGTATATTAGGGGTTTGTGCCTAAGAGTTCACGGAAAAGGTGAGTTTTGAGAAGGACTATGAAGGAAGTCAAAAAGGTGGTGTTGCACAGGTACTCCAGGAGACCGTTCCAAGCATGTGGGACAGCAAGGGAGGGTGGAATTGAAGGAGCCAAGGTCAGAGGCAGGGGTGTATTGGGATACAAGAGTGGAGGCAGAAGATGGGCAAGGGAATGGAGGGGGGGGGGGTGCCTGAAGTTAAGGATATGAAGCTTGTGCTAGATCCGAGAGCAGACAGGAAGCCAGTGGGCTAATTGAAGGAGAGACCTCACATGATTTTGCCTGAGGAGTTTGGATAGAGGAGATGGAACCAAGGTGAGACAATGTAAGGCCAAAGGAGAGAAGGTTGCAGTAGTCTAGATGAGAGCTTGACTAGTCACGGACCAGTATTTGCCAAGGAGACAAAGAAGATGGGGCGTATTTTGCAACGTTGGAAATGGAGATACAGTGTGACTTGGCTACAAACCACAGCTACAGATTGACCCCTATCGTCAATGTGTTTGCCCCACTCTCCCAACACACTACGCAGCCCTCCCTTGGGGATCAAGAGAGAGAGGAACCAGAGTTAAAGACAAGGCTACATACCTGTTCCACAGGATGGATGATAATGTTGTCAATGGATAAAGAGGATAGGAGGGTTTGGGAGGAAAGATGGGGAGTTCTGACTTGGATGCAGTTGAAGATGCAGGATTTGAGGAGGGGGACAGTTCGGGGGTGTGAAGAGAGATGGGTGTCACCTGTGTACAGGTAACACTGAAAGCCATGAGATTTGATGGGCTCACCCAGGAACAGAGAGGAGAGCGCAGTGCCAGGAACGGATCCCCGTGGGAACACGACAGCGAGAGGGAAAGGAAAGGAAAAGCTTTCACCTGTGGAAATACTGAAATAAAGTTGGGGCAGGTAGGAGGAGAGCCTGCTGAAGACAAAATCACAGAAGCATAATAGGACAGTGTGATCAATGGTAGCCAAGGAAGGAGAAAGGTCAAAGGGGATGAAGGCTGAATATTGTCCTTTAGATTGGGCAGTGAGAAGGTTGTCAGTGATGGCAGGCGATGGGTGGATGAACTCAGCCAACTTTTGTTCTCCTCCAGAGACATTCAGCTGCACGAGAACTTGAGTGAAGTTGTCAAATGGAGGTAGGGAGCCAAGGCTGGGGGTGGGAGGGGTGCATAATGTGCTGGGCGCATGGGACAGATGCGTTAAGAGGTGACGCTGTGGATGAACCGAAGGTGGTAACTGCAGAGTCAACAGAACAGACAGAAGCAACAGCGGAGAAGAGAGAAGAGAATGCTTCGGAGGAGACCACTGGGTCAATGGAGACTGGAGCGCATGGAAGGAACAGGGGAACGGACGTGGAGGGGGTGGACTATGTGCAGGGACAAAGAAGATACGGTGACGAGCAGACAGAACAGTTCGTGGTGAAAGCAAGACCAGCGTGTGGGGAAGTCAGTCTAGAGGCGCAGGCTGAAGGAAGAGGCAAAGGCCAGGAGGAGTCAGGAAGCGGCTGGGTCAGAGGGAGTGTCAACATGGAATGTTGACATCACCAAGGAGCAGAACAGGGACATCATTGGAGAGAAAGAAGGTTAGCCAGGCATCGAGATCTGAGACGAAGGCCAAGAGGGAGCCAGGAGGACGTAAGGAGAGCCTTGCTGGATCAGACCAAGGGTCCATCTAGTCCAGCATTCAGTTCACACAGTGGCCAATCAGCCGTGGACCAGGACCATCTAGGATAGCAGCACGGAGATGCAAAGATGAGTTGAGCCTCACAGAATGGACTTCAGAGCTCAAAAGGCCATGGAAGGGGAAGGCGGGAAATGGCTGGAATTGGAAGGGTTTGGCGAAAAGGAGGCCACCACCATGAGGAATGCGGGAGAAGCAGAGACCTCCCATGGTGAGGGCAACAACAGAGTCTGCGTCAGAGAGGGGATGCCAGCTTTCGGTGATGGTAAGCGAGTGGAAGGGTCAAGAAAGGAATAGATCTGGGGTAGGTTGCCTGGTGCCCTTCTAAGGTTTTGGACTACAACTGGGGGATGCTGGGATTTGCAGTCCCAACACATCCGAAAGGTGCTAGATTGGGGAAGGCTGATCTGGATGGACGTTTGGTCTGTTCTTTTATCGAGGCATATTTTATCTGAGCACTTTTACCCAAACATCTGCATGGTTGGCTTCTCTTTGCATAGGTGAAACTGAGGAAGTCAGCATAGGGAAACAGATCCAAGGGCATAGAACGTACCGGGAGCAGAGCAGAGCAAAGACATCGGTCTTAAATTATGGAGAGTTTGTGGCCACATTGACAGTTTCCGTTTATGGGAACATTCCTGCAAGCCGCTCTCCACAGCAAACATCCCAGGGCACCAAAGACGCCATATCTGCCTCTGCTTCTTGTTATTTGAATCACATTTTACCAACATTCCCTGCAGCCATGACTTGATTACCTCAGTGTGTGAAGTTTCCTGCTCAGATGGGCAGGTTCAGGTAGATCCTTCTCTCAGTGGATTTGGGGTGCCGTTAGGGGAGGCAGAGCGGGAGGCAGAGGTATGGACCATCAGAGGGCTATCTTCACAGTGCCGGGTTGACGCCACCTCCCTCCTCAACCCCACGCTTTCCCCTCTTCTGAGGCAGTGAGCTCAGGGTTTCTGGGCGGCCTGCCATGTCCCGGAGCCGCCCCCACCCTCTTCCTGGTGGAAGGCCACCAATCACTGGTCACCTTCCACCAGGCTCCACTCCGGGCTGGCCCCAGATTGCCCATGGAGCGACGTTTCACGGCGGAAGCACCATGTTGACATCGCTCCCTTTGAAAAAGTCGGGCTAAATCCATTAATTTTTTTTCCAAAGGGCAGCATCGCAGGGAAGCCCCGCGGTGGCTGCGAACCTGCACCTACGTCATATAACCGACGGGGCGCAGATCCACAGCCACCGCGGGGCTTTCCCCGCGTGTGGACAGCCCCCAGGAAGCTCTCCTGCATGTGACCCATTCAAAGCAACCAGGCCTGCTCAAGAGCATTGGAGTTGTGCATGAAAATTTCCCCATGATGATGAAGACGCATGTGTGTAGCAGAGAGGGAAGGCCATTTGGATTTTCCGCCTCGGGCACCCAAACGATCCAGCAATGACCCAGCCTGCCTGCTGTGGGTTTTGTTTAGTTTTAACTCTTGTGGGCATCAACTCTTTGTACGGCAAAGTTTCCTTTTGACTTTTTCCTCCTTTCGCACCTGTTTCTTGTCCTGTCCTTCCCTCTGTGGAACATTGCGTCCAGCTCCACCGGTCATACCCCATCGCCAGTCTCTTATACAACGAGGGTCTTTGTATGCCAGGGTGTCAGGTAAACAGCATTTGTGCATGGAGTGAGAGGGCCACATTAACCCTTTGCCTGGGTTTTTATAAGGCATGGATGGACTGCATTAACTCAGCCCTCTGGGGTAGGCTGCCTTCCACTGGGGATGCGGAATGGGGGGGGGTGGAGAAAGAAGAGCGAGGCCCCTTTGCGCCCCCTCGTTCTTTGAAAAGATGCACAGTGTTGTTGGGATGGGGAGAGGTGGGTTCAAATCAACCCTCAAGGCCTTGGGATGGGGTCTCCCACTCTCACCTTAGCCTGCCTTACAGGCTCGTTGCAAAGATGGAAGGAGTAAGATTCCATGTGCGCTACTCCAAGCGTACCGGAATTATCATCGTAATCATCGCTTACTATGCTCAAATTCTTGTTGCTCTCATTTCTAGCACGTCCCTTGGAGACCTCTGCCAATTCTTGGTCCTAAATAAACCACAAGGTTGAAGCTTGTCCTACACTAATTAACCGTGGCATGTTAATTAGCAGTTAGAAGGGCGGCACTGTGAAGCAGAATGTAGAGCTCTGCTCAAGTTGAACAGTGTCTTGGAAGGGGGGAAGAAAGACTTGCCAGTAGCTGTACTCACCTGCTGCATTAATCAATGTGGGATCGTAGGGGCCTGGGGAGATTGTTGTCCTTTGTGCATTTCTATTGCATTTTACTCCTAGTACAGATTCTGCATTTCTGGATTGCAGCCACAGGAGACAATTTACACAAAACGAAGCCTCAAAACGTTAAACCAGGAAATCCAGGAATCTGTACACTTGCATTTCTCTTACGCTTTTCCATCTCGTATGGTTCTAAAAGGTTGCAATCCTACTCATTTAAGTCCACTGCATAGTCCAACGTGCAGTAAATGTGCATAGAGTTAGACCGTGCATTGCACTTTTAAAAAATCATTTGATCCAGTGTTGTTGGGGTTTTTTAAAAAAAAAATCATCTTCTGTGTCCCGTCGTAAATCACCGGTGTAGAACACAATAAGCCAGAGAGAAGCGTCCATATAACAGTACGCGGTCGAAAGCCGAAGTATCTGTCAGAAGCCGGGTTGAACAATACTGGATTCAGGAAAGCGTTGAAGAGTAGTCAGGATCTGGTCCAGGGTCAGGATAAGTCCAGGCAAGAACAGGGAGCTGGGAGACACATACCAAAAGCAAGAACAGCAGTTGCTTCCAGCGTTGCTTCTGAGCTCCGGGCAGTCTTTTATGGGGATGGTGGTGATTGGGAATTGCCGTCAGCTGCATTGGCCCCTGCCTGTTCCCATGAAGCACCACTGTCCAAACACTCCCAGGCTTAGCTGTTCCTCTTTTCTGGCTAATCCCTTAACTGAAGCACAACACCTTACTTCATGCAGTCAGTTGCCCTATAGTTTAAGCCCTTTTTGGATGGTGTTCTGTTTGGGGGAAGAGAAAGATCCAAGCGGAGGATAGGAGGGATAAGAATGAAGGTGGATGGAGGAAGGCAGCCGTGGTTGATTCCTGGCTCATCCTTCTCTATGTCCAGTTTCAGAGGTGCGTTCTCCATCTCACATGAGCAACCTGAACCGCTCGGCCTCCCTCTGCTACCACGAGCGCTCGGATTCCGTCTCCTCCAACTTCAGCGGCAGCAACAACCAGCTCAATGCCAACGCCAGTGGCCAGTACATCTCAGACTTCAGCGTTCGCGCCCTCACGGACCTGCAGTATATCAAGGTGAGGCTTAGAGCTCCATCACACCAGCGATTGAGTGCACTCTCGCCATGCCTGGTGTGCAGATTTGCAGCACAAGACTCACATGACACCGCCCGCGCCAGTGCTGCTGACGCCCCGCCTCTTCCCCAGCCTTTCCCAAAACGCTAAAAGTTTGGATTATTTTCCCTAAGCGCATTTAAGGTGCCCTAAGCCTCTGTGTAGTTTTAAAGTCACTGGGGGCTTGAGTGGATTGCATCAGGTCCTGGCAGGGAAAAGCGATCTCCCCAGCAGCAGGCTCCAAGCCTCAATAGAAAACCCAAACCTTGCATCCCAGGCTTGAATGTGTTTTTTTTTAAATCATACAATGCCTGAATCTCTGTAGAGACAGGATTGTATTCCTTCAGTGCCCCCTAAGAGCCATACTAAAGGGTCCTTCCATTGTTGCCCAGGAGAAAGACAGTCTGGTTGAAGTGCTCATCTGCCAGGACTTGACTGGAGGGAGAAAGAGAAGGGGAGGGGTGGAGGGGAAGGGAAGGGAGCCGAAGAGCAAAGGAGAATAGAATAGAATTTATTATGGTCGCAAGACCAGCAAAGTAGAGCAGCACTATAAACACAATCATATTCACAAGGCCAACAAGGTAAGGTGGGGCTATAGGTACAATAATAAAAAGAGGTAATAATTAATTAAAAATACAGATAAACAGTAAAAAAATTTAAAATTAATTAATTGAATTGTACATATCCTGCTCATAATAATATAGGATTTAAAACATTAAAAATTTTAAACATTAAAACATTATCACAGTCCGATGATATCCCACGCTGGCATGCAATTACAACAGCACAGAAAGAGCAGCTCTTCAGGTGAGAAGGATCATAAGCTTGAACCGCTTTTGCCTCAGAGGTAAAAAAATGCAGAGGCAAGGCAGGTGTGGGGGGATTAGGTGTGATGGAGGTCTTAGACTTGGTCCTCACCAATTGTCAACTGAACAAGCGTCTGCGCTACACCCTTTCAGACTGCAGGCGGTGACTCCCCAGACTAAATCCCCCTCCATAGGGATGTCGCAAGCATCCGACCGGGTCCACAAGGACGGCAGACACCTCCACCCCACATCCAGCCCTTGTGGACCCAGTTGGAGGCACTCGGGGGGGGGGGGGGTGCAGACCTGCACCCGAGCCCCCTCCCCCCCGCGAGAGCCTGACGAGCGCCCACCCTGGCTTCTGGCATTGCGCCCTTTCCCCCTGCTGCGTTAACGGCAGCCACCATTAACGCAGCGAGGGGAAATGCACACTTTCCGGAGGCTCTGGAAATCGTTGTCCCCCCCCCCTGCGCCAACGGGGCCCTTAAAAGCCTGTTAACCCAAGGTTAGAGGTTTGCCCTTGCGTTGATAGGGCCTTTAAGGCAGCCATTGGAGTGGTGGGAGGGAAGCGTGGCTTCCGGAGCCTCTGAAAAGTGCGCATTTCCCCCTTCCGTGCTAATGGTGGCCGCCATTAACACAGCAGCAGGGGGATGCGTGCTTTCTGGAAGCTCCAAAAATTGCGCACTTTCCCTGCTGCGTTAATGGAAGCCTCCGTTAACGCAGTAAACCAGGGCAGGTGGCTCACGGTGGGCAGGCGTCAGCAGTGACGGGGCGAGCGCTCGCCGATTTTACCCATCGGTACCCCTCCTTACTATTTTTTTAAAAAAAACACCCCCACATAAAAAGCTAGTTCGTCAGTGAGAAGACCTCTGGCGTAGTTGTTTTCCTAACATGTTGCTTTTCCGTGTAGAGGGGATTTTTTTTTTTTTTTGGCACGCAGGAATATCTTGTCCTTTCGCCTGCCCCTCCCCAATCTTGAGTTGGATGTGCCCTTTGGGATCTTTAGCCTGTTCGGATTGTGTGCACACGCAGACGAGAACCCCGAGTGCGGAATCCAGCCTTATAAAAAGAGACTCCGCTATTGTTATAACCCACGTTTCTATTCCTTGTGGATAAAAATGTGTGGGCAATGCCTGGGGAAGTCTCAAAAGCCAGAGGGTGCTGAGTAGGGTGTCTGGGAGTCAAAGGGTCGAGTGTCAGTAGCCCACGATTTACAGAACCAAATGTACCATACAAAATAGGTGGCGCATGGTTGTGTTTGTCAAGATAGGCATGCAAGTCTGCTGAATTGGTATAATGTATACGTTTTATAGAATTTTATTTTAAATAGTGCAGACATTTTATTTTTTTCATTGTACACCATGCTTCCCCAGCCTGGGACCTTCCAGATGTGTTGGACTGCAACTCCCATCATCCCCAGCTGGCTGGGGATATTGGGTGCTGTCATCCAACACGTCTGGAGGGCCCAGGCTGAGCAAGTCCGTGCTACACATGCCGAGCGCCTGCGACGTGAGCTGAGCGCCTCTGTTTCTCTCCCACCTTGCAGATCACGCGCCTCCAGTACCAAAACGGCCTCATGGCCTCCCGTCTCGAGAGCTGCCCCCAATCCCCTGAGGGCAGCCCCCCCAAACTGGACCCCTCCTTGTCGGGAAAGGGGGACCCCGTCCCCAAAGTGGACCCCTCCTTGCCAGAAAAGGGGGACTCCATCCCCAAATCGGACACCTCCTTGTCGGAAAAGGGGGATTCCGTGGGGACCAACGAAACGACGACCCTCATGAATGAGAGGAACCGCCAGCATCACAAGACAAACCACAACTCCCCCAACGATGTCGTCTGACCCCGGCCTTTGGCGGCCTGGTCCGGCCCGGCTCGCCTTCACCCTTCCCTTCCAAAGACACGCCAGTGCCCACGAGAGGATGTTGATTGTGCACCTACGAAACTCAGGTAGCGGCTGCAGCCAGAGAGAGAAAGAGGGGGCCTCCCTCCGCATCAGATAACATTTCTCTCTTTATGCCACCCCCACGCACCCCTCTGTTTCCCATGCGAGACGGTTCGATCTGTTAAGGGAGGAAGCGCAACTTTGAAGCAGCAGCTTGGCTCCCCCCCCCCCCCCCCCCGCCCGATGAGGATACGGGTCCTGGATGCTAAAGGGAACCCTCTTTACGGAAGACCAGAGCCTAAATCACCTGCTGTGATCCAGATCCGTCCCAGTTTGCGTTCCAGCCGGGGCAGGGTGGGAAGTCCGGCTACCCACAGGATATCTAAAGGGAGCTCATTTGCTGCTGCTGCTGCTTTTCCACGCTGGCTTTTTTTATTATTATTTGAAGAGACGGAAATGCTGGCAAAGCAATAACATAGGCAGGCATCCTGGGTTTGCTTGATTCTGGTTCTCTCTCCCACAACTGAGGGCTGCGGGGGAGACCCTCCCTGCCTCCGTCCCAGCGGCACATAGGTACAGAGACTGCACAGAACTTGTCAGGAGATAAGGACGAGAGCAGAGGCCAGGCGAGATGTAGAGTCCTTTTCCCATCTCAGGGTGTTCTGAATCTTGTATGTTGTCTGGGGATCTGTTCTTCTTATTATTACTACTGTTTTTATATTTTATCAAGGCAGCCGGGTGTTTGATAGGAGGGAAATACCTGACAAGCACTGGGGAACGAAACAGGTTGAAAAGTTTATAGAATCTATTTTTGGGGGATGGCGGGACGAGAGGTGTTTCCCATTCAAGCTCTGTTCCAATTTGGTTTCAGCCTGGTGCCCCACGCTCAAGGAAACATCACCAAGCCACGCGATACGACCAGGGTTCAAGTCCCAGGGGTGCTTGGATGAATTGTACCAATTCATATTGCAGGTGAAAACTTCCCTATGTAAAATCAAAGCTTCCTGCAAATTGGAGGCTTAAAACAGGAAAATGGTTTGGCGACAACTTTTTCCCTCGATGTGCTTCATTTCTTTTAGCAGGGTGTTCTATTCTTAGTTGTTGGGCCTGTTGTTGTTTTAAATAGAGGAACATTCCAAAAGGACCTTTTCAAGTCTCAAACGGTACCGCCTGGTCTACGGTGTTTGTAGATTGGGCCGAAAAAAATGCACCCCCAGATTTTTAATTTCAAGGTACCACATGCCCCTGCTTGACCGATCAGATGGCGTTCGCAGAATGCATTGTGGGATATGGTTAGTAGTGACAATTGGACCCACAAGGTTGGGGGCAGCGTTGGAAACTTGCACACGGGAGCTATCCTGTCGCTCCGTACCCTTTTGTGGATACAGGAGTTTTAAACATCTTTTGGAGATGCTCAACCATGTGTATATAACTGTAATAATAAATTGTATTTCGTTTCGTTCCTGTTAAGCCCGATTTGGATCTGATTTGATCTCAGTTTACTTGTTGAGCCCAATGGAGACATCTTTCATTGGCACGTGTGAAAATAGAGTGAATTCGTGTAGTCAGGTTTTACGAGGCAAATGGCACTACAAGGAAACCCGGGACGTTTCTACACGAGGCTTTTATTGTGCACTTGTGATTGGTCACTCACTTTTTTTGCGGGTCCTTTATATGACTCGTTCAATGTCCAGGGCTCCTCCCATGCTTTCTTGCCATCATTGCAGCAGGATTCTCAGTGGGGAAAACACAATAAGAAATGTTGAAGCTCGATAATTTTGCAGTGAATTTCCAGATCCTGGCTATAGCACAGCGCCATCTACTGGCTGTGTAATGGAACATATAGAACTTGCTCAGAAAGAATAACCCTGGGAACAAGCACGTGTAAAAGAGGCGAGCTGAATCCCGCAAGAAATCTGGAAGCGGAAGCCCTGTAAGAGCACGGGATCTTAGCCACATGTGGAGAAACCCCTGGTTCCCCCCCCCCCTTCTTCGGTGGTGATTTTGAATAAACACGATTCCACTGGGTGGAATGAGGACTCAGCCGCAGGAGATCCCGATGATGGTTAAATTTCCCTCAGTATAAAATGAGTTCAGCTGCACTCTATCTGGTTGTGGCTGTGGAGCAGTGCATCGGATTATCTGATTGTAGCTCTTCATAAACAAGGCAGTGGATTTGATCGGTGGGTGGAGGCGAGTGGACAAACAATCCTGTTTCTTTCATCTAGATCAACCATCTGCAACCTGGTGCCCTGCCAATGCGTCGGGCTTCCATAAATTATAGGGAGCTGTAGTTGACGCCTGTAGTTGTAAGCATCGCTGGCTGTGGGATTTGGGTGGTTTTGTAGCCCAGCCTATCTGGAGAGCACCAGGTTGTGGAAGGCTGATCTAGACATGTTGCATTTTAAGAATAATCACACCAGGCTCGTCTCCCATGGTGTGAAGCCAGCCTTGCTACGAATGTTACGAACCAGCAAGTCAAAGGTTGGATTGGCAGGTTGCCCTCCTTGTGCGTCAGGTAGGCTGCTGGTGGGGTTGCTCAGAAGTAGGCATGTGTGGGTATGTTCACCCTCACCCTCCACTTACCAAACAAAATTCAGAATCGCTTTAAAACACTTAGAAAAGTGTTCTGGAGATTGGGAGAGACTGGAGCGGAGACTGGTTGCTCCGACGTCCGTGGGGCGGTGAATCCGCTCCGGGTTTCAGTCAGAGCCAGTCACAACTCTAAAGGAGCTCTCCAAGGTGCTTCTCCTTTAGAGTTCTGACTGGCTCTGACTGAAACCCGGAGCGGCTTTACCGCCCCACGGACATTGAAGCCATCAGTCTTGACTGGGAGGGAGGCATGCTCCTGAGTTCTCCTCTTGCAGCCTGGCACATCTGTGCCTGTGGTCGTTGCTCCAGCACCCTCAGCCACCCAACAGTCTCCAGTTGCAAGGGAGAGAGGCGAAGTTGGAGCCATCCAATCCCAGCTTCCCTCCCTTGCTGAGCTTTTTGCTTAGAACTGCCTCCCAGAACACCTGCCTGAGGCCACCGCTCCTGTCTCAGATCCTTCCTTTAAAACTCATCTTTCCACAAGGCCTTTAGTCCCCATGCCTGACCGCAAGAGCGGGCAACGTTGTGTGTGGGCAACACTCATGCTGCTGCACTGCTGAAATTCGGGGGTGGCAAAAATAAATAAATAAATCAGTGTTTCACCACTGAAATGTGGTGGCAAGTCACTACAGGGACTTAAAAGGGCCATATTTAGCTTGAAAATAAGCAAAATTGGCCACTTTTGAATCTGCGTAGCAGTTTGCAAATGGACAATCTTTGGGCTGCGACCACTGCTGAATTTTGGTGGCAGAGAGGGCCGCAGGCAAGGCCATGGGTGACTGTAGGTGGCCAACAACAGCACATTTTGCCCACCATTGCCCTATGGAAACTACACCTAAGTACATTAATTGAACTAACATATTCACCTGTTTACCTCACCTCCATTTTCTTCTCGTTCCACCCTTATGTTGGATTCCAGGTTGCAAGTCCCTTCCGGCAGGCACCAGTCCTCTCGTAAAGAACCATGCATGTTGAGAGTGCTATGCCAATAATAATAATAATAATAATAATAATAATGGCACTAGCCAATTGGCCCCTAACCACAGTGTTTTTAAACCCACCCACCCCGGTTTAAACTGAACCACTCAGATAACCTGCAGGATTATAACCATTTCCAGAGGGAAATATGTGTGTTGTAGTTACACTTTGTTCCCCCCCCCCCCCACTGCGTACTCCAGGACCCAAATAACATTCGTGCGTGTGTTGATAGTGCTATCAAATTCCCTGCGCCCTCTTAAAATGTTCTCTCAGTCTTTCCATACAAATTGTCCGCTGGCTCTCTGTCTAAACCCAGGAGCAGGCCATCGGACTGTACAAACAGATTTCGGTGACGGAAGGAACACAAGAGCAAGGGAGGCAGATTTATCTGAATTCTCCCATCTGCAAGTAATGCAATCATTTTTTGCAATCTCATCTTATTGGAGCTCTTCCGCCTGCAAGTAATGCAAATCGTTTTTGCAATCTCATCTGGGATCGCTCTTTTCATTTCAGTTGTTCCAGGGAAGGACTATTTACAATGAGGCCCCCGACCCAGGATAGAATACCATATCCTGGGTAATGTGATCCTTGTGAGGGTCAAAGATCGCTTGCCCCCGTCCAGTCATTCTCTGCCAGGAGTGGTTAACCTCAGCATCTGGTGAAATGGGATCGTTTGGTCATTCCTGCTGTAGAGACTCAGAATTAAGTCCTGGGCCCAGAGTTTTTCTCTTGATTTCGTGGCGCGTGACGCCGGCCCTAAACCGCCTTGTGGGGGCTGGTGCGTTTTAAGAACACTTGTTCCTTATCGTTAAATATGAGGTGGATGAGGGTTTCCCTTTCTTTTCTCTCCCTCCCCCCTTTTTTCCTTTTCTGTTTTAAACAACAACCAAATTTTGCTAATGCTTTAAGCAACAGCTTGGCTGCTTTCAGCAATCAGACCTCGTTCCTGGGACAGAAGAGAGAGAATCTCTCAGCCACCTCATATTTAAAGGTAAAAAAAATCCTTAAAATCCCCCCCACCCGCAAAAGTCACCAAATATCCTGTCTCTTCGCAGTGGGTGAGGGGTTCACAAAAGTGTGTGTGTGAATACTTGGACCAGCTTGATTCCGAATTACCTGTTGCCTGTCGCATCTCTGAATGAGTCCAGGTTCTGGGGTGGAGATTTTTCCAATCAGGACTCACCCCCAGATCTGTGATTCATCCTTTTTCTTAACAATGTTCAGCTGTGTCAGTCTTCCTTTTGCTTGCGGGCTCGTGTTTCACAGGTCCGGGGCACGTTATGGCTCTGTCTCTCCAGGGAAAACATCTGAGAATCAGTCTAGGCATGATAGGCAGCTGCTGTCGTCACAGCGCAGGTTGAAGCCTTCAGATGGAAGACATTTTACCCACTACAATTTGCCATGAACCAAAATGGAGTTTGGAATAAAAATCCCACACTCATAGTGCTACCCTTTGCATGTTTATGTGGAAGTAAGGCTTATTCCCTAGTGAGTGTGTTTAGGATTGCAATCTTAAGCCACAAGTTAGCCATCAACTTTGTTCCGTCAAGGGAGGAGGGACTGCAAACTGCTGCTTTTACCAGCGCCCTTCCATCCAGGTTCATTTATTTTCTATTAAGTTGTTTATCAAGGGTGGAACAAGAGCAGGCTATTGTACTTCCAGGACATTTGTCACGGCTGAGCTCCTTCAAACGTTGCACAATTTCTCAAGGATGTTTTTTTTTAACCGATTATATAGAATATGCAGTAGAGTTGGCCCAAGACATTTTCATTATTGCCGCCTCCCAATAAAATAATAATAATAATAATAACCGTTCGTCACATCAGTCACCGGCATCACATCAAAGAACTATACAGAAAACCTTCAGAAACCTGGCCTACCAAAATACATCCACACCAACATCCAGAAAGCAAGTCATAATTAAAACATGCTCAATCGTCAGAAAATTCCTGAATCAGTAAAAGACAGCATGACTTGGCAAAGCCCGTCATGTCCGTCTAGAAAAACCGCCACGAGCGAGAAATAAATAAATAATACAACAACAACAATATAATTTTTAATTTGCTGCTTTCAATCATACTCCGAAAATTGGCACTTTTCGACTGCTGGGCTGGCAATGACATGTAGACTGTCGTATATGGGAAATCCTTTTGCAAGGCAAACCTAGGGTCTCGAGGGCGCTCAGCTTGTGGTGAGGCCTGCATTTGACTCCTGACTGCACCACCGTTACTTTGGTGAATTCATGGCATGGCAATGGACGGGCCACATATTCATCACCTGAGCTTTTCATCCATAGAACATGGAATTCAGGGTTGCCAACGTCTCATCCAGTATCTGTAGCTGTGCCGAACAAGCAGCTTGATCTGGGGACAATAGTGGCTGATAATACTTAGCTCTAAGCCATGAACTGATTTTGGGTGTTGCGAAAGGCTCAGTCATAGGGCAAGCTGGTTCACCCTCCACCCTCCCTAAATCTACCCACCCAATCAGTTGGCAGCATATTTTCCCAAGAGGCTTCTAGGCTAGCAGGAGGTGCGGGATAAAACCCGTGAAGAAGCCAACGCCCAGTTCAGTCTTCAGGGCAGCCCTTGGCCAACTCTGGTTTGCATTGTCTGCCGGGATCATAACCTGTCTAGCAATTGACAGCAGCCCAGAGGTGATCAAATGTCAAGACGGTAGAATCGGTGGTGGTGCTGCAAATTAGGGATGTGCACGGACCCCCCAGATCGGATCGGGACCCGGATCGGGACCTCCAATTTTGTCATGGATCGGTTTGGACAAAATCGGAGGCCCCCTGGACCGGATCGAGTCTGATCCCGATCCAAAAATCGTAAATTTTTGGATTGGCCGCCATTTTTTTCCCCATAGACTTGCATTGCAATGCAAGTCTATGAGGAAAAAATGGCAGCGGGGGGGTGAGGGGGGCCCTAACTCCCTCCCCCCCGGGGCCGTCCGTTGTGGACGGCCCCGGCAGGTAAGCCCCCTCCCCCGCGCTCCCTAACCCCCCTGGGGCCGTCCGCTTCCATCCGCTGGCGCCCGCTGGCGCCCGCGGATAGAAGCGGACAGCTCCGGGGGGGGGGTAAGCCCCCTTCCCTGCCACTGCTTACCTGTTAGGGCCGTTCACTCCCGTCCGGCGCCGGCGGCTACCGCCAGCCGGCTTTGCGGCTTGCTCTAGAGTAGCGCGCCGGGTGATCACCCGGCGCGCCACCCTGGAGTAGGCCGCGGAGCCCGCTGGTAGTAGCCGCCGGCGCCGGACAGGAGCGGACGGGCCGGGAAGGTAAGGGCCCCCCTCCTCCCCTCCGCGCGCCCCCTGCTTACCTTCCCGGCCCGTCCGCTCCCGTCCGGCGCCGGCGGCTACTACCAGCGGGCTCCGCGGCCTGCTCTAGAATAGCGCGCCGGGTGATGACATCACCCGGCGCGCCACCCTGGAGTAGGCCGCGGAGCCCGCTGGTAGTAGCCGCCGGCGCCGGACGGGAGCGGACGGGCCGGAAAGGTAAGCGCCCCCCTCCTCCCCCCCCCCGCTGTCCACTTTCATCGGCGGGCGCCCGCTGGCGCCCGCCAATGGAAGCAGCGGTGGGCGCCAGTGGGCATCCGCCGATCCGCCGAACTGGTTCGGAGCCTTTTCGGACCGGTTCGGATTGGATCGGCCGATCCAGCTGTCGGATCGGAAATCGGATAATTTATCCGATTTCCCACTGGACCGGACTCGGATCGTGGATCGGGTCCGATCCAGTGCACATCCCTACTGCAAATACTCCCCTATGTAAAAAAAAAAACCAATGTCAGATCAAAAAAGCAGAAAACTAGCACATCAGGGCTGGATTACGACCTTTCTCCATGCTGTGCTAATTTTCTACTTGCGGGGTGGTGGTTGTATTTTTTTTTAACATACACTCAAAAATGTGACCGCCTACTTTGGTATTCTACCGTCTGATTCTCCTGCTTGTCTGGGCCAAGCCAGTAACACCTTCCTTAATCATGCATCCTGTCTTTGCCTACACAGAATTGATCTTGAATTATTGGGTTTGTTTATAGCAATACTTGATTCTGGAAATCTACGGGAAAGGCAGCTTTTTCCTTTACCTTGTGATAGTTTCGGAAAACTATGCAGAAGGCCAAGATCTGTCTACAGCCAAGAAATGACATCTATCCTCCACCATGCAGGGATATCTTAAATGGATCTTTGTGCTTTTAAACAGCTTTAATTTAATTTGACTGTACATGTGTTTCATTTGAATGTAGCTCTTTGTCTGACTTTTAAATTTCTGTTATTTGGGGGGATTGCTGAGGTTTATTTCCCTTTTTTAAAAAAAATATTATTATTCCTAAGGAAAGCACAGTGGTTTTTCAACATTTGCCCCTTTGTGGGTGACATGATGTAATTTATTGTCTTTTTTTCTGATTCTAAAATACAAACACTAAACTTAAGATCCTAGCTCCCATGAGGGAGATATGCTTCTAAAAAATGAAATAAATAATATTATCAAATCAAAATGTGGTGGAAAATATTGGTGATTTTTATTTCAAAACCTCATATTTGCTCTGCTCCTTTAGTTTGAGAGAGATCAAGGCTGCAATCCTACAGAAACTTCCTTAAAAGTAGGCTGTGTTGAAATCAGTGGGATTTAATTTCCAAGGGTACAATTCACTAGGCCTACTGGCTCTTTAGTCAACTGCTGCTCCTGCGTATTTTTATACCAGTCCTTGGCTGCTTATCTGCAGGGTGTGAAAAGCTTTGCTGATTTCTGTGGATGCTGCTGGTGTTAAAGGCAGATGAGCAGGTCAAGCCATTTCTTTCGGGTCAGTTGGCATCCCTACAATCCACCAAGATGTGCTCTTACACAGGCTCCATTTGAACTCGGAGTAGTTCTCTTCCACAGCTCCTATTAATTCTAGTAAGCCTCTTACTGAAACAAAAATCCCAGTGGAGCAAGACATTGTAACCAGGATTAGAGTTTTGACCGTATTTTATTCTTCTTCATTAGCAGGTGGTGTTTATCCCCTTGCGGTTAACAGCTGCTAATTTTAACGGATGCAACCACTGTTTAGATGCAGAGGAGTAGGTTGAGTCTTTGATCTGATCAGTTGGCAACCCAATTTTGCACTGATTTAAATGGTATTGCAACACACACACACTCCAGTATTTTTTATTTAGCAGAGATTGTTCTATTTTCCTTCCCTGGCAAACCACTGCCCCATTTCTCTTCTTAAAATGTTAGTTACCATTGCTACTGGTGTTCCTTGTCAGGCTGATTCCACAGGGGAATCAAATGAGTTCAGATTTCTATGAATCCAACCCATGGATTCCGTAACAGACTGGCTTTTTGCATGGATTCCGTAGACTAGAGGACTGGTTTTTTAAAAAACTTTCCGGAATTTTATGCAAAATCTGTACAGCCCCCTCCCCATGATCTCTAAGTTGAATATCTGGCAGGATGGATGGGGTGGAAGCAACTACATCTTCACGGAATCATAGAATAGTAGGATTGGAAGGGGCTTATAAGGCCATCAAGTCCAATGCCTGACAGATGGCTGTCAGGTTTAATATATGCACATACATGGACACTGTGGGGCATTGTGTGGGGCACATCTTGCACTTTTTCATCCTGAAACTGGGGAGGTTCATTTTGACATCGTATAATATTTAAATTGGAGCAGGCCACGCTAAACTCATAAGCGATGGTGGGACCCTCGGTTGGTGAACCACCCTTGGTATAAGTGCAACCCTGCCTACTCGCTAGCAGAGATCATGCGTTAGTTCAAGTATCTGTGCCTTTTGTGTCTCTAAAATCATAATGTTGATTCTAGAAATAGAGAGCCACACCTAATATTCAAGCATGGAGTATCCTATTACAAATTTGTCAGACAAAATAACTGGCGATACATGTTCGGCAAATAGTGTTGTGCATTTGTTGATCCGGACTAATCGCTGTCGTAATTCAAGGATGCCACTTAGGAACGTCCAGGTCCAAGGTCAGTAATCCAGTCCGTCAGTCAAAAGCTGAAGACGCTGTTGAAGTCCAGATAACAGTAGTAGAATCTCAAGACGTTGAAACATAGTCAGGAAGCCGGTCCACAGGGTCAGGATACGTCCGGGCAAATCCAAGATTTCAGGAACACACAAGAGAATAGTAGGGTCACAATCCAGGGGTCGCAATCCAAGCTTGAATCAAGGCACGGAGCTGAGAAGCACAGGGCAAGGCACAGACATCCAAAACGGATGTTGCTTTCAGCCCCAGGGCTGAGTTCTGGCCAGACTTTTATGGGACGGGGATTAATGAGCAATTCGCATCAGCTGGCCTGAAGCCCAGCTGGTCTCCACCAGCTTCTATGGAGTGTCACGCCCCAAACATTCCCCGGCTCAGCTGGTCCTGGGCACCTTCACTGACATGCATTCGAAGCATGCATCCAAAAAGCAGGCCTTTCGCCATTCTTTGAACAGCCTGCTTGTGACATATAATTTGCCCTATAAAGGTCCATTGAACACCAAAATGAAAATGCGGAAACCCGGCCCTTTGGATGCAGACACCCCTGGGATGGGAGGAAATCGTGCAGGTGCTCTCACGGCCCATGTGCCCTTCCAGGACCATAGTTAGTGACTCTATCTCCATCACAGATATGTAGTTAAAACAGGTTCCCCTAGCCAAGTTAGACAAATAGATCAGATCTTGTGGCCCCGTGGCCTCTCCGTGGCATGGCTGAAGCTCCCGGCTTTCCCACAAGGGGGCAGCAATGCATTAGAAGAACAGAAAAAAGAAAACCTGAGCTATGCTGGCCATAAGAAAAATACCAACGTCCCTTTAGGGCAATACCTTTGCGTGTGGATCTCATACGGAACGTGTTGGGGTCTTTCACTATTTCTACTGAGCCACTCAGAAGCAGCGAATGAAGAAGAAAGCCTTCCCCTGTTATTTGCCTCCAGCATGGTGTTCAGAGGTATATTGCCTTTGAACATGGAGGTTCCATTTGGTAAGTGGATTTGCATAGGTCCCCTCTACAAGGATTCGCTTTTGCGCCTGGTTAGGCGATTATGCGCATAATCGCAGAAGCACATTTATGCCTAATCCCTCTGCACGAGAGGTGGCGAGAGGCAGCGAAGCGCATTAACAGATGTCCAAAATGCGCTTTACAAGTAGTTAATGTGCATAAGCGCTTATTCACACAGTCAAAATGCGCTTTAACGGACGGAGCAAAATAAAACTCGCGATTTAACACGCGTTCGATAATGCGTATAATCGGGGAGATAACGCGCCTCTACGCCCGATTTGCGCTCCGTTCTTGTAGAGGTAATTTTTTTAATGCGCCTTGAAAGAGCTTTAAATGCCTCTTGTAGAGGTACCCATAGACTTCTGTATCTGTAAGCACAATGAAATCTGGTCATACACGATATACGAAGCTCCCTTGCCCTGAGTAAGGCGGTGGCTCCTTCTACCCAGTGCCAGCTCCAGGGTTTTGAGGGCCCATAGGCAAGGATTTATTTATTTATTTATTTATTTACTACATTTCTATACTGCCCAGTAGCCAAAGCTCTCTGGGCGGTTTACAAAAAATTTAAACAATAAAAGCCATTCAAAATATAAAACAATGACAGTATAAAAACATAATTTAAAATACAATATAAAAGCGCAACCAGGATAAAAAACGGAGCAGCCATGCAGAAATCGATAGGGATTTAAAATACAAGTTTAAACAGCAAGGTTAAAAATTAGACTAATAGACTGTTAAAATACTGAGAAAATAAAAGGTCTTCAGCTGGCGTCTAAAGGAGTATAATGTAGGTGCCAGGCGAACCTCTCTGGGGAGCTCATTCCACAGCCGGGGTGCCACAGCAGAGAAGGCCATCCTCCTGGTAGCCACCTGCCTCACTTCCTTTGGCAGGGGCTCACGGAGAAGGACCCCCGAGGATGATCTTAGGGTCCAGGCAGGTACATATGGGAGGAGGCGTTCCTTCAAATAACCTGGCCCCAAGCCATTTAGGTTCCCTCAATGGGCCCCGCCCAAGGTGAGTTTACCTTCCCATTGCTGTTGTCAGAGGCTGCTATTAATCCTTGACCTTTTTTAAAAATTGTGGTTTCTTTTCAAAATTAATAATTATTTTAATATGTTTGTTGTTTTTTTACCCTATCTGCTGTTCACCACTCTGAAATCTTGGATGGGAAGCGATATACAAATATTGTAAATAAATAAATGAATGAATAACATTTGGGTAATGAAAAAAGAATTGGTAAACTAAAAAAAAAAAAAGGCTCCTGTGATGAATGTGGCTAATCACCTAATGGCTACCATGCAGAAAAGGGCAACCCAAATGATCAAGAGGCTGGAGCATCTCCTCTAAGATAGGGTGACCAGATTTAAAAAATCAAAATCCCGGTCCCCCCCGCCCCCCCCACCCAAAACAACCCCCCCACCAAGCCACCCCACCCCCCCCCAAAAAACGAGCCTGGACCTACCGGTGGGTTCCTTCGCCGCCCGCGCAGGGTCCTCCGTCGCCACCCGCGCGGCTGCGCGGGGTCTTCCGCCGCCCGCGCGGCTGCGCGGGGTCCTCCGTCGCCGCCCGCGCGGAAGAGGCGGGAGAGGGCCGGATCCGGAAGTGACGTAGTCGGCCCTCTCCCGCCTCTTCCGCGCGGCCTCTGGCCTCCTGGGGCTCAATCGCGATGGCGATGACCCCTGACGAGCCCGGACGCCCGTGCCCGCCTCTTCCCGCGGAAGAGGCGGGCGCGGGCATCCGGGCTCCTCAGGGATCATTGCCATCGCGATTGAGCCCCAAGGAGGCCAGAGGCCGTGCGGAAGAGGCGGGAGAGGGCCGGCTACGTCACTTCCGGATCCGGCCCTCTCCCGCCTCTTCCGCGCAGCCTCTGGCCTTACGAGCCCGGCAGCGGCGGCGAAGGCGGCGGAGGAGCCCAGGAAGCGGCCGCCCCAGCAGGTAAGTGCCCCTCTTCGTGCTTACCTGCAGGGGCGTCCGCTTCCCGGGCTCCTCCACCGCCACCGCCACCGCCACCGGGTCTCGCTGCCACCGCCGCATGACCCCCCGCCACCCCGGTTTTCCCTCGCCTCCCCCGGTTGGCCCGGTTGGCCCATGGATTCCCGGTTAGGACTGGGAAATCCCGAGCCACCTGGTCAGCCTACTCTAAGAAGGAAGGTTACAACAGCTGGGATTGTTTAGCCTGGAAAAAAGTAGGCTAAGGGAAGACAGGATAGAGGTGTACAAAATGATGCATGTTGAGGTGAATGTGGATAGGGAGACATTTTTCTCCCTCTCTCAAAATACTAGAACCCAATGAGATCATCCCATGAAGGTAATTGGCGGGAGATTCAGGACAAATAAAAGGAAGGACTTCTTCACACAGCACAAAGTTAAACTATGGAATTCACTACCACAAGATATGGTGATGGCCACCAATCTGGATGGCTTTCGGGTTGGATAAATTCCCGGAGGAGAAGGCTGTCAATGGCTACTAGTCCTGATGGCTATGTGCTACCCCCGGTATCAGCAGCAGTAAGCCTCTGTACACCAGTTGCTGGGGAACATGGGTGGGAGGATGCTGTTGCACCTGTGTCCTGTTTGTGGGTCCCTGGTCGACAGCTGGTTGGCCACTGTTTGAACAGAGTGCTAGACTAGATGGACCCTTGGTCTAATCCAGCAGGGCTCTCTCGATGTTCTTCCAGATCGATGAGGACAAGCAATGAAAGATGGGACGCCATCACCTTCTCGCCCTGCTTCTAAGCTCCTGGGCTCAGACCTGCTGTGAGAAACGGGACCCTGGACAAGGAGGAGGCACCACTTGCTCTGATTCTACCTGGCTATTTTATTGCATCGTATTCTTCGGGAGAAGAAGAGGGTGACCTTGCAAGCTACATTGCAACACAGCACTTCCTCCTCCCTTGAGCAGACCCATTAACCCCGAAGGAACGAGGGAAGGGCTCCTCCTATCAGGCCTGATACGGCGATTACCATTCCCAGCCACCCAGGCTCTTCGTTTACACACAAACAGCAGCATTTCTTCAGGGGCAATGAAAAGTTTGCTGCCCCATGCAGAAACGTGTGTGCAAAGCTGTTCCAATTAAGTCCTAGTTTCTGTCATAGCTGCAGGCCAGTGCTAGGGTGACCCTATGGAAAGGAGGACAGGGCTCCTGTATTTTTAACTGTTGTGTAGAAAAGGGAATTTCAGCCGGTGTCACTTGTATGCATACAGCACCTGGTGAAATTCCCTCTTCATCCCAACAGTTAAAGCTGCAGGAGCCTTGCCCTCTTTTGTATCTGGTCAAGAGACCAAGGCTCCTGCAGCTTTAACTGTTGGGATGAAATTCCAAATGCTGAAATTCCCTTTTCTATGCAACTGTTAAAGACACAGGAGCCTTGTCCTCCTTTTCATAGGGTCACCCAAATTACAGTTAGCCTATGCCTAGGCTCTGGCTACACACCTGCAATCCAATAGCCAACTTACTGTGGAGCAAGCCCCAGCGAAACTCAAGAGAGACTTAACCATGAGTGAACATCCATCATAGAACAGTAGAGTTGGAAGGGGCCTATAAGGCCATCCAGTCTAACCTCCTGCTCAATGCAGGAATCCACCTTAAAGCATCCCTGACAGGTGGCTGTCCAGCTGCATCCTGAACGCCTCTAGTGTGGGAGAGCCCACAACCTCCCTAGGTCATGGGTTCCATTGTCATACTGCTCTAACAGTCAGTAAGTTTTTCCTGATGTCCAGACAGAATCTGGCTCCCTGTAACTTGAGCCCATTATTCTGCGACCTGCACTCTGGGATGATGGAGGAGAGATCCTGGCCCTCCTCTGTGTGACAAGCTTTCAAGTATTTGAAGAGTTCTATCGTGTCTCCCCTCAGTCTTCTCTTCTCCAGGCTAAACATGCCCAGTTCTTTCAGCCTCTCCTCATAGGGTCTCTCCTCCTCCTCCTCCTCCTCCTCCTCCTCCTCTCTATAGCGCCTCATAGCTGAGACTCTCTGGGCCGTTTACAACAACAGGGCTGCCTGCAACCCCACGCCTAGTATACCGACGACACGGCGGGTCTTACACGCGAGTCAATATCCAAACAGGGTGTGACTCCGTGGGAATTGGGGCCAAAGTTTTGCATGAAGAATGGTGAGAGGCGGGAGGGAAGTGGAGGAGGAGGAGGACCCCCCCCCTTAATTCCCGCGCACCCAGTTCCTATGTGCCTATTTACTCGGGAGTAAGCCCCGCTGAGTTCAAGGAGGCTTGCTCCCGAGTCAGCGCGCGTTCAGCAGGCAGCCAGGCCGAGTCCCGTTGGAGGGGAGGAAGGTGAGTTTTTCCCATTCCCCCCCCCACCTCGAAAAGAGGAGCGGCCCCTTTAAATCGCAGCTCCCTCCTGCCCCTCCCCTCCCCCTTGTTTATAACACGGCGCTACCGAACTTGCGCCTTGCGGGCTCCCCTCCCTCCTCCTCCTCCTCCTCCTCCGGCCACGCCCCCGGCCGCGCCTATTGGCCGCGCCGCGCCAGCCGCCCGCCGTCATTGGCCGAGGCGCCCGCAGGCAGGTTCGGCGGCGCCCGCAGGAGGGAGTCAGCTGACCTGCCCTGGCCCAGCCCACTCCCCCTAGGAGCTGCCACGGGCTGCTGCTGCTGCTGCAGCTCCTGCTGCCTCGAGAGCCATGGTGCTGGCGGCGGCGGCGGGCGGCTGGCCGGGGCTCCTGTGTGGCTGGGCGGCCGTGGCCGCGGCGCTGTGGCCGGGCTGCGCAGCCGAGCGAGGGGCGCCCCCCAGCGAGGCCCCGCACACCCCCCGGGAGCCCTGGGCCGCCCCCTACCCCCACCCCAGGGTGCTGGGCTTCCGCCTGGAGGAGGGCGCCTCGGCCACGGGCGGCCTCATCCGGGCCACGCCGGGGGCCACGTTCCGCCTGCGCCTCTACGGCACCGGCCTCAGCAACCGCAGCTGGCCCTGGGCGGCCTTCGTCCCCGTGGAGGCGCCTTGCGTGGCGCCCGCTCCCTCCACGCCCTCCCCCGCCGCCGGGGGCCCCCAGGTCCTGGCCCACGACGCCCTGCCCGTCGGGGAGCACGCGGCCCTGGTGACGGTGAAGGTGGCCCCCGAGGGCCCCCGGGGCCGGTACCACCTCTGCAGCCCGGCGGGGGGCCCCGGGCACCTGTGGGCCCCGGCCGCCCCCGGCGACGCCGTCCTGGTGGCCGAGGACGAAGGTGGGGGCGGCGGGAGGGTGCTCTCCGCCGTGGCCTGGCCGCCCACGCTGGCCCCCTGGCTGCTGGGCACTGCCGTGGCCCTGCTGCTGGCCCTACTGGCACTGCTGCGGACGCTGCAGCTCAGCACACTGTGGCTGGACCCGGTGGAGATGTACGTGTTGCGGGACTGCGGCTCGGAGTCCGAGCGAGAGGCGTCCAAGGCGCTGGAGCCGGTGCGGCGACGCGGGACGTTCGTCCTGTGCTCGCTGCTGCTGCTGAGTGCGTTGGCCAATGCCGCGCTGGCCGTGCTCTTCTACCAAGCCGTGGGGCTGTTGGCCCCTGCCGTCCTGGGCGTGGCGGGCCTGGTCTTTCTGCTGGCTGAGGTGCTGCCCTTTGCCGTCAGCTCGCGGTGGGGGCTCTCGCTGGCCCCGCGGGGGCTCTGGCTCACCCAGCTCTTCATGCTGCTCACGTTTCCTGTCTCGCTGCCGCTCAGCAAAGTGCTGGAGCTGGCCTTGCACCACGACACGAGCACGTGCCTCCTGCGGGAGAAGATCCTGGACATGGTGCGCAACAGCGATCCCTACAACGAGTTTGTGCGGGAGGAGTTCAGCAAGGGCGCCCTGCGCAACAAAACCGTCGAGGACGTGCTGACACCGCTGGATGAGTGTTTCATGCTCAACGCCGGCGCCGTGTTGGACTTCAACAACATGTCCATGATCATGCAGAGCGGCTACACCCGCATCCCCGTCTACGAAGACGAGCGAACCAACCTGGTGGACATGCTGTATGTCAAGGACTTGACGATGGTGGATCCCGATGACTGCACACCTCTCAGCACCATCATCAAGTTCTACAACCATCCGCTCCACTTTGTCTTCAATGACACCAAGCTGGACGCTGTGTTGGAGGAGTTCAAGCGAGGTAAAAGAGATGCCCTCAGAGCTCATGCCTTGTACAGAGAAGGTCCCAGGTGGTCCAGTTCAAGAATCCTAGGGAAAACCTCTGCCTGATACTCTGGAAACCCACTGGCAGTAGATTAAGCAATTGGCTTTCAAACTATCTCCTGTGATGCCCCAGAGTTTCCTTGGGACTTTATCCAGGGTTCCTCAGTAAGATGACCAATAATGGCAGTAAGATTACCATTAATGGCAAACAAACTTCTCTTGAAGATAGCTTGCCCATCACTGCTGATCTTCTCCTGCAATGCATGTGGAGTATTTAGTGCCTTAGGGTGCACTCTCAATTCCCACAGATGCAACAGTGCTGGTATAGTTGATTGTTGTCTGAATGCAGCACATTTTCCATAGGGTGACTGGCCACCTTGAGAACCCATGGTTTGATGTTGGGTTCTTCAGGGCGGTTAACAAGCCACACTGCATGGTTAGCAAGCCATCCTGTGGAAAATGTGCTGCATTCAGACAACACGGTTGTCTTCAGACAACACACTAACCCACTCTGTGGAACGTACGCTCCGTTCAGACAACACGACAACTCATGGTTCACAACAACCCACACTCAACCACTGAGTGTGGGTTTAGCATGTTGTGTGAACCCATCTGTTCTGGGTAACTTGCCTTCCAAGTGAGGACCATCGCTCAGTGGTAGAGCACACGTTTTACATGCAGAAGGCCCAGGTCCAATCCATGCTATCGCCAGTTAAAAAAAGATCAGATATGATGGGAAAAGCTGCTCTCTGCTGGAGTTCCTGGAGAGCTACTGCAGCCACTGCCAGTCAGAGCAAACAATACTGGGCTAGCTGTACCAATAATCCGGCCTGTTGCAAAGCAGCCTCTTATGCAAGCGGATTCTGATCTTGGCGAGCCCCAGTCTCTCCCTTTGTGAGCCTTATCAGAACGGCTGTGTTATTCCTGCAGCACAAGAGCTGAGTAAAATGATAACTTTTATTGGGCCAGCTAATTACCCACGAGTGCTGCCAACTTTTGACCCCCATAAGCCTGTCACATGTTTGTTATCACTTGAATGTGGACGTCATAAAGAGCTTACAGGGTCCCACTGTGAGGTTATCCTCGACCACTTGCTGCTGCTGCCCCTGTCTCACCTTTACTATTTAGGCCCCACAGCACCACAGCCCAGCAACCTGGCCTCCAGGTAACTTTTTTGTTCTGCTGCCTCCAGTACCTTCTCAGGTACACCCACAGACCACACCAGAAGATGGAATTAACAAGAATATATTAATAAGAAATTGAGTGTCAACAAGCTTAATGGTTACTTCGGTTCAATTGCGTATCAGTTACAAGATTTCAATGCTTAGTGGTTTCTGTCAGAACTCTTATACTTTAACAAACTGTTCTTCATTTAATCTATGCTCTAAAATCTTATCTCAGTCTCTCAATTTTCTCAAATCAACATCTCTCTCAAAAATCCCCCTCAAGTCTCCCCCTATCAACCTGTCAGCTCTCTCTGTCAGACACATATATACACTCCACTTGCTCTCTAGCTCCTCCCACTCTTACACAGCCAGCTAATCCAGGCACTCCAACCAGCTAATCAGCACTCACCTTCCATTCGGGCACACAGCCAGCCAATCCAGGCACTCCCCCACAACCAGCCAATCACTCCATACTTACCAAGACCTATAACCACAAACAGTAAGTACATTTCAGCCTAGTCATTTACTTTAACGCTTATTATTCTTAACCTTTTTTAAAGATCTAAACAAATGCATATCACAAACAAACTTTGCAATATATTTAACCACAAACAGTAGAACATTACATTCCCCCCACCCTTAAAATGAAATGGAGTATGCCTGTTTAGTCCCAAGTGGCATACGCAGCGTCTAAAGTCCAAAGGAATGTGTCCTTGAGCATATGCAAAGTTCAGTGTTCTCAAGTATGTGCTCTGGGGCACGCACAGAGTACAAAGTTTGATGAGTGTGTTCCTGGGCATACACAAAGTCCTTGCCTCACTGGAACACTTTGGAAAACTGACTTTTCTTCTTCTTTCTCACCCGGGAGTGTTGTTGTCTCTGATCTCATCCCCTTCGCATCTGGAAAGTCTATCTGCAATCACGTGATCTTTGCCTTTCACGTACTGGTACTCAACCTGGAACTCCTGTAGTATCCACGACCACTTCTGCAGCATGGTGTTGTGGTTGCGCATGGTCTCTAGCTAGGTCAATGCTCGGTGATCGGTCAATGCTCGGTGATCAGTCATCACAACGCACTTCTGTCCCCTAAACGTAGGGTCTTCTTTAACGCTCACACAATCGCGAGGCACTCTTTTTGAACTGTTGAGTAGTTCTTCTCATGGTGAGTCAGCTTCCTGCTTAGGAAGGCGATGGGGTGTTTGATCTCATCCCTCTCTTGCAGTAATGCTGCTCCCAGCCCAATCTCTGATGCATCTGTGGACACGATGAATGTTTGCTCAAAATCAGGGGTTATTAAAATGGGGGTATTGCACAAAGCCTCTTTGAGTCACTTAAATGCTTTTTGACATGGGCTGCTCCACTTCACAACATCTGGCTCATGCTTGCCTGTCAGCTCGTGTAATGGTGCGGCTATATCTCTACACTTCTGCAGAAACTTCCTATAGTATCCAATGATCTCAAGGAAGTCTCTGACTTGTTTTTTAGTCTTAGGGACAGGTCAATTTTTGATCACTTTTACCTTGTCCCACAGTAGTGAGATTTTCTCACTGCCTACCCTATAGCCTAGGTAGGTGACTTCTGATAGCTCAGATTTACATTTGTTAGCTTTGATGGTCAATCTATTGCACTACGGACTCTGTCTAGGTGCTCCAAGTGCTGGGATACCGTTCTGCTAAATATGGCTACATCATCGATGTAAGCCATCACAACGGCTGACATGCCAGAGAGCACAGAGTTCAGCAGCTGTTGTACTGTTAAGTTCTCCCGAGGGCGTTCAAGTCTCCTGGGGATCTGTAAAAAGGCCTCCTGTGACATGCTAGGCCACTGGTCATGAGCAGTTAGCTTTCTCTTAGCTTTTCTTTGGCCTAAGTGCTCAGAGCATGTATTGTCAGGTTCTCTTCTCACTATACTGCCCTTGTATTTTAGGGGGACTACAATCTGAGAGTTCTTAGGTACCCATATTTGATCAAGCAAGCTGCCTTCTCACACCACTTGCTCATTAACTGCGTCAGCACTGGGTGTCACAGCATTCTGTGCTTGGTGTCTTAGAGACTCCAGGCTGGTATCTGCCCTAGGAGCAAGTTCCTCCCCCACTTCTGTGGTTGCCTCGGAAACCGAGTCTCTCAACTTTTCTGCCTGCCTGGCTCTTTGTTCTAGGCCTGATGAAACTAAATTTGTATTTTCTGTCACTGGCGCTGATTTAGTTTGGCTCCTGGCGACTATGAGTATTCTCTCAGTTCCATTACTCGTTACGTCTCTTCCTAAAATCACTGGTTCCTCCGGTTCATCATTTAGGCTGACAGTGAACTCTTCGACTGAATTCGGACAACACGATAGTCAATGGTGGGGTAATAATCAACTTTACAGTTGTTCATCTAGAGGGTACCCCCCACACAACATGGTAATAAATAATCAACTGTGGTGTGGATTAGGATCAGTGCTGAGTTGACTATGGCAGCATTTGGACGACACGATAGTCAATACAACTGACGATTGTTCCCCCCACCCCCAGTTGCTTATTGTGTCGTCCGAATTCAGCTTCCCTCTTGGCCTCTCCACAGTATGTTCACTTTGGCCAAGGGAATTTCTTCAGGTTTTTCATTTGTACCTCTAATTTGAACTGTTTGGTGAGGTAAAATGTGTCTTCCCTCTACCAAATCTGTCCTGATCAGTGTAATTCCAGAACCAGTGTCTAAAGTGGCTAGGTATAATGAGCTTTCCACTAACACCTCTTCTTTCAGTTGTGAATTGAATTCCTCAGTTCCCTCGAACTCGACACTGCAGAACTGAACTTTCTTCATAGTTTCTGCTGTGTCTGAGGTGTAATGTTTGTCTTTTTAACTGGGGTTGGTGAGGTAACTCGGGGATTCTCTGAAAATGCCCTGGTTTCTCACAATTGTAACACACCCTGACATTTTCTCTCTTAAACATGGGTCTGTCACTTCTGTTCTCTTCATGACTTTTTATTTGAGACTTATATTCTTCGTTTTTCTCTGGCTCTTTCTTTCTTGCATTTCTGTTACCTTTGTGTTCCGGATATTTAGGGCAATAATCTTTGTAGGCTCTTCCAGCTCCACCTCTTCTGTTGATGGCTAATTGGTCTGCTATTTCTACTGCTTCTTGAACCATTTTGGGGACATGGTCTCTGACCATAAGCCTGATTTCTGGTGGGAACTGAAATAAGAACTGGTCCAGGATCATCAGGTCCCTGATGCCTTCCTTGGACTCAGCTTTAGCACTGTGAACTCACTTATCAAATAGGTCACCTAGTTTCACACTTAAATCCAGGTATGATTTACCTGCCTGCAAATGAAATGTACGAAACTGCTTCCTAAAATGCTCTGCCTCTAGCCTGAATCTTCGATACACAGCAGTTTTATATTCCTCATAAGTTGGTGGTTTTTCTGAGGAAAAGCTGTGATACACTTCAGCCAGTTCTCCTTTCACTAAGCTAGGAATGCACCTCATAAATTCTCTCTGAGGTATATTTCAATTCTTAGCAGCTTTCTCAAAATTGGCTAAAAATAACTCAGGATTTTCTCCTGGGTTAAAAGCCATGAAGTCCCTAGGTGTTATTCTGGATATTTTCATAGTTTCGATCTTCGTTTTTTCAATCTTCTCTTGCTTTTCCCGCTAAATCTCATCTGCCTTAAACCGTTCTGACTCTATTTTAATCTTAGCTAATTCCAATTCATGGAATCACTCTTTTTTCCTCTGTTCTATGGCCCTTAGTTTTTCTCTGTCTTCCAATTCTAATTTTGCCCTCTCAGATTCCATGTTTGTCCTCTCTGATTCTATAGAACACTGCTTTTTTCTGTCCTCTAATTCCAATTTTAGGTGTTCTGTTTTCTTTGTTTGTTGTTTTTCATTCTTTTCTAATTCTAAAAGTCTACTCCTATTTTGTTCTCTTAGGGTCTCTTTGTAAGCCGGATCACTTGTAACTGGATTCTTATAACGTTCCTGCTCAGTGGGGTCAGATATTTGGTGTTTGATTAAAATTATTTTTAATTCTTCTGCGGTCTTCCCTTCATACGCATTTCCTAAACCTTGCACTTTTCAGTTACAGCATCCTTTCTTAATTACAATATTTCTGCCATTTTCTGAGGTAACTTGTTCTCAGTTTCTTATTAATTTGCTTTTTATTGTCTTCCTTGAGACCTGGGGTGTCTTAATCTTAGTTCTGAGATTCCTGTCAGAACTCCTTTGTGTTTACTCTGAGCAACACACACGGACCACAGTATTCTGCTAAATAGCACTGGATTTCTTCGTATCTTTCAGTTATAGCCAAAACCTGTGATGTGCACTGGATCTTATCAGACCCCACAACTAGCACTGGGTTATTCATATCTCATCGCTGCCACCACCTGTGGTGTTATCCTCGTCCACTTGTGGCTGCTGCCCCTGTCTCGCCTTTACTATTTAGGCTGCACAGCACCACAGCCCAGCAACCTGGCCTCCAGATAACTTCGTTGTTCCGCTGCAACCAGTACCTCCCTCAGGTACACCCACACACCACACCAGAAGATGGAATTAACAAGAATTTATTAATAAGAAATTGAGTGTCAACAAGCTTAATGGTTACTTCAGTTCAATCACGTATCGGTTACAATGTTTCAATGCTTAGTGGTTTCTGTCAGAAATCTTATACTTTAACAAACTGTTCTTCATTTAATCTATGCTCTAAAATTTTATCTCAATCTCTCAATTTTCTCAAATCCTTTTCAACGTCTCTCTCAAAACTCCCCCTGAAATCGCCCCCCAATCAACCTGTCAGCTCTCTCTGTCAGACACATATATACACTCCACTTACTCTCTAGCTCCTCCCACTCTTATACAGCCAGTTAATCCAGGCATTCCAACCAACCAGCCAGTCAGCACTCACCTTCCATTCGGGCACACAGCTGCCAATCAAGGCACTCCCCCACAACGAGCCAATCACTCTACTTACCAAGACCTATAACCACAAACAGTAAGTATATTTCGGCCTAGTCATTTACTTTAACGGTTATTATTCTTAACCCTTTTTAAATTCTAAACAAATGCATATCACAAACAATAAACTTTGCAATATATTTACAACCACAAACAGTAGAACATCACACCCATCTCTTGCAATACTGTTCAAAGAGCTAAACAGTGCAGCGTCTTGGGGCTGCTTCTGAAGTGGATGCTTTCCTGTGTGGGAGGCAGCTTCATATAAGTCATGTGTAATTTGGCATGCTGTGTTATCTTTATATGTAGGACATTTAGAGGGGGCAGCATGTACATATTCCATATTGCCATATTCTGGCGAATTTCAGCCAGTCGCAACTTCCCCTCAGCCTGCATTTATCTCTAGCACCTAAGATGTCTGTCTAGCATTCATCTCTTGCTTTCTTCCATCTCTTTTTTTCCTACCCCCCATAGAAATTTGGATTGTAAGCTTCTTGGGGCAGGGACCTTCCTCCTTTGCTTATGTTACTCTAAAATACCAACTGGGCAGATGGTTCTGTATTGATTCCAAGAAGCCCCGGCACATCTGCCGTGGGAACTCTTTGAGTGTTGCCCAAAATTCTAGGACATTTTCTAAAGCATGCACAGTTCATGGAGAACATTGTCCAGGCCTGTTAGGCCTCACTGTTGCTCTATGTTATCAAGAGTGGACAACTTGTGGCCTTCCAGATGTTGTGGCTTACAGCTCTCACGATCCCTCACCACTGGCAGTGCTGGCTAGGACTGCTGGGATTTATATAAGCCAAAACATCTGGAGGGCCACAAATTGCCCACCTCTGCTTTATATGAGTAGAGGTTGCTCATGGTTCCTATTATTACTTTGCATGTACTGTAAGTGTACCCTAGGGCAGTGTTCCCCACCCTAGTGCACTCCAGGTGTGTTTGACTACAACTTTCATCATTCCCAGCAAGTACAGCCAATGAGAATTGTGGCCCAACAGATCTGGGGGGGGTACCAAGTTCAAGAAACCCACCCTAGAACATACCAGGTATTTCTCCTAGCTGAACATCTCCAGTTTTCCCTCAAAGTGGTGGGCAGCTGGTCTTCTGGGAATTAATGTCTGCCAGTCCTGATCTTTCTGTCGATTTTGAGGAACTCTGAGGTTCCCTCAAACGCTGTTTATCTATACATCATCCTTGCAAGGAAGTCCGGAAAAATTACTATTGTTCTTACTCTCATAGATCTCTTTAGTCATTTACTGCCTGAAAGAGAACAGCTTTCTTCCAGTTAAGAAACATTTCCCTGTCTGGTGGCTTGGAAGCAGCCATTGCTCACCACAGGTGACCAGATGAGTGGCTGTTTACAAGCCTGAGATACCTAATAATGCCTCCACCAACCTCAGCCTTATGCATGCTGCAATTAAGTGTGTACACACAAACCTGTTCTGCCCTCGGTACTTCCTTTGTGTGTAAACACAGCTGCTTGGTACAGAGCAGGGCAAATTCTTTTGTTTAAGGGAATTAACTGCCGTTGACCTTATGTTATATCCATTGTGTGTGTTTGTCCACATATGACTATGCGCTAGTTCTTACTGATGTAAACCGGTGTGTTAACCGGACATATCCATCAGACTGCTGGTCAGGGATCATGGAATGGAATATTTTTTCTTGTAAAAATTAAAAATTCCCTTCGTGTAGATTGCAGAAAATGTGTGTTGGAGTCGGGGGGGGGGGGGGGAGCCAGATTGAACCCCTTTGCCTTGATGTGCAGTTTTTCTACATGAAGGGAGTGCTTCATTGTATGGAGAATCCATCATGTGAGCGCCTGCCTGCAGTCTGAAGTGGTACAATCCAGACCCAGGTTTCCCACCTCGGAGAGAGCGAGGCCTGTAGCGCATGGCATGGAAGCAAGTCGCTCCGTTTCCATGGCGAGTCTGTAGTGTGGAGTGCAGAGGAAGTCCAAAATCGGTTGTACCTTCCATGTTGTAATGTAGATGTGATGTTGAAACTGGGTGAAATTTTGGACATCTAAGAAGAAAAAGGGACTGGTGGCACCTTTTGGTATTGGTTTCCATTTTTTCTCAAGTTAGTGCCTCTGGAAGCTCATGCTACAATTATTATTATTATTATTATTATTATATTATTATTATTATTATATTCATTAGGCAGCGATCCCACACCCACTTTCCTGTGTCTGGGAGTAAGGCCCATTGAACCAAGTGGAAATAACCTCTGAGTAACCATGTACAGGCTTGCTCTGTACAGTAGTAAATTACCGTGTCTCTTAGGCGGGGCTCTGCTACAATTCAGTGAGAGCGCAGGAAAGGCACAGAATGTGATATTAGGTGGAGAAATTGGCTTTCTTTTCATTCTCGAGAACGTGTTTCTAGCCTTCTTGGTGTTTTCTTTTAATGCATTGACTTATTTTTAAAATGCATACCCTTCCTTCCAATTGAGGGATAGCCAAGGCATTACATTTAAATAATGCACAAAAAAAAAAAAATACCCAGCAGCTCTCGTTCCTCCAGCTTTTGGCAGGGGCCAAAGTGTTCTCCTTTCCCTTGCTTGAGTCAGCAGTCCCAGGGCAACTTGCACTCTGGAGCGGAGTTCTTTCTGGCAGGGAGGGTGCTTGTTCCTTTGCGGATGGCTGGGACCTGGCTGGTCTTCCCTGGATGTGAGGACATGCTTGAAGGATACATGTGTGCAGAGCTTGCTGAAATCTCGGGACTTGTGAAATGAGATGTCCAGCGCCTGCAGAGTTCCATAACTAGCAAAAGCAGAATAAGGATGTAGTCCTGTGCCGACTGGGGCATGATGGGAATTCTAGGTCTTTTTTCTGTCTAAACGTGCACAGGATTGCGTCTATCATGATGTAACAGAGCAAGAGTGACAGAATAAACCGGGTGGGAAGAAGGTTGATTGGGATCTATTTGTAGATCCCTGAGTGATTTGCAGTTGATTGGCAAGGAAAGGGTTTCAAGCTCCCAACAATAGCCATCAGCATTGTGAGTTTAAAAAGCCTACCTACCATAACTGGCCTTGTGTTTATTGCTTATCTCTTTGCCTAGTTGTCCCTTATCTGTAAAACATTGGTTGCGTTTGACCATGTCCTTGTGCAATTCTTTTGGCTCGTCTTAGGCTGGGTTTACACAACACGCTAACCCACATTCAGGGTTGAGTGTGGGTTGTTGTTGAACCATGGGTTGTTTGTTGAAACGTGGGTTGCCTGAACCCAGGACATTTTCCACAGGTTGGCTTGTTATTTATTTATTTATTTATTACATTTATATACCATCAAATAGCCAAAGCTCTCTGGGCAGTTCACAAAAGTTAAAACCATCAACAAAACAGTATAAAACCACGATATAAAAATACAATATAAAACCACAACCAGGGTAAAAACATGCAGCAATGCGAATTTAAAATACAAATTTAAAATACAGATTTAAACAGTGGAGTTAAAAGTCTATGATAATAAACTGTTAAAATTTTGTGAGAATAAGGTCTTCACCTGGCGTCTTGAGTATAATGTAGGTGCCAGGCGAACCTCTCTAGGAAGCTCATTCCACAGCCTGGGTGCCACAGCAGAGAAGGCCCTCCTCCTGGTAGCCACCTGCTTTACTTCCTTTGGCAGGTGTTCACGGAGAAGGACCCCTGAGGATGATCTTTGGGTCCAGGCAGGAACATATGGGAGGAGACGTTCCTTCAGATAACCTGACCCCAAGCTGTTTAGGGCTTTGAATGTTAATACCAGCACTTTGAATTGAGCCTGGACTTGACTGGCAGCCAGTGTTAACTGCCCTGAACAACCCATTTACAAACCATGGGTTCTCAAGGTGGCTTGTTGAGAAAAATAAGCCACACTGCATGGTTAATAAGCCACCATGCAGAAAATGTCCTGGATTCGGACAACACACTAACCCACAGTTCAACAATAACCCACTCAAAACCACGGAGTGTGGTTTTGCGTGTTGTGTGAAATCAGCCTTAGAGTTTTGTGTAAGAGTTCATTCTGTATCTTAACTTAGAGGGAGATTTGTTCTTGTCTATGTACATCATCCCAGTGTGTGGTTCATGGGGTCCATTGCCAGCCTGACCATTTTGTATCTGGATCCATCCCTAACCACTATTTTGCACCTGGCTCCAGTCCATGCGTCTTGGGATTCTAGTAAACAAAGTAGATCCCATAGAATCTACCCACTGCTAACTTTGGGAATAAATCATGCAAATAAGAGCTTAAAATCTGCTCAGTCTTCATAATTTCGGGCCCCAGAACTCAGCATTTCTTAGCACAGTATTTAGGTTGCATAACTACACAGTAGTAATCGTTGTAGCACAGAGTACATGCCAGCCCTGCTCATAGGAATGCCTATGAGCGTTCCTATGGAACGCCTCTCCTGACATGAACCTACCCGAACACTACGTTCAGCATCTAAGGTCCTTCTCCGAGTGCCTACGTCGAGGGAAGCTCAGAGGTCGGCAACAAGGGAGAGGGCCTTCTCTGTGGTGACCCCCCAATTGTGGAACAATCTCCCCGACGAGGCCCACCTGGCGCCAACATTGTTACCCTTTTGGCGCCAGGTCAAGACTTTCCTTTACTCTCAGGCATTTAGCAATATCTGATGAGCCTGGGTCTGGGTTTTTTTGTTTTTTTTTAGGGTCATAGCTTTTTAAGTTATTATTGTGGTTTTACATATATGTGTATATTGTATGTTTTTGCAGTTTTAATTTTTGTATATTGTTTTTAAGTGTTTTAATCTTATGTAAACTGCCCAGAGAGCTTCAGCTATGGGGCGGTATACAAATGCAATTAATAAATAAAATAGAGAAATAAATAGGGAAGGTTTGCTAGTGGAACATGAATGCAAGGCACATAGTTGTGGGTTCCAGGGCAGATAGTTGTGGGAAGTGTTTATATGGAGCAGATAATTGTGGGTACCAGTGTCCATATAGACACTGCTGCCCACAACTATTTGCAGATATACTAGAGTGACCAGATACATAAGAGGGCAGGGCTCCTGCAACTTCAACTGTTGTGCGCATGTGTTCCCACCAAATCAGGAGAGGCAGGCGGCTAGTAGAGCTACTAACCGGTCTTCTCGGTAGCAGCACCCTGGCTGTGGAACCACCTCCCTAAAGAGGCTAGCCTGGTGCCATCTTCATGGCCTCTTTGGCACCAGGTGAAGACCTTATTTATTCACTCTGGCCTTTTAAACAACCAGCGTTTTGAACCAACAGAATCTGAGCTCTCGCTGTATCAGTTGTGTGCTATTTGGGAAAGGGAGCTTTTTTATTTTGTGAACTGGTGGTTTGTTACTGTTTAAACGATTCTGTATTTTACTCCTTAATTTCTTATGCCGCCCAGGAACATGCACATAAAACTAGTCATAGCAGCAGTAGTTGTTATATTATCAGCATGAAGGATCTGGATTTTTGTGAAATATTCTTCCCCTGCAAAAGCCCTAAAGGGCCTGCCTTTTGACATTGCTCCCGGCTTGGTAAGGTTTGCTTCTCTCCAACTCCTATGCTTCCAGTCACCGCCGCCCCCAAACCCCCCTCCATTCTGTATTTTCAGGCCCTTTTCTGCCTTTCCCTGCGGAAACTGGCATGACGTAGTTGGGCTTTTGTGTAGCTTTACGGGAACACGCTCGGTGTCTTCCCAACGATAACACAGCCAGCAGGTGCCCTGGCTGTGAAGCAGAGGGTGACGCCTTTGGTTTTAGTCACAAGGGATTAAGCAAAATTTTCTCAGAATGGGAAACTTTCTCCGTTGCTGCTTTTGCTTCCTTCCATGAAGCCAGCAAGCACCCAGGAAAAGCATGGTCCGGCACACAGCCAGCTAGTGAACCCACCCACCTTCCCCGTCCTGTAGACCAAGGGTGGGGGAATTGTTTTTCAGCCCGAGGGGCGAATTGCAAAATGAAAAAGGTCTTGGGTGGAGGGGCACAGTCCAAATGTGGGCGGGGACAAAGGCAGAGTGGGAAGAGCCAAATGGGATGATGACACAACTCCAAACCTTTGCAGCAGCTCGATCCTCTGTTCATTGGGTATTAAAAACCTTTAAAGATTCTCTTATCTCCAATCAGCGAGTGGAGATAAAAGCAAAAGAAGCTTGTGGTGTGGTATCCAGCACACAGGTTAAGGTCTCCCAACCCTGTGGTAGGCTTTCCCCAGCTGTCTGGGGCGTTTCTGGTCTACTGAGGGTGGGATGAATCCTAGCAAGGGGGAAGGGTTGTTTTGGATGTTGGGGTCTGGTCTTTTGGGTTGGAAAATCTTAAATAAGGCTGAGCTGCTTGGGGCAAGTGCTCTAAGGGTGTATTTCGCAGCCTAGTTGCTTTCATAAAGGTTCGGGGAACTTTTTAAACCAACTCTTAACACTGCAAAGCATTCTCAGTTATTCTTAACTATCCCATCTCACTTATTCTTAAAAGTAAAGCCAGCACTAGGCGTGAGGCTGCCCCACCTGGCGAGCTTTCTCCTCTTGGCAGCGGGTGCTCGTGAGCCTGCTTTTTGCCATTTTGACAGCCTCACCATGATCTGACATGCATTCCCCCCACGACTGCTTTCCCCAACCTGGTGCCCTCCAGATGTGTTGGACTGCAGCTCAGTACAACACATCTGCAGGACACAGCTTGGGGGTAGCTACTCCATGTCATTGCGAGAACGGTGAAACTGTGGCTGTCCCGACTGCCCGGGTGTGGGCAGATGGGTGGGCATGAGGGCCCTGCCCAGGGCAGATGTTAGAACTGGTGGGTCCTACCAAGGCATTGTTCCCTTGGCAGCCGCGTGAGAGTGTTGGGTGCTGTCTAGGGATGTCGCAGGGACCTGTTTGGAGGGAGGAGCTCGATGCGCGTTCATTGGCTCGACCCACAGACTTCATTCCGACTTCCGCTAACTGTCCCAACTCACCCCCTTAGCAGCGAGTTGGGCCAGCTAGCAGATTCTCGATGTGTTTTTTAAATTTGCGCAAATGCCACCCGCAAGATGGCCGAATTGCGCAAAGTGTGCAAATCGTAGCCACGATTTGTGCAAATAGAAATTTGCGCAAATTGCTGCCAACACAAAAATACGTAAAATCTCTCCGGAGTTCAGGGAAAACCTGCAGCTCAGGTTGCAAACACAAGCTGAGTTGGGCAGCGAACCCAAAAAGGGCTGGATTTTCTGGCAATGGGTATCCCTAACGCTGCCCTTGTCCTGCAGAAGCTGACCAGCTTCCTGCGTCTCTGTACGGAAGCTCCATTTCACTCTCATGCCTGATATCTGTTGGTGGAGCTCACTCACGTCCTCCCCTTTTTTGTGCTTATTGAGGGGCAGCTGCCTCCCCATTTCCACTTTGTCTGCCTGTCTCCACACTCTCTTTGCTATTATGCGCCCAGTAGTTCCTGCAAGGGCTTGAACATTGACTTAAAAGGAAATGTCCAAACTGAGGAAGTGCATTCAGATTTAAAAGTCAATCTGCCCAGGTTTATTTATTTTAAAGGTGTGTTTTTTTATCCTGCTTCTCAGCCAAAAAAAAGGGCTGACTAACACAATTGGTAAAGCAACTCTCTGCCTGCAGGGTTGCTGTTCTAATACGGAGAAAATGAAAAGGTCTTCACCTGGCGTCTAAAAGAGTATAATGTAGGTGCCAGGCAAACCTCTCTAGGGAGCTTGTTCCGCAGCTGCGGTGCCACAGCAGAGAAGGCCCTCCTCCTGGTAACCACCTGACTCACTTCCTTTGGAACAGCTGGGAACCTTTAGCTGGGGGAAAAGGAGGCTGAAGGGAGACTTGATAGAGGACTACAAAATGATGCTTGGTGTGGAGAATGGGGCCAGGCAGACATTTTTCTCCCTCTCTCATAATACTAGAACCCGATGGGGTCATCCCATTAAGCTGATTGGTGGGAGATTCAGGACAAATTAAAGGAAATACAGCACATAGTCAAAACTATGGAATTCACTACCACGTAACGTGGTGACGGCCACCAATTTGGATGGCTTTAAAAGGGGGTTAGACAAATTACAGGAAGAGAGGGCTATCCATGGCTACTAGCCCTGATGGTTATGTGCTACCTCCAGTATCCGAGACAGTAAGCCTGTGTGCACCACTTGCTGGGGAACATGGGCAGGAGGGTGCTGCTGCAGCGCTCCTTTCCTCCTAGTGGGCTCTTGATGGACAGCCGGTTGGCCACTGTGTGAACAGAGTGTGCTGGACTAGATGGAACTTGGTGTGACCCAGCAGGGCTCCTCTGATGTTCTAACCATGCTGAGCCGGCCTTCCCACCTGGGCCCCTTCCAAATGTCTTGGGTGACAATTCCCAGCGCTCTTTACCCCTGGCCATGCTGGCTGGGGCTGATGGGGGTTGAAGGCTGTGGCAGGGCTTGCGCCTGGGACATCTTGCTTGCCAAATATGTGTTCCGCCACTGAGCTAGAGCAATGCTGGCTAGAGGGCTGGGGGCGGGGGTGTCATGGGATTTACGCTCTCACACATTTGGAGGGCCTGAAGTTGGAGAAGGCTGTGCTAGGCCGCCTTTCAGGGCGGATGGCCAGAGCCGGCCCAGAAGGCCTGGGAAGGTCTCCTGCACCCTTTGACTGAAAGGGGAGTTTTATTTAATCATTTGTTCATTTAATTGCTATGCTATGAAAGCTCTCTGGGAAATTCACAACAATTCACGAGATGGAGTGCAGCGTCGCTAAACATAATTTGAAAGCCAGTTTAAACAGCTAAAAGCAATTTCAACAGAATACTAGACTTGTTCAAACAACTGGCATAAATGACCCCCCCTCCCCCAATCGTGTTCCATTAAATGCCTGGGCATAGAGGACAGCCTTAACCTGGTGCCAACAGGATGACAGCGTTGGTGCCAGGCGGCCCCCAGTGGGGAGAGCGGTCCGTAATCGGGAGGCCACCACCGAGAAGGCCCTCTCCCTTGATGCCATCTCCCAAGCCTCCCTTGGAGGTGGGGCTCAGGGGAAGGCCTCAGATGTTGACTGCACTGTCTGGGTAGGATCACATCGAGAGAGGCGTTCCATCAGGTCCTGAACCGTATAAGGCTTTATTGGTTAAAACCATAGCCTTGAACCAGGCTCGGAAACATACAGGCAGCCAATGTGAGCAGACCAAAATATATGCTCAGACTGTCTGGTCCCAGTAGTTAATCTGGCCGCTCTTGCATTGCTCCCATTCACTTCCGTAAGCCAGAGCACTTCCCAGGGGAATGAATGAGTCAGAGGGGCACCCTTTGAGTTCTCTTTGTCAGGCACCGAGGTCTCTCTGGCCGACCGTGCCCGGTTAATCCTCGCTGCTACAACGGTGCTTTCCTGGGCTTGTTCCACTACCCCGCAGGGCCCTCTGATGGAAGATCGGGTCCCCTCCCTCCTTTTCCTCTGCCCTGGCCTGCAAAGGCGGCCAGAGTCACATGTCGTACAACTCGCAGGTGGCGTCATGAGCCTTTTAAGAAGTCCAGAATGTGCAAAAGGACAAAACAACCTCCTGCTAGCGTTTGAAAGGGCTTTGGTCCTGCTGAGTGGCACACAGCCAGTGCAGGCGCACGGGGCAAATTCCAGGGAGCCGGGCGTGGTCTAAAAATCCTTGAGAAATACAAAGAGTGCGAAGGGAGAGCTGGGCCGTTTGGAGCATTCACAGGAACGACCCTGCAGGAGACTCGGTGTTTGTGTGTGTGTGTGTGTGTGTGTGTGTGCAAGGGACATTCTGTTTGTTTGTGGCGCACGGCTGAATCCGGCTAGCCTTGGGAGCCTAATCCACCAGTAAAAGCCATAAATTAATTATGGACTGTGTGAAGGATGCTGGCGGAGGTATCGTCCCAATGAAAAACAAGGGAAAGAGCCTCAGCTGCTCCTCTGTGACATTTGTCCACCACCTCTGAGGGAGCGCAGCGGGCTTTGGTGCTTTATAGATGGCAGAGGCCCATGATTGGCTCTCTGGGATCACCTGACTCCCTGGAGGAGGGGGATTCTGGTCCGTCATATCTGAATTCTGGCTTGAAAAGATTTCAGTTCCCTCCTTTGTCCTCAGTTACAGTGAATCTGTCCCTCGCAGGGTTCTTCATTTGGGACCCCTGTGGCCTAATATCTACTCATTTTGATCTGTTACCCACTCACTCTCAAGGGTCTAGGGCAGGGCCACACCTAGGGGCTAGAAACTTGCACGGTTTTAGTTTATTTTAGTAAGTTGGAATTTCAGGATACACCTGGGAGCATGTAGGCAAGGCCTGATGAAATCTCACAAGCCAAAGTTGCCTCTGGATAAGATTTCCAGTGGCCAAGGAGCCTAGACCTCTATGCCCTGCATTACCTCCCCCTGCCCCCCCAAAAACTGTTCTGACCATGTGGACTATGTTGGACAGCACCACCCATTAATCCCCAGTCAGCCTGGGGATGATGGCGTTGTAGTCCAACACATCTGGAGGACGCCAAGTTGGGGGAGATGGTAAGAAGTGTAAAATAAATGATGTGAGATCAGAGAAGCCGTGCAAATGGGTATAATCCATACAAGTTGCAGAATTCTGTATTTGTGGCTGCTTTTGTTTTAATAAATACTGTCAGTGCAATCCAGTATTTGTTTTGAATCATAGAATAGAGTTGGAAGGGGCCTAAAAGGCCGTCTAGTCCAACCCCCTGCTCAATGCAGGAATCCACCTTAAAGCATCCCTGACAGATGGTTGTCCAGTTGCCTCTTGAAGGCCTCTAATGTGGGAGAGCCCACGACCTCCCTAGGTCATTATTTCCATTGTCATATTGCTCTTAACAGTCAGGACGTTTTTTCTGATGTCCAGCTGGAATCTGGCTTCCTGTAACTTGAGCCCGTTATTCCGTGTCCTGCACTCTGGGTTGATCAAGAAGAGATCCTGGCTCTCCTCTGTGTGACAACCTTTCAAGTATTTGAAGAGTGCTATCATGTCTCCCCTCAATCTTCTCTTCTCCTGGCTAAACATGCCCAGTTCTTGCAGTCTCTCCTGATAGGGCTTTGTTTCCAGACCCCTGATCATCCTCGTTGCCCTCCTCTGAACCCCCTCCAGCTTGTCTGCATCCTTCTGGAAGTGTGGTGCCCAGAATGGGACACAGTACTCAAGATGTCGCTCAATGGGACTTACTCGGGAGTAAGTTCCATTGATGTAAGTAAGCGGGCCTGGGACTGAACCTGAGATGGCTCCCATTCTGGCATGTACAACCCCAGTCTCTGGGCCAGATATGCCACTGAATCAGCCAAATATGTGTACCTTTTCAGATGCACACCTTTGCAAAAATATGCACTTTAAAGGGTGCAGCTGATGTATTTCTGCAGAATTCCCACCAATCTTGGACACTGGGAGCCTGAACCAATCACCTGTTGTTATCTTTTGGGTGGAAAGATGGAGAGGTCCGTTCTTTGTCTGCGTTGCTCTTTACTGAGCCCTGGGCATTCCTTTCAATTCTTCTCAGGTAAATCTCACATGGCCATTGTTCAGAAGGTAAACAATGAAGGTGAAGGTGACCCTTTCTACGAAGTCATGGGTTTGGTAACTCTGGAAGACGTCATTGAGGAGATCATAAAATCAGAGATCATGGACGAGTCAGATGACTACAGTAAGTGGTTTCCGTGCAGGTATGGCCTCTTTGGGTCTTAATTTTCTTCTTCACACATTTCCTTACCAGCTTTTGCAATCTGCGCCTGCAGATAATTTAGAAGGCAAACGATGCATTGCCGTGGACTTCAAAGGTGTTCATTTAACACTAAAGCACTTGGGATGAAGCCATAGAGCCTGGAGTTTCTTTAGTCACATGTTTCCATTGCACTGCTAAAGAAGACAAGCTGCTTTTCAGGTTTTCTCAGCAAAGGGATTTGGGTGGTTTGCAGTCCATGCCTGGTGGATAGGCCTGTTTAATTGCTCAACAAGAGTTGCGTGGTGACCAGGTTCACACATAATACTAACCTATGGTTCATTTAACTCTTGTTGAATTCTTGGTTGTTGAGATGTGCAAACCCAGACTTGCTAATGAACCATGGTTTGTAAACTGCAAACAAACCAGAAAAAGAATCCCTGATTTGTTGTTGGGTTATGACTACTCTGGGTTGTTTAAAACCGTGGCTGGTCATTACGTCTGAACGCAGAACTGTGTTGCTCATAGGTTGTTTTGCTCGGCTATGGAGTCAGTGGGCAAAAGCAGTAAAAAAATCCCAGCTGCTCTACCTGCTGCAAAGGATCTGAACATGCATAGGATTGTGCCTTTAAAGGTTAAAACCAACGCCTTGAATTGAACCCAGAAAACTGGGGGCAACTAGTGCAAATCTTTCAATATTGGAATTATATATTCAATCATGATACCAGTCAGCTGCCTGGCTGCCACATTTTTTTGCCAGTCGGAGCTTTTGGACATGCTTCAAGGATGCCCCCATGTAGAGTGCATTGCAGTAGTCTTCAGCATGAGATAACTAAGGCATGGCTCACTGTTACCAGATCCAAGGCCTGGTCTCCACATACAGGAGAACGTGGTGGTAAAATGAATTGCATCAGGTCAAGTTGCAAGTGGGGGATTGCAGCTGTGGATGCTCATCTAGACCCCTGCAGTTAGAAAGCTAGCACTAGAAAAATGTTCTATTGCAGCCCTTTGTGAGCTGTGCTGGTTTTCTGTTTGAAGGAGGCTTTTATTATAGGAGAGCACCTGTAATAGAAAAGTGATCACCCACAGGCAACCTTAAGTGATGCAGTCCGCCCTACCACCTCATTCCGTTGTAGGTGTGACGCAGACCTTGGTCCTCGGGAAAGGGGAGTTCGTGTCTCTGGGGGAAGAAAGGGGTTGGCAGCTGCCCTTTCTGCCTAAGATCCACTGCTCTGAGCTTGGGGCAGTGTGCAGCTGCCACCTTGAGTCTTGTGCCCAGGACCGGGGTTGGCAGTTCCCATAATAAATGTCTGTGTGACCGTTTCAAGGAGACCTGCCTCACATTTTGAGAAACAGGGAGCGTTTAGAACAGGGCATTCTCTGTAGTAGAAATTTCACGGAAACCTCAGGCTGTGCAGTTTCATCCCAAGTGTGTTGTAGTTAACTGAACACTCTCAAAGTCAACTGCAAGACATCGTTTGCCCTTTTAATTATGTGCAGGTGGAATGGCAACTCTGGTAGAAGTTACTAGAAATGGCAGGCTAATGTGTTTGGCCAAGTGCCTGGTCCCCTCAGACTAGATCTAATTCATTTATTTCCTCTTTCTTTTATACCCAAGGCTATGTAAATAAATAAGTAAACATTCGGCAACAAGATATCTCAGATTCTTAAACCTCTATAAATTCTGCAAATCAAACAAATTTTCATATGTTGGCTCACTTTCCATAACAACCCGGTTCAGATGACACGCTAAGCCACTGTGGTTAAGCATTTTGAGCTAAACGTTATGGCTTAGCATGTCGTGTGAACCATGACTTAGCGTGTCATGCGAACCATTCCTAACCATGGTGGCTACATAACTACGGTTTAAACACGCTCACTACCCATTTGCTGCAAAAGGATTAGCAGCCTAACCATGGCTTAGTGTGTTGTCTGAATAGGACCCAAGGTGTCATAATCATAGAGAAAGAGCAAAATAGGCTGACCATATGAAAAGGAGGTCAGGGCTCATGCAACTTTAACAGTTGTAGAGAAAAGGGAATTGCAGCCAGTGTCATTTGTATGCAATTAGTTCCTCTTCATCACATCAGTTAAAGTTGCAGGCACTATACTAGAGTGACCAGAAACAAAAGAAGACAGGGCCCCTGCAACTTTAACTGTTGTGATGAAGAGGGAATTTCACCAGGAACTAATTGCATACAAATGAAACTGGCTGAAATTCCCTTTTCTCTACAACTGTTAAAGTTACATGAGCCCTCCTTTCCATATGGTCAGCCTAGCAAAAATTCAAACCCTATACTCTGACCTTCGGTCATTTCATTCAGCTCACTTTATTCAGATTCTGAGGTTCCATCAGGCATTTCCTGGATGCATTTAAGCCTACAGTCCTCACCATAAGGACTAGAAACATGTGGAGGGCGGGTTAAAGTTGGAAACTGAAATTCCCAGGAAACTGAATTCTGCACCTATAACTATGTCCTGTGGTGTGGTTTTTTTCTGCACTTGTGCAGAGTTGTGGAATTTCCACAACGGCCGTGTATTGCATGCCCTTACAATAGAACCTGCCATCTCCCCCAGAAAACTCTGCTGGTAGCGATGGATGGATTGGGCTTGACTCCTCTGTCTCCTCTTGCCTTTTTTTCTTTTTTTCGCTTCCTCCATCCCACTTCTGCCCCCACTCCCTCCAGGGGAGAACAAATTGAAGAAGAAACCAGCCCCGCTTGGGACTTCGATGGATCGCAGGAAAGAAGATTTTTCCTTGTTCAAAGTGTCTGACAACGAGTACAAGGTGAAAATCTCCCCGCAGCTCCTCTTGGCCACACAGCGCTTCTTATCCAGAGGTGAGACCAGCGAAAGCGACCCGTCCGCCAGCTGTCTTTCTTCTCTCCCCAGTTCCATACCGTTTCTGCCCAAGCCGGGCACGCAGGATACAAATGGGGGAGATTCGTTGCTGGGCCTGAGTCAGAGGTGGTTGCAGACTTTCAGCACTCGGCTCTGCGGCGCCTTTAACTGCAGCACAGCAATGGGGCACCTATGATCTTACACATGGAGAAGTTGTTGTTATTATTATTATTATTATTATTATTATTATTATTATTATTATTATTATTTATTGCATTTGTATACCGCCCCCTAGCCGAAGCTCTTTGGGCGGTTCACATAAGATTAAAACATTTAAAAGCAATATCCAAAAATGAAAACTGCAAAAAACATACAATACGCACGTACATTAAATATAATAACTGAAAAAGCGACGAGCCTAAAAAACAAAACAGACCCAGGCTCATCAGATATCGCTAAATGCCTGAGAGAAGAGGGAAGTCTTGACCTGGCGCCGAAAAGATAACAACGTTGGCGCCAGGCAGGCCTCGTCGGGGAGATTGTTCCACAATTGGGGGGCCACCACAAAGCAGGCCCTCTCCCTTGTTGCCGACCTCCGAGCTTCCCTTGGAGTAGGCACTCGGAGGAGGGCCTTAGATGTTGAGCGCAGTGTACGGGTAGGTTCGTGTCAGGAGAGGCATTCCGTCAGGCATTGTGGTCCCAAGCCGTGTAAAGCTTTATAGGTTAAACCCAGCACCTTGAATCGGGCTTGGAAACATACAGGCAGCCCATGCAAGCGGGCCCAGAGTCAGTCACAGTGTTCAATGGAGCCTCCCTTGATAGAGGCTGTCGGTCCATCAAAATAATGCTGAAAACTCACCGGCTGATCAACATATTCAAACCAACTGTAAAATTCAAAAGGCTCCACAATAAAAGAGAGAAGAGACAGCAGATAAAGGGCTCCAGTTAATGCTGGGGAAGTTTAAGTTTAACAGCTCGTCAAGCCAAATTCTGCAAACTTTTCCCTACCTTATGGGATCCTCACGCTCCTCATAAGGTAGGAATGGCCAGTTTGTGGCTCTCCAGATGTTTTTGCTTACAGCTTGCAGCAACCCTAGCCAGTTTAGCTAGTAGTGCAGTATGGGAGTTGTAGGCCAAAACATCTGGAGGGACACAAGTTACTCGCCTCTGCAAGGGTACATACAGCCTGGTAACCTCCTGATGTGTTGGATTCTAGATTCTTTCCTCTCCAGACAGTATGGCCATTGATGGGAGTTGAAGTCTGACACATCTGGAAGGTGCCAAGTTGGGGGAGGCTGCTTGTGCCGTTTCTTGTTCATACCTCTGCAGAATCAAGAAAACCTCCCACTTCTCTTCCAAGTGAGGATGGGCGAACAAGTGATGTCTGGGATCACCAGGATTCAACGAGCATCGTCTTGCTAATCAAGCCGTGCCCAGCTCCTGTTCGCGATCGCTGCTCGCGCTGCGCAAATGGGAAACTTGCACAAATCGATCAGCGGTCCGACTGAAGATTTGCGCAAGCCTCCCCAAATTGGCGCAGCTTCCCTCGTTGGTGCGACGTCCCTCTGTAAGTTGGTGGGGCTGATTCAGCCCACGGAGGAAATCTGTGCAAATCAAACAGGGAGTCAGGAACGAGGTGAACCCGAGCACGTGTTTGGCCATTTTCGATTGTTTTCGGTGGGCACGTTGCGCTCGCGTTCAGAGCTTGGAATGGGGCGCGCCGGCTAAAACGACATTATCCTGCAACCTGACTCCCAAACCCGCTCCGCTTGCCAGAAGGATTGAGACACGGGCCAGGGGACGTTGACAGAAGCTGCTAGCCTTCGTTGGACTTCCCCCTAAGCCTGCAGAGGCGCATGTAGTCTGAGGAGAGCCAAGATGAAAGGCTTTTCCTCAGACTTCACTTATATTGTTGGACTGCAACCCCTATCCTCCTCCACCGTTGGCTGTGCAGGCTAGGGCTGATGGGTGTTGCTGTCCAGCAACGTCCAGAGGGCCATGTTTTCTCCACCTTTGCATTAGTTTAGGGTGACTGTGGTGATACCCACATTTCTGTCTCCTTAGGTATGTCTGGGTTAGTGTGGAATGTTGGACTGATTGGGTGTGGCTGGTGATGCTGGAAAAGGGAGCGAGGAGAAGTATATATAGTGTGAGAGAGTCGTTTGTAGTTGGTGTTGGTTGGGTGGAGGGTAGTTAGGTGGAAGATAGATGTGTTTAGTTGTGTGTTCTTGTCAGGAGTGTGTGAAGAGTAAAGAAATATAAGATTTTAAGAATTTAGGATTATTATTAAGATTATTAGAATTATTAAGAATAGGCAGGTTTTAAATTGAATTTGAAAGAACTGTAAACGACAATAAACATTTTCTTTTATTTTTTGCTACCATAAACAAAGTCAGCTTGGCTTTGTTACCTGCTCTATTTCATAAGAAAACACATTACGTTAAACCTTCAGCCCAGTATAGTCACAGAAGAACCTTTTCAAAACCTCAGTACCTTTTCCTTCTGCTATACGGGGAAAGTGGTGTGTCTTTTACCCTTCCCTCAGGTGTGTAAGTGGTAGTGCTTAGCTTGAGAGGGGTGTGCTCGTCTAGGCCTAGTGTTTGAGGTGGCGGCGGCACAGTGACCCTATGGAAAGGAGGACAGGGCTCTTGTATCTTTAACAGTTGCATAGAAAAGAGAATCCTAGCAGGTGTCATTTGTAGGCATGCACCACCTACTGAAATTCCCTCTTCATCACCACAGTGAAAGCTGCAGGAGCCCTGCCCTCTTTTGGATCTGGTCACTTTAGGTAAAGAGGGCAGGGCTCCTGCAGCTTTCACTGTTGTGATGAAGAGGGAATTTCAGCAGGTGCTGCATGTATACAAATGACAAACTGGGGTGAACCAACAGTTTATATAAACATATTATTTGTACCATATCATAATTATTATATTATATTATTCAATAATAATACACAGCAACACAACAATTTCTTTACAGTAACCAAGCATAAGGTTTACAATGATTTGCAATCATCGAACAACAAACAAAAATAGTTTGAGGTGACTAAGCAGTACAATATCTACAGGCCTCTGGCTTCTTACACCTGTTTTCGCACGTAAATGCTTTGTCAGAATATTGCAACCAGATTATAATGCTTATGAGTGGGGAATAGAAGAGGATTCGTTAAGATTATTCCTCAAGTTCTCAAAGTCTTGTTTGTCCTCCAAACAGGATTGACTTGAATCCCCAGCTGGGTTGGTTCACCCCAGTTTGTTTGATATTTACTAACATTCAAGCGGTTGTGTGCTGATTAGCATTTTTCGATTTTGAGTTCATTTCAACTGCTATGTTCTATATTGTGTAATTGTATACAACTGACACCTGCTGAAATCCCGTTTTCTACACAACTGTTAAAGACACAGGAGCCCTGTCCTCCTTTCCATTGGGTCACCCTACGTTATTTACTTTACAAGGCTGGGCTGAAATTTAGACATACTTCACCAGGGAGTTACGCAGTAATATTCCAGATGTTTTGGATTGCTCTCCTCTTTCTCCACCCCCCAAAGCACTTCAGCAGATGTGGATAGGACCAGATAGGAAACCTGGTGCTCCCCAGATGTTTTGAATTACAGCTCCCATAACCCCCAATTCTTGGCCATGCTGGCGAGGGCCGATGGGATTTGTAGCCCGAAATATCTCAAGGGCACCAGGTTACTTATCCCTGTTTTAACTTTGAAAGTGCTGGGTGAAAACTTCGTTGTACTCTCAAGCTTTTCATTCGAGGTTGATTTGCTCTCCCGTCACGGCGTCTCTTTAATTGCTGCCTACTCATGTTTCACTGGTTCTGAGTCCTGTGTGTGAGTGACGTTTCTGCTTCTATGTCTCCTCTTTTTAGTCTATAAATTACAAACACAAAATAGTAATCAAGGTATGAACCCAGCGGATACTTCCTTTTCTCTCTTTTCCATGCCCCCAGAGGTAGATCTTTTCAGTCCAGCTCGAATCTCCGAGAAAGTCCTGCTACACCTGCTCAAGCACCCCAGTGTCAACCAGGAGGTAAAGTTTGATGACACCGACCGCCTTGCTGCTGAGCACTACTTGTACCAACGAAACCAGCCGGTCAATTACTTCATCCTCATCCTGCAGGTACTACTTCTAACCAAACATTTGTTGAGTGCCCTGGGTTGTCCAGACACCGTGCTGGGGGTCGGCCTGACCATGAGGGGAGGGTGAAGGCCCCACTTTGCGTGTCAGATGGGAGGCAGGCTGCCAACAGAGGAGCCACCTTGTCTTGTCAGTTCAAAGCTGAGGCGGAAGCTGTGGGCAGTTCTAGCCAAACCCAGACCATGTCCTCTGCAGCCCAGCATCCTTGAGTTCAGCAACTTGAGCTGGAAGCTGGAATGTGCAGCCTCAGGAACGCCCAGCCCTACATAGGACCAGGGAAAAGGCTAGTTGTGAAAGGCCTAGCTTTGAAAGGCCTAGATGTGAAGGCCCAGGGAAAGGCCTAGCTCTGAAAGGGCTAGCTCCTGGTATTGATTGTTTATTAAATGACTATTTACTACATTTCTGTACCACCCAACAGCCAAAGCTCTCTGGGCAGTTCACAAAAGTTTAAAAAAAACACTCAAATGCAATGATAAAATGCAAAACCTTTAAAATTTTTAAACAACACCTAACCAAAGTTAAGAACACAGTTAAAATCAGGAGCAGTGTAAAGATCTAAAAACACGGGATTGCATTTATAAACAAAGCTGAAGGACTAAAAAGCCTGCAAACATAAAAAGGTGCTGAAAATACCACATCAGGCGAGCCTCTCTGGAGAGGGCATTCAAAAACTGGGGTGCCACCACTGAAAAGGTCTCTCAAAGGAGCTCTGGCAATGCACATGGTTTGTTCCTCCTCCATCCCTCCGCCTCATTTTATTTTCACAACAACCCTGTGAAGTAGGTTAGAGACAAGAGACCCAGTTAGGACCATCAAAACAGCCCAACACGACTTATTTAAGCCACGGTGGACTGTGGGAAGGATCTGAATATTCAACACCCAACCGCGGCTTGTCATGTTGTGTGATCCTGGGCATCAGGGGTTGTGTGATGGTTAAACAACCCTTGCAAGAGTTGTTTAACCCTCACACAAACTCCTGCTGCCCAGATTCACACGACATGACAAGCCATAGCTAGGTGCTGATATTCAAAATGGCTGCCTGCAGAAGCTGGTACATGCCACAGCCCACCGTGGGCTGTTAGACTGTGCGAGCCGTCTCAGAGTCTGGCCCGTCATCAAGGGAGAGGGCCTTCTCTGTGGTGGCCCCCCAATTGTGGAACGATCTCCCCAATCAGGCCTGCCTGGCTCCAACGTTGTTATCTTTTCGATGCCAGGTCAAGACTTTCCTCTTCTCTCAGGCTTTTAGCAATATCTGATGAGCCTGGGTCTGTTTCTGTTTTTTAGGCTTATAGCTTTTTAAGTTATTATCGTGGCTTTAAATGTATGTGTATATTGTATGTTTTTTGCAGTTCTAATTTTTGTATATTGTTTTTAAGTGTTTTAATCTTATGTAAACCGCCCAGAGAGCTTCGACTATGGGGCAGTATACAAATGCAATAAATTAATAATAATAATAATAATAATAATAATAATAATAATAAATAACCCATGAAGTACATGGCTGAGAGGGGATTTGAACAACATAGAATTATATTTCACAATAGTAAATACTTTTATCACATAAATGAGTGTTATTTAAATTCCCTGGATGTATAATACAAACACCAATATAACACATTCAAGATCACCTGCTGTTGATTGTATCAATTAAGCCAATAATCACCAAATAATAACATACTAACAAGCTTAACCCCTTGTGTGTGAAACAAGGGTTGTGTGCCAACGGCACCTGTTTGCAGATCTCATTACAACTGCAGCCTCCAGTTTATGTTGAGAGGGTATTTGAACATCAGCTTCCCCAGTCTCATAACTCTAACCACTGCCCCACAGTGGCTATTTATACTAGGCCTGGCCAATCCACAGGCCTCATATTGCCTGCCAACCACAGAGGCTGATGTTGGGCCTCTGGTCAACGGGTGCACCAGAACTTGAGTGGGATCAGGCTGAATGGTTCCAGAATGGACTATACCATTTCAGAGTGCCCACCCACCCCCAGGAAGGGGTGGGGGGAATTGACATTTTTGATTGCTTCCCTCTATTAGAAGCTCCATGCAGCTGGAAAACCTTCACAGCAGCAAAGGGTTGTGTTGGGACCTTTTTCCCTGACGTGCTAGCGCACCGTTTGCAGGTTCAAATGAAAGGGAAACATTCGCTAGTGTCATTCCTCACCCGTCAACCGAAATGGTGCAGTCCATTGTTACCACTGCATGAACGGCCTCACCCTGCTGCCTACGGAGGCCACCCTATATCTAGACCCTGACACCTCCAGCACCAACACCGGCAGCCTTGGTTCCGCGTGGGGAAGAGGAAGGCCAGCCGAGTCTCGCTTTCTCCCAACGGTCCACCTCACAAAGTGAGAGGACCCTCCCGCTGTGGTGGGCAGGGGGCGTTTAATCCTCTCCCTTTGTGGCGATGAGGAGGGAGGCCGGGACGGCAGAAAGCTGCACCAGCGTGGGAGGAGGCGGGGCCAAGGCAGACTGCAGGCCTGATCCTGACCTTCAGGGGAGGCCCTTCTCTCGGTCCCACCACCATCACAGGCACGCCTGGTGGGAACGCGGGAGAGGGCCTTCTTGGTGGCTGCCTCGGGGCTCTGGAACTCCCTTCCCAGGGAAGCTAGACTGGCTCCCTCCTTGGTGTGTTTCCGGAGGCATTCTTGTTCCAGCAGGCCTTTGGAGAATAGCGTGGACCCCATTTATGTTTTAAGACTTTTAATTTTTGATTTTAATATGTACTTTAAATATTGAAATATTTTAATATTGAAACCTGTTCAATTTATTTTTAACTTTTCTATGTCTCTTATTTACAGCTTTTAACTGTATATGTTTTAATTTTGTAATGCTGCCTTGAGGCCCAGCATTGGGCAAAAGGCGGGATAATAATAATAATAACAACAACAACAACAGGGAATTTAAATGGCTGCCTGTCACTGACAGGGAAGCCCAGGTCATCCAGCAGCACTGGTTGGCCCTGACAGGGTACTGGGACCACTGCCCTAAGGTGTCAGGTGCTGATCTCAGGCTGCAGGCACCCCATGTGATGGGAGGGGTGTCTTGCGTGGGATGGTTCTTTCTCTTGGAGGCACCCCAGGTGGGGAAAGAATTGTGCAGCATCAGGGATTGGGGAAGTCTGGTCCGGCCCTGGTTTTCTTCACTACCAACTCTCAGGGTATTTTAAAAACTTTTCCCCTGCACTAAAGTACATAGCTCAAGGGTGGCTGACTTTTTTGCATTCCTTAGGAGAGTATTCTAAACCCCCTCAGAGGGAATCCCCCACTGTTAGCTCCAGTCCCTGACTGGACATCACCGCAGGGATTCCCCTGCTGGTGCGCTCCAAAATACCTATGCAGTCATCCCTGACCTGAAGTCTGAGATAACAGCAGGGATTCAGTGGAGGCTGGTGGCTCCGATGTCAGTGGAGCAGTGAATCCACTCCTGGTTTCAGTCAGAACTCTAAAGGAGCTCTCCAAGGCCTTGAATAGCTCCTTTAGAGTTCTTATTGAAACCTGGAGCAGATTCATTGGAGCCACCAGCCTCCATTGAGGGGATGCGGGACAGCAGAAATCATGCACCAGGGAGAGCAGCTACTCTCCTTGCCACAGGCCACATTCTGCCACCTTGCACCCACCCCGCACACTCTTACCTCCAACCTGAGATCAGAGATAAGAGCGGGGATGGGGCGGCAGGACAGCCTGACTCCGCTTTGCCTACTACACTGCCTTCCCCCATTGCATGAAGGAGGCGGGGCAGTTTCTCTGGCTGAATCCCCTTCGCACCTCCGTACTAAACTTACTACAAGATCCTCTGCAGGAGCCCGTTCAAGAGGTGGTTTGGCCGTGGTCTCCTGCCTTCCAGAAGGATCAGAAATATAAAAAGAACATCGCTGCTTACTTTCCCATGCAAGTGAAATCGTGAGCAGATTATTTTGGGTTTTTTAACCACAGCCTGATTAAAACTTGGTAGGGAGTGATGTTGTTTTGCATCCTTGATCCAACCCGTGGGAGGCCAGGCTACCATCAACTGAGGCCAGAGAGAGCCGAAAACACAACATGTTGCAGCAGACAGCTGAGCTGCCGTTTATTTTCATTTTTAAAAGTTTATATGCCACTTCTCTGCCATGTGGCCTGCAGGGCAACTAACAATAATATTTCAGTACCGATAATAAAACCTGATCGAACATCCAAGTAAAAATATCAGCCTCGGAGGTTCTGCCGACATTACCAAAAGTGTAGGTTGTAAACATTTCAATAAATAAGTCGGTTTTTAAAAACCAAGCATGTTATTTACAGCAGGAGTGAACAGAACAGCAATAAAAGAGACCAGCCTCCGTAGAATCAGGAGCATAGAAGTCTCTATGGTTGCCTCTACAAGAGAGGTTTAAAGCTCTTTCAAGGCGCATTAAAAAATTTACCTCTACAAGAACGGAGCGCAAATCGGGCGTAGAGGCGCGCTATCCCTCCGATTATGCGCATTATCGAATGCGCATTAAATAGCGAGGTTTTTTTGCAGCGGGATGTGAAGCGCGTTATGCCTATGTGAACAGTTTTTCGGTAAAGCGCATTTTCGGAGAGGTGGGCGGGTAGAGGGCTGGGTTTTGTGATGACGTCCGAGATGGGCGGGGAGAGGGAAGGGGTTTGCGAAGAAGCATGACATGAGCGGGGCGAAGGAGCCCGCGCTTCTATAGAGCTGCGCATAACCAGAGGGCTTCTTCGCAAACCCCTTCCCTCTCCCTGCTCATCTCCAGCTGCATCGCAAACCATTTCCCTTCCCCTCCCATCTTGTTGCCAGGCAACCCAAAATTTCCAGGAGGGGTGGAGTGCACAAAAGGTGGGAACCACAAAGGTAGAATTCCAGGTACTTTCCTGTAGGCGGAGTGAAGGAAGGGGGGGCTGCTAAAGGGGTTGGGCTTCAGGAAAAACGCGAAGTAAAAATCTGCGGCTCCGCTTGTTTGCTCCTCCGAAGGTCCGCATGTGAACAAGGATAACGCGTGTCCCAGAAGACAGATAATGTGCTTCGCCGCCTCTCGCTGCCTATCGTGCAGAGGTATTAGGCGTAAATGCGCTTCAGCGATTATGCGCATAATCGCCTAACCAGGCGCAAAAGCGAATCCTTGTAGAGGGGACCTATGGCACTTAAAAGATGTTAAAGTGTGTGCCATGTGCGAATCTCTGGGAAGGGTATTGCATAACCAGGATGTCGCCATGAGAAAGACCCCTCCCCAGTTGCCTTGGCGAAGGCAGAGACGCTTGGAGAAAAGGCCTCCAGTGAAGATCTGGCAGGAGAAGGCAGGTCCTTCCTATCTCACCGGGGTTCTGTGAAGCCAGAGTCTAGCTGGCATAAGGATCTAACGAATCCACCCAGTTGTGTCCCACCTTGCTCTCCCTCCTCCACCCCAAGAGCTACTGCTCTCACTCTGCCATTACTGTCCTCTCCAGGGCAAAGTCGAAGTCGAGATTGGAAAGGAAGGGCTGAAGTTTGAGAACGGGGCCTTCACGTATTATGGCGTCTCTGCGCTGACAGCTCCTTCTTCGGGTGAGTCACGCCGCCCCAACCCTTCCCACCCACCTTTGGGGAACCCTGGATGCTCCAGATCCCTTGTCGGCAATTCGTTTTTCACCGGGGGGGGGGGGGGAGGCGCTCTGAATCGAGCGGAGCTTTGAAGCGTTGGTGCAAAGGACCGGCAGCAGCAGCTTCGGCCACGGATTTCCCCTCTCAAGACAGAGGCAAAAGGAGCGTTCCCCAACCTGGCTCTTTCCAAAAGTGTCAGGCTATGTCTCATCTTCCCCAGTCAGCATGGGCAGGGGATGGTGGGGGTTGTAATCCAACGCCTTTGGAGGGCACCAGATTGGGGAAGGCTGGCCGAAAGACCCTTTAGCCTCTCTCTCCTCCCCAGTCTGAACGTCACCGGAGGAACATTGGCAGAATGCTTCCCTTACACCAGAGTGCCTCCTTTACTCATGGTCCCCCAGATGTTTTAGCCGAATCTTCCACCCACCCAAGCCAGGATGGCCAGTGATCAGGGAGGGGGGAGTGGTAGGCCCAAACATGTGGAGAGCCACAGCTTATCCATCCCTGCCTTACACACTTCACCCGTTGAGCCATTTGATTGTCTATCCTGGGTTTACTTTTTTAAAACTGTAAAAGCCACGGAGAGTGGGGGGGGGGGGGGGTCTGGACCGTGGCATGGGATGGAGGGATCGGGGTCTGGCTCATTTCCCAGTGCATTTACTGCTGGAAAACAAATCACAGACCCCCTAAGCTGCTCCTTGGCTTAGTTCAGACAATGTGTTCCTCAACAGTGGTTTTAGAACTCCACGGTGGAGTTTTTACACCACCGTCAAGAAATGGGTTGTCTGGCGGGAAACCTCCACGCAGAATATCCATACTGTGCAGAGGAGAGTTCCTGCACAACCGTTGTGTGGCGGGCTCTGAGGAGTTTTCCGTTGTGTTAAGTTGACTTTTCCCACTGGCTACAGAGTTCTCTGGCAAGACCGGAGAAAGGAGGGAGCGCCGCTCTAGGAGAGCCGCTGGGATTCGCAGCAATGGCTGATGGGATACCATCGGGAGGACTGGGGGAGGAGAGAGGGTGGTGGAACTGTCAATCAAACATCGCAATGGATTTTACCCAACTCCGCGGTAGCCCACAGTCACACGACGGGGGAGTCAGAACGTGTTGTGTGGGGAGCACCTCCCAAAAACTCCACCGCTAAGTGGAGTTTTCACACTGCATTGACTAATGTGTTGTCTGAACTGAGCCTTTGTCTCTGAAGGTGCTGTTTGTTGGAGTGGCATCTTTGGGAGCCCATGGCAGCTGTATGAAGACATTCAGCTGCCAGGCCTCTATCTGGATCACTCCCCCTGCAGCTGTTTTTCTTTTTTTAAAGAAAAAGAAAAAAAAGCCCAGGATGTTTGATGCTCACGGAGCGAAGAGCCTGGCAATGAGGCGGCAAGAAGCCTCCAGGAAAGGCCTGGCAGAGGGTCTCTCTTGCTGCAAGTATTAGCAGGAAGGTGGTTTTACTGAGCCCTTTACCTGTATGCCTGGGAGGAACTGTTTGAAAAGCATCACTCAAAGGTAGGGCTTGGAGCCATATGGGATGGGATTGGGACCCTGCGCTGCCAGCTCCTTACCCTGCTTCCAAAGGGGATTTCTGCATCTTCTCGCATCTCTTGAGTTTGGATCTCGCCTCCTAAACCCAGAAGGGGAGAAACTTGTCAAAGTGGGTAAGACCAGCGTTGTGCAGGAAAGCATTTTCTTTTGTGGACTCGGGATCGGGCCCTGTGTATTTTCTGTGGCTTTAAAAGGCAGGATTCTGCGGCAAGCTAACGTTATGCAACGCAAAAGGCTGAATTAGTAATGCTTAGCGTTAGCATAGGGCTTTCTAATGTTCACACCCTTTGCAAATGTTACCTCAGTAATCCTTCCAGTAATCCTACAGCCCGTACTATTGCCCCCATATGGCTGATGGAAAGAAGGGATATGGCTTGAGAGTTCTTGGCAAAAGCGAGATTCAAACTGGGGACTTCTTGGTTTATTGCCTTAGCCGCTACTCTAACATCAGCTCTGAATTCTCCATTTGGCTTAAATCATTTTCAGCAAATGTGCATATATTGTCACTTCCCCTGTGCCCTAGGGATGTAGAGGGGAAACAAACCCGCAGAACTATGTTTATTAACCTTTATCGAGTACATCTGACATATTTGGATTTTTTGTGCGTTCTTGAGAGCTATGAACATGTTCGTTGGTTTTAAAAAGCCAGGATTTGCCTGGTTATTTGCATTGGAGGCCGTATCCCTAGTTTCCTGGCTCCCAATCTCAGTGCTGTTGTTTCCCTTCAATAGTTCATCAGTCCCCAGTGTCCACCCTCCGGATGAATCGTCGGGATCAGCAGCTTGACTGCACAGAGACCACCAACTACTCTGCATACTGTCCTGACTACACCGTCCGGGCACTCACTGACCTCCAGTTCATCAAGGTAAGCACCAACGGAGGGTCCGGAGAGGGCTGTGCATAGCCAGCCAGCCTCTGAATTACTTCAGCAAATAGGGCTTGTTTGTGAAATCAGTAGCATTTCCCCACGGTTTGTGACTCAAGCTCACTTGGTGGAGTAATCTGATGCTCATAGGCTAATTTGGAATTTAGGTACCCCTCATGCCCAGTGCAGTTCACTAGTCACGTACGATGCCTGGCCCAGAAAGGGCTGGGTAACCTCCCTGATTTTGCAATCCCAGGAAGACAGTGAAAACAAGATGTGATTTGAGCCCCTGGTAGGCTGCATTCAGCGTGGTGATTGGTAAGATACATTGGCCAGGGTAGATATAAAAAAATTCCTCACACTGAGAGGACCTGCCCTTGTGGGACAGGGGACATTGAGACAGCTGATCATGTTCTTTTACATTGTTGTTTCTATAAGGAACTCAGAACTATATGGATTGCCCCACTCATTAATAAAGTCCCAGGCAGACCGGATAAATTTTACCCGGACTATCTTCTGGCTGATCTGGACGACCAAGTTACATCTAAAGTCGCCAAATTCTGTGCAGCAGCCATACGTCGGCGTAGGGAAATATTAACACTATTCAACCCTATCTGATTGCCTCAAATTGAAGCCTGTATATTTTTATATGTATGATTTGTTCTCTTTGCTATGCTGGTTTTTTAACCGTAATAAAGTATTGTATTGTATTGTATTGGCCAGGGTTGTCCAGACCACAAGTCGCTAGGATTACAGCCTATAATCAATTAATTGGTCGGATTAATAAATTAAAAACCCTTTTACAGCACAGTCTACACCACAATCACGTATCTATTTCAATAGGGCTTATGCCCGGGTGAGTCACTATAGGATTGTAGCCATAGTCAGCTAAAACGGTATCCCTGATGATTAAAAGGCGCAACGCATTATTAAAGAATTTTTTTTATTATCTAAATAATAAAAAAGAACGTGTGTCTTGTCTGATTGTATGTCTGCACCATAGCACCAAGATCATGAAACCTAGACTCCTTAAACTTGGCATACATACTAAAGGGACCCTAGGGTGTTCACCTCGGGGTTATTTTATTTTGAAGATGCATGAATGTAAATTAATTTAAATGTGATCATGTGGTTGAATCCTCTAGAATCATAGAATAGTTGAGCTGGAAGGGGCCTATAAGGCCATGTAGTCCAACCCCCTGCTCCATGCAGGAATCCACCTTAAAGCATCCCTGACAGATGGTTGTCCAGCTGCCTCTTGAAGGCCTCTAGTGTGGGAGAACCCACCACCTCCCGAGGTCATTGGTTCTATTGCCATACTGCTCTAATGGTCAGGAAGTTTTTCCTGATGTCCAGCCGGAATTTAGCTTCCTGTAACTTGAGCCCATCATTCCGGGATGATCGAGACGAGATCCTGCACTAACATCTTCAGCCACTAGGAGCAGAATTCCTTAACCAGCACTTGGCTTTGCAGTCCATACAGTTCAAAGCCAGGAGAGATTAGGAGGCCGAGGGACTGGTTACATGCCTGCCCCCCTGCTGTGTGGCAGCGCCCCCCTCGGGAGAAGGGAGGGGACAGAACCCTCAGGGCTATAGGGGAGCACCCTGGCAGGAGCCATGCCTAGATGCCAACAGCCATGGCTTCACTCAAGTGGGGCAGGCACAGTGTGTCCGACTCTTGACAGCTACGTTGCTGGAAGGGCTCACTGTATTAAACCAAGCGCTTATTGCAGCCCATGTAAAGCCAAGTCCATTCTCTAGCGTTTAATAGTGTCACTGGCCGGCACTGATAGGAGAGGCATTCTCACTTCACTCTCACGCAAGAAGGAATGCCTCTTTTCAGAAGATGCCTTCTGGGATACAGCCACGCACCCTTTCGAAACAATGAAGGCTTGCTAGTCCCCTCAAAATTGCTGCTTTAGTCCGATGCAAATGTATGCAGGTTTAATCAATGAATTAAGCCATCAGTTGGATTACAGCTCACTTGATGAAGCGACTGAGATTTCTTCAATTGGGTGGCGGTCCTACAAATCTTCTTCTTCTATCATCTCGCATGCCTTCTCCAGTTGTTGAAATCAGTATTGAACCAGAAAAGTGGAGACGGTTATTATTGCATGATTGGGATGGGAAAGGGGACGCTCTCCAGCATCCAGTGAGCCAAACCTTGAAGGAATGGAATAAAACTCTCCTGAAAGGTTTCATAAATAAACCCGATTCTGCCTAGGACCCCATGAGATCCTTTGCTCTTAACTTAGGCACCTCTACTTGTTCAAAACAAACCACAACCCCCCTTGATTTTCAACCTAATCTTGGCTGGTGCCAAATGGCTTTGCTCACAATGGCGGCGGCTTCTTCTTCTCCCCAGGTGACTCGGTTGCAGTATCTCAATGCCCTCATGGCTTCCAGGATACAGAACTCCCCTCAGTCGCCCGATACCGTTGAACTGAAAATCGTCCCCAGCAGCCAGACGAAACTCCTGAATGACAAAAATGCTGCAGCAGGTGAGTGGCTGTGTAGCTGTGGCCACCAGGTGGCGCTGTGGCCTCGTGCCTTGCGTTACCTGTAGCAGGATCTGCCATTTCCCCACCCGTTTGGGGCCGTGGCCACTCAATCAGAGGGAGACAGGGAGGGTCCCCACGGGCTGTCCTTGTTCCCGTTTGAGCTTGCCTGCAGTTGAAGTCAGCCTTCCTGTAGTCCCCTTCGAGCAGGGCTGGGAAATAGGCCTAAGTTCAAGAGCCTTCTGTGAGCAATTAGTTCAGAGCTCTGCCAAGAGGAGTGGTGTAAGAGAGAGAGAAAGAAAGAAAGAAAGAAAGAAAGGAAGGAAGGAAGGAAGGAAGGAAGGGGGTGTCAGAGAGGAGGGGAATTGAGAGAGGGAGAAGGGGTATTCGAAAGGGGGAGGGAAGGGATTATGGGAGAAGGGGGTGTCATAGAAAAAGAGGGTGTCAGAGAGAGAAAGAGAAAAAAGGAAGGGGTGTCAGAGAGGGGGGAAGAAGTCAAAGATGGTGAAAGGGGAAAGGGGGTGTCAAAGATGGGGGAAGAGAGAGAAAGAGGGTGTCAGAGAGAGAAAGAAAAAGGGAAGGGGTGACAGAGGAGGAAGAAGTTGTCAGAAAGGGGGAGGGAAGGGAGAATGGGAGATGGGATGGGATTTAAGGAAAGATGGGATTTAAGGAAAGAAGGCTGCAAGCAGGGATAATTTCCTCCCTCTCCCGTAATACTGGAACCCAGTGGAGTCCTCCCATGAAGCAGATTATTAGTGGGAGATTCAAGACTGATCAAAGGAAGGACTTCTTCACACAGCACCGAGTTAAACTATGGAATCCGTTACTGCAAGATGTGGGGACGGTCACCAGTTTGGATGGCTTTAAAAGGGGGTTGGATAAATTCCTGGAGGAGTGGGCTCTCAATGGCTACTAGCCAGGGTGGATAAAAATCAGTGATTTTTTAAAAAAATATATTTTAAAATTGGATTTTTAAAAAATTTAAATTGGATTTTTTAAAATTTAAATTGGATTTTTTAAATAAAATGCTTTTTGAGGGAAAATATATCTAAAATAGTTTTCTGTTTAAGATACATTATAGTCCATCATGAAATAAGGACTAGTTCTTAATTATGTAGCGTGAGGCTGTATATTCATGCAATGTTTAAATTTTTTGGAAAATGAATTCCATTCATCCATTCACAATGTCACTCATGCTCTTCCAGAGGTTTCTGTAAGATTATTGGGAAATTGTTCTATCTAGAAGATATTATCACAGATGCTTGGTTTTACAGTTCTCAAAACTGTGAATCTGTGTCTGCAGAGATCACAATCCCATTGTTCCTTTGCAAATCGATGTACACAGAATCAACCCCTTACCTCTTAAGTGCTAAGTTTCAAAAAATTCAACGAATAGATTGTTGGGAGTGAAATAGATCTGCATAAGAAGCTAAAAATGAAACCTGCATCTGCTTGTAAATATTAAGATTATACCAGCAAGAATGAGTCTTTGGTAACTCCGAGTTGTGTAAAATATGTATTAAGCTTATAGCGATGAAGAGTGCACTTTTTTGGGGGGGGGGGAGTCACATGATTAAATCGAGTCTTTCTGAGTAGTGATTAAAATTGTGATTTTAATCATGATCTTAATCAAATTGATTTAAATCAAATCCACCCTGCTACTAGCCCTGATGGTTATGTGCTACCTCCAGTATCCGAGACAGTAAGCCTGTGTGCACCACTTGCTGGGGAACATGGGCAGGAGGGTGCTGCTGCAGCGCTCCTTTCCTCCTAGTGGGCTCTTGATGGACAGCCGGTTGGCCACTGTGTGAACAGAGTGTGCTGGACTAGATGGAACTTGGTGTGACCCAGCAGGGCTCCTCTGATGTTCTAACCATGCTGAGCCGGCCTTCCCACATGGGTCCCTTCCAAATGTCTTGGGTGACAATTCCCAGTGCTCTTTACCCCTGGCCATGCTGGCTGGGGCTGATGGGGGTTGAAGGCTGTGGCAGGGCTTGCGCCTGGGACATCTTGCTTGCCAAATATGTGTTCCGCCACTGAGCTAGAGCATAGCTGGCTAGAGGGCTGGGGGCGGGGGTGTCATGGGATTTACACTCTCACACATTTGGAGGGCCTCAAGTTTGGAGAAGGCTGTGCTAGGCTGTCTTTCAGGGCGGATGGCCAGAGCAGGCCCAGAAGGCCTGAAGAAGTTCTCCTGCACCCTTTGGCTGAAAGGGGAGTTTTGTTTAATCATTTGTTCATTTCATTGCCATACCGCCCTGTAGCGAAAGCTCTCTGGGAAGTTCACAGCGATTCACGAGATGGAGTGCAGCATCAATATACCAGATTTGAAAGCCATTTCAAACAGCTAAAAACAATTTCTATACTAGACTTGTTCAGACAGCTGGCAGAAATGACCCTCTGTACACCAGTTGCTGGGGAATGTGGGTGGGAGGGTGCTGTTGCAGGATGAGGTAGACCCTTGGCGTGATCCAGCAGGGCTCTTCTGACCTATTATATTGGGGTCCTAGAGAAGAGAGAGATGTGGGGGCAAGATGGGGGCAGGAGGCTGTGGAGGTTTTTGAAGGGAATTGTGACAATCCTGAATTGGACTGGATCCAGAAGTGCAGGGCTTGTGTCAGGGGAACTACTTGCCCAGCAAAGCTGCACCTCTCTTGTCTTTCCATTTGTTCTCTTTCTCTGCATCATCCTTGCAGGAGCTAAACATCTCTCTCTCTCTTTCTCTCTCTCTCCTGTTCTCTTTCTTCCTTCCTCCCTCCAGCCTTCCCGCTAAATCTCTCTTTCTTTGGCACAATTGAGAACTGCATTTAAGACAGGCCTCTCTGCCATTGTCTGGAGTGCCTTTTTTATTTTTTGAAAAAAAACCAAGGTAAATATATATATATCTCCAATCCATTTTTCTTCCATATTTCCCCTGTCCTTCTTCTCAAGTGGCCTTTGCCTAGTCTCCCGGACAGTGGAGGCTGGTGGATCTGATGTGATTTGGGCCGTGAATCTGCTCCGGGCGCCTTGGATAGCTCCTTTAGAGTTCGGACTGGTTCGGACTGAAACCTGGAGCAAATTCACTGCCCCGCTGACTTCAGAACCACCAACCTTCCAGTGCTCCCAGCCACATGGAAGCTGCCGGCTCCTTGAGAGCAGGCCCTGTGTATTGTGCCTAGGAGAACATCCAAGTGACCCACCAACTGATGATTGCATGGGTCTTTCCTATGGAATCAGCAATGCAACACCAGGTAGGTTCCCTTTCCCAAGGAAAAACCGAAATGATCAGCTGCAGGCCACGCAGTTGGGCCATTTAAACATCCTCCCAAGGCTCTTTGCAGAGAATGGGAGGCGTGTCCAAGGTACACCTGTCTTGCGGCAGAATGAAGGAGTAGAATGGGCTGTGCCACTTCAGACTGCAGGTCCCACTTTGGCAGGCTCCACTTCCCGGTTGGTTGGTTTGTGTTTAAAGCCCCACAAATAGAAAACTAGCACCTCAGGGAGAAAGACCCCTTTTGTGCTGGTTTTCTGCTTGTGTGGCATTTTGTGCGGTGTGTGTGTGTGTGTGTTTATCAAAAGAGAGGGTTGATTCCCTTTCCTGCAGCCTAAAAGTGGAACAGTCCATTCTCCCCTCTTGCTTTACTGCACGTGTAGACCAGGCCTTTGTCTCTGGTCGATCGGATCGTGAATGTTTTTTTCCCATCCTGACATAGGCGGATGTGGATCTTTTGGGTGGAGGAGGAGGGGGTGGATCCAACTTCCAAGAGGGGAAAGAATCCCCCATGGGATCGAAGTTTTCCAGCCCTGGTTTACCTGTGTGTCTGTTTCCCCCTGTACCCAGACTTAAGGGAGAGAACCCATTTCATTCTCAATCAATCTTCCTCAACCTGACCCCCTCCAATTGTGGCTATGCTGACTGGGCGTGATGGGACTTGCAGTCCAACACGTCTGGAGGGAGCCAAGTTGGGGAAGCCCTTTTTAGATGCTGAAGCGCTTTTCCACTAACGTGGCAAATGCAGCTTATCGACGGGGCATTTGCCACGGTGTGCTATGTAACCACTTGACAGACTGGTTGTCTGTATCATTGTCTGTCCGTCCATCCGTCCCCCGCCACCACCTGGTTCCATGTTTGCAAGGCTGTTTGGGGAGTTTCTTTCTTCCCTCCCATGATTAGAATTGTGTGAGTAAGGAAGAAAGAGGATGCGCTTTGCCAGCTCTGTTCCCTCCGTCTGTGTCCCCAGCGCTCTGCTCTGCTGTGTAGGTCTTTGCGCACCTTGGAGCGGGTCTGAAATGAGCCTGCTAAGTTACCTGCCCAGTTTCAAATCCTGATCATGCAGATAGCCTATGTAATGCTGGTTCCCAATGCAGGCCTTCTTCCCCTCCCAACGTGTGGGGATGGTGTGGGGCAAGCAAGCGGGATTCCCCTCATGGAATTCTAATTTTTATTTTGTATTTTATGTTTAGTGCTGTTCCCCGCCTCGATCCGTTGGAAGAGGCGGGTAATAAATAAATAAATTATTATTATTATTATTATTATTATTAATTACGTAGGGGATCAACACCCATATAGGGCTTGTGTACGTTGCGGCTCGGTGGGAGAACAGAGTTCAGTATAGATCACAAAATTCAACCACCCAAGAATTTCTTCTTCCCTTTTCGAGGCAATTTTCTAGCCCTTCCCGAGGCAGTGCTGCATAGTGGTTAGAGCATTGGACTCTGACTGGTGAGAAGCACAGATTCAGATCTCCACTTGACCGTTGAAGCTTGGGCCAAGCACATCCTCACAGCCTAATCTATCTCACAGGGTTGTTGTGAGGATAAAACGGAAGGGGAGGGCTCCTCCGAGGAAAGGTTGGGAGGAAGGGAAATAAACATATATATAAGTATTGAGCAGCTGGGCAATGCCTGCTAAAATCTCAACAGGCAGGTGGCTGTCTTGTAATTTTCAGTAGGGATGTGCAAGGCCAAAAAATACTGTATCGTTATCAGACATCGGAAGGATACGATACACATACCTGGTTGGGATCAGACACTGTTGCCCTTTGCCTCTTCCTGTAACTAACATAACTAGAGTGAAATGTGCAAAAAAAGGAAACAATGCAGAATAAATTATGCAAACCCACTCCCATTTCCATAATTTAATACAGGAGAACTCCTTTTTTCCCTTGCTTACCTGATCACAAAATGTCAGGGTTTTTTGTGTGTGTGTTTTTAGTGTAGACCATACGCAGTCTTGCATGTCTGCAGTCACTACTGGAGATTAAAATATCCGCTTCTCGTCTGTGTGGACTGTGTCACAAAACACACCACCCTTTATTGTTCCCTGTACCATCCGGAGTGTGGAAGGGGCGTGGGGGAATTCCATAGCCCCTGCCAATAATTTCAGCACCCTGGAATCATGTTCCTAGCCCCTATGGATATAAACAGGAGTTGGAAAATGAGTGAGAAACACGAGAAATTTCAGGAAGCCAAATAGTGGTGGAATTAGTAGGAACCTCCTGGGCTCAAGAGGTCTGCAGAGCAACATGTCCTGCGTCCCAACAGCCAATCCAAATTGCATCAAAGAAATAAACATGCTTATTCATACACTCGGCGTGTATATAACGCTCTAGAGGATTCAAAGTATTTCAGGTACATTGTCTCACAACAACCCTGTAGAGTAGGCCAGCATTCTTTAACCTACACTGCAGGTGGCAGGGCTGATGCTCATAAGGGATTTGTGGCTGAGGCAAGATCTGAGCCAGGGGCTCGTGGGCTCTCACAGTGCCTGCTCTTAGCCGCTAGATGCCTGCCAGTTTTGCAGTTTAGATTTAGATGTTCCTTTCCCGCAACGTAGAGCTTACACGGCCCTGCTCATGGCCCAGTCTTTTGCTGCCAAGCCAGCAATGGTGCTCAGAGCTCAGGTCCCATTGCTGCTCTCTCTCCCCCCTGCTCCAGGGAAAAGCAGAAGCAAGCTCAACCTACTGGAAGAAGAGAGCCAGAGCACGGGGGTCTGACCTCCGGGAGGCGACTGTGGGGGCAGCTGGGGAGGCCCCTCTCCAATCTCCAGCGCTTCTCACGGCTCCCACCTGTGTTCCCAGATGGACGTTTTGTTTGGCGCCTGCATCCCAGACGAGGCTTCCTAAACTGCAAGGAACCCAGCCATCGTGGGCAGGCAGGCAGGCGGCTGGGCGGATCGCCATCCCGGTGGTTCCTGGTGCTTTGACCCGGCTGCTGTGCGCAGGACGTCCTTTTAGCAGCACCCGACTGCAGAGGGTGGTTGAGCTTGGCGGGCTTTCCAAGACTATGAGCAGCAAAGAGCAGCTGCACTTCAAATACAGACTCCGGATGCTTTTCCAGTGGCCGATGAGAGCAGGGCCCAGCAGCCACGGCGTTGCTCTCTGTTCCCTTGACAGCGTTGATCTCCTGCCCCGTACCACGAATCCCCCTTCTCCTTGTCACCCCACACGCATGCTCTCCCGTGCGCACGCTTCAGCTTGTCAGGCCCAAGGCCAGGTTGGCACCGACACCTCCAAGGACGGGCTCGCAAGCCCCTCCGCACCCTTTGTGGCACTGCGGCCGCTGGCGGAGAAGCAGCATGTGCTGGCCTCCAGCTGAGTATTGCTGCCTCGGGCCGCCCGCTGCTCCAGGGCACCCGCTCCTCCTGCCTCCCGGAGCCCTTCGTGTACCTGCCTTCCCAGTCTTCTGAACGCCGGGGCGGCCTTCCAAGGCCTTTGGGCCAGCCACAGGTCCCAGCACCTGTCGGAGATTGTTCGGTGCTGGTGCCAGGTCTGGCGTCGCCCCCATCCCGCCCTTTCCCCTGACCCCTGTCCAAATCGTGCCAAAGCCCGTGCTCCCCGGAGCTGCGCACACAACCCTCCCGTGTCTTGGGGGTTGCGCTTGCCAGCCCCACCTTCCAGCTCTCCCCAGAGCACGGCTGCCCAAGGGGGTTGCGGTGGCGACCCAGGAAATGTGATCTTGCTGCAAAGGACCTTTCTTGGGGTGATGCCTGTTCCTGCTTACAGGTTGCTGTTTTGACGCTCAGCGCAGGTTTGAAAAGCACCGTTTGCAGAGGAGGCGGCAGCCAAGGAAGACGGGATCCCAGGTCATAGCTACCCTGCCATGGCCTCAGCCAAATTCTGGGGTTTTAACCGCTCTCCTGGCTTCTCATGTAGTCTATGCGGTGGGGGGTGGGGGCACAGGACTTGCCCCTGTGATCTAAGCACTGTGTGCACTCTAAGCACTAAAAACAAAACAAAACAAAAAACCATCTCGTCCTCTCTGGCCAACGCATGAAGGATCTGCAACGTTTCATGAGTTTGCCCAAGAAGGCCTACTGGGGAAAAAATAAGTCTAATAGGACCTTCCCTGTATTAGTGCTTAGAAGAACAGGCTGCTGTGTCTTTTTCCTCTGGACTGGTCTCCGCCTCAGACGTCAGGTCCCAGCCTGAGCAGCTCAGAGGAGACTCATTTGCCCATATGCAAGAGTAGCCTCTACTCCAGTGTTGGCAGAGAGACTGTCTTTTTTTTTTTTTTTTTGGTCTAGTTGCTTCTAACAGTATTCCTCTCCCCTCCAACACACAAGTTCTTATTTTTTAAAGGAAATAAAAGACTGAGGAGCAAGAGAGAAAGCGAGTCCGTTTCTCTCTCTTTTCCTCTCCCTTTTCACAACCCACAGCAGAACTTGGCTGGACGCAATGTATAATTCCAGGTAAATTATTGTAACCTGCCTCTTACGTTGTAGCTTTTTGCAAGGACTGTACCTTCCAATGGGATAGTCTTAACTGTATACATCTATTTATAAGTTACTGGTTTGTCAGGAGTAATGGCTGGACTGACGCTAGGGAAGGAATCGCCGTTCATTCTGCGTTGCTGTCACAGCGAGGACCTTTAGGGAAGGGAATTTAAAAATGCCGCATCTTTCCTCTTGCTCCTCAGGTTGCGGCTAACTCTTGGAAGGAGCACCAGCTTGTTTTTTTAGTTAAGGCAGTGTGTAGGGATCCCCCCTGGCTCAGATCGGCGTCTCCTTGCGTTCTGCCATGTCACGCCATCTTGGCTTGGTAGGATCCAAGCCAAAATGGTGCAACTTGGCAGGATTATGGTTAGGCTCACCATATGCAAAGGAGGACAGGGCTCCTGTATCTTTAACAGCCATATTGAAAAGGGAATTCCAGCAGGTGTCATTGTTATGCATGCATGACCTGGTGAAATCCCCTCTTCATCACAACAGTTAAAGCTGCAGGAGCTATACTAGAGTGACCAGATACAAAAGAGGGCAGGGCTCCTGCAGCTTTAACTGCTGTGATGAAGAGGGGATTTCACCAGGTGCTGCATGCATACAAATGCTGAAATTCCCTTTTCTCTACAACTGTTAAAGAGACAGGAGCCCTGTCCTCCTTTCCATAGGGCCAGCCTAGTTATGGTTGGAATCGTCTGCAGTGGCTCTCTGGAAAAAGAACGTGTGAACAGACTCCCACCAGACAGCACTGCATAGGAGGAAGAAGGATGTTACGTCTGCAAGGCCTCTTTGCTGTCGCAGCCATGCCTCTGCGAACCACCTTTTCCCTCCTGTATTACTGCGTTTGCTGTTCTGCCTTCATCTCCTGGGTCAGGACCACCTTGCACCTTTCTGTTCTATTGTTCCTGTCCGATCCAAGGAAAGGACACACAGGAATCAGTCAGCCAGACCCCACCCACTCCCTTGACCCTCTGCTGTCTGGGTGGTGACCAGCCCCGGCCTCTTCAGTCTGCTCAGCTGATTTTACTGACTTTCTAGAAGAGCGCCTGCAGCTATCCTTAATGGAGGCAGGCCTGGTGTACTTTTGCAGCAGGATGAGGTTTGTTGTAGTGAGGAGGCAGAATCTGGAAGTGGTAGAATGGGCTCGGTCACTTCAGACTGCAGGTGGGGAGAAACACATCTGCGTGATACTTCCCTACATGAAAAGAAAAGAAAAAAACTCTGCAAGTAGAAAGTTAGCACAGCAAGGAACAGGCTAGGTTAGAACAGTTTTTCTCTGCTGTGCTGGCTTTCTATTAGCAGGTTGTTTGATAGGAGACACTCAAAAATGGCATCCCCCACCTGCACTACAGGTTTGTTTTTCTCCAAATCTGAACCAGGTCTCAGACTTCCATTTAATGTTTATATTCTTCCCTCCTTTTTTTTAAAAAAAACTCTGGGGCTAAATGGGGGCTGATGCTGTAGCACTAACGAGAGAGGTGATAATGGGAGCAACTCTTTGCTACAACACAAACCACAATCGTCCTCCGTACCCAAATTTTCAAAGCAGGGCTTGAAATAGTTTTATTATTTACCAGAGAGGAATCACAACACATCAGCTCAGCCCTGCCAAAATGAACCTTTTCAGTAACAGAAGTTTTTGCACTCCCCAATCAGGCCCCATTCAGTCCCTTAAGTAGAGCGTCATTTTGAAACGCTCGAAACAACCACCCTTGGGATGGGAGTGAGGGGCAGATGTGCAGTAATGTAGGAGAACACATCCTAAGGCCAACTGCCTTAGAGAAAATCTTGTGCCATTCCATTGGCAAACAGAGTCAAGCCACCTGTCCAGCATGGCAAGGTGCTGCTCGCTCAACACTGCTTGAATTTGTCAGTAATTTACAAAAAAAAATAAGAGACTTAGAACATCACTTGAGATGCATTTAGATTCAAGATCAACTTGAAGAGAAGAGGTAAGCTGCTGCATTGCTTTGCAAACAGCCTTTCAAGTAATTTCCTCCAGCCCAAGCTGCACTTTTATTCTGCAAAATGGGACGGGGTGCCGACTTTTTGAAAGTTGGTTCTCTAGAGTCCAGTATCACCCACGCGCCAGGCAGAGTGGTCCGGGCAGACTGCTGCCAGCAGCCACCGAGGGCAATGCCCAGCCTGGGCTCTGGGGCTTTGTCACCACGTTTACTTTGAAAAGTCAGGAGTATGTATTGTCAGGTGTACGGTACGAGAAACCCAGTTCCATGAGGAAAAGTCATTCAGGGAGCTGCTCTGCACACTCCAGAAACATCAAACGTTAGGTAGCGAGACGATGCAAAGGCTGGCCGGCCTGCAGCACGAAACTTTGTGCAACCAGCAACGCCCAGGCCTGTTGTGCATCCAAGAAATGCATCCGTTCAGGAACATCTGCCAGATGGGGATCTCGGCCTGACCAGCAGCGCCAAGGTCAACGCGCAAGGAATGAGAGGCTCGTGGCTGGAAACGCACGGCACCACAGCAGCGGCTGGGAATGGTGGCAAGGAAGCGGCGGCTGGCACCATGAGAGGTTACTGCATTTGCAAGGGGCAGTCTTGGAAGGGAAAAGGCAGAACGGCAGATGCGCTTATCTCATGCCTCACAATAGGGGGAATGAAGGCACCGGAGAGAGAGCCTCACTGGTGCACTGTGCCTGGGGGAGGCTCAAGAAGAGACCTAACGTTCTTCGGCTCACACCATCTGTGGCCAGAGTGTCTCAGGTCTTTGTCCCCCTGCATCTGCTAGGAACGTCTCCTGCCAGTCCTCAATCAGTGAAACGGGAGGCGGTAGCTGGAGCTTCTTGCATGTAAAGTGGAGGGGGAGACCAAGCCCAGAGGCCTTGGGTGTCTGTGAAAAGGCAAAACAGAGGCCTGCCACTTCCAGGGCGACTTTCCTCAACCTTAGGGCAACCATATGGAAAGGAGGGCAGGGCTCCTGTGTCTTTAACGGTTGTATAGAAAAGGGAATTTCAGCAGGTGTCCTTTGTAGGCATGCAGCATCTGGTGAAATACCCTCTTCATCACAACAGTTAAAAGCTGCAGGAGCCCTACCCTCTTGATCAGATACAAAGGAGGGCAGGGCTCCTGCAGCTTTAACTGTTGCATAGATGTTGAAATTTCCATTTTAATACAACTGTTAAAGATATAGGCACCGTGTCCTCCTTTCCATATGGTCACCCTACTCAACCTGGTTCTCCAGATGGGTCTGACTTCAACTCCACTGGCAGGGGGGTTACGGGAATTACAGGCCAGGCTATCCGGAGGGTGACAGGTTGGGGAAGTCCGCTCCAGGCCGTCATTGTGGAGCTGAAAGGGACTCCATGGGGTCAGCCATCCCAACACCTCCATCTCTCAGGCAGCTAGCCTACCACTTCTGGGAAGGGGTGATGGTGGCTGCCCAACCTTTGCTTGTCTCCAAGGGACTTCCATGCTCACTTGTTCGCTCCATATAATGGGACTGTGTTGGAAGTTCCTGAAATTGACTGTGCATTGAAATCCCTCCCTGTGCAAAAGTACGTCTTCTGACCTCTTCTTTGGCCAGCGTTGACAACTGGTGCCCATCTCCTGACCAGACAGCATGCCCAGGTTCTCTTGTACCTTCATGTCCCCTGGTGAGGCTACCTCTGAAACGTGCCACAAAGGAGGAGCACTGTACGATCCGGGAGACGGCGCACGGAAGAGCGCAGGGGTGCTCAGCACTGCTGTCCTGGCCTGGCCCTCGGTGCAGCAAAGACTCCCTCAGGGTCTCCGAGATGAAGAGGGCAGCCTGACAGCGTCTGTCCTCTTCTGCCTCAGCCTGCAAAATGGCTCCCATGTACCTCGCTGGCACCAGAGTCGCAAAGGGGAGGGCAAGTCTGCCCACAGCTTGGGGCAAGAAGGGGCCAAGGGCAGTTGAATTGGTCACAAGCCATGGGAGGGAGGGGGCAGGGCTAGCGTATGGGGCCAGCCCCCCCAAGCCCCCCATCCCGTCAGCAGTTCCTGGTGGAGGATCGCTGCCGGTCTGCGCATGCCTGCAGCGTCTCCCGGATGCCCGTCTGCCAGTCTTTCACCAGATCCACTGGAGTCACTGCCTCCTGCCAAGACAAAGAACAATTGGACACAGTGTTGACCCTCTCTCCACTCTCCGCAAGATGGGAGGCGCCAAGGCTGAAGCCTTGCTACCAGGGGCATCGTTAGGACTGGGCCCATCCAGCCCAAGCCCCAAACCTTTCCCCCAGTGCCCCGGATGTCCATCAGTTTTTTCCCAAGCTTAATTTTGGGGCGGGGGGGCAGTTTTCAGGAGAAATCGCAGCTGGGGAGGGCAGCGTTAACCCCAGCCATCCCACTGGCACCCCTTTGAGTATAGCTCCCACATCGCAACGTGGTGATTATTAAACCGGGGAGCGGGCTCCTTTGCGTGCCTATGGAAGGGGTTTCCCCCTCTAAGCTTAACTGCTTTGGAGGGCATAGCTTGGAAGGGAGGGCTGACCCTCTTCTCTCCATGAGTTGTGTGATCTCCACCTAAATATCCCCCCCCCCCCGACATGGGTTTGCAATTTTATTTTATTTCAGGCAATTTGAAATTGGTTGGCTGGCTTTGCCTTCTCTAAAGTGTTTTTAAAAATCATAGTACTTATTTCTAATGATGCATATATATACATATAAATTGCCATATGCACATTTTATACAGAGTTGCGCTTTGTTGGCCTTGTATCCCAAACCTTTTAAGTGCTTCTCAATAGTAGGGTGACCCTATGGAAAGGAGGACAGGGCTCCTGTATCTTTAACAGTTGTGTAGAAAAGGGAACTCCAGCAGGTGCCATTTGTATGCCTGCAGCACCTGGTGAAATCCCCTCTTCATCGCAACAGTTAAAGCTTCAGGGGCCCTGCCTAGCAAGACCAGATACAAAAGAGGGCAAGGCTTCTGCAGCTTTAACTGTTGTAATGAAGTGCAAAATTCACCAGGTGCTGCATGCATACAAATGGCACCAGCTGAAATTCCCTTTTTCTGTGCAATTGTTAAAGAAACAGGAGCCCTGTCCTCCTTTCCATATGGTCACCCTATTTTTAATGGAGGAACATTCAACAGGAGCCTTCATTTGAAGTCTGTTATGGTACATCCAAGACACAGGTCCCCAGCTGGAATGCCCACTGAGAGCCTTGACAGTGGCGCAGAAAGCACCTTGCATGTTCATGCCATATGGGGGCAAAACCACCAGCACAGTGCAAACAGCCCCACTCCCTCCCCATTGAAGAGCTCTCTGGGCAGGCCCAAAAATCATCCCTGCTACTCATCTAGGAAGGTAGCAGAGAACTCCTCTGTTTCTCACCTCGTTCTGAATGCCAAGGTTTGCGCCGTACATCAGCAGTGTTTTCACAGCCTTGAAGCGTCCCAGCCTGACTGCATCATGAATGGGCGTGTCTCCTTCCTGTTGGGGGGAGCAGGGGGGAGTGAGTACATATAGAGCTCCATCACACCAGTGACCTAGCGCACTCTCACCATGCCTGGTGTGTGGATTTGCAGCACGGTATTCACAAGACGCCGTGCCTGCCCTGCTGACACCCCGCCTCTTCCCCAGCCTTTCCTGGAACGCTAAAAGTCTGGATTATTTTCCCTAAGCACTTTTAATGTGCCCTAAGTCTCCATGTAATTTTAAAGGAACTGGGGGCTTGAATGGATTGCATCAGGTCCTGCAGGGAAAAGCGATCTCTCCCAGCAGCCGGCTCCAAGCCTCAATCTAAAACCCAAACCTTGCATCCCAGGCTCCAAAGCCTTTTTAAAATCATACAATGCCTGAATCTCTGCAGAGACAGGATTGTACTCCCTCGAGGTCCCCAAAGAGCCAGACTAAAAGGTCCTTCCATTTTTGCCCTGCAGAAAGACGATCTGGTTGAAGGGCTCATCTGCCAGGACCTGACTGGAGGGAGAAAGAGAAGGGGAGGGGCGGAGTGAAGCGGAAGAGCGAAAGAGCAGCTCTTCAGGTGAAAGGGATCATAAGCTTGACAGCGCTTCTGCCTCAGAGGTAAATAAAAACAGGGAGGCAAAATTGGGGGGGTGGATTAGGTGTGATGGAGGTCTCAGAGAGCCACTGGCCACAGGGATAAAGTGAACTGTGCTGGGCTAGAAGGACCCGTGCTTTCACTCCACGTAAGTGGGGCTGTGGGTGTTGCAAGCTGGAGAAAAACGTGCTGTGCCCAGGAGCAATCCAAACTCCACGACCTGCACGCGGTATGCAAGTGTGCAGAATTGCCCTTATTTTGCCTGCTGTATTTCTTGCGTTGCAAATCAGAGAGCGTCGTCTCGAAGCGCCCTCTTTTACCACAAAGCGGGGGCCATTCCTGGAAGAGCTTGCCATTGCCTAGCAACATCGAAGGGCTTCTGCTGTCCGGCTGCCTCCCCAAAACACCAGGCCAGGGGGATGGAGCCATGGACCTGGCCATGGCTGCACTGGCTGGAGGGAATGGCCAGAGCTGGCCCCAGCGCCTCCTGCTCACCTTAGGACGGAGACAAGGAGGGCAGGCCTGGCGAGAAGGAAGACCCTCCCCTCCTCGTTCCTACCTTGTCTTGCGCGTTGATGTTTGCCCCACAGGCAATGAGGTGCTCAGCACACTCACAGTGCCCTGTCCGGACAGCCACATGCAGTGGGGTGCTCCACAGCTGCCGGGAAAAGAGAAGAGGTTAGAATAGGGGTGCAGAACCATGGGGTTCCTCCTTAGGCTGTATGACCTTTGGTGGGAGTGGCCACTCCCCCTGATGTTGAATGGGCGTGGCCACACACTCTTGTGTTGAGTGGGTGTGTCCATGTCTCTTGATATCAAGTGGGTGTAGCCACACCCCTTGATGTCAAGTGGGCATGGCTACGCCTCCTGATATTGAGTGGGTGTAGCCACACCCCTTGATGTCCAGTGGGCATGGCCACACCCCCGCCAAACCCTTTGATGCCATTTGCTCCTTGTCCAGCACCAGGGAAGACCAACACCTTTGATCCACCCAGCACCTCGGCCACTACTGCTTCCCTGCCCTCCACCTTCGCCAATTGGAGAGCTGGCACAGTCCTCTTGGCCACCCTAGGCCCCAATGGAGGATCAGTCCTTTCTCTCTCTCTTTGCCTGCCTGTGGAATCCCCTGCATGCCTCTGTCCCTCCCAATTGGGAGTAAGAGTGGCGCAGAGCGGAACCCCCCACTGATTTGTCCCATCACAGATCAGTGATAGCCGCGGGGGTCCCTCTCCCTTTCTCCTCCCCAAGGTAGGGGTGGGACTTGGGAACTGAGGCGGCCAGCCATACAGAGGGAGCAGAAGCCGCCACAGGCTGCCAGTTCCACCCTCTTGCCTTAGGCGAACACCCCAGAGCCTATCACAAACCCATCCACGGGGGCAGAACCTGTTTAGATCCGGAAGACGGTGTCAGCCCACACTGCTCACCTTGTCCCGTGTGGAGATCTTGGCTCCCCGATTGATCAGGCGCTTGAGGATCTCCAGGTGTCCCCCGCGGCAGGCCCAGAGCACAGGGGTTGCTTCCAGCTGTGTCAAAGCAGAGCAGAGGCACTACAGGTAGACCAACTGGGGCAGAAGCAGCGCTGGACAGGAGCTGGGGGTGTTACGGGCCTGGCTATGGCATGATATCAGACTTCGAAAACCAGCCAACTTATAGTTTGGTGATAGTGTTGTCAGAGATCCAAGGTCCCCTTCCTGAAACTACTACAGTTCTGGAATTCCTTGGGCAGACAGAAAAACCACTACGCCATACTGGTGGTGTAGCTGTACCACCAGAAGCCAAACGTTGGGGTGGCCGGGATAAGATGGGCAAGATTTTCAGGTGCCAGAGAATTCACTGTCCTCTGCACTAGCTCTTTAGCACTCTTGATGCCTAGCAGAAGTAGACAGCTTAAGCGAAGGATATGCAAATATATTTGATTTGCATACCTTACATGTCTCTTTACATGATTCTGTTCTTAACAGGCAGTAGAACAGGGTAACAGAATGGACTGTACCACTTCAGACTACCGGTGGGAGATGCTACTTCTGAAAGTTCCCCCCACATTTTTTTTTAAAAAAATACAACTGCTCCCTGCAAATAGAAAATGAGCACACCAGGGAGAAATGTTCTAGCCCTTTGCCTCCTGTGCTAGTGTTCTATTTGCAGGAAATGGTCGTTTATTGCATGCTCGTGATTGGCCACTCACGAAAGTTTGCAGGTCTTTTAAACAACATTGTGAACAACCAGGACGTCTCCTGCAGAACCTGTTGGAAATTATGTCATGAAAAGAACCACTTTTAACGTGGTAACATCCGGGGAAAAGCAGAATCTTCTGCCACTAGATGGTGCTATCTCAATGGAAGTGAATGGAGCATGCTTAGAGGGGAAGTATTCCATTAAAACCACCTGGTCACCCCTCTCTGCCCATGTAATGCAGCCCACAAGAATCGTGCCAAAAGCAGGAACCACAAATGCCTCAGGTAAGCAAGGCGATTTCCTCTTAACGTAAAGACGTCCTGACAGTCCATTCTATTCCAGTACACCCATAGATTAGTTCAGCATAAATGACAGTGAGACCTGATCCCTCCACCCTTTTTCAGGGGAATGCTTCCCAAGATACATGCAAAGAGGCGTGGGGCTGGTCTCTTGGAGTCTCCCCTCTGTGGGAAGGGTCCAAATCACATTTCCCCGCCATCTCTGCCACCTGCAACGCTCCAGGATCTCAGCAAGGCAGAAAAGCCCAGGGCAGCCCCCCTCCCCCACCCGGGACTCGATGGCCGTCAGAGGAAGGGACTCACCATGTCTCTTGGTTCCAGAATGGCCCCGGCTTCCAGCAGCTTCTCTACGATCTCTGCATGGCCCCGCAAGCAGGCCCGATGCAGGGCAGTACATCTGAACTGCAGCAGGGAAACGACACATGGAGGGGATTGGCTTGGGGGACCGGCGCCCCACACCCTCCAACACCATCCCCATGGGACATCAGATCGGCCCTACTGACCTAAGGAAGAGACTTTGCCAGTGGAGGCCAGGGGTTCCGAAGTGAATCTGCTCCAGGTTTCAGTCAGAACCAGACAGACCTCTAAAGGAGCTCTCCTTTTGAGTTCTCTCTGGTTCTGACTGAAACCCAGAGCGGATTCACTGCACCTTGGAGAGCTCCTTTAGAGTTCTGGCTGGTTCTGACTGAAACCCGGAGCGGGGGATTTTACACACCAGGCATCAAACATGCCTCAAGAACAGCTCTCTCCCCATGTAAGATTCCCCACCCCACCCCAGCCATGATATTTCCACCGCTCTCCCATTCCTCGATCTATCCTCTTCTCCCTCTTTCTATTTCCGCATTACGCAAACGCCTGCTTAAAATATCATTTCTGTCGGACACAGAGGCTGGCATCGCTTGGCATTCCAGTACCTTGTCGTGAGCATTGGGGTCCCCTCCGTCCGTCAGATACTTGTCAACCACAAGAATCCGGTTTTCCAGCACTGCTTGGAGAAAGTGCTGTGGGGTCACAGGCTCTGTCTGAGGAGAAGTGACGAGAGGGTCAACCTAATTTTTACAAGGCTGCTCAGAATACCTTTCGGAGAGGTACCTGCCCAGGGTCCCCCACCTCCAGTCCCCCAGGGATGGGCTTCAAAATGCATATATAACCCCTCCCCCTTTAAACCCTGTCTCCATTTCCCTCCCTGTCTTTTGTATTTATTTATTATTTATTACATTTGTATACCGCCCCATAGCCGAAGCTCTCTGGGTGGTTTACATAGGATTAAAAACAATTAAAAACAATATACAAAAATTAAAACAGCAAAAACATACAACATACACACAATCTGTACATTTAAAAACCACTTCAACACTTCAAAAAACTACAAAACAAAACAAACCCAGGCTCCCCCCTTCTATAAATATCAAAACTGCACGTCACTTGAAGCAAAGATATCCTCCTTTGTAAAGCCTCGTGACTACGGATGGCGCTGTGTCAAGAAGGTGGCGTTATTTCTTGGCTTGAAATAATTATTATCTTGCCTCTTTCTATCCTGCCTTTCCACAAATACAATCCTCAAATTTGGTTACAGCAAGTAACTAGAAACAATGCATTCACAGTAAAATAAAAAAGGAAGGAAAGAAAGAGTAGCAAAGGCAGCCAGTGGACAATATTTGACACATTTCACAGATTATATGCTGCCCACAGCTTGGGAAAATAAGAAAACATTTTTAACTGGCACCTAAAAGATATAAATGTTCCAAAGCCTAGTGCCAGCACCAAAAAGGCCCAGTTGCTAGTCGCCAACCACCTCATCACTGAGGTTTGGATCCTGGCCACAACTGAAGATCTCCATAAGGATGGCAGCAGGCAGTCCTTCAGATACCTCACTACCAAATCGTTTAGGCAAAAGCCAGCACTTTGAATCGCACCCAGAAACAATCTGGGAGCCAGTGCAGTTCCATAAGCGTTGCGCCTGGCGAGGTGTGATCGATTCCATCAGTGCCAGTTTATAATCTGGATACCATCGTCTAGCTGGTTTCCAAACAACCATCATAAGCAACCCCACTTATATAATAAATTGCAGTCGTCTAATCTGGACACGGAGAACACACGGATATCTGTCGGTTTTTTCAAGAAGGGACCCTGCTGGTGAAGGGTGCTTTGGGGCAGGAACAGAATTCGGGCATCCATCTGCAAAGTGGCATCTAACAGCACCTCCAAGCTGGGAACCTTTTCTTTCAGGGAAAGTGCAACATGTCTGACACAGGCTGAATAGGTTGCTGCACACAGTCAGAGGCTGCATATTTTAGCAAGGCTGCTGAACAGTAGAGGCTGGTGGCTCCCATGTCAGTGGGCCGGTGAATCTGCTCCAGGTTCCAGCCAGAACCAGTCAGAACTCTAAAGGAGCTGTCCAAGGTGCTTTTACACCTTGGAGAGCTCCTTTAGAGTTCTGACTGAAACCCGGAGCGGATTCACCATCCCACTGACATCGGAGCCTCCACTGCTGGCAGATACTCACTATCGCTTCTGGCTCTGGTTCCTTGGGGCGGACCACTTTCTTCACCTTCTTCTTATTCTTGCGAAGCTTTATGATGGCCTCCAAGTCCTGCAGGCTCTCAAGCTTCAGTTTGGAATTGTTGAGCGTCTCAAGCTGGCAAGAAAATATAGGAGATCAGAGCTACAGGCAATTGGCTTCCCATAGAGCTACCCAAGCCTTCTGTGGCTGGAGCGGGCCCCAAATGCCCGCCCCAATCCAACTGACACGTTGCCCTTCGTGCTTCTGGAGTGTGGGGCACGAGCAGCCAGGACATTTTGCTGCGCAGGATTTGTAGCCCTCTGGCAAAACTTCCATTCCTTGCAGCGGGGCTTCCTGGTGGCTTGGGGGATGTCTATACGGTGCTGCTTTTGCGACTGATTCCCCACCAAACCCACAGTGTTGCTGCTGCCAATTACATGGAAGCAGTGCGCATGGGCTATGCAGCCAGGAAAATGTGCTGCGCCGTTGTCACACAGCAGTAATGCGTAGCAAGTATCGAGTGACTGAACACCTCCAAAAGCATTTTTTCCCTGACAACTCTGTGCAACGTTGTAGCTTTGAAAAGCTGCTGTTACGCAGCTACAGTTCATTGCATTTTTGCGTTATACATTATAACTGCCCTTACTTTCGTTCCAGAACCATACTTTAATGTCGCGCCATGGCGGCCATTGCTAAACACTCACCTGGGGCCCGCCCCCTGCCCTGTATTCTCACACCTGTCCTGCACTGGGATCCACTCTCTTAATCTGAATTGAAGCCACCACTGACACACACACAAACAACTGGGGTGACAATGGAATGAAGTAAAAAAAAACTGCAGTAAAACAGGACGTCAAAAACGTGCAGTTTCATGGGGAATAATACGATGTGTCTGTGAATTGGCAGCTGCGTCATATAAACAAAGGAGCACAACTGCACAGCTAAGACAGAGTATATACAGCATATAGACAAGCGCTTGGTTGTGGCCATTGGCTCAGATCTATCCTCACCATGGCTCACAGGAGAGGCTTCTCAAACGATATTAAGTACTATCAGGCAGATCTATAGTCAGCCACCTCTGCTGATGTTGCAGCAACACCAGCAAAGAGTCTGGTGGCTAACAGATTTATCGGGGCATACGCTTTCATGGTCTAGAGCAATGGCAGGCAGGAAGTAGATGGCCAGATGTTTTGGCCTTCAACTCCCAGCATTCCTGACTATTGGCCATGCTGGCAGGGACTTCTGGAAGTTAAAGTCCATGACATCTGGAGATCTACGTTGTGCCCCCCCCCCCCGTGTAAGCATCGTGGAGAACTCAAAAACTTGCACAAACTTTTGTGAGATGCAGGGTGGCCATGTGTATCCTATTTTACAGAGGACGATCCTCTATTTGAAGGTCTGTCTGAAGACAGCCCTCTATTTTGAATATACCCTTGATCTGAACGGCTGCCCAGTCCAAGCCCAGTTCAAAGGTAAAGAGCTCCAAGAAGCAAGACCAGGCGGGCTGTGAAGATGCCCATCAGCACTTCGCCCCAGGACAGCTGGACAAGCAGGCTGAACGCAGCTCCCCATCTTCCTTGCTATGGTGAGATGGGTTATAGTACTATTTCAATCCAGCAATTATTTCTAAATTTGCATCTATACAAATTAGCACATGCAAATTATGCAACTATGTGTCCCCTTTTGCCCCCCCCCCTTTTTTTTTGGCACTGCAGGAGTGGCCACTCTACATTTCAGTTGGTCCATATAAAGTTATTGGCTAACTGTGGATTTTAGATTTTCTCTCTAGATAATGGATGTATTTTTTTTATATGACCCTTTTTTTAAGCACAGATTCGTTTCTGCCATCAAGAGATCCTAGGTTCACAGTAGGGCTGTGCACGGATCCAGATCTGGATCCCGAATCCGGAGTGGATCGGGCTGATCTGGGCCTCCAGGATCCAGACCAGGTTGGATCGGATCCATGATCCAGATCCAATTCGGATTCTTTCACAGCACTCCCTCCCGCTCTCCCCCTCCCTCCCCCCACTCTCCCTGTTTACCTGCTGCCTCCTCCACGTCGTCCCCCATCGTCCTCTCTCCTCGCTTTGTGCTGCTGCATTTCCCGCTTGCAGCGGGTGACATCATCACCTGACGCGAGCGGGAAATGCAACAGCACACAACGAGGAGAGAGGATGACAGCAGGATGACGCGGAGGAGGCAGCAGGTAAGCAGAGAGAGTGGGGGGAGGGGGAGAGCGGGAGGGAGTGCTGTGACCGGATCTGGATCGGGCCTGATCTGGACCAGACAGATCGGTATCCGGATCAGATCGGGGGGGTTGTGCACAGCCCTAGTTCACAGCCTTTCTTTGTCCATCTAAAACACGTCCACATGAGCCATAGGGATGTTAATAAAAACTGTTTTAAAGCAGTCTCCCCCACCCCGGTCAAGTTATAGGATTCTGCCTGTCCTTTATCGCCCCCATGTGGCCATCCAGAAAACATTGCCAGCACCTCCATGGAACCTCTCCCTGCTCACCTTTTTCCTCTTCTCATCTTCTGCTTTCTGCCTCTCCTTGTCAATTTCTTCCCACATGCCAGCCAGGCCTGAGCGCCATCTTTCTGGTGCCCACGCCGTACCTCTCGCCAGCACCTCGGAATTTCGCGATTTCCCCTCATGTCGTTCATCACTTACCTACGGCGGAAAAGGCACAAGGGCATAAGGTGTGATCTCTTATTGCATGAATTATGGCACTCTTTCCAATAGGGGATTCATTTGGTGAGTGCTGGCAGGACTATAACCAAAACAGAGACCCTGAGAAACAAGACATGCTCAAGGGAATCCTGAGGTTAGCAGAAGTAAATAAGATTTTAAAAGAGAGAATGAGAGAGACGACAATAATAGGGTAACTCTCCCAAAATACACATCAATGATTACAGCACATGCTGAGTAGCCATGGAGAATAGGGTGACCATATGAAAAGGAGGACAGGGCTCCTGTATCTTTTTCTTGCAACTTTAACTGTTGTGATGAAAAGGGAATTTCACCAGGTGCTGCATGCATACAAATGAGACCTGCTGAAATTCCCTTTTCTATGCAACTGTTAAAGATACAGGAGCCCTGTCCTCCTTTCCATAGGGTCAGCCTAAAAAACAGAAGGGTGGGTGGGGAGGAGAGACTGGAATGCCCTGAATGAAAAAATCACCAGCTGGAGCTGTGTGCTGGAGCACCCCTGATAATACTGCAACACTTCGTTGCAGCTCCCACTTGCGGCTATTTCATTTATTCCCCGTGAATTTTAATCCGTATGCCACATTGTGATATTGCTTTGATATGAGATTGGTGTGGCTGTTGAACTGTTTCCCATTTATTATACAATACGTTGTTGTCCTATTGAGTTGTTATTTTGGTGTTGATGTATAAATTGTTGCTGTTTTCCTTTTCGTTTATAGCTGCTTCAGGTTTCCTTCAGCAAAGCAAATGAATGGATTGAAATGGGTTGTCGAAATGATAATTTATACCTTATCTTTCAAATAAAAGATCACAAGGCTGCCGGAAAAATATTGTCAGATTGAAAACTAATATCACAAAACGCAGAACAGTGCAGCAGCAGGAACCCTGTGGAGCCAGCAGGACCAACGCAGCTGCCAGCAGCTCTGTCATCAGCAATATTCAGCAGCTTGAAAACAGTAAAGGGCCCCCACAAGCTCTCTTAAGGTGCAACCCTATGCAGGTTTGGGCAGAAAAAGAGTCCTAAACAGAACTTTTTATGTCTAAATAGGCTGACCATTTTGAAAGGAGGGCTCACGTATCTTTAACAGTTGTACAGCAAAGGGAATTTCAGCAGGTGTCATTTGCAGGCATGCAGCACCTGGTGAAATCCCCTCTTTATCACAACAGTTAAAGCTGCAGGAGCCCTGCTCTGTTTTTTATCTGGTCACTCTAGTATAGCTAGGGCAGCTTTAACTGTTGTAATGAAGGGGGGATTTCACCAGGTGCTGAATGCGTACAAATGACACCTACTGAAATTCCCTTTTCTATGCAACTGTTAAAGATAAAGGAGCCCTGTCCTCCTTTTCATAGGGTCACCCTATGTCTAAACAGGGTGCATAAGGCTCACCAGGTGCATAAGGCTCAGCAGGGTGGCGCAAACTGGACCCACCCACCTCCTCACCCCTGAGGAAGAAGACAGCAGTGAGGAGCTACTGTTGTGAGGAGGCGCTTCTGACCTTTGGTGGAAGGAGGTTGTAAGGGATTAAGGACTGTAAATATTTCTTGCAAATTTTTGTTCTTTGTTTAAGAACATAAGAGCCCTGCTGGATCAGACCAATGGTCCATCTAGTCCAGCACTCTGCTCACACAGTGGCCAACCAGCTGTCAATGGGAAACCCACAAGCAGGACTTGAGGGCAACAGCACCCTCCCGCCCATGTTCCCCAGCCACTGGTGTACATAGGCTTACTGTCTCTGATAGTAGAGGCAGTGCATAACTATCAGGACTAGTAGCCATTGAGAGCCTTCTCCAGGGATTTATTCAACCCTCTTTTAAAGCCAACCAAACTGGTGGCCATTGCTACATCTTGTGGAAGCAAATTCCATAGTTTAACTCTGAGAAGAAGTCCTCCTTTTTACCTCTTCTGAATCTCCCAGCAATCAGCTTAATGGGATGACCCCATTGGGGTTCTAGTTTGATGAGACAGGAGTTTATTGTTCATTTCTTGGAGTTTATTGTTTTAAAAATAGAAAGATGCATCATGAGTAATGGCATTAAGCGGAGAGACACCCCCACACCCATCAAAGTCAAGATGCATAGTAGTATTTAAAGCCAGTCAAAGGTATTCTGGCAATTGAGGCAGAAAATCCCACAAGCCCTTCTACTGTATTACAAAATACAAGAACAACAAATGAAATAACTAGCCATTTGTTGTCTTTTCGTGATCCCAGAAATCTCTGCCTAATGGTAGGGCCGGTTGGCCCTGTCCACAGTAGCTCACAACGCCTCTGAGAGAGCCCATTTCTTATTTGATATGATATGCCTTTCAGTTCCCTTCCCGGGATCACTCCCTGGCTGAAGCTCTTGGTTTCTGCAAGTTTATAGAATCACAGAATCATAAACTAGTAGAGTTGGAAGGGACCTATAAGGCCATTGAGAACAACCCCCTGCTCAGTGCAGGAATCCACCTTAAAGCATCCCTGACAGGTGGTTGTCCAGCTGCCTCTTGAAGGCCTCTAGTGTGGGAGAGCCCACCACCTCCCTAGGTCATTGGTTCCATTGTCATATTGCTCTAATAGTCAGGAGGTTTTGCCTGACATCCAGCTGGAACCTGGCTTCCTGTAACTTGAGCCCATTATTCCATGTCCTGCACTCTGGGTTGCTGACCCATCCAGATCTGCCCTCTTCCTTTCTGGCCTAGGCAAAATAGTGCCAGTCCCCTGAACTCAGCTTGCAACATTCCCCGCATGCTGCCGGCTCCTCCTGGCCCAGACGAAGCGGCCTCTATTTATACATCTGCGTCTGCCTATCTGCAGCGGCAGCCCTGGCTAAGGGAACAACCTCATGCGAAACTAACACCGTCCGTCATGCCCTTCCAGAGCAACATCAGCGTTGTCAACAATGGGGCCAGCCAGAGACATTCGGGCGCCTGAGGTGGAACATCTCAATGGGGAGGGGGGAACCACCTACTCACGGGGCACGAGCCACCGGGAAATTCCCTTGCGCAGGTCTAATCGGCAGGACCTGCATGTACAGCTTTTGCGCAGACTTCTTCCATTTTTGTAGGGCTTGTGGTCAGCAGTCTCCGCTGACTATTCCCACTTCCATACGCTGCCTCCAAAAATGGTGCTGCAAACCTGTCACCTGGAGTGCCTGCCATACGGAGATAACCGGAGACATTTTGGCACCTGAGGCAGAAAATCCAAATATATATCTTTATTTCTGGTATTTGTAGCTGGCCTTTCTGAAAGATACCATCAGCGCCAGCTAAAGACTGGGGGGGGGGGGCGAGTGAGCTTTCTCTCAGCTTAGTATTGATGTGAATTTACCAAAATTCATGAATTGTATTTGTTTGCTTATTTATTTATTTGATTTATGCCTCGCCTTTCCAGCAAGGAATGGTAGAAAGGCAGGACACGTTTTCCATTCTCAGGGCAAAAAGAATTTGAGATTATTATTTTTTTAAAAAATGCATGTGCGAGAGACCAAAACCGACAAATTCATCTATCTAGGCCCAAGGCTGTGAGGGTTTAGCTCTTAAAAGCCTGGTTATGAATCCCTGTGTGTTCATTGTTGTTGTTTTAATTTAAAATATTTCTAGGCAATATTCAATCATGTGAGTGTGCCAGCGTGGCGTAGTGGTTAGAGTGTTGGACTGGGACTCAAGAGACATGGCTCTAGTCTTCACTCGGCCATGAAGCTCATTGGGTGACTTTGGGCCACTCACTGATTCTCAGCCTAATCTACTTCGCAGGGGTGTTGTGTGAAGGTAAAATGGAGAGGAGGATCATGTGTTTCACCTTGAGCGCCTTGGGGGACAGGCAGGGTATCAATGTAACATATAAACAATACAAATAAACAGTGCCAAATTAGAGTTGCCCCCACTTTTTTCCCTGAGAGGCTCATCTATGAAGCTATATGGCATCCAGGTGTTCTTTTCCATGCTGGAAACAGCATATTGCCTTTAAAACTGGAAGTAGCACATCGCCATCAGGACTAGTAGCCACTGATAGCCTTCTCCTCCTCCAGGAATTTGTCCAACTCCCCTTTTAAAGCCATCCAAATTGGTGGCCATGACTGCATCTTGTGGAAGTGAATTCCAGAGTTTAACTCTGCACTGTGTAAAAGAGCCCTTCCTTTTAGCTGTCCTGAATCTCCCACAATTCAGCTTCGTGGGATGTCTACGTTGGCTTCTACTATGGTGCGAGAAGGAGGTAAAAGTCTCCTTATTCACTTTCTCCACACCAGGCACAATTTTGAAGCAGTATTGCTTAGGATGACCATATGAAAAGGAGGATAGGGCTCCTGTCTCTTTAATAGTTGAATAGAAAAGGGAATCTCAGCAGGTGTCATTTGTATGCTTGCAGCCCCTGGTGATATTCCCTCTTTATCACAAAACTGCAGGAGCTACACTAGAGGGACCAGATACAAAAGAGGGCAGGGCTCCTGCAGCTTTAACCTCAGATAGGGTGATCATATGGAAAGGAGGACGGGGCTCCTGTATCTTTAACAATTGCATAGAAAAGGGAATTTCAGCAGGTGTCATTGGTAGGCATGCAGCACCTGGTGAATTCCCCTCTTCATCACAGCAGTTAAAAGCTGCAGGAGCCCTGCCCTCTTTTGCATCTGGTCGCTCTAGTATAGCTCCTGCAGCTTCAGCTGTCATGATGAAGAGGGGATTTCACCAGGTGTCGCATGCCTACAAATGACAGCTGCTGAAATTCCCTTTCCTAATCAACTGTTAAAGATACAGGAGTCCTGACCTCTTTTCCACAGGGTCACCCTAGTATTGCTGCACTATTCAGACACCATTTCATGCCCATCTTCCCCCACCCCTTCTATGCCCCCTCAAGCAGGTTGCCTGACTCCAGTGACAAGGCAGACTCGGTCCTGGATTAAATGATGGCGGCCTATTGTTGACAAAACACACTACACACATTCATGGGCATCCTTGAATGACACTCCAGAATGTGCCACCTGATGCAGTCCTCTGCTCCCCGTTGCTGGAGTAATGTGATCGCCTCATGCCATCCCCGCCCTCACAGGCCGAGTATGACAGGAACGGCTCTCCCCCCCTTCCCCCCCCCCCCAATTTCAGTCTCTGTCTCTATGACAGGTTGAAGCAGCTTCCTTCCTTCCTTCTTAGGCTAACCTGCATCTGGGAAATGAACACGCTGTCTTGAGTGACCCCCGTGAGGCAGCAGGCAGGGCCTCGGGCCGACGCGGACACCCCCAAAAAGACGCCCTCTGCGCTACGCAGACCTCAGAGCTGCCAGCGGCCTTGTTTGTGTTGTCAAGAGCGCATGGTGTTTATTCCTTCCTGTCTGCACGGATGAGGACTTGGAGAGTGTTTTTCACCTTCCCGGCTAACACACGCCTGCCTGGGCTTTGCTGTGGAGCGGTGAAGCCCATCCAACCAGAAGGGGCAATCTTATGTATATTTAGGCAGGGGGGAAAAGTCCTACAATTCCTAGCATTCCCTGGCTGGGGAATGCTGGGAGTTGTAGGGCCTTTTTTCTGCCCAAACGTGCATAAGATTGCACCCTAAGGAAGCAATCCGATGGCCCCTAGACATTATCTGAGGGACCATAGGATAGTGGAGGTGCTCCACTCCGAGGTTGGAGACAGCGCTCTGACCTCGGAAGGGAAAGTCGGAGTTCCGACCCACGGGCTCCGACCAGAGGCCTCCGAGATCAGAAAACCAACCACGGAAAGGGGGCATTCCAGCGGGCAGGGAGGGGAGGAGCCTGGAGAGGCCAGGATACGAGCTCACCTGAGCCTCTTCTAGCCTCCTTCCTTCCCCCTTCTGTGTGCTGTCACTAGGCAGACTAAAAAACCTGTCTAGTAAAAGACACACACATGCCCAAAGAGAGGACAGGGAGGCAAACGTCACCTCCATCGTTCCTCTTACCCTGCTGGCTTCGGACGGGCAGGGCACCGGATACACAGAAGCCTCTGAGTTCAGAGACTTCCGTCTGTCAAGGTGCACCCACAGGACTGCACCCCAAGTTCAAAATGTACACCTGCACATGCTCAGAGTATTTTTTTTCTTTCTTTTTTTAAAATTAAGGTCGTCAAAGATTTTGTTGTTTTGGATTTTGTTTTAACATAGCATGTAGAAGCAGTTGTAAATCATGGACTCACAGCCCAGGGGAGGTGTCCGGGGGGAGGAGAAATACTAGTTGCGTGCCTCACAGGTGAAGTAATACACATGGCCCGTAAGACTATCAAGTCCAGGATCTAAAATTAACTAGCTGCACTGCCAGCTCCATGACAAGTGAGAAGACGATGGTGGATGGGGTGGGTGTTGTTGATGGGATTCTGCTGACTCGGGGGTTCCTGTAAACAGCCAACCTTGCTGTAATCCCTTTTCCGGCTCTGATCTCACTGAGGGTCATCAACTTTCTTTCACCTCAACCACCAGATCTCAAGCCGCACAGCAGGAAGAGATCTCCCTATAAAACTAGGGATGTGCACTGGATCGGACCCGATCCACGATCCGAGTCCGGTCCAGTGGGAAATCGGATAAATTATCCGATTTCCGATCCCGCAGCTGGATCGGCCGATCCAATCCGAACCGGTCCGAAAAAGCTCCGAACCGGTTCGGCGGATCGGCGGATCGGCGGGCGCCCACTGGCGCCCACCGCCGCTTCCATTGGCGGGCGCCAGCGGGCGCCCGCCGATGAAAGTGGACAGCGGGGGGGGGGAGGAGGGGGGCACTTACCTTCTCGGCCCGGTGGCTCCCGTCCGGCGCCGGCGCCTACTACTACTAGCAGGCTCCGCGGCCTGCTCTAGGGTGGCGCGCCGGGTGATGTCATCACCCGGCGCGCTACTCTAGAGCAGGCCGCGGAGCCTGCTGGTAGTAGTAGGCGCCGGCGCCGGACGGGAGCCACCGGGCCGGGAAGGTAAGGAGGGGGTGCGTGGAGGGGAGGAGGGGGCGCGCGGAGGGGGGAGGGGGGAGGGGGGCCCTTACCTTTCCGGCCCGGCGGCTCCCGTCCGGCGCCGGCGCCTACTATTCCCAGCAGGCTCCGCGGCCTGCTCTAGGGTGGCGCGCCGGGTGATGTCATCACCCGGCGCGCTACTCTAGAGCAGGCCGCGGAGCCTGCTGGTAGTAGTAGGCGCCGGCGCCGGACGGGAGCCACCGGGCCGGGAAGGTAAGGAGGGGGTGCGTGGAGGGGAGGAGGGGGCGCGCGGAGGGGGGAGGGGGGAGGGGGGCCCTTACCTTTCCGGCCCGGCGGCTCCCGTCCGGCGCCGGCGCCTACTATTCCCAGCAGGCTCCGCGGCCTGCTCTAGGGTGGCGCGCCGGGTGATGTCATCACCCGGCGCGCTACTCTAGAGCAGGCCGCGGAGCCTGCTGGTAGTAGTAGGCGCCGGCGCCGGACGGGAGCCGCCGGGCCGGAAAGGTAAGGAGGGGGTGCGTGGAGGGGAGGAGGGGGCGCGCGGAGGGGGGAGGGGGGCCCTTACCTTTCCGGCCCGGCGGCTCCCGTCCGGCGCCGGCGCCTACTATTCCCAGCAGGCTCCGCGGCCTGCTCTAGGATGGCGCGCCGGGTGATGTCATCACCCGGCGCGCTACTCTAGAGCAGGCCGCGGAGCCTGCTGGAAGTAGTAGGCGCCGGCGCCGGACGGGAGCCGCCGGGCCGGAAAGGTAAGGAGGGGGTGCGTGGAGGGGAGGAGGGGGCGCGCGGAGGGGGGAGGGGGGAGGAGGGGGCGCGCGGAGGGGGGAGGGGGGAGGGGGGCCCTTACCTGCCCGGCCCGGCGGCTCCCGTCCGGCGCCGGCGCCTACTACTACCAGCAGGCTCCGCGGCCTGCTCCAGGGTGGCGCGCCGGGTGATGTCATCACCCGGCGCGCTACTCGAGAGTAGGCCGCGGAGCCCGCTGGTAGTAGCCGCCGGCGCCGGACGTGCCGAGAAGGTAAGTGGCGGGGAAGGGGGCTTACCCCCCCCCCGGAGCCGTCCGCTTCTATCCGCTGGCGCCCGCGGGCGCCAGCGGATGGAAGCAGGCGGCCCCAGGGGGGGTAGGGAGCGCGGGGGAGGGGGTTTACCTGCCGGGGCCGTCCACAGCGGACGGCCCCGGGGGGGGGGAGGGAGTTAGGCCCCCCCTTACCCACCCGCCGCCATTTTTTCCTCATAGACTTGCATTGCAATGCAAGTCTATGGGGAAAAAAATGGCGGCCGATCCAAAAATTTCCGATTTTTGGATCGGGATCGGACTCGATCCGGTCCGGGGGGCCTCCGATTTTGTCCGAACCGGTCCGGGACAAAATTGGAGGTCCCGATCCGGGTCCCGATCCGATCCGGGGGGTCCGTGCACACCCCTATATAAAACCCTCTCCCAATCTGGTGCCTTCAGGAAGTTTTGGATTTGTATAATGTATTATTACATTTATTATTGCTGTTCCCCGCCTCGATCCAAACAGAGAGGCGGGTAAGAAATTTATTATTATTATTATTATTATTATTATTATTATTATTATTATCTGGAAGGGCACACTGGGGAAGGCTGAACTGAAGTGAACCTGGAAAACATCAGAAAGCAGAGAGATCTATAAGTTACACTCCCTGTTTTGCCATTGCCTGCCTAGCAAGGTAAGGCAGGTCCAGCCCTGCTATTAGGCAGAGGGGAGTGTCTGACTCAGGCGGTGGAAGATGGGGGAATGAAGCAAGAACGGGGCAACAGCAACCTCCCCAGTTATTCCCTGGTCATTCCTCTCTGTTGGAGGACAGAGATTTATTATTATTATTATTATTATTATTAATATCCCGCCTCGGCTTTACAGAATGAAAACATATACAGTTAAAAGCTACAAATAAGAGATATACAAAAATTAAAAATATAATTAAATAGGTTTCGATATTAAAACATTTCAACATTTAAAATACATATTCAAATTAAAAGTCTTAAAACATAGATGGGTGTCCACATAATTCCTCAAAGGCCTGCCAGAATAAGAAAGTTTTTGTGCGCCTCCGGAAACACGTCAAGCATGGAGCCAGTCTGGCTTCCCTCTGGGAAGGGAGTTCCAGAGCACTGGAGCAGCCGCCGAGAAGAGATCCGGGTATTATGTGGTTCGACTGTTAGCTGCTCTGTTTAGGGGTGTTAAGGGATGTTGTACCCTTGCCAATATTGAAATAAAATTCAACTACAGCTTCAGCTTCCGTATGTGGGAGAGAGAGGGAGTTTGGTTCTTCATCTCAGGTAGCAAAATCTCTTTGGGCTGGTCCTGAGATAAGACTTACTCAGGACAGTGAAGGACGTAAGCATGCAAACGGGTTCAAAGATCGGGAGTCCGTACACCTGCCCCAGGGATCCTGCAGGTGAAATCTTCGGCCTCTTAAGAAGGGCATGCGAGCTGATCCAATGGCTGCAATTAGAACTACTCTGAGTTGCATGGGGGGAAAGCACAGAATGGGGGAGTGTGTGCCTCATTCAGCTTCCCGAGCATCTTGGCTTCCATTTTAAAGAAAAGAAGCAAGTTTCTGGGCCTCATGGCTGCAGAGATGTGCTTGAGAGTGTGTGACAGCAGGCAGTAGAACCGAAGAGGCGGTAGCTTCATAAGATGTTCAGCGGATCAGGGAGACGTTTCCCATGATTAGCAGAACCAGACTTATGCAAAGCAGCAAGCACTGAAGAATAAGGGCTCAATCCTATCTACGTTTAGATGGGGGAGGAATCCTACAACTCCAGCATTGCCCTGCCAGCCAGGCTGGCTGGGAATTGTAAGACTCCCCCACAGCTCCATCTAAACATGCTTAGGATTGTGCCTTAAGTTACACAAAACGAAGAGCAACCATGCAAACCTGCAAAATTTTCACAATATACAGAAGCCACCAAATCCGGTTTTCTGGACGCAGCGTTTGGCCGCTGCTGCTCCCGCATTTTAATTTTCTTAGTGCACCCTGTACACGGGCCTGGTGCTCATTTCCGTGAAGATCAGGAGAAGTCATAGACCCTTGGTCCATCCAGCTCAGGATTGTCTCCCGTGATGGCTTCACACAGGGCTCCTTCCCAGCCCTTACCCGGAGATGCTGGGAAATGAACCGGGGGTAGGGACCTTCCATATGCAAGTCTGGTGCACCCCAATGGGCGGGAGGTGATACGCTCTGCACTCCGCCATTAAACCATCCCCGTATCCATCTGCCTTGCAAATAGTCAGATGCTGAGGGCTTCTTAGAGGGAGAGCTCTGAGCACTACCAACTAAAAGGCATTGCGCAACTATTCTCTCTTTCCGTCCTTGGCAGGGTTTTTGTTTTTTTGTAGTAATAATAAAGGTGGAAGAAGCAGCGGGAAAACACAAGACGCTTGCAGACGTAAGGAACGGAAAGCCTAGTCTAGAAGCGCCCACTTTTCTCCGCACGCAAGGCTCATGTCCATGCCGTGGACAGAGAGTGAGCCACAACCCACGTTTTTCTCCTAAGGAAAAAAAACTTTTCTTCACGCCATTGCTACAGTTGAACAGTTTTCCCATCACACATAAAGAAATCATGGAATAATGGGCTCAAGTGACAGGAAGCCAGATTCCAGCTGGACAGCAGGAAAAACTTCCTGACTGTTAGAGCAGTACCACAATGGAACCCATGACCTAGGGAGGTCGTGGGCTCTCCCACACTAGAGGCCTTCAAGATGCAGCTGGACAGCCACCTGTCAGGGATGCTTGAAGGTGGATTCCTGCACTGAGCAGGGGGTTGGACTCGATGGCCTTAGTGGCCCCTTCCAACTCTACTGTTCTAGGATTCTATGAAAGTCCTGTTCTCTCTAGGTGCATAGCTGAACCTACCCATCAGGGATTTTAAAAAAATAAAAAAGCAGATTCATGGGCCATTGTCTACATCCCAAAATCCTAAAATGTCTTTGGTCACCAGCCATCAAAAATGCACTAAAAATGTACCAAACATCCCCAGCAGTTCACAGCTACCCATAAGGAGGTTTCTTGGGCTGCAGGGAGGGGGGGGGGGTTGGTGGCAGGAATAAGAAATGTGGATTGTTCCATTCCTGAGGGTGCATTCAGACAACTCACAAGCCACGCAACTGACTGGTTGACCAGAGCTGATAATAACACGCAATAAACATGATATGGGTAAATCTTAGCAGACATTTGTTCATAATTTACTAGTTGTAGAAAATAGAGAGATTGTTCATTGCTGCTACCTGGAAGACGGATGAGTTACCTTCCAAACTAGAATGTTTAAACAAAATTCAGAGTAAGTTAACCAAACTCTAGAGCCTGACGACAAAAAGGTTTGAAAAGAGATCACCGCTGTATACGTGGCTCATGGCTGTAGGATGTTGGGTCGATATATCGTAAGCGAAGCCAAAAGTGTTTTTGTTGTCAAGATGATACTGTTGCCAAGACAGATGCTCTTGAATTACATCCGCCACCACCCAATTTAATCTTCTGTTTACCCACAAGGAGACGGCCTTTAACGAATCCTGAGAAATCCAGCTTGCCTCCCTCCCTCCCACCCCACCCCCAATCACATTGGCCCTGATCCCTGCGCTCCCACATCATAGTATACTGGCAGGTTTTCCTCCCCAAATCCACAATCCTAAATCAGAGACCCATTCACACTCAAAGAACAGCCCATTTCAGACTGGCATTCCAAATTATCCACCCACCCCAATTTTTTTTAAATTACTATTATATAGATAGATATATTTATTTCTATCCAAGGGTCTCTTACCAACTGCTGAATGCTGAAAATCTCCATGGTCCCCCCTTTTCCAGAGCCGCAATGCTCACTCCCCGGCAGCTTCCCTGGGCAGCTGTTTTTATTCCAGCCCTGGGACGGGGTCGGGGGGGGGGGAGAGATGAATTTCAGCTGTAGGCCAAAGCTCCCCCCCCCCCCCGCTGGGCCAGCAAGCTGGATAATTCAGGCGCCACGTCACACCGGCTAAAATAACTTCATACGTTAAAGGTTTGTAGAGTGACAGAGAGGGAAGGAAGGTGGCCAGTAATGAGATTCACAGACCCAGAGAGGGGGGGACTTATGCAATTATTTAGACTGGGGGGGCACTGGGGGTGTCAAAGGTTACAGATAAAACGGGATGACCAGTGGAAGGTGGTAGCTCCGATTTCATTGGGGCTATGAATCCATTGTGAGCTTCGGTCAGGACAAGTCAGAACTCTAAAGGAGCTCTCCAAGGTGCTGAACCGTGTTCCCAAAATAGGGTTGGCACCTTGGAGAGCTCCTTTAGAGTTCTGACTTGTCCTGACTGAAACCTAAAACAGATTCACAGCCCCACTGAAATGGGTACAAGACAGGAAAACAGCCATGAACCCAGCGGCGCTGAAAATCGTCAGGGACTGAGCTCTTAAGAACGTAAGTACATCAGAAGAGCGCTGCTGGATCAGGACCCCATCTAGTCCAGCACTCTGCTCACACAGTGGCCCGCCAGCTGTCGACCATGCAGCTACAAGCAGGATACGGTGCAACAGCACCACCTCACCCATGTTCCCCAGCAACTGGTGTATATAGGCTTACTGCCTCTGATACTGGAGGTAGCACTAAAATCTATCCCTTTTGACTTGGATATTTTTAATTGCTGACTGATAGCAATCTACATTTTCATCGTTGGAAGCCACCCTGAAAGTCAGTTATTGGCACGTTAGGGATTTTAAACATATAATGAAACACAAGCAAGCAGGCTGAACATCTTGGGAAAATATCATGAGCTTTTTCATCCTTTAAAACAAAAACAAAAAAAACTCCGCTTTCATGCAAAAGGTGAGAACAAGCATCAAGGCTTCATGTGTTCCAAGCAAAACTTGAAACCAGGCAAGCAGCTTCTGCTAATTTGGTCAACACCATTTCCTTATGTTCTTAAGGAAGCCAAACCGAGAATAGATTGCATTTATAAAGCACTTCTGGAGTGTGTGAAGCATTGAATATGTGAACCTTTCCCATTACGCATGATCACAGGACACGTCCGTGCTCAAGCCTTCCCTCCCCTGATATTCAAACTGCGAGAGGAAGGGCCTTCTCGGTGATGGCACCCACTATGGGGAACTATGTAATGCAGTGGAGGCTGGTGGCTCTGATTCTGTGCTCGGCCTATTTGGGGGATAGGATTCAGCACCTTGGATGGCTCCTTTGGAGTTCTGGCTGGTCCCGACTGAAACCTAGAATGGATCCATAACCCCGACAGAATCACAGCCACCAGCCTCCACTGATGCAATGGCTTGTTATTGGGTTGTTCAGGGTGCCTAACAAGCCATCCTGCATGGTTAACAAGCACCCCCGCAGAAAATATCCTGGGTTCAGACAACACACTAAGTCACGGTTCAACATTGAAATGCAAGTCCTACAACCCATGCTCAACCGCTGACTGGGTTAGCATGTTGTGTGAACCCAGACAGCGGGTCCACACAGGGTTTTCTCTTGCATCAGTTCACGCCAGAGAATTTGAGAGAAGCCCCCTGAGGAAGTGAGAGACAGAACAGGGCAAGCTGCGATCCGCGGAAGTGGCACCTTGGTTTCTGAAGGCAACGCAGCTTCTGTCGAGCCTGTTACCAGCTGATTACTCTGTGTCGATGGACATGAAAGGCATACAGAGGGGAAACACCCCTGGATGAACCCTCCTCTAGCCCCATCCAGCCCCACCAGCTTTTTTTCCCGGCTTTCAAAGCCCCATAGAACATGGGTCCGGTAGGGTAGGGAAAGGGTTACAAGGATCTGAAAGCCCAGATACTGAGTCACTAGGGCTGCAGAAGAGTTCAGGTTGCAGGTACAGGGCGACCGGGATGGAAATAGACCCTAGATAGGGTGATATTCAATGCCACCGTGATGCTATTCCATTTCCTATCCACCAAAGCCCTCAAGGTTACAGAGACGCCGTACAATCCAGCTTCAGGAAGAACAGTCCCTGGGGGCTTTGGAAAAGAGACCCCTGGGTGGTGGGACAGAGGCGTGGGTGCGGAGGGTGGGGGGCAGGTTCAAAACCTAGCAGCTCTTTGTTCCTCAAAGGTTTGTGTAAAAGGGACAGGGTGAAAAGAACAGGCGAGTTACCTCCCCTTTGCCTCGCCTCGTGGCACAAGATACACCGAGATCGCTCTGCTCGAAAACGGATATCCTGTTACAGGACAGAGCAGTATCAGCCACACCAACACGGGCCCATTCACCTGCTAATGTGAGAGATGCCATTCCCCGTCAGTCACACCCTCCTCCAGTTTCCAGTTTCCATACGGCACGCAGTTCATCCCCGCATTAAGATGAACAGACACAAGTTGGAGAATACAACTGGGAAGACATGGGAACTCGCAAGAAAACAGATTCAGCCTCCCAGGACACGCGGTTTTCCGATCTCGTGGTCGCTTCTAAGTATCTTGGGAGGCCATTCATGCATTCCTCTGTGCGCTTACCTGGGTGCATGTTCCGTTAAATTCAGTGGGGCTTACTTCCGAGTAAATGTGCAATGGGAGGAGGTGAAGGTGGGACCCAGCAGACACTACCTACTTAAAATATGTCAGAGTCACATTCATCGGTCCCTGGCCCCCACCTAATGCTGGAATGCAAAAAAATTAAAAAAACACCCCACTCAAACCCCTTCCCCACATCGGAATCCAGCCCTCGGACTGAAAAAAAGTTCTCCAAGAGCCAAATTAGACTTGATGTAGGAGATGAAACATCTCACGCTGGTGTTTGTTTTCCTTTAGTGCAGCTGTGTGAGCATGTGCGTCCAAATTTAGAGCAGTCCGGGGAGGGCGTGCTCCACCCCTTTCCCCACTTGCTGTTTTCCTATCAACCACCCCCCCACCCCCAGATGCTCTTTAGCTCGCAGGGGGAGAAATCCCTGGTCTGCGTATCTTTCCAGTTGAGGGGAGAAAAGCAACCGGTGGAGGGAGATCTTTAGTGGCCCAACAGCTTGCAGAGAAAAGGTTCAGGGTACATGCACATGTGTGCCCTGCTACTCCAGCTGCCTTCAAAGGTCTCCCGCAGCTACACTGAAGGGTTGTTGTTTTGTCCAAATGTTGGGGAACATCTGATGCGCGACTCCGTCGCGTCGAGGTCAGCAAAAGTTGCCCCAGGGCAGGCCGAATGATTTTGGGGCCTAATGCAGAACAATAGAAAATCGAAACAAAGCAACACAGGCAGAGGGAGTTTACCTGGGCAAGTTTCATCTCTCACTCTCACCCCTAAGGGTGCTCAAAAGATGCTGCTGCCTGGCCTTGCCCCATTGCTGAGCCCAGCCTTGTCAACAGACCCTCAAAGTAATTAGCCTGTAATTTTTTTCACTAGCCTGCTGGGGTCCGGCAGAGGAGGCCAAGAGCGTAGCATTTCCCTCCTCTAGCAGCCCGCTTTTATTTCCTTGCCAGGCGCAGGGGGGGGGGGAAACAGGGTACTCCCTCCCTCTTTGTCAGCCCGCTCACTTATCTCCGTGGAATTCCACGCATTTGTTTCCACAGAATTCCTGGTCACCCGTGGTGACCTGGCTAGTGCTTAAATGCAAAGCTGGTGCATGATCCACCAGGGCAAGTTTCGCCGTTTGAGGCCTGGAGGTTGTATAAACAGGCCCTAACTCATCTGGAAAGAATGCACGAGGACAAAGCGTCTTCCAATGTATTTTTAAATACAAAATTCATGATTGGATAGTAAAACATGCCTTTCCAATTTTACGCCTATCTTCACTTTCACGTGCATGTTACGATTAGAGAAGTCGCCCATTTAAAAATGGCTTAATCCTCTTAGAAGAGGCATTCCGGCTTCTCCCAGACAGGGGGAAGAATGCCTCTTTCCAAAAGGACCCTGCTACCTACACTTTTCATACGTAGTTGTATTAAGAATAACTTGAACTTGTTTTAAGAATTCTGCTGCCTGATTCATCCGGGGCACCTTTCCAGCCAATCAAGACACTGTTAGTTGATTAGTTATAAATGCTGCAGCCCAAGTTGAAATGCTAATAATTATGGAGATGAGATAACAGTGCTGCAGGGTCAACAGGGGAAAGTCTAAAGGGGGTGGGGTGGGGTGGGGAAGTCAGAGCAGGGCATGACAGGGGCAGCCGGGCTGGGAAGCAACAGAACTTAACGCTCATGGCTCCCATACAAGCGCACCCAGCGCACCTTAAACACAGCTCTGAACCCAAGAGTGGCTCTCACATCCTTCCAAAATGGCGCCCTCTCCAAATCGAAGCCAGCCCATTTAGCTGCTTTTGGGGAAGGGAACAGGCCCTTGTAACTCTCCCAGATCCTTTTTGGTGACAACCACGATCCTAGCTTGATTTCTACCCACCAAAAGTCACGCCAAAGGCCCTCTCCCATCCATGGCTCCAAAAACTAGGCCAGGACTTGAGGGAGAGCACCTGAAGGCTGTCCTTCGCCCATTATAGCCTCTACCACACAGGTAACGGTCAGAAGCGGATTTGGTTCAGTTGCTTCTTTGTAATACCAGAGCATGCTAGCGGGGGGGGGGGGGGAAGGCTCTCCCTCTGCAGTCATCGACGAAGAAGCCACTCAGTCCAAAAGCTTCTGCCTCAAGCCTTCATTCTTGTCCGGAACCAAGTCGCTGGCGCGTCTCTGCTTCTTGTCCAGCAGGTGCCGCAGGTCTGAGCTATGCTCCAGCAAGAGGTGGCAAAGCTCCTGATGTCCCTTCTCTGCGGCCTGGAGGACAAGAGAGAACAGTCCTCAGCACAGGCCAGGAGAAGAGGGCTGGCCCTTGGCCCCCACTCAGGCTCATGGAACAGGCCTCAGCGGAGTGGCGGGGTTAACGGTAGGGGTCAACGGTAGGGTGACCCTGTGGAAAGGAGGACAGGGCTCCTGTATCTTTAACAGTTGTATAAGAAAGGGAATCTCAGCAGGTGTCCTTTGTCGGCATGCAGCACCTGGTGGAATCCCCTCTTCATCACAACAATTGAAGCTGCAGGAGCTATACTAGAGTGGCCAGATACAAAAGAGGGCAGGGCTCCTGCAGCTTTAATGGTTGCGATGAAGAGGGAATTTCACCAGGTGCTGCATGCATACAAATGACACCTGTTGAAATTCCTTTTTCTATGCAATTGTTAAAGATACAGGAGCCCTATCCTCCTTTCCGTAGGATCACCCTAGTCAATAGAAGAGTAAACAAGCAAGGGAAATAGTGTTTGAAGCCCCCCAAATGAGAAAAACCTACCATAAATGTGGAATTGTAGGGCAGACATTAAGCCTGTTCCTTTACCCCTTCCCATCTCCCCCACGCATACCTACGACTTCTTTAAACGAGCGATTTATAGCACGCTCGTGACTGGCCACTCATGGAAGTCAGCGGGTCACTTTGATGGCAACATGAGCCTCCCTCGTGTCCCCCGCTACTTCCCTGCTATTCCATTTAAATATCAGCGTTAGAAAACCCAATTCTTCTGAAATACGTTGGGATTTCCTGCTCTGTGCAGTCAAAGTGGTGCTGTAAAATACCCACAAGAGGGCGCTGTCCCATTGAACTATATGAGCTGGGACGTTTTGAATTATGGGCTTCGTGGCCGCTGCTCTATTCCCGTGTAATTCAGCTCGTTTTAAATGTGGAAGAGAGGCAGGAAGCAGAGTGATGGTAAGGAAGCACGGTTTCCCTTTAATCTAAAGAGCTTCACATGATGCTGCCTTATGCCAAGTCAAACTACTCAAGTTACAGGAAGCTAGATTCCAGCTGAACGCCAGGAAAAGCTTCCTGACCGTTAAGAGCAGTACAACATTGGGACCAATGACCTAGGGAGGTCATGGGCTCTCCCACACTAGAGGCCTTCAAAAGGCAGCTGGACAGCCATCTGTCAGGGATGCTTTATGGAGGATTCCTGCATTGAGCACGGGGTTGGACTCCATGGCCTTAGAGGCCCCTTCCAACTCTACTTGAAAGGTTGTCACACAGAGGAGGGCCAGGATCTCTTCTCGATCATCCCAGAGTGCAGGACGCGGAATAATGGGCTCAAGTTACAGGAAGCCAGATTCCGGCTGGGCATCAGGAAAAGCTTCCTGAGTGTTAGAGCAATAGCACAATGGAACCCATGACCTAGGGAGGTGGTGGGCTCTCCCGCACTAGAGGCCTTCAAGAGGCAGCTGGACAACCATCTGTCAGGGATGCTTTAAGGTGGATTCCTGCATCGAGCAGGGGGTTGGACTGGATGACCTTACAGGCCCCTTCCAGCTCAACTACTCTATGATTCTACTACTGCTACTACTACTAGCTCATTAGGATGTTCACGGTCCTTCCGCAGCCTGGTTTCCCTCAGATGTTTCAGTCTATAACTCCAGTGTTCCCGGCCGCTGGCTGGGGTGACAGGATCTGAAATCCATAACATCAGGAGCGCACCAGGTTGGGAAAGGCTCCCCTACAGGGACTGGCAGTAACAGCTCTCCTGGGTTTTGGACAGAGTTCTTTCTTAGCCTTGCGTGGAAATCGAACCTGGGACCTTCTCCTGCAGGCCCAGCGCATGCTCTGTCTGCCACTGAGCTTGTAGACCAAAACATCCTGGAGGACGACAAGTTGCCCACCCTTGCATTAGACGGAGGGCGCAACACCCAGAGCCAGCGCTGTGGGCCTCTTTTTAACGTCTGTCTTTACCCGCCCTTAGAGTTATGGCGTGCGCCCACAATTTAGCTAAGGGCATGAATCCGGCTTGGCCAAAGGAGGCCTGCTTCTAACCCAAAGGCACGGCCCCCTTGGCACCCCTGGCCTTGAGGCTGGCGCCTTAGGAATGCGGCCGCCCCCTCCCCCTAGCCCACGGCCGCAACGACACCGTGGCCGCGGGTGAACGAGCAAGAAGGCGGAGGAGCCGTTCCGTGAGACCAACCTTGTGCAGGCAGCTCCTCCCGTCGTCGTCCGCCAGCGCCGGATCAGCCCCGTGGGCCAGCAGCAGCTCGGCGACATCCGCGTGGCCGCAGTAAGCGGCTCGGTGGAGAGGCGTGGCCCCGCCGTGGGTCCGGGCGTTGCAGGCGGCTCCACTCTCCAGGAGGAAACGGCAGATGCCGAAATGCCCGTTGCGGCTGGCGTAGTGCTGCAAGGCAGAAGACGTGGCGCTTTGGACCAGTTCCGCCTGCCCAGCTCTTCCTACCCGCAACGGGGAGCAACTGCAGGCGCTCAAGCTGGTGGGTGGTTCCCTCACTGTCTGGATTTGACCAAGCGGAAACTAGGGGCCTACCCCTTAGGGTGACCCTATGGAAAGGAGGCCAGGGCTCCTGCATCTTTAACAGTTGTAGAGAAAAGGGGATTTCAGCAGGGGTCGTTTCTAGGCATGCAGCACCTGGTGAAATCCCCTTTGCATCACAACAGTTAAACATGCAGGAGTATAGCTAGAGTGCTCAGATACAAAAGACAGCAGGACTCCAGCAGCTTTAACTGTTGCTATGTAGAGAGAATTTCACCAGGTGCTGCATGCATACAAATGACACCTACTGAAATTCCCTTTTCTATACAACTGTCACACTAGCGATTTACTGCACTCTCGCCATGCCTGGTGTGTGGATTTGCAGCATAATACTCACATGACGCCGTGCCTGTCCTGCTGACACCCTGCCTCTTCCTCAGCCTTTCCTGCAATGCTAAAAGTCTGGATTATTTTCCCTAAATGCATTAAATGCACGGTAAGCCTCCATATAGTTTTAAAGGAACTGGGGGCTTGAATGGATTGCATCAGGTCCTGGCAGGGAAAAGCGACCTCTCCCAGCAGCCGGCTCCAAGCCTCACTATAAAACCCAAACCTTGCATCCCAGGCTCCAAAGCCCTTTTTAAAATCATACAATGCCTGAATCTCTGCAGAGACAGGATCGTACTCCCTCGATGCCCCCAAAGAGCCAGACTAAATGTTTGTTCCATTTTTGCCCAGGAGAAAGGTGGTCTGGTTGAAGTGCTCATCTCTGCTGGTCTATGACCGTAATAAATTATATTTGGATTTTGGAAGTGCTCATCTGCCAGGACCTGACTGGAGGGAGAAAGAGAAGGGGCGGGGCGGAGCAGAGCAGAGTGGAAGAGCCAAGGAGCGGAAGAGCAACTCTTCAGGTGAAAGGGATCATAAACTTGACGTGCGTTTGCCTCAGAGTTAAAAAAACGTGGAGGCAAACCAGGTGGGAAGGATTAGGTGTGATGGAGGTCAAACACACAGGAGCCCTATCCTCCTTTCCATATGGTCACCCTACTACCCCTTGCACCTTTCTGAAATCCTTTGGTCTTGGATCCCCTTACCAAAGCTGTGTATCCAAAGGGGTCGGGCTCGCTGGGTTTACCATGGTTCCAGATCTGTCTTTTGACCCTCTCCAGGTCTCCGTTCAAAGCAGCCCACCAAATCCCTAGAGGAAAACCAACGTTTTTTAATATTCCATTTCCAATAAATTCCATCCCAAGGACTCGAGATGGGGAATAATGCCTTAAAACTAGAGCCACAACATTTAATCAGTTAGATCAACTTTAATCATCTCAAAAGTGATTTGGATAAATGGGACAGATTTTTTTAAAAAAAATAAAATAAAAACCACAACATATTGTTGGTGCAAATGCAAACGGCTACTGAACCAACTTTAAAAAGCCGTTCCTCCTTTTCTCTCTCACACCCTCCCCACTCCCCGAAGGAATGCAACAAGGAACTCACTGCAACAAGGTACCATGATGACTAGCAGCTTATATGGCTGTTTTTACCTCCAGGTAGGATAAAGATATGGGGGTGGGGGGTGGGAAATAGGAAGAGCATTTAGTTAAAGCAAGTCTCCTTGTCCCGATCTCACCCCTCTACTGACTCCCAACAGAACCGGTCCCCCGACTTGCTGTACCTCTCTCAAAATCCATCTCATCCAGAGTCTGGTGAACGCTTGGCACAGCCATGTGGTGAGAACAGCATGAGCCATCCTGGTGGTGCCCTGGCGACGAGGCCATGGTTGCCCCCCCCTTGGGGGTCCTCTCTTGTCAGAGCACTATAACTGTGCGCAACAGCTGCCTAGGGGAGGATCCAGGCCGCGGCGCGTAGGAAAGTCACTCTCCAGAGCAATGGCTGCAAAGAGCATTTCAGCTCCTGGAACAAGGAAGACTGTGTCACTGGCTGTGTTCACACAACACGCTAACCCACCATGGCTTGTTGACAATGCAGTATGGCTTATTTTTCTCGAACAAGCCACCAGGAGAACCCATGGCTTGTTGTTGTTCAGGGTGGTTAGCAAGGGACACTGCATGGTTAACGAGCAACCCTGCAGGAAAAGGCTGCATTCAGGCAACACGATAACCCATGATTCAACAACAACCCAAACTGGGTGGATCAGCCTGTTGTGTGAACCCAGCCTTTATTATGGTCTGAAACAAAGACACACACACAACCTGGGGAAACAACCTATATAATGCCCAATGGGAACGCGAAAGTAGGATACAAAGAACTCTGTCCAAGTTATTGGACTGTGTCTTATTTTGGGCCAATTCAGGGTGCTTAGGACAAAGGGAAGAGGAACTCCAATCCTTGTCACTTACCTGAGATTGCAAGCTTTCCCCAACCCCCACCGATGGGGAGGGGGGCTAGAGGAATATTAGGGCAAACCCCAGACATGGGTAGCCCATATTTCTCATATGGCACCCAAATGTTTCTCTTAAGGCAAAATGTTTTGCAGTTCTAATTCTTACTTCAGGCTCAGGGCAGTATCCAACAGTGCTGGTCCACTTATGCTATTGGCATAGAATCATAGACTAGTAGAGTTGGAGGGAGCCTGTAAGGTCATCAAGTCCAAACCCCTGCTCAATGCAGGAATCCATCTTAAAGCATGACTGACAGATGGTTGTCCAGCTGCCTCTTGAAGGCCTCTAGTGTGGGAGAGTTCACTACCTCCCTAGGTCGTTGGTTCCACTGTCATACTGCTCTAACAGTCAGGAAGATTTTCCTGATGTCCAGCCGGAATCTGGCTTCCTGTAACTTGAGCCCATTCTTCCGCGTCCTGCACTCTGGGATGATCGAGAAGAGATCCTGGCCCTCCTGTGTGTGACAACTTTTCAAGTAGTTGAAGAGTGCTATCCTGTCTCTCCTCAATCTTCTTTTCTCCAGGCTAAACATGCCCAGTTCTTTCAGTCTCTCCTTGTAGGACTTTGTTTCCAGACCTCTGATCATCCTCTGAACGTGCTCCAGCTTGTCTGCATCCGTCTTGAAGTATGGTGCCCAGAACCTGTAGCTTAGGTAGCCTCTAACAGTATGCACTTATCATAAGCAGATCAGCGGTGGATATTGCCCTCGGTCTCCTGCATTTCCCTGGAGTCATCAGCATTTGTCAAAGAGCCATAGCTCAGTGGCAGAACACACGGTTTGTATGGAAAAGCTACAGGATTCAGTCCCTGGCACCTCCAGGTAAAACTGGACGGGGGGCGGGGGGACCCTGCCCCAAAACCTGATGGTTTGATGTTAGCCAAACACATGAGACATTTGGCTCTGGAGATGCGCTACAAGCCAAAGTCCATCCTGCTTTTCTCTCCATGCCAGAAAAGACCATTGGAGCCGGCCAGTGCAACTTGCTACCCCAACCTGGGTTGACTCTATGAAATAGTAAGACGGGGCTCCTGTATCTTTAACAGTTGCATAGAAAAGGGGATTTCAGCAGGTGTCATTTGTAGGCATGCAGCACCTGGTGAGATTCCCTCTTCATCCCTACAGTTAAAGCTGCAGGAGCTATACTAGAGTGACCAGATACAAAAGAGGGCAGGGCTCCTGCAGCTTTAACTGTTGTGATGAAGAGGGGATTTCACCAGGTGCTGCCTGCACACAAACGACACCTGCTGAATTTCCCTTTTCTATATAAAAGTCGCAGGAGCCCTGCCCTCCTTTCCATAGGGTCAGCCTAAGTAGGTTCAAAGTGACGTTTAGGAAAGGGAGCATAACCTAGTAGAGAGAAGCAGACACTTTTCCATGCAGGCCCCAGGTTTAATCTGATTAAAAGGATCAGGTAAACAAGTGATGAGGAAAAATAAGAGAGAATTTAGCGAGCACAGCTGGCCAGGGGATGATGGGAGCTGTAGTCCAGCTCAGATTGGAGAAAGCAATGAGATAACTGGGGGGGGGGGATTTGTTCGTGCTAACTTCAAACCTGCTGGGGGGGGGGGTTGTTGCTGAGATGTTCCCGCCGCCCCCTCCCAGAAACCGCTTGGGGGGGTCAACTGCCCCCCAAGAAAAGGATCCACCCCAAGCTCTTGCAGCCGCCATCTTACCTGATACAGACGTCCGTGTCGTCCAATCAGCGAGGAGCTGGGCGGGGAAAGGAGACCAAGGCCGTTGCAAAAAAAAAAAAAAGAGGAAAGAACAAAGCTTCGGGGGCGGAGCTTGAGTTGCCTCGCACGCAATAGCGGCAAATGTCCACTAGAGGGGGCAAGGAACCCAGGAATCCTCCTCTTCCCCGGAGCCGCCTCTGCCTGCCTGGTGCTGCAGCTTCGGCTACTCCATGAGATCTAGCTTCGTGAATAGACCAAGCGTGGTTTGCCAGAGCGAAAATTGTTCTTTTGTCATCTCTTCAAGGGTAGAGGTTAATTTAAGATGTAATGTAACTGAAGTGTGTGTTCCTGGAGCATGTGTAGAGTTCATTCCTTGCCTGCTAAGTAATCCAGAGCTGGTGGCCAGACACCCAGGGATATGCTTGAGCTGTGAGGCTGTCTCCTGAGCATCCCGCACAGAATGCCTGGTTCATTGCAGAGAACTGTTGGCCATGTTTTAGGAGAAGGATGCGAAGAAAGAGAGTAGATGCCAGATGTTTTGGCAATTTAAACTCCCCAGCATTCCCGACGCTTGGCCAAACTGGCAGGGGCTTCTGGGAACTGATGTCTGGAGATCTGTCTTCCCTATTCTAGGGGACGCATCCTACATTTGCGCTGGGTAGCAGCCAAACCACAGGCAGACTGAGGCTATGATCTGTTTCAGGGAGGAAATTGGTCAAGGTAGCCAAGCTGTATTTTGGGCAGCCTGCCTAAAATGATGACCCATTTCAACCCAGCAAAGACTCTCTGTGATAAGCACAGTGGCTGGGAGTGAGCCCCTTTGAATAAGATGGCACTGAATGTCTGGGTAAACATGCATAGGATTGCATTGTGATTGTGGCAGGCACCTTCAGAGACGAGGAGCCACTCTGTCATATGTACAAAAGGTTTTCTCCAGCGGAGAGGTTCACACGACACGCACACAGACATGTGTATAGAGCAACAGATGGTAAACAGCGGTGCCCTTTGCGCATGAAATACAAGGCGCACCACTTTCAGCTTAAACCAGCCTTCCTCTACCTGGCGCCCTCCAGATGTGTTGGACTTCAACTCCCATCATTCCCAACCAGCATGGTATTGATGGGAGCTGCAATCCAACACATCTGGAGAGCACCAGAGGTCGAAGAAGGCTGGCTTAAATGTGTCCAAGATCAGCCCAATAACCATCCACTGCAGTCATCTAGAGGATAGCAGAATATGCCTAGCGTTGCTGTGTTAATCTGATACGTACCTGCAATATTGTTCTAAACCTCTGGTCTAGATGAAAGCCGACACCCGGCAGATTCTGAATTTAGCCTGCCGTCTGCAGGAGACCCGCCCTTGACCCCAAAGTGCCTGGCGGCACTGACCAGAGGCTGCCTGGAGACCTGTAATTTCAGAGTTTCCCCCAAATTAATTAAAGCCGCTAGCTAGCGATGGAGACCTGGGATGCGCTAAGGCCAGAGTCTGGCTCCCTCCTCCTTTAGCAGGTCAGGCTCCTACGGCAGCAAAGCCAGAAACCACTGATTGCAGCTTAGGTCAGGGGTGATCCAGCGGTCAGGGAACCAACTGCATGCAGCAGCGTTCAGAGGGAGGGAGCTTTATTCCTCTCTCCAGGTGAGGCATGATGAAGCTGGCAAATGTCCAGCCTGGCATTCGTCCAGGCACAGATCAAAGTTGTAGGGCACAGATGCCAAAACAACTCTGTTGTTATTTCCCAGCATGCTTTTTTCTCTGGCACCAAGCCACCGCCCACTCACAACCTGAATTGCTGTGCAAAACATCGTGGGCTTTTTTTTTGTTTTTTGGCCCGTAGCTAGAACGCCTGTCAACAAGAGGAAAAACGGCATGCGGCGGCTTCTCGTTCTTGGAGAGGATATTCTGTTCCACTCATAATGGTGGAAGCTCTCTTCCCTTAGAGAACCTGTGAAGTCTTGTCAGCCCAAAAATACTTTCTGGAAGGATTGTAAATCAAAACAAGACAAAACGCCCTTCCTCTTTGAGCAGGCATTCAAAAGCCAGGGTTAAGTAGGCATGAGATGACTTTAATTTAACCTCTTAAGCCTTTGGGAAGAAGAGAGATAAACACGGAGTTAACTAAGCCACTAAGGTCGCAATCCTATGCATTTCTGACAGGAAAAAAAGCCCCACAACTACCAACATTCCCCAGCCAGAAATACATCCAGATGAACAACCCTAGTTTTTAAAACAGAATAAATCCTGCAAGCAACAACATGTAACACACTCAGTTTTTTATTTACTTTGCCAGCTACATTGAAAAACCCTTTTTTCCCCTGCCTCCATCAATTCAGGTTCAGTCACTACTAGGCACCAGGCCTCAAAAGCCAACCAACTAGCAAAGACCTTCCTTCAGAACAACAAACTGAAGGTTATGCGATGGTTGTTTAAGCCTCACATAACCCCCGATGGTCAGGGTCAGACAACAGGCCGCAACCCTATTGGAGTTGCATATTGAAAATTGTGCCCGGCAATTGTGTCATGGGAATCAGGTCAATGCTTTGGCGACATTGGCCAGTGCAGCTACAGCCTCTATGGAGGTCCACGCTGACAGGGCTGAGGAATCTTACTTTGGAACCAGTCCTGAAATTTGACAACATTCTTCCGAATAAAAATATTTCCCCTCAGAAACATTTAACCTAGGCTAGGGCTGAAGTAGACATGAGGATGAAGGGAGCTCTGTGTGTTTAAACTGAACTTTGTCATAATAATCACACAGACTCAGGGTGGGGGGTTAACAGCAAAACAGGTATTATTATCTTATATATGTTATTTGAAATTGGGAGTTAGTTGGTCATCCCTTTTCGACTGCCTTCTTGTTAACCAGTTCTCATGAAACATACTTCATTGCAAAGCTCTTGACACGCAGATTCCACAAAGAACAACAGTTTTCACTACAATTCAAAGTCCAGAGTTTATTTATGTCTATAAGCATTTTTTTTAAGAATTAGGCTAACTTTTATAACACTGTACTATAAGGTTTCATTTTTCATATAAAAAATGTCAAATATAATTAAACAAACAATTAATTGCAAATTGGAGCATACTGAAATATGACCACCAAAAAGTCTCTGGGCACCATTATAAACACAGGCACAGGCCATAGTACATTGATATGCCAGTAATGTAAAGAAATCATGAACGTATTAAGAGACACCTACAGTTAAAAGTAACCAGTCAAAGTTTAGTTATTGCTCAGAAAGGAAGTCTCTAGCTGTTAAATTTAACAAAATAACATTTAAACATCTCTGTAAAGCTTAATTAAGTTAAACATAGATTTTTCTCTGTGAACTACATGGCAAACCAACTTATTATTATTATCTCTTTCTCGCTCGTGGTGGTTTTTCTAGACGGACATGACGGGCTTTGCCAAGTCATGTTGTCTTTTGCTGATTCAGGAATTTCCTGATGATTGAGCATGCTTTAATTATTATGACTGCTTTCTGGATGTTGGTGTGGATGTATTTTGGTAGGCCCAGTTTCTGAAGGTTTTCTGTATATTTTTTTGATGTGATGCCGGTGACTGAGGTGACTTATGGGATAATTGTGACCTTTTCCTGTTGCCATCGTTCTTTGACTTCCATGGCCAGTGGTGTATATTTGTCTCTCTTTTCTTCTTCCTTTTCAACAACATTTTTGTCATTCGGTATTGCTATGTTGATGAGGTATGTGTGTTTTTCTTTTTTGTCTATGAACGTTATGTCTGGTTGGTTGCAAGGTATTGTCTTGTCCGTATGAATTGTTCTGTGCCAGTATATTTTATGATCTGCATTTTCCAGGATTGTTTCGGGTGAATATGTATAGTATGGTGTTGGTTGTTTGATAAGGTTGAATCTGATGGCCAGTTGTTGGTGAATTATTTTTGCACCTGTAATGTGTCTTGTTATTATTATTACTATTACTATTTTTATTTCTATACAGCTCAATAGCCGAAGCTCTCTGGGCAGTTATGAGGTGGGGAGTTCTGACTCCTACCCTTGCCCACGCGGTACCTCCCTGTACTCTCTCCTCCCAATAGGGGATATATCAGAAGGTTATAAAATGAAGCACAGTGTGGAGAAAATGGAGAGGGAGACATTTCCTTCCCTCTCCCCTAAAACTAGAATCCAGTGGGGTTATCCCATGAAGCTGATTGGTGGAAGATGCAGTACAGACTAGAGTACTTCTTCACACAAGATGTAGTGATGGTGATCAGCTGGACAGCTTTAAAAGGGAATTAGACAAATTCACAGAGGATGGCGAATCTGGACAGAGATAGCCTAGCTACAGTTAGTCATGCTCTGACTAACGGGACAGAGGAAATGGCTGGGAAAAAGGGGTGCAGAGGGGTGAAGTAGCAGATGTGGAGGAACCCTTTGCTGTTAAAATCAGGACCCCAATTTCTGTGTTCTTGATGCACACCTGGGTTTAAACCCACAGCTCTCCCGCCCTCACATCTCATTTGGGCCCTAGATCATCCTTTCTGCAAGGGAAACTCTAGATCCTTCACCACACAGCTTATTAAACATTTGAAGACGGTTATCCTCTCTCCCTTTAATCTTCTTTCCTCTAAGCTCACTTTACCCAATTCCTTCAAATGCTCCTCAGATGTTTTGTCGGTTTCAAATCCTCTCTGGTCTTTGATGCTCTCCTCAGAGCCTGCTCTCATTCCTTAATGTCTTCCTCAACATTCAGGGGCCCTAAATGGGGTTTACCAAATGCGATCATAATGGGGCTGCTACCTGGATTCTCTGTGGTGACACCTGCCCCATCTGCAACTGCCTGACAGGTGCGGTTGCAGCTGGTTTTTCACAGGTGTGCCGAGCAAATGGCTGGTCGGCCATCAGTGGACTGACTTGATCCATTGATTCACTGCCCCGCAAACAGAAACACTGCTGGCAAAGGGCACTTTAACCCCTTTGCCTCCATTCATTGTATTTCATTCATTTATTATATTTCTGTACTGCCCCATAGTCAAAGCTCTCTGGGCAGTTCACACAAAAAAATTAAAAAACATTAAAATGCATTACACAAAGTACAAAAAACATTTACATCAAAACAGATAAACAGATATCACACATCAAGGTAATATATATCTTAAAACTATTTTTAAGCCATCAACCAAAGACAGTCTGGGATCTGATTAAAAACTAATTACATGCAGGCCAATGCTTGAGAGAAGAGGGCATTTAACCTATGCTGAAAATATAACAATGTTGGGCCTAGTCAGGCCTCATCTGGGAGATCATTCCATACTTGGGGGCCACCACCAAGAAGGCCCGCGTTACTCCATGTAGGGTGGGCAGATGCAGTGCTCTTCCCATACGTTTAAGGATTGTGTAGAAGTCGGAATTTCAGGAGGTATAGCTTGTTAGGGCAGCCACTTCTGTGTCACCAACAAAAAGGAAATACATCTCCAAAAAAGAAGATAAAAGAGGACCAAGATTTGCACACAAATGTTTATAAGTGAATTGATATGTTCAGATGCCAGTTTAGACATATTGTTGTAATTTAAATAGAAATACACTACTTCTTGCCACAGTGGGAAAAGCTGTAACCAGGTGAGCTGTGTGCCTGTAGCTCAGTCTGTCCAGGTGCTAAGTGTAGATGGGTGAGCGTGTTCAGAGGAGGGCAACGAGGATGATCAGGGGTCTGGAAACAAAGCCCTATGAGGAGAGATGAAAGAACTGGGCATGTTTAGCCTGGAGAAGAGAAGACTGAGGGGAGACACGATAGAACTCTTCAAATACTTGAAAGCTTGTCACACAGAGGAGGGCCAGGATCTCTTCTTGATCAGCCCAGAGTGCAGGACACAGAATAATGGGCTCAAGTTACACTAAGCCAGATTCTGGCTGCATATCAGGAAAAACTTCCTGGCTGTTAGAGCAGTATGACAATGGAACCCATGACCTAGGGAGGTGGTGGGCTCTCCCACACTAGAGGCCTTCAAGAGGCAGCTGGACAACCATCTGTCAGGGATGCTTAAGGTGGATTCCTGCATTGAGCAAGGGGTTGGACTGGATGGCCTTATAGGCCCCTTCTAACACTAATATTCTATGATTCTATGACTTCCAGGCCCCTGCTCTTCTTTCTTAGGATTCTTTATCTATTAAACTGGACTTGGACTGGATAACCATTTCAATGGGGGGGATGCTTTCAAATCTTCTCTGGAAGGCCATCTGGTAGAAGAGTGTCCTCTGGATACATGGCCACCCTAGTTCTCATGTAAGCTACACCTGCTGAAATCCCCACTGCAGCACAGCTATGACAGTTGTGGGAGGAGCCCTGCCCCTTGCCTTGTACCTGGCCACCTTGCTTCCCTGTGAGCAGCACAGAAGCTCCATCAGAGTTCTCCCCTTTTACACCTTGGCTGTACTCTGGGCATTAAATGCCCTTTAAATTATTATTATTATTATTATTATTATTATTATTATTATTATTATTATTATTATTATTCTGAAAAGCAATCATAGAGGTGGTGGCCCAGGAATGGATTGAGAAAGGCAAACTTGATTGGGCAACAGCAAGCAGGGAAAGGCGCTTTACGTGCCCCAAAACAGAAGATAAAATATTATCTCTCTTTTTCCAAGTATTTTTAACAGATTAAAACACTAATAAACAATAAGACAACTTGGGAATACATTGACTAGCATCGGTCATCAATATCCTACATTACATTACGGAGATTGCCTCACCTACATTCTATTCATTTATCCTACTCCATTCATATCCTATTAACCTAACAAATCTTTCCATAATTGACCATGAGTCTGAGGTGATTTAAATGTTTCCTTGTGCCGAATCATAGACGGTATAAATCGATGCCAGGTTGCACAGACGTCTTACTTGTAATTAACGTTCCTGGTTGCTCTTTTGACTCTGGTCAGCTTTTCCGTAAGAGTGAGTGACCAAACGCTGAGGTACCATTGTTGTAATGTGGGTTTGTGAAGAGAAAATATTCTCAGGTGCCTGGAAAAACTTTTATTATGCCCAGCGCATTTTGGAAAGCATTTTCCTTCCTCAGGGGCCGCTTATCTTTCTGCAAATGTGTCGCATTCTCCCGGAGCATTTCAAGACAGAAGCTTTGAAAGGATTCTTTGTGACACATTTGGAGAAAGATAAGCCCTTTCTGAAATGCGTTGGGCATAATAAAAGTTTTTTTTTCCAGGCACCTGAGAATATTTTCTCTTCACAAACCCAGATTACAGCAATGGAATTTCAACCAGGTGCTGCATGCATACAAATGACACCTGCTGGAATTCCCTTTTCAATACAACTGTTAAAGATACAGGAGCCCTGTCCTCCTTTCCATAGGGTCACCCTACATTCTGAAGAATGAGTTGCTAGCCCAGGGTCTTCTCTGGAACAGAGCGAGTGTGCTGCTCCTGCAGTTAAACTAGAACATGCTGTTTGAAAGAAAGAGAGATTGTGCTTCACTATGTGATATGTTCACACAAGTATAGGGTGACCATATGAAAAAGAGGACCGGGCTCCTGTATCTTTAACAGTTGTACAGAAAAGGGAATTTCATCAGGTGTCATTCGTACATATGCAGCACCTGGTGAAATTCCATCTTCATCACAACAGTTAAAGCTGCAGGAGCCCTGCCCTCTTTTATATCTGGTCCCTCTAGTATAGCTCCTGCAGCTTTAACTGTATAGCTCCTGCAGCTTTAACTGTTGTGATGAAAAGGGAATTTCACCAGGTGCTGTATGCATACAAATGACCCCTGCTGAATTTCCCTTTTCCATATAACTGTAAAAGTTGCAGGAGCCCTGCCCTTTTTTTGTATCTGGTCACTCTAGTATAGCTCCTGCAGCTTTAACTGTTGTGATGAAGAGGGAATTTCACCAGGTGCTGCATTCTTACCAATGACACCTGCTGGGATTCTCTTTTCTATGCAACTGTTAAAGATACAGGAGCCCTGTCTTCCTTTTCATGTGGTCACCATATGCCAAGTACCACTCCCAGGGCTCCAAGTACCACTCCCAGGAAAGAGGGAAAGACAGCTGGTGGGAGAGACAAATGTCATAATAATCAGGGACATTGATCCCAGGGACATTAGGAACCAAGATTTATAAGCCAAAATTACATGTGAGTGAAGTTGTAGTTCTCTCTCTCTCTCTTGTCGCACACACATACACACACACATTGTCATGTCTGGCTATAAATCAAGCAGACAGAAACATAAAGAGGTTAAAGAAATGCAACTAAAGGAAGCTAAAGAGCATCAACCAATTCTCCAGTTTTTTTAAACAGACGAAGTCTTTCTGCAGCCTGGCTCCGGCAATATACCAACTAGGGAAGCAGATGAACAAAAACAAGATGAAAAGGTTTCTGTGCTGCCAAATGAAGGATTTCTAGTGCTCATGGTTAAAAGATACCGTGCAGCAATTCCGTTTTTTTCTTTCCTAGTGGATTTTGCATGAAAAGGGGAAAAAAATGCAGACGAAGGGGTAGGAAAACATGGGATGGATTTGAGTGGAAGGTGGCGGGATTTGGACTCGTGGTAAAATTCCATGAATTAGGCAGGGCGATGGCTGCTATACCAACTGCGCCCTTATCTGGACAGAGATAGCCTAGCTACAGTTATCCACGCTCTGATAACCTCTCATCTGGATTACTGCTATGCGTTATCCGTGGGGCTGCCTTTGAAAACGGTCCGGAAATTTCCACTGGTACAAAACAGGGCAGCCAGACCATTAACGGGGACTGGCCAACGAGACCATACCGCGCCAGTCCTTTTCCAGCTTCACTGGCTGCAGGTCCAGGTCCGGGCCCAATTCAAAGTGCTGGTCTTAACATTCAAAGCCCTAAACGGCTTGGGGCCAGGTTATCTGAAGGAACACCTCCTCCCATATGTGCCTGCCTGGACCCTAAGATCACCCTCGGGGGTCCTTCTCCGTGAGCCCCTGCCAAAGGAAGTGAGACAGGTATCTACCAGGAGGAGGGCCTTCTCTGCTGTGGCACCCCGGCTGTGGAATGAGCTCCCCCGAGAGGTTCGCCTGGCATCTACATTATACTCCTTTAGACACCAGGTGACCTTTTTATTTTCACAGTGTTTTAACAGTTCTTCAGTTTGATTTTTAACCTTGCTGTTTAAATTTGTATTTTAAATCCCTATCAATTTCTGCATGGCTGCTCAGTTTTTATCCTGGTTGTGTTTTAGACTGTATTTTAAATTACGTTTTTATGCTGTCGTCGTTTTATATTTTTAATGGGTCTTATGATTTTAATTTTTGTAAACCACCCAGAGAGCTTCGGCTATTGGGCGGTATAAAAATGCAGTAAATAAATAAATAAATAAATAAATGCCTCATCTGGAAACATCCTGCATCTGTAGCGGTTGATGAAGAAAAGCTACCAGATGCATCACAATCCAGATGTCACCATCAGCACCACCCAAAGCCTAAACATCCCATAGTTACCTCCTCAGATGTTCTCCTGTTTGTAAACCCTCTTCTGAATGTCATGTTCTGCAGCGATGGTGAGTGACTGAGCCTTCTGCAGGAATGTCTGCTTCTGCTGATATTGGAGAAGAAGGTGCTTGGATAGTTCCTTTAGAGTTCTGACTGAAACTCGGAGAGGATTCAGTGCCCCACTGCTGCCCAAGCCCAGTTTAATGAAAAAGAACTCCAAGAGCACGAAGGGCCTTGAAGTTGTCCATCAATATTTAGCGCCGGGACAGCACACTGAGCAACAGGTACCCAGCTCACCTGGTCACTGCCTTCCCTGATATGGTGAGATGCATTGTACTTCTATTTCAATGGTAGTGATTCTTTCTGACTTGGCGTCTCTTTGTATGAATTAGCCCGTGCAAATTTTATGCAAATATGTGTCCTTTACAGTCCTCTTTTTTGGCGATGCATAAGTGGCCATCCTAGGTGGGAGGATTAGGGAATTTACTCTGCAAGTGACTCTGCCACCCACCTATTTTTACCATAGAAATCTGGCCTTTTTACAGATTTGGGTAATTTGGTAGGCTCAGTCATGCCAATAAAGCATTTTTAAAATTTACATTAAAGCTGGAAATGTTTGGATATTCCAAAATGTCACTTTGGTTTGTTGCAAACGCACGTACCTCCTTTGCCAAAATTAACTGTAGATGATGTTTTGCAAATGTCCTTCTGTTTAACCAATTGTTCCCTGTTTTACTTTGGGGCCTTTGACTTCTTTTGGCAACCCACTAACACCGCAATTTTCTTTGCGGTCTTTTTTTTTTTTTTTAATCCGCCCACTTATCTAATCTGATGGTCACTAAGACTGTCAACTCACAAAAGAGGGTCCCTTCTCTCCCTAGCTGATTAACTGTCTCTGCTTTTTACCGTTTAATCAATCATTTTCTGATTAAAAGAACGTTGCAGCCTCTCAGCACAAAGTGAGCCTATGATGAAGATGTTTGAACGGAGTCCTCAGCCTCTCTTCTCAAAACAGGCAAAGAAGACACGAAACACAAGATTATTTAGAAAAGTATCATCCATGCATTGTCTAAATAAGGCTGAATTGAATGACCACTTCCTATGCAAAACGCCCACGTTTTGATTTCAAATATACTGGAATCTCCTACTCCTCTTCCATTCCAGGTGGGAACCAGAATATGCCCAGTTAGAGCAGACCTTAGTTTGCTATGGATGCAGCCTAGAAGAATCTAGAACATCCATCCCCAAATTGCTGTCCTCTAGATGTCCTGGACTGCAACTCCCATAATTCCACAGCCATTATGGGAGTTGCAGTCCAAGATGCCTGGAGGGCACCAGCTTGGGGAAGCTGATCTAGAAGGACAGGGGCAGAGCCAGGGCAACATCTGGCAGGCGGAGAGTGGGCGCAGCCCTGTGCCTTCTAGATGCTTTGGACTACAATTCCCAGCATTTCTGATGATTGGCCAGGCTGGCTGGGGCTGATGGGAGTTGAAGTTCACCAAAAAAAGACAAGGCAGCTCATTGGAAGCGTACCTGCTTTGTATGTAGATGGTCCCCCATGTCCAGTTGCTGGGATCTCTGGTTACAAAGATCAGCTAGCAGGGAAGATCCCTGTCCAGAAGAGTAGCTGAGTCAGTGGGGGTCAGGCTGGTGACTCCGAGGTCAGCAGGGGGCAGTGGATCTGCTTTGGGTTTCAGCCAAATCCTTGGAGAGCTCCTTTAGAGTTCTGACTGGTTCTGACTGCAACCCAGAGTGAATCCATCGCCCCGTTGACCTCGGAGCCACCAGCCTCCGCTGCCCGTTTCTTCTGTTCAAAGCACAGGCAGACTGGACAGTTTGCAATCCGGTTTCTTCATGGAGGTGTTATACTAAATGGCCTGGTCAGTTCAGCCTTTAGGGATTTATATCTATTCCAGTCTCAATGATCGGGTACAGGGTTTTCCTTATGGTTACCCCAAAAAAAAGGTGGTGCTTTAAGCAAACTCACAATGTGATCATTTGTACAACTAAATACGTCAAGCTTATTCACACTCGTGGCCCGCAAACAAGTTGTAGGAACACCAAACAGTATACAAAAACAAATAGCTAGCGATAGCCTTAACCAAAAACAGCCCAATAGCAAAACAAGAAGTTAAGGGTATAAACAATAAATAAAATTTAATACACACATAAAGAGCAAATAACAGCAAGCGCTTATAATACAGATTCAGTAAAAAAAAAAATGCATTAAAAAAAGTGCTCGATGATCTGAAACAACTGTGGCCAAACGCGTTTCGACACCCGGTCTTCTTCAGTGGCTAGTTAACGGGGCTGATACGTGGTCAAGAATTTCTTAAAAGTAGGGGTGACTTAAAAGTTCCCGAAGATAGGGGTATAAAAACGTCACTCCCGTCAATGGGACATAAAGTACATCATTGTGCAAGATAAAACCTTTGCTCGCCTAAGTAGATCGATGGTCAGTTCAGCAACAAGATTTCCTGGAGGCATTTTAAGTGCATTTCAAGGCCACTCTTGTCCGGCTCCTGTTCATTTCAATGGTCCCAATGTTCATTAGTGTGCGGCGGTGGTGGGAGCATTTGGCATCCAAATGTCTTGTTCCTGCCCTATTAAGAAGTGTACGTGGGTGTTTTTTTTTTAAAAAAAATAATAATAATGATGATACTTTTTCCACTGAACTTTCTTTCCCTGGAGACAAATCAAGGATACAGAAGACCTAGAAATGTTATGGTGAAAGGCACCAAAATGTTGGACAATGTTTCAGTTTTAAAAGCTTAGTATGTCTATTCAGAAGAACTAGGCCCTGTTGAATTCAGTGGGACTCGATCCCAGGTAAGGGTGCTTGAAATACATAAAAACCATCACACGGTTAGAAAATCAATTTCTTCCATCGAGTGCAACTGCTCTCAGGTCCTTAAAATCCTATTAAACTTCCCGTTTTAAACCCCACAATTTAGTAAATTAATCAATCCATCACATTGATAAATTGACTGAGGCTTTCAAGCCTAATTAAAAAGCTCTTTTTAAAATTCTAGCCTTTTCCCTTCAGAGCGTTTCCTGGCTTTGAGCCATTTGCAAATTTCATAAGTGCATGCTCCGTTTCTTTGTTCAATCCATGATTTAAAAGTTTTAATAGTGTTTGAGCCAAGATAAGATTTTGAGGAATATCTTTTTATGAAGCATGAACCAGATGCCCCTGAGAAGTCAACAAATGGGACACTAAAGTAATAGCCCCCTCCTGCTGTCAGTGACTAGTAATCTAGAGGCATACTGATCCTGGAGGTAACATATAGCCATCATTACTTATTTTATTATTTGTATTTATATTATTTGTATTTATATATATATTTTTATTAACAACATGTATATACCGCTCCATATCTAAAATAGATCTCAGAGCCGTACCCATAGGTATAAACAGTGAGAAGGAAGAAGATTTAAAAAGCAAATTAAAATTGTTCAATTTAAAACAAAGGACCAGTGAAAACAGTGGCTAGTCAGTTGAGAAAGGCTTCTCGAAATAGATTTGTTTTCAGGAGGCGCTGGACGCAGCCTAGCATTGGCACCTATCTGACATCTAGAGACCAGGAGTTCTATAGAAAGGGGGCCACCACACTGAAGGCTGTTCTCCAGGTGGACTCCAATCAGGCCATAGGTCCATGTGGAACCACCAGGAGCATGCCCTCCAATGACCTCAATGACCGGGCAGGTTGGTAAGAGAGAAGGCTCTCTCTCAGGTATCCTGGTCCCAGGTTGTTAGCATTGTACAGTATAACGAATGTGCCTCTGAGCTAGTACGGATTACATTTCCATTGCCAATAAGCAAGCGTAACCTGTTTTCACTCTCATAGGGCCACGCTAGATGAAATTTTAGAGATGCATTATCTGATCTCCCTTACATTTCTTTAAAAATCTACAATGATGTGCGTGTGTGTGTTAATTGTATCAGGTCTATAGCTGTACAGGAAAGAGTATTTAATTATTTCTCCCATCCCATTTTCCCAGATCAGACCAAAGGTAGACCAAAGGTGTGATCCGGGCTCTTCTTGTGTTCTTATAGATTTGTGTTATGCTAAACTGGCCAATATGATCATATCTTGCCAGTGGTTTGTCATCTACACAGTTCATTTCTGGACCCAATTCAAAGTGCTGGTATTTACCTTTAAATCCCTAAACGGTATAGGGCCAGGTTAGCTGAAGGAGCATCTCCTTCCATATCTATCTATCTGGTTCTTGAGATCATATCTGGCTGCCCCACCAAATGAGGTGCGGCAGGTGGCTATTAGAGACAGGGCCTTCTAAGGAGTGGTGCCCTGCTATGACCCTCCCCAGAGAGATTTGCCAGACACCTACGTTATGTTATTTTTGGCACCAGGGGAAGACCTTTTTGTTTTTCCCATGCCTGTTGATCTTAACATCTTTTAGGGCACAATCCTATGCATGTTTAAACAGGGAGTTGTAGGACTTTTCCTGTCTAAACATGCATACAATTGTGCCTTTAGTGGTTTTAAAATGATTTCCCCTATTGTTGGTTTTACTTTAGTGGTGCTGCTGGGTTTATTTAGTTTTATGCTGTTTCAGTTTTATTGCTTCTCTGCATTTTTAAAAAAAATCGCACAGCGTTACCAAGTCTTTCTGCTTCTGCGCTCTTTCTGGGATTGCAGTAGACTCAATTAAACAGGCGGCCATGGGTGGCCACGTGGTTTGAATTGAATACTTCCTCTCTCTGTGTGCTCCCTTCACGTCCATCGATACATCACCATCTAGTGGTGGAATTATTGCACAACATTGAATTTACACGCTGGGAGATCCCGCTTTTTCCAGATATTACCACATTATCTGCAGTTCTTTTAAATGTGGGATTTCCAGGGGGTGGCACAGGAATGTGGCTCAGAGAGTCATGGCTGCCCACCTCAACTCCCTAGACCATGGACAGAAGCTGTATAGACTGACACTTAATCTTAATTCAATGCTAGGGTGACCATATGAAAAGGAGGGCAGGGCTCCTGTATCGTTCACAGTTGCATAGGAAAGGGGAATTTCAGCAGGTTCCTTTGTATGCATGCAGCACCTGCTGAAATTCCCTCTTCATCTCAGCAGTGAAAGCTGCAGGAGTTATACTAGAGTGATCAGATACAAAAGAGGGCAGGGCTCCTGCAGCTTTCACTGTTGTGATGAAGAGGGCATTTCACCAGGTGCTGCATGCACACAAATGACACCTGCTGAAATTCCCCTTTCCTATGCAACTGTTAAAGATACAGGAGCCCGGTCCTCCTTTTCATATGGTCACCCTATTCAATGCTGATGATTGGATAGCATGTCCCACCAGCCTGAGGCAGCAGATAAGTTTAGTGGGGGCAGGGGAGGCTGTGTTGCAGACATTGCTCTGTCCTCCAACAAAGCAGAACAGACAGAGTGTTTATGAGGAATACCGGAATGACACCCCGGCGGCCCCCAAGCACCTGCCGCCTGAGGCAGCCGCCTCACTCTGCCTTCTGGTACAGCCAGCTTTGCAGAGAGCGCACGTTTCACCTCCAAGCCCCATTTCCCCCTGCAAACCCACCCACCACGTACACCGAGGGGAATTTTTTGGGGCAGAAAGTGCTGTGATGGAGAGAGTCTCTTTGATTCCCCTTGCATGCATTAAAGACGATAGCAGGGAACTCCTGTCAAAAATTGCTTAGTGACTGTTTAATGGCATGGAAAATCGCGAGGCGTGTGCTGCAGGAGGAACCCAGCGGCCGCTGGCCAGCCCACGCATGCACCGAGGCGCGCCGAACGACACCGGCTGCAGAAAGCCTGAGAAGTGCTAAGGACGACAAGGGCAGGGGGCTTTTTAGCATGGCAGAAGGGGCGACACGCCGCCCCTGGGGGCCACACAGCGCCAGGGTTCAAGTGGCGTCGGCTGGCCCCATGGAGAGAGGGAAAGGCCTGCCTTGTGCGTTGCCTCTGGTGTCAAAAACCTTGACAGCCCACCCCTCCCAAAGCAACTTCTTGGAAGTTGTCTGTTGCGTACAGGGGAAGGCAGGGAGGGAGCTAGACACGGCTTTGTATGCCAAGCCAACAATTGCTCATTAGATTGGCCTCACCAGAACAGAGCAAGGGCCATTGACTCCAGCTTCCTGCTGTGTGTGAGACACATTGGCCATCCCGTAGTGCAGCTGTTCCCAACCGGGAGCCCTACGGATGTGTTGAACGTCAACTCCCATCATTCCCAGCCAGTGGGCCAGGTTGCGGAAGGTTGTACCTAGTGCTTGTTGTAGTCATCTGTTACTCTCAAGAGAGAGTTACTGCCTCTGACTGGGGAGGGTCTGCTTGGCTTCGGGAATGAAGTAGCTCTTGACAACCCTGCCCTCCATGTTTTTGCTGACTCTCTTTAAAAAGCCGTCAGAGCTATCAGCCCTCACCACATCTTGATGTTTAAAGCACGGTCAATGAATCATTTCATTATATTGTAATCCGCCCAGTAACAGGTGTTACGTGTTGTGTGAAAGCGTCGTTCCTGTACAAGATCATGCATGGAGCAGAGAAGGTGGATGGGGAGACATTTTCCTCTCCCATAACGCTAGAACCCAATGGGATCATCCCATGAAGCTGATCGGTGGGAGGTTCAGGACAGAGAAAAGGAAGTCCTTCACACAGTGCATCGTGAAACTATGAAATTCACTACTGCAGGACCCAGTGATAGCCACCAATATGGGTGGCTTTAAAAGGGGATTGGACAAATTCCTGGAGAAGGCTATCAATGGCTACGAGTCCTGATGGCTCTCTGATACCTCCAGGAGCAAAGGCAGTAAGCCTATGTACACCACTTGCTGGGGAACATGGGTGGGAGGGTACTGTTGCGCTCATGTCTCACTTGTTGTTGGCCACTGTCTGAACAGAATGCAGGATTAGATGGGCCCTTCTTTTGACCCATGGCTCTTATGTTCTTATATTCTTTTGTTTGTCTTGATCACGTTGACTAATTTCAGTGAGTGACCCCCCCCTTCCATTTTTAAAAAAAGAGGGGGCGAAAAAATGTCTTTCTCTCACCGCTATTTATACTTTTATAAACCTTTATGATCCCGAACGCACACAATACGCCTTTTTAATAGACTAAAAAGCTCTATATTCTTCCGTCTTCCCTTGCACACGGCATGCTTTGAACTCAATACCCTGGGCAGCTAAACCTCTTCAACTTTCCAGGCAATTCCAGAATTGCTCAATCTGCCATGAACTCACTGCCCTAACCAATCCAGCCTGCTTTTTCTCAGGCTAGGAGCTGGAGTCATCCCTGGGCCCCTCTACAAGAATTCGGTTTGACGCCCGGTTGTCCAATGATGTGCATCTTCTTGCAATCGCTTTTATGCCTAATCCCTATACACGGGAGGCAGTGAAGCGTGTTACCGGCTGTATGAAATGCGCTTTAAAGTGTTTAAATGCGGAGAATCACTTGTTTACATGGTCATAAGGCGCTTCAACTCCGGCAGTAAATTAAAACTCGCTATTTAACACGCATTCGATAATGCACATAATTGGACAGAAAAAGCGCCTCGACCCCCGATTTGCACTCCGCTCTTGCAGAGGTCAAATTTTTAATGCGCCTTGAAAGAGCTTTAAATCGCTCCTGTAGAGGCACCCCCTGATTGGTGGGGGAAAGGCATTGTGGGGGTGGCACTGAGCCAAATCCCCCCTGGTCATGGATGCTTCTTGCGGACTAGTGAAGGTTTCTCCAAAATTTCAATGAGACCAGAAAAAAACAGCCTTTGCATTGTGGTCCCAGTGCACACAAGTGATGCTACACAAACACTGCACAGAGACAGGCTGTGGTTCGCCAGACACATCATGAGAGGTGCTGTGATTGTTTCCTCCTACGATGCATCAGAGCGCAAGCAGAGTTTGCAAATAGAGACTGCTGAACTCTTCTCAAGTTCCCGTTGGCTCTGCGCATACGTAAGATCTTGCAGAGCCTTAGAGACGAGCACATTCGTTCTGGCATAAGCTTCCGTAAGTAAAGCCTGCTTCATCAGGTGCAGGAAGCATCATCCTCAGTTGCAGCTGGGGTGGCCTGAAAGCAGTGACATCAGTAGGAAATGAAATGCTAAAAGTACAGACAGTGACAATTCAATTTGAGCTTGCATAGATAACAAAAACTAGGGTTTCCCGCCCCGCTACCTACGTTAATTAAAGCGGCATGGCGACGTTGGTTTTGTTCTGGTTATCACTGCTGTTGGGAAGGGTCACTGTGGTTCTTTTGCATCTAGCCTCTGGTTGAACTGTCACTGGCTGTACTTTTTGCATTTCATTTCCCTGTGACTTCACTCCTTGCTCACCTGTATGTATTACCCGCAACAGAGGATAACACTGTATGTATCTGATGAAGTGAATTCTAGTCCCGGAAAGCTGATACCATCATAATTGGCAAGTTGTTCCTGCTATTTTCAAACTTTAAAAAGTCATTCCCCCCTAGTTGCTTTTCCACCTAGTGGGGCAGGGATAGTGGTAGGGCAGACTGGAAAAGCATTGATGGACCTGGAGAAGGAGAAGCCTGTAACACCCTTGGTGACCCAATGCTCTACTGCTTTACCTGCCAACAATTTCCCGGCTGTCCTGCACCCAAGGAGCCCATAGAAAAGCTGTTTGAGAATTCCACTGTGGGGCAATACTTTTATTAGGACCATCCAGTACGTTCCCAAACGGTGGGCAAACTTTCAGTTTCTCCATTGGGTATACTGCCTGGGCGTGATGGGAGTTGTAGTCCAAAACATCTGGAGGGCCCCAGGTTTGGGAAGGCTGCCCTAGGGGTGCTGGGGCATTTTTGATGCCACTTTTGAGAGTATAAAATCCAGCAGTTACTCAGATCTGTCTCTAGCTTTAAGCAAAATACAAGTAGGATTATTTTCAAACCCTCCACCACCACCCCACACCTCCCCCTTCCACACCAAACAGCTGAGTGGTAGGATTTGAACCTTCACCTTTATCTGCCCTGCGTGGTCCCATATTGTTGTAATACATTTTTATTATTTATTGGCCCCATTCAGAAGACACCTTAAACCATGGCTTTAACCACGGTGATTGAGGCAAAAATCGCATGACTTAATGCAGGTTGGGAATTTGAACATCAGAACATCAGAAGAGCCCTGAGGCTGGATCAGACCGACGGTCCATCTAGCCCAGCACTGTATTCACACAATGGCCAACCAGCCGTCGGCCAGGGACCAACAAAGCAGGACACAAATGCAACAGCACCACCTCACCCATGTTCCCCAACAACTGGTGCATATAGGCTTACTGCCTCGGATACTGGAGGTAGCACATGGCCATCAGGACTTGTAGCCACTGATGACGGCCTTCTCCAGGAATTTATCCAATCCATTTCAAAGCCATCCAAATCGGTGGCCACCACCGCATCTTATAGAAGAGAATCCCACAGCTTTCCTATGCGCTGTGTGAGGAAGTCCTTCCTTTTATCTGTCCCGAATCTCCCACTAGTCAGCTTCACGGGGTGACCCCGTTGGGTTCTAGTATCACAAGAGAGGGAGAAAAACTGGTTCTGACTGAAGCCTGGAGCAGATTCGCCACCCCGCTGACATCGGGACCGCCAGCTTCCACTGCCTCAGTAGTTCCTGCTGTGGACAGAGCAGAAAGCAGCTTGTGAGGACGACGTTTGGGCTCCCATAGGCTGAGGGTTCGCGCACACACACATTCCGTTTCCTGCAACCAGAGCAATAGTATCTGGGAACAACCTCAGCACCTCCTGCCCCAGGCCCTGGAAATGCCAGCTCCCCCAACATCCTCATTTTTGAATTCTCATGCCATGGCTAGATAGATGGCCCTGGCCTTCCCTCGGCTCCCCCCTTCCCCCTCACGACCATTAAATTAAGATTAATCCTCTGGAGATGGGCCAAGCTAAACTCTGGGGAAGGTCAGGCCGGCAAAAGTTGTCCGCCACGGCTCCGAGGGCCCCCATGGTATCGCTCTCCTCCCGCTGCTGGTGGGAAAGGCCAGGAAAGAGGCCAAGTCTGCTTATGGGACCGTTATTTTCCCAGCCCCTCTCGGCAGTGTTTGTGTTACGGGTTGGTCTTGCGCTATTTGTGACGCAAGCCGCCTACCTCTCCCCTCGGAGGGAAGCGGCCACAATTGCCTGTGCCGAGAAGCGGCATGGCTCGTCCTGTGACCAAGCCGGTCACGAACGGAGGGGACGGCCAGGAAAGCCGGGACTCCCCCATCCACCCTGGAATGGAGAAATCCTAACTTCCCAGGATCTTGGTACAGCTTAGGATAGCAAATTGGGAAGCCCTGGGACCCAAACCAAAGCTCAAAGCTTTTCCAAATGGCCTCTATTGCAGCTGGGCCAGCCAGGCACCCTTCTTCGCAGAGGACAATCCTCTATTTCAAGGTGTCCCCTTTTTGAAAGGCACATCTGGCTTAAAGAACCACAGTTTGGGACCACAATACCTGACGGAATGCCTCTCCTGACTAGAACCTACCTGAACACTACGTTCAACATCTAAGGCCCTGCTCCGAGTGCCTACTCCGAGGGAAGCTCAGAGGTTGGCAACAAGGGATAGGGCCTTCTCTGTGGTGGCCCCCCAATTGTGGAATGCTCTCCCTGACGAGGCCTGCCTGGCACCGACGTTATCTTTTCGGCGCCAGGTTAAGACTTTCCTCTTCTCTCAGGCATTTAGCAATATCTGATGAGCCTGGTTCTTTTTTGTTTTTTTGAGCTTATAGCTTTTTAAGGTATTATAGTGGTTTTAAATGTATGTGTATATTGAATGTTTTTGCAGTTTTAATTTTTGTATATTGTTTTTAAATATTTTAATCTTATGTAAACCACCCAGAGCGCTTCGGCTATGGGGCGGTATACAAACACAATAAAATAAAATAAAAAAAACAAAGGGAGAGCACCAGTAGCCTTGATATTGCCCATCAAGCGTTAGCCCCTGGGGAGCGTACAGAGCAGTCACACAGCTCACCTGGTCACCCTGTCCCCCACTACGGTGAGGTGTCTTGGATTTGTATTTAAACTGTAGAAATTATTTCTAAAATTTGCATCCTATATAAAGCAAACTATTCATTTGAATTGCATGTACTACATTTAAATTCCTCCTTTTTTCCTCTTGCAAGGAACCCAAGGCAGCTTACATTGTCCTCCTTGCAGGGCTGGTCCTTCCATTAGGCGTAGGGTGAAGTGCTCACCTCAGGCAGCAGATGCTGAGAGGCGGAGAACGGCAGTGAAGCGTTGGAGGACAGAGCAGTGCCCTGGGCCCCCTGAGCTGGCTTTCTGCTCTTAGATGCAATGAAGGATAGTCTTGAGTGCTAGTCCAGCTGCGAGTTCAGTCTAGTTGGCTTCTGTAGATGGAATGGGGGATGCCAACCTGCCTTTTGCTTCGGGCAGCAAAATATCTTGGGTCGGCCTTGCCTCCTTCCCTTCATTCTATCCTCACTATAACTTTGTGAGGTAAATTAGGCTGAGAGGTTCAAAGTCACTCAGTGAGCTTTTTAGCTGATTCTGGACTAGAACCCAGAACTCCCGAGTCTCCCAACCTACCCGTGCACTACGATCAACATCCAAGGTCCTCCTCCGGGTGCCTACCCCGAGGGAAGCTCGGAGGTTGGCAACAAGGGAGAGGGCCTTCTCTGTGGTGGCCCCCCCAACTGTGGAACGATCTCCCTGACGAGGCTCGCCTGGCGCCAACACTGTCATCTTTTCGGCACCAGGTAAGACTTCTCTCTTCTCCCAGGCATTTGACAGCATAGGTTGAGCTTTTTAACTGACCCCTGGACCGTTCTAAATGAGATGTAGTTTGCTTTTAGGCTTTTATGGTTTAAATTTTTGTATATTGGTTTTTAGATGTTCCATGTTTTTAATTTTTGTAAACCGCCCAGAGAGCTTCGTCTATGGGGCGGTATATAAATGAAATAAATCTCTAGCAGGCTAACCACTACAGCACATGAGCTCTCAAATGCAAAATTTATGCAACTTTGTCCTCCTGCTGCTTGATGTGCAAGTGGCTCCCTCAGTTGCAGCCCATGGGTCCCGCTCCACGCCGCGCTGCGCTTCCCTACACTTTGACATGCTGTGGAAGCAAAGGCCTCTTAAGCCCTCTGCTGCAGGATGAGGGGAAAGAGACGTCCTGGCGAGCCCCACAGCTGATCGCTGTCCAAAGGCAGGAGAGGACGGACTGGGATTCAAAGGATTTTTAGGGACAGGGTCCTGGCTACACACGGGCAATTTCCCTTTTCAACCTTTGCTCCCGCACCCGACCCAACTTTATCACTCTTCAAGGTGGCACCCGCCTTTCACATCCATAAAAAGAGGAGCATATAGAACAAAACGGATTTAATCGCTGTTTTTCAGGCAGGCTGTATTTAGACCACCCCAGGGGACAGGGATCTTGGGGCGGGCTGGAAAACCATCTGCGCTCAAATCCTCGTGTGAGAAGCAGGGTGGCCGCTTCAGAGCGAGGAGGCCTGGTTCTATTTCGAGCTCCGCTGAAGAGGGACAAATGCTGCCTTGGGGGCTGGCTAAATGTCATCTTTGCCCTATGGTGGCTCCAAAGCGGCGCTGCATCGGTTACACGGTGCAGCTGCCAATTTGCTGCCACTGCGAGGCAAAGAAACGGGGACTTACCCTGGCGTTTCCTGCCGGAGCAAGGTCAGCACAGCTTTCCCACCATCTGTCCTTGCTCCGGCACCACGTCGGGGGGGGGGGGGCGTTTCCAGAGGAAGGCGACCTCCCATTGGTCGCCAGAAGCCAGGCAAGGTGGAGGGAGCTGGCCCCAGTGAGCCGAACGGCCACCGGAAACCCCACGCTGCCTCCCTTTGTCTAGATAACTTGCCGGCACCCCGTAGGAGCGTAACTGTGGGCTTTGGCAGCGCAACAGTGCCCACTCGGCGCCGTGAAGGCAGGGCCTCGGTTTCATCTGATGGAACCTGGGGATAGGTGCGGACCTCAGTCCCATCACAGCCCCTATCAGGAACGGGTCTAAACTTAAAAGAGAGCCCCGGGGCCGAACCAGCCATGAGACTCTGTAATGCTCCGTGAGCCTTTTGAACTGGCCGTCCACTTCTGCCTGCATCCCAGCAGCCGTTTCTTTTGACAGCATTAATTAGCCAGGATGGATAGGGCAAAAGGAACGATCAACGCAACCGAAGGCCATGGGAAACGGATCAAAGCCAAAACGAGTGAGAACAGGGTCAACCAAGCAGCCTTTGCTCTCACACATATATGTATGGCTAGTGCCAGTACCAGAGACAGTAATACACCAGATGCTGGGGAACATGGGCAGGAGGGTGCTGTTACACTCATGTCCTGCTTGTGGGTCTCTGGTCGACAGCTGGTTGCCCACTGAGTGAACAGAGTGCTGGACTAGATGGCCCAGCAGGGCTCTTCTGATGTTCTTAGACTCACAGAATGGTAGAGTTGGAAGGGGCCTATAAGGCCATTGAGTCCAACCCCCTGCTCAATGCAGGAATCCACCTTAAAGGCTTTTTATTTGTTTCGTTCGTGTTGCACATGGGTTGCATTGATGCATAATTGTATGTGCCCTAACGCTCAGATCTGTACATTGCCACGTGTTTGTTTTTGTTAAAACTGTGTGTGTGGGGGGGTTACTTTACAATGCTTGAAGAGGGGATGCAGGGGAAGGGCTGTAGCTTAGTGTTGGACTGCATGATTTGTATGCAGAAGGTCATCGAATCATGGAATAATAGAATTGGAAGGGGCCTCTAAGGCCATCCAGTCCAACCCCCTGCTCAATGCGGGAATCCACATTAAAGCATCCCTGACAGATGGCTGTCCAGCTGCCTCTTGAAGGCCTCTAGTGTGGGAGAGCCCACCACCTCCCTAGGTCATTGGTTCCATTGTCGTACTGTTCTAACAGCCAGGAAGTTTTTCCTGATGTCCAGCTGGAATCTGGCTTCCTGTAGCCTGAGCCCATTATTCTGTGTGCTGCACTCTGGGCTGTTCGAGAAGAGATCCTGGACCTCCTTTGTGTGACAACCTTTCATGTATTTGAAGAGCGCTATCACGTCTCCCCTCAAATCTTATTTTCTCAAGGCTAAACATGTCCAGTTCTTTCAGTCTCTCCTCCTAGGGCTTTGTTTACAGAACCCTGATCATCCTTGTTGACCTCCTCTGTCTGAACCCCCTTCAGCTTGTCTACATCCTTCTTGAAGTGTGATGTCCAGAACTGGACGCAGTACTCAAGATGAGGCCAAACCAGTGCTGAATAGAGGGGAACCAGTATCTCGCACGATTTGGAAGCTATGTTCCTATTAATGCAGCATTTGCTTCCCCCCTCCTTTTTTTTTTTGCAGCGGGAAGAGCCTGCCCTTGAATAACTTCCATTTTAGTTCTAATTTTGTAAATCGCTGTTAAAATTAATGAAACAGAATCTTTGCTACATTCCGAGGCATGCATTGAAAGGGTACGAAAGGAAGTCAACATTTTATCGTTTTGACTGTGAGAATAAAATGCTTAGCGCTAGACAAGAAGGATGCTCACCTAGTACCAAACCAGGTTCAGCCTCTCTCCAAAGAATTTACACAGTACTTATGGTTAATGATTACTTCAGAACTGGCAAATGCAGTGGTGAAGGGACCAGGCCGTGAAACACAAAGTCGCTGCTTAGTCAAGTCTCATCTTTGCTATAAAATCACTATCACGGCTTTAGTCTCTGCTCTACATTTGCAATGTGGGGAGAATCCTGCCTACCTTACAGGGTTGTTGTAAAGGTCATTACACTTTTGGCTTAAGCCCTTAATCCTCATCCCCACCTGTAGCCAAGCCTAAATTTGTAAGCAAATGTCCCTCACTACCCTCAACTTTCCCTTCCCTTCTCAGAGTTGTTTTCTCCTCTGCCAAAATTTAGATTTTAAGCTCCTTGAAGGCAAAAGCCTGTCTGTTTTTCCTTATGAAACTCTGTGAAACGTCACATTCCTTGACAGTGCTGCATTAAAAAATATATAGCTTTTAAAGGACTTTCCTTCTTGTTCTTTGTAAGGCGCCATGTACATAAGTACTGCTATGGAAAAGGAGAAATGAATGCGTAACAGCTCTGATACGAGGCCAGGGCAGGGCAGGTGACGGGAAACCTCAGGAATCTTGCAATTCCACGTCGCACTCAAGATTTTCGCTGCAAATCCTTTAAAATAACAATTTCATTTTTTTTCATGGCAAGGTTATTGTTAGCCGAGCGCCTGATCTGCATATCTCACATGCGGCAGAGGGAAAACGGTACTACGGATTTTTCCAGGCAGGGCGCTCCGAGGGAACCAGGCCGGGAGAAAAAGATCTATTGCAAAACACATCATTACTTTCATCCTTAATATATTTATACATGCGTGTTTAAGTCAACAGGAGCGGGAATACATTATACTGGCAGTTATCGCAGGAGAGAGATGAGCCAGCTGCTGCTAAAGAGCTCTGGTTCCCTTCTCCCGTTTTCTTCCACCCCGTAGCAGGGAGAATTGAGGTCCCAAGGGAGGACCGGGGTGTTTTTTTCTTCTTTTTTCGGCTCCTCCCCGCTTGGCCCTCTGGAGTGCTGGGAACAGAGAAATGCCCTTTTATAGGCCTGCAGCTCGTTTCCCATGAGTTCACAGGGAAAAAGGAAACGAACTAGGAGGAATGGGCAAGGAGACGTCCCCCCACCCCATCCACCCCCAGATCACAGTGGAAAGAGGCTCAGTCAACAAGAATGCTAATGAGGGGACCATGAAATACCCAGGATAGGATCCCTGGGCAGAAAAAGAAAGAGTTTGTCCTGTCCTTGGCAACTTTAATCTGAGATACACCGGAAATAAAACTTTGGATACAGGTCGTCTGTGTGTATATTGTCGTATGTTTCTATGGTTTTATATTTTGTACATTGTTTTTAATGTTTTAATCTTTTGTAAACTGCCCAGGAGCTTCGGCTATGGGGTGGTATAGAAAAGTTAATAATAATAATAATCATCATCATCATCATCATCTATGGCATCAGGAAAAGGTCACAATTATTCCGTTAGTCACCTCAGTCACCGGCATCACATCAAAAAGCTATACAAAAAAACTTCAGAAACTGGGCCTACCAGAATACACCCACACCAACATCCAGAAAGCAGTTGTACTTAAAACATGCTCAATCGTCAGGAAATCCCTGAATTTGTAAAAGACAGCATGACTTGGCAAAGCCTGTCATGTCCATCTAGAAAAACTACCACGAGCGAGAAAGAGATGGTAATAATAATAATAATTTACACATACCTCATTAACATAGCAATACTGAATGACAAAAATGTTGTAGAAAAGGAAGAGGAAAAGAGAGACAAATATACACCACTGGCCATGGAAGTCAAAAAACAATGGCAACAGGAGAAGGTCACAATGATTCCATTAGTCACCTCAGTCACCGGCATTGCATAAAAAAATTATACAGAAAACCTTCAGAAACTGAGCCTACCAAAATACATCCACACCGACATCCAGAAAGCAGTCATACTTAAAACATGCTCAATTGACAGGAAATTCCTGAATCAGCAAAAGACAGCATGACATGGCAAAGCCCGTCATGTCTGTCTAGAAAAACCACCACGAGCGAGAAAGAGATATAAGTAATAATGAAAACAGCACCTACAATTCCTTGCCAAACAATGTGATTTGTCAGTGGTTTTGTTTTCTGGGACAGATAATTAGGAAATGAATATTCCCCCAACCTTTACCGTTCTGCTCTCATATCCTGAGACATCTCTTTCTTCCTTCCTTCCTCCAACACAGCCACCCAAAGATCTTTTCCTTCGAACACCAGCTCATTCATTGTTGTGAAGTCTTTTTGGCTCAGCCTCTCATTCAAGAGTGGGCAACTCAGGTTCGGGGGACTCCCACAGTTCTAACCTGGCCCTCTGGGCTTCGCCAGACGGCTGGGCCCCCTTTTCCCTGGTCGCAGCCCCTTCCCCACAACCAGCAATCTCTCACGGCTTTTATGCAGTCCCCCCCCTCTAAAAGGTGAAATAGCTTTCCAAGGTTTTGTCCCAGGCAGTAAGAGCATTACGCTACAATGAGCTTGTGCGTTTTATATTTTTGGCCTCACTCTTTTCGCCTTTAGCTTTGCTCGCCACTGAAGTGTGGCCCCTGAGAACGTCTCCAAAATTGAATTTGACTTTTGGACTGAAAGAGTTTCCGCCATCCCTGCTCTCAATCCTCAGTCCTGACTTGAATGGAAGCATCGCTACCTGTAACTGTAACCCTCTTTTCATTCGTTCTTGTTTCTTCCCAACTGGGGACTCTTCTCGATCATCCCAGAATGCAGGACGCAGAAGAACGGGCTCAAGTTACAGGGAGCCAGATTCCGGCTGGACATCAGGAAAAACATCCTGACTGCTACGAGCAGTACGACAATGGGACCCATGGCCTAGGGAAGTGGTGGGCTCTCCCACATTAGAGGCATTCAAGAGGCAGCTGGACAGCCATCTGTCAGGGATGCTTGAAGGTGGATTCCTGCATTGAGCAGAGGGTTGGACGTGATGGCCTTATAGGCCCCTTCCAGCTCTACCGTCCTATGATTCTACGAACCCCCATTTAAATTTAGATCATAATCTCCTTGCAGTGTGGAGCTCTGTTACTCTGTATAATACCGTGTTCACCAATAACACCATGTTAATTTAGTCTTTCCAAGTCTGGTGCTTTCCAGATGTGTTGCCCATGCTGGCTGGGAATGAGAACATCAGAAGAGACCTGCTGGATCAGACCCAGGGTCCAACTAGTCCAGCATTCTGTTCATACCATGGCCAACCAGCTGCTCACGGGCAACCCACATGCAGGACACGAGTGCTACAGCACCCTCTCACCCATGTGCCCATGGCAATTGGTGTACATGTACTGCCTCTGAGACTGAAGGGAACATATAACCATGAGGACTAGTAGCCATTGATAGCCTTCTCCTCCAGGAATTTGTCTAACCCCCTTTTAAAGCCATCCAAATGGGTGGCCATCGCTACATCTTTAACTATACACGGTGTGAAGAAGGTACAGTGCAACGCATCTGGAAGGTGCCAGGTTGGGAAAAGCTGTTCAAAACCAACACGAACAAATCCAAGGCGCTCTCTCTCTCTCTCTCTCCCCCTGAGGAATTTGCACCAATTCCCAGAATGACCCACAGCTGGGAGAACAAGACCAACAATCGCGGCACCGCAAGGGTCACTAGGGTGTTTTTTTCTTCTCCATTTTATTAATAATATAAAAATATTCATATATTTACATCAAATAAATATATTTCAGTAACAAATAAATTACACGAATTGTTGAGGGCCCGAGGACGGGTGGAACACAAAGCATTTTTTATCAAGAAGCCTGTCTTATTATTTACAGAGTGTTGTTAAAAAAAAAAAAAAACCAAAAAAAAAAAAGATAAAAAGAGGGAAGGAGAGGGAAGCCAGCTGGTGACCGTGGTGTGAAGCATGCAGGGCAGAGGACAAGGGTCTGGCTGCGCAGACAGCTTGGCTACCAGGCAGGGCTACAGCCAGGGGGATCTTGGGGGTATCTACACCGCATGCTCCCCACCCCAAAAAATGGAGGGCCAAGGAAGCTCAGTTTAGTCACAGCAGTCAGTAATTTTCTTAAAGGCGCACATCTCTCTCTCTCTCTCTCTCTCTCTCTCTCTCTGACCCTTTCCACACCATGGGGGTGGAGACAGCAGGAAGCTTCTCCCGGCCCGTCGCAAGTCGTGGCGGCCATTTTTTTGGGGTTGAGGATCCACAGAAGAGCGCACGAGCGCGCCTCCGCAACTGTATTAAAAAAAAACAAAAAAAAACCCTGCACGCAATTGTGCCCCACTCCCCCCCCCCCATCCTGGGGATGGCGAAATCAGGTTCCCCCTTCCTCTCCTGATGGCCTCAGAGCCGTGCGGTGCGGCTCCGTGGCCATCGGTGCAGCCGCGCTTACTTGCAGGTAAGTGCGGCTACGCCCGGGATGGGCGGCCACACCAGCCGCCCGTCTCGCTGCCATCCCGGGAACAGGGAACCAACTGGGATAATGGCGTTCCCTGCTCCCCCATGAAAATGGAGGGCTGGCCCCAGCCTGCTTGCGCGATGCTTTGTGCGTCATGTGGACTCTCCGCGAACAGGCCAGGGCAGCCCCGGGGAAAATGGCAGGTGCAGAAAGGGCCTCTCTCTCTCTCTCTCTCTCTCTCTCTCTTACAGACGCTCACCCTCCAGAGGCAGCTTTTCAATGGGCAAGGATAGGGGGCTACCTCAGGCAGAAGATCTAAATTGCAATGAACAGGGGGTCAGGGACAGAGGACACAGGCCAACCTGACAACTTAACTCAGGAGCTCTCCTGCGCCTGCCCCACTGAAACGAGAGTATACAAGGCCTTTCGCAATTCAGCAGGGAGAATCCTATTTAACCCCCATTCCTGCTTCGCTCACTCCCTGGGAGCATCACCGTTCAGGCCCATCCATTTACAAATAGGGCTCTTTTCCAGGGGCTCACAAATGGCTCCTCTACCACAAGAAAGCACACCAAGGGCAAAGCGGACCGCCTCTCATTTGTCCCACGCTCCTCCTCGGGTGCCTTTCCCGATGCGCATCCTCAGGGCTCCTGCCCGTAAAAGGAAGGCCCAGCCCCACGCAATCAGGCCCCACTTTGCAGCATTCCCTCAGGAACCAGAGGGGAGAATTTATAGGCCATCACCTTAGCCATCAACGTTTCCTTCCGGGGTGGGGTGGGGTAAGCAGATTCTCAACCAAACCTGGCCCAAATATTGCATATGGCCGGGAGTGGCTGTTCCGGTACGGGACAGAGAGGGGAGAAATCGAACAGTACGATGCCAATGGCCACTTTGCACTGGGAACCGGGTTCCGCCTCGCCTTTCCCAACGACTGCTCAAGCGTCGTCTTCGGTCACGGGGGCCGTTTCGACCAGGGACAGGCCTGGATTCGGCCCACTAGTCCGTCTGTCAACGATTCGAAGTCCGGCTCTCCATCCAAGGCAAAGGGAGAGTGAAATCAACCCCCCCAAAGTCCGGGGGGGGGGGGTATCCGAAACGGAAGCTTAAAACACTGAACATCTGAGCAGCACGGCAAGAGAATGTCTCGGCAGCGTATAAAAATCAGGGAGGTTGTTAGAAAAAAAAAAGAACACGTCCAAAGGAAGTCCTTAAATAGTATTTAAAAAAGGGAACGTTGTAGTCGTAGTAGTCCTGGCTAGGGGCAGTGATCCTTGCCTTCGTGATGAGGTAGTTGAGAAATACGCAGGGCGAGTCCGCGATGCGGCTCATACGGATGACTCCTCAGGGTTCGAGTCGGGCAGCGCTTGCCGCTGTTTGAGCTTACGCCGCAGCTCCTCTGCAAGGTCGCTGTAGTCCGGGCGCTCCTCTGCGCCCAGGTTGAGGCGGATGTAGCCGTTGGAGGAGGAGCCGCGGATGTTGCCCAGGTTGATGCGATTGGGCGACTGCAGGGGCGGGGACTGCAGTAGCTGGCCTGGGATGCCGTTGGTGGTGGGCGAGGGGGTCGTGCCCCCATTCTGGCACACGGCGTGGCCCGGGACGATCTTGAGGGAGCCGTCCGAGTAGTAGTAGCTGGCCGGGTCCCAGAGTTTCTCGTCAGAGTCCGAGGTGGCGCTGGGGATGAAAGTGGGGCTCTTGGCCTCCTTGGGCGGCTCAATGGGGTAGACCAAGGTGCTCTCGATCGCCTTGGAGCCCTTCTCAAGCTCCTCCTTCAGCCTACGCCTCAAGGATATGACCACCAGCAGGAGCACCAGACACACGGCCGATAGAGCGATCACCACCATCCACACCAGGCCCAAATTCTCCAGGGGAGCCCGTGTTTCCAGCGACATGGCTGGGCCGGACACCACGGAGACCACGTAGCTCTCCGTCATCAGTTCGTTGCGCTCCTCCAGCTGGACACACGTGTACCTCCCGCCCTGCCTCAGACCGACGTCCAAGATGATCAGGGCCTGGAGGTGGGAGTCGTACAGGACCGACGTCTGTCCCTCAGGCAAGTCCTTGTTGTTGAAGGTCCAGAGGGCCTTGGCGAGGTTGGAGGTGAGGCGGCATGGCAGCACTAGGTCCGTGCCGGCCATCACGGTGATGTTCTTGGCGATTACCTTGGTTCCTAGGAAGAGGAAGGAAAAGGATAAGCGGAGGGTCAACAGGTGGCTTACAAAACCTAGACTTCCCTTGCTTTCAAGGGCTTGTCTTCACAAGGCATTTATTGTGCATTCATCACTCCCTAGTCACGGGTTATTGAGAAGATCTTGCGACCCTCCCGTTTCACCTCTGTCCCACTCAGCACTTCCAGCAGGTTGCTTTTAAGAGCAGGGGGAAATGCAGCATTTAATTGTGAACGTGAAAGGGAACGGCTTGTTCCACGTGTGTATTTGCGCTATTCTACTGTATCACAGTGCCACCTAGAGATTACATAGCTGAAAAGCTGGAAAGGAAGCACTCTTCGTGTCATGCTGGCTGGGGAACGCTGGGAGTTTTAGACTTCTTTCTGTCTTAACGTGCATAGGATTGCACCCTAAGATACCACTATAGAAAATCTCATGAAAAGACAACTGTCCATCCAGCTCTCTTCCGAGACCTACTCTGAAATGTCCAAGAGCGACTGCTGAGCGAACATCTCAAACATTTTGTCTTCTTGTTGCAGGACCTCAACACCAAAATAAAACCCACAGGTCTCATAAAACACACACACACACACAATCCAGGAGAAGGGAAAGACTGAGTAGCCAAAGGAGGACTGACCTGGCCTAGAAGCACGCAAGGGGTTGCACATTGCTGGCTCCACTCCCAAATCCTGAAGCAGCAACGAGGTCCTACAAGAACAAAAGAATCAGTCTGTCACAAGGAGTTTGCCACATGACGAATGCAACAAGGCTAGAGAACAGCCGTTCAGGACACAGGTATGAACTAACAGATGAGAAAAGCAGATCTCAGGCAATCAAATGAAATTATGCAGGCACTGAATTTGGCACTCAGAGATAGCAGCTTTTTTTTTTTTGCTTTTTTTTTTTTTTAAATCAAGTTTCTAGACCTCATGGCGAGAGGAGGAGAAAATGATTGCAAAGTGATGGAAGATATTCATCAAAAGTTTTGAAACCACCGAGTAGTTGAACAGGACTCCTGGGAACTGATGCTTCAGTGCCCATCTCGATGCCAACCTGCATTGGCTGCCTATATGTCTCCAAGCCTGATTCAAGGTGCTGGTTTTAACCTATAAAGCCTTACACGGTTTGGGACCACAATACCTCATGGAACGCCTCTCCCGACACGAACCTACCCGTACACTACGTTCAACATCTAAGGTCCTCCTCCGGGTGCCTACTCAGAGGGAAGCTCGGAGGTCGGCAACAAGGGAGAGGGCCTTCTCTGTGACGGCCTCCCCAATTGTGGAACCATCTCCCTGACGAGGCCCGCCTGGCGCCAACCTTGGTATCTTTTCGGCGCCAGGTCAAGACTTTCCTCTGCTCTCAGGCATTTAGCAATATCTGATGAGCCTGTGTCTGGTTTTTTTTTTTTTTTTGGCTCATAGCTTTTTAAGTTATTATCGTGGTTTTACATGTATGTGTATATATGTGGTTTTTTGCAGTTTTAATTTTTGTATATTGTTTTTAAATGTTTTAATTTGTAAGCCGCCTTGAGTCCCAGTATTGGGAAAAAGGCGGGATATAAATAAATAAAATAATAATAATAATAATAATAATAATAATAATAATAATTTAATCTTAGTAAACCGCCCAGAGAGCTTCGGCTATGGGGCGGTATACAAATGTAATAAATAAATAAATACATACACACATACATACATAAATTAATAACCTCTCTCCACATTTCCCTTTGCTTTCTCCAAACCCACCACCCTGCCCCCCCTTCCCAGGTCCAGCCAACGCATCTCTTACCCATCGTAAGCATCAATGCGGACACAGCGGCTTCCATTCCATGTCCAAGCGCAGTACGGGTCTTTGGCAAGGAGGCAGTCGGAGCAGGAACGGTACTTGCCGCAGTCAGCCACAGGCAGCTGGACAACTTGGGAGTTGGAGCCAACAAACAGCACTCTCTAGAAACGGAAAGGGTTAGGGTGTCAAGGGGAGTCTGGAGTCGCACCGCCTGGCCCCAACCTGAGCCTTAGAATTCTGCGGCTGCCTCATTCTCTGGGCTGCTGTATCCTGCAATGCTCCTGCTCCAGGCGCACACATCTCCTGCCAAGCGCGGAAGCAATGCATCTGAGCTACCAATGGCTACTAGGCCTGATGGCTACGCGCTACCTCCAATATCAGAGGCAGTTGAGCCTGTATGCACTTGTTGCTGGGGAACATGGGTGGAAGGGTAACAAATTAAAACAAAATAAGTTCCAATACAGGTCCAGAGTATTTCCAAAAGCTTGCTGGAACAAAAATGCTGTTGCCTGCCTCCGAAAGTGTAGCACAGAGGGAGGCCAGTCTAGCCTCCCTGGCAAGGGAGTCCCGGAGCCTTGGAGCAGCCACCGAGAAGGCCCTCTCTCATCTTCCCACCCAGCGTGCCCGGGATGGTGGTGGGACCTGTTCCCAGCCTCGGCCAGGTAGGGACCTTCCTTACCTTCTGCAGGGATAACACCAGGCTCTTGACTGCCTGGGCTCGCTCGAAGATCTGCTGCTCTTCAATGAGATGGACTCCCGAGGGCAGCACCACCGCCTTGTGCAGCCACCCGTTATCTGCAGAAGATCCAAAACGGGGCAGGTGGGCGCGAGGAGGAACCACCCAGAAAGGACTCCACTTCCCCCCCAACAAAACAGGCCCAGGTGCCACCCAATTGCGACGGAGCTTCCATACCCCGGTGCGCCTCCTTCCGTGAACTACCCAAGCATCTCAGCTGCAGTTACGTTGCATCGAACCTTCTGAGCCAAGGGGTAGGCTTGGCATCTTCGACCCCCAAATCCAGGAGAACCACCCCCGCCTGCCCCCACTGAGAGAGCTGCTGCATCTGAGCAGATGAAGCTGTTGTAGAACAAGCCTGAGAGGTAGGCAGCCAACTTCTTTCCAGAAAAATCTCTGACCGTTGGGCATGCTGATTGGAGATGATGGGTATTGTAATCCAACACATCCGGAGGGTGTCAGGTTGGAGGCATTGAGAGACCTATCCTCCCATCATCTTCCAATTAGACAACCTTGAAACTTGTTTAGGGTCGCACGACTACCCCTTGAAGCCCGACACACCTGGAGGGCACCAGGTTGGGGAAGACAGGTCTACTTTGACAAGTGGTGGACCGATTCACACAATCACAGGGATGGTCAATAAAGTCCGGTGGTTTGTTAACCATGCCAGCTGCGAGACGGCCTGGACTTGCATAATTACCCTATCTGGCACAGCTTCTTGTATTGTCTGAACCCGGCAAGGTTGCCTTGTTGCAGGGGGTAACATGCCACCCAGAACCCAAAGGCTGTTGTAGAGTGTGGGGCTGCGGCATATTAGCCACCTTGTGGCTTATTAACCCCCCTGCGATTGTCTGAACCGTGTCTTAAGGCTCTCTCCCAGGTCTCCAGCAGCGTGAGGCTCGCCGGCACCTTTTTGCTACCTTTAGTTCAAGAGGGCAGGAATTGAAGCGCACGAGAAGCCTTCCTGTCCCATACCTGTCCCAATGTACAGCACTTTGTAGGGCTTGCCATCCAAGCCGTGAACTCGCTCCACCACCAGCTGGGTGAAGTTGGCATCTTTCTTGACCAGCAGGGGCCGGCTGCCTTGGGGCTGCACCACCTTATCCATCAGCGGGTGCTTCTTGGCAAAGTTGAGGGTGTTGTCTGGCAGCTCTAGAGAACTGCTGAAGCTGTTGCGGCGGTGCCAGTCCGTGATACACTGGAAGGAAAGGAGCAGAATCATAGAATCAAGGAAGGGGCCTCTAAGGCCATGGAGTCCAACCCCCTGCTCAATGCAGGAATCCACCTTAAAACATCCCTGACAGGTGGCTGTCTATAGTTGCCTCTTGAATGCCACCAGTGTGGGAGAGCCCATGACCTCCCGAGGTCCTGGGTTCCATTGTCATCCTGCTCTAACGGTTAGGATGTTTTTCCTGATGTCCAGCCGGAATCCGGCTTCCTGTCACTTGAGCCCATTCTTCCATGTCCTGCACTCTGGGACAACTGAGAAGAGATCCTGGCCCTCCTCTGTGTGACAAGAGGTGGCCCAGGATCTCTTCTCCATCATCCCACAGTGCAGGACACGGAAGAATGAGTACGCAGGACTTCAGTCAGAGCTTAAAATGGATCCGCTTCACTAAAGCCCGGCTCTGGAAAAATGCACAGCCATGGAGTACGTGAAGCAGTAATTAAGGAGAGTGCTTCTGAGGGCGTGCAGAGCCCTCACCACTGAGAACGAACATCCTGCCATGCACATTTGGGCTCAAACTTAACGAGCACATTCCAAGCAGCTTCTAAACTTGGCCCCACACACCACTGGGCGAGGGGATGCTGATCGCCAAGGGGGGGGGGGGGGAGAAGAGCACCCGCTCATGGGGAATTGCGCAGCAAACAGCCTGAACTGATTGGCGCTGGAGGACTAGGATCGAAGTGGAAGCAGAGACCGTCCATTTTCTGCCGGAGGGCAGATGCCCAGCACCTAAGCAGGGATGGATGCAGCCCCGTTCGAGAGCAGCAGGAGAGATGTCACATGAGCTTGGGCACATTTATGTATAGGGCCCAGGCCAATTCTGGAACAGCAGTGGAATTTCCAATGGAGACGGCTCCATCCAGTTCAGAATTTTCACTGGGTTTTGTCACAATGCTGCCAATCGGCCTGGCTGGGAATGATGGGAAATGCAGTCCAACACATCTGGGGGGGCAGCAGGTTGGGGAACGCTGGCCTATGCAATGGGGCATGATATGTACGTTTCAAAAAGGTGTCGCGTGGGAACAATACGGCTACGGTAAAGCAATCTCATGATTCCTTCCAGAGATTATACTGATCTGCATTTAGCAGCCACAGGAGAGGAGGGCGCAGAAGGAATATCTCCCCTCTCTCACACCAGGAAGTGGCCACATTTAGGCCTCTCAGGATGGGGGATACTTACAGCTCCGGGACGGGGGACGGGCTCCTGGTCCGAGTACCGAACCCATTTCTGGGCTATTTCACTGTACTCTTTGAAGGGACCTTCGAACACTTTCTGCACATCCAAAATCTGGTATTCGCAGATGGCCGAAACGTCCACATCTCCCCTGCAGGAGAAAGGAACGGAGGGGGTGAAATTAAGAATTGGAGACGACCAAGATCGGGAAGATTTTCTTGCCGTTAGGTCAGAGTGGTCTGAAGGGACAGAGGAAGCTGCTTTATACAGAATCAGAACCAATGGGCCATCTAGTCCAGTACTGTCAACTAGCAGCAGCATCTCTCCAGAGTTTCAGGCAGGGTTCTATCTCCGCCGTTACGTGGAGATGCCGGGCATCAAACCTGGGAGTGCTTGCATGCAAAGCAGGGGGTCTACCATGGAGTTACAGTCACACCCTCGCCAAGGATTTCAAGCCCCACAGACGTTTCCACTCTTGGCTAAAGATGTGAAGGCCCGGATTTTATCTGGTCAGCCTACTGGTGGACAGCTGGCTGGTTGCCCACTGTGTGAGCAGGATGCTGGACTAGATGGACTCTCAGCCTGATCCAGCATGGCACTTATGTTCTTATGTTCAAATTCCCAACCTGCATTAAGACATGCAATTTTGCACACACTTCTCTCACTTTGAGTCATTTATTTTGCATAATCTGTTCCTGTTCTGGATAACTTTATATTACAGGTTATGCTAACATCATGGAGGTTGTGTGTGTGTGTTGGGGGGGGCAATAGAAGATATACAGAACATTGCACCCCCAGCCACTGGAAATCTTGTTCAAACAGCCCTCTGGTTTCTAAGATTTCAGCACCAACTTATCGAGGCTATCTTCACAACCTTAAGGGCTAGAAACTTGCTTTTTTAAAAAAAAAAAAAGGGAAAGGGGAGATTCTCAAGGAGCTGAATCCTGCACCCACTTCCATGTCTTGGGCTGTTTTTACATCCTCGTTGAGTACCATTTAGCCCCGCTAACCACCCAGCTAACCCCTTGTACAGCAGAGGGTTGGTCCCCCACCCACCCATAGCCTTACCAACGTGCTTGGAAGACGCCGAAAAAGCTGGTCTCGCGCCAGTGGTCTCCACTCAGAGTGAAGGCCCCCTGGATCTGGTTGAAATGCAGCTGCTGCTCCGGAATGGAGCACAGCAACCGAGCCTTAAGGAAAGTTGTCCAGCGTTTCTGCAAAGTACGGGCGCCACCCATGTCCCCCTGTGCAGAAAGAAAGGAAGAAAAACATGTAGTCAGTGGGGTGCCTAACAGTTCCTTTTAGACCAGGCAACCTGCTGTTGTTACATATGATAGCGTCAGGGCACTTTAAAGGGAAATATTAAGAAGAGAGAGAAAATGGAAGTCCCTGCCCCAAGGAGTTTACAGGTGAAGTTTCAACAGAGGGCAACGCATCACACCCCTATTTGGGCGCTAAAAATGCAGCTTCCCTCGATACGTGGGTGGGGCCGACCCGCTATGGAGCCATGCCCCCAATGTCCTGCACGTGACTCCCCCAACTCCGGCAGACCCATCTGGAGGAAGGGGGCCTACAGCTGTACACATGGAAGCCAAGGGTGGGGATGGGCACACATCATGTACACACCGGTGGGATGGGGTTACACAACCCGAACTGCATTTTGAGGTGAGCTGGATTTTAAATGCCCAAAGAGAGCTAATGTGTCTCCTTCTGTTGAAACTTGACTTGTAAGTTCCTGGGGGCAGGGACTTCCTTGGGGCAGGGTCTTAACTCTGTCTGTGGGTCTGTCTATCACTGCCCCCTTTCCCAGGTAGTCACCCATCCAGACAGCCGAATTCTAGTAAGCTGCAGAGCAAAGTGTCCCTTCAGATCGTTCCTGGGCTTCAGGCGTCCCCTGGCCTGGCCTCATTGTAGGGCTTGCCTCGGCTTCCGGAACCTCACAGTGCCTTCACAGGACGACCGACCTCCAGGACCAGTGGGCACATGGCCGGCAGGAGAGGGGGTTTGCCCTCATGTCCTTCTTGTTTACCAGGGGCTCCTGGTTGGCCATTGTGGGACCAGGGCCCTTTCCACACCAGGCAAAACGCCTGGGATGGACCCCGGTTGCTCCCGGTGAGTCCGCATGACACACAAGGAGAAGTGGGAAGTTCCGAGGGCTCCGAGGCCATCAGGATTAGGAGGGAAGCGAAATCGCCATCCCCGGGATGACGGGGGAGGGGGAGCGCGATTGCGCTGGGTGTGTTTTTTAAAAATGCTTACTTTTGCGGAGGAGCGCTCGTGCGCTTTCCGTGGCTCATTAAAAAAAAATGGCCCTCGCATTTCTGATGGGGGTTGAGAGCACGGAACCCGGAAGCGGCTACTTCCAGGTTCGCTCGCGCAGGGCCCTTTACACCTCCGTGGTGTAGAAAAGGCCCAGGATGCTGAATTAGATAGAGAGGACTTTGGATGTTCTTGAGCGGGCTGCTCAGAATCCCAGCACGGAGCTGCCTCCGTCTCCAAGCACGGGATCGGCAGGAGCTCACGCCTCACCTTGCAGACTCTGGCCACACGGGCCACCACCTGGTCCATGTCGCAGTCAAACTCCACGGCCCGTTCACTGAAGAAGAAGTAGACCTTGTCATCATCGCCTCTGTCGCTGCCTTTACTCTCCTGGACGAACGCTGAGCCTACGAAGTGGGGCTCTACGAAGTGGAAAGGGGACCGGGATGAATCGCCGGACTGGAGCCAGGACATGGCCTGCTCCGTCGCTTTGGAATCCCCCACCCAGCACCCACGTGCGCAGACACGCCGGGCCCAGGATACACACTGGGATTCAGCACCCATGTGGGCCTCCCCTTTTCCCAGCCGTTCCATAAAACGAAAGAGATGTGCTCCAACGCACCCAGCTCGGCCTTTGCTTCCTCCTCTGTCTCGGGACCGTCGCTATTGCGGGACAGCGGCGGGAGGCCGTGGCGACGGCTGGGGAACGCGAAAATCCACCCGTCTGATGGCGCTCTGACTGGTTCTGGCGGAAACCCAGAGCGGGTCCACTGAGCGCCTTGTACCTTGGAGTTAGACCCAGCGCGTCATCGGACGGGTGGATCTTCTCATTCCCCGACCTTCGCCATGGCCTCCTGCTGCTGTCCCACAATAGCGACGGCCTCTTTACATGGGGAGAGAAAGAGGAAGCGGCAACGACCCTTTTCCTGAACGCAGCAAGAAATGGCGGCACGTTCCATTTTTAAAAAACGGATTAAAAGGGGGCTATTTTGCTATGAAAAAAACCTAGCGGGAGGCGGATGTCGCTGTCTAAAGGACGCACGGCCAACCGCGAGTGGGCAGTAGCAATAAAACACTCGGCTGATGACGCTCCCATTTTCTCTAGAGCCGGCGTAGTGAATTGGATAAGAGTGCTGGGTTTGAGTCCAGATTCAAATCCCTTCTCAGAGACGGAGCGTACCAAGCGCCTGGCTACATGTTACATTCCCCATGCTAGAGCCCCCTCTGCTACTGGGAATTCTGAAGGCCAAAAGGGATGAGAGGCGATAGAAATGGGCTGCCTTATTTCGTCTGCCTTGTATCTCCTCGTATCTCTCTTCTTGGTAGCTAATTTCCCCCTGCTATTTTCCCCTCCCATCTTCTAAGGAAAAGTAGCCTTGACCTCTTCCGGGGAGCCTGGACAGCCAGCATCAATGGGAATTAGATGAACAAGTAGGTAGTAGAGGCTGGTGGCTCTGTAGTCAATGGAGCGATGAATCCACTCTGGGTTTCAGCCAGAAACCCGTTCAGTCGCTCCGTCAGAGTTCTGACTGGTTCTGGCTGAAACCCAGAGCGGATTCACCGCCCCACTGACGACGGGGCCACAGATTGCATAATGAAATGACCCAAGCACAGGGCGCCAATGACTCCAAACTAACTACAACTCTCCCCGGAATCCATCACAGAAAACCCGCACGCAAAAGGAGCAACGATGTACTAATGAGCAGAGGGGCCCCAACTGGAGAACCTTCTCCCTGCATCCCGTCGCAGCTCACCATTGAGCCAAGTGTGGAGAAGTTCGGTCTTGACAGAATACTGAGGGCCCAGGTTGCGCAAGATCACAGACTCTGTGCCCAGGAAGTTGCTGAGTGTTGCGGAGTACAGCTCTTGCTCTGAAGTGGACAGAAGAGGAAACATTAGCCTAGCTTGTGGGAGCCCTGAGAACCAGGCGAGAACGGGATTGCTTAACGCCACTTACCTGGTCACCTATGGCAAGTGTAAAGTTGCCTACAGGCGACCAGGCAGGAAAAGCTTGGTTCTTTCCCTCGCCCCCAGAAGTTCTCCTGCACAGTTGATTTCAATGAGGCTTGCCCAGGAGAACTTCCTACTGGGACAACTAGCAACTGCCCTCCCATTCTTTGGATCTTCCACCTCTGGCTCAAGAATAAGGCAGCCTGGACGTCACTTACCGACAATGAGGCCAGTGTAGCCTTTGGCTGGGTCGTAGGGGCATTTCCCCTTTCCATCTTCAAAGGAAAACCTGTCCAAGGAGAAGGTGGCCAGGTCCTGAAAAGCATCCCAGGAAAGAGAGGGCATTGTTGGAACTGAGCTAGGTGCCACCAATAATTATGCGAAGCAGATGTGCTCATGAACAGGAAAACTCCCTGCCATACATAATGTATCTATTAGGTATTATCTCTAGTGACTCTACCTCTCTGTTTTCTCTCTATAACAACTGGGTGAATAACATGCCCATTTAGAAAGACTTAACTGGAACCAATACTGTTTTCTGTATTGTGTAATTTTATATACGATCTATTGAATTGTGTAACCTATAGCATGTATCATTTATATGAACGATAACAGCATCTAGTAGCAACTGAATATCCAGCATTACTTAGATTTAACATATATATTTATTTACTGCATTTCTACACCGCCCACTAGCCAAAGCTCTCTGGGCGGTTTACAAAAATCAAAACCATCAAAACCATTCAAAATATAAAACGACGACAGTATAAAAACATAATTTAAAATACAGTCTAAAAGCACAACCAGGATAAAAAAAACCGAGCAGCCATGCAGAAATTGATAGGGATTTAAAATACAAATTTAAGCAGCAAGGTTGAAAATCAAACTGAAGAACTGTTAAAACGCTGTGAAAATAAAAAAAAAAGTCTTCACCTGGCGTCTAAAGGAATATAATGTAGGTGCCAGGCAAACCTGGCATACGATTAATACAGTTCAACAATTTATGTTTCGTGGCCCCTGTCCGCTTGTTATACTCACAATGTAGGCACACTTTGGCTGGAAGGCATATGTGCCGCAGGAGTACAAGTGAGAGCTATTGTAAGTCTGCAGGAAACTGATATAGTTGAAACAATCCGTCTGCGGGGAAAAGAAGTGGGTTGTTAGCCAGCCTCCAACCACGCCCCAAAGTGGCTTCTGTTTAGGGTTTGCATCGGTCAAACCTGGGCTTTCCTTACAATCAGGTTTCTAGTCCTCAAGCCTGGTTAAGATCGGCTTCAGGTAGTGAGATCTCAGGAGCCAGAGGGAGGATGGATGGAAGAAGAGATCCAGCAATCAGAGGACAGGCCTCAGTGCCCTACACAGCGGTTTCCCCCATCCCCAAAGGACTAACAAAAATACAATTATGCAAAATATGCCCAAATGTCTATTTCATGCAAACATAGGCCCTTTCTACACCAGGCGAAACACCTGGGATGGCCCCCAGCTGCTACCTGTGAGTTCAAATGACGCACAGGGAGTCCCGGGAGTGGGGTGGGGCGGGCACAGGATTTTTCCAGGTTAACAGAAATCAGAAATATCCCAATTCTTCCACGGTCCTGGGAGCTTTCCGGGATTGCGGAAGATGTGCCTGCCTGTCCCGTGTGCTGCCGTGCTTACTCGAGTAAGCGCAGCGGCAAAATGGGCCCGGAGCCCCACCGCATGGCTCCATGCCCATCAGGGGAGGGGGTGGCGCCAGTTTCGCTACCCCCTTTTTGCTGGAGCGCTCATGTGCTGTTCTCCACTCAAAAACACCCACAAAATGGAGGGCGCAATGTGCGACGACCCGTGAGGAGCCTGGGTCGTTGCACTGGTGATGAGGATTGGGAGCGGCGATCCCAGAAGTGGCTATTTCCAGGATTGCCGCCCCTCTGCACCCTGTGGTGCAGAAAGGGCCATAGTATAAGTCACAGGATCCAACTTGGCTTGGTGCAGAACACATAGGCAGGATGGCCCCAGTTGCATGGAGCAACACACCAGAATTCTGGCTTATGGTTAATGTGTTGTGTGTTGGAGAACACAGTTTGTTTGCTCCCACTTTGCTGCTCCCCGCTAATGTGACTCCTAAACAAACCAGGAACAGTTTAGAAGATTCTTTCTTTGGTGTGTGCGCGTGTGTTTTAAATTAAGATGCAGCACTGCAACAGGTATAAGCTTAGAAGAGGTATTCCTGCTTCTCTCACACACAGAGAAACTCCGGGATGCCTCTTCTAAGAGAGTGGTTTGCCATCCACTGACAAAGCACAGCACGAAAAGTAATTTTTACAAATCAGCTGCCTCACAAATTGGGGGCAGCCTTACGGCCGATCAATACATTTTGAAACCTGTCAATCGACTGAACGTTGCGGCACTAGCAAAAATTATTTAGGCAGCGACTATGGAGATAGGAAGAAAGATAGGCAGGTCCTGCCTCTGCCTCGCCCCACAACCAGAGAAGAGAACATGAAGAAGGAAGTCCTTGAAACACACCCCACCCCATGGAAACTCCGGGGCCCACATCAGCCTGCCTCTATGGCAGTTTCCCAGGCCCAGTTCAGTGGGTTGTCAGCAAAGTTTGCAGGGAAGATGGAATGCAAACAGAGCAGAGAGAAACTTAAACACAGCCACCGGCATGCCTGCTTGACAGGAAGAAGCAAGGAACTCTAATGACTAGAGCGGAGCAGGGTTCCCACGGGCAGGACGGGGCAAGGCAAGGAAAAGCCGGTTACGCCAGGCAGGCACAAGCCGCTTGAACGCCAGCGTCGCTTTCGCTCGCTGCCATTTTGCAACGTGCCTGGACGGCCAAGAAGAAGAGGGATTGAAGGGCCTTACCGTTCCTGAGCCAGAGTGGCATAATGGCTAAGACAACGGAGCTATGAACCAGGAAGCTCCCCGTTCAAATCTCACCTTTGCCATCAACTCACTTAGGAAAATTTCTCTCTCTCTCTCTCTCTCTCTCTCTCTCTCTCTCTCTCTCTTTCTCCCCATCTGCAATATAGGGCACTTTGAATGCTTTCCCAGCCAGAGATTTACTGGGAGAAAGGCTTCAAAGCAGTGAATGAACAAAGCAACAGAGACATTTTGAAGAGCTGCCCTTAAGAAAATAGAGGGGGGGGAGCCCACAACCTATAGGTGACTCCTGGGATAAAAGAACCCCTCGTTGAGAGGGGGGACTTCTGGACCATCCTGCTTTTCTTGGGGGGAGCACTTCAAAAGAGCATTTTAGGAAAGCGATTACATTTTCCCCTCCGTTGTTTCGCTTAGGGAGGTGCCCCTTATAAAACTGCTCAGATTCGCTTAGGAAATTATCTGAGTTCTTCCTGACATTGGGGGGGGGGGGGTCACTTCGACATTAATTCAAAGTGAGCAAGGAAAAAGCTAACCCATCTCCAGTCTCTATAGAATAGTACTCACTCACTATTATGAGAAGAAGTCCAAGGTTGCATCGGGGGACAACCATCGGTCCCAGAGCCAGGGCAGGATTTATTTACCCCAGCGAGTGCAAAAGCTTTGTGAATATTTGTTGTTTATATATGACAGAAGTGTCTCAGAAAAGTGAGTCTTACAAAATACCGGGGGGGCTGGGGGGGGCTGCGTGATGACGTCATCAATACGGCTGCCGCGCTACTATGGAGTTGCCACATTTAAATATGCTCTGGGACCACTATGGCACATCTCTTGTTCCCTGCCCAAACTACAAAGAAGCAAGGCCATGGGCCTGTTCAGAAGACCCCGTAAACCCTGCAGGTTAAGGCTTTGGGTGAAGCAGCAGGCTTTTAAGGTATCGTGCGCGATGTGTTTTGTTAAACCCCGGCCACTTTTGAACCCCAGTGGGACCGTCTGCAGCAGGGTTAGCGTCTCTAACCGTGGCTTAAAGTGTTGTGTGCGACAGCACAGCTTGTAGGGAGTGCTATCCAAAGTCCCTGAAGTGTCGTCTGAACAGGCCCTGTTGCTTCTCATCATAGGTCCCCTCTACAAGAATTTGGTTTGATGCCTGGTTGTCCGATTATGCGCATCTTCTTGCAAGCGCTTTTACGGTAAATCACTGTATGCGGGAGGCGGTTAAGTGCATAACTGGTTGCCTTACCGGTTGTATGAAACATGCTTTAAAGGTGTTTTATGCGGAGAATCGCTTGTTCACATGGTCAAAAGGCGCTTCAACTCCCGCGGTAAATTAAAACTCGCTATTTAACACGCATTCGATAATGCACATAATCGGATAGAAAAAGCGCCTCAACTCCCGATTTGGGCTCCACTCTTGTAGAGGTAAAAATTTTAATGCACCTTGAAAGAGCTTTAAATCGCTCTTGTAGAGGCACCCATTGTCTCTTCCTGGGCCCTGTTTCTCGGTTACCCAGGACACTGGCTTTGAGAGAAAGATTTCGACCGTCTCAAAGAATAAAAACCATGAGTTAAAAAAAAAGCAAAGTTAAAAACATGCACACACACACCAGTAAAACCAAGAACAAACACCACAAGTAAGCTCCAGTTATCCCCTGGCTTACCTGATTGCTTTTGCCCTTTTGGATACACTCGGCTTTCTTCTCTGCCGGAGCTTCCCAAAGGATCTGCAAAGAACAGTTATCATTCTTCATCATCGTATGATCATCACATTTTGATGCCTGCTCCACCCTGTCGCAAAGGCCCTGGGTGGTTCATGGCACAATAAGAAAGCCCACACAGTCATGGGATAGTACACGGCACTGTGAGAATGTTTAGAAATAAAATGTAGGCGCGTTCAGCGCTCGCAGAAGCACGAGATTAAACAGCCGAGGCAAAAAGCCACAATAACTGCTGAAAACCCAGTTCATAGTAGGGGTGTGCATCGGATCGGATCCGATCCACGATCCGAATCCGATCCGACCCAAAATCGGGAAAATCCGATCCGATCCGATCCGGACAACCTCCGATCCGATCCGATCCGATCCGATGAGGTCCGATCCGGATCGGACGCCATTTTGAATGCTTTTTCCCATAGCCAAGTATTGTTTTACAAAAACGCCTATAACTTTTTCATTTTTAAAGATAGAAGGATGAAACTTGGGCACATTGTAGACTGGTTAGGGGTAGTTATCTGTGAGAAATTTCAGAAAGATTGGTGCATGCATTTTGTGGCAATTAATTTTTTAATAAATACCCAGGAATGCCTATAACTTTGTCATTTTTAAAGTTACACACATGAAACTTTGCCACATTGTAGGGGGTACCTTGGGACCTATGTGTGTGAAATTTCAGAAACGTAGGTGCTTGTCTTGTGTGGCAATTAATTTTTAGAAAAATGGGTAGTAGTGGGGTAAATACAGTTACGCCTCCCATTTTTTTATTTTTGAAGATACAAACAGGAAACTTGGGCACATTACAGGTACCACTTGCCTTGATATGTGTGTGAAATTTCAGAAACATTGGAGCTTTCCTTGTGTGGCAATTAATTTTTGAAACAATGAGGAAAGAAACACCTATAACTTTGTCATTTTTAAAGTTACACACATGAAACTTTGCCACATTGTAGGTGGTACCTTGGGACCCATGTGTGTGAAATTTCGGAAACGTAGGTGCTTGCCTTGTGTGGCAATTAATTTTTTAATAAATACCCAGGAATGCCTATAACTTTGTCATTTTTAAAGTTACACACATGAAACTTTGCCACATTGTAGGCGGTACCTTGGGACCTATGTGTGTGAAATTTCGGAAACGTAGGTGCTTGCCTTGTGTGGCAATTAATTTTAGAAAAATGGGTAGTGGTGGGGTAAATACAGTTACGCCTCCCACTTTTTTATTTTTGAAGATACAAACAGGAAACATGGGCACATTACAGGTACCACTTGGCTTGATATGTGTGTAAAATTTCAGACAGCTGGGTCCAGGCATGTGGTGGCAAGGTATTTTTGAAACAATGAGGAAAGAAACGCCTATAACTTTTTTATTTTAAAAGTTAGAAGTCTGAACATTGCTCACTTTGTAGATGGGTTAGGGGTAGATATGTGTCAGAAATTTCAGAATTATAGGTCCAGGCATTTGATGGCTATGGAATTTTTAAATTACATGTTTCAAAAAAATCTCTACAGAGGCCAGGTCTTCCCCTCCCGCTTCCCGCGAAGAAAAGGAAACACTCTCTCGTCTCGATCCCTTTGATCCTTGCTAGTAGTATCCATTACAGGGCTCGTGTTTCCTTTCCTACTTTCACTTTTCAAGCAGAACGGCTGAGCCTAGCTGAGTTTTGCAGCCATGCGTGCAAGGAAGGATCACTCTGGTCTCGATCCCTTTGATCCTTGGTAGTATCCATTACAGGGCTCGTGTCTGCTTTCACTTTGTACTCAAGCAGACACGAGCCCTGTAATGGATACTACCAAGGATCAAAGGGATCGAGACCAGAGTGATCCTTCCTTGCACGCATGGCTGCAAAACTCAGCTAGGCTCAGCCGTTCTGCTTGAAAAGTGAAAGTAGGAAAGGAAACACGAGCCCTGTAATGGATACTACTAGCAAGGATCAAAGGGATCGAGACGAGAGAGTGTTTCCTTTTCTTCGCGGGAAGCGGGAGGGGAAGACCTGGCCTCTGTAGAGATTTTTTTGAAACATGTAATTTAAAAATTCCATAGCCATCAAATGCCTGGACCTATAATTCTGAAATTTCTGACACATATCTACCCCTAACCCATCTACAAAGTGAGCAATGTTCAGACTTCTAACTTTTAAAATAAAAAAGTTATAGGCGTTTCTTTCCTCATTGTTTCAAAAATACCTTGCCACCACATGCCTGGACCCAGCTGTCTGAAATTTTACACACATATCAAGCCAAGTGGTACCTGTAATGTGCCCATGTTTCCTGTTTGTATCTTCAAAAATAAAAAAGTGGGAGGCGTAACTGTATTTACCCCACCACTACCCATTTTTCTAAAATTAATTGCCACACAAGGCAAGCACCTACGTTTCCGAAATTTCACACACATAGGTCCCAAGGTACCGCCTACAATGTGGCAAAGTTTCATGTGTGTAACTTTAAAAATGACAAAGTTATAGGCATTCCTGGGTATTTATTAAAAAATTAATTGCCACACAAGGCAAGCACCTACGTTTCCGAAATTTCACACACATGGGTCCCAAGGTACCACCTACAATGTGGCAAAGTTTCATGTGTGTAACTTTAAAAATGACAAAGTTATAGGTGTTTCTTTCCTCATTGTTTCAAAAATTAATTGCCACACAAGGAAAGCTCCAATGTTTCTGAAATTTCACACACATATCAAGGCAAGTGGTACCTGTAATGTGCCCAAGTTTCCTGTTTGTATCTTCAAAAATAAAAAAATGGGAGGCGTAACTGTATTTACCCCACTACTACCCATTTTTCTAAAAATTAATTGCCACACAAGACAAGCACCTACGTTTCTGAAATTTCACACACATAGGTCCCAAGGTACCCCCTACAATGTGGCAAAGTTTCATGTGTGTAACTTTAAAAATGACAAAGTTATAGGCATTCCTGGGTATTTATTAAAAAATTAATTGCCACAAAATGCATGCACCAATCTTTCTGAAATTTCTCACAGATAACTACCCCTAACCAGTCTACAATGTGCCCAAGTTTCATCCTTCTATCTTTAAAAATGAAAAAGTTATAGGCGTTTTTGTAAAACAATACTTGGCTATGGGAAAAAGCATTCAAAATGGCGTCCGATCCGGATCGGACATCTGGTCCGATCCGATCCGACCAGCCTCCGATCCGATCCGATCCGATCCGATCCGACCCCCCAGGTCCGATTCCGATCCGCTATCCGATCCGATCCGGGGGGTCAGTGCACATCCCTAGTTCATAGATCCAAGTAGCCATGCACAACACTCCCCTTCTCCTGTCTCAAAAGAAGCGCTCCCCTGCACCACCCAAGCTCATACTGACCATCCGTCCCCCGACTTCCATCCCACTCAGGCCTGGATGGAGATAATGTTAGGGTCTGCATTGAAAAAAATCCAAGTGGCTTCTTCCTGTCAATTTATGAAGAGATGGTAGTAGTCTTGCATAGCTCCTGTTCATTTCAAGAGGGCTTGAAGCAAGAGAAACTTCCCCCTGGGTTAGGCCACCTAAGTCAGGATTGTGTCCCTCCCTGGCCCTTTCCACACCAGGCGTTTCGCCTGGGTTGGCCCCCGGCTGCTCCCTGTGAGTCCAAATGACGCACAGGGAGTCGTGGGGGGGGGTCGGTGGCACGGGGTTTTCTGGGTTAATGGAAACCTGAAAAGTCCCGAATCTTCCGCGGTCCCGGGAAGTTCCCAAGACCGTGGAAGATGTACCCGCCAGTCCCGGGTGCTGCCACGCTTACGTGCGAGTAAGCGCAGCAGTGAAATGGGCCCGGAGCCGCACCGCATGGCTCTGGGACCATCTGGGGAAGGGGGAAGGAAGCCCACCACCCCCAGGATGGTGGGGAGGAGGGCCCCCCGCTTTCATGTGGTACCCCCCAACTTAACTTGTCGCTGAAGCGCAACTGCGCTCTTCTCTGTTAAAAAAACAAAAACAAAATGGCGGGCGCGATGGCTCAGGAGCAGCCCAGGTCGTCGTGCTGGTGATGTGTATTCACCACGACGATCCCGGAAGTGGCTACTTCCGCGATCGCTGCCCCTGCGGCCCTCTACAGCCCGTGGTGTAGAAAGGGCCCCTGTGTGACACCTTAGTTAGGGACACCAGAGTGGCCGCTTGTGTATTGCCAAAACAGAAGACAAAAGGAGACCCGGATTGGCATAAAATTTGCATCATTTATAGAGAGCGGTGCAAGTTTAGAAAGAGTTTCTGTCATTTAAACAGTAACACAATGCATCTCAACATGTCACGATATTAGGGAAGGCTTTGACCAGGTGAGATGTGTGAGGTCCGGGTGCTGAATACTATCTACTTTCCAGGTACTAAGTGTTGATGGGCAACACCAAGGCCCTGGCTGCGCTTCTTAGAATTCTTTAACTTTATTTTTTATTCATTTTTATTTATTTATTACGTTTATACGCTGCCCCATAGCCGAAGCTCTCTGGGCAGTTTACAAAAATTAAAAACATTGAACATTGAAAAACCAATATACAAAAATTTAAACCATAAAAGCCTAAAAACAAACTACATGTCATTTAAAACTGTCCAGGGGTCAGTTAAAAAGCTCAACCTATGCTGTTAAACGTCTGGGAGAAAAGTCTTCACCTGGCGCTGAAAAGATGACAGGGTTGGCGCCAGGCGAGCCTCGTCGGGGAGATCGTTCCATAGTTTAAACTGGACTTGGGACTGGATAACCCTTTAAATGGAGGACGCGTTCAAATAGAGGACACATAGGACTAGATAACCCTTCAAAGAGAGGACGCGTTTAAAAAAAAGACTGTCTTCAGATAGCCTTTCAAACAGAGGACTGTTCTCTAAAGTAGGACGCGTGGCCACCCGACGCCTTGCTGCTGGCTCTCTTTTAAATGGGCGTTGGCCTACCAAGGACTCTTAGCCATGATTGATAAACAGAGGCTCCACGCATAGAGATGGGTGACTTCTGCACCATAGGCATGCGCAGCACATTTCATTAGGGTGCGCACTCTTAAAGGCCCCAATTGGAACGGAGGGGAGGAAAGCGTGCTTTCTCCCCCCCTCCAGCTCCAGCTCGTGTACCTGGGGGAATTACACACTTTCCAGAGGTTCCAGAAAGCGCTTCTTGCCTTCCTCAAAGACCTTGATCTGAGCAGTGGGGGGACGCATGGGAGAGTGGAGGCAGCTCCGGAGACATTAGGGTGTGCCTAGGCACACCAGGCACACCCTGTGCGCACACCTATGCTCTGCACAGCAGGTACTGGAACCAACGGCAGGAGAGAGCAATTTGCCTTCATGCCCAGAACACAACGGTGCTACACCACCACACCCAGCCCACAACTCACCGCTTCCTCAAGCTCCATGCTGCTGGTGCTAAGGGCAAAGATGGCTTCTCGGGCCCCCACGTAGATCAGCCCTTTGGCGTCGGCCAACGTCAGCGTCGTGTAGTTGGAAACTCCCGCCCTGGAGAAACGCTTTGTCACACCTTTCAGTTCTGCAAAGGAAGCGCAGACAAACTTAAGAGGAAGGACTGGGGGAAATCACGTTTTTCCCCCTCAGTTAGTACGTTTCTATACCACTCAATAGCCAAAGCTCTCTTAGTCCCCAGGATTAGCATCATCAGAGTACATGCATACAACAGTTCCTCACGTCCACTGAGATCAGCTTCCCTACTATATGTTATTCAGATATCTGGGCAATGCCAGGTCTATTTTGAAAACGTATTTATAGGTTTGCATCTTTTTTAGCTGTTAGAAAGGGTGTTGTGTGTCCTAATTGTTTTTGAAGTTTAGACGGCTGCTCCGGCCAAGGCATGATGGGAGTAGGTGTAGGCATTTGAGGTAAAGGTTTATCACAAAGTTCTAATTTTAAATACAGTCCTTATTAACGCAATTGTCCATTTGCTCTAACAAAACAATTTACGAACTCAACCAAACTAAAAAAAAAAAAAAAAAAAACCAAAGAGAAATTTATTATTTATCAAATAAATGTCATAAACATTATTCACGGACCCGAGCAACGCCGGGCATATCAGCTAGCAATCACACAAAGCAGATAATGGGATTGATTTTGTTTTTTGCAGAACCTGCACGCAGCCCTGCTGTTGATAGTAACTCCCCTGATACGCATCACATGTCATTCTCTGGGTTCCCCCTGCCATCAGCGGCGAGGCATATGGCAAAAAGAGATAGAACCTTTCTGGTGGTAGTGCCCTACTCATTAAAATTACCCCCACCCCAGGGAGGCCTGCTTGACGCCTTCTTTGATTTAGGGATCCGGTGGCCAAGACTTTGGTGAGCTTCGTTTATCTGCCGATAACCGTTGCATAGATAGATTTTATGTTCCTTGCCAGTCACTTCTGGCATTTGATTACGCGATTAAAATCAGGGATGTGCATGTTAAACAAATCAGTAATAAATATTTATTCCATTTCTGCAGCCAGCAGGGGCAGCTATCCCCCATGGTTTTTATTTTCCTGTAGGGGGCGGTACATGGGGAGAGATTGTGGGCCCTTACTGGTCAGCGCATGGGCGACATCACTTCCAGGCACATCACAAATCGCTCCCCTCCCCGGCCATGCTCTTTTGAGAAGCACAAACCCCTATGTTGCCTTCCCTCTCTCATTTCCTGCCCTCGCCCCCAGAAGCAGCGCGCTCATATACACCAGCACCCCAGCATACCTCTCCCAAGGAAAAGAAAATTAAAATAACAGCAGCAATCCCTGAATGGCAATTTCCCCCAGCAGCAAGACTGGTCCTGCCTACTTGCATTCTGTGTGTTTGCTGCAGAAGGCAGGTGCTAATACAGCGTTTTACCATGCAGCGTTTCTACCAAGACAGCTACCGTTGGTTCGGGGTGGGCTAAAGACTTTTCAGCTTCACTTTCAGTCTAAAAAAAATTTTTTTTGCACTTCTCCAAAGAAGGATTAAAACCAGACACTGCTTAAAAAAAAAAAAAAAAAAAAAGGTATAGAGAACAAAGCTTTATCAGGCCTACAAAACCTGCTCGACCATCTCCAATTTCTATCTGGACAGAACTGCATTTATTTTGTAAATGTACTTTCAAGTCAGTGGCTTCCGGCTCAAGACTTGGCAACCCAGAATAAATTGTGCTCTTGAAATCAGAAGCGCTAAAATTAAACTTTGTAAGGCATTCTCTGTTTCAAAAATGCAAAGCTGGCACAAGACGGGAGAAAACATGAATTCTCCCTGTGTTATTCCGAATGCCACAAGAAGAGGACCCACAGAACTCTGCAGGATTTGCTATTGTCCACACGGCCACGTCAGAAGCATCACAAAACCTTCTTATGAAGTTGCCGGTTTTAAAAGCTGACGGAGAGGGGATGCAATAGATATATATATATATATATATATATATATATATATATATATAAAGAAATGGGTTAGAATAAAAACAGTGACCTGGTTTGCATGGAATGCAGATTCATGGGTTACTTAACTCGTGAATTGTGGAGTTGCATTGGAGTGAGCGGGAACACGGCTTCCTCTTTGCATTCGCTTTCATCAACGTCCCATTCCTGGGTTGTTTGATGCAACGTGCGAACTCGGAATTCTGGGTTGTTGAGGGACAAACAACTGGTTTTAACCCAACAACAAACCATGGGTTCAAATTTTGAGTTCTTTGTCTCTCAATAACCCAGAATTCTGGGTTCACATGTCACATGAGGCCACGTCGCTTGCTCTCATGCAGCCCCCCAAAACCTCTGGGGTGTCATTACATACAACACAGGCATGAGAGTACAGGAGAGGCCTGGCATGGGCATCAGTTGAAATGATGGATATCTTTTCATTACATCCAGGGCCATGAGCAGCCTGCACTGTAAGCATCAATGTTATGAGAATAAAATATGGGCTCCTGCGGTGTCTTCTGTAAGAAATCATCTATCTATTCCTCAAGGCAATGTTGAATGTCATAATTCTGCATAAGCAATGATAAGACATAGATAATTATGAAATATAGCCAAAATAGTTTACAGCACTTAGAAATAAACTATTTGGGCTATATTTCATAAATGTCTACTCAATATGTGGGGTTTTTTTTGTCATTTTCCACTTTTTGAGCTTTGAAAGAAAATGTTTGAAAGAAAACATGGTTATGCAACTAAGGCCGGATGCCCAACTGGCATTGGCAAACCATGATTTGCAGATCAGGAACTGATCTCAGGAAAAACATGCTTGGATCTCCTTCTCTTCTCATTGGCCTGGTATGCACATCACGCTGTGCCATGGTGGATTATCACCAGGGTGGTTGCAGGGTGGCTTAGCGTGATGTCTGAACCTGGCAGCTTTTCTGTCGTGAGTTACTTTTCATAAACAAGCCATCCTGAGAACCCATGGCTTATAGTAAGTTTGTTTAGGGTAGCTTGTTCTCAAGATGGCTTATCTTGACATCCAAAACTGGCAGAGTCGCTTCAGCATGGATTGTTTAAAACAGTGAGAGAGGGGCCTGGCACAGTGTAGTAAGTACTCGGGTTTAGCACAGTGAACTAATACCAAAAAATTTGACTCCCCTAATGAGCGCAAATACTGAGGTTGTGCTGTAAAAGCCCATATCAGACTCGGAGCCAGAAGAAGACCAGCCAAGATAGAAAGTGAGGAGAAAATTCTCCAAGACTCTCCAGGAGTCAAGGAGGAATCCTCCCAGGAGCTTATCAGAGATCATCCTCCCCGCTCCTGGGAACTCAGTCTTTGTCGGAAGGGGAAGGGACATCAGAACTGACTGATCCCAGAGTCTGCTGCAGGGTCAAGCAGGCGGAATTGAGATGAGGCAGGAGGCGACCCACTAGGTTAGCCATTTTGCAGAGGTTACCACGTAAAGACCCTCCCTGAAGGAGGTGTTCAGTAAAAGCCTGTCAGGCATGGCAGGATACTGTCCATTTAGTTGATGGGCAACTGCCTTGCTTCGTTAAGCTAATTAACCTGGGGAGATAGCTCCTAGCCTTTACACTCCTTTTAGGTGTGAAGAGGTGTCTATTTACTGAATAAAGGTTTTGAGGATTGCACAGCAGATCTCTTTACTGTCACATCTCGGCAGGAGGGCTTGGAATCATGACACTTGCCACAATGTGCGAACTCGCCCAACGTTAACCTAACTCTGGCTCCTTTAAAATGACAGCTGCAAACCCAATTCTGGAAAACCCAGGTTTCAGATGATGCTGTTTCTGTAATGCAAGCAAACATGTGGGCCAGTCACGTGTGACAGATTCCAAGGAATTAAACACTCAGCACGACATAGCAGGGTTGTTTAATGGCCTGGAAAGATCTCCTGCCTCCTCTGGTCTTGGCTGCAACATGCAACAGACTCCCGGGAGCAGAGTGGCTACCAGGTCAAACGCCTTTTAAGCCACCAGAGGGGAAGGAAATCACAGATCCGCATTAGGGGATTAAGGTCTCGGGAGTATTCTTTCGCCCAGATGCAGGGCATGCTGGATCTCAGCTTTTGCCTTCAGGTGACAGGGAGGCTGGGACATAGGGTGCTGAGAAAGACAGCAGCATATGGGTGCCCCATGAACAACTGGCTTCCCTCTATTTTGGAGTGCAATCCTGCAAGACTCAGTTAGCAGCATCGCCCCCAGGAAGCTCCATGAATGCCTCTGTGCTATACTAGCACAGGGAAGGTTAATCCCAAACCGCTTCCCTTCCCCTGCTCAGTGATTAGCAAATTAGTCTCTCTATAAGCCACCGGAAGCTATGGAGCCAAGGGGTGGGTGGGGAAAACAGCTGTTTTCATGGCACAGCAGAATGAAGCAGACTTGTTAGTTCACTAGATGCTATCACACGGAGTTCAACACAGAGACTGATAAACTGGAAATCTGGAAAAGAAAGGGAGGGAGTTTTGGGGCAGGGCAGGAATTTATTTAGACCTCTTTTTCCACCAAGCATTCCCAAGCAAAGTCAAGGGAAGCTCAGGGGTCGGCAACAAGGGAGAGGGCCTTCTCTGTGGTGGCCCCCCAATTGTGGAACAATCTCCCCGACGAGGCCCACCTGGCACCAACGTTGTTATCTTTTCGGCACCAGGTCAAGACTTTCCTCTTCTCTCAGGCATTTAGCAATATCTGATGAGCCTGGGGTCTGTTTTTGTTTTTTAGGCTCATAGCTTTTTAAGTTCTTATCGTGGTTTCAAATGTATGTGTATATTGTACGTTTTTGTAGTTTAAATTTTTGTATATTGCTTTTAGATGTTTTAATCTCATGTAAACCGCCCAGAGAGCTTCGGCTATAGGGCGGTATACAAATGCAATAAATAAAATAAAACTAAATGAATAAATACGCAATTTCCCACCCCAAATTTCCAGGAAAGCATGGCACTCGGTCTTGGGAGAAAACAAAGAGGTGCCAGAGCTGACGGGCCACAGCTTTATGAGAGTTGACAGCAGTACGGCAGGGCCATTGTAAGTCAGCGGCCATCAGCCAATGGCTTTAAAAGATGATTAAATTCATATCAGTAGCTAGCCTTGCTTTCTTCAATGTGCTGGAATGCAACTCCAATTATCCCCAGCCAGCATGTTAGGAGTTGTTGTCCAACACACCAGGAGGGCGGCAGGTTGGGGAAAGCTGGACCAGTCTACTAGCCTTGATAGCCACATAAAACTTCCAAGGCAGTGTGCTTAGCACAAACAACTAGGTTCGGGGTAGGGGAACTCTTGACTTCATGCACTGTTTCTGGGCTCCCGGGGACATGTGGCTGGCTATTGCTGGAAACAGAATACTGGGCTAGACAGATCAAGGTTCTGATCCAGCAGGTCAATTTTTTATGTTGGAGTAGAGGAGATCAGGAGTACAGGAGATCAGATGGGAAGGGCATATATTCAGCAGGGGGTTCTGAAACATGCCCACAGGGGTGGGCAGAAAGTAGATTTTCAGATAGTTTGACTTCAACTCCCAGCATTCCTAACCATTGGCCATGCTGGCAAGGGCTTCTGGGAGTTGAAGTACAAAACATCTGGAGATCTACCTTCTGCCTGCTCTTGATCCAGGGTAGGGCCGGACAGAAAGTAGGTTGGGATTTGCGTGTAGACTTCAGGATGGTTTGCAGTACACCCACAAGTATTTCCAGCTCCCAATAGTTTAACAACGAAGACAGCAAAAATGTCCCCCTCCTCTTAAACTAGGCTGCTGAAATCAAGAAAGCTGGACGGAAAATAGAAGCAGATCCGTGTGTGCAAGCTCATATTCCACTACTGAAAACAAACTTGTGAGTGTGCTCAGAGAACCTACATCTGCTGCTTTGAGCTACTATTTTGTGTCTTGCTCTGGATTGTGGGCATTAAGGGTTCTGGCAGAATCCAAATAGATCCCACAAGCCTAAAGTTTACTAACCTCGACCTACGGCGGCACATGACCTGTTCACACAGGTCTACGGGACTTCACTATTGTCCTGTGCTTGGGAAAAGCAGCTGCCGTATAAGTCAGTAACTTTGCCGAAAGAGCTCCCAGCTTGCAGGTCTGCAAAGAGGCACATTACCCGCCTCACACACATGCAAGCAGCTGGAAACCGTGGAAAACATGCTAGGTTGAGGCCTACGCAGCGCTGGCCCTGCCAGCCTGTCTTGATCAAGGGACCATTGTTTGAGACGCTCAGCGTGTAACCGGAGACAGAGCACCCAGCCTGCGCAACGGAAAACCTTTTCCCCGGCCGGCTCAGGCTTTGAGTGCGCCGCTTTGTTCACCAAAGAGACAGCCCTCTGTGTGGCGGAGAGCACATCCCTCAGGGGAGCCGATAATGCATCGGAAACGGTTGGAATCAAGCGGCGCTGGGGCAAGGGCGCTGCACAACGATCTCCAGGCCTTGCTGGTGTGGGGAGGGAGAGAAACCCAGCCAACGGCCGCAAATGTCACCTGTCTCCCCCATTTCTACTAATTGTCACTGGACAGACAGAGTGGAGAAGTCAGAAGACAGAGGTCAAAATGCCTCTGGCTTCTCTGCACACCCACTAAACTAGCGTTCCCCAACCTGGTGACCTCCAGATGACCAACTGCCAGAAATATTTTATGTGTATATATATATATATATATATTGATATATAATCACTAGGATCTCAGGGCAGCGTACAAATAAAATCATACAAACAATGCAAAAAAATAAATATACACCGCTGAAAACAAATTAAACCATTAATCAAGCTGAAATATATCAATCTTTTATTACGAGCGTCAACAAAACAAACACAAGTGTAACGACATACTTAAAGGCCTCAGTTCCAAATATTACAATGTTCTAAAGAAAAGAAAAAGAAAAAAAGGCACATAAACTTCAGTAAAGACCGACCAACCATCTAAATCTATGTCCGTTCGTGAATGGCACTTCTATGCCACACTTTCAAATGTTGGTGTTGAAAAACGGGACATTTGTACACTTCTCTTTCAAAACCAAGAATTAAGAAATGCAACCCAAAACAATTAAGCTGGTTAGGAAGCTCAATGTTTACACACGCATAGGCTAGGAATGGGGGGGGGATGTACCCCCCCAATGTCTAAGATACTTCCAACCCACCAGAAAGCTGGAATTTGGCACCTGGGTCAAGAAATACAGGTGGTAAGAGAAGGGGACGTTTTACACCTAGCTGTCAAAATGCAGGAAAATGACATTTACCTCATAGAAGAGGCTGGCATTCCGCCACAGAGCAAGACAAGCAGCCCTTGGGGTAAAATGCTGGTGGCCCATACTCCACAGCTTATTGTGGCTTGGATTTGGGGGAGGCACAGCCAGCCCTCCATCTTCAGAGTATACTGCAGAATGTGCATTTGCCATGGCCAGATTAAATCAGTAGTGCATAAGGCACGCAACTACTAATGTAGATACAATAGATAATGAAGCTAGGGTATGCAATTCTTGATACCATTTAAACAATTCTTACATTTTAATTGTTATTATACATAAAGTTAAACGAATCATACAAAGTTTTAACAGTTGCTTTCTTCAGTATGATCAACAGTTGATGTAAAGTTAAACCAATTCATACAAAGTTAAATGATTCATACAAAGTTAAACAGGCATCCAGTATGTTTTCCTGTTTCGCAAAAGGCTTCATCAGCAAGTATCGTTCAACAACGTCGTCTAACAGACTGCTGCCGTGGATAATAAGGGGAATACATTCCTCCACTCCGTATTGAGAGTCACTTGAAGTCCCGGTCAAACTAATAACACCCCAGGTGAAGTGAATTCATCATTTTAACTTTACACAGATTGTTTAACTTTGTATGAATTGGTTTAACCTTACATGAATTGTAAAGAAAGCAACTGAAGAAAGCAACTGTTAAACTCTGTATGATTCATTTAACTTTATGTATAATAACAATTAAAACGTAAGAATTGTTTAAATGGTATCAAGAATTGCATACCCTAGCTTCGTTATCTATTGTGTCTACATTAGTAGCTGTGTGCCTTATGCACTACTTATTTAATCTGGACTTTGTCAACTACTCCCTTCCAAACCAGACATCCTATCTCGGCACCTCTGTCTCAGCAGTAGCTGCTATTACCTGTCCTGAACGAGCCTCCTCTGCAAACTTCCTGTACGTTTGGAGGCCCCGCGGCTTCCAAATCCAGCATCTGCAAGTCGCCCAAGCACCCAAAGACTAGAGGTCAGGCATCTGGGACCGATTAGGCCCTGGAGCTGAGCAGAAGCTGCCACAAATGAGCTGCCTGATCAAAGTGCCCAAAAAGTCTGGCTTCAATCAGCCCCTTTTCCCTCACCAGGAAATTTGGGGGGGGGGGGGGAGGGAGGGGAGAGGCAGCCAAAGAAAAGAAGCTTCTCCAGCTCTCTGGGAACTGACATCCAGGAGCCACTGGAAGGTTCTGGAAGCCCAAGGGTGCCTCTACAAGAGCGATTTAAAGCTCTTTCAAAGCACGTTACCGATTTTACCTCCACATGAACGCAGCGCAAATCGGGGGTTGAGGCGCTTTTTCTGTCCGATTATGCGCATTATTGAATGCGTGTTAAATAGCGAGTCTTAATTTACCGCGGGAGTTAAAGCGCCTTATGACCATGTAAACAAGCAATTCTCCACATTAAACACCTTTAAAGCGCGTTTCATACAACCGGTAATGCGCTTCACCGCCTGTCGTTTATAGGGATTAGGCGTAAAAGCGATTGCGATCAGATGCGCATAATCGGACAACCGGGCGTCAAACCGAATTCTTGTAGAGAGGACCCAAGTCACAAATCTTCTTGGGAAACGATGCTTCAAGGAAAGGGAGCTCAAGAGAGCAGAGTTCACCCACCCGATATGGAGACGCCCAGTCCTATGATTTGTCATTTCTACATCTAAAGCCAATTCCAATTCTTATCTCCCCCTCCGCCCCCGCCTCCCCACAAGAATTGCCCCTTGGGGCAAGTTAAATATGCAGGGTGACCACTGACGCCTGGCCAAAGCAGAGGACATGGAGCACTAAAAAAGAGGAGACATGGGCTGGCATAAAATTTGCACGTGCTCATTTTTAGAGATGGGTGCAAATTTAGAAAGAACTGCTGTAATTTAAAAAGAGATATACAATACATCTCAACCTAGAGGGGAAGACCGTGACACCATGTGGATGGGCACCTCCTGAGGCCCCTGCTGCACTCCCTTTTTCGGGTTATCTTTAAAGCAGACTTAAAACGGCAAAATCCTTTGAACAGAGGATTGTCCTCTGTAAAAGGAGGCACATAGCCACCCTATGGCTGAGGATCTTTAAAGGCCACTCCTGCCATAATGCCTGACTCAAGAGGAGGCTGGTGGCCCCGACGTCAGTGGAGTGATGAATCTGCTCTGGGTTTCAGTCAGAAATCTAAAAAAAAACTCGCCAAGGTGCTCCTTGGATAACTCCTGTAGAGTTCTGACTGGTTCTGACTGGATTCACCGCCCCACTGATTTTGGAGGCACCAGCCTCCACTGGACCACGGGCCTCCCGTTTTCTCAACGTGCTACAGCAGCATTCCGTGACCAAATGTGCAACACGCAGGCACTGGTCCAACAAGGAGCTTTGACGGTGCCACTCTGACTGGCCCACTGCCCTCAAGAGCCTCGGAGCAAGGCCGTATCTGGCTTTTCATCTACCCTCTTTAAAAGCCTGCTTAATTATGCTGTCCTGAAGACAACAACACAACATAATTTGACATTATTTTGAGAACCGTCCAATCTTTTATGTGATCTCCAACGCCCATTTTGCACCCTGACTCTAACTGTGCCCAGGGCAGTTGTTTCTCCCGCCCTGCCCTTGTGACGTGTCTGGGTAGGCGGCATCAAGCGAATCCCAGGTACAGATCGGCGGGGACAAAGCCTGCTCCAAGAACAGAGAATTCGTGGCCCCAAAAAGGACGCTGGCAGCCGTGCTACACAAGTCCTGAGACCAGGGACTGTGTTACAGCTTCAGTCAGGCCATCTCAGAACATCATAATAAAAAGAAAGGGAGAGAGAGAGAGAGTTCATAAACAGTTGTTCTGCTGGTCTTGTGACCGTAAAAAATATTGATTGATTAAACAGTTGTAGAACATACTTGCCTTAGGAGTACATAACTACACGCCTTCACACATCTAGATAATTGGCAAGACAATTAGCAAGACACCCAGCAAAAGAGTCTTTTAAAAAAAAAAAAAATCTAAGATGGGAAATATTACATTTCCCTCAAACTATTGGGGAGGGACATTAGCATCTTATGTACGGGGCATAAGCACCCTGTGTTGCTTCTTGCCTCCTTGACCTTACTACGCAGGTGCTCTTGGGTACCTTCTGGCCACCCACAGACTAAGAACTAAGCTGTAAAACACACCGGATTTATTCAGCCCAAGGGCCAAAAGAGGCAGGTCTCGAGTTTGCTTGCCTGGGCCTCGCTCCAGCTATCGCTCAGCTCAGATTCAATTACAGCAAAACTTCCCCCACGCACACACACAAAATTGACAAGATGTACAAGGGCTGCCAAAATATATGCGGACAAGATCCTCCGCATGTCTCGCCAGGGAACGGGGTTATCATCAAGGCCAGGCAGAACACAGCCCAAATACCTGATTGCGCAAATGGCTCAAAGAACAATTTGATAGCATTTATAATAAATACTTACTATAACACGGGAATCCATATTTATAACATAGGTTATTTAGAGGCAAGTGCCTTCCGTCGCTAATGTGAATGGACTCTGCCTGGGTGTTACAGGAGATCCGCATACACTGCCTTGCTGTAATCCTTACAACGGTCTAGCAAGGTCTGTCAGCCTTCATATCCTCATAAGGCAGATGGGGCGCTGAGACCAAGAGAAATGGGCAGGCCTAAAACTACCTAGGCCGGTCCTTGCATTAGCTAAGTAGAATGGCATTTGCTTGCATGTGGTTCCTTCCCACACTGCTCCGGTGATGCTGCAGAGCACTCTGCACATGCTCAAGAGGAAAATCTTCTTCCATGGAAGAAATTATGTATTAATCCTTTTCTAATCAGTGCCTAAGAGCCACGCTAACTAATCAGAACCTCCAGGCAGAGAGATAGTATACCTCACAATAGAAGAGGCTATGAACAGCCACAGAGGAAAGCAGCTGTTTTCATGTCCTGCTGCTTGAAAGTGCCCTGGGAGGCATAGGCTAGAGATCACTGGAAACAGAATACTGGGCCGGATGGATCTTTGGCCTGATCCAGCAAGTCAGTTCTGATGTTGGTCATCATGTGGGAGGGGCACGTTGCAAAGGATTCTGGGGGATGGTCTCAGTTCACATGGAGTGCTGGTCACAGACCCACTCACCTGAACCCCTGTGAACTGAATACGTGCTAACACACATCCAAGGCTCCTCTACAGCACGGGTAGGCTGAAGGCAGATGGGAACCTACTGGCAAACCTCTGAGTCTTTGCAGCAGATTGGCAATATTTAACACTAGCAACGACAAAATGACTCTCTCCTGCCCTAAAATTATACCGCCGAGATGAAAGAAACCTAAGGGAGGCTAACCGAGAGTGGATTTTGATGTGCAAGGACGGTGGACGCCGTTCAGTTTGGTACTCAAAACAAACTTCCTGGACGTGGGATTCTTTAATCCGAAGTGTGTGTCCTTTGCATGAGGTTCTGTTTGCTGGATCTTGAGGTTCCAATCAAAACAAGAAAGAAAAACAGATCCCACCAACCTGACGTCTGCCTGCAACTGCTCTACGGCTTTGACACTGAAGAGCAGAAGGCGCCTTTCATGGTACATTGTGCCTACCGTTCCCGAGGAGACCCAGAATAGAAGACTGCTGGCCAAAAAGTGCATCTCCCACTTACCCCCCCTGCTCATAGGCATGCATATGGGGTGTGCTGGGCATGTCCAAGCAAACCCTAATGTCTCCAGAGCCTCCGGAAAATGCGTATTTTCCCCCGCCATGCTAACGGCAGCTGCCATTAGCATGGCAGGGGAAAATATGCACTTTCCGCAGGCCCTGGAAAGTGCACTTTCCCTTCCTCCACTCCAATCGGGGCCTTCCCTGGGTGCACGCTCTAATGAAAAGTGCTGCGCACACCTCGGCCCCTGCTAGGAGAAGCATTTTCAATCCTGTCCTGTGAAGCTCTCCCGGAGAGGGTGTTGCAAAGGATCTGGCCCGACTACCACTGGCCCGTAAGGAAAACCACCACCACCCATGGAGCCCCCACCGGCGAGCCGCATGGCCCGGAACTCCGCAAAGCCGTCCTGCCAACTCGGGCATTTCAAACTCCCAGCAAAAGGTCTCGGCAGCGGAGCTGGCGGGATTGGACTCATCCAGCCAACCACCCGAGCCAGGCAATTACAGAGCCCGGCCCTATAATCAGCAGCTTTGCCATGAATCAGCAGAATGTGCTGACATGCATCACTGGAAGGGAAGGGATTAAAAGCTACGTGCACCGTTCAGAGCTGGGCTGGGTGCCTGGCTCCACCTTCCCAGTGCCCAAAAACAAGCGGAAGAGACCTCATTGGCTGTGCATGAGACTGGCAACAGGAGATCTTGCCCACTCTAGCCCCATCGACTTCTATTACACTTTGCTCTAACCTCCCTCCAGGTTTGGGGGTGACTCCCGCCCTCTGAACTAGAGGGAGGGAATTCAGGGCTGCTACACACCCATAGCGTTCCTGCCCTGGAAGAATCCTGTGCAACTCAAAGGTCTGCTACCCTGCCAGTATAGGGGACTCTGTAAAAAGGGGCCATCCAGGACAAAAGAACAAGCTCAGCAGCGCAATCGTCCATATGTAAAGTGCTTTGCCAAATAAAACACGCAAAACCAGGAAGAAACTAGGCGCAATCCCCAATTATTTGCCATGCGTGATACATGCATCCGCGAAATCTTCTGAATCGCATCCACACTTTATGCTTTCGGTCTTAAAAGGTCTTAGGAGCGTACCTACGAAATATAAGATGCAAAGCAGCCCTACGGGTGGTCACATTGGAGCAAGCAGCAACTTGTTCTACACAGAGCATTCAGGTGTGGCAGAGGCACCGATGCTCAGTGACTGTATATGAAAAGTTGAAAATCCTGCAGCCAGGGAAGCCAAATTCTGCAACTATTGCACAAGTATGACCTCGTTATCGGACTGTGGAAACTTACCACATTCCGCACAAGTGTTCACCATTTCTTCAAACGCCACCACCCACGGCTGGTTAGCTAGGCTGTCCCAATTCCTCAAAGCAAAACAGCAGAGGGGCAGAGACGTGTGAATTGAGGGGTATTCAGAGTCACAGGGAAGAGCCAGGTGCGATGTTCACATAGAACCATGAGAGCTAGACACCTGTTCTTTAATTTAAACAAAATCTGGAATTCTCCAGAATATGCCAGATCCTACATGAAGACAAATGCAACAAACAGTTCATGGCGTGGCTGAAGTTGCACAGAAAGCTAGGTAAAAAGCCACAGGCTACAGGTTACATCTGGCCCTAAAATAGACCAGGTTGGACACAGGGGGATGAAGTCTACTGCCAAGCCTTGCTACAAGCTCATCCCCTCATCCCTATGGAATAGCATGACATAAGGGGATGTAGCGTTACAATCAGGAAAAGGGTCGCCTTAGGGGAGCCTGTCAGAGGAAAACAGAGGATGAGATCATGATCAGGTGTTTGCGACAACTCTGGCAACCGTCTCAGGAGAGCCAGGCAGCCCAGGCGTGACCCACACGCTCAGAAGCCCACAGCTGCTGAGGCCAGAGCCAATCCCAGAGCAGAGCAAAAGGGAGATGCCCATGTGCCCCCGGGTTCCGCTGGTTCACCTTGTAGAAGAGGGGGTTCTTGAGTTATTTCATCCAGTAAAAGAAAAACTGTAGAAAAACCCAGTTTGGCGGAACTGATTGGTTTATTCAAAACTAGGCTGACCATACAAAAAGGAGGACAGGCCTCCTGTACCTTTAACAGTTTGCATAGAAAAAGGGATCTCAGCAGGTGTCATTTGTAGGCAGGCAGCACCTGGTGGAATTCCCTCTACATCACAACAGTTAAAGCTGCAGGAGCCTTGCTGTCTTTTGTATCTGGTCACAAGGGCAGGGTTCCTGCAGCTTTAACTATTATGAAGAACAGGAGATTTCACCAGATGCTACATGCACACAAATGACACCTGCTGAAATTCCCTTTTCAACACAACTGTTAAAGATACAGGAGCTTTGTCCTCCTTTCCATAGGGCCACCCTATTCAAAACCCTTGCGCATGGCAAAACACTCTGCCACAACTGCAAAACGTAACGGGGGAGAAAAGCTAGCGAGCGTGATAGTAGCCAGGACCAAGAGCGTCCCTCAAGATGTGTTGGACTACGACTCCCATCATTCACAGCCAGAGGCCTTCATCTTTTCAAACCATCAACCATTAGTTCCATAAACTCACTCACGACATTTCTAGGAGCCTATCAGATAGAAGCTAGATCCTTTTGTTCATGATAGAGGCTGTGGCCTCGTAAAAAAAACAAAAAAAACGAACAGGGCATTCATGGGAGCCTCTGTGCTAAAAATTTTGGGGACAGAGTAGCCTGCAGCATATCCAGATTCCATAGTATGCTTCTTCAATAACTAATAAGATCTAAGTCGTGTGTTTGACTGTTCAGGGCAATTCATATACATTAGCTCACTAAAAGAACCCTGGAAAATAGACCAGTGTTATTACACTCATATCGCAGAGTGGGAACCAAGGATCAAACTGGTAAACCAACTGGTATTTGAAACTCTTAGGTTCAAACTACATGTTATTTTTCAAACACGGAGCACTACCCATGCTTTAAGGTGGATTTCTGCACGTAGCAGGGGGCTGGACTTGATGGCCTTATAGGCCCCTTCCAGCTCAACTATTCTACGATTCTATGATCCAGTTCGTCACTAGCTCGAATGTAAATTATGTTGTGTTTGTCTAAGTGATCTCTAGTGCAATGTCAATAGTGTTTGCTGGTGCAAATACATTGCACCAGCAAACACTATTGTGCTAGAGGTCTCTTACCCTAGTGCAATGTAATTTACTTTAGAGCTACTACTGAATTGGATGCTTCCCATAGCTAGCAGCAAAGTGTTTATTTCTTTTCTTTTGTTTTCCACTGTGTGTGTGCGTGTAGCGGGTTTGGGGGGGATTGGGTCTGATTTTTATTGGAAGCACACACGCCTGTACAAGTAAGGGAAGATATTAATTCTTCCCTCCCCGGCTGTCATTTTACTAAAAATTGCTTCCCCAATGCAGCTACGGTGGTCCTGCACAGAGGGACGGGGGAGTCTAAACAAAAATGAGACCCAGATTGTAAAAATAATAATAATAATTAAGATGTAAATGCTAATTCTGTGATCACAGCAATGTGTAGTTAGCCACCACAAGCAGTGAGTAGAAGTGTTCAGGTGTACAGAGGCACCTGGAGGCGAAAGGCATCTGGTTAACTGCAAGACAGAGATTTCTCGTCTGAGCAAGTAACATCATATTGCAGGGCCAGGGACTATGCATATGGGTATTCCTCAGAGCAGAGAGAGAATCCTATTCAGCCCCCAGTTGCGGAGATCAATTAACCACTTGCGCAAGATCTCAGGGCTGGTTCACAAATGCACATTCACCCCCCCCCCCCCCGTTACCACGTGTGAACATGCGCCATCACAAGCAGGAATATGGAGGCACACTGAAAAAAACTGCCAGTCCCCAAGCATGCAGAAATTGAGCGCAGAAAATCTAATATATATACATATATATTTATATGAGAAAGTGGCTTCATCCTTCCCCAAACAGGATGGGGGAGGGGGGAATGTTTTGTATACATCCAAGGTAGCCAATTTGCCTTCTACCTCGCAAAGACCATCAAAGCCTTAAGAGAAAATAAGTTCCAGCCAGACACTCCTACAACATCAGATTAACGTACACGGTGCATTCTGCTTCATCAGTAGGCCAGGCCATTCCGCTAAATATGATCGAGGGTGCAATCCTGTGCCTATTTAGACACCCATGCTGGCTGGGGAATTCTGGGAGTTGTAGGATTGCACCCTTGGTCTACAACGGTTGCACATTCTCCAAGTATCTCATCAAGGGCCACTAATCTGTCATAAAGGAAGTTCCCCACACCCATCTTCCAAATTTAGTTCAGATTTGTTGCATCCAATTATCCGCTATCAAAACATCCCATAGTTTATTAATCCCATCTGTCTCTTTCACTGGTCGGAGCAACTTCCATTGTTGTGCTAATAAGTATACTTGCAGCCAGCAACATATTTTGGATTAAATTTTTATAAGAGCAAACAGCCTTATTGCCATCAACATCGGTTTCTCTTTTAACAAAAAAGCTGTAATCTCCAGTTTTCTGCGAGTCCAAAATTGCTGTACAATACAACAAGACCACCAAATGTGCTTATAACCCCCACCAGCTTCACCTGCTTTCATCTTCCTTTATATTGAGCCTTCTAGATGTCAAAAACCCGAAAGCCATCGCTTTTAAACAAGGGAGGGAAAAAGCAAAGGTCGCTTGTACAATGTTTTTGTGATTTTTCGTTTGGCCTAGTAAAGGTATTACAGGGACAAGGATTTTGGAAACTTTAAAACAGCTTTCCTTAAGTTGAAGGCTGGCGAAGGTGGACATGAGCGTCAATATCACATCTAGACTGTGTTATTCCGAAACCGCATTCCATCTTTTAAAATGTATCTCGCTTCTTGAATCAGATTGAGAAATGCATTGTGTATTAGGCTGCCCTTGAAAGGATTTTGTACAATTTCCGCTGCCTTTCTTCCTGTTCTTACTGGGATGGGTGAAGCACAGGCGGCAGGCTGCAATGGCTCAGAGTGTAGGGGAAGGCCCTCTGTACATGCTCAGAGACACTATATTTACAATTACACATATCACTATACAGTATCAGAGGCAGCAAGCCCATGTACACCAGTTGCTGGGGAACATGGGCAGGAGGGTGCTGTTGCACAGTATCCTGCTTGTGGGTCTCCGGTCGACAGCTGGCTGGCCACTGTGTGTACAGGGTGCTGGACTAGATGGACCCTTGGCCTGATCCAGCAAGGCTCTTCTTATGTTCTTATACAAGTCTCTCTTTTTAGAGTAAAGAAACAGCTCAAGATGGGATAGGGACAGTGGTGCTAAATGGTTACGGCTAAAAGAAGACGGATTTGCTCCACTACATGGGTCGGACCCATAGTGACCTCCGGAGCACAGAGAATCTCACATTATCCGCGAGTTCCCCCTTCCGTGCTGACCTCGGGTACGGCGTCCCAAATAGCTCCCCTCCCTCCGTGGGTCTGTCCTCTCACGGCCAGGATCATGGGCTGCTCTTGGGCCTCATGCTCTCCCCTCAGCATCGCTCCCACTTGCTTGATTGGCACGCAGAGAGCTGGTGCGCAAGGAGACAGTGGCATAGTGGCACCTCCTGCTCCTCGTTGTCACCAGCGCTGATGTTGGGACCAGAGTGAGAGCAGGTGAGCATGCGGGTTAATGGCGAAGGGGAGCCACTCCAGGGGTCTCTTTGTCAGTGGGCGCCTGGCAAGTGCCCAGCCAGGCCTAATCCTTGATGTCAGCCCTGTTCTCCTTCACATGTTTTAAGAGAAACAAGAAGCGTCACTCACACACAGAGCTCTAACGTCCCTGTAGCATACAAGCCAGAATCCTTCTCAAATACAACTAACTAGACATGGCTTAAGAAAACTTTAAGACAGTTATTCGGGGAGGATTTTTTTTTTTTTATAATGGGTGGCCCAATGCAGTCGTGCACGAGCCAAGAGGCACACACTGAGAAGCCCCTGCAAAACTGCCGGGGAGGGAGCATCCAGATTGCGCCTTGCTGGGTGCGACCCAAGCATTTAAACCTCGGAGGTCAGCAACAAGGGAGAGGGCCTTCTCTGTGGTAGCCCCGCAATTGTGGAATGATCTCCCCAACGAGGCCCGCCTGGCGCCAACATTGTTATCTTTTCGGCGCCAGGTCAAGGCTTTCCTCTTTTCTCGGGCATTTAGCAATATCTGATGAGCCTGGGTTTGTTTTGTTTTTAGGCTTTAGGCTTTAAAGTTATTATAGTAGTTTTAAATGTGTGTGTATATTGTATGTTTTTGCTGTTTAAATTTTTGTACATTGTTTTTAATTGCTTTAATCTGATGTGAACCGCCCAGAGAGCTTCGGCTATGGGGCAGTATACAAATGTAATAAAATAAATAAATAAATTCTGGGGAGACGCTTGCCCGATCACAGGGTCAGCTCCTTGGGCTATCTTGTTTTGGCTCAACCCTGCTTCTTCTTTAAGGCTTCTCCAATTTGCAGCCCTCCAGATGTGCTGAACTAGTCGTATCCCAGCACATCTGGAGGGTGGAGGACTCAGGAAGGCTATGCTATTTATTATTTCAGTTCCTGCCGAGAATATCACTCCTTAACATCCTGCAATTGTGTTTGCCAGGACTGCAACCCTCTCGCATCACAGGAGAGTCATCACGCAATTAAGTAAGTCAACCCCTCACCCCCCGAAGAGTCTTTCCTGTGCTCTCATTTCTGGACGACGAGTCCTCAGAAGATCAAGAGCTTATTACAAGCCCACAAGTGCATCTCTAAGCAGCCCTATTATTTTCCAGCCGGCTTCCGTTACTCCAGCTCATGAGGTCATTCAATTTCACCCCCGGGGTAATTTCCCAGTCCTCATCTGTGCCGATGGCTCCCTTAACTTGGTATCGTCAGTGAATTTGGAAACACCACATTTTTCCACAAACGTGAACCAAAAATTGTCCAAAACAATGATCCAGCAGGGATAGGCTGCAGTTAAAGATTTAGCATTTGACAGATCCCTGGCAGAGTCAGAGACTCCATTCAGACGTATCAGCGCTGTCCAGCGGCAATGTGTGGGTTAATTAATTCATCAACCCACGAACAGCAGAGATGAGTGCTGCGCCCGAGCCACACACAAGCAGATTCCTGTTTTTGCTAACAACCACTGAATGCTGCATTTGAGGGTTGTTACTGTGATATCCGAACCTGGGAACTTGGGGTTGTTCATCTCCAAGTGAACTCAAGAACAAGCCATGGGTCCCCTGCAATTCGAGGGCTAACTGCCGCCGGACGCTGCCGTTAGGTCAACCGCCCCAGAGAGAAACTTCTGGAAGGATGATAAAAACCCAATCGACTTGCGCTTTCCCTCTCCTTGCGGCTTAGGATCTTGTTGTACAAGAGGAGGAAGAGTTCTTATCAGTCATTATTACTAATAACGTTTGCAGAGTACCACAAACAAAACACATAGGCCCCTGCCCCAAAGAGTTTACAATCTAAATTTTGCCAGCGGGGAGGGAAGCAAAGGGAGTGAAAGGGGGAGGCCAAAGGAGCAAGGAACGAGTTTGGGCAAATGAAGTTACGTTCCAGTCGAGAGCAAGGTTAACCCGCTCTTCCCCAAACTGGAGGTGTTGGATTGCATGTCCCATCAGCCCCAGCCAGCATGGCCACTGGGGATGTTGGGAGTTGTAGTCCAACCCATCTGGAGGACACCAGGTTGGGGAAGAAATGGATTTTGAGGAGGTATTCTAAGGAAAGTAGCTAAACTAGGTCAGATTGCATCATAATCACCCAGAGCAAGGCCTGATGCACAAACAATAAATTCACCTCAGAGGGAGCAAAAAGAACCACTTGCTTCCAGGCTCAGGGCAAGCACCGGCCGACGGAGTCCACAGGACGCTTCAGCCGCATCCGCCACTTCATGTTCCCCCCTGCTAGCCATGCATATACACATGTGCGCACTCATCACACACACACACACAGAAGACGCTGACCCTTCAAGCAGGATAGGACCAGGGGGCACAATCTGAACAAACATGACGTAAAACTAGAGAGCTGGGACCGACGGCCCAAAGGCCTGTGATGCTGCAAACTTGCTGAAGCTAAGAAGGACTGGGCCGGGTCAGCGCCTGATTTGGATACAGCCCAGGAAACCGGCCTGCAGCGCCTTGGGTTCTACTGAAGCCAGGATCGACATGATTCATTCGTTAATTGGTTCATTAATTCAAAGCCCTGCGGACCACGCTTGGGCGCTTGCTCGTTGGCGGGCCGCCTCCTCTCCAGCTGCTTTAGGGGAAACAGCTGTTTGGGAACCGCAACGGGGATCCGCAACGGCGCGCGGCGACCCCACTCGGCGCAAGTGGCATGTGGCAAATGCAGCCACCCAGGATGGCCCCATCTGCAGAGGTCCTTGCTGCCTCTTTGCCCCCCGTCCTCGCCCCTGGTGGGGGGAAGACCTACACCAGCCTTCCACCACAGCTGGTGCACTGCAGATGTGCTGGCTGCTGCGGCCAACACATCTGCAGTGCACCAGCTGCGGAAGGCTGGTGTAGGTCTTCCCCCCACCAGGGGCAAGGGAGGGGCTAGTCCAACACATCTGGAAGATACTAGGTTGGGGCAGGTTGACCTATATCAGCTCCTGGCCATGTGCCTGGGCCACCCACTGTCCAAAGTCACGTGGCCTCGCCCCGCCCCAAAGGCAGCCCAATACCATTGCGCCCACGTGTGAAGGGGGGGGGGTCACATGCGTGCGCTCTTGCTCCCGCCTGATCCTCTCCGGGCGGCCCCGGTTCTCAAATCGGACGGTTTCTCCAGCCTTGAGACATTGAACCCAGCGAGCCTCCAGCAGGGTTTTCCAGTTCCAGCCGCTCTTGCCCTCATCCCGGCCTCTCGACTCCTGGCTTTGCATTCAATTTGCAGCACTTGCTCGCCCCAACTCCCAGCTTAATGGACAACTCCTCGCGAGCCTCGGCAAACCCACATCCAAAGCTCTGCCAAACCACAGCGCCTGGGTTTGCGCTTTGTTTTCTCTCCTTGTCGACAGTCTGAACAAGGATCAAAGGGACGGGTGTCTTCCAGCAGCCCGGAGACCGAGGCAGGACAGCGAAGAGCCACCGGACTCTCAGCCTGGCCTCGCCCGGCCCAAATCCTTAGCGGCTCCGTCGCTAGTGGATGTCAACACTGTATCTTTAACCGTTGTATAGAAAGTAGAATTTCAGCAGGTGTCGTTTGTATGCCTGCAGCACCTGGTGAAATTCCCTCTCCATCACAACAATTAAAACTGCAGGAGCTACTAGAGTGACCAGATACAAAAGAGGGCAGGGATCCTGCGGCTTTAAATATTGGGATGAAGAGGGAATTTCACCAGGTGCTGCATGCAGGCAAATGACACCTGTTGAAATTCCCTCTTCTGTACAACTGTGAAAGATACAGGAGCCCTGTCCTCTTTTTCAGATGGTCACCCTAGACAACGGCAACAAGGAAATTCGGGGAAAAAGGCCCCTTCCACACCAGCCACTTCCGGGTTCGGCGCACCCAATCCCCATCAGAAATGCTACGCCCCCGGCTTCTCCCAGGCTGTCACAAGTCGCGGCGGCCATTTCCCCCCCTTCAAGATCCACGGAGAGCGCACAAGTGCTCCTCCGCAACAGTATTTTTTTTTTAAAAAAAAAGTATGTGCGCAATCAGGGGGCCCTCCCCCTCCTCCTCCTGGGGTTGGCGATTTCGCTTCCCCCCTCTCCTGATGGCCACGGAGCCACACGCTGCAACTCCGTGGCCATTGGTACTGCTACGCTTACTCCCGAGTAAGCGCGGCAGTACTGGTGTGGGTGGCCACATTCTTCCACGGTCCCGGGAACTTCCAGGGGGCCGTGGAAGATTTTGGATTTTTGTAGCTTCCGGTTTCCCGGGAAAATCCCGTGCCAGCCCCCGGTACTCCCTGTGCATCATGTGGCCACACGGGGAGCAGCCTGGGTCCATCCCAGGCAAACTGCCTGGTGTGGAAAGGTTGCGAGTCATGCTGGAAAGCCAGCAGCCAACGGAAAAGCCTCGCAGACCCGGTAGCCCAGGAGAGGCAGAAGAGCTGAGTAGGAAGGAACGTCCACACAGACAAGAATCAGAGGCACTCCTCGCTTCCTTCCTAAGAGTGAAGGGCAACTGCTCAGAGGCAGAGCACATCCTTTGCATGCAAGAGGTCCCAGGTTCAACCCCACAGCATCTTCAGGTTGATCTGGGAAAGGCCTGAAAACCTGGAGAGGCACGGCCTGCCAGTACGGGCAAGCCATCCCCAGCCGGGTGCCCTCCAGATGTGTTAAGATTGTATAAGAACATCAGGAGAGCCCTGCTGGATCAGACCAAGGCTCCGTCTAGTCCAGCATTCTGTTCACATGGTGGCCAACTAGCTGCTCGTGGGAAACCCACAAGCAGGACATGCGTGCAACAGCAGCCTCCTGCCCATGTTCCTCAGCAACTGGTGTGCTGATACTGGTGGTATCATGGCCATGCTAGCTGGGAATCGTGGGAGTTGCAGCCAAACACATGCAGGGGGCACCAGGTTGGGGAAGGCTTCTATGGGAAACACGTCTTTGTTTATCTACTGTACTTTGAAGCTACCCAACAACTGACGTGCTCTGGACAAGCGTACAATACATTAAAAACGGAGCCAGAGAGAACAAATCTCTGACTCCGTTAGGCAGCTCCCTATGTTGTATGCCCAGGAATGACTCAACGATCTGCCTGCTGTTTCTCCAGCTCTGCTCCCTCCCCAGCAGGCGTGGCCATTGCCTGGTTTTCCTGCATCCCAGTAACTCATGGATCCCAAAGGGAACCCTTCCTGGCTTCAGAGATCTACACACTGGTACAGCCAGGGGAACCTGGCGGATCCGATGTCAGTGGGCCGGTGAATCTACTCTGGGTTTCAATCTGACTGGTTCTGACTGAAACCTGGAGCGGATTCTCCGGCCCATTGGCATGGGAGCCTCCAGCCTCTATTGGGTACAGCGGTGCCAAGTTCTGTTTATAAAAAATCATTCCTCCAAACATGTGCAGAGTCGGGGTGTGGGGGTGTGGGAAGAGATTTGGAGTTTGTTTGTTTGTTTGTTTTGAACGACCTAAGGACAAAAAGCCACTGAGTACACACAGAGCGGTTCCTCTTTGTCGAAGGAACGTTTTCTTGCCTGCTTGGATGCTGTCCAGGTATACTGTAAAATCAGGTAGCCTTTGCCTCAACCTGCCCTATGGGTTCCCAGTGGCCCCACCCAATTTCATAGGATGAGGCCAGGAAGTCACTAAATGAGAATCTGATGGGGGTCACATCTACTCTGGGCTGACCAATCTACTTCTTTATGTGGTAGCAAAGTGTCCCAGCATACATACATGAGCCCCTTTCAGAAAATTTGTCACCACCATTATGAATATGCAACCTCCAATGGGGTGGCACTTAGTGTCTAAACCCGGCCTTCAGGGGTTATGCAAGGGTTAAACAACCCTCCCATAACCCTACTACTAACCAAAGGTTAGGGTGAGGGTTGTTTAACCTCCACATGACCCCTGATGGCTGGGTTCAGAGGATACGCCGCAAGCCCATTAGGGCTCGTGTATCCATAATGGCAGCCGGCAAGTGCTGTAGCTCCTCGTGGGGTTAAATAACTCACGAGGAGCCCGTGTTGTGCGAACCAGTCCACTGTGCCGCCTGCAGAACACACTGTGCCAGCAAATGCTGCCACACACCCCACGTACATCATTCTGGGGCGCGGGTGTGCCCCATGGCAGTTAGCACACACTGACAGCAAAAACTGGTGTGGCAAGGCATTTCTCCTGGCTTTGCGGTCCTCCGAATCTGACAACGAGCCAAGAGGGGAAAAGTCTAGTCTGACTGGGTGGAAACTCCGGGCACCTCCTCAACCCAGCCTGCTTCTCCACCTCCTCCCACCCACAATGTGCTACCAGGGTGGGGCTGGGGAAGGGCTCCCTTACGAAAAGGCTGGAGAGCCGCATTAACACCAAGCAACCAGCCAGGCGACTCGTCCTTTCATCCTCCCACAAAGAGAGGCCGCTACTGTTCCCATCTGAGATCCAGAGGAGCCATGGCACGGCCGGGATTCGAACCCACAGCAAGGAAGAGCCTTGGGGAGGGGCTGTGGCTCAGTGGTAGTGTCCCAGCTTTGAATGCAGACTATCCCAGGGTCGATCCCCGGCATCTCCAGGCAGGGCAAGAAAAGCTCCTGCCTCAAACACTGGGGAGCCGCTGCCAGTCAGTGTCGACATTACTGGGCTAGACAGACCAAGGGTCTGACTCAGTAAAAGGCACCTATCTATGTTCCTCAAAGACTAACCAATGTATTCTGGCAGGAGCTTTCGTGGGTTTGATCCACTTCAACAGTCGCGTAAAGGGATTCGAACACAGCCCCAAGTTTGACGTTGTCACCTAACACTCAGCTGGCAGAAGCGAGGCCGGAAGGAACACAGTCTGAAGTAGAAGGTCAATATCTCCGGGGTGAAAGGGCAGGTAGATTAAGGTCTTCCAGCAGCACTTAAGGACACGTGCCTGGTCAGGATAGCTCGTTGTCCCCGCTTGCCTTGGAATATTAGCTCACTCGAGCTGCGTGAGCCTCCCGGCTTTCATTGGCTCAGTTTGGACAACATGACAACCAACAGTGGTTTAAGCAGTCAACGGTTGGTTAAATTGTCAATGGTTGGTTAAATAGTCAACGGTTGGTTATTGTGTTGTCTGTCAGGGGGGAAAACCACCCGATGGTTGATTATTTCCTCAAAATAACCAACGGAGATAACCAACGCTCTGCAGAGTTGACTTTCTGCACAACCGTTGGTTAGCGTGTTGTCTGTTGGGCTCAGTGGACTATTTTACAGGGTCGAGTGGACTATCTCGGCTGGCTACAGAATCCCCCAGCAAGAGCGACCAAAGCAGCAGCTGCCACTCTAGTCCAGCAAGCAGAACTCGCAATGGCTGCTGAGATAGCACCAGGAGGACTGAAGGAGGAGGGCAGGCGGGGGCTGCGTCAGTGAAACGCTGGGTTGGCTACTAGTCCACTCAACTCCAGCCCCAACCACTCCACAGTTGTGTAGGAACATGTTGTGGCAGGAGCACCCCCCCCCCCTTACAATCAACCCTGGAGTTGACTATTAACCCACCATTGACTATTGTGTTGTCTGAATGCAGCCTTTGGCTCCAGACTCCCAATACAAGGAAGCAAACAGAGGCTGCTTGCTGGCAGGCTCGTGCAAAAGCTCCTTGCTGTTTTAAATTTGTATTTTAATCTGTATTAATTCCTGCTGCTGGTTTTATTCTGGTTGTGTTTTTAGATTGTATGTTATTTGTTGTTTTTGGATTGTGGCTTGTTTTATATTTTTAAAATGATTTTATGGTTTTAATTTTTGTGAACTGCCCAGAGAGCTTCGGCTATAGGGCGGTATAAAAATGCAATAAATAAATAAATAACAAATAAAACTCTCGCTTCCTTTGCTCTGCGCTCTGCCCTGTCTCTCCCCAAATCATACCCAGTTCATCTCACCTGTTCGCCCCCCACCCCTTTCCCCCGATGCGGCTCTGCTGCTGCCCATGTCCCGGTTTGCCCACGCCGCCGCCAAGTCAGTTAGTTACTGAAGGCAGAGCTGCTCAGAGGAGAACGATCCATTACCACCATCAGGCCAAACAGGGGCCACGCGGCATTGGCCTGGGTGCGAGAGATGCCAGCTCCGTCTCCCGTGAAATTTGGCTCAAGGCAGGAATGAGAGGGAGATTGAGCTACAAAGGCCACCGGGGGGGAGGAAATAAGTTTATTTATCCAAGGATGGTAGCTTAACATAACTAGTACAACCTTTTAATGAAAGCTGCACACTACACTTACTCTAGAGTAAGGGGTGGAGAGAAGCGCTAATTCTCCAAGGGTTTCAAACATGAAAAGCCTTAACTGGGCTCTTCAAAAACGTAAGATTCATGTTCAGAAATCATGAGAGCCGAAAAGCGAAAATATGTTTAAGAGGAAAGCACTTGACTCCTTTTGCATGGTAACTTTAGCATCTATTCGAGTCACATTTAAAAAGGTATCGCCGCCACAAGCACTAGAAACTTAGTTGTAAAAGGTTACTGTTTTTTTAAAAAATCTGTCTTTAAATAAAACAAAAACTGGATGTATTCATTGTTTATGCAATACCACCCATATTTAAAATAGCAGTAAACAGGAAAGGGAAAGCATAGGTTGTAGGTGATGTCAGGAAAGGGGTGTGGTGACCAGGATTGGATTTGGGAGCTGGGAGGCTCGATTAAGACCAGGGCTTGATTTTTATTTATGTATGCATTTATATCCCGCCTTTTCTCCACAGACATGATCCTTCTCCATTTTATCCTCACAACAACCCTGTGAGGTAGGCTAGGCTGTGAGTCAGTGACTAGCCCAAAGCCACCTGGCGAGCTTCATGGCCGAATGAATCCAAGACCCCCCCAGTCCACCACTCTAAGCACTACACCACACTGGCTGGATTTGGGAGGCTGGGGAGCCAGGCCAGACCCGTGGACTAGGAATTCTGCATCCTCTGCCTGTAAACTCACACTGCCTAAGTCAAACAAGCAAACAAGCAAACAAGCAGGCAGGCAGGACAGATGGATGAATAACCTGGGGACCAGTGCTAACATCAGCACAGCCGCGTGCTTCTCCATCGGACACATGGAGACACCCCTCCTGCTCTAATCCCAACAAGAGATCACCATAGTAGACGGCCATTCAACACACGCCATATTCTACCAAACATCTGCCACCCAGCATGCTGTGTTTCGCCTGCCAGGACAACTCCCAGCAATGGCTGAGTTCAACCTCTCCAGATGTGTTGCATTGCAACTCCCACCATCTCCAGTAGGACAGGCTGGCTATGATGGAAGTTGCGATCCAACTCATCTATCTGGTGGGTGCCAGAATAAGGAAGGCTAAAAGACAGCGCTTTGCTCACCGCTGCTAGGAGAAAACATATGCTTTTAATCGCCCCAGCTGTAACTTTCCTAAGACACCTCTCTTCTCATGCTTGGTTAGGTACCTTATTTGTTATTTATTTATTGCATTTATATCCTGCCTTTTTCCCTCCATGGAACCCAAGGCGGCGTACATAACCCTCCTCCTCTCCATTTTCTCCTCATAACAACAACCCTGTGAAGTAGGTTGGGCTGAGAGTCTGCGACTGGCCCAAAGCCACCCAGTGGGTTTCCATGGCCGAGTGGGGACTAGAACCCAGATCTCCCAACCCCCCAGTCCAACACTGTAGCCACTATACCACACTGGCTCTCAGACAGCATGCCGGGTGGCAGATGCGTGGAAGAATATGGCACCTCATCCTTATCTCAAAATGGAAGAGCGGAGTGGGAAAGCACATGTGATCGCAGAGGGTCCAGGCAAGAGTAAGTCAGAATCCTCAGAATTAGAAACTTAAACCCCTCTTTTAAATGAAATATGCCTGTTTCTCCTACACCTCTTTCCTTTCCTGTTTGGAAATGCAGACATCTTCTGGGCTATTGCTTTCACCCCTGGCGGCCTAGCTTTGCTGGGCGGAAGAAAGAACTCCACTCACCATTGTAGGGCACGGTTTTCCTGGGCACCAGATTCCACCAGTCGCTGAAGGAAGAGGCTTCAGCGTTCAGAACCACCGAAGCCAGGAAACACATGCCGAGGGCCGGCCCGGTGGCCATGCTGACCAGGATGCTAAAGCTTTCGCTCCCACTAGAGACGGGCCGGAGTGAGCGCTGGGCTGCTTTCGGAGGAGGTCCGGCTGCGATCGCGGCCCCTTCTTTCCTCCGCCGGGGGCCCTGCCAACAATGAAAGGAAGGTGGTTAGCTCGGCTACAGTTACGGCAGCATCAATTATGAACGAAGAGAGCTGGGATGACGCGCTGGGGAAAGGAAGCAAGAGGGAAGAGGGCCCAAAACGGAACAATAGAAGCATTGAGGGATTTTCCCAGGCAGGTAGCGGGGATCGGCTCCTGTTGGAAGGAGAGGACAAACGGCTCAAAGGCAAGGGCGGTGATTCAGCCGGTGAACAACAGGGGTTGGAAATGCAAAGGCACCCCCCCACCCACCCCAAGCACACAGATAAGACTATCTCTCTCTTATATGCACACACACGTCCAATTTCAAAATCCTGCTTCCTGTATATCTATATCAAGACAAAGGTTTCCTGGATATCTCGGGATGCTGACCCGGAAAGAAGAATCCTTTAAATATACTCACTCCATTAAAAAAAAAAAAAAAAAGGTTACTGCTAATATGCCCATTAAGGTTGCAACACTGATCATGTTTTCCTACCAGGCCTTAATGCGATTTGAGCTCGGCCAAGACTCAATCCTGGAAGCTGGTTTTAAGACGGGGGAGGGGGGGTTCAGGAAAAGCAAGTGATGAAACACTTATCGTAGCCTGGAGGCAGACAAGAGAGGGGGTGTTTTTCCGCCCCAGGAGTTGAAAGCGGTTTGCCCTGTGATGACTTATTCACACAATCAAGTCATAAATGTGTGAGGCGGCCTTGTAGGGTTCTCCCAACTGCCAACCATTAGGGTTTTCCCGGCTGCTGGCTCAGTCTTTCCACCCCATTCTAAAAGCTTCTTCGAAGGCTGAGTTACTGGCAGTGAGTACTTTAAGCTACAATATGCTGGCATTTTAGCTCCACCTCTTGTGCCTTTGGCCCCGGCCACAGCCAGAATGCAATTCCCCCCCCCCCCCGCTTCTCTGAAACTGAATTCGGTTTCAACACTCCTGGCACATACACACGCTTTCACTGACCCACCATCTCCTCTGCTCAAACAGATTTTGGAAACAATACAAAATCTGCAATATCTATTTAGCAGATGCAAAGGTGAGGGCGAATAAGCGCACCAACAAGCCACGTTCTTGCTTTCAGCTCTCTGGGAAAACACGCTATCATGTGCCTCTAAGCCAGAGAGAAGGAAACAAACGTCAAATGTTTTTGGAGTGTTTTAAAAATACTAGATTGAGATTTGACCGGTCAAGTGCCAGATTGAAAGAAAATTTTTACAAAATGATGTATAGATGGTATATATCTCCGTCAAAATTGGCGAAAATGTATAAAGGGACATCGGGAAGGTGCGGGAAGGAACTTTTTATCATTTATGGTGGACATGTAAAAAAGCGAAATCCTTTTGGGTACAAATGCATACGGTAATGCAAAATGTACTGAAGGTTAATACAACTACGTCCTGAGTACTTTTTGTTGGGGATAATAGACGAACAGTTGACTCAAAGTTATGGAACTTTATTCTTATACATGGTAATGGCAGCAAGATTAATATATGCCCAGAATTGGAAGACTGAGAAAGTACCAGCAGAGGAGGAATGGCTGTTGAAAGTTACAGAAATGGCGGAAATGGCAAAACTCACTTCGATAATAAAAGATAAAACAACAACCGGGTTTACTTAGGAATGGAAACCTCTGACAGATTTTTTAAAAGAGAGAGAAGGGAAGGACGTATTTGCATGCAGTTTCAGCAATTAAAATGGAAGAAAAACAATTGATAAAGACAGGGAAGTCCTGAAATTCACTCACTATTTAGTTTCATTTTTCATTAGTCTTATTTTGATAAAGCGTTAAGAAAACATAGATATTTTTGTATGTTGGAGACATTCGGAAGTCCATTTTAATGTTGTATATTGTATTGTTGTACTGTTTGTGTTTTGTCTTTGTTTGGAAAGTAATAAAAAGTTTTAAATCGAAAGATTTGTCCAGTCAATCAAGCCCGTTCCTGTTGATCAGACACATGTTCAGCCCTAGGAACTTCCCTTTCTGACCTCAGACATGGATTCTGGGAAGAACCCATGAGGAGTCATCCCAAGGCTATTGTAGCAGGCGAAATGCTGAAGCAGGGAACAACCAGCCTCTCTAGCTGTGGCAGCTCAAAATGCCAAAGAGGAAGTGGGAAATTAAAAAAACAAAATCTCTCCTGACCTATTTGCACAGGTAGCACCTGTACAAGAAAGGTTTCTCTTTCTTCTCAGACTCCCCCCCTTTCCCCGAACATGCTGTAAGACCTCTCTTTTTACTACAGGCCAAACCCTCCCGAGGAGAGATAGAGCATCATGCAACTTCCACCCACATCTATGTAGCCAATTCACAGCCAACCACAGAAGAACCGGATTCGTTGCTTAATTTGCATTGGCCTGGAATCCGTTTTGGAGTCTGGCATTCGTTATGGCGTTGGCTCTTGCGCTACTGCAGCTGAGGTTTCTGGACGGGAACTTGCACAGGGGGAAATGTGCAAGCTTCAGATACAAACTGAATATGGAGCCCTTTCTTGCCCAAATTTGGCTGTTGAAGCAAAGGAAAAACAATGCACCTATGCCTCCTGATGGCTGTAGGTTCTGCATTGCCCAGAGTTCTTCCGAGTCCCTTCCACACAGGATATTTTATTTCTGTACATGGTGTCTCATGAGCATGGGCAGAGCACCCTTCCCCCTTCACTCCTGAGTCACAATGTGCACCTGTGCTTGAGGGGCAGGGCTAGTCCACAGGCTTGAGTTCTGGTATGGTGTTCTGTGAACGTGGAGGTCGTCCTATCTACCTATCACGGGCCCACTAGCTGTTGACAGACCAGCAGCTCCCTATCTTCCAAACTGTATCCAGTTTAGATCCTTCTGGAAAGCAAAATCAGCAAGGACAAAGAGAATTCTCTGTCTCTCGCCCCCTCCGCAGAATTACAAACGCCGTCACACCAGCGATTTAGTGCACTCTTGCCATGCCTGGTGTGCAGATTTGCAGCACGGTACTCACATGACGCCGTGCCTGTCCTCCTGACACCCCTCTTCCCCAGCCTTTCCTAGAACGCTAAAGGTCTGGATTATTTTCCCTAAGCGCATTTCATATGCCCTAAGCCTCCGTGTAGTTGTAAAGGAACTGGGGGCTTGAATGGATTGCATCAGGTCCTGGCAGGGAAAAGCGATCTCTCCCAGCAGCCGGCTCCAAGCCTCAATATAAAACCCAAACCTTGCATCCCAGGCTCAAAAGCCTTTTTAAAAATCCTACAATGCCTGAATCTCTGCAGAGACAGGATCATACTCCCTCGATGCCCCCAAAGAGCCAGACTAAAGGGTCCTTCCGTTTTTGCCCGGCAGAAAGGCGGTCTGGTTGAAGGGCTCATCTGCCAGGACCTGACTGGAGGGAGACAGAGAAGGGGAGGGGTGGAGCAGAGCGGAAGAGCGAAGGAGCGAAAGAGCAGCTATTCAGGTGAAAGGGATCATAAGCTTGATGCGCTTCTGCCTCAGAGGTTAAAAAAAATATATGGAGGCAAACCGGGAAGGGGGGGGGATTAAGTGCGATGGAGGTCTACATCTCCCAAGCTAGGAAACTGCGAGAGTTTGAAAATGCTTAAGTGCACAGCGTAGCCAGATCCTAACAGTAACACCCCTGTGTACTCCAGCCAGTCCAAATGAAAAGCCAGGTGTCTTTTTCATTTTTACTCTCCACCATTATGAATGGAGACTAACCCTCCTGATCAAAAAAGAAACTGAGACGGAAAAGGAGCCAATAAGCCACAGCACTGTATGCTATTTCATTCCAGGGCCTTATAAATCCAAGAAGAAGGCTTCTGGAAAAGACGGCTAATTTCAGTTTCCGGCAGACCGCCAATCCCAGACCTACTGGCAACCCAAATTTTGCCGCCAATGCAGAAGCAAACTCCGCTAAATTTTAAACAGAGATGAACTAGATTTGAGCCTAGCTTTTCTTGAGGTGCCTTCAGAGGGTTTTACGACTGCAAATCCCTACGGGGAAGTTACTCTGCCTCCAAATAGGTAGACTGAGCACAGGCTCTAGGCCTGAGCCCCAGCACCTATTAAATCCTGCCTGCCAACAAGGGCAGCAATGAAAGACTAAAGGTGCAATCCTATGCAGGTTTAAACAGAAAAAAGACCCACGACTCCCAGCCACAGCTCCCAGCATACTGGCTGGGGCATGCTGGTTGCTGTGGGCCTTTTCCCTGCCTAAACCTGCATAGGATTGCGCCCGAAATGAGTTTCAGAGTTGCTTCACTGGGACATAATAGATCTATTGATGGCTATTAGAACAGGGAAAGCCATCGGCTTCACAAACCTCGCTTGTGAAGTTTTCTAGAGCTGCTTGGCCGGCTGCCGTCAGAAGCTGGAAATACTGGAACAGTTGAAACAGAACCAGTGATTTATAAGAGTTGCGACTTCCCCGCGCATGTGTATGCAAACCGTGCGCTGGAGAAGAACATTAGCGCTGACCCGCCTTGTCCCTGTAATGTGATCTATAGGTTGTCCCCGTCTCTCTCAAGGGCAGGCTTTCATGCCACGCTCCGTGGTCGGCTTCCGTCCAAGAAGACCCGAGTCAGGCGGCCGCTTGCCCTCTAGCTCATTTCTCAAGCCTGTTTGTCTTCTATCCTGATCTCCCGCCCGGGCCTGAGGTTAACGACGTTTGCAGCAAGACTCTGCGAAAGTGCATTGGTTACCAGAGAGTGTACCGCATAAGCCGAAGCTGCTCCCCACATCAGGGAACACAAAGGCAATTAAAATGCCACGCTTTTAATAGAGAAGCATTTTCATCTGCAGATTATCAAGGCGCCCGCCCTTCTTTGTCTCCTCAAGATTCCCAAAATCCCCAGCAGTCAGACCTGTATTATTATGCCCATTTTACAGATCAGAATCCAAGGCTTACTAACAGCAGTTTGCCTGTGGGGACAGCCAGATCCAGATTTCACGGCACTCTACCTTCTAGGGTTGATTTATAATTAAAAATAAGCACACTTGCATATAGAGCAAGTGGGGTATTTGAACCGAGAAGACCTGGGTTCAAGTCCCTGCTTAGTGACATGCCTACACAAGTCAATTAGCCTCGCGGTTGTAATTTGGGAATCATAGCGCCTCACCACACAGGGTTGTTGTTGTATGTAAAGAACTTGGCAGGCTAAATGCTCGCTCTATCAGTCATTCCCTGGATGGGTTTAGGGAATGTCCCTCAGGCCTTCTGAGCCTCAGACCCACCATCTGTAAAATGGGAACACCACGGACCTAATAATATTATTTAGCATTTCCACAACTCATTTCAAGTGTTCAGAATGGTTTCACACACGTTCACTCAATAATCCTCACAACAACCCTGTCAGGTAGCTCAGTACTATTGTCTACATATTGCCCTTGGCACACTTAGTACCTTTACGGCAGAAGTACTGAACGTATTTCTTTTAGCTAGTACTCTACGTTTCCTGTAGATATCAGTACCAATAGCCCACTATCCACAATGCGTTGCACATACGTGATCACTGTAACCCTTACAATAGCGTAAAAAACTTCCAGATGTATATCCATCATTTTTGCTGATGTCGGAATATGATATTGTGCCTGCTGACCTTTTTCGTATTATTTAAATGTTCTTGGTCCTTTTAACTTGATTTGATCTTTGATTTTTCCCGGTTTTTATTTGATTGGGGAAGGGTTGTTACGTATTGAAAAACTGCCTAATATATATACAGCCCGGTAAAGCTTATCACCACAAAATTACAAATGGGGGACTGAAGAAGCACAGAGAGAGAGAGAGAGAGAGAGAGAGAGAGAGAGAGAGGCTGAGGCAAAATTTTAAGCCCGCTCACGTTCTTGAAAAGAGCTATTTGGGGGTTATTGGGAGCCTGAGACTCTTTACATTTTAGAACAGGAAGATACGCATGCTTCACATAGAATCATAGAATCGTAGAGTTGGAAGGGGCCTCTAAGGCCATTGAGTCCAACCCCTTTGTCAATGCAGAAATCTACCTTAAAGCATCCCTGACAGGTGGCTGTCCAGCTGCCTCTAGAAGGCCTCCAATGTGGGAGAGCCCACAACCTCCCTAGGTCATTGGTTCCATTGTCATACTGCTCTAACAGTCAGGAAGTTTTTCCTGATGTCCAGCCGGAATCTGGCTTCCTGTAACTTGAGCCCATTATTCTGTGTCCTGCACTCTGGGGTGATCGAGAAGAGCTCCTGGCCCTCCTCTGTGTGACAACCTTTCAAGTCTTTGAAGAGTGCTACCATGAATCCCCTCAATCTTCTCTTCTCCAGGCTAAACATGCCCAGTTCTTTCAGCCTCTCCTCATAGAGCTTTGCTTCCAGACCCCTGATCATCCACGTTGTCCTCCTCTGAACACACTCCAGCTTGCCTGCATCCTTCTTGAAGGGTGGTGCCCAGAACTAACCAGTGCTGAATATCAGCTTCGTAAGGGAAATGTGTGTCATCGGGAACACGCCCCCCCCATAGCCAATAAGCCAAACCAACATCTCTTCCCATCTTCTGTTCTACACCCGTTTATCTATACAAACACCGCCAATGTACACATAACGCTGTTAGAGTTGCCAGCTCTTGAAATCACAAACATCGGTGCCTGGATAGTGCCTGGGGCAGGGGCCCGGAGCATGTCTAGAGTTGGAGGCAGGCAGGGGCAGGGACCCAGCATCTTTTGGCAGGTGCCCAGCGCGAAATGCACCACTTAACCCAAGGTGCACAGCTAAACAAACAAGAAGAAGAACTTCTCCTTTACTATTTTGGCAACTGGCCTGAAATCAAGAGAGAGACAGGCTGGGCCAGTTTTATTCTGGTCGTTTGGCACCCTTAAGCACTTTGCAGAGTAATATAAACAGAGGGCAATCCAAGGAGCAGACAATTCAAATGTAGGTTTCCATTTTTATACCTTATCTTCCATGAAGAGAGGCAAACCCCCCAAAATAGCGGGTCCTAACTGAAGATTTTCATTATAATTTTTAAACAGCAGTGAGCTCTTAGACCCAGGCCGGGAGCACAGCTGTTCAAACCAGAAATCGCTGCCAGAACTGAGCTGCGCTATCCAGCCAGCTCCCCACATATTTCTCGATCCAATGCTACATGGCAGATCCCAAAAGCAACCCCCACTCACCCATCCTCAACCTTTCCTTGTGGGTTTTCTGCACTTGTAACCACTTCCTGCCTCCAGAATGAGTCCAGCGCTGACTCAGCTCCGTGCAGGAACTGGAATGGGGGGGGTGAGGGTTAGGGGGAGAACGAGACGGATACGATACAATAATGCTTCCCAAAAAGCAGCCGTTCTTTTCCTTTTCCAGCTGTGAGTCGGAACAGCAACCACACCTTCCGCAGCCCCTGAGAATCAACCGTACCTCCCTAACCAAGAACACAGGATCACGTCTCCCTCGATTCTTGGCCAAATGCACACTCCCCGCAACGCCCCCTGAAAGGAGGCAGGGAGGAAAAGAGCGAGGACAAGGCATTAGATCTTAGATCAGAGCCAAATATGTGGAAACCGGCTGCTAGTGCTCAGTGGTGAGAGGAAGGCACTCTGTACATGCTCAAGGGCTATCACTTCACATCATCGGAGCTTTCAAGCCAGCACTTCTGGGTTCTGTTTTCAGCTCCAAGGCAGGCTGTAGCACAGCCAGATTAAAAGTCAACTAAGAACATAAGAGCTATATTGAATTAGGCCAAGGGTCCATCTAGTCCAGCACTCTGTTCACCCAATGGCCAACCAGGGGGCTGTCTCCACGACGCCAGGTTGGCGCTGCTTCCCTCCTCAACCTGTGCTTTCCCTCTCTCGAGGCGGCATCAGGTAATCCCAACGCCGGGGAGGGAGCGTGGGGTTTCTGGCCAGCCATCTGGGTCCCAGAGCCGCCCCTGCTCTCTTCCTGGTGGAAGGCGACCAACGGCCTCCTTCCACCAGGCTCCGCTCCTGGGTTGGCCCTGGATTGGCCCATGGAGCGACATGACACATGACATGTCGACGTTACTCCCTTTGAAAACGTCAAGGCAAATCACGGATCGTACCATCGCGGTGAAGGCTGCGAAGCTGCACTTGCATCGTCTAACCAACGGGGAGCGGATCCACAGCCACCATGGGGCTTTCCCCACATGTAGTCAGCCCCCAGGTGTCAACCATGGACCCACAAGCAGGACATGGTGCAACAGCACCCTCCCACCCATGTTCCCCAGCAACTGGTGTATCTAGGCTTACTGCCTCTAGGCTCTAACTAGCCAAAAATCTTGTCCGAACAGGGGTCAGCTGCCCCAGACCCCCAGTGCTAATCAGGGGACCTCGGTAGGCTCTGGTCCAAATCAGATCCATCTCACTCAGAAAGGGGCACCTCCATATCCCAATCCAGAGCCTGGTTTGAGGCCTGTCCAGGAAGGCAGCACTTTAAGGCCTACAAACATTCATCCAAGCTTCCCAGCCTAGCACTGAAAACTGCTACAAACGGCTGATCAAATCACACACCGCTGGGTCAACCTGGAGTTTTCAGTCCAATTTGGCAAGGGGTAGCAAGCGGCTGTGGGAGGGAGCGACATCCAGAAATACACAGGTATTAGGGGTTGGGAAAATCCCGCTTGCCAGCAACCAAAACAACAACAACTCAGGTGCCAGGTTTGGCTACAATCCTCTTTCAGGTCATTGCCAAGTTCTGCAAAGGTGGTAGCGGGTCCGTCAACACCACACCCATAGTATGTCCCCATCCTCAAATAAGCATCTCTAAGGAACAACCATTATCCCACCCACATAGCAGAAAAGCATGGGGAAAGATGCGCCAACTTCAAGAAAACAATGGCCTCTAAACTGATGTGTACTTCCTTTATCAGGCACTTCCCATTTGTATGTTTTTCTAAGACCACAACCGCATCAAGAACCACAGAGGTAGAGAACAAGGGCGTTTCCAGGAGTAATTGATCTGCTTCATTCATGGACTCTTATGGGGGGTGGGGGGGAGACCACGACAAGACATTGTCATCCGTTAAGGAAGAAAAGACAGAGTAGCTGCATAATGCCTTCCGGTTGTTAGCCCTACAATCCCTCCATCTGGAAGTATCCCTAACGCAGACCCTATGGAATTACGAGGGACGTTGCTTTCGCTTGTTTGAAAAACGTAAGGTGTTCCATTCTCATTCTTTCCGGGAGGTAGTCCTTCTAGGGCCTCCCCTACATGGGAGACTTCTCTCCTGAATATACCACCTTGCAGTACACTGGTACCATTTCCCTGTTGTTTTACCAGCTTTAGCCTGCCACCCAAACAGTAAAACTGCAAACATTCTTGGTAGCACCTTTAGGGCACAATCCTATGCATGCTTAGAGAGGGAAAAAGTCCTACAATTCCCAGCAGGCTGGCGAATGCTGAGAGTTGCAGGGGGGGGAGGGGTTCTGTCATCTGTCAATCCCATGCATGATTCTGTCAATCATGCAAAGGATTGCACCCTTAAAGACTTCCAAATTTATCATGGGGAACATTTCCATGGACTGGAGTCCAAACTGCAGTGTTCTTGGACAGCTCATGCTCATTTCATGGGGTTTTGCACAAAAGACATTCCCGTGGGATTGTGCCTCCATGTTAATCGTCGAGTAGAACAGACGCCTTCTGGGTTTTCCACCTCAGGCACCAAAATACCTGCAGTAGGTCACAGGGTCACTCCAAGTCAACAACCCTGCTATCACATGATCATCCATTCCAGGAAGGAAAGAAAGCAAGTCAACAGGGCCCATGATCTTCTTGGGAGGGTTAGAAATTCCCATTCCAACTCACTTCAGCATCTGAGTTACCCTTTGAACATGAAAAAAAAACCAGAGGTTGTGGCACATGCAGAATACTACTCGTTACCATCAGCGTTATGTATTTTACACATAGGATCTTAGCGCAATGCATCCACGTATTTCTCCTCACCTGAGAATAGAAGAATACTGCCTCCGATCCTGGAGTTAATCATGACCAGTGGCCATCGGTAGCCTTATCCTCCATGAAATTTTAAAGCTGTCCCTTTTTAAAGCTGTCCAATTTGTTGGCTGTCACTACATATTGTGGTAACAAATTCCATAGTTTAACTATGCGCTGCGTGAAGTTGTTGTTTTTCCTACATATTGCAGAGGGTTGGACTAGATGATTCTTGTGGTCCCTTCCGACTCAACAATTCTGTGATTCTAAGTATGTCCCTTTCTCTGCCCTGAATCTCTTCACCATTCAGCTTCAAGGGATGACCCTATTAGGGCCCACTATTCTGAGAAAGGGAACAGAGGTTCACACACCCAGCTGTCAGAGGAGTTTTTCCCTTATCCACTTTCTCCTCACCCTGCATAATGTCACGTACCTCTATCATGACCTTCCCTTATCTGCCTTTTTCCTAAGCTAAAAAGCCCCAAATGTTGTAGGGTTTCCTCCTCAGAGGGGAGTTGCTCCAGCCAATGGATGGTTTGGGTTGCTCCCGTCCAACTCCACAATATGCTTTTTTAGACGTGGTGGCCAGAACTCGGTGTATTATACAGAGTGACTGGATTTGGATGACACAATAACAGACGATGGGTTAAGCCACAATGGCTTAATTAACCCATCATGGGTTATTGTGTTGTAGCTTATTGTGAGCAAGGTTTTTTTTTTAACCCATGATGGCTTATTTTGGCCAGCTAGCGAACTGTGTGGGGAGAGCACTCAAAACTGCTGGCGCTCTGCTCCTTGCTGTCTGTCAGTGTCAGGGCACAGGGTTTTGATGATTTATTAGGTGCCTCCGGGGTAGAGGAGGCTGTGTATGAAGTTTTGTCCTGATCCTGCAACCCCCGCAAGCCACTTCCTCCTTTTTGGTGCATGATTATACTGACAACTTTATTGTTGATGTCTCTCTGCTGGAGGGATGCTCTGGTTTGGATTATGCTCCTTAATTGATACGGGGTTGATTTCTGAATGGTCCTCCTGGAATAACCCAGAGACGGTTGATCTGGATGAAATTCTGCTGGTTCAGACATGCGCGTTCCATCACTCAAGGAGTGCAACAGAAATGCCACATGTCAAGGGAGCGCCACAGCTCCGAACACCACAGACAGAAGTTCACACACCCAGCTGCCAGTGAAGCGCAATCAACTGTGGTGCATGCAATGTGCGAACAAGCCACCTAACACATACATCGGCGTTCACAAGAGCACAGCTAAGATGCGAGGCCAGGGTGAGTTCGGAGGCTTTCAGGAAGCACGAGAGGAGAGATTTTTTTAGGATTTAACATGAGCCAGGACAGTGGGAGTTCCAGCTGCAATTGTTTTCCATCCAGGGAAACAGGAAGCTCACTCCCTCGCTAAGTTCCCAGAGGAGGTAGAGTTTGTGGCAAAAAGACGAATATCAATGGATTTCCGGAAAGGGGGAAAAGTCGCCAGACCAGTGGGAACTGCCGGGTGTTTCACCAGGAAGCCCCGCCCCGCCACTAAGCAGAGCTGAAATCCTGCCAGATGTGAGCCTGATCTCAGATCATCCCCTTCATCATTGGCAGGAGAAGCCACACTTAAAAGAGGATTGCTTGAGTCCCGTCCAGTGAGGGTCCAAGCGAAAATCTTGCCAGAATCGGAAACCTTTTATGCTGCGTTTTGTGGTTTTAATCTTCGAGAACCACCTAGAGAGCTCCGGCTATTGTAACAAATAAATAAACAAACCTGCATTCAGAGACAAGGCAGGGGAACCTGTGAGATCATTTTAAAAAGCGCCCTGAAAATGGCCAGAATGCATTACTGCCAAATCCAGGATCAAGCAGCGGTGCCCGAAGAGTGTTGAATTTGTTCCCACCAGACGAGCGAATTCCATCTTGGTGAAGCTCTCGGGGTGGGGCATTCTAGTGGTGGGTGGAGCCAATGGCAAAAGGGGAGGGGTCAAAATACCAGCATGCATTCCCATAGAGGGTTTGGCCAAAGGCAAAAGGGGGAAGGTCCAAAATGCCAGCATGCATTCCAGTGGTGGGAGTGGCCAATGGCAAAAGGGGAGGGGCCAAAATACCATCATAGATTTGCTAACAGCTCTTACTGACATTTCAAACTCTTAGAACTGGGGAATAAGCTACACCAAAGCTGGGAATCCACCATGCCATCAGCAGGGGGGGGGAGGGGGGCCATCAGTGGAGACAGGCGGCTCCGACGTCAGTGGGGCGCCGGATACATTCCGGGTTTCAACCAGAAGCAGTCAGAACTCTAAAGGAACTATCCAAGGTGCTTTGCAGCCTTGTTCTAGGTCAAAGGGTGTAACTTCAAGGTAGGCCGCAGCTCCAGGACCTCTTTTTCCAATGGAACTTCTGCCTTCTTCCTCCGCCCCTCTAAACTATGCTTGAACTTTCTCATCCACCTCCGTCACCCCCAAATCTATGAGGATTTGGATGTATTAGCCTGTTATTAATTTATGCAAATGGTTTAAAAATAGTTCATTACCTAATGTTAACTGCTGCCTGAAAATTAAGACTTCCGTTATAAAAAGCAAACATGAGAAGTGGAATAAATGGCGGGGGGGGGGGGGGGGAAGATGCATTCACCCAATGACTTTTCCTTCAGACAAGCCAAATTTGAACCCTTTGTCGCCTGGCGGCCTTTTCGAAAAAGGTTTGGTTCTCGAGGCACACTCGAATGCGTGGAGCCACGTAGATTTGGGTTCATCTCTGCTCAGCCACAAGAAAATTTAAAGGAGACCCCAGGGTGGAAATGCTGAATTACAACTTCTTAGCAAGTTCTATTTGATCAGCTTGGGCATAAATAGAGACAATGGTTTCCTGTCTATTTAATAGGTGTTAATTAACGTAGGCGTTAATTAATATAAGAACTCTAGGATGACTGTGTTATATTACCAATGACTGCTATTGTTAATTATCCCTGTGCTTATCTGGCATACATTTAAGCTTTAATTGAACTGTCACAAACTGCTTTCTGCATTTCATTGCCATTTGATCCCACAATTCTCTCTCTCATCCACTCCCCATCTCTTAATTCATGAAAGCTTATGTCATAAAATATGTGCTAACCTTTAAGACTCTGCCATTTTTAATGTGACAGGTCTACCCCCCCCCCCCCAGAAGTTATGAGATGGTGTAACGTAAGTTGGGAGCCAAGTGCTATAGCACTCGAATCAGGAACCGATTCCCTTTCCCAAAACCCTACAAATATAACTCCCAGGATCCTCCAGGTTAGGAAATAGCTGCCCCATGCCACTGTGCAGAGGAAGATTGAACCAGGCCACCAAGGATCATGGGAACGGCACGTCCAATTCCCACCCTGGGAGTGAAGGAGAAACTGCATTTTGATATGATCGGCGTGCCTGAAAGAGAAGTCAGTCCACAACAGTGGAGAAAACCCGCCCTTTTGCAGCGTTGTCAAAACCAAAAGACAGATGTTTGGATCACAGGCCAATCTCAGGAACCCACAAAATGATGGCAGAGTCAGTAAAGCTCTGGGTAGCTGCCGACCAACCAAGAGTTGGCAACTCTAAAAGAACTATGTATGCTGACGGCGCTTTTATCGATAGTAACTAAAGAGCCAGGCACAGAAGAGAAGATTGGGAGAGATGGCAAGAAATAGGGGTGTGTGGTCAGGAACTAAGAAGACCTGAGGCCCCGCGTAAAAAGGGCACGTGCTAATTTATATCTATATTTGCTAATTTAGCAATAATTAGAGAGGTTTATTGAAATTTCATGGGAGGCAAAGCCAGCCCAATAAGCTCTCATCCAAATAATCTAAAATAAAACAAATGATTCACTTAATTTGTACCCTGGCATAGATCATCCAAACCAATGGAAAATACATTTTCCTAAGCTTTATTGCTATGTTGGAAAAGGATTTTTTGGGGGGGGAGGGAGGGGAGAGTTAATCCTTCCCTCTCCAGCTTCAATCCCCCTTGCAAATTGCTTCCTGCAGGGCAATTACGCTTAGAAAAAAACTTTTTCCCACTGACACCAATGGACATTCAGGTCTCTGACAAATAGATCCAGGGCTCTGGGAAATAAATTTGGGGTTGGGGCCCCATGGACCCAGATCTAGCAACTCCCCTGGTACCTACCAGCAAGTCAGAAATAGATCAGGATGAGTAACCAATCTAGAAAAGGCTGGGATATGCACAACCTGTGCCCCACTTCTTGGCAGAAGTGTTTGGGATCAGACATATCATACTAACAGGAGAATGGCTATTCCCAACCAGTGGGTCTGAAGCGTGTAGGGGAGAGGGATCCCAGCAAGGAGCCAATCTCCAAAGCAGACTACACACAAGAAGAGGAGGCTGGAGTTCACTCCGGTTCCAGAAAGAGCAGGGCTATCCACAGCAATTAACAGCACCATCTCATCCGGCCATCTTGAAACCATCACTGCGCAACGGCGGCAGCCCAGACTCAGCGAGGCTCAGGACTTCAAGAGCCGCTCCCGATCCAACACACAACGGAGTCAGAAGGAGGAAACGGACCATGCAGCCTCCTCCGGAGGAAAAGGAGATCATGGCGGACTCCTTCACACAGCGCATAGTTCAAGTATGGAATTCACTCTCACAGGACATAGTGACAGCCAGAAATTTGGATGGCTTTAAAAGAGGCTTGGATGTATTCTTGGAGGAGGAGGCTATCAATGGCTACTAGTCCTGAAGGCTGAGTGCAACCCCCAGTATCAGAGGCAGTAAGCCTATAGACATCAGCTGCTGGGGAACATGGATGGGAGGGTGCTGTTGCAATGTGTCCTGCTGGTGGGTCTCTGGTTGGCAGCTGCTTGGGCCACTGTGTGAGCAGAGTGCTGGACTAGATGGACCCTTGTTCTGATCCAGCAAGGCTCTTCTGATGTTCTTAGGTTGGCGGCAGCAACAAGAGAGAAGTCAGGCGATGGGATCATGCACTGTACTATGTTGAAGGGAGGGAGGCAAAAGAGATCACAGTATCATAGAAGAGTAGAGTTGGAAGGGGCCTATAAGGCCATCAAGTCCAAGCCCCTGCTCAATGCAGGAATCCACCTTAAAGCATCCCTGACAGATGGCTGTCCAGCTCCCTCTTGAAGACCTGTAGTGTGGGAGAGCCCATGATCTTCCTAGGTCATTGGTTCCATTGGCATACTGCTCTAACAGTCAGGAAGTTTTTCCTGATGTCCAGCCGGAATCCGGCTTCCTGTAAGTTGAGCCCATTATTCCACGTTCTGGGATAACGTGGCAGAAGAGAGGAAGTGGAGAGGCAGCAATAGAGGAAAGTAGGAAGAGGCAGTGTTCAAAATTACAGCCGTTTTTTCTCTCCCAGGCAGTGACAATTTTTCTAGACCAGCCTTCTCCAACCTGGTGCTCTCCAAACGCACTGGACTGCAAGTCCCATCATTCCCAGCCAGTTGGGGGAAAGCTGATCTAGATGGTTCCAAGGCTGACAGAGGTCTGCCCATGGAGAGATGGCGCAGTGCTGAACCAAGGCTGGAGGCTGGGGTTGTGTCCTCCCCTCACTCTCCAAGGGTGGCTGAAAGTGGCTACAAAGATGGATCGTGGTCAAAAGAGACGTGTTTGCGAACACCACGGAATGGCGAGATCTCTCTCCAACCAACTTTGGGGTCAGGGGAGGAAACATGATGGTCTGACGCGAGCCACAGATACATGCTGGCCCGGCTCGCGAAGCATCAAATGCCGCCGTGGTTGTGTGACTGAGCTCTCAGAAGTCAAGCAGCGCAGACGGAGCTTTCGTCTGGCCTTCAACAGAACCGTCTGTTTACACATCTGTTGCCCGCCATCAAAACGATGAGAAATCAAGGGCTGTTTGCATGCATGTGTGAACCAGCCCCAAGTGTCAGCCGATACCTTTGATGGGGGGTCATGCTTACGCTTGCAAATGATTAAAGAAGCCCTTGAATTAATGCTGAACATCAGACAACACAAGAGGGAGCGAATTCCTCACTTCAGACATAACCCGGCCACTTCCTAATGCAAATACATTTAGGTACATCTCAATTATACACCAACCTGGCTTACTTCCTAATGCAAATACAGCTGCTACAGTTAGATAGTGCCTTACATCGCAAAACAGTTGGTCGCCTAAGCGAAGTTGCCTAAGAGAATGAACTTGCATCATCACTGGCTGCACCTCTGCGCTCCCTCCGTAGTGGAGAATTTAATGTCCTTCCCACTCTGCCTGATGAGGAGTTCTGTGTGGTTTGGTGGTTTCCATGTTATTTCACCAACTTAAGCTAATGCCGTAGAAAGAAGCCAGTTTTTACCCATGGCTATATCAAAGAGCTACCTTATAATGATGCAGTCAAACTGTCCGACTGGCTCAGTAAGATCAAACAGTGGCAATGCTAAGAGGCCTTCACCAGCCTCGCAACCAGAAAGTCTTTCAATCGGGGATGCCACGGACTCTGCCTTAAATTCCACGGCTGTACATTTCCACTGGGGTTTCGCAAACCCTCCCAACTGAATATGCTGCAAAGAAAGAGAGCCATCAAAGACACAGGGAGGGTGGTCCAACTCACAGCTAGTGGAGGTTCCTGGATGACCACAAAGAAATGAGCCCCAAGAGAGAAGGCAGAGCAGAAAAAGGAGCAACACAAGAGTTCAATGGGTTTTAAATAAAGATGCCACACCTTCACGTTAATGACCAGTTTGGGGTGCAGTTAAAGGTAGCTGCAAGAGACACAACCAGATCTGCCCCATGGGAGCAATCTACTGGAAAATTCTCATTCCTTTCAAAGGGGCTTGCAGAGGAGAATCTCCCAGTAGATAGTGCCCCATACTAATGAGTGAAAGAGGAGCACATTTACCCCAGATAATCCAACATCATGGACCAGCCCTAGGCTAGAACGAAAAGGAGAAGGCAGGACACTATGGGACTCATCTTCCATGTCCAACTACCATACCTAAAACTAAAGCAGAAGGAAGGAATGACATAGACCATTGGTGAGCAGGAAGTAAATCTCCAGGTGTTTTGGATTTCAGCTCCCAGCATTCCTGAACGCTGGCCATGCTGATAGAGGGATCTGGGATTTGCAGTCCCAAACATCTGGAGCTCTGACTTCTGCAGAACTACCACCTGCCTGCTCCATCCCAGACCAAGCCACCAACTCCTGGAAGAGGAGAACATATCCTATCTTGACACTAAAAATCCATAAGACAGAAGGTAGGTTGAGAGCTACTCATAGATCTCTGGACAGTTTGTAGTAGATCGCAAAGATTTCTGACTCCCAATCGTCTAACGATAGCAACAACTAAAAAGCTCCCCACACCACCAAATTAGATGGCTGAAAAAGAATACTTGTGGGAGAAACAGGAGTGGGGTTTTGTGTAAGAGGACTTGTGAGCTTGGGTCTGGTAACAACCACAAATTCCTGGGCTGAACATATGCTCAGAGGCACCCTGTTCTTTAATTCTTAGCATATGTCCAGCCCTGTGGCTCCAGCTGGTGAATCTCAGGGTTCTAGTCAAAAACCAAGATAGATTTCAAAAGCTGGAAGTCTGCCCATCCCATCAGGAAATCCTCCACCACCACAGAGGAGGTGCAAACACTAGCAAAGGAGATTCCTTTGCTTGAAATTGAATTCATTTACGGTGCAATCATATGCATGTTTAGACAGAAAAAAGTCCAATTCCCAGCATGCCCCAGCCAGCTAGCTGGGGCATGCTGGGAATTGTAGGCCTTTTTTTCTGTCTAAACATGCCCAGGGGATTGTGCCCTTATCATATTTGTTAAACATCTCATAAAAGATGCTCTAGGCTTTGCATTGTTCAATAAAAACATATCTAACATAATGACAATAATACAACAAAATCAAAATAAATCAATAAAGCCTAGCACAGCTCGAAACACAAATAGACACACACCAATCCAGCATAGATTGGATTGGTGTGTCCAATCTATGGACACAAAAACTGAAAATCACACCACAGGGTCTACAATAATAGATTTTAATTACCCAAACCTGATAAAATATTCAAAATGCCTGAGAGAAAGGGAACGTCTTAGCCTGGCGCTGAAACAATAGCAGTGTGGATACCAGGCGAGCTTCCTTAGGGAGAGCATTACCAAGTGGGGGGCCAGCACCAAAAAAGACACCCTCTTAGCCTCAGAGAGTATGGGGCCCCTCAAAGAAGGGCTTTTATAGGGGACCACAGAAGAGGGGCAGGTGACGTTCCATCAGAACTCAAGGTGTCGCGAGAGGTGAGACTTCTGCTTGTCGGCCAAGACTAGGCTGACAACTGTTACCCAAAGGACCTTCTCTTCTGCCGCTCCCAGACTGTGGAATGACCTGCCGGAGGAGACTCGTCAACTTAACAGTCTTTTAGAATTTAAGAAAGCCATAAAGACTGTTCTCTTCCGGCAGGCATATCCAGTGGAATTTTAGAATGTTTTAAGGATGTTTTTAGGATGTTTTAGGATTTTTATGCAGTTTTAATAATATGTGTCATGTTTTAATCAGTTTTATGTATTTTATCATGTTGTTGTTCCACGCCTCGATCCAGACGGAGAGGCGGGTAAGAAATAAATTGTTATTATTATTATTATTATTATTATTATTATTATTGCAAAGGGAGGAGACGTGAGCGGAGTTTGGAGCAAAATTTAACGAAAAAGTTCTTGAATGGATATCCTGGAGAGCATGATTACTGATGTCAGGTGGCGGAGAGTTGAGTGGAGTGTGGTACAAAAAGCGAGAGAACTGACTGACAGATTTAAAAAGGACGTCCCCTTTGAAACGGGTTAAAATGCACTAAAAGGCTATGGGATCCTGCTGGTAACGTGACGAAGGAACACTTGATTACTTGGGAGGTTTGTGAAAAAGAGATCAAAGATGAAGTCTTCCTGGATACAAACCTATGCTTTAAAATTAAGATATATTAAGAAAGAATATATGATTGAAGTGGGATTATATTCCTTTAGGCTTATTGGATGATTTGATGCAAAAAAAAGGACAGGAGCTTATTTGCAAGAAGGAGGAAATATATATAAAACATAAACTGTTACGTTAACAAATAGAGAAAAGTTAATACTGATGTTTATACCTTTATAACTGAATGGAAACTTAATGACTTGTCTTGTCTGTGGATTCAACCAATAAGAAGAAAGGGTTAAGAGAAGAGAAAGAAGGGGGTTTTGTTCAGCTTTTTTCTAGCAAGTGATAATATTGTCACTTATTTCTGCAGTGGAGAAAATTGGAAGTCCATTTTATTGTTGTCTGTATGTGAATTTTTCTTTGTTCTTGTGTCTCTTTCTGTACTCTATGCTTTTACTTATTTGGTTTGTGTTCAAAATAATAAAAAAAAATTAAACGGAGATCTCAAGGTCCCAAGGAAGCTGTGTAGAGCTTTATAGCCCAAAAGCAGCACTTTGAATAGCGTCCACAAATGGAATGAAAATCCGTACAGGTGAGAAAGGACCCACAAAATCAGTGCTCGCTTACATGATGGCTACATGACGGAGCTACAAACCAGGAAGTCTAACCTGGGCCTTCTAACCCCACCTCTGACATTAGGTGGTGTCAAGAAAATTAGAATGTGAGCCTCAACCCTGTTCTTGTAAGCAGGTGAAGGACAGAAAAGTAGTCTTGTCCTTCCTGAAGGTCCAGACGGAAAAGAACGTTGTTTGTGATATAACTGCAAAATGCTTCTGCTTCATGACCTTAGTTTAGCAAAGCAACTTGCTTGTCACCCCAAACAGGCTGTAAGTTTAGAAGTGATGCTATAACCTTTACCCTGATGCTTTGACCTGCCAAGTTGTTGCATCAGACTAAACTAGACTGGATATTTTAGAAACGTGTATGCTATATTTGATTGGTCACTGCATTTGATCAGTTAATAACGTTACCCATCTATGTGGTGCTTTTTGGATCCCCCATAATAACTATATGAAACCCCTATAAAAGTGTGAATTGCTGTCCAAATGCCAGTCTCACTTTGGGCTCGCCTTGAGCGCAGTCTCCTTGCAATTGCTTGTAAAAAACTTTCCCTTAAAGAAGGAGACCATGTCTTGAGATTCCTTGACCCCCATTGAAATGATCCCAAAAGGGGGGAATCAAATCAAAATTCCCCCACAGGTGGCTTTAGGGAAGACACTATTCTCTCCTTCTCGGCCCTGCGGATGCAGAGATTATAATACCGGCCTACCTTGCAGGATTGTTGGAAGGGTTTTGAGGAAATGTGTGAGAAGCACTTTGAACGGTCAGGGGCGACGAAAACATTCCTTTTTCCTATCCAATCAGTCTCCCACCAGTGGTGGTGAATCTCCCTGCTTATGTTGAGCAATGAAGTTGAAGACCTAAGAAGGCCCAACTGAGCAAACACATTAATAACTAACGGTAAAAGTCCTGGAAAAGTCCCCCCACTCCAAAAAAAAAGGCAGCTCCGGCACCAATATCTCTGACTGCCCCCATCTATCATGTCAACAAACAGGTCAGTGACCAGCCTGAAAGCACGAAGCGGCAGCCTCCTCGTGAGGCATGGCCACAAAGCAAGTACTTGGGCGAAGCTGGGGACAAACGCGTGACTAGTGACCAAATGGACTGACTCAGCGCAAGGTAGCTTATTATACTGTGGATCAGGGCCGAGCAGAACACAGGGCGACATGGCATCTTTCTCCCAGTTGACTCACTTGCTTTGATCTCCATGCTCCGTACGAAGCTTTCCTGCTGTGCAGCTTTCTGTCATCTGGATTTGCACAGCCGCGGGGAGTTGGCGAGGCCTGTCTCAAGCCAAGAGGTTAGGTCCGGTGAGCTTCTAGTCCCAGATCCAAACACCACCCTCCCCAGCAAGTATTTTGTCCTGCAACGAGATGCGTCCCGGCCCAAATGCCATCCCTGCCTCTCAGTAGCCAGAGTCACACAGGCAACACCACTCACCCACATCGCAGATGACAGGCTGCGTTGGCAGCTGACGCAAGCCAGAACACAGAACGGGTCGGAGAGACGCAGGCCCCCACCATCGCCTCCCTTGGCCTGGCCAAGAAGAGCGGACTTGGCGCGGAGTGCGAAAGCCGACGTTGCGCGCACGTGTGTTTAAATTAGAACCTCTCCAAAAGCCACTTCAGTCGTCTGGAAGAGACGCAGCCTCTCCGCCCCAAACGGCAAAAGCCGCAGAAGCAGAGATAAAAGAGCTTGCAAGAGATCAAGGCAAAAAAGCGGCGGCTCTCAGCCATTTGGCAAGGCGCATACCCCCACCCCACCCCACAATCCAGCCCAAAACGCATCCGACTTTGGAGATTTGCAGCTCCTCTGGTCCTGCCTAGAAAACAGAGATTTGAACGAAAACAACACAGGGTCCCGCAAAGGCGCCCCCTGCTGGCAAAGAATACGCAATCTTCACGCCAGGACCCAGATCTGTAGTGGGGAATTGCTTACAAAGGAGCAAGAGCGTCAGGAAAGTGGATCTGCTCCCTTCTGTGTGTCCAAGCAGACGCACGAGGGCAGGGAAAGCATCTACTGCGGGAGCCAACCCCTGAGCATCCAGTTCACTTTGTAGCACGGAAGAACATTTGCCCAACTCCAGTCCCGCACCGCCTACAATTTGCAAAGCGTCCTGCAGGTTCAGAATGCAGCCTGAAAGCTCAACCGTGTCCGTTTAGCACCAGAGAAGTGTTGGCGCAGGATTAGGGGGCGGAGAGGCTGTCGTTAGCTCCCATCCCAGTACCACTGAAATACCAGGACCTCAGGAAGATGGCCTAAGCTCATCTCTCTGGATCTGACGTGGAGGCTGGCTGGGGGATGCTGGGATTTGTAGTCCAACACATCCGGAGGGCAGCAGGCATGTGGGGGGAGGGCGGCCGAAGCTCATGTAACAATCCTGTAGGGAAAGCGGCATAGGAGGAGGAGAGATGGGGGGAGGGGTTGTGGAATTCGGAAATATGAAGGAGAAAGGAGAAAACAAGAAGAAAGCAAAGACCCCAACACGGCTCCTTTCGCCCACCCTTTCCATACACATCTTGCATGTGTAAAAGAGAATTAATTCATTGGAAAGGATGAGAGCTCCTTTGATCCATTTTCAAGAATCCACCACGATTTTAGGGTACAATCCTATGCATGTTTAGACAGAAAAAAAAGGCCTCCAATCCTGAGAGTTTTAGGATTTCCCTCCTGTCTAAACATGCATAGGATTGCGCCCTTAGAAACCTCCACTGGCATGGATTGAAATGACAGGAAAACCCATTCCTTCCCCCCTGCCCCAAATTCTACCTACCCTGATTCGGAGTAAAAACAATGAATGAGAACAGCCTGCTGGCTGAGACCAAATTGCATCAGTCCAGCATCCTCTTTTTCGAGAGCAGGCAGACAGATGCATCTGGAAACTTGCAAGCAGGGCATGCCAGTAAAGGCCTTCCCCTGTTGCTTGTCCCCAGCCATCCGGTACACCGCCTCTGAACATGGAGTCTCTATTTAGATAGCGTGGCCAATTGCTGCAGAGAGGCCATTCCACAGATTTGTCTGGGCTTTTTAAGCAGTTACCCACACTTGTGGCCATCATGTCTTGTGGCAGAGAATTCCACAAGGCTATTTGTGTCTCAGGGATTTCCTTCTGTCAGTCTTGAACCTACAGCCAATACATTTCAATGAGTTTTACAAAAGGGTAGGAAAGAATCCTCCTCTCTACACTGCACAGGTTAAAAGCACATGTCAGGGGTAAGTGATCCACACAAAGAGATTTCTAGTCTGTACCCCTAACGCCGACTCCTGCCTCTGGGCTTCCCATTATGTGATTCTGTGCAGGGTTGCCAACTTTTCAATTGCCCATTGATCCTGCGCCTCCTTAAAAGCATCTGTACAGCAGCTCCATTGGCACACGACTTGCCTCCACACCCTGAGAAGCTTCACCTGCCGTTTTTTTTTCACAGATCACGCTGTTATGAAAGACACAAGAGCAAGCTAGGAAGGTTTCTTTATGGTCACTTGGCAACTCTCCTTCTGTATGGCTATGTCACTTGTGTAATCAGATGCCAGGACACCGGGGAAGAAGAAGAAAAAAAGAGACCAGAGCCACTTGGCAGATTTCGGACTGGAGAGCAATTTAATATAAAAAGCTCCATTGAGCCTCTGCTGCCTCTCTGCCTTTGTACTGATGTAAACAAGCCCTGGGGATCTATTTGCGTTTTAGAATTACTTAAGAGGAAAAAAAGAGGGAGGAGAAAGAAATGAACATTAAAAGTAGGGGGTGCGAAAGAATCCCAGATGGTGGTATGTACACACACAGGAGAGAGCTTTATGTGTCATTCTGTCTTAAAACTAAGGAAGCCAACCCAGACGCAGGTTAATCCCTTTGCTTGCCAGCCGGACACTTACCAGCAAGTGCCTTCTCCAACCTGGTGCCCTCCAGATATGTGCTGGGCTGGGAATTATGGGCACTGTAGTCCCACATATTTGGAGGACACCAGTTGGAGGAAAGCTGCACTAGTAAGATTCAAATGTTTATTGACAAGAGCCATAAGCAGAGCACATATTTCTGCTTTCTTCAAAACGCCTGTGCAGTGAGGAACGGAAAAGTTGTTTAAAAAAAAAAAAAAAAGCTGGTGAAGGAGAGGAAAGGCTGAGCGGAGGAGTTTTCACCAGCCAAATGTCTGCTAGAATCATTTTCAAGACTCTCTCGCAGCAGGCATCTGGCTTCTGGTTCATGGCCTGTTAAGCAGGGATCCATAGCAGCTGGGTAAGGGGCGATCCACCCCCATCCACCTGTGCAAGGGGTGACATGAAGCAGCAATCCTCTGTGAACTTACCTAGGAGCAAAGTCCCCACTGAACTCAAAGGGGCTGGCTTCCGAGTAAACAAGAATGGGATCCGGCTGCAATCCTGCTGTACACTCCACTTGGGTGTGCGCGCCCCACTGAACTCAGTGAAACCGACTTCGGAGTAAACACGCGCAGGGGAGGGCTCCAGGAGCCGCTGCCAAGCAATGGAGAAAGCGCCCCGGGCACGAAAAGTGGGAGCAGTAATCTTGCAACAGGCGGGAAGAGTCACCCGAAGAAACACGAGCCGGAGCAAAAACACAAACACACCCCTGCTCGCACATGCAAAAAGGAATAGGGGGGGATTAAAAGGAATAGAGGGGATTAAAAAGAAGCGGGGGGGGGGGAGAGAGAAAAACTTTCCACAGCTGTTTCGCTCTGGCTTAAAAAGAAAAGAGGCCCAGCAGCAGGCAGCAGCAAAGCCGAACAAAACAACTTTCATGCGACCACTAAAACAACCCCCAAAACCTACAAATCGACAAATTGAAGGGGTACGAAAGGAAAAGGCGCTTTTGGGGAAGGCACCCGCTCGAGGGCTGCGATGCTCCTCCTCGGGAAGCAGCGCTGTTGAAATCAGTGCAGCTTACTCCCCAGTAAACGCGGCGCAGGATCACGCCCACCTTCCAGGTAACACTTTGGGCTCTTTTCGAAAAGAAAGAGAAAGGGGAGGGGGAGGCTCGGTCACAGCAACAAATAAAAAGCGCCTCTTCCTCCCCAACCATCGCAACACCCCAACGATCTCCAAAGCGAAACAGCCTCGCCAAATGCGACCCCCTCGAACCCGGGGGGGGGGGGGTGGAGAGGGTATCGACACAACCCGAGACCCCTCCCAAAAGCAGCCTTTGGTTTCTCCCTCCCACCCCTACACACTCCGCGCAGCGAAGTAATTCATTTCGAATCAAGATCGCGTCTCTGCAACACCGTTGCGATTTGGGGGAAATCGGAGGGGGGGGGGAAGGATCTCAGGGGAGGGGGGACGAGGTCCATGCGCGCGCGCGCACCTGGCGTATAGGCAAAAGCGGGGGGGGCTGTTTTGTGACCGGGGTCTCCCCAAGGAAACTCCCTCTCAGCTGGCAGCGCTGGGCGTGCGCAAGGCACAGCCCCTCCGCCTCCCAACCCCCTGGTTTTTTTCCACGGTGGGGGGGGGGCGCGTCCCTTTCTCCCTTTCTCTGTCGAAGAGGAGTCGTGCGCCCTCCGCCCCCGGCCCGGAGACCCCTCCCCAGCCTTGCCCGATCCCCCCCCTCACGCCCTGCAAGGTAAACATCGGGCCAGGCGGAGCGAACAAGAGCCAGACAATAGCGGCGGCGGTGGCGGCGGCTTCCCCCTCCCCGGCTCGCCGCGCCGCAGCAAGGAAAGCCCCGCCGGGTCTGTCCAGGTGCCCCCCACCCCCGCCGCCGCGCTTACCTCTCCCGGCCGCGGCAGCCCCCGGCCGCTGCTTCCTCGGCGCCCGGGCTCTTCCTTCCTTTCTCCCTCTAGCTCCAGCGGGGAAGGAGTTAGATCCACACCGCCGCTACAGGGCTCCGGAGCGGCGCCGGGCGCTTCCCGCGAACCACAAGGCGAAGCGAACACTCGCCGACCCCCCCCCCAAAAAGAGGCGGGGGGAAACTTCGGGCGACCCCTCCTCGATCGCCGGCCCCCCGCGCCCCGCCCTGGCCCCCTCGCAGACGGAGCCGCTGGCCCGCTCCGCGCTCTTGGCTGCGCGCTGCGAATCCGGCGCTTTCGCTGCTCTGGCGGGGCGGCTTTTTCTCCGCTTTCCGCCTCGCTCGCTCGCTCGCTCGCTCTCCCTCTCCCCTCCCTCCTTCGCTCCCTCTTTCTTTCGCTCTCCGCCTTCCTTGACGTCAGGCCCCGGGGCGGGAGTCGGCTGGAGAACCGCGGAAAGGGGCGGCTTCGTGCGCCCGCGCTCCCCCGCCCCCGGGAGGGGATGGGGGGGAGGAGAGAGGGAGGGGATGGGGGGACGAAGGGATGGGGGCCCGGCTCCGACCTGGCCCTCGCCAGCCAAGCCATACACGCGCGCACACACACACAAACCCGGCCTGCCGCGATTTCTCACGTGCCAAGCGCGCCCCCGCGGAAGCTGCGCTCTTCTCCCTCCGACGCGTGTCGGCTTGCGGGACGAAAGGGAGGCGGGGCCAGAGCCGGGGCACCGCCCCACCCGCGGCCTTGGGCTCTTCTTGTTGTTGTTATTCCGATTGCACGTGTTTGGTTCGGTTCTGAAAACCTCCCCGCTCCGTCCTCCTCCCTCGCCGCGAAGCCCACCCGTTGCGGCGCTCCGCCTGCCCGCGAGAGGGAAGGAGTCCCCGCTTGCGCCGCCGCGTGTCTGCGCGCGTGTTGAGCGCTGCCCTCTGCTGGGCAGAACCGGGCCTTTGTGCGCCTTCCCTGCGTCTGGGCCCTTCTCAGCATGGCTCCCGGAGTTGCCTGGCCTTTCCCACTGAGGCGTTGAGTGCCCGGCCTTCATTCCAGCCAGGGTTTAAACGCGGGAACTGTTTTCAATTACAAGATTAAAGCTCTACACGAAGGAGCAAAGGCCATAAGAAAAAGTGCTAAACCATAAGAGAAATGTAGATCTCAAAATCCATCTTTATTAGGCCAGTTCAAAGATCAGAAAAAAATGTGCAAGCTTTTAAGATCTACAGATCTCTTCCTTCCTCAGACAGGTGTCTCCCTCCCCAACTGTTTTTACATCTCACCCGTTGAAGAGATCTGGAGCTCTTGAAAACTTTCACGTTTTTTCTGATCTTTGAATTGGCCCAATAAAAATGGATGTTGAGATTTACAAAAAAAAAAAATCCTTATGGCCAATACTTTTTCTTATGGTCTTTGCTTCTTTGTAAAGCTTTTACCTAATAAAGATGAAAGCTCTTATCCTATTTAACCACCACCATGCAATTTAAAGAATTTAAAGCGCCTCACAAACATTACCTCTGTAATTCTTACAACAACCTCGTAAGGTAGGTCAGTAGAATGATCCTCAAACTGGAGTCTTGTACAGCTGGAGTGACCAAATACAAAAGAGGGCAGGGCTCCTGCAGCTTTAACTGTGGTGATGGAGAGGGGGTTTCACCAGGTGCTGCATGCATACAAATGACACCTGCTGAAACTCCCTTTTCTATGCAACTGTTAAAGATGCAGGAGCCCTCCTTTCCATATGGTCACTCTAATTTATTTATATTTATTATTGCATTTCTATAATTTGCCTCAGTTTCCCTTTTCTCTGCAACAGGTTGCTTCTGTAAATCAGTATGATACCTTAGCTCACTTGCTACAACCCCTTGACTCCTGTTTCCCTTTTTAGCACTAACAAGGGAACCCCTTTCCTATTTGTCTTTTGGTATGATTTATTACCGTATTTCTTCGATTCTAAGACGCACTTCCCCCCCCCATATAAACGTCTCTAAAAACGGGGTGCGTCTTAGAATTGATGGCATCTTAGAATCACAGTTTTTGAATTTTAGATATATTTTAGCGTTTTATTTTATTATTTTTCTTAGAATCAAAGCTTTTTTTCTGTTGGTGGTACTGAAATTAAGGTACGCCTTACAATCAATGGCATCTTAGAATCGAAGAAATACGGTATTACATTTATATCCCATCTTTTTTCCCCTTGCAAGGAACCCAGTGAAAGATTACAGATAAGAGATTCCCCATAAAATGCTGTGTTTGACTTTGGAGGATGGGGATACTTCCAGATTTTCCACACCAAAAAATGTCTTGGCCCAGGCCAGGCAGATGTAGTGGTGAGTTGAAAGCGTGACAACATTTTCTGGTCAGATCAGAGGCCTTTGATTCACCTGGCTGTCATCCCAGAATAGGTGATCATGCAAGGTGTTATCTCCAGCTGGCAAAGTTCAAAGTTCTGTCAGGAAATGGTGACCTGCAAATTACTCCAGAAGACTGGTCAGCAGAGACACCGGAATTCCAGCATAGTCAGAGTTCAATGTCTCAGATAACAACAACCTTGGTTAAGAAGCTAAGAAACCAGATGAAGTAAAGAGGCCATAGTGGAAAGGAGGCCCTGGGGCAGGCATTCCTTCAGAGGTGGGGCCTCGGGGCATCCTGTTTGCGGCTGGCCAGAGATATTTGGTGGAAAGGCCCTTTCGTCCCACTAATTAATATGTGGCAAGTAATTTTGCCTGTGCCAGCTGATCGAAAATGCTCTTGCATGGTTCCTTTGGCTCAGGAGAACTTCTGGATGGGTTGTGCACGCCACAAGGGAAGCTTCTCCCTCACTTGACATCTTCAGGCAGAGGCTGGTTGGGGCAGCTGCAGCTCTGGATTTCATGGTTCAAACAGGTGGTTGACCTAGAAGGCCCACTCCAACTCTATGATTTAACCAGACTGCCTCCAAGTTCCTTCCAATACTATGCTTCTGTGGTTTAACCAGATGGCCAGTCCCCTCCAACTCTATGGTTTGACCAGATGGCCAGGCCTACAAGGTCCTCTCCAACTCTATGGTTTGACCAAAGGGTCAGGGCTCCATTCAAGGGCCTGTTCACTGTATGATTGGGGCTGCCTCTACAAGAGAGGTTTAATGCTCTTTCAAGGCGCTTTAAAAAATTTACCTCTACAAGAACGGAGTGCAAATCGGGCGTAGAGGCGCGTTATCTCTCCGATTATGCGCATTATCGAATGTGCGTTGAACAGCGAGTTTTATTTTGCTCCGGCTGTTAAAGCGCATTTTGCCTATGTGAACAAGCGCTTATGCGCATTAACTACTTGTAAAGTGCATTTTGGTCATCCCTTAATGCGCTTCGCCGCCTCTCGCCACCTCTCGTGCAGGGGTAATAGGCGTAAATGCGCTTCAGCGGTTATGCGCATAATCGCCTAACCAGGCGCAAAAGCGAATCCTTGTAGAGGGGACCTTAGCTAGATGGCCTACAAAGCCCCTTCCAATTCTATGATTCACCTGTCTCCCACTTCACTTTCATAAATGGTACCTAAAATCGGCCAAGAGAAGCAGCTGCCTCACCTCAGGTGTATCTGCACTACGGACCTAAACTGGTTTAATAGTTATTCCTTTACTAAAGGAGGCCTGGGGACCTTAAATCCCATGATCCCCAGCCATGACAGTTAAACTGATATAATGAAAGCCAAGATAAGTTTGTTGTGTAGATATGTCTGTTGCTTTGTAGAAGGGACTATCTCTGCTCCATCTTTGCGGATGTTCCCATTTCCCAGAGTGACTAGAATAATAATAATAATAATAATAACAACGAACAGGCAACAATAGCTGTAGGTGTGCCTTTTACCAGTTGCATGGTAGGCAGAGATCCAAGAATCCTCCTCTCACTTCATCTTAGGTTTGCCTTCTTTTTAAACAGAGGTTCTGTGTCATTAACAGCTATGCCACAGGGAGAAAAACAACCAGCAAAGCCTTCTGCACCATTGCATCTCTGTGCAGTAGAAGCATCACCTGTTGAACATCTGCCTGTCACGTGCCACAGGAGCTCCGCCAAGAAAATAAACAGCAGTGCCAGCCTGAATCCATACTTGTTCTCCTGTTCCTGGCCTGTATTCCTTGGGCTGCGGGAGAAGTCTACAGTCAGCACAGGGCAAGCCCTGGAGCCGCGACAAAGGCCTCCGGGTACTGCAGTTTCCCATTGTCAGATTCAGCTTCCTTCTTATCTAACAGCCTTGACGGCTGCTGCTGCTTTGGAGTCCCCTACATCACACAGTCGAGCTGCAACGGAGGGAAGTGGGGGGAGCTTCCAGCCTAGACTAGACTAGGCTGGCTGGCTTCAGCAGCTTTCAGGAAGGGAGAAAGCAAGATTCCCCACGGCAGGCTGCTCAGCGTTAGTCATTGAAGCCATTGCCGTGGGGTTGGGGGAGACATGGCGTATGATGAGAGGGTAATTGCAGCAGCTGGAAAAGCCAGCTACGAGGCACTGTCTGCCTTCATACGCCGACATCCATTTAAGAGCAGGCAGGCAGGGTTTTACGTCTACATCGCACCTCGTATCAGAGAAATCCGGGGGAGCGCTACGTCACTGTCATGCCGAATTAGAGTCAGGAGAGCGAAATCCTGAAGAGGCAAAGGAAAGGAGGGGTTGTGGGATCATCCGGCGATGGCAGCAATGCCCCCCCACCCCCCTGCAGCAGCCTCCCCCAACCTGGTGTCTTCCAGGCAGGCTGGATTACAGGCCTCATCGTGCCCAGGCAGGCCATGCTGGCCGGGGGAATTCTAGGAGCTGTAGACTCTAACACGTCTGGAGAGCATCAGCACGGCCAAAGGGCAGGGCAGCTCCAGAGCATGGCAAGGTGGGGCCCTGCCAGGGCCTGCCAGCCTGAAGCCCGTGTGCCTTCGTTCAGAGCCCTTGAGAAGGACCAAAGAGAGCAGAAGAGGATTCTCACGTTTGCATGCGCCACTTCTTCCGAACGGTGGAGTCCCACTGAGGGTGGAACCTACATACACACACACACACACACACACACAAGCCCATGCCGCCAAATTTGGGACCAGCACCATCTGCATGTCAGCAACTGGAGGCCTCTGGCCTGGATGGCCATCTAGGTAAAAGGGGTAGAGAAGGTGGTATTGATAACAACGGAATTGGCCAGCAAGACACTTTGTGGGGTGGGCGGCAGGGCCTTGCTTCTCCATTCCTGACACTCTTCTGAAAGAGACCCTCCGGGAAACCTCGTTGTGCTAATCAGGGCTGGCTCTTACTCTAACTCAACAGATGTGCTGGACTACAACTCACATCACCCCCAGCCAGCACACTCGTAATGATAGTTGGGAATAATGGGAGTTGTAGTCCAGCACATCTGGAAGGCACCAGGTTGGGGAAGGACAAAAAGCAAATCCACCTTGCTCTGGCATCCACTGCTTACCCCGTGCCCCAGTGGTGACCCCACACCACTAACCACAGCCTTAAGTCCTCCTAATGCCCAGGAATGCTTGGGAAACAGCCTCACTCAGACCTTCATTCCGATAACGAGAGGTGCCAGTCCGTGCTCATCCTACCTGCAAGACACATCCTTCTCTTGGTGCCAAGCATGGGCCTCTGGCTTCAGTTACCACTGGGAAGGTCTCCCGCACAAGCATCCCTGAGATGAACAGGAGCTGTGAAAGAGCACTGCCATGTAGTGGAAGGAGAGGAGATGGAGGAAAACCGAGCCCCTGGAACGATGCCTTGGCGAACAGTGTGATGTGTACAAATCATCAACATCCCAGAGAGAGAGAGAGAGCCATGATGTCTTACCCAGGGCTGCACATCGAGCTGTTGCTAAAAGCACAGCTGCAGAGACTGATTGAAAAGTCAGCGCAGAGCGAGTAGGAGTGAGAGAAGGAGACGGAGATTGGAAATGGAAAGCATTGTGTACAGTGGAAAGTATTGTAGAACTGATGCGTCATGACCTGGATCCTGTAACTACAGGTGGCTTCTCTTGGAACCTCTTTCAGCCCAAATTCCATTTTGGAGAAGCGCTCAGGGGTCACCTTCCAGTAGTGAGCACTGGTCCAAAGGCCAGGGGACCGGGTCCCAAGCTCTAAAATACCAGAGTATTTGATCGTAAAACTGGTCAACAGTTGATTGGCCACTGTGTGAGCAGAGTGTTGGACTAGATGGACCCTAGGTCTGATCCAGCATTAGGGCTCCTCTGATGTTCTTCCTGCCAGTAACTAAAGCTTTAGGAGAGGCATTTCAACCTTTCAGGATGGAGAAAACCTTCACAGAAGCCTTCACAGCCAGCCATCAAACAACTGGTTTTGGGGAAGGGGGTGGAGCTGGGGGAAGGGGGTGGAGCTGGGGGAAGGGGTGTGGTCATATGGGGAACTTTGGAAGGCTAGATTGCATCCTCAGGCCTGAGTTCTTGAAGATTTCTGGAGACGCAGCAGGAGGCGAGGTGAGCTGGTGGACATGGAGAGCCATTAAGGCAGCAATTCTTCTATGGAAGGCTGCCTCTACAAGAGGCATTTAAAGCTCTTTCAAGGCGCATAAAATTTTTTACCTCTACAAGAACGGAGCGCAAATCGGGCATAGAGGCGCGTTTTCTCTCCGATTATGTGCATTATCGAATGTGCGTTAAATAGCGAGTTTTATTTTGCTCCGGCCGTTAAAGCGCATTTTGACTATGTGAACAAGCGATTCTCCGCATAAACTACCTGTAAAGTGCATTTGAAACAACCGGTAAGGTCACCTTTTGAGTGCTCAATTACCTCCTGCATACAAGCATTTACGATAAAGCGCTTCCGAGAAGATGTGCATAATCGGAGGAACAGGCATCAAACGGAATCCATCTAGAGGGGGTCCAAGTCTCCTTGGGAGTCTGTTCTGTTGGCCTTTGCAGGTGTCCTAGTGAGGAAGCTGCCTTCAGCCAGTTCAGGAGTTGTCCATTTGTCCCAACTCTGTCTGCTCTGACTGGCAGGGACTATCCAGGGCAGCGGAGGATAGTGGCTCTGAGGCATGAATCCACTCCAGGTTTCAGTCAGAACCAGTCAGAACTCTAAAGGAATCTGGAGCGGATTCACCTTCCCACTGATACCAGAGTGCCTCCACCACTCCAGGGGCTGCTTCACGGCTTATTTGGCACTTTGACCCACTCGTCCTTGTAGCAAACCTCCATCTTGGTGTGCAAAATTAGCTGGCTCCTAGAAACACCCCAAACCTGTCCTGTTTGGTTGGCCTGTGACTCCAGCAGCATTTCCTGCCTTGAGCACAGCCCTTTCTGGGAGGAAGCCATTAAAGTACGCTCAGCTCATGGGGCTCAGGAGGCAGCTCCCCAAACATGGTTGTGTCCTCATTTTGGAATTCAAGTTGCTCTGGATGACCAAGGGATGCTTCCAATTCATGGCTTTTATGGCCAAATTGGCAGAAAGTTATGGTGGTCCTGAGTAGGGTGACCAGATAAAATCCAGGTCAGGGCTCATGTAACTTTAACAGTTGTAGAGCAAAGGGAATTTCAGTCAGTGTCATTTGTATGCAATTAGTTCCTGGTGAAATTCCCTCTTCATCACAACAGTTAAAGGTGCAGGGGCCCAACTTTCTTTTGTATATAGTCACTCTAGTATAGTGCCTGCACCTTTAAGTGTTGTGATGAAGAGGGAATTGTGATGAAGAGGGAACTAATTGCATACAAATGACACTGGCTGAAATTCCCTTTTCTCTACAACTGTTAAAGTTACATGAGCCCTGACCTGGATTTTATCTGGTCAGCCTAATCCAGAGGGTGTCATTTCCCACTTGTAAGCCTCCTATGTTTCCCCACCACTTCTTCCATTTTGTTTCTTTCCACAAAAAAACAGTTGAGTAAAAGATGGAATAGCTGCACAATGGCCTGGTTCGCACATCATGACAAACTATAGGTTAAACAACCCATAGTTAGTCATGGCTGAGTTAGAATGAGCAAGTGTGCTGCTTCCTACTCATCAGTTGCTTCTGCTTTACATTCTGTTTGGGAAACAACTCAGAGTTTCCCTGGGTTGTTGTCATGATGTGCGAACCTGACATTCTGGATTGTTTGGGTTAAAATTCTGGGTTGTTTAAACCATGCGTTTGTTGTTGGGTTGTTTCCCAAACCAGGTGTAAAGTGTTCCCTCACTCACGCCCTCTGTACCCTGGCAAATCATGGGTTAAAAAATTGCCCGTACATGTGACCCAGGTTATACCTTCTCCTTGGCAACGCTAGGAGCCCTTACTCCGGAAACACGCCATGTTGCACCAGAATCAATCAGCACCAAACGATCTAAAGTTGCATCCAGGATCAACTGCTTACACACGTGCCTTTGTTCTCTGTATGCCAGGGATGGGCAGTTTGTGGCCCTCCAGATGTTTTGGCCTACAAGTCCCATCATCCTTCAACATTCTCTATGTCAGCTGTGGTGAATTTGATTTGTAGGCCGAAAGATCAGTGGAGGGCCTCAAGTTGCTTTACACCAAACTGTATGAAAGTTTTACCTTGGCTCCTAGAAATGTGGAGCGTCACTCTTCCTCAAAAGGCCAAACATCCTGTTGCTATCCTGGGACACGGGGGCAGTGCATTCCCTGCCCCTGACCAGATATTACTGCATTAGTTCCCAGCCTTCAACTCAAGGGTAGGCAACATGGTTCCTGTGGGCGCCAGCATACCCTTGAACACCTTCCTTGGCATCCACTGAGATCCCCCTCCCCACCTTTTTAAAAACAACAACAACACAAAATTTCTCACTCACAGCTGGGATGGCTCCAAAGCAAAATGAGGCCTCCAGCTGCTCCCGCCATCTTTTCTGTGGGCCACATGTGGGGCTCAGTGGTGCCCAGTTTTTCCAATGGCCAAATATGCCCATGGGCCCCCAAAGGTTGCTCTAACCCATCCTTCCCAACCTGCCTTCTCTGGATGTATTGGGCTACAACGCCCATCATTCTTAGCAAGCATGGACATTATAGTCCAACCCATCTGGAGGGCACAAGGTTGTGGGAGACTGCTCTAAGCCTTTCCTTCTTCCTTGGGTGTTTTCTAACCCACCAAAGATGCAACAATTCTTCAAGTACATTGGACTCAGCGGGATCTGCTTCCCAGTCAATGGACCTGTTCAGACAGCATGCTAAGCCATGGTTAGGCTGCTAATCCTTTTGCAGCAAATGGTTTGTGAGCGTGTTTAAACCATGGTTATGTAGCCACCATGGTTAGGAATGGTTCACATGACACGCTAAGCCATAATGTTTAGCTCAAAATGCTTAACCGGTGTGTCATCTGAACAGGGTCTATAAGGCTGCAAGGGGGGCAGGGGCAGAATAAGGACAACGAATGATCAGATCCATGGGGCACAGCCCAGTGAGACGTTCTTCTGTACCAGACCCATTGAAATGAATGGAAAATGGCGCCACTTGATGTTTTTTTCAGCACATCAAGGTTTTGCAATGTTGCTTTTTCATAAGAAAGAACATCAGAAAAACCCTGCTGGATCAGACCCAGGGTCCATCTAATCCAGCATTCTGTTTGCACAATAGCCAACCAGATATCCATGGGGAACCCACAGGCAGGACATGGTGCAACAGCACCCTTCCACCCATGTTTCCCAGCAACTGGTGTATGTAGACATATGGGTTCTGATGCTGGAGGTATCGTCGGAACTAGTAGCTCTTGATAACGTTCTCCATGGATTTGTCCTCCTTTTAAAGACATCCAAATTGATGGCCATCACTATATCATGTGGTGGCCAATTCCATAGTTTAGCTCTGCGCTGTGTGAAGGCGGCCTTCCTTTTATTTGTCCTGAATCTCCCACCCATCAGCTTCATGGGAGGACCTTCTAGTATTGCGAGAGAGGGAAAAAAATGTCTGCCTGTCCACATTCTCCACACCAGGCATAGTTTTGTACATCTCTCTCATGTCTCCCTTTAGCCTCCTGTTTTCCAAGCTAAACAATCCCCTGCAGAGTTACTCAAGCCCTTTAAGCACTTCAGTTGCCCCTTTCCTCCACTTTTTCCAACTCTACAAATATCTTTTTCTTACGTGTGATGACCAGAACTGCACACAGTATCCCACGTAGGGTCGCACCATGGATTTGTATAAGGACAGTATGATATTGGCAGTTTTATTCTCAATTCCTTCCCTAATTCGACAGCACCCCTTCGTTCACCGGGGGCAGGAGAACGCTACCCCTTCGGTCATGTCTTTGGGGTTTTCAAACGCAGACCCTATGACCTCGGTTCTAAGTCCAGTTTGATTGGGTGGGTGCTTCCTGTCCATCATGCAGAAACCCTTTCAAAGGCCCCAAGGAGCCTTCACCCCAACACCTTCCAGATGTGTGGAGATGCAACTCCCAGCAGCCCCCAACACATCTGGAGGGCACCAGGTTGGGGAGAGCTGCCCCGTGTGCTGCGTCAGCATTTCCGTTGTCTCTAGCACAGATGATCAGGGAGCTTTGCATGTATAAACAGAGGCTTCCTCCGCCGTCGTCTGGGTGCCTGGCAGCGTATAATCTTGGCCTTGGCGGCGGTGACTGTGGGTTGGAATTGGCTGACGCAGATCTGGGTGAACGCAGCCTCTGGAGAGTGTCTCATTGTGACAGCCCCTCTCCTTGCTGAAGCAGAGCCTTACTTGCCGTTTTAAGCGTCCCAAGAGAATTAGGATCAGGAGTTAAGTTCCTCGGATCAGGCATGTCAAACAGAGAGTGACACAAGATGAAGTTCTGAGGCTAACTGGCAAATTAAAAAGGAGCGAGTCACTGAGTCAGAAGCCCTAGACCCAGGAATGCTTCAAGGCGTCAGATGCAAAACTGTTTATTTCCTAACAACGATAGGCACTTTGTTGTGTCAGTAAGGACGGGAAAAACCCACAAAAACAAGTTTCCAAATATGGTAAAAACGGGAACAAAATGCCTCATGAGATGCATTATAAAAAGAGCATAAAGTGACGCACATGTATGAGCGGGGAGGGGAGGGGAACCCCTAACTTCACATAAACCCAGGCAGGGTACAAATCAGAGGTCTTGAGGTTGTAATGGAAGATAGCTCAATGAAAACCCCACAATAGTCCATGCTCTAATAACTTCCTGACTGGACTACTGTAATGCTCTCTACATGGGGCTTCCCTTGAAGACAGTCTGGAAGCCGCAGCTGGTGCAGAATGCCTCCGTCCGTGTGCTGACGGGAGCAGTGAGATGTGACCGTATCCCACTGGTTCTGAAAACTCTGCACCGGCTGCCAGCAATTCACCCAGGGAACATGATGCTCTCTCTTTCCTTTTTTCATGTGACTTCCATTTGGGATCTCTTTCTCATGAGCTACAAAATGGACAATAAAGCCACCAGCGCTTCCCAGCAGAAATTCTTAGGGTGTTTCTCTTTTTCCAAGAGCTTTAGAACTTGCTTTTGAAGCAAAACATCCCAGCATCTGCACATTGATGTCCACATTCACTGAGGAAGGAAGGGGAAAGGTGTCAGCGGGGCAGGGTAGGGTGAGGTGACTACTAGCTGCACTATTTATTACTTATTCTTGCATTTATATCCCGCCTTTTTTACCTCCAAGGAACCCAAGGCGGCATACATAATCCTCCTCCTCTCCATTTCATCCTCACAACAACAACCCTGTGAGGAAGGTTGGGCTGAGAGTCTGTGACTGGCCCAAAATCACCCAGTGGGACACGGATCTCCTGACTTCCAATCCAACACTTTACCAGCAGACCTCTGTGCAAAAATGCACCCAGTGAAGATGTCCTCATCACTTTTTATCTCCACTGCAGCCAAAGCTTCATTGCAGTAAAGCTACTTTTAAAGTAGCCAGTGAACATAATCTTCTTTCAACTATTTGGCAAGGCCAAACAATCAGCAACTCTAAAAGGGGCAAGCAACCAGATCCATGTTTGTTTGTTTGTTTGTTTGAAGGCAATTCTCCCTCTTCTTCAGCAACAAAACAAGAGAGGCTCTCAGTCAGAGTGCCTTGCAAAGATCAATAATAAAACCATCTCTGCCTTCCGGCTTATGATGTAAGAAACACTACACAAAAGGAAAACGAATTAGGAAGGTGGAGTGGGGAAAGCAAGCTCAGGCACAAGTTCTTGTAACGACCAGGTGAAAAGGAGAACAGTTCAAGGAGAGGAGCAGCCAAACGTTGCCGGTCCGTCAGCCACAGGGATAGACTGGCTCCGGTTGTGCGCTTTCCCTCTGCGGCAGCCTGGCGACACTTAAGAGAGGCATGTGATGGAGTTGGGTTCCCAGCTAGGGTGACCAACTGTCAGGATTTCTCCGGATTTCCCCTGGTTTTTGTTCTATCCTGAGTGTCTGGGGGGGATTTTCTGTAATTTTCTATAATGTCTTGGAATGACATGCTTTCCCCGTTAAAGACACCATTAGCATGGCGGGAGGAGAATGGCGCGCTTTCTGGAGACACCTCATTTCCCTCCCAAGCAGGGCCTTAAACAGGAAAACAAGTCATTCCCGGACATTATAGAAAAGGCCCTGATTGGAGCAGTGGGGGGGTGGGAATGACACACTTTCCCCCCCTCTGCTCCAACTGGGTCCTTTAAGAGGGGGGGTGGAGGGTGATGCACTTTCCAGAGGCCCTGGAAAGTCGCTTTCCCACCCCACCCCACACACAGGGTGCCCCTTTTTTTGGTTTCCCAAATATGGTCACCCTGTTCCCAGCAGAACTGAGGGTGGTTCTGGCCAGAATTATTTGGGTTTACTCCCTCTGCTGCTGCTGTAGGTTCTGCACTAATGAATACCGGGGGGGGGGGGATGTTTAGCGTTACGGATATGTCAAATGCAAGCAGAGGGGATGAACGAGCTGGGTTTTGGGGTGGGAGAGTCCAGGGCGGAAGATCATGCCCCCTCCTTGCACGCACACACCCCAGCTTTGTGACACCCCTTGCTGGGTGGGAAACAGCTGAGCTAGCAGATGATCACACCCACCCCATTCTGCTTCCCCATCTATCCGCTCCTTCCTTGCCTTCCAAAGGGAAGTTAATTAACCAGAGCTACATCTGTTCCACACCCCCCCTCTGATGAGCAATGCAAGCATTTGGGTCCCCCCCTTCCTATCCCACCTACACCGGCCACTTCCCACCACACGGTTCACAAAACAGGAACTCATCCATCAGCAGCGTAGCACCTCGCGGAGGCCTTTGAGCCCTGCACTCCCACGATCCTTCACAGCTTATCTCCCTCCATCTGGAGCCGGGCGGCATGCAAATCATCTCCCATCAACACACAATGATGCACGGTTGCCAGCTTTTGAAGCCTCCCCGCTCCTAGGCCTTTAACTGCGGCCTGGTGCACAGAAATTAAGGACAGGAAGCTTTGCTCATCATCGCAATGGGAACATCATCATCACCATCATCCACATCACCGTATGGCCACTGAGCATGCTCAGTACTCCCTGGGCTGGTTTGGGGGTTCCCCCAATTAAGATTATTTCCCCCACTAGACCCTTTGTATTTCTGTAAACGTCTAGGCTTCACCAAGTCATACTTATATTGAGTCAGGCCAAGAGTCCATCCAGCCCAGTACTGGTGTTGACATTGACTGGCATCAACTCTCCAGGGTTTCAAGCACAATTTTTCCCCAGCCCTAACTGGAGAAGCCAGGGATCGAAATTGGGATCTTCTGCATGCAAAGCAAGGGCTGTACCACTGAACTACAGCCCTTCCCTGGGGTGTCAATCTGCTGATCCTTCCCTTTTGTGGATGGGTGTCGCTGTTTAGGCTACATAAAGTTTGGCACTCGTGCCTGACATCAGAAATGGAGTGAATGGCTTATTTTAAAAAATCATATCCCAACTTGCCATTTATGTTTCTAAAAATCTAGGCAGCGTAAATAGATTTTTTTAAAAAAAGCAAACAAGTGACTAGGTTAAAAATAAACTCCAAAACGTATTTTGATTGTTTCTATAATGTTATAGTGTGACTCCTTGAGAGTTTTTATAGAAGGATAGCATTGTCTAAATAAATACAGCCATAAATATGCAAAACCTGTATAATAGTGGTGTGCTTTTTCTTTTTGTTTTGAAGCGAGATAAAAGCAGCAGCAGCAAATTTGCTAAATATTAAAAGCCTGGGCAAATAAGAAAAAAATGTCCAGAGGGCCCCAGGGAAAGCACCACACAGGTGGGACATGGCCACCAGTTTCTTGTGCCCCACTTTTTCACGTCAAACCTTGCTCAAAGTGGCTCTCAAGGTCAGAAGAATTTACATAATAAAGCATAACATTTCAGGCTGATTCACTAGCAATTACAAGGCAACAAAATTAAAACAATCACACAAATATGAATAAATATGCACCAAGGTTAAACAATCCACAATTCATTCATTCAAGGGCCTAACAACAAAAATACAAAAGTATAATCCAAGCAGCAGCAAAAATAATAATACAATGGGCTGATTCATATGACCACCAGGGTGGCTTATTTTGCCTTACTGTGCATGGGTGAGTGGCATAATTAGCATAATTATCCCTGCCAGACATGGGTTGTCAATCATGATGTACAGCCATGGCAAGGGTGGCTGGCTGGGTTGATTTACAAACGACCCTGAAAACCATGGCTTATTCTAGGGTTGCTGGATGTTTTGTAAACTACCACAGTCACCCATCCCTTGCTGGGTTCAGATGTCACAACAACCTGCACTTAGCAAGGGTAACTATGCTAATTTGGCAGGGAGGAAGGGAAAATAAGCCACTGTGGCTTGTTTTCTATCTGTTATCATGCAAAACTGCTCATTGGATTATGTTGGCCAATAAGCCATCATGGGTTAAAAAAACTCCTGACAAATGACACAATAACCCATGATGGGTTAAATGAGCCATCATGGCTTATTTAACCCATCATGAGTTAAACAATTCCAGTCATTGTTCTCCGACTAAAATTTGCGCATCAGCAACAACCCTTATCAAAAAAGGAGGCTGCCAATTTGCATAACATTAGCATATGCTAATATAAGCGTATTATTTCTTTATTTATTTGTTTAATTTTATATCCCGCCTTTTTTCCTCCAAGGAACCCAAAGCAAACAACGACAACCGTGTGAGGTAAGTTGGGTTGAGAGCTCGCGACTGGACCCAAGTCACCCAATGGGTTTCCATGACCGAGCAGGGACTAGAACCCAGATCTCTTTATAGTAGGGAAAATTATGGCCAGGTGAACTATGTGCTTGTTGGCTAGCCTACTGTCCAGTTACTAAGTGTGGACAGTCACCATCCAGGTCTCTGCCGCTCACCCTCATTGGGGTTCCATGACTTTAAATCAGACTTGGACTGGGCAGCCCATCAAACAGAGGACAACTTCAGAGAGGACTGTCCTTTGTAAAGTAGGACACCTGGCTAACCTGTGTTTTTTGGCATCTTTCTGTACCCAGAACAGAATAGCTTTTGTACCTGGAGTCAGCCATGGCTTGGCCCTCCCAGGTCAGGTGGAGATGAGCCAGACAGAGCTAGGGCCAGGTAGCTGTGTTAAGGCCCGTGTGCCGGTTGTTAGCTGTCCAACCCCTGAGGACTGAGGCACCCTGAGGAGAGCCTCCAAGGATAGTCTGCACCACTGCACAGGTTCATGTAAAAGCAGGCGGTCCTTCAGGTGCCCAACTCCCAACTCAAATAATAGTGACTTACTAGTTAGCGTTTGAACCACACCATTTTCGTATTCAATCTGCTTTTCACTCATGATCACAGTAATCCTTGCAACAACCCTGCAAGGTAGGCTGATATTATTATCCCCATTTTACAGATGGGAGCAGGGCAAGGCTGAGAAATAGCCTGGCTGCTCCTGTACCTTGAACAACCACAGTGAGCAGGGTAGGTTTTCAGGCACGGTCGCATTATCACCCAGTAAGGGCTGCAGATGTTAAAGGCAGAAGAGGGGTAGCTAAAAACATTGGCAATGCTACTGACTGAGGGCTTTCTTGGCTCACACTTTGCACTCTTGGGGGGGATTATTCTTCATGTCAATCTGCCGTTAAAAGGCACAGGGACAAGGGTTGAAGGATGGGAGGTGGGCGAATGGGTAATCCGGAAGGTGAAAAATAATTGACCTTTCTTCTTGCTGAAATAACTGTTCTTCTCATCGGAGATCTCTGTTCACCTGCTGGCATATGATGGCACCAGCAGGGCATTCAATATGGATCGCAGCTCAGGCATAATACAAGAACTTGCTTCCCTTCTCTCTCCACGAGACATGGACTGGATGCCTGGGGCCGTTCAGGTTAGTCACATATCGCTGCTCCTTTTCTGAAAGCAATTTGCAATCCCATCTGGAAGCCCACTGGCCATCTTCACTCTCAAGGAGCTGCTGACCCTAGCTGGGCAGAGGCTATAATTAGCTTCGTCTAGGAGTGGTGCAAACCTGCAATTGGAGGGAGCCCTCAGGTGGGATCACACCTGAGCTCAAGCCAGGGCAAAGCCTTCATTATAAGCAGGGTGAATCACTACTAGTCATGGTGTGTGGCGTGATCCTGGCTGTTTATTCAGAATTTCGTCCTGCCGAGTCCAATCAGACTTTCTCCTAACCACGGCTGGAATGGCATGTTACATAGGTGTAGGTGTGGTTCACTTCTGATCTTTGTATTTGTTGCATAAGCTGAAGGAGGGAGGGGGGGTTTGCAGAGAAAAATTGCAGAGGGTGCTTAACTCTTCTCTTGCCAAACTCCATCTCCCTGCCGCTCCTCCCCCGGACATAGGGTGACCATGTGAAAAACCCTGCCCCATTTTGTATCTGGTCCCTCTATTATAGCTCCTGCAGCTTTAAGTGTTGTGATAGGCTGACCATATGAAAAGGAGGACAGGACTCATGTAACTTTAACAGTTGTAGAGAAAAGGGAATTTCAGCCGGTGTCATTTGTATGCAATTAGTTCCTGGTGAAATTCCCTCTTCATCACAGCAGTTAAAGTTGCAGGGGCCCTGCCTTCTTTTGTATCTGGTCACTGTAGTATAGCTCCTGCAACTTTAACTGTTGTGCTGAAGAGGGAATTTCACCAGGAAATAATTGCATACAAATGACGCTGGCTGAAATTCCCTTTTCTCTACAACTGTTAAAGTTACATGAGCCCTGTCCTCCTTCTCATATGGTCAGCCTAGTTGTGATGAAGAGGGAATTTCACCAGGTGCTGCACACATACACATGACACCTGCTGAAATTCCATTTTCTACAAAACTGTTAAAGATACGTGAGCCCTGTCCTCCTTTTCATATGGTCACCCTAGATAATAAACTTTTCTAATAGCATCCTGAGACTTCTTTCCCTTTTTGTGTACATCCTGGATACTCACCCGCCTTGCATCCTCGTTTTTTTTCTGGAGGCATTTTGTGTTTACAAGAACCGTAATTTTTTTTAAAAAATTGGAGGGATGAACATGCGATTCTCTTGAGGCACACTTTGGCAATGACTGACCTACTTGGAGACACCATTTCACTTCATGCACGAACCACTAACTGTAGGGTGACTGTTTGGAAAGGAGGACCGGGCTCCTGTGTCTTTAACAGTTGTAGAGAAAAGGGAGTTTCAGCAGGTGTCAATTGTATGCATGCAGCACCTGGTGAAAGTCCTCTTTCATCACAACCGTTAAAGCTACAGGAGCTATACTAGAGTGACCAAATACAAAAGAGGGCAGGGCTCCTGCAGCTTTAACGGTTGCGATGAAGAGGGAATTTGTCCAGGTGCTGCATGCATGCAAGCAAATGAAATTCCCTTTTCTCTACAACTGTTAAAGATACAGGAGTCCTGTCCTCCTTTTCATATGGTCACCCTAGCTAACTGTGACTGTTTGGAAAAGGGTGTGTGCGTTTTGTCCGGAACGACACCGGGGCAAGGGTCAGCATTTGTGTGGCACAAGACGTCACGAATTGCAGCTGGCCAGAAGCCCCACTCATAGCGTGAGGGAGCGCACAGCTGGAGGAACAGATGGCCCGTGGCTATCATTCGGTGACAGGGCACAGAGAGTGGTTTGTTTGCACAGAAGAGATAGCTGAGAAGAACAGAGTAGGGACAAGCTGTCTTTGAAAATCACGGTTTATTTGTGGACAAGAATAAAAAGGGCCTGTGTTACCATATGGCTAAAGCTCCGCTGTTTCTGTGTGTCATGGAATCCCTCTGTGTAAATATCCACTGAGCAAGATACGGCCCACTTTCCATCTGTAGCTTTCTTTTCCCTTCTCTTGATTCCGTGCCGAAAGTTAGCGTTCAGCCAGCGTTCTTGTTTGAGTTTTGCAGTCAAGCTGCTGGATTTTAATCCTGGACATGTGGATTCAAGCCCCTGCTCAGTCCATGGAGCTCACCATGAAAAGGACCCAGGGTCCTGCCATCCCTTCTTGGTCATGACTATTCCACAGGGTTGTTGTGAGGATGAAATAGCTGTCTATGTCTCCCTGCCGGGCTCCTTGCAGGAAAGGCGGGGTAAATAAAAAGTGGAAATGCAACGGGTTGCATCCAACCCTGAAACAAAAACGTAGACAAATAATTCTTTGGCAACTTTGCTCAAGTGGGAGGCAAAGATCATACCTCTTTTTCTAGTGCTTACTAGCAAACTGATCCAAAAAGAATATTATCCCAGTATAACAATAATTTAATGTACACTGGAATATAACTTGGTGCACCCCGCCCACCATAAGTATGCACTCCAAGTGAAAGAAAAAATAATAATTTGTAGAGCCCTTTAATCACCCAAATCGTATAGAAGTGCTTTGTGGGGTAATTAACCTGCTAAATGGCCTGGAGTCATTGCCCTGAAGATGTAGCTCTCTGAGCTGAAGGAAGGAGGTATTTCGACTCATTTCAGTCTGGTTTCAGGCCTGGATGTGTTACTGAAATGTCCTTGCAACCTATGGTGCCAAAACAGCCTTGGTGGATGACATATATCAGGGGCTTTTGATATCATTGGCTATAATATCCTGGAAATGCTCTGCAAATTGGGAGTGGTGGAGGGGAGCAAACTGACCCAGTTTGCAAGGACACTACAAGAGGGTAGCATTGAGAGATTATTGCTTAGGCCCTTAGCATTCGTGATGTGGGGTCCTGCAAGGTTCCTTTCTGTTTCCTGTGCTGTTATAACAACTATATGAAACCATTGGGAGCTGTCATCCGAAGTTTGGGGCGTGATGGAATCCATATGGAGATGACACCCTGTCTCTCTCTCTCTCTCTCTATTCCATGGACCAGGGTCTAGAACCAGTGATGGGCAGGATGAACTGAATCCTGAAAAGATGGAGGCTCTGTGGGTCAGTGGTTCTCAGGTCCAGGAATTAGGGATGCAGCTCACTCTGGATGGGGTAGCACTCTCCCTGAAGGAGCAGGTGAGTAGCTTGATCCCAAGCTTTCACTAGAGCCCCAAATGGCTTCTGTGCTGGCTGAGGGGCATCTATGCCCAGGTTCAGCTGGTCCACCAGCTACAGCTGTTCCTGGATCAGGATAGCCGGACCTCAGCAACTCATGCTCTACTAACATCCCAGATAGACTACTGCAATGCAGTCAATGTGGGGCTACCCTTGAAGACGGTCCAGACATCACAGCTGATATAGAACGCTGTAACCCGGCTGTTGGTGGCAGCAGCAAAAAGGGGCCATATTGCCTTGGTCCTAAAATTACTGCGCTGGCTGCCAGCGCACTTCCGAGCCCAATTCAAGGATTTGGTTTTGGCGCATAAAGCCCTAAATGACTTGAGACCAAGGACTTGAAGGAACCTCTCTGTCTTCCCCATCCCAGCTCTCCGTCTTGCCAACAGCAGAAGCTAGGAAGGGGGTGACACAAGATGGGGCCATTCACTGCGATGGGACCCCATTTATCAAACTCCTTCCCAGGGGGTATCGGCTTTGCCGCCACAGTCCAATTATTCCAACAAAGGCTGAAGACCTTTTTTCTTTGTTCAGGCGATTGGACTCCATTGTAAAATTGTTGAGGTGCAATCCTAGTCAGAATGAATGCTGCCATGTACTGTAATCGTAGTAATGATGAACGGTGATGTTAAGGGTGCTTTTGTATGGGCCGGTTCAGATGACACACTAAGCCATGGTTAGGCCACTAACCCTTTTGCAGCAAATGGTGAGTGAGCGTGCTTAGACAATGCTTACGTAGCCACCATGGTTAGGAATGGTTCACACGACACGCTAAGCCGTAATGTTTAGCTCAAAAAGCTTAACCAGTATGGCTTAGCATGTCATCTGAACAAGGTCATTTTAAGGACGCTTATATTATATCTGTACTACTTGATGGCCGTTTTGGCGTTTGTGTCATTCTGTTCACTGCCCTGTGTCCCAGAACCAAGACACAAAAATATTGAATGAATGTGGCAGTGGAGAGGATGTTAGTAGCGAGCATTTACAGAGCACTTTTTAAGTGTTCAGAGTGCTTCACATCTAGGGTGACCATATGGAAAGGAGGTCAGGGCTCCTGTAGCTTTAACAGTTGTGTAGAAAAGGGAATCTCAGCAAGTGTCATTTGTACGCAAGCAGTTCCTAACAAAATTCCCTCTTCGTCACAACAGTTAAAAGCTGCAGGAGCCTTGCCCTCTTGACCAGATACAAAAGGAGGGTGGCAGGGCTCCTGCAGCTTTAACTGTTGTGACGAAGAGGGGATTTCACCAGGTGCTGTATGCATACAAATGGCATCTGCTGAAATTCCCTTTTCTATGCAGCTGTTAAAGATACAGGAGCCCCGTCCTCCTTTCCGTATGGTCACTCTATTCACATCCTTTCAGGGAGCTCAGTATTCTCTCTCTTGCCCCCATCGTCAGTAGAGATTGGCAGCTCTGATGTCAGTGGGGCAGCGAATCTGATGTGGGTTTCAGTCAGAACTCTAAAGCTGCAAAGTGTTGCCTGGTTCTGACTAGAACGTGGGGCAGATTCACTGCCCCACTGATATCAAGAGCCACCAGCCTCCATGGCCATTCATGAGAGGCCAAGATAGGGGTGTCTTTAGGGTCGGGCTTTGGGTCAGAGGTCCAGCAGAAAATGGGCAAGTGACGCAACGCACCTGACCCTCCAAAGAGGAGCATCTCTGTAAGCCCATTAAGTCCGAGGTCTAAAATGAGCTCACTTCGCCTCTGGGTTGAGGAAAGGAGAACAGTGCCTCACACACAATTGTTTAAAAAGGATTCGTTCTCCTTCTGTATGAACAAGTCAACAGGGGCTTGAGGGGCTTTCCTAAGTAAAGGAGCGTTCTTGATTTGCAGAGATGCCCTCTGGCACCCAACGGCCGTGTGCCTCTTTGGGGCAAACAGGCAGGACTATTGCTAACCGAAGCGTGCATTCTCCGGAACAGTAAAGAACCCTCTTCCTCTGCTTCCGCTTAGCGGAGAGAATCCCCTACTTCTATGTTTATTCTGTGCAATAAAGACCCAAATGAAAACATGTCTCTTGTTCTTACTTGCGTGACTATTTGCCCCACCCTGGGTTTTCCCAATTCCGTTGGAAACGGGGTGCAGTGTGGTTGCCAGGTTTTGTACAACCCCCCCCCCCCATGCTGCCTTCCTCCAGTGTACTGATCTCACTCCAGCTGCTGGGGGGGGGCAACTGGTCTGCCGGCGGGTCCCAGCAAACGTTCCCCTGAAGCAAGATGGGTGCAAGAAAGCGGCAGCCGCCAAGGACAGGGCATGAGCTGGGACTAACCAGCTAGGGCTTTCTTCAGCTGGGCCACAATTGTTTGGAGGTGGGTGCTGGGAAAGCCAAACAGCCCCCTCTCTTTGAGCCCCCCCCCCCCGCAATGATCTCAACGCTTTATTTAAGTATAGAATAAAGCATTTAAATAATAAATCCCACTACCTGATCCATTTTGCCACATGGTCGGGCCAGCCCTGGGTGTGGTGGGGGATTTGTTGGAACCGAGTCCAGAGGAGGGCAACGAGGATGATCAGGGGTCTGGAAACAAAGCCCTATGAGGCTGAAAGAACTGGGCATATTCAGCCTGTGAAGAGAAGACTGAAGGGAGACATGATAACACTCTTCAAGTACTTGAAAGGTTGCCACACAGAGGAGGGCCAGGATCTCTTCTCGATCATCCCAGAGTGCACGACACGGAAGAATGGGCTCAAGTTACAGGAAGCCAGATTCCGGATGGACATCAGGAAAAACTTCCTGACTGTTAGAGCAGTACGACAATGGAACCAATGACCTAGGGAAGTTGTGAGCTCTTCCACACTAGAGGACTTCAAGAGGTAGCTCGACAGCTGTCTGTCAGGGATGCTTTAAGGTGGATTCCTGCATTGAGCAGGAGATTGGACTGGATGGCCTTACAGGCCCCTTCCAACTCTATGATTCTATGTGATGGTGAGAATCGGCCCATCCTGCAGTCCTCCCCAATGTCTCCCATGACCCTTGAAGATCTCAGAGGAGGACTTTGACTAGGAATGGGATACTTACCTTTCAGTTGGACAGCCAGGATAACAACGTGCCTGGCTCAGACTTCCACAATTCAATGCCTTCCTGATGTTTTGAACTACAATTCCCATCACCCCCAACCAGCATGGCCAATAGCCGGCGATGATGGGAAGTCCAGTCCAAACCACTGGGAAGGCAACAGCTTGGGGAAGGTTGTAACAGGCGCTTGGATTGGTACCGGCCAGCTTGTGATGTCCCCAGCTAGCCTGGAATCCTGGGGTGTCCCCTCTCTGGGGGGCTAAAGATAGAGGTGCTTAGTGGCTAATCCTGGCGGCTGCCCCGGCTGATCCCAGCAATGGTGCCGCCCATCACCACACAGCCCTGGATTTCACTGGGAAGAGCCTGCCTTCATGGTTGCAGAGCAACGCTGCTATAATCTTCCTGTGACCTGTCGCTACCTTCTCCTGACTCACCCCTTGCTTACTTTTTCTCAATTATTCTGATGCAGAAGAAACAAAGCAGAATATCACCACCACCACCCAGGGCAGAAGAAATCGAAGTACACAGGGGTGGGGAACCTCAGGTCCCAAGGCTTCATCCAGCCCTCCTGGCTTCTCCTGGGCCCCATTCACACCTTCACACACAGTGGGCATCACCCAATTGTGAGGGGGAGGCAACATCCACTCAGCCAGCACCTCGAAGAGCGGATCCTCAAGGCCAGACCTGGCTCACTATAGTAGGGACAGCCAAGAAGTGAAGGACAAGGTGGCGCCCCACTCTCGTTCCATGCGCAAAAGCTGACTGGACTGGAAGATGAATCTGTCTTCAACTCCTGCAATGGGTCAGCATCTTCCACTGCACCTGGAAACAGCAGGAAAATTTGGGAGGCACCGAGCAGGCCGCATAGCACACAGATCTCTCCTCCGACACCTCGCTGCCACCTCCCAACATCTGCCGCTTCAGGCAACCGCCTCACTCTGCCCAACGATAGGGACAGCCCTGCAGGATGGATACGACCTTGGTCTCCCCTCGCTTCTCCTTGTCAGGCAACGGAGCAGGAAGCCAAGCCAACTACGCTGCAGGTTCAAGGAGCACTCCTCAAGGCTGCTCTCCCGCCCCCTTCGTTCTCTGAGGGGGGGGGGCTATGTGGAGGCCTCCATAGCCTGAACGGGGAGGCCTAGTGGACCAGATTAGGCCCACGGATCGGAGTTCCCCATCCGTGCATCAGGAGATGCGCTTCTTAATTTGTTAAAATAATTGTAGTGTAGTCATGCCACTCTTGCACCCAGCTTAGATCAGGCTGCAACCCAGCCGTGCGGTTCTGATCCACCAGTTGAAAACCAAGCTGCCGCACTACTGAGCTCATGTCCCTCCTAAAATGGGATGGCGACCGGAAACCTCTGGCTGTCAGCTCTTGCAGAAGGCAACGCAAAGGCGCAATGCTTCAAGAGCAGCGTAGCCAAGAGGAGGAAGCAAGTGGAAGCAGCCCCCTCCCCCTTGGCAGAAAGCATCCCGGCTGATGGATTTCACCACCTGAACAGGAACCAACTGCTCTTTCGCTGCTGCGTGCGAACGGCCTCCTGCACAAACGGTTTCTGGCGTGATAAATGGGCAATGCAACCAGCCGTCTCATGGGAAAGCCCGCCAGGCTCTTCCTGATCTCCTGCAGCTGCCCCTCAGCCCTGGCAAAAGCTGCCCTCAGCCAGATGAGATTTCCTACAGGCCAGGTGAAATGTCTGGCTCATTAAATGCCGCTACTGCTATCCTCAGCTGCCCCTGCGTGGAATCTCTTTGTGCGCTCATGCGCACGTGGCTCGGTCAGCATGATTGCGTGGAGCTGCTCCGCCATGCACTGGGGAGAGCGAGGGGCAGCAGCTGCAGACCTGCAGTGGAGAAGTCAGGACTGGAGTATTGAGGAGGGTGGGCAGGGGAGACCCTTTCAGGCCAGTACAATCTTTCAGGGATGTGACAGAAGCGTACAACATTATGCGCGGTGTAGAAAACGTGGGCAGGGGCAGGGAGACTTTTTTCGCCCTCTCTCACAATGCTGGAATCCGGTGGGATCATCCCACGAAGCAGACTGGTGGATAGATCAAAGGAAGGCCTTCTTCACACTGTGGCAGAGTTAAACTGTGGAATTCCCTGCCACAAGATGTAGCGCTGGCTACCAGTTTGGATGGCTTTAAAAGGGGGCTGGGCAATCTTTCGGAGCAGCAACAGTCGGGAGGAATACGGGGATTGCAGGAACAAGAGCGAGAGGTGGGTGGTGTACACCCAGGTTGCAATGGCGAAGAGGCACATGAACTCCAGGGGGCGCTTGGCAGTGGGCCCCTGCTGGGTATGGGCCCATCCATGCCTGCCCTTGAGGCCGGCCCTGACAGCAGCAGTACCTGGTATGCAGAGGTAGACTGCATCTGAACAGGGATGTTCTACTATTAGTTATTCCACGCATTTGCCTGCACCTTGGATTTCCAGGTCTTGTTCCTCCTACCATGAGGCTCCCTGCAAAGGCATTCTTGTATGAACATCCGGCCTTTCCAGCAGCTCTCCGCTCCATTTTTGGCACGTTGACTTCAAGCAAACAAAAGGATCCCGGCTGGCCTGCTGGTCACAGGGTTGTTCTCTTGCCGCCCCGGGGAGGGCCTGCTTTCGGCCGGGCGCCTGATCGCCCCTAAACCTAGGCAGGCAGGCAAGCAAGCGAGCAAGAAGCAGCCGTGCGCATAGAGGTTGTTGCAACCGTGCCACGCCATCAATTGAATTAGGCCTAATTACAGTCCCTTCTTCGCAATCATGCAGCGTCTGGAACAAAAGGCAGAGATTGGTGGCAGCAGCAGCAGCAGCAAATCCTCTAACGAGATCAGCGCGATCACGCTGGTTTTTGGCCCAGCCCAACGCCGATCAAAGAGTTGGCAATCAGGCATCATTTCATCCTGCCTGACCTCTCCATGTGGCTGGCCCGCCCTCTCTTCCCGGCCCAAGTCCTTTCCTCCCCAGCTGCTTTGGGCCGGGCAGATTCCATCCCCTGCGTAGGGAGAAGCCTTTCTGTTGGCGGCGCCAAATCATTCCACCGAAAAGAAGATGGGCTGCCAACTTTTTAACCGGCCCGTGCAGCTGCGTCTTTTAACACCAGCTCCATCTGCGCTGTGATTAGCAGGCAAAAGCCCTTTGGACCCTCACCTGCTGGTTTCTGGGTACTAAGGGCACAAGAGCAGGCCTGGGGTTCGTTACTGTTATTTTCCGGTCAGTTGGCAACTTTGAAGGGGATTGGTAGAGGTCGGCGCCTATGGGCCTAGCACTGCAGCCTGTCCCAACCTGGTGCCCTGCACATGTGTTGGATTACAATTCCCATCATTTCCAGTGAGGGTGCAGGGCACAGGCTGTGGTGTTTCGGATGAGCCAGCTCTGTCTGCAATGGGACATGCTAAAACAAATGACAGTACTTGCCCATAGAGAAACACAGGACAGAACCTGCCCATACAGAAACCATACTTGCCTATAGAGAAACATAGGACAGTATTTGCCCAAGTATTTCCCTTATGTACTTGCACATAAGGGAATACTTTTCTATTAAAAAAAAAACATACATGCCCACAGAGAAACATAGGAAAACACTTGCCCAAGTATAGTTTTCTTATGGGCAAGTACTGCCCGATGTTTCTCAATTGGGAATAATAATAGTAATAAATTTATTTCTTACCCGCCTCTCCCTCTGGATCAAGGCGGGGAACAACATCAATACAAACAATATAAAATACATAAAACTGATTAAAAGCATATAAAATTAATACATTATTAAAATATCAACAAAGACTTAAAATTCGACTGGGTAGGCCTGCTGGAAGAGATCGGTCTTTATAGCTCTCTTAAATTCTGGAAGACTGGTAAGTTGGCGGATCTCTCCCGGCAGGTCGTTCCCCAGTCTGAGAGCGGCAGAAGAGAAGGTCCTCTGGGTAACGGATGTCAGCCTAGTCCTGGCCAACTGTAGTAAATACTAGGGATGTGCACTGGATCGGACCCGATCCACGATCCGAGTCCGGTCCAGTGGGAAATCGGATAAATTATCCGATTTCCGATCCCGCAGCTGGATCGGCCGATCCAATCCGAACCGGTCCGAAATAGCTCCGAACCGGTTCGGCGGATCGGCGGATCGGCGGGCGCCCACTGGCGCCCACCGCCGCTTCCATTGGCGGGCGCCAGCGGGCGCCCGCCGATGAAAGTGGACAGCGGGGGGGGGGAGGAGGGGGGCGCTTACCTTCTCGGCCCGGTGGCTCCCGTCCGGCGCCGGCGCCTACTACTACTAGCAGGCTCCGCGGCCTGCTCTAGGGTGGCGCGCCGGGTGATGTCATCACCCGGCGCGCTACTCTAGAGCAGGCCGCGGAGCCTGCTGGAAGTAGTAGGCGCCGGCGCCGGCCGGGAGCCGCCGGGCCGGGAAGGTAAGGAGGGGGTGCGTGGAGGGGAGGAGGGGGCGCGCGGAGGGGGGAGGGGGGCCCTTACCTTCCCAGCCCGGCGGCTCCCGGCCGGCGCCGGCGCCTACTACTTCCAGCAGGCTCCGCGGCCTGCTCTAGGGTGGCGCGCCGGGTGATGTCATCACCCGGCGCGCTACTCTAGAGCAGGCCGCGGAGCCTGCTGGAAGTAGTAGGCGCCGGCGCCGGACGGGAGCCGCCGGGCAGGGAAGGTAAGGAGGGGGTGCGTGGAGGGGAGGAGGGGACGCGCGGAGGGGGGAGGGGGGAGGGGGGCCCTTACCTGCCCGGCGCGGCGGCTCCCGTCCGGCGCCGGCGCCTACTACTCCCAGCAGGCTCCGCGGCCTGCTCTAGGGTGGCGCGCCGGGTGATGTCATCACCCGGCGCGCTACTCTAGAGCAGGCCGCGGAGCCTGCTGGAAGTAGTAGGCGCCGGCGCCGGACGGGAGCCGCCGGGCAGGGAAGGTAAGGAGGGGGTGCGTGGAGGGGAGGAGGGGGCGCGCGGAGGGGGGAGGGGGGCCCTTACCTGCCCGGCGCGGCGGCTCCCGTCCGGCGCCGGCGCCTACTACTCCCAGCAGGCTCCGCGGCCTGCTCTAGGGTGGCGCGCCGGGTGATGTCATCACCCGGCGCGCTACTCGAGAGTAGGCCGCGGAGCCCGCTGGTAGTAGCCGCCGGCGCCGGATGGGAGCGGACGGGCCGAGAAGGTAAGCAGTGGCGGGGAAGGGGGCTTACCCCCCCCCCGGAGCCGTCCGCTTCTATCCGCTGGCGCCCGCGGGCGCCAGCGGATGGAAGCGGGCGGCCCCAGGGGGGGTAGGGAGCGCGGGGGAGGGGGCTTACCTGCCGGGGCCGTCCACAGCGGACGGCCCCGGGGGGGAGGAGGGAGTTAGGCCCCCCCTTACCCACCCGCCGCCATTTTTTCCTCATAGACTTGCATTGCAATGCAAGTCTATGGGGAAAAAAATGGCGGCCGATCCAAAAATGTACGATTTTTGGGTCGGGATCGGACTCGATCCGGTCCGGGGGGCCTCCGATTTTGTCCGAACCGGTCCGGGACAAAATTGGAGGTCCCGATCCGGGTCCCGATCCGGGGGGTCCGTGCACACCCCTAGTAAATACTTCCCAGAGGACCTGAGCGTGCGGGGCGGATTGTATGGGAGAAGGCGATCCCGCAGGTAACCTGGACCCAAACCAAACAGGAAGTGCTGTCCTGTTTCCCTATGGGCAAGAATGATTTTCCTATGCGGAGGTATATTTTCCCCTGTGGACATGTATTGTCCCATGTTTCCCTATCGGCAAGTATGCTTTACCCTATGGGCAAATACTGCCATTTGTTTTGGTATGTCCCGTCTGCAATTCTATCCAGGATGGAGCCGCCTCAAAAAAGGACCCCTTGCTTCTGGGCAAATGCACACAGCTTCGACTGAGCCACCTCTTGCAAAACAGCTTGGTCTCAGTTGGGGGTGTTGCATAAATTATGCTATTCCCAAGTGTCCAAAGTCCAGATATGAAACACTTGACGAAAGACCTCTTGAAGCTTTGGAAACTAATTTATTATTCTGCGCAGAATAGGTGACCTCCGGACGCTAACGCTGCTTTCCAGAGTCACACCCCACCAAGGTTCAAACAATGCTTTTATACTGTAAAAGTTACACGTCATCAGCCCTCATCCCATTGGTTTATAGCCCCAGTGACATCATTTGGCCAACTCTATTTTACTCTCAAGTATCCTGAGTAGTGGCCATATGTGGCGGTGCATTGCCATGTGCTATTTTACTTGTACCCAGAGATGCTTTGCAACGTCTCTTCACTTCTATCATTCCCTTATATGGTCATTTTGTCCCTCTCCAGGTGTGCCACGGTCACATCTGGATGAGTCACACTCCTGGTTCCTCTAAGTCAGGTGGCCTACGCGCGTCCCTGATTCTGTATAATGGAGTCTGACCTGGAGAAGAAGGAGCAATGGCGATTTTGACAAGTTCCTAGTTCTTGCGCCGCTAAATCACTTGCAAGCAGCTTGACTTTTGCAGAAATGGATACAATGGACAGGCAATGGGGAATGGGGCTTTGGGGTGCCGTGTGTGGACGGTTTGGGTGTGCATGTCAGCAAACACATGTAGGATGCATGTAAGATGCGTGTCAGGGGAAATGGACGTGTTTTGGGGTGAAAATCATAGATCTGTTCAGATTTTTACAATGGGGCGGGAGGTGGGCAAGGCAGCCGTAGAGTGGGGGGCCGAGCAGAGTCCACTTTGCTGCTCTGTTGTTGTTTTTTGCAGGTGTGTTAAATCAGTGGTGCAGAACTTCAGATGTGGGGCCGCAAATCCAGTCCACCTCATGCCCCAATTCAACCATCTGGGATTCCCCAGATGGCCACGCCAACTTCTCCTCACCCCCCCCCCCAAACAGTATGGTGTTTTCACAGTTTTTGTGCAATTCCCAACCCCAACCCCTCTCCTTAAGGTTTTCTTACAGGCAGTAAGAGCTTTAAGCTAAACCATGATGGAATGTTTGGCATTTTGGCCCCGCCCCCTTTGTCTTCAGCCCCGCCCCCAAGATCGTCTCCCAAATGGAATTCTGCCTTCTGGCTAAAATGGATTCAAGAACGGTCTGAAAGCCCCTGCGGTGGCTGCATGGTGGCATTGCAGTGGTTATGTAGCGCAGCAGCCACTTTGCAGCCATCACGGGGCTTTTTCCTTAAAAAAGTCAGGGACTTACCCTGGCATTTTTCCACAGAAGGAGGCGAGTATGGCGCATCCTCCGTCTAGTCTCGCTTCAGAGTCACAGCGAAGGCATTCCCAGGATGGTGACTCCGATTGGAAACCCCGCGCCCTCCCTCTATGTCGGGATTAGCTGCTGCCACCCCGCTGCAGAGAAAGCACGGGGTTTTGCTTAAGGCGGGGGCAACCCGGTGCCATATAGGCAGCCCTCTGCTACCCATTCATTGGGCTCAAATTAGTTGTCTAGATTTGTATTTTGTTTTTATACATTATTGTATTCTATAGGGCTGTGACCATATCCGGATCCCGAATCCAGAGCGGATCAGGCTGATTCCGACCTCCGGATCCCAGATCCGAATCGGATTTCGGATCCGTATCCGAATACGTGCACAGCACTCCCTTCCGCTCTTCCCCTCCCTCCTCCCACTCTCCCTGCTTACCTGCTGCCTCCTCTGCATCATCCCCCATTGTCCTCTGTGCCGCCGCATTTCCCGGTCGCGAGTGGGAAAGACAGGAGGACGACGTGGAGGAGGCAGCAGGTAAGCAGGGAGAGTGGGGGGAGGGAGAGAGCGGGGAGAGTGGGAGGAAGTGCTGTGAACAGACCCGGATCCAAAACACATGAAATAATTTCTGCTCTTGGGGAGGACACTTTGCTCAGTGCTACCGTGCAGGCTTGGTATGTGGAAGGCCCGGGTTCAATTGCCGGCATCTTGAGGCAGGACTGGGGAAGACCTCAGCCTGGAACCCTGGACAGCTGCTGCCAGTCAGTGCCGACAGCAATGAGCTAGATAGACCAATGATTGATTTGGGATGAGGCAACATCCTGAAGGTGGGGCACCATCCACCACTAGTGGGGTGTTTCCCACGCCTTCTGTTCATTTCAACCAGGGGAGTCTGGGGGCTCCGATGTCAGCGGGGCAGCGAATCCGCTCCGGGTTTCAGTCAGACCTCTAAAGGAGCTCTCCAAGGTGATACCTCCTTTAGAGTTCATCAACCCACTGGCATCGGACCCACCAGCCTCCACTGATTTCAATGATGCTCACTCAGGAGACCGCCCGTGTTAATTAGCGACTAGGAGGGGCTGGGTTGCTCTTTGCGTTTTCCATCTCTCAGGCCCCTTTATAGTTCTTTTAGGCCAATGAATAACTTGAGTGGAAACTCATGTCCATGAAGCCAAGCAGGCATCTGTCCGCCTAGCCGAATGAGAGCGTACAAGGTCGCCATGGGTTAACTTGCGAGCCCTTTTTCCGCCCTTCCTTTTGAGTTGGCTTTCTCCAGGTGCGTCTTGTTGCTCAGCCAAGATGCGCCTCCAAGCTATCGGGAAAGAGGATGATTCAGTGAAAAGATGGAACTTGGCTGAGATCCCTCCAGCTTGTTCTAGATAATGGCTCTCGTAGCCCTCTCCAGACAGGGTAGGGTGATAATGCTTGGCCACTGATGTGGTGGTGGTGGTGGTGGTGTGTGTGTGTGTGTGTGTATGTTGAACCACGATCTCTTCTCGATCATCCCAGAGTGCAGGACACGGAATAATGGGCTCAAGTGACAGGAAGCCAGATTCCGGCTGGACATCAGGAAAAACCTCTTGACTATTAGAGCAGTACGACAATGGAACCAATGACCTAGGGAGGTGGTGGGTTCTCCCACACTAGAGGCCTTCAAGAGGCAGCTGGACAGCCATCTGTCAGGGATGCTTTATGGTGGATTCCTGCATTGAGCAGGGGGTTGGATTGGATGGCCTTACAGGCCCCTTCCAACTCTACTAGTCTATGATTCTACGTAATGGTGAGAATCGGCCCCGCACTGTGTCCCATCCTGCAGCCCTTCCCAATGTCTCCCATGACCCTTGAAGATCCCAGAGGAGGATTTTGATCTGGAATGGGATACTTACCTTGGACAGCTAGGACAACATGCCTGGCTCAGGCTTCTGCAACTCAGTGCCTTCCTGATGCTTTGGACTACAACTCCCATCACCCCCAGCCAGAATGGCCAATAGCCAGGGATGATGGGAAGTCCAGTCCAAACCACTGGGAAGGCAACAGCTTGGGGAAGGTTGTAACAGGCGCTTGGATCAGTACCGGCCAGCTTGTGATGTCCCCAGCTAGCCTGGAATCCTGGGGAGTCCCCTCCCTGGGGGCTAAAGATAGAGGTGTTTAGTGGCTAATCCCGGCGGCTGCCCCAGCTGATCCCAGCAATGGTGCCGCCCACCACCACACAGCCCTGGATTTCACTGGGAAGAACCTGCAGGGGGTTTGGGCTGCAGGAGCCCTGCCCTCTTTTGTATCTGGTTGCGCAAGTATAACTCCTGTAGCTATAACTATTGTGATAAATAGGGCATTTCACCAGGTGCCGCATGCATCCAAATGACACCTGCTGAAATTCCTTTTTCTATACAACTGTGAAAGACACAGGAGCCCTGGCCTCCTTTTCATATGGTCACCCTAATATTGGGGGAAGTGCACATAAGATGCATATCTCAGGTGAAATGAATGTGCCTAAATTCATATGAGGGAAATTCCTTGCAAGAAAAAGTGTGCATTAGGCAAAATTGTGTAGAAAAATGCATGCATGAGGAGAAATGTGATTTTAAAAAAAGTGTATGAATGTTAGTGCAATTAATAAATAAATTTCTATGACTGGGATGACCATAAACAAATTGGGAAAAAGAGAAACTGAAATAGACGGATGGGTTCATTCAGCCCTGGGATTCTAGAGGTCCTTCTCCCTCGGCCCATGAACTCTGTAGAGCTGCAACCTCTGATTTCTCCAGTTGCTTTTCTTGCAACAAGAACCCCGCCTTTCTGCACCCTTGTACTGGGCCCATCTCCATGCAGTAAAGCACTTACTGTTACAACCTCAGGGAACAGCCAGGAAGAGTGAACGTCTAAAATCCATTAAAAATGACATTTATTTTGGCCTGCTCTGTGCAGGGAGGGGTGGATATTCCTTCCCTGAGTGTTTGCTGTGAAAACAGGCTTCTTAAAGGCACAAGGTTGTCTAAATAAATAGCAAACGTTGCTGGCTGGGCCCTCACGAGAACTTTGCTCCTTTAAAAAACAAAAGGTTAGGAACCCGGAGTATGCTTCTGCTTAACAGGAAGAAGGATGGGAGGACAGGGTAGGATGGGATGGGGTGGGCACAACTGAACGGGCCCCTGCTCCACACCCCTCCTAACTCTTCTGAACTGCGTGGCTGGGCTCCTTTCGCTGGGCTCCTTTTGCTGGGCTCCTTGCTGCTGTTCCCTCCGGCAAAGTCTTGGGTCTCTGGGATGGATGGTCCCATCAGATGTTTTCATTCTGGCCCTAGGAGGGGAGAGGGGCACAAAGACAATCTCTTAGGAGCAGATGGGGGCACCATCTGCCATTAGTGGAGCGTTCCCCACACCTTCTGTTCATTTCAACCAGTCGAGGCTGATGGCTCTGACGTTAGTGGGGCAGCAAATACGTTCCGGGTTTCAGCCAGAACCAGTCAGAACTCTAAAGGAGCTCTCCAAGGGGCTTCTGACTGGTGTGGGCTGAAACTTGGAATGGAACCATCTCCCCACTGGCATCGGAGCCACCAGCCTCCATTGATTTCAACAATGCTCCCGTGTTAATTAATTAGTGACTAGGAGCTCCATCACACCAGCGATTTAGTGCACTCTCGCCATGCCTGGTGTGCGGATTTCCAGCACGGTACTCACATGACGCTGTGCCTGTCCTGCTGACACCCAGCCTCTTCCTCAGCCTTTCCTAGGTTGCGAAAAGTCTGGATTATTTTCCCTAAATGCATTTAAAGTGCCCGAAGTCTCCATATAGTTTTAAAGGATCTGGGGGCTTGAATGGATTGCATCAGGTCCTGGCAGGGAAAAGCGATCTCTCCCAGCAGCCAGTTCCAAGCCTCAATATAAAACCCAAGCCTTGCATCCCAGGCTCCAAAGCCTTTTTAAAAATCATACAAGGCCTGAATCTCTGCAGAGACAGGATCATACTCCCTCGATGCCCCCAAAGAGCCAGACTAAAGGGTCCTTCCATTTTTGCCTGGCAGAAAGGCTGTCTGGTTGAAGTACTCATCTGAAAGGACCTGACTGGAGGGAGACAGAGAAGGGGAGGGGCGGAGTGGAGTGGAATAGTGAAGGAGCGAAAGAGCAGCTCTTCAGGTGAAAGGGATCATAAGCTTGATGCGCTTCTGCCTCAGAGGGAAAAAAAACGCGGAGGCAAACCAGGTGGGGGAGGGATTACGTGTGATGGAGGTCTAGGTTCATTGTGTGCTTCCAGAGCAGCGGTTGGAAACCTCAGGAGGTCAAGCCCTGGGATCCTAATCTGGCCCTACAGGGGTCCCCGTGTGGCCATACCCCCTTACCCTGGCCAAGCCCTCTTCACCCTCAACCACCGACCGTTTGGGGGTTTCACAGCTCTTGTGCATCTTTCTAATATGGTGAAATGCCCTCTCCTTAGGGTTAGTCACTGGCTGTAAGAGCTTGAAACTACAGTATCCTGGTTGTTGTTGCTTTGTTTTAGTCTTGTTGGCTCCGCCCTTTTGCCTCCAGCCCCACCCATCATTGCAATGCTGCCCCCCCCCCCGGGCTTCTTCAAAATGCGGGTCCAGCCCTCGGGAGGAAAGAGATAAGAGATTCCACATCCCTGTTCCAGGCAGAGACTCTTAGGCCCCCTCCACAAGGATGCGCTTTTGCGCCCGGTTCCGCGATTATGCGCATTATCGCGGAGGCGCTTTTACTCCTAATCCCTCTGCACCGGAGGCGGCGAGAGGCGGCGAAGCGCATTAATTAATGTCCAAAAAGCGCTTTACAAGCAGTTAATGCGCGTAATCGCTTGTTCACACCGTGAAAATGCGCTTTAACGGCCGGAGCAAAATAAAAGTCGCTATTTAACGCGCGTTCGAAAATGCGCATTATCGGGGAGATAACGCGCCTGTACGCCCGTTTTGCGCTCCGTGCTTGTGGAGGTAAATTTTTTAATGAGCCTTCAAGGCTCATTAAACGTCTCGTGTGGAGGAGGCCTTAGTGCTACCAATCAAATCCGCCTCCAGCTGAATGCGAGGAGCAAAACCCACCACAACGTTCTCCTGCAAAGGACTCATAAAATGAGCCAGAACCGTGAAAGAATAATCAGAATTCAGATTTTTAAGCGTTCTTTTTTTGCTTATGAAACCTTGCAAGGTGCTATTTCCGTCGTGGTGCTGCATGAAAAGGGTTATTCCCCCCCCCTTCCCACATGGTGTGTCTGTTTATTCATGCTGAAGAGCATGGAAGTGTCCAGTCAGTGCACCACATATACCCACACTCCGCGCAGCATCTCCCGAGTGGCTGCTGCATCCAACCCTGTCTAGCCCTTGCTGATCGGATTAAAAGAGCAGGAGCCACCAGTTCAGGAAGCAAGAAGAACTCATTAGCCGGTTACTCATTAGCTCAGCAATAAAAGCTCTGAGCCCCCCTTGTTCTGAGCCACACTGATAGGCATCGTTTCCCCTCTCCCCAGCCCCCAATGCCTATCTAGGCCTTCCTCTGTCCTCAGGCCATCCTTGCAGGAACGGATCCAGTCAGCGTAAGCTTCTGGGGTGAGTCAGTTCTTGAGTAATGGAGGTAGAGAGTAATGTGTTTCTGTTTTCCATCATGTTTGCATAAAAGGAAGTTGGCATCACCAGGCCTGTAAATCAAGCTGGTGTGTGTGTGTGTGTGTGTGTGTGAGTGTGTAATAACAGACATCCCTCTGTAGCTGTCTGGATGGAGCAGGGTGACACAGAAGCTTGCGCTGTGGCGCCCAGGACCGATCCCGCAATTTTGATGGCGCTCTCTCTGGCCGGTGAGCCTGTTCAAAAGTTCCCTCCCTTTTTTGCTGTGGGGATGGCGGGGGGGGCGGGGGCGGGCAAAGGAGCTTAACCCCAGTGAGGTCCTTTCTGAGAACCTTTGGCCCAAATTTAGTTCGTTAAGCCTTTCTCTCCCGTCCACCGCCCTAGAGTCAGTGCAGGTTTCGTGCGTGTTCAGGTGTGCATCTGAGTTGACCCCGGCAGTGAACGCAAGAGAAGGGTTTCTTTGCCTGCCTCCTTCTTTTCATATATTGTGCTGCAGCAGAGAGCAGGCAGGTGACTGGACAGGGCTACCTGGGCTTCAAAAAAAGGGAGAGAGAAGCGGTCCTTGGAATGTTGAAATGCTTTAATATTGTACGCCCACCGCGTTTCGGCCTGTAAAGTTTTATTTAGAAGGCTTTCGTCAGGGGGGTTGATAAGACAGGTCTGCCGAAGTTTCTTAACAAAATGATAGACTCTCGTGATGTTCACAGGTGACTGGGGACAGTTAAGAAACTTCTGCAGACCTGTCTTATCAATAAATAAAAACCTTACAGGCCAAAATGCGTTGGGCGTATAATATTAAAGCATTGCAGCATTCCGAGAACCGCTTCTCTCTCCCTTTTTTTGACATTATTATTATTATTATTATTATTATTATTATTATTATTATTTTATTACATTTATATACCGCCCCATAGCCGAAGCTCTCTGGGCGGATCCTCTCCTCCCTTTGGTTTTTTAACCTGTGCTTCAGCCATTTCACCTTCCCCCGTCTCTGGCTCGCTTCTTCTGCTAACCCCCTAATAGCCCCAGGGCACCACATTCAGGGAATATTTGGAGGGGAGGTCATTCCCTCCTCCAGCCATGTTTCAGACCACATCTGATTATTTCCTAGGATTATCTGTATTTATGGAATGGCAACTCACAGGTTCCACATGTGGATAATGTCATCACATGGGGGGGGGGGAATGGTGTTTCCTTACCGTCGCTTCTACGCCCCCTGCTTCTGTCCCTCATTACTTCCTTTTCTTCCCCAATGGGAAAGATGAAGTAAACACAGACCACGTGGCCCATTCAGGGACGCTTCTATTGCGCCGCTTTTCCTGCACACAGCAGGAAATGGTGGCACATCCCGTTTTTTTAAATTAAAAGTTGGATATTTTGGGGTCTATTTTGCAACAGAAAAATGAGCGGGAGGAGTAGGAGGCACGCGGGAGGTGGACGTCGCCATCTAAAGGACGTGCGCACATCCGCAAGTGGGCAGTAGTGAGCGGTCATGCGAGAAGACACTCGCCCGATGAACCTCCGAGACACGAGTGTTATAATCCACAGAATGGGCCCGTGGACAAGCCGTGCACGCTAAACACACCAATCCCTTTGGTGTTTATTTTGAATTATGGCAAAGTGTGATTATCTGACCTGTGTTAATGGTGCTTCAGTTGTGGCGAATTTTCAAAAAGGAGCCCTAAGAAACGCTCAGAAAATAAACCGGCCTTTTGCGCCAGAACACATCCAACAGGGAAGTGCCTTTGAAAGCAGGAACGTGCCCAGTCCCACCGTTCAAATCCCGTTCCTTTGTCCCCTGCACTGAGGTCGGAAACACTGCCCTTAACGTCTCGGCAAGACACAGAGAGGTGGTGTCTTCCCAGCCCGGTCCGCAGCTCCCAGATCCACGCTTTGGGGGACAGGGCAAACGGGATTGCCACGGCCAGGCCCTGCAGTGCCCGGAAGCAAGGGGAAAGGCATGGTTTTCTTGCTCTGCCCAGCACCCAGGAGCTCCAGTGGTGTGTTTCTTTTAGCTCTATTTCCTGGCCAGTTTCTAGAGCTGTCCAGGGGCAACGCAGGAACATTTTGGCCCATAGCTTGGCTACCTCTTGCCTCGGAGTACAAGGGAAGGCCTTCTTGACTGACCCAGAGCAAAGGCACTGATCCAGGCCCAGCTCTAGCAGGTTTGACCCATTTCTCCCTTGTCCTGCCTGCTGCCAGCTGTGGGCTTCCTGCCACAAACAGGGCTGGGCGGGTGATGTGCAATTCGCCACCGACAGCTGGAAACAGAGCCACAGCTGCCAAGTTCTCACTCATTCCTGGGCTGGCTCAAAATATCGCATTGCCCGAGGCAGGATATTCAAATGGCCTCTCACACTTGCACCCCCTTCTCCTGCGTTATATTGGATAGATGTTCGGGGAGCGCGGGAACGCCCCTCGCATTGGGAGCTGGGCCCACCCCCAGTCTGGAAGCACATTCAGTGGAAGATGGGAGAGAGAGTGCAGGCGCATGTACAGACTGCATGCGCATCGGCTCCACCTGGGCAATGGGGAACCTCTGTGCGGATGGACCCTGCATTGGTGCAGTTTGCGCGCATGAAGGTTCGTCCACACCTTCTTCGCAGGAACACACATACAGGGCTGTGACCTCGCTCCTCCCCCCCACCCTCACGTGTTTACTTCAATAGGTGAGAAGGGCTTGCTCACTCATTAACACCCCCATCCTCCAAAACTGATCTTTCACCAGGGAGACCTCCATCACACCTAATCACACACACCCGTTTGCCTCCGTGTTTTTTTACCTCTGAGGCAAAAGCGTGTCAAGCTTAGGATTCGTTTCACCTGAAGAGCTGCTCTTTCACTCCTTTGCTCCTTTGCTCTTCCACTCCACTCCACTCCACTCCGCCCCTCCCCTTCTCCTTCTCCCTCCAGTCAGGTCCTGGCAGATGAGTACTTCAACCAGATCGCCTTTCTCCCGGGCAAAAATTGAACGACCATTTGGTCTGGCTCTTTGGGGGGCATCGAGGGAGTACAATCCTGTCTCTGCAGAGACTCAGGCATTGTATGATTTTAAAAAAGGCTTTGGAGCCTGGGATGCAAGGTTTGGGTTTTATAGTGAGGCTTGGAGTGGCTGCTGGGAGAGATCGCTTTTCCCTGCCAGGACCTGATGCAATCCATTCAAGCCCCCAGTTCCTTTAAAACTACATGGAGGCTTAGGGCGCGTTAAATGCGCTTGGGGAAAATAATCCAGACTTTTAGTGTTCTAGGAAAGGCTAGGGAAGAGGCAGGGGTGTCAGCAGGACAGGCATGGCGTCATGTGAATACCGTGCGGCAAATCCACACACCAGGCATGGTGAGAGTGCACTAAATCGCTGATGTGAAGGAGCTCTGAATTAAGAGCTGGGTATTCTAAGCATTATTTGGAACTTTTGACGAAATCAATTGCCTTTCACGAAGGGAAGATTCTGGAAAAGTGTCAGGAACTCTAAGCATTGGTACAGCTGCCTTTTTGGCTTCGCTTGCTTACTCATCCCCACGGCTGCACATCAGGGTCTGCCCTCACACAGATCTTACCTGCAAGGGTGTTAGGTGGAGCCAGCCCCGAGACAGCAGCTCCTGCCACTTGATGTAAATCTGGGCAGCCAAGTCCTTGAGCTCTGTGCGGTACATGAGACAGGGGTGCTCTCGGACGCTGGCGCTGATGTGCCGCTGCAGCTGGATGCAGAGATGCTGGAGGTGGCCCTGTGGGGAAGGGAACGGCGTGGTGCCAAGGGGATGGAAAGGCAGGAAGAAAGAGGTGAGGGGGCAGCAGCTGCAGGTGGCTTTCACTGGGTGCAGCGTAAGTAAATGAAATCCTGGACCCAGGGAAGGCTAAATCCTGCAACCTGCACCTATTCATCATCATCATCATCATCATCATCATCATCATCATCATAAAGATAGCGCCATCAATAGGGTGACCATATGGAAAGGAGGACAGGGCTCCTGTGTCTTTAATAGTTGCATAGAAAAGGGAATTTCAGCAGGTGTCATTTGTATGCATGCAGCACCTGGTGAAATTCCCTTTTCTACACAACTGTTAAAGATACAGGAGCCTTGTCCTCCTTTTCATATGGTCACCCTAGCTATCAGTGCACATGGTACTGTACAGAATAAAACAACAAAACAACAAATCCCTGCCACAAAGGCTTACATTCTAATAAAATCACAAAATAAAGCCAAAAGGAAGGGAAGGGAATGCAGCAAAAGAGCAGAAAACGCTACAAAAATAAGTATTCAACATGACCAACTCCGAGTAAAATCCAAACTAAGGTTCCAAAAACTCGGAAAAAGAAACGTTTTTAAGTGAGATTAAATCCTGCGAACATACGTCTGTTAGCTGCCTTTGCAGAATTCGTTCTGCTATCACAGACCTGTCATGTGCGACGCGAGGGGCCTTGAAAGTTTAAGCCCTCTCTCTCTTAAATATGGGGGCAGCACTATCATCCTGGGAGAAGAGTAAAGATGTTTCCTTAGGCAGCAGTTGAGAGGTGTAGGTGAATCAGAGAAGCATCAGGAAGGACAGGACCCGGCCTGACCTCCTGAGAGGCAGTAGTCAAGGGCCATCCCACAGCTCCAAGGAAGGTCATTGCTCTGGAGCCGATGGAGGAAAAAAATCTCGCCAAACAACTTCAGATGGGGAAAGGGAAGGGGGACGGAAACTAGACCCAGACAGCTGATTTGTAGAATCTTTATTTTACTTTATGTTTTGGAAAGGCCTCCTTGGATACAGGACAAATGCCGGCGAGGCCAATGCAGCCAGGAAATGCAGGGTGAACAGTAAAGCAGACCCCCCCTCTCTCCCATTGGCGCCCCAACTGCGCTGACCGTCGCCAATATTGCCAAAAAAGACATCTTCCAAAACATGGGAGGACGACGGGGAAAACACTGGAATGCAATGGTTTGGCAGAAGCGTGGCCCAGATTCTCCGGCAATGGAATCCCAGGGGAACGGCTAGTTGTCAATTCCAAGGGAACGGCTAATGCAAAAGCACTCATGTAAAGGGAGCCCATCGGTCCAGGAGGAATGGTTATTGAAGATTAGAGAACTGGCGGAAATGGCAAAACTCACTGCGATAAGAAAAGATAAAATAACAACCGGGTTTACAGAGGAATGGAAACCTCTGATAGATTTTTTTAAAGGGAGGGAAGGGAAGGACATATTTGCATGTGGATTCAGTGATTAAAATGGAAGAAAAACAATGGATAAAGATAAGGAAGTCGAGAAATTCACTCACTATTTTGTTTCGTGTTAAGAAAACATAGATATTTTTGTATGCTGGAGAAATTTGGAAGTCCATTTTAATGTTGTATGTTGTATTGTTGTACTGTTTGTGTTTTATCATTGTTTGGAAAATAATAATTAAAAAAATTAAGTTAAAGGGAGTCCATCGGTCCCTGAGCCTAATCCCCCTCCTCTTCAGGCTACTAGTCCTGATGGCTAAGTGCAACCTCCAGTATCGGAGGCAGTCAGTTGGGGAACATGGGTGGGAGGGTGTTGTTTGCATCATGTCCTGCTTGTGGGCAGTCGACAGCTGGCGGGCCGCTGTGTGAACAGAGTGCTGGACTAGGTGGACCCTGGGTCTGATCCAGAAGGGCTCTTCTGACATTCTGATGCTCATTACATACACCAGCCTCCCCCAACTTGATGCCCTCCAGATGTGCTGCACTGCATCTCTGAGCCGTCATGACCCAATCTTCAAGAGAAGAGGTTTCAAAACTTCCAGAGTAGTTGGACCCTGTTCCTGAGCAATTTAGGAACGATTTTTCTCCTTTTACATGGCGACCTTAAATTCACCAGCCACTGTTCCTACTGACCTACTCTTCAAGATTTGAAGATTTCTACATGCAGGAAAGGTTCTCCTTGACACGTTACATTTCTACGTGCAGGAAATGTTGATATTGATTTGGTTGCATTTATTGTTTCAAACACGCAACCTGCGCCTGACCTGCAACTTGAAATGGCACAGTACACAGAAAGCGTTACCATTTGATTCTGCTGGCTGCATGGATGATCTGCTTTGCTCACCCTCAACGCAGGGTTTCCTGAAAAGGGAGTGGGAGCAGAAGCAAGAGGAAAGGAAGGGAGAAATAGGGAAAATGCTAAGACAAAAAACCAAAAGGAGAAGAGCATCCAAGTCAGTACAAAAAAAAGGGGGATAAGCAGGTTCTCAGGATGCTAGAATACTTTATTTCAAAGCTCAACGCGTTTCAGCCTGTGTTGTGGTTTTAAGGCCTTCTTCAGGGGGTTGATAAGAGATGTCTGCAGAAATACTCCTAACAAGAAGATAGTCTCCTACAATAATTACTGTCGCCAGTGGGTGGGAGGGTGCCACTCACCCTGGCCCATTCGTTAGGAGTCTTTCTGCAGACATCTCTTATCAACCCTCTGAAGAAGGCCTTAAAAAACGACACAGGCCGAAACGCGTTGGGCTTTGAAATAACGTATTTCAGCATCCGGAGAACCTGCTTCTCCCCCGTTTTTCGTCTTGAGATGCTAAAACAAGCAGCATGTGACACACAAATGTGTCTTAAGTGGGGAAGCTTTTAAGACCCCGTTTTGTGTGTTTTGTGAACTTGGCTCAAAGTTTCTCCTTTCCATTTGCTTCTGTTCAGGCTCCCTCTTGAGAGGAAACGTGCGGGAGAGTGGCACTTTTCGGCTCTCAAGCACCCCTTCCCAAGGGGCTGACAGGTCACCATTAGGCAGTTGGGCCCTTTGCATTCAGCTTTGCATCTAAGCTAGGGCTTTGCATCATTCCGCCCCCCCCCCCCCCCCCCCGTTGCTCTGAGCAAGCACTTTGTGCCTCTATGTGTTGTGAGTTGGCTCCAGCGTAGCTGTGAAGCTGCAATTTACACTGCCCACAAAGCTGGGCAGCCGCCAGCCTTCTCCTCCACAGGGCTCAATGTCAGGCACAGCGCAATGACTCGTTTTTCCTCTCCTCTTAGCTCGGCCTGAGTGCAGCCTCCCAGTGATCAAGCAGAGCGTCCTGCTCCCCTGCCCCTGGATCCCGACTCACCTGCTCCCTCACCTGCTCCCTCGAAGGCACGGCCTTGGTTCCCACAACCACGTTGGCCAGGATCAGGAGGCTGTAGCAGAGGTAGCAGGCCTGGAGGAGGGTGGGAAAGAGCGATCATTCAGGCAAGATTCCCTCTTGTGGATTTCATGGCCCCCTTTCCTTCAGCCAGGCGTCCCTGAGTGGCACATCCTAAGCAGCATCCATCAGAGAGGGAGAGAAAATGGCAATCTCCTCCACTCAGTCTCCTGGGACCAAGCCTTCCTGATCCCTCTCCATTTAGGTCAGAATCCGTCAGTGGCCAACCCAGCCAGCCAGCACTGGGAAGAAGGAAAGACAAGGGTGGTAACGCCACTTCTAACTGGAAGCAACTAAGACCTCCATCACACCTAATCCCCCCCCTTGTTTGCCTCCTGTTTTTTAAACTCTTGAGGCAAACCCACGGCAAGCTTATGATCCCTTTCACCTGAAGAGCTGCTCTTTCGCTCCTTTGCTCTTCTGCTTCACCCCTCCCCTTCTCTGTCTCCCTCCAGTCAGGTCCTGGCAGATGAGCACTTCAACCAGACCACTTTCTCTCGGGCAAAAATGGAAGGACCCTTTAGTCTGGCTCTTTGGGGGCATTGAGGGAGTCCAATCCTGTCTCTGCAGAGATTCAGGTGTTGTATGATTTTTAAAAAAACACTTTGGAGCCTGGGGTGCAAGGTTTGGGTTTTAGATTGAGGTTTGGAGCCGGCTGCTGGGAGAGATCGCTTTTCCCTACCAGGACCTGATGCAATCCATTCAAGCCCCCGTTCCTTTAAAACTACACAGAGGCTTACTGTGGATTTAATGCGCTTAGGGAAAATAACCCAGACTTTGAGCATTCCAGGAAAGGCAGGGGAAGAGGTGGGGGTGTCAGCAGGACAGGCGCGGCGTCCTGTGAGTACTGTGCTGCAAATCCGCCCACCAGGCATGGCGAGAGTGCACTAAATCGCTGGTGTGATGGAGGCCTAAGGGTGCTTCCAGATGAGGTTTTTATTGCCCCGTGGATTTTTGCTGGGGAGGATTTCCAGATGACCTCTTATCACCCTCCTGTTTTTCCACCATTTCTTCCATCGTTTTTTTTACAGCGTAAAATCCGTTAAGGAAGAAATGATTGAAAAGCTGCACAATGCCGTCTGATGAGTATAACTCTCCATCTGAAAGGTCCCCTAACACCTAGCCTCACTTCTTCTAGGCCAGTGTCCCATCCATGGATGCTCCCCCGAGCGGCTTATGGAAGGAGGACAAGAGCACGAGAGAACAAGGCCACGCCGTACACTTCCACAGCTCCCATTGATTTCTATAGGGCTTGATTAAACTTGAAGACCTCCAGTGAGGGATAACTCTCCCCCCCCCCCATTAATTAGTTCCACTGACCTGGTCCACTGCCTGGGTATGACTTGTCGTGACATCCAAACTTGGTTTCCATGGCTTACTGGAGGAGGAAACAACCCTCCAATAACCTATTGGCTGCCAGCATGGCCACTGCTCAGGAATGCTGGGAAGTGAAGTCCAAAACACCTCCGGAGTTAGAATCATAGAATCGTGGAGTTGGAAGGGGCTTATAAAGCCATCGAGTCCAACCCATTGCTCAATGCAGGAATCCACCTTACAGCATCCCTGGCAAATGGCCTCTTGAATGCCTCTAGTGTAGGAGAGCCCACGACTTCCCTAGGTCATTGGTTCCATTACCGTACTGCTCTAACAGTCAGGACGTTTTTCCTGATGCCCAGCCGGAATCTGGCTTCCTGTAACTTGAGCCCATTCTTCCGTGTCCTGCACTCTGGGATGATCGAGAAGAGATCCTGGTCCTCCTCTGTGTGACAACCTTTCAAGTATTTGAAGAGTGCTATCATGTCTCCCCACAATCTTCTCTGCCCCGTTCTTGCAATTGCTCCTCATAGGGCTTTGTTTCCCGACCCCTGATCATCCTCGTTGCCCTCCTTTGAACACGCTCCAGCTTGTCTGCATCCTTCTTGAAGTGTGGTGCCCAGGACTGGACGCAATACTCAAGATGAGGCCTAACCAGTGCCAAATAGAGGGGGACCAGTACCTCGCACGATTTGGAAGCTATACTTCTATTAATGCAGCCCAAAATAGCGTTTGCTTTTTTTGAAGCCACATCACACTGTTGGCTCATATTCAGCTTGTGATCTACAATTCCAAGATCCTTCCCGTTTGTAGTATTATGTGTGTGTGTGTGTGTGTGTTTGACTTAATCGTGACTGGAGAGTGGAGCAATAAATCTACCCTACCCATGTGCTGCAGTCCCAATAACAATCGCGCACCTCTCCCATACCTGAAATCAATGCCCTGGGGTCTTCCAGATGGATGGATCCTAGCATTGTCGCTCCAAAGACATTGCACAACTGTTCCCTTCCTAGTGAATTTTTTTGTGCTAAGGAAAAGGACCGAATTAGTGGTGGGAAAACACAGGAGGGTAACGGGTGGAAAATGGGAATGCCTGCATTCTGCCTCCTCCCTCACCCGCCTCCCTGAATTCCATGTTTGAGGCAGGGCGATTACACAATAAAAGCTCGTCCGGAAGCATCCCCGATTTCCTTTGCAAGCAGGCATGAAACCTCTGGTACGGTCGGGAAGGGCCATGTGGCTGCATGTTCTGTGCCTCATCTCCATCTGCAACACCTGCCAGTGCAATTTCTCTGGCCCTGGAAGCATCCCCGGCTGCACGCTCCTTGTGCGAGAGATCTCTTCATCTCCGCACGGCAGAACCCCTCAGCTGCTTCTGGCGTGAAAGACTGAAGCCAATTTAATTGCAGGCCACGAAGAGAAGAGAGTGGCTCTGGGGGTGTAATAATAGACGTGTATGCATGAAAAGTATCCGTATAGATAAGTTTTTACAATAGACTGCCTGAATTGTGGAATTGTGGGACGCCTTGTAGGCTTGATGCAGAAATCCAGAGCTAGAGTTGCATTATTATTATTATTATTATTCTTATTCTTATTCTTATTATTATTATTCTTATTGGTATTTATTTAAAACAATAAAGATAACAATACAAAACAAATCATCGTTTTTCTGACACATGGATCCAAACCGGTGTATATACTGTAAACAATATGGTTGAATGTCATCCTGAAATGTATCTTTCCAGATTGTGACAAACGCTTCATTTCTCAATAAATCTCTTTTAATATGTGTGATTCTTTTGTGTTTATGTCAGGGATGGAGAATGTATGCCATTCCAAATGCTGTTGGACTGCAATTCCCATTATCCTTCACTGTTGGTTATGCTGATGGGCGCAGCCCAACAACATCTGGAACACCACACATTCCCCAACCCTGCTTTATGTAATTATGGGTTAGTTTCATCATAATAGCAACATCTGAAATCCAAAAAAAAAACCAGTGAGATAATGGAGAGATGACACTCTTCATTCAGTAGAAGTTTTAGCTGCCAGGATAATCATCTCCAAATCAAACATTTCTATGCAATACTTTTAAATAACTCAAATGCACCTTTAATGGGTACATTAGTGTATTATAGCCTGCTATAAACTCAATACAATACAAGATCAAAGCTTAATATAATTCACACACAATGCCAATAAATATGCATGTAATCAGCATCTTGATTTCCACATCTCTAGCAACTGTCATAAGCCAATTTACATATCCGCTTAATCTTATATGACATTGGATACTATTAGTGCAAAATTTTAAAGGAATTTTGCTTTTGATCCATTGCGATTAAATCCTTTTTCACATTTCCACCAATCCATTAAGAACATCAGAACATGAGAAGAGCCCTGCTGGATGAGACCGAGGGTCCAGCTGTTGACAGGGAACCCACAAAGCAGGACATGGTGCAATAGCACCCTCCCGCCCATGTTCCCCAGCCACTGGTGTACATAGGCTTACTGTCTCTGATAGTAGAGGCAGTGCATAACTATCAGGACTAGTAGCCATTGAGAGCCTTCTCCTCCAGGGATTTATTCAACCCTCTTTTAAAAGCCATCCACATTGGTGGCCATCACCACATCTTGTGGTAGTCAATTCCACAATTTAACTATGTGCTGTGTGAAGAAGTCCTTCCTTGTACCTGTCCTGAATCTCCCACCAATCAGCTTCTAGAGATGAACCCTTTGGGTTCTTGCATTATGAGTGAGGGAGAAAAATGTCTCCCTAGCCACATTCTCCACACCGCTGCCAAACTTCCCCTGGCGATACCATTCGTAATTTATTTTTCCGATATGTGTGTAAAATTTGCTGTAAATAAATTTTGCCGCTCAAACCCTCACTAGAAGAAGCCAAAGATCACTTCTCCATGAGGGTTCCTTAAGAGGACCGTAGTTATGTAAAAGCACAGAGATAGCATATATCATCTGATTTTTTAAAATAAATAAATAAAAACCCTGATAGAGCCCATTGGTCCTTAACTTTGCTTGATCAAACATTCCACCATCTGCTTGAAGACCTCCAGTGAGGGCTAACACCCCACCACCCTCATTAATTAGTTCCATTGACCTGCTCCGCTGCTTGGGCGTGGCTTGTTGTGACATCCGAACTTGTGTGCCATGGATTACTGGAGGAGGAAGCAACCCTCCAATAACCCACGAGCTGCCAGCATGGCCACTGGTCAGGAATGCTGGGAAGTGAGGTCCAAAACACTTGGAGATCTACCTTCTGTCCACCTCTGTTTTACATTATAATCCTGAGTGCAGGGATCCCGTTTCTTGCAAGCCACTCTGGGAGCATTTTGGTTGAAGAATGGAATTAAAAATGTTTAAATAAATACATACATACATACATACATACATAAAGAATACTAATGTAGGTACTGCAATCTCACTGGATGGTCTGGTTTGTTTTTTTTTAGGCTCGTAGCTTTTTAAGTTATTACAGTGGTTCTAAATGTATGTGTATATTGTATGGTGGGTTTTTTTTTTGCAGTTTTAATTTTTGTATATTGTTTTTAAGTGTTTTAAATCTTATGTAAACCTCCCAGAGAGCTTCGGTTATGGGACGGTATACAAATGCAATAAATAAATAAAAATAATAAAAAATAAATAGCAATGTAGCCACCATGTGAGCATCCCAAGAAAGAATTTCATACCAGTGGTCCTCTCTCTCTCCCGTGGTGAAAGACTTTGGAGTAAGAGGTTCAAGGCAGGACTATGAACAGCCCCCCCGATCTGATCTGGATCCAGACAATCCGAATCGGGCCTACCCTGATCCAATTTGGATCCAGACCCAAGGGGCTGTGCACAGCCCTAAACGTGGCGCTACTGCAAACTAGGTCATGATCCCGCAAGATCTTGCGGGATCACAGCCTGGTATTCAATAGTGCCACGTTTCAAGGCCAAGGCGGCGGTGATGGAGGTAAGTGGGGAGGGGGGAGGGTTAGGGCCCTGCAAGTCCCTCTTCCCTGGCCTTGCGAGGGCTGGGGAGGAGTCCCCCCTCCCCTCCATTGCCATCGCCAGTTCTCGCTGCCGCTGTTGCAGCTTCTCGCTGGCAGAGGCTGCCTTGGCCTGGAAAGGCGGCGCTACTGTGAATTAGGCCACGATCCCGTGAGACCTTGAAATTGAGATCTCACAGGATCGTGGCCTAGTACGCAGTAGCGCTGCGTTTTTTCAGGCCGAGGTGGTGATGGAGGGGAGGGGGGAGGGGGGAAGGGGGAAAGAGGGAGGCAGCTGTGTCCGGATCCGGATCTGGATCCCGGGACTGGTTCAGACCGATCCAGACCTCCCCCGATCCGATCCAGACCTGGGATCCAGATTCGGGATCCGAATCCGGTCACAGCCCTAGTTCAGGGCTTCACTCAACAGCAAGAGGGACCCCAAATGCAGAATGGCTGCCTTACCACATTTTAAATCACATTTTGAAGTCACACAAGTTACCATGCAAAGAACGTGGCGGAGAGGCTAAAAGCTGCACAACTAGCCCTCTCTCTTGTTGCCCTCAGCCTTATTTCACTTAGTGGAGGTGCCCTGAGGAGACCCTCCGAAGCAGATCAGGCAGGTTGATATAGGGGAAGACGTTCCTGCAGGTGGCTTTATCCTAGGCCAGGTAAGGACTGGCACATTGAATTGCTCTTGAAAACAGGCAGGGAGCCTAGATGCTTAGAAGGACTGGGGAATTGGGACAGGATTGTGTGGAAGCCATGATTCCATGCAGAAAATGTCCATCATGTGGTCTTAGGGGCTGTCTATATGGTTTAAAAGCCCCGCGGTGGCTGCGCAGTGGCGCTGCATCAGTTATACGGTACAGCAGCTACCTCGCAGCCACCACAGGGCTTTCCTACAAGGCTGTGTATTGGAAAAGTCGGGGACTTAACCCTGACTTTTCCTGCTGGAGCGAGGTCACTGTGGCTCTTCTGCCCTTGCTCCGGCATTGCACAGTGGCGTTCCCAGGTGGGAGGCGATCTCCGATTGGTCACCGGAAGCCAGGCAAGGGGTGGGCCCGGCGAGCCAAATGGCCACAGGAAAGCCCATGCTGCCTCCTCCAGTGAGGATTACTCGCCACCACCCCGCAGCAGCAACACTGCAGGGCTGGGTGTCAGAGCTGTGTCAACGTAGCGCTGCGAAGGCACGCTCTCTGATTCAGCAGTCTGTGTCTTAATAATCTCAGGTTTGTTTGTTTTTTAAAGCAAGTTGCTAGTCCTTATGGCTCAGAAGAGACGCTTGAGCGGGACCTGGTGAAATCTAAGAAGCCAGAGTAGTGGCTGAATAGGTCAGGGGATGGCCATTGTTGTCCTGTCCTGCCCCTTCACATTCCTAGCAGAATGTATGATGCAAATATATAGGCAGGTGGTTGTTATTATTATTATTATTAATAATAATAATAATAATAATAATAATGGCTGAGTTGGGAGTGGGAGGCACTGCATTGCAGTGGTTCCGCTCCTACTTGACAGGTTGGCTCCAGAAGGTGGTGCTTGGGGGATGTTGCTCGGCCCAGTGGATCCTCCAGTATGGGGTTCCTCAGGAGTCAGTCTTGTCCCCCATGCTGTTCAACATATACATGAAACCGTTGAGTGCAGTCATCCAGAGTTTTGGAGTGTGTTGTCATCAGTACGCTGATGACACTCAGCTCTATTTCTCATTTTCATCTTCATCAGGTGAGGCTGTGGATGTGCTGAACCAGTGCCTGGCTGCGACAATGGACTGGATGAGGACTAATAAACTGAAACTCAATCCAGACAAGACTGAGATGCTGTTAGTGGGTGGTTCTGCTGACCGGATGGAGGGTGTTCAACCTGTTCTGGATGGGGTTGCACTCCCCCCGAAGGAGCGGGTTCATAGCTTGGGGGTTCTCCTAGAGCCATCTCTGTCACTTGAGGCTCAGGTGGCCTCAGTGGCACGGAGTGCCTTCTACCAACTTCAGCTGGTGGCCCAGCTACGTCCCTATCTGGACAGGGATAACCTGGCTTCAGTTGTCTATGCTCTGGTAACCTCCAAGTTAGATTACTGCAATGCGCTCTACGTGGGGCTGCCTTTGAAGACAGTTCGGAAGCTGCAGCTTGTGCAAAATGCAGTGGCCGGATTGGTAACAGGGTCCAGAAGGTTCGAACATATAAGACCGATTCTGGCCCATTTGCATTGGCTGTCTGTATGTTTCCGAGCCCGATTCAAGGTGCTGGTTTTAACCTATAAAGCCTTACACGGTTTGGGACCACAATACCTGATGGAACGCCTTTCCCGACATGAAACTACCTGTACACTGCGCTCAACATCAAAGGTCTTCCTCCGGGTGCCTACTCCAAGGGAAGCTCGGAGGACAACAACAAGGGAGAGGGCCTTCTCTGTAATGGCCCCCCAATTATGGAATGATCTCCCCGATGAGGCCCGCCTGGCGCCAACACTGTTATCTTTTCGACGCCAGGTCAAAACATGTCTTTTCTCCCAGGCATTTTAACAGCTTAAGTTGAGGTTTTAACTGACTTTGTGGCCAGGCTTAAAAAGTTTTAAATGTTTTAAATATCTGCTGTTTTATGTTTTTAAATTTTGTATATTGACTTTTAATGTTCAGTCTTTTAATTTTTGTAAACCGCCCAGAGAGCTTCAGCTATGGGGCGGTATGAAAATGTAATTAATAATAATAATAATGTCGCAAATTGGAGGGGTGTCGGGTGGACGTGAGTCCTATTTTACAGAGGACAGTCCTCTATTTGAAGGGGTTTCTGAGATCCAAGTCTGGTTTAAAGTCAAAGAACCATAAAAAGGGCAGACAGAGCGGCCTTGAAGTTGCCCATCCAACCGTTAACACCTGGGCAGAAGACTGAGCCACAGTCACCGAGCTCACCTGGAGGCAGTCTTCCCCACTAGGCAGAGATGTATTGCATTTCTAGTTACATTATAGCAATTATTTCTAAATATGCATCCCTTTATAAATTAGCACATGCACATCTGAAGCAAATCTGCGGCCTCTATTCTCCTCTGCTTTTGCCGTTGCATGTGGCCACCGTAGCCAAGGGCGTGAACGGGAGGCTGATGCCAAGGAATAATGGCTTGTTTAAGGTCCTCGTTTCATTGTTGCTGAGGCGAGATTTGACCCGGGAACATCCCAGCTAGCATTGTTAGCTACTGCAGTGAACATTGCGATGTTGAGGTTCACCCTTACGATGTTTAAATGCCTTTCAACAGAATCGTTGAAATTATTGTGTGTCGAGTTGCCACAGAGAGAAAGTGATTTCTAGATAGATAGATATAGATATATAGAGAAAATTAAAAACAAACTGTGGCTCCTTAACTAGGCTCTTCCTGGCACATTCAAGACCTGGAGGCCACAGCAGAGATGTTTAAATGCAGTTTATTGAGGAATAAAGAGGCAGATATAATACCTAATTGAGCATAAAATGAGCAAAAACTGCTTAGGTGATGAAATATAACAACGCTCAGCAATGTAATTGGTGATCAAAGAATATGTGAGGCAGTGAAAAAGGGATGGAAGAAGCCCTTCCAGACCATGGAGAAGGAACTGCATCTTGACTAATAGACGATTACAAGTGGGGCTACTACAAAATGTGATCGTTATCCACCTCTACAGACCCACAAACACACACATAACAGGCACACCCTGCTGAGGATTCCTGCCAGCTCGGAGGGCTGGCTTGTAGGATATCAAAACCTGCAAGGCAGGGACAGGGAACCTGCCTCAACCTGGGAACTGCATTCCCACATGAGAACATCAGAAAAGCCCTGCTGGATCAGACCAAAGGTTCACCTAGTCCAGTGCTCTGCTCAGACGGTGACCAACCCACGTTCCTCAGCAACTGGTGCATGCAGGCTTACTGCCTCTGATCCTGGCGGTAGCACATAGCCATCAGGACTAGTAGCCATTGATAGCCTTCCCCTCCAGGAATTTATCCAACCCCCTTTTAAAGCCATCCAAATTGGCGGCCGTCACCACATCTTATGGTAGTGAGTTCCATAGTTCATGTGTTTGTGTGAAGAAGTCCTTTATGAAAGGGGGAGAAAAATGTCTCCCTGTCCACATTCTCCACACTATGCATGATTCTGGACACCTTTATCCGGTCTCCCCTCAGCCTCCTTTTTTCCAAGCTAAACAATCCCAGCTGTTGTAACCTTCCCTCATAGGGGAGATGCTCCAGCCCCTTTCTGCATGTTCCCCAGCTCTTCAGTAGGGAAGCCTTCTGAGGGCCACAAGACAGCACTGGGTGGAACCGGTGCCAAAAGTGGGCAATGCCTGTGCCAACCCATACTCTTTTTACATTTTCTTATTACGTTCATATCCCCCCTTTTTCCTCTTTCAAGGAACCCAAGGTGGAGTATGTGATCCTCCTCCTCTCCATTTTATTCTCACAACAACCCTGCGAGGTAGCTTAGGCACAGAGTCGGTGACTGGCCCAAAGTCACCTAGGGGGCCTCATGGCCGAGTGGGGACTAGAACCCACATTTCCTGAGTCCCGGTCCAATACTCCATCCACTCCACCACACTGGCTCTCTTTCTGCCACAAACACCCACTCCCCTATGCCCACCCTCTAGGGTGACCATATGGAAAAGAGAACAGGGCTCTTGTATCTTTAACAGTATCTTAGGCCTGCAGCTCCTGGTGAAATTCCCTCTTCGTCACAACAATTGAAGCTGCAGGAGCTAAGCTATACCAGAGTGACCAGATACAAAAGAGGGCAGGGCTCCTGCAACTTGAAGTGTTGTGATGAAGAAGGCATTTCACCAGGGGCTGCCTGCACACAAATGACTCCTGCTGAAACTCCCTTTTCTACGCAACTGTTAAAGACACAGGAGCCCTGTCCTCCTTTCCACATGGCCACTCTACCACCCACACTCCCCGTCCTTCCATCCAATTCTCTCTCCCCCCCCCTCCCTGCCATTCGCTCTCCCGCCCCTCCTCCCTCTCTGTGTCCTGGCCCCATGGAAGCCTTTAAAACGGCAAATCGCTGCGCATGGGGGACGGCGTTTTCACCCTTCCCTCCTCAGCTTTACCCCCCATAGCTGCGTAACGGAAGGGACAGGGCTGAGACGGAGGGCCTCTTGGCCCGCGGGTTGGAGGATCCCCATCCTTGCTGTAAGGGCCCAAGCAGATCTATTCTCTCCGGCTCCTCTCTGCACCCGTGAGCAGAAATGTGCAGGATCGCATTGAGAGGAGCCCTTCTGCCGATTCTCTGTCTGCTGAAGGTTTCTTGATTCTCTGTTTGCTGACGGTTCGCCTCCCACTTACGCATTCCAGAAGGGGCTAAACCCCCGTTGGCCTGTTGCAACACGAACGACAGAAACATCTCGTGGCGCTGTAAAGACGAATGGATTGATGGCGGTGTACGTTTTTCTTGGACGGAAGCCCACTTTGTCAGAGGCATGAAGCGTCACCCTCGGTGGCCAGATATATACACCGGTACTGGAGCGGGGAGGGCGCACTGTAAACAATGGGCCAGAGGGCCACACGAAGGAAGAAGTCCAGCCAGCGCACACTTCTCTGCAAAGCTCAAACCTCAACAAGATAGCAGCGACAGCCATTTGGAACAGCAGCAATTAGCGATAGCGCAATCTCCCTCGCTGCTGCCCTTATCTTGCATACATAGGAGCTTTGCATAGATTAGAAATGCCACAGACCTGCTGCGCCTCTTGCATCGTGTGGCCTTTTGGCCCCACTGTTTACAATTTCCATGCGTGTGCACGCGTATCCGTCAACTGAGGAGACGCTTCATGCATCTGGCCGTGACATTTACCCGGGAAAACTTCTGCCCCGGCCCCAACCGCGCTGCAACGCTCTTTGCAGTTTTACCAACATGATTGCTGGCTTTCATTAGCCATCTCAGCTGGAGCAGCTGAGATCATTAAGGTTGTGGGGGAAACCGAGCAGGGAATTACCCGGAATAGGAGACAGAAAACAGGGAGAGAGCTAGGGGGGAGCAAAAGGAGAGGGGAGAATTCTGGCCTGCGAATTCACGTTGCACAAGACCGGGAGTCAATTCTTTCAGGGAATTTCCTGATGCCTGTCCCAATTCTTGCTAAATCCCTTGGAAGATTTAGCCCATTCTGATGATTTTTCCCCTCCCCCCCCCTGGCAAGAAATCCAGGAATCAAAAGGGAAGCAAGAAGTGTTACATGCTGCTTTGCGCAAGCTTAGAGGAGGAGGTCAGCAGGTAAAGGGGGTTTGCAGGTAAGCTGTTTGCTGTGAGGACGCCAGCAAATTGCATTAAGAGATTGCTAGACAAACAGCTTAAGCTTAGGGTGAGGGCAATGTGGCCGGTGGTGGGCAGACAATCTTCCGTTTCCCTACCAGCTCCGAAGGGCCAGGGGGTCAGCCTGAGCCTGCCTCTTGGCCGACCGGCCCCTGCTGCCATCCGGAACTGATTGCGTGGAACAGGCTTCACTTCCTATTCTCCTTAAAAAATAACTGGGGCAGGATCTACACTACTGCTTTAAAACGGTTTATAACAGTTTTGACAACTGCTGGGGCAAATGGCACCCCCATATACAGTTTTCAAAATGTTTTCAAAGTGTTTTATCCTGCTTGGCGTAGATCTGGCCGAGAGCATAGATCGATCTGTTTCAATATTTCCCCAGCCCCCAGCCCTGCACTGCTGAAGAAGCCACCAGCCGGTTTTCATTCTTAATACACAATGCGCCACAGGTTAAGAATTGGCACTCGGACGACTTTGGAAGAGGAACGCGGTGTGAGCCAATGACCCCGGCTTTTAAGTGCATGTTTGGAAACCTCTTTCCTGACTGGGAGCGCAGGTGCTGCTGGTACTAACAGCTGTACTGAAGCCATGAAAATGTTGCGCTCCTCTTGTTGATGGGTGCAGGGAAGAAGGCCCTGGAAGCTCTTTTGCAAGCAGTGGCTCGGCCTTTGAATGTGGGAAGAAATAACAATGCTAAGAGTTGCATCTACAAGTATACTGTAGGGCGACCCTATGAAAAGGAGGCCAGGGCTCCTGTATCTTTAACAGTTGAATAGAAGAGGAAATTTCAGCAGGTGTCATTTGTATGCATGCAGCACCTGGTGAAATTCCCTCTTCTTCATCACAACAGTTAAAGTTGCAGGAGCTATACTAGTGACCAGATACAAAAGAGGGCAGGGCTCCCGCAGCTCTAACTGTTGTGATGAAGAGGGAATTTTGCCAGGTACTGCATGCATACGAATGACACCTGCTGAAATTCCCTTTTCTATACAACTATTAAAGATACAGGAGCCCGGTCCTCCTTTCCATAGGGTCATCCTAGTATCCTGACATGCCCACTGAGTAACTGCAGCCACCCACAGATATCTGGGAATGGGGGACGGGACGGGGACAGATGTTGAACTCCAGGAGGGGGTAGTCTCCATCCAGGTAAGCGTGAGCCTTACGACCGCTCTATAGAAGCAGACCCAGATGTTGGCGCATTTCGGGGCGCCTGTTTGCAAAACATCGCTAGTTATAAACAAAGCCCAGCTGTTCCCTCGCTTGTCCCTTGAACGTAACACAAGAAGGCCCCAAGAATCGGAGTGGCTGCGGAGCCAGGCTCTTCCTGAAGCCTGCGGGCCTCTTGGAGAGGCGCCGTCTTCCCTTCTCATGCCCTCTTTCCCTGCCTCCACAGCCGGAAAGGGGAACAGGCCGGGAGCTGCCAGCCCCGAGCTGACACATCCAGGGATGATCCTGTCGTGTTCGGCAGGCGAAAGGTTCGACCTGGAGCCGGTCCAAGTAGGGGAAGTGGAGGGCATGGTGGGAGAAAGCGAAGGCAGGCCAGGCAGCAGTGCCTCACAAGGGGTGGAGGCCCTTGACTGACTCGGCTAGACTTCGGGGGGGGGGGGGTAAGAGATGTAGTGAGGGAAACACGGGCACATCCTTCCCCATTCCTGCTCAGAGGTGAGTGGGGGGGGGGGAGAATCTGCAACTCAAAGGGAGCACTTTGCTCATCCTGGCCTTTATTATCCCCTGCAAACCTTCCCGTGGTTGTTTTCAAAAGATTTTATATCCCTAGTTGAGCTCCAAAAGCAAAAGGCCTCCATCACACCAGCGATTTACCGCACCCTCGCCATGCCTGGTGTGAGGTTTTGCAGCATGGTACTCACATGACGCCGTGCCTGTCCTGTTGATCCCCTACCTCTTCCCCAGCCTTTCCTGGAACGCTAAAAGCCTGTGTTATTTTCCCTAAGTGCATTAAATCCACAGTAAGCTTCCATGTAGTTTTAAAGGAACTGGGGGCTTGAATGGATTGCATCAGGTCGTGGCTGGGAAAAACAATCTCTCCCAACAGCCGGCTCCAAGCCTCAATATAAAACCCAAACCTTGCATCCCAGGCTCAAAAGCCTTTTTTTTAAAAAAAAAAAACGTTGTATGATTTTTAAAAAGGCTTTTGAGCCTGGGATGCAAGGTGTTTGGGTTTTATATTGAGGCTTGGAGTCAGCTGCTGGGAGAGATCGCTTTTCCCTGTCAGGACCTGATGCAATCCATTCAAGCCCCCAGTTTCCTGTCATAGGGACAAAATGGGTTGCCATGCAAAAGCTCCTGGGATACTTGCAAGGAGCAGACTGGAGAACTGAGGGGGAAAGAAGACATGCCAAACTGCTGCACACCAAATCGTCTCTCTGGAGCGACGTGGGTTGTTCAGTAAGCAACCAACCCACCGCAGCTTATTCTACAGGATGGCTTCGCGTGACGTGGGAACCATTCTGTATCAACAAACAGACAGACAGGATGTAGCCGAGCTTGCTAATTCAGCAGTTGAAACACAAAGAAATAAAACGGGTCTGATAATAAAGGAGGAAGGGCAGGAAGAGGAACAAATCTATTCCCACACTAAAAACGAGAACGTTTCTACCTCCATCAAATAGAATTGTTCATGTAGAGAAGCCAAATTCACTAAGCCCAAGCAAAACAGCAACAGATCACAGGATGCAGAGCAGATGTCCCTGTCTCCTGGCATAATTACCAGTAATAGATTATTGGCATTGTACAAAAAGCAGCCTGTGCCACACTTTCAGATATATCTATCTCTATCTATGGCCCCCTCTACAAGATTTCAGTTTGACGACCGGTTGCCCGATTATGCGCATATACGGAGAAGCGCATTTACTCCTAATACCTATTCACGAGAGGCAGTGGAGCGCATTACGGGCTATATGAAACACGCTTTAAAGTTGTTTACATGCGGAGAATCGCATGTTTTCATGGTCATAAGGCACTTTAACTCCCACGGCAAATTTAAACTCGCTATTTAACGCGCATTTGAAAATGCGAATAATCGGAGATAAAAAGCGCCTCGACCCCCGATTTGCGCTCCGCTCTTGTAGAGGTAAAATTTGTAATGCACCTTGAAAGAGCTTTAAATCGCTCTTGTAGAGGCACCCTCTCTCTCTCTCTCTCTCAATATATGCTATAAAGGAAAGCAAAGGCCACCTTCTCTACTAAAACAGCAGCTCCATATATCCTCTGCTCCTGATACACATCTTTCTTTCATACCCTGGAGAGTGTCCCAGGCCTTTACTGGTTTTAAAGGGCCCGCACATGCCCAGCATTTTCCCCTCTTCTCGGGCATCATGTTCATAGATCCACATACGACTTAAGAAATGTTAAGAGCAGTTATTTGAAGAATAATTAATTAGGCAGCTGAGGATAAAAGGAGGAGTTTGGTGAGGGTTGTTTTTAATTGCCTGTACTGAAATTTGTAATAATAGGCTTTGGAATGCAGCCTGTTTTGTGTCTGGTTTTGTTGAGTAGAGAGAAAATGCTAATAAATATGTATCACTTTTCCCCTCCTTTTTTTTCCAATCCTATACTTTTCCCAGTTGCCTTCCAGCCAAGATTCTCGGAGCAATTAAAAGAGCTCTAATTAAGCATGAAAGGAAATATAAAACCAAAGCAAATTAAAGTAATGAGCAGGATAGTTGGGTTGGGAGCAGAAAGGAGGAGAAGATTTCAAGCCCTGAGTGCAGTTATTCAAACTGCAAGGTGAAGACTTCTTTGTGCTGGGAGCTGTACAGATACAAAAGCCAGGAGAGGTGTTGCTTTGCATGTCTCTGCAATCTGGAGTTCAGCATGCTGATAATTTCAGCTTCCTTTTACATATCAAAGAGGGAAAAGAAGCAGAAGCAACAAGGACACCATCCAGAGATAAGTACAATTAGTTTCATGTGCTCAGTAGTGGCACGGTTGCCAAGTTGTCAACATGCCACTGTAGCTATACCCTTAACAGCAAAATGCTGTACAAGGATTAGCAGCAGTAGACGCTAGAGGCTCCAATGCCAGTGGGGTGGTGAATCCGCTCCGGATTTCAGTCAGAACCAGTCAGAGCACCTTGGGTAGCTCCTTTAGAGTTCTGACTGAAGCCCGGAATGGATTCACCGCCCCACTGACGTCGGAGCCAACAGCCTCCACTGATTAGCATGTGATCACGTTTCTCTCCATGCCATGAAAAGCTTCAGCTGCTTATTTCTGCAGATTAAGCTGATGCTAAAGGTGCACAGGAGCAGGTTTGTTGGCGACCCTAAGTGGGAGAGGATGCAGTTATGAGCACCATCTTTGAGCTGCTCTTCAGATTTAAGCCGCAGCCCTTCCCGTAGAAATTAAGTAGGTGAAGCTTTTCACAGCACAGAGACAGGAGGGAGCAAAAGGACTCCCTGCCAATTTCTCTGTGTGTCGGGCTGCTGCTGTTAAAGGCATGGGAGCCCATCCAGTTGGCAGCCCAAAACTGAATCCGAAAGGCGATACAGGAAGAGAATAAGGGGGCGGCTGCTGTTTATAATAGAAGACATAACCTTGCTGTGCATTAATATTGCCAGTTTTTAAATCAGTCCCTGCACATACACACACACATATACCAGCTTGCTCTTGTGTCTTTAAGGTCAGTTTGATCTACAGAAACTAGCAGGTGAAACTTTCATGCATCAAGCTGTTGCTACAGGCAGAGCTACACTGGGCAATTAAAAAGCTGGCAACTTTAGAGGCAGGGCACGTTGCTTCACACGAAAAACTACTGATCACTAGAGGCATTCAAGAGGCAGCTGGACAACCATGTCAGGGATGCTTTAAGGTAGATTCCTGCATTGAGCAGGGGGTTGGACTGGATGATCTTATAGGCCCCTTCCAACTCTACAATTCTGTGATTCTTTGATTTGCTGCCATTGGTTGTTCTTTTGTTTTAATCCCTGCGTTTCAATGGCATGTTGATTACTTAGCAGATGATAATCCTCCATTCCAAGACATGAAAGTGCCTCACCTGCTTGTTTCTGCAGATTGTGCTGCAGTCAAAGCCACAGGATTAGGACAGGCCCCTTTCCAGATCAGTTGGCAACTCTAATTATTATCAGGTCAACACTTCAGTGGCTCATACACCAAATAGAGGAGAGGTTGACTGCCTGATTCAATGGGGGACATACAGACAAAAAACATGTTGGGGGGCTAACAGCCAGCTGGTCCCTGGGGCATATTTGTGCCATTTGCGGAAATGTGCTCGGTTCTTGGGAATCCCACCTTTCTTTTCCTTTCCTTAGCACGGATCTATTTCTCACTTCATGGTTGCAAAGAAAAAATTCAAAATGTTGACAGCATAAAGACTATAGGCCCAGGAACGAGGGGTCAGGGGAGAAATGGAAGCAAATTAGTTTTGTAAACTTGTATTTATATGTTTTAATTGCACATGTTTTAATCTTGTACACTGCCTTGAGTCCCAGCTCTGGGAAAAAGGTGGGATATAAATAAATATGAAAATAATAATAATAATAATAATAATAATATACTGGGATAGAACAATTCATACAGACAAGACAATACCTTGCAACCGACCATACATAACGTTCATAGACAAAAAAGAAAAACACACATACCTCATCGACATAGCAATACCGAATGACAAAAGTGTTGTTGAAAAGAAGGAAAGATAGACGAACATACACCACTGGCCATGGAAGTCAAAGAACTATGGCAACAGGAAGAGGTCACAATTATTCCATTAGTCACATCAGTCGCAGGCATCACATCAAAAAAATACACAGAAAACTTTCAGAAACTGGGTCTACCAAAATACATCCACACCAACATCCAGAAAGCAGTCATACTTAAAACATGCTCAATCATCAGGAAATTTCTGAATCTGTAAAAGTCAGCATGACTTGGCAAAGCCCGTTATGTCCATCTAGAAAAACCGCCATGAGCGAGGAAAGAGATAAAATGCGCCTGAAGTCCCATTTTATTATTTTTAAGCCTTTACCCTCACAACCCTTTCTTTAGATCTATCTGGTTTCTGAGGATCAACACTTCAGTGGCTCAGAGGGTCATCAGATGGGTGGATTTCCACGTTTCCCTACCGTCGCTATGGCCTCCTGTTGCTGTCCGACAATAGCAACAGTCTCTTTACACGGGGAGAGAAAAAGGAAGCAGCAATGACCACATGGCCCATTCAGGGGCCGTTTATAAAGCCTCGCTTTTCCTGCACACAGCAGGAAATGGCGGCACATTCCGTTTTTTTTATTAAAAGTTGGATATTTTGGGGTCTATTTTGCAACGGAAAAACTAGCGGAAGGAGGAGGCACATGGGGGGTGGACGCCATCGTGTAAAGGACTCACAGACATCCGTAAGGGTGATAGAACGCTCGCCTCATACACTAAACAGAGGAGAGGTTGAGGGCAGCCAGTATTAGGGTGATCATATGGAAAGGAGGACAGGGTTTAAGAGTTGTATTGAAAAGGAAATTCCAGCAGGTGTTATTTCTATGCATGCAGCAGCTGCTGCAATTTCCTCTTTGTCACAACCGTTAAGTCTGCAGGAGCCCTGCCCTCTTGACAAAAGGAGGACAGGGCTCCTGCAGCTTTAACTGTTGGGATGAAGAGGGAATTCCACCAGGTGCTGCATGCATACAAACAACACCTGCTGAAATTCCCCTTTCAATACAACTGTTCAAGATACAGGAGCCCAGTCCTCCTTTCCATATGGTCACCGTAGCCCAGTATACAGAAGCCCAGCAAGCTTATCAACCAGCACGTGGGGTGTTGCGTCTTTCCCAGCAAGGGTCACTCAGAGCTAAGTGGATGAAAAATGCTGACCCAGCCGCTTTCCTGCTTCTTTCCCCGGAAGAGACAAGAGGTCAGAGTTGGATCATGAGAGGAACTGTAAATAGCGAAACCCAGACTCTTGCTTTTCTGCATGGAGGAGGAAGAGGAGGAGGAGGCCAGGTCCTACTTCAAGTGCTGCCTGAACTGAGCAACCCAACACCTCTGCCATATTGCCTCCGGGAACAAGAGAGAGGATATGGCACCAGCTGGGGCTGCCCCAGGCCTGCCTGGTCCTGCCTGGTGCCTGGCAAACCGCAAGCAGCTCATCCTCTTATGGGCAGGATTAGGGTGTGTTTTTTATGGAACGGTGGAGAGGTCAGCCCTGAGGGAAGCGGGGACAGAGACAGGAGCTTGCGTGGCTCCAGGCAGGCAAAAGGCCACGGGGCAGCCCTTGAATTGTGAGTCCCTGTATGAAATCCGCAAGCCCTGGTTCCTGCCAATTTCAGCCGAATCATATGCCCCCTGGAGCTGCATAAAAACAGTAGCTGAGGGGCCAGTCACAAAAGGTAAAGCGGGAGGCCCTGCCCTGCCCCACAATTCAAGCACTGCCACAGGAAATGGGGGTGGCACAGCTTCCCCCCTTCACATAAGGGGCTTAAAACCACCTCATGGGAGGTTTCGGGCGTAGCCTGCCTGGAAGCTCTTTCCTGCCAGTCCTAGGGGCTGTCTATATGTGGGGAAAGCCCTGTGGCGGCTGCGGATCTGTGCTGCATCAGTTACATGACACAAGTGCAGCTTCGCAGCCACCGCTGGCCTTTCCCACAAAGCTGTGCATTGAAAAAGTGGGGGGGGGGGTATCCCGGCTTTTCCAATGGGAGTGGCTCTTACGCCGTCTGATGTTGCTCGGGGACCAATCTGGGGGCGGTCCCTGGTGGAAGGCGACCGGCGATTGGTCGCCTTCCACCAGGAAGAGGATAGGAGGCGGCTCCGGTACCCGGATGGCCGCTAGAAACCCTGCACTCCCTCCTTGACGTTGAGATTACCTGATGCCACTGCAGGAGAGGAAAACTGTGGGGTTTCTGAGGGAGGTGATGCCAACTCAGCTCAGTGAACAGAGCCCCCTAGATTGATGAGATCTAGTTGTGATTACTCAGTAATGAAGGAATGTAACTCTGCATATGTGCAGGATTTGACTTTAGCTACTACTTTATCTATGTTCTAAGGCTGAACCCTAGAATTTGACAACAGGGGTCGCTCCCCAATAAACTCATATTCAGTTGAGGCCCTGGCTATTTCCAAGCACATGGAGAGCAGGGCTAGTCTAACGTTGCCACATTATTTTTCTGGCTGGGCGCCTGTTGATTGAGCTGCTATGCGATTATATAGAGAAATCAGCAATCAGCAGTGATATAGGGAAACCATGTCAACTTTTGTCAACATGGGCATGCTGTGAGGGGAAAGGTTTGCCTGCTGCATTTCTGTCTGTTATGATGGTGTTAAAAAAGGAACAAGGAATGCCCCCCCAAGAAACCCCCACACCAATTGACAAACCTACCAGTACACCCAAGGATTTCCCTGGGTGTTCAATAGGGCTGTGAACAGACCCCCCCCAATCTGATCCAGATCCCAATCTGTCAGATCTGGATTGGGCCCGATCCGGTCTAACTCGGATCCGGTCACAGCACTCCCTCCCACTCTCCCTCTCCCTGCTTACCTGTTGCCTCCTAAACGTCTTCTTGCCGTCGTCCTCCCTCCTCACTGTGGGCCGGCCGTTTTCCCGCTCACGCAGGGTGACGTCATCACCTGCCACGAGCGGGAAAGCGGCCGGCCCACAGTGAGGACGACGGGGGATGTCGCGGAGGAGGCAGCACGTAAGCAGGGAGAGTGGGGGGGAGAGAGGGAGAGAGCGGGGAGAGTGGGAGGGAGTGCTGTGACCAGATCCGGATTGTGGATCCTATCCGGCCCCGATCCGATTTGGAGGTCCAAATCAGCTTGATCCGCTCCGGATTCGGGATCCAGATCCGGTCACAGCCCTAGTGTTCAACCATACTCTGACTCCAGCCTAAACATGGGCAGGGCGGGTTGAGTGAAAGTTCTGAAAATTTTTCTTGATCTTATGGCAGCTGGCCTAGTTAAACGCTCGGCTTGCTTTTACTTAGGAAATTCAAGAGGGAAAATCCTCTCCCCATCCCCACCCCCACCCTGCTTGAGAATTATAAACCAGGAAAAGAAAAACCATCCTTTCCGCAGAAAGTGGGAACTGAGTCACTCAGATGCCCCAGCTTCCTTGGACGCCCTCCTCTGCAGCTCTTGGCAGCCGTCTTCTGCAGGGAGCGTGCACTGCGGAACCAGATGTTCAGGCCGGCCTTGAAGTCTGGAGCCAGCACCCAGCTGTTTTCCTTGCCTCCAGCTATTGGATTACAAACTAAACGAGGTACCATTTGAAGGTGATCTAGGGAGCCCTAAAGGATAATCACATAGGCAGGGGAGGGGGAGGGAGAATCCTGTCTGGAAAGTGGCACAGACCACGGTTTGTGTGTTTCCAGACAGATGGCTCTTGGTGCTTGCAGTCCAAAGGCACCGTCCGTCTTCCCCTCTTTAACAGAACGTTCTGGCAGTAAGAAAAAAGACAGGAGGGCTAAAATCCATGAACGAGGCAGGTTGATTGCACCATAAATGCACCATGAAAGCCTCAACTGGAAGCATTCAAAAGCAACTACAAGGCTGTGAGTAACTATGTAAGATGGAGATGCCTGAATCTTTTACCATCCTGTTGTCTTCAGGCCCCTGGTCAAACTCTGATGTGATCCCCCCAAAAGGGCAAGGTTCAAGAGGCTGTTTCAACTTTAGACTCTACTGAGTGGCTTCTTGGGCAGGTCACTCTCTTTCAGAATCAGTTTCCAAGCTATAAAATGGGAACATATGCACCACAGGCTGTTGGGAGAAAGGACGAGGCTGGAGCCAGACAACAGGTTTTACGACAGCAGAAAGTGGTTTTAAGAGATTCCCATTCTCTCTCTCTCTCTCTCTCTCTCTCATACACAGACCTCCATTACACCCCGGTTTGCCTCCACGTTTTTTTTTTAACCCGTGAGGCAGAAGCACGTCAAGTTGTGATCCCTTTCACCTGAAGAGCTGCTCTTTCGCTCCTTCGCTCCTTCGCTCTTCCGCTCCACTCCACTCCGCCCTTCCCCTTCTCTTTCTCCCTACAGTCAGGTCCTGGCAGATGAGAACTTCAACCAGACCACCTTTCTCCCTGGGCAAAAATGGAACGACCCTTTAGTCTGGCTCTTTGGGGGCATCGCTGGAGTACAATCCTGTCTCTGCAGAGATTCAGGTGTTGTATGATTTTAAAAAATGCTTTGGAGCCTGGGATGCAAGGTTTGGGTTTTACAGCCAGCTGCTGGGAGGATCGCTTTTCCCTGCCAGGACCTGATGCAGTCCATTCAAGTCCCCAGGTCCTTTAAAACTACACGGAGGCTTAGGGTGTGTTAAATGTGCTTAGGGAAAATAATCCAGACTTTTAGCGTTCTAGGAAAGGCTGGGGAAGAGGCGGGGTGTCAGCAGGACAGGCACGGCGTCATGTGAGTACCGTGCTGCAAATCCGCACACCAGGCATGGCGAGAGTACATGAAATCGCTGGTGTGATGAACCTCAAACACACAAACTTCTTTTCTTTGCTTGCCATCTCTAGCCAAGCAGCGTCTGCAGGGTTTTGAAATAATACAAAACCCTGCAAAACCTGCTTGCAAGAGATGAATGTGGGATGAGTCTACCAGAATAAACAGCATTCCCTTTTCCAAACTCCTGCTGCTAACACTCTGGTGATGAAGTCGGGAGGATCTATCTATCTCCTCCTGCATTCATCTGCTGCTAGGATTAAAAATGAAACATAACTTCTTATTCCGACAAAACAACAGCAACGAATTAAAAACCTTGGTCCACAGAAAGGTTTCAACCTGAATGCCAGAAGACAGGCTGTCAGGTGGCCAAAAAAGAGGAAATGCATAATCAAGGAAGAGGACACGGATTTGCATAAAAATTGCAGGTCCTAATTTACATAGAGAGATGAGAAAGAATTGGTATAATTCAAATAATAATACAACCCATCTCAGTTGGGAAGATCGTGACCAGGTGAGACAGTCTACTGTTCAGGTGGCTAAATAGGAATGGGGAACTTCAATATTGACTTCTTAGGGTCCCTTACCTTTACAGCTAAACTGCACATCAAATTTCATTGCTTGCTTCTCTCTTTCCTGAAAGATGCTTTTTAATTGAGTTAATCTTGGAGGCAGCCATCGGCTGCAGAAGAGGGTTGAAAGGAAGGAGCTGCTGAACCTTTTTTGTTTCCTGCCATTGGTCTGCTCCAAATCCCCCTATTTCCACCACCACCAGCAACTGCTTCCCCATCTACAGGGGAAAAGATACAGGTCTCCATAACTTTCCCCCAACACTTCAGCATTTACAGTTTTCTTTCTGTAAACAGAAAAGTACCTGGGATATCAAACATCCCATGAAACGTGTTGATTTCTGCTACTGGGATGCTTTTTATTCCAGTCAATGTAATGTACTGGTGTAAAAAAATGTCCCACGGAGTTTTTAAAATTTAACTGATCCAGGGAGGCAGACGTAGGATCTCTGAGGAGACACAACCCCTTCATAAACACAGAGAACCTGATAATGGCTCAATTCGGATGACATGATAGTCAATGGTGGGGTAATAATCAACTTTACAGTTGTTCAACTAGGGGGTACTCCCCACACAACATGGTAATAAATAATCAACTGTGGTGTGGATTAGGATCAGCGCTGAGTTGACTATAGCAGCATTCGGATGACACAATAGTCAAAACAACTGACGATTGTTTCCCCTACACCAGTTGTTTATTGTGTCGTCCAAATTGAGCCAATGTCTCACTGTTAACAACTGTTTAAGTGCCAAGTGTGGTTAGGTAGGCCAAGAAAAAACTGCCCTTGGTTAGTTTGCAGATGAGGACACACTTTGCACTGAAGATTCACCTGGGAAGAGAGAGATTTTGCTGGAGAAGAAATGCATGGCTGGTTCATCAGAAGTAAGCATTTCCAAACATTTTGCTTCTGCATTGAGTGGGATGACTTAAAGAGTCATCACATGGGGGGAAATTGCGTTCGCTTACTAACGCTTCTCCGCCTGCGTGATTGTCCCCGATTACGTCCTCTTTTGAAAGAAGAAGTAAACAAAGCGCACGCGGCCCATTCAGTGGGCTGCTTTGATCGAGCCGCTTCTCCTGCACACAGCAGGAGATAGCGGCAACTTCCATCTTTAAAAATAAGTCAGACTTACTGGGGTGTTTTTTTGTTGCGGGAAGGAGGCTAGAAGGGGCGTGAGGTACACGGGAGGCAGGCTATGTCGTGAGAGGGACCCACGAAAATCCGTAAGTGCCCAGTAATGAGCGTGCAATAAAACGCTTGTGTGATGGAGCTCTTCGAAATACTCACAGACATTTCAAGAGATCACTGGGCATAAGACAACTAGCGACTCAAGTACTCCAGGCTGTAGCTATATTTTAGTTGCTTTGCAGGCTGGGTGAAATGAAATGTGTGCATTTGAATCCACAGAAAGCTCTTCAAGTTGAAAGTTTTGAAAGCACAAGTGAGGATGAAGATCACTTGCCATGTCTGGAAAGGTGCTCAGGACCAGAAAAATGTGTTCCTTCGGAGCATCCCGTGACTACATCCACTGATGCAGAGCAGCCTCCAGAAATCTCTGCAGAGATGGGTCTCATGCCCATGGTTGTCCAAGGGGCAGAAGACCTTAAGATGGGTAGGAAGGCAGCAAGCAGCTGTAGATGCAAGCATATTCAACCACTCTGGCCTCTCCCAGTCCCACAAGTGCTGACCCCCCTCAAAAAAAGTTATTGGATAGTGAGTCCTCAAAGGGGTTGTTTGAAGCTCTCCTTCAGGCACCCTGTAGTACTGGGGAGTCAAGGAGACACAGTAATCTCAGCTGCTACTCAAGGTCTGACAAAGACCCAGTTTGCATATAACGACAACTCATGAATTAAACAATGGCTCTGCACAAGCTTGCCGTTGGGTTAAAATTCCATGTTGTTTCTCCCAGAGTGCTTGGTTTGGACATCATGTCGAACAACCCAGGAACTGAGTTCCTGCCTGAGTTGTTTGCTCAATCAGATGCAAAGCGGGAAGGACATTAAGTGCAACCTGGGTCAGAGCCTGGCTGGGACTCTTGAGTGTCACCTTGAGGCATCTCTTTCATCTCAGGGCTCCCTTTGGCCTGCAGGGAGATGGCAGAAAGCCCTTCTATGGAGCACAGGGGCGAGGAATTCAGGTCAATGGGCACCTCCGTCGCAATGGTCGCTCCTTTGGGTTTTTTCCCTGAGACAGGCTCGGTTGCCAGAAACACCCAGACATCCCAGCGTGTTGCAAACTAATTCTAGCCACCAGTGTGGTGTCCTTATGAAAGAAGGGTAAATGCCATCTGGAGGTTGCAGCAGACGTACCAGTTGGAGAGTTCCCTAGAGTGCCGGCAAACTGCAGAAGGGGGCACCCCTTTTACCTTTGCAAAGGCATAGAAGGGAAAGTAATTCCTCCTCAATCACCACAACCAGTAGACATTGCCTTTTTGGGAAAAAACAACCTCTCATTCGATGCTGCTCTCGCCCATCAACCCTGTAAATTTACTTGGCGGAAACTTGCTGTGTAAATTCCATGCGCCTATCTATTGTGATAATGATGCTGACATGAAAATTGAACTCCCCGGACTGGCAACTCCAGGGTGGTGGCGGCTCCGGTGGTGAGATTTTCCCGTAGAGCCTCCCGTTCCTGACCCCTGTAGCCTTATGGAGGGATGTAGGTGCATTCCTTCAGCTTCGCTTCTCCCCTCCCTCCAACCCCGTCTATGTAAATGTAAAAGGCCTCGAGGCTCTGCCTTCATGAAGATCAGTCATAAGGTACGCGCCTTCCAAACATGTGGATGCAAGATCCAGAGAGAGACATGGTCCCATCAGAATTCATGTCTTCCCCGGCCAGGGTGCCTTGGGCACAAGCTCATGAGAGTGACTGCGATAATGGGGAAGCCACCCAGATAGACAAAATGCAATAAAATAAACGTGGATTCTTGGCAAAAAATGTTCTGAAGGTACCAAGATGAAGGATCGCAGGTAAGGTTCCCCAGTAGATTCCTAGGGACTAAGTGGAGGATAGGTCCCACTTCTGATGAGCAGAGAGGTCTGAAAACTGCCCCCTCATTTACTGGAAGAACACCAGCAGCTCCACCTCCTTTACAGCCTTTCCCTTTCAACTAAGCCAGTGCAGCTTGGCACCAAAGGAAGATCTACTTCTGAGATGGCCTTGCTGCACACACTCATTGGAATGAATGGGGAGATTGTGCCCCACTGCTAGGGTGACCCTATGGAAAGGAGGACAGGGCTTTTGTATCTTTAACAGTTGTGTAGAAAAGGGAATTTCAACAGGTGTCGTTTGTATGCCTGCAGCACCTGGTGAAATCCCCACATCATCACAACAGTTAAAGCAGCAGGAGCAATACTAGAGTGACCAGATACAAAAGAGGGAATTTCACCAGGTGCTGCATGCACACAAATGACACCTGATGGAATTCCCTTCTCTAGACAACTGTTAAAGATGCACAAACCCTGTCCTCCTTTTTATATGGTCACCCTACCCACTGGTCAGATCTGTCCCATCTTCCCCTTCACTGAATGCATCGTAACCTCCTTCTTCAGGCAAACCAGAACAGATGTATGGAGTTCACTGCCATGTATCAGGCTGATGGCCATGAGTTCAGTTGGCTTTAAAAGCGTGGGCTGTTTAGGCACATAGGTCTTATTCAACCACTACCAATCATGAACCTCCACATTCAGGGACAGTCTACCTCTGATCTTAGATTGTAAGCCCCTATGGACAGGGGACTGTCCTCTCATCTACATAGGAGGTGCTACAGTATATATCTAAATTCATCCTCACCCTCTATTGCTGGATCAGAGGCCAATCTTGAACCTTCCAACAACAAACATATTTCAGGTGTGATGTCTCATCCATTCATCGTTTGCCTTATTTTATTTTTTTAAAAAGAAAATGGGGGGAAAAACCAAACATTCAAGCACACACACATACCAACTGCTGCAGGACAGGGTGGGTGGAGGTGTCATGGTGACATCACAGGCACTAGCCAGTCAGCACCACCCACACTGGTTTGTGCAGCAGACTTGCACAACAGGCATTATTTTGTTCTCATTTCGTTAGGGTGTGCACCTGGGGATATATATATATATTTTAAGGCGAACATCTATTGAATACTCAATCATAAGGTACATTATTTTTATTCATTTATTTATTAAACACTGTAGACACGGAGGCCCTACTCCTGACTTGCCTGACCGCGGGAGGGCCATTGCAGGTGAGGGGGTGGGGAATGAGGAGATGCACCACAAGCCCCAGCATTGTTGGGGCTTACAAGGTGATATTAGCCTTCGGGGTCCCTCCTTCAGGCCTCTCTGAAGCGCTGCTCCCGGCAGAGAGGCTCCCAGCGGAACAATCCCTTTTTATTCCTGCTGCCGGGCAGCGGGAGGACCATCCCCACTACTTCTGGATCCCTTCTGGATCCCTACTCACTGGCCCCCCTCAATTTGGTGCTTATTGCTTGAGACATTAGGGTGTGCCTGGGCACACCCGGCACACCCCTTGTAGGGAACGTGGTGAGGGCTTTTGCAAACAACTGCCACCGCTTTACAAGTTTGTCTTCACCCTTGGATATGCACCAACAGCAACCTGGGGGAAATAATTACTACACCTGCTGCAGGAGATACCGCACATTGAATGCTGTCTATTGGGAGTAACCTTCACCAAGGATTTGTCGTCTTATAAGCTGGCAACCCTTAAATAAGCTGTCGGACCAAGAGAGTATTAATGGAATTGAGCTGACTGCGAGTTGGTGAGGGAGACACTTGTTTGCCATCTCTGCAGTTGGGGCTGCTTCCAAGCCAGGCACTTGGCCAGCTCAAGGCAGGTCTTCTGGGGTGGACGATGGGCAAAACCAGGTGTGCAGCCTGAGCCTACTCATGCGTTGAGTGGGACTTTTTCCCAGGGAAGCGTGCATAGCGTTGCTGCCTTTTGATTTAGGGATCTGCACACCAGAGAACACAACACTAAGCTCTTTCCCCTCCAAACTCGAACCTAAAGCTGCCTTAGGGCCCTTTTAGGGACTGAAAGGCAGGAAAGGAAATTTCCCAGAACAAAAATAAATAAAGGTCGGGCTGTGATTCTGCAGGAGCACTGAATGTGGTAATGGGCACAAATGCCATTTCCTGAGAGTCTCAACTTTTGTATTAAAATGACGCAAGTTTCTAACTCTTACGGCTGCAAAGGTATACTTGAAAGGAGGTGAGCGATGCCTGCTGAAATATCAGACGCCGGGGTGGGGTGGGGGGGAGTTGAATAATATTTCCGGACGTGGGGGGAGGAGGTTAGGGTTCTTTCCCCTCCAGTGGTCAGCGAAACAAGAATAAATTATGCCAGACAAAATAATTTCGGCAAAATGCTCATTTGCATAAATGACACAGGTCGGAATGAAGGGTTGCCTGGGCACAGAATTGAAATTGTTTTTATAGTGCAACACGCACAGTTTTGCCTAAAGCCCACCATGGTGTTTTAGGAGCTCCATCACACCAGCGATTTACTGCACTCTTGCCATGCCTAGTGTGCGGCTCTGCAGCATGGTACTCACATGATGCTATGCCTGTCCTGCTGACACCCCGGCTCTTCCCCAGACTTTCCTAGAATGCTAAAAGTCTGGATTATTTTCCCTAAGCGCAGTTAATGAACCCTAAGCCTCCGTGTAGTTTTTAAGGAAATGGGGGCTTGAATGGATTTCATCAGGTCCTGGCAGGGAAAAGCGATCTCTCCCAGCAGCCGGCTCCAAGCCTCACTACAAAACCCAAACCTTGCATCCCTGGCTCCAAAGCCGTTTTTTAAAATCACACAATGCCTGAATCTCTGCAGAGACAGGATTGTACTCCCGCGATGCCCCCAAAGAGCCAGACTAAAGGGTCCTTCCATTTTTGCCTGGGAGAAAGGCAGTCTGGCTGAAGTGCTCATTTGCCAGGACCTGACTGGAGGGAGACAGAGAAGAGGAGGGGCGGAGTGGAGCGGAGCGGAAGACCGAAGGAGCGAAAGGGCAGCCCTTCAGGTGAAAGGGATCATAAGCTTGACGCGCTTTTGCCTCAGATGTAAAAAAAAAATGTGGAGGCAAACGGGGGGAGGGGTGGTTAGGTGTGATGGAGGTCTATGTTGACTAGAGTCCCTCTGGCCCTCTGAAAGAAGTTGCCTGTCCCGCTAGTTCTCAATCTATAAGTGCAGGAAAGACAGAAAAAGTCCCATATGCATGAAGCGACCCATACACACCGTTCAGCATCTAAGGCCTTCCTCCGGGTGCCTCCTCCAAGGGAGCTAGGAGGACAACAACAAGGGAGAGGGCCTCCTCGATGGTGCCCCCCAAATACCGAATAATCCCCCCAATGGCCCCAGCATTGTTATCTTTTCGGCACCAGGTCAAAACTGCCCACTTTGCTCAGGCATCTGGCAACATTTGATGGGTTTTTAATTACATCTTGCATTGTCTTTGGTTGATTGTTTAAAAAAGTTCTTTTTAGATATGTTGTCTGTATGTGTTTGCTGTCTCTCTGTTTTTATGTAAATGGTTTTACTCTTTGTATAATGCGTTTTTAATCGTTTTTAATGCTTGCGAACTGCCCTGAGGGGCTATGGGGTAGTATAGAAATATAATACATGAAATGAAATCTGTGGCGATTGCCAGCCGCCTTCCCCCTTCCTCCCTTGACAAAGGGGCCCTCCAGGAAAACTCTTGGCCAAGAAGGCCTCAAAGCTCCCTTTCCCAGCTCCTCCCTCCTCCCAATTTAATGTATATATGAGAGCAGAGTGGATGAGTTGCAATGCATTACAGGCCACCTGGGAGACATGACAGAGGTGATAGCTCATCTGCATAGTAAATCTTGCGCCATCAGCAGAACTTAAATACTGTTTGCAGAAGTGCGTTTTGATACTCTAATGGGCAGGCAGGGAGTGCGTGCTCTTTTGGCAGACCTGCCTGCCGCCTGACCTTAAAAATGTTTCCTCTGCAGTAAGTCCTACGGAGTTCAATGGGGCTTCTTGGGAAGTGTGTTTTGGAATGCAGCCTTATCCTGTCACTGATGGCTGCTTATATGTTGCCTGTTTTTATGCTTTTATGCTTTAAAATTTTGTATATCGGTTTTTAACGTTCAAAGTTTAAATTTTTATAAACTGCTAGGACAGCTTTGGCTATGGGGCGATATAGAAATGTAAATAATAATAATAATAATAATAAGACAATAGCCTGCAACCAACCAGACATAACAGTTATAGATTTTTTTAAAAAACATACCTCATTGGCATAGCAATACCGAATGACAAAAATGTTGTTGAAAAGGAGGAAGAAAAGAGAGACGAATATACACCACTGACCATGGAAGTCAAAGAACGATGGCAACAGGAAAAGGTCACAATTATTCCATTAGTCACCTCAGTCACCGGCATCACATCAAAAAAATATACAGAAAACCTTCAGAAACTAAGCCTACCAAAATACATCCACACCAACATCCAGAAAGCAGTCATACTTAAAACATGCTCTATTGTCAGGAAATTCCTGAATCTGTAAAAGACAGCAAAGTCCGTCATGTCCGTCTAGAAAAAACGCCACGAGCGAGAAAGAAATAATAATAATAATAATAATAATAATAATAATAATAATACCGTATTTCTTCGATTCTAAGACGCCATCGATTGTAAGACGCACCTTAATTTCAGTACCACCAACAGGGAAAAAGCTTTGATTCTAAGTGTGGGGAAATCACCATTGATTCTAAGACGCACCCCATTTTTAGAGACGTTTATATGGGGGGGAAAAGTGAGTCTTAGAATCGAAGAAATCGGGTAATGAAATAATAGAACATCGTTCCCCGCAAAATATCAGTTTGGCTACATGTGTAATCAAGGCCAGCCGTGAATTCCCCTCCTTTCCCACAATTCTTGGGTTCATCGCTGAGCCTGGGTGAATCTGGATGGCCGCCATAGGAACCAGGCTGCTGCGCTAGATGCACCTTTGGCTGCGAGGTGGCTAGACAGGGGTGTTGCTAGGCCTGTGTCCAGGGCTGGCCTGTGCATGTGGTGGGGTGAAGCCCCTGCCTCAGGCAGTGGAACAGGAAGAGCAGCGCACTGTGCTGCTCTCCCTGCCTCCACCAAAAGGGGCTGCCAGTGCTGCCCCCGTGGGTGCTCTGGAGAGCCCTGTCAGCAGTGGGGCTCCCTGGAGCACCCTCCTGCTCGGCGAGACTAGCAGCTGCTCCAGAGGGCTCCGCCAGCCCCATTCCCCCACTGAAGCAAAGGCCGCAGCAAGAGAGCAGAGCAGCCGCCCACCCTCCCTTTCGCTCTGAGGGGATCTTAAGAGCGAAGCAGAGGACGAGCAGCCACTTTCAGTCATCCGCCCTCTGGCTCGTGCTGAGAATCCTCTCAGCGCGAGCCAGGGGAAAGGCGGGATTCTCTGGAGAGAGGCGTCGGCCCAGGAAGCAGCTAGCGCAGCTCTTCGTAGAGCCGGCAGGGCCGAAATGCCTGGTTCGAAACCAGGAGTTTCCTCAGGCCGCGCCCTCTGGCTCGTGCAATGTGACCATGCGGCAATGATAAAGATGGGGGTGATGCGATGGCAGTAGAGGGGCTGGGTGGGTGTAACATGACAGTGATAAGGGGGAAAGGGTAGGGACAGGAAGAGGGTGGAGGTATGATGAGTTGGTGGCATCCATGCGCAAGGGCTGCGTGGGTCCACAGCGTCACAGCTCCGAAACTCTTGCCCAGAACCCAAGATCTTTCCCCAAAGCTCTGAGTGCCCCTCAGGTGGCTACCAGGAGGAGGGCCTTCTCTGCTGTGGCACCCCAGCTGTGAAATGAGCTCCCTAGAGAGGTCCGCTTGGCACCTACATTGTACTCCTTTAGATGCCAGGTGAAGACCTTTTTATTCTCACAGTGTTTCCACAGCTCTTCAGTTTGATTTTTAAACTTGCGGTTTAAACTTGTATTTTAAATCCCTACCAATTTCTGCGTGGCTGTTTGGTTTTTATCCTGGTTGCACTTTTATATTGTTTTTTAATTTGTGTTTTTATACTGTCGTTGTTTTATATCTGGAATGGTTTTTATGGTTTTAATTTTTGTAAACCGCCCAGAGAGCTTCGGCTATTGGGCGGTATAGGAATGCAGAAATAAATAAATAAATAAATAAATAAATGAAAGGGACTTTTCTATAACGAAGTCGCCATGCAAAGTAGTTTTCAAGGGGGGTCACAGCTGCAACTTCAACCACGTGCTGCACCCCCAGCAATGCCCCCCCCCGCAATAAATCTTTCCCTGCATGGCAATGAAGCTTAGAAAACACTTTCCCCATTCATTTGGGGGTGATCTGGGTCTCGGTACGAATGAATGCATTTATTTTCTTTTAGATGGTTTCAATGAGAAATTAATCGGCTGGCATTGCCTCTGCGCCATTTCAATAATTCCCAGTAATGATTTCTCCGTTGGCCTATATAAACCGACACGTGCAAATGTTATGCAGATTCGTATCCCGGTGGACTCGGGTCCTGGATTTGTTAGTGGCTCACAACATCTCTGGCTTGGGCAGCGTTCTACCAGCACCTACTTGGTGATGAGGCTTTCTAGAGGGCTGACCTTCAGAACAGTTCGAAGGCATCAGGTGGTGCTATATACTGCAGCTAAAATAGGGGTGGGTTATGTGGCGTACATTACACCACAGGCTCTCTGTTCCTTTCCAAACCCAAGTAGCTGGGCACAATCTGTAAAGCCCTCCCAACCCTGGGCCAGCATAACTAAGGTCATTATCACATGGGCGGTTTTAAGCACACCCACCTCGGCTTTGCTCCACTTCTTCAGCGCTGGGTGCGCATGATGTCATCCTACCGCCCCCCCCCCACTGTTCTCTTGCCCTGAGGTTGCAGGTTTTCGTTTCTGTTTCGATTTATCCCTCAACGGTATAGTGACCCTATGAAAAGGAGGACAGGGCTCCTGTATCTTCAACAGTTGAATAGAATAGGGAATTTCAGCAGGTGTCATTTGTATGCATGCGGCACCTGGTGAAATTCTCTCTTCATCACAACAGTTAAAGCTGCAGGAGCTATACTAGTGACCAGATACAAAAGAGGGCAGGGCTCCCGCAGCTTTAACTGTTATGATGAAGAGGGAATTTTGCCAGGTGCTGCATGCATACAAACGACCTGCTGAAATTCCCTTCTCTATATACTGTTAAAGGTACAGGAGCCCTGTCCTCCTTTCCATAGGGTCACCCTACTTAATGGGAAAAGTCCGAAACAGGAAAAGTTCAACAGGCCAAGCTGAGGTATCGCAGCTATATCGACCACGCGTAACTCAAAACATTAGACTCGAATACGAAACGGAGGGGGAAGCCGCAGAAGCAACTCCGGGGGAAAAACAGTAGGTGTGATAAAGCCCTAAGAGATTTCTTTACCCACCATGATAGCTACGAATCTCCAGGAACGCTCTCTTAAGTACAGATCTGCAAGGGTGCGCAGAGAGGCATCCTCAGTGTCCTCACGTCAACTTCAGAATTTTATTCACCTTGAGTCACATCAAAGGCTGAATCTGTGTCTTCCAGACATGGCACAAAATACTTTGATTCAAACTGGATTTGGGTGGCCAGGGATAGGGGTGGAATAATCAGCATTCCCACGATCCTTTATGGGGTGGATTAGAAGCCCAATCAATCAGTAATATTCAATGACTGCAGCTCCACAGAAAATGTCCAAAATCTATTTTGCCATAATACCTTCAGTAGAGATAGATAGAAATCTCAGCTCCAAAGAATGACTTTGAGGTTCCTTTTGAAAAACAGCAACCCACCCGCATCTACAACGAGCGTCTTAAAATGTATGCAGGTGGCCACTTCACTTCGCGTGAAGATCAATTCTGGCAAAATTTTGACAGCCTTGTAGACTATAGTTTAAAAAAAAAAAAAGCTTTACAAGTGTTATCGTTAATTCATATATACGGTCTAGGAAGCTGGAGCAGACTGTTCTATTGGTCCAACCCTCTTTGCCCCGCCCATCTCTATTTGGCTCCACCCCTTTTTGAATGAACCGAACCAATTCCAAGGCACTTGACTTGCTAACCTGCGAAGGAAATGTGGGTGTTTAAAACTTGACAGTGCCTTAAGGTCAACGGGCGTACGGAATATAATGCATTTCCTTTCACTTTCCAGCTTGTTACGAGGAGCCGCCAGGACAGCACGTAGTTCAACTGCTCACAAGGACTGGTGTGATGTGTTCCTGTGGGAACGGTAGCAGCATCAGGCGGCCGGCCCCAGAGTGCCTAATTAGTGGGCTCTGGCCAGAGAAACCCGCTAATGGCCAATGTCAGCCTCTGTATCTTATCTTGAAAGACACCTGCTTCATGCATTTGATGTACCCCTCATTGCTAACCTTGTGTCAGCTCTGCATTATTGGAGCTCTCTTTCAGGATACTTTTTCATATCTAGGGCTCTCAAGGATGCTTTGGATGGAAGCTCACAACTCAGCCCGTATTTATTGTGACACTCCATAGCTGTGGGAAGCAAAACACTGCAGGATTAGCGACACCTTAAAATGTGGGTCGTGTTGCGTGAGCTGGGCATGCAGCAAAGGAAAGGCACGGGTCCCGCTCCAAGTGGATCCGCTCAGTGGCTTTGAGGGGCCTCCCGGAAAGGTGCCAGTTAAGAACATCAGAAGAGCCCTGCCGGATCAGATCAAGGGTCCATCTAGTCCTGCATTCAGTTCACACAGTGGCCAGGGACCCACAAGCAGGACATGGGTGCAACAGCACCTTTCTGCCCATGTTCCCTGCAGCTGGTGCAGATAGGCCTTACTGCTTCTGATACTGGAGGTAGCGCATAGCCATCAGGACTAGCCTTCTCCTCCAGGAATTGATCCAACCCCCTTTTCAAGCCATCTGAATTGGTGGCCATCGCTACATCTTGTGGGAGTGAATTCCACAGTTTCACTTTGCGTTGTGTGAAGAAGTCCTTCCTTTTCTCCATCCTGAATCTTCCACTAATCAGCTTCCTTGGATGACCTCATTGGGTTCTAGCATTTTGAGAGAGGGACAAAAAGGGTGCCCCTTTCCCCGCTGTGGTCTATCTCCTGACCGCAGGCAAATCTGGGGGCAGTGGGTGGGAAGCTGCCAACCATGTTGAACATCCTACCGTGCCTTGGCCAACGCTATGTCAGATGTGGGAAATGTGACAAGGCAGGGAACCTCCCACATCCAGCTGTTGCTGCCACGTAAGCTTGTGGTCAGGGAAATGGGTGGGCAGAAGAGAGAAAGTGAACTTTCCCAGGGCGTTTGGGCCCTGGCAGCTGGGTGCTGAGCTCTGCTCTAAGTATCCCCCTTCTTCAGACTTTGCTCAGTGGTGCAGCTAGGGCTAGAACGCGGAGGCCACAAAGTCCAGGGGCCTTGCAGCCCAGGCCTTCCCAGAGAGCCGCAAGCGGTGAGGACATCAGAAACCAACTCCGTTTTATACCTGTACTCATGATGGTACAATGGTTTAACTGAGTTTGAAATGCAGGACTCCACATGCTCAGAATATGGGTTGCAAAACTGTGGTGGTGGTGTAACCTATCATAGGGTGACCAGATAAAATCCAGGTCAGGGCTCCTGTAACTTTAACAGTTGTAGAGAAAAGGGAATTTCAGCCAGTGTCATTTGTATGCAATTAGGTCCTGGTGAAATCCCCTCTTCATCACCACAGTTAAAGTTGCAGGGACCCTGCTTTCTTTTGTATATGGTCACTCTAGTATAGTGCCTGCACCTTTAACTGTTGTGATGAAGAGGGAATTTCACCAGGAACTAATTGCACACAAATGACTCTGGCTGAAATTCCCTTTTCTCTTCAACTGTTAAAGTTATATGAGCCCTGACCTGGATTTTATCTGGTCACCCTAACCTATCAGGAAGCAGTTGCAAAGCGTAGAATAGCCGGAGAGGACGTGGGGAAAGAAGAGAAACGTTAGTTGTGTGGGGCATGACTGAAGTAAGACACATCTATAGGCTCCCCTCCATAAGATCATTGGGGGTCTAAAATGATCTATCTGAACCACTGATACTGCTTACAGAGTCTGATTGACCCAGAATCCTGTCTTCCCTTTTATTTCTCCAGGTGCAGTCAAAGAGTAAATCCCAGGATGAAGCAATTGACTGAGTCGGCTCGGTTGTACTCTCTGCCTGCAATCGCAACCACACGCCCCCTCCCCCCCAAAGATGACAACCCCCCTCCCTTCTACAGAAGTTCTGTAAGTCGTGCTGAACATGATCCAAGATGCTGTCTCGGTTCTGCCTGCCTTCAAGGAAGTAAAAAAGGAACATGCAGCTACAGGACTCCTAAAGCTTCCTGCCTGGTGAGGGTTTTAGATCATGGCTCGAAAGCCATCCCCCTCCCCCCCCCATAGGCTGATCATGAACCCACAAGCTTGCGCATCTTCCCTTTTCTCGCTCGCGTGTGTCGGGTCCCAGCCGGCTGCCAAATTGCCTGCATGTCCCTCTGCATGCCGCCATGAAGTGCTGAGCGATGCATGCAGAACGCTCAGAAGGGAGGAGGAGATCCGTTAGGCTGAAGCTAAACAGCCTCACAAGCATCTGGATTCATGCACACAAAGTCGAGCTATGAGGCTGGAGTACCCTGCTGGGTTATTTACTCATGAGTCGCCAAGAGGGAAGGGAAGTGGGTAGGAAGAAAGGGCCCGCTAAGCTTATTTCGGTGAGTGCTGATAGTCTCCTTTTAGGTGGGCTTCTTCAGCATTCTCGGGTGTGGGGCCTTTTTTGTATTGTATGCAGTTGTTCCAAAGTGCTATTGGAATTCTTGATCGATTAAAAATGCACGCAGTACCCCGGACCACTTGCTGGAGAAATGATTAATACGTTTAAAACCTTATATAAGAACACAGTAGTAAGGCATATTACTTGAGATCTACCGGACCGATGTTGCTCATTTTTCTTTTAAACCGAAGCTGGAATACTGTAGATGAGCAGGAAAAAAAAGGAAGTTCAAAAAACTTCAAATCTCGAGCTTTAATAGCCAAACATTATGTTTCCATGCCCTGGCTAGGAGCCTGAGGCAGTCGGGGAACTACAGCTTCCACGCAGGCGCGCATGGAGGGAGGGCCTTGGGCTTTGCGGATTGAGCCTGCTCTCAGAACGGCCATATTGGCACCAAGGATGGTGGTGGAAGCGGTGGCAAACGCTCTGAAGTGGTGGTGGAGGAGGAAAAGAAGCTGCCCTAGGAGAAGCTGGGTTTTAAAATGCTGTTAGATGCCCGCTTGCATTGGCTGCCTGTACGTTTCCAAGTCCGATTCAAGGTGATGCTTTTAACCTATAAAGCCTTACATGGCTTGGGACCACAATACCTGACGGAACGCCTCTCCCAACTTGTACCCGTACACTACACTCAACATCTAAGGTCCTCCTCCAGGTGCCTACTCCGAGGGAGCTTGGAGGATGGCAACAAGGGAGAGGGCCTTCCCTGTGGTGGCCCCCCAACTTTGGAATGATCTCCCCAACGAGGCTCACCTGGCGCCAACACTGTTATCTTTTCGGCGCCAGTTCAAAACTTTTATTTTCTCCCAGGCATTTTAACAGCTTAAGTTGATGTTTTTAACTGAATTTTTGGCCAGGCTTAAAGTTTAAAATGTTAGTTGTTTTTACGTTTTATGTTTTAAAATTTTGTATATTGACTTTTTAATGTTCAATCTTTAAATTTTTGTAAACCGCCCAGAGAGCTTTGGTTATGGGGCGGTATATAAATGCGTGATGATGATGATGATGATGATGATGATGATGATGTAGGGGGAGAAGGAAGGAGGTGGGCTTGAGGTCTGCGGGGAAGAAATAGATGTCGTTCAGCAGCTATGAGTGTGAGGAAGGGAGGGCTCAAAATTCTCAGTTGCGTTGAAGGAAAGAAACCTCCATGCAGCTTCTGGAAGACTGACATAGTGGGAGTCAAGAAACAGTATGCTTCACCCTCAGACTATTAGCACCCATGGCGACATGGGCTTTACACTGGTAAGAAATACTGCTAGGCAAACCCTTAAACCTCTGAATCTCTTCCTGTTTCTGCATTTGCACAATCCTGCACTCTGGTTGCACAGATGACCTGAGCAAGCTGGACTGCTGCAGGCATTCACTCGCACCCATTGCAAAGTCTTCCTTGGTCCCTGCATTGACACAGGATCCTCCACCACCATCAATCTCGGTTAACGAGAGATTCCACCCCCTCCTTCTGCACCAGGCCTGCAAGAGTTGAGGCCCCATTCGCAGGTTTACTCTTTTTGATGCTACACTGGAAGCATGTCCTTTCACTGGCACAAGGGTCACGCTGTCAGGATCAGGCCTGGTCTCCCTGGTATGTATCCTGAATCAGACTCGGAGGCTGAAGAAGAAGACCAGCCAAGACAGGAAGTAGGGAGGAAATTCTCCAAGACTCTCCAGGAGTCAAGGAGGAATCTTCCCAGGAGCTTATTGAACAGGAGGCCCAGGCTCAAAGATCATCCTCCCTGCCTATGGGAACTCAGACTTTGTCGGAGGGAGAGGGAGCCTCAGAAATGACAGATCTCAAAGTCCACCACAGGGTCAAGCGGGCAGAGTTGAGAGGAGGTGGGAGGCGATCCGTTAGGCTAGTGACCCGCCAGAGATTACAGCCAGAAGATCCTCCATGAAGGAGGGGCTTGGTGTTGGGCACGGTGGGAAATTGTCCATTTAGTTGATGGGCAACTGCCTTGCTTCGTTAGGCTAATTAAGCTTAGAGGATAGCTCCTACCATTCACACTCCCTTCAGTTGTGAAGAAATGTCTATTTACTGAATAAAGGCTTTGTGGATTGCATGGCAGGCCTCTTTATTGTCTCACATCATGGCGGGAGGGCTTGGAATCATGCCACACGCCACCTCCACAGTTTATGTTGGTTGTACGATGGGCCCATTGCCACACAGATGGACAGACAGGGGAAGAAAGGCCCAGCACACAAGGAAATCTCCACTGGTCTGAAGGGCAAGGTGCACACTGCATGCCTACCCAACTCCCTTCCCAGTTGGTGTGAAAGTACGGATTGGCCTGGTTCACCCCATTCTCACTTTAGACTTATGCATTCTCTTTCCCCTGAGAATCCAGAAGCTCTAAAGCTCAGTATTCCTATAGCCTCTTGGACAAGGTGCCGAGATGCAAAGGAGAGCAGGGTGTCAATGACCTCCATCACACCTAATCCTCCCACCTGGTTTGCCTCCGCGTTTTTTTACCTGAGGCAAAAGCGCATCAAGCTTATGATCCCTTTCACCTGAATAGCTGCTCTTTCGCTCCTTCGCTCGTTTGCTCTTCCGCTCCACTCCACTCCGTCCCTTCCCTTCTATTTCTCCTTCCAGTCAGGTCCTGGCAGATGAGCACTTCAACCAGACCACCTTTCTGCCAGGCAAAAATGGAACGACCCTTTAGTCTGGCACTTTGGGGGCATCAAGGGAGTACAATCCTGTCCCTGCAAAGATTCAGGCATTGTGTGATTTTAAAAAAGGCTTTGGAGCCTGGGATGCAAGGTTTGGGTTTTAGATTGAGGCTTGGAGCCGGCTGCTGGGAGAGATCGCTTTTCCCTGCCAGGACCTGATGCAATCCATTCAAGCCCCTGTTCCTTTACAACTACATGGAGGCTTAGGGAACATTTAATGCATTTAGGGAAAATAATCCAGACTTTTAGTGTTCTAGGAAAGTCTGGGGAAGAGACGGGGTGTCAGCAGGACAGACACGGCGTCATGTGAGTACCGTGCTGCAAATCGCACACCAGGCATGGGAAGAGTGCATTAAATCGGTGGTTTGATGGAGCTCTACATTTTTAAGGCTCAAGATGGATAAAGCATTTCTAAAGCATAGTGGGTTCTTCACCTACAGTAAACCTGGCTTCTCAAGTGGTATCACAATGATACTGTCTTAGCCCTCCTGTCATACATTGGGGACGCGTTCCACAATTTTTAAAAGTAGTTTCAAAAGGCATATATACAATTCTGTATGCCTGTGGTCAGCCTTCACTCCCACCCTAAATCAAGTAAGTATCATATGGGTGAAATCCATTTGCAGATACCTGTTGTAGTATGGATTATGGAGACGTGTTGGTGATGTCACCAACGCTGGCCAATAGTTGCCCACCAACCTCCAATTCAAGGGAAAAATAAAAAAGGGGGAGATGAAATTTCAAGGGTGCAGAATTGAGACAATAAATCCATCTTTTCGTGCATCAGTGAGATGTCATCTTCTCACTTTTTCCTTGTTGTTAGTCCCTTGGCCCCCCTGAAACAATAAAGAGCAACAGAGCCTCCCTACGCTCCCCAATCCCAGCCTGCCCCAGGATAGAACAAGTATTTTAAGGGGACATGATAGGGAACCACTTCTGCCTTTAAAAAAAGAAAAGTTGTATGTGGCCAACTTAGATGAGGGAATTTTGAATAGCCGGACCTGTTGAAATTCCCTTTTCTGCACTGAGGAGCAGGAGCCCTGTCCCACTTTGCTTATTAGGGTCTCTTAAAGCCTGTCCTTTTTGATGAGTTGAGAGAAGAACTCAGAACTCTTGGAATGGACCTCCGTCTCTCAAGAGGCACGGAAGGTGGGGATATTAATGTCTATTAACAAAGGGCATATCTCCTCTGCAAGGTAGTTAGAGTGGAGGCTGATGGTGGTGAATGTGATCCGGGTTTCAGTCAGAACCAGTCAGAACTCTAAAGGAGCTACCCGAGGTGCTGAAGCCACTGACATTGGAGGCCACCAGCCTCTACTGCCTACTTTGCAGAGGAAACAACTCCCAAATATTTGGATTTGGGCTGAAGCACCGAAGTAAACAAAATCCCCATGCACTGGCCACTGAACAGACGTTGCTGGGTTAGTCCCTCCTGCCACTATCCTTCAACGTCCCTCCTCAGAACAAACATTTTGCGTGATGCCTTTCTGCCGCCGAACCCCTTCATCCCTTCTTCCCAACAGAAACAATGGCTACAGTTCACAGAATCATAGAATCACACAATAGTAGAGTTGGAAGGGGCCTATAAGGCCATGGAGTCCAACCTCTTGCTCAGGTGCAGGAATCCCCCTTAAAGCATCCCTGACAGATGGCTGTCCAGCTGCCTCTTGAAGGCCTCTAGTGTGGGAGAGCCCACCACGTCCCTAGGTCATGGGTTCCATTGTCGTACTGCTCTAACAGTCAGGAGCTTTTCCTAATGTCCAGCCGGAATCTGGCTTCCTGTAACTTGAGCCCATTATTCCGTGTCCTGCATTCAGGGTTGATCGAGAAGAGATCCTGGCCCTCTTCCGTGTGACAACCTTTCAAGTATCTGAAGAGTGCTATCATGTCTCCCCCTCAGTCTTGTACATCTCCATTTGCTCACAGTCCCCATCTCTGGCCACGTGCCCGTCCCTTCTCTGCTGTTGCCTCTGACCCCTCTGCCTTTGTCAAGAATTAAATAGTAAGCGCCTTGGGGCAGAGGCTTTTCTGGTTTTGCTCACCTTGCTCGGTCAAAGTGCCATGTGTAGCGACAGCATGGTACAATAAAATCGAATATAAAAACCTAATTAAGGTGTGTGTTTTTTAATCGGGTTTTCAAATGAAGTTTTATTACAAGTAAACCTAATTGTGTTTGCGCAACACCTCCAACACTCTGCCTCACAGGCTGCAGCCTGAGGCGTTTTTACCAGACCTAGCAACAGCCTTTTCCCTCTTATTTATTTATTATTATTATTATTAGTAGTAGTAGTAGTATAGCACCATTAATGTACATGGTGCTGTACACAGTAAAACAATAAAGCAGCAATGCCCTGCCACATAGCCTTATATTCTGATAAAATCCCAGTAAAACAGTAAAAGGAAGGGAATGCACCAAACAGGCACAGGGGACAATAAAACCAGCAGTATAAAAGTAAGATCAAAATCAAGTTCTAAAAGCTTTAGAAAAAAGAAAAGTTCTCAGCTGAGCTCTAAAGACTGTATAATTGAACTCGTGGTCCACAAATGCTCTGGAAGAGAATTCCAGGCATCAGGAGCAGCGAGAGAAAATGGACGAAGCCAGGCAAGAGAAGTGGAGTTCCCTGGGCGGGTAAGGAACATAACGTTTGATGAGCGAAGAGCATGAACGGGGCAATAATGTGAAATAAGAGAAGATAGGAAGGAAAGAGACTGTGGCTGAATTCGGACAACACATTAAGCAACGGGGGGGGGGGGGACAATTGTCAGTTGTGTTGCTTATTGTGTTGTATGAAGAGTAACATGCCGCTCACAAACTACTGACGGTATGCTATTCCTCCCAAATAAGCAATGGAGAGAAACAACTGGCTTGCAAGTTGTTTAGCTCGAAGCCAGTTGTTTAAAGTCTTGTGTGGAGGGGTGAGTGTGTTAATGGCGTGCGGTGAGTGGGTTAAAACACAAGCCCATAGAGGCAGGCAGCAAGAGTGACCAAAGCAGCGGCTGCCACTCTGCTACAACTGGTGCAACTTGCAGAGGCTGATGGAATAGAACCGGGAGGACTGAGGGAGGAGGGAGGGTGGGGAGAGGGGTGGGGGCTGTGTCAGTCAAACGCTGGGTTGAGTATTAGTCCACTCAACGCCAGCCCCAACCACCCACAGTTGTGTAGGAATATGTCGTGTGGGGAGTACCCACAAAATAACCAACTGTGAGTTGGCTACTCAACCCACCATTGACTAATGTGACAAGCTTTGAAAGTCTGCCGCCCTCTTCACTCCTCAGTACTGGCGGCAGGCTTTAGTAGGCCCTTGGCATGGTGCTGCCCATGGGCCCTCACCTAGCAATGGCCGCTGCCCTCACTCCATTGGTCTCCATGCCCAACATGGCCGCTGCCGGTCACACACGCACCAGAAGTCCTCAGCTGAGCGGGTGGCAGTGGTGGCACTTTTGGAGGGGAGCTGAGCAGCTAGTCCCGATTCACACTGGGGCAGGATGTACACTCCTGCTTTATAACGGTAGTGACAGCTGTTGGGGGTCCACGACACGTTCCGTCCACATGCCATTTTCAAACCGCTTTCAAAGCATCATATCCTGTTTGGTGTAGATCTGGCTTGGGCAGCAGCTGCCATCTTAGACTCCCCCAAAATGCAATGCCTGAGGTGGATGGAGGTGGCAGTGATGGGCGATGGCCCCATGGTGGTGTGAGGTGAGCAATGGCGAGCCCTGCTGGGAGCTCATGAACCCCGGTAGCTGCCCAGTGTGCTGAGTGCTGACGCTGGGCCTTTCAACCTAGCTGATATTTTTTGGCTGAAGAAGAGGTCCTGGGAAGCCTGAAAAGCCATTTCCTTTCTTCTTTTACTGTTTGATTGAGTTTTAGCATCATGTAATACAGAAAACAACAAACAGAACCCTCTTCGTTCTCCGGAAAGACAAAAAACAATTATAATTGCAATTATCCTCCTTTCCCTAGCTGCTCACTTTTATTTTGGTTCACTTAGCATTAAAAAAAAAAAAAGATTCCGAAAGCAGTATCTTTGCTCACTACTTTCAGATGTTTCATGCGGCTGTAATGAAGCTAACACCCAACTATTACTTTGGGATTTTTTTTCTTATGGACCAACACAGCAACCACCTGCAATTTTCATACTGCTACAGCGGGCAGGATGGCTGTTCTCACTCCATGCTGATCTGTATTTTCCCTCTGAAATGCATATGGGGGAACGGCAGGCTGCTTAGGAACATAGGAAGCTGCAAGTCAGACCACTGGTATATCTAGGGGGCTGTCTATGCGCCTTATTTGCCCCGTGGTGGCTGTGCAGTGGTGCTGCGTTGGTTACACAACACAGCCACCAACTCGCAGCTACCATGGGACTTTCCCCATAGCTGTGAATTTAAAAAGGCGGAGACTTACTCCAACTTTTTGCTTTGAAGCGAGGTCATCATGAGCCTTCCACTGCGTGACCTCATTTCAATATCGAGCTGGAAGCAATTCGGGGTGGATGGTGATCGCTGATAGGTCACTGGAAGAGTTGGAATGCCGGGCACAAGGTGGTCCCGACGAGCTGAATGGCTGCCGGAAAGCCCGCGTTCCCTCCTGCAGTGGGGAGTCTGATGTTCATTTGTAGACAGATCCACTATGAATTCATCTAATACCCCTTTAAAGCCATCTAAGAAGCTGACCTGGCTTCACCACGCCTGGCTTCACCACGCACCACAAACAATTAGGAGCTGTGGCGAAGAAGGACTTCCTTTGGCCTTTCCCAACTTTCGTGTACAAGCTTACACTTGCGTCACCGCTCAGAATCTTCCTGGCCTGGGGGGTGGGTGGGTGTGGGTGTGTATCAGGTGACCCTGGAGAGCCAATCCCACTCCTCTCTCACTGACTACTAAAGAGGTCCCAGGTCTGCTGCGCTTCCGCAGTCTATGCAACATGTTGCGGAAGGAGGGCATAGATTCTCCTTCTGTGCTATTAGGTCTTGTGCTTTCCTGTCTGCCCTTGGGCCTGAGCGCCTGATGAGATGAATGAAAGGATAACTATCCTTCAATCCCAGTCATCCTGCCACATAACGGCTGTTTGAAGGGCCTCGTCATGATGTCAAAAGAGTTGTGTGTCTTGACCCTTAGAAGCCACTGTTGACGTTTTCCTGTACAGCCATGAGGACTAGATACTTCTTCGGCTGCTCCACATACCTCTGAGTGCATGACCCTGTTGGGAATTAAGAGTTCATTATTTGTGCTATGATCCTAGCCGTGTGCATCTCTACGAGTCCTTGTGACAATTCTCTCCCAGGCACGCTGTGCTTTGCGGGAGTTGGATTCACGGCATGGCTCCTCAAACGCATCAAGAACATGGGTTTTTTAAAGTGAGACCCGGTCCTCAAAGGACTGGTGCCAGGGGAGGCCTTGTTAGCCCCAATGAAGCCCCATGTGTAACATGGATTGGGAGCTGGCACCGAAAGCGGAACAAGCCTCAACAGCTGAGAAAGATCGTTACTGACGAGGGAGGGGCGGGGCGGGGGGGGGGACAGAAGATGCAGATTGTGCCTTTAAACAGCATAGGTGACCCAAGAGCATCCCAAGAAGAACCAGGAGGAAGGCAGAATGGGTTTTTAAAAGATGAACACTGACTGGTTCTAGGACAGGCTGGATGGTGTTTGAGCAGCCCGGATGTACCACATGGAGCCGAGCGCAGACATTCCTTGGCGAAAGCCAGTACATCGCCTTATATGAAATGCTAATGATTAAATACAAATACATCTTCAGCATTGATGTATTTCAAGTATCCAAAACATGCCAAGATCATCTTAGTCATCGCTGCAGTGGCCCTGTAAAGTAGCCGTGCTTTACTGCCATCTGATTTGCAAAGGAAGCGCAGAGGCGGGGAGACGGCTGCCTTGCGAAGGTTGAACCAGCGAAGGTGGAACCAGGGACTTTCTGGCTCACGTCTTACACTCTTCAGGCCAAAAGCCGACACGATGGAGCCGGTGAAACAGCCTTCCTCAACCTGGCGCCATCCGGATGTGTTTGACTACAAACTCCCAGAAACCCCGAGGCAGCTACAGCACCTGGGGGATTCTGGGAGTTGTACTCCAACGTATTTTGGAGGGCATCAGGTTGGGGAAGGCCGCAGCGGAAGCCCTGATGCAGATGATGGCCAGAGCGTTGAAATAAGGTGTGTGTGTTACCTGGATGTGTTGCCCTACGGAGCAGACAGCACGCCAGTGTGTGTGTGTGTAGGTGGTTCAGTCTGAGAAAATGGCACAGGTTATACCCAGTGCTCCCCGCAATGCTGTGGCCCCAGGCCAAACCGGGAGGCCCCGCAGCTGCATTTACCCTTTGAGACAAAATCACAGGGAAACCAATCATGGCTGGCTCAGAGCACGGATCTTCCTCTGACTCATCTAGTTGGGCTCTAACAGGTGAGACCGGCAGACGAACACCGTGACTGTGACCTAGGTGCAAATGAGCCAAATGAAGGAAACAAAAGTTTCCTGCAACAACATGTTACAGGGTACGGAGCTGCTGTTCAGTATTCCAACCAGACAGTCAAGCCTTCTATCCATATCCACCCCTGCCTCCAAGAAATACTTGAGGGGCGGGAAACAGAAGCAGTGTAGGAAAGCATGGGGGGGGGGGGCAGGCGGCAGAAGCACGCCCTCCTAAATCCCATAAATAAGGCAGTGCGATTGTACAATAAAAGAGTTGGTTGGATGCGCCCATTCTGTGTACACTGATAGTGGAGGCTGGTGGCTCCGATGTCAGTGGGGCGGTGAATCCGCTCCGGGTCTCAGTCAGAACCCATCAGAATTCTAAAGAAGCTATCCAAAGTGCGGAGCACCTTGGCTAGCTCCTTTAGAGCTCTGACGGAAACCCGGAGCGGATTCACTGCCCCACTGCACCTTGGCTAGCTCCTTTAGGATTCTGACGGGTTCTGACTGAAACCTGGAATGGATACAGTGTTTTGCAGTACAGAGCGCTCCAGTTCAGGGTTCCAGCCAGCCAGTGATGCCCTTTTCTAGGAGGCTGCCTAAACGTCTTCTCAGCCCCACGGTGGCTGCGAATGGGCGTTGCGACGGTTACATGACGGAGCCGCTGATTCGCAGCTGCCACGAGGCTTTTCCCAGAAGCTACGCATTGGAAAAGTTGAGGACTTACCCTGACTTTTCCCAGAGGAGTGACATCATCATGGCCCTCCTGCTGTGTGACCTCACAGCGGGGTCGATCTGGGGGCATTCCTGGCTGGATGGTGACCGGTGATAGAGGGAAGAGGGTGGAGGCAGGCTCCAGCACTCGGATGACCACTGGGAAACCCCGAACTCCCTCCTAGCGTGGGGATTTCCCGCCCCCACTCTGCAGTGGTGATACCACGAGTTTTCAGGGGGAAGGAACGGCAAAGTGGAACCGTGAAGACTGGCCCCAGGATACTCCATTCCCCCTGGTTTTCTATCCCCCTCCAACAGTCAGTCAACATTCTGTGACCTCTGAGGGTGCTGTGTTCTTACTGGTTACTGCCCATCCTCCACCCTTTAGGGTTCCCCCCCTCCTAACACTTTTGTGTTCTTCTGCATATCTTGGGGTCCCCTTGAGCCTGCTGATACCTCCCCTTTCTGTCTGGATGGTGCTGTTTTGGCTATGTACGATTTGGATAAATAGTTCATAGTATAATGGTGACTATTTCGCTCATCTTGCGTAATTTATTTTACAATGCTTATTGGTTTGCATAATTTATTCTAGTTTTGCAGGCGATGGCGGGGAGCTATGTAACCACCTCTCGAGCAAATTCATAATGAACGAGGGCTTGGAATTTGCTTGTTTGAAGATGAAGAGATTTTCTCAGGATGCTGAATGCATCACCTTCTGCCCCGATATCACAAAATTACGGCACATATCTGTAAAGGAGAAAACGCCCTGGGGCCAATCTCCTGGCAGAAGTGTGCAGAATGCAGAGAATCAAAACCAAGACTCAACTTAATTGAGATATAAGACTTTATTAGATTAAGAGCAGGTTAAGTAGTCTGAAATTCCAAAATCTACAACAAGACCCAGCAGGCTAATAATAAGAGACAATAAAATTCAGTTACCCAGCCGGACCTGGCCCCTTGGCCACTTCTCGTCAGCCAAAGACACACCAAGCTGTTCCAAACTCCTGGCTTTATTCCTCCTCTGGCCATCCCCCCTCCCTTCTCGGAGCCAGATTCCTTCGCCTTTCACACCTCCCTCATTCAGCCTTGAAGTTTATGGCTTGAGATAAGCCAGCTCTTCCTGGCCTGGATTCTGTCCTTGGGCGATCAATCTCTCCCCAGGTGGCCGAGCCAAGGCCCTTTGTCATTTTAATTTCCCTGTTCCCAAGCTAAAATAAACCCTTACTAAACTCATGCTTGCTCTATGCACTATGGTACCACAAAACTCACTATTCACTCAGCGCAGTCTATCTGATCTCCTTTACAACATCTAGCCCTGATCTTGGGCATAACAGGGACAGATGGGTATCACCATTATTTATTTGTTTGTTTCATTTCCATGAGCTCAGCTCAAGCTGCAAATAGTTTGTAAAGATTGGAGAAACTGAATGAGTGCCACCAATTGCAGAAAACGCCTCAGACAGAAAAAGCCTCAGTAATTTCCTAGGGCCGACAACTTCCTACAACCAAGCAATAGCAAGAAAAGGACTTTGGCTCTCTCAATTAAAAACTGAAACTACTTAACCACAATCCAGCTCCAACAATTGGCTATTTTGAAACACCGGGAGAAGCCTGATCTATTGATAATTGAGAAGAACTGAAACGAAAGCCATTTGAGAAGGAATTCTTCATCCTAAACACGATCGATCTATTGTGGCTGGTTTCCTTTTGCTGATCTCCTTTTCTGAGTTACTCAAGACGGAATCGGGAGCTCAGGCTAACGTGTAGCGCAGACACAACACCGGGAGATGAAATATGAGAAGTTCTATCAAGCCTTAAGATAATCGGTACCACGGCTGCATGCCAGAGGTTGGATAAAGGAGTTTGCGTTCCAGATGCAGTCACTATTGGACCATGGGAAGCCGTAAAAAGTTCCTGTTCTGATGCATCCGATAAAGGGATTCCAACTCATGTCTAAATCCATCAGCACAGCAAGGGTGGCCAAGTGTCCTACTACATAGAGGGCAGTTGTCTCTTTTGGATTGCTGGCAGATGACTGCCCTCTGTTTGAAGCCGTCCTCTGTTTGAAGGGCTGTCCAGTCCAAGTCCAGTTTAAAAATAAAGAACCCTGAGAAGGGAGAGAAGCCGGGGCCTTGAAGTTGCCCATCCGAAGCTTGCATCTGGACTGCAGACTGAGCCACGCACAGCTCACCTACGGGTGTGGAGGGAGGGAGGAAGGGGTGGCGATCCCAGAAGAATCTGCTTCTGGGATCATCGCTCTAAACCACATAGGAGGCACGATGTCCTGGGAGGAAGGAGGGATGTTGCACCGTGGCACCCGCTATTTATTTATTTATTACAGTGGGCCCAAAGAGCGCACTTGTGCTCCACCGGAAAATATGTAAGTCTTTAAAAAACAAAAACAAAAAAATCCCAATATTGGGGGGGACCCCCCCCTCGGCCATCCTGGGGGTGGCAGAGTTGCTCCCCACCTCCCCTGATGGGCACGGAGCCACACAATGTGGCTCCGTGTCAATTTCTGTTGCCGCGCTTACTCACGAGTAAGTACGGCAGCAGCCGGGACAGGCGGCCACATCTCCCGCAGTCTCGTGAAGTTTCCAAGACCAGGGAAAAATAGGGATTTTCCAGGGAGCCCTTATTCCTGGGAAATCCCATGCCTGTCCCCCCCACCCAGGTAGTCCCTGTGCATCATTTGCACACAAAGGAACTAGCCAGGGATGGTCCCAGGTAAACAGACCGGTGTAGAAACGGCCTTAGTCAGTCTCTCCATCACGGTGAGGTGTTTCATATTTCTATTGAAATAACAGTCCTTATTTCTAAATTTGCACCTACGCATATCTCCAAATTGTTGCCCTCTTTGTCCCTGTCTTTGGTGATGCATGTCCACCGAAATCCAAGCAGTGTTAGAAGGCAAAACAGGGCGCCTTCCTCTCTGTTTTTTGTATGCAAATGTTAGAACATTAGGGATTCATTTGACCTGTCTGGATTTTAGAAAAACTAACGACATCACTGGTTAATGGGATCCTTCTAAGATGAGGCTCTGCGGAGAATGTTAAGGAGGCCATTGTGCCATTTCCCATTACTGTTACTATTTGGGGAAGACACACACAAAACTGAAAGGAGGGGCGGGAAACAACTCTTGCCATGCCTGGTGTGCGGATTTGCAGCACGGTACTCACAGGACGCCGTGCCTGTCCTGCTGACACCCCTGCCTCTTCCCAAGCCTTTCCTAGAACGCTAAAAGTCTGGATTATTTTCCCTAAGCGCATTAAACGCGTCCTAAGCCTCCATGTAGTTTTAAAGTAGGCTGACCATCTGAAAAGGAGGACAGGGCTCATGCAACTTTAACAGTTGTAGAGAAAAGGGAATTGCAGCCAGTGTCATTTGTATGCAATTAGTTCCAGGTGATATTCCCTCTTCATCACAACAGTTAAAGTTGCAGAGCCCTGCCTTCTTTTGTGTATGGTCACTCTAGTATAGTGCCTGCAACCTTAACTGTTGTGATGAAGAGGGGGTTTCACCAGGAACTAATTGCAAACTAATGACACTGGCTGAAATTCCCTTTTTTCTACAACTGTTAAAGTTACATGAGCCCTGACCTCCTTTTCATATGGTCAGCCTATTTAAAGGAACTGGGAGCTTGAATGGATTGCATCAGGTCCTGGCAGGGAAAAGCGATCTCTCCCAGCTGCCGGCTCCAAGCCTTGGTATAAAACCCAAACCTTGCATCCCAGGAAGTCAAAGAACTATGGCAACAGGAAAAGGTCAGAATTATCCCATTAGTCACATCAGTCACCGGCATCACATCAAAAAAATATACAGAAAACCTCCAGAAACTGGGGCTACCAGAATACATCCACACCAACATCCAGAAAGCAGTCATACTTAAAACATGCTCAATCGTCAGGAAATTCCTGAATCAATAAAAGACAGCATGACTTGGCAAAGCCCGTCATGTCCGTCTAGAAAAACCGCCACAAGCGAGAAAAGAGATAATAATAATATCTTTGCCCTTCTTGACCTGCAATGTATGGCATTATTCCTTGTCCCCCAGTTGTCTGACTGAGTATTACAGACCCGGACTGGGTTCGGATGATCGCATAGGGAGTAGAAGCCATCATGGCTCCTGCTCCTGCCCCAGCAAGAACAGCCCTGTTGTCCAAACCTGGCACGCAGCATGACGTGGGTGTCTTTGTACCCACCGTACAACCCAGGGCATGCCAGGTTTGGACGGTATGCTAACCTGCGCTGCATCGTGGCAATTGGCGATCGCACGATGGCTCATGCTCCCTAGGTGATCATCCGAACACCCCCATGGGCTCCTACGGCTTTCCACATATGCCAGCACGACCGCAGAGGCCGGATGAAGCGATGCTCTTCCTAAAGCTGAAAAACAGTCACCGAGACCATGGAACGCTCTTCCTTCCCAGCTGTTTGGCTCATCAGTTCCCCTCCTCCAACCTTGCATTGGAGGCCAAGTCCCTGATCAACTCAGATCCGGCACAGATGAGGAGTGCCACAGAGAAATACGTCGGAGTTACCAAGCTAGAACTGCACAACAGTCAGGACTAGGTGCATGTTGTTATTACTATTTATTGCATTTGTATACCGCCCCGTAGCCGAAGCTCTCTGGGCGTTTTCCATAAGATTAAAACATTTAAAAACAATATACAAAAATGAAAACTGCAAAAAATATACAATATACACATACTTTTAAAACCACAATAGCAACTTAAAAAGCTATAAGCCCATAAAACAAAAAAGACCCAGGCTCATCAGATATTGCTAAATGCCTGAGAGAAGAGGAAAGTCTTGACCTGGTGCCAAAAAGATACCAATGTTGCCGCCAGGCGGGCCTTGTCGGGAAGATCGTTCCACAATTGGGGGGCCACCACAGAGAAGGCCCTCTCCCTTGTTGCCGACCTCCGAGCTTCCCTCGGAGTAGGCATCCAGAGGAGGACCTTAGATGTGGATCATAGTGTACGGGTAGGTTTGTGCCGGGAGAGGCGTTCCGTCAGGTATGGTGGTCCCAAGCCGTGTAAGGCTTTATAGGTTAAAACCAGCACCTTGAAATGGGCTCGGAAACATATAGGCAGCCAATGCAAGCGGGCCAGAGTATGTGATATGTAACGTAACACGTTACTTTATATCGTAAGCTACCTTGAGCTCTCTGCTGGGAAAGGCCGAGTAATAAAATAAAATCTCCATCCAGAAAAATCCAAATTTTGAGACCTGTATAAATTATGCGGATTTGCACCATTTCTCTAATGTTGCGTAATTCTTCTTTTAAGCTATTTGCATAACTGAATCTGCATTTGCTAGATATGGGGTGGGCAGAAAAGGGGGGGGGGAAATGGTGGGCACAAAGGAACAAAGAAAACCTCAGCTGGTGTCAGCTGGAAGCAGGGCCATGCCTATGTATTTTCTATACCGCCCAACAGCTGAAGCTCTCTGTAGATGGGTGACTTTCCCAGCATCACCCAATGCTCTGCATGACCGAGTGAGGATCTGAACCCAAGTCCCGCTGCTCTAAGCAAGGTACTCTAGACAGGCCACCACCCTGTCTCTTTTCTTGATTAGCAGACCTAATGACTGCCCTGCTCTGAATACAGGCCCCTAACATGTCCCGTATTTCCTCGTAAATGTTTTAGCTGTTTAAATCGTTGGAGGTTTTAAGTTGTGCTTGTATTATCTCGTACTATGATGTGTAGATTTTGTGAACCACCCAGAGAGCTTTGGCTATCTGGGGCAGTATAGAAATGAAATGAAATAACAGACTAGATCACACGGCGCTTACAGGGAAAGCCGGAGTTAAGAAGCTTTTTGCCACTCTGGTTCTTTAGCGGGGTCTAGTGATAGATTTGGAAGTGCAGGCGCGCTGGTCTTAATATTCCCCATAGCCACACCAAGGAGAATCCGAAAATATCAACAAATCAGCTCCTGCGGTGTTCATGTCTACCAAAAGTAGGTCTTTTGCAAAGGTGGTGGCTAATTAGGGATGTCGTGAGCACTTGACTGGGTCTGGGAGTCCGGCAGACACCCCCCCCCCCCGTGTCTGCCCCCCGGACCCATCTGGGTGCTTCTGGCATGAGTGCGGAGCCCACTTGAGAGCCCGTGACCCGCCCTAGCGCCGGAATCGCACTCTTCTCCTCTGTGTTTCAATGGCAGCCGTCATTGACGCAATGGGGGAAATGCGCAATTTTGGCAGGTGGCTGCCGAGAACTTGCCAGGCCAAGCTGAGCCCCAGAGGAGGCTTGTGCGGCTCGGGCAGCGAGGCACTTGTGGGTGGCATGTGGCCCTCGCCTACCCTTAATTGCCCATTCAAAGAGCAAGCCGTGCCAAGCTACTTTGCATAACAACAGGGATAGCAGGCAACAATTTACTGCTGCTGGGAAAATCCACTTCCTCCCCCCCCAGCCACGTTGAGGATTGCAGCTCAACTCAAAGGGAGCAAGGAAACCCGAGGCATGCGCCTGTGTGACAGGGGACGTCACTGTGCCGGCTAATCGAAAAATCCTGGCACTTTGACCCTGCATTCCCTGGCTTCAGCTACACCACACTAAGTCTCGGTTTACGCTTGGAAAACGTTAGGCATTCCCAGGCGGCAAAGAAGAACCAGCCCTCTGCAGATGAGCGTGTGCATGTATACGTCTTTGTCGTAAACCCATCTTCCATGGGGCAGCCCTGCTCTGAACTTCATTGCATCTGTCACTGATCTCCCACCGAAACCCACTTGCCAGGACGCTGTTTCTCCATCGCATACTTGGCCTTGGAGCTGCCGACATTTTTAGCGTGAGGTTATGGAATAATTTATACATGAGGAATGATTTGCCAGTTGATAGAACGCTCTGGGCTCGGGGATCTTTGTGCAGTCAAAAAGCTCTCCAGTAAGCAGGGACGAGGAGGATGAGAACAACAGCCCTGCAGAAGGTTCAAGGAGGCAGGGGCAGAGGGGTTTCCAAAAGGGGCTTTCTTCATTCATGGAATGTATTTGCAAAGTCCGTAAGGAAGGGAGGGGGAAATCACACTTCATGCATTATGTTGCAATTTCTGGTTTCAGGATAGAAGCAACTGGAGCTACAGCAGGAACTAATGAGAGAGTTTTACGCTAGAGCTCAATTAACGCACTCAGCACCGTCATAAATTCATGCCTAGAATGCTCTCTCTTTATTTCCACTGCCCTCTGCTTTGGGGGACTGGGGGGTAGGAAAGTGAAGGAGGAGACCTCATAGGCACCCAGCCTTCAATATGACGAGAGAGAAAAGCGAGGGGGAACAAGGATCAATTACTTTTTCAAGAACCATAGCAAGTACAGAGGGAATGCTGAATGTGCAAGTTAGGATGGGATTAGATTCAGAATGTAGTCCTGCGTGAAAAGCCGCGTGCGAAGGCAGTGGAGGATGGTGGCTCTGATGTCAGTTGGGCGACCAATCTGTTCTGGGTTTCAGTCAGAACCAAATACATCTCTAAAGGAGTTACCCAGCTTGGATAGCTCCTTTAGTTTTCTGTCTGAAACTCAGAGCGGATTCACCACCCCACTGGAATCGGAGCCACCAGCCTCCAGTCTGTTCTAGCAATGAAAGTCTATCGTCCACAGCATGTAGATGCACAAAAGCACAGAGCAGTGTGGCAGAGGGGAGACATGATTGCACTCTTCAGGGACTTGAAAGATTGTCACTCAGAGGAGGGCCAGGTTCTCAATCATCCCAGAATGCAGGACACAGGAAGCCAGTTACAGGAAGCCAGATTCTGGCTGGTATTAACATTCAAAGCCCTAAACGCCTCCTCCCATATGTACCTGCCCGGACCCTAAGATCATCCTCGGGGGTCCTTCTCCATGAGCCTCTGCCAAAGGAAGTGAGGCAGGTGGCTACCAGGAGGAGGGCCTTCTCTGCTGTGGCACCCCGGCTGCGGAATCAGCTCCCCAGAGAGGTTCGCCTGGCACCTACATTATACTCCTTTAGACGCCAGGTGAAGACCTTTTTATTTTCACAGTGTTATAATACTAATACTAATACTAATACTAATAATAATTTGTAACCCGCCTCTCCCTCCGGATCGAGGCGGGGAACAACAACAATATAAACATAAAAATCACACCAGTTAAAATTTTAAAAAACAAGAGAACAATACAACATTAAAAAACATCCTAAAATTCATCTGGATAGGCCTGTCGGAAGAGGACAGTCTTCATGACTCTCTTAAATTCATGAAGACTGTCAATTTGTCTAACCTCCTCCGACAGACCATTCCATAGTCTGGGAGCGATGGAAAAAAAGGTCCTCTGGGTAACACTCGCCAGCCTAGTTCTGGCTGGCTTGAGTAAATTCTTCCCAGAGGACCTAAGTGTGCGGGGCGGATTGTACGGGAGAAGGCGATCCCGCAGGTACCCTGGACCCAAACCATGTAGGGCTTTAAAGGTCATAACCAACACTTTATACTTCGCCCGGAAACTGATTGGCAGCCAATGAAGCGATTTTAAAACTGGTGTAATGTGATCACCCCTAGGTGTACCGGTGACCAACCTGGCTGCCATATTTTGAGCAAGTTGAAGTTTCCGGACTAGGCACAAAGGTAGCCCTATGTACAGCGCATTGCAGAAGTCGAGCCTCGAAGTTACCAGCGCGTGCACTACCGTCTTTAGGTCTTCCAACTCTAGGAAGGGGCGCAGCTGGCGTATCAGCCGAAGCTGATAGTAGGCACTCCTGGCCGTCGCATCAATCTGAGCTGTCATCTGGAGCGACGGATCCAGGAGTACCCCCAAGCTGCGAACACAATCTTTCAGGGGGGGTGTAACCCCATCCAGAACCGGTTGACACACCTCCAGACCCAGGTTGGGGCCTTTGACAGCAAGCACCTCCGTCTTGTCTGGATTCAGTTTCAGTTTGTTTTTCCTCATCCAGCCCATTACCGCCTCCAAGCATTCATTCAGAGGAGACACACTATCCTTAGCTGACGATGTTGTCGAAGGCATAGAGAAATATATTTGGGTGTCATCAGCGTATTGATAGCACCCCGCCCCATGCCTCCGGATGATCTCTCCCAGCGGTTTCATGTAAATGTTAAACAGCATTTAACAGTTCTTCAGTTTGATTTTAACCTTGCAGTTTAAATTTGTATTTTAAATCCCTTTTAATTTCTGCATGGCTGCTCGTTTTTTATCCTGGTTGTGCTTTTATTATGTATTTTAAATTATGTTTTCATACTGTCGACCTTTTATATTTTGAATGGTTTGGGCGGTACAGAAATGCAATAAATAAATAAATAAAACTTCCTGACTGTAAGAGCGGTACGACAATGGAATCAATGACCTAGAGAGGCGGTGGGCTCTCCCACACTAGAGGCCTTCAAGAGGCAGCTAGACAGCCATCTGTCAGGGATGCTTTAAGATGGATTCCTGTACTGAGCAGGGGGTTGGACTGGATGGCCTTTTAGGCCCCTTCCAACTCTACTATTCTATGATTCATTCCAAGCACTGTCTGTTCTCATACCCTATCGCTCCTTCTAACTGCTCACCTCCTTGCTTTTGCGCTAGCTGAGAGCCCTGGAGCACTTCCCTCTGGTTTCCATCCAACTCTCAGCCTGCAATTAAGAGCCGTACATTACAAAGCACCCCTTCCTTGCTTCCCTCTGCAAACAAGCCCTAGTGGCTGGCAATAAAGAGGTGTTTTTCCCCCCTGACTCCTCCAAACCCCCTCCTTTCCTTCTTTGATGCCTCCTGCCAGCATCCCCCAGCTCCGAGGCCACGTGGGCCCTCACTCCGAACTTCTGATGCTGGCGAGAAATAAAGAGTTCGTTTGTAGTCCTGTAAAAACAACCCCCTGAACAGCCAGCCTCTCGCAGTGGGATAGATCTCTGCCCCCACCCGCTTTCTCTGCAAGCTTGACAAAACATTTGATGCAGGAAGAATATAACAAACCAACTAGATGCTTTCGTTTATGGGGCTGAGGCTGCCTCTACAAGAGAGGTTTAAAGCTCTTTCAAGGCACTTAAAAAAATTTACCTCTACAAGAACGGAGCGCAAATCGGGCGTAGAGGTGCGTTATCTCTCCGATTATGCGCATTATCGAATGCGCGTTAAACAGTGAGTTTTATTTTGCTCCGGCCGTTAAAGCGCATTTTGACTATGTGAACAAGCGCTTATGCGCATTAACTACTTGTAAAGCGCATTTTGGTCATCTATTAATGCGCTTCGCCGCCTCTCGACGCCTCTCGTGCAGAGCGATTAGGTGTAAATGCGCTTCAGCGATTATGCGCATAATCGCCTAACCGGGCGCAAAAGCGAATCCTTGTAGAGGGGGCCTGAGTTGAAATGGGAAGAGGGGCACATTTCGGGCAAAAGAACACCCAAAACCACACACGCAAACTCTCCACACAAAACACACACACACACACACACATATATATATATCCTTTCCAGAAAATTTTCAGGGAGAGCCTCAAATGCAATTAAATGTTCATCCATCAGAACGAGAGCAGGAAGCACTGCCGTCAAGACGGATTTGGCTTCCTCTGACATCACTACCTAGAGCCTTTCTACACCACACGGGTGTAGAGGGAGGGAGGGGAGAGGATCCTGGAAGTACCTGCTTCCGGGATCGTCGCTCTAATCCACATAGGAAGTGTGACGACCCGGCTCCCTCCCAGGCAGTCGCATGTTGCACCCACCATTATTTTGGGGGGGCGGGGGTATGATCCGCAAAAAGTGCACTTGAGCTCCAACAAAAGGTAATGATTTTTTTAAATAAAAAAAGTAACCCCCAAAATTGTCCACCACCACCACGCCATCCTGGGGATGGCTCACTTGCTTCCCCCCTCCCTTGACGGGCACGGAGCCGCACCGCATGGCTCTCTGCCCATTTCTGGTACCTGCCTATTTGCAAGTGAGCGGGCACCAGGCGGGACAGGCGCCCACACCTCCCGCGGTCTCGGGACATTCCCAAGACTGCGGGAAGAATCGGGTTTCTCCCGGGATCCCTTATCCCGGGGGAAACCCGTGCCCATCCCCCCTGCCCCCCGGGAGTCCCTGTGAGTCATTTGGACTCACAGGGACCAACCAGGGGCAATCCCACAAAACAAGTCTGATGTAGAAACATCCCTAGTCAAATCTGATTGGGTGTACAGCACTAGAAAACCTATTCTGAGTGAGGAAGATGCTTGAACTGCTGTGTGATGACATGACACTGCCCATGTGTTCCCTGATTGGCTAGGATCACTTCAGGAAGTTGAGGGCAGCATATAGCACATGAAAAAGGTTAATTGTTTGCATGCAAGAAAGACAGAGAAACCTTTTGAATGCCTGTTGAAATCCCCTCCTTTTGCCTTCAGACTTGATGCCGCCGAAAAATTCACCGTACCCCTATTTCTTTGCATAGCAGGATTATTTTATATCAGTAAGATGAGAAACTTCTCCTTCATATCCAACAAATGAAAATATCTGACCACTTGCAATGCTTTAATCATGATACAAAAGTCTCACCTCACTTCACCTTATCAAGCAGTTGAAGCAGAATGTTTGCAAATTGCAAAACATTCAGTAAACAGCTAACACAGGCTGACCATATGAAAAGGAGGACAGGGCTCATGTAACTTTAACAGTTGTAGAGAAAAGGGAATTTCAGCCAGTGTCATTTGTATGCAATTAGTTCCTGGTGATATTCCCTCTTCATCACAACAGTTAAAGTTGCAGGGGCCCTGCCTTCTTTTGTATATGGTCACTCTAGTATAGTGCCTGCAACTTTAACTGTTGTGATGAGGAGGGAATTTCACCAGGAACTAATTGCATACAAATGACACTGGCTGAAATTCCCTTTGCTCTACAACTGTTAAAGTTACAGGAGCCCTGTCCTCCTTTTCATATGGTCAGCCTAGCTAGCAGAAGGACTTCTGAGAAGTCCTATGAGGAACACAGGAAGCTGCCTCTTACCACACTGTCTGTCGTGACCGGCAGCATCTCTCCAGAGTTTCAGGCAGAGAGAGATCTTCCCTATTATCTTTTAACTGGAGTTGCCAGGGATTGAAACTGGGACATTCTGAATGCAAAGGATATTGTCTCCCGCTGAACTACAGTCACTCCCTGAGGAACATTCGGGACAGAGAAAAGGAAGGACGTTTTCACACAGCGCAGAGTTAAACTATGGAACTGACTACCACAAGATGTGGTGATGGCCGCCAATATGGATGCCTTTAATAGGGGGTTGGATAAATTCCTGGAGGGGAAGGCTATCAATGGCTACTAGTCCTGATGGCTATGTGCTACCTCCAGCATCAGAGGCATATACACCAGTTGCTGGGGAACATGGGAGGGAGGGTGCTGTCGCACCATGTCCTGCTTGTGGGTTCCTGGTTGACAGCTGGTTGGCCACTATGTGTGAACAGAATGCTGGACTAGATGGACCCTTGGTCTGATCCAGCAGGGCTCTACTTATGTTCTAACATCCAAAAGGAATTGGATATGTTTTGTCCAGGGCAATTGTTTCCAGGCAGCGTTGGAATGATCCCTGGAGGGTTCTAAGGCTCCCTGGAGGGTGCCTCAGACATTTATCAGCAGCTTTTCAGTGGCAAGGTTAGCCATGGTGGATGAGCTTCCCGGAAAGACAGCTTTCCCATCATGCTCAGTTCTCCTCCTATCATGTATTGGAAGTGTTCTGGGATCCTTTCTCAGTTCATGTGGAGCAATACAACACGAAGGCCCATCGTGCCTGGCCAGTATCCCACAGGAAACATGTGTGTGTGTGTGTGTGTGTGTGTGTGTGTGTGTGTGCGCCGACTCCCCCAAATCCTCTGTGGTGTTGAGCAATTGTTCTGCAGCGGATGTACCGGAGCAGGGGAGGCGAGTAGCCATGGATGGTTTCAGGCTTCTGAGGGCTCTTGGGTAAGTCAGCCTCCATAGGGCTCCTTCCCTCAATGAGCCTGCCTTCTCACCGCCATGGTCCTCAGCTGCTCTGACTCCTCATCCTCCTTCACACAATCCGCCTCGCACACTCAGGTCCTCTGGGAAGAATTTACTACAGTCGGCCAGGACTAGGCTGACAACCGTTACCCAGAGGACCTTCTCTTCTGCCACTCCCAGACTGTGGAACAACCTGCTGGGAGAGATCTGCCAACTTACCAGTCTTCCAGAATTTAAGAGAGCTATAAAGACCGATCTCTTCCGGCAGGCCTACCCAGTCGGATTTTAAGACTTTGTTGATATTTTAATAATGTATTCATTTTATATGCTTTTAATCAGTTTATGTATTGTATATTTTATTTTATATTGTTGGTATTGATGTTGTTCCCTGCCTCGATCCGGAAGAAGAGGCGGGTAAGAAGTTATTATTGTTGTTGTGGTGGTGGTGGTGGTGGTGGTGGTTGCTACCACTTGCTTGCTTGACAGGCAGAGAGCCGGTGGCAAGGAGGCCGTGGCATCTCCCGTTCCTCCTTCTCACCACCACTGTTCTCTGGGCTGGAGCAAGAGGAAGGTGAACAAGGTTGCCATGGTGAAGAGGAGGAGCAACTCTACTGGGCTCCTGTCAGTGGGACCCACCAGGCCTACCATTGACACCGGCCATGATTTCAGCACTTGTAGGGTGGCCATGTGAAAAGGAGGACAGGGCTCCTATATCTTTAACAGTTGCATAGAAAAGGGAACCTTCCTTTGTATCTGGTCAAGAGGGCAGGGCTCCTGCAGCTTTATCTGTTGTGTTGAAGAGGGAATTTCACCAGGTGCTGCAGGCCTACAAATGACCCCTGCTGAAATTCCCTTTGCTGTACCACTGTCAAAGGTACAGGAGCCCTGTCCTCCTTTCCAAAGGGTCACCCTAAGCACACGTGTTCCTGCGGAAATGGGTCCCAGAAGGTAACATGCTTGAAAGCCAGTCTGAGGCCAAATACGTTGCCAAATGGATTTTTAAATAGGAAGGAAGAAGAGGCGCAGTAGTTCTCAAGTGCCAGGAGACAGGTGAGGGTTAGCCACAGGAAGAAAAAAAACACCCTCCCAATTGTAATCCAGCAGCGGAGTCACCTGACAAGGAACGGATCTGAGGTCTATTCGTGAGGGTTTTCAAGACCTCAGGCTGGCCCCGGCCCCTGCGCTTCCTTAGGAGGGGAGGGATTGGATATACAGCACCCTCAAGTCTCCCTTCGCAACCATCAGTCCACTCTGAGGAGGGAAGGAGCCCTCCGCACGCGCCGGCCGTCTCCTCCCATATTGCTCTTCATCCCGTCATCACAAGGCTGAACGCTCGCACCTGTAGGCCACCTGGCCGACCGTTCCTTTTGCCAAGCTTTCACCAGACGATCTGGAGATGAGGCCTGGTTCGCTTTGCCAGAGCCCCCCGAGGTCTTTCCTGCCTGTTGAGCCTCTGCGCCCCACCTCCCACCACCCTTCTTGGTCTACCACACTGGCAAAAGCCTTCCCAGCAACGCACCACCCCACGGTTCTCACCTCCTGGTCCAGTTCAGACAGCGCCTCCTGCCGGTCTCTCTCAAGCTGCTCTTGGAACCTCTGCTCCTGCTGGAGGCCCTGCTTCAGTAGGGCAGGCTTCATGAGGGGGAGGAGGTGGCCAAGCTGCCGTAACTGTGGAGTAAGAGGAGCTCACGGTTAGCAGCCTCCAATGGGCCTGGAAGGGCGGCATGGGGAAGATGGGCCGCCTGCTTCGTCTCAGCCACGCCAAGCAGCGATAGCAGCCTCCTGCTTTGCTGCAACCTAATAATAGGCATCAGACCGGACTCTCCTTCCTCCTCACTTCCACGCCCTGCTGCTCACAGCACTGCCAGGAGGCCCCCGAAAGATGCACGGGCCCCAATCCAGTGCTGAGCTATGTCTCACGCTGGCCTGGCTCTCACAAACCACAGGCGTTTGGAACGCATCACCGAAATATGCAGGTGCGGGGGACACACATGAATGGATGCTCCACCATTAATTAAAGAGAAAGAAACAAACGCAAGCAGACAACTAGACGGCAAGGAGAAGTGATCTAGTCCAAAATACTTTTCTGTATGTAGGGATATTTATTTATTTATTTATTTTGCATGGAATAACATCCAACTCCTGGCAGCTGAAAGGGTTCAGCCCCTCCCCCTCAAAGGTGTACCTTGTCATTATCCACCGTTCGTGAGATCTAGGCTTAAATGTTGGATGGCGGAGATAAGAAACGGAAGAAGAGCCCTGCTGGATCAGACCCAGGGTCCATCTAGTCCAGCACTCTGTTCACACAGTGGCCAACCAGTTGCCCATGGGAAAGCCACAAGCAGGATATGAGTGCAACAGCACCCTCTTGCCCATGTTCCCCAGCAACTGGTGTTCATAGTCATACAGGCTCTGATCCTTGAGGTCCCATGTAGCCAACAGGACTAATAGCCATGGGTAGCTTTCTCCTCCAGGAATTTGTCTAACCCCCTTTTAAAGCCGTCCAAATTGGTGGCCGTCACCACATCTTGTAGAAACGAATTCCATGGTTTCAGTATGAGCTGTGTGAAGAAATCCTTCCTTTTATTTGTCCCAAATCTCCCACCAGTCAGCTTCATGGGATAATGACCCCCAGTAGGCTCCAGCATTATGAGATAGGGAGATGGTCTCCCTGTCCACATTTTCCACACCACCTATAACTTTATACACTTCTATCATGTCTCCCCTTACTTGCCTTTTCTCCAAGGCCTAATCCACACCAAAGAGGATATTGCACTACGAAAGCGCTATATAAAAGGCAGGAGCCGCACTGCTGCTTTATAGTGGTATTGAAGGGTACTGACAACTGTTGGGGCCCAAAGACACATCCCATATACCGCTTTCAAAGTCTGCTTGGTGTGGCTCCTGCCTTGTATATACCGCTTTCATAGCGCTACATCCTGCTTGGTGTGGATTAGGCCCAAGCTAACCAATCCCAGCTGCTGTAAGCTTCCCTCATAGGGAGATGCTTCAGCCCCAGGGTTATTTTAGTGGCCCGTTTCTGCACCTTTTCCAGCTCCACAGTATCTTTTTTCTCTTTTTCAGGTGCGGGGACCACAAGCACACACAGTATTCTAGCGGCGAAGTTGTGGGTTTTTTTGGCACCTCAAAGGCAAGGATGACAAACAGAGAGGAGGGAGGCGTATCGATGGCAAAGAACAGTCAGACTGAACTGAGCCTTGTTTGAGCGGTGGTGGGAGGAGGCCTTAGGGATGGGCGACCGGGGCATTTGGCCGTGGGCCACAGGCTGAACAGGATGCCAAGCAGTGTTTTGTTGAATGTGCCATCTGCAGTGAACTAGGTTGGAAGAAAACTGCCTGTGTTTTTAAGCTCCTCCCCCCCACCCCCAAAGTTCTACAGCTTTTGGGGGTACTAACTACAAAAATGAACTTCCAGATGAAGTTCATTTCCCATCATCCCCAGCCAGCATGGCCAATGGTCAGGAATACTGGGAGCTCTAGTGCAAAACTTCTGGAGGGCCCCAGTTTGAGGAAGGTTGTTTTAAAGACCTCCATTGCACCAGCGATTGAATGCACTCTCGCCATGCCTGGTGGGCGGATTTGCAGCACGGTACTCACAGGACGCCGTGCCTGTCCTGCTGACACCCCGCCTCTTCCCCAGCCTTTCCAAGAATGCTAAAAGTCTGGATTATTTCCCCTAAGCGCATTTAATGCGCCTTTAAGCCTCTGTGTAGTTTTAAAGGAATTGGGGGGTGGGGTTGCTGTGACGGGAGTCTTGCTGTTGGCTTGAATGGATTGCATCAGGTCCTGGTAGGGAAAAGCGATCTCTCCCAGCAGCCGGCTCCAAGCAGCCTCAGTCTAAAACCCAAACCTTGCATCCCAGGCTCCAAAGCCTTTTTTTAAAACCATACAATGCCTGAATCTTTGCAGAGACAGGATTGTACTCCCTCGATGCCCCCAAAGAGCCAGACTAAAGGGTCCTTCCACGTTTGCCTGGCAGAAAGGCGGTCTGGTTGAAGTGCTCATCTGCCAGGACCTGACTGTAGGGAGAAAGAGAAGGGGAAAGGCGGAGTGGAGTGGAGCCGAAGAGCCAAGGAGCGAAAGAGCAGCTATTCAGGTGAAAGGGATCATAAGCTTAACATGCTTAGCATCAGAGGTAAAAAAAAACACCGCAGAGGCAAACCGGGGGGGGGGGGGAAGACTAGGTGTGATGGAGCTTAAAGTCTGCTTCTTTTCTCATTTCTGGTTGGATGTCAGTGGAACGTGGCTTTTCTTTGAGGCGAGATTACCAAGTGCTTCAAGCGCTGCAAATACAATAAACGTAAGCCTTATCAATATAAGTTGATGGGGTTTGGGGTGGTGACACTCCAAGGGCACTATTTATCCTTGGGAGGACTTGGGGCCAAAATCTTCATGGCAAAGGTGGATTTAGACAAGAGATAATGAGCCCCACATGTGGGTCCTGGGAATTGTAGGTTGTATATTCCTTCCACATGGGACGCAGTTTTCTTAACTAGCAACACCCCATTTCTGGATTCTGCAATGCACCTCCGGACAGAACCCAGTACCGAAGGGCTGGATGTGGAGGGGGGAAAGGATGGAAGCAAGACATGGATAACTTATTCTGCTCGTTCAAAATATTCTGGGGAGATGTCTTGGGTTCCTCCCAGGCTGTTTGCCTGGGGCCCGACCGCAATGCAGCTGTGTGCCTGTTCAAGTAGTGGCTTGCAAGCCTGTTGTGCCTCTCCTTGCTTCCCCCTCTGTCCCCCAACCGGTTTGCTGTTCTGAACCGGTGACTCAGGGCTGCCTGTCTGACAGCGAGACTAACCTGTCTCGCTGGGACACCACAGCTCAGCATCCCACTGAGGATGTCGTCTTCGGAAGGGGAATTCCAGGACCCTGAAATATCAGAGCAGAAGGCTTAGGCTGCCGTACGCACAGGGACATACATGTCCATTGCTTTAGCCACTGTTGTAGCTTGCTGGGCAATTGAGCCCATGGCTGTGGCACAATTGCTGGGCTGCCATTGAAGCATCCTGAGCAACACAAGCAGAGCAGAGCTAGTCAGTTCCTTGCCTTTGGCCAACTTGCTATGGGGAAAATAAAAACAGTGGCAGGCTCACAGTGGTGATGAACAACAGGTTCTTGAATCCTCAGCAAGCCAGGAAACACCATGTAGTAGTAGTAGTTGCTGTTGTTGTTATTCTCAGAAGCAATTATATATTTTATCAGGATGAGGCCTGGTAGGGTGACCAGATAAAATCCAGCTCAGGGCTCATGTAACTTTAACAGTTGTGGAGAACAGGGAATTTCAGCCAGTGTCATTTGTATGCAATTAGTTCCTGGTGAAATCCCCTCTTCATCACAACAGTTAAAGTTGCAGGGGCCCTGCCTTCTTTTGTATATGGTCACTCTAGTATAGTGCCTGCACCTTTAACAGTTGTGATGAAGAGGGAATTTCACCAGGGACTAATTGCAAACAAATGACACTGGCTGAAATTCCCTTTGCTCTACCACTGTTAAAGTTACATGAGCCCTGAGCTGGATTTTATCGGGTCAGCGTAAGGCCTGGTCTCCCTGCTGCGGATTCTGAATTGGCCTCGGAGGCTGAAGAAGGAGAAGACCAGCTGAGACAGGAAGAGGAAGAGGGGGAGGACATTCTCCAAGACTCTCCAGGAGTCAAGGAGGAATCTTCCCAGGAGCTTATCAAATTGGACGTCCAGGCTCAAAGATCATCTTACCCCTTCTGCCTCCCAGGAACTCGGTCTTTGTCAAGAGGGGAGGGAACATCAGAATCGACAGATCCCAGAGTCCGCCGCAGGGTCAAGCAGGTGGAGTTGTGAGGAGGCGGAAGGCAGTCCGCCAGACTAGCTACACAGCAGAGGTTACAGCTTGAAGACCCTCCCTGAAGGACGTGGGAGGAAACTGTTCATTTAGTTGATAGGTTACTGCCTTGCTTCGTTAGGCTAATTAAGCTTAGAGGATAGCTCCTAGCATTCATACTCCCTTCAGGTGTGAAGAGGTGTCTATTTACTGGATAAAGGTTTTGAGGATTGCACAGGAGATCTCTTTATTGTCTCACATCTTGGGTGGGAGAGCTTGGAATCACGGCACATAGAATGTTATAAGAGTTCAAGGCACTCCATGTACCTTATTTGAATAATCCTTACAACACCCCCTATAAGGTAAAGTAGCGTTGTGTTATTCCCACTTTGCAGTTGTAGAAAGGGAGGTCTGAGCTTGCCTAAACCCCCCTAGCGAGTTTGTGGCTGAGGTTGGAATGAGTCGCTTCCTAGCCCATACTTTCTGCCACTCTGCACAGTGACGTTAAATTCGCAAGCTAGCCATAGCCTAGCTATGGAGCCCTTTCCATGGCACTTATCTGCCAGTACGGCAGGGACAGGGTGTGTGTGTGTGTGGCATGCACCAGTGCCGAGATCCTGTGAGGACTGATGACAGAACAAGGGATGAGGTAAGGATCAGGTTGTAATCCCGGTCAAATCCAGGGGACTCTGACCCAGCTGGTTTGTGGATTGCTGCTCCTAAGAACAATAGGTGCTCAGTGAGCTGATGAGCCCAAAGGAATCGCTTTAGCCACTCGGTACAAACAAGGCTATAATGCTGGCAAAGGCCCGAGGGATAAGGAAATAACAGGGGTAAAAGCAGAGAGGAAAGGTGAAGACAGAAGTAACAAGAAAACAGCTCAGAGCAAATTCTTCAGCGGCGGGATGAGCCCCGCCTTTCTGCCCAGTTTCGCCACCAAAATGACAGACATGCGATATCAGCCAATTGAATGCTGGTACAGTCATCCGTCTTGCCCCTCCCTCCTCCATGCTTCAGGAGAGCTGTCACTTTTAATACTTTTTTTTTAAAAAAGCATCACATTTATCCATGCGTTTATCTAATAATTTGATGCCTTATTATTTTTTTTAAAAAAAAAGATGTGGGAGGGGGAATTATTTTACTTCAAACCTGCAGAGCTGATGGCTTAGAATGTTTTTAGGATGTTTTATTGCTATTTTAGGAATGTGTACCATGTTTTTAATCAGTTCTATGTATTTTATCATATTTTATATTTACTGTTGTTCCCCGCCTTGATCCAAATGGAGAGGCGGGTAAGAAATAAATGTATTATTATTATTATTATTATTATTATTATTATTATTATTTAAATTTTGTATATTGTCTTTTTAGTGTTCAATCTTTTAATTTTTGTAAACCGCCCAGAGAGCTTCGGCTATGGGGTTGTATATAAATGTTATTAATAACAATCATCATCATCATCATCATCATCATCATCATCTCCCCCTTCCCCAGAGCGTGAGTGTGGTAAGGTAGGCCTAAGAACGCCACATGTGTTTTCCAGTGACCTCATTGCCTTTGGCAAAAACGAAGGGCTTGGGGGATTCCTTCTTAACTACTGCTTGCCGTTCACATCATGGGAGCCCCAATACCACTGACCCAAAGCTCAAAGGATTTCACCCACGTGTGCTGTGCTGATGTTAAGTGTAGGGGAGCCATGAGTCCTGTTTTACAGATAGCAGTCCTCTGTCTGAAAGGCTGTCCAAAGACAGTCCTCTGTTTCGAACATGTCCTCTATTTGAAGGATTGTCCCATCCACGTCCAGTTTAAAGAGAAAGGAACCCAAGATGCGAGAGCTGGTGGGCCATGTAGTTGCCCATCAATATTTAGCACCTGGGCAGCAGACAGAGCAGCAGGTACACACAGCTCACCTAGTCTTCCCTACTAGATCGAGATGGATCATATTTCTACTTAAATTATAGACATCTCTCTCTATAAATGAACACATGGGTGTTTTATGGAAATCTGTATCCTTTGCTGTCCTTCGTTTTGGCGGTGTGGTTCCTTTTTTGGGGGGGGGGTGATGCGTAAGTGGCTACCCCAGTTGCACACGAGTAACAGTGTGGCTTCTGGGGCTTCTTGTTGGAGGAAGAGAGCCTGAGGCTGCCCCGGGGATGAGCCAACAAAAATGACTTGTCTTCCTTGACTCAGGGACATCCTTCTTGAGAGGCTGATGTCACTCCAGCTGAACAGCTGAGGCTCAGCCCCAGCAGGTGTTCATTCCTTTGGTCTCTCGACAGAAATTGGGAAGCCAGGTCATCTGCTCTTCACCAAGAAGCAGCACTCCCTTATTTTTGCTTCCGCCAATCTACCTGCAGCAGGAGGTGAACCCCATCCCTTATTCTGGGAAGGGCAGCCTTATGGAAACTGGGGTTGCTACATCACCTGGGACATCCCAGGTAAATCAGTTCACCAACCAGGCACAGAAGGGTGGACTTACAAGAGACGCCGGCCCACACAAGTCACTTTTCCACGTGTTTCCTTTGCAGCGCAGGCAGACAAGGAGAGAAGGGCTGAATGGGAAATGGGCTCCCTCTTCAGCAGGAGTACTCTGAAGACAAGTGAGTTCTCGCTTCTTTGCAGACACAAAAATAGCCCTGTAACCCAGGGGACGCGTCTCAATCCCTATAAGGGCCGGTGGAGAGCTACAAGCCCATCCCTTAGACTCGATCTCGCCCGTCCTGAAGCGCATGGCCAGGGCCTCTCAAACAACATTTCCACAACCTGCCGCCGAGGCTACACAGTCTCTGCCTGCCTGGGTTTTCGAGCCTAAAAAGGAAATGGTGCAGCAAGCGAGTGGAACAAAGCCAATCCCAACCCCCGAGAGAGGAGAAAAGGACGCTCAGAAAGGCAGCCTCTGTTCCCAGCCAGGCCTGACCTTCTGTAGGAGAGGATGTGGGTTTCTGCTGAAAGGGATCGATTCACAGGATGGTGACCCACGGGCCACAAGCCCTTGACCGCTTCTTTGTCTCCCATGAAAATGGCACAAGAGAGGAGGGAGCCATGTGGGTGTCAGACAGAGATTCCAGAAAAATGCCTCCTCTTTAGGCATGATGTAGTTGCTGATCATGGAGGGAGGGGTAAAGAAGACCCCTATTCCTGAAGACCCCTACCCTAATTCACTCTCCTTGGCCACATGGCAAAACACATGGATTTCAGCGCATCATCCATGTCTCATTACCGTCATGGGATTCCCATCTTTGCTTTGCTTAGACAGGACAAGCATGAAGAATTTGAACAGTTGGAGATTAAGGTGCATCCAGGTATCGAGCAGGTTTGGGCGGTAAGCCTTTGCCCTTTGCTCAGCACGTGATCCAGCCATGCCGATGAGTTACATTTTTTAACAGCCCATAAGAAAGAATAATAATAATGGCATGCCATGTGCCTGTTTCTGCAGTCCCAAAACATCTGCTGAATTGGTACACCGCAAGGCAATACAGCTCTCCGTTCCCATAGGCCCTGTAATAGCTACCCTGAACACCTCAAGGCTCTGAGAAGGGGAATGCAGAACAACATTCTATGGCTAGAGCAGACTGTGCTTTTATATAAATAATGGGAAAGAAGCTGGAAAGGCAAATCTTATATAAGAATACAGTAGTGTCAGGCTTATTACTCGAGATCTACCAGACCGATTTTGCTCATTCTTGTTTCAAACTGAAGCTCGAGCAGTGTAGACCTGCAGAAAATTTTGGAAGTTTGAAAAAGTTCATAGCTTGAGCTTTGATAGCAATTCATTTCCTCCGCACCAAACAGGCAGGGCAGCCCCTCCACCAGTAGGATGACAGTGTGGCGCAAAGGTAAAGATCCAGGTGCAGCCACATGAGTAGGTTGTTGCCACAGCGGGGGGAGGGATGGACAGAGGTGTCAGCTGGGAGGGGGAGGGGCTGCACCACATGAAAACTTCGGGGGGGGGGGTTCATTAATGAGAGAAATGTCAGTACCTGGGTTTTTAACTGAATGGAAACCTCTTATAGACTATGGGAAGGGACAAGAAAAAAATGAGCTGTTTGTGGATTCAACGCATAAGAAGAAATGGTTAAAATAACAGAAAGTGGGGAAACTAGTTTACTGTTTATATGCAAGAGAAAATAGGGTCGAATCCCTTTGCTGGGGAAAAAATCAGAAATTTATTGTAACTCGGTGGATTGCTTTTTAAATGTGTATCGGTTATGTGTTGGTTACTGTCATTGTTTGGTTATGTAGAATGTGTTTTTTAGCTTGTTGATGTGATGAAAATAAAAAAAGTTGAAACATAAAAAAAAATTGGGTGGGGGGAAATTCACTCTGCATGAGCCACATTTGCATTCTTCATTAACCTTTGCGGTGAGGGGACTGAGGAGCCAAAAAGAGGGGAAGAAAGAGCAGGGCTCCTAGCACCCAAGGTGATGTGAGCTGGACGCTAGGATTGGAAGAAGTAGCTACGGCAAAGCCACAAAGTAGACCAAGCTGCACAGAGATTGGACCAGTCCGAATGCTGGTGCCATAACCTGCTCAACTCATTTTTTACATCCTCCTTATGAGCGGATAGAACTTCGTACTTACAGCTCTTCGGCTCCTGGTCCCAACTCCAGCTCCGTTTCCAGCCACTGGTTGCAGGGACCGGTGCCCTACGGCCTTTATACAAATCTACGGTGCGACCACACTTAGAACGCTGTGTGCGCAGTTCTGGTCGCCACTCCTAAAAAAAGGGGATACTGTGGAGCTGGGAAAAGTGCAGAAAAGGGCAACCCAAATGATGAAGGGGCGGGAGCATCTATCTCCCCTATGAAGGGTGGGTTACAACAGCTGGGATTGTTCAGCTTGGAAAAAAGGAGGCTGAGGGGAGACCGGATAGAGGTATACAAAATTATGCATGGTGTGGAGAATGTGGAGAGGGGGACATTTTTCTCCCTCTCTCAAAATACTAGAACCCAAAAGGGTCACCCCATGAAGCGGATGGGCGGGAGATTCAGTACCGATAAAAGGATGGACATCATGACACAGCCCACAGTTCAACTATGGAATTCACTACCACAAGATGCAGTGATGGCCACCAGTTTGGATGGCTTTAAAAGGGGATTGGGCAAAATCATGGAGGAGAAGGCTATCCCGCGGCTACGAGTCCTGGTGGCGATATGGTACCTCCAGTTTTAGAGGCAGTATGCCTACGAATTTCAGTTGCTGGGGAACATGGGCGGGAGGGTGCGGTTGCACTCATGTCCTGCTTTGTGGGTTCCTGGACCACAGCTGGTCGGCCACTGTGTCAACAGGCTTCTGGACAAGATGGAGCCTTGGCCTGACCCAGCCTCAGGGCTCTTCTGATGTTCTTATTACCAAGGCTGGGCAAACACCAGAGCTGGATCCAGTTCTTGGCTTGGCTGCCCCAGCCTTGACACAGTGCATCTTCCACAGATTGGACGGGCTGGGTCGGCCGCCCCCGCAAGCCCTGCATGGACTTGCCCTTGTAAGAACGACTCCTCCTTGCGCCCTCGACACTCCTTTCCTGCCTCCAAAGTGTTTCTAACTCTGCATAACCCCGTCGCGGGTTTGAATGTTAACAAATCAGCAGAAATTTCATTTCAAGGGAGCATGGGAGGGGAGGGGGGTGGACAGGGGGTGGGGGCGGGGAGAAAGCAATCTGTCGGATCTCCTCTCCGCTCACGTCCCTTCCCGTTGCTCCCTGTTGTGCCTACTGATTGCTTATTCTTCTTCCTTAAAAAGTAGCCGTGGAGAATATTTAAACAATAGCTTAGTTGCCAGGATGAATCACTAAACACACACACACACACGTATGTAGCTAAATATACAAAAATGAGCCGCCCACCTGCACGCCTTCCTCGGCGCAAAAGCAGCCAGAAGAGTTCCTGCAATGATGGGCTTTGGAATCAGCCCAGTCGACAATTTCAAAATTACATTCAAGTGCTGGAGCACGAGGGACAAAATACAGCTCTGGACGGCAACTAATTTTTAAACTGGGGGCTTGCGTTTGATCTGAGCAAGGCCTGGACCAGCTCTGCCTGCTGATCGTCCCCTTGCGAGTCAAAAGGCAGGCAAAGGTCTCTTTGAACTCCATCAGATGAGTGTTTTAATGCACACTTGTCCCTGGGCACTCACGGATTTTCGCGGGTCCCTCTCACAACGGCGTCTGCCTCCTGCGCGCCTCCCACCCCTTCTAGCCTTCTTCGCACCACAAAAAAACACCCCAGTAAATCCGACTTATTTTTAAAGACGGAAGTTGCTGCTATCTCCTGCCCTGGGCAGGAGAAACAGCGGGATCAAAACAGCCCGCTGAATGGGTCACGTGCATGTTGTTTACTTCCTCTTTCAAAAGAGGGAGTAACGAGGGACAAATTTGCGTGCCACAATTTCCCCTGTGCAGTGACGCTCTTTAACTTCCTCCTCTCCGTCATGTCCAGCGGGATCAGAGAACCTCCAGCACATGGTCTCCCAGACTTGACTCCATCCCCCGTGCAATTAGGATTAGGAAAAAGGTTTCCGTTTGTGTGAACGGGACCTTCCCACCAGCCCCAAGCCTACTTGCTACACAGATAAGGGGTTGATTTGGGGAAGGAGAGCAGCTGGGGAAAAGGCAGCTGAAGATTTTGACCCCCATTAAAGCAGGAGAATTTTCACATCAAAAAACCTACCCACCCGTAAAACATTAGTCAATGATCAAAAAACCTGCTGGTTAAGACCAGGGTTAAGGCAGGCTGCACAAAGCCAGGAAACAGGAAGCTAAAGGCCGATGCTTTAACAGACGCGCCCTGTGATCAGTAACGATGTTGTACAATGTCAGAATTGTGCTTGCTTACAACTTTCCCTCCATGCACTCACACTTTTCCTTGGTCTTTCAGGCCAAATCCAGAAAGGGAAGATGGAGTGTTTGGGACCAGCAAAGATGCCCCATATTGCCCTGGTCCTGTATTGCCTGACGGAGCATATGAGCTGCATTGCTAGAAGAATACTTTTGTGAGTTGACCTGTGCCTGTTTGTTCCTTGTAAGCACGCACAATTTGTGACATTGCACAACATCATTCTTGATTATGGGGTCCGTTTCTTAAGGCCAGCTTTAGCTTCTGATTTGCTGGCTTTGTGGATCTTGAGCCAATGTGAGATAGCCTTAACTCTGGTCTTAATCTGGCAGGGTTTTTATCATTGAATTTCCCTGGGTTTCAAAAGGAAATTTATTATTACGATGTCCTTGGGGGGGGGAGGGCATCCACAAACTGAAATAACACTCACTAACAAGTAATTAACTAAGTATATGTGTACAAATGAATAGAGATGTCTCTGTACGTCCGGAAATATTTACTTCTGAGTAAGCCTGCCCAGGATTCCAATATACCCTTTCCCTCCCTTTCCCCTCCTTCATCAGTGATTTATCAACCAGTGGGCCTGTTCAGACAACATGCTAAGCCATGTTTAGGCCGCCAACTCTTTTGCAGCAAATGGTTAGTGAGCATCTTTAAAGCGTGGTTATGTAGCCACCATGGTTTAAAGGAATGGTTCACATGACACGCTAAGCCATAATGTTTAGCTCAAAATTACTCAGCCTCATCTCTGCTGACAGTTTACTGCTATCTATCCTCTTCAGAATGATGACAGGAACACTGGAATTCCTCTCAAAACACCGGTGTACTGGCTGCATCCTAGGCTGCCTCTACAAGAGAGGTTTAAAGCTCTTTCAAGGCGCTTTAAAAAATTTACCTCTACAAGAACGGAGCGCAAATCGAGCGTAGAGGCGCGTTATCTCTCCGATTATGCACATTATCGAATGCGCGTTAAACAGCAAGTTTTATTTTGCTCCGGCCGTTAAAGCGCATTTTGACTATGTGAACAAGCGATTATGCGCATTAACTACTTGCAAAGCGCATTTTGGTCATCCCTTAATGCGCTTCGCTGCCTCTCGTGCAGAGGTATTAGGCGTAAATGTGCTTCTGCGATTATGCGCATAATCGGCTAACCAGGCGCAAAAGCGAATCCTTGTAGAGGGGACCCTAGTTTCAGAGTGAAACTGAGCATGCCCGACATAACTTTGCCAGCAGTTGCTGCCATAGCTTTTCATGGAGCAGAAAAAACATACTAACTTTTGAAACACTGCTTAGAACATCACCAAACCAACGAAAGGGACATCTCCTCGACAAACCTGAATAAAGTACATCAGCGGCTTTCACCAGCATATGAAAGAAATATACGTTTGTGCTTGGAGCAAAAAGTACAGATGTGCCAATTTTCATCGCTTTTCAACTTGCCGTTCCTGCAGCAATTTTTTTCTTGGATTGCTTTGAAATTTTGGACGACGGCAGACCTCACCGGGTACAGCATGGATGCCCAAGTTTCACATGATTACTGAAACAGCTGCCATTTTTATGAGCAGTAGAATGTTGAGACTCGGAATAGCAGAAATGTTCTTTTGTGTGGTCTGGGTCCCCTGAACTCACACTGAATTATATACACATGTTCCTGCTCGTGTGGAGAGAGATATGAATCTGTTGGAGATCTTAGTAGAAGGATGCTAAGAGTAAACCTCCTTAGCGATGGGCCATCTTGAACAAGCCTGGCCTCTCTCTCTCTCTTATGTCGCTTCCCTCTGCAGGGAGGGCTCTTGGCCTTGATCAGCCCCAGACGCAAAGAGCGCCATGAAAGTTCTGGCGTCATGATCAAAGTTGGAAAATCAAAGCCAGGAAGGCTCTGAACTTGGTTACACATGGCACATCCCATTTGGAAAAAAAACCAAACCCAAAAATCTCTGTGTGGACCTCCGCCCTTTCTCTTATTCCCTTCCATCCCTGAGAGACGATGGAACCCAGACAGGGGGTGGGAACGCCACCAGAGGAAGCAATGGTTACCAAATGTCTTGGGGCGCACCCTCTCGAACGTTTCTGAAGGGGCTGCATAGGTCTTCCCAATGCAAGGGTGGCAACTTTGGTGGATTGGGGAGGCTGCGTTGCACACACACACACATACACACAATCCACTGCAGGCCACAGCCTCCCCTGGCAAACGTGACTGCCCAGCTGGATTCCTAGCAGAAAAACAGGGGATCTGGTGGCGTGGGGGCAGTTGGGGGTGCAAACAGCTCTATGGGGGACCAGGCATTACCCACTCTGTACCCAGGTGTTTTGCCTGTAAGGCTCCTATATGAGACAATTTGGAAGGCCACAATGGCCATGCATTCTCTACCTGTGTCCGCCTCTCCTGGGTTCTGCCTGCTTTGCTCACCTTCTGTTCAGAAGCAGTTGTAGGGTGACCATATGGAAAGGAGGACAGGGCTCCTGTGTTTTTAACAGTTGCATAGAAAAGGGGATTTCAGCAGGTGTCATTTGTATGCATGCAGCACCCGGAGAAATCCCTTCTTCATCACAACAGTTAAAAGCTGCAGGAGCTATACTAGAGTGACCAGATACAAAAGAGGGCAGGGCTCTTGCACCTTTTAACTGTTGTGATGAAGAGGGAATTTCTCCGGGTGCTGCATGCATACAAATGACACCCACAGAAATTCCCTCTTCATCACAACTGTTAAAGATACAGGAGCCCTGTCCTCCTTTCCATAGGGTCACCTTACACAGTGGCACAGCGGTATGGAATACCCACCTGCCTGTGTTGTAGTGCTCCAGAGAACGGGCAGGCTATAGTTTTTAGCAGAGAAGAGAGCGCCGCAGAGGTCCTCCAAAGCTCTGCGTAAGAGCATTTAAGCCCGTCCTGCACGTTCTGAAAGACAGAGATAAGGCCTGCCGACGCTTATCCATGGGACCCACAGGAACCGGGCTATGTGCCAGGTTGACAGGTTTAAGTCCTGAGATGAACTGAAATCCCAGGATTTCTTGGAAGCCTATAAGGGATGCTTCGATAAGAGGATCAGAAATGGTGAGCAAGCTTCCGTGAAAGATCATTCTGAGTGTGTTCTTGGTCTCATATGAAGCTCACGGGAGCCCCCTCTGTGCTCTAAAACGCATCCCGGAATCTAGTGCAATCTGCAGGAGTTTAGAAGCAGAAACATAGGTATTCCTTGTCAATAAAGCTGATATAAGGAGGACCTGTTGATGGCAGGAAGTTGGAAACCACTGGTCTGTTTAAGAAAGGTTCCGTACGCACACTGCAATATCCCGGCTGGCCCCGCTGATGGGGTTATACCAGAAAAAAAACCCATCCACAGTAGTCCAAGAGTGCTTCTGTTATGTCGGAAGAGGCTATGGCTGCCTCTACAAGAGAAGTTTAATGCTCTTTGAAGTCTCATTAAAAAATTTACCTCCACACCAGCGGAGCGCAAATGGGGCGTAGAGGCGCGTTATCTCTCCGATTATGCGCATTATCGAATGCGCGTTAAATCGTGAGTTTTATTTTGCTCCGTCCGTTAAAGAGCATTTTGACTGTGTGAATATGCACTTATGCGCATTAACTATTTGTAAAGCGCATTTTGGACATCCTTTAATGCGCTTTGCCGTCTCTCGCCGCCTCTCGTGCAGAGGGATTAGGCGTAAATGCGCTTCTGCAATTATGCGCACAATCGCCTAACCAGCCGCAAAAGCGAATCCTTGTAGAGGGGACCCAAGCAAAACCTCACCTGACCCAGTCAGGAGCCTTCCCACGTGTTCCTACCTCTTCCCACGTTTTCTCCCACTAACCTGGATCTCTTCTTGCCAATGGCTCGTTGCCATTTGCACCTTTCCCAGCAGCTTTGTAATGAAGCACAGGCTCAGGTTTCTGCGTAGTTGTCTAGGAGAAAAGGGCAAGAGAGTATTAGACCCTCCAGCCCTGCCCTGGGAGTCTTCCATTTCAGCAAGGCCAGATCTTCCAAGCCAGAGGCAGATCCTTGGTACCTTTAACAGGAAGCTTAGTAATACATATCTGTTGCTTTAACTTATTATTAGACCTCCATCACACCCAATCCCCCCACCTGGTTTTACTCCACATTTTTTTACCTCTGAGGCAAAAACGGGTCAAGCTTATGATCCCTTTCACCTGAAGAGATGCTCTTTCGCTCCTCCACTCCACTCCACTCCACCCCTCCCCTTCTCCTTCTCCCTCCAGTCAAGTCCTGGCAGATGAGCACTTCACCCAGACCGCCTTTCTCCCGGGCAAAAATGGAAGGACCCTTTAGTCTGGTTCTTTGGGGGCATTGAGGGAGTACAATCTTGTCTCTGCAGAGATTCAGGCATTGTATGATTTTAAGAAAGGCTTTGGAGCCTGGGATGCAAGGTTTGGGTTTTAGACTGAGACTTGGAGCCGGCTGCTGGGAGAGATCGCTTTTCCCTGCCAGGACCTGATGCAATCCATTCAAGCCCCCAGTTCCTTTAAAACGACACGGAGGCTCAGGGTGCTTTAAATGCGCTTAGGGGAAATAATCCAGACTTTTAGCATTCTAGGAAAGGCTGGGGAAAAGGCGGGGTGTCAGCAGGACAGGCACAGCGTCATGTGAGTACTGTGCTGCAAATCCACATACCCAAGCATGGCGAGAGTGCACTAAATCGCTGGTGTGATGGAGCTCATACTTTATACACACACCAGCTGGGATAGGGGATGCCATTTGGATTTCATGCCTCAGGTGCCAAAATGTCTTGGCCCGCTCACAGGGCTGCCCTTCTTTCACTATCCTCCCCTCAGTCACTCACTGGGGGTCTGATTCATTTCAGCAAGGCTTGGAGCAGAAGAAGGAAGGTTGAGGTCCCACATAAATGAGCAAGAGTGGGGAAAGGGCCTTTTGGATTTCCCTTCTCGGGCATCCAAACCATCTTAGGCAGACCCTGGAAACTTCTTGACGGCGCCTGTATTGCGTCGCACCGGTGGCGGCAGGTGGCACAATGCGCATTTGCGCTCCCTCCGCCCACCTACAGTGGAGGGAGCGTCATGCCGGTTTATTTGGCCGCCACCGCCGTGCCTGCGCCTCCTCAAAAGATACCTTTTTTGGTATTGTTTCTTTTGTAAAATGGGGGGAGGGATTGCGAGGCGCGGAGGTGAATTAATTTTTTTATTGTTTTACTTTTTAAAATGGGGGGGGGTTGCAAGGCGCGGAGGGTGGCTTTTATTTTATTTTTTTCATTTTAGAATTGGGGGGGAGAACTGCGGAGGCGCGGAGGCGGTACAGCGAGCTTATGGCTGGCTGTGCCACCCCCTTCCGGCCCACCCCATGGCGACCAATCAGTGGTTGCCATAGACTTGGCACGCCTCCAAGAAGTGCCGGAGTAAAAGCGACAGATGGCAAATGCCGCCGTCGCGTCGCTCCAAACTAAAAGAAGTTTTTTAGTGCGGATCTTTGGGGCTTTGCCCCTAGGTGGCTTCGGATTGGCGGCAGCGTCATGTAACCCAGTCGCCACCCATCCGAAGCCACCGCGACGGAAAGGGACCGTCTAGAGGTACCCCCTGCCAGCACCATGCCAGTGGTGGTGGACTAAAGAAGTCCCTGCTAAATCACCAGCCAGACTTAAATCTCTCACCTGCTCTGAGCTTCAGACTCTGCCCTCCTATTATTATGCCACACTGCAGATGTATCCAGTTTCTCAACATCGCTCCCAGAGCACTGGAAGGGCCCTGCAAGCAGTACAGGGACCAAACGCGACGGTGCCAACAGATTGTTCTTTATCGCCCCCAGCATACGCTGGGTGGCCTGAACCTGTCCCCGACACTCGCTTAGAACCAAAGCCATAAGCCACCTTGGCTGTATGCAAACCCCCTGCAACAGCCATTTAATTAAATCAGCTCTCTGCGCTCCGACAACGCAGGCTGGCAGCGTGCCCGTTAGGCGACGTCCCTGACAACAGGACGGGCAGTCTGGGATCCCAATGCCAGTGACGTTCAAACAGACTCCATCTGCCTAAAGGCCAAGCAAGACAACGCGTGAAATCAGCCAGAGATTGGGAATGGCACTGTAATATCGGGGGAAGGGGGGATTTAGCCCTCCCCCGGCAACATTTTCCAGTATAAATCACACACGCGCATGATTTCCGTCAGGAAACGAGTAGCAGGGAAAGAGTTACTATTCTCCCCTCCGCAGCATCGTGGTCGGTCCCTTTCTGAATCTTTCCTCATCCTACCCCCTTCACTCTGCCTACGCCTTTTAAAAATAAATGAAACAGATGGGAGATACCAGGGCTGTTCACACAACACGCTAACCCAAACTCAGTGGCTGAATGTGGGTTGCTGTTGAACCATGGGTTACCGTGCTATCTGAACCCAGGACATCTTCCGAAGGGTGGCTGGTGAACCATGCAGTGTGGCTTAACCGCCCTAAACAACCCACTGACAAGAAAAATAAGCCACACGGTATGGTTAACAAGCCACCCCCCAGAAAATGTCCTGAGTTCAGACAACGTGCTAACCCACAGTTCAACAAACAACCCACTGTGAGTTAGCATGTGAACAGCCTCACAACCATAGACTTCCAACATCTTGTCTGGCTGGGCCTGAGCAGGGAGAACAAAAGCCTGGGAGATTTCAATGGTTTATTCAGGAGTTACGTGCTCTATGCATTATGAACAGAGCAATCCATGAGGCAGAATCTATCTGTGTTTTTCCCAAAGTAGCATTTTCCAAACTTGAGAAGTTTGTCGCTCAGTTTTCATTCCTCTTCCCTTTCTGGATTAAAATTAGAGGTAAACATCACTGTTACCCTCGGAAAGATACATATGTATTTTCTTGAGGAGCTCCCAGAACAATGGGGAGGGGTTCTCCTTGTAACCGTGAGGTAATCCTATTAATGTCGTTTCTCGCCTCCCGCCTTGCCCTTTGCCCTGTCAGTCCAAACTCAGCGATGGCACTGAGCTTACAGTGATCATGTGAAAAGGAGGAATGGGCTCCTGTGTCTTTAACAGTTGCATAGAAAAGGGAATTTCAGCAGGTGTCATTTGTATGCATGCAGCACCTGATGAAATTCTTCATCCCAACAGTTAAAGCAGCAGGAGCTATACTAGAGTGACCAAATACAAAAGAGGGCAGGGCTCCTGCAGCTTTAACTGTTGGGATGAAGAGGGAATTCCACCAGGTGCTGCATGCATACAAATGACACCTGCTGAATTTCCCTTTTCTGGAAATACATGCCAGCAAATCAAATGAGGATTCAGTCCTCAGTTTGTCCTTCCTCCCAGACATAATGAGGGCTGCCTGCTTTTTAAATCACTACAGGACCACTGATCTGCTTATAGGCCCATCCTTCCCACCTACGTAAAAGTAAAAAGACACATTTTTTCAAAAACATGCAAATCTGCTGGGGGGCTGGGAAGAAGGGGGGATTATGATATCACATGCACCAGACGCAGCCGGCTTCCACTTGAAAGCTGTAGACTAGTCCCAGCCAGCATGGCCAATGGTCAGGGATACAGGAAGTTTAAGGGCTTCATCAGACAAGCATTTTATCATTCGTCCTTTAGACAATGCCTTCTGCCTCCCGCTCCTTCTTGCCTCCTTTCCGTCATAAAATAAAGCGCAACCCCCCCCCCAACTTTTTTGGGGAAACAAAATGTGCCGCCATTTCCTGCTGCGTGCAGAAAAAGCGGTGTGATAAAAATGGCCCCTGAATGTCTTTGTTTACTTCCTCTTTCTTCTCTGGGAAGTATTGTGGGACAGGAGCGGGGCGGAGAAGCGACGGTAGGGAACCATGATTTCCCACCCAAACCCCATCTGAGGATGCTTGGTTTTCTCCCGGTTGTGCTTTTAGACTGTATTCTATATTATGTTTTTATACTGTCGTCGTTTTATATTTGAATGGTTTTTAATGGTTTTAAGTTTTGTAAGCCGCCCAGAGAGCTTCGGCTATTGGGAAGTATAGGAATATGAATAAATAATAAATAAACATCTGGAGGGCACCAGGTTGGGGAAGGCTGCTGCAGAATCATGTTTGGCCCTTGTGGTCATGAAAAAGAGATGTTTGAAATGAACTGCATGAGGTCACTTGGAAACTGGCTCCAATGCTCTACAAAATTCCTCCCCGTTCATTTTCCGCAGCACCCTCCTGCCCTTCTATTAGCGTAGTTAAATCCCCATTTAACTAAAGAAGCATTCTCTAGCAGATCTAGGAAGGAAGAGAATATGCACAGCACTTAATTCCTGAACAAACCATGGAGAGTTCCTGGCGGCTTTTGTTCTTCTGTGATGTTCTGCGCTGCTAGCCTTTCTGTGTCCTTCTGCGGAGTGTGTATTCGCACCAGCTGTCTTTTGGTGCGATGCGTAAATATTACCAAGAGCGTGTGCGGTCCTGCTGCTTGGCACTGCTTTACTTACTACAGAATTCCTCCTACAGGCAGGTTCCTCCCTGTGTGGACACAAGCTACACGAAGATTTCACGCCAATTCTAGAACCTCCCCTGATGCTTTTCTTTCTTTTTTACACGAAGGGCATTATTGTAATGTGTGAAGCACTGATTTGATTTCTGTAGAGCGTTTGTACACTGTCCTTCGCGAAAACGAATCCCAATGCTATTCATAGTGCAGTTTAAGACGTAAAAACAAGAACAATAAAGCTAAACACAGTAGCACATTAAAACAAACGGAGACAGATCAAAACAACAGGCTGGAATGCTCATTAAAACTACCAATGCTTAACGAAGTATGAAATCATGAAAATGAGAGAATAAGAACATCTTAACATGATATATTAAGATAATATGGTGAGCACCAAGTATGCTTTTTGGGGAGGGTGTCGCCTTATTTCTGATGTTGGGCTCACCTAGAATGCCTTCAATGAAAGATCTTAATATTTGGGCAAGGGTGCTTCCAGACAATCCTTTTAATGTAGAATTATCATGGTTCAAGACAATGGCTGGGTTCACACAACACTCTAACCCACACTCAGTGGTTGAGCGTAGGTTGTTGTTGAACCATGAGTTGCTAGCGTATTGTCCGAACCCAGGACATTTTCTGCAGGTGGCTTTTAATAATGCAGAGCAGCTTGTTAACCATCCTGAACAACCCAACGACAAACCATGAGTTCTCAAGGTGGCTTGCTTGAGAAAAATAAGCCACATGGTATGGTTAACAAGCCACCTTGCAGAAAATGTCCCGAGTTTGGACAACACACTAACCCATAGTTCAACAAACAACCCACGGTTCAAAACACCATACTCAACCACTGAGTGTAGGTTAGTGTGTTGTTATCACCTCTTCCTCCGGTTCCCCAAACACACCAACTGTTTTTGATGTTTTGTACCCGCACCTTCAAAATATCATACCAGAATCCCAGAATTTCAAAGTACTCCAATGTTTTGAAATTTGTTCTACGTCTTGCCTCTACCTGTCTTATTATATTTTTGTCTTTCCCTTTCAGAGCGGACAGAATCTTTTTCTGTGAATATACAGAGGTGGGTAATACCTGCAAATATCCTTTCTTAAGAAAAAAAAAGAGCTTTTTTTGCAGTGGAATTATGCAAGGGAGATATATATGACTCAAGGATTTTAGTGAAATGAAGCCTCATGTTTTGCTTCTCACGCATTAGAGAATGCAACGTTATGAGAAAGCCGCATCAGAGGAGGCACCTGGTTTTCTATGCCAGGCTGAACGACATTTCGAGGAACAGGCGTGACATCCTCAGGAGAAGGAATTGCCCCAACACATGCCAGCAATAGGACTCTACAAAGTTGAGGCGGAGCAGATTTCAAAATGGCGAACGTCAGTATTTTGAAATTCCAGAATTTCTGTGTAAATTGGGGGAGGGGGGTTGGTTTTAGCTGGCATGCAAAACATCTGCACCTTGGAGAGCTTCTTTAAAATTCTGACTGAAACCCGAAGCGGATTCACCGCTCCACTGACATTGGAGCCACCAGCCTCCACTGACTGGCCAGCCAGCTAGCTGATCCCATGACTTCAACAGAAGAGCAGCATAATCAACTTGCACTGCTCCCGTTCATGGAAAGGGCTCCTCTTTGGACAGCCCATAGCCACAACCGAAGGGCAGTGCTCCCACAAGGGTTCATTATAGGCCCAACCTAGCCAGTAACGTAAAGATCTGGTGCACTTAAGGAGTGATGTGAGGCAGATGGGATTTCTTCTCCTTCTTCTTCTTGGCTTGCGAGAGTTTTGTGGAGCTCTTTGGCTTTCGCTGAACCATAAAGAACCTTTAAGAGTTGGGAGCAAACTCAACGAACCGGCTACGGCAAGGCCAACCTCCTGCTCTCAGAGACAGGGCCTGCTGGACATAAAGCAGCCCGGACAGATGAAAAGCTCCAGGGGGAAGAGATGCCGCAACCCTCCCTACCCAGGCTGTCCCACTGCCAAATTGCTTGTCGATTTCCGGAGTTGGTGGGTGGAGCTTCAGTGCCCTGCGCAGCCCTTTGATCCTTCATAAGAACATAAGAGCTCTGCTGAGTCAGACCAAAGGCCTATTTTAGCGATGCTGAACCTCAGACCTGAGGGCCAAATCCAGCCCTCTTGGGAGCCTCATCTGATACTCCGGGATTCCCCACTTGGCCACGCCCCCTTCCCCTGGCCCCACCTCCTTCCCTCCAACCACCAATCATTGGGGGGGGGGGGTTCCCGGCTTTTGTGGAGGGTTTTCCTCATCCTACATGGCTGAAGTGCCTCTCCTAAGGCTTAGTCACTGGCAACAAGACGTTGGTATTTTGGGGCCCACCCCTTTTACCTTTGGCCACACCCCATTTGCCTTTGGCTACGCCCACCACTGGAACGCCCCACCCCCGGAGAACTTCTCCGAAATGAGATTTGGCCCTTGGCCTCAAAGTGTTTCTGCACCCCTGGGAGCAGCTGGTCCAGCGTTTTGTTCAAACGGTGGCCAACCAGATGCCTCTGGGAAGCAACAGCACCCACCCGTTCGTGTACCCCAATAACTGGTATACAGAGGCAAACTGCCCCTGATAGTGAAGATAAAATATAACCATCATGACTAGTACCCATTGATAACTTTATCCTCCATGAACCTATGTAGATGACAACACCAGGTTTCAAAAATTCTTTCTACCAATTTACCCAGCTCAGATATTAAACTAACTGGTCTGTAATTACCCAAATGCCCCCTGGACCCCTTTTAAAAAACTGGTGTTCCTTTGGCTATTCTCCAGTCCTCTGGTACAGAGGCTGATCTTCGAGACATATTTTTGTTAGGAGGTCGGCAATTTCACATTTGCCTTCTTTAAGAACTCTACGATGGCTATCGTCTGGACTCGGTGATTTGTTAGCTTAGAACTTCACCTTTTGTCACCACTATTTGCCTCAGTTCCTCAGATTCCCTCCCCGAAAATATCAGTTTAGGCCCGGATATCTCCCCTACGTCTTCTGCAGTGAAGAGAGATGAAAAGAACTCATTCAGCTTCTCTGCAAACGCCTTATCTTCCTTTAGTACTTTAAATTCATTGTCAGCCAACAGTCCAACTGCCCCCCTAGCTGGTTTTCTACTTCTGATATATTTAAGGATTCTTTATTGTTGGCCTTGTTGTTATTAGTGCTATATTCCTCAAAATTCTTTTTTGCATCTCTTATTTTTTGCTTACGTTTCCTCTGTGTACGCCTGTGTTCCTTTTTCTTCTCCTCATTTGGGCAAGAGTTCTAGTTTCAGAAGGAAACCTTCTTTTCTCTAATAGCTTCCTTGACTCTGCTCATTAACTATGCTGGAGATTCTTGGACGTGGTGTTACTTTTCCTGACCTGAGCTCCCATTAGAGTGGTTTGGGGTAACCTCCAGCCACTTTGGAGAGATCTAACTCTTCCCACCTGACTAAACTATGCCAAACTGAATGACGCAAAGTAGTAAAAATGACAGGATAAATTACGCAAAGACTTAATTTGCATAATATATAAAGAGCGCAGAATCTGGGTTTTCCCCAACACAGGATTTGGATTATTTTGTCATAGTACACAAACAGAGAGAGAGAGAGAGAGAATTCTACTCAGTGAAGCTCAATGTTTTGACGCAATCACTGCTATGCCATGTAGCGCCTGCAGTAGTCCTGCTAAGAGTAATTGGCACTGTGCCTCCCACTCCCCAGGGAGACTGCAGATTGTCTAACATGCTGATCCAGTCACCCACAAAACTATTAATCTGGAAATGCCCTAAGATCCCTGCCTCGAGAAACAGACCTGAGAAACTGCAGCCCTGGAGGGAGCCAGAAAACTGTCCGCTCCAGAGAGCCATACGGGGCAAGCTCAGCTCAGCAATTTAGGCAGCTTGGATCCCTGCCAACACTGGAGTCATTATTACTTCATTAGTTAGATTAGGAGAGAGACAGCTGCAGAGTCTACTGCAGCTCCGGCATTATAGTTGGCAGCCCGTGTTTGCTATGCAATGATGAACCCTCTGATTCTAAGGCCTGTCTGTCACCACGAGACTTTAAAGCTGGGAGTAAGTCTAATTGAACCTCAATGTGATTTTCTTATGTGTAGACATGCCTAACATGACACTGCAACCTCCTGAACCACCTTTTTGTTTAGACACACTTACAGCTCAAACGCTACATCAAAAAAGTCAAATTCTTTGCCCATCCCAACTGAAGGACCTTCTTCTCCTGCTAGAATATATCTATTCTTGAAGATCACCTTCCGGATGTTAACTGGGGGCAGGGCCTTTTCTGAAGTGGCACCTTGACTTTGGAATACTCCCCCCAGAAATGTTGATTCGGAGCCAACTTTTTCACCTTTTTAGTGCCCAGTTAAACGTTTTTATTTTCTCCAACATCTTATGGATTATTCTTTCATTGCTCCAATTAGTTGCATGTTGCTGCCCCCCCCCCTACTTTTTTTTTCACTTTTGGTTTCAATTGTGTTTTTAGAAAGTCAGTTTGGATTTTATTAGGGTGACCAGATAAAATCCAGGTCAGGGCTCATGTAACTTTAACAGTTGTAGAGAAAAGGGAATTTCAGCCAGTGTCATTTGTATACATGCAGCACCTGGTGAAATTCCCTCTTCATCCCAACAGTTAAAGCGGCAGGAGCCCTGCCCTCTTTTGTATCTGGTCCCTCTAGTATTGCTCCTGCCGCTTTAACTGTTGGGATGAAGAGAGAATTTCATCAGGTGCTGCACACATACAAATGACACCTGCTGAAATTCCCTTTTCTATGCAACTGTTAAAGACACAGGAGCCCAGTCCACCTTTTCATATGTTCACTGTTAGCTCAGTGCCTACATTAAACTCCTTTAGATGCCAGGTGAAGGCCTTTTTATTTTCACAGTATTTTCACAGTTCTTCAGTTTGATCTTTAACCTTGCTGTTTAAATTTGCATTTTAAATCCGTATTCATTTCTGCATGGCTGCTCGGTTTTTATCCTAGTTGTGCTTTTAGACTGTATTTTAAATTATGTGTTTATGCTGTCGTCGTTTTATATTTTGAATGGTTTTTATGGTTTTAATTTTTGTAAAACCCCCAGAGAGCTTCAGCTATTGGGAGGTATAGAAATGCAGTAAATAAATAAACAAACAAACAAACAAACATCTGCTCTTTTAATAAAGACGCCTGATCAACAATGGGATGAGATAGTGCTAAGTGGACATAGTTAAAGGAGAAGGGGGTGAGAATATAAGACCGTTAGCTCTTGTGGGACATTTGTGTTCTACTCTCACTCTTCACCGAGTGCAAGATCCAGTGGAGCAAAACAGATGACGAGTTTGCAAATGGGAAACAGAGGCACCATTAGCTCCTGGGCACCACCTTGTGCTTGGATAATGACTGTTGCTGTGCCAGGCTTTATCCAGAGGCTGGGCTGTTTGTAATCATATTTCTATTGTTGTTTAACAGCTGTGATGCCTCAGCGAACCGCATGAAAAGATATGCTCCCATCCCGTTATTGTTCCTATTGTGGCTTATCCAGAACTAACCGGATTCAGATCTTTATTCCCATGGGTTTATCTTGTGGGCTGGCCATGACATCAGGTAACCTTACCCGCCTCTCCCTCCAGATCGAGGAGGTAAACAGCAGCAATACAAACAATATAAAATACATAAAACCGATTAAAAACATATAAAATTAATACATTATTAACATCAACAAAGTCTTAAGATTCGACTGGGTAGGCCTGCTGGAAGAGATCGGTCTTTATAGCTCTCTTGAATTCTAGAAGACTGGTAAGTTCGTGGATCTCTCCCAGCAGGGCATTCCACAGTCTGGGAGCGGCAGAAGAGAAGGTCCTCTGGGTAACGGTTGTCAGCCTAGTTTGGGCCGACTGTAGTAGGTTCTTCCCAGAGGACCTGAGCGTGCAGGGCGGATTGTACGGGAGAAGGCGATCCCGCAGGTAACCTGGGCCCAAATAAATAGATTTAAAATGTGCGTTTATAACACACGCACATACACACACACATATGGCGGTCACGCTTGTAATCCATCCCAATGTATTAATCTGGGGTGATCAAACTCCCTGACGCTTTTGTTCTGGGCTTGGGGGGTGGGGGAAAGAGCTGCCATATAGAAAAACCCAGTGCCCTCCATGCGCACTGCCAAGCACAATAAGGAAGGGCTCCTCAGATGTGGCAATTGCTGCTCCACAGGGCGATGCAAAGCGGACTATCTTCTCATCACCCTCCCACAGCTGGCCGGCAAGTTGAAGCAGCAACGCGCTGGGCTTCATCCCCGAACAGCTGCATTCAAAGACTTTGTAGGAAAGCACGGCGTCAGCAAAACGAGGGCGAATGGAACGTGAGGGGCAGCCCAGGCGGGGAGGGAAATTGGCCAGGCACGCGCTTAATAGCAGGCTGGAGAAAGCTGCAGTGGAGATTTATAAGGGCGTGAGGCCCGGGCAGATGGATTATTGGAAGGGGGGGGGTGCTTGGCGAGGAGTGAGGGGCAGCTGAGGGCAAGGATAAAGAAATGCTTTCCAGCAGGAAGGCGGAACTGGCGACTGTGTTTACTGCCTAGCCAGGGAGGTTTGGAAGTTTCCCTACGGTTTGGGAGATATGCAGGGGGGGGGGGGGAAGGTACTGCAGGAGAAAACTTTGGCAGGAGAAACCGGCTCTTATCATGAAAAAGGCGAAGGCGAGCCTCTCTAGGATAAGGAGCGAGGCGGGGAAGGCGTCTTGCCAAGGGAGCAACTTTGAAACAAGCAGAAAGTCTGAATCCCAAACAGCGCCTAATGGGGAAATGCACTGGCACCACCAGCCTGCGAGTTGCCAGTAAAATTTCAAGGGAGGGGGGGGAACCAAGCATGGCTATTTGGAGGAGGGCCTTCTCTGCTGTGGCCCCCTGGCTGTGGAATGGGCTCCCCAGAGAAGTCCGCCTGACACCTACATTATACTCCTTTCGACGCCAGGTGAAGACTTTTTTATTTTCACAGTGTTTGAACAGTTCTTCACTTTGATTTTTAACCTTGCTATTTAAATTTGTATTTTAAATCCCTATTGATTTCTGCACAGCTGCTCGGTTTTTATCCTTTTTGTGTTTTAGACTGTATTTTAATTTATGTTTTTATACTGTCGTTCGTTTTATATTTTGAATGGTTTTGATGGTTTTAATTTTTGTAAACTGCCCAGAGAGCTTCGGCTATTGGGCGGTATAGAAATGAAGTAAGTAAGAAAGTAAATAAATGATAAATAAATAAAAATGTAAAAGTGGTTTCCTGCCTCTCCCCTGTCGTAAGCGACAGCCAACTAAGCAGGGAAGGATAGAAAAAGCATGAGCAATGATGTCACATCACATACTTTTTCCAGCAACACACCGCCTGGTGAGCTGAGGTTGGGGCACTCATGTCTCCTGTCACCCCTGTAACGTTTGGTTTCGGCCTCACTCTTGTTAAGACCCAGGAGCTTGCAAGGCTGATGGAGTTTCTAAAGTGCCTGACACGGTCCTTGCTAAAGGAATTTGCTCTGTGGAAAATACAGGGGATATCTCATCAACTCTGCCGTAGCGGCATTTCAGTGCTGACCTAAAATTAATTACGCAGAGGGTGATGTAGGAGAAAGTCTGCTGTAACCCGCATGGTTCAATCCTGCACAACACTCGCTGAAATAAACGGGAGCTGTTCAAAGGCACAGTGGTATGGTAGCAGTACAGTAACAACATAAGAAGAGCCCTGCTGGATCAGACCAAGGGCCCATCCATTCCAGCATTCTGTTCACCCATAGTGGCCAACCAGCTGTCTATGAGAAACCAACAAGCAGGACATGAGCGCAACAGCACCCTCCCACCCATGTTCCCCAGCAATTGGTGTACCAAGACTTACTGCCTCTGATACTGGAGGAAGCATATAGCCACCGGGGGCTAGTAGCCTCTGACCCTGTTCAGACGGCAAGCTCAGCCACGCATTTTGAGCTAAACATTACAGCTTACCATGTCATGCAAACCGTGACTTACCATGTCATGTGAACCATTCCTAACAATGGTGGCTACAGAACCATGATTTAAAACACACCCACTAACCATTTGCTGCAAAAGGGTTAGCAGCCTAACCATGGCTTAGCATGTCATCTGAACAGGCCCACGGATAGCTTTCTCCTCCAGGAATTTTTCTAATCCCCTTTCAAAGCCATCCAAATTAGTGGCAGTCATCACCTCTTGAGGTAGTGAGTTCCAAAGTTTAACTATGTGCTAGCAGTAGTAGCTTGGTCCACCCCCTGCCCCCGCCCCCTGAGGGGGAAGCAAAAGGAGGCCTTTGAATATGCCTGAGACTGAGAGTTTTCTCCATTGGTGAATCTGCCTTCTCAACAACTCAGATCCTGCTCCAGGTCCTGCCCGCTATCTGTAGTGCCTCGGGTGAATATGAAGAGCCTTTTCAGTTGTGGCTCTTTCCCTGCAGAATGTCCTTGGCTGCGAAGCCCAGCTGGACTCGACCCTGAACTGAACACAGCTCTATCAAACCCAGCATTGTCCTAGGGTAACCATATGAAAAGGAGGACAGGGCTCCTGGATCTTTAACAGTTGCATTGAAAAGGGAATTTCAGCAGGTGTCATTTGTATGCATGCCGCAGTTGGTGAAATTCCCTCTTCATCACAACAGTTAAAGCTGCAGGAGCCCTGCCCTCTTTCGTATCTGGTCATGCTAGGCAGATGAAGGCATGCTGAAATTCCCTTTTTAATACAACTGTTAAAGATACAGGAGCCCTGTCCTCCTTTCCATAGGGTCACCCTACTACTCGCCAGCTCTCTGGCAGAGGCCCTCTCCCATCTTCTGGTACCTGAACCTTTCAACTGGAGGTGCCGGGAATTGTACCTGGGGGCCTTCGGTATGCAAAGGATGTTCTCTGTCATTGACGTACCATCCCCTCCTCCCCAAATCTTCCCCACTCTGTCGCCAGGCTAAGATGCGGCTTTTGGGGAAGGTTAAATGGGTTTGCACGGCCTCTGCGATTTTTCTGAGTAATTGTTTATAGATTGATGCCGGTGATTTTATTTTGCTTTTGGGGCTGTATTTCATATTTTGATTATCTCCCGCTCGGGTTATTTGCTGCTGCTGGGGGTTTTGTTTTGTTTTTTGTCATTATTACTTGGATCGTTTTTATTACTGTGCTGTTAGCTACTTTGGATTTATTTTGAAAGAAAAGTGGTATTGGGGAGGGGGGATGAAAAGTTTAAAATAAAACAAAACAAAATGTGCCTCCTCTATCATTGTCTGTTGCCCAATTGACTTTATGGTCTGTGCCTGATCTCACGCCTTTTGCAGGATAAGGCCCAGGCCGTACGAAAGACTCCACCAAGCCCCCTGCCCAGGGCTTGATCTTGAAACTCCACAACTCTGTGCTAGCCCTTCCTGGCTCTGTCCCATGAACGTAATGGGCATAAGTCTACAGAACTACTCTCAATGTACTAACTCCAAGGAGGGTTGGATTCTGGCCCAGTCAAGGCACCCAAGAAACCAGGAAGGGGGGCGGGGAGGATCGTGTACCCTGAAAAAGCATTCGCGAGCGCCTAGCTACTGCCAGGGTGCCTGGAAGGAGGCCTCTGCTTCCCACTGAGAAGTTTGGCCGATACGGATTCCTGATGATGTGCTTCTGCATTACTGTTTGGCCATGCCCCAGGAAGCAAATTGAAGAGAGCGGTCCAATACCTAATAGATGGGATTTAAGATTCATAGCCTAACCTGTCTCAAATCGCTCCATACCTCATCCATCATCATCAGAAGGTGGTGGTAATATTTATTCTCATGGAGGTACATAGAGGCTGCATTCAGACAACACGATAGTCAACAGTAGGGTAATAATCAATTCAATAATAATCATCATCATGTATTAGTTGTTTATCTGGGGGTACTCCACCACACAACATGATCATAATCAACCGTGGTGTGGATTAGGATCAGCGTTGAGTTGACTAACACGCATGGGTGGTTTAATCTGGATTAAGGGGGGGGGGGGAAGGGATACAGCCAGTGCGGGTTCCAGTCTTTGTGGGGACCAGGGGCAAGACACCCTCCATGGGGACCCTCCCTCTGTGAGGCCGCCTTCTCACCGCCATGGTCACCTGCCGCTCTAACGCCACATCCTCTTTCTCATCCTTGCTCCCGCTCGCTGTCTTGACAGGCAGAGAGCCAGGGAGCGAGGAGGCCGTGGCCTGGGAGTGTTGGCCTGGGAGTCGGGAGATCCGGGTTCTAATCCCCACATGGCCATGGAAACCCACTGGGTGACTTTGGGCCCGTCACAGACTCTCACTCCAACCTACTTCACAGGGTTGTTGTTTCAATTAGTAATTAGACTGAAGAAAGCTGCCATAGGCTGCTAATGCCACTCTCACGGCCAAAGCAAGCAACCGACAAGGTTAGGCAACGACCTGAGGCCACCTGGGGATGTCTGGATTGCCCACTGAGCTGGGCCCCAGGCTCACGCTACCCCTAACCCACCTTCCCCAGTGCTCTTCTGGAGACTGGAAGACGTCCTGGGAAGGAGGACTGAAGAGCAGAGAAACAATATGCATTTGGGCCTTCTCTTTGGGGAGAGGTGGGAATAGGTGAAAGACTTCTTGGAGCTTGCGGCTTATGAAGAAATAGTTTACATTAAAAAAAAAGGGGGGGGGGAGATAATTCCCAAAAAGTCTGGCAGAATTTTTTAGACGTCTAGGGGGAATGAGGAATGGAGGACATGGAGCTCTGTATGATCAGCACCATGTTTGGTTTTATGTTTCCTTATCTTTCTTTCCTTTCTTTTTAAATTCCCCCCCCCATTATTTTATTTTCTTTGTCTTTAAATAATAATAATAACAACAACAACATAACTGGCAAATTAGCAAAACCGTGATAACCGAAAGTGATTTAATACGCAAGACACAGAACTTAATATATGTCAGTGACCTGAAGGAAAGAGTATGAGGGGGGAACCATTGGAAAATTAATTTTTGTGAACGGCATAACTGGGAAGAGGAAGGGGGTGTCCTTTTATTGTTAAAAACAATCTAAATAATCAATAAATAGCAACATCAGCAGCAACAATAACACTGAAGCGCTCTTGCGCAGGGGCCTGACGACATTCCACTCAGCCACCTCTTCCGCTTCCCATTCTGCACTGAAAATATTGGTGCGCACACATCAGTAGGAGAGGAGGAAGCTGGTATGGTGCAATGGTTAGAGTGATGGTGGACTGGGACTCAGGAGAGCTGGGTTCTAATCTCCACTCTGCCATGAAGCTCACTGGGTGACTTTGGGCCAGGCCCTGACTCTCAGACCTCCATCACACCTAATCCCCTCCCTGGTTTGCCTCTGCGGGTTTTTTAAAAAAAACTCTAAGGCAGAAGCACATCAAGCTTATGATCCCTTCACCTGAAGAGCTGCTCTTTCGCTCTTCCGCTCCACTCCACTTCGCCCCTCCCCTTGTCTTTCTCCCTCCAGTCAGGTCCTGGCAGATGAACACTTCAACCAGACCGCCTTTCTGTCAGGCAAAAATGGAAGGACTCTTTAGTCTGGCTCTTTCGGGGTATCGAGGGAGTACAATCCTGTCTCTGCAAAGATTCAGGCATTGTATGATTTTAAAAAAGGCTTTGGAGCCTGGGTGCAAGGTTTGGGTTTTAGATTGAGGCTGGAGCCGGCTGCTGGGAGAGATCGCTTTTTCCTGCCAGGACCTGATGCAATCCATTCAAGCCCCCATTCCTTTAAAACTACATGGAGACTTAGGGCACCTTAAATGCACTTAGGGAAAATAATCCGTACTTTTAGGGTTCTAGGAAAGGCTGGGGAAGAGGTGGGGTGTCAGCAGGACAGGCACGGCGTCATGTGAGTACCATGCTGCAAATCCAAACACCAGGTATGGCGAGAGTGCACTAAATTGCTAGTGTAATGGAGCTCTCAGCCTAACCTCCCTCACAGGGTTGTTGTGAGGGTAAAATGGAGAAGAGGAGGAGGAGGGCAATTAAGGGCAATTAAGAAGAAAAAAAGATAGTATGTAAATGGAATAAATAAATAAAACGAGAGAGTCCTTGTGCAGTTTAAGGGGGCTAGAAGAAAAAGGAGGAGACACAACGGTGAGCTGCCATTCAGCTCCCAGTGGTGGCTCCTTCCTCTCATCATGAATGGAAATCAAAAGGAGAAGAGTAGGAAGAAAAAAGAAACAAGGCCTAGGGTGACCATATGGAAAGGAGGACGGGGCTCCTGTGTCTTTAAGAGTTGCACAGAAAAGGGAATTCCAGCAGGTGTCATTTGTAGGCATGCAGCACTTGGTGAAATCCCCTCTTCATCACAACAGTTAAAGCTGCAGGAGCCCTGCTCTCTTGACCAGATACAAAAGAGGACAGGGCTCCTGCAGCTTTAACTGTTGGGATGAAGAGGGCATTTCATCAGGTGCTGCATGCATACAAATGACACCTGCTGAAATTCCCTTTTCTATTCAACTGTTAAAGATACAAGAGCCCTGTCCTGCTTTCTATATAGTCACCCTAGGCTAGAAAAGAACAAGCTGGCCCAGAAGGAGAAAAGATGCAGTGGAAACCCCAGTACAATCAGGTCTGGGATAGTTAAATTGCCATCCAAGTGGGCAGGGCAATCAGCCCCCCCCCCCATTATGCTGGTCTCCTCCTCCCTCCCAGTCACTTTCTTTGCCTCTAGTGCCTTTGAGATAGTAAACCTGAGGGCAGGGACTGCGTAATGATTGACTTTTGTAAGCCCTCAGGGGAGCCTTTTTTAGCTATAAAGGCTAGGGCTGTGACTGGATCTGGATCCCGCATCCAGATCAGGGCCGGATCGGGCCAGATCCACAATCAGGATCTGCTCCGGGTCCCTGCAGAGCCCTCCCTCCCACCAGATCGGGATCCAGATCAGATCGGGGGGGGGGTCTGTGCACAGCCCTAATAAAGGCGGATAACAATAATAGGCATTTATTTATTTATTACATTTATATTTCGCTTTTTCCTCCAAGGAACCCAAGGCGGCGTACATAATCCTCCTCCTCTCCATTTTCTCCTCACAACAACAACCCTGCGAGGTAGGTTGAACTGAGAATCTGTGACCAGCCCAAAGTTACCACCATGACCAAGCAGGGGCTAGAACCCGGGTGCCCCAACTCCCAGTCCAACGCTCTAGCTGCTACACCACACTGGAATAATAGCAAGCCTTCTGCTTCAAATGTTTCAGCGTGGCTTCACAAGGGAGGAGGCCGTGGCCCTGCTGTGAATGTGGAAGGCCTGGTGGAATAAGGGAGTTAAAATGAACCGCGCAAGGAACGGCCTCAACGCTCTGCAGGCTGTCTTGGCCCCTCGCCAGTGGGCTGATCCCAGCTACCAAAGGGAAAAATAAAGCTCAACTCCAAGTAACCTCTCTGGCAAAAGCAGTTTTTGCAAAGCCAGCTGGGCCCCTGTCCAAAAGGATCCGCAGCAGAGAGTGGAGAGAAGGAGAGGAAGGAGCGACAGCAAAGCCGCCCTTGCCAGGCCAAGAGCCTGTGTTAGGCTTAGGGGGAGTGGGGAGCAGGGGGGTATAGGGGCAGCCCTGCATGGGGCAAGGTGAGCCATTTGATTTTGGCCGTGGAAGCCGGAGGCTCCAACGGCAGCAGGGTGGGGAATCCGCTCCGGGTTTCAGTCCAAACCCATCAGAACTCTAAAGAAGCCATCCTTAGATAGCTCCTTTAGAGTTCTGATGGGTTCGGACTAAAAGTCGGAGTGGATTCACGCCCCGCTGACCACTCCGCATCTTGGATAGCTCCTTGGTTCTGGCTGAAATCCAGAGTGGATTCACTGCCCCGCAGATAGTGGAGCTGCTGGCCTCCACTGGGTTTTGGGGTGGCAAGAAGAGGCAAGAGGAGATGCCTGCTTCAGGAAACAGAACTTGAGGGGGGCATTACGGGAGGCAGATTGGGAGGACAGGTGAGATTGGATCTCTTGAGGCACACGAATTCAACAGGAAGTTCCCTTGCACAAGCCCCATTGAAATGAACGAGATGATCCTTGTGGTCCCTCCTAGGATGACCACATGGAAAGGAGGACAGGGCTCCTGTATCTTTAACAGTTGCATAGAAATGGGAATTTCAGCAGGTGCTGCATGCATACAAATGACACCTGCTTAAATTCCCTTCTCCATACAACTGTTAAAGATACAAGAGCCCTGTCCTCCTTTCCATAGGGTCACCCTAGTCCCTTCCAACTCCACAATTCTATGATTCTATGAACAGGAGCTACCCGTGAGCATTTCCTGTTCATTGACACGGGGATTGTGCCCCGTTGTTCCTTTCATGCATTTGGGTTTTCCGCTTTACAAAATGTTACAAGCCAGTTTTGGAAAGACACAAAATGTTTAACGGAGCTATAATTGTCTGCTATCACATTCATTTGGCTTCCTTTATTTTATTTTATTTTATTTTTAAAAAATGCTAATTGGAAGCCTCTCTTCTCTTCCCCAGTTCCTTCCCACTGCCTTTCTATAAATACTTTCGCCTGGAGAGGCCTTGTCAATGGGGGATTGAGCACGGAGGATTCCGAAACCTTGGGAATAATAATAATCATATTTTTTTAAAAAAGAAATGTGCATGAAGAAAGAACTGGGATGATAATCATAGCAGCGAGATTTCAGATGGAAATAACACACACACTTCACGGCTTCTGGCATCGCGCTGCATGGAAAGCATTTTTTTTTTTAATCAGCAACTGCTTAACCCTCAAAAGCTTTGCCTCTGAAAACTGTGCATTCCTACAGAAGCCTGTGTGCGCATGCGTATGCAGTGGGTGAGGTAGGCTTCAAGAGGTGAGGAATGCAGGAGCACTGTTTCAGATTTCAGGAGGGAGCAAAGGCACTTCAAGAGAGGGGGGAGGCAGCATTCTCAGCAAACTGTAGCAGCCTGGTCTTGGAGCTGTTCATGGTTAAACTGAAGAAAGTAGGTTTTAAGAGCATTTGTTGTGGGAACTTTGCTATAACTCATTATAATTATAGCAGTGTTATCAGCATAAGTCAGCCATTCCCCCCCCCCCTCTTTTTTGGGAGCAAACAGATCTGTGCCTTTGGCATGCGTTCCCAGTACACATCCCTATTGAAGTGTCTATAAAAAACACAATCACGGCCAAACAAGATGAGACACAGGCTCAATTCGGACGACACAATAAATAACTGGTGTGGGGGAAACAATCGTCAGTTGTTTTGACTATCGTGTTATCTGAATGCTGCCATAGTCAACTCAGTGCTGATCCTAATCCACACCACAGTTGATTATTTATGACCATGTTGTGTGGGGAGTACCCCCTAGATGAACAACTGTAAAGTTGATTATTACCCCACCATTGACTATCGTGTCGTCCGAATTGAGCCACAGAGTAGATGTCCAACGTATATATATGTATTTTAAAATAACTGAAATGTAGCTATAGGGGCTTGCGAATTTGACTGGGGGAGCAGCAGCAGCATTGTGGAGGCTGGGGCACAGGATGGGCCTGTTCAGACAAGATCCTAAGCCACACTGGGTCTGTTCAGGCAACACGCTAAGCCCTGGTTAGACTGCTAACCCTTTTGCAGCAACTGGTTAGCCGCCATGATTAGGAATGGGTCACACGACAGGCTAAGCCATACCGTGGCTTGGTGTATCGTCTGAAGAAGGTCACTGAGTGGCTGAAGACTGTTCTTTTCCGGCAGGCCTATCCGGATGAATTTTAAATGTTTTAATGATGTGTTTCTCTTGTTTTAATTTTTTAACTTTGTTATGCTTGTATGTGTATTGTGTTCCCCGCCTCGATCCGTAGGGAGAGGCGGGTTATAAATAAATATTATTATTATTTATTATTATTGTTGTTGAACCGTGGGTTGTTGGTTGAACTGTCGGTTAGCATGTTATTTAGGCAGGGTGGATTGTCAACCATGCAGTGTGGCTTATTTTTCTCTAACAAGCCTCCTCATTTTTCCTCAAACAACCCATGGTTTGATGTTGGGTTGTTCAGGGTGGTTAATCGAGTTCAGGGTGGTTAATCGAGTGTAGGTTTGTGTGTTGTCTGAGCAGCCCCAATGGCTGCTTAAACCTGTCCCTGCTGGCTATTTTACTGATCAAACTTGCACGCTTCCCTGCTGCCTTCTGACCCCACGAAGGGGAAAATATAGGGTCTCCACAGCTTTTCTTCTGTAGGTAGAAAAGCAACTGGGGGAGGCTGTTTTGGAGGGGAAAGCCACCCAAAGGGAAAGGGTTACACATCCTCTCCCCATTGTTACTACGACCCCAATAAAATTCCCAGCTGCATTTCAGTTAAAATACACCAAGCTGGGAACAGAACGTGGGGGGGGGGGGGGGGGTTGAGATCCTGACCCGTAGCACAGAACCGCTGAGGAATCAGTGCAAATTCTCGGGAGCCAGAAGGTGTCAAGTCACTTTTCAAACTATTATCTCCTTATACAAGGAAGTCACTTCACCCCCTCCGTGTCTGCAAAAGGGAGATAAAATACTTAATGTCTGTTCAAAGCTGTCGGGATTATACTAAGCTAAGTGGAGTTATTATCCTGCCTTCACCTCTGAAACTGCCCGAACTTTTCAAAAGTGAGAAAGGAAACTCAGTGCACAGTCCCTTACATGTTTAGATGGAAAGATGTCCTACAACTCCCAGCACTCCCCAACCAGCTGGGGAATGCTGGGAGTTGTAGGACATCTTTCCATCTAAACGTGCATAGGAATGCGCCCTTAGGGGCTGATTGGAAGTAATTCCTACCCCTACAGTGTGATCATAGGGAGTACTATCATCACAAGGCAATGCGAGAGGTCAGCTCAAGCAATGGGTTTGGGGTGCCTTTAAGGTTGGGAGGCAGATCCTGCAGGGGCCAGGATCCATGGATAGTTGGGTGGGGGGGGTTTTGGGGTTTTTTTAAGCGAACAGCATCAAAATGAACAGAAGCTGCCCCAGTGCACCCTTATATGCAATTCCTATTCATTCCGAGGAAGTTTGCCCAAGAGGAATTTCCATCGGACGTTGCTCTATATTAATTCACTGTTGCGGTGGCATTGGGGTACTGTGGGGATGCTCTGTCACAGGGCCCAGGGCCAGACTGGAAGTAGGTCTCAGGTCCATGCCCCACTCCCCGCTCCCACCCCAGTGAATAACCCAACTAGGACATCCTTTCTGGAGCACTGGATTCCACCTTTCATTGTGTTTCTTACAAGAGGAGAAAAGGCAGGATATAAATGTAATTATTAAAACATAATAATAAGGGGAATCGAGGCTGAATTTTAATTAAGGGGTAGTGCAGTTAATCCACCATGCCAGAAGATAACGCACTCCCGGGGTTCTCATACGCTCGGCTGCTTTTCCTGGCCAACAGAGCAATAGCTGAAACTGGAATGAGGAGCATCAGAGGCTTGTCACAGAAATGCAGCGTTTCATGTCGTTTCCGTCTCAGAATGACAAGCTCGGAACGCGCTTGGAAATCCCTTTTCTTCGCAGCAACAAGAATAGGCACTGCTCTGCAGAAGTCCCAGGATGCCCTGGGGCAAGTGCCGCATTTAACGACGTTCCCCTACAAGAGAAAGAGCGCGGCCCAAGAGCTGTGCTGTGCATGGCGGGAGGCTTGGAGCAACGGGGTGGCAGGTACAGGCGCCTTTAGGCGCTTCAAGACGGAGTGCGCCCAGTGCTATCGTCAAGAAGGCATATTCTGCAGCCTGTCCATCTCGCCCCCTTTAACGGATTTTCTGTGGTAACGAAGAAGCGATAGGAAAACACAGGAGCATTTGGAGTGGAAGACAATCGGCCTGTTCAGACGTCATGCTTAAGCTCGCTTAGTGTGTCATGTGTGTGTGCGTGTGTGATTCCTGCCTCCCCTCATAATGGCTCAACTGCCCACCCAACTACCTACCTTCTGCAATGGGTGTAGCGGGGTGCGGGCATGGTTCCTGCGTCATGTGACGGGATCCCCGTGGTTCCATCTCCGCAAAAACACACACAACCCAAAACGTCTGACCATAGAGTCCGCCGGCAAGAGCAACTTTCTCCATGGTAGCCATCACATAGCGGCAGCTGCAGGGCCCAGCGCGAGTGTTTTCTCGCAGGCCGCCGGGATACCTGGCACCAGCAACAGGAGGACGATGCAAGTCCCATACCCCACCCCCAGTGCATGTGCGAATGGGGCTAATGACATGTGGACCCCCTGAAAAGTCTTGTGAATACGGCAGGGTGATGGTGTGATAAAAGCCTCATCCAGAAGCAGTTAAAAAACAAAAACAAACACCAGGTTGCTTGTATTAGTGTAGTTATGTAGCAGTGTTCGTGTATCATAGAATCATTGGTAGGGATGAAAGGGGCCTATAAGGCCATCTAGTCCAACCCCCTGCTCAATGCAGGAATCCACCTTGAAGCATCCTTGACAGGTGGCTGTCCAGCTGCCTCTTGAAGGCCTCTAGTGTGGGAGAGCCCACCACCTCCCTAGGTCATGGGTTCCATTGTCGTATTGCTCTAACAATTAGGAAGTTTTCATTTGGCTTCAAGTAGATTTTTTACCCCCAAGGTAAGTCAGGTAAAGTGGCAATGGTCAGACGGAGGTGAAGGAGGGAAAAAAGAGGGTGCGGACTCTTTAACAAGGAGGAATAATAATTCACCGAAAGCATCTTCGGCCAATTGACAGATCTAATTTAGGTGAAATGAAACCTGCAATTAAGCAGTAGCCTGGGAGAGTTGGTAAGTACCGTTGCAATCGAACGCATACCTCCTTGGGAGAAAGTCCCACTGGACCTGATGTGACTTCTAAGTGAGCATGCAAAAGACTGAGCTGCAAATCAACTCCTCCTCTTGATAACCAGCACCTCCAAGACCTTGTTCAAGCTAGAGGTGTTGGAGAAATCTACAACAGAACCAAATGAGCACAGAGTCCTACGAATCCAACCCGCAGGTTCCTCAGCGGACCAGCTTTCCCCTTGTCGGGCAGATTCTGTGGATTGCGCACCATTTTTCTGATCTTTGGGACTCGTGCACAAATTGTATCATGCCAAAAAAGTGCATTTCCCCATAGTCTAAAGCATGAAAATGCGCATTTGGGGGGTTTTATGCATTTGGGGGCAATTTGTGAATTTTCGCAGGTGCCCATTTGTGCAAATTCGCATCTGTGCAAATTCAGAAACGAAATAAAATCCAGTTCTGTCCGTGAGTGGGCAAACAGAATGAAAGGTGCCTGACAATCCACAAAACACAGAACGGGCAGATTTTGGGACCATCCGTACGTCCCTAGTTCAAGCCAGCCTTAATGCCTTTCGTTCCCCCTACTCTGAGCCTGGTCTTGATCTCCTGCAGCCTGTGAGAGCTCAGAGATCAGCTTCCAGGGGAGGGAGCAGGATGAAGGGGAAGCGACTCATGCATGGAGGAAGACATGGGAGCTCACCTCACCCTTTTCACCACCCCACTTCTCCTTCCCTTCACTGGGAGTTGAACTTTTGGCCCTAGGAACGGATGCCCTGAACGCCTTTCCTCCCCCAAGCAATGTGCAAAGGAAAAGGGAATCTTGGGCAACTTCCGCCACTCCTCCCAAAGAAGGAAACAGATCCCCCTCCAGAGCTGCATGTTTCAGAAAGGAGATGGGGTGCTTTCATGGCTACGGATGAGATACGGGGCTCTCCATCTGGAACATCCTCCTCCTCCGCCCATCCCAGCAACCACTGTCCATCACCACGTTTGCAGCATACGGCCGTGCTTCCCACACACGGAGGGGAAGGGATGCCCAGAACACAGCATATCCATAAGCGAATGAAGGGTGCAGTCCTGTGCACATTTAGACAGGGGGAAAGAAGTCCTACGAATCCTAGCGTTCTCCAGCCAGCATGTGAAAGGCCTGCTTTAATAAAAACACCTCTGCCTGCTGGCAGAAGAGAACGAACATGGCCGCTCTTGGGAGGGAGTTCCACCGCCTGGGAGAAGGTGCAACGTAGGACCGCTGGAGAAGGGGGACAAGCACAGGGGTTGCAGCGGCAGCCCTGAGCAAGGCACAGACTTGGGGCTGAGTCCTCCGAATTCCACGCTCAGGACGCTTAAAGATCAGCCCTGCTGCCCCCAGAAATGGAGGTGCCGATCCCACTTCCCTTGCAATTTTCCCAGTCTCCCTCAAACCTGCGCTCAGATTCCTTCTTCTGACCTTCGTCCTAGGCCATTCTACCTTCCACCTTCCCCTTCCTACTCCTAGCAACCCCTCCACCCCATTTCCCTCGGCCTGCTGACTTTTCAGGGCCTCCTGTTTTCCTAGGGCCCTCCCTCTTCCATCTTCCTTCAGCCAGAGAAGCCTCTGCTTGTTCCACCCCCTGAGACATTAGGGCCGCTTGCAAACAGACAGCTCCTTACACTACCGATCAAAACATGCTGTACAGCTCATCTGTCTTTCCCTGCTTAGCAGATTTTTTTTGCGGTAAGAAACAAGAGATGGAAAAGGCAATGGAAAAACACAGGCATACGCTGCCCCCCCCCCCCCCCGGGGGGTGAAAAATCCATGGATGAGGCTGGGCGATTACAGAACGAAAGCCTCATCTGGAAGCCCCCTCGGGTCATTTAAGCCAACGACCCGGATTGCACGATCGTTGGCACCCACCGTGGCTTATTTAAGCTACGGTAGGTACTGAACATGCAAACCAGCCCAGTCGGTGTCACTGATGACAATGGGCCTGTTCAGACAACGCACTAAAGCCACGGTTAAGGCTGCTAGCCCTTTTGCAATATGGTGAAACCATGGTTATGTAGCCACCATGGTTAGGGAGGGAAAGCCATTCGCATGACACGCTAAGCCATCATGGTTATCTCAAAATGCTTAACCATCATGGCTTAGCGTGCTGCCTGAACAGGGCCAACATCGGTACCACCGCCACCGCCACCATCAGTTCCCTGAGTACGTTACAAAATAGATGACAAAGAACAAAAAACAGTCACTTTTGTTAGTCTTTCTAGGAGCCCACCGTATACATTTTAAGCTGCACCTAGTTCTTATCTTGAACAATGTGGTCTGAAATAAGATGCCCCCAACCCTGTATTTCTTTTTGACAGAACATACGTTTCTTAACAGGCTGACATTCTGCTTAGATAGGGAAGGCCTTGAAAAGGCTGACGTTCTATGCAGACAGAAGTATGGCTGTGAGCGCAGTGGATGGACTGGGAGAGCGTGAAAGGAAAGAGGCCTCAGATAACACTGTGTACCGCCGCGTCGTAACACTTCTCATTTACCATTACCTTGAAATGATTAAAGATAGTATCCGCTTGCGTAATCAGTACCTCCCATATCAAACCCGCTGAGAAATCCAGCCACTTCAAGACCTCTTGGGTATCTCGTCCTTTCCCCCCAATAATCCAAAGTTCTCACTCAGCGAAGGTGAACTCACCGTCCTCTGTCTGTGGTGTCAGGAAAGGATCGCATGACAGCTACCAAGTTGTGATGATGTCGAGAGACGTGACAAAGGGACCTGCACAATTCCGGCAGCTGTCAAAGGAAAGACTCTGTTGTGAACTTGCGGCTGGGTGAGACACCTAATCAAAGGCTACTTGTGGAAATAAGGTCTGCTCATAGCTGCCTATTCGCTACCGGGACAGGTTTAAGGTTCCAGTACTAGTGCATTAAACAACTTGGGACCAGGATACCTGAGAGAGCGGCTTCTGCCTTACCAACCTGACCAGTCACTGAGGTTGTCAGAGGGCATGCTCTTGGGGGTTTAACATAGAGCCTTCCATGTGGTGGCCCCCTTCCTATGGAATTCCCTGCCTTTGGAGGTCTGGCAGACACCAACATTGTGTTGCTTCCAGCGCCTCCTGAAAACATTGTTAATTCAGGAAGCCTTGCTTGAGTGACTGGCCACGGTCTCATCAGAACTCCGTTTATTTTAAAAATAGTCATTTTAACTTTAATAATAATAATAATAATAATAATAATAATAATAATAATAATAATAATATCTTATATGCTGTTCACCACTCCAAAATCTTGGATGTGGAGCAGTATACAAATATTGTCAATAAACACTAAATAAATAAATAAATAAATATCACTATCCAGTCATTCCTCCTCTACTGAAAGCTGCATGAGGAATTACAGCTGGCTTTCCATAGTACTACAGGCATTGTACTTTGTGGGTGGGTGTAAGCCACTATGTTCCATTCACACTAGTGGGTGTGTCATAGCTGTGGGGGCATGGAAGTAACAACTCACTTCAGCCTGCTATTCTCTCCCCTCCCCCCATTTTTCTGATCAACCTTTACATAAATTTGTAGTAAAACGCTTTAAAAATGTCAGCGTCGCTGTGAGATTACTTCAATAAAGTAAAAGAAAACACACACACACACAATGAACAGAGTAATAAATGACACAGAACAGGAAAAAAATTGAAGGGCAGTATGTTTTGTTTGTCTTAAAATAATAATAATAATGATAATAATAAAAATAATGTCTAAGCATGTGCTAAAATGCTTTTTCATTTAAGTATGATTCTTAGGCTGACCCTATGAAAAGGAGGACAGGGCTCCTGTAACTTTAACAGTTGTAAAGACAAGGGAATTTCAGCCAGTGTCATTTGTATGCAATGACACTGCATACAATTATGCAGTGTTAGGGAGCAATCCGATGTCCCTTCAGAATAGAGAGGCTTCACACGGATTGAAGCAGTTTCCCATCCGTTTCGCATGTATATTTGGGTCCTGGTTTTGTCTTTGCATGTATATTTTTAAACATTCATGGGTATAGTTCAAATTGAAATAGAAAATGGAGGGATCTGAAGCAAATGAGAAGACAAAGGCAACCAGAAGCTGTATTGACTTTACTAACATGATGCAGAAGAAATACGCATAATAGTAGGGTGACCCTATGGAAAAGAGGACAGGGCTCCTGTGTCTTTAACAGTTGTATAGAAAAGGGAATTTCAGCAGGCGTCATTTGTAGGCATGCAGCACCTGGTGAAATTCCTTCTTCATCACAACCATGAAAGCTGCAGGAGCCCTGCCCTCTTTTGTATCTGGTCACAAGGGCAGGGCTCCTGCAGTTTTCATGGTTGGGATGAAGAGGGAAATTCACCAGGTGGTGCATACATACAAATGAGATCTGCTGAAATTCCCTTTTTTATATAAGTGTTAATGATAGAGGAACCCTGTACTCCTTTCCATATGGTCACCCTACCCCTCCCTATTCCCTAAGACTGAGGCAAGACCCCTTTTCTCCTCCATTGTAGGAGTGCAGGAGCATGTTCTGGTGTTCCCAAAGCTTGGCTGGCTACCAAGGGTAGCCAACATTTGTAGTCTCCTGACTCAAGGAGTTTTATCATGGCATTTCGTCTGTGCTACTCGGAGAGTCACTTTTTGAAAATCAAAGGTTAGCTTTAAAAACGTTGTAACCTTCCGGAGTGAATGGGATAAGAAAGGACAACCTATTTAAACCTAGAAATTGACAAAAGTAAATTTTGGCACTGTGATCTTGGCAGCGATTGCACCAGCCTACAACAAAATGCAGGCACTGTACAACAAGCCTATTGCGCATTGGAGCTCTCGTATCCTTTGCGCACAACTGATTGTGGACCTGTTCAGACAACATGCTAAGCCATGGATAGGCCGTTAACACATTCGCAGCAAATGGTTAGTGAGAGTCTTTACACCATGGCTATGGTCCGTCCGTCCGCATGCCATGCCAAGCCATAATGTTTAGCTCAAAATGCTTAACCGCCGTGGCTTAGCGAGTCGCCTGAACGAGGTCATGAAAAGATCGCGAAACAAATACACAAAAGTAAAAGGTAGAGAAAAACAGCAAAATGAAATAAAGAAGCGAACGAGAGAAGAAAATATAGAACGCCTCAGAAGAATAATCTCCTAAATTAGCCAGAAGCTTCCCTCACGATGCCGCCACAATGGCAGACGGAGGGAGACTGAGGGAGGCAGGAACTGTTAGGACATGCGCAGCTGATGGTGGGGGAAGGGTTCCCTCCTGAAACGCCTCTAGCTAGAGAAGTTTTCCCGAAGGTGCTCCGCGCAGGCGCAGAGCCCGTGGGTGTGAAGCACAGAGACCACGAAGGAGAACGAGTTTCCACCGGCGTGCCGCTATGAAGAGTCGCACTGCAGCGCCCTCTCACCAACTGATGAATTCAATTCCTCGAAATCCCTTCCCCATTTGGACCGCTTTCGAGGCCAGATTGGTGGGGGGAGGAGCCGCTCTGGAGCAGTCTAAACACGGCGCCTGCCTTCACCCAGCAGGAGGCGGCGACCCCTGCCAAGTCGGACGAGATGTGCCAGCCCCAGCCAAGAGCGCGCCATGCCAGGAGCTCTGCCAGGCTCTGCGGGGAATTGCAGAGGCAAAGCCGGAGCCAAGGGTTCATTCAGCCTTGCAATTCATTAAGCAGCTCCCAAGTGGAAGACGCTATTGGCGGAGCTGCCCGGAGAGGCAGGATGCAAGCATGTGGCACCCGGGCCTTGAGGCAGAGTCGGGGACCGGGATGGGGAGGAGGAGACAAAGCAAGTAGGCCACCATACCCCCGCACGGGGGGGGGCATGATGGAGGGAGAGGGGGAGAGGTTGGGGTAGACTGCAACCTTCAGAGGGAGGGAGGGGCGACGATCCTGGAAGGACCTGCTTCCAGGATCGTCGCTCTAAGCCACATGGCAGCGCGACGACCCGGAAGGAAGGAGGGATGTTGCGCCCGCCATTTTGTTTTTCGGAGGGATCAGGAGAGCGCACTTGTGCTCCATTGGGGAGGCACCCTCCCCCTGCCATCCTGGGGATGGCGAACTTGGCCCGACGCTCTCCCGACCACAGAAAGTTTCGGGTTTTCCCAGGGATCCCTTATCCCTTGCAAATCCCGTGGCCGTCCCTCCCCCCCCCCCCCGGGAGTCCCTGTGCATCATGTGAACGCACAGGGACCATCAAGGGGCAATCCCAGGCAAAACGCCTGGTTTAGAAACGGCCTGTCTATTTAACCTTATTCTACTTTTTCTTGCTGTTTTCTTGTTTTTCCATAACCAGGGCATGGTGTAAACCCTCAACTTCAATGTTAATCACCCAAATTCTGAGATCAAGATTTAAACTTTGTGATTTAGCAAATCTCCATGTATCTCCTTCGTTTGCATCACCTATTCAGCTGCCATGACCCACATTTGTTTTTTAAAAAAAAGTGAAGCTGGGAAGGCATTGAGGCAAGAATCAGAAGAATATATATAAGAATACAGTAGTGTAAAGCTTATTAGTCAAGATCTACTGGACCGATTTTGATCATTTTTGTGTTAAAGTGAAGCTTGAGCAGTGCAGACATGCAGAAAATTTTTAAAGTTCAAAAAAGTTCAAAGTTCGAGCGTTAATAGCAATTAATTTTCTCCATGCCAAACAGGCAGGGCAGCCCCTCCGCCAGTGGGGTGCTGAACAGCCCTGCTTGGCCAATCAGTGTGGTGCGAAGGCAGGTCCAGGGTGCAGCCACACGGTTAGGCCATTGCTGCTAGTGGGGAGGGAGAAGGAATGAAGAGGGCAGGGCTCTTGCAGCTTTAACTGTTGTGATGAGGAGGGAATTTCACCAGGAGCTGTATGCCTACAAATGACACCTGCTGAAATTCCCTGTTCTATACAACATTTAAAGATACAGGAGCCCTGTCCTCCTTTCCATATGGTCACCCTAAGCACAGGGGCCCTGCCAGACAACAAATTGTATCCCAAATGCAGCTTGGCATTAAAGCAGCGAATAGAGAGCATGGGAATGAGCCATGTGCTGACACACTCAAAAGCAGGTTTTAATCTTCACTCGGTGGGGCGGGGGGGACAATCGGACGCGCTTGTTGGGTGGGGAGGGAGGCATCCGTCTTGTTTCACACACTTGCGTGGACAAAACCCAAAGTAACTTGAGTTAAGGATGGGTCAGCATCTACCCTGATTGACATTTGCCCACCCCAATTTGGCCTTATGAGTCAAATTGCCAACTTTTCTTTTCGCGCTTCACCTTCTGTGTCTTTCACAGAAGCTGGACTGTAGGTGTGCGCAAGGGGTGTGCCAGGGGTGCCCAGGCACACCCAAATGTCTCAAGCAATAAGCGCTGAATTGAGGGGGGCACTGAGTAAGATTCCAGAGGGGGATCCAGACACAGCGTGAGAACAGTCCTCCGGCTGCTCTGCTGCCCCCCAACAGCACACCATTCTTCCCGGCAGCAGGAGCAAAAAGGAATCACTCTGCTGGGAGCCTCTCTGCCTGGCGCCATGCTTCAAAGAGGAGGAGGGAACCCGAAGGCTTATATTGCCTCATGGGCCCCTCCTCCGGCCAGTGTCACCTCAAAGCCCCACCAATACTGGGGCTTCAGTAGCGTCTCCTCATTCCCCCACCGCTAGGGTGACCAGATAAAATCCAGGTCAGGGCTCATGTAACTTTAACAGTTGTAGAGCAAAGGGAATTTCAGCCAGTGTCATTTGTATGCAATTAGTTCCTGGTGAAATTCCCTCTTCATCACAACAGTTAAAAGTTGCAGGGGCCCTGCCTTCTTTTGTATATGGTAGTTCCAGTATAGTGCCTGCAACTTTAACAGTTGTGATGAAGAGGGAATTTCACCAGGAACTAACTGCATACAAATGACTCTGGCTGAAATTCCCTTTTCTCTACAACTGTTAAAGTTATATGAGCCCTGACCTGGACTACTACTACTTCTTCTTCTTCTTCTTCTTCTTCTTATTATTATTATTATTATTATTTTTATTATTATTATTATTATTATTATTATTATTATTATTATTTATTACACTTATATACCGCCCCATAGCCAAAGCTCTCTGGGCGTCTGCAACGTCCCTCCCGTGGTCAGGCAAGCCAAATGCGGAGCAGGGCCTCGGTGTCTACAGTGTTTAATAAATAAATGAATAAAAATAATGTCCTTTATGACTGAGTATTCAATAAATATTTGCCTTTAAAAATAATCCCTGGGTGTACAGCCTAATGAAATGTGCTGCGCACGCCTATGAGCTGGACAGACAGAAGTTTAACAGGTGGCATTTTTCCAGGCATGGAAATGGGATGGAGAGAAAAGCTTTGCCTGCTAAATTTCTGTGTTAAAGGTGCAGGAGAAGGAGCGGGGGGTGGGGGGGGGGGAGGTAGGACTTCTGCTTACAGGGGTCCTGCCTAGATCGGGGGCTACCTTTTCCGGCCAGTCTTGAATGCCTTCGAGGAGGACCAGCAACAGCTGCTGGAGCTCCATCTGTGGCTGCTTCCGCAGGTTCCTGTCCAGGCTGAGCCGACAGAGCAGGGCGAGGAGGGCCGAGCGCTGGCGGTCCGGGTAGCAGTGCGGATGGGATGCCACACACAATGCCAGGAACTAGGAAGGAAAGGAGAAATCCAAACATTGTCAGGAGGATGTGCCAGGACGTCCCCGAAGGCGGACTCCAGGGCTGGAAAGGAAAGGAAAGGTCGGGTGGGAACGAGGCTGGGGCTCTTCCCCAAAACTTGACCCGCTTGGAATGTCACAGGAGGGCCTTCCGGAGCTTTTCTCGGGGCTGTGCAAGTTTCACATCTGCAAGCTTCCTGCAAAACAGCTGCCATGTCCAGGACAATGAGCTACACGGCTCCGGCTGCTGTGGACCGGGAAGGACCTGCGTCCATTGAGACATGCGTCGGATAAGGCAAATGGATTAATCCGGCAGGCAAGCAGGGGGACTCAGGCGCATGGAAAGGAGGGCAGGGCTCCTGCAGCTTTAACAGTTGTGTAGAAAAGGGAATTTTAGAAGGTGTCAATGGTATGCATGCAGAACCTGGTGAAATCCCCTCTTCATCACAACGGTTAAAGCTGCAGGAACCCTGCCCTCTTTTGTATCTGGTCACGCCAGGCAGGGCTCCTGAAGATTTAGTCATTGTGCTGGAGAGGGGATTTCACCAGGTGCTGCATGCATACAAATGACACCTGCTGAAGTTCCCTTTTCTACACAACTGTTAAAGATACAGGAGCCCAGTCCTCCTTTCCATAGGGTCAGCCTACCCTGACCTTGCTTCTGACTACAACTTGGCAGAACACTTGTGAATCAGAGTGGTCTGGCACACAGAGAACTAGGCTGGGAGCCGGGAGGTCTGGCTATGGAAAACATCTCTGTTGTGAATTCAGTGTGTGCCTTAGGCAAGAGCCATTACATCTGGCCATTAGGTCTATTTCTTTATTTACGAAACTATTTCTTATAAATATGGGATATTGCACTTAATGATAAACTAACATGTAATCTTAAAGTAAAGAGGGGACTATCCAGGAAGAATGATTTTGAAAATATATGGAGTCCATTTTTGGAATATGTATTAATAAAGGGGAAAGGATGTTCACCTTTAAAAGACTCTTTACAATTTTGGAAAAATGTATAAATGAATAAAGACAGGTCTCTGGGGGGAGGGGAGCACGGGGGTGTGTGACGGGATTGTTAGTTTGGTATTGTATTTTATGTTGTGATTATGTTGTATTTTATGTTGAAAAATAAAAATTAAAAAAAAAAAGAAAAAAAACTATTTCTTATGAAAGTCCCTACTTACAGGCTTACAATCTTTAAAAAATGACACAAAAGGAAAGGGAATTGGGAGGGAGGAGGGGAAAAAAGCAAATTTAGGCACTAGATTCTTAGTTGTCTAAATTTAGTTCTCTATAAAGTGGAAATAATAGCCACTTACCCCTTTTAGATTAAAAGTGCTCTATGAATATAGGCTGACCATATGAAAAGGAGGACAGGGCTCATGTAACTTTAACAGTTGTAGAGAAAAGGGAATTTCAGCCAGTGTCATTTGTATGCAATTAGTTCCTGGTGAAATTCCCTCTTCATCACAACAGTTAAAGTTGCAGGCACTATACTAGAGCTACCATATACAAAAGAAGGCAGGGCCCCTGCAACTTTAACTGTTGTGATGAAGAGGGAATATCACCAGGAACTAATTGCATACAAATGACACTGGCTGAAATTCCCTTTTCTCTACAACTGTTAAAGATACATGAGCCCTGTCCTCCTTTTCATATGGTCAGCCTATATGAATATGAATAAAAAATAGCAGTGGCAATACTGGCGGTGGCTGCCATGTTGTTCTTAACACTGTGTTGTTTAAGCTGGGATCTGGGGATCAGCAGCGGCTGCCAGTGTATTTTCAGATGGTCTCTGGGAGGAAAACGCTGATCATCATACCTGAGTTGTTAAGGAGGGGCGCATCAAATCCACTTTGATCCATGGGTTCCATAAAGTGAACAATGCCCAGAGGGCTTTATTTATTTTTCTTTATTCCAGAAGTGTTATTTAGATTCAGCCTAGTTACAGCCTGTGGATCCACAGAGAATACAGGGTTCGTTTGTTTTTCATTTCCTAGCTCTCCTCATGCAAAGTATTTAGAAAGAAGGGATGAGACACAATAATAAAAATTGTTGGGATCTTCATAGAATCATAGAATAGTAGAGTTGGAAGGGGCTTATAAGGCCATCGAGTCCAACCCCCTGCTCAATGCAGGAATCTACCTTAAAGCATCCCGGACAGATAGTTGTCCAGCTGCCTCTTGAAGGCCTCTAGTGTGGGAGAGCCCACCATTCCCTAGGTCATTGGTTCCATTGTCATACTGCTCTAACAGTCAGGACATTTTTCCTGATGTCCAGCCAGAATCTGGCTTCCTGTAACTTGAGCCCATTATTCTGGGTCCTGCATTCTGGGTTGATCGAGAAGAGATCCTGGCCCTCCTCTGTGTGACAACTGATAAGGATTTTTGACCTGGGCATTGATATAAAATCAAAATCTGAATTCTGGTTTCCCTCTAGCCTCAAAGAAATGGTTCAAGAGGAAGCAAAGTCACTTAACACTATACCAGGCTAAAGTTCACACCTCACATTCTAGCATTTCACTGAAAAAACACAGAACACCATAACCTAAAACATCCTTTCCTGATATCAAGTCTCACAAGCACATCCCCCAAATGGTGTTGTAAGTAAAACATGACTCAACGGCCCTCAAACACAATCTTACAGACAAGATGGCACCTATCATGTAAACATTTTCAGATTCTTCCCAAGAAAAGCTGGCCAGTAGATGAAACCAAACACCACCAAGTATCAGTAATCGAAGGTTATCAGGATGCAACAAATTACATTGAGGCATCAAATGCCCAAGATGTTGTTTTATTATGGTTTAAGAAATAGTTTAGTTAAATCATTTATTGTACGTGTAGTCCATCACAGGAGAGAGGGGGTGAGTGGTATGTGACATCAAGCCTGAAACAGAGATAAAATGAAACAGTTTTGCCTTTGAGATTCAGAGAGCTTTGGTACTACCCATGTGCCACATCTCTCTCCTGCGTACGTTGTACTGAATAAACATGTTGGATCGGACTTTGCCTGTTCCTGGTGATTCTTTAACTCAAGGATTAGGGAAATTTCCTTAACACAACCTGTCAAGTCTTTGAAGAGCGCTCTCACATCTCCCCTCAATCTTTTCTTCTCCAGGCTGAACATGCCCAGTTCTTTCAGTCTCTCTTCATAGGGCTTTGTTTCCCGACCCCTGATCATCCGCATTGCCCTCCTCTGAACACGCTCCAGCTTGTCTGCATCCTTCTTGAAGTATGCTGCCCAGAACTGGATGCAATACACAAGATGAGGCCTAACCAGTGCCAAATAGAGGGGAACCAGTACCTCACGTGATGTGGAAGCTATACCTCCTATTAATGCAGCCCAAGATAGCATTTGCTTTTTTTGCAGCCACATCACACTGTTGGCTCATATTCAGCTTGTGACCTATAACAATTCCAAGATCTTTCTTGCTTGTAGTATTGCTGAGCCAAGTATCCCCCATCTTGTAACTGTGCATTTGGTTTCTTTTTCCTAGGCGTAGAACTTGGCATTTATCCCTATTAAATTTCATTCTGCTGTTTTCAGCCCAGCGTTCCAGCTATCAATATTACTTTGGAGTTTGTTTGTGTCTTCCAGGGTATTAGCACTCCCACCCAATTTTGTATTGTCTGCAAATTTGCTAAGCGTTCCCTGCACCTCCTCATCCAAATCATTAATAAAAATGTTGAAGAGCACTGGGCCCAGGACTGAGCCCTGCGGTACCCCGCTCATTACCTCCCCCCAGTTTGAGAAGGTACCACTGATAAGCGCTATTTGAGTCCAATTCTGTAGCCAACTGTAGATCCACCTAATAGTTGTTCCATCTAGCCCACTTTTCACTAGTTTGTGAATCAGAATGTCATGGGACACTTTGTCAAAAGCTTTGCTGAAGTCAAGATATACAGCATTCCCACAGTCCACAAGGGAGGTTACCCAATCAAAAAATTAGATCAGATTAGTCTGACAGGATTTGTTCTTGACAAATCCATGCTGGCTTCTAGTCATCACTGCATTGTTTATAAGGTATTTACAGACTGACTTCTGTATAACTTGCTCCAAAATTTTCCCTGGGATGGATGTCAGACTGACTGGTCTGAAGTTCCCAGGTTCCTCCTTTTTGCCCTTTTTGAAGATAGGGACAACATTAGCCCTCCTCCAGTCATCCGGCACTTCACCCGTCTTCCATGATTTCACAAAGATAATAGACAGTGGTTCTGAGAGTTCTTCTGCCAACTCCTTTAATACTCTGGGATGCAGTTCGTCGGGCCCTGGAGATTTGAACTTGTTCAAAGAAATGAGGTGTTCCTTGACCATTTGTTTATCAATCTCAAACTGCGATCCTGCCCTTTCAGCTTGTATTTCACTTTTTCCAGGGGGGTCACAGACCTGCTTCGACCTTTTCTTTGTCATCTGTTATCAATTTGCCATCCTCATTAAGCAGCTGAACCACCATTTCTTTCCTCTGACTTTTACTATGCACATATCTGAAGAAAGCCTTTTTATTGCTTTTAGCATCCCTCGCTAGTCTCAGCTCATTCTCAGCTTTATCCTTCCTGACATCTTTCCGGCACTTCTGTGCTACCTGCCTGTACTCTTCTTTTGTAGCCTGGTCCTCCTTCCACTTCCTATATGTAACTTTTTTTTATTTTCAGGCCATCTCTAAGCTTTTTGTGGAGCCACATTGGTTTCTTCTGTTGTCTTCTATCTTTTTTCCTTGTTGGGATTGTTTGTAATTGTGCCTTTAAAGTTTCCTTTTTAAAAAACTCCCACCCATCTTGGACATTTTCTCTTTAGGGTATCTTGCCATGGGACCTTACTTATCGTAGTTCTGAGTTTATTAAAATTGGCTTTCCTGAAATCCAGAGTACATGTATGGCCACACTCCGTTTTTGTTTCCTTTAAAATCAAGAACTCAAGTATGACGTGGTCACTTTCCCCCAAAGCTCCTGTGACTGCCACTTTATTCACTAAGTCATCCCTATTGGTCAGTATCAAGTCAAGGATAGCTGATCCTCTAGTTCCTTCCCCCACTTTCAGTAGGAGCAAGTTATCAGCCGCAAAGTTAATCTACCACAACTAGAATCTGGGCTGGAAACTTGCCCTCCGATTGTGGAAGAAGGATTCCCAGAACCTGCCACATTCTGGCTTTTCCATCACAACACACATAATTTTCTTTTCCATCAACAACAACTGTTATTACTCTTGCATAACTCGTTTTTTGGTGGAGCATGTTTGTTTTCGCAATTTAAAAACCCATAAATGTCTGTTTGCAGCCCTTGCTTTAGATCATCTCGGCTCCTTTTTCACCAGCCCAGTCACAGCTAGTAGATAATTGCTAAATACAGATCCACCTGCACCAGGGAACGGGCATAGGTGAATTCCCCTGCCTTTGCTTCTCAAAGGACACATGATGTGCAGCCTTCAAATCAAACGTTGATTGCCGCCTGAACTGTGCCTTTGTCTCCATGATTCAGGTGATCCATCCTCCCACCTCCAGTCTGCCTTGATCACCATGCGTGCTTATCTGATAGAACACTTGTCTGGTGCTTTTGTTTTTTTAAAAAAGGTTCTACTGTTCTTAAACACCTCTTTTAACCCTTGAAAAGCTGCTCTGTGTGTGTGTGTGTGTGAGGCCCCCTCCACAAGGATGCGCTTTTGCGCCCGGTTCCGCGATTATGCGCATTATCGCGGAGGCGCTTTTACTCCTAATCCCTCTGCACCGGAGGCGGCGAAGCGCATTAATTCATGTCCAAAAAGCGCTTTACAAGCAGTTAATGCGCGTAATCGCTTGTTCACACCGCGAAAATGCGCTTTAACGGCCGGAGCAAAATAAAAGTCGCTATTTAACGCGCGTTCGAAAATGCGCATTATCGGGGAGATAACGCGCCTGTACGCCCGTTTTGCGCTCCGTGCTTGTGGAGGTAAATTTTTTAATGAGCCTTCAAGGCTCATTAAACGTCTCGTGTGGAGGAGGCCTGAGAGAGAGAGAGAGAGAGAGAGAGAGAGGTGGCTTTGTGGTTGATGGCAGGGCCAACCACTCGGCCGTATAAAAACTCAGCTTTTTTGGCAACCAGAAAACCATTGCCCTGAGTTCAATCTGGGGGAGAAGACGATCCGTGTGCTCCAAAAGCAACGTGTGTGCTTCCACACCGGGCTGTTGCTAAGATTATGCATGCCTGAATGCATCAAGTGTTTGTTTGATGCCTACCTTAAATATATCTCCGAGCACTGCAGCCAAGGTGAGTTGGCGGGGGTTTTCCTCGGGAGCAAATCCAAGGTGCCCTGAAAACCTGCAGGGAGAGGAACAGAGGTGGAAGGAGGACGTCAGCAAAGAGAGACCCAGGGCTGCCCTAGACACCTTGACACCTGGGAGAGGAAATCCAAACAACTCTCCCCTACCGCTGTGGAACATAAGGCACAATCCAGCAGGTGGTTGTCCTGCCCAAGCGCTATCAAAATGAACAGGAGTTCTGCAAGTTTACTGCGCTGGCCAACTTCCCCAGAGGATTGTGCCCCATTGGTTTTACTTGTCTGTTTCAGGGAGCAGCCACCTCACTTTTCCTGATGCCCACAGGGACCAGTGGTGGAACCAGTCTCCTTGTCTTGATACAGAGCTCTGCGTGTGGAGTTCCCTCCCCATAGGGTGCCAGACCAATCACTCAATCCCAAATCCCCCACAGGATCTAATGGGGAAAGTTCTGACTCCTGATGGCTGTTTTTAATGGGGGTTACTTTACTAAGTTGGCGACATCCCAGAATGACAAACAAGACCTCCTCTGGTGATCTTAAAGGTTGCCTGAGCATGCATAAGGGATGGCAGTCTTGCTAGGTTGAAATGCCTCTCCTGGGGCTTAATTACTGGCATTAAGAGATTTAGGTTCAAATGTACTGGTATTTTGGCCCTGCCCTTTTTACCTTTGGCTCCTCCCTCTTTGCCTTCGGCCCCGCCCACCACTGAAACGCAGTTCCCGCAAGCTTCTCCAAAACCGAATCCAGCCCTTGGCCTGGAAATGGCTCAGCACCCCTGCTCTAGAGAATAAATGGATAATCTGAAGAGATGGAAAACAGTTGACGGTTCCTAATTATTAAAACGGGAGATGCTGGGGGGGGGGGGGGTTTCAAGGCCTACTTGGGCCTCCTCTGACCAAGAAAAGATACCGCTACTCCCAGGCATAGGAGTGGATGGTTGTGATTCTTTGGTGCTGAAGGAAAGGCCGGCTGCTCAGATTCAAGCACTCTTGTCTTTTTTTATGACTGGTCCCACGGCTGAGCCGTGGGCACTGTAAACACATTTCAAGGCTCGGCTCTAGTGAGACCTGGCTTAGATTGAGTCAGCCTGGCTTACTCAGAAACCAGCTCTCCATTCGAGCCAGAGAGGCTTGTCGTCTTCCTTACGAGCCAAACCTAGTACCAACTTGGCAACATTGCAACCCTTTCCATCCTTGGGGACCAAGTAAACCCAGCTGAGCGGAGTCAGGGGATAATTGTGCTTGTAGTGGGTTGTCTCTCTCCCTTCTCCGGCACCCGGGAACCGCTTGAGTCTGGCACATTGCCGGCTGCTATTTTGAGAAATAACTTCATCCTGTCCCGTGGGGGGAAACTTCCAACATGCGCTTTCATCATGGCAACAAGAAGCAAAAGGCGATTTCATGCTCCGCTCCAGATTCTGCTCAGCTAATCTAACCGGGAAGGGGGGGGCTCACTTCTCAGCCCCCACCCCCCGCCCTGTGTTCCCATTAGAAACCTCCAATTCCAAGGCTCAATTTCTCAGCTGTCTCAAATTGCTTTCGGCTGAAACTGAACACGCAGGATCAGATGGGAGTTCTGCTCCCTCCCCACCCTGTATTTTCTCTTTTATTTCTTTCCCCCTTCCTCATAACTAAAAGTGATTTTTAAAAAAGGCCTTTTTTATTATTAAAAGGCTTTCAGCTCAAAATTCTGACCTACATTGAAGACTGTATAATTTAATCAGGATGAAAGAAGGAAAGTCCTCTCTTTTCTTAATACCACATTTTAACTCTTACCATCCTTTCGGTGAGACTTCTGATCAAAACAAGCAGTATTTTTTAATATCCTCTGGGAAAACGCACACACAACAGTCCCATATTTAGCTTTGATTTATGCCAGAGCAGAGGCATTTTCACACATGAGGCTTAAATTAGTGTGTAATAAGGATCTAAATCATACCCTTGCTAGAATGTGCATCTTATCTAACTGTCTACCTATCTAGCGACGCCAGCTCAAAACATAAGAGTCTCACTGTCTCAATGCACTCTGGCGTGACCGCGGAACAGAAATCAGGACCGGATCACGGAGATAAGGGCTGGCTTGGTTTCTCAGTACCTCCCAGGGAGCGCTACAGGTTAAAGCATTAGGGCTGCAGTGTAGGACCAAGTTGGTGGAAGGGAACCTCTTAATTCCAGACACGCTGGGATCACCAGACATAAGGAAAGGTTTAGGCTGCACCCCCACAGTATACCCTGTTACCTTCTCCAGGAAAGGACACAAACACTAATATACAAGCCCTGCCTTTACACACACACAGAGACAGACAGACAGACAGACAGAGGGGGCCTCTACAAGAGCGATTTAAAGCTCTTTCAAGGCGCATTAAAATTTTTACCTCTACAAGAGCGGAGCGCAAGTCAGGGGTCGAGGCGCTTTTTCTGTCCGATTATGCGCATTATCGAATGCACGTTAAATAACGAGTTGTAATTTACCTCGGTAGTTGAAGCGCCTTATGACCATGTAAACAAGCGATTCTCTGCATTTAAACACTTTAAAGCACGTTTCATACAACCGGTAATGCGCTTCACCGCCTCCCGTGTATAGGGATTAGGCGTAAAAGCGATTGCGAGAAGATGTGCATAATCGGACAACCGGGCATCAAACCGGATTCTTGTAGAGGGGCCCAGAGAGAGAGAGACAGAGACTGTCCACAACTGTGGTAGGCACTTCACTAGAATGCGTATATGAACCTACGTATGTGTGAGATCTATCCCTGAGTTGAAATCCCCATTTTACCACTTCATTTGAAGGGTGGCAGTATCTTTTAGGGAAGGTTAAACGGAGGCACAGTGCCAATGCAGAGCAGGTGGTGCTCTGGAGGCACCTTTCAGCCCCTGGCCCCACTAATTTATGTACGCGCACACACCCCGCCCTTCGTTAAGACTGATTCTAGGGCGGTTTAGAATAATTAAAAGTGCAAACATCCAATACGAATGCAATAAAACCTCATTAACAAAGCGGCAGATAAGAGATGGAACACACAGGATTGAAAACTCCCGAGCAAATCATTTCCAGAGGGGGTAGCCAGGGCGAGCCTGTTGCAGCAAAAGCAACGGAGAGTCTCGTGGTATTAGAAAGGCCAACGAATTCATTCCGGCCAAAGCTTATGTGGGCATCTTATGAAGTGGGGACTGCAGTCCAGGCCAGCTCATGCCAGAATAAATGCGTTAGTCTTGAAGGTTCCACAAGACTGTTTTTTTCCCCCCACTGAACAAATAAAACAAGTTTCATGCTGGTACCTGGAAGAGAACAGTGTTAGCAGCAAGCGCACCTCCTTGAGGAGGATGTTTCGCAGCTGGGGCACCGCAACCAAAAAAGTCTTCTCTCTAGGTGGCATCAGGTGAAAGACGCACGCAGAGAAGGACATTAGTAGCGGACTTAAACGGCGGGCAGGTTGATAGGCCTCTGCAAGTACATCTGGGGATTCATCTTCTTGATTGATAGTGTGTGCATAGATTGGTACAGATGCAAATATAGATACACACACACACCACTTTCCAGCATTCTGGCACACTCTTCTAGCATGAAATGCGTACCACCCTCCAGGAATCCTTGCAATTTACAAGCCTGCCCTCTGCAGACACGTTGTCCATTATATTGACGGGGTATAAAAAATAGCTCTGTCCCGCATCAAGAGTGTCCACCCATTGCATAAACACGGTGAAAGAAAGTCAAAGGTGCTTCGAAGGCATGGTGTGAAAAATAGGGGCAGGAGACCATTTAGTTCCGTTTGCATTTTGGTAAGAACTTACCAACTTCACATCTCCCAAACGGATGTGCGAACTGTATTCATGCTTCTCAGAAAACTGTGATGCAGTTTTCCACACAAAACGTGTACAAAAATGCGTATGTTAGAGGAGGATGTTAGAGGAGGATGTGTGGGAAGGTGCAAAATAGCATTTTATTAAGGAGAACTGTGCAGAACATGTGTATAAAGGGCAAAATGGTGTACAACAATGGGGTCATTAAGAAAAAATTGCATGACGTGTATACAATGTATAAAATGGGTACAATGCAGGAGCCCTGCCCTCTTTTGTATCTGGTCACTCTAATATAGCTCCTGTAGCTTTAACTGTTGTGATGAAGAGGGAATTTCACCAGGTGTTGCATGCATAACAATGACACCTGCTGAAATTCCCTTTTCTAGACAACTGTTAAAGATACAGGAGTCCGGTCCTCCTTTCCATAGGGTCACCCTAGCTAGGCTTTTATTTGTTTTTGCTCTGCCAAACTAACATGGCAATCCCTCTGGAAGATACTCTTAGGAAGCTGCCTTTTAGCAGGCCAGTTTATTTGTCTATTTAGCCCAGTATTGTCTCCTTGGACGAGCAGTGGCTGAACAGAATTTCAGGCAGAAAAAGGCCCTTTCCTGCTCCCTAGCCCTCTTGACTGGAGAAGTTGGAACCGAACCTGGGACCTTCTACAGGAAATTCAAGTGCTCCCCCATTGAGCTAAGGGTATGTATAGTTCACCCAGTCTTCCCCACACGTTTGGAAGTTCTGTCTGGGCAGAGCCCTGCCAAAATAGAACGCCAGCATACCAGGGTCTGGAGTGCTCCTCAAAAGTTAGCAAGTCATACTGAGCCTTGGCACATGTGCATCCAGACCTCAGATAGCTTGAAGGGCAGAAGACGTCATTAACCTAGGGATGTCCGCCGCTGTGGAATCCGGCCTTTTAGGGCACGCCGGACTCCCGATGAGCACCCGACTTGGTTTGAGCCTCGAGGCTTCCCTCAAAATCTAGGGCCTATATATTGAATAGAAATATGTGCAAAATGTGGGGCACAATTTGTGTGAAATTTACACAGATTTCACCTGCAAATTGCGTAATTTACATAAATTCCAGCTGCAAATTGCGCCCTGTCATTTGTGCACATTGTAAATGTAAATTTACAAGAAAGAAAGAAACCATGCAGATCGAGATGGGCCAGGTTTCAGGAAACCGAGCGAGCTTCAACCCCCGGACAGATTCCTCTGACATCCCTACATCAACCTTCCCTTGTGCCAAAGGTCTCTGTGCTTAAATAGCGAGGTCTCTGGCACAGCCTGGGAACCTCACTGGGCTACTTGAAGTCTTCCAGCGCATGCTCCGAGGCTCTTGTCTTGTCTCACGGTCAATGACACCATCAGCCTCCTCCACACGCTGGACACTGACGCAGAGGCCAGGCAGGATTAGAGAACAATTGTGAAACTCTACTCTGGAGTTTTCCAATGACTAAGAGCTCATTCTTAAGGGATGGGAGGGGCCTGCTCAACATAGTTTTGCCCTGCCTTGTACTTGCAATTCCTTGCCTGGTACCCACAGGTGAGCAGGACTTCCATGCTCGCCATTGAGCAAGCTGGTTGAGGAGGGGATCATTCCACTCCTCTTTCAGGCTACTTGGGGCAATCCCAGACAGAGGGCTCCTAGCACTACTGATCAGAAGACAGGTGCAGCAATTCCAGATGTTTTCGTTAACTGATTGTCTGTGGTAAGAATCCAAAAGGAAGAAGTGGTGGGAAGATCTGGATGGATAGACGTGCAAGGCAACATCCCCCCAGCCACCACCACCACCACCCCTGTAAAGTTCTGTGAATGCTGCACTGTCAAAGTCTTGTCTGGAAGCATCTTTGATTTCTCTGCTAATCGTGGAGGAAGGAACATCCTCCACAACCGACATGGAAACTCATTGGGCTTGCGGTGGGATGGTGGATTGTTCTTGTCCCGCTTCCTGCTTGAAATAAGTTAGTTTGTTTGTTTGTTTACTTCTTTACAGCCAATATGAAAATGCAGGCTATTAGCTTAGCAGGCTAGCAATTTCCCTCCCGTAATACCTTTTGTGGGCATGTTTACAAGGTTGGGTTCTGCCCGTTCCTTGTAACCGTAAGCCAGCATTTTTTATTTTTGTTTCGTTTTCATGTTTACAATCTGCTTCTTTCCAAAGAAAGCCCAAAGCAGCCAGGAACGAATACAAACAAAACCATCGTTATCGAACCCAGCAATAAAATCTATTCAAGGAACATACTAAACTAAGACATGACTGTCACAACTGTTTGCTACACAACCCGATTTTCCATTCCGGAACAACATGTTCCGCATGAAGCCTCCGCTCAAATTGTTAAAAAGGAAAGAAAACAAGAGATATGCCCGGAGAGGGAGAGAGTGATGTCGCTACAACCTTTTTGAAAGGGCCTCTGATATCTCTGGCCGTGTAAATAAGATGAAAGGTGAGAAGGGAATCCAACCTATGTGTGTTCTGTTCAATCAACCAAAGGACCGCTCTGTTCTCAAGGAACTCAGCGAAGGCGCTTGCAGCTGAGGTTAGATTCCCCACTCCCAGAGCTATCAAGAGGTAAAGGAGCAAAGGGAATGGAAACATCAGGATACATCAGGAGCACTTTGCTGCTATGTTAAAAAAAAACACAGCTCAATTCACTCTTGATCAGGTGTGTGAGCGAATGGGGGTGGACCGAAATTGGTGCAGGGCAAATCACAAAGGCTTAAGAACGGCGGGAGGGGTGCTGGCCGCTGGCCCAGGCTCTGGCGACAATGGAGCCTTAACAAAGCAAACCTGCCTGTTAATCCCGTGGGCGGGGAGACTATTGACTGCCAAGCAGCGGTAGCTACACCTGGCTCTGAACAGCGGCGGCGGCAGATTTCATCCCCTCCAGTTCCGAGAAAATGCAAAGGAGAGGCTGATGCAGGATCTGGGGTGAGACCGACCGCGCAACGAAAGGTCAAGAGTATGGAAGAGGTCACAGGGCGTCTGGTTCAAACCCCCGGCCCACGGGAGGGACGACCCACCCAAGCAGCTATCAAGGACGGAGGAACGAAACAGCGGCCAAGTATTATGAGGGCAACGGGAAAAGCGCTGTGCTGAGGACCCGGGATGGGTGAGAATTCTGTTTCGGTTCAGTCTCACAACGTTCTCTATGTCCGGGACAAAAAGAACGTGTGATTGAGGGGTTCATCAGACAAGCTCACAGTTTTTTGTGCGTCCTTTAGGCAACGATGCGCACCTCTCGCTCCTCCTTGCCTTTTTCCCGCCACAAAATGGAGCCCTTTTAGCCCGACTTTTTTTGGGGGGGGGCCAAACGGGATGTGCCGCCGTTTCCTGCTGTGTGCAGGAAAGGCGGCGCGATAAAAACGGCCCCTGAACGGGCCATGTGGTCTTTGTTTACTTCCACTTTCTTCTCCGCGAAGAAAGAGGAAGTAATGTGGGACAGGCACGGGGGCGGAGAAGCGACGGTAGGGATCTGTGGTTTTCCCAGTCTGATGACGCTCCCAAACATCTGAACGTGGGAGAAACTGGAACGGACAAATTTGGAAAGTCAATTGCAATTCTGCAATTCATAGCAGGAGCTTAAAAGGTTTTTCTTCTCAAACATCAATAGAGCTAGAAGCTTACACTCTTCCCCGCCACAAAAAGACCACTAAGAAGCCTGGCAGTGGCTGTTTGCACAGACCATCTTCGTGTGTCTCAGCTATGCTTTCACGCACACCGTGTCCTTGCAAGCGACTGCAACCATGTCCGATCCAAGACAGTCCTATGCTCATCTGCACAACAAATGTGAGGAATCTCACAGGCTGTGTACAAGTTGTATAGTCCAAATGAAGTCCACACAGGCCAATTAGGGTACAAACATATACACTCATTGCACCTTTTTCAAAAGGCATCAGGCAACCATCAGGCAATGAATTTTGGTTGCTTTCCGGGTGGCAGACCAATTTGACCTTTGCCCTCTCCTCCCCCCAGGTCACAATCCACAGGGAGGTTCTCCCGCAGAGGCCAACCGAAATGAAGGAGGCCTTTGCAAGAGCACTGCCATTCTCTTAAGCACCTACTCTTTCATTTCGACGGGACTCACACAGAAGAAGTTGGTGGCAGATGGTGCCCCACATTAATTAGTGGGACAGGAGGGAGGCCACTAGATTTTCTATCTCAAGGGCCCAAGCGTCTTGGACCCCCTCTAGAAGGATTCGCTTTGGCGCCTGGCTGCCCAAGTCGGAGGTCGGCAACAAGAGAGAAGGTCTTCTCTGGGGTGGCTCCCCAATTGTGGAACGATCTCCCCGACGAGGCCCGCCTGGCGCCAACATTGTTATCTTTTCGGTGCCAGGTCAAGACTTTCCTCTTCTCTCAGGCATTTGGCAATATCTGAGGAGCCTGGGTTTGTTTTGCTTTCTTTTGTTTTTGTAGCTTTTTGAAGTGTTGAAGTGGTTTTTAAATGTACAGATTGTGTGTATGTTGTATGTTTTTGCTGTTTTAATTTTTGTATATTGTTTTTAATTGTTTTTAATCCTATGTAAACCGCCCAGAGAGCTTCGGCTATGGGGCGGTATACAAATGTAATAAATAAATAAATAAATATGCGCATATTCGCGGAAGCACATTTACTCCTAATACCTCTGTATAAGAGGCGACAAAGCGCATTACGGGACGACCGAAACGCGCTTTAAACTTGTTGACATGTGGAGAATCGCATGTTTACACAGCGGTAAGGCACTTTAAGTGCCGCCACAAATTAAAACTCGTGGTTTAACGCGCATTCGATAATGCGCATAGTCGGAAGTTTAAAGCGCCTCAGGCGCTCCTCTCTTGTAGAGGTAAAAAAATTAATTAGCCTTGAAAGAGCTTTAAACCTCTCTTGTAGAGGCTCTGTTGGGCCATTTTTGTCTCCTTATTCTTGGGTACCCTTTCGCGCATTCCTGATCTTGCGCTAAAGAGCAACTCTGGAGATATGAAAAACTCCATTCAAACTGGCCTTGGGATTTTGCAGAAGCCAGCCGGATTGATCCAAAGACATAAAACCCTAGCACAAGAGTTTGGAAAACAAGAGATGTGTGATAGTTACTTTGTTCCCCCCCCCCAAAGTGTTGGAGGAGGTTTAACAAGGAAGAACATGATTTGTGGTACATGCCCAGTCTCACTTTCTGTTATTCTTTTAAAAATCTGCAAAACCTGTTTGACCAGAAGCAAGACAAGGAGAAAAGGTGTTCATGTGTACATGAATGAGTTTCTAACACTTCTGGAGAGCGCTGGGTTTTCTCAGAACTTATCAGGGGGTCTTGAATGAGATCAATAATGGCAGACCCGCCTCCCTATGCAACTACAGAAAACTATGAGGTGTATTTGGAGGGTGTTAGGGGAATGGGATGGGACACTTTCAGATCAACAGAACAACAGTGAGGCCCAACATCCGGAATGGGCAGCCTGCGGCCCCTAACCTATTTTCAGAAGTCCTCTATGAGGAATCAGCTCAGACCTCTGCAAGACCAACCTGCTCTTTGCCTACCAGCCCATTGGGCAAGGGGGAAGGTGGGGAGAGAAAAAGGGGGTAGCAGAAGGAGAAGGAGAAAAGGTCTGGCCAGGCCCACTTTTGACTCTGGCCCACCCTCCGCCGGCATGTGCCTCCCCCCCCCCCGCCCCGGTATATGGCTCCCGTGGAAAGCAAGGATGTGACCATCAAGAGAAAAAAATATTCCTCACCCCTGCCCAACATGAATTGAATGTGCACCTGAAAACAGGGCGCACAAAATCCTCTGCACTTCACCGGTCCAGCCTTCCCCAACCCTCCAAATGCATGGGATTGCAACTCCCATCATTCCCAGCGTGATGGGAGTTGCAGTACGACACCTATGGAGGGCAGCCGGTCGGGAGAAAGCTGCACTGGTTGTTCTTGCCAGATGTGCAGCTGGTTCCTCAGCAGACAACTTGGTATATATATAAATGCTTCCCTGCAGAAAGGAAGTTTGAAAACGACCGGTGGACTCCTTGGGAAATGCAAGCTTCTCCCTCCCTCTCTCTACTTTCAATTTCTTTGGGTTGTTTATCTCCAGACTGCGATCTGGGCCACGAACTCGCTTCTTAGCACGGTTTTGTGTGACGAGGCCAGAAACATCTGACCTACCTCGCGACCGGCCCACTTTGCATGGCCTTCCAGCACCTCTGAGCCCCGCGCTTGTCCCTCCCTGCCCTCGCTTTGTGGCTGGCTTGATGAACCTGGCTATCTTGTCCTTGCAGCCTCCTCTCATTTACCGGCTTTGCTTCCCGGCCTGTTTAATTAGGGCCCCGATGGGGGACGAACAGAATGGAGAGAGGGATGATTTCGCTGGGTAGTGGCTTTTGTTTCCTTTCCCCGCTAGGCTTTCAGAGCTGGGAGAGGCGAGTTAAAAGGGGAGGACGGTTCATATTGTGATCCTCTCCCCGAGAGCTGCAGCTCGCTGTCAGGATTTACAACCTGCTCCAGTTCAAACAATGTTCGGGAACCCGGCGGCTCATAAAAGCAAAGGATTGAAAGGTGCCAGCTGGGGGAAGATGCCGGGAAAGACTTCCCCCCTCCGCAGTCCTGCCGGTGCGCCTTCAATCCCAGCCTGCGGCCACCTATTGATGGCAATCCTGGGCATTTCACACATGCACCCTGTCACACCTTCTCAGTGCTGGACACCAGCTCCCCGATACGGATTCACCGCTTGACTGAGGCCATAGGTGTGTGTGTGCAGGATGTGCCCAGGCACACCCTAATTTCCCAGGGCACCTCTGTTTTCCTGCCCCCCCCCCTTGAATCGGGGCATTTAAAGAGGACGGGAAAGCCTCCAGAAAGCCGCCATTAGCATCCTTGGGGGAATTATGCACTTTCCAGAGGCCCTGGAAAGCGTGCTTTCTCACCCCTACTGCTCCAATCGGGGCCTTAGGCCTTAGTCCCCAATTGGAGCAGTGGAGGGGCGAGAAAATGCTCTTTCCCCTCCTCTACTCCAATCAGGCTTTTAAGGTGCACACCCTAATGAAATGAGCTGCGCACGCCTATGACTGAGGCTGAAGTAGACGTCAGGTTAGGGGATGACCTTGGGCTGGGGAACAGAATGTCGGAGGAATCCAGTTGGGGGTAGTGGAGCTTGATGAGCTTTTGTTGGCTCGAAACCCACCCACTCCCTATTCTGTTCCACCTTCTGCCAGTTGGCCCGTTTTGGGGCACAATGAATTGGGCCAGCTGGCGGAATTCTGTTAAAAAATTGCACAACTTCACGCCACACTGGGGAAATTGCAATTTTAGCGTGGGGGGGAGGGGGACATGATGAAGTGCCTAGATTTGGGGGGGGGACCCATGGCTTGCAAATGCAAGCCAGGCCAGGCGCTTCAGGAAAACGCAACGAGCCCAGAAAGGGCCAGATTTCCCCGTGACGGCCATCCCTCCCTCTGCTCAACATGTAAAAAGCGGCAGCCCACCATTTCTCTCCCACACATTGCATCTCCAGCCAATTTTCTCCAGATGGGACATGTGTTTGCTACAGGTGGGGAAAGGGAGTGTTGTAGACAAGCAAAGTCGACGTTAGCGTCCCCTCCTCTTCCTATGTCTTTTGCCCCGGCATCATATGTCAACCTCTACTGCGTGGCTGGATCACTGATTGCAGGATCTGGTGCCCAGCATAGAATCCAGCATATGCATCAGACAGGGGGGGGGGGGGGGGGGGAAGGAGCCAATGCTTTCATTTTTACTTTTTTAAAAAAACATAAGTTTCTAGCCCTCATCGTTGCTGAGAAAAGGTTAAACAGGGAGAAGCCTAAACAATGTAAGGGCCAGTGGATGCAATCAAAGCACCACACACACACAACCCGCATTGCTGTGCTACGGGCAACCTACTTTGGCAGCTTTCCAGCTTTGTGGTAAGCATGGGGTTGAAAAACAAGTTGGGTGTTCAATGAAGCAACAACCCCATTGCTTTACCGGACGCCAAACCCAGCCCAGATTCACTGAACTCCTAAGTGCCCCCATGCCAGTTTGTGCAAAGGAGGTTTTCACGCATGACACTGACGGGCAGGACAACACCTTCTGCCTCAACCGCATCTCTTCAAAGCCTGGCTGTAGCTTCTGCTGTACAGATCGGGGTTGAGAGGGTGCAATTTGCAGCAGAGACGTGGTAGATGGAAGGAGAGCACTGAATCCTTCCCCTGCCGGCCGCTTTCCTTATGCAACTCCATTTCCCCGGTGGCCTTTTCCTCGGCACAAGTTCCAGAGCTGTGTTTTCCTTGCCTGGGGGAAAAGCACTGGGGTGAGGTGGGGTGGAGGGGTTGCAGAGGGGAAACCAGTAGGGAGGGGAAGGGTTAAGCATCATCTTCCTGCCCACTGCCCCTCCGTGGCAAATCGTGTCCTCTTGTCCACGATTTACAGAAGAAAAGCCACCAGCTTTACAAAAAATGGCTCATGGCTGCACATTTCCCATGTCTGTAATTCAAACATAAGTCCTCCTACCCCAGGAAGAAATGTACTTTTGATTTTAAAGCGGCTCCCTTTGGCTTTCCAACAGCCAGGGGAGGCAGCCAGATGAGACGGCAGAGGGAGACAGGGCGGCACAGGTGGGTGGGGACCCACCGGGGGGCACAAGCCCCGCTGGAGAAGCTTGTGCATCTCCTGAGTGTCCCAAAGGGGCTCAGGGAGAACTTCTCCACAGACAGCACCTCACCTTAATTATTGTGGGTCCGTTTGGATCACCCGCAAAATGTTTTGAGCCCTGCCGCTTTCTATGCACGGCCTGCGGGGGCACAGAGGGAGCCTCAAAAGCAGTGCCGGGTTCCATCTATATGTCGCAGGAGACACATCACAGCTGACATCCGCCACCTCCTTGAAAATGATTCCTTGAACAGTCCCCCACTTGATGTGACCTTGTTCATCATTTTCCTACCCTGCAAAGGGCAGGAGAAACTGGCTCTTATCATGAAAAAGGCGATCTAGGATAAAGAGTGGGGCAGAGAAGGAGTCTCGCCAAGGGAGCAATGTTGAAACAAGCAGGGAGTCTGAATCCCAAACAGCGCCTAATGGGGAAATGAATCGGCACCACCAGCCTGCGAGTTGCCAGTAAAATGTCAAGGGGGGAGGGGGGAAATCAAGCATGGCTACCAGGAGGAGGGCCTTCTCCGCTGTGGCACCGCGGTTGTGGAATGAACTCCCCAGAGAAGTTCGCCTGGCACCTACATTATACTCCTTTCGACGCCAGGTGAAGACCTTTTTTTAATTTTCACAGTGTTTTAACAGCTCTTCAGTTTGATTTTTAATCTTGCTGTTTAAATTTGTATTTTAAATCCCTATCAATTTCTGCACGGCTGCTCGGTTGTTGTTTTTTATCCTGGTTGTGTTTTTAGACTGTATTTTAATTTATGTTTTTATACTGTCGTTTGTTTTATATTTTGAATGGTTTTGATGGTTTTAATTTCTGCAAACCGCCCAGAGAGCTTCGGCTATTGGCTCTCCCCTGTCGTAAGCGACAGCCAACTAAGCAGGGAAGCACAGAAAAAGCATGAGCAATGATGTCACATCACATACTTTTTCCAGCAACACACCGCCTGGGGAGCTGAGGTTGGTGGCACTCATGTCTCCCGTCACCCCGTAACGTTTGGTTTCGGCCTCACTCTCGTTAAGACCCAGGAGCTTGCAAGGCTGACGGAGTTTCTAAAGTGCCTGACACGGTCCTTGCTAAAGGAATTCGCTCTGTGGAAAATACAGGGGATATCTCATCAACTCCGCCGTAGCGGCATTTCAGTGCTGACCTAAAATTAATTACGCAAAGGGTGATATAGGAGAAAGTCTGCTGTAACCCGCATGGTTCAATCCTGCACAACACTCGCTGAAATAAACGGGAGCTGGCATGGTAGCAGTATAGTAACAACGTAAGAAGAGCCATGCTGGATAAGACCAAGGATCCATTTGGGCCGTTTCTACACAGGCCTTTGGATGTCGGATCACCCCTGGGTGGTCCCTGTGAGTCCAAATGATGCACAAGGACTCCCGGGGGCAGGGGGGATGGGCAAGGGTTTCCCCCAGGATAAGGGATGTCTGGGGAAACCCGATTCTTCCAGCGGTCCCGGGAACGTCCCGAGACCACAGGTGTGGGTGCCCATCCTGCCTGGTGCCTGCTTACTCGCAAGTAAGTGTGGCACCAGAAATGGGACCAGAGCCACGTGGCTCTGTGCCCATCAGGGGAGGGGGTGGCAGCAATTTCGCCACCCCTAGGATGGCAGGGAGGGGGTTTGGGGCCCGATTTTGGTTGTTTTTCTTTTTTTTAACTTACATTTCTGGCTGGAGCGCAAGTGCATACCCTGCTCTGGGTTTTTTTTATGAAAAAAAATGGCGGGCGCGGCATTCCTATTTTCTTCTGGGACATTGTGCGCCATGTGCGCACGCTCGGGAAACTTTCGTAATCAGGATATCGCGAGAGCCTTCCCCCTCCCTCCCAGAACGCTGGGAGGTTAGGAAGGGCCTTACAGGAAGGGCAGCCTAAAAAAAAGGAACAATTCTTACTGTGAGTTCAATATTCTCTGTGTCTCCTGAAGACTGTTTCAGACCTTCGCCCTGGACAGCAGGCAGAGTCCAATTAAGATAACCCTCTCCAGGAATAGGAGCTACCTTGCCCTCTCCAAGACCAGACTGGAAGAGAAAAGGTGACCACTCTACCTGAACCCCCCCCCCCCAATGTAGGAAACCAAACCAAAACCAAAAGCCATGAGCATCCCTGCTTAACTCTAACAAGGAAATGCAGAACCAGGTGATAAAAATAGATGTCAGAAGGGTGGCTAATCCAGAAGGCCCTGTCTATGTCCTCCCACTGGTATGGAAAGGCATAAGCCTGAGAAGAGGATTGTGGCTCACTGAAAAATGAGGGGAACCCCCTCCAAGAAATGCCGAGAAGGGGAATCTGTGGCAAACTCTTCCCTTCCTCCTGGGGCCTCCAGAGAGCATTCCAGACTGCCGGCATGTAGCAAAGCAAGGCCATCCCATTCCTGTGCAAATGGAGGTAGCCAAAACTCCCACCCACCCCAACCACCTAGACAATTTCATGGAGGAGAAGGCTATCAATGGCTACTAGTCCTGATGGCTATATGCTAGCTCCAGTATGTAGGGTGACCCTATGAAAAGGAGGACAGGGCTCCTGTATCTTTAACAGTTGCATAGAAAAGAGAATCCCAGCAGGTGTCATTGGTATGAATGCAGCACCTGGTGAAATTCCCTCTTCATCACAAGTTAAAGCCGCAAGAGCTATACTAGAGTGACCAGATACAAAAGGGGGCAGCTTTAACTGTTGTGATGAAGAGGGAATTTCACCAGGTGCTGCATATATACAAACGACATCTGCTGAAATTCCCTTTTCTATGTAATTGTTAAAGATACAGGAGCCCTGTCCTCCTTTTCATATGGTCACCCTAACAGAGACAGCATGCCTATGTGCATCAGTTGCTGGGGAGCATGGGTGGGAGGATGCTATTGTACCTGTGTCCTGATTGTGGGTTCCTGGTCAACAGCTGGTTGGCCATCGAGAACTGAATGCTGGGGGTTGCCCTTCCAACTCTACGATTCTACGCTTTATCACACCTACTATTTCCCCCCCAGATTGCTTCTGCTGCTTCCCCCTCCATTTCCAATGCGAGTCTAGCATTTTGAACCACACGTGGTCGGTATAGCTGCGATACCTCAGCTTGGCCTGTTGAACTTTGCCTGTTTCGGACTTTGCCCGTCGAGGGATAAATCAAAACAGAAACTAAAACCTGCTACATCAGAGCAGCAGGACTGGGACCATGTCATGCAAGTCCAGCGCTGAAGACGTGGAGCAAAGTCGAGGCGGGTGTGCTTAAAACCGCCCGTGTGATAACGACCTAGATGGAACCTTGGTCTGATCCAGCAGAGCTCTTCTTGTGTTCTTACGTTCCTGAGACTGTTGTGTCCTGACAGATGAGGAGTGCTCTGCGCACATCCAACTTGCGTAAAGTCTTCTCCTGTGGGTGCATCAGATTTGGAAACAAAAGCTCTGGCACTCAGAAAAAGACAATCTATTGTGCTCTAGGGGTTTGGGAGATGTCTACTTCTTCGGAGCCGTGTATAGCCATTCAATTTCTAAACTCCAAAATAGGCATTAGTTCCTTTCTCTGAGGTACTTGTACATGCTCTTTCTAAAACATATAGCTCAGGATTTCCTCTTCCCTCTGTGCTTAGCTGCAATTCTCACAGTAGCTGGAGTGGGGGTGGGAGGATTTTCCCAGTACCAATACATTGTTGTGAGCTTTCTCTGTTGTAATGCAAAGTATTTTTGGTCTTGAATGGGCAATTAAGAACCATTAGCTTTACAAAAGACAGACAAAGAACATAAAATACACACAGGCACTCACACACACACAGAGAGAGATGGATCAACACAGCTGCTTGCATTTTTATTTTACTTTCCTTAGGGGCATATCTATGGGGATGGTCATGGGCGCATCAAAATTTACCACTACACCACTGTGCGAAATCGGGGGCCCACCCCCTTCCTGCCGTCCCAGGGGTGGCAAAATTACTGCCACCCCCTCCCCTGATGGGCACGGAACCACACCACACGGCTCCATGCCCATTTCTTCTGTTGTGCTTACTCACGAGTAAGCACAACAGCAGCAGGATGGGTGGCCACATCTCCCGTGGATAATAATAATAATAATAATAATAATAATAATAATAATAATAATATTTATTTATAACCCGCCTCTCCCTCCGGATCAACAACAATATAAAACACAAGGATCACAAAACAGTTAAAAAAAATTAAAAAACAAGAAAAAATACATCATTAAAAACATCTTAAAATTCATCTGGATAGGCCTGCCGGGGTAGAGCAGTCTTCATGACTCTCTTAAATTCATGAAGACGGCTAATTTGTCTAATCTCCTCCGGCAGACCATTCCACAGTCTGGGATTTATCCCTGGCAAATCCCGTGCCCCCCCCCCCCCCCGGGGAGTCCCTGTGCATCATGTGAACACACAGGGACCAACCTGGGGGCAATTCCAGGCAAAAAGCCTAGGGTAGAAACGCCCTTTGTTGGAGATGTGAGGAGGCTCATCCCTCTAGAAAGTCTCCCTGGTGCCAACCACCAAACCCAAGTTGCCTGGGAGGCCCCGAGGGATTGACAGCAACAAATATGACTGCGTGGCGATCTGACCCTGGAATGGGAGGGAGGCATTCGGTGCCATCCCTGCTATGACAACGCAAAGATGGGTTATACGAAGACAGGCTATTAGTCGACCCAGCCCAATATTATCTATTCCGGCATGTGGCGGCTCTCCTGACACTCCGGGCAGATGTCTCTCCCAACCCCTAGACATGGGCATGCTGGCTATTGAGCAAACCTGGGACCTTCTGTGTGTAAAGTGTGCACGCTCTACCAGGAAACCTGGGGGACTCGGTCAGTGGCGATGCATTGGGCTTTTTTCCTATCATGGTGGAGGGAAGAGACCCCCTCACAAGGGAAACGTCCTAACCCACTCTGTGAACCAAGTCCCCTTCTCTATTTTGGATGTGCTGGGTGAGTTAGGTGAGCTAAATGAAATCAGGCTCTTCATGTGAGCTCCATGGAGTTCAACCAGAACCCTGCTGCATCCCACCTTACGAGGATAATTCTGATTGCCCTCGGCCTGTTATCCAGGGGTAGGATGACCATATGGAGAGGACAGGGCTTCTGTATCTTTAACAGTTGTATTGAGAGGGAATTCCAGCAGGTGTCCTTTGTATGCCTGCAGCACCTGGTGAAATTCCCTCTTCATCACAACACTGAAAGCTGCAGGAGCTATACTACACTGACCAGATACAAAAAAAGGGCAGGGCTCCTGCATCTTTAACAGTTGCATAGAAAAGGGAATTTCAGCAGGTGTCATTTGTAGGCATGCAGCACCTGGTGAATTGTCCCTCTTCAGCACAGCAGTTAAAGCTGCAGGAGCCCTGCCCTCTTTTATATCTGGTCACTCTAGTATAGCTCCTGCAGCTTTCACTGTTGTGATGGAGAGGGGATTTCACCAGGAACGAATTGCAGACAAATGACACTGGCTGAAATTCTCTTTTCTCTACAACTGTTAAAGTTACATGAGCCCTGTCCTCCCTTTCATATGGTCACCCTATCCAGGGGAAGAGACTATTCTGAAGGTCTGGAATGCCCTCGCCCCCCCCCCCCCCCGGGAGTTGCAGAAGAGTTAAATGCATTGACGGGAAATGAAGTGATGCAGGTAGAAAATCTCCATGGGGCAGCACCGCATCGTGTCATGTCATACCACCAGGAGGAGATGCAGGCTGCCCTGTGTAACGGTGACTTACCCAACCTGACGTCCTCCAAATGTGGTGGACTGCAACTTGTGCCAATGGCTATGCTGGCGGGGAGCGATGGGAGTCAGAGTCCAACAGGACTGGGGGATGTCAGGTCGGAGAAGGCTGAGTTAGGCTCTCAGTCTGAAGCGTGATCATCCCCCAAAATAAATTGTCTGTGAGCCTGAAGTCGAGGGGTGGCCTCCATTGGTCTCAGTGGGTGAGATATTTCTTCACAACTCCTGATGGGCCTCATTCCCTACTCCCCACCCGCCCCATACCACCTTCTCTTCTCTTCTGTTACTCCTCTAGATTTTATAATTAGGCCAGAGTACCTCACCCAGCATGGATAGCTGAGCCCCCGCATAAACTGTTAAACTTGCGCTTGGTATAAGTGTTCACAATCAACTAATCAAATCATCTTTGCATAATGTGTGCGATTAGCATAATGTATTCCGTTCACAGTGAACTCAATGAATTTAAATGTGGCTTTCTGGGGTTGTTGTGTGCACAATATATACATTTCGATTTTAGCTTACAATAAACCATTGTCTAAGGTTATAAAAAATCCAGGGCTCCCAATACAGAATACCTGCCTCCAGGCCATCTCTTTTGACCACATAATCAAAATGCTGGAGATGGAAACAAAACATCAATGCTTTTTAAAAATTAAAAATCAGCAAGAACAGAATTCTCTAGATTTAAATGATCTCTCAGGGATGCTTCTCCAATAATCTCCGTTTAAGAGACTCCAACTTTCCCCAACCCAGTGCTCTCCAGGTGTGTTGGACTACAGCTCCCATCATCCTCAGCCAGCATGGCCAACAGGTTGGGGAAGGCTGTATCTACGCTCTCACCACGAAGCCTGTACGCCTTTGCCCAACGATTCATACAATGCAATTACGTCCCCCAGCCTTGGCTCCAAATTTGTCTAACAAGAGGATCGATCCATCAGTCATAACACATTATCCTCCGGCACGCACCGCAAATAACTGAAACAGCCAAACTTTCAGTATAGGATGTAGTTACAGTTCATTCATTTGTTGGTTTTACTTTCCTATAGACAAATCTATTTCCCTACATTACATTTATATCCTCAAAGCCAGTGGCGGGGAAAAGGTGTGGCCCGCATGAAGCTGTTGGACTACAATTCCCATCAGCCCTAGCCAGACCAGACAATGATGAGGGATGATGGGAGTTGAAGCCCAAGAGCTTCTTGAGGGCCACACCTTTTCCCGTCCCTGCTCTGAATATCTATAGGTTGTCTCTGACCCTCATCCTAGCCAAGCCCAGACAAGCTTAGCACCGGAGACAGAGGGTGTTTCCAGATGGACAAAGCCCTACGAGGAGAGACTGAAAGAGCTGGGAATGTTTAACCTGGAGAAGAGAAGATTGAGGGGAGACAATAGCACTCTTCAAGGACTTGAAAGGTTGTCACACACAGGAGGGCCAGGATCTCTTCTCGATCATCCCAGAGCGTAGAACATGGAAGAATGGGCTCAAGTTACAGGAAGCCAGATTCTAGCTGGACATCAGGAAAAATTTCCTGACTGTTAGAGCAGTATGACAATGGAAAAATGACCTAGGGAGGTCGTGGGCTCTCCACACTATACGTCTTCAAGAGGCAGCTGGACAGCCATCTGTCAGGGATGCTTTAAGGTGGATCCCTGCACTGAGCAGGGGATTGGAATCAATGGCCTTATAGGCCCCTTCCAACTCTACTATTCTATGATTCTATGGTGTTACGGGAAAAGCAATGGGAAAGGCAGGACAGCCACGAACAGAAGACAACGTCTGGACACCCCACCCCCCAATAAAAATCCGTATTTGAGCCAGGGCAATTACACAATAAAAGCCTCATCCTGAAATACATCATCCACTTTTAGACCATTCTCTGGGACCTTTATTAGTCTCGCATTAAAGGCATATGGCAGTCCTGTGTGTTCCACCAACTCTAAGCACCAGGTTATCACCACCTTTCTGTATATAAACGCGAGCTTCCACACTGCAACAATAAGTTCTTAAAAGAAAGGTAGAAGAGGATTCAGCTTAAGGATAAAACTAAACTCACTCCAAGTCTTTAGGTTTGAATTCTGCCTCCACAAGCTCAGCAGGGTACAAAGGAGATGCAGAGGCTCCCAAATTGTAGAAGGCTTGGGTGATGTCCTTCAGCGCTGGGCACCAAAGGTCTGTGCTGGCTTTATCTGTCGACAGGAGAAAAGGGGTTTGAGATCACTAGGCTGCAGGAGGTAGGAATGGAACACAGAGCTTCTCTCCAGACAGGAAAAATCCCATGCCTTCCTCCTCACAGTAGCCCCACCCTCACAACGCACTCCTTCACACGCGACCACATGAGTTGTGTTTTAATGAGACAGCACCAACTAGGGGTGGAGAGATCCCACTTTTTCCGGATATTACCATATTATCTACCATTTTTTCAAACCCGTAATTTCCAGGCAATAGCGCAGGAGACGTCCTGGCTGTTCACGACATCATGTAATGGACCCGTAAACCTCCATGAGTGGCCAATTACAAACGTGCTGTAAGTCACTCGTTTAGAGAAGTTCATTATCTCTTCGCCAACGCTAAAAGAATACTAGGCCTCTTTTGTGATCCAGGGTGTTCTGGGCCAACTGGTGTACCTAGTAGATTCCAATTTGCCATTTCAAGTGACAATCTTGACGGAAACAATGTTCCTTGCAATTTGTTCCTAGGCGTGATAGGTAACACTGCAAAGGAGTTAGCACCTCCTTAAGTGCAGGTCTACAGTACAAATACGTATCTGTTTTATTCTAGTTTAGCAGTTATGACTTCCCCCGAGCAAATTGTCATTTGTTTTGATTGTACAGAGAGTTCTGTACAATCCTGAGCTCCTCTCACTGAATTACGGTCCCCACGATTCTCTGGAGGGAAATATTCCCCAGGAAAAAAAATGGACTTGTGGTTCTAATGAAAGAGATCACGTTGGACACTGTTTCAGATCACACTCCCCCCCCCCCCCAAAAAAAAGCTGGTGTAGATCATGCATCCTCTGTGAGTGTAGATGACAGGTAGGGTTTCCAGGTAGGGCAGAAATGCAGAAATTCAGGCCCAGGGGCACCCAGCAGGCCCCACCCCCTTTCCCTCAGCCACCAAGCAGTTCCCCGGCTTTTGTGCAGCGTTTTCCCCATTCTAAAAAGTTGACGCGCCTCCCCTAAGGCTTCCTGACTGGTAATGAGAACTTTTAAGCACTGATGCTGGTACTGGGTGGGGTGAGGTGGGTGGTTGGCTCCGCCCACCACTGGAATGCAGCCCCTGAGAGCTCGTCCAAAAGGGAATTATGGCCTTTGGGTCGAAAGAGGTTCTGCCCCACTGAGCTAGAGGGTTGTTTTGTTGTTGTTGTTTGTTATGGGGCCAAAAGTGTTGAGATAATGGATCTGAACCAATCCAATACTGTCTTTGGAGAGGACTCAGTCAATGGAGGCACAGGAGGGACATAAAGCCCACGCTGTGCCCTCATTGGCTGTGTGTCCCCACCCCACCTCACAGCCAGGTGGCAGCTGTGGCCCTTCCTGAGTCCATGGGCCCTCGGTTGCTGCCCGCCCAGTCCGATTAATGACTAGGGTCACCGGATGGAAAGGAGGACAGGGCTGCTGCATCTTTAACAGTTGCATAGAAAAGGGAATTTAAGCAGATGTCATTTGTAGGCATGCAGCACCTGGTGAAATCCCCTCTTCATCACAAAAGTTAAAGCTACAGGAACCCTGCCTTCTTTTGAATCTGGTCAAGAGGGCAGGGCTCCTGCAGCTTTAACTGTTGTGATGAAGAGGGCATTTCACCAGGTGCTGCATGTGTACAAACGACACTTGCTGGAATTCCCTTTCCTATGCAACTGTTGAAGATACAGGAGCCCGGTCCTCCTTTCCAAATGGTGACCCTACTACTGACGCCGGGCCTGGGAGTGGGGTAGGGGAGCACAGTCTGTAGAAGACCCCAAATATACAAAACAGATTAAACCATATTGTCACGTGCACCAACCATCGACCAAATCTCGCCTCAATCGTTTTATTTCTCCCCTTTCCTTCATTGAGCGAATGTGGATCTCTCTTATCACACACCTCCTCTCTGCATCACAGAGGCTGTGGTGGTTCTCCAGTTTGAATAACAGATGTTATTTATACATTTATAAATAAAATGTACCAGCAGCGGTAATGAAGTTTCCATTTCGGGAGATAAATGTCAGTGTTTTCCACAGGGTAACCCTTTGTAGTCTGTAACTCTGCAGGTTAGCCTGTTTCGTTGTGTTAGCAGGTGAGTATCTAAAGGGTTTTTAAGGTGCCGAGTTCTGGGGAACAGGCCGCAAACAACCGTGAGCAACCAGCCAACGCTTTGCAGCATAGCAAGTTCAGTGCTCGCTCTGTGGCTCCGTGTTAGCTACTTCCGCCACGGAAGAAACCAGAACTCCTGGATGTCTGCCTGATGGATGAAGAGGCGCAAGCTGCGGGTTGTCACTTGCCCAAGGCCTTGCAAATGCTCCCCGCAAAGCCAGAAATGCCCAAAGGCCCTGTGTGCTCATCCCCCTGCAGTCATCTGGTTTAGTTGCCTCAGCTAAAGACCTGACACAAAACCCCGACCCAAATGCTGAAGACCTTCTAGAATCATAGAATCGTAGAGTTGGAAGGGTCCTCTAAGGCCATCCAGCCCAACCCCCTGCTCAATGCAGGAATCCACCTTAAAGAATCCCTGACAGGTGGCTGTCCAGCTGCCTCTTGAAGGCCTCTAATGTGAAAGAGCCCACGATCTCCCTAGGTCATTGTTTCTATTGCTGTACTGCTCTAACAGTCAGGACGTTTTTCCTGATGTCCAGATAGAATCTGGCTTCCTGTAACATGAGCCCATTATTCCATGTCCTGCACTCTGGGATGATTGAGAAGAGATCCTGGCCCTCCTCTGTGGGACAACCTTTCAAGTCTTTGAAGAATGCTATCATGTCTCCCCTCCGTCTTCTCTTCTCCAGGCTAAACAGGCCCAGTTCTTGCAGTCTCTCCTCATAGGGCTTTGTTTCCAGACCCCCTGATCATCCTCGTTGCCCTCCTCTGAACACGCTCCGGCTTGTCTGCATCCTTTCTGGAGTGCAGTGCCCAGAAGTGGATGCAATACTCAAGATGGGGCCTAACCAGTGCTGAATAGAGGGGGCTTGTCTTTCCAACCCTCCCCTTCCCTTCCGGTGTGTAAGGAGATAAGCTGTCAGGCTGGTCCAAGAAGACTCAAGCCTTCATCTCGCCTAAGCGGTCGGAGGAAAACATATCTTTACCATCAGCCAAACCACGGCTTTCTTTGTTAGCCAGCCACAGCAGCTGTGCAGACTTTTCTCTCTCTCTTCTTTTTCTTTAAAGCTTAACAGCTCCCCTAATTACCACTTACGCAAAGGGAGGAGGGGAAACACCAGCTTTCAGGAGCTGGGCGGCAAATTTCCTCCCTCACTTTTCCCTCCTCACCTCACAATTACCTGACGCCTGGCTGGGCCGTGTCCCGAGCAATTTAACAGCAGGGAGGGAGTGGGGTGCGGAGGCAGTAGAAGGTGCTTCGGCTGGGACGGGGTGCGGCGCGACAGCCGCTACAAGCCGCCGGGGATCTGGAAAAGATACGGAGGATGTGGGGGAGACCTGGCGGTGGCACAGGCACAAAAGCGCCCTTATGCGCCGTGCCATGAGTGGGAGGGTTGGCAGGAGCCGGGAGGTAGAGAGATAAAGGAGGGACTGAGCCACACGTGCAGGACACCGCCTTCCCAGCTGTGGTTCTGCTAGGCAGAGATGGGGAAGACGCTGGCGTCGCAAGAGACCATCTTGTAGGACAAATAGGCGGGAAGAGGGGGATGGAGAACTCCTCAGCTGTTTCAGAAGTCGCCTATCCGAAGAACGCACGAGGAACTAGATCAGGGACGGCTCGATTGTTAGCACTTGGCAGTAGGACTAAGGGCATATCTACAACACTTCGAAGCACTGCAGAGCAGTTTACCGCTGAATTTCGGCAGCAAAGCAGCAATTTTGGCCCTCGGGGACTTTGTGGATTGCAGCCAGTGGCAAGGGTCGCAGGGGTGGAAATGGACCCCAGACCTCCCGAAATTGCCTACCGGTGTTCTAGAGGCTCTGGGGAGGGGCCTGAGGAATGACAAGTCCTGTATCTCACATTAAGCACTTTTAAAAGGCTTCCCCAAAAGACAAATGTCGTGACTAGAACGGGGGCAGTGTTTCAACCACAGACATGTATTAGAAAACAGAGTAATGAGTGATACTTGGAGCGTACGGCCTTTCCTCTTCACCGTGCAGCTATTCTTCTTCTAAAGTGGCACCATTTTGGACAAGAGGCCTGTGTGCAGCAATAAACATCTCCTGCCTCGTCCAGGAGGAGCCTCCCCACAGCTGTAAGAGGCTAGACCCGGAGAAATAAAGAGCTTCGGATTGACATCTGTGGGGCAATACTTGTCCCAAATTTGCTTGCCCTCAATTATTTCCCAAGTTTGCCCGAGGCCTTCGGGTCCACATGGAAGCTAGCTTGCTATCCACATGGGTGGCTTGGACCTGAAGCTGGTGGGGCTGTCTCTAATAACTTCGCCAGCTGTGCGATGCCATTATTTTCCAAATGTTCATGGCTCTTGCTTTTCACTCTATGCAAGAGCGATAGCCCCACGGTGAAGCTTACGAAAGACAGAAAAGTCAAGTCTGGTAAACATGCCCACTCCCCCACAGCTTTGGCTCGCGTGAAAAAAAAGAAGCCGCGTTCCTGAAACCAAAGAACGGAAGCAGGAAGGGAAGAAAGAACCTTCTCCCTCTGATAAAGCCATTAAAGCAATCCCAATGCCTCTCAGCTAGTTTCGCATCTGCTGGGTGAGTCCAAGCATCCGGTGCCTGCCCACACGGTCTTCAGCAGGGCAGGTAACCTCTTTTGCAGAAGGACTGATAGTTGGTGCTCACCGTGACTCTGATAACAACTCCCTCGGGGCTGACGCAGGAAGGCTGCTGGATGCCGAGCGTCGGCTTTTCGATGTGGCCCGCACAGGGAAAATGTCTCAGGGGACTGTTTGATTTCAAGCTGTGTTACTCTTAATGCTGTCCCAAATCTGAAGCCTGAAGTAACCCTTCCACACTTGTACCTAAATGGAAAAGCCGCCTCTGTTTTGGACACGATATGGATACAGCAGAAATGCCAGTTTCCATTTTGGGGGGGGGGGGGGGAAGTATGAGGTTTCCACAAGTTTTTGTTTGCACAAAAATACCCAATTTGTTCGATTCTAAGATGCACCTTTTCCCCCATATAAATGTCTCTAAAAACGGGATGCGTCTTAGAATTGATGGTGATTTCCCCACATTTAGAATCAAAGCTTTTTTTTCTGTTGGTGGTACTGAAATTAAGGTGCATCTTACAATCGATGGTGTCTTAGAATCAAAGAAATACGGCAGTATTTGCCTCCTACCACTGACCCCATGTAGCCCTGGTGGGTGTAAATTCCCCATGGCTTTGCCATAGGAGGATATCCATATTTAAAAACACACTGGAGTAGGGACACACCAGAGGGGAAAAAAAACGCACAGCCTCCAAAGGGAGGGAAGTCACAGGAAAAACAACGCATGTGACTTCACGGAACAGCTTTGGATGTGGCATTGATGCAGAGGGAACAGGAAGTACTAGTGCCTCATGCTTCCTGTTCCTCCGCACCTCTGTCTCATTCAGAATTTTAACGTTCCGGTCTTCTCCACCCCGGAGATGGCCAAGTTCCTGATTCACAAAGGGTGTGTGCCTATAGTGTTTTTATAGTGTTTTTATGCTGTATGGTTTCATTGATTGCTTTGTCTTTTGTTTTTAACATTTTTATGTTACCTATGGCATTTTATTGTCTTTATCTTGCTTAAATTGTTTTAACACCGTATGCTGCCTAGGGTATTTCGTAGATAGGTGGGTATAAATTGAAATAATAATAATAATAATGCACATGTCCCGCTCAGAGATGGGAAGGTACTGGTTCCCCTCTATTCGGCACTGGTTAGGCTGCATCTTGAGTACTGAGTCAGTTCTGGGTACCACACTTCAAGAAGGATGCAGACAAGCTGGAGCATGTTCAGAGGAGGGCGACAAGGATGATCAGGGGTCTGGAAACAAATCCCTATGAGGAGAGACTGAAAGAACTGGGCATGTTTAGCCTGGAGAAGAGAAGACTGAGGGGAGATATGATAGCTCTCTTCAAATACTTAAACGGTTGTCACACAGAGGAGAGCCAGGATCTCTTCTCGATCAACCCAGAGCGCAGGATGCGGAATAATGGGCTCAAGTTACAGGAAGCCAGATTCCAGCTGGACATCAGGAAAAACTTCCTGACTGTTAGAGCAGTACAACAATGGAACCGATGACCTAGGGAGGTGGCGGGCTCTCCCACACTAGAGGCCTTCAAGAGGCAGCTGGACAACCATCTGTCAGGGATGCTTTAAGGTGGATTCCTGCACTGAGCAGGGGGTTGGACTCGAAGGCCTTATAGGCCCCTTCCAACTGCACTATTCTATGATTCTATGAAATTTCTGTTATGAATGAGATGTGGAGTAACAGGAAGTGCGAAGCCCTTGAACTTCCTGTTCTCGGGGATCTAACAAAAACCTGCACTTTGAAGTAGCGTGCATTAGCCCTCGCTGACTTTCTCACTCTTGTGACAAATAATCGGTATAAAAGGATCAGGCCCCACTGTAGTGCCAGCAGTCACAGAGCCTTTCTTCTCACCCCACCCTGCGGGACCGCACGGTTCGCTCCCACACCACCTGGAGATCATCTGACCTGCACGTGCTGAGGAAGGAAATGGCTGCTGCTTTCTGTTGTCCCAGTCCTCTGGTCCCAGCCCTTCCCTTCCCCTGACTTTGTCCAACCCTCTTCCAAACCCATTTATGCCCCTTGCTCCTCTGCCTCTCTACTGCTGATTCACGCCAGATGTTCCCTTTCCTCTGCTGAGCAGCATCCGGCCTCTCCGTTGCCGCCTCCTCCTGCTGCCCTGATCCGACACGCCTACTCTCCTGGCTCCTGCATGTCAGAAAGTGTGCATTCCGCAGATGCGAAAACGGGCATCCCCTGCTCTCACACTGTGCCGGCATTACACCTTATGCGCTGCAGGCTTGCATTCCAGCTCTGCCGGTGACCTGCCGGGGAGGCCTGAAGCAACCCTCTTCTTCCAGTGGCTCAGGCATGTGTTGGCGGAGAGCTGGGAAATGGAGCGGTCCACACAAAGCAAAGGGGAGTGGGGGTGAAAGAGCCAGAGGAACGAGTCTGGGAAGGGAAGCTGAGAGAGAACAGGAAGGGGGGGGGGGTGCACTGCCAACAGCTGAGGAGGTAAGGAAGGCGAACATTCACCTGTTGCAGGGATCAGCAGATGGAGACCTGAGGGCCAAATCTGTCTGTTTCCCTGGTTCAGGAAAGGCTTTGAAGGGAGCTGTTGCTTCAGCATCGACTCTGTTCTGACTGAGAGGTTCTGCGGGACCTGAAGGTTCTGCCCCAACTTGATTCTCAGCCAGGCCCCGATCTGGGCAGATCAGCCGTCCCCAACCTGGTGTCCTCCAGATATGTTGGATGGCAACTCCCATAATTCCCAGTCAGCATGGGGCAAATGTTGACATGAGTGTCCTTCTCCTCCCAAGTAGTCCCACTTGTGGCTAGCAGGCACTTCACCAGCAGCCCTATGAGCTTCATCACACCAGCGATTTACTGCACTCTTGCCATGTTTGGTGAGCAGATTTGCAGCACGGTACTCACATGACGCCATGCCTGTCCTGCTGACACTCCGCCTCTTCCCCAGCCTTTCCTAGAACGCTAAAAGTCTGGATTATTTTCCCTAAGCGCATTTAAAGCACCCTAAGCGTCTGTGTAGTTTTAAAGGAACTGGGGCTTGAATGGATTGCATCAGGTCCTGGCAGGGAAAAGTGATCTCTCCCAGCAGCCAGGTCCAAGCCTCACTATAAAACCCAAACTTTGCATCCCAGGCTTGAAAGTGTTTTTTTTTTTAAATCATACAATGTCTGAATCTCGGCAGAGAAGGATTGTACTCCCTCGATGCCCCCAAAGAGCCAGACTAAAGGGTCCTTCCATTTTTGCCCGAGAGAAAGTGGTCTGGTTGAAGTACTCATCTGCCAGGACCTGACTGGAGGGAGACAGAGAAGGGGAGGGGTGGCGCGGAAGAGCGAAGGAGCGAAAGACAAGCTCTTCAGGTGAAAGGGATCATAAGCTTGACAGCGCTTCTGCCTCAGAGGTAAAAAAAATGCAGAGGCAAACCGGGGTGTGTGTGGATTAGGTGTGATGGAGGTCTAAAGCTGCTGCCTACTTCACCATCTCTGATCCTCCAGTGGCCCTGGAGATGGAGGTGGGGTGGGCGGACCTGAGAACTGCGCAGGAAACCCAGTCAACCGGTGTGGAGACCATTGAGTCTTGGAGCCGGCTGCTGGGAGAGATCGCTTTTCCCTGCCAGGACCTGATGCAATCCATTCAAGCTCCCTGTTCCTTTAAAACTACACAGAGACTTAGTGCGTGTTAAATGCACTTACAGAAAGTAATCCAGACTTTTAGCATACTGGGAAAGGCTGGGGGAGAGGCGGGGTGTCAGCAGGACAGGCACGGCATCATGTGAGTACCATGCTGCAAATCCGCACGGCAAGAGTGCATGAAATCGCTGGTGTGATTGGAGCTCTGAATGAGGAAAAAGGCTGCGTCCTGGTCAATATCAGGCTGCCTCTACAAGAGAGGTTTAATGCTCTTTGAAGTCTCATTAAAAAATTTACCTCTACACCAGCGGAGTGCAAATGGGGCGTAGAGGCGCGTTATCTCCCCGATTGTGCGCATTATCGAATGCGCGTTAAATAGCGAGTTTTATTTTGTTCCGTCCATTAAAGCGCATTTTGACGGGAAGCTGCTGCCGCTGCCGCTCCTCGCGAGTCACGGCGGGCTCGAGCTGCCGAACTGAAGTGGAGACACGTGGGGAAGGCGGGCGACTACCCTCCGCCCGCCGGCTGTCCCTTCCGCTCGCCGGAGCAGCATGAGGAGGGGGCTGCCTGGCCGCGGCTAGCGTCGGCGAAGGAGGGAAGGGGGACGCCGCAGCCGAAGGAGACGCGGAGAAGGAGGAGGCAGTTTGCGCGTCCTGCCGCTGCGCTCTGCCAGCGCCGCCGCCGCCGCCTTTTCCTCTCCTCGTTGCTGCCGCGGCTGCTTCGTCTCTGGGCGCCCGCCCGCCCGCCTGCGACTCCTTCCCCGCAAGAGGGGCGCCTCCTGCTCTTGCCGCCGCACGCGTTGCATGGGGCGCGAGCACTCGGCGCTTCCCAGATATGGTCAAGGCGGCGTCGGGGGCGGAGGTGGCGGTGCCGGCAGCGGGCTCTCTGTGATCCCCGGCACCCGCGGCGGGGGGCCCGGCGGGAGGAGGAGGAGGAAGAAGAGGGGGGTAAAGGAAGGCGAGGAGGAGCGCTCGCCTGCTGCCCACAGCCTACCAGCCAGCCAGCTGGGGAGCGGCGGGGAGGGAAGGAGAGGGGAGGGAAGCGCCTTTTGTCGCCGCCTCTCGTGCAGAGGTATTAGACGTAAATGCGCTTCAGCAATAGTGCGCATAATCGCCTAACCGGGCGCAAAAGCGAATCCTTGTAGAGGGGACCTCTGTCGGCACGTGCCTGGAGGTTGCAAACAAATACCAATCTCTGGAGCTGTTTTGCACCCATTTTTAAACCACTTGCAGCAGGTTTTATTTTTATATGGTGAAAGTTGAACGCTCCTGCCAATTCATAAGATGACTAGATAGATAGATTTTTTTTAAAAAAGGAGGCCGTTTCCCTGAAGTCTGCAGTGCTTGACTCGCTGGGAGTGCTTGTGAAATGCAAGTCACAAAGACCGGCAAAAAGCCCACGGTGAAACTCTTTCTCTTTTGTTCACCCAAAGTGACTCAGAGGTGAGGCACCAGCGTCAGCAGCATCCCACAGCAGCTGAGCAGAACAATGGAGCTCTCCGCCTTGTCGTTTACCTGCCAGGCCACTCTTGAAGCAGCTGCGCGGAAGCCCGGCTTGCACTCCCTGCCCCGCACAGCCCCACCCCCAACCCAAGCCCTGTCCTCCCCACGGACAAGCAGCTGCTGTCAGAGGCTCCCTAAGCAGAGACGTTCTTTTATCCAGAAGGCTTTATAGCGGGCAGGTCCATCTTTGGCTGCAGGCGCAGCCGGAGCCAGGCAGAGATGGACACTAGATCCCTTCCTGGGGGGCCCTCGAAGGGGAAAGGGGTAGTTAGACCCCCAGGAGGGAGGCAGCACCACATTCAGGTGCATGGCAGGTAGCAAGCATCAAAGGAAGTGGGAACAGGGCCAGAGGAAGACGCAGTAGCACTGAGCCAGGGCATCGGCCCGACCCATCCGTCAAGGCTTCTGCTGCACCTCCTTTCCAAAGAAGCTTGTGGACAGGAAGTTGGAATTATACCGAGGGAAAGAGAAGCATTATAGAGCATAGCAGCCAGATTGGTCACCAGTACACCAAGAGGTGACCGCATTACACCAGTTTTAAAACCACTCCACTGGCTGCCAATTAATTTCCGGGCGAAGTACAAAGTGTTGGTCATTACCTTTAAAGCCCTACATGGTTTGGGTCCAGGTTACCTGCAGGATCGCCTTCTCCCATACAATCCGCCCCGCACGTTCAGGTCCTCTGGGAAGAATTTACTACAGTCAGCCAAGACTAGGCTGACAACCGTTACCCAGAGGACCTTCTCTTCTGCCGCTCCCAGACTGTGGAACGACCTGCCGGGAGAGATCCGCCAACTTACAAGTCTTCCGGAATTTAAGAGAGCTGTAAAGACTGATCTCTTCCGGCAGGCCTACCCAGTCGAATTTTAAGACTTTGTTGATATTTTAATAATGTATTAATTTTATATGCTTTTAATCAGTTTTATGTATTTTATGTTGTTTTTATTGATGTTGTTCCCTGCCTCGATCCGGAGGGAGAGGCAGGTAAGATCGATCGATCGATTGATCGATCGATATAATTGGGCCCATGAGCTTACAGGAACCACACCTTGCACAATGGGGCTTTCGGGGTTCTAAAAAGAGCCCCCCAAATGAGCAGAAACATTCACTTCCACAACAGGACAGGGCAGCGGAGTTTGCAGAAGGCAGCTCCGGCAACTTGTCCCGATCTAGAAATGAGCATTTCCACTCATTTCCAGGGGTCTTTTTAGAATCTCAAAAGACCCGTCCCGCAAGCGTCAGCACCCATAAGCACCATTGAACCAGCAGATGTTCTTACTGCCCGGGGGTACCTGAGGTCAGATAGCTTCTGCTGGCGAAATAACATGTCTACCCTACAGATCTAAACCAGATTAAAAAGTGTATGTTCAATTTACACGACGTCTTAACTGAGGTCCTGTTTTTAATCTCGAACACCATTTTTTTGGCGGAAAGCTGGGATATAAATTTAATTAATAAAGAAATATTTATTTAATAAATAACATTTACGGCAGCTTCGTCACTAAAAACGTACCGTTCCTACAAACAGCAGTCGGTTTTATAACGCTTTCGCCTCCCCTGGCTCACTTTCGCTGAGTTGCAGGTTGGCAAAGTTGCTGAGAATTCTGTTACAGACCCCTACTGGCTCCCTTCCTCTCCCCAATGAACTATGGTTCTTAGGATTTCCAGGCAGACCAGAAGAGAATTATTGCTGAATGTCTATTGCAGCATTCCCCAACCTGGCACCCTCCGGATGTGCTGGACTGCAGCTTCCATAATTCTAGGGTGACCATATGGAAAGGAGGACAGGGCTCCTGTATCTTTAACAGCTGAATAGAAAAGGGAATTTCAATATGTGTCATTTGTATGCATGCAGCACCGGGCGAAATTCCCTCTTCATCACAACAGTTAAAGCTGCAGGAACTATACTAGAGTGACAAGAGACAAAAGAGGGCAGGGCTCCTGCAGCTTTAACTGTTGTGATGAAGAGGGGATTTCACCAGGTGCTGCATGCATACAAATGACACCTGCTGAAATTCCCCTTTCAATACAGTTGTTAAAGATACAGGAGCCCTGTCCTCCTTTTCATATGGTTAGCCTACATAATTCACAGCATACATGGCTACCTTTGCACCTAGTTTGGGAACTTCAATTAGTTCAAAATATGGCAGCCAGGTTGGTCACTGGTATACCTGGGATGACCATATAACACCAACTTTAAAATCACTTCACTGGCTGCCAATTAGTTTCCAGGTGAAGTACAAAGTGTTGGTTATTACCTTTAAAGGCCTACATGGTTTGGGTCCAGGTTACCTGCGGGATCGCCTTCTCCCATACAATCCGCCCCGCACGCTCAGGTCCTCTGGGAAGAATTTGTTGCAGTCAGCCAAAACTAGGCTGACAACTGTTACCCAGAGGACTTTTTCTTCTGTCACCCCCAGACTCTGGAATGGCCTGCCGGAGGAGATTCGTCAATTCAATACTCTGAGTTTAAGGCAGCTATAAAAACTAGCCTCTTCCGACAGGCCTACCCAGATGAACTTTAAACCAAGAATTTAAAAATGTGTTGATTGTTTTATATGCTCTTTTAATTAATGTATGTATTTGATCCATAGTGTTATTGTACTAATGTTGTTCCCTGCCTCGACCTAAAGGGAGAGGCGGGTAACAAATAACATTTTTATTATTATTTCTTCTCTTTCTCTCTCGTGGCGGTTTTTCTAGACGGACATGACGGGCTTTAACAAGTCATGCTGTCTTTTATTGATTCAGGAATTTCCTGACGATTGAGCATGTTTTAAGTATGACTGCTTTCTGGATGTTGCTGTGGATGTATTCTGGTAGGCCCAGTTTCTGGAGGTTTTCTGTATAATTTTTTGATGTGATGCCGGTGACGGATGTAACTAACGGAGTAATTGTGACCTTTTCCTGTTGCCATTGTTCTTTGACTTCCATGGCCAGTGGTGTATATTTGTCTCTCTTATCATTATTATTGGAATTGCAGTCCACAACATCTGGATGGTCCCAGGTTGGGGGAAGGCTGCTGTACCCTATGGACAGCCTCAAAGGGACTTCTAAATTACATAGAACGTGATTCCACCCGCATAGTGCTTGCTGTGGGACTGACGCAACCGGCAACATCAACCCCACTCCCTCATATCAATGCCATTCTAACAACTTCAATTTCTAAAAATGAATTTCATCTGCTGTGGCTCCATCCTCCCCCTACCAGGCTATGCACCCTCCCCTCACCACACACAGCGATCTGCTGTTATTTTTAAAATTGCAAAGAGCAAATGGCTACCCCCTCCCTCTCGCACACTTCTCTGACAAGGTTTTGAGGACCTTTGCTTTTACGTTCCTTATTCCCGTGCTGGTTTTACACTCCCCCACAGTGCAAAGACGGTGCTTCCGCACTCATTCATCTCTGTCTAAAAAATAAAAAAGGGGGGGAGGGGGAGAGCTGAGGAAGGGCAGATTATTCCCCACGTGAAGTAATCCCCTCTTCACCATTCATCACAGTATGACTAAGGGTGCCTCTACAAGAGCGATTTGAAGTTCTTTCAAGGCGCATTAAAAATCTGACCTCCACATGGAGCGCAAATCGGGGTTTGAGGCGCTTTTTCTGTCCGATTATGCGCATTATCGAATGCACGTTAAATAGCGAGTTTTAATTTACTGCGGGAGTTAAGCGCCTTATGACCATATAAACAAGCGATTCTCCGCATTAAACATGTTTAAAGCGCGTTTCATACAAGCGGTAATGCGCTTCACTGCCTCCCGTGTATGGGGATTAGGTGTAAAAGCGATTGCGAGAAGATGCGCATAATCGGACAACCGGGCATCAAACCGAATTCTTGTAGAGGGGACCTCAGTCACAGAGCCTATCTACACTACTGCTTTAAAACAGTTTATAACAGTTTTAAACCAGTTAATAGCTAGAACGGGGGTTGTGGTAATTCAAGGATGGTTTCCCACTCCTGAAACAGAACAAACTGTTCGTGGAGAACCTTCCCGAACGTCCAGCAAGAGCTGGGGAGATGGGGCTGTTGTATTTAATTGTTCAAGACGCAGGCGATGTACAACAATGATTCAAATCTGTATTAATGGATTCAGTGGCCTGTGCGTCCGACTGAGGAACGTGAGATCCAATGTTTTCGATCTGCCGGGAGAGATCCGCCAACTTACCGGTCTTTCAAGGATTTCAGAGAGCTATAAAGACTGATCTCTTCCGGCAGGCCTACCCAGTCGAATTTTAAGACTTTGTTGATTTTAATGATGTATTAACCTTATATGCTTTTAATCAGTTTATGTATTGCATGTTGTATTTTATATAGTTGGTATTGATGTTGTTCCCCGCCTCGATCCGGAGGGAGAGGCGGGTAAGAAATAATATTATTATTATTATGGATGATCCTATGTGCCCTATGCGCAATGGGTTGTTCAGCTCTGCTTGGCCAAAACTGCACACCCGCTGGTGTGGATAAGTGTCCTGAGTATGCAATGCCGGGGGCGCAGGAAGGTGGAAATATCCACAAAGAGCAAGGGGCGGGATTCCTGCACCCCTAATCCATGGAAAGTAAAACTTGGTTGGTGCTGTGCAGGAAGACCATTACTAAGAACGCGTGGGTGGTTAAAAGCATCCTGTGTCCAGAGTGCTTTCAGATGTGTCTTTTGCCCTGCCTCATTCAAAGATGTTTACAGTGGGTCCAGAGGACAACACCTTCAACCCATAACCCTCTTGTGGGAGTTTTCCCACCGCTTCATCTGACGTCTCTCTTACCGCAGAAAATCCGTGAAGGAAAGAAAAGCTGGAATAGTGGCACGGGGGCCTTTGGACCGGTAGCCCTCCGTCTGGAAGCATCCCAGGTATGAAATGGCATCTTTCCTCTCCCACTTCTGAGTCTCTTATTCCCCTCCTCAGCATTGACAGATGCCCAAAAGCAAAATCCCAGGTATTTAGAGCCCCGTCGGCTCCTGCTGTTCCTTTCCCCACCTGGAGTCGTAATCTTTGTTTGCGGCACCGCAGTTAATTGCCATGGAGGAGAAGATGGTGATGTAGCAAACAGAAGATTAAGATTCCCTCATCTCTGGTGCCAGGTTAGATGTCTATTTCTGTTTGAAGTCCTCGTTCCCCTCCAAAGCTTGGAGGGAGAGGGGGAAAAGGGAAAGGGTTTTTTTTGCAGCTGTGCAGATGAGAGGCTCGCTAAAGTAAGCCAATTCCTTAGAAACTGTTGAGAGGGAAAAACAGAACATCTGAAGCGGTATCAGAATCTTTTCCTGTCTGCGGCTGCCCACACAGGCACCAAGGGGCGACCCACAATCCCCTGCAATTTCAGCCTTCTGGCACACATGCTCTCTTGCTCAAAATGCTATTCCTCCCGGCCTACCTTTAAACATACGAGTTGCTAATGAATTTAATCAAAAGCGAATCTTTGAGCTGGATTTCAGAGGCTCTTGCTCTAGCAAAACAACGGAGCGATTCAAGGGTAACTGAGAGCTTCATGAAGATGAGAAAAGCTTCTTATTAGGTGGGAGGGTCTCCGTACATTTCTAGGCTGCGTCTCATATTTATTTACTTGCTTGTTTATTTAAAGTATTTCTTGGCACCTTTGCAGGCCTGCGAACCAGCAGAGAGCCGACTGAACGCACACTCTGTGGGGAACCCGGGTTTGCTGCTACGTGATGTGTGAAATGGCTGTTGGAAAAATGACAACCTTGTCTGCGAGTTACAGGAAGGGGGTGGTGTTGCAGTTAGTAATGCATGGGAATTTGGGGCACCGCTAGCTTTAGGATCTCTATAGCCTACAGAATGGCTTCCTGTTCCTCCCCACCTCTCTCTGACCTTCCTCCATTGCTGGGAATACACGGTTTGCTCTTTGGCTCCTGCCTGTCTAAAGGAACAGGAAAATGGACTAAACTAGGCTGACCATATGAAAAGGAGGACAGGGCTCATGTAACTTTAACTGTTGTAGAGAAAAGGAAATTTCAGCCGGGGTCATTTGTATGCAATTCGTACCTGATGAAATTCCCTCTTCATTACAAACGTTAAAGTTGAAGGGGCCCTGCCTTCTTTTGTATATGGTCACTCTAGTATAGTGCATGCAACTTTAATTGCTTTGATGAAGAGGTGATTTCACCAGGTACTAATTGCATACAAATGACGCCGGCTGAAATTCCCTTTTCTCTTTAACTGTTAAAGTTACATGAGCCCTGTCCTCCTTTTCATAGGGTCAGCCTAGACTAAACACACCCTCTTGAAACCCTAGATTGTACCGGCAAAAAGACTTGTGAGTAAAGCTGTTTTGTTTCCTTCACTAAAGAAAGTTTTGGACTCTTTTTAGCCTTTGTGTGTATGTGGGATTGGTAAAGGCTCATTCTGCTCTGCCCTTTTTCTCTGCTAGCTGACTTTCTAACAGGAGGCAGCAATACCATATCATCCCGTCAATGGGCCCCAGATCTGGCACAGGCTGGAATGGAGTAAATGAAAAGGCTCCAGCTGCCTGCAGTGTTTGGCGCCTGTATGCCCATTGAAAGATCCAGTCTCTACCCTTTTCTATACAAATGCTGTCTCTCCTTCTGCACTGCCCCTTCACACAACCCCAGACTAACCAGCTGACATGATCCGATGAGTTGTGATTTCCCAGAGGGCTTGGAAGGCATCTGCTGAGACGTCTGGGTTCAAAGACATCAGCTGTAAAAACAAACAAACAAACCGTGGAGTGCAGTAAGTTGCAGGAAGGGTGGCTGAGGAACACACCCTCTTCAATCTCCCAGGGTTACACGGTGGTTAAAGGCGTGAACTGTGGGCCAGGAAGTCCCTTTTTCAAATCTCACCTCGGCAAGAAATTCACCAGGGGGTATTAGGCAAAGCCACTGTCTGTCAACCTGAGCCCCACATCTGCAAAAAGGTAGCAATAATTTCAACCTACGGATGTCCATCACTGGGAAACCCAGTTCCTGTTTGACTTGACAGAGGTCTGCAGCATGTACGGCTCAATTTGCATTTGCAAGCCGAGCTGCGGGCTTTTCCCCGAACTTTGGGAATGGTTATTTGCAGGTTCCACAATTTGCTCAAATTTCTGAGCGATTTGCACAGATCACCCAGAAATGTGCACAAATCACCCAGAAATGTGCACAAGTCACCCAGAAAGTTGCGCGGATTGCTCAGAAATTTGCGCGGATTGCTTGGAAATTTGCAGAAACTGCAAAGAAAATGCGCAAAATGCCCAGAAAATCCACGAAATGGCCTGACTCACTGCAAACCATGTCATACGCTGCTGTGGAAACTAGGACTAGGTCCAGGGGGGGCAAACACTAGAAAATTCATCGAACTCCACCACCCCTTCTCCCTCCCCAGAAACAGTTTTCTCTGGCCTATCTTAGAAAGCTGCTGTAGGGACTTCTGGTGAAAAAAAACCCATTAAGTGAAGCTCTTTTGAACACTCAGATGAGCTGTGTAAGTGCTGACTAGTATTATCACTTGATAGCTGTCACCACAAATGATGACTTGCAAATGTGGAGGAGCCACGTCAGACCGAACGTCAGAGGCAGGCAGTTTTCTTACGCCCAGATATCACCCTGCAGGCAAGACCTCCCAATGGAGCCAGTGAGTCAGCGAGCAATGAGATGTATCAAGAGCTGATCTACACACTGGCTCAATTCGGACGACACAATAAACAACTGGTGTGAGGGAAACAATCGTCAGTTGTTTTGACTATTGTGTTGTCCGAGTGCTGCCATAGTCAACTCAGCGCTGATCCTAATCCACACCACAGTTGATTATTTATTACCATGTTGTGCAGGGAGTACCCCCTTGATAAACAACGGTAAAGTTGATTATTACCCCACCATTGACTATCGTGTCATCCGAACTGAGCCACTATGTAGAATGAGGTGGTACAAATCTGGAACCTACAGAATATTTTAGCACCGCCCTGTCTCCTGATGTGCTAGCTTACTACATGCAGAGAGCTTTTGACATGGGGAAACATTCAAAAACACGGGCCTTCCCAATTCCTGCCAGAATTCTCCCTTCTCAGGGTGCAAATAAGATGCATCAGCAGGACCCAGCTGGGCTCCATCTCAAACAGAGCTGGGGAAGGGGATTTAAAATGTGGCGCAGGCAGGCAGGCAGGCAGGCAGGCAGGCCGGGCATTTATGTTTTTCTACACAGAGCTGTCATGTATTTATTTATTCACCTATTTGTGATACTTCTATCCAGTTTCATGTAATACAATCCCTAAGTGGTTGTTTTTCTCCTGGAAGGGCTCACTTCCAGGCACAAAGCACTACTAGTCAAAAAATGGCTCTTGGAAAAGCAGCGTGGGCAGGGGGGAGGACTGGAGACCCCCCCCACCTCCACCTGCCCACGCTGCAGTAAATGCCCGCAGCAGCAGCAGCAGCCCCCAAACTGCCCGTTCGGCCTTTGTTCCCCCATCACGACTTGGATTGCTGTGTTCTCGCAAACCCCTTCCCTTCCTTGGGGTTTGCAGTGCGGGAGGACTTCCCGGCGGCCCGAGATGGGTCAGGACCTGCCACCCTCGACGGGTACCCAGGCTCGACTGCCCAGCCTTCCACCAGGCAGAGCCGCCCCTCCCCGGACCTCCGCCTAAAGAGAACGGAGCGTGCGGAGGCGGGCCATCCCCGCTCGAGGTGAAAAAACGGCACCCTATTCTTCTCACGGCCCCTGAACAGAACCGCTTTGTCGACGCTTCTTTTCTCCGCCTCGTGGCTCCGCTCAGAGCCTTCCTCCCACCTGCCGGTGCCGAAGCATCGCTTTAAGCTTGGGCTGCCTGACCTCGGGGCTCCTTTCCGTGTCCCTCTCTCTCTCATCCTTGCGCTTGGTTTCACACTGCTGGGATGAAACACATCTGGCTGGGCTCATTATTAGGCAGCACTTAACTGCGCGAGGAGCAGGCCTGCTGCTCAGCTGCCAGCGCGGCTCTAAACCTGTAATTTAGTACCTGGCCGCCTCTTTCTGTGTGGCTTAAAAGCAATTAGGCGGCTCCATTTGTACGCTCAGCAGAGGGGGAGCCGGAGCCAGGCCGTAGCATTTGGGGGGGGGGGGCCAGATGCCCTCGGGCCCAACGACGTGGAGGGTGGCTTGGAGCCAGGGCAGCGGCCTAGGTCCCGCAAATCCCCCTCCTTCATACGGAGGCGGCTCCGCAGGCCAGCTGGCCCACGGAAGACTCCCCCATGCCACCGTGTGGAAGAGGACAAGGGAGAAACGGATGGAGGGGAGGGAAAGCAAAGCAGGGAAGCACAAAAGAGGAAGGGAAAGTCAGCGATGACGAAGAAAGCAGGAAAGGAGCCGGAAAGGAGGCACAGGGCGCTACGCCTCGGAATACTCCCAAATCCACATTTGACTAAGGTTACGGCTAAACAAAATTCTACAAGCTGACGCAAGCTTTCGAGTTCTCCAGAACTCTTTGTCTGGGTAGGCGGTACAAAAAGCAAGAGATGGGGGTAGATACACAGCATCCAGGAATCTAGAACTCAAAAGCTCATGCAGTTTTGTGGTACTTGGGTTGGCCTGAATCTGCCCAACCGTGGAATTTAGGTTTCCCCCCTCCCCTCCATATATATAGGTAGCCGGGCTGGTGTATGGAGGGGAGTGAGAAACCTAAATATATCAAAATAATGTCCCATCCTCCCAGTGCTCACCGAGCAGTGAGACGTTTCAGGGGTGCAGCCCTTACCCAGATCCGGTCTCCTTTGGAAAATAACAGCAGCCCTATTGGGATTTTATAATGTTTGGGTTCTCAGGCAAAGCAATAGCTTCAGCATAGATAAAGGTGTGGCTTTAACACTCCAACAGATGTCTCAAAATCCGCTGCTTCCACCTGGGATCTCCAGGGAGGCAGCCAGCCAACACCCCCAGGAGGCCGTCCATTTCCCAGAGTTGTCTGAATAGGGTGCGTTTCCCACAGGGAGGCTTGTTAACCATGCAGGGTGGCTTATTTTCCCCTGAACAAGCCACCTTGAGAACCCATGGGTTGCTCAGGTGGCTACAAGTGACACTGCATGGTTAACAAGACACCCTACAGAAAAAATCCTGGCCTCAGACAACACGCTAACCCACGGTTCAACAACCCACACTCAACCACTGAGCATGGGTTAGCGCGTGCTGTGTGAACCCAACCCATGACTTCAGCAGCTGTCATTTTCTCCCGCCCACCCTTGCTTTTTGTAACATCTTGCCTGAAGAGATCTGGAGATCTCAAAAGCTCTCACGTTTTTGGTGACCTTTTGGCTGGTCTAGTAAAGATGTTATAGGAGTTTTGGAATTTCGCTTATGGCCAACATAGTACTTCGGTTTTTGCAAGCTCTAACACTTACATAATAAAGCTTCACCGTCCGGGGTAATACACCTTTTTGCTATTCCCCCCACCCCCCGCCCCGCAATGGTGAGAGCTAGATCCTTGTGGTTTAATAACAAAACAAACCCAAATGCTGAGATCGTCATTTTTATTATTATTTATTTTCTCAAGAGTCTGTTTGAGGGAGTTGGGACAGGGGCGTGTGAAGGTGGTTAAGTTGGAGCAGAAGGAGAGCAACGAGTCAGAATTCCAGGCCCCAACCCTTCCTCTGAGCAAAGGACCCTGCGGAGATCTATTAACAATTTCCTCTCCAGCAAGGTCTGCTTATTGTTCCTGCAAGAACCCAGGAGATATGAGCTTCCGTCACAGAAAGCACGATTTCCAGGCAGGTCCTCCTGCAGTGAGATGGTGGCTTATTTGCCCTGAGAGGCTGTGGGACTAGAGCAAGGCATTTCAATGCCTGATGCCGGACATCCAAATGGCACGCCGTGCGCTTTCCGCTAATTAATTCTAATACAACCCAGCGAGATGTTCTCCTGGAGGAGCCTCGTTCAAATGAACGGGGGCTACTCAAGAGGTGCTTTTGTACAACGCCTGTTCCTTTCAATGGGGCTCGTGCAAGTTCCAGTCCTGCCTTCCGGAACAACAAAGAACAACATCAGAACAGAGGAGGAGCCCTGCTGGATCAGTCCAAGGGTCCATCTAGTCCGGCATTCTGTTTACACAGTGGCCAACCAGCTTTACATGGCGTGGTCAGCCTCCAGAGTGCCTCTTGCACTTTTGGAGCTTTCGCCCGCTTTTAAAAAGATCGGAGGTAAGTTGAAATAACGCGCCATATAGGCAGTGTGTAGTGCGGGCGTTGCACTGTAGTACAACCACTAGATGGAGCTGTTTCATGGAACACATAGAACATCGTTGAGAAAGGAGGCTTTCAATTCATAGCATAAGAACGTAAGAGGAGCCCTGCTGGATCAGACCAAGGGTCTCTCTTGTCCGGCATTCTGTTCATGCCGTAGCCAACCAGCTGTGGACTGGGAGCCCACAAGCAGGACATGAGTGCAACAGCACCCTCCTGCCCATGTTCCCCAGCAACTGGTGTACATAGGCTTACTGCCTCGGATACTGGAGGTTGCAGAACTGATTGGACTAATTACGTCTCGTCATCTTAGGCACTGTGTTACTGTGTACATGGCCTAAGTTTGCGTGAGTCTTTTTAGCGGCCGTGCTGCACTGCTGGCTCCCAGCACGTGCTTGAAACTGTGAAAAGCGAGCGTGCGAATTTCACTTGGGCACCCGCTTTTCGCCGCTCGGGATGAGCGAAGGTGGCATCTGTTGCCTCTCGTAATAACACCGGCTCCCATCTTTCGCCTTTTCCAACTCTTTGAATCGATCTACCTGAGCAGAAAAACGTTCTCTCCTGCGCACAGTGGTTCACCTTTTGAGTCATTAAGGTTTAATAGTCTCAATGCACTGAACAGCGGGGGAATTTTTCAGCCTGGAGTTGTGTAGGTGAAACAAGATCATCGTTGCTGCCCCTTCCGGATTAAGATGTATGAACCCACAAGCAGCCAACATAAATTACACCCACACTATGAACTTAAAAAGCTACTTGCCTAGCAGACATATTACAGGAATTATTACTTATAACAGCCACAGCGGAAAGGCGCCAGAGGTGTCTCAGAACCAATTCAAACACGGAGGAAGGACACGCGGTATAGTCCTCCTGGGGCTGTACTGTACCAGCTCAGAATGCATGGGGGTTATTTGTCTGAAATTACGCCGCAGCGTCAAAATCTCCCCGCATGTGTGAAATTTAGCTTCTCCGTGAAAGGTTTTTCATGGACGGAGAGGTTTTCCCAATGTGGGAGGATTCTCAGGCATTTCAAGGGGCCTCCCCAACACTGGGTCTACTTTCCTCGACTGGGCAGGGCACCACGCACTGCCCAAGAGAATTTTACTGACAATTGCCAAGTAAGCAAGCAGAAAAACAAACCTATTAACCTCCTCTGTACGTGCCGCACTCCCAACAAAAACACCTCCTGCTCACACACACACACACACAGAGCAGCTATTATCTTCATCTTATGTATAAATAAAAGGAAGTGTTTGCATGTCCTCAATGGACTCAAAAACCGTACATCCGATCGTTAGGAAACTTTTAGGATTTGTCCTCTATCAGGGATGGTTTTAGGCATACTGAAAATTTCAACCACCATCTTGAACCAAAAAGGTGGCCAATCAAAACATTTAAAGTTATACTGCTTCAATACCATTTGATCGATTACCAACCAAGCTTCCCATTGTGATTCAGCCCTGCAGGGAGCAGATTTTAACGGTACAACATTTATGTTTTTTAGACATTAAAAAAGGCCCTAAATATTGAGGGGGGCGGGGGGAACATGCTAAAAATGCAAAAAGGAACCAGCACAGTTTGAAGCCAGGGAAGATTAGAAGGCTGAGTTATCATAAGCTGTGGGGCAGCTTCATCTAAGAGGAATGGAGTGGAAAGACCACTCAGGGGGCTATAGGGTTGGACCATGGCAGGGGCCATGCCTCACATGCCAGCAAGCGTGCCTTCATTTCGGCAGGGCAGGCACAACGTGAGACAGCAGAGACCGCTGAGCAATTTTGATGGAAGCAGGTTCACCATATGGAAAGGAGGACAGGGCTCCTGTATCTTTAACGGTTGCAGAGAAAAGGGAATTTCAGCAGGTGTCATTTGTCGGCATGCAGCACCTAGCGAAACTCCCTCTTCATCACAACAGTTAAAGCTGCAGGAGCTATACTAGAGTGACCAGATACAAAAGAGGGCAGGGCTCCTGCAGCTTTAAGTGTTGTGATAAAGAGGGAATTTCACCAGGTGCTGCATGCCTACAAAGGACATCTGCTGAAATTCCCTTTTCTATGCAACTGTTAAAGATACAGGAGCCCGGTCCTCCTTTCCATGTGGTCACCCCTACCTAGAAGGGGTAAACCGCCCAGAGAGCTTCAGCTATGGGGCGGTATATAAATGATGATGATGATGATGATGATGATGATGATAACAGAAGGCTTCTCTGAATAAACCTAAAGGCAATTCCAACCTATGCAAAGGGGGTCCATTTACTCAACTTTTTTTAAAAAAAAAGCCTGAACACCATCAGCCCCCATGACACTACAAGTGAGACATTTAGTATCATGTCTAATTTGGACCCAGCAAAATTGGAACCCGACAGGGGTAGGTGTTGAATTGCAAAAGGCCATTCAAATACAGGAATGGATTATTAAACCGCCCCCCATAGACACAGGAACCGAATCCTGGACCGGGAAAGTTCGAAGGAATGCCCGGCAGAGGCAGGCCAAGAAGAGAATGTGGCCCCGCTCCGCCCCGCCTTGGAGCCTCTCAACAAGGCGGGTCTCTTCCGCCCCAGCCTCCCCGGGGCCTTGGTATCCCACGCCGATGGAAGCCGATGGGTCTGCCTCCCTGGGGTGCAGAGAGACGGGGTCTGCCAAAGTGCCGGGAGCAGGAAGTGCACTCTGTAAACGCACAGCGTTATTATCTGGCGGGATGTAAGGCAGGAAGGAAAGGGAGGTGTCGCGGGCATTTAAAAGGCAGTACCCAGCCGGGGAGAGCTGGCAGCTGGCCAGGGCTCGTCTGACGTGCAGAACGGCTCAAGGAGTGAACCTGGACGGGGGAACCGGCTGCCAGCACTCCGGCCCATGGCCCATGAAACAGCCGGTTGGCGCTCAAGGCCGCTCCCCGTGCTCAGGCGTGTGCCTGGGATGGGGCAAGAAAGAGCACAGGGAGGTTGATGGCCCTTCCTGATGCGGAAGGGTTGGGGGGTTTGTTTTTTCCCGTTTGGGGCAAAAAGGGGGAGCAAGGGCCCAGTCCTGTCGGGATGCCCATCGGCCTCAGAACTCAAAGGCTGACAGGTATCCTACGCAGAGCGAGAGGAGCGTGGAGGCAGACCAGGAAGTAAGGAGGCTGGGGAGGCTGGAGAATCCTTTGTAAGCCGGCCTCCCCGGTCCCCCCCTCCACAGAACTGCCCCTCTTTCCCTACTCTCCATGGTCATTTTTGCGCAGGCTTTGTAGAATTTGTGGGGGACCTACCCAATGAGCTTGATGGGCCACGTGAGCCATTGCAGAGGGCTCAGGAGGATGCGCGGGCCTCCCAAGCCTTCGCTAAAGCGCACTTTCCGGGGCCTCCGGAGCGTGCACCATTCTCCTATCCGTGCCATTAGTGTGGCCGGGGAATGGTGCACTTTCCAGAGACCTTGGAAAGGGCACTTTGCCATTGTCGTCCCTGTGCCAATCAAGGCCTTTAAGACCCCCATTGGCAGGTCGGAGGGAGGGAAAAACCTGCAATTTGCTGAAAGCTGGGAAAATTATTATTATTATTATTGTTATTATTATTATTATTATTATTATTTTGCCTTTTTCCCAATACTGGGACTCAAGGTGGCTTACAAATTAAAACATGTACAGTTAAATAGAGATATACACAAATTAAAAATATAATTAAACGTAGTGCAATTTTAAAATATTTGGAACATTTAAAAACATTTTAAAAACAAAATAGTTTTTCAAAAAATCCAAACTATAAGCAGCACATCCACAGAGGTCTCAACTACTCTCCAAAGGCCTGCTGAAACAGAAAAGTTTTAGCCTGCCTCTGAAAGCAGACCAAGGAGGGAGCCAATCTAGCTTCCCTGGGAAGGGAGTTCCAGAGCTCCGGGGCAGCCACCGAGAAGGCCCTCTCCCGCGTTCCCACCAGGCGTGCCTGTGATGTTGGTGGAACGGAGAGGAGGGCTTCCCTTAAGAGCTCAGGGGATGGGCAAGCTCATAAGGGAGAATACGGCCTTTCAGCTAACCTGGACCCGAGCAGTATAGGGCTTTGTAGGTCATAACCAGCACTTTGAATTGTGCCCGGAAACAGATTGGAAGCCAGCGGAGTTGTTTTAACAGGGGAGTTGCGTGCTCCCTGTAGAATTGCGTATTTTCTTCTCTAACTAAAGGGAGGACACCATTAATGCAGCCGGGGGGGGGGGGGGGGCGGGGGGCGGGAAGGTCACGGGTCAGGGCGGACCTGCATCCGACCACTTTTGAAGGCTTCAGCGCAGTCGGGCATGAGTCTCTCCTAGCGCGGATCCGACTGGGCCCGTGAGGGCCAGATGCAGAGGCATCCACTGCCATCGTGGGCCCAGTCGGAATTTTAATTCAAATCCTTCATGCTGCCTGTCTGCTTTTTTAATTATTATTATTAAAGCACCGTCTGAGTGTTGATGCTGTTGCCACCATCATTACTAACTAACAAAAGAAGTTTTTCAAACGTGAAAGTAAATAAATATATCAAATAAATGTGCCAAACTGCCGTAGGGAAAGGGTTAGGCAGGTTTCTCAGTGACAAACAGGATGTTTCCTACACACACACACACAGAGCTCAACCCTGAAGAGAAACAGTATGCTTTGAACATAGCAAGAGTGATTCAGAGCAGCCTCCACAGCTCTGAAAAGGGTACATCTGTCTTCACCGTTGATTACGTTCATCAGATGTGCAAAACAGGCAATGCCATGAAACCGGCAAGAGCTGGTTATTTATATTTATATTATTATTATTATTATTATTATTATTTATTTATTGCATTTGTGTGCCGCCCTACAGCTGAAGCTCTCTCTCTGGGCAGTTTGCATAAGATTAAAACACTTAAAAACAATATACAAAAATTTAAACTGCAAAAACATACAATATATACATACATTTAAGACCATGATAATAAGTTAAAAAGCTGTAAGCCTAAAAAACAAAAACAGACCCAGGCTCATCAGATATTGTTAAATGCCTGAGAGAAGAGGAAAGTCTTGACCTGGCGCCAAAAAGATACCAATGTTGGTGCCAGGCGGGCCTCGTCAGGGAGATCGTTCCACAATTGGGGGGCCACCAGAGAGAAGGCCCTCTCCCTTGTTGCTGACCTCTGAGCTTCCCTCGGAGTAGGCACTCGGAGGAGGACCTTAGATGTTGAACGTAGTGTTCGGGGAGGTTCATGTCGGGAAAGGTGTTCCATCAGGTATTGTGGTCTCAAGCCGTGTAAGGCTGTGTAGGTTAAAACCAGCACCTTGAATCGGGCTCGGAGACATACAGGCAGCCAATGTAAGTGGGCCAGAGTAGGTGTTATATATTTGGGAAGACAGCCTGTCCTGGCACTGCCCGCAGGACGTTCTCTCGCTATCTCCACAGAACGAGAGCCCGCCGGTGCCAGCTTCATCCCTGCCATGTATCTGGTGCCTTGAACAAGCTAAGCAACAAGCAGAAATTCAACAGGTAAAGTTTCATGCCAGGCTGCAGAGGCACCCCTGTCAAAGACTTGCTGTCCAGATTTCCGCTGATCATGCAGCTGTTCAAAAGCACAAAAGCCCAGATACGGGAGGGGAGGGAAACGCTGGCAGCCTCTCAGAAGAACACAAATACATACAGCTGTCATAGCGCTGCGTTTCTGGCCGTAACACCAGAAGGGACATCTGTCCCCTCTACGGCAGCTGTGCGTCCTGGTGGTGAGCAGCTGGCAACGGGGGAGAAAAGGGAAAGACAGAGATGTGCCAGGGCAAGGCAACAATGGCAGCTGCCCAGGGCGTAACTCTGGTGTGTCACAGGGTGTGGCAGAAGAATCCAAGGAATTACAACGGTCATTTTTGCTCAGAAAGAAATGAAAGGGGAGGACGGAGATTTTCCTAACGGCCGGGTGAGTGTGTGTGTGTGCAGAAGTATCTCGGTGCTGACAGGCCCAGGAGCATAGCAAGAGGTAGAGTGAGCACCGCCTAATTATTTACAAGTCCATTTTCTCTCCCAATCAACCCCGCGCATCCTTTATTTATTTGCGACACTGATATCCTGCCTTTTTCCTCCAAGGAAGGATCCTCCTCCTCCTCTCCATTTTAGCCTCACGACAGCCTTGCGATGTAGGTCAGGCTGAGAGTCAGCGACTGGCCCAAAGCCAGCCAGCCAGCATCGTTGGCGAGCAGGACTCCGACCCGGGTTTCCCCCGGTTCAACACACTTGACCACTGCACTACACTGCCTCTCCTTCCGCCAGCAACAGGAAAAATGCGCCGGCTGGTTAACCTTCGCCAAGCCAAGGGATGAGCGGTTGGCTCAGCACAGCAGCGGCGCTGGACATCCTTTTCACGCGAGGCTGGGAGATGTAGGATTCCCACCCACCTCTTTGTCCTTCAGCCAAGCAAAGGGGCTTTCCGGAGCACAAAGCCATCTGTTCCACAAGGCTAATGGCTTGCCCAATTAACCAAACAGTTAAAAAGCAGTGATTAAAGTTTCCCTTGCTAAATCAGGCTAACCGATTCGTGTCCACGGTGACAGACAGGCCTGTGTGTGCGAAGCAGGCAAGAGTTGTGCCTTGAACTGGGGGGCGGGATGGTCCCTGCACATTTTACTCTTGCCGTGGGCACTGTTGCCCTCTAGTGGCAAGTCCCAATGCCTGCAAGCGCACCGCTTGGCTTACCTGGAAGAGCCAATGCAGGACAGGGTGGGGACACCGGGGCGCACCACGGTACAGGGAGGCGAGGAAGCCATCTTGGAGGAGCGCCATCTGGTGGGTGAACTGGGAGCTGAAGACACAGGGAGGAAGAGGATTAAGTATTGGGGAGCAACAGGGCTATGCTATTCCCTCCTCCCCCATACCAGCCAAGGTTTTCATGGGCATGGTATTATTATTATTATTATTATTATTATTATTATTATTATTAATCTCTTTCTCGCTCGTGGCGGTTTTTCTAGACGGGCATGACGGGCTTTGCCAAGTCATGCTGTCTTTTACTGATTCAGGAATTTCCTGGCGATTGAGCATGTTTTAAGTATGACGGCTTTCTGGATGTTAGTGTGGATGTATTCTGGTAGGCCCAGTTTCTGGAGGTTTTCCGTATAGTTTTTTGATGTGATGCCGGTGACGGACATGACCGCCATGAGCGAGAAAGAGATATAAGAATAATATAGCCTTACCCGCCTCTCCCTTTGGATTGAGGCGGGGAACAACATTAGTACAATACAATACAGGTCAAATACATAATGTTAATTAAAAGAGCATATAAAACAATCAAGACATTATAGCTCATCTTCTGCCAGCCATGCCCTTCTCCATTCTACACAGGGCAAACAGGACAGTCTCTACGCAAAAGAATAAATGGACATAAATCCAATATCAGAAATGGCAGCATTCAGACACCGGTGGCGGAATATTTCAGCCTCCTAGGACACTCCGCCACAGATCTTAAAGCAGCCGTTGTAAAGCAAAGGAGCTTCAAAGGGGGATTACAGCGAGAGACTGCTGAGTAGGAATTCATCCACAAGTTTAATTTTATCGCTAGAGGTGTGAATCAGGATAAGGGATTTTTATCGCGCTACATGTGTCAATTGGCTTACCTAGTGGCAAGATGTTTGTGTTATCAGCACGAACTGTACTGGAAATGATCACTGTTAATAATGTGATCGTCGCATCTGACCTCACTGTTCCCATCTGACTGTTTACATTTCTTCTCCCCACCATATGTATTGTATATCAGCTTAAAACTCTCCATAATAGTCCACACGTCCGACGAAGTAGGTACTAGACTATGAAAGCTTATGTCAGAACAATGCGTTAGCCTTTAAGGTGTCACAGGAATCTTTGTTGCAGAACACAACTAGAACTCTGGAAATTAATGATAGCTAAATAGAACCTCCGTGTTGAGGACTAGTATCGCTCAATCCCAGCACAAGCAACAGGGAAGGCCGCCATGTTCACGTCACGCTTGTGACATAGCTTTCTTGCATCCTGCTATGCAAGTCTATTCCTTTAGTGCCTATTGCCTGAAAAATTTATTCCTTTTTTTTAACAGGGAAGGAGCAGTCCGTGTGTGTGTGTGTGTGTGTGTACCAATCCTGCTCCTCCAACTCACACCCCTGATGCTGCAGCCCAATAACATGCCCTCCCTGGGTTACCAAGGAATAAAGATCTATTGTTCCTCTGGTAAAATATGACTGAGGCTTTCCCAACCGCTCGCCAGCATCAAAATCCCGCTCGCCCCAGCTGACCTGGTGCCTGTATTTGCCAACCCCTACTTCCATATCCAACAGGGGACATGCAAAACCTCTAGAGACTTTGCTCTTTGATCAGAGGAAACCGCAGAGAGGGTAGGGGAGAAAAAGTGAGAAAAAACGTAGCCTCCAATGGAAACCTTTCCCTCGGGCCTTTTTCTGGCAAGCCGTCCCGTCCCTCACTTTGTGATTCTGCACTCCGCTTTCTCAGGGCTCATGGAAACATCCATCTAAATCAGGTTGGAGTAAAGAAAAAAGAAAAAAACCGAGCCAGCTGCTTCTTCGCAGCGTTATTTCTGTACAAGCTCTGTAAGTGAAAATAAAAGATGCAGGAAGGAGTCATGTGCATAAAAAACACAATTTAAAAGTGGGCTGGGCAGCCCCTCTGAAAGTGGCTGTTTTTCAAATAAACCTTCCCTGAGCATTTGATGCCATACACTTTTTTTTCCTGGGACAAAATATATTTAAGCTGCTCAGAACATAATGATCCGAAGCGATGGTTCCCCCCTGGGCCACGGTGGCTGTCATTCTGCTCCCTGGCTGCGTCTGGGCAATTTGATGAATTTCTCCTCAGCAGGAATTGCTGCAAATTTGGAAGAGAAAAGCGCTCCCGGTTCTGGCTCACGAGAAAAAAAAAGGTTTATTCTCGGAAACGCAGAGTTTGCATTCAGACTCACACATGCAAAAGTGAAACGCAAACACATTTCCTCCCTTTAGTGCAGAGAACCAGAAGTATTTGGGGGGGGGGGCGTTTAGGGAAACTTAAACCATTAGGAATTGTTTCTCTTGCCCTCAACACCAAGCAATTAATAGGTGTCAGGGGACTACAGTAATTGCAACATGTAATGTGCTGGTGCAGTCACAGGCACTAGCCAATCAGCCTTCCACAACTAGTTTCCCCCCACAGTTCTAAAAATGCTGAACTGGATGCTCAGACCTTGCTAGGGAAGAGAAAATGATGTGCTTGTATTGAAAGTAGGGCGAGCGTTTTCAAAACACTGCAAAACTACAAGCGAGCAATACAACAAGCGAGAAGGATCTTGGAATTGTTGTAGATCACAAGCTGAATGTGAGCCAACAGTGTGATGTGGCTGCAAAAAAAACAAATGCTATTTCGGGCTGCATTAATAGAAGTATAGCTTCCAAATCGCGCGAGGTACTGATCCCCCTCTATTCGGCACTGGTTAGGCCCCATCTTGAGTATTGCGTCCAGTTCTGGGCACCGCACTTCAAGAAGGATGCAGATAAGCTGGAGCGTGTTCAGAGGAGAACAACGAGAATGATCAGAGGTCTGGAAGCAAAGCCCTATGAGGAGAGATTGAAAGAACTGGGCATGTTTAGCCTGGAAAAGAGAAGACTGAGGGGAGACATGAGAGCACTCTTCAAGTACTTGAAAGGTTGTTTCGGACCTCATCTACACGAATTCACCTTTGCGCCTGGTTAGGCGATTATGCGCATATTCGTAGAAGCGCATTTACGCCGAAAACCTCTATACGAAAGGCAGAGAAGCGCATTACCAGACGACCAAAACGCACTTTAAAGTGTTGAAATGTGGAGAATCGCATGTTCACATGGCGGTAATGCGCTTTATCTCCCGCCGCAAATTAAAACTCGCGATTTAACGCGCATTCAATGCGCATAATCGAAGAGAAAACGCGCCTCTACGCTCGATTTGCGCTCCGTTCATGTAGAGGTAAAATTTTTAATGAGACTTGAAAGAGCTTTAAACCTCTCGTGTAGAGGCAGCCTCAGAGAGGAGTGCCAGGAACTCTTCTTGATCATCCCAGAGTGCAGGACACGGAATAATGGGCTCAAGTTACAGGAAGCCAGATTCCGGCTGGACATCAGGAAAAATTTCCTGACTGTTAGAGCAGTACGACAATGGAACCAATGACCTAGGGAGGTGGTGGGCTCTCCCACACTAGAGGCCTTCAAGAGGCAGCTGGACAGCCATCTGTCCGGGATGCTTTCAGGTGGATTCCTGCATTGAGCAGGGGGTTGGACTCGATGGCCTTATAGGCCCCTTCCAACTCTACTATTCTATGATTCTATGAAAAGGGCTCCACTGCTCTTAAAGCGTAATATCTATTTTCACCCAAAGACACAGACAGCACATTTTGCTGGGTGTCGATCGTTTTGGGGTCAAACCAGCTGCAACCCTGCTCTCAATTGCCTAAAGGAAGATGAGCCAGTCTGCCAGACAGAGCCTCCTTGTACCCGTCTTCCTGTCTGGCTGATGGGTTCTCAATGGGCCAAGTAACTTGTCCGGAATTCCTGCTCCTGGACTCCGGCCGCCTCTTCCACAAGCCACATCACACACACACTCACCCCACCCGTGAGTCAGGCCTTCTTGCTGCATCCTTTGTCTCCCAGCCGGCCCGGCTCCATTCCAACCCTTAGGGGAAGGAGACCGGACGATGACAAAACAGGTTTTGATCAAGTGTGGACTTGCCTCGCATCATCTGAGACCAAGGGGCCTTTGTCAGATAACGGAGAGGGCATTTAAATATAGGCCAGGTCTGGAGCTAAATGCAGTTGCTGAGATCCGATGGAGCAATTTCGTCGGCCTGATCGGGACCCACAGGCTCCCGGGCGCTGATCCTTGTCCAAGGAGGACCCGAGATGGGAAAGAGAAATTCAGGGCGGAGAGGTGTGTGCTGGGAGAACAGAGGGCCCAAAGAGTAAGGCGCTCCCAGATGAGGCATTTATGGCGCCATCGCCCTTGCACATTCACAGAGTTTCAAAGGAGGTATCCAGGCGTCGAAACCTCTCTTTTGTAACCCCCCCGTGTTTTCCAATGGTTTCTTCCGCCTCGTTTCTAACAGCAGACAATCTGTTAAGGAAGGAAAGGTAGAACAGAGGCACGGAGCCTTCTGGTTGGTAGAATCGGGGGACCTCCGTCTGGAAGCACCCCAGCAGAGTGGATGTCCAGGCCCAAGGGGTGCCAGACGCTTACTCCTTTTGTGCAAGAGGAGGGCACATCCTGGCCCACATCCGGAGCTTGACTGCACAGCCGGAAGTGTGGCTAGCGTTACTGGGAAAGTCGGGGGGGGGACGGGGGACTAGACTGCATCCCACTTTTACAACATGCTAATCCATCAATCCTCTCTGCCTGAGAAATGATGAGAGATGCAGCCTGACACACCTGGAGGGCACCAGGGGGAAGCTGGCATGGGGGGTGACGTGACTTGTTTGGGAGGGGGCGTTCAGATGTTGTCAGCCATCAAGCTGGAGCCAGGAACACCACCACGGAACAAGCCAGGAGTCAGAAGAAGACAGAGCCAGGAAGACCTCCATTACCCAAGCAAAGAGCCACCCCAGTTCCAGGGAGCCTAGTCCTGTTCAGAGAGACGCTCCAACCAGTCCTGCTCTAGATTGAGTCCCTGCTCTCTGCAAGCAAATGCAGGGAGCTATACAACAGAGTAGTCCGTTTAGCCAGCAAAAGGTCACGCACACAGGTTTCAGTCCAATGGGGTTCAGGCTAAGGCAGGAGTGGTCAAGACAGCAGGCAGAGGTTAGAGCACAGGCAAGCAGTTAGATACACGGGGTCAGGCTAAGGCAGGAGTAGTTGAGATAGTAAGCAGAGATCAAAATGCAGCTAGGCAGTCCGATGTGTTACATAGTCCAGAAGTAAAGTCAAGAAACAGTCCAAGCGTCAGAAGCATGGCATTGCAAGGCAAAGTAGCAGACACTGGACCTGGCAGAGGCATTGTTTCCAGCAGCCCTCTAGTTACCAGTGAGAGCTGACATAGTTAGAACTGCTTCAGCCCCACCCTGGGCTCCGCTGCATCATGTTAGAGGCTTCTCAGATGTCCTCCCCACGAGGAGAGCCTGACTCATGAGTAGTCCTCTTCAGCAAGCGAGCGCTCCTTCTCTTGGCCACCATCCTACTGGGGATCTTAAGCTGCCGGCATTTTGGGGGGCTAGGCGGTGACTCTCTAAGAGGCAGATCCAAAGGCGTCACTCCTGAGGCTCCCAGACCATCTTGGCTCATGACAGGGTCTCCTGAGGGACGACCCCTGTGGCAACTCCGCTGAAGACGACTCCAGTGGCGGCATGACACAACCGGTAGCCCTGGTGGCTTGTCATCACAAAGGACAGCTGTGCCCCAGCAACTCCTGACAGATGTGCTGAAGGGGGGCAGAGCACCTGGCTTCTTTCGGTGGGCTGCTATTGTCATGGGAATGACCGAACCAGAGATGGAACAAAGTCCAGGCAGGCAGAATCCCGATACAAAGGCTTTATTCAGGCTACGTACGTAGGAGGGAGACACTGGCTCTCTGCCTTCTATGGGCATTTGGCAACCTCTTATACAGTCAAAGTTCTCTGAGGCTTCCCATTTTCTCCCCCGCACTCCACCCCTTTGGTCACATTACAGTAATGTGGCAACTAAACCAGTCAGCAATACAACAGCAGTGATCCGGCGCCAGCAAAACCCCCTGTCCTCTGATAAGAGTGATCAAGAACTCTCTGTAGAGAAAGGAGGGGGGTGAGTCTTTCCTGTCTCTCTGTGATCTGTGGCATGGGTCAAGAATGTGAGGCTGGAATGGGGGGGGGAAGCAATTTGGCCCCTCCTGGCCAGTGTCTCTTTTATTGCCCTAGCCTGTGAGGTGTGAATGCCTTTTGCCTGGTGCATTTCCTCTTGAGAGCTGGGTACTGGCAATTCTTTCATTTTTCTTTATCGCTATTAAAAGGCTTCCTGGCTCGGCTTTGGGCCAAGACGGGCATTGGCAAGCAAGCCAAGGACGCTTGCAGGGGGGGCCGTGCAGGGGGGAGGGGGGCCAGTTGGCCCAGGGCCCACGATTTTGAGGGGGGCACTCCGACGAGGAGCCCCCCCAACTTACGCTACTGCTTCCGTAGCGTAAGCGGCCCACTGAGAAGCAAGGAGACCGCCTTGCGGAAACAGCGCAGGCGCTGTCCGTCGTGAATTCCACGGTCAGACTACAAGCTCCAGAGGGCCATGTGCCGCATGCGGGGCGGGGATATAGGTGCCTTGAGGTGTTGCAGAACAGGTTTAATATCAAGGTGTTACATAGAATGGACATGTTGGTGGGCAAGCCCCCTTGGGGCGGCCATGTTGTCCTCCTTTTTTGAAATGGGGGGGCACACACTTCCCATCTGGCCGGGGCATATGACCAGCTCTGCACGGCCCTGCTTGCAGGTGGAGGGCTCCTATTACTACCAGCGAGAAGGCACTGGGCAGCAATTCCATTTTTTTCTCCTGTACAGATTTTCCACAGTACCCCCCTCCAAAAAAAAAACATGACAGAAGGAAGTGGTAGGGAAATCACCAAGAAGAAGCCGATGACATCTGCCCCCCCCCCCCCCGTAAAATTCGGTGAACGAGGCAAGGCAACAGCACGATAAAAGCCTGGTCTGGAATCACTGTGTGTCTCCACCCAGATTTTGGCCCCCCAAAAGCTCTTGTGCGTCTATCGCCCTCGTGGCAACAAAGAGACTGGAGGAAAAGAAAGAGAGAAAGAGAACCTTTGTATCACTGTTGTGTTTTTTAATTTCTTTTTTTGCTACGTTTGAATTACAACGCTGATTTCAATCTGGATTTTGTCGTCAGCTGCCTTGAGCACCATTTGGCCGGGGGGGGGGGGGGGGGGGGTCAGAAAGGCAGGATGGAAATTTATTTATTTTATTTATTAAAACATTCGTATCCCGCCCTATATCGCTAAGACCTCAGGGAGGCGTACAGATAAAATTATACAACAATATAGAACAATAAATATACACAGCTAAAAACAAATTAAACCATTAATCAAGCTAAAACCAGTATAAATTTTAAAAGCAGTAAAAACACACACACACACACACACAATTAAAACAGTTAAAGGAATGTGCAAGCTTGGTGAATTTAGCCATCAAACGCTTTGTTAAAAAGCCATGTCTTTACTTGGCGCTGGAATGAAGTCAGCGCTGGCACCAGTCGGGCCTCCAAGGGGAGGGCATTCCACAGCTGGGATGCCACCACAGAGAAGGCCCTCTGAGAAATCATCAATCAATCAACAATGTCAGGGACTGCCTCTGAAGCTGTGCCAGGGAGCACAGAAAGCCAAGCCCCTTCTGAGGGCTCCTAAACATTTCCCCCTTCCCATAGACATCCTCACCAACCCATTAAGCTCCTTCTGCACAGCAACATGTCTTGATCGGGGGGGGGGGGGGTGTTGCTGTTTTTGTTTTAAAGGGGATGGTTTATTTGGCTACTTTTGCCCAATAGATCCTTGCTCCTGTGGATTTAGTTTTGCAGGTGGGGTGGATGCTTTCCCTCCAAGTCCCGGTCTAGACGGCTTTAGATTGCAGGAGATCAACAGGGATTTGTCACCCCGCTTTTGAAAAGAGTAACATTAAGAGAGATGACCATAAGACAGATGACTAAGTGAGAGCGGCACACGCACGCATGAGCTACAAACGACACACACACGACCCCCGAAAAAGCAGCTTGCCCCTGGCGGATGGCGACCAAAATAAATGCAGAACAAGCATGCTTCTGTATCTCTAAAAATGGGTCCTTTGTAAAAGGTCAGGGGGGTTATTCACCGGGAGGGCGCAGGGGCAGAGCTCTGAGTCTGCGGCCCCACAGCAGGGCTGCGGTTGTGGCTTGTGGCCGGACACTAAATGCAAACTGCTTCTCACAAAGTTTTAACAACGAGCTGCACTTAGCTAGCACTTTGTATTCATCGGATTTGTACCCATCAGTTCTCACCCCTTTATCCTCCTCCCGATAAACCCATGAGTCCGATGAAGCCGTGGGATCAGTGACTTGCCCAAAGTCATCCAGCAAGCTTCCCAGTTAAGTGAGGATTCGAACTTGGAACTTCTCGGTCCAAGTGTAACACCCTTTCCACTTCTCTCTACCTGGAAAACCTTTGGAACAACGCCCTGTCCCCCTCCTCTCCTGCAACAGAGTCGCGACTCCTTGTAACAGAGAGAACTTCCTATTCTTCCCCTGACTCCATCTGTCCCCACTCCATTTGCCCTGTCTCCCATGTGTCTATAAATTGTAAGCTGATTGGGGCAGGGACCTCTTCCCTCACTTTTGGAAAGCTGCCATGGATGCCACTATGTAAATGATAAAGAACAAAACAGACATTATCTCAGAAAACAGTACCATAACCCCAGCTGGAAGGTAGCTCGGCACTTATCCCCAGCACACAGAGAGAGAGATTTGCCTAAGAACATCAGAAGAGCCCTGAGGCTGGATCAGACCAAGGATCCATCTAGTCTAGTATTCTGTTCACACAGCGGCCAGCCAGCTGTGCACCAGGGACCCACAAGCAGGACATGGTGCAACAGCACCTTCCTGCCCATGTTTCCCAGCAACTGGTGCACACAGCCTTACTGCCTCTGATACTAGAGGAAGCACATAACCATCAGGGCTAGTAGCCGTTGATAGCCTTCTCCTCCAGGAATTTATCCAACCCCCTTTTAAAGCCATCCAATTTGGCGGCCATCACTACATCTTGTGGTAGTGAATTCCATCATTTAACTATGCATTCTGGGAAGGTGTCCTTCCTTTTATTTGTCCTGAATCTCCCACCAATCTGCTTCATGAGGTGATCCCACTGGGTTCTAGTATTATGGGAAAAGAAGAAAAATGTCTCCCTCTCCACATTCTCCACACCATGCATAATTTTGTACACCTCTATCCGGTGTGCCCTCAGGCTCCTTTTTTCCAAGCTGAACAATCCCAGCTGTTGTGACCCTCCCTCATAGGGGAGATACTCCAGCCCCATCATCATTTGGGTTGCCCTTTTCTGCCCTTTTCCCAACTCTACAAATATCTTTTTTTAGAAGCGGTGACCAGAACTGCACACCGTATCCTAAGCGTGGCAGTCAACCAAAGTGAGGTTGTGACAGACTGAAGCGAAATTTGAACCAGGGACTTCCCGGCACACACTTGTCACTCCGAGCTCAGCTTTCCAGCAGCCAGATACTTCTTCTGAGAGACGTCCCAGTCCCCTCCAGGAGATCCCTTGAGAAAGCGGGGAACACTTCCTTCGCCTGTTGTTGCGGGAAGAAGCAACATCAGCACCTGTTGGAGATTCCTGATTCCAAGCACGCCTCCCTCGCTGCCCCGATCCTCCCCCCCAGCTGCCGGCGACGCGGCCCTCCCCCTTGTCTAACATCCGTGTGGTTCCACTTCCTACAACGCCGTGTATCTCCTCCAATTAGCAGAGCCAAGGCGGGCTAATTACTGTCAGAAGCTGGCATGGCTCAGCGGTTTTCTACCCTCCTCCTGCCCTGCTTGGTTGGAGCAGAGCAAAGCAGACGCCTCGTTGGTATTCCAGAGGAGGAGCTCCCCCCCCTCCACACTCCCGTGGGGCTCGGCACTCAATCGCCATTTATCACAGGGATGCCGCGCATGACAGGCAACCTACTTTTGCTGGCCTGCTCAAATGTTCCCAACGTTGCATTGTACGCCGGCGCTCATCCCCATACAAATGGGCACGCACGCAACACGCACACATGAAACATATGCGTAGAGCAGGGGTGCCGGTCCTCTCACAGCCCGGGGGCTGGATTCATTTTTAGAAAGGTCCTCGGGGGTCACATTCTGAAGGTGGGTGGAGCCAAAGGCAAAAAGGGGGCAAATCCAACCCCCCCCGACTGCCAGCATATTTAATAATAATAATAATAATAATAATAATAATAACGATTTATTTCTTACCCGCCTCTACGTCTAGATCGAGGCGGGGAACAACAACATGATAAAATACATAAAACTAATTAAAACATGACAAATATTATTAAAACTGCATTAAAACATCCTAAAACATCCTAAAAACATTCTAAAAATTACACTGGATATGCCTGCCGGAAGAGAACAGTCTTTATAGCTTTCTTAAATTCTAAAAGACGGTTACGTTGACGAGTGTCCTCCGGCAGGTCATTCCACAGTCTGGGAGCGGCAGAAGAGAAGGTCCTCTGGGTAACAGTTGTCAGCCTAGTCTTGGCCGACCGCAGTAAGTTCTTCCCAGAGGACCTGAGCGTGCGGGGCGGATTGTATGGGAGAAGGCGATCCCGCAGGTAACCTGGACCCAAACCATGTAGGGCTTTAAAGGTAATGACCAACACTTTATACTTCGCCCGGAAACTAATTGGCAGCCAGTGGAGTGATTTTAATGCTGGCGTAATATGGTCACTCCTAGATGTACCGGTGACCAACCTGGCTGCCATATTTTGAACTAGTTGAAGTTTCCGGACTAGGCACAAAGGTAGCCCTATGTACAGCGCACTGCAGAAGTCGAGCCTCGAAGTTACCAGCGCGTGCACTACCATCTTTAGGTCTTCCAACTCTAGGAAGGGGCGCAGCTGGCGTATCAGCCGAAGCTGATAGTAGGCACTCCTGGCCGTCGCATCTATCTGGGCTGTCATTTGGAGCGACGGATCCAGGAGCACCCCCAAGCTGCGAACACAGTCTTTCAGGGGGAGTGTAACCCCATCCAGAACCGGTTGACACACCTTCAAACCCAGGTTGCGGCCTCTGACAGCAAGCACCTCCGTCTTGTCTGGATTCAGCTTCAGTTTGTTTTTCCTCATCCAGCCCATTACCGCCTCCAAGCATTCATTCAGAGGAGACACACTATCCTTAGCTGACGATGTTGTCGAAGGCATAGAGAAATATATTTGGGTGTCATCAGCATACTGATAGCATCCCGCCCCATGCCTCCGGATGATCTCTCCCAACGGTTTCATATAAATGTTAAACAGCATTGGGGAAAGGATGGCACCTTTTAGCTTAAAGCCCTTACTGCCAGTCACTTTGCCTTCACAGAGGCGTGTCAACCTTATTAAAGAGGGGACAAAACACGCAAAAGACAGGAAGCCACCAAACAATCGACGATCAAGGGAAAGGGCTAGGGAAAAGGGGGCCCGGCCATCTGAGGAAGCCCGGAGCGCCAGATTTGCTCAAGGGTCAGAGGTCCAAAAGTCCCGGTATGGAGAACACAGAAGTCCTCCAGTTCCAATCAAGCCTGCATCAGGTGTCCAACTCTGACCACTGTGGATCTGGGTCGAAGGCGTCACTCTACCAAACGAAGGACTATTCCAACCATGTGAAGCCAAGACCGTTTGCTAGTTATATAGTAAAGCAAAGTATCTGAGCATGTACCAAGCTCGGGTTGCCTAGACGGTCTAAAAGCCCTGCGGTGGCAGCGAGGTGGCGCTGCCTCGATTATATGACGCAGCAGCCACCTCACAGACATCGCGGGGTCCTCCTGCAAAGCTGGGACTTAAAAAAAGTCAGGGACTCACCCTGACTTTTTCCCCCTGGAGCGAGGAGAGTACTGCGCATCCGCTGTCGATCGTCGCTCCGGAGTCACAGCAGAGGCATTCCCGGACAGGTGGCGACCCATGATTGATCGCTGCCCAACTGGCAGAGGGCCAATGGCCGCTGGGAACCCCACACCCTCCCTCTGTGCCAGGATGAGCGCAGGTTTTGTCTAAGGAGGTGGCAACCTGGCGACGTATAAACAGAGTCCCCTCTCACCCCAGAGGGACCTGCAACCTCTCACTCCTCACTTGGGATTAAGGAGCCAAGCTTCCTTTTGGGGCTCCCATGCACGGAGCGCCTCTCATTAAAAATGGCGTCTGCAGGAGATACAGTGCACCAAAAGGTTCAAAATTAGCTTGCAACAATGGCTTTTCAGCCAGTATAGTTGCTTTCATTTTTTCAAATACACACACACACACACACACACACACACACAAATATATGAATGACTTTGGGGTCCAGAAGTGGGTGGCAGGGGCTATATGTTGCCCACCCCTAGTCTAGGGGGTGACCTGAAAGTGGACCAAAGATTCTCGTGGGTCTAGATCCCCGTTTAAGAACGGAGCTGGGGCAAAGTAGCTCCTCCCCTGAAGAAAGCAGTGGGGCAGGGGGAGGGAAAGCCTCCAGCTCGCCACTCTGAAGCTGAAAGGGCGACTCTGCACCCCACCCTCCTGGAGGGTTCCCAGACTTCCCAGGTCCCAGAGCGCCCCCTTCCCCCTTGTTGCCGCTGCTTCCGAATTTCGCAGTTCATCGGCGTTGGTCGCGTTGCTTGAGAGCCACGCCTCAGTGCCGTTCCAGCAAAGCACTATTAATTATTCATTCTTCTTATTAAATAATACACCGGCAGGGGATACCGAGGCAGCGGCAGCCTCAGCCGTTTTGAAGGCAATTATCGTGGGGCCCACAGGTCCCCCATCTCTGGTGACGGGGAAAGCGCGCTGCTGAACGGAGAAGGTTGGCTGTGTCCACATCACTCAGCTCGCTCACTGGAGCAAGTTAAACGCCCAGCGAGAGGCAGGCAGGAGGAAGTGGGGCGAGCAGCTTCTGGCCCAGCAGGGGCTGTGAGGTGTAGCGGGTAGAGGCTTCGACTAAGGAGCTCCTGAGCTCAAATCCCAAATGTCTGCCTGCTGAGCTTGTTCCTGCTCCTGCTCCCAGGGGAAGAGCCCCCAATCCCAAACTAATTCATACGGCGTTATGCAGCTGTCACACGTCTTTCCCCAGTAAAGAATGCATTGAGAAAAAACTGGATTTTGCAAGAGTTGCGCTATGGGAATTGCATCATTTTCAGGTGATCGACCTGAGGTCGGTCAGGAATTTGCACAGGTGATAAAACTGTCTCTGGGGCTGTGCCGTTTCAGACTGCAGGTGGGGGTGGGGGGCGTCACATGATGGATCACACTTCCTCCATAGAAAAGCATCCCTGCACATAGAAAACTAGCATGTCAGGAAGTAGCCTAAATAGGAACCTTCTCCCTAATGTGTTATTTGTGTGGGTGTAGGAATCTTTCCTGTATGGAGGTGCATTCAATCATGCAGGCCTCCACCTGCAATCTGAAGCGATACAGTCAGCGCACAGGTTGCCCACCTCAGTGAGCAAAAGGCCATCGACACCAGGTCGACTGCCCCCCATGGAAATAAAGTATCTTAGCATTCGGAGAACCTGCTTCTCTCCTATTTTTGCCCTATTGCTCCCTTTGGCCAGAAGCAACAGCCAGGGCTCCACGAATGAGCAAAATCCAAGATTGTCGAGGATTCCAGAATTCCAGCTCTAAACTTGTTCCAACTCGTGCCCAGGTCAGATTGAGAGCTTAGATTCCCCCCCCCCCTTTACACAAGAACATTCATGAGAATTTCCTCATGTCGACCGGCCGCATTTTTGAAATGTACACATTTTCTCCTATTGATTAAACCATGTCCGTGAGCATTTTTTCATGCACAACTTTTCAAATGTACACATGAACACTTTTGGGGGGAGGGGGACTTGCAGTGCAATTCATGGAATGTATGGACTTCGATTGCAGACTATGTTCCGGTCGGGGCGTTGTGAACTGGGTAAATCCGGTTCTTTTTGGATCGACGGAGTTCCAACTCAGCTTGCATCTGCGGGCTGAGTTGCGGGCTTTTCCCCAAATTTAGGGAACCTCTTGTGCATTTTTTATGTGTCGAGCTGTAACTTGCGCAAATAGAGATGTGCACAAATTGCAGCTCATATCTGCACGAGTTTGTGCTTTTTGCACAGATATCCACAAAATTCAGCCGTACTTTGCACAGATTCAAAACGCATAAAATCTGCAAACTGGTCAGATTTGCCGCAGACTGAGTTGGGCTCCACAGCAGAAAATGGACCAGAGTCAGGGGGAAGGGGCTAAACCCAGGAAAACTCATCAAGCTCCACCCTAATTCTGACCTGAAACAAATTTCTCCTACATCACTAGCTGTACTTCCTGGGGGGGGGGGGGGTATTCTTTACCTACCGGTGAATATAAGGAAACTCACCTGAAGAAAAGGTTTTCCAGCTGATTTTGTGGCTTTAGCCCAGTAGTATCAAGGGTCACCACAGTCCTTTGGTAGGGAGATAGCACAAAAATGCTTTCGCCAGGGTGCGCAGCTGGAATGGTGCCCCGAATGACGGAGAATCGCTCCAGGAACAGCCTGGGAAGATGAGAAAATGCAACCTTTTAAAAGGAGCTCCATGAAAAGAAAAATGACCAAGTACACCGGTTATCAACCTGAGGGGGGGGGGGATGAACTTTTCTTATCAGTGGGTCCTGCCTCTCTTCTTTTTAACAAGGGTTTCCCCACCACCACCACCCGAAAATGATTTACTGATCAGCTGCAACCGCCCTTGGTTCTAATCAGACTCTAAGCCCCGCTCCCAGGGACTCTTCTCTTCAGCCTCGCTCAAAAATAATAATAATACAATAAAAGGGAGGTGCTTTGGACTTCCCGGCCCAAAGGCCAGAAAACACAAGACTTAACCAAACTGGAGACCCACAAGCAGGATAGGAGTGTGACATATTATTTATTTTATTTATTACATTTATATCCTGCCTTTTTTCCTCGTTAAAGAACCCAAGGTGAAGTACATATTCCTCCTGCCCTCCATTTTATCCTGATACGCCAGCTGCGCCCCTTCCTAGAGTCAGAAGACCTAAAGGCGGTCATGCACGTGCTGGCAACTTCGAGACTCGACTTCTGCAATGCGCTGTACATAGGGCTACCTCTGTGCCTAGTCTGGAAACTTCAACTAGTTCAAAATATGGCAGCCAGGTTGGTCACCGGTACACCTAGGGGTGACCATATCACACCAGCTTTAAAATCACCCCACTGCCTGCCAATTAGTTTCTGGGCGAAGTACAAAGTGTTGGTCATTACCTTTAAAGCCCTACATGGTTTGGGTCCAGGTTACCTGCGGGATCGCCTTCTCCCATACAATCTACCCTGCACACTCAGGTCCTCTGGGAAGAATTTGCTACAGTCAGCCAGAACTAGGCTGGCAACCGTTACCCAGAGGACCTTCTCTTCTGCCACTCCCAAATTGAAGAATGACCTGCCGGAGGAGAATCACCAACTTAACAGTCTCTCTGACTTTAAGAAAGCCATAAAGACCGATCCCTTCTGGCAAGCCTACCCAGTCAAATTTTAAGAGCTGTACTGGTATTTTAATAATGTATTAGTTTTATATGTTTTTAATCAGTTTTATGTATTTTGTATCATTTGCTTTTAATGTTGTTCCCCACCTCGATCCAGAGGGAGAGGCAGGTAAGAAATACAATTATTATTATTATTATTATTAGGTTGGGCTGAGAGTCAGTGAGTGGTCCAAAGTCACCCAGTGAGCTTCCATGGCCAAGTGGGAACTAGAACCTGGATCTCCCAAGTCCTAGTCCTACACTACAACCACTACACCACACTGCCTCTGCCTCCAATACTGGAGGTAGCATAGAGCCATCAGGACTAGTAGACGTTGATAGCCTTCTCCTCCAGGAATTTGTGGTAGCGAATTCCATAGTTTAACTACACGCTGTCTGAAGAAGCCCTTCCTTTATGTTTCCTAGGAAGTTTCAGAACTACTGACCTTGTAACCCGGGCCATCGCATACTCTCCCTTTTCTGCTTTCCCTGCCTCCTTCCTACTTGCCTTTTTAAAATTCTACTCCTACAGGAAAAGCCTGCTCTTATCGTAGAACAACAATGCAAGAAGAGCCACGCAGGATCAGACCAAAGGTCTATCTTGTCCAGCATTCTGCTCCCATAGTGCCACAAGCTGGACATAAGCGCAACAGCACCCGCAGACATAACGCCTCTGAACCTTTAGGTAATATATAGGCACCGTTGTTAGCGGCCATGGATAGCTTTATCCTCCATGAACTCAGCTAACCTCCTTTTAAAGCGGTTCAAGTTGCCAGCCATCACTACACCTACGCCTTCTGTCATGACAGCAACAGCTGCCCTGAGGCTCCAGAGGCAGCCCTTCAAGCCTCACTGCTCCACTTGTAAAAACCGGTGTGTTAAACCGGGCATGACAACTCTGAAGTCAACCCCACTGAACGCAAGGACAGCAAGGACCCAATCGATGAAGCGACGCGGGCAAAACAGACATTACTGCCAGGTTCCCTTTCGCATGACTCTAACGTGCTGCTCCGGCAAAGCAAACCGCCGGATCGATTTCTCCTTCCATCTCCGGTCTCAGCAGGGCTCCCAAATGCCTCGGCTGATGGGTTTTTTAAACAACACTTGCGGAGAAATGGTGCGCCAACCCCTCATGCTGGAAACAACTCCAGCGACAGGTTGGCCTGACGAACCGTCAGAAATATGGGGCCTTGGCTGGAAAGATAACTGGGGGGCTGAGCAAGAGACTTTCGTGGGCCAGAAAGGAGGCGGCAGGGGCGGGCAGTGAACAACACTGGCCCAAAGACAGCCTCCCCCAACTAAGATCCTCCAGGTGTTTTTGACTACAACTCCCAGCATTCCTGGCTATGTTTGCAGGGCTGATTGGAGTCGAAGGCCGTTTCTACACCAACCTGTTTACCTGGGACCGTCCCCGGCTGGTCCCTATGCGTGCAAAAGGCGCACAGGGACTCCCAGGGGCGGGGCAGGGGATGGGCACGGGATTTCCCAGGGGTAAGGACTCCCTGGGAAATCCCGATTTTCCCGCGGTCCCAGGAACTTCCTGAGACTGTGGGAAATGTGGCCGCCCATCCCGGCTGCTGCTGCACTGACTCACGAGTCAGCGTGGCAGCCAAAATGGGCACGGAGCTGCACCGCGCGACTCCGCACCCATCGGGGAGAGGAGGGGGAACCCCCCCCCGATATCGGGCGGGTTTTGTTTTTTTTAAAGACTTACATTTTCCGGTGGAGCCCAAGTGCACTCTTGGGGCCTGCTGCCAAAACAAAATGCCGGACGTCACGCCTCCTATATGGCTTAGAGCGACGATCTCTGAAGCAGGTACTTCCGGGATCGCCCCCTCCCTCTACCCCCCTATGGTACAGAAAGACCCAAAGTCCAAAACATCTGGAGGGCAGCAAATTGGGGGAGGCTGCCTTAGAAAAAGCAGAGTGGCCACACAGAGTGGCCTTTGTTTCAACGGCTTGCGCAAGTGAGGTCCCCAGAGCTAATGAAAGGAAGGAGCAGGGTGCCCGCTGGATGCTCTGCCTCAGAGCCATGGAAGGCCTTGTTTTCTTTGCTTAAAAGCAGCTGCCGGAGTCCCCGGTTTGGTTCAGGGCCATGGCACCTTCTCTGGCATGCCATTAGCCTGATTTAATTTGCCCCTTCCCTCAGGCAGACCCCCAAAGCTGGAGGTGCAACAGGGCCGGTGGCGGTGGAGGAAGACAGATACAAAATGGGCACCAGCTCTGTCTTCCCCTCATGTAGCTAATAGCAGAAGTGTGATTGGGGCGGGTGGGGGGGGGGGGGGAGAAGGGGAGAGGTGGAATTTCAAACAGGAAAATGGCATGGGGCGGGACAGTTAAGGAATAAACCTCTCTCCCAAGCCGCCGCCCCCGTCCAAATCCCCTCCCCTATTACTACTTTTAAGCAAAGGTGAATCCCATCAGGAGATCCAAGTGCAAACCATATTCTCCCTCATGAGCCTGCCTGTGCCCTGAGGTCTTCAGGAGAGACCCTCCTCTCCGTCCCACCACCACCACAGGCACGCCTGGTGGGAACGCGGGAGAGGGCCTCCTTGGTGGCTGCCCCGGGGCTCTGGAACTCCCTTCCCAGGGAAGCTAGACTGGCTCCCTCCTCGGTGCGCTTCCGGAGGCAGGCAAAACAAAAATTTAAAAAGCATTTTTTTAAAAAAATTGCTATTTGCATTTTAAATGTTTTAAGATTGAACTACATTCATCGATTTTTAACTTTTGTATGTTTCTGTTTATACGTTTTAATTTTGTAAGGCCGCCTTAAAGCCCAGTATTGGGAAAAAGGCGGGATACAAATATCATCATCATCATCATCATCATCATAATCTTTCGCATCATGGCTAGTTTAACTCTTGAGCACTAAAATGTCTTGAGGTGGCCCAGGGGGAGGGAAGGGGTCAGGGTGGCTGGATGAAGCAGAGAGACAAATGGGAGGGCCGTGGAATGGGGCAGGCAAAGAGGAGGTGGGGTGTAGCTGGACGAGGACCGGGGAGAGCAGCTTCGAATCCACGGAGCCCTGGGCTTTAGGCAGGGCCGGATTAAGGCCAGCGGAGGCCCTGAGCACAGCTCAATAACGGTGCCCCCTTGGCCCTTCCATTGCTTAAAAACCAAAAGGAGGAGAGCATCCCACTCGGGGTAAAAAAAGGAGAGAGAAGCAGGTTCTCAGAACACTGAGATACTTTATTGTTCACGCCCAACGCGTTTTGGCCTGTGTGGTTTGTTTAAAGGCACGGTGATGCATGCAGCGAATATCCAGTGAACGTCATAGGAGACTATCATCCTGCGAAGAGTTTTCTGCAGGCATCTCTTGCCAACCCCCTGAAGGCCTTTTAAAAAACCACATAGGCCAAAACGTGTTGGCCGTGAATAATAAAGTATCTCAGCATTCTGAGAACCTGCTTCTCTTCCTTCTTCTGCCCTTCCATTGCTTAGCCAGCAAGACATGAAGATTCCATAAGTGCTGGAGGTGAAATAAGACATTAAAAACTCAGTTTTCTTCAAGGCCATCATCCCCCACGCCAGAACACACAACAATATTAAATATAAACTGTTTTTCATTATATTTGTATATTATTATTATTGTTGTTGTTGTTATTATTATTATTATTATTATTATAAATTATTATTATTATTATAATAATAAATTATTATTATTATTATTATAATAAATTTCTTACCTGCCTCTCCATTTGGATCAAGGCAGGGAACAACAGTAAATATAAAATATGATAAAATACATATTAAAACTGATTAAAAACATGGTGCACATTATTAAAACTGCATTAAAACATCATAAAACACATCCTAAAAACATTCTAAAATTCCACTGGATATGCCTGCTGGAAGAGATTAGTCTTTGTAGCTTTCTTAAATTCTAAAAGACTGTTAAGTTGACGAGTCTCCTCCGGCAGGCCATTCCACAGTCTGGGAGCGGCAGAAGAGAAGGTCCTCTGGGTAACGGTTGTCAGCCTAGTCTTGGCCGACTGTAGTAAGTTCTTCCCAGTGTAGTAAGTTAAAACGAGATGGCTGCAGCTATGGGACCTGTACTCTGTGGTGCCCCCCTCCCTTCCCTTGGTGCCCTAAGCACAGACTTCTATGGCTTAACGGTTCGTCCAGGGCTGTGCTTTAGGCCCTGCAAGCATCCCAGCATGCCGGCCTCTAGTGCCAACCATGCCTCCAACCCCATATTGCTCAGTCACACAAAGAGAGGGACAGCGGACCACAGCTCCATGATAATGCATATGCGTTGCACTCAGACGCTCCCAGATTTAATCCCTGGCAGCCCCAGGAAGGGCTGAGGAAGACCCTTGCCCCAAACCCTAGAGAGCTGCTGCTGGTCAGTAGACAAGGCTCAGCTCAACAGACCGATGGCCTGGCTTGCTCTAAAGAAGCTCCCCTTGTCCCTACATAGCAGGTGACGGCAGGGGCGTCTCACTGCCGGGGGCGCGGAGAGCCTCAACCCATCAAGGTAGATAGCAGTGTACTAGGGGGACAAAGAGTTTGACCTGGAAGAAGGCCGTTCCCTCTGTTCCCAAGACATTCTATTACTCTCAGCTCCTTTATGATCCAGGGTTTTTTTAAAAAAAAGAATTATTATTTCAAGGGCATGTCAGACTGCAACGGCGTGAAGCCCACGCCACATTCTGCAGGAATTGAAACGGCTCCCCCCAAGGGGTTAATTGCTCTTGATCTCAAGAATGCCACCGCCCTGTTGTTGGCAGCAGCCTGGCACTGTAATGACTCTTCCCCCAGGTCTCCAGATAATTGCCCACTCCCTTGCTGGGATAATGGGTGACAACCGACGTCGAGCCATTTGCTAGCTGAAAGAGATGGCGGGAGTGGAGCACCGCAGTGTCAGGAGCTGGGCAGGAAAGCCGCCACACCTGCCTTGCGACGGCTTTTAAGTGATCACTCGGGGAGCTCCGTCAAACAGGCTGTCTGGCAAAGGCTGTGGGGAGCGGTGGGTGGGGAGCAGCAGATGCTGAAGGTGGATCAAACGGGGTCAACAATCCCCCTCGTTTTTTCCAGCACAGACCCTACTGGGATCAGGAAAGCCAAAAAAAAACTTATCCTGGTGCTTCTGCAGGCTTTCGCAGTTGTTTTCTTCTTGGCTTGTGCCACTGCACGGAATGGAACGAAAGGGGGACACCGGACAGATTCTTTGCCTGTGGAAGGCCCCGACCTCATAGATCGGTCCATAGTTAAACTATGGAATTCACTACCACAAGGTGAAGTGGTAGCCACCAATTTGGATGACTGCAAATGATGATGATGATGATGATTGATTACATTTATATACCGCCCCATAGCCAAAGCTCCCTGGGCGGTTTACAAAAATTAAAAGCATTGAACATTAAAAGTCAGTATACAAAATTTAAAACCGTAACACATAAAAACAACTAACATTTGAAACCATTTTAAACTTCCAGCAAGGCCAAAGACTCACACTCAACTTAAACTGTTAAATGCCTGGGAGAAAATAAGGGTTTTGACCTGGCGCCGAAAAGATAACAATGTAGGCGGCAGGCAGGCCTCATCGGGGAGACCGTTCCATAATTGGGGGGCCGCCACAGAGAAGGCCCTCTCCCTTGTTGGATAAATTCCTGGACGAGACGGCTATCAATGGCTACGAGTGCTGATGGCTATCACAGGCAGTAGGCCTATGTACACCAGTTGCTGGGGAACATGGGTGGGAGGGTGCTGTTGCACTCATATCCTGCTTGTGGGTTCCTGGTCGAAAGTTGGTTGGCCACTGTGCGAATAGAGTCCCAGACTAGATGGACCCTTGGTCTGACCTGGCAGGGCTCTTCTGATGTTCTTGAGTTCATACGGAGAAAACATCACTTTACAAAAATGTGAAGTCTTCTTAGGTTCTTAATGGGTAGGATTAAAGGGGAAAATATGTAATTCCCTGAATTGGGCCGCTCCCAATACAGAGTCTCGTCATAGGCAGATCACGACCATGTTGTGTACAAGCCAGGCTGATTCTCAGGGTTTGCTCCCTGCAGGAGCTGGAGAGGCGTAAGCATATTAATCTTGTCTCGCAATTTCTGTTTATCTAAATAAACGTATTTCCTTTGCTCACGGGTGTGTTCAATGCCTCTGAATATCTAAAAAGAACCACAGAGGAGGGCCAGGATCTCTTCTCGATCATCCCAGAATGTAGAACACAGAATAATGGGCTCAAGTTACAGGAAGCCAGATTCCGGCTGGACATCAGGAAAAACTTCCTGACTGTTAGAGCAGGACGACAATGGAACCCATGACCTAGGGAGGTGGTGGGCTCTCCCACACTAGAGGCCTTCAAGAGGCAGCTGGACAGCCATCTGTCAGCGATGCTTTGAAGTGGATTCCTGCTTTGAGCAGGGGGTTGGACTCCCTGGCCTTATTATAGGACCCTTTCAACTCTACTATTCTATGTTAAAACAACTGGCAAAGCAGGATAGCCGAGCGCGAGGCTGTTTCAACCCAAACGAGGATCAGGCCTGGTCCAGCAGCCATCTTGAACAGCGGCACCCCAGGTGGGGGGGGGGGGGGATTTTCAATCCACTGCACGAAGGGGCCCGATTCTCACAACGTGCAGCAAAATCAGTGTCGTCCTGCCTCCAGGGGACCTAAACCAGAAGATCTTCCTCATTCTCCTGGCAAGAATTACCGGAGAGTTGTCCAAGCGCGGACCACTGAAAAGCGATGGAAGTCCCTTCATCCACACTTCCAGGCCTGAACATTGAAGTGATCCCCAAGGGATTATGGGAGGAAACACTCCCTTCACCCAGAAAACCAGGCTGCCATGTTAGGGCTTTGTTGTTTTAATGAGCAAAGACGTTCCTCTCTGGGGGACCATTCAACGCTGCACAGATTACATCTAGGCCAGCCTTCCCCAACCTGGTGCCCTCCAGATGTTTTTGCCTACAATCCCTAGGCACAGCCACACACTTAGCATGTTCACTAAGGCCTGAGCTCCATTGCACTCAGTGGGACTTACTCCTGAGTAAACATGGGGCGGACTGGGCTGCAAGACACTGTCCCTTGCACCCATCCCCTCCCTGCTCTCCCCGGCAATTTGCTGTCTGCTCCTGCTACCGACTGCCAGTTACCAGCTGCCACTGCCATCTCCCTTCAGTTAACTTTCCACATGGTCCTTTGCAGAGGGGGTTTGTGGGAAGAGGACAATGCTGGGATCAGGGAACCAAAACACAGGGAACTCGTCAACTTCTGGCATCTCACGAGGTCCTTCCTGCCCAGCAGAAGGACGGCGTTCCGTTACCTGTGAGCCTCGGGAAACGCAGCTTCGTTTTCTCCAGCCGCCTCGGACGAACTGAGCGAGGTGGAGAGGAGCAGCTTCTCTCCCAGGCTTCGCTCTAGCTCTTCATTCTCCCGGATTTGTGCCCTGCGGGACGGAAAGTCACAAGCAGTGTGAAAGCAGGACGTGCTCCTGAACTCAGGTCACAGCGGACAGCGCAGGTATATTTGCATCCCGAGAATAGGTAGATTTGGTGCGGTGTGGCTCAGAGGGAGTCAGTCTTCTTTATTTATTTAATTTATACCCCACTTCTCCTTTGAGGAGCTCAAAGGGCTGCCTTTGGGGGACTGAATTGGTGCCACTGCGCCACCAAACCCCACGGCATCGCTGCTGCTGGGCGGCCGCGAACAATCGTGATGGAGGGAGGCATTGCGGGCTTTCCGGCGGCCATCAGGCTCACCGGGCCAGCCCCCGGCAAGGTCGCCTTCCACCCGGGAATACTCTGGCACAGTGCTCGAGCGAGGACAGCTGGTGGAAGAGCCGTGTTGATCTCGCTCCCGCAGGAAAGGTTGGGGTAAGTCCCCGACTTTTTTCCTGCATGTCTTCGCCTCTTTGCCCCTCGGTGGCTCCGAACTGGCGGCTGCGTCGTGTAACTGAAGCAGTGCTGATTTGGAGCCACTGTGGCGCGAAGACGACATTTAGACAGCCCCCCAGGCAGAATGCCTAATCCTCCTCTTCTCCATTTTATCCTCACAACAACCCTGTGAGTTAGATCAGGCTGAAAGTCAGTGACTGGCCAAAAGCCACCCAGTGAGCTTCATGGCCAAGAGGGGTTTTGAACTCGGATCTCCTGAGTCCCAATACTCTAACCACTATACCACAATGGCTCTCTGGCTTTCACCTTCGCCTAGCCTGGGTGAAACCTGCTGCAGGCTGCATTGAGAGCCCTTGCCCGGGAGCTGTATAAAACCATTGTCAAGGCGCTAATGTTATCAATGCCTCTTCGGAGGAGAGCCTGAATTCTGGCATCAAACTTTCTCAACAGACAACAACTGGGGCAGGGCTTATCTACAGCGCCTCCTCTTCCATCACCTTCACCACCCCAGGTACATTTTGACTGCATGGAATTTAAGGCCTCATTAATAGGCAGCATCATTCTAACCATCCCACTACACTGGGCCTTGAACTGTCCCGCTCCCCCCCATCCCGTCCCCCAACTGCGACATCCCTCAAGCCAAACAAGCCAGTGACTCTGGGGTGGAGATTGCCTCCCTCTGCAGGGCGTGCCTTGGCTCGCTAGCATGAGCCAGCCGGAGCTGTTTGCCCGAAAGGTCCCGCCCCCTTCCTGCTGCGCACCACCTCCTTTTCGGCAGTAGCGGAATGGGTGGCCCGTAGAGACCGCTGGGGGAGGGAGGGAGGATGAGAAACAACCTGGAGACCTGGGCTAACATCCCCCAGTGAAGCTCCAGTTTCTCCCACCCATTCAGGGCTGGCCCGAGGATGAACAGCACCCTGGGGGAAGAGCCTGTTCAGCACCTACTGCTTTCTCGGAACGAATGAGGCAGAGAACTCCCGTCCCCCGTTCACTTTCGCCAGCAACTGGAAACCTGTAGCATACGTTTGGCTCGCTCGCGTTGTCGTTCAAGACCTCCTTCCCAGTGCATTCAACAGGTGTGTGTTACAGTTGTGCGTTGTTGAAGTTGTGGGGTTCCGGCTGAAAACTGCTGAATGGGTTCTATGGTCTGTTGTATTTTTCACTTATTGCTTTCTCTCACTCACGCACCACAGGAGCCCTTATGGCAGCTGAAAGACTTCTGCTGTCAGGCTGGAAGGATAAATGCTCACCTCCCACAGTGCAACGGACTGGGGACTTAACAACGCTCTCAACCTTCGAAAGTGGGGTTATATCCACGCCACTTGCAAGTGGATAAGTACATGGATATTTGGTGTGCTTTTCTTGAAACCTATACACAACTCTCCTCTTTTTTTATTTTTATGAATGGTATATCTGAGGGGGGGAAAGGATGATGTTCCTATGTACGTAATGTTTTCTCTTTTTCATGATTTCTTTTTTGTTCTGTTTTGTTAAATTCACAATAAAGGGGGAAAGGGGGCGGGGGGAACCACCACAGGAGGACCGAAGGTCACTTTGGGTCACAGCCCCACATCACAACGCTTACCTCCAGCCTTATGCAGGCCTTACCTTTTCTCCTCAAGGAGCTTGTCTAGGCTGCTGAGGTAACAACCGGGCTCTGAAGAAGGGACCTGGATGCAAAGGGAAGGGGGGGAAATTGTATCGTTTCAGCAGGTGGGTTGGTATGGGGCAGGCCTGCGCAACTGAAGAGTGACCCACATGAAGAGTGACCCACATGAAGAGCTGGCATTCCTGAGCAGTGGACAAGGTCCCAACATCCCTCCCCCACAACCCACCTGCTGCCAGACCTGAGCCGTTACACGCTCACCCAGCGATGGGGGCCTGCAAATTGCCCGTCGGGGGCCACTATTTTAATGACCCAAAATGCCTTGGAATGACACCTGCATGAGGAGCATTGTGGGTCATTAAAATGGCAGGCGGCTCAACGCTGCCCACCACAGATTACAAGGCCAACAGAGGGCACTTTGCCGGGGAGGCCCTCTTCTCTTTAGCAGGACTTGCCATCCCCAGGCCAAACATAACCCATTGGCCAGGCCTGGCCACCCACCCAGGGGTCTCCGTAAACACCCGGCAGTTCTCCCTGCCTGCAACACTGCTCCTGCCCAGTTCCTGTAAACTCCTATGGAAGTTCTTGAGAACCTCCTGGTGCCCCATGGATCGGATGCCCAGCCTGCTGCCTCTGACATCGTGCAAACATGACCCAAAGCGGCTTTGGCCTGGATGAGCGCAAGGAAGACGGGCTGCAGGGCAAAGCAGGACACAGAAAGGGTGGCTACACCGCATCCAGGCAGTTATCATCCTCCGGGCTACTACCCTGTTCCCACTGCGGCTACCCACCGTGCTCAGCTCCGGAGGGCTGGGGCTTGTGCCGCCCATCCGAAGGAGGACTCCGAGCGGCACGAGGTCCATGTCTTCCTCCGTGTCCGGGTCCAGGGCCAGCCTCCCAGGGTCGCCCAAAAGCTCATCGGAGGATGTGGAGAGGCTGCGTCTGGAGATGCTGGATGGTGACGTCGGCAACTCCATGGGGAGCAGCGGAGGCAGCCATTCCGGTCCCGGGTCTTCTGCCACATCCGACTCGGGGTCCCCCGAAAACGTGTCAGAGGAGGTTGAGAGGTTGCTTCTAGCAAAGAAGGCGGGCGGTTCCGAGAGCAGACGGATGGGAAATGGCGAAGGTGGACTTCCTTCCGAGTCTACGGCCCTCCGGTCGTTTGCCTCGGTTTGGCCCTCAAGCACACTTTCTTCCAGTTCCTCCTCGGCCACTTGATGGAAATCAGGCACGGAGCGCTCTGCCCTTGCCACATCCCCGCTTTCAAGCTCCTTGGGCTGCAGGATGCCGGGCTCTCCCAGGAAACGCAGGCGCCCCCCGAGTGGGGAGGAGGCCCTGGTTGTAAACTCCACCGCTTGTGCCCCAGCAGGCCTGTCGGTGAGATCCGGCATCTCCCCAGAGCTTCGGTACTTGGACGCAGGGCCCGGGGCAGGGCTCAAAGTGGGTAGGTCTTCATCATACAGGAATTCAACGCGTGGAGGGGTCCAGTCTGGAGGGAACATGTCCTCTTCGACCTCCAACGGAGAACCAGCATCGCCAGCCACACTGGAGCCATCGCTGTTTCCGGCTGCCCCTGATGGGGGACAGCCAGGGGGTAGCAAGCATGCGAGGCCAGGAGCATCCGAAGACAGGAGCTGCTTGGAGCGGCCAGGGTCAACTTGCTTGCGTTTCTTTCTGGAGCTGCTGCTGGGCTTTTCTCCCATTTTCTGGCCGGGGGGTTCCGAGAAAAAGATGTACCTCTTGGGCAAAGAGTGGGTTGATGACCTGCATTTGTGAAACCTCGTATGCATCTGTCGCGAGAAGGCTCGAGGCTCTGGGGGAGAGAGCGAAGAGGTCGTTACTATCCCTGCTATGCGCGTGGCGCAATTCCGCCAAAAAGGTACCAAGGGTACCGAGACCACAAATAATCTACGGGTCCCTGCTTAAATTTTTTATTCAGTTGGGGCCTTTTTAAAGCAAGTTGCTTGCCCTGAAGATCTGATTAGAAGTGTGTGGGCAACGTCAGAAGCCAGAGAGGCAGGTGGGTAAGGTTTTCCATGCTCAGAGGGTGAGCTTCTGCCTCCTGCTAAACTCTTAGCCTCTCTACAATGCTGGACTGACTATGCAAAACAGTAAAAAGCAACGACGTTATGTGCAAAGAGAGAAACCACGCGCAGCCAGTCCAGGTCATTGCCCCTGACTTGAAAGACTCCACAAATCTTATTGAGGGTTGTTAAGACAGCTCTCCTTGGACAAGATCCGCTCCCTTACATTTATACACACCGTCTTTTGTATCTATTCACACCAGGCAGGGCTCCTGCAGCTTTAACTGTTGTGATGAAGAGGGGATTTCACCTGGTGCTGCATGCCTACAAAGGACACCTGCTGAAATGCCCTCTTCTATGCAACTGTTAAAGATACAGGAGCCCTTTCCTCCTTTCTATATGGTCACCCTATTTGCAACAGTCAGATTCCAGGGCTTGAGCTTGCACCCAGAGCAGGGGTGTGTAGTAGATAGATCTCCAGATGTTTGGGACGTTGGCTGCCTCTACAAGAGGCATTTAAAGCTCTTTCAAGGCGCATTAAAAAAATTACCTCTACAAGAACGGAGCGCAAATCGGGCGTAGAGGCGCTTTAAACATTCAATTATGCGCATTATCGAATGCGCGTTAAATAGCGAGTTTTATTTTGCTCCGGCTGTTAAAGCGCATTTTGACTATGTGAACAAGCCATTCTCCGCATTGACTACTTGTAAAGCGCATTTGAAACAATCGGTAAGGTCACCCGTTGAGTGCTCAATTACCTCCTGCATACAAGCATTAACGATAAAGCGCTTCAGCGAATATGCACACAATCGGCTAACCAGGCGTAAAGCCGAATTCTTGTAGATGAGGCCTTTGACTCCCAGAAGCCCGTCAGCATGGTCAGCGGTCAGGAATGCTGAGAGTTGACGTCCAAACCACCCGGAGATCTACTTCCTGTCCTCCTATGGCTTGAAGGATGCAGTCTGCTGAGGCACCTGAGACTGTGTTCGCTTAGGCCTCAGAGCCCTCTTCAGGCGCAGAAGAGAAAAGAGAAGTAACTGATCCTTAAGCTTCACACCCCTCCATGGCCCTGGAAGGCCCCCTCTTGTTAGTCCAACGCACCCCTTCCTACGACTTCCTACAACTTCCATCCTCAGCCATCCTCAGCCATCCAAAGATCTCCTGCTCCCTCAAACAACTCTATCCCTTTTTCCCTGGCTGCCCCTTTACACCTGGAACTGCCTCCCATATCGCTCCTGCTTCCCTCCTCAACAGCCACCTTTTCCCTGAAGCATTTGGCGCCACCTCCACTGGCCTCAACTCCTGCGCGCAACTGCAATCATTGCACATGATTCCTTCATTCGAGCCTCCATTGCCCAGCCTCCTTTCTTGATTTAGTGCTCCTCGGGGCAGGTACCTGGACAACAGTAACAGCAGCACAAGCCGTGCCTCTTGCTGGCAGACTTCCAGTTCAGCTAAGAATTTCAGGCACCTTCAAGATCCAGGTTTGGGTACATCCCTGGCCAGAAATTATGTTGTTCAGATTTCTCTGGACCAAGAAAACTTCCAGGTTTAGAGACACCGTGGCTCTGAATACCAGTTGGTGGGGAGAGGGCTATTTCTTCATTTGATTTGCGCCCCTCTTTACTATCCGTTTGCTCTTGGCTAAAGAGATTCTTGGGTGCATTTGTGAGCTCCTCCACGCATTCACCATTAAAAAGATATGTGTGCATTAGGATATGGGGCCGATTTAAGAAACTTGAGACACACTATTCGCACATCACAGTATCCCAGAGAGGCAAGCCAGAGTTCCTGGTTCACACATCACAGCAAGCAACCTGCTGCACCCCCTTGCAGCAGAAATGATCAAGCAGCATGTATCAAGATACTGGCTGGGTTCACACAACATGCTAACCCACCCAGTATTGGCTGTGGTTGAACCTTGGGTTATCGTGTTGTCTGAACACAGCGTTTTTTTCCCCGCAGGACAGGTTACCATGTTGTCCGAATGCAGCGCATTTTCCGTAGGGTAGGTTATCGCATTGTCTCAATGCAGTGCGTTTTCTGCAGGATTGCTCCTTGACCATGCAGTGTGTCTTGTTAACCACCCTGAACAACCCACAACAAGCGAGAGGCTCTCAAGGTGGCTCATTTGAGAAAAACAAACCATATTGCATGGTTAAAAAGCCACCCTGTGGAAAACATGCTACAGACAGACTACACGTTAACGCACCCTGCAAAGGAGGGGGACTGAATTCAGACAACATAATCCCCCATGATGAGTTAGCATGTTGTGTGAACCCAGCCATTGGGTTCACAATAACACAGATTTTTAAATAAATAAATAAATAAATAAATAAATGCTAGTTTAATATGACGTGCAAACCAGGTCACCATATAAAACAGTTAGTGTGATTTTGTTCCGCTATATCTGAGTTTCAAGGACAGGAGTATTTTATGGGGAGAGAACCTTTCAAGCTGCAAAAAATTACAGCTTCTATCAAATCTTTTAATTAGTAAAAAGCCCCCTGGGATTCAGTAACATTGCAAAGGGAACACTGCCCCCTGCCGGATCGTCACCCATTCCAGGAACTTTTAGATTTGAGGGGTGGGGGGGTGGGAGGCATTTTCTCCGCGTCTCCCCCACGCAGCCTTTTGTTTAGTAAATCAGAGCGCTGCCTGGAAAAAAAAGCCCCACTGTGGCTACAAGTTTTCCAGGCTTTAAATAGCACCGCGCTCTCAGCCGCTGGCATTTCAAGAGGCCATTATTCCTAATTTCTATAGCAACTTGAGCATGCAAAGTGTTTTTACAAGCCTTATCGCCGCGATCCTTATATCCACCGCGTGTCGAATCAATCCATTCTACAGGGGAGACGCTGCGGCCCTGTCTAAAACCACTCAACACATAGGCTGCCTCTACAAGAGGCATTTAAAGCTCTTTCAAGGCGCGTTAAAAAATTTACCTCTACAAGAACGGAGTGTAAATCGGGAGTTGAGGAGCTTTATCTCTCCGATTATGCGCATTATCGAATGCGCGTTAAATAGCGAGTTTTATTTTGCTCCGGCCATTAAAGTGCATTTTGACTATGTGAACAAGCGATTCTCCGCATGTCAACAGTTATAATCGCATTTCGGTCGTCCAGTAATGCGCTTCGCCGCCTCTCGTACACAGGTATTAGGCGTAAATGCGCTTCTGCGAATATGCGCATAATCGCCTAACCAGGCGTAAAGGCAAATTCTTGTAGATGAGGCCATAGTAAAAATGATTTTTACTATGGAGAAGAAGCCACGGGGGTCTTTGCTTTCTCCTGTAGTATCAAAGTTGTGGGGGGGGGGATTTCAGATGATTACCTCCTCGATGGGATGAGAGGCCTTTGCTGTCTTTAGCTCTTGGGCGCCCGCGATTGTCGTGCTGTTGAGACAAATTAGACATCGGTTAAAGGTTTGAGTCATCATCAAATGAACAGTTAAGTAAGCCTCTCTGTGACAACTGCATCGGGACCATGCACTGACTGGTACGCTACTGACAGAGCACACTGTGTGTGTCTACAAGGAAAGCAGCACAGGACCAAAGGTACGACTGCAGCAGATGCCCCGTCAGACATCCCACCCCATACAGGCACACTCAGGCTGATAGGTTTCTACAGAAACTGCCTTGCAAAATATGCACAGGCTTTCCCCCACAACGAAGAGGGCGAGAAACTTGAACCACTATTTTAATGCGAACACTATCATCATCATCTATTTATGAAGCGCCAAAACAATATAACAATGCCCTGCCCAAATGGCTTATGTCAACATAAACTTTTAATAAAATTTTAAAAGGCTAAAATTGAAACCGGGGGGAGAGGGGGGGGGTAAGGAAAGGACAAACGTAGAACCCAGTTTTCAAGGAGAAATACCAAAAAGCTTTAGGAGGGGGAAGAAAAGTTTAGAAAAAAAAGAAAAACATGCTCAGGATTCTATAGAAATTATTATTATTATTAATAGTTATTATTATAATTATTTATATTTCTGACTTTTCTCCAATACTGGGACTCAAGGCAGCTTCCAAATTAGAACATGTACAGTTAAAACAAATAGAGATATACAAAAATTAAAAATATAATTAAACATAGCGCAATTTTAAAATATTTAAAACATTTAAGAACACTTTAAACACAAATAATTTTTAAAAATCCAAACTATAAGCGAAACATCCACAGAGGCCTCAACTACTCCCCAAAGGCCTGCTGAAACAGAAAAGTTTTAGCCTGCCTCTGAAAGCAGACCAAGGAGGGAGCCAGTCTAGCTTCCCTTGGAAGGGAGTTCCAGAGCCCAGGGGCAAGCCACCGAGAAGGCCCTCTCCTGCTTACCCGTCAGGCGTGCCTGGGATGTTGGTGGGACAGAGGAGGGCCTCCCCTGAAGACCTCAGGTCACGGGCAGGCTCGTAAGGGAGAATATGCTCTTTCAGATACCTGGACCCGAGCCGTATCGGAATTAGATACTGACTCTCGTGGCATGATTTATTTAACAGCCAGAGGACCAAGGGTCGCTGGGAGGTCTTCCTCTCAGGAGACCTGGCTTTCTCCTCCCCACACCCAGAAAGAGGTCTGCTGCGGCCGCTCACCCGTTTATGTGATTTTTCCTGACAGCAATCGGTGAGCATTGAGGGTAAGCTGGGGAGAGGCAGGACAGAGAAGGGCCGGCCAACCTTCAGTCTCTTGGTCTTCCGCAACTGCTGGTACTCTTGCAGGCTGGACTGGAACGTAAAGCTGAACAGACCTGTTTTGGGCCTCCTTAGAGACGACAAGGGGATCTGGTACCAGCGGATGTCCCTCCAGGTGCTGAACAGCTCCGTGCTGTAGGAGGTCTTCTTTGGCTGAGAAGAAACCGAAGCGACTTCGTGGGTTTCCTCAGAAGGTGGACACTGGTGCACCTCCTCTAACGCAGCCTTGGACATCCCAGGTTGGCCGCTGGACTGAGAGGAGCCTCCAGAGCTTGGCTCTCCTGACTTCTTCATGGGCATCTCTGAAATCTCCTACACCTTGATCTGGAGAGTAGCAAAGGCTCAAGTTCTTTGCTGCTAGTTGGCGGGAAATTGCTGATCTCTCTCTTTCGCTCTCTTGCTCTCTCCACAGGGCAGCAGTTCAGTGCCGTGTCCCTAGCGAAAGCAACCTGAACTTCTGCAGAAACATGGAAGAGGCCCATGGGAAGGTGTCTAGCCTCCTGGAAAGAAGAAAACAGAGATCCCAATAGCATTTCTCTCAATATGAAGAATAAATCCTCCCCCGTTTGGCTGGATTGCATTCACTATCTATTCAGTGTTTCCAGCTATCAAGTTATCCTGTGTATTTTATCTTTAGGGGTAGAGAAGTCTCTTGAGGACATAATCTCACATGAGCCCTACTGGTGTGTTTTAGTGGTTAGATTTGGGAAAGGTGAGTACAAATCCCTGCCCAGCCATAGAGCTCACAGGGTGGCCCTTGGTCAGTTACTCTCTAGCATGGTTCACATATAATGCTAAACAATGGTTTAGTATTATATGTATGAGCCTCAGGGCCTGGATACCTCTCCCAACTTTCTCCAGTATTCCCCCAAGTTGATCAGAAGTTCTCACTTCAAATAGCTCTTATCCATTTTGCCCAAAGCCAAACCAACTCTGGTTAGCATTAGTTATGGTTTAGGTAAACAAACCAACTTCAGACCATGATTATCAATCCTGGCTTGTTTCTCAAACCAGGATCAACACTAACCACTGTTCTTGGTTCCGTTTAAAATGGAAGCAAAAGCTTCCTATCTCCTCTGCTCAGCTGTGCCAGAAGAAGACAGGACTGGGGAGCATGGAAAGCCCAGACTCACCCAAGCTCATTCCCACAGCTCAGCTAAACTGTTCCTAACTAATCTCAGGAAATGGCTGCGAGACCAAAAACTGACCTCCTTGGAGGAAGGATGGGGATACAAACATACTTACGATCCTGATTACGTGAATCGCTTGGACACCAAGTAAGCACAATATATATTCCGTGACAAGTTTTATTATTATTCCTGCACCACCAAGAAAAGATAACACTTTTATGGATCACTTTTGCACCATGCTTTGACAAATGAGCCTATTTGAAATGCATGCAGCTCGCTCCAGTGTTCCCAGATTGTGTTCTGGTAATATTAAACCCAATGAGCCCAAACACCCAAGCAGAGCGGCAACAGAAATGCCTCTCCTGACATGAACCTACCCGTACACTACGATCCACATCTAAGGTCCTCCTCCGGGTGCCTACTCCGAGGGAAGCATGGAGGGTGGCAACAAGGGTGAGGGCTTTTTCAATGGTGGCCCCCCCAATTATGGAATGATCTCCCCGACGAGGCTCGCCTGGCGCCAACATTGTTATCTTTTCGGCGCCAGGTCAAGACTTTCCTCTTCTCCCAGGCATTTAACAGCGTATGTTGAGGGTTTTGTTGTGGTGGTGGTTTGACCCAGAATAGTTGTTTTTAAATGATATTGTATTTATAACATGTTTGTATGCTTTTTATGGTTTAAAATTTTGTATATCGGTTTTTAATGCTCAATGTTTAAAATTTTTGTAAACTGCCCAGACAGCTTCGGCTATGGGGCGGTATATAAGTGGAATAAATAATAATAATAATAACAATAAATAATAATAGGCAAGGAGGATCAACATCACCCACCACCATATTACACCTTTCGCACAGTGGACTATAATAATTAGAACACAGGAGGAAACCATTCTGGCTGTCAGGCAGAGGGACAGTGTGTTATTGTGAAGGGACTCCCCACACGACATGTCACCCCACCACAGTTGTGCAGCTGAGGCTCCCCTCAAGCACATGAATAGTCAATGCTGCGCTTGAGTGACATTCCAGCTGGCCGTTGCTCCACCCTTCCTCCTCCCAGGGCTATCCCGTCAGCCATTGCACGTTCTGTGGGCTGTAGAGGAGTGGCCGGGGCGCGTTTGGCCACTCCTGCCGTAGAACTCTACGCGTTCCCAAAATAGTGCACTCAAACAGGTCAAATTAAGCAATAGAGCCTGCCACGTGACACAATAAGCAACGGGTCTCTGGATAAGCAACGGAGCAGCCCATTGTTTTTCTCCATTTATTAATTCAAGGAAACAGTACACCGTCAGTTGTCAGCTTCCCGCCAGATGACATGATAAGCAACTCAACGGGACAATTGTCTAATTAATCCACTGTTGCTTATTGTGTCATCTTAACCCAGCCAATGATAAGGCCATTTGGAGATCAGTGGTACAGGGCTGGACCTTGGGCTGAGGTCCAGGATCCCACAGCCCAGGACCACCCCAAATGGCCACCCAGAGAGCAGCAGGTGATAGGGTAATGATAAACAAGCCATCAGCACCTGGGGCATGCTCAGGTCCACCAGGACTCACACTGGCCCTGTTCAGAAGACACCTTAAACCACATCTTTAACCACGGCGCTTAAGCCAAAAAGCCTTAAGCACTGTGGTTAAAGCCGTGGTTTAAGGTGTCTTCTGAACAGGGCCACTGCCTGCCTGCTGCAGCAGCCTTTTACTTCAAAACAAAAATAAATGTATAGCTGGGAAGGGAGGGGAGGCTGAACTGCCAGGTGTGAAAAATATATGCTAGTTTGTTTTTTTACTTTTAAAATTTCTTAGACCTTTTCTACAACAAAATGGTGCAACTGAGGCAAAACTCCATTTTATTCCTGTAGTCAGGATGGCGCTGCGATTTAAGTGAGTTTAAAATGCAAAACCACAGATGCTCAGAATATATTTAAAAATCAGGGATGGTGAGCAGAAGTTTTGTTTTGGTGTTGCTCTAACAGACAAAAAATGTAGAAGTAGCTCTGAAGCATGGAATGGCAGCGTTGGGGGAGAGAAGGAAAAATATTAGCTGTGTACTTCGCAGCTGAAGTATCACACATGGCCATCTAAAGCCCCCACCCCATAAGACTACTAAATCCAGGGTCTAAATTTGCCCAGTTGTGCCCGTTTGAGATAATATTGTTCTAACCCCCCACTCCCCCCACCCCCAAGAGTAGAGAGGTGGGATTTTATCCAGCTTTGATGCAGGGGATTTTTAGTACCAGGGGCGGGGTTAGGGGACAGTTGACCCCATTGCAGGGGCGAGCAATTTATGGTCCCTCCAGATGTTTTGGCCTACAACTCCCATCATGCCTCGCCACTGGCTATGCTGGCTAGAACTGATGGGATCAGGCTAAACATCTGGAGGGCTACAAGTTGCCCACCCCTACAAAAGGGAACAGAAAGTAAAACACTATAAAGTGGGGAAGAAGAAACTTATAGGGGAAGGATCCAGACCAGAAGGGGCGGGGGGGAAACCAACATTCACTGTCTCTACCTGGATTAAACTCCTCCTGCCACGGATTAAACTGCCACCTGCTTCTGCCTGTTTCAAAACCTCGAACGTTCCATTCCAGGGGAGCCAATCGGGAGCCCAGAAATTACTCTTGTCACAAGGGAGCCAATCAACAACCAGGGGTTCAAAGTAGCCTAGTAGCCAGTTTGAAAGGCGCCACGTACCGCTCCCTAACCTCGCAGGTGCCTCCAGTCATGCCTCTTTCGTTTTTAAGGGGCTGAAAGCAATGGCTGCCGGGATATGTAGTTTCCACGCAGGCAGCCTGATCCTTGCCGCCTCGCCAGCAAAAGTGAGCAGAGATCCAGCAGCATCCCGACCCCATGCATGTATTTGGGAATAAGTCCCAAGGAGGGCCATCAAAATTAAATGCTCCCAAGGAAATGTGCATGAGATTGTGGCCCAGCAAACTGGACCTATGCGCGTCTGTTCGGAAGCAAGCCTTGCTTTGTTCAATGGGATTCCCCCTCCCCCCTCCCGATAAATAAGTTTGCGTAAGATTTGCAACAAGATCCCATGCGTGTTCATCGGAAACAATTTCTTCTGAGGACGTTTATTCCCAAGTGAGCGTGCATAGGATTGCAGCCTTTAAAGAGCATTAAACGCAGGAACTCTGACTTTACCGCCAGTAGAAAAACCAAAGTACTTCTACACACAGCGCATAGTTAAATTATGGGATTTGCTCCTACAAGATGTGGTGATGGCCACCAATTTGGATGGCTTTAAAAAGGGGGGGGGGTGATACAAATTCCTAAAGAAGGCTATCAATGGCTACTGTAAATTTGGTCCTTTTTAACCTCAGGGCCTTCCTAAAAGGGGTCCGGAGCACCCCGGTGGGTAACCAGTGCTAATCCAGACAGATGAACTGACCATCACAGATGTGATTGTAAATAAGAATCTATTTAAGATAGATAGGCAAATGCATGGTGGTATACAATCTCTCTCTTTGTGGTTACAGGAAAAGAGAATGCAATGCGAATATGAAGTTAATTACAAGAATTGCAGTTGCAGAATAGAATAGGCATTAAAAACAGGCGTTACAAATTTAGCCAGCAAGATAATGGCTTGAGCTTCTACCATTTCTCCTCTCTCTGGAGGTCTTTGAATGTGAGTCTGGGGTCTTTTAGGGAGTCTTATTCCCAAAACCCTCACTGAGGTCATTCCCCTATTGCAGATCCATTTGGCCATATTAGTTTAATGCAGCCTCTTCTGTACGGCAAGATTTAACCCATTTAGCACCAGATTAACAGCTGCTAGTCTTGATGGCTATGTGCTATCTCCCAGTATCAGAGGAAATATGCCTATGCATACCAGTTGCTGGGGAACATGGGTTGGAAGGTGCTGTTGCACCCGTGTCCTGCTTGTGGGTTTCCCTTGGGCAGCTGGTTGGCCAATGTTTGAACACAGTGCTGGACTAGACGGACCCTTGCTCTGATCCAGGAGGAATGTTCTCATGTTGTTAAAGGCACAGTGCAACTCCCCTGAAACCTGGCATCAAACCTCCCAGCCCCCAAGGATTTCCAGGTGTTATTCAAAAGAAAAATTTTGACAGTTCGAGCTAATTGACAGGACATGAAGAAAGTGTTTCCCTGAGCATGTGCAGAATGCCCTGCCTGAAGAGTACAAACATTTCTTTCTTTAACTCCCCTCCCTTAAATAAAGAAGTATATAACGAAAACATGGTGCCCTCCTCCCCCATTTACATCCCCCTCTGAAAGTTGGCCAGGATAAATTTCAGGCCATTTGATAACCTCACAAAGCAATCCTACGAATGTAGGTTCAATTAGGTTTACTCCCTAGTCTGGAGTGCTCTGCATTACAGCTGGTTATTATAAGAATCTATTTTATTTATTTAACACCTTGTCTTTCTACCAAAAAAATGGCACTTAATATTCAGAATTGGTACTTGACTTTTCTTATTTTCCTTTTCCCTCCCCATCCTTTTTCCTTTTATGTCCTATCTTTTAGATTGCAAACCTGGGGGCAGACAGGGATTGTCTAGTTTTTACTGATCTGTAAGCTGCTCTGATAGGTTTTTGAGCTGAAGCATGGGACATAAATTCTATTATTATTATTATTATTATTATTTATTTCAAATTGCAGCATTAATATACCGTGATCACTTTCCCAGACTTTGGGAAAGCTCTGCCAGGATGCCTTGACTTAAGAGTTAAAGGTGCAGGCACTATACTAGAGTGACGATATACAAAAGAGGGCAGGGCCCCTGCAACTTTAACAGTTGTGATGAAGAGGGAATTTCACCAGGAACTAATTGCATACAAATGACACTGGCTGAAATTCCCTTTTCTCTACAACTGTTAAAGTTACATGAGCCCTGACCTGGATTTTATATGGTCACCCTAGTCAAAGGATTTGACACACCCACCCACCAAACAATTGGTTTTTATATTGTACACACCACAACACACAATCCTCTCCTAACCAATTTACTCAGAAGAAAATGGATATTGTATTTATAATCAGTTTTATGGTTTTTATGCTTTTTAAATTTTGTATATATCACTTTTTTAATGTTCAATGTTTTTAATTTTGTAAACTGCCCAGAGAGCTTCAGCTATGGGATGGTATATAAATGCAATAAATTATTATTATTATTATTATTATTATTATTATTATTATATTGCTCTGTTTAATGGAGCTTACTCCAAAGTAACACGGAATGGCAGCAGCCCGAAAGAAAAACGGATCTCTGATGGTCCCACCCAACACACACACAAAATGGCGCCTTTACTGAGACGAAGCCAGCGCCCGCCCTCCCTGCCGCTGAGCCATTTTCCCGCCTCTTTCCTTTGCAGAGGACGTCGTTACTTTAACCACGCCTATTTCGCGTCGTAGCCAATGGCGGCTTTCAATTTTGTGGCGGAAGTCGCCGGGCAGCCATCTTTTTAGGCCGCACGGGTCAGGTGACAGGAAGTTCCTTAGAGGAAGGCGGAAACGTTTTTGTGGCTCTTTTTCTCCGCCGGGGTTGCCATGGCGTCAAGGTTACTCCGGGTGTGCGGTGCAATCCGAGGCTTCGGCGCGGGCCGGAGTGCCCTCGGCCTCGGGCCGTTGCGCCTGACGGGGGCGTCTCGCTCCATGGCGGCCGGAGGTGAGGCAGCGGGGCGGAGACCTCGAAAGTGTCGCTGGGGCCCTGCCAGCGGTATTTCTGTACCGGGCCTCTGGTCCCTGCGCCTCTTCTTCCCCTCATCCCTCCTCACCGCCACCCCGCGGCTCTGCTTTCCCCAACTTGACGCCGGACTTCAACTCCCATCAGCCCCAGCCAGCGTAGCCAGCGGCGAGAGGTGATGGGTGTTGTCGTTCAAACCGCGTGGAGAGCGCCCTGTTGGGGAAGGCCGCGGTAGGCTTGCCGCCATCCTCAACCAGGTGCCCTCCGGACGTGTTGGGAGTATAGCTCCTTTCAGCCCCAGCCAGCGTGGATGGAGAGGATGGGAGTTGTACTCCCGACGCACCTAGCGGGCGTCAGGTTGGGGAAGGCTGCTGGGCAAAAGGTAGATGGTGGCCCTCTTAGCCAATGAATCCCGTGGTGGGTGGCTGCTATATTCCTGCTGCTATATTGCTACAAAGGATGCTGGACCTTCTTGGTCTGGTCCTGTAATACTTGGGGCAAACCGGTGGGCTTACTTAGCCCATAACTGGGAATTTTGGAACATTTTTTTCATGCCATCCTTCCTTCAAGGAGCTCAGGTAGTAAATCTGGGTCCTAGAATTGGAAGCAACCCTGGAAGTCTTCCAGAAAAACCCCTTGTTCCATGCAGGATCGCCGGTGCAGGGTGCCACTGCAGTATCTCGGGCAGATGGGTGCTTAGTTGCACCTTGAATATCTAGTCAGGGAGCAACAAACGAGTTTGTTTCATGATCTACAATACATGACAGCTTTTCAGATAGTTCAAGGCTGCTATTGTGTCTCTGCCATTAAGCTTCTGTGTTTCTTCCCTCTTCCTCCCCTTCCCCACCGGCTCTGTTTTCAAAATAACCCTGTGAGATAGGTTAGGCTGATAGATATTGAGTGGCTCAAATTCACCTAGTGAGCTTTGTGACTGCATGGGAATTTGAACCTGGGTACAAAGTTCCTGATCCAACACTTGTAATTAATTGCTATACCATATAGGCTCTCAAAAGAATGTGTTTGCCTTTAGAATGAGTGAGTTACTGCAGGGGTCTCCGTACACTGGACAGAGTGTTTTTGTTTTATGTAATTTTTTTAAAAAATGCTCTCTGCTGTGGTAAGGAGAACCTAGTTTTGCTTTTTGACAGGACTCTTTGTTTTCTCTTTGTATGTTCATTTCACTTAACTACATTTCTATACCGCCCAATAGCCAAAACCTTTTGGTAGTTTACAAATATTAAAACCTTGACATACAGTAGTGCAGCACAGTATAAAAACTGCTTATGTACACATATATAAACCTATAAAACTATCCACACACGTAGAAGTAATTTTAACAATCAACAATTAGAACTCCCAGGACTTGTTAAAAACCGTCTCATCTGTTATCAAATGCCTGAGAGTAGACAAGTCTTAACTTGGTTCCAAAAAGAGAACCATATTGACACCAGGCTGGAAAGATAGTTCCATAATTTGGGGGTGGGGAGAAGGCACTCTCCTTTTTTAAAAAAATAATTTTATTGATTTTCCAAAGGAAGGCCCTCTCCTTTGTTAGAGGTGTAAGGTCCACATAGGAAGTAAAGATGATTTGAAAGCTTGTTTTGTTATTCTGCCATAGTTCTGCTTATGCTAAATGTTAAGCATAGAGATTGATTCTAGTGCTCATTTATATGCAAGGTGCTTGACAATCTTTTTCCAAAGGGTAGACATGTTAGTCTATTGCTGCAAAGCAATGAAGAGTCTTGTGCCACCTTAAAGACTAACACTTTTATTCTGGCGTAGGCGTTTGTGGACTATAGCCTACTTCATCAGATGTATGGAATTGAGAGTTTCCGGTATATAAACAGTACATATGGGGTGTGGTGGGGTTGAAAACTGTAAACACTGAGGTCAGAAGGAAATAAAATTAAAACATTTAATTTCCTTCTGACCTCACTGTTTACAATTTTAGGGGAAATGTCTGGCAGGGGGAGGAATCTTTATCTCAGACTGTCAAATAGCTCACTGTTGTCCTCCACCTTAGGTATCCCCACTGATGAAGAACAGGCTACAGGATTGGAGAGGAAAGTGATGAAGGCTTTGGAGAAGGGGCTGGTGAGTGAAGCAAGGAAAATGTCCCCCATTCGTGGAACTTCCTCTGCTCCTTAATAGGTTGCTAACAAGTAGGATCTGTTAGCTAGTCTCTCCTGCAGAAGACTGGTACTTCAACTGGCTTACTTTGCCTACCGTGGGCTAGAATATGGGTTTACTGGGTAGCAGCTATAATCTGAAATGCTCCCCTCCAATATAGAGCTAATTCGGCTGGAGTATACCAATAATCAAAGCCTCGGACTGGGAAATGAGGACATTTACTTCTGGCCCAATTGACAGTTGTTGACTTGAATTAAAGGCTGAGTTCAGATGACACTTTAGGCAATGGAGGGAGGAATAGCATACTCAGGGTGCGTTTTTGCGGTGCCTGCCACACGACATGTTGCCCCTCCCCCCCATCGCGTGGCTGAAAGTCCTGGCGTCCTTCTGGGCTGCTGCATCTCCTCCCTCCCCCCTCCCTCAGTCCTCCGGCCGTATCCCATCATTCACTGCAAGTTCTCCCAGCTGTTTGGAGCAGCTGGGGGGTTTCGGTTGCTCTGGCCGGCGAACTCTATGACCAAGTGGCATAATACACGGAGAGAGAGGGTTCCCTCCACATAACACTTTAAACAACGGATTTCAGGATAAACAACGTGCAAGCCCGTTGTTTTTCTCCGTTAATTGCCCACAATAGTGTACCGTGCATTGTGTGTGCGTTGTGTGTTGCCCTCCACACAACACAGTAAGCAACACAACTGACGGTTGCCTCTTCCACCCTCAGTTGATGATCGTGTCGTCCAAACTGAGCCAAAGAAATGGGTAATTTGGTAGGCTCACTTGACTTAATATCTTGGCCTGGAGGCTAGTTTGCCTATAATGGACAGAATTGTAGCAATAAACACTGTGGTTGGGTTGAAACTGCTCACAGGTGGGGGGGGGGGAGAGAGATTTGGAGCATGCCCCTGCAAGCTGATTTGCTGCCAAAAATCTTGAGTGGGGCGAAGGACAATTAGTGCATGGTTCAATCCAAGATTCAGTGGTCTCCAACCTTCTTCTCTCATGCTGGTTGTAGGATCCCTACAGCATGTTCCCGCCCAAACGCTATGGTGGGACAAAGGAGGATCCCCACAGAGTCCCTTCAGTCACGGACAAGAGGATTGTAGGCTGTATTTGTAAGTGACCCCTTATGTAAAAAAGCAGTTTTGGGCGCAATGTTGCTGGCGGCCCACATCGTCATTTCAAGGAAAATGCCTTGCATGCAGTTACTTATTTCAATATGAAATAGCAGTTGGCTGGGGTAAAGGGCATTTTGTTGGGTTTAGATAAATAGGGGTGGGAAGCACACGTGCGCAGGCTGTACTCGTTGGCAGGGAACCAGTATGAAGCCTTAGAAGGGACAAATTTAACTTGAAAACAAGGTGAATTCACCTTTTTAAAGCCTCCATAATGGTTTGCCATAAAATTTTGGCAATAAGCCACTGGTGCTTTTGCTGCTGCACGGCTCAATTTCAGTAGCAGCCACACAAGAGAGCGGAGCACACGTTGCTCACCCCTAGTTTAAAGGGTTTACTTTGGTGAGGGAAACGTGTCTGGAGCTGCACAAGGTTGGCTGCAGTGCAACCTCTGTGAAAAATGGAGCACAGTCAAACCGACGGTCCGCTTTGTGAAAAGGCCATGAAGTATTAGCTCCTATGATTGCGCATATCTGTGCATTACACGTGATGCTTGATCAGCCTGGGAGAACAAATATTATAAATATTTCCTGCCTGGGGCAGATTCTTACCACAGCTGAGTGGCTGTTAAGACTGCTGTATTTACTAAGATTTATATCCACTCATCTGAATGATCCTCAAGGCGCCTTACAATAAATAGATTGCAGTAATACCGACAGAACCCAGCAGTCCTTAGTCCTCTGGCCAGTGGATGGGATCAGAGTGCTTTCCTTCAGCTCCACAGTCTCAGGATGACAGGCAGTGTTCTTTCTGGCAGGGAGGAAAGTGTGCCTTCTCTGGACTTTGAATGGGGCCAGGTTGGTTTCCCCCATATCATTGTGTTCTTTCTGGGAAGCAGTGGCTACAGCCTTCCATCATGGTATGTTTTCCTTCAGCTCTGCAGTTGCTCAGTAACTATCTTTCCTTGTGCTTCTTTGTTCATCAGTTGATTGCAGTTACTACCTAGATCCTACTGCTTACAAAAACTTAGTATCAAAGTCGTCACACCGAACGATCTGCTTTTTTTCCTCCCCTCTTTGCAGGTGAGCCGGACAACAGCGCTGTGATCTGGTTCTGGCTGCACAAGGGAGATGCCCAGCGCTGCCCTTCCTGTGGGGCCCATTACAAGCTGGTTGCCCACCAAGTACCATGATTTGGCTCTGAAATCTGATGGATTGTCTATTTATGGTTTCTGGGATCCAAGCCTGAGCTGAGCAGCTGTTTAGGTCATGATGTACCACATTCCTTGCAACCCAATAAAGTCTTTTGACTCCTTGTGTGAATGCATCATCTCTGTGTTCTGGGCTCGCTGCTAAAGCTAGCACTGAGCTGTGTACCAAAGAGCGCTGCACAGCGAAAACAGGCAGTTGGTGAGTGCAAGGCAACAAACACACTCTGCTCCCCCTTAATTTTCTCTGGAGTCACACATACAGCTCACAGAGGGAAGAAATGGCATGGAAGATATGCTAGGGTGACCAGATAAAATCCAGGTCAGGGCTCATGTAACTTTAACAGTTGTAGAGAAAAGGGAATTTCAGCCAGTGTCATTTGTATGCAATTAGTTCCTGGTGAAATTCCCTCTTCATCACAACAGTTAAAGGTGCAGGCACTATACTAGAGTGACCATATACAAAAGACGGCAGGGCCCCTGCAACTTTAACTGTTGTGATGAAGAGAGAATTTCACCAGGAACTGCATACAAATGACAGTGGCTGAAATTCCCTTTTCTCTACATCTGTTAAAAGTTACATGAGCCCTGACCTGGATTTTATCTGGTCACCCTAAGATATGCAGTCTCTCCCTCTCACAGGAATGTAAACTAAACCTGGGATGGAATTCATTTTCACCACCCCCAGAGTTGAGGAATACAGCAACTGCAGCTGTGAAAGGTGACGTCTAGCATGAGGAACAGCTTGTGCTGCTCTTCTGCTTAGGGATGGGGGAAAGAATGTATTGCACATCCCATAAACAGTTCTAAATGTTTCCTGCAGTGATTTTAGGTCCTAGATATTTGAAATACTTTATACCTCTATGGACATAGTTCTTAAGAGATTCTAAACAAAGCTATTAGAAGCAGAGAGTGACCCTATTCAGATGATACGCTAAGCCATGGTGGTTAAGCATTGTGAGCTAAACACAGCTTAGCATTTTATGGGAATCATTCCTAACAGTGGTTACATTCACTGCTTAAATATACGAACCATTTGCTGCAAATGGGTCAGTAGCCTAACCATGGCTTAGCATGTTGTCTGAACACACTCAATGTGAAGAAATGGAAACTGGTTACAGGACTGCTGGTAAGCAAGACCAGCTGGGAGTTAACTAACTTCAACGCAACAGAAGATTGGCTGGAAGTGACCACTTGAGCCCCAGTGGAAAATATTTGCTAAGGCTTAATGATCTTGCATAAGAGCAAAGTTAATTAGGTTGAGGAAGGTTGCACTGAAGTACCCAGGCTTGTATGCAGACAGCTGCAGTGGGGCATCCATCAATACATACCTTAAATTGAAGATTGAGTGTATTTAATGCCAGCTCGTTCAAAATAAATTCAGCCTGAACTTAGGAGCTTCTGGACAGATAAAAAGTTGAGTCCAAACTTGAAATGACCATGATTTTAATATCTTTAGGCAATAAAGATCTCTGTAAAAACTAGGCAAGCTACAACCTAAGCTGTTTTTCTAACTTTCCTTGTGGAACATTCTCCATAGTGATTTATCTGTTGAGGATTTCCACGGTGCAGACAATTTAGTTAACACAGGTTCCCATGTCTGTATGCTACAGGGGAAAACCAGGCAAGAAGATCCAGTATTGTGTTCCCACTGTGGCCAATCAAGATTTGTTCTGGAAGCCCACACAGTTCTTAAATGTTTTAAGTTCCCAGTAACTGGTATTTGGGGATATGGCAATTCCATTTAAACTAATAACTAATCTATGTACAAGCTGCCTTTCAAGGAGCCCAGGAACACAGGTTTGAAGGAAAGAAACAGCCCTATTTGTGTATCTTAAGTAGTGGAACTCTACCAGGATCACAGACTCATAGGAGAAAACTCTTAACTTGTGAAAGGGGTATTCAATATTTTGCTATGTAGCACGTAAGGCAGACACCTGTTCCATATGGCCTCCACTTCAAATCCAAGTAGGGGCACTGGCGGACCATTTCTGCCTGCCTGAAAACTCTTCATATATCTTAGTGTCTCAGCAATTCAAGACTCCAGCTCACCCAAGAGCACTGTATGTATCCCATTGTGTAAACCTGCAAACAAACGTGAAACTCTTTTAGGTAATTTATACCAAAAGGCATTTTTCTAGGCCTCAAGGATTAGAGCACACAAGACTAATTGGGTTGGATCCAAACAGCCATGCTTCAAGTACACTCCTTGAAATCTAGGACAGGTTAGTCATAACTATGTCCCAATGATTATAATGGATCTACTCCGACCATGACTAAATTTGGATCCAACCCATTGTATCTCCTCAGGAATCCAAAGCAAACTACAAATTAGGATGTGGTATCTACAGGAAAAGAGAGGGACCAATAAGAAAGAAAGTGGGTTTAGGAGCACAGAATCTTACCTTCATATATATTTTAGGGGTCAGAGCTGGAAGAGGCTAACAAGGAGAAGGGATCATGGTGGATGGCTCAATGAAAACTCACCTAGTGTCTAGTAGCTGTGAAAAAGATAGCATGCGTGTTAGGGACTGTCAGGAAAGGGATAAAAAAACACCTGCCAGCATATAAATGCTGCTAGACAAATCTGTTGTGCGACATCACTTGAAATACTGTGTCACCACATCTCAAAAAGTATACTGTAGAGCTCCGAAAGAGCAACCAAAATGAATTGGGAGCTGGAGTAATCCCCGCCCTATAAGGAAAGGTTACCATTTTGTGGGCTATATAGTCTAGAATAAAACATGAAGAACATGACAGTTTTATAAAACTAGGCATGGGATGAGAAAGGGAGGAAAATTCACTACCCAGTCATCTAATGAAGGCAAGTCATCCCCATGTCCTCTTTGCTGGCACATCAATGCTCCTGGCATGTCAAAAACGTGATTTAAATGCCACAGCTCTCACCACCTAGCTGATGAATGAGAGTAGGCACGATCTGTGGGCAGGGAGGTGGTGTAACCCCACCCCCATCCATGCACACAGAGGATGGGTGGATATGTGACGTGTGTGTCTACCTATACGGTCCTCCATGCAGCCTCAGAGGCAAAAAGACTGCTCACCTCTACTAATTGAATATCAGTTGCTAGGAAACACCAAAGGGGGGAGAGAAGACCTATCCTATCACCTCCATCCTGTTTGTGGGTTTTCCTCAGCCATCTGGCTGGCCACTGTGGGAAACAAGATGGCGGACAAATAGGCCTTTGGCTTGATGCAGTAGAGTCTAGCGACTCCAACGTCAGTGGGGGGCGCGAATCCGCTCCGGTTTTCAGTCAGAACTCTAAAGGAGCTACCCAAGATGCGAACCCGGAACGGATTCACCGCCATGCTGACGTCGGAGCACCCAGATTCCCACTGGCCTGCTCCATCCAGGCTCTTCTGTGCAATGAAGTCTGAACACTGGAAACTGCACCATCAGCTTTTTACAGTAACCGTTCATGCAACGGTTACTGACCTCCTTCCTTGCCCCCAAATGTCACATTTTAAAAATGTACATTTCGACAGCGCTAAAAGATGCAAAATAAAAATAAAAAATAGATATGTGCTAATTCGCAAAATGGGTGCCAAGCGCATAGATGGTTTCCTTAGCCGAACATCTGGAGCGAGGAGTGTGGGGCACGCCGAGGCCCCCGCTTGCATCAGACGTTACAAATGAGGCACATACTGAAGACAGTGGACGCCGCCTCTGGATGCCGACAGAGCAGTCTCAGACACATGCGAAGCCACTGGCTGTTAATTTATAATTCTTACTATAATGAATTTACAAAATAAAAATACAGGCAACTGTGTTAAATTATTGTACATCGCAGCCCAGAGAGGTGGTTTGCTTCTTTTTTGGGGGGGGAGGGGTAATGCTCTTGCCTCCATCTGGTATAGGATCACTGTAGGGGGAGAACATGGAGAAGAAGCCAATATACATACATGTTTCAGGGGAGTGAGGGCCGCCGGCCCTCCAAGGACACAGCCTCACCCCCTAGCAGGGGTTTCTTTTAAATTAATTTCCATAAAACTAAAAGTAAAACGTAACCCTTTCCCGTCCAGGGCAAAGGCCATCTCTGCCACACGACTGGAGCTGGCAGAAGGCCCGCCAATAGCTTTCCATCCTCTCAGCTGTTGGGATACCTCTGAGCTGCGACGGAAGGCCCAGCATATTGAAAACCTGCCCCGCTTGATTTTCTAGCTGCTTAGCGAGGCCCGACAAGTTTGAATGCTGTGGGCCCGGGAGCACCACCCAGAACGGCCGAGAAGCAGAAGATGGAAGAGAGGAACGGCTGGCAGCTCCCACACGGGGGCGGCGTGGGTGGGTGGGAAGCTAAGCCTGAACCAAGGGACAGCTGCTCCCACTAGGGGAGCCATAGGGGAGAAACCCTCCCCGAAGAGTAACCAGTGCCAAACTAGACATGAAAGGGCAGCCCCATCTTTTGGTCACAGGGAGGGTGGGGGCTGAGGGTGGGCAGGCAGAGCATAGCAGCTGAACTTTCCCCTTCCTTATCGCCCAGCGGATGGGTCGCTTGAAGCCCACGGCCGGACGGCCCAAGCTCATCCCAATTCTGGGAGACAGCTGGGCTCGGAGAAAGCAGCTGAAGCAATGACCGCCAGGCGGCAGGCGGCTCTTCTCGCTCAAAAGCCCCTGAGGTTGGCCCCGTCCCCATCCTCTCCTGTTTGGCCATCGGTGTACAGCAGCCAACTCTCAACCTTCTCTCTTGTTGCTTGGAAGCCTCTGTCCTCAAACGAGGATGCTGGGAGGCCATGTGTCTATGGCGGCTCTCCTCTGCCTGGTGTCGTCCCAAGGTGTTGGATTGCAGTCCAACACATCGGGACGACACCAGGCTGGGGAAGGCTGGACTATGGCTCGCTCCACCACAGTTTCTACAAATCGTAGGAGCTTTCTGCCTCCCACGCCAGAGCTGCCAGCCTCAGAAGACACGACCGCTGGACCCACCCCAACCCCGTGGGGTCTTACAGGCCCCTAACTCTTCGAATCTAACAGCGTGCTTACCCTACTCCCCTGAGACTGGGCAAGCTAAAGGAAAGGAAACCCCCCTGCCCTGTTTCCCTAGCTACACTTAAGCGCACCACTTCCAACAAGAGATCTTGACCCTGCCTCTCTCGCTATGAGCCTACTGTTCTTTTCAAATCGGGGTAGGGGCGGAGAAGCCTCCAAGGGGGGGGCAGGCTTTTGTTGAGGGAACAGTTCCTCAGCTCTCGTTGAGCGACCTTGGCACGGACTGCCGCGAAGGGGCCCTAGAGGCTAGACCTTTCTGATAGATGGGGGTGGGGGGGGATGCTTGGCATATCTTCCTGCTCCAGAGGCAGGGGGTTTGCAGATTTGACAAGAGGAGGACGAAGATAGCAGAGGCGGCCCCTTGTCCTCCCTGGTCTCGAGGTGGGCAAGGCAGCTGCCCCAGGCAGCCACGTTAACAGATCGGTTGAATCCTCTTTGGGGGACACGGGAACGTTCACCGTTTCTCCAACACACTGCAGAGCACGCCGGGCCCCGGCCCATGGTGCAGGCCACCAGCTCCCAGCCAAGGGAAGCAGCCTCCCCCCGGGACCCCGCCTGCAAGCTAGTCACAACGTGCACCAGGACAAACCGTGGCATTGCTACGTGGGACGGGTTGGAGCGGAACGGAGCTTTGGGTTCCCTTCCTGGCTGGGGCTGCTGCCCTCCTCCACCGCAGCCGAGGCCTCCAAAGATCACGGCCCCTCCCTCCCGAGGCGGGGAGGGCGTGTTAGCAACATGCATCGGGCGGGGCACCAAGACAGGGAAGCGCGAGGCCCTGGAGGAAGGCAGGAAGAGGCCCCAACCGGCAGCGAGGGGACAGCCCCGGACGAGAAAGGGTTAAGAGAGAAAAGACACGACCTGGATAAGTCGCCCGCGGACACCAGCTGCTGCTGCGCCTTGGCCGCCGCTGCCCCCCCACCCCTGCCCTAGAACGTCTTCCGATGGATGGCCCGGGAGCCGTCCTCTTCGTACTCCTTCTTGGACACCCACATCTTCTTGAACGTGTCCAGGGAGGCCAGAATAGAGCCGCTACGTGGAAAGAAAAGAGGAAGGTCAGGAAGGCAAAGTGGCGGCCGAGGGAATCAGCGCCGCAAGGCACACGAGGCCAGAGAGCTCTTCTCCGGGAGGCGAGCAAGGGAGGGGATGGGAGGGTCTCCCTCGCACATCCCTGGTGGAGCAAAGCCAGTCCCCGTTTACCCTCGAGGTTTCAGCTCATCACCAACTGGAGCTGGCTCGCACAGTTCACTGCCACCCCTACCTGGCGCCTTCCCCATGTGTTGAGCTACAATGCCCATTGGCTGGGGATTATGGGTTCGGTAGACCAACGCAAGGGGAAGGCCCCAGACTGGAGGTTGGCTAATGCTGTCTGAAGCTTACTGAAGTACAGGGAACGTTCCTGCTGAAGGGAACTACCCCCGCCTGACCTCATTTCGTGGGGAGCCCTGGTCTCATGATGAGAAAGGCCGCCGTTACACCCACCCACACCCCGTCTTCAGTAGTGACCCGAGGGCAAGGCACCCTGAGAGTTGTGCTCCACTGGAGCTTCTGCTGGGAAACCCACTGGGCTGAGGATGCTTTTAACCCCTCCTTGACGGATGCCCTTACCCAATCCATGTGGAATATAATCTCTCTTGAGGAGCAGAGATCTGGAAGGAGGAAAGCACAAATCAGAGCCATGGCGTGGAAGAATGACATCCACACAAAGGCATTCAGCACCGTACAAAAGCCACTGCCTTTCCCAGCGCAAGAGCCAAGCCCGCCCTTCCACTAGAAGGATGCGCCTTTCCTATGTCTCCTTGAAAGCTCCAAGATCCAAGCCCACGTAGCAGGAAATGCATCACAGGGTTTGTTAACCCCTGGAGAAAATCCAAAGACATGCATTTCACTTCTAAAAATTTCTAGCCCTCATTATTAAATGCCAGCGCTGTGCCGAAAATGTCGACCCATTCCATGTTCGGCATTTCGTGGGACACAAACACAGGCGAAAGAGGCTGGGAGATGTGAGAATGTCAGAGAATTTTCTCCTCCGGAAGGGGGGACAGGGTTTCCACATGCCCTTCTAAATGTAGCCAGTTGTTGAGGGGTCTCGTTTGTTTCTTTCTTTTAAAAAACACCCCTAGCATTTTCAGGTGCTCAGGAGTGCTTACTTGATGCTTATTGGAGAGGGAGAGGTCACATGGTCTCCAGTAGGCACTCACTAAGAACTGCTGGGCTCATCCAAATGCTGGAGGAAGGGTGTGTGGATTTGTTTTGGTGTTTTTTTTTAAAAAAAACTGAAAAATAGGAAGGGCCTTCAGCAACTGTCTACACTTAAAAAAGGTATGTGGAAGCCCTGTCCCCCACCCCAAGGAGCAAATTCTCCAAATTCCCCACCCCCCTGCGAAAGAGGCAGAAAAAACAATATCTCTTTTGCAGGGAGAGTAAAAGTTAGGTTTCAGCCCAGTACTAATATAGTAAACTTATGGAAAATGGCATGGAATCCTCTGCAGAAGACGTTGCGATTATATATATATAAGAGAGAATACTCAAAAGGGGTTGTGGAAAGCACAATATTGCTCTGCCTGCAAAATAAGGCCAGGAGCGAGGTGAACTCTCACATACAAGCTAATCCCAAGAATGAGGTATGCGGTGGGATATGGTCTGGACAATTTTCCCAAGGGATCCTGACACAGCAATGACTTTGATATCAACCTGTTAAAAGGTGCCTCCACTGCCTGTGAAGACCAAGTCCCGGTGGAAACACTCATACAAAGAGAAAGCATCTCCTTATACGAAGAGCTCCCATCTCAATTGTATTCACGGTTCTTCATGTTATCATCTGAACAGATGTACACAATGCATTTTAAATTAGAACAGGGGCCTGAGATTCCGCCAGATCCTCACCTTGATTTTGACATCCTTTGGAGCAAGTTTCTTCACCTCACTGAGTAGCCGGTCCCCAAAACCTTAGGAGATGAGAGACAAGGAAGTTAGCAACGGTCAAGGCACTGTGTCTCCAGCCAGCATATTCCATGTGGACAGTACTTCTTGCTACGTCAGTCCCGAGTGATCTTTGCTCATTCCTCTGATACTAACTGCCTTTCGCAGATCTTCACACAAGGAGTTCTCCGCCAGACAGATTTCATTAACGTTTAGAATTCAGATGAAGAACTTTTGTATCTCCAAGGCTTTTAGTGAGCAATTAGTAAATACTGCTTCACTTGCTGTTTTCTTGCTTGGTTTCTGCTGTTTTATATCATCTTAGGCTGTTTTTTATGGCGTGCTCTCCATCGCTGTCTTTCAAAACTTGGTGTATTTGTTGGTTTTGACATCCCTTGTACAATCACTTCAAACATACTTTATAGAAAAATGGTATAGGCATTTTATTAATAAGACAATTAAACCCTCCATCTGTCAAGAACGAGGGTTGGGAGGGAAGATTCTGAAACCTGACTTCACACTGAATATGAAGTTAAGCTCATTTCATGGTTTTAGAAAACAAAACATGGAGAAAAACTAAGATGACACAGAGTCGGTAGCTTAGCTCAACCACAAAGCCTGGGTGGCTTCCTGCTTTCACTTTCCTGCTTTCTCTCTACAAAAAGCAGTACTAATTACAACAGGAACTCCATCCTCTTGGTCTTGCCTTAACAATGCCCCCACTGCCCTGGCTCACTTGTAATCAGATGGAATACACTGTGGGACACCATAGGCGTGCGCAGCTCATTTCATTAGGGTGCGCACCTTAAAGGTCCTGATTGGGAGGGGCGAGAAAGCACGCTTTCCAGGGTCTCCAGAAAGTGCATAGTTCCCCCAGGGATGCTAATGGCAGCTTTCTGGAGGCTTTCTCATCCTTTTAAAAGCCCCAATTCAAGTGGTGAGGAGAGGCCAGGAAAGCAGAGGTGCCCTGGGAAATTAGGGTGTGCCTGGGCACACCCAGCACACCCTGTGCGCACGCCTATGTGGGACATGTGTCCAGCAGCCACCTTTCAAAACGTAAGCTCCTTGGCATAAGTTGCTCCCAGATTCATTAGTGTACAAGCATGTAGATGCTTGCCCAGTCTCTTGCTCACAACCTGCCCTATCTAGCAAACAACTTGCAAGACTAGGAAGGTGTCGGCCTCTCCATTTTAACAGAGGCAGGGCAGGAAAAAGTTCTGCCTGAAACCCTGGGGAGCCATTGCTGCCAGTCAGTGTTGACAATACTGGTTTAGATGGACCAAAGGTCTGACTCAATGTCACAGAATCACAGAATAGTAGAGTTGGAAGGGGCCTATAAGGCCATCGAGTCCAACCCCCTGCTCAATGCAGGAATCCACCTTAAAGTATCCTTGACAGGTGGCTGTCCAGCTGCCTCTTGAGTGCCTCTAGTGTAGGAGAGCCCACCACCTCCCTAGGTCATTGGTTCCATGGTTGTACTGCTCTAACAGTCAGGAAGTTTTTCCTGATGTCCAGCCGGAATCTGGCTTCCTGTAACTTAAGCCCATTCTTCTGCATCCTGCACTCTGAGTTGATCGAGAAGAGATCCTGGCCCTCTTCCGTGTAACAACCTTTCAAGGACTTGAAGAGTGCTATCATGTCTCCCCTCAGTCTTCTCTTCTCCAGGCTAAACATGCCCAGTTCTTTCAGTTTCTCCTCACAGGGCTTTGTTTCCAGATCCCTCATCATCCGTGTTGCTCTCCTCTGAACATGCTCCAGCTGTCTGTAGGGCAGCTTCCTAGGTTCCTAACAGTTGCGTTGGGGCAACTAGTTCTTGGGGAAGATTTATGCTTCCCCGAACACCCTGACCTTAATCCAATGGCACTTTAATTGGAGGCCAGTTATGCGGAAGTCCAAAGACAACTGCTTCTGACCAGCTCCAGTGGACAGCAGGGTCAGGCATTTGTCATGGGGCTCGCCACCAATGCTAAAGCTCTTCTCATTTCCCAAGAAGCAAAGAGGTCAGAGCACAGCAAGAGAACTCTTGGTTTACACACCCTCCCTCTTCCAGGTGCAGTGAGGCTTGCTCAAAGGTTCTCCAGATCCTGGAACTGGAAGGTTTGCTATTTACAGCTCTGCTGTTCAGGCCAAAGATGGCTCTCAAGAGGATCAGAGTGTTGCTGCAGGGGCGGGGGGGAGAGACAGACTGGATTTGTGTCAAAGCAGGTAGAAGTAGAGATCCTGCTCGCGTTCCAAAGGGCACCAGATTGCAAATGTCAGACCCTTCAAGGCTTCCCACAAAATGAGAAAGCAAGAAAGGACACAGAGGAAGGCTAAATTTCAGAAACCCAGCCTCTAACGTCAGCACTGTTCCCCCTAGGCGAGGGGTCTGCTGACTGCAGATGGGACCCATATCTCAGTGGTGTGGTACATACTTTGCATATGTAAGGTGGTCCCAGGTTCAACACTTGCCACCCCCCAGCTAAAGGGAAACTCGAGGAAGATCTGACTGGCAATGGCTTCCCAGGGTCTCAACCCAAATTCACCCACTGGCTGGGAAGCTCTAGTTCAAACTATGAAGAGTCTCTATCAATAAGAAGGGGCGATATGCAGCTCGTTAGGCAGTGGTATAAAGCAGCCTTCCTATGTCTTACAATACAAAGAAGCTCCAGACACTACCCCCCTCTAGGGAGTCACGTACCTTTGAAGAGTGTAGATCCCCCAGACAGGACGATGTTTCCAAACAACGTCCGCCTGAGGTCCATGTCAGATTTCTGGATGGCGAACGCCAACACTTCGTGGATCCCCTCACTTTCGTCACCTATGAGGTCCGGCTGGAAGAGCAGCTCAGGGGCTCGGAACCGGGATGGACCAACCTGCCAGGAGAGCCACCAGGGCGTTTAGTGGGGCACGGGCAACAGCAAAGCACCGCCTGGCCCACTTCACGCCCCACCCACCTCGCTACACCATTCACAAGGCAGTGGGACTTTTTTGTTTTTCTCTTGGCCATTCAGCTCTGCGAGGCTGTGAGAAGTTTGGACCAATCATGTTCAGGGACACGGCAAGAAATTTGCAAGGCTTCTCTAGAAATAATTACAACTACCTCTGTTGTTGTTGTTGTTGTTGTTGTTGTTATCTCTTTTCTCGCTTGTGATGGTTTTTCTAAATGGACATGACGGGCTTTGCCAAGTCATGCTGTCTTTTACTGATTCAGGGATCCTGACTATTGAGCATGTTATAAGTGTAACTGCTTTCTGGATGTTGGTGTGGATGTATTTTGGTAGGCCCAGTGTCTGAAGGTTTTCTGTATAGTTTTTGGATGAGATGCTGGTGACTAATGGAAAAATTGTGGTCTTTTCCTGTTGCCATAGTTCTTTAACTTCCATGGCCAGTGGTGCATATTCTCACTTTTCCTCTTCCTTTACAACATTTTTGTCATTCGGTATTGCTATGTCAATGAGATATGTGTGTTTTTCTTTTTTGTCTATAACTGTTATGTCTTGCAAGGTATTGTCTTGTCCATTTGAATTGTTCTGTCCCAGTATATTTTATGATTTTTATTTTCCAAGATTGTTTCAGGTGAGTATGTCTAGTATGGTGTAGGTTGTTTGATGAGGTTGAATTTGATGGCCAGTTGTTGGTGAATTATTTTTTGAGCTGTAGTGTGTCTCTCATTATTATAACAATAATTACATTTATATTCTGCCCTTTTCACAATACTAGGACTCCAGGTGGTTTACAGGATTAAAACATATACAATTAAAACATATAAATATAAATTTACAAAAGTTAAAATAGAATTAAACCCCTGTAATATTAAAACATTAAAAGAATTAAAAAGCAAATCACAATTAAAAAATCCAATACGTTAACACAGGTCCAGAGTAATCCCAAAGTCCTGCTGGAACAAAAATGCTTTTGCGTCCGAAAGCGTAACAAGGAGGTAGCCAGTCTAGCTTCCCTGGGAAGGGAGTTCCAGAGCACTGGAGCAGCCACCGAGAAGGCCCTCTCCCGCGTTCTCACCAGGCATGCCTATGATGGTGGTGGGACTGAGAGAAGGGATTTCCCCTGAAGATCACAAAGCACGGGCAGGCTTGTAAGGAAGGATACGGCCTTTCAGATAACCTGGACCTGAGCCGTATAGGGCTTTTTATAGGTCATAACCAGCACTTTGAATTGTACCCCGAAACAGACCTGAAGCCAGTGGAGCTGTTTTAACAGGGGAATTGTATGCTCCTTGTAGCCAGCCCCAGTCTGTTGCAGCATTCCCCAAACTGGGGCATCCGGACTGCTGGACTGCAATTCCCATCATTCCCAGCCAACATGCCACCAGCCAGGGGAAACAGCCATTTTCAGTTCAGAAACTTACATCTAAAGTGCTTCCATCAGGCAGCGTGTACTGCACCTTCTCTGTCTCCAGGGCTTCATCCTTCTGAGGGTTGATAGACAAGTAGCAGGCTCGCTGCAGGGAGGAAGGTAACACGTCAGGCAAGTGGGTCGGCTACAGGAAGCTACCTGCTCTGAAGAACGCCCTGGGAAGTCCTCCCACCCAGGCCCCAGAAAAGTCAACGGGACAACGGGACCCACAAGAGATTAGCCCCCGCCCTCTGCCGACGCTCATCAAATCTTGTACTTGCTACTGTGACATTGTGCAAGGTGGACCATTTCATACCAACAGCCTATTCTAGGACTGCTCTGTCATGGCTTAGCACATGAATTCTTAAAACTGTGTGGCATTGGGGAGCACTATCCTAGCTTGCTTGTTCTACCCACATGCCTTGTTTTATGGATGCCATGTGTCAAGTTGCTTTAAACATTCACAACTTAAAACTTAACTGCTCCATTTGTCTTCCAAGGCCATGGTTCTGCAAAGCTGCACACTTGCTGGGGGGGGGGGGGGGGGGGTTGCAAGGGTGGGGGGGCAGGGGAGACAATGTGTACAGCAGGAACATTATTTAAGATTTCTGCTGCAAGTGTATGCATTGCTGAAGCAGCAAGCAGTATTGAACCATTAAATTCAAAAGCCACTTGTTTCTTCAGCATAGGATGGAAATTTCAAAAGCAGCATCTGGCTCGTCAGCACATTCCTCATGTTCAGTGCAGCCCCAGGGACAACATCAAAGTGCTCCAGGGGATACAATCTACAACGTCAGGTGGTGAGATTGTAAGGGTCTCAGCTCATTCATATCCCCTTTCTTGTGGAACATCCTCTGAATTCATCAGCAGTTTACTGCTCCAATTCTAGGTAGAAGTAATTGAACAGCAGGATAGTGGTCACCAGGGACGAGGGTTCTTCATGATCCAGAGTTCTGGTGCAATGTGCTACTCACTAACCCAAAACACCTTCTTGAAATCCTAGTAATATGAAGAGCCAGGTGGGCTCTGGGGAAAGGGTAGGGGCACCCCACTCCCATCTGCCCGGAGCTCACCTCCTTTATTGTCTTGACCACCTCAAACTCAGCTGAGGTGTGGAAGTCGTAGCCCTCTTTCCGTAACAGCAGGCGGAGGTAACGGGAAACGTCCCGCCCAGCGATGTCTACCCGCATGATTGAGTGGGGCATTGCGAAGCCCTCGTAGATGGGCACCGCATGCGTTACTCCGTCCCCTGCATCCAATACCACTCCTGTGGTGCGGCCTGTGGCGTAACTGGAACACAGGAAGAGGAGACAGACAGGGCATCTGTGAGTTTGAGCACAGCCTTCCAGAGAACAGTCAATGGATTAGGCTCAGAAAGAAAACGGAAATGCTCAGCAACCAGTGGCATTCAAGTCAGACAGATTCTTCAATGTCATCATCACCCTGCACAGAATAAGGAAAAGGTCCCAGAAGGACCCTGAGGCTGGGCAGCATCCTAGAACATGGAGGGTTCTCACCAGGCTGCAGCACAACAGTGGTTAACAAGAAAGGGTGCAACCGGGGTGTGTGGGGGGCTACAAATCAAGGATTTGGGGACTAGAGATGTGAAGGCCTGCGGGTGGAGACCAGAAACATTCAAGGGACAAACATCTCTCCCCCCCGAGGCATTTTCCATTTTTTCTGGCAGAAAATTTGGAAATATGGGGGAACACTGAATGAACCTCCGACAAAATATTTTCTCTTTTCAAGAGAGTGACATGCTTTAACAAGATTTTACTTCACTTAACTCAATATATAAATATATACCTAATCCTTAATATTGAGACTGTATGAGTCTGTACCTATCCAAATAATGCACTTTCATTTTCCAAAAAAATAAATAAAAAATAAACGCTTTCATTGTCAACTTTTACTTTTCCCTACTTCTCAGATGGCTACATGTGTAATAGGCATTGCAGAGGTTTGTAGCATTTCTCTCTTTCTAGCATTAGGCATATTCACAATTTTGCTTGTATTGAACAACGGCTGCAATCCTGCAGTAAGGATTGGGAGTAAGTTCTATTGAACTCATTAGGGCTTAGTTCTGAGCAGGCATGTACAGGTTTGCATTAGGCATTTATCTTTTCAGCCTGCAAATCTAAGTCCGCTTACCTGGGAGCGTGCCTTACTACTGATTAAACACGCATAGATTCCTCTGCAAGTTTCATAGATATGCGTTGGTTAATATGCTACCTAAGTTACAAATGATGCAATAGGGAGAGGCCGTGGCTCAGGCGTAGACGCCTGCTGTGTGTGCAGGAAGTCCCAAGTTCAAACTGCAGCATCTCCAGGTAGGAATGGAAAAGTTCCTGCTTGAACCCCTGGAGAATCCCTGCCAGTCAGTGTCAACAATGCTGGTTCCATGGACCAAGGGTTTGACTCAGTATAAAGCAGCTTATTGTGGTCCTATGTTGTTAAAGCAATAAAGTACATTTAGGTTTGATAAAAAAGCAGGAATTGCATCTCTTTCTATGTCCTCTCCAAAAATAATAATAAAAAAAACCCACCCCCCAAATGTGTGCATCCTTGTTCCATTGCTTCAATATTTCGGGAAATTTTACATCTACGGTCATTCAAAACATGCACACATTGTCACAGGAACACATGAAAGGAGGGTGGGGGAAGAGACGAGTCCAGAGAAGAGACCAAGCAGAAACTGCTATAACCAAAATGGCAGCCCAGGTCTTCTCTTCTTCCCTACCCTCACATCCCATCACTGCTCGGGTCCTTGCAAAGCAGGAAAAAAGAAAGACCAAACTGTGTACATCCTTGTATCAATTGTCTATCACTGTATCTACCTTTAATTAGATAAAAGATCTTAATTTAATGGGATAAAGGGCTGTGGATCAGTGGAGGAGCCTATGCTTTGCATGCAGAAGGCCTCCGGTTCAATCCTTGGCATCTCCAGGGAAACATAATCAGAGAGCAGGAAAGCCCTCTGCTTTGGACCCAGGAGAGATGCCGCTAGTCAGAAGACACTACAGGGCTACGCCCCTATCGGGACAAGGATAACCTGGCTTCAGTTATCTATGCTCTGGTAACCTCCAAGTTAGATTACTTCAATGCACTCTACGTGGGTCTGCCTTTGAAGACAGTTCAGAAGCAGCAGCTTGTGCAAAACACAGCAGCCAGATTAATAACTCGGCCCAAGAGGTTCGAACATATAAAACCAACTCTGGCCCGCTTGCATTGGTTGCCTGTATGTTTCCAAGCCCAATTCAAGGTGCTGGTTTTAACCTATAAAGCCTTACACGGTTTGGGACCTCAATGCCTGACGGAACGCCTCTCCTGACACGAACCTACCCGTACACTACGATCCACATCTAAGGTCCTCCTCCGGGTGCCTACTCCAAGGAAAGCACAGAGGACGGCAACAAGGGAGAGGGCCTTTTCAGTGGTGGCCCCCCAATTATGGAATGATCTCCCCGACGAGGCTCGCCTGGCGCCAACATTGTTATCTTTTCGGCGCCAGGTCAAGACTTTCCTCTTTTCCCAGGCATTTAACAGCATATACTGAGTTTTTAATTTAGGCCTGGCTAAATACTGTTTTTATATGTTGTCTGTTTTTATACTTTTAAATTTTGTATATCAATTTTTAATGTCTAAAGTTTTAATTTTTGTAAACTGCCCAGAGAGCTTTGGCTATGGGGTGATATATAAATGAAATCAATAATAATAATAATAATAATAATAATAATAATATAGCATAATACAGCTTCCTATTTTAACTGAGCTATTACTTTCAGGCTGCAGAGGCCCGATTTTGTAATTAATCATTCCTGAATTTTGCATCACAAATTGCAGAGGATGGGAAAGAGAGGAAAACACAGAGGCCCCAAAACTGTCTCAACAGAAACTGTTGGGAACAAAGTAAAGGCTGAGATTCCCCAGTTATCACAATACTCCGCAACCTGGAGGAAAGTGAGAGCGTTTTCTGCTCGGCACTGGGGTCAGCAACAATGGAGAGAACGCTTCCTACCAAGCCGCTGACCCTCTCCAAAGCCTTTGACCGAGTCTCGGGCGGATCATTCGAGAGGGCACAGAAAGCTGGCTGTGTTTAAGCAAGAGCTTGGTAGCAGGGAGGGAGAAGGCCTCCCCCTTCACTTTCCAGCAGTTGGACACTCACAGGCTGAGGACAGCTTGCATGGAGATGAAGAGAGCGGGAACGTTGAAGGTCTCGAAGAAAACCTCAGCAGCTTTCTCTCGGTTTTTGCTGGGGTTCAGAGGAGCTTCTGTCAGAAGGACTGGATGCTGAAAGCAAAGCAGGAAGCCCGAATCAGTTACAGAACGGGCTAAACGCCCAAGCTGCCACCCCCCCTTCCTCTCAGTCCGATTCCAGGGTTTGACAGGTGCCATGATAGCAGCCATTTTCTGCAGCAATGGCCGCAGAGCCTTCATTTTACTACTCGTTAAAGAAACCACTGACTCGTTTTTCTAACTTAGACAACTGCACAGAGCACCGCACACGCTGAAATGTTAAACGAAGCACATCCATTCAAGTTGTGAATGTTACGTCGACCTTTCTAGGAATGTCTTTGCGGCTGGAACAAACTCTGACCCGGTGCAACACTGGAGCACAGGCTCCCTCCGATCCTCCCCAGCTACACAGCAGCAAGCAGAAACCACTGCAAGCCTCCGGAGCCTTTTGCTTTGCCTCCAATGCAAACGCCCCTTTCCACCACAAGCAGTCAGGACCAAGCAAGACGCTCTGGAGCAGAGTTCCTAGCAGAGTTCCTCAACCTGGTGCCCTCTAGATGTACAACTGTAAAGCCCACGTCGCCATGAGCGCTAGTAGCCTGAGGGCGAAGCATACCGTTCCTTGACCCCCTGCTAGGTCAGTCCTCCAGAAGCTGTATGGAGGTTACTTGCCTTCCTCACACCTGCCTCTGCTGAATGACATTCGCTCCTTCCCCTCAGGCCTCAAGTCCATCTCCTTCCCCCGCCCCCCACATTTTAAAATCCGGCATTTCCTAGGGCTGCTGCTTGTCCTCCTCCTGTGCCGCCATCTCCACCACCGCCCCTGACGCCAATAGGACCCCTCCAAGAGGGGGCTCAACACGCAAAGCCCAAGGCCCTCCCCTCTGTCCTCACCTTTGTGTTTTTCCCCCTGTACACCTGCGTGGCACAGAGCTACACGAGAGCTGTCGTTCCCCAGCTGCCTCTGCCTCCTGACCGCAGTATGGAAACATACTGTGTGGCGATCACCGTATCCTGATATAACATTGGACTACAATTCCCAGCAAGCCCCTCACCCCCAGCCAGCCATGTAATCCAACACATCTGGAGGGCACCAGGTTGGGGAAGGTTGCTCTGGAGGGCCCACTTCCTCCGTCCCTGCTACACAATCCCCTTGTCTGGGTATTCAAACAGGCTGTTCAAGGTTTCCTCCTGGGAGAGATGAGGAAGTTTTGTTGGGAGGAGGTGAAGGTTTATTTGTTTGTTTGTTTATCCCTCTACTGGTTTTCCCACACACAGGGTATAAAGCAACGATTTCAAAAGGTTAAAACCACAAACAGAAAAGACAATTAAAACAAAGCAAAAATACCCACAACAACAACAAAAAAAAAACCAGCCAGAAAATGTTTTCCTCAGAAGGGTGACCTTATCATAGGCATGAGGAAATAGGAACGCCCTGACAAAGTACTCAAAACTATTGAGTGGTGCACACTGCCAAGCTTCCAGAAAGGTTAGATGTTGGTTGTTCCCCAAGCAGATCTCACAGGAGCAAGGCACGCTCCTCCAAGTCTCCTCTGATGACCTTCACACACAGAGGTTCATACTGCACAAGGTGCTCCTGAAGGCACCAGACTGTGAAGTCTGGACAGATAAAGGCAAGGGGATCCCCTTCCAGGCACATCCCCCTGACCCTTCTGCATCACAGATTGTGGAGGGACCTTTGTCGGGAAAGGCTCATGGGAGAGAGGGATCTGCACCACATCTTCTAAGTTCCCACCTTGGCAGGAGGCGAGTTTCAGAGCATCATTTCCCACATCTCCTCTTACCCAAAGATCCAACTCCAAATTGGGTAGCTAACAGGAAATACGAGAACCACAAGCCAAAGGGACAGCATCGAAATTTGGGGGTGGGTGGGTGAGGGGCCCTTAATGAAATCCCCAAGCATCACCCACTGGTTCCCCCCAAATACAGCTAAATCATGTCCCTACTGCTGTCTAAAACAGTAGTAAGGAAGTAGTCACAAAAGGTAACACACACACACAAGCAGATGTAATTTGAGTGTGTGAAGGATGATGAAAACCATGGCTCTGGCAAGTATTACCTCTTCAGAGAACGTCTGCAGCTGATCTTTGGAATAGACGTACTGCCAGATCCTCTCCATGTCATTCCAGTCCCGCACGATGCCATGTTCCATGGGGTACCGGATGGATAACAAACCTCTATGCTCCTATGTGAGGGAGGGAAGGAAAGCGGTAACAGTGGAGACAGCGCGCAGCAAGCAGCACATGAATCCCATCTAGGCTGGGAGGGGGGACGGACTAAAGAGCACAACGTGCACCCTCCCTCAAACCTGGACCTGGCAGAAGGGGAAGCCACAAAGGCTGGTCATCCTGCAGAGCCGACCTAAGCTCTCTAAAATGTTTCCAAGCCCGATTCAAGGTATTGGTTTTAACCTATAAAGCCTTACATGGCTTGGAAACCATGTAAGGCTTTACATGGTTTCCAAGCCATGTAAAGCCTTACATGGCTTTACATGTAAGGACGGAACGCCTCTCCCGACATGAACCTACCTGAACACTACGTTCAACATCTAAGGTCCTCCTCTGAGTGCCTACTCTGAGGGAAGCTCGGAGGTCGGCAACAAGGGACAGGGCCTTCTCTGTGGTGGCCCCCCCAATTGTGGAACCATCTCCCCGAAAAGGCCCGCCTGGCGCCAACATTGGTATCTTTTCAGCGCTAGGTCAAGACTTTCCACTTCTCTCAGGCATTTAGCAATATCTGATGAGCCTGGGTCTGTTTTGTTTAGGCTGATAGCTTTGTAAGTTGTTATCGTGGTTTTAAATGTATGTGTATATTGTATGTTTTTGCAGTTTTAATTTTTAGGATGTTTTTTAGGATGTTTTATTGCTATTTTAATAATGTGCGCCATGTTTTTAATCAGTTTTATGTATTTCATCATATTTTATATTTACTGTTGTTCCCCGCCTCGATCCAAATGAAGAGGCGGGTAAGAAATAAATTTATTATTATTTTGTATATTGTTTTAAAATGTTTTACTCTCATGTAAACCGTCCAGAGAGCTTCAGCTATGGGGCGGTATACAAACGCAAATAATAATAATAATAATAATAATAATAATAATAATAATAATAGACACAGGGGACCCATCAACAAGGGCCCTGCCAGAGGCCAATATGCCATCACAAGCATTCAACGAACCAGAGGATATGCTGTTTACAGCAGGGACTGAGGAGCACTGCGTCCCACTGAGTCACGTTATCATTCCTGAGCTTCCCTTTCACTCTTCTGCTGTTATAAACAGCATCTGATTTAAAATAAACAAGCCCACCACATTTAGGCATGGAAGCGGCCCTCTAGCATTGTATACAGACCATTTTCCAGCTGTCGGTAAACAAGCACATGGATCACTTCTGTGGCATGAGCAATGCCCCCAATTTAATCAATTGCTGTTTTAACCAGTGACATGAAGGCATTTTGGCAGCATTGCAAGGATACAACTAGGGAAATCCAGAGCTGGTATCCACACAAAACAGGCGGCCAGACAGATCCGAAATAGAGACCAACTAACTGCAGGGTGAGACAGTAGGGGGAAATCAAATTTGGCAGAGATTAAGCAAAGTTTAACCTTATTGCTATTGGCTGATGTTCTACTTGGGGGTTTCTCCACAGGTAGTGACAAATGCCCACGAGAGGCCTGTGCCACACTCAAAGGCAAAACACACAGAAGAGGGAGTCAGCTGCCACAGAGGCCGGGGGGGAGGGGGGGAGGATTTACCTCTGCTTTAGGTCCAATGAAGAGATCTCCTTCGAGTGCCCCGGCCATAACCCGGACGTGCTTTGGACGACCCACACTAGCAAGAGACAGAGACAGAGGGTTATCTGTGCACACTGAAAGGCAGGCGTGTGAATCTTCAAGATTGAGGTTCTCATGGTTGTTTTTTCAAACTAGCTCAATGCATCTTGTTCCGCAAACCTTCCATACTACTGACGAAATAAGAAATCAGTTTCGCAGCAATACTCACTAGTTTGGGAAGCAGTATTTCGGGATCTGATCTCCAGCAAAACCAGCCTTGACCACTCCTGAACCCTGAAGGAAGGAAGAAATCGGTTACGAGAAAGGCAAAAGACTTTTCCGTGCAGGGACAAATTCGCCAGCAGAAATACATTTGCTGAACCTCGGCCGCTGCTTTAAAGCAGGCACTAAGAATTGTGCTCTTATCCCTCTGTGAGTAAGTCACCTTTCGGATTAAATTTTGTTCCTGCTTCCGTTTGTATAACCTGAGCCCGTGCAGATTGAGGGGAAGTCTGCTTATAGTTTACAAGGCACTTGTGATGCTCCACACAATTCCTTTTCTGCCAGATGTAGCTTTACTCATCCTACAACAACACATTAGCTGTGGGAAAGTATTTCATGGGCAGAGCACGCATGCTTTGCATGGCATAGTGGCCCCAGATTCAAATCCTGGCATCTCCAGTTAAGGGATATCAGATACCAGAGCTGGAAAAGACTGACTGAGACTCTGAGAAAACTGCTGCTCATTAGAGAAGACAATAATGGGATAGATGGATCAATCGACTGGTTCAGGAGGAGGTAGTTTCAAATCTTCATCATGTCCAGGGCTTAGTATAACCACATCTGCTTTGTGAAACTAAGGGCCATTCAGTTTGCCATCCCATGGACTGTGGGACAAACTTCCCACAGGACACAGTGACCCTGTTCAGACGACAGGCTAAGCCACGGTGGCTACATAATCAACATGTCACTAACCATTTGCTGCAAACAAGTTAGCAGCCTAACCATGGCTTGGTGTGTCGTCTAAACATGCCCAGTCTCAGTTGTAGCTGTTACCAGCCTCTTGGGATCCAACTCAAGCCTTCGACCATTCGAAGCAGTGAAAAAACACTACACTCATTACAAACAGTGCAAGGAGGGGGTGTTGAGGGCTAGATTAGGGGATCCTAGATGGAAGATCTGGGAAGGATTTCTGCCTAAAAGGTCTTGGAGAGATGGAGTTTGAAAGACCCACTGCCAGCTTGTGCAAGATTAGATTGACCACTAGCCTGTCTTCAGAACGGTCAAAATCATAACGACATCTCAGCACATGGAAGCCAAGGCAAAGTGGGTGGAAGGAAATGACCTGCCCATGACGCAAGAAGCCAAGCCAAGAATAGAATCCATGACTGATATTCCCTCAGTCACAAGATCATCCCCTTCTTCCAGTTCTCCAGACTTGCAAGAAGAAATCCTTACTGTTGCAGACAGACCGCTCCCCATCCCAATCTAGCAAAAAGGTCCACGATCCAATGATGCATCCCATGATCAGGCCACCCTCTTTGAGAGGAGAGATCAAGTGGTCCTCAGCAGTTTGCAGCAGCCGGAGAAAAACTCTATTGTAGATATGCCCATCTCGGAGGATCACGCAGCAGCTTGGTCGACTGGTCTTAACAGCCTCCAAGAACAGCTACGAGGCCAGCCAGCATCTCTCAGTCCAGTTAGTAATTATTTCTTTGCAATATGAATAAGCAAGTCACAACCACACCCCACGGATCGGCAAAACATGCCAAATGCCATTGCACACAGAACTGTCAAGTGTTTGACATCTCAGTACAAGCACTATCTTTAAAATCTCTTCCCCACTGCCAGAAACATTTCTGCTATGTTCCTATTCTTATATGTGCACAATTTATATCCCAATGTAACATTAAAACAGGGAACTCTGAAGATACATCAAGACTTTGAAAGCCTTTAGAACAGTGACCCTTAACCAGGGCTGTATGTCCAGGGAGCAATCTATGAACTTGGGGAGCATCTAGAAGTTTGGGGGCAAATGTGGGGCATTTGGGATTTTAGGCACCCCACTCTTGCAATGGCTTCTGACAGCCAGCAGAAGAGGAGTTGTATATGGCTCACCCCACTCCAAGGATAACATCCCAGATGCTAGATTTCGCTCCCAGGACTTTCAAAAGTGCCCCATAACAAAGTAGTAGTATCAGCTGGGTATCCCTCCTTTCCATTGGGGGCAAAATACAACAAAATAGCCATCTATCTATTTATAATGAGGCTAAGTGTGTGCAATGAGCTTCCAGAAAGGAAACAGAGGGGGCACTGTCAAAGTAGCAAAGAGAAAGGAGAATCCAGTTCCCCAAAGAGTGCCAATTGGGCTCAAATAAACCAAACATTAAGGAGTTGGCTGATGGCCAGCAGGCACAAAGGCTCTCATTAAACTGAGATCTGTGTATTGTATGCATATATCATAAATATATGTATATAGAACTTGCCTTGCCTACTTTTATGTCCTATTTTTTCACTTCCAGTCTGGGGGGAAATTCAGAGATAAGGTCACATACTGGGTGAGTAGTAGCAGATTAAAGGGTAAGAACTAGAGATGTAAAATTTCCAGAAATGTTGAAGCCATTTGGGGGGGGGGGGGGGGGGTTTCCCGGATTTTTCCAGAACAAATCGGAAATTTTTGGGTAAATTGAAAAAGTTCAATATTAGCACTTTTTATGGATTGAAAGTCACTTTGTTATTTTAGGAACATAAAATGTAGTTATGTACAACTTGGTTTGGCATAAAATTATCACATTTGGTATATTAAAAGTATAGTGTATTCAAGCAATTATTGCAAATTGAATTTACTTTTTAAAATGTTTACCTTTTTAAAAAACAAATGGATCTACAAGCTCAAGGACTGTAAGGAACACCTGACCTGTAAGGAACCTCTTTGGTTCTACCAGTTAATGAATTTTTCCAGGCTTTTTCTGGGCCTTTACATCTCTAGTAAGAACCACTGGCACAGAACATGTAATTTCTTGAAAATACAGAACACACTGGAAAACGTGCCATTAATGAAAACCCATTTAAGACTGGAAAGGTATTTCATACTTCGCCCCCCTCTTTTTTTTCTTTTTTTCTTTTTTAAGCAAAGAGATTAGAAATAGTTGCATTTAAAATCCCACTCCTTAATTCTCAAGTGCCTAAAGGCCTAATATCTTGCTTCAAGTCATTAAAAGTACTACAGGAAAGGGTTGTCAAACATTTCTTCAATGCATTAGAGTAGCCAAGGAAAGAGAGCTGGTCCCAAAGCAAAAGGGTCTGGAAAGACCTCAGGTATAAAAGGCAGTGTGATAATTGATTATTTGAAACAGGAGATGTTATAGGTCCTCAAAAAGCAGAAAGCCAGAGCTATTGCAATGTTGGCTGGAGTGTCAACATCAATCTCTCTCTCTCTCTCTTTACAATACAGAGCTACAATTGGCTCTGCAAAGCTGTAGAATGGGCTCCAGATGGCAAAACGTTGCAGAATCCAGCTCAAGTCTGATTTTACACCTTCAGGTAAAATCATTCTTCAGTGTTGGGAACCATCACTAAATAACCATACAGACAAACAGGTTTCTCACAATTTTGCAGCACTCAACCTCCTTCTCCCAATGGGTGCCCTAGGAATTCTGAGAGCTGTAGTCCAGCACATATGGAGGGCACCAAGTCGAGGAAGAGTGGTCTACATGGTGACATTGTTTATTTAAGCTGTTTTCAGCTGTTTACATTGTTTTAATTTTTCTATGTCAATTTTTTTAGAATATGTATATTACGATGCATTTTGGATTTTGATGAATTGTTGTAAACTGTCCGGAGAGCTTTGGCTACGAGGTGGTATAATAATAATAATAATAATAATAATAATAATAATAAGCAAAATATGGTTATGTGAAAATCTTCAATATTTACACAGATTTCCTTCCAACTGATGACATGTATGGCAGCATCAGATTGTTTTCAACTTCCTATTGTTGTCTCTCCAAGCGATCACAGAGAAGGCAGACAGAGCTCCCAGAAGGTGTAGCCATTGTTTTTTTCTCGACACAGCTAACAGATACAAGCTGAATATGAGCCAACAGTGTGATGTGGCTGCAAAAAAAGTAAATGCTATTTTGGGCTGCATTAAAAGAAGTACAGCTTCCAAATCGCGCAAGGTACTGGTTCCCCTCTATTTGGCACTGGTTAGGCCCCATCTTGAGTATTGCGTCCAGTTCTGGGCACCACACATCAAGAAGGATGCAGACAAGCTGGAGCGTGTTCAGAGGAGGGCAACGAGGATGATTAGGGGTCTGGAAACAAAGCCCTATGAGAGATTGAAAGAACTAGGCATGTTTAGCCTAGAGAAAAGAAGATTGAGGGGAGACATGATAGCACTCTTCAAATATCTGAAAGGTTGTCACACAGAGGAGCGCCAGGATCTCTTCTCGATTATCCCAGAATGCAGGACGCAGAATAATGGGCTTAAGTCACAGGAAGCCAGATTCCGGCTGGACATCAGGAAAAACTTGCTGATTGTTAGAGCAGTACGACAATGGAACCAATTGCCTAAGGAGATGGTGGGCTCTCCCACATCAGAGGCCTTCAAGAGGCAGCTGGACAACCATTTGTCAGGGATGCTTTAAGGTGGATTCCTGCATTAAGCAGGGGGTTGGACTCGATGGCCTTAGAGGCCCCTTCCAACTCTACCATTCTATGATTCTATGATCCCTCAAGTCATTTTGGGGAGTATGGGGGAAAGGAACAGGGCATAAAATGAAGCCATGACAATTCAACTCATTTCAGGTTGAAGTTTTGTCATATTCAAAATTAGCATAGCATCTCAATTCAGCTACCATGCTATATTGTACAAATGGAAAAATTGTTACTCCATTATTGAAGTTTTCTGTGGGTCTCTGAACACATAGAAACAGCCCCTTCACAACTTGCAAGTTTTCCATGCAAATAAATTATGTTAAAGGTGTGGTAAATAAAGTCTAGCTGACTCAACAGCTCCTAGCCTACAGTTGCCTAACCCACATTTCAAGGCACAACCAGATTCCCACATTTCTGAGCAAGTGTACATGGAAGCTAGAGATGAAGAAAGGCAAGATGGCCACCTCAAGCAGAGCCATTAGAAGTGGTAAAGCAAGAGATACCAATGCCAACCCACTGACAGGAATGTACCAGGAAATTCTCCAGCACAGGCTCCATTGAGCACAGAGAAGCAAAGGAAAACTGGTTCATGAGACAGGAACTCCCCCTCCAAAGAGGCTTCCAAAAGGAGCATTTTGCTCAGTATCCTCCTTGAGGAACAAGTGCTAAAAGTGCTTCTCGAACAGCAATCGCTGTTTTCTGCAAAAGAAGATTCCAGAGACGAAAGATGCACTGAACAGACAAAAGGTTCCACGTGGCCACTCCTAGGCCGTCATCGACACAAAATGAAAAGCAAAGAGCTGTCATCGCTGTACTGAAGAACAGCAATATTAACATTCAGGATTTTAGGGTGTGCTTCTTTCTACGAGTCCTGAAGCCACATTGAGATGATCCTAGAATTTGTTCTAAGAAAATCATTTGGTGGTAAGTAAGTCACTTCAGAGAAAGGTGCCTAAAAAAAATGGAAGCTGCTGCTGGCAGGATCGCCAGTGAAACAGAAAGCAACAAATGTCTTAAAGGGCATTATTGCCTTGGTAAACAGCAACAGGGCAAACTGGCTTCATGATGTGGCAGTGGCTCAGGTGACGGGCTTGGAGGAGATGTTTAATCTCTGATCCTCCATGAAACTCACTTGGGCAAGTCACTCCCTTTCAAACGCAGCTATTTTGAGGCTAAATGACACTCTGAGCAGCTTGGAAAAAAAGGGGTATAGTCTATATCCTAAGAGCAAATGAGTTTGCCAAACATGGATTCTTATGCAGCCAAAAGAGCACCATCCATGTACAAGGAAGAGTCCCCGGGGAATATCCAAGGTTTGCAGAAACACAAAGATACTTTAGGGAAAAGCCCTAACCATGGGGGAGGGTGGGGAGAGAAGGAAGAGGAATAACCCAAAACAGCCAGTGGCCATTGAACACTCGCTGACTGCTAAAGGAAAAACAAAACAGAAAACCTGGAGGAGAGGATATGGAATGGAATATCTGGCTGGCACCTTAACACAAGCACGCCACACTGCAACATTGTGTTGAAATTGTTACGTTGGTGGTCCACATTTCTCCTATAAAACTCAAAGAAGTGTGCAGGGAATTCCCAGGCAGTCTCCACACCCAGGGTTACTTCTGCTGCAGCGGGTACCTTCAGACTATACCCTGGGCCGATCAGAATAACAATGACAACAGTGATGTAACATTCAACAGAGCAAGGCTACATCCACAAGATTGCCAAAGAGACTCCTCCCTTGTACCAAATGACAGTGCAGGTCAGTCAGGCTCAACTTTTAAGGCATCCAAATTATAGCACATGTGGAATTTTTCTGGATAGATTTGCAAGACTGAAAAACGTCCACACTGCAGAACCTCACAATGTGTATGCGAGTTCTTTCCACACAGAGAAGAGCTGCAAGATGTCCAGAAAGTAAGAGGACGGTTTTGGATCTGAAGTACCTAAAACGAAGGACATCAATTACATTATCTCGGTCTTCTCTCTGAGATTCTGGAGTAAGAGAAAACCCTTTAAGAGAATTGGACTCTGACAAATATAAGCAAGGGTCACAGAAAACAATCTAAAAAGCCTCAGTGGGAGGGGAGAGGAAAAGAGAAGAGATGTGTAGTCGGCTGCCCACTGATGAGATTTTTTATTTTATTCAATTTAGAGCCCACCTCATTGAAAAGGCTCAGTGCTGGTAATGCTTTATTAATCACAAAACCAACCCAGTTATTCCTATTAAACCCCATATTATCATTTTGTGCTCTTCCTATCTTCTAGCATAAAAGATTACAATGCAATCCTATTCATATCTACTCAGAAGTATGGAGTTCAGTGGGACTTGTTCCCAGGCGTGTACAGGATTAGAGCATAAGAGACTGAGCTATGAATTAGAAAGTCCCTGGTCCAGATTTCACCTATCATAAAACCACTAACAGTACAATCCTATGTATGTGTATTTGAAGCCAAATCCCACTGAGTCCAATATTTATTTATTTATTTCATTTTTATACCACCCAGTAGCCGAAGCTCTCTGGGCGGTTTCAAAGCCCTCTGGGCTAGGATTTATTCCCTAGCAAGTGTGTTTAGGATTGCAACCTAAGTTCCCCTGTCAGCCTCAGTGACCCATCTGCAAGGTGGAGTTAATAATATTGACCTACGTTACAGGGTTCTTGTAAGGATTACCGAAACAATGTATGTGAAGCACATTCAGAAATTATTGTCAACAATGGGAAGGAGGGAGAAGAAACCCAGATAACGGAACTAGGCCTTCAATTAAGCAAGGTGAAGTAACCTACTTAAAGCGGCAGTTTATGGGTTGCCACCTATGTTATCATTTTGCAGCCACGGTGGGAGAGAGGTGCTATATAAATGCTAAGATTTATCATCACCTATTTTCCATACAATCAAAAGTCAATCTGGATTTTAAAAAAGGTATAAGAATAATACTATCCAGCCATAAATATTACTGTTCATTCTGAATACAATGTGTCTTTCAACAATAGCACTATGTTATAAATAGTAACATTTAAGTCTAAACATTATTAATAAGGTAATAACTCTCAATACAATGCAGATTTGTTTTGCGATACAATTACTGGTACAACAATAACCCTGCAGTTGCAATTTCCAATACAGATATTCTAATTACACTTGGGTAGGCAAGTATTGTGGATATTCCTTACTTAGTCCTACTCTATCTGATTTAGCTTCCATTGGTGGCTGGATGCACAAATTCTTTTACATGCTCCTTAGAGAAGAAAATAGGTGCTAATGGGTATGCAGTATCTTGTGTAGGTTCACAGCTTATGAAGACTAAGGGAACCGAGAAGCGTCCCACACCTCTGCAAGTCCTAAAAAGGCCTTTGACTGTACAGACAATTTTGACAAGGAGTTTCAGACCTCTTCTCCCCTCAAAGTGAAATTGACTTCTACCCACCAGAGGTTGAGAACCCTTTTCAGTTTCACCCCTGGTCTTGTCACCCTCCACCTGGGTACTAGATAACATGAAAATTGTATTGAACGTTCTAGGATTGGCAACTGGATGTACAAACTGTTGCAGAACCAAGGAAACGATTCTGCAAATCTCCAATACACCCCACAGAATTTTAATGGATATCCAGAAGCATTGTGCCACAGCAAAAACGCTGCAGAAATACAGGGACAAATTCCATACATATCTAATCACAACACAGTTTTAAATAACATTTAAAGCTGCACCGTATTAATAAATAATAGTACATTGCAGCTTTAAATAATGGTGTGAGTCTATGAAGCTGCCTTAAACCATTGGTCAATTGAGCACAGTATTCCCTACTCTGAGAGATCTTGTAGCATAATGGCTAAGGGCGCAATCCTGTGCATGTTTAGACAGAAAAAAAGCCCTGCAACTCCCAGCATCACTGGCTGGGGAATACTGGGAGTTATAGGACTTTTTCTGTCTAAACATGCACAGGATTGCATCTCAAGAGACTGAGCTATGGATCAGTCAGTCTCTAGTTTAAATCTTGCATCTGCCATGAACTCAAGTAAGCTCAATCTTAGTCTCCCAATACGCAATGTAGGAGGATAATACTGATTTACCTTACAGGAAAAACAACAAAAACTTGTAACACCATAAAGACTGGAGGATGCTGGAAGTTATAAGACTTATTTCTGTCTGATCATGCATAGGATTGTGCCTTAACCAATTTATTAACGTATGAAGTAGACTATAGTTATAAAAGAAAAAAGCTTGTGTCATACTATATTTGTTAGTTTAAATTGTTTTGTTGTTTTTCTTCCAACGGCTACTCTGATTATTCTAAGAATTAAAATTAGGTAATGCACATAAAACACTTTGAACGCTTGAAAGAGCTATACAAATGTTAACTATTATTATTACCCTGACTGGCAGGGATTCAAGTAGAGCAGGGTCTTTCCCTCCACTTGCTACCTGGGCAGGATCTACATTTTACTGCTTTAAAATGGTTTATAACAGTAGTGACAACTGTTGGGACCCAGGACACACTTCATGTACAGATTTCAAAACGTTTTCAAAGTGTCATATCCTGCTTGGTGCAGATCTGGCCCTAATCCTTTTTTAAATTCAAGAATCCAGGGAACAGAGCTGGGAAAGTGATGTTTTACTTATTTTATGTAAACTGATTTGTGAAGCTCGCCTCAAAAGCAGCGCAACAAAACTGTTGAAGAAATCGCCACAAAGAACTGCAATGGTGAAGGATGCACTGTATTAAGAACAATTTCTTAATACAATGCAACCTAAACATAGGAAGCTATTTTATATCAGGCCAGGCTGTTTGTCCATCTAGTTATTGTCCCATCCAATATTAAAGGAGATTAGAGAAATGAATGGAGGATAAGGTTATCAATGGCTACATGCCACCTCCAGGAACAGAGGTAATGTACCTCTGAATTATCAGTTGCTGGGGAACAGAAGGAGAGCCTACTCCCCTTATGTCCTGCTTGTGGCCTTCCCAGCATCTTCCAGTCAGCCACACTGGGAAACAGGATGCTGGACAAGACAGGCCTTTAGTCTGACCATGCAGGGATGTTATGTTCTTAGCCCAGCATTGTCTATTCTGCCCAACATCTCAGCCCAAGAGAGATGTTTCTCATCACCTATTTACCAGTCATCCTTAACAGAAAATGCCAAGAGCGGAAACTGGGACCACGTTTATGCAAAAGGGGTGATCTTAGCCCCAACCTATTATTTCTCCCAATCCTAACAGATCTTTTCAACTGAAGATGCCGGAGATCAATAACAGTAATGTTTACTATATCACATGAATACCCTGCAGTTCTTTCCCCTTGCAAGGAGTCCAAGGCGGCTGACATGGCCCACCTCCTCCTTCTTATCCTCACAATAACAACCCCGTTAGGCCGAGAACCAGCAACTGGCAGAAAGTCATCTTCGTGGCAGAGTAAGGACTCGAACCCAGGCCTCCCAAATACCGGGCCAACACTCTAACCGCTACACTGCAGTGCACCTTCTGCAATACCCTGAGATACTGTTATTGACATTGCTGTCTTAACACAACGCAGCTTAAAATGTAAAAAAAGATACACCATAATGCAATTTTTAAAAACTATGAATTATTATTATTAATAATAATAATGCAGCTTAAAATGTGGGAGGGAAGATACAATGGAATTTTTAAAAGCTATTAATTAATAATAACAATAACGCAGCTTAAAATGTGGGAAGAGGAAATGATAAAAAATTTACAACGCAGCTTAAAATGTGGGGGGGGAGAGATACAATGGAATTTTAAAAAGCTATTATTATTATTAATAAGAACACAGCTTAAATGTGGGGGGGAATGATAAAATTATTACAACGCAGCTTAAAATGTGTGTGGGAGGGAAGATATTACGCATTTTTAAAAGCTATTAATTATTATGAATAATAATAATAATAATAATTCATGTCACAATTCATAACTCCTGCCCGGTCAGGCCAACCCGCTGCTCCGTCCTGACTGAGGGAGGGGAAGGCTCCTCCCGCCCGGGGAAGGCAGGCAGGCGCCAGGCAGGCGCCAGGCCGGGGCTCCGGCCCAGGCCCCACCCAGGCCCCACTCCTGCTGCTGCTGCTGCTGCTGCTTCTGGCGCTGCAGCCCCCGCCGGGCGCGGCCGCTTCCTTCACTCTCCCCTCAGGCCGGTCCCGCGCTTACGTTATCAATGACCACGGGCTGGTTGGCGATGATATCGTAGGACTCCATGGCCGGCGCCGCTGGGCCAGGCCGAGGACGCCGAGCTGCCCGCCCCTCACGCTGCACCGCTGCCGCCGCCGCCGCTGTGGCCCGGTAACCACCACCCAATGCGGCGCAACCGAACCCACCTTCCCTCTCCGCCGAGAAGAAAGGCGGGGCCCGCCGCCACGCCAGCCAATCGCCGCCCCCGCTTTGCGTGACAGCCACGACCGGGCAGGAGGAGCTCGACCAAGGGCGCGGCTCCCGGCTCGGCAGCCGCCCAGCCATTGGCCAGCACGGAGGCAGGAGGCGGGTTTCCCGTATCAAGCTTAGAGGAGCGAGCAGCCTGAGGGTGGAGGGAGGGGGAGGGGAATGGAGTGATGTCATGGCTCGGCTCTTAAAGGGGCAGACGCCGCTCTGGGCTTCCTGGCCCTGATCCCCCCACGCCCCAGGGGAAGGGCGAGGGGGGATCCGCCATCGGGGATCCGCGGCTGCTTCCTCGGAAGGAAGCGCCATGCCAAAAGCAGCGGGGCTTGCTTTCAAGGAAAGGCGCTTGGGTGGGGTGCGGTGGGGGGGGAGGGTCTGTGAGTGCGTTTTCAAGACGTGGAACGGGTGGTGGCATACTGTTCCCTGTTCACACGTTACGTGTCAGGGTTGAAGGAAATAATGAGGACGCCGTCGTGGACCAAGTGATAAAATGGAGGGGCTGCCATTGATCACGCTGCTGGGAAAAGAGGACAAATCTGCTCCCCACTAAAAACAACAACAACAACAAAAACCCACCCCAACTCCACATCTCAAGGAGTGAAATCTCAAGGGAAAACTAATATTTGACCCAATGGAACAGGCTATATTTTCTGCTTGGCTTGAGGAGACGTGCTCTGGCCCTGTGCCTATTAGAATCAATTGATGAGCCACCAGGTGTGTTCAGGCTGTCCCCAAACATTCCAAGTGCTGATCCCAGACTTCGCCCCTCTGCTCCACCACTTCCAGTATGTTTATTTTCCAGGCTCAGATAGGGATGTAAACATTTCGATTTATGAGGTGGGGCATGCGGTGCTGAGCCAAATCCCAAGCCTGCAAAGAGGAAACCTAAGACAAAACAATTTGGAGGCTCTCCTTCTGCTTAGGCACACACACACACACATATATATATATAGGATTTGGATTTTGAATTCATTTGTTGTTTCAACCATTATGGCCACATCAACCAAAAATACATAAATACTGTTATACACGCATCATGCAGTATTTAATGATGAAGGATTCATTAATAAACCATGTATGCAAGTTCACTTACAGGCAAATCTACTTTAATGGAATGCAAAAGGAATTCTCTTACATTCTTAGAAAATTTTTAAAAAATCATAGCATCTGCAAACATTATTTACAAAGACTTAAACATGAAGAGCAGTAATTATCAGACACTGAATAATGCAAACAAAAGCCTTTCCTTCCAATACTTATTGAATTGTCTAATATTTAAACAGGTTAACTCTTTTTTTCTTCTTTTTTCTGTTTGGCAAACTTATCAATTCAATTAGCAAAAGAGATTTGCCTAGCACGCTTGCTATCTGCTGAGAAGATAATAAGGGCGTTAAGACCACAATCCGATGCATGTTTAGAAAGGGAAAAAAAAAAAAAAATTTTTTTCTAAACATGCATACTTTCGCCTGCTGCGGCTGCCTCTACAAGAGGCATTTAACGCTCTTTCAAGGCGCATTAAAAAATTTACCTCTACAAGAACGGAGCGCAAATCGGGCGTAGAGGCGCGTTTTCTCTCCGATTATGCGCATTATCGAATGCACGTTAAATAGCGAGTTTTATTTTGTTCCGGCCATTAAAGCGCATTTTGCCTATGCGAACAAGCGATTCCCCGCATTAACTACCTGTAAAGCGCATTTGAAACAACCGGTAAGGTCACCAGCTGAGTGCTCAATTACCTCCTGCATACAAACATTTACGATAAAGCGCTTCCGCGATTATGCGCATAATCGGCTAACCAGGCGTCAAATGAGCCTTCTTATTTTTTGTTTTATTTTATTATTCCAATTATATCCTGCTTTTCTCTCTCTCTCTCTTTCTCCCTCTCTCTCTCTCCAAAGAACTCAAAGTAGTGTAAGAGCCTAACCATTGATGGGACTAACAAATTTTAATCAAGGTAGAAGTTTTGCCCACATTTTTGCTTGTAAAGAAAAAGGAAACCTATTTTAAGTAGAATCAGAAGGAGATAGACTTTGGTGAGTCAAAATAATCAATTATTTGAACCTGTAACAAGACAGGGCAAGACGTACAAGGGACCAAGGGAGGCCTGGGCTGTTACTGAGCTGGATAATGATGGAAAATAAAGGTTGAAACATAGTGATGTGAGAATATAATGCAGATCTTATCATGTGAGACTTGCACACACAACAGAGGCAAGTCCGTTCTTCAGGGAGAGAGTTATATGGATTAGGATGATTTTGAAATTGAAAGAAGGTACAAGAATCCACTGGGTCCATATGAGCCTGCCTGTGCAGCCCAAGGTCGGGGGCTCCACACCCCAGGAAAATCCAGAAGGGTTTAATAATAATAATAATAAATTTATTTCTTACCCGCCTCTCCGTTTGGATCGAGGCGTGGAACAGCAGTGAATATAAAATATGATAAAATACATAAAACTGATTAAAAACATGGTACACATTATTAAAATAGCAATAAACCATCCTAAAAACATTCTAAAATTCCACTGGGTAGGCCTGCCAGAAGAGATTAGTCCTTATAGCTTTCTTAAATTCTAAAAGACTGTTAAGTTGACGAGTCTCTTCCAGCAGGCCATTCCACAGTCTGGGAGCGGCAGAAGAGAAGGTCCTCTGGGTTGTCCCGCAGTCTCTAAAAATGTATACCCATGGGGTCAAGGAACTCAAAACCTGGCAGCCCTAACCTTCCACATACCCCCTTCCTCTTCCTCACACTGTCCATGATGTCTTCTATAATCCCATTTCATTTGTCACATTTGGAGTAGCCTGCTTTTCCTCTAAGAAGCTCAGGGCAAAATAAATGTCCTTTCTGCCTCACAACACCCCTGCGAGGTAGGCTAGGCTGAGTGATGATGATTCATGCAAGATCATGCTTTACGCAGTGGCAGTATCGTAGCCAATGCAGTTAATCCGAGGCGCAATTATTACTAAAGACATTTTTATTCCTGCAATGAGCAGGGGGTTGGACTTGATGGCCTACAGGCCCCTTCCAACTCTATTATTCTACGATTCCCCAGAACAAGGATTTGAAGCGTAGCAACACTTCAGCTCCTGCAACGCTCTTCTGCTCTGAGCTGGTTCTCGGCCGTCACGATGAGCATATTTTACAGCTTGTGTTTCATCCTGACCTTTCCACTCCATCATCTGAATGTACCACACAATACCTTGTTTATATATCTACAAAAAGCAGGTGGGCGTGAGGAGAAGCCCAGCCAAATGAAATGTCAATACAAGTAAAACGGATGTGAAGCCGGAAGGAGTGTTGTGTGTGATATTTGTTTGATTACTGGTGGTGCATTTTCTGTGTGTACATCCCACGATGTTCTGTCCACACCTGCGCCCTTTGCACGACTCTTCTGTCTTTTCGAAGGGCCGTGGTTTTGATGTGGAGTGCATCTTACTGCACAGAGGAACTGATCACAGCCCTGCACACATTCACTATGCACTTTGCAATGGGTGCCTTTTTTTAATCACACGTTTATTCGTTCAAATCGCTCTTTTACATGGTACTGCTACTTAGCTCTAAAACACCTTTCTTGCCACTTAAATGGAAGACTGGCATAGCACTATACTACTATAATGCTATAATGCAATATATTTATTAAAATGATGAGGGGGGAGAAAAACTTCCCAACCACTGCCATTTTAGCTGGACCTGGAAACTCTTTTTACAATTATTGTTATTATTATTATTATTATTATTATTATTATTAATAATAATAAATAATACTTTAAAGATAAAGGTCAACTTATAGATTGTAAGATCCTTGGGGCAGAGTTCAGTAGTAGTATAAATGGAACCTGTAACAACATGCACTAGCATGCTCAGTGTTCATAGTGATAGCTTTGAAAGCAAAGTATGCCTGGAAACTCGAGGTAATTCAAAGCCCCTCTTGACATTTATTTATTTTATTTATTTATGAAAAATTGTATACCGCTCCATATCTGAAACAAATTCAGGAGCGGTGAACATAAGAAGTAAATAAAAATACAAAGATCAAAACACCAATAAAATTATACTTAAAAAACAATGACACAGAATGCCAATAAAAACCATGGTTGTCAGTTAAGAAACGCTTCCTGGAATACAGCTGTTTTCAGGAGGCATTGGAAGCAACATAGCGTTGGTGCCTGTCTGACCTCCAGAAGCAGGAAGTTCCAAAGAAAGGGGGCCACCACATTGAAGGCTCTTCTCCTGGTGGACTCCAATCAGGCCATAAGTCATAAGCTACGGTTCCAAATGCCTCGTAGCAAAAGAGAATACATGTGTCACTATTCCTATTAACCACAAAGCTGTCTTTCTCCAGACTATCCATACAACCAGGGAATTCCTAAACAACCCTTGAAGCTTCTTAGAAAAAGTGTTGAGGTAAACATCAAGAGTACTGAGAAGAAAACTGGATGATGAGGATGAATAACTTCACTGAAAGCAATCCAAAGTATGTGCATCCCCCCCCCCCCCTGTTCGACTTGGCGTCCATCTTCCTCCTCCCCCTTTGTTGACAGATCCAGCCCTACCTTCTTAAACCCACACTTTGTCTATGAAACCAAGTGATTCTTGCTGGTTTCAGGCTCAGAACCTGAGTAGAGTAGAAGCTTTGCTCGCAGAGGGTCCTACACTCAATCCCCAGGCGCTCAGCTGAGCAGGACAAAGGAGGTATATCTGTACTCAAGATCTTGGAAAGCAGCAATTACCATACAGAGCAGTAGACCTTCCATACTATGACAGATTCCATGCTTCCTCTTCGGGGCAGAGACCCTGCCTTCCAGATTGCTGTTCTGCCAAGCCGCATGCAAGAACCTGCTGGCAATGAGAAGTGTAGCAGAGGAGGGCTGCCCTCAATTTTCTCTGCCCCCTTACATGTTTTTGTTTTAGAAACAAAGAATTTTTTAAAAAACAACCAGTTTACAATGTTGTCTTTAAAAGGCCTGCAAACCAGATGAACTGCCTCCTTTTCTCCACAACCCCCCAACTTTTAGGATGGCTGGCTATGGGCCTGATGAGAAGGTGGCAGCATTTAGCCAGGTGAGTTTGGCCCCCCTGCACAGTGATGCAATTCTGGGTCAGCCGACACACGGGGCAAAAGGGGTAAAATCTAACATAAAATCCTACTTACACTGGACCCATTGAAATGAAGGAGACAAGCCATTAATTCCAACGCGTCCGCTAACTGAAGTCCCCTTCATTTCAATGGGTCTACTCTAAGTAGGGCTGATGTTGGATTTTTATCTACGTTTTCATCCGCTGGCAGCTGAGAGAGGCATCAGAGAACGCCTTAGCTCCTAGGCTGGAGGAGGAGGAGGAAGGCGGCTTTAAGAGGAGGAGGACCCGGAAGCAGAGGGGCAGCCGCGGAGGCCGGATCGTGCCTCGGGTGAGCCGAGCGACCTTCCTGCGCAGCGCCTTCCCGGATCGTGCTGCGGCGCGCCTGGCGCGTTCCCACGTAGCTATGGAACCTGCGGGGCGCCCCCGGGTCGGCCCGGCTTGCTAACGCGCGTTCTCCAGGGGGGCCGAATCTTCAGCGGCAGCTCTCGCGTCGCGATCGTTGGCGATGGCAGAAGCGGCGGCCGGAGAGGCATCGGAGAGGTACAGACTCCGTGGGGTTGGGGCGGGGGGGAGGGAGGGGGTGTCTCCGGAGCGACGTCGACGAGGCTGCCCCGTGCACGTGTGAGTGAGGTCTCGTCGCCGTGTACGCTGATGCGTGCAGGACTGACTCGGCAGGTTTCGGTTTCCTCTCTGCTTTTGAGAAAGTGCTCTCTGAAGACTACAACGACGACCTAGGAACATGCGAAGAACCTGCTGGATCAGACCCAGGGTCCATCTAGTCCAGTATTCTGTTCACACAGTGGCCAACCGGCTGCCCGTGGGCAACCCACAAGCAGGACCTAAGTGCAACAGTGCCCTCCTGCCCATGTTCCCCAGCAACTGGCGTACCTAGGCATACTGCCTCTGATACTGGAGTTAGCACACAACCATCAGCCGCTGATTGCCTTCTCCAGGAATTTGTCTAGTCCCTTGTGGCAGCGAGTTCCATCGTTTAACTGTGCACTTTGTAGAAATCAAGTTGCCATCGAGAGGTCCAAGGCTGGAGAACAAAAAAAAATGCAGCTTCTTTTCCCGCTCCCCCTAATTCTCAGAGAGTTAAAAGCGCCTTGAAAGATAGATAGTTATGTGTGCATCCTAATTCACTCTTCTTACTTTTGGCTTTGGTCAAACTGGTTTGGTAGGTTTAAAATCCAAACCCTGCAGAACCCTTTTGAACGGAGATGGCACCAGGAACCAAATCAATGTGTGTGTGCATCATAGGAAGTGAACCCCCCCCCCCCTTTCTGTCCTGTTTCCAGCTATCTCACCAGTTTGAATGCGTTGCTTTATTTCTTTATTTACCTGTTGTATAAATGCATATGCTGACCTTCCAACAGATAATTGCAAAATCAGGTTGGTTTACAAGGAAGCAAATCGAATCCAGTCAATAAAAGGATGTGCAATAAGCAGACAATTAAAAACAACACCGCAGTAGCACAAAGTAAGAGCAGCAAAGCAATCGGATACTAAATCTCATGAGATGTATTTTAAAAAATATTTTATTAGTTTCCAAAACAAAACCTAGAGAGAGAGAGAGAGAGAGAGAGAAAGGAAAAAATGAAGAAAAAAATTAAAATAATAATAAAAAAGGAAATACATTGAATTTAAATCAAATTATTGACATTAAATCTCTATTCATATTTTTCCACTTTACTTTACAGACCAAGAGCCTATCTACACATGCAGGATAAAACACTTTGAAAACGTTTTGAAAACTGTATATGGAGTGTGTCCTGGGCCCCAACCGTTCTCAAAACTGTCAGCCTATCTACACTACTGCTTTAAAACGGTTTAAAACAGTTTTGAGAACAGTTGGGGCCCAGGACACACTCCACATACAGTTTTCAAAACGTTTTCAAAGAGTTTTATCCTGTATGGAATACATGGAATCCGTGGGCTGCTTAGAAGTTTTCTTTGTAATTCTTCTGTATGGGCCTGTTCAGACAACACGCTAAGCCATGGTTAGGGCATGAACACTTTAGCAACAAATGGTTAATGAGCGTGTTTAAATCGTGATTATGTAGCCACTATGGTTAGGAATGGTTCACATGAATATAACCGTGAATGTATATTTAATCTCTCTTCCATAATCTGAGGAAAGTCTTTGACCTATACTGCTGTGCATGTCCCTGATCAGTATATAGAATAAAATCCTGCCACGTTTTATAAAAGTCTGATGTTTTGACTTTGACTTTAGCTAGTTATAGTTAGTATGTCCGTTTTTATGCCGTAGCTATTTGCCATGATTTTAGTTTTAGAAGCTCTGCAGTTTCCTAATTTTTGGCTAAGAGTCTTCAGGCAGCCATCAGCATGAACGCCATTAAGTCCTAAGATGTTAATTTTGCATTTTGTTCTTCCCATATTGTTAACAAGGCCAACGATGATGCGTAATATTTGCCAGTTCTGAAAATCAGAAGAAAATAGAATATGAACTGTGACACACAATAGGACATGCCAACCACATATAAATCTATAACCCTTGTTGGTTGTAGTTTCTCCAACATTTTGCATTATTTATGTTGACTATTTTTGCCAAACGTACTGACTTGATATACCATCTGTGTAACAATTTCTCCCTGAGAGTTTTTGAGACAGTTTTCCTTACTTTCAGCCATGCATTATCCCATACCTTTTGCCAGATGTTAAAAGCTTGGGTTTGGTGGGTTTTTTTAAGGTCCTGATCTGGTGCTGAAAAGTTGTTAGTGTAGGCACCAGGCGAAGAGAATTCCAGAAGCAGCACACCATGTGCTTAAAAGACTCCTGAAGTCCTTTGAAGTGTGCAAAGCAAACCCTTTTCTTCTTCAAGGAGAAATGTGTATCTTTCAGTGAGGGAAAGCTACATCCTGATCTCCTAGGCTGCAGCCTTATAAACTTGGCTGCTGTGCATATATATAGCTGGGAGAAAGTCCCATTGATGGAACTCTTCTGGGCAGAAATGTTTAAGATTGCGCTGTTAATGGCCTGTGGAGACTAGTCCCTGTTGTGTGAGATACTGGCACACAGTGGCTTTGATGACTGAGCTGTGAAATGGGGAAGTCCCTGATTCAGATTTCGCGTACTCAGATGGTGGCCTTAGCCTGCCTGTTTTCTTTCTCGTTCAGCCTCAGTCCTCCATCTGCAGTATGGAGAAAATAAAACTGACCTGTTTGACAGAGTCATTGTGAACACTGTTGAGGTAAAGCATGTAAAGCGCTTTAAACACTTCTGAAACTGTGTAATGCAACTGGGACATACTGGGTGTGCTTGCGCCACATTTGAACTACTCCTGTGCCTCAAGCAGTTCTCTGTACCTGCTCTGGGATCCAGTACCAGTAAATGGGCTTTCCAGAGCAAATGTTTTTTTTTAAAAATAATTTATAGTGTATTTTGAGTGTTCAAAGTGCTTCACGTATATTATCTCTTTAATATGTGGGATTCTGAGCCTCCCGAAACGGGGACTGTGTCGTGATCCCAAGCCCTCCTGCCAAGATGTGAGACAATAAAGAGGTCTGCCATGCAATCTACAAAGCTTCATTCAATAAACAGACGTCTCTTCAGACCTGATGGTAGCGTGAATGCTAGGAACTGTTCTCTAAGCTCAATTAGCCTAACAAAGCAAGGCAGTTGCCTATCAACTGACTGGATAGTTTCCTGCAATGCCCAACAGGCTTTTGTGTTTTCTGAATCCCTCCTTCAGGGAGGGTCCTTAAGATGAAGCCTCTGCCGAGTGGTCAACCTCACAGGCCGCCTCCCACCTCTTCTCAATTCCACCCGCTTGACCCTGCTGTGGACTCTGGGGTCTGTCAATCTGATGCTCCCTCCCCCTCTGACAGAGACTGGAGTTCCCAGGGGGGAGGGGGAAATTATCTCTGAGCCTGGGCCTCCTGTCCGAGAAGCTCCTGGGAAGATTCCTCCTTGACTCCTGAAGAGTCTTGGAGAACTTCCTCCCCCACATCCTGTCTAGACTGGTGTACATCTGCTTCTTCGCCTTCAGCCTCTTAAGTCCAATTCAGGTTCTGAAACCCAGTCCCCCCACACTAGGGAGAACGGGCCTCATCCTGACGGGCTGTATCCAGAAACACTCCCAAGCTCCAAATCCAGTGGGGATGGGGGATGCAAACCTGTCCAGAATAGGTTGAACATCTCGACCTGGGTGATCTTCAGCCAAGGATGTCAGTTGTGTCGAAATTGAGTTTCAGCTTGTTAGCTTGCACCATCCTTCCACATCTTGGTGCCTTCCAGGTGTGTCATTCTACACATCCCATCACCAGCTGGAGGGCACCAGGTTGGGGGAAGGTTGGGCCAGAGCAGTAGTCTCCCAGCACCCTTTCCTAAAACCTGCTTTCTAGGATAGATAGGAACAACTGCAAAACAGGGCCTCTGAGTCCCTGTCCCAGGCAGCTAATCCAAAACGATAGTGTGGTTGGATACCAATGGGGATCGCAGGCTCCCATCCAGCTGATTTCAAGGCCGAGATTTGCTTATCTTTAACAACATAAAAAGCAGCATATATCTTCAGTCATACTGGGCTTTAGGGAAATCCCATATTTTTGTGGGGTCTTTTCCCTCCCTGCAATCTTCCTATCAGAGCCATAAAAATATAATATGGCATATGTTCATACAGTCTGCTGATGCCCACCCATTCTACATTGATCGGCCTTTGGTCTTGGACAAGAGGTAGTCTAGATAGATAGATAGATGATTGCATATCTATCTATCTGTCTAGTATTGATCACACCGCACCTTACGGTGTTAATTTCTATCAACTGCCCAGAGAGCTTTGGCTATCGGACTGTATAAAAATGTAATAAATAAAAATAAAGGCATTTATATTCTGGGAGGCTTAACCCCCCCCCCCCCCTTTGCTTGGAAAACTTCTAGCGATCAAAGCTTAGATGCCGGTGGAAAAGATTTGCTCCTTTTAAAGGCTGTTCATTACGCTGAGGCTCATGCATCCCCTCCCTCTGGTCTCTCACTCCCAGGCATTGCTGGGTCTGCTTTGCCACTGAGGGCGACGACCGGTCAGCCGAGTGGGTCTGCCCGTGCCGTTGCAAAGGCTCCACCAAATGGATCCATCAGGCCTGCCTACAGCGGTGGCTGGATGAGAAGCAGAAAGGGAACAGCACGGGCAGTGTGAGCTGCCCGCAGTGCGGCACGGAGTATCACATCGTCTTCCCCAAGCTAGGTGAGTATACAGCTGCCCTGACAGGACCCAGTTTCCACAGAGCCTGAACGATGAAGCTAGAGTCCCAGTCATACTAGCGAGGTTGGGAAGCTGTCCAGGCAAGGAGTCCCACGGAGTTGGGCGTGAGGAAATGTTGCACCAGCAGCCACCAGGCAGCAACCGAGCTCGGTTTTATAGCTGCCGCTGCTGCCCCAGCTCCAAACTAGCTGAGTACACAGCTGTCCTGATGGGATCCAATTTCCACAGAGCCCGAATGGTGAGGCAAGATTCCCAGTTTGGGGAGCTGTCTAGCAAAGGCACAGTCCAAGCCCAGCAGGGGAGCTGTCCAGTCAAGGAGTCCCACAGAGCTGGACATGGGGAGATGTTGTACCAGCGGCCACCAGGCAGCAACTGAGCTGGGTTTTATTGCTGCCCCAGGCCTTCCTGTTCAGAGTCCGCATCTGTTCTTGATTCTGCTTCCTGGCTTAGGCTCGGAGATGGGAGGCGTTGTGCTGCCCCTGACACGTGTTTCAGGTTTGGGGTTGGGCTACAGCTCGAGCGTGCCGCTATCTGTATTCTTGGGATCTTGAGGATGATGGTAAGGGGCTGGGAGCTGGGGGGTGTTCCCAGGCAAAAGTTGTTTGTTTTCCAGGGTAGTAGCCGCAGGGTGTCCACTGTACAGGGGTGAGCAGTGTGAGCTCTCCTTGAGCTCTGAGTAGAGGCTGGTCCTGACAGATGGTGGGCATGAATACGGCTTGGGTCCAGGTTATCTGAAAGACCAAATTCTCCCATATGAGCCTGCCCCCTGTGCTCTGAGATCTTCTGGGGAGGCCCTTCTCTCAGTCCCAACAACATCGCAGGAACGCCTGATGGGTATGCGGGAGAGGGCCTTCTCCGTGGCTGCTCCAAGGATCTGGAACTCCCTTCCTAAGTCAGCCAGACACACACACACACACACACACACCCCGTGCTGCACTTCCGGAGGCAGGCAAAAGCTGTTTTATTCCAGAAGGTTTTTTGAAATACTCTGGACCTCTGTTAATGTATGGTTTTGTTTTTAAAATTTGTTGCTGTTTTTATTTATTTTTAAAATGTTTTTAATTTTACTGTAGGTTTAATTCTATTTTAACTTTTGTAAACTTATATTTATGTTTTATTTGTACATGTTTTAACTTTGTAAACCTCCTTGAGTCCCAGCCCTGGGAAAAAGGTGGGAAATAATAATAATAATAATAATAATTATTATTATTATTATTATTATTTTATTTCTAACCCACCTCTCCCTCCGGATCGAGGCAGAGAACAACAATGAATATAAATACAAGGACCATAAAATAGATAAAACATTAAAAACAAATAAAAACTAGTACATTATTAAAAACATCTAAAATTCAACTGGGTAGGCCTGCCGGAAGAGATCAGTCTTCACGGCTCTCTTCAATTCAAGAAGACTGCTAATTTGTCAAATCTTTGCTGAATAATAATAATAACAATAATAATAATAATAAATAGAACAGTGGCAGCGTCTTGGACAGCAGAAAAAGCACAACTTTCCTGGGAGGCCACATAAGCAGAGCGGTCGGTCACTCGCCTTTCCTCTGGCACGGGGTGGCGAATCCAAGAATCTATGCAGCCTTTGGCCCAGTTTCACACAGACCTAATTGCATGCCGAAAAGGGGTGCCAGCAAAGGTGTGAATCCTGCCCACTGCTGGCTCTGCCCCTTTTGCCTCTGGGTCCATCCCGCATCCAGCCCAAGTCTCTGTTTATCCCTGAAGGCCTGCAGCCCTCATCAGAAAAACATGAGACAGGTAAACTATCCCCAATCCATCTGACCGGCTCGTTCCTCTTACTTGAACAGGTGTGTCTGTGACTTACCCGACCTAGAGAGCAAGCAGAAGCTGTAATGGACACTCAGTAACAGACGTAGGGGTCCCAGCTGAGTGTTCTGGGCTTCAAGGATTAATCGGTATGGGTTGTGGTCCCCAAAGCACCGCTCAAGCCAAATAACCCAAAGGGGTGCCACAAAACAGATATATCGATTGCGCAAAAAGTATTGGAGAATAGCAAAACTTCGCAGTGATGGAACGCGCCAAACGCTGTACTACATGCAATGCAATTAGGATGCTTAGAAGCGTAACAGAAACCGTGGCTCGCCTATTCCTTGGTTCAATTGCAGTTCTGTTCCTCTCAACCGACAAAGCCGTCGTCATGAAGATCTTATAGGTACCTATCTGGCAGGCATGCGGGGGTGGAGTTCAGGTAATCATGTTCGGTCAGCTTGGTAATCCTGTTTTGTCTCATTGCGGACCAGCTTCTCGTTCTCCGAAGATCTCCCTCGTCAACCATGTCAAACTCTTACTAGTCATGACATCCCTTATCTTAATCACATCTATACTCCTTGGTTTTTTGGACGCAGTCATAGCTCTTACTCATGACATCAGGAGGGCCTCTCCCTAACACCGCCAGCATTTCAGTTTATTTCAGAAGCACCCTTGCCATGAGGTCATGAACTTTTTACCTCCAAGAATTAATCAACCCACATTGTGTCAAGTTTTTGTGTTCCGGTTCCAAGAACACATTTTTGCATCTAAAGCTAGCTCATAGTATACGTGAGGGCTCCCCAGCCTTTTTGGACCCACGGGCACATTCGGGAATTTGAGACCATGCTGCGGACGCCACCACAAAATACCTAATCTGTGGATCGCCGTTTTGGTGTCCACCTATCGCATCTGTGGATCTTTGGCCGCGTCTTATTCAGCAGAAACTTTTGCGACATGTCTTTAATAAGGGATTATCTAATGTAGGTAATTGGTGGTGGTGCAATACAGCTAATGCTTCTTTTAAATATATGTTTTGGCAATGCCCAGTAGTTGTTTCTCTTTGGGAGGAGATTATCACACAGATAAATTTTGAACTGGAGCAGTCTTTAATATTCCCTGATTTACATGCTCTTTCAATGATGTACCTGCTTCATGGAAGCAGGCAAAATGATCAGCGTAAATTAATCCTCTGTATCCTTTTGATGGCTAAAAGACTGATCTTACAGTACTGGAAGGATAAACACTCACCTCCTATAATGCAGTGGATTGAGGACCTTACAACGCTTTCAATATTTGAACGGGTGGCATATACATGCCGCCTTCAAATAGATACACACTTTGGATATTTGGCCACCCCAATCAGTTTCATGGGATGGCCCCATTGGGTTCTAATATTTTGAGAAAGGGAGAAAATACCTCCCTATCCACATTCTCCACGCTAGGCATAATTTTGTACACCTCTATCATGTCTGATTGCACTGATGTGTAATTTATACTCTGAGCAAGAGGCCGCGGTAAGAACAGAATATGGAGAAACCAAATGGTTTCAAGTTGGCAAGGGCGTTAGACAGGGATGTATATTATCACCCTTTTTGTTTAATCTATATACAGAACATATCATACGGAATGCGGGCTTAGATCAAGATGAAGGAGGGGTTAAAATTGGAGGGAGAAAAATAAATAATTGAAGGTGTGCAAACGACACCATATTATTAGCAGAATGTAGCAATGATTTGAAACATTCACTGAGGAAGGTTAAGGAAGGAAGGACAAAAGCCAGGCTTCATTTGAACATCAAGAAGACTAAAGTGATGACAACTGAGCACTTATGTGATATTAAAGTTGAAAATAAGGAAATTGAATTAGTCAAGGGTTATCAATACCTTGGCACAGTTTTTAAACAAAATGGAGACAATAGTAAAGAAATCAGAAGAGGGTTAGGATTGGGAAGAGCGGCTTTGAGAGATGGGGAAAATTCTTAAAAGTAAAGATATAATATTGGAAACCAAAGTCAGGATTATTCAGACCATGGTATTTCGTTCTCTATGTATGGATGCGAAAATTGGACAATGAAAACAGCAGATAGGAGAAAGAGAAACTCACGTGAAATGTGGCAGTGGAGGAGAGTTTTGCAAATACCATGGACCGCGAAAAAGACAACTAAGTAGGTTCTAAGAACAAATTATAATTGTTTGTATGATTTTATCTGTACACCACCCTGGGATCCTTTTGATATAGGGCAGGATCCAAACGTTTTAATAAATAAAGCCAGAACTCTCACGCAAACCAAAAGTTTTGAAACTGAGGCTGTCATACTTTGGACAGAAAATGAGAAGAAATGACTCATCAGAAAAGACAATAATGCTGGGAAAAACAGAAGGTAGAAGGAAAAAAGAAAGACCAAACAAGAGATGGATTGACTCTGTAAAGGAAAATACGGACATGAAGTTACAAGATCTGAATAATAATAATAATAATAATAATAATAATAATAATAATAATTCTTACCTGCCTCTCCGTTTGGATCGAGGCGGGGAACAGCAGTAAATTTAAAATATGATAAAATACATAAAACTGATTAAAAACATGGCACACATTATTAAAATAGCAATAAAACATCCTAAAAACATTCTAAAATAGGGTGGTTAACAACAGATGTGACTGGAGGTCGCTGATTCATAAAGTCGCCATAAGTCAAAGCCGACTTGAAGGCACATAACACATCAATGTCTCCCTTTAGCCTCCTTTTTCCCCCAAGCTAAACAATCCCAGCTGTTGTAACCTTCCCTCGTAAGGGAGATGCTCCAGCCCCTTGATCATTTTAGTTGTCCTTTTCTGCTGATGGAGGTTGTAGCGAAATGCCTTTGGAAGACTACAAGTGGAGGAAAGCTGTTCTAAAAAATGGAAGATTGGCTTGACAGGCCGGGTGGGGTGTCCCTGCATTATCCAGCTCCGTTTTAGAAGAGACATGTGCACATATTCTAGAATAATAATAATAATAATAATTATTATTATTATTAATAATAATAATAATAATAAATTTATTTATTTACAACCTGTCTCTCCCTCCGGGTCGAGGCGGGGAACAACAATAAATATAAATACGAGAACCACAAAATAGATAAAATATTAAAACAAATAAAAATGAATACATCATTAAAAACATCTTAAAATTCAACTGGGTAGGCCTGCCGGAAGAGGGGAAAGTCAGAAAAAAGCCACATCTATCAGTCAGACAGGCAATGTTGAGGAACCACTTCTGTGATGGAGGGGGATGTGTGTCTCTGAACAAGTTGCGCTCACCACAAAGCCTCCACAAACCATTGCCATATTTCTCCCTTTTCACCACACCAGCAATTGGTTGCTAGAAAGGGGTGGATGGGGGAACTATTTGCCTGGGTTCACACCTGACGCTAACCCACCCAGTGTGCATATAATTGTTGAACTGTGGTCTGAACGCTGGGAGTTGTAGGACTTTTTAATAATCTAAATAGGCATAGGATTGCGCCCTTGATGAAATAAATAGTTGGAATAAAAGAAATTACATTTTAGCCACATTAAAAAAAAAAAAAAGTACAAAGTGCCTTTTCACTCATTGCAAGGAATCCTGGAACCCAGCACCAGGTTTAAGAATACTGAAGAACTGTCCCTTCTGTCTCCATAAGTAAAAGGGCTGGAGTCTTTATTCCCTAGTAAAATTGTCATCTTGCGGGGTTGGGTCTTTGCTTGAATATCTCTGAAGGCCAGCATCATGGCAGGTGGCTGAGAAAGGCTGACTAGATAAAATCCAGGTCAGGGCTCCTGTAACTTTAACAGTTGTAGAGAACAGGGAATTTCAGCCAGTGTCATTTGTATGCAATTAGTTCCTGGTGAAATCCCCTCTTCATCACAACAATTAAAGGTGCAGACACTATACTAGAGTGAGCAGATACAAAATAAGGCAGGGCCCCTGCAACTTTAACTGTTGTAATGAAGAGGGAATTTCACCAGGAACTAATTGCATACAAATGACACTGGCTGAAATCCCCTTTTCTCTACAACTGTTAAAGTTACATGAGCCCTGACCTGGATATTTTCTGGTCACCCTAGGCTGCTTCTGGTCAGAGGCTTCTTCTGACATTTTGTCATCTCCCTTTTGTAGGACCCTTGGTATATTTCCTGCAGCAAGTGGACCGGGTATTATCCAAAGTGAGCCCCTTTGCAGCTGCCAGCATCGTAGTGGGGACGCTCTACTGGTCAGCTGTCACTTATGGGGCCGTCACTGTGATGCAGGTAATGCCCAGGTTTGCCAGGGGAAGGGAGGGATCACAGGGGACCCTGAATGGTCTTCATCTGAATTGTATCAAGGAAGGTTTAACAGGGCTTACACCTGCGGAATTGATCCAGCCAGGACCCCGCACTAATCAGATTTGAAGGTACCAATATGACTAATTGGGACTCCATTAATAAAAGTATAACTTCCAAATTGTGTGTTGTGCCTCAGCTTGGGATAGAGCGGGAAGAAGGAACAGCTGAGCCTGGGGGTGTTTGGGGAGTGGCCCTTCACAGGAACAGGCAGAAGCCAGCTGCAGGCCAACGCAGATGACAGCAATTCCTAATCACCAACATCCCTATAAAAAGCAAGCCAGAAGAACTGAGGAATTACTGGAAGCAATTTGGACCAGACTCTGACTACTCTTTGGCACATTTCTGAACCCAGTGTTGTTTGACCAGGTTTCTGATGGATACTTTTGGCTTTCGACAACGGACTGTTTATTGACATTTTCCGCCTGTTTATCTCGTTAACGCCGGTGATTTATGACATTGTGTGAGGCACTAGTTCCCCTCTATTTGGCACTAGTTAGGCCTCATCTTGAGAATTGCGACCAGTTCTGGGCACCACACTTCAAGAAGGATGCAGCCAAGCTGGAGGGGGTTCAGAGGAGGGCAACGCAGATGATTAGGGGTCTGGAAACAAGGTCCCACGAGGAGGGACTGAAAGAACTGGGCATGTTAGCCTGGAAAAGAGAAGATTGAGGGGAGACATGATAGCACTCTTCAAATACTTGAAAGGTTGTCACACAGAGGAGGGCAAGGATCTCTTCTTGATCAACCCAGAGTGCAGGACGTGGAAGAATGGGCTCAGGTTACAGGAAGCCAGATTCCGGCTGGACATCAGGAAAAACGTCCTGACTGTTAGAGCAGTACAGCAATGGAACCAATGATCCGGGGAGGTCGTGGGCTCTCCCACACTGGAGGCCTTCAAGAGGCAGCTGGACAACCATCTCTCAGGGATGCTTTAAGGTGGATTCCTGCACTGAGCAAGGGGTTGGACCCGATGGCCTTAGAGGCCCCTTCCAACTCTACTATTCTATGATTCTATGACTCAAGTCCACTTATGTGAAAGAATAACGGAGTTTATTGGTGGAATGCAGATAATAAAAGCAAAGCTAAGCTTACATACACCCCTTGGGTGAGAACAGCCCTGGGATGACCCCCTGTTACATTCAGGTAATCAGTGCAACACCAATTGCAGGAATTGCAATCTACTGTTTGAGGGGAAAGCCAGAAGGGGGAGAGCATCCAAAATCAGGACCAAAATGGAGAGAAGCAGGTTCTCAGGATGCTAAAATACTTTTGTTTTGAACCCGTGTTGCCGTGAGCGCTTGTAGTCCTGCTCCTTTCTTGCCTTTTTGCCCCTCAGTCCCCTCACCACAGAGGGGCTCATGAATAGTGAATCCCCCCCTCTGAAATTTGCATGAGGTGCTTGCTTGCCCACCCCGTTCCTCGTGCACTCCGATTGGCTGCCTTCATCCTCTTCCCTTTGCCCACCCCAGCTAGAAATCTGCAGACATCGGTTAGGGATGCAATCCTGTGCATGTTTAGACAGACCAAAGTCCTAAAACTCCCAGCATGCCCCAGCAGAGGATTGCGTCTTTCAGAGCTTTATTCTCCTCCATTGGTGGAAGTGGGTGCCGTCCCACTCTCTACACCTGCATTGCTGACTGGTCTCCCCTCCTTTTGCAGGTGGTGGGCCATAAGAAGGGCCTGGATGTGATGGAGAGGGCAGACCCCCTCTTCTTGCTCATGGGCCTTCCCACCATCCCTGTCATGCTGGTGCTCGGCAAGATGATCCGCTGGGAAGATTACGTGCTGCGGGTCTGGCGGAAATATTCCAGCAAGCTCCAGGCCCTGCAGGCCTTGGTACCAGGTGAGCCGCCTCCACCCACACGCTCCTCCTTGTCTGGGCATTTGCTTTGGGTCGACAGCTGTGGAGGCCGAGAAGCAGGGAGGAAGCAGACCTCTCCTTGGCTGCGGTGAGAGGAAAGCTGGAGGCAACCGACTTTGCTCCAGGATGCAAAATAAATAACAATATATATTCAAAATTTGCACCAAGGAAAGCTGAGTTTTGCATCCTGAATCATGCAAAATGAGCAGATGTGCAAGGACTGGTTGTGTTTCTATTTCACTTTTCTGAAGCCAGCTAAAGTGGCTTAGCCCCACATTGGCACTCCTTCTGCCCATCTACAGCGGAAGGAGTGCCACGGCGGGCTTTCCTGCCGCCACTGCCGCGCCCGCACCTGCCCAGCAGAGCATCAGCGGCAGCTGTAGGGGCGGCTGGGGGCATTGGCCCCCCTCTTCATTCGTAAGTTTAATTTTTTTTTACCTTTTAAAATGGGGGGAAGGACAGCGGAGGCGCGGAGGTGGTGCAGCAAGCTTATGGCTCGCTGGTCCATCCCCTTCCCTGCCCAGCCCATGGCGATCAATCAGTGGTTGCCATAGACTGTGGCACACGTTGCAGAAGCTCCGGAACAACAGCGACAGATGGCAAATGCCGTCGTTGCCTAACTCCAAGCTAAAAAAGTCAGGGTAAATGCCCGACTTTTTTAGAGTGGAGCTTTGGGGCTTTTCCCTGCAGTATCTTCGGAGTGGCAGCTGGGTCATGTAATCCACCTGCCGCCACTCCGAAGCTACTGCGGGGAAAAGCACCTTTCTAGAGGTACCCTTAGAAAAAGTTCCCGAAAATTAAAACCACAATCAAGTTAAAAACACAGTCAAAACACTACAAGCAACCTTTAAAAATGTAACAACCGAAACAACCAAGTTAAAAAGATGTGTCTCTATTTATCTGGTTTCGCATATTGTATTTCACCATTTATGACTACTTGGGGAAAGTTGTTGTTGTGCCTCTTCTGTTTGTGATGAGGCACTCGGGGTACAGAGGGTGATTGGGACCTCTGAAAATCTTATGCAGCCAGCCCTCTAGCACCTGAGTTTATTTATGCCTGGCATTGCCTGAACATTCACATGTTCAGGCCTATCTTTGCAGCCTTAATGACGAGAAGTTTGCATTTTTGGGGTGGGTTGGAGGGTTGTAAATGAAAGCTAAGATTCTCAAGAGCTTGAAGTAATTAATTAATTAATTAATTCTGGCACTTTTATCCCATCCTTTAGCCAAAAAAGGCTCTCAATGTGGCTTACAAAAATATTTCTTAAGACAGTCCCTGCCCATAGGCTTACAGTCTTAAAAAAACATGACACAAAAGGAAAGGGGACTGGGAGGAAGGAGGGGGGGAAGCAAATTTAGGCACTAGATTCTTAGTTGCAAAGTTCGGCAGGTCTTGGACACAGTGGAAGGGCTGCCACTTCCTCTCTCTCTCCCTCTAATAGCCTCATTGTCGTGTTTCCCAAAACCTCCCACTTTATTGGGAGACAATAAAGAGGTCTGCCACATAATCCACAAAGCTTTATTCAGGCAATAAAAATCTCCTCCCACCTGAAGGGACTGTATAGTTCTAGGAACTTTTCTCTAGGCAAGATTATGCAAAGTAAGCGAGACAATTGTCCTTTCAAGAAAAAGGGAAAGTCTTTTCCCAGTACGCTAGAACTTCAGGGAGACTGGTTCTGAAGAAGCCTTTGGCGAGAAGCTGGGCAGACCTTCTCTCCCCTTCCTTTAGCTCCGCCCGTTTTAGCCTGTGGCTAGGGTCAACTAGCCTTTCAATGCCCTCCCCCTCGGAAGATGCCTGAATTCCCAGAGCTTGTGGGTTGCTTCCACTTCCAGAGATAAGGTCTGGCGAAAGTTCATTCCCAGCTGGTGAAGAGCCTGTGAGAGTCACCTCTCCCACTTCCCATGTAGGCTGGTATGTTTCTGGCGCCATCTCTTCTGCTTCAGAATCTGATTCTGATTGATCGTCTGAAATTCCTTCTTCCAGCCTAAGGGGAGCAGGCCTAGTCATGACACTCATACAGATCCAGGCACGATGGAGGGTTGCCTGACTGCCGCTTCCTCTCCCTCTGATGGCCTCATCAGTGGCAGATGGGAGCAGGAGGGAGGGGGGCTTTCAGCTGGATCTGGAGCCAGGCACAATGGAGAGGTGCCTGGCTGCTGCTTCCTTCCCTGCAGTATGTGCCTTTTTCTGCATTCCCAGAGTTGTGGCGTGTGCCCAGACAGGAAGAGGGGAAGACCAATCAAGTGCCAGGCTACATGTTCCGGTCCCCACTAGCCACAAAGAGCCACTGGCCACTTCTCTATCCAGGAATTTAGAACTTACAGCCTTTCAGCTGTGCTTTCTTGGTCAATGTGTTATTTCTTTAAAAAGGTACACGTCCCTATTCAGGAATTTAGAATTTAATGCCTTTCGCTCCGACAATCACATCCGTGCATTTTAGTTGTCCGGTCTTTTCGATGGAGTTTGCTGTTCATTGTGGTTTTGGAGCTTATTCCATGTACAAAAATATGTATATACGTTGTAATAAAATGTATATAAGGACTTTTGTGTGCGTATTCAAGTTCAGTGGTTCCCGGCATCTTCAGCTGTCATCCTCATTTGGATCTTCCTGGTTTGGCTCGGCTTGATTTGATTTCTCTCCCCTCCACGCTTCCTTTGCCTGTGGATGTTGAAGTCTTCCCGGTCCTCAACAGTCAAAGCCGGGTTGCGCTCACTTGTTGAGCATAATGTGCTGCCCTGTTCTTAAAACACGAAAGACGCATGCACAGAGGTTGAATGAGAAGCAAAAGGAGTCGGGCTTTTTCAGGGGGCGCCTTGAATGCTGGGAACAGTTTCATTCACCAGTGTTTTATTTTTCTCCTAACTCTCCTTCCATGCTCAGGGGCCAGCCGTCCAGTGCTGCAGGTCCCCCAGGCCGAATCGCGCTACCAGAGCGACCATCTGTCCATCTCGCGCACGCTCTGTGGGGCTCTGATCTTTCCAACCATCGCCAACCTGGTTGGCAGGGTGACTTTCCGCCGGGTGAACTCCAGCCTCCAGCGAACCATCCTGGTGAGTCATGAGGTTAGGAAAGGCAGGGGATCAGCAGAGCACAACGTCTGGGTCCGGTAAAAGGGGTCTCAAAAAGTCAGGCTGGGATGGAGGCACTGCTCAAGACAGCTGCTGCCAGGGCAGATGAAAGTACAAGATAAAAGGAAGGACTTCTTCACACAGGGCATAGTTAAACTGTGGAATTTGCCACCACAGAATATAGTGATGGCCGCCAATTTGGATGGCTTTAAAAGGGGGTTGGATAAATTCCTGGAGGAGAAGGCTGTCAATGGCTCCTAGCCCTGATGGCCATTGCTGCCTCCAGTTTCAGAGGCAGCCTATATACACCAGTTGCTAGGGAACATGGGCAGGAGGTTGTTGTTAGACCCGTGTCCTGCTTGTGGGTTCCTGGTCGACAGCTGGTTGGCCATTGTGGGAACAGAGTGCTGAGCTCAATGGACCCTCGGTCTGATCCAGCAGGGCTCTTCCGATGTTCTTATGTTCTTGTTGACCAGGATAGGCAACATGGTGTCTGCAGGCACCGAGGCACCCTCAGACACCTGTCCTGTCCCCTGCCAATGTGCCCTACTCCTTCCACGTTAAAAATAAATAAAACATTAACACATTTTCGTCCCGGCAGCTGGAATCACTTCAAAACAAAGTGAGGACCTCCAGCAGCTGCCATCTCCGTTTCCCATGAATACCTCTGGGTTCCGTGGTGACTAACGTGTCTCCCATGGCAGCCATTTTGTGGTGGTGTCCACGAGAGTGTATCAAGTTGCCAAATGTACCTGCTGCCCCCCAAAAGATGCCCTACCCTTGGGATAGGCAGCCCTGGATTACGTGGATCGATTATTGAATTCAGTAGAAAGGAGCTTCCCATTTAAACCTTTTTTTAAAGAGGATTCTATCCCACCTTTCCACCATTTTGCTCTCACAGGCATCTTGGTGACACATTTGAAAGATGTCATGTGTTCAGTTTCTGTAGGGGATGGGTTTTTTTTTTCCACGTCTCAGATCAAATTCAATTTCAGAGAAGCTCCATTTTGGAGTGGGCGGAGCCAAAGGCAAAAGAGAGCAGGGTAAAAATACCAAAAAAATACCAGCGTACTTTACTTTAAAGCTCCTGCTCTGGGAAACGGAGTCTTAGGAGAGGCGTTTCAAGTTTTTAGAACGGGTGGAAAAAAACCGTTCCTCAGCTGTCTGGCTGGCACTGTGGGAAACAAAATGGTGGACGATATAGGCCTCTGGCTTGGAGTTTGGGGGCTCCGATCTCAGTGGGGCGGTGAATCCGCTCCGGGTTTCAGCCAGAACTTTAAAGGAGCTCTCCAACCTTGGAGAGCTCCTTTAAAGTTCTGGCTGAAACCCGGAGCGGATTCACCGCCCCACTGACCACCTCGCAGCTTGGATACCTCCCTTTAGAGCTGTGACTGGTTCTGACTGGAACCCGGAGCGGATTCACTGCTCCAAATTGGAGCCACCGTTCTCCATGGCTTTTGACGAGGGTTTGGGGAAGGACATTGCTTTGGGAGACAGTTTTGGGGTGTCAGTGCCCCCTCAGCCCTCCTTTCCTTACATTTGTTCCCCTGTTTCCCTCCTGGCAGGGCGGCATTGCTTTTGTGGCCATCAAGGGAGCCCTGAAAGTCTACTTCCGCCAGCAGCAGTACTCCATCCAAGCCAACCGGCGCATTCTCAACTTCATGGAAAAGGGGGAGACAGAGAAGGAGTCCGCTCAGCTCGACGAGGACAGCACCAGTGAAGCGGGGCTCAGCTAGGGTGAGAGCTGTGCCCACAGGGGTCCTCCCGGCGGCTCCGGAGCTCTTTGGAGAATGCAGCTTCCTCTTCCATGATTGCTTTTTAGGCTGGCCGGCCCCATTCCCCACACTGAGGCACCAACAGGCGCCATGGGCTCTGCCGCTGTGGGTCAGGAGGGAGGAGCTAATTGGAGGGTTGGACTTGACAAAGACCATCGCTCCTAAAGCTCTTCGATGAGAGCAAAACCTGTTTATTTTTCAGCTGGTGGCTTATTTGGCAGAGTAACCTTGCGCTGTGACACCTAGTTCCTCCTCCGTGCTCGTTTTGAATCCTGTGTGGCTCTGTTCTCTAATCTCTTAAAAGAAAGAAAAAAGCCAGGATCTAAATAAAACGAAAGATTTCAGTTGTACGCAATCCTCTTCGCACTGTGGGAATCGATAGCGCTGCTTTGCTTTGCTTATTTGAAATCAGCGCTTGTTTATATTGTATTTGCCTCCACTGTAGAGATTGGGATGTCACGCGTGATGGCTTATCCTTGCTGCAGTGGGCTGACGGGCTGACAGCCGATGACCCAAAGCCACTGCAGAGAGCTTCATGTCTGAGCAGAGATTTGAACCCGTGACTCACCAGTCCGTCCATCAGTGTTCCTTATGCTGAACTGGCTATTGCTGTGAAGCCTGGAGGGAATCAAATGGAAATCAAATGGAAATGTCTTCTAGGACAGCCTTTCACCACCACCACCAACCCTGGTGCCCAGCTATGCTGGCTGGGGGCTTCTGGGAGTTGTAGTCTCCGGAGGACATCAGGTTGGGGATGGCTGCTCTAGACTAGGGTGACCATGTGGAAAGAAGGACAGGGCTCCTGTATTTTTAATAGTTGTGTAGAAAAAGGAATTTCACCAGGTGCTGCATGCATACTAATGACACCTGCTGAAATTCCCTTTTCAACACAACTGTTAAAGATACAGGAGCCCCATCCTCCTTTCCATAGGGTAACCCTATTCTAGACAAGGGGCTGGTAGGGCTTAGGTCTTTCCAGAAACACTAATCTCTGATTGAGGAAACCTTGTTTCCAAACTCCCTGCTGCACAAAGACTTTCAGTCTATATGTCCTCAGGGATGAGGAAAATTCACTCTGCACCTGCTCAGGGGCACCTCTGTCTTCCCTTCAATCAATCAATTCCAACTTACCCAAATTAGCACCTGAACAGCAAGCAGTCCTGTGTATTCAGTAAACAGAGAAAAAGCCAATGTGACCAAATAGAGGTTATTATTTTAAAAAATTACATAAATTAATAATAATAATAATAATAATAATAATAATAATTTATTTCTTACCTGCCTCTCCGTTTGGATCAAGGCGGGGAACAACAATATGATAAAATACATAAAACTGATTAAAACATGACACACATTATTAAAACTGCATTAAAACATCCTAAAACATCCTAAAAACATCCTAACTATTATTATTATTATTATTATTATTCACAATTATTTGCAATATACTGATTGTATGCAAAGGATAGAAAACATACAATCACGTAACCTGAAATGACTATATAGCAAATGGTTTGTTGGACTAACCATCTTACTGCACTAACTGGATCATGATAAAACATACCACCGGTTTGTTAATATCAAACTGCCAGGATTACAAAAGGGAGAGACTAGAGCACCATCCTATGTGCGTTTAGACAGGATAGCTGGGAAACACTGGGACCTGTAGGGCTTTTTTTCTGTCTAAACATTGCATAGGATTGCACCCAGGCAGAACAATCCTGTGGTCCCAGGATTTCTTGGATTCTCCCTCCCGAAGCTGTAGACATTGCTACAGCTTTGTGATGAACACTTTAAGGTCCGGTCCCTCCTCACTTCCCCTGTTTGTTTGTTTGTTTGTTTATTTATTTATTTATTTAGCACCATCAATGTTCATGGTGCTGTACATAGTGAAACAATGAAACAGCAACGCCCTGCCACATAGGCTTACATTCTGATAAAATCCCAATAAAACAGTAAAAGGAAGGGAATGCACCAAACAGGCACAGGGGACAATAAAACTAGCAGTATAAAAGTAAGACCAAAATCAAGTTCTAAAAAGCTTTAGAAAAACGAAAAGTTTTCAACTGAGCTTTAAAGACTGTATAATTGAATTCGCGGTCCGCAAATGCTCTGGAAGAGAATTCCAGGCAGCATCGGGGGCAGCGAGAGAAAACGGATGAAGCCAGACAAGAGAAGTTGAGATCCCTGGGCGGGTAAGGAACATAACGTTTGATGATCGAAGAGAACGAACGGGGCAGTAATGTGAAATAAGAGAAGAAAGAAAGGAAGGAGCTAGACTGTGACAAGCTTTGAAAGTCAACAGGAGAAGCTTGTATTGGATTCTGAGGTGAATTGGAAGCCAATGAAGGGATTTCAGGAGTGGAGTGACAGGATCAAAGCGATGAGCCAAGAAGATGGTTTTCACAGCAGAATGATGAATGGAAACCAACGAACTAAGGTGAGAAGAAGGAAGGCCAGTCAGGAGAAGGTTTCAATAGTCCAGCCGAGAAATGACCAAAGCGTGAACAAGAGTCTTGGCAGAAGAGACATATAAAAACGATCGGATCCTGGCAATATTATATTGCAACTGCTGTGGAAAGAATCGCTGCGCCTGCTTTCTGAGGTTGCAAAAGTGGCCTCAGAAGACCCCATAGAGGTCAAAGGAGGCGGGGTCCAGGGGGTGAGGAGAGGAGAGTCCCAGATACAAAAAATCCTATGGCCACTCAAGTTCCTGGCCTCCGCCTCCCCCCACCATCACACCTCCGTTAGACGGACTCAGGGGCCCATCTGGAAAAAAAATGTTTAAAAGAAAGAGAGGGGTGAAAATTCCCTCCGTCACTCCTCTCACCTTGGTGACAGCAGCCTGCAGGGCATAGGATACCCGGAAGTCTCCGAAATTGGAGGCTTCCTTCCAGCAGGTGTCAACCAGATAGGGTTGTGCCCTAAAAAGAGTTAGATGAAATTCCTGCTCAGCCATGAAGCTCTCTCACACAGTCTAGGCTACCTCACAGGATTGCGGTGAGGATAAAATTGGAGTGGGGCAAACCATGTATGAGCTGCCTTGGGCAGGAGAAAAACACAATAGGTAAAAGACACACTTAGATAAAGACCTCCATCACACCTAATCCCCCCCCAATTTACCTCCACATTTTTTTACCTCTTGGGCAGAAGCGCATCAAGCTTATGATCCCTTTCACCTGAGGAGCTGCTCTTCCGCTACTTCGCTCGTTAGCTCTGCCACTCCACTCCGCCCCTCCCCTTCTCTTTCTCCCTCCAGTCAGGTCCTGTCAGATGATTACTTCAAGACTTCCCTTCTCCTGGGCAAAAATGGAAGGACCCTTTAGCCTGGCTCTATGGTGGTATCGAGGAAGTACAATCCCGTCTCTGCAGAGATTCAGGCATTGTATGATTTTAAAAAAAGGCTTTCGAGCCTGGGATGCAAGGTTTGGGTTTTAGATTGAGGCTTGGAGCCGGCTGCTGGGAGAGATCGCTTTTCCCTGCCAGGACCTGATGCAATCCATTCAAGCCCCCAGTTCCTTTAAAACTACACGAAGGCTTAGGGCGCCTTTAATGCATTTAGGGAAAATAATCCAGACTTTTAGGGTTCTAGAAAAGACTGGGGAAGAGATGGGATGTCGGCAGGACAGGCATGGCATCATGTGAGTACCATGCTACAAATCCACACACCAGGAATGGGGAGAGTGCGCTAAGTCGCTGGTGTGATGGAGCTCAACGTTCGACCTGGTTTGACTGCATATAATGCATATAATGCAATGGCTGTGATCATCCTGTCCACCATATCTTCTAGCAAATGCTTGATTTTCTCTATTGTTGTTGGGTGTTTTCCAATTTGCTAATAAAGGATACCGTCTTAAGTCTCTATTTGCTCAAACAATGGGTCAGTGCAGTAAATCAACCTTCCCTAACCTGGCGTCCTCCAGGTGTGTGGGGCTGCCATTCCCCATTCCCAGACAGCATGGGCATTCAGTGCTGCAACAAGGGAAATCTTCTGTTTCAACCCTGTAGAGTTCATAATGTCCCTCGAGGCGGGGCTGGCGATCGCTGAATTATCGGTGGTGCTTTCTCCTGCCTTTGAGTTTTCTTTTAAAGCTCAACTTCTTTTCTCTCCTGAATATGAACTCATTTTTTATCTGGTCAACAGGGCAGGGCTCTTGCAGCTTTAACTGTTGGGATGAAGAGGGAATTTCACCAGGTGCTGCTTGCATACAAATGACACCTGCTGAAATCCCCCTTTCTATACCACTGTTAAAGATACAGGAGCCCGGTCCTCCTTTCCATACGGTCACCCTAAGCACCATTGAACCATAGAGTGAGCAGAAAGAACAGCCCGTGCACTGCCTACTCAGTCATCTCGTCATTCTTTCTGGGGACTGGGACCAGCGGGAGAGAAAATGGGCATTTGCTGGAAGGATTATGGGTAGGCTGACCATATGAAAAGGAGGACAGGGCTCCTGTAACTTTAACAGTTGTAGAGAAAAGGGAATTTCAGCCAGTGTCATTTGTATGCAATTAGTTCCTGGTGAAATTCCCTCTTCATCACAACTGTTAAAGCTGCAGGGGCCCTGCCTTCTTTTGTATATGGTCACTCTAGTATAGCGCCTGCAACTTTAACTGTTGTGATGAAGAGGGAATTTCACCAGGAACTAATTGCATACAAATGGTACTGGCTGAAATTCCCTTTTCTCTACAACTGTTAAAGTTACATGAGCCCTGTCCTCCTTTTCATAGGGTCAGCCTAATTATGGGGAGATCACTGAGAGCATCTTGCCCAAACCACCCCAATTCCCCACCACCACAGCTGCAAGCCAAATCTGTAGCCAGTACTTTCCAACAAGCTTTTCTACACAAATATCGATCGTACTCCTCAGTTCTGCTTGCACACCATAAGAAAAAAGGATCAGACTGTGAATCTAACACAAGTAATGCATGTTACAAATGGCCACCCTATTTCACAAGACAGAATAGCAACCTGTAGCATAGGAAACACGATTTTTGCCTCTCTGACCTATATATAATCTTAAAACAAACACCCATTTTTTGGCCACAAGATGGTGCTGGTAGTCTAAGTAAGGACACCACAGTTTACTCTTCAACCTGCCCTTCCCGCATTTTCAATTAATGAGGTTTAAAGTATAAGTAAGGGAACATTTACTGGGCCAGAAATATGCAAGCTTTTGAGTTACTCAGAGCTCTTACATCCAGCAAAATGGAAAAGTAGTTTGCCCTCACACCTTGAGGGGCAACTTTATGCATGTAATTTTCATAAGGACCGCCTGAGTGGAACAGACTAAGATCCATCTAGTCCGGCATTCGTCCAACAGTGGCCAACCAGATAGCTCACAAACAGGGCCTAAAGGCAGCATCCCTTCTCTGTTCCCAGTGTGGTGCAGTGCTTAAAACACTGGACAAGGGCTGAGAAAACCCTAGTTGATAGCCCCTATCAACCATGAAACTCACTGGGAATAATAATAATAATAATAATAATAATAATAATAATAATAATATATTTATTTATCACCCGCCTCTCCCAACGGATCGAGGCGGGGAACAACACCAAACACAAAATACAAAAACTGATTAAAAGCAGATAAAACCAGTACATCATTAAAACACCAATAAAACACCAATAAAACACTTTAAAATTCATCTGGGTAGGCCTGCCGGAAGAGATAAGTCTTTATAGATCTTTTAAATTCCGGAAGACTAGTGAGTTGGCGAATCTCTCCCGGCAGGTCATTCCATAATCTGGGAGCGGCAGAAGAGAACGTCCTCTGGGTAACGGTTGTCAGTCTAGTTCTTGTTGACTGTAATAAATTCTTCCCAGAGGACCTGAGCGTGCGGGGCGGATTGTATGGGAGAAGGCGATCCCGTAGGTAACCTGGACCCAAACCATGTAGGGCTTTAAAGGTAATAACCAACACTTTGTACTTCGCCCGGAAACTGATTGGCAGCCAGTGAAGAGATTTTAAAACTGGTGTAATGTGGTCACCCCTAGATGTACCGGTGACCAACCTGGCTGCCATATTTTGAACTAATTGAAGTTTCCGGACTAGGCACAGAGGTAGCCCTATGTACAGCGCATTGCAGAAGTCGAGCCTCGAAGTTACCAGTGCGTGCACTACTGATTTTAGGTCTTCCAACTCTAGGAAGGGGCGCAGCTGGCGTATCAGCCGAAGCTGATAGTAGGCACTCCTGGCAGTCGCATCTATCTGAGCTGTCATTTGGAGCGACGGATCCAGGAGCACCCCCAAGCTGCGAACACAGTCTTTCAGGGGGAGTGTAACCCCATCCAGAACTGGTTGACATACCTCCAACCCCAGGTTGTGGCCCTTGACAGTAAGCACCTCCGTCTTGTCTGGATTCAGCTTCAGTTTGTTTTTCCTCATCCAGCCCATTACCGCCTCCAAGCATTCATTCAGAGGAGACACACTATCCTTAGCTGATGCTGTTGTCGAAGGCATAGAGAAATATATTTGGGTGTCATCAGCATACTGATAGCACCCCGCCCCATGCCTCCGGATGATCTCTCCCAGCGGTTTCATGTAAATGTTAAACAGCATTGGGGAAAGGATGGCACCTTGTGGTACACCACATAGCAACTCTTTTTTTGAAGAGCAGCTATCCCCAAGCATCACCATCTGGAACCTGCCCACTGAACCACTGAAGCACAGTGCCCCCGAGTCCCAATTCCCTCAAGCGATCCAGAAGGATACCATGGTCGATGGTATCGAAAGCCGCTGAGAGGTCCAGGAGTACCAACAGGGACACACTCCCCCTGTCAATACTTAGGCGTAGATCATCCACTAAGGCGACCATAGCAGTCTCAACTCCGTATCCTGCTCTGAAGCCAGAAATTGTGGGCAGTCACTGAGCTCCTTCAGATGGGAGAAATCGCATTCTCTTACCGTGGCTCTGCTTCCTGCTTCTCTTCTGCATTTGCAATGAGCTGTAATTACATGAGGAAGAGAGCAACAATCACGTGACCCATGCAATTCAATAGAACATCACCCTCTAGTTGGCATTTTATAGCACAACTTCGCCTGTACTTAGCAGGAAAAACCGACAACTACCGATATATCTCAGAGGAGTCAGTTGTCTGAGGTTTAATTTTTACCACTAACACTGGGGAATGGAGCGGGAGACATTCAGGAGGCTGAAGGCATCGTCAAAATGGCCTACAAACATCCGTAAGTGACTTCTGCACCTTGGATAGCTCCTTTAGAGCTCTGCCTGATTCTGACTGAAACTTGGAGTGGATTTATCGCCCCTCTAACATCAGAGCCAACAGCCTCCACTGGGAACACAGTCTTTTCCTGCAGTCCAGTTAATCAGCTTGGCTTTAAGGAAATGTCTGTCAGGCTCACAAAAAGCAGCCAATGTCCATGGGCTGTGGGTTGCCCACCCCTATCTTAACTGGAGCCTGGGCCCTTCTACATGCAGAGTATTTTCCATAATAGCTAACAATAGAAATTTGACATTCAGAGGCAGTATGTATCTCACTTATTACAAGGTACTGGGGGGGTCATACGCTTGGGAAAGGCCAGCTCCTTTATGCCCTGCTAGTGAGCATCCAACAGGAAAGAGTTGCCCGCTGTCAAAAGAAAACAAAAAAATGAATGATGGACTTAGTAGGCCTTTGGACAAATGCAGCAGGGCATTTGGCCACAGAGGCATACCTGCCAGCTCACCTATACATTTGGAACCACTGAGCCATCTGTCTCAGGCAAGGGTGCAGAATGGCTGAGGCCATCTCTCCATTAAGAAAAAAAAATGCATCTTTTCCAAGTCTCAGATCTTTTCACATTCACAACAGGAGCGACCAACAGTGCTTATATTTAGTGCTTGAATTTGCTTTTTTTCCTTCTCCCTCCCAATTACCTTTCCTTTTATGTCGGGTTTTTTTTTTTAGATTGTAAGCCTGTGGGCAGGGGCTGTCTTAAGAATTATTTTTGTAAGCCACCTTGAAAGCCTTTTTTGGCTAAAGGGCAGAATAAAAGTGCTTAAAATAAATAAATAAATAAATTCCTCTGGGCTAATGGGGTTGTGGCCTTTCCCCATTATGCATAACCAACTTTGACACCCCCTCAGGAGTCCTCCATCCATCCCATCCCCTTTCCAGTGAGGTCCCTGGAGCCATGCTGCGCCAACTCACCTCGGAAATTTCTCCGCTTTGTGCTTAATTTAGATGCTTTCAGCACTGCAACCCACATTTGGCATCCTAGTTCTTCATGGTTGCTAAGTGACAAGTCTCTGGGATTTGGCTCTGGATTGAATCATCTCCCCCCACATCACTCTGTACAAACATCCTCCAACTGCCCCGATTCCGACTGAACCACATAATCATTTCGGCCACTGCTTATTTCCAGGAGCCTTGCCCCCGGTGGGGATTGCGTCCCCTCTTCATGAGTGGGGAGGCAGGAAGGCCCTTTGGCATTCCTGCCTCGAGTGCCGAAATGTCACAGGCCGGCCCCAGCTCTCGGGGCCTGCGGAACGCTGGCCAGCCGGTCGCACAAAATTGGCAAGCGAAGTCAGAGGAGAAAGGAAGAACAGTTCCTTTTGAAGAGGCCTTGGAAAGCAGACAGAGAAGGAGAGAGGCGCAAAGTGAATTACGCCCTCTTGGTGAGAAAAGGGAGTCGAGAGACATCTTCACACCACAGTCATATTGGCTTTCCCCTCAGAAAGAGAGCTGTCTTTTGTTCTCATTAGCTGCGAAAGGAAAGGTTACATAAACTCCACTATGACCTCTGCCTCTCTCTCTCTCTCTCTCTCTCTCTCTCACACACACACACACACACACACAACTCCTGCAGACAAAGTAAAAAAGCCAGACTGAGCATTCTTTCCTCTGGACCCTTTTCTCATAGAATCCTAGAATAGTAGAGTTGGAAGGGGCCTATAAGGCCATGGAGTCCAACCTCTTGCTCAATGCAGGAATCCACCTTAAAGCATCCCTGACAGATGGTTGTCCAGCTGCCTCTTGAAGGCCTCTAGTGTAGGAGAGCCTGCCACCTCCCTAGGTCATTGGTTCCATTGTCGTACTGCTCTAACGGTCAGGAGTTTTTTCCTGATGTCCAGCCGGAATCTGGTTTCCTGTAACTTGAGGCCATTATCCCATGTCCTGCACTCTGGGTTGACCGAGAAGAGATCCTGACCCTCCTCTGCATGACAACCTTGCAAGTATTTGAAGAGTGCTATCATGTCTCCCCTCAGTCTTCTCTTCTCCAGGCTAAACATGCTCAGTTCTTACCCATTTAAGACTGTACACTCCTCAGGGACAGAGGCCTATATTTTTCCTTAAGCTACATTAACGCAGCATTTCTCAAATTTCCGATAACTGATCCACACTATTTCCCCCCTAAATTAAAATTGGAGGTCCTCTTCTTCTATACACCTGGAAAGGCTTACACCTTGGCTCCCAATCCGGCTCTCCAGGGTTCCCCAGATGGCCACCAGTGGAGGCTGTTGGCTCTGATATCGGTAGGGCAGTGAATCTGCTCCGGTTTTCAGTCAGAACCAGTCAGAGCTCTACAGGAGCTCTCCAAGGCGTGAAGAGGGACTTTTTCATTAGCAAGGACAATGACAGCGGAGACTGTGGGTTTTCCTCAGCCATCTGCCTGGTTTTGTACCTTGGAGAGCTCCTTTAGAGTTATGACCAGTTCTGACTGAAACCCAAAGCGCATTCACCACCCCACGGATGTCAGAGACTAGTTCCACTGATGGCCACACCAATGGAATATGGCTTCCGAGAGCTTCCTCCAAAATAGAATTCGGCCCTCAGAATGAAGGAGGTTCTGCACCTGTTTTAGAGTGTGAACGCCCCATCTTGAGTATTGCATCTAGTTCTGGGCACCGCACTTCAAGAAAGATGCAGACAAGCTGGAGGGGGTTCAGAGGAGGGCAACGAGGACTATCAGGGGTCTGGAAACAAAGCCCTATGAGGAGAGGCTGAAAGAACTGGGCATGTTAAGCCTGGAGAGGAGAAGATTGTGGGGAGACATGATAGCACTCTTCAATTACTTGAAAGGTTGTCACACAGAGGAGGGCCAGGATCTCTTCTCGATCAACCCAGAGTGCAGGACACGGAATAATGGGCTCAAGTTACAGGAAGCCAGATTCCGGCTGGACATCAGGAAAAACTTCCTGACTGTTAGAGCAGTACAACAATGGACCCAATGACCTAGGGAGGTGGCAGGCTCTCCCACACTAGAGGCCTTCAAGAGGCAGCTGGACAGCCACCTGTCAGGGATGCTTTAAGGTGGATTCCTGCAGGGGGCTGGACTCCATGGCCTTATAGGCCCCTTCCAACTCTACTATTCTGTGATTCTATGACTGGCTTTTCATGTCCCAGGACTGTATATATGGCAGAACATGGTTCTTGAACTGAGATAATACAGGACAAAAAAAGGGGGGGGGGAGGGGAAGACTCTAATAATCTGAGTCTCTTTGAGGTTTGGTTCCAGCCCCCTTCACACACCCCATTGCTGCTTCATATAAGTTAAGATCCTTACCTGCATTGCTAGTGGGAGTGAGTGGCAATTGCAATCACAGCCGGCTGTGCAGGAATTGTTCTTCCCCTGGCAACAGCAGCACACACAATAAACAGCTGTGGCTGCCACAAGCCATGCGCGGCAGCATGAACAGATCCCTATAATTTGAGCTGCCGCTTATTCCAGATCCCTCCCTGACTCAGAGAGGCCAGCTGCAAAAGTAGGAGGGAATTTAGAGTGGAAAAGGGGTGGGCAATACCTGTGGTGGTTTGGGATGATAGGGATTGTAGTCCAACACAACTGAAAGCCACCAGGTTGGGGAAGGTTAGTTTTAATGCCGGGGGGTCTCCAGAGTTCAGCCCCGTAGTCTGTTTTCAATGCCAAGGCAGTGCATAAGTAAAATAGATAGAAATGCCTCTGTGCATGTGAAGAGTGCCTTCCCCCTGAAGCCTGTCCACCCCCCACGCTTGTCCCCAAACACTTAGAACAGCCTTTCCCAACCTGGTTCCCTCCACATGACTGGCTGGGGATATTGGCAATTGTAGCCCAACACATTTGGAGGGAACCAGATTGGGGAAGACTGTCTTAGCAATAAGGAGCGGGATTTTCAAGGCAGATGGTGTGGCTTCCAGCCAGGCAAGCTTTATTCCGTCCCAGCATTTCTCTTTTTTGTAATCAGGGCCGGCTTATAGACTCCGTCAAATAAAGAAGTACAGCTTTTCCTGAACTGTACCCCTGGCCTTATTAGAAAGAGACCAATGCTTTGAGTTTGTGATCAATATGTTTTAACATATGATGGACATACTAGTAAAATTTGTGACATTATTAATAGATATTGGCACCTTTTGAAAGATATACCTGGATATCAGGGCAGTCCTACGTTTACATATAAATGGAAACAGGACCTTAGAGACATATTGGTGTATAGTGCTTATATGCATTTGTATGCAATTAGTTCCTGGTGAAATTCCCTCATCATCACAACAGTTGAAGGTGCAGGCACTATACTAGAGTGACCATATACAAAAGAAGGCAGGGCCCCTGCAACTTTAACTGTTGTGATGAAGAAGGAATTTCACCAGGAACGAATTGCATACAAATGGCACTGGCTGAAATTCCCTTTTCTCTACAACTCTTAAAGTTACATGAGCCCTGTCCTCCTTTTCATATGGTCAACCTATTGTAGACCTAAGCCCAAATTGATTGATAGAACCTTCTTAGGGGAAGTAGTAAAGGGTAACTTTTCCTGAAGCCACTGCAGAGTATGTACTGGTTAGAAGGGGACCCACACTTTCAAAACAAAACAGTTGTTTGCTCAGAACAAAGTCAAGTTCAGCAAAGATCCCATTTCTCCATGTTCTTGCCCCATTCATAAGTTCCTTCTTGCTCCATTCTTTTAGAACCACTTCTGCTCCTTTAGTTAGTTTCTTCCTGTTCATTTGTGTAGTAGCCATAGCATTCCTCAATTGCACAGTTTAATTAGTTGGTTCCTGTTCTCTGCAAGGAAAGGCGCTTTAATTACTGGTTTCTTCTTTGTAGCCAGTGCTGTTGCTTATTCATCTATTTTACTTTTTATGAGGCAATTTTGCAATTTAAAGGGTCTCCAGACTGAAAAACACCTTCTCCCCTGAAGGGAACAGGAAATGACTAATTAAGAGCCAATTCAACAGCACCACAGACATGTAAGTGAACAGGAAATCGCTAATTATGGTGTAGGAACTGCTTTAATGGAGGAAATTACTAAGTAAAGGGACAGTAGCCCTCAAAAACTTCAATAATACTTTACCAGTCCACATTGGATAAGCTAGTAATTGAGTTTTAAAAGTGAGTGAACAAAGGGTGGCAAATCCAGAGAGAAAAAGGGCTAGTATGGAAACAACCACATACAGAGAGAGACAGAAAGGGGCATACAAAAGCAACCTCATGCCAGGCTTGTGTCTGTCTTTAACTTCACTAACTGGGCTGTTTACTGGGACTTGCCGTTTCAAATACATTACTCCAGCGCCGTGTCTGGCTCCAGTTCATATTCAAAGCATTGGTACTGACCTCCAAAGCCCTGAACAGCTGCCTCAAGGAGCACCTTCTCCCATATGTCCCTGCCGGATTGCTAAATTCATCTTCAGAGGCTTTCTGAGCGCCACTGTCCACAATGGTGCGACAGGAAGTTACCAGGAAAAGATCCTTCTCTGTAGTGTCCCCACATCTATGAAATGACCTTCCCAGAGAGATCTGCCTGGTGTCCTCATTAAATGCATTTAGACACCAGGTTAAGACCTTCCCCTCCCAGCAAGCATTTAATCTTTAATCTGTTGCTCTGCTTATTCATTTTACTGCTGGCTCTTTAATGCTTTTAATGTTCTTAATGTTCAATATTGCATTACTTTGATACTTTTCTTGTTGTATTTTTTGTTTGGTTGTTTTTGTCGTTTTCGGTCTTTTGTGATCGTCAACCACTCCAAGGGCATTTTCCAGTTGGGCAGTGTACAAATCTAATAAAGAAGTACACGGATAAATATCTCCCCCTTCTTTCTTAGGCCTGCTATCCAGACAGGCAGTCACGTTTCCTGCAAATCTGGAATCCCGAATGCCCTCCCACAGGAATATGCTAAGAACCATGGGCAATTTGCAAAGTCTGCTGGTGGCAGCTGTGTTCTGTGTGCGGCTTGTTTCCAGGGCCTGCAAAGGGGGGGGGGGGGAATCCACGCTTCCAGAAGGGTTTGGGCATGTTAGTCGGTGGTAGCAAAAATGACAAAATGTCTTCTGGACCCTTAAAAGACTGTCAAATTTATTGTGGCAGAAGCTTTCACAGGCTTAAGCCCACTTGATCTGATACATGAGATGGACCCTCATTTGGCAGATGGGGGAGATATTGTAAACGGGGGACCCAAAAAGTCCATAAGATGCCATAGATGGCAGCAGGTCTACAATATTTCAAGCCAAAGAAATGCGGTTCTGCATAGAAATGTTACAGACTTAACGCCATGCATTTCGGGGCCTTTGTAACACACTGTTCACAAACCCTGTTCCCACATATCCTTTGACTCGCATTGTGAATCAACGTTATGTAAGGTCCCAATTTTTCATCAGCAGCACATTTGATCTGAGAAGTGCATGAAATTAGTCACCAGCCTTGCAAAGAGGTCTACGTTCATTAGGACATGCCAACATATACCACTGTATTTTGTTTGCAGAACATCAACAACATTCTTATCCAATTCACAAAAACTTCTCTACCTGTTTGCCTGGAGGAGATTTGACTTGGGATCAGGATACGTAGCTGACCGTTTCCCCCCATATATATTCCGAAATGAACTGAATGTCGCCATGAAGAACCTCTATGGCAAGCCTTCTCTGTCGTGGCACCTACCCTCTGGAAAACCCTCCCTTGTGCAGTTCAGGAGGCGGAAATTGTAACGTCCTTTAAATGCCTCCTGAAATCACATTTTTCACACAGGCTTTCCCTGGGTTGTAAGTAACTGCCACTGGGTTTATTTTGATCTGACGTGGTATTTTTTTAACTTTTAAAGCTTTATATTATGTCCTGACTTGCTGTATTTTATGTTTTTCATTGTGAACTGCTCAGAGCGCCTCTGCTATTGCACAATATAAGAATGTAATAAAATAAATAATAAATAAATATCCAATCGATCCCTGGGATCTTTTGAGGAGGCTTTATTGGTTGTTGTACCATGGCCAATGGAATGTTGCCAACCAACAGTATGGTACACACTCTTTGGAACACTCTCCCAAGTATAGTTCAAGAAGTAGAAATGGTGGCTGGTTTGAACACCTCTTGAAAACACACTTGTTCACACAGGCTTTCCCTGACCTGTGAAGGATTCTTGCTACTCCCCCCACCCCCCAGTTTTATTATTCATGGTGTTGTAATGTTTTTAATGTTTTAAATTATATATTATTTTAATCTTGTTTTTATATTGTTATATTAAATATTATTGTGAACCACTTAGGGATTTTAATATATTATAAGCGGTATGAAAGTATTATAATAAATGACAATAAATAAATAAAAGTGGCAATTTGTAAGATCGACAGCTATGCAACAAACGGAAGTCACGGACGAATCCCTGCCCATGAACCTCCAGTCTGACAACTTTGCAAATTTCCCCAGGTTTCCATTTAAAACAGGCTGGTGGTGAAAGCACCATCTACCATTAAAGCTGTCTTTTGCTTAAACGATTTCCAGAGGAGTAGCCATGTTAGGCTATTGCAGCAAAAACCACAAAGAGTCTTGTGGCAATCCGCTCCGGGTTTCAGTCAGAACCAGCCAGAACTCTAAAGGAGCTCTCCAAGGTGTGAAATGGTCAGTGAGGCGGTGAATGCACTCCTGGTGTCATGTTTAAAAGATGTCACTTAGGAATGTCCAGGTCTGAGGTCAGTAATCCAATCCGTCAGTCAAAAGCCGAAGTTGCCATTTGAAGTCCAGATAACAGTATTATAATCGCAAGCGTTGAAGCGTAGTCAGGAAGCCTGTCCACAGGGCCAGGATAAGTTTGGGCAAGTCTAAGGTTTCAGGAACACGCAGGAGAATAGTCGAGTTACAATCCAATGGTCAGAATCAAGGCTTGACTCAAAGGCCCAGAGCTGAGAAGCACGGAGCAAAGGCACAGACATCCAAGACGGTCGTTGCTTTCAGCACTTTGGCTGAGCTCTGGCCAGACTTATATGGGACGGGGAGTAATGAGCCATTAGCGTCAGCTGGTCTGAAGCCCAGCTGGTCTTCACCAGCTTCTATGGAGTGTCACGCTCAGTTGTTCCTTATCTCTGTCTTAACTGATCACAACACCAGGTTTCAGTCATAACCAGTCAGGACTCAAAAGGAGCTATCCAAGGTGATGAACGCTATCCCTAAAATCGGTTCAGCACCTTGGAAAGCTACTTTAGAGATCCAGCTGGTTCTGACTGAAACCCAGAATGGAATCACCGCCCCACCGGAATCGGCGCCACTAGCCTCCATTGGCAAATGTCATCAATAAATAATACTACTTGCCATCATCGCTATAGTGCAAAGTGCTTCAAATACATTAACCAAGTCATCTTTGTAACAGACCTATCAGGCAGTTCATTATTATTACCTATATATTACCATATACTGCAGGTGAGAAGTTGAGGTCGTGAGAGCAGGTTACATAAAGCAGGAGTTGGCAGAGAAAATAGATCTGCTGTTAGATCTCTGGGTGATTTGTAATAGATTGGCAAGGATTTCTGACTCCAAGTTGTTTAATAATAGCAGCAACAAAATAATTTCTCTCCTCCCCGCCTTAATTTTTTCTTGGCCATGGAACCACGGCTGTGGGTGGGTCTCCCTCACAAATATATTTTGACTAGGTTCTGACCCAAATCTCAGGAAGGTGATCTCCAGATATAGTTTAGGTCACAAGCAAGCTCCTGGCCCACAAGACTATTGATGTGGTCTGGTCGGAATCATTGATGCAATTTGGCCTGGCCGCTCGGAAAACAGGATTCACCACTCTAAGGAGTCCGAAAAGAAAGGAAAAAAGAAATAAAAGTAATAAAAATGAAATAAATCTAGAGTGACTCACTCAGTCAAAAGGAGAAAATACATCAATTTCCTTTAATTAAGGAGGATAACAACACTCTTACGCTAAATCAGCCCATTCTTTCTGTACCCGTCTCTGGAGATGACGTCTCCCACGCTAATTAATCCAACCAGTTTCTGGGTATTTGGTTCATGGATGGGATGGAAATGAAGTTATCCTCCATGGTTCTGAACGGCAGATGCATTCATCAGCATCTCTCTTTCCAGCAACAACAGCAATGTCCCTCTTTGGCACAACCCTGCTGTGTATTTATGATGAACTATCAACATGCTCAGTCATCCCAGAGGCTGCAATGGTTGCTTTGCGCACACAGATGTATGGCAATTTCCAGTGCTCCCCCATTGTTGTGGGTGGGTGGGTGGCAGGGCGGAGAAGTTTCATCGCCAATGCAAACATTTCACAAATGTTATTGCTTTGTTTTTTTCCCCATTATGTGCATGTGAATGAAATTACAGCAATTGATTTGTTGCATTTATATTCCGTGACATTGATGTCATCATGGAACTCAAGGTGGGGAAAGTAGCAGGTGTGACGCAAGCTGCCCTGCTGCCTGTCCCTTCCCCTTTATGTCTTTGGCCCTCCACCACCACTGGAATATGCTCAGAGCTTCTCCAAAACTGAATCTGTCCCCCTGGCCGAAACAGCTTCGACATTCCTGCTCTACAGTGGTCAAGGTGTACATCAAACTTCCTCAAACTGGTGCTCCCTAGACAACTTGGGAGTTCAACTCCCATCAGCCCCAGTCAGCATGCCTAATGGTCAGGAAGCTGGGAGATTAAGTCCAAACCATCTGGAGTACACCAGGCTGGAAAAAAGCTATTGTGCAAACTTAGTTTCCACCCACCCACCCATTTGATCCTCACAACAACCATGTGAGGAGGGTTAGGCTGAGATGGTGACTAGATCAAGGTCATCCAGTGGGATAAACCCAGGGACACCACTTGGGTTGGGGGACTTACGTGCCTCTAGGGACCCCAGTGCCTGAAACCGGAGGGAGGTTTTCCTAACATGCATTGGCATGTGCAGCACATTTCATTAAGGTGTGCACCCAGGGATTTGTTTATTTTTAAAAGATGAACATTATTGAATACCTAGTCATAAATTACATTATTTATATTCATTTATTTATTAAACAGGGTAAACATGGATGCCCTACTCCATGTTTGGCTTGCCTGAGCACAGGAGGGACGTTGCAGGTGAGGGGGTGGAATGAGGAGATGCTCCTCAGGCCCCAGCATTGGTGGGGCTTTGCGGTGACACTGGCCGGAGAAGGGGCTTATGGAGTGATATCAGCCTTCGGGGCCCTCCTCCTGGCCTCTTTGAAGCATCATTCCCAGCAGAGAGGCTCCCGGCAGAACGACCGATTCCTTTTCGCTCCTGCTGCTGGGAGCAAAGGGCGTGATGTCGGGGGCAGCATCAGTGGGGCAGCCGGATGGCAGCCAGAGGACTGTTTCCATTGCATGTGGATCCCCCTCTGGGTCCCTACTTAAAGGCCCCTTCAATTCGACGCTTATTGCTCAAGACATTAGGTGTTCCTGGGCACACCCAGCACACTCCTCGTGCACACCTATACTAACATGGAGAACTGCTGCGAAATGTAGCCTGACCCTATCAGCAAAGTCTTTGGCTATCACAAGTCCTGGGTTATTTTGGTTACACAACAACATGGGCAGAATGTTGAGAGAGAGGGATGGAGCATCAGGAACTGTTGTGCAAGTATATAATCGGCATTATGATCAGTGTTCCCAACAACTGTTGGCCATTCCCATGTTCAAGAAGGATGCAAGAGGAGACTGTCCAAAATGTAGGATTTCTTCAACGGGATCTTTCTTATGTACAGCCCTTCTAGCTCTAGATTAGAGCTATCTATCGATTACAGAAAATTTAGTTGATTAATCTTCCGTATCTTGGCGTTCACTCCCTGGAACTCCCTACCACTACAAGTTACAACCCTTCTAGGTTTTCGAGGCCTGCTGAAAACATATATTTCCAAACAGATATTCCCAGGAAGGTAATCTTGTCCTCTGTATGAAGGGTTGTTTTGTCCATTCTTCAGAAATGTATTTAATGTAAGCGATTCATAAATGTTGTTAAATGAAGAGCACGCTTAAATTAATTTGCTTATTATCAAAATCTCTATAGGAAGAAAGTGTAACAGAGTCAGTATGTTGTAGTGGTTAGAACATTGAACAGGGAGTCAGTAGAAAGAATGAAAGAAAGACACATATTCCCATGTGCATTTTTGGCTAAAGATGGGTCCAGAGTCTGAAAAGGTTGAAGACTAGCAGGCTACACTGATTGGCAGTGTTTCTCCAGGGCAGGAGGTTTTCTTAGTCCAGATTGACCCTGGGAATTTTTTGCATGCAAAAGATGTGCTGTACTGCTGAGCTGCAGCCTGTGGCCAATAGCCATATTGGTTGTGAAAGATGATGATGATGATGATGATGATGATGATGATGATGATGATGATGATTTCATCTCTTTCTTGCTCATGGTGGTTTTTCCAGGCGGACATGACGGGCATTGCCAAGTCATGCTGTCTTTAATTGATTCAGGAATTTCCTGATGATTGAGCATGTTTTAATTATGACTGCTTTCTGGATGTTGGTGTGGATGTATTCTGGTAGGCCCAGTTTCTGGAAGCATTCTGCATAGTTTTTTGATGTAATGCCGGTGACTAACGGAATAATTGTGACCTTTTCCTGTTGCCATAGTTCTTTGACTTCCATGGCCAGTGGTGTATATTTGTCTCTCTTTTCTTCCTTTTCAACAACATTTTTGTCATTCGGTATTGCTATGTCAATGAGGTATGTGTGTTTTTCTTTTTTGTCTATGAACGTTATGTCTGGTCGGTTGCAAGGTATTGTCTTGTCCGTATGAATTGTTCTGTCCCAGTATATTTTATGATCTGCATTTTCCAGGATTGTTTCGGGTGAATATGTATAGTATGGTGTAGGTTGTTTGATAAGGTTAAATTTGATAGCCTGTTGTTGGTGAATTATTTTTGCAGCTGTATTGTGTCTGTCTATATAATCCATTCCTGCCAGAATTTTACTTCCTCCTGTTATATGGTCTATTGTTTCTTGGAACTGATGATGATGTGATGATTTTATTACATTTGTATACCGCCCCATAGCCGCAGCTCTCTGGGTGGTTGACAGAAGATTAAAACATTTAAAAACAATATACAAAAATTTAAACTGCAAAAACATACAATATGCACATACATTTAAAATCACTATCGCATTCCAACACACTTGGAAGCCACCCGGTTGGGGAAGACTGCCATACAGAAATTGTTTTCAGGGGCAGGGGAGCTTTATTGGGCCTCCTCCACACGAGACGTTTAATGAGCCTTGAAGGCTCATTAAAAAATTTACCTCCACAAGCACGGAGCGCAAAACGGGCGTACAGGCGTGTTATCTCCCCGATAATGCGCATTTTCGAACGCGCGTTAAATAGCGACTTTTATTTTGCTCCGGCCGTTAAAGCGCATTTTCGCGGTGTGAACAAGCGATTACGCGCATTAACTGCTTGTAAAGCGCTTTTTGGACATGAATTAATGCGCTTCGCCGCCTCTCGCCGCCTCCGGTGCAGAGGGATTAGGAGTAAAAGCGCCTCCGCGATAATGTGCATAATCGCAGAACCGGGCGCAAAAGCGCATCCTTGTGGAGGGGGCCTTAGTCTGTTGCAGCCAAAGCAACAAAGAGTTTTGTGGCACCTTAAAGACTAACAGATTTACTCCGATATAGGCTTTCGCTGATTATAGCTCAGGACGTGTTAATGTGCAGTATAATGGCTGGAGTGTTGAACTGGGAGTCGGGAGATCTGGGTTCAAGTCCCCACTCGGCCATGGAAACCCACTGGGTGACTTTGGGCCAGTCACAGACTCTCAGCCCAACCTACCTCACAGGGTTGTTCTGAGGATAAAATGGAGAGGAGGAGGATTATGTACGCCACCTTGGATTCCTTAAGGAGGAAAAAAGGAGGGATATAAATGTAATAATAAATAAAAAATATAAATATAAAACCTCAGATTGGCAATTATATACATACTCTGGGAGGAGAAGCAAACAGTGTTGCCAAAGAGAACTGAAATGCGAAAAAGCACAGACAGAAGTATCGCAGTTCCCTTTCACAGGACTGTTGAGTGACAACACAGACCACCATTGCAATGAGGGAGCTGATTCACATATGTAGTTGTTTTTGTTTTTTTTAAAAGTGTTCCTTACCCAAAGCACAGGAAATAGAATTGAATCTCTGTTAGTTTCAGAAAATGGATGTGTGTACCTGTAATTATCCATAATTTATGGATAATCAATCTAATTAAGCAGATCTCCTATTACCCTGACAGGCTCCCATTTCCTGTCTATATCTGGGTTCAGAGATGTGTTTTTTCTGATGCTGAGAAGGACTCAGTCATTTTACATCCAACAGATACTTGACACCGCACAACACATACATCTCCAATGCATACATTGCCAATAGATTTCCGCCAGCAGAGATTACTCCCTCACCCAATATCTTCCCTTTAATCTTATAGTTTTACATGTGAACATGAGATATGTGATTATTTACTGTCATCTTTTGGCTAATGTACTCTTTTAACCCCACCTCTTCATAAGTATTCGTATTTGCATGACATTGGCTGAATTCGGACGACACAATAAGCAACTGGAGAGGGGGAAACAATCGTCAGTTGTATTGACTATCGTGTCAACTCAGCGCTGATCCTAATCCACACCACAGTTGATTATTTATTACCATATTGTTTAGGGAGTACCCCCTAGATGAATAACTGTAAAGTTGATTATTACCCCACCATTGACTATCGTGTTGTCCGAATTCAGCCATTGTCTTTTTTACTTGTACAGTCCTGCAGAAATTTCCCAACTTTTTCTCTGTGGTTTTGACCTGTCTAAGGCATGAACCTTATTGATTGGAAATGTAATCTCATTTCTCCGGATCAAGCTCCCTCACCAGTAATAGATCAAAATCAAACTCTGGTTCAGACGGCCATTTTAGCGATGCCACTTTGGTACGCCTGATATGAACATTGCCTTAAAATTGCCTACGTCAGCCGCGTTTATTAAAATGGGCCCCCCATCAATTAAATTTGGTCCCTACTGATCGATAAACTAAAGCTTGCTTTGTGATTAATCTACCAATTTAAGCCTAGCAGGTTTCATGAAGAGGCTGCTATAGATGCTGATGAGGAATTTTACTGCCTGCCATTCTCTTGGGGCAATATTGAAATCTTGTTGTTGTACTTCAGCCCTCTGAGTCTGTGAGTCCTTTCCCAGAGGCGGCAGTTTTAATGTTGAGATCTACTCCTTTGCAAAGTGGGGGGAGAGGGAGGTCTGTAGGTTTCTGATCAGCATTCTGCTTATACTGGAAATGCAGAGGGGGGGGGGCCTGCAGAAATCTCTCTCCCCCCCGCCGCAGTCCCCAGATGGCGAAGCATTTCCTGATCAAGCTGCATCCGTTACCCTTGGGTTCCCCCACGCCTTCCAAGCTCAGAGAATGCCAGGAAATTCTTTTGACATCACTGGTTCTATGCCATTCAGGTGGCTTTCACTTCCTCCTCACACCAGGCTCTGCCTGTTTACACACTCTTCCTGCCGTGCCAAAGATGGTAGACCAGGGTGGCTCAATCGCTGCAAACCGGTTCAAATCTTGCCCCCGCCACAAACCCACACAAGTGGCCTTAGACAAGCCACTGCTCCCTCAACCTCTTCTACAATATGGGGATAATATTACTGGCCTTCCTTACAAAGTCAATATCACCAGCGATTTACTGCACTCTCCCCATGCCTGGTGTGTGGATTTGCAGCACGGTATTCACATGATGCTGTGCCTGACCTGCTGACACCCCACCTCTTCCCCAGCCTTTCCTGGAACGCTAAAAGTCTGGATTATTTTCCCTAAGTGCACTAAATGTGCCCTAAGCCTCCATGTAGTTTTAAAGGAACTCGGGGCTTGAATGGATTGCATCAGGTCCTGGCAGGGAAAAGCGATCTCTTCCAGCAGCCAGCTCTAAGCCTCAATATAAAACCTAAACCTTGCATCCCAGGTTCCAAAGAGTTTTTTGAAAAATTATACATGCCTGAACCTCTGCAGAGACAGGATTGTAATCCCTCAATGCCCTCAAAGAGGCAGACTAAAGGGTCGTTCCATTTTTGCCTGGCAGAAAGGCGGTCTGGTTGAAGTACTCATCTGCCAGGACCTGACTGGAAGGAGAAAGAGAAGGGGAGGGGCGGAGTGGAGTGGAGTGGAGCGGAAGAGCGAAGGAACGAAGGAGTGAAAGAGCAGCTCTTTAGGTGACAAGGCATCATAAGCTTGAGGTGCATTTGCCTCAGAGTTAAAAAAAAACAAAAAAACCGGAGGCAAACGGGGGTGGGGGGGATTAGGTGTGATGGAGGTCAGAGAGTTGCCAACCAACCGGGACCAAAGTGGCCTGGCTTGCTCTTCTACACAACACACTAAGTCATGATCCACACGACACACTAAGCCATAATGTTTAGCTCAAACTGCTTAACCACCGTGGCTTAGTGTGTCGTCTGAACAGGGTCTCTGTGTTTCAGGGCTATGTGGCGTTGGGTTAAGACAGACTTCCCCAACCTCGCGGCCTCCAGATGTGTTGGACTGCAACTCCCATCATCCCCGGCCAGCAATCTGACAGGGAATGATGGGGGTTGTAGTCCAACACGTCTGGAGGCCGTGAGGTTGGGGAAGTCTGGCTTAAGCTTTGATGAGGACTGGTTGAAATTAAATCCTGATTCGCAAGGTGTTTCTAGGTGTCATTTCTGGTCCCGCTCTGCTGATTTACACCTCTCTTAATGCACAGCCAAGCAACGTAGGGTCAGCGCTTGGCCAACGGGAGCAAGCTCTGAAAAACATGCTCCTGAAACACAAGGCAGCCTTTCCCCCCTTCCTAGCAAATGTGTTTGCCGCTTCAGAAAATTACCTCAACGCCAGGCCTTGCTTTCCACTGAGGTGAATATCAATACAGATTGACCCTCTAGTGAAGCAGGAGCATGAATCTCAGCGGCAACATGTGTATTGCTGGCACCAAAGTTTCTCATTATCTCCCTGGGAAACCGGCTGAAGTTGCTCCACCACAGATAGACTTCCACCTGTAAGTAAAAATGAAGGTTATGTTCTAGGGTGCCCTTGTGTCTTCTTTTACTGAGATCAGTCTTCTATCTGAGGGTCTGCCAAAGAACTATTTTTTATTATTATTTAATGGATTTATAAATCACATTATATAGATTTATATATCACCAACTTTTTTTAAAAAATCTCTAATCGGCTGTAGGTGTCCTCAATTTGAAGGTCTGTGGTCTCCCAAGTCCAGTTCAAAGATAAAGCAGGAAGAGCAAACGGGCCTTGAAGCGGCCCATCAACTGCAGCCCCTGGACAGCAGGCTGAGTGAAGCACACAGCTCACCTGGTCACTGTCTTGCACACTATGACGTGAGATGTGTGGTACTTCTTTTGAAACTCTAGTCATTAGTCGTGTAAAGCCCATGTTGCCATGGGCGCTAATAGTCTGAGGGCGAAAGACAACTGTTCCTTCACTCCTGCTATGTCAGTCCTCCAGAAGCTGTATGGAGGTTACTTTCCCTCAGTGCAACTGAAGGGCCTCGCTTCCTCACACCTGTCAGCACTGAACGACATTCACTACTTCCCCTCAGGCCTCCAGCCCACCTCCGTCCCTCTCCCCCCACATTTTAAAACCCAACTTTTAGGGCAGCTTCTTTTCCTTCTCCTCTGCCACCTCAGAGTGTTTGCTGCCTCCTCCACCACCTTGCCTGCTGCTAACATGGCCACTTCAAGAGCAGGCTCAATCCGCAAAGCCCAAGGCCCTCCCTCCCTCCATAGGCGTGCGCAAGGGGTGTGCTGGGTGTGCCGAGGTACACCCTATGGTCTCACACAATAAGTACTGAATTGAGGGGGCCATTGAGTAGGGATCCAGAGGGGGATCCAAACACAGCAGGAATGACCCTTCAGCTGCTCTGCCACCACACTGAAGAACCGCTGCCTCAGGAGAGTACTGTTGCTCCCGGCAGCTGGAGCAAAAAGGAATTGCTCAGCTGGGAGCCTCTCTACTGGGAGCCATGCTTCAAAGAGGCCAGGAGGAGGGGACCCAAGGGCTGATATTGCCCCATAAGCCCCTCCTCTGGCCAGAGTCACCACAAAACCCCACCAATGCTGGAGTTTGAGGAGCATCTCCTCATCCCCTTCCACCTGCATGGCTCTCCTGCAATCAGGCAACCCAAACGTGGAGGAGGGCATCAATATCTACAGTGTTTAATAAATAAATGACTAAAAATAAGGTCCTTTATGATTGAGTATTCAATAAATTCAATAAAAAAATATCCCTGGGTGCACACTCTAATGAAATGTGCTGTGCACATCTATGCCTCCATCCCCGCCTTTGTGCTACATGGCAACTGTAGTTCCATGACCACCTCAGGGCCCTGGTCACAATATGGAAACATCCCATTTGGCTACTAAAGCTCAAGCTTTGAACTTTTTCGAACTTTCAAAACCTTCTGTTCATCTGCACCGCTCAAGCTTCAGTTCAAAATAAAAACGAGCAAACTTGGTCTGGTAGATCTTGAATAATAAACCTTACATTACCGTATTCTTATATAAAATTCCTAATTTTGCATCTACACATACACATTAGTATATACAAAACACATGCACAAATTGTCCTCTTTTTGGCAATTTCCAAGTGGCCACTCTACTCAGTTTTGCCTGAGGCTTAGTGTAACATGATGGCTCTGCTCATTGCCACCTTTCTGTGTATGGCTACAATTTTCTTAAGTGCACATCTGAAGTATAAGGATGAAAACAGCTGCGTAGAGACCTGTGTGTCACGCAAGTACACTCTTCAGAGAGCTGGGACTGCCTGCAGCTTCTTGGCTATTCGTTAACCCAAGATTTTTGCTTAGTAAGGTCTGAAATCCCTGAAAAAAATAATTAAGATTTTATCAGTTTCCCAAAACAATATCCTAAATGTGGCAGAAGGAGGTCTTTAGGCAAGAAACAGACAGTGGAGGCTGGTAGCTCCGATGTCAGTGGAGCAGTGAGTCTGCTCCAGGTTTTGGTCAGAACCAGTCAGAACTCTAAAGAGCGCCTTTCATGTTCTGCTTGGTTCTAAATGAAACAGGGAGCAGATTTCACCTAAATGAAATGGGGAGCAGATTCACCGCCCCACTGATCGCTTCACACTTTGGATAGCTCCTTTAGAGTTCTGTCTGGTTCTGATTGAAACCTGGAGTGGATTCTCCACCCCACCGATATCAGGGGCACCATCCCCCCCTCTGGAAACAGACAATAGTTTTTGAGGAAGTTGGAAATGGCTTGAAAATGGATGTAACTACATGTTTCAGTTGTTGAATTGTCATCTCAGCTGAAATAGATTTGCAGATTTTTGAATTTGTTTCAATAACTCTGCAAAACCTGTTTTGAAGACGGGAAACCGGAGTGAACGTACATACCAGAACCTGCAATCCACCTTTCAAAGCATCTTCTGGAAAAATCCCAGTATTGATTCTCTAAAGACTGTGATGTTTTGATCCCATCACACCTGGTCTTTGTTAGTTGCAAGAGCTCCGCTCCTTTCCACCCACTTCAAAGTGTTGGTTTTAGTCTTTAAAGCCCTTCACAACCTAGACAATCCTTCAGATACCAAGGTCCTATTTCCCCACATGCCTACCCAGATGATAAGATCTTCTTCTGAGGCTCTTTTCTAGATGTGGCAGTGGAGGGTGGTGGTCCTGAGTTTGGCAGGGCTGTGAATCCATACTGGGTTTCAGTCAGAACTCCAGAGGAGCTATCCAAAGTGCTGAACCCATTTTGGGATTAGGTTTCATCACATTGGATAGCTCCCTTAGAGTCCTGTATGGCTCTGACTGAAACCCAGGATGGACTCACAGCCCCACCGAAATCGGAGACACCAGCCTCCACTGATCTGTGGTGCTGCAGGTGGTTACTGAGGGGGGGCACCTTTTCAGTGGTGGCACCCCAATTATGGAATGCTCTTCCCCAGGGAGGCTTACTTGGCACCTACTTAGTATTTTCCCAGGCCTTTTAATATCTATTTCTCTCTGCTAAAGGCTTTAATGCTGTTTTCACTCAGAGGTTTGCTGCTGCTATATGGCATGTTCCTCCCTTAAATGGTTTGTTCTATTTTTACGGCATTTTATTATTTTGTATGCCATCCCAGGAACTTGTTGACGGGCATGATACAATTTAATAATGATTATAATATGACTCAGTCCCACTCCACCCTCTGCAATATGAGGTTAGTAATACTGATTTACCTGACTATATTATTGTCACAATTAGGTTAGGCATGTATGGCTCCCTCTCGCCTTACTTTCTGTCATCTTTGAACCAGCTGGAAAGATATATTGAATCAAACTCTTATTTTTAAGGATCTTCCATCCATTTGTGACCTGCCCTCTGTTTTGATTTTTTATGATTTTATTTTATTTTATTCAACTATATTGCAAGCTGCCCTGAACGGCGGGTGAGGATGCAGGCACTGGGCCAGGGGGTGGAGGATGTCCTTTGGAGTCCCACTGGGCCCATGAGATGTTCCTGTTGGCACAACTACCACATGCAGCTGGCAAGTGGGCAAGCAGCACCCTTAGAGCTTCCCAAGAGGTGTTGGGCCACATCTCCCTTCATTCACAACCTTTGGCAAGGTGGTCGGAAGCTGGCTACGGCAGATTTCTCCAACCTAGTGTGCTCCAGGTGTGTTGGACCTGTGCTGGTAGGGATGATGGGAATCATAGAATCATAGAATTGTGGAGTTGGAGGGGATCACAAGGATCATCTAGACCAGCCCTCTGCAATGTGCAGGAAAAAACCAATTAAGCCCATATGAGAGGTGGCTGCCCAGCCTCTTCTTAAAAACCTCCAGGGATGGAGAACCCACAGCCTCCGTAGGTAGACTGTTCCACTGTTGTACAGATCTTGCCATCAGGAAGTTTTTTCTCATATTTAATCGAAATCTAGGTAGCTGTAACTTATGCCCATTATTTTGGCTCCTAATTTCTGTGGCCATGGAAAATAGTGCTTGACCGTTCTCCCTGTGGCAAACTTTTATGAACCTGAACACTGCTAACATGTCTCCCCTCAGACTCCTTTTCTCCAGACTGGACATCCCAAGTTCCTTCAGCCTGTCCTCATAGGGCGTGTCCTCAAGTCCCTGTATCATCTTTGTCACCCTCCTCTGAACCTATTCTAACCTATCGATGTCCTTTTGGAAATGTGGTGCCCAGAATCGGATACAATACTCCAGGTGTGGTCTCACTAGTGCTGAGCAGAGAGGAATAAGGACTTCATGTGTCTTGGGTACAATGCTTCTCCTAAGGCACCCCAAAACTGTGCTAGCCCTTCTAGCGTCTATCTCGCACTGCTGGAGGGCATCAGGGTGGGGAAGGCAAGGCCAAGAGTCTGGATGCGTAGATGCTCGCTTCAGGGTTGGGCGTGCATACTGAAGGATTGGGTGGGAAGATCCTGTATCTTGATTGCATTCCACCCACACTAGGGCTCCAATATAATGCCTTCAACATCTAAGGTCCTCCTCCGAATGCCTACTCTGAGGGAAGCTCGGAGGATGGCAACAAGGGAGAGGGCCTTCTCTGTGGTGGCCCCCCAACTTTGGGACTAACTCCCCGACGAAGCTCGCCTGGCGCCAATCCTGTCATCTTTTCGGCGCCAGGTGAACGCTTTTCTCATCTCCCAGGCATTTAACAGCATAGGTTAAGCTTTTTAACTGACCCCTGGACCATTTTAAATTATATGCAGTTTGTTTTTAGGCTTTTATGGTTTAAAATTTTGTATATTGTTTTTAAAACGTTCAATGTTTTCCATTTTTGTAAACCGCCCAGAGGGCTTTGGCTATGTAAATTTCACACCCATGCTGCAATGGAGTGGGAAATCACGGCCACCGAAGCCTCCCCCAAGTCTGCATGTGTGCCAAGAAGTTCTCTGTCTTTCCCCTGGGAGTGCGCTGTTCGGAGGTTTAATGCACATTTACCGTGACTTGATCCACTTTTTCAGGGCTGGACTCGCTCAGGGCGAGAGAACAGCAGGACGGGGATGACGTCATGCCAGTCCAGCGCTGAAAAAGTGGATCAAAGTCAAGGCAAATGTGCATTAACCCCTCCGTGTGATTACGCTTCTTTCAGCCCTGGCCCTAGCCACTGGGGAGGGCAGAATGCAGCAGGTAGACAGGCGTAGCGAGTGCTTTACCGGGAGCCCCAGGCCTGCCCTGGAAGGGGGCAAAGGGGGCAGCTTGCCCCGAGCCCCCATACACCGCGAGGGGGGAACAATCATCCCCCCAATTATATATATTTTCCAAATGATTGTCATTTCGTTTGTGTGATAGCCTCCACCCCCACCCCCGAAAAATCCCATTGCCCCGACCCCCCAGATTCCTCTGGGTGGCCCTGGGGAGCCCGTGTGGTCAATGCTCCTCTCTGCCCAGATCTCTGCCTCCGCGGAGGGGAGGGCAGCTGAATTGATCCCAGTGGCGGATCTGGGCGCTACTCCCCCCTGCCTTTCGCATCCTAGCCTCAAATCAGGGGCGAGCGGGGGCGGGTAGGTGGGGAGGGGAGTGGAACCCACGTGGACGGAGCATCTCGTCCGCCCGCAACCCGGGCAGGCTCGGGGGGTGCCAACCCACTCTCCTCCCAGGGGTGGGGTTTGGGGTACTTGTGTGTGTGTGTGTGTCGGGGCGGCGCGGAGTGGGGGGAGAGGTTGTTCCTATGCCTTCTTAAGGCAGCCTTTCCGCTGGATGCCTCTGTCTCTCTCTGTTCCCCCCCCCCCCGCAACCTGAAGCCCTCCATCCGTAGGAGAGAGGGGGACAAACAGCAGGAGGAGGAGGAGGAGGAGGAGGAGGAGGAAGTCAGAGCTGGTAGACGCATTCACGTGCGCCAGGAGGGCATGCAACATCTGAGCGTCCACACATCCATCTGGGAGGAAGAGGATTGAGAGAGAGACAGAGAGAGAGACAGAGAGAGAGACAGCTGAGCTGACACCATAATGCTCTGAACTAGTTCAGCGTCTCAGGTGAGTGAGGGGCGTGGGTGTGGCTGGGTTGGTGTACTTGAGTGCCCCTCAAATCTCTCCAAGCTGCACCATCCATCGGCCTACTGGATTACTGCCCTGGTACCCTCCTCACTCTGGACCCTGAGGCGACATCAGTAGAACGCATGCAATGGCCACATGCCCTGTCGTTCGGTTTGGGGCTGCCCAGGGTCTCCCAACCTCGGAGCTTTGGCCAAGCTCAGCCTCCGAAGCTGGACAGGGCAGAGGGATCCCCACCCGCTCTAGCAAATACCTGTGCCCCTCTCCCAAGCGATCCAGGGATCTGCCACCCAGCTGCCATAGTAGCCGCTTGAGTAGTAGCTGGCAGAAGGAGCGGTGGATGAGCTCCCAAGGGTTAGCCACCAGGGCTTCAGCGTCCAGATTAAATGCTCCAAAAGATAAGCGCACTTTGCATGGATCTGTCCCTTCTTGCAATTAGGTGCAGATTTAGGAACTGAAAGGAAAGGATGGGGGGTGGGGGATAGCCCTTTGCAGCTATTTCTTAAAGGGGGAAGGTTGGGCACTGCAGTGCAGGAAAGGATTGGGGGCACACTCAACCTCCAAAGAATGAACATTAAAAATAAAAATAATAATAATAGCAAGAAGTCCATGAAATGGAATGTCATTGATTCAGCTACAAAGGATAGCCTTGCTTGTATTTCCTCCCCCTTTACAATTTGAGCATCCGGCATTGGAATGGGGGGGGGGGGCAAGATCTCAGTCTTGAAGGAAGTAAGAATAAAATGCTTTTTAAAGATTTCATATCCTGCCAGAGACATTAAAACTGGAGGTGCCTTATTTGCTCATTGCTATTGACATTCAGCGCTAGCTAACAGGTGCTAATGATATTTGTGCAACCATATTCTAGGCAACAGTTGCTATCACAGGTTTGTAAATAGCCGCTCGCCTGTGGTGAGTAAGAATTGCCTCCAGGTGATCCAGCAGGAATGCTTTCATAAGTGCCGGTTCTCTCTTTCTTGCAGGATTTTGATGTGGTGCAAATGATTGTGTATAAACGGGGCTTGTAAAAAAATATATTGTGAGCAAGTAACTTTTGTAGACTTTAATTGCAAGTCTACATTATCACATTTAATAGGCTGGGTAAAGGGAGGTGGGAGGAGAAGCCGCATTTTCCCAGTGACAACATATTGCATGTTGTGCGCTGGAAAAATGTGAGGAGAAACTGCATATTCCTGGTTCTTACAAGAAAGAGATCTGGATCCATTACAACAGATGAGTAACAACTATGCCTTTATTGTGCGAAGGGGCAGAGCGAGGAATTGTTTGGCAGGGTGCAAAGAATACCATGTAGACAACGGTCACTGAGAGAGTCCCATGGGAACTTTGCTTCATTGGGAACACTGCTTCATTGCAGGTAGAGAACTTACTCTTAAAATCATACCCCTGTGTACATAAATGTCAGTCATGGGGGAGTAGAATTTCAAGATACAGAATGGTATTTGTTTTGTTGTTTTCATTGAACGACTTGTTTCTGACCCCAGGCTTCTAGGATAAGGTAGGATCATAGAAGCTTAAGACTAAAATATATGGGAAGAAAGCCAAGTAATCCAAATTTGGGTCTCATCTGTGTCTGGAATGGAGACTGCCTGGGAACACCATGTACACATCATGTATAATACCTTGAGTTTATTTATTTGAAGTATTTTTATCCTGCTCCTCAGCCAAAAATGGTCTTGGAGTGACTTGCACACAATCAAAAAAATAAGATTGTCCCTGCTCGCAGAGTTATGATCTAAAAAGGCATGATACACAAGGAAAAAGGGATGAGGAGGGGAGAGGGAGGAATGAAGTAGTCTTTCATCAGGACCTCGTGCAATGGCCCTGTTTCTGCTCCCATGTCCCTCTGAGTTCCATGGAAGAAAGCCAGGATATAAATGTAGTAAGTAAATAAATTACTCCTCCAAATTTGATGACTGGGTTCAGACAACACGATAACCAAATAGTCAACGGTTGGTTATTTAACCCACCGTGGATTATCGTGTTGTGTGGAGGGAGTTTTTAACCAGCGGTTGGTTATTTGACTGAAATAACCAACGCAAATAACCAATGCTATGCAGAGTTGCCTATTTGAACCGCCATTGGTTGTTGTGTTGTGTGGAGGGCATTGTTCGTTATGTCCTCGGCCACCATTAGTTATTTCGTCAGCCACAGAATTGCAAGGCAAGAGTAGTCAAAGCACTGGCCGCAGCTCTAATCCAGTTGGCAGGGTAGATTTTTGGCAGCAATGGCTGATGGGATACTTGTGAGAGGACTGAGGGGGGAGAGAGGGTGGGGGATGAACTCAGCCTGGACTAATAGTTAACTCAACGCTGTTCCTAATCCACGCCATGGTTAATTATTATCATGTTGTGTGGGGAGTAGCCCCTAGATAAACAACTGCCAAGTTGATTATTACCCCACCGTTGACTATCATGTTGTCTGAACACTGTCAATGTTTTCTTCTTTGGCGCAGGTTAATTCCTGGGTGAGCACCGTAGAAAGGTACGGCTGTGGCCATCGTTCTCAGCCAGCTCCAGAGAGGAACAATCCTTCCCTCCCTAAGGTTGTGGGGCGGGAAAGTACCATGGACCAGTTGATGAACCTCCTCTACCTGAACTTCTCAGAGCAGCTGAGCCTGCTGGAAGAAAACGCAATGTCCTGCAGCGACTCTGTGGGGAATGGCACCTTCCTGATCGTGGCCTACAGTGCTGTCATCGCCGTGGGGCTGATTGGCAACCTCTGCCTGGTGTGCGTCATCGTCCAGCAGAAGGAGATGAGGAACGTCACCAACATCTTCATCGCCAACCTCTCCTGCTCCGACATCCTTATGTCCCTCGTCTGCATGCCTGTCACAGTCATTTACACCCTGATGGATCGCTGGATCTTGGGTGAAGTGCTCTGCAAGGCCAGCCCCTTTGTCCAGTGCGTCTCCGTCACCGTCTCCATCTTCTCCCTGGCCTGGATCGCCCTGGAGAGGCACCAGCTCATCATCAACCCAACAGGGTGGAAGCCGGCAGCCAACCATGCCTACCTGGCGGTAGCCCTGACCTGGGTAGCAGCTTGCTTCGTTTCCCTGCCCTTCATCTCCTTCACTATCTTGACCGACGAGCCCTTCCAAAACCTGAGCCTTCCCTTTGACCCCTTCGCCAACCACCTGGCCTGCATCGAGCACTGGCCATCGGACCATCATCGCCTGGCCTACACCACCTTCCTCTTGCTCTTCCAGTACTGCCTGCCCCTGCTCCTCATCATGGCCTGCTATTTCCGCATCTTCCTGCGCCTCCAGCGCCGAAAGGACATGGTGGAGCGGGCCAAAGACGGCTCCCGGGCCACCAGCCACAGGAAGGTCAATATCATGTTGGCGTGCATCGTGGTGGCTTTCGCCACTTGCTGGTTTCCTCTCACCGTCTTCAATGCCCTCTATGACTGGGACCATGAGAAGATCTCTGTGTGTTACCACAACTTAATCTTCTCCCTCTGCCATCTAGCAGCCATGGCCTCCACGTGCATCAACCCCATCATTTACGGGTTCCTCAACAGCAATTTCCAAAAGGAAGTCAAGGCCTTGCTGTATCGCTGCAGTTGTAGCAGCGAGAAGGACAAGTATGAGACCTTTCCGCTCTCCACCGTCAGCACCGAGATCTCCAAAGCCTCGCTCCGAAGTGGGGGCGGCACTGGCACCCATGCATGACTGCCAGGCTCCCATGTCGTGCGACCCAAAGCCAAGCAGTTCCTCCCTTGGCACTGAGCAAGGCAGGGAGTATCTTCACTCTTCGTGCGTATTTCCAAATCCTTTCCAAATCCTCTGGCCACTCTGCCTCCTGTCTCATACCAAACCCATGTCAGGGATCATCTGAAATTTTCCGGGGGTACCCTACTTCATATATGAATTGAGTTGGGAAGGGAATGACTGGACTGGAGGATGGTTGTGTCATGGGTTCTAATCCTGGGCTTGGCCATTGGTTCTCCTCTGTGTCTTTCAACCCAAATGTTCAGCCTGCTTAAACATTTGGAGCTTTGAAAGCTCCACTGAAATGAATGGAGATAGTTAGTGAGACAGCTGAAAACAACTAAGCAACTTAGAGGTTGCTTCACCTCTCAAAGAGATCCAAGGGCTCCTAAGGCTCCTAAGGGCTCCTAAGGAATTGCTCAAATGCTTTTCGGTCAATAACAACAGCTAAAGATTTCCTGAAGGAAAGAGCACCCAGTATTCCCCATCGTCTCTTGCTCGATGCAGCCGCAGGAGAATATTGGGTGCATTCTGGGCTCTGTTCTCCATTCAGATGGGTCGACTTCAAGGTCAGGCAGGCTGTGCCAATGCCCTCCATGAATTGATACACTCCCTGGAACATGCTCCAGAATCTTCTGCAATGCACTTGGGGGTCCATAGCAGCTAGGTAGCAGCTCCGGGAAAGGTTCCCTGAAGTTTGGGGCTGGGTTCACACAACATGCTAACCCACCTCATGTGGGTTGTTGTTGAACTGTAGGTTATCGCGTTGTTTGAATGCAGCTTGTTTTCTGCAGGGTGGGTTATCGTGTTGTCTGAATGCAAGGCATTTTCTGTGGGGTTGCTTGTTAACTATGCAGTATGACTTGTTAAGTGTTCTGAACAACCCAACAACAAGCCATGGGTTCTCAAGGTGAATTATTTGAAAAAATTAAACACTGCGTGGTTAACAAGCCACCCTGTGGAAAACGTGCTGCATTCAGACAACATGTTAACCCACCCAGCAGAATACATGCTGCATTCAGACAACAATATAACCTATGGTGGGTTAGTGTGTTGTATGAACCCGGCCAGAAAGTTTGAAAAACAGGGCCCTACTACACAAGTCTCCTCTTCCATACTCCCATGGAAATCCCATGGTTGCTTAATAAAGCAAAGCAGCTAGGATCTCAAATGAGTCTGATGAAATGGCATTGACTGGGTAAAACCGGATGAATTTTGAGACAATTCGGTGCCCGAGACAGAAAATGAAAAAGATATTCCCCCATCCCAAGTGGTGACAGTCCAACCAGAAATAAACATTCTGCACCACTTGGCTGCAAAACGTGTCCTATCCTATCAATACAGTCAGTCCAACCAAACCGTTATTTGATCCTCTAGCTCAACCAGCCAAAATGGCATTGTGCACCGATTCCATCTTTTTCCTCCTGAACATATATTTTTTTCCAGGTAAGGAAAAAGACAGAAGGAGCAGCGGGGAGATAGAGGAAAATTCCAAGTGGGAGACGTAGTCTGGACACCCTGTAAAACTCCACGAACGAGGCAGAGCAATTTCACTTAGAAACACCCACACTCTCTTTCTTTGGAATAATAAGAATAATAAAAATAAAAAGCAAGCATCTCTTTAGAAACAGATAAAAATATTTCCGTTGGTTCTGCTCCAGAATTTCCATGAAAATCAGTCCATTCAATATAAATGCAGGATTATGTAGTTTGAAGTGTATATTGAGAAGTCAGGTCTTGGGGATTTGGGCTTGAAGTGTTCAGCCTCGATTTCCCTGTTGGAACAACATGATCCACAGTGCTCATTTATTGCACATTTCCCGGTAGGGGAAGTGCTGAGCAGGGCATTATTAATAACATTCGCTGTATGCAGCAAGCACTGTATCAAAAGGATGAATCAATGAACGCTTTAGACAGTGTAATCCAGTTGAGAACAATGTTTCTCAACAATGGCATTAAAAGCTTGAGCTTCATAAAAGTGCTGGCCTTCACTTCAAGCGAGGGGTGGCCCATTCTGCGATTTCATCTGCTGCGCCCCAACAAAGGCCCTACCAAATTTTATTCTGGAGATAGTCAAATGTTTGCGTACAATTTCACTCAGGTTGTCATGTTGTAAGAAACCAAGGGAGTCCACATCTCTCTCGCTCTCTCGTTTCACAGGCAATACGTATATATTCTGTAAATACACATATATGTACGTTGCGCAATACCTGGGGCAGGTGTCATTTGTAGGCATGCAGCACCTGGTGAAATTCCTTCTTCATCCCAACAGTTAAAGCTGCAGGAGCCCTGCCCTCTTTTGTATCTGGTCACTTTAGCTAGAGAGGGCAGGGCTCCTGCAGCTTTAAGTGTTGGGATGAAGAGGAAATTATTATTATTATTATTATTATTATTATTATTATTATTATCTTTATTCGTATCCCGCCTTTTGCCCAGTGCTGGGCCTCAAGGCGGCACCTGTTGAAATTCACTTTTCCATCCAACTGCTAAGTTACAGAAGTCTTGACCTACTTTTCATATGGTCACCCTACATATGCTGTAGAGTTGGAAAGCCCATGCTGATAAACAGTGCCATCTTTATCACAGGGCCCGAGCATTTCTGGGGTGGAGTGCGGATAGTTTGTGCAGCAAAATACCTTGGTGACCTCATACATAGGGTGACCATATGGAAAGGAGGACAGGGCTCCTGAATCTTTAACAGTTGCATAGAAAAGAGAATTTCAGCAGATGTCACTTGTATTCATGCAGCACCTTGTGACATTCCCGCTTCATCACAACAGTTAAAGCTGCAGGAGCCTGCCACCCTCTTCTGTATCTGGTCGCTCTAGTATAGCTGCAAGAACTCTGCCTTCTTTTGTATCTGGTCACTCCTACAGCTTTAACTGTTATGATGAAGAGGGAATTTCACCAGTGCTGCATACATACAAACGACGCCTGCTGAAATTCCCTTTTCTATACTACTGTTAAAGACACATGAGCCCTGTCCTTCTTTTCATATGGTCACTCTACTCATAGAGCACTGTCCTTAAGAATACAGGAAGAGGCCAACTCTCATTTAAAGGATACTGTAACTGAGGCCAGTGCGAACACCCAGAATACCAAATACAAATCCCTCCAAATACTTACAATTGCAAATGGCAATGAGATGCATCATTCGTAAAGGGTAAATACAGTTTCTCCCTGCTGGTGCATTGAAAGACTGGATCAAGGCAACTGACAGCATGGTTGCCTGTCACATCTTTTAACGCTAGAAATGGCACAGATGGCGTATTAGCTGTCTATTTGCTTATGAACTTGGCATATACAGAAATATCACAGTTTCCAGCAAGTGTATCTCTAAATATACCATGGAGATCTGACACTTTAGAATACCGTGAATCACTTTATTCTGGAGACTTTATGTGAGTTTATTCTAAAGTCATGCTCATCACCATTCAAGGAGTGTTGCGTGCTCCGCCACAGATTAGGGCTCGGGACATGAATTACTGCACCACCAAACTCTCACTGGCTTGGCAAAGTAGCCCTCTGAGAAAATCAGTTGCCATCAAAAGCTCTAGATCAACCTTTCCTAACCCTGAGTTCCCAGATGTTTTTGGACTACGGCTAGGGTGACCGTATTTGGGAAACCAAGAAAGAGGACACCCAGTGGGGGCAGGGGGCGGGAAAGCACACTTTCCAGGGCCTCTGGAAAGCACGTCATTCCCTGCCACCACACTAATGGCGGTCTGAAAGGGAAAACTGTTGTTATTCCAGGACATTATAGAAAATTACAGAAAATCCCCCCTGACACCCAGGATAGAACAAAAACCAGGACAAATCCAGGGAAATCCTTTCGGTTGGTCACTCTAACTACAGCTCCCCTCATGCCCAACCAACATGGCCAATAGTAGGCATGATGGTAGTTGGAATCCAACAACATCTGGAGACCCAAGGTTGGGAAAGGTGGCTGAATGCTTGATTTAAAAGTAATGTCACAGACCTTTTCAGTAAGTTGAACTTTGCAATATTTTGCAGGAAGTGGGGGCAGAGGGGGGGAAATCCGTAATTCAGGTCATCAAGATATTGTCGTGGGCCAGATTTTCTGCATTCAAATCAGAGCAGCATAGCACTATTTACACTGCCCAGCAACCTGGCTTCGGATTCTTAAGAGAAACAGAAGCTTAACACTTTAGTTAAGTCATCAGCAGGGCCAAAATCAAAAGGCACACTCATTTATTTATGTATAGGCTGACCATATGAAAAGGAGGACAGGGCTCCTGTATCTTTAACAGTTGCATAGAAAAGGGAATTTCAGCAGGTGTCATTTGTACGCATTCAGCACCTGGTGAAATTCCCTCTTCATCACAACACTTAAAGCTGCAGGAGCCCTGCCCTCTTTTGTATCTGGTCACTCTAATCACTCTAATATAGCTCCTACAGCTTTAACTGTTGTGATGAAGAGGGAATTTCACCAGGTGCTGAATGCATACAAATAACACCTGCTGAAATTCTCTTTTCTATTCAACTGTTAAAGATACAGGAGCCATGTCCTCCTTTTCATATGGTCACCCTATTTATGTATTGATTTATTTGAAGCCATTTAGGCTCAGGTGCATGATTATAAGTTTTTAAAAAGATAGAATATTAAAGGTGACCTTTCTTTGCAGCAGTGAGGAGTCTTTTTTGTTGTTAATGAAATGGTAAGTTAGCTCACATTTACTTCAGCATCTTAAAAGAACACCTATACTATTTGCACATCATCATTGCTATAATTAATTGATGGATCAACTGACTTTAGGAACGTAGGTAGTTGCCTTATACTGACCTGGTTTGCATGACACACTAAGCCACCATGGGTTAATTCACCCACGGAACTCCGTGCTGCACACTGGCCACCATTTTGCATATGAAAGTCACGGCAGGGGCTCACCCAGAGGCACTTTGTAACCACGCCAATAAACCACCCTTGCCAGGTTCGCATGACACGACAAGCTACGGGGTGCCCCCACTGTGACTTGCATTTGTAAAATGGTGTCCGGTGAGTGGCATGGAGCCCCTGCAGGTGGCTTGTTGTGGCATGCGAGCAGGCCCATTGAGTCAGACCACTAGGCCTTCTAGCCCATTATTGTTGATAACACACTGGCATTGGCTCTCTAGGTTTCAGGCCGGGTGCTTTCCTGGCCCAACCTGGGATGATGGAGACTGAACCTGGGACCTTCTTCATGCAAAGCAGGGGACTGACTCCTGCCCCACAGCCCCTGATGACTAATTGGCTAACCTTCTTAATCAGCTGACTGCCTTAGTTATTTATATTAATGTAACTTATATTACATTACAGTGGGAAAATAATCAGTTTCACTTTAAAGAAGGAAAATAAAATGCAAGCCTGACATTGTTCTTGCTCACAGAGGCTTTAGGAATTCCACCGGCTCTCTACGGTTTTATATTATTTCGAATGAGATGGGTAGTGGAGTTCGCAAACCGATTGAGAGAAAGTTCTTCTTGGATATAAGGCGCTGGAGCCAGATATTGCAAGTGAGCCCTACAAGAAATCCTCACTCTCATACACAAGTACTCCGCTTCACGGTTAACTAGTCAGCCATGTTCTCCTCCTTCATCTTGACAAGCACGGGAGGAAAGCTCATTGCTCTTATTCTCCGCAGTATGATGAAATCAGCTCTGCTCCCTCAGTGTTATATAGCAGGGCTAGCTGTCCCCTAAACCCCGGACTTTTAGTGCCAGGAAAAACATACTTACGTGTGGCAAGGGACAGGAGTAATAGCTCCCACCCCCTCCACCCCATTATGCCCACTGTTCTGAGAAGAAGCAAAAATCCCAAGTTATCCAGGGCAGGATCTGGAGGGAGGATCTGCACATTTGTGGAGGGAGCGTTTATCCTTTACTTTGCTGATGCATAGCTGCGCATCTCCAGTTTATGAAAATATAGATCTGCTGGGTTCCCTGACAGTTTGCTGGAATGGGATGAAATGCGGGGGGGGGGGGTGTTTGCTCTCTCCCTTGTGGCTCCTCATTTTGGCTCCATTTCTGCCAGCACTCACCACCTGAGTTTGCTAATAGAAGGAGTGAAGCAAACTCAAGGCTACCACTGGAAACCGCAGCCTCATATCTCATTTCCCCCCTCTCACCTCTAATGTAGAGGGATCACTCAATATGTGATGAGACATCACACGGCAAGTTTACCCTCTCCTATGACATCACTGCATAAGTTGATCAGTGGCCCTACGTTTTACAGAGGAGAATGAGGCTCCCTCTACAAGGATTCGCTTTTGCGCCCGGTTCGGCGATTATGCGCATTATCGCAGACGCGCATTTACTCCTAATCCCTCTGCACGGGAGGTGGCGAGAGGCGGCGAAGCGCATTAATAGATGTCCAAAAAGCGCTTTACAAGAAGTTAATGCGCATAATCGCTTGTTCACACGGGGAAAATGTGCTTTAACGGCCGGAGCAAAATAAAACTCGCGATTTAACGCGCATTCAAAAATGCGCATTATCGGGGAGATAACGCGCCTCTACGCCCGATTTGCGCTCCGTTCTTGTAGAGGTAAAAATTTTAATGAACCTTCAAAGCGCGTTAAACCTCTCTTGTAGAGGCACCCTGAGACACGGGGCTGCTGTTTTCAGCAGCAGCCCTGTGTCTGCTGTACCATCCAGTTGCAGTCTTAGAGAAGATAGTCATTCCAATTCAGAATCCCATTGCATGCAACTACTAAAATGTGGGCAATAAGTTTGTGCATTCCCAAATTTTAGATTGGGATGTGCATTTCCATTTGCATTGCAAAAGTAGGAGGAAAACCCATCCTCATATAGCATGCAGCATTGATGGAGGTTGCCCTGCATCAGATACATTCATTCACAGAGACTATGCTTTCTCCAGCCTTTGAATTCTATGGGAATGATTTCAGAGGGATTTTATCAGTGTAACCCTCTATGAACTGTCCTCAGATAAATTTCTTCCATGAAATAATTGCTTGTTTGTTGAAACCAATATTTTTGCCATGTTTTCCTTTACAACTGTATTTTCAATCAGGACATCTTTCCATTTGGTTGATGGTTTTACAAAACTGGTTTGGTGTAGCCCGTTTGGGTTTCTGGACTGTTACTCCTATCAGGAAATCCATAATGAGAAAGAAAATGTATTTTTGACCAAATCTGTTACTGTTGAGTGAAAAGATCTGGACCTCAACCCCTAATCTTTAGGTTGGGAAGATAACAGACGTTTCACAAATGAATGCATTAGATGTAAGAGTCCATTACGATGCCTAAGCTAACTTTTATGTAAAGAGTTTAGGGTTATCAGCTGTTTCACTACCACAACTGATCTGTTTCTTTACTGGTTCTCATGCCCTGGCAAAAATGCTGCAATGTTTGGGATACAAAAGTTACACTAGGGATTTTTGCATCCCAATAATTAACTATTTTCATGAGCATTACTACCTAAGTCATAATATTTATAAGCATAAAGCAAACATTCTGAAATATTTCTCTATGCTGTGTGCTTCCAATCTTTCAATATCAGCTGAATGTCACTTAATGCCTGTTCTCTTGATACGGTGATGCCTGCCGGCTTCTATCTCTAGGAGCAGGGGGACTTTATGGCAAATAGCGCTTTCTGTGTTTTCATTTTAATCCATTTTTAAACACGTATTTTATGTAACTGCATAGGCATGGATCTATTTTGTGAGGAGAGGAAAAAAAGTTCTGTTTTACTGCCATTTCTGCCCTTCCAGTGTTTTGGACTACAATTCATGACCATACTTTACACTAGCTAGGGCTTATGGGAGTTGAAGCCCAAAATGGAGGGCCCAAGGCTGGGGAAGGGTGTTCTTCACATTGGTGTGCGCAGCTCATTTCATTAGGGTGTGCACCTTAAAGGCCCCAATTGGAGCAGTGGGAGGTGAGAAAGGGTGCTTTCCAGAAAGTGCATAATTGCCCCAGGGATACTAATGGTGGCTTACCAGAGGCTTTCCCATCCCCTTTAAAAGCCCCGATTCCAGCAGACAGAGGTGGCCCTGGGAAATTAGGGTGTGCCTGGGCACAACCAACACACCCCGTGTGCACGCCTATGGTTCTTCATATACTATATGAGTGATGCCTTTAAATAGCCTCAGGGTTGTGCATTAAAAAAAGACTTCCTTTCCCAATCCCAGCTGCTTGTGTGTGCCACCTATGATTGCTTAATGAGGGGCAAAAAGCACTTTCCCCATGTTCAGAGGTACTATTGCCTCCAATGAACCTGGATGTAGAGAGAGAGAAAACTGCCTCAGATACTACATAATGTAGAACAAGGTTTAGCAACCAGTGATGTTTCTAGATGTTTTTGACTACAACTCCCATAATCCCTGACTATTGCCAATGTTGGCTGGGACTTGTGGAGTCCTAGTCCAAAACATCTAGAGGGTACCCACCCTGACATAGAAGATCCAGAGTTCAGCAGCTAACATGAACTTCAGAACAGGTGATATCAGCCTTCCAAACCTGGTGCTTTCCGGATGTGAACTACAACTCCTATCATTCCAAAATGAGAATGATGGTACCTGCCATCTAAGACGTCTGGAGGATATCAGCTTGGGAAAGGCTTGGTGAAATACAGTGGTGGCTGGTGGCTCCGATGCCCATGTGGTGGTAAATTTCCTCCAGGTTTCAGTCAGAACTCGAAAGGAGCTATCCAAAGTGCAGAAGTACCTTGTAGAGCTCCTTTCAAGTACTGACTGAAATCCGGGGAGGATTCACCACCCCACGGACATCGGAGCCACCAGCCTCCCCTGGTTAAATGTTAAGAGAACCTTTCTTGAAACTCCTTTTAGAGTAACACCAGCTGCAAGCTCAGCGGGGTGAGAAAGAATGTGATATAGCTCCTAAGCACAATCCAACCTCTTTTTTGAATTGTACCAGAAACCCTCAGACTTAATAGGGCAACCAACTGTCAGGATTTTCCCAGATTTGTCCTGATTTTTATTCTATCCTGGGTGTCCAGGGGGGATTTTCTGTAATTTTCTATAATGTCCTGGAATGACACGCTTTCCCCTTTAAAGCCGCCATTAGTGTGGCAAGGCAGGGAATGATGTGCTTTCCAGAGGCCCCTATTGGAGGAGGGGAAAGCACACTTTCTAGGGCCCCTGGTAGAAAGCATGTCATTCACAAGCGCCACGCTAATGGCAGCTGCCAATAGCCTGGCGGGGGGAATGACGCGCTTTCTGGAGGCCCTGGAAAGTGTGCTTTCCCTCTCCCCCCGGGTGTCTTCTTTTTTGGTTTCCCAAATATGGGCACCCTACTCAGGCAGGCATCTAGGAGCTGCACTAAACCTTTGTATCAGTTTTAAACCAGTTTAACTGTCATGGCTTCATCCCAAAGAATCTTGGAAACTCTTGCCATTTTGCGCTGTAGGCAGGCTGTCTCGTAACTGTTCATGCAGGGCAAGCACCGGTCAAGATAATTAAGTGCCGCCGTTCTAAAATGGACACTTTACTTGGCAACAGAAGGTCTAGAAAAGGTTAGCCTTCTTTCGCAAATAGTGCTTCTTTCCTCTGGATTAACTTGGAAAAGTGTGACATGCAGCCGCTGTTTCTGCTACAACACCCCCAGTGCAAACAGTCAGTCTACACTGCAAAGCCACTTTGGTTTTATGCCAGTTTGATTATCCTGGTTCTCCTCCCCCAAAGCATCCTGGGATTTGTAGTTCTGTGAGGATGCTGAGAAATCCCTCTTTCCTTTCCCAGTACTATAGTTCCTAGGGTGCCATGGGGCAAAGTCATGCCTTTTTAGAGCAGTGGGGTTATCTGGTGCAAATGTACCCATGAACTACAGAGACAGACTTTGTACGTGAAATGGACTTTTCTTTTTCTGTTTTGCTTGAACTATAATAACAGCAATCAAATTATATTTTGAGGAGTGGGATGTGTGTGTCCTGCAACCAGTTGTAGTCTATGGTTGTTGTCGTTTTTGTTTGTTTTTATTCTGCTAAGTAAGAATAAAATACGCCGCAATTTTGTGCTTTGTGCTTTTCTGCTTTGGCAGGTGGTGTTTGCTGGAAGGGAGTCAGGGAGGATTCAAACAGGGATGACTCCATTGCTGACCGGTAGAGGCTCGTGGCTCTGATGTCAGAATCCTAAAAGAGTTATTCTAGGTGCAGTGGGGCGGTGAATTGGCTCCGGGTTTCAGTCAGAACTAGTCAGAGTTCTGAGTGCTTCTGACTGAAACCCGGAGCTTATTCACCGCTCCACTGGCATTGGAGCCACCGGCCTGCACTGCTGAAGACCCCCTGCGCTTGAAGCACTCTCTAGGTCAGGGATGGAGAACATCTGGCCTCATCCGGACTGCAGAGCAGCTGTGGAGAATCTCTGTGCGCCCCAGTCCTCTCCCAGGCTCCAACCTCACATCAGGACTTCCTTCACACACTGCTTGCTGTCCCCACCCTCAGCCACCCAAAGTAGGGATGCGCACGGCCCCCCACAACCTGCTTTGGAGGTCAATTCGGAGTTTTTAGATCAACCCACCTTGGCCCAATTCGGATCTGGTCCACCCTGCTTCTGACTCTGGATCTGAAGCAGGATTTGGACATCCAAATCGTGCCCCCTGCCTGCTGAGCCACATCCCCCACCCACTCCCGCCTTGAGCCCCCTCATGCCACTCACCCAGCCGCGCGAGTCCCCTGCTCCTTACCTGGAGTCCTGGACCTGTCTGAGGAGCACCCACGGCCGTCACCAACTTCGAGGGGTTGTCATTTTCTTTTAAAATGGCAAGTCCTCCTCTTCTGGAAATTAAATGTGGTGTATGTAGCGGCTGTAACATTTCAGGCAAAATGTTACAACTCCCATCATCCACAGTCAAGATGGTAATTGGCCATGGTCCTGCTGGCTGGGGATAATGTGTGTTGTAGTCAAATGCATGTGGAGGGTGCCAAGTTAGGGAGGACCGATACGCTCTACTCTCAGATCCAATAAACATCCTGGCAGGCCCATTTTGGACCAACTAAATTTTCTGAGCTGTCTTCAAAGGTGGCCTCATGTCAAGCACGTTACATTCATCTCTGGAAATGAGCAGGGCATGGATGACTGAGGCTGGCGCTGGGCCGCACTAATTGAAACTGGGAAAAGGCATCTCCAGCCACCAGCCTTATATCTTATCACTCAAGAACAAGGCTGGGTTGAGGAACCCCCAAAATGTATTGTTCATTAAAAAAAAAAAAAGGAATGTAACTCCATCCCAAATTGGTTGCACCCCAAGGCTGCTTCCAGACGGAGGGGCCCCCCAACCACCCTAGTGTTACCAATCAGAAGCTGTTGTGAAGCTATCCCATATTTCCTCCTTAACAGATTTTTTGTGGAAAGAAAAACACACACAGCAGAAGTGGCGAGAAAATGCAAGAGGGTCACAAGTTGAAGGCAGTGTTGTTTAGACCCTCCATAAAATTCTGTGTATGAGGCAGGGCGATTGCACATCCACCCACAAAAGCCTCATCTGGAAGCATCCCTAGTCCCAGATGAACAAAACTGCCGACTGACGGTATCTCCCTTTTGTCTGGATTAATTGTTATAGCAGCCCCTAAGCTAGTGAGTGAGCCATTGATGAGAAAACACTCCCTGTTCCTCTTAACAAAAAGACATAACACTGTTTTACGTTAAGTTCACAGTTTGGCTTCATTTCCATACATGCCAATGGGTCTGCAGCAGTCATTAACTGCTTTGGGGAAACTTCCGTGCAGAGCCTGCATAACTGTTACTCGTGTGGGTTCTACAGGGCTTAATTAGAATAAACTTGCAAAAAATATAACTTGAACAAAATATGTCTTTCGTAAACATCAGTTCACAGAAATATGCCACAATTTGTCCATCTATGTCCATCTATATACATACAGGATGGCTCAAAAGTAGGTATACAGTTGTTTAGAATGTTGATGGGAGGGCTGTATACCTACTTTTGGGCCACCCTGTATATATCTATATCTATTTATCTTGCTTGTAGCCCAGTCCCAAGTATTTTGTATCTCCAGATGCTGAGCATTTCGGAAGTCCCTTTTGTAGATTTTCTTAACTTTAATTCACAGGGCAATCCCCAATTTGTAACTCAACATTGTTGTTCAATGTATTAGCCCTGCAATAATAAATAAGTAATAATTCATGACAAATATCAAGGATGCAAAAATGATTCCCCATCCGGCTGAAATTCTGCTGTACACAATATCAGTTCAATTTACCTTATACATGGTGATCAGAGCCCATAATTATACAGCAATTCTTCTAGCATTCAGCTTTCAGCAGAACAAACTGACTCTCTTTTTTAGTTCTTTCTTCTCTTAGCCCTCCCTGTGAGTGAGGACTCCGCCCAAGAGCCTAAACCTTCTACTCCTTAGGGATTATACCTCCACCAGGTTTTGAGCAAGACACCCTCCATTAAGGTGACCATATGAAAAGGAGAACAAGGCTCCTGTATCTTTACGATTTGCATAGAAAAGGGAATTTCAGCAGGTGCCATTTGTAAAATCCACACTTTATCACAACATTTAAAGCTGCAGGAGCCCTGCCCTCTTTTGTATCTGATCAAGAGGGCAGAGCTCCTGCAGCTTTAACTGCTGTGATGAAGAGGGAACTGACCAGGTGCTGCATGCATACAAATGACACCTGCTAAAATTTCCTTATCTATGCAACGCTTAAAGATACAGGAGCCCTGTCCTCCTTTCCATAGGGTCACCCTACACCTCCATGGGCCTCTTCCCTTGGTGAGTCTACCTTCTCACTGCCATGGTCACCAGCTGCTCTTGCTCCTCATGCTCTCCCTCATCCTTGGTCCCACTTGCTTGCTTGGCAGGCAGAGAGACAGGGAGAAAGTAGGCCGTGGCTTCTGCTACTCCTCCGCCTCACCACCACCATTGCCTGGACCAGAGTAAGAGGCAGGTGAACAAGCAGGTTGCCATGGTGAAGAGGAGGAGCGAGGCCAGGTAGTACTTATTAGTAGGCTCCTCCTGGGGCTGGGGATCTTGGCATGTGCCTACCCGTGACGCTGGCATTGCTTCTGTGAGTCCATGTGTTACGTGTTATTACAAGATAACAAAAGTTTTCGCATTTGGCAGGAAACTATCTGCCTGTTGATGCTTGAATTGTTGAACAGGATTGGACAGGATTATTACTTTGGGGTAACATTTCCAAAATATGTTTTCATGGGACACATGAGCAGTGGGGAATACTCTAGCCGCTAGTCTAAAAAACCCACAATCGGTCCAGAATATCCTCAGATTTCACAAGGGGTGGGAAATGGGCTTCCTATTTTAAGGTCAGACAGAGCAATCCTAATTGGGAAATAGGGAGGTCCATGGTGGAAGATCCACCACTCCCAAGCCCTGCTAGTTCACTTCAGCCAGGAGAGCAGGAGGAGTCGCCTTTTGGGGGGAACATAAGAAGAGCTGCGCTGGATCAGATCAGGGGTCCATCTAGTCCAGCATTCTGGACTGGGAGTGGGGAGGGAAAATACCTATGCCATCTCCATTTTGGTGTCAGTTCAGAGTCTGATCTAGGGGCTTGTCAGGGAAACGTAGGAGCTTTAGATCCATCATCCACAAAGGCGTGTGCAGCTCATGCCATTAGGGTGTGCACCTTAAAGGCCCTGATTGGAGTGGAGGGGAAAGCGTACTTTCCAGGGCCTCCGGAAAGTGCGTAATTCCCCCAGGGATGCTAATGGCGGCTTTCCCATCCTTTTAAAAGCCCCGATTCAAGTGGGGGGGGGCAGGAAAGCAGAGGTGCCCTGGGAAATTAGGGTGTGCCTGGGCACACCCGGCACACCCTGTGCGCACGCCTATGTTCATCCAGCTACCCTGCCTTGGGAACAAGTCATTCATGGAGCTTCTGTGGGCATACCTGGGGGCTCTGTGGTGGATGCACTACCTACCGGCAGAATTCCTCTCTTTCAACAGTGCGGTACAGTTCTCCTAACTTGGCTGCCCTGTTCACCTGAGCCAGCCTTGGCAGGGATTAGGAGTGCATTCTAAATAAGAAGCCAAAATGTAAGCCCCAAATATTGTGCAGAGCTGAAATTTAGGAGCACAGTGTTGCTTCCAAGCTGGAATCCATTCAGAACCAAGTACTGAACATTATTTTGGGTACTCCAAAGGGAACACCATCTGTCTTTCTCCATGCTGAAATTAGAGGACCACCAGTAACTATGAAAGGATATTCAACATACAATTTCAAATCTGACACTATGTATAGAAAAGGAGAGATTACCCACATTTTCTGTTGTAAACAAACTTCAAATAGGGTTACTTTTCTTGCAACCTCCTCCTCCCCCAATATTTGGGTGTTTTATTTATTAAGGATGCAATCCTATGCAAGTGTAGACAGAAAAAAGTCCTAAAACTCCCAGTATGCCCCAGCTAGTTATGCTGGGAGTTGTACTGCTTTTTCTGTCTAAATATGCATAGGATTGCACCTTAAGAGTATTTTTAATTTTAAAAAACCCTCCTGGGATGTCAGGGTGGTGGAAAGCAGGCATAAACCTAAAATATATCACAATATAATACAATAAACCAACTTGTAGTTAGGAACGTATCTAAAAAAGGTACATGAACCACAACCTGTTCTCTTAAACCTCTCTCTTTTCCAAAGTACAATGACTTTACTATTCCATATAAATACTTCCCAAAACTTTTCTCTGGCACAAGATAGGACTAGTAAGCTTTGGTTCTCTTAGTTATCCCAGCCTATACCCATATTATCTATGCTGCTCTTATATATAAGCAGAAAAATCTTACAGCAGGTCCGTATTGCCCTTTGCCTTAAAACAAGCCCAGTTTCAATGCCTTAGAAGTTCCCAAAATCTTTAAAAGGCATTTACATGGGTTAGGATTCCAATGAACATCTGCTGCTTTGGATAGATGCTGTTCCAGGAGCATTCCATACAATCGAAGACACTGCACTCGGGGATCCTTCTCCATGAGCCCCTGCCAAAGGAAGTGATACAGGTGGCTACCAAGAGGAGGGCCTTCTCCGCTGTGACACCCCGGCTGTGGAATGAGCTCCCTAGAGAGGTCCGCATGGCATCTGCATTATATTCCTTTAGACCCAGGTGAAGACCTTTTTAGGTTCACAGTATTTTAACAATTCATCAGTTTAATTTTTAACTTGTTTTAAATTTGTATTTAAATTTGTATTAACTTCTGCATTGCTGCTCATTTTTATTTTGATTGTGCTCTTATATTGTATGTTATACTATGTTTTTATACTGTTGTTTTTTTAATATATTTTGAATGGTTTTAACCTTGCTGTTTAAATTTGTATTTTAAATCCATTTCTGCATGGCTGCTTGGTTTTTATCCTGGTTGTGCTTTTTATATCGTATTTAAAATTATGTTTTTATACTGTCATTGTTTATATTTTGAATGGTTTTTATAGTTTTAATTTTTGTAAACTGTCCAGAGAGATTCGGCTATTGGGCGGTACAGATATTCAGTAAATAAATAAATAAAATAGTGTGGAAATCTTGATGATATCTCCTGTGATTTCATTTAGGGTGCAATCCTATGCATGTTTAGACAGAAGAAAAGTCCTACCACTCCCAGCATGCCCCAGTCATGTCTAAACACACATAGGATTGCACCCTTAATGTCTGGTTTGCAAGAAGGACAGAGATAAAATCGCTCCCCAAAGCTCCTTCTCATTTTCATATCGTAGAAAGCTAATTTTCTTTCACTAAAAGAGGGGATGGTTACTGAAAGAAGAAACTTCATTTGCATTGCTTCAGAAAGGCTGAGGGGTGTCTCCAGACAGAGAGCTCCTAGTTTTAGTAGCCATCTTTTTCTCCTTGATGAATTTTTAAGGAAAAGCATGGAAGATTATAAAAAAGCACGGGAGGGTCACAGGTAGAAGATGAAGATGTTTAGATGTGCACACACACACACAATGACATTCCATGAATAAGGCAGGACAATGGTAATAAAAACCTCGTCTGGAAGCCCACTCCCAAACCCTAAGACCTTCAGTGTCTTTCTTCGTGAGCCCCTCCCAAAGAAAATGAGGCAGCTGGCTACCAGGACGAGGGCCTTCTCAGCTATGGCACCCCAGCTGTGGAACGAGCTCCCCAGAAAAGTTTGCCTGGCGCCTACGTTATACTCTTTTCGACACCATATGAAGACCTTTTTATTCTCCCAGTATTTCAACCCTTTACCATCTTAAGTCTTTCAACTTTGCTGTTTTAAATCTGCATTTCAAATCTCTGCATTGCTGCTCGGTTTTATTCTGGTTGTGCTTTCATATTGCGTTTTTATATTGCGGTTTAAATTCTATACTTTAAATTGTACTTTGTGGTTTTAATTTTTGTGAACTGCCCAGAGAGCTTCGGCTATTGGGCGGTATAAAAATGCAATAAATAAATAAATAGCACCCTGAGACAGGTTCACATGGAAAAGCATGAGTAGCAGGTTGTCTTGATATCTGTTGATTTTAATTCTCTGTGTTTGTTACAACATTACTTACAGCATTGTGGCCTAAGTATTTGCATAGTGTTTGACTTGCCCACAGCGGAGGCTGGTAGCTCCGGAAGTCAGTGGGGCTGTGAATCTTCTTTGAGTTTCAATCAGATCCAGTCTAGAGGGGCTATCCAAGGAGCTGAACCCTATCCCCAAATTGGGGATCCAAAGTTGTATGCATTGCATACAAGTCCATGCATATAGTTTTTTAAAAAAATTATATATATATATATATATATATATATATATATATGGGTGCACACGGGTGCTGCATTAGTGACCTTCTGCTCTATTTGAAGACCCTCTATTTGAAGGGTTGTGCAGCTCAAGTTCAGTTTTAAGATAAAGAGCCCTAAGTAGGGAGAGCAGCAGGTGGTCCTTGAAGTTGCCCATCAATATTTAGCACCTGGACAGCAGACCAAGTAGCAGGTACACACAGCTCACCTGGTCACTGTCTTCCCAGCTATGGTAACATGGATTGTATTTCTCTTTAAATGATAGCAATGGTTTTTAAATTTGCATCCCTCTGTATAAATAAGCACATGCAGATCAGTGTCCTCGTTTCTGGCAATGTGTAAGTGCACTCCTAGAAAGGAGAGCCCCCCCCCCCCCCGATTTGGTCTCCACTTCAAGCAGCAACATTTCACATTCCTCAAACCTTGAAGGGGAAAGGAACAGTTTGAGAATCATGGCCACAACACTTCTTTGCCTTTGCACGCAAAGGCAGCAGATATCAGTGGGGTGGTGAAGCTGCTCCAGGTTTCAGTCCGAACTCTAAAAGAGCTAGCCAAGGTCTGGCAGCTCCAATGTCAGTCAGGCAGCAAATCCGCTCGGGATTTCTGTCAGAACTCCAAAGAAGCTATTCAAGGTGCTTCCACACCTTGGACAGCTCCTTTAGAGTTCTGACTGGTTCTGACAAAAACCCAGAGCAGCTTCACCACCCCACTGACATTGTAGTCACCAGCCTCCACTGAGAGGCAGCTGATACCTTAGCAAGCGCAATGTCCAATTCAATGCGAGGGTCAGTGAGTCACATCCTTGTTCCTTTTCTCCACCTCCAACCCCATGGTTCAATCCATGACTTTGGACTACGAAGGGCTTCTTCCGCCCAGCCAAGCTGCTCCGGTCTTGAAGTACACAGGATGTGGGGCACAGGTGCCTAAGGAGGAGGAGGAGGCAGCGGTAGACCTTTGTTTTTGCTGGCACTGCCACGGTTCCCGGACCTGATGAGGTGAAAGAGCCTGCTGTTGACGTTAGAGGCTTCCTCAGCTGTTTCACCTCAACATGCCTTCCCTCACAAGAACCACGTTCCTCAAGGCAACAGCTGACTGAAAAAGGAAGAAAACAAGGAAGGAAGGGCATCAAACAGGCAGCAGAGGTAGCTGGCTTTCTCAAGGGCCAGCCAGCGAGGCCTGTCGAAATAAATATCCAGGGCCAAACTTTGGAACAAAGTTGATCCTGCAAAGGCCCACAGCTTTCAGAGGCTGTCCAAAGCTCGGAAGACACATTCAAATCTCTCTCTTCCCCATTAATAACCACGCTTAGCATTTCTGTAGCACAGCCTCCACCCACCTGGTACCCTCCAGATGTGTTTGGACTACAACTCCCAGCATGGCGGGATGGTGGGAGCTGTAGTCCAGCGCATGTGGAGGGTGTCAGATTGGAGAAGGCTGCTGTAGTATAGAAAAATAAGAAAGGGTTTCACATACATTGTCGCAGGAATCGTGACAACAGCCCTATAAGGTAGGCCAGTATTATGGCAGGTAGTGTAGCGCATTTGCTAAGATGACACCAGCTCATGAGACAGGGAGTACAAAGTGTGTGTGGAGGAAGAAGAGGGAACGGGGTGTCAGAAAGAGAGAGAGAGAGAGAGAGAGAGCGGCTTGGACTTTGCCCAATGCTAGCATATGGACCCCATCAGATTACTCCTGAGGGAATACTATGCTGAACAGAAAAGGGAGTTCCCATAGAGTGACGATATGGAAGGGACAGGGCTCCTGTGTCTTTAACAGTTGGATAGAAAAGGGAATTTCAGAAAGTGCCATTTGTATGCATGCAGCATCTGGTGAAATCCCCGCTTCATCCCTACAGTTAAAGCTGCAGGAGCCCTGCCCTCTTTTGTATCTGGACAAGAGGGCAGGGCTCCCGCAGCTTTAACTGTTGTGATGAGGAGGGAATTTCACCAGGTGCTGCATGCATACAAAGGACACCTGCTGAGATTCTCTTTTCTACACAACTGTTAAAGATACAGGAGCCTTGTCCTCCTTTCCATATGGTCACCCGACACCACAAAATGGCTGCCATGGTAGGCGTGGCAAACCACAAGCCACCTCTTCGAATGACCGAGTATAAGGCAGAGGTGGGGTCTGGGCCCCAACACACTAAATAATTCCTTGGAAATCCCAGTTTTCAAACCAACATATATTTTTATTTCCACAGCAATCCCAGCTGCTAGTAAGAAAAATGTGTTAATTTAAAAAGGGGGGGGGGAGGAATAGGGCACTGCCTTTGGCAGGCACCAAGAAAGTTGTCCAGGGCATATTTGTACCCATGGGCATCACTATGCCTACCCCTACTTTAGGTGATGGCCCTTCAAAGTGATATCCACCCAGCTGTAGTCAAGAGGGACGAACTGGTGGCACCTGCTGATGGACTTTGTATTTTGGAAGAGTTCACTGCCTGGCCCTTTGCTTCTCCCTGGGCCAGGTTAAATAAATGGGGTTTGCTTGGAATCTGGGCTGCCTCTCCAGATAAGCCTCAGATGTTGAGAGCTCTGCGTCAAAAGAGTCTGTGCCAAGTTTATTATAGACCAGTAAGTTCCTATGTTATTTCCTTTTAGTTCTGCCTTTGTATTCCCTCTTCCCTCAATTTGTTTGTAATAAATGTTCGGTAGTTCTGAAGTTGATTCCTGGCTAAACTGCAAAGGGGGGGGAGATTGCCCCTTGCTCCCATGTGGCCTTGTTTATCCAGGTGGTGGGGGGACCAGTGGAAGTAAGGAGGAGACTGTCTAGTTGTCGGTTTCCTTTTCTATGGGAAGGACTTGATACCTCAATAGGGTGACCATATGAAAAGGAGGGCAGGGCTCCTGTATCTTTAACAGTTGCATAAAAAAAGGGAATTCCAGCAGGTGTCATTTGTATGCATGCAGCACCTGGTGAAATTCCCTCTTCATCACAAGAGGTAAAGCTGCAGGAGCCCATCCCTCTTTTGTATCTGGTCATGCTAGGCAGGGCTCCTGCAGCTTTAACTGTTGTGCTGAAGATGGTATTTCACCAGGTGCTGCATGCATACAAACGACACCTGCTGAAATTCCTTTTCCTATACTACTCTTAAAGATACAGGAGCCCTGTCCTCCTTTCCATATGGTCACCCTATTCACACAGCAGCCAACCGGCTGCCCACAGGAAACCCATGATTGCAACATCACCTCCCACCCATATCCCCAACAAATGGTGTACATAGGCATACTGTCTCTGACACTGGAGGTAGCACATAGCCATCAGGACTAATAACCATTGATAGCCTTCTCCAGGAATTTGTCTAACCCCCTTTTAAATGTATCCAAATTGGTGGCCATCACTACATCTTGTGGTAGTGAGTTCCATAGTTTACCTATGCACTGTGTGAAGAAGCCTTTCCTTTTATCTGTCCTGAATCTCCCACCAATCAGCTTCATGGGATTATCTCATTGGGTTCTAGTATTTTGAGAGAGGGAGAAAAATGTCTCCCTATCCACATTCATTTTCAAAACTGACACTATGTATAGAAATTATCCACATTTTCTATTTAAAAGAAACTCCAAATAGGGTTACAAAGGAGCAACCTTTCTTGCACCCCACCACCATTTATGTTTTATTTATTGATAAGGTGACCATATGGAAAGGAGGACAGGGCTCCTGTATCTTTAACAGCTGCATAGAAAAGGGAATTTCAGCAGGTATCATTTATATGCATGCATCACCTGGTGAAATTCCCTCTTCATCACAACATTTAAAGCTGCAGGAGCCCTGCCCTCTTTTGTATCTGGTATTTTTTGTATAGCTCCTGGAACTTTAACTGTTGTGACAAAGAGGGAATTTCACCAGGTGCTGCATGCATACAAGTGACACCTGCTGAAATTCCCTTTTCAATGCAACTGTTAAAGACATAGGAGCCCTGTCCTCCTTTCCATATGGTCACACTGATGAAGGATGCAATTCTATGCACATTTAAATGAGGAAAAAAATCCTACAACTCTCAGGATTCCCCCACCAGCTCTGCTGGGAGTTTGAGGGGATTTTCTGTCTAAACATGCACAGGTTTGTATCATTATGATATTTATTTATTTATTTGTTTGTTTATTTATTTAAAAATTCTTCATAGGATATGAGGGCGGTATAAAAGAGGCATAAACCCAAAATATGTCACAATATAATGCAACAAACCAACGTTTTCGTTATCACAATCTTTGGACTTCTTGACAGCCAGCTTTTCCAGTATTAAATCTGCACCTGTTAAAGGTGAACTAAAAATTAGACTTCCTTGCTGTTTACTTTCCCCCAAATACCCCTGGGATGCCTCTGACCTCCATCCTCCAAGGCGTTGGGATGCAGCTGGCTCCTAAGTCAATGGAAGGTGTCCAAGCTGAAGGAAGCCGGGAATCCCAACATTCCTTAGCACAGCTGCCCGGTGAAAGGCAACGAAAACACCAACATCCCAACGTATCCTTAGCTGAATTGGGGTCAGGGGGGAAGGATTTTCATGAACCAAATTCCAAGGGAAAGGATGCCATAAAATGGACCCCCTTGGATCTTTCCCTAGGTACCTCTGAAGGCAGGCTCCAAACCCATTGCTCGGCCCCCATCCTATGGTAATATTTTCCTGTAGTGCTGGGCTGTGTGGTGCATTAGCTAGGGCACGATTATTGCACTTCTTTCAGCCCGAAGGTGAAGCTCAGTTTTGAAGAAACCTTTGGGGGCTGCGTTCCATAGTGGGTAGGGGCAGAGCCAAAAAGGCAGAGTCAAAACACACGCTCATTTTAGCTTAAAGCTCTTACTGCTGACATTGGGAGAGGCATTTCAAGCTTTTAGAATTGGGGAAAAACTGGGCAAAAGCCAGGAAGGTACCAAATAATCGGCAGTCAGGGGGAAGTGGGTGGGGCCTGGGGATGGGGGCGTGGCTCTCTGGGAAATCCAGAGGGGCAGATGTGCCCCACAGGTTTGTGGTTCAACACCCCTGGGCTACAGCATTGAATCTGAACGTGGGAGAATGTGAGAGAACAACAATACCGACAGGGATCAGAAAACAGCTGTCAGGCTAGAAGCCGAAATCAAAAAAGAGGCAGCTGCGTTGGTTGTGTTCCCAATGCGTTTCGACGTGGGTCTTCTTTTTATCAAAGGAAAAACTCTTAAAGTCTTTTCAGGAGGATTCCCTCTCCCTTTCTTCATCAAAAGACTTCGCAGCTACACAGTTGCGCCCCGTTGATTGTATGACAGAGCTGCCAACGCTCAGCCGCATCGTGCGATTTCCCCACAAAACTCTGCTTGTTCGACATGCCGTTTTACTATGACTTTTTCCATTGCTCCAACGTCGCCGTGGTTTTGGTTGTTGTTTATCAGCGGTGGCTTCAGTTCAGATTAAGAGAATGGTGGCAGTTAGTAGCCGAGCCCAGTGCAGCGTAGGCGCGGGGATGCAGGGGGTGGGATGGGCAAGCCTAGGAATGGCCTCCATGGCGATATTAAAATCTGGGGAACAAAAGTAAAGGCAGTTATGATGAATATAACGCATGAATTGAATTAAATGTACAGGCTTCCAAAGTTGCAGAGAGTTGCCAGAAAACAAACAAACAAACAGGGTTTCCGGTCCCTCCATATTTGCTGCTCATTACCACTGTCTAACAATGGCACTGCAGTTTTCCTGCAGTGCCATTGTTTCCACTCACTCCTGCCATATAACCCTATCAATGCAGCACCAATATTTTTTTTAATAATTTTTATTAATTTCAACACAATAAACATACACATTATAAAGCATACAAATATAAAACAAACTACAACCCTCAACAATCCCCCCGTGCACCCCCCCCGAGACCTTCTCATGATCATTCTTCCTCCTTCCAGAATTTTAACGATTCTTCCGAAGGCGTTTGTCCCTTTCCCGATCTTAAAACATATTCCAAAAAGGGACTCCATATTTCTTCAAAATCATCCTTACTGGACATTCCCCTTTTTATTTTCATTTTACATGTCAACTTATCATTCAAGGCCATATCCCAAATTTCTTTATACCAAGCTTCTATTGTGTAGCTTCCTTGCCCTTTCCAATTTTTAGCAATGATTATTCTAACCGGTGCCAGGAGGTTGTTTACCAATTCTCTGTTAGTTATATGCTCATTCTCCCTATCCCATATTGCTAGTAGAGCTAACTTTGGGTTTAGTTCCAATTTACTTCCAATTATGTCGCTTATTTCTTTAAAAACCCTTTCCCAAAATTTTTGTACATGTTCACAGCTCCACCACATATGAAAATAGGTCCCAACCTCCTGACATCCCCTCCAACAATTCTTAGACACTTTTTTATCAATCTGGTGAAATCTTACAGGTGTTAGATACCATCTCCAAACTGTCTTATAGTAATTCTCCTTGATTCTAATCGACAGTAACTTTAACATTCTTACATTCCATATCCTCCCCCAGTTATCATCATTAATTTTTCCCTTTACATCTTCTTCCCAAACCTCTTTTATAACATTAAGTGAGTCCTGAAATTCCTCCTCTATCAATATTTTATATATCTCGCTAGTCAGTCCTTTCTTAACTCCGACTTCTTCTTTTTTCCCTATTAGTTCAATTAAATCTTCAAATCTAGTATTATTTCTACATTTCTTATTTTTCAACCTCCATTCCTGTGTCCATTTTCCCAATTGTAAACGTTTGAACCATGCTATCTTTTGTCCTTTAAACAATTCTTTAATATGCTCACTATCCTTCATCTTTTCCATCCAATTCCTTAGCTTAATTATATCTTGATCTTTCAGTCTCGCTTCTATCTCTGGTTTTAATACTCTTGGGAAGTTTCCCACTACTACAACTGGGGCGAGTGGAGAGTCCCCTGGTATCAACTTCCCTCTATATTTCTCCCATATCACTAATATATTTTCCAACAATGGGTTGTCCAGTACCTTCAATTCTTTCTTTTGCATTTTAGTAAAGAATATATTTCCCAACTTACAATCTATCTCTGCTGTTTGCGGTTCCAACCAATCCAAATCTTCCTCCCCTAAAATACCATTAATAATATATCTTAACTGATTAGCAATATAATAATTCTTAATATTCGGAAGTCCTAAACCTCCTTTCTTTTGAGCCTTATACCATAACCCTTTATTTATCCTAGCTCTTTTATCCCCATTACAATAAGCATTAATCATATTTTGCCAACTTTTAATCTCCGCTACTGAAATTCTAATCGGTAACATTCTAAACAAAAAATTAACCTTAGGTAAAATCTTCATTTTAATAACCGCTATTCTACTAAACCAAGAATGTTTTAATTTTCTATATATCTGTAATTTCTCCCCTACCTCTTTTCTTAAGCTTACTAAATTAAGTTCCTCTATTCTTTCTAATTCTTTATCTATATTAACTCCTAAATATCGTATTATATTTTTATGCCTTAATCCTAACTTATCTTTACATTTTTCCATCTCTTCCTTATTATAATTATACAACATCATTTCTGACTTCCCCCAGTTAACTTGTAATCCCGTAATTTCCCCAAATTCTCTCAAATGCTTCTGAATCATCTCCCCACTTTCTAGGGGATCTTCTAGTGTCAATAATGTATCATCCGCAAACATATTCACTTTAATCTTGTGATTTCTTCCTATCCCCTTTAATCTATCATCTTCCCTTATTACGTTTGCTAAAATTTCTATAACTGTTGCAAATAAGATCGGTGAAAGTGGACATCCTTGCCTAGTTCCTCGAGCTAGTGTAATTTGTTGCGTTAACCCATCATTAACCATTATTTCCGCTTTATTATTTTTGTACAGCTGGTTAATCACCCCCATAAATTTATGTCCAAACCCAAATGTTTTTAAGATAATTTTTAACGCTGGCCACTCCACGCAATCAAAGGCTTTGAATATATCCAATGCTAATAATCCTGCTTTTAAATTCCTTTTTTTAATAATATTTATTATATTTATAACTCTCCCAATTAAATTCGGCATTTTCCTACCAAAAATAAATCCGCATTGATCTTTTTTGATATATTTAAAAATAAATGTACCCGGGCTACAAATAAATATTATTATTATTATTATTATTATTAAATATTTTTGCATCCTGATTTATTAAAGATATTGGTCTATATGATGCTGGATCCGTCAAATCCTTACCTGGCTTCTGTATTAAAATAACCAAGGACTGATCCCACGATGGCGGAGTCATTCCTCCTTCTATTATATTATTATATAATTTTTTTAATCTTGGTATTAAAATATCCTTAAATATTTTATAAAATTCCGGCCCCAAACCATCAATCCCCGGAGATTTACCTCCTTTTAGTTTATTGACAATTCCCTCAATTTCTTTCTCAGTGACCAAGCCTTCCATACAATCTCTATCTTGCTCATCCAGTCTTATTTTCCAATTTCTTTCTACATATTCCTGAATCTTATCTTGTGAAACCGCGTCTGATGTATATAATTCTTTATAAAATTCCTGAAAAGTAATTAATTTATCTTTCATTAAATTACATCTATTCCCTAACTTATCTCTTATTGTCCCTATCGTATTCTTAGCCTTCTCTGACTGCGTGGATCTGGCTAGCATCTTTGAATTTCTATTATTATATTCAAAAAAACTCTCTTTAAATATAACAAATTCTTTTGAACTTGTTCTATATCTTCTTTCTCCAATTCCTTTTTTTTTGCTTGTATTTGGGCATATAACCGCTTATCTTTTGTCTCTCTTAATCTCTCCTCTAAACTCTTTATCTCTTCTTCAGCCTTTTTATAAAGTACTTCCTGTTGCTTTTTAAGTGTGGACTTTTCCCTAATACAAATCCCTCTTATTACCGCTTTCATAGTATCCCATAATAACCCCTGCGATTTAACTTCTTTTTCATTTATCTGCCATATTTCCTGCACTTCCTTTTTTAATTTATCCACTATTTTTTTATTTTTAAAAATTCTTCCGTCCAGTCTCCATCTCTTTGCTTGTTTATAATCCTTCTTCATTTTAATATCCATCATCATTAATGCATGGTCAGTGACCTTAATTACTCCAATATCACAATCTATTAGTTTAGGTACCATATTCTTTGATATAAAAATATAATCAATCCTTGAATAACTCTTAAATCTAGGTGAGTAGAAAGTATATTTTCTTTCTTCCCCTTTTAAAGCTCTCCATACATCCATTAATTCTTTCCGCTCCATAAATTTAGCTAACTCCGTCTTCCCCTCGCCTCTAGCATCTCTTACAATGTTATCCCTATCTTTCCCTTTATCGAGTACCATATTAAAATCTCCTGCCATCACAATATTCTTTTTCCCTACATCTCCCACCATATCAAATACTTCTTTGAAGAATTCAATTTGTTTCCCATTTGGAGCATAAACATTGATCAACACAAATTCCTCCTTTTCCATCGTACAATAAATTATAAGGATCCTTCCATTCTTATCTTTCCTTACACTTTGAATATTAATACCACATTTCTTTGATATTATTATTGCCACACCTCTCGCTTTAGAAGTACCAAATGACTTTTCATACACTCCTACATCCCTCATTTGTAACTCATTAACCCCCTCCTTTATTTGATGAGTTTCCTGCAAAAAAATTATATCTATTTTTTTTCTTTTTAACAACGTTTCAATTCTTCGCCTTTTTATAATTGTTCCTAGCCCCTTAACATTTAGAGTTGCCATTCTCAATTTATTTTCCATTTCTTACTTTCACACATATCTTTAAATTGGTCTCGGTCAGTGAAACACATACCCCCTCTCCCTACCCTCCCCCCACATACACCCCCATTTTTACCCCCCCCCCTCACCAGACATCTGGGCACTGGTCCCAATTATTTTAGAACTCTTCGGGGGGGGAACCCGGCCCAACCTTCAGAGTAAAGTCCAATCCTCCCCTCCTTTTATTTTTTTTCCCTTCTAATCCCTTATCCTTTACTGGATCCTCCAACCATGCCTTCTTCTTGCTCTATTTCTCCCCCATCCTTGGCATCAATTATGCCCAGCTTCTCCAACAGCTCCATTCCTTGCTCCCACGATGTTATTCTTTCTTGCTTCCCTTTCCACATAAATCTCAAAAAAACTGGATATCCCCAGCTGTAAGTTATCGATTTCATCCTCAGTGCTGCTGTACACATTTTGACACTCTTCCTCCACTGCACAGTCTGAGGCGACAAATCCTGGTATATTTGGACTGCTGTTGCTTGAATCATTGGTTGACCTCGTCGTCTAATTGCTTGCATAAGTTTTTCTTTTTTATAATAATTAGCAAATTTGACAATTATGTCCCTTGGAAGCATTCCTTTACGCTTAAATCCAACTCTATGAGCCCTCTCCACATCCGAATCCTCCCAAGTCTCGTCTGGAAGCTGAAGTCTTATCCATGTCAAAATTGTATCTCTTAAATCTTTTGGGGTCTCTCCTTCTTGTTCCCCATAATCTCTTATGCGAATGTTTGCACGTCGGTCCCGATCCTCAATGGCTATTAGGCGTAAATCATGTTGAGACAGCTGCTCTTCCTGCTTCTTGCAAACTCCAGTCAAAACTTTAGTCTCTGTCTGCAGCACCTCAACATCTTTCACCACTTGCTTTAAGCCCGCCATTAACTCAGTTTGTGTGTCATTAATGCGTTTTGCTAACCGTTCTTCAAGATCAACCAACTCAAGCTTGAACATTTTTTTAATATCATCCTTTAATTCATCCATTGGGTCTGGCTGACCTCCTCTGGTGATCTTTGGAATTACAGCCGGCTCAGTGAGCTGTGACGCAGTTCCTTTAACAGGGGACGTTTTCTTACTAGGCAGCTTATCTGGCATGTTTTGGGTTTCCGAACGTGTCAATCTCTGCCAAATTCTGTCCGATCCACGCTCTTTTGAGGGTCTAACCCAGGCGGGGGTAGATATAGGGGGCCTCTTCTCCCGTCACCCCTTTTTACTCATAAATTATTACCACACCCCCCCCCCCCCCGTCTGCCTGGTGACTCCCTCTTGCTCTTACCGCAGCCAGCCAGCACTATACTTCGGCTTTTACTGGGGATTAACTTCTTCCTCTTCACATATATTCACATATATTTTATCTCCGTCTCTCTCCCAGTACGCTGTCAGCCAGCCAGCCCGCCTTGTATCTTCAATTATAAGTCCATAAATTACCTCAGTAATGGCCTCTCCTCGTCTTCATCCTCGTCTCCTCCAGTTCTGTTTGACTGCCCAGAAAACTCTGCCGCGATTCCACACTCACTCATATATCCTACAGCTTCCAGTCAATATTTCATGCCTTTCATTAGCTCTCCAAACATTCCAAGATAAGGAATTAGTACTTAATTCAATGCTTTTTTAAGGAGCTTGGGTGATCTACGACTTCACCCCATTCCGATTCGGCCATGCACCCCATGCAGCACCAATATTCATAGGCGTGCACAGTTCGTTTCATTAGGGTGTGCATGTGAAAAGCCCTGATTGGAGGGAGGAGGGGAAAGTGCGTTTTCTCACCCCTCCACTGCTCCAATCAGGGGCTAAGGCCCCAATTGGAGCAGTGGGGAGTGAGAAAGTGCGCTTTCCAGCACCTCCAGAAAGTGCGAAGTTCTCCCAGGGATGCTAATGATGGCTTTCTGGAGGTTTTCCCGTCCTTTTAAAAGCCCCGATTCAAGTGGGTTGGGTGGGAAAGCAGAGGTGGCCCTGGGAAATTAGGGTATGCCTGGGCACACCCATCACACCCGGTGTGCTGCCTATGCTGTGGGGTTTGGGAGGAATGAATCATCAGTGTTGTATAGACGGCCCCTTGGTTATGGAGCTGAAGGGGGAAATCACCACCTCAACTATTATAAGGATAAGTGAGAATATTTGGCATTTAGGATGTACAAATCACTTCACTTATATTTACAGCAGTTGTTTATGGTAGAGTACTATCCCCAGATGTGTGCGTGTGTGTGTGTATGTGTGTGTGCCCGCCGTATGTGTGGAGGAAGGCTCAGGTAAAGAGAACAGCAGTTTTCTTAAGGCAAACTAGAGAAGTTTGTGGCTGAGATGAGATCTGAATTTAGAAATCCCAGTTAACATTCTTAGGGCACAGTCCTATGCAAGTTTAGACAGGGAAAAGAACTACGACTCCCAGCATGCCCCAGCTGGCATGGAGGCAACACTCTCCCCATGCAAACACCCCAATAACTGAATATGATCATTAACAACATAAGAAGAGCCATGCTAGATCGACCAAGGGTCCATCTAGTCCATCATTCTGTTCACACAGTAGCCAACCAGCTGTTGACCAGGAGCCCACAAGCAGGACACGAATGCCACCACACCCTCCCACCCATGTTCCCCATCAAGTGGCGTACGTAGGCTTACTGCCTCTGCTACTGGAGGTAGTATCTAGTTATCAGGACAATTAGCCATTGATAGCCTTCTCCTCCTGGAAAGCAGGAGACCACCAGGAGCTAGTAGCAAATTCGAACTGCAATGAAGCCAGCAAACATTCAAGCCTACAGGTGGTTATCCAATGCGGTTCAGGCTACAACAGGGGTGGTCTAAATCCAGGCAGAAGTCAGAATACAAGCAGGCAGGCAGGCTAAGAGGTTCAGGCAACAGCAGGAGTGGTCAAAATAATGAGCAAGAGGTCAAACAGTACGTCATGCCGTCCAGAAGCAGGGCTGTTAGGTAGTTCAAAAGTTCATCAATCACAGGGTATAGTTCAGGAGGCAATGTGCACAGCTCAGGGGCTGGGTAGATGTTGTTAGGCTGACCATATGAAAAGGAGGACTGGGCTCCTGTATCCTTAACAGTTGTATAGAAAAGGGAATTTCAGCAGGTGTCCTTTGTATGTGTGCAGCACCGGGTGAAATTCCCTCTTCATCACACCAGTTAAAGCTGCAGGAGCCTTGCCTTATTTTGCATCTGGTCACACTTGGCAGGGCTCCTGCAGCTTTAACTGCTGTGATGAAGAGGGAATTTCACCAGGTGCTGCAGGCATACAAAGACACCTGCCAAAATTCCCTTTTCTATACAACCGTTAAAGACACAGGAGCCTGGTCCTCCTTTCCATAGGGTCACACTAGATGTTGTTTCAACACCGTCTGGGTTTCCAGGGAAGGCTTTTAAGCCCAAAGCCTGCTGGACCTCACCCAGAGCTCAGCTGCAATAATCAAGCCTCCCTTTCCAGCGCCTTCCTAGCCTGTAGCTTGAGGCAATGGCATTCCCAGGGGGTCAGGGGGAGGGCCTTGCAGCCATCTCCCCTCGCCCCCAGGACTCAGACTCCTGTTGGTCTGGTGAGAGTCCGTGGTCTGGAGCCTCTCTCTCTTCTCTGAGGAGGATTCCTCCAGTGGGGCAGAGGAGTGAAAACCTGGCAGGGCAGAAAGGAAGGGGTGCTGCTTCTGCAATCCCTAAAGCATTCTGAAGGAAGATACGGCTAGCTTCAGTACTCCTACTTGAAATATATTTAACATGAGGCCTGGGCTTGTCAGTTCAAAAGCCTGTTTATTAATTCTGATTACCATACCAGATGATGATTATTGCTATTCTTATTACCTCTAAAATGTTAGCAATCGTCCTTTAGACTGTCATTTTTAAATGCATTATTAAACATCTGTGGATTGCGCTCCTTTTCTTATTGCAGAAATGCTAGGTTAGGGTGACCATATGGAAAGGAGGACAGGGCTCCTGGATCTTTAACAGTTGCATAGAAAAGGAATTTCATTTGTGTGCATGCATTACCTGGTGAAATTCCCTCTTCATCGCAACAGTTAAAGCTGCAGGAGCCCGTCCCCTTTTGTAGAGTGACCCGATACAAAAGAGGACAGGGCTCCTGCAGCTTTAACTGCTGTGATGAAGTGGAAATTTCACCAGGTGCTGAATGCATACAAATGACACCTGCTGAAATTTCCTTTTCTATACAACTGTTAAAAGATACAGGAGCCCTGTCCTCCTTTCCATATGGTCACCCTATAGGTGGAAGGGACTCTTGTTTGTTCCTCTTCCTTACAAGTCCAGGGTAACAAACAGAAACCTTTGACGTGTAAATGAGTTACCTAAAGAGGAGTCATTATAGCTGCCTGTACCCCTGCAGTCCACTGTAATGGGCCCATCACATGGCCTATTTTGAACTTCTTGTCAATTAAGGAGCCATTTACCTTCCAGTTTAATAACCATCCAGAAGCAAAACCAAGAGTACTATCAACTAATGTTTGCAGTAATGAGGCCACTGCTTCACAGTCACAGATCCTTTGTCTCCGTGCCACTAAATAGCTCTGAGCTCATAAACTGGTTGTTCAAAGGCATGGTTATTGCAACTCTTCCTTGACGGTGCCCTTGGGTTTGGGTAAAATTCATAGCGTGCAGCCCAGAGGAAGAAAGCAGAGATTGCACTGCACACCACAGCCAAATCGCAGACTTACACATTGTCCTAATATCGATTCCCCAGGTCACAGTAGCTTAGCACATCCTTCTATTATTGCATCATGGAAGAAGTACAGGCAATTAGCCACACAATATAGTCTTCAGTCCCCTCTACAAGAATTTGGTTTGACGCCTGGTTGTCCGATTATGTGCATCTTCTCGCAAGCGCTTTTACGGTAAATCACTATACGTGGGAGGCAGTTAAGCGCATAACTGGTTGCCTTACCGGTAGTATGAAACGTGCTTTAAAGGTGTTTAATGCGGAGAATCACTTGTTCACATGGTCAGAAGGCGCTTTAACTGCCGTGGTAAATTAAAACTCGCTATTTAACGTGCATTCGATAATGTGCATAATCGGATAGAAAAGGCGCCTCAACTCCCGATTTGCACTCCGCTCTTGTAGAGGTAAATTTTTTAATGCACCTTGAAAGAGCTTTAAATCGCTCTTGTAGAGGCACCCGAAGGGGTTCTATTAAAGGATGCTTATTTACCTCCTGATCCGAAAAAGGGTTGCATTGAAGAAAATTCCTTTAAAATTAATGGAACTTCTCAGAACTCTCTGCCTCTCTCAAATTGCAGTTTCCTGTTGTTCTCTTCCACACACGTCTCTCTCATACACACTTTCTGTCAGCCCCCTTCCCTTGGCTTGTGGGGGGAGGTGTGCTACGTTTCGAAAACAAACCCTGCAAAAAGCACTAGGAACCCTAAAAGGTGTTATTGAAGAATTGCACAACTGTTGTGCGTCAGCTAAGGGACCAGCCAGAGATAAGGAACAGCTGAGCCTGGAAGTGCTGGGGGAGTGGCGCTTCACGAAAGCAGGCAGGGACCAGCTGAATCCAATGCAGCTGACGGCAATTGCTAATTAGACCACTCCCCATAAAAGTCTGGCCAGCGCTCAGTCAGATTGCTGGAAGCAACTCTCATATCTGGTGCCTTGCGTTTCCCAGCTTCATGTTTCATGCCTGGATTTGTTCTGACCTTTGGACCATATCCTGACCATTCTTCAGTGGTTCCCTATAACCTTTTTATTGTCTGGATGTATCCTGAACCTTTGGACCAGACTTTTGACGACTCTTCAGCGTTTTGTGATTTCAGTATTGTTACAACTCGGCTTGGACGGAATCTTCAGGTTTTCACCACGGACTGATTTATGGATGCTTATCTCTGTTTCTTGAATTACACTGCTTAATTTATGACAACAACAATATTTGCAAAGTGAATATATTTGAGTCCAATGCACCTCAAAAGTATTAGAAATATGTCAATGGAATTTATTGCATTTATCTCCCACCTTTTTTTCCTTCAAAGAACCCATGGTGGCATGTATAATCCTTCTCTCTCCATTTTTATCCTCACAATAATAGAGGATATGGTCAAAGCAGAGGACTGCCATCTGCAAAGTAGATCACACGACCACCTTAGTAGCTTCCTAGGCGACTAGAGCAGGATCTACACTACTGCTTTATAACAGTATTGAAGTGCACTCATAGGCATGTGCAAGGGTTGTGCCGGTATGCCCAGGCACACCCTAAAGTCTCCAGCTCCGAATTGGGAGGACGATCCAGATGCAGCAGGAATGGTCCACCATCTGCCCTCTGGGTGCTCTGCTGTCGCTGTCTCCAACGACGCACCGTTGCTCCCAGCAGCAGGAGTGAAAAGGAATCACTCTGCCGGGAGCCACCCTGCCCGGAGCCATGCTTCAAAAAGGCCAGGAGGAGGGACTCTAAAGGCTAATATCGCCTCTGAAGCCCTTCCTCTCAGGCCAGTGTCACCATAAAGCTCCAACAATGCAGGGGCTTGAGGAGCATCTCTTCATTTCCCCCCACAAACCCCTGCATCGGCCCTCCCGTGGTCAGGCAAGCCAAACACGGAATGTGGCATCAGTGTCTCCAGTGTTTAATAAATAAATGAGTAAAAATAATGTCCTTTATGATTGAGTATTCAATAAATGTTCATCTTTAAAATAATAATAATTTTAAAAAATTCCCTGGGTGTACGCCCTAATGGACTGTGCTGTACATGCCTATGAGTTCACTGACAACTGTTAGGGCCCAGGACACATCCTATATGCCATTTTCAAACCACTTTCATAGCGTTATATCCTGCTCGGTGTAAATCTGCCCTTAGTCCCTTGTGGCACTTATAAAACTTGGCCAAAATGAAAAGAGGACCTTCCCCAAACCAATATAATGATCGATCATAGTTACCGGGTAGACGAGAAGTTTAATAAGTCAGCCATTGATCACTGTGCAATCAAGCAAAACTTTTACCTCTCCAATGGAAGAAGATGAATCAGGAGCCCAGAGACAGTTGTGTCAGAAGAAAAGAAAAATCACCCCCAGTGCTGTCAGAGCAGAGACGTGGAGGAATTTGCTGATCTCACCAACTTTTCTTAGTCACCATGGCTGGCAGCCAGATTTATTGTCCTACACATGAGTGGCAGTGGAAGTTGCCATGGTTTGCAGCATGGTATCCATGGCAATGCTCCTATCTAGCCCACCAGACGTGGGTGTCACCTGTGCTAAGGATGGCTGTATAAATATCAACTTACCTGAAGGTGGTGACCCAGCATGGTTGCCATGGAACCCACAAGAGCATCTTCTCCAAAGAGGAGGTTGTCATAGAAACGGTGTTATCTCTATGGCAACCATGTGCCATTATTTCCCCTTCCAAATGGACTACAGTGAAAGAACCAGAGGGCAAAGCTTGTGCATAGCTAGGAAGTGAGAGCAGGGTAGCTTCCCTGGCCTACACAAGAGGGCAGGCAGGGAAGGTGAGTGAATGGCAACGGAGGCCATTTTTCTAAGGCTATGCTAGTCTTCTGGTTCTACCCAAGGCACCCTTTAAAATAAATACAAAGGAATAAATATATCTCTTCAGTGCATTTGAGTATCTGCCTCCCACCACCTTTATATGCAGCTTGGTCAATTATAGGGTGGCCATGTGTCCTATTTTACAGAGGACAGTCCTCTAGTTCCAAGGATCATCCTCTGTATTGAACGTTCTCTCTATTTGATGGCTGCTCAGTCTACGTCTACGTCCACTTTGAAGGTAGACAGGGTGGACTGTTAACAATGCAATATGACTTATTTTTCTTGAACAAGCCACCTTGAGAACCCATGGTTTGTTTTGGGGTTGTTCAGGGTGGCTAACAAGCGATACTGCATGGTTAACAAGCCACGTTTATTCTGGCATAATCTTTGGTGGAGAATTCGGGTTTGGTGCAAGGCATTCTGGTGCCTGGAGTGGGAAATTCAAATGACACCACCCTTGCTGCCATGGCATCTTTCCATTGATTAGGCTGTATTAAATTTTTTAGCTTAGACATATAGTGCGATGCAAAAGTAGCCATCCTATAAGGTTGGCCCTACAACAGTGTCCATTTTGCATGTAACTACTAATACAGTGTGGAAAGCAAACATCTGTATGCACAAGCATCCCTGCTTGTCACGGCTTCTTCTGTTCTTAAGTTCTTGTAACATGCAAAGTGCTGGTATTAACATTCAAAGCCCTAAACGGCTTGGGGCCAGGTTATCTGAAGGAACGCCTCCTCCCATATGTACCTGCCCGGACCCTAAGATCATCCTCAGAGGTCCTCCTCCGTGAGCCCCTGCCAGAGGAAGTGAGGCAGGAGGCTACCAGGAGGCTGTGGCCCCCCGGCTGTGGAATGAGCTCCCTGGAGAGGTTCACCTGGCACCTACATTATACTCTTTTAGAGTTCATCAGTTACACTTCATCAGTTTACAGTTCATCAGTTTACAGTTCATCAGTTTAATTTTTAACTTGTTTTAAATTTGTATTTAAATTCGTATTCATTGCTGCATGGCTGCTTGTTTTTATCTTGATTGTGTTCTTATATTGTATGTTATACTATGTTTTTATACTGTTTTTTAAAAATATATTTTGAATGGTTATCATGGTTTTAATTTTTGTAAACCGCCCAGAGAGCTTCGGCTATTGGGCAGCAGAGAAATGCAATAAATAAATAAATAAATAAATAAAGTGGCCCTCATTCTGTGGGGCCAACACAGGAACTAAGTACTCCGATTCCCATCTCAGCACTTATGGAGAATGCACATATCAGAGAGCTTCCTCCAACCTGGCATTCTCCACACAGGTTGGGCTACAACACCCATGATCCCCAACCCAGCATGCCCTTTAGCCATGGTGATTTAGGATGATGGGAATTATAGTCTAATACATCTGGATGTGGAAGCCTGGTCAAGTAAGGCTGCACCCATATTACTGAGGGTGCTTTCACTTGTGACCCTGACCTTTCACTTTCCAATATAATTCTGAATTGTTCTGTTTGTTTCTTCCTTCTCGCCCCGAGCCCCTTATTAAATTCTTGTCAGTCAATGTTTTTGGCTTTCATGAGCATTATTACTCAATTCTCAAATTTTCATAGTGTTTTATTGGATAGAATTTAGAAACAACAGTAGCAGCAGCAACACCCTGATATACTACTGGACTAAGTATATTCATAATGGTTTAGGCAGGACTAGTAGCTGTTCCAAAGAGCAAAATTGTATGCAAGCCCTACTAAACACATTAGGAATTAACCGACATGCAGGCAATGCGATGCGCATGGTTCAGTCCTCCAAACAAAACAAATGACCACTAGTAGCACATCCAGTTTATAATTTTTAATAGATTTTTTAAAAAAGTAATTAAAAATGCACAATTTTATTTTTTTATAGCTTTAAATTTTAAAAAAACATGTACATATATAAACCGTTTTTTTAAAAAAAAAAATGGAAATGTTTTGGTATAAAACACCAGCTTCAGTCACAAATAAGAATGTGCTACGACAGCACTTACAAAATGAGCCAGAACCAGTCAGGAAGAGGCCAAATCTCAACGCGGAAACTTGATTAACAGCCCACACTTTTATTCAACATTTTTTGAATTTATAAACATTTATAAAGTGGATGCGCTACTAGTGGTTGTTCATTTTGCTTGTTTGGAATACTGGGAGCCTAACTACACAGTACCTTTGAACGTTTTAAATAGTATTTTAAAACGTTCCAAATAGGTGTGTTCCAAAATGTCTGAGGCCACATTAAGGAGTACTCATGTTACAGGAGAAAAAATCTTCAGTCTTCAAAGCAGCGTGTGTGGTCTCACACCTTTCTGACTGTCTTTTTCTGTTTTGTTTTTACAATGAGTTTAGGGCAAGGCATTGTGGGCACTGTAGTTCACTTGCCCACATCCTCCTTAGTTCCTCTTTCATTCCCTAGCTTTCAATGAGTATAGGGCTAAGCATTGTGGGTGTTGTAGTTCACTCGCCAACTTCCTCCTTAGCCCCTCTTTCTTCCCCACCAATCAACGGCTAAGCATTTGGGCGCTGGTAAACGAAGCACTGCCCCCACAAATCACAAATGGTAAGGAAGGACACATTGTTTTACTTAAAACGATTTATTAAAAGTAAAAACCGTTATATATAGCTGAAGTGAGTTTTTAAAAACCTTGGGTATACAACGTTCAAGGGAGTGCGTCATGTGGCCCAAAGAGTTTTCATGACTCTTATAAAACATTATAAAGCTAGTGTGTAGATTGGCTCTAGGAGTTATTTCTGTCTAGATTGGTGCAGAAGTTTTTCTTTAAAGAAGTTATTTACTCAAGGTCTTTAAAAAAATCCTCATTTCTATTTGTTAATCAAGAAGTTTGAATACTGCAGTAGCAATGTAAGGATTACGGTAGTCCACCACACGTATTTCCAGGTGAAGAAATGGCCTGCGATAAGTAAAAGGATAAGGGACAATTGCCCAGAAAGGGTACATGCGTATAGAATAGTAATCTGTGTAGATTGTAATAGTTTGTACATGTGTTTGATGTGAACTACATATGTGTACACAGATTGTACATGTGATGAATATAATGTGTGAATACCCCTAAAGCGAACATCTGTTCACACAATTATATGTGCATCCATTCAACGCAGGTTCATCTCTGTACAGATAATCTGTACCTTGGATGATGTGGGATTCGAGTAGCTGTGTATGAATCAGGTGTGAACACTTGTAAACAATAGCCCTGTCCAGCATTTAGGGGAGACCCGGACTACTATCAACTCCTTAGGTTGGCTAGCCCTAGCACAAGGGCCAACATTGGTTCAATTGTGGCATCTGGTGGTGGAAATGTGTCACAGCCATTGATATGTTTCTAAAGAAGTGCCAATGTTCGTTCCTAGCAAATAAATTCATTACAGAGGTGGACAAAAACATAGGCATACACAAGGGGTGTGCTGGGTGTGCCCAGGCACACCCTAATGTCTCAAGCAATAATGTCTGTCAGCTGGGAGCCACATTTCAAAGAGGCCAGGAGGAAGGAACCCAAAGGCTAATATCGCCTTGTAAGACCCTCCTCCAGCCATCGTCACCCCAACCCCCCCTGCAATGCTGGGGCTTGAGGAATGTCTCCTCATCCCCCCCTCACCTGCAATGGCCCTCCTGCGGTCAAGCAAGCTGAATGCAGAGTAGGGCATCAGTGTCTACAGTGTTTAACACATACATGAATAAAAATAATGAGCATTCAATACATGTTTGTTTTCAAATAAATAATTAATAAAATACCCTGGGTGCACACCATAATGAAATGTGCTGCGTACGCCTATGGGCAAAAAGTTTACGCAGCTGAGTTAGTCCGTGAGGAGAGGGGAAGGGAAGGAGGAAGAGAAACCCAAACAGAAATAGTAGGATAATGCCTTTATTCGGGTCAACTGAGGACCAGCGTCAAGGGTAGGAATGGTTGGGCACCTGCCATGGGTCTATACTCCTGCAGGGGGGCCCTGACAAGCGCCCCCTAGAGTTGCCTCCTCCTCATCACCATTGCAACCTGTTTGCTCACCTGTCTCTTGCTCTGGCCCCAGACAAAGGTAGTGATGGGGAGGAGGAGGAGGAGGAGATGCCACGGCCTCCTTGCTCTCTGGCTCAATGCCTGTCAAGCAAGCAAGCGGTAGCCGTGATGAGAAAGAGGAGGTGAAACAGCAACAGATGATAATGGTGGCGAGAAGGTAGACTCACTGAAGGAGGGCATCCATGGAGGGTATGGACCTCAAAGACCTGGAGTCAGCACTGGGCTAACTAGAAGACACAGAGTAGTAAGCAAGTTTCGTGAAACTCTTCTTCAGTATAGACGCTAAACCAAAGAAATAAACATGCACACTAAAAAAAGGAAAAGGGAGGGAGGGAGGCAAAAATGGTGACATACCACACTGTCCTCCAACATCTCCCTTCCACTCCCTGGCCACCAATATCCACGTGCCTGAAGTGATCACATCACTCTGTCTAATGGTAGGGTCGGTCTTGTTTGCAGACTGTGTTGGCTTGTGCTAAGAGAAACACATTTCTGGTTGCATAAAGGGTTCGAGCATATAAGACCTACTCTGGCCCGCTTGCATTGGCTGCCTGTATGTTTCCGGGCCCGATTCAAAGTGCTGGTTTTAACCTATAAAGCCTTACACAGCTTGGGACCACAATATCTGACGGAACACCTTTTCCGACATGAACCTACCCAAACACTATGTTCAACATCTAAGACCCTCCTCTGAATGCCTACTCCGAGGGAAGCTCAGAGGTCGGTAACAAGGGAGAGGGCCTTCTCTGTGATGGCCCCCCAATTGTGGAACGATCTTCCTGATGAGGCCCACCTGGCGCCAACATTGTTATCTTTTCGGCGCCAGGTCAAGACTTTCCTCTTCTCTCAGGCATTTGGCAATATCTGAGGAGCCTGGGTTTGTGTGTTTGTTTGTTTGTGTTTGTTTGTTTTTTGTAGCTTTTTTGGGCTGTTGTAGCAGTTTTAAATGTATGTGTGTATTGTGTGTATGTTGTATGTTTTTGCTGTTTTAATTTTTGTATATTGTTTTTGTTTTAATCCTATGTAAACCGCCCAGAGAGCTTCGGCTATGGGGTGGTATACAAATTTAATAAATAAATAAATAAATAAATAAATAAATAAATAAATAAATAAATAAATAAATAAAGGGATGGGTTTCTGCAACAAAATGTTGCGATGTGGAGAGCTTCTGCTCAGGGTTCCAGGCCCTCCAGGTTCTCTCCCTCTCTCCCCTTCTTTTCTGGAGTGTAAGAGATGAACTTGTGTACAACTCCAATTACTTGACAATCTTTGATTTCCCCACTGATGTATATGAGTAGCTTTCATTTCTGTCCTAGGGACATTTTAAAATAGTTTCTCAGTGTGAACCAATAAATAATCTATCCAGACAGTGTAATGGTTCTGTCTACATCTTTAATCTTTATGTATCTCTTTCTCCCCACCCCTTTTCGAACCCCATTCCCCCTCCCATCCAGTTGTCAAATTCCCTCTCTCCCCCTCTTGTCAACATTCTTCGCCATTGGCCTGGTGCACTCTTAATGCTGCTCTATGGTTTACTTAACAGCTGCCATGATTAATAAACCATTCCAGAACCCTAAAACAGCCCATGGATTCTGGGTGGTTTGTTAACCTTGGCAACAGCCCACCCTTGCCAGGCTTGGATGACACGCGGTTTGCTCACTGTGCTGGCAATCACATGAACCCAGTCGCTGACTGACCCAAGATCACCAGTGAACTTCATGGCTGAACTGGGAATTAAACCTGGCTCTTGATGGTTCTACTCCATCTATCTGCTTTTCAGGTAAAAAAATAATTAAAAAAAATACATTCTCCCAAACTGGCCCACATCAGTCAGAAATTCAGTACACAATGCTGGTGGCTCACTGGGCAATCTTGGCGTAATCTAATGAAAATAGGACACAGGCCTTGCCTGCAGGCTTTCAAACTGGATGATAATTAGGGTGACCATATGAAAAAGAGGACAGGGCTCCTTTGCGTAGAAAAGGGAATTTCAGCAGGTGATTTGTATGCACACAGCATTTGGTGAAATTCCCTTTTCATCACAATCGTTAAAGCTATACTAGAGTGACAAACAAGGGCAGAACTCCTGCAGCTTTAACTGTTGTGATGAAGAGGGAATTTCATCAAATGCTGCATGCTTACAAATGACACCTACTGAAATTCCCTTTTCTACGCAACTGTGAAAGATACAGGAGCCCTGTCCTCCTTTTCATATGGTTACCCTATTATAACACACTGAAGGACAGGGGAACAGAGGGAAAAGTTAAAGGAGGAGGACCATTTTGAAGAGGCTGGAATGAAGTGTGTTTTAAATAGGTATTTATAATCACTCGCTTTTCGGTTATCCTTGCTTGAATATAAGTAGTGCAGCCACCTTGAGTCCTCTGATCGGGGGGGGGGGGTGTCTCTATGCTGCCGTGTTGATATCTGATTCCCTCAAAACCCTGCAGCATCGTTGCTGCAAGGCAGGAACAACCAAGGCTGCACCCTACCCTGCCTTCCCACGCTTACCCGATCTGCCCAGAGCTATACCCACTTGGATAACCCAAACCAAGGCCACCACTGACACATGAAGAAACAATGTGGTGACCTCGGAGCAAAGGGAAAAGTCATGGTAATCCAACACTTTCAAAAAGTGCAGTTACTGGGGGTGGGGGAAGCCTATCGTGGCTGCAAGTTGGCGGCTGTGTTGTCTAAACAACACAGCACCACTGCCCAGCCACGATGGGGGAAAATAGGGCATATAGACACCCCCAAGGGTCCAGGCTAAAAGGATCCTTCCCCGTACCTCTCTAGTCACAAGGCCACAGGAAGTTTCTTCCTGGCAGAAAGCAGGGAAGGAGTTCAGATATGTTTCACTGATGTTAATGTGTCCAAATCCAAGCTCTTGAACACACTGGCGTAGTGGTAAATTTTGATTTGCAGTTCTCATAGCCAGCTCCTGAGGGGAGTAAAAAATGCAGGCAACTTGTTGATCCATAATTGCTCATTCAAGCCATGCAGAAATACTTTGCATTTCAACAGGGACAGCCCATAAAAAATACGCACCTTTTTAACCTGGCTCATTCCTAACCAGCTTGGCCATTGTTCTAAGGCAACCAGATCTGTGGTGAACAACATTGTCTGAAGTTTCTCATCCCCAACATGTCCTGAGGTTCTCATCCCCATCAAGTTCATCATGTTCTCATCCCCCATCATTGTCCTAAGACAACCAGATCTGTGTCATACAACAAAGTCTGGGAAGTTTCTTATCCCCAGCATGACCCATGCATGTGGATACTTAGACCAATTAGAAAGCGTCAATGGCCATCCTTGCTCTTCCTTGGTGCCTTCCTCCTCACAGACTTTGGGGCATCAATCTATTCTACAGGTGCCCAGATCTGTTCCACAGAGAGCTGAGTTTCCATTGGTGCCAACGGAAGGCTTTTTTCTTAGCTTAATTGCCGTGCAGGGAGGGGGCGATTTTCAAGGGGGTTATAGCTGGGAAGTGAAGGGTTAACTCTCCCCTTCCCACACGTTGCAACATGTCCCAAAAATATTTTCTTACATGCCGATTAAACTTAGGTGGGGGGAGGATCCTTTTCCATTGGTTTGAGATGATCTCAAGCGGGGTGCAAATTAATTGAAGAATGTATTTAATTTGAGATGTTTTGGATGTGAGATTAATTGGCTACCTTTGCCTCCTATGATTTTTTTTTCAAAATCCTATAATTATGCCTAGATGTTTATATATAGGCATATGCAGGTTTCTGACCCAAATCTTTGAAGTGCCTCGTGATTCCTGATTGGGATTGAACCTGGTACCTTCTGCATGCAAATCATGTGCACTTTCCCCTTGCATTACCTTCTTAGCTTTCAGCCTCCTTGCCTGTCCATTATGACTTCATACTAATTACCCCAGTTTCCTGCTAACAGCACTCAGCTTCTCCTCTCCTTCTGACTTTATGGCAGAGGCAAGGTATTAAACAGGGGCTTCCTCAGTCACACCACTCTCTTTCTATCTTGCTCAACCCAAAGTACCAATCATCTGGTAGGTCATGGGTGAAGCCAGGTAGAATCCAGAACCCCAGCCCCAATACCGGTTACCCGACTGATCATGGACTTACTGGTCAGACCAATAAGATTAACCTGTCCCAATGGCAAACCTAGAGCATTTCTATATGACTGATTTATTGGTCCCTCACAGAAGTTTATGGGTCCTGTACACAATGTCGTCAGCCTCCGGGATGTTTCCCATGCTTCCCCCCTGTATCCCACTTTCAAAAAGATCGGAAATAACCCAATAAGCAAGGATAATCCAAAATATCAGCAGCACCATCTAGTGCCTGTCTAATAAAACATATAGAATTTATCGAGAAAGCTTGGCCACAATTCAAAGCATGATCTGCCCGTGTAAAGGAGCCTCTCTTTATCCTGCAAAGAATCCAGAAGCAGAAGCTCTGGTCAGGATGCAGGATTTTAGTCTGGTGTGGTGAAGCACCTAGAGGCAAAGAGAGAGCGTCATAGATACATCTCTGAACCCAGCTAGCAAATCTGCATCACACCCCTGCATGTGCTTTTTATTTATTTTTTAAACCAAAGCTGGCATTGCAGGATCTCAGGGTCTTTCAGCAACTGGGATAAACTGGAGGAATCCTGCTTTTGGTGGCCTACATCTCCAGGCAGGCAGGAAGGTGATTTTCCCAACTCTCATCACCATCCTTGAGCAGAAGAACAAGAAGTAGTTATCTTTAGAAGTACTGCCATCTGTCTTCCTGGCCCTGGCCGCCAGGATCAGTTAGCTATTGAGGGGCTAATACCACGAGGATCTCCTTTCAGGCTAGCATATGCAGACAGCAGCAGCTGAAGCCTGAAATATGTGCCTGTAGCAGGGACTGGGTGAAAGGGTTAGACATGGAAGTGAGTGCGTTGGAAATTCAATATTTAACAAAATGGCACCTTAAAGATTTTAACAAATTTACGATGGCATGTGTTTACGATTAGTATTCAGTGATAACATTAAGTAAAGGAGGAGAGTGAAACAAGCCCCTTAAAGTGAAAAAAAATCCAACTGCCTTCCTGGATCAAAGGTGGCCAGCCAGGCACCTTTGGGACTCTCACAGCCAGACATTAAGCCATCTCTTGTCGCTTCTCCTTCTACTTGATACTCAAAAGGTATACTTCCTCTGATCATGGAGGTTCTGTTTAACCATCAGAGCAAATAGCAAAAGAGCATAGGGCTCCTTTACCTTTAATAGTTGTGTCTATGTAGGTTAGCAGTAAAATTATCAACTTTTTTTTTTTTTTTAAACCTTAACACATCGGCATGAAATGCAGAAATCAGGCAGACAACAGTTTTCTTGGCATGGAGATACAATCTGAGGGAAATAACATCCAAAGGAGTAGCCATGTGAACATGCTTATTATTTTCTTTCATCGGAATAGCTGTGTTAGTTGGTTGTTCCAAAAGCAACCATGCAGGGTTGGCCTAAGACATTTTGCTGCCAGAGGAGAACAAGATGACGCTCCCTCCCATTCCATATATAAAAGCTGACTGGACTGTCAGATCCATTTATTTATATATTTAGGACATTTTTAACCCACCCAGTAGCTAATATTCTCTGGGCAAGCAGTTAAATAACTAAAATGCCATTTTAAAACACAGTTCAAAATATAAAATGCAATACAAATAATTAAAATAATAAAACACAATATAATGCAAAGCAGTAAACAGCATAGGAATCGATAAAACAGACAAAATGACATAGAACTAGCTTCTAAAATGCTTGGGAGAAAAAAAAAGTCTTTGCCTGAGCTGAAAAGATAACAACATAGATCCGAGGCAAACCTCTTTGGGGAGTTTATTCCCATTGTCCCATTTTGTCTAACCAACAGATCGCTGCTTTAGCATCTGTATCTGAAGTGTCTATGGATCACAGGTTATGCCTTATTCAGCAAAATCTCTTGTTCCGTGTCTTTTGGATGTCACAATGTCTCTTTAATAAGCGTTTGTCGAAATCAGCTAATTGTTGGAGGTGCAACACAGAGAATGCATCTTTCAGTCGTATGTTTTGACAATGTCCAATAGTTGCCTCTTTTGGGGAGGAGGTTATTATATAGATAAACTTCATACTGGAACACTTTTTAATATGTACTGATGTACATGTCCTTTTAAATGATTTATCTGCTCCCTGGAAATTAGTGCATGCTCAGGGCAAACAGATTCTCTGTGCCCTTTTGACAGCTGATATTACAGCACTGGAAGGATAAATGCTCACCGCCTATAATAATAATATAATATTTATTTATAACCCGCCTCTCCCTCTGGATCAAGGCGGGGAACAACAACAAATATAAACACAAAAATCACAAAACAGTTGAGATTTTAAAAACAAATAAAAACCAATACATCATTAAAAACATCTGGACTGAAGGCTTTACAACCCCTTTCAACATTTGTACAGGTGGTATATTCTATTCACCACCAGTGAATAGATACTTATTTGGATATTTGTTCTGCTTTTGTTCAGGTTTATGTATACTTCTTAGAAAGCTATATTATATATGTATACTTCTTAGAAAGCCATATTATATATACTTTTCATACACATGGGTTGAAATTAATATATTCAGATTTATGTAGCTACATTTTTCCTCTTTTGTTTTTGTTTTGTTAAAATTTCACAATAAAAATTAATTTTAAAAAAGACTAAGGGTGCATATTTAGACAGAAAAAAATCCTACAACTCCCCGCATTGCTGGCTGGGGCATATGGAGATTTGTAGGACTTTTTTTCTGTCTAAACATGGGTAGTGTTGCATCCCAACACATTCATTATGACATAGGTGGATTCTAGTCCATGAAAGCTTATGCTATGTATTAGTTTTAAGTAATGCCAGAAAACTTTTAATTTCTGTGCTGCTAAATCTTTGTTTTGTTGGACAGTTACAGTGCCAGTAAGAGGGTGGCAACTTCAACCCAATCCTGGCCAAATGTCACATGCAGTCATGGTCTTGTTTTCCCCTCTCATCTGCCATGAGCCATGACTTTTGTGAGGACAGGGCCCAAATCAATTTCAACCCTCTATCTTACAATCGGCTGCACCAATGGCTTTCAAACTGTTCACCTTCTGAGAACAATTTTCACATCAGCTCGTTGGCTGAAGTCTCCCAAGGAATCCCTGCCCATGTGCAGAGGATTATGGGGCATATTTTCAGGGCAGGCTCAGCCAATTGGCTCACTGGCTATGGCTAGACCCACAGGCCATGGTGGCTAGACCTTGCTGCCATGGCACACTGTGAAGTCCAGAGCACTGCCAACATTTTCACAGAGAAATGCAACACAGGAACTTACATACTGCTGGGCAAGCTGTCCTTTGGAAAACATACAAGGTTATGCTGTTATCCTAAACAACTTGGGACCAGCATACCTAGCAGACCACCTTCCCTTATTTAAACCTGGATGACAACTACGATCCTCAGAGGAGGCCCTACTGGCCATTCCAAGACGAATGGAATGCCGCCATGAAGAACCTCGGTGGCGGGGCCTTCTCTGTAGAGGCACCCACCCTCCGGAAAACCCTCCCTCATGTGGTTTGGGAGGCAGAAAATGTTACAACTTTTTTAAAACGCCTCCTGAAGACATACCTTTTTACACAAGCTTTCCCTGGTTTTTAATGCAGCTTGTTTTATACTGCCTTTTTAACTTTTTGGTGTTTAAATCTATATTGTTGTTCTTATGGTTTTTAACTGTGCACTGCCCAGAGAGCTTCGGCTGATGGGCAATATAAAGATGTAATTAATAATAATAATAATAATAATAATAATAATAGTTTGTTCTCCATTACTCATTATTTCATAGAGAAAACCAATGATTACGCTTCCGGGGGGTGCTGTCTGAAAACCAGACTTGTTGATGCAGTATTTCACCAGCAGAGGGCTCCCAAGACCATTTCATAAAGTACCCTATAGGTAGTGATGGCCACCAATATATCAGCTCACCTTAAGAATAAATCAGCTAACTTGGAGATGCAGCACTTTCAACATTCGCAGGCAGGAGCTTGGCAGCCACTCTGGGTCATGTCTCTTTTTCTGCATTAGTCACAATCCAGTCGACACTTGAAAGCTGGGAATAGGATGCAAAACCTTAACGCCAGCACAAATGAAGAGAACTTTTCAGACCTGGGTGAGCTGCTTTCCCCTCTACAGGCAGAACAGCTGGAGAAAGTGATCCTACTGTTGGGGGCACAGGTTATCTCAGCTCGCGCTTAAATCCTCTGGCTGAACTGGGCACAACTGTAACAAGCTCTAGCAGATGTCCTTGTCAGCAAGCCTTCATTTTCACAGGAGGAAAAAATGTTTTCGACAGATCTGGCTCTGCAGCTCTACAAAAATGCAGATTGTTGTCTTGGAAATGGAGACCTCTGCACTTTACTTAGCCTCATGAATCTTTACAGGGTAAGTATGCAGACCCAGCCTTCATGCAAGTTTGCTCACACACACACACACACAAGATCTTGCCTGGGTTTGCCCCCTGTCCCCTGTCCCAGCCCCCACCCCGCACAGCATGCATGGAGTGATTCAGACTGAGGTCTGGCCCAGGGTTCATATTAATCTTGCCTCCTTATGTAATGGACTTGCCTAGCGACATCAGTTTGCAAATTCTGCCTCCTTCCTTGCTGTCTCCATAGGTTTCCAGAACCAGATCCTGAGAGGGACACTGTACTTCATGAGTTGTGTAGGATGAAATTCATCAGGTGTGAGTTTTCCCCACTGTAGCACTGTAGTGACAGGTGAAGCTGCACCTAGCAGAGTTTTCCATTCTGTGCATCTCTTCGATGGACATGAACTATCTTAGAAGCTGTGGCTCGCATGCCTGTCCTCCCCCCCTTTAATTTTCTGGGCCATGTACCTCCAACTTCCAAAGCCCCCTTTATTACCAATAGCCCATAATCCCTCCTGTTCATAGGCTCTGGGTATAACTTGTCCCCTGCTCCCTTGTCTTGACCACTCTCTTCTGCAACTCCATGACACCGCGATTTGTTTTTTACTTTTCCTTCCTCTGCCTACTCAGTCCTGCTTCCTTTGGCCAATCTGGTTTCCAGGCAGTATCTGCAGCCCAAGACGCTTATTGATCCCCCATCTTTCCTCAGCGTTCCAACTTCTTCCACTTTTCTTTTGGACCTGGCCTCTTCCTTTAGCCATTTTTCTTTGCCCTTTAGTTTCCCGACAGCCAACAGGAGATATTCGTTAGTCCTAACCATACTGACTTCTTTTTTAAAGCTTTCCTGCAGAAGGTTGACTGCAAATAGTCCATGTTGGGTCTGTTCAGACAACATGCTAAGCCATGGTTGGGCTGCTAATCCTTTCGCAGCAAATAGTTAGCTTGTTTAAACCGTGGTTCTGTAGCCACCATGGTTAAGAATGATTCACACGGCACACTAAGCCATGTTTAGCTCAAAATGCTTAACCCCCATGGCTTGGTGTGTTGTCTAACAGGGTGGTTGTCTGCTTCCTTCTCTCTGTAGTTAAAAGGTTCATTATCGTTACATGACATTACACCAGCTCAGCCACTCAGTTCCAGAAATATAGGAACATAGGAAGCTGGCTTATACTGAGCTGGACCATTGCTCAGTATTTACTTTTAAGCTGATTTGCAGCATTGTTTTCTAGCCCTTCCCGGATATGTCAGGGATTGAATCTGGTACCTTCTGCAGGCAAAGCAGTGGCACCTACCACAGATGGCTTCATAGCCACCTGCCACAAAATTATAGCATATCCCACTATTGACAACAAAACCAATAATCTCCAGACGTTAAAACATACATTCCATAATTTATACTTCAATTTTTTAAAAAAGTGATCTATCATTTGTGGTGTTTCTGGTTGAAATTGTTTCTTCTTCACAATGTTTTAATAGGAAATTGTTTTGTTGAACAATAAAAGGAGTATATTATTGTTGCATTGAGGAACACCAGTTCACTGGCATAATTACCCGAAGCAAGCAATAATTTTTTAAAAAAAGAACTCTTACTCTAACTGCTTTAAAGTACACTGTTCCCAGCCTGAGGAAACGCCCCATCCACGGAGCCAGTGTGGTGTAGCGGCTAAAGTGTTGGACTGGGAGCCGGGAGATCTGAGTTCTAGTCTCCACTCAGCCATGGAAACCCACTGGGTGACTTTGGGCCAGTCACAGACTCTCAGCCCAGCCTTCCTCACAGGGTTGTTGTGAGGATAAACTGGAGAGGAGGATTATGTATGCCACCTAGTTTCCTTGGAGGAAAAAAGGCCGGATATAAATGCAATAATAATAAAAATTCTACTCATGCTTACTCGGGAGCCAACCCCATTGAATGCAGTGGCGTTACTTCTGAGTAAACAGAGCGGGATGCCCACTGTATGGAACTACTATGTCGTTTGCTCCCTCACACCTCTGTGGCGACTACCTAAAATGACGGCTTTCTTTAAAGAGAATTTCTGAAGGCAGCGAAGCAAGAAACGAACCCAGGCCCATCCATCCTGTCCAGCGCAGTCCTACGCACGCTTACTCCGAAGGAAGCCCCTCTGGGTTCAGTGGGGTTTACTTCTGCGTAAAGGCGTGTAGGATCGCAGCCCTTTCGACAAAGCCGGAGTGCTTTGTCCACGCGTTTGGCGAGCGTGCAACTGGGGCGGCGGCGGCCGACGAGGGCTGAGAGAGAGAGGAAGGGGCTCTGTGAGGGAAACACGTCTGTGAGGAGAACGGGGAGGCAGGAGGGCGCGCACGCCGGAGCGCCTGAGAACGTCCCCTCACGAGGAACGGCCAGAAAGGGCTGCGCGCGCAACCGAGCGCGAGCCAGCGAGAGAGTCTGCGCGAGTGAGAATGAGCGACCTCACCCTTGTCGCAAAGAGGGGGAGGCGACAGAGGACGCTCGCGAGCCAATAAAAGAAGGGAGGGAAAAGCCTCGCGCCTCATTCGCCTCACACTCACCCCCACCCACCCCCGCCGCCCCGCCTTTCTCCCGCTCCTTTCCAAATACGCACACTCTCTCTCTTCCGTGAGGGGAAATGAAAAAGGCGGGGCTTAGTGCGCGCGCCCGGCTTCCGGCGCCGATTCTCCGCGCGCGCAGGCCGCTAGGAGGAGGAGGGAGGGACCTGAGAGAGCGGCGTGCGTGAGGGAGAAGGAGGGCGCTCGCGCGCGCCCGGGGGAAAAGGAGGGGGGGGGAAAAGAAGCTAGTAGTCGCGTGCGTGTTTACGTGCGCGCGCGCGCGCGGGGAAGAGAGTGCGTGAGTGCGCGCGCGCGCGTGTGTGTGTGTGTGTGTGTGAGGGAGAGAGAGAGAGAGAGAGAGAGAGAGAGAGGGACTGAGGAGGAGAGCCGGAGCGGACGGACGGACGGTGGGCAGGCAAACAGGGCCTGACGACGACGACGGCGGCTAAAGGAATAGGAAGAAGAAGAAGAAGATGGCGGACGGGGACAGCGGGAGCGAGCGAGGGGGAAGCGGCAGTGGCAGTGGAGGAGGCGGTGGCGGAGGAGGAGGTGGAGGCGGCGGTGGTGGCGGTGGAGGCGGATTCCAGGGCCACCGCGGAGGAGGAGGAGGCGGCGGAGGAGGAGGCGGCGGCGGCGGCCCGGAGCAGGAGACGCAGGAGCTGGCGTCGAAGCGGCTGGACATCCAGAACAAGCGCTTCTACCTGGACGTGAAGCAGAACGCCAAGGGCCGCTTCCTGAAGATCGCCGAGGTGGGCGCCGGGGGCTCCAAGAGCCGCCTGACCCTCTCCATGGCGGTGGCCGCCGAGTTCCGGGACTACCTGGGCGACTTCATCGAGCACTACGCGCAGCTGGGGCCCAGCAGCCCCGAGCAGCTGGCCCAGGCCTCGCCCGGCGGGGAGGACGGCGCCGGCGGGCCCCGCCGGGCCCTCAAGAGCGAGTTCCTGGTGCGCGAGAACCGCAAGTACTACCTGGACCTGAAGGAGAACCAGCGCGGCCGCTTCCTCCGCATCCGCCAGACCATCAACCGCGGGCCCGGCGGCGGCGGCGGCGGCGGGGGAGGCCCGGGCTTCCCCGGGGGCCCGCCGGGCCTGCAGAGCGGCCAGACCATCGCCCTGCCGGCCCAGGGCCTGATCGAGTTCCGCGACGCCTTGGCCAAGCTCATCGACGACTACGGGGCCGACGAGGACGAGCTGGGCGGCGGGGGAGGCGGCGGCGGAGGCCCTGGCGGCGGCGGCCCTGGCGGTGGCCTGTACAGCGAGCTCCCCGAAGGCACCTCCATCACGGTGGACTCGAAGCGCTTCTTCTTCGACGTGGGCTGCAACAAGTACGGCGTCTTCCTGCGCGTCAGCGAGGTGAAGCCCTCGTACCGCAACGCCATCACGGTGCCCTACAAGGCCTGGGCCAAGTTCGGCGGGGCCTTCTGCCGCTACGCGGATGAGATGCGAGACATCCAGGAGCGGCAGCGGGACAAGCTGTACGACCGGCGAGCCGGGCCCGCCGGGCCGGGGAGCGGCAGCGGAGCTGGAGACGATTCCGACGGAGACGACGTGGACGACGACTGAGCCTCTCCTTCGCCCCATCGCTTTGACAACCCCCTTCCCTCCCCAGCCACCCCCCGCTCCCTCGGGGAGGTTGCCACGGATGGGGGACTGGGTGGAAACAGAACGAAACCTGATCCCAAGCATTCTTCCTCCCCTCTTCTTCCTCCTCTTCTGTCATGGAGGAGAGAGAGAGAGTGAGCTTCAAGATTTACCTGCATATACCCACCGACCTGCACCATTGTCGGAGCGGCCCCCTAACTTCCTCATATCTGACCTTTATTTTTCCTGGGGATATAGCATTTATCAGCCTGTCGGCCCATCCTCCGAAACCTGGGCTTTACATCATCCTTGCCCTCCCCTGCAGAGAGGAATCTGTGTGACCTCAATTAACCCAGGCCCACAGATCCCTTCCGTCTAAATCTACCCTAGCCTTCCAAGGTTCCTCATCTACCTAATAACTGACTTGTTTTATTTTGGGGGGGAGGGAGAGAAGTTGCCCTCTTTCTCCCCCACACCCTTCGCTCTTGCATTTTTGAGATTGTGCCCCTCCCGCTCTCGAAACCAGCATTCTGGAGACTACATGGCCACTGAGCACAGTTTGAAGAAAGGGGAGAAGCCACCACAGCTATCCAGATCATTGGGGGGTGAGGGTTGCGGGGTGGGTGCAGATCCTGGTGGGGCAAGTTGTAAGGATTAACAATCATGATTTAGCCCAGCAGAAATGGGAGGGTCGTTAAATGGGACAGGGAGGGGACATAGAGGGTGGGCAGGGGAATCAAGCAGGAAGATAAGCAGAGTGGGGAAGCCTGTATCTGGACCAATGTCCATTGTTGTCTCTTTTATTTTTTCCCCTTTCCAGAATTGTTTGTTTTATTTCTGGGATGCAAATTGCTAAGCTCCAGGTGCCTGAACTGGAATTGATAGTGAATTACTTTAAAGCTGGCAGGTTCTAAAGATCTTAAATGGCTTTTTCTTTTTTTAAAAAAATGGGGGTTGCAAACAGGCAGGTTAAAAAGAAACAGGCATAAAGCACAAGGAATGCAGAGTGGACTGATTGCTGCTCACTAAAGTTCTTCCCCTTCTCTCCAAATAAGGTGAAAGAGTAAATGGCTTTAGTAGGAGGTGGAAATTGGAGCTGCCTCTCCGCAGCTTCACAAGACAGTCTAGTGAAATAAAATGGAATCTGGTCTGTAGCTGGGTTTTTGAGAAGTGAAAATCTTAAAATTGTAATCTGGCGAAGGAAATGTGTGGCTTCAAGTTCGTGAAAAGTTTGAGAAGGAAACTCGAGGCTTTTTTCATTGTGCAAATAAGTGGACATGTTCTGTGAAAACAGACACCAAGAACCTCAGGTCCAGAAGTCCAGCATCAGTTATTCTTTTAACAAGATTTTTTTTAAAACAAAAAGAACTCAGTCCATTTTCTCAGTACCTCACATTATGTTAACAGCAAAGTTGGCAAGAATGGATTGATGAGATGGATTGTTCAGAGCAATGCATGCCCTGTGAGAGCTTGATATTCATCACTAAAAAAAGGAGCAGAAAGAAATCAAAGTTCTGTGACTATGAACATACCCTAACAGCATTTTACCACTTTCAAATTTTATTATAGACTGGCTATTGCCAATTCGTCCAACTGTCCTTCCCAAACAGAGTTGGGTCTCCCCACCCAAAGAATTGCCTCATCTATATTTTAAATGGATTCTTATCTAAAATGATATTTTTTTAAAACTAATGAAGTCAGTCCTATCCCCTCTAAAAAGGTGTTTTTAGGTACATTATATACTAGCAACTTTGAATTGAATGGGAATTATACTGTTCATTACAAAGTTTCGGGTATTTGTGCGACATCTTAAGAGGCAGGTAAAGCTTCCTCTACAATCTTTTTTTTATTGTGCATGCCTGTCTTTTGTTTGAGCTGCCTTTTTAATTTATTGCATACCCTTATTACCTTATTTTGGTATTATTCTCATCTATACTGTCTTTGTTTTGTATTTATTAGAAATCAAGAAGACATACAAAGCATTTCCTCGGTTGTGGCTGTAGTGGGGAAATTGGCTGGAATTTTCTAAACAATGAAATAAAATTGGTTTTGCTATAGTTATTAAGAAGATCAGCAAATGTCAGAATAGATTACCACAAAAGGTTCAGCCACACACACGATTGTCTAGTTTAAAGCTATTGCTTTATTCCCGGTATCCATGGTAGATCTTTTTATCATATCCTTGAAGAAACTTCTTTCCATTTTTCTCCGTCGCAAAGAACTTGTTTCCTGAATTGTAATGGGAGCAATAGTATTTCTTGATGTTTTAATTACATCCGTATACTTGTACTGTATTTTGTACTCTCCAAGGCAGCTGTTTTCAGTAATGTCCTGCTGTATTTACCTATGTATTTTTGTTCAAATGTATGTAGTTCTTTGCTGCGGAGAACAATTTTCACCAACAAAGGTTTCAGTATACAGATTAACTGGGATACTGCAGTTCTCTAGGATTGCAGAAAACTCTGCTTAACTAAATAGAACTCTAGGCAGCAATGAAAATTAAGGCTGCAGATGCTTGGTGTATATTGCTGTAACTCTTCACTCATTTAAAAACTGTAAAATACTTGTATAGACCAACAATGTTTTGTTGCTTCAGTGGTAATTGGTTTTTTCCCCCTTTTTGTTGCTCAGCTGCTGTGAGCCAATTAAGTTCTTGCAAAGATGCAGTACCTCTCCTTTTCAGGAGGACTTGTTTTTTTGTTTTTTTTTTTGGCTGAATTGCAGTAACTAGCCTTACCTTTGTATTACGTGGTAGTGACAGGGTTTTGACTGTCCCTGGCCTATGGCTACATAAGCTATAATTAGCTGCCTAAGAAGTATGTGGAAGTGGACAGAAGCAAATATCACTTGTATGCCAAGAACGCTGCCATATATGGTGTTGGCTTTGGCAATCAGAAAAAGTCTCCTGTAGTCATTAGACCAGTTAAACCAATGTATATTGAGTACACAGATTGACACATGGCCTTTCATGGTGCATAGGTGGTGACAATGCAGTGCGTCAGTAAAAGTCTAAATTAAAATATTAGGCCTGTTTGTGCCCAGCTAAGTACAAATGGTAGTCTTTTTAAATTTTTCATTAATATTGAGGTTATCTTACCATAGCAGGGTAATGGCCAAGCCTCTTACTATGGGAAAATTAGTCCTGGTGGCACCAGACCTTGTTAGGTGCAAGGGTTCACTGTGGAAATCATTCCTTGTGATTGTTGGAGGGGGGCAGTCAATGGGGAAGGGGGCTCGCCTGGAATCTGTACAGCTTTGAACCTTTTCCCCCTTGCGGAACTTGGAACTTTTGTATTTAAAACAGTTGAGGCTGCAAACATTGTTTGAAAGTCATTTGGAAGCATTAATTGGACTCTAATGGAAGAGGAATCATCATTGGCGTAGGCTAACTGATAGAATATTCCCCCTCCTGCACAATCTGAACCGTAAGAATCACACGGCTCTCTAAGCCGGGTAGTTTGCCTCAGTGATTGGTCTCTGCAAATTCTAAATTGGCACCCTTGTGCCTATTTAAAGCAGTTGCTGTTTATGTGACGGGGATATTCAGCCACATTGGGAAAATGTATTACCCAGATTACATCTGAGATGACTGAATCTTATGCCTGTTTATATTCTTGTGCTTAAATGTAAATTTGGGTAACAGCTTCCCTCTTCTTGGTGCTGCAGTTAACTCATATCCTTGATTTTTTGTCTGCAGCGATGTTGGCAATACCTCAGTGCAATTTGCAAGCTGCTGCATCCGACATACCTGTGATTAAGCTAGCTTGATTCCATTGAAGTTACTAGTGTTAAGCTGTCACATGTTCAGGTATGTCGATTTAAGTGGCTTGTGGATCACACTGTCTTATTAAAATGTAGATTCTGTAGAGAAAAAAAATGGGCAACCTCTCTGGGGAGTTTCCTGCATATCTGACATTTCTAGACTTCTATTGTCCTTGAAATGATGCACCTGCTGTACAAAATGAAATGTAAATCTTGTATAGCACCAAAAATTGTAAATATTTGAGGCATACAGGTATAAACACCCGTAGCTTTAGCTCACATCGAGTTACGGGTTCATGTTCTTATTTCCATAGCTGTCTGCTGCAGAGCGGTTGCAGGCCTAACAGTGGAGGCTGTTTCTTTTTTTTTTTTTCAAAAGAAAAGCAGTCACTGTTTCTTACCCTGAAATTCTTTGCAACAAATCACAGATCTTTTTTTTAAAAAAAGAAGTAAAATTAAAACTTCTGCTTCAGTTTCTCTCCCCCAAAACACAGTTTATTATCCTGTGCTAGCTTATAGTTTTCAGGATAATGGGCATAAGAGGCAGGTTACAATAAGCCCCTCATATTGAGTGGTCCCATTGTTGACTGCGCACTTCAGATATTGGAATAGCTGAGGATGACTTGTGATCTGCTCCCATCATTAAAGGGGGTGGCGTAGTGTATTTTACTACACAGGACATTTGAAAAGTGACTTACTCAGGCAACTTTTCTCTTGTGAGGGCAGCAGTTTTGTGATTTTCGTGGAAAACTGTTCAGTGCATAAACATGCGTGGACATCTCAAATTTTTAACAGAAAGGTTATGGTACTTTATCTGATGCACAATTTAATCTCTCAGCAGATATTCAGTTTTTATTAAAACAAACAACAACTTGTGGCCTTGACTCTTAATGGGAAGGAGGAGAATCTAGTTTTTCCCTATATGAAAGTGGCACTTTTTTGGCTTCAAAATTATTGTAATTCTACAGAGTTCTTAGTAAACACGTCATTGATATGCTTCCTTTTTAATGCAAGTAAAATGGTAAATGTATTAACATATGTTTGCTATGAATTGCATTTAGTTTTGTAATGGGATAGGACCACCAATTTACTTGAGGATAAACATTTAAAAGGACCCTGCTACCCTTTAAAAAAATAGGTATATTCAAAATTATTTCTGAAAATATAATTGTGTTAAGTAGTTTTAATTTTACCTAGCAGAACCCTTTAAAAGGGTTCTGCAGGGTAAAATTAAAAATATTTAAAAGTCTGTACTAATGCCAAACAAATAGTGGCAGGTGTCTCATTGTGTATTTCTTGGTTACTTGTTCACTCTGATGAATTTGTGGTGTAAATACATAATCTCCATGGTAGCTTCCTTCCGCAATGTATTTCTTGATAGTCTTACTCCAGGTGTGTTAGGGGTATTTAGAAACCTTGCCTCTTGTCCAGTAATGCTGCTTATGGTAATTTAGTGTCAGCAAAATTACTGTAGTTAAATGTTGTGCTTGAGCATTAGCCAAATCATCTTAATTGTCAGATGGAGTTTACTACTAAAGTTTCTATATTTGGGGATGATTTGTAAGATTAATGGAATATGACTAAAGTTGGGAAAGCCTGGATGTACTAAAAAAAAAAAAGAATTCCTCCTCCCCCCTCTTGGAGGTTCTGAGGAACCTCATGTTTTGCACTTTGTGGTTTTAGCCAACACAAGAAGAATGAAAAACAGAAAAGGATTGTGACAGATTTCTTTTTTGAGGGTATCTTGACATTGGAGAGAGACATGATGGTGATTGAAACTTAACACCTGTCTCACCAGGGTTTCCAGCCCAGAGAAGTTTAGTATCCGAAGCAAATATTCGAACATCAGAATGTGGTCATGAATTACTACCTCTTGTACCTGTAGAATGACAGTTATCTGCAATGGTGCTAGACTAACTACATCTTAATATTAATCGGATTGCTTCTCTGTTGTAATATATGGTGGAATAGGGGTTTTTCCTTTAAAATCCCATTATTGTCTAGTCCACAATAGCAAAAGTTATATTGTATAGTTGTGCACAACACAATGGCTGGGAACTAAAGAACTGAACAGCTAGTTTTGTGTGCTTGAGCTGGGGTTGGACATGTGTTCTTAAAGAGCAGACCATGATGCTGTATGGCAAGTCACTTTTGAAACAGAGAGGAGTTTCAAAAGCAGTGTGTAGCTTAGAAGATCTCTGTTCTGTGAACAAAATCTCACTGAATACACACAATTCCATAGGCCACACCAAAAGTAGCTGTTTGGGCCCTGGCCTGTAATTTTCAACTTAAAACTTGCAGCAGCAGAATTTAAAGTCAGTTGCATAAATTCACTCATGACTGATTTTTGGAGAACTTAGGGTGCAATTCTGTTACTTCTACGCCTGATGCTCTTGTGAGCCCCCAAATGCAGGCTTACAAGCATCCAGTGCAGACCCTGAGGAGTAGAGGAGGCGATTGTCGCCTCTGCCGTTCTGCTCGCTCTGCATTTTAGCTAGACGGGCTTTTCTGTCCATCTAGCTGGGGCTTATCAGATGAGGAGGGAAGGAGACTGGAGATGCCTTGGGATAGCTCATATCCCAGTCTTTCTAGTCCCTTCCCTGCCCACTGGAAAAGCAGCCTCAGAGATAGCCAGGTGTTGGGGAGTGCGGATTCCCAGCTCTGAGTTCGGAACGCTGTCTCCAGCCTCTGATCCAGGAATCTGAAGTATCCTATACACACACACCCCACGCTATCTAAAGGACATAAGATTGTTTAAGAGATAGTCTAGAGGAGTACTGCTGAGGTCCATGAGACTACTCCCAGAGTCTTTAGAGGATGAGTTTCACCCTTACTCACCTTTCAGACTTTTTACTGATGGCTGTCTATTGCATTTCAAATGAAAAACATTAACCTGCCGAAAATGCTCACCTAATGATATTGTTCCAGAACATGGACTAATTGACTTCATAATCAATTATTGCCTTGATTTTCTTTTCTAGTCTTCTCCCTCTACCCACTCAGTTTTTAATCTGACAAGGAGATAATGCTTGAGGCTTCAATGTCTACTGGAAATTCCAACAAAATTCTCTCTCTTAAATTCCGTATAGGGAAGGTTAAGTGTGCTTTGTCAAAGCCGTTTTGTAATATGCTGCTATGTAGCCTTAATCTCGTAATGTATCGTGTGTGTGTGTGTGTGTGTGTGTGTGTACACTTCCATACAAAGTAAGGGGCCCACAACTACGAAGCAGAATGCTCTTTGTTCGTTGAAGCTATTGTAAAAGTGCAGGAAAGCTTGCTCCCCTCTCCCACCCCAGTTTGCTACTGCTCTGTATAGTCAAGGTAGACTGTGTTTAAAACTTGCAGAGAGAACTTAAGTTAAAACAGCAGTTGCTGTGCATCATTTTAACCTAGCACATTTCCAAGGCAGGATGTTTAATTTCCTGCCCTGCTCTCCTGTGTTGAAAGGCCCATCTGGTTAGAAACACCCATATGTGGGGATTACAGGAAAAATATAGTTTAATTGTAGTTTCTTCTCAGTGCCCCCTCTTCAGAATTGGAACTGTTGGCTCAGGCATGCTCCACCTTCAGAGTGCCATGATAAATGGGTTCCCAAATGGTCTCCTCGCTTATATGTACTGTCTGAATGTTTCTACTTTACCAACATTTTAGCAGGGTGGCCAGCTAGGAGAGGAGGATCAGATCATTGGCAGACATTGCTAATAAAATAAGCTGCTCTCTATCTTAACTTCCCCAAAAGCACTTCTGTCCAACCCTTGGGGTATGTTACAGATGTGTAAGTAAGTATTGCTGAATCCATATTCTCGTTGCTCTATAGGTAGTTATGGGTGAGCTCTGTAGAAAGAGTGGCTTTTACATCTATGTAAAACGGTGGTTTTCAAACTGAGCTTCTGAGAGTTCTCAGAAATTTTATGAGGTTCCTCATTGAGAAGACTGCTTGTCTGTACTAAACTGCAGCTGCAGGGGAGGATTGGGGCATTTGGAGACTTAATTGCTTTTGAGAGGCAACAGCGAGGCCTCACCAGTGCCCCACTTGAATGGAAAGTGCCCTAGAATGTATCTGAAAATTCTCTGCAATGCACAGGTTTTACAACAGATACTCAAGGCAGACAAAACCTTCTGTGAAACAGGTTCTCTGAGGGTGGGAAGTTTGAAAGCTAAGCGAGCATTAAGCAATGGCCTTTATTGTGGTAGGCAGTTTATTTTTACTAATGTTATATCTGAAGTGCTGGCAGTCTTCCATGTTTTGCCAAGACCAGTGGAACAAACAAACTCGTCTGGTTTTGAGGTCTCTTCTGTTTCTCACTGTTTAGTTGAATTAACATTTGCACATTGGATGAATCTGCAAGCACAAGGTCCTCCACTGAAATGGATGGTTGGGACACATCAGCTGTGCTGTCTGGCTTGATCTCCAAAGTCCATTTCCAGTGGAAGGTGTAACAATCAGCTGCCTCTTCCCATCAGAGGTTTTGCTTACTACAGATACTACAATCTGTTGCTGAGTTTTATGCTAATAGACCTCAACAACGAAGTGCAGGGTTATCAAGAATGGGCAGGGCTGTGGGGGGGATCAATACCCTCAGGAAGTGGAAATCTTATTGGGCTGAATGTACAATTTCAGTAGTGAGCAAATAGTTAAATTTGGTATAGAGTTGAGAAAAAACCTTGTGCAAGTGATATAATTGATCATACTTGGATGCAATCAATCAACCCATTTATGTAAATATACACACGTTTGTACATTGTATACATAGAAAGAGATGTCTGTGTACATGTGTATGTATTTATAAAATTGTTTCTCTGCTAGATAGTAAATGCAAAAGTAGCTCTAATTTTATATATATATATATATTATATATAAAAAGCTCCCCTCTATAAATATATTATATAAATGCTAGAAGTTAATTTGTAGTAAAATAGGACTGATTTCAGGAATATCTGCTGAGAGACCAAAAAGTTCACTTTTAAGTACCTTAATTAAAGAATAAAGTTTATTCCTCTCGTTTATTTTTTTATTAAAAAAATTTAAATGCACTTTAACTGGCAACACATACACACACACACAGCTGCATGGTGCAGTTTCAAACATGGAAATGCTTTAAAAGTGCAGCACCCATTCAAAAAAAAAATTCCCTTTTCACCCGTCAAGCAGAGCGCTGGAAATGATATGAAATCCCAGGGTCTGAGCTGCCTGTTCGTCTTGCTGCCCATTGGCTGAAGCTTAGATTCTGATTTCCCTTTTTGGGGGTGGGGGGGGCTAGCAGGACTGCTTCTTAAAGAGCAATGCGGATACAGCCAGATGCTATAGGCTGTTGTCAAATAGGCAGGTCCTGGATTTACCACTAGCTAACTAGCAAAAAGTCCAAACGACATAAAGAACTCCTCATGCTAGTTGAGCACTCCTTACAATAGCAGGTTTTTGCAAATGGAGTTTTACAGTCTATATTTAAAAATTGTATGTTTGTAACAAATAAAAGTATGCAGAAAAGTGAATGAACCAGTACAGCGGTCTCTGGGTTTTTTTATGTGGCGTGTCCTTTATGTGATGCAACTGAAAGTTAATCATTTATTACCATAGGGTCAAATTGGGTCTGTTGTGGGTTGAATCGCCTTGTGGTAAAACATTGCCTGTTTAAAGAGGGATGGAAAATAGGCAACTGAATAAAATACAGAATGGGGTATACAAACTGATGCACAAGGGAGTCTTGGAGATTATAAAATCCTGTAAGGAAAGAGCAATCCCATTGATCTCTGGCACCAGATAAATTCATAGAGTGGGCAGGCACCACTCCTGTGCTGTAGCAGGAAATTAGTGGGGTGGTATTCTGATCTGTGAGGGAGCAGGGGGGAAGCTGGTGCTCATGCAACTGAGGATCCTGCCCTCCTTTTACAGTCGTTTGTGGACGATAGTCCTTGATTCATTTGTAGGCTGACTTGCCCCTAAGGAGCGGGGGGGGGGGAATAATTTCACCCAATTGCATATAGAGAACTAAGGCTGAGAGATGGTATGCTGGTTCCAGTGCACTCTGACTCCAAAGCAGGCATTTGAACACAAAAAGTCTAGGAATTCTGATGCACACTGCTGGAGCATATTGTGTCTGATTGTTAATTGTCTTCTTACCAGAAAGAAGCCCCCATTGTACAACTGGGGGGCCTGCACATCCTGAGGTGCATACCTTCAAAAAGACAGTTTACAAAAATGGCTCCTAGGTTTTTTGCAGTCAGTTTAAAATGCATTTTTGTAATCCACTGACCATTATTGACAGATCAGAAAATGCCTTGCTTTTTGTTTATGCCTTTAAAAACATGAATAACAGATTGGTTTGGTGAATCATTCAAAATCTTCAGCGTCGGACACTTCTGAACAAATCTAGTCCCGATCACAGTTGAAAATACTATACTGAAAAACCTGTTAAACCATTATTTGATAAAATATAATCGGTTGGGGGGTGTCTTTCACTCAATGAATTCTGGCGCAAGGGAGAAGTACAACCCCCTACTTGTGTGTGCATTCTGTTATTTAAAAAATGTGGCTGCTTTCCCTGGATGTAATAGAAGGCATATTACTGACTCATCTGCCACAGTCTGGATTGTCCCTACACTGGCCCTTTCCATCCCAAAATGGCCCCTATGTTCACAGCCCTGTTGCCTTTCTCATCTCCAGTCAGGACTTTGTGCTCCTGCAGAATAATGTAATGTAGTATTGGGTACAGAATTCAGCTTCTGGCAAATTCCTTTACTTTGCCTTTTAAAAAGTAAAATTTTCTAGCCCTTATAGCTGACAAGATCTGCTCTAAAGTGTGTGGACAGTGCCTTCATATCTCCTTGGGCCTTCCTGTTTCAAGCAACACCAAAATAAATAAAAAACGTATACTGCAGGACATCATATGCAAAATAATACATATATTCAAATTTGGGAGATTTCAGTTTCTCTTGATGCAGAATTTGAATTGCCTGTATGTAAAATTATTTTAAAACACACATAAGTCATGGATGACATACAATCGAGCTTATCTTTTTTGTGTGGCATTGCACCGTTCTCTGCCAATAAAATCCCAGATTTTGAAGAGTGGAGCGCATTTACCTGAGCAATGTTTATGCATTTGAGTTCACATTCATGTACGGTTTGATCTGTGTTCTGTTTTGACTGCAGAATACAATGCCTAGATCGTAGCTGCAAGAAGAGACTTCGCTGCAGTTTGTTCTGACTAGTGTTACAGTACTTGATACCTGTCTTCTCAGATAGGAGATGCCTGGTTGGCAAGATGCTGGCCGGTGCATTGCAGAGGCAAAGGTTTTTTCAGGCAGGTTTCGGTTTATCCTGCAAGAGGATCCTATTTAATGAAGAGGGAGCAAATTCTTCTTTGGGACTTGTAAAAAAGGCGATTAGGCATGGTTTGAACAGGATGTGCTGCACGTAGCTTCTGTAAGGGCTCCCCATATGGAATTTTGCCAATCTGCTCTCTGATGAGCCTACACCATCCGCTTATTCCAGCCCTGTTCTTCTATCTCTTTTCTTCCGCTCTTTTATTATTCTAACCCTCCTTCCAAAGCTTTATCTACATTCCACATTCCTAACATTCCACTTTGAAGATTTCTGATGGCATCTCAGTCCAAAAAGAGGCCTGCAATCCAAAGATTGAGCTGCTGTATTTCAAATCTGTTGGAGAATTGTAATGTTTCTTTGTCTCTGCAGTTCCAGGCAAAGAACTCTGTGTACCTTTATGGCTCTTTCCTCATACATTTCCCCACCACCACCCCATTAATCGTCTTCTGGTCCCTTGCTTGCCTTCTCTGGCCTGTGCTTCTGCCTTTCCAAGGCTTCTGCAGCTTCTCTAGGCCTTTCTGCCTGCCCTGTCTCACTGGGATGCCAAGGGTAGATCCTGAGCATAGCCAAATACAACCAAAAGCTTCACCACAAAATCCCTTAGTGAATGGTACTATGCAGGTGTGGGTTATATGTGCCCTCCAGATGTTGGGCTGCCACTCCCGTTGGCTTTGCTGGCTAGGATTGATGGGAGTTGTGGCTGTCCAGAAGCTGTTAGGCTGCAAGTTGCCCACCCCTATCCTAGAGATACCTGCCGGTGTACCTTCTGTCCCTTCATCACCTCTGCTCTTTGGTACTGGAGCTCCAAGATGATGAAAAGGCCATCTGGTCCAGCCCTCCTGCCTTGAAGCAAGATTATCCATAGCCCAGTTCTTACATGTCAAAATGGGCTAGCGCAAACTGCTATAGGCCTCAAGGTGAGAGCCAGGTCCATTTTGGAAAGGTGATTACGCAGCAAAGAGCTTGAGACGGTGCACAGCAGGTAAGCGAGCCCCACTTGTAGCCTAATCTTAGGTCTTGTTTGCTCAGAAGCAAATCCCTCTGCGTTCAGTGGTTAACTGGATGTTTGGGAAGTATTCCTGTAAACATGTCCCCACCACCGCCACCCCTCCCTCCCTCTCTGCTGGAACATAACTGTGTTTGGTCCCCAGAAGCTTGTTAAGAAAGTGATGTTGGTAGGTCTAACCTACCTTTACAGAGAGTTGAGAGGCTAAACTGCTGCACTAAATTCTCGATAATCCCAGAGTGCAGGATGCAGAATAATGGCCTCAGGTTGCAGGAAGCCAGAATCCAGCTGGACATCAGGAAAAACTTCCTAACTGTTAGAGCAGTACGGCAATAGAACCAATGACCTAGGGAGGTCATGGGCTCTCCCACCCGAGAAGCATTCAAGTTGCAGCTGGACAGCCATCTGAATTGAAAGCAGATGTACACTTCACATGCACACCTGAAGTGAGTGTGAGAAATGCCCCCCTCCATGTGCTCAATGCTCACGCTAGGTGTGAGCCACAACTCTCAGTGTGCTGTCTTGTTAGAAGGAGGCCAGTAATAAACTCATCCAGAGAGGTTGCAGATAGCTTTCTCTAGGTGTGGGGACAAACCTGTGAAGTCTCTGCTCAGGAGGAGCTGAATAATCCCAGAAGACGGAACAGGCATGTTCTCTTGTCCCAAGGAGAGAGCTTGCATCAATGGGGTGTCAGCTACGGAGAAGCAGACTGTGGTTAAACATTAGATTTTCCAGCAATATTTATTTGAAATATTTTTATCGCACTCTTCAGCCAAAAACAAGATAGCCCCTACCCTACAGGCGTCTTCAGCCCAAAGGCCGGATTCAATTTTAGAGAAGCTGGGGAGGGGAGGGGCTGCATTCCAGTGGTGGGTTGGGACCAAAGCCAAAAAAAGGGTGGAGCCAAGGACACCCCAAACATGGGCCTATTTTAGCTTAAAGCTTTTACTGCAGGTAACTAAGGTGTAGCAGCACCTTTTCAGCCTTTTAAAACGCGATGGGTTTGGTGGTGGGGATCTTGTGCAAAGGCCAGGAAACCGCCACAAACCAATTGCTTCCTCTCTTCTGTGGGCCAGGGGCAGGGAGGGAGGTGACCATGTGCGGAGCCCAAGAGGGTCAACCTCCCAGGGCTTGAGGTCCATCGCCCCCCTGATCTAAATGGATATGACATAGGGAGAAATGGGATGAGAAAGGGAAGAGGAAATAATAAGTCTTTCACCAGGGCTGGTGGGATGGCCCTGGGTTCCTTCTTATTTCCCCCAGCATTAAAGGCTGTTTGACAGTAGAACAGACTGCCTTGAGTTTTATTTTTATTTATTTTATTCATTGCATTTGTATACTGCCCCATAGCAGAAGCTCTCTGGGAGGTTTAGATAAGATTAAAACACTTAAAAACAATAAAAAAAAATTAAAACTGCAAAACCATACCATATACACATACCTTTAAACCCACTATAATAACTTTAAAAAGCTATTAAGCCTAAAAAACAAAAATAGACCCAGGCTCATCAGATATTGCTAAATGCCTGAGAGGAGAAGAAAGTCTTGACCTGGCGCCGAAAAGATAACAGGGTTGGCGCCAGGTGGGCCTCATCGGGGAGATCGTTCCACAATTGGGGGGCCACCACAGAGAAGGCCCTCTCCCTTGTTGCTGACTTCCGAGCTTCCCTCTGAGTAGGCAACTGGAGGAGGACATTAGATGTTGTACGTAGTGTTCGGGTAGGTTCATGTTGGGAAAGGCGTTCCGTCAGGTATTGTGACATTCTTAAACAGTGGCCAGCTGTTGGGCATGGGTAACTTGTGGCTTTCCAGACGATTTTAGCCAGCTCTTCCCATCAGTCTTCGCCCAGCCACCATAGTCCATGGTGAGAGCTCCTGGGAGCTGCTGTCTGACCACATCTGGAGGGCCTCACATTCCCTACCACAGCTTCTAGCTGCAAGATCCTTGCATTAACCCCGGGGTTCAACTGGATGACCTCTCAGGCCCCTTCAAACTCTAGGATCGGTTCATGGTTCTACGTAAGCAACACAGCAGCATAATGTGGAAGGAAACAAGGCTCCAGGTGGAGGGGAGCAGTGTAGCTTCCCCTCTTCTGTGATGGCTTGCTTGGCAGGAGCCAGTCCTAAATTAATCCATTAATTTCTCACAGTGAGAGAATGACCGCTTGAAAAGGCCCAGCAGCCTGACCAGGCACTTCTGTAATACATAAATGGGGGGGGTGGGGGAGTGACAGCCAGTGTGGTGTAGTGGTAGACTAGGGCTGGGGAGATCCGGGTTCTAGTTCCCACTTAGCCATGAAGCTCACTGGGTGACTTTGGGCCAGTGGATGACTCTCAGCCTGACCTACCTCATAGGGTTGTTGTGAGGCTAAAATGGAGAGGAGGAAGAGGAGGACCATGTGAGCCGCCTTGGGTTCCTTGCATGAGGAGAGGCGGAATATAAATGTAAATAATAACGATCCAGTAAACTAGCCCTCCAACGAGGCTCTGGGAACCGAATTCAAGCAAGCGGGCGGGCTTGAAAAGGCGCCACGGAGGGCCCCAGAACTGCACAGCGTCGGTTGGCTCCACGGAACCGGGTTGCCCCTGGCCAAGAATGCCCGAGTGGGCGGCTGAAGGCCTAGAGGGAGGCGAGGGAGAGGGTGGCGTGCCTGCCTGTCCTCACTTGAGCTGGATTCCCACGTGGAGGCGCGCGCAGGGGCTATATATAGAAGCGGACAGGCTGTTCGCTGCAAACCCCAGGCTGCGTCAGCTGGGCTCCCTGGCGTTGCTGCATCTCTCCTGTTTGCTCTCTCCCCCGCCCCAGCCTGTAATTAATTATCCATTGATAGCTTATTTTTTATGCAGGGTGGGGGTGGGGGGTAGGTCCATAGGGTGACCATAGGAAAAGGAGGACAGGGCTCCTGTAACTTTAAGAGTTGCATAGAAAAGGGAATTTCAGCAGAACCTGGTGAAATTCCCTCTTCATCACAGCAGTTAAAGCTGCAGGAGCCAGGCCCTCTTGACACGATACGAAAGAGGACAGGGCTCTTGCAGCTTTAACTGCTGTGATGAAGAGGGAATTTCACCAGGTGCTGCATATATACAAATGACACCTGCTGAAATTCCCGTTCCTTTGCAACTGTTAAAGATACGGGAGCCCGGTCCTCCTGTCCATACGGTCACCCTAGGTAAGATCCTCTGCCCTGCGAGAAGGAGAGAGAGGAATGAAAGCTTACCCAAGTGGGGATCAGTACAGAAGCTCCTCCTGGGCCTGTTGAGCCCGGACCGGTTTGCACAGGTCATTTCTACGGGGAAAACGAAGGAAGGGGGGCTGTTAGCGCATGCACACGTGCAGAGGTCTCGTGTCATTGTGTATGTGTGTGTATGTGTGTGTTTCAACCACCACCAGTCCTTAGAAGTCCAGGCTACAGTCCTCAACACGGATGTCATCCCCTCCCTCCGAAATCAGCCCTTGAACTCAAAGGGAATTGTGCATGTCTAAAAGGGGGTGGGAAGAGTGTATCTTGACCCTTCGTGTAAATGCGCAGACATGGGGTAAAAGGCAACCCAAACACTACTTAGACCCATTGAACTGAATGGGGCTTAATTTCATTATTTCAATAGTAGGACCTGTGTTAGATTTTACCCATAGGACACAATACCGGCGCCATGCTTTCCTTCCCATCCCCATCCGTGTTTATCCAGATAGTAATTATTATATTTTATTTATTTATTTATTTATTACGCTTATGTCCCACCTTTTCCTCCAAGGAGCCGACACAATCCTCCTCCTCTCCATCCTCACAACAACCCTGATAGGTAGGCCAAGCTAAGTGTAAGTGACTTGCTCAATGTCACCCAGTGAGCTTCATGGCCTAGAGGGGTCTAGATCCCTGCTCTCCGGAATGCTAGTCCAGCCCTCTAACTATTACACCACACTGGCTCTCAGAAAATATGACTGAGGGCTGCAGTCTCCCTAGGTACACTGTATATCCCATACTATGTATCACGTGGGCTCATCACAGAGCAGTTTATAGCAGGGTTTTCCCACGCTAAATGTTAATAGTTCCGTCTTTAAGGGGCTCACAATCTAAGGGAAGGAAGGCAGGAAGATGAACCTCTTTCACCTAAAGGTCGAGGGCTAAATTCTATTTTGGAGAAGTGGGAATGGGGGAGCGAAGGCAAAGGAGGAAGTGCCAAAATACCAAAGATACCAGCATATTTTAGTTTAAAGCTCTTACTGCCACTAACCAAGATTTATGAGAGGCATTTTGAAACTGCGCAAAAGCTGAGAAAACATCAAAGGATTGGCAGTCTAGGGGTGTGCGGCCATTTGGTCCCTCAGGCCCTGAGGTTTTACATCTTTGATCTAAGGAGAATAAAATGCTTTGGGGATAAAAAGAGGTAGAATGAAATAAACGTTACATTGTAAGGATCAAATCTATTAAAAAACCAAACAAACAAATAAACAGTAACACCCATAATCAACAAGTCCCCAAATCCGGGCCAATGACGGGCATTTTGCAGGCCATCACTTGCTAAATGCCACTTCGTTGAAGTGGAATGCAGGCAGAATTCAATTCCACTTGTGATGCTCACGGCATCTGTGGAGTTCAGCTCTAGAGAACACGTTGGGATTTTCTTCTGAATAAACATCCCTAGGATTGCTCTGCCCATGTATTTTGACTGTTGGCTACACACTGTGAGATTAAGCATTCTTAAATATCATTCCCTCTAATAGCAAACCCAGCCAGTAAGTGCCAAAAGCATTGTAGTCAAAACCGGCCCACTGAGAAGCAAGAGGGGACTGTACCAGGGTGCTCTGGAGAACCTCAAGGTTTACAGAAACACACAAAATATTTAGACGGGGGGGGGGGGAACCTTAAGGAAGCATCACCCACCCTTCCAAAAAAGTCCAGTGAAGACTGAGCATCCTCAGTGACCACAGAATGCTGAGTCCGAAAAAGCTGGTTAGAGAATGGAATGGGGTGCCTTGGAAGATTGGCTGGACCCCTGAACAAGAACGATGGTGTTAGAAGGTGCAGATCCAGCAACCAGGCCAGGCCCAAGCTATTTTAGTGCCTGAGCAGAGCACCGCCTGTGCACGCACACACAGGTCCTGCAAGGTGTATAGTACTGAAGGCCAGTCAAACTCTTTTGGCACCTGAGGCAGAAATAGAAATTAACTAGCAATTTGGTCTCCATTTCAGGATACTAAAATCAGCTGCCTGCTTGCAGCGGCCTCACAGGGCCGGCCCCGAGTCTGTGTGCAACATTTTGTTGTGGATTTCATTCTCTCTCTGTGTGTGTGTGTGAGAGAGAGAGAGAGAGAGACAGAGAGAGAGAGATTTAGGATGCCATCCTATGCATGTTTAGACAAAGAGAAGTCTTATATTTCCCAGCATTCCCCAGTCTGGGATTTGTAGAACTTGTTTTCTGTCTAAACATGCATGGGATTGTATCCCTAATGTGTAGTTTTATAAAGGAATTATGCACCCAGATGTAAACCCTAGATTAGCTACCAGCAATTGACACCCTAGGTGAACCATGCAACCAGCGCCTCCAGACCCCAAGCAGAGATCTAAGTTGAATTTTTTTGGTAAACTGGGAACATTTTGCCCCCATTTTCTGTTTAATGAAGAAGCCCCCTCCCCTGCATCTTTGGAAGCGGAAATATTGTCATTTATAATAAAGCACATTCAGAATGGTTTTGTTTTGTTTTTAAATTCAGCACCGTGTCAACACAGAGGGCCCGATAAAAACAACAAAGGCGAGCCAAGCACATCTGTCTGCTCTGCGAACAAACAGAGGTACCATCCACAGCGCCCAAAGGAGGTCCCCGGAAGAAGGGTCCCGGTTGCATTCTTGAGGCGACATGGATGGCAAGACACCATTAACCGCTAGGCTCAGCCCTCCAAGGGCAAAGCAAGCGGCTGCTCTTGGGCTGAGGGCCGACTCTCAATTCCTGCCTCCAACTCCGAGCAGCAGCAGAGCAAGAGGATATGTAGTGTCCCCCGGGCAAGGACCGGGTCTCGAAGGTGGCCGGCCGGCCTGTCCTTGCCCCAGCATCCCCAGCCAGGTCTCGTTCACCTCCACAGTCTTGACCAGAGTCCCTCTGAACATGCACGGGGATTGGAATTAAGGACACCTTCGTTATTTTAGTTGAGAGAGAGAATTTCTCCTTGGATTTGGCGTCCCACTTAACTCGGTGACCAGCTAGTTCGCCTTAGGCGATCACCTACTTCGCCTTAGGCGATCACCTACTTCGCCCTAGGTAATCACCTAGTTCACCTATTTGGATGGGCTGCCTCTGCTTAAGGTGCACTCCTAGGCATGTTTAGACGGGGTGGGGGGAGAGACCATAACTCCCATGAATGCTGGGAGTTATGGTCCTCCCCACCCACCCCCGTCTAAACATGCCTACGTCTTGCGAGCGCAGCGGCCCGGTTTGCCTCCGCGATAACGCTGGGGAGGGGATCGATGCGAGGAGGAGGAGGGAGCGAGGCCGCGGGGTTCCGCGCCGCTGTTACTAGGCCAGGCCGGGCTGCGGGAGGAAGCAAGCGAGCCGCTCCATTCAGCAGTTCCCAGGCCAGCGGCGGCGCGCATTCCCCGGGGGCGTGTTACGCACTGCGTCCCTCCCTCTCTCCTCGCCCTCCATGCAAAGTGCGCAGGTAGGCAGGCAGGCAGGGTGGGTCCCATCATCCCCCAAGCAGGCAGCGAGAGATTTGCTCGCCTCGGCGGCTCCTCCTTCGCCACTGGCCCGCCCCTCGCCTTACCTTAGATGAACCCGGCCGGCCGGCCTCCCTCCCTCCCTCCCTGCCTGCCTGTCTCGATCTGCTGCGGCTGCCTCTGCCGCCTGTTCTCCGCCACGGATCGCTAGGCCAGCAGGCGTCGGAGGCGCAGCTCGGGTGGGGGCCGGCGCGCGTCTCTTCCGGAGGTCCGCTGGGGCGAAAGCTCCCCCAGGAAGGACCTTCTGGGTCAGACTGAAGGTGGCTGGGCCAGAACGTCGGAAAGAGAGCCCCGTTGGATCGGGCTAAGGGTCCGTCTAGTCCGGCGTTGGGTTGTTCCAGTGGCCAAGAAAGTAGGGTGACCAGATAAAATCCAGGTCAGGGCTCATGTAACTTTAACAGTTGTAGAGCAACGGGAATTTCAGCCAGTGTTATTTGTATGCAATTAGTTCCTGGTGAAATTCCCGCTTCATCACAACAGTTAAAGTTGCAGGGGCCCTGCCTTCTTTTGTATATGGTCACTCTAGTATAGTGGCTGCATCTTTAACTGTTGTGATGAAGAGGGAATATCACCAGGAACTAATTGCAAACAAATGACACTGGCTGAAATTCCCTTTTCTCTACAACTGTTAAAGTTATATGAGCCCTGACCTGGATTTTATCTGGTCAGCCTACAAGAAAACGGCCTGTGAGAAACCCACACATCGGGCGGGATGGTGCGATGGCGCCCTCCTGGATGTGTTCCCCAGCACACGGCCTCTGATAGCGCCTCTGATACTGGAGGTAGCGTAGAGCCATGAGGACTAGTAGCCTTCTCCTTTATCAATCTGTCCAATCGTCTCTTAAGGCCGTCCAAATTGGTGGCCGCCGCGACATCTTGTGGTGGTAAATTCTGCCCTCCGTTGTGCGATATCATAGAATAGTCGAGTTGGAAGGGGCCCATAAGGCCATCGAGTCCAACCCCCTGCTCAACCCCGCCACTTTTTTGTAGCAAGCCAACCAACCAACCACACCAGGAGGTCTGTGCTGGGGCCTGCAGGTCTGCTGCAACTGGGTCGCGAGTGAGACTGTTGCCCCAGGTGCCCTCTACAGGTGGCGTCTGCAGCCCTCCAGGCTTCCTTTCTACCTCCACTGGATCGCGCTGGTCCTGCTCTGGATGCGCCCAGCCCTGCTAATGTGGGACTCCACCAGCAGAAGAAGCCTTTAAAATGAAGAGGTGGTTGTCTAGAGGGCCCAGCCAAATCTCACCCAGGGAGGCAGCGTCAGCACCAGGTTTTGAGGGCCTGTGGACAAGACACCCTCCATGGGGACCCTCCCTCAGTGAGGCCGCCTTCTCACCGCCATGGTCACCTGCCGCTCTTGCACCTCATCCTTTTTCTCATCCTTGCTCCCGTTCGCTGGCTTGACAGGCAGAGAGCCAGGGAGCAAGGAGGCTGTGGCATCTCCTCCTCCTCCTCCTCCTCCTCCTCCTCCTCACTACCACTGTGTTCTGGGCCACAGCGAGAGGCGGGTGGACAGGAAGGTTGCCGTGGTGAAGAGGAGGCGCAAGGCCAGGGAAGGCTTGTCAGTGGGCCCCTGCTGGGGCATGGGCCCTTGGCTGGTGCTCCACCATGCCTTACCCTTGATGCTGGACCTGCCTGGAGGACTTCAGCTCAGTTGCCAACCCAGATAAAAGACAGAAGCACAATGGGAGATATGTTGGTTGTTGCAACAGGATTTGCTGGAACTGAGGGTGGGTGGGTGGGTAGGTATTTGGCCAATACCCTCTGTACCCTCCTCTGAGTAGCAGACTCATGAAACTAAAACATATGAAGCAGCCTGCTACAGAGTCAGACCATCTGGCCCAGTATTCCCTGCTCTGACTTGCAGCAGCAGAGAAGGATCTTTTCCATCACTCACCGCCTGTTTGTTTGTTTTTTATGATGGAAATGGCAGGGATTCCTCCTGGGGCTTTTTGCAGCCAACGTGCATGCTTGAACCCCTGGCCTATGGCTCCTGCCCTAACTAGTTGCTCTTCAGAGATTAAAATTAAGTTACCTAGTGCTGGGCCCAGTTCTGCCTTTAGAACTGTAGCTCCTTAGGAGTGTTTATGTATCTGTAGATCAGAAGCACAGCTGTCTGAGGGTGATGGGAGTTGTAATTCAACGAAACTGGAGTCCACCAGGTTGGGAAAAGTAGAATAGTGACAAACAGTTGTGAAGACAGAAGTATGGAATTGCTAACTTCTAAACCTTCACATGTTCAGAAGCCTTACAAGATTGCTCACATAAAAATTGATTTAAGTTGAAGGGTTGAGCCCAGACCCGTCAAATCTTTCCTCTGTCATTTGTCCCAACATCTAGTACTCAGAGGTGAATGGCTTTGCTCCTGTATCTGGAAGCTTCGTTTCGTTTACAGGTTGAATGACAGAAGTTTGTGGTAGAGAGATAATCATGATTTTCTCAATAGAAACATTTGTGATTTTGTGGTTTGACTGCCGTGTACCCCTATTCTATTTGTACTGGCTTAAGTTTATATGAGTTGTACAATCAGTACTTACAGCCTTCCCTGCTCTGGTGAGATGGGTTGTATGTCTATTAAAATTCTAGTCTAAACTCTCTAAATTCTAAACTGGGCATGTTTAGCCCGGAAAAGAGAAGATGGAGGGGAGTCATGATAGCACTCTTCAAGGACTTGAAAGGTTGTCACACAGAGGAGGGCCAGGATCTCTTCTCGATCAGCCCAGAGTGCAGCACACGGAAGAAAGGGTTCAAATTACAGGGAGCCAGATTCTGGCTGGACATCAGAAAAAACTTCCTGACTCCTAGAGCAGTATGGCAATGGAACCAATGACTTAGGCCCTTAGGGAGATCATGGGCTCTCCTACACTAGAGGCATTTCAGACGCAGCTTCACAACCATCTGTCAGGTATGCTTTAAGGTGGATTCCTGCACTGAGCAGGGGGTCGGACTCGATGGCCTCATAGGCCCCTTCCAACTCTACTCTTCTATGATTCTATGATTCCATCTCCCACCCCACAAATGTGCACCCACACATGCACTTTTTTATGCAAATCGGCATCCTCGGCTGTCCTTTTATTTGCCTAATCAGAAGTGGCCACCCAAGGCTAAAACAGGAAAGGAAGAAAGGTGTCCCCTCTTTTGGGGAGGAGGGGGGGAGTTCCCATCAGTGGAGGCCGGTGGCTCGATGTCAGTGGGGCGGTGACTCTGCTCTGGTTTTCCGTCAGAACCACTCAGGACTCTGAAGGAGCTCTCCAAGGTGCGGAACCCATATTGGGGTGGGTGGGATCCAGTGGAGCCCTGACTGGATCTGACGGAAACCCAGAGCGGATCCGCTGCCCCACTGAGCATAGGAGCCACCAGCCTCCACTGCTTCCCGTCTGTCTCCGTTTCTCTTGCGCGTTCCCACGACGACGCGCGGACTCGCTTGACCCAGTGCGGCAAAAAGGAAAAAGGGGGGGGGGAAGGAGGGGGGAAGAACCCCTTCCCTTCTCCACTCCACCCCACCCCAGGGGGCAGGAAGTAAGGGGTACTTTTCTTGCCGCGCAGGGTCAAGCGAGTCCACCGGGCCTCTCCGCGGTGGCGCACGTGGCTTCCCAAGGCTGCCTCGGTGCTGGGCTCGGCTATCACTCCGCCGCGGTGATCAACGCCGCTGCTGACGCCCAGGCGAGTCCCTCGCTCCCCTCCCCTCTCACCCTCCCCCCCTTCTCTCCCCCCCACACCCCATGAACAATGCAAACTGCCAGTACACCCGGCACGCACGTAAGACGCGCCTGTCTGAGCCGAGCTGCTGTTTCTGCGCCGTCCTGGCGCATGGCTAGGAGGGGCCGGCAGCCGCCGCCGCAGCCCCTTTTGTGGCTGGCTTGCGAGCTGCCCCCCCCCTCATGAGTCCGCCCCGGGCACCCCCCTCTCTGCTTCGGACCTGGGAGGGGGAGGAGAGGGGGCGCATCTGCCCTCCCCTACTAGTATCTCTCCCGGAGCATGTGCGCCTCTCTCTACTACACCCCTCAACAGCTTAGATGGCATCTGCCCCCCCCCCCCGAAGCGAAAGTGGCATTAGCTCCACTGTACTACCCCTCCAAAATATCTTGGAGGGGTAGTACAGTGGGGTAGTACTGTACTACCCCAAAACCTTATGGCCCCCCTCTTCTATGCCTCCAAAGCTTAGGTGGCATCTCCCCCCCCCCCCCCGGAGCCTGCCTTCTCACTGCGACTATCTCCAGCTGTTCTCTCTCCTCCTCTCTCTTCTCCTGGCTGCCACTCGCTTGCTTGGCAGGCAGAGAGCCAGGGAGCGAGGAGGCCCGTGGCGTCTGCTGCTCCTCCGTCTCCCCATCGCTATCGTCGCCTGGGGCCAGAGCACGAGGCAGGTGGACAAGCAGGTTGCAGTGGTGAAGAGGAGGAATAAAGCCAGGGGGCTCCTGACAGCAGGCCCCATCTGGGGTGTGACCCTGGCCCTGGGTGGCACAAATCCACAGAGGGCAGGGTGAATGCATAAGCCAGGGCAGCCCGGTGGAGCCTCCCTCTCTAAAGGCAGTCTACCTTTCATGCTGGCAATAGACAACCGGGGTAGACGGAAGGAGATAAGGCCTGGCAGCCCGCCCTAGGGCTTCAGTACAGGGGCCCTTCCCCTCCCCCCTGTAAAGGCCGGGGGTTGAACCCAGGGCCATCTGCATGTGTTCTACCCCTCCCATCATCCCACAGCCAGGTGGGACTTGTAGTCCAATACTCTGCATGCAAAGTATGTGTTCTACCGCTGAGTGACGGCCTTTCCCTTGCAGTTGGCTACCGGGACCGGAGGAATGTTTACTCGGCTCCAGCAGGGCTGTTCTTTTAGCTGTAACTCTGGAAGTCATGAGGCTAAAGACAGCAGCTGAGCGATTCCACCCTTTGAAATCTTTCCCACTCCGCTTCCTGCTAGCTCATCCCTGGGAGGTGGTGCTGAATAGCTTCCCAGTAGGTTGACAAAGAGTCACAGCGCAGAAAGGTCATATTAGCATGAGTGAAAATGTAGCATCTTTTGTTTGGGGTCTCTCTCTGCATATATGTTTATACTCCTAATATTGGGGAGGGGGGTTTACCACGTATGTACATTCCCCACTCTGCTCATAACTGAACATTGTGGGGCTATTGGCAATAAGAATTGGGGGGGGGGGAATACAGGGGAGAACATAAGAAGAGCCCTGCTGGGTCAGACCGAGGGTCCATCTAGTTCAGCACTCTATTCACACAGTGGCCAATCAGCTGTCGATCAGGGACCAACAAAGCAGGACATGGTGCAACAGCACCCTCCCGCCCATGTTCCCCAGCAACTGGTCCACACAGTAAATGTTGAATCAAGACTACATTCTAGGTAATATAGTCTGCAGTGAGCATAGTGACTAACAGGGCAATGTCTACTCACTCAGTAGGCCTCTTCCAGGTAAGTGACTAAGTAACCTACCGGTGTAATTCTATGCACATTCAGACAGAAAAATCGTCCTACAACTCCCAGCTGGATGAGGAACGCTGGGAGTTGTAGGGGTTTTTTTCTGTCTAAACATGCATAGGATTATGCCCTAAGAAACTGAGCTACAAATCAAGAGGTTCACATTTCAAAATTTGTTCCTACCTTAACTTTCCAAGGTGGCCTTAGGTGACACCCCCCCACACACAATTGCTATATGAAGGGTAGTAACGCGCGCCCCCCCTTTTCAGGCCAACTTTACTCCCTGATTTAAAGATTACCATGATAATATATGTGAAGTGCTTTGAGCACTGACAGAGCTATATAAATGCTAACAATTGTATCTGATATACATCAATACATTCAAAATTAATAAATTGATAGAAGAATGAATAGAAGGTTAATTTGAGAATATACTCATATGTACCCTAGCCTATGATATTAGAGGTGAAATCCAAACCTAGGTCTGCAGTGTTCAAAATATTAATTATCAATTAAGAAACTATTAATCAGCTGAAGGTTTTCACAATTAAGCAGGCAGGAGGTGTTTAAAAATCAAAAGGAGATTATATTTCCTTATAAAGGCTAGGGGTGGCAAACACCATCTTCAGAGGTATTTCCCCTTCTCTCACACGCAAGACAGAATGCCTCTTCTAAGAGGATGCCTCTTCTGTGAAACAGGCACCCATCACCAAAAGCAAAGAAAAAGGGCAGATCAGTCTACCAAAACTCACACAATCAATGCAGCCGTACTATTTTTTTTTATTATTTATTATAGCACTTTAGTCCTGCCCTTTAGCCAAAAAAAAAAAAAAAGGCTCTTCAAGGCATCTTACAAAAATAATTCTTAAGACAGTCTCTGCCCAGCGGCTTACAATCTAAAATAACATGTCACAAAAGGAAAAGGGATTGGGAGGGAGGAGGAATCTACTTTCTTATTGTCCTTGCCAGCAGCTGCTGCTGCTCCTCTACCTATTTATTTATTTATTTATTTAATCCTGCCTTTTTCCTCCAAGGAACCCAAGGTGGGGTACATAATCCTCCTCTCCGTTTTATCCTCACAACAACCCTGTGAAGTAGGTTGGGCTGAGAGAGTCTGTGACTGGCCGAAAGTCACCCAGTGAGCTTCCACATCCGAGTGGGGACTAGAACCCAGATCGCCCGACTCCCAGTCTAACACTCTTAACCACTATACCACACTGGCTCTCACCACTTGCTTGCCACCACTTGCTTGCTCGGCAGGCTGGGAGCCAAGGAACAAGTAGGCCGTAGCATCCTCCTCGTCCTCATCCTCCTCACCACCACCATTGTCTGGGCCAGAGCAAGAGGCAGGTGAACAGGCAGGTTGCCATGGTGAAGCAGAGGGGCAATTCCAGGTGGCCATTGTCAACGGGTCCCTACTGGGATGTGAGTGTGAGCCCTCGATAGGTGCTCAATTATGCCTACCTTTGATGCTGGCCCTGATCAGGATTAACACTTCTTTGGGTCCCAGAAGTCACCCCTGAGATCAAGTGGTGCCCTGTGAATCTTTCTCGCTCAGCTTCGTTCCCTCTCACTTGTAGAAATGTTTATTACAAGTCTCAGGAAGGTAAATCCTGGGGAATTGCTGGGAACACTGAGCCAGTGTTGTTATTGAAACATTGAGTTGTCCTGCATTATTGACGTTGTATTATTAATCAGTTGGCACACACACACACACGCACAAATATATATTTGCACACTTCTGTTGAATTCTGTGGTGCTTTTAAAAACAGTGGGAATGGAAAAGTCCAGCTAAGAAGAGGATGAGGTCAGAGGAAGACTTGAGAAAGATTGGGAAAGAAAGAGAGTTCAGTGCGAGAGAAAATCCACCAGAAGAAATGAGGTTGAAGGGAGAGTCACTGCAGGAGATTCTTGGGAAAGGCTTGCTATGCCTGTTCTGGACGCATTGGGATCATTTGGTCAGCTGTGGGCCAGTCTTACATGGTGGTGGTAAGGTAGGCTGACCAGATAAAATCCAGGTCAGGGCTCATGTAACTTTAACAGTTGTAGAGAAAAAGGAATTTCAGCCAGTGTCATTTGTATGCAATTAGTTCCTGGTGATATTCCCTTTTCATCACAACAGTTAAAGGTGTATGCACTATACTAGAATGACCATATACAAAAGAAGGCAGGACCCATGCAACTTTAACAGTTGTGATGAAGAGGGAATTTCACCAGGAACTAATTGCATACAAATGACACTGGCTGAAATTCCCTGTTCTGTACAACTGTTAAAGTTACATGAGCCCTGACCTGGATTTTATCTGGTCACCAGGACTACTGAGATAATGTACAGGGTGATGGTAGGGATTACTGAGATAATGTATGTGATATCTTTGAATCACTAAGGCTCCCCTGCAGTTGGAAATTAGTTTGGACCACTGAGTCCCTACTGAAAGCAACGGGAGGCAAATCCCCTTGCTGAAGCTAAGGTGGTCTGGGTCTGGTCAAGTGCCTGGATGGGAGGTGGAAGAATCCCATGAGTAGAAGAGAGATGGCAGGGTGTAGTGGTTAAAGCAAGGGTGTCAAACCTTTCAGCCTGAGGACAAAATTCAGTTTCAGAGAAGCTGGGGGGGGGGGGGTACATTCCAGCGGTGGGTGGAGCTGAATGCAAAAGGGGTGGAACCAAATCACCAGCCTAATTCATCTTAAAGTGCTTACTGCCAGTAACGGAACCTTGGGGCAAGCCTTTCAGCCTTTCAGAATTGGGGGGGGGGGGAGAATGTGGGCAACTGGAAAACTGCCCAATGATCAGTGGTCAGGGGTATAAAGTGGGAAGCACCTAGTGATGAGGGGAAGGGCCTGTGACCATCTGGGGAATGCTGGAGGGCCAGATTTGACCCAGAGGCAGGTCAGATTTGACTCCTGGGCCTGAGGTTCAACACTCAGCTGTTTAGAGTAACATACTAGGACTGAAGTGACCCAGGTACATAAGAACATCAGAAGAGCCCTGCTGGATCAAACCAAGGGTCCATCTATCCAGCACCCTGTTCATACAGTGGCCAAGCAGCTGTTGACCAGGAACCCACAGGCAAGACACAGGTGCAACAGCACCCTCCTGCCCATGTTCCCCAGCAACTGGTGTACATGGGCTTACTGCCTCTGATACTGGAGGTAGCACAGAGCCATCAGGACTAGTAGCCATTGATAGCCTCATTCACCCAATGAAACTCACTGGGTGACCCTCACCTTGGGCAAAGTTGCCATCTCTCAGACTACGGATGACATGGACGCTAGTCCTGGAAATCTTATGCCTTAGCAAATGTGTTAGTGTTTAAGGTGCCACATGTGTCTTTTTCTTTTTTCTTTTTGCTCTACAGGGTTGTTGTGAAGACTGAAAGGGGCAGGAAGAGCCCTGCATGCCTTGAGAGGCTTGGAGGAAAGGCAGGCTATAAATAATTGAAAATAAATAAACTTGAAAGCAATGTTGCTAATTGGGTAAATCATGATGGGAACTGGATTGGGGCCAAGAATGCTAAATATTCACTTTATTTATTCCATGGGTCCAATTTTATTTTATTTATTTACTTACTTTCTAGGCCTGTATTGCTCTGTACCCACCCCAACCCCTGCCTTCTCTGTTTCTCTTAAAGTTAATATGTTTCTAAAAATGTGCTGATGCTGATGATGTGACCCACCATTTTACTGGGCAGCTCACCAGCTGAAGATAAGTTCTCGCTGCCTCCCACTTCTGGGAAGGAGAACACAGACAAGGAGATACCTCTAAGCAGGGAAACTCTCCCGTCCCTCAGCAGATGCAGCACAGGTCCTGGTACCAACAGCTGTTCAAGGACACTGAGTGGCGTGGCTGGTCCTCTTGGGGGGTCACGATTGCAAGGCAGAGGGAGACCTTGGGCCAGTGTCCTTGGGCCAGGGCAGGAGAAGTGTGGGGCAGCAGCGCTGACTCAAGACATTTGAGGGTTGATGCAGAAAATCCAGTGAATGCCACTCCTTCCTCTAAGTAAGACAGGGCATACAGTCAGTGGAGGCTGGTGGCTCTGATGTCAGTGAGATGGTGAATCCGTTCTGGGTTTCAGCCAGACCCAGTAAGAACTCTAAAGGGGCTATCCAGGGTGAGAGCGGTCAGTGGGGTGGTGAATCCACTCCAGCTTCAATCAGAACCTGTCAGAACTCTAAAGGAGCTACCAAAGGTTTTGATTAAAACCCAGAATGGATTTACTATCCCACTGACATCGGAGTCACCAGCCTCCTTTGGACAGGGCATATAATCCCCCTAAAAGTTCTCCTCCACAAGTGCCATTTAAGTGGACTGGAGCTCTGCAAGAGCACTGCTAGGCAGGCCACGTGTCTCATTTTACAGAGGGCAGTCCTCTACTTTGAACTCGTCATCTATGGGAAGGGCTGTGAAGTCCATGCCCAGTTTAAAAATAAAGAGCCCCAAGAAGGGAGAGCAGCAGGATGGGCCTTGGAGTGGCTCATCTACCATTAGCACCTGGGCAGTAGACTACACTGAGATGGACTGTGTTACTCGGTTAAATCATAGCAACCCTTTCTCAATTTGCATCCCGCCCCATAAATGAGCGCATACTCATTTATGCACACCTGCGTCCACTTTCGTCCTCTGTTTTAGGTGATGTGGAAGTAGCTGCCCAAGCGCTACGGTTAGCTCACACTGCTCCTGCCCGTTCTTATGGAGCTCCATTCATTGCAATGGAGCTTGTGCAACAGGCACATCCCAGGGGATTACGCCCTGTGTGGCTTGCTCTCTGCCTTCAGCTCCGCTGCTCCCCAGATCTGAGGTGGCTGCTGCACTCAGATCCCGTAGCAAACTGGCCTCCCTTTGCTTGCTGGGCAAATCGAAGCCCCCACATTTCTACTCTGTGCCCTTCAGCGGCAGCATCCGCATCAAGCATGCTTGGCACACACTCGGCACTCGTACTCCGTGCGGCGCGCTGCGGCGCAGAGACGGCGGAGGAAGAGTCTGCTCCTTCCCTGCCTGTGTCCTCAGATGCCCTCAGATGCGTTTCCATCTGTTCTGAGCCTTTCCCATGAATGAACGCGCCAGAGAAGAAGATTAACGGACATGATCGATACGGGCCCTGAATGCCGGGTCACCACAGGGTTTCAGAGGCCTGCATGCTGCCAGGAATTGTAGCCAGGCGGGAAGTGAAATTGGTACTGTAATCGGGAGGCTCTCTGCTACAGCCCTAGATGACAAAAAAATAATAATAACAACAATAATCCCCACAGCATGCCTTCACCATTCCTTCCTTCTTATTTTAATCATCTTTATTTTCATCTCCCACAAAATACAGCGAGTCTCACCGACATCACATCGACCCAGCGGATACAAGAAATCGGCCTCAGGCAAAATCATAACACTCCCGGCGGTCAGTGGACAAGCATAGGCACAAAATCACAGACAGGCAGAAAGGCCAGGAGTGAGCGCTCTGCTCCTCTGCAGTAAGTTAGCCCAACGGATCTTTCCAAAACGTCACCTTTCGGTGCTGGCGGTTGTCTTGCGAGTTGCTTATTGTTTGTAGAAGAGATTTATGGACACCCTGTGCAACAAAAGGAGTCTAGCGTTCCCAGATTCTTTAGTTGTCTTGATTAATGTGTGAGTTTTTTCCATTAACACCACCACCAGTCCCCGTATCTTTTGGTGGTGGAGGCTGGAGGCTCCGACCCCCTCCACAAGGATGCGCTTTTGCGCCCGGTTCCGCGATTATGCGCATTATCGCGGAGGCGCTTTTACTCCTAATTCCTCTGCACCGGAGGCGGCGAGAGGCGGCGAAGCGCATTAATTCATGTCCAAAAAGCGCTTTACAAGCAGTTAATGCGCGTAATCGCTTGTTCACACCGCGAAAATGCGCTTTAACGGCCGGAGCAAAATAAAAGTCGCTATTTAACGCGCGTTTGAAAATGCGCATTATCGGGGAGATATCGCGCCTGTACGCCCGTTTTGCGCTCCGTGCTTGTGGAGGTAAATTTTTTAATGAGCCTTCAAGGCTCATTAAACGTCTCGTGTGGAGGAGGCCCGATGTCTATCCAAGGTGCATAGTATGGGGGGGGGGGAGAAGAACTGCACTTGCAAAATTACTTTGCACCTTGCATTGCTGCTTTAGAGTTCTGACTGGTTTTAACTGAAACCCAGAGCAGATTTCCCACCCCACTGGCATCAGAGCCACCAGCCTCCGCTGCTTCTCGGTACCCGCAGTCAATTGAAGAGTGCTAAGTCTAAGATGACTCCCTTCTTTCCTTCCAATGCAGTTCAATTTTACAAGCACCCCTTCCCCCAATTCTGCAGTCAAAAATGGTCTATGCCGATCCAGGCAAATGCATACAGGCTGCAGAAGTCGCTTTATCTTTGCTGGGAACCACCCGCATTCTATCCCAGCCATCACGTAAGAGCAAAAGGCCAGTATGTGATCTCTTCGCCCCTTTCCCTGGGGATGGAAGGATCTTGGGCGTTTGGAGGCATGCACGCGTTTCATTCTGTTTATTTACAGCAGCTATACCCCACCTTTCGCTAGAACAGGCCTCAAACCCGCTTACAATATAGCACGCTGAAATATAATCCAATCCAATCATAACAAAGCAAACAAAATGAAATCGCAAAAGCAGAGCCTGCAAGGGAGAAGCCCAAATCTAATTGGGCATCAGCTAAGAGGCAGTTAGAAAGATCTCGCGCACCATTAAAAGCCACTAAAAACATATGTCCCATGTAATCCCTCTATACACAGTGCGGGGGGCTGGGATGGGCGCGGCCCTGCAGCGGAGGATATCACTGGCAAAGAGAATTGGCGAATTGCAGCAACTTCTGCAGCAGCCTGAATTATGTCAGAATGTGTGGTTGAAACCTTTGACACAGAATCCATCTGGTTGGCTGAAAATCAGAGATACATTTTCTCTCCAAGGGAACACTCAAAGGTAGACTCATAGAATCACAGAATAGTGGAGTTGGAAGGGACCACAAGAATCATCTAGTCCAACCCTTTGCAATGTGCAGGAAAGCCAGTTATACCGTCCATGAGAGGTGGCTGCCCAGCCTCTTCTTTAAAACCTCCAGAGATGGAGAACCCACAACCTCTGTAGGTTGACTGTTCCACTGTTGTACAGATCTTGTTTGTACTTTCAGCACAAACGGTAGAGCTTTTCCTAGACTGTACCACTCTGGTTATAGGCAGTGGGGTTTGCAAATGTGACTTGTGTCCCGCAAAAATTCCCTGAAAATCATAGAAAATTAGTAGAAATCATAGAAAACTGTCCTTGACATTCTGTTTTACTGTGTCCAGGTTGGGGAAGCATTCAAACATGCACCCACCCACAGGGGGCTGATGGCTCCGATATCAGTGGGATGGTGAATCTCCTCCGGGTTCCCATCAGAACCAGTGAGAACTCTAAAGGAGCTATCCAAGATGCGAAGCCCCACTGACATTGGCGTCACCAGCCTCCACTGCACTCACCCCTAGGCTGACCATAAGAAAAGGAGGACAGGGCTCCTGTAACTTTAACAGTTGCAGAGAAAAGGGAATTTCAGCCAGTGTCATTTGTATGCAATTAGTGCCTGGTGAAATTCCCTCTTCATCACAACAGTTAAAGTTGCAGGGGCCCTGCCTTCTTTTGTATAGGGTCACTCTAGTATAGTGCCTGCACCTTTAACTGTTGTGATGAAGAGGGAATTTCACCAGGAACTAATTGCATACAAATGACACTGGCTGAAATTCCCTTTTCTCTACAACTGTTAAAGTTACATGAGCCCTGTCCTCCTTTTCATATGGTCAGACTACTCACCCCTATCTGTGCCCCAAAGTGCTAAAGTCCCGATGATAGACGCTGAAGGAATTTCAACTTGGAGAAAGTAATGTCTCCTTAAGGTGTCTGTGTGTCTGCATTTGTCTCTGTGTAATGGAAGGGGTTAACTTTACTACCTGTCAGGATTAATTAATGGCTATGCCATAAAGAGGACAAAGAGAAGAGTTTTGAAGCCAATGAAACATCGAGTGTGGTCAGCGTGACTGGCACATAGCCAATTAGATGAAGTAGATCCTATAACTTACTCATATATGCATATCTTATCTATGCACTTGAAACATAATCCCTTGAGCACAAACCTATTATGGTCAGTGTTATTAGACTGTAGAGGTGTTTGACCAATGAAAATGTTTTTTACTTCTGTGATCAAAGTTTATATAAGTGTGTGAAATCCTTTGTTCGCTGGACTCTTGATTTGCTGCGGCCGAGGTCCCTTTCACTGCAGTGAAATCATTAAAAGGTTAAATTGAATTCTCCAGTCTCTGGGTCTTTATTGGGTAAGAGATCCCAGAGGCTATAAACCTCCTTCCCGTTGAGGGACAACACCGAGAAAAACTTTTCCACGAATTCTGGGGGCTTGGTGCTGTCCCATGTGTGAATTCTTGTTCATGTATGCCAGAGGAGGGAGGTAACCTGGTTCCCCCTCCAGATTTTGGACTACAACTCCCACAATCCCTGATTGTTGGCCACCCTGGCTAAGGCTTAAAGGAGTTGTAGTCCCAAACACCTGGAGGGCACCAGGTTGCCTACTCCTAATGTATGCAAACAGAGGGTCTTCATTCAAAACCTTTGCATTCTTGTATGCAATATGCAAGTCCTTGGGCTTACTCGGTGTACTGCTGCACAGTAGGAGTTCCTAATTGACATTTATTTGTTAAATTTATATCTGGCCGTCCTGCGAATGAGTGCTCAAGGCAACTTTTACCTCTGTTGCTTTAGCTCTGGTTGTCTTTTAGCTCTGTTGCTTTAAATCTCTGCATTGCCACTAGATTTTATTTTGGCTTGTACTTTAAATTGTGGTTTTAAGCTTTTACATTTTATATTGCATTTTGTGTTGCAATTATTATTGTTGTTGTTATTATTATTATTATTATTATTATTATTTACATTTATATACCGCTCCATAGACAAAGCTCTCTGGGCAGTTTATAAAAATTAAAAACATTGAACATTTAAAACCAATAAACAAAACTTTAAACCATAAAAGCCTAAAAACAAACTACATCTCATTTAAAACTATCCAGGGGACAGTTAAAAAAGCTCAACATATGCTGCTAAAAGCCTGAGAGAAGAGGAAAGTCTTGACCTGGCGCCGAAAAGATAACAACATTGGTGCCAGGCCAACAAGCTGTTGACCAGAAACCCACATGAGTACAACCGCGCTCTCCTGCCCATGTTCCCCAGCAACTGGAATATATAGGTACCCAATGCCCTTCCTTTCCTCACACCTGGCCTGGAAGTACCAGGCTGCAACTTCTGCTCCCAGCCGGAGAAATTTGCACAGATGAAAACAAGCCCAGTTTGTAGCCATGGGACAAGGGTGTTCCGTGGAAACCATCGGCTGTATGTGGCCAAATGCTTCCTGCTTCGCAGTGGCTTTCATGCTGGGCTCATAAGGACATCAGAAGAGCCCTGCTGGATCAGACCAAGGGTCCATCTAGGACAGCACTCTGTTCACACAGTGGCCAACCAGCTGTCGACCAGGGACCCACAGGCAAGACACAGGTGCAACAGTACCCTCTTGCCTATGTTCCCCAACAACTAGTGTATACAGGCTTACTGCCTCTGATACTGGAGGTTGCACTCAGCAGTCAGGACTTGTACCTTCTCCTCCTCCAGGAATTTATCCAACCCCCTTTTAAAGCCATCCAAATTGGTGGCCATCACTACATCTTGAGGTAGTGAATTCCACAGGTTAACTCTGCGCTGTGTGAAGAAGCCTTTCCTTTTATCTGTCCTGAATCTCCCGCCAATTACCTTCATGGGATGATCCCAGGTTCTAGTATTAGGGAAGAGGGAGAAAAAATGCCTCCCTATCCACATTCTTCACACCAGGGGTACATCTTGACGAGCGGTTTGCCCCGGGGCAGATTTGGAGTGGCGGCAGGTCATCTGCATGATGCAGCCGCCATTGCAAAGCCATCTGGAGCAAACCCCCAAAGCTCCACTTTTTCTTGCAGCAAGGTGAGGATGGCATCTGCCAACTGTTGCCCTTGCTCCAGAGCTGCTGTGGAGGCATGCCTCAGCCAATGGGACCCCTGATTGGTCGCCATAGGTTAGACAGAGAAGGGGGTGGACCAGTGAGCCGAACAGTCGCTGGACCACCTCCGCGCCTCTGTGCACAGAGCTGGGGGACAAGTAGGCCATGGCATCTCCTGCTCCTCCTCGGAAGAGGTGCGCAAGAAGAAAGCAGGTCCAGGGGGGCTGTTGCCAGCAGGCCTCTGCTTGGATATGACCAGGTAGCAGGGCCCCCTACTGTGACTACCCTGGTTCAGCCCTCTCCCCATAAACATGGTCTGGTTGTCACTGAAGCAGATGCTTAGCTGTGACCTACCAACCCATGCCAGGCCTCCTGGGGGATTTCTGTTGGCAGGAAATACTTGATGGAAACCTATACAGATAGCCTCTATCTACAGTCATCATAATTCCTGAGCTTGGGTACAAAGATCAATGAGTCTTCTGTTTCCCCCCCCCCCCCAAAAGATCCCGCTTGAGTCGTACCTGGATAAAGGCTGCCACCTGGTGGCCAATCCAAATGGCTAATGAGAATCAACGCAGGCGTAGAGAGTCCCATTCACCCCTGATTTGGGAATATTTGGATTGGATTGGACTGTTACTCGTTTATGGGTATTGTAGGGTGACCATGTGAAAAGGAGGACAGGGATCCTGTATCTTTAACAGTTGCATAGAAAAGGGAATTTCAGCAGGTGTCATTTGTAGGCATGCAGCACCTGGTGAAATTCCCTTTTCATCATGACAGTTAAAGCTGCAGGAGCCCTGTCCTCTTGACCAGATACAAAAGAGCCCAGGGCTCCTGCAGCTTTAACTGTTGTGATGAAAAGGGAATTTCACCAGGTGCTGCATGCATCCAAACGACACATGCTGAAATTCTTGTTTCTATGCAACTTTTAAAGATACAGGAGCCCTGTCCTTTTCACATGGTCACCCTACAATACCCATAAACAAGTAACAGTCCAATCCAATCCAATCCAATCCAAATTTGGATGTTATTGACCTAAGCAAGAGTAGAGACAGACATAAGATTGAGTTGTCACCTTCGGTTCTTCACCCATGGCATATTCGCCTAGCTGCACAATTTGCATTGCAATATACATTCTAGCAAGACAAAACCCTGGATAATCTGTCATTTTCCCCTTCTCCTCATGCATTGGGTGAGGCACCTGGGCTGCCTCTACAAGAGGCATTTAAAGCTCTTTCAAGGCGCATTAAAATTTACCTCTACAAGAACGGAGCGCAAATTGGGCAGGAGGCGCATTTTCTCTCCGATTATGTGCATTATCGAATGCGCGTTAAATAGCGAGTTTTATTTTGCTCCGGCCATTAAAGCGCATTTTGACTATGTGAACAAGCGATTCTCCGCATGTCAACAGTTTAAATCGCGTTTCGGTCGTCCAGTAATGCGCTTCGCCGCCTCTCATACAGAGGTATTAGGCATAAATGCGCTTCTGCGAATATGCGCATAATCGCCTAACCAGGCGTAAAGGCGAATTCTTGTAGATGAGGCCTGGTTTCTTTTTAAGCACTAGAATGTACAGCTGTACATATCTATGTCTTCCCTCCCCACAACCTCCCCCCTCTCTCCATATATGTAATTGCAAACATTTAAAACAGTTTCAAAACTGTGGTGTGTATGGCAACAGCATGTGAGCTATCCAATAGGTGCCTTCCACAGCTGACATTTCCCCATTTCAAACTGATCATGCTGGAAATTTGCAGAATCAGGTATTTATTTATTTATTTATTTAATTACTTACTTACTTACTACATTTTTATACTGCCCATCAGCCAAAGTTCTCTGAACAGTGCATAATTAAAAACCATAAACTATAAGAAGTATAAATTTAAAATATTAAAAAGTTGAAAAGGCAATATATAACCAGCTACATTAAAAACCAGGGAAAGCCTGTGAAAAAAGGTATGTCTTCAGGAGGCATTTAAAAGATGTTACGTTCTCTGCCTCCCGAACCGCATGAGGGAAGGTTTTCCAGAGGGTGGGGGCCGCTACAGAGAAGGCCCAGCCGCCTAGGTTCTTCATGGTGGCATTCCGTTCATCTCGGAATGGCCAGTAGGGCCTCCTCTGAGGATAGTAGTTGTCGTCCAGGTATATATAAGAGAAGGTAGTCTGCTGGTCTCAGGTTGTTTAGGGCTTTGTAGGATAACAGCATAACCTTGTATGTAGCTTGGTAGCTAACAGGCAGCCAGTGCAGTTAATACAGGTTTTATATAAGCAGAGCTAGGTGTCCCCGTGAGCATCCTAGCTGCTGCGTTCTGCACTAGCTGCAGCTTCTGAACCATACACATGGGTAGCTCCACATAGATTACAGTAGTCTAGTTGTGAGGTTACCAGTGCATGAATGACCGTGGCAAGGCTATCCCTATCCAGGAATGGGCATAGTTGGTTTACCGACCGAAGTTGATAATGTTGTTGTTTTTCCCAGAACAGAAAAGGGTACATATGTAATGAACTTGGCAAAAAGGCTTTCAAACTGGCCCTATTGCCCTAAAACTATTACATCTGTCATCAATCTGAAACAATACCACATTCTCTCTGGCAAAGGATAGATTGTGTGTATTATCCCCCTTAATCCAATAAAGATCCCATGGAAGGGGAATAGGATCAAACACACCCTTAACTGCATTATCTATAGATTCCGTTCTCCCTTTCTGCTTCTTAATCCTAATCAATCCCATTTTCTTTCCACCACCTGAGTCTTAGGTCCATCGCTTGTCCTATTCTATTTCCACCCGGCCAGTGATATGCTAAGGTGCTCACCTCTCCTTTAAACAGCAGGCTTGGAGCAATTAGCTCCCTGATTGAGGAATTCAAACCAGCAGGTCTGGCGTTAGGGCTGTGTTTTGTTCCTCCTCCTTTGAGGAGGTAATTACCTGTAGGTAATTCAGGCCAGCTGGGAATGGCCCAACTGCACAAGCAATCTCAATGGTCCCTTGTGGGGAGGGAAATGTTCTTAGTAGGGGTGTGCACGGACCCCCTGATCCGGATTCAGATCCGGATCCGTTAAATCCGGCCCAGCCTGATCTGAATCTGTATGATTCAGACCCGGTCCGCTTCGAACCGGATCCAGATCTGGGGCCCAATCTCGATCTCCGAATCAAGATCCGGAGATCCTCCTTTTCCCCATAGACTTGCAACTCTATGGGGAAAAGGACTCACCGCCCTCCCCCAACTCTCCCTGCTTACCTGCTGCCATCCGCTGTACTGAGAATCAGGCCTCGGCCTGATTTTCAGTACAGCAGATGGAGGTGGACGATGGCTGCAGCAACGAGGAGGCAGCAGGTAAGCAGGGAGAGTGGGGGAAGGGCGGTGAGTCCAATGGACTCACCGCCAGCCTGGTGTCCCTGGCAGGGCAATGTGGCCCGGATCTCCGGATTGGTCTGGATCGATCCGGACCAATTTGATCTGGATCCGGACCAATCTGGATCTCCCCAGTTCAAATCAGATCTGGAACCGGGAGGTCCGGATCACCCTGATTCAATCCGGATCCAGGATCTGGGTTCGGATCTGTGCACAACCCTAGTTCTTAGGATGATGTGAAAAAGGAGAGGTGCATCCCAGGGGACATATCCTTTTCCTGGCCATCTTCATAGGTTATGCCCATCTGGAGCTGTCATGCTGGCAAAGGCTGGTAGCCAAAGCAAGGAGGCCTGCGTGTCAGGACTTTCCATTGAACTGCAGAAGAGAGTGTCTTGGCACCTGCATGTGCTAAGAACATTTCCCCCGTATCTCCACCATCCAGCTTCCAAATGTAACCTTCTACTCATGAATTGACTTTTTCAAGAACCTTGTGGTTTTCTCCCTAGTACCACACCACCCAGCAAGTCTCTACGACTCCCCTTTCAGAAACCAGCCTTGATACACTGTCCTTTTTGTTTTGATTAATTCTTAATGTGTTTTCGAATGTGGCACCCCTTTTCCTCAAGTCTCTTTTGGAGCTCTCAGCTGTACAGCTGTCCTCAAGCCCCATCAGCCCACATTCCTGCTCAATGGAGGCCCCACTAACCTCCAAGTTAGATTACTGCAATGTGCTCTACGCGGGGCTGCCTTTGAAGATAGTTCAGAAGCTGCAGCTTGTGCAAAATGCAGCGGCCAGATTGATAACAGGGACCAGAAGGTTTGAGCATATAAGACCAGCTCTGGCCCGCTTGCATTGGCTGCCTGTATGTTTCCAAGCCCAATTCAAGGTGCTGGTTTTAACCTATAAAGCCTTATACGGATTGGGACCACAATATCTGATGGAACGCCTCTCCCGACATGAACCTACCCGAACACTACGGTCAACATCTAAGGTCCTCCTCTGGGTGCCTACTCCAAGGGAAGCTTGGAGGTTGTCAACAAGGGAGAGGGCCTTCTCTGTAGTGGCCTCCCCAATTGTGGAATGATCTCCCTGACGAGGCCCGCCTGACACCAACATTGTTATCTTTTCGGCGCCAGGTCAAGACTTTCCTCTTCTCTCAGGCATTTAGCAATATCCGATGAGCCCGGGTCTGTTTTGTTTTTTAGGTTCATAGCTTGTTTAAGTTATTATCGTGGTTTTAAAAGTATGTGTATATTGTATATTTTTTGCAGTTTTAATTTTTGCATATTGGTTTAAAATGTTTTAATCTTATGTAAACCGCCCAGAGAGCTTCGGCTATGGGGCAGTATACAAATGCAAATAATAGTAATGATGATGATAATCCTGGGAGTTTCTGATCTTTCCTTGGCTGTATCTAACCCATCGTTGAGGGTTCCCCCTCTGGCTCTTTTCTCAGAAGATTAAGAACCCATAGCTAGCAACACACCCCTCCATTCCCCCTCCCTCCTTATTGCGTGCTTTCTTGCCCTGAGGCTCTTGGCTCTTCCCTCCCTCCCTCCCTTTCAATACACTCCTGTCTTCCCTTTTGCAATAGGATTCAAATTTGTACCTTGTACCTTTATGTACCTTCTTCATAAACTAGCTTTCCTTGGATGTTCTTAAGTCTCAGCTCCATCTTCCCTTCCCGGGGACCTTATAGTGACACTCCAATATCTAGACCAAGAACTCTAACTTATATACACTCCTATCCATTTGGTTATGATATGAGATTTCTGAACCAGCTTTACCGGCTAGGAACCAAGGAAGCTGCCTTATACTGAGTCAGACTATTGATCCGTCTAGCCCAGTATTGTTGACCACACTGGAGTTTTTCCTGCCTTAACTGGAGATGTCAGATGTTGAACTTGGGACTTTCTGCATGCCAAGCAGTTCTCTACCACTGAGCTATGGGCCGTCCCATAGTGGATGGATAGTTATCTATCTTATACCAGAACCCAGGGCTGCAGAGGGAAGCAGTTTCCCTAGTACCGGATCCATTCTCCAAACATCCGTTATTCCTGAGGGCACAGGAGATTGGAGTCCGGTTCAAACATGTCAGATACACGTGGACTGAGCAGAAGTGATAACAACTTCTTGCAAGATTGCAGAGAACACAGCGAAGCAAGCTTAGATAGCTCACAGCTGCAAAGGATGTTGGGGCATATTGGCATTTGCTGGAGGAGCACCCAAATGTCACGGCCCAACTACATACAGAAGGATACTACTTTATTTCTTGAAAGTGTACTTTCATGGCACGGACTGTGAACGGGAGCCAGGATGCGGACCCAGTTCAAGCGTGAAGACCAGCGGTGTAAGCATGGTTTAAGTAAGTTTGCAATGCCAACCTGCACATGCTCAGAGTATCCCTTCTTTTGAGCCCCATCAGACGAGCATTTTATTGCACACACATTACTGGACACTCATGGATTTTCGCAGGTCCCTCTCACGATGCCGTCTGCCTCCTGCCCCTTCTAGCCTTCTTTGTGCGGCAACCCCCCCCCTCCAGTAAATCCGACTTATTTTTAAAGACGGAAGTTGCCGCTATCTCCTGCTGGGTGCAGAAGCAGCAGCGGGATCAAAACGGCCCACTGAACGGGCCACATGCAAGGTGTTTACTTCCTCATTCAAAAGAGGAAGTAATGAGGGACAAAGATGCGGGTGGAGAAGCGACAGTAAGCAAATGCCATTTTCCTCTGTGAGACGACGCTCTTAATCAGGGTTGGCAAACAGGTTTTTCTTTTGTTTTAGTTTGCTTTTTGCTCTAACACGTCAGGAATATAGAACCAGTTGCGGAGGGTGGAATGGAAGGGAGGGGAAGGGAGAAATGAAAGCTGTGTGCTTCTAGGGATGTCAGAGAAATCCGCAACGGATTCAAATTTATTTATTTATTTATTTATTTATTTATTACATTTGTATACCGCCCCATAGCCGAAGCTCTCTGGGCGGTTTACATAGGATTAAAAACAATTAAAAACAATATACAAAAATTAAAACAGCAAAAACATACAACATACACACAATCTGTACATTTAAAAACCACTTCAACACTTCAAAAAAAAAAAAAAAAAAAAAAAAAAAAAACTACAAAAACAAAACAAAACAGACCCAGGCTCCTCAGATATTGCCAAATGCCTGAGAGAAGAGGAAAGTCTTGACCTGGCGCCGAAAAGATAACAATGTTGGCGCCAGGCGGGCCTCGACAGGGAGATCGTTCCACAATTGGGGAGGCCACTACAGAGAAGGCCCTCTCCCTTGTTGACAACCTCCAAGCTTCCCTTGGAGTAGGCACCCAGAGGAGGACCTTAGATGTTGACCGTAGTGTTCGGGTAGGTTCCTATTCATTGTTCCTATGAATCTGACCTGGAGATTCTGCAGTGGACCATCATTTTCTGAGTCAGGCAGATTCCAGGACTTGAGGACAATTTTTTAAAAAAAATTTGGGGGGGGGGGGGAAGTAGCACTAATTCGCACCTGAACTAATGTGCATTAGAAAATTAGTGCAAATGGGGCGTGGCTATGAACGCGACGGGGTGAAGTCGTAGATCCTCGTTGCTCCTTATGAAAGCTTTGAATTAAGCACTAATTCCTTATGGAAGAGTTTCAAGAGAGGCATAAAGACATGTTACGGTGATAGGGTAAGGCTGGAAGTGATTAATTATCTGACCGGGAGCTGAAAAGCGACAGAGCTTGATGGTTGTTAAAGTGAAACCAGACGCTTCGAGCTAACAACAAAGAAGGAAGACGTCGGTGAGGTAATTTATTGACTTTTACGAATGATACAAGGAAGACTACTTGATTAGTTTACTGGGGGAGAGTTTTGGATGAGTAAGCTCCAGTAAACTGGCAGTTTAGGCTGTCTGGCTGTGGCAAAAAAAAAAAAGAAAAAGTAAAGGAGAACCCAGACGGACGGAGGGAGGGGATAATTTACGAGCAACAAGGAGTGTTGTTATAAGAAGCTTTATTCCCACTCCAGCCTGGGTTAAACTTGTTAAAAGAAAGTCTGTTATTGTCTCTGGAACTGATCGATCTCTGGAGGGACAGAGGAGGGGTTGCAAGAGTTGTCAGCTTTTGAAGGAGAAACGAAAGTGAAGCGGCCATATTGGAGGCGATTTATGGACTTATAAATGAGGATTTAAGGTAGACTGGCTGAGTAGGTTACTGGGGGAGAGACTGTTGGAAATAAAACTGATTATTGAGAAGATGATTAAAGTCAATCCCCAGTGAACTTGTAATCCAGTCTGACGTAAACAAGAGGAACAAGCAGACAGGGTGGGGGATAATTCATGAGAAAGAAGGAGGGACGACAGAAGAAATCTTCTGCTCCCACCCCAGCCTGGGTAAGATCCTCAAAAGAGCGAGGTTCGGATCGTACCTGGCAGAGATTGACGCGTCTGGAGGAGCAAAACATGCCAGACATTCCAGATAAGAAGACAGCAAAAAAGTCTCCAGTAAAAATACCAACTGTAGACCCGGTTGTAATTCCAAAGACTACCAGAGGAGGGCAGCCAGACCCAATGGACGAGTTAAAGGTGGATATAAATAAAATGCTTGTTGGGCTTGAAGGGCGCTTGGCCAAGCGCATTAAAGACACGCAAGAGGAACTTATGGAGGGCTTAACTCAAGTGGTGAAGGATGTTGGAGTGCTGCAGTCAGATACAAGAGCACTGGCTGAAACTTGCAAGAAGCATGAGGACCAACTTTCTCAACATGAACAACGCATTATCGCGATGGAGGATCGGGACAGACGAGCAAATCTGCGCATAAGAAAATATCCGGAACAAGAAAGAGAGAATTTAAAAGATTTAAGAGATACAATTCTGTCGTGGTTGAAAACACAATTTCCGGAGGGGGTCTGGGAGGAAGAGGATCTTGAACGGGTGCATCGAGTTGGTTTCAAAGGAAGAGGAGTGCTTCCAAGAGACATAATTGTTAAATTTGCAAATTATTATAAAAAAGAAAAATTGATGCAAGCAATCAGGAAACAACCTCAACCAATGATTCAAGCAACAGCAATTGAGATTTTTCAGGATCTTTCCCCGCAGACCATCCAGTGGAGGAAGAGTGTCAAGATATGCACAGCAGCATTGAGGAAGAAATCGATAACGTACAATTGGGGATATCCAGTATTTCTGAGATTTGCTTGGTGTGGGAAGCAAGAAAGAATAACATCGTGTGAGCAAGGAATTCAGCTGTTGGAGAAGTTGGGCATAATCGATCCCAACGACCCGGGAGAAGTAGTCCAAGAAGAAGGAGCGGTTGGAGGGTCTAGTCAATGAAATGGGATTAGTGGGGAAAGGGTAAAGGAGTGGAGGTTCGGACTTTGCTCTGAGGGTTGGGCCGGGTTCCCCCCCCCTGAAGAGTTCTAAAATAATTGGGACCAGTGCCCAGAGGTCTGGTGAGCAGGGGGGTAAAATGAGGGTAAGTGTAGGGGGAGGGAAGGGAGGGGGGGTGGGGGGGGATACTGAGGGTCTGTGTGGGGGGAGGGAGGGGAAGGGGGGTAGGGGGTTCACCGACCGAGATCAATGTATATATATGGTTGAAATTAAGAGATGGAAAATAAATTGCGATGGGCAACTCTAAATGTTAAGGGGCTAGGAACGGTGGTTAAAAGACGAAGAATTGAAACAATGTTGAAAAGGGAAAAAATTGATATAATCTTCTTGCAGGAAACTCATCAGATAAAGGAGGGGGTTAATGAGTTGCGAATGAGGGAAATAGGAGTGTATGAAAAGTCATGTGGTACTTCTAAAGCGAGAGGTGTGGCAACCATAATTTCGAAGAAATGTGGTATTGACATTCAAAGTGTAAAGAAAGATAAGAATGGAAGGATCCTTATAATTTACTGTACGATGGAAAGGGAAGAATTTGTGTTGATTAATGTCTATGCTCCAAATGGGAATCAAATGGAATTCTTTAAAGAAGTGTTTGATATGGGGGGAGATTTAGGGAACAAAAATATTGTGATGGCAGGAGATTTTAATATGGTAATTCATAAAGGGAAAGATAGGGATAATATTATTAGAGATGCTAGAGGTGGGGGGAAGACGGAATTAGCTAAATTAATGGAGGGGAAAGAATTAATGGATGTATGGAGAGTATTAAAAGGAGAAGAGAGGAAATATACCTTTTACTCACCTAGATTTAAGAGTTATTCAAGGATTGATTACATATTTATATCAAAGAATATGCTATCAAATTTAATAGATTGCGATATAGGAGTAATAAAGATCACTGACCATGCATTAATGTTGATGGAGATGAAGATGAAGAAGGATTATAAACAAGCAAAGAGATGGAGAATGGATGGAAGAATTTTTAAAAATAAAAATATAGTAGAGAAATTAAAAAAGGAAGTACAGGAAATATGGCAGATAAATGAAAAAGGAGTTAATGCGCAAGGATTATTATGGGATACAATGAAAGCAGTAATAAGAGGGATGTGTATTAGGGAAATGTCCACACTTAAAAAGCAACAGGAAGTACGTAATAAAAACGTTGAAGAAGAGATAAGGAGACTAGAGGAGAGATTAAGAGAGACTAAAGATAAGCGGTTATATGCCTTAATTCAAGCTAAGAAAAAGGAATTGGAGACAGAAGAATTAGAACAGGTTCAGAAGAACTTGTTGTATTTAAAGAGAGATTTTTTTGAATATAATAATAGAAATTCCAAAATGCTGGCTAGATCCACGCGGTCAGAGAAGGCTAAGAATATGATAGGGACAATTAGAGATAAATTAGGGAATAGATGCAATTTAATGAAAGATAAATTAAAAAATTTTCAGGAATTTTATAAAGAATTATATGCATCAGAGGCGGTTACAAATGATAAGATACAGGAATATGTAGAAAGAAATTGGAAAATAAGACTGGATGATCAAGATAAAGAGAGTATGGAAGCCTTGGTAACTGAGAAAGAAATTGAGGGAATTATTGCAAAACTAAAAGGAGGTAAGTCTCCGGGGATTGATGGACTGGGGCCGGAATTTTATAAAATATTTAAGGATATTTTAATACCTAGATTATTAAAATTATATAATGATATAATAGAAGGAGGAGGGACCCCGCCATCTTGGGATCAGTCCATGGTTATTCTAATACAGAAGCCAGGCAAGGATATGACGGATCCAGCATCTTATAGACCAATATCTTTAATAAATCAGGATGCAAAAATATTTTCAGCAATAATGGCTAAAAGAATGGGTTCATTTATTTTTAAATATATAAAAAATGATCAATGTGGATTTATTGTTGGTAGGAAAATGCCAAATTTAATTGGGAGGGTTATAAATACAATAAATATTATAAAAAGAAGAAAGTTAAAAGCAGGATTAGTAGCTCTGGATATTTTCAAAGCCTTTGATTGCGTGGAATGGCCAGCGTTAAAAATAAAAATAAAAACGTTTGGGTTTGGAAATAAATTTATGGGAGTGATTAATCAGATGTATAAAAATAATAAAGCGGAAATAATGGTTAATGATGGGTTAACGCAACAAATAAATCTAGCTCGAGGAACTAGGCAAGGATGTCCACTTTCGCCGATTTTATTTGCAGTAGTTATAGAAATTTTAGCAAATGTAATTAGGGAAGATGATAGATTAAAGGGGATAGGTAGTAATGATAAGATTAAAGTAAATATGTTTGCGGATGATACGTTGCTGACATTAGAAGATCCCCTAGAAAGCGGGGATTTGATTCAGAAACATCTGAGAGAATTTGGGGAAATTACAGGATTACAAGTTAATTGGGGAAAGTCAGAAATGATGTTGTATAATTATAACAAGGAAGAGATGGAGAAATGTAAAGCTAATTTAGGATTAGGATATAAAAACATAATACGATATTTAGGAGTTAATATAGATAGAGAATTAAATAGACTAGAGGAACTTAATTTAGTAAGGTTAAGAAAAGAGGTAGGGGAGAAGTTACAGATATATAGAAAATTAAAACATTCTTGGTTTGGTAGAATAGCAGTTATTAAAATGAATATATTACCTAAGATTAATTTTTTGTTTAGAATGTTACCTATTAGAATATCAGCAGCTGAGATTAAAAGTTGGCAAAATATGATTAATGCTTATTGTAATGGGGATAAAAGAGCTAGGATAAATAAGGGGTTATGGTATAAGGCTCAAAAGAAAGGAGGTCTAGGACTTCCAAATATTAAAAATTATTATATTGCTAATCAGTTAAGATATGTTATTCATGCTATTTTAGGGGAACAAGACATGGAATGGTTAGAATCGCAAACAGTAAAGGTGGAGTATAAATTACGAAATATATTTTTTACTAAAATGCAAAAGAAAGAATTGAAAGTACTGGACAACCCATTGTTGGAAAATATATTAATGATCTGGGAGAAGTATAGAGGGAAGTTGATACCAGGGGAGTCTCCGCTTGCCCCAGTTGTAGTAGTGGGTAACTTCCCAAGTGTATTAAAATCAGAGATAGAAGGGAGTCTGAAAGAACTAGATATTATTAAATTAAGGAATTGGATGGAAAAGATGAAGGATAGTGAGCATATTAAAAACTTATTTAAAGGACAAAAGCTAGCGTGGTTCAAGTGTTTGCAACTGTTAAAATGGACACAGGATTGGACCACAAAGAATAAGGAATGTAGAAACAATACTAGATTTGAAGATTTAATCGAACAATCGTGGGATAAAGAAGAAGCTAGAGCTAAGAAAGGACTCACTAGTGAGATATATAAAATATTAATAGAGGAAGAATTTCAGGACTCACTTAAGGTTATAAAAGAGGCTTGGGAAGAAGATATAAGGGGGAAAATTAATGAAGATAATTGGGGGAGGATTTGGAATGGAAGAATGTTAAAGGTATTGTCGATTAGAATTAAGGAGAATTATTATAAGACAGTTTGGAGATGGTATTTAACACCTGTTAGATTTCACCAGATTGATAAAAAATTGCCCAAGAATTGTTGGAGGGGGTGTCAGGAGGTTGGGACATATTTTCATATGTGGTGGAGCTGTGAACAAGTACAAAAATTTTGGGTAAGGGTTGGTAAAGAAATAAGTGATATAATTGGAAGTAGGTTGGAATTAAACCCGAAGCTAGCTCTACTAGCAATATGGGATAGTAGGAATAAGGATGTAATAAATAAAGAATTGGTAAACAACCTCCTGGCACCTGTTAGAATACTGATTGCTAAAAATTGGAAAGGGCAACGAAGTTATACAATAGAAGAGTGGTATAAAGAAATTTGGGATTTAGCTTTGAATGATATGTTGACGTGTAAAATGAAAATAAAGAGGGGAATGTCCAGGAAGAGTGATTTTGGGGAAATATGGACGCCCCTTTTGAATTACGTTTTAAGATCGGGGAAGGGACAATTGCCTTCAAAAGAATCATTAAAATTTTGGAAAGAGGATGAAGGATAATGAGACGGTCTCGGAAGGGGGGGGGAGCACGGGGGGTAGTTGAGGGGGGAATTGGTTTTATGTTATTGTATGTTACATTATTGTTTATTTGTGTATGTGTTTGTTGGAAAAATTAATAAAAAAAAAATATTAATCAAAAAAAAAAGAAAGAAAAAAAAAAGAAAAAAAAGAAAGAAAATTAGTGCAAATGCACATTCACACAAGTGGAATGAAGAAATGTTTCAGCAAAGTCAAAAGAGGGCACCTATTTGCATAAACTTTGCATCTGCTACTTTATAGGTAAAGGTGCAAATTTGGAAATAATTATTATAATTTAAATAGAAATGCAGTACATCTCACCATAATGTGAGTGACCAGGTGACCTCTGTGCATGCTCTCAGTCTGTTGTCCAGGTGCTGTGAGTGGACAACTTTGATGTCCAGTCCTTCCTTCTGATGGTCCTTTATCTTTAAACCAGACTTGAAGCTCCATCAGACGAGTGATTTATCGCACGCTCGTTACTGGGCACTCACGGATTTTCACGGGTCCCTCTCACGATGTCGTCTACTTCCCACGCACCTCCTACCCATTCTAGCCTTCGTGCCACAAAGAAACATCCCAGTATGTCCAATTTATTATAAAGACAGAAGTTGCCGCTATCTCCTGCTGTGTGCAGGAGAACCAGCAGGATCCAAACAGTTCACTGAATGGGTCATGTCATTTACTTCCTCTTTCAAAAGAGGGAGTAATGAGGGACAAACGCGGTAAGGGCAGAGAAGTGACGGTAAGCAAACGTGATTTCCCCCCATGTGATGACACTGTTGGGCAGGATCTACAATCCTGCTTTATAACGGCTTATAACGGCACTGACAACTGCTGGGGACCAGGACTTATTCCATACACTGTTTTCAAACCATTTTCAAAGTGTTATATCCTGCTTGATGTAGACCTGGCCTCCGACTGGGCAGCCTTTCAAACAGAGGACTGCCCTCTGTAAAAGAGGACATATGGCTGCCATAGACCTATGGAATAGTTGTTTGAGGCTTGCTACGGCAGTGAGGGACAACTCGTACCTTCCAAATGTTTTGACCTACAACTCCCATCAACCTCCTAGCCAGCACAGCCAACGGTGCAGGATGATGGAAATTGTAGACTGAAACATCCGAAGGACTATAAATTGGCCACCTCTGCTGCAGTGGGCTGAGCTTGCCTTCTCCACAACTTTGCAGTTTTGCACTCACACACATACACACACGGTTTTGGAGCCCTGTGTTGTTGTACGGCCACATCTGATGCCTTATCAGGGGTAGGAAGCTGGGTGCCCTCCAGATGTTTTGGATTACAACTCCCATAATCCCTAACCATGGCCCATGGCCCATGCTAGCAAGGTCTGATGGGGGTTGTAGTCCAAAACATCTGGAGGGCACTAGGTTGTTTACCCCTCTCCCAGATGCTTTTCTCCCTGATCCCAGAGATACCAAGCGTTTGGGGTGTTTGGGGCATGATCAAAGTGGGAGCTTGCCACGTTTATCTAAATATTCCAGGCAAAGTTGCAGCATCCAAATCAGGTCCTTAGGCTGCTCTGCCATCGAGAACTGAGCACTCATGCAGAGTTTTTGGAGCTCTGGTGAAAAATGGGCTTGGGCATCTCACTAAGTGCTGAAGAGCAGCTGTCTTTTCCTTCCCACATGCTTCCCCCACTCATGGTTTTGGAGTTATCCCTCCACCCCACTGCTCCCAATTCTCTTAGACCTTTATGTCCCATTGGTTGTTCAATGGCCTTCGGATACCAAAGCAGAAAATAACACCCGGACTGAGCCGATTCAACAGGTGCCAGAGAGGGAGGCTGTTGAACAAGTGTCTTTCCCCGCCTTCTGCCGAATCCAGAACTTCACTTCTGCTCTTGTTGGGACTTGCGGGCCTTCAGTCAGCCACTCCCATCCTCATCCTGCCCTTTGATGCCATCACGGGATGGACACAGATGCTGGCTGCTCGCCCGGAGGAGCAGGTGCAACGCAATCCCCTGAATGCAACCTTTTGTGTGGGCCTCTGGCACACAGGCCAGCTCTGGCAGGACGCGCAGATGGAATGATTCTGGAGTTATGCAGGCAGGCGGCTTCCACAGAACAGGCCAACGTCAGCTGCAGGAAGAGCTGAGGGACAGGTGGACGTTCATCCTGATGGCTCAGTGTGGTCCTTTCCTAGTTCTCATCTTCAGCTCTCTGGGAAAGTAAAAGCTGGTTTGGTCTGGGCAGGGAGACGGTCTAAGCCAACCTTCCCCAACCTGGTACTCTCCAGATGTATCAGACTCCAACTTCCAGCATCCTCCACCCAGCATGGGAGTTGCAGTCCAACACATGTGAAATACAACAGGGCTTGATCTACACTTGTGTTTTTGATCAGTATTGAAGTGCACTGATAACTGTTGGAGCACACTATGCCTTCCGTATACCATTTGTCTAGCGTTATTTCCTGTTTTTTTATTCCATATTATCCAAAATATCACAACAGATGTCACTGTGTGCAGTGCAAGATATAAATGCGCAAGAGGGATGTAACGGCATTATGATGGGATCATATCGCTATGACGCAAGGTGTGGATCTGGCCCATGTTGGGGAAAGCTGCTCTAATCTTATATCAGTAGCCATCATCTCCATCGTCTCCTTCATTTCTATTCCACCCCAGAGCTAAAGCTCTCTGGGCAGTTTACAACAATTCATAAAAATACAAAATTTAACACAATAAAAATAGTCTAAAAAAAACAATAGAAAAATTGAAACGATGTAAACAGCTAACAACGATAAACACACACACCCCAAATAGAGCCGTTCTAAAACAGAACACAGTTTTACTCCACTTTAACTGAGATTGGGTGCCTTTAGACAGAGGGCTCCTAGCACTAGCCACTGAAAAGCATTGTGTGGCTGGTTTGTCTTCCCCACCCCCTTAATGGAAGAAGTGGTGGGAAAACTCAGGAGGGCTGTGAACTGAAGATGGTAACATCTGGACAACAAACCCTCACCTTAAAATTCCATGAACGAGGCATTATGATTGCACAGTAAAGGCTTTGCCTGGATGTACCACTGCGACCCTCAAAAAATGCTGGGAACTGTAGCAATAGTAAGGTGCTGAGCATACACTTAGAAACTCCTCACTTTTCCTTCTTCGCTTCCTGAGAAGAGGAAATGCTTATTAAAATCAGTTTATGTTTGTGGCTGAAATATTGTGAGGCTGAAACCCTATACCTACTTACCCGAACGTAAGCCTCATTGAAATCAATTAGACTTACTTCTGAGTAGACATGTATACACTTGGGTTGTATCTGTGAAACAACCAGCTAATGGTGAGAATCTTTGCCATGAAGGCGTGGAATAAAGCCTAAGCAAATATTTGCAAGAATGTGAAACTTGCTATAATATCTAGTTTGGCCTCTCAGATTTTCAATGTGGTATTTCAAACTCAGAATTTGAATACATATTTTGAATATGAATGAAAGTCTACCTCGAATTAAAGTACTTCAAAATTGACTGGCATTCCTTGATTGCTTTGGGCAAGCATCAAATACAAAATCTCATCAGCTGTCAAATGTGGAATATTATGGCATGGCACCTTTCAAATAATGTTGTCCTTCTCTGCATGTAGTGGTTAGTGGTTTGGAAAGCCAGGTTTAAATCTTCACTCAGCCATGAGGTGCTCACTGGATGAACTTGGGTGAGCCCAACCTACCTCACAGGGTTGTTGTGAGGATAAAACTGCATGTGTGTGTGTATGAGTTGGGGGGAGCATGTAGGTTGCTATGAGCTAAGTGGAGAAACAGCAGGATGAAAATATAATAACACCAAACCCAAGGGAGGGGCCCCATCCTGATCAGTGTGGAAGCAAAGTGGTTCCATATGGGAGAATGCCTAAAAGTGCAATCCTATGCATATTTAGACAGAAAAAGCCTGACAACTCCCAACATTCCCCAGCCAGCCAGCTGTAAAATTAATAAAGCAACATTATCAGTTAAATGCCTGCTTAAGGAAGAAAGTCTTAGCCTGGCGTCTAAATGTATGCAGTGAAGCCACTAGGCAGATCTACCTGGGAAGGGCATTCTACAGAAGCGAGGGGGATACAACAGAGAAGGTAGCCACCCCATCGCACCATTGTGGGAGGCCGCACCCAGAAAAGACCCTCTGAAGAGGATCTTGGCAATCAGGCAGGAACCTATGGGAGAAAGTATTAGACAATTACAATGAGAAGGTTTTGTGCTGCTGTTGCATCTCATTCTCCTTAATGGATTCTCTGTGTTAAGGAAAAAAGATGAAAGAAGTGGTAAGAAAACACAAGAGGGTCACAAGTAGAAAACAATGACATCTGGACCCCCTGAAAAGCTCTGTGAATGGGGCAGGATGAAGACACCCTGCTTCTTAACCCACCCCAGGCAGACACCTTGGGCAAGGTCCGTCAACCTCATTTACAAGAAACGCTCTTGCTCAGTGGTCCTCAGGTGTGTGAAAGGCAAATATCCCCCGGTTCAGTCCCCAGCACCTCCAGGTGAGTCTGGGAAGAACCCTTGTCTGAAACCCCAAGAGCTACTGCCAGTTGACAGTACCAGTCTAGATGGGACAATCGTCTAACTTGGAATAAGGCCAGCTTTTTGTGTTTCTAAAATTTGCTAGAGGCATTTGCAATCTATTTGTAATTTCAATGAATAGAGCATTTTGAATGAAAACTACATGAATACGGCACCCTCTAGTGGTTGATTCTGTTTAACTGGGGAAGTCGGGAATCGAACCTGGGGCGTTCTGCAGGCAAACTACATGCTCTGTCAACTGCTGTGGCCCTTATCTGGCCAATATTGGGCTAGATGGACCCATGATTTGACTTTATTTGTATATGTTAAGTGGATGGGCCAAACATTGGTTTACCGGGAGACACTCAAGATGCCAATCTTATACGGCAACTTTTGTTTCCTTCTGTTATTTTGTTTCCTTCTGTGAATGGAGCTCATTTCAGCAGAAAGTCATAAGAACAGAAGAACAGAAGAAGAGCCCTGTTGGATCAGACTGAGGGTCCATCTAGTCCAGCATTCTATTCACACAGTGGCCAACCAGCTGTCAACCAGGGACCAACAAAGCAGGACATGGTGCAACAGCACCCTCCCACCCATGTTCCCCAGCAACTGGTGCGCACAGGCTTACTGCCTCAAATAGTCATATACCTAACAGGGCTAGTAGCCATTGATAGCCTTCTTCTCCAGGAATTTATCCAAACCCCTTTTAAAGCCATCCAAATTGGTGGCCATTACTACACCTTGTGGTAGTGAATTCCATAATTTAACTATGTGCTGTCCTGTTACTTAACAGCAGAGTTGTTCATTTCTGGAAAACTTCTCACAAGGCACTACTGACTGGGACATTTCTCCCTCTCTGCCAATCTTCATGGTGTTGGGAGATTATATATATATATATATATCTAAAAGATTTACATCTCGCCTTTGCACATAAACAAAAGTGTCCAAAGTAGCTTACAAACTAGTATTTAAAATCACAATGACCATTAATTAGAGACAGATATGCATAGGGTGACCATATGAGGACAGGGCTCCTGTATCTTTTAACAGTTGCATAGAAAAGGGAATTTCTTTTGTATCTGGTCACGCTAGTATAGCTCCCACAGCTTTAACTATTGTAAAAAAAAGAGGGAATTTCACCAGGTGCTACATTCGTACAAATGATACCTGCTGAAATTCTGGTTTCTATACAACTGTTAAAGATATAGGAGCCCTGTCCTCCTTTCCATATGGTCACCATAGATATGTACAATCATTCACTTCAAATTTGTGAAATGGTGTGATATGCCCTCTGCCGGTCAGTCTCACAATAGCACCTTTTCTGAGGGATGACAGGAATCCTCACCAAATCTGCCTATGACACAAAACTGGGAGGCATAGCTACCCTTGGATTGCTCCTTTAGAGTTCTGACTGGTTCTGAATAAAACCCGGAGCGGATTCACCACCCCATTGACATCAGAGCCACCAACCTCCACTGGATAAGATAGGAATAAAATACAAAATGGTTTTCATAGCATGAGAATCTGGGATGAAACTAGCAAAATGAAATTAAACCGCAACAACAACTGAGCTAACCAAACTCAGAAATAAAATACATAGGTGTAGGATAGGGGATATCTGAATGGATAGTAGTACTTGTGAAAAGGATCTTCGGGCGGGATTGTACTCAAGAACAAGCTGAACATGAGTCAGTAGTGTGATGAAGCTTCAGGGGGAAAAAAACTCAATGTAATTTTAGGCTGCATTAATAGAACCATAGTTTCCAAGTCACAAGAGGTAATAATTCCACGTTTATTCTGCCCTAGTTAGCCTCAGCTTGCATACGTCTGTCTGCTCACAGCACTAAGAGAGACATAGTTAAATTGGAACAGATTCAGAGGAAAGCAATCAGGGCTATGGGAAAGAAGTAGTATGAAGACAAGGCAAAGGAAAGGGATATGTTTAACCTGGAAAAGAGAGGCAGGGGACAGAATATGTAGCACTCTTCAAATACCTGAAGGGCAAAGGCCTATTTCTCTGGTGCCCCAGAGGGCAGGGAAAGATGGAACAGACTCGGGTTACAAGAAAGGTCTGTAGCTCAGTGGCAGAGTATCTGCTTTGCATGCAGAAGGTCCCAGGTTTAAAACCCGGCGTCTCTAGGTAGGACTGGAAAAAGTCCTGCCTGAAACCCTAGAGAAATGCAGGTTGCTTACCTGTAACTGTAGTTCTTTGAGTGGTCATCTGTGCAGTCACACATATGGGCTCGCGCCGACGCCGAGCCTGCTTCCGGGAAACTTCACTAGCTAGCTTAGACTTTTGGCGGGAACCCCTCCCCCCACCATCCTACCGCGCATGCTCAGGGTTCCCGCTCCCTGCTTACCTCAGTTCCCTGAGACCGCTTGGCCTCGCGACTAAGGTTACAATAGATTTATCAAAAACGAGCATGCCCGAACAACTTGACTATCACAACAGCGATGCCAAGAGGGGATGGTGGGTGGGTTGTGTGACTGCACAGATGACCACTCGAAGAACTACAGTTACAGGTAAGCAACCTGCATTTCTTCTTCGTGGTCTCTGTGCATCACACATATGGGCGAATAATAAGCAGAAACTTACCAGAGGTGGGTAGGCATGCTGATTGGTCATTGGCAGATCGAGGAAAGGACTGCTCTTCCAAACGAGGAGCCCTGCCTGGCCCTCACATCCAGACGGTAATGCTTAACAAAGGTGGAAGCATTAGTCCAGGTAGCCGCTTTACAGAGGTCAGAAAGGGAAGCTCCATGGAGAAGGGCCGAAGAGGTTGCCTGCGCTCTGGTGGAGTGTGCCGTCAGATGAAAAGGTGGTTCCTTTCCGACAATCTGGTAGGCTAGAGTAACGGTGGCCACAATCCATTTCGAGATGCGCTGCTGAGACACTGCCATTCCCTTATTTCGGCCACCATAGCAGATGAATAACTTGCGAGATTTGCGAAAACAATCAGTTCTCGACTTATAGAAAGCCAAAGCTCTCCGAACATCCAACGCGTGCAACGATGAAGACAAAGGGTCTGACGAAGGTTTGAAGAACGTGGGCAATGTAATGTCCTGACTCATGTGGAAAGAAGATGAAACTTTAGGAATGAACGTGGGGTCCGGCCGCAACACCACCTTATCCCGAAAAAACTGTAAGTAGGGAGGATCCACTAGCAGCGCCGCCAACTCAGAAACTCGCCTTGCAGACGTGATAGCAACTAGAAAAATAATCTTAAACGTCAACAAACGAACATCTATCGTTGCTAAAGGTTCAAAAGGTTTCGAAGTAAGAACACTGAGAACGACTGAGAGGCTCCACTGTGGAACGATTGGGCGAATGGAGGGAAACAGGTTATGCAAACCTCTCAGAAAAGCTCTTGCAAGTAGGTGAGTAAAAACTGAAAAACCGTTGATCAAACCATGGTTGGCCGCAATTGCGGACAGGTAAACACGAATGGACGCTGGTTTTAGTCCTGCGACGTGTAGAGAATAAAGGAACGAAATGATGTCAGGCATGCCTGATGTATAGGAGTCAAAAGTATTGAGGGCCGCATAATCCTGAAAACGCTTCCATTTCCTACCATACGATAGTCTGGTGGAAGGCTTACGGGAGGCCTCTAGGATAGACCTCACCCCGTCTGAGAAGGAGAGATTACGCCAAGACACCGGATTCTCCACGCCGTTAGGTGTAAGGTCTGGATATCCGGGTGAAGGATCCTGCCGTCCTCCCGGGAAAGAAGGTCGGGTGCGCGGGGTAGGCGCCAAATCGCGGTCCCCGCCAGTCTGAGTAGCGGCGTGAACCAAGGTTGTCTTGGCCACCACGGCGCGATCATTATGGCGTCCGAGTTGCTGCGCCGAATCTGCGCCACTGCCCTGGCTATAAGCGGAAAGGGGGGGAATATGTAGAGGAAGCCCCTCGACCAGTCCCATTGGAGAGCATCCCCAAGTGATGTTCTCCTGATCCCCGCCCTTGAGCAATAGGCAGGACACACTGCATTGGCAGACGTGGCAAACAGATCGATGTCGGGGTTCCCCCAACGAGCAAAGAGACAACTCACTATGCGAGGGGAGAGTTCCCACTCGTGCGTATCCCTGAAAGACCTGCTGAGGTCGTCTGCCTTGGCATTGTCTTTCCCTGCAATGTGTAGAGCAGATAGAAGCATATTGTGGGAGATGGCCCAATACAGGATGTCCATCACAAGCTGGAGGAGGCGATGAGAACGTGTGCCCCCTTCCTTGTTTAGGTACCACACCACTGTGGTATTGTCGGACAGTATTCGGACATGGTGACCCTGTAGGCAAGGGAGGAATGCTTGCAGAGCCTTTTTCACTGCTAACAGTTCCAAGATGTTGATATGAAGGCGTGTCTCCGAAGGTGACCACTTTCCTTGTGTTATTAGGTCACCGTGGTGGGCTCCCCATCCGTCCAGTGATGCATCCGTTGTAACTATGCGAGAGGGGCCCGGCATCACAAAAGGCATGCCCTGGGAAAGGTTGTTTAGATCCGACCACCATCTGAGAGACACCTGCACAGATCGCGGAACAGTAAGTATGAGCTTGTGTGGATTTTGCATGGGAGAGAAGCGTCGGATAAGGAACTGCTGGAGGGGGCGCATGTGGAGTCGCGCCCAACGGACGGCGAACACAGCTGCTGCCATCAAACCTAGCAGCCTTAGAATTGTGAATGCTGAGGCACGATGATGGTCTTGCAGTCTTGATGACAGCTGTTGCAGGACAGCTATCCTGTCTGTGGGGAGGAAGGCCCTTCCCATGGTAGAGTCGAGGGTAACCCCTATAAATTGTATTAACTGTGACGGTTGAGTGATGGATTTTTTGTAATTTATCTGCAGCCCAAGCGACGACAGAAGAGAGATGACCTCGTGGACGTTGGCAAGCGCTTGACTTCTGGACTTGGAGACGATCAGCCAATCGTCCAGGTAAGGATACAAGTCGATGTTGTTTGATCGAAGGTGTGCGCATACTGCCGACATGCACTTGGTGAACACTCTTGGTGCAGATTTTAGGCCGAAGGGAAGGACAGAGAACTGGTACGCCTGGTGACCTATGACAAATCGCAGATAGCGCCGGTGGGAAGGATGAATAGCGATGTGAAAATAGGCATCCTTCAGGTCTATTAGTGTGAACCAGCTGCTCCTCCTTAACATGGGCAGGATTGCTGCCAAGGTAACCATACGAAACTTTTTGGGTCGTACGAACTTGTTCAGATTTCGGAGATCCATAATAGGACGAAGTCCCCCGTCCCGTTTCGGTACCGTAAAATAACGGGAGTAGAAACCCACATGAAGTTGGGACTGCCGCACCTTCGTAATTGCTCTTTTCCGAAGAAGAGTGGTGGTCTCCTGTGACAGCGTCACTGAGGGCGGCGTGATTTTTACGGTGCCGAGAGGAGGAGGGACATCGAAGTCTATTTTGTAGCCTTCTGCAATTATACTTAGGACCCAAGAGTCCGATGTTATGGACGCCCACGCTTGCAGAAAAGGCTTCAGTCTGTTCCCTGACCAGTCGAGCAGAGGCGGTGGCAAGTCAAAGGCGACGCTTCTGAGGCTGGGACTGTTTGTTACGTTGTGTAAAACGCGACGATGACTTGCGTGGCTGATAAGCCGACTGACTAGAGGCAGGCTGGTAGCGTTGCGTACGGTCCTGCTGCTGTCTAGGCTGATATGGGACTGGCCGGTACCACCTACGTGGTCGGTAAGGTTGTTGGGGTTGTACAAAACCCATTTTCTTGGCCGTCATCCTGGCCTTATGAAGAGTGTCCATCGTAGTGTCCGTGGACGTATTGAAAAGGCCCTCCCCATCAAAGGGAAGGTCTTCAATCTTGTTCTTAGTCTCCTGTGGGAGAGATGCTGAACGTAACCAAGCATGGCGACGCAAAGCCACAGCGCCGACCATTGCCTTAGCCACGCAGTCCGTCAGGTGACGAGCCGTTGTCAACTCTTGCTTGGACAACCTCATAGCTTCCGCTTGGAACACGCATGCCAACTCCCGCTGATCTTCAGGTAAATAGTCAGTCAGTGCAGCGATCTTTTCCCAAAGGAACAATTGATAACGGGCCATCATGGCCAGATAGTTTGTGACCTTAATGCCCAAAGATGCAGAGGAGTAAATACGGCGTCCATACGAGTCGAGCTTACGACCTTCTTTATCCGTCGGTGCGGAATGTGTTTTGCCCGACTTCCCCTGTGCTGCCTCCACAACCATAGAATTGGGCTTTAGGTGCTGGAAAAGGAAGGGTGCTTCCGCTTCTTCCACCTTATAAAGGGCATCCAACCGCTTGGAAGTGGGACCAATGGTCGCCGGGTTATCCCAAGATTGTTTGACTGTCTTCAGAAGCGTTTTAACCAAAGGTAAGGTCAACTGTGGGGACGGGTCTGTGTACATGACGTCGTATATACGATCGTCCACCTCCTCCACTGGTTGCTGGCATTCGATGCCGAGGGACTGCGCCAATCTCATCATCTGGTCAGAGAAGCTGCCCAGTTCCATCGAAGGCGAAGCCCTATCCCCAGTACCAACTTCATCTGATGGCGATGGCTCGGAAGGGCGGGGCGATGGCACCGATGAGGTGTCTGAGGCATAGTCCTCAAATGATTGAGAAGGCTGTCGATGCCGTGGCGTTACCGATGCCTGACGATCTCTAATTCGACTGGACGACTGGGAGAGCGAAGTCGTTCGCCTAGGTGGAACAGGCGGCGCTGACTGAGCCCCTTGGATGCGCTGACCGGTATAAGGATCAAAGCGGTAGCGACTCCTATTAGAATGGTGAGAGCGCTCCGAATACACGTCCCAGCCTCGAGACCGGGATCGAGATCGCGAACGTGAACGAGATGGCGAAGATCGGTACCGACGAGAGCGAGACCGACGAGAGCGAGATTGACGTTCAAGGTCGTCCGGGTGCTGGACTGGCTGTGGCGGCTCCAGCGTCAGAGGCACTGTGTCTTCTGCATCCGAAGTAATTTCTATCGGCATTGGACCCGGCGAGGGTATCGACCGCGATGGTGACAACGCGGATGTCGGTATCGACGAAGCTCTCGGTATCGACGGTGTCTGTATGACTGGCGATACCGAAGGCGAGCGCCTCTGCGGTAACGAGGCTGCTGGTGACGAGGTGGCACGCTGAGACGACGGCGATGGCGAACGGGTTGACTGCAAGCGATGCCTCGGTACCGAGATCGCCGTCAGTACCGAGGAGGCCTTATGCACCAAAGCCACTACTTTTCTCGATGTCGAGGACGGCATCGAGGGTGGAAGCGACGCCGATTTTTTCGAAGTCGAGGTGGCTGATTTTTTTGAAGCCAGAGCCGGAGGCACATTCCTCTTAGCTGCCTTCGACTTCTTAGCCCTTTTCACCGTCGGTGGAGAGGAAGGCGGAGAGGCATCCGCGAGCGATGCCTGAGCTGCAGCCCCCAACAAGGGCGAGCCAGGAGATGCTGGGTTCGAGCGGTCCGACGGCAAAGTGCCACGCTCCCCAGAGGTAGATGGGCCCGCCTGCATTATCGAAGAACGAGGTCTGTCCACTGCTGAAAGGGCCTTGTTCCACAACAAACTGCGAAGACGATCAGCTCTGTTACGTCTCGTCTGTCTTGAAAACCGCATACAATGTGTACACGATTCTACAATGTGGGATTCTCCAAGGCAAACTAAACACAACGAATGTCCGTCGGTGAGGGCTAACTTCGCCCTGCACCGTGAGCAAAGTTTGAATAGAGCAGTTTGCGCCATAAGATGGCAACCCGCTCCTAAATAATCTAAAACTAACTAAAAAAAAAATTTTTTTTTTTAAAACTACAACAAGATAGATAACAAGAGAAAAACACCTAAGCTAACTAAGAACTATTCTTTCTTCTTAACAGATACGAACGTATCCGGACGAAGTCTCCCGTGAGGCGAACAGCTAAGCGGTCGAAGAAGAACTGAGGTAAGCAGGGAGTGGGAACCCTGAGCATGCGGGGTAGGATGGTGGGGGGAGGGGTTCCCGCCAAAAGTCTAAGCTAGCTAGTGAAGTTTCCCGGAAGCAGGCTCGGCGTTGGCGCGAGCCCATATGTGTGATGCACAGAGACCACGAAGAAGAACTGCTGCTTGTCGGTGTCGACAATACTGGGCTTAGATGGACCAATGATCTAAAGCAGCTTCCTATGTTCCTACGTTCCTAGACTTTGGTTGAATGTCTGCATCAAGGGTAGGCATGGTTGGGCACTTTTTTGGAACCCACACCCCAGCAGGGGCCCACTGATAAGAGCTCCCTGGACTTGCTCCTCCTCTCCACTGTTGCAACCTTAAGAACAGAAGACGAACCCTGCTGGATCAGACTATGGGTCCATGTAGTCCACCACTCTCTTCACACAGTGGCCAACCAGCTGTCGACCAAGAACCCACAAGCAGGACACTGTGCAACAGCACCCTCCTGCCTATGTTCCCCAGCAATGGGTGGACCTTCTTCTTCATCTGCCTCTTGCTCATCTCCAGACTATGACCCCCCTCTAGATGGATTCCGTTTGACGCCTGTTCCTCCGATTATGCGCATCTTCTCGGAAGCGCTTTATCGTAAATGTTTGTACGCAGGAGATAATTGAGCACTCAACAGGTGACCTTACTGGTTGTTTCAAATGCGCTTTACAAGTAGTTAATGCGGAGAATCACATAGTCAAAATGCGCTTTAACGGCCGGAGCAAAATAAAACTCAAAATAAAACTCGCTATTTAACGCACATTCGATAATGCGCATAATCGGAGAGAAAACGCGCCTCTACGCCCGATTTACGCTCCATTCTTGTAGAGGTAATTTTTTTTATGCGCCTTGAAAGAGCTTTAAATGCCTCTTGTAGAGGCAGCCTATGGTGGTGGTGAGAAGGAGGAGCCGAAGATGCCACAGCCTGCTTATCACTGGCTCTCTCCTTGCCAGGCAGCAAGTGGAAGCGAGAATGAGAAGGAAGAGGGCCAGCAACAGCAGAAGGTGGACTCACTGAAGGAGGGGTGTCTTGTAGGCTGACCATATGAAAAGGAGGACAGGGCTCATGTAACTTTAACAGTTGCAGAGAAAAGGGAATTTCAGCCAGTGTCATTTGTATGTAATTAGTTCCTGGTGATATTCCCTCTTCATCACAACAGTTAAAGGTGCAGGCACTATACTAGAGTGACCCTATACAAAAGAAGGCAGGGCCCCTGCAACTTTAACTGTTGTGATGAAGCGGGAATCTCACCAGGAACTAATTGCATACAAATGACACTGGCTGAAATTCCCTTTTCTCTACAACTGTTAAAGTTACAGGAGTCCTGTCCTCCTTTTCATATGGTCAGCCTAGTGTCTTGGCCAAGGGCTGCCAAATCCTGGAGCCGACAATGATGAGGAGAAATGTCCTGATGAGCAGTTTGACTAGGCTGACCATATGAAAAGGAGGCCAGGGCTCATGTAACTTATAGTGTTATAGCAGGTAAATCTAGTGAGGTGTCCAGAGCACAGGCTTGTCCTGTTTTCTTGGATGAGTTTCAGTTGATACAGCTCGAGGATGTTGACAAGGTGCTTGGACAGGTTCGTGCAACCACCTCTGTATTGGATCCTTGCCCCTCTTGGCTAATAAAAGCTAGCAGGGATGGAACAGCCGGCTGGGCCAGGGAAGTGATTAATGCCTCTCTACGAGAGGGAGTGGTCCCAGGCCACTTGAAGGAGGCGGTAGTGAGACCAGTCCTGAAGAAATCTTCCCTAGGCCCCGAAAATCTTAATAACTATAGACCTGTGGCTAGGCTGACCAGATAAAATCCAGGTCAGGGTTCCTGTAACTGTAACAGTTGTAGAGAAAAGGGAATTTCAGCCAGTGTCATTTGTCTGCAATTAGTTCCTGGTGATATTCCCTCTTCATCACAACAGTTAAAGGTGCATGCACTATACTAGAGTGACCATATACAAAAGAAAGCAGGGCCCCTGCAACTTTAACTGTTGTGATGAAGAGGGAATTTCACCAGGAACTAATTGCATACAAATGACACTGGCTGAAATTCCCTTTTCTTTACAACTGTTAAAGTTACAGGAGCCCTGACCTAGATTTTATCTGGTCAGCCTACCTGTGGCAAATATTCCATTCCTGGGCAAGGTCCTTGAGAGAGTGGTTGCAAGCCAGCTCCAGACACTCTTGGATGAGACTGATTATCTGGATCCATTTCAGCCCGGCTTCAGGCCTGGTTTTGGCACGGAAACAGCCTTGGTCGCCCTGTATGATGACCTATGTCGGGAGAAAGACAGGGGGAGTGTGACTCTGTTGATTCTCCTTGATCTTTCAGCGGCTTTCGATACCATCGACCATAGTATCCTTCTGGGACAACTGGCTGAGTTGGGAGTGGGAGGCACTGCACTGCAGTGGTTCCGCTCCTACTTGGCGGGGCGGCTCCAGAAGGTGGTGCTTGGGGGACATTGCTCAGCCCCATGGATTCTCCAGTATGGGGTTCCTCAGGGGTCAGTCTTGTCCCCCATGCTGTTCAACATCTACATGAAACCATTGGGAGCGGTCATTCGGAGTTTTGGGGTGCATTGTCATCAGTACGCTGATGACACACAACTCTATTTCTCCTTCTCATCTTCAGCAGGTGAGGCTGTGTATGTGCTGAACCAGTGCCTGGCTGTGACAATGGACTGGATGAGGGCTAACAAACTGAAACTCAATCCAGACAAGACTGAGATGCTGTTAGTGGGTGGTTCTGCTGACCGGATGGAGGGTGTTCAACCTGTTCTGGATGAGGTTGCACTTCCCCTGAAGGAGCGGGTTCGTAGCTTGGGGGTTCTCCTAGAACCATCTCTGTCACTTGAGGCTCAGGTGGCCTCAGTGGCACGGAGCGCCTTCTACCAACTTCGGTTGGTGGCCCAGCTACGTCCCTATCTGGACAGGGATAACCTGGCTTCAGTTGTCTATGCTCTGGTAATCTCTAAATTGGATTACTGCAATGTACTCTATGTGGGGCTGCCTTTGAAGACGGTTCAGAAGCTACAGCTTGTGCAAAATGCAGTGGCCAGAGTGATAACAGGAACCAGAAGGTTCGAGCATATAAGACCTACTCTGGCCCGCTAGCATTGGCTGCCTATACGTTTCCGAACCCAATTCAAGGTGCTGGTTTTAACCTATAAAGCCTTATACGTCTTGGGACCACAATACCTGATGGAATGCCTCTCCCGACCCAAACCTACCCGTACATTACAATCCACATTGAAGGTCCTCCTCCGGTTGCCTACTCCAAGGGAGGCACGGAGGGTGGCAACAAGGGAAAGGGCCTTTTCAGTGGTGGCCCCCCAATTATGGAATTATCTCCCTGACGAGGCCCGCCTGGCGCCAACATTGTTATCTTTTCGGCGCCAGGTCAAGACTTTCCTCTTCTCCCAGGCATTTAACAGCATATGATAAGGGTTTTTGTGTTGTTGTTGTGCTTTGACCCAGAAGGATATTGTAATTTTAACTTGGTTTTATGCTTTATGCTTTTAAATTTTGTATATTGGTGTTTTAATTGTTCAATGTTTTAAATTTTTGTAAACCGCCCAGAGAGCTTCGGCTATGGGGCGGTATATAAATGGAATAAAATAAATAAATAAATTTAACAGTTGTAGAGAAAAAGGAATTTCAGCCAGTGTAATTTGTATGCAATCAGTTCCTGGTAAAATTCCCTCTTCATCACAACAGTTAAAGTTGCAGGGGCCCTGCCTTCTTTTGTATATGGTCACTCTAGTATAGTGCCTGCAACTTTAACTGTTGTGATGAAGAGGGAATTTCACCAGGAATTAATTGCATACAAATGATACTGGCTGAAATTCCCTTTTCTCTACAACTGTTAAAGTTACATGAGCCCTGTCCTCCTTTTCATATGGTCAGCCTAAGTTTGACAATAGGGCCAATTACATGGAGTGGACACCTCATCACTGGAGGTCTTCAAGCAGCAGCTGAACAGTTGTGTGCTGGAATGGTCATGCAATGGATTTCCTGCATGTAGGTGACCTACAAGGCCGCCTCCTGCTCTATGATTCTATGAAGACTGCAAACGTTACCTCGTTTTATAAAGAGAGACAGGGGGAGAGAGAGAGGCTAGATACTCCTTGCACACGGAGGAAATAACTTTTTTTTAAAAACTGCCATAGAACCTGTAACTGTCAATTCAGATGTTCTAAATTTCTATAGAACAAGAAAACGTGAGGAACATCTCAGGATGATGTGGACAACTTTATTGTGAACAAGCCCAACACGTTTCAGCTTCTTGCTTTCTGTTAGGCCTTTTTCAGGCGGTTGTAACAATGTCAGCAGAAATTATTTACGACAAGTTGTCTTGTGTCTATACACTGGCGACTTGTCCATGTTTCTCCCTTTTTCTTGTTCGTCTTGGATGGTTACCCGTCTTGCACCCTAAATCTCTGTAGACAGGGCTGTGAATCCCTGAAAGCACAATGGCTGGCTGGGGAATGTTGGGAGTTGTCAGACTTTTTTTTAATATAAATAGGCTGACCATATGAAAAGGAGGACAGGGCTCCTGTAACTTTAACAGTTTCATAGAAAATGGAATTTCAGCAGGTGTCATTTGTATATATGCAGAACCTGGTGAAATTTCCTCATCATCACAAAGTTAAAGCTGCAGAACCCCTGCCCTCGTTTGTACACAAGAGGATATAGCTCCTGCAGCTTTAACTGTTGTGATGAAGAGGGAATTTCACCAGGTTCTGTACGCATATGAACGACACCTGATGAAATTCCCTGTCCTTTGCAACTGTTAAAGATACAGGAGCCCTGTCCTCCTTTTCATACGGTCACCCTATATATAAACAAATATAGGTTTGCATCCTTAATGTGTTTTATAGAGGAATTATGCAAGTTTACTCAGCAATACCCAAATCTTATTCCCAGTAAGGGTGCATAGCACTGCAGGCTTACGATGCAATCCTATGCAAGTTTAGACAGAAAAATGTCTGACAACTCCCAGCTAGCTTGAGAATGCTGGAAATTGTAGGACTTTTTTCGGTCTAAGCATGCATAGAATTGTACCCTTAATTATTTAGTAAAGGAAAGCATAGCCAAGAATTGTCATATATTTACTACTTCTGTGCCCACGCCTATGTGTTTGTGTATTGGAGTGGGTGGGGGGGTTCCCCCTTTTTTGACCTGATTGTCCTTTTAAAAACATTTCCTTCCATTAGTTTCAATGGAAGGAAAATGAAGTACAACAGCTCCAGGGCTGGCCTAGTTTTTCTCCCTTGCCAGGCATGTGTCAAAGGAACAGGAGGGCTTTGGATTCTGAAGATCTAAGGCCTCTCCCGATACTCTGCCAACATGCCCCTTTGCTAGGCTGACCATATGAAAAGGAGGACAGGGCTCATGCAACTTTAACAGTTGTAGAGAAAAGGGGATTTCAGCCAGTGTTATTTGTATGCAATTACTTCCTGGTGAAATTCCCTCTTCATCAGAACAGTTAAAGCTGCAGGGGCCCTGCCTTTTTTTGTATATGGTCACTCTAGTATAGTGCCTGCACCTTTAACTGTTGTGATGAAGAGGGAATTTCACCAGGAACTAATTGCATACAAATGACACTGGCTGAAATTCCCTTTTCTCTAAAACTGTTAAAGTTACATGAGCCCTGTCCTCCTTTTCTTATGGTCAGCCTGCCCTTTGCATTCCTGCTGCTGTTAGAACAGCAGTGGCAGTGTCAGGCCACCTACTCGCTTGCAAACCGCTCTTTACACTGGCAGAGAGGAGGTCAGCAACTTAACTGCTCTACATCCACCCTCTCGACGGTTAGGATTGCTCCCTTAATTTTTGAACCATTCAAATGAGGTCCTTACCTTAAAGGCCACCTAAAAACCATGTTAAACTAGGGTCATCCTATGTAAAGAAGGACAGGGCTGCTGTATTTAACAGTTGTATAGAAAAGGAAATTTCAGCAGGTGTCATTTGTGTGCATGCAGCACCTGGTGAAATTCCTTCTCCATCACAACAGTTAAAGCTGCAGGAGCCCTGGCTTCTTTTGTATCTGGTCAAGACAGCAGGGCTCTTGCAGCTTTAACTGTTGTGATGAAGAGGGAATTTCACCAGGTGCTGCATGCCTACAAATGACACCTGCTAAAATTCCCTTTTCAATACAACTGTTAAAGATACAGAAGCCCTGTCCTCCTTTTCATATGGTCACCCCAGTTTATTTCTTTTTTATTTTATTTTTTGTTTTTAATTCTGTTGTGTTTAAGCCACCCTGACGCTTTGGCAATATGTCTAGGTTGTTATTTATTTATTTTTTAAAAAAAGCTTTTAAATGGAAGATGTGTAAAAACAAAAATTACAGATATTGTGATATTATCTGTTTCCAGTATTCTTGCCTGGCGAGGAAACTGGATCTGTCAAAGTCTGCCCCTGAATCACATATGGAAGCATGAAACAGGCCATTACAATAACAAAACCATTTCTTCTTTGGTGTTTGTGTGACAGAATTGTCCTTGCCTAAGGATATTATGATATGGGATTTCTGTATTGATCTTGATCTTGGATTAGCAGGGAATATATCCTATGCCATATTCCAGGAACAAAGTGTCACCGAGGAAACTATAAATTTACAAAATTCTTGATATTAACACAAAAGAGTTTTAAAATGGAGAACACTGAGATTAGGTGTGTCTTTTCAGCTTTTACTTCAACATTTTCAACACTTCTTCTATTTAATATAAGACATTGAATGTAGAAAAAAAAAACAATGACAAAAGAATTCCAGCCTAAAACACCAGACCCAGCAGAATTGGCAGCTAGGCCTTGTCCTCCAGCATGTGGCTTAGCTTCCAATTCCTCAAAGCAAGAGAACTAGCGTAGGAACATAAGAAGAACTGTGCTGGATCTGATCAGATGTTGAGTAGACCCATAGAAGTTAATGGGACTTTAGTTAATTATGACTAAGAGCTCCATCACACCAGCGATTTAGTGCACTCTCGCCATGCCTGGTGTGCAGATTTGCAGCACGGTACTTACATGACGCCGTGCCTGTCCTGCTGACACCCCACCTCTTCCCCAGTCTTTCCTAGAACTCTAAAAGTCTGGTTTCGACCTCCAACACACCCAATTTTTCCCTCTGGTTTGCCTCCGTGTTTTTTTTTACCAGCGTGGCAACTGGGGGGTTGAATGGATTGCATCAGGGCCTGGCAAGGAAAAGCGATATCTCCCAGCAGTCGGTTCCAAGCCTCACTATAAAACCCAAACCTTGCATCCCAGGCTCGAAAGTGTTTTTTAAAATGGTACAACACCTGATTCTCTGCAGAGACAGCACTGTAGTCCCTCAATGCCTCCAAAGAGCCAGACTATAGAGTCCTTCCATTTTTGCCTGAGAGAAAGGCGGTCTGGTTGAAGTGCTCATCTGACAGGACCTGACTGGAGGGAGAAAGAGAAGGGAAGGGATGGAGTGGAGTGGAAGAGCAAAGAACCAAAGGAGCGAAAGAGCAGCTATTCAGGTGAAAGCTCTGGATATGGGATAGGAGGCAGCACTACTGCTTTAAACCGGTTAATAACCATTATTAACCGGTTAATAACCATTATTAACGGTTTTGAACTGTTATAACCTGTTTTAAAGCAGTAGTGTAGATAGGCTATTCAGTTCGGTTAAATTAATTCGTTTCAATAAATAATTTACTGTTTTAGTTCAGTTTTATGTTTCACAATTGGAATAAGTTGTCATGATGTGGGTATGGGAAACAGGTATATTTAACTTAATGACATGGAAATTAAAATTTCCGGGGTGTGTCGCGTCTGAGGTAGGGGAAATTTGAACTAGGATTTCCTGCTTCACAGCTGTCTCTTAACTACTATACCGCTTGAATGGGATTCCTCACTAAACACGTATATAGGATTTGGGCAACTTCCGAGTAAACACGAATAGGGTTAAAAAAAAAAGTAACAGCTGGACGTGTGAATAGGATGGCATCGCCAAATCTTTTGCACGTTTCCTCATAAGGAAATCCCAATGAACCCCGGGGTGGGAGTTCATTCCCTGGTAGACGGGATCGAGGCCTCCTCCTTCAGTGCGTCAGGGGAATGTTTTTGCCTTGCGTTTGTGGAGACAGTTTTTGGCGGGGAAAAAGAACTAGAAGCGCCTCTTCCTGAGGCCGTTAGCAGAGGCGCATAGAAGGAACTGTTATTTCCATGACTGGACTCGACTTGTGCGGTTCATTGGCTGGAAGACACACTGGGGTCGCTATGTGATTATGAAGCAAATAACTGCTCTTCCCCTCAGGCCGCCGACTCCATTTTTTCCTCTCTCCGCGCAAACAAACAAGCGGGGGAGGGGGAGACAATATGGGCGGGAAACTACATTTGCTTTTGATTGGTTCAGAGCGTAGTTGCTCCACTGGTGCCGCCTACTGTACGATTGCTGCTATCTGTCACTGGTCCAAAGGGCTGCCATTCCACCTTCCCTGCTGCGCGAAGCGACACTTCATCCCGCCCCCCTCTTTCTCGCTCTTACGTGCCGTGTGCAAAGGAAGAGGGGGGGTTGGAGATGGTAAAAAAAAAACAGCCGTTAAACGGGCTGCGGGGCGGGGCTTGCGCGGGGAAGTAAGAAGCCGTAATTGGATTGGTCAAGGCGGGAGGTTCAAACTAGCATGGCTTGCCCTGATTGGCTCATGGTGGCCGCGGCAGGCCAGGCTCCCTCCTCGCGCTCAGGCGGGTTATTGTCTCTTGACTTTCTGAGGCGGCTCTAGCTCGGAATCGGGACCGGACCTCACAGAGCAGCGGCGGAACCATGGTGAGAGGGGGCAAAAATAATGGTGTGGGACGGGCTGAAAGGGAGGGTGTAAGGAAAGAACCCCAGGACGTCAGGCGGGAAGCCCTTGCGGGGCTCCCACCTATTTCTAACGCCGGCCGCGGGTGTTGGGCTCCGGGGGGAGGGGGAGTCCGAGCGAATTGTACGTTCCGCTTCCCTTGCGGTGTCCCGAACTCGGTTGTTTAGAGTCAGCGGCGCAAGGCCGAGCCTTTGCCTGTCACGGGATGGCGACGGGTAGCCTCGAACCCCAGCCTGTAAGGGCTGTTGGGTAAAGGAAAACGGGGGGTGGGGGAAACGACGCCGTTGCTTTTTATTTTATCAAGGCGCTCTGGAAGCCCCGCCTCCCTCGGGGCCTCTACGCATTACCTTTCTGGGCGGATGCCTAATTGAAAAAGTAAGGTGTGAACGCCGCCGACGCGTGTCTCGCGGGGGGACGCACTCGTGTGGGGGGGGGGAGGTTGGTATCGGGGGCGCAGCGGTGACCCGCCTGAGAGGGGCATACGCGCTTGGCGGAAGACGTGCGCAGCGCGTGACGCCCGGTCCGGCGGGGGGACCCTTGAAGGATGGGGAGTCTTGCCAGCCGGGGCGGGCTCCTCCTGCTGTAAACAGCGCGCGAGAGCCCCGGCGTGTGTGTGTGTGTATGTGTATGTGTCACTGACACGCCGGAGGGCCTCGACGCTTCCCCCCCCTTTCCGCCAGCCGGAGGTTTCAGACGGCGGCTGCCATCAGGCCGGCGCGTTGCTCCCTTGCCTCTCTCTCTCTCTGGCGCAGAGATTTCCTAGCAACGTAACGCGTGTACAAACGTCAAGCCGAGGCGGATTTATGCCCTCACGCAGGGCTTCAGCTTGAGTCTGACGGGTCCCGCCAGAGGCGGCTCTCGCTGTGACAGCCTGGCGCTCTGGAGCCCCTGCCTGCCACTTCTGGAAGCGGCTCTCCCGCTTCTTCACTCTCTCTTCCCCCCCCCCCCCCCATTCACGCCTTTCCACGATCACTTTGCACGACCGGCCGCCTACGGGATGACGCTGAAAGGCTTGCAGACCCTTCCTGTTGCGCAATGTGAACCTATTCATATTTACTTGGAAGTAAGCACCGCTGATTACAGTAGGACTTATTCCCAAGTACACAGTTAGGACTAAGCGTCGTTGGGCTCGCTGTAAACCTGCAAAGGATGGGGCTGCAGACAGGTTATTTTGTTTATCTCTACGCGCATCATTCAAATGTAAACCTTACATTGGCTTACAAATTTTCAAAAATTGCTGGCTTTTGCTTTCTATCCCAAGTTGTCAACAACCATAATAAGTGTCACATCCTGGACTAAGGATGAATTCTAATCTATTTCTATAATGCCCAATAGCCGACGCTCTGTGCATAGTTCCCAGCAATTAAAAATATAAATACAGTGCAGTAAAACATAATTAAAAAGTGTACAACTGCACTATATATATAAAACATAAAACTGAGTAACTGAAAAGATTTAAAATACAGTAACAGGTTTAAAGCAACAGAAACTGAAAGACTAAAATTCCTGGGAAAATAAAGTCTTAACTTGGCACTGAAAAGACTACAACATTATTGTCAAGTGAGTGTCTGTGGAGCTCATTCAGCTACCAGGGTGCCACAACAGAAAATGCCCTCTTCTTAGTAGCCACCCACCTCACTTCATTTGGCAGGGGCTCCAGGAGAAGGATCTCTGAAGATGATTTTAGGGCCCCGGAAGAGACTGTCTGTCAGGTAACCTGGCCCCAAGTCATTTAAGGGCTTTAAATGTTAACACCAGCACTTTGAATTGGGCCCAGAAATGGACTGGCAGCCAATGCAAATGGAAAAGTACTGCATAATGTGATCATGTTGGGCAGTCCCCATTAACAATTTCACTGCCCTATTTTGGATCAGCTGAAGTTTCCAGATGGTTTTCAAAGGCAATCCTGCATACAGTGCATTGCATAATATAACTTGTTCAATAATACAAGTATATTGATAAACTTTTATAGTTGAATGTCCAGTAGAAAGACGTTTTGACTGCAAGTTATTTGCATAGCAAACTTCCAAAAATCAAGTGTCCCAATGATGTGATGGGGTAGTAGGCCTTTTTGCTCAGTGTTCCCATGTCACATATGTCACGTGAAAATAAAAGACATTTAAATCTTACTTTACAAGTTTGCTTCAAGCCATGCTTTCTTCTACACAAGTATGAAATTACTAGGTTTCTGATTTGATTGAAAGTTGATTAGTTGCAGAAATGCAGAGCTAGCATTGTAGCTTTAGTGTAATCCCATGTGAGTATCTTGGTATGTTGACTGTTTTTCTCTCAGTTTATAAATACAATCTTGAGCACAGTTCCTAGGAAGTGTTGCAACGAACTCAGGAAAACAATTGGGAGTAAACCGGTTTAGGAGTGTATCAACAATTTACTGTTTTATGTTATCTTCCTGAGTTTAAGATGGTGTGCATCAACCATAATTTGCAGATGTCACAAAATTCTGTGTCACAGCAATGTTGGAGGTTGATATGCCAGTTCATTTATAAGATTGGTAATTGATTGATTTAAGGTTGTTGCCTTTAGTGTTGTGGTCTAATGTGTAAATTTGTGAGACATTTTTAACTGCACATTCTTTACAAGAATATGTGAAGGATATGTATTTTCCCCAACTAGGTGCCCCCAAGATTTGCTGGGCTGAAACTCCCATCATCCCCAGCCAGTATGACCAGTGGTTGTGATTGCTAGGGACGATGAGAGTTGCAGTCCAACACATCTGGAAGGCACCAGGTTAGGGAAGGCTGCTTTACAATATGTTTTGCTTTGCTAAGGACCTTCTCTGTGTCTGTTCTTCCAGTTAAGGCTGAATAGAGTAGAAATTTGGCAGGTTGGCAAGGCTGGATCTGTACGTTTAAGTGAATTTTCAGACTAAGATTTTTGCTGTGTGATATGATTCACCTAAAACACATATGTATGAAAGAATGCCCTGGCTTTGATATAGGTGTCCTCATTTGACTTAAGCAGTGAACTCTAGAACTTTAACATTAAAATAATTAATTGATGTTTCATTAGTTCCATAATCTATGGCCAGTTTTATGTACTGTTTGAAATTCCCTCTTTCTTTAACCTGACTCAAAACTGAAAAGTGGCAGTGCTTTGCAAGGTCAAGCTAGCCATAGAAAACTTGTAGCTTGTGGCAACTGGCAAATTTTAGTAATATTTGTAAAAACATAAATGAACTACGGGAAGGGTAAAGTAGTAGAAACTTCCAGTTCACCTCACAAGCATGGGATTGCAAGTGCATTCTTATGTGCATAATCTTAGAACATACTGATTCCTGATGAAAGTGGATTGAGCTTTACTTTCCTAGTGTCCCAGCATCTTATTAATAAATATTGTTATAATCATGGTGAAATTTCAAAGTAAACACCTCACAATTGTATCAAAATTTCTTACCGCCAGAAAGAAAGTTGAAGTGTTGGCTGCTGTACGTGCTGCCCTCTGATTTCTTAACTTTAATCCAGGGAGAATCAGTATGCACAATTGCAGGGTTTTCCTTTCTAGGTGTAATTGATATGAGGGTGCAAGTAGTTATATGAATCCCCCTTTTGAGCTTGATTTTTCTTAAAACAAACAGAAATAACTGCTTTTCATGTGGACTTAACTGGGGTATTAAATATAATTATATATTTAAAACATTTTTACTCTGCTTTTGACTTACAGATAGAACAAATTAACATAGTCCAGTGCAAACAATAACAAAAGCAATAAAAGCCAGGCACCAGAGAGTAAAACCAATGTCTTTAGCATTTTAAACAGTCTTTGGGTGACTAAAACCTGCTATGTTTGGTCCCTGGGGAGAGCTTTCCTTAGATGGGATGTCACGACTAAAAAGGCCCTTTCCCCACTTGCCACATATGTAATCTATCAGCAAGGGCACCTTAAGAAGACCCTCAGATGATCCTAATTGAGCAGAGATGTCAAGTTAGAACACATAAAACATATATTTGCCTGCAGATAAGAAATGGTTTTTGACTTAACAGAACTTCAAATCTAATTTCCATGTTTTGGAAAACATGGGTAAACAATTTAGAGCCTAATTTTTTAGTTGTATGGAGGAAACATTAACAGGATATTAACTGTAGTCCGGTAATGTTGTAATAAGTTCAAACGCCAAAACAGTAGGCAAAATCCTGAGTCTTTGCAGGTGTTTTCATGCCACACCTATCCATATTTTGAAGGTTGTGAACAGGTGACTTGTACAGTATGCAAATATCTCCACCCTGACTCTTGGATGTCCTGGGGAGTGATCTAATTTAGCATGTTCATTTTACTTGTATTTTGTAAACAGCAAGTACCCTGTGTTATTTTTTTGTCTCAATACACCCCAAGGAACCTGTAATATTTGGGGAGAGAAATTAAAGCAAACTTTTGTGTTTTATTGTTGATTGTTGGCTCTCATTGCTTGGCTACAAAACTTTCCAGATCAACATGTTTGAACATGGAGTATTCTGGATAGGATTCTTGATTTATTGAGTTCTAGGGGTAGGGATCTCTCCTTTGCTGAAAGGAGGCTTATTTTCCATGAACCTATCAAGTCCTGTAAGGGGTGCATCACTAAGCAGTTAAGATTGTTGTTTTATACATTTATTTGGGAGTATATCCTATTGAAGTAAAAAGTAGTTATGAATAAACAGACATGTAGTAGAGCTTTAAGTGTGAGAGGATTAGTACCCATGATTTGTTCCTGCCACTCCTACCAACCTCATGATTTGTTTTAAATTCTCCCAACCCCGATACAGATTAGTAAGTGGGCTGTTAAATGTTTTGTATTTATTTGCAAGGCTAGGCTGCAGCTCTCCTTTATGGAGTACTGGACAGTTATTAAAAAGAAAAACTGCAGGCCAATAAAAACTGAATGTGCGAACAAGCCACTTCTCATCTTTACATCATCCTTCCTATGTACGAGATCAGGTGGACATGCTTCCATATGAACTGGGGTCTTTGTGCATATCTCAAAAGCTGACATTCACATAATTACAGTGGCACTTCTAAGTCTGCTGTGATCGTGGAAATGATTGCAGGTGATTGAAAGTCATATTCATGCATTGGCAGTTCACATGAAAGTTTCTTCATGTAATCTTATACATTGGACTTATCACATATAGAAAATAAGCAGCTGGTTCATGTATGTGAACCACTCCTGAGAGCTCATTGCTTTCCAGGGCCTTTCTAAGTGCAAGACATGCTTTTGAAAGTATTTGAGTTTTATTTGGTAACAAGTAATGAAAATGGAAAAGTTCTCATTCAGTATTTTGCTGTTGGTTTTAACTGAGCACTTACCCATATGGCTTAAGACAAAACCCTTTTCTGATTAGTGCATTATCCACCATATAGATTTTTGATAAACTAGTTTAGCAAAACAAATTGGGTGAGAGTATAAATTTACATTAATTCAAGGCAGGGCAAATTAAAATTAAAATACAGTAGCTTAAGGTCTTGTGCAAGATGCATATGGCATTTAAACTCACAGCATTTTTGACAGCAGGCACTGTTAACATTAAGGAAAGTTTAACTGTTAGTTGAAAGTAAGTGTCCAGAAGTATGAATGCTTAGATGGCCCAGTAGATTGTATAAGGGTTTACTTTACATATTTGCATCTAATTACAAGCAATCTTTTTCAAAATGTTCTCTCAAAATATTATTACTCTTGTTTTAACAGGGGAATACCTGCTCTGAAAGCTTACTTTCATTTGAAATATTCCATACCATCAAGACTGTAGGAGAATTGTCACTACTAAATTTTATCCCTGCAGCCATATATTTTTAAAAGTGGTGTTTTGGGATCTCTTTTTCCTGGTGTGTTAAGCAACAATTCTAGTTCATCTTTTGTTTTCTTATTTAGGCTGGAGGCAAGGCTGGCAAGGACAGTGGAAAGGCCAAGGCAAAGGCAGTGTCTCGCTCACAAAGAGCTGGACTTCAGGTATGTTTTTAATTTATTTCACGCATATTTATATTCATATGTATTCCTCTTACTCCAGATAATCTTAGAGTTACTTATTCTATCCTTGCCATATAGCAATGTTTTAAAACTAGGTAACATCGGTGCCTTGTCTTTTATTGTTCTTAACAGTGTTAATCAGTCAGGAGCAGGACAACATCCTGAACATTCACGACTGTCTCCTTGTCTGAACAAGAGAAGGCAGGAACAAAACATAACTTGTGCTGGTGGAGGGGTGGAGGAAGCTTTCTATTGGCTATTTAATTTCCTGTCTGCAGACTGAAGGTCTTGCATAGTGCTCTTTCAAGCTGACTGTAGCAACAACTTAAACACAAAAAGTATGCTTAACTGTAAGCAGAAAACAGTAGAGTATGCTAATTGAGATTTTTTCTCTCCCTCTGTTTTCTTAGCCTAGTTAGATGTATGGGGTCACATGCAGTTTTGCTTTGTGTGTCTCCAGGTGGCCCCAGGTTCAGGGAAGATTCATGAAAAGCACTTCAATCTCTTGCCTTGGGACACAGAGAGATGTTGAACAAAGCTAAGCAGCCCTTTCCCTCTCCAGCCTTCTCACCAATGGCTGGGTGTGATTTGGAATTAGTGTCCAAGGATTTTAGTGTGGCACCTCATTTTGCCCATTGTTACTTCTGAGTAACCTGCATCTTAGCACTCTTCTGATACGGTGGGCACCATCTTGGAGGAACATGATCCAAGTGTGAGCTAGCCTCTTAAGCCCTTAGTCTCCAACATTGTGTAAATAGGAGGATGTGGATCAGTTTAAAAGCTTTTGCCTAGTTAATGGACCTGATTGTTAAAGAGGAAAAGGCAAAAGGATAAAAAGCAGTCTAGGGTCATGTCGGTAGGAATTTATCCAGTTAAGGTTTTTCCTCTTTTATAGCCGTAGTCTCTGAATAATGCCATCAGAGGCAAAATATGTGTAGTGGCAAGAAGCAGAAGCCCTTGTAGCATTGCCTACTCTGACTCATGCTGCAGTTCCCCCCATGCCATAAACAGAACCTCTTTTTACAGATTAGTAGTTGCTTCACTTAAGAGCTGAGGGGAACTAGGTAACCTCCTTACTTCCTATGCATTTTGTCAGTCTGCCACTCTCCAGAAACAGGATTGTCAGGGTGGCATACAGTTTTAAAATAAGTACAATAAAATCATTGTAAAATTAAATCGCAAGCTGCAGCAAAAAACATATCCATCAAAGTTATAAAACAACCACCAAATCTGCCATGCCGCATGCTGCAATGTTTGGGCAAAACCACAAAAAATCAGATGAGTTTCACTGGGGAGGGCATTCCATATCTGAGGGGTCACAACCAAGAAGGCCTTCTCTCCAGTCATTACCTTCCTAACTTCAGGTGGCAGGGGCAACTGGAAAAGGGCCTAAGATGAAGAACGAAGTGTTCAGGCATGCTTCTGCAGAAAAAGATGGATCATCCAGGTTTGCAGCTGCTTGGAGATTCATAGGTTGTAACCAGTATTTGGAAATGGACTGGCAACCTGTATAGCTGTTTAGGTATTAATGAGATATGTTCCCTAAAACCAGTCCCGGTTCATAAGTTAATAGCTGAACTTTCTTTTGCACTAATTGATGTTTCCAAGAAGTCTTCAATAGCACTCCCATGTACAATGCATTATACTATTCTAAATTACCAATTACTAAGACATAGAAACAAAATGTCAACATGGAAATGTCCAGGGTACAAAAAAAATGCTAGCCAGTGCAACACTAAGCTAGGTGGACGAGTGGTCTGCCTCGATACAAGGGACCTTTCTATGTTCCTAATTGCTTAAACAGAAGTCTCCAGGGAACGTAGTTTTAACTAAGATCTTCAGACAATGGCTCAAAAGTTTAGGGTGCCAGTCATGGACTTTGGCGTCGGTAGAAAATTATCAGATCCCAGGATTTCTGTTTTAATGTTCCTCTCAGCAGAAACTTTAATTCCTTCATAATTCCATCGCCAAAGTGTCATCTGTATGCTTTATCTCTGATAACAAGGATCTCCACAGGATATGAATGAAACTGGCAAAGGTTGTCCTAATGGCACCCTATTGTCCTACAAAGCTGTGTTTCTCAGGAGTTCAGTCTCCCTCAATTGAGCCTCCCTGGAAGTCCCAAATGTTCTTAGTCAAGTTATACTTCTCCATCAAGAGCTAGGATGTCTTCAGTTAGCTGTTTGGATACTGAAAGGCACAAGCTAGCGTTCTTGGACTATTTGGTTCAAGTTCTCCATTATTTTAGCTTCATGGAAGGCATCCAGATACAACGATTCATCAAATATTCATGGTCTGGTGCTCTAGAAATGCTGTATCCTTCAAGTAGAAATATTCCATATTTTAAGCTTCCTTCAGGAGAGGCTGAATCAGAGCTAAAACATTCAGGTGACAAGCAACAACGATCAATGATACACTGGCAATTTTTAAAATATTTGTACATTTTAACTAAGTTGCCTTGGGGGCTCTACTTGAGCTAAAAGGCTACTCATAAATGTACAAATAAAAATAAATAAATCTTTTGTTTTGAAAGAACTGTTCCTGATAGCTTTTACATGAGGAAGTTGTATTGTGTAACTGAACATTCTTTGAGTGGCTAAAGAGTTCTTGTGATTTTTCCTTAAGCCTGAGGAGAAGGGTTTGCTCTGCCTATGCTCTTCAGTTATCCCCGAGAGAAACTCCTTTATAGGTCACAGAAGCTCCCTACTGTTGTTTTTGCCAAAAACAAAAAATATTGGGAAAAGGTCTGGGGAATCCTGAAGTATTACATTGACTGCACCAAGGGGTTTTGCTGCACTATATGTCTTTCTTTTGCCAGAGATCTGTTGGCAACAGAATGTCAAACTCAACTTTGGCAAGAAATTTCATATCTGCCATAACTGATGCATAAAAAAGCATTGGGGAATGGTTTTTAGAGGGGATAACAGCCTTTGTAACCTTCTGGGCAATATTCACTTGGTAGACATCTGTAGAGCTGGAACCAAGGTTGAAAATCTGTACATTTGCAAGGCACTGAAGAGGGCAGCTGGACTTTGGTTGATGCAGTTTTTGGTAAGATGGTTCTTGAGGAATTGCTGATCTTTAGGTGTGTATATATTTTGAGGGCCTTTTCTGAAGGCCACTGCTTTTGTAAACTTTTTAAACTCAGGATGTTAGCTTGTTCCTGTCTGAAATGTGAATATTTTGTTGGATTGCCTCTAAATCTTGTCAAATACTGGGGACCACCTGACCTCCCTTGTTCTCATTTTATGGGTCCTTGGAAACTGAACTTGTTCTAGTTTTCTAAGTGTTGGCTGAACTCTTAGGAGACCTTTCCTAACACATATTCTTTATTCCCTTATGGTCACGTCCAAACTGTTGGCTGTTAAATAAAATCTTCTCTTTTCTTGCTCCACTTTGCTGTTTTTGGACCTATGATAGGTAAACAAAATATCAGGTTTTTGAAACATGTTTTTTCTTTCAAAGAAAAACAGATTTCTTTTAATAAGGAAAATGAGCTGAGAGTTATAAAAGACAGGTTATATTAGGGATAACAGTTGAGACTCTGCTGTGCTTTTTCACTACCTAAGAAATGTTCAGCAACTGCCCATTGAAATTCATTGGAATTTTATTAACGTAGGAGTGTAGTTTTATATACACCGTGGAAGCTGTTATGCTGCCTTAAGTTTATAGTGCATCCCTTAATCTTTTAAGTGATGAAATTCTGTTTTTCCCTTTATGAATGTCCTCATGGAGGTCAGTGCTGATTTGCCAACATTATCAGTAGATAAGATGCTAGGGATGTCTGAGCTATGGAACCTAGCTTGCTCTCTAGAAAGCAGATAACATCATCACCTTTCAACTTTCAGTTTGAGATAAAGCAGCATAAGAACTGTATGTGACTTGGCACTTGAATGGCTCGTCTGTAAAAACTGTAACTGAAATCCTGACTAGAGCACTAATAGAAGAGTTGCCTGTAGTAAGTGTGCACCTTTTCTGCAAATACTTGATAGCACCAGACTGCCAAAGTTAATTGCTTGCGGAAGAGCACTGCCTCATAGTTGGCTTTGACCACGTATGCTGAACAGGTCCTTCTACTTTCAGTTCCCAGTGGGCCGTATCCATAGACACTTGAAGACTCGCACCACAAGCCATGGACGGGTTGGGGCTACAGCTGCTGTGTACAGTGCTGCAATTCTCGAATACCTCACTGCTGAGGTAGGTTCCAAAAATCAATATCAGATTACATGGTCTGAACATAATCTAAGGCCTTGATAATGGATTCATTTTTTGTGTGCCTGGTAGAAACCTCTAGATTTGTAAAACCTAAATGTAGCTGCTCCTGCCTTCTTTATAAACTGTACTAGTGGCCTGGATCAAATAATATTGCAAGAGTGTTATGGCCACCATGTTCTTTGGATTGTGTTTCCTCTGATTTTTGTGCGTATTAATTAGGATGGTCTGCATGACAAATTAGGGCTCACCAAGAACTAGTAAAAAAACAAAACAAGAACATGTGTATCCCCAAAGTGAACTGTCATGTATTTTAAGAGAAAGAAGCTCATCAGGGTCATCAGTCAATCTGATCTGCAAAAAGTTCTTTGCAGTTTTAAACATGTGATCCATTTGGCTCCTGAGTATGAAAGCAAAGCCTTCCATGAAATCTTGCTGCTTTGTGACCATTTTCATATACCTCTTTAAAAAAATATACTTTTTAAAAACAAAACACTAATCAGGTCATTTATTGTAGCGACTGTATATGGAAACTTTCAGAATTATACTTGCCTTACAGTGGTATGTTTAAGTTCTGTAACCTCTCGTATTTGTAAGTGCTGAATCCTCCTGAATAAAATTTTGAGGAGGTAGCATCAAGCTTTTAGGTGCCTGACTGGTATGGAGAAGGACAGTATATCATTTTTTTTCTTATTAACCTTTTTTAAAAAAAGGAAATAAGATTGTTATAAGAGGATTGAATTCTGATTTAGTGGAAGTAGACCCATTGAAATTAATATGACTTAAGTTAGTTATGGCTAAATTTAGGTCTACTTTTAGCATGACTAAATCTTGATCCAACACATTATCTGTTCAGAAATCCATAAAAAGGTAACGAGCTTCACACATTTTTGTTTTTCCCTCCTTTTAAACTTAATAAGTTCTTGGAGGCTAGACATTTGAGCTACGTGCCAGATTTTAGAAACCCATTCACATATCAAAGACATAGTTGGAATGCACCAAATTTTTGATGCAATGATCTCAGGTGTAGTTAACAATATTTTTTTATCAGGAGCAGGAACTAGTTTTGCATAACTATTTGTATAACAGCTGCAGCAGTTAAGAGATTGAAATATAGAGTGTATTTCTTCCAACAGGTTTTGGAGTTGGCAGGTAATGCCTCCAAGGATCTCAAAGTAAAACGTATCACTCCTCGTCACTTGCAACTTGCTATTCGTGGTGATGAGGAATTGGATTCGCTTATTAAAGCTACCATTGCTGGTGGAGGTATGTAGCATCAGAGCGTCTAGGACGACTGGACGGATATAAAAGCTAGAGGCAGGGAGTGGGCGGTCAGTTAACTGTTTACCAAGGGGGAACTTACCAATATCCATGTAATTACTTGATAGGTTGTGTTTTTATAACATTCTACCAAGTGATTAGTAGAGTCTTGCTGTTCCCCTCCTTCCCTGAATTTCTGGTTAGGTGACAGTGTAGTTTTGAGCCTTGGCAGGATGTTGCAGAACTGATATGTAGTATGGTTGGTGTTATTGTATGTAACATACTGTGGTATGTTAGTGCTATTGTAGTCACCCCGTGAGGTAGTCACAGTTGTTACTAGGCATACTTATTAGTATAGCTTTTAGTTCATTGAAGTAACTTTGATAGTGGTGGACTCTGAATGTTATAATTGCAGTGCTAGTTGAATCTGGTGTTTCTCTTTTGAAATGTGCTGATTTATTAAGCAGCACTTCATTCCCAAATGGTGCTCATCTCAACAGAAGTAGAGAGCAGACCTCATAAATGCCTTTTTCACTGTCTTGGAGAACATTGCATCTGCTATGAACACCTTTTTTTCAAAATAATTTTCCTAATCCCCCCTTTTAACTCCTTAATTAGGGCTCCATAAGTAGGACAGGGAATAAAACTAAAATTGTCACTTCACAAGATATACCAATAAATCTTCACATCAATCTTGGTACTGTGAGGGAAACCTAATCTGAGAAGAAAATCCAGATTATATTTTCCACAAGGGAGCATAGTATATGTTGTTTTTAATTGGTTTTTAAAGTTTATTCATTTTATTATTGTTTTAATTAAGTTTTTTAAATCTTTGTCTTTTTATTGTTGGCCATCCTGAGCACCATTTTTTTGGTGGAAAGGCAGGATATGAATCACATAAATGGTAATACCGCATGGCACCAATGTAGATGTTTTTGTAATGAGCAGAGTAAACCCAAGTAGTAACGTTCAGTATAAGCCAGCTACATGGTTACTTCCCAGTTCTTGTCCCCATGTATTTAAGTGGAACTTCTTTACATTGAATTTGTATATTTATTTATTTTATGCTTTTTTAGCCACCTTTTAGGGACTGCAGTCTTTCCAAGTCATCTTACAATATAAAATACACAATTTTATCAGTATAACAATTTTGTAAAATCATTTCATAAGTATAACAATTTTGTAAAATCATTTCATAATGAACCAGTAACAAAAGTGACACACATAACCAAAAAACTTTCAAGTAAAAGACAAAGAAAGGAAATATTTAACCCCCTTTTTAATTTATTTATTTATTTATTTATTTGATGCATTTCTTAAGATTAAATAAATACATTTGTATAGGATGTATATATGAAAGTATATAAATAATATACAAATGAATATGGCTTCTGAGTGTTAGATCTCAATATTATATATATTCCATTCCTAATCCACTATTCTCTTTGCAGGTGTAATTCCTCACATCCACAAATCTCTGATTGGAAAGAAGGGACAGCAGAAAACTGCATAGAGAGGAGTTATAAACAGCCCTCTTCCTCCCTGTCATTGTACTGTAACTGGGACAGAAGAAATATGGGGATATGTGGAATTTTTTAAAAGAAATAGTTAAATGGAAGAGCATAGACAATTGACTGTAGACTTAAAACATTTGTATGTTCTTTAGATTCAAAGTTTGGGGGGAAAGTACCTTGTTATGTGGCAGCAATTTGTGTGTTGATTGGCTAGGTTTCTCCCATGTGTTTTATACAAAAATGGAACTGATAAAACCATTTTTTACAAAACTTGTTCTTGTGTGTCATTCTGGTGTTAAAAGGTAAATGCAGCAAAGGTTGGTGCCCTAAAATCCTATTGAGAATTTTAAAATAAATGTCTTCACAAATTTTAGACTTTAATGTGGCCACGTTTATGGTTAACTTTCTTTTCTTGTGCCTTTTGATTGATATAGGCCCTTGTGATAGCTGTATGAGGTGATCAGAGTCTGGAACTTAACGTAGAAGAATATATTTTTAAAAACTTCTTTACACATAGAAAGGTGTGGCAGTGACCCAATTCACACAGTTGTTTGGGAATGAGTCTGCTGGCTCCCAACCACTTGCCCACTTCCACTTTGTTAAACCATCCAGCAGTGCCCCGTTCCTGGGTTGTTCTCCATGATGTCCAAACCTGGAACTCTGGGTTGTTCTTGGTTAAAACTCTGGGTTTCTCCCTCAACAAAACATGAGTGTCAGGTTCAGATGTGACAGAACAGCCTGGGGACCCTCGGTTGCGTAGTGAAGTGGAAGTGTCAAGCAGTATGGTTTGTTTAATTGTGTGAACTTGGTCATTATGTATACTAGCAAGAAGTACTCAACAGCTTATTTTGCTGCTGGTGATCTGCCCATGGTTGGTTGGCTTTGTATTGAATTCTGCTGTGTTCTTGAATCAGCACAATTACTACTGGTTTAGTCAGTGCTGCTTTGTGCTATAATGAACAAGGTTTTCTGTAACAAAATGCTAAACCAGCAACACTGCTTGGTTATAGTGGCAAACTTGCCAGTATATGTTTTGACTGCTATGTAGTAGTTGTTGAGATGGCTGTGCGTCAGAGAAAGGTCTGAGAACTAATGGTCTTTCTGCTGTTAGTCAGGACTACTTCATACAGTACAATTTCAGGCACAATGCTGACAAATCATAGTGGCAGAAAGATCCAATATGGTATAAACCTGTATTTGTTTGAAAATCTTTCAAGCAAAAACATGCAGGCCTCTATATAAACTCTTGAGTTATGGATTCAATCTAGGACTTATTGCAGGAGCACTCTGACTTCAGTTCACTGTATTCCTGCCCACTGTATCCTGTTTTAAGAATGCTCCTTTTTAAAACACCTGCCAAATTGCCAGATAAGGCAAGAAAGGTTGGTGAGATGTAATAACCCTTATGGATTTGGGGTGATACTTGCTGATTTCATGGTGGCTGGTACTATCAAGGGTGTAGGACTAATAAGGCCTGGATTTATGTTGACTTGAATGTAGAAACAAAATCAGCCAAAGAACTTGGCCTGGTTTGATCAGTGTTTGTCTTCAAATGTCCCTTTACTTGCAGTTTAGTATTGCATAGTGATGGAAAACAGAAAATGAGTGTGTTCATTGTCTCAGTAAAGAGTATAATGACAAATGGTACACTGATAGAGGCTGCTTATTGATTAACAGTACTGAGAATATCACTCCTGTGTTACTGATCAACTGAGAGTGATAAACATCTTGAAGGCAGATGAAGCTTCACTTGTCTCCTAATTGCCAAAAGCTCTTCAGCATTGTAAGGATTGGAGCTGTCAGCAGCAGCCTTCAGTACAGAGTGTGCTGTCTGTATGATCAATTGCTTGCATGCAAGAACCAGCAATGGCAATTTTATTAGGTCAGAAGACTTAGCCTGCTCTCCTAAGACAGACATCAGAGAATGATGTGTGCAAGTATATAAACTTCAGTTCAGGGTTCTTTAGCTGGTGTATCTCCAGCCTGATCCTGTGTCTCCCTTGTTGTAGTTGTACTTGTGTTTCCCAAAAAGAAAGTTGGCAAGGTTAAGGAGGTAAGCTGGAAATCCACAGGAGCAGCTATGAATGCAGTAGGCTGCCCATTGGTAGAGAATCTAATTAATTTCTCCTCGCTCCTTCTATGTTGTTTAACTCAAATGCTAGAGGTCTAAAGTTCTTTTTCGTGGTCTCTGTGCATCACACATATGGGCTTTCCGCCTGCGCAGAGCCTCGATTCAGTAAACCTATAAAAAGCTGAAGTCATTTTGGCAGGAACCCCTCCCCCACCATCCAGTGCGCACACTCAGCAGGGGTTCCCATTCAATCCCCTCAGTTCCTTTTCAGCTACCTCTATAATAGCCTTTTCAGAATTTGCTTGCTCTGTTAGAACTATTTTTTTCCAATTTAGGCGTAGAGCTGGAGTTATTTCCTTACTTGTATATAGTTCACTCATTTTCCTTCATAGTGTATATAGTTTATAAATAAATATTATTATAAATCTTTACAGCCATTTGTGCCTTTAAGGGCGGTGTATGGCATTAAAGGCGCCTTTTCGCAAGTGCGTCAAATGTGGGAATAAACTTCCCCCCACAGACGGACATTCGCTGTGCCTTTGTTGTTTGGGAGAGATGCATCTCGTAGAAAATTGCCATCATTGCCAGGGCTTCTCCAAACAAACTCACCGACATAGATCGGACCTATTGAAAGCAATACTTTGGAAGAAAGCTCTTGAGGCAGTAGACAGCTCTTGAGGCAGTAGACATTTAGGGTTGCAGCCAGATCCTGAAATACTTACTTGGAAGTAAGCCCATTCAGCAAAAATTCCTTAGCTCAGTTTGTAGTCAAAAGGTCTCCAGTATCTTTGCTTGGAAAAGTCTTCTACCCGAAACTCTGGAGTGCTGTTGCCAATAAGAGTTGACTGGACTAGATGAACCAGTAATCTGACTCTGTAAGGCAACTTCATATGGTTATAATACAGACAGGCTACCCAAGTGAGTGGATTCTACCTGTCATGTATTCAACTCAATAAACCAGATCCTGGAGTACTGCTGAACTTCATTGTATGGAGAACTGCTGCCCTCTGTTGAACACAAATGGAATCTCTTCGCCTTCAGGTGTTGAAGACGGAGTGTACAAATGAGAAGGACTGGGATTCAGTTCCTTCAAACTGATTGTGTTATATGGGAACATAGGGAAACAATTATATACTGAGAACATACAGCTTTTTATCTTTTGGTCCATCACATAATTGCTGGGAATAGAACCTGTGTTCTATGGGCTGTATCTCCTATATCCTAGAGCAGGGGTGTTGAACCTCAGGCCCACAGGCCAAATCTGGCTTATCTAGGTTTCCAAACTGGCCCCACTCCCCCTGGCTACCAATCACTAGATAGTGTCCTGGCTTTGCACAGCTTTTTCCCAGCCTAAAAGGTCAGAATATCTTTCCTAAGGCTTGTGGCGCTAAGAGCTTTAAGCTAAAATACGCTTGTATTTTTTTGGTGTTTCAGCCCAACCCTTTGCTTTTGGCCCCACCCGTTGGAATGTGCCCCTCTGAGGGCTTCTCCAAAATTGAATTCAGCCCTTGGCCAAAAGGAGGTTCAGTACCCCTGGCTTAGAGTATAACCTTCCCATGAGAGATCAACCAACCCTACCTACTTCCTGCTCCTGCTTCCCTGTAAATTTATGTACCACTGAGTAACACAGTGGTAGAGCTCAATTTTCAGCTCATTTGAAAGAAGAGAATACAAACCTCTACCACAGAAAGCCCTTTTCCTAAACATGTGGAACTCCCATTCCCCAATCTCAGTCAATCACCAGCAAGCCTCAAAGCGAGGCTTAGCACCAGTTGAACGTCCGTCCCACCATGGCAAAGAAGTTCTCGTTGTGCTCGCTGAAGTAAGTGCAGAGTTGTTCCAGCAGTAATTCATCTATGGTGGGATGGGGTCGCCCTTTGGACTGGTCCAGGCAATGCTGATGCCCTCTTGCCTGAAGGCAGTAAAAGCCTTTTGTCTGGTTGAAGTAAAAGTTTTCTGGGCCAAGGTAAGGTTCCAGCCCCAAGAAGTGCTCCACGTGGCGGATTTCTGAGAGCGGCTCCCGGATTAGGCTGCCCCCATCCACCACATGAATCTGTTTCCTCGGGAAGAACTCCAGCCACCGAGCCAGGTGTACAGCATAGAGGCTACGCTGCACAGCCTTGTACCTGGTGTTCAGTTCCTGCCCCCTCCTCAGGATCTGCTCTAGAGATTGGTAAGGCTTGTGCCTTGCTTTGCGGTTGTGAAGGATCTGGGTGTAATCGGACACCAGTCTTTCCACGGGGTCCCGCACAATCAGGAGGAGCTTCATAGAGCTGTCTACCATATGGATCCTTTCTGGAGCCTTGAGGGAAGAGAAATAGCCTGGTGTCTTTTCCACAGTGATTTGAGTGGGCTGTGAAACTGGCATCTGTTGGCTGTACCATCCCAATCCTTTACGATAATTTTCCTCCACGTTGAAGAAATGTACCTCAGAATGGGCGGCTGCCACCTGGGGGTGCAGGTTCAGTATCTCCAGCAGGGCCCGTGTGCCCCCCTTCCGCACTCCGATGATTATGCTTTTGGGCAGCTGTTGCTTCCAATCCTCACTTGCAACCTGAGAGTCATTCCTTTCCCATCCCCAAGGGCTCTTTGTTTCCTCCTCTGTATGGATTCCACACATCTTCAGGAGGAGGAGCAACAAGCAGGCCCCTGGCATCTCCGAATCTGCTTTGAGATGGGAAGCAGCTCAGAGAATGTATAGTGTTGGAGGATTGTGTGTTTGCCACTCTTAACTCAGACGCTCCATAGTTGGGCTTATGAATAGTAAGGCCCTTTTCCCTTACCGCTCTTCTGGATTCTGCTACAGAAAGCTGCTCTTACAAGGCAATTTCTGTCCACAATGGTCCTCTGGGCCTGCACCTGTTTTGGATTCCGCTGCTCAGAACTTCTAGCAATGTGAACCTCCCAAACCGCTTCAACCAAAGGGCCTTTGCTTACCAACAGCCTCTCTCAAGGAAGTTGCTGCCACCTGGGAAAATGAGAATATCAGAGTCCTGTACAAAGCAAGTCGGCTATCAACGGGCCTTGACTGTAGACGTTTAATAATCTAAAGACAAGGATAAGAAAAATGTTCTAAAATGGTGCAAAAACCCAGGTGCACATAACAACTACGGTGTAGCCGCTGCTACCTAAAATGAAGCCTACATTGCTGCAGCAGTTCAAAAAGCTGGTTCTGGACCCTACTACATTTTACGATGAAGCCTGCAAAGTCCTCGGGATTTTGGTGGTCAGTGATGGGGTGAGCTGCCTTTAATGTCTGAGAAGGTTAGGAGCAGGAAAGAATGTTTCTGGCATTGGGCTTAGCTGTTTTGATCACAGACGGGCAGAGCTATTGGAAGGGTCTGGAGGGAAAAGACTAAAAGCAGGCAGGCGGGGGGGTGGGGTGGGGGGGTAGGTAGGTAGGTAGGAACTGTAGAGGTGAATTGCAACAGCCCCATCTTTGACTGCAAGCTTCTTGTGATTTCTGTCCATGATATAATATGGAAGGCGAAGAAAATCACTCAGTGACGAGAAAGGATGGAAACTAACATTGTCAATTGTAATCAGTAATAAATATGATCAACGTAAAGGGTCTACTTAATCAGGCCAGGGGTCCTTTTAGTCCAACATTTAGTTTCTGAAAGCCATCGGCCAGCAGCCTCTGGGAAGCTCACAACCAGACCTTGTAGGTAATGCCCCTCCTCTGCTCCTCTGCTACGCAGTCTTTGGAGCAGGGGTATTGAACCTCTGGCCCTTGAACAAAATCCAGCCCTCCCCTGTTCCCTAAAAAGCCACACCTCTTTCCCCTAACACCCCCCCTGCCCAATTGTTTGGTGGTTTCTCAGCTTTCATGCAGTTCCCCCCCCCCCCCCCGCATTCTTAAATATTGAAATGTTTCTTCTAAGGCTCACTTATTGACAGTAACAGCTAAAATATTAAGCTAAAATGTTTTGATATATTTGGCCCCACCCCTTATGCATTAGGCCCCACCCACCACTGCAATGCACTCCTCACTCCCAAGACCTTCTCTAATACTGGATTCAACCCTTTGGCTGAAAGAGGTTCAATGCTACTTGATTTAGAGGTCAACTGTCTTTGAACTTGGAGGTTCTAATTAGCTCTCATGGGCACGGCTAATCGCTGTTGGTAGACCTATTCCTTTCCACGAATTTGCTTAATCCCCTCATCAAGCCATCTCAACTGGTGGCCATTGACACATCTTGATCCAACAAACTATGGGTTGGTTCCAAATATAATCGTAGTTTGTTAGCTTCGCCAGCTACAGCCTCTCCTGGATAGGGAAAGGTTTGCTACAGTGGTGCAGGTGCTAGTAACCTCAAGACTGGATTACTGCAATGCACTCTATCTGGGGCTCCCCTTAAGCTGGAGCTAGTGCAGAACGCAGCAGCTCAGCTGTTGTTGGGAGCTGCCCCTTTTCAGTGTTCAACTCCTTTGCTGAGACTGCACCAGGGCCCTTTTGCTATCGGGTAAGGTTTAAGGTTTTGGCACTCGTGTATAAAGTCCTAAACAACTTGGGCCCAGTATACCTGAGAAAGCACCTTCTCCTTTATCAACCTGCCTTGTCACTGGAGGATATGCTCCTGGTAGTTCCACATGGACCTGTGGCCCGATTGGAATCCACCTGGAGAAAAGCCTTCAGCGTGGTGGGCCCCTTTCTATGGAACTGCATACAGCCTTTGGTAACAATCATGGACCACTAAGAAGTTAGCACGGGCATGTAATGACTGAGAAACCCTATGCACAAGTTTTTAGGTGGCATTCTTTGCCTTGGGGAACAGTACCCAGAACCTGTGTTTTACAGCTGGTTGGCACTTTCCTGCTGCCAAATATGCACCTGAGTCACAGTCCAGAGGTACATGCACATTGGAAGGGAGTTCAGTGGGCAGAACGCCACATGCCACACAGACTGTTCTTAGCATAATAAAGAGCATTTGCAAAACATACGCATACTTCTCCTGGGAGGGCTATGTTTGCACACTGTTGCATCTTTCCAGTGCCTGGCAGCAAGTTGCACCAGGTCATATTTACAAATTTTCCTGCCACGCGTCCTATGTGTGGAATGCAACTATGGTGTATGTATGTTAGCAGGGCATGCTGGGATGCAAAGGTACCTACCCTAGAGGTGGATAAATCTGTCACTCTTGGTTTCTCTTTATAATTTTTGGTTCATCTTGAACTTTGAGAATTGCTCCAGTCTTAAGTATGGGTTTTGCTAAGACATGCATTTTTGTTTGTTTGCGTGCGTGCGTGCTTGCTTGCTTGCTTGAAGAAGTCCATTGCAAAATCTGGAGAAGTGCACATTTTGAAAGGTCACTGAGTTTTGGTATGCATAGTAATTTGAAAGTGTGAAATTAGAATTCAAACTGAATGAATTTCTCCCCCATCCCTGACCTTCACCATATCTGCCCATCTCTCTAGCCCCGATTCTAGAGTTTCCGCAAACAGGTGTGTGTGTCCGTATATGTGTGATGCTTCATTTAGATGTGGATTGGGCACATCAGGCGCGCTAGGCTGTGTACATCCTCATACATTCAACAGAACTTTATCCCATGGAGTGAATAGTCCTTCTGTTATGGCACATAGGACTGCCAGAAAACTGAATTCCTGAGACTCTCAATTTAAAAGGCTAAAGACAAATCTGAGAATGTGCAGACTCTGTCTGTCAAAGGTTGTGTTATTTGTCAGATGGAACTTCTTTTTCGCTCCATGAGCATCTGTTCCTTGTCACTTTATGTTTGTAGTATCTTGCTTTTTTATGCCTGAGCCCTCAGTATCATGGCTTGGTCTACACTTGTGCTATGCCAAGGCTTCCCTCCTTGCCAAGATAAGCTGGATTCTGCATAAGTTAAGTAAATTTGCACAACAAATCTTGCTTTGCATCATTATGTAACTGTGTGAAGCAGTTTGAAATATTTAATTGTGTTAGCTATCGGGAAGGGAAAGAAAGTGAAGCCCCTGGTAATCTATGGGAGTGCCTTCCTGGCTACTGAAATTCCAGCAGGCAGTGTCCAGTTGTTTTGCTTTGAAGTACATCCTCACTGCAGTACAGTCTAGAAACGTGACTCATAGGCCAGCCAAAGTTAAGCACGTTTCAGAGCCACACTGCCCGTAAAGATGAGCAGGAGAAACTGCAATCAAGTGAAAGACAGAAAGGGGAATTCTTAATCCATTTCCTTCCTATTTAGAGTGCTTAAAATCTCCAGCCAATTTTTTAATGTGCTAGGAGGACAATAGTTGCTCATATAATTTCCTTTGTAGAGGGAAAAATAGCTTATGGGAGTGGATTTTTGGTGGAAAACCACTAGAGGGCAATGAAAAGCGCCTCAAACCCCCCCCCCCCCCATGGGTCTTTCACCTTACACTATAGCCTCTGCTGCTGCATTTTATTTTTATTTTTTTTAAAAAAAACAGAAAATTACATATGACTCACAGTCACTTGTAGTTCGGTCTTCGAAACCGTATTGATTTATATAGGAAAGTGAAGCCTATTAAGTAAAGTTGTTTAAGATTGGTAGGTTTGCGTCCTTGTAGTTTGAAAACGTGAGATTCTTAGGGTGCTTCATTTGGGGTTTTGCATGGAATTTGAGCATAGAGTCAGTCCTGCCCATGGCGAAGGGATGGCAAAACCTTCACCACATCTGTTTATGTCCATCGTTTTGGTTTTGAGCATAGAATTTAGGAGGGCAGGTCCTGGGTTTGGAGAGGGAGAGGCCCTGAGTAGGAATTGCTGCATGTCAAAATTCTCACAGGAGCAATCCTTACTCCCAAAGGGACAATATGGCAAAAGCAACTTCTGCACAGCCTCCCTTCATTTCAGGACAGTTGGCGCAGCGGATAGTGTGCCAGATTAGAACTGGGGCGACCCAGGTTTAAATCCTGACAAACCAATAGAGCTCACTGGATGACTTTGTGCGAGTTTCTCTCGGCCTTGCCTACCTCACAGGGGCGTTGTGAGGAGAAAGGGGAAGAGAAAGCCGCATGTGCTACCCTGAACTTTTAAGGAAAGACGAGTTTTAAAATGTAAACCCAATGAATGTATGTTTAATGGCAATGGGGCGTGGAAGATAAACTAGTTCAGCTTTCCCATATTCCCCTAGTCATCTATGGCTGGGGGAATATGGGAGTTGTGATCCAACACATCTGAAAGGCACTAGGATGGGGAAGGCTGAACTTGGACCTCCTTGGCCATGGCTGTGGGTCTTTCTGAACCTGGGTTGTGTCATAGTGCCCTTACAGTGATGGTGGCTGATAGGAATGGAAGAGCTCCTGGAATAGCCCAGATGTGGGGATTGCATACAAGCATCCTAGAGCATCTGTTCCACCTTGATCTTCTCTAGGGAGCCTGCAGGAAATGCATGTGTCAGTCCCCATCTCAAATGTATTAAAGGGGCCATGGCTCAGTGGTGGAGCCCTGCTTTGCATGCAGAAGCGTCCAGGTTTGATCTCTGATATTTCCAGGTAACACAAGACAAAGGCTCAATTCGGATGACACAATAAACAACTGGTGTGGGGAAAACAATCGTCAGTTGTTTTGACTATCGTGTCTTCCGAATGCTGCCATAGTCAACTCAGCGCTGATCCTCATCCACACCACAGTTGATTATTTATTACCATGTTGTGTGGGGAGTGCCCCCTAGGGTTAGAGTTAGGGTTAGTCAACCCACCATTGACTATTGTGTCATCCGAACTGAGCCAAAGTCTTGGCAGAAACCCTGGAGAGTTGTGGCTAGCCTGTCTTGACAATACTGGGCTAGATGGACCAAAGATGTGACTCACTCTAAGGCAGCTTCCTAGGGGGTGTCTTTATTACGACGCTTTGGCCACTCATTCCCTCAAAACCCCGGGGCATCGCAGCTGCGGGGTGGGAACGGTAAAACTCGTCAGCAGGAGGGAGCTTGGGCTTTCCAGCTAAAAAAGCCGCAGTGCCGGCAGCCATTCAGTTTGTCGAGCCTGGCCTTCCTGCAACCTACCCTGGGCCCCCAGCCTCAAACTGAAGTGCAGTCACCACTGCCAGATAGAGGAAAAAAGGTGGTGACCTTGGCGCAAAGGGAAAAGGGACGACGACTGGAGCGACGATGGCGGAAAACTCGACTTGTATCTGACAAGACACGACATAGAAAACATCTTCGTTCCTATGGAGTGGCAATACGTGCAGCGAAGAAAGCTTTCTTCTCTGCACGCATTGCGTCTGCGAATTCGCGTCCAGCAGAACTGTTCAGGGTGGTGAGGGGTCTAACTCAGGCACCTTCCCCCCCGAACCCGATTTTACAGCCTTCGGCAGTTCGCTGTGATGCCTTTAATGACCATTTCACAGATAAAATCTCTCGGATAAGAGCCGACTTAGACGCCATCATTATAGCAGAGGCTGACAATGGAGTGTCCAGTAACTCCGCGAGTGGAATTACACTGGATCAGTTTCAGTTGGTGAGTACTGAGGACGTGGACAAGCTGCTTGGACAAGTGAGGACGACGACTTGCCCTCTCGATCCCTGTCCTTCTTGGCTTGTTGTCCAGGGAGGAGATGCAGTTCGATCACATCTACAATGTATTATTAATGCATCTCTCAGGGAGGGGAGTTTTCCAACATGTTTAAAAGAGGCGGTAGTACGGCCGCTTCTAAAAAAGCCCTCCCTGGACCCTCTGGACCTTAATAACTACAGGCCAGTATCAAATCTTCCATTTTTGGGCAAGGTGATCGAGAGGGCTGTTGCCTCCCAACTCCAAGCAGTTTTGGATGATACAGATTTTCTAGACCCATTTCAAACCGGCTTCAGGGCAGGATACGGAGTTGAGACTGCTATGGTCGCCTTAGTGGATGATCTACGCCTGAGTATTGACAGGGGGAGTGTGTCCCTGTTGGTACTCCTGGACCTCTCAGCAGCTTTCGATACCATCGACCATGGTATTCTTCTGGAACGCCTGAGGGGATTGGGAATCGGGGGCACTGTGCTTCAGTGGTTCCGGTCCTATCTCTCGGGCAGGTTCCAGATGGTAATGCTTGGGGATAGCTGCTCTTCAAAGAAGGAGCTGCTATGTGGTGTACCACAAGGTGCCATCCTTTCCCCAATGCTGTTTAACATTTATATGAAACCGCTGGGAGAGATCATCCGGAGGCATGGGGCGGGGTGCTATCAGTACGCTGATGACACCCAAATATATTTCTCTGTGCCTTCGACAACATCGTCAGCTAAGGATAGTGTGTCTCCTCTGAATGAATGTTTGGAGGCGGTAATGGGCTGGATGAGGAAAAACAAACTGAAGCTGAATCCAGACAAGACGGAGGTGCTTGCTGTCAAAGGCCACAACCTGGGTTTGGAGGTGTGTCAACCAGTTCTGGATGGGGTTACACCCCCCCTGAAAGACTGTGTTCGCAGCTTGGGGGTACTCCTGGATCCGTCGCTCCAAATGACAGCCCAGATAGATGCGACGGCCAGGAGTGCCTACTATCAGCTTCGGCTGATACGCCAGCTGCGCCCCTTCCTAGAGTTGGAAGACCTAAAGATGGTAGTGCACTCACTGGTAACTTCGAGGCTCGACTTCTGCAATGCGCTGTACATAGGGCTACCTTTGTGCCTAGTCCGGAAACTTCAATTAGTTCAAAATATGGCAGCCAGGTTGGTCACCGGTACACCTAGGGGTGACCACATAACACCAATCTTAAAATCACTCCACTGGCTGCCCATTAGTTTCCGGGCGACGTATAAAGTGTTGGTTATTACCTTTAAAGCCCTACATGGTTTGGGTCCAGGTTACCTGCGGGATCGCCTTCTCCCGTATAATCCGCCCCGCACACTCAGGTCCTCTGGGAAGAATTTACTCCAGTCAGCCAGAACTAGGCTGACGAGTGTTACCCAGAGGACCTTCTCTTCTGCCGCTCCCAGGCTGTGGAATGGCCTGCCGGAGGAGATTCGACAAATTAGCAGTCTTCTGGAATTTAAGAAAGCCGTGAAGACTGTTCTCTTCCGGCAGGCCTATCCAGTTTAATTTTAAGATGTTTTTAATAATGTATTTGTTTTTATCTGTTTTAACGGTTTATCTATTTTATTGTTTTATATTTATATTTGGTGTTGTTCCCCGCCTCGATCTAGATGGAGAGGCGGGTTAGAAATGAAATAAATAATAAATAATAAAATAATAATAAAAAAAGTCATGGTGAGTCACCGACTTTTGAAAAGCACAGTTTTGGGGGGAAAGGCTATGGTGGCTGCGAATTGGTGGCTGTATCGTATAAACAACGCAGCGCCAACTCGCAGCCACCACAAGCTAAACAGGACGTATAGACAAGCCCCTAGATTCCTATCCAGTAAAGCTTGACCAGATACAAAAGAGGGCAGAGCTCCTGCGGCTTTAACTGTTGTGATGAAGAAGGGATTTCTCCAGGTGCTGCATGCCTACAAATGACACCTGCTGGAATTCCCTTTTCTATGCAAGTGTTAAAAGATACAGGAACCCAGTCCTCCTTTCCATATTGTCACCCTAGCCCAGGATCATAAGCTTCACAGCTGAATGGGGATTTCAACCCTAGTTCTAGCCCAGCTGGCTAAGCATGACACCAAAATGTGCCATTTATGGCACTGTTCTCCAACCATGATCGTGACCAGAATAGCTTGGTGGATTTCACATGGACAAGAGGGCTAGGCTAGGCTACTCTGTGCTGATCCAATGCTAATGGACTTCCCTTCTCTCCATGCTCCCCCCACCCCCACCCCCACCACACCTTCGAATGCCTCCTCTCTTCTCTTTCTCCTAAATGAGACTCTGGAGTCTGGGGTTCTTGCTGCATGCGTCCGTCTAAATTCCTCTCCAGGGCTCAAGGTGACGCCATTTGGTGCCATACGGCTGCTTGCAACGTTTTGATGAACTCTGATGGAAGCCTCCAGGGGAATCTCAAGTTCCATAAGCACATCTGGCTGATTTCACACTGCAACTGCTCAACCATCGCTAGGCACTTAAGGGTGGAATCCTATGCAAGTTTAGACAGAAAAAAATCCTATGACTCCCAGCGTGCCCCCACCAGCCAAGCTGGCTGGGGCGTGCTAGGAATTGTAGGACTTTTTTTCAGTCTAAACATGCATAGGATTGCACCGTAAAAGATTCAGATCCCAAACTCATAGGATATAAATCTGCATAAAATCTGCAGATGCTAATTTCTAAGTATATATGCAAATTTAGAAATAGTTGCAAGGACTTATTTACATTTCGCAGGTGGCAAAGCCAGCCAATTAATTTTTCACCCATATCAGCTCAAATCAAAGAAATTCTTCATTAATTTGCACCCTGGCCCAGAACATCTCAAACCAATGGGAAAAGACCTCCCGGCCCCCTCCCAAGGTTTCTTACCATGCAGGGGGGAAATTTGGGGGGATGTAATGCAGCATGTGGGGAGGAAATAATTAAGCCTTCCCTCCCCAACTGCAATTCTGCTTGAAAACTGCCGTCTGCATGGCAATTAAGTTGAGAAAAAAACCCTTCCGTTGGTGCCATTGGGCATTCTGGGCCCTGAGGAATAGTTTCGGGGCTGATGCCTCCATGGGCCCACATCTACCAATGCCTCTGCCAGCCAGTGATTAATAAGGGGCGCAAGCTACCTGGCTCATGTACAGCTCCCAGTGGATTTTGCATAGGAGTCCTTGGTGGATCTGATCCAAATCCCACTCTGCTGCCCTTGATGGTCCCCCAACCTGGCACCCACCCTATGTGTTGGACTACAACTCCCACCATGAATGGGAATTGCATTCCAACACATACAGAGGGCGCCAGGTTGGGGTAGGGTCCATCTAGTCCATCTTCAAGACCCCAAAAAGGCAAGAAAAGGACTTTCCTGCCTTTATGCCACGCACCAGCTTGGCGGATCATGTTGGGTATCTGCCCCTGATCACCCTGGCCAAACATAATAAATATTGGAATATATATTTTTTTATTCCTTGGCCACTCTAGTCACCTCTTCGGATCATCCAACATTGCTCTGCGAAGAGCTGGGTGACCCCATTGTATGCATTTTGCTTCCAAGAGCTTCGCGGAGCAAAGCTTTGGACTATTTGTTTAATTCCAAGTACCCATTCGGCTTTCCCTTTTTGTCACTCCTGTAATAAACATCTTTCATTTTGGAACAAAGGTTTGAGCATGAATGACAATGCCGAGAGAGGCTGTGTTCACAGGTGTGCGCAGCACATTTCATTTGGTTGTGTGCCCAGGTTATTTATTTATTTATTTATTTATTTATTTATTTTAAAGGCAAACCCTTATTGAATATTCAATCATAAAGGGCATTATTTTTATCCATTTATTTATTATACCCTGTAGACATGGATGCCCTACTCTGCATTAGGCTTGCCTGATTGTGGAAGGGCCGTTGTAGGGAGCGGGGGAATGAGGAGATGCTCCTGAAGCCCCAGCATTGGCGCGGCTTTGTGGGGACGCTGGCTGGAGGAAGAGCTTGCGAGGTGGTATTAGCCTTCGGGAGCCCTCCTCTTGGCCTCTTTGAAGCATGGCTCCCGGCAGCATGATTCCTTTTTGCTCCTGCTACTGGGAGCAACAGTATGCTGTCGGGGGGGGGGGGGTCAGCGGCAGCAGAGCAGCTGGAGGGAAGCGGCAGGATTATTCCAGCTGCATCTGGATCCTCCTCTGGATCCCTACTCAATGCCCCCCTCAATTTGGCACTTGGTGCTTGAGAAATTAGGGCGTGTCTGCGCACACCCAGCACACCCCTTGCCTACACCTATGGCTGTGCTTCCCACCTACCTAGCTGCTCGCATTCACCTACCTGTGCCTAAGAGGAAATAAAAGCGAAGCAAGCTACTTTGCCCCCAAGTGACAGTCAGCATCTCCCAGGCAGGTCATTATCTTGGCACTCTGGACTTTCCTCCCTGGCCAGAGTCAGGGGGAAAGGAGTAGTGGCGGCAGGAACCAGCCCTCCAGATAGAAGTGTGCACATGTGGCCTGCCTCACAAAGCGGTTATGGCACAGGGATCGTCATATAGTTTCTGCCATTTTCCTTCCTTGTTTTGGTGAGGCTTGCAAAGGAGATCCTCTCTGTGGATTTTGCCACTACCCCATGGCAGTTTAAACCTGTTTATCTCCTGGTCTACCATCCGTAACGGAACCCCAAATCTGCTGCCTGAGGTGCTAGACTGAGTGGTACTAGGGCGTGCTGGTATGGAGAAAGTTTCAGTCTTAGCTTTCTCCAGTTGAAAGAGTCTCAAGGAGCCGGGCTAGGAAACAGGCAGCAGAGGTTGGATAGTTGCTTTAGAATTCTGATTGTTTCTGGCTGAAACCCGGAGCGGATTCACCACCGCACTGGCATCGGAGTTACCAGCCCCCACTGGAAACTGGTGCAGCCAGGAAGTGCAGAATTTAGGAGTCTAAGTAGGCCAATAAAATAGACGCGTTGCAAGGCAGCTTCTTAGGGACAGAGGAAGCTGCCTTATACCAAGCCAGACCATTGGACCATCCAGATCAGTATTATCTCCATCAGCATTCCCCAACCTGGTGCCCTCCAGAATTTTTGGACTCCAACTCCCAGCAGTCTCAGCCAGCATAAGGCCAATGGCCAGAATTGCTGAGGGTTGTTGTTCAAAACATCTGGAGTGCCCCAAGTTGGGAAAGGCTGGTCTACACAATGGATTATTATTATTATTATTATTATTATTATTATTATTATTTATGTATTACGTTTATATACTGCCCCATAGCCGAAGGTCACGGGGCGATTTACAAAAATTAAAAGCTTGAACATTAAAAAATCAATATACAAAATTTAAACCATAAAACATAAAAACAGCTAATATTTAAAACATTTTAAACCTTTTTAAGCCTGGCCAAAAATTCAGTTAAACCTCAACTTAAGCTGTTGAAATGCCTGGGAGAAAAGAAAAGTTTTGACCTGGCGCCGGAAAGATAACAGTGTTGGTGCCAGGCGGGCCTCAGTGGGGAGATCATTCCATAATTGGGGGGCCACCACCAATGGATGGGTTACAGTGCCCATGAACCCCAGCCAGTATGCTCAATGGTCATAGATGATGGGCGGGGTGAAAGACGAGGCAGGCTCTGGTGCTATGAAAAAATGCTAAAATCCTCGGATGTTTTATTATTTTGAAAAAGCTCGACATTTCAGGTTACACAGTCCTTCCTCAGGAACTACAACAGATAAACAGTTCAGCCCGCAATCTTTTTTGTTCCTACTGTTAATATTTACACACAACCCTTAACACGCTTGTAAATATTAATAGCAGGAACAAAAAAGATTGCGGGCTGAACTGTTGTAGAACTAGTTATAACAAATGCTTTAATGAAGTAAACATGGGCAGTAGTATCAGCATCTTTCTATATACAAAATAATCTCTGTAAGATAAGCCTTAAGCGGCAGTAATAAAAAAGACAGTGTTTGTTGCAAAAAAATTCATAATATAAAAATAAGAAAACGTATTTTAAGTCTAGGTATACATGGGAGTTGTCCTTTGCTTTTTGTCTGATTTGTTAAAATTTTTATCTCTTGTAGCTCCTGAGGAAGGATTGTGTAATCCGAAACGTCGAGCTTTTTCCAAATAATAAAACATCCGAGGATTTTAGCATTTTTTTACAGCACCAGAGCTTGCCTCTTCTTTTACCCCTCCTTATTGCTGCTTCGTCTCCCTCTCTTCAGCACATAGATGATGGGCACTGTAGTCCACTGACATCTGGGGAATGGGCTACAGTGACCAGCACTCCAGAATTTCTAGCAGGGGTCTTTTTCCTAGCTCTGCCTGGGAAATGAACCTGAGAGGTAGCAAAGCATGTGCTCCACCCTTGAACTAGGGCTGTTGCTCTTATGTTCACATGACTGTGCCTGGCTACCAGCACATGTGCTCTCAACCGGTGCCCATGCTGCATCAGCTCTGGTCTCTGTCATGACCTATCTGTCCCTCCTGCGCTAGCAACGGAGGCTGAGCAACCGACGGCATCGGCCACTCGCTGGAAGTTGTTTTCAGGATGCCTTGTTGCTTTGCTCTAATGAGAGATCCCTCCGGTGGGGAATGATTTCCACTTCCTAACGCTCGCTAATGATAGGGTATGACACATTTGGGGTCCCAGGAGTGGGCAGGCGGTGTACAGGGGGTTACCAAGGTAACCAGAGCTAAGATGTAAGGGGACACAAGAGAGGTTTCTCTGACTTCCAGGAAGGCAAGAGAGGAGATGCAGAGGGAAGGTTTGCAGAAGGAAGGAATTCTGGAGAGGGATTTGAAGCAGGGATTTGAAGCCTTATGCGTTGCTCGTCAGGGAGAGTAAAGCTATCCCAAGCATCAGAAGGCAAATGCGACAAAGCAGGCCAAGAGCGGGGTGGTGGTGGTGGTCTGTAAATGAGGACAAGCAATCCTTTGCTTTTAACAGCGAAGTAGAATTTCACCTGCCAAAATCCCCATGGCTGGCTCCCAGATTGATGGGAAGGGGAGGCTGGGCAAAATGACCTCTGGTCATGGCAACAGGCAGCAGCGGTCTGAGCAACAATGCACGTAGCATCAGGTGGCTGAGTCTAGCTGCACTGCAATTTCCCACAATGCCCCAGGGTGATGCTAAGTCGGGGCATTCTGGGACATTAACCTGACAGTTAGGGCTTTATCACACCTAGAGTTTTCCCCCCGGTTTGCTTCTGCGGTTCCCCTTCCGTTTCTTATGCGAGTCTAACATTTTGATTTACACGGGCTTGGTATTGCTGCGGTACCTGCGATACCTGCAATACCTGCCTGTGCCTTTCGGACTTTTGCCCGTTCAGGGATACATTGAAACACAAACTAAAAACCTGCGACCTCAGGGTGAGAGAAGAGCAGGATGCGAATCCAGCGCTGAAGAAGTGGAGCGGGTGTGCTTAAAACCGCCCATGTGATAACAACCTTAGGTCCAGCCACCCATTACTGCTCATAATGCTGGGCTGGACTTTTAGAGGAGGAGGAGGAGGAGCAGAAGTAATGGATTTCATTTATTTATTTTTTACAGAGTAAAACCCTTTTAAAGGAGTAAGTAGTAGGCTTGGAAACTGCAGAGTAGGTGGTAAAAAAATGAAAAACGCCTTGCACACTGGGGAATCAGGGTCTTCCCTGGCACTGGAGAGATGAAAGCCTGCTGGTATAAGACAGTGTTACACGCAGTCTGGGTAAGAAGAGCAGTGGCCCAGCCCTGTTTAGCATTGACCTGGGGGTGGGGGGTGCGGAGAAACATTCTGCCCTGGGCTGCTCTCCATATGAAGAAGTCCTTTGCTGTGAACTTAGAGTAAAAGATTCCAATAGGTGTGGAGGACAGAGCAAAAGAGCTGCTCCCCAGACCCATGAAGATCCTGTGCTCGTGTGCTCCCTTGAACCTCTCTCACCCACCACTGGCCACAACTGCCCATTCTGGGGCAGTAACTAGATTTAAGCTCCGTAAGGCGGCAATGAGTCTGGGTCTGGGGATTATTTGAGAAGGGATGACTTGGATGGGGTGGGGGGTGATGGAGGAAGATGTGGTTTTAAATTGACATACCTATTTGGGCACAGCGTCAAAACTCGGCAGAGGCAGCGGCTGCACTATAGACAGAAGGAAAGGGTTAAAACAGACATGTACAGCCAAGTCGTTCAATATTGCAAATCAAAATATAAAACTTGCACTTTTTGAGAACTGGCCAAGCACATGGATTTGAAATTAGTCAGTTTAGCATTTGACTGCATTTCAGTTCTCCAAAGAGTTCTCTTATTTCCATTGTGTCAGTAACCAATGCATGACTTTCATGTAGTTTCATCAGTACGTACACAGTGCTTGCAAAATCTGAAGCATTACAAAAATATGAACTACGTTAGGATGCAACCAGCGGTGTAGATACTGTCCAAAAGCGGACTTTGGGGATGACCCAGCCAAAGGTAAGCACTTCCAAACTGCCATTGATTTAGAAAGGAGTGCTTAAGCTCACCCAGGGAAACTTCCCGCGGATTGTGTCCCATATTAATTAGCAAGAAGGGGATTTTTGTGCCTCATTTTAGGGTTGGCAATTTTTGTTACTCCTCCGCCTTTAGCAGCTGCTTGATCTGCACATTTTAGCAAGTGTTAATGCCTATCTCCATGGCAAGAAAAGCTTTACCATCTTATTTCTGCATATATCAAGCTGCTGATAAAGGCATATACTCTAAGCAATTAAATACACACACACAAGGAGGGTAGAGGTATGAAGTCAGAGCAGGACTGGACAGAAGGTAGATTTTGTTCTATAAGTAGATCGCTGTATGACGTGCAGTAGATCTGCAAGGATTTATTTTCTTTCTGGCTCTCAATCAACCGCAACATCCAAATCTACAGCAGAGCAATACCTTTGCTGGGACCAACTGAAATGTCTCAAAATAGCGAGCAAGCTTTCAACTTCTCCAGAACGCTTAGTCAGGCAGGGTGTTAAACAAACACTGGGGAAGTAGGGGAGACCCTGGGAGGGATGTAGGCAGCAGTTTATAACAATCTTGAGCTGGGATCTAGGAGGGGCTTTGCAAGCATAATTGGATTAATCTCTCAACTTGGATTAGCCTTTTGAAAGACGTAACGGGGTCAGAGGAGGAAGAAGAAGCTAATAATTCTTATTTCCCCCCTCCCCATTTTGGAGGATGTAAAATTCTGGAATTTACCCACTTCCATCTGCAGCCTGAATTGGACCACATGGGTCCCTTGGCCAGTAGAGAACTAAAAAATTAAGAGCCTTGATGTTAGCGAAACCGAAGGTTAAGTATTAAGGTGGTGAGTTCAGTAGAAAGCAAGAGGAGACGAATTTGGTGCCTGGGAGAAGCTGGTTCATTGCAGCCCATAAAGTTCCCCTCCTGATCTCCCTCCTAGCTGCCTCCCCATTCCAGAATTCTTACCTGTCAGGTTTCAAGCAAAGGGCTCCGGTGGAAGCAGGAGTCTAGATCAGCTATTGCACTCCTGTGTGTTTGTTAATGTGTGTGTGTGTGTGTCTCTCTCTCTCGCTGCCTGATCTCTTTGTACTGCTGTCTCCTGCCTGCCCACAAGCACATGGCACTGCTGCCCTGCCCTGCCCTCCTCCTCCCTTGGAGGAGAGAGAGAGAGAGAGAATTACAGTCTGTAGGGGATGGTACTAAAGAGAACAACAAACCACGCAACTGTGGTCTGAGCAACTGAGGTGCGGAGCATAGGCGTGCACACAGGATGTGCTGGGTGTGCCCAGGCACACCCTAATTTCCCAGGGTATCTCTGCTTTCTCTCCCACCCCCACTTGAATCAGGGCTTTTAAAAGGACGGGAAAGCCCCCGGAAAGCCACCATTCGCATCCCTGGGGGAACTACACACTTTCCGGAGGCCCTGGAAAACGAGCTTTCTCACCCCCGCTGCTCCAATCGGGAGAGGGGTGAGAAAATGCACTTTCCCCTCCTCCCTCCAATCAGGGCTTTTAACGTGCACACCCTAATGAAATGAGCTGCGCACGCCTATGGTGCGAGGAAGCAAAAAGGGCAAAGCCGATACTTGCAGAGTAGCGCATTTGCAGCAGAGGGGCCGAAGCGATGGGGCAGGCCCTGAATGACCAGCACCAAGATGCACACCTGGGCAGCAGAGGCTTATGGCTCTAATGACAGTGGAGCAGTGAATCCGCCCCGGGTTTCAGTCCGAACCAGTCAGAACTCTAAAGAAGCTATCCAAGGTGCGGCGCAAAGGCAGCTTCTGTTCCTAGTAAGCATTAATCTCATGTATAGAGAGCTCCACAAACATAGACAAAAGTAAATGGTGATGAAAACTCCTAGAAGATGTATTTAGGGCAGTAGTGTTCAGCTGTTTTTGTCCTGGGACCTCCCTTTAGCCCAAACACACATTTTGGGGGTCCGTGTCTTAGTTGTTCCTGCTACTGCAACCCCTTAGTGCAGCTTCCGCCAACCTGGAGCCCACCAGATGTGTTGGGCTTCAAGTTCCATCGTCCCCAGCCAGCAGGACCAGTTCTCAAGCTGGCTAGGGATCATGGGAGTTGGAGTCCCACATCTGGAAGAGGCATTGGGTTGCAGGAAGCTGCTGCATTCATGAGTCCTGGGTCTGACCCACCGGTTGCAAGGATGCCAAAGTTGTGTATTTGTTCACAGCCCCTTATTTGCACAAAACTTCAAAAGACGTAAATGGAATAAGGATCGAATGCTTAAAGGCACCTGCACCCCAGAACCAAGGTCAGGGCTACTTCATGTCGTGTATCTCTGCGATCGGGAGACTGTCCCCTTCAGACAAACGACAATAATCTCCCATCAAAACAGCCATGTTTGCACTACAGATATTAAATGTGCAATGACCCCAGATAGCAATGGTAAATCATGAACGGGGGCTGTGCAGCCTACAGTATTCTTTGGTCCAGTGGAGGCTGGTAGTTCCACTGTCAACGGGGTGGTGAATCCACTCCAGTTAGGGTGGCCATATGGAAAGGAGGACAGGGCTCCTGTATCTTTAACAGTGGTATAGAAAAGGGAATTTCAGCAGTTGTCAATTGTAGGCATGCAGCATCTGGTGAAATCCCCTCTTCGTCACAACAGTTAAAGCTGCAGGAGCTATACTAGAGTGACCCGATACAAAAGAGGGCAGGGCTCCTGCAGCTTTAGCTGTGGCAATGAAGGGGGAATTTCAACAGGTGCAGCATGCTTACAAATGACACCTGCTGGAATTCCTTTTTCTATGTAACTGTTAAAGATACAGGAGCCCTGTCCTCCTTTCCATATGGTCACCCTACACTCCAGGTTTCAGTCAGAACCAGTCAGAACTCTCTAACAGAGGTATCCAAGGTGCAAAGTAGAGTTCTGACTGGAACCAGAATGGATTCACCGCCCCAACCCCCAACCCCCAACCCCACCTTTAATAGCTCCTTTAGTGTTCTGACTGGTTCTGGCTGAAACCTGGAGTGGATTCACCACCACCCACTGACATCGCAGTCACCAGCCTCTAACTGCATCGGTCCTCCTCAAATGATACACCCACACATCCGGGGGAGTGTTCTTGATCAAACGGCAAGCCATGTCTAACCCAAAGATTTCTGATCACGGAGGCATGTGCTGTGTGGCAGCCCTCGGTTTAGTTTGCAGGTTCATTTGAACATTGTTCGTAAAACATTAAACCTGAAAACTAGCAATCTGTTTCAGCCTCCCATTGCAGATCAGTGGCGTGGAGGTCAGTCAGGCCCTCCGCTCTATACCCTGCATGTGACAAAGGGGAGCATGAGGCCTATATGTTTGCATACTTATGGTATTCTCTCACGCTGTACATTGAGCCCACAACGAGGCCTGTACTGGAGAACGTCCCAGTGCATTGTGGGCCAGGTTCGTGATTGGGAGGGTTTTTCCACCTCAGGAGGCATCAAACCATCCTGGGAGTTGCGGTGCATAACAGGTTCAATCGCAGTTCATTATCCACTGACCTCAAACTCACCCTCCCAGAAGTAGCTGGCATTTCACCAGAAGTGCACTAAAGAATCAAGGAAGGCTGTACAAATTAGCAACGAGATGACATCATCTGGGCATTTCCACCAAACTTTTGCCACTTCCCCTCCTTGGATTTTCAGCCAGCACCCAACAAAGAAGGCATATCAGAAGGCTCCAATTTCTTCTCCCCAACCCCACGTTTTTGGGATTTGCTAGCTCTAGGAACATAACAGCCCTGCCGGGTCCTAGTACATCCTGATCGCCAAGGGAGGAGATGAAGTTAGACTACAACTACATTATTATTATTATTATTATTATTATTATTATTATTATTATTATCATCTTCATCATCATCATCATCATCATCATCATTTATATACCGCCCCATAGCTGAAGCTCTCTGTGTGGCTTACAAAGATTAACAACAACAACAACAACAACAACAACAACATTTCTTACCCACCTCTCTCTTTGGATCGAGGTGGGTAACAACATTTGTACAATAACAATATTAAAAGGGCATATCAAACAGTCAAAACAATTTAAAATTCTTGATTTAAAGTTCATCTGGTTACACCTGCTGGAAGAGGCTAGTCTTTATAGCTGCCTTAAAATCAGAGAGAGTGTCAAATTGACGAATCTCCTCCAGCAGGCCATTCCACAGTCTGGGAGCAGCAGAAGAGAAGGTCCTCTGGGTAACGGTTGTCAGCCTAGTTTTGGCTAACTGTAGTAAGTTCTCCCCAGAGGACTTGGGTGTGGAGAGCGGATTGTACGGGAGAAGGCGATCCCGCAGGTAACCTTTGAACATACATTGAACATTAAAAACTGATATACAAAATTTAAAAAGCATAAAAACAGATTATAAATACAATATCCATTTAAAACAACTATTCTGGGTCCAAAAAAATGCATCTCTCAGGGAGGGGAGTTTTCCACCATGTTTAAAAGAAGCGGTGGTATGGCTGTTTTTTAAAAAGCCCTCCCTGGACCCCTTGGACTAATAATTATAGACAGGTATCAAAACTTCCAGTTTTGGGCAAGGTGATCGAGAGGGCGGTTGCCTTCCAGCTCCAAGCAGTCTTTGATGATACAGATTTTCTAGTCCCATTTCAAACTGGCTTCAGGGCAGGATATGGAGTTGAGACTGCTGTGGTCGCCTTAGTGGATGATCTATGCTTGAGTATTGACAGAAGGAGTGTGTCCCTGTTGGTACTCCTGGACCTCTCAGCGGCTTTCCATACCATCGACCATGATATCCTTCTGAAACGCCTGAGGGGATTGGGAATCAGGGGCTCTGTGCGCCAGTGGTTCTGGTCCTACCTCTCAGGTAGGGTCGAGATGGTGATGCTTGGGGATAGTTGCTCCTCAAAAAAGCGGCTGTTATATGACGTACCACAAGGCACCATCCTATCCCCAATTCTGTTTAACATCTACATGAAACTGCTGGGAGAGATCATCCAGAGGTATGGGGCGGGGTGCTATCAGTATGCCGATGACACCCAAATATATTTCTCTATGCCTTAGATAACAGCATCAGCTAAGGAGTGGTTACTTAAGCATTGCCCCAAAAGAGGAAATGCATAATCAGACAAGAGTATAAATGGATTAAATATATGTATTTAACACAGATACACACACATTTAATAACCTGTTTTTCAATATAAATCAAATTCTCAAAATGGCCAACAAAAAGCATATTTTATTTCATTTAATATATTTCTATACGACCCCATAGCCGAACCTCTGTGGGCATTTCACAAAAATTTAAAACCGTTAAAAGTACATTATACAAAGTACAAAAACAGATAGCACACACATATATTTAAAAGCAATTTTTAAACAATCAACAAAAGACTATCCAGGCCCTGATTAAAAACTCTTTATATGCTGCCAAATGCCTGAGAGAATATGGTTGTTTCAGCCTGGCACCGAAAAGATGACAATGTTGGCACCAGGTGGGCCTCATCTGGGGAATTATCCCATAATTGGGGGACCACCACCAACAAGGCCCTCTCCTTTGTTGCCACTCTCTGAGGCTCCCTGCAAAGATGCTGAACATAGTGTATGGGTGAGTTCATGCTGAGAGAGGCGCTCCATCAGGTATTGCAGTCCCAAGCCATGTAAGCTAGGCTGACCAGATAAAATCCAGGTCAGAGCTCATGTAACTTTAACAGTTGTAGAGACAAGGGAATTTCAGCCAGTGTCATTTGTATGCAATTCGTTCCTGGTGAAATTCCCTCTTCATCACAACAGTTAAAGGTGCAGGGGCCCTGCCTTCTTTTGTATATGGTCACTCTAGTATAGTGCCTGCACCTTTAACTGTTGTGATGAAGAGGGAATATCACCAGGAACTAATTGCATACAAATGACACTGGCTGAAATTCCCTTTTCTCTACAACTGTTAAAGTTACATGTGCCTTGACCTGGATTTTATCTGGTCAGCCTAATGTAAGCCTTTATAGGCCGAAACCAGCACCTTGAATCGGACTCAGAAACATACAGGCATATTTAAAACTATCAGAAAAATAAACCTAGAGAGCTGTTCTTTCCTATTTGTCTCTAGCATCTGGTATTTAGGGGAATAATGGAGGTTCCATTGAGGCAGCATGATCTATTCTTCATCGGTTTGTCTTACCCTTTCTGAAAGCAATCTAAAACTTGTCAGATTATTGATTCTAGAAGATACAAAAGTAGGGTAGATTGGCCTTTTATATAGCCGCACTAGGGCTGAGCCGTGGCATTCAATAATACAGTTCTAGTGCTGACCCCTGATGAGTCCTGGCTTAAAATTAAGCCCCTTCTATAGCTAGGGCTAGACAGCAAGAGTCCCACCAACCTCCTCCTCTACCTCTTGCTTTTGTTCCACCACCGGAAATACAGACGCCTTCGCCTTGAATGCACTGTCCTTGCAGCACGGAGTTGTCTCCACAAAGAAGCAACACAGAAGGCCTGCTCAGACGACACTTCAGGCTCTGTGGTTAGGGAAACTGTGGTTCTCTGGGGTAGCACTAACCACAAGCCACGCTGTCACACACAACACTTTAAGCCATGGTTAGCGCCGCTAACCCTTCTGCAGACAGTCCGGCTGTGGTTAGTGAGTGAGCGGGGTTTAGCGAAACGCATTGCACAAAACACCTTAAACCTTGCTGCTTAACCAAAAGCCTTAACAAGCAGGGTTTATGGTGTCTTCTGAACAGGCCCACTGGGAAAATAATGCTGGTGTTCAGCACTAATGTTCAAAGTGCAGGAGGGTTTTTGTGTGTGTTTTTAAAGTCACTCCAACCTGTTCTTTAGGATGAGATGTTTGGAGCAAAACAGAGAAGTGGTAATTCAATGTTGTATTGTTAAGTGGCTGTTTACCTAACCGTCTCTTGCCGTCTAGCAGGACAAAGCAGCAGGAAGTTAATCCATGCCAAAAGTAGATTACAGAGAAATCTTACCACCTTGCTCTAAGATGTAAAAAGTCCCTCCAGAAACCAAGCCAATGAATCCATCAGTGGAGGCTGGTGGCTCTGATGTCAGTGAGGCGGAGAATTCACTCTGGGTTTCAGCCAGAACCAGTCAGAACTCTAAAGGAGCTCTCCAAGGGGCTTCCGTACCTTGGAGAGCTCCTTTAGAGTTCTGGCTGAAACCCAAAGCGGATTCACTGCTCCACTGACATTGGAGCCGTCAGCCTCCGCTGATATACCTTCATCTCTTTTGGAAGTGATAACTAGGAATAAGGCAGGCATGTAACCTCTGTGTCTCTCAGGCCTTGCAGACTCTAGACCGGAGGTGGGCAACTTGTGGCCCTCTAGCTGTTTTGGCGTACACAACTCCCTTCAGCCCTGGCCAGCATAGCCAGTAGTGAGGGATCATGGGAATTGTAGGCCAAAACATCTGGAGGGCCACAAGTTGCTCAGCTCTGCTCTAGACAAAGTAAGAGGATCACGGGAAGATAAGAGCATTGTAACTATTGAAAACTAAAAGACACAGATGCTCTCCCTTCGGGCGCATCTGTGCTAGAAATGGCAGGACACGGATCCAACCTGCGCAGCTGATGGAATATCAGGCATAAACTGGAGAGCCCCAGGTTCAAATCCCGCTCTGCCATGCAGTTCTCTGGGTGACACCGAGCTGGCCACCCTCACAGGATTGTTGTTGTATGGATAAGGGTAGGAGAATCCCACTTACATTGCCCGGTGTTTCTTGGAGGAAAGGTGCGATACCAAGGTAGTAAAAACAAGTCCTAAATCTTAATTCTTTTCAGCTAGCTGGGGAGGATGGGATGGTGGTGGCCCAACAGCTAGAAGGGAATGGGTTGGGGAAGGCTGGTTTAGATGGCTGTTCTTGCAACAGCTAATGTTGCACAGATCTGTCATTGGAACGAGAGAGAGCAAGATCCATTTTGGCCCGCTGAAGACCACACACTGGGCACGTTCAATTCCAGTTTTAAGCATCGGTGTGGGGCCTCTGTCGCTTTTCTGTATCGCTGACCCCTTCTTCTGCCTGCTCAATTCCACAGTACAGTTAAAGTTTGTAAAATATACGAAAATACAGAGGGTTATAACTGCTGCCAAAATATGGTTATATGTACAAAGTCCCAGAGAGCAGGACAGAAGGATTGCAACCCCAGAAATCAAATACATAACAACCACCAGAGTAGATTTCATGCCGCCATCAGAGATTTATTTTTTTAATCCCTACACCCATTTGTTCTAAGTAGCTCAAAGGCCTCGGAGCTTCTCGTGCTGGTTCCAGTGGGACAAATTACTACCGGCCAGGACCTTTTGCCCCTTCCACCCACCCCAAAGGTAGCCCCCGTGGCCAGGAACGGCCCTGCGCTCTGAATGGCCCCCGTGGAGAAACTTTCAGAACTGGGCAGCGTGAGGAAAGGGGAAGTCAATGACTTCTTCTGTATCTGCCGCAGTGGAAACATGTCACTTCCATTCTGTTGAACGTGGGGCTGCCATAAATAATCTATTCAGGAGGAAGGAAGCAGATGATGTCAAGGAGCCGGGGGTGCGGGGTCAAGGCGGGAGCCACCATGAAATATGCAAGGCCCCCCGCGATGGCCAAGCAGAAAGAGAGGGGCGAACGCTGATCGGATCTGGCTGGGCAGAATCCCCCCCAGCAGGAGAAGCAGGCAAGGCGCAAAGGCTTCGGTTCCACTCACGGAAGCTGATCTACCGAGCAAGGGAGTCACGCAACAGCGGTGGCCCTGATGGAAAAGGAGGCAGGTGGGCTCACTGGACTGCGACGGCCAACCAAGCAGAGCCTAACCAATCGGAACAGGCCCTCCACGCCTATTTGCACCTCTGCTGAGCTATTTGGTAGATGCCACCACCACTGCAGAGAAAGTGATGGGGTGGGGGGGCTTTCTTGTTGCTGGGGTGGGGTGGGGGATGCGGGCGACTTCGGGGACATATTCAGGGTCATGGTCAGCTTGCCTGAACCTGGTAAAAATCAAATGAAATAGCCTAGCTACAGTTATCAAAGCTCTGATAACCTCTCGTCTGGATTACTGCAATGCATTATATGTGGGGCTGCCTTTGAAAACGGTCTGGAAACTTCAACTGGTACAAAACAGGGCAGCCAGTTTGTTAACAGGGACTGGCCAATGAGACCATAAGACACCAATCCTTTTTCAACTTCACTGGCTGCCGGTCCAGGTCTGATTCAAAGTGCAGATAACCTAGCTTGGGGCCAGGTTATTTGAAGGAATACCTGTTCCCATATGTACCTGCCTGGACCCTAAAATCATCTTCAGGGGTCCTTCTCGGTGAACCCCTGCCACAGGAAGTGAGGCAGGTGGCTACCAGGAGGAGGGCCTTCTCTGCTGTGGCACCCCGGCTGTGGAATGAGCTCCCCAGAGGGGTTCGCCTGGCATCTACATTATATTCCTTTAGACGCCAGGTGAAGGCCTTTTCATTTTCTCAGTATTTCAACAGTTTACTAGTCTAATTTTTAACTTTGCTGTTTTAAATCTGTATTGCTGCTTGGTTTTATCCTGCTTGTGTTCTTATATGCTATGGTTTTATACTGTTGTTTTATATTTTGAATAATAATGGTTTTAATTTTTGTAAACCACCCAGAGAGCTTCAGCTATTGGGCGGTATAAAAATGCAATCAATCAATCAATCAATCAATCAAAGCCAACCAAAAGGGAGGCACCAAAGCCAGAAATTAGACAAAATAAAACAAACATTTCAAAAGGTGCCGATGACAAAAAATTATTGCAATCCAACCCATTTTGGAACAATAAATTACTTTTTCCAAGGATAATCTCGCATATTGAATTTGAATTTACTAGTGGTTTTAACTTAAACCATCTGTTTAAAATTATGACAGGTTTGCATTTTTAGTCTACTAAAATTTGGCGTGGGCTAGGAGAAGCAGCTGCCTTGATGCGCTGATAGAATAGGATCCTTTTATTTAAAAAAATAACACGCACACACACCTTTCATAAAACAGAGATATAATTAACTTACTGCATTCACTAGTGAAAGATCTGTCTTACTTCAAAGACCCTTCATGTGAGCTTGGGAAAAACCCTAGGAATCTTGAAAGGCAGAACACTACATTGGAAGCAAGGCACTGGGGGTGTTCGTTGATTGTGGGGGGAAAGAACCCATCATGACTTCTCCCTGCAATCCAACACATGCACCCGTCAGTTACATAATTAATCCCACTCATAGGCATGCGCAGCACATTTCATTAAGGGTGTGCACCCCGGGAATTTTATTAATTTATTTTTAAAAGACAAACATGCATTGAATGCTCATTATTTTTATTCATTTATTTATTAAACACCATTCCATTGATGCCCTGATCTGCGTTCAGATTCCTTGACCACAGGAGGGCCATTGCAGGTGGTGGTGGGGGAATGAGGAGACATTCCTCAAGCCTTAGCATTGGTAGGGCTTTATGGTGACAATGGCTGGAGGAGGGTCTTACGAGGCGATATTAACCTTTGGGTCCCCTCCTCCTGGCCTCTTTGAAATGTGGCTCCCAGCAGAGAGACATTATTGCTTGAGACATTAGGGTGTGCCTGGGCACACTCCACACACCCCTTGGGCACGCCTATGCTCCGGCTGCAGCACAGGGTGGTGTGTTGTCCAAACTTGACATACGGGGGGGGGGGGGCTTTGTACCCACTCTATAACCCCTACTGCAAATTGTGTGTTGTGGGGTGGGTACGAAGCCACCCCATCATGCACCAGGTTCAGATCCCACGCCAACCCGCAATGAAGCGAGGGCAATAATGTAAATGACAGGTACAAGCATGGGTGTTGGAGGAAACCAACAAAGGCTTCTTTGGCCTCCTCTGATCATTGGAATCTGGACTCTGTTTTATACGCTTGTACTATGCCAATTTCTGTACTTGGTAACCATTCCGTTTTAAGCTTGCGGATGGGTTGTTACAAGGCGGTCTCTCTTATTCTAAGCCCCTTCCTCTAAATCTAAGTGTTTCCCATCTACTACTGTTATTGCTGACATCTTTGTTAATTCCAAAGAAACTTGAGAAGTCCCCAACTTCTCGTTAGGCGTACACTTTCTATCTCGTGCTTGGTGACTTGTCTAAAATAGATGCTTTAACAAAAATCGTTTCCCACTAACTTCTCTCTTTTGCAAAGTCAAATGCTTCCACTGCCCAATAATCACTTCCCGAAATTCACTCTGGCTCAACTATAAAACCAGTCTCTTAGCTATCTCTCTTACACCGGTCTATACTACCTTATTCCCATCTACGTTGCTCTTCTAGGTAAGCAAAACCTTATGGCAAGTTCGAATCACCTTCTGCCTTAAATAAGCTCAGTTACAATTCCTTTTATAGTTCTTAAACTTGGACGTACAAATTCTGGAAGTAAAAAAAAAAAAAAAAGCTACTCTCATTTCCAAAAATGGTGCTGCCTCTCTTGCACCAATTTGAAAATGGATGCATCAATTGGATTCCAGCACAACAAGCAGCGATTTCATTCATCAGGTTGGTCACTGGTACACCTAGGGGTGACCATATTACATCAGCATTAAGATCACTCCACTGGCTGTCAATTAGTTTCCGGGCGAAGTACAAAGTGTTGGTTATTACCTTCAAAGCCCTACATGGTTTGGGTCCAGGTTACCTGCGGGATCTCCTTGTCCCATACAATCCTCCCCGCATGCTCAAGTCCTCTGGGAAGAACATACATGGCTACCTTTGCACCTAGTTCGGGAACTTCAGTTAGTTCAAAATATGGCAGCCAGGTTGGTCACCGGTACACCTAGGGGTGACCATATCACACCAGCTTTAAAGTCACTCCACTGGCTGCCAATTGCTTTCCGGGCGATGTATAAAGTGTTGGTTATTACCTTTAAAGCCCTACATGGTTTGGGTCCAGAGTACCTGCGGGATCGCCTTCTCCCGTATAATCTGCCCCACATGCAGGGTCCTCTGGGAAGAATTTACTCCAATCAGCCAGAACTAGGCTGACAAGTGTTACCCAGAGGACCTTCTTTTCTGCTGCTCCCAGACTGTGGAATGGCCTGCCAGAGGAGATTCGACAAATTAGCAGTCTCCTTGAACTTAAGGGAGCCGTGAAGACTGATCTTTTCTGGCAGGCCTAACCAGTTGAATTTTAAGATGTTTTTAATAATGTATTCGGTTTTATTTGTTTTTAATGTTTTATCTATTTTATGGTCCTTGTATTTATATTTATTGTTGTTCCTTGCCTCGATCCGGAGGGAGAGGCGGGTTAGAAATAAATAAATAAATAAATATATTATTATTATTATTATTATTATTATTATTATTATTATTATTATTATTTAAAAGTCCCATTCATTTCAATGCTTGTTTTATTTTCTTAAGTTCTACTGGCATAATCTGGGAATAGGCTACAGACCCACAGGGAGAAGTAAGTGCTCCTACGACGTGCCTATGTCTGAACCAGTGGGGGGAAAGACAACAGGTGCAGCCAACAGGCGATTCCAAAAGTTCACGAAAAGGTGTGAGTGGGTCGAGGGGGAAAGCGCGAACGAGGTGTTCCCCTGTTTCTTCGGAAGAGGCTGTGAATTCCGGTGAGGACCGAGAGGGTTCTTTCCACGATGGGTCAGGCGTTCCTTTCTTCAGGGGGGATATACTCCAAGCCTAAACGGTGGAAGATTTCTTCCTCGGAGGCAGCAGACAGACATGTTTTCTGAAGAGTATTTAAGACACAAAAGAATACAAATGAAGCTCTCTTCGTTGGCGTTACTTGCTTACATTCTGACTCCCCCCCCCCCCGGTTCCCCTTGGGACAAAAACAAAGGACACACAAAAATTCAGCATCAAGGTGACTCAAGTTCTGTAGCCTGTATAAATGACGCAGCTTTAAAGGTGACAAACTTGCTTGCTTTGCATAATTTATTCTACTTCAGGGGTGGGGGGCAGAATCCCTTTCTGCAAATGATGGGGAGGGACAAGGACATTGCAGCCCAATTACCCTAAATGTTTTGCCTCTCCCCTCTCCTGCTTCTAATATCCCACAGGAATTGTAGCCACACTCATTCCAGGCTAACCAAGCTGCCTTAAGGGCCCTGCTAGGTCATCCCATGAAGCAGATTGGTGGGAGATTCAGGACCGATAAAAGGAAGGATTCCTTCCCACGACGCAGAGTTAAAACTATGGAATTCACTATCACAACATGTAGCGATGGCCACCAATTTGGGGGGCTTTAAAAGGGGGTTGGATGAAATCCTGGAGAAGGCTACCAAATGGCTACTAGTCCTGATGGCTACACGCTACCTCCAATATCAGAGGTGGAAAGCCAGTGTGCTCCAGTTGCGGGGGAACATGGGCAGAGGGGTGCATTTGCACTCATGTCCTGCTTGTGGGTTCCTGGCCAACAGCTGGTTGGTCACTGTGTGAACACAGTGCTTGGTTTCATCCAGCACAGACGCTTCTTGTGGTCTTATGAAAACCTGCCTTTAAAAGGAGAACGGCGAATTCTATGCCAAATCCCCACATGCGGCACAGCGGCAGAGGCTAAAAGGAGAAAGGAACCATGTGGTGAAATGAAAATCGCAAAAACCAGTTTTCCAAACGGGGGAATCGGACACCCGCTTTGCATGCCCAGGTTCCTAGGCTGGTACTTTGGCGCCTGAGGAGGGCGCAGAGCTCAAAGCAAAATAAACAGCGCTGCCATGCAGACAGTGGGAAACTCAGCTCAGGCTGTGGCCATCTTCACTGCTGATTCCTGCCAGAAGAAGTCATTTCTCTGAAGGCATGCCACGCTCCAAACCACAAGTCATCAGATGTGGTGATCCATCTCCCTCCTCCTCCCTGGAGGCCACATACCTGCTCCATGTGATAGAGGCCATGGCTGTTGAGAGTCATCTTCTTCTCTTGCTTGGAGAAGCGCCTCAGGTCCCTTTCAAAATTCTGGGGGAGCGGGGAGAGAGACTCTACATTAGGGGGAAATTGCTCTGCCTTACTGGGGCTGTTCCTTTGAGCAATTGCGATGGGCAACATTACACGGGCGCACGGGGCAACCATGTGGTTTGAATTGCCAACCACGTGGTCTGTAATTGAAAGCTTCCCCTCCTTTCAGTGCTCATAGCCTTGAATGGGACATCGCCATCTAGTGGCTGCTTTATAGCACAACCTTGACTTTAGATGCTAGGAAAACCCATGTTACTTCAAAAGAACTGGAATATCTCAGGTGTTTTCTTAGAGCGAGATTTCTGGAGGAAGGAAAAAGGAGACATCTTGGAAGTTGGCAACATCATCTAAAGGACCTGCAAATGACCTGAGTTGCCAATCATGAACTTCCCATATATCACTGGTGTTGAGACGGTTAGAGAGAAGATGGGCTGTAAGGCAGCTGCTTCCAAACAGCATGCCACAAGAAATAAAAACTCACTTGCCTTGTTCAGAAGAGACTTCAAACCACAGTGGTTATGGTTTTTTTGTGAACAAAAAAGCCGTAACCGCCATGGTTTGAGGCATCTTCTTAATAGGGCCATTGTGTAGTTAATATCAAACACAGAACTGCAACCCCAAACAAGACGCTTGTGGAACTCACCCTTGAGCCAGTCCAACCCAGCAAAGCGAATGAAAACTGACTGAAGGGGGTCACAACCAAGTCCACCCTTACAGCCTTCCAGGAGCCAGATGCTCCAAGCTTCTGAGCACCAGCACCTCCTTGAATAGCCTCAGGACAGTTGCCAAGGCAGAAAATGGAGAGACATCGCTCGAAATGGTCCATCCCGCTTGAACTACTGCTGATCTCCTGCTCTTCTTCTTCTTCAAGGGACTGGAAAGTGTTTCTGCGGCTGCTGTGATACAGTAAGAAGCCCTAGGAAGGAAGGAGGCACAACAGGCCCTTTGTTTGTAACAACACCCAGTGTTTCCACAGTAAAGCATTTTCCAGACACCAGATGACTGAGGCACATGTCTCTCTTGCCCCACGCATGTCCTAGGTTTCTGCAAAAGTCACCAATTGGGGCACACATTGGATAGCCCAGAACGGTGACTCTTGCAGAGTTGCAGCAGGGAACCACTTTCAAGGCCAACACAGGGAGAATCATAAAGGCAAAGGAGAGGGAGGAGCCTTGCTGGCTGGGAATGATGAGAGTGGCAGTCCAGGTCATCTACCACCCACCAGGTTGGAGAAAGCGGCTTTGGAATGCTCAAAGCGCTTTGCATTTTGATTTCCCAAGGAATTTTAGCTGTCCTTTAACGCAGTGGTCCTGATCCAAGACCCACCTCAGACTCCCAACTGCCACACAGGACCCACTTTCACAATTCTGTAATTGCTGCGACCCAACTGGACTGATCACACGACCCACTTTTAGGTTGCGATCCACCAGCTGAAGACCACTGCTTTAACACATCCAAACATCCCTCCTTTTCCAGAACTTCCCGCTTGAGCCCAAACCTGCTCCTACCTGGCTATCCAGCCAGCCAACGATTTTGCTCAACAGTCCAACTTCTTGGCCTTCTGCAGGATGCGTGATGAGCAAGTCCACATCATGGCCGCTCTGTTTTCCCCTGTAGGGAAAGATGAAGCAGCAAAGACTGAGTCATGGGGAAGGCAGAAAGAAGGAGAGCCATGAACTTCAGCTGCACATAGTGCCCACAAAACCGCAAGCTCTGCGAGGCCCTTGTCCAATCCTGGACAGCTCAGTTCCAGCTCCAAGCCCATATGCCCCAATAAGACCATACACACTTCGATCAACCCAGAATGCAGGATGTGGAATAATGGGCTCAAGTTACAGGAAGCCAGATTCCGGCTGGACATCAGGAAAACCTCCTGACTGTTAGAGCAGGATGACAATGGAACCAATGACCTAGGGAGGTGGTGGGCTCTCCCACACTAGAGGCCTTCAAGAGGCAGCTGGACAACCATCTGTCAGGCATGCTTTAAGGTGGATTCCTGCATTGAGCAGGGGGTTGGACTCAATGGCCTTATAGGCCCCTTCCAACTCTACTAGTCTATGATTCTAAGTCCAACTTAAGGGATCTATGTACAGAGTTCAAGGTTCAATCCAAGCCAGAGCGAGCTTGCCCACTTAATGTGAAAACAACCACATCTGTTTGGGTCTATTAAACTCCTGAGAGCGCAATTTGTTGGTCAAAGCATCCGGAGGGCCACAACTACCAGCAGCCCAAGCCAACATAGCCAATGGTGAGGAATCAGGGGAGTTGTAGGCCAAAACATCTGGAGGGCCCCAGGTCGCTTGCTTGGCTGAATCAAACTCTATCGCCAAGAATTAGGATTTTCTGCACTCCACATTTATCAGCTGGGGTTCAAGGAAAAATGGCAGAGTAGGCAATATGTCCTCTGTGTTCCCTCCAGCATCAGAATCTGACATTTGTGCTTTCATTGCTATTCGGACGTGCAAGAAGACCCACCTGTTGGCTAATTCCCCATCAAGAAGAGAGACTCAGAAGACATATTACACACTACAAACACAACCCCCCCCTCAAAAGCAGTTTTAAACTGTCATCATCTCCCCCAAAGAAACCTGGGAATGATCATTTTGGGAGGGTGCTTACAACTTTCTTTGTTAGATCCTTAGTGCTTTCATAGGGCAACCTCCAAGGGCTGGAAAGAGTGCAGAAAAGGGCAACTAAAATGTCTAAGGGGGCTGGAGCAACTCCCCTATGAGGGAAGGTCACAACAGCTGGGACTCTTTAGCTTGGAAAAAGGCGAGTAAGGGAAGACACGATAGAGCTGTACAGAATTATGCACGATGTGGAGAATGTGGACAGGGAGACATTTTTCTCCCTCTCCCGTAGTACTAGAACCCAACGGAGTCATCCCATGAGGCAGATTGGTGGGAGATTCAGGACAGATAAATGGAAGGACTCCTTCACACGGCACATAGTTAAACTATGGCATTCCCCACCACGAGATGCAGTGATGGCCACCAACTTGGATGGCTTTAAAAGGGGGCTGAATAAATTCCTGGAGGAGGCTCTCAATGGCTACTAGTCCTGATGGCTATGTGCTACCTCCATTAGCAGAGGCAGTAAGCCTATATACACCAGTTGCTGGGGAACATGGGTGGGAGGGTGCTGTTGCACCCATGTCCTTCTTGTGGGTATCTGGTCGACAACTGACTGGCCACTGCGTGAACAGAGTGCTGGACTAGATGGACCCTTGGTCTGATCCAGCAGGGCTCTCCAGATGTTCTTGTGTTCCTTACAAGTTCTGCCTTAGAGTGGTTTACATCTGCAGTCCAGAGAGTGTGAAAGTAAAACTTGACTCCACCAGAGGAGAGAGGAACTGCCAAGGATGAGAGGAAGTGACACGAGTGCATTCTGGGAGCAGGAGTCACGGCCCACCTATCAAGAGCCCATCCCTCCCAAAGAATTCACCTTCTAAAGCCACCAGTCAGAGTTACAGAGGCTCCAGGCAACAACTGCTCAGCCACCTCTTGTACCACCTGGGCGATGTCCTCCGCTTCGGACAGTTCCACCGGGGTGTTGAGGTCCTTGTAATGAAGGAGCCCTGAGGAAGGAAACAAGCCCATCACCAGGAGGCAACGGAGCAGCATTTCAGGAGGAGCAAAGACATGAGATGATGGGAGGAACCATTTCACTCCACTCTACACAGGGAGGGAAGGGACTCTGCATGGCATGCAGAAGGTCCCTGGTCTGATCCCTGGCATCTCCAGGTAGGCCTGGGAAAACCCAGAAAGCCTGGAGGGTTGCTGCCAATCAGTGTCAACAATACTGGGCAAGATGGACTGATGAAGGGGATTTCCCCTCTGAAATCCTGGAGAGCCATAACCAGTCAGCACAGCACAGGAGTAGGGAACCTCTTTCAGCCCGAGGATGGAATTCTTGGGGGCCGCATTCTGCTGGTGGGCGGGCCCGAAGGCAAAGGGGGTGGAGCAAACATACAAAAAGAAAAAAAACCCTGCTTACTGAAATGTAAAGCTCCGACCTTCAGTGACAAAACCTTAAGAGAGCATTTCAGCGTTTCGGGGGGGGGGGGACGTACACATGTTGGGAAATCGTCCAACGACCGGTGGTTGGAGGAAAAGGGAGGGGGCAGTGGACTGGGATATGGGCAGATTAGGATTCCAGGAGGACCGGATCTGGCCCCTAGGCCCAAGGTTCCCCACCCTTGATGTAGAAGCTGCCAGTGGAGGCTGGTGGTAGCACTGAAAATCCACCTGGGTGTGCAAGGGTAGCGGACGGGTGGGAGAGCTTAAGCCCTGGAAGACAGAAACAAACTCCAAAGTGATCTTGATAGGCTGGAGCGCTGGGCTGAAAACAACAGGATGAGATTTAAGAGGGATAAATGTCAAGTTCTACACCTAGAAAAAAGAAACCAAATGCACGTTTACAAGATGGGGGATACTTGGCTCAGCAATCCTACAAGCAAGAAGGATCTTGGAATTGTTGTAGATCACAAGCTGAATATGAGCCAACAGTGTGATGTGGCTGCAAAAAAGGCAAATGCTATTTTGGGCTGCATTAATAGAAGTATAGCCTCATCTTGAGTACTGCATCCAGTTCTGGGCACCACACTCCAAGCTGGAGGGGGTTCAGAGGAGGGCAACGAGAATGAACAGGGGCCTGGAAACAAAGCCCTATGAGGAGAGATTGAAAGAACTAAGGGGAGACATGATAGCACTCTTCAATTACTTGAAAGGTTGTCCCACAGAGGAGAGCCAGGATCTCTTCTTGATCAACCCAGAGTGCAGGACATGGAATAATGGGCTCAAGTTACACTAAGCCAGATTCTGGCTGCATATCAGGAAAAACTTCCTGACTGTTAGAGCAGTACAGCAATAGAACCAATGACCTAGGGAGGTGGTGGGCTCTCCCACACTAGAGGCATTCAAGAGGCAGCTGGACAGCCATCTGTCAGGGATGCTTTAAGGTGGATTCCTGCATTGAGCAGGGGGTTGGACTCCATGGCCTTATAGGCCCCTTCCAACTCTACTCTTCTATGGCCCTCATGGGCCCAGGTGGATGTGTCCAGCAGATCTTCACCCCAACACTTCAGTTCCACCCCCTTTTTCCTTTCCCCATGCCATTAATGCAATGCGGGGAAATATGGGGCCTCCAGAAAGTGCATAATTCCCCCAGCACACCATTAGGAGGGAGGCAAAGGGTGTTTTCCGGGGCTAATGGCGTGCCAGAGCTTGTCCGGCCCACTGCAGGCCACAAATCCAGCCCCTCTTGACTGTGCAGATGACTCACCTGCTTGCTGCTCTTTGTTCAGCTTTGTGCGATGTAGCTGCAGGTCAGCGAGGGCCCTCAGCCCTTCCTGATACCACCGGCTGGCCGTCTTCACCCCAACGCCAAAGATCTTTGTGAAGAGCTGTGGAACAAAAATGTCATACGTTGCAAGGTCCCTGCCATCTGCTGCAGCAAAGGATTCTGGGGCGTATTTTCAACTCATAGCACCAGCTAAGGGTCGATAAACCTCACGGTCGCCCTACCCACACTGAAGGCACAACCTAGGACACAGTGCGAATCCTCTTCCCCTGCAGCTCCATCAGTAGTAGTCGACTCTCTCCTTTCATGGAAGTGTGTCTGCGTCAGGGTTTCCCCTATGATCTGTACCCCCTGAGCAACTCCTTAAGTACCTATGCCCCCTTAAGAGTCCCACTTTCCTTCTTTTTACCTTACCCCCTTCCAGTAATGTGGGGGTTTAGGCTGTAGATGTGAGGAAAGTAACAATCCTGATACTTGTGGCTTAACGCGACAGTTTACTAACGAACTAAAACAACCGACGTACAATAGAAGTATTTAGTCAATAGGGCTGAGTAATACCAGAGGCATTAAAAGAAAACAAGAGTTGCAAAGGTGTCAGTTCTTTTTACCCTAAGCTCCTTCCTTGTGGTCTTGTCCTGTCCTGGCTCTGGTCTGGTCCCCTGGTTGGCTCTCACACTCTTTTATACCCTCTTTCCTCAAAACGGCAAGTCAAATTCCTCCTTTGAGGAAGCGAACCTTAACTGGAGAAATGAAACTACTCCTTTCAAGGATACCCACTCCCAAGAGAAAACTCCAGGCCTCCAAGGCCTGCCTCTATTACCTTGCCTCCATCCTTCACACAGTTTGCAATTATTGCTCTTTTCCATGAGGAAGGCAGCTAACATACAAATTAGGATATCTAACACCATCCCCGCCAAAGTAAAAAAAAAAAAAAGCAGCCCCTCAAAAACAACAGGAAAACCACACAAATCAGCACTAGCCAGTGATGCAGGAAATTAAGAGCAAAGCCAAAAATGTCCTAGTAGCTTCAATTGGTTCTAAAGTCTGTTTAAAATAATGATTTCACCTGGCACTACAGCAAACAGCATCAGGGCTGCATAAGCATCCTTGGGGAGGGCATTTCATCAAGTTAGTGCCACCCTTGACAAGGCCCTGTTCCTAGTACCCTCCCACAAAATGTCAGTCAGGAAGGGGCATTTATTTATTTATTTGATTTACACCCCACCTTTCTACAAAAAAAATGGCACTTAAGGCGACGGAGAAATTAGAAGAAATTAGTGGAGACTAATTTCTTTGTACTGATGTGTTTTAATTGTGTTTTTAATCTGCTTTTATGACTTAATTGTAGTTCATTTTTATTGGAATATTACTATTGTCACCTACCTAAAGTCCTTTTTTGGGGGGGGGGCAGCAAGGGAGGATAAAAACTTAATGAATAAACAAAATGAAGTGGTCTTTCAGAGACCCAGGTCCCAAACCCATAGAACTTTATAGGCAAGAACATCCAGGTAAACACCTTCAACTAACTTGGACATTTATCCACAGGAACAGTATAAACCACAGCTGTTACCACACCAGTATTTTTGATGGAGCCAACCAGGTATCCCTTCCCAGAGGCTGGGCTGTTTTGGTGATAAATGCTCTGCTATGCTTGTCATGTGTGTGCGTATTTATGCTTTTGACACCAGAAGGGTTCCAAATTCTAGCCCCTTGAGTGTGAAAGAACATGCCAGGAGAATGCCTTCAAGAGCATTCCATTCATATTTAACAGCCTAGACCCCCAAGGAGCAAATTGCATGAGTAGTTTATTGTGCAGATGTGTTGTCAAAAGCACGCGAGGGTTGAGTGACCTCCCCGCTCCGTGACTGCTGCTGTGGCACCAGGTCTGATCGGCATTGGTAGCACGATGAACATACAAACATAACGGAGGCTGTGGGATAGCAAAACTTGGCTCAGAGATGGCCTATTTTAGTGCCCAAGAAAGAACATCTAAGTCAGGTAGGCAACCTGGTCCCCTCCAGGTGCTTTGGATTACAACTCCAACTGGCATGCCCAATGACCAGGAATTGTGGGATTTGTTGTCCAAAACATCTGGAGGGCCACCTCGTTGTCTAAATGGTGCTCCATCCTAGTTGTAAAACTATAACACACTGAGTAACTGGACATTAACTACCCCAATGATGCCCCATAAATTTCATTCTGTCTAACAATAGGGCTAGCCAACCCACCATGTCAATTTCTCCACTCCAATAATAATAATAATAATAATAATAATAATAATAATAATAATTTCTTCATAGAATCATAGAATAGTAGAGTTGGAAGGGGCCTATAAGGCCATCGAGTCCAACTCCCTGCTCAATGCAGGAATCTTACCCGCCTCTCCCTCAGGGAAAATGACATAAAATACATAAACTAATTACAACATATAAAATTAATACATTATTAAAATACAGATAAAACTCTTAAAATTCGACTGGGTAGGCCTGCTGGAAGAGATCAGTTTTTATGGCTTTTTAAAAGTCAAAAAGACTATTAAATTGACGAATCTCCTCCGGCAGACCATTCCACAGTCTGGGAGCGGCAGAAGAGAAGGACTTCTGGGTAACGATTGTCAGCCTAGTCTTGGCCAACTGTAGTAAGTTCTTCCCCAGAGGACCTGAGCATGCGGGGCGGATTGTATGGGAGAAGGCAATCCCGCAGGTAACCTAGACCCAAACCTTTAAAGGTAATAACCAACACTTTATACTTTGCCCGGAAACCGATTGGCATCCAATGAAGCGATTTTAAAACTGGTGTAATGTGGTCCCCCCTAGATGTACCGGTGACTAACCTGGCCGCCATATTTTGAACTAGTTGAAGTTTCTGGACTAGCCTTGAAGTTACCAGCGCGTGCACGACCGTTTTTAGGTCTTCTGACTCTAGGAAGGGGCGCAGCTGGCGTATCAGCCGAAGCTGATAGTAGGCACTCCTGGCTGTGGCGTCTTGGGCAAGTCCCAAGGAAGCAGACTTCAATCAGCAAAAACAGACCAGGCAGTCAGTGAAGTGGTGAAATTGACTTGATTTCTGGCAGCTTCTAGTGCTGTCAGTTTCATGCCCAAGTGAAACTGGGGGACCGAAACTACATTGATGGATATCTACTCATTTCCTCCTATATTAAAGTTTGTTGTTGTTTTTTTAAAAAAACATTTTACATTTTTTAGAAGTATCCTCAACATGGGACAGCAGAAGGAAATGTGAATTACTCATTGAGGGATCCATGCGATAGGCGCTCACCTCCGCTGCACCAAAACATCTATGCGTGTCTGCATAGTCTTTCTGGAGGTACACATTTCTGGGGTGCAGCTTTGCGCACTGTCAAAACTTGCAAAATCGGTGCGCCCAGAACAAGACACACACAAAATTGACTGTCTACAATGCAAGCTGCCAAGTCTCTGGAAAGCCATTTTCTGTGCAAGGCTGCAAGATTCGCATACAAGGCACCACCAGAGGGCAATAAAAAACAGACAGAAACTCCAGGTACAGGAGCGGAGAGAAAAACCTCCTTCGCCAACCGCTGTTCTCTTTTCCTTTGCAACTCTTCGGCTGCTGCCCTGCCAGCCAAAGCTCTGCAAACTGCTGCTTCATGTAGATGTTAGTCCAAGGGAGGTGGTGGGTCTGTGCATTTTGAACCAGAAAATTCTAAGAACTGCTCCCCCCACTTCCCGCCCAGCGATTTAGAGTTCTGTGGCAGAACAATCTAAATGCTCCATCTAAAACCTGGACTCTACAACCTTTTTAAAATTATGCAGGTTGGGGAAATTTTACTCACTTTGCCTCCAAACCCCATCTAGCAATCCCTGAAAAAATCTGCAGTGAACTACACAGGGCATGGAAGCTCCACCCTGTGACCTCTGGAAATCTCTATTGCTTTGGCTACTGAGATTTCAAGCATGACTTTCCAGCCCTAGAGATTAAAAACCTGCTTTAAATACATAAAGATTTAAAAAAGTGGTAGCCAAGGTTCTCTGGAAAAGAAATTTTCCTGATCCTTCCCCATAATTGTGACATATACAGAATGCTGATCCCAGGTTTCCACAGAGCACAAAAGACTTGGTCAAATTCCATTAAAAAATCCCCCAGTACCCAGCTGCATCCATCAGGTCAAAGATCACACCATCCAAGAACGACAATCAGACCTTCATAGCCTGGTATCTGTCAGACTGCCGAACTCCCTCCACCTCGGCAGACATGCCATCTTCCAACACCTCCTGCTTGGGAAACAGAAGATGGTAAAACAGGACTGAGACAGTTCAGTTGCAAGATGAAAAGGCATTAAATACAACCCATGAGCAGGGGAGAAACTGTTCTCAGAAGGGCCTACCAACTTAAGAATGTCTTTCCTATAAGGAGTATTCATATAGTCTAAACAAGTCATAGAATGGTAGAGTTGGAAAGAGCCTATAAGGCCATCAAGTCCAACCTCCTGCTCAATGTAGGAATCCACCTTAAAGCATTCCTGACAGATGGTTGTCCAGCTGCCTCTTGAAGGCCTCTAGTGTGGGAGAGCTCACAACCTCCCTAGGTCATGGGTTCCATTGTCGTACTGCTCTAACCGTCAGGAAGTTTTTCCTGATGTCCAGCCGAAATCTGGCTTCCTGTAACTTGAGCCCATTCTTCTGCGTCCTGCACTCTGGGATGATCAAGAAGAGATCCTGGCCCTCTTCTGTGTGACAACCTTTCAAGTATTTGAAGAGTGCTATCATGTCTCCCCTCAGTCTTCTCTTCTCCAGGCCAAACATGGCCAGTTCTTTCAGTCCCTCCTCATAGGGCTTTGTTTCCAGACCCCTGATCATCCTCGTTGCCCTCCTCTGAATCCCCTCCACTTTGTCTGCATCCTTCTTGAAGTGTGGTGCCCAGAACTGGATGCAAGTCAATGGGCCTGTTGAGACGACACCTTACACCCTGCTGGTTAAAGCTTTTGGTTAAGCAGCAGGGTATAAGGAGTCTTGTGCGATGCATTTTGCTAAACCCTGCTCAATCACTAACCAGTCGGACCACCTGCAGCAGGGTTAGAGGCTCTAACCATGGCTTAAAGTGTGGTGTTCAACAGCACAGCTTGTGGTTAATGCTAGCCACAGAGAACCACAGTTTCGCTAACCACAGAACCTGAAGTGGCATCTGAACAGGCCTGATGTTTTCAGTGAGGAATAAAACAAAAGGAGCAAAAAGTTAGCCTGCTGAAAACTTAGGCATTTCAGTTTTTAGCAAAAACGCAAAGGAAACTGTACTCGCCCTTTAGGAACACAGAAAGTTCCCTTATATTAGACCAATTGTCTATCTGCCTTAATGTTGTCGACACTGCCCGGCAGCATCTCTCCAGGATTTCAGATGGGTCTTTCCTAACCCTACCTGTAGATGTTGGATATTGAACCTGGCATCTTCTGCATACAAAGCAAGTGGTCTACCACTGAACTACAGCTCTCCTTTAAGCACATCTCCACAACCAAAGGGACAAGTTTCTAGTCCTTAGTAAAAAGAAAGCTGACATCCTCAGGGAGCTGAAACGCCCAATCCATGTCAGACTATGGTTTTTTTCCCCCTGTACTTCTTTGGAATCGTGGCCTCGACACAGCCTTAACACGGAAAAGAATAGGAGGAGATGGATGTGTTGAGAAAGGGTAACGTGACTCAGGGAATGCATCACCTGGATGATTCTCTTGGAATGCTCTCCTATGCAGGGAAGGCCGCTCAGTTCCTGCACTCTCCTGACAGCCCAGGATAAGGCCTTGAGCACAGAGGCAGCTCTGGTGAAGGCCAAGCTGCGTACTTCACTGCCACAGAAGAGTGCCTCCTCTGCCATAGTTTCCAGAGCTTCCTGAAAAAGGAAAACCAATAAAGATAATCCCTGTCAGGGCTCTTTGACACTCAGAAGAGAACTGTACCACCTCACCATCTGCACCCAGGAAGTGGATGTGCACAAACATGAGACATGTTCCCTACACCAAGATCTCCCTGCATCTGTAAAGCTACCTTTGATCACAAAGAGAGATTCTGACTAGGTACGCCAGCCACCTTTTCTCTCTCTCTTTTTTTACTGGCCTTGCTCCTGTGCCTCCAACAGCAGTCCGGCCTGCAAAAATGGCTACTAGGAAGAAGGCCTTCTCTGCTGTGGCACCCCGGCTGTGGAATGAGCTCCCCAGAGAGGTTCGCCTGGCACCTACATTATACTCCTTTAGATGCCAGGTGAAGACCTTTTTATTTTCACAGTGTTTGAACAGTTCTTCAGTTTGATTTTTAACTGTGCTGTTTAAATTTGTATTTTAAATCCCTATCAACTTCCGCATGGCTACTTGGTTTTTTTATCCTGGTTGTGCTTTTATACTATATTTTAAATTATGTTTTTATACTGTCGTTGTTTTGTATTTTGAATGGTTTTTATGGTTTTAATTTTTGTAAACCGCCCAGAGAGTTTCGGCTATTGGGCGGTATAGAAATGCAGTAAATAAATAAATAAATAAATCTTGGAAACTTTTGCCGTTACTAGTTTATCTGTTACAGAATTGATGTCCTGCCTTTCTTGGGTGATGCAACCCAGCTTACAGGAGGTTTCAATAAACAACAAGTGTGGTGTAATGGTTAGAGTGTTGGACTGGGAGTCGGGAGATCTGGGTTCTAGCCCCCACCTGGCCAATGAAGCTCACTGGGTGACTTTGGGCCAGTCACAGACTCTCAGCCCAACCTACCTCACAGGGTTGTTGTTGTTGTGAGTATAAAATGGAGAGGAGGATTATGCACACCACCGCCTTGAGTAAAAAAGACGGGATATGAATGTAATAAACAAATAAACAACACACCAGCAGAAGCTGAGCAGTCCAGGTCCTAACTAAAAAAAAATGTTTTCAAAGGCCACAAAGAGGAGCCAGGCATAACTTTCTGGTGAGATCGTACCACTTGTCACCATCCTAGAAAAAGCTTTCCCCCGCCTAATTATTTTTTTTAGAATGCCAGGCTGCTTTTCGTGGCGCTGCAACATGGGCAGTAAAAGTGGCGGCAACTCAGTCCCTCTACTTGCTTGCCTGAGGTATGTAATCCAGTCATGACTGTACCATGCATCCCACTCAGAGTCTGAAACCATCCGTAACTCAGTCACTGCAAGCGGCACGACAGTGCTCCTGCACCATCCCCATTCCTTTCAATGGGCCTTGTGCAGGAGAATGTCCTGGCAGGTAGCAGTACTCCAGAATAACTGAGGCAGAGCGACACTTGCCACGGGCCCCAAAATCCCTCGGCGGGCCCAGCCAAACCTCCGTCGTCTCGGCAACCTCGTCCTTTGCTCCCTCCCCACAAAACCAAGCTCCATCTACGCCAGTCACCAAACCTTGAGGTGAGCAAAATTACCGTGAGCGCTGGATTGTTGTGGGTGAGCGGAGTTCGACGCTGGCAGGCATACGCTGCCACCTGGCTCTCGCCTTCCGGCTTCTCTGCATGGGCAGTCACCTGAGCAGAACAGAGAAGACGACAATGACATGTCTTCAGGATGTATAGCTTGCCCCACGTCACCGGCTCAGAACAACTGTTGCAAAACTTTTCCATCCAGCGTCAATATAAAAGCCAGAGCCCAGTTTTCCATCTCTAGCAGCGCCAGGGCACAGGGCAATGAAGACACGGTGGAAAATCATCATCATCAGGGAGCTATTTTTGAGGACGGGGGGGGAGCCATCTTTCAGAGACACAGTGTGCAACCCTGCGTTTCAGAAGCCAGTTCTTTGGTCGGTAAGGCATTTCTAATTGCACAAAAGATTGCATTTGGTCATTCGTACACCCAGTCCAATTGGGGGAGGCAGGAAAAGTGGAGGACGGTTGCCCATAAACAGCAGCAGAAGCTGGGGGTACAGGACAGACTGTGCCTCAGAAGCAGATCAGATTCCTGGAGGGAAGAAGAAACCCATCTAATCTGGGCAAACCCAAGAGCAAGTAATGGAAGGCGACTCCTTGGGGCCCTGAGTTGCCAACTTCTGTTATCCTGGCCTCATTGCACAGCCTTTCACAGCAATGTGACACATAGAACGCCGTCCTATACTGAGTCAGGTCTTTGGTTCATCTAAGCTAGCATTGTCAATACTGACTGGCACTTTGGACAGGAACGTTTCCTGCCCTACCTAGAGATGCTGGGGATTACACTTGGGACCATCTGCGTGCAAAGCTGGTGCTCTATCCCTGAGCCAGGGCCTTTTCCTAAAGAGCGCAAGCACATCCCGAACACTCATTATAGCCATCGATAATAATCTTTATTTTACAATACTCCTGTAGCCGAGAGGCCTAGGAGTAATTCATCCGTTTGAATTTTGCTCCAATTCACCAATAGACAGCTAGAACACACCCAAGAGCCATGAACACAAAGAAGGAACCTTAAGGCATCTCACTACCAAGCAGCAAACAGGTAAAGAATGGCCGATTCCTCTCTAACATTGGTACCATAATTAAAAGCACAACCAGACAGTCAAATTGAGCAAGTTTTCGTTTTGACCCAACGTTTATTTTATTTTACTTTGTTCATTTGATCAACACCTGCGGCTATTAACTTTTGTGACGACATCCAGAGAGGTAACTGTGTTAGTCTGTTGCTACCAAAACAATAAAGTCTATCCACGGCTACTAGTCCTGATAGTCCAGTAGCAGAGGCAGTAAAACTATGTACACCAGTTGCTGGGGATCATGGGCTGTTGCACACGTGCTCTGCTTGTTTCTCATTGACAGCTGCTTGGCCACTGTGTGAACAGAATGCTGGACTAGATGTACCCTTGGTCTGATCCAGCAGAGCTCTTCTGATGTTCTTAACAAAGAGTCTTGTGACATCTCAAGGCCAACCGTGTAATTGTGCACTTCCTGAATTATGCCACAAAGTCTTACACTAGAAAGTCTATGGCACAAGTTTTCGTGGGCTACAGCTCGCACCATCAGTTGCATGAAGCACCTTGAAGTATACACACAAACAGGTGAGATTAAGGTGCAGCTTTCCCCATCACTTCTGTTTCCATGTCTGGAAAAAAGGTTCACATGCTAAATTTCTATGTATCAGGGTTGCGGAGAGGAACTCAAAAACAAGTCCGGGACCAACTGAAAAAGAAACGATGGCAACTCTATCCAACCATAGTTTGTCTGTTTTCATTTTTATCTGCTTCGATGTTGCTATCCTCAAGATTGTATTGTGTTATAATTGTACAAATGGGACACACAACAGTGTTGCTGTGTGGAGTATTCTTGCTCAGGGTTCTGGCCAGCTAGGCCTGCCTTCTTCCAGGATATTCCATTCTGCTTTCCATCCTGCATCGTTTTCTGTCCCACCCACACCAATGGAAACCTACGCTCGTTGGGGTGGGGATATTTGGAGGGGGTGCTTGCATGTTTTCCTCCGCTCCTTAAAGACTGCTTGCAGTCCTGCAAACTTTGAGGCTCCCCCAAACATACCTCCCTCTTGTATATCAGTGGCCCCATTTTAGCTACATAGCTGTCGGCGCTCGGCATCCAAGTTTACTATTAGAGGGAGGGACTTTTTTTATTGCCATTAACTGCCTTGGGGGCTTAGTCCAGGAAGGAGGGATATGCATGGAAACTATAGTGACAAGCCACGGTCTGTATGTTGGAACCCAGCAAAATCCCTCCAAGCGTTCGCAAGGCTCCTTTCTTACCCGTAGGCAGTGCCTGCGTTCGATCTCCACCGGCCGTCCTGAGCTCATGCTTTCAGTGAACCAGCTGAGGTCTAGAAGAGCCGGGCCACTCCCCACGGCATCCACGCAGCAGGTCCCATTCTTCTTCATCCTCAGCCATTTGACCACCTCATCTCCAGAGTTGCCCTCCGACACTACATGGGTCACTCTCTCACTAGGGGAGGTGCCACATGGAAGGGCCGGGAAGGGGGGGGAGGAAGAATAGGAGAAGATAAAAGCCCTGAACTGTAACCTCTATTGACGCAATCCAGTCCAAAGAACTTTTTTTTGAAGAAATGGAACTCGGGCTGGGGTTGACCCTCCAAATAATTTATTGCCCAAAGTGGAAGATAAATGGCTGGCTGGGGAATGCTGGGGATTGCAGGACTTCTTTCTGTCGAAACATGCATAGGATTGCAGAATAAGGATACAATCCTATGCATGTTTCGACAGAAGAAAGACCTAGAACTCCCAGCATTCCTCATAGGATCCCACCCTAAGTTCCAATGTTTCTTTGTGGCCAAACACGTCATTGCTCTATCGCTGGGGTCTCCAATGAGGTCCCACTGCAATGAGGTCTCTCGATGCCTGTCACGTTCCCTGCACCTCCTAATTTTTATTTTCTTTAAGATTTTTTTTAAAATGATGGTTTAAAATAACAAAAACGAAACCGGGGAGACTAGCATGCTGCAAAGAAAGGCGCTCCCTTCCAGGACCCTCTTAATTCGGTTTCTAAAGAACGGTTTTGTTTTAGGCCTCAGAAACTACCTCTACCTTCTGCTTCAGTTCTCGGACAAATCGCTTTTCTTTTAGGGAAACCAGTATTTTATGATTGGCCATGGGCAGCCATTTTGTGAGAGCACCCACAAGACTCACTCAAAATTCCAAACCTGCCGACCAACCCAAAAAGGTTGGGGAGCCCTATCACCAAAGCTTCCAAGGGGTGGCCAGTAAAATGGAAATGCTAAATTTAAAAAATGTGACAAGTGGCCATCTGTTTTTTCCTTCTTCCTGACCCTGCTTTCTATTCCTGCTCGAGTGTCCTGATACCCACCAGAGAATCAATTAGGCCCAGCTCCTTCTTACCTCTCCACATCCTCTACACAGAATCCCTTGGAACAGGCCAGGGTAGTGAGGAAGGCCTTGCGGGTCGCACCCATCCTCTTTTCGACCAGGCAGAGGACCACTTCGGGGAAGCGCATAGGATGTCCTGGGTCAGCTGGCGGGGTGGGCTCAGGTCTATGGGGGCGCTTTTTCTTCACAGGGAGTGGCAACATCACAGGCTTAATGGATCAAGGCCTTTCCCCTCAAGGTCAGGAGCGGGCTGGTGGCCACAGACAAACCTGTGCAAATACAATTGAGAAGGATGCATTGTTTTTGATTGCTACCCCTTTCCTTCTAAAATGAACAGTCAAAAAACTATTTCTGGTTATAAACCTGCCTCCTCGGCCCTAAACAGCAGCTTGGTATTTATAGGCAGAAGTTTTCCTCCAGCAGGGAAAAAACTTCTTCACCTCCTTAATTAATTAATGCCTAAAGGTCAGGGTGCTGTTAAGAGGCACAGGAGTGCAATTAAGGATAGAATTCTTCCAGTAAAAGAAAGGACATGTTGAATTCAACAGGGTTTCCTTCCAAGTAAAAGAAATAAATAAAAATGAGCAGGAAGGATGGTCCAGCAAGTGCCCCAAACAATCCGAGCATCGGCCTGGGAGAAAAAGCTATGAACATCCAGTATCAGAGGCAGTATGGCTATGTACCCCAATTGCTGGGGAACATGGGCAACAGGGTGATGTTGCACTCATGCCCTGCTTGTGGGTTTCCCATTGGCAGCTGGCTGGCCACTGTGTGAACAAAAGATAGCATACAAACATAGGCATGCGCAAGGGGTGTGCCGGGTGTGCCCTAATGTCTCAAGCAATAAGCACCAAACTGAGGGGGCCATTGAGTAGGGATCTCTGAGCAACCGCCTTTGAGACAGCGCCATTGCTCCCGGCAGTAGGAGTGAAAAGGAATCGCTCTGCTGAAAGCCTCGCTGTTTGGAGCCATGCCCCCTTGGCCAACTAACCTCGCATCAACAGAGGCACGTGTAAATGATACTGGACTCACGCCAAGCCAAAATGTCACCCATGTGGCTGGAACGACCCTCTTTCTGCTCTGCTGCGGCCCCCAACAGAGCACGGTTGCTCCTGGTAGCCGGAATGAAAAGGAATCACTCTGCTGGGAGCCACGCTTCAGAGAGGCCGGGAGGAGCCCCCTCGAAGGCTAATATCGCCCCATAAGCCCCTCCTTTGGCCAGCTTCACCACAAAGCCCCCACCAACGCTGGGGTTTAAGGAGCACCTCCTCATTCCTGCCCCCCCCCTTCCCACAGTCAGGCAAGCCAAAGTACAGCATCGGTGTTTACAGTGTTTAATAAATAAATGAATAGAATTAACGTCCTTTATGATAGAGCATTCAATAAATTCATTTATTTATTTATTTATTACATTTATATACTGCCTTTTTTTCCTCCTTAAGGAACCTCAGGAGGTTTACATAATCCTCCTCCTCTCCATATTTTAACCTCACAACAACAATCCTGTGAGGTAAGTTGGGCTGAGAGTCTGTGACTGGCCCAAAGTCACTCAGTGGGTTCCCATGGCCGAGCTGGGACTAGAACCCAGATCTCCAGGCTCCCAGTCCGACACTTTAGCCACTACATCACACTGCCTTTAAAAATAAATTTCCTGGATGCACACCCTAATGAAATGTGCTACGCAGACCTACAATGTTAGTCCTACATAAAGCAGACCCACTGAAAAGGATGGGGACTTAAATTAGTCGCGATTGACACGAGTCTCCTTCATTTCAACAGGTCAACCCTGCATAGGACTAACATTGGCTACGATCCACAACGTTGCACTAAATGGACCTGGGCTTGATTCAATATGGGCTTGATTCAATATGACTCCACAAGTAATATTTACTCCCAAGTAAACATGCAGAGGATCAGGGAGGCGAGGCTACAAGTTCTCGCACGCCCCCCACCCCTTCTTGCTTGCACGCGAGGCTTTGTTTTCGGGGGAGCATTCAGAGACGCGCCGGACACCCCCGTTTCCCGGGACAAGAGAGGATTGACTCACCCTCGCCGCCTCTAAGATCGGTCGGAATGAAAGGGCCTCCTCGGGCAACGCCCCTTTATGCAAATAAGCACCTCCCCGGGGCGGTGCCGGAGTAGAGAGGCTCCGCCCCGTCTCCCGGGCCCTTTGCAGAACTGAAAGTGACCCTCCTGCAAAAAAGAGGAGCGTAGGCGGCGTAGATCTCCCTGTGGGTCTGCCTCGCCTGGCGCTCCAGGGGTGGGCAGCGCCCCAGAGGCAGGTGGAGTTTGCAAGGCAATCATCATATGACCCGCAGGAAAGTTGCACTTCCTGAAAGCCTCCACCTTCTGCTCTCCTCCCCTTCCCAGGCAGCCTGCAGGCAGCTAGCTATCACCAGTTGCCTACGCAGAGCAGCTGGGCAAGGGGAGGGGGAGGGGGCGGCGGCGGCGGCGGCTGCTGGTGCTACTACTACTACTACTACTAGCAGCCCTTGCCATGGGGGGCTCTTTGAACCCCGGGACCTTCTGGGTTCTGTTCATGCCCTGGCTACTGCTAGCCGCCGGGCGAGCAGAAGCTGGCGGTGGCAGAAGGGGCAGGAGCAATATAATCCTCATCCTAACTGATGACCAGGACGTGGAGATCGGGGGGATGGTAAGTAATTGCAGGTTCCTCGCGGGGAAGTGAGGTGGGTTTGGATCCTGGGCTGGATGGTTCTTCTCAGTGGCCCCTTTTAATAGCCCACGTGCATCTTACAGAACTAGCATTTCTCTTCTCCGCGACCCCCCCTCCCCGACCCCCAGCCAAACCGCTATTTCATGTTTTACAAGTGCAGCCAACCCTAGGCTGAGCATGGCCAAATCTACACCAAGCAGGATATGTCACTTTGAAAGCAGTTTGAAAACTGTCTATGGAGTGTGTCCAGGGCCCCAACAGTTGTCACTACTGTTGTAAACCATTTTAAAGCGGTGGTTTAGATCCTGCCCATATGAAAAGGAAGACAGGGCTTGTGTAACTTTTAACAGTTGTAGAGAAAAGGGAATTTCAGCCGGCGTCGTTTGTATGCAGTTAGGACCTGGTGAAATCCCCTCTTCACAGTTCAAGCTGCAGGAGCCCTGCCCTCTTTTGTATCTGGTCGCTTTAGTATAGTGCCTGCAACTTTAACTGTTGTGATGAAGAGGGAATTTCACCAGGCCCTAATTGCATACAAATGACGCAGGTTGAAATTCCCTTTTCTCTACAACTGTTAAAGTTACATGAGCCCTGGCCTCCTTTTCCCTTACTTTAAAAAAACACGCCCATTTATTTATTCATTTCATTTCTATATCGCCCAATAGCTGAAGCTCTCTGGGTGGTTCACACGCGCTCACACACAAATACTCTGAGCATATGCAGATTTGCATTTTAAGCTCACGTAAATCATAGCACCATCATGACTACAGCGATAAAATGGGAGTTGGCTTCTGCTGCTCTCATCGCCTGCCACATTCTGGGTGGCCGTTTGGGATGGTGGCAGGTCTGTGAGCCCCTGAACTTTAGCCCCTTGGCCCAGTAGCAGCTGCACAACTGGCTTTGGAATATGGTTAATAATAAAGCTATTAATAATATAGTAGTGGCTGTAATAATAATAATAACAACAATAGAGTGTTTGTGAGCTAGAATCCAGACAGCAATATTTGTCTGGACTCCTGTCTCATAGCCTCTGTTGAATGCCAGGGCTCAGCTCTGGGATAGAGCGCCTAATGGTAAAGAAACAACACAAAATGGTTCACGTGCAGTATGCATTTTCTCACCACTAAGTATATGGTGGATGTGGCTTCAAAGCAAACCAGTTTACGTTTAGAGCTGCAATCCAGTTTGCACACTTAGCTGGGAGTAAGTAAGACCAAGTGTGGTTTAATGGTTAGAGTGTGAACCTGGGAGCCAGGAGTTCTGGGTTCTAATCTCCACTCAGCCATGGAAGCCTACTGAGTGACTTTGGGCCAGTCACAGATTCTCAGCCCAACCTCTATGTCACAGAGTTGTTGTTGTGAGGATAAAATGAAGAGGAGGATTGTGTACACCGCCTGGGGTTCCTTAAGGATGAAAAAGGGCAGGATATAAATAATATAAATAAATTGAACTCAGCCAGGTTTACATCTGAATAGATGTGTATAGGATCGCACCGTACTGGAATTAAAATTGGTATGGTTGCATAAAGACATTGCCAGATGTTGCAAATGGCGGTTTCTGTGGTGAAATCATTAATAAGTGGGAAAACTGAGGATCAATCATATCCCAGAAGGCTATTCAACTAGTCACTGCTGCAAAGCACAGGAGATGGAGGTGTGGAACAAGCAAACTTCTTGTTGTGCAATGTTTACCAGAGCGTGCTGACCTCAAAATGGCCACCACTGCTTTAGGTTTCAAGTCTTCTGCTGCTGTTCCCCAGCCAGGATGGCTGCTTCCCTCCATGCTCCCAGGCATATAACATGTTGGCTCCTATCACAATGCTGCCTGATATATGTATTTTATAAACCAATTACCGACTTCCCTTGGCCTCTCTGTCACATACAGGAAGTGATGCAATGGGAAAATGGGTTCGGCCCTATAAAAGCTGGGCTTTCTTCTTGAGTTGGTTCTTTCTGATGTTTCCTTCGGCTCGGTTCAGTTTCTTATTTATGGTATTTCTATACTGCTTCTTAGGTGAACTTCACAAAGCAGTTTACATTTTCAAAAGAAGCATAAATTGCAACCATAGTACAACAAGAAAGACTGGAAACCTACAAGGGTGGGGGATCAGCCGGATCTCTCTTTGAGTAGCCCTGTAGCGACATTTTGGGGTGTGGAACAGGAAGGACCACCTCAGTTAACAGCAGGACGTAGATGGGGCTAATAGACATCTCTTCTGACCCTTCTTGGAATTAATAACACAGTCGGTTTGTAATTCCTGTGTCTGATGGCCTTTGAGTTTCACGAAATATTCCCACAGTTCTGGAACCGGAAATGAAAGTCGGCATCTTTCAAACCGCAGTTTACCACTCACTTTCTGATCCGTTTTCCTTTCTTTTTCATTTGAAATTATTTCGGGTAGCAGCAGCAGCAGCAGCAGCAATGGCAGGCAGAGTCCAGATGGCATTGGAGAGTTACCTTAGCAACCTCTGAGCAAGGGCTGCCAGAAGGAGTGACCACAGATACACGGTGACTGACCTTCACTGTGGTAACTTGTGCCACTTGACGATGAATCACTGTGGGTTGAAATCCTCCTGCTTTTAAACCTTTTCTTTGAGGGAGAATACTGGAAGAACCAGACTCTTGTGTGCCTGAGAGGAGGTCCGCCACATTTCTCTGTCGGCCTACGCATTCTCTGAAAACAGTCCATATAACTTTCTGTTCTCTTATCTGGAGTAGAACAGTGCTATTTATTTCGTTATTTGGTTTACATCCTGCACTTCCCACAAAGAACTCAGGCGGCTAACAAAACACAAGTATGCCACATAAGCCACATGAAAACCACGACTCTAAAATCACAAATATATAATAAGATAAAATAAAACCTTCAACACAATCAATCGATCAAAAACACACACACAAAATAATACCCTCAAAGCTTCCGCACCAAGGATAACTCCTTTAGAGTACTTTTTTCGTTCCTTTTTTATTGTGAATGTCAAAGAAACAATAAAAACAAAAACGAATTGTGAAAAAATGGGGGGAAAACACATCACATATACAGCAATGTCATTGTTTTTCATCGAATGTTAAAAAAACAAAAGGGAGAGAATTGTACATAGGTTTCAAAAAACCCGGACCATATAGCCATATATTCATCTATTCTGAAGTTGTGCCTGCATATCGCCCGTTCGAATGTTGATAAGGTTATTAAGTCCACAATCCATTGCCTTATGGGAGGTGAGCATTTATCCTTCCAATAAGGTAATATAATCCTTTTAGCTGTCCTAAGGGTTCAGGAAATCCATTTGCGCTAACCCTGTGTTAGTTTCCAAGAAACCGGCAGGTAGTTTAGAAAGGCATGCGCAACCTTCCATATTAACGATTGATTCAGGGCAAGATTTATCCTTATTTTAACCTCCTCCCGAAAGGAGGAGTTCTGACTGAAACCTGGAGCAGATTCACCACCCGGCTGACATTGGAGCCACTAACCTTCGCTGCTCCAGTTATCTCCTCGGACTGGAGATGACGGTGGGCATGAAGATGGAGGGAGCGAACTCAGCTTGGGCTGGGAGCAGCAGGCTGCTCATCCATGCACCGCCAGAGTCCCTTTTCCATACTGAGAGGGGTGCAGAATTCTGTCCTTGTCTCTGCACAGAGAAAGGCTAAAATGGATGGGGACTGACATCACTGACACCTCCACTGACATAGGGCCCCCGCAGGCCCTGGCGGGGGTATTTCTCACCCACCCATATGTAGTTCCTCACCTCTGCCCTAAACAGTGACCTGCCTCTGCAAATGACTAACAACAGCTCAGGTGGGCCGTTGGGCTAGTGTGTGGTTTTGTATGCTTATTTTCAACGTGGTGACTGCGACCTAACTTGAGTGTTTTTAACTTTCAGACCCCCATGAAGAAGACACAGTCGCTGATTGGCCGGTTAGGTGCCTCCTTCACGAACGCAGTAAGTGTCCTGAAAATGCGGCTTTGGGTTGCTTTGGATTGTTGAAGTCTGGCAGTATGGGGTGGGGGAGGACGCAGCCCCCTTCCTGAGTGTAGCCAGCTCCTTGTATCTTTGCTCCACGCAAGTTCCTTGCCCAAGAACCTGACGATGAGGCAGACGTGGAATCTGAGCCCCACAACACAAAATCGCTCTCTTGAGCCCAAATAAAGATGGTGCCAGATGTCAAGCCCTTTGCTTTGTGGCATGCCAGCCTCCTAGTTTAAAAATAATAATTTTAAAATTCTTAAGAAATGAAATACAAACCAGGAGGGACAGGGAGCCTGGCGAACGTCAAGAGAGGTGTTCACGAACACATTGGTGCCTGCAGGCGCCACGTTGGAGACACCAGGCTTCAGCTTTCATGCGCAGTGTCCGCAAAATAATCCCAGAATAAATGTGCTAGTCTTTAAGGTGCCACAAGATTCTTCGTCATTGCTGCTGCTGCTGCAGCGGTGTAACACGGCTACCCTGCTGGAAACCGTTGCAATGGATTCCAAGTTAAGCTGTAACCCGGTGGGCACTTAGCTAGAAGTAAACTACATTGAGCACAGTGGGATTTACTTCTAGGTAAATATACACAGGATTGTGCCGCACTTTACATGCCGTTGATAAGAAGTTCTTTCTTCTCTTCCTGAACCAATTGCCAAACCATTGGGCGGCCCTCAAGTTTTACGAGAGAAACAGAGATAAATGTGCCCCTTTCTCCTCCTTCCATGCTGTACATGATTTTATAACATGTTAGCTTTGTTTTCCCATCTTTTCCTTTTCACCCTGCTAAGCTAAAAAGCCCCCAAGATTTTTTTTAGCCCAGGGATGGGAAAACCATGGCCCTCCAGATATCATTGGACTACAACTCTCATCACCCCCTGACTATTGGCTGTGGTGGCTGGGGCTTATGGGACTTGTTGTCCAACAGCATCTAGGGAGTCACAGGTGTAGCCTTTTCCTTGAAGAAGAGGTCCTCCAAGCAGTCACTGTTTGGATGCTTGTGGCAGGCGTATTGGGTCTGGGAGGGACACTTGGAACGGCTCCTCCTGGGAGGGGAAAGCGGTGTTAATTTGGAGGGGGTGAGCAGAAGCAGGCAGCCTGAACCGATGCATCTGCCTTCAGTTTGCAGCCATTCCACTGTGTTGCCCCAGCCGTAGTGGCATCCTCACTGGCAGTTACCCCCACAACCATCTGGTGAGAAACAACTCCCTGGAGGGCAATTGCAGCAGCCCAGCTTGGCAGAAGTTTCAGGAGCCTTACACCTTCCCGGTTTATCTGCAGAAGCAAGGCTACCAAACCTTCTATGCTGGCAAATACCTCAACCAGGTAAAGTGAAAGACCTCTTTCCCCCATGCGAGCCTGCCTGGGTTTAAAGTCTTCTGGAGAAGCCATTCTTTCAGTACCGCCACCTTCAGAGGCACATTTGGTGGCGAGGTGTGACAGAGTCTTCTCGGTGGCTGCTCCCAGCCTGTGGGAGGCTAGGTGGTCTCCCTCTCTGCTGTCCTTCTGCCAGGAGGAAGAGATGTTTTTATTCAAGCTGGCCTTGGGCATGTAAGCGGGTCTGTTGGGTTGGACGTTCTTTTTTTATCCTTATGTTCATGTGATTTTGATGCATTTGTTTTATGAATGTTTTAACCCAAGTTTTTCTTTTAAATATTGTTTCTTATTGTTGTTAGCTGCCTGGAGTGCCATTTTCTTGGTAGAAAGGAGAGGTATAAATCAAATCAATCAATCATTCAGTAAGAGCTTACCTTCTGCAGGTAGATAGCCAAATATTATTTATTAAGAAAGCAATCCTATCCTGATGCTTGTAAGCCTCCAAACTTGGAGGGTTGTGGTTAACCCATGCAGAGCAGGAGGAGCCATGGAGGGGATCATCACTTCTGCTGCTTCTCCTGTTTTGCATTTTTGCTAGATGGACTTCTTTGCCCATCTAGCTGGGGTGATTCAGAGAGGGAGGGAAGGAGGCTGGAGAACCTCATATCCTGCTCTCTCCAGATCCCTCCCCTTCACACCCTTTTGGAACACTTACTTCACACCCTCTCCAGGATTGTGTTCCCGGCCTTGGAGAGGCAGCCAGCTCAGCCCTTTCCACATCAGCAGGGAGTGGGGGGGGGGGGGTTGGAGTGCAGATTCACTGTCTCTGACCTTTTTTCCAGGAATTCTAAATATCCTCTGGCTCCCCCCAGACAATGTCTAGGGTCTATAGGATTGCTCCCTTGTTTACAATTATTTATATGCCTCCTTTCAGGATACCAATCCTTCCAACGCGGCTTACAAGTAATGTAAAAACAATGCAATCACAATTAACACTATTGGCAAGTTTTTAAAAATAATCGGGAGGGTCCTTCCTGAAGGGCACTTGGTGGAAGATGGCCTTGGAGGGCAGGGGGAGTCCAGCTGGGACAAGAGTAGCTACCTGGGGTTCTCCTCATCTACCTCCCTCTGAAAGTGGGAGGTATTCGAAAGATTTGTAGTCCATTTCCTCCCTCCACCCCATCACACTTGACTTTTAAGATCGCATGTGAGCCTTTATCACCTTAACTGGCAACTCATCTCTTTCACAGTATGGAGACGCCAAAGCAGGAGGTGTTCAGCATATCCCCATGGGCTGGTCCTACTGGCTAGGTCTGGTGAGTAGGTGACATTTCCCCCCTCTTCTCTTCCATGACATGTTTATTTTATTTCGAGATCACGCTTAAAAAAAGGACAAGCAGCAACAACAAAAAGAGGGCCTACATAACAATATAATAAGATCGCTGCAGAAGCAACGAAATTCACCAGTTGTAATTCTTAGCCCATCGCTGACATGCGCAGGAAACATCTGCAGAAGAACAGCCTAAGTAGGAGCTCAATATCTAATGCGAAAGGATGAAAATACATGTTATACAGCATACAAAATGAGTGTGTGCAAGTGTCTTGTTTCGTGTGTGTGTGTGTATTACCCAGAAAAAAATATATGGACAGCTGTACTGGGTTGGAATTTGATCAAATGTTTGAAAGCCTCCAACATAGGAAATAAATGGGAACCACAGTGTCATCATAGCTTCGTTAAAATTCGGATCCAATCCTTGTTGCTCTTGCTAATTAAGTTTATGCATAGCCATAGCCTCCAAGATGTTATCAGCCCGCTACTGTTAGTTGCTTGCTTTGGAGACTTTGAAACATGCGCTATCCGTGACCTTGCAGCTGTGTGCAATTGTATGAGAAGACCATTGTGCAGGAATCCAGGGTCGTTTAGATTCAAACAGAAGAAGCAGAGCTTTAGCAGTTGCTGGTGGTCTTAACATGGAGAGATTCCTGGTGGTAATTGTGGCAACCATGTTTACTCTTGCGCTGTTGGTCTCCTGCATTTCGCCCCCTCTTCTCAGGATGACTGACTGAGATCCATAGGGTAGAACAGCAGGCAAGACATATGCGCTGTTGGTCTCCTGCATTTCGCCCCCTCTTCTCAGTTCGCAACGGACAGGATGACAAGACATATATGGTTGAACTCCAGTTTTCATTCGCCCCACCCAGCATGGCAAAGGATCAGGATTGAGGAGAGTTGTAGTCCCAAAACATCTGTTTGGCCTTGATGTGCAAATTCCAGGTTCATGTCTGTGTTTGCAGCTGTGAAGCTGGCAAGGTGGTGTTATGCTGAGAGAGAATAGTCTCCTTACCTCGCTGGGTTCTTCCGAAGGGGGTAAATAAAGCTAGACTTATATTGTGATACTGAGAATTTGGAGTGTGTTTTTAAATAAAAAATGCTGTCATCTACTATTGGATTATTGGTCCATCTAAGCCTCTACTCTTTTTTTTTTAAGCATAAGAAGAACCCTGCTGGATCAGACCGAGGGTCCATCTAGTCCAGCACTCTGCTCACACAGTGGCCAACCAGTTGTTGACCAGGGACCCACAAGCAGGACATGGGTGCAATGGCACCCTTCCACCCTTATTCCCCAGCAACTGGTGTATATAGGCTTACTGCCTCTGATACTGGCGGTAGCACATAGCCATCATGACTAGTAGCCACTGATAGCCTTCCCCTCCAGGTATTTACCCAACCCCCTTTTAATGCCCTCCAAATTGGTGACCATCACTACAGCTTGTGGTAGCGAATTCCATAATTTAACTATGCGCTGTGTGACGAAGTCCTTCCTTTTATCTGTCCTGAATCTCCCACCAATCAGCTTCATGGGATGACCCCATTGGGTTCTAGTACTGTGGGAGAGGAAGAAAAATGTCTTCCCCATCTTCTGCTACCTGGTCCTTTGAACTGCAGATGCCAGGAATTAAACCTGAAACCTTCTGCATGCAAAGTGGACAGTCTATCACCGAGCAATAGTTCTTCATGAGGAGGGCCATTTAGGATTTCTGTCCCAGGCACCAGAATGTTTTGGGCTGGCCCAGTCTTCCATACAGCCTCGTGTGACATGGCCTAGCCTGAACCCTGGCTTTCCGAACGGCTGCGGTTCGGGTGACTGGACCTGAGTGAAGCCTTGTTCTCAATAACCTTTTCACAGGTGGGGAATTCCAAGTATTACAATTACACTCTGTCGGCCAACGGGCGTGAGGAGAGGCACGGAGAGCTCTATGAAGAAGACTACCTGACTGACCTCATTGTGAGTTCCTCTACATTGCCTTCCTTTCTGGCTTTGAGATTCCCATCCAGTACCCTCCCCTACAAGTAGCTAGACCACTGAGGACCCGAAGGAGAGCACTTCTTTGCATTCTCAGAACGTTTTACTTATTTCTTTATTTATTACAGTAAAGCCCACGTCACCATGGCGCTTGTAGTCCTGTTCCTTCTTCACTTCTTTGCCCCTCAGACCCCTCATCACAGACGGGCTCATGAATATTGAAAGTGTGGCTCATGTCTAGTGAATCCCCCACTCTAAAATTTACATGTGATGCAGGCCCTCCTCTCCCTCACACACCCTGATGGGTCGCCTCCGTCCCCTTCCCCACTGGTGGCGACAGCATAACTGTGTGGCTCCCTCCCACCCTTCACACCATACTGATTGGCTGAGCAGGGCTGTCTGTCATTCCGCTGGCAGAAGGGCTGCCCTGCTTGTTTGGCATGGAGGAAATTAATTGCTATTCAAGCTCAAGCTTTGACCATTTTCAAACTTTCAAATTTTTCTGCACGTCTGTGCCGCTCGTGAGCAAAATCGGTCTGATAGATCTAGAGCAATAAACCTTACACTACTGCATTCTTATATGAAGTTCATAACATTTATGTACCACTCCACACGTAGACAGATTTCAGAATGGTGGACCATAAAAGTCCGGAGGGAGAGGCGGGTAATAAATTATTATTATTATTATTATTATTATTATTATTAAAAAGAACCAGAATTCTAATAAAACTTTGGCTAAACAGTCAAGGAAGGCTTCCTGAAAAAAAGACATTTTCAGGAGGTGCCAGAGAAACTGGAAACAATATGAAACCTGCCTGACTTCCAGAGGCAATGAGTTCCAGAGAAAGGGGACCACCACACTGAAGGCTCTTCTCTGGGCAGACTCCAGTCAGCCCATAGATCTGTGCTGAACCACCAGGAGGAGCATGCCATTTTATGACCTCAGTGACTGGGCGGGTTGATAATGGAGAAGGTGCTCTCTCTGGTTTCCCTTTAGTATTGTCAGTCAATATCAATAAATAGCAATTTCTCATTGGCTCACTCTTCTATCCTTCACGGGAAAGAGAGTGAGGAAGAAACCCTTCCAAGCCACTGATACTCTGTTCTCCTTTTGAGGGGAAGGATCTATAGGACTTCCCCACCACCACCTCTGTCGGCTGTCACTTCTTCCTTCCTGTTGGAGAACAGCCTTCCAAAGCTGGAGAGGTCCATCAAAGGAGAGGTCCATCACAGCCCCTTCACACCCAACCTGTGAAGAAATCTCTACCACGGCCTTTCCCAACTGGGATGTGTTGGGCTAGAACTCCCAGCCAGCCTGGCCAACGGGCGTGCTGGCTGGGAATGCTGGGAGTTGTAGTCGGACACATCTCGAGTGCAGCGGGTTGTAGAAGGTTGCTGTAGGAGGTGAGGAATTCAGGGGAAGGAGAGCATTTAGGGGGAAAGGTGGAGACAGCTCAAGACAATAAAAAACGGAGGTGACCAGCCTGTTCTCCCGCCCAATTCTCTGGGGCAAACAAAATCGTTTTTCTATTATTATTCGATAGGCAGAATAAAAACATATGCATCTGCCAGCCCTTGGTAACTACAGCTGAATCATAATCTGGAAACTTCAAATCCTCTGTGCGCTGTTAAAGAGAAAAAATAAATACCCATACGTATGTGTGTGTAGGATGGGGGGGTAGAAAATATTCTATTGATTCTGTTCCAGATCAATGTGCTTTTAGTCTGTGTACTCTGAGCATATGCAGAGTGTAATTTACCGGCGTGATTTGTAAAGTGAGTTCTCACAGCTAAAATGAGAGCCAGTGTTTTTGTTACTAACAGAAGATGGTTTTGCACTGCATACCTTCATAATTGATCAAAGTGCTTTGGTTCCTACTGAATGTTGGAACTCGTCCTGCTGCCAAGATAATTCTCCCCCCTTCTTTTTTTTTTTTTATCTTTCCTAATGAAAATATGTGTGGGTATTCCTGGCAGTTATGTAACTCGGTGAGATTTTGTTTTCCTAGTCCATGCTTTCTCCAATGGTTCCCGATCCTACCACCATCCTTATTTCCTTCATTGGGGGGTTGTCTCTCTCCTACGTACGTAGCCTGAGTAAAGCTTTCGTATTGGGATTCTTGCCTGTCTGGAATTTGTTCCATCTCTGGTTCGGTCATTTCCGTGACAGCGCTTGCTCTGCTAACTCCATCAATTGATAGGACTGACTTTGCAGGCAATATATATGTGTGTGTGAGAATACGAAACCTGCCATTATTTCTCTTTCAAAAATCGAACATATGGGATAAAGCTCAACCCAGCCACCCACCCCAAATACACATTGACCTTTCTGTTCCTCACCATAGATAGATAGATTGATATTTTTCTGGAGCTGCCACTGTTCGGGGTGTCCCCCACCTTCTCCCCTCTCCAGCATCTTCCTCTGTCCACCTTGCTGCCCTCATCTCTTCCCTGCCGTAGACCAACCGGAGCCTGGCATTCCTGCAGAAGTTGTCTCACCCACCGTTCCTCATGGTGTTGGCCCCTCCTGCCTCCCACTCGCCATGGACTGCCGCCCCCCATTACAAGTCGGCCTACAACAAAGTCAAAGCACCACGCAATGGGAGCTTCGACATCCACGGGAAGGTGAGTGCCGAAGCGTCCGAGGTGTTCAGTGGCCTGAATGAGCTCTCGGCAGAAACATGCGCAGTCTTGGAGCATGTTTCGCTGGTGCGCCAACTTCCATGCTGATTCCTTGCCCTTTCACAGGAACACTGCATAGTTATAACCTATACCGGTGTCCCTGTGCAGCCATCTGGGGATCCCCAGATGGCCACAACCGATCATTTGGCCAGCTTATTCATAGGGCCTGTTCAGACGACACACTAAGCCATGGTTAAGCCGCTAACCCTTTTGCAGCAAATGGTTAGTGAGCATATTCAAAGTGTGGTTCTGTAGCCACCATGGTTAGGAATGATTCACGCGACACTCTAAGCCATAATGTTTAGCTCTTAACCCCCATGGCTTAGCATGTCATCTGAACAGGGTGTCTGCTTCCTTCTCTCTGTAGCTAAAAGGTTCATTATCATTACATGACATTACAGCAGCTCAGCTGCTCAGTTCCAGAAATATAGGAACATAGGAAGCTGGCTAATACTGAGTTGGACAGTTGCTCAGTATCAAGTTTTAAATCATGGAGCCAGTGAAACAGGTCTTCCCCAACCTGATGCAATCCAGATGTTTTTGACTATGGGCCTGTTCAGACAACACACTAAGCCATGGTTAGGCTGCTCACCCTTTTGCAACAAATGGTTAGTGAGTGTGTTTAAACCATGGTTATGCAGCCACCATGGTTAAGAATGATTCACGCGATATGCTAAGCCATGGTTAGCTCAAAATGCTTAACCACCATGGATTAGCGTGTCGTCTGAACAGGGTCTTATTCTAAAATGTTGAAATGCCTCTCCCTTGTAAGAGCTATAAGTGACAATATGATTGTATTCTGACCCTGCCCCCTTTTGCCTTTGGCCCCGCCCACCGCTGGAATGCGGTCCCTGAGAGCTTCTCCAAACTGGAATTCAGCCCATAGGCTGAACGAAGTTCAACACCCCTGCTCTAAAGCAGCCTTCCCCAACCTGGTGCCCTCCAGGTGTGTTAAGCTACAGCTCTCAGTATCCTCTAGCCAACCATGCTGGTTGGCGGATGCTGGGTATTGTAATCCAACACATCTGGAGAGCACCAGGTTGGGGAAGGCTGCCTAGAAAGCCTTAAATGGCATAGGCCCAATCTTCTCTTAACAGGCTCTTAAGATCCTCCGAAGGATGCCTTCTAAGCTTCTGGATCAGTCATCAAAAAATGTCCTCCAGATGTTTTGGTGTGCAATTCCCATCAGTCCCCTGCCAACATGACAGAATCATAGAATAGTAGAGTTGGATGGGGCCTACAAGGCCATGAAGTCCAAACCCCTGCTCAGTGCAGGAATCTACCTTAAAGCATCCCTGACAGGCTGTCCAACTGCCTCTTGAAGGCCTCTAGTGTGAGAGAGCCCACCACCTCCCTAAGTCATAGGTTCCATGGTCATACTGCTCTCACAGTCAGGAAGTTTTCCTGATGTCCAGATAGAATCTGGCTTCTTGTAACTTGAGCCCATTATTCTGTGTCCTGCACTCTGGGGTGATCGAGAAGAGATCCGATCGATCCAACAGATCTGGAGGGCACCAGGACAGAGATGGCCACTTCACACCTGCCATGTCGCATGTGTTTTAAATTAATTGGATCTCTGTTTTAGTGTGCATTTTTAAACATTTCACAATATTTAATTTTAAAGGGTTAGTGTATAGGCCAGGGGTTCTCAACCTTATTGGACCTGTGGGCACATTTGGGACCACAAAATGGCTAATCAGTAGATCACCACTTTGGCGTCTTCCTGGGGCATCTTGGGTTCCGTCTTATTCCGCAAAAACGTTTGTTTCGTGTCTTTTGGACACCACAAATCTCTTTAATAAGGGGCTGGTCTCAATTGGCTAATTGCTGCTGGTGCAATGCAGCTAATGCTTCTGTAGTGTCCAGTCGCTGCTTCTTTTTGGGAAGAGGCCATCGCACAGACAAATGCTGTACTGGAACAGTCTTTAATATTCACTGATGTGTATGTTCTTTTAAGTTATTTACCTGCTTCATGGAAATTAACAAACAGTCAGCTTAAATGGATCCTCTGGACTCTTTTTGACAGCTCAAAGATCAATATTACGGCATTGGAAGGACAGACTCGCCTCTCCTGTAATGCAATGGGTTGGGGACCTTACAGCACTTTCCGTATTGGAACAGGGGGCCCTATAGACACCACCTTCAAATGGATACTTATTTGGATGTTTGATCTACTTTTGTTGAAACCCACATCTAACTGCTAGAAAGTTGTGTGCGTTTCGTACAAATTCATGCATGTATATTTAAAAAGATAGGATTTTTACAAAAATGAAAAAAGGATGTTGGGCACCGTGTTGAAGACCCTGGCATAGACCACAGCAAGGGGGGGGGGGAGAATGTAAAGTGGGGAGGATGTTAGTGCAATCTCTGTGTCCATCCCCCACCCCCAGTTCCTGCTAATGAGCCACCTGGAGCCTGTGAATCTAGCCCTCATAGTCCTCATCTTTTTATAGGACAAGCATTGGTTGGTAAGTCAAGCAAAGACTCCCATGTCAAATGCATCCGTTGAGTTCCTGGACAGCGCATACAGACAACGGTAAGAAGGGATTCTGAACAACGTTGTCGGGAGGGGGGGGCGTGCCGTGCCAGGAGCAATTTCTTAAAAGCAGCAGCTTAAAAGGGAGAGCCAAGAGGTGGCAAATGTTTATGGTTCTTTTAGCAGAGGTAATGGGGAGAGACTGACAGGAGGAGGCCCGTGGAGGCAACGCTGTTTAGGTGTGGCATGTCGTGTTCTTCGGGCCGGGGGTGGTCTGAGGTCTTGAGTGCACCTCAACCCTCCAGTACCTGGAAGAATTGTGATTCGAAGAAACTTATGGTTTCTAGCCCAGGAATGCGGAATTCAGGTCTGGGGACCAAATATGGCCCACCTGATGTGCCAATCCGGCCCTCTGGGTTTTTTCAGATGGCCCCGCCCTCTTTCTGTGGCCCCACCCCCTTTCCATGTTTGGCAGCTTCCTGGCTTTTGTGGGGCTTTTTGCCATTCTAGAGGGTTGAACTGCCACTCCAAAGGCGTAGTTGCTGGCAGTAAGACCTTTAAGCAAACCTGTACTGGTGATTGGGGTATCTTGGCCCCTCCGTTTTTGCCTTTGGCCTTGCCCTGTTTTGCCTTTGGCTCCACCCACCACTGGAATGCAGCTTCCAAGAGCTTCTCTGAAATTGAATTTGACCCTCAGGTGGAAACTGGTTCAACGTCTTGTTCTAGACCTTTGGTTTTTAAAGTGTGAATCCAATAAGGATGCTTAACTACAAGTCTTTGGGGCCGTTCAGACAACATGCAAACCCACATTCAGTGGTTGAGTGTGAGTTGTTAAACCGTGGCTTGTCTGCTGAACCGTGGGTTAGTGTGTTGACTGAACGCTGGGGGGGGCTTGTTAACCATGCAGTGTGACTTGTTAGCCACTCTGAACAACCCAACAATAAACCATGGGTTCTCAAAGTGGTGTGTTAGAGAAAATGTATGATTAACAAATCACCCCGGCTGTGTTCAGACAATATGATAACCCACTGTTCAGCAAACAACCCATGGTCCAAAAATCCATAGACAACCACAGTGTGGGTTAGCATGCTGTGTGAACAGCCCCTCAGTGGTTGAGTGTGGGTTGTTGTGGAACTGGGGGATATTGTGTTGTCTAAATGCATGTGTTTCCACAGGGTGGCTTGTTAACCATGTAGTGTGGCTTGTTAATAACCCTGAACAACCCAACAACAACAACCCATGGCTTCTTAAGGTAACTTGTTTGAGCAAATAAGCCACACTGCATAGTTTACAGGCCCCCCACCCCGCGGACATTCAGACAACACGCTAACCCACGGTTCAACAAACAACCCGTGTAGCTCTTGGAGGCATCTCATACAGCAGTAATGGGCATGATTCTACCTCTTCTAACCACAGTGTTGGGACTTTAGCCTGTAGTGGGTCTTGAACAGGCAACCTGAGGGATGTTAGGCAGGGATTTAGTCCATGTGCCACCACCCAGCTGTGGCCGAAAAATGCAGTGCATTGGCTAGAAGATTATTCATCTTCTTGGACCAGAGAGACTCTGGTTCAAATCTCTGCTCACTCGAAAAGCTCTCTGGGTAGGCATGGGTGAGGATTGCTCTTGGGATTTTTGGGAGGCTAAAGTGAGAGAAACCCAGGTAAGGAGAACCCCTGAGGCAGGATAACTGACTGTGATGAATGTGAACCACAGTTTAAATTCAATATCTAACCTGCAAAGAGTTTAACAATCTTGATTGTTCTTTGCCTTACCAATGATCCTGCAAGGTAGGTCCCTGCTGTTTCCTATTTTGTAAGTGGAGAAACTGAGGCCTGCCAATTTACAAAAGGCTACACGGTGAATTCCATGCATAGAGCCAGAATTTGAAGCCATGCCTCCGGCTTCAGTGCTCTAGCCACTGGATCACGCCGCCTTAAAAATAATTGTTAAACACAACAGCAGAAGGCCGTTGCTTTCATGCCACGTTTGTGAGATTCTTGGAGGCATCTGGGGGGCACTGTTAGAACTGGACGTTGGGCTATTCCTCAACATGGGTCCCTACAGGTGTTTGGGTCTGCATCTCTCCTCAGTCCCAGCCACCATGGCTAGTAGTCACGGATGATAGGAGTTGTAGTCCAAAACATCTGGGGAACCCAGGTTGGGAAAAGCCAGACAAGATGGACCCTCGATTTGATCCGGAAGGGCTCTTCTTCAGTCCTTCTGTTTGTGGATGGACTTGATTGCAGGATCAATAATATAGCGACAGAGGCATGTAATGATGAACATGTGTGTGTCTGTCCAGGTGTGTTTGCCTGTGTGAGTTGGGTACCATGTGACATGGGCAGGTGTATAGCATGCCCATCTCTGCTTGCAGGTGGCAGACTCTGCTGTCTGTGGATGACATGGTAGAGAAAACGTTGGGTGAACTGAAGACCCTTGGCCTGCTGGACAGCACATACGTGTTCTATACCTCAGATCACGGTTACCACACGGGTGAGCCAAGGCCTGCTGCTGCCTAGAGACCTTGTGGGGTGGGGGTGTTGGGGGAGTGGAAGAGAGCTGGGCAGGGACTCCGGTGATGGTTGCACAGGGCGATCGGTGGGGCATTTATTTCATTTATTGCATTTCTGTACCGCCCAATAGCCGAAGCTGTCTGGGCGATTTACAAAAATTAAAACCATAAAGACCATTCAAAATATAAAACAACAACAGTATAAAAGTACAATATAAGAACACAGGATAAAACCAAACAGCCATGCAAAAAATTAATTCCAATTTAAAATAGAGATTTAAAACAGCTGAGTTAAAAAATTAAACTGATAAACTGTTCAAATACGGAGAAAATAAAAAAGTCTTCACCTGGCATCTCAGAGTATAATGTAGGTGCCAGGCGAACCTCTCTGGGGAGCTCATTCCACAGCCGGGGGGCCACAGCAGAGAAGGCCCTCCTCCTGGTAGCCATGATTAACCCAGAAGGTGGGGCAGGATGTATGTATAGATCTCTGGGTGATACTTGGTAGATAAGTAAGGATTTGAGTCCTCTTCTGCCCCCCGCTCCGCTCCCCCAAGACTCCCCAAATTATATCGTTGAAATGAAGAAAGCTTGGAGCAATCAGAAGTGGGATTTTGTGTGGACTGCAGGTTGTGTCCGGTTCCGAATAAATTCCTTGGCTTAGAATAATTTGATTCGAAGTATATTCCTTTTGCACCGGGCTGCAGTCGGTGGGTTCTAATCAAAGGGCTGAAAGAAGAGAAACACATTCTCAGGACAGAAAGTTCTTATTTTCAGGAAGCCCGATGCGTTTAGGCCTGTCCTTTACCCTAAGGCCTTCGTCAGGGGGTTGTTAGAAGGAAATGTTTGCAAAAGTTTCTTCCAGCAAAAAGTCGGGCTTCCTGAAAATGAACATTTTGCATCCTGAGAACATGTTTCCCTTCTTTCTGACCTGCTTTGGATGTTCACCTCCTTCTGCTTTGGGGTTCTAATGAAAGACAGAGTAGATCCCACAAGTCTGCCCACCCGTGGCTTAGGACCTATAGCCCGAACCCTTTTGTCCTAGACGGAGAAGGCACTATGGGGTCACTGTAAATCAGGGTAAAATGGCAAAAAATGCTAAAATCAAGGGCTGTGATCTATTCCAGGAGTAGGGAACCTGAATCCCTCCGGATGTTTCGGACTACAACTCCCGTGATTCCTGGGCATTGGTTATACTGGCGGGGACTTAAGGGAGGTGTAGTCCAAAACCTCTCGAGGGTACCAGGTCGTTTAGCCCTGATGTAGCCACGGTCTTAGCACTTTAGGACGCGGTCCTATGCATGTTTAGACAGAAGAAGTCCTACAACTCCCAGCATTCCCTATCCAGCTGTGCTGGCTGGGGAATGCTGGGAGTTGTAGGACTTCCTAAGAAAAAATTGGGAATGCGTTTTGTTCCAGGCAGGGGTCTGTGCCCCGAATACCACCTCCAAGTCTCTTCCAGTGACACTTCCGGTGAGAGCCAGTGTGGTGTAGTGGTTACAGCAGAGGTCGAGAACTTGTGCCAGTGTCCAGGCAGAACAATTCAAAGTTACAAATACAATACCGTAAAATCAAAACATTTAACCACCATAACAATAAAAATAGACAGGCAACAAACAATTAAGCTATGCAATCCGCAGAAGCAATGAAATCAGGTAGAATGCCAGGGCAAACAAAACCATTTACAACATTTTTACCCCACCCTCCACCCGAGGAGGCTTCCCAAGCATATTACAAAGATCAGTCATAGGACAGGCCTTAAATGAAATGACACAAGAGGAAAAGGGATTGGGAAGGAGGAGGAAAAAAGCAGATAAAGGCACTTGTTCCTGAAGTTTCGATAGATAACTATTGTAGGTAATACTTTCCCTTTTTGGAGCTGAAAATTCACAGCAGCAACGTTTTTTGCCCACCCAGGCCAGTTTTCACTGCCCATTGACAAGCGGCAGCTTTATGAGTTTGACATCCGGGTGCCGTTGCTGGTGCGAGGCCCAGGCATCAAACCGAATCAGACACATCTGGTAGGTGGCATCCCTTAGCCTTTCTGTCTTCCCCACTTGACTGTCTCAGCTGGAGGACTTGTAAGTCAGTGGCTGAGTGCACAGTTTGCATCCAGAAAGCGTCAGGGAGAGTCCCTGCCACCTCCGATGAAATGGAACTCAGAGTTGCAGCAGGACTGCTAAAGATCTCTGCGCTGTTGTCAGTTGGACATAGTAACCTATGGACTAACTAGTTATAAAGCCTTTCACAAAACAAAGATAGTCATGCTGGTCCATGAAAAGAAAGGGAGGGGGGAATCTAAAATCTGTCATTGAGCAATACCTTTATTAGGACCGCCCAACATTCCATAAAAATGTGCAAGCTTTTGAGTTCTACAGAACTGTTCATCAGGCTAGGTGATACAACAAGCAGGGGATAAGAGGATTGAGAAACAGAAAGGTCCAATACTTTGGCCGGAATCATGGCCATGAGGCCTGCAATTTAGATAGACCCAGTCTCGAAAGGGAATCAGCAGACTGACTGAATTAGTCAATGAGAGATGACTGACTTGCATATGAATGAAAATTACGTAAATTGCAGTTTTTGTGAACTTTTCAGGAAAAGTGGGGGGAGGTCCTATTCTGTCAATGACTGGCCGACAGAGCGAAAGATGCCTGACAATCTGAAACACACACAGAATGGATTAACAAAATCTGCACATCCCTAGTTAAAACTCTGGGTTGTTTAACCCTAACCAACCCAGAGTGCTGGATTCGCACATCTCAACAGCAACCCTGGAACTGGATTGTTTCAGAAAGCGGAAGTTAGCAGGCAGGAGGCAGGATGCTTAATAGCTCCCTGGGTGCTCATAAACAACCCATGGCTTGACTGGGCCAGTGTGTCAGGGAGATGGCTGTGTTAGAACCCTTCTCCACGATGCACAAGCTTTGATGTTGTGCATGTGTCGGGGGAGGACACTTCCAATTTTCTCAGGTCAGTAGGGGAGCCGTTGCATTGAACGGGATGGTGTGGACTGCCTCAATAATGTTGTCTTCTTCTCAGGAACCCATCCTCAATATTGATCTGGGACCCACCTTCCTGGACATTGCAGGAGTTAATGTATCCCAGACCCCCATGGATGGGCAGTCCTTCTTGCCCCTGTTGGTAATAACCTGTTCTGAACATTGGTGGTGGGATCTCATTTAAGAAGCTGTTCTCAGGACGCCTGTAGACAAGTCATGTTCAGACTTTCAGGCAAGGAGAGGGGGCAGCTTGTAGCCCTCCAGGTGGTTTGGCCGACATACAGCTCCCATCGGGGATTCTTTGAGCAACGCCTTTTCTCCTCGGAGCCCTTCCGAAGAACATGTGTGCCATGCAGAGCATTCTGGGGGCTGTTTTAGGATTCGCACTTGGTTCTCATAGGGTTTTAGCCCAGACCTCTTGGGCCTCCTACATGGATTGAGTAGGAATCCTCTAGAAAAGGAATGGGCCAAAGGTAGATCTCCAGATGTTTTGGACTTCAACTCCCAGAAGCCCCTGCCAGCATGGCCAGGGGTCAGGAATGCTGGGAGTTGACGTCCAAATCGAGAACAGCCTTTGGCATTCCCAAGCAGCTGTGTGTTGGCAGGGGACAGTGGCGGGGGAAGCTGCCCTTTTGGGGAAATACATCTGTCATAACTGATTGTCTTATTGAGGGGCCCTTGATGGCAGGGCAGAGCGTCAAGAGCAGGCCTGGCCGGGCATCTGCCAGGAGGCTCACACTCTGGCAGGGGCACACTGCTCCTCCTCTTCATCGTCGCGTCCTGCCTCTGGCTCTGGCCCAGACAACGGTAGTGGTGGTGAGAAGGAGGAGGGACAGATGCCATGGCCTACATGCTCCCTGGCTCCCTCCCTGCTGAACAAGCAAAGGGGTATGAGTGAGGAGGAAGAGGAGGAAGAGCAAATGCAGTTGGGGATGATGGTGGTGAGAAGGTAGACAAATGGAGGGAGGGCCCCCCACAGAGGGGGCCTGGCCCAGGGGACCTCCAAAACCTGGATCAAGTACCGCCTGACGGCTCTTCTGATGTACCCTAGAATTCGAGAACTCCTGCTGCAGACGAAACGCTCAAACAGGCAGTTAGCTCGGAGCAGTGCTAGGTCTTTTACCAGCTCCATTCTTCTGAATGTCTGCCCGGGGGGGCGGGGGGGGGGAGGTTCCAGGAGCGCAGTCTGAGAGCTTCTCCCAGCCTTTGGATGGCAAGTTTGGAGGCCACAACAGAAAGGTGGGCGCAGCATTCCAGAGAAGGGAGGCTTCTTGAAACGTGTTTCCTGCGCTCCAGATGAACAGCACGCACAGTAACGGTTGGCGGTCGGATTTCCTGGTTGAGTACACTGGCGAAGGCTGCACTGGCAAAGTCCCCCACTGCCCTGCCTTGGGACCAGGAGTATCGGTAAGTGTTTGTGCCTGCGGATCTGTCGACGCCACCGGGCACAGAGCTGGGTGTTTATTCTGCCCTTTCCATGACGGTCCAGATTCTACAGCAAGCAAAGCAAGATTCTGCTATCCGTACAAACTGTGCAAAGTAAGCTCCACCCACAGAAATATTGCATTGGTCTGCTTTGTTTTTAGGACTTGACACCCTTATTAAAGAGATCTTAGTCAGTTAATCCATATGAGTTTTAATTGACTAAATCTGCCTTCATTTGCACGTGAAGAAAGTGGCAATTCTGAAAAAGAGGACTTTGTCGGCTGAGACACCGAAAAATGACCTTGGACGAGGCATCCCATCCTGTCTGGATCGGGAGAAAGCATGCCTCTTCTCAGATAGCACTCCTGCTGCCCACCCCCAACTCCAGATTTTTAAAACCGATTCATAATATTTTGGTTTTTAAAGGTATATAAAAATCTGCTGCCTGTTTTTTAAAAAACAGATGAATCAACAGAATGTTGAAGCCAGATGAATCAACTAAGGGGGTGTTTGGACAATCACATTGCTAATAAAAGGGTTTGGGTCAATTTTACAACGGTTTTGACGTCATTCATTCATTGCATTTCTATACTGCCCAATAGCCAAAGCTCTCTAGGTGGTTTAAAGACTATTAAAATACATTACACAAAGTGTAAAAACCATTTACTTACTAACATACAGATGGACAGCACAGGCACATATATATCTAAAGAACTTAAAGAATAAAGAATAAGAAAATTCCTGGACCTGATTAGAACCTCATCATATGCTGCCAAATGCCTGAGAGGAGAAAAGGTTTTTAACCTGCCCAAAAGGGGACAGTGTTGGCACCAGGCGAGCTTCATCAAGGAGATTGTTCCATAATTGTGGGGGCCACCACCGAGAAGGTCCACTTCCTTGTTGCCGCTTTCTGAGCCTCCCTCGGAGGAGGCAGCTTGAGGAGGGCCTTAGATGCTGAGTGTAATGTACAGGTAGGTTCATGCCGGGAGATGCACTCCGATAGGTATGGCGGACTTGTGCCGAAAACAGTGCAGGGTAGGTGTAAAATGAAGCTCTCTGTGAAGGGCATTGACCACCTGAAGTGCTATTGCTGAGAAGGCCCTCTCCTTAGTATCCATCTGCCAGATGTCGCTTGGTCTCTGATAAGGACCTCTGTGTTTGGGTAGGTGTGTGTGGGAGGAGGTGATCCTTCAAGCGACCTGGCCCCAGGCCGTGTAGGGCTCTAAAGGTTCAAACCAGCCCTTTTTAGTTCTGGTTTTGCTAATCACGAAAAGGGGCTGGGAGCTGTGCAAATCAGCGAAGAGACACGCACACTGCAAGCCCTGCTCAGCACCAGGGCCCAGTTTCTTAAAACCTCCCCAGGCATCGCTCACGTGCTTGCAGCCGCAAGACCTCCAGATGTGACTCATGCGGAAGTGATTATTGCAGGCCGTGGCGTTGCTGACTACCGAGGAAGTCCTAATATTGAGCTGCCAGTAGCTCCACTTTCCCAGGAGGCCTGCAGAGTGCGTGGGCCCGCAAGCACATCCATGCATTCATGTGTACAAAGCCGGCTCTGGATTTTCATGGGCTTTTGAGCAAGAGTCGTTTTGCCTTAGGCCAGGGGTGGGACTTCTCAAATCCGGACCACCTGGAGTCCCAACTCGGTCCTCTGGAGTCCTCCCGAGTTTTCCCTTCCTCTGACAAGAGTGCAACCGTGGCGAAATGGTGGCATTCAAATGTAATAAGTAAACACTGCCTAGCTTTATTTTTGAACAGAGGCTGCCTGCACAGGCGCCGACTGAAACATAGTGTTAGCAGCATGCGAGGGTACGGCCTCTGCCTTAGGGCCTTTTTATTTATTTTATTTATTTATTGCATTTCTATGCCCTAGGACTCACGGGGCCTGATATTTGCTTATGCAAATAGGCCTTGCCTTCCAGCCCTGCCCCACATTTGCATCACGGCCCCAGCCCCAGTCTCCCACAGAGTTGAGGGATGTTCTTGGCCTCTTTCATGCAAGTGTTTTGCACCCTTGCTCTCCACGCACTCATTGATCCAATTGTGTCCCACCCTGGGATCCATGCTCACTATTGTATGCTAGAACTATCCCCTTTGCCTGTAACAATGCACTGAAAGCTGGGGGGGGCGGATCCACCCTCCTTTTCTATTTCTTAACTAGACCCATTTTCAAAGGATTTGGTGGGAGGGTTGAAGTTTGTGTCTTACAAAAACCAGTGAGGATCTGCACCAAAATGTTGCAGCGTGGAGTCATTCTATTCGGTGTTACAGCCATGCCTTCTTCTAGGATACTCCATTCCATCCTCTTCCCCTCCCCTCAGACAGTGAGCATTGCATGGCCACTGAGCATCTCAGTCCTTATCGGGTTGTTTTGGGGAGGGGTTTCCCCCTCAGGGCCCCAAATATCTTTCCATATTTGAATTTTGTATTTGAGAGCTTCAGCTATGGGGTGGTATAAAGATGATGATGATGATGATGATAATAATACCTTGCAACCGACCAGACATAACAGATATAGACAAGAAAGAAAAACACACATACCTCATTGACATAGCAATACCTAATGACAAAAATGTTGTAGAAAAGAGACGAGAGAAAAATGTACGCCACTGACCATGGAAGTCAAAGAACTATGTATGGCAACAGGAAAAGGTCACAAATATTCCATTAGTCACCTCAATTACCGGCATTGCATCAAAAAATTATACAGAAAACCTTCAGAAACTGGGCCTACCGAAATGCATCCACACCAGCATCCAGAAATCAGTCATACTTAAAACGTGCTTGATTGTCAGGAAATTCCTGAATCTGTAAAAAAACAGCATGACGTGGCAAAGCCTGTCATGTGCATCTAGACAAACAGCCACAAGCAAGAAAAAAGACAACGATAATAATTCTGCAAACCCTGTGGTTCCCCTTGATCGTGCCTTCTTTATTTCTCAATGGGCCCATTCTGGCCACACTCCTGTCGCCACTCGCCAGCTGAGTTTGCTATTAGAGGGAGCGTTGTAAGGTCTTGGGTGGACGTCAGATTCATATAAAATCTCTCTTTCCCCCCCATTCCCCCTCTGCTTTTGGCAGCAATGCTTCCCTGACTGTGTCTGTGAGGATGCCTTCAATAACACCTACGCCTGTGTGCGCACGCTGAGCTCCCTCAACTTGCAGTACTGTGAATTTGCAGATGCTGTCGTAAGTTTGGCCACATTCCGACACGGGCTGCTATCAAGTTGGAAATTTTGTCCCAATTGATGACAATCGGGAAAGCCATTGGCTGAATTCGGACAACACGATAGTCAATGGTGGGGTAATAATCAACTTTACAGTTGTTCATCTAGGGGGTACCCCCGCACAACATGGTAATAAATAATCAACTGTGGTGTGGATTAGGATCAGCGCTGAGTTGACTATGGCAGCATTTGAACGACACGATAGTCAATACAACTGCTGCTTATTGTGTCGTCCAAATTCAGCCATTGTTTGCAAACCTCCCCCACACTGAGGGAATCCTGTTCATACCTGTTTTGTCAGCTGAGGCCCCCCTGCGCATAACAGAGGTCTCTGGTTGTATTCTAGGTTGTGCATGTTATTCACAAGGGACAGCGGCCGGCCTTGATTACCCCTGCTTTTGGCCTGTGTACGTTTGAGGGAGGAACCAGGCATACGTTTGGACGGGGCTCACAGCAATATGTGCTGAGCTCTCTGCTTAATGGACATGTGGCGGTGGCACATGAGTGAACCAAACATTGGCTGTTTTGTCACTACAGCCCCTTCATCTCGTTGGGGAGCTGAGCATTCCTCCGCCCGTTGCCTGAAAAGGGCCGGGGAAGGTCGTGCTGTTCCCTTCTTGGGCACTCAGCCCGTTTTTCATTACTGCTCTTCTCACTGGGGAACCTTTGGGAAGCTTCTGAGGTAGACTGGAAAAAGTGCAGAAAAGAGAAACTAAAATGATCAAGGAGTTGGAGCAACTCTCCTGTGAGGGAAGGTTACAACAGCTCGGATAGTTCAGCTTGGAAAAAAGGAGGCTGAGGTAAGACATGCTAGAGGTGTACGAAATTATGCAAGGCGTGTGGAGAATGTGGATAGGGAGACATTTTCCTCCCTCTCTCATAATACTAGAACCCAACGGGGTCATCCCATGAAGCTGATGGGTGGGAGATTCAGGACTGATAAAAGGAAAGACTTCTTCACACAGCGCAGAGTTAAACTGTGGAATTGGCTACCACGAGACATAGTGAGGGCTACCAATTTGGAACGGCTTTAAAAAGGGGTTGGATAAATTCATGGAGGAGAAGGCTATCAATGGCTAAGTGCAACCTCCAGAATCGGAGGCAGTAAGCCTGTATACACTTGGGGAACATGGGTGGGAGGGTGCTGTTGCACCCACATCCTGCTTGTGGGCCCCTGGTTGACAGCTGGTTGGCCACTGTGTGAACAGAGTGCTGTCCTAGATGGACCCGGGGTCTGATCCAGCAGGGCTCTTCTGATGTTCTTATGAGCCCAGCATGAAAGCCACTGCGAAGGAGGCAGCGTTTAGCCACATGCAGCCAATGGTTGCTGTAAAACTGCCATGTCCTGTGGCTACGAACTGGGCCTGCTTCCAGTCTGTGCAAATTTCTCCTGCTGGAGGCAGACGTTGCAGCCTGATACTTCCAGGCCGGGTGTGGTGAGAGGAAAGGCGTTTGGGTACCGAAGTGCCTCTCACATTTCAGCTGCAAGAATCGGGAGCTCCTTAAAACACTCCTTTCCGTTGCTGAAATCAGCACTGACTTCTGGGAGCCTTGGCACGAGGCCCCAGCTCTAGGTCTTTTCCATACTTGGTCGAGACCGCCTGTCCTTCTTGAGCCCCATCCCTAGAGATAAATTATTCTTGACGCATATGTCTTTTTAGCTGTCTGTCTGTTGTTTTTATCTGTCATTTTATCCTTTTTGTCTTGCCACTCCCAGAGCGGCTGACGTACACTCCATAAAAACAAGACAGTTCCCTGCCTGCAGACGTACAACCTTAAAAAAAGACACGACACAAAAGGAAAATGGGATGGGGAGGGAAGAGGAGAAGAGCAGGGAGTCTTCCAGCAGGGCTGGTGGAACAGCCCTGCTTCCCACCTGATGCAGTTGTTGGGGATTTTGTGACTCTTCTCCCTCCCCTTGGGAGGACTCCTGCCTCCTCACTCACCACTACTTTCTCTTTTCCCTTGCAGAACTTTGTCGAGGTCTATAATCTGACTTCCGACCCACACCAACTCCTCAATGTGTTCAAGAAGGTGGACCCTTCAGTGTTGGAGCAGATGAATCAGAGGCTAATCAAGTTGCAGGCATGCTCTGGGGCCAGCTGCCGCTCCTAACACCCCCACCCCCCAATGCTGCTCTTGGATTGTGCCAAGGAGCCCAGAAAGTCCACTTGGATCTCTCTCTTTCTGGCTGTCTCTATTTAGTAGCATCCACCTCCTCCTTTCTCCACTCTTAAGCCAACGTTGTGCTGAGTTTCCATTCCGTTGGCTTCAAGGTCCTGGTCAGCCACTAACTTGGCCGGAGGACTGGCAGAAGGGTACGAACGGGAAGTCGAGGTTCTGTGCCCTGCCGCCGTCAGAATGATCGGGCGTCAATCTCTTCTTTTTGCAATTCAAATTTCACCACTCAGAGTGGGGGACAGATCTGGTCCGGAAGCCACCCGTTTCTGAGCCACTACTCTAAGGGCTGGGCTGGGCTGGGCAGTTGCCATCCACCGGGAGACCCCAGGATGATTGGGGCAAGGGCTTTTGACTCTCAGGGGAATCCTTTGTTTCTAAACGTGTTTCTTTTGGAACCAGGCACCGGTTGGTGGATCTCAGGGTTGCAGTAAAAAAACGAAAATAAAAGTAGCTCCCGCAAGGTTGAAGTCTGCGCACCCTTGCTTTAAGAGGTCATCCTGGGCCAGGTGGCAATGGATTGATTACCTTTCCCTCTGCCTTGGGGAATGAGATGGGATTCATTCCCCATCTAGTCGCTAATCAGAATGGGATTACTTCGCCTCCTTCCCTTTCCTCTTGCTGAGCCCAGGAGGATCCGAGATGGTTGTGTCTTGAACGCCTGTCGCCCTAGGGAGTTTTATTCCGATCCTCTCTCCCAGTCCACGGTGGCTCTGGTAGCTGCTGTGTTGTCCCAGCTGTACTTGTCAGCTGTTGTGCTGTGAAAAGAAATGGAATAAAGGACTCCTTTATTAGGAAATAAGCTCTCGCTCTCTACTTACCTACAAGGAATGTTGCGTCTCTCTTACTGTGCTGGTTTAGAAAATCTGCAGCCCCGATTCCAAATATTGCTTGAATTCTGAAAAGGAAATAAGGCAACGAGCAACATTTGAGGCGCCTGCAACATTTCACTTGGGCCCAAGCCTCCTCCTCCTCCTCCTCCTCTTGGGAGCTATCAGTGGCTTTGTGTCCTCAGCAGCTATTACACCAACCTCCACCTTCATCTCAGACCTATTTGCAGGGTTAGCAACCAACATATCTGACACTAAGGAAAGGAAAGGAAGACTAAGGGTCCTGGAAGCAAAAGGCAGGGCAATGAAGGTGGGTATACATAGGTGAGCAACAACCAGCAAGCACCGCCGAATGGCATTGCAGAATTTGGGGTATTGGGCATATATGGTCTCCAAGCGTTAGGACAAACAAAGCTTTGCTTGTGTACATTCTCTTACCATCTGCCCATCGTGTTTTCAAACACATTCCCTGAGTTTGGTGGTGAAACTCTCTGGGGAGGGCTATTCCACAGCATAGGTGCCTCTGCCAAGAAAACCGTCTCCCAAGTAGTCGCCCACCTTGCTTTGCTTTGTTGGGAGTACATGGATCAGGGCCTCCAAAGAAGATTTTAAAAGCAAGGTAGGTATATATGGGAGAAGGCAATCCTTTTTTTTTATTGAATTTTTCAAAGTAACAATGAACAGTAACAAATCCAAATATATCACACGTGAGTCCATTTCTTTACAGTCTTTCTGGTCACTCAGGATCTCTATTTGGTGAAAGAAAGATTATCTGATAAAGATATCACTGAACAGCCTAACTGATCGTGCCATAAAGTTCTGTGTGTCTTAGGCCTCGCGTATTCTCAGTATTTGCAAATTCAATAAACGGATATGATATTCCATAAAAGTGTCAATTTCTATTTTCCCTCTTTGTACCTGAAGATGTTTACTGAGTTTCTCCATTAGTGCAAGTTCTCAAATTTCCTGTTTCCATATGATGAGAGAAAGTTCATATGCTGATTTCTGGTTAGCAGCTATGACTAACCTGGCTGCTGTACAGAAAATAGTCAGGAGCTCTTTATGTCCTATTTGTGCATTAGAGATAGCAGTCCCCATTTAGCAGATCGCGTTAAATCTTCTTGTGTGACCTCACTGGCAAAGGCAAAGACCTGGATTCAAGCCTTTGCACCAGTGGGCAGTCCCACCACAAATGGAGGTAGGTACCTCCACAGCTCCAACAACTAGGGCTTACATTACAATTAAAATAGTTCTGCTTTACTGACCCTTCAGGTAACTTGTTCCCAAACCGTTCAAGACTTTTATAGGTTAAAACCAGCACTTTAAATTGGGACCCGGGGCACCGCATAATATGACTGAAACGCCCACTGAAGACTTCGGTGAGACTCCCTGCATGTCCTTCGTGTATTGAAGTAAAGCAAAGACGGCATGTTAGGAAGACATTTTGAAAACATGTTTTGGTTAGCCGTGGAAGTCAATTTAAAGCGTTAGTGGAGGGGGTTGGCTATGCTAACAGACTGGAACTGAAGGGAGTCAGATCCATGCACGGAGGCATCCAAACTTGTGGGGATTTAATTTTTGATATGGAAATTACCTGGTCATTGGGTGAGTCTGGGATGGATTTGGCAGATAAGGTGGAGCTCAGTGGTTGGGAATAAAAAAACAAGTAAACCCCAGCTCAAAACACGTGCCTTATTCAACAAAATATCTGATATTCAAGCCAAGGTCAAAATGCAAAGTGGGCAACTAGCAGAGAAGCCCTCTGCATACTTACTCCAGAGTAAGTCCCATTGAGTTTAATGGGGCTTTCTCCCAGGTAAGTGCATATAGGATTGTAGCCTAAAATACTTTGAATAGCAAACGGAAGGCACTCTAATCAAGGAAGGAAGAAAGGGGGGGGGGGGGGGAGAGCCAACAATTCTCATTTATTGTTTGCCAGCCTGGCATTTTGGAGAGAAGCCTTCAGCAGCTGCCTGCGCTACGCAAATCTGCTTGAATGGCTAAATATTAACCCATCACTGTCATAAACATGGTTTAATGTTTAGCAGTTCAAGTGATTTAAGCTGTGCAAGCAGGCTGTGAGGAAGCCGCCTCTCTACCTGCCCGTATAATAATAATAATAATAATAATAATAATAATAATTTATTTCTTACCCGCCTCTCCATTTGGATCGAGGCGGGGAACAACAATATGATAAAATACATAAAACTGATTAAAACATGGCACACATTAAAACTGCATTAAAACATCCTAAAAACAATGTACTAGAATTTGGAAACTTTACAATATGCTCCCACAAAACACTTGCTGTTATTCGGTCTGCTCGCTTGGGGCTCATACTGTGCTCATTGTTGGAGTCTGTCCTTCAAGGGAGGCTCGGAGGATAGAAAAAAGAGAGGATGCCTTCTCAGTGGTGTCCCCCTGATTATGGAATGTCCTAATACACTCGGTAGCACCTTGATTTGTCCTACACTCCCTACAAGTTTTAAAAGTAATTGGGCAATAGCACTTAGACAAATATTTTAGCGCAGATTAAACAATTAACCCCCCCACCCAAAAAAAGAATGGTTCCTCCCCCCCAAAATGGCTGCCCCCATGGCTATGTCACACCCAGCAGTAAGAATGGATCATGACAAGACCCGCACACAAAGTGTTCTTGGTACTTCATGCATGCGCTGGGTGCATCCCGAATTCCTCCATCTGGAAAGCCTCCGTTGTCTCAGGGGTTTTTACAACAGCCTTGTAATGCAGGCCAAGATTATCATCCCATTTTCTGCCCTAATTTAGAAGCTATTTTTGACTTGTAGGTAAAGCCAGTCTAGTGGGAAGCAAAGAGAGGGCTGCTTCACCGGTCTCCCGACTTTTATTTATTTCCTACTGCATTACATGGATAGGCCTGACATTTTTCATGAGCGGGAGAGAAAAAGAGTTTAGGATTTGTGTTGAAGCCTTAATGCGTTTTGCTATATTTAATTTTGTATTAGGTTATACTGACCTTTCGAAATGAAGGGTTTTCCCAGAAGAGGCAGTTAAACGTGAAGACACGTTCACCCAATCAAAAACGGCAAGTTTCCGTATTGCTGGTCATTGTTCTCCTGCTTTGCAGATCGATGCAGCAGAAATGAATTCTTCCAGTAAATGTGTGGGTTCCCAGTCTTGAAGGTGGGATCTCAGACTGAGACTCAAAGCGTCATCACATGTGAGGTTTGATGCACCCCTGCCTTGACTTTGATCCACTTTTTCAGCGCTGGACTCGCTCAGGGTGCGAGAACAGCAGGACGGGGACGATGTAATGCGAGTCCAGCTCTGAAAAAGTGGATCAAAGTCACGGCGGGCGGGCATCGAACCCCGCATGTGATGACGCCCATAGCAGTCAGAACTCTAACTGCTCCGCACCTTGGGAAGCTCCTTGAGAGTTCTGACTGACATCCGGAGTGGATTCACCACCCAGCTGGCATCGCAGACACCGACCTTCACTGCAAATCAGGCCAGATTTCAACAGGGTTTACTTTGCGTAAGGTGCAGCCAGTACATTGGACTTGTTCTTCTAAGGGATTGGAGTTGGGAAATGCATTACATGACCGTGTTAGTGGACATGCTTCATTAGTGGAGGCTCAGCTGTCAAGGGGGCAGTGAATCCACTCCAGGTTTCAATCAGAACTCTAAAAGAGTTACCCAAGCTGCAGTAGCACCTTGGATAGCTCCATTAGAGTTCTGACTGGTTCTGATTGAAACTCGGAGCGGATTCATTGCCCCACTGACATCGGAGCCACCAGCCTCCACTGACATTGTCCCTGCTGCTGAAAAAGTCCCTGCGCTTCGCCCCTGCGCACCCTGCCTCTGCTACATCACATGCGTTCTATCATATGAGATCTGCTGCTCAGCCAGTGAAGGCTGTTGGCCTGGATGCAGGGCGGTGAATCCGCTCCAGGTTTCCGTCAGAGCTCTAAAAGAGCTATCGGGGTGCACAGTTCTTTTAGGGTTCTGGCTGAAACCTGGAGTGGATTCACTGCCCCACTGACATCTGAGCCACCAGCCTGCCCTGTTCTTTGTTCCACTCTTTGCTCCCACCCATTGCTATATCTAGGTGAATCTTCAGTTGAGCGTATGCAAATCTCAAGCGCAGTGAACTTTTCCACTGGCCCTGGGATGGCAGGTCCCCCATTTGCATGGCACCTGGGGCGAAGCTAAGCAGAGTGAAGTTGCATTTCATCCAGGATGGTAAGTTTGCAATTATTGCTGGTTTCTGCTCTTGTTTTCTGGGGTTGGTAGGACACCGACAGGCAGGCAAGCAACATCCCTAAAGCAGGTGGAGAACTTCCCACTGGAAAAGCAAGTCACCCAAACTGAGTCTAGCAATGTAGGTCTGTGTAGCCACCCTGGTTTGTACTGTGTTGTGGGTTTATATGGCTACAGTCAGGCTTGCCAGGACATGGGGGGGGGGGGGGCAGCGAATGGGGTCAGTTTACCCCCTGGCCCCATATAGCAGGGGGCTCCCGACAAGCTTCCCCCCCCCTTTTCAGTTATATATATTCAAAATCATTGTAATTTTTGTGTGTGTGGTAGGGTACTCTGAGAATTCCATTTCACTGCCCCCCTCCCGATTCTTCTCGGGGCCCTGGCTGCAATCCTACAGATACTTCCCTGGAAGTGGAGGGGAGACAGTGGGGCTTACTTCCAAGTAAACGCAGAGAGGGTTGTGAGGCACTGTTCCTCCATCTGCTCACTCGGCGTTCTAAGCCAGCTTTATTTATTTATTTGCAATCTTTATCTACCGCTCCATATTTAAAATAGATTCCGGAGCGGTGAACATAGGACTAAAAGGGTAAAAAAAGGTAAGTCATGGTTCACACGACATGCTAAGCCATAACGTTTAGCTCAAATTGTTAACCACCGTGGTTTAGCATGTCATCTGAACAGGGTCATCGTGGGATTCATAACAATGAAAGTCAAGCCAAACTATGATTGCTTCTACACTAACCTTTTGCTAGTCTTTGTATACTTACATTTTATGGGGTATCTATGTAATGTTGCTTTTAGAGATGTAAGATTTCCAGATACTTTGAATCCATGAAATAAATCTTCCCCCCCCCCCCAGTGGGGGGGAGGTGGTCCTTGGGAAAAATTGAAATGTGGGAGGAACTGGAAAAATAACCAATACTTTTGTGTGTGCATGCTTTATAGGTCTGTTTATAAATTTTAAAAAGGAACATAGCTAGGATAATCCACATGCTGTTCCTCACATGTGGTGGAAGTGGAAAAATAACATACAGTGGCTCAATTCGGACAATACGATAGTAATAATCAACTTTACAGTTGTTCATCTAGGGGGCACTCCCCACACAACATGGTAATAAATAATCAACTGTGGTGTGGATTAGGATCAGCGCTGAGTTGACTATGGCAGCATTCGGATGACACAATAGTCAAAACAGCTGACGATTGTTTCCCCCACCCAGTTGCTTATTGTGTCGTCCGAATTGAGCCAATGTTTCTTTCATATACAGGTTTTAAATTAGAATGCCATTAATTGACTACTACAGCATCTAATTAGAACAAGCCCATAAACACAGGATTCTATAAACCAAAACCGAAATGGTCAATGACTTGAAACATCCCCAATTTCTATCAGTCAAAGATACATCAAATCAATAATTTTAAGAAGGAATTGAAAAATTAACAATGCTGGGAAGCTTGCAGAGAGGACTGGCTTCATTATTTCCAGGAATTTTACATCTTCTTAGTACATAGTTTTTAGAAATCATCTGGCAGGGGAGTAAAGGCTTGGTAACCATTTATAAACAACTCCATTTTGCTTTAGTTTTCCACTCCAATTTACCAATTCTCTTTGCAGAACATATTTGGGAAGAGTAAGATTCCGTGAGTAGCTGCTCTTGTGTTGGATCTTGTGGCTTGTGGTACCTGAATGCCAGCAAGGATGTGGATTTGTGCTGGCTGCAGGTGGCAAATGTGAGACGGGGCCTTCGCAACCACGCTTTCAACTGCTGCTGCTATTGCTTATGGCTGCCAGCTTTGGCTTTAAAGGGAAGTAGGGTAATCACACAGGATAAATTGATCCAGGGCTATTAGGCCATGATTGCCAGAGAGACCTCCCATTTCAGAGGTAGTTGCTGCATCCAGACAACACAATAGTCAAACAGTGGGATAATAATCAACTCAACAGTTGTTTATCTGTTAGGAATGCTTTAAGGTGGATTCCTGCATTGAGCAGGAGGTTGGGCTCGATGGCCCAACTCTACTATTCTATGATTCAGGGGATACTTCCCCACACAACATGATAATAATCAACCGTGGTGTGGATTAGGATCATAGTTCAGTTGACTATTAGTCCAAACTGAGTTGACTCACTCATCCCCTGTCTTCTCTCTCCCCTCAGTCCTCCTCCTAGTATCCCTTCATCCATTGCTGTCAAAAATCTATTCTGCTGGCTAGACTAGAACAGCAGCCACTGCTTTGACTACTCTTGCCTTGCGACTCTGTGGCTGAGGAAATAAGCAACGGTGACCTCCACACAACACAATGACTAATGGTGATTCAAATAGCTAGCGTTGGTAATTTGCATTGGTTATTTCAGCCAAATAACCAACCATTGGTAAAAAAAATCTCCTTCCGTGCAACGCAATAACCCATGGTGGATTAAATAACCATCGACTATTTAAACCACCATTGGTTGTTGTGATCATAGTCAGTATGTCGCTAAATCCCGACTGGAAGTGGGCTATTATTCAGAAGGGCTAATGTTTTAATAGTAGGGGTGAAGAACAAGAAAGGAGTGTGTGAGCCTCTGAGGGCCTGAACCTCTGAGGGCCTAATGACATCATTTGCTTCTGGGCCAAAGCTCCTGCAGCTAGGACTTGGTGTAACTGCGTGCTGACTTTCCGCAGCCGGGGAAAGCCTGCAGGCAATGAAACGACCCTTCTTGAAGCTCCGGCTGTGGAGCGCTCCTCTATCTGACCCCTCAGCCCAGCCCCTGGCTTTGGTATGTGTCTTTTCTCCTGCCCCCGAGATCCTCCAACTCAAGACTGGTGTACAAGACATCTGCTCAGGATTCAAGAATTCTGAGACCAGCTTTTGCTTTTGCTTTGCTTTTCAAGTTCCGGAATTGGACAGAAATTCATAGCCCTTCGACACAAAAATTAACTCCTGGTTATTACCCAACCTTTATTTCAGTCGTATAATGTGTTGAGAAGGGTGGATGTGTCATTTGAGGGCACTTAAAACAATTGGGAGTAAAAAATAAAACCCTTGTTGATCTACGGCAAATTATCCAGCGCTCCACCAATAGATCCAAATCAAAATTCAGCCCACCTACAATCTAGAGTATAATAATAATAATAATAATAATAATAATAATATATTTATTTATTTATTACTCGCCTCTCCCAACGGATCGAGGCGGGGAACAGCATCAAATACAAAACTGATTAAAACACTTAAAACCAATACATCATTAAAATACCAATAAAACACCAATAAAACACTTTTATACTCCCAGCTCACACCAGAAGTTGGTGAAGTCCACCAAGTCTGTCCCTCCCCCTCCTTGCAAAATACTAGGTATGCACGCTAGAACACCCGCTCTCCCCAGAATCTGCTGCAAAGGACAAGGTTTCCTCAGTCAACAGACAAGTCGACTGAGGTTCCCTGAAGGTAGAAACATCTCCAGCAGATACTTGTCCAACCTTTTCTGGAACATCTCTGGGGAAGGGAGAAGAAGACACACCTTCCCAGCACCCACTGGAGATGGTCGCACGTTCTCATGAAGCCTCTGAATTTGTCCATGTTTTCTATCATCCTTAAAGGTCCCAAGTCCCACCAGTACCTCCAAGGAGACCAGGTAAGCAGTAAGAGTACATTATTCTGGGATGCCCATGATGATTTTTGCTTTCCAGAGGCCTTTGCCTGTGGAAAATCCATCTTGGTCAGTAAATAACTGGAATCCCACCCAGTCTACAGATTTGGCACATTTGCACTGTTTTCACCCAAGACTGCCTTTGTAGCCCATAGCCCAGCTCCCCCAACCTGGTGCCCTCCAGATGTGTTGGACTACAGTTCCCATCATGGTGGGAATTGTAATCCAACACTTCGGGAGTGGCATCAAGTGGGGGGAAGAATGCTATCCTCTCTCGAGGTATCCTTGTCTGGCAATCACAAGATAAGCTCCAAAGCTGCTCAGGGCTTTGCAAATGATTGTCTGTATAGGTTCAGGTCTGTAGCGTTGGGGGCTCAAGGATATTCCAGACCCCTTCTCTTAATTTTCATTTTATGAGTATGCAAGCTGCATTCTACCCAGCCTCTCAACGATGACAACCTGCTACATATTGGTAGGTGCAGAGCAGTACCAGCATTTATATTATGTTAAAGTGAAATGCATGTTCTATTGCTTCCACAAGGAAAAATAAATCCTCCTGCAATGCCTCCCCAAGACACTTTGCTACCTGCAAATGGTGCTCTCTCTCTGCAAAGTCAAACTGCATCATCCTAGTCCCCAAGGCTGGCTAAATTATTTTGACACCGGAGGCAGAAAGTCCCAGAAGCACCTCTCCACTTCCCTGTTGGTAAAAATGCAGAAATAACAAATTAAATCACCATTTGCTGCCTTTCATGACACCTGCTGCCTCAGGAAGGCTCTTGCTTCTATCTAACGTTAGGGCTGGCCCTTCTTACTGCATATAGAAAAAACAGCTTTTCAGGAGAAATTCGTCTGAATCCTAATCTCTTGGCAAGCTCAGTTTATTATGTGCTGGGAGATTTTTTAAATAAATAAATAAAGGGTAAAGCATGTACACTAGGTCTGTTAATAGATCCTGAATCCGGACCAGATCTGGGTGATCCACACCTCCTGGATCCGGATCCGAACCAGATTGGGGGAGGTCCGGATCATTATGGATCCAATTAGATCATTCAGGATTGATCCAGAGATCCGGGGCCCATTGGCCGTCCAGGTCCCTGGGTGCTGGCTGCGCAGCTGGCACCCAGGGAGTCCATTGAACTCACCGCCCTCCCCCCACTCTCCCTGCTTACCTGCTGCCCCGTTGCCATCACCGCCATCCTCTGGCCACCGCTGCTTCTACTCTACTGAGAACCAGGCAGCGATGATAGCGGCAGGTGGCGGCGATGAGGAGGAGGCAGCAGGTAAGCAGGGAGAGTGGGGGGAGGGCGGTGAGTCCTTTTCCCCATATACTTGCAAGTCTATGGGGAAACGGAGATCTAGAGACCCGGATCCGGATCCGGATCAGGACCAGATCAGGGGGGCTGTTCCCAGCCCTAATGTACACACACCCTTCATCTGTAACATGAAGTGGTACAGTTCAGAAAAATTGTAGCACTTGATTCTGCTGATTTGTATAGACAGGCCCTGCTTTCTAAGAAAAGAGGTGGCTCCATCAAGCCATCCTTCTGATTGCAGTGTGTGCAGGGGCTAGCTGTATTGCTCAGTGGTGAGGCATATGCACTCTGCGCATGCATGGGGTTTCGGTGGGGATGGGGTGATATTAGCAGTTTCATTTATTTTCATTCAACATATAAAATTCTCCTGCCTTCCCATCTGTCACAAAGTGACTTCTTCAAGTCCTGTAGGTGAGGCATCTCTCACTGCTGTTAGTACAGGATTTTAAAAAGAAAGAAAATAAAAGCTGTGCATTCATCCCTAGACATTGCACAGTCCTGTTTAAAGAAAAAAGGAGCAAAATACATTTACAGAAGGTGGGAACAATCACCCACTACCTCTCTTTGGGTGCCTCTACAAGAGGCATTTAAAGCTCTTTCAAGGCGCATTAAAAAAAATTACCTCTACAAGAACGGAGCACAAATCGGGCGTAGAGGCGCGTTATCTCCCCGATTATGCGCATTATCGAATGCGTGTTAAATCGCGAGTTTTATTTTGCTCCGGCCGTTAAAGCGCATTTTGACTGTGTGAATAAGCGCTTATGCGCATTAACTACTTGTAAAGCGCATTTTGGACATCCGTTAATGCGCTTCGTCGCCTCTCGCCGCCTCTCGTGCAGAGGTATTAGGTGTAAATGCGCTTCAGCGATTATGCGCATAATCGCCTAACCAGGCGCAAAAGCGAATCCTTGTAGAGGGGACCTTTGTCTGGCATTATTATTGTGTGAAAGGTCTCGGCCATAATGTCCAAGTCAATACAAAAAAAACCCCAATTCCAGCCCATTTTATTTTTAAGCCCTTACGTACGCGTTGTCATAAGAGGAAAGGCATTGCTGAAAGAGAGCGCCAATTTGCATACTATTTGTATATGCTAATGTAGATCTAGAAATGCAAATTACTATTTATTTAAACAGAGATGCAATGTATCTCATCCTAACAAGGAAGACTGGACAGGTGGTCCGTCTACCTGCTCAGTCTGCTGCCCAGTTGCTAAATGGCCCACCTTGCTCTCCCTTCTCTGGGTTTTTCGGTTTTTAAACCAGACTTGGACTGGGCAGCCCATCAAATAGGGTATTCCTTCAAACAGAGGACTGTCCTCTGTAAAAATAGGACACCTAGCCACCCTTGCATCAGGGCTCTGTGCCCTATGAGACATCCGTTCTGGGGCTCAGCTTGACAATCAAATGATGTTACAAATTCCTGGAGGAGAAGGAAGGCTCTATGCTGCCTCCAGTATCGGAGTGTCGTGTTTCCCAACACCCCTCGCTTTATTGGGAGACAATAAAGAAGCCAGCCATGCCATCCACAAAGCTTTATTCAGGCAATAAACATCTCCTCCCAGCTAAAGGGACTACAATTCTCTAGGAGCTTTTCTCTAGGCAAGATTATGCAAAGTAAGCAAGACAATTGTCCTTTCAAGAAAAAAGAAAAAAAAAAGGAAAGCCCTTTCCCCAGTATGCTTTAACTTCAGGGAGGCTGGTTTTCACGAAGCCTTTGACAAGAAACTAGCCAGGCCAACCTTCTCCCCCCTTCCTTTGTCTCAGCCCGCTTTAGTCTCCGACGGGTCCTCGGATCCACCAGGTTTCCTATCTCCTCCCCTTCAGAAGAAACCTGATTCCCAGAGCTTGTGGGTTGTTTACACACCCTCAGAGATAAGGGCTGGAGAAAGTTCATTCCCAGCTGGTGAAGAGCCCATGAGGGTCACCTCTCCCACTCCCCGCACAAGCTGGTACGTTTCTGGCACTGTCTCTTCTGCAGCAGAATCTGACTCTGATTGACCACCTAAGAACTCTTCTTCCAGTGCAGGGGAAACAGGCTTAGTCGCACAATGCAGAGGCAGGGTGCCTATGCACACCAGTTGCTGGGGAACATGCGTGGGAGGGTGCTGTTGCGCTCCGGCCCGTCTTGTGGGTTTCCTGTGGGCATCTGATTGGCCACTGTGGGGAACAGTATGCTGGACTAAGTGGCCTCTTGGTTTGGTCCAGCAGGGCTCTTCTGATGTTCATGGCAAGAGCACCTTCCTTGCTCCATCCCACATCCAAACTCCATGGGCTGCCCAGGTGCAACAGCCTTTGGGGCTCCCAAACCAGGCTGACCCATTTGCCCCTGAGCAGCAGCAGCAGCAGCAGCAGCAAATCATGACTAACCAAAAACCCTTTATGTGTTTCAGAAGCGACGCAGCAGGTGGTGAGTAATCCGCTGCCCCCTCCCTCCCGCATTTCTCCTGTTCCTTGTGTCCCTGCTACCTGAGCCATAGTTGCCCCCCATGGCACGCCATCCCCGAATGCCAATGCTGCCTCCCCACCACAGCCTGCCTGCCTGTCTGCCCCACTTTCTCCCAATGTTAAAATGAGCATCAGCCGCCTCTCTTTGCCACCTCCTAGTGTTTTGGGGTGGGACTCTTGCTGCCCAGCCACCGCGATGACAAAATCCTATATTGCAGCCTTGCCCATCCTGGGGTCTGCCAGAAGTGTTGGAGTCCAAGTTTTCTAGAGGGCGCTAGGTTGGGGAAAGGCTGCTGAACTGGTTCCAAAGGGGAGCACTCACTTCTGCCCTGGGAGAAGGGGAGAAAAAGGCTCACAGAAACTGGTCCTGGGTTTCATGGTGAGCCATTAGGAGCTTCTCCACACATAGGAAAAACCCTTCAGCTGTACCGGGGCTTTCGTCCTCCCACAGTCTTTTCGCCTTCACAATGCGAGCCTTTCCACGCTGCCGCATGATTTTGAATTGAAAGCTTCCCTTCTCAGCAAGGCTCCATCGTGTTAATGAGACAGCGCCATCTAGTGGTGGAATTATCGTGCAACACCGACTTTACACACTGGGGATATTCTGCGATATCCCCGCGATAACTTTAAATAGCACATTATCTCCAGTCTTTTTAAAGCGAGATCACAGGGGGATAGTGTGGCAGACATCCTGGGCGTTCACGACACCATGCAATACACTCGCAAACCTCCGTGAGTGGTCAGTCACAATTGTGCAATAAACCACTCATTTAGAGGAGCTCTAGATCTGTGATCTGCAACTGCTGCTCTTCTCATAAGCTCCCAGAGATCCCCCGAACTATAAGTCGTCAGTCCATCTAGCGTAGTATCATCTGGAAATGGCTCTCCAAGGTTTCAGAGAAAGAGATTTTCTGGCCCTACCTGGAGTTGCTGGGGGTTAAACCCAGGACCTTTTGCATGCAAAGCAAGCAGTGGAGGCTCGTGGTTCTAGTGTCATGGAGTGGTTTTGGTCCAAACCAGCACCTTGGATAGTTCCTTTAGAGTTCTGATTGGTTTGGATTGAAATCTGGATTGGATTCGCCGCCACCCGACATCAGAGCCGCCAGCCTCCACTGAAAGCAGGGACTCTACACCACTCAACTGCAGCCCTTCCCCAACCAGTAGGGACGTAGGGAGCCGCCCTTGTACAGAATCTGACCCTCGGTCCATCTGGCCCAGTATTGCCGACACTAACTGGCCTCAGGTCTCGGTAAGCTCTTCCTCCAACCTGGGGCTCTCCAGATGTGTTGGATTCAAATTCCCATCATCCCCAGCCAGCAGGAAAGTATCAGGTGTGAGAAGGGTTTCAGAGAGGGGTCTTTCATGGCCCTCGCTGGGTTGCTGGGGATCGAACTTGGGACCTTTGGCACGCCAAACGGGTGCTCTACCACTGTGCTACAACCCAACAGGGAGACAGGATAGGAAGGGGACTTATCCTGAGAGACCATTGATCCCCTCTAGACCAGCCTTCCCCAACCTGGTGCCCTCCAGGTGTGTTTGATTACAACTCCCATCATCCCCTGTCAGCATGGCCTTTGGCACCAGGTTGAAGAAGGCTGCTCTACCCCAGACCGGCAATGGCTCCCAAGGGCAGCCTTCCCCAACCTGGCACCTTCCAGGTGTGTTGGACTACAACTCCCATCATCCCCAGCAGCATGGCCATTGGCGCCAGGTGGTCCACCCTGACCAGCAGTGGCTCCTCAGGGTCTTTTCCTCCGACCCCTACTGGGAGAAGCCAGGGATTGAACCCGGGACCTTCTCCATCCCAAGCATGTGTTCTACCAACTGAGCTATGGCCCCTCCACAGAGTTCTTTGTCACACCATTTAGAAAATCCTGAATCAACAGATCATCAGGGCATCACCCAGCTTCCTCCTGGCATTCCTTTTAGGCTCACACTAGCAATGCCGAAGAAGAGGAGGAGGAGGAAGACGATCAGTACACATATGAAGTCCCTCCAAGCGAAGGGCAGAGCAAGACGGTCGCTGCGGCCAGTTGGCAGGAGGCTGTAGAGAACCCATATCTTGGTAAGGAGGTGGAAAGGGCGGCAAAGAATCTGTCAAGCTACCAATAATAGACAGGGTGTTTTGACGGGGATTTCTCCTGTCGTGGGATCCCTGACAATATTCCTACCACAATGCAAGAGGAGGTGGCCGCCTCTTTGGGAGACCATTCAGGGTGAGGCAGCCTGGTCCAACCCATAGGGTACAATCCATGGAAGTCCTCCTGCCCAAACCCCATTGAAATGAAGGGGAGATGTTCCAGAGGCATATGCACGTCATGTGGGTTTTCCAGCCAAGGCACTAAAATGACGGTTGCAGAAGAGTCCCACGTGCACACATTTTTCAGGAATTGGTCTGGATTAGTACAAAAGGCAAGGTCAGTAGGGAGTTCCAGAGAAAAGCACAGTTAACAGAGAAACACAAGGCAAGAAGCCAGTGCAGAGAAGTTGTTTCAGCAACCTGTGGCTAGAACAGAAACCTTTCACGTCTGAGCCTTTGGAGCCCCACCCAGAGCTCAGTTGCAGGCCATCCATGCCCCCTGAAGAATGGTCTGCTCCTCAGTAAGGCCTTGCTCATGACTATACCTTTATCCATGAGGTATCCCTCAGGCTCTGCCTCTGGCCAAGCTGAAACTTTAGGTACCTGTGCTTCATGGGTTAGGTGTCCACTTGCCATCTGCCTCCAAGTCTAGCTCCACCCAGCCCCCCTGCCCCCAATCTGCCACAAGGTCCCTCAACACAGGCAGCTCCTCTACAATGTTCAGCTTGGGGGGCTCCGGGTCATCTGCTGAAGAGGAGCCCTCCAGAGAGGGGCCATGGCATGACCTGCAAATCTCCCCATGTGGCAGACGAGATGGGACAGGCACAGCTTTCCCTGCCCATTCCTTCCCCAGCTTTGTCATCCATACTCCCCTTCCTAACCCAGTGCGAGTGATAAGGGCTCCAGGTAAGTTGTACAGCAAGCAGGGGAAATAGGTGAGGGGACTGGAGTGGGGAGCAGGGAGAGGAAAGGCAGGGTTGAAAGGTGCCTGGGAGGGCGTTACAGCCGGGACTAGCCATCTCCAAGGCCCTCATAGGTTCTTTCTCTGTCCGTAGATCACCCGACCCTAAGGCGCTTCTCTGAACCGAACAACCTCCTACAGCAAAAGCCCCTTGTGGTGAGTGCCACGTCTGGGCATGGGAAAGAGCTCAGCCCTCCATGGGTGAGGGCTGCAAAACAGTCAAAAGTAACAGTCCATCTAGCACCCCCTAGTGTCTGGAAACTTGCGGAGTTGTTCCTATTACCTGACTCTCTTCATGGTTGTCACCGATTGCTCTTGCTCCCCATCCTTGCTATCACTCGCTTGTTTGCTTGACAGGCAGAGAGTGTGAGCCTATGGCTAAGCAGGGCATGGCATCTGCTCCTCCTCCTCCTCCTCAACACCACGACCTTTGTCTGGGCCAGAGCAAGCAGCAGTAGGTTGCAATGGGGAGCAATTCCAGGGGGTTGTTATCAGTGGGCCCCTGCTATGGTCTGAGCCCTCGGCCCACCCTTGACACCAGCCCAGCACATAAACCAACTTTATGACTTCAATTTAAAAATAAAATAAAATAACAGCTTGTTACATCACTCAAATACATAACATAACCATGGTTGAAACGTTTTCAATGTGTTTTATAAATGGTCGGTTTCATGTTATATATTGGAGCAATGTGATAAATTGTGTATGTTTTTAAAGAAAAAATGGAGTCGTAACATTAGCTTATGTGCTTTGTGTATATACATCATAAGAACATGAGAAGAGCCCTGCTGGATCAGATCAGGGGTCCATCTAGTCCAGCAGTCTGTTCACAGAGTGGCCAACCAGCTGTCGACCAAGAAACCACAAGCAGGACATGGTACAACAGCACCCTCCTGCCCATGTTCCCCAGCAAATGGTGTATGTAGGCTTACTGCCTTTGACACTGAATGCAGTGCATAGCTATCAGGACTAATAGCCATCTATGTTGGTTATGTTACATATCCCAATTTGTCAGATGATGATGATGATGATGATGATGATGATGATTTTGTCAATTGCTTTTGAACGCTCAACAAGCACTAGGTAGATCCTAAACATTGTTATTAACTCCCCCCTATGTCTCTTGTGCTTGGTAGGTCTTGATGAAGCATGATGAACCTGACAACCAGGAGGAGGAGATGTTCAGCTGCCAGGCCATAGAGAGAGGTCAGAGGAAGGACCCGCAGTTGTACAAGTAGAGGGGTGGGTGTGGAGGGGGCATTACGATGGGATGCGTCTTTTAAAGTGGGCCAAGCAAAGCATCTAGACTTTTTTTCCCCCTATGGCCCCGGAAAAACTGCATTGCAGGTGGTGGGAGTAGGGCTAAGAGAAAGTGGTGGTGTGGTAAACTTTCAGGCTTAGAACACCAGTCCCACAATAAAACAACCCAATGTTTGTTAATCATGGGTTGTTTAGGAGCAGGCAGGAGCGAACAAGCATCTGCTTACCCGCTTCTAGCGTGCTAAAAAACTCAGGATGCCATTCTTGGGTTGGAACTCTGAGCTGTTTCTCCCTCAACAATCCAAAGTTGGAGAACAACCAAGGAATGGGGGATTTCTGGATTGTTTAGCACACTGGAAGCAGATGAGAAGTTGGGAGCCTGCCTCTCACTTGCCGCTGTTCGCTCCCAAACAAACCATAGTTAACTAACCAGGGGTTGTTTCATTGTGTTAACTGGGCCAGACATAGACCTGGTTTGCACATAATGACAACCTGTCAGGATCCAGCCTGTTCTCCCTAGTGTGGGGGAAGGGGTTGCAATCAGACTCAGAATCAGAAGAAGAACCAGAAATTTATTAGCCAGCACCGGAAGTGGGGGAAGAGATTCTCCAAGACTTTTCAAGAGTCAAGGATGAATCTTCCCAGCTGCTTATCTGTGAGAATGCAGATGGCCCAAAGCCAAAAAACACCACCACCACCCCCTGGGAACTCAGCCTCTGTCTCAGGGGAAGGAGACATCAGAGTTGACAGATCCCAGAGTCCACCGCAAAATCAAGAGGGCAGAGTTGAGAGGAGGTGGGAGGCGGTCTCTTGGGGTAGCAGCCTGCGAGAAGCTTTTCAAGAAAGGCCCTCCCTAATATTGGAATGTTGGGAACAGCTCCGCTTGAGCTGAAAGCAACTGCCTAGCTTTGTTAGTCAAATTAAGCTTAGAGCATAGTTCCTAGCATCCACATACCCTTCAGGTGAGAAGACATGTTGGTTTGTTGCATAAATCTTTGTGGATTACTCAGCAGGCATCTTTATTGTATCATACTGGCGGGGGGGGGGGGAGGGCTTAGAATCATGACACAACCTATTGGTTTAAAAACCGATGAATTGTCATACACAAGCAGGACAGAATGGGAGTACTGCCGGTAGCAAACCCATCTCTTCCACTTTTATTCAGCAGCCCATGACTGGCCCAGTAACCCACAGTCAGCTCCTGCTGAACTTGACATTCAAACCCAGACTGCTGGGTTGTTTAGAGGCTATACAACCCTGCGGTTGACCCATGGTGACTTGCTGGGTTAACCCCCAAACAACCCAGCAGTTTGGGTTCAGACATCATGCTCAGCAGGAGCTGATCCTAGGGAGCTCAGTAAAAGCGGAAGAAGCGGGTGTGCAGCAGGCAGCAATCACTTTTTTAAACCAATGGGCTAGATGAGTTGCCATTACGTGCAAGCTGCACCATACGTAGTCTTGGGCAGGGATGTGTGGTGCAATCCATCACACGTCTGTTTTGAGGATCGTGTAGGGTCAGTCGGTCCGGTGTCTGTTCACAGATGGATTCAATTTTTTTCCTGTTATGCAGAAAAATGCGTAAATAATTCTGTAAGAAAGCTTGCAACAATTTACATAATGTATTTTCGTATGTAACATTTAATGTACTGTCCCCCATTCCATTCGACTTTCCCTTGTGTATATTTTCCAGCATTGGCATCTGTCTCAGCAGAAATGTGCTTATTTTCCTGTGAATGAATTTGCGGAAATTTCATGAAAGTAAAAAAAAAATAAACAATCATGAAACCCACGGATTCTGGGTGGCCTGGGAAGGCCAGTCCGCAGTGGATTCCATAGGCCAGGTTCTTAGAAACCTGAACTCATTTTAGTTCATCTTGAATTTCTCCAGCATCTCCAGTCTTGGGTGTGTCTATGCCACGTTGCAGATGACGCATCTGAGCGCAAGGCCCTTCACACCTGGGAACAGGTGCTTAATTTGTAGCATGGCTCAGAGACCGAGCTGTGATCCAGGGCAGCCTGGCCTCCTCCACCCCAGCTGGATCACTAATGGGAATCTTCTCTTTGCAGCTCTGGAGAAAGTACAAATAAAGATGCCAGTGCTGCCTCCTCTTCCTCTATCAGCCCGCCGGGTGTCCCTGCCTATCCTGGCTCCCTCTGGGTCTCAAGCAAAAGCTGCCACAAGCAGAGGTGTGTGAAGTTGCTGCTGGGCTGTGATTCATGGACTGATGGGCAAACCTGTATCTGTGACTAAAGAGCTTGCTTCGGTATACACTATGCTGTAAATCGACTTGAATCCTGCAGATGAGAGACTTGGTTACAAATCGATACGTAAAATTCATAGGACTCTGCACAGACTAGGGCTGTGAACAGCCCACCCAATCCGGTCTGGATCTGGATCTGGATCCGGGTCTCCAGATCAAGATCCTGAGACCCTCCTTTTCCCATAGACTTGCAAGTCCATGGGGAAAAGGACTTATTGCCCTCCCCCACTCTCCCTGCTTGCCTGCTGTCTCCTCATCACCACCACTGCAGTCTGCCTCTGCCATCCGCTGGCCGCCGCTGCTTCCGCTCTACTGAGAATCAGGCCTCGTGTCCTGGTTCTCAGTAGAGTGGAAGCAGCGGCGGCCAGCAGATGGCGACGGCAACGGTGGACGGCGGTGGCGGCGACGAGGAGGCAGCAGGTAAGTAGGGAGAGTGGGGGGAGGGCAGTGAGTCCAATGGACTCACCGCTGGCCTGGCATCCCTGGGTGCCGGCTGCGTAGCCAGCACCCAGAGACCTGGAAGGCCAATGGGCTCCGGATTGATCTGGAACGATCCGGTCCAGACTAATCCAGACCTTCCCCGATCTGGTTCGCATCCGGATCCGGGAGGTTCGGATCACCCCAATCCAGTCTGGATTCGGGATACGGATCCATTCGCAGCCCGATTCATATTTTCCAAATTTGGACCAATTCAGACCCGAACTGCCCCACTTTGAATCTGGATCCAAACCAGGCTTCGGACAACCAAATTATTCAGATGTCAATTTTCCTGGCTACAACAGGATGGGTGGGGCAGGAGGAGGAGTCTCCCATGCTCCTCCTGCTGCGCTGGCAGAGCTGCCACCGCAGTACCCATCAGTAAGACCAGGATGAGGGAGAACCCTTCTATGTCTCTCATCCTGCTTAGTGTGGCAGTGGTGGCAGTGGGGCAGGAGGAGGAAAAGGGTCTCTCATTCTCATCTTGCTCCGCAGCGCCGCTGCCAGCATGGTAACCAGCATGAGAGGAGAGCGCTCCCTTCTCCTCCTCCTCTTCCTCCTCCTCTCATCCCAGCATCCAGATTGATTGGAATTGCTTCGGGGCACTTCAGACCTATCCCAACCTGCTTCAGGGTGCTTTGGACCAATCTGGCCCCACTTCGGATTCGGACCGATTCAGTCCGAAGCAACCTCCTTCAGATCCAGATCCGAAGCGGTGCACAGCCCTAAACATTCAGATCTCATTTTATATCTAGAGACCCTCTGTCCCCTTGGCTAGCTCCCTGTTCCACAGTTCCCAGCCTTCCAGTCTTCACCCTGGCTCATCTCTACCCTGCCTGCCAATAGTGCAGTATTATTGTAGTTGTTGTTGGTGCTTAAATGTATTATCATATAGAAGTGCAGTGCATTCAACCACATAGATCAACCATATAACTACAAAAACTGTTATACAATGAAGTCTATATATTTATTTGTATCAGTTTGTAATTAATTCAATCAGTTGTGTATTACAATATCAATCAATCCAATTGGCCACATAAACAATTACAAAAAACACCCATTCATGTGTTACCATACTATTTCTATTCTACATTGAAGTATGTATACTTATTTGTGCCAATTGGATTGCAATTAGTTCACTCAGTTTTACAATACTGTTTCAAACATTCCAGGACTCACATTTCCAAATGAAGCTAGTTCATATGTTAACAGCACTAATTCATAACAGCACTAATTTATAGCAACACTAATTCATTTAACAGAGCATCCGGTAATAATCTTCCTGTTTTGTTATTACTTCATCAGAAGAATGCTGTAGGATAATACACAGTTAAATTACTGTCACTCCGAGTAATTATATAATGTTTTAAACACTTTGCAACCTGTTTTATTTAGAAAGACAAATCCTCCCACCTTCTACTTCATGAGTCAGCCTTATCATTGTTTGACAGAAAAACTCCTTTGGATCACTCAAGCTGTGGAATGATATATATGAAAAATATTTAAAGTATGTTCAAAAAAGATCATTCAGCTGGTTCACAAGATATATGAACTTACCACCAGGCTTATCTTTCCAGACTTCTCTCTCTAGAGCGTCATGCTGGCTCTTTGCTATTGCAAGTTGTGTGAAGAACAGCACTTATGCATCCAAGGCATGATTAAACAGCTGGGGTAATTTACATTAAGAAAGGTGTTAAGTCCAAATTGCCGTTCAGACCATAAGGTTCTACTGGGTTCAATTCAAAGATCCACTCTGCTTCTCGTTCGAGTAGCTCATTATTCAAATTCTTATAGTTATAAGCATGTGAAAAAATCCTGTCAATAACTAAAAATTTAAAGTCATCATGCCGATGTTGACATTGTATAAAATGCTGCACAAGTGGTGCTTCCATTATCTGATTCTTAAGCTTCGATCTGTGCTCAATAATGCGAGCGCGAATACTTCTTGTCGTCTCGCCCACATACATCAGTTGGCAAGGGCAGATTATCACATATACAACCCGTTCTGTTTTACAATTTGAAAAGTGCCGCAGTGTATAAGTGCGGTTATTTTTTGGATTTACTAATGTTCTAGTTTGTAAAGCAAGTGCACACGTTGTGCATCCCCCACATCTGAAATGCCCCTTGATTGTATTCAGGGTTCTCTTGGGGGGATCAATATCAGATCGTATAAGTAAATCCCTCAAACTTTTGGTCTTTTTCCAACCAATCTTGGGTGGGCTGGCTCATCCAGGACTATTGTGAATAATATGTCAATGTTTATTATTTATTTATTTTATTATATTTGTATTCCGCCCCATAGCCAAAGCTCTCTGGGCGGTTTACATAAGATTGAAACAATTAAAAGCAATATACAAAAATTAAAACAGCAAAAACATACAGTGCCATGTGGCTCTCTATCTGATGCCCTTTATCCATGATGGCTTGGCATGTTTGAGTTCAGATGATATGCCAACTCATTGTGGAAAAAGCAACCACTACCACAGCCCATAAATTTCCAGAGTGGGTTCCCCCTCCCAAAAGAAACAATCTACTCTAAGCTGTCTAGGTTCAGATAACATGCCAATTGATTAGAAGATAAATAGATCTTCTAATCAATTTTGCTGCTGTTGAATACTCAAATGCGCACGTAATATTCTTGTCCCGTGCCCTAATAGAGCTTTTTAATAATGAAGATCTGGTAGTGGCATCCGCACGTTTCTCTGCCCTTGTGATCACCGTCATTGGATAGCCTCTGTCCAGTAAAGTTCTTCAGAAAGTCCGTCGTTGCGACACATATTGATAGGAATCTGTTAAATTATGTTTAAAACGAAGGAATTGGCCAAATGGTAAATTTCTACGGAGATGTGGTGGATGATGTGATGAAAAGTGAAGCAATGAATTTCTATCAGTAGGTTTTGTGTAAGTTTTTAAACATAGGCGATCTCCTCGCTGGTACACAATCGTATCCAAAAACGGAATGGACATAGTATGCTTGGAAACCGAAAACTTGATTTGCTCTAAAACAGTGTTCATCAATTTAAAACAGCTAAAACCAATTAGCAATAAAATACCAAGACTTGATAAAAACAACCAATTTAACAATTTAAAGCCCCATCATATACTGTCAAATGCCTGGAAGTAGAGGAAAGTCTTAACCTAGTGCCAAACAGATCACAATGTTGGTGCCAGGCAGACCTTGCAGGGGAGAACATTCCACATTTGGGCCACCACTGAAAAGGCCCTCTCCCTTTTTGCCATCCTCCAAACCTCCCTTGAAGGAGGCACTAAAAGGACGACCTCAGATGTTGATTGTAGTATATGGGCAGAGTGAATGAGGCAGGGGGAATTGCGCAGAAAAAGCCTTGCCTGGACACATCCATGGAGGATCTCAGAAGCCAATTCTAGCATTGGAGCATGCACCGTTTGCCACTATTTTGGGTTCCTTCTGTTTCTGGCATCTTTCCCAACACATTATCAATGCTGATGTGAGCACTGATTCTTGTCAATCTTTGTGTCTCTTTGCAGATCCTCTAACAGCTGTGGAAGACAACAAGGTAACTAAGTTCCCACCAACCAAAGACACTTTGCGCGTCCTGTCCTTTGCAGAACGTGCGCTGCTTGTTAGCACACTTGCAGTACGGGACACTGATAAGAACATCAGAAGTGCCATGCTGGATCGGACCAAGGGACTGTCTAGTCCAGTATTCTGTTCACCCACCAGCCAACAAAGTGGCCTATGAGAAAGCCACAAGCAGGGCAGGAATGCTGCCCTGCATGCTGCCTTTGGTAACTGGAGGTAGCATGTTGCCATCAGGACTAGTAGCCATTGATAGCCTTCTCCTCCAGAAAGCATGTGATGTTGTCCTGACGGGGCCTGGAGATGAGAAGTCAGGGTGGAGCACATTGTTAGCATCTCAGTGACCCAAAATATATTTCCTTCTGCCAGGAGGAGTCCCACAAGGAGGAGGAGTCTATCTACATGGAATGTGAGCCCAGCACAAGTGAGCTGCTTTCCTCGAGAGCCCCGCTTTCATTGCTACATAACATTTCTGGGAAAAGGTCCAGTGCTCCCTGGTAGATGGCATGCTTTGCAAGCAGAGATTGCTAGGTCCATTCCCTGGCATAGGCCAGTTGAAAGGGTCAGACAGCAGAAGATGGGTAACTGGAGAGCCACTACCAGTCAAAGTAAGTCGACCAGCCTTTCCCAGCCTGGTGGCCTCCAGATTTGTTGGGAATGCAACTCCCATCATTCCCATGCTGGCTGGGAATGATGGGAGTTGCGGTTCCAACACAATCTGGAGGCCACCAGGTTAGGAAAGGCTAAAGTAGATAATACTGAGTGAGATCAGGACTGACCCAAACGTGGCCTCCCTGGGCACAGTTCAACCAAATAATAATAATAATAATAACGATTTATTTCTTACCCGCCTCTCCGTCTAGATCGAGGCGGGGAACAACAACATGATAAAATACATAAAACTAATTAAAACATGACAAATATTATTAAAACTGCATTAAAACATCCTAAAACATCCTAAAAACATTCTAAAAATTACACTGGATATGCCTGCCGGAAGAGAACAGTCTTTATAGCTTTCTTAAATTCTAAAAGACTGTTAAGTTGACGAGTCTCCTCCGGCAGGTCATTCATGTCAATGGGTCTACTCCAAGTAGGACTTTGGTTGGGTTCTACCTCTGGAGTCCCAATCTGCACCTCCAAGGTTCCCCAGATGACCACATGTCCTTTCCCCTGACCGCCGATCCTGGGTGGTTTCACGGCTTTTGTGTGATTTTGCCACCTTCCCAATCTAAAAGGTTGCTCTCTCCTAAGGTTTAATTCCTGGCTGTAAGAGCTTTAAGCTACAGCATGGCGGTGTTGTAGGCGTATTTGGTATTTTGGTGCCACTTCCTTTGTGTTTGGCCTCAACCAACGCTGGCACATGACTCCCGAGAGCTTCTCTGAAATTGAATTTGACCCTTAGATGAAAAGAGGTTCAACTACCCATAGGCTAGATGGATGGATGGGGTATGAGGCATCTTCCTCCGTTGACCAGCAGTGCTGCGTGCTCATAGCCATCAGAAGCTAAATGGTACTCAACAGGTTCAACGAGAGGTCCTGAGTCTCCACTCTTCATTTCATTCATTCCTTACATTTCTATACCGCCCAGTACCCACAGCTCTCTGGGGGTGGTTTACAAAGATTAAAAACCATTAAAAAAATACATTCTACATAGTATTAAAAACAATTTACATACAAACATATAAACAGACAACACACAGGCACACGTATATTTAAACAATTTTAAATGATGAATAATCAGAAAAATCCAGGACCTGACTAAAACCTCATCGTATGCTGCAAAAGCCCAATAGAAGAGGAAGGTCTTAACCTGGCACCAAAAAGATAACAATGTTGACACTAGATGGGCCTTGTCAAGGAAATTGTCCCATAATTAGGGGGCCACCACTGAGTAGGAGCTCTCCCTTGTTGCCGCCTTCCGAACCTCTCTCAGAGGAGGCACCTGGAGGAAGGCTTTAGATGGTGAATGTAGTGTACATGTCATTCCGTGCTCTTGTCCTGGGCCTGATTCTTATTTTGTTTCCTTCCAGCCTCAGAGCCCTACAGAGAGCTTCCTTCTCCACTCCCAACGCGTCCAGCTCGCCCATTGAAGCAACCAAAGTGAGTGTGTCCTTTTCTGCCAACGTTGAGCTGGGAGGGAAGGAAAGGAAACAACAACACTATCTGTACATGCTTCAAAATGGCGACTCAGGGCGATGATTTCATTGGCCTCGTCGCACCAATTTAAGCCTTCAAATCTGCTCTTTGAGTGCATCCAGCGTGCATGCGCTTTAAGATGCACTGGATCGCCGTTGATTCGAAAGCTGACCACAGAACCCAAATGTGGACTTTGCTGGCTTCCTTCATGGAAACGTCTTGGAGGCAATTTTTTCGTCTATGGTAGTTCCTCATTCCCAGTTGCCATTAGAGAGCATGCAGCCCAGAAGTGCAGGAAGTTGTTGGGTGGGCAACGTCCTCCTTCCACCATGGTGAATCTTTTTGGTCATGTGCATATCCTACTTCAAGCAGTGGGGAAATGGGGCAAGACTTAAGAACCTAAGAAGAGCCCTGCTGAATCAGAGCGAAGGCTTATCTAGTCCAGCATTCTGTTCACACAGTAGCAAACCAGCCATGCAACCCATGGGTTGTCAGGGACAAGCAAGAAAGAGGAAATGTGTTGCCTGTAACATGCCCGTCACTTCCACTTCACTCAGCAATCCACGACCAGCCTCTTCGTAGGTTGCTGCGTGTGTTGTCCAAACCCGGACCGCTGGGTTGTTTAGGGGCTAAACAGCCCAGCAGTTAACCCAGCAACAAATTATGGATTAACTGCTGGGTTGTTTAGCCCCAGTGGTCCGGGTTTGGACAAGATGCTCAGCAACCTATGAAGGACCCCAAGCATGGGTTGCTGAGTCAAAGCGCAAGTGACAGGTGCGCTGCAGGAGGTATATCCACTCTCTCCAGCTCATCCCTGACAGCCCATGGGTTGTTGTTACGTGTGAACCAGGTCACGCAGTACCTTTCACCAAACTGTGGAGGACTGTGATCAGGTGACTTGGGGGCCTTACTCAGGTGCTGTTGATGGGCAACTTCAAGGCCCTGTTCTTGCTCTTCCTTAAGATGGTTCTTTCTCTTTATACCAGACTTGGCTTGGACCTCCATTCAGATAGAGGAGGCCTTCAAAAATAGAGAACTGCCCTTTGTAAAAGAGGACACATGGGCCACCCTAGATGACATAAGATCTGGTCCTCACATGTTAGCCACCCACACTAATCCTATTCATTTTGTGCCCCCTTCCTGTTAGGCCAAAGCTCTCCTCACCGGGACCCCAACAGGTGAGTCCAAAGCAGAAGGTCAGGAGCATTGTGGGGGTGAGGATGATATAATCAAGGGGAGGCCTCCGGGATTGATCGTTTCTTTTTTATTTTATTTTATTACAATTTTGTTTTATTGTTTTTCAATATTAAAACAATTTTACAAACAATTTTAACACTACTTCATGGGTAAGTATACCAAACCATACATAATAGAACGTATTTCATTATGATGTTCTTCAACTTCAGGTGAGTATCCTCCTGCAGGGCTCAAACAAGTATATGACCCTGCAAGTAGCCAAGTTCCTCCATTGCGCAATTGGCTGCAGAGCCCTAATGGTTGTATAGCATCTTACGGATCCTCATGCCAACTCACTATAATTAGTATACCTCTTGGCATTTTAATCTGTTTAGTATTAAGTAGGTGAAAAGTCTCGCACTGCTGCTTATTCATATAATTACTGCAATGTATTTTACTTTTTAAGGGGTGAGTCCTATGTTTAGCTCACCATTGTTTTCTATTTTAAGTGTTTTAATACCAGTCCTTATGTAATTTTAAATTATGTACTACTGGCCAATAGGCTGTAATAAAAAAATTTAATTTTTTTTTAAAAAAAACTTCAGCAGAAACGTACACACATTTGAGAGCTCGTTCTCAATATATTCATTGTAACCACAAGTTTTGAAAGGCAGCTGGATTTGTAATGTCACATCATCTTGATTTGTGCATGTAATGAAATCCCACCAATCAGCACTGAATTTTCTTTTTTTTCCCAGCCCCCTCAACACTTTTACTTCTGGAGTTAGTTTTTCCGATAATGCAAGCTCCCATACTATATTGTACCATTTTTGTATCATCAGTCCTGTTGCATTTTTCCAGCATCTGGCCATCGATATTTTGGCTGCTATCAGCAAAAATCCTATGAAAATCTTTCTTAGTAAAAGTTCATTAGTTTTTTTTTAAAAAAAAAAATGTGCAAAAGCGCAGCCATGAGGAACCTGAGACCTGCAGGCCTAATCCAGCCCACGAGGCGTTCTCATGCCCAGACCTTCCCCCCCCCTTACCTTTGATCTGAGCCAGCACCAGTTCATCCACCTCTCACCAGGAAGGCAGGGAATAGGGGAATCCCATTGTGTGTGTGTCCATTGTGGGGCAGTGGGGCAGTGAATCCGCTCCAGGTTTCAGTCAGAACCAGCACCTTGGATAGCTCCTTGAGAGGTCTGACTGGTTCTGACTGAAACCCGCTGACATCAGAGCCACCAGCCTCCCCTGAGTAGAGATGTATAGATCCATGAGCCAGGAGCTAAACACCCAACATCCTCTGCCTGTTCTCCCTTTCCCAGGTCCTCACAGAGAACCTACCAGAGGGTAAGCGCATCTACATTTTTTTTCTAATTCATTTTTTATTGTAAAATTTCAACAAAACAAACAAAAAAGAGGAAAAGAAAAATAATTGTAACTACAAAGATTTGAATATATATATATATATATATGTGTGTGTGTGTGTGTGTGTGTGTATTATATGGGATGTGCACGGTCCCAAAAAATCGGATCGGGACCGGCACTGTGGCATCAGATCGGATCGGATGTCATCCAGATCAGATCCAATCCGATTCCGATCCGAAAATCGGACGTTCGATTTTAAGATTGGACACCATTTTAGGTGTTTTCGCCATAGGCTTACATTGGGGGAAAGAAAGCTTTCCCCCAATGCAAGCCTATGGCGAAAACATGGGGACGGGTGAGGGGACCTCCACCTCTGTCCCCCGCACTTGTGCTCCTTACCTGCCGGGGCCGCCCACTTCCGTCCGCTGCCACCCGCTGGTCCCTTCTACCAGCGAGCGGCAGCAGACAGACACAGGCGGCCCCGGCAGGTCCCCCTCCCCCCCACTCACGCTCCTTACCTGCTGGGGCCATCCGTTTCCGTCCACTGCCACCCGCAGGTCCAATCTACTGAGAAACAGCCTTCATGGCCTGCCTCTCAGTAGAGCCACGAAGCCTGTTTCTCAGTAGATTGGAGCAGCGGGCGGCAGCGGGCGGCAGCGAGGAGGCAGCAGGTAAGGAGCGTGAGTTGGGGTAGGGAGGGAGGTCCCCAGTCACCCACTGCCATGTTTTCCCCATAGACTTGCATTGGGGGGAAGCTTTCTTTCCTCTAATGCAAGCCTATGGTGAAAACACAAAAAACGGAGGTCCGATTTTCCGATTTTTCCCGATCAAAATTGAAATCGTTAATTAACGTTTCAATTTTGGCCAGATTAGGCCCGGATCGTGGATCGGGTCTGATCCATTTCTCATCCCTAATATATATCAGTTTCAATGCATGCATATGAAATATAGAAATATATACACACACATACATAGATACTGCTTTCTAAGAATTATACATAAGCTTCAACAAAAGCATCTACATTCAGCCTCCCCCAGCCTAGCGCCTGCCAAATGTGTTGGACTACAACTCCCATCATCCCCAGCAAGGATGCTGGTTGTGGGCATTGGATGTTGTAGTCCTTCCCATCTGTAGCTTGCCTTGCCCTCTTGAACAGATACAAAAAAGGACAGGGCTCCTGCAGCTTTAACTGTTGTGATGGAGAGGGAATTTCACCAGGTGCTGCATGCATACAAAGGACACCTGCTGAAATTCCCTTTTCTATCCAACTGTTAAAGATACAGGAGCCCTGTCCTCCTTTCCATAGGCTCATCCCAGGTCTACACCAAGCAGGACATAACACTTTGCAAGTGGTTTGAAAACGGTATGCGGAATGTCTCCTGGGCCCCAACAGTTGTCAATGCCGTTATAAACCGTTATAAAGCAGTAGTGTAGACCCTGCCCTCGTCTGGATAACCCTTCAAATAGTGGGCACCTTCAAAGAGAGGATTGTTCTCTGGCAGCCCTTTCAAATAAAGTCTTCTCTAAAGTGGATACTGAACCACCCTGAGCTTGATTGCTGATGAATATGTGGCGATGTAGCTCTGACTAATGGAGAAATTGCAACAGATTCAAATGAGTTCGGATTTCTATGAATCCAATCTGCAAATTCTGCAGCAGATCAGCTTTTTCTAAGTTGCACAGAATCTGCAGACTGTAAATTTTGGGAAGGATTTTCACAAATTCACAGTGACGCTGATGCACACTCACACTAAAGCTGCCTCTACAAGAGCGATTTAAAGCTCTTTCAAGGTGCATTAAAAAAATTACCTCTACAACAAGAGGCATTTAAAGCTCTTTCAAGTCTCATTAAAAAATTACCTCTACACCAGCGGAGCGCAAATGGGGCGTAGAGGCACGTTATCTCCCCGATTGTGCGCGTTATCGAATGCGCGTTAAATAGCGAGGTTTTTTTTGCTCCGTCCATTAAAGCGCATTTTGATGGGAGGGGGCTGCTGCTCCGGCGAGCGGAAGGAAAAGGCTGGTGCCCGCGGAGGCGGCTCCTCCTCCTCCTCCCTCTATTGTCAGATCTCACCCCCTTCTCCACAGCCTGCCAGCCAGCCAGAGGGAAGGGGAGGGGAGGGAAGCGCCTTTTGACAGCTGCCGCCGCCGCCGCCGTCAAAAGTTGCGGCGGGCTCGAGCTGCCGAACTGAAGCTGGGGAGACATGTGGGGAAGGCAGGCGACTACCCTCCGCCCGCCGGCTGTCCCTTCCGCTCGCCGGAGCAGCATGAGGAGGGGGCTGCCTGGCCGCGGCGAAGGAGGGAAGAGAGCCCGCCCGCTCGCCCGCGGGGGGGCCAGCGGGAGGAGGAGGAGGAGGAGGAAGAAGAGGGGGTAAAGGAAGGCGAGGAGGAGGAGGATCGCTCGCCTGCTGCCCACAGCCTACCAGCCAGCCAGCTGGGGAGCGGCGGGGAGGGGAGGGGAGGGAAGCGCCTTTTGTCGCCGCCTCTCGTGCAGAGGTATTAGGCGTAAAGGCGCTTCAGGGATAGTGTGCATAATCTCCTAACCGGGCGCAAAAGCGAATCCTTGTGGAGGGGCCCTAATGCACGTTAGTTCTGAGATGCACTTGCGCAAGTGGAACAAATTTCCTAAAACTCATTCAATTCTGGCAACAAGCGGACGACAGGATGAAAGGTGCCTGACAATCTAAGGAACAACAGACAGAATGGATTTGACAAAATCTGTACATCCCTAACGATACAATAGGCAAAGCAGGGAAACTCTGAAGTGCTGTGTCTCTTTCAGGTGTGTGTCTGAAGAGTGGATCCCTGCCAGAGGTAAGCATGAGGATCATTCCAGAGCGTTCACTGCCTTACTGTCCTCTTGTTTGCAGAGCAGCAATTAAAAGCTGGGTCTCCCTAATTGCATTGGGCAGCCAAGCAGAACGAGAGACAGAGAGAGAGAGGGAGGGAGAGAGGGAGGTGCGTTGGGGAAATAAATTACTGTAGGTGGACATAGCACAGTTAAAAACTAACAGAGAGGTTTATGGCACCTTAAAGACTTAACACATTTATTATGGCAGCATCATTTGTGGAGTGGATGCATCTGATAAGGTGGACTCTAGTCCATAAATGCTTCTGCCATAATAAATGGATTAGTCCTGGACTCAACAGACAGCAGGCCAACCGGCGCTGTGTTCCTTATGGCACCGGTTCCATCCATGTTAGGAACACCCTCACCTGTTGGATACCTGTCTGGCAAGCCCATGGATGAACAACCGGGAGCATCCGTGTCACTGTTGCAGGTCTGAGGTGGGTCCCCTTCATCATGGTCTGTGTGGAACGGGGTATGGGTTGGCTCCTGTATTTGTGGGACGGCAGCAGCTTGTGGATAACAAAGGGAGACACGGACAGAGAGCAATGAGCAATAGTTGGCAAGTAAGGCCTATGGTCCCTGAATGTGAATGCAGAGACAAGATATCTGTTACGGTTCTAGGCAGAGAAGTGTTAGCAATGTATTCACATTCCCCTATGTGTTTTTGAGGCCAGGCTGTTTGGTGCAAAGTGCTCCCTTTCTGCGCAAAGTGCCCTTTCTGCATAGTTCCCCATCACAAGAGTTCCCCGTTGTGAGCTCTTAGGAGTGCATGACATGAGACCAGGAGCCCTGCCCTCTTGACCAGACCCAAAAGAAGGCAGGGCTCCTACAGCTTTAACTGTGGTGATGGAGAGGGGATTTCACCAGGTGCTGCATGCATACAAAGGACACCTGCTGAAATTCCCTTTTCTAGACAACTGTTAAAGATACAGGAGCCCAGTCCTCCCTTTCCATATGGTCGTCCTAATTTTGCCAGTGTACTGCGGCATCTGCAAAATCCTAAAGCTCTTCTGCCAGCATAATTCCAGGATAGGATTGTACCCTTTATGTCAGTTTCTCTGTGTGTTTCATTGTGTTTTTCTATTGCGGCTGATTGATCATACCTTTATTTTTATAAGATCACTTTGAATACTTTTTTTTCAAGCCGTTTTGGTATTTACTTTATACTGCAGTTGTAAACTTTTCAATTGCGTCTTATCACATTGTATTTTATATTGCTGTGAACCACCCAGAGAGTTATGGCTATAGGGTGGTACAGAAATGTAATGAACAAATAAAATAAATAAATAACTTAGTAAGTAACTGAATAAATAGCCAGTTTCTCTCTCTTTCTCTCTCTCTCTCTCTCTCTCTCTCTCTGGCTAGCTTGCTAGTTCTGCATGCTGAATGACTCTTGCTGCAAACAATGAACCTAGTCTGTGTATTAGTAGCTATGCATTCCAGAAGCGAACATCCCTTTGCCTAAAAGGATGTGTGACTGTCCAATGTTGATGATGTTATTCTCATTCTTATGAGGCTTTAAAAAAAAGTAAGCACAAGTTACACATGCTCTTAGGGCGCAATCCTGTCCGGATAGTTTGACAGCCTCCGGATTTGGAGGCTGCCAAGTATCCAATGCAGGGCATGAGGGTAGCAGAGGTAATTTTTGCCTCCGTGCGCCAGCTGCTCTCATTTTGGGTAGATGGGCGTTTTCACCCGTCTAGCAGAAGCGCCTCAGAGCGGGAGGGAAGGGGACTGGGGCAGCCATAGGATATGTCATACGGCTGCCGCCCCGATTTCTTCCCTTCCCCACCCCCGGGAACACCCCCTTTCCCCCTATCTCGGCACGCCGTTTTCCAAGCGCAGAGAGGTAGCTGGTGCGGTTCTCTCCATTTTGGCAAAGAGGGGCTGGGGAGTATGGTTTCCTGGCCCCGAGGTCGGAGCCATGTCTCCACAAAAGCCAAAAACTGAACTATCATATGCTCACACTCACACACATGCTGTCTGGGGTAGGGCATAGGATTACTTTCCCCAATACTCGATCTTGCATATTTTATTGTTGTTGTTTTGCGATTTAATCTTGAAAACATGTGAGTATGAACCTCTCACCCTTGTTTTATATTTTATTTATGTATTTTGCACTCATACTTTACTCTTCCTCCATGGAGCAAAGAGCGGTTTATATATGGTTCCCCCAGGTGGTCCGCTTTCCAGAAAGATGGCAGGCAAAGACTTCTTTAGTTTCAACAGTAATCTTGGCCTCAGTCCCTGCCTTGAAATCCATGGGTTGGGTCTTCCGTGGTGGAAAGATAATGGCTGCGTAGAGCTGTCAGTTTGGTCTGTGTGGAAAGTGGCTGATTTCCCACAATGCCCTGTATTTACAGTTGCCTCGTCATCATTCCTGTTATATTCCCTCAGGATTCTGGCATGCAAAACAAGGCCTGGTATGCAGGTAGCTGTGACAGGCGAACGGCTGAAGCTGCGCTCCTCCAGTTTAATAAGGTATGAATGAGTGTATGTCCCCAAATTGCTCTGTAGTTCAGTCAGAAAACAGCTGCTTTTCTAGGAATGGGTTACAACTGCTCTTGCTCTGTTCTCTTATGTTGTGATGAGAGCTTAGCATCTTTGGGCACTGGTGAGACCTGGATTACAGGGTTCTACTATGAACTGGATTCCCCCCCCCCCCGGGTTTGAGGCAGGTCAGGCTTTCTCAGAAAGAAGGAAGGAAGGAACAGGAATAGAACAACACCATGAAAATACACTTGTCTATACGTTGCTCCAACATGCAGCAAATTTTGACTGAGCCTTCAGTAGGAGTTTGGCTTTCTTTAGGCCGGATAGCTCCGGCTGCAGACTGATAAAGGCCTTTTCTCTTTAATGGGCCTTGTCTGTTGTTTTAGTAGCCTCAGGCTGTGATGATATGTGGGTTGCTGTGGCATGCTGGGATCTTTATGACTGACATTCTCATAGTCTGAGGACAGCAAAGTGACCTCTTTTGAATGAGGGGGGCAGGCCCCTGGACTCTTCCTGGAGAACTGGGTTCTGAGGATGTGGAAGGCTCATGATGCCTTTCTATAACCATGTCCTGAATCCAAACAATTCAGTCAAGAGCCTCTTCTTTTGTAGTCAGGATCCTCTGAGGATGGGGATTCCGGGTCCTAGTCTATGACACCTTTGCATTTTGGAGCCATGAAGTATCCAGTTTTCCCACTGGCTCGACTGACCTCAACCAACTAAATTTGTGGTCTAGCAGCCGTGGCTGGATTGTTGGTGATCTGACTCATTGGGTGTCATGGGATCGGAAGAGGCCCTGCCGTGAGGCAAGTTGAGGCAGCCAACTTGGGAGGCAGGTTTGGGGCTCTATTAAAGGATGACAGAGCAGGAGACAGACCCATCTAATTCACTGGGCGTAAAACACTGGAAGGCCGTCCTGCTCAAGCTCTGCTGTTTAACCAGAGCTGTGAAACAGTGGGGAAGACATTGCCCTGTGCTTGAAATTACTGGAGAGGAATGTTCAGGCACCAAAATGACTTGGACCAGTCTTGGGCACACTCTAAACACAGAGAGGTGTTCTCAGGTGATTTGGCCGGGACCCCACTCCATAGCATATTCAGTACAGAGATCAATCTTGCCTGGGTGTTTGGTTTTTACCTGGGCTTGTGTATAATTCCGAGCGAAATCAAATGTAGGGTGACCATATTTGGGAAACCAAAAAAGAGGACACCCAGTGGGGGTGGATGGGAAAGTGGCTTTCCGGGGCCTCTGGAAAGCACATCATTCATCCACTTACCACCTTAAAAGCCCCAATTGGAGCGGAGGAGGGGAAAGAGTGTCATTCACGCCCACCCACTGCTCCAATCGGGGCCTTTTCTATAATGTCCGGGAATGATATGCTTTCCCCTTTAAGACCCTCATTGGAGCAGTGGGAGGGAAATGACGCACATCATTCCAGAAAGCACATCGTTCCCTCCCACCATGCTAATGGCGGCTTTAAAGGGGAAAGTGTGTCTTTCCAAGACTTTATAGAAAATTACAGAAAATCCCCCCTGACACTGAAGATAGAAAACCAGGACAAATCCGGGGAAATCCTGACAGTTGGTCACCTTAAAAATCCAGATTCTCAAGAAACTTGCCACGTCGTCTTTAAAGTTGATCTCTTTCTCCTCTTCGCTTATGACAGGACAGTGCCTACATGGTGAGGCAGAGCTCAAGACACAGCTCGAATCAGCCCTTCACGTTGGCTGTGCTCTACAAGAATCACGTCTACAATATCCCCATCCGCTACGTGAGGAGCAGCTGTCAATACACGCTCGGAAAGGACGGCAAAGATCATGAGGAGGTGGGTGCCCGAGCCATGGCGGGGTTCTGCATGTTAGGCTGACCATATGAAAAGGAGGACAGGGCTCCTGTAACTTTAACAGTTGTAGAGAAAAGGGGATTTCAGCCAGCATCATTTGTATGCAATTAGTACCTGGTGAAATTCCCTCTTCATCACAACAGTTAAAGGTGCAGGCACTATACTGGAGTGACCATATACAAAAGAAGGCAGGGCCCCTGCAACTTTAACTGTTGTGATGAAGAGGGAATTTCACCAGGAACTAATTGTATACAAATGACACTGGCTGAAATTCCCTTTTCTCTACAACTGTTAAAGTTACAGGAGCCCTGTCCTTTTTTTCATATGGTCTGCCTATGCATGCTATGTGCTGTAAATTATGCTAAGGGGCGAGGCGGGTAAGTATCCAAGCTGAACACAACAAAAGAGACAATAATCTCAAGATGCTATAAAAAACTTTATTAACGAAAAGCTCAAAGCTTTATTGGGTTTTTCACCAATAAGGTCATTTACAGCATCATAAGAACATCAGAAGAGCTCTGCTAGATCAGACCGCAAGTCCATCTAGTCCAGCACTCTGTTCACACAGTGGCCAACCAGGGACCCACAAGCAAGACACAGGTACAACAGCACCCTCCAGCCCGTGTTCCCCAGCAACTGGTATATATAGGCTTACAGTCTCTAATATTCGGATTGTTCTCTGTTTTCTTTAAATTATGCGCCAATTTTTAAAAAATCTTTTAGTTGCAACAAAAGAGTAACAGTAACAAACACACACACACATCCAGTAAAAAAAAGCCCCAAGCATCTCAATGTATATTAATCATTAACATTCCCCCTGATAGAGTGGGGGGGGGGGGAAGACGGGGGAAACAACAAGGAGTGGGGGAGAAAGGATTAACATTTCCATTTCAAATATATACATTAATATAAGCAATTCATGTATATGTTACTAAAATTAGTCCATATATCTAAATAAGCATCCGTACAACTTTATTTTATTTATTTATTTTATTTATTTTATTCCATTTATATACCGCCCCATAGCCGAAGCTCTCTGGGCAGTTTACAAAAATTAAAAACACTGAACAATTAAAACACCGATATACAAAATTTAAAACCATAAAGCATAAAAACAAGTTAAAATTACACTATCCTTCTGGGTCAACTTTGACAGATATGCACAACAGGCAGAACTGAATTCTGTGCCCTGTATGATTAGGCTTTTTTGTTTCAGCAGGCTTTCATAGGAGAACTTTCCAACAATTCTTAATTACTAAAGAGACAGGCGGAGAGCTGAAAATAAATTTGAATGTGCTTTTTTGTCTTATATATATTATTATTATTATTATTATTATTATTATTATTATTATTATTGTCTTCCTTCTATTCTTTTATGAAGTATAAACCACCTAGGAATTTTTATTCAGGGGCAGTATTAAAATATTTTAACTAAATATAAATACGTTCAATTTTTCCTGACAATGAAACCCTCGTTCTTGAAGATCTTCCCTCTCACTTGTGGCAGTAGTGGAGGATATGCACTCTGCATTCTACTCAAAGAAGCTGTCTTTGACCCCCTCTACAAGAATTCGGTTTGACGCCTGGTTCTCCGATTATGCGCATCTTCTCGGAAGCGCTTTATGGTAAATGACTGTACGCAGGAGGTAATTGAGCGCACAACTGGTGACCTTACCTGTTGTTTGAAATGCGCTTTAGAAGTAGTTAATATGGAGAATCGCTTGTTCACATAGTCAAAATGCGCTTTAACGGCCTCAGCAAAATAAAACTCGCTATTTAATGTGCATTCGATAATGCGCATAATCAGATAGATAACGCACCTCAACTCCTGATTTGCACTCTGCTCATGTAGAGGTAAAATTTTTAATGAGACTTGAAAGAGCTTTAAACCTCTCGTGTAGAGGCAGTCTTTACTTCTCATGTTCTAGTGTGATGTATGACTTATTCATTTCCCCTTGAATTTCTCAATTGTCTCAATGTCAGTTTCTGTTCCCAAAGGGGGAGTTAATTTCAGGTCTCCTCTCTCTCTCCGCCCAAAGAACTTTGCTTATTGAGCAGTTCTAAAGTATAATAAATAAATTAATAAATATACACGCACACTTTTCTTGTTTTAACCATGAAATAGCACTATTAAAAAATGAAAAGGGGAAAAAATGTGTAATGAGAGAAAAGCTCCAGCATAGAAAACGGATGTTGAAGTTGAAGTACAAATTTTAGACCTGGTGAGCTGTGCCCCATGGTTAATAGTCGTCCTGTGTTAAAATAAAGCAGGATGTGTTAGTACACGGATGAGAATGCTTTCCTTAAAAACAAACAAGTCTAATCTTATGAACTTTGAATAGAATGTTTAATGTCACAATAGCTCCGGTTCTCTTTTGACCTAAAAAATAATAACTCAAACACATTAGGCTGGCACCACACGGACAAGAGGGTGCATGATGCAGACATCTTGTTGAAGGTCTTCTGCTGGTTGGTGTCTGGATGGGAGACCACTCGCTAAACCCATGCATGCTATGTTGAGTTTGATGATGGGAGAAAGGTGGGAAATACTGCATTCCTGCATCTGGATCACTGCAATGCATTATACGTGGGGCTGCCTTTGAAAATGGTCCAGAAACTTCAGCTGGTCAAAAACAGGGCAGCAAGATTGTTAATGGGGACGGGCCAATGAGTCCACATTACGCCAATAATTTTCTGGCTGCACTGGCTGGCTGTCCATGTCCGGGCCCAATTCAAAGTGCTGGTATTAACACTCAAAGTCCTAAACAGCTTGGATCCAGGTTATCTGAAGGATCGCCTCCTCCCATATGTACCTGCCCGGACCCTAAGATCATCCTCAGGGGTCCTTCTCTGAGAGCTCCTACCAAAGGAAGTGAGATGGGTGGCTTCCAGGAGGAGGGCCTTCTCTGCTGTGGCACCCCGGCAGTGAAATAAGCTCCCTAGAAAGGTTCGCCTGGTGCCTATTTTGTGCTCCATTTAGCACCTTTTTTATTTTTTCAGTATTGTAGCATTTTACCATCCTAGTCTTTTAACTCTGCTGTTTTAAATCCTTGTTTCAAATCCGTATTTCATATCTCTGCATTGTTGCTCAGTTTTATTCTGGTTGTACTTTTATATTGTGGCTTTATGTCTATTGGGCAGCATAGAAATGAAATGAATAAATAGCAGTGAATAAGTTATTTTCTCTACTCACCTTTAATGGAGCTCAGGATCCATTATCCGAGGCATTTTGCCTCATGTAGGGTGACCATATGGAAAGGAGGACCGGGCTCCTGTAGCTTTTAACAGTAGTGTAGAAAAGGGAATTTCAGCAGATGTTGTTTATATGCATGCAGCACCTGGTGAAATTCCCTCTTCATCTCAACAGTTAAAGCTTCAGGAGCCCTGTCCTCCTTTTGTATCTGGTCAAGAGGGCAGGACTCCTGCAGCTTTAACAATTGTGATGAAGAAGAGGGAATTTCACCAAGTGCTGCATGCATACAAAGGACACCTGCTGAAATTCCCTTTTCTATACAATTGTTAAAGCTGCAGGAGCTATACTTAAGGTGACCATATTTGGGAAACCAAAAAAGAGGACAACCTGTGGGCAGGGCAGGAAAGTGACTTTTCAGGGCCTCTGGAAAAAGCGTCATCCCCCACCCCGCCACCTTAAAGGCCCCAATTGGAGTGGAGGAGGGGAAAGTGTGTCATTTCTGCCCCCCCCCCCACTACTCCAATCAGGGCCTTTTCTATAATCTCCAGGAATGACACACTTTCCCATTTAAGGTCCTCATTGGAGCAGTGGAAGGGAAATGATTCGCCTCCAGAAAGCACATCATTCCCTCCCAAAATGCTAATGGCGGCCTTAAAGGGGAAAGTGTGTCTTTCCAGGACAATATAGAAAATCACAGAAAATCCCCCCTGACATCCAGAATAGAACAAAAACCAGGACAAATCCGGGGAAATCCTGACAGTTGGTCACCCTAGCTATACTAGAGCAACCAGATACAAAAGAGGGCAGTTTCTATACAAGATACAGGAGCCCTGTCTTCCTTTCCATATGGTCACCCTAGCCTCATGACTATTCCCTGATTTTTAATTTAGGCAAACAGGTCTCAAAAGTGGGAAAGTGGGTGACTTTGAGGAATTGAGAGAAGCTGAGCTTTCCTCCCCCTTCTCTTTTCCTCGCCAGCTCTTTGATAGTGTTTCCAGCATCATCCAGAACTATGCAGAGCGTCCCCTGGTGCTGATTGACGGTCAGACATCTGCCAGGGAGGAGACGTGTTTGTTGTTTCCAGTGAAACCCTGATGACGGGGGTACTGGGAGAACAGCCGGCAACACTGGGAGGAAATGGACTTTGTCCCCTGGCCTCAGGCGCCAAACGTGTTCTGTCTGGGCTGCTGCAAGGCCAACGTGTCAAGAGTTCAGCATCCGGACATCTTCGCCAGCTATTTTGAAAACACCCTTCCAGAGGTGACTTGGACCGCGATGTTCTGGCGCTGCTGTGGTGAACGTCAGGAGTGGGAGGTGGTTGGAGTTTGAAATGGATTCCTGTGTAAGGCAACAGCTTTGCCAAATTGCATTAAAGTTATTCTCTGCTGGGGATTTTTCCCTTACTTTATTATGTTTCATAAAACGTTGAGAGTTGTGTCCTATTAACAAGATAGTCTATGCAATCTTGGGTCCAGACCGTTGATATTACTTCTTGGTTTAGCATTCGTTAGCATCTATTCTGATACAGTATAGACTTGTGCCATGGCCATCGGGCAGCAGTCTGGAAGCGGGCCTTCTCTGTGGTGGCACCCACCTTATGGAATGTCCTTCCCCGTGGCATCCTAGAGGTGCCAACTGCAGTGTGTTTTAGGCACCTGTTAAAGGTGCATCTCTTTACCCAAGCCTTCCCTGAATGATAGTGCTGCCCAGTTAGGTTGTTTAGGACTTACTGTATCTTTAGTTTGGTTTTAAAATATTTTAAACATTTTAACTGTTGAGTTACTGTGTTAATTATGAAGTTTTTTGATGTTTTGATTTCGTAAACTGCATAGGGAGGGTTTTTTTTAGATTTGATGAGCAGTATATACCTTGATTTGATGATGTTGATTTACACAAAGTCCATGCTTCCATTTTGAAAAGGGATGGAACCCTTTCCCAGAATTCTGGGGCTAAACTAATCCTTTAAGGGTAACAGACAAATTATTTAATAGATTCAGGCTGGCTGAGGGTTCATTAGATAGAGCATGAGTGATGCTCTGTCAGCAAAGAGGGAAACCCACTGGAAGGATGGCACCTCCACGGCCAGAAGTCCTCCAGCACGCCTATGGAAATCTCCATAGGTGTAGATCTCCCACTGACAATGCTCCGCTGTTGGTAGCAAGAGAAACGGAGCATGTCAGGGGTGGCCGAGGATCTGGGTGCTAAAGGCTCCTCGTTCCCCTGACATGCCCACAAAGGGAGCCCTCAACTTAATTCCCTTCCATTGACTCCCAACGGGGAAAAGAGTGGGACAGGGGAGGATAGGAGGATAGGATGGAAACTGGCAAGGCTTAGAACACCCTTTCCCAACCTGGTATACCCTCTAGATGTGTTGGATTTCCATTCCTGTAATCCCCTGGGATATGGAAGTTGTAGTCCAATACATCCAGAGGTTGGGGAAGGCTGTTCTAGGAAGGGGTGGTAGTTCAGCTGTGGGATTTCCCAACACCCTCACCATAGGCTTGTCCTTGTTCATTGATTGCTTTGTATTTCTTTCCCTCCCCAAACAAAAACATTTGGGTTTTTATTTCTGCATGAAATGGATCCAAGGCTTTCCCTGATTTGCAGACTATATAAAAATTATTTATGTATTAAACATCTGTATCCCGCCCTATATCGTTGGGATCTCGGGGTGGCGTACAGGAGCATCATCAGACATGGGTAAATCACTTTTCCTTACTGTCGCTTTCCTCCCGCTTCTGACCCACAATACTTCCTCTTTCTTCACATTTACTGGCAATCACTGGTCAGCCATTCAAACCTTTGACATAGTTCACAGGTAACGACAAAGCAAGCTTTAATTCACCATGGTTTGTTGAATCGTGGGGTGTCATTACATGTAAACCCAGAACTATAGGTTAACTATGGATTGTTAGCCATGAACAACCCACAAAGAGAACTCATAGGCTGAATTCGGACGATAGTCAGTGGTGGGGTAATAATAAACTTTACAGTTGTTCATCTAGGGGGTACTCCCCACACAACATGGTAATAAATAATCAACCGTGGTGTGGATTAGGATCAGTGCTGAGTTGACTATGGCAGCATTCAGATGACACGATAGTCAATACAACTGATGATTGTTTTCCCCACCCCAGTTGCTTATTGTGTCGTCCGAATTCAGCCATAGTTTGTTGTTAGGGTGTGAACTGTGGGTTGTTTAAGCCATTTGTTGTCATTCCATGTGAACCCAGAACTGTGGGTTGTTCATGGGTTGTTTCATCAGGCTACAAAGGCAGTGGGCAACCTCCTTACATGCTGGTACTGCAGTGTCACAAAGGCAGTTGGAATACAGGGAGGGAAGCTAAAAACCCAGGGACTGAGAAAACTAACCATGGTTTGTTCAGTCTGCCAGACAAACCTGGGTAGAGCAGCAAACCATTAGTTAAATAAATCACGGGCTACTGTTACATGCAAACCGGGCCTTTGTCTTTAGGATGGAAATAGCCAGGGGTTCCTGGATTCACGGTGGAGCTTGGGTGCTGTTACTCCTTCTTGGATCTCTCCCTCCCCCCGCCTTTATCTATTCTCATCTTCTGCTCTTTTTAAGTGCTGGGTTTTATTTCTTATTTATAACCTCTGGAACTTCTGGTTTTAATTTTCAATTATAACTTGTTATGTAGATTAGAAACTTTGGGGGCTGCAATAAAAACTTGCCATCGTTGGTTGCCCACTGCAAGCTACGGTCACTCTGCTGCTGGGCAACTCTCAGTTATTTAAAAGATATACATTTGAGAGCTTCTCTGGGGATTGCATCCCTAAGAAACTGAGATGGTCCGGATAAAGATGTTAGGAAGGCTTTGTTAATCAAACTGAAAGCTGGAAGCACCTGCTGTTTAGCCACAGAGCAGGGGAGAAAGGTATTCTGGGTGGGGAAGGATTCTTGTAACCCACCCATCTCGCATCAGTTGAGTTGTGGTGGTGCCCGGGCAGGACCTCAGCAGAATGAGAAGGGGGCCTCTAAACGCAGCAGGGCCAGCTTAGCATCTTTACCTAAAGAAGGTCCCTGTAAGACAGTTTGAAGTCAGTAATACTCGTTGCCATCTAAAAAAGCCCCTATGCCCCTGTAGTCCAGACTCAAAAATTACCTAGCTGCACCATTGCAGTTGATGCTTGATATGTGGCGCTGCCCTTAAGGCTGCTCTGGAGGCTGGAGCTAGTGTAGAATGCAGCAGCTTGGCTGTTGTCGGGATCTGCCCCTTTTCAGCGTGCAACTCCTTTGCTGAGGGAACAGGACTGGCTGCCTCTTCGCAACCGGGCCAGTTTTAAGATTTTGGTACTAGTATACAAAGCCCTAAACAATTTGGGGACAGGATACTTGAGAGAGTGCCTTCTCCCTTACCAACCTGCCCTGTCACTGAGGTCATTTGAGGGCATGTTCCTATGGTCCAATTGGAGTCCACCAGGAGCAGAGCCTTCAGTGTGGTGGCCCCCTTCCTATAGATTTCCCTGCCTTTCAAGGACAGGCAGGCACCAATGTCGTATTGCTTTCGACGACTCCTGAAAACGTTGTTCTTCCAGGAAGCTTTCCCTGAACGACCAGCTGCGGTTTTATCTGAGCTTTGTTCTGTTAAAAATGTAATTTTAATGGTATTTTTAATATTCTCCTATTATTCTATTTGTTCACCGCTCCAGAGATAGAGAGCAGTATATAAAGATTGTAAATAAAATAAATAAATAACTATTGCACCACCAACCTTTTCTGTGCTTTGGAGAGATTGCCTGCCCCCAGGTTGGGGAGCTGTTGTACTCCGTATGAAAGCAGTTCACATGCCCCTTTCTCCCCCTAATGTAAATAGCCATCCTGGTTACCCCTGGGCAGGATCAGGACTATGGCAGGCAGGGCAGGCAGTGGGAGGCTACAGGGAGCATAAACTCCCGTTAAAACAGCTCCACTGGCTTCCAGTCTGTTTCCGGGCACAATTCAAAGTGCTGGTTATGACCTACAAAGCCCTATACGGCTCAGGTCCAGGTTATCTGAAAGACCGTATTCTACCTTATGAGCTTGCCCGTGCTCTGAGGTCTTCAGGGAAGGCCCTTCTCTCCGTCCCACCACCATCACAGGCACACCTGGTGGGAACACGGGAGAGGGCCTTCTTGGTGGCTACCCCGGGGCTCTGGAACTCCCTTCCCAGGGAAGCTAGACTGGCTCCTTCCTTGGTGTGCTTTCAGAGGGAGACTTTCTGTTTCAGCAGGCCTTTGGGGAGTAGTTGAGACCTCTGTGGATGTGCTGGTTGTAGCTTGGATTTATATATATATATATATATATATATATATATATATATATAATTTAAAATGTTTTTAAATGTTCTCAATATTTAAAAATTGTACTACGTTTAGTTAAATTTGTAAGTTTTGTATATCTCTATTTGTTTTAACTGTACATGTTTTAATTTGTAAGCCACCTCAAGTCTCAGTATTGGGAAAAAGGCGGCATATAAATAAATAAATAATATTATAATAATAATAATAATAATAATAATAATAATAATAATAATAACCAACTTCCCACTCCACCACATTGTGATCCCAATTAAAATCCCTCCTCACCACACCTCCAGTGCAGCTTTTAGTCCCAAAGAGAAGCCTCTGTCTTCCCAAAATCTGTAGCTGACATGGCACCATTTCACTGCAAAGGGCAAATCAACACCTGAAGCCCACAAAGTTTGTAACTGCCACTCCGATGCAGCAAGTACTGACAGTAGATTAGCGTAGCAAGGAGTACTGCAGAGAAATTGCGCTCCAACGGAGAGGGAGAAAGATCCCACAGAAGTCAGTTTAGTGGCAATCCACAAAAGCGGCCACTAGGTGTCTCCGGTTTTCACCAGATCTTGCCTCTCCAAAAGGTACTACAAAGAAAGGTCCGAACTTATCAGGATTTCGGGGGGACCTCACAATGTCAACAGTAACATCACGGGTTCAGTTTACAGCGTGATCTTGGACTAGCCAAACACACACACACATACTTCTCCTGGTGGCGTGTGACTGTTTATCAGTCTGCAGCTTAGATGATCTTCAGATTTAATTAATTCTTAGTTGCTTTGTAAATTGGCAACTCTGGTAGTGCTTGGACAACCTCTTAGCACATAAGGCCAATTCTGGCCCGCTTGTATTGACTGCCTGTATGTTTCCAAGCCCGATTCAAGGTGCTGGTTCTAACCTATGAAGCCTTACACAGCTTGGAACCACCATACCTGATGGAACACCTCTCCGAACCTGAACATACCCAGATACTATGATCAACGTCTGGGAGGGGGCCCTCCGAGTGCTTTCCTTAGAGGATAGCGACGAGGGAGAGGGCCTTCTCTGTGGTGGCCCCCTAGCTGAATGAGCTCCCTACTTAGGCCTGCCTGGCGCCAACGCTGTCATATTTTCGTCTTCAGGTTAAGACTTTCCTCTACTCCCAGACATTTAATGGCATATGATGGGGCATTTATGACAGCTGTCTCAGCAGGTCTAGTATTCTATTGAAATTGTTTATAGCTGTCTAAATTGTTTTAACTTTTGTATACTTATATTTTATGTTGTATTTTATTATCTTATGGACTGTTGTAAACTGCCCAGAGAGCTTCAGCTATTGGGCAGTATAGAAATGATGATGATGATAGGCCGATTGGTTTTTTTTCTTCTTAATTACAAGATAACCGGAAATATATGACATGTGCTGTTGCTAAATATGCCCTTTGGGCATTAAGGAAATGTTATTGACTGTACTGTACTCCTGTTTGATTTCTTTGAGATCGCCCCCGCCTCTTCTCCATTCTTATTTTCTGTGGAATGTAAGCTGGGTGCAGAATTTACATGCGTGGTTGTTTTTTGTTTGGCTGAGCTTTTATGTGAAGATTGCAATGGGGCCCAGGTGGGCAGTCCATAAAATGTGTACATCAATCCATAGGGGCTCTGGGTTCTTGATCTAAGACTGTACATTTTTGGGAACAGCTTAAAAGAACACTTGGGGACATTGTGGAAAGGGGAGGCCCGAAGCAGTGCATCTTGGAGGCAGAAGCAATCTGTGCCATGCTGACAGTGAGTTCTCTTGCTTCATGCCAACCCAAACAAACTCCAGGCAGGGATCTGGATGCCAAATCACCTGATGCAGAACCATCCTGTTGCCTTGGCAACTACTACAGAAAACCTGGAGACGGCAGGCAGGGCGACAAGACACAGAGAGGGACCAGAGAAACTTGGCTGGGGAGGAGACAGGCAGACGGCATTCTCTGCCAATGTCTTTTTGTTTCCTCCCCTCGGTCTACAAAAGCTTGTGCCATAATAAATCTGTTAGGGTTGGATCCAGGACCTCCCTTCCTCAAGAGGAAGAGCTCCACTCACAGGTGGTCTTGCCACCCAATTTGGGGGTATCCCATTCCAGTGGAGTTGTGAATCCATTCTGGGTTTTAGTCGGAACCAGCCAGAATGCTTAAAAGACCTATCCAAGGTGGGGAACCCTATCCCCAAAATAGGTTCAGCACCTGGGATAGCTCCTTCAGAGTCCTGTTTGGTTCTGACTAAAACCCAGAATGGAATCACAGCCCCACCGGAATCAGAGCTACCAGCCTTCACTCCCCCTTCCAGGAGGGCCTCTTTATACTCTGCCAGTGGAGGCTGGTGGCTCCGATGTCCATGGGGCGGAGAATCCGCTCTGGGTTTCAGTCAGAACCAATTGGTTCTGACTGAAACGCAGAGCAGATTCACCACCCCATGGACATCGGAGCCACCAGCTTCCACTGGCACACACACCACGGTTCATCCCATTCAGCAGGGTCTCCTTACTCTCTGTGTAGCATTTTCAAGGGGCTGGAGGGCTGATGTGGGAAGGTGGGGGAAGTCCCCTGCCACCAGCACAGCCGATCCACTTTAAATCTGGGCACAACCCTGAGTTTTGAGGAGACCACAAGACTCTTTGTTGTAGCCAGACACTTTGTTGTAGCTACAACAGAATGGCAGAGTTTACCCCTCTGGAAACAGAAATACATACAACCTTTTCCAAAAGCGCGGTTTATATTCCCTATTGGCAATGAATGCCAAGACTTAACATTTTATGACAAGTCTCCACTGGAAAGATAATCGTCATCCTTTGGGCCAAAAATAGGGTGACCCTATGGAAAGGAGGACTGGGCTCCTGTGTCTTTAACAGTTGTATAGAAAAGGGGATTTCAGCAGGTGTCCTTTGTAAGCATGATGCATGCAGCACCTGGTGAAATTCCCTCTTCATCGCAGCAGTTAAAGCTGCAAATGTCCTGCCCTCTTTTGAACCTGGTCACTCTAGTATAACTGCAGGAACCTTGCCTTCTTTTGTATATCGTCACTCCTACAGCTTTAACTGTTGTGATGAAGGGGGAATTTCACCAGGGACTGCATGCATACCAATCACATCTGGTTTAATTCCCTTTTGTATACAACTGTTTTGTTTTGTTTTGTTTTTGTAGCTTTTTTGAAGTGTTGTAGTGTTTTTTAAATGTACAAATTGTGTGTATGTTGTATGTTTTTGCTGTTTTAATTTTTGTATATTGTTTTTAATTGTTTTTAATCCTTTGTAAACCGCCCAGAGAGCTTCGGCTATGGGGCGGTATACAAATGTAATAAATAATAATAATAAATAATAATAACTGTTAAAGACACAGGAGCTCTGTCCCCCTTTTCATTTGGTCACCCTAGAAAAGCAGTATAGGAGCTGCTAAGGGAGAAAGGTATTGCCCAAAATTGGACCCAAGGGATGAGAAACTTTCTTTCCAAGAATTTTCTTATGACTGCAGTTGTATATGCATTTGCCTGGGAATAAATCTCATTGAACTCAATGGGACTTACTTCTGAGTTGACATGCATAGGCTTGCGCTGCAAGCAAACTTCTCTTATGAACTAAGGCAATTTTAAAAAACGTATTTATTTATTTAAAACGTTCCTTGGCCGCCTTTCAGGGTGGAAGCTCTCACAAGGCAGCTTAGAACAATCAAATACATAAAAACGATTAAAATATTAAAAGCAATCAAACCAACAACAACCACGGTAATAGCAGCAGCAACAGTACTCCTATCACGAGAGAGCCAGCCACCATAAAAGAATATGTTTTCAAGGCCTTCTTAAAAGCCTGCAATGACAGAGCATGGTGGACCTCCGGGGGCAGCTTGTTCCAAAGGTGAGGGGCTACTGCAGAGAAGCCCTTCTCATGTGTGAGCACCCACCGAATTGCTCTCATGGGTGGGTAAATGTGAAGGGCCTCTCTTTCTGGTCTTAAAGTGCGGGCAGGTTGATATCTAGTGACTGGATTCACTTCAAAAGTACCGGGCTTCCTTGTCTTGCAAATGGGATTGTCTATGTATGTTTCATCAGTTCATACAGACATCAAATGCGAAGGTAACGTTTGTGGCTGAGCCAATAAGTATTTTTGGCTGCTGTTGTCTGAAGTGATGGCTCCATCATCCCACCTTCCCGCCAGGCTATTAGCCAAGGTATTGGCCTGCCTGGGTGTGTGGAAGGGAATGGAACAAAAGAGTCAGTGAGTAAGATGTTGATTAAATATGCAGGTCAAGCAACAAGAAGATAAGAGCAGGTCCTTCCACTGAATTGGATGGCCCAGGAAATGGAGCAAGAGATAATAATAATAATAATAATAATAATAATAATAATAATAATAATTTTATTTCTTACCCGCCTCTCTGTTTGGATCGAGGTGGGGAACAGCAGTGAATAAAAAATATGATAAAACAAATAAAACTGATTAAAAATATGGTAGGCGCTATCCTCTAAGCTTAATTAACCTAAAAAAGCAAGGCAGTTGCCTATCAATTAAATGGAAGGTTTCCTGCCATGCCCGAAGTTGTAACCTCTGGTGAGTGGCTAACCTAGCGGATCGCCTCCCCCCCTCCTCTGAACTCCCCCCTCTTGACCCTGCGGCAGACTTTGGAATGAGGGCTAATAAACGGAAACTCAATCCAGACGAGAGTGAGACGCTGTTAGTGGGTGGTTCTGCTGACCGGATGGAGGGTCTTCAACCTGTTCTGGATGGGGTTGCACTCCCCCTGAAGGAGCGGGTTCGTAGCTTGGGGGTTCTCCTAGAACCATCTCTGTCACTTGAGGCTCAGGTGGCCTCAGTGGCACGGAGTGCCTTCTACCAATTTTGGTTGGTGGCCCAGCTACGCCCCTATCTGGACAGGGATAACTTGGCTTCAGTTGTCCATGCTCTGGTAACCTCCAAGTTAGATTACTGCAATGCGCTCTACATGGGGCTGCCTTTGAAGGCGGTTCGGAAGCTGCAGCTTGTGCAAAATGCAGCAGCCAGATTGATAACTGGGACCAGAAGGTTCGATCATATAAGACCTACTCTGGCCCACTTGCATTGGCTGCCTGTATGTTTCTGAACCCAATTCAAGGTGCTGGTTTTAACCTATAAAGCCTTACCCGGCTTGGGACCACAATACCTGACAGAACGCCTTTCCCGACATGAACCTACCCGAACACTATGTTCAACATCTAAGGCCCTCCTCTGAGTGCCTACTCCGAGGAAAGCTCGGAGGTCGGCAAAAAAGGAAGAGGGCCTTCTCTGTGGTGGCCCCCCAATTGTGGAACGATCTCCCTGTCAAGGCCTGCTTGGCGCCAACACTGTTATCTTTTCAGCGCCAAGTCAAGACTTTCCTCTTCTCTCAGGTATTTGGCAATATCTGAGGAGCCTGGGTTTGTTTTGTTTTGGGGTTTGTAAGTTTTTGGGTTGTTGCAGTGGTTTAAAATGTATGTGTGTGTATTGTATGTATGTTGTATGTTTTTGCTCTTTTAATTGTTGCATTTTGTTTTGCATTGCTTTGGCTATGGGGCGGTATACAATGTAATAAAATAAATAAATAAATAAAATTTTATCTATTAACCCCTAGTGGGGGTTGCCATTGTTTGTTGGCTCATCTGAATCCAGGCGGCATGGGTTGTTTGAGGGTTAACCATCAAATAAGCATACGTGCAGACCATGGCCTATTTGAAAGCTGATTAACCCTCAAACAACCCCTGCTGCTTGGGTTCTGACAACAAGCCACAGCTGGGGCATGAATAGGCAACTGGGTGCCCGCACGTGCCACTGCTTGTGGAGTCACGGTGGGCTACTTGATTGTGTAAAACCAGGTTGCTAAGTGAGTAGAAATAGTCATGGGACAAATAGAAAAACAGATGGAAGGAAATTGCTCTGGGCACAGGATGTATTAAGAACTTCTCGCTCCTGCGTGCTGATTTTCTCAAAATCCCCCCCCCCCCCGGTTACCTTAGGGAATGGGAATTCACTAAGGTACAGTTTAGCTTCCCTCTCACAAACCAGTATCTGAGATTTTCAAATGGCATCATGGTGATAGAAAGGTCAGAGTGCAACTAATGTGGATGGTCAACTGACTGGTGCTGGAGTGTCCTGCCCTCTTCCTATACCTGTACCTTTGCTCTCTTTCTTGTAAACAGTTGAAAACAACCTCAAGCAAATAATTCACATAGCTGCTTACCTAAAAAAAAAAATACTTGTGTCCACCTGCGTGGGAAACAGAGGCTCATGTCACTACGGCATAGCCTTGCTGGATCAGATCAAAGGACCCTCTAATCTAGCATGTGGCCATCCACCAATGACTTAATGCAAAGTCTGTCTCCCCTGCTTGGGGAGGTGGGTGGAGCGAGCTGATACTAATTTGCATGTGTTTATATAAATGCTGTCAGGATCTCCCTGGTGTGTATCCCGAATCAGACACAGAGCCTGAAGAAGAAGACCAGCTAAGAAAGGAAGTGGGGTAGGAAATTCTCCAAGACTCTCCAGGAGTCAAGGAGGAATCTTCCCTGGAGCTTATCGGACAGGAGGCCCAGGCTCAGAGATCATCCTCCCCACCCCTGGGGGAGGTAGCAATTGACAGATCCCAGAGTCTGCCACAGGGTCAAGCAGGGAGAGTTCAGGACGGGGGAGGCGATCCGCTAGGTTAGCCACTCACCACAGGTTACAACTTGAAAACTGCCCAAGAAAGAGGGGTCCGGTAAAAGCCTGTCAAGCATGGCAGGAAACCGTCCATTTAGTTGATAGGCAACTGCCTTGCTTCGTTAGGCTAATTAAGCTTAGAGGATAGCTCCTACCATTCACACTCTCTTCAGGTATGAAGAAATGTCTGTTTACTGAATAAAGCTTTGTGGATTGCATGGCAGGCCTCTTTATTGTCTCACATCTTGGCAGGAGGGCTTGGGATCACGACAAATGCATCTGCGTCTGATTTCTAGATGAAGTAATTGTTGTTTAAGAAAACAGAAATTGGAGCACTTCATTCATAAAAGGCACCTCCCCTTTTCTGGTAGTTAAACAGAAGGCCCCGACAGTGCTCCTGTGCTTTTAAAAAGGTGCTGGGAAAATTCAACAGCTTTTCCTTCACTATGGAGATAAGGCAATGGGCAAAGCTTTACCTGTAGAATTTCTGCTTGTCATAGAGCTGCCAAGAGCACAGGAAACCCAGTGGGAAGACAAAAAAAGTGGCAATGATATTCCCTGGAAAACACTGCTGCTGGAAGGCTGTGCATAGGGACATGCTGTGGTGGATTAAGGGGAGGGCCCTCTGGACATGCTCAGAAGCACTCGATTTCGGCCAGATCTCCACCAAGCAGGATAAAACACGTTGAAAATGGTTTGAAAACGGTATATGGAGTGTGCCCTGGGCCCCAACAGTTATCAATACCATTATAACCCATTTTAAAAGCTCTAGTGTAGATCCTGACTTCATCTAATTGATAGAACATTAGCTGCAGCTGCAACCAGATAAGAGACCAGCTACCCAGTTAGTGGAGGCAGGCCTGTGCAACCTGTAACTGACCAGATCAAATACAACTCCACTATTATGGGTCTCGCAGCCAAACAGGGATTTGATACACCACCTCTTTTTTGCAGCAAAAACAAAGGAGTTATCGAGCATTGGCAGGCCATAGGAATATAGGAAGCTGCCTTATACTGAGTCAGACCATTGGTCCATCTAGGCCAGGATTGTTGATGCTGACTGGAAACAGCTCAATAGGATTTCGGAGTTTTCCCAGCCCTACCTGGAGATGCTGGGCATTGAACCTGCAAAATTTCTGCATGCAAAGCAGGTGCTCTGCCACTAAGTGATAGACCCTTCCCTTAGGTAAGGCTGGGTTGGTTTCCTGAGTTACAGGTAGGCCTGGTAACACTGGCTTGTGACATGAATCTGGAGGTTGACATTGAAGACAGGGATGGCCAAAGGGACGGGTGAGCTGGACGCTCACCGAGGACACCAAAATTATATTATTATTATTATTATTATTATTATTATTATTATTATTATTATTATTATTCTATCATCATCCATATAAAATGCTAGAGCAATGTGTGGCATGCTGGAGGTTCGGAACTATGAGAAGAACTTTGTGTTGCATTGCTAAGCAACATGATAAACGCAGCCGATACAGCTGTCATTGAAACATATCATTGCCGAAGCAGCCAAACCGATTCAGGCCGATGCGGCCCAATGGCCGGTCTCTGCCCCCTGCAAGCCCACTTGCCCACCTGCTGGACTTACCTGAGGCCTCCATGCGCACTGGCGAGCCGCCTGGCCCTCCTCTCTGGGCGCTGTACATTTAGTGTTGTAAAGGAGGTTTAGTGTAGAGGAGGCAGAGAGGCTCACCGGCACGCAAGAGGCTTCAGGTAAATCCTGAGCAGCAGCTCCCCCTGTGTGAATAAAGAAATGTATGATACTGCGCAATAAAATACTAGCACGCAGATGCTCTCTGCGAGAGTCAAGCTAGTTTATTATATTTCTATACCACCCCATAGCTGAAGATCTCTTGACAGTTTACGAAAGTTAAAAACCGTTACAAAGTTTTAAAACCATCTACATAATAACACACAAACAGGCAGTACACACAGAGACAACATACAGTATATCTAAAAACTACTTTAAACAATCGACCATAACCATAACACAAATCCTGGTCCTGATTAAAATTCATCATGTGCTGCCACATACCTAAGAAAAGAGAAAGGTCTTAACGTCACGCCAAAAAGACAACAACGTTGTTGACACAAGGCAAGCCTCCTTGGCAAGAACATTCCATAATTGGGGCCTACCACCAAGAAGATCCTCTCCTTTCTTGCCAACTTCTGAGCCTCCCTTGGAGGAGGCACCGAGAGGAGGATCTTAGATGCTGAGTGCAGTGTATGGGTAGGTTCATGTCGAGAGAGGTGCTCCCATCAGGTATTGTGGTCCAAAGACATGTAAGGCTTTATAGGGTAAAAACCAGCACCTTGAATCAGGCTCAGAAACATACAGGCAGCCAGTGCAATTAGGCCAGAGTTGGTCTGATATGTTTGGACTTTCTAGTCCTTGTTATCAATTCAGCTGCTATATTTTGCACGAGCTGCAGGTTCTGAACCGTCTTCAAAGGCAGCCCCATGTAGAGCTCATTGCAGTAATCTAACTGGGAGGTTACCAGAGCGCAGACAAATGAAGCCAGGTTATCCCCCTGTCCAGATAGAGGCATAGGTGGGCCACCAACTCAGGTTGGTAGAAGGTACTCCATGCCTCTGAAGCCACTTGGGCCTCAAATGAGAAAGATGGCTCCAGGAGAACCCCCAAGCTGCAAACCTGCTCCTTCAAGGGGAATACAACCTCATTCAAAACAAGGTGAGGACCCTCCATCCAGTCAGAAGAGACTAACAGCATCTCAGTCTTGCCTGGATTGAGTTTCAGTTCGTTAGCCCTCATCCAGTCCAGGCATCGATCTAACACATCCACAGCCACACCTGATGAAGATGAAAAGGAGAAATGGAGCTGTGTGTCATCAGCATACTGATGGCAGCGCATTCCGAAACTCCAGAAGACTGCACTCAACAGTTTCATGTAGATGTTGAATAGTATGGGGGACAGAAATGACCCCTACAGAACCCCATAGTGGAAAATCCACAGGACTGAGCAATGTTCCCTAAGCAAGACCTTCTGGAGCTGACCAACTGAATAGGAGTGAAACCACTGCAACGCAGCACCTCCTGCTCCCAACTCAAGACAGTCATCTCAGAAGAATGCCATGGTCGAAAGCTGCCAAGAGATCAAGGAGAATCAACTTCACGCTCTTCCTGTCTTTTTCCCCGAGGTCCTCATGCAGGGCAACCAAGGTCACCATATGGGGCACTCAAGGCTATTTCAGTGCCCAAAGTTGGCATGAACCCCGACTGAAATGGTTCCAAACAATCAATCTTATCCAAGATGTCTGGAGCTGGCTTGCGGCCACCTGCTCAAGGACCTTGCCCAGAAACAGAACATTTGCCACTGATCTACAATTATTAAGATTTTCCAGGTCTAGGGAAGATGTCTTCAGGAGTGGTCTCACCACCGCTTCTTTCAGGTGGCCCAGGACCAGTCCCTTGCAAGGAGACATTAATCGTCTCCCTGGCCCAACCGGCTGTTCCCTCCCTGCTGTATTTTAGAAGCCAAGAGGGGCAAGGATCCAAAACGGAAGTGGTTGCCCGGACATGTCCTAGCACGTGTCAATGTCCTTGAGTTGTACCAACTCCAATTCGTCCAGGAAAACTGGCAAGCGGTGCCAAGCTGAGCTTGGTGGTTTAGTATTTGTTGACTGTACGTGTACTATCTGCACAGAGCTAAGGCAAAGGAAAGCAATAAGTGACTTCAGAGAAAACATATCGGTATTTTCCAGTCAGTTTTGCAAGTGTTATCATTTTCTACTTTCCCTGTTCCTGATCTTAACAAATTTCTGTAGAGAAACTATTCAGCCTGATCCTGTGCTTCTTTATATGGAAGTCAGCCCCACTGAGTTCCATGGGACTTACTGACCAGTAAATGCACATTGGATTACAGTCCTAAGCACAAACAGAACAAAAGCCACATTCCCTGGGGATAGTGAAAGACTTTTTGCATGATGGGCCCTTTTCTTGTGCACTAGACCAGGGCCAGATGCCTTAAAACAGCTGCTGGAGCGCTGCTCAGTGCTCAAATGAGCTGGTCTGGGTCAGAGTTTAGAGAGGTTGTGCTGACATAAGAGATTCCTATGTTAGCAACTCTAACTGTGGAATGTGGGAGGAGGAGCCCTAACAGCATTGCATCTTACACCTGGAGAGACGGTGCTTCCTTATTCACCAGCTATGACTCTGCAGAAAATAGGGCAAACTGTGGTGGGTGGGAGGGGGCAAAATGAGGAGGAATTTTCAAGAATGATGACTCAGGTGCTGTTTGCACCCCGTCAGGCTCCCGTTGTTAATCGCAGGGTGTGCTTTCAAGCCGTTCCACCTCTCTGCACAAAGGCCGAAATTTCAAGCCCTGTTGACCCTTTGCAGGTTCAGAGCATATCCTTGGTCAGCTGCTAGCTTTCGTGGAGCGTCATGTCAAGAAGCAAGTAAGAGATGGTGAGCCAAAGCCTCAAGCCGCCTCTCTAAAGTGACCTGCAAATAAGCAGCTTCTTTTGACGCAGACACCACATTACCCACTTGCATCTGATGATGTGGACAATGTCCACGAAAGCTCATCTTTACGGCGCCACGAGACTCTGGCTCAATTCGGACGACACGATAGTCAATGGTGGGTTGATTAACCCTAACCCTAACCCTAGGGGGTACTCCCCAAACAACATGGTAATAAATAATCAACTGCGGTGTGGATTAGGATCAGTGCTGAGTTGACTATGGCAGCATTGGAATGACACAATAGTCAAAACAACTGACGATCGTTTCCCCCACACCAGTTGTTTATTGTGTCGTCCAAATTGAGCCTCTGTCGCTTTTCCCACATCTGTTTTGCAATAGTGGGGGGGGGGGGAACGTGGATGGAGGGCAAGCAGCTCCTTGCAGGTCCCAAATTTGGCCCAGAAGCCTCCAGTTGCTAACCCATAATGTACACTGTGGGACAATAGCACATCATTAACCACTTGTTACTGTTCCCCTTAGCAAAACTGTGGTGAAGACTGTTGGCGGGTGTATGTGTGTTCAGAGAATCCAGGGCAACCACACATTTTAAAAAATGCTTCCTTGAACAAGGAGTTAATTAATCTAGAATAATCTCTATTCCCTGGTTTTAATCTCACAATTGGTAACGCAATATGAAAAGGAGGACAGGGCTCCTGTATCTTTAGCAGTTGTGTTGAAAAAGGAATTTCAGCAGGTGTCATTTGGATGCATGCAGCACCTGGTGAAATTCCCTATTCATCCCAACAGTTAATGCTGCAGGAGCCCTGCCCTCTTGACCAGAAACAAAAGAGGGCAGGGCTCCTGCAGCTTTAACTATTGTGATGAAGAGGGAAATTTCACCAGGTGCTGCATGCATCCAAATGACACCTGCTGAAATTCCCTTTTCTAAACAATTGTTAAAGATAGAGGAGACCTGTCCTTCCTTCCATATGGTCACCCTAACATGGGAAAGGTGAAGGGCTCCTTCTTTTTCCTCCATCCCCCCTCACCCACCTGCTTAACTACTGTTTGTTTGTATGACAGGATGGTTTAAAACCCAGGGTTGTTAAACTTCTTTCAGCCCAAAGGCCAAGTTTCATTTTGGAGAAATTCTCTGGGGCCACATTCCAGTGGTGCGCGGGAGTGAAGGGAAAAGGCGTGGGACCAAAATACCAAAAATACCCACATAGCTTAACTTAAAGTTCAAAAAGCCCCGAGAGAAGCTTTTCAATTTTTTAGAAAGGGGAAAAACTGCAAAAAAGCCTGGAAAACCCAAGACTGGTGCTTGAGTGGAGCCAAGAAAATGGTCTGTGTGACCATCTGAATAACCCCAGAGGGCCAGATTTGGCCTCCAGATCTGAGGTTCCCCACCCCTGGTTTAAACACCATAAAGACTAGCTGATTTGTCGTTGCAATGATGTTCTGCCAGTTTAAGTTTGCTATAAACAGACAAACGCGGCTACTCCTCTGGAATTAGTCACCAGAGTGGAATAAAGGTTACAGTGGCAGAGGCCGTGTCAGCAGGGCTGGCTGCTTCAGGTGGCAGCTTTTGATCGCCATTAAAGGTGGCGGAGGGAGAGGCAGATACATCTGAGCCATAGGGCACAATCCACTGGACAGGTCTCCTGCACATGCATGCTTGAAATTAACAGGAGCCATGCAACAACATTCCCTGTCTTGCAGCTATGAGGAAGATCAGGGGTCTGGAAACAAAGCCCTATGAGGAGAGATTACAAGAACTGGGCATGTTTAGCCTGAAGAAGAGAAGATTGAGGGAAGACATGATAGCACTCTTCAACTACTTGAAAGGTTGTCACACAGAGGAGGGCCAGGATCTCTTCTCGATCCACCCAGAGTGCACGACACGGAATAATGGGCTCAAGTTACAGGAAGCCAGATTCCTGCTGGACATCAGGAAAAACATCCTGACCATTAGAGCGGTATGACAATGGAACCAATGACCTAGGGAGGTGGTGGGCTCTCCCACACTAGAGGCCTTCAAGAGTAGGGTTACCAGATAAAATGCAGGTCAGGGCTCATGTAACTTTAACAGTTGTAGAGAAAAGGGAATTTCAGCCAGTGTCATTTGTATGCAATTAGTTCCTGGTGAAATTCCCTCTTCATCACAACAGTTAAAGTTGCAGGGGCCCTGCCTTCTTTTGTATATGGTCACTCTAATATAGTGCATGCACCTTTAACTGTTGTGATGAAGAGGGAATTTCACCAGGAACTAATTGCATACAAATGACACTGGCTGAAATTCCCTTTTCTCTACAACGGTTAAAGTTACATGAGCCCTGACCTGCATTTTATCTGGTCAGCCTATTCAAGAGGCAGCTGGACAGCCACCTGTCAGGGATGCTTTAAAGTGAGCAGGGGGCTGGGGCTCAATGGCCTTAAAGGCCTCTTCCAACTCTACTATTCTATGATTTTACGCCCAATCTATTTCATGGGGTGATTCTTCTGGCATTATGAAAGATCTCTCTACTCTCTCTTTCACAGAGTTCATCATTCTTCTATTTAAACCTCTATCAGATTCTCTCCTCTGAGTTATATTTTGTCTAAACTAAAGATCCCCAAAATGTTTCAAAAGAAAGTTTTGTGGCACCTTAAAAGACCATGGCATAAGCCAGGGCTGCACAACCTAAGGCCCAGGGACCAAAGCCAGCCCTCCACAGAGCTCACTGCAGCCTTAAGGGGTTCCCCGGAAAGCTCACACCCTTTCCTTGGCTCCACCCCTCCCGATAGCCCCACCCTCTTTCCCCAGATATCAATTATTTGGTGATTTCCTGGCTTTTGTGCACCCCATCCCCATTTTAAAAGGTTGAAATGCCTCTCCTAAAGCTTAGCTACAGGTAGTAAAGTCTTTAATCTAAAATATGCTGGTATTTTTTTTGGCCTTAGCCCTTTTGCCTTGCCCTTCACAGGAATACAGCCTGCAGGAGCTTCTCCAAAATGGAATTCGGCCTTCAGTCTGAAAGAGGTTCTTCACCCCAAGGTTTTGGCACCACATGCTATAACCAACCCCAATAGTACGGAAGGTGCTCCAGTCCTTTAATCATTTTGGATTCTTCTTTTCGTGTATTTTCTAACTCTACAACAGAGCTGGTCAACTTGTGGCCCTTCAGATGTCGTTGGGCTCCCATCAGCCTTAGCAAGCAAAGCCAAATGGCAAGGCATGATGGGAGCGGCATTCCAACATCTGGAAAGCCGTACATTGCCCACCGTTGCAGCTCTACAAGGCCCTGTTTTGAGATGGGCGATGATCAAAACCGTACGCAGTGTTCCAAAAGTGACTGCACCTTCTAATGACCTTGTAGCTATGGTATCAGCACCGGTCAAGGCATTGCCATTTTTCTTAAGCAAAGGGATTTGTACCCCTGACATGCTAAGTTGCAGCACTATTTAAATCTTTGTGACAGTAGTTCAACGGCATGTGGAAACTATGGGTTGTCTAGAAAGAAATGATGGGGGTGATGCCTCCTCTTTCCTCCTAAATGGTACCTCAGTGTGTTTATTGGGGTGCATGTTACTTTTCCCCCATTGCCTGCTAGGAACCTGGCTCAGAGCAGAGAATGGAGCTGTCCCAAGGTTTATGTCACCGATACAAGAGTTTGGCTTATGTCACATGTTCTTCCCGATGCCACGTCTTTTCAGTTTGGGATTCTTTGCATTCCCAGAGTGCCTCTAATACAACATCCCATCTTCCCCCTCCGTACTGTCACTCACGCCATTGCCATTTTAGTACCTTCGTCCAAGAGTGAATGAGAATTTCCTTTCCCACACTGCACAGCTGCAGAGTTCACAAGCAGGGCATGCCTGCCAGACCAGAATAGCCCCTTTTATAGTGGCCTTCGACTGGAAAGCCTTCCTATCGCATTATGCTGAACAGGCAAGAAGGAACGGTTACTGGGAGGCACGGGTATTCATGGTGATGGTCTGAAAGGAATAGTTGGAATGGAAAATGGTCACACTTGTCCCTTGCAAATGTAGGAAGGCATACCTGCGACTTCTGCCCTGTAGTTAAACAGAAATCCAGTTTATGTAGTTATCGGATTTCTCATCTGGTGTGACTCTGATTGGCTGAGGCGAGAACTGCACGTTACCTTGGCAAATGTGTGCGTGTGTATCTATATCTCTAAATAAAGAGAGAGTGATCCAGTGATCAAACACCTGCCAGTATAAGACCAGAGTGAAGGCTATCTCATGTTGGCTCAAACTCCACAAAGCCAGGAAACTGGAAGCTAAGGTTGTTCTTGTGCAATGTCACGAACTCTGCTTTCTTATAACTTACCCACACTTCGGGGGTGTCTATACGCTGCCGCTTTGCTCGCTGATTCCCCACAAACTCCACAGCTTCGCTGCTGCGAGGCTGCATCAATAGACTCGCATAGCAGGAGAGAGCACAGGCTATCCACAGATGGCAGGAATAGGGAGGAAATGGAGGGACCAGAAAACTGTGAAAAACTTTTTTTTGGGGGGGGGGAACTCTGCACAACTTCGAAAGCTTGTTCATTATATATCATAACTGCCCTTCGGCCATTCCTCTAGGCTTGTCAAGCCCCCTCCCCCTCCTCACTGACCCGCCCCTAGCAACGGCCACTTTCTTAACCTAACCTGAAGCCACCACTGACAGAAAAGGAACACCAAGTTGACATCGGAGCAAATGAAAAAGTTGTGGTAAAACGACACTTAGAAAAAGCGCAGTTTTGCGATGAAAAGCCCGATCTGGCTGCGAGTTGGCAGCTGCGTCATTCAAACAACAGGGCATAACTACACAGCCATGATGGGGTATATAGGGCATATAGATAAGCTGTTCATCTTTCAGGCCCAAATCCAGATGGGGAAGATGGAGGGCTTGACACATTGTCCTGGTCCTTACTTGCCTTCTGAAAGACCGTATTCTCCCTTACGACCCTGCCCGTCCCCTGAGGTCTTTAGGGGAGGCCCTTCTCTCCGTCCCACCACCATCACAGGCATGCCTGGTGGGAATGCAGGAGAGGGCTTTCTCGGTGGCTGCCCCAGGGCTCTGGAACTCCCTCCCCAGGGAAGTTGGACTGGCTCCCTCCTTGGTATGCTTTCGGAAGCCTGCTAAAACTTTTCTGTTTCAGCAGGCCTTTGGGGAGTAGTTGAGACCTCTGCAAATGTGCTGCTTATAGTTTGGATTTTTTACAATGATTTTGTATTTAAAATGTTTTGAAATGTTCTCAATATTTTAAAGTTATACTATGTTTAATTATATTTTTAATTTTTGTATATCTCTATTTGTTTTCACTGTACATGTTTTAAATTGTAAGCCGTCTTGAGTCCCAGTATTGGAAAAAAGGCGGGATATAAATAAATATAATAATAATAATAATAATAATAATAATAATAATCTGGACCTTACTGTATTGCTAGAGGAATCTTCCTGTGAGTTGACCCATCCCTCTTTGTTGCTTATGTCAGTAATAAACCAATGATGATGGTTTACAGACATTTAGTGGTTAACAAAACCTAACTACGCGTAACTGCATGTGAAGCCTTCTTCTCCTTATGATTACCTCTGTTGTCTCTGCTATGAAAATTTCAAACGGGAGCTGCTTATGGTGGGAACCTGCCCTTTTGCTTATGTTACTTTGTAAAGTGCCAGGCAGATTGATGGGGCTATTTCAATTAACAATAACAGCAATCTGTTGGATCCAGGATCTGCCTTCCTCAAGAGAAAGGGTTGCTTTCATGGAAGATCCCTCCCAGTGGTGCAGCTAGGTAATTTTAGACCTTGGACTTCATGATTTGATGCTTTTCCTCCCGCTGCTGCTGCTGCTGCTGCTCCTCCTTTAGAAAGCCATGTGTATGACTTCAGTCATGAAACATAAAACTAAAATATTTTCTCTTCCCACAGCCAGCACTCCATGCTTTACAACTAACATGGTTATGTTAGAATAACAAGTGTTTGTTATTCTATGTTAGAATACGTTAGAATAACAAGTTTGCCAGCCCTGGTTTTTAATATAAAAACACTGAGATGGTGTATTTTAAACTCACTTAAATCACAGCACCATCGTGATTACTACAAGAATAAAATGGAGTTTGCTTCTGCTGCCCTCATCACCTGCTGCGCTTTAGATGATCGGTGGGGGGACAGGCTCTGGGGCCCTGGATTTGGGCCCAAGGTCCAACCCTAGCTGCACCACTAATTAGGCTGACCATATGAAAAGGAGGACAGGGCTCATGTAACTTTAACTGTTGTAGAGAAAAGGAAATTTCAGCCAGTGTCATTTGTATGCAATTAGTTCCAGGTGAAATTCCCTCTTCATCACAACAGTTAAAGTTGCAGGCACTATACTAGAGTGACCATATACAAAAGAAGGCAGGGCCCCTGCAACTTTAACTGTTGTGATGAAGAGGGAATTTCACCAGAAACTAATTGCATACAAATAACACTGGTTGAAATTCCCTTTTCTCTACAACTGTTAAAGTTACATGAGCCCTGTCCTCCTTTTCATGTGGTCAGCCTACCACTAATCCCTCTGCCTACTTTTTGGAATCCACCCTATTCACGTTACATGGAGAGACCATTAGAAGCAGGCGGATTCCTAAAGGTCGACAGCAAAGTCCTAATCCTGCTCCAGATGTCCAAAGCCATTGGCTGGGTTCACACATCATGCTATAACCCATGGTGGGTGGCAAGCTATGCTGGGTAGGTAGTTATGCAAACAACCAGGCAAACAAGCTACACAGAGCAGTTTATTTCACACATGCTCCTCACCATTCCTCCTCCTGTAGTTCTCCTGCCCAGCTGGGCAGGTATCCCAGTTCCTTTGTGTTGGGAATAGGGATCACTTGAGAGGAGCAGAGTGGTGGCAGCGATTTTGACTGCTCTTGCCAAGCAGCTCTGTGGGTGACCTCCGTAACCCATGCTGGCACGACAGACAAAATGCTAACCCACCATAGGTAAAATAACCCTTACTGCAGATCATGGGTACTCAGAGTGGCTTATTTGGGGGAAATAACTCACCATGGGTGGGTGGGGGGGACATCCTGCAGACAATGTGCTAACCCATCATCATCATCATCATCATTATTATTATTATTATTATTTACACTTATATACTGCCCCATAGCCGAAGCTCTCTGGGCAGTTTACAAAAATTAAAAAGATTGAGCATTAAAAAGACAATATACAAAATTTAAAACCATAAACATAAAACAGCTGTCATTAAAACACTTTAAAACATTTTAACTGTTAAGCCTGGCCACAATGTCAATCAAAACCTCAACTTGAGCTGCTAAAATGCCTGGGAGAAAAGTTTTGACCTGGCGGTGAAAAGATAACAGTGTTGGCGCCAGGCGGGCCTCATCGTCCATAATTGAGTGTCCACCACAGAGAAGGCCCTCTCCCTTGTTGCCGTCCTCCCAGCTTCCCTTGGAGTAGGCACCCGGAGGAGGACCTTTGATGTTGAGCGTAGTGTATGGGCAGGTTCATGTCGGGAAAGACGTTCCATCAGGTATTGTGGTCGCAAACCGTGTAAGGCTCTGTTGTTGTTCTTTGTGGGTTGTTCTGGAAGCTAAACCATAATGAGTTAGCTTGTCACGTGAACCCAGTCACTGGATAGATCCACCCCCACTCCAGCTGCTTCCTATCCAGTAAACCCCAGTTTATAAAACTCTGCTCTCTTTCCTACCTCTCTCCAAATGCAAACGGAAAAACTGGCTCCAAACTGTTTCGCTGCCTGCTCCCTCCACTTATCAAACTTGGATGACTATTACATGCCAATGGCTGGAAGAGATTCCCAGCTATCAATAACAACAAAGAGTTTAGCGGCACCTTAAGGATTAACAAATTTATTCTAGCATAAACTTCAATGGATTATAGCTCACTTCATCAGATGCACGGAGTATTATGGAGAGTTTCAGGTTTATGTACAGTATAAATGGTGGTTGTGGTGGGGAACGAATTGTAAACAGTGGCAAAAGCAAATTACATGCTGAAAGTGAACGTGACAAACACATTATTAACGGTGGTCATTCATAGTGCAGTTGTTGCTGAGATCATAAACATCCTGGTGCTAGGTAAGCCAATTGACACATGTCATGAGATAAAAGTCCTTTATCCCATTTCAAGCTATCAAGGAACATTTGTTTAAGAACCTGACCACCTGGTTGCAAGGGCCAAGCTCATAACAGTGTTTTTTGTATGTGCTTTGATGTTAGTGTGTGGTTGTGTAAGGGGTGATGGCAGCCAAATGCCATTCAAGCCCTGCTCTTGAGAACAGGCAGTAATATTCCCGTACTTAGCAAGAAGTATAGTAACCCTGTATGGAGAAGATTGTGATTGCCTTTCACACATCAAAACAGAGGGATATTTATTGGGTTTGAGAAAAGAAGACATTCCTGCATTTCCAGTACCATTTGGATATCACAACTCCCTGTAGAAACAAAAGCTGCTTCCAGATGGGTAGCTTGTAGCACTACAAATTATTGCTCTGCCACTGAAGGTGACAAATTGAATTGCAATTGATTTTCCAAGGTATTGGTGATATTACACTTTTTCTTTATGTTCATCCCACTATGTTCCATCCATAGCATTGGATTTGACATAGGTACTGAGGGTGAGGATGAGGAAGGTCCAATTCATCTGAACAGACATTTGAAGTCCAGCACAGATTCACTATAACCTTTGCAGTGGGAGCCATTTTATTAGCCCATTTATTTCTTTATTTTATCCATCTTTTAATTTATTCCATGCCCCTCTTCTGGCTCTAATGGGTTTAAAAATATTACATTATTTGCAAAATACTGCTTAAATTAATGATTGTTATAATGCTGTAACATTATGTTATTTTTGTTCAAAAATGATGAAAAAAATACCCTTTCCGGTCACAGGTATTCATGATGTTGCTAAAATGGTGGTGAACAGACTTTTAAAGAAATATATTTTTGAAATATAGTTATAGTGTATCAAGTGGTAATTTGCTAATAATAGTTTAGATATCTAGCTAGCTAGCTAGCTGGAAAAGAAATATAATGCTAATTAGAGTGAGGGGAAAACACAAGTGTGATAAAATTGTTCCCACCACAAAGGTTATCATGAATGTATGCTTAGCTGCAATGGTTCACCTAATAGATCCCTGCCCATGTAGAAACCCTGAAAGGATGGAAGAGTAGCATTAAGGTCATCTACACCTGTGTAGATTGTTCTACTCTTGTGAAAAAAAGTCGGTCTTTCTCTCTGCTTCCAGACAACATTTTATGGTGCCACTGTCCTAAATTCATGGAGTTGCTACATGATGTCTTCTGACCGATAGTGCTAGGAACTCTCTATCGGGAAGCATCTTCTGCGATCTGAGAAAGATGAAAGGACCAAGGGAAAATACAGGATGACAATGATTGGACAACAGTATTCTGTGGACGAAAAAGGTCAGTGAACGTAGCACGGCAAATGCTTTGAAAGCACCCAAAGAATTTTAAAAGCAAAACAGTAGTAATAACATTTATTGCTTATATAGTGTTTTACAGAGTGGTGAAAATAATTGACGTTCATGATGTCAGTAATTAATCACCATGTAAGACAGGTCAGTGTCCTATCTGCAAAACATCTGGAATACCTTGTTTGCATAGAAAGAAATGATTATTTCAGGGTGAGAACCTCTGTTTTCACTTTGTGTAACAAAGCCCTTACAGCCTCCGTATAATTTATCACATGAAATAAAAGCTGGTTTTGGTTGAGAACAAGAAGGAGAACTCTTTGCTCAGGTACAAATAATTTGTGTAGCAATAAAAGTGAAAGCAAGAGAACCAACATTTCTAGAACCTCCCTGTGACAGAACTAGGTTGGGACCAAGTCTTCATGGTACCCTGGAAGATTACGATGATGCAAAGAAAATCCAGCAGCTAAGTTAAGATTTTCTCCCCCTCTCAAATGTAATTAATTTTGCAGTTTTTAATAGGATTATCCAAAGCCCATCTGCAGGAGATTAAACAAATGACCCATGCTGTCTACAACGTATTTGCAGAAAGAAAAAACTAACTGCAAATCCCCCGCGCCCTCCCCATCTCCTTCTCTGCTTCAATAGGCACACTTCAAGATGGCATTTCAAATCATTGGTTGCTATGACAACTCACTCCGGCCTAGCCAGAACTGTGATGTTCTGAAGCCTGAGGCAGGTGGCAGCAAGGCAGGCAGGCTAGAACCTGCTGCTGGGAGAACAGGCCTAACCCTGGACATACAGAAATAAAACTGAGGAAGAAAGAGCCATTCCCCTGAGGGTTAGTTGCTCTTTGGAAAAGATAAGGGGTGGGGTAATCCGCTAATTTAAGTAGGCCAGGCCTGCCTTGCAGCGGAGTGGAGAAAGCTGCTTCAGGCAGAAACAAGGGAGTGGGGGTGGAAATAGATGAAGGCAGGAATGGTGCAGAAAGACTTTTAAAGGCGTAATCCATTGCACATTTAGGTAGGATCTACAGTACCGCTTTAAAACGGTTTATAACGGTATTGACAGCTGATGGGGCCCATGACACACTCCATATGCAGTTTTCAAAGTGTTTTCAAAGTGTTACATCCTGCTTGGTGTAGATCTGCCCAGTCCTACAACTGGGGCATTATGGGAGTTGTAGGACTTTCCCTCCCCCCCCCCCCCCCCGGTCTAAACATGCATAGGATTGTGCCCTTAAAGTGTTGGCCCTGCTGGAGGGCAATTTTGTCTCAGCTCCAAGCAGTGGAATGTGTTGGGTCACCCCTGAATGTATGATGACCACATTTTTAAAAGGTCAGTTCCTTTGCATAAGAGGTCACCTGGGGAAATATTTTGGATACTAATCCAGCAGGTGGAGTTGCCTACTCAAAATAGCAAACGCATTGTAATGCCAATTACTGTCTAAGAAGTGTGAATATTGTAATCATAATATGTTTATTGATCAAAAGACTACTGGAAAATAATCTTACTGGAATATTTCTGTGAAACAGAAAAATAACATTCTGCAAAATAACCTGCTCTTGCCTGCAAAACAAATTACATAGGGCCTTTCAAGTGTTTTTCATAGGGTGACCATATGGAAAGGACAGGGTTTCAGGTGCCCTCCACAAGGATTCGCTTTTGCGCCCGGTTAGGCGATTATGCGCATCATCGCTGAAGCGCATTTACACCTAATACCTCTGCACGAGAGGCGGTGAAGCGCATTAACGGCTGTCCAAAATGCGCTTTCCAAGTAGTTAATGTGCATAAGCGCTTGTTCACATAGTCAAAATGCGCTTTAACGGCCGGAGCAAAATAAAACTCACGATTTAACGCACATTCAATAATGCGCATAATCGGAGAGATAACGTGCCTCTACACCCGATTTGCGCTCCGTTCTTGTAGAGGTAAATTTTTTAAAGCGCCTTGAAAGAGCTTTAAACCTCTCTTGTAGAGGCAGCCTCTGTATCTTTAACAGTAGTATTGAAAGGGGAATTTCAGCAGGTGTCATTTGTATGCATGCAGCACCTGGTGAAATTTCCCCTTCATCACAACAGTTAAAGCTGCAGGAGCCCTGCTTTCTTTTGTACCTGGTCAAGAGGGCAGGGCTCCTGCAGCTTTAACTTCTTTTAGCTGCTACCAGTTTGCCTCCTGGGAAATGGGTAGTTTGTGATTAGCCATACTAGCCATTTTGTGGGAGTGACTATGGCACACTTTTCAACATTCCAAATGTGCCCACCGACCCAAAGAGGTTGGGACCTCTGAGCTGGGCTTCCAAAGCCTGGTTTGAAAGACAGGTAGGTTTTCTACATGTTACGAAATTGCCAAGGCTCAGAATTAATGGGGGAACGGAGCAGCAGTCATTCTATTAAACTGACATAAGAACAGCCCAGCTGGATCAGACCAAGTTCCATCTAGTCCAGTATTCTGCTCACACAGTGGCCAACGAGATGTTCATGGGAAACTCACAAGCAGGACATTTATTTATTTATTATTGCATTTCTATACCGCCCAACATCCAAAGCTCTCTGGGCGGTTCACAAAAATTGACCATGAAAACCATTCAAAATATAAAACAAACAGTATAAAAACACAGTATAAAATACAATATAAAAGCACAACCAGATAAAACCAAGCAGCGATGCAGAGATTAATACAGATTTAAAACAGCAAAGTTAAAAAATTAAGTTGATGAACTGTTAAAATACAGAGAAAATAAAAAGGTCTTCACCTGGCGTCTAAAAGAGTATAATGTAGGTGCCAGGCAAACCTCTCTAGGGAGCTCGTTCCACAGTCAGGGTGCCACGGCAGAGAAAGCCCTCCTACCAGTAGCCCCCCACCTCACTTCCTTTGGCAGGGGTTCACAGAGAAGGACCCCTGAGGATGATCTTAGGGTCCAGGCAGGCACATATAGGAGGAGGTGTTCCTTCCGATAGCCTGGCCTCAAGCCGTTTAGGGCTTTGAATGTTAATACCAGCACTTTGAATTGGGCCCGGACCTGGACTGGCAGCCATGAGTGCAGCAACACCCTCCTGCCCATGTTCCCCAGCAACTGGTGTACATAGGCATACTGTCTCTGATACTGGACGATATCAGAGCAGATTAAGGGTTACATCAGAGAGGTTTAAAAGCATTAACTTTTTCTTCCCTAGTTTATATGGATCTTCTTCATTTGCAGCACATCAAGAGGGCACTATAGGGAGCCGGGCAAAAAAAAGGAGAGAAGCAGGTTCTCAGAATGCTAAGATACTTTATTTCCAAGCCCAACACATTTCAGCTTATGCTGTTTTTTAAGGCCTTCTTCAGGGGGTTGATAAGAGATGTCTGCAGAAATACTCTTAACAGTAACGATAATTTCTTGTGAACGGACATACACAGAATTCGTTATACGCCCGTCTGTTCTTATACCTTCTGGGTCAAAGCTGTTCCTGCCAGTATAATTTCTGATACTTCCTTCCCCATCTCCTATCTTTCCCTTTCCTTGAGCAAATAAAACAAAAAAGTAAAAAATAAAAACAAACACAAAAATGACTATGTTAGCAGAAAGGATATGATTGGCTGAGAATTGGCTAGTTCCTTTCATCCTGGTTGATACATAGCACTGCCGTGATATAAAAATGGCTTTATCAATCAGCAAAACACTTAAAACAGATGTGTACATCTCAGTAATCTGCCCTTTGCACTTCTTGGTGTTTCGCGTGATGAATCACAACGTTTGGTATGAAATATAGGTTACTAAGTAAAATATCTGCCAATAATTGCTAAGGTTGCTAACCATCCATTATTCTATGGGCCCACTTAAGCCCATAGTTAGGCAAACAACTCCCAGCATGCCTGACCTTTGACCATACTGGGGCGAAGGGAGTTGACATCCAAACCATCTGGAGGGCACTAGGTTGGGGAAGGCTGGAGTCCAGAAATGCATGTAAGAGGGACAGGCCCAGGCACATCACCTTCACCTCCCAGCATCCCTGTCCTGTGTGTGTTAAGCGGGGAGGTCTGAAGGGGCTTTTACTTGTGTTTGCTTGAACATGAGTAGAATTCTTTGCGCAATCAGGAATCCTGATAAAGCAGGGATCCCAGTTGTAGGGAGGCTTTTACTTGCATTCAAGTGAACACAAGGAGAAGCCTCTCGCACAGCTCAACACAGAGTTTGGAGACTTAGGACAGTGGTGTTCAACTGGTCCAGACCCGAGACCCACCTTGGGCTCCCAGCCGGCAACATGGGACCTGTGCCCAACGTTTCTCCACGCCCAACATGGTGGCAACAGCTTTGCTGCGCCCCAGCTGGACTGATAAAGCCCTATTCACTTGAATAGCGTATGAAGCAAGAAGCTGTGCACCTGGAAGTCAGTGATCTACAACCGGTAGATTACAACCCTAAAATGGGTCGTGATCTACTGGCTGTAGAGCACCGACACACAGGGTGCACAGCCTCTTCTTGCCTTATACGCTATGCAGGTGAAATAGGGCTTTAGTAAACCTGTGTATTCACAGCAAATCTGATATCAGATCTTCCATTTAGTATCAGATGTTCCGTTTGGTTATGAGGACTAAATGAAGCCATTCTCTTTCCTGCAAGGCAAGAACAGGATTGGTTTGCATCAGCTTTCTGGCAGTGCCTACAGCGGTGCCCCACTTCCGAAGCACTGTCTAAATCACATGAGGTTGCATCATGCCACCCCAAGTTATAAAAAACAAAAGAAAATGAGGGGTTATTTGGATGGCAGCTGTTGAGTCATTTTATGAAGGCTGCACTAATGATGGGATATCCTTTACCACAAGGGTGGGGACTGTGGCCCTTCAGATGTTGGTGGACTGCAAGTTCCGTCAGCCCTAGTGTTGCAGTTCAACAACACCTGGAGGACACACCTAAATTGTGGCTGTGAAGACGGAGGATATGATCTTCTCTCTTTTGTATAGCATGAAAGCTGAAGTTGCTTCCTTCATAAACCTTGATGGCCCATAGAGTCGGAAAAGCAGAGCACTCTGGGGTGGGGGTGCAGGAGAAGGATGGGGGGAAAGAGACAGTTTAGTTTTTTTCCGAAAGAAAAAGGTGCTTGGGATAAATAGCTAACTGGCGAGAAGCAGCTTCGAGAAGCTATACAGGGTGGAAGGTGGCTAGACGCAAAAAGAGAACAAGCTACACCTCCTGAGATTCCCTGTTCTATGCTGCAGCTAGAGCCCTGTTCTCTTTTATATCTGACCACCCTAGGAGGTGCTGAGGCTCCTTTAAAGATGTTTGTCTGCATTGATAACTGAAATAAATAAATAAATAAATAAATATTACAGAAGGTACCATAACTCTCCACTATTCTCTCCTCACAAAGAAAGACACTCATGTTGGAGAAGGCTTCCCTGAAACCTTCTATTAGCTAAGTCTGTTGGAGGAAATAATCTCTCTAGCTCAGCCTTCCTCAACCTGGAGCCCTCCAGATGTGTTGGACTGTAAGTCTCATCATTCCTAGCCAACATGGCCAATGGCACACCAAGTTGGGGAAGGCTGCCCTAGTTGGTAGATGTCTAGCATAATAACTATAATCATATCATTGACACAAGTCAAACAGTTACTTTTTAAACAAAGGGACTGTAACTGTGGCACACATACCTAACGTAGAGGCCTATTGCATTGTTTGGAGACAATGGCCTGGTTCACACGATCAAGTGGCCCACTTGGCTTATTTAAGCCACTGTGGCTGCAGCGGGTGCAGGTGGCTATTTTGAATATTCAAGCCATGACCGCAGCTTATTGTGTCATCTGACCCCAGAGAGAGTGAGTTGTTGGCATAGTTAACAAACCACCCACAACCCTAAAACAGACCATGAAACCTGGGTGGTTTGTTAACCATGGCAAGAACCCACCCTTACCAGTTTGGCCAACACAACAAGCCGCAGCCACAGCTTGAATATTCAAAAGCCGCATGGTACATATCACAGCGCACCGAGACCAGGTTCGTATGCTCACCATGGCTTAAATAAGCTTAAATGGGTGGCGCAAATCTAGTCAATGAATTGGGCACAGAGAGAGGGAGGGTCCCTTTAAGGAATAATTGTATGTGGCCTGAATGAATCAAAATAGGAGTACCCTTCTCTCTAAATGGTAAATTTGGAGCTTTTCATATCTGTCCTATGAGGAGTGTTTTCCAGAGCTGGATGGGGTATCTGTTACATGGCTAATAGTTAAAGGGCAGCCTCCTCCCAACCTGGTGCCCTCCAGATGTATGGTACTACAACTCCCATCATCTTCAGCCCTCATGCCTGTAAGCCATGCTTGCTAGGGAAATGAAAGTTATAGCCCTACACATCTGGAGGGCACCAAGTTGGGGAAGGCTGCCAGAGGGTTCTGATGTTAATGAATTCCCTTTTGAAATAAATGATCTATTCTGATCCTTAAATCTTAAGCATAAACCATCCTTTGCTTTAGGCCTTGAGTCACTCACTTCTTGCCTCTGTGTGTTGCTTCTCCCCAATGGCAAAATTAAGTAATTAACAAATATGTGTTTGCATTTTAAAGCATGAAAGTTGAGATAGTTGTGCATGTATCACACTTTGAAATACTTATCTGTTCAGGCAATATTACTTCTCTGATGCAATAGATGCCTGCCAAACATTCATTTGAAGTATTTTTTGTAGTTAAAAATTACCTAATGCTTTTTAATAATGTGCACGCTGAACCACTGTTGTAGAAGATTTGTTTAGAAGGTAAAGGGCAACACTTCAAAGTGTTCTTTTATCAAACAAGTCTTATTCTTAGCTCTCTGTCATCTCTATTAGTGATTTCATCCTTATCTGAAGTGGGCGGTAGTCCATGAAAGCTGATGCCAGAATAAATTTGTTAGACATTAAGGTGCCACAAGACTCTTTGTTGTTCTTCCTTAAGGTTGCCAGCATTATTTCCAAGCTCCTCTACCTTTATCAGCAGTCTTGCATGCAGAAACCAAGCGTGGGAACCTTTTCCTGCCTCTTTGCCTTCACTTTCAAGGTTTGCTGTTTGTGATCCAGAAATATGACAGTGAACTGGGGAAAACTGCATAAGTTTTAATGTTGAAGTCTTGTTACTGTGATAAATAGCCATGGCAGAAAAACGGATGTATTAACTTAAATTAGCTAAGGGCAAAGTTAAAATATCTGAGTTTTGTAGAATATGGCATTATTTTATTTCACTGACAAATCAGGGACATATGCAGCAACATCTATCAAAGCCTTTCTCAGATTATGCAAAAGAAACTAAATATAATTTGCTGTTATGAAGAACCATAAAGAAAATCTCCAAGCAGCCAATGGATTCTATCCATATTTTTACCAGTAAAGTGGGAAACATATGTTAAATGTACTATCCTCTAAATAGGTAGACTTAAACATGATGGACTTTCCTTTTTTGATTGTTTTTTCTTATTCTCTGTATTTGGAATATTAATAAAAATGTATTTAAAAGACGTATAAATATGACCATCAACTGGGAGATGTTGCGTCTTCTTCAGCATTACTTGTCCTTCTATATGTTTGCTTATGTTATCATTAATAACACCTTCCACCCAGAATTTACCCAGACATTAAGCTAAGTAGCCTGTAATTTTCTGGATCCTTTTTGAAAAATTGGCATTATGTTGGCCACTTTCTAGTCTTCTGGTATAGAGGCCAATCTTAGGGACATGTTGCATATTTTTCTTAGAAGATCAGCAACTTCACAAACTCAAGATGAACCAGCACAAAATATTGACAAGGGCTGGAGCATATACTCAGAGGAACCCTATTCCTAAATTCTAAGTATATGAGTACGTACTCCACCTAGGAATTTGTTTTCAGTACCAAACTGACCTTATAGCCTCTTTCACACACAACTCACCTGATTTCCTCCAAGCTCTTCATTTTAGCGCCTAATTTGGGCCGGAGGAGCCTTTTTTCATTTGTTGCTATCATTAACTGGGACTCAAATCCTTACCAATCTTCTGCACATCATTCAGTAGGTATCAATCTACCTCCTGCATACCCTAATTAAATCAGTTAGTTATTGTGGGCTCCACCCTTAAAATTCTGGGCATCCCCTTGCAAAATTAGTAATGTGATGGTCTTTTCTCCTCCTCCTTTAAAACAAAACAAAACAGAAAAAAACGTCATGGTGCTGCAATGCTATTCTGATGGAGTGACTGGCATTAGGTTCCTGTTTGAATTCCCCCCACATTTTACTGCTTGTATGTGATGATTTCAGCTTTCCCAGTTCTGTCAATGTCTCCGTCCGTTTCATCGCTGCTCTCCTCAGCTGCTCTCCCTCCCTTTTTAAAAAATTCTTCATGGTGCTGTGGCCTATTCTACTATAGCTCTATTGCAAAAGACGGACAAAAAAAATAAAGACAAAAAAAGCTGGAGACTATAAAGTGTTAGTGAATGGAGTGGGGGGGGGGGTCAGGATGGGTAGACAAGATACGTTCTGCCACCAGGACCCTGGGATACTGGGCAGAGGACTGAAGGGGAAGGAGGGGGAAGCAAGCCACGGCAAGCCCAATCGTCCATTGGATGCACAAACCATGCACTGTGGGTTGTTTGCGGTGCAACCTGTAATGCACAACTTGTCACCCATGATGGGATAGTGTGCCCATTGTCTGGAAGCACCCCTGGTTTAGGCCAGACTTCCATTTTTTAAATGGAGTCTTTTTTGTAATAGCTTTCATGACACTGCTTGTGGACCATGCTGGGCTTTTTCTGACCTGCAGTATTCATTTTAACTGAGCTCATTATTGTGCTTTTCAGTCACCCCCAAGTGAGAATCTGGACTTTTCCATTTTCAGTGTCCTTTTTACCCACCCCCTCATTTTAGAGAGGTTTCCTCTTTTGAAGTCAAATGTGATGATGTTGGACTTCCTTGGCAAGTTCTGACTTATGTATAAATTACATTTAAAAGCACTATGAGGACTGCCTGTTTCCGGGGAAAGAGAGCACAGCTGGACTAGGTAAGTTTTGCACAGCCCACATATCTGTCATAGTACTTTTAGCAAGGCTGGCCAAAGACATTTCGGCGCATACAGTGGAAAAAATACAAATGGCATCGCTCACCAGTCATTCAGATGTAGCATGATCTACTGGAAAATTCTGCTGTATAAGCTTAATTGAAATGAATGGTAGTTGTACAAGCAGATCACTGCACTCCTGTATTGCTCCCACTCACTTTAATGGGGTCAGTGCTGGAGATAATCCTGGTTATCTCCCCCACCCCACCGGTTAGATTTGTCTGCCTCGCATCAGCTTCCCTTAAATCCTGCTACCTAAGGTGGCTGTTTCACCTTGCCTCATGGGAGTTCTTGGAAAACGCTGATGATAATTAAGACTATCTCTGAATTTACTGACTTATGGGACCAGTCGCCCAAATGACACTGTGATCCTGAAAGAATTGTGCTGTGACAATGCCAGCGTAACAGGCTTGCAATCCTATGATGATAGTTTGCCGGGTGGCTGATGGGGTTTTCTTGTTCTGTTTGATTATGTGGGCATGGGGGAAACTTAGCCCAAGCTTCTGGACAGAACTGGAACTCCTTTGAAAACAATTTATTGGTGACCTGTATTATATGTCAATAGCCCAGAGACTACAGCATGCCGCATGAGAGTCCTCACTACTGGCACAGTTTGTATATTTGTTTACACATGGTTCTTGCTCCACCTGGAATAACCCTTTTTCACATCTTATTCCAAATTGAGGCAATCGTGTTGTTTCTAATGTGTTATTCCAGGAGCAAAAAGTGTCACTGATATTTTGGCTATTAGAAACAGAAAATGAAAGCTCAATTTCTTGGTAACTTCTCTGTCTTTAAAAACAACAAAAAGTCTTCTGACACCTTAAAGACTAGCAAATTTATTTTGACGTAAGCTTTCATGGACATTGTCTGCTCCTTCATCAGATGCATAAAGTGTTAACTTCAAATTGGTGGGTTTATATACGCATGCTGGGAGGGAAGGAGATGTAAACTGTGTTGTCAGAGGGAACTGAAATGCAAAAACTTCAGACAGTGATAATTGCCTTAAGAGTCGCCATTCACAAAACCTTATTGGCGATAACACAGATATAATTGCAGTGGTAAGTCAATGAACATATGTAGTGTGATTTAAAAAAAAATACTCTCTGTAGACCACAGGAAATAGAGTTGAATCTCATCAGCAATTTTGCATTGATGTCTGTCTTTGAAATTCCTTTATTTAAAAATGACCACGTTAAGGCCATTGTCAGAAGGAAAGTGTGGCCAGTCAACTACTTGTACATTAGCATGAGTAGAAGGTGGTTTTCTGTATTGCCAAAATGCAATATCCAGTTGCCACTGATGATTTAAAAACTGGGCCAGGCAACTGGCATCCAGATTGCTGAAAAGATCAAGAAACAGGGTTCTCTTCCTCTTTCTGTGTTCACAGTTGTGTGTAAGACCTGGGCACCACTTCCTCGGCCCTTGTTTCCTAATTCCTTTATTTGAGCAAGGGGTTCCCACAGCACAGCTCCATCATCTTTTTCAGTGCTAGAGCTTAGTTCTGAACAATGCCAAGTTGTGGTAATAAATGTGGCTGCAGACGTATGGAGAGGAAGGAGAGGTGACCAGAATGCACCGGCAACAACAGGATCCCTTCTCTCATGGTATAATCACACTTCCGTCTCATCGCTTCCAAACTTGCAAACAGGCTGGATCTTAAGATAGGCAAAGATTTTTGCTCAGTTTTATGTGCACAACCATAATCAGACCTTTATTTTGCACCAGTTACCTGATTCTCGACCCAGCTCCATCTTTATTCATGTTCAAAAGAATATTTTGAATCGTTGACTATAGTTCTGTTCCACTGGAGTTGGGGGGCAGATAGGTCCAGTTCAGATTCTGTTTGGCTTCGTGCTTGATTCAGCACATCTACATGCATATGAAAAAAGTTACACGTGAGAGCCCTTTCTGGACCATGTCTGGTGATCTAGTTCCCCTTTATGATCCACGTCCTGTGGCTCAATAAAACAAACTTAATAACACAAGAAGAAAAGAATAACCTTGAAGAACCTGAGCAAGACTTCTAATCTAGTATTCTATGACCAACAGCAGCCAGCCAGATTTCTCTAGACGAGGGGTGGTGAATTTTGGCCCTCCAGATGTTGTTGGATTGCAGTTCCCATCGTCCCTCACCTTTGGCTCTGCTGGCTAGGACTGATTGTAGTTATAGTCCAACAACATTGGGAGGGCCGCACATTTCCTGTAAGGCAATTGAAGTGATGGACTTCTCCAGTTTATTCCCATCATTTGGTATTTGGAGGTAGACTGCCTCTCTGCAGATTTCCTGCTCTTTAAAGCTACCTGCAGTGGGGCAGCTTGTTTGCTATTGCTATACCAGGCCTGCACAACTCTCCCAGCAGAATGCAGCCCACTAGCTGTGGGTTGTGGCTGGCCCAGTACTTGAAAACTCCTGTTTTTGTAGTCCTAGGCAGGCAGTAAAACAAGGGCTGCCTCTACAAGAGAGGTTTAAAGCTCTTTCAAGGTGCTTAAATTTTTTTACCTCTACAAGAACGGAGCACAAATCGGGCGTAGAGGCGCGTTATCTCCCCGATTATGCGCATTATCAAATGCGCGTTAAATTGCGAGTTTTATTTTGCTCCGGCCGTTAAAGCGCATTTTGACTATGTGAACAAGTGCTTATGCGCATTAACTACTTGTAAAGCGCATTTTGGTCATCTGTTAATGCGCTTCGCCGCCTCTCGTGCAGAGGTATTAGTTGTAAATGCGCTTCATCGATTATGCGCATAATCGCCTAACTGGCCGCAAAAGCGAATCCTTGTAGAGGGGACCAAGGTTTCTTGAGCCCCAAATGAGTTGTGTTTGGTTTGGTAGGACATAAATGGCATAGGACTGTGCATGTTATAAGAACCAATTTAAAAGAAGATTTGTGGAAAGTTCTACCATCTTTTCTACCAACATGTTTAGCACTGCGAAAGTGAATTATGAATTCCCAGCAGAGAAAAAAGTTTTATGATCTGTGCATCAAATCTGAATTTCCCTGCTGTCCTGCAAACCTACAAGCCTCCATGTCCCTTGATCATCCAAATCTATTTGGCTCTGTGTACCTCCCATGGAGGTGGTTAGATCAGCTGGAGCACTTGTACAATCCCTAGAGAGGTCCACCATGCCATTTCAGGAGTTGGCTGCCCTTCAGGCAACATTCCCCACTGCTGGATCGCAAATCTTCCTCCTCCTTGAACTAGGCTCCTAGAGCTGTTTATACATTGTTTTCATATGGCAATGGCTATTCTGTCTTACATCAGCCCAACTGACTTGATGGACTTGCATACATTCCCTGAAGGTCTCCAACATCCTAACCTGCCTGCCTATGTCAAAGCAGGTCTTTCGGCTTTTTTAAGATCCTGCAAACACTACCTGGAAAGATGCTGAATCAGAGGGAAGCAATTTGTCTGGATGGGTGACTTTCTGTGACCTATTTTGTTTTATGGAAAGAGAAGAAAGTGCTGGCAAGGTAGTGATTCTTAAACTTTATGGAGGGAACTGTGGGGGCTTTTTCAATAGAATCATCGAATTTTAGAGGCAGAAAAGACCTTGGGGTGATCTATTCCAACCCCTTGCTCAGCGCAGGAACGTTAAAGATCTCCAGCAAAGGAGACCCCACTATCTCTCAAGGCAGTCTGTTCTACTGTGAAACAATTCTTGCTGTTAGAAGTTTTTTCCTAATGTTTAGCCAAAATCTACTTCTGTGCAATTTCCAGCTATTAGTTCTACTCCTGTCCTCTGGAGCAATAGAAAACCAAGTCTGCTCAATCTTCTTGGCCTTTCTTGTTCTCCCCACCCTGACAACACAGCACCAGTGTCGCATAGATGAAGTTGCAGAGATTGTGATGTATGGATGCAGCATGCTGCTGAGTTCAAGGATTTGTGGACTGGGATCGAAATCCCACATTGGCATTACAAGATGATCTCTCTGGTCCCCTCCTTGGACTGTACACAGGGAAACATTGTAAGGACAAAGCAACACACAGCTCTTCTTGTGAGCTTTGCAATCTTCACAAATCACAACCCTCACATAAATCCCCTGTCAGTCCACTTCCAGGTACGTACTCAGTTTACCCATGGTTTTTGCTGGTATGGGTGGTCGGCATGACCTCTGTCAGGGTCCTATCCCTCCTCTGGAACTTTGACCCTTCCAGGTGCTCCAAACATATTCTAGGGTAGGCCTTTCTCACAGGTTGAGAATCGCTGTGGCAAGGTTTGGGCTCTGTTGCATCATGCGGGGCAGCCTGACATGTCCCTGAGGTCATACCACATCTCATAAACAAGCAAAGTCACTGTTGCCTCTCTGATCCGTTGCCCTTCCCGTCACGTGGTAGGCCGTCATTAGTGGGTCTTCATTAATTTAAAAGAGGGAGCCAGCCCATGCTCGGGGCTGATAACATGCCAGAGGCAAGTATCATAAAAGAGTGGAGAACCTGTCACTTGGACTGTCATCAAGAGTAGAAATGCGTCCTAATTTTCAATGCTGTGCTCTCTAGTCAAGTGCCTGGCACTGTCACTGCAGGCATGGGGATTACTGTGAGTAGGGTAACTGGATGCAAAGGGTGGGGATAGGGTCCTTCATGTCTTTTAAAATAGTAGTGTAGAAGACTGGGTTTTAGTGGGTGCAACTCTCCTTGCATGACCAGCTGCACCTGTTGAAATCCTGTCTTCCACACTACCACTATTAAAAGGCTCAGGAGCTCTGTCCTCTCATTAACTTAAATGTTAGTTTTCCATCTCTGTCATGAAGACTTTTAGGTGGATAACAGTATCGCTACAATAAAACTATCAATATAAAATCAAGAAATGTGTTCCGTAGCAGCAACAGCAAGCATCAAACACCATTAAGAAAGCTGCCTTCCCCAACCTGGTGATCTCCAGATGTGTTGGAGTACAACTCCCATCATTCCTAGCCAGAGTGTTAAAGTGCCTGTGTTAGGGCTAAGGGGAGCCTAATTCTAATCCTCACTCATCCATTAAACTCACTGCATGATTTTAGGCTTGCTTCTCTCAGTCTAATCTACCTCACAGGGATGTAGAGAAGATAAAACAAGTATTGGGGAATAGCACCATGTTCACGAAGGAAAGGTGGATTAAAAATGCAATAAAAAAACATGCTAAGCATTTTCAGTTGTCTTTCAAAAATAATCAAAGAGGGAACTTGGCAAATTCCAGATGCGAGGCTCTTGTCTCTGTGGGCACTTAGCTCAGGCAGCCGGTGCAGGCTGAACAGGACCTCTGAAGGAGATCTTGATAGTCAGAGTCAGACAGGAGGAGATGTTTAAAACTGGTTATTTCCTTGAAAAATTAGATTTGTTGTCTTTTCCAAATCCAGAATGCGTCATGACTACTTTTTATTGCTGCTTCCTCCAGGCTGCACCTGTTCCCTATCACAGAAGCTTTTATTCTACTCTTCTCTACATCACTTCCCTTGACTTGATCTTATCTCATTTTGAGGCATCTCTATGGCCCAAAGCCTCACTCACTAATAACAGTTCACCAGAACCGAGATATTACAAGAGAAAGGTTTTAGCCTCCATAGCTTATCGTAGGGTAGTTAATCAATCCAAAGGTTGTCATATCAGCTCCATTATCTAATGGGAACAGTGAGTGCGACACAAGTCCTTTCACGCAAATTAGCCTTCCCTAACCTGGTTCCAGACAGATGTGTTGGACTACTGCTCCCATCATCATGAGTCAGCATGGCTCTCTGGGGATGCTGGGAGTTGCAGCCAACACTTCTAGAGAGCACCAGGTTGGACAAGGCTGGTACAAATGAACAGACATTTGGCTTTTTTTAAAGTTCAAGGATACTTGTGCTGCAAAGCTCCTTCTTGCTATGTTAAAAAAGTCTCTTCCCCCGCCCCTCATTTGCCACACTAAAGCTAGCAGACCTTTTCTTAACATATGCATCTCGATCCAATGCAACAAAGAAGCTGTCCTTACTGCCTCCACTGCATGTTTGAGTAGCTGCCCAACAAAACTGTTCTGTGTGGTTCAACATCTTTTAATATCTACCCCTGCTAATGGGAATGTTCAATCCCTTCGAAAGCTGATGTGATATTCATTCATTCATTCATTCATTCATTCATTACATTTCTATACAGTTTTTCTGCTAAGGCATCCAAGAATTACAATTTTAAAATATTGAAACAAACAAATGTCCCATTCCCCCCCCCCCAATCCCATACAAATACCAGAATATAGTTCTCTCAGGCCATCTGAAGGTTTCTTCAGGAGCTGATGGATAAAATCACTGATCAACTGCATGCTGACTTGGATGCCATAGTTGATGCAAGTCCAAATGAGGTGCCCAGCGCTCCATCTGGTCTCTGGGATTCTTTTCACCTTTTGGAGTCTGAGGACATGGACAAGATGCCAGAGGTTGTGCGCCCAACTACTTGTAATTTTGACCCGTGCCCTTCACGGCTAATTTGAACTAGCCAGAGGGGACTGATTGGATGGATCCAATGTGTGGTTAACACATCACTGCAGGAGGAATGAGTGCCCAATGCTTTGAAAGAGGTAGTAGTGGGCCTACTTCTCAAGAAACCCACACTGACCCAGTTTTTAATAATTAACAGCCAGTCACTACTGCCCCCTTTGTAGGGGAGGTGCTCGAGAGGGTGGTGGCCGGACAGCTTTAGATGCTGTTGGAAGGAATGGATTATCGAGACCCTTTTCTTTCCAGCCGTGGTTCAGACCTGGTTTTGGGTCTGAATCGGTCTTGATCACCCTGACAGATGATTTTCGTTAGAAGAGAGACAATAAACCCTGTTAATTCTTGATACTGTTGACCATGGTATCTTTCTGGATTGACTCTATGAGTTGGGGGCATATAGTATTACAGTGGTTCCATTCCTACTGTATCCAGAGGTTAGCATTAGGTGACCATACCTCAGGCCCATGGCAGTTAAGCTGTGCGGTCCCTCAGATTACCATTCTGTCCCCAACACTACAAGAGCGATTTAAAGCTCTTTCAAGTTGCATTAAAAAAATAACCTCTACAAGAGCGGAGCGCAAATCGGGGGTTGAGGCGCTTTATCTGTCTGATTATGCATATTATCGAATGCATGTTAAGTAGCGAGTTTTAATTCTCCGCGGCCGTTAAAGCGTATTTTGACCATGTAAACAAGTGATTCTCCGCATTTCAGCCACTTTAAAGCGTGTTTCATACTGCCGGTTATGTGCTTCACCGCATGCTGTTTACAGGATTTAGGCGTAAATACGATTGTGAGAAGATGCGCATAATCGGGCAACCAGGTGCCAAACCAAATTCTTATAGAGGAGACCACAGTCTATGAAATCACTTCATTAGCAGATCTGGAATAAAGTGTCACCAGTACACTAATGATATCCAACTTTATTTCTTCATAGAATCATGAGTCAGGAGAAGCCATCCAGGATGGCACCAGTGCACGTTCGTTTCGAAATATTGCGTTCGATGGGGCTTGCTCCCAAGTTAGCACGCCTAACATTAAGGTTGACAATCCTACGTACGCTTCTCTGGGAACAAGCCTCATGGAACACAGTGGGGTTCCCCTTGAACATGCACATGATGTAAAGGTGACAGTTTGGGAAGGATGTGGTTCGGTGGTGTATGCACATTGGGCCTTTTTGTGCATTTATTGGAGTTTTGGTGTTTTATTGGTATTTTAATAATGTATTAGTTTTATGTGCTTTTAATCAGTTTTATGTATTTTATACTTGATGTTGTTCCCCGCCTCAATCCGGAGGGACAAGCAGGTAAGAAATAAATTTATTATTATTATTATTACGCACATTCTTCCCCCCTACTCCAATTTTCAGTATTTCTGCTGGCTTTAAAAAGGAAACTTATGTATGTGACGAGCCTGACGAGCCCTCTCCCCCAAACGAAGTGGCAAGAAGAAATAAACCAAAATGGCCGCGGGGTGTGTGAGTGTGTATGATGACTTAACACGGGTCGCTCCTCTCTCCCCCTCACGAGAAAGAAACGAAGCCTTCCACACACACGCGCGCGCGCGCGCACAGAGGACCATACTCGTGGCCCGATCTTACGCGCGTGAAGAAGCGAGTCCCCCTCTCCCTCTGGGGGCTGACTCCCAAGAAAGCGCACGTAAGAACAACACCATCGCGCGGTTCCTTTCCCCTCAAGCCAAGGCGGGAAAAAAAATGCTAGGCCGGCCGGCGCCGCCCTGAGGCGACGGAGGCTGTGGCGAGAGCCGAGAGGCCCCTTGAAGAGACTTTTGTCCTTGTCTTATAAACGAGAGACCCTTACAAACGACACGCAGGGCTTGCCCTGTTGAGCCTCAGTTTATTTGTGGAAAGAGCGAGAAAGAGCGAGAGAAAAGGCGGACTTCAATGGGATGGAAAGAGCCAAGCCGTGTAGTGATTGTGCACAGTTATCCCTCCCCTCACGGGACGGCGGGCCCCGAGATCGCGCGCTCCCTCTCCCGCTCTTCCCCCTTCCCCTGAGGCGAGCTTCTCTCCCGCCCGCTCTCCCGGCTCCCGAAAAGGAAAAGGAGGCGGAGCTCCGCGAGGAGGGAGGGCGGGGCCTTGCTTTATAAATGTCCGCGGCGAGGCGGCGAGTCTGTCATTCCAGCCCGGCGCCAGCTCGTAGCAGTTGTTAGCAGAGCGGTCGCAGTCGCTGCTGCTGCTTCTTCTTATTCCCGGCGGTTTTTTTAGTATCAGTATCATCTCTTCGGTGGCCTGCGCCGTGTGCTTTTTTTCCCTCGCTACCTCTTCTCCCGTGTAGTATTTCTTTCTCGTGCCGCCATGAACGGTTTCCGCGACAGCAGAATCGAGGAGGGCTCTTTTCTCTTCACCTCAGAGTCGGTGGGGGAAGGGCACCCAGGTGAGTGCGTGAGGGAGAGAGAGAGAGGGGGGGGGATGAAGACGGGTGAGGTGTGGGAGGGGGGGAGCTGGGCAAAAGACCCGGCTGTACGAAAGGGGGGTGGGGTGGGGGCCGCGCGCGCGCTCGTCTTCCGCCCGGCTTGCTGATTGGCTGGCGCGCGTCGATTGACGGCCGGACTCGCTCGTGAGCGGCCACTGGAGGCCCCCTTTCGGCGCGTGAGGGGAGAGGTCGTGGGATGGGGATCGGGGCCCCGCGACCGGGCAGAGCCTCTTCCCCCCCCCCCCTCCCCGGGCCTGATCCGAGGCCCGCGCGGCGTTTCCTTTCTCCCCATGTGGAGTCACCACACGGGAGTGGGGGGGGGAGGTGGAGCGCAAAGAATAGGGTGACGACGCCTACCTTTTCTTGGGGCGGGAGCGCGCGTGTGCTGCCTTCCGCCTGACGGCGGGGACGCGCCCCCGCATTGCAGGCGACCACGTGGTGTCCGCATGGCGAGGGCTGGAGAGGGAGAATTGATGAGCGCGCGGTGGGAAGGAGGCGTCCATGTTAAAGCGGGGATTTTGTGGGGGAGTGCGGGGCGGGCGGAGGAAGGACGGTAGGCGGTGATAACCAAAACAAAAAAAAAGCATTCCCGGTTTTAATAGGGATGAGCGAGTAAAATAAGACACGTTTACCTAACATAAAACTGACTTGCAACAAAGCTACCTGCGAGGCAGTACTTCGCAACAGCTCAGAAGTAAGCCCTTTTGAGTTCATTGGGACTTACATCCAGGTAAGTATGTATAGGATTGCAGCACACAGAATGTATCCAGAGCATATTTATTTATTTATTTATTTGCAATTGGCCTGAATGGGGGCAGGGAGGCTTGTAGGGATGCTCAGCTGGTCTTTGCGGAGGGAGGCTGCATTTTTCATTGTCTCCGCCATGATGGCTGAAAAGTCTGTCGTCCTGTGGATAGAGGGGAGGGCTGGAGTTAGAATAGGGCTGCCTCGTTTTGGTGGCGGTGGCTGTGTGCTTTTATGCACTGTAGAGAGCACTGTTCTAAATATAGTCTGTTCCAGGAGGAGGCTGCATAGGAACAAGAAGAGTGGGGTTGGTGGGAATTCAGCATTGGCCATGCAAGTTGCTGCTGCAGAAAAGCAAAGGGGGGGGGGGGGTTACATCAACCTTTCCACCATAGCCATGTAGCTGTTGGGAGCCATGTGGCTGTATTGAAGAATAGTACCATGTGGGTGTATTCATGGTATTCATAGGTAGCTCCAAGTTTCTCTTCTGCCTGGAAAATAGACAAAGAATTGGACAGAAAATCTTGTAAATTGCGTACTGTTACTTTGTTTTCCCGACTACATATCTTCTGACCTTGTAAAGCGACCATGTCTATTTGTGTACATTTACAAGGGCCTGATTCCCTTTGTAGCACAGTCACTTAAATTAGAACCATGCAAGATTCTTGTTCATAGAATAGTAGACTTGGAAGGGATATCAAAGATCATTTAGTGCAATTCCCTGCTTGTGCAAGAAATTTGATGCTACAATATCCCTGATAAGTGGTCATCTGGGGCTGCTTAAAACCCTCAAATGAAGGAGGGGTCTGCCATCGTCCAAGACAGTCTGTTCTATAGACAGACAGGTCATTCAGGAAGAGTCTGTTAATTGTAATGTCATTGTGCTCGAATGTCTAGAGCGCTGCCTTGATCTAGGCTTCCTGGTTCTCCTTGAGGTCTTTATTTTGTGAGACTAATCAAATCACATGTTCAGTATTTGATGAACATTATACAACTAGAAAGGGGCAAACAAAATGTTCAAGGGGTTGGTGCAATTGCCTGTGAGGAAAGGTTACAGAATTTGGGAGATTTTAGGTTAGAAAAAGGATGAGTAAGACATGAAAGAGGTGTATAAAATTGTGTGGTTTGGAGAAAGTGGATAGAGAGAAGTTTTCTCCATCTCACTAGAACCCAGGATCATCCAATGAAGCAGGATGGGAAATTTAGGAGAAGACAAAAATAAGTGCTTCTTTACAAAGTGTACATAGTTAAAAACGCAGGAGCCATGCTGGATCAGACCAAAGATCTGTCTAGCCCAGCATTCTGTTCCCACAGTGGCCATCCAGCTGCTCATGGGAAACCCACAAGGAGGACATGAGTGCAATAGCACCCTCCATCCCAAGTTCTCCAGCAACTGTTAAACCTGAGAATGTGGTGATGGCCACCAACTTCAACAGCTTTTAAATGGGATTAGACAAATTCATGAAGGCTAAGGCTATCGATGGCCACTAATCTTGATGCCTATGTATTACTTCCAGTGTCAGAGGCAGTATGTCTCTAAATACTGGTTGGTGGGGAACAAAGGAGGGTGCTTTTGCACTGATGTCCTTGTGAGCTTCCCATACGCATATTGGTGGCCTCTATGTAAATGGAATGCTAGGCTTCGTAAACCCCTGATCTAGTCCAGCACAGCTGTTCTTATTTACCTCTAGATCAGGAGGTGGCATCCTGGTGTTTGACTGCAAGTCCCTTCATCCCCTGCCAACATGGCGCATGGTCAGAGTTTATGGGATTTGTAGTCCAAAACATCTAGAGGGCACTGGATTGCCAATCTCTGCTCTAGATAACAATGGATTGCCTTAAAAACTGCAGCCATCTCTAGCAAGATTGCTAAACCTCTGTCACTGGAGCTGATTCTTCAGCTTTTGTGGTCTTTAAATTTCTAAGAATAAATTTGTTGCACCATGGCTAATGGTATATATTGATATGACAGCTCCATCTCTTGCCGCTTATTGTATTTTGTATATAGGAAGGATATAAATTGAATAAATAGTAACAATGTCTTCATTCCCAAGTTTAGCCATATTTGGGGATTTTGCTGTAGTGGTGTCCATTGTCTATATAAAATACTAGATGTTAAGATTTTATAATTTAGTTTCCAGATTTTTTAAGTGCCCATAGAATGTTGTAAGGTCTGCTTTTATATATTTTATGTTGTATTTTAAATCTCTCGTGCTGATTATTGTTAATTGTGTTTATTCTTTTAGTGTTATGTAATCTGCCCAGAGTATTGTTAGCAGACTAAAAATATAATAAATGTGGCCTCTGGATTAGATGTCATTTATAGCCTATAGAGGCAATGCTTTGGGCTTTTAACTGGCTTAATAGCACATATTACACAAGGTGAATAGCTTTCTAAGGTTAGCTGAAGCATGTGAACAACTCTGAAGCATTTGGAGCTTTCAGTGCTCAGCAATAAGATATACTACAGCCTTCTGCAACCTGGTGCCCTCCAAATGTTTTGGCCTACAATTCCCATCAGCCTCAGACAGCATGGCTAATGGTCAGGAATGCTGGGAGTTGTAATCCAAAGCATCTGGAGGTCACCAAATTGGAGAAGGCTGTACTACAGTGTGGCTTAGTGGTCTCTTATCTGACTGAAAACAGCTTTAGTTACAGGATGACAATAAATTAAATTTACGTTTAGATTGTTAGTTTCTAGATTTTTGGGTAAATATATTATAACCAGCTTCTTAATCTCTATTTACAGAAGTGAATGCAGTATTGCAGCACTTGAATTGCAGCAGTAATTTGGGAATTTGGATGTGAATGTCTAAGTAGAAATTAGTGAATGGGAAATTGGGCTGCAGGATGTAATACAGCTGTCCAGCATGCTTCATCATTGCCCATAATGCTTGGGCTGATGGAATTTGAAGTCCAAAACGTTTGAAGGGCACCAGGTTAAGGAAGGTGGATTTAAAAAGTAGATACGTTAACTAAAGCTCTAGTGAGGAAAGACACTTGTGTAGTTCTTAAGATAATTTTGGTTCAGGTGTTTTCATAGGGATTGAGAGAAGGTTGGCTTTGCTAACAAACATTAGTAGTTTTTATTATACATTTAATTTGGTGGTATATCAAAGGTCCCTATATTGAGGTTTTGGTAATAGTTAATCTGCCTATCGATACAAACTCATAATGAGGGTAATGATATCAAAATAAATTAAAATAGTTTTCAGGAACCTGCGGCACTCCAGATGTTATTGGACTCCCAGCTCGGGCCCAGTCAGCATATTTGGTCATTAGGGATGATGGGGTTTGTAGTCCATCAGCACCTCGAGGGTCATAGTTCTCCATACTTGTTATAAAATAACAAATGCAAGAAAAATGCAGCAGTTGCAACTTTAAAGATGTAAAATAGAAGTGAGTTGAGGCTTGGAAAGTAATGGGCGTTTTCTGATTTCAGATAAGATTTGTGATCAAATTAGCGATGCTGTCCTTGATGCACACATTAAACAAGATCCAAACGCCAAAGTAGCCTGTGGTGAGTACTCTTGCCCATTATGTGGGGAATGGTATCTGCTGGGAATGTGATCAGTGAGAACTGCAACTCTTCGGTGCTTGGAATTGATGTTATCAATTCTGTGTTCTTACGTAGAAACTGCTGCAAAGACTGGAATGATCCTCCTGGCTGGGGAGATCACATCCACTGCTGCAGTGGACTATCAGAAAATTGTTCGTGAAACAATCAAGCACATTGGCTATGATGATTCCTCAAAAGGTAAGCGGATTAGCTGTACATTGGGCCACCTATTTCTTCTAGCTTTGCATAGAAAGGTTTTGACTGTTAATGCTTCTTTGTCCTAAGATTAAATTATGTATTCTAGGCTTTGACTACAAGACATGCAATGTTTTGGTTGCCCTGGAGCAGCAGTCCCCTGACATAGCTCAGGGAGTCCATCTTGACAGAAAGGAAGAAGACGTTGGTGCTGGAGATCAGGTTGGTGTTAATGGGTTGTGGATTAATTTTAATCCTAAAACTTCACTGTTGGCTGTTGAAGATTACAATCTCCCCTTCTACTACTACTACTAATTATTTATAGGGTTTGATGTTCGGCTATGCTACTGATGAGACAGACGAATGCATGCCCCTGACCCTTCTTCTAGCACATCAGCTGAATGCAAAGCTGGCGGAGCTCCGTCGTAACCATACCTTGCCCTGGCTGCGACCAGATTCTAAAACTCAGGTAAATATCTTGACTTGAATCTCCTGCCCAATTAAATGCTGCTGAGAGGCAGACTAAGAAGAAGGAACCTCACTTGCTAGGAGAAGCCATAGTATATATTTCCTTTAGACACTTTTCTGTTAAGGTCTTTAAATTACAACCAAAAGGTGTGCAGGAGGTACTTACTGACAATATAAAATGCTGATGTTTTCCTTGGCTCCCTTTCAGGTGACCGTGCAGTACAGGCAGGATCGTGGTGCTGTCATCCCTATTAGAGTCCACACAATTGTCATTTCTGTTCAACATGATGAGAAAATTGGTCTGGATGAGATGAGGGATGCTTTGAAAGAGCAAGTGGTCAGAACTGTTGTGCCTGCAAAATACTTGGATGATGATACTGTCTATCACCTGCAGCCTAGTGGCCGTTTTGTAATTGGTGGCCCCCAGGTATGACAAGGCTGGGATTCTTGTTTCTTGCCTAATCTGGATAAATATAGTGCCTTTTAACAGCCATGTCTTTTAACAGCCAAGCCATTTAAGTGACATGTACAGTCAGAGAACTGGGTATAAACACAAGCAGAATGTGTAACAGCTCTCAAACTGGACGATCATTAAAAGTCTTCTTCAGAAGGCCTTGGCTTGCTGTAGAGCATGGCAACCCTGTGTTCATCCACAGATGTGATGGATTCTCTACAAAGGTTAGCAAAAGACGTAATGAATGTAATTGCTGATTGCAGGGGGATGCTGGCTTGACTGGCCGGAAGATAATTGTTGACACCTATGGTGGCTGGGGAGCACATGGAGGTGGTGCTTTCTCTGGTAAAGACTACACAAAAGTCGACCGTTCGGCTTCTTATGCTGCTCGCTGGGTTGCAAAATCCCTTGTAAAGTCTGGTCTTTGTCGGAGAGTGCTTGTTCAGGTATGTTCAGCATGTTGCTTCTGGGCTGAAAGTTTTTGAGTACCCAGGACTACACATAATGGGCCTGTTCAGATGATACTTCAGGCTCTGTGGTTAGCGAAACTGTGGTTCTCTGGGGTTAGCACTAACCACCAGCCGTGCTGTCACACACAACACTTTAAGCCATGGTTAGGGTTGCTAATCCTGCTGTGGTTAGTGAGTGAGCAGTGTTTAACAAAACACATTGCACAAGACACCTTAAATCCCTGCTGGTTAAGGCTTTTCTGAACAGGCCCAATGAAATTAGTATTAGAAGGCAGTTTTAAATGGGCACCACTGGATTTAAGATGCTACTTTAAGACTGTGTGTTAAGCTTAATAAATTCAATTTTATCAGAAGATTGAAATTGTATAGAAAGGCTGATGTTTCTAAGGTCTTTTAGGCAGCTATGGCACAGTAGCGACCAAGTGAGGTTGGTGTTAGTAAAGCTCAGCAGTAACAACAGCTTATGTTGTGGTCTTGCTTGCCTGAAATTGTGTGGTCCTCATAATAAAATCCATCACAACACCTGAATCAGAAGTTGGATCCTAAATTTAGTAGAACAGCCTTCCCCAACCTGTTGCCCTCAAGAGGGTTTGGTTTTTAACTTACATCATTCCCAGCCAGTGATCAGGAATGCTCGGAATTGTAATCAAAAACATCTGGAGGGTACTAAGTTGGAAAAGGCTGCTATAGAAAAAGACATCAGGAAAAGAACTCAGTTTGAAAATACCACTATAGCTTTAAAGTAAAACAGTATTTGTCACGGAGGCACGTTTAGAAAGAAAGATGAGAGTAAACTGTTGGCAGTAGTCACATGAGGAGGGAGGGAGTCACTTGGTGATTGAAGCCACTGCATATTTTAATGCTTGTGATTTATATTAACCTTGCTCTCAGGTCTCCTATGCCATTGGAGTGGCCCATCCACTGTCAGTCTCGATTTTCCATTATGGCACCTCTCAAAAGACTGAGTATGAGCTGCTAGACATTGTGAAGAAGAATTTTGACCTCCGCCCAGGGGTCATTGTCAGGTAAAACATGGTGGTGCATGCACATGTATAAAGACGGACACATAGGAGGTAATAAGGATGGGGTTAGGTGTAAACAAGGTGGCATGGCCCTTAATTTACCCCAAGGTGTTGTCTTGCCCACTACTGTATGGACTCCACCTACAAAGTGGCAGAGGAAAGTAGCTTGCCAAACACCAAGTGTTTTGATGTGTCGTGATCACAGGAAGTGGTTGCAATCTCAAATCGGAGGTAAATCCCCTGCAGTAGAGTGTGTGAGTGAGTGAGTGATGGGGAGAGAATGCGAATTCTGAGTGCATTTATCTGGTGATAACAAGGTGGCGATTGTTCTTTGATATGTAGTGGCTGAAGGGAGGGAGGGCTTGGGCTGCTTCTCTGACACTATATTCTAGACCAGCCTTCCCCAGCCTGGTGCCCTCCAGGCTGGGGAAGTGTTTTGGATTATAACTTCCAGCATTCCTGACCGCTGGTCATACTGGTTATGGCTGACGGGAGTTGAAGTCCAAAACACTTGAAGGGCACCAGGTTGGGCAAAGCTGTTCTAGACAAATTGAGCTGCTTTGGCCAGATAGTAACACGTGTGTTTCTGTGTGATCAGCCACTTATCCTAGAACCATTTTTACAACGCTTTGTCAATTCACGATGATGATTTATTGCATTTATATATTGCCCCATAGCCGGAGCTCTCTAGGTGGTTTACAAAAATTAAAAACACTGAACATTAAAAAAAGATATACAAAATTTTGAACCATAAAGAACATAAAAACAGGTTATAAATACAATATCCATTTAAAACAACTATTCTGGGTCAAACAACAACAAAACCCTCAACATACGCTGTTAAGAGGAAAGTCTTGACCTGGGGCTGAAAAGATAACGTTGACGCCAGGCGAGCCTCGTCAGGGAGATCATTCCATAATTGGGGAGGTACCACTGAAAAGGCCCCTCTCCCTTGTTGCCATCTTCTGTGCTTCCCTCGGAGTAGGCAACTGGAGGAGGACCCTAGATGTAGATCATTGTATACGGGTAGGTTTGTGTCGGGAGAGGTATTCCATCAGGTATTGTGGTCCCAAGCCATGTAAAGCTTTATAGGTTAAAACCAGCACCTTGACCAGGAGTTCGTCTCGATCTGCTCTCAAGCCGTCTCCTATTTTGTTTCATCGCTCTCAGCTCTGGAGTATACCATGGAGCCATACGAGCTCTACACAGGAGAAGGGCACTCAGAAGCAATCATGTCAACCACCCAGGTCATTTCTGAATTCCACAGATCAACCAGGGTTTCGACAGGAGTGCCAGCCCTATCAGCCAGAAAACTCCCCAGAGCCCTTTGGAAACCTGGCTCCATTAGCCTCCGGGGCGTACCATCTTAATAGGTTCCCCACCTTTGCAGAGGGGAAAAGCTGCTGTAACTCTAAACCTCAGCAAGCAGTGATCTGGCCATGACAAAGGGACTGATGTGAGGTCCCCTACTTTCAGATCACCATCTCCATGTCCAGTTGCGAAAACTGGGTCTAGCGTATGCCCTGCTACATGTGTTGGGCTGATGGCATGTTGGGACAGTCCCATGGTTGTCATGGAGACCATGAAATCCTGAGCTGCCCTGGATAAGGTACTCTCAGCATGAATGTTGACATCCCCTAGAACCAACAGTCTGGGGGATCTCAGCAGTACACCTGAGACCACCTCCATCAGCTCACCTAGGGAATCTGCTGAGCAGCGGGGTGGGTGGTACACCAACAGACTCCCTAGGTGAGCTGACAGAGGTGGAGATGTAACATGCCTAGGGGATTTATGTTTGGGGGTGGGGGAAGCGCTGTAAGAATGGTTCTAGAATAAAAGTGGCCGATCACACAGAAACATGTCACTATCTGACCAAAGTAGCTCAATTGGACTTGAGTCAGCAATGTTATAAGCTATGCCTAATATTGAAGCCTTTCTTTTGAACATGGGCAGTGGTGTATTAACTGATTACAGTAACTGTAAATGCACCATAAGAAAACAAATCTGTGCAGCCCACACAAGAGCCTATAACAGTTTTACTTTAGAGAGTTAGCACTGATTTGATTTGCTCCAAGAACGTTAAGCCTACTTTTCAGAAATCTATTTGGTATTCATTTTGAGCTAGTCATGTAAGGTTACTTATGGCTAAGGCTGGCTAGCTCTTCTTTTTTTACTGGGTGCCTAGTCCCATCTAGGACTCCAATGTGTGAATTTGGTGGTGCTTAGCTCTGCAAACACAGCAGTTCAAAGCTGTACCTACACCTTTTACTAACTGCTTCTAGAAGCCTCATGTTGGAAGTGGGCAGGCTTGGTTTGTAATAAGAGCTGGTTATTCAGATAGGAAATACCATTCCCAGTGGAGAGATATGTGGTGATCTGCAGTTGGATTTTGCCATTCATAATGAAGGGTAAGTATTCCGTAATGCCAGTTGAGCCCAGAGGCTTAGACTTCCTTGGGACATGTTTGCACTGTTGCCTGTGGCACTCAGAATGGGAACAAACAACCACCATTGGTCTCTTGTTTTGGGCTTGCAGCATTGATCATCCCTGCTAAGAAGTGGCCCTTTCAGGTATAGCTGCTGTATGCTTTGTTTGGTAAATGCCCTGTATTGAGTTACGGACTTGTATATTCCAGGGATCTGGATCTGAAGAAGCCTATTTATCAGAAGACTGCAGCCTATGGTCACTTTGGTAGGAACAACTTCCCATGGGAAGTGCCCAAAAAGCTTAAATACTGAACATGTTGGGTTTCTTTCCCCAGACCTGTTGGTGTACATTACAGAGAAACCTTCAGGCTCTCCTGTGGGAAAGAGCCCCGTTCCCTAAACTGGTTCTGTCCTTCTCTGCTCTTAACTTGGCACACTCTGTCCATTGCTATGAATATTAGTCCTCTGGGGACCGCAAATTGCACTGTGCTTTCTCCTCTTCCTGGTGTGCTTGACGTATGAGTAGAGCCAGTTGAGCATAGGCGCTATATGTAATATATAGAGAAAAACAGACTGTAATCAGAACAGTGCTTCAGTCCAATCCTTTGTATTGCCCAAAGGCTAACAATTTTTCCCATTCAGATGACGAACAAGAAATGTCCCTTGTAATGTACACAGTCTGTGGTTCCACATACACTCTGTCCAGATACCTAGAGCAGCATGGTGCAATGACTTGGTTCTATTGAGAACATGAAGCCCACTTTTCTGCCCAACTTTGATCAATCTCATGTGCGCCACCACCACTTTAACAGATAGCCTGGCATGCAACGCAAGTTCCATTTGGAGCTTTAGTCTAGTGCAGTTTTTAAATGGAGGCAATTCTGGTTCAGCAACCAATAATACACTCTAAAATTCAGTCAGCACCATATTTTAATCATTTCCTGCTCTTTGGGGGGATGTATGTGTTAAGGTTTGAAAAATCCTATGCACACTTTTAGCACTAGCCAAACCTCACCATCTTTACCAAACGGGCACTTGGCCAACCTTGTGACGTATTACAGAGAAGTCGCAGGGCTGTACTTCAAGGTCTGTAGGCTGCACACTTTTGGCACCTGGATTTTTTTTTCTTTAGAGCCAAGAACTTCATATTGCACAAAACTCCCAGGGTTTATTTTCTAAGCCAGGTCCAAATTGCATTCTGAAGTACTGGTGTAGCTACAGAGAAGCCAGTTCCCTTCAGAGTTCAAGTGCATTTGGAAAGGACATGAGGAGAAACCCTACATACTTGAAACTTTTTAATTGCTTATTTATTGTGTTTTGAGACAGGGTGTGAGTACAGAGAAGCCCTCGTCTTAAATGGCAGCTTTTAAACTTTATTTTGACACCATGAATTCCTTGACAGTTTCCAGCATTCCCTGATAGGCCAAGGTGTCCTACAGAAAAGCCTTGGGTCATAACCTATAGGGGGTCTGGCTTGTGTAAAACAGGGGAGGGCAGTGCTAGGGTGTCTGGCCTTGGGAGAGGCTAACTTGGTTGGTGTTGTACAGAGAAGCCAGCTTGTTTACCTGCCCATCCCATGGCCAGTGCCCTCAGCAGGAAGTGCCTTTTGCGTTCCACTTTTTTCTGGGCATTTATTACATATGTCTGGTTCTTGAAATTCCAAGTTGACTAAAGATCTTAATAAAGTGCTAGGTTCTATCTGAAAGTGTTATTTTGTGTCTTGTCTGTTTGGCAAGGTTAGAACAATGGGCTTTCATGACTTGGTGTTTACTGTTTATTTATGTTTATAACCTAGGAGCTCAAGGTGTCACACGCGGTTGTCCCATTTTATCCTCCACTGTCCTGCGAGGAGGGTTAAGCTGATAGTTGGTAACTGGCCTAAGGTCACTCAGTGAGCTACATAGTTGGGAATATGAACCTAGGTCTCCCCAGTCCTCGTGTGATGCTAACCACTCCACTGGCTCTACTAGATTAGGAATAAGGAACTGTTCTTTGAGTCTGTTATGAACATTCTTTGTCTTGCATGCTAGAGATAAGGATGTGCTTTTACCATACAGTAGTCCTTTTAAGGTTGTATCTCCTGGCCCTATACATTTGTAGCACAAGCTAGTAAAACCTCAAAGGTGCAGCTAACAAAGCCCAAATTGCAACCCATGTTAATGCTTAACTAAAATTCTCCCTCTAGTCAGATTTAGCATGTTAAGCTTTTACAGTTGAGTGATGTGAGCCTCTTTGCACATGGCAGGTTCCTGCAATGCATATGTGTGTGGGTCTTTTGCAGCCCTAACTACCAAGAAGCGTCTTAAATACTTTCCTTCTTTTAAAACCATAAAGCTATGGTCAGATAGGGCTGCGTATGGTCCTGGGCAGTGCAGAATTTGGCTCCTTTGAGAACCTGCCCGCTTCAAAATAACATAGGCCTCTAGCTATGGCAGAGACTTTGTTAAGTTGTGAAGGCCTGCCTTGGGCTTTGCTTTCCCTCCACTTGAAAGCTGCTTCGCTGGCTGGCGCTATTGATTGGAGAAAGGAGCGCCACCCTGCTGACTGAAGTGTTTCCTTGGTCCAGTCCTTTTCAAGCCTCAGGCAGATGCTCTTTATTTGCTAGTTGGCCTGCGTACAAGACCAGCCTGCATTTGGCAGGGAGAGAAATTCCTAGCTTGGGCAGCTGCTTGGTTTAGCTCGCTGACCTCATTCTCTGGACAACCGGAAGCTTCCTTGGGCACGTGCATTGTGCTACTCATCTATCCCCCTAAAGCCTGACGCATTAAGGGCGATACCTGCCATCATGTAATGCTTCCCACATAGGTTTGTCTGCTGTTCTGTCCCAGGGCAGCACTCTAGATGTTGGGCTCCAATACTCAGCAGCCCCAGCCAGTGTGGCTGTTGATAAGATCCATGGACTTTTGAGCCCACCAACAAGGGTCACAGGTTTCTCACCACTGGTCTGCACAATGCAGAGGATTCTGAGGAATTTCTTGGATCGAATGCTCAATGTATTGTATATAAGCATAGATCGTTAGAAAGGATGAATACTGTTCACTGTGAGGCAGCATTCAGCCTAGCCTCCCTTTCCATGCCCTAGGTCTTATGCAGTGGGATCAAGCTGCAAAGAGTGTAGTCAAACCCTGGCTTCTAAACTGACAAACTTAACAGGGTCCTGAATTGAGATGTTGCAATATGTATGGCTGCTGTACAGCATATCCCCCCATCCGAATAATCCAGTATTCCACTCCCATTGATTATGCTCATTGGGCTGGTTTGAGGGCCTTTATTTTTATTATCCTTTAACAGTTTTTGGAGGATGGGGTGGGCACATATATATGCCCAGTCCAAACTACATTAAAATATTTGATTTTTCCTTTAATGTTTTTGGACAGCTCTCACATTTAAAACTAGCTTCTCACTCAGTACAGTGAGTGTTCTATCCTTTTTGTATATGTGTTTTCCTTTCCAGCTGCTCCATTCTATTTCTGCTTCCCACGTGATTGTTAGATTCTCTCTTTCCCTTCCCCAGTCACAACCTCATGGCCTTGCAACAAAACTGGTGTGGGGTGCTGCTTTTTACAGCTCCAGCAACTCTCTCCCCATCTTCAACAGCGTTCTCTGATTACAGCATGTTCAGTCCTCAGTGGTCTGTTTTTTAGTTTTTTCCTCTCCATTTTGGGGTGGTCAGATACATGCCCAGTCCTATTAACATTGAAATCTGATTTCTCCATTGATGTCTATAGGCAACTGCCAGTTGCCTCCTGGGGTCATTGTATCTTTCCAGCCATTTTATTCCCCCTCCCACCCAGTTACTGGGGTTCCCCCTTATCAGTCTCAGCATTCATTTACTGGGAGCATTTTCAGGTTTCTTCCCTAAATATATTTGGGCATCTGCAAACTAAACATTGTGGTTGGCCTTTATTTGATATGCAATTTAGGCTGCATGAATATGGGAAGAGCTGAATTGGCATTAAGACCAGGGCCAGATCTACACCAAACAGGATATAACACTTTGAAAGCAGGTTGAAAATGGTATATGGAATGTGTCCTGGGCCCTAACAGTTGGCAATACCACTATAAGCCATTATAAAGCAGTTGTGTAGATCCTGCCCGAGAAGCATAAAACAATCGTTATACTTTCTAAATGGTGTAGAGACCATTGGTCAACAACTAATGAGTCAGAACCTGCTACTGGGTTACAGACCTAAGGTGGGTTGTGACAGCAGATGAATTATTAAAACCAAATCCTAAAATGCTTGCTTAGGCCAAAGCTGGATCCAAACTCCAAAAATGTTGATGACTTGCCTAGATTATCTAAAAAGCACCCCTAACTTAAATGCAACAAGCTATGTGCGTCACAATTTCAGAAGACGGAATAGTTCTTTGAGTCCTATGGCAGGTAGATCTCCCCAAACAAGTGTCATAGGGATGGGTAGGGTTTAACCTGTATTAGGATGTGGAATGTTCAGCCTGCATATAGGGAAGCACCGTGAGTTTGAGAAGTTGGGTCTTAGGATCAGAAGTGCCTCCTGCAAATATTTGCAATTACAAGCACATTCATTGGGCTCCTGTTAAATTTGTGAAGGACCAGGCATTGCTTGAAGCAGACCCCCACAAACGCAGTGGATTTTAACAATCCTAAAGTAGAACCTGAAGGTAGGAACTACAAAAGGGGTGTATATACATCTTGAATATGATCCTCTTTGGTTTTACTTAAGCGGTTGCCTGCTGTGACAGATTTCTCTCTGCATCAGCCACTGGGGGCTCCTTTTAAGTGGGTATGGTTCTAGTTCTATGAGCTTGGCATTGACAGATGTCTGACCTTGGTCTCCTGCCCCAATGAGCTGCTGCATGTGTATCTGGCACACTCACCTAAAGCCTTTAAGCTGCTTTCCCTGAAGCTGTCTTTGACCTAAAGTACTGAGCCTTCAAGATACTTTCTCTGCCTTGGTGGTGGCTGCTGACTTAAAACAGTAGCTTTGTTGCTGCTGGTGTGGTTTTAGAGTGACTCCATAAGCACAGGGACCTATAGAAACAACATTTAATACCCTGAAGTATTCCTCCTCACCAATTTGATCTGTGCTGGTTGTTCGAAGTCGTGGGTGGGTCTGCCATGTGGACTATTGGATCAGCATTCCCTGTGCATCTGTTCTATATTGAGGGCTACATATGGGCCTGGATTAACAGCAGTCTGGGGCAATTGGCTACTGCTCCAGCAGCTTGGACCCTTCAGAGAAAAGCTTGAGAATGCGTAAATGTGTTCAATGAAATCTGCATAGGTCTTGCCAGTTTCTTCCTATGGCCCAGTTATTCACATATAAATTTATTTTATCTAAAATACTAATGGTATCTATAATGAAAAGCATACAATGAAGCTACCGTCTATCAGTTTTAATGTACTTTAGTCCATTGAAATAAATGTTTTTAGAATATTCTGGTGGATTGTGCAGTAAGACTACCAGGCTATATACTTGGGAATACACATAATTGAAATCAGTAAAAGGAGATTGCTTCTACACTTGACTTTTCATCTGGAATTCCCAATCTTTCCAACTCGCTGTTTAACGCGATTCCATGTCATGGCCAGTCCACTGCTTTCCAGTGTTTGCTATGTGGTCTTTCTATGCTGGATTTGCAAGAATTTTTTTTTGTAATGAAACATAATTGCAGTGCCAGCTGTTTTGTAGGCACAGCAGTATAGAAATGTAATAAAGCACCTATTCCAGGTAAATTGGTGGAAAGCATTATTAACGACACTTGATAGTTTTATTGTAGGACGTATCTTGTTGAAAAAGAATCAACATTTATTCTGCAAAGTTATGTCTTGCACTACCCTTTTGGAGTTTCTTGAGTGTCAATAAACATGCGATAATTTGGTATACATTGTCAAAAGCCTTTCAGAAGTCCCAAGGAAACAAAATCCTTCACCCTATGGATAGGTAAGAACAGAAAACAGAGGAGAAATCGTCATTCTAACTTGTTCATAAATGATCCGGAATTAGGGGTGAGCAGTGAGGTGGCCAGGGTTCCTAACAATACCAAATTATTTAGGTTAGTTAAAGGATTGTGGAGAGCTCTAAAGGATTCCTCTAAACAGGCAATGCACATTAAAATGGCAAATGTGGTTCAATGTAAAAAAAAAAAAAGTTCACATATATACTGATGGGTTTTGTGCTGGCAATAACTAGCCAAGAAAGATCTGGGGTGCTAGGGGATAGCTTGATGGAAATGTCAAACCAGTTTGCAGCTGCTGTGGGAAGGGCAAATCCCATGTGAGGCATTACTAGAAAAAGAATCTAAAACAACTATCATAATGCCCTTATACAAATCTCTAGAGTAATGCACTTGGGATACTGTGTGTACACAGTTCTGGTCACTGCACCTCAAAAACTATGCTGTAGACCTGGAAATGGTGCAGAAAAGGGCAAGCAAAAGGATTAAGGAGCTGAAGCTGGAAACAATTATGCACAGGATCGGGTTGCACAGTGCAGTTGATAAAAACGGCAACAGAGGCATCTTCCGAAATTAGCCTCTGTCTACTGCTATCAGACAGATTAGAAACTGTGGGTTATATATGTGCGAATTGTTTCCTAAAGAAAGTGCTGGTTTAGTAGATTTCTGGGCAAGGTGTTCTAAGATGATACATCCGAAAAGGCTCCATCCCGCAGCTCAGCTGGTTTTACTGCTGGAAACAGGAACACAGAACAAGATCATATTCACTGGTCTCAGGAAGGGGAGAAAACATGGGAAAGACATTTCCAAAGATGCTTACTCCACTTAGGGCCTTTCTTAAAGCAATATCCAGCCCTTGAAAATGTTCAGTTAGTTCACATATTCTATTTCTCCAGATTTGGTGTAACCATCCTCTAAATTCCTCCTGGAATTCTCCTGGAGGAGAAGGCTATCAATGGCTACTAACACTGACGGCTATGTGCTACCTCCAGCATCCAAGGCTGTAAGCCTATATGCACAAGTTGCTGGGGAACATGGGTGGGAGGGTGCTGTTTCACTGTTTCCTTTGTTCGTCCCTGGCCGACAACTCTTAAAATTACTAGCAGATTTTTACAGCTGGATTTGAATTATGTTTACTCAGTAGTAAATCCTGCATGCAGTGGGGATTACTGCTGAGCAAGTGTTCATAAAACTAGTGTTATGGGTTCTATCCTGCATTTCCAAAAAAATCAAGGTGGCTAATGATAAAATACTATAATGCAAGGTAATGAAAACAGCAAAATAAACAAAATCAAACCAGCTTTAAGGAGATAAGAGACCATCCAGGCCCTTGAGAGATGCATTAAATTGGACAGCGCAGGACTGTGGTGTTGCTATCATTACCAAAACCCCCTTTCCCCCTAAGGTGTTACTGCCCCAGCTCTCCTGAAAAACACAACCTGCTTCTGTTTACCTGAAATGAACAAGGGAGCATCAGGTGCCCATTGAAGACTGTTGCACTGCCCCCTGGTGCTGAGAGGGGAAAGTGCTCAAGGGTGCATCCTTTTTAGGGCCTCTGCAAACTTACAGCTAGGAAGCTTGTTTCCAATGCAGGCCATAGCTTCATAGGGTCAGAGCAGGACAGCCGGGGCAGGCAGTGATTTCCCAAATCTAAGATGCGCACACAGAACAGCCCCACATCATCACCAAGCTCTCTGGCTACAAAGACAGCTTAAGGTTGTCATATGCACCACAATGAACACAGCGGCTCTTCCATTGCAGAAGAAATGAGCCATACATGATGCAGATTTGCCTCTGTGCAGAATAAAAAAGGGACTTGAGCTTATGCTATCATGTGCTATAGGCATTAGGGTTACCATCTAGCATTATGGATGACTGGTCCTACAATGCATTAGACCTCGTGTCCGCCAGACGTGTTGGAGTGCATGCTGGCTGGGAATTTTTGAATTGTAGTCCAATAATTTGGAGGTCATCATTTCGAGGAAGGCTGGCTTACGGCAACCAACATTCATAGTCTCTCACTCAATACCGTTTTCCACTTGGCAGCAGCAGACAGAGGGAGAGTTGATTCAGCACGGCAATTGGCACCCTCTCCTGGAATAATCTGCCCAGGGGCCTTTCCACCTGATCATTACATACCTAGAACAGGTACTCAAATTCCTTTCTTTTCTTCTACCTCTCCATGCCTTTCCCCTTCTATATTATGTGATTTAGACTGTAAGCATTAGGGCAGGGCCTGTCATTTCTTAATCTTTTTAAAACTCCTAGACATTTTTTTAAAGGAATCATTATAAAAATATAGGTACAACTTATGAAATACGCACCGTCTATAAAATTAGGGACTGACAGTAGCCTCAGGTGATATTGGCAGATAGTTTTGCCTGATCTACAAATAAGGAGACGGTAGCGTGGAATGAACCATTTCAGATTGCACGCGTATAATGGCAGTTTTGAATGCTCCATTCTAAACAACAACGAGAACCCCAAACTACCCTGCCACCCCCCCCCCCCCCCGAAGGGCATCCCTTCACTGCTATCTCCAATTTGATCTATCTCAGATCTGAGATAGCAGCCAGGGGATGACCTCAGAGGGGACTCCTCCAAGTGGTGGGACTTGGAGCCCCACCTCTGGAGGACGCTTAAGACACTGTGGGGGCTGAATTTGGGTGCCCCATGGGCCAGAGGTTCTGCCTGCCTCCCTGAGCACATCGTCGAGAAAGATTCTAACCCTGCCTGCTCTGTACAGTGCCAGCGTCCTTCTTGCGGAGGAAGAGGAGGAATTCAAACGAAGGGGAGCAATTCAAAAATAGCATTTTTAAGGAAGGGGAGCAATTCAAAAATAGCATTTGTCCACTGTAAGAAGGCCTGAGGAGGGGTCTGTCAAGAGGGAGGCCCCTCCTCTCTGATCAAATCAGGGAGGGGAGGGGGACGCAGCCTCACCGGCAGTTGGGACCAACAGCTGGAACTTGTCAGTTAGGAGTAGGCAGCTAAACTAAGAGAAAAGAAAGGTGGATTCCATCTATTCATGTCTTCACCACACACATGTATAGTTGTACTACCCTCTAAATTGGGGGCTGGCAACCCAGTTTCCTCCAGATTCCCCCATAATCCTTCACCCTTGGTCATGCTGAGAGAAATGTATCAGGGTGCCTATCCCTAATCTAAACCAGCTTTTCCCACACTTGTAATCCCCACACACCTGGAGGGCACAACTCCCAGCATCCATAGTCAGCCATGCTGACTGGGGATGCTGGGAGTTGTAGTCCCTACACACCTGGATGATGCCAGGTTGGGTAAGGCTGCTCTAAATAAACCCAGATTTAGAATTAGTGTAACCATTGAATTAAATAAGACTTACTTTCAAGGAAATGTGTATACTACAGTATTCACTGTATTTTAGCCTTGGTCTACTGCATCTTAATCATTTTATTTCTACTGACAAGTGTATTGGAAGTTTACAAAAACAAGCTTAATTTACAACTTCCAAACAACTATTACGAATTAATCCTACATATTGATTAATATAAGGGTAACAAAGAACCATAAACCCCAGTGAAGAATGCCTTAAAAACAAGCAAACGGGAATTTCAATTTTTATAGAATTTCTATAGAAGACCGCATTGCAATATAATAATCAGCAATGGACAAGAACATGTATAACTTAAAAATAAGTTTAAAATATACAAACACGCGCACTCACACACAAAATCAGCCTGGTATTATTTTCCCTCAATGATGTTTTTGGAAGTTTACAAAAACAAGTTTAAAGTTTCCAAGCAATTACAATGAAGTGGTACTGGTTAATAATAGAATAATATCCATGAACTTCCCACTGACCTCCTTGTCTCCCCCAATGAAGGATACTTTAAAAACAAGCAAAAAAAAATCGCTGCCATTGGTCCATGAGGAAACCCACCCCACCCCATTCTGGCACCACCACCAAAATCCACAGTTGGCAATATCTTTATTGGGACCCAGCAAAAGCTCATAACTGAATGAGCAAACCTGATGAAGAGTTCTGTAGAGCTCGGAAGCTTGCACATGGAGTCGTGACATTTTAGGTGTGTTGCTGGGACTCCCATCAGCCCCAGCGATCGGTGTCATGGGAGGTGCAATACAACAACATCTGGACGTCTACAGCTTCCTCCCCACCTGTAATAAACATGGCCTAACTGTGGAGGATGGATTTTATGAATAACAGGAAAAAAGCACTCCTTAGGAACCGGACTGGATCTGGGGAGCGCCAGTGCGCTTGCGCGGGGACGCGCGGCGGCGAGGAGAGGCGGAGGCCGCGCCTGCGCACTGGGGCCGGCTACAGAACGGGGAGGCGGGGCCAGAGCAAGGCCTTGAGCGTTACGCCTGCGCGGGGTCGGAGGAGAGACCTTCAGCCTGATCAGGAGGGAGCGGCGGAGGCCTTGAGGTGCGGGCGCGGCAGAGAGAGAGGGAGAGGGAGGAAGGGAGGCGGCGGCAGGGACGGGGAGGCGGGTTGCGCCCGCCTCTCTGCCCTGGGGAGCGGGGCGCCACCGCCGCCGCCCTCCCCACCCTCACGGAGGCGCTCTGAGGCCTTGGGGGGCGCGCCTAGGTGGGCCTCAGGGGGGGCTGGGGGCGCTTGGAGGGGGCCACCTCCCTCCTCTTTCCTCCCTCCTCTTCCCTCCCTCAGCTGGGACTAGTCCTTTGCCGCAGGGGGGGTGTCCAGAATTGCCCCATAACAACACCCCCCCCGCCCCCTTTGCCTGCTTGAAGGCTGTTGCCAAGGTCTCAGTCACAGAGATTGGGGCAGGGGGGGTGGGGGGGCTTTGTGAGTGTGGCATGGTTTGCCACTATAAAGAGGTGTGTGTGTGTCTGGGGGGAAAGCTCTGAGGCTCAAAGCAGCCCCACCCCTCCAGAAAGTCTGAGGGCCAGCTGTGTGGTATAGTGGTGAGAGTCCTCAACCAGGGTTGGGAAGGCTTAATAATAAAAATAATAATAATAATATATTTCTCACCCGCCTCTCCCTCTGGAGCGAGGCTGGGAACAACACCAGGAAAAAACAATGTAAAATGCATATAAAATACATAAAACTGATTAAAAGCATATAAAGTTAATACATTATTAAAATCCGCACCTAGCTATGAAGCTCGCTGGTTGACTTCGGGCTGGTTGCTCTCTCCCAGCCAAACCAACCTGGTGGCTATGTTGGGGGGGAGTGAAATTGGAGTGAGGGGTGTGTGGCTGTGGCCTTGTGTGAGGGAGGCCAGGGTTCAGATCCCTGTGTAGCCATGAAGCGCCCCTGGGGGTGACTGTGGGGAGTTACTGTCTCTGAGCCTAACCTACCTCACGGGGCTGTTGCAAGCAGGAAATGGAGAGGATCCCATATATGCCACCATGAGCTCTCTGGGAAAGGAGATAAAAATGTAAAAAATAATCCTGTACACAATTTATTGGTTTTAGGAACATAAGTGGCCTTAGGCAAAGTCAGATTATTTGACCACCGAGCTTCAGTATTGTTTACTCTGGACTGCCGGTGACTCTCCAGAGCTTCAACTAGACAGAAGACTTTCACATCACCTGCTCTCTGGCCCTTTTTTTAAATAAAAACTAGAGATGCTAGGGATTGAATCTTGGTTGTTTTACATGCAAAGCACGAGTTATGTGGTCCTTCCCTTCCCTCTTCTGTTGGTCAGCAGCAAAAGAGTTTACACCACAGTAAATCCACTGTGAAAGGCAGTCTGCTCTCACATGTCACTCATAGCTATGTCACTGGGCTTCTTGGGGTACAGTGGCTTGGTTTGTTGTCAGATTAGGCTTGAGATGGTGATGACTGTTTGTATGTCCAGTATGTCACAATCGTGCTTCAGTCAATGGGGTCATGCATGTGCGAATTAGGTTGTAACCATTTCTAAAGAGTTTGGTCAGGGTGGGAAGGTGTTAATGATGTTGTACTTTCTTTTCTTGCAGAGAACTTAAGGTAGCATACATGGGCTCCTTAATTTTTATTCTTCACAAGGTCACTCAAAAAGCTTTGTGGCTGAATGGGAATTTGAATCAAGGTCTTTCCAGTCTAGATCTAACCCTGGTGTGTTACGGGTGTGTGAGAGAGCAGTCTCTGCAAGTGTAAGCCCTGACAACATCTGAAAAGTAAACTGTGAAGAGTGAATTAAAGCATTTACAGAACTAATTAACTGAGTGGGAGATGTGGGGAGTTAAAAAGTGTTGGGGAGTTAAAAAGTGTTGTGAAGTCAGCAGAGGTGTCTCAGTCCACACAGGGAAAAGCTGAGGCAACCCATATATATATATATATATATATACATATATGTGTGTGTGTGCAATCGCATGTACATGTATACATTTTCCCTTCTTTTCTTCGCTGTGGTTGTGACCCATGTAGAGCAGTATCAAAGAGAGAGAGAGAGCTGCTAGAAATGAAAGGGTAACATGATTTTACCTTGCTGCTTTGGTTTCCTTCACAAACCCTAGCTGTGCCCATACACTTTTAAACTGTTATTCCTGATTGATGAGATGCACAGAGGTAGGCCTGAGGCTACAGCAAAGGCTAGGGTGTGTGTGAGGAATTTAATAGGGTCATGGATGGTGGTGGTTTAGATTTGCCAGATGGGACTGAGATCCCCTTACCCTTGTTATATACTTCAAAGTGGATTTTGCTGCTGCTGCCCAAAGAAGCAGATTCTAGGGTGGATTGAAGCAGGGTGTGGATGATTGTCAATACTTACTGTAAAAGCTGTTGTATGTAGGGCTGTTTCAGAGCATGGTTAGTGAACTCCTAATAGTCATAGTTTGTAGTCAGCTGGGCCTGTCTACTGGTACCAGGGCTGAACTTGGCATGGGTTGGTGTCTGAATTTCTGGCACCTGATTGCAATTTCTTGAAATGCTGTGGTTGCAATTTGAAGAATGAAAAACCAGCCCATGCTGAGTTCAGCACGTAGTATTCCCATGGACACAAGCAGCTGAGCCTGTGGCAGTTTTGCTGGAAAGCAAAATGGGCTGGCTGAGAACAACTCCTGATGGATTTACTCACTTGCAAGTCAGGATTGTGCTGAACCTAGAGGTCCAACTATTTGAAAAGTCCTATTTATTAAAATCACAAATGAAACAGGTATGCTCATAAAAACCAGTTAGTCCAGTTTTGTATAAAATCGAAACCAGATGTCTTAATCTCAGAATATTCAATATTATACAGATCAAGAATGCTGAACAAGGGAAAATTAAACGACCACATTAGTATTTTTTCCCCTTAAGGTGAAGGTTGTGTACGTACATCACAATAAGTCAGAATTCTAAAGAATTCTGGCTTATTGTGAACAGCAGAGCCACCTGATTGCTCATGTTTCAAGCAGGATTGGCTAAAACCTCTATTTGAGGTTTGTTTTTGTGATGCGTGAACCAGGAACTCTGGTTTGTCTTTCTACAGACAAACCAGAGTCATAAACCAAGAACAAATCATTGCTTACGACTCTGGCTTTTCTGGGAGCAGTAAGCCAGTGTTCTCGTTTTGGACATCACAATAGCAAACCATGGACAGGAGGTCCATTAATTCATTAAGCTGCTCCTGCTTGCAGTTGGAGCCATGTGGGAGCAATCAGCAGGCTAGTTCTCTCACATTCTTTAGAATTCTAGCTTATTGTGACATGTGAACATGATTACTGTGTTTCTTTGCTGATTCCTAGTGACAAAATGAAATATATCCTCCACTCTTCTGGAGGGAATTGCACTTCCCTGAAAGCTGGAGAGCAGGAACTTTGTGAACCCCAGGATTGCATTCCTTTGTGGCTAATCTTCTGGGGGCTGCATGCCAGTGGTGGGTGGGACCCATCGGAAAAATGGGCAGGCTGCTCCTTCCTCTCTCTCACACACACAAAACATAATGCACAACCCTTCCCTCCTCAGCATTGACTCCCAAAATGCTCCTCCGCATGCTGCAGTTAGGTTTGAAAAAAGTCTCATTGGTGTCATGTGGCTTATGAACTAGAGGTTCTTCCCCCTTCCCTGAAGGATCAATTTGTCAGTTTAGGAATGCTCTTGGATCCAGCATTGTCAATGGAGGCACAAGTGGCCACGGTGGCTCAGAACACATTTTATCAGCTTCAGCTGCACCCTATCTGGGCATAGATAGCTTGGGCGCAGTTATCTGTGTTCTAGTAACCTCCTGTTTAGATTCTTGCAATGCATTCCACATGGGGCTGCCTTTGAAAATGGTCCAGAAATTCCAGGCTAGTCCAAAATAGAGCTGTTAGGTTGATAAATGGGACTGGATGATTTGGACATATATTACGCCAGTGCTTTGCCAGCTGCAGTGGCTTCCATTCTGGGTCCAATTGAAAGTGCTGATCTTAACCTTTAATGCTTGAAACAGCTTGGGCCAGTTTGCCTGATGTATGGCCTCCTTCAATGTAGAGATGTGAAGGCCTGGAGAAAAAACCCGGAAAAATGCAGAAAAAAACAGGTTTTTGCCAAAGCCTTTTCTTGTTTTTCTCCCAAAAAGTTGTGGGGGGGGGGAGGGAGGGGGGAAAATGAAGAAAAATGGATTATGGCATGTTTTACTTTAGCATGACGAATAAAATGTTTAAGACAAGGTGTTCATACATTTACTTCTCCAAATGATTTCTAAAAACTATGTACAGTATCAAATTATTACAATTTCTGTGCACCGAAGATAAGCAAGTCCTAGGTTCAACCTGAGACTACAGCTCTCCAGTGCAAGAGCAAGATGCATTTCTACCTCCGGGGGCACTGCCATTGAAGCAGAGTCTGTACATAATTACATTTTATGTTCCTAAAGTAACAAAATGCCTTTCAAATTGTAAAGTGCTAATACTGCATATTTTTCAATTTTCCCGAAAATTTCCATTTTCCCCCAGAACCCCCCAGTGTTTATTTCCTTAGCCCTTGAGGTCATAATTGAAGGGACTTCTTCAAGTCCAGTGCCAAGTGAGATCCAGTGAGTGACTATTAGGGAGAGTTTATTCTCAGTGATAACTCCCACGTTCTGGAATACCCTTCCCAGAGAGGGTTGCCTGGCATGTATGTAATTTTTTTGTTGCCAGGTGAAGAGGGTTTTTTTTAAAAAAAAAAATATCGCAGGATTTTTAAGGGCCCCTTTTAATAGATTTTGAGATTTGTTTTTTCTTCCTGGCTTTTAAGGTTTTAAGACATGTCTGTTGATTGTATTGATTTTTTTGTGTTGTGCTGTTTTTATATTGTATTTTTACTGCATTTTTATAATTTTTGTACATGGCGCCCAAAAAGCCTCACTTATGGGGCAGCATAGAAATAGATTGCTTAAGAGAGTCAGGGGAGGGAGGAAAGCAGAAGATATGGTCCGAATAGGCTGTATTTCCGGTAAAGTAAGGAGTAGGCAAAATGTTGGCTGCGTTCGGACAACACAATAATCACTGAGGAGTTATTCCCCACACAGCATGATTATAATCAACCGTGGTGTAGATTAAGGCCAGCGTCAAGTTGACTATTAGTCAACAGTGTGTTTGACTGACTCATCCCTCCCTTGTTCCTCCTGCTGGTATCCCATCAGCCATTGCGAGTTCTGCTGGCTGGCAGCTGCCGCTTTGGCCGCTCTTGCCAGAGGACTCCATAGTTGCTGAAAATAACTGTGTGCGACAAAATAATAAACGGTGCCCAACAAACGACACAATAACCAACAGTTGTTCAGATAATCAACTCTGCACAGCGTTGGTTATTTGCGTTGGTTATTTCGGCCGAATAACGGACCATGGTGTGAAAAAGTCCCGACAGGCAATACAATAATCAATAGTTGACTGTTAACTCACCGTTGGTTATTGTGTTGTTCGAACCCAGTAATTGTGTGTGCTAAAGAAATTAAGATGAGTATGAGTGAGGTCAGATGAGGTTCCTAGTTGGTCTTCTGTACAGCTTATGGGCAAATTTGTAGATGTAAACCTTTTTGTATCCTTTGGAGATATAGATTGATTGCAGGTCCAAGTGAACACCATGTCACTTTGGTTTTCATAATACTGTGGTAGATTCTGTGTTATGATTATGAGGACAGTGAACATAGTGAGTTGAGCACTTGTTCCTGTGATTATAAAATCATCATAGCATGTATTTCTACCCTTTGAATACTTCACCTGTCGGTTGAGCTCTAGTAGTAATTCTAGTTTCTTGTGTAAAGTTTTCCCAAAGTGCAATACCTTCAGTTATTTCCATCTGAAAGTATGGGAATAACTGATTTGCCATGAACTGGTGGCAAACTGCAAAGCTGGGTTAGAAGTGGAGTGGCATAATTCTAAATGCAAATACTCCCCCCCCCCATCCCTAGCAGCAGGGTTAAGGGCCTTTTCGTACATTATCCGTCAACATGACTTTTCCAGTGTGAAAGCATGTTTCATAATTATCATAGCAGATCAAAGGTCATTCTGTTGTTCTCTGTTAAAAAAAAACGTCCTTTTCTTGTTAAAATTCTCATCAAAGACATTTAAGAAACTTAACTTCCTTCAACAATAGGTATGACTTTTCCTTCCCCCTCTTAATGTAATGAGCTCAAGCCTGTTCCAGAATTTATCCAGGTGTCATACCATTATGCTTGTGTTCAAACAAATGGGTATTGTGATTATACTGGGGTACGGATCCTTTCATCTGTGGATGTAGGAAAGTAGCATGCATATGTCATGTATATCTTACCTGTATATTTGGGAAGCTGTGATTGGTTACAGTTTCCCAGTGCTTGTGGACATGAGAGAAAAGATATCTTGTGTCCCCCGTCCCCCCCCCAATGCTCTCTACGTGTTTTTTTGCTACTGAGGTATAGGAAGCACACATCATATGTGTAGTCAGTCTTTCTCTTCAGAGTCTTACTTGGAAACTAAGCCAGTAGGATAGTGACCTTAACTGACTGCATTTTTTAAAATCCCTCAGAACCTTCAAGATAGGGCAGGATGCAATCCATGTGCCAAATTTAGGTGGGGTAGGGTGTATGCTTTTCAGAGACTTCCGAGTACACAATCAGCAAACAATGATAGTATGCTGGTTCTTGCACTCCAAGGGAGGTCATGTTTCAGAAAGCAATATTTTGAATTTGGTTGTTGATAGCAAGCATGGGCATACTTTGAGCCTAAGGCTGAAATCCTCTGCAAAATTACGGAGAAATAAGTCTGATTGAACTCAGTGCAACTTATAAAGAAGTATGCAAAGAATCAGGCTGATAGAAAAGTTACTGAGTGTGTTTCCTTTTTTAAAAACACAGATCCAGATTATTATCTCGCCCTTCCTACAAGTGGCCTGGGTAGTGAACATGGTTCCTTTCCCCTACTACCCGTACAAGAATCCTATGAGGTAGTTTAAGAGATGGTACTGATCCAAAGTTGCTCGGAAGCTTTGTTGCTCAGGATTTGAACCTGAATCTCCGTGGCCTTAAATCTAATACTGTAGCTGCTAGATCACACTGGTACAGATATGCATAGTTTCTCTTGGTTTGAACAATGTTCTAATCACACTTTTAAAGAATTAAATCTGGGATCAGTGGAACACAATGCTGAGAATATGAAATATACACCTTTTAAAAAAATAGTAGATGGGTTATATTTTGAGTGGAAAACTCATTTTTTCTTGTAAGTTCTCTATTACAAGTGATAGCTTTGATATCTAATGATGCATGCTTTCCCCTCCATATTTGACAGGTGTACATAAAAGAGCTAGAGGAGAGTCCTTCTGTAGGTTCACGTTGAGAAGTAAATGATTTAGGAGCTAAATTGTGGAATAAGAACTCTGCAACCATGTTCGGCTGTTCTACTAGAGCCCCAGGTATATATGTGTTCTATTGGAAGTTCAGGTATTAACGGTAAAAGGTCAGAAACTTCATATTTTGAGATGTAGTGCGTTCACATGCAAACGGTGTGCTACCCAGAATCACAAAACTGCACAATATCCTATGTGTTATTTGCAACCTGTACTTGACCTGTGCTATCTTCTGAGATGTGATTCTGGAAACCCAAAGTGGCAAGAATAGATTTCTTCTTGAGCAAAGTTCAGAAGAATCCCTGCTAGGCTTTATGAGAGACTAGGGGAAAAGACGCTCGATAGTAGCAAGATAAGCCACTGTGCACCGATGTTTCTCTGTAATGCCCAAGAGAGGTAAGAATGTCACTTTGCCAAGAGAGGTAAGAATGTCACTTTGCAGAGTCAAAGTTGCTTTCATTGTGTAGAATTAGGAATAAAGCAACTTTTCAAAGTAATAAGGCAACACAGTACCATCTTTGAAGTTTAGCTTTGCTGTAAAAAGACTAATTGTTTCCAGAAGCATGGAAATTTCCTGTGAGGGCAGAACCAAGATAAAAGCCCTCAGGAGGAGGAGAATTCTTGATACAGAAGAGCTATTCTCATTGCTGGAACCATACACAAGTGAAAGAGGCCTTTGTTGTAACATATTGCTAGCTGAATTCAACTATTAGGTATAGTCTTCCTCAGCATATCTTGGGGTAGTTTTTTGTTTTTGCTTTTTAAAATTACCTCTAAAAGAAATCCTGGAAGTAGTGATAGAATCTCTATGAATAGATTCTTGGTTCTTCATCATATGTGTGACATGTAAGGTGTTTGCAAGCGGATGAAATGGTGTTCCTTATCTGTGAAGGCATGCTTTAGTTATTTTCAAATCTTACTATAATCTATCTTCTTCCAGACCCCATGGCTATCCCACCAACTTACTGTGACCTGGGGAAATCTGCTAGGGATATATTCAACATAGGATATGGTAAGTAGTGTGATGGTCACAAACCCAGATGCATAAAGTTACCCTCAGCACTATATTGGCTGTCCAGAAAAGTTACAGATGATACAGCGGACATGATATACTTGTGTCTTTATGACTATATTTGTAAATCTGTTGGGACTCTATCGTTGAAAGTCTCAGGTGTGTTTAGAAATGCATCCTTTTTTCTGATTGTATTTTGTTTATCTCACCAGAGGGTAACAACGGGCCTGTGAAACTTGTTGCAGCATTAAGAATTCCAGCTTTAACTTTTTGAAAAGGTCTCTCTCTAGACTTCAGGGGTTGTGAAAAAGAAAGAAAACATGACAGCAAAAATCAGTGGCAAATAAAACATTATTTTTTTAAAAACAGATCTCATAATTTTGAGGAAAACTTCACAGTTATAAGCCATTTGATTAGCTTGTTTGCATTAGCTTTTACTGTGATAAATACTTACAAGAGTGACACCCTTAATATACATTAGTATTGAGCCTGGGCTCTTGGGTAGGAGCTACTACAAAATCCCAGAGCAGCTTCCTGCAGGCAAAATGGGCTCATTGTTCTTAGCAGTAACTCCCAGGCAGCCTTAGATTGGCTTCTAATTCCATTGTCTGGAGTCAAACATTTGAGGTGTTCATATTACTTTATATGGATTCTCCATTTTTGTTCACTCTAGTGATCTGGTTATCCATTCTGAAGCGCATCTTTTGAATAGATGTCCTCAAGTGCATCCTTTGATATTTTAGTTACTTTATTTAAAATACTTTAAATCTCTTTTCTGCTGATGTCCCAAACAAAATTAGCTAAAACATAACACCAGCAGGAACAGAAAAACACACCACACCTCAAATGCTGAGGTGCATAAAACCGTGTGTGTGATTCTCTGGCTCCTGCACTTACATCTCAGTCTATATTCATTCAGCATTCTGAGTGTACTCATCTGACTTTGCTTATACCCTTCCAGACTGGAGGATGTTTCAGAGTTCTTCATAAAGTTACAGATGTTAGAAACTGACCAGGAATATCCTCTTGATCCTCTCCAGGCTTTATAAATAAGGGCTTCACAAACCAGTTTACGCACTAGTGAACGTGATAAATTGGGATTGTTTCTGCAGCTGCATTGCACTTTAGGGGTGTTCTAAGTGCTTTTGAACTGCAGTGTGACACAGATATGCCTCCTCCCTGTTTTTGTGAGCATGGTAGGAGGGTCCAAGATCATCACTGACCTAACACTGGGCTTTGGGAGTGTTTTGGGTGCCAGAAATGCAAACCCACCCATCCCCTGAATCAGATGAGAGGCAGTGTTATGAAACTACACATTGTGGCAAAAGCCAGGTAAAGTCTCTGAATCTCTGTTAAGTGATTTCTAAAACTGCCCTTTAAGTGGCTTTGGTCTCTTAAAAAAAAAAGTGTAGTCACAAGCCATCTCTTTCAGGCAAATGCATTGTACTTGTTGCATGTTCAGCTGTGTTTTGTGTCCTTCCTCTATGGTGATGTGAATAAGAAACCCATGTCTTGGCAATTTCAGGGTTTGGAGTGGTCAAGTTAGAAGTGAAGACCAAGTCTTCTAGTGGAGTGGTAAGTAATGGGCACTCTAAATTGGTGCTGCAGCAGGAACGCTTGTGCAACTCTAGTGGTAACTGCATAGCACTGAACTAGTCAATGCACATACTTAATCTTTCTGCTTTCCTTAAAAATTTGGAGCATCCCAGAGGTTGTAGCTCCCCATCCTTCCATGCAATACGAACTTTAGTGTTTTTGCGGTTCAGCTCCTGTAGTGCATGACGTTGCACAACTGTTGTTAGTAAGTTGTGAAAAAGGCTTTTGGCTGCTAGCAAATGAGCCATGTTCAGGATAGTTCAAACGGGAGATGAGAGACATAATTGTTTGAAGGAATGCAGAGCTATATAACTGTGACTTAAATAGTCTGGCTGCCCACGTGGAAGTGGCAATATGGGTACTTGGACTGATCAGCCTTTACTGATGGATTAAAGATACTAATTTTTAACATATCTTCTCCCTTTTACATGCAACCCTGGTGTTTGGATGTTTATTCAGCTGGTAAGAATGCTGTGTACTTCCTTGTCTCTTGTATGCCTTTCCTTAGGGTTTATGTAGTTGGACCATGATCTGCTACCTTTCCTAATCCATTCGACACTTCTAAGGGGTCAAAGTGCAAGGAGTCTTGTGAAGGATTTTTACTACAGGGCATGGCACTGCAGTGCCCTTAACTCTTATTCCCCGTACTAAGGCGTTTGTTTATTGGCCTGTACTGCTGCCTCAGTTGTTGCATAAATATCATTCTGCAAGCTGTCCATTTCTTACAGTTTCACTGCTTAACTTGGATTTTTTTGGTTTGTGCCTTTTTTGTTTTTTCTTTGGTATTGCCAAGTCCATTCTCTTGCTAGCTTTTTTTCTTTGGCAAGGCTGAAATTCCGTTTGCCGCTTTGCCCTTCCTTGTTGATCTATCAGATGTCAAGAAGGCTTTGAGATATAAAGTGTCCTCCCAGCTGTATGTGAGCTGAAAAGTTAGATCAGAAGTATCATTTGGGAACTGGCTCAGATTAGCAAAGCTAAAGGACAGTTTGGCACTCAGTTATATGGGATCTAAGCAATGATCCAGTCACTATTCTGCACATGACAGTTGTAAGATAAATAGTAACACACACCCAGAAGGAGATTTTGTTCCAGCTGCCAGGAAAATCCTCCTTACCTCCTAATCTGGTCATATGATAGCAAGATTCCTTTCCTTCTCCATGCCTTGCAAAGGAGGAAAATCAAGGAATGTGTTTCTCATCCATTGGTGCCAGTTCAACCTTTAAAGAAGATTTAGGAATTATTTCAAAATAACTGGTCGCTGTGCGAAGCTTATATTAAGTATTACAAAATGATTTGAATTTCATTCACCATTTTGGTTCCCTGTTGCTCATGTGTATTGTTTGTTGTTAAATTGAAAGCTGTTACCAGGCATTTGTGTTTATTACATTGTGCGGCGCCTAGGGCAACATCACACTGAGAACCTACAAAATAATCGTTATACCAAAGTAACTTGGAAAGGTGGGCCGCATCCGCTAACTTGCAATGTAACTTCAGAGTTACTTCAGTTAGCTAACAACCATGCTTAAAACAGCCTCTTGCCTCTTTGCCTATGGCAAGTGAAAATTGCCTCCAGGTGGCGGCAAAAGCAGATTGTGTCTGTCTCTTAGGCCCTAAAGGAGTAACACAATCATGTTTTAGGCCAACAGACTGGAAAGCATTTTTGTGAGGTAGTAACTTTATTGATTTTATTTTATTTTTTGTTGCATTTATGTCCCACCTTTTTTCCTCCAAGGAACCCAAGGTGGTGTACATAATCCTACTCCTCTCCGTTTTATCCTCACAACAACAACCTTGCGAGGTAGGTTGGGCTGGGAGTCTGTGACTGGCCCAAAGTCACCCAGTGGGTTTCCATGGCCGAGTGGGGACTAGAACCCAGATCTCCTGACTCCCAGTCCAACACTTTAGCCACTACACCACACTGGTCACACTCCACTTCTGTGGACTGACTTGCAAGGTTAAACTATCATCATCGCCACCATCTAGATGTTCTATGCTTTACCTTAAATGTTCAGAGTTCTCTTTGCCAGTAGGACTCCTGTGTGAACCAGATTCCCGCTAACTTCAGTAAGAGGAAGTATGGGCAACTCCATTTATGGCAAGGGATGTTTAGGAGGAGCTACCCTTCCACTGAAATGAGTAGGGACACCCTGGGTATGGATGAGCTTTGTGTGTGTGCAAGGAAACGTTGGACTGTGGCATTCTGATGGAAGGCGGAGGTTCCAGCGACACTTGATGGCATCAGGCTTGTGTATTCAAATGTGGGCCGCCAGAATGGCAATTGAAGTGCCAAAGGGGTGGGCGGTGCTGAACCTTTTCTCTGCCTTCTGTCTTCCATTCTGCAGCCCTTTCTCCCAGCTGGGCTCACTTAGGGTATTGTAGCGTAGCCAAGAGGGGAAAGTATTTTGTCTTCTGGTAGTACTTTCCCTGCTGTTGTAGGCATGCGGCTCATGAATCTTTCAGCACTTCTGAAGAAAAGGTGTATTAATCTGAGCTAAAAGGTCTCTTTTCTTGCCTGTCACACACTTGATTGAAATATACCTGCCGTGCATTAATTTTTAACGTGTAATTGTTTTATGCATGCACAGTGATTAGCTGAAAGGATATTTGGAAGTAGTGAGAAACGTTTAGCACTCTAATAGCAGAGCCCTTCAGCAAAGATTCTAGTGGTTGTAGGTGGCATGGAAGGATCTGGGTTTAGTACCTAATGGGAAATTGTCAGTGGCAAATTGTGAGTTGATTCATCCACTATTTGCCATGGTGTATGCTGGGTGTGTTCTGCAGCCTTTTTGCATATTCAACACATGATGAGGCCGATTGGGTGTTGCTACATGACACCTATAAGTTAAGCATGGGTTAAACAGCCCACAGTTAACCTACAATTAATAGTTAGTTTAACTATGGGTTGTTTAACCCACAATTAGCCTATAGCATCTGGGTTTGGAGGTCATGTAGCAAACGCCGATCAGGCCAATCAGGAGTTGGTTGTTCAAAAAGGCTGTGGAATTAACCCAAGATTTGCTGCCATTATGTGTGAACAGCCCCAATGTCTTGGAAAAGTTTGTAACTCATGAAGCATTTGTTGTTGTATCATAAGGTTCAGGCCACAGAAATGAAGAACGATCAGTTTGGTTAGGACTCTGAAATCCAGTGGCGTATGTGAATAAATGTTGCACGGTGATCCTAAACCATGGTGAACATTTGTATTTTAATTCAAATTTTGTGTGTTTACAGGAATTTACCACCACTGGTTCCTCCAGCTCAGACACAGGGAAAACCACAGGCAGCCTAGAGACCAAATATAAGTTCAAGGACTATGGACTTACGTTCACCCAGAAATGGAACACGGACAACACCTTGGGGACGGAACTGACCATGGAGGATAAGGTATGAGGAGGTAGAATCATGGCTTCAGCACACCACATAAATTGCAGGAAATAAAAAATATTGTCGAGTAATTGCTTCAGAAAGAGTTCTGAATTTAGTGGTTGGCAGTAATGTGCCAATTTTTATACAAACCAATTTTGTCATGCATCTTTTCTGCGAGGTCAAATATTTCTACTGATTTTTTAAAAATATTGATGTGTTGCTTTTCTATTAAAATATCCAAAGCACTTAACACTAAAATGCACAAACAGAATGAACAAATTGGTAGCAAGAGTAGTGGGGAGGGGGACTTTAAGATCAATGAAATAAAAGCAGCAGAACTACAAATTACATGCTGAAAACCTTTGAGAACAAAGAAAAAGTCTTAAGTGTTGTTTAAAAAATAAATGTTAGTGCTTTGTGGATTTGCCTGGGGATGGTGTTTGACTGGTGGAAAGAAGAGGGAAAAGAGCACCACCGAACCGAAGAAAAAAGAGAGCCAAGCTCTGGTGCTGTATGATTTTTTTTTTCCTTTATTCTTTAATCTTATCCTCAAAATGCTCGACGCGTTTCGGATAAATCCTTCGTCAGGAGCTGAGAGGAAAAAAGGCACTTCTCTGTATTGTTACCACAACCCTGCGTATTTTATTTTGTATTTAGTCTTGTTTGTTTTAATCGATTATTGTTGTGGTACCAATCACGAAATTACAGAGAAGTGCCTTTTTTCCTCTCAACTCCTGACGGAAGGATTTATCCGAAACACGTCAAGCATTTTGAGGATAAGTTTAAAGAATAAAGAAAAATATTTTCATATAGCTAGCACCAGAGCTTGGCTCTCTTTTTTCTTCGGTTCGACAGGTGGGCCATCACTGCTACCTGCTTATTCCCACCTAACCTCTGAAATTCAGGCAACTTCATTTCTTCATAGAGGGCATTGAATATTGGCAGTAACAGGACGACTGCAAAACTTGAAAACTTTTATTTGCTAGTATCTCTTATCATACGTTTTTGTTTCACTTCTGTGTGCTGCAGTCTACCATGATTCTATTTATAGGGTGACCATATGGGAAGGTGGACAGGGCTCCTGTATCTTTTAACAGCTGTATAGAAAAGGGAATTTCAGCAGGTATCATTAGTATGCATGCAGCACCTGGTGAAATTCCCTCTTCATCACAACAGTTAAAGCTCCAGGAGCCCTTCCCTCTGTTGTAGCTGGTCACTCTACCTAGTGAAATTCCCTTTTCATCACAACAGTTAAAGCTGCAGGAGCCCTGCCCTCTTGTAGAGTAACCAGCCACAAAATTGGTCAGGGCTCCTGCAGCTTTAACTGTTGTGATGAAGAGGGAATTCCACTAGGTACTGCATGCATACTAATGACACCTGCTGAAATTCCTTTTTGTATACAATAGTTAAAGATACAGGAGCCCTGTCCTCCTTTTCATATGGTCAACCTATCTTATAGAGAGTAAGAGAAAACAAGAATTGCCATCTAGAAATGATTAAGATAGGAGGAAGATAAAATATACCTTCCTTCCTTCCTTCCTTCCTTCCTTCCTTCCTTCCTTCCTTTTTGAGAAAGAAAACCAATGTAGTCTTTTCCTTTTTCACTTCAGTTGGCCGAGGGACTGAAGATGACCCTTGAAACCATGTTTGTACCAAACACAGGGTAAGGATTCACCTCTCACAAGAGTGTGCTCTTTAGCTTCGTGCATTCCTTCTAATGATTGGCACCACATGCAGCCAGCTATTCGTGAGCCGCTAGATGTCATAGAAGGCGCTTCCCACCCCATGCACCCCATTTGCTTAAGGCCATCTTTAAATGAATGTGTTAAAATGTTGGTGGCAGAGTGTCCATTTTCATAACATCATGTAGACATTACAGCTATCCTTAAATGCAGCATTGAGTAGAAAATTGTCAGTGAAATGGCCCTGTGTGCTGTCGTCCTCTCTAGTCTGCAGTAATTCACCTGGATTCCCTCCTCCCTGTCCCCTTCACCAGGAAGAAGAGTGGGAAGTTGAAGTCGTCTTACAAACGGGAGTATCTAAACATAGGTTGTAATGTTGACATAGACCTCTCTGGACCAACCATCCATGGCTGGGCCGTCTTGGGCTATGAAGGTTGGCTTGCTGGCTATCAGATGGCTTTTGACACAGCCAAATCCAAGCTCTCACAGAATAACTTTGCACTGGGTTACAAGGCAGCAGACTTCCAACTGCACACGAACGTGTAAGTATTGCCTTGGGCCCAAGGAGGCAGACCAAGCTCCTGTCCCTGTTAGGTGCTGACTTCCGGCTGAAGGAACCGATAACGTGCTTTCCTGCCTGAAATATCCAGATGTTGGTGCCTTTGTAGTCCCCAATCTCTTGAGACGTTATTTGAGGAATAGTTCTAGCATCATATTTTTTCCCCATTGGAAACTTTTACTTTACAAATCTGAGAAGGGCTTAAATTTGGGGGTACATGGAAGGTATCTCCAGAGCTTGTGAATGCATCTTGTGGCTCGTTGCCTTCCTGAAAGAGCTTATCCAGGAGCGTATTAAAGAGGAAATGCCAGTGTACAGCTGAAGTACTGTTAATTCCCCCCTAGTGTTGGGGGCAGTTAAGTGTTGATATGGAGCAGGGCATGATGTAGTTAGTGTGCTGAAGCTAAATAGACTCTTGTCTGGCCAGTGTCTGGGTGGGAGATCACCTGAGAATATACTGCCTTCAGTTCCATGATGGGAGGTGGGGTGTAAATCTAAAAAACTTCAGCCCCTTCCTTTGGGAAAGGCTGTTTCCCCCCCTTGTTCAACTATTCCTTTGTGCAGGCTATAAACTGGATGTAAACATAAATTTTAGCTTATGTTTAGCCTGTCTGCCTTGTATCACTAGGTGCTTCCCTCTCCTGATGCAGCCAGGAAAGGGTAGTACTTGTGCTTCTGGGACCATCCCAAATCTCTCCCTATTCCAGCTGTTGTTAATGCACCTTTATGCATCTGTGTAAATCTAACTTGTTGGATAGAGTGGAAGAATGTTAGGACAAGAAGAGAATCTATATGGATTTAGCTCTATTGTTCAAAATTGCTGGCTGTCGTTCTAAGCCTGGGAGGTAGAAAAAAAATGGAAAATTCCTAACAGCTAGAATAACGGGGAGGGCGGAGGAACAGAAGTAAGGCAAGCATTTGCAACCTCTGGAAATGAGATACTCCTGCAGGGGCAGACCTGAATCTTTGTGTGATCTTTTACAAACAGGAATGACGGCACTGAGTTTGGTGGCTCGATCTATCAGAAAGTTAATGACAAGGTTGAAACATCTGTAAGTCTTGCTTGGACTGCTGGCAGTAATAACACTCTGTGCGGAATTGCTGCCAAGTACCTGCTGGATGACAAAGCTTCCATCTCGGTAAGAATTTTGCTATCTTTCCAGTATGTTAGAATGTGTGCTGGTAATAACTGTCGTGCTGAGCAAGATGTGAACGATCCTAACCTCCTCCTGTGCTTGTGCGCTCCCTCCTCCTCCCATCCCACAGGGCCTGGAGGAGGAGTTCAGCTTATTTTTGTCACCCAGATCCAGACGTGTGCTTAACTAACTATGGTTATTTTCAAGGTAGGCAACATACGAAACCATGATTTGAAGTTGGCTTAATGGAAACTAACTATAGTTAATGTTAACCACAAGAGGACATGAGAAACCATGGTTAACCAAAAGTGAAAGCTTCTAAGCTCTTTTTCCCGGCTGTGTGGAATGAAGGTGGGGGGAGCACAAGAGCCCAGGAGAAGGGGATGCGATGTGTAGCACTTTCCCATTTATCTTGCTTCTTCAGAAGATTGAGGGGAGACCTGATAGCACTCTTCAAAGACTTGAAAGGTTGTCACGCAGAGGAGAGCCAGGATCTGTTCTTGATCATCCCAGAGTGCAGGGCATGGAATAATGGGCTCAAGTTACAGGAAGACGGATTCCGGCAGGACATCAGGAAAAATGTCCTGACTGTTAGAGCAGTATGACAATGGGACCAATGACCTAGGGAGGTGGTGGGCTCTCCCACACTAGAGGTATTCAAGAGGCAGCTGGACAACCATCTGTCAGGGATGCTTTACAGTGGATTCCTGCATTGAGCAGGGGGTTGGACTCGATGGCCTTATAGCCCCCTTCCAACTCTAATCTATGATTCTATGTGTCTTGGACCTCTTTAGAATGATTTTCATGACGATGAGAGTTATGTGTTGACCTTTGCCTTTTGACATAATATGGGCCAATGTAGTATGTTAGTGATGGGAGTCATCAAGTGCAGCTTCAGTATGCACTGAAATCTTATAAAAATGCATTCCCCTTGGTTTTCCACATGTTAGCTTTGACCTGTCTTTGTAGAAGCAAGTTAGAGAGATGTAAGAATCTTCTTGTCACTATTTGAGCTTATTGCTCCCTCTGAGGCTTATTACTGTGCCCATGGCAATGGTGTCAATCCCATGTTTGAGATCTGTTGGCCTAGTGCTCACTGAGGAGGAAGGCTGTGTCTGGGCAGAACCACGTCAAACTGCAGGTATAGGGAGCTCTTGTGCTCCCAACACCTGCTCCTCAGTGCAGAATTTCCTGCACATAACATACAAGGTGTGATACATGAGAAGGGTTTGAGCCTAGCTTTCTCCCTGATGATCACATGTAGTTTTCTGCGTGCTAGTAATTTGTTTTGTTTGCAGGAACATTCAGTCTTGAGTCTCCATCTGCAGGATGAGGTGGTACAACCCAGAAAGAGGTTTACCAGCTCTGAGGATTAGGCCTTTCTGGTTTGGGCTCCCCCCCTCCCTTTTTTTTTTTTTTTACTTTGAAAGAAACTTGAGCATCCTGAGCTTTGTTTAACATGCAGAGTCCTGTCTCCTTTAAGGTGAAATAAGCTACATTATATGTTATGTGGTTACATCCCCTTCATATGACGTATGAGAGCATGAACTGTATTGCCTACCCTTCATGCTTAAGGGCAGTAAGGCTAATGCTCCCTTTGCTGTGGGCACTGTTGTCTCACCCCGGACCACAGAAGGAGAGACCTTACAGTGTTTCAAAGTCCATAGCAAATACTTCCATGTTCCTTTACTAACCTTCTCCATCTGGCAAACTCTTCAAGAAGTACAGACCTAAGCATTTCTCCAGGAAAGTAAGTAAAATCCTGCGTATCATTGCATATTCCTCTTTTTAAATTCCCATCTAGGCCAAAGTTAATAATGCCTGCCTCATTGGACTTGGCTACACTCAAACTCTACGACCTGGTATGTAAACTGTTGGATGTATTGAACACACACTGCTAATTCTGATTGTATATTGGCTGTAAAACAGTCGGTGGGTATAACAGAGCTGTTTAGAAAAGTGTTGCAGTAAGAAAATTGAAGAGAAACAAACAGGCTTTTTATGGAATCACGGTGTTTTAGTGTTCAGTATAGAATCTCAGCTTTAAAAAGACAAAAGAAGCGAGTTCCTAGTCCATATGACTGTGATAAGTTTGCAAAGGTATGGCCAATGCCTTCAGAAATTTCGGAATAGTTCAGTGGGGTTTCCAGTGAGTCACAGTGGTGTTGGAACCTTGCAGACAACAGTACACACTGCCCTACTTGGTCAGTAATCCTCTCTAGAGAAAATCCTAGCCCAATGGGAAAACGAAGGGAAATTAATGTAGGTTAGCCGGAGTATGTCTAGAAGGGGCCACTCACCTGAAACTCCTCAGCCGATGGGCAGCATTGCCAAAGAAAACTACGTTGTAATTTTGACCTGACACACTCTGTGTTAAGCTCCCTTATCACAGTCTGGATCTTCTGCTTAGTTCTGTTTTCTGTGTTAAGTTTTCCTTACTGACTGATACTGATCTGCTGTATTCTCTAACCATGACACTGTGTTTCTGCCAGGTGTGAAGTTGACTCTCTCAACTCTGATTGATGGCAAGAATTTCAGTACTGGCGGCCATAAAATTGGGCTGGGATTTGAGCTGGAAGCTTAATGTAGGTTTTGATGAAGTAGTAGATCTTTATTTGGAAGATGAAGGAGAAAACAAACCCCACATGTTCTGGCCTTAAACTCTTCTGTGAAACTTCAAAAAGCGTGAACTTGATATTCTTCCAAAGAATTGTTGTAACCCCAAACATTGAAGTCTGGAGAGTGCAAACCATGAAGGGCAATACTTGAAGGCATGCATGGAAGTTGTAATGGTTGTGCTACATTTCAGTTCAGTTCCTCAGTTACTTTAAAATGTGTTCCTCAGAAGACAGCATAGCATCTGGTTAAAAGGAAAGAAACCTCCCCCCTCCCCAATCCTTCTGTGTTACTACATCACATCCTGCATGTCCTACCCCCCTCATGACCTTTTGTAAAACTGGTCTCTGTGCTGTAGTGAAAGCTTTGGTTTTGCATCAAAGTGGAAATAAATCAAATCACATTTGGAACCTATTCCTTGTATGCTTACTACTGCCTCCGTGTCATTAAACACGCTGTGCTGAGGGCTGAGCCGGCAAAGTAAGGTAGAACAATGGGGCGTGGAGGTGTTGTCTTACATTTTTGCTCTCAGCTCACTTGTGGGTGACTGTACTGCATTGCCCTACGCACACGTTGGTCACTTGAAATACTGAGCAAATGGCAAAGCACACTGAACATTCGTTCTCTTTGGTACATTGAAGGGATCCAAGTAGCTGTGAACTCTTCCCACTGGGATTGTGAGCTGGGCTATGCTACAAACTTTGGGCTAGGTCCCGTCTCATGGGAGGAGCCTCCCTTTTTTTGGGGCTAACATATCAGATGGGATGGGGAAATTTAGCTGGCTTCGTTGCTTTCTGTTTAGGCTGTTATCGCCCATCCATCTTACACTCTTATTACTTCTGAAGGCTAGTGGTTTCTTGGCTGGAACCTTATGCATACTTTACAATAAGCTCTGTTGAACAAAATATGCACATAATAGACATTACCATCTTTAGAGAGGGGCCCTGAAGGCCGTTGGGTCCAGGGTCTAAAGTTATCTAGTGGTGCCACTAATTCCCAACCATATTTTAAAACCTGGGAGTAGGAGATGCTCTCCCAAGTGGGACAACTAAAGTCTTGTAGGATACCCTCCACTGATAGCTTCAGACAGTGAAATGCCTTGGTTGGAAGGCCACTGCCAACTCAGTCCATGTTGGGAGTTGTGAATCCTTCTCATGTGTGCCTCTGATAAAATAAATACTGTCACTAAATAAGGGTTGCTGCCTCTGCAGCTTCGCAGAAAACTTCTGTCTTACAAACCTCCTTCAGGGCACAATAGATTCTGAAGCTTCAGTTCTAAGGGAGAAAAAAAAAAGCACCCACACCTCAAAACTTTGGGTTGTGACAGTTAACCAGTCTTGATCCTATCCCAGTTCTAGAACTCTTGAGAGCCTTGGCTTAAAGCAGAGCTGGTGAATGTATGGACCTCTAGATATTGGACTGTCACTTCCATCATTGGCTATGATAGCTAGGGCTGATGGGAATTGCAGTCCAACTTAATCTGAAGGGCCACAATACTCTTACATGAGGCAACATGTATATGACCTTCAGGCTGTTTAACCTCATGGGAAACCACTCCCTGCCTCAGCTGCTTCAGTCTCCTTGCTAAAGCTAGGCTGGCAGTTTATACCTATCTTTTGGGATAGGTTATACCTGTACAGAGCCCTGTAGGAACCTTCCCTATGGTACACAGAAGTACAAGCAGTGCTGACTAGAACTAGTGAAAAACATTGCTGTAAATTGTTAATCCAAGGCCAGCAGCAAAGGAGACAGGTTCTGGTCAGCCTACTAAAAAATGGAGGGTTTGTTGCGCTAGAACGGAGTACTCCTAGCAGATGGAATCTTGGAGCACCCTGTCTTAGAAAGCAAGAGGAAAGGAATAGACCTTGTTTATTTGGTGGAGGTTGTCCCAAGAACTATGGAATGCCAGGCTATCCTGAATGGCTTCTATTTCCTAGTATTGGCCCCACATGTTTACTTGCATGAAAAAACCTGCGATTAATAGAAACAGAAACCGTCAGAACCTAGGTGGGAAATGGGAACATTAGGGGTTTAGGTAGAGAAGTTACACTCCAAGCAGTACAGAAAAACAATACAGTTTATTTACAAACGGTTTAAGAGTCAAATACACAACTGGTGTAGTCATCAGTAAGCAAGAAGTACAGATTTCTCCTCAAGAAAGCAGCTGTGGTAATACCTGTTCACCAACATAAAGCTCGCTTTTAAGCTCTTTAATGAAAGCCTTTTTCACATCTGTGTTTGCTCTGGATTCTGTCTTTCTTCCACTTGAAGTTTCAGCCAACTCCAGTCCAAATTCTAAGGAACAAAACAAATGCTGATTTTGACACCTCACCCACAATGTATCACTTCTTTCCCCCAATGCCCCAAATGTATATCCCACTTCTTAAAAAAAAAGTTTGCTAAAATAAATCAAGCGACTTCTGTGTGGCCATGATTGGTTTTAAAGTGCTGAGTAACTAATTTTTCTCCCCACGAAAGTGATTTGTGTTCCCTGTGCCTTTTTTAAAGAGTACTAAATGTTGTTAGTTGGCTGGGAACAAGTGAGTGTTTTTCTCCTGTCTCCTACATACACCCTGTCCCTTTACAGCAAGGATGGAAAAATCATCTGCTACTTGCAAGGCCCCCCACAAAGGCCCCAGCCTGCACAAAAGAGGGGGCACATGGCAACTAGGAAACAAAGAGCAGCAACAGAGAAAACACTGTAGCACTCATTGACTGATTTACAAAATGATGCATTGATAAAATGGATGCCAGTAATCCTGTTCATACATGAGTGTGGGTGTGTGAATGAATGAACGTTGCCTTTATAATGAGCGTTCCTTATAAAAAAGATAGGATGAGATAAAATGGGGGAACAGAAAGAGTTAAGATATGATCCATAATAGACAGGGGGCTTCGTTATTCAACAATAATAATGTTTCCCTGTCAGATTTTGGGCCACAATGGCTACTCATGAAAATCCCTTTCTAGGTCTGGGCAGGTCCCCTTTTCTCCTGTGGCCCTTGATAAGTCATCCAGCATGCCCCCCCCGCGCTTTACGTCATAAAATGAGGTGTTACCATAAAGCAGTGCTCTTGATCCTTCATTGTGTCAAGCATCACATTCTCCAGCTGACTGCAGAGACTTTGAGAGTCCATCAACAGCTCATCACTAAGAGACAAGTTAGAGAAGACTGATTTAAAAGAGCATCTCGCAAGAAATGGAATGAAGGAAACCCAGTTGCTAATCACTGCTCGTTTTTGCCTGGATGGAAAGAGCTACTTTGGCTCTCACAACAGGCCTGCACTATCCCAGTAAAAATATTAGCCTTTTTCTCTCTCTTTGAACTGCACCATAAATTGTTTTTCTAAATTTGCCCTGTGACTGAGGAGGTGCTCTTCAAGAAGAATTAAGTGTAAAGCTCCATGGGCACACAGCTTAACTCAGGATATATTTTAGATCCTGTCTATTGTTTCTACTAGAACACCTTCCTCTGGCAGAATATATAAGAACAGAGAGCAAAGAATAACTTGGGGGCACAGTGTATATTTTCACAAAACACAGAATGCATTCATTGCTTTCAGAAAAAGCCTGTCATCACGGGTGAATATTGGAACAATTTGTTTGGTTCTGGGTACCTGTACCCAAATGCAGTACCTCCTTGCTCAACCTGCAATCAAACATATGCCTCCATTCACACATAGTTTACTTCATTGTTACCCAACACAAGTAACCCAATATTAGTGACAAAAGGTAATGGCCAGATATTGTGAGAGGGCCACAGCTGCCCCACCACCACTTTAAAGATCCAGTGTTGGGACCAGGATTTACAAACAGAAGGGGCCTTCCGTGTTAGGAAGAGCTCTGCTCGTGGAAGATTCCTCCACCCAGGTTTGAGGGCTCCTCCCCAATGTGGCTCAGTCCATTCAGCAGGGTCTCCTGATTCTGCATAGCATTTTCAGGAGAGTAGAGGAGATGCCGGGGGAGGCAGAGTGGGGAAGTCCACTTCCATCAGCACAGTTGATCCAACGTAAATTTTAATCCAACCCAGTGAACACAAATTTTCCTGTGAACCAAAGCCCCCGATCAAGATATTCATTCCAGTAAGTGATGCTGTGATGGCATTTGAGAGTGCTGAAGAGCTACTTCTTTTTGCAAGGTGTGGCAGGAGCAAGAATTAGTTCATCGTTGAAACACTGTCTGTTTGCCAAACGAGAAAGCTTTGGACACATAAAAATAACTTGTGACACTGAACTCTGTTGTGCCAGAGTTCCATAGCAGAGGACATGTTTCACATGCAGAAAGCCCTGCGTTCAATTTTTGGCATCTCCAGTTAAGAGGATTCCAGGTGGGTGCTGGGAACAACTTCCAGCTGAGACCTTGGACAGTCAAGAGTAGATAAACGTGAGCTAGACCAGTCACCTGACAACGTATGTGTGGAAACAAAGCACAAAGACAATGTGCAGCAACATAGTGGGTCGGGAAAAATTGCGATCGTGAACGTATTAAAAGGTGGCACAAGCTTCTACGAAACTGCCTGCCTCTGCAGAGTTTGCAAACAGAAGGAAAGCAGCATTTGCCACTTGAAAAATAATTGTTATATCGAAGCTAACAATACTTAAATATAAGGAGCTTTCCAAGTGAGTCTGCCTAGTATTACCAATCAAAGGCATTGTGCAGCCATTCAGTTTATTCTTCCTTAACAATTTTTTCCTGGTAAGAAAAACATCAGAAGCAGCAGTGGGAAAACACAGGAGGGCTACAAATGGAAGAGCACATCTGAACCCCTCATAATATTCTGTGAATGAGGCAGTGCAATTGCACAATAAAAGCTTTGGCTGCAAGCACCCAAATTCCCTGTTCTCTTTAAGTTTAACCTCCTACCCCTTTTCTGATAGGATGTATGTGTGTTGTGGGAGAAGAAGTTAAAGGATTTGGTGGTTTTCACCAGGCATACAGGGTGATATGATCCTGCACAATGTTATGTGAATGCAGAGGAAAGCTACAACTATGACATCAAAAAATCACTTTTAACCTTACCTTTTGGTCCCACAATCTGTTAAATCACTGTGTGGGGTCGTGACCTGCAGTGACAGCTGACCATGGTTACAAAAACAGGACATGTTCACACTGTCTGGGCTCCCAGTGACAGGCCCGCGCACCTTGCTCTGCCGGAGGGGAAAACACAGATTAAGCCTTTTGCATGCAAAATAGAGGAATACACTATTTTCAGCAGGAAGCATTGCACCACCTCCCTTCCAGGAATCGAGAGGAGAGGGGATGGGTTCGATATGGGGCCTTTAAAAAGCATACGGCAGTCACTTTTCAAACTTCCAAGGAACCTCAGGTTTCCTCAAACAGAAGACAAGCTTCCCTGGAGGATAGCTTCCTACCACGTTTACCCTGTGGTGTGCAGCAACAAGGGAGTAGTGGGTGTAATCTAAGGTACTCTCAGTCAACATGAAGACCAACACGTCTGGTCAGTGTCTCTTGTAAACAGCATGGTCCAGAGCACTCCTCAGGAGCTGTGAAACACACAGGAACTTTCTGGCAATCGTACAGAAGTTCCTCAGTAGATAAGATGACAGAGAAAGGGTTCCCGAAAAATAGAAACAAGTGGACACAGCTATACCACTTGATCTCCCCCACGTGGAGACAGTTTGGATGTTACACACTCTTTTCCACTTGACTCACACAGGCAATTTTCAGCAGGTTCCACAGTTCTTTCTGCCGTTTCTCCTGAAGCCTGACCACTGTACTCTCATCTTCGTTCATCAGGCTCATCACTTCATCCACTTTAGGGAACAACTCCAGGGCCTTTTGCTTGCAGACAACCGTATTACTGTAAAGAATGATAGTCTGGTCACTGGTCACAGCAGCAATCACAACCAAAGGCGGTAGGTGGAGACAGAGGGTTCACTGTTCACTGCTACTGGAAACAGCCCATAGCACGCACGCACACACACACACACACCAGGCTTATTCCAAGTAACCAGCAACAACGCCCCATTACAATGGGTTTTCAGAAGGGTGTGTTTGTGTCTTACCTGAGTTGAACATAAAGGAGGCGGACTTTCTTTTCAAAGGTTTGGATTGCCTGCAGGAGTAGTCGCACTACTTCTTGGCTGTCTCCGCTACTTCTTTGGTCTAAAGAGAGACAGACAGGAATATACAAAGTCAGGTGACACGTTGGGCGAGTGAGAGAGAGCGCATCAAAAACACAATAAAGGGAAGGCGGCTCATATATCTGGCATTGCTTTCTGCAACAGTTGGGATGCTATCCTACACCAGCATAATTAATGCCACGCCTCATCACCACCTGAAGTGCAGATTGGAATCCCCGCTCCATATTTAGAGAGCACATTCCTCAACATTTCGCAGTAGAATTACAGCCAATCAGTACTGCTGTTTCAGCACAGCCGGATGAGGCTTACAGAGCAGTGAGTGCTGAGGGTGGGACAATGTGGGGGTCACATTAAAAGCCGCTGTGGCACAAGCCTTCCTGCAGGGGGTTTCGCATCACCGTAGTTTGTGATTCCATTTCTGCTCTGCAGCTGGTGCTCCATGCGCTGCTTGTGAAGGAGCCTGTATCTCACCACATCCAAACATTCACGTGAATTCAGGCTCAAATATGCCATGCCAGCGCTCCCGCTTCCATTCACACAGGAAAGCAGGGGTGGGGGACCTTCTTCCAGCCCAAGGCAGAACTCAATTTCAGAGAAGCTCTCGGGGGGCCAAATTCAGGGGTAAGTTGGGCCAAAGCCACAAAAATACCAGCATATTTTAGGTTGAGTGCCAGTAACTAAAGCCTTAGGAGAGTCATTTTAACCGTTCAGAAGGGGGGGAAATTGCAAAACCTGGGAAACCACCAAATTGGCAGATAATCCAGTGAGGTGTAGTGGCTTAAGTGTTGGACTGGGAGCCAGAAGATCCGGGTTCTAGTCCCCACTCGGCCATGGAAACCCACTGGGTGACTTTGGGCCAGTCACACACTCTCAGCAAAATTCCAATACTGCAAAGCCTTTTACCTCTTGGCTTTTCCCTCAGTTTCCGGTATAGGTCCCTTGCTTGTTCCTCTCTTTAAAAGAAACAGGAAATATAATAGGTACATTAGGAATACAGATCTGAAATACAGTCTTCCGGGGTCCAAGAAACTGAATTATAGTCTGAAGATGGAAAGGGATCGGTTTATATGTAGTTGGGTGAGATGGGTTCGATTATACACACACACACCCCTGAGTGGTGGAGGAAATTGTAAGGGATGAAAGCCAAGCATTTGACTCCATCCCCGGCCAGTTGTCACCATTGTTCCACTGACAAATTTTACCCTAAGGCTAAGAAATGAGGGGTGCTTCCAGACAGGAGGGTTCTAGCTCAGAAGGTCTTGTGCAGCAATTCCCTCCCCCCCCCCCCCCCCACAACGGATCTTATATGGTAAGGAAAAAAGAGGGAAGCAGTGTGTGTGGCGGGGGGAAGGAAACATGGGAGGGCTATGAGTGAAAGACATTATTGTCTGGACTCCTCATAAAATGCAGGGTGATAGCATGATAAAAGCCTCACCTTGGAACACTCTATGACAATTTCAGCAGGGAACAGGTGAAATGGACCCCGTTTTGAAGTATTATTAACTAAAACATGTATTCTGCCTTTTTACAAAATATTCAAAGCCCCTTACCTGGTGGTTAAGAGGCAGAGTGCTGGATTGTGCCATGGGCAACATGGTTCAAGGCCTCCTGCGTGGCCCTGGGCAAATCGCTCTCTTAGCCTCAAGGCGCAACCCTATGTGGATGGCCATTAAGCCCCCAAACCCGTTTTGCCTCCGCGCTCCCTGACTCTGGCCCCTTTCAGACAACACGCTACGCTACGGTAGCTAAGGATTTTGAGCTAAACATTATGGCTTAACGTGTCGTGTAAACCATTCCTTTAAACCATAGTGGCTACATAACCACGATTTAAGGATGCTCACTAACCAAAAGGGTTAGCGGCCTAACCATGGCTCAGAGTATTATCAGGCCCTCTGTATTTCAACTAAGACAGGCATTTTTCCTTATCTAGCTGAGGTGTTGGGGAGGGGGAGAGAAGGAGGCTACGGAGGCCTCTGGAAATGGCATAAGCCGGGGAAGCTAGACTGGCTCCCTCCTTGATGTGTTTCTGGAGGCAGACAAAAACTTTCTTACTCCGGCCGGCCTTTGGAGAATAATGTGGACCCCCATCTATGTTTCAAGACTTCTAATTTTAACAGGTATTTTAAATGTTGAAATGTTTTAATATTGAAACCGATTTAATTTATTTTAAACTTTTGTGTATCTCTTATTTATAGCTTTTAACTGTATATGTCTTAATTTTGTAAAGCCGCCTTGAGGCCCAGCATTGGGCAAAAGGTGGATTATTATTATTATTATTATTATTATTATTATTATTATTATTATAATAATAATAATAATAATAATAATGTTACGCCGGCCTCCCCAATCTTGTCCCCTCTCTGCCCACGGGAACACGCTCTTCCTGACCTCTCTGAGGTCACCTTCGTGATCTTGGGAGTGTGGATCTCTCCATGCTGGCTGCGAGGGGGTGGGATGCTAGGACTCCTGGGTCTGAGGTCAGAGCGATGTTTCAGACCTCAGAATCTGAAGTATCCTATGGCCCCTCAGACTCTTCCTAGGGGGCCTAGGATTCCTCTCCCCATGACCCTGCAAAAGGGGAATGGAACTAACTTCCTTCACAGGGCAAAACAAAGGACTACAAAGCACTTCTAAGTCTGTATTTATAAAGGTGCTTCCTGCACGGGTCACCATCTTCCACTGGGATCCCCTCTGATCACAGCTCTCAATACATAAATCCCCTTTTCCTTAACATAACTTCTTTCCACAAACAATGGCTCTTCTGCTTCTCCACTGCACCTCCCTTACTGACAGTTGCACAAAGCTGGGGATTTGTATGTACATTTCTCTGTGTGTGTGAGGGGGGAGGTTGTGCACACACAAAACCTCAAATTCTGTATCATGTGATCTTGCAGTACTTCAAGATTCTCAGTGGAGTGAAAACAGATCCACTGTTCAGCTACCAATTTAGATTTAATCTCAATGATTTGAGACGGTTAACAGCAGTTAAACATGAACAAAAACCATCTCTGTCACAGAGGATTCTTGGTATTTCCTTGGCAGGTATTTCCTTAGCAGTACAAGGCTTGTACAATAGCGATGAAAACTGGGTTCAGGTATACATTCATTGGAATCAAACTACAGAAAGGGGTGATCCCTTTGCACAGCTCCTATTCAGAGCAGTTGCTGCAAATGGGAGCCACGCAAAGATGGGAGGAACCGAGATCTCTCTCAAAAGGGCTTGCTGGAAACTCGAGGAAATGTGGAACGGAAGCACCCACAAGTGTCACTTCAGCACTTAAAACCTTGGCGATCACCTTTTCCTGACCTATACCTATCAAGAGCTGTCAAATTAGCCTATATGAAGTCTTGTCTTGTCAATTTCCTTGTATGTTTTATACTGCACTTTGGTTCCCTTAGACTGAAAATTATAAACACATTTGTGCACGTTCCTGGGGGGGGGGATATCTATATCTATCTATTTCTGTTAGCCCCCATTTGCACAATTGTTGGGGCCAAAAATAATTTTAAAAAAGGGGTTGGCGAACAAGTGACAGTTCTTTCAAAGTGCCGTTTGGGCATTGTTGGAGGGGCTGTCACTGGCGAGGGAGGCTTGAGGCGGCTCAGGCAGCTACAATCGGGAAGAGCGGCAGGGTCTTTTGTTGCTCTTGCTAAGCGGCTCTGTACTTGATTGCCACAACCCACGATGGGTTAGGTCTGCTAGGTTTGGGTGACACACCAATCCTGGGTTTAGATGGCACCAAAAAAAACATAGCTTGTTTCATACAACACCCCACGATAGGTTGTCGTGTCGTGCAAACCCAGTCATATACCACCTTTAAGATGGGGCAACTCAAACAAAAGCTATCCCGTTTGATGCATCACACACACATCCGGTGTCTTGCAGAGGCAGATAACTGATTGACACGCTAGCAAAGGAGGCTGTTTTCTGCTGCATGAGGCCAGTGGATGCTGGAGAGAATCATCTCTTCAGGAAAGGATTAAAGCCACAATAGGGCATCACAAGCAGCCACTCACAGGTCATCCAGGGAACTTCCCTGTTTCCGGCCCTGTGGGATTCTCTGCAGCTCTACAATGTCTGTTTGCAGGGCCATTGTCTTCTTCACCAGCTGCTCAACTTCTTCCTCCTGAGAGAGAAAAGGGAAGGGGGAGTTGTTTAGCTGTGGAGTGAGGAAGGGGACACGAAAGCAGCAACAAAAGATTAGGAGTTCTTTAGGTATGGGGTAAGGAATATGCTCCCAGCTGCTCAGGCTGCAGGTAACCAACCCTTCAGCCACACTCTTAAGCACTCTCTGGCTGGCAATGAGAAGATGAACTCATACCCAAGGAGGCTGTAAGAAAAACCCTCTTAAGGCCAGACAACTGTGTCCTGACTCGTCTTGCTGCTATTGGCTGTGCTGCCTAAACATCACCATCTCAACTCAGGTCACAGGGGGCCTTTCAGTCTTGAAACGTACAGCTGATTACCAAGCAGGCGGGCCAAGAGGGGATACAAGTGAACCTGATACACCAGGACAAAAGCCAGCGGGGCAAAATGTAGCGAGTAGTGCATGTTATCCCTGCAGTGTAGTCCAATGTTATCCAAGTCTCTTAGAGTGTTTTTTTTTAAAATGATGATTATTTGGGGAAACGCAATTGGGGATGCTGTTAAGTTTAAGGCTGTGCAGGACCCCCCCCCCCCAAATCCGGATCCCGATCTGTCAGGTCTGGATCGGTGCACAGCACTCCCTCCCGCTCTTCCCTCTCCTCCCCCCACTCTCCCTGCTGCCTCCTCCGGGTCATCCTGCCGTCGCCCTCTCTCCTTGCTGTGTGCCGCCGCATTTCCCGCTCGTGTTGGGTGATGACGTCACCCGCCACGAGCGGGAAATGCGGTGCTCTAACCAATTAGAGCGCCGCATTTGCCGGCTGTGGCAGGTGACGTCATCACCGGTGCGAGCGGGAAATGTGGCGGCACACAGCGAGGGGAGAGGACGACGCAGAGGAGGCAGCAGGTAAGCAGGGAGAGTGGGGAGATGGAGAGGGAGAGCGGGAGAGAGTGCTGTTACCGGATCCGAATCGGATCCGGATCGCAGATCCAATCCTGTCCGATCTGATCCAGGAGGCCCAGATCAGCCCGATCTGCTCCAGATTCAGGATCTGGATCCATGCACAGCCGTAGTTAAGTTGATTGTAGCAGCAACACAGGGAGGCAAGAAGTGGCGATTCCCACCCACGAGTGAAAAATGGGGAACTTCATGGGTGGATTGTTGCTGTTGGTATAAAACTTAAACGAGTATTTTCATGTCAACGGCTGAAATCATTTTACTAAAAAAAATGAAAAAGAAAAGGGTGACTGTTTGACCCGTGCTGATAACACTGCTATAGTTATATGAGATATAAGTAAAAAACCACAACAAATGCCTTTAAAATACACTTTTTGCTTTTAAACAATGTAATCTTAAATTTATCCAAGCACAGAGATTTGAATCTTGGTTACTGCTCATCTTAAATCTCTTTTGATACTGTGCACCCCCATCCCCATCTAAAATACCATGCCTGGACTTACACTCAATGAAATATTGCCAGCCTAAGAACGATTGAGGAAAACACCCAGCAGAGGCTCAGAAATATTTCCCACCAACCCCTTGCCCTCTTACAGGTTCTGGCTTAGTAATTTCTGGCCAGCCTGTAAGAGTAGAGGAAAAAAACACTAATTCAAATAAATAAAGCTTTATAAAGTCAAAACCTACCCTCCCACAGAGGTCTACAGCCTGCTCCATTTCCTTCCATGCAAGCAGCAGTTTCTCAGAGGCTGCAAAGAGAACAGAGCAATGGTTTTCAGATTTAGAACAACAACCACCACCCCCAAGTGCCCCACCTAAATAAGGAAAATGTCTGTTTGAGCCAAGATTTGATGAGGGCAATGAGGGGTTCAGAGGAGGGCAACGAGGATGATCAGGGGTCTGGAAACAAAGCCCTATGAGGAGAGACTGAAAGAACTGGGCATGTTTAGCCTGGAGAAGAGAAGATTGAGGGGAGACATGATAGCACTCTTCAAAGACTTGAAAGACTCTCACACAGAGGAGGGCCAAGATCTCTTCTCGATCAACCCTGAATGCAGGACACAGAAGAACGGGCTCAAAGTTACAGGAAGCCAGATTCCAGCTGGACATCAGGAAAAACTTCCTGACTGTTAGAGCGGTACGACAATGGAACCAATGACCTAGGGAGATTGTGGGCTCTCCCACATTAGAGGCATTCAAGAAGCAGCTGGACAACCATCTGTCAGGGATGCTTTAAGGTGGATTCCTGCATTGAGCAGGGGGTTGGATTCGATGGCTTTATAGGCCCCTTCCAACTTTTACTGTTCTATGATTCTATAAACCTATGTCTGATGTGAAAATAGAGGGATTTAGGACCATATTGACTCAGCACATGTTTTATCACAGACACAAAGCACATCATAGGGCTTTGCGAGCAACTATTTTTTAACAGGGGTCATATTCTGAAATGAGCACTACCTGAAGGGTCTTGGTTGCTGTTTACACCGGAAGACCAAAGTTAAAGAGATCTCGACTGTCTTGGAGTGGACCTGGGCTGATAATAAGATGGGAGGTCTTTGGGATCTACGACTGTCTGAGGGGCTACATGTGGTGCCCTAAGCCACCATAGCCAGAAGAAAGGCCTGAGAAGAGTAGGATTCTGATACAACTAGATGGAGTGAGGGTGGGATGGGTGGACACACACTGCATGCAGTGAGAAGGGACGGAGAGGCCAGAAATTGACTTTCTCACCTAATCAAGTGTGAAGCTACACAATATGTAGATGGGAGGATGAAAGTTATTTCTTAAGCACATCAAGCCAAAGCACCATTGTAGGTTTGTGTTTTCTCTCATTCCACAAACTCCCTGCACAGAGAAAACCAGCAGGTCTGGAAGGAAGATTCTAGCCTAGCCTTTTTCTTGACATGTGCTGAGAGTTTGGGGCACAGGGAAGAATCCAGACTCACAATCCCTCTTTTGGACTCTGAAGTGGTCCAGTCTAGCAAAAATACCAGCACAGGGGTGCTGCTGTTAGTGTATCTTGGCGACCAAGGCAAACCCAAACTACGGAAGAGACCACCAGCCTCTCCTAACAACAGCTTGCATCTCATGAAAAAGAGCAGAACTCACTGATACCAAATTCAATTTGCTCGTTGTACTTCTCCAGGTCGATCTGGATGCTGGTTTTGAAGAAGTCCAGCTTTGCCTTCAGCTGCTGGGATAGGGAGGCCATGTTATTCTTCATCTTGGAAAGGGTGCTGTTGTGCCGTAGAAGGTTCCTCCTAGGAAGCCAGGGAAAGGAAAAGAGTCACCCTATGCAGAGCCCACATTGACTGCCTTGCACCCATGTTCCCCACCCATGTTCCCCAACCATCTGCCCCACCCACTGTCAGCAAGCAACATGGCCCAAACCTTTTAACTAATAGTTGTTTCGGTCCCACAGACACTAGAGCCCTGTATTCAGAGCTATGTGCATTTTACACAGGCATTAGTCGTGAGGACAAAAAGTAGCAACCTGAGAATTTCTGCTTCAGTCTTTTCCCCCGGGTTTTTTAAAGCCAGGTTTTTAGCCCCAGTGACTGCATAAGAAGAGCCCTGCTGGATCAAAATCTAGTCCAGCACTCTGTTCACACAGAAGCCAATCAGTTGTCGACCAGGGACTCACAGGCAGGACATGGTGCAAGAGCACCCTCCCACCCATGTTCCCCAGCAACTGGTGTATATAGGCATACTGCCTCTGATACTGGAGGCAGTAAGCCTGGAATTTCAGATGTCCACAGAGCAGGACTTCCATGCAAAGTCCCAGACTTTGCCTCAGGACTAAGGCAAGCGAAAATCAAATAGGCATACAAATACAATGCAAATTTTCCTAAGTTTTTACTGTTGCAGAAGTATAGCTTCTCCAAGCATAGAATTTGGTGTATATTTATATAGTGGGGTGCAGAGTGCCTATGACATGGTTGAGCAGATAGACAGAACCCCAAGGAACACCACCGCATCACCTACATGGCTGCTCTTTGACCATTTTGAAGCTGGTTAAAGTCCTCATTCAGACTTCGAATGGCGTGCCAGACCTGACCCCATACTTTGCGCAGCTGGAAGAAGGCGAGGATCTTGTTTGGATCCTGCACTGTGGAAGAAAGAGAAGAAATATCACCAACAAGAAGAGCAACGGTATGGGACAGGAACTGGAAAATCTGGCTTCAAACAAGAGTTTGTGAAACTGAATATGCCACATGCAGGTACCTACAACTCCTAGCATGCGTATTTAGACAAAAAAAAATGTCCTACAAAAAGTCCTTGCTGGCTGGGGAATGCTGAGAGTTGAAGGACTTTTTTCTGTCTAAACATCATAGGATTGTGCCTTTAGTATCTTTTGGCTTTCTCAGGCTATCCCAAGTCCTGATTAGTCTCTCAATTAACTGGATAATGGCATAGATTCTCTCTGGAGTCAAATCAAACCTTCAGTCCTGAATATTCCTGCAACTGACAAGTCAAAATTACTCCGTCTTGCCTTCCATTTTAATGGAATTTGCCCTGACCTCCAGTTAATTTGAGGGTGAATCCTACTGCTGCTATTGGGTAGCCCTAGGTTTCACTTCCAGCCTGGCTCCTGACAGATGCAGGGAACGCCATTCAGTGCACGACAAGAGCGCACCTCTGACCCTTACACCATTTGCCTGCTTGTCACCATAGAATTATCTCTGTCCACATGAGTGAGGAATTCCAGCACGACACTTTCGCTTGCCAGCAGTTGTTGACCTCATTTCGGTTCACTCCAACTTCTGATGTTTCCCGCTGAACAAACCAAGGTTGAACCAATTTGAAGGATTGCTATCCCAGGATAACTGATCATGTAAACAGCCTCTCAAAACACCTGTTTTAGTTTGGAGCTCATGCCTGTGTGATTTAGAACACTCCCTGGCCTGGGACACAGAAGACCCAGCTTCAAATCCCCAAGGCTATTGGTGAGTTTGGGCAAGTTAATCCTTCTTGGATTAAGCTAAACCACAGGGTTGCTGAGATAAAAAAATGAGAAAAGGGCCAAGGCATTTCCTACAGTGAAAATTGCTGTAATAGGCTGCTGCAGGGGAAGCCTATGTGCAGGGTAAGATTTCTTTATCTCTGAAATGAACATGAAGGTTGGCTTGATTCTCAGGATTCCAAAGTATGTCAACGTCAGATTCTTTCCTTCCTTCTCAAATTCCTAGCCCTTACGTTTGCAATTAAGTTTGAAAGTGTGCAGGGCAATGCCTGATGAAGTTTCACAAGTCAGAGGGAGCCCATCCACATGATTAGCAAAAGAAAATAAGTCATCCCAGGTAAGGAAATGTTTTATTTATTACATTTATATCCTGCCTTTTCCTCCAAGGAGCCCAAGGCGGCATTCATGATCATCCTAATCTTCATTTTATCCTCAAAACAACCCTGCAAGACAGGTTTTGCTGAAAAGTCAGTGAATGGCCCACAATCACCCAGTGAATGTCATGTCCTAGTGGGGATTAGAACCTGGGTTTCATGATCTCCAGTCCAAGACTCTAACCGTTACACCACATGCGTGCACCACCACTAATACGCTTAATACGTTTAATTTGTACATGTCACAAAATGCAGCATTTCATTGGTACATAATTTGGATTGCTATTTTTAAAGCAAGGAATTCAATGACTTTTCAGGCACAAAAGCAGCAAATATTGCTCACTGCATCTTCTCCTGAAAACTATCTATCGTCCTTTCCCATCCCAGCAGCACTAAACAAAGTTGAAGTTCTTACGGATCCAGTTAATGCTTTCCGAATGAGGCCGTGGGGAGATCTGAGACTCGTAGGTAACTTTTCGGTTGTCAAACAGGAAGAAGAGGCCTGTGTCAGCAGCTGTGGCATCATTTAGCTGCAAGAAAAGACAGGTGTCATTTCAATGGAGTGGTGACTCTCAGTGATAGACAGATGATTTGGTTACTTCTATAATCCTGCTCTATCCAAAGGTTGGACAATCGCCCAGAGAGCTTCGGCTATAGGGCGGTATAAAAATGCAATAAATAAATAAATAAATAAATAAACAGGACATCAATAGCTAGCTCCCCAAAGGTGTCTCTAGTCTAGTGCCCTAACTGAAAGGAGGATGATACAGGAACAAATGCAACACTTTTAATACAACAGGATGAAATCAGCAGCCCACTTGCTCCCACACAATAACCTTGTCCCTTGATCCCTTTCCTTAAGCAAGTTTACTGAGCTCTCAAACCATCTCTCAACCAAACCATTTCCCCACCCCCACACGGTCTCTTAACACATGGCAATTCCTCTGAAGGTGTTGTAGTTAAAGGGAAGGGCAGGACTTAGTCCTCCCGGCTGAGAGTATCTCAACAGCCATCAGAGGTTGCCACTGGGTGAAAATATTACCGGACCCACCTTTATGTCTGCTAGATACTGAATGGCTGGTTTCTCAGGAAATAATGCTAACCCTCCTTCTTGCAGTAGCTCCTGGTCCTGCTCCGGAATGCCCGTATCTGCCTGGATCTTGGCTTTTACACTCTGCAAGGTCTCTTCCTCGGCTAGGGAGTACACGTGCACAACACCTGTCACCATGTTTAAGATATGAACCAGCTGCAAAAATGGAAATGAAAAGGCAGGGGGAAACTCAAACAGTTGCCAGATTATACTGGACACACTCCCATCTCACTCCAGTTCAAAATCTGCCCAGGAAAAAAAACCAACAGATAGAGCCCACCATTAGCAAAACTACTCTCCCTCTGGAGGTGTTCAGACAATTGCACGGGGGAAAAGAAGCCATGACAGTTTCTCCCCCCAACCCTGGCATGTAACCGTCATTCACATAATTACCCACGCTGCAGTGCAGGTTGGCGTGTCATCTGAACTCGCCGTGCGGCACAGCGGGGGTGGCTTCGTACCCACCATACAACCCCTACCGCAAGTCGTGGGTTATAGGGTGGGCGTGAAGCCACCCTGCTGTGCCCTGAGACAGGTTCAGACGACACGCCAATGCGCTGCAGGATAATTGTATAAGCAACGGGCACACACAGGGGCAGGGGGGGAGAATCCACAATGGCTTCTTGTCCCCAAACGATCATCCGAATCTGGACTCTCTCTACCAGAGATACTATAGGCAGTGGGGATGCATTATTTTATGCCCATAGAACAGCAACTCAGATTCTGCAACGACCGCATAAGTTTTGGAAATTTGGGCACCAACATACCATTTCCCACATGCATGCTGAGGTGCTGCAGCCTGATGGAGCACTGCATCATATGCAAATCTATGTGATTGCATTGGCACTTCCTCTCTGTAATAGAAATGCCTTTGGACACTTTATGAATCTACTCCAGCAGAACCATGAAGCATCTACTATGAACGTTTCCCATTTATGTATAAATTATGCATTTGTATATTTGTCCATCATCCACCTTTTCAAAGAAAATCTCTGCTCAAGGTAGAGATTCTTCTTGTGGAACCCCACCCCCAATATCCAGCACATTACTCCAAGGGGCTGTTCACACAACACACTAACCCACACAGTGATGGAGGGTAGGTAGGCTGTTTGAACCATGTATTTTTTGTTGTTGAATTCTGGGTTATCGTGCTGCCCAAATGCAGCCAGGGTGGCTTGTTAACCATACAATGTGGCTTCTTTTTCTCGAACAGGCCACCCTGAGAGCCCATGGTTTGTTGTTGGATTGTTCAGGGGAGTTAACAAGCCACCTTGCTTCATTCAGTTAACGCAACAACCCACCCTGCAGTAACAGAAGTCTCAAAATACATGTTTTTAAATTTTTAAAAAAAGGAAAACCTGATAGTTTAATAACTGATGCCACTAAGTGAAAAAACTTGAAGAAATTTGAGCAAAATAGGTTGTAAAGTGAACACTTTTCTCTGATGGTACAGACAGGAAGGGTGTTTCCCATCTTCCATTCTGTAGGGATCTCCAAAAACTGTAAATGCCCTACTCTGTTCCTAATACAATAAAGTCACAATTCACCTGGTCGATGTATACATACAACATACATGCAGAAGCCCTTGTTTCTTTCTTCTGAATAGAACGTACTTTTAAATTCAAGATATCATCCAAAGCCTTGAAACAGCCGTTGGTGCCATACGTGGGATCCGTGCCTCTTTGCCTTGGATGCCATTTGAGCATAAGCTGAAGCCATTTCTCCAGCCTATCAGCCAAAAGACTGTGGACACAAACACACACACACACGCGCACAAAAGGAGTGAGGAGGAAAATACTGAAGCAGGATTACTAAAACGGGAAGAAAGAATTAACGCATCTTCTCTGAACCCATTTTCTGCAGAGAAGGCTTTCAACCTCCCCCCATGGTTTCCGTTCGCTGTACCCCCTTCGTAGTTATCATCCCACAAAGTATTCTGGGCCAATTCCAGTGCGATTTCTTCCATTCCCTCTGTTGGTTGTCAAAACAGACATCGTAAGACCTTGAAGGCAGGGTTCCGCTAATGCTGCTTTGAAAATGAAAGCATACACCGATAGAGTGCTGTATTTTTATTATTTAATAACAACGCTATCAATCATTCAGTGATGAGAGTGCGGGGTAGACATGGAAAATCCAGGTTCCAATCCCTGCTCAGCTATGAAGCTCAATGGATGGGCTTGGGTAAAACTTTACTTCTCTGCCAAATGTACGTCACAGGGTTGTTTCAAAGATAAAAGGACATGAAAGATTTACAGCTGGAGCACCACTCCTGAGCTCCCTGGAAGAAGGGGATGATTAAAAATAAAAGAATAAGCCAGCCTGTCTCCCTTTGGCCTCACCCCTATCTACAGTGCAAGTAAGCCTAAAAGAACAATCCAAATTTCTCTAAATATTTTATCCAAATCCAGCTTTAACCCCTCGTAATACAGGCAAATGCAGGTTGCTTACCTGTAACTGTAGTTCTTCGAGTGGTCATCTGTGCATTCACACATATGGGCTCGCGCCGACGCCGAGCCTGCTTCCGGGAAACTTAGCTAGCTTAGACTTTTGGCGGGAACCCCTCCCCCCACCATCCTACCGCGCATGCTCAGGGCTCCCGCCTCTCCATTTACCTCAGTTCCCTGAGACCGCTGAGCCCCATGACTAAGGTACAACTATGTCGTTAGACAAAGAGCATGGCGAACCAATTGACAATCACAAACAGCGATGCCAAGAGGGGACGGTGGGTGGGTTGTGTGAATGCACAGATGACCACTCGAAGAACTACAGTTACAGGTAAGCAACCTGCATTTCTTCTTCGTGGTCTCTGTGCATCACACATATGGGCGAATAACAAGCAGAGACTTACCGGAGGTGGGTTGGGATGCTGGTTGGTCATTGGCAAATCGAAGAGAGGACCGCTCTTCCAAACGAGGAGTCCTGTCTGGCTCTGACATCCAGCCGATAATGTCTAATGAAGGTAGAGGCATTAGACCAAGTGGCTGCTTTGCAAAGATCAGCGAGCGAGGCTCCATGAAGCAAGGCTGAAGAGGTTGCCTGCGCTCTGGCAGAATGTGCTGTCACCTGAAAAGGTGGATCTCTCTTTGCAATCTTGTAGGCCAAAGTAATGGTCTCCACAACCCATTTAGAGATGCGTTGTCGAGAGACCGCCAGTCCCTTAGCGACACCTCCGTAACAAATGAATAAGCTACGGGACTTTCTGAAAGATTCTGTTCTTGCCTTATAGAACGCCAGTGCTCTTCTCACGTCTAGTGTATGCAACGTTGACGACAGGGGGTCCGATGAAGTGTTGAAAAAAGTGGGCAAGACAATGTCTTGACTAACGTGAAAATAGGATGAAACTTTGGGCACAAAAGTGGGGTCAGGACGTAATACCACTTTGTCTCTAAAAAACTGCAAATACGGAGGATCTATTAACAGAGCCGCTAATTCCGAAACACGTCTAGCAGACGTGACTGCAACTAGGAACATAGTTTTAAGTGTCAACAAACGAACATCAACTGTAGCCAACGGTTCGAACGGTCTAGAAGTAAGAACTGTGAGGACGAGGGATAGGCTCCACTGTGGAATTATTGGACGAATAGCAGGAAACAAATTGTGCAACCCTTTTAAAAATGCCCTCGCCATTGGGTGGCTAAAAACAGAGAAACCGTTCACCAGTCCGTGGTTAGCTGCAATAGCAGACAGGTAAACTTTAATAGAAGTTGGTTTCAGACCTTGGACGTGCAGTGAATAAAGAAAAGCGATGATGCTAGGCATGTCGGACGTGTTAGAGTCAAAGTTATTAAGAAGCGCATATTGCTGAAAACGCTTCCATTTTCTCTCATACGACAACCTAGTGGATGGCTTTCGTGCAGCCTCCAGAACAGATTTTATCTGTTCTGGAATGTCCAGTGCCCTCCAGGACGACGGATTCTCCAGGCCGTTAAGTGCAGAGACCTGACCTCGGGGTGAAGGACTCTCCCGTCCTCGCGAGACAGAAGGTCGTGACTGTAAGGTAGGTTCAAAAACTCCGCCTTCGCTAGTCTGAGTAGCGACGTGAACCAAGCTTGCCTTGGCCACCACGGGGCTACTACTATGGCGTCCGCATCGTGTCGCCTGAGAGTGGTCACTGCTCTCGCAATGAGTGGGAACGGTGGGAAAATGTAGAGAAGGCCTCTCGACCAGTCCCATTGGAACGCGTCCCCGAGAGACGCTTTCCCTATTCCTGCTCTGGAGCAATACATCGGACACACTGCATTGGCAGCCGTCGCGAAGAGGTCGATGTCGGGTGTTCCCCAACGAGCGAAAAGACGACCCAGAATGCGAGTGTTGAGTTGCCACTCGTGTGTGTCCGCGAACGATCGGCTGAGAATATCCGCTGTGGTATTGTCTTTTCCCGCAATGTGTAACGCTGACAGTAGAATGTTGTGGGAGATGGCCCATTGCAGAATGTCCATGACCAGACGAAGGAGGCGGCGAGACCTGGTCCCTCCCTCCTTGTTCAGATACCACACAACTGTGGTATTGTCTGTCAGGATGCGGACATGACGCCCCCTCAAGCGTGGTAAAAAAACGTGTAAGGCCTTTTTTACCGCTAGTAGCTCCAACATATTGATGTGAAGGCAATTCTCTGAACGTGACCATCTTCCTTGTGCCCTCAGCTCTCCGTGGTGAGCACCCCATCCTTCTAGCGATGCATCCGTTGTTACTACGCGAGACGGACCCCGCGACACGAAGGGCATGCCCTGGCAAAGGTTGTGCCAACTCGACCACCAGCGGAGCGACTCCCTTATCGACCCCGGGACGGTAAGTATTAGGTTGTGTGGGTTTTGAAGTGGTGAGTAGTGCTGTAGTAGAAACTGCTGAAGGGGGCGCATACGAAGTCGCGCCCATCGGACGACGAAGACGGCTGCTGCCATGAACCCGAGTAAACGGAGGATTACGAATGCTGAGACTCGAGGGCGGCCCTGCAATTTTAAAGAAAGGTGCTGCAGACTCGTAACTCTGTCCGGTGGTAGGAACGCCCTTCCTACAGTTGAGTCGAGGGTAACTCCGATGAACTGCAGCTGTTGCGAAGGTTGAATGATGGATTTTTTGTAATTTATCTGCAGCCCAAGCGATGACAGAAGAGAGATGACCTCGTGGACGTCGGCAAGCGCCTGGCCTCTGGAGGTTGAAACGATCAACCAATCGTCCAGGTAAGGATACAAATCGATGTTGCGAGATCGTAGGTACGCGCAAACTGCCGACATGCACTTGGTAAACACTCTTGGTGCCGACTTCAGACCGAAAGGAAGGACGGAGAACTGGAACGCTTGACGCCCAATGACAAAACGCAGATAACGACGATGGTCTGGGTGAATGGCAATGTGGAAATATGCGTCTTTTAGGTCTATTAGCGTGAACCAGTTGCCCCTCCGCAGCATGGGTAGGACGGATGCCAAGGTGATCATACGGAATTTTTTGTGTAGTATGAATTTGTTCAGAATTCTGAGATCCATAATGGGACGAAGTCCCCCGTCTCTTTTTGGCACCGTAAAATAACGGGAGTAGAATTCCGCACGCAGTTGATGGAGTGGCACCCTCGTGATCGCTTCCTTGTTTAGGAGTGCGGTAGTCTCTTGTTTCAGGGTCTCCGAGGGAGGCGTAACTTTTATGATGCCAAGCGGAGGAGGAACTTCGAACTCTATTTTGTAGCCCTCCGCGATGATGTTTAAAATCCAAGCGTCTGATGTTACTGCTGACCATGCTTGCAGAAAGGGCTGTAATTTGTTTGCAGATGGGTTGTTGGTGAGTAGACGAGGCGTCAAGTCAAAGACGACGTTTGTTTTGTTGTGGTTGTTTGTTGCGTTGCTGAAAACGCGGCGGCGTCTTCCGCGACTGATATGATTGGGACGATGTTGGGTGATACCGCTGCGCCCTGTCCTGTTGCAGTCTGGGCTGGTATGGGACTGGCCTGTACCATTTTCGGGAACGATAGGGCTGCTGTGGTTGTTGGAAGCCCATCTTCCTCGCTGTCATTCTAGCTTTGTGCAGCGTATCCATCGTGGTGTCAGTATCAGTATGAAACAGGCCCTCCCCATCAAAAGGAAGGTCCTCTATTCGATTTTTGGTCTCTTGCGGCAGGGATGCCGAGCGCAACCATGCATGTCGGCGCAAGGCCACTGCACCAACCATAGCCTTCGAGACACAGTCCGTCAGATGCCGCGCTGTTGTCAGCTCTTGCCTGGACAACCTGATAGCTTCTGACTGGAAGACACGAGCGAGTTCACGCTGGTCGTCAGGCAGGCAATCAGTCAAAGAAGATATTTTCTCCCATAAAAATAGTTGGTATCGTGCCATGAGAGCCATGTAATTTGTTACTTTTATGCCTAAAGATGTTGACGCATAGATCCTACGGCCGTAGGCATCGAGCTTACGTCCCTCCTTATCAGTTGGGGCGGAATGCACCTTACCCGACCTGCCCTGCGCAGCCTCCACAACAACCGAATTTGGCTTCGGATGTTGGAAGAGGAAAGGTGCCTGCGACTCCTTGACCTTGTAGATGGCATCAAGACGTTTGGAAGTCGCACCAACAGTGGCTGGGTGTTCCCAAGATTGTTTAATTGTCTTTAGCAGCGCCTTAACCATTGGCAGGGTTAGCTGCGGTGACGGCTCTGTAGACATAACATCGTATATCCCGTCGTCTGAGTCCTCAACAGGCTGTTGGCACTCTATATTCAGAGACTGCGTAAGCCTAAGCATTTGGTCCGTGAAGCTGCCCATCTCCATCGTGGGAGAGGCACGTTCCTCGTTACTGACCGTGTCCAATGGTGATGGCTCTGATGGTCGTGGAGAAGGCGCTGAAGACGTGTCCGATGGGTAGTCCTCAAAGGACTGCGACTGCTGTCTGCGCCGTGTCGACGCCGATGGCGTCTGTTCATGGCGCCTCGTTGTCGAACTGCTTCGATGGCGAGTAGCGGGTTGGTTCAACGAGGTGGTCCTTCGCGGAGGGACCGGCGGCGGGGTGTTCTCACCCCCGATCCTATGCCCTGTGTATGGATCAAAGCGATAACGCTTACGCTCTGAGTGCCGTGATCTCTCGGAGTAGATATCCCAGTCTCTAGAGCGAGAGCGAGAGCGTGATCTCGAGTGTGATCGGCTTCGAGAGCTATGCCTTCGACGTCGATGCGTCCTGGGTTGTCTCGGTGACGAGAGTCTCGGTGGCTGCTCCGAATCCGATTGGAGAAGTATCGGCATTGGGGCAGGTGACGGCAAAGACCTGGAGGGCGACAGCGCAGCTGGTTGAGGCTGAGCCCTAGGCGTCGACGGCGTACGCAGTAGCGAGGCCACGGATGGCGTAGGTCTCTTCGCTACCGATGGTGCTGAAGAAAGTTCCGTAACCGATGCTTGCGATGTCGACGCTATCGATGTCGAGCGGTGCGATGGTACCGACAGCCTGGTTGGTACCGATGATGACTTGTGCACCGTAGCGACGACTTTCACCGATGCCGAGGAAGGCATGGAGGACGGCCGCGCTTTTTTCGATGCCGAAGTCGATATCGATGCCGAAGTCGATATCGATGTCGCAGCAGTTTTTGACGATTTCTTCGGCTTGGACTTTTTTGATTTCTTTACCGGCACCGGTGAGGAAACCGGTGAGATGTCCGGTATCGATGCCGGTACCACCGCCCCTAAAAGGGGGGAAACCGGAGACGCTGGGCTAGAGTGTTGACGACTCTCCCCAGAAGTCACCCCTGGCATCATAGAGGGACGTGGTCGGTCAACCGCCGATAAGGCCTTTGTCCACAGAAGACTCCGAAGGCGATCAGCCCTATTTCGTCGTGTCTGCCGCGAGAAACGCATACAATGGCCGCACGACTCAACTACGTGGGCCTCTCCCAGGCAAATGAGGCACAGCGAGTGCCCGTCGGAGAGGGCTATTTTGGCCCTACACCGCGAACAGCGTCTAAATAACGCGGTCTGTGCCATAAGATGGCCAGCCGCTTGAACAGCTATTCTAACTAATAATCTATAACTGTATTGAATTTTTTTTTTTTTTTTTTTTTTTAAACTATAACTATACTAACTAACAACTATAAACGAACGAGCCTAAGCTAACTATAAACTATCTTCTTCTCTCTCAATACAGGCACAACGTACCGGAGAAAGTCTCCCGCGAGGCTAGTGGCGAAGCGGTCGAAGAAGAACTGAGGTAAATGGAGAGGCGGGAGCCCTGAGCATGCGCGGTAGGATGGTGGGGGGAGGGGTTCCCGCCAAAAGTCTAAGCTAGCTAAGTTTCCCGGAAGCAGGCTCGGCGTCGGCGCGAGCCCATATGTGTGATGCACAGAGACCACGAAGAAGAACCAACTGTTCCTTGATGTGTAAGTAATTCCTTACCTGTTCAGATTATTGGGGTGTGGCAGTTTGCTAGAAAATTTCACTTCTCCAGACAAGCCTTCATAGACAACAATATCCAGCTCACTCTTCTGACGGACTTTTGCATGCCTAAGAGAATCAAGGTAGGTTTCAGGGACCTCAACTTCCTTTGTCAAGGAAATGTCTGCTCCTATACTAAAGGTTTTCATGTTAGATGCATACAGCACCATCCTCAGTTGGCACATGCACACATAGAGGTACAGAGAGAAATAAAGACTGAACAGTTGGATCAAAAGTCCACGTAGTGCAAGAAGTAACATTTAAGTGGGCAGATACAAGAGAGGGGCCCTTTTCTGCAGTGGCCCCACACCTCTGGAATGGGTTGCTATCTGGGCTCTGTCAGGCCCCAACATAGCAAACTTTTAGGAAAACTCTGAAGATTTATCTGTTTTCTTTGACCTTCCCTAAAGTATGTTTTATTGGTTTGTAGCTGCAATTGTGTCTCAGATTTTTGTACTCTCTGGACAGATATTTTTATTGTCCCTGTTCGTTGATTTTATTCATTTTTGCTTAGAAGCTTTTGCTTCCATTTTAGATTAACCGCAGCTTGTCTTGTCAAAACCGGACAAACCGTAACTACATGTTCATTGAAACAAGCCAACTTCAAAACATAGATTATGTTTTCAACTAATAGTTGAACTTGTTTCAACTAATAATTAAGGTTAAACACATTTTAAGGGTCAAACAACCTGGCTTTGCTTCTGTGACATGATGAAGCCCCTTTCTCCCCACCCCCTTCACAGGAATAGTACTTCAGCTTAAAAACAAATGACCGGGGTGTGTGTGTGTTGTTTGTTTTGTTTTTAAATGTAGAATTATATAAATATACAAAAAAGCCAGACAGCCCGCCAGAAGTCTGGTGAAGGAACCGTTCAAGCAAGAAAATTAGCAATTGCTGCTAAGACAGGTACCTATGTCCTGTAGGGATGTACAGATTTTGTAAAATATGTTCCATCTGTGTTTCACAGATTGTCAAGTGCCTTTCGTTCTGTCATCTGCGCATTGGCAGAACCAGATTTTTCCAATTTCCCAAACTTGTGCAAATTTGCGCATACAAAAATTTGCAGCTGCCCCCACCCCCGCAACATGCATTTTTTATTTTACCTATTTTTCTACGACTTACATGTGCGAAAAGTTCTGGAATACATATATATATTTAAAAAACCTGGCAAGCACAGTCTGTGGAATCCATGAGACTCAAGAAAAGCCGGTCTTGCTGTGGAATCTGTAGGTTGGATTCATAGAAATCCAAACTCATTTGAATCCACTGCAGTTTTCTCCAACATCCCTAATGTGACGTGAAGGTGGAGGGAAGCCACGCCCACTTCGTAGGAGCAAAACATCATGGTGTCTCCTGTTTTAATATACTCATTGGTAGAGCACCTGCTTTGCATGCAGAAGGACCCAGGTTTGATCCCAGCATTTCCAGGCAGAGCAGGAAAAACTCCTGCCTGAAACCCTGAAGAGCCATCGCTGCCAGTCAGTGTCGACGATATAGGGCTAGATGGACTGATGGGCTGACTTGGTAAAAGATGGCTTCCTATGTTCCTAATTCCTTATAAACCACAATGAATCTAATTTCTTCTCTAGCTTTTCTGCCACGACAAATTATTAATCAGCTTCTTAGAATGTAAGTTACAGAAGACATGTCTGAATTCCTCCCTCCACCTCAGGTTACTCACCATTGCACTGGTTGCCAGTTGGGCAGGAAAGGTCGGAAGCCTGTGATACATTCAAACGCCAACGTACCAAAGCTCCAGTAATCCACCGTCACGGTGTACTTTTGCTGCTCCAGCAGCTCTGGCGCCTGAAACATCGAGAACCAGGAAGAAGTTAACCATGCAATCCTATACATATCTACTCAGAAGTAAGCACCATCAAGTTTAACGGGACTTGTTCCCAGGTAGGGTGCAATCCTATTTACCAGGAATGGGCAATTGTGTTCCTCCAGATGTTTAGGCCTTCAGTTCCCATAATCCTTCACCATTGGCTAGGGCAGTTAGAGTTGATGGGCAATATAGGCCAAACCTGGAGGGCCACAGATCACCTACCTCTGCTATACACCCTTAAGTCAAGCTCCCAACTTCTTTAAAAAGCCCACTAGAACCCAGACAGAGCTCTTGAGATGTTCCCCACCACCCTCAAACTTTAAGCCAGCATGTTTTAAAAGCAGCTATATATATATATGTGTGTGTGTGTGTGTGTGTGTGTGTGTGTGTGTGTGTGTAGGGGTAGTACCGGCAAAAAGAAGTACTGATTGGCACAACACATATGTCAGTCACTACTGCAAGACATGTGATGCCCACTAGCTTAGAGGGGTTTTAAAATAGGATTTGGGGAAAAAATCACGGAGAAGGCTATTAGTGATGTTAGCCATAAGAGCTAAGCAGTATACCAGATACTGGGGACAAACAGTACTGGAAAGCCAGCAACTTCAAGCCTTGCTTGTGAGTGCCAGACCCAGGGGCCTAGTGTTCTTGGAAGGAGAATGCTGGACCACACAGTCGAAATGCTTCCTCAGGACTTTGACTTTGGCCTTTTGGTTGCTAACAGCCCAGCATCCTGTTCATCCATTCCAAGTTTCCTGCGCTTCTTCCATTACTCCTGCCCAACTGCATCATCCTTGGGCACCTGTACTCCACCAACCTGAGAGAATCCTTACCAGATACTGCAATGTCCCAACAAAGGAAGTGCAAAGGCTGCCTTGATCCAGTTCCTTAGCATATCCCAAATCAATGATCTTGTGTATTAGCTGAGAGAAAGCACAGATGTGACATTTGTGAGAGCATGTTAAGAGCGCTTGGATAGGAGAAAAGAACATGGCAGCTTTTACGAAATAATAACTACTACAACAAAACAACAATAGAGAAACAGATGATAAATGCACAGCAAAAACAAGGCGTTGGATGGCCAGCACCTAGCAAGTCTGGGTGGCTGCCCAGAACCAATGGATGATTGACAGCCCATTGCAGTACATGCAGCCACCATTTTGCATATCCAACTCCACTTGAGGTTTGTTGTGTCAGGCAAACGGGTGAGCAAGAGTTGTGCAAGGGTTAAACAACCTGCACATTATCCTAGAACAGACCACAGGAGTTGCGGCTCATCGTGGCTTAAAGAACCATGACGAGCCCTGCCATTTGAGTTGTGCTCTAGACCCAGAATAATCCCTAATCCATCCTCCCCCTATGGGAGAAAGGACTGAGGATCACATGATGAATATAAAGGGCATCATCAAGTTGGAGGAGGGATCTACAAAACATATAGCCAGTGCTGTATAGTTGACAGGCACTAAGCCCTCCCATCCATCGTGTGGTCCAAACGGAGGACGATCCCCTCCCATCTGCACAGACCACCATAAAGCAACCCCTACAATTCAAACCATGGTAGGCTAGAAGCTGAGAGCAGGTATGCTACAAAGTGATGCCTGCAGAGCCATGAATTCCAAGTGACTTGCATAACAGGACTAAGAAACCAGATGTTTCAAGGAAGCAGCTCCCACAGCACTAGTACAAACCTCCAGACAGTTTAGTCCTTTATTTTCTGAGTAAATACAGCGGATCAGACAGTCATTGACTTGGTTCGGAAGAATAGTGCGTGCAGCTCATGTGCCTGCTGTTTCCCTAATTACCCTACCATGTTGTCTGAACCCAGCAAGGTGGGTGGCAGGGGTGGCTTCCAAACCACCCCATAACCCCTAAAACAAGCCATGGTTTCCGTGGCGGTTTGGAAGCCACCCCTGCCATGTCCCTTGCTGGGTTCAGACAACATTAGGAAAATTACCCGTGCACGCGCACCATTTTCCTAATTACTCTGCCTTGGTAAGGGTAATTAGGGAAACGATGTGCATGAAAGCAGGCCAGAGAAAAGAAGCCACTGTGGCTTTTCCCCTCCACTGATTGTCCAAACCTGACCTCTGAGTGCAAGTAAAACCCACCCCGCCCACTGAAGCTTCCCAATGACACTTGACAGGAGCAATGCAACTCTGCCCAACATCCTGCACCTAGCAGCAATAGTTCCTGATAACCCAGGTGGGAAAGCTAAAGAGAGGAACATCACTCACCCTCTCTTCTCCTTGTTGCAGGACAATATTTTCTGGTTTCAAGTCTCTGTGGATGATCCTGTTCTCGTGAAGATATCGGAGAGCAGAGGCTGACATGGAATGAGAGAGAGAGCCACGTCATCAGAAAAATCTACCCTTATTCTCTTGGTAAATGCAAGAGAAGACAGGAGCTTGGACATTTCAAACAGCACAAAGGCTCGGAGCACCAGAAGTGGGGAAAGGAAGCTTAAACAGAGGCATTTGGCAGAACCTGGCCCAGTCTGCATATAACAATCACCCATATGTTGTTTAAACAATAGGTTATCAGGACTGAGCAGCAGTGAGTGAGCACGCTACCTCCTGCACGCTTGGGCACTTCCACTTTCAATTGTAATTGTGGTGTCCAAACCTGGAAAGTTTGGGCTTTTTAGAGGTTAAATAACCCAGAGTTAACCCATGGTCCTGCAAAATATAAATAATTCCTGGGTTAAAGAACCCAGGAATTGCTGTTGTGTGCAAATCAGATCTCTATCTACAGTTGTAAAATGAGCATGAAGCAGTAAAAGTGTGAGTGGTGCTGTGGCACTCTCAGGACCAACTCATTGGCAAGGGCATGTGTTCATTAGCTGGCTAGCCTCTAAGGTGTTAAAAGTACATTTTGCCTTCTCCCTGAGGGTCTGTTTTGCCCACAGAGATTGCCCTACACCAGTCTGCAACTCCTTCTCTTCCTAAAGGATAAACAAAGACACCTGTATGGATTAGAGTGTGTGCATTTTGCCCGTAAGGATACATTGAAAAGATGGGGTGGTACCTGAGGCGGAAAACCCAAATGGCAGCCCCACCCAGGGTCTGAAGCAAGGAGGAGGGGAACCTTCACCAAACGACTCAATGGACCCACAACCATGTCTACCAAGAATAGAAAGAACATAGACATAGCCATGAAGACAGCTAATCCCATGTTATTATTTGAGACTCTGTATTTGCAGCATTGCTATGTCTATGTTCTTCCTATCCTTGTTACATAGTTTCTTGCAATTCATTGTATTGGATGTTACCACATCTGGTTATACTTTCTAGTCACGAATGGTCCTATGTCAATTTGAGATCTTGTGCATTCGCTTGCCACAGCAAGTTTAGTTGGGTGTACATGTACCTACATTTTAAATATATACCAAACATATTCTTATCCTGAGTTTCATCTGCTTTTTGTTACAGGGTCCATTGATTCGTTTGGTAGCCCAGCTCAGGGGACACAATTTTCTCAATAAGATGAACAGGAGCTGCACATGAGCACTACACTGTTCTTGAACAAAAGAGTTTTTCATTGGAACGTGCCCTGTGGGTCAGAGTTGTCTGCGCCCCACTGCATTCTCCTTAATGTCACTGAATAACCCACTGCCCGAGGCTCCTTACCTCGTGTCAGGGCTGCCTTGGGTCACTTACCAATGTCTGACAACAAGATGAGGATAGCTCTCTCACGAAGGCCACAGCAGTTCTCGAGTTGGTTCAAGTGCTGCAGGATTTCAAGAGAGGGCATAAGAAAACGGAACATTGGTACTTACTGAGAAGGGAGATAACCCATTGTGGGATGCCTTCCTCACACCAACCTGGAGAACACCCTGGCTGAATTCGGACGACACAATAAGCAATGGGGGGGGGGGGGGGGACAATCGTCAGTTGTATTGACTATTGTGTCGTCCGAATGCTGCCATAGTCAACTCAACGCTGATCCTAATCCACACCACAGTTCATTATTTATTACCACGTTGTGTGGAGAGTACCCCCTAGATGAACAACTGTAAAGTTGATTATTACCCCACCACTGACTATCGTGTTGTCCGAATTCAGCCCCTGTCTCTGTAGGCCTTCTATATTTGGCATACAGCTAAGTAACTTCTGTTTGTTCTTCAAGACACCTTCATTTAGTTCCACAAAGGGGAGATACTTCAGCTGAACAGTAACATCCAAAGCTGAACTTTAGTACCAACCCATGCATTTGATAGGTAGTACCCAACTACATGATACAGCCCTCCTCGGGTTGCATCACTTTCTAAAGCAGGTCACACATTTGGGTTTCCCTCCACTTAAAGCAGAGCCCAGTCTTAAATGTAGAAAGCTAGAACATCAGGGAGAAGGGTAGGCTAGAAGCAGAGATGGGGAGAAAATAGGTCTGGATTCTATTGATAAGACTTCTGAGTGACTTGGAGCAGACCAGCAAGGATTTCTAATTCCAATATGTTTAAGGGTGCAATCCTTATGCATGTTTAGACAGAAAAAAGTTCTACAACTCCCTTCATTTCCCAGACAAGATGTAGGACTTTTTTCTGTTTAAACATGTGTATGATTGCACCTTAAGAATAGTAGCAACATGATAACTTCACACACACCCTGGCCCTAAATTCTACTACCGAAACAGAGAAAGTGTGGGGCAACCAGGAATGGATTTTTTGTGTGGAAGGACTGCAAGCTGCATTTAGTCCTGGTAACCCGAAACAAATTCTTGGGCTCAGAAACCTTTAATTCTATGCCTTTCCCAGCAGGTTTCTGTTGGTGGGTCTTGGGGTTCTAGTAAAAATAACACCAAAGTCGATTTCACAAAGTCTGCTCACCCCTGGCTAGAACACACTTTTCAAGATAGCTTTCCACAAGCAGAGAGATTTGGATGTAGGGGAACATTCAATCTTGTTAGTTCCCCACCCCCACATTCTGAAGTGGCACAGTCCATAGAGGACTACAAACTAGACATTTAGGGCCTTGATCCAACTAAATGACAATAAATGGCTATACAATGAGAAAGGCAATGTTTCAGAAGCTTCTTCCCCCACCCACATGCCAGGGCTTCAGGCAAAACACTCACTATACCCAAGACTATCCGGGATCACTCAGCATTGGTCTGGTTAAGCCTGATCAAATCACCCACTTCTCTGTAAAGCATTGGATACCCTAAAAGACTCACTCTTCTGAGATCTCCTCCCTGGCAATACTCCATAGCCAGAAGTGGCAAGTCGTTATGTGCAAGATTTTGCATCCCTTCTGGGACATCTCGGGCAGCCACCACATTGGGATGATTTAGACTGAGAGAAGGAAAATAAAGGAAACACTTTAAGATCCATCGCATATCTTAGAGCAAGCACTTTCTGCTTTCTGCTTCTGGCAAGCACTTTTTACCCTAACCTGTCTTGCTGTGCATCTACCTGGATGTTGCAAAGGATTCTGGAGCATATTCTACAGTATGCACACAGTTCATCTCTTGGGCCTCATTATCACCCCATGTAAACTCAAACCCTCCCCTTCAGATGCATGTTAAAGAGGAAGTATCTATCTATCTATCTATCTATCTATCTATCTATCTATCTATCTATCTATCTATCTATCTTTGAATATAATGAACACATATTACATCTATATAACAAGGTCCATGAGCTCCTGCCAAAGGAAGTGAGGCAGGTGGCTACCAGAAGGAGGATCTTCTCTGCTGTGGCACCCCGGCTGTGAAATGAGCTCCCTAGAGAGGTTCGCCTGGCACCTACGCTATAGTCTTTTCGATGCCAGGTGAAGACCTTTTTATTTTCTCAGTATTTTAACACTTTACCATCTTAGTATTTCAACTTTGCTGTTTTAAATCTGTATTTTAAAATCTCTGCATTGCTGCTTGGTTTTATTCTTTGTTTTGTTCTGGTTGTCCTTTTATATTGTGGTTTAAGTTTTATACTTTATGGTTTTAATGTTTGTGAACCGCCCAGAGAGCTTCGGCTATTGGACAGTATAGAAATGCAATTAATAAATAAACAAACAAGATTCTGCACAATAAATGTTGTGGAGGATTAAATTAATTGAATATGAATAACAAGAAATACCAATAAATTCCTCAAAAATAATACTAATGCTAGTCATAATTTCATTCATATATATATATATATATATATAGTAAATATCAGAGTTGTAATAAATCTAATTAAAAATATAATCAATTGGAAGAGAACTATTGCTATTAAAATCCTAACTCTAAAATATTTATATAATTTTGACCTATACTCACAGTTCTGAATGTCAACTGCCAGCATTCCTGGACATTCCTGCCATGCTGGCAAGGGCTTCTACATTCTGCCCTCTCTGCCATACAGCAGTAGGGGATAAAACAGATGCTTTGCAACGGGAATCAAATAGGACTGTTTTCACGAATGGCAGCATTCAGTGACAAATTGTGGGTTAATTAATTAACCCATGATTTACTGCCAAATGTTACCATCCTGTGCGAACAGCCCCATTTAATTAACCAATGACTTGTAGGGATGTGAGCCATATGTGAGCTGCTTCCATTTTGCAGCAACAATCTACAAACACCTCGATTGTAAGTTGTTCACGTGACGTCCAAACCACGGCACTTTAGGTTATTTGTGGGTTAAACAACCCAAAGTTATCTTAAGAACAAACCATGCTGCTGTTACGTTGAACCAGGTCACAGTCCTGTGGCATTTGCCCTGGTTCAGAGGTTCTCTGAAAAATATTGTCAGTATGTTGGCAACCACCAATTACTCATCTACTGTGTATATATTCAGATTTTCCACAAAACCAAATACCATCATAGAACAAGCTCAATACTTCACTTTCATGGGTGATACAGAATTCTTATTTCTAAGAAAACATTTTCTCAGACGAGATTTGTCTTCTTACTACAAAAGAATCTGCACAACTGTTCTAAATACAAAGGCTTGCACATGCATAAACCCAAACTCATGAAACATTCGTCATGAATAACAAGGCTTCTAAGCAGAGTCAAGTACAATTGTTAGTTCTCAGTGATAATCAAATCAAGCTTACCAGGCCGATGCTACAGGCAACACGTTGAGGAAGCTGATCCAAGAGGTTAGCTCCCACTTTCGCATTAACAGAGCCTCCTTCATATACTTTTTGGATGTTATAAAACATGTTCAAACTATTTATGGTTCTTATATTATAATTCTAGGAATGCACATCAACCCTAACTTTATATGTCTAAATAGGATTATTGAATTTAAAAGCTTCTTATCAAGATAAATGACCATAACAATACTTATACAAACATTTTAGCCTTCCTTGACATGTCACGTGTTTGCAACACAAAAATATTTCCCTGATTGCATCCTGTCTCATGAGTTTGTTTTCTTATTTCATATGTGCTGTATTTCATGAGCTGGGATGAGCTTTCTGGATACTTTATCTAATGGCCTACCTGTCTTTATTATGAAGCTAATTGTTTTAAAGTACTCTTTTTTACAATGCTAAGAGAAAGACGCGGCCATAAATTTAACATGGGCACCTCTTCGTCTGGATTCCTTTCTTATCGGTAAAGGGTGCCAATAATCAACCTCTGATAGTCTGGCATTGCTGTTTCTTATCTGGCAAACCTCAGAAAAGAGACACCTTTATTACTCGTAGGTCAGGAGGCCCAGATATGTCGCATTAGCCACTGGAATCCCATTTTTAATTGCAGAATTCTCCTGGGTGGCATTTGATTGTAGAATTTCTTAGTTGGGCAGCAGGGGTTAGATGATGCAAATATGGAAGCTTTGCCTGATCCGCCCCAATCTTCTTTGTGCTATGTTTCTCCTGCACATCGCAGAGGAAGATCAACGATGGGCAGACAGGCTGTCTTTCAGGGAAGTTGGTCTGCCATTGCTAATCTTCTCACTGGGGAGCCCTTGATAAACCTATGAAGAACTTCAGAATGCCCCAAAACACAGTTATAAAACTGCCTTAAAATGTTACAGCACCAAAATGCAAGAGGCAATTGCTTAAATCTCAGTGCCTGCTCTGCGCTTAAACTCTGGGCCGGATTTTTCTCTTCTATACTTTACAGACAGAGATTCATTGCACACACTTCTGCAATTTTGAATTCTGATAAAATAAGCAACATGGCCAGACCTGCTGTTGTACCTTAAAGATGGAGTGAAGACAATTAGCAGAGAACAAGCATGGCATCTTTCATGATTTGCTCAGCTCTAATGGCTCAGGGCCTTGATACGGTACCATGGTGGGACATTTTAAGTTTAAGAAGGGAGACAAGAAGCTCTTTTTCAGTCAACTGTATATGATGGTTACATAAAAAAGAGAGAGGCAGGCAGGCAGGCAGGAAGGAAGGAAAGACCACCTCAGGCTCCTGCTTCAGCTCGACTGTCTCTCCTTTCCCCCACAGGGCTTTCTACAATCAACTGCCCTGTGGGCAGATCCTTAGAAGTGTTTTTTAAAATACTGTTTATAGTGATTTTATTAATGTAACTTTATCTTACTTGTAAGCTGCCTTGGAAGGGTTTCTGTCCTGAAAAGTGGGTTACAAATAATTAAAATAAATAAATAAATAAATAAGGGAGAGGCTTCGGAACGATGTCATCAGCATTGTACTTAGGCAGGCTAAATAAATAACTCAGCAATAAAACGGAATTAAAATCCTCATGCTAAATGCATTTACTTGAAATCAAAAGCCACTTCACACGATACCTGCAGAAGTCAAGAGTTTACAGTATTCCTCACCGTTTCATTATCTGTATTTCCAAACACCATCTTTCTCTGTTGCGGGGGCTGAGCTCCTGACGACACTGTTTGATAGCAATTTGCTCCCCAGTCTCCTGTAAAAAATAAGGTTTTCCCCCCCTTAACAATGTGAACAGAGCGGATTGACCATCAAGCCTGACAGTGCACTTAATGCTTACTTCCTCACACAGCACATAGTTAAACTATGGAATTTGCTACCTCAAAACATGGTGACAATTTGGATGGCTTTAAAAGGGGGTTGGATAAATTCCTGAAGGAGAGGGCTGTCAATGGCTACTAGTCCTAACAGATATGTGCTACCTCCAGTATCAAAGGCAGTAAGCCTATATACACCAATACATCTATGTACATCTTCTATTATGCAGAAGATGGAGCAGACTTGTTCTCTGTTGCTCCAGAAGGTGTGACTCGAATTAACAGGTGGAAATTGCAGGGAAGCAAATTTCAGCTGAACATTAGGAGAAACTTTCTAACAGCGAGAGCTACTCAGCAGTGGAACAGTCTGCCTCAGGAGATGATGGGATCTCCTTTGCTGGAGACATTTATGCAGAGGCAAGATGGGCACCTGTCAGGGATGCTGTAGCTGCATTCTGCACTGCAGAGCCTGCATTGGGTTGGGTGTTGATCTAGATAATCTTCAAGATCGCTTCCAACTATATGATTCTAAGAGAGGCATATTGCCTCTGATACTGGAAGGTAACATATAATTATCATGATTACCTTATCCCCCATGTATTTGTCTAATTGGACACCCATCACTATGTATTGTGGTAGCAAATTCTATAATGCAACTATGTGCCATGTGAAGGACTTCTTTTTATCTGCCCTGAATCTTCCACTATTCAGCTTTATTGGAAGATCTAGTATTATGAGAAAGGTAGAAAAATGTCTCTTTATCCATGTTCACAACACGATGCATAATTGTATACACCGCTATCCTATCCCCCTTACTCTCGTATATTCCTTAAATTAAAATGGCACAAATGTTGTCAGAATCCACAGAGTATAGGCAGAAGGGCTGTTCCTTTTATTTTTCTGGCCCTGTTCTCCCCCATACCTTCAACAACAGCTTGACATAAATGTTTAGAAGCGCAAGCCTCCATACCAGGAAAATCTTTACTTGCTAATCTTCTGTGCATCTGGTTGCACAAGAGAGAGATGAGGGCTGCCTTGTGGCATGTTAATGACTAACAAATGTATCATGACATAAAGCCTTCAAGCGCAAGTCCATTTCTTCAGATGCATAAAGTAACTAAGGACAACATTTCATACACCTGATGGAAGTACGACTCATGAAAGCTTATTTTAAGCCAAGGAGGAAGTGAAGGCCCCAATAAAGGAAACAAACATATGACGAAATCACAAAGGTGTTTTGAGATTCCCTCTTACCTTCTGACCAAACCACATTCTACTATAATACTTCTTTGCATTTAAGGCCTCGTTTTCTTAGTTGCATCACATGAGGGGGTGGTGATAATAAATGGGATTAGAACAGGCATAGAAAGGAAATTAAAGCTTTTGAATCCCTCCTCTGAAGGTAATATTTATGATGGGGGATCTAAATGGGGATTTAGCAGCTGCAGAAAAGACTTTTTTTCTTCAAGATTGGCAGCAACGGTGGAGGCAGCTGGGGTAGAGAATAGGGGCCTTTGGCATATAAACTGTTGTGCTGCGGAAAGGTTGTTTTAACTGTCTGGTGCTGCTTATTTCTTTGTTGTTTTGTGTTTTTTGATGTATTTGTTTTCATGCTATGTTCTAGTTAAGATTTTGTTTTAATTCTCTCTTATTGCTACCCACCTTGAGTGCCATGCTTTGGCAGAAAGGCCGGATGAAGTCATTAAGGATCACACTTCATACATTTTATTGTTAACCGCTTCAGAATTTGTCTAGATGTGGAGCAGTATATAAATGTTGCAAATAATAAATACATCTGACAAGCAGACTTTTGCAAGCTTATGCCACAAAAAATGCTGTTAGATCTCAAAAGACGTCACAAGCTTTTGCTTGCTGCCCCCTTTTTCTGGTGGTCAGCAACTATGCTTGTTTTTAAAACAGATTTAAGAGTTCTAAACTTATATATAAAATAAAAGAAATAAAGAACCTGTGAACCAGACAGAAGGGAATGTAAGGTTTAGAACAGCAGTCCCCAACTCAGAGACCTCTAAATGTGCTGGCCTACAACTCCCATCATCCCCCAGGCAGTATGGTTGGTGGTTGGTGTTAGAACAGCTTTTGAGTTTTAATCTTGTATGTGATTCACGTTCATATATATATATATATATATATATATAAAATAGGGTGACCATACGAAAAGGAGGACGGGGCTCCTTTGCAGTTATATTGAAAGTGGAATTTCAGCACTTATCATTTGTATGCATGCAGCACCTGGTGAAATTCCTTCATCACCACAATTAAAGCTGCAGGAGCTATACTAGAGCGACCAGATACAAAAGAGGGCAGGGCTCCTGCAGCTTGAACTGTTGGAAGAGGGAATTTCACCAGGTGCTGCATGCATACAAATGACACCTGCTGAAATTCCCTTTTCCATACAGCGTGCTGGACTACAACTTCTATCCTTTGCAACTAGCATGGCCTGAGGCTGCCTTGGGGATGATGGGAGTTGTAATCCACCACACAGGACAGGTTGCAGCTTTGGGAAAGGCCGAAAATATACTCAGAGACCAGAGAAATGGGCTCTCTGCAAAATGTGTTACTGTTTTTACCTCAGACAATTATTTTGACCAGGCACACTCGAAAGCCATAAAAACCGATCCCTTCCGGCAGGCCTACCCAGTTGAATTTTAAGCGTTTTTTCCCCCCAGTGTTTTAATAACGTATTAATTTTATATGTTTTTAATCAGTTTTATGTATTTTATGTCATTTGTACCAATGTCCTCCGCCTCGATCCTGAGGGAGAGGTGGGTGAAACATAAATATTATTAGTGGCCTCGCTACTCGCCTCACGCTAAAGCGCGGGCACGCGCGACTTCCTACGTCACAGGGCGCTTCCGCGCTTCCCTCAGGGAACTGCGCTCCCCCTCCCCCTTTCTCTTCCCGCCAATTTTTCCTGTCAGAAGCACCGAGGTTCAGTCAGCGGGGCGGCGGCCTCTGCGCCCGTCCCGTCGCACTCACCTTGTGGTACCAGCGGATCACGTTGCCGAAACCTCCGGTCCCCAAGCGCTCCCGCATCTCCCACGGCCCGCAGCTGGTCATGGGCTGGAGCGGCGCAGGAGGAGGCGGTGGCGGCTGCGGCGCCATGCCTAGGCCCCGCGAGGGGACCGTTGTGGACCCCCCACCCCCGGCTACGCACCCCTGTCAGTAGCTGTCGCAGCCACAAGGCCCGGCTACTTCCGTCCGGAGGTTCGGTAGGGAAATGGCGGCAGCGTGAAAGGAACAGCTTCGAAAAAGTGCGCGGGCGGCCTGTGTGTTTGTATCGCCGGAGAAGCAGTGGTAGCCTCTGGCCCGGGACCTGTTTTGGCAGCTCGAGATCAGGCGCGGTTCGACGCGAGGGGCGCCTCTGAGCACGTGCAGAGTGTTCTCATTTCCCAGACATGTCGCGCTGTTCTCGGGCTTTTTATGTCATTCACGCTCCTTCCCTCCGCATCCAAGGGCCGCCATTTCCCTTTCTAGAGCAGGAGCAGGCCTGTCACGGCCATGAGGCGGAGCGGGGAAGGGCCCCACCCCCCACCCCGGTTGGGGCTCCCCGGAGCTTAAAACGCTCGGAAAAGACGGCTCCAAGCGAGCCCGCGATCACCGTGTCTGGATGAGGACGCCTCTCCCTTCTTCCGCACAGCGAGACAACGCTGGCTTGGACTCAGCGCAGCCGCTTGTGGGGGTTGTAGTTCCCCCGAAAGCGGTTGCAATCGCAGCAGCCTTCCGGGAAACTACATCGCCCATAATCCATCGGGCTGCATCGCAGGCAGACGGGCGGCCATTCTCTGCGCGCCTTCCCCGCCTCCTACTGGCTTGGCGGGGAGAGGAGGAAGGAGGAGGCGAGCCGCGTCCTTCGCCGTGGTTCATTGCTTGACTCTATATCCGAGGGGAGAGGCTCCTTCGCATTCCTCGGCCCAACGGTAGAAGGAAGAGAGAGGGAAAGGGTGTCTCTTCCGCTTCGTTTTCCTTTTGGTTTCCCTCCCCATTCCCATCTTTCCCTCCTCCCCCCCCCCCGGTCCTCCTTCCGATTTCAGCCTGGCTTGCATTTTCTCTCCACGCCAGCTTCACCTGTTGAATTTCTGCATGGCGGACTATTCTTTAATGCACAGGAACATAGCCAGCAACAAAGCAACCAAGGAATAAACAAGCATCCTTTTCAGAAGTTAGTCCAACGGAGTTCGATAGGGCTTACTCTCAGGAGAATGCATCGATTGTACCCTTAGGCTATAATCCTGTGCACGTGTATTGCGGACTAAGCCTTACTGAATTCAGTCTCAGGAGTAAACCCTCTTGGAAGACAGTAAGGCTTACTTCTGAGTAAAGCTGCAATCCTATCCACACCTGAGAGCAAATCCAAATTGAACTCAATGATACTTCTGAGTAGACATGCATAGGATTGCGCTGTAAAAGCACAAAATTAATATTCATACACAGTATACCATGTAATGCTCTCTATAGATCGACAACCAGGGACATCTGGTTGCTGTACTTGCAGAAGTATCAAAACTGATGTAGCCTAAATTATTAAGTTGCATTTGGGTACTATTGTTTACTGTTCCATAAGAGATTTTCCTTTGTTTTCCCTTTTTTATTTTTAGAGAACTTTCAAATTTTTCCCTCTTTGAACAAAATTTCCCACCTTGAGGGAAATTCCCAGACAAACTGTGTGGGAAAGGTCTTCCAGGAAGGTGTCTTTGATAATTTCCTATTATGGTTGAGCCTCAGCACCTCCCATTTTCAAAGTTAAAATACAGTGCCATGCCATTTCCCCTGAACATACATATACCCCTGCCAATACCTGTTTTACTTAAGGAGTAACCTTTGGAGTGGGATGGGGAGGGAATATTACTAAGGGATATTAATTCCCCACCTGGAGGGCCTTACTGAGTGGCAAACAGGTTGTTGATGCTGTGATACCTACTGGCGTCACATTGGAGAGTGAAAATTGCATGAGAGTACTTTCCAGTAATTAGCACAAAGGCAACATTGGATACAACCCAGGAAATACATACCTAGCCATTTCTCTGAACATTTCATGCTTCTGTCAAAGTGACCTCTGACCTACAAACATTTATGCCATGACAAATGTATTAGTCTTTAAGATGAATTTAGAGCAGCTTGTTAAATATTAAATAACTGCTACTCTGTTGTTAGTTACATGAAAGCTATTATATAGTCCAGCCATGAGAGGGCAGCATCTTTTTATCACTTATGCAGATAAAGGCATGCCGCATGTGTAGACAGAATGTCTGGAAGCTCTTTTTTTAAAAAAAAAAACTGACTGGAGATAGGAAATGGTGCTGTTTTTTCAAAATACTGAAAGTGGCACCAAAGAGCCACCAATGCTTATGGTGTGTGTACCCCTCCCCCCTTCAACATCTTATTTAAGAATATCGTACTATAAGGCTTATTACATAAGATTTACCAGACCGATTTTGCTCTCTTTTTTTTTAATTGAAGCTTGAGCAGTGTAGATGTACAGAAAATTTTGAAAGTTTGAAAAAGTTCAAAGCTTGAGCTTTAATAGCCAAACAGTATGTTCCACTCCACTGCCTGAAGCCTGAGGCAGTCAGCAAACTACAGCTCCCAGGGAACTAAAGCTCCACACCATATAGGTGCGCAGGGAGAAAAATCCAAAGGTGGGGATGGAGGGAGGGCCTTGGACTTTGTGAATTGAGTCCACTCTCAGAGCAGTGATATTGGCGGCAGGGATGGTGCTGGAGGCAGCAGCAAACACTCTGAAGCAGTGGAGGAGGAAGAAATGAAGCAGCCCTAGGAAAAGCTGGTTTTTGAAATGAGGGAAGGAGGTGGGCTTGAGGCCTGTGTGGAAGAAGCAAATGTTATTCATCTGCAACGGGTGTGAGGAAGCAAAGGCCAAAAGGTCTTGGTTGCATTGAAGGAAAAAAACCTTCATACAGCTTCAGAAGTAGGATTGACATAGTGGGAGTAAAAAAAACAGTACGTTTTGCCCTCATTCTACTAATGCCCACAGTGACATGGAATTTATACTAGTGTGTATATATACCTGTAAGTTACAGGATGACACTGGATGAAGTGAACTGTAGTCCATGAAAGCATATGCCATTATCCATGTGTAGGTGTTTAGGTGCCATAAGACTCTTCTTGGTTTTGTTGCAAAGACTTAACATGGCTTACCCTTCTGGAAATTACAACATTTCCAAATTCCCTAAGCTAAAGCATAAAGCACCCTAAGAAAAGCAGATGCTCTCATATTTTCAATCTCTGCTGTGAATTTTCCTTTGTAAACTAGTACTTATGCCCAGAGGGGTTCACGGCTTCAGCCTCGCCCATTCCACATTTCAGTGTATTTTTCCCGTTTACGTGTGATAGAGTGGCCAAGCCAAACCAAGGTGGACTAGACTGCCAGAAAGGCTGGATGAGGCAAGATTTTCCTGGGAACTGTGACTTAGCTTGTGAACAGTAGCTATCAATTTGACATGGTGGTTCCAGCTGGAGATCCCATAGGGAGATTGTGCTTATATCTATCAAAGTATGATGCACCAAGTATTCTGGTACGATGGGCCCATGATCTGAAATAAACTTTCAGTTGTGTGTTGAAAGTGTGTAAGGCCGTCTCTGAGAATTGATTTCCATGACCATTGTTTAAACAAGGGAAGGGGGCGGGCATAAAACAATGCTCTAATTACAGGGAGACCAGAGGGGTCTGACTGCTTACGTTTTGTGATCCCCTCTTAGCTTCCATGTCTAGAAAGCTACAGAGGGGCATGCTTTGGTTAAAATTGCAGAGAATAATTGCAGAGGGCCCTCTGTCTTCCTCCACCCTTGTAATTTAACATTGCCATAAAGTGCCTTTCTCCTCCCCCCACTCCCCGTTTTCATGTGCTAAATTGATCTAATGAAAGTAGAGCAAGATTAGAAGCTGCTGTGTTTTGAAAAGTGTTAGGAAACAAGCAATGTTCAGAACGTAGTAACTTGCAACTCCCATATGGTATCAGTATCAGTAATAATGGGTCACTATCATAATGCCCCAGAGAGTAAGGAGGATCACTCCCTTTAATTTTTCTGTCTTAGAAATGGGTGCATGAACCAGCCATTAATAAATACAACAGAAGACTGAGCCAGATATTCCACGTGGTACCTATAGGGCACAATCTATCTTGCTGCCACAGATATTATGGCCATTAGTTTCAGTGGCTTCAGAAAAAGATTAGACAAATTCATGGTGGTTAAGGATGTAATCCTATGCATGTTTAAACACAAAAAAATCCTACAATTCCCAACATGCCCCAGCCAGCATTGCTAAACGTACATATTATTACACCCTAAGTCTATCAATAACTAATAGTCATGATGGTTTTAAGAAGTCGCAGGTTTCAGAGGCAGTATGTCTCTCAGTACCTTCACGTTCTGCTTGTGGGCTTCTCAGAGCTTCTCTACATGAGCAATTTATTGCATGCTTATGATTGGCCACTCACGGAAGTTTGCGGGTCCTTTACATGACATTGTTAAACTCCGGGACATCTGTGCTTTCTCCCAGTAATTTTGCTTTAAAAAAGATCAGAGATAATGCACTATTTAAAATTCTCGAGGGATATCCCCAGTGTGTAAAGTCTGCATTGTGCTATAATACCGCCACCAGATGGCGGTGTCATTGAAATTTAAGGAGTATTGCCTAGAGGGGAAGTTTGCAGTTACAAAATTTCTACACACATTCGGTATTGTTGGCATGGTGGCAGTACACTTGAACATATCTGGCATCCAAACAAAGCATTTATTTAGAATGCTTTCCAGGTGATTTCCAACATTTCCCAACATTTCCAAGTGATTTAGAATAATAAAACTACATGGGTCCAAATGTAATGCTGACCACAATTCAAGACAGCAGGAATAGATCTAATGAGATTATGTTGCATCCTGTTCAGCTGGGCTAAAATTGCACATCTCACCAATTTCTTTTTTTAAAAAAACAAGGGTCTTGTTATATTTGACAGAAGACTGATGACTTTTCTTTTCAGACAGTGGAAGTTGGCATGATGGAGATTTCGTGGTCCGTAGTTTGCACACTCATCAAATTGTTTGGTCGCAGGGTTCTGTGCTGATTCAAAAATGTGCAAAGCCTGTTTGACCAGAGATAACCATGTCTGAAAGAAGTTAGTGTGCACACTGCAGGAAACGATGCCCCCATTAACACCACCTTTAGCTCTGAAAAACATGAATCGTATTCTGGTGCGTACACAGACTCATTTTTTTAAAACAGTATTGTGACGATACCCCACATTTCTATCCCCTTAGGTATGTCTGATTTAGTATGTCTGGAGAGTGCAAAATGTTGGACTGAGTGGGTGTGGCTGATGATGCTGGGAAAGGGAGGGGGAAGAGTATATATATAGTATGAGAGAGTGTTCCAGTTTATCTTTATGTTTTTCCTTATTGTCTTGGTTGGGTGGAGGGTAGTTGTGTGGAAGATAGCTGTGTGTGATCTAGTCAGGAGTGTGTGTGAGGAGATTATTAGGATTTAGGATTATTAGTAAATTATTAGAAGTGTTAAGGATAGGCAGGTGTTATATTGATTTGAAAGAATTGTTAATAACAATAAACGTTTTCTTTTATATTTTCTTGCTACCACAAACCACGTGTCAGCTTGGCTTTGTAACCTGCTCTATAAATATAATAAAGAAACACAAATCATTACCCTTTCAGCCAACACACTCACAGGAGAACCTTATTCAAAACTCTTAACACCCTTTCCCCCTCTGCTATAAGGGAAAAGTGGTGCGTCTTTTACCCTTCCCTCAGGCTTATTCAAGTGGTGGCGCTTGTCCTGAGAGGGGTGTGCTCGTCTAGGCCTGGTGTTTGAGGCCGTGGCGGCACAAGTATACACAATGTCATCTCTCTGGCATACATTTCCCAACTTTTGATAACAAGGAAGTGAACTTGTCAGAAGTTCCCTTTTTGGACAGGAAAAAGGCATGTAGTGGTACAGTTAGGTAGTTTTAAATTTGGGGCATAACAGTCTTATACAGGGCCCCTTTAGATGGCTGTATTTTTTCAGTTGTGAAACACACAACTAACATTTCTCTTCTACCCCCCACAACCATCATTCCATGCTTTAGAACTAACATTCCTGATACGTTAGAACAACATTATTTGCCAACACTGATACTCTGAGCATGTGAGTTTTACATTTTAAATTCATTGAATTCATAGCACCATCATGACTATATGAATAAAATGGAGTTTGCTTCTGCTGCCCTCATGACTTGCAGCTCTCTGGTTGGTTGCAAGGCCCCAAGGTCCAGTCCTAACTGCACCCCTGAAGGCACATCTCTAATCTTGTGTTTTGTCCCATAAGGACTGGATTGAGCATTTTAGAAGGATTGTTCAAAGGACACAATACAAAGCAGGATTTGAGTTGCTGACACGGAGCAGAGACGTTGGCAAAGGCTTCCATTTTTCAAAGGCCACAGAAGTTTGCTTTCAGATGAAATCTTCAACTGCTCTGTTCCTATCAACATCTGGAACTGTTAGGGCAGGACTTCACATAACACACCCCAGTTTTGGGAGGGGTGAAATTACAGGGGCCTCAGCACTTACTCAGACTTCAATTTCCTAGAAGGAGGGCACTGGGGAGTTGTGGTGTATCTTTTATTAAAGTTTATTTACACTGTGTTCAGGATCAAGGCCTATAACAACCCATCTCCAAGCAAACCCTGCTTCCTCTCAGCTGCCTAGCAGAACTGCAACACAAAAGCCACTCTACTTTTGTCTCTGAATCAGCCTTCCCCCAGATTCATTTCCTCCTCCCCTCTCAGGCCTTGTAGAACAAAAAGGTTACTCATTCAGGAATCACAGTGTGTGTGTGTGTGAGTGGTGGAGGAGGATCCTCAATCACTTTTACTCAGAGACACTGAATTGTAAGGACCCCTGTCCTCAGACTGACCTCAAACACATAACGCTATTCCCCCTTCTGAGCAGGTAATAACAGTTTTTTCCTGTAAGACCCAAATGTACAGAGTTAAGAAAAACACGAAAGAACCTTTTAGCAAAAACCTAAACAGGATGCTTCCTAAGTCTTTGTCCTATTTCACAGCCACCATTTTGAATATTCAGGACAAGTTGGAGTCTTGTTACATGTGAACCCTGCAAGGGTGGGCTGTTGGGGTGGTTGACAACCCGAAAACAGCCCATGGATTCTGGGTGGCTTGTCAACCATCCCAACAATCCACCCTCACCAGGTTCACATGTAATGATAAATTGCGGTATGCTCCACACCTTGAATATTCAAAATGGCTGCCACTGTGACAAGAAGCCCCTGTGTTACTTGGGCTTCATATTACTAGGGCAAGGTCCCAGACCGAACAGGAAGTCTTTTATAGCCCTTCCTGCAGAGGAAAACCCAACGGCGAGCCTAGGTGGGCAAGGCCAATCCAGAGGATTAGGAAATTTATATTGCTCAACCACATGCTCCATCCTGCAGTTTTGTGGCACACTGGATAGGGTGGTTTCGTGCAGGTCCAAAGATGTCCTGTTCTGACCCCTGCAGCTGCTAATGCTCAGGTAGCAAAGTCCTGGAAAGACCTGCTTGAGATATGGGCTAGATGGATCAATGGTCTGACTTGGGAAATAGCAACATCATCTTTTTCTCCAGTGTCCCCTTAGACCAGCCTCCTGAAACTTGGTGCCTTTCAGATGTGTTGGACTACACCTAAATCTTGGGGTGGGGGGGCACCATGTAGGGGAAGGCTGCTTTAGACATTAGCCAGTGGTTCCAAGTTCAACACTCAACCCATGGTGCTACATTGGCTCATGTTTCGAAGGTTTAACTTTAAATTTCCAGTGACTTCATTAATTAATGGTAGACTATGTGATACGTGACTCAGCCCCAGCATAAAAGCACCATGACAACGTAAAGAAAACACACCAAGGGAACTCAAAGAGCAAATGTTCTGTGCAGTGAATTGAAAAACATTCATCTTCTTACACTTCTGGTACTCCCCAATGTACTGAAACTTATCAGGTATGCTGTTGCAAAAGGATTGCTTGGAATGTGGGAGCCATTCCTTTCATTGCTTTCTTTACAACTCCATCCTGCCAATGACTGCATCCACAAGCAAGGCATTTGCATCAGCCCAGGGTCATCGCTAGGCACCTAAAAGAATTGGGGCTTAGGTCTGCATAAAATTTAATTAATAAAACTAGTTTTTAATAATGTTATTTATTTTTCTTTATTACATTAATACCCCCCCTTGCAAGCAACCCAAAGCAGCTTACATGGTCTTCCTCTTGCTCTCCATTTTATCCTCACAATAACCCTGCGAGGTAGATTTGGCTGAGAGTCCATGACTGGCTCAATGTCATCAAGTGAGCTTCATGGCCGAGTGGGGACTAGAACCTGGGTCTCCTGAGTCCCAGTCCAACACTAACCACTATGCCACACTGGGTCTCTGGTTATTGTTATTGTTTTTGTTTTTAAATGATGGTTTACTGTTGGTTTCAAAGTTTTTATTACTATGTTGTTTTTATTTTTGATCTGTTGTATACTGCCTTAGTGTTTTTAACAGAAAGGCAGTGTAAAAATATCACAATAATAATAATAAGAATACATATGCAAATGTATAAATCATTACTAGGATTTATTTAAATGACATAGATCGTCAAGCCAGCCAATTAGTCTTTCATATAAATCACCCAAATAAAATACATTATCTTATATATATAATTCAGAGGCAGGAGTTAGTTGATCCTCGCTTTTATACTGCCTTCCTGTTGACCGATTCTCATGAAACATATTTCATTGCAAAGCTTGTGACACGCAGATTCCATGACTAACAACGGTCTTCACTATCAAAGTCAGGAGTTTATTTATGTCCATAAAGCTTTTCCTTTTTTTTAAAGATTTAGGCTATCTTCTACAACCATGTAGTATAAAGTTTAATTTTTAATATAAAAATGTCAAGTATAATTAAACAAGCACAATTAATTGCAAACTGAAGCAAAATGAAATATGAACACACACAAAAAGTCTGTACATCTTTATAAACACAGGTGCAGGCCAAAATATGATGATATGCCATAACATATGCCCTGTAAACAAATCATGAAGGGATTAAGAAACACCTTCAGTTAAAAGTAACCCAGTCAAAGTTTAGTTATTGCTCAGAAAGGAAGTCTCTAGCAATTAAATTTAAAAAATCATTTTAAAGTCTCTGTTAAAGTTAAACCTTTCGTTAGATTTGATTTTTCTTCGAATTGTGTTTGAAGGGAACCAACTGGTTCAGTTAATTTGCATCACCCATTCACTAGCCTTCCTTCCCCACATGCTATGAACCCCCCCCCAAAAAAAAAACTGTGGGGAGAAAGAGTGTGTGTGTGGAGAGAAAGAGAGTGTGGGGTGAATGGATGAGGTGCACGGACGGATACTGTATGTGTATGAAAGAGAAAGCGTAGGATGGATCTGGCACAGTTAACATTTGGCTCTGACCCTGCCCACCAAAATGTTACCCCTGAGGAAATATGGCTGGGGGGTAGTTTCTCCACCCCTGCTATACAGGGCTGCCCTTAGGGGTGGGTGAGCTGGGTGGTTGTCCGAGGTACTGAGCTGAGGAGGGCGCCAAGCTGGTCTCAGTGGCTGCAGTTTTTTGGCTTTTTTTTTTTTTTATGTACTGTCTGCAGTGAGCTAGCGTGGTGTTTTTTTTTTTTGTATAATTTTTATTAATTTTTCAACAAAACAAAACAAACATACACATAATACATAATATATAAACAACTAACTCCCTCGACTACCCCCGTGCACCCCCCCCCCGAGACCTACTCACATTCATCCATCTTCCTTCCAGAATTTTAATGATTCTTTTGAAGGCGACTGTCCCTTTCCCGATCTTAAAACATATTCCAAAAAGGGAGTCCATATATCTCCAAAATCACTCTTACTGGACATTCCCCTCATTATTTTCATTTTACATGTCAACATATCATTCAATGCTATATCCCACATTTCTAGCTAGCGTGGTGTTGTGGAATTTCAAAACACTGAAGACGACTCAGGTTGCTTTCTTGCCCAATTGGCCTTTATTTCTTATCAGCAAGACAGACCATGCGCTGCAGTGGAGCCTCTTCAACATGCCAGAAGAAGAGACTCCTGCCCAGCTGCTGTTAGTAACGTATATAGGTTAAATGCCGTAATTAATCATTCTATGATTTTAACAAATCCGATTACAGCTTACACTGATGAGACCAGATCATTACCACACATGTGCTGGCAGCTTTCAACTTCTCAGCCGAAAGCTTGTTCAGCAGTTTAAGTGTTTCCCACAGTGCAGAACAGTTTCTTCGCATACAGAGGCCTTATCGTTTTACATTCTAGCTCATAAGTTACCATTTTAGCTTGTGCAGTTACACGCCAGCTTGTACTGTCTTCTAGTAGAATTCCATCCCTTACCCAAACCTTTTCTTAAAAATCCATTACAGTGGCAAAAAGCAGGTGTCTGTATCTTGCCACACACACACACCAAGGTTCTACAGGTTGTTTGGGCAAGGAGCAGCTGCAGGTACAAATTCTCAGATGTTGTCTGTGCATGCAGTAATTCTCACATGTGCCTCCCAGCTTTGTACACATATCCATGGGTCTTTATAGGGGGTAGCAGCAGGCATCCAGCATCACACCTGCCACGGGCCCCAGAAACCCTTTGGTTGGCCCTGCAAAGGTGACCATAAGACACCAACGGCAGTCCTTGCCCAGGGTTCGATTTATCCTAGGGCCGGCCCTTCTGCTATAGGCCTTCTCCCAGCTGGGTCAGTTTGAGTCACTCAGACTTTTCTCTGTTAATCTTCCTTGGAACAGCTAGCGTCCCGGGAAGTGGTTACAAAACTGTTAGTGATTTGGCAGGCATGTTCAGGCATGATCCACCCCTCTCCCAGGAATCCAAGGAATGTCTCTAATTAGCTGATTTGAGGACAACCTGTGAAAGGAAAGGAATGACCTTTGGCCTCAAACGGGCATTGGTGGGACCTGCTGAAGGGAGATGCTAAAATGCCTCTGTTCAGAAAGGAGAAGAGAAGCAGAGTATGGAAAGGGTATCCCTGGGAGACCATTTTGAGAATTCCTCACAAATTTCCGATACCTCCTCTGAAGGCAGGAATGAGAGATGCTTGAATGAGAAAGGGTGGTACATATTTGTTGGTAGCATCACTACTTGTCATGGTGTTAGGTGTCTCTGTAATTATTGAAGAATCGTGATTGATTTGGGTGGGACAAAATGGAAGAGATGACCAATACTTGCATCAACTTTTTAGGATGTCTAGATCTACGTTCGTTGAAATGGGTCAAGAGTTACACCCTGATCAGGGTCAAGAGTTACAGCTTCAGGAAACTGCTCATGCATTGCTTCCTTCCTCCAAACCCAATTCACAGAATGCTTGCACTGACTTTGTGGCTCTCATATGACAACTTCACACCTGTCTCCAAACGCTTTGGTGTAGACGTGTCACCTGCCTGCCCAATATTTCATCATCTTCTATGCCAAGATCCTCAAACATTTTTGGGTTGATGGGCACATTTGGAACTTTGAGAGTGTGTCAGGACACTGTCACAAAATGGCTGCCATGGGGAGGGCTTGCCTGTTCATAAAATGGCTGAAACACTCATATCCCAGAAGGCAAACTGGTGAGACTGAAAGTAAAGTAACTAAGTTCAAGGCAGAGATGGGGGCTGAGCTCCAAAACAGAAAACTACTCTTTTGAACCAAAATATATGGGGCTAGAGGGGTGAACTTCACATCACAGCATGGCAGCTGCCCAATAAAACAAAATTTATTTTTTCCAAAAATCTTAATAAAATCAGGAGAGGCAAGGAGCCTGAAGGGTCACAAGAGAGATGTCTGCTGGCAAACGATGGAAACCCCAGTTCTATGTGAAATCTCAGTGTTTTGTTTGATTCCATCGTAAAAGTTGAAGATGCAAAGACTACCTGTTGATACTTCTGGACCTCTCAGCGGCTTCTGATACCATCGACCATGGTATCCTTCTAGAACACCTGAGGGGATTGGGACTCAGGGGCACTGTGCTTCAGTGGTTCCAGTCCTACGTCTTGGGCAGGTTCCAGATGGTGATGCTTGGGGATAGTTGCTCCTCAAAGAAGGAGCTGCTATGTGGTGTACCACAAGGTGCCATCCTTTCCCCAATGCTGTTTAACATCTACATGAAACCGCTGGGAGAGATCATCTGGAGGCATGGGGTGATGACACCCAAATATATTTCTCTATGCCTTTGACAACAGTGTCAGCTAAGGATAGTGTGTCTCCTCTGAATGAATGCTTGGAGGCGGTAATGGGCTGGATGAGGAAAAACAAACTGAAGCTGAATCCAGACAAGACAGAGGTGCTTACTGTCAAGGGCCAGAACCTGGGGTTGGAGGTGTGTCAACCAGTTCTGATGGGGTTACACTCCTCCTGAAAGGCTGTGTCCGCAGCTTGGGGGTGCTTCTGGATCCGTCGCTCTAAATGACAGCTCAGATAGATGCGATTGCCAGGAGTGCCTACTATCAGCTTCGGCTGATACGCCAGCTGCACCTCTTCCTAGAGTTGGAAACCTAAAGACAGTAGTGCACATGCTGGTAACTTCAAAGCTCGACTTCTGCAATGTGCTGTACATAGGGCTACCTCTGTGCCTAGTCCGGAAACTTCAACTAGTTCAAAATATGGCAGCCAGGTTAGTCACCGATACATCTAGGGGTGACCACATTACACCAGTTTTAAAATCTCTTCACTGGCTGCCAATCAGTTTCCGGGCGAAGTACAAAGTGTTAGTTATTACCTTTAAAGCCCTACATGGTTTGGGTCCAGGTTACCTACGGGATTGCCTTCTCCCATACAATCCGCCCCGCACGCTCAGGTCCTCTGGGAAGAATTTACTGCAGTCAACAAGAACTAGACTGACAATCATTACCCAGAGGACCTTCTCTTCTGCCGCTCCCAGATTGTGGAATGACCTGCCGGGAGAGATTCGCGAACTCACCAGTCTTCAGGAATTTAAAAGATCTATAAAGACTGATCTCTTCCGGCAGGCCTACCCAGATGAATTTTAAAGTGTTTTATTGGTGTTTTATTGGTATTTTAATGATGTATTGGTTTTATGTGTTTTAATCAGTTTTGTATTTTGTGTTTGATACTGTTCCCCGCCTCAATCCGTTGGGAGAGGCAGGTAATAAATAAATATTATTATTATTATTATTATCATCATCATCATCATCATCATCATCATCATCATCATGCAGGACTTAGCAGAGAATTTCTAAATTAAATTTGAACTGGTCTGAGGGCCAAACTACTTATGAGAACCTATAGGCGTGCGCACAGGGTGTGCCTTGGCACACCCTAATTTCCCAGGGCTGCCTCCATTTTCCTGTCCCCCCACTGCTTGAATAATGGCTTTTAAAGAGGATGGGAAAGCCTCCAGAAAGCCGCCGTTAGCATCCCTGGGGGAACTACGCACTTTCCGGAGGCCCTGGAAAGCACACTTTCTCACCCTCCACTGCTCCAATCGGGGCTTTAAGGCCCCGATTGGAGCAGTGGAGGGACGAAAAAGTGCTCTTTCCCCTCCTCCACTCAAATCAGGGCCTTTAAGGTGCACATCCTAATGAAATGAGCTGCACACGCCTATGTGAGAACCATGATTGGATCACCCAATGTTTTTACCTTTACCGTAAAGCAGACATGGAATGTGAGCGGAGGGAGTTCTATATTTGATGGGAACAGGGTTAATGGGGATAAGGTTTTAACCCCCCCTTTCCCAGTGTGAATCACCTCTCAAGCTATTTTTCTCATCTGCAACAGAATAAAACGCAGGTGCATGTAACAGTATGAAAGAACTGCTGCATTCAGCCTGAATGGGTTTTGCTTCCTGGGAGGAACCAAGAAGTTGTTAAGGGCTTCCGGCCTGAGGAGAGAGAGGCCACACCTACTGCTTCTGGCTTGAAGAGAGAGTGGCCACAGCCTGAGAGAGCTCTGTAGAGGAGACTAAAGAAAACTTGGAAATTTGTTTGGAAGTAGAGTCTGTTTGAATTTGTGGGGTGCAGTTAGAGATGTGAGGGCCCAGTAAAAAAATGAAAAAATTCAGGGGGGGGGGGGATAATTTTTCTCTCTTTTTTTTCCAAGGACCTCTCACCCACCCCACTGAAAAACTGGAAAATTTGAACAGTTTTGGATTATGGAATATTTCGTCTTAGAATTTAAAACAAGGTGTTTATATATTGTTATCCAGCCTTTAGTTTGCCAAAATGATTTCTAAAAACTATTAATAAGACTTTTATAGAAAGACTAGACACATAAAATGTCTGGAAATAATGAAGCCATGGAGGGAAAAGGTTTTTTTAATCCTCTCTGTAAGATGCCTAGCATAGTTATTTTTTCCATTTCTTATTAAAAATTATTGATGTAAAGTATCTTTTACTGCTAGACATTTCAGGATGCTCCAAGTCGTATTCAGTTCCCCAATATGTGAGTAGAGTCACCATATCATAATATGGAACTATGTATTCTTGACAGTTTGTGTTTTCGTCTTCAGAGTCCTGTGTTTCTGGGCTTCTTCTGGTTAGATGCTGTAACAATTAATTAATATAGTTCTAATCTAAAACCCACATATGAAAAAAAAACCACTGTAGGTTATTCCACCACTAGATGCAATGAAACAGCACGTTGGCTATCCCACCTATGTGTCTTTTTTTTAAAAAAACACTTTGAAGCTTGGGTCTAAAGAACTCATTGCCACCGTTTTAAATAAGGTTCTTAATTTGACCTCACCACTAGGGAATGCTACCTCAGCTATACACTATTTTAACTGCTGCCACTAGAATAATCCCTCTCTAGCTGGTTCCTATGGCATAGGCATGGAACTGACACCACCACTAGAGACAACCTTTCAAAATGAACAACAACAACAACAAAGCAAATGATCATTAATGGAAATTATTTACAAAACTGAATAAAATGTCACTCTTCAAATAATAAATTAAGATTGCTTAAAGGTTCTTAAATTAAATGTGGTTGCTTACTATTCCTAAGAAGAGTCTATCCCAGCTAAATATAAATTGCAACAGCTTTTCCTTCCAATCAGATTTCCCTAAACTCCATCCCACAAACAGTAACAAGTTTAGGACTTTCCTTACAAACAGGAACATATGCTGTACACCTGTCTTTCTCTGCTTCCAATTCTTTCTTGTGATAAGGATTTTTGATCTGGGCATTGATATAAAATCAAATCCTAGAACGCTAGTTCCCCCAAGCCTCTAAAGAAACATTTTAAGGTAAAAGTAGGAACAGATCTCACTGCACCAGGGGATAGTTCAGACCTCACATTCTAGCATTTCAGGGGGAAAATACAGAAAGATATAACCAAAGCATCCTCTCCTCATTACTAGTCTCGCTATCTCTCCCTCCTAAGAGGCTGTGAATTTGACATGACACTATAGCCTGCAAGGCTATTGCATAGACTAGCTGGCACCATAAAAGTAAATATTTTCAGTTCTTCGCAAGGAAAATTACTGGCCATTAGAGTAAACCAAATAACACCAAGTATCAGTGATCGAAGGTTATCAGGAAACAGTAAATTACTTTGAGGCGTCAAATGCCCCGGATATTGTTTTATTATGGTTTAAGATATTGTTTAGTTGAAACATTTATTGGCATGTATCCATCACAGGAGGGAGGGGGTGACTGGTATGTGACGTCAAAGCCTGTAACAGAGATAAATGAATCAGTTTTGTCTTGGTGGTTCAGAGAGCTTTTGGTACTACCCATGTGCCACTTCTCTCTCCTTCGTACGTTGTTCTGAATAAACCTGTTGGACTGAACTCTGCCTGTTCCTGGTGATTTTTCAATTTGAAAGTTAGGGAACATTTCCTTAACACTAGTAGGCCCAGCTTCTGGAGGTTTTCGGTATAGTTTTTTGATGTGATGCCGGTGACTGAGGTGACTAACGGAATAATTGTGACCTTTTTCTGTTGCCATAGTTATTTTACTTCCATGGCCAGTGGTGTATATTTGCCTCTCTTTTCTTCTTCCTTTTCAACAACATTTTTGTCATTCGGTATTGCTATGTCGATGAAGTATGTGTGTTTGTCTTTTTTGTCTATGAATGTTATGTCTGGTCGGTTGCAAGGTATTGTTATTATATTATTATTATTATTATTATTATTATTAGATGTTTCATTGTTATTTTAATAATGTATTAGTTTTATATGTTTTTAATAATTCATGAGTTTTATACGTTTTAATCAGTTTTATGTATTTTATGCTGTTTTGTATTTAATGTTGTTCCCTGCCTTGATCCAGAGGGAGAGGTGGGTAATAAATAAATTATTATTATTATTATTATTATTAAGACATTTCATCTGAAGTTCCCTCTCTGGTCAGACATAAAATAGGAACCTAAAATATGTTGGTTTGCTCATAAAAAATACCATGTTTGGTATATTAAATTTAAAAAGTATAGTTTATTCAGGCAATAATTACAGGTTTATTAACTGGGGATTGTTTGGTTCGCACTCCCTGCCCCTCTGCATCATAGCCAGCACTAGACTCCGTGCTTGGAAACGGAGCGCAGAAAGGGGGCAGTCTCATAGGAGGGGAGCAGACCACGGAAGCCACTTTATGCAGCTTCTATGTGCCACACAGTTCTCCCCCTCTGAAGCTCCCTGGCTAGACAGGCAAAATCGCCCATCTAGCCATAAATGCAGGATGCCCAGAACAGAAGGTGAGGATCCTCTGCATTGCTCCAACTGCCCTGCATAGGATAGTCAGCAGCCTCTGATTAGGATTGAACCCTGTGTTTAGTTTTACAAGTTTTTAAATGTAATGATAACTTTATGAGCAAACCAGATTTTATATAATATAACTTTAAGATCATAAAGGCTGCTTTATGTTCTTAAAGCAGCCTTCCTCAACCTGGTGCCCTCCACATGTTTTGGACTACAGTGCACAGCATTCCTGAACATTGGCTGTGTTGCCTGAGGCTGATGGGAGCTGAAGTGCAAAGTATCTGGAGGGGACCAGTTGGGGAAGGCTGCCCTAAAGCAAGGAAGTGATTTTAGATCTGCAAAGAGTGCTAAAAAAAGAAAGAAAAGTATTGCTAACTTTTTTATCCTCTCCTCCCGCAATATCTTTTTTTTTTCCAGGGGGGTGATGGGAGGAAAACAGGGTTTTTCCATGGCTTCAAAATTTCTGGAAATTTTATCTCTCTAGTTGCAGTCCACCAACACTGAAACAGTGAATATTTTTCCACTCAGGCTCTAACGACAACTTGGGACCAGTTTACATTGGAGAAATGGTGGAAGGATTTAAGGTACACATCCCAGTGTCCATGCTCCAATCATGTTTCTGGTCCCCTGAAACATGCCCGCACATGCATGCACACACACACACACACACACACACACACACACCTGATTTAGAATAAAAATAAATACATTGAGAGATTCGGTCAAGGGACTCTGGCATCACATGTAGTTTAGTCCTCCTACGTCCATCTTATGCCCTCTTTGTTTCTGTCAGGGGTTTACGTTAATGGGAAAAGCTTCTCTTTGATGGCTGCAAATGGGAAAACACGTGTATATATTCCTGTCGCTCCACAGCAGTCTTTTTTCTTTACTCTCACAACACTAGGAAGTTTCCCACCTTGCTTCCAGCTGTGACATTTGTCCATTCTCTCTGTGCTGTAAAAACAGCTTTGTGCTTGAACTATCGTGCAATTTCATTTTTGGCTCAGTTCAGGGTTACATTGGGCTGCTTTCTTCCTTGTGGGAACCGTCTCTTTTGCATGAACAAAGTGCTGCGTGAGCCAGCCGCGACGAAAACATCAACAGTAGCCCCTTCTGCAGTCTCCAGTATTCCAAAACACACCAGAGATTTTGAAAGGAAGTGAAGTCGAGATGTATGCCTTACAAGTTCACATGACATCCCTCATTAAAATCTTCTAATGCAAGAAATATTATAATATTCTTTATTCAATGTGCACCCAACTTACCCACAAAAAATATATATGCACAAAGCAGCTATGAAGCAATTGCAAGAGTTTAAGGTGGAGGTTGGCAACCATTTCAGGCTGTGGGCACATTGGCAGTTGTAGAAATTGTCCTGGGTGTCACCACGGGAGGCATGACAAAGGAGAAGTAATCTGCCCAAAGACAGAATACAAGGCAGAGGCATGGTCTGAGCCCCTAGATGCTATGCAAGTTCTTTGAACCCACAGTTTTTGGCACAACAGAACCTATTTCACAGCAATATCAGGGGCTGGTAAGAAAATGTGCGTCTTTTGTTTTGTTTTAAATGGGAGCTGTAGCTCACCATGGCAGGAACCAAGAAAGGGATCCGGGTGTGCATTGGTGCCCATGGGCACCATGTCACCTACCCCTGGTCTAACTACATTTGAAGCCTTTCAACTTGAGGCATTTATTTGTGTGCTCCTGATTCCTCACTTACAGTAGTTTGCAGGTGCTTTATATGACCTCATCATCTTCCAGGGCCTCTCTTGTTCTTTGCAACCATTATAGTGGGTTTCCCCCCACCCCCCTAATGAGGAAAGTCTGGTATTTCTGTGAATGACAGCATGAAACCCTAGTGTATTTGCACATTTCTGCTATACCACAGCACCGCCTAGTGGCTATGTAATGGAACATATAGAAAGGCAGAGAAAGAAAACCCCAGGAAAAAATGTGTAAAGGAGCCGCCCTTAATCCCACAAAGAATCTGGAAGCAGAAGCTTCAGTAAAGTGGCAGGTTAAAAGCCTCATGTAGAAAAGCCCGTATAAAAATGCAATAAATAAATAAATAAAATAAATAAAGTGGGGGCAGGTAGATTGGATCTCTGGGTGATTTGTAGTAGACTTGCATGGCTTTCTGACTTCCAACTGTCAGAGAGAGACAGAATCAGAGAGTGCATTCGGACAGCACGCTAACCCATGATGCGTGACTAGCCACGCACTGTGGGTTGTTTTGCCAACAACTTGCAGTGTATAGTTGGTGCGACCAACAGATGATCAGGCAAACAACCCACAGTGCATGGCTTGTTTCCCCTCTCCTCACTCCTTCCTCACTCCTAGTTCTCCCACCTGCTTAAGCATATATCCCATCAGCCCACGTGGCAGAATATGCATCCTATGATCCCTTGCAGTACCGCTATGTCAGCAACCTCTCTACAATTGGTCCGTGTGCCAGAGGGCGGGGTATTCTGCCATTATCTGGTCCCGAAATAAAGCGTCCCCTCTTCCTCCCCAGCTTCCAAAAGACTGCTCACTATCTCAAATCCCTGCAATTAATTAGAAAGAAGGATTTTAGATTTTATTTATTTATTTATTTATTTATTGCATTTGTATACCGCCCCATAGCCGAAACTCTCTGGGTGGTTTGCAAAACATTAAAACATTTAAAAACAATATGCAAAAATTAAAACTGCAAAAACCATACCATATACACATACATTTAAAACCACTATAATAACTTTAAAAAGGTATAAGCCTAAAAAACAAAAAACAGACCCAGGCTCATCAGATATTGCTAAATGCCTTAGAGAAGAGGAAAGTCTTGACCTGACGCCAAAAAGATAACAATGTTGGCACCAGGCGGGCCTCATTGGGGAGATCGTTCCACAATTGGGGGGCCACCACAGTGAAGTCCCTCTCCCTTGTTACCTACCTCTGAGCTTCCCTGAGCAACCGGAGGAGGACCTTAGATGTTGAACGTAGTGTTCAGGTAGGTTCATGTCGGGAAAGGCGTTCAGTCAGGTATTGTGGTCCCAAGCCATGTAAGACACTGGATGTTTTTAAGAACATTAGGAAGTTAGGAAATGCATTTTTTCCACTATTGCATCTTGTAGAGAGCCCTACTGGGAACATGCTTACAAAGTTTCCTTTCCTTTTGCTGAGGTTGGACACTTTAAACACTCACTTCCTTCTGGTGTTTGAATGATACTGCGCAGACCCTTCAAAAGTTAGGGAAGTCATTTTTTCGCCACTGCATCTTGTGGACAGCCTTAATAGGAATGTGCGTATCAAGAAGGAATGTACCACTGCCTGGTAAGGGTAGGGAGAGAGATGTGAACGGGAAGAGAAAGAAAATATTGGGGTGGGGTGTCTCAGACTTACACCCAGAGGTCCAACCCTAGGGTCACCCATGGCAACCCTACAGGGTTTGTTTAGTTGAATGAAAGAGACCTGGAGACTTATGGTGTCTTTGTAATATTGTCTGATGTTTCATCAATAGAGCTAATGGCAGCAGGTGTCCTCGTGAAAGCTAGAAATTGCTCCCCAGCCTTGTAATACGAAACTCAGGGCAGTGGAGGTAGAGGAAATAAGAAGGCTTAGTGGAAATGTAATGGAAATCGAAGTTACAGAATGATTCCCAGAGGGAAAGAATAAGGCTTTAGTTGCCATCATAGCAATATCAAAGGCGCCAGCCAAACAGCGATGGGCACTAGAACATCCATCAAGCACACTGAACATATGCCAGGTATCCCCAAACTTTTGGGGCCTATAGGCACTTTTGGAAAACTATAGAAACTGCCATGGGCTTTGCCACAAAATGGGTCTCAGGAGCATGGGGGGTGCCTAATCAAGAAACTTGGGGGTGTCTATACATCCTATTTACCCCATTGTGGCTGCGCAGTGGTGCTGCATTGTTTATATGACGCAGCCCCCAACTCGCAGCCACATTGGGCTTTCTCTCCTGAAACGGTGCCTTTTCGCGATGCTGTTTTATGGTGACTTTTTCAATTGCCCTGATGGCACCACATTGTTTCTTCTGTCTGGCACTGGTGGCTTCACTTTGGATTAGGAAAGTGGGCATAGCTAGGGGACGTTCCCAGTGCAGGGTAGGTGCAGGAACGCAGGACAGGGGGTGGGCTGCACATGCTGAGTAATGGCCACCATGGACGTATTACATTCTGGGGAACAAAAGTAAAGGCAGATGTGAAGTCTAATGCATCAATTCAATGAATGTAGCTGCGCAGATCCGCCGCTACAGGCTTTCAGAGTTGTGTAGAGATCCCAGGGGGAAAAAATTCCCCACAATTTTCAGTTTACTGCCCATTCCTGCCGTCTTACTACAATGCTGCATTTTTTCCTCTCTGGATAGTACACAGTCCTGCCATTTAAACATATCGCTGCTTTGCAGCAGCGATGCTATATAGGTTGGGGGGGGAGGAGAATCAGGATGCAAAGTGTCTTCGTATAGACATACCCTCGGCCAAGAAACTGAGTACAAAGCAGAGTATAGGTTTGAAGCTCCAAATACCAAATCACAGAATTGCCCCCTCCCCACAATGCACCACAAAATACCCATTTCACAGATGATAAACTGAATATGCTTAGAGCAACACACACACACATATGCCCTTTTCATCCCCCTTTCAAAGACGGTTTTAGCTGGCTGCATGGGCCTGCCCGTTTCATTTCCTGCCCTGCCCTTTTCATTTCCTAAGAATGGCTCTGGGAAAGGAAAGGGGGAGGGGTGATGGGGGCAAATGCTTTGTCTTCCAGCTCCGCCCAAGTTGTGCACACGTCTGTGCGCTGGAGGTTTTGGCAGGCACCGATGGAACTGTCCGATGGCACCATGGTGCCCACAAGATTCACGTTGGAGACTCCAGCCGTATGCAATCCACAGTTGGACTAGGATGTGCAAACAGTATCAGTGCTTAAATGCCAGGAAAATGAGATTTTCCCACAACAGATATGCTGGCAGGGCGAACGCAGCATGTGGACTGCACACAGCATATGTCTGCAAAGCCACCCCGAAGCTGGCTGGTTTCCAGTGCAACTGTAAATAATAATAATAATAATAATAATAATAATAATATATTTATTTATTTCTTACCCGCCTCTCCCTCCAGGTCGAGGCAGGGAACAACATCAATACAAACAATATAAAATACATAAAACTGATTAAAAGCTTATAAAACTAACACATTATTAAAATATCAACAAAGCCTTAAAATTCAACTGGGTAGGCCCGCCAGACGAGATCAATCTTTATAGCTCTCTTAAAGGGTTATTATGTCGCTAACCTTTTGAACTATAGAATCTATAGAAGCAGTCGGAACTCTAAAGGAGCTAGCCCACTAACATTGGAGCCTCTGCTGCAAAGATGGCATGCTTTGGGATTGCTGAGGATGGTGGAGTGGTACAGGCTTTTGTTCCATCCGCTTCCCAGAGGGATGCTAAAAAGAACAAATAACAGGCCATGTGTGAACAAGAGAGCTTCCAGCTGGATTCATATCTACCAGGAAAATGTCATCTCAGATGTGTGTTGCAGAGATAAAAGGCCTTGACATCATCCAGTTGCGTCATAGAACGGCAAGTCCAGAAAGTATCACAAAGATTATATGCTCTTTGATATTTATTCTGATCGGAAAACATAGAATGAAGCAATGGAAAACTGCATTTTGTAAAGTTGATGAAATTCATCAGAGGAAACTGATTAAGATAAGGTCTATTAGGAAAAGAAAGGCAAATTCCTACAGCTCCATTCTGGTTTCTGAAAGTGGAGCTGACAGGATTCCTGCAGATCCGTAGCAAAAGATGTGGTGGTGAGGAGGGAGCGTAAAGGTGTATTTATGCGGGCTATGTGGGTGGAGAATTGAAGCCAAACAGTAAGGTCCTACATATGGATAGTGTAACATGTTTAATGCATATTCTGCTATCTATATGTTAATTCCTTCCCCCATTCCTTTTTTCCTTGTGTGGCATATCTTTTAAGATTGTAAGCCTACAGGCATGGACTGTCAACAGGTATAACAAATTTAGCAATTCTACAATAACAATTATGGACCCTGGATGAGCTTACACTTAAACTGTCTTTAGGCCAATCAGATGAAGCCTGTAACCTTTAGGGGGAAATCCATTTATTTATTTATACATTTGGATCTTTGAGATCTCAGGACATCCTATAGATAAAATCAATTCTAGCAACATAAAACAATAAATTAGTTGCACAGCTAAAAATGTATTAAACCATTAACAAGCAAATACCACTTAATAATTTAAAACAGTAAAATCAATTAAAACTTTGTGCAACTTTTAGGCAAATTTAGCTCTCAAAGGCTTTGGTAAAAAGCCACGTTTTAACTTGGCACTGCTGCTTGAAAGGCCCTGAACTCTGAGGCTTCTGAGTTTCCTATGCCCAGCCGGGTTGAAGCCGATGAGTCTCTTCTCATGGAATTGATATTCAGATGCCTCATAAACAACACAGCACAATATAGTGTCCTCCTGGCCCCATGAAGGCTCCTTTTCCCTCAGCTGTCATTACCAGCAGCCATTTCAATAGGCTGGTTTGAGGGAGAAGAGAGGGGAGACAGGGCCATTCCACCAGCCTGGCTGAAAGACTTCATTGGCTGTGTTTGGACAACACAATAGTCAATGGTGGGTTAATAGTCAACTCCACAGTTGATCATCGAGGGGGTACTCCCCACATGATTATAAACAACCATGCTTTGGATTAAGGCCAGCTTCAAGTTGACTATTAGTCAACAGGGTGTTTGATTGACACGTGCCCCGCCCTCTCTCCCCTCTCAGTCCCCCTGCTGGTATCCCATCAGCCATTGTGAGTTTGCCACCTGGAGTAGAGCAGCTGCCGCCATTTTGATCACTCTTGCAGGGGACTCTGTAGTCGCCGAAAATAGCCAACTGTGTGCGACAGAATAGTCAACAGTACCCGACACACAACATGATAACCGTGTTCTGCACAGCACTGGTTATTTGCGTTGCTTATTTCAGCCAAATAACCAACCGTGATGTGAAAAGCCAACCACTGACTATTTAACCCACCGTTGGTTATCTTGTTGTCTGAACACAGTGGCTCAATTTGGACGACACAATAAACAACTGGTGTGGGGGAAACAATCGTCAGTTGTTTTGACTATTGTGTCATCCGAATGCTGCCATAGTCAACTCAGCGCTGATCCTCATCCACACCACAGTTGATTATTTATTACCATGTTGTGTGGGGAGTGCCCTCTAGGGTTAGGGTTAGTCAACCCACCATTGACTATCGTGTCGTCCGAATTGAGCCAGTCAGTGTTTTTCTGCTTCTTCCCTCCCCAGACCTTTTCCCTGGTGTGTCAAGTCTTCTTAGATTGTAAGCCTGCAGGCAGGACCTGTCTTGTTTTAATGGTTATAGGTAAGCTGCTTTGACAGCCTTTTTGACTGAGCAGTGGGATAAAAATAGGTTAAACAACTAAATAATATTATTACATTAAATAAAACAACATTAAATGTTTAAATATTTATTGTTTAAATTACAAATAAGGGCGTAATGCTTGTCAGTTATTCCAGTACTTTTGTCTGTTTTGGCCCAGATCCTGAAAGGCAGGAACAGGATTACTTCTTAATAAATAGCCTTGTATTCAGTGGTGGCTGGTGGCTCCTATGTCAGTGGAACAATCAATCCGCTTTGGGTTTCAGTCAGAACCAGTCAGACATTTGGTTTGGGGACAGGGTTCACACACATACTTTATTGTAGTCTATAGACCATAAAAGAGCATACAAATAGCACTTTGGATAGGTCCTTTAGAGTTCTAACTGGCTCTGACTGTAATAGTGGATTAACTGCCACCGTTGCTTCCATTTCCACAAACGAAAGAGATAGAGACAAACTTTGGTGTGTGTGTTTAATGGAAGCTGATAATCCAGGGAAGGTGGCTGTGTCTTTTTTCCCATGCCCTCCCGCTGCAGTGCGAGACAATAAAGAGGTCTGCCAAGTAAGCCACAAAACTTTATTCACACCTGAAGAGAGTTTAAACACTAGGAACTTTCTTCTAAGCTAAAACTTGGCTGACTAAGTGAGACAATTGTCCTTTCAACACAAGGAAAAGTCTTTTCCCTGAGTCCCTTTAACTTCAGGGAGGATTCCTCTGAAGAAGCCTTTGGCGAGAAGCTAGCAGAGCTGATTGCTTCTTGCCTTCTTTTAGCTCTGCCTGTTTGAATCTGTGGCGGACACTGGGATCGGTCAATTCTGAAGTCCCTTCCCCCTCTGAGGATTGCTGAATTCCCACAGGCTCTGAATTGTTAATGTTTTCACTGGTAAGGTCCGGTAAAGATTCATCCCTGGCTGGTGAAAAGCCTGAGAGAATCTTCTCTCCCACTTCCTGTGTAGGCTGATACATTTCTAGTTCTGTTTCTTCTGGTTCAGAATCTGATTCCGATTGATAGCCTGAAACTTCTTCCCTCACACTAAGGGGAACTGGCCTGATCATGACAGCTTGGAGGAAGGGGGCAGACTCACACAGCCCCCCATAGCTGTTTTGACATTGAATAAAGAGGGAAATAAAGAAGATTCTCCAATAAACCACCCTGCATCCACAGTGATGAGGGCCTTTCCTAGTTCCACATTTGAAATTCAACACTAAGAATGGGTGAGAATTTTGTTTCAGTTCGGTATTGAGGAGCGTTTACTATAATTCACAATGTCCTTCATATCAGGACGAAAAGAACTCGAGATTTAAAGCCATTGAACGTGAGAGAAATCGAACCTGTCAAGGTTTGTCTATCCAGGCCCAGGGGTTTGAGTACTTAGCTTTTGGGAAAGCCTGGCTGAAGGATGCTCTGAGATCTAGCCCAACACACCTTTAGGGCAGCAGGTTGGGAAAAGTGGCCTTAACATATACCTTGGCTGTCCCTATTTCCCAGCCCCTCTCCCGGGTAAATGACTGCCCTCTTTTGGCCTTTGGGAGATGCCTCGTTAAAATGCCATTAATGTGAGTGGCTAGGAATATTATTCTGACTCATCCCTCTGCAGTGCGGATTTGAGGTTGATGATATTCCTGCGCTGAGCAGGGGGTTGGACTTGATGATGGCCCTTCCAACACTACTATTCTATGATATTCAGGGTGACCATAAAGAAAGGAGGACAGGGCTCCTGTATCTTTAACAGTTGTATTGAAAAGGGAGTTTCAGCGGGTGTCATTTGCATGCATGCAGCACCTGGTGAAATTCCCCCCTTTTTTTAAATTATATTTTATTATTTTAGGTAAAACAATAGTGAAATTCCCTCTTCATCCCAACAGTTAAAGCTTCAGGAGCCCTGCCTAGTGACCAGATACAAAATAGGGCAGGGCTCCTGCAGTTTTAACTGTTGGGATGAAGAGAGAATTTCACCAGGTGCTGCATGCAGACAAATAACACCTGCTGAAATTCCCTTTTCAATACAACTATTAAAGATACAGGAGCCTTGTCTTCCTTTTCATATGGTCACCCTAAATTGATATTAGTACAAATTATCTTGAAGCAAATACCATAGGAACTTTAGGGCTCAATCCTATGCATGTTTAGACAGGAAAAAAGTCCTACAACTCTCACCATCTGTCAGCCAGCTATGGTGGCTGAGGGATGCTGGGAGTCGTAGGACTTTTTTTCTGTCTAAACATGCATAGGATTGCGCCCTTTATCATCTATATCAGGGGTATTGAATATCAGGTTCGCAGGCCAAATCCGCCCCACAGGGTCCCAATCCCTATTTGGCCTTGGCCTCTGATCATGTGATGGGTCTGCAGGCTTTTGTGCAGTTTTCCTCCCATTCAAAGAAGTTGAAATGTCTCTCTTAAGTTTAACTACTTGCTGTAAGAGCATTAAGCTAAAATATGCTGGTATTTTTAGCACTTTGCTTTCAGCCCCAATCAACATTGGAATAAGGCCCCTGGGAGCTTCTATGAAATTGAACCTGGCCATCGCGATGAAAAAGATTCAACACCCCCGATTCATATTGTGCATTCTGTATATTAACAGTGTGTTTCAGATCTTCCTGAGATCTTTTGAGACTGGAGCAAAAGGTAGTGGATTCTCCTTCATTGGAGGCTTTTAAGCAGAAACTAGATTACTACTGGTGTGGATTTCCTGCATTATGCATTAGCATGGGGTTGGACTAAATGACCTTTGAGGTCCCTGGCCTCTATTTGATTTTGTGGCTCCATTGTCATAAAATAAACATTGATTTATTTTATTGCATTTCTATACTGCCCAATAACTGAAGCTCTCTGGGCAGTTCACAACCATTAAAACCATAAAATACAGCACAATAAAGCATAATATAAAACTTTTCAAACTTTAAAACTAGTATAAAACCAAAGTAAAAACCAGCAGCAGTGTAAAAATTTAAAAATACAGTAACAGATTTAAAAACAAAAATTGAAGGATAAAATGTCTGGGAGATTAAGGTCTTCATCTGGCAGTGAAGATATCACAATGTAAGTGCTAGGTAAGCCCATCTGGGGAGTTCATTCTTCAGCCAGGGTGCCACGACAGAAAAGGCCCTCTCCTTGTAGGCACTGATCGCACTTAATTTGACAGGGGCACCTGGGGGAGTGCCTCTGAAGATGATCCTAGGGTCTGGGCAAGTATATGGGATATTTGTGGAACTCTAGACATGCTTTGGTGTTAGATTTTTTTGTTTTTGCTACTCTTCTTGTCCTCAATTATAAAAATACTTTCTTGTGGATGTCGCATATTTATCTTGTCCATCTGTCGGCAACTCTATCTCAGCCAAATTCTTCATTGCACTTAAAAGTTCCGGCACTGTAAAATGTGTTGTCTATTTATAACTGTCTATTATTTGTACTCCAGCTTTTTCGTACGTCTTATTAAAAGTCTCTGGGCCGTCCTTACGGGAAATAGAACCCATATCTTGTCTGCTGCCATCATGTTACGTCAGCAACTTTATGGCCATTCTGCACAATTTCTCCTTCACGAAAGCAAGGGTTGGCTATCTTGCCAGCCAGTCCCCATCAGAAGATACATCACTGCCCATTAGATGGGACGATAACCAAATTTGGCCACATTCCGCATCTTTCCAAAAGCGTAGCTTTGTGACTCCTACTGCAATGTTGTGATAAGACCCAGGACTGACGTGGACAAAACTTTGCAGGGGCACACATGGAAACCGTGTGGACTTTGGAGATTCACCAGGATTTCCTCCGGGCGAAAGCTAACGGGTGACATTCTCATCCCAGGGCGTTCCAGCTTTTTCCTGATGGCAAGACCCTTTCTTTCCTCAGATGAACAATTGATTAGCAATTTTCGCGTAATGTTGCTGTCGAGATTCAAAATGTGGCTTACACTCAGCTTTTCTGTCATTCCAGTAAGGTTATTGCTATAATAATGATTTCATAAGCAAAAATCTGAGTAGGGAGCAACAGGCTTGACTGAGAAGCTTTTTTCTCCACGTTGCCTTGCCTTGGGTTCCCCAGAATATCGTACCCTCCAAGAATGCATCGATGAAAATATGGGCCCTTTTGCATACTTACAACACCTTTACATCCCCACAACACGCCAAGATCACTGCCAGAGTTCCCCCATCCCCAAATTACGCATTGCTCAAGGAGCTTCACCATCTGCATATCGGAATGAATGTAGGAGAAAGCTACACCAATGTACGTAATGAAGTCTAAATAACTAATTTTAGCAAACAAAAGCAGTTGGGGGAGAGAGCATTTTTGCTTGGAAATTACAACAACAGGGGAGGTTGTGCTTAACCCTTTCCCACCCTTGGTTTTTTTCCGCATTGCTATTCCCTCTCCCCCACAATGCTGGATTTAGGAACAAGCCAAGTAAGCCATGGCTTAGAGCCTCATATTATGAGAGGCCTCTAAATACGTTGCAGATAACTAAGATGAGTTATAACTGAAATCGCTTTGGCTTAAATATGTTGGAAAGTCTGGTGTGACTTACAGCAGAGTTGCCTTGTTTAAAGAAAGCGTGGCAACACAGCATTTAGTATCGGAGGCAATCAGCGCAAACTAGAGCCAGTTTAAAAGAAGTTCAAATCAACTTACTTTGTTAGTGTTTTTATACACATCTTTAGAGAAGGCTATCTCACACTGTTTAAATTCAAGCACCCTCTAATGCTGGGTTGTACCCTTTCATTATCCTTTCTCTTGTAATGAAATTCACGTTTTTCTCTTTATTTTTACGGCATGGGGCCTTTGTATCTTGACATGGCTTAGGGCCTCAGCATGTCTTAATCCAGCCCTGCTCCCACATGCTGAGTTGTGAGCTTACGCTTAGGAACTTGCAAAAAAGTTAAGTGGGAGAGTGTTGCAGTTGGGAAAGTGTGGGCAGAGAAAGGGTTATGCACACACACACACACACTACTTTGCCCTTCCTAAGCTCATTTTGTTTGGAGATTTGTAACACACATTTGTAGTAAGGGGCAAATATGTAGTTTGTTCCGTCCTCTGTAGTAGGCTCTGCTGCACTGGATTCTGAAGCAAGTGATGTTAATAAAAAACAAACCAGGAAGTTACTGGCTTTATACAATGGCAATAACAGTTTCCTTTATAAAGATCTTATGGAAGTTGAAAATAATGTTTCATCTCACAATGGGTTTGTTTGGGCCTATTACCACTTCCTCGAATAGTGAACTCAGGTGGTGAGTGCTGACAGAAACAGAACCAAAATGGGCAAAGGAAGCTACGTTATACTGAGTCAGACCAGCGGTCCATCTAGCCCAGTATTGTTAGGCTGACCAGATAAAATCCAGGTCAGGGCTCATGTAACTTTAACAGTTGTAGAGAAAAGGGAATTTCAGCCAGTGTCATTTGTATGCAATTAGTTCCTGGTGAAATTCCCTCTTCCTCACAACAGTTAAAGGTGCAGGCACTATACTAGAGTGACCATATGCAAAAGAAGGCAGGGCCCCTGCAACTTTAACTGTTGTGATGAAGAGGGAATTTCACCAGGAACTAATTGCATACAAATGACACTGGCTGAAATTCCCTTTTCTCTACAACTGTTAAAGTTACATGAGCCCTGACCTGGATTTTATCTGGTCACCCTAAGTATTGTTGATGCTGACTCTTCAAGAGTTTTAGGCAAGTGTTTTTCTAGCTCTACCTGGAGATGCGGGGGATTGGACCTGGGACCTTCTGCATGCCAAGCACGTGTGCTATCACACTGAATTGCAGCCCCTCACAAGGAGTGCATTATAGGCTGCCTGGAACACCCATCGTTGTCCTCCAAAAGAGAGGAATACACAGGGGGAGGCTGCTACAGCACACTACCCAGCACCTGCTGCCTGAAGCAACTCTCTCACAATGCCTAATGGTAGGGCCGGACCTGCATTCATTTCAACCAGACACTTGTTTTCATTTATGAACGTTTAGGAGAAGCTTTGCTTTCTATGCTCTCTGTGTGTGTGTGTGCACTTCCAGACAAGGCTTTTATTGTTCAATCTCACTCCGTGATTCACGGAATTTTATGGCGGTGAGTGTACAGACGACAACTTCCACACGTAACCCTCCAACTGGTTCTTCCGGATTTTTTCTCATACCCCAGAAAATCTATTAAGGAAGAAAAGGCGGGATAGCTGCCCAATGCCTTCTGATTGTTAACATGAGGACCCCTAAATCCAGAAGCGCTCTGCATGTGTGTCTGTGTTTTCTTTTCGCCCTGCTTGTACCCTGGTAAACAGGTTCTGCCACTTTGCAGCAGCAGGACAAAATTGACGTCTGTGTACGCAGCATGGGAAGCAAGCAAAGCCTTTCTCAACCCCTAGTTCAACTCTCTTTAAAACGAGTGTTTGTCTCCAGCCTTAATTGTGGAGCCGGTTAAGGGTCAGCGCCACTTAACCTGTTATGTCACAATGCATGCTCACAACAAATGCCCGTCTGAGAGCATACACACTAGGGAATGGCATTGCCTGCGTCTCCATGTCATGTATTGTGTGAAGCAGCCCGTCCTTTCACAATCAAAAAAGGGGGCAAAGCCCATGGGGCCACAGTCTGTTTCCTTTTTATGACTTCCTAGCATTCATGTGATGCTGCTGGTATACAATTTCTAAGATATTGTTTCCGTGAGTCTTTTGTAAGCCAAACCGGGGAGAAGGAGGAGCAAGCGCTGACTTTTCTAGACAGGGCATGGTCTGAAGGCAGGTCATGCAGCCACCTTGCTGATGCTAAGCTAGTCTTATTCTGGACGGTATCTGGATGGGGAATCACCTGAAAATCCCATGGGGCTATTCACACCACATGCTAACCCACACTCAGTGGTTGAGTGTGGGTTGTTGAACTGAGGGTTGTTTGTTGAGCCATGGGCAGGGATGCTGGAGAAATTTGAGGTGGACTAACATGAGTTCAGATTTCTAAAAACCTGACCTGCGGAATCCACTGCGGACCAGCCTCCTCAAGCCATGCAGAGTCTGTTGGCTTTCAGATTTTTTTTTATATTTCCCGAAATTTACATAAATTTATTCTCTCATTTCTGCTGACACTGCAAATATACATGGGAAAAGCTGAACGGAATGGAGGACAGTACGCAAAATGTTACGTATTAACATACATTATGTAAATTGTTGTGAACCCTCTTACAGACTTATTTGTGTGTTTTTCTGTATAATGAAGTTTTAAAAATTCAAATCCACCTGTGAATGGACACTGGAAGAAATGAAATCACACAATCCACGAAACACATGCAGGACGGATTTCACAAAATCTGAACATCCCTGGACCGAGGACATTTTCCACAGGCTGGCTTAGTAACCACCATAAACAACAAATCATAGGTTCTCAAGGTGGCTTGTTTGAGAAAAATAAGCTGAGTGTGGGTTAGTGTGTTGTGTGAGCCAAGTCCCTGTGTACCATCCTATTTATTGTTTAAATTTATAAGCCACCCTTCATGCAGAGGATCCCAAGATGGTGGACACAACTCATAAATGGACAATAAATCCAATACAAAAACTATAGAACTGCACATTAAAAAGCAAAATAGACAGCAACTACTCTTCAACCAGCATACCAAATAACTATCAAATCATTTTAACATAACTTCCATTTCATAGAATCATAGAATAGTAGAGTTGAAATGGGCTTATAAGGCCATCGAGTCCAACCCCCTGCTCAATGCAGGAATCTACCTTAAAGCATCCCTGACAGATGGTTGTCCAGCTGCCTCTTGAATGCCTCTAGTGTGGGAGCGCCCACAACCTCCCTAGGTCATGGGCTCCATTGTCGTACTGCTCTAATAGTCAGGAAGTTTTTCCTGATGTCCAGCCAGAATCTGGCTTCCTGTAACTTGAGCCCATTATTCCGTGTCCTACATTCTGGGTTGATCGAGAAGAGATTCTGGCCCTCCTCTGTGTGACAACCTTTCAAGTATTTGAAGAGTGCTCTCATGTCTCCCCTCAATCTTCTCTTCAGGCTAAACATGCCCAGTTCTTTCAATCTCTCCTCATAGGGCTTTGTTTCCAGAGCAAACAAACAAACTAAAATTCTAATATAATCAGATGTTTAAATGTTTAGGCTAAACGAAACATTTTAACTTGACACCAAAGAGAGAATGAAGTTGACATTTTGAGTACAATGATGGGAGGAAAAGGGGATATAAATATGCGTGTTCTGTTATAAAGTGTTAAGTTGCCTGACCATTCAGTGCATGCTCCAGATTTGGGGTGGCGGTGGGAAGACACCCCCACGGGACCCCTCCCTCAGTGAGCCTGCTTTCTCACCGCCATGGTCACTAGCTGCTATTGCTCCTCATCCTCTCTCATTATTGATACCACTTGCTTGCCTGACGGGCAGAGAGCCAGGGTTTGACCAATTGTTTCGTCAATAGGCAATGGGCTGTTTGTTTGTTTTTTATATATTCAGAGGCAATGAACACACCAATGGGTGAAGGAAAGACATTTATTTAGCTCAAATAGGCTAATAAAGCAAGAAAAAGCAAGACAATACATCCAAAGCATAAAGGATGCATCCCTTCAGTCATAGGGAACCCCGTTCTCTTATCTTGAGGTCTGCAAATCAGATAAGAGTGGTGATAGATGGCTCCAAAGATCTGGCCCGTGGTACCTGTCAACTCGACCCACAGAGAGGTTCCGAGTCTCAAACCTCCCTCAGAGATCTAGTTATGCTTAATGGGCTCTTTCTTCCCCGCCTCCCTTTGGGAGGGACGAACTAACCTCTGTCATTGGCAAGCAGCCAAGCCAAATGGTAGTCGTGAGCTACGGCTGAGCTTGGATACCTTCACTAAAGGTAAGTTCAGTGGAGGCTGGTGGCTCGGATGTCAGTAGGGCAGCGAATCCACTCCAGGTTTCAGTCAGAACTCTGAGTCTTGGATAGCTCTGCACCTTGGATAGCTCCTTGAGAGTTCTGGTTGGTTCTGACTGAAACCCAGAGTGGATTTATCGCCTCACTGACATCGGAGCCAATAGCCTCCACTAGATAACCTAGAAGCAGAGAGAAATACATACTATTGAAGAGGAATTACATAAGAACGTACAAAGAACCTTGCTGGATCAGACCAAGGGTACATCTAGCCCAGCATTTTGTTCACACAGTGGCCAACCAGCTGTCAACCAGGAACCCACAAGCAGGCTCACCAGGCCTGGATGGGAAGTCCAGGCACAGATGCAAGCTAGGCTGTTATGCACAATTGTAATGCGCCGCTAGCTCCTCAATGTACAACCGTATTCCACATTTCCACTACATTCCATACCTTGGTGCACACAATTCTTTTTCTTATGCCTTACTATTCTTTACTTTTTCATTGGGCCTGTTCATATGACATGCTAAGCCATGGTTAGTGTCAGTAAACCTTTTGCAGCAAGTGGTTAGTGGGCATGGTTAAACCGTGATTACATAGCCACCATAGTTAGGAAAAACGCCATTCATACAACACACTAAGACATCATTGTTAGCTCAAAACGCTTAACCATCATGGCTTAGCATGTCTGAACAAGGCCATTCTATCACTTGGGGGCCTGTCCCTTGGTACACAGTTGTTTAAACCTAAACCACAAGACACATACCAACAAAAGCAATATTACAATGAAGAACTAGTATGACAAAATGCCACACGAGGCTCAAAACATCTTTCATTGTTGTGTTCCAGCTCTAAAAAAATTCCGTCAGTGACATATGGTAATATTCTCCATATTTTATATGACTCTAATAAGCTCAGTTCGTTCTTGTTGAATGGTCAACATCCTCTCCTTATCATCGTTGGACAAGGCCTACAATTTAGTCGGGACACCTTCACTTTCCCATAGGGCCTGGGTCACGAGATATTGCACACCATGGAAAATGTGAAGCTCTATTCCTTGGCTTCTCCTCCTAGGGTCCTAGTTACTGCAGCAGTACATAGCTGAGAAATGTGTCACCAACCTGCTCACACGGGTGACTGGGATGCATATCATCTTCTCAATATATTACAGTCCAGGATACCACACAAAAACTCATCCTCTATCATTATCAATTATACTAAGAGCATCATTACTCAATTGGGCTCATACATAAGTAACACCACTAAAATTGTAACAGTAAAGGGAGAGTCCCTCTATACAGATTCCTTTCAGTCTCCCTATACAGAGTTTATTCAAAGTATCAGCAGTGTTATCTTGACGAAACTCCACACCAAGCAATTTGGCTAACTCCAAGGAATCAATAAGTACACTTTTGCCCAACTATTATCCAGTTATCCACCCCAAGGATATTCATCTAAGTCCCATTATAACTACGGGGCTATAATTTCTACAAAACAACTTGTCTTTCATACATAGGCAAACACATACAGTGATTGCGTTATCCTAGGCTATCGTTTGTCACCATACACGCTTGGACTCTGGTGTTGAAATCATTTGTTGACAAGACCCTGAGTGTTAGGATTGGGCCCAGACTTTCTACAGAGGCTGTGGAAGAGGACTCAGAGTCAGATGAAGAACAGTGTGAAGAAGTGGGTAGGCTGACCATATGAAAAGGAGGACAGGGCTCATGTAACTTTAACAGTTGTAGAGAAAAGGGAATTTCAGCCAGTGTCATTTGTATGCAGGGGCCCTGCCTTCTTTTGTATATGGTAACTCTAGTAAAGTGCATGCACCTTTAACTGTTGTGATGAAGAGGGAATTTCACCAGGAACTAATTGCATACAAATGACACTGGCTGAAATTCCCTTTTCTCTACAACTGTTAAAGTTACATGAGCCCTGTGCTCCTTTTCATATGGTCAGCCTAGAAGTGGGGGAATAACCCGAGCAAGCCTCAAGAAGATGGATATAGGGGGAAATCTTCCCAGGTGCAGATTGATCAGTTGGATTAAAGCCCAACTATAACCTCTCTTTCTTTGAGAACACAGCAACTCATAGACGGGTGGGGCGGAGATAGGCATGACAGATGCACAGATCACAAGTAGCATCAAAAGGGAGGAGCAGCGTAGAGGTGATCTACCAGGTTAGCCCATCACAGGTCTCTAGGGGGAAGATCCTTCCTGAAGGTGGGACTGAGGAAGCCTTTCAGTTTTTGTGTTGCAGACTGGTGTCAGATTCTCAACAATTTTCTCTCCTCCTATTGTGCATCCCTCAAAAGGATCTTCAGGTAAGCTATTTAGTGTTGTGCCAGCAAAATCAGGGATTTTAACATTAATTTGCCAGAAGATGACCAGGTCTGTAACCGGAATTGCTGTTAGACTGATTGATTCACATGATAACGCCTATTTATTCAGAGATTGCCTTCTTTGACTACAAACACACTGGGAAGGTTAAAGACTTGATACCGAGGAAGTAGCCAATAGGTCAGGAAAGGTCCATATAGGAATAAGGAATAACAGCTACAGCCATATAATTCTACTATGTACACACAGGAAGAAAGATGCACAATTAATATAAATTAATATGGGTTGTCACATTTTATAACTCTCTTTATTGTCTTGTCCAATATAGACAATAGGAGTGGAGTGGAGTTGACACCATCTCTGCCATTTTGGCATCACCTGTGAGAATGTATACAATCGATTATTTCCAGTGCCTTAATTTCCCCACATCCAGGAAACAGGAGAAACAGCATTGGTTAACCAAATCCTAAAGGTGTCTCTTGGCCTCTTGATGTCAATTTTCTCCAGTTTGATTTGAGTTGGTTTGGATAAACAATCCACACTTTTTGGCCCAGGATCAGATCCTTATCTGTGGATCTAAATCCTTCCTTTCTTTACGTTGTCTGATCTGGCCTGTCCGTTTCCCACAACTCCCTTCAGCACAAGAGGTGCTAAGTTCAACCAGTGGCTAGGCCTGACTTCTGTCTCAAGGATGGCACTGCTGCTTATGATAGCATTATTATAGCCAGGGCCGTCCCTACCATTAGGCAGAGTGAAGTGGCTCTTTAATATATTTCTTAGTGGCCTGAAGTGGCTATTGAATATATTTCTTAGTGGCCTGTCAAGGCCATAGCCTTCTCAAGGGAGCTTACAGTTTAAAACAGTAACGTTCCATGTTAACAAACACAAAAACCATCTGAACTTTAAATGATTTTAATATAAGCCAGGATAAAACCTAAAAAAGGTTTTATTGTATTTGCTGCTGCTGCATATTTGAACTGCATTGTCTTTCATATTATAGTAACACAGCATAAAAGACAATGCAGTTCAAATATGTAGCAACAGCAAATACAATAAAACAGTTTTAGTAAAAAGCCAGGGGAAACAGATATATTTTTAAAGTACTCTTAAAAGCAGACACAAAGGGAGCCATCTGTATATCTCTTGAGAGGGAGTTTCATAGAGATCCCATAATTTGTTATTGGGCTCTGAACTGTGGATTGTTTAAACCATGGGTTGTCATTACGTGCGAACCCAGTATCATAGATTGTTCATGGGTTGTTACACCAGGTTATAGAGGCAGTGGGCAAGAACAGTAAAAAAAACCACTTTACATGCCAGTACTGCAGTGCCACAAAGGCAGTTGAGATACACAGGAAGAGCAGGTGAAGGAGGAGGAAATAAACAACCCAGGAACTGAGAAAACAAATAAATGTTCTTCATCATCTGCCAGACAAACCCTGGGTAGGGCAACAACCCATGGTTTAAATAAATATATCTGGAGAATGACGGAAGTTGTAGTTCAACACATGAGGTTGTGCGTTGTTACTCCCAAACACAACATATGTCAAGAAGTACCTTTTTCCAACCATGAAACAACTTTTCCCCTCCTGGATTCCAAATAATGCATCTGTTGGATCTATCAGTATTGAAGATGGCCTTGAAGGTAGAATTTGGAAATATTTGGGAATGAATGGAACACTCGCGGTCTTGCGTTCTTGGGACGAGTCAGCAAGGAGTCCAGCGCCTGGAATCCTACAACAAGAATGACTTCCAGTTCCAGTTCTTACTCTATAAACTGAAGTGAACAGTAAAAACCGTCAAGTCTGCCAAAAAACACAGTGGTTGGCTTCTTCTTGTGTGGTCAATGTAACAGGAGGCACTTCCAGACATTACCTGTCAAAATACATTGTACAGCTGTTCTGTCTTTTCCTCTTAAAGGGGAATCTGTGTGTGTGTGTGGAAAGAAAAAAGATAGAAGATGCTGTGGGGGAAAATGGGAGGATTACAAGATGGTGATGACTCTGCCCTGTCTACATTCGCTTAGAACCAGTGCTCAAAGCGAAAGAAAATGTTTGCACAGAGCCAAATGCTCAGGTCGGCTAGGAGGACCCAACCTTGAAGACCTAGCAAAATATACTGAGTTTTGCATCACTTTACGTGGTACCCTGCAACCAGTGGAGGCTGGTGGCTCTAATGTCAGTCAGTGGATGTTGAATCTGCTCTGGGTTTCAGTCAGAACTCTAATGGAGCTATCCGAGGTGTGGAGCACCTTGGAAAGCTCCTTTAGAATCCTGACTGGAATCTGGAACGGATTCATTGCCCCAATGACCTCAGAGGCACCAGGCTCCACTGGTTGCAACTATGTCTGTGGAAAGACAATTTCCAAAAGGTAAACTCTGCCCCCAGAGGGAGAGGAAGCAGCAGGTAGACACCCTTCCACTGTGCCCAAAGTTGGCGATATGCCCTATTTTACAGAACACAGTCCTCTAGTTGAAGCCCAAATCCGGTTTAAAGACAAAGAATGTCAGAAGGGAGAGCAGCAGAGGCCTTGAAGTTGTCCATCAACACTTAGCGCATGGACAGCAGACTGAAAACGCAGGCACCCAGTTCACCCAGTCAGTCTTCCCCACTATGAAATTGTATTTCTCATTAAATTACAATAACAATGTCTAAATTTGAATTTCTGCCTGCAAATTAGCACATGCACATTTTATACAAATCTACATTCTCTTTCACCCTCACTTTTCGGTGATTTATTTTTTGTTACATTTATGTCCCGCCTTTTTTCCTCCAAGGAACCCAAGATAGCGTATAAAATCCTCCTCCTCTCTATTTTATCCTCACAACAACCCTGTGAGGTAGGTTGGGCTGAGAATCTGTGACTGGCCCAAAGTCAACCCAGTGAGTTTCTATAGCCAAGTGGGGACTAGAACCCAGAACTCCTGATTCCCAGTCCAACGCTCTAGCCACTAGGCCACACTTGCTGCATAAGTGGCCCTCCCGCCTCTTGCCAGCTGCCATTGCTGAGGTCCTCAGACAGAAAGGGAGCTGCACCCCTCCCCTTGTCCTTAGATCCAACTCCATAATCTGTTGAATTGTTGCTTGTCCCTAAAATGTGAAGAGTTTGGGTTCTGACTGAAACCTCGAATGGATTGGAGCCACCAGACCCTACAGATATTCCTATGAAGATTCAGGGCTTTTCTACACCACCTGTTTATCCCACCACTATGACGTTGTTTCTTATTCCCAATCGCGCTCTGGCAACGGTCACCATCCTATGTTATAGTGGTACATTCCGATTTATATCTGTACACAGGTGAGTGGGGACTCTAGTACACATCGCTCCTGAGGCCTGCCCCTTTTCCCTCCCCCCTATCATTATTGGTTACGGGGTTGGGATTGACAGAGCAGGGCTGCTCCTCTCCACCCCCCCCACCCCCCAGGAGGAAAACAACTCCTCCAAATGATTTCTTTTTTGGAATTAGTTTGGTCTTCTGCAGTCACAGTGAATGGTGTTCTGGAGTACTCACACAACAATGGCATACCAGCAAAGCAGAATACTGCTGTACCAGGATACTGAAGAGTGACATGCCCACCCAAGTGTCGTCACCACCTCACTGTGCAACACTTGTCAACACCAAAGCACATCATAGTGCAAATGCAGGAATAGATGGCCACGTGGTGGCAGAAATGTGCCATGGCTGCAAAAAATACTGCATTTCCCCTGATTTTTTTTTTTAAGTGAGATTATGGAGGGAAAGTGTGGGAGATGTCCTGAAGGTTGATGATGTCGTGAAATAGACCTACAAATGTCCATGGGTGGCCAATCATGGAAAAGTCCTACAATCCCGGCATTTCCCAGCCAGCCATTATGGGAATTGCAGTCCAACGCATCTGGAGGGCACCAAGTTGGGTAAGGCTGTTCTAGACCCCTGATAAAATTCCATGAGTGAGATGGGCTGATTGTGTGATAACAGCCTTGTCTAGAAGCACCCCCAGGATACCGGTAGAGATTTGCAACAGATTGACAAGGGTTTAATAAATAAATGAATAAAAATAATGTACTTTATGACTGAGTATTCAATAGATGTTCGCCTTAAAAAAATATATCCCCGGACACACACCCTAATGAAATGAGCTGCGCACGCTTATGGGGGCACTCCAATATCGGAGCCCTCTCTATTGAGTGGCAATCTCCTAGCATTGCACTCTTAACTCTAGAACTATGATACCAGTAAGAGACAAAGGGATGTAGCTCTACAGCAGAGCACCTGCTTGGCATCTCTAGGGATGGCAAGGAAAGAATCCTACCTTAACAGAACTGCTGCCGGTCAGTATCCTGCTTGGGGTTCCCTGGTCGACAGCTGGTTGGCCATGGTGTGAACAGAGTGCTGGACTAGATGGACCCTTGGTCTGATCCAGCAGGGCACTTCTGATGTTATTGTGTTCATTGGCAACTTTACTGGGCTAGATGGACCAAGGGTTTGCTCAGTATACAGCAGCTGCCTATGTTCCTACTCTTCATTGCTTTAGCTGAAAAATGTACACACCGAATATGACTGAAAAAGGGGCACAATCAAAAGCCAGATGCTTTTTTTTTTAAACAGTTTAGCAAGTTTTTTTTTTCATGAACAGAACGGATTCAGAGAGAACACCCTAGATATCTTAGGTTGGCATACAGAACGCTGCCTCTGTGGTGTTTTACTGTTTAATGCCATTTATTTATGCTGTGTTTATAATGTTTTGCTGCTATTTAAGGGCTTATCACACCTACCATTTTCCTCCCAGATTGCTTCTGTGGGTTCCCCCTCCGTTTCCTATGTGAATCTAGCGTTTTGAATCAAATTAGATTGGTTTTGCTGCAATACCTCAGCTTGGCCTGTTGGAACTTACCTGAAACGGACTTTGACCCCCTCTAGATGGATTCCGTTTGACGCCTGGTTAGCCGATTATGCACATAATCGCTGAAGTGCTTTATCGTTAATGCTTGTATGCAGGAGGTAATTGAGCACTCAACGGGTGACCTTACCAGTTGTTTCAAATGCGCTTTACAAGTAGTTAATGCGGAGAATCGCTTGTTCACATAGTCAAAATGCGCTTTAACGGCTGGAGCAAAATAAAACTCACTATTTAACACGCATTCGATAATGCGCATAATCAGAGAGATAAAGCGCCTCTACGCCCGATTTGCGCTCCGTTCTTGTAGAGGTAAAAATTTTAATGCGCCTTGAAAGAGCTTTAAATGCCTCTTGTAGAGGCAGCCTTTGCCCGTTCAGGGTTAAATCGAAACAGAAACGAAAAATGGAGCACTCAGGGCGCAAGAACAGCGCGAGGGGGATGACATCATGTGAGTCCCGCACTGAAGAACTGGATCAAAGTTGTGGCAGGTGTGCTTAAAACCGCCCGTGTGATAAAAGCATAGGATATAAGTGCTGTTTGGACATTGGATGGTAAGTGGTTAATTCTGTGGGAGGAGGAGTGAGTGAATAGAATGTGAAGTGAATGCTGATTGGCTGGTGGTTCCAAGGTTTGGATTGGCAGCAGTAGAGGATGAGTTAGAGAAGTAGTTGAGAGTTGTGTGTGGAGAGAGTGAGGAGTCTGGGTTTGTTTGCGAAAGGGTTTAGAGCAAGAGTAGGATCAACTTGTTTTATTATTTTGGGAACAGAGTGAATGGGGGGGGAGATAGTGTAGCCTTGGAGACAGAGTAAGCAGGATTACAAATGAAACTGTACTGAAAGCAAACTAGTGACTAATGAAACTACAAGCTGTGTAAACTGCATAAACTTACTTAGTGTTAAATAAAAGTTGTTTTATTTTACAAACTGGATTGAATTCTTAAAGTACCTGGGGTAATGTACAGTATGATATAGTGGCAGCGGTGTAGGAAAAGGGTGAATAGAGGGTGTTGGGCTGATTGCTGTGAGGCTAAAAAGAGTGGGTGAGTCACAGAATCAGTGAGCAGCATTCTGATGACTTGCCCCATAGTTGGGATCCTTTTATTATAGAGAGGAATAAAAGGAGAACCAAAGGGGAGACATCACAGCCTCATTCTGTACCAATCATATGAAGCTCTTCCTCTCTCAAAATATTAGAACCTGGGGTCATCCCATGAAGCTGATTTGTAGGAGATTCAGGACAAATAAAAGGAAGGACTTCTTCACACAACGCATAGTTAAATTATGGAATTCACTATCACAAGATTTAATGAATGATGCCCACCAATTTGGATGGCTTTAAAAGAGAGCTGGATAAATTCCTGGAGGAGAAGGCTATCAATGGCTACTAGCCCTGATGGTTATGTGCTACCTCCAGTATCCGAGGCAGTAAGACTGTGTACACCAGTTGCTGGGGAACATGGGCGGGAGGGTGCTGTTGCACCGTCTCCTGCTTTGTTGGTCTCTGGTTGACGGGTGGTTGGCCGCTGTGTGAACAGAGCGCTGGACTAGATGGCTCCTCGGTCTGATCCAGCATCGCACTTCTTATGTTCTCATTTGTAAGATCTCTACTTCCTGTACTTATTGATGAATATCAGTTCTTCTATTAATTAACCCTGTAAGGGTGTGAAAATTGAATCACTGTTGTTTAAAAGACTGTTGTTTTTTGTAGTTCTATTGAAAAAAAAATTTTTTAATGCCCAGAGAGCTTCAACTATTGGGCAGTGCAGAAATGTAAAGAAATAAGTAAAATGGCCCATTTCTTTGAATTATTTCAATAGATGCATCTGTGGAAATGTGGATGGTTAATCAAATTCATCCTAAAAACCCTTGAACGGGTTGAGCATTATAATAAGCTCCTGGTCAGGGTGCCTGCTGCTGCACAAACAATGTCCAGGCCAACTCTGAATAGAGACCTAAGCCACTGAAGAGCGAAGATCATCACAGTTCACCTGGCTGCAAGCAAAAATATCCTGCTTCGGCATGGTTGGGCACCAGCCAGGGGCCCACACTCCACTGGCAGAAACCTCCTAGAGTTGCTTGTCAAGCAAGCAAGGGGGAGAAATGAGGATAAAGAGCAGAAAAAGTACAATGGGGGACAAAAGCAAAGCAAAACACAACAGTTTGGGGAAAGAGACATCTTTTTGTACTTTCTCCCTTTTGAATCCTGTTTCTGGAATTAAACAGGCTGGAACGGCAGCTTCCAAGTGAGCCAAATCAACCAAACTCGCCAGTCACCAGGTATCAGAATGGGGTTTTCGTGGAAGTTTTGGTGCTTATGATATCTGTCCCACCCAGTAATGAGTGACTGGTGAGTTTGGTTGTTTTGGGTGCCTCTACAAGAGCGATTTAAAGCTCTTTCAAGGCGCATTACAAATTTTACCTCTACAAGAGCGGAGTGCAAATCGGGGGTTGAAGAGCTTTTGATCTCCGATTATGCGCATTATCGCATGCGCATTAAATAGCGAGTTTTCATTTACCACGGGAGTTAAAGCGCCTTATGGCCATGTAAACATGCGATTCTCCGCATGTAAACAACTTTAAAGCGTGTTTCATACAGCCACCTCTCGTGAATAGGTATTAGGAGTAAATGCGCTTACCCGTATATGCGCATAATCGGGCAACCGGGCGTCAATGCGAAATCTTGTAGAGGAGACCTTTGACTCACTCGGAAGCCGCCATTCCAGCCTGCTTTGTAGCATATGGACTATGGCCCAGAACGGATATCAGAACGTGGTTGTGTCGTGGATGTTTTGTGGCTTATTGCATCCCTGTCATGGAGTTACGTACATATGTAAACTGGTGAGTTTATTATTTATTTCTTATTACATTTCTCTACCACTTTGTAGCTGAAGCTCTCTGGGCAGTTTACAGAAGATTAAAACAATTAAAAGCAATATACAAAAATTTAAGTCATAAAATCAGGCAGCATACGCAAAAACTTACATCTTAAAACAACTTTAAACCGCCAGCCAAACCTAAAAACAGATCCGGGATCAGTGAAGCTCATCACATCTTACTAATCGGGTTGATTTCACTCATTCGGAAGTGGCCATCCCATTGTGTGCTGGAGATGTTCTGGGAGTTATGTGGTTAATAGTAATATAATATTGCAAAGGTTTTAGCCCTAAAAATGCACTATTTTTGGCATTTTTTAAAAATATATATAAAGGGTTCCTCCCGGCCTGTTCCGCTCTGTCTTTTACACCATCCCCAATCCTGTGCATCTCTTTAGACACTTTAAAAAGTCCTACCACTCCCAACATGCTGGCTTGGGAATGCTGGGAGTTGTAGAACTTTCCCCTCCCTGTCTGAACATGCAGATGGTTATGCCGCTCAGTACTTGCACCCTCCACTCCCTAAATTAAATTAAATGCTCTTCCACAGAAATCCCTACGTCTAAAAAGGCCGTTTCCTCACGTTGCCTCGTAGGCGGGCTTACCTGCTTGGAGCGAGGAGGAAAGGACACGACCCGGAGGTGTGCTCGCTTCCTAGCCAGCCGGGGACACGCGGGGTGACGCAAAATAGCTGTCGTTGGAACGCGTCCCTGGCGGCGCGCTGAGCCAGGGCAGGATGAAGAGGCTCAGGCCCAGTGGAGGCTGGTGGCTCCGATTTCGGAGGGGCTTTGAATCCACTCTGGGTTTCAGCCAGGACGCTGGAGGAGGGTTCGGCACCCTGGATAGCTCCTTAGGAGTTCTGGCTAGTTCTGACTGCAAACCGGGGTAGATCCACAGTCCCACCGAAATCGGGACCACCAGCCTCCACTGGGCACAGCTGGCTTGTTTTCCGCCTCCTCCTCCTCCGCATCATCGACCCCATCCCACCCCCTCCTTCCCTATGATGAGCGTCCGCGCACCCACCCACCCACAGAGCCCCGCCCCCGCCCGTGCCCCGCCCACTACCCCGCCCCGCGCTGCAGGTTTCTTAAGCGGATGGAGCCGGTGCTGAGGACCATCAGCCAGCCGACCAGGAGCGAGGAGGCGCTAGGGACGGAGCGCCTCTCGCAGCATCAGCAGCTGGTGGCAGAACACGGCCGGGACTGATCCCCCACTCCCGGCACCGTCGGAGGCAGGTAATGCTCCAGCCCGCCTCTCACTCGTCCTGTCTGCATGGTGGTGGTGATGGTCACGCTGATGCGTTACCAGAGAAAGCTGGGTTTCTGCGCAGGGGTGCCAGTCCTGGACACCGGCACCCTTCTCAAACCCTGGTTCCCAACTCCAGGGATGCGTGGGACCTGGGTGCAGTTGCGCCAGGGGATGCATTCTGCACATGTTCAGGGGCACACTCTCCTTCACTGTTGCGTTGTCTACCCCAGGGCTGAACTTCTGGCCCTGGTAACAGGTGCAGTGGCTAAGCCCTCCCAGGGAGCTTTAGCAGATATGATTATTATTGTTATTATTAACTTCCTCTACCTATTATTATTATTAATCAACTCTTTGTAACTCATCCTTCAAGGAGAAACATTTCCAGAGTGGCAAGCGTTAAGCTGAACTCCATATATGTGAAAGGGGGCTATCCACAGTGAGAGGAGGGGAGGGGGCAAAAAGGTAGCCCTCCGCCCTCCTCCTACATCCCTCCTGTGCCTTGACTGCCTGTGAGGTAGGTAGGTTATGCTGATTCTCCTAGAAAGTCCTTTTACAGCTAAGCAGGCCCCGTGGAGTTCGTTGCGCCAAAGAAGTGGGTGTAAGTTTTCAGCTTTAATCGCATTCCTCAGTAACCAGCAGTTGTCCAAGAGCGGGGTGGTTGAGTGGGGGGAAATGCACACACGAAGAGAGGCATTTAACTCTGAGCTGCTGTGTCCAGTAGTCTATGCCTCCTCCGCCTTTCCTTCCCTTTCCCTCCTCCCCATTCAGAAAAACTGGAGTAAGGCTAGTGCAGGATCAGGGAGGCGTCTTGTGCAGAGAAGAAAGAATGAACAGACTGGTAGAATCGGTAGGAAGCTTCAATAATCTGTTGTACTGTTAGCCACTTCTAGGTTAGAATATTTGGTGGGAACTGGAGAGATGCGAGTTCAAATCTCCACCTGGTCAGGAAGCTCACAGGGTGACTTTGGGCTAGTCATCCTTGTGTCCCGACCGAATCAACCTCATAGGGTTGTTGTAAGGGACACAAATTAAGGGGGAAACATTTGTTGGAGGAATGGCGGGACATAAAGTAGGGTGAGGGGAGAGAGAAGGGGGGGCAGTTTAACTTAGATCACAGCGGAGGTTCTCTCCTTTGTACAACATGAGATTCGGCAGGTCCTCAGAACCGTGTCCTTCAGCAGAGCAGATAGAGGCCCAGAGGGAGGAAGTTACTTGGAGGACACACAGGAGGATTGAAAAGGTTGTGCAGATTCCGCCGCACCTTAAGAGTGTTTCTGTGAATGCTGCTAATGCTTCCCCTCCCCCTTAAAAAAATGGGAAGGGATTGAGCTATTTGTAAAGCAAACACATATTCCAGCAAATGTAGCCATCAAAGATGCTAAAAATAAAAACATAGAGTTGGGATTCTTGGCCTGTTATTCATAAGGTTTGTAAGTGAAAACTGCACACGCAAAAAAGTTGAAGTGTGGAGTGATCCTGGTCCGTCTTCCAGCCAGCTGCGTCCTTTCCCAGGATATGCCATTTTAATCCTGCTCTGAACAGTTTTCTATGCCTTCCCTCTCAACAAACACTTCGTGTTCTGTGGGTGCTGGGCATTTTCAACCCTCTTTGCACTGTTTCTGGTTTGGTTTTGATTTTTTGCTCACTTTTCAAAAGATTGTGGGTTTGTTGGTTTGTTCTGTCCTTCTTCAAATCCCGGAGTCCCCTGAGAATATTGATACTTCTCTGTTGCCTCTTAATGCCTCTATTTTAGTTACAATCCTTTCAGCGCTGGGTTTGCTGCTGGAGGCCTTCTAGTGGGCCAGTAACCGTTAAAGCACAGAAAGCAGAGAGTAGGAATAAACTATAAATTCTCCCAATGGAGGATGTAGATAGTGGGTCCCCCAGGGATTTATTTTGGGGGCAATGCTTTTCGACTTATTCAGTGCTTTTCAATTTGTTCGTAAATATTCTGGGGTCCTTTCTACAAGATTTTGGTTTGACGCCCGGTTGGCCGATTATGCGTATCTTCTCCCAATCGCTTTTACGCCTAATTCCTATACACGGGAGGCGGTGAAGCGCATTACCAGTTGTATGAAACGCGCTTTAAAGTTGTTCACATGCGGAGAATCGCTTGTTTACGTGGTCATAAGGCGCTTTAACTCCCGCTGTAAATTAAAACTCGCTATTTAACACGCATGTGAAAATGCGAATAATCAGACCGAAAAAGTGCCTCAACCCCCGATTTGCGCTCCGTTCATGTGGAGGTAAAATTTGTAATGCGCCTTGAAAGAGCTTTAAATCGCTCTTGTAGAGGCACCCTAGAATTAAGAGTAAGCAGTGAAGTGGTCAGGTTTGCCAATGACACCAAATTATTTAGGGTGGTTTAAACAAAAAAGGATCTCTCCAGACTGGGGGAATGGGCATCAAAACACCAAATGCGGTGATGCACATTGAGGCAAAAAAATCCCAACTTCCAATATAAGCTGATGGGATCTTAGCTCGTGGTGACTGACCAAGAAAGAGATCTTGGGGTTGTGGTGGACAGCTCAATGAAAATGTCAGTCTAGTGTGTGGCTGCTGTGGAAAAAGGCAAATGCCATGTTGGGCATCATTAGGAAGGGAACTGAGAATAAAACTGTCAATATCTTACTACCTTTGTACAAATCGATGGTGCGACCACACTTGGAATACTGTGTACAGTTCTGGGCCAGATCTACACCAAGCAGGGTATAGCGGTATGAAAGCGGTATGAAAGTGGTATGGAGCCACACCAAGCAGAATTAGCGGTATATGGTATGTGTCAATGGGCTCAAACAGTTGTCAGTGTACTTCAGTACCACTATAAAGCAGTAGTGTGGCTCCTGCCTTTGATATACCGCTTTCATACCACTATATCCTGCTTGGTGTAGATCTGGCCTTGGTCACCACCCCTGAAATATATATATTGTAGAATCGGGAAAAGTGCAACTAAACTGATCAAGGGGCTGGAGCAAATCCCTTGTGAGGGAAGGTTAAAATAGCTGGGATTGTTTAGCTTGGGGAAAAGGTGAGTAAAGAGAGACATGACAGAGGTGTGCAAAATTATGCATGGTGTGAAGAAAGTGGATAAGGAGATATTTTTCTCTTCTCTCATAATACTAGAACCCAATGGGGTCATCTTATGAAGCTGATTGGTAGGAGATTCAGGACCAATGAAAGGAAGACCATCTTTACACAGCACATAATTAAACTATGGAATTCGCTACCGCAAGATGTGGTGATGGCCACCAGTTTGAATGGCTTTAAAAGGGGGTTAGTCAAAGCCATAGAGGAGAAGGCTATCAATGCCAACTAGTCCTGATGGCTATATGCTACCTCCAGTAGCAGAGGAAGTATGCTTGGGAACATGGGTAAGAGTATGCTGCATGCCTCTATGCCAGTTGCTGGGGAACATGGATGGGAGGGTGCTGTTGCACTCATGTCCTGCTTGTGGGTTTCCCATGGGCAGCTGGTTGGCCACTGTGTGAACAGAGTGCTGGCTTAGATAGGCCCTTAGGTTCTTATGAGATGCTTTGCTCTTCTGCAAGTTTATTAATTCTCGTTGGCCCTGGGGATTTTACTTTGCGTACATTGCATTTTTCGTGGGAATTAGTCACTAAACTGTACCAAGCTGTTAACGTGCTGGATTTTGAATTCCTTTCTTGCATTCTATCCTTCTTCTCAACCAGAGTAGTAATATATTGTATTGAGGGATATACTAGTAATTAGGTTCTTTATCTATAATATATAATTTCTTGCCATATTATTCAGTCACTTTATCTATCTAACAATAAAGCCAACTCACAACATCCTCTGGCGCCATAATGGATAGCCAGCACTCTGCTGTTTGTTCCCTTCCTTAACTTCAGGCTAGGAACCAGTTCTTTCTACAGAGAACATCCTCCTCCAGGCTATTTATGAACTTTTCAAAGAGCTTCCAATGTTCATAGAAAGCTAGCCAAGTAGTACCATGGAGGCAAGCGCATCTAAGAGAGCTATATGCACCAGCTCACTTCTTGTGGCTCATGAAGGCATTTCCCCACTCCTTTCTAAAACCAGATTGTATTTTGACTATGGGAAGGAAATCCTGACAAAGAAAACCCTCAGCAGCAGCAGCCACATTTAAAAAAGCCAAGAGTTGTTGAAGGTGACTGTGCTATTCCTGCCAATTTACCTGTGTGAATACCTTTTCTATAAGGCCTTTCCCACAGCAGGTAATGTCTTCCACCACAGGACCTATAATGGTGCCATCAGGACCTTTACCTCAGCTCCAGCACTCTTCCTTCTCGAGATGTGAGGGGACACTGGCTTTTTAATTCTGACATATATTGCTCCCTTATTACTTTTACCCTTTGGTAGCCACGAGCCGTAGGCATGGGATGAAAAGCAGAGAAATATTGATTGTTTACAGAATTCAGGTGTTAAACAGTAAATAACCACTTTACTCTCTTCGTGCACATAAATAATCGAGTTACAGTAATAAATCATTTTAAAACCTTCATATCCTCTCACACGCACACAACTCAATCACCATTCTAATCCTATAAACACAGATCCTAGACACAGAAAAGGGAATGTCAGCAGGCGTCATTTGTAGGCATGCAGCACCTGGTGAAATCCCCTCTTCATCACAACAGTTAAAACTGCAGGAGCAATACTAGAGTGACCAGATACAAAAGAAGGCAGGGCTCCTGCAGCTTTAACCGTTGTGATGAAGAGGGAATTTCAGCAGGTGCTGCATGCATACAAATGACACCTGCTGAAATTCCCATTTTTATACAACTGTTAAAGATACTAGAGCCCTGTCCTCCTTTCCATATGGTCACCCTAAAGGAAGAGCTATTTCAACCTGTGTTAGGCCACATAGTAACAAATAAGATAGCAGCAGAAACAAGTAAAACCTGAGTTAAAGTACACTCCAATTAACCAAATGCAATCTGGAAGAAATTAATGTTTAAAATCCTCCTGCGTGCCAGCAAAGAAGCGCAGAACAAAACTCAGGACAAGGCAGATCTTAAAGAACAGGGAGGGTAATGTGGGAGGGCACATTCCTGTGGATATGCTTTTCAGAGCATGAAGTTTATCCCTTTTACACAGAGATATTGCATTACTGAAATGAAGTGGCAAAAGTTGTTTTGAAGTCCTTGAAGCTGCTTTCTAAAGTCTGAAGAGCTTGGCTGCCTTCAAAATTAAACAAAAACCTTGGACTACGTAAAAGCAAACAGTGACTCTAATCCTGGCTAGAGGCAGATGGTTTTTCATACAAGAGATTGGAAGGCTAGTGAAAATAACTGTCACTGTCTATAGGGTGTGTACCTCCTACACAGCCTATAATGATAGTTCCTTATTATTATTGTTTCATCTCTTTCTCGCTCATGGCGATTTTTCTAGGCGGATATGACGGGCTTTTCCAAGTCATGCTGTCTTTTACAGATTCAGGAATTTCCTGACAATAGAGCATGTTTTAAATATGACTACTTTCTGGATGTTAGTGTGGATGTATTTTGGTAGGCCCAGTTTCTGGAGGTTTTCTGTATAGTTTTTTGATGTGATGCTGGTGACTAACGGGATAATTGTGACCTTTTCCTGTTGCCATAGTTCTTTGACTTCCATGGCCAGTGGTGTATATTTGTTTCTCTTTTCTTCTTCCTTTTCAACAACATTTTTGTGACTGGGTATTGCTATGTTGATGAGGTATGTGTGTTTTTCTTTTTTGTCTACGACCGTTATGTCTGGTCGATTGCAGGGTATTGTCTTGTCAGTATGAATTGTTCTGTCCCAGAACAAATTATTATTATTATTATTATTATTATTATTAAATATTGCCTAGTATTATTAAATATTGAGAGGAAGAATGCTGGGCAAAGCAGCTGAAACTGCCACCATCTTAATTTCCCCACCATGTCTCTGGGCCTTGCCCATGACGTCATAGGCAAGGCCCAGAGGCATGGTGGGGAAATTAAGATGGCATCCTGCTCTGGAACACAGCGTGAAACTGAAATGGAGGAAAGGCCCACAAGATGTAGGAGCCATCCCCACAAGGGCACGTTGCCAAGTGCTGTCCTCTCCAACCTGGCCCTGGCCCTGACTCTGTTGCTCAAAGCAGCGGTGGAGCTTTGTGGCCAGTTGGGTTGTCCCTGCTGGCCATACATCTCTAATTCCCAGGCTGGCTCCCCCTTCTCTGAGGCATGCATGCTTGACTGCTCGATTCATACAGAACTGCTCTCCTCTGAAGTCCAACGAGCGCCGGCAGCTGAGCCCTGTGGCTTTTCATTTTGCTGAGTCGCTGGACTTAAGTGCCAATCCTTTGTGCGTGTGTGTTTACTCCTCCTCTTTGATGAATATCTTCTCCCCTATGAATCATCTTGAGCTGCAGTAGCTCAAACAGAGTTATTTATCTGCGCACAACAACCCTGTGAGGTTGGCGAGGCTGAGAGAGAGAGAGAGAGAGAGATTGCCCCAAGGTCACCCAGTGAGCTTCATGGCTGAGTAGAAATTTGAACGTGGTTCTAGCCAGTCTTGAAATGGCCCAGTCTTTCCCAACCTGGATCTTCAGATGCGGCTCCCATAATTTATTACAAATTAATGAATTGGGACTCTGGCAACAAGACTGATGAGAGAATAACAGGGGTCAGTGGAGGCTGCTGGCTCCATTGTCAGTGGGGCGGTAAATCCGCTCCGGGTTTCAGTCAGAACTCTAAAGGAGTCTAGAGGAGAGGGCCTCTTCAGTGGTGGCCCCCACGTTGTTATCTTTTCGGCGCCAGGTTAAGACTTTCCTCTTCTCCCAGGCATTTAACAACATATGTTGAGGGTTTTGTTGTTTGACCCAGAATAGTTGTTTTAAATTATATTGTATTTATAACTTATTTTTATGCTTTTTACGGTTTAAAATTTTGTATATAGTTTTTTAAATGCTCAATGTTTTTAATTATTGTAAACCGCCCAGAAAGCTTCGGCTATGGGGCGGTATATAAATGGAAATAACAACAACAACAACAACAACAACAATAATAATTTGCACCTTGGATAGCTCCTTTAGAGTCCTGACTGAAACCCAGAGTGGATTCACCACCCCACTGACATTGAAGACTCCAGCTCCCAATGATAGGGGCATTAAAAGTACACAAGGCTGTTCTTTTTTCATCTGTGACTTGTTGGAGGTTGTGAAATGGTTAACTCCAGACGTTTGCTCAAAGTCTGCCTTTGTTTTAACCCCAAAGATCTCTCTCTCTCTCTCTCTCTCTCTCTCTCTTGGTTTCTGATGAACTGACTCATCCATTTGTCATGCTCCCATGCCACTAGCTATTATCTAGCTGCCCTCATCAGCTTTGGATTAAATTGCAGTGACTGGATTCCTGTCTTAGGGAGAAAGATCAAAAACCTCTTTCGTCTGTTGCCGGACAGTCAAGGATTTCTGCCAGAGATTAGACAAACAGAACTGTGTCTTATCAGACTTTCGGTTGAAAAATCTGGTGCAGATGTTGGATTCAAAAACATCCATCTCTAGCAGATTCTAGCCCTCCACTTATAAACTCAGCCTGCAATCCTATCTACACTTATGGAAGACTAAATCCCATTAAACACACTACTTCTGAGTAGGGATGTAAAATTAATTCAGTTTGTGTCCCGTGGATTGTCAGGCTCCTTACATTCTGCTGTCCACTCATCAATGGAATCAGATTTTCTTTTAGTTTCTAAATTTGCGCAAATTTGCATGGGCAAAAAAATGCAAATTCTCAGCAAATGTGCAAATTCCCCCCTCCCTACATATTTTTGTGTTTAGCCTATGGGGGCCTATGGGGGAGATGGACACCTTTGGCTGGTTTAAAAAAATGTCTTTTTTTATGATGAAATTTGCGCAAAATTCCCAAAGATTAGAAAAATGGTATACAACTCTTGGAATCTCCCCGGCAAGGGAAAAGCCAATCCACTGCAAAATCTGTGATTTGGATTCATAAAAATCCAAACTCATTTGGTTTCTCTGACATCCCTGCTCCTGAGTAGATGGGCCTAGGATTGCACTGATGATTAGTGCAGTAACTCTTTCCTTCCTCTGTGAACAAGTTTGTAGTGCAGCCTTCCCGAGCCCGGTTCCTTCCAGGTGTGTGGACTACAATTCCTAGCATCTGGCAACCAGAAGAGCTGGCTGGCAAATGTGAGAATTGTAATCCAAGTCATCTAGAGGGCACCAGGTTGAGTGAAGGAGTGAAGAGACACACACCGAGATGTTCTATGCAGGAAGCTTGTTTATTGTCTGTTAGCTTGGCTTATATAGATCTTTAGCAATGCTGTCCACGGGGACAAAAGGTTGCTGTGCATGAGGACACAGCGTGATTACACACACGGTAGAGCACACACACATTATGGCTTGTCATAGTATAATACAATGGAACACAGAATCATGACTTCTGTTACATTGGTACTGCAACAATTGTTGTTGGATAGAGAAATACTTGGCTAGCTTGCAGGAACATTTTGTATATTGCAGGATAGACAGATTAAGGAGAAAGGAAAAACAAAGTGACTCCACATCAGGGCCTTCCCAACGATGCTTTACCAGCCGTGTTCTGCCCTTCAGTTGAGGAAAAGGGTTTCCAGTGCATGTTGATTTGCTGTCAAATCACTAGATCTTACCTGCCTGTTGTGGGCACAACACTACCCATTTCCTGAGATTTGAAAATGATGTTGTGATAGGACTCCCATCGGATCAGGATGATTTTAGGAAGTCCTTTCTGGTAGACTGTGGGCGGAGTCCCGTGGTGAGCCCTACCAGAATCCCTATTTATTCTGGTTTCTAGCTCAGCATGTCCCAATGGTGTGTGTACAATTCACTCACTCGCACTGCATCGTGGGCATGGTGGGACATATGGAGCAGGTATCCTTTTCCAAAATACTTCTCCTCCACCTTTTATCTATCTCTAAGACAGTATTCTTGAAATTTGAAAATGTTTAATCTTTTGGGAAGAAAGATAAAAGGAAGTACTTCTTCAGACAATGCACGGTTAAACTATGGAATTCACTACCACAAGATGTAGTGGTGGCCACCAATTTGGATGGCTTCAAAAGGCAGTAAATAAATTCTTGGAGGAGAAGGCTAATGATGGCTACTAGTCCTGATGGCTATACATTATCTCCAGTATTGGAGGCCATATACCTATATATACACCAGTTACTGGGGAACATGGGCAGAAAGGTACTGTTACACTCATGTCCTATTTGTGGGTTTCCCATGGGCAGCTGGTTGGCCATGGGTGAACAGAATGCTGGACTAGGTGGACCCTTGGTCTGATCCAACAGGGTTCTTCTTGTGCTCTTAAGAAGGTGGTATGGGACAGTATTGAAACCTCTAGCATGCTAAATGTGAAAATGTGAAAATTTGTTTTCTCTCTGCAAAATCTAGTTAATGTTTCCCTGAACCTACTTTGTACAATGACCAGATACAAGAAAACACCAGACCACCTTGTCTGCTCTTAGCTCCATTTAAGTGGCATCTCTTCAAAGAGTATCTTTCGGTTAATAACACATCAGCTATGCCCTGGTTTGGGGGTATGACCCATAATTCCCCTGCCTACATGAATGAAGTTATGTAAATGAGCGATATTTGGAGGTTTTAATTTACTAAGCCAGGTGGCTACCTTAAATAAGATTTTCAATTAATCCGGTCTCTTTAAACTTTAAAGAGTTTGAGGCTGCAATCCTCTATCCTCCCTTCCTGGTAGAAAGCACATTGAACTCAATAGCATTTACTTTTCAGGAGACACATATAGGATTGCTCTGCAAACCTTTCTGCAGGGTTATTTTGTTTTCAAACGCGCATATAAACAGACATAGGCAAATCTAAATGAAGAAGTACACAAGCCAATCCTCCACTCAGTAAACACAAGTTTAAAGAACATTGGCTTTCATCAGTGTTTGGAAATGCACAGGCTCAAGCTATGGTGGACCTCCAAAGAAGTCAGTTTTTGCAGTGTAAGGGCGCTTCCAGAAGGTTCCCATCTCACCATTACCCTGCCCCATTCACAGAATTTTATGGGGTGAGGGTAATGTCTTGACGATTATAACTTCCATTCATAACCTTCCCGTGTTTTCCTACCGCATCTTCCGTCTTTTTTCCTTACCACAGAAAATGTATTAAGGAAGAAAAGATGGAATAACTGCACAATGCCTTCTTGAGAGCCAGTGTAGTGTAGCAGTTTGAGCGACAGACTGGGAATCAGGAGATCCGGGTTCTAGTTCCCACTCAGCCATGAAACATACCGGATGACTTTGGGCCAGTCACTGACTCTTAGCCTAGCCTACATCATAGGGTCGTTGTGAGGATAAAATGGAGAGGAGGACTTTGTAAACCACCTTGGGTTCATTGCAAGAGGAGAAAAGGCAGGATATAAATGTAATAATAATAAATAAGGGGAAAATCCTATGCGTGTTTAGATGGGGAAAAAATGTCTAAACATGCATAGGATTGTGGAATGTCGACTTTTTTTGGCTGTCTGGGGAATGCAGGGAGTAAGACCTTCTTCGCTGGCTGGCTGGCTGGCTGGGGAATGTAGGAGTTTTTTTCTGTCTAAACACGCATAGGATTGTGCCCTAAATAACGGTTAGCATTCGGACCCTTTTTTACCTCCTTCTTTGACTCACTACACTGTAGCCACAACAACCTTCTAAACTGTAGAAATCTGTTGGGACACATCCTTCCCAGGCAGCATGGAATGATGGGAATTGCAATCCAACACATCTGGAAAGCACCAGGTTGGGGATGTCTGCTGTAGAGGATGATTTGCGAGAATAAGGTCAGGAGAAGAGAAAATAGAAGTCCATTCTGGGAAGAAGACAGACCGGCCACCTGGAAACGGCAGTGTTAGGAGTTATTTCTGAGTTTTGCTTGGATGGGGAGTGGGGAGGGGCCCGATGAGCTAAAGATGGCAGGACAATAAAAATGCCAGGGTAGCAGCCCAAGCAGCTGGAACAAGGCCTGGCTCTTGGAGTTAACTTGAAGGCCACAGGAGGTTGTTGTGGTTATGGGGAAGTGAGTCAAGGAAGGAGGCAAAAGCACCAGGGACTGAGAGGAGCTGAGAGCCAAGACTGCAAGACCCGTTCCCAGGCCAACTAACCTACTTTCAGTCGCCAGCCGAAAGGAGGAACCGCAGGGTGGAAACTGCGAATCTGGGGAAGACACTACGAGAGGGGGTTCAACGACTCGGTTGTAAATCCACTAGCAAGCACGGTTAGTCATTGCTGCTCTCCATTCGGCCGGCTGACAAGCAGACAAACCTCTGCTCCGCCATCTGTTGTGTTTGTGCCTCCGCCGGAACGAATAAAGCTCCTCAAAGGAGCCAGTCGGTTCAGGGTTTGCACACGCGACACCCACCTCCAGATGGGGGCCTGAGACGGTGGCATACGATCTCCCGTCGCGGTCTCTTCCCGTCCCCACTTCCACTCTGCTTTCTTCCAGGTTCTCGATTGCTAGAAGACGTGGAGATGAAGCTGGGACAGACGGTTCCCTCGTTGCTGCTGCTGCTGCTGCTGTTGGGAGTCATTGCCATGCTGCAGTGCCAGGTAAGTGGCCAAGGAAATTGGGGTGGCTTTACTTCTGTTTGGAAGATGGTGCTGTCACCAGCTGCCTAGGTGCCTATATTGCATGCATGTGAGCTTTGCGTCGAAATCCATGCAGGCTGCATCTCTTGCCCTGCGTGGCCTTTTTTGCCTACATTTCTCCTCTCTAAATCACCCTTCCCGAACCAGGAGAGCCTCTAGGTGGGTTGGATTCTGTCTCCCATCATTCCCAGCCAGCATGGCCCACAGCTGCTCTATATGCTGCATGTGTGTGAACTGTGGATAACTCCTCATGCATCCAAAACAGGCTCTAGCCCATGAAAGCATACGCATTTGTAGCCCTCTTGGGTTTTAACAGGTGAGCTGCAAGCTACTTTGCCTTTTCTTTTCTTTTGAACGAATATCAAGGTGTATTAAACAGCCGAGAGCGACTCAAGAAACCCACTCCCCACCCCTGCGTACTTCACTTTGGAACAGCAAGGCAGCGGACCCTGCACTTCCTCCCTATAGTACAAACTGCCCTAGAGCTTGGCAGGGACCTTTCTCTGATGTTGCTTTTATTTTATTTAAGCAACCTCTTTCTCTCTTGGTAGGAGCTTCCTGTGCGCACAAAACGAGGGGCTCGGTCAAGAAGAGGTAAGGAGCTAAGGCGCCCCCCCCCCAATTCTGGAGTGAGGAAGGGGGGCCTGCATCAAGCTGGTACCCCGGCGAAACGGGCTTAGGTTTGGAATCATGCATTAGCAGAGCCGGCGTCAAGAGTCGGAACGGGTGGGCATCTGCTGAGAGCCCGTACTCCAGTAGGGGCCCGCTGAGAAGGGGCCCCCATGCCCTCTCTTCCTCTTCAGCATTGCAACCTGCTTGTTCGCCCTCCACCTGCTTTGGCCCAGGCTATGGCGGTCGTGGTGAGAAGGTGGAGCAGGAGATGCCGCCGCCTATTTCCTGCCTGGCTGTCTACTTGTCAAGCAAGCCAGTGGTGGCAATGAGGAGAAAGGGGATGAGGAGCAAGAGCAGTTGGCAACAATGGCGGTGAGACAGCGGCCTCACCGTGGGAAGGGGGACCCAACGAGGCTGCCTTGCGCAAGCGCCCACCAAAACCTTTAACCGGCACTGTTGATTAGTGTTAACCATAATATTGAATAGGATCATTTTAAAACAACGAAAATATCTAGACGATGAACAGAAATTAAAAACACCGGTCCTAGCAGCAGGTTGATGATGTAGGATGCCAAGGGGACATCCGTGGGCAGCGTGTCCTGAGTTTGGGCTCTTGGTGCTCTGTGCATCCAGGTTCTGTACCCAGAATCCAGTGTAGGAAGTAAACACACACACACACACACACCCCTCCCAAAATCTACGACTTACTTTCTTGAAATGCTGGATTTTGGAAGCAAGGTAAAGTTGGGATTCATCTGACAAAGTTTTTTGCTGGAATAGAAAGAGGGAATCGTGCAAATGTTGGGGATAAGTGAACTGTAGAGTCCAGCAGCAGTAGCGGTGGGCACAGGCAGGCCAGTTGCAGAAGTGTTCCAAATGGGTTTGTTGTGTAAATGGCTATAACAAAGACAGAATAATAGAATCCTAGAATCCTAGAATGGCAGAGTTGGAAGGGGCCTCTAAGGCCATGGAGTCCAACCCCCTGCTCAATGCAGGAATCCACCTTAAAGCATCCCTGACAGATGGTTGTCCAGCTGCCTCTTGAAGGCCTCTAGTGTGGGAGAGCCCATCACCTCCCTAGGTCATTGGGTCCATTGTCGTACTGCTCTAACAGTTAGGAAGTTGGCTCACTCCAGATCCCCGCTTAGTAAGGATATTCCAGAGGCCTGTTTGCTCGCAACAAGATCAAGCGCCAGAGACTTCTGGTGACTTTGTAAATATCTGCAGAGCCTATAGGAAGCAAACAGACTCCCAGAGCAGGTGGGCACAACTGACTCTCCTGCATTGGATTCCCCAAAAGCCTCCATTGTAGCCGCACCCCAAGGCTACTATGACTTCACAATGTGACTGCTCAAATGTTTCTACGCAACCCTAAGGACTAGTAGCTTGTTTCTGATTAAAATAGATTTCACTGGGATCACCCTATTCATTTTTTTTATTTTACGGCAATCCTATGCGAATAATAGTATTTGGGATTTGTTACATGACCCCTGCCTGATACGGTTTGAAAGTCTTGCTGGCACTTGGAAGAGAGGGTAGGCATTCCTTCTGGTAGCTCTAGGTGGAGTAGCAGAGGCGGGGACTATAGTTTTTTTCTTTCCCCTTACTATTGTAGGTGTAGCACAGAGGGTGACTCCTGAGCAGGAGACAAAGGGAAGTTTAATATTTACAAGGTGAGGGACGGTGTTCCATCTTCTCTTGATTACAGCCCCATGCAGAGACCTGTCAACCCAACAGAGGTACCAGCGAGGCGAGAATTGGCTGCGTCATGTCAACGCGCACGTTGAGTACTGTCGGTGCGAGAGCAGAGGCAGTTTCTGCCACAGGGTGCCTGTCAAAGGTGGGTCCTGAATAGCTGTGCGAGAGACTCCACGTGGAGCGCATTGCCAAAGAGCTGGGGCACTGGAACTCGTCATGGCCGCCTCCGGAGAATCCTGGGCCGTTGGGGGTGGAGACCTCTTTCAGTCCGAGGGCCGAATTCGAGTTTAGAGAAGCTCTCGGGGGCTGCAATCCAGTGGTGGGCGGGGCCAAATGCAAAAGAGGGTGAGGCCACAGGGCCAGAAATACCCAAACTGTGAGCCTATTGTAGCTCAGAGCTCTTACAGCCAGTAGTTAAGCGTTAGGAGCAAGCTTTTAGAATGGGGGGAAAACTGGGCAAAAGCTGGGAAGAAGATAACGAATAATAAGCAGTTGGGTGGGGGGGGGTGAAGGGGATGTGCCCAAGAGAAGGAGGGGGAGATGGGGACCCCAGGAGGGGGAGTTTTGCCCTGCAGGCTTGCCTGAGGTTCAACAACTCTGGTCTGGAGTGTGGCAAATGTGGTTTGGGCATGCGTATTCTCTGCCCTAAATGCTATTTTGGGCTGCATTAATAGAAGTATAGCTTCCACATCACGCGAGGTACTGGTTCCCCTCTGTTCGGCACTGGTTAGGCCTCATCTTGAGTATTGCGTCCAGTTCTGGGCACCACATTTCAAGAAGGATGCAGCCAAGCTGGAGGGGGTTCAGAGGAGGGCAACAAGGATGATCAGGGGTCTGGAAACAAAGCCCTATGAGGAGAGATTGCAAGAACTGGGCATGTTTAGCCTGGAGAAGAGAAGACTAAGGGGAGACCTGGTAGCACTCTTCAAGGACTTGAAAGGTTGTCACACAGAGGAGGGCCAGGAGCTCTTCTCGATCATCTCAGAGTGCAGGACACAGAATAATGGGCTTAAGTTACAGGAAGCCAGATTTCGGCTGGGCATCAGGAAAATCTTCCTGACTGTTAGAGCAGTGTGGCAATGGAACTGATGACCTAGGGAGGTCGTGGGCTCTCCCACATTAGAGGCCTTTAAGAGGCAGCTAGACAGCCATAGAGATGCTTCAAGGTGGATTTCTGCATTGTGCAGGGGGTTGGACTGTATGACCTTAGAGGCCCCTTCCAACTCTACTATTCTATGATTCTATGAAATGCCTTAGAATGTGGTAGATATGCTTCCAGCGGGGCGTCGAATCCACTCCAGGTTTCAGTCAGAACCAGTCAGAGCTCTAAGCACCTTGGATAGCTCCGTTAGAGCTCTGACTAGTTCTGACTAAAACCCGGAATGGATTCACTGCCCCACTGACCTTGGAGCCACTAGCCTCCACAGGATGGCCCTGGAGAGCAGCACATCAATTGCCATCATGCCAGCCTGCCACTTAAAAAAATTAAATAAATAAAAAACTTTTAGAAAGAAAATAAAAACCAGGAGGGGTCATGTGGGCCCCGATAGATTGTCCACGAAGGAATGTGGCCATTGAGAGAAAGAAGGTTGCCCACTTTTGTATGCTAGATCAGTCTGTTTGACTAGCGGTGGTCGTCGAGGCGGTGGACTCTCCCATCACCTCCAGTCTGAAATCCATTGTGCCACAGCTGTCAGGAGCTGCATCTGGGTCCTCCTGCCTGCAAAGCGTGTGCTCTGCCTTGGAGCTATCTGTAACCACGTCCCAAAAGGTTGAGGGACCAAGGCAAGATCCCCCCAAATGCTGTGAAAAGAGGAAGCTGAGGCTCTCTCCTCCTTTGTCCAACAGTCTGCACAAAGCTGCGGTGTTCCAATGGGGGCCGCTGCTGGGAGGCGCTGTACTCGCCCGGCCTCTTCGTCTGTGCCTGCGCTCCAGGCTACTCTGGGACGCACTGCGAGATTGGTGAGCAGTTCGCATATGGAACACGTTTTATCCTGATCGTGCTTTTATGTTGTACTTTTACATTGCGGGGTTTTTTTATATATTGCGGTTTGTTTTGTACCTTGAATTGCATGCGGTGGTTTTAAGTTTTGTGAACTGCCCAGAGAGCTTCGGCTATTGGGCGGTATAGAAATGCAATAAATAAATAGATAAATGAATAAATGTCGAGGAATGAATGGGTGCGGTATCAGGAGGGCTGGCCTGGGTTCACGGCCAGGAAATGGACCCTTGGCTTTTGTTTGGACAAAAACAACTCCATCTGAGCGCCACCATACTGCAAACAGCACCTTGGGGAGCAATACACAGCCAGGCAGGGACTGATCCTCAGCAGCAAATTGGCGCGGGTTCCCGATCCATATCAGCAGCACATTCCAGATCTGAGCTCTAGCGGTTGCTTATTCTCTCAAATCCACATGGCCAGTTGAGCATTATTATTATTATTATTATTATTATTATTATTATTATTATTTACATTTATATACCACCCCATAGCCAAAGCTCTCTGGGCGGTTTACAAAAATTAAAAGATTGAACACTAAACAGACAATATACAAAATTTAAAACCATAAACATAAAACAGCTGACATTTAAAACATTTTAAACTGTTAAGCCTGGCCACAAAGTCAGTTAAACCTCAACTTAAGCTGTTAAAATGCCTGGGAGAAAAGAAACGTTTTGACCTGGCACCGAAAAGATAACAGTGTTGGTGCCAGGCGGGCCTCATCAGGGAGATCATTCCATAATTTGGGGGCGACCACAGAGAAGGCCCTCTCCCTTGTTGCCATCCTCTGAGCTTCCCTCGGAGTAGGCACCCGGAGGAGGACCTTTGATGTTGAGCGTAGTGTACGGGTAGGTTCATGTCAGGAAAGACGTTCCATCAGGTATTGTGGTCCTAAACCGTGTAAGGCTTTATAGGTTAAAACCAGTACTTTGAATCGGGCTCGGAAACATACAGGCAGCCAATACAAGCGGGCCAGAATCGGTCTTATATGTTTGAACCTTCTGGTCCCTGTTACCAATCTGGCCGCTGCATTTTGCACAAGTTGCAGCTTCCGAACCGTCTTCAAAGGCAGCCCTACGTAGAGTGCATTGCAGTAATCTAACTTGGAGGTTACCAGAGCATGGACAACTGAAGCCAGGTTATCCCTGTCCAGATAGGGGCGTAGCTGGGCCACCAGCTGAAGTTGGTAGAAGGCGCTCCATGCCACTGAGGCCACCTGAGCCTCAAGTGACAGAGATGGTTCTAGGAGAACCCCCAAGCTATGAACCTGCTCCTTCAGAATAGAAATGTGACTAGCATCCTGTGTGGTCCAGCCTTTAGCCATTGTGTATTGTAGCCTGTGAGGAAAGGAAGACGAGAAGTAGGATCCCAACATACAGCCACGAACCAGCCTGGATCATAGGAAGCTGCTTTATATGGAGTCTGATCCTTGGTCCATCTAGCCCAGTGTTGTCGACACTGACCGGCAGCAGCTCTCCGGGGTTTCAGGCAGGATTCTTTCCTTGCCCTACCTGGAGAAGGCGGGGATTCAACCGGGGACCTTCCGCATACCAAGCATGCGCTAAATCACACTGAGCTATGACCTTGAGCAGGGCTATGGCTATATATGTCCTGCTTTTGCCCCTCCAACCAGTATGAGGATAGATGCATTGTATAGCAGGAAAGAGCACAGGGTGGGATTGTCCCATGTCAGTTCCGCTTCATCCCCACGCAGCCGGCAGCGGTCTCCCACTACTGGTCCTGTTGCTGAGCTGCACTGGCGCTTGCTTGGCTGCCCCGTGGATGAGGCATGCAGGAGAGAGCAGGAACGGACTGGGAGGAATGCTTTGCTTCTCCTCACTCAGATAACAAAGCTGTGTGTTACGAGGATGCGGGAGACACCTACAGCGGGAGGTGGAGCGCGACCAATGGTGGAATGGAGTGCTTAAACTGGGACAACGCTGCACTGTCAGCCGAGGAGTACAATGCGCGCCGGCCAGATGCTCCGAAGCTGGGTCTCGGCAAACACAACTACTGCCGGTGAGAAAGTTTCATTTTTCATTTTATTCGAATTCCTCATGTACCTCCTGATAGCGTAAGATCTCTAAGCGGTTTACACAAGAAATACATAAAATACGATATAAAAACAATATGGAATAATAATGACATTAAAAACATTAGAGGAACGGTAAAGCAGAGCAGTGCAAGGACACGTCAGGGGAAGTCTTCAAGAGGCGTCTGGAGTTCGCCACAGTTTCCGCCTCCCGCACCGGACGTGGGTGAGAGTTCCAAAGGGTAGGTGCCGATGGAGGCTGGTGGCTCCATTCTCAGTGGGGCGGTGAATCCGCTCCGGGTATCAGTCAGAACCTGCCAGAACTCTAAAGGAGCACTCCAAGGTGCTCCACACCTTGAAGAGCTCCTTTAGAATTCTGACTGGTTCTGACTCAAACCTGGAGCGGATCCATCGCCCAACTGGCATCAGAGCCACCAGCCTCCATTGGTGGGTGCCACTACCAAGAAGGCCTGCTTAAGTGCTCTTACTTGATGACACACTGTTGGGCATGCGACGATTAACAAGGCCTGCTTGGAAGATTTTGGGAGTTTGTATTTAGGGGAGGGCAGTTTGCTAAGTATCCTTGTCCCAAATTGTTTAGGGCTTTGAACGTCAGCAGCAAAACTTTGAACATGGTTCAGCAGCTATGGCCTTAAAAAGACATGGCCTGAGAGCTAAAATGGAATTTGAGACGTGTTCAGACCATCCTGTCCCTCTTTTACCAACCACATTCTTGCCCCCAAATACTTCCCTGTATCCATGTGCTGTCTATTTCTTGGATGCGTTTCCAATTGATTTACCTTTACGTTATGTTTTAATTAAGATTTTTTTGCCTTCAATTGGTATTTTATTATTGTTAGCTGCCCTGAGTGCCATGTTTGGCAGAAAAGCAGGCTATACATTTAATTCATAAATGAAATGCTGCTGTTCTCCAAGCTATTTTGTCGAAATGTTTTGTTCTATTGTATTCTATTTACAATTTATTTTGGCTTTTCTGGAGTCACAGTTTTGCTTTTGTTTTAAAAGCCAAGTCTGCCAACACATTAATGGTACAGAATTTACGTATTTATCGATTTACGACCAGCATCTTCCTCTGTCTCTCCCTTTAGAAACCCAGACAAGAGCACCAAACCCTGGTGCTACATTTTCAAAGCCGGAAATTACTCGTGGGACTACTGCACCGTTCCTCCTTGCTCCAATAGTAGGTTCAAAGCCCAGGCTGTGTGGTGAAAATGTTGGGTCCGGGTGGGCTTGAACAGGCAGGTCAGGGGCTGGTTTCTAGAGGTCCAAGATTTTATTTTAGTCCAGAGGCTGCAGCTGCTTGGTGAGGGAAGCACATTCTCCATGTGCTTGTAGGCATTTTTCTTCAGATCTGCCAGGATTGAAAACAGATTGCTGTGCTGCACTGTTGTGCAAATGTAATCCCTGGCAGGGTGCCTTTTTTCTCTAGTGTTTGGGCTGAGTTTTGTTAGTTGCGCTCAGGGCCAAAGCAGACATGACGCCAGACATGTGAATGCATCTCCAGTGTCTTTTTCTTCCATCCTCTTTCCTCCTCCTGGTCCTTCTTAAAAGTGTGGGGCAGTTTGAATTGGAGCAGCAGGACAGAACGGGAGGACAGTGAGGCCTTAAATGTTTTATCTCCGTACCATAGCCCCGATCCAAATCTCACATGTGACCACATGCAGGGGGTAGAATCCAACTAGAGTCTTACTTAGAGTAGACCCACTAAATGAATGGGACAAGTTAGCCATGCATTTGGTTCTGGTTGGACCTTGGTGTTTTAAGTTAAAAAATAATGCCTGCCTGCCTCTGCTTCACAGAGTCTAGCAAACTAATACAATGCAGGCCCCTGCCCCAGTGATCTTACAATCTAAAATCTGTAGGGAGGAAGACAACAAAAGGGGAACGGGGAGGGAGAGGAGGGTAGCAACAGGCCAAAGTTCACCTCCGGGCTTTCAACCCTTCCCTCGTTAAGCTCCGGCCAAACGCCCTGTGGACGTAATGTGAGACTAGATGGTTTGGAGCTCAACTGGCCACTTTTCTCTCCCTTGCCACAGAAAAGCATACGTGTGCTTCTGGAAGGGGCACCGACTACCGAGGCAGCCACAGTCACACGGAATCTGGTGCCACTTGCATGAGGTGGGACTCCGAGGTCCTTCGCAGCACGGTGTATAATGCCCGGTCGACTCGTGCAAAAGAATTAGGCCTCAGCAGCCACAACTACTGCAGGTAAGCTGATTTCCTGCCTTCTACTTGGAGTCTCTCTTTTTCTATAATAATAATAATAATAATAATAATAATAATAATAATAATAAGCCCTGTCCTCTTTTATATCTGGTCACTCTAGCATAGCTCCTGCAGCTTCAACTGTTGTGATGAAGAGGGGATTTCACCAGGTGCTGCAGGCATACAAATGACACCTGCTGAAATTCCCTTTTCTATGCAACTGTTAAAGATATAGGAGCCCAGTCCTCCTTTCCATAGGGTCACCCTAGTATTGTTAAACCCGGCTGGTTTGGGATTAGGAGGACAAGGAAATGGGCTCTGATCTGAGATTTAGGACCGCTCTGGAAGCCAGCCAAATGGTGTGGCCAATACAGTGGGGATATGGGGCTTGCGACCTCCCTCATGCCTTTATTGTTCTGGCTTGGTTTGCTGCATCTCTTGAACTCCATGCCAATTTCTAAATCAAATGTGCAGCTTTTAGTTCCTTCAGTTCATCTGTTTCTTTCCCTCCCATGCACTACCAGAGCATGTGTGCACACCAATAAGACATTGCTAAAAAGCGATCTGGACACGACTCTTTGCCTCAAGGCTCTGTTTGTGTGCATGGTAATTTACGGATGTGTGCACACATATACTCTTGCACATTGGTAAACACCATGCACAAAAAACAACCTTGATGCACTGTAGCGATGAGCAAGTGTGGCTTTTAATGCACACTTGCCCGTTGGTAATGCACGTGGGGAAGGCATGACGGAGCTGAACGCTGTGGCCAAATGGGCATGCCCAGTGCTCTGAACAATTCGGAAACAAAAAACCGAATAATGGGGAATTGAGGCACATTGGAAGCTGAGCCCCTGTCAAAGGCAGCGAGGCGGGTGGCTATCAGGAGGAGGGTCTTCTCTGCTGTGGCACCCCGGCTGTGGAATGAGCTCCCTAGAAAGGTTCGCCTGACACTTACATTGTACTCTTTCTGGTGCCAGGTGAAGACCTTTTTATTTTCTCAGCATTTTAACAATTTACCATCCTATTGATTTATTTACTTATTTATTTATTGCATTTCTATACCGCCCAATAGCCGAAGCTCTCTGGGCGGTTTACAAAAATTAAAACCATAAAAACCATTCAAAATATAAAGCAACAACAGTATAAAAATACAATATAAGAACACAAGCAGGATAAAACCAAGCAGCGATGCAAAAATCAATACCAATTTAAAATACAGATTTAAAACAGCAAAGTTGAAAATCATACTGATAAATTGTTAAAATACTGAGAAAATAAAAAGGCCTTCACCTGGCTTCTAAAAGAATATAATGTAGTTGCCAGGCGAACCTCTCTAGGGAGCTCATTCCACAGCCGGGGTGCCACAGCAGAGAAGGCCCTCCTAGTCTTTTAACTCTGCTGTTTTAAATCTTTATTTCAAATCCATATTTGAAATCTCTGCATTGCTGCTCGGTTTTATTCTGGTTGTACTTTCGTATTGTGTTTTTCTATGGTGGTTTTAAGTTTCATATTATTTGTTTATGCTGTGTTTATGGTTTTAACTTTTGTGAACTGTCCAGAGAGCTTCGGCTATTTGGCAGCATAGAAATAAATAAACGAGTTCTGATTGACATCGGAACCACCTTCCTGCGCTGCGGGACGCCCTGTGTTCCAGTTACATGGAAACAAATACATTGTACGAAACTGCAGTCTTGCAAACTGGTCCACGTAGCTCCGGAGGATCACAGCCTTCTGGGAACTTTAACCTGTGCATTCTGCACCATTGCTCTACAAGGAGTAAGGTAATGCTTTTCCTCTTGGGCGTTGCAGAAATCCTGACAGCGACGTCCGGCCGTGGTGCCACGTGGCCAAAGATGGGGCGATAAAATGGGAATACTGCGACGTGCCAGCCTGCTGTAAGTGGTGCGCTCTGTCAAAGAACATCAGAAGAGTCCTGCTGGGTCAGGCCAAGGGTCCATCCAGTCTGTTCACACAATGGCCTTCACACAAGTTGTCATTCTTTAAATGGAGGCTGTCGTCATGTCACACATTAAAATGACAATTTCCCAAAAATATCTTAGGGGAAGCGAGAAGCACAGCTCAGGGAGGGGGGAGAGGTGCATCTATTTGCCCCCGATAGAGAGAATGGCTATAAAACCTCCTGCACAGATTTGTCTTCTCCATCAATTGTGGGTCTTTTCCAGGTTTCAGCCAGAACCAGTCAGAGCTCTAAAGGAGCTCATGCAAAGCGCTCCACACTACCCCATTGACCGCTTCACACCTTGGAGAGCTCCTTTGGAGTTCTGACTGGTTCTGGCTGAAACCCGGAGCGGATTCACCGCCCCCGCTGGCGTCGGAGCCACCAGCTTCCGGTGATCACTTCGGAGGATGGCTTCAGGCAGGGCCGGCAGCAGTGATTGGTCTAGCCGGGCACTTGCTAAGGCCCAGAGTCCGGCACGGAGTCCCCCATCAAGGACCATCTCGACTACCTTTTTACCATTGGCACCTGCTTGCCAGCCGGCCCTCGACTCCCTGCTTCAGAGGGGTGAACAACCAAACAATGGGAGAAGTGAGGAGGAGGAGGAGGAGGAGGAGGAAGAGCTGGGCCCTTTGAGACCCACCTAAACGTGGAGCTGACTGTGGCTTTCAGACATTCTGGCTCAGAGCTTATTTCCATGCCCTCACTTTCCCTTCTCTCCCCTCCCCATTCGCAGCCACGTGTGGAATGAGGAAACCCAATACAGTCGAGGAGCGGATCATAGGCGGCTCCTATTCACAAATCCAAGCCCACCCATGGCAGGCGGCCATTTTTGCCAAGTCCCGAGGCGTGGAATTCTTCCTCTGTGGTGGGATTCTGATCAGTCCCTGCTGGATCCTCTCGGCTGCCCACTGCTTCGCGGACAGGTAAGAAACCAGTGCTTGATTTGCCACCTTCTGGACTTCCTGTTGCCAGGAAGTCCTTATTCCTGCGACCCAGGGCCTGCCTTGCCATGATGCTGTTCACACAACGCTGCTGCTTCTTTTTCTATATCAAAGGGCAGCAGGGCACGCTGACAATTGTGATCCGGCCCTGGCCCATCTCACCCCCCCCGCCCAAACTCCTGTGTTGCTCTCCTTTGATTGGCAATGGCTCCACTGAAGTCTCAGATGAGGGTTTTTAATAATAATAATAATAATAATAATAATAATAATAATAATAATACAAAATAATGCAAAAATAATTCACCAACAACTGGCCAGCAAATTCAACCTTATAAAACAACCTACACCATACTATACATACTCACCCAAAACAATCCTGGAAAATGCAGATCATAAAATTTACTGGGACAGAACAATTCATATGGACAAGACAATACCCTGCAACTGACCAGACATAACAGTCATAGACAAAAAAGAAAAACACACATACCTCATCGACATAGCAATACCGAATGACAAAAATGTTGTTGAAAAGGAGGAAGAAAAGAGAGACAAATATACACCACTGGCCATGGAAGTCAAAGAACGATGGCAACAGGAAAAGGTCACAATTATTCCGTTATACAGAAAACCTTCAGAAACTGGGCCTACCAAAATACATCCACACCAACATCCAGAAAGAAATACTCAATGGTCAAGAAATTCCTGAATCTGTAAAAGACAGCATGACTTGGCAAAGCCCATCATGTCCGTCTAGAAAAACCACCACGAGCGAGAAAGAGATGAAATAATAATAATAATAATAATAATAATAATAATAATAATAATACAGTTTTCTAGCCCTCATCATAACAGTGCAAAGAATTGGCTAATATTTTCATGCTTCTCCAAGCCTTTGGTTCTCCTTCTCTTCCTCTGCTGCCGCCTTGGCAAAATATTTCAAACTTATCTCAAAACCAGGAAAACCAAAATGCAAATACGACATCTAAGGACTTAATGGAGTTGATGCCGATGGCTGCCCAAAGGCTCATAGCCAAAAGTTGGAAAACTGCAGAACTGCTAACATTGAAATCATAGTATATGGAATAATGGCAAATAGCCATGGCTGAAAAATTGACATGTAAATTAAAAATTAGCTAAAGGCAAAGTCAAAACTTTTGACTTGTATAAAACATGGCAGGATTTTATTCTACATACTGATCAGGGACATGCACAGCAGTATTTGTCAAAGCCTTTCCTCAGATTATGGAAGAGAGACTAATTATAAGGTTGATATAGAAAAAAAATTATAAAGAAAACTTCTTAGCAGCCCATGGATTCCATATATATTTTGGTCTCTAGAGCAAAGGAAAAGATATGAATAAAAGTTAAATGTACCACCCTCTGTCAATAAGTTGATTTAAATTCCATGTATTTCTTTTTATTTCTTTACTTGTTTTATTTAATGTTTCATTCCTTTGGTTGATTTTGTGTGTTTTTTTAAAAAAATCTCAAAACCTAGAAGATTAGAAATAAAAATAATGGACCATGCAAAACTAAGCTGATGCATGCAGATCATTTAGCTAGCCTAATTAATTTTGATCGCAGAGTTTGGCTTCCTGGTTTCAGAACATGGATGTTTTGGAGCACCGAATGAATACATGCTCCTTCTCTCTCTCTCTCTCTCTCTCTCTCTCTCTCTCTCTCTCATGCATCATATTCATATTGTGTCTTTTTCTCGAGGCATGAAGTGTTACTTGTATGTTGTTAATTCATACAACAACCCTTTAAAGGAGCCCAGATTCTCCTCCATTTTTACTCAGGATGGATGAGCTGAGATTTGAAACTAAGGCAGCCTTCGCCAACCTGCTGACAGCTCCTAGCATCCACAGCCAGCACGCCCATTGGCCAGGCTGGCTGGAGATGCTGGGAGTGGTCATGCATCACAACTGGAAGGCATCAGGTTGTGGAAGGCTCCCAGCTTCTTCTCTTAACCACTGTACTGGTTTAGCTCCAAAGTCAAGGGCCCCAACGGCGCCTTGAGATCCTTTAGCAGACGAGCAAGGTAGCGGGAGGTGGAGTCGTAGCACCCAGAACTGGGAGTCACTGGCACCCAGTGGCACCCACGTAGCACCCACTGGCACCCACGTAGCACCCAGAACTGGGAGTCATTTTCCTGTTTTTCAGGAGAGAAGCCAAAAACCTCAAGATTGTGTTTGGCAGGACGTCCCGCGTCACACCTGAAGACACCGAACAGGTGTTCGAAGTGGAGAAATACATCCTGCATAAGCATTTTGTCTCTGAGACGTACGACAACGATATTGGTAAGACCTTTCCCCTCGCTGCTTGTGGGCCTGGAGTAGGGATGTCTGTGCTGCAGAATCTGCTGCTTTTTTTGGACTTGATGGACTCCCGGTAAACACCTGACATGGTTTGCATTTGCAAGCCGAGTCGCGGGGCTTTTCTGAAAGCTCAGTAACTTTTTCCATGGTTTTAAATGTTTATTTATGTAAATAGAAATGTGAGCGTGACACATAGGCCCTTTCTACACCATAGGGGTTGTAGAGCGAGGGAGGGCAATCCTGGCAGTACCTAATACACACCATTGGCTCACAGGGATCAGCCAGGGGCCATCCCAGGCAAACAGCCCGCTGTGGAAAGGGCCATCATTTACACACATTTTGGCTGTGAATTGTGTAATTTATGCAAATTATGCTCGCAGGTTGCGCAAATTACAGCCAAAATTTTGCATAAATTGCAGGCAAAATTTGTATAAATTGGGAGTGAAATTTGCCTATATTACAAAATGGCACCTGCATAGCGTGGTTCAAGTGTTTGCAATTGGTAAAATGGACACAGGAATGGAAGATAAAGAATAAGGAATGTAGAAACAATACTAGATTTGAAGATTTAATTGAACAATCAGGGAAAAAAGAAGAAGCCAGAGCTAAGAAAGGACTCACTAGTGAGATATATAAAATATTAATAGAGGAAGAATTTCAGGACTCACTTAAGGTTATAAAAGAGGTATGGGAAGAAGATGTAAGGGGAAAAATCAATGAAGATAATTGGGGGAGGATATGGAATGTAAGAATGTTAAAGTTATTGTCGATTAGAATTAAGGAGAACTACTATAAGACAGTCTGGAGATGGTATTTAACACCTGTTAGATTTCACCAGATTGATAAAAAACTGCCCAAGAATTGTTGGAGGGGGTGTCAGGAGGTTGGGACATATTTTCATATGTGGTAGAGCTGTGAACAAGTACAAAAATTTTGGGAAAGGGTTTTTAAAGAAATAAGTGATATAATTGGAAGTAATCTGGAATTAAACCCGAAGTTAGCTCTACTAGCAATATGGGATAGTAGGAATAAGCATATTATAAATAAAGAATTAGTAAACAACCTCCTGGCACCCGTTAGAATACTGATTGCTAAAAATTGGAAAGGGCAACGAAGTTATACAATAGAAGATTGGTATAAAGAAATCTGGGATTTAGCTTTGAATGATATGTTGACTTGTAAAATGAAAATAATGAGGGGAATGTCCAGGAAGAGTGATTTTGGAGAAATATGGACTCCCTTTTTGGATTATGTTTTAAGATCGGGAAAGGGACAAACGCCTTCAAAAGAATCATTAAAATTTTGGAAGGAGGATGAATGATTATGAGATGGTCTCGGGGGGGTGCACGGGGGGTAGTCGAGGGGGGTAGTTTGTTTCATATTATTGTTTTATATTATGTGTATGTGTATGTTGAAATCAATAAAAAAAATTATTAAAAAACAAAAAAAACCAAAATGGCACCTGCCATTTGCTCACAATCCTATTTACATAATTTTTAAAAAACACACGGGGAACTGAGCAGAAGTCGTGGGGGCGGGGGGGAAGCAGATGAAAGCTCAGTAAGTTCTACCCCCCTGGATGGATTCCTCCGACTTTCCTAGCCTGGACGTACCAGCTCCGTCCTTTCTGTCCTCACACACCTTAAGTACATAAGAACATCAGAAGAGCCCTGCTGGATCAGACCAAGGGTCTATCTAGTCCAGCACTATGTTCACACAGTGGCCCACCAGCGGTCGACCAGGAACCCACAAGCAGGCTATGGTGCAACAGCACCCTCCCGCCCATGTTCCCCAGCAACTGGTATTCATAAGCTTACTGCCTCTGATACTGGAGGTAGCACATAGCCATCAGGACTAGTAGCCACTGATAGCCTTCTCCTTCAGGAATTTATTCAAGCCCCTTAAAAAGCCATCTGAGTGGGTGGCCATCACTACATCTTGTGGTAGTGAATTCCATGTTTACCTATGCACTGTGTGAAGAAGTCCTTCCTTTTATCTGTCCTGAATCTCCCACCAATCAACTTCATGGGACGACCCAACTGGGTTCTAGTATTGTGGGAGAGGGAGAAAAATGTCTCCCAATCCACATTCTCCACACCATGCGTAATTTTCTTGCTTCTTTTGCTTTCTCCTTGGCCAGTGCTGCTGAAGTTGAAGCCCAAGTCCGGCAACTGTACAGTAGAAACTGACTTTGTTCGGTCCGTCTGTCTCCCGGAGCCTGGCCTGAAGCTGCCAGAGTGGACGGAATGCGAGATCTCTGGCTACGGCAAGCATGAGGAATGTAAGACTGGCCTCTTCCTAACGACGGGCTGCGTCTGTTTGTTTATTACGATACGTCACTCACAGGCCACCTTCCAGCCAGAAGACGGTGTGCAAAACAAGCATCAAAGCAGTTTAGACCAGGGTTGGCCCTCCAGATGTTTTCGCCTACAACTCCCATCATCCCCAGCCAGCATAGCCATTAGGAGTTTAGCCCAAAAGCTTCTGCAGGGTCACCAATTGCCCAGACCTGGTTTAGCAATAAAAAAAAAGGATGAAGAACAGAATAGGGTGATCATATGGAAAGGAGGACAGGGCTCCTGTATCTTTAACAGTTGTTTAGAAAATGGAACTTCAGCAGGTACCATTTGTAGGCATGCAGCACCTGATGAAATTTCCTCTTCATCACAACAGTTAAAGCTGCGGGAGCCCTGCCTTCTTTTGTATCTGGTCACTCTAGTATAGCTCTTGCAGCTTTAACTGCTGTGATGAAGAGGGAATTTCACCAGGTGCTGCAGGCCTACAGATGACACCTGCTGAAATTCCTTTTTCAATACAACTGTTAATGGTACAGGAGTCCTGTCCTCCTTTTCATATGGTCACCCTAAAACAGAACAAATCAAACTGTCGGGAAAGTAAATCCCGCTTTAGTTTCTTTTTTAGGAGCCGGCAAATGCTGAGCACAGGAACAGGAATATCTTTGACTGGTTGTTGGGAACCGAGCAACGAAAGGGATCATTTAATTTCCCTCGGAATTCCTCAATCAGGGTGCTGTCACAAAAAAGGCCCCGCCCCATGTTCCCATCAACCTAACCTTTTTTGGTGGTAGAACATACAACAAGGCCTCTGATGGGGACTATGGTTCTTACAGGGGCAGATGGCCTTTTGGATATCCTGCTCCCAAACCTTTGACCCCTCCAATAGCTGGGCTAAGAGGAAATGTCCCAGCCCCTAACCACTGGATTTTCTATCAAACCTCTTCCAGTGTTTGTTTTTTGTGGGTTTTTATTTTAAGCAATGAGGCGTGTGCAGGAGAGCTTCCCAAGGCATTGTGGGTCTCAGCAGTGTACCTCTCAGCCTGCCACCTTTGCCTCTTGGAGAGCAGCTTCAGGATGGGTTTTGTTAGTGGAGGCTGGTGGCTCCGACGTCAGTGGGGCGATGAATCCGCTCCGGGTTTCAGTCAGAACCAGCCGAAACTCTAAAGGAGCTATCCAAGGTTGAATAGCTCCTTTAGAGTTTTGGCTGGTTTTGACTGAAACCTGGAGTGGATGCATCACCCCACTGACATCGGAGCCACCAGCCTCCACTGGGTTTTGTCCTGGCTGAAATGGAGGTCCCCTGACTTAGGACAGAACTGTCTGCCCATCAGATTTCACTGGGGAAACAGCCTTGGTGATCGCAACTCCCTAAACCAAGCATCTTCCCTCTCCTGGGTTTGCTGCAGCGGGGGATATCTGTGAGCCGAATTCCTACCCGGTTACTAACCGCTCCATATGACTGAGCCGTGTATATACCAGAACGGCATCTGTCTTCCATCAGAGCAAGTCAGATTCCCCCAGGTCATGACCACCCCCTTCATCACAAGCTCTCTGGGAATTTCCCTCTTTCCACTTAAACCGTTGTGCCGTGGTTCGAACTGGACAAGGGGTTGTGCGGAGTTGAAAAAGGCAAGTAGTAGAGGAGAGGTGGGCAGCACATGGGCCTAGTTCTCATTGAGGCATTCGTTCTGTGTCTGGGCTGCAGGTGGGAATTTACATTATGGAACACTTATCCCTACAAAACCCGTTTCCTGAACATTGAAAACTTAACTTGGCCTTTACACCTAGCTTTCTGTGTGCAGGGATTTTTATCCTATTTTTTGCATGCAAGGTCATGGTCTCAAGTAGAATAGATCATAGGTTGCTTCCACATCTGGATGTCCTGTCTGTGTTTATGAATTCCCTGACAGAGCTGTCATACTTTTTCATCTTCATCCAGAGCTGCATTGAGGCTCTGACAGTGCAGAAGAAGTGCTGAATCTTGTATTCAGCACTGCAGGATACTGAATTCCTCCTTCCTGTTCACTGGAAAGCATACACAGCCTCTCCTTTTGACTTTTGAAACTCCAGCAGCCTTGGCCTATCAACTTATAACCTTGCCTTTGTAACCCTGAAGATTAGAAACTTCTTTTTAAAAAGAAAAACAAAGAAAGGTGAAATTCTCAGGCTCCTGAACTCTGCACCCAGTGGTAGTAGAACATCCAATAGACATGCTAAAGCAAAGAGAAACATACTTTTTTTTCTTTGAAGGGCTGCATTCCCTAGGGGGTAGTTTGCTGGGGCCTACATGCTGATGGTGGAGTGGGGCTGAAGCCAAAAACCAGAGCTAAAAGTTAGCAGGGCGCCTTTTCACGAGCGAGAAAGAAATAATAATAATAATGGCCATGGAAGTCAAAGACCTATGGCAACAGGAAAACATCACTATTATTCTGTTGGTCACATCCGTCACCGGCATCACATCAAAAAACTATATGGAAAACCTTCAGAAACTGGCCCTACCAAAATACATCCACACCAACATCCAGAAAGCAGTCATACTTAAAACATGCAAATCAATAAAAGACAGCATGACTTGACAAAGCCCGTCATGTCCGTCTAGTAAAACCGCCACGAGCGAGAAAAGAGATACTACTACTACTAATGGGTTCCTTGTTAACATCTGTCCTTTGTCCTCATTAACACTGGTCTAACACGCCAATCTGTGCTAACGCTCCTACCCGCTCCCCCAACTCACGCAGACTATATTCCCTTTCTGTCAACAGTTTCTCCTTTCTTCTCGAAGCGTCTGAAGGAAGGACATGTGAGGCTGTATCCAGACAGTGAATGCATCGCCGAGCGACTCAACAACAGGACAGTCACAACGAACATGTTGTGCGCAGGAGACACTAGGGAGATGGATGATGCCTGCAAGGTAAACCCGGTTGTGTGGACATTAAGAATTCCCTTGAAGCCTAGGGTTAAACTTCAGGCCATGGGCCAAATGCACCTGGGGTCCCAATATGACCCTCTGGGGTTCTCCAGATGGCCCCACCCACTTCCCCTGACCCCTCCCCCTTTCCCCTGACCCCCGGCCATGTCATGATTCCCTGTCTTTGGTGCAGTTTTCCCCCATTCAAAAAGTTTGAAATGCTTCTTCTAAGGTTTAGTAAGAGCGTCAAACTAAAATTGGCTGCTAGTTTTGGTTGTTTTGCTCCGCCCCTTTGTCCTTGGCCCCACCCACCACTGGAATGTGGTCCCCGTGAGCTTCTCTGAAATTGAATTTGGGTCTTGGGCTGAAAGAGGGTTACCACTCCTGTGTAGAGAATGAAGGTCATAGCCATCCCCTCTTGTTCATCTCCATCACCTGGTATTCAGAGATACACTGCATATGTACATGGAGGTTCCATTTAGCTCTTAGCCACTGTAGCCTGTCACCATTGATATCTGCCATGACTTTTGTCTAATCCTTCCAAAGAGCCACTGAAACTGGTGGCCATCCTCATATCGGCTCCATTCATATATCATGGTAAGCTATCAATCTTGTCTTACTAAACCATGATGTACACAACTCAATTGCTCCTGCTTTGTTTCTTCCATCACACGAGTGGATATGCAATCCAGGAAGCTGCAATTGAGCATAGTTTCCTATTAGCATCCGAACTGGAAATGATGGTTCATTGTTTCCAAATAAGCCAAGATTCATAAGCCACCTTTAAACTGTCATTAACATCACGATCTGTTAAGCCAAGATGGGTGGCTTAACATTAGGGCTGTGCACAGACCCCCCCCCCCCCGATCCAATCTGGATCGTGATCTGGGAGGTCTGGATCGGGCCCGATCTGACCCGTGTCAGATTGGGCCAGATCAGATCCACGATCTGCTCCGGGTCCGTGCAGAGCCCTCCCTCCCGCCGCCTGGTTGGAGAAGTCTTGCTTACCATGATGTGTGAACATGACTGCTTTGTGGTACTGAATCCTATAAGTTAATTCCACATTGGAAGAAATGCATCCCCTTTCCCATTGCTGCCGGTCAATTTGATTAGGTGACCCATGATTATGGAAGACGGAGGGTTTTTTTGTGTATGTGTGTGTTTGTAAAATTCTATCCTGTTTCTGAGTTCTTAAAAATGTTTTTTTGGGGAAAGGCAAACATTTTCGCCTTTCCTCATCGAGAAGAAAACCCCTACAAGCAAGGTATTCATGAATGTTGTCAGTTTCCCATTTCAAACTTGAGGGGGAAACCCCCCAATCTCATTTGGTCCTCCCAATGGTTTGCTCACTTTGGTGCCCAGGTAGCAAATTTAGACACAGGTTCCTAATTGTCCCAGTACTAATAGGACCAGGAGACTGTCCGTGTCCCAAAGCAAGGCAAGCCCCTTAAAAGGCAGGGAGGGGCCAATTGCTTTTGTTTATTTATTTAACTGACGGGAAGACACCAGACGTGTGATTAGAAATCTTTGTGTTATTTTTAAAAAATAAATAGCAGGTGTGAACAGCCCCAATCCAGACTGGGATTGTGTGTGTGTGTGTGTGTATGTGTGGAGAGCATTTCCCTTTGCCCACTGTTGCAATTCCAATCTAGATTGCCGCCACCCCCGCCTGCCCACCTTCTGCCTCCACGGCCCGCTTATTTCCACAAGAAGGAAAGCTCCCATTTATGTCAACGGAACCTTTCTTTCCCATACAAAGAGCAGAGGGACAGCAACCTCTTATGCAAACCGCCCAGACGGTTTTGGCTATGGGGCGGTATGCAAATGCAATAAATAATAACCACCACCACCACCACCACCACCACCACCACCACCACCACCACCACCTGGAAGGCAAACTGACAACATCCCAGGAGCTCCCTGCCTCTACCCTGTCTCCCCCTTGCTCTGAATCAGGGCCCTGCACATGTTACTTACTTTTGTAAGAAAAGTGGAGGGGGGGGGGGAAGTCACAGGGTCAGCCATTCCTGCATTCAGCCATGGAACGGTGTCCGTTTTGGCCCTCAAAGGGAGCCAAAACATCCGGCCGGCTGTGCAACAAATGTGAAAGACACGACTTCAGTGCATGGTGAATGAAGATCCATTGCTCAAGTACTTCTTCACACAGCGCACAGTTAAACTATGGAATTCACTACCACAACATGTGGTGATGACCACCAATTTGGATGGATTTAATTCCTGGAGGAGAAGGCTATCAGCGGCTACTAGTCCTGATGGCTATTTACTACCTCCAGTATCTGAGGCAGTAAGCCTATATACACCAGTTGCTGGGGAACATGGGCGGGAGGGTGCTGTTGCGCTCATGTTCTGCTTGTGGGTTTCCCTTGGGCAGCTGGTTGGCCGCTGTGTGAACAGAGTGCTGTACTAGGTGGAGCTTGGTCTGATCCAGCCTCAGGGCTCTTCTGATGTTCTGATGTTATTTTTTTACCCGCCTCCCCCTTGCAGGGTGATTCTGGAGGCCCGCTGGTTTGTCTGAACGAGGGCCGCATGAACCTCCTTGGGATTGTCAGCTGGGGTGTGAAATGCGGATTGAAAGGCGTGCCAGGCGTTTACACAAACGTGGTTCGCTATCTGAGCTGGATTCGGGAGAGCATGGCAGCCTGAGCCGCTCGAGACTTCCAGAATCTCCTTGCATCAGGGAGAGGCAGCGCATGCCGCAACTAAAAACCGTTGTTCACACATGTTTGGACTGACACATGGCAGTTAGGGGAGGGACACACTTTGCAGGGTACCTTTTCCTCCTCTTCCGAAGCCATTAGTTTTAGGTGCCTATTTATTTATTTTTGGGGCCACACCAACTGACACAGACATAGCTGTTTCAATACCCCCACCCCCTCCCCAGGAAATTCAAGGGATTGCTAGGAAGACGATCCTGTACACGATAGATAAGGTCCATTTCCAGAAGCACCTAGAAGGCAGACCGCCATTTAATTTTGCTTTGGAAAGATGGCCAGCTGGTGGCACCTGCGCTGTGTGCGTTAGTGTGTACAGAGCTGCATGGAGGTAATGTTCCAGTGGATTTGAATGGTAACTGCTGGGAACCACAACTGGTCACTTCTCTCCTAATGTTACATAGAATTTTCGGAATGTTAGGAGAGGGGCAGGGAAGGTACTTGGAGAATTCTTCCATGCCACCTGTGACTCCAATCGCCTTGTGCAAAGCGATAATAGCGGGGGGGGGGGAGGTTGTTTTGGTGTGTTTTGGTGTGTGTGCGTGTTACAGACCCTTTGCTGGTCTTGGGGTTCCTGTTACACTCCTGATCTCATCATTCTTTGGAGGCTGCTTTTACAAAACAAAGGCAGCAAGCAGGCCTGTTCTGGGGCCCTAGCTACATCAGAAGGGCCGGCTAGAGAGAACCGCTTCTGAGGTCCTATGTGCCGAAGAATGGAATTCATTGCCAAAGAGGCGATTTTAATTAATGGAGGCCCAAAATAAATCACACCCCAGCTAGGCTGGCATTTCAACTTCTCTCAAACCAAGCCTATCTGGTACTGCTGCCCCATCCCAAAACTCAGAAAGATTATTTTTATACTGTGTAGATATTCAAAATTTTCTGTACAAGCAACAACAAAAAGCCTTCACTTATCCCAATGTCCGTTTGAATGAGAGACATGTCTTCCACTGCCGCTTGAAAAGGATGTTATTTTAATGTTATCTAGTGCATTAAACTAAATGAATTTACCGGAACTTGTCTTTGAATTAATTGGTGTGTATTGTATTCATTTATGTGTTTCATGTTTAATCAGTGAAGAATTTTCTGATCTACAAAGAAGATATGGGTTCCAAAATCCATGTTAGTGTAACAGTTCTGTTAGCTTACCAAAAGATCACAAAAATGTGCCTGCTCTTGAGATCTCCAGATCTCCATCAGGAAAGAAGTTACAAAGAGCTTCGTCAGGCGAGCGCTTTATTGTGCGCTTGTTACTGGGCACTCACGGATTTTCACAGGTCCCTTTCACAACGTCATCTGCCCCGCGCCCCTTCTAGCCTTCTTCACGCCACAAAAAAACACCCCAGTAAGTCCGACTCATTTTTTTGAGACGGAACTTGCCGCTATCTCCTGCTGCGTGCCGGAGAAGCGGCGCAATCAAAACAGCCCACTGAATGGGCCACGTGCACATTGCTTACTTCCTCTTTCCTCTCCTTTGAGAATGAGGAAGTAATGAGGGACAAATGCGCGGGCACGGAAGCGACGGTAAGGAAACGTGTCTCCCCCCCCCCCCCCGGTGTGACGACACTCAGAGAAGCAAGTTTGAGGTGGGCAGTGTGAGTGGAATAGAAGAGGAAAAAAATCTAACTTGACGATGAAATCACAGTGTCTGCATGTTCAGAGTCCCAAGATGACCTGGGGAGGAAAGGTCCGCAGACTTTCAATTTAGGGTCTCCTTTTGAGTACACATGGAGGCTTTGCTGTCGTTCTTATTTCTAGAATTCGATTTAAAAATAACAATTGGAAGATCTTCATTTCTTCTCTTCAGCCTTGAACTTTTCTTTTCCCTCTCTTTTTTAATTGTCTTCTACATTTTATCTACTTCAATAATGGGTTCCTCTTCCTTACTAGCATACATTTTAGTTGTTCCTTATTTAATCTCCAGAGGTGTTAGTCTGTTGGAGCAAAAACAATGAAGAGATTTGTGGCATTTTGAAGACTACACAAAAGAAGAGAGATAAGGTCACTGATAGCAATATGAATATAAACACTTCTAGTGTAAGAGACCAACAGGACAGCACTGGGCTCGTTAATTGCCAAATTTCTAATAAAAACTGTCATAAGTGCAGTATAAAAGTGCCAAATACTTTACAGTTGTATACAATCCATCAGAGTTTCAAAGCTACTATATCAGTTATGCTGATCTAGTTAACAACAACTATGCCAGTAATGTCTGGTCTATTTAACATTGATTGCATACAACTGTAAACCTTTTGGCATAATTACACTTGTGACTATTTTTATTATAAATTTGGCAATTAACAGGCTGTTTTGTTGGTATCTTACACTAGAAGCATTTATATTCACATTAACCTCAAAGACTACAGCATCTAATGAAGTGGACTGCAGACCGCGTAGGCTTATTCCATTATGCATTATTATTATTATTATTTTTTAGCCTTTATGACTTTTTCTTCAGAGTGTCCTCATAGACATGGGCAGCAAAGACCTCTTGTGTTCTACTTATCAGCTTTTTAAAAATTATCCTCTCCTGGCCTGGATTGCTCTCCTGCAGTTAATCCGACTGGCTTCTCAGCTTTATGTTAAGAAGTTTATTAAAGGAGCACCTTTATTTCCTCCACTGCTGCGGTTGCTCCTTAATCCTCCTTGGCGCTTCTACAATGACACTTGGCTCACTACCCCTTTCCCCTCCATGGTCCCTTTCTTTAGCGTGCTGTGATTTACCAGGCTCTGGGCTGGCTGGCGGGCTGCATGGAGCCGTGTCCCTCTTAGTTTTTGTACGGAGCTTGGTACGCTGATAAGCACACGGTACAAATCACAACAATGAGGATGGGTCAAAGAACTACAAGAAGCCTGCAGTTTCCCTCTTTGAAGGAAGAGCTGAGGGCAGGAACCAGATTTAGGCACACGTAACCATCCCCTCCTCGCCGGCCTCCTAAAATGCCACACAGAGGGTCAGGGGACCCTGCTGAAGAGCACGAGCTCTGATGTGTGGGGAGGGTGGAATCCCCAAAAATTAGGCGGAGGCACCTTCTCTGAGCTTCTGTCCACAGCAGAAGGATTCTGGATCCAACACCTGGTTTTCGCTCTGCAATTGCAAGACCGCTTTCACCAAATTTTATGGGGGTCCAGTTGATGATGTCTTCAAGTTGTAGTCCTATGCTTCCATCTTTCCTCTTTCCAGGGGAAAGAATGATGGAATAGATGCCTTTTGATCACTGGCCCAGGAGTCCTCCACCATCTGGAAGCATCTCGAATCCAGCAGTTGGGCCAGAGATGGGGAGCCACAGGCCCTCCAGATGTTGTTGGACTTCAATCCCCATCAATCCCAGCCAGCATGGCCAATGGGCAGAGATGATGGCAGTTGCCTTAGGCTAGCCCCAAACCACATCATGGCCTGGGACCTTTACAACAAGCTCTGTGTGGCTCTCCGAGAGCGTCGTCCCACAAGGGAAAATCACTTTTGCTTACCGTTGCTCCTGAAATGCACGAGAGCTGCACAAGAGTGCTTTTGTGTGGCTCCTGTTCTTTTCAAGAGGGCAGATGCATCCTCCCCCGTTGTGCCCTGCTCATCTCAGCTGTTGGCCTCTTTCTCGTTTTTCAGTGATCCCAAATACTACTGCCAGTCAAACGAGACCTTTCCAAAGACAAAGAATCCCTATTCCTTGCGTTGCAACTCCACCTACTGAGCAGAAGGAGAGGTACATCTCCACCTCCCTCAGACCAGACGAGCGGATTTTCTGGTGGGCCAAAGCCACACTTGAACCCGTTTTGCTGTAGAAACATGAGGGCAACTTCCAGTCCTGCTGTGCACCGATGCACATGTCCGGCTGCACCGCTAACGAAATGCATCAACTAACTTTCTTCCATAAAGAGCAGCTTGGGACCATAAAGGGCAACCTTCTCCCCCACGAATCTACCCAATTGCTAAGATCATCCTTGGAGACTCCCCTCCGAATTCCCACACCTTTTGACACATGACGTGTGGCAACCAGGGTGCTCTCTATTGTGGTACAGTCTCCCAGGGAGACTTACTTGGCACCAGATCTGATGTCTTTTCAGCACCAAGGGACATCGCTTTTTTATCTGCCAGGGCCTTTTAGTGCAAGTCTTTAAATGATCTTAGAATTCATTTGGTTTTTATTGAGGTTGCGGCAATTTCACAGTTTTAAAGTTATCAAGTATTGTGACTTCTGTTTTTTATGCTTTCCAATGGAATAGAACTGCCCCAGAGCGGAGTCCCACTTGCATGTACATAGGAACAGGCTGCAGAGCTGAGCCTCTGTCCCCACCTCTGAGGTCATGTCTGGAGATTTATCCGTGTTGAAAGTCAGATGCGCACCTCAAGGCACAGGAGGGCTACAGAAACCACCCACCCACTCTGCAGCAGAGGCAGTGAACCTCTTTCAGCACGGAGGCCAGATTTATTTATTTATTAAAACCTCTGTATCCCGCCCTATATCACAAGGATCTCAGGTAAAACCATGAAAATTCAATTTCGGAGGAGCTCTCGGGGGCTGCCTGCCAGTGTTGACCATTGCCAAAGGGGGTGGGAGGACAAAAATGTCCACATATTTCAGCATAAAGCTCTTGCTACTGGTAGTTAAGCCATAGGAGAGGCATTTCCACCATTTAGAGTGGGGGAAATGTGCTAAAACCGGGAAAGAACCAAATAATTGGTAGTCAGAGGAAAGAGGCCTAAGCATCTTGGCAACTCCAGAGGGCTATATCAGGATCCCAGGCTGGCTGGATTTGGCCCACTGGCCTGACATTCAACTCTCCTGGTCACTGAGGAAAACAGCTAGCTGGCCCTTGTAAGGCCAACGTGCAAATCCACCAGTTAACAGGAGACACGTTGAGCTTTCTGTGTGCCCAACTGGGAACTGCAGGGCGTTGGTGGGAGCATGAAAAAGCACCCTTTCCAAAGGAAGGCCACTTCAATCTTGCATGGGCTGTGGGAAATGCTGGAAACGCAACAGGTTGAGCTCGCCTCCGAAGCAGCCGCTGTTGTCTGTCCTTGTCCAGCCAAAGGCTCCCGAGACCACTGAGCCAACTCTGCCCCTGCAAGGGTTCACCCCAGTGCTCACGGCACAGAGCCACAAGCGAGAATGCTCATGGACCAGGCTCTGATCCCACTCACAGGAAGAGGATGTCTCTTGGTGCATACTACCAGACCAACGCTCGCCATCATCTTTGAATACGAAAGCCCCTGCGGAAACCACCACCACCACCAGCAGCGGCCGCCGGCCTCCCAAATGGCAGGTTCCAATTCTTACGGGTAAAATTGAAAGCGTTTGGATCGGCCGCTCCACCTGTTGGGTCCCTCCTCCCATCCGAAGACTTCGCCCATAATGCTCTCCATTAGATCCCAGACACCGAAAGGATAAACGTGAATTTATTGATCTCCTGACATACATGTTTTCTTTCATCGCACTGTACATATGGACACGCTCCGCCCAGGCCATGCAGCAACTGCACTGATAGTTTCACCAACAGCACAGGAAGGTGCCGTTCGACCAAGTGACGGAGTAGCTTGGAGCACAATAGCGAAATTGCATCAAAGGAGGGGTGGGCAACCTGTGGCCCCCCCCAGATGTTTTTGACTACAATGCCATTCGGCACTGGCTGTTGGGCATGCTGGCCGGGGCTGACGGGCGTGGAAAGCCAGCCACGTCTGGAGGGCCACAGGTTGTCCGCCCCCTGCTTTCAGATCCGTTAGGGTGAAGACGGATGGAATGGCGCAGCTTTGGTGAGGGTGATTTGAACTGACCTCTGCTGCCCTGAAAAAAAGTACGTATCCTTTCCCCTCGTGGAGAATAGCTCTGAGACGAGGTTTCACCAGTTTCTAGGAAAAGCCAGGTGCGGCCAGTGCCTATTGGTCAACAACCATGCTGTCACCGAGGGACTTCTCTCTCCATCCCCGGAGCAATTTTTAAAGTGTTTGTGGCATTTTGTTTTGCAACTACGGACAACTGTATTTTCAGATGCAATTATATATAGATATTTGCCTAAGGCACCTGGGGAGCCCCAGAAAAGCTGATCCAGCGTTTGACTTGTAAGACGCACACACCAGTTGTAGGTGAGTGGCAGGGTGAACAACTTGGAACAACTGCTGTTACGATCATCTGAAGTCCACCACTGTAGTCTGATCCTAAGCATGTTTTACTCCAAACTAAATCCCACTGTGTTCCTATGGGGCTTACTCCCGAGAAGGTGTGTGCAAGATGGCAGCAAGTGGAGGCTGGTGGCTCCAATGCCAGTGGGGCAGTGAAACCGGTCCAGTTGTCAGCCAGAACTCTAAAGGAGCTCTCTATGCTGGCTGCTTTTCACCCACCACAGTCCTGCAAAAGGGGATCTGGCCGACACCGCCATTTTTGTACCAGGTGGTTGAGTGGCAAAAGTCACTGCACACAGACTGCTCTGGCATGGCAACCAGGGTTGTGGAGTTCAGGGTCCCAGCTCCACTCCCTGATTTCAAAATTCTCAACAACACTGTCAGTGCATCACAAAGAAGTCAACTTGGCTTTGCGATGCTTGGAAAAAAAACCCCAAACACAACGCAAGCATGCAAACGGGTGCAAGCTCAGACTAAACTGTACACACTTTCTCTCTCTCACACACACACACACACACACAGCTACAAGCTACTTGTATAGAAGCAATGTCTGCAAGAGTGGACAGTGAAGCACACAAGTACAAGCAGGAGCAGTGTTGCAGCACAGAAGCGAAATCACCCTGCCCCGAAAAGCCCCCCCTCTTGCCATTCCATCCCCTTAGCCAGGCATCGCCTTTTACAAACATCAAACACACAATTGCACATGGCCTCCACACACCCCTCCCCTGCCCCAAGTAAACCTAGGCAGACAAGAGTTTTCCAGCAAGCTAAAGGTTGCAAGCCAGTGGCGCACAGACTCATAGTTTTTGGTCCTGCTGTCCTCTCTGGGCAAACAGGTTTTGCAGGTTTTCAAAGCATCCCCCCCCCCCCCCCCCACTACCAAGCATACCCTGCAAAACTTGTTTCCCAGAGACAACAGCTGGACCAAGCATATTCAAAAAGGGACAAAGTGCCTCTCTCTCTTGTAGCACCTTCAACTCTCCAAGGTATCATCTCTTTCTCGCTTCCCCACCGCCAACTAATTCATTTAAATGGGGGGAGGACTGAAGGGATACGGATGCGAGGATAACGGCCCTTCAGTTCTCTTCAGCCAGCTCTTAGCAAGGACTTACAGGGGTGGGCATCTCCCATCAGTCACTCTTTGCAACAGTCAAGGAGAGACACGTGTGCCAAGAATAAAGACAATTGAGGATTGAATCTCTCAGACTGCCCTCATCACAGTCCCCCGACCCCGGATGATGGCGCCCCCCCCCCCTCCAAGGCTTCTGGAGCTCCAGTCGGCAAAGGAACTAGCAAACGCCAGCCACGGAAGACAGAAGGGCACAGCATTTGCATTCGTCAAAAAATCAGCTGCCAAGCCTGGAGGGAGGTCGCCGCTTCTCCCATTTGCTCTCAATTCAGGAGTTTCAAAATTTAACAGGGGCAGGGATGCCAGGTTCGCCTGGCTCGGCCAAAAGACGCCCTGCCCCGAACAAAACCAGCGGGCCGTAGTGAGGCGCTGCCCCGGAGGGAGACGGGAGCAGAGGCGGCGGAGTCGGAATCGAGGACGCGGCCGAGTCTTCTTTTGGGCAGAGGCTCTCTTAGGTCCGGACCTGGAACTTCCCGGCCTTGGTCATGTACTTGATCCCCTTAAAAGGCTTGTACTTCTCTCCATACATGTCTAGGCGGTTCACTTTCAAACCTAGAAGGGCAGAAATGGCAAGGGGAGAGGCTGGAGGTGAGCTATGGTGGGAGACCTGGAGCGTTCGCACTGGCTTATGGGCCCTGAGAGAGCGGGGAGGGCAGGACCCGGCCCGCCACCGCCAAGTAAGCCAATCCACACAGATTGGCTTCATTGGCATCAAGCTTAATTCTGGTTCAGCTAGATGTAGGATGGAGCAAAGATTATAGGGCCTGCTCTGGACCAATGCAAATATAACTCCTCCCCTTATCTCCTCCCACAGCATACGAGCATTGAGGGAGGCCTTGTTCAAGCCCCTCCACCCCCAAACTTCAAAGAGCAGGCAAGTCGATAAGGAGAGCAGGGCCTTTTTGATGGTGGCAGCCATGTTCTAAAATGCATTCCCCAGGAAGGCTCACCAACGCCTGCTTATGGGTCTCATTTTTGGACATGGGCTAAGATGTTTTCATTCGTTCGTTGAATTTATCAAAATGTTTATACTCTGCCTTTCTGCCCCACAATTGAGGCACCCCAGGGCTGCTCCTGACAATCGTTTAAGCAAGAATAAAGGGCAGCTTTTGCACCGAGAGCCGGCTGCTAATTGGCTTTTAGGGATGTGTTGGCGCCTGCTCTGCCTTATACCAATTTGGGCAAGAGAACAGTTGAAAACAAAAAGCAAACGAACAGCTACTAAAGTCGAGGCCCACGAACCAGAAATGGCCAGCTGTTGGATTTTGAAGTGCAAGTTGATGGTGGGGTTCTCGTCAGGTTTGGAGGCTCCCGCCTGGAGGCTCATCGTCCCCTTCAGGCTGGGCAGCTTTTGGGGGTTGATCTTCCCCACATCCCAAGACAGCATCTTTGCAAGGGTTGGGGCAGAGAGAGAGAAAGAGAAGAAACACGTCATAAACACGTCAAGAACGAACCAAACCCTGCTTGGCGCAGCAAAAGGTCTGGAGTGCGGAGAAGTTTATTTCTTAATTAAATCTGTATATTACCCAACTGGCAGATGCCCTTGGGGTGGTTTACAATATTTTTTTAAAAAAAACCCACAAAGCCCCAAACAACAATAAAACAATGACCAAATCAAGAAATGCAAGAATGAAATGATCAAAATAGTAAAAACGTTACAAATATTAAAGACTGTGCAGACTGAGGGAGGAAACCTCTAAGGGCCTGAACAAAAAGCACTACAAGTTGGAGGATTGTGAAGACCTTTGGTGGTGGTGGGTGGTGATGGTGGTGATGGTGATGGTGGTGATGATGGTGGTGGTGGTGGTGATGGTAGTGATGGTGATGGTGGTGGTGATGGTGGTGGTGGAGGAGCTTTATGGAACAAGGTCTTCTCAGTAGTGGCACTCTCCTTGTGGAACTCATTGCCTGCTCCCTTGATATCTATCTTTTGCTTGCAGACGACACTGTTAACCCTTTTGCGGTAAAGTTTTCCTTAACCACATGCTAACCACAAAGTGGTTAGCGGAGCACCTGATCCCTCCAAGTGATGCACCTCGTATCCCAGCAGCCCTAGCGCTAGGAGACCTGGCAGTTACGGACGTCATTTTAGTGCAGGCTGTGATGTTCTTCTGTTTGTGGTTGTAAATATATTGCAAAGTTTATTGTTTGTGATATGCATTTGTTTATATCTTTAAAAAGGGTTAAGAACAATAACAGGTAAAGTAAATGAGTAGGCCGAAATGTACTTACTGTTTGTGGTTATAGGTCTTGGTAAGTATAGAGTGATTGGCCGGTTGTGGGGGAGTGCCTAGATTGGCTGGCTGTGTGCCTGAATGGAAGGTAAGTGGTGATTGGCTGGTTGGTTGAAGTGCCTGGATTAGCTGGCTGTGTAAGAGTAGGAGGAACCAGAGAGTGAATGGAGTGTATATATGTGTCTGACAGAGAGAGCTGACAGGTTGATTGGGGGAGATTTGAGCGAACTGAGAGTATTGAGAGAGAGAGAGAGAGAGAGAGAGAGAGAGAGAGAGAGTCTGAAGCAGGATTATTAAATGAGAAGATTGTTTGATTGAGAGATTGAGATAAGATTTTAGAGCATAGATGAAATGAGGAACAGTTTGTTAAAGTATAAGAGTTCTGACTGAAACCAATAAGCATTGAAACCTTGTAACAGATACACAATTGAACTGAAGTAACCATTAAGCTTGTTGACACGCAATTTCTTATTGATAAATTCTTGTTAATTCCATCTTCTGGTGTGGTCTGTGGGTGTACCTGAGAAGGTACTGGTGGCAGCGGAACAAAGAAATTACCTGGAGGCCAGGTTGCTGGGCTGTGGTGCTGTGGGGCCTGAATAGTAAAGGCGAGACAGAGGCAGCAGCAAGTGGTCGAGGATAACCTCACAAAGGCACCAATGAAATCAGCAATTAATACATGCATCACCCTGTTTAGAGAGTGGTTCCTTTGCTTTCTGCATCGCCATGCCTGCTATACCTCTACAGTCATCACAGGGGAGGCAGAAGCCTTCCGAGACGGCCGCGCTAGCCGCATCATCAGGTAGTGCCGCCACAGTAATCAGAACCTGAGGGGTGTAATGGCACTTCAACCAAGTAGGAGAAAAGAATGCTTTGTATGGGGAAAGCAGGGATTTAGAAAGCTCTACTGTAAGCATGTTCCGCTAAGAAGAGCAAAAATTGCTCCCAAAAACTAAAGCGAAACACGAAATGGCAGCCACAGCAGGCATATCAATTGGCAGGCCAGAGCAGCCATAGAGCCCACTGGCTAGAGTAGCCCTGCCTAGTTAGGCCGCTCTGTAATGGAATCTCTATGTCTTAACCCCTTAACCACGGCCCCTTAATCACAGACACATGTCAGACAACACTTTTAGCCACGGTTAGTGCCCCTAACCATGTTGCACAATGTGGTTAGCGAGCCTGACCACAATGTGGTTAATGGGGGCAGATGGTTAGAGGAAACCATCTGTTCAGAAGACACCGTTAACCATGCTGCCCTAACCACACTAACCACAAAAGGGTTAATGGCATGGTTAACGGTGTTGACTGAATGGGGCCAGTGTAGAACCCCGATGTTTTGGATGGATGAGCTGAGCCAGGCGTAGGCAACGTTGTGTCCCACTCCTTTTAATGAACACATTTTCTTACCGACAGCTGCAACTGCTGTGAAATAGCTTTCTGTTGGTGCTGAAAACTGTGGCTTCAAAGGAGTTATTTCATGTGTTGAGGCTCAGAACCCACTTCTGCCTTGTACTCAGCCTTTTTGGTGGGTTACTTGTCCTTTGCCACACCTCCCCTGGCAGCCATTTTGTGGTAGTGTCCAGGAGAGGCGCTCAAATTACCAAATGTACCCACGGCTCCAAAGGCTGTCTGCCCCTGGTGTCAGCCACCTCAGGAACCATTGTACTGCTGGTAGGTGACATATAAATAAGCAACACCTGCAGGCAGCAGAGTTTCATTGTCCCAGAATCAGGAGCAGCATCTGTTTTCATACCACTGAGCCGGACTCCAGGAGAGCCAAGAAAAGACTAGAGTTGACACACAGACCTCATTTTCAATTCTCCCTTGAAAGCTTCCATTTGGGGGCTGGGCCAGGGCACAGGTGGGTGGAGCCTATCGTGCTCTGCCTGTCCTCACTGCTTTTCACCGTAAGCAGAAAGTACCAATCTAATGATGCTGAGAACCACCAGCACCATGGGTTGAGGAGCGCTCTCTTCATCTCTTCCCAGAAGATGGGAGAGGGGCGAAGGCAGAAGGGAACGGAGTGAACCGAAACTTCGCTGCCCCCCTCCCCACCTGCCTCTCACCTTCGTAACAGGATCGAATGTGTGTGTCCCCTGAGAAGGCGTGAGGGTCATGTTTAGAACGCCTTTTGGCATCTGGCTGGTAACCGTCACCCCCTCCACGGTCTTCCCCATCGTCTGTTTGGGCCCCACTGTGATCTCGAAGCGGCCCAACGAGCTGCTGTCCCGGAAGCTGATGTTGTGTTTCACGTAGACGGGGATGGCCACCAAGCTGGAAGAGAGGAGACTCACCCTGTTTTAAGGTCATCTACCTTCCATTCTCTCTATTCTTTACTCTTTGTCTGCCAAAAAAATCCAAGTCTTTTGAAATCTTGGATTTTAGGATATGTTGCACAGGACGGGGAAATATACAGAAGAGAGCTCAATTTGCAAAGTTGCATGATTCGGGAATCCCTCGTGGAAAACTTGGATTTTTGTGGTGGCAAGGATATCCCGTGGATTAGGGCTGAAATAAATTGGGGTTGGGGGGTTTAGGGCAGAGTTCAAGCACTTTATCTGCCTTAAATTTGGCTGAGTTTACATTTATGACATTCCAAACCATTGCTCCTGTCCAGTGTATGGGTTTTAGAAAAATCAAGTTGTAAAAGCACTGGTCGATTTCTAAACACCACCCCTGCAAAAAATATCCATATGTTTACGTGTCCTAAAAATCTCCCTGAATGCCAAACTTCAGCTGCAACACTTTTGAGATCCATGCAGCCAAACCTCGATTTCCTACTTTGTCCAATTTGTGTGAGATTTCCTTTTAGTTCCCTTGGAGACCAGAAGAGGCTTGTCATCCGACATGTTAAAGACCGGTGGGGGTGGGGGGGCTCTTGCAATTTGCTCTCATGAAGGACATCAGAAGGGATGTGGAGAGCAACTATGCACACTCCGAATCTCCAGTCATCCCACCCGGATCGGTGCAGCTCAGGGAGAGCGGCTCCTTTGTCCAAATTGTGCTTTTCTCGTGCTGGGCTTCGATGGAGCCCAGGTGCCAAACCTCCAGTTCAGGCAAAACCCTTTTTGTTCCAGCAGGGCCTTTGGGGTAATAGTCTGGACCTCTGTTTATGCGTTGGGATTTTTTTTCCTCCTTAATTGTAACTTGTGTTTTAAATGTTTTAATATTGCAGCAGGTTGAATTATATTTTTAACTTTTGTATATTTCTAATTATGTTTCAACTGTATATTTTTTAGTTTTGTAAAGTCACCTTGAGTCCCAGTATTGGGAAAAAGGCGGGATACAAATAATAATAATAATAATAATAATAATAATAATAATAATAATACTGCACTCAACCTAACACTACAAAATGAAAACCATACACAACCACTCACACTCACAGAGAAAAAAGAAAAATGGGCCCAAAAAGCACTCCATGGGAAGCCCTACAACATAATACAGAACCCACAAATAAACAAAGAACAATTATACAAATAGCTCAGGAAGGGTGAGCTATTTCCAGAAACAGAAGGATTCCTAATAGCTCTGCAGGATCAAGGTATAGCCACCAAGAACTACCAAACATACATCATAAAAGATAACAGTGTAACAACAGACCTATGCAGGAAATGCCATCAGTTCCAAGAAACAACAGACCACATGAGGATGTAAAATTCTTGCAGGAATGGATTATACAGACAGACACAATACAGCTGCAAAAATAATTCACCAACAACTGGCCATCAAATTCAACCTTATCAAACAATCCACACCATACTATACTTACTCACATGAAACAAGCTTGGAAAATGCAAATAATACTGCCAAGACAATACCCTGCAACCGACCAGACATAACGTTCATAGACAAAAAAGAAAAACACACATACCTCATCGGCATAGTAATATTAAATGACAAAAAATGTTGTTGAAAAGAAAGAAAAAAAGGGAGACAAACATACACCACTGGCCATGAAAGTCAAAGAACGATGGCAACAGGAAAAGGTCACAATTATCCCGTTAGTCACATCAGTCACCGGCATCACATCAAAAAACTATACAGAAAACCTTCAGAAACTGGACCTACCAAAATACATCCACACCAACATCCAGAAAGCAGTCATACTTAAAACATGCTCAATTGTCAGGAAATTCCCGAATCTGTAAAAGACAGCATGACTTGGCAAAGCCCGTCATGTCCATCTAGAAAAACCGCCACGAGCGAGAAAGTGATTATTATTATTATTATTATTAATAATAATAATTTCAGCTTTCCTGTGGTCCCAATTTGGCCCTCTGGGTGTTCCCCAGATGACCATCCCAATCTTCGCTGGCCTCACCCTCTTTCCCCTGACTACAGATCATTTGGTGGTCTTTCAGTTTTGTGTAGTTCCCCATCACCACCGCTTCCTACAAGGTTGAAATGCCCTTAGCTGCTGTCAGTAAGAGCTTTAAGCTAAAATAGGCTGGAATTTTGGGCTCCACCTCATGTGCCCTTGCCCCTCCCATCACTGGAATGCCCCTCTCCAAGAGTTTCCCCGAAATGGAATTTGGCCCTTGATGTGAAAGAGGTTCTGTGCTCCTGTGATAGAGGGTTAGGGTCAGCGATACCCTCTTCTGTGCGGGTCCTAATTCCAAGGCTGGATTCATGCCCTGATCCAGAGATTCTTGGCGTTTATGCAGCAGCAGGCTGCACAGATGAACAGGTGCATCAGGGGAGGGGAACACCTGGGCCTCCCGATATTGTTGGACTTCAACCCCCATCACCCATCACCCTTGGCTATATTGGCTGAGGCTGATGGAAGTTGCAGTTCCCCACCCCCTGAAGTATCATACATCATCCAGCCCTGATGTATGCGATGTTCCTTGCACACAGCTGGAGAACAGATGGCGGCGAGTGAGGGCCAAAAGGGAACTGAAGGCAGATATATTCTGAAGACAGAGACCAAGTTCTGATGCTGGCTTGAGGTTTTTGGGGACCCCTGAGCAAGGCACCCCTTGATCTGGAGAGGTGGGTCGTACAAACAAACCCAAAGTCCTCTCACGCTGCCCCTGATCATCTTGGTTCTCCGCGGGAAGTAGGACTGACGAAGCTGCTGGGCTCGGTGAGCCTTTTGCCAGACATCCGCAGACGCCGGAGCAGGCCGAGGCTGAGGAACGAGTTCTCTTTCTCAAAAGGGAGCGCACAAAGAGAACAGAGGCTGAAAGCAGGTTGGCTGCGCGCATTGGGCTGTGGCCAGAATGCCACTGGGCAGACTCCCTTGTTAAACCTGGTCTTTTAGAGAAGGGAAAAGATCCGAGCCATCGCTTCCTTACTTCTGAGCACTGACGTGATAGGACAGCAGGCGGAAGTTCCCATCTGGAGGGATGAAGGAGAGGATGCGTTCTGACTCCCAGCGCTTGAAACGCACGCAGGGGTGAAAGCTGACGTCGTCCAGCAACCTGGGATTCTGAAAGAAGCAGGAGGAAGACATTGGCCTAGTCTGCACATAACGCTAACCCATGGTTTGTGGCCCCAAACAGGCTTTGTCTGGCAGACGATCGAACAAACTGTGGTTTGTTTGCTCAGTCTCTGGATTGATTGTTTCCATCCTCCTTGACCACACCTTCCCAGTATCCCAAATGCCTTTACGGTACTGTAGTACTGGCATGTAGAGCGGCCAATGGGATTTTTTACGGCTCTTGCCTGCTGCCTCTGTAGCCTGCTGAAACAACCCATGAACAACTGATAGTTCAGGGTTCACACATAATGACAACCCATTGTTTAAGCAACCCATTGTTCACAACCCACCAATAAACATGGTTTCACTTTCTGGGTTGTTTATGGTTAACAAGTTTAAACAGAAAAAAGTCTTACAGCTTTCAGCATGCTGGGAGTCATAGGACATTTTTCTGTCTAAGCATGCATAGGATGGCCCCCTAATTTGTTCCATTATTCTACATCTGCCACCCTGAGAGCTTTAGAATGAACAGAGGTTTTCTAAAGAAACAAACAATACCAACAAGATTTACCATGAAGGAGAGGGTAAGGTCTGGCATCCCAGTCAGTTTCACACAAGCATCGATCACCCCTTGGATTTCAGCTGTAATCGTGGAACCTGCCACGGGAAAGAAGTAGCCAGCCTGATTCGCAGAGGAAGTTGGAGCTTCCATGAACTGTTATATTACGTGGTGTTTTTTTAAAAGAAAGTTACATTTGAAACGCAGTATACAAATACTATCACTAACTAACTAAATAAAATGAAATGCATGAGAAAAGGGGGGAGGCCGTGCCTTAGGGCAGATACCAAACAGAATGTACAGCGAGGAACAAAAATGGCCAGCCATTTGGCGTTGGGAGGCTAAAGCGCTAGGGCTTCTGCCTCATTTATCCAGGGACACTGCCACTTTGAGGAGATGCCATGGGAACGCGGCACTCTGTACCTGATTTGTCAATGATGGCATCGATCTCCTCGATCACGTCAAAATAGGCCTCGTTATTGGTGTACTTCACGCCGGTCCGTCGCCAGGGGACCACGGACAGCTGCCCTGTGGGGAGCTGTTCCCCCACGTTGGTGCTTCCTGAAAAGATCAAGAAGACTGGGAGTAGACAAGTGGCCAGACAAGACCCAATTTCCAAGCCTAGTCACCTGAGGGCACAACCCTAGGCATGTTTAGACAGAAAAAAAGTCCTACAACTGGGAGATGTCAGTCTTTTTTCTCTCCAAGCATGCATAGGATTGTAAGACCTTTTCTGTCTAAACATGCATAGGATTGCACCCTTAGCCACAAAAACTTCCCTAACCTTGTACCCTCGATACGTTGGACTACAGCTACGATCGAGACAATGGCAGAACAAAATGCTGTACTCGATAGACCTTGGTCTGAATCAGGGAGGCATAAAGCCCTCTTCTTCTCAGCTTTCGGAAGGCCGTGACAGGGCCATGTGAAACTGTCAGGACCAGGTGGAAACACTGTTATTTGTCCAGGCATTTTCAACTGCTGCCATTTTTCATGTTTTGTTGGCTTTGTGCCTTTTCTCTGCTCCTTTTTCATTATTATTATTTTTGTCTCGGTTGGTTGTTTTGTTTTGCAAGGCCGGATGCGTTTTCAATTGCATGGTGCCTTGGAAATAAATGTTATTGAAAGGCAGGATAATAAATAAATAAATAAAATGCCTTAAAATAAATATTCAAGCATTTGATGGGGTGGTTAACATTTTTTCCCCTTCAGACATTCGGCTAGATCGCCCCGCACAGCACAACCCTGTGAAGCTCAATGGGACTTACTCCCAAGCAGGTGTACACAGGATTTCTCTCTCTTTCTCTTTCTCTCTCCCCCCTCACACGTACAATCTCAGACCTGTAATGGTGTTGACAACTGTTCGTAGGATGGTTGGTGGCTTGATCAGCTCCTTCAAGATGTTGGACTCAGTAGCCAAGGGGAATCCATTGTCCAGCATCTCCTCCAGCACCTCATACACCACCACCACGTTGTCCTTGATGACTACCTCAGAGCAGACTCCAAAATAATCCTGCGCGGGGAAACAAGATTAACCAGCCCCCATCAGAGAGTGAGCTGGAGCAGAGAAATGAGGAAACAGATCCCCCAATGCTCCAGGAAATGGGAGAGGACGAAAGGTGTGTGTGTGGAAGGAACAATCATGAAGCAAGGCGAGGGAGCTGCCTCAGGTGGCAGGTGTGAAGTTACCCCTGAGGGCGGCAGAGTGACAACCGGACAGTCCTGGCCCAAGGGACATGATCCAGGAGGGAGCTCTCCTGCACAAACTCAACTGACATGAAATGAACAGGGCGTTGCACAAGGGTCTATCATGGCCACGGCCCACAATCCACTTGGAACTGGACTGGCCCATTTGTGGAGCAGTGGTCAGTGTGTTAGAATGAGACCGGGGAGATCTGTGATCAAATCCACACTCAGTTGCGAAGCTTGCTGAGTGGCCTTGGGGGCATGCCCGATCTCTCAGTCTGGCCTACCTTACAGGGTTGTACTGAGGATAAAAGGATAGAGGGGAGATGAAACCTGTCTGCCAACTTGTGCTCTTTGGAAAGAGAGGCAGGATATAAATGTAATAAAAAGAAATAATTAGCCCTCGTTCATTGAACACTTTCAATTTGCTTTTTAAATTTTCTTCCTTTGACTGTTCATACCTACGTTCACCGCACCGGAATCAGTTTTCAGATAATTGAGCAGTATATAAGTACTGTAAATAAATAAATAATTTCAAGGTGGTTTGCCATGAGGGGAACATCACCTGGGATGATGCCCCGTGTACATTTCGGTTTTCTGCCTCGGGCATCTCTCTCTCCCCTCCACCTGCCAAAGAGCACAAGCAGGAGAGCTCGTCTTACAACCGCTGGGAAGCCCCAGCGGTAACTGGAGGAGAACACCAGTCCCATGTATAATAAAGGAGCACCAGCTAAGCCATTCTGACGCTGCTCCTCACATCAGGTTACACAACTCAAATGCCAACATCACTTCTTACATGTCAGCAGGGCCGGAGCTAGAAACTTGTGGTAGGGGTGGAGGTTGGCAGGTTGGGGGAGAAAGGCAGGTTGGGAGAGAAGCAGCATCGTGAGTTGAGGTAGGACACCAGAAATCGAAATACTGGGAATAGGGCATGATGAACGATGTCTTCAGAAGATGCCGTTCACGACTGAGTTGAACATTAAAAAAAAAACCAACGTGATAGGTGCCCAGATGCTTTGTCAGGCAGCTCCATGTCTTTGAACACACTGGCCAGAATGATGGATGCAGCCCCCTTTCTAACCACCTGCACAGTCCTCTAAAATCCATCTAAGCCAGGGGTTCGAAACGTGCGACCTTCTGGCAGCCACTGGCACCTGCCACTCAGGAGGGAAAGGGGAGGGGGGAAACACTCTAGAAGCAGGCTCCATGCTTCCAGCCATAGAAACCACATTCCTAGAGTGTCCCTGGAGCATCCCAGCAAGCAATGCTTGTAGGTTCCTGCCAGCCTCCTAGGATGCTCAGGATGCTCACAGAACAAGGCTTCTATGGCAGGAACCATAGAGCCTATTCCTAGAGCACTTTTTCCTCTCTCTCTCTCTCTCTCTCTCTCTCTCTCTCTCTCTCTCTTTGGCGATTGGGCTTGGGTGGTTCGGAAAGAGAAGGGCATCAGCACCTGGACGCTATGTCATGGGAAAGATGCTACCACTGCAAGACCAAGATCTGTTGCTTCTGGGGTGAACATGAATGGTTTGAGAATGTGCGTGGTGTGCACATATATGCGCCCCATCACCTCAATAGACGCCACATGTGATCCTCAGGGAGGGGGGGTTGAAAAGGATGCGCACCTCTGACCTAAGCAAACCAATTAGACTTATTTTTGTAAAAAAATGAAGGGTGTCAATGCAGGAAAGGGGGCCTAGGAACCTGCAGAGCCTCAAATCATAGGGAAGGGCTGGGGCTCTATGGTAGCGCATCTGCTTTGCGCACAAGGTTCAATCCAGTAGGACTGGGAAGCTCTAGAGAGCCTCTGACACTCAATGTAGATCCTACTGAGCGAAATGGATCATGATCTGACCATATAAAGTCAACTTTCTAATCATGGTACACTGGGGGAGAGGGCATTCTCTGTGGTGGCCCCCCAATTATGGAACGATATCCCTGACGAGGCCCGCCTGGCGCCAACACTGTTATCCTTTCGGCGGCAGGTCAAAACATTTCTTTTCTCCCAGGCGTTTTAACAGCTTAAGTTGAATTTTTTACCTGAATTTTTGGCCAGGCATAAAAGTTTAAAACGTTTTAAATATCAACTGTTTTTATGTTTCATGATGTTAAATTTCGCATATGGACTTTTTAATGTTCAAACTTTTAACATTTTGTAAACCGCCCAGAAAGTTTCGGCTATGGGGCAGTATATAAATGTAATTAATAATAATAATAATGACAAAATTAGAATCTAGAACAAATTTCTAGATCTCACATCAAAGTATTTAAAAGTATGCAGTGGTCTACTAAACAGATTTTTTGCTCATCACAGGCCCTATTCTTGATTTCTTTGAAGATCTGAAACATTCTGCCAATCAATAGGCAGCCAGAGGCTAACCCATACCTTTGGGACTTGTAGGGAGAAGTCAGGGGGAAAGGAGCTTTGTTCTCTTTTTTGCTCATCACAGGCCCTATTCTATCCCCTCCCTACCTCTCCTCCTTTCCCTACAGATGTATTGCCCATTAATGTGCAGTTCAGAAGTCATGGTGAAGGAATCTACAAGATTTCAACACTAAGAAACCACAACTCAACTGCCACTCCATCTCCCATATCCTTACCAGCCAAATTACGCAGCCATACGAAAGGCAATTACTTTTGCTGCAATCCTAGAACTTGGGACGTTTTTAAAAAGAGAAAAAATAATCAGCTGGGCCTGGTTGTTGTAGGTCTGAGTCGTGTGAAGTTTCAAGAGTCTTGACCACAGGAGTATGAACAACGAACCACGTGAAGGAAAAATGGATGTTTCCTCTCCATCAGCCTGAGAAGGCCAGTGTGCCTGAATTCCCATGGCTGGATGAGTAGAAGTTCTTAGAGAACGTAACTTGGGATCAAGCTATACATGACAATAGATGAGTCTCTGGATCTTGTGATTAGGATACTTCTTCCCCTCCCCCCTACGAAAAACCCCTCAAACTAACAGCAGCTACAAGGAGCTAATCTGAATGCAGCACACCGAGAGCTGTTTAACCCTTCCTGCACACCATTTTCCCATTGAAAATCACTTCCCAAAGCCACTATTCATTGCTCCAAGACGGGCGATTCCCAGAGGAGAAAGGGTGCAGAGGAGAAAGGGTTAAACCCCCTTCCTCCTGCATCATGGTCCTGATATAGCCTCCACCCCCTGATCCCATTGGGAGAGAGAGAGGAAGGGGGGGGGGGGAAGAATCCCAGTTGCAGGATTCAAAGTCACATTTAGCATCACATGTCCTTTGACCCTTTCCCTGGAGGGGATCCTTCGATCCCATGATCGGCCTCCGCAAACTTCCCTTCCCAGCCTTTCAACGTCCCTATCTCCTACCTCGGGCTGGTTGAAAACATTTTCGTGCCTTGGGGGTAGAAAAGTCCACTGTTCCTCGTGATCAGTAAAAAAATAAAATAAAATAAAAATAAAAATTAAATCACGGAGAATTTGCTGCCTTAATGGGCAGAACTTTCCTCGCAGGAAATCAGCCCTTCCCTTCGGCTAGTTGCTGTACCTACTTTCGTCCAAAATCTGTCCCCTTGACACCTTATTGTCCCGCAGGCTATGGAAGAGAGGCTCAGTTGAACTCGTTTTCCACTTCCCATTTATAGCGTGCCAGGTTTACCATAGATTTGGACTTGAACGGGGACAGGAACCTAAGGAGCCAGCTTATACCAAGTTACAACCACTTCACTGGCTGCCAGTTACTTTCCGGGCGAAGTACAAAGTGTTGGTCATTACCTTTAAAGCCCTACATGGTTTGGGTCTGGGTTACCTGCGGGATTGCCTTCTCCCATACAATCCGCCCTGCACACTCAGGTCCTCTGGGAAGAATTTGTTACAGCCAGCAAAAACTAGGCTGGCAACTGTTACCCAGAGAACCTTTTCTTCTGTCGCCCCCAGACTCTGGAATGGCCTGCCGGAGGAGATTCGTCAATTTAACACCCTCTCCGAGTTTAAGGCAGCTATAAAAATTAGCCTCTTCCGGCAGGCCTATCCAGATGAACTTTAAACCAAGAGTTTTGAAATGTGTGTGATTGTTTTATATGCCCTTTTAATTTATTTATGTATTTGATCTATATTGTTATCATACTAATGTTGTTCCCCACCTCGATCCAAAGGGAGAGGCGGGTAAGAAGCAAATTATTATTATTATTATTATTATTATTATTATTATTATTATTATTACCCTGGGTCTAACCCACACATTTCTGTCTACACCAGCCTTCTCCAACCCGGTACCCGCTAGATGTGTTGGACTACATCTCCCATAATCCCCCAACCAGACTGGAAACCTTTCTCCATCTTACCTGGAGAGACCAGGGGCTGGATCTGGGATCTGTTGCATGCAAGGTGTATGCTCTACCCGAGCTACTGTGTATGGGGGGGAATCTGGCTCAAATCAACCATGAGCTCCCTCGGCAATACATGGGAGCTCACTAACCTCCTGCACAGGGTTGTCGCGAGGATAAAGTAGGAAAGCCAAGATGTGCCAGGCTGAGTTGCTTCCAGGAAGGGTTGAGAGAGAAATTGAATAATGAACGAGAACAAGGGTGCTATCGCGTTCATGCCGATTGCAAGTTTCCAACTGGCCTCTGGTTGGCCTCTGTAGGAACAGAATACTAGACGAGATAGACCTTCGGTCCGATCCAGCACGGCTCTCCTTATGTTCTTACGAGCCGGAGTTTGAAAGGAATACACAGATTGTTCTTCCAAAAACAACAGACTGTGTAAACACACCCGGAGTGTAAACACACCCCTGATCCTGCTGGAGCCCGTTTGGTGGATTGCAATGACGACAGCATCTCCAGGCTGGGAGGGTAGTCAAGAAAGAAGGAACCTTGTAAGAGGAGTTAACTAATTCATAAATGCACCAGCCCAGACTGGAAAAGCAGGCAAAACTTCCTCCAGGTAAAATATGAAGAAGAAACATGCCTGGTTGAACTTCTAATGGACAACATCAGGACCAAAAAGATGGAGACAAGGAGATACAGGGTGGGGGTCATAGCTCAGAGATAGAGCATGTGTTTGGTATTCACACAGTCCCAAGGTTCAAACCCTGACATCTCCAGTTCAGGGTGCTCAGACCCCTGGCTGAGATCTGGGAGATCAACTGCCAGTTAGGATACACAAACAGGACTAGATGGACCAAGGTTCTCTATGACCAACGGCTCCTCTAAACGAGTGATTTATTGCACGCTCGTGATCGGCCACTCACAGAAGTTTGCAGGTTTTTTAAACGACGTCATGAATGACCAGGACATCTCCCACAGCATCTGTTGGAAATTCCATCATGAAAAGAACCACTTTTAAAGTAGTAACATCTGGGGGGTGGGGGGTGGAAGCAGGACTGTCCACCACTAGATGGCACTGTCTCAGTGGAACTGAATGGAGGGGAAGTATTCAATTCAAACCAAGTGATCACTCCTCTCCATCCGCGTAATTAAGTTCATGACAATCGCGCAAAAAGGCAGGAAGCGCAAATGCCCTGGTAAGCAACGTGATTTCCCCTTAATGTAGAGACTCCCTGGGAGTAAGCCAGCTTTCTATGCACATATATATCAGCAGTTTATTTTGCTGTGATACAGGATAATCACCCTAAGCTATATGCCAGAGGTGTAAAACCAGGCCCGGAGGCCAAATTTGAACTTCTTGGGGTTCTAGCTGGACTTCTGGAGTTTCCGAGATGGCCACACCCCCTTCTCCAGGCCCCACCCTCTTCCCCTCAGCCCCCAATGATTCGGCGGTTTCAAGACTTTTGTGCAATTTCCTCCCCTTCAAATCGGTTGAAATGCCCCTCCTAAAGCTCAGTTACTGGTTTTAAAAGCTTTAAGCTAAAATAGGCTGGTATTTTTAGCTTTTGACCACACCCTCTTTGCCTGTGGCCTCATGATAACTGGGACGTTGGCTAAAACCTATTTTAGGTTGCCTAATAAATTTTTGATACTGATAACTGGGACGTGGCCCCCCAAGAGCTTCTCTGAAATGGAATCCAGCCCTCGGGCTGAAAGAGATTCCACAGATATCTTGGATTGTAAAGCAATAGTGAAAGAGAGAGAGAGAGAGAGAGAGCTTAAGAATGCTACCCTCTGTCAATTCGACTTAAATTTAATGCATTCCCTTTTGTCTTATTTCTCATTTCTCTCTCCCTCTCTCTTTTTCTCTGTTGGTTTTGTTTTAGAAAACTAATAAAATCTTTGAAAAATACACACACCCCTCCTAGGAGCTGTAATTGAGGTTGGGTGACCATATGGAAAGGAGGACAGGGCTCCTGTAGCTTTAACATTGTAGACAAAAGGGAATTTCAGCAGGTGCCATTTGTATCCATGCAGCGTCTGGTGAAATTCCCTCTTCATCACAACAGTTAAAGCTGCAGGAGCATTGCCCTCTTTTGCATCTGGTCACTCTAGTATGGCTCTACTCTGTTTCCAGGCACAATTCAAAGTGCTGGTTATGACCTACAAAGCCCTATGCGGCTTGGGCCCAGGATATCTGAAAGACCGTATTCTCCCTTATGAGCCTGCCCGTCCCCTGAGGTCTTCGGGGAGGCCCTTCTATCCGTCCCACCATCATCACAGGCATGCCTGGTGGGAACGAGGGAGAGGGCCTTCTTGGTGGCTGCCCCGGGGCTCTGGAACTCTCTTCCCAGGGAAGCTAGACTGGCTCCCTCCTTGGTGTGATTTTGGAGGCAGGTTAAAACTTTTCTGTTTCAGCAGGCCTTTGGGGAGTAGTTCAGACCTTTGTGGATGAACTGCTTATAGTTTGGATTTTTTGATTATGTGCATTTAAAATGTTTTTAAATGTTTAAAATATTTTAAAATTGTACTATGTTTAATTATATTTTTTTAATTTTGTTTTCACTGTACATGTTTTAATTTGTAAAGCTGCCTTCGGTCCCAGTATTGGGAAAAAGGCAGGATATAAATAAATAATAATAATAATAATAACAATTTATTGTGGCACAAGCTTTCATGGAACGTTGTCAGACATTTCTATGTAATGCTCAAACCAGGGCCAGCCCTATCATTAGGCAGTTGCTGGGGATGGGGTGAGGTAGAGAGTGGGGTGGGAGTTGGAGGACACACCATTTTACCTACCTGGAAAGTATCCACCACCCGATGAAGAAATTCAATGACAAAAAGGGGCGGCACCTCCGTCTGGATCACTGCCACAAAGAAAATCTTGTGCCGATAAACGCTCAGGAGGTAGTGGTGAGGGGTGGGGATCACGGGGGGCACGTTCTCTGCCTCTGAAGCCCGCTCCTGCGCCTCAAAGAAGTAGTCACAAACCGAGCGGCTGACCACGCTTTTCCAGTGTTTCTCCAAGAAGATGTCTCCAGAGGAGTTAATCAGAAAGAGGCTGTGAATCATGGCTGGTCCAAAGCAAAGGCACTTGGCCCAACCAAGATGGAGCGGTTCTGTGGTACTTCAAAGCTAAAAAAATAACAGCATCTATTACTTGATGGCCACTGAAGGCGGCTATCCTATGCTGTAATTCAACATATACACACACCCCACACACCTAATCCCCCTTCTCAGAACCCAAGCAAGTGAAGAACACAACCTAAGTAGAGCCCTGCTGGATCAGACCAAGAGCCCATCTAATCCAGAGTTCAGTTTACACAGCGGCCAACCGGATATCGATGGGAACCCTCAAGCAGGACACGGGTGCAACAGCACCCTCCTGCCCACATTCCCCAGCGATTGGTGTACACAGGCCTACTGCCTCTGATACTGGAGGTAGCATGTAGCCATCAGGACTAGCAGCCATTGATAGCTTCTCCTCCTCCTCCAGGAATCTGTCTACCCTCCTTTTAAGTTCATTCCACCCAGCCGCGACTGCTCCCAAAGGTTCTGCTGCAACAACGATTCTCAGTTCGTCTCCCATCTCAAACCGTCTCCAACTTCAATCCGCACCTCTTCAGCATCCAACTCCCTCACCACTGTTAACCCCAGAGAAGTCTCTCTTTTTTCCTCCAGAGGCTTCCCCGTTACAACCAACATCTCCTTCATTTCCTTCACAGACTTCCTCCGATTAGACAGGACCAGCATCAAGAGTAGGCATGGCTGGGCATCTGCCAAGGCCCACAACCGAGGAGGGGGGGCACTGCCAAGAGCCCCACTGGACCTCCTCCTCCTCTTCACCACTGCATTCTCTCGCTGTGGCCCAGACAACGGTGGTGGGAAGGAGCAGCAGCAGCAGCAGATGCCACGGCCTCCTTCCTCCCTGGCTCTCTGCCCGTCAAGCCAGCAAGTGGGAGCAATGATGATGAGTATATTGTATGTTTTTTCAGTCTTAATTTTTGTATACTGTTTTTAAGTGTTTTAATCTTATGTAAACTGCCCAGAGAGCTTTGGCTATGGGGCGGTCTACAAATGCAATTAATAATAATAATACATGCTCACCCAAAACAATCTTGGAAAATGCAGATCATAAAATATACTGGGACAGAACAATTCATACCGACAAGGCAATACCCTGCAACCGACCAGACATGATGGTCATAAACAAAAAAGAAAAACACACATACCTCATCAGCATAGCAATACCGAATGATAAAAATGTTGTTGAAAAGGAAGAAGACAAATATACACCACTGGCCATGGAAGTCAAAGAACTATGGCATCAGAAAAAGGTCACAATTATTCCGTTAGTCACCTCAGTCACCGGCATCACATCAAAAAACTATACAGAAAACCTTCAGAAACTGGGCCTACCATAATACATCCACACCAACATCCAGAAAGCAGACATACTTAAAACATGCTCAATCGTCAGGAAATCCTTGAATCTGTGAAAGACAGCATGACTTGGCAAAGCTCGTCATGTCCATCTAGAAAAACCACCACGAGCGAGAAAGAGATGAGATGATGATGATGATAATGGGGAGAAGGCAGGTTCACTGAGAGAAGGGCCCCATGGAGGGTGTTTGTTCAAGGGCCCTCAAAAAACTGGAGTTGGAACTGCAAGTAGGTCATCCTGTGCTAAGCCAACAGGGCTGCAGCAAAGGCTGAGAGTTGGTTCACACTTGGAGCCACGCTCATAGAGGAGTGTAAGTGAGGCTTGGAGGTGCAGAGCTATGTGAAGAAACATCAGCACAATTAGAGTGCAGCTGCAATCTCATCTAAGGATAAAAAATGCAGCAGCAACAGCAGAAATGGCTGTGGGTTTTCTCCATGTACTGATCCGTTCCCACATACCCATGTATATACTGACACTGGGACTGGCTTTGCGTGTGTGAACTGGCCCAGAGAGTGGTCTCTCAACAATAGCATCCCTGCATCAACTCTGAATAGCAAAGGCAATGCACAGAGGCATTCCTGGCAATGCACCACGTTTATGGAGCTGATTCCCACTCAAGGATTGCTAGAGTCTTAACCTGATCCTATTTCAGAAGCAATGGAAAACCTTTTTATTTGACAGCTGGGATGACACAATTAAGTTGTGTCAAATTTACAACATTGCTTTGCTTTCAGTTTTGGCTGTTAAAATGATATCGTCACACAATGACCTGGTTTGTATATAAATGGAAATTGTGGCTTGATGTCATATTGTGTTCAAAAACCAGGGTGACTAGGGGTGGGAATATTCTGCGCTCCTCCCCAACTCTGAGCTGGGTTAAATGAATGCATATCGTAGGTTAACTCTGGGTTGTTTATCCCCGAAACAACCCTGAGCACCTGGATTTGGACGTCATGAGAGTAACTTACATTCGTGGTGATCACAGGCTGCAAAATGAAAGCGGAAATGAGGAGTCCTCACTTCCATTTTTATATCCAAGTATCCACAAATGTGCTCACCAGCTTGTCCCTGGCAAGCGCACGCTTCAGCCTGGCGAGGTCAGCATTAGGGAGAGCCTTTCCTCTCCCATGTTTGGGAGAAGTGGAGCAGCTCCCATTGATGGCACATTGAACCTAGGAGATACTTTTATGGAACACAGCGTGAGAGCAAGCCAGCTCCTGCTGGTCTGCCAAGCTTGTGGGCTGGCCATGATTTCTGGGCTCCTATTAATAATTTCTTCCCTGATTCCTATCTCTGGGTTACTACCACCACTGCAATCTTCCCCACTGCAATACTTTCAATCTCTCACCATCCTCGCATAACTTTTCCAACGCTGCCTACCCTAAACCACCCCTTACTAGCACCCAGCGCATTCAGTCCTGTTTTTAAACTCATCCTTCATCCCATAAAGATATGCCAAACCCCTCCCCATTACTATAAGCCCCCATGTGACTCAGGATGCTAATCTCTAAGCGCTCCTGACTGCAGCCTCCCACCGGCATCGGAACCCTAATCCACATCAGGGCATGACACTCTTTATTCCTAATTACAACCCCACAGACATCATAGGGATCTTTTGGGTCCCACTCTCCAAAGCACTCCCCCCTAGAACCCTCCAAATCTTCAGAATCCAGACATGTGACCCACCGCAGACCCCCTGTTATTTCTAAGAATCCCTATTACCAGCCCTTTTGCCCTCGGATGCCCATATGACTACCACAGGGGATTTCTGCTACACCTGCCTATTACCCCACTACAGTCTTCCATGTTGCTAGATCCAGAACCCTGACCAGACCTAGTCATGTGCTGTTCCTAAGCAACCCCATTGCAACATCTTTCCTGTCTACCAGACCACTGCAGGCGTTCAAGCCCCTCCACTTACCCCAAAGCTTCCCGTCCTTTAAACCTCAGTGACTCCGGAAATCCAGAGCCCTCCACTACACCGTACCTTTCCATCCATCCCGCCCGGCCACCCCGCTCTATCCTTCCTATGCCATCCCCATTACAACCCCACAGATGGCAACCAGGTTAGCACATGGACCTGAGCTGGATCTCGTCATGCTAAAGCTTTCCCCAGTACAACTCTCCAGATCTCCCAAGCCTTAAACCACATCAGACCCCCGCCTCATGTGCTCCAAAGCATCCCCATGGTTGCAACCCCATTCACTGCTACCGGACTACGCATCTGAGCATCGCTCCTCTTTCTAACCCAAGGGGTAATATACCCCTCACCATTTCTCAAGACCCTACCCCACACAGGACCCCACACCACAACTCCCCAATGCCACAATACCTTCCACCCCAGAGCATCCTTTCTGACGCCCACTGAGATTTCAGCTCCCCACACCATTATCTCACTGTGCCTCCGACCCCATAAAACCCGAGTTCGTGGGGTTCTCTGCTAAGAATCCTCATGGATCTCAACCAGAATCCTATAGATCTGAGCCCCCAAAGCTTCCTGTTCAACCGTCCTTGTCTCCAGAGCCCTCGTCCCCCCATTTTCATCCTATCTCCCCCCACATCCATCCATCAGTCACCTTCTCAAGCTCCCCAGTTTACAGCCTCTGACTCCTCACAGCCCACCAGGCCCCCCGCACCCTTCTCACCTTCCCAGCCCAGGTCCAGCAGCACCCGCAGCAACCCGACGCAGCTTCCCCGTGAAGAGATGGAGCGGGAGCCCGCGGGGAGGGGGGGAAGGAGAGGAAGAAGAGGATGTGTCACTCGGCACCACCCACTTCACCCCACTCTAGCCGCTGATTGGTCGGCGGCCGACAAGCCGCTGGTCCTTCTGTTCCCTGCCGCCCCGGCCAGTGGCGCCTCCCGGCTCCGAATGACAACGCGGGTGGCGCTAGGCGGGGCTGAGCTTCCGCATCCGGCCGCTGATAGGCCAGAAGGACGGGAGGCGGGGCAGGCGTCTCGCGAAGTGTTTGAGTGGCAGCCTCGGCGGCCCGTGAGCACCGAGCGGAGGCGAAAGGGGGACGGGGATTGGTCGGGGGCAGGGTCTCTTTTTAAAGCTGGCCCGAGAGCGCCCTAGCAACGGGATTTCGGTGTGCGCGCGCGCGCGCGGCGCGTGACTGTCAGCTGTGGCGCTCGCCTCAGTCTTCCTCACGCCACCTCAGTCGCCATTGGCAGCCGTGTTTTTGCGATTAGTAACATAAATGACAATGACATAGTGTTAGAACCACGGCGACAAGTTATAATAACCGTTATTATGAACAAATATAACATACATAACAATATATATATATATATATATATATATATATAATCCAATGTTAATCCTACATAGAGTAGGCCCATTTAAATGAATGGGAATTAAGTTGTGACTAATTTAGGTCTCATTCAGTTCAATGGGTCTGCTCTGCGCAGCACTAACATTGGATACTATCTCATATTACAATAACATGGCATTAAAATATTAATAATAGTTATTAAACCTGTCTAGTAACAGCATATGCACCTTCAAGCATTCTCTGGATAGTAAGACAATATAAAAAGGGAGAGCGTCTTTGTGGCGGCGTCCAACTTTAGGATGTTCTTCCCAAGGGAGATATAATTGGGGCCTATTGATGGTGCTATATAAATAAATACATAATAATAAATTCCTTTTTCCTTTCATCATTTGTTTGCCAGTTGAATCATTTTTATGGCCCTTGTGATTTTATCACTGTTACTATAAAATGTCCTTTTATAATGTTATGTAACACTGTCCTGGTATCCCATGTGGATGAAGGGTGACTCATAAATTAAAAAAATAAAATAGTCATTTATTATTATTATTATTATTATAACACTATATATTGTAATTGTGTCATTAATGTACTATTAATAATAATGATAAACATTACAGTATCATTTTTCATTTTTAAAGTTTTAGTTGTCCAACACTTCTTCATCTTTTGGCACAAGGTATGGATTTAGTGCATTTATATTCTGCCCTTCTTCAATGGAAGGAAGTGAGGGTACCCTGCTGCTGTACATGCTATTCTGCCCCGTCCCCAGTTTTATCCTCACAACAACCCTGTGAGGTAGGTAGGTAGGTTAGGATGAGAGACCGGCTAGCCAAGGTTAGCCACCACTGACAACTTCAAAGCTGAGTGGGAATTTGAAAGCTGCCACTCTACACTACAATAAACATTACAAGTAATAAAACATTATTATTAATATTATTATTATTTTAATAGCACATTAATATCATAGCATACTATATTGTTACTGTTGTTATATTTTTATATTATTACATATATCTACTTCTGTATCTCAGAACATACATGTTAACATTAAAAAGACATAAAATACTTATTATAATTAATACATTAATAATGCAATAACGATATAGTATATTTTAGTCATTTAATTGTCCACCTTCCTCTCTTCTAGGACTTTTTAAAATGTACCAATATTACAATAAACTTACATTTTAAAACTATGATTGCTACTTACACACACACACAGAGAACCTGTTGTTAGTTCCAAGAAATTCTGGGGTTCCCCAGAAAGATCCGTAATAGTGCATCGCCTTCTTGGCTGTACTGGTGATACATTCAGGCCTAGCCTAGGCCACATCACAGTTTGCTCTGGCTGATCCTATTTCAGCACATGCGAACCAAGAACAGGAGTTTTACACCCCTTCTGGCAGGAAGATCAGTGATAATGTACCCTCAGTTCATGTGGGGGAATGGTGACAAGCCCCATGTGTAGTGAAGAGATGCTGTGTAGATGATACTCCAGAATCATCTGTGATGTGCTGAGGTACCATGACAGATATGCTGTGGTTCCTTAACCGGTGTGTCACTGTGGAAAGGGTTCTATGAAGGTACAATGGTTTTATGCTTTAACAGTTTGATTAGAAGAGATGAATTTCTGCTGGTACAGCATTTCGCATGAAGGCAATAGCTATCCCTTGCTCTTGTTCTCCAACAACTGAGTCTCAGTAGCAAACCGCCTCTGAAGATCAGAGTTTCTGATAACCATCATGACTAATAGTCACTGGGAGCCCTATCCTCCAGGAATTTGTCTAAATAACGTTTAAAGTTGTCTAAATTTGTGACCATCACCTTATCTGTGGCAGCGAATTCCATAAATTATATATTCTGTGAATAAGTACATTACCTATTGCCAATTTCATTGGCTGACCTTACATTCTAGTCTTACGAGGAAAAGCCATATTTATTTCCTCTTTGCATTATGCATAATTTTGATAAACCTCTATTCATGTTTCCTCAATTATATTTTCCCTAAAACTAAAAAGCCCCAAATGTTCTAGCTTTTCCATGTCTTGATTCCACCACATGGCAACCCACTTTTTCAGTTTGCCCCTAGAAAACAGCAGGCCAAGTAACCTACATTATACTCTTTTAGACACCAGGTGAAGACCTTTTTATTTTCTCAGTATTTAAACAGTTTATCAATTTAATTTTTAACTTTGCTGTTTTAAATCTGTATTTTAAACTGGTATTAATTTTTGCATCGCTGCTTGGTTTTATCCTGCTTGTGTTCTTACGTTGTATTTTTATACTGTTGTTGTTTTATATTTTGAATGGTTTTTATGGTTTTAATTTTTGTAAACCGCCCAGAGAGCTTCAGCTATTGGGCGGTATAAAAATGCAATAAATAAATAAATAAATAAATAAATAACGTAAGAACAAACAGAAATCCTCAAACTATTATTGCCAGTGTTGAACGGAGTAGTGGTTTGTCTGGATGAGAAAAAAACATACCTAGCCACTAGGTGGCAGCACACTAGTTTTGAACTTTAAATGACAGGGATGTCCTAGCTTGCCTTGGTCATACAACATAATCAATATGGATTATTAATTTTTATTGGACAGCTCTAGTCCCCTTCATGAAACGAGAAAGACTCCTCAATGTCAACAAAGCAAAAGACTGGCTCTGAAACCCCACCCCAACACACAATGGCATCTCTCTGCTGAATTGTTGTCTGCCATACACCTACATAAGGATGGATTCCTACGTGGTTGGGTCTGACTCCACTGGCAAGTGAGGTTGTCCTGGACAGAAGACATGCGACTTCCCAAACTTGGTGCCCTTCAGTTGTTTTGGACTATTGTCAGTCCCAGCCAGCATGGTCAATGCTCAAGGATGATGGGAGCTGTGGTCCAACATCTGGGAAATACTGATATATTGCCATTACCCAATAAGAGTGTACACTCATTGGTATGTGTCACATGTTCCAACTGTCTCTGTTTACCAATGGCAGTCCATATTTTCTGGTCCCTTTCTCCCTGCCCGCTGCTTTTGCCTGTCATTGATGCCTTGTTAATTTTTCGTTAGTGTGAGTTGCTAGAGTTGCCATTCTTAACTGCCTCCCTGCTGTCTCTAGAAAAGGGGGTAGACTACCTGCATTCCTCAGCTTAATTTCAGGCAGCCCTCTGCAATTGATTAGTTCAGACTTCTGGCAAAAGCTAATTGTCCCACCTGTAGCAGATCACTGGGCAGGGAGGAGGAAAGGGGGAGAGAGAGAGAGAGAGAGAGAGAGAGAAGGGGATAACAAAGGGAGAGAGGGGGATGGTTGAGAGAGAAAAGGTGGCAGAGAGAGAGAAAAGAAGGTGGCACAGAGAGAGAGAGAGAGAGAGAGAGAGAGAGAGAGAGAGAAGGGGTGGTTGAGAGAGAAAAGGTGGCAGAAAGAGAAAAGAGGGTGGCAGAGAGAGAGAGAGAGAGAGAGAGAGAGAAGGGGATTGCAGAAAGAGAGATAAGGGGCTCTCTGCCCACCATCAGCATGTGGCCCTTGATTGATTACCCCCAAGGGAATGCAGCCATCAACAACAAAATGTTCTCCACCCCTACTCTCTGGAGGAACATAGAAGCGGCCTTATACTAAGTCAGACTAACCGTCCATCTAGCAACACTGATTAGCAGCAGCTCTTCAGGCCTCCAGGCAGGATTCCTTCCTAGCCCTACTGCATGTGCTCTGTCACACTGAGCTATGGCCCCTCCCTGTGGTGGTAATGGCGGATGCATCTTGTCTCTTGTGGTGCACATCTTGTCTCTTGTGGTGCACACTAGGACCTTCACACACCATGAGAGGCTATTGAAGTATATTCTGAACTGTTGATAACTGATCGTAGGACCATTATCAATGAAATGTCGTAAAGCTTTCTATTTCCATTGCTCGGGCTGTGAATGCTGTTGCTTGTGCAGCCAAAACTGCTCCATCCATGCCCGAGAGGAAAGCATCAGCAGGTTTGTGGAAATATTGAGATTTGAAAAAATACACACTCACAAAATTTAGGAGGGGGGAAACTAAGAGGGCACCCCTAAAACTAACCCTATGGATAGGTTGTTGTTGAACTGTGGTTTATCATGTTGTCTGAACCCAACACATTTTCTGCAGGGTGCCTTTTTTCCCTCGAATAAGCCACCCTGCGAACCCATGTTTTTTTGTTGGGGTGTAAACTGTGGGTTGTTCATGACTGAGAAGCCATGGTTTGTTATTGTGGCTAGGTTTAGACAACATGATAACCCATGGTTCAACAGCAACTCACACTCACCCCTACCAGCATGGCCAATGCTCAGGAATGCTGGAAGTTGTAGACCAACACATCTGGAAAGCACCAGGTTGGGAAAAGCTGCTCTAAGAGCGTTAATAATGATCCAGATGGCTATAGTTGGAATCAAAGAAGGCATACAATAGCTCGGAATGTGTCAAAATATGACGGGCAGGCCAGTCTGGTAATCATACTTTTTGGTGCCGGTTTGGCAGGCCTGGATAGTTTGGCAACAGCGTTGCTCGACAGTGCAGGATTGCTTCTGCATTTCTGTCACAGGCGTGCTGAATTAACATGTCCAACTCCTGCAGCAGCTGCTATTGCTCCTCCTGTTTATCCTCATTGCCACTATTGCCTGCTTGGCAGGTAGAGAGAGAGACAGTGAGCAAGTAGGCTGTGGCATGTCCTCCTCCATCCCCACCCCTTGCCAACGCCCAACCATGCCTAGCCTGGCTCTTTTGCCCTGACTTTTGGCTTGTTCCTCAGTTGTGTCCTAGATTACCCTTTGCTTTTGACTTACTCTTTGGTCTTCACTACTGGCTTGTCTTCCTGGCTCCTGGGTCACCTTACCCTGTTTTGTCCGTGGCCCAGCCCTGACACTTAGATCCCAGAGTGAGGCAGAGCAAGTAGAAGGGCCTAAGAAAGCCAGGTTGGAAGCAGTTGGGTCTAGGAAAGGAAGGCTGGAAGATGAAGTAGCACAGACGAATGAAGGAAAAAGAATGGGGGAGGGGCGTGGGGGGTGTCAGAGAGGAAAAGGGAGAGAGAGTAGGCAGAGAAGTGCAAATCACCAAGATGTGAAGAGGTGAGGAAGACTGACATTCACATATCAAGACTGGAAATAATCCGTCAAATCTTTGGCAGCAAGCTGCTACCCCTGAATAATTCTGGGATGATGTAGCGGGAACAACCTTCCCTTCTTTATTCCACCCCCATTATCTTAAATCTGATTCGGGGAGATTGTCAGATTCCGCAGGCCTCGGGACAAAATGGGAGACAAAAACAGACATGGAGGGAAAAAATCCACTTTTCCTTTGTGTGCGCTCGTGCATGTATACAGTGGCGCATCCCCAAATTGCTAATGACACAAGGCGTTGCATCCACTAAGACCAGGTTTATGAGGCAGTTAAGGGATCCCAAGGGTATGGTGAATCCAATGCAAAGCCAGCTGGTGCCCTGAAGTTGTGGCCTACCATTTAGGTTAACTCTTGCTGCACTGCACTGACAGATGGCACGAAATGAAACTTCTGTTCCAAGCTGGGAATCGCGGAGCCTGCTTTGATTCTTAAGCGGCTGCAAAAACAACTGCGCCTCCTCATCGTTCTGCGGCTATTGGGAACTGAGCACAGCCTTTGGTAGGGTGGTCAGATACAAAAGGGCTCCCGGTCTTTTAATCATTGTGTAGAAGAGGGAATTTTACCAAGTGTGGCGTGCAAACAACACCTGCTGAAATCCCCTCTTCTACAAAACTATTAAAGGCGCGGCCACCTTTTGCATCAGTCTTTACTAGTCTTTAAAATGGCCAGGTGTCCTTTGCAGAGGACAGTACTCAATTTGAAGGGCTACGTGAGGATTGCCCTCGATTTGAAGTTTTCGTCCCATTTAGCGTGACCATATAAAAAGGAGGACAGGGCTCCTGTATCTTCAACAGTTGTATAGTAAAGGGAATTTCAGCAGGTGTCATGTGTATGCATGCAGCACCTGGTGAAATTCCCTCTTTGTCACAACAGTAAAGCTGCAAGAGCTCTGCCTTCTTGACCAGATACAAAAGAAGACAGGGCTCCTGCAGCTTTAACTGTTGTGATGAACAGGGAATTTCACCAGGTGCTGTATGTATACAAATGACACCTGCTGAAATTCCCATTACTATACAACTGTTGAAGATACAGGAGCCCTGTCCTCCTTTTCATATGGTCACTCAAGTGCAGTTTAAAGATAAAGAACCATCAGAAGGGAGAGCATGGGCATTGAAGTTGCCTATCAACAACACCTGGATAGCAGATATACAGCTCACCAGGTTTCAGCCTTCCCTACTATGATGAGATGTGCTATATTTCTATTTCAGTTTTAGTTATTAATTCTAAATTTGCATCCATCCATATAAATCAGCATATGCAAACTGGTCCTCTTTATTGGCAATGCATTTCCTCTTTGGGGGCTATACATATGTAGCCACCCTACTCGCCTTCGGTATTGCACTGGATATACACAACTTAATAAGAGCAGCAGCAAAAATGGAAGATAACATTGTGCATCACTCTACCTGCCACACCTCCCACAATTTCGTTTGCACCTGCTCTCAAGCAACAACCGATCAGCCAAGGATTTCAGTCTCTCTGGTCTTTACGTCCTCTGCATAGGTTGGCTGTTCACTCAGGGCCCAAACTCTCGATTGTCTTGAAGGATTTCCACCCTCTATGTTTGTCATATATATTTCAAGCTCATCACTAGCAATAGTATCTTTCGTTATACTATTAATATAAAAAAGGTGGCTAGCAACGAAATTTAGGATAAAACCAAATAAAAATACACAAGTGGGGGGGGGGGAGAAAAGAAAACAGCAAATACAATTTCAATTAGAAAAAGAGTAGAGGAGCACACACATTCATGTCCAAAGCATGACAGAATAATGTTTGGGCCAACCAAACTTCCTAGAACACAGAGTTCCAGAATGTGGGTGCCACAACTGAGCAGGCCCCGTTTTGTGTGCATACCCACTGTGGTTCTGTCATGGATGAGACACAGGTTGGCACCTCTGTCAAAGACCTGAGTGAGTGGGTAGAAACATGTGACAGGAGGCAGTCCCGGCCCCAAACTATAATGACAGGAGCTGGCAATAAAATAACAGCATGAACAAAGGCAATGCATGCATGGAGCTGTCCCCAAAATGAAAAGGGAAACCTTTGCGCATGGAGGATTTGGTGCATGTGTGTCCTGAGCATATATGATCTGTTCACAAATGGGAGCAGCACAATTACAGCGCAGTAAACATGCCATCTGAGAGAAAGGTCCTGTTTTCCTAGGCATAAAATCTTACCCGATGGCTTTGGGAAACAGAATATCCCCAACATAACGTAATTGAGTGGAAAGTCGCATCCTCTTGTATCCGTTTGAGAAGGAGGTGTGGCATACAGTAAGAAATTTTTGCCAGTTTTGTAGGATTGATTCCTGGAGCAATGTGGCACCCTATGTGTAACCCGGAGTGCTCCAGACCTTTTGTACTACAAGCCCCAGCATTCCTGACTGTTGGCCATGCTGGCTAGGGCTGATTGGAGTTGGAAGTCCAAAACATCTGAGGGCACCAGGTTGGGGAAGGGTGGTGTAGCCTTTTACAAAGTTACACTGAGGGGGGGGGGGCACCATCACATGAGAGTCTAAGTGCAGCTGCTGTCTAGCAATGCGATTGTAAAAAATAACACTGCCCGAAATGCATGATCCACACTACCTCCTGCACGTGGTGATTTTTAAAAAATGCACTTTCAAGTATCTTATATTTAAAAAGGCCTCATGTCAACTCTGGTGCCTGTTCAGAACCAGCCAAGTCAGCCTATAGTGAGAAATTGCAGCTTTCCCAGTTGCTCAGAACTAAGTCAGCAAGCCAGGTTCCAGAATCTTTTGATGGGTGCAGCAGGGAGCGTCACATGGCCTGCTCCAGCCTACTGATGTAAAGAGGCTTCCTTGGTTGTTCTGACACAGGACTAACCCTACCATTAGGCAGAATGAGGCAACTGCCTCAGGTGGCAGATGCTGGGGCGGCGTGGGTGGGTGGGGTGCAGCATTAACAGCCTTCTGGCTGTTCCCTTCTGTTGCAGAACAAAGCTCTGCATGTCACACAACCTGGTCTGGGCCCACTACATGACCCTGCTGTCGTCAACATTGTGACTTTTGAAGGAAGATTCAATTGCCAGTCCAGCTGGCTTCTGTAAATGGAATGAGAACGGAATGCCATCTTGTCCTTTGCCTCAGGCGGCAAAATGTCTTGGGACAGCCCTGTTTTGACAGGTCTTCTTCCAGTATCCTCCTTTGGCCAGAATTTGATGGTGGTGCACAAGCCATACCATGCATGTCGTTGTTGTTCGTTCAAGACCCACTGTACATCCAGGTCTTGACATGTAAGGGAATCCTCCCTGTTTTCTGTTCACCAGAGAAACAGTCCCATCAGCCTTGATACTGTGTCACAGGCTGGTAACGTTGGTATCACGAGGCCTAACTTGGTTCTGTAGTCTAAAAAGACATGTTGCCGTCAGAACACGCTACTTATTTAGGCGCTGAGCACTCCACGCAGTACCAATGGAATACAGGAACGCTCACGTAGCTGCTCTTCATATTTTAAGTGATGAGCGTGGGGAAGGCTAACTCCTTCCTCACGCAATGCCCTGCTATTTATTATTTATTCCACTTTTATATCACCCAATAGTCAATAATAATAAAAAAGACACGCAGAACACACTCCACATCTCCATTGGTGCAAGGGCAATATCTGTTAATAACTGGAACGTTATTATATCTATCATCTAGAGGTTTAGAGTGTAGAACGTTGCACGAATCCCCGCCAACATTTGGGGATAAGTAACCAGTTAAAATAGGACATCCCATTTTAAAAGTTTGGGCTAGGCAAACCCACAGCACGGACCCTATGATGCTCTGTAGACGTCTGAAAATCAATATCCATGAGCTTCTACGTAACAATAAATTTAGGTCTCTCCTAATTCATAGGTAACAAATAAGCAGGAGGCAGCTCCACTGGGACATCTTTCTGCACCACTTCCTTGTCCTAGGCCGACTTGTAAGAATCCGGCATCACCTAGAATGCAAAGAGTTGGGGGTAAGCAAAAGACAGCAGTGGAGCCAAAATTGGATGGAATATATCCAAAGCTGGGTATATCTACACTACAAATCTAACCCACATGGTAGCTTGTTTGCATTGGCTGGGTCACAGATAGGCCTTCTTATCATATGAAATCAGTGACTGTAAGCAGAAAGAAGCTGATCCTTTTGTATTTATTTATTTATTTGTTTATTTGTTTATTTATTTATTGCATTTTTATACTGCCCAATAGTTGAAGCTCTCTGGGCAGTTTACAAAAATTAAAACCATAAAAACCATTCAAAATATAAAACAGCAAGGCAAGATGGACTGAGCTTCGAGGTGGAGCTTTGAGAACCTGGCCGAGCTTTTGGGTTTTGCCGATTTCCTCGTCCCTATTCCTGGCACCCATGATCTTCTCCAATCCCAGGTCCCTCCCCGTCCCTCCTCCATCGTTGCCCACTGGGGAGGGCCGAGGCTCATTGGTAGAGCCCCTGCTTTGCATGCCGAAGACTCTAGGTTCAATTCCCAGCATCTCCAGGTAGGGCAGGAAGAATTTGCCTGAAACCCTGGAGCGCCATTGCTGCCAACCAGTATCAACAATATTGGGCTAGATGGATCAAGGCTCTGACTCAGTATAAGGCAGGTTCCTGGGTTCCTATGTTCCCCCCGACTTTCTCCAGCACCCTCCCAGGTCATTCCCCACATAAGCCAGCCTTTTCCTCTTGCCCTTCTTCTTTTTTAAAAAGAGAGTTTTTGGGGGGTGGATGGAGCAGAGCACTGGCCTGCAAATGCTCAGCCCTCTTCCTTTACAAGAAGGCCTCTCAGCCCACAGGCATTCTGGGGAGAGGAAAGGAGGAGAGCAGTGCAGCTGGAGGCCACTGTTTTGCTCTTCAGCTCCCCAAGGTAAACAAATAAATACATTAAAAACAGTTTTTCCAAATGAAAATTGGGTCCTTGGTGGATGCCAAGGGAGGTGTACGGGGGTGCTAAGACACCTGTAGGTGCCATGTTGTTGACTCCACCCATAGTTTTTCATGACAGGGTTCACATCAGAGATGTCAAACATTAATAATAATAATAATAATAATTGCATTTCTATACCGCCCAATAGCCGAAGCTCCCTGGGCGGTTTACAAAAATTAAAACCATGACAACTATTCAAAATATACAACAACGACAGTATAAAAACGTAGCATATAAATACAATATAAGAACACAAGCAGGATAAAACCAAGCAGCCATGCAAAATTAATACCAATTTAAAATACAGATTTAAAACAGCAAAGTTAAAAATTAAACTGATAAACTGTTAAAAGACGGAGAAAATAAAAAGGTCTTTACCTGGCGTCTCAAAGAGTATAATGTAGGTGCCAGGCAAACCTCTCTGGGGAGTTCATTCCACAGCTGGGGTGCCACAGCAGAGGAGGCCCTCCTCCAGGTAGCCACCTGACTCACTTCCTTTGGCGGGGCTCACGGAAAAGGACACCCGAGGATGATCTTAGGGTCCTGGCAGGTACATATGGGAGGAGGCGTTCCTTCAGATAACCTGGCCCCAAGCTGTTTAGGGCTTTGAATGTTAATACTAGCACTTTGAATCGGACCTGGACCAGCAGCCAGTGAAGCTGTAAAAGGACTGGCATGATATGGTCTCGTTGGCCAGTCCCCGTTAACAGTCTGGCCCCCGTTTTGTACTATAAAGCCCAAGGATCTTAATTCTCCCTTTAAGCACCCCATTGTAGCCCACGAAACACCCACAACTCTCCGCTTAAATGATGTAGCTATCTCCAGAGCTAAGAAATCAGTGCGTTTAGTAGCAGTGGCTGCTACCGTATGCCCCAGCACCATGTTCTACTGTTGGCACTATCATGAGTGTGTCTGGGGTGGAGACGTGCTCACGTCCCCGTTTTATAGCCGTCATTTTGCAGCTAGGAATGTTTGCTCAAGCAATAAAATGTTGAAGAGCAGCTCAGTTGGCTGAGCTACAGAAACAACAGCCAGTTTCCCCGATCTGAGGCCTTGATTGTGCGTGGGGTGGCCATGTGTCTTCTTTTACAGAGGGCAGTCCTCTATCTGAAGGCTTGTCAGAGGACCATTTTCTGTTTGAAGGCATCTATATTTCAGGGGTCCCCAAAGTAGCACCTGCAGGCAGTGCTGTGACCACCAGGCCAGGCTGAGATGGCAGCCGTGCTATTTTAATTCCCTTTCCTCATAGGCTTGTATAGGGCACAAAAGGCTCCCCTGCCGAAAAATGGCTGAAGTGTGTGTGTGAAGTCTATCCCTCACCAAGGATCCTTGGGGCAACAGGACCCTTGGTTCGGGTGGCCCTCGCTCTTCCCCATCAAGTTTTGGCAGAGGAGCTGATTCGCTTCCTATGTAAGCTACAGATCGATTCCAAAAGAGAGGAGTGAGCAGCACACGCGCAGGGTAGACATTTTCGTGGTTGCTCCCTTGCACCCTCCCATACAATAGTCAATTTGTGGTGGTGTCCAGGGCACGTTTTCAAAATGCCAAATGTGCCTACGGGCCCAGAAAGGTTGGAGCCCCCTGATCTATTCGTCAAACATTGGTTTAAAGAGAAAGAAGAACCATAATAATGGTTCACAGAATCATAGAGTTGGAAGGGGCCTCTAAGGCCATCCAGGCCAACCCCCTGCTCAATGCAGGAATACACCTTAGCATCCCTGACAGATGGTTGTCCAGCTGCCCCTTGAATGCCTCTAATGTGGGAGAGGCCATGACCTCCCTAGGTCATTGGTTCCATTGTCGTACTGCTCTAACAGTCAGGAAGTTTTTCCAGATGTCCAGCCAGAATCTGGCTTCCTGTAACTTGAGCCCATTATTCCGTGTCCTGCACTCTGGGATGATCGAGAAGAGATCCTGGCCCTCCTCTGTGTGACAACCTTTCAAGTACTTGAAGAGTGCTATCAGGTCTCCCCTCCGTCTTCTCTTCTCCAGGCTAAACATGCCCCGTTCTTTCAGTCTCTCCTCATAGGGCTGTTTCCAGACCTCTGATCATCCTCACTGTCCTCCTCTGAACACGCTCCAGCTTGTCTGCATCCTTCTTGAAGTGTGGTGCCCAGAACTGGACGCAATACTTAAGATGAGGATGTTCAACAGTTAGCACCAGAACTGGAGCCGGAGGTTCAGCATCTTTGAAGGCAGACTTGGTAGTGGGGGCAAGCTCAAGGATGAATACAGAGTACTCCAATACTCTTGGGGATGGGACAGTGTGTGTCATGGCCCCAGAACTAGAGGCTCGGCATCATCCCAAGCCTACAGACTTTAGGGAGCACCTCCTCCCCTATGTTCCATCCCGCCATTTAAGGTCCTCAGAGGGTCATCTGATGTGAGTTTGGAAGTCAACATCACCAGAGGACCTTTTCTTTTGCCGCCCCTCAGCTGTGGAATGACCTGCCGGTTGAAATGCACTTGCTGACTTCTTTGACGGTCTTTGAGCAGGCATTACTCTATTGTTCCAGCAGGCCTTCCCTTTTTAGAATCTTATCGCTGAGCATTATGTATTGTTTTTATGCTCGACGGTCTCATTGATTGCTTTATCTTTTGTTTTTCACATTTTTATGCTACCTATGGTGTTTTATTGTTTTTATCTTGTTTAAATTGAATAAATAATAATAATAATAATCCTAAAGAGGGCACTGAGCCCAGTAAGACATTGGATACTCCACTCCAGGGAGAATCATCAGGAATTCCTGACATATCCCATGTTCATGAGTTCAGGCCTTTCCTCAACCTCAGCCTCCAAGAATGGCTCTCCCAAAACCTTTCAGGTCCCTCAACTACATATGAGCTTAAGGCTGTGGAAACGAGCCTGGGCCCCGTCAGGCTGCAGTCAGCACCCAGTGGGAGGTGGAGTTTCTGAAGGATCCAATTTGACCAGCCTACTTAAGACCTCAGTGGCTGCTAGGCCCAGGCTGGGACAGTTCCTTTCACAAGGGATTACCCCAGCCTACCAGCTCCCGCACAACAGTATTTGAGGTGCTAGTAGTTTTTGCCCTGCCAGTCATAGCCTCCTGCTACTCAAATATCCTTGCGCATTGAACTAACCAGCCGCTTCCCCTTGCGCCCATCCTCAGCCAGGACAGTGTGCAGCTCTTTGTAGGGATTTGTTGCCTATTTAATGGCATGTGGTCAGCTACAGTGTCACGGATGGTGGGAGTGGCGCAGCAGCAGTCAGGGATACCGGCTGTATTTTTGAACCCCACCCAGCATAGGACATGTCCCGGTAAGGGACAGCCTCAGAGCAGCAAGCCATGCAGAATATAGTCCAATCCCTCTTAATGGCCCTCTGTTTGGAGAGATGGTTAGGAGATCCATTTTCTCCTGCCTATTAAGGAGACGTGCTGGTGCAGGGAATACATCGGTGCCTTTTCTCCTCTATTCCATAAATTGGAGCAGAGCGAGAAAGACGAAGAGAAGGAGGAAGATCAGGACCAGGCTTGGACAACATGTTCAGTGACCTACAAAGGGATCGCTCATGGGTTGCTGATTAAAAGTGGAAGTGGAGTAATCGGAAAAACACACGACCTTGAATGAATGGTTGATTAAAATACGGGATATAGCGTTTATGGTAAAAATTGCAAACTTGATCAGAGTAAGGGAGGGCAGACAGTTATATGATTCTTTTGTTGAAAAATTTGACCTTTATATTATGTACTGGTCCAATAAAGTGCAAGAGAAGGTTAATTTACATTCCCTATTAGGGACATTATCAGGCTGTATGGACTGCATTTATACCCGCCATTTTTTTTACTTGCAAGATGGAATATGAATGATTTATTATTTCTTCATTATCTGTATGATCAAATACTTGTTCAATAAATAATAATACAAAACAGAAGTGGCGGGTTAATACAACCCACAACAAACCATGGTTAACTGCAGGGTGCGTTGACGGGTAATGGCCCAGGTTTTCTGTTTTGCTACAGGGTTGGGCATGTTGTTTTATCTCACCGTGTTGTTTTATCTATTTTATTACACTTATATCCTACCTTTCTTCCATTGTAGAACTCAAGATGGCTACGTGTGGCTCCCAGGTGGTCTCTCCCTCCAAGCACTGACCAGCCCCAGACCTGCTTAGCCTCAGCAAGATGGTTGCCTCAAGCACCTTCAGACCATGCCCTGATTTTAATGATTGCAAACCACCCTGAGGGCATCTGCCAGTTGGGTGGTATATAAATGAATAAATAGCATAAAACAATATAAAAGCTTGAAACTGCAATGTCAAAGAACGGCGAGAATAAAAGCTAGCAGCAATACAGGGATTTAAAATACAGATTTAAAACAGCAGAGCTAAAAGACTAGAAGGCTAAACTGCCTGAGAAAAATAAAAGGCCTTCACCTGGCGCTGAAAAGAATACAATGTAGGTGTCAGGTGAACCTCTAGGGAAGTTGGCAAGAGGTGGACCTTCCCCCAAAGAAGTCCTCCCTCATGCTCATATAATCATCCTACATAAAAGCTATAACTGAAACATACACTGGAAACAAAGTAAGGCTACAATCCTAAGCAAGTTTCCTTGAAGGTGAACTCTATCCAAACCTATAGGACTTCTCCGTGAGCCTCTGCCAAAGGAAGCGAGACAGGTGGTTACCAGGAGGAGGGCCTTCTCTGCTGTGGCACCCCGGCTGTAGAATGAGCTCCTCAGAAAGGTTCGCCTGGCATCTACATTATGCTCTTTTAGACGCCAGGTGAAGACCTTTTTATTTTTACAGTGTTTTAACAGTTCTTCAGTTTGATTTTTAACCTTGCTATTTAAATGTGTATTTTAAATCCGTATTAATTTCTACATGGCTGCTTGGTTTTTATCCTGGTTGTGTTTTATACTGTATTTTAAATTATGTTTTTATACTGTCATCGTTTTATATTTTGAGTGGTTTTTATTATTTTAATTTTTGTAAATCGCCCAGAGAGCTTTGGCTATTGGGCAGTATAGAAATGCAGTAAATAAATAAAATTTTAGAGGAAACTATATTTATGATGGGAGCATTAATATGAAACATACCACAAATTCCCTATCAGAAATTTAACATGTGCTGCAAAGTTACCTCATACGTGTCTCATCCTTTCTGTGTAAATCCCTCTAACCCATCCACTCCCATATATTTTGTCCTGCTCAGCAGCATCTGTAATCCTGGACAAGTCATAGATCATATACACCTTTGGTATAAGCAATCACCTATGCATACTGAAAGCACAGGTCCCCTTGCATCAAAAGAAAAACTTACCTTTTGAACTGAGTGGATGATATTTTGCTATAGTTATTATGCAGAATAAAAAAAAAGGGGGGGGGAGAATAACCATCAATGCTCTCTTCCCCTTTCTCATAATTCAGCTCTGAATGTATTAAAGAGACGGTCTTTGAAATTTGTCATGAAAGCCATCCTACGTCCCAAAATCTGAAATGCTGCCCTATGTCACGTAACAGTCGCAAACACATCAATTATTACCACTTATTGCCTGTTGATTTGCACAGTCAAAGCCAAACAGTGGATTTATTTGCCCATCCCCTTTCATTGCATATTTATAGGATAAGCTGTTAGTAATACAAAATGAGAAGTGACAGTAATTATTCACAGTGCTTAATTCCTAACACTAAAAGTGAGGGGGAGGGAAGCCTGCTTGAAAACATAATATTTTTTTTCCTGGGGTGGGATGTGTGTGGGACTTGGTTTTGGTACATCCAGAGGTGAAAGAAGGAAATGCACTCGGCACATGCTTGAAGGCTCTTTTCTTTACAAGTCCTGAGTTTATCTCTGGGCATTGTGAGGTTGGAGTAGAACCCTCCACAATGAGAACTGGTTCAAAAAAAGACCAGCTTATTTTGGATTAATTATTCAAGATCAAAAGGATGTGATTTGGCACGTGCAGTCTGGCCTCAGAGTTAATTCTCTTAAGGCTAGGGTGACCAGATAAAATCCAGGTCAGGGCTCATGTAACTTTAACAGTTGTAGAGAAAAGGGAATTTCAGCCAGTATCATTTGTATGCAATTAGTTCCTGGTGATATTCCCTCTTCATCACAACTGTTAAAGTTGCAAGGGCCCTGCCTTCTTTTGTATATGGTCATTATAGTATAGTGCATGCATCTTTAACTGTTGTGATGAAGAGGGAATATCACCAGGAACTAATTGCATACAAATGACACTGGCTGAAATTCCCTTTTCTCTACAACTGTTAAAGTTACATGAGCTCTGACCTGGATTTTATCTGGTCAGCCTACCTAAGGCTGAAATCCTATGCACACTTACAAGGAAGTTAACCCCATTAAACTCAGTGTGACACTTACTCTGGAGTAAATATGCATAGGGACTGGCAGCAACATGGCCGGCTGCAATCCTGTGTACATGTAGACTTACTCTCAAGGGAACATGCTTAGGATTGGACTGCAGAACTTCAATGTTACACATACACTTTCCTGAAAAGTAAATTTCACTGAATTAACAGGTTTACTCCTGAGTAAACAGACACGTGTTTTACTCCCAAATAAAACACACATAGCTTCTGCAACCCTCATTGCCTTATCTTTACAATCCTAAACATGCTTACTCAGGAGTAAGCTCCATCAACTATGTGGAACTTTGCTCCTGAGGAGACGTTGCAGGGCTCAGGCTGCAAATCCTACATCCTACATAAGTCCCTATCTGAACTCCCAAGTAAACACCTTCAGATTCAGGTGGCAATGCAATGCTGAGGTCGCACACTTACTTAGGGCACAATCCTATATACTGTTACTCAGAAAAGAGTCCTAGAACTCACAGCATTCTCCAGCCACTCGGACTTTTTTTTCTGCCTAAACCTGTGAAGGATTGCACCCTTACTTAATTGCCAGGGAGTAAGCCACATGCAGTACGCTCCCTAGTTCCGAATAAACAGGTACAGGATCTGGCGGTAATTGCAATGCAGACGATGAAATGGGTGTAAACATACCGGGGCTGGCAGAGTGCGCCTTACTCGCGAGTAAACACGCACAGGATCGGGGCAATCGCAATGTTTGGCAAAGCACACCTTTTTCCTTCGTGGCCGCCCACCCATGGTTCCGAAAGCAGGGCGCGCCTTACTCGAGAGTAAACACGTACACCGGATCGGGTCCAGTGCAAAGTTGACGAGTCACACTTTTTCCTTCGTTCCCCCCCACACATGATTTCGAAAGCAGGGCACGCCTTACTCGAGAGTAAACACGTACACCGGATCGGGTCCAGTGCAAGGTTGACGAGTCACACTTTTTCCTTCGTTCCCCCCCACACATGATTTCGAAAGCAGGGCACGCCTTACTCGAGAGTAAACACGTACACCGGATCGGGTCCAGTGCAAGGTTGACGAGTCACACTTTTTCCTTCGTTCCCCCCCCCACACATGATTTCGAAAGCAGGGCGCGCCTTACTCGAGAGTAAACACGTACACCGGATCGGGTCCATTGCAAGGTTGACAAGTCACACTCGATTGGCCGGGGAGGAGGAGGAGACCCTGTGGGGCCGCCGCCGCCGCCGCGCGCGCCTCCAGTTTCCAGCATTCCCCCGGCAATGCGCGCGCGCGCCCCGCCCGCCAGGGATCACGCCGCGCGCTCCCTCCTCCTCTTCCCCCTACACACACACACACATACACTAGACCGCGGCTGTTCCTTCAGCTCGCCTCGCCTCCCTCCCTCCCCCTCTGGGAAGAGGCTGTTCCCACACCCCTCCCCCGCTCCCGGCTCCTCCCCGCGCGGGGCTGTTCCGCTGCCAGGCGCCTCTCCGCCCTCCGCCGCGCTCCGGACCCAAGATGGCCGCCGTGTCAGTTTGGGTCTTCGCCGCCGTCCAGCTCCTGGCTCCTGGGCTCCGCCTCTCGTAGGCCCCGGTGAGTGCCGGCCGCAGCCGCGGCGCCTCCTGCGGCGCCGGCGGAGGGGCGAAGGGCCGCGGGAGGCGCGGGGGAGCGGCGCCTGGGCGGCTCCGAGCCGGCGGAGGGAGGGACGGAGGGAGGGGGGGAGAGAGAAGGGCCCTGCGCGGGCTTCTCGCGTCAGGCCCCGCGGCCTGTTCCGGCCCGGCCGACGCTTCGCTTCTGCGCCAGGCCCCGGCCGAGCCCGGGCCTCGGCCCACCTCATCCTGGGCCCGCGGCAGGTGCAGGCCGCCGGCGCCGCCGGAGCGCTGACGGGCCTCGCCCCGCGGAGGCCGGAGCGTCCTCCGGGCATCTCCCCGCAGGCCGAAGCGGCGCCGCCGCCCCTCTCCAGCCAGGGCGTTGCGGGCCAGCCTCGGGCTAGGCCTCACGCTCCGGCCGGGGCCCTCGCTCCCACGGCGAGCAGCCGCCTCGGGCGACGTGGATGGAGGCGCTTTCTGCGTGTCTTTCCCCTGCTTCGTCCCGAAAGTGCTGAGAGGGAGAGAGAGAAAGAGAGAGAGAAACACGGAGGAGGCAGGCAGGCAGGCAGGCCATCCACACAGCCCGCCTGCAGACACCCGAGTTGTGCCGCTTCTTCCTGCTTTTCCTCCTCCTTACATAACGCCCTTTTCTCTTTCCGTGAAATGCAACTCGGTCTTCTTGTCTGCCCTTTCGTCCATTATTTTTATCCCCCCCTTTTTAAAGTCTTTTCCGTTTCCCCCCCTGACTTCTGTGGAGTGAAATGTGCAGCGCTTTGCCGGGAGGCCGGGCCGCCCCAGAGTTGCCCTCACACCTGAGTGTCCCCCTTGGAAACTCCAGGTTAAAACTTTCTCCGGTGAAGTCGGCTTGGGCAACTCTCCTGAGTTATCTCGGCCTCAGAGCGCGGTGCTTCGACTCAGGAGTCAAAGCCGGTTAGACTCCAAATCTGTGCTTCCTTTGTAACTTAAAAACTGGATGTTGAAACTTCTTCGGCTAGTTTGCTCTTGGCCTCCCAATCCATCTGCCTCACAAAAAATATTGTTAGTGACATGTCTGTAAATTTTGTTTTTTTAAAAATAAATAGTTGTGAGGTTTCCCCCCCCCTGGAGTGTAGGAATGGAAGGATGCTTTTCTGTGACTTTCCATTTCTTTTAGAGGAGTTTGCCCCAGTTTTTCAGGTGGCTGGTGTCTTCTCTTGATGAATGGCATCTTGCTGCCATAAGTTCAGAGTTGTTGAAAAATGGGCTTGATACATTGCCAGTTTAAATGCCAATTCTGTAATTGCTTTCAATTTCAGTTGTAGGCCAAATATTTTTGGCCGCACTTCCTTTTTTTTAAAAACACAACTGTGCTGTGAGTATCTGTCTGTTGGGCTAGCGCAAACTGTATAGCATTCTTTTGAATTTCTAGGGCTTGTTAAAAAGTCGCATAACTACTGTTCTTTTCTTGCAGGCATACAGTTCTACTTAATTGAGTGTCAGATTGGGATCATAAAGGTCTGGAGTGAGATGTGATGAACTCTTTATCACGTGTGTGATATGTCCATTCACCAGCTGTTTGGGGGATTTATTGGAAAACATGAATCAGTCCCGAACAGGATATATATTTTTTTTAAACGTGAAGTAGGAAATACTAATATTTGAAAAAGGAAGAGCAGTTTGGGGCAAAAAACGTGTATGCTATGGTTAACGGGTTCCCATTTTCCGATCATCAGTTTTCCCATTGTGTGAAACTCCTTCAGCATAGGGATAAAGGATAACGACTCTATGGATATACAGAATTTTTCACCATGGTAAAACTCGCTAACCCGCTGTACACTGAGTGGATTTTGGAGGCAATTAAAAAGGTAAAGAAGCAAAAACAGCGCCCTTCAGAAGAGAGGATATGCAATGCCGTGTCTTCGTCCCACGGTTTGGACCGCAAAACTGTTCTGGAGCAGTTGGAACTGAGTGTTAAAGATGGAACCATTTTAAAAGTTTCCAATAAAGGACTTAATTCCTATAAGGATCCTGATAACCCTGGACGAATAGCACTTCCTAAACCACGAAACCATGGAAAGTTGGATGGCAAACCAAACGTGGACTGGAATAAACTGATTAAACGGGCAATAGAGGGCTTGGCAGAGTCCAATGGCTCATCCTTGAAGAACATTGAACGATTCTTGAAAGGGCAGAAGGATGTGTCAGCTTTGTTTGCAAGCAGCGCCCCTTCTACCTTTCACCAGCAATTGCGATTGGCTGTCAAGCGTGCTGTTGGCCATGGGCGACTCCTTAAAGATGGACCTCTGTACCAACTCAATACTAAAGCAGCCACAAATGCAGATGGGAAAGAGAGCTGTGAGTCTCTTTCTTGTCTTCCTCCAGTATCGCTCCTTCCACATGAAAAAGATAAGGTAAGAATCACATGCTCACCAGACCTTCCTAAATGATGGAAGTCGGTCAGACTCAGTGCTTGAGGTTACTTCTTAAAAATTAAACTTGTAAAACTAAGAGTGTGAGCTGTGTGGACTCAGAAGTTCAAACCTCGGCTCAGGCCTGAACTCCAGGTAGTTTTAGGCAAGGCCCTATCTCCCAGTCTCATCTGCAATGTGAGGGTGATATTACTGTACTATGCTACAGGGCTGTTGTAAGGATTATGGTGAATGCATATGAAACTCTTTGAACGTCCTAAGGTAATATATAAATGCTAAGTCACACCATTTAAAGCAATAGGGACATGCCTTGTGCTTTTTGATGGTGTATGGTTTCTTGACTTTGAGCATGGTTGTTTGTATGCTGTTTGGAGATGAAACCTTGAAACTCTAAGAGAAGTTTCTTTCCCAAATACACAATATTGAAGTTTTTTCTGCAACAAGGGAACTTCGATCTCTCCAGACTACTGAATGAAACTGTGTTTGTATTTGCCTTTCCATCAGCACTGGGTCACTTGCTAGAACAGAAAACCTTAAAGATGTAGCACTACTTTCTGACTAGAGCATTTTTGATAAGGTGACAAACTCTTACATTGCGTTATTTCTCTCCTGCCCCCTCTCCCCCATTTTATATGGTTGTTATTGCTAGTGAAAGAAACTTAATGACTATAGTGGTGGTGCTAAGTAGAGTAAGTGCTTGTATTCCTTCAACTAATCCCAAAATACCATTGCTGCCAGGGGAGGAAGAGGAGAATATTGAGAGTGTGATGTAGTAGTAACAGCAGGAAGTTTAAGTGTTGGTATTCACTGGAGTCTTGAGATACTTAAGGAACCATAAATGTAGTTCTGATAGATCTTGTTTGACAGTGTGTTAAAGACTAGGTGGACAGCGAAGAGAACTGGAAGACCAGAGTGAAGTCCTTGCTTAGTCACAGGCTTGTCAGATGACAAATAGTTGGCTCATGGCCTCAGCTCACCTTCTATTGAGTAAGAATAACATTGGCCTACCTATTTGGCAGTGATGATGTGAATATTAATAGCTTTTGATGGTCACAGATGTAACTTACTATTAAGAAATTAGTAAATGGAGCAAGAGAAAGCTGAGTGTTGGGTAAATCCATTATATAGTTTTAAATTTGTCTTTTTGCTAAGGCAGTTTGGAAATTCGTTTCAGTATTTAAAAGAAGCCCTGTTTCCAGCTGTTCAGGGTTTCCTGTTCTTTGAAGTGTTTTGCTTTTGAAAAGTGCTGTTGAACACGTAATTCTAAAGAGTTCAGGAAGTGAAGAGCAGTATATCATAACTAGTTTCTCTCACATTCTTTATGCTGCTTTTTATGATAATTTCAAGAGTTATTTTCAAATGAAATCAAATGATTGCTTAATTTCTAAAGCGTTGTGCACCACTGACCTCTGAATGGTTTGCAGTAAATGTTTTTCAGTGTTCTGCTATCATCATCTAGTTTTGCTAGTTGATATGTTTGAAATTGTGAGTGTGGGGTGAATGCATTACCAAGGTAGCAATTGTCTGTCTGAGTTGGTTATGTAAATAGTGTTGTGCAACTGTGCTTTAAACTTGCTTTCTTGGAATTCTTAAATACTGGAACACAGGAAAAGCATTATCTGGTTCAACTATCACAGCTTTCCCCACTATGGTGCCCTCCACACTATTTTTTGTACTTCAACTCCCATCAGCCCTATTCAGCTTGACCAGTGGTCGGGAATTCTAGAAGTTGTAGTCCAAAACATCTAGAGGGCACTAGGTTGGGGAAGCCATGTATACAACATCTTATTGAAGCAGGCAGCATTGGTGGATGTCAGAGCAAATATATAAGAACTTGTGATAGTAGCTATAGCCACTGTTGATGACGTGAAGCAGTTTGGGTTGTCTTTGATGAGGATATCTTTCTTGATCCTTCCAACGTCAGTAATTGATTATGTTATCTTTCCTGAATGCACCCAATCCTTTTGGAAACCTAAATGTTAGTAGTAATCTGCCTTTTTTCCAAGAAGCATTAGGTGGTGTATATGGGAATTATCTGATTATATTCCTACAACAACCTTTTGAGGTAGACTAAGTGAAAAGTAGTGATTGATTCAAGTTCATCCAGTTTAATTCATGGCTGTGCAGAATCTTTAATCCAAATCTTCTGCCCGTCGCTCTTACCTCAGCTTCCTCCAGCTTCCAGATACTTTGGACTACACCTCCCATCAGCCCATGCCAGCATGACCAATGCTCAGGAATGAGCAGTCCAACACATCGGTAGCATTGAGGAAAGCTGCTGTACCTGCTACACTGCTTCTCTTCACATCTGACATCTCCAAATCCTCTGTAACGAATTGCAAATATAAATCGTGTAGGACAACCTGGGGTCCTCCAGATAATATTGAACTACAACTCCCACCATTCCTGACCAGTGACAATCTCCAGACAAAATCTGGAGGGTGACAGGTTGGGAAAGGCTGGTGTAGGATAAGAAAACAACTTAATTTTTTCAGGCATTTTCTTCTAGCAATCTATTCTTTCTCCGTATCTTTTTCTAGCAATCTGTTTCTGTCAGTGTTGTGTTTCTCCCACTGCCCTCTTCTATGAAAGGTATCCCAGATACTGATGCCTCTTTTGCCCTTTCATTTGTTGCTGTAGCAGCTTATTTTTGAGGCTTGTAAAAGTGCTAATTGTGCATATTTGGCTTAATGTTTTCTATGAAGCAAGCACAGTTTGAGCAGTGATGCAGGATTGCAGACATGTGTTGACCCTAATTGGTGAGACCAACAGAGAATTGCAATAGGAATTGATTAGCTTATTTTTAAGTCTGTGTTTATGGGTGCAATCCTGATGTCTGGATGAGGGGTGCTCCATTGGTGTTCAGCATAACTCTCCTGTCTTCCACTCCCTGCAAATGCTTGGAGCATTCACTGTTGCTGAACACTCCAAGGAGAGAGATGGAAAGTGAATCCTAGACTGTATTGCAGAATGTCCAATAGCGTAGTGTTGTGGTTGATGTAGGGGGAAATGTTCAGAGGAGGGAAGGCTTATTCTGAGTTTTCTGATACTCCTCCAAACTTTGCTCACTACTCCCAGTTGAAGCTCATTTATTTATTTATGGTCTTTTTATCCCTCGTTTCAGAAAATTGTGGTCTTCCAAAGCAGCTCGCATCAATAATAAAAATACAGGGTGTGCCATGTCTTTCTTTTGGTGCTATGCAAGACACCAAAAGAGGACATAGGAATAGAGGGAGAAGGAAGAGGAGGGAGATCGGTCTTTCAAGTCCAGAAAAAGTTGGTGAACTGTAAGCGAACATTTAAGTGCATTTTGGGCCAGGCTAATCTTCTCTTGCTGGTGTTTTTGCTTGTATAGCAGTTGGTGTCTATTTGGCTGATGGGTGGGGCCAGAGTGTTCTCTCCCCTTGCTTCTGCAGTCCCAGGGCTACAGGCAGTTGGGAGTTGAATTTTATTTTTTTGCCAAGGAAGGGGAAGTGAACTCCCTGCAGCTGCTCCTTCTCTGGCAGATAAATGGGCCAGGTTGACTTGAAGCTTTTCCTGGAAGTAGAGGGTGCAGCCTCCCAATGGCCCTCACCCCCTTTCAGATGGCAGAAGCCAGAATGTGCTTCCCTTCTGCGCTTCAGTCCTAGGGCAAGACTTGCAACCAAAGCCATCTTTCTAGAAAATTAGTTCCATTGAACTTGGCAAGTTACTTCTCAGTAGACACGCTTAGGATTGGGCTCTGTAGTGCATGTTGTACTTTACTTTGATCATGTGTAGAATATCCAAATCATTGGGTTATATTTGGACTAATCATTTGTTCCAGTTCTCAAAAAACTTAGGAACATTCATTAAATAAATACATTCCATTGGTTGGGTCTCAGAAAGCGGTAAAGTTTTCACACTGACTTTCAGTCCTCCTTTATATCTAAATTAGTTTTCTAAATAAGTTCACAAAAGTTACTAGCCTGCAATTAGCTTGCTAGTAACCTGTTTCCATGTTGGTTGTGATAGAAAGGGTTTTCCCCCATATGTGGCTAGCACAGAAACCAAGCAGGCTGATGTAGAGGGTTCAGAGCCATTCCCTTCCCCGTCAACCTGCTCACTCACCTGCCTGGAATTCCATGTACATGAAACCTGGTTGCCTATCACTACTGGGTGAATTGTAAAATGTAAGGGTGGCCTAAAGAAGTGCTCAGTTTCAAATCTGCTGAAACAATAAAGGGTCAAAATTTTGCATACAAAGTATTTACATAGATTTAAGAAAGCTGTACATCTGAAACTATTTTTCTCATACTGATTGTTACTTACTTTTAACTCCGACAGTGAAACTGTAGGCCCAGGGTAGCATTTCCTCTACTTTCTTGCCAGTTAAATTCTCACTTGCTTGAGCATCTCGCTATGGTTTTGTGGATGTGGCATGGTATGCTTAAAAGCACTGCCTGGTGTAAGGAGATAAAATCATCGGGAAATCCTACGTATTTTGTTGAAGGTATGTTGCTTTGGGAGGCACAAACAGTGTCCCCTCCTGCAAGGAAGGTTTTCTTAAAGTCTAAGCCCTGAAAGGGTTGGATGAACTGTTCAATCCCACTGATCCTTACTCCCTGCTCTGAGGCATATAGTGCTCATTGACAACTTTGGGCAGACTTACCTAACAAAATGATAGTGCTGTTACATTTTAAAGCACTTAGTACCCCAACATACCTAGAGAAATTGTTTTCCTAGCCTTTTCAAGTCCAGGAGCCAAACTGTAGGAGCCAACACGTGCAGAAGGAAAGGAATGGCATCTCTGTGATCCTTACATGCTTATCTCCACAATGTTGTTAGGCGTTTCATGTATCAAATGGAGTTTTAGAGTGGTTTATGTGAGTAACAGCTTGGCCAACTAGGCCCATTCACATGATCGGGGGGGGGGGGTAAAGTATCCACAGAGTGGGGAGGGGTTGGAAAACCACGATGCATGTGCCCGTCTCTTGACCATTACCCCCGCAGATTACTGTGGCTTACCACTCCTCACTCTGTGGATACTTTCGTAGCCTCCTGCCACTTCACCCGCATATCCCAACATGCACCGTGGCTCGAATCAGGCTGCAGCAGCACCCCAGCTGTCTGATGGGCTGCATGACTATTGAAAAAGTCTGTGCCAACATGAGAGTCGCTAGAAGTGGTAGTTGCTCTTTCCAGCGGACTCTATGAACACTGGTTTTTTTCCCGTCGTACTGAGGCCAAAACCCCAGAGTTCCCATCACATGACATGGGAACCACTGTGGATGCCTGTTAACCCTGCTGCAGAAGTAGTGGCTTCTGTATTTTAATCGCCCAGGGTGATGGTGGTAAACACATGCCACATAACATGCTAATTCATCGTGGGTCACGTTTTTGAGCAGTCCACAGTGGGTTATGTGTCATCTGAACAGGCCCTTAGTAGATGTCTGACTTTTTTGCTCATCTTTTGCGCTTGTTTTCACCTATATAGCATTGAAACCATTCCTGTGTTTCCTTGATCTAGTCACTTGCACAAAACGTTTAGTTAAAGGAAATGATTTATTTTTAAATAAGTATCTCAAATTTTTGATCACAAATTGCAAAGGAACTGATTTTGCATAATACCTCTCTTTATGTAGACTCAATGTAAACATTGGAGAGCAATAGGTCTAGGGAATATTAAGGTGTGGCTGACAGGGAGTGACTTCCGCAGGAAAGTGTAACATAGTGAAAAGAACTTGAAGGCTATGTATGTAAAACCGTGTGCGTGCATGTTTGCTGATGTTAACAGTTGGCTGAGCTAACAGCTTAAGGTTGTTCTAGTTCCTCTGTGGAAGATCCCACAGAATCTCACCTGCCATTATTTTAAAGTTGTTGAGATATAGCTGAATTTAAGAATGACAGACCATCTTGATAGCAGTTGGGTACCTTTTTGATACAGTAGTATTTGAAATTATAAATACTTGAGACAACTAATAGTTTTCATATAAGGAAAGTTCTCTTATTTAATGTTGTGTCTTGTGATTCCTTGATTTTTGTGGGGAGGAAATTATTCTGTAGATCAGCCTTCTCCAGCCTGGCTCCCTCCAGATATTTTGGACTACAACTCACATAATCACAGACCATTAACCATACTGGCTGGGAATGATGGGAATTGAAGTCCAAAACATCTGGAGGGACCCAGATTGGGGAAGGCTGCTGTCGAGGCTCATTCCTTGGAGAGATTCTATAATCCTGTTTCTCGTAGTAAAGGATTTTCCTGGCGCTGAAAACTTCGAAACAAGCAATCTATAGCCAAATTGCAGGAAACACAATTTTTCCTGGCTAATAATTCTGTTCACTGTGTAAGACCTTATGTGTTGTGCCAATGTATAGATTCCTGCAGTATTATGGCAGCTGCTAAGCCCAGCTCTTGAAGAGATGTGAAACAATGCTTAAACATAATTACTGCATTCAGGTTATCGCATCTCAGTTTAATAAACTGAGGTATGAACAAGTCTTCACAGACCCTTCATGTGAGTTAGCAAACAAACTAGAAAGTCTTCCATTAACTATAGTTTCCCATTTAGTCTAAATCAGGAAATGATGATTGCTGGAAAGATATTAAGCTTTCATTTGACATTGGCTTAATATTTTGGCTTGTTCTGAAGCCACAGTTTCCCAGTTTTGGCAAAACGGGAGGCTTTAGTTGAAATATATTTGCTGGTTTGAGTGAAAGGCCTATATGCACAGCTAAAAGTCTCATATCTCCGCTTATTATTGGATTATTTTCTGTGGTGCAGCCATTTCCTTCAGTTTTGTTTTTGCAGTATGAGATTCTAGGTGGTCAGGTGCACATTGTAGAGCTTTTCCTATTTATTCTTAGCCACTCCTCCAATAATGCTTAAGGTGAGTGGTGTGTCAATCAGTGTGGAATAGTGGCCTGGTATTCGGGAGATTTGAGGTTCTAGTCCCTACTCAAACCATGAAGCTCAGTAGATGACTTTGGGCTAGTCACTGCCTCTCAGCTGGACCTACCTAACAGGGTTATTGTGAGGATAAAATGGAGAGGAGGAGGATCATGTAAGCTGTCTTGGGATCCTTTGAAGGGGGAAAAAGGCAGGATATAAATATCATCATCATCAATAAAAATCCTGTTGTATTTCTAACTTTCCCATCATGGAGTTGGTTGAATAGCGAAGTCCTACTTTGCTATGCATGTAATAGAGCTTGACTTCTTGTGTTAATAAGAACTGCTGGAATTTGACTTGATGTGGTCCTAACTGCCAGATTAAAGGGGGGGAGAGCTATCCAAAGTCGTCTTGCGTTGCCAGTGAAGCCCATCACTTGAGGTGCTGCTGTCACCACACTCAGAGCTGGGCTCTTCCCCTTCTATAATATGTATATGTAGTGTGCTGCTTGTGTAGAACCGCGACCTTACAGCACCCTTCAAACTGCTTCAAACACTTCCATCAGAAGTTCTGTGAGTAGCAGCATGCTGCTTTTGAGCCTCTGTAAGAAATCCCTGGGCAGTTGCAGGTCTGAAGTCAAAGGATTCACATTGTCTCTGGTCATGTATCACTTTTGGTATCACTATCTGCACATTTTGTTTCATGTCTTGTTTGCTCACCTTTGCCCACCATGATGGCGTCATCATCATCTTCTTCTGACAAAAGAGGTGGTTATTTGTAAGCAGTGTGTTTGGGTTTCATTTATTTCTGAAAAGTATTTCTAGACTGTCTTTTAGTAAGAGACTAGTGGTTCTACCCACAGTGTATTTATCTTGTTTCATTTGGAAACCTAGCAAGCTGTACCCCTAGGAATCTAAAGTTAGAGGTGGAGGAAAAGAAATACAACAAATAGGAAATGTTTTTCTCTTTGTTTCTTGCATAACATGTTCTGCTCTCTCTCCACTCCCTGCAGTGCCTAAGGGAGGCCGAAACTGCAGGGGTCATTTCTGTGAACTATGCTTGCAACAGGTGAGCCAGGGCAATGATGTAGAGAGAAACCTTTTGAATCCACTTTGTGTCAAAGTCAGAAGTGACAGAGGCAAACCTAGCATGTGAATTCTATGCAGAGGAAATTCAGTAGCTAGCAAAGGATTAGAAGGAGAATATTAGTGTTTATACACTAGAGTTAGTACATTAGTTAGTTTGCATTTAAGGTCTTCAAGACTGCTTGGTAAATATTTGCCATCCTGGTGACATTGCTTTTTTTTATCAATTTGATGAGTGTTAAGAGCAGAGAGTAGTTTTAACTTTTCTCAAATAGTTCTGCCATTTAACAATATTTCTGTAAACATTTTCAGATACCTCACCCAAAAATTCAGTCTTGCTTCTTGATGAGCAGAAGCAGCTAAAGATAGAAAAGGCATCTGACTAGAGAGAAATCTTAATTAGGTTTTTGCTTTTGGCCTTGTCTACAGCATCTTAGCACAGATATAGCTGGAACGGTAATAAGGTGGATTTTATAAATCACGCCAATTAAAATCATTGACTAAATTGAGTTTCAAACTTTCTAATTTGTGTATTTCCCAAACAAACATGCATGCAAGTTGGTTACAGTGATTACTAAAAATATTTGTTTGTAATTAAGTAGAAACCTTATGTTTCTAGAAGAATAATCCCAAACCTGTGGTCATGTAGCCCATATGCCTTTTTGCAGTACAGAATTTATATCAAATAGAGAGGGGGGCAGAATTCTGAAATTATTTTTGTTCCCCTCTCTTTTACACATTGAGGGATTCTAAGCAAAATTGCCTCCTTCACATCACATATACAAAAACATTCCAGAGCCAAGGACTAGTAGTTAACTGGGCAGATCAGTGTTTCTTCATGAGATGGAAATTAAATTACTAGGCTGTTTGGTTGACAGTTTTATTCATCATTTCCCCAATAATATACATAGTACATAGCTGGTGTTGTATTTATAATGAGTGATGTCAAATATCAGGTGGTATTGTTCCTGGCGAGTTGTGGAAGAGGGCAAGAAATGACTGCTGATGAGTGGAACCTGAGAGGTGGGGATGCCCTGTGGCGTTATTCTTGGAGACAGCTGTAGCAGGCAATGGTTTGCACAGCATTGTGTTGGTGTGCTGCTGGTGAATGACCAGTGATGATCATGGCTTATATTGTGTGGGCATTGCTTGCTTTTCACCAACAGAACCACCTGCACAATGTTCTGCAAACCACTCCTTTCTCATTTATTTATTTATTTATTTATTTATTGCATTCCTATACCGCCCAATAGCTGAAGCTCTCTGGGCGGTTCACAAAAGTTGCCTCCAATCGAAGCCTACTGGAAGGGACGCAAGGTTCCTTTCTCTCTTAGCCACCACCTAGTGGTTGTTGGCTCCTGCCATTTGATTTGCTTTAGGTTTTAAGTCAGTGCCTTTGATTAAGGGCTTTGAGAGATTGTGTACATTAAAAACCTTTGTTCAGTTTTCGTTTAAACTAGATTATTCTTAAGAGATACTTGAAATGAATCTGATTTAAATAAACCTCTGATTTTTTAAAATCACTGATCTTTATCCACTTTGAACTGTAATCATACTCTTTAAAGTTCTTCTGCTTTACTGGCATTTTTGGATGAGCCAGTTCAGAGTTGCATTTAACTAAACATCCTGTCAGAGAGGTCTTCAGTCACATCATAATTCAGGGAAGTTCTATTCCGTGTAATGAGAGAAGTCCTTAATACAGCAACAGTACCTTTTGCCAAAAGGAGCATAGTTAATACTGCTTAGCACAGGGAGGAAGTAAACAAGCTATTTATATCTGTATTTATCATGCTGGGGATTGCCTTTCTGATAGAGATGATTTGGCAGGAGAGATCTTCTCAAACTTTAGACAAACTTTTCTCTAGATACATAACTGCAGTCCTAGACCCATTTACTGAGGAGTAAGCCCCATTTAAATCTATTGGAGTTACTTCTAAGTAGACATATATAGGATTTCACTGACAAATTATCTGGGCTTCCCCAGCTAAACTAAGGCAAAACAAATTTAGATAGTTTCTTTCATCTTTAACTCTAGACAAAGCAGGTGAAAGGGGAAGGCCTACAGTGGGCTTGGAGCTTCCTGAGTGAGCCCTCCTCTCTGCCCAGAAGCCAAAGTGTCGTCCAGTTGAATCTGGCACCAAGCATTGACCCTGAGGGGATCGTGTCTCTGATTTATTTAACTCATATTTGTTTGTTTTAAATTAGTTATATCTCTTAAAATTTAGTTTGAAATGAAATCTAAGTTTGAGTACATTTTAACATCTTTGTATTAATCTTTCAAAGTCCTTTATCAAAGGCATTGAGTTAAAGCCTCTTTTTTAAAATGTCAGATAACAAACCAGATGGTAGCAGCCAACTGCTGCTGATTGGAGGTTGAGAGGGAATGGAACCCTGTGCCCTTTCTGGTGGTGGTCTTCTGATGATAGCAGGCAATGGTTTGCAGTATTGTGTAGGTGCTGTGCTGGTGAATGGCAAGCAGTGTCCACACAACATAAGGCCAATGGGCTTACATTTTGCGGATTTTAGTAGGGAGTTAACTGCCACTTTGACCAGTCAAGGTGCATGTTGGCGCAGGACTCAGTATTTTATGTTTTCTCTCTTCTGATTTCCTGGTGGACATTTAAGGACTGTTTCGTGCTGTATTGATCAGGTTTAAATAGCCATTGACCTGTGTTTGTCTACGGATGCTTCCCTCTAAATTACAGATGGGGTATTAAATTATGGTGGCTCTTCTCCTTCTTTTTTTGGGGGGTGGGGGTAGTTCCAGATTGTAGTGCTAGGAAATTATTATTCCTCTCTGATAGTTGTCCTGTGGGATTTCTCATGGTTTAGTTTTTCTCGCAGCACTTTTTAACATCTACATGAAACCTCTGGAGGAGCTTGTCTTGGGATATGAGCTTCTGTGTCATCAATAAACTGATAATAGCAAAATAGTTCTCCTTTATATCAAATCTAGGTGAAGTGATATTCTGCCTGCAGTCAGTGGTGGACTGAATGAGGGTAAATAAACTTAAACTCAATCTAGTTAAGACAGCGTTGATGATAGTGGGACAATTGAGTTGGAAAGTGTCTGTTCAGGGCAGTATCATGCTCTCCAGTAAGGATAAGGTTCACAGTGGCTGGGTTCGAATGGCACGATAAGCAACGGGTGATTAATTAGGCAATCGTCCGTTGCGTTGATTATTGTGTCGTCTGTGGACACACAACTCATGGTGTTTTATTTTCTCGAATTAAGTAACGGAGAAAAACAACGGGCTGCTCCTTTGCTTATCCAGAGACCGTTGCTTATTGTGTTGTGTGGCGGGCTCCATTGCTTAATTTTATGTGATGCGTGGTCTGTTTCAGAAGCCCATAGAGTCCTCTGGCAAGAGCGCCTGAGAGCGCCCTGGCCACTCCTCTGCAGCCAGCAGAACTTGCACTAGCTGATGGGATAGCCCTGGGAGGAGGAAGGGTGGAGCAACGGCCGGCTGGAAGGACGACGGGAATTTCAGCCTCTCGACGGGGGGCGGGGCAACATGTCATCTGGGGAATACTGGCAGCATAACCCAGGTCAGTTGCCTATTCCTCCCTCCATTGCCTAAAGTGTCGTCCGAACTCGGCCAGTTTCTACTGTTAGATGCCCAGGTTGTGATTGTGACCAAGAGTGCCTTTTAGCAGCTCCAGCTGATTCATTTGGTACCCCTGCTACTAGACTTATCCTTCACTGATTTTGCAGTTAGTTTACACCAATGAGGCAGCCGTTGACAGTGGTTTAGGAAATTAGGTTGGTGCAAAAGGCTGTAATTTATCTCTTTGGCACAATCATATATTACCTATTTTGAAACAGCTGTTCTTAACTGCCTGTTCGCTTCCATGCTCAATTCATTGTGTTGGTTTGACCTTTAAATCCCTAAAATGTCCTGATTATGTTAGATGATGTTTCCTCCCATATGAATCTCCCCTGCAATTAAAGTTTGCAAGTGAGGCCCTGGTTCAGATTCCATCTTTTGTGGAGGCTTGGTTGGCCTTCATGAGAAGCAGGATATTTTCCATCACAGCCCCAACATTGTGAACTGCCTTCCTGCAAGAGGGGCATATGAACTGCTCATTGTCTGTTTGCTAACAGGTCAGGAGCCTCTTGTTTTTTTTAAAACAGTTCTACTGGGTTTATGTTTTTTTAACTTGGTTATGTTGTATACCACTTTTTCAGGGACCCCCGCAATCAAATTAGGCTCATTGAAATGTGTTTTTTTAAAATAGCCTGCTCTCCCTCCCCTCATGGCAAATCCAAAATGTGTTTTTGAAACTCCCTCCAGATGAAAGTTGACTTGTTGAAGATTCAGAAGTATATGCAGGGCACCAGAGTGGGGAAGACTGGTGTAATGCATAATCTCTTGGGCCTTTATCCATATAATTTATGTTGTTTTTTTCTGCAATGGAAACTTTTTGAGCAAACTCTGGAGCCAAAAGCTACCTCATAGAAAGTAGGCATGTTTATGGAACGGTTTGTTTTGGGTGGAGTCAGCATAAAGATGATTTGTGGCAGTCAGTGTAGTGTAATAAGATGAGGGAAGACCTCACCCGCGTGAGCATGGTCTGCCCCAGCTGGAGCAGGATTAGGGGAGTTGCTGTATTTCAGCTCCTTTATCTGACAGGAGAGTCATGGCTCTGAACAGATGGCCACCATCTGTGCGCAACTCTGGAAACCCCAGTGCCAGAAAATTAGTCTGAATTTGCTTCACTGGATTTGTGAACAGGTGAAATGATTCCTGATATAGTGTGTTGTGTAGATGGCATCCATTAGTGGGTTTCCATAATAGTGACAAGAAACAAAGCAACAGGAGGACAACATGGCCAGGGTTAGAATTTTAAACAAAGGAGATGGCAGCGTATTGGCATTTGATCTGAAAGGCCAAAATGCGCCACTTCTATATAAAACTATGGAAGTGCAGTTCAGAAAGGTGTTGTGTTTTAGTTTAAGTTAGTGAGAGAATTATAGTAGGAGCTGAACACAAGGCATTACAAGAGAAACTGACTCAGTATACTGTGTAAGATCTTGCTATTTAGTGCCTTCAGTCCAAGAAGCTGTTTGAGATAAGGAACAGACTATCCTTAAGAAGCTGTGATATCAGAACTTTATTTGGTCAAAAGAAGCATTTGCAGTAATATTGTCAGACCGGAGTGGTCTGCTTGTATGTATGTATGTATGTATGTATGTTTTTTTCTTTCTTTTTAAGTAGGTGTGTATGTACCCTCCTCACTCATTCTTATTAAATAGTTTTGTCTAGCCCAACTAGGCAGGGAATCCAGCCATTAATATGTTTAAAATAACCAGCATAGGTATGTCAGGTAGACTAATGTAACATTTTGTGGGCTAGTCACACTTTAGCATTTATTCACTAGGCTCTGCAGATAAGAACAACTTGGAAAAGAGCAGTAAGCTGCCTTCCCTCCAACCCTAACTGATGAGCCTGTTTCCTTCCATTATCAGTAACTTAACCTAAATTTCAGTGATGTATTGATGGTAACAAATGGTTTAACTGTTGTTAAAAACACTAGCTGTAAACCTAGTTTTTAAAAAAGAAAAGAAAAAAGTGGAAGAATATTTACTTAAGCATTTATACATCTTTCCAGTAAAAAATGCTTATGTATTTAAACACACAGATAAAACAAACACCTTCTTCATGAAATCAATATAATAGAGTAGATGGGATGCAGCTGAACCTAGCACCAGGGACAGAACTGTAGGCCAAGCCTCTCTTTTTCTTCCTCAATGAACTCAGAATGGTTCTGTCACTCTGTCCCCCACCTCCTTGCTGTGTGAGGCAAAGCCCCATCCAGCCAAGATCATCCACCAAAATGTTTGCACTCAAATGTTTATATTACCCTAAGAAAATTCAGCTTGATTGTGTAGTGTAATAAGTTCTTCTAAGCCTTTGCAACATGAGCATTATGAGTGTTAAACTCCACAGCTATGACAGCTAGAAACTTGCATTTTAAAATAACTTTGCAAATAATTACTGAGTTCATAGCTGTGTGTGTGTGTTGGCTGCCTTTCCTCCCCCCTAACTATCATGGTGTTGCTTAGCAATTCATTCTCTTCATGCCTTAAAGAGCTACTGCTTCCTTTCAGTACTATAATCAGGTGTGTGTGTGTTCTCACGTACTATAAAAAGAAGATAAAATAGTTTGCGAAGAAAAGTTGAATTCTGAGACATGCATATGTTACACAAATTAGGTACATCTGCCTCCTTCCTTATATTTTGCATAATATATTCTACAGCAATGCTGTGCAACATGGATGGGAATTGAAAAAGAGGGGCTGAGCTACAGCCAATGTAGTGCAGCATCATAATAAAGAATCCAACATGTGTGTTGACTGTGTGAATATGTTTACCTTTATCTAGTCACTATAGTAATTATTGCCACCCATGCACTCTATGAGTTCTGGATTTTTTGCTGGATTATATAGAAGGAGCATTGTGTTTTGCCTTTTTGTGATTCTTGCTTCAATATGTGTGTGGGTTTATAGTTTTGACATACTCCTATAACACATATAACAACACAAATATTACTAGGCTATTAGCTAGTTTAGCAATCTGTGGCTCTCCTTCAAAGCTCAGTATTCTTTCCTTACAGCTTGAGTCACAAGATAGGTTCTTCAGTGTCCCTTATATTTATTAGCTTCTGCAGTTTTGTTGCTTCTGTGGGCACTGAGCAAGGGTTTGGACTTGATGGCCTTATAGGCCCCTTCCAACTCTACTATTCTATGATTCTGATAATCAATAGAAATGGACTTTTCTCTCACCATGGGGGTGGCCAGGAGGTTGTGGCAGCTCTATCTTTGAGTATCCTTTTAGGATTTGGCAGTGTTTGGCTTCTGCATTTTTCCTTCCCTTATAGTCAAGAGGAGGTGAATAGAAAGAGAGAATAAACGCAGTTGCCTTGTTATTGTTGCATTGTCTCTTGCTTGCTGGGACAAAGGATACTGTATGGAGTTCTTGGCCTGCGTTTTATGAAGACCTTCCCCGTTGTTGATCCATTGGATCATGTTTAGATTTAATTCTATTGCTGGAAGTAGTGTGTACGTGGTTGAGACTCCACCAGAAGGGTAAGTCATCGTTACAATAGGATTATGCTAACAGATGGAGTACAGAGACATGGGTGTGAGAATGAATGAATAGTTTGGACGAGTTGGGGCCATCACCCCAGCCAGTATGGGCAATGGTCAAGAATGCTGGTAGTTGTAGCTAAAATATTTGGAAGGCACATGGTTGGGGAAGGCGGATCTAGAAGATGTCTTGTACTGAGTCAGACTATGGTCTATATAGCTCAGTAAGATCTGCTCTAATTGGCAGTGGCTCTCCAAAGTCTTGTGTTGATGTCTTACCCCTTTTAACTGGAATTACCAGGGATTGAACCCTGGACTGCGTTGCGCGAAAAATGTGTGCTTTACCACTAAGCTATAGCTAGTGATATGTTTTTTTTCGGACACTTTCAAATTAGAATAATTTGTATTGGAAAACTTCTGATGCTTTAGAAAAGGATTGTGAGGGTCAAATTTCATTTTGGAGAAGCTCTTGAGGGCCACATTCCAGTGGTGGTCGAGGCAAAAGCCCCCCCCCCCCAATTCGAGCATATTTTACCTTAAAGCTCTTACGGCTAGTAAGTGAGCCTTGGGAGAGGCAGGTTGTCCTTTTAGAACGGGGAAGAAACTGTGTAAAAGCTATGAAGCCACCCAACGATTGGTGGATGGGAGAAAGGGGCGGGGTCAGGGGAAGGGGTATGGCCTTCTGGGGAACCCTGAAGGATTGGATTTGGCTACCTGAAGGGTGGGATTCAGCCACTGGATCTGTGGTTTTGCACCCCTGCCCTAGAGTGATCTAATTTAGCATATTTATTTTACTTGGTTTTAGTAAGTTAAGAAAAAGTACCCTATACTATTTTTTAAAAAATCCCAATACACCCCTCATATTTCACCTGAAATATTTAAAGGGGGGAAATTAAAGCACACTTAATATGATTAAAATGTTATAATACGTAGACATTTGTATTGGGATACTTGTAAATGTGCATGTCTTCCTCTTACATTGTTTTGTTTTAAAGAAAAAAAAACAAAGGTACTGAAAACTGTTGACCCACTAATACATTTTAGCAACTCAAAGAACTGTATGATATGTTGACAGTAGTTCATCTATTTCAGCCGTTCAACTCTCTTCCACTGAGGTTGTTGGGGCACATTCAGTTTTTCTGTGACTACTTATTCCATTTCACCCTGAGACATGTATGCATTCTATCGCATATTTGCGAGGGATAATTACCTGAAAAACATGAATTACAACATTGAAATTGCCAAGCTGGCCTAATCCATTCATTGTTACTAATGAACCTAGGAAATTGGTGGGGGGGGGGGAATCTGTTTTTGGAATAATTTCTGTCCCACATCACTAGCACTAGCCCTTCTCCACTTTGTGGTATAGTTACTACTTTGGATGTTTGTATATGTCTATTTGATCTGTTTTTCTTCCAAGTTTAGAAGCCTAATTTTTCTTTCCTTGTCATTGCCAAAGAAAACTTAAATCTCAGTTACTGTCAGCCATAAAGTTGTTTTGGAAATGTTGGTTTTTATGTGATAGAACATGTTCAGTGAACCAATGATGAATACATTTTATAGAAATAAGCAATGTTTTCCTCTTCTTGTTTGGCTCAAGAAAAGCCAGCAAACGTTAATAACATTATGTGTTACAGCCAGAGTAAACTCTGAATACTGTTGTCAGATCAGCCTGACAATTTCAGGGAACATTATGTTCCTCAGCGGATGCACCTTATGAACTATGTTTAAGGGGGTGGGGGTGCACATGTGTATTAGGTGGCCCTTGGAATTGTAGTGTGGAAATTAAACAAATATTAAATGAACACCTACTGGCACATAGTTGTGAAAGGATTGGTGCCATTTTGAGGCCATGGCAATGGCCCATTTGACAGTGCATCCGAGTGAAAAATGTGTATGGGTGGTTTACAAAGATTAAGAACATTGAAATACAGTGTACAAAGTTTAAAAGACCACTTACATAGTACACACAAGGAAGCAGTATGCATGAAGACAACATATATATCCAAAAAACAACTTTAAGCGAATAGCCATAACCATAAAACAAATCCAGGACTAATTAAAAGGCTCATCGTATGCTGCCAAATGCCCGATTAAAATGCTTGTTATTTTTTCGGCATCAGACCCAATCCAAGCCATGATAAAAAAAACTTGTTATATGTTGCCAAATGCCTGAGTGAAGAGGGCAGTTTTAACCTGGCTCAGAAAAGATTATAATGTTGGCGCCAGGTGGGTCTCTTTGGAGGATCATTTCACAGTTGGGGGGCTACCACTGAGAAGACCCTCTTCCTTGTTGCTGTCTTCCAAGCCTCCCTCAGAGGAGGCAACCGGAAGATAACCTTAGATGCTGAACATAGAGTACGGGTAGGTTCATGTCAGGAGAGGTGCTCCCTCAGGTATTACGTTCCTGAGTCATGCAGGGCTTTATAGGTTGAACCCAGCAGCTTGAATTGAGCTTGGAAGTATATAGGCAGCCAGTGCAAGCAGGGCAGAATCGGTCTTATGCACCTCAACCATTTTCTTCTAAGCTAAGACACAGGCAAGGGGCATTTTAGCACCTGCCCTCTATTGTGGATAGTGGCAGAGACTTTGCCAGAGTTCCCCCCTTATGCATTGCTGTTGCTTACTTGTTTGGCATGAGTCCAGACACAAGCAAATGTGCATAAGGGAAGAGTTCTGCCAAAATCTCTTGTTGCTGTTCACTCTAGGAAGAGCGGGTTAAAGGAGCTCTTTGCTTGTTTTATGTGTGAGCGAGTCAGTGTGCAAAGCCAAAGTTGCTAGCCATTTTGCCTTTGCTCAGTTTAAAAACATGCCTGTTTTTTTTTTAAAGCCAACTAGGGATCTAAAATGTTCTGTGTCCAGAGGAGGAAACATTTGGTGGTACTGAAAATTTAACTTTTGTTATGTTGTGAATTCTAAGGTGGAGACATGAGACCTGACCTGATATTCTAAATGTGGGAAGATATTAATATCTATAAGTGGTTGTGTTGATATCTTGGTTGAGTTAGGGCACTCCACATTTCCAACCCTTCTGTCACATTCATTTGCCACTGTCTGGATTTTGACCAGTCACTTGTCAGACAGGAAGCCTTTATTGAGAATTTCTACTTGACACCTTTGAAGAACTGGTTTATCTGACAGTGAGAACAAATTCTGGTGCTTCTGGGAACAGTGATTGGAGGACTAAAGGCTGGCGCTATTTCGCTTAGATTAATGTGGCATGACTTTCAATTGCCCTCTTGAATGTTTGGGAAACCTACAAGGAAGATCTGCTCGCGGAAATGATGTGCAGCTGCTGCTAAGAACTTGCTGTTCTTTGCTCTGTGTATTCATTTGAGATTTCATTTGTGCCTGAGCTGATGTTGCAAAATCCCTGGTGTCAGTCTTGTGGCAAAATAAATCCACATACAAGACAACCCCCTACCAAGACCCTTTGTCCACCTCTCCATAATGATTTATCTTCCTGCCACTGAAGATGCAGCCAGTTGTATGAAATGTAAGAGCCCTCAAACGCAAAAGCAGTATGCTCTAATCGAAATCTGACCATCTCTCTGATTTTGGAAAGGAATGAAGAAATGTTAAGTCTAGAAAAGGAAAACCAAAGTAGTCCTGATGAATTGGAGTGATTTGGTCTTTGAAGGAAAAACACACTTGTGCCAAGCACCAATCCAGCATTTATTGCAGTTGCCATGACATGATCCATGGACAAATGGATTTCGTTGGAAGTTGATTTACATGTATTCGGAAAAATATATATCTTTAAAGGGCAAACTCCTAGCAGAGTGAGCTGTGCTTCAGATGACCCCATAGTATTGGAACTCAGGAGCATCCAGTGAAACTGAATGGTGGAAAATTCAGAACAGAAAAAAGGAAGCACTTTTCCCCACAGCACCACCATGGAATTCGCTACTACAATATGTAGAAATGGTGGAATTAGACAAATTCATGGAGGATAAGGCTATTGATGGCTACTGATCATGATAGCTGTATGCTACCTCTACTATGAGAAGCAGTATGCCTCTGAATGCTAGCTGCTAGGGTACATGAGCTGGAGGGTGCTGTTGCAGTCATGTCCTCCTTTGGTTGGCCACCATATGAACAGAATGCTGGGCTAGATACACCTTTAGTCTGATCCAGCACAGCTGCTCTTAATTTCTTATGTGAAACCTTGTTTAGGTGGCATACCTAGTAAGCATCTGCTTACGAAACCACATTGCACTTGGCTGATGTTGGTTAAAAATGTTGTGAAATATAGCTTGGAGGGGAAAGTTGACAGCTGTTGAGGTAGTGCAGAGCACATGCCTAATCACTTGGAAAGCTGGTTCTTTTGGCCTCAGTAGCGGGCAGCGCAGACTAAGGAGACAATTACTATGTTTTATACTCGTAGCCACTGGAGTACGTATGAGACGGGGTGGTGGTGGGGGGGAAGAGGCTTGATAGCTGCAGTCTTGAGAAAAATTTAGGGGTGGTATTCTGTTTCATTTCATTATATTTGTATCCCGTTTTCAGATTAACATAGTCTCCCAATGTGGCTCAGATCCACCAAACAAAAATGAGACAGACCCTGACCTCCAGGCAAGGAGCATAAGGGACGAAAGAGAGAGTGGGGAGAAAGGGTAGAGGAAAGAGGTCAGTTTGACAACGTCAAGCAAAGTGGTGAGTTGTAAACAAGCACTTCTTTCTATCCATTTCGGGTCAGGCTGAACTTCCCTTGCTGATAGTCTTGCTCTGATAGAAGAGATGCAGCTGGTGGCAGAGACCAGGGCATCCTTTCCTCTTACTTTTGCACTCTCAGGGCAACTCTTTGGTTGCATAGAGTGTTTATCATGACTATATGGTGGAATTGTAATGTTCTGCTCTATATGGGATGAGACAATTACTCATGCTTGGGTTACCCCTGTTTATGAAGGTTGTTATGGGTTGGATGATATTCAATATCAGTAGTAAAAGGTTTGAGGAGGAAAAGCTGAAAACATTTTTTTGGATGGCCGCATCAGACACTCATTGTTTATGCAATGACAAAGGCTGGATCTTTTTTTAAAAAAAGAAATGAAAGCTGGAATTCTTGATGAAGGGCTGTCACCTAGAAGATGGAATAGACTTATTTTCTCTTTCTTCAGACAGCAGGATTAGAACCAACGGTGGGCAATAACAGGGAAGTAGATTTTAACTAAATCTTAGGAGAAACTTCCTAAGGTCAAGAGTTGTTTGGTAGTGGAACAGATTGCTTTTAGAGGTAGTGGGCCCATATTCACTGGAAGGATTTAAGTAGAGGCTGGGCAACCGTCTATTAGGGAAGCTGTAGTTACATCCTGCATTAGAGATCCTGCACTGAGCAGGAGGTCAGACTGAATGATCTGTACTCAGATGAGACCCAGTGTGATGTAGTAGTTAGTGTCGGACTGGGACTTGGGAGATCCAAGTTCTAGTCCCCACTCGGCCATGAGGCTCATTGGGTGACTTTGGGCAGTCACTGACTCTCAGCCTAATCACCTAAAGTGAAGCGGTTCCTTCTTAGAGGGAAAAAGTTGGGATATAAATGTAGTAGCAGTAATGATGATGATGATGTACAAGAGGAAAAGAGAGAAAAATATACATCACCGACTATGGAAGTTAAATAAGTATGGTAACAGCAAAAGGTCACACTTATTCCGTTAGTCACATCAGGCACCGGCATTACATCAAAAAACTATTCAGAAAACCTTCAGAAACTGGGCCTACAGAAATGCATCCACACAACTCCAGAAAGCAATCATATTTCATAGAATAGTAGAGTTGAAAGGGGCCTATAAGGCCATCGAGTCCAACCCCTTGCTCAATTCAGGAATCCACGTTAAAGCATACCTGAAAGATGGCTGTCCAGCTGCCTCTTGAATGCCTCTAGTGTGGCAGAGCCCATGATCTTCCTAGGTCATTGGTTCCATTGTCCTACTGCTTTAACAGTCAAGAAGCTTTTCCTGATGTCAAGCCGGAATCTGTCTTCTTGTAACTTGAGCCCATTATCCCATGTCCTGCGTTCTGGGATGATCGAGAAGAGATCCTGGCCCTCCTCTGAGTGACAACCTTTCAAGTATTTGAAGAGTGCTATCATGTCTCCTCTCAGTCTTCTCTCCTCCAGGCTAAGCATGCTTAGTTCTTTCAGTCTGTCATCATAGGGTTTTGTTTCCAGACCCCTGATCATCCTTGTTGCCCTCCTCTGAACACACACTAGCTTGTCTGCATGCTTCTTGAAGTGTGGTGCCCAGAACTGGACACAATACTTAAGATGAGGCCTAACCAGTGCTGAATAGAGGGGAACCAGTACCTCATGCTATTTGGAAGCTATACTTCTATTAATGCATCCCAAAATAGCATTTGCTTTGTTTGCAGCCACATCACACTGTTGGGTCATATTCAGCTTGTGATCTGCAACAATTCCAAGATCCTTCTCGTTTGTAGTATTGCTGAGCCAAGTATCCCGCATCTTGTAATTGTGCATTTGGTTCCTTTTTCCCAGGTGTAGAACTTGACATTTATCCCTGTTAAATTTCATTCTGTTGTTTTCAGCCCTGCGCTCCAGCCTATCAAGATCACTTTGAAGTTTGTTTCAGTCTTCCAGGGTATTAGCTATCCCACCCAATTTTGTGGCATCTGCAAATTTCATAAGCATTCCCTGCACCTCTTCATCCAACTCATTAATAAAAATGTTGCACTGGGCCCAGGACTGAGCCCTGCGATACCCCATTCGTTACCTCCCCCCAGTTTGTGAAGGTACCATCAATAAGCACTCTTTGAGTCCGATTCTGTAGCCAACTGTGGATCCACCTAATAGTTGTTCCATCTAGCCCAGTTTTAGCTAGTTTGCTAATCAGAATATCATGGGATACTGTGTCAAAATCTTTGCTGAAGTCAATATATATTATGTCCATGCCATTCCCACAATCCACAAGGGAGGTTACCCAATCAAAAAATGAGATCAAATTAGTTTGGCAGGATTTGTTCTCAAGACATGCTCAATTGTCAGGAAATATCTGAATCAATAAAAGACAGCCCATCTTGTCTATCTTTTCTTGTCACTAGTAAGAGAAGAGAGATGATAATAATAGTAATATTTATTTATTACATTTGTATACCGCCCCATAGCCGAATATAATATAAATTAACGTGGTGGGAAGGAAGATATTTTCAAATATGAAAGGATACTGGAAAGACATATCAGCCACCATACCTAGTGGTGAAAAACCAAAAGGAGTAGAGCATCCACTCAGGGCAAAAAAAGGAGAGAAGCAGTTTCTCAGAATGCTGAGATACTTTATTATTCATGGCCAACGCATTTTGGCCTATGTGGTTTTTTTAAAGGCCTTCAGGGGGTTGGTAAGAGATGTCTGCAGAAAACTCTTAGCAGGATGATAGTCTCCTATGATGTTCACTGGCGACTATCATCCTGCTAAGAATTTTCTGCAAACATCTCTTACCAGCCCCCTGAAGTAGGCCTTTAAAAAAACAACATGGGCTGAAACGCGCTGGGTGTGAATTAATAAAGTATCTCAGCATTCTGAGAATCTGCTTCTCTTCTTTTTTTTGTCCTACATAATAGTGGTAAGAAAAGAAGCAATAGATCTCATCTGTGGCAATATGAAAATCTTTTTGCTATTAAATTTGTTCCTTCTGTTGAGGAGCAGGCTGCTGGGGGAAGCAATGGAATCTTCTTGCCTGGAAGATTTCAGGAGAAGGTCAGATAAGCTTTTACCCAAGATGCTTTCTTATATTTGAACTGGGGTTGACATAGACAAACCATTAGGTTTTTTTCCAACATTCAGTTCTGTATGTGTAACCAAGAATTTTGTCATTGTTGTTGGCGTGCTTGTACTCCCACTTCACATTCATAGTGAAACCAGAGATAAGTACTTGAGGATGTTCTCTTAAGTAATAAGTATTAAGCAGCCAGGAGCAAAAGGGTTTTTGATTTGTAAAGACTGGTGCTGGCCCTCCCCATTTAGTGGCTGAGAGGCATCCTAGAAGTTGACTGTTAGCTGGGGCTATGATATTCAGTCTGTTCTCTTAGTTCAGCTGCTTCTCAATGGTTTTTTTTTTTTGTAAAGTAGCTAATGTTTTACTGTGTATTTTACTTTTTGTATGACTTGTTTTGGTCACATTCATTGTATTCTGCCCTGTTATACGCAACGGTGTAGGTTGTTTTTAAAACCTTTAGAATAAATATTAATAGCGCCCCTCCCCCCTCCGGTAGCACTTGAAGTGAGGCAGAAGCCCCACTTCTTCCAAATGTGGTTGTTTTGGCTTTATTCCTATGAAGCTTTGAGGGCGCAGGCACTTGAAGCTATCATGAGGCTAGCGCACTTGAGGATGTGCCCTTAAGTGGCAAGGTTTGCACACGGATGACTTTCAGCGATCTGTTTTGAGCAGCACTCTTTCAGGGCAGAGAAAAGACTGGTAGAGGAAACCTGTTAGTCTAGCTGTAGAAAGCAGTATCCTTCTTGAAGTTTGTCAGATTCAGATTAGAAATGAAGGGCAAATGCTTGAACCTTGCGGTTGCAGTGATTTATTTATCAACTTCTTGAGCTAAGTAGAATTCCGTCTTGCGCTTTTTAAATTGTGATTGAGCGTATTCCTAGGAGAGAACTTCATAGCTCATTCTGAAGCTATTGGCTTGATGTAGGAATCGAGTGGAATTTTTATGTATCTTGCAGCACGAGATAACAAGCTTCTGTTCTTAAAATCTCTGCATTTTAATAGAATTCTGCAGTTTCCAAGGGTACAATTGGTCAAGGAGTTCAGCTATTGTTAGAGCGTTTCAGGATTTATGATACTTTGAGGTCTTGTAGAGCCTTTAAAAGAGATGTTGGTTCTAAAGATCATTAACCGCAGCACCCAAGTGCTGGTTCAAAGACACTTATGAGTTGAGTGTGGGATCAACTTATGAAAGCTGTCTTGTGGTGCTTCAGGTGTAGACTCTTTTCGCCATGTGCCCATACTTTCAGTTGTGCACTTTCATTCAGTTGTGTTTCTTCCATTTTGCCATATATGTAAAGTATTTGCAGTATCCCCCCTCCTCCCATAGGAAAAACCTCTGCTGAACTTGTTTTGACTGCCAATCTCCCCCCCCCCCCGCCCCAGACAATAAACTTAGGATGCTTCATTATGATCCGAAGTGTAGGGTTGATGTAGATGCAACCTAGTCATTTTGGGTGAAAATAACGTTGACCATTCATGAGCACTTCTAACTCTTTGGGGTTGTGTGTCTTTTTAAGTGTCCTATTGACATGATTGGGGCTGATACTTCTGCCTTCCTCTCTTGTTTTATTAAACCTGCTGCCTAAGGGCTGGTAGTTTACCTGAGGGAAATCAAAGAGGAGAGGGAAACTCTCCAGTAGCAAGTTCTCAATGAATGACCATCATATTTCCCATCAAAATGTCTAGATTGTACCTGTGTATGTTACAAAGAGAGCCAATGTGATGTAGTGGCTGGAATTGACTTTGCTGAACTCTATTTCCAATATACTTTATGTTTAAGACATATTTATCCCACATGCCCTTCAAGGAGCTCAGGGCTTTATACATGGTTCTCTTCCTCCATTTCACCCTTGCAACAATCCTGTGCAGCGGGTTAGGCAGAGTGAGTGAGTGAGTGACCCAAGGTTACCCAGGGAGCAGCATAGCTGAATGAGGATTTGAACCTTGGTCTGCCTGTGATCCTAGTCCAACATACTCTAACCATTATACCACACTGGTTTTCTCAAATGCTGGTAAGCTCAAATGTGGGCAACACAGATTTAAATCACTTTAAATCAGACGTGTGTATCAGCCTAATCTACCTTGCAGGGTTGTTGTGTGGTTAAAAGTCCACTCGGAGCTCCACTGAGCAAGGTTGGGATACAAGTGTAAAGAGAAAAAATATATGTACCTTCACAGGATGACTTTAAATCTGCTTTTTAGGCTTTAGTTGTTGTTTTCTCATTGCATAAAGTCTGTCAGCCTCAAGATAACTGTGCATCAGTATATGTGTGTGTCTTTGTTTTTTATTGGATGTTCTGCTTTCGTTGCTTCCCCTTTCTGAAATGGTTGTTGCTTGCCTCAAGCCATTGAAAAGGGAGAAGGATAGAGGTTAAACTAAAAATGCCATGATGTTGACTGCTTTTTCTCAGAGCAGGATTTGGTATTCCAATCTTTACATGTGGACTTGTGACCACAAAATGAGAAGAAATGAGCTCTTATGTCTGCAGAACAGAGTGACTGGCTAAACAAGACTGTGCGTGCATGTTGTGCTAAAGCCTTCCTCTCCCTAGATTGTTCTCTACTCTGCATTTCTCTGTGGTGGGTGCAGTTTAGTCTTTGAATCTGTCAAGCGAGTTGGCTTCCCAGACATCCTTTGTATAGTAACAGCATGTGCTGAGAAACTGGCAGCTTTTAAAACACAGTCACTCTCTCTTTCTCTCTGACTCTTCCCTTGTCCTCCACCCCTTCTCTCCCGCTCTGGTGACATTACATAGATAGATGTGCTTGCAAGGAAAACAGCAGAGAGAGTTGAGCATCTGCCAAAACTCTGTAGCTGGAAATGGAGCTGCCCACCCCGCCCCTTCCAGCCTTGTTTTCCCAGGTCTTCAGTTGTGTACATCTGATGTTTTCACTTCCCTTAGATTTCTTTGCTGAGCACATACACCAGCAGGGAGATCTTCCTCCCATACTATAATGCTGATTCAAAAGATTACTCTCCCCAGGCTTCCACGCCTATTCGGTGTAATTACATGTATCCTTATCACATCCTAGTAACATTCAATATGCTTTCCTTCTAAACATACTGACATTGATTGGACTTGTAAAGCTGTTAGTTTATTGTTCAGTGACTCCCTTAGGGATGATAGCTAGAGGAAAACTTCAAGCTGTGAAAAATGTTTTTCTTACCCTTTGCTGTGTGCGATCCTTTTGCTGCTGCTCCTTCAGAGTTGACGGGTTTTTTTTTTTTGTGGGTCGATTGTACTCCAGGAAAGGAGGCAGGGGCAGTTGAGATGCAAGGCACAACCTCTGCTTTGACCTTTTCTAGTGGTTTTTTGTTTGTTTGTTTTTTGACTGGCCTAGAAGGCAGAAAGACTATTTATTGCTGTTCATGTCCAGTTGGTGTAGCCCAGACCCTAGTAGTGTTTCAGTGCTTAAAGGGTCAAAGGGTCAATTTTACGTTTTTAATACGCCTTTTCTGGAGTCCCTTCACTGTGAACTTTATTCTCAGCCTTTTTTTAAAAAATCCTTTTGCTTTTCCGGTGAGTTTGGTCAGGTCAGCTCTCTCTTGCCTTAGTTATGCATGAAGAGGTTTCATTAAACCACTTAGAAAGTGTGGAGATTGACAGAGAGATGCAAGGGATTAGATAGTGGAGGCAGTTAACCAGACTTGCAAACAAGTCCAAAAAAATAAAACAAGCCTACACGTTTTTTTTTACTGGCCAGCCTAATCACATCTATGTTTGTAATTTGTGATTGGATGGGTTGTGCTGGGCTGGGATCTGGGGTATCACATCACTGATTTGAACACCGAGAAGAGAAAGGGGGTGCTCCATTCTTCGCCGACAGGTAAGCTGTGCTGACTGAGAGCTTTCATTCACTGCAGTAAGTGACTCATTTGCCGCCGTCATTGCATCTAGGTAAATAAATGTGAGTGCACATCACATTTGTATCTCACTTTTCCTCTAAAGAGCTCCAGGTAGAATACATGAGTTGGTGCTTTATTGCCACAACATCTTTGCTGCAGTGGGTTGGACTGTGAGAATAATTTCCTAAAGCCCCACCCATGGGACTTGGGACTGGCAGGGACTGGCTCTCTTCCCTCCGTCTTGCTAGTTGGCACTTGTCGGTAATCACTCCAGATTGAAAACTTGGTTTTAAAGTTCAGGCAAGGCCTGCTCCCACTTGCAACTTGAATCCTATCTGTGTCAGTGAGACCCCCAGGAACACCCTTGGTTGTGTTGCACTTTGCACTATGGAACCACTGCCACTCCCCCCCCCCCCCCACATGTAGCCTAAGTCTGCTCTCATCCAATCCACCTGGAGCTGGTTTCCCCTTCATTGGGAGGTACTCTGAATTTTGCGGTCAGAGCTGGGGACTAAAAACAAATTGTGTGTTACGTCTGACCCTTCTGATGTGCAGCCTACGCCTCCCTGCTGTAATGTCTTCATATAACAATAGATGTTGCAAAATATGCTAATTAATGCAAACCTGTGTTCTTTTTCCTCCCCCCCTCCCCACCCACAGCCAGTTGCTGAACCAATCCCAATCTGCAGTTTCTGCCTTGGTACAAAAGAACAAAACCGAGAAAAGAAACCTGAGGAGCTCATCTCTTGTGCTGACTGTGGCAATAGCGGTAGGTGACTGCCTGTATCTACTGCACTCGTGGCAACATACCGGCTTGTCTGTATGGATCCACTCCCTGACTTGCCTTTGTACTTCCTTAGACTGTGTACAGACAATCACTTCTGAAGTCAATGCGAGTGACTTCCCCCTTTCAACACTCTCATAATACTAGTCCTGATCCTGGATTGGCAGCTGGATAACTATACATAAGTAGCAGGGAGGGGCAGGAGAAAGTGGCTCTCCTTCCATTGAGAAAAAACAGTTCCTTTCCTAATTGTAGTGTCTTTTGTCTCTTCCATACAAGTCAGTGGAGTGGTGAAATTGACTAGATTAGCAGCTTCCAGTTTAGTTGATTTCATTCTTCCCAGGAAAATTTTTAAATTTTTTTTGGAATAGTTGTTTATTTCTGAGAAGGAGAAATAGTCTTGCACTTCTGTTCCCTGTCCTCTTAAAGGATTACATAAAAAGGCACCTGCCCAGCATCTATTCTTTTCAAGCTTAATAATAATAATAATAATAATAAACTACCACCCTCTAAACCCAGGTTTAAAACTACTTCAGGAATAGTTGTGTGCATGTTAAGCTGTCATGGACAGTATCCACGGTGGTTGCACTAGTCCCTACACATGAGTTTTGCCATATTGCTGGCCACGTTGCAGGGGATTAGTTTGAGGTCTTCCCACATACTGCTTGGAGCATTGCACAACCCTGCAAAACCAATTTGACCAGAGCTCATGTTGGGACTGAAAAGATTAATGCATGTACTGCAGGAAGTGATAATGCAGCCTTAAAGCACCTCTATACCTGAAGTGTGTTCCTGCTTTAGAGTGTCACTGTTCACAATAGAAGCATGTTGTCTGGAAAGAAGGTTCATTGTAACCTGGGTTAACTCTGTATCATCATCTTATCTTGGGGAGTTTGGACAGGCTTGTCATTGCTGGTCCTGCTGTTGATATCATTTGTTGTCACGCAGACAACAATGCAACATTAGATACAGTTTGCAGGGGTGCCCCTTAGCCTAATGAGCAGCATGTTTGGCATTATTTGGGCACATCACAATGGCTGGTAGTATTTTATCACTTGTTCATTGCTGGAACTACCACTGAATATTTCTTTGCCATTTCAGGGAAGGCACTTCACCAGCGTAGTACAGTGTCACGTTGCTTAATTTCCAGTAGAAATCAAACACAAACATTCAGAAGCTGCTCTAAATGAGACAGCCCAGATGGTTCTGGTGCTTGGCATGACTATTTTTATTTTAATCGTAGATAGTGGTAGTAGAAACAACCGCCCTGTGGAACCTTGAAGGTTAATCAATTTTAACTGTCAGATGCACCTGAAAAAGTGAGCTTTCTTGCTCCTGAAAGGTTGAGCCACCATAGATTTGCATATTCCTTAAGGTGCCATAGCTCAAAGTAGCAAGAACAGCAAACACAGCTACCCACCTGGGATTTGCCACAATAGATAGTGGGGGAGCCTTGCGACAGGCAACATTCCTGTTTCAAGAGGGTGATTCTCTCTCCAGTAGTGTGCATTGGAGGCAAGTGAAAGGACAATTGGATGGCCATCTCCATCAAACCGTGTCTACATGCTACCATTTAAAAAACTATTTCAGAGATTAGTCAGGAATCTTAAAACCATCCACCTGGATGCAACGTTTGTTATAGATAATACTTTTGGGGGAAAAAACTGCTCGTTGTAGGGCAAGAAATCGGTGTCCTTCCAAAAACACGTCATGTGAGTTAATCTCAGAGTGCCAAGTGCATGTTGAACTGTTCTGGTAGGACTGGAGCCTTTTAAGGATCTCAGATGTTAACTGTATTAGGACCCATACCGTGTCCTATTCCTGAGCACAGGATTCTCTTACTTTGTGTCACTAAAATCGTTCTCACCACCTTGGTACAGGTCATCCATCCTGCCTGAAGTTCTCCCCAGAGTTAACCGTTCGGGTGAAGGCCTTACGATGGCAATGCATTGAGTGCAAAACCTGCAGTTCCTGTCGAGATCAGGGCAAGAATGCTGTGAGTACTTGGGATGGGCGTTTATTTGCTGGATTCTAGTTACTTTCCTAACCAATTGCATCAGATTCTCGAGATGCAGGTGAAACTAGGGATAACTAGAGAAAAACGAGAGTTCATCTGAATGGGGGCTTTTCTGGTGAGATCTGGTGCACCAGGTTAGACCACTGTCACATGCTGTACACGGAGCTGCTTTTGAAAGGTGCTACAAAGCTTCTACTGCCACAAAGAACCGTTGTGAGTTTTGACAGGGACCTGCCACAAGGAGCATTTGTTGTGTCAATTATGTTGGCCCCCTATTTGCCTCTAGACCCAGTTCAGAGTGATGGGGCTAACCTTTAAAGCCCCTGGATATCTTAGGACCTTCTCTCATGTAAGCTTGCCCAATCACTTAGATCATCAAATGAGACTCTGTTCTGTGTCCCTCCACCTTGTTAGGTTAGGTAGATTGGTAAGCATGGCAGGACCTTTGTGGCTGTTGCACTCAGGCTTTGGAAGCGCCTCCCCTAAGAGTTCCATTTGGGCCCCTCTCTCCCAGCTTTTCATCAGTGTGTTAAAAATTTAACATACTAAACTGCAACAAAAAGGAAATTGCAGGATTAATCAAAGTTTTGGGTTTCTACCGAAGATGTCCCAGGATTCATCTTCCTCTGTATTATATTTGCCTATTTGTAGTTCCTTCCTCTGCGGGCCCATGCTACTCCCGTCTTTGGTGGAGGTGGGGCCATTTTTTTTCTCACATAGTTCCCATTAGACTAGAATATGTTCTGAGAATTTTCAGACATAAGTGTTTCTGACTTTGTATATGAAGAGCATTAACTGAGGACATCTGTACTTTACAGGATAATATGCTTTTTTGTGACTCATGTGATCGGGGCTTTCACATGGAGTGTTGTGACCCTCCTCTGACCAGGATGCCAAAAGGTAAGGAGATGAAAGGTGATGCGGGAGAAAAACATGCGTAACTGTAGCATTTCCTTTTAGCTTTCAGATTAAAATGAAGCCTTTACCAGACAGAATAGAATAGGAGGGTAGCATAGCCCGGGTGAAGAATTCTGAATCACTTTACAGCTTATCTACCCACACACCAACAAGTAAAAGATACTACCTTTGTGAAGTAGTGGCCAAGGGTGTGAGTTGCGAGATGAGATGACCCCGGGTTGAATCTTGCTTAGCTGTTTATTGATATTATGATGAGTTTGTTTGCTTTGCAGGCATGTGGATCTGTCAGATATGTCGGCCACGTAAAAAAGGAAGAAAACTTCTACATAAGAAAGCAGCACAGATTAAGCGGCGTTATGCTAACCCAATAGGACGTCCCAAAAACCGATTAAAGAACCAAAATGCAACGTAAGTTATATTGACGGTAGATACAGTGTGATAATGGGGATCTGTGGAGTTTTGCATTCGAGTTGTTCTCTGTTTTGGCAAATTAGTTGGGATATGTGTCTCAGTAAGTATTTTTGAAAAGGTTATGGATGGGTCCGTTCAGGTTTTTTTTTTAAAAAAAATGAGTTTTGCTTTTCAAGAACACATGAGGCCATTATGCCTTTTGCCTTTGATTTATTTGGTCTTCTAAGAACTCAGCATTTGTTTTGACATTAGCCTTTTTTTATTTGTAGAAAGTCTGTTTCCAGAGCAACACCGTTCAGTACAGGCAGTTCTCAAAAAAGAGAAAGACGGTTTCTCTGCTGGTTTCAAGCAATCCAATATTTTTCTGTTCAGAGAACATGTGCCTTCAGGTAGTTTGGATTCCCATTTGATCTAGAGTCAGGGATACTTCCTTAATTTAAGAAAAGCACTTTGGTCTAGCAGTTTTGGGGCCCTGATAGGTGTATCTCTTGCACTGGAAACTGTTCTAGTCTCTCTCAGGTTAGAATGAGAGAAGGAAGTTCTCTAGGTAATGTGTTGCTGCCATTAGAGGAAACCTGTTGCTTTCCTGCAGACACACCATCTCACAAATGTTTGTCAAGCTTTTCTTTTCAGCCCTGAAATCTGAATAGTGACTGGCTTGTTGCTTTTCCCAATTTTGGGGATGATCCATGGTACTGTTGCTTTTGAATGGTTAGATGCTTGTCAGTTTCACTCTAGAGTGCTGTGTTGAGAAGACTAAGAAGCTATCCAGAGGGTGAAGCAATATATTTCGTCATTCTGAAGCCATGCTTTTATGGATCATATAAGACACTGCCCTTAAACGCCAGTTCTTGTATTTTGAAAAAAAGATTACATTTGTCAGGATAAGTGTCCCAACCCACAATGGCTCTTACATTTAATTCTTATTTCTAATGCGAGATGCTTGAGAAATCTGCAAAGGATGCAATTCTACGCATACCTAACCTGAGAATAAGCCCCATTTAACACAATTGGACTGGCTTCCAAGTAAACATGCTTAGAATTGCTCTGCTGGTATGTTAGTTACCTGAGTCAAAATTTGAAATCTTCAGCCTTCCTGACAGCCTCTGTTCCTCTCCAACTGTTTGTTCAGATCAAAAGCTCCGTTCAGCAAAGTTCAGACGGGACCTGGTCGAGGTCGTAAGCGCAAGACTCCTCTATCCAACCAGTCAACGTGCTCATCAGAAGGGGGGTATCTGGAGCAAGTCGATGGCCTGGAATTCTGCAGAGATGCCGGCACCACCTTGAAATTCAACAAGAAAACCAAAGGGCTTATTGATGGCCTTACCAAATTCTTCACCCCCTCCCCTGATGGGCGTAAAGCTCGAGGAGAAGTGGTGGACTACTCTCAGCAATATAGGATCAGGAGAAAGGACAATAGGAAATCAAGCATTTCAGACTGGCCCACAGGTAGCTAGTAGTGGAGGTTATTAACTGTGTGCTCTCTGGATTTCAAACTCGTTCCGTTTGAGGACAGATCCTGGAGAATCCTCAGCACTTTATTTCTGATGAGCCATTTTTAAGTAATCGGTTGGCTTATCATTTGGCGCACCAGGACTGATCATCTTTGTTTGCTCCTGCAATTGCTTTAGTCAGTAGTGCCCCGAAGAGCAGCATTACAGCTCATTAGAATCTTTGAGTCTCTAGATAGAGGCCATTGTCATAAACCCCGATGGGGCGCAGTACAGCCTGATGAAGGGACTTTGGTGGGTGCAGCAGAAAGGTTATGCCTCTCAGTTTGGAGTATTTCCACAGCCCAGGAGACTAGCCCTCCTGTCAAAGCAAAGAGGTATTGATTGATATGGGTAGATTACAAGTGAACTCATGGATTGCCTTTGGGGTGGAGAGGGAAGTGTACATTTGGGTGGTGCATTTTATTTATTATTTTCAAAAAGCAGCTCTTCATGAGAGCAGTGCACAAAATGAGATAATTTAGCTTAAGATGATGCATATCAATAAACCCAAAACTTCCCATCGCCGTAATACTCTTAATTTCCCCTGTTTAGCTGTTTATTGATCCGTATAGGCCTGCAACCACCTTACCTGCTGAGCAGGTTCTTGATAATTTATCACAAGGTTCCAACTTTCATTCTATTTTTATTTTCAGACAATCAGGATGGCTGGGATGGAAAACAGGAAAATGAGGAATGGCTTCTTGGAGGCCCGGATGTCATGGCTGAGAAAGACATGGAGTTGTTCAGAGACATTCAGGAGCAAGCACTGCAGGTAAAGTTGAATAACCGTTCATGCAAAAGTTCCAGCCAGTGGAGTCTAAATACATGGATATGTGAGTCGTCTGGCACATGCTATTGTCATGCTGAGAAGAACTGAGGTTGGCAGCCTACATGAGGTTTCATGGAGGAAGTAATGAGGAGTGATGCTGATGGGAGGAAGAGAGCGGAGGCGGCTTGGCAGTTCTGAGGAGAACTCAGACAATGCGATGGCATCGCTCAGAAGCATGGGGTTGAGGAGGCAGATGGATGAATGGTGATCAGAGATTGTCCGAGCTTATGAGGTTTGCATGCTGAAGATACAAATTTAACTTTGCGTGTTTCAAACCGGGCATTTATTTATTTATTTATTTATTGCATTTTTATACCGCCCTATAGCCCAAGCTGTCTGGGTGGTTCACAAAAATTAAAACCACGAAACCATTTTAAGAAATATAAAACAAGCAACAACCTAAAAACACAAAATAACATACAATATAGAAAACACAACCAGGATAAAACCAAGCAGCAGAGATTAATACAGATTAAAATACAAATTTAAAACAGCAAGGGTTAAAATTGGGTTAATTTAGCTGTTAAAACGCTGGGAGAATAAAAAGGTCTTCACCTGGTGACGAAAGGAGTGCAAAGTAGGCGCCAGGCGAACCTCTCTGGGGAGCTCATTCCACAGCCGGGGGGCCACACCAGATAAAGCCCTCTTCCTGGTGGCCACCTGCCTCACTTCCTTTGGCAAGGGCTCATGGAGAAGGACCCCTGTAGATGATCTAGGGTCCGGGCAGGTACATATAGAGTTCTCACTGTTACAGTTGTACTTGGTTATCTGTCTGCGCCTCTCTGTTCCCAATTTGTTTGGGCACCACCTTCAGCTCCTCCTCCTCCTCCGCCGTGTATCACATACATAGGCTCTGCGTCTGCACGGAGCTCCATTCAGGGACCTTCTATAGCTAAGGATTTTTGGCAGGGACATGCCCCCCCCCTATGCGCAATGCCCCATGGGCACGTTCCTGCCGCTTCCCTCAGTTCTTATTTTATTGCTGCTTTGGCAGGCTTGTTAGGAATCTTCTCCATCATACTTTTGCCTTTGTTGAGGAAGTGAACCAGACAAATATATTTTTCTTTTCAGTAAGTTAATTAATTAATTTTATTTGTTTCTGTCCTCCTTAGTATTTCTATCTTTCTTTGCATTTTATTTCCCTTTGAGGTCTTGTGGCCCCCTGGGCCCTTTTTGTAAGTGTAACCGCTGTGGGACCAAGCTTCCACGGACAGGCCTCTTGTGCCTTAGAGAAGAGCCCAAAGTAGACACTTGCTCTGTCTGTCAAGCCCTTATGAAAGTCGTTCAGCCAGAGTCAGGGCCTTGCTTTGGGAGCAGGCACTGCAGATGGTAGAGTCTGATCCTAAGTTGACAGATCAGTGTCTGTTCTCTATCTGTTAGTCTCGAGGACTGGAGATGTCTCTTCTTTCCAAAGACCCATCTGTGCGAGTGTCTCTATCCCTTACAGAGAAGTTTCCGACTGCCTCTGTGGTGGCAGTCATTACCTCTTGTGGGCAACCACTCACCCTGGACTGTTTATTGAATAAAGCCGTGCCCCCAAAACTGCCTCAGAAGGATAAAGTTAGAAACCACTGTCCTCGCAGCTGAAGAAGAAGAAAAAGACTTTGGACCCAGAATCTATCGTCTTGGTTTCGCTACCAAACACGACATCAGGCCCAACACCATTGGGATTGATACTGATGCCACTACCTATGCTGGATTTGCCCATCCCAGTATTATAGATATTGGCGATTGATAATTGGAGGGAATGAACTCCTCCTGATGAACCTCAGGTGATTTGCATCTATGTTTTAGGGGGAGATACAGGATGCCTAACCAGACCCACTCCCTCGAATCCCTCCTCGTCTTTGGGCTCAACCTAATAGGGGGTCTGTCTCTCTCCTGGCAGTCCCAAAAGTCTTGCATGGCCTTCCTGGACTCCTTTTATTCAGGATATTTCTATTTGAATCAGAGGGGCTGGGGCTCTGCATGGAGAGAACTGCTCTTGTCCTCTGTTATATACTTGGGACCATTGTCCCCCTCCCAGATGAGGGCCTCCACTATGGCAGTATGTTTGCGATGAAGCCTCATAGGTTTACAAGGATAGAGGTACTCTACCAGGTCTTTTCAACACCATCACCACCATACTTCTGCTACTGCTTCCAGGCCTCCACCTGAATTGCAGCCAAACCAGTCTCAGCTACTAGTTCCACATCAAGTGCCTGCTCTACTGGTCCGTCTTCCAGTCTTGGTTCAGGCGGCCACATTACAGATGTCAATCTTGGCTTCATCAATGGAGCCACATTCTACTTCAGTCCCGGTAACGGTTGCCCTTCCTGCCACACAACCAATAAGTTTACTAACCGTTCCAGTGGCCTCGTCAGCTTCTCTCACTAGGCCTCTTGTGGAGGGCCTCTCCTTATTTGGCTCTGACTCCCTGTCATCTTGTCTGTTGCCTTGTCTGTTTCATCTCCAGATGTGACAGTAGGTAATCAAGACCCTCCCTCCCCGTCAGAGGATACATGACCTCTCACAGAGCAGGTTATCTGCATGGCCCATTCCTTGCATCTTGAAACTTGCCAACCGGTGCATCCTATAAAGATCTGGTCTTTGAACTGGTACAGTCTAAGGCCTCGTTGCTGGTGGCCATACCCACACTACCTGCACTGAGCAGGGAGTTGGACTCGATGGCCTTATAGGCCCCTTCCAACTCTACTATTCTGTGATTCTACCTGGGCTTCTTCAGTTTGCTCAGCTTTGATGGAAGTCACCATCCTCCCACCTCATAGAATCTGGTGCTGGTTTCCTGTTTCATCATGCCATCTTGAACTCTTTGATAGTGGATGCTGCCCAGGGAACTTCCCAGAAAGTCCACACCTCACTTGTGGATATGGAAGGTAGGAGATTTATGGGACGGAGAATCTAATCCTTCCCTGTGCTTGGTTTGTGGGCAGCTGACTACCAAGTATGCATGTCACAGTATGAGCTTGTCCTCTGGGAGAAAGTAGGGACATTTTTAGACCACCTTGCAGAAAATAAGTGGAAACTGGCTCCAGTTTTCCAGGAGGAAGTGATGCATCTGTCCCAGCAACACCTGGTGTCATATGGTGAATTGTGCTTCGAAGGTGACATTCAGCTCATTCATGCTCCATCAACTTGCGTGGCTTCAATCGATTAATCTTTCTTGGGAAACGAGATTGCGGATAGAAGACTTACTCTTTGATGGCAATTGCCTCTTTAGTGCAAAAAACAGAAGATGCCATTGATTACACCAAGAAGTGTAAGAATAACATTAAATGGTTGGGCCTTGGGCCACAACCTGCCATGTACAATGCTACCAGATGAATTTTCTGGTGGGCAACTCATCAGATCATAGTTCTCAAACAGAAGTGTTTCGCAGGTCGCTTTTAGGCTGCTCCTTTGTTATAAGGAATTGCCAATCTTGTCTCAGGGACTTTCTTCCTGGATCATGAACATAACTAGGACGGCATGTGAACTTGCTGGGCTTCTGTTGTCAGATCCACTTTGAGCCCAAACTTCTGTGGCATTTGCTCGGGGCATTCCCTCCTGCACTTGTTTAGCAGCACTACCTGGTCGTCATGTGCAGTGACGTAACACACTACAGACTGGATGTCTGGGCTCGAGCTGATTTGTCCTTTGACCAAACCATTCTCTTCTTTATTCTGCAACAGGGCACTGACCCTCCACCAGGAAGTCAGCTTACTAGTTGCCCATATGTGTGATGCACAGAGACCATGAAGAAGGAGGGCAGGTTGCCTACCTGCAATTGTGGTGCTTTGAGTGGTCATCTGTGCATTCACATTACCCGCTCACCATCCCTCCTTCAGTGCTTTTGGTGTCAAGGGATTAACATCCCTTGGTTCTGAAGCTGGGTTCAGTGGTCTTATGGAAACTGAGGGAATAGATGGGAACACGCTCACTGTCCATGCACATTGGAGTGATGAAGGTGGGTTCCCACCGAAATTTCTTTAGTTATAAAAAGTTCCTGAATGAGCTGCGATGCATGTGCAATGCCCATATATGTGAATACATAGAAGACCACTCCAAGAGCCACCGTTTCAGGTAAATAACCTGTCATTTTTTTGTGTATGCTGAATTCTGTGGGTTCCCCCTTGGGATTCATGGGTAGCATTTGCTTGTTTGTCATTTTTTCTGTATATAAGACACCAGCTCAATGCAGAAACACGGCAATTTGTAGAATGTTTGTTCGCATCTGTCTATACATCAGATATCCTCTCTTGCGTTGGTGCAGCTGGGTATATTACGTTGGAAAGCTGTGAGGAAGGGGAAAGTTATAGGCTACATTTTTGGGCGGGTGTCTGTGATCCTTCAACTGGGTGAACATAAAGAGGGAAAACAGCAAAGCTTAAACTTGAGTGAACTGGGCAAACGATTTTGCAGCTTTCTGTAACAGGTCAGCTGCAGGCTAAAAGACTTATCTCTGATCAACCAGAATGATTTCAGGCATTTGAAAAAAAAATTGTTTAGCGTCTATAGCAAGGTGGAAAATATGAAGTCTTTGCTTGGGAGCTAATGAGCAGCTGCATACCTCTTGCAAGCTCTGAGAAAGGTTAAGTCTACCATTTGGCGCTGATATTGTGTGTGACTTTGCAAATAGTCTAATTGGTTTGTTTTGGCAGGGATTGGGTTAAATTCAGCTGAGTTGTTGACGCAGTCCGTATCCAGGTAGAGCAAAGGGCCGCACCTGAGCAAATAGGAATGCACCGAGCCACGGTGCAAGAATGGCTGGCTGAGTTGTTGGGGAGAGACAGACTCTGCGAGAGGGAGCAGTCCAGGGCAGTGTGCAGCCGGTGCAGGAATTGGCCGTTTGTTTTGATGGGACTGCAGGCTGTTGGGATGTGCAAGCAGTTGTACTGGAACTGGGGCTCCACCTTCATCTCAGGCATTCATTTGGAGGAGAGTTTGGCCGTCGGGAAGGCACGGACACAGGCGTCGCCGCAGGTGCAGTCTGCATTCTACCTCTTCCAAGCGTCTCTATGTAAGCTGGGGTGGATCTACTACTGGCAACAGACTACGCGAGCTGACTAATTGCAACGCTGTCTGTCTTGGCTGGGATTAGGGATTCTATTCTGGGATTTTTTAATTGTTGATTTTCATAGATATGGCGCGCCTTCCGTTCCCTTTGTGAAATGGTGTCTTGGTAAATTGGTTTCTGCCAGTTGGTAAAATTCTTACTCTGCGTTATTCCTCTTCATTAGCAGATTGGGCAATAGGACTTGTATTACCATTATACTTGGGCGACCGACAACAAGGCAGTTTCTAGCATCATACTTGTTCTTTTAATTTGGCTATTGTGTGCTTTTTCCTCTTTTGACAGGGGCTATCTTAAATCTTAGGGAAAGGTAAATTGGCTGCTTCGTCTTGCATCCTTCCCCTTAGGAAAACTCAACCAATCCCCCAGGTTTTTCCCCTTTACAAGAGAGAGAAAGAGAGAGAGAGAGAGAGAGCCCTGGGAACCAATCAGTGAACTATGGAAAAGTGGTGATGTTCGGAGCAGTTGAACTTGATATTGTGCACAATACTAAATTATGACTGAGGGCTTCTGTTTTGTGAGTGTTGCTGTGAAAAGGTACAGCAGAGTGTTTTTTGGTGTGAAGGCCATTCAAGGAAAGGTAATGCACAGATGACTGTTAACCATATTGGTGCTTTGAAATAATTAAAATGTGAAGGTTGAAGAGAGATGGCAAAATGAGCACCTACAAATTCCGGGGTGGTGGTGGTGGAATGGTTCTGTCTTGCATATAGTAGAAGAATATAAAAATTTCCTTTGCAGGATCACATAATAGATTCATCTCTTCTAGTACAGCATCTCTTTCGCCAACACTGGCCAGCCAGAAGCCTCTAGCAAGCACATAAGCATGGTTTGATGGAGGTAGCCATTTCCTGTTTTGTCCCCATTATGGCGGTCAAAGACTTGCCTTAAACATAGAAGCTCTATTTAGCTATCATGCTAACAGCCATTGATACAGCTATTTTTTTTATTATACGCTGCCTTTCCTCCACCGAGCCCAAGGCAGTATACATGACCTCCTTTCTATCCTCATAGCAACCCTTTCAGGTAGATTAGGCTGGGAGTAGTGCCTGGCCCAAAGTCACTCAATGAGCTTCACGTTCGAGTGGGCACTAGAACCTGGATCTCCCTTGTCCTAGTCCCAACGTTGTAGCCACTGCACTGCAAATAGCTATCCTCCTAATCCTTTTAACTCCCCCATCACTTTCTCTTGTGATAATGAATTTCAAAGGTGAATGATTCATTGCATGAAATAGTAAATTATATCTCAAGACTTAAGCTGTTGACCAGTTCCTCCTTATTGTTTTCATATTCTGAAACTAAATTAGAAATGCACTTTTAAGTGTCTGACCAGCTACAAGGGAACTCCCTTGCATTGTCTTCTGCTTGAGGGTGTGCTAGCTGTAATCATTTGGTAGATGACACCATTTATTTGGAAGCGTTAACTGCTCTATTCCGAATATGCAGTGGCTCCATTCAGTTAAAACCAATCTCAGTCTAATAAACTATGGTTTATTAGACCAAGAATGAGCATTGTGCTGCCTTCTCTTGTACTCCACATTGAAAGGCATCCAGGGCTTGTTAAAACCACTTTCATATTACATCTAACTAAGAAACTGGTTTAATCTTGACTTACTCACCAGGATATGAAACTAGGATCTCAGAGAGGAGGGAGCGTGTGGGCAACAATGCTCTTTTGAATAACCCGTGGTTTGATAGAGATTTTATGAGGTTTAGGAAAATAAAGGAGGCACCTAGATGGAGCACATGTTTGGAGATTTGCGAAATGATAGCATCCAATATTCTAAGTTATAACATATTAAAGGGCTAGCTTACATATCACCAAACCATAAATTGGATTGCGATGAGCAAACACTTTGCTCGCACACTCATTTTCCACTCCACCCCGATGCTCCAATGGAACATTTTAGAACACGCAACACCAGATTTGCTGTTACATCTAAACCAGCAATTATGGTCTCTGGTTGCTGTCTAAAATAAGCGTGAAGACTCTTGTTTGAGGTTGGTTGAGGCCTGGTTTGGAGGGCAAGCACAAACCGTAGTTTTATCAGTTGGGACATAATGATAAACCAGGGCTAAAGAGGAAATATTGAATTAGAGTGAGGGGACAGGGGCAGGAAGGAGTATGTGAGTATGAGGATTATTCTCCTAGCGCCAAACAGTGGTTTGACATTATACTGTAGCAGTTCAGTGTGTATGTGAAAGAGAGAGGGAGGGAGAGAGACCTTTTCCTGTATCTGAACATTGGGAAGTCTCCCATAGATTTTAGAAAAACAACAGCAAAAGAGAGACAAAAGAGAGAAACAAGAAATGGCTTTAAGCATGAGTTTCTGTCTTGGCTCAGCTGAATTAATTGGTCCCTACTGAGGCACCACCTGCACTGGCTTCCTAGCACTGTAGAAATGTGAGCGTGTTTAAAGGGAGGGAAGGCAAGAGCTGAACCTTCCGGTATTGGCTAAAATGCTTTTAGCACTTGTTTAGAACTGGATGTCTGAAAACTTCCTGGGATTAGAAATGCTTTTGGCACTGAACGCAGCACTGCAAGCTAAATGGGAACCCACCACTACAGAACCACTTGTTGAAGTCACATACCTTAAAAATGTTCACTTCTAGCAAATTAGTAACGTTAAGTTTGATTGGGATAACGTTTTTCCCAGCACACCTGTTTTTATTCTTTTCCTGCTTTTTTGTGGATCTACGCAGAGGAGGGAAATTGGGTTAATCCAAAACTGTTGCATCGTCATCAGATTCCTGAATCTGTTAAGTGGGATTTTGTTTAACTTTGAGAAACATTTCTTTCTTTTACAGAAAGTAGGGGTGACCGGAGCCCCTGACCCACAAGTCCGCTGTCCGTCAGTCATCGAGTTTGGGAAATATGAAATCCACACCTGGTATTCCTCTCCATACCCGCAGGAGTATTCCAGGTACAACACCCACATCCTCTTTGTTAGGCACCTTATGCCATGCAGCTGAACGTTTAGCAAGCAGAGGACATGCAATGTAGCTGTAGCTTTCGCTTGACAATCTCATATTTAAAATGCAAGCCCTCCCTTACAATTAGAGCTGCGTGTACTCTGGGTAAAATAAATATGTGACTAGGATAAAATTATGCAGAGTCAGTAAATAATATGTATTTGCTTATTTTACATAAGTCCGTTTCCAAGGTTGATGCTTTCAAAGATTTCTGAATATTTTTTAGCAAGGACTGTGAAATGGGAGGATGGAGAGCGTGAGCAAAAAGCATAGAAATTTGAGTGTGGTGGCTGGTGTGCAAAAAATAGCAGCAAGGGTTGGCACCAGATTTTGAATCTCAGCTCCTTTCTGTTGCTGATTTTCTTTTTACATGTTCAGAAGACATTGTCCACATAAAGAGTCTGTTCAGAAGGCACCTTGAACCCTGCTGGTTAAGGCTTTTGGTTAAGCAGCAGGGTTTAAAGTGTCTTGTGCGAGGTGTTGTTTTGCTAAACCCCGCTCACTCACTAACATCAGTAGGACTATCTGCAGCAGGGTTAGTGGCTCTCACCGTGGCTTAAAGTGTTGTGTGCAACAGCACAGCTTGTGGTTAGTGCTAACCTCGGAGAACCACAGTTTCCCTACCCACAGAGCCTGAAGTGTCGTCTGAACAGGCCCATGCAGAACTTTTGCAACTGTGAGAGTTAGACGTTCCCTTTAAAAGCAAACAAAACACAAAGCGCAGAAGTTCCATTCTGTCAAATTCTGCTGGGTTCCTCTCATTCACCTGGTCATCTTGGCCTACAGCGTAGGTACCGTTCTGCATATAACCTGCGAAAGAGAACATTTAGTGATACTTATTACATTTAGAAGCACTACGAATCAGCAGCAGTGATGTCTCTGCTTTCACTGAGGTTAACATGTTGAAATGCTTAGTTTATGCTTTTAAATAGTGTTTTAACCACTGGACCTAGTGAAGCAGGGATTAAGCAGGAGAGTAGAATTGTTTCATTTGTTATGTGTATTGGAACAAGAATGGTAACTTCTAAACATGCATTTACTTAAGATAAGAAAAAAGGAGCTGGAAAGGGAACCTAAAGGGCAGCCTTGCAGCTTCATTTCCATTGATCCGCCCTTGGCTATACTATAGGCTTGAAGTGATCCCAAGAGGTATTCCCCTTAGGCCCCTCCTGCCTCAGTAACAGAATCCAACCCTTGCACCTCCTTCATTTCTATACTGCTTCATGCATACCCAGTTTTAATGCAAAGGATCTTTTGTGATTTGCCATAGAAGAGAGAACTACAGCGATTGTCTCATTTAGGAAGCTTGTAAAGCTGCTGAGTTTTTTTGTGTGTCTGAGAAAATTTAACACGCTTTATCTTGTAGGCTGCCTAAGCTGTACATTTGTGAATTCTGTCTCAAGTATATGAAAAGCAGAACTATCCTCCAGCAGCACATGAAGAAATGTGGCTGGTTTCACCCCCCGGCCAATGAAATCTACAGGAAGAGCAACGTTTCCGTCTTTGAGGTAAGTTTTCAGAGGTTTTTAGCTGCTGTTGAAGTCTCTGTCCTGATGGAACTAAAAATCTGGATTTCCAGAACAGACTCCGTTGTATGAATAAGAACTGGCTCCAGAGCACAGCAGTGCCGTTGGAATGGGCTCTTGTCATGTCGTGATAGGAATCCTGTCTGTGTGTGATGGTGGTGGGGGTAGAAGCCCCATCGGCAGGGCAGCAATTTGGAATGGAGAAGTGGTGGGCAGGGAAAGGGTTAAGCATGCATGAGCAAGCACACCCCTCCCCTCCCTCCCTCCCTCTGTTCCAAATTGCCCTTAACCAAAGTGGCTTTTTAAAGTACATATCTAAAAAGGCCAGGGCTCTGTTACCTGCAGTTGGGTATAACATATTAGTGAGCTCCTCTGCCCTTTCAATAAAGGTGATAGGTTCTTGGCCATGTGCATGCATGTATTTATTATATTATATTATATTATATTATATTATATTATGAGTTGTAAATAATTTTTCAAGACATAAAGCCCCCTTACAAAGTGGTGGTGTAGGCTTAGGAGCATTGGCCACCTTGGACTTTTAGCATCCATAGGGTGCTGAGGATCAGAGCGACCACTTTCCCAAACCACACACCCCTTTCTCTGTTCTTTTAATTCGTGAAGTTACAGGCCGTTAGATGGATTCCACCTTCGTTGTTTGGTGTAATTCTACTTGGCTCAATTGGGGTGCATCTTGTGATTATCTGCCAGCGGTCTGTTCAGGATTGTGACTGTAACCTGTTCTCCAATTTTTCTAAGGTGGATGGCAACGTCAGTACCATTTACTGCCAGAACTTGTGTCTATTGGCAAAACTCTTCTTGGACCATAAGACGCTCTATTATGATGTGGAGCCGTTTCTTTTCTATGTGCTGACGCAGAACGATGTGAAGGGCTGCCACCTTGTTGGCTACTTCTCCAAGGTAGGAGGGGAAGGGCTGTAGTTCAGTGGTAGAACACTTGCTTTGCATGCAGAAGGTCCCCGGATTGATCCCTGGAAAAACCCTTACCTGAAACCCTGGCGAGCCACTGCCAGTCAGTGTCAACAATACTGGGCTAGATGGACCAAGAGTCTGACTCAGTGGATCCGTTCACACGATCACAGCAGCGTGTGCATGCTGCCATTTTGAATATTCATCCCCTGGCGGGGGGTTGCTATGGTTGTGTCACCTGAACCCTCTACCAACCCTACAACAGACCATGGGTTATTTGAGGGGTGTTTAACCCTCAAACAAACCCTGCCACTCAAGTTTGGATGACGTGACAAACCATGGCTGTGGCATTTATTTATTTATTTATTTAATTCCATTTATATACCGCCCCATAGCCGAAGCTCTCTGGGCGGTTTACAAAAATTAAAAAAATTGAACATTAAAAACATCGATGTACAAAATTTAAAACCATAAAGAGCATAAAAACAAGTTATAATTACAATATCCTTTAAAACAACAATTCTGGGTCAAAGCACAACACCACCACAAAACCCTCATCATATGCTGTTAAATGCCTGGGAGAAGAGGCCAATCTGGTGTCTGCGGGCCCCACAGCTCATTATGGCTTAAATAAGCCACAGTGGGCTGCAGTGATTGTGCAAACTAGGTCAATATAAGGTGGCTTCCTGTATTCCTAAGGGGAGTGGGTGGTGATCAAGCCCACACGTGGATTTTGACTTGCACTTATGTGATTCCTGACAGCAGCTGCCTTTATGACAACAAATGCCTGTTAGCTGAGAGAAATAAAGTCAGGGCTGAGTGTATTCTGTGCTTATAAAAATGTAATAAAATTCTGCACTATGGCCATCCAAATCCCGCGTGAAGAAAAAATGAATTCTGCGATTGGCATGACTCATGCAAGCTAATAATGTTTGCACAGTTATGCACAATAAAGTGCCAGCATGACTCTGCTGTCATAACTGCCTTGTTTAACTTCTCATTCAACAAGACTGGGCTAGATGAGTGCAAGGGACTACACAGAACACTGCAACCCCAATGCTTAACTGCTGGCCTCACATTCTAGTCGATACACTTTTTCAGGCTGGCGAGAATCCAAAAAGAGATATACAAGCGTGGGTGCAAGTAGGCAGTTCATTTTCCTTCCTTTCTTCCTTCCTGTCGAGTCTGCGTGATAACCCTTGATTGTTTCTATGGCCACGGGTCTAAGGCTATGCCTCTGGACATTTCTGTCGAAACTGGCATGACTTTCGTCCATGTGAATTACGATTTTGATGAAGTTGTAAGTTTAACATGGAGAACTGAAAATAAGCCAGTTTTAAGTAGATCTGAAATAATTGTCACGTAACTGTACTAGGTGTAACCAAAGGGCCCAGTTTTCCATTTACCTCTCAATATCTGTGTAGGCAGAACCCAGGAAACTGAAGCAGTTAATAAGGCCAGCTTTCTCTTTATCCTGTTGAACAGAGTGCATCCTCCAAGGAGTATGAATTCCAGCTTGGCTGCTCTGAGGGGACAGGGTTTTAAATGACTTCCTAGTCCCCTGGGTAGTGAAGGGTAATGCTAGTTGGTGAAGTAAACACTAATTGTTACCTCCACCGAGCTTGCTTCTCAAATCAGATGCTGATCTCATTTCAAAGCTTTTGTTTGCACTTTGGAAAAGAGACTATTGAGGCTGAATGCAGCTTTAGTATCCCTCATACAGGGGCCAGGCATCAGGATTGAAAGGCCCTGTCTTTACATCCCCCCCACCCCGCCCCGCCTCGCCTAGAGCCTGTTTTGCTTGGAGAACAAACTTTCAGAGAAGGAAATTATGCAGCCTTATTCTCTGGTCTGCCCTCCTTATCTCCACAAAGACATATGCAGATTTGATTTTGATCTTAAATGCCCCCCTATGCTGTGCTCTTTCAGGAAGCAGTGAGGATTTAAAATTTCTACCCTGAGCACCTTTTGAGATGTGGTGGGGATAAGGAGAGCACTTTGCTTTTAGCACAAGACCCTGAAATAATGGCTTCGGGGGGGGGGGGGGGGTTGGGGGCTCATACTTTGCATGGAGATGGTCCCAGCTTCGTTTTTTGGCCAGTTTAAAAGAATCAAGGTTGTGGGGGTGGGGAGGTCTTCTGGGATTGAGCCCCCGAGAGCCCCTGCCACCTGGAGTAGGCATGAACTCATTTGATGTTCCAATGGTTGACCTCGCGACGAGGCAGCTCCGAATGCTCCGTGGTTTTTTTTCTCTCCCTCTTCCCGACGGAGGTTGCACTAGTCAAAATGGCCTCCGTGCTGTTCTGTATTCTTTCATCGGGGACTTCTTTTGGGGGATGATGTTCATGACTTTCCCCAGCGGGGCTATAACCGTGTCTTTTACTGGAATATTTGCTCTGAATTAATTACTCGTCCAGAAGAACTTCTCTTCCATCTCACTAATCCCTTGCTTTTAAAGTCTGTTTCCCCCCCTTCTCTTTCTCTTACTAGGAGAAGCATTGCCAGCAGAAGTACAATGTTTCCTGCATAATGATTCTTCCCCAGTACCAGCGCAAGGGCTATGGCAGGTTCCTCATTGATTTCAGTAAGCACCTTCCTTTTTCTTTTTCTTTTTTGCATTTTCTTTAGCTTGACGTGAAAATGTATAAAACCAAACAATTCTCCTGCAGTGTGTTTTGGTTGCACTCGATGTCAAGAGCGTTAATTATCTCAATTGGCTGCCTTTGGGGATTCCAGAAGGCATCCTTCCCCCTCCCCCTCACTGCTTTCTGCAGAGACATTCTTGTACCACATATGCATGCCCCCCCGCCCCCACCTGCCCCTTTCTTCTCTTCCCTGTCACGCTGCGGCCCAGAGGACATCTAAGATTAGGATTCAGTATCCTCTTCCCACCAGCAGTGTGAAGAAGTATATCCCTCATTATTATTCATAATGTATTTAAAAAGGAGGATATACCTTATTTTAGTATCATGGTAGGTATCATATTCAAGGACAACATGAATAATGTCCTCGGTGCATAGGAGGATTCCTGAAGCAAACTCCACCTTTTTGAGGGATTCCCTTAAGGTGGCTGCCCCAGTCTGGACGTTTAGCCATGCCCCAGAAAAAGTATTCCCATTTTAGCATTAGGTAAATCAGTCAAACGCTTTGGAAGTATTAGAAATGAACATACAACTTATTAGATGTGCCTGTTGCAATCTCAGCCATATGGGATTGTGCCTTAATATCCCTGAGCTAATAAGACAGACTTGACTCTTTCAAAGGGATAGTTAAAGGGGTGTAGAAACCCCCTTTTTCAGAATAATCAGCTTAGTTGCTTACAAAACAAGAGGACACGTCAGGCTATTTCCACCTCAAGTTCGTCATGCAGAAAATCCCAGAGACGGTTGGAATGCCGGTGAAAGCAAGACATTCAGCCTAGCAGGCAGTCATACATTATACAGATACATTATTATTATTACCTTTACTACAGCCTTCCCCAACCAGGTGTCCTCCAGGTGTTTTGGACTACAATTCCTAGCCATTGGCCATGCCGGCTGGGGCTGGTGGGGGTTGAACCTCTAAGAGGGTAGCAGGTTGGGAGAGACAGCTTTACTATTTCTAGATCTGTTCTCTCTCCCTTTTCCTCTCCCCTTCAGTCTCCAGAAGGTTATCCTGAAGTCACTGCTGTCATGACCCACTTTACGGTGCTCCTGGTGATAGGGACACTAGTCCACAAAAGCTTATAGCGTACCAATTTGATAGGTCTTTAAGGCGGCATGAGACTCTTCCTTAAGTAATATAGTCCAAGCCCTATGGCTCTTCCTTTCAGCAGGCAAGCTGCAGAGATACATGCTAGCAAATGTCTTCTAGAGCAGGGGTCCCCAAGCGGCGTCTGCACGGTGCCTGCAAGGCCCTCCAAGGCCATGTGCAAAGCTCTCCACTCCTTTCCCCCTTCAAAACTTTTATTTTCGTTGGAAAAAGTTATGACGCCATGTTCCCTGTCCTGTTCCTGCCTCTGATCAGCTGTTCTGCAGGCAGGAAGAGAAGGAAAGAATTGCTTCTTGACCTCATCCAAACTTCTTAAATCCACATAGACCTTTCCCCGTTGCTCCCTTCCTTCCTTCCTTCCTTCCTTTCTCTTTCTCTCAAATCCCGGCCTATAGCCTTGCTATTTCTCCCTGCTCAACCCCTTTCCTCCCCGTTTCTCTTCCTTCACCATCCCTGGCCTTCTTTATTCCCTCCTTCCCTAGCCTTGCACTTTCTCTCCCGCTCCCCCTGTGCTTTGCTGTTTCTCTTCACTCCCAGCTTTTAGCCCCACTATTTTTCTCCTCCTCTTCTATCTCACTGTTTTTCCCCTCTCATAGCCTCTAGCCTGTCTCTCTCTCACCTCTACCCCTTTGCCTGGCTATGTCTCCCTCCCTCCTTCCATCCTTGCTATTTATACACACCCCATCTCTTTCGATTAGCCCAGCCCCCACGGCAGCCATTATGTGACTAGCCGCATCTTCCATGGGAGCCATTTTGTGATGGTGCCCACAGCAGTTTCTCAAATCCCCAAATGTCCCCACAGGTACAAAAATTTGGGGACTCTTGTTTTAGCGTGTTGAAGGGAAATCCCAGCTGCCTTGGGAATTATGAAGGTATAAGCAATCTCTACTACATATACATTGAGGAAAACAGGCAGTTGGCTTTCTGGCTATTACTGCAACTTGATTTTTCAGGTTCCCCAATAGTCTCAAGGCTGCAAACATCACTAAGGATCATAACCAGCGCCATGCAAATGCCATTCATTTCAGGTCCCAGGCCCATCATTTATAAATTCTTCTGTCTTTTTAAAAATTAAGTTCCATCCCTCCTAGCTTCTAAGATCAATTATCCCAAAAGAGCACAAAACCAAGCCAAATGACCCTCCTAATTCAGAGGCTTTTCCTCCCGCAAGCCTTCAACTTGTACCTCAGTCTCAGTAAACCCGACAATAAAGCAAATTAAGGGGCTGTCCTCTGAAGACAAGTGATCATGTACGCTAAGCTTTGAAACACACTAGATAGCTATATGATCAATCAACAAGTAGTGCTAACTCTGGGATTAATTACTTAAAGGATGTCAGAAGAAAGGGACTTCTGCTGGAAACCCTACAATTAGAAGTGGCAGGTTCCTGAAAATGAGCAAGCGAGCATCAGCACCCCTTTAATAGTGCACAATATGGGGCTCCCTCCTCACGACACGGGAAGCTGCCTAATTGGGGTGGATGGTCGAAACTAAGGCACACCCACCCCGTTTAAATCTGGAAAGGTTGAGTTGAGCAGGTGGTTAGTTTGGCTTTGGAACTGGCTCTTTTCCATCCTCCAGAAAGTTTCCCCTTTGCATTTAGTGCCACTGCCAGGGAGCCATACAGATGCAAACAGCTTCGTTGTTTCAGCTGCACTCGGCTGCCAATTAGTTTCCATGCTCAAGTGAAAGTGCTTCAATAGGCTGGGGCTGGAATGCTTTAAATGGCTGCCTCCTCCCATATCAGCCTGCTCACCCGCATGCCTCTCCTTTCCGGTCTATAATGCTAAAATGTCTACCCAGTGCATGGGGCCATTTGGTGTAGAGGTATAGATACAGACTTACCCAGTGTTCAAGTCCAACTTTTGCCGATAATTCATTTGATGGGCTCCTAGATGTATCCCAAATGCAGTAACGTTATGGTGTGGTTGGCCACCTTAAAACACTAGCTCAGGATTAAGATCTCTCTGAATGGCTCTAGTCTGTTAGCCCTGATCCCAAGGAGTACGTGGACACAAACAGTTCTCCGAATCAAACAGGAACTCTGGGATTGTGCCAATCAACACAAACGACTTGCATTAGTCTGTGTTCCTCGCTTTCCTTACATATAAACGACCACTTTCATCTGACTGATTATTTAGCAATCTTGTTAAAATATCAGAACATTTGCCTCAGATTGGGGCTAACCAGTGAGTCCCAGATCTCACATGTCTGAATGAAACAATACAATCCCATGCCCCTTGCTAGAATTGCAAGAGAGAGAGAGAGAGAGAGAGAGATTGATTCTTTGGTGTGTGGGAAGTACTAAAATATCCAATTATAGAAAGAGGGCAAAGAGCACCTGCCTTGGTCTAGTTATCTTGGATAAAAATGACCATTTGTCTGAGAGATACTATTTCATGTTTCAGAGCACTCTCATATTGACCTAGAGAGTGTGGGCAAGAACATAAGGTTAAAATATCCTGGGATTCCCTGCCCATGTAGGCAAAACCCTGTTCAGATGACATGCTAAGCCATAGTGATTAAGCATCTTGAGTGAAACATTATGTCCTAGTGGGTCATGTGAACCATTCCTAACCATGGTGGCTACATAACCACGGTTTAAACACGCTCACTAACCATTTGCTGCAGAAGGGTTAGCGCCTAACTGTGGCTTAGTGTGTTGTCTGAACTTGGTTCCTAGTCTTTTGGGTGTATCTATACAGAACCCACATTTCTAACCATATCAAATATTCCTTAAGGGCTGAACTTGTTAATGTTTTTTTCCCCAGTACAAAATAATGCTTTCCCCTCTTAATTGTTTGCAGTACTAAATCATGTGGTTCCCTCTTCGATCAGCTCAAGTTGCTACTGATTATTTGGGCACCTAAGAAGACGACCTGTCATTCATTTCTGAAATAGTTCTTGAAATGCTTTGTTCCCTTTATTAACGTTGGAAAAGAATTGATGTGCATCTTCCTTTTGCAACTGCTCCATAGTATTGCATTAGGACGGTGTAAAAGTGACGTGTGAACTTTTAGCTGTTGTGGCAGTTTTAGCACTCTGCCGTGCTTACTGCCCCAGTGCAAGTTGCTTGCTCTAATAGCAGGCTTTGGTAATGATTGCTGGCAGCATTGTATCCACTGAAAAACAAGAGGGAAACATCAGATGTGTACGGGAACCCGAAGAATTGCAGAAGTACAAACAAAATTAGGGTGAAAAATGTGAATGTGACCCCCCTCCAAAACAGCCCAATGATGCAGGGAACAGACCAGGAAATGGGAGTATATGGAATGGAGTATCCTGGAAGAGAGTCCCTTGCTGTCTGTCTGGAGTACGGAATACTAGTACTCCGTACTGCAGTGTTTTGTTGGAGGTCTCACTATAATAGGAAAAATCTGCCACCTAGTGTCATTGACAGGGTTCACACAATCGGGGAAGGAAAATAATCACCAGAACTTAATATTCTCCCACCCCCTTGGGTGCCAGTCGCGTGCCACGTAATTACCATAATTACCCTTGCTGGGCACGATTTGCTATGTTGCTGAGGTTAGGCGGTGGGTGTGGATTGCAGATCACCTGCAAACCTAGAATAAGCCATGGTTTGTAGAGTGGTTTGTAAACCCACCCAACCCAGTTCGGACAACATGACAAACTGTGCCCAGCAAGGATAATTCTGGTGATTACAATATGTGCAAACTGGCACATGCAGGGTGGAGAAAAAAGACATGGTGGCTTATTTTCCTCCCCTGATCTTGCACACCCAGCAGTGGTCTTATAGCCAGCAAAAGTTGGATGTGGCAATACTCCCCAAGTATAGCCTGCGAGGCCGTTCCCTGTCATTCTCCTTCGTTTGTTTCTTTGTGTGGCCACTTGAATTGGTACCGAAGAATTACTTGACTTCTTCAGCGATTGAGACTCTCTGATTGGAGGGTGACCCCATTGTAACGGAATTCTAAATTTCTGCCTTTAGCACAGCTTAGAATTGCATAGCTCTTTTGCTGGCTGCATTGAGGGAGCAGCTGCCAGAGGGAAACAATATGTGGGCCATATTGGTGGGATTGTGGTGACATTATAGCCCTTAAATTCCAACCAGCTTTCCCCCGATTCTGTGGCCGAAAGCAGAGCAGTTAGTCGCCTAATGTTGTTGGGAGGAAGACACAGCTGTCTGATCAAGCCCTTTCCTCTGCGCTTTCTGCTTCCTCTCAGGTTATCTCCTATCAAAACGCGAAGGCCAGGCAGGGTCCCCAGAGAAGCCGTTATCTGATTTGGGTCGTCTCTCCTACATGGCGTATTGGAAAAGTGTAATCTTGGAGTGCCTTTATCACCAAAACGACAAGCAGATCAGCATCAAGAAGCTAAGCAAACTGACGGGCATCTGCCCCCAAGACATCACTTCGACCCTGCACCACCTGCGAATGCTTGATTTCCGTAACGATCAGTGAGCATCATCGCCCAGTTGCTTCTCTGGCAGGACTGGGAGGGGCTGGAAATGGCGCGACCATGAGAAACGGGGAGGGGTGTGCCCAAAGCAGATTCTGCAGGAGCGTGGCAAAAGTGCATACGAAGTTTGGGTGTGGGATACTTGAAATGCTCAGCTTTTCTTTAAAAACAAAATCCAAGCGTTTAGTCTTTGCGGTTCTGAAGTTAGGCTTGAAAGACTATTAACACTATCTCTTGAAATCTCAGGAGCCAGTATTTTATATTCCACCTTTCTGGATAAAAATCCTTTCAAGGTGAATAAGAAGTAACGTCAGGGCACGTTAACGAAATCACAATAAACAATATCAGAACATAAGAAATTGAGAGTTTTCCCACAGAGCTGTTGATGGTAGATAGCCCAGGGATGGTGGTGCACGTGAGCTGTCCAGCGGAAGCAGGCTCTGAGGTTGTCTTCACCTGCCTCTCCCTCATAAGATTCCCAGTGGTCAAAAGTGTAAGGCTTCAGTGCCTTATAGAGCTCCTTACCGCCTCCCCCAATAGATAGCAGAAGCAAATTATGCAAAATAATGAACATGGCAGAATTAACATGAAAAATAGAAATTATGCAGCTCTGCCAAATTTTCATAATTCATACCAATTTCTTCTCTCAGCAAAGAATTTGGAGTACCTAGACACAGAATTGTAGTATTTTTATGAGAACACGTAGCCCTGATTGTGAGATCTCTTGGCTTAATAGCCCCACGTCAGACTGAAAAACACTGGGCAGAATAAATAGATAACGGTGGTTCGGTTACTGCTGCGTTGGTACCCATGCTGACTGCATCATTAACCAGCCTTTTAGGGGGTGGGAATGGCAGTCACAACTAGTATAGAGAAGAGAAATACATGCTTCGCTGCTCTTCTGGCTCGTCTGGAAATACAGCAAAGAGCTTGGCAAGTTGTGTACAACCTGACGACTTCCTTGTGCTGGCTAGTAGACCAAATCATGTACCCTGGGCAAAAGCTCACGAGCCCCACTAAAGCAAGCGAGTTGGCATATCTGCTGCTTTAAGACGCTGCAACGTATTCTCACCACTGAGGTTGAGTAATCCAAAAATGTAAAATTCTTCACCCAGGCAATCAGTAGTCATGGGAAGGGGCAAGGTGCTACAAGCTCCACCACACAGCCGCTAGAAATCTCACTTGGCCAGCCTGCTGGCATCTGAGACTTCAGCAGCCATAGCCCATACCATAGCCCGTAAGAGCTAGAACCTTGCTTTATTGTTTTAATCCCAAAGTTGAGATTTTTAGGAAACTGAATTTCTGAGCCCATTGCTGGGCTCCCGTGGAATTGGCCACGTGCCATTTGTTTTTAGTCTTTTAATAAGTTATAGTGGTTTCCTGGCAGGCTCGGGTTCTCTGTTCCTTTCCAGTTGCACTCCTCAGGCATTGGAACCCAGTGCTGCTCAAGCTTTTGGCTTTGAGACTTATTTTCATGACTAAAATACAATCACTGTGTTCCAAGAGATTAGATTCTGGGATTGTTACACCTTTAGCCCGAGAATTAGATGCTTTGAATCCTTTGCCAGTTTATGATGTTCATGGCACAGGAAACCTGAAAGTCTGGTGGGTATTTTTTTTTTCCTTTTCTGCAGCAGATGCTTAGCTGCCATTAATGGTCCGTGTTAACCAGTTGTAAAGATCACCCTTCAGTGTTGAGGTGAACCTTTCCTTTCTAGAGCAGATGATGTTCAAGTCGCCTCTTTAATCATATGTCAAGGACAATTCTGCCATAGTCTGTGAAAGGGAAGCATTTTACCATGGCCCCTGCAGCGGCAGCATAGCCTGGGATTTTATTGCATTTGGGCAAGTTCACGAGCCTTTTGAAAGGGTAAGTAGCAGAGCCCTACTTCGGGGTCCCTTACAGAGAAGCTCTTCAGCTGCCATGCATGCTGGAACTGTCTCCTGCTTGGGACCAGAAGCTCAATTAATTGAGGAGAATCCTGTGCATTTAGACTTTGTAGCCACCTTGCACTCCATATTGATTCTTGTTTCATTTCCACGAGATTCTGTGCGACATTGAAAAGAGGCTAGTGAAGAAAGAAGGGTTATGCTCCTACGCAGAATATGGGCTCATCAGGGGCACTATGGGGATTTTGCAGCTGTCTTTAATCGTGATGAGCTGTTTGTGCATGGCACATGTCATATTTCCTTGGATTATTTGCTTCCTGATGCGAGAGGTGGTGGCAACTGCAGAATCATGTAACAGCCTTCCGATTGTCCTCCTCTGCGCCTTTTCTCTCCCTGTACTCGCTGTCAGTTGACTTGACTGAAGGGTTTTCCCCCCCTTCTCAGATTTGTGATTGTTCGGCGGGAGAAACTTATCCAAGACCATATGGCAAAACTGAAACTGAATCTCCGGCTGGTAGTTGTGGACTCAGAATGCCTGCGCTGGACTCCTGTCATTGTCTCCAACTCTGTGGTTTCGGAGGATGAAGAAGAAGAACCTGAAGAAGGGGAAAATGAAGAGCAACCTCAGCCAAAGGAGAGAGAAATCGAGGTTGGTGTGCAGTGCATCTGTATTGCATTTATACATGTATGAAATAAATGAATATGGATAAATTTGGCCCATCCCTGCATTTAGTTTCTGTTTAAACCAGAGGCCTGCAGCCAGAGCTTTGGATGGTCACTGGGCATTTTGACTTCCCTCCCCTCTAGAGCTCATGTTTCATATCCAACTTTCCTTTCTGTCCATTCTTTCCTTCCATTTTCCTGTTTCAGGGCCCTCCTGGCCATCTACTCATTCATCCCCACTCCCTCTTCCAAGAATCCTCTCCTAGGATCTATTGCTGCTTCATCTGATTTGCTGCCTTTTTTCCCTAGGCCCCAACTCCTTCTATGCTCCCTCCCTGCCCCCTTCTCTCATTAGAACAATTTTCATAGTATTTTCCAAAATGGAAGCTGCCACTGGAAACACCAATAGTACTCATTTTCCCTACCGGAAAGCCCTGTGAAATCTTCTTAAGAAACCCCACTGGATGTTATGGGTCATAGAAATGAGACTATGGCCGCACTCAAAGCTGCTTGCTATTTATTTAACTCATTAGTACAATGGGCTCCTGGTTTAAATCCCAGAGGAGCGCAATTTTCAGACCAGAGACCATCCCTCATACAGTAAAGAACCTGCTTTGGACGCACAGTGTTGCAGATTTAATCCAGTTAAAGGATCTCAGGTTGCAGAGCAGGAAAAGATCTCTACCTAAGAGTGCGAAGGCAGACTACCGGTCATACTGGCCTAGACCAATAATCCAATTCACTATAAAGATGTTTTGTTTTATTTTATTCTTATCCCGCCTTTCCGAATACATTATTCCAAGGCAGTGTCCTTAGAACATTGTCTATAGCAATTAACCTTTAACGATGTTTTAAATAAAATTTGGTTATTGTTTTTCTTGTACCAGATAATAAAATCTATATCCTGGGAGAGAAAAGAAAGAGAGTCTTGCTTTCCTCTGGAGAGCGAAAAAAAACCGGAGGTTGTCGCTCCAGCCAACTCTGTACGGCCAAATAAGCAAAGTCTTCCCCTGGCTGGTCTTCCTGCAAACAGCCAGACGCCGCGGAGAGGCCGATGGGGTCGGAAAAACAAAAAAGTCCGGGAGCCTTTTGCCGAGAAAGAGTCGAAGCTGCTCGTAGAGGAAAAGGCGGCCATGGCCAGGGGGGGCCGGTGTGGGGAGTGTCAGGAAAAGGCGGCGGCTGCGGCTGCTGCCGCCGCCGCTGCCGCTGCCTCTCGGGGCAGATTTGGGGAAAGCAACGGGAAAACCGCTTCCTCCCAGGGACAGTGCGGCAAGTGCGAGGAAAAGTCCCCAGCTCCCCGGGGCCAGTTCGGTAAAGAGGAGGAAAAATCAGCCCTCTCCCACGGGCAATACGGCAAAGGGGAGAAGCCCTCAGCGACCCAGAGGCGGTACAGCGAAGGCATGGAAGTGTGGAGAGGGCAGCTGAAGGCCTTCGAACCCCTGAAAAGCAGGATCTCCGAGGAGTGTGAGCGGCTGTCCCGGCGACACAGTGAGAGCGACCGGACACTGGTGAGGCACTTCAGCGAGAGTAGCGAAGAGGACGAGGAGGAGCCCTTGAGCCCTTGCTCCAATTCCCCCCCGGTGCTGACCAAACCCACGCTGAAAAGAAAGGTACGTTCCCCCCCACCTCTCCGCATTGTGTCCTCTGCCTTAGAACTTCTTAAGTCTTTGATCTGGAAACCCTCCCTGTGCAAATTTGCCTTTTGCCTGCAGTTTTGACCATTGTGCATTTTCTCCCCGACTTTGCTCGTCAAAGGGAGAGGCCAGGGAGTATGCTGGATACTGACACACACACACACACACACACACACACACACACACAGAGAGAGAGAAAATTGATCACCTGTTCCTTCTAGCCTCGGGGAATTCCTCAGACATTACCCACTTAATTTCAAATGTATCTTTATTAATGTCATAAGGACTGGAAACTTGTTTGTTTGTTTTTGTTTTTTTAAAAAAGTGAAAGTAGAAATTCCAAAGAAGCTGAACTCTGCACCCACTGCCACATTTTATGTTTTGCTTAAAATTCTACTGAGGAGTTGTAACAAGCTCACAGGCGTTGGTCATGCTTCCATTTGCATTTTGCGAGGTACTTTCTAAACTGGTTTTCTTTGACCCAGTTTGTGTGTAACAATGGCAAATTGTGGTTTAATGAACCCATGGCTAATAAATGTTCCACAGCCATTTTGAATATTCAGTCTCCAATCGTGGGTCGCTATGTAGGTTAATCATCGGTTAAACAAGCCACATTTAACATACAATTAATTAAGCCACAATTTGCCATGGGCCCTTTGTGTCCAGAAAAGGTAATGAGTTAGATTCAGACTAAGTTAGTTGCATTTAAGCCAGGACTAATTTTCTCTGGGTCTAACCCAGTGTGTATAAAGCCATCCTTTGCAACACAACTTGGTGGGGGTATCACTTTGTTTTTCCCTCTCTCTCTGTATCCAAGTTTTACTGTCTTCGGTAGTAATATTTATGCTCGTCTGTGGTTAAAAATGTTAAGTCAGAATAAGGTTAATTAGTGATGAAGCGGAATAAACATCAGATGGATTTCTTTCAGCTGATCTGCATAGTTGGGGTGTCTTTATGGTTGGACTAATATTCATCTGCATTGAGTCTTGGGCTTTTGATCTCAAGTCCAGTCTGCTGGAATTGATGTTTCATTTCTTTATTGCATTTCTATGCCGACCAATAGCCGTTCCTCTCTGGGCGGTTCACAAAAATCAAAATCCTAAAGTATTGTTGATGTTCAGGCCGCTAGAATCAATAGGGTCAACAGCTATAAGTGAAACTAGTGTTTTCTTTCTTTTAATGTGCAAATGATGAAACTAATTTGCATGTCCCCACTGCACCCTTCTGAAGAAGATTGGGAGTTTAAAAAAAAACTGGGGGAGAAGGTGAAGGCCATTTATTCAGCAGTGAGAGTTGACTGAAACGTTACTGCAGCTACATGGAGTTTCCCGGAAATTTGACAGCCGCCTTTCCCTGTGCTTTGCCTTTTGCCTGTCATATTCCTGCATGGGGCTATGATGGTCTCTTTGGGGCTGCTGAATGAATTGAAAGTACAGCCCTGGCAAGAAGGCCATCTCCCAGGTTATTTCCTGTTCTGATCTTTGGGGCATATGACATTGCCTGCATGTTTTGAGTAAATCTTTACAATTAACAAGGCTGGGATCTCCCCACCCCCTCCTGTACTTCGTGTTTTGTGCATCCAGCATACCAGATTTCATGCTCATGATGTGCGTATAAAGTCCACACCACTCTGGAGAACAGCGTTCAGTGTGTATTTTTCCTGTATTTAATCATCTCTCTCTTTCTTTTGGCTGTCTTGCGCAGAAGCCCATTCCCCGGAAGAGGCGGGTCCGTAAGCGTAAATTTCACAACAGCAGTGTTGTGACCGAAACCATCTCTGAAACCACCGAGGTCCTGGTGGACGAGCCTTTTGAAGATTCTGATTCGGAAAGGCCCATGCCTCAATTGGAGCCCACCTTTGAGATGGAGGATGAGGAGGATGAGGAAGAAAGTGAGCTGTTCTCCAGAGGATATCTTCGCCGCCTCTCTCCACAGGACTCCCTCAGGCACAGGCCCTCCTCCAAGCGAGGATCTCAGGGTGGAGAGGAGTCAGATGATGCCACTGGTACGTTTCCCAAACGATGCTGTAGGTTGGTTCTTGGCTTCAGCATCGCTCTGCTATCAGAAATCACATCATTTATGGCAGCAGCCTCACCCAGCCATTTGCTCCATCCCGCTCCGCTGCAGCAGCATCAGACAAAGAAACGCTGTCATGTTTTTGAACCAAGGGAGGAGCTAGGCATGTTGGGGCCGGGGGGGGACATGTGGCCAGTAGGAAGCTAAGAAAGGCAGCAGTAGGAAGGCCTGCAGGGTAGCCGAAGCTGTGACCACTAGGAAATGAAAGGCAGAAAGAGCACGGGAGTATGGAGGGATATGTGCGTCAAAGGCATGTTGCCGGCATCGTGCTAGGAAAGCTCAGAATGCAGATACCTGCCTTGGGACTAAGCCGAAAGCCCTTCACACTCTGCTGGGCTGGAGACATGACTGAAAGGGCTTCATTGCCTTCAACAGCAAGGACCCTTCCCTGTTAAGGGAGTCAAAAGACAGTGGCTAGGAGCAGCAGGTCAGCTGGTGGCTCACAGCCACTGAAGTAACTGGGGTGAACCATCTGGTCTATCTGAAGTACTTTATCTGCATGGTCCAAGTGCAGCCTCCCCCTAATAATAATAATAATATAATAATAATAACAACAATACATTTATTTCTTACCCGCTTCTCCCTCTGGATCGAGGCAGGGAATTACGTTAAATACAAATATAAATGCATAAAACTGATTAAAAACCTGGAAAGCTCATACGTTATTAAGATAACAATAAAACTCTTAAATGTCTTGCATTCCACCTGGTGGCAAAATCATGGAGGCGACAAAGTCAATCTCCATCCCATAAGGTCTGTTGGCTCCCATTTAGTTCCTTTTCTTGCAGCCGTTGGCCCTTGCGACACAGGGCATGTGTATTGTGAGTCCCATAGTCTAGAAACATAGAAGGACAGAATGAGCCAAGGGCATTTCATAACACACTACAGCCTCAGACTGGCCTATATTTTTGTGCTTGTGCTGCATATAGAAATGTTTCCTATGTATTTTATCTCAATTCCTGCCAAAAGATAAGTTCTTACCCAAATCCTTCCTGTTCAGCAATCTTTCCAGTATTCCAGCCGGAACCCTATTTCTAAGGGGTACATAAAATGGTCGATACAGTAACTCTGTTGAGGTTTTGGTAATGATCAGTAATCAATATTAAGGCAGGTGGTTGATCAACTGCAGATATTTCAACTCTAAGCCCGAGTAAGTAAAAGAGATTACTGGTCCAACAGTCTAATCTTTGTCTGTCCCTCCACCTTTCCCATCTTCAGGCTCTCCTACCTTGAAACCAGTCTCTGTGCTGAGAAAATGTGAAGCGAAAGATTCTCCACTCCAGCCAGACACTTCCACCCCCATGAAGAAGAAGAAGGGATGGCCCAAGGGCAAAAGCCGCAAACCCATCCACTGGAAGAAGAGGCCTGGCCGCAAGCCGGGCTTCAAACTGAAGAGGGGGAAGGTCCTCGCACCTGCTCCAGAAGAGGCAGCAGATCCCGTGGAAGCCACGCCGAAGCCAGGGCGCAAATCAAAAGTGCAGGAGAAGGAAGAGCCGGTTGAGCAGAAGGAAGAACTTCTGCCTATCGCAGAGGAAAGGAAAGAAGAAGACGGACCTGCAGAAGTAGGGGATCTGGGAGAGGACGAGGAAGATGCACCTGCCAGCGAAGGAAGAGTGGCTTCGCCCATAGATAGCAGCCACAGTCCAGCGGTGGAAGCGAAGGAACCTGAAATGGAGGAAGAAGCAGAGAAGCCGCAGGTTCTAGAAGAGCAGAGGCAGTCCGAAGAAGAGCAGCAGGAGATGGAAGAACCTGAGCGTGACCAGGAAGAAGAGGAGGAGGAAGTTGCAGCGGCAGCGAACCAGAACGAAGACCACGATGCAGACGATGAGGAAGATGATGGCCACATGGAGCCCACCCAGAAGAATGAACTGGAAGAGCAGGCGGCGAAGGAAGGGCTGAAGGATGAACCAGATGTGCAGGAGCCTTTTTTAGAAACAAGCACACAGGACGGTAGAGAAGAAGACGCCAAGAACAAGAGCGAGGGAGAGGCGGATTCTGAGGAAGAGCAGGCCTCCCATGAGACATCAGTGGCGTCGGACCCCGTTCCCGGTTCCGAAGATGACCAGGAGGAAGAACCGCATGCTAAGGAGGGGCTCATTGAGCTGAAGGAAGAGGAGCCCATCCCTCATAGCGAACTGGATCTCGAAACCGTCCAAGCCGTCCAGTCCTTGACACAAGAGGAGGAGAACAACGATCACGACGTGGCCTACCAGGACTGTGAGGAGACCCTGGCCGCTTGCCAGAACCTGCAGAGCTACACCCAAGCTGAAGAGGATCCTCAGATGTCCATGGTCGAGGACTGCCAGGCTTCGGAGCACAACAGCCCCATCTCCTCGGTCCAGTCGCACCCCAGCCAGTCCGTGCGCTCCGTCAGCAGCCCCAGCGTGCCCAGCGCCCTGGAGAGCGGCTACACCCAGATCAGCCCCGAGCAAGGCTCTCTCTCCGCACCTTCTATGCAGAACATGGAGACCAGCCCCATGATGGACGTGCCTTCCGTCTCGGACCATTCCCAGCAAGTGGTGGACAGCGGCTTCAGCGACCTGGGCAGCATCGAGAGCACGACCGAGAACTATGAGAACCCCAGCAGTTACGATTCCACCATGGGGGGCAGCATCTGCGGCAACAACTCCTCGCAGAGCAGCTGCTCCTACGGCGGCCTCTCCTCCTCCAGCAGCCTCACCCAGAACAGCTGCGTCGTCACCCAGCAAATCGCCAACATGAGCAACAGCTGTAGCATGATGCCCCAGGGCAGCGTCCAGCCCGCCGCCAACTGCAGTATCAAGTCCCCCCAGAGCTGCGTGGTCGAGAGGCCTCCGAGCAACCAGCAGCCGGCGGCGCAGCCTCCGCAGCCCCAGGCCCAGCAGCCGCAGCCCCCGCCGCCTGCCCAGCAGCAGCAGCAGCAGCAGCAGCCTCCGCTGTCTCAGTGCAGCATGAACAACAGTTTCACTCCCGCGCCGATGATCATGGAAATCCCTGAATCTGGCAGTGCCGGCAACATCAGCATCTACGAGCGGATCCCCGGAGATTTTGGCACTGGCGGCTACTCCCAGCCGTCGGCCACCTTCAGCTTAGCCAAGCTGCAGCAGCTGACCAACACCATCATGGACCCCCACGCTATGCCTTACAGCCATTCCCCTGCTGTGACTTCCTATGCAACCAGCGTGTCCTTGTCCAACACTGGCCTGGCTCAGTTGGCTCCGTCTCACCCGTTGGCTGGGGCGCCTCAAGCACAAGCCACCATGACGCCCCCGCCCAACCTGGCGTCCACCACCATGAACCTCGCCTCTCCCCTCCTCCAGTGCAACATGTCCACCACCAACATCGGCATCCCCCACACCCAGCGGCTGCAGGGGCAGATGCCGGTCAAGGGGCACATTTCCATCCGCTCCAAATCGGCGCCCCTGCCCTCAGCGGCGGCGGCCCACCAGCAGCAGCTGTACGGCCGCAGCCCTCCGGCCGTGGCCATGCAGGCGGGGCCCCGCACCTTGGCCGTTCAGCGTGGCATGAACATGGGGGTGAACCTGATGCCGACCACCCCTTACAATGTCAACTCCATGAATATGAACACCCTGAACGCCATGAACAGCTACCGGATGACCCAGCCCATGATGAACAGCAGTTACCACAGCAACCCTGCCTACATGAACCAGACAGCCCAGTATCCTATGCAGATGCAAATGGGCATGATGGGGAGCCAGGCCTATCCCCAGCAGCCTATGCAGCCAAACCCTCACGGGAACATGATGTACACTGGCCCCTCCCATCACAGCTACATGAACGCTGCTGGGGTGCCCAAGCAGTCGCTCAATGGACCCTACATGAGAAGATGAGCAACGGGAACTTGCAATCTTAAAAAAAACCTAACTAACTGAAATCTCTCTATAAATAAAGGAACCTTTTATACTGACAAACCAGAGACGATGGACCTTTTTCCAGTTAAATATTGCTGTAGAGCTTAGATGGGGTTTTGTTCCCTTTTGGTTTATTTTATTTTATTCTTAGGGGGCCTGGTCGTTATTCTTTTCACATTTTGTGGGTTCTCTTGTTTTGGGTCTTTGTTTCCCTTCACAATCCTGAAACGCTTCACAGTTCAAATCCATTTTTTAAAATGGGGTTTGGGGCTTTTTTGTGTTTCTGTTTCGTTCTTTGTCAGGGAGGGGATTGAAAATGTGCACAAAACCGTTCCATGATTTTAACAAGAGCCTTACTTTGCTTACCATCCAGGCAGAGTGCGTGTAAAAGAGTCATCTTCTCCTCCTCTCATTTTCAAACACCGTATCCTTTCCCTTTCCCTCCCCTTGTGCACAGCTCCTAAGATGGCCCAATCTCTAAAGGTCAAATCCTTCCCTTCTCTTTCCTACTTCAGGCCCAACAGAAGTCTCTGATGCAGTGACTGAGGCACAATCCTCTTTTGCCATTCTCCCAGAAACAGGGACTCTGAGCAGTTTACTTTTTCCGACTCCCCTCCCCTCCCTCTCTCTTTCTCTCTGGATGAACTGAAATACGGTTTAAATGTAACTTTTTAAAAGTGCGCCCCACTGCATTACTCCCGACAGATACTGTTCAGTCTGGCCTAGCAGCAGCGTTTTCAAGAAAAGTTGTGTGCAGCCTTAAAGAGGGGTTAGGGGGATTAGGGAAGCAGGACCTCAATTGCAGATCAGCCAGAAATCTAACAGCAGATCCTTTGGAACGCAGCTCTGCCTAAGGGGTTGAGATTCCAAAGGCTCTCATGATGCTCCTGTGCAAACATCCTCGGAAGCTGGCACGTGCGTCGATCCGGCCATCAAGATCCCTTCACGTCCTTTCTCACTGGCCTTTTGCCAGCACGTGGGAAAGAAGTGCTAAGTACACCTCTTCATGTCCCCCCCTCCCTCGGTTGCATCACTGTGCTCTCTAGCATCTTGAGCTGGTTTTTTTTGGACACGTGTGTGTCTGAGGGAGGAGGGGTAGAGGAGCGAACATCCGTGAGACGGTCGGGCGGGACGCGCCCGCGCAGTGCAATCCATCCAGTCGCAACGGATGCCAGGCCTGTGGGCACACCATCAGCTAACTACAAGGAGGGGGAAACGTAGCTTATCGTTCTAATGTAAAGTCCTCTCTGTATATTCCCGTAGAGCTACAGACGCACTTAGATTGACTTAGACGTGTAAAGATATATATTTTTTTCCTTCAACGAAACCTGAAAGGCAGTTGTGGAGCGGGGAAGGGTTTTTCCCACCCCCCCAACTGCACTGAAATGGACTTCCTCCGTACTGTTGAGTATAAAAAGGCAGGATCCCAGGGGCTTCCAGCCCTTGTTTTCTCTTCGTTCTTGAGCATGTGTACAAGGCTGTGTAGGACCCATGTCCCCTGTATATATCTATAAATCCAGGCTCACCTCATCTGTGTCGAAAGGTGACCCTGGCTGCCCTCCCCATATCATCTGCGCTGGTATTGCTTCCTGGTTGCAGGTGGGCAAGGGGAAGGGTCTGTTGGGGTGTCAAAAGCAAAGCTGTTGGCACAAGGGCCGTGAATTTTCTTTATTTTATTTTATTTTTTTGGTCTGCTGTTACCTTTTTCGGTTTTGGGTTTTTTGTTTTTTTTTTGGTTTTTTGTATGGTTTTTTAAAATCAATTGGGCAGCTCCCGTTTTTCCACAAACCTTTGTGACTGTAGAACTATTGTAGAGAACCAATGTTCTTTTCTATATTATTAAAAAAATATCCGACACAGTAATATTGGTACCTGTCATTTTTCCCCCCCCCCCACTTCTGTTTAAGAAAAAAATAATAATGTATTTTTAGCAAAATAAACTTGGGTAATCTTCTAAAAGAAATTTAAAAAAAAACTCAGTTAGTGACTTTGATGCCTTTTAAAAAAAAGAGCTTTTTTCATTTCATTCCATCTTTAAAATTTTTTATCTTTGTTGTAGAATATTAAAGACTATTTTAAGAAAGATGAAAATTCTCTTTAAAGAGATCTCTAGAGTGTGTGACTAGAGCTCCAGATGCCTCTAAAGCCGCATGTACAAAATGAAGCCGCGTCTATTTGTCTGTTTATATTTGCTTTTCCTGTTTTGTAACTTCTTTGTACTTTGTTCTTGGTGACTTGTAAGCTTAAAAAGGGGAAAGGGGTGCCTGGATGATAAACCCTTTGTAATTCCCCATGTCATGCGCTCCTGGGCCGGCCGGCCTCCCCCTCTTCCTCTCCTTGTATGTAATATCACTTTTTCCCTCCCCCCTTTCTAGCAAGTACTTTCAAAAGAACTCTGTACATTTTAACATAAAAAAAATAAATTATGTTGAGCCATTTTGGATGTCTGGTTTTGCACATGGAATTTTTCTTCCTCTGAAATGTTGGGAGGGCTTGAACTTATTAGCAAGGGGTCATGAAACGGGTGGGGGCGCGTGCGTCTGTTTTGGGTGTCTTGCAATGCGGAAGGGACACTGGCCTTCTCTGGGCCCTAGTTGAGCAGGAAAAATGTCTAGACGGTCTTCCCATTGGGGACGTTTAAAAATGTGCCCAACTACGGGCACACGAGTGCATGCCTTAATGTGTACGTTCCCGAAAGTGTGCCTGGGGTTCCGTATGGCTTCTTTTCAAAGAAAAATTGCAAGCTCGTGCGGCAGCCTTGGCAAGACTTGAGATGGACAGATCCACCCATCCATTCTCTCTCTCCCTGTATCCCTGGCCAGCAATGAAAGTAGCACAGAATTTTTTTTTTTAAACTTGGCTAAAGCTTAAAACAGCTTTGTCCAACCCAGCAACTTCTAAGTGTGTTGGACTGCAGGTCCCATCATCCTTACCAGCACAGCCATTGGGAGTTGGCATGATGGGAGTTGCTGTCCGATATGTCTGGGGGATGCTGGTTTGGGAAGGCTGGTTTTAACGGCCTGCAATGTTGGCTCCGCACACCTGTTCCACCTGAGATCTTATTAAAAGGGCTCTTTAACCCTCTCCTATCCACAGGACCGCAAACAGGCTTTGGGAGACTCCTTCCTTTATACTGCTGTTCAGTGTGAGAGACTAGCAAATGGCGAGCGGCTTGGAGCCTTGATAGTGTAAGAGAAGGAGGATAAAGAACCTCAAGGTGTATTATGCAGTTGACTAAGAAAGTAGGTGAGGTAATTAATAAGGGGTGCTTTAGATTGAGGGCCTGATCGAAGCCCTGGGCCACCAGTTGCCTATCCCAACCCGGACAATTCCCACCTTGTGTCAAAAGATGGTGCTGAAAATAAATCCTTGAACTTGGTCATGGTGAGCCATCTTCCCCAACTGCAAGAGCCAAACGGCTCAAGGTTGACTCATCTCGGCTTAGGGCCTAGCTGACCAAACAGAAAAAGTGTGGGTGTGGTTAAATTGGGCTCACACCCTACTAGTCCTTAAATTGCGGAGGGTGGATGCCGGTGAAGATGAGATTCCTTTAGCAGCAGCACTTTCAAACTGCTGTATTCACGCTTTTGTAAAACGTAACTTTTCAGTTGAAAATGGCCGTTGCTCACTCGACTCTTTAACAATCTCAGTATGACTTTAAGTACCTGAGCAAAAAAAGCTTTGGGGATTAGATACCGGCCCTTAAGTTGAAATGTATGGAAACTCAAATCAAGACACCTCCTGGGATGTGTTGCTAGCTAGCGTGAGCCTCTTTCCAAAGAATCATACCCAATACTCTCTGCCTCCATCTGCCCTAAATGCCCAACCCAGCAGACCCAGTGTAGCTGGATTTATTTTACAAGGCGGAGAGGAAATGAGTTGCTGTCTAGGCCTGTGCCTAATACCTGTGCAATGCAAGAGTTGGGGTGACATCCACCACCTCACACAGGGTTGATCTCAACATTTATTGGTATTATGTTCCATTTCTATGGAATGGTGCCTAGAAGATCATTGGCAGGCTGCAGTTTGAAGGCATTGGGGAAAATCGGATGTTTTTAAGAGTGGCAGATGGGATTTCCCCTCAGAATGGAACCAAATGAGTGAAAGAGCAAACTGAATTTTGCCTGACTCGGTCATGTCATGCTCCACGGCCTTGGGGGTGGTTCTTCTAAACATGCTCATGAGACCCCAGAGTTTTTAGGTCCCTGCTAGCAGGCTTGCATGGCTGCTTTAAAAGTAAAAGGACACGACTCAAAATTGTGTTAAAAGTATCGCAACATCTGCACAATGAAAAACGGAATGCAAAGGCCTTCCAAGAGACAGCTGGGCAGCCATCTGTCCTGGATGCTTTAAGGTGGGTTCCTGTATTGAGCAGGGGGTTGGACTCGATGGCCTTAGAGGCTCCTTCCAACTGTACTATTCTATGATTGTATGATTTGAATTTCTCATTTTGTGTGATGTATTTCCATTCAACATGAGGAGCAAGGTCCTCTGGAAGGCCACCAATGACATGTCTCTTGATTTCCCCAGGCATTGCCCAAAGCACTTTCTAGGATAACTGTTCAACCATGAAGACCAGGAATTCTCTTTTTGATTTTTATATGAAAGCGCCCCCCCCCCCCGCCAGTATCACACTCTCTGCTGTGTCTGTTCTTGTCATGGTATAAATGCTACCCTGTCTATTTGGACCAAGACTGCTTCAAAATATTCATTTGATTTGTAATCCACCTTTCTACCAAGAGAAACAGCACTCAAGTTGGCTTGCAATAATAAATAAAACTTAAAATAATAATACAACAAATGCATTACAAATTATAACGGAATAAATACAGCCTCCGACCCAACAGACCTGCGTACACGCTGAAGTCTGCTTGAATAAAAAGGCCTTGGTCTGCCGGCAGAAGGATAACAGAGAGGGAGCGAATCTAGCTTCCCTCAGCAGAGGGTTCCACAGCTTGGGAGCAGCCACCAAGAAGGCCTTTCATGAGTGTCAACCCTGCACATAATGGGACATTTATACTGCTAACCCTGGAAGGATATGTAAGACTTAACAACTGAAGACCTTCTGTTTCAAAGTGGTCCACGCAAAGATCCTTACTGTATTCCACATATGGAATGTAACAGACAACGTTCGGAAGCCAACAGATGGACAAATAGTCTGACATGGTATCAGGCAAGCTACCTAAGCTTTAGACGGTTATAATTTATGAGAAAGATCTGAAACCCCAAAGAGTTGCTGCTGTTCAGAATATCCCCCTTAAGGTTCCCAATAGAGATCTCTCCCATGACCTGCACCCTGCTCCTTTTCTAATGGGAGACGGGGATTAAACCTGGCACCTTCTGCGGACAAAGCATGTGCTCCCTCGCGGACTTACGGCCTCACGATCTCATTTGTAGATGTGCAGGTATTGCAAGGACGCATCGCTGGTTCACACGTGCCTGTACCCACCTTTGATTCACAGCTGAATGTGGCAGCGGCCGACTGGAAAGCCTTGTGTTCTTATCCCCAAGATGATTGCAATTGCGTTCTTATCCCCAAGATGATTGCAATCAGGTTAGCGAGGGGGGGGGGGGATGAGCCTGCTAGCCCCGTCTCTGCCAGGGCCTCGGTGGCCCTCCATAAACCGGAAGGGCAAACTCTCCTTCTCTCGACTCCCTGTGATTTAGAATCTTGTGAGATGGGTTCAGAATCTTGCACTGAGCCTCCCTGAGTGGTGAAAGCTCCGCATGCCACCCTCCCGCCACACGGACGAGGACGGCGATGTGATAGGAGGCAGAGCTAGCGTGTTTCTCCCCCGTTCAGCGCTGTTGAGCCATGAGCATGCATAAGCTGGCCTTCTCCTGCCCATGGATGCAGAACATAGCAGTCCGTTGAAAGGAGCGACCGAAAGTCTGCGGTGACTCTCTAGGCCGTGTCCTCGTGGCTTTCTTGTCCTGTATACCTACCACAGTTTTGAGAGCAGAGCTCTTCCTATAATGGATGTGGACGCTGATGGTTCCGTTGTCAGTAGGGCGGTGAATGTGCTCCATGTTCCAGCCAGAACTCTTGGATAGCCACCAGCCTGAACCGCCCCACCTCACAACTAGGTAAGAACTGAGCCCTCTAACATGCCGCCAGAATCCAAACATTTGCCATCATTTCCCTCTTGCAGGCATCTTCTGAGGGCACTGATTAAAAGTAGTTGAACTACATCTCTTAGGGTTGAGTGACATTGCCTGCTCCCTCCCCCCCCCCCCACAGCTAGGGTTGTGCACTGACCACAAGATGTGGGTTGGACCCCAGTTTAATGATTCAGAAAACAGCCTGATTCGACTCGGGTCCGAATCTCTGCTCCGAAATCCGAATCTTTATGCCTCCCATTGACTATCGTTGGGAATTGAAAAATGGCTTCAACTTTTGTTCTGTTAGTCAGAAGTGGATGAGATTGACAGGCATAATAATCCCTTATATGGGAATTAAGTTACCAAGTATCAGACTAGTTGCTGCTGGGAGGAGGTTGTGCTACAAGACTTTAAATTTTGTTTCTTAATGAAATGGGATGAAATGTGCAGGAAGAATTTCCCCTTTTTATGGAATCAAGCCCATTTCCCCCCTGATGAGTAGGTGCAGGGAGCTTTGTGCAAGACTAGCCTTTACAGTTTGTGGGTTCCCCCCCCCCAAAAGGAAGCACTTATCCCCAATTGTTATGAAAATGAAATACGGCATTGAGATGGCTTTATTCAAAAATAAAAATTCTGCAAAAATCCAGAAGCCTAGGTGCAGCATTTTTTTTATGGGAGGAGAGTTTTTAATTTTCTTCTTCGTGGTCTCTGTGCATCACACATATGGGCTCTGCGCCTGCGTGGAGCCTGTTTCGGAAACTTCTATAGCTAAGGCAAACGTTTTTGGCGGGAACCCCTCCCCCACTGTCTACTGACTCCATGTTCCCGCCTTTCTCCTCAGTTCTTTTTCGACCGCCTTGCTGAAAGGATGTCTTGTTGGGAACTTCTGTCTTTCTCCTGAGGAGAAAGCTTTAGAGTGCTAAGGTTTTTAGTTATTTTACTTTGTTTTAGTTCATTTTTTAGTCTTAATTAATTAATTTATTTATTACATTAGTATACCGCCCCATAGCCGAAGCCCTCTAGGCGGTTTACGTGCGATTAAAACAATTAAAAACATACAACGTACACACATACATTTAAAACAATATAATTTATTGTTATTATATTCTTAGATATTTTATTCTCCAGAGATCTTGGATCGCTTTGAGGGGGATCGCACAGCCATTAAGGCCCCTTTTCAAAATGTGTTAAGTGCGTCAGCAAGCTTCCCCAGCAGACAGACTTTCTCTGTTTAATTTGTTTTGGGAGAGGCTCAGGTCATCAAAACCTGTCGCTACATTATTATTATTATTATTATTATTATTATTATTATTATTATTATTATTATTATTTACACATTTATATACCATCCCATAGCCGAAGCTCTCTGGGTGGTTTACAAAATTTAGAACCATAAACATAAGACAGCTGACATTTAAAACATTTTAAACTGTTAAGCCTGGCTACAAAGTCAGTTAAAACCTCAACTTAAGCTGTTGAAATGCCTGGGAGAAAAGTTTTGACCTGGCGCTGAAAAGATAACCGTGTTGGCGCCAGGTCTATGGATAAAAGCTCTAGAAGCCATGGTTTCTTCCAGACAATTGTTACACTTATGGCACAGGCTCCTCGATCTACTGGAGACATGGCCGCTTCATGCCTCATCCGATCTTCCAACATTTGGAAGCTCCCTAGCTGTATCTACAGCAAGAGAGATATCTAAGAAGGCTGGAGCCTTCTGGGGCTATTTGCATGGAGCAATTCTACGGAGGAGAGCCCCTCTGCGTCCTCAGACCCTGACTCTGACCAAGGGTCATTCCGATCTTCCAACATTTGGACGCTCCCCAGGCTGTATCTACAGCAAGAGGGATATCTAAGAAGGCAGGAGCCTTCTGGGGCTGATCGCATGGAGCGATTCTACGGAGGAGAGCCCCTCTGCGTCCTCGGACCCTGACTCTGACCAAGGGTCATTCCGATCTTCCAACATTTGGACGCTCCCCAGGCTGTATCTACAGCAAGAGGGATATCTAAGAAGGCAGGAGCCTTCTGGGGCTGATCGCATGGAGCGATTCTACGGAGGAGAGCCCCTCTGCGTCCTCGGACCCTGACTCTGACCATGGGTCATTCCGATCGTCCAATGTTTGGACGCTCCCTAGCTGTCTCTACAGTGAAAGGGATATCTAAGAAGGCCAGGTTACATAGGACTTCTGGGGACTGATCGCTTGGAGCGATTCTATGGATGAGAGCCCCTCAGTGTCTTCGGACCCCCACCCTAACCATAGGTCGTTCCGATCTTCCAACATCTGGATACTCTCTACCAGTGTTTCTACAGCTAGAGAGAGACCAGGTTCCAACTCCTCTGCAGCTGTTAGCCCCCCCCCCCGATACTGAGGGTGGCCCCTTTGGCAGCGATGACTTAACTGGCTCCTTGGGTACCGAGGTCTAAGCTCTCGATACTGGAGCTTCTAACATGCATCTTCGATGTCAAGATGAGACGTCTAGCAGGCAGAATCGACATCACAGGCTGAGACTCAACTGCCTCCTTCGGTACCGAGCACCATGGTACCGAGCTCCTTGGTACCGAGCTCCTTGGTGCTGACTTCCTTGGTACCGAGCTCCATTGTGCCGATCTCCTTGGTGCCGAGCGCCATGGTACCGAGCTCCTTGGTACCGAGCTCCTTGGTACCGAGCTCCTTGGTGCCGAGCTCCTTGGTGCCGAGCTCCTTGGTACCGAGCTCCATGGTACCGAGCTCCTTGGTGCCAGGCTCCTTGGTACCAAGCTCCTTGGTGCCGACTTCCTTGGTACCGACGTCTTTGGTGCCGAGCTCCTTGGTGCCGATCTCCTTGGTGCCGAGCTCCTTCGTATCGAGCTCCTTGGTGCCAAGCTCCATGGTGCCGAGCTCCATGGTGCTGAGCTCCTTGGTATTGAGCTCCTTGGTACCGAGCTCCATGGTACCAAGCTCCTTGGTGTCGAGCTCCTTGGTACCGAGCGCCATGGTACCGAGCGCCATGGTGCCAAGCTCCTCGGTGCAGAGCTCTTGGTACCAAAATGAGATGTCTAACATGCAGCTTGAAGTAGACATCTCCCCACCAAGTTAATTAGCACAGCCATTACAGGCTAGCTGCCAATTACAGGGCTGCTCCCTAGAGCTGCTACAATTGGAGTGCTATGATTTCAACAGAGAGAGTTTTTTATGCCTGTAATGTCTAGGGGCATCATTCTCGGGTCCCTGTAAAAAAAAAAAAAAAAGAGGGACAGAACTTCAACTGGGTTGCCTCCCCCGAGAATGCCATACCAGTACAGAGATTGGCATCAATTATAAGAGGGACACCTCTTGCAATGGGTCCGTAACTCCCGTACCAGGCATCGATACCAACCCCTATATTGGTACATACGCCTTTCTCGATACTGAGCAGCTCCATCGGTATCGTGATTGCCACTGGAGGAAGTTTTCTTGCAACTCCCTCTAGCTCTACCAAGATCACTGTCATTGTGACCTGTCCACAGGGCTCAACCATTGCCTCATGATACCGTCGTGAATGCGTCAGTACGTCCACCTAGCTCTTCTCCTTTCCAGACCCACTCTGTGGGGTGTCAAAAAGTTCAGCTTGGAGAAGATGGGTTTAATCATAGAACTAAACCTGATTCCCCTCAATCCTTAGAGAGCTCTCAGTTGGACTCAACATTGTTCTCTTCTGCATCGCCTGTTGATGGGGTAGCTGTACAGAGTGGAGCCTCCTTTGGAAGACCTATATCACTCTCTGATTTAATATTTGGCCCACTCCTCTACAGATCTCTTCAACCTGTTCTGGATTTGAGATGGCTCCATACGTACATCAGAATCACAAATTTCTGATGACACATAAAGCCCTGCCCCAGAATATTTACAAAATGTATGGCACTGCTCCTTCCATTCATTTGCCTTCAAGGGGTAGAAATCTACCCATATTTAGACAACTGGCTTCTGGTGGCTTCCTAAAAGGAAATGCTATTGAAGGCAAGGTGACGACTCAATTTATTGAGCTCTTTGGGCCTCATAGTGAACACAGAATCCAGACTCCCCTGGATCTAACAACCCTACATTGGTGTACTTGCACAGACTATTTGCTACGGGGCATGCGCTTTCCCACTTCCTCCCCCATCTCAAGTCCTCATACAAACACTTTCCTGTTCAACTGGGAATGTCTTTGCAGCCCTCATTTTTCTTCTCATTCCATGAGTACTGTGGTATGATAATATTAATATTGTGTAGTCCACACAGTCTCCATCATAGTCACCCCTTGGTGGCCGAGACAGGTGTGGCTCACTCTACTTCTGAAGATATCAGCCAATGGCGACCAATTGGGTTACCATCAGCTCCGCTGCAGCTCAAAAGATTTTTTTTTTTAAAAAAAAAAGTCGTGGTAAGTACCCGACTTTTAAAACCGGAGCTTCAGGGATTTGCTCCTGGATGGCTTCGGGATGCCAGCTGCATCATATAGATGACCTGCTGCCACTCCGGATACACCCCGACCGGAGGCAAAACTCTCGTCAAGATGTACCCAGACTGTAATTCCTAAATGGGCAATCTTTTGTCTTACAGCGCCTGAGTGGGTAGAAGAAAATAAATCTGGGGAAGCCTGACCCTGACACAACAGGAGAGTGGCTTTTGTCTTGCAAGGAGATCTGCTGGGCAGCTGATGAGGAAGCAGGATGTGCTTGGATGTAATTTAGACTGCGTCCAAACACATAAGAATACAGACAACTGGAGACTGACTGAGGAATCTGTCAGTCAGGCTGTGAGCTTACTGATGTTACTTAGTTGGGCATTGCCCCCTTTGGGAAATCCCAGTGGGGACATTGCCCCCCCCGCTACCCCCCTCCCCCCATAGTTTATGCCCCTGCCTATGCTCAGACCCATGGCATGGGGTATCCCAATACCGTAACTACTTTCGACATGAGGTCGATTCCATTTTTTCATGCAGCCTGCAATGAAGTCATATACTGCACAATGGGATTCTTTTCTAAATACATGGATCTTCAGGGCCTCAAGCCCCATTCAGCCTCCTTAACGATGTCCTTACACTTACCCCCTATACACTATAGGGCTAAAATAGTTGTCGATATGCAGGTATTTGACTGCTTTACGTGTTTTTGCACCAACCCCATTGTTAGGGGATTCCTCTGGGCATTACAAATCTGTCTCCTCTAATTAGGAGTTTCATTCTGGCATGGAGTTTCTCTGTCATGCCACAATCTCTGACATTGAAACCAGTTAAACCAATGGTACCTTCAGATATCACATTATTTTTCTTAGAAAGTTGTTTTCTGATGGCTATATCAACACTACGCAGATCGAGTGAATTAGCTGCCTCAGTATTGATGCACCCTACCTGGGCTTCCACACAGGGCTAGAACTGACAAATTCCATAAGACGCAAGAGTAGCAATGACTCGTGGAGTGGATTGTACATGCTATTAAACTGCCCTACAAGTTGAAGGGCTTGCAGCTTGTTGGTCCAGTAACAGCTAAGTCGATGTGCAGTGCATCGAAGTCTGTATCTTTAGCAGGGGATTGTCGATCCCCTGCTAATATATTTATATTTGGTGTTGTTCCCCGCCTCGATCTAGATGGAGAGGCGGGTTAGAAATGAAATAAATAAATATGTAAGGCAGCTATTTGGTATAAGTCCTTTAACTTCATTACATGCTACCACTTGATTGTTTGTACCAGGACAAACTGGAATTTGGGGCAAGCAATTTCTTTGTCTTGTGAGGGAACATTGATCTACACCTACCCTCCACCAGGAATTTAGCTTGTTAATCGCCCATATGTGTGATGCACAGAGACCACGAAGAAGAAATGCAGGTTGCTTACCTGTAACCATAGTTCTTCGAGTGGTCATCTGTGCATTCACACAACCCACCCACCGTCCCCGCTTTGGTGTCGATGTAAATGTACTGTCGATACAGAGCGGTTTCTCTCCTAGTTATGGGGCCAGCAAGTCGGTCTCTTTGAACTGAGGAGAAAGGCGGGAACATGGAGTCAGTAGACAGTGGGGGAGGGGTTCCCGCCAAAAACGTTTGCCTTAGCTATAGAAGTTTCCGAAACAGGCTCCACGCAGGCGCAGAGCCCATATGTGTGAATGCACAGATGACCACTCGAAGAACTATGGTTACAGGTAAGCAACCTGCATATTCTTTTAATTATTATTTATTTACTGCCCCTTACCTCCATGGGTTTGTCGGTGGTGGTGGCTGTTTGGGTAATTTGCATGAGCATGAACTCCATCATAGAGGCAAGAAACATGCAAAATTTCAGAAGGATGGGTATAAGAGCAAGGGAGTTAGCAGGAAAGAAACACAATTTAAGACGTTTTTGTTTTCTACCCAATTGGCACCAAAATCACTGAAAGTGCAGTAGGACAGGCGTGGGTGATGTCTGTGTTGCATGGAGTGGCAGAGGCAAAAAACGCTTGAATGTCCAGCATTTTCAAAGCAAACACCCAGTGCTAGAATGAGAATAGTAAAGTTGGAAGGGGCCTCTAAGGCCCTGCTCAATGCAGGATCCCCATTAGGGTCCACAGATCCCTCCAAACCTCTTTTAATGTTCCCAGCCTGCTCCTGGGTGAGAGAACTAGCAAAGTGCACTATACACTGGATCGGTCTGTGGTATGGTACTTCAACATCCCACCCCCGAAGCACTGGTATTGGACAGCACTGGTAAAGCCATTCCCTTGTGACTAGAAGCTTGAGCTGCCAATCACAAAATTGCATCCCCTCCTCTTTCTCTCCCCTTCGCCCCACCCTTACGCTTTCCTTGTACGGAGAGCTTGGTTGAAGGTATCGTCATTCCTCCGAATCCCAAACCTCCAGGAGCATTCAGCTTCAGAATCGGCTGGCTTTAGAGCAGCCCTGCTTTGATTCGGACTTCTCCCAAAGCTGCCCCGAATCGGCCTGATTCGGCTTGAGATTCATCGGAATCCCTAGCGTTGGCAGCAAATTTCCGTCCGCTGCTATTTTTCTTTCCTCTCAGAGGCATTCTGGGAAGAAAAGGAAGATGGTGACAGCAGGTGAACGAGCCAAGCTGCAAGTTTTAAAATAAGGTGAGAGTAAGCCTTCCCGCCCCCGGAGACTTTGAGGGTTGAATTGCAAATGGGATGGTGAATTGAGGTGCCTGTTTTGGCCCACATCTATACCCTAAAAGTAGGTTTAACTAATTTTGTTTTGACCCACTTAATTTTGTTTTGGCTCACCTCTACACCCTAAAAATAGGTTTACCTACTAGTTTACCTACTTTTTAGTAGAAGTAGTTTGAACGTAGAATGACTTCTGTAACTACTATGTAGTTTCAACTACATTTTTGGGAACTTCTCCCTCCCCCAAAATCCAGGGGGGCAGGGGGCTCTCAGTTGACTGTCTGAGAGCACCAGGTGACCTGCCATCAGCCCCAGTCCTGGCCATGCCGAGGCCCACCAGGGCTGCGCCAGCACCCTTCTCATCTCTTTTTAAAAAAAACATTTTATAGCCAGGAGGGTCGCCAGCCAGGCCTGTACAGGATTCCTGACGCTAATTTTGTTACGTTCGCTTTATTTATCCTCCTTCCCACAACAAAATGCTGCCTATCCTTACGTAAATGTGCTCAGCATCAGGGCAGCAGAAGCAACCCCCCCTCCCCCATTGTATTCCCGTGGTTATGGTGGTGCTGTGATTGAAGTGAGCTGAAAATGTGAATGTGTGCATGCTCAGAGTCTCTGTCTCTCTTTTTTGGGTTGTTTTTTTTTTTAAACAGGGTTGGTAAACGGGGGGGGGTTCTTTTGTGTTTTGCTCTCAGGAATGTGGAAGCAGTTCTTAAGCATAGAATGGCAGCATGGGGGACTGAAGTCAAATATGAGTTGTGTGCTTCACAAGTGAAGTGATACACATGACATCTGAAAGCCCCCTCCCCCAAACCAAGGCTGTTAAGAACATCAGAAAAGCTCTACTGGATCAGTCCAAGGGTCCATCTAGTCCAGCATTCTGTTCACACAGTGGCCAATCAGCTGTCAATGAGAAACAAGCAGGACACGTGCGCAACAGCACCCTCCTGCCCATGTTTCCCAGGGACTGGTATACATTGGCACACTGCCTCTGATAGATTACTGCAATGCACTCTATGTGGGGCTGCCTCTGAAGACTGTTCAGAAGTTGCCGCTTGTGTAAAATGCGGCAGCCAGTCTAGTACCCCAGACCAAGAGGTTCTAACATATAAAAGTGACTCTGGCCTGCTTGCATTGGCTGCCTGTATGTTTCCGAGCCCGATTCAAGGTGCTGGGTTTAACCTATAAAGCCTTACATGGCTTGGGACCACAATACCTGATGGAATGCCGACCCGAACCTACCCGTACACTACGCTCAACATCTAAGGCCTTCCTCCAGGTGCCTACTCCGAGGGAAACTTGGAGGATGGCAACAAGGGAGAGGGCCTTCTCAGTGGTGGCCCCCCAATTATGGAACAATCTCCCCGACGAGATTCGCCTGGCGCCAACATTGTTATGTTTTCGGCGCCAGCTCAAGACTTTCCTCTTCTCCCTGGCATTTTGACAGCATAGACTGAGTTTTTAATTGACCCCAGAACTATATTTAGGCCTGGCTGAGACTTCACAGCTGTTTTTAACGTATACTGTTTTTATATGTTGTCTGTTTTTATGCTTTTAAATTTTGTATAATTATTTTTTTATGTCCAAAATTTAAATTTTTGTAAACCGCCCAGAGAGCTTCGGCTATGGGGAGGTATATAAATGTTAATAATAATAATAATAATAATAATAATAATAATAATAATAATGGTAGCATAGAGCCATCAGGATTAGTAGACATGGGTAGCCTTCTTCAGGAATTTGTCTAACTCCAGAGGCTAAAATTACTTAGCTGCACCCTTGTAGAAATTCTTTCCAATCTACTGCGAAAAACCCAGAGAACTACTGTAGTTCCAAATCTACCTTCTGCTCATCCCTCGTCTACAAGTGTCCGGCTTGGCAAACAGAGCTTGCTTCAGTTGCTGTGACATGGGCAAGTGAGGAAATCGGAAGAGAAGATTAATTCTACTGCACAGCTACACTGTAAACACTAGATGGAGGCAACGTTTCAAGAACAGCGAAATTTCTTAATGATTTCTGTAGCGGTTTCTAGTCTGTTCTTTCAGAAATTGTTGCACGGGTGACAGATTTGTTCTTGAGTGCACTTCAAAGTGATGGCTGTGATCATTCAAAGCCCTAAATGGCTTGGGCCTGGGATGGTATTTTCTTTTATTTTCCGCCTTATATGTGTCCTCGTTTACATAATTCTAATTCTTTGGAGCTTTTGGGGCTGAAACCACAGGGGTTCCTTCTAGGGCGGGGTGGGGGTGGGGTTCTTCCAGGGTGGAGACATTTGGAGGCCAAGCCCTGCCCACTGGAGTAACTGCCGGAGGCATTGCAGGTCAGACTGGGGAGCCCAGCACAAGAACCCAGGGGTGCAGAGAAAATGGCCTTCCCTCCAGCATGGAAAAAAATAACTTGTAGAATAAGCCCATGCATATCTTCCCAAAGATGCAGAGTGAGAGCTCCATACCAGCGATTTAGTGCACTCTCGCCATGCTTGGTGTGTGGATTTGCAGCACGGTACTCACATGACGCCGTGCCTGTCCTGCTGACACCCCGCCTCTTCCCCAGCCTTTCCTAGAACGCTAAAAGTCTGGATTATTTCCCCTAAGTGCATTTAACACGCCCTAAGCCTCCGTGTAGTTTTCAAGGAAATGGGGGTTTGAATGGATTGCATCAGGTCCTGGCAGGGAAAAGCAATCTCTCCCAGCAGCCGGCTCCAAGCCTCAATATAAAACCCAAACCTTGCATCCCAGGCTCGAAAGCCTTTTTAAAAATCATACAAGGCCTGAATCTCTGCAGAGACAGGATTGCACTTCCTCGATGCCCCCAAAGAGCCAGACTAAAGGGTCCTTCTGTTTTTGCCCAGGAGAAAGGCAGTTTGGTTGAAGTACTCATCTGCCAGGACCTGACTGGAGGGAGAAAGAGAAAGGGAGGGGCGGAGTGGAGTGGAGTGGAGTGGAGCAGAAGAGCAAAGGACCGAAGGAGCGAAAGAGCAGCTCTTCAGGTGAAAGGGGTCATAAGCTTGACGCGCTTTTGCCACAGAGGTAAAAAATATGCGGAGGCAAACCGGGGAGGGAGGGGAGATTAGGTATGATGGAGGTCTGAGTCTATGCATATATATTCAGAAGTAAACCCCATTGAGTTCAGCGCTTAGGATTGCAGCCTCACTCTCTTAATTTCCTTTAATGTAGCGGTAGGTGTCCTTTTTGGGCTGTGGGGACATGTAGCAAGTTGAGAAACTGTCTTGGGTGCCACCACAAAATGGCTGCCATGGGAGGCGTGGCAGAGGACAAGAGAAAAGAATGAGTACAAGGCAGAGCAGGGATGGCTGAGTCCCTAGACACTGGACACTGAACCTGCAGTTTTCAGCACAAACAGAAATGTATTTTGCAGTAATCCCAGCTCCCCGTAAGAAAATGTGTTCATTTAAAAAAAAAATGGGATGGGTAGGGGCACCTTTTTGATGGGTGTCGAGAAAGGTGTCCAGGGTGCATTGGGGCCTGCAAGCACCTCATTGCTGACCCCCTGCTTCAGCTGGATCTAACTCCCTCTCGACTGCTGCGTAGCTCAGTCCAATGCATGTTTGCTCAGCGATAAGTCCCACTTGATTCAATGAGACTGACTTCTAAGTAACTCTGCAGTGGTGTCATGCCTTTGACCAGCAGCTCTTTGTCAACGGTCCAAAGACCAAAGGAACAGAGGGTGGGGTGGCCAAATGTCCTACTTGCCAGAGGTCAGTCCTCTACTTAAAGGTGCCCCCTATTTGAAGGACTGTTCGGTCTCACAGGCTTTTGGGTGGGAGGCCTGTGCTTACTTATAGACCCCTTCTGCCACCCTAAAACAGCTACTTACAAGTGACAACAGGCACATAACAAGGGACCACCAGACCTTGCAACACACCCAAATGACAGCTGTGTCCCCATCTCAGCTCTGGGAACCCCAATGCGGAACCTAACAATGTCACCTACAGTTTTAAGGGCTCCCTTACTTGCTCATCTTCCAATGTGATACCCGCCATTTTCTCTCCACATTCTACATCAGTCAAATAGGCCCAGTCTCTATGGAAAAGAATAACTGGACATAAATCGGACAGGACATTTCAGCCTGTCAGGACGCTGATCTCAAAGTGGTCACTGTGGAGCAAAGGAACTTCAAAGGGAGAAGGCTGGGTTAGCATTAAACCTGTTGATGAATTCGATCTCCAGAAGCCAGACTTGACTTGGGATAAAGGACGTTTATCATGCTACAAGTGTTAACTGGCTTACCGTTTGCCAATTGTGCTTGCGTTATCAGCAGCTGTATGTACTGTATATAAATCTGGAAGTCTCAATCATACTCTATCCTTCTGATGAAGTTATCTATAGTCCACAAAAGCTTATGCTCATAAGCCCCTGAACCTGGAGGCTTATGAGCATCCTAGGCAGGGCAGGAGATCTTCGCCACCACATCCTACCGCCCTGCATTTTTGCTAGATAATTTTCGCTAGTTAAAGCGTTTCGGAGGGAGAGGGAAGGAGGCGAGAAAGACCTTGGGATGGCTTGTATCCTGGCCTCCCCACTGAAATGCCCCTTTCCCCTCTCTCTGAGGCTGCATCTCCGACCTCAGAGAGTCAGATGGTGCAGTACCTTTCATGCCGGCTGTGAGGGTGGGGTGGGGGATCAGGGGGGCAGAGCTCCGATTCCCAGCTCCAACCTGGGAATCCAAATTATCCTATGGGCTCTCAGATACTGTCTAAGGCCATAGGATTGCTTCCTCTATCTTTAACATGCCACAAGACTCCTTGTTGTTTGTAAAATATAAATATCCTTAAGAAAGGTAGCCAGGAACCTTGAAATTTCCCATCAACATCTAGCATCTGGACAGCACTCTGAGCAGGTACATAACTCACCTGCTCACAGCCTTCTCCACTATGGTGAGATGATTGTATTTCTAAATGATAGTAATAATTTCTAAATGTGCATCAAGACATAGAACCATAGAATAGTAGAGTTGGAAGGGGCCTATAAGGCCATCGAGTCCAACCCCATACTCAATGCAGGAATCCACCTTAAAGCATCCCTGACAGATGGCTGTCCAGCTGCCTCTTGAAGGCCTCCAGTGTGGGAGAGCCCACCACCTCCCTAGGTCATGGGTTCCATTGTTGTACTGCTCTAACAGGAAGTTTTTCTTGATGTCCAGCCGGAATCTGGCTTCCTGTAACTTGAGCCCATTATTTTGTGTCCTGCATTCTGGGTTGATCGAGAAGAGATCCTGGCCCTCCTCTGTGTGTGTGGCAACCTTTCAAGTATTTGAAGAGTGCTATCATTCTCCCCTCAGTCTTCCCTTCTTCAGGTTAAACATGCCCAGTTCTTGCAGTCTTTCCTCATAGGGCTTTGTTTCCAGACGCCTGATCATCCTTGTTGCCCTCCTCTGAGCCCCCTCCAGCTTGTCTGCATCCTTCTTGAAGTGTGGTGCCCAGAAATGGATGGCATATGTGAATTCTGTGCAAATCTGTGTCCTCGTGTGTGTGTGTGTGTGTGAGAGAGAGATACTTTCCTCTTTTTTTGGAGTTGTATAAGAGGGAATCCTATAGATATGCCTCATCCCTTACTGCCTGGTTACTGAACTCTTGAGAGCTCTTAATTGCTTGCAGGTACCGTGTCTCTGTTAATAAGTATCGTCTTTGAGTTGACATCAAGTGATAGGGTGGATTGATTTAAATGAAGTTAATTGGAATCATTGATTGAATCATGAACGGAAAGGGCTGATCTAAACCAACTTTCCAATGTTCTAATTCAGATATTTTCCAAACAGGCATGAATGCAAATGGGTTGCTGCAGCAATGAAAATAACTTGCAGCAAGGTAGACGTGTTACTGTATTGCAGCAAAAACAACCAAGGCTTTTGCAGCAGCACTTGTTCCAGAGTCCACTTCATCGGTTGCTACTAGTCCATAAAACCTTATGCCATAATAAATTTGTTAGCCTTTAAGGTGCTACAAGGCTCTGTTGTTTAGCAGTGAAAACATAGCTGGTTGTAACTAAATCGAGGTTTCATCTACCCTGGAGCATAATCCAAAACCTCTGGTCATGAAGCCCCACATGGCTTTTGCACTACATAATTTATATCTGCTTAGAGGAGCAATTGTGGAATTAAGGATTTCTGCTGGGCTCTCTCTACATATACATGTAAGGACAATAAACAAGATAATTTACTTGAAGAGTGAATGCTTGGAATGTCCAGAACCTCTGGAGCGTTGGAGCTTCTTCCGACGAGCGTTTTATCGCACACTCGCGGCTGGCTACTCATGGATCTTTATGGGTCATTTTGATGACGCAGTGATCCTCCTGTCCATCTCTTGCTCCATTTTCCAGTTTTAGTGATTTAAAAAAAGGCTCAGAAAAGCCGACTCTTCTGTTAGATGTCGCTATTTCCTGCCGTGTGCAGGAGATGTTCCGCTATCAAACGCCCACTAGAGGATGCCGTCCCATTAGACTGCACTGAAGCTGGACAAGCCACATGGCCGCTCCTCTTCCTGCACTTTCCCTCTGTGTAATTGGAAGTAATTAGAGAAGCAGAAGAGATGCAGCTTCAGAGCCAACGGTAAGGGAACGCGACCCCTCCCACCCCCGGTCTGAAGGAGCTCTTACTGGTCAGAATAGTACATCCCCATGGCATGGAAACGAAATGGCCACTCTGCTTGCTTGACAAAATGTACATATTCAGCATTTGCATCATAATAAACACAGTCCACGACCCATTGTGTCAAATCTATAATTTCTTATTGCAAAAAGTCACATATTTCTAATGTCGGGCTGTTCTTTTCAAAATATTTGTTAGAGTCATGAGGCCTGTTCAGACAACACGCTAAGCCATGGTTAGGCCACTAACCCTTTTGCAGCAAAAGGGTTAGTGAGTGTGTTGAATCTGTGGTTATGTAGTCACCAGGATTAGGAATGGTTTACATGACACACTAAGCCATAATGTTTAGCTCAGAATGCTTAACCACCATGGCTTGGCGTGTCATCTGAACAGGGTCATTGATTCATTTTTACGGGATGAGTGTAGAGTGTAGAGTCTCGAGTCTCTTTCTATTACATCCAGATATAATTTTAAGCCACGTTATTTCACAGGACACAACATATAACTGAAATGCTTAAAAATATAAGAGAACTACTGCTATTGGGCGATAGTAGAAATGTAATAAATATAAACGTGCAAAAATAGATACATTTGATTGTTTTTTTAAAAAATCTGCCTTTATCTGCCTTGTCAGGTGATAAGTCATCACATGATTGGTCATCAACTGCATGTATGAACCAGCTCTCAAGTGAAAAACTTTCACAACCTTCTACCGCTGAATTGTTTTTGTAGTTATGAAGTTGCATGTAAGAGTATTGCATATATGGAATATGGCACATCATCTTTCTAGTCACTTGTTCACAATCTCTCCTTTTTCAAAAGTTCAAAGGAGCTCACAGACAAGTCGAAACCCAGTTCAAATCAGCAGTAAAAGCTGAATGCAAGCCTGCAATTTTAAACTATTAAATATAATCAAACAATAATTAACTGGATAAGTGAGACTGGAAAATAGCAAATTAAGGCACATCCTGAAAATCCTGCCACAACATGAACGCCTCATGTACATTTGCAAATGCCGATGGGGGGATGTGGCGGACGTGGGCGGGTTTGGCTGAGGAGGTGATTACAAAACACTGTTGAAAAAGCCCTGCCCCGCCAGTTCCTAGACTGAACTTATTTTATTTATTTATTTATTTACTGCATTTCTATACCGCTCAATAGCCAAAGCTCTCTGGGCAGTTTACAAAAATTAAAACCATCAAAACCATTCAAAATATAAAACGACAACAGTATAAAAACATAACTTAAAATGCAATATAAAAGCACAACCAGGATAAAAAAACCCGAGCAGCCGTGCAGAAATTGATAGGGATTTAAAATACAAATTTAAACAGCACGGTTAAAAATCAAACTATAGAACTGTTAAAACACTGTGAAAATAAAAAGCTCTTCACCTGGCATCTAAAGGAGTACAATGTAGGTGCCAAGCGGACCTCTCGGGGGAGCTCATTCCACAGCCGGGGTGCCACAGCAGAGAAGGCCCTCCTCTTGGTAGCCACCTGCCTCTCTTCCTTTGTCAGGGGCTAACGGAGAAGGATCCCCAAGGATGTTCTTAGGGTCCGGGCAGGTACATATGGAAGGAGGCATTCCTTCAGATAACCTGGCCCCAAGCCATTTAGGACTTTGAATGTTAATACCAGCACTTTAAATCGGGCCTAGAACTGGACCGGCAGCCAGTGGGCCGAATACAAAGATACTGTAGAGCTAGAAAAGGTGGCATAAATGGCAACGAAAAAGGTCATGGATCTAGAGGAACTTTCCTTTGAGGAAACATTAGAATTTCCAGGGCTGTTTAGCTTAGAAAAAAAGTGAGTGTTCAAAATTATGCGTGGTGTTCAAAGAGGTGTTCAAAATGATGTGTGGTGTGGAGAAGTGGCCTATGAGATATTTTTCTCCCTCTCTCCTAATACTAGAACTTAAGGTCATCCCGTGAAGCTGATTGGTGGGAGACTCAGGAGAGATAAAAGGAAGGACTTCTTCACCCACCGCATAGTTAAACTATGGAATTCGCTACCACAAGATGTAGCGATGCCCATCAACTTGGACGGCTTTAAAAGGGGTTAGACAACTTCCTGGCAGAGAAGGCTATCAAGGGGTACTAGAGCTGATGGCTATCAAACATCTGAATAGTTGAGGAAATTATTACTGGTAATTCTTCAGCAAAAGATCAAACTGTTGCTTGCAAACCTGAATCTGAACATTGTACTGAAGTTATTTTATTTATTTATTTTATTTATTTGTTTAGAGCCCATCCTTCACCTTATGGTTCCAGGGCAGGGTATGTGCATATCAATAAATCAATATAAAACAAATTAAAATCACCATCAAAAGCTCAATCCAAAACACAAATTCAGCACACAGCTTCACTACAAAGGGAAAACAAAATGATTTCATATTGTTCAGCCACTTCAAAAGGCCTGGGTAAAGTGGTGTGTCTTGACTTGCCAGTGAAATGCATACAATGAAGGCACCAGACACACTTAAGAGAATTCGACAGCCTGGGGTACACCACAAAGAAGGCCTTGCAGATAAGTCAAAGCGCATGAAAATTGGAATCAGAGCATGCAATTTCTTTGGTTTTTATTATGTTCAACAATACAATTTGTGAAACTGTAATGTGTATTTGCAACTCCAATATAAATGCTTTAATATGGGTGCTAACCTTGTGGGCTTAGTATTTAGGGTGACCAGACGCCCGGATTTGTCCGGACATATCTGGGAAATGGGGTGCAAATCCGCATCCGGGCGGAAATACCGTTTGGGGGGGCCAAATCCGGAAATTTAGCCCCCCAAAACGGTGACCAGATGGCCCTGGGGCGAGCTGGGCCAACTGCGGGGCGGCGGGGGCAAACCGGGGCAGCGGGGGGTCACACGGCGGTGGCGGGAGGCTGGCGGCGCGAGGCACCTACCGGCTGGGGCGTCCGTTTCCCTCCGGTGCTCAGAATCTACTGAGAAACAGGCTTCGCGGCCTATCCCTCAGTAGCGCGCCGGGTGATGACGTCATCACTCGGCGCACTGCTGAGAGACAGGCCAAGAAGCCTGTTTCTCAGTAGATTCCAAGCACGGAGGGAAACGGACGCCCCAGCAGCAGCAGGTAAGGAGCGCGTGGGGGGTGGGGGGGCGGCGCGGGTGCTCGCGGTGGGTGGGGGGCGGCGGTGCGGGTGCTCACGGCGGGGGGGGGCGGTGTGGGTGCTCGCGGCGGGGGGACGGCGCGGGTGCTCGCGGCGGGGGGGGCGGTGCGGGTGCGTGCGGCGGGGGGGCGGCGCGGGTGCGCACGGCGGGTGGGGGGGAGGCGCGGGGGTGCGGGGCGGGTGGGGGTGCCATGCGGGGGCGCGGGGCGGGGGGTGGCGCGGGGGCGCACGGCGGGGGGGGCGGCGCAGGGGCGCGGGGCACCTGCTGGGGCTTCCTTAGGGTGACCAAGGAGGACAGGGCTCCTGTAACTTTTAACAGTTGTGTAGAAAAGGGAATTTCAGCTGGTGTCCTTTGTATGCATGCAGCACCTGGTGAAATTCCCTCTTCATCACTGTAGTTAAAGCTGCAGGATCCCTGCCCGCTTTTGTACCTGGTCACTCTAGTATAGCTCCTGCAACTTTAACTACAGTGATGAAGAGGGAATTTCACCAGGTGCTGCATGCATACAAAGGACACCAGCTGAAATTCCCTTCTCTACGCAACTGTTAAAAGTTACAGGAGCCCTGTCCTCCTTTTCATATGGTCATCCTAATTTAAATGGAATTTGCTTCTTTCCATGCACTTAAGCATGCTTAAGGAACACTTGCTAACGTTCGTTAAGCATGCTTAAGTGCATGGAAGGAAGCAAATTCCATTTAAATTAGGGTGACCATATGAAAAGGAGGACAGGGCTCCTGTAACTTTTAACAGTTGCGTAGAGAAGGGAATTTCAGCTGGTGTCCTTTGTATGCATGCAGCACCTGGTGAAATTCCCTCTTCATCACTGTAGTTAAAGCTGCAGGAGCTATACTAGAGTGACCAGGTACAAAAGCGGGCAGGGCTCCTGCAGCTTTAACTACAGTGATGAAGAGGGAATTTCACCAGGTGCTGCATGCATACAAATGACACCAGCTGAAATTCCCTTCTCTACGCAACTGTTAAAGATACAAGAGCCCTGTCTTCCTTTTCATATGGTCACCCTAATTTAAATGGAATTTGCTTCTTTCCATGCACTTAAGCATGCTTAAGGAACACTTGCTAACGTTCCTTAAGCATGCTTAAGTGCATGGAAGGAAGCAAATTCCATTTAAATTAGGGTGACCATATGAAAAGGAAGACAGGGCTCCTGTAACTTTTAACAGTTGCGTAGGGAAGGGAATTTCAGCTGGTGTCCTTTGTATGCATGCAGCACCTGGTGAAATTCCCTCTTCATCACTGTAGTTAAAGCTGCAGGAGCTATACTAGAGTGACCAGGTACAAAAGCGGGCAGGGCTCCTGCAGCTTTAACTACAGTGATGAAGAGGGAATTTCACCAGGTGCTGCATGCATACAAAGGACACCAGCTGAAATTCCCTTCTCTACGCAACTGTTAAAGATACAAGAGCCCTGTCTTCCTTTTCATATGGTCACCCTACCATATACAAAAGAAGGCAGGCCCCCTGCAACTTTGTGATGAAGAGGGAATTTCACCAGGAACTAATTGCATACAAATGATGCTGGCTGAAATCCCCTTTTCTCTACAACTGTTAAAGTTACAGGAGCCCTGTCCTCCTTTTCAGATGGTCAGCCTACCCTAGGTAGGTGGGCGCGGGGTGAGTACAGTGCAGGTGGGGCAAGTGGGTTGTGGGGTGGGATGAGGCAGTTGTGGGGTGTGCGGTTGTGGGGTGTGCAGTTGTGGGGTGGGCGTGGAGCGAGGCTAGCGGGTGCGCGGGGGTGGAGTGCGGGGTGGGCAGGCAAACTGCAGGTGAGGCAGGTGGAGTGGTTGTGGGGTGCACAGCTGCTGGTTGCGGGGTGGGTGGGGCGGGCATAGGGTGCGGCGGGCAAGTGTGCAGGTCATGCGAGATGGGCGGGCGTGGGGTTGACGAGGCGGAAGCGGGGTGGACGGGTGCTGGGCCAGTGCAGGGTGGCACGGCCTGGCACGGCGCGCAAGTTGGCATGGCGTGCGGGCAGCACAGCTTGGCACAGTGCAGCCTGACCCAGTGCAGCCTGACCCAGTGTGACTCATGGGGCGGCGCAGTGGGGGAGCATCCTCACCCGGTGTCCTGGGGCATTCCTGGCACACCGGGGCATCATGGTGAGCGTTGCAGCTGGCCCAGCGCAGGGCAACCCGGCCCAGCACAGCCTGGCCGGGTGTGGGGCAGTCTGGCCTGGCCTGGAGTGTGACACGCTGGACTTCAAGCCCATGGGGTGGCCTGGCCCAGTCGGGAGTGCAGGCGTCTTAGCCTGGCCTGGCACTCGGGGCTGGGGCTGCCTGGATGTGATTTCATTTATCGTTGGGTGCTGCTACTGTTTAGTGAACTTTTCTTTAATATTTTTGATATATTTTGATGAATTAATTGGGGTGGTGCATGTGTGTGTGTTTTAAAATTATTATTAGGTGTGCCATGGGTGAGTATGCTGGTGTGTGTGGATATTTATTGTATTTTCAGTCTTGGTGAGTGTGTGTATTTGTTCTGTTGGTTGTTTTTTGCCTTGGTACTTGTCTGGATTTTTATTATTTTTCCTTGGGTGGGTATGTGGGTGAGTGTTGTATTTTTAATATTATTTTATTGCAATGGGTGTGTGCATGTTTTTGTTTTATTTTGCATTGTGTGGGTGGTTTATTATTAATATTGTCATTATTATTTTGCCTTTGGAGAGCGTGGGGGTGGATTTTTATCCCCCCTTCCAGTTAAGTGTGTGTGTGGAGGTTGTTGTTGTTTAAATTGCTTTCAGGAGGATGTGGAGTTTTCCCCCACTTTGGGCAAGTGTGCAGGGGTATGTAAATTTTAATTTTTATTGCCTTTAGTGAGCATGAGGTGTGCGTGGATGCTGCTACTGCTGATCTTTCCTGGGGTGTGTATGTCTGCCTTCTTTTGTATCTGGTCATGCTAGGATGGGCTCCTGCAGCTTTAACTGTTGTAATGTAGAGGGAATATCACCAGGTGCTGCATGCATACAAATGATACTTGCTGAAATTCCCTTTTCAATACAGCTATTAAAGATACAGGATCCCTGTCCTCCTTTCCATAATCACTCTAACTAATGGAATAATTGTAACTTTTTCCCTGTTACCATAGTTCTTTAACTTACATAGCCAGTGGTGTATAGTTTTCTCTTTCCCTCTTCCTTTAATGCAACGTTTGTGTCATTATGTAGTGCTATGTCAATGAAGTAGTGTGTTTTTCATTTTTGTTTATGACTGTTATGTCTGGTTGATAGCAAAGTGTTGCCTTGTCCCAGAATTGTTCTGTCCCAGCAAGATAATATATGAGTGCATAGTGTGGCTTGTCTTGTCTTGTTTGACTGTGTCTGGGACTCCTAGGCTCTGAAAGCATCGTTCTGAGAGCATCTGCTGGTTGCATGATCCACGAGGCCGGGTTCTGGTGAGTGCACAGTTTTCCTTGACAGGAGGGGCTTGCACTTGCTATATTAAGGTGAACAAATGTGAAGAAGCTGCAATCCCATATGTATCTGGGAGTACGGTTTATTGAAGTCAACAGGACTTATTCCTGAGTTGTCATAGGATAGCATTGTATGATAGGACATAGGGAGATGATAGCTTCTGAGTTATCTGCTACTCAGTTTTCTTTGGGTAAAGTATTAAACTCTCTGATTGGGATTTCTGTTCTCTGCACACTGAGGCAGTGTAAATTCAGGAGACATTTGGATAAAAGGAGGGAAAGATCTTTGTCTAGCATTGTGATAATGGGCATCTGTTCTGGCCTTTCTTTGTACTTCTACTGACCATGGGCTTGTTTACATGGCTAATGAACCAGAGATATAATGACACATTTTTAGATTAGTTTCTCACTGATAAACCAGAAGTTGAAACAAGTTAAGAGATGCTAGTGAGAAATAACTGCTACAAGCCTTTAGTCCATTTTGTTCCATGACTGTTTGTAGGGTAATAGTATTTTATACTCTTTCTGAATGCTACATTACTCATTTATTGTACTAGATTTTCCTGTACTAGATTTTTCTGCACTTGTCAACTGCTTCATTTGTTTAGTGCTGAATCTGTGAGTATGGATATGAGAAAGGTGATGAGGAAAGAGTGTTAAATGTTAGGAAAGGTGAGACTACGGTCATCCAGTGAAGGATTTGCAGTCAGAAAAGATATGTGAGGGAAAAGGAGACTGTATCACACAAAGTATAGCAAAAGCTTTAAAGTACAGCAAAAGCTACAAAAGTAGGAGTGAAGTTAATTTCAGATACACTGAATGTCTCAGTGATTTTAACATGAAGATGTTATGCAGAACAGGTTTGTCTTAATTGTGTGCTGTGAAATCAGACATGTGACGAAGGCCATCTTTGGGTGGGCACGTCCCTTTGGGGGCTGGCCATGTTGGTGGTCACACCCCCTTGGAGGCCGGCCATGTTGGTGGGCACGCCCCCTTGGAGGCTGGCCATGTTGGTGGGCACGCCCCCTTGGGGCGGCCATGTTGTCCTCCCTTTTGGTTTCCAAAATATGGTCACCCTATTAGTATTCATGTGTACATATGCACTCAGCCTGAAACATGCCAGTTTTTAATATGGCCTTCCAATAATGACTATGTAGAAAATAATTGCCTACCCATCCAGGACTCAAAAATTACCGCCCCCCAAATTTGCTTTTCATTAAAACCATAAACAAAAAGTCAAGGTTTCTCTATCTGCATTTGCATGCAAATTGTGGTTGGCCGCACAGGAATGTTGTTTAAATGCAAAGAGCATTGTAAGGAAAGGTCTCATGGTACTGTGTTTTTGCACATCAGTCCTGCTGGACAGGAGAGAAGATCTTAAGGGACCGGCAGGGAGATGGGTGTGGAATTGGAGGAGGTGAACAGGCAGAGCTAAGAGTGAAGAACAGGTATGAAGGGTGACCAGAGTGCCACAAAAAGAGGGCTCCTGCGCTTTTAACGGCAGTGTATAAAAGGGAATTGCAGGAGGGGTGGTGATGACGTGGGAAGAGCTGGATGTTCTAGGATTCCCTCTTCCACACAACCATTAAAGACAAGAGGAGCTCTGTAACTTTTTTTTTAAAATATTTTTTTTGCATGAGGAAGGGAAGAGAAAGCGTATGTGGGTGGGTGGGTGGGTGTGTAGACAAAATGATCAGGGAAAGGCAAACATTATAGGATAATGAGTTAATAGAGTAAGGAGGATGCCTGAAAAAAAAGTGTGCCGATTCCCACCCACCCCATAAGCAAGATTATTTTGGCAAGTCAACAGGCGGCATGAAAGCAGCAGCTCCCCTACTTGGTTTGTCCCCCAGCAACTGGTACAGAAGTACCCTGCTCTTGAAGATTGAGGTTCCATTATTGTGGCTAAATATCTTTTATTAGACCTCTCCTCCATAAATGTGTCTAATTCTTTTTTAGTGCCAGAGATGGAAAGAAGAGAGAGACAGAGACAGAGAGAGACAGAGAGAGAGACAGAGGAATTTGCATTTTGGGGAAGTAGTAATCTACCCAGTCCCCACACTATCCTGCCCTCCCCCTGCCTTCACGCACCTGGAGGCCGGCTGAGACTTGGGGCAGTCAGAAATAGATTTGGGACGCAGGCCCTGCATGGCCACTCTTTACAAGGCCTCTGAATTTCAACAAGCAACTGCTCTCTAGGTTTCCAGGCAAATGTCTTTCCTATCCTCTGCTGTTTGATCCTTTGAAACGGGGATGACAGGGACTGAATTTGGGATTTTTTGTTGTGGAAAGCAGGTGACCTTCCACAGAGTTCCTGTTCCTCCCCAGTTTAGGGGCAGGATTGTCTTAAAAACAGACCTGGTCTTAAAACGGATTGGGGGCAAGGCTTAGATTCACTTCCTCATTTGGAAATACGGGTGTTTTGGAACATTTTATGGCTTCAGGGCCCTGGCAACTGGAACATGCCTCAATATGCAGTTAATGTATTCCCTCCCGAGTTTCAGGGTGTGCTGGCACAAAGTCAGCCTCCAGATCCACCTGGATGACAGTTTTGTCTCGAAGGATGTTCACCTTTCTGCAAATATTATGTAGCCATTTTAAAAAAATCTCTAGTTTGATTGAAAGTGGATTGGAATAATGCTTGTAAAAATGGAAAGCCCCAGCTTACATTATCTAATTTTCTTTCTCCTGATAAAGAAGTGGTTTCTAAACTGTCAGGGCACACAACTGTGCTGTGAAGAAGAAGTGAATGAAATAATGACCCTGTTCAGATGGCATGCTGAGCCATGGTGGTTCAGCATTTTGAGCTAAACATTATGGCTTAGCATGTCAACCATGGTGGCTACATAACCATGGTTTATACACGCTCACTAACCATGTGTTGCAAAAGGGTTAGCAGCCTAACCATGGCTTAGTATGTTGTCTGAACAGGCCCAATGTAAAGCTCTTGTGAGCTCAAAGCTGCCAGAGATGGGGTTCTCTGCTGCATCTCTGTGTGATCCATTGTTCTGGCCTCACTTTCCAATCAGCCATGACAGAGAAACTGGCCCTTCTGCCATGTCTTTGCAGACATGGCAGAAATATTCACCCACCAAGGAGGATGCCCACAGTGTCTCTACACGAATCAATACTCTGTGTTTACCTCATTCCCATGGGGAGCACACTCAGAACAATTTATGCAGAAATAAAGGGATGATGGGCTCCCCTACAGGTGGCTCATCCTCACTTTCTGCCTTCACACCCAAAAGGTAAAACTTATGGGGCGTAAGCAAGAAGCGTGCTTTTAATTTTAATGCAGGAAAAATGGTCTCCTGGCTATCAAAAATTTGGGGAACACTGCAAGAAAGTCGTTACTGCTGTTGTTCTTATTAAAGAATCAAGGTTTCAGGTTTGCAATGATTGCTACACGTTATATTATTATTATTATTATTATTATTATTATTATTATTATTATTTTGCTGCCTTGTGGTGTCTTGCTGGCTAATAAATTTTTGGCAGCCCAAAGCTACCTACAGTAGGGTGACCAGATAAAATCCAGGTCAGGGCTCATGTAACTTTAACAGTTGTAGAGAAAAAGGAATTTCAGCCAGTGTCATTTGTATGCAATTAGTTCCTGGTGAAATTCCCTCTTCGTCACAACAGTTAAAAGTTGCAGGGGCCCTGCCTTCTTTTGTATATGGTCACTCTAGTATAGTGCCTGCAACTTTAACTGCTGTGATGAAGAGGGAATTTCACCAGGAACTAATTGCATACAAATGACACTGGCTGAAATTCCCTTTTCTCTACAATTGTTAAAGTGACATGAGCCCTGACCTGGATTTTATCTGATCACCCTAACCTACGGCAGTGTGATCTATTGATTCAACACGCTGACAACTTTTGCGACATTTGTCGTCAGGCTAATTTTGAGTGATACAATGGCTGAACTTGTTCATATATTAACTAATAAACTGGATGGCAACGTGAGGTCTCAAGAGATGCACATTGCCTTACTTTCCTTTGTCTTGGGGGTGGCCCCGATCCTGCAGAGCAACTTGGCCGCTGATGCTGGGGCAGCAGGAGGGATGAGCACACCCTGGATTTGCACTGCCTCCTCTCCCACAACTTCTTAACACATCGTGCACAAAGAACTGGGATACAACCAAGTAGGTGAACCAAAATCAATGGCCTTTTGGGCAATGTTTTATCGAGCTTCACAGGGGCAGCCGGAGCACAGAGATGGTTCAAGATGCAAAGGAGCTGCAGGAAATGAACGCAGCATCAAACTTTTTTTTGTGCACAGCAGCGTGGCTTTTGTGCACAGTACAAAACGCAGATATAAAAATTGGGAAATGGTGGAAGATTCTCTATGGAACAGTTCCACTTTGGGAAGATTTCCAAAGTCGGGAACTCCAGAATTCAAGGAGAAATGGGGTTAAGGAGAACTTTGGGAGTGGGCTGCCCAGGGGGCAGGGAATATCATAGAATCATAGAATAGTAGAGTTGGAAGGGGCCTATGAGGCCATCCAGTCCAACCCCCTGCTCAATGCAGGAATCCACCTTAAAGAAAACCTGACAGATGGCTGTCTAGCTGCCTCTTGAAGGCTTCTAGTGTGGGAGAGCCCACCACCTCCCTAGGTCATTGGTTCCATTGTCATACTGCTCTAACAGTCAGGAAGTTTTTCCTGATGTCCAGCTGGAATCTGGCTTCCTGTAACTTGAGCCCATTATTCTGTATCCGGCACTCTGGGATGATGGAGAAGAGATCCTGGCCCTCCTCTGTGTGACAACCTTTCAAGTCTTTGAAGAGTGCTATTGTCTTCCCTCAATCCTCTCTTTTCCAGGCTAAACATGTCCAGTTCTTTCAGTCTCTCTTCATAGGGCTTTGTTTCCAGACCCCTGATCATCCTCGTTGCCCTCCTCTGAACCCCCTCCAGCTTGTCTGCATCCTTCTTGAAGTGTGGCAGCTCCCTCTGTATAGGAGTGGCTCATGGATTCCCATCTACAAGAATGGGTTACTATCAGGCCCAGTCCCTGAACTCTGGTGTGTAGCCGTCTTTAAATGCAATTTCCCACACTCCTGATGTGTCACAGTAATGCTTTGCTGAGTTATAATGGAAAGAGGCACATTTCCTTCTTACACCCCAAATGGGTTTATATCCTGAAGGTGCGAAAGAGTAGGAATTGCTCACCATTGGCAAGGCACACCCAGCATCCATATTTCTCTGCACGAGCCAGTCCCCAGAGTAGAAGGCGAGGCCAGAGCAGGGACTCATACAGAGATGCAGTCGTCAGCCTCCTGCAAAGCCTCTGCCATTGGAAGGGATGAAACGATTATGCCATGCAGTGCTGGATCCAGTTTTTGGAGGGTCCTGGGACAAGACGCCTCCCATGGGCCCCCTCTCTCGGAAAGTCTAACTTCTCACTGGAAAGGCAGAGAACCAGTGAGCAAATAGGGCAGCGGCATCTGCTCCTCCTTCTCACCACCTCCATTGTCTGGCCCAGAGCAAGAGGCAGGGTGAAGAAGCAGGTTGCAATGATGAAGAGGGGGGCAACCCCTCACCAGAGGGCCCCTGCTTGTGTGTGGGCCCTCGACAAACACCCAGACATGCCTGCCCTTGACACCAGCTATAAAACCATACCCAGAGCAAAGTTGCGGGAGAACTGCCCAGCCCTAGGGAAGGATAATTGGAAGAAGGGAAAGCCAGAGCAGGAATTCATGAAGAGAAGCAGTGGGAAGACTCCTCTGTGGTTGGGCGCACTGGGCTCCCAGGGGCCCTCAGGTATTGATTTCATGCAGCATGCTGGTTTGAGAACCGGTGCTGTCCAGTGCAGTTGCAAGCATATTCATTAAACAGGAAGGCTCGCTGGGTGCAGCGGGACTTTCTCTGAAATAAATGCACGTAGGATCACAGCGTTAAACCCTGTCCAAGCGTGGGCCAGTAGCTGAGTCCTTGTTTTGCCACTCCACTGAAACGGGGAGGATTCAGTGATGTTTTGGGGGCGAAGCGCAGGTTAAATGGTGCAGGAATTCCCAGGGACTGCTCCTTCATCCCGGCGACTGTTACTTCCCACCCATAATAAATTAGGGCATGATGCTCTGTGAAGGTATAAATGCCCTTCCCAGGGGACTACTGGGGTACAAATGGTGGCTGCCACTTTCCTCCCAGAACTGCTGCGGGAACGATGCTACTATAGGGGCTGGGTTGAGTTTGGGTTCTGGTCCTGGCAGGTCCAAGTCATCAGTCAGGTTCTTTTGGGTATCAAGATGAAACAAGCCATCCGTGCAAAAAGATGGCAGTTTATTGATAGAAAATGGATGCAGAATATCTACATGCAAAGAAAGTTTATATCTCCTTCCAGCGAATTAAACTCTCATAGCTGGGTGCCTATCGGGGTTGGATTCAATGGCCTTATAGGCCCCTTCCAACTCTACCATTCTATGATTCTATGACTCCTCATTCACATCATTTCCCCCTCCTTTAACTCCTGACTTCCTGCAGTGGGTTGACTGTGGTGTGACCCCACCTCCAAGTCAGTGCTGTCTTCCTCCACTGCGCCACCCTTAACAGCACTCAAAACGTGCTCTCTGAAGCTCCTGCCACACAGTCTGGAAGCCTCTGCTTTCCCTTCAGCCAGCTGCATCCATGTTTCAAGATAAAGGTGTTCCCTCTGGAGCAACCTCACCTCTTGGCACCTCCCCAAATGTTCCTTGCAGCCCTGGGGGCAAATGCTGAAGCAGAGATATTCGTGACAAGGAGTAACTATGACTAATTCCTTTCCACCATAAACCCAAGAAAAGGGGCTGTCTCAAGTTTTTGCCCCAGGCGGGGCATTTCTTCCAAAAGGCAGAATATGGATGATCAACAATGAACAGGAAGCACCAGCTGCACATGCTGGAATGGGGGATTTTCAGGGAGGAGATCCAATGCACTGCACAGGAGAGGAAGACCCCCCTCCCTCTGAGGATATGGCATCAACATTTATTGATTTCAAATAGTTTTAACTCACCCTTTTTGGGGTGCACTGCCTCCGCCAAACAGCTACAAGATTATGAACATATAAAAATGCCATTGCAGGCATCATGAAGGCCTTCTTAGTGTTTGGCTGGTGGAAATGACTCATCTTCTGCCCATCTCCACCAGGGCAGTGTCTAAGAAGCCCAGGTGTGTGTGTGTGTGTGTCAAACCCCCATCACGGCAACAACTGGGAAAGTGGCAGCCACTGTAGTCCCTCAGTGGCTGGCTGATGTAATGGCTGCCACCAGATGATGGTTGGGCAAGCCTGAAGGAGGGGCCTCACAGCAGGGGACTGTCTTCTTTTACCGTTTGCATGCAAGCCATTCCAGGAGCCTTTTAGCTGCGGAGCGGAATAGAAATACTTAAAAATAAAATTAAAAACTGAGAAGTGGTGAAGTGTCAGGACCAAAGTAGACTAGACATTCAGGGCACAATCCTACGCATGTTTAGATTAGGGCTGTGCACGGTCCCCCCGATTCGCCTCAGGGCCCGTTTCGAAGTCCCCGAAATAGCCCAGAGTCACCTCGGGGTGCTTCGGAGTTGCGTGACTCGCTGTGGTGCCGAAGCGAGATTCACCCCCCGAGGCGACTCGGCCTTGCGGGTCCCTGGAAGCCTGCTGCGCAGCTAGCACCCAAGAAAGCCGGTAGCAAGGCTGCCTCCCCTTGCCCCGCAACCCAAAGCCGCTGCCGCTGGGACTTACCCGTCACCATCGTTGCCGCCAACTGCCACCTGCTGCTATCGTCGCCTGCCGGATCACTGCTGCCATTTTCCCTTTACGGCCACCGTAGTTTGTGGCCATAGATGTACTAGGCCACGCGATATCGCGACCTGGTTCGAAGAAGTGCGGGTGATGTGGCGGCAGGTGGTGATGGCAATGGGCAGCAATGGCGGCAGCAGGTAAGCAGGGAGAGGGAGGTGAGTCCAATGGACCCATAGCCGGCCTTGTGCCAGCTTTTCTGGGATGGTGGGAGGGAGGGCCCAGCGCCACTCTGAAGTGGCTCGAGGTGCCCCAAAGCTTTGGTACCGATCTGCTTTGGCTTCGGGGCACCTCAGGCTGACCCAGAACCGACTTGGAACAGAGGCGAGCCGATTCAGCCCGCCTTGGATTCAGCACAGCCCTAGTTTAGATAAAGTCCTACAACTTCCAGCATTCCCCAGCCAGCCATGTGTCCAGCCATATTATGTGTGTGTTGCAGATTGGGTGGGTAGCTCACCTAGTGCAGCCTTCCTCAACTTGCAGCCCCCCAGATGTGTTGGGGGATGCTTGGAGTTGTAGCTCAATACATCTGGGGGGGGGTACCAGTTTGGGGAAACACTGATCTAGTGAGCTACAATAAAAACTTAGATTGGAACATCTTATACATTGACGCAGTGTGATCTGATGCATTTTTCCTCCCTCATAAGTCCAGCTGCGTTTCGCAAGGGCTTTACTTCCAAAGTAAACCTCCCTCTTCTAGACATATGCCTAGGATTGCATATGTAGCTGCTCAGTTACATAAACTCTCATTGTTTGCAGCTCCGTGGATGATGTGCCACTATCCATACGAAGAGTGCATTTTCTCCCTGCTAAGGGACTGTAGTAATTATTTGGGGTCTATAGGCCACAGGTTGCAGCTTTGGAAAGCCCTGAATTTCTAGAAAACAAAACAAGATGCATATATTAGAATCCACTATGATGGGATCTACTACCAAGACACTGTGCTCAACATCTGAGGCCCTCCTCCCAGGGAGTTCGGAGGGGAGAGGGCATTCTCAGGGGCAGCCTCCCCCCCCTCATTTTTGGCACCTGGCTAGGACTTTCCTCTATTGATGTTTTATGATGGGGCTTTAATGCCAGTTGTTTGATCGGTCTAGTATTTTATTGTAACTGGTTTTAGCCGTTTTAAATGGTTTAATTTTATATTGTTTGCATTACGTAATTGTTTTGGGTGAACTTTGGCTAGTGAGCGGTATAAAAATGAGAGGAACGAAAACACAGGCAGACTGCATTCCTCCGCCCCCCCTCCCCCGATCTCTGATCCGAAAGCCTCAATTCTGACCGCGCTGACTGAAAACGCACTCTGCATCTGCTCAGGGGCCCTGCCGCCCTTCCTTCCCCAACGTGTGTCCCTGCTGAGTCCAGACATTGCAAACAGCGGAGGTGGGCGAAGAAGAGGCAAGCCAGGGGGCAGCGGAGGCCGGTGGCTCCGATTTCGGTGGGGCGCCACGAATCCATTCAGAACCAGACAGAACTCTAAAGGAGCGATCCAAGACGCTGGGAGCTTCTCCCCCAAACAGGTCCAGCGCCTCAGATCGCTCCTTTAGGGTTCTGGCTGCTCCTGGCCAAAGCCCAGAATGGACTGAGAAAACACCCCCGAAATCTAGCCGCCAGCTGGAGATCGGAGGGGCGGGCGCGGGGCTCCGCTTAGCCGAGACAGAGCTGCAGCTGCATCGATTCGCCCCCCCCCCCGCTCCAATACCTCTTGAGCCGCCGCCGCTGCCGCCGCATGCTGCTGCACGGCTAGCGGCCGCGCGGGGTGCCCGGGAGCTGGGCAGACGCGCCTCCACCATCGCCACCACCACCGCAGCGGCAGCGCTACTACTGCAGCAGCAGAGGCGCCCCTGCCCGCCCGCCCGCCTTTGCCTGCGCAGGTTGGCGGAAGCAGGCGCAGCAGCCCCGCCGGAGCCGGCCTTGCAACGGGCCGTCCGGTCTGGCCCGCCGCCGCCAGGCAGCGCGTCCTGAGGCCAGGCGCGTGCCGAGCCGTCCGCCGCGCCTTCTGGTCGTGCCCGGAAGAAAGGCGCGCTGCTCTGCGCCGCTCGCGCCCTCCTCGCGCCATGCTGCGCGGCATCCTCGGCGCCGCGGCCGCCTCGTAGGTACCCGGCCGGCCGGCGAGGCCCCCTCCCCGCCGCCGCCCCAGCTTCGCTTCCCCGCCGCCGCCGCCTGCTCGGCGTCGCGCGCTCTCTCCAGGTGAAGCCCGGCTGGTGGGGCGCGGGGCAGCAGCAGCACCTCCACTGCAGCGGCGGCGGCGGCGGCGGCTCCGCGCTCCCCTCTTCTCCTCCTCCTCCTCGGCGCCGCCGCCGCCGCCGCCGTCCTCTTCGCCATGGCTCAGGCGGCCAAGCAGCTCAAGAAGATCAAAGACATCGAGGCGCAGGCCTTGGCGGAGCAGAAGGAGAAGGAGGAGTCCAACCGCAAGCGCAGGAACCGCTCGCGGGACCGCAAGAAAAAGGTGCGCAGGGCCCGGGCGGGGGAAGGAAGAAGGCCCGGGCGGTCGGGTGGGGTGCGTGGGTGGCGGGGGAGGGGGGAAACTGGCCCGGGCGGGGGCCGAGCTCCCGAACCCCGGGCTGCAGCCCCGAGGCGCGCCGGGCTGAAGCTGCGCGCTCTCCCGGGGGAGGGGGGGGGAAAGCCGGAGGGGCCGGCACGTGTAGAGGCCGCGGGGGGGGTTTTGTTGTGGTCGCCTGGTCGCCCCCCCCTCGCCACCATCCGTAATGGGTGTGGGGAAGCGGAGCTCCTCGCCGGGTTTGGGCCGCCGCCCCTTCCGCCCGCCTTGGCAAGTTTGTTCGGCGCTGCGCCGGGTGGCGTCGGGGCTGCCCCCTCGGTGAAGCGGCGTGGGGCTCGGCCGGGGCCCCGCGCGGTCCCTCGGAGTCCGGCGGGCCGAGAGCGCGCTGGAGTTGGGAGACGGGGAGGGGGAGGCCAGTCTGCCTCCCGGGAAAGGCTGCGGCGTGGAGGCGAGAGGGGTCCCGCTTGGAGAGGGGGGCGCCTGGAAGAGCCGGGGGCCCTTAGGGCTGCGGGGAGGGCCCCCCCTCCAGACTGTCTTCAGGTCGCTCGTAGTTGGTGCTAGTGCGCGTCCAAGTGTCTGGTGGTCCCCAAGGCGCCCGCTAGCAAGCGAGGGCCTGCCCTGCAGCAGCAGCAGCAGCAGCTTGGAGACGCTTTGCTTCCCGTGGAGCTCCGGGAGTGTGACAAGAGCCTGGAGGTGTGCGTCTAGCCCCCCCCCCCCCGCAGACCCTTGAGGGGTGTGTGTAGGTCTTGGGACGCGGGAAAGGCCCTTGGGACGTTTCTCGCCCCCCTTTGGTCCAGCGTTTCTTTTCTCCCAGTTGAGGCCTGCTTGCCCCCCCCCCCACTTGCTGGGGGTGTGCCCCCTCCCCTCCCTCCTGGGGCTTGTGCCCAGAACACCCCCCCCCCACCCAGGGCGTTTGAACTTGCTAGGTGCTGCTTCTCCACAATCCTGTGCTTATCAGACGTTTTGGCCTACTGTTCCCATTATCCCCAGCCAGCACGGTCCCTGTTTTTCAGCTTTGGTGATGTTTTCCCAGCTGCCTTGCCCCACTTCTTCTTGGAGTGTTAGTAAGGACCTAAGAGAAGGCCTGCTTAGATTGGCTCAAGGTCCCATCTCTAGTCTGGTTTTGTTTCGGTCCTCTGGGAAGCGCACGACCCACCAGGTATGAAGAAGGCTCTTTGCCTTCTGCGCCTGGTAGTCACAGGTAAACTGCCTCTGGCTAGGGAGGCTGTATTTCACTGTCATGGCTAATACCTGGAAATGGGTTTGTTTTTGTTTTGCTTTTTCTCGTTTGCAGCTTTTCCTGCCCCTATTTGCATGACCCTGGGGGCACATGCTAGCCACCGAAGTGGGAGGGAGAAGAGTTTTTCTTGGAGTCACCTCATGCCCAGATTCTAGTGACTAGACTGCTCCTTTCCCCTCACAGGTAGCTGTCCTTTGCTAAAACCTTCTCCGCCTAGGGAGTCCAAATCTCCTTCCGAATCTCCTTCCGAATCTCTGTTTTTAGGTCTGGCCGAGGTTCGTAACGCAGTACGCAGAGACAACATGAGTTCTCTGGCTTGGGTGCTGGATTCAAATGGTGTTACTGGTGGCAAAGAGATTGTGTTTCCCCGTTTTCGGGTGCGGGGAATCTCTGGGAACCCTCGTTGGGAGGGGTCTTAACTCAGGGGTTGAGCGCCTGCTTTGTATGCAGAAGGTCCCAGGTTCGATCCCCGGCATCCCTGGGGAGGGCAGGAAGAAATCCTGCCTGAAACCCTGGAGAGTCATTTCTGCCAGTTAGTGTCGACAATACTGGGCTAAATAGACCCAAGGGGCTGACTTGGGCCTAATCCATACTAAGCAGGATATTGCACTACGAAAGCGGTATATAAAAGGCAGGAGCCACACTGCTGCTTTATAGCGATATTGAAGTGCCCTGACAACTGTTGGGGCCCAAAGACACATCCCATATACCACTTTCAATGTCTGCTTGGTGTGGCTCCTGCCTTGTATATACCGCTTTCATAGTGCAATACCTTGCTTGGTGTGGATTAGGCCTTGGTGTAAGGCAGCTATCGGTGGACATATGAATGAACAGGAGCTGCTTGCATTCATATAAATGAGGCTTGCACAGCAGAATGTCCCTGTGGATTGTGCGCGAGGTTAATTAGTTAGCGAGGAGATAGAGGTGGTGCTGTTTGAATTTCCTGCCAATGTCCCTGGTTGGCCCATGCGGTGTGTGAGCTTTTGTGTTACATAGAACTCTTCTTCAGGCTGGATGTTTGAGGGTGTGCGTATGAGGAAAAGAAAAGACAGAGATTTCCAGGGCGTGGGGTTACGCCCTTGTCTGCAGATTGTTTCAGACTTAACATAGTAATAGGTTTCCTAAGAAACATTCTTCCCCCACCTTTTTCTCTCTGTGGACATCCAGCCAGAGGAAGAATTCTGTATTAAACTCAAAGTTTGCATACTGCAGTGAGAATATTGGTTAGTCCAATGAAGAAATTATTTGATACCACGCTGAATAATGGTATAACGGGCCAATGCAGCCCACCTTGTTTCGTTCTTCCTGGGGACGCTATTTAAGAAAAGGTTGAATAGGAATCTGTAGGATGAATCACCTGGACTGGGGAAGGTCTTTGAATTCAGGATATGTATGATACCCCAAGTCTGTGAAGGTGGCATCTGGGTATGATAGCAGGTTTGCATGTACCCACTCACCTGGTCTCCTAGGGCAAGTCAGAATCTTGTCCAGGCAAAGACGCTTTGTTTTGAAAACTACAAGGAAGATTGTACCTTTTCTCTTTCTGCTCGGTGATATGCCACAAATTAAGTATATGTGGCACAGAGGCTAGTAAAATCATCTGTATGTTAGTATTGTTGTTTTTGTTTGTTGTAGTTGTATGATACAATCTTTGCTTGGAGTATATATACAGGGAGAGGAAGGGAGGTAGAAATTGGTTTCGTCTGTCCCACTAGATTCTAGTTCCTGGAGTCTAGACCAGCCTTCCCAACCTGGTGCCCTCTAGATATGTTGAACTACAATTCCCACCATCCCCAGCCAGCACCAAGTTGGGGGAGGCTGGTCCAGAATGTCTGCACTCTCATTTTATTCTGTGTTCTTGTTCACACATGCTTGCTTAATCCCTGATTGCTGCAGCCCCTAGTGGTGTTTTGCAAGAGGTAATAATCCATTAGAGATCAAACATCCCAGGGAGAACTTCCATCACTATCTCAGGACAGCTAAGTGCTTCTCAGTGGAGTCAGTTGTGCGAAATCAAATATAATTTTATTCATTGAATTGATAAATTGCATCCTCCGCCTACCAAGTACCTGGGGCAATGTGCAATAAAAACATCATTAAAACTTCTAATAGAACCGGAAAAAGGAAACCCCCAACAACGCAAGGAACAACACCCCCCCCCAAACAAATGAAAACTTAAAGTAAAATTTGAGAGCAGCATTAAAACGGAAGAACGATAAACTATTATATGGCATAAAAGCCCAATGGAACAGAGCAGTCTTTGTGGTAATTCCATAATCAAGGTGCTGCTACTGCAAAGGCCCTGTTTGAAGTACCCACCAATTTAGCCTCCCTAGGTGGTGGGACAGATAATTGAGCCTTCAGTGATGATTGTAAACTACAGTCAGGTTCATATGGAAGGAGGCGGTGCGTATGCATGATCCGGTATGGCTTCTTATGTTCTTAATATATTCATACATATATGTACATACCCAAATGCATAAACTTGCCTTGAGAGGCAAAATCCCTTCTTCCTTACTCTGCAGTGCTGTTTATGGATTCCTCCCACCGGTAATCAGATGCAGTATAACGTGTGAAACATCTGGGTTAGACAGAGCAACAGGGCAGTTCTCACAGTCTAGGGTTTATCATTGAAGGTGTTCAGAGAGAGATTTCAGATGGTACAGATAAGCTTGGTTAGTTTATTCAGAGGTTTAATATTGCAGAGGAAACCAGCGTACAATTATTATTGTTATTTCTTTGCTAACTTATGTCCTAGGCTGGTGAATGAGAGCCAGCTTTTAGATTACATTACAAAATTACATACATACGTAATGTACAAATATAAGTATGTGTGGATTTTGAGTTATGCTTCCTTGCCATATTTGTTATTAAAGGCTATGTAACATTCTGGCTTGGTTGCCTTGACCTAAATCAGAAGTTCACGGCGGTCTTTAATATGAAATAAGATATGGACACATGGTAATGGGCAGCCTGGTGTCTTGCAGACATTTTGGAGACTACAACTCCCATCATTGGCCAGCCAGCATGGCCAATGGTCAGGGGCATGGGAGGTGCAGTTCAGTAACATCTGGAGGGCACCAGGTTGGCGGAGACTTGGAAAGGGGATATAAAGCCAGATCTCCATTCCTGCACAACCCGCGTGTGTTGCATTATGTACATACATGAGGAAATCTTGGACTTTTGTGGTGTCCCTAATAAAGTACTAGGATCGTTGGTGTATTCCTTGCTGGTGGCCAACAATGCTTTGTTACTGAGATAAGGGGGTATTAAACCAATGGGTTGCCATAACAAACCTCATTATACCCTAGCAACTTTTTGCATCCTCCTGAAAGCCTGTTTGCATTGATCAGTATTAAAATATTTCCAGAGGGATAGCCGTGTTGTAAGAAAAGTAATAAAGAATCTTGTGGAACCTTGAAGACTAGAATGAGCTTTTGTGGGCTGCAGTCCGCTTCATCAAATGCATAAAGTGTACATATTGTGCATATAGTTGTATACCTGTAACTTAAGAGAACATATGCCTTTTTCCATGAGTCTTCAGACAGACAGACAGACAGACAGACAGACAGACAGACAGACAGACAGACAGACAGACAGACAGAGGATATGACAGAACCCTTTTACCCTTTCTGCACTGTTCTGTGCTTTTTGTACATAAAGAATAAGGACTCACAGTGCAATCTTATAAATGTCTATGAAGTACGTCTTATTTGGTTCAATGGGGCTTACTTCCAGGTAAAGTGGATATTCGATTGCATCCTAAGGAAGGTCATGATAAAGTTTTATGAAAATAAGAATGGTGTGGGAAAAAATAGGTCATTTCTCTCTCTATATCATTACGTTAGAACTCAAGGCCACCAAATTAAATTCATTGATAGCAGATGCAGGACAGACTGATAAAGAAAGAGAACTTCATACAACTCCTAATGAATATATGGACTTCATTGCCACAAGATGTAGTGAGTACAAGTATTCTAGTTGGCTTTAAAAACAAATTGAACAAACAATAGCAGATTTTTGCCATGATATGTAAATGGAGCTTCCAAGTTCAGAGGCAGTGTATCAGTTGCTGAGGGAAACAATGAGGAAACGCTGCTGCCTTCATGCTCCATTTTGGGGTTTCCCAGAAGCATCTGCAAATGGACTTTGACCTGATCTGCCAGTTGGTACTTTCTAAGAACTGCAACCCTTCTGCTTATTAAAGGTTGATTCACACAACCAGAGTTTCCATCATGTTTAATGTGTGCTTTATTGTTCTTGTGGTTGCGCTGCTGTAGGCTCAGGTCGCATTTCTGTGTCTTGGGGTTTAACCCAGTTTTCTTCAGGATTTTGTGAATCATAGCTAGGACTTTCACGCGACCTGAATCGCTGAGGAAATCAACTTGGATTGATGTCAACATGTCAGAAAACAAAATAAACATGCTTGCATTGCGCAACTGGACAGTCATTAATTCCCAGTATTTCTTTGTAAGTGCATTTTAAATAGGTTGCCGTCAGTTCAGGAGCTCTTGCTGTACTCACTATCGTCTTTATGTACTCAAACTGGGGAATGGTAGGCAAGGAGAATAAGAGTAGACCTGCGGATGAACAGGGGATATCTGTATAGATGCCAGCTGGCTTGGTTATCAGGTGTGCCTATTGGCTTGGATGGAACAGGGGAAATAGTCTGGAGGGCAGGCGAGAGGGAATGATACCAGAGAGTTACCCAGGACAATCTGAGCCAGCACCCCCGGCCTTTATTTTCTCCCAGCTTAATCTCTCTCTCCCCCTCTCTCTCCTCCCCGCCCCTGCCACTATTAATTAAATAAAGCCTTGCACTGGGCAAACCAATTCGTTCTATGGACTGATAAGGATTCCATCAGAGTTGGGTGCAATATGTACCCCCCCAACATATGTGTGTTCTCTCTCTCTCTCTCTCTCTCTCTCTCTCTCTCTCTCTCTGTGTGTGTGTGTGTGTTGCACATACACACACAATAATATTTGGGGCTTTAGTAGTAAGACTGGTAAATAGCCTTTCTATGGCATTTTACGGTATTCACTGATATGATTGCAGTCATAATCACAACACCCCTGTAGGACAGGTGAGTATTATTAGTGTCTCTATTTTCTATCACAGGGTGACGGAAAGAGTGAGGTTGAAAATCCACCTTATGCGTTCATGGCAAGAAGAGAGAGATAAACTCAGGGCTCCGTCTCTTGCCCAGGATGCTACACAGAGGAGCCTGCCCCTAAAATATTTGGATAGGATGTAGTCAGGTTTTTGCGACTCCTTTTACCACCGCAGTATGGGAAAAAGCGCCCCCTCCTCAATGCATCGTAGTTCATTTAACGCAGTTCGTTTAATAAGAGCTGCAATGTGGGTCGTTGTGGCTGCGTGTTGCGCATCATGGCTCAGCCATGGGTTGGCTCTGATCAACCCATTATGGGGACTACTTTCCTCGTCTTTAAAATGTGGACATGCCTGTGATGGGGATTTGCATCTTTGGGCTGCTCTGCAGTGTAATGAGCTTGTAAAATGCTCTCCACTGAGAAGGCGATTATAAATATATATTATTGATCAATGCATTGGAGGTGGCTGTTGCTATTTTTTACTGCAGCTGTGCACTGCACCGACGTGGGTTTTCTGGAAGCAGCTGCAAAACATCTGTTTGTTTGTTTTTTAGTTACATAAGTACCCAGTTGGTTTTCAAATAGGGAACCAATAGCTGCTGGTGTGGGTGGGGGGAAGGGGAGAGGGTGGGAGGGTGGGAGAGGAAGCAGTTTCTGATTTCCATGTTTACCTGAAATGCTCAATTATTGAATGAATAGTGCCTGCTGGATTTCTGATGGAGTTTTGCTAAGAGGCAGTTGCTGTCATGAAAAACGCAGAAGGACGGAGCATCGCCTTGCCTGCCCATCTATCAAAGCCAGTTGCTGACAATCTCTCACACTTTGGTGAGACCAAGAAACAGAATCAGAATTGTATGGGATAAAGTAACTAGATTGCAGTCTGGAACTGGCAGGTTCTCAAAGCTGCATGATTGCTCCTTTCTTTGGGAATAATAGAAGGCTGCCTGTACTGCTGACTTGCATAGTTCATGTGGAATCCCGAGAGCTCCAGCTTTAAACAGAATGATCAAATGCAGCATCATGTTCCTAGTCCTCCTTGTATTCGTAGAAAAAAATCACAAGGATTGGGTAAGAGAGTACTTTCCTTGGCAGGCCCCTAGAAGGAGGGAGAGCCATTTGGACTTGGAGGTCAAACATAAAGATCTGAATGTTTGCAACTATCTCTGGGTCCTATTTGCTTTGGGGGGAATTGATGCGGCTGTCAAGACTGATGCTACATTGCAGAATTCCATAAGTCCCCAGAGTACTCTCCTCAGTGAAGAAACACATCTTGCGGTGCCCAGGAACATCCTACTGCTTGGGGATGTGGGGCACTGCATGAAAGCAAGCTTCTAAATTGATACCTGCCTGTGGAAATTTCTGTAAGTTGGAGAACAGATGTAGTTCTGGGCAGACAGGCTTGCAATTTCTTTGATCATATTTGCAAGGTTGCACAAAAGGAATAAGGAATTGGAAGGGCAAAGCTCAGTTTATTTCGGAGTACCAAGTGGATGAGCGAAAGAATGATGTTTGAAATTACTAGCATGCTCCGAATACTATCTTGCTGCTCATCTCATGACCCATTCCTGTTTTGTGTTGTCAGTCGCTGCTCACACCATGCAAATGGGAAAGCGGCGCAAATTGATCAAGTGATTGAATGTGAAATGTGAGCAAATTTTCCAACTTGCACAACTTTCCTCTTTTGAATAAAGTGGGACTGATTCAGTCGACTGGGAAATTTGCAGAAAACCGAACTGGGAAAGTTGCATAAATTGAGAACACGTCTGACAATTTGCAGACATTTTTGGTGGGCCCATCCTCACACGCATGATCATGTTCGGGGCTTCGAACGGGACATGCTCCCATGCTTCGTGAGCAAAGCTGAAATTCCCATATATTCCTGCTAAGCTGCAAGAAACGGCTGTAGAAACGAAATGGCCATCGGCACCTAAGAGTTTCTGCAAATCCAGGGTTCTCTGATAGCTCCTAACTAGGCCATTGTCTCTTTGGAGTTGGGCTGCAACCCAGCCAGAGGCAGCGTATGAGGTTCCCACCCCCATTTGTAGGCATTAAATTCATGTCGTGGGTTCTGGCGTGCTTTGTGAGGCTCAGCAGATATCTCTGTGGGTTCAGCTTATAGCTACTGGCACCGGCAATAAATGTTGCTATCAGGGAGCCTTATTAAAATTATGAGCAGCTTGCGATGGTTGATGCCAGTAAAATGGTATGACAAGTTTGCCTTTTTGGAGGGCATCCTGAAGGCGATGTGGAGCTTGGAGAACCACTGGTTCCCTGGCATGGAACAAATTCTTCCGAGCAGATTTGAACCCAGAGGTGTTTCTGAAGCAGTTATTTTAGGCTGTCTCCCAGGGGGGAAATAAGCCAAGGTCAATCTTGCCATTGGGTTATCCTTGGCAAAGTGTCCAGTGAGATGCCCTAAAAAGGTGCCGTGGGGAAGTTTGAGCTGCTCCCTGATTTTTCTCCAGCCTCTTTTTAAGTCTGGATTTCGCCCTTGTGGGAGCGAAGGGTGCCAGGTGCCCAGGTCTGAGTGCTGCCAGGGTCCAATCCCTAATAGATGGAGAGGTGCAAATGCCTGGGGTGAAAGCCGCAGCAGAGAAGAACGTAAAGAGTCCAAAGGCCTATCTAGTCAAGCACCCTTGCTCACCGTGGCCAATAACATGCCCATGACAGCACCGTTGCTCTCATGTTCCCCAGCATAATGCCCCTGATAGAGCAGCCATCAACAGCCTTGTTCTCCATGACTTTGTCTAATCCCCTTGGTACCCATCACCACACCTTGTGTTGGAGAGTTCCATAGCTTAACTCTGCACTGTGTGAAGAAGTACTTCTTTTTATCTGTCCTGAATCTCCAACCATTCAATTTCATGGGATGACCCCATTGGGTTCTAGTATTATACAAGAGGAAGAAAACTAACTCATGTTCTCCATACTGTTCATAGCATATATCATGGCTCCTTTATTCTAAACTGGGGGTGGGCAAACACATCCCTGCTGCACCCCAAATTTATTTTTAAAAAAGGTGTCTGGAGTCACCATTTTGACCTTTTTAGCACTCTAGCGACTATGAAGCACCCAACTTTTCTAAATTAACTTGCAAATGAGCTAATTTTGTCCCTTTTGATACTCCATAGCTGCTCCAGATGCTGTTGTCATCATCATCTCTCTTTTCTCGTTCATGGCAGTTTTTCTAGATAGACATGATGGGCTTTGCCAAGTCATGCTGTCTTTACTGGTCCAGAAACTTCCGGACTATTGAACATGTTTTGAGTATGACTGTTTTCTGGATGTTGGTGTGGATCTATTTTAGTAGGCCCAGTTTCTGAAGGTTTTCTGTGTTGTTTTTTTAATGTAATGCTGGTGACTAACGGAATAATTGTGACCTTTTCCTGTTGCCATAGTTCTTTAATTTCCATAACCAGTGGTGTACATTTTTCTCTCTTTTCCTCTTCCTTTTCTACAACATTTTTGTCATTAGGTATTGCTATGTTGGGGAGGTAAGTGTGTTTTTCTTTTTTGTCTATAACTGTTACGTTTGGTCGATTGCAAGGTATTGTCTTGTCCATATGAATCGTTCAGTCGCAGTATATTTTATGGTCTGCATTTTCCAAGATTGTTTCAGGTGAGTATTTATAGTATGGTGTAGGTTGTTTGATGAGGTTGAATTTGATGGCCAGTTGTTCGTGAATTATTTTTGCAGCTGTGTTATGTCTGTCTGTATAGTCCATTATTATTATTATTATTATTTATTATTATTATTATTATTTATTATTATTATTATTATTATTATTGGCACTTTGGCGTGGGGAGGAGATGAGGCCCATGGGATGGGAGTCTGGGGGGAGCAAAAATACTGCCCAGGTCTCTTGAATTTGCCAACTCCCCTAAGCTTTAAACCACCCAGCCCAAACATGGTAACCTTTCTTCTTAGGGGAGTTGGTTCAGCTCCCTTGTCTATTTTGATTGCCCTTTTGAGCATGTCAGGTGCCTAGATCTGTGTGCTGACAATGTCAAGTCCCTGGAACAGAGGGGACAGAAGGGAGTCAGAGAAGAACATGAGAAGGATCATGCTGGATCAGACGGAAGGCCTCTCTAGACCAGCATTCTGTCCCCACAGTGGCCCACAAGCATGATTCTATACAGATGAAAGAAAGGAATAACTGCTCAGAGTTCCTATTTCTGGGGGAATGTCAAAAGAGGATTGATCTTCAGTCATTGCATCAAAGACTTCTGTTGGGACTGAAGTAGGAAAAAGAAGCTAGGGAAAGATTTGACCTTTAGCAATTGGGCCCAGTCAGAGCCAGTCATGACTCTAAAGGAGCTATCCGAGTTGTGAAGCCTGATGATCTAGCTTACAAGCTCTAAGGAGATCTTTTGACTTGGGCAGCCTTGAAAAAATATGACTGTTTTCACCAGTAGTGGCTACAGTCTGGGATTCTACCACTTCGAACTGTGTACTGTGTTGATCAGATCTCAGGCAGATTGTGTTGTTCCTCCAGTATCGGATAGAGTCCTATAAAAGGATGGGGCGGATAGAGTCCTATAAAAGGATGGGGGACTCAGGGCTGGATTCATTTTTGGAGAAGTTGTTGGTGACTGTGTTCCAATGGTGGGCGTGGCCAGAGGCCAAAGGGGTGGAGTCAGAAACAACAAAAACACCAGCCTATTTTAGCTTTAAGATCTTGCTGCCAGTGGGTTCAGTTTAGCAGAGGAATTTCAACTTCATAGAATGGGAAAAACCTATGCAAAAGCCTGGATACCATGAAACAATTGACATTCAAGGGAAGTGGGTGTTGCCGGGGGAAGTGGCCATGGCCTTCCCCCCCCCCCCCCCCCGAGGGCCAGATCTTGTTTGCAGGCCTGAGGTTCCACACCTCTGGAATAGACACTCCACAATCAAGAGACCTCTTGTTCCATGCTCCCATCCTATGTTTGACCTTCCTGAACCTGATGCCCCCCAAATGTGTTGGGCTACAACTCCCATCACCCCAGGCATCAATGATGGGAGTTGTAGTCCAACATATCTGGAGGGCACCAGGTTGGGGAAGGCTGCCGAATCAGGTACAATATGTTTATTGTATCATCTACTCTTGCTGCTCATTGGGTTGTGATCCACTGGCTTGCGTACCACTTGATTCCTTGATTTAAAGCCTTGCCCCCATGGTCCTATGTGAGGTGCCACAGTACTCCCCCCCCTCCTCCCCCTTCAACTTGACAGAAGCTGGGTCAGACACCTGGCTGGCTGTCATCTGGGCTGCAAGCCCATCTTTCATGTGTTGTCGGGAGGCATCTGGTGTACAGGGTGATCCAAGTGCTTTGAAAGAATGGTAGTGAAGCCATTAAGGCACCAGACAAGTCCCAAGAGTCAGGAAAACGCGGGAGAAACAGAATTTCCTAATGAATCAGCAACATTTTTATGATCTCTGGCCAACTCCTCCATTTATTTTTTGCAACTGAGTAATTCGCATGACCTGCTCGCGCTGTCTGTCCACTGCAATCCAAGTAAGTTTTCCTTATTTATTTATTTATTTATTTATTTATTTATTTTTAAAAGAGCTTTGATGTTAAGCTGGGCTGGTATTTGCACTCCTTGCTTGAAACAAGGGCAGCGAAATAACCCTAACGACAACCCCTGACCATGCCCTCCCTCTTCATGCTTGCCTCCATGTGCACATCTACATGCGTGGAGGGGTCGGGGTGGGACCCTGCCCCTGACATTGCCACAACATCCATGCGTCGAGGAGGATATGTGAAATGCAGCACCTATGTGCATGCCGTTGCGTGCATGTAGGAAATCCACATGACTGGGATCCCTGTCAGATGGAATGCTATGTGCGCGTGTGTTCCCTTTCACACATGCAGGTCACCGTGAAAACCTCTAATAACCACGATCCAGACTTTTATGTGCTAGTCTGCCTCCTTTCTGCTCCCAGACTACCTCAGACGGTCCTGTTGCATGCCTGGGAGTGGGAGGGAAAAAGTTATAGGATGCGTCTGTGGGAGCTGTGACTTTTCTCCTTGGAGAGAAACACTGTGCCCCCTTTCCTGCAAAACCATTATTTATTTATTTATCATTTATCCGTTTGTCGTATTTTTAACCTCACTCAGCTAAAAAAAAAAAAGGCTTACAATCAATCGGGCTTTACATTCTGAAAAAGACATGACACACAAGGAAGAGGAGATGGGGAGGGAAGAGGAAGGGGGGAAAAAGAGAGAGAAAATTAAGTAGACCGGCAGCAGGGATGGTGGAATGGCCCTGCTACCTCCTCCTATCTCCCAAAGGAGGAGGGGCAGACCCAACTAGGGCAGGCCACGGTGTCCCCTCTCCTGCTCCCGTCTCCCCTCCTCCTCCTCCTCCTCCTCCTCCTCCCCCCTCACTAGGCAGTGCTGGCTTCATATTTTGGATTGCTCTTGGCCATCACTCTCCGCAAGCCCCCTCCTTCAGTGAGCCTCTACCTTCTCATCTCCCATGCTCACCGGCTGCTCTTGCTTTTCGTCCTCTTTCTCAACCTTGTTACCTCTTGCTTTCTTGGCAGGCAGGGAGTCAGGGTGCTAATAGGCGGTGACAATCTCCTGCTCCTCCTAACCCCCACTGTTGTTTGAGCCAGAGCGAGACTCAGGTGAACAAGCAGGTTGCTGTGGTGAAGAGGAGGAGCTACTCCAGGGGGATCTTGCCAGTGGGGGGTGGGCCCGGGTCAGGTGCCTGGCTATGCCTACCCTTGACGATGGCCCTGCCACTATAGCAGTAAGGAAATTGTATTTATGTACTTACTGCATCTCTATACCACCCAATAGCCAAAGTTCTCTGGGCTGTTCACAAAAATCAACCCTGCAACTGAAGCATCCCTGACAAATAAACCGCCCAATCTTGGCTATCTCTTCCAGCGAAGGAGAGCCCACCACCTCCAAGGAAGTCTGTCCCACTGCCCAAGAGCTCTTACCATCCAGGTGTTTCTCCTAATGTTTAGCGGGAATCTCCTTCCTTGAAATGTCCACCCATTGGTTCCAGTCCTGCCCTCTGGAGCAACAGAGAACAAATCTGCTCTGCCTTCTGCATGATGGCCCTTCAGATATTTGGAAGCGGCTATTGTGTCCCCTCCTTTAACCTTACTTTCTGCTGGATAAACATACCCAGCTCCAGTTAAAGTCCAAGGTCCACTTTGCTCTCTGTCAAGATATATACAGAAGAGCAAGGTAAAGTATTGCACAAGAACGTCACGATGGATGATAATTCACTGAGATTGATATGTCCCTCGATGAGCTGCTTTGGGTTCATGTAGCACAGCCTTCCCAAATGGCCATGCTGGCTGAGGATTATGGGAATTGCAGTCCAACACATTTGGAGGGCACCAGGTCGGGTTAATGGCTGGTGTAGCAGGAAAGCGCTGTCCATGGTAGCTGATTTGAATGCCTTTTTCAGACTGGTGGATTGCTCTGTATTTTCCAGCATTGACCAGAGAGGCCTTGGCTCTGTTAGACAGATTACCTGCCCACCTAACACCCCTCTAGGTTCAGGATCAGACTGATTTTGAGAAAGTTCAGGCGTATATTGGGGGGAGGGAAAGAGAGGGGATGGGTCTCAAAAAGGAGGAAGCTTAAAGACTGGCACGGAGAAGTAAGGAAATGAGAGTTGCTAGATGCGTTTGCCCCTTGTGTTAATTAGAGAGGAATGAATCTCAGTTTTTGTTTTTCTCAGTTTCTCATTTTTCCAATCTCAAATTTGGTCTGCCCTGAACTTCGAGTCCCCCCCCCCATCTTAATTCAGCTTGTCCCAGATGTTGAATTTTTATTTTTAAAAAGAGGTTTGCCTGAAAATTTGTATGCATTTTTGTTTGTATTTCTCCCAATACAAGCATTTTGTATGCAATTTTTGCCTAATATACACATTATGTACGTGTACTTATCCTAATACAATGCATTTGGTTGTTATTTTCACTCGTAGATGTATTTTGAGCTTGCTTTCCCCCTAATATAAACATTTAAATGCATTTCCCCCCCTTTGGAGAACTCCACTGCAAATTTGGAAAAGTGCGAATTTCAAAAGATAACTGAGTTTCAGTTTGCATATTGGTTCGAAAGTGAACAGGTTTCTCCCTCATACCTAGTATTAAGACAAACCGATTGGAGATAAAGCAGGATTATTGTTATTGTTTGTGCTACTGGTGGTGACTCTTCCTTTGAATCCAGATTGATGCTTAAAAACAGCAGAACCTGCTTTATGCCAGTTCAGATTATTGGTCCTTCTAGCTCAGTACCGTCAACATGGACTGGCAGCAGCTTTCAGATATTTCAGATAAGGGCCCTTCCCAGCCCTGTGGAGGTGCTGGCGATTGAACCTGGGACCGTCTGCAAGCAAAGCAGGTACCCGGCCACGGAGTTATGGTCCGTCCCGGTGCCAGTATCCAAAGGTGCACGTTAATGTCATTTAGAGATGGGAATCCGTGCATCTATTTTTATTGCCTGGAAGTGAGTTTGCAAAAAAGGAACGGGAAACCGGTCAGCCAAATGCTTAAATTGGCAGTCAACAGATGCAGGAAAACATTCTTAAGCAGCGCTGCTATTTATACATTCTGCTCTTAATATGCTGAGTGCCGTAGAGTCCTGTTGCTTATCAGGCTTACTCAGGAAGAGACAGTTCCCAGGCTTTCATCATTCCAGAAAATCCTGGCAGACAAATTAGGTTAGGTCGGGTCTAGGATGGCAGTGTGTAGATGCAGCATTTGATGAGGTAGGAGTGTGTTTGCGTGTGTGTGTGTGTGTCAGGGTTGAGCTGATTCCATGGCAAAGCTGCCCCTGCAACTGAATAGCTGCTTTTTGTTTACAGAAATTCTTGGCTCCCAGGGCGGAGTGCCTCTGAGCGTGTGCAAAGTGCCTTTCCATTGTGGAAAGGGCTTTCTTAGATGTAGCCCGACTGCAGGCTAGGTGTGTCATGGAAGATGGTATCATGCTTCTCACCCTCGGCTGTGCTGCTTGAGAGGTGGGCTGCTGGCAGCTGGCAGCTAAGGAGGGGAGTCGTGGCTTCTACTAGGTGTTAGCTAGTTTGCCTGCACTGAGAGCCCCCCGCCTCTCACATGCACGCACACGTGAGTACACGCTAACAGAAAGCAAAATTCTGCTGTGGCTCTTATTAAAAGAGCAGCGTTCCATGTAGTGATTTACAGCATACACCCATTATGATGCTACAAATGACAGGCACAGCCCCATGTTGACTATGGCAAACACATACATGCACACAACTTCAAGAATATATCAGTTTTTGTTCTGGACGCTCAGCTCTACGTTTTGTCAAAAAGAGGAAATTGATTTACAGATAATAAAAAATTTGCCTGGATGCCACTTACGTGCAAATGGCAAATGCCCCAAGCAGTGAGATATGTAGGTCCCATGACTTGTTTGTGCCTTGGGCCACAGATGATATTCAGTTAGGGTACTGCATTTTGGAGATGGGACCGTTCAGATGTGTGTCGGTGTGCAGCAGCCGAATTTCATTCAGTCTCTGTGTTTGGGCCTCTACAGACACAGACACAAACCTAGGAAAAACAACAACAACAAATGCATGAGCTTCTGCCAATGGTCAGGCACAGGTCAGTTTTAGATTATAATTTGTAAGGTGATAATAGCAAAACGCGAGCTTTTTCTACTGTCTGGCCTTAAAATATGATGGCCTAGAGTTTGCGATGCTTTCGCTGACACAGAGAATGTTATCTGAATGCAGATATTAAAATACCCGACTCCATCCTGATCCTAAATGGATTGTGTAGAAACAAATTCCACTGAAATCGATATGATTTGCATCCAAGTATAAAGCTGCTGGGTTTAATTAGTAGGTTAATCAACTGAAGCCTTAGTTGATCAATCTACAAGGGCTGCTTTTAATTAGTGAGGCTGCAAGGTGAGGGCACATGTTTTGAGTCTATTTTGGTCCTAGTGTGTCATTGCAATAGGGAATGAAAAAGAGAAAATATTAAAAATGGCTTTCTCTTCTAAGAAAAAGTAACAATTTTTGGCTGATTGGAAAAGAAGGCTAACGATGGAAATTTTTGGTTGAATTCTCATTGGGGGTGGTGTGCACCCTATACCTGTGGTGGTCCAGAATGCAAGTGTGGCACTCATGTTCCTCCTGTACCATTTCAGGCTGCGGGTTCTGCCAATTAACTGAGCTATAATTTGGGTTGCAGGGAATTGCTATGGAGAAGATGTTAACCAGGAGTTAGATTAGGTTAGATCAGGTCAAGATGGAAAGAGATCAGCATTACAGAAGTGGCTGGAAGCCAGACAGTGTTGTTTCTGTCTTGCTCCACCAAGGAGCAGAGGAAGACTGAGACTTAAATAGGAGTTTGGCTGCATTTAGGCTGGTTGGGACATGAGTGCAACGGGACACTTCCACCTGTGTTCCCCAGCAACTGATGTTCATAGGCAGACTGCCTCTGATTACTGGAAGTAGCATAGAGCCAACAGGACTAGTACATTTTGATAGCCTTCTCCTCCAGGAATGTATCCAACCCAACTTTAAAGTCATCCAAATGGGGTGGAGGGTGGGCATCACTATGTCTTGTGGTAGCGAATGCCATAGCATAACTCTGCGCTGTGTGAAGAAGTCCTTCCTCTTATCCGTCCTGAATTGCCAAACCCATCAGCTTCATGGGAACCCACTGGGTCCTAGTATTATGAGAGAAGGAGAAAATGTAGTTTAGTAAACCAAACTACCAAAATAAAACAACACCCAATAAAATGCACTTAGGCAGTGATCCTATACAGCTGTCCTGGGAGTAAGTTCCATTGAAATCAGAGGGGCTTAGCTCTGAGTAGACATGTAAAAGGATTGCATTATTCGTGTGGTTTATGTTACATTGAAACAAATTGAAAGCTTTACCTAGAACATATTTTTATTGAAATGTTTGTAGATATTTTAAAACATGTCAGTCACATATATATTTTTTTATTTCAGTTATTACTTTTTAAAAAATCAAAAGCTCTATACTGTTATCATACAGATTTTAGCATGCTTAGAGAGCGGTGTGCATAAATATATATTGCCTTTTAAGGATAGTCACTTGAAAAAAGTAAATTGCAACTTGGATTTAAGCATTGTATCTGTTCCAGTTGGCTAATTTCACTTGTACCATTTTGGGTTATTTATAGCTTTCCCCAACTTGGTGCTCACCAGTTGTGTTAGACTTCAAACCCCATAATCCTGTTGGGGGATTCTATGCGTTGTAATCCATCACAGCAGGAGGGCATCAGGTTGGTGAAGATTTTTTTTAATTGTTATGAAACAATGCATTTCTAAAAGTGGAAAAATTCCCATGAAAAAATAGACGTGCAGTTAATTTTCCTGCATATAGCAGGATATATATATATATATATATATATATATATATATATATATATCAGAGCTATACCAGTGATGTGGATATATATATATATATATATATATATATATATATCCACATCACTGGTATAGCTCTGATACAGATTGGCCACCTCAGTGAGGACTAGCAGGCCTTTGTAATGTTGGAATATCTTTGTATAGGTCAGCAGAAGGCTAGTGTTGAGGCTAGAGGATCTGTCCAGGGTCCTGAGCTTGCAGGAAGGACTGGTTACTGCTTCTCTTCAAGTCAACACTTTTTCACTTTTTACTGGCTGCTGCACTTGGATGATCTTTGGCGTTTTCATTAGACTAGCATGGCTGGACCACAGTGGAAGCCTCTGTGCTGCACAGTTTTGGCAGGTTTTATGTAGGGCTACAAGCATTACTTGGTAGAGTCATCAACATAAGATTTCCATTGATTGGCTGTCCAAGGCCAATTTTAAGGGATGGTGCTGCGAGTTGTCCATGCTTACTTTTTAAACACGCGATTCTCTTTATGAAATGATGTGTTATCTCACACTTCTTTTCTGGGTAATGTCCTCTTTGACGTTTTAGCAGAATTTTACAAGAGTTTTTGGATTTTGACATTTTCTATGTTTATGAGGGATGGATGTTGAAGTGGGTCAAATGGCAGGATAAATACAATTTTTTAAAATAAAATTTAACTTGAATTGATTAACTGATCGTCTGTCTTTCCACAAATTAATCACCTAAAAATTCTTTAATTGCTTGGCAGGCCCCTACTTTTCTTCCCAGTGATTGCAATAATAATAATAATAATAATAATAATAATAATAATATATTTATTTATTTCTCTCCCGCCTCTCCCTCTAGATCAAGGCGGGGAACAACATTAATACAAACAGCGTAAAATACATAAAACTGATTAAAAACATATAAAACTAATGATTTAGTAAAAACTTATAAAACTAATACATTATTAAGTGCGGTGGAGGAATCCTCTTTCTCTGTCCCTTCCCCTGTGTCGTTTCTTAGATCGTGGGAGCAATGCTAAGCTAAGAACATCAGAAGAGCCCTGCTGGGTCAGACCGAGGGTCCATCTAGTCCAGCACTCTGTTCACACAGTGGCCCACCAGCTGTCGACCAGGGACCCACCAGCAGGACATGGGGAGGGCACTTGTGAGGCTGATGGATGTGGTGGACGCCCCCCCCCCTTCACAGATGTAGAGGGAGGTTCCATCTCCAGAGGCTGCCCCAGTGTCATGGCAGAAAACTTGGGCGCCATTGCTGCCCTGCCCATGGCGTTCCGTAGGCAGTGGGCCTGAAAATGTGGCATTCTCTGTGTGCGTTGTGGGGGTGTATAGGGAAAGGCTTGGGATCTGCCAGACCCTGCCCCCCATTCCCTTATACCCCCAAGACAAAAACAGTACACAGACCTGGAGTTAGCAGACTTGGTTTCCATCCCACTACTGTCGATGGGAGGGATTTTGTTTTTACAAAGGTCTGATAGGGGAAGTTGGGAAATATGACCCCCACACGCCTTCTGCCCTGGCTGGTGCCATTGAAACCCTAACCCCCCCCCCCAAATTTTTAAGAATACTCTGCCCAAACTCCCTCTAGGAGGAATCTTACCCACATTCCTCCGTTTTCTATTGTCATTTACTCTCGTAATTGGTGGTTCCTAGTGTTTATTGTTCTTTCTGTTGTTATTTATATGCTTTTATTTCATACTGTTTTACAGCTGGTGTCAGTCCCTACCCCCCCCCCCCCCCCGGATACTTTTTTTGTTTTGATTGAAGGGTGGGACAGGCACGTTTTAAATAAAATCCTCGATAACTTTTCATGCAAGGGCAGGCAGAGTTGGGCACGTGCTGAAGGCCCCAAACCCTAGTAGGGGTTCACTGCCAAGGGCCTCCTGGATCTCCTCCTCCACTTCGCCATGGCAACCTCCTTGCCCACCTGCCTCTGGTCCTGGCCTAGACGATGCTGGTGGTGAGGAGGAGGAGCAGGAGATGCCGCGGCCTCCATGCTCCCTGGCTCTCTGCCTGTCAAACAAGCGAGCGGCAGCCATGATGAGGAAGAGGATGCGGCGCTAAAGAGCGGCAGGTGACCATGGCAATGAGAAAGCAGGCTCATGGAGGGAAGAGGGCCCGTGGCGGATGCCTTGCCAAGGGGCCCTCAAAAGCCCGGAGCCAGCACTGGTTTCGTGCAGGTTGATGCCGTGCTTTTAAAAGAGAAGTAACAAAGCATCAAAGGGCAGAAGGCATTCCGACGTGTAGGTAGGAAGCACTCCAGGTGGCCTCGCTTCAGTGTCCTTCCCCCTGGGCAGCGCTAGCTGCTGTCGATTGAGGGGACAGGGATGCAGCGATTGAGAGAGGAGAAGTGCCCACCCCTCTTTCCAGACTCGGTTTGCTGCAGAGGTAAATCCAGAACCAGCCCCTGCCAAAGGGCGCCAGCTTGTTTTTTTCCGCTACGAGCCTTCCCTCCTCCCTTCCAGCAGCCTCAGAGGTCTCACAGCCACCAGCAACGTCCCGTTGTTTTAGTTCGTTCAGGCGATGCAAAGGCCAAGTCGGGCTTTTCCGTGCAGATCTGATCTTGGGACTCCGATCGGGCCGGCTAAGGGGCAGCGATCACATGTTTGGGGCCGGAGGAATCCGCTCCCAAATGAAATGCTGTGGAATCCACTCGGTCACCTTGTCTCAGGCTGGCTGGCAGCAAACGGCAGGCAGGAGCCCATTGGTACCTGAATAATTTAGCAGCCTGCGGAGCAGCAATGCAGGCCGGCCCTGCCCAGCCAGCCTCCCTGCAAACACCAAATAAATGCCACCCCCCCTCCCTCAGTCTCTCTCTCTCTCTCTCTCTTGCACACACACACATAGAGCAGAGAGAGGGAGTCTCAGATGGAGCAAGCCGCGTCTCCTTCAGAAGTGAAATTCACACTGCGACGGCTACAGCTGCCTCGTGTTTACCAGTGACAGGCCTGCCGTTTTAATGGGCACGGCGCTGTGAGGGTCTTTATATCAGGCGTAGCTGTGCAGGCACACAACGTGTTTCCATGTAACCCTGCGGAGACCTGTTGTGTCCCCTCTGAGGAGTTCACTGTGGGAGAGGCTGGGTCACCCGCCATGTAAAATGGCAGGCCGGTTTGTTCTGTGCTTCCTTTGCCCATGAAAGAGTGAATAGTTCCCATTCACTTCTATGGGAGAAAGGGAAGAGGTGAGCTTGGAGATGCCCTATGGGCGAGGGCTAAAAATAGGACCCCTGTACCGGCCGTTTTGCCTCTTTTTTCTTAATGGCGTGGCAGACTGCAGCCTCTCAGGTCTGTCCCATAGAACTCCGTGGACACCATCTAGAAGTCACCATATCTTCATAACTTTCCCCTTGTTTCTGCTTCTCGATTTGATGCTGGAGTAAAGCGTGACTCTGGGGTGAAGATATGATACTGCGTTCCTGCACAGTCCTTGCCAGGATTATTGAGACGAAGAAGAGGGTTTTGTGTGTTGACGTTCATTACGCATAAGGCACTTTGAACATCCCAAAGGGTGATGAGATGCTAAGTGGGGTAGTTGTAGTTGCGTTGGTTTAGAAATAATTAGGAAGTGGACAAGAAAGTACGGAAAAATCCCTTTTATTCTGATAGTGCCTGCTAACTTTGGAGAGCTAATGAAGTCTAATGGTTACAGCCTAGCAGAGAATATCCTAATGGCCGTTGCAAGCGTATTAGCAGAATTCAAATGAAACCTGGATATCACTGCATCAAATCTTCACTTAGGCTTCACGCTTACCTAGGAGTAACTCCCACTGAACTCAACAGAACGTACTTCTAAGTAGACCGAGATAGAATTGCACTGTTGGCCTTGAATTCACAGTTTGAGTGAGCCTTAAATAAGTAAAGCCCCTGTCTCCCCAGTGTTGTGTAATGGCTAGAGTGTTGGACTGGGAGTCAGGAGATCTGGGTTCTAGTCCCCACTCGGCCATAAGAGCTCACTGGGCCAATCGCAGACTCTCAGGCCAATCTACCTTGCAAGGTTGTTGTTGTGAGGATAAAAATGAGGAGGGGGATTACGGGTTCTTTAAGGAAGAAAAAAAGCAGGATATTAATGTAATAAATAAATCTCTCACACCAATGCTCAGTCTATAATAAAATACAGCCTACCTTATAGGGTTGTTAGACAGATGACTGAGATTTTGCATGTGAAACCCATGGGATAACACCACCTAAATACCTATTAAATATCTCACGTTTACTTCAATGTTCTCACATTGAGGTTTTGTCCATAAGCAGCCTTAAATTTAATCAGTTAACTGATCCACTAAAACAAATCCCATATTGGTGGGCAGCTTGGGACTTGAGGCCTTCTTCTGCAAAATCTGGGGAGGCCCAAGCTCTGCTCTGCTTGAGTCATCTTTTGTGGATTGCTAAAATTAGATGTTTCTTTTGAATTCTGCTAATATGCTTTAATTGCCTAAGTATGTCACACAGTTCTGTATGGAAACTTTGAGCTCTGCTGGTGTTCAGGGCAGTGGTGAAGTGGAGGGGGAGCGGTTAGTTCATTAACTCAGGGCTGTATGTAGGGCTGTGAACCCTTCCTTGCCTCAATACCAGGTCAGACCATGGATCTATCTAGCTTGGTGTTATTTCTGACCAGCAGTGGCTAACTGAAGTCTTTGGTTGAAGCTTACTCCTGGGGTCTGTCTTCACAGCGCTGAGTTGGTGCCACGTTCCCCTGGTTGGTGTCGGGTAATCCCCATGCCAAGGAGGGAGGATGGGCGCCTGGCAGTCATCTGGGACTGGACCCACCCCCTGCCCTCTCCTGGGTTCCCACAACCAATCGTCAGGTGCCATCCACCAGGACCACCCCCCTGGATCAGCCACAGAGAGCCAGGGTGACCTTGCTCCCGCCGTAAAAGTCACGGGAAAGCCCCATGGTGGCTGTGAATCTGTGGCTGCATCATATAACTGACATAGTGTAGATTTGCAGCCACCGTGTGGCTTTGAGCACATATAGACAGCCCTCGGTAATACCCAAGAGACTTTTAGTTGGAGACCCCCGGAATTGAACCTGGGACCTTCTGCAAGCCAAGCAAGTGGTCTGCCATGGAGCCACATGGCTAGCAAGCCCTTCACCTAAATAAAATCCGTGAACTGGCTCGACTTAATGCAGATTGAGTCTGGCCAGTTCATGGAAAAAGGATCAAAGTCTTTGACCTCCTTCGACCTCCACCCCACCCCTCAAATGGATTCCTCCGTCATCCCTATTGGAAATCAGGCCGGATTATCTGTAAATTGTTCTAGCAAAAATCAGAGGATGATTGAGCTTAAACAGGAAGTTGGCGGTCTTTAGGATGGATAGCTGCACCTCTCCTTGCACTGTAGCCATATGGGAGTGGTTGAGGCATGCTAGTCCCCCATGACCCAAGTCCTCTGAGTCCGAGGGCATCAGTGGAACTTCCTCTGGACATTAGGGATGTCAGAGAAATCCATTTGGGAGGTTGGAGTTCAATGGATTTTCCTAGGCTCACCGAAAACCGGACTTCATTTCAGTTGCCGCAGTGGCACCCAACTTGATTTGCAGTGAGTCGGGCCAGTTCACAGGTTTTCTGGGAAGTTTGTGCATTTTTAGGGTGGGGTGGGGAGGTTCTGCTATTTGTGCAATTTATCTCCATATTTGTGAAAATTACGCAAATTGCAGCTGTAGGTTTTGCAAATTTGGCTGTAATTTGGGTATATTGCAGAGCCTCCTCCTCCCCTCTCAAAATGCACAAAAAAGTTCCTGGAGTTCAGGGAACAGTCCACAGCTTGGCTCACAGATATGCCCTGGAACTCTGCTGATCCAAAAAAACCAACTGCATTTCCTAGTGATGGATATCCCTTCTGGACGTAGGGGAGCTGGGATCCCGGGGAAAAAGAAGCCTTCACGATGCTTTTTCATGGTGAGTCTTCTACTGACTCCAGTGCCTCTTCTGAGGATGAGGGGCCAGACCCACTTTTGAAGACCTGGACCTGCCGTCTGCACATGTCCTTTGTGGGCTGCTCTCTCCTTCGCACAAAGCAGAGTCAAGTAGATATTTTCCCCGTGATGCCACAGTACTGGGTTCAAGCCATGGCCTGGGAGGGTCCGAAAGCCCAAGGATCTGGAGGCTAGGGTGTCCATGTGAAAAAGAGGACAGGGCACCTGTATCTTTAACAGTTGTACTGAAAAGGGAATTTCAGCAGGTGTCATTTGTACGTATGCACCACCTGGTGAAATTCCCTCTTCATCACAAAAAGCCCCAGGAGCCCTGGGCAGGGCTCTTGCAGCTTTAACTGTTGTGATGAAGAGGGCATTTCACCAGGTGTTGCATGCCTAACAATGACACCTGCTGGCAACTGTTAAAGATACAGGAGCCCTGTCCTCCTTTCCGTAGGGTCAACCTACTGGAGGCCCAATATCAAATCCTACTCTGTGGTACCCAGGGGCAGCCAGCATACAGGGACCGAAGTACAAGCCCTGGCAGGATTCGTGCCAGAGTACTGGGGCAGGGCACAAGGCCAAACCTGAAGTCTGAGTCAGTTTGCAGGCCTGAGTCCGAAGTGGGTGGTGGTGGATGGAGATCTAGACAGGCGGAAGGATCAGAAAGCTAGGAGAGGAACAGTTAGGCAGACAGTTAAAGGAAGAAGAGGCAAATGGGCAGGCATAGAACTCTGGAGGTTCACTGCCTGGACTCCGTACTGCTCAGGGCCTTTGAAGTCCTGCCTTGAGAGGTCAAGACAAACGAGCCCATGTGCCATATGTGGCAATGCCTTATTAAAAGTTTTGCTAAATTGGGGGCAGTGAGACTGTGGCAGAGGCCGTTCCTCCTTTGCCAGCTCCAAACGTCTTGTTCACTGGGACATGCACGTTCCGATCCAGAAATGGTGTTTTATTTCAGTTTGCATCCTTTCCCCCTTGATCAGTTTCTCCTTTTCTTTATTCCAACAACAACCCAGTAAGGTAGGTTAGCTGAGTGAGAATAACGGGCCAAAGGCTACCTGGGGAGGTGCGTGCCTGAGTGGGCATTGGAACCTAGATCTACCTGGTCTAAGTTGGACACTTTTTAACCGCTGCCCCATGATGGCTCAGAAAGTGGATGGTGTGTTTCTTACCAAGTGCAGCACACTAATTGGCAACAGGGCGGGTGGCGGTGGGGGGCGGGGGCAGAGAAGAAACAAAGTCCTCTTGGGGTGATGGGGGTCAGTTGCCATGAATGCCTGGCACGGTACTCTTGTTTTGTGTTGTATAAATAGGTTATAGAGTCCTCCAGCTGCAACCTCCTATTTTGGAGGCCGGCAAAAAAAATAATAATAAAAAAATGATGAGTAGCCAAAATACTGAAGCGAGATCCATAAATATCCATGGAGGAGAAATGGGGCCGTTTCGGCTGCGCCTGTGTTTTAAATCTGGGACGGTTAAAGAAAGCAGCTCAGGGCTTTGTAGATCGGCACAGGCTGGGCATACTGGTGTGTGTATGTGTGCTCAGATGTTTATGTCAGTTGTGTGTATGTGTGTGTGTGTGTGCTTGGGATTGCATCCAGGCAATTGCACGGGCTTCCGTTTGTGCGGCTGAGCACTGCAGTGAGGCCGGGCATGCGTTTGCTGCAGCAGCGCGGAAACCTCTCGTAGTATTGCTCCCGAGTGTTGACAGCCGGGAAGCAGGGAGGGCTGCTTGACCTGGCCTCTCCTTCTGTCCCCCCCCTCCCATCTGCAACAGCAAGGGCCAGCTGCGGGCTACGGCACTTGCCAGATAAAATTGCACCTGAATCAGCAGGGAAAGCAGGGTCGTATGTTCTCAGGAGGCAGCGCCTCTGGTTCTTCTTGGCACCAGCAAAGGGGTGTGTGTGTGTGTGTGAGAGAGAGAGAGAGAGAGAGATGGCTAGGATAATGGGTTGGCTAAGGACAGGGATAGGTGAATTAAGGGCTGCATTTTCAGCCCTTTCACCTGCTTTCCTGTGTTCTGTAAAGGACTGGGGGGTAAAGATCATCCAACTCTTCTCTCCCCCCCCGGCCCCTTCCCCCCGGACCCCCCTGGCCCCCTGGCTGCTGTCTCCGCCAAGGATAGATCCTGGCATGCCTGGAGTGCAAAATACTGCAACGCGTTTTGTGTGCGTGCCGCCAGTGTGTGCTGCGGAACGGCTCCAGGCAGGCAGCAAAGCGTCTTGTCTGTCGAAGGTTGATTCCGCATTTTTCACCTTGGGAATCACTCTGAGGCTTGGAGCCAGAGGCAGTGTTCTGTACGACCGCTGAATAATTAGACAGTTTGTCCAGATTGTCCTGAGCTACGAGGAGAACTTACAGCCAGGCGGCAGAGAGATCTGGGATTCTTCAAGCTGCGTTTGTTGTTTCAAGGAAGAAAAAAGAAGTTACTAGCCCCCATGATTCCAGAGAAAGCACATGGCGGACAGTGTAGCGTTTTTACTGAACAGGTCACCTGATCAATGTTGCAGCCCGATCCTGGACTTAATTGTTTTATGGGGAGCCAGGGCTATGACATGGTGCTAATTCTTTCCCTTTGAAGCCAACGGGGCTTTGCGTCTCCATGTTTCTCTTGCCTTGCTCATTGCATTTATATCCCGCCTTTGCCCCCTCCTCATTTTACCCTCACAATGGTCCTGAGAGGTAGATTAGGTTAAGGCTTGAATGATGGCCCAGTATCACTCAGGGAGCTTCATGGCTGAGCAGGGATTTGAATTCAGGTCTCCCTAGTCCAAGCTGAACACGCTAAGCGCTACGCCATATAACATTACGACTTTCCCCAGGAACACATGGCCTACTGTGACATATTTACGATGCTTTGACTTCAAAAGTCAAGTATTTCCCTCTGTGATTTTTTCTTTTTGCGTAGAAAAAACAGGCTTTCACTCAATGTGCTTGACAGAGGGTTTGGGATTAACAAGGCACAATAGAGAAACACTTATTTAAATCATTGCAAGCACCTTGAACAGTTCCTCTAGAGTTCTGACTAAAACCCGGATTCACGACCCCATTGGCATCGGAGCCACCTATTAAAATAACCTTCCCCACTCTGGCACCCTTCCGATGTGTTGGACTTCAATTCCCATCATTCCCAGCCACCATGGGGGGCAAACCATGCTGGTTGGGGATGATGGAAGTTGCAGTCCACCACACCAGGAGGGCACCAGGTAGTGGAAGAATGCCACAAATTATTGACAGTTTGGGTCCTAATGAAAATATTCTGCTACAGTTATGCCAATGCATGTACCCATAGTTTTTGTCTGTTTTAAAAGGTTAAGTACAGACACATTGTCTTGATTTTAAATCAGATTTCATTATAAACCAGGTTATTTTAAAGAATATAACTTCTTTTTTCAATCGATTTAAATGGATGTCTTTTTTTAAAAAAGCCTTTGATCTGTATCTAGCCTGCTTTCCCTTTCTGGCTTTGGACTATGCAGGGCAGCACAGAACCAGTAGCTGTTTCTCCCTTTAGGGCAGAGATTTCCATGGCATAATTTCCTGTCTGTGTCCCTTCTATATTTGATCTCTTATTATAATGCAACCCTAAGACCAAGGGCGTGTGTCTTTAAATGTGATTTATGTATTGCACAATGTGACCGTTAGTACCCTGGAAATGACAAATGGAGGCAGAAACCACTCTGACTCCCTTTTGCTGTCAGGAAAGGTAACTGAATTTCTTGGATGGGGAAGTTAAGGATAAAATATTGAAGCCAGGTAGACGACCTGCCTGGAGGAGCCTTCTGTGCCTTCCCCAGGGATGCTTTCTGAATAATGCAGGATAGTAAACAGGTGATGATGATGATAGTTATTTAATAATAATAATAATAATAATAATAATAATATGCATCATCATCGTATCATCCTCTTTATGAATAGTGAACTCATTCTCCAGTGCTGATTACAGTTTAGCCAATATGGCATCATTCACTCACTAGACTTGAGAAGTTTGCAGAAGTACAAATAATAATAATAATAATAATAATAATAATAATAATAATAATAATATAAGAACAATTACTACTTTGTGGGGGGACCCTTAAAGGATGGGAGAGAAATCCCCAAATAGCCCAGTGATGACTGGACTTTGCATAGTGGGCAGAGAATGGTGTCTCACTGTTGGAGAAGGAAATGGAAAACTTTGTGGAAGGAGGAATGGAATAGGGTATCTCCAAAAGGTATGTTTGTCTGTCGGTCTCTCTGGAAGGCTGGATAGGAGCACACCTTACCAGTGGAGGCTGGTGGCTCCGATGTCAGGGTGGCGGGGAACCGGCTCTGGGTTTCAGTCAGAACTCTAAAAGAGCTACCCAAGGTGACGAACCCACTTTGTGGGCAGGGTTCAGCACCTGCGATTTGTTCTTTTTACATAGAAAAACAGGCTTTGACTCATTGGGCTTGTTCTGGATGCTGTTTTAACAAGGCTCAATAGAGAAATACTTTTATTCCGGTACCTTGGACAGCTCGTTTAGAGTTCTGACTGGTTCTGACTGAAACCCGCCCCTCTGATATCGGATCCACCAGCCTCCGCTATTCACTGCTGTGACATTGTGTTGCAGTCACACTTCTTTATACTATAGTAAATTCAAAATGCTTCGTTATGATGGGTATGTGGCTAACACAGAGGTTACTGGGAAACAAGGGGGAGGGACCGCATGTTCGGTTTTCTCCAAAGTTTTGCAGAAGTACAAAAAATATTTAGGAAAAAAGACCCTCAAGGGGTTAAAAAAACCAGCAGAAGCCCAACAATGACTGAACATGCTCAGTAGGTACAAGATGCGGTGTGGGTGGTGGTGGTGGGAACATGGGGGAAGGGAAATGGAATGGAATACCTGGAAGAGGTCCTGGCTGGCTGCAAAAAAAAAATTAGCGACAGAACCTTGAGGGGTCCTAAATTGCGGGAACAGCCCAGTGAGGACTGAGCATGCTCAATGGCCACAGGATGTTGTGTGTGTGGGGGGGAGAAGAGAATGGGGGAGAGGGAATGGAATAAAGTAGCCTGAAAGAGGACCTGGCCGGCTGGCTGCAATCCTGAATAAGACACTCCATGCTGCCCAAGGAGGTGGTAGTCTGAACTTTGGTTGAATGCACAGGTACCTCTTCATGGGCCGATGAGGGCACTTGAAGGCCGACCTGCACCATGATTGAAACTGGTTTCATAACCATTCCTCTTTCCAGGCAGCCCTGGAAAAATGTGAGGGAAGGAGGGTGTGAAACATCTCTAAGGGAGAACTCAGCGTTCAATCCCTTTGTGAAGAGTTTCTCAGGGAATTCTTTGTGGGAACCCATGGCAGTTAAACAGGCATTAAAAACTGCATATCAGGTTTTTATAATAATAATAATAATAATAATAATAATAACAACAACAACAACAACAACAATATATTTATTCTTACCCGCCTCTCCCTCTGGATCGAGGCGGGGAACAACAAACAATATAAAATACCTAAAACTGATTAAAAGCATATAAAATTAATACATTATTAAAATATCAACCAAGTCTTAAAATTTGACTGGGTAGGCCTGCTGGAAGAGATCAGTCTTTATAGCTCTCTTAAAATCTAGAAGACTGGTAAGTTGGTGGATCCTCTCCCTGCAGGTTTTCTGGGTAATGGTGTCAGCCTAGCCTTGGCTGACTGTAATAGATTCTTCCCAGAGGACCTGAGCATGCGGGGTGGATTGTATGGGAGAAGACAATCCCGCAGGTAACCTGGACCCAAACCATGTAGGGCTTTAAAGGTAATGACCAACACTTTGTACTTCGCCCGGAAACTAACTGGCAGCCAGTGGAGAGATTTCAAAGCTGGTGTGATATGGTCACCCCTAGGTGTACCAGTGACCAACCTGGCTGCCATATTTTGAACTAGTTGAAGTTTCCGGACTAGGCACAGAGGTAGCCCTATGTACAGCGCATTGCAGAAGTCGAACCTCGAAGTTACCAGCGTGTGCACTACCGTTTTTAGGTCTTCCAACTCTAGGAAGGGGCGCAGCTGGCGTATCAGCCGAAGCTGATAGTAGACATGTTTAAAATATTTGTATTTAAAAATATTCCATTTAAAGTAGAAGAAATAAACATGCATTTTTTTAAAAAAATAGGAAATTATCTATTTCTACAATATATGCAGTAAGAAATCCATTCACTATAGATTTTTATAAAAAAGTTTCAGCCTGGTTGAGGTTTTTTTTTAGTCTGCTTAAGTTCCTGTGAATGTTTTAGGTCACCCTTAATGACTTGGTTTTATCTTTTGCAGCTGTCATTTTAATCAATTTTATTGATTAATTGTATTATTTATTAATTCCATTTATGCCCATCGACAAATATCCTTTAGGTGGCCTATAGAGCAAAAGCAAACAAAAAAACAACATTAAAAATACATGCAATAATTAAAAAAAACAATAACAAAACCAATTAAAATGCAGGATAAAACCTCCCTTCTAATGGAGGCAAAATAAAACAGTCAGCAGCTCAGATTAAAAATGACATTAAACTTGTGAGAGCCCAAGTTTTGTCTAAATGCTGAATAAAAAGGTCTTCACGTGGTGTCAAAGAGACCTGAAGAAGGTACCAGATAACTGTCTCTGGGGACGAAATCTGGGGTGCCACCACTGAGAAGGCCCTCTCCTTTGGAGCTGCCCCCCTTTCACTCAGTGGGCAGTTACTATATATTTTGTTAGTTGCCCTGGGAGCTCTGTGGTGTAGGAAAGATATTAAATAAATGAATAAAAATTAAAAACCAGCACTTGGAATCAGTGCCGGCTCCAGGTTTTGGAGGTCCTTTGGGCAAGACAACCTCCATGGGCTCCCTCCCTCAGTGAGTCCACCTCCTCACCACCATTGTCTCTGGGTGCTCTCGCTCCTTCTCTTTCTCACCATGGCTCCCACTCGCTTGCTTGACAGGTAGAGAGCCAGGGAGCGAGGAGGCCGTACATCTCCTGCTCCTCCTCCTCACCACCAGCATTGTCTGGGCCAGAGCAAGAGGCGGGTGAACAAGAAGCTTGCCATGATGAAGAGGCGGAGCAACTCCTAGGCCTGTTCTCAGTAGGCTTTTGCTGGGGCGTGGGCCCTCGGCCGACCTTACCTACCACTGGCACTGGTCCCGTTTGGGCATTGTATGCTCACAGTGGTGCACACATGTCAGAGTGCGGATTGGGTACGGGCCACAGCCCGGCGCACCGGCTTTCCATGTGGAAGGTCCCTGGTTCAATCCCTGACATTTCCAGGTAAGGCCAGCAAGGAAGCTCCTCTGAAGCCCAAGAGCAGCTTTTCCTCAACTCGGTGCTCTCCCAATGTATTGGACTACAACTCCTGTCTCCTACAACGCCATAGTCCTGCTGGCTGGGGATGATGGGAGCCATAGTCCAACACATCTGGAGAGCACCAGCTTGGGGAAGACTGCTTTGGAGAGCCACTACTGGGCTAGATGTACCAAGGCTCTCGCTGTACAAAGTGGCTTCCTAAGGGCCTCATGGTTGGGGATGGGCTGGAGCTCAGTGGTAGAGCAACAGCAAAAGAAGCAAATGCTATTTGGGGCTGCTTAATAGAAGTATAGTTTCCAAATTGCGCGAGATTCTGGCCCCCCTCTATTCGCCACTCGTCTTGACTACTGCATCCAGTTCTGGGCGCCACACTTCAAGATGACCCTTATGGGTGAGGGTGTATTTATGCTAGTAAATGGGCAACTTTTAATATGCATATTTTTAAACTTGTCTACATGCTGACTTCGAAGGATCTTCTTATGGCCTTAATGACAATAGGGCATGGGGGTTGTCTCTTCACTGCCCACATCCATAGAATATCTCTTTGAAGCTATGAAGCTGTGGCTAATCAGGGTTGTTAATAGGATAAATTGTCAGGTGACCCCAGATTTGCCATCCTGAGCCCTTTGCAGCAAGGAAACAACAGAAAAACAATGTCGCTGAAAAGAGCCATCATGATTTGCGGGGAGAGGATTGAAAGGCCGCATCTTGAGTATTGCTTCCAGTTCTGGGCACCACACTTCAAGAAGGGTGCAGACAAGCTGGAGGGGGTTCAGAGGAGGGCAACGAGGATGATTAGGGGGTCTGGAAACAAAGCCCTATCAGGAGAGACTGAAAGAACTAAGCATGTTTAGCCTGGGGAAGAGGAGGGGAGACATGATAGCACTCTTCAAATACTTGAAAGGTTGTCACACAGAAGAGGGCCAGGATCTCTTCTCGATCAACCCAGAGTGCAGGACGTGGAATAATGGGCTCAGGTTACAGGAAGATAGATTCCGGCTGACTGTTAGAGCAGTACGACAATGGAACCAATGACCGAGGGAGGTCGGGGACTCTCCTACACTAGAAGCTTTCAAGATGCAGCTGGACAACCATCTGTTAGGGATGCTAACAGATGGATTCCTGCATTGAGCAAGGGGTTGGACTCGATGGCCCTTCCAACTCTACCATTCTATGATTCTGTGCAGAAGGTACCAGGTTCAATCCCCAGCATCTCCAGGTAGGGCTGGAAAGACCCGTCTCTGAAACTTCCGGAGAACCGCTGCTAGCCAGTGTCGACAATTTGGAGCTATGCCAGGCTTCCCCAGTGGTGACCAGACTGGCTGGGAACGATGGGAATTGCAATCCAAACACATCTGGAGGGGACCAGGATGGGGAAGGCGAAGCCTGACAGGACAATAGCTTCGGCTTTTCGGCAGTATATTAATGAAATAAATAAATAAATAAATTCTAAGGCGGCTTCTTATGTGCCTTCCTTCTCCAATGAGTAGGCACAGCAAGTCCTTGTGGACTTAGAATTTGGACCTAGAAGGTCTCTTATGTCAAACAGCACACCTCCTGGGCAGGTTTGCAATCTAACAGTACTTCTTGTAGGAAGAAAGCTTTTCATAGCCAGCTGTGGCAACTGGGCGGCTGGTTTTCATTCCATTCCTGGATGGGCAAGCGAAAACCCTGTTTGTGAAGCCTGCAGTCTACATCGGGGTGGGCAACTTATGACCCTCCAGATGTTTGGTGGCTGTGTTGGTTCGGGCTGATGGGTGTTGTAGGCCAAATGACCCGGGAAGCCCACAAGTTGGCCCACCCCAGGACTAGGGGAGGTTGGAGGCTCCGGTTCATCTGTTGAAGGGGCGGTGTTGGCTGGAGCCAGGCAGAGTGCCGGCCCTACCATGGCTGTGAGCAGTTCTCTGGGGCTGGTGCCATCGGAGCAGATTGGATGGCCTTGGCAGCATGTTTGTCAAGCTGGCATAAGAGGGGGTAGAGAGAGTTAATGAGTGGCTGAGGATTATTTGTATTGTATTTTTAGAGCTCTATTTTTATACTTTGGTTTTTAAAAACATTTCATAACAGCTTGAGTTTTTGGAAGTGGGGGTGAGGCAGGGTTAACGTTGCCCTTCTCTGCAGGTAATTAACATGGGGCAGAGCCCACCGGGATGTTCTTCTGTGCATGACTGATTGAAATGAACGGGGGATGCGCAAGCACATGGGCAGGAGAAACTCCCAATGGGCTGTGTCCTTTGGATCAAGGCTGCCACCCAAAGTGACCACCTGGTTCTGACTCGTGGTAGGGTAGCTCACTGCAACAAGCAGAGACCCCTTGCAACAGCTGTTTGCATACTCATTGGATGCTCGTTCCTTGAGAGGAGGACTTGAGCCCCATCTAGGGATGGGGGAGGAATTAATTCTATTCACATTTTAATGCGAACCTGCCAGAGTTGCACTTCCTGAACCAATATGCAAACTGAAATGCAGCTCAGTAGTTGCACCTCTGACTTTTGGGATACAGTTCTCCTATTAAAACATGCACCCCAAAAAGCATGATTTTAGCATCATTTTGGGACATTGTGCAAGGCACACTGGGATGTCCCCCCTACTAGGTCAGTGGCTAGTATAGTAAGATTGTCAATGACTCTGTAGAACAGTGCCCTCTAGATATAGGCAAGCTGGTGCCCTCCAGATGTTGGATTACAGTTCCTATCAGCCTCAGCCAGCATAGCCAATGGTCAGGAGTGATCATTGTAGTCCAAAACATAAGGAGGGCAGCATCTCACCTTCTCCTGCTGTAGAGCAGGGATGGGCAGAAGGTTGATCTCATATTTTTGGACTTCAACTCCCAGAAGCCCCTGCCAGCATGGCCAATGCTCAAGAATGCTGGGAGTTGAAGTCTAAAACATCTGGAGGCCTTCTTTCTGCCCACCCCCTGCTGTAGATACAGAGTTTGGCAAACTCTCATGCAAAAGGGGAAATGCTCATGAAAAAAATTGCAAATGGGGTAAAAGATTGGGAATATGAGGAACGGAGAGAGACCAAAAATGGCGGATGAGTCTCTCCCTAGTCCTGTCCCAGGACATCAGCAGAGGCATCTCCAAGGTCATATTCTCTGCTGTGCCTTCCTGCTGATCTTGGACAGCCCTGAAAGGCATTGTGCAAACCCGGCTCTGAATGCTGCCGCCACCGCATCCCCCAGCGGTTGATTGGGACAACGGGACTTGATTGGAGTCTAACCGAGAGAGCTTGGCTGGAGGAATCTAGGACTGAAGCTGATGCTAATAATAGTGCATTGGGTTTGTGCAGTTTGGGAGCCCGGGCTGCTTCTGGTCAGGGGAGAGACTCTGGCAAGCCCCGGCCCACGTTCCGTTTTGGCTTGCGGGTTGTGGTCAGAGACGGCAGCAAGCTGTTGTTTTTAAAACCAACTTGACTTTGTGTATATTTTTGCACCGGAAAACCTGCTTAATTCATGTTCTGTTCTGTGCTTCATACCTGAGCGTTTGAATTTGTTTTGTGTGTGTGTTTGCAAACAACAGCTAGACAATAAGAGAGAGGTGAGTACCTGGGATGTCTCTGCTGCACATCCAGAGCCGTCTCCAGGTTTCTGAGAGCCTCCACGGGCCACCTCCCTCGGTGAGTCCAGTCACCAGCCCCTTTTGCTCCTCATCTCCTTCCTCATCACTTGTTTGCCTGACAGGCAAAGATCCTGTGAGCGAGTAGATGATGGTGCCTGTGGCTCCTCTTCCTCACCTCCACCATCATCCTGGCTAGAACGAGAGGCAGGTGAAAAGGGTGAACAGGAGGAGCAACTCCAGGAGGCTCTTTCCAGGGCCCCCCTGGTAGGACTTGGGCCCTTGGCAGGTGCCCAGCCCTGCCTACCGTTGATGCACATCGATTGATCTCTGATTTATATCCCACAAGCTACTATCATCTCTCCCCCCCCCCCCCAAGAGTTTTGGCAACATAATGTTTCTTTGGTCCCCTCTACAAGGATTCGCTTTTGCGGCTGGTTAGGCGATTATGCGCATAATCGCAGAAGCGCATTTACGCCTAATCCCTCTGCACGACAGGCGGCAAGAGGTGGCGAAGCGCATTAAAGGATGTCCAAAATGTGTTTTACAAATAGTTAATGCGCATAAGCGCTTGTTCACATAGTCAAAATGCGCTTTAACGGACGGAGCAAAATAAAACTCGCGATTTAACGTGTATTCGATAATGCGCATAATCGGAGAGATAACGCGCCTCTACGCCCCATTTGCGCTCCGCTGGTGTGGAGGTAAATTATTTAATGAGACTTCAAAGAGCATTAAACCTCTCTTGTAGAGGCAGCCTTTGAAACAGTTGAAAATCTTTGTTAGAGACTATTACTTACAGAACTACTGACAGCCAGTGTGTGGTTGTTGTGATGATAAGTGTGTGTGTGTTAGGGTGACCATATGGAAAGGAGGACAGGGCTCCTGTATCGCTAAGAGTTGCATAGAAAAGGGAATTTCAGCAGGTGTCGTTTGTAGGCATGCAGCACCTGGTGAAATTCCCACTTCATCACCATAGTTAAAGCTGCAGGAGCTCTACTAGAGGTACGAGATTCAAAAAGGGCAGGGCTTTAACTGTGGTAATGAAGAGGGAATTTCACCAGGTGCTGCATGCTACAAATGACTAGGGATGTGTATCATATCGTTAAAATGTACGATAATGATACAATAAGGTCATTATCGTGCATGTGTTTAACGATAATGATACGATACAAAAACCAATGATAATCATCGGAGACGATAATTTTCAGGCAATTTTATCATTTTATCAGACTGCCATATAAATATACCTATAACTTCTGTATTTTAAAAGTTAGAGGCTTGAAACTTGGTCACAGTGCTTATGGGGTATGCCTAAGTATGTGTATGAAATTTGAGATGGATCCCTCCAAGCCTCGATTTTATATGAATTTTTTAAAGATCGTTTCCATTCTGACAGGTCTGAATGAATGCATGTGGCGAGCTGTCATTCTGAACTGTCAGAACTGCTCTATAAAAAAATCATATAAAATCGAGGATTGGAGGGATCGATCTCAAATTTCATACACATACTTAGGCATACCCCATAAGCATTGTGACCAAGTTTCAAGCCTCTAACGTTTAAAATACAGAAGTTGTAGGCATTTTTTCTTTAAAAATAGGGCTGCAAAAATATCATTTTTTCCCGATAATTTTTCCCGATATGAATGAAGACGATAATTTTTTTGGTCCGAAATGACGATAACGATAAACGACGTTACTTTTTGGCGTGCACACCCCTAGAAATGACACCTGCTGAAATCCCCCTTTCTATACAACTGTTAAAGATACATTTTTTGGATGCATCTGCTTCCACCTGCAAAGGCTCTTCATATGCCATGTACGCAGGATAGCACACACTGGGATCACCAATGCCCGGGAACCAGGTTTGAATGTATTTTCGTTTTGATGGGAGGGAGGTGTTGCCTGCAAAGTTTGCTTCTGGGTCATAGTGTCCTGCTGTGGTGGGGTGTTGCCTTTCACCTCTGGACCACTAAGGCAACGGTCATGGGAGCCGCTGTGTTCCAGGTACAGAATCTTGCACAAGGACCCAGACAATGTGTCTGCATCCGGGAGCTCCTGCCTCCCTCTCTTGGGCCCAGGTTGGGGTCCAGTCTAGATTTGGGAGCTGAAGCTGCAAAAGCTATGGAAGCCAGAACGCTACAGGCACAAAGTGCCATTCTTTCCCCATGGTGGGGCACCTGCCAAGAGTGGGGCCCCCGTTGATCGGAGCCTCTTAGAATTGCTCCTCCTCTTCAGCATCGCAACCTGCTTGTCTACCTGCCACTTGCTCTGGCTCAGACCAAGGCAATGATGGTGAGAAGGAGGACCTGGAGATGCCACGGCCTACTTGCTCCCTGGCTCTCTGCCTGCCGAGCAAGTGAGTGGTTGCGACGATGAGAAAGGCAATGAGGAGCCTGGACAGCTGGTGACAATGGCAGTGAGGAGAGAGAGTCACGGAGGGAGGGGCCCATGGAGGACCTTTTGCCCAAGGCCTTTATAAAATTTGGAGCCTGCTCTACCATCCCTTGTCTTCAGGTTGGTGGTATTTTAGAATGGGAGGTTTTCTACCTGGGGCTATTTTGGCGGCGAGGTGATTTGGAAAATGAAAGGTGATGAAGCACAAAGCCCCCCCCCCCCCCCCGTGGCATCCTCTTCGCTCCAGGTCTCTCCAGAATGCTTCCCTCCGGGGGTTCGGGCTGATGACTTGGAAGGCTGATGGGGGTGGGGAGGTGTCCGCTTTTCACACTGGAACGAATGGCTAATCCATCCGGCGCGAACGTCTCCTTGGGATTGGGAAGTGTGAGGCTGGTTTGGTGACAGTGTCCGTTCCACAAAGAGCCCTGGGGAGTCAAAAAGCTTCCATGAAACAGCTCCTTTGATGGGGGAAGCTGTTCAGCCGCCCTTTTATTTTGTTTTATGTTTTTTGAATGCTTGAAGGTGCCCTCGTTGACTGTTAGCTCTCTCCAGAGTTCTTGACTGGAGATCAAACAGCCCTTTCTCCCCGGTTCTAAGAGGATCTCTGGTTCTTCTTTGGGCCCTGCCATTGGTCCTCCTCTGACTCACAGGAAAATGTGGAGGCAGAAAGTGATGTGCAAACCCTTGTCTGAAAGCCTGGCCTGGCCAGAATTCAGATGTGCTCCAAGCATCCTTTGAAGATGTTGGCCTTTGCTTAGGTAGCTGTGTGACAGTTAGCAATATCGGCGGAAACTTTCCCGAGATGGGGAATTTTCTGGTGCTTTGTTTCTCCACGTAAAATTTCCCGTTTCGTCGGTTTATTAGTAATGATGAATGGATGCCAGCCGCAAATACAAAGCTTGGCAGTTTCAAAGTTGTAGATGGGTGGCTGTCAGTATGTCATCCCGTTCTTTTGAGTTGCTAAAATTTATTAGTGTGCCAACAGTTTTCACTAACTTTGGCTTTTTCCCCCTTGTTAAATTGAAACCGTTTTGTAAAGTATTCTAATAAATAAAATATACATAATACGACATTTAAATCATATTAATTGTGCTTTAAAGCCCCTCCCCCCCATATTTCAAGTTAAATAGTTTGAGGTCGAAAATGGTTTCTTTTTTTAATCTTCGTTTTTTTACTAAATACAAATAAAGTAAATATGCTAAATTAGACCACTTTTTAGGGCATCAGAACATTTTCTGATGCAAAATGAAAATTTTCTGCTGCAAACTGCCCTATGCAAATGATCTCAATGGATGATTTGTGCATAGGGAAATTTGTATAGGGTTTTTTTTCTGGAAAATTTTCCATGTCAGAATTTTCAGGAAAACTGACATCAATAGCGGCCATGCTGTGTTACCATGGTCTTCCCAATATTGGGGTGACCATATGAAAAGGAGGACAGGGCTCCTGTACCTTTAACAGTTGTATTGAAAGGGGAATTTCAGCAGGTGCCATTTGTAGGTATGCAGCACCTGGAGAAATTTCCTCTTCAACACAAAAGTTAAAGCTGCAGGAGCCCTGCCCCTCTTTTGTATCTGGTCAAGAAGGCAGATGGCAGTTGGATTCGTCCTTTCTGTGTAAAATTTTTGGTGTTTGGGGCCTGTTTCCTAATCTCTGGAGCCCCCCAAATGACTATGGGGAGGGAGTGACCCTAGCTTGGTGGTTAAGTGCATACTTTGCATGCAGAAGGCCTCAGGTTGAATTCCAGCATCTCCATTTACAAGGATGTGGAGTAACAGGTGATGATAAAGAACCTTCTCTGGCTTTGAAGATCTGCTGCCAGCCAGTACTGAGCCAGGTGTTGGTGCAAGGCAGCTTTCGGCGTTCCCCAACCCAGGATATTTGAGGCCCTAGGAAAGATGCCCCAATGGCAGCTTCTCTCCCGCTCCTTAACAGGGGACACCATTTTCGAGGAAGACACGTCTGATGAAGAAAGGTTACTTCATTGTTTTCCCGACTTACCTCATCGTTGGGCCACCTATTCCCAGGTGCCGATGATTTGGGGAGCTGGGAAATGAAATGTCTGTAACTCCGATTTTGAGGCACTGGCCCGCTGGTAGCAAAAGTAGGCAATCACAAAGTAGGTTGAGGAAGGACCATACCTCAGTGGCTGAGCGCCTCTTTCGTTTGCAGAAGGTCCCAGGTTCGATCTCCGGCATCTCTGGGGAGGGCTGAAACCCTAGAGAGCTGCTGCCCGTCAGTGTTAACAATATTGGGCTAGATGCACCAAGGATCTGACTCAGTATAAGTCAGCTTCCTAGGGGAATAAACATAGCTCACTGGTAGAGCACAGAGGTCCCAGGTTTTCCAGGTAGGATTGGGAAAAAATCCTGACCGAATGAAACCTTAGAGAGCTGCTGCCTGTCAGTGTTGACATACAGGGCTGGATGGACCCATGGTCTGATGCCGTATAAGGCAACTGCCTATGTTCTTATGTCTCCAAGCACATCCTTCTCCAGCGTTTATTAGAATTTCCTCCGGAGAGAGCCAGCGTAATGTGGTGGTTAGAGGGTTGGACTGGGACTTGCGTTCCGGGTTCTACCATGAAGCTCACTGAGTGACTTTGGGCCAGTCCCAGACCCTCAGCCTAGCCTACCTCACAAGGTTGTTGTGTAGATAACATGGAGAATAGAAGAGGACCCATTTTGTGGTCCTTGCAAGAGAAAAAAAGTTGGGATATGAATAATAATAATAATAATAATAATAATAATAATATTTTAAACGTTTTCAAAACCCTAGTTAAATCCATGAACTGTGTCTGTCACTTGCATCAGAAATGTACATGTGTGCTGTTCTGTCACAGCCTTCCCCAACCCGCTGCTCACCAGGTGTTTTGGACTTCAACTCCCATCATTCCTAGCCAGGATGGCACCAGGTTGGGCCTAATGGTATCCCTCTGTATCTCCCCACCCCAGATGGCAAATCCACATTCTGCATCACGAAAACCCACATTTCCCTCCTCTCCTTTCCCCCTTTAACCCACTGTCTGCTTGAGCATTTTAGCAACTGCACAGCTGCTCTGTTTTTGCCCGTCTTTAAATGGATTAGCAATGGCCGTGCTTCATCATCGGAGCTGCTTCCTGCAGCTTGTTTATCTCAGCTCTGTGGGCTACCCCAACTGAATCCTGAGTCCTGTTCTCCAAGGATCTTGGGAAGAGATCTTTGCCCTTTGGATTCCTTGGGTCATGCTCAGCCAACATGTATGCTCGCACTGACTTCTGCTCTTTTTCAACGGTTGCAAGCGCCCATCATCCTTGTTCCCTCATTTGCTGGAAATCCTAGCATCTGCTCAGCACTGTGCAGATATCTACCTGCCTAGATGCTGAAGCATCGGTTCCCCCACTACCTGCAATGGGCCTGGTGCTTGGAGCATCCGGAGTGAGGCTTGTTTCTCTGCTGCAGTCTTAACTGCCTCCCAGACCACAGAACAGTCTTGGCGGCGGGCCCAGCTGTTCCCCTCTTATGACCGTTTTCCAGCCAGCCAGTGCCGTCCTGCAAGATCCATCTTGCTCATAGATGCCATCTAGTGGAACAGCCGGCCCCTTGGGCACGCCGAGCTGCGGTGTGTTCTGCAAACGGAAACATTCCCCTTTTCCCATGCAGTGTGTGTGGCGGAGAGGTTGAGAAAAGCATCCAGATAGCACACCAGGGACTAAGCAGATCCCTGCTTCCTGGGGAATACTTGGGCGTTCTAGCACTGCATTTCACGAGGCGCACGAGCGCACAGAAGGATTTTGCTAAGAGATCATCTCAATGTGTTGCCAGCTGCTCAGCCACAAGTCTGGTCCTGTCCCCCCAGAATAGGGGGAAGGGGGCTACACCAATCATTCCTGTTTCAGTTAATAATAATTTGGTGGGAAGTAACCCTTCCTCCAAACACTTAGCTGCGCAAACACTCACTGCCCGCCACCCCAAAACCCACTTCCCCTAATTGTTGCTTCTTTCTACTTCCTAAATGAGTTAGTCACTTGGGTGATCTCATCCCACCAGGGAGCACAGACTGAACTGGATGATATCATGATGCTACGTCAGACCTAATGACATCATTGGATGTCGGTGATGAAATTGTGAGTTTTGTCAGATCTGTGTTCATGTCATACCAATTTGGTCTTGTGCATGGGGTCTGGTGGCTTTGATGTCAATAAGGCGATGAATCCGCTCTGGGTTTCAGTCAGAACCAGCCAGAACTCTAAAGGAAGCACCTTGGAGAGCTCCTTTACAGTTCTGACTGGTTCTGACTGAAACCCAGAGCGGATTCACCGCCCCACTGACATTGGAACCACTGGTCTCCACTAGTGTGGGGAATGTGGATAGGAAAACATTTTTCTCCCTTTCCCATAATACTAGAACCCGGGGTCATCCCATGAAGCTGATTTGTGAGAAATTCAGGACAGATAAATGGAAGGACTTCTTCACACAGCGCAGAGTTAAACTATGGAATTCACTATCACAAGAAGTTCACCAATCTGGATGGCTTCAAATGGGGGTTGGATTTATTCCCGGAGGAGAAGGCTATCCATGGCTACTAGTCCTGATGGCTATGCGCTACCTCCAGTATCAGAGGCAGTAAGACTGTGTACACCAGTTGCTGGGGAACATGGGTGGGAGGGTGCTGTTGCACCTGTGTCATGCTTGTGGCCAACAGCTGGTTGGCCACGGTGTGAACAGAGTGCTGGACTGGAGGGACCTTTGGTCTGATCCAGCAGGACTCTTCTCATGTTCTAATGGTCTTGCGAGCTAAACTTTGGTTGCCCTCTGGAGGCCAGTGCTGGGAACTGCAAGATGGCCAAAAGAAGAGCTATGGCGACCAATGAGAGGTCACTTTCTGCCTGGGGACGCCCCCGGCGCAGCGGCCAAGCGGGAAAGAGCTGCGCTGACCTCACTTGGGCAGGAAAAGTTGGGGTAAGTCCCCGACTTTTCTGCTGCGGGTCTTTGGCTCTTTGCCCCGGGGTGGCTCTGAATTGGCAGCTGCATCATATAACCGATTCAGAGCCACGCCGGGGCTTCCAGAGCGTATAGGCAGCACCAGGATTTTTTTTTCTCCCATACGAGGCTTTTATGTCGCCCTGCTTTATTCTTGGATATTTGGATGAGTGAGTAGGGGGAGGGTCTTCCCGCAGGAAATACAGTAAGGAGGGAAAGATGGGATAGTTCCACTATGCTTTTTAATTGCTAGTGCTAGGAACCCTCCATCTGGGAGCAACCACAGCCTAGCTTGTTGGTGGAGGTTGTGTCCTCATTCTGAGTCGTTGCAATTTCTCTCTCTCTCTCTCTCTCTCTCTCTCACACACACACACACACACACACACACACACTTCTTCCGAAGTAGCATCCAAGCAAGGATTTCTGGGAGTTTGCTGCCTGCATCCAGAGGCATCTTATGTAATTGAATTAGACTTTGGATAAAAACAAACTCACACGCTGAAGGAGCCGTAAGTGCTGATGAGTGAGCACGGAAGAGGCATGTCCACTCTCTCTCTCTCTCTCTTGAATAACTCAACCATTTCCCTAGAGTGTAAGTTGTGAAGTTTTACCAAAGCTTCCAGTACATTTTCCTCCAAATATATGAAGCGTTGCCATTGCCTTCCTCATGGCAGGCATTGGGAGAAGCTTTGACAGGTCAGGAGATCTGATGTAGATTCCACCGAACCTGCTCACACATTGTGGGGGAAGGGGGGGGGGCTTGTGTAGCATCACCCCAGGACTTCTGGGAACTGTATTATTCGTTCTATGTATTACCCTCAGTTGCCGCTCGCTGCATTGTGTATGATTGAGTAGAGGCACAGTATGACGGCGTCAGGCCTATGTCCGTTTGCATGCGTTTCCCCAGCAGTGAGTGGCTGCCATCCCCCTTACATTGGAGAAGGGAATACATCGGGGCATATTCAGGGACAGTGCGAATATGGGGGCTCACCTTGGCCTCCAATGACCAGAGAGCTTCGGCTATGGGGCGGTATAAAAATGCAATAAATAAATAAATAAATAAATAATAAATGAATCCCTGATTGTGGCTCTTTTCCTCCATCCCCTAATTAATGGGAGCCGTTGAGAAGCACGCGCTGGTAACTTCGAGGCTCGACTTCTGCAAGGCGCTGTACATAGGGCTACCTTTGTGCCTAGTCCGGAAACTTCAACTAGTTCAAAATATGGCGGCCAGGTTGGTCACCGGTACACCTAGGGGTACCATATCACGTCAGCTTTAAAATCACCCCACTGGCTGCCAATTACTTTCTGGGCGAAGTACAAAGTGTTGGTCATTACCTTTAAAGCCCTACATGGTTTGGGTCCAGGTTACCTGCGGGATTGCCTTCTCCCGTACAGTCCGCCCCGCATGCTCAGGTCCTTTGGGAAGAACCTACTTCAGTCAGCGAAAACTAGGTTGACAGGTATTACCCAGAGGACCTTCTCTTCTGCCGCTCCCAGACTTTGGAACGGCCTGGGAGGAGACTCATCAACTTAACAGTCTTTTAGAATTTAAGAAAGCTATAGACTAATCTCTTCCGGCAGGCATATCCAGTAATGTTTCTAGGATGTTTTATTGCTATTTTAATAACGTGTACCATGTTTTTAATCAGTTTTTTGTATTTTATCATATTTTATATTTACTGTTGTTCCCCACCTTGATCTGGAGGGAGAGGCGGGTAAGAAATATTATTATTATTATTATTATTATTATTATTATTATTATTCCTATCCACCTAGCCCCAGCCTGAGTTGAAAGGACCGTGGCTCAGGGGCAGAGCACCTGCTTTGCATGCAGAAGGTCCCAAGTTCGATCCTCGACATCTCCAAGTTAGGGAGGGAAAACCCCGAAACCCTGGAGAGTGGCTGCCAGCCATTGTTGACAATACTGGGCTAGATGAGCCAATGGTTTGACTTGGTAGAAGGCTCCCTGTGCTCCTAACGGTTGGTAAAGGTCTATAGCTTAGCCTGCAGAAGGTCCCAGGTTCGATCCCCAGCATCTTCAAGTAGGGCTGGGGAAACTGCTGCCCGAAACCCTGAAGAGATGCTGCGAGTCAGTGGCCTGGTTCGGGCGACACGATAATCAATGGGGGGGGGGGGACAACCATCAGTTGTGTTGTGTCTTGTGTCTTGTGGAGGGCAACACACAACGCACACACAACTGACGGTACGCTATTTGGGGCACTTAAACAACAAAGAGAAACAACGTTGTTTAAAGTGTCATGTGGAGGGAACCCCCCTCTCTCCGTGTATTATTCCGTTTGGTCATAGAGTTCGCTGGCCGGAGCAGCCAAAAAAACCCCGGCCGCTCCGATACAGCCAGCAGAACTTGCTGTGCATGCTGGGATATGGCCGGAGGACTGAGGGAGGTGGGGGGGAGGAGACGCAGCAGCCCAGAAGGATGCCGGGACTTTCAGCCGTGCGACGGGGGGAGAGGCTACATGTCGTGTGGCGGGTGCTGCTGCGCTGCCGCCAAAATAACGCACAGTCAACATGCTATTCCCTCCTCCATTGCCTAAAGTGTTGTCCGAACTCAGCCAGTGTCTGCAATACTGGGCTAGATGGGACAAGGGTCGGACTTCCTATGTATAAATTCCCTGTATAAGGCGACTATGTTCCTATGAGTTCCATTGCCGGCTCTTCCATAAGGTAGAGTGAGGCAGCTGCCTCAGGCAGCGGATGCTGGGGGGGGGGGAGGGACAGGAGAGGTGGTGGAAGACAATGCTGTGTGTACCACATGGCCTGCCCTGTGCCCCCTAAGCTGTACAGTGCAAGAAGCTGCCCCATTGCCAGCATTGAACTAAGAGTCCATTTCCAACCCGGTTGGCTTCTCTATGTGAAATGGGCGAGATAACTTGGGGCCAGCCTGCTGAGTTGTTCCTTGGTCATGCTATGGCTTATTTGTTTATTTACAAGATTTGTATACCGCTCCACCTCTAGCAGTGAACATAAAGGCAAAACAATAAAAAGTTTTAAAGATTAAAACACCATATTAAAATTGTTCTTTTTAAAACAGGATACTGATAAAATACCAGTAAAAACCATGGCTGGTCAATTGAGGAACGCTTCCTGAAATAGGATTGTTTTCAGGAGGCTCCGGAAGCAAGCACAGTGTTGGCACCTCCTTGACCTCCAGGGGCAGGGAGTTCCAAAGAAAAGGGGCCACCACACTAAAGGCTCTTCTCCAGGTGGACTCCAATCGAGCCATAGGTCCATGTGGAACCACCAGGAGCATGCCCTCAGTGACTGGGCAGGTGGGTAAGGGAGAAGGCCCTCTCTTGGGTATCCTAGTCCCAAGTTGTTTAGGGCTTTGCACACTAGTACCAAATCCTTAAACCTGGCCCAGTAGCGAAGGTGCAGCAAATGGTTTGAGAGAATCCTGCAAACGGTCTTTTTTTAAAAAAGAGAAGAAATGCCACATTACGACAGACATATTTGCCTTCAGTTTTTCTTTTGCTTTGCTTAATAGAATTTATACTGTAATGCAGGGTGCGTATGGAGAACCTTATACTTTAAAAATAAAATCTGGTCTTGCCTCTGCATGTACCAAGCCGTCGTTTTTCTTGAGGCCTGCCGGTGATGTTATATATGGCATAGGAGCATGGAATGTATCCCCATCCCGCCAACGGAATGGCCTGGGGTGGTGCGTGGCTTAATTATAGGTGGAAGAACACTGGTAAACATAAATGGGTTAGGCACTCTTCCTTGTGCCTGGTTTTCTCAGGTTGGCTTAATCATGCAGAAATATTAATATATGCCTCGTGGTAAAATCAGCCTTCAAAGGCGTAAACGCAGGAACGCACCTGCCCGTCATAGATAAAGTAGCCTCAAGACTGCTCCTAGCAGAGGGACAGCAGAGGGATTGCGGCAAATGGATAGAGGAGACCTGGGTTCAAATCCCTGCTCAGCCATGATGCTCGCTGGCTGAAGGCTGGGCCTGTCGCCTTCGCCCATCTTACCTACCCTAGAAGGGTGAGGATAAAATGGGATAACTCCCATGCATGTTAGGCTTAAGGCCACACATTACGAACAATAGCAAAGAGTTTTGTAGTACTTTAACAAATTTATTATGGCGTAAGCCAGGGGTGTACAGCCCTCCATATCTGGCCCTCCTGGGGTCTCCAGAGACTCCCACCCCCTTTCCCCTGATGACCAATCATTTGGTGGTTTCATTTGTACAGACCCCCCATTCTAAAAGGTTGAAATGCTTCCCCTGAGGCTTTGTTATCGGCATTAAGAGCTTTATGCAAAACTATGCTGATGTTTGGGGGAGGGGCCCTTTTGCCTCCAGCCAAGCCCACCACTGGAATGTAGACCTTCCAAAATTGAATCCAGCCATCTGACTGAAAGTAATTCAAATCCCCTATTTTAGGATGTAAAATGACACTCAGTTCATGCCGAGCAACAGCCACAGCTAGGGCCCCGTTATCGGCTGAGCACACACCTGATCTTGGGACACTCCCCAGAATCCTTTGCAACATGTCAGGTGTTTTTAGAAGGTGAGCCAGTGAGGAAGCCGCTTCCTGCAGTTAGAAAACGCTGAAGACCACTGGAATGGGACTAGGGTGGCCACTTGCGCATTGCCCCCCCCCCCAAAAGAGGACACCTTGTAGCATAATATTTATAACTGTTAATGTAGATCTATAAATGCAAGTTTAGGAACAATACTCCGTAACTGAAATAGAAATACCATACATCTCACCAGAGTGGGGAAGATCAAGTCTGACCAGGTGAGCTGTGAGCCTGCGCAGCCTGCTCTCCGGGCGTTAACTGTGGATGGGCAACTTCAAGGGCCCTGCTCCTCTCCCGTCTTTCAGGTCTTCAATTTTAAATAGGACCTAGACGGCGAAGTCCACCAAATAGAGGACACTTTCAAATAGAGGGCTGTCCTTTGCAAAGTAGGACACCTGGTCACCCTAAACAGGATGCATATGTGCGGAGGGTCTCTGTGCAGCGTAAAATGAAATGGGGGGGGGCTTTTTTGTGCATACAGATTTTTAACCTGCTGACTTGAGTCTTTTGAGAATGGATGGTTCCTCTGATAGGAAGGAAACGCATATAACTCTGGCTCAGGTGACGCACCGACCAAACCGAGCTGGTAGCAAAATCCACGACTGTCACTTCCGAGTTGCCGACTCCGATGCGCCAGGGAGGATGGGAGGGTGGCCGAGGAAGCGAGCGGAAGGGCAGTGGTTTGGGTGGCCAATGAAGCGTGAGGCTGGTGCGCCTTGCAAAATCTGTGGCTGGGGAAGAAGGGGGGGGTTGCTGGATGGGGGGCTGTCTTTGCTTCGGCGTAAGCAGGAAGTGGAGGATTCTGATGGATTTGCAGCAGAAAGAGACGCCACACTCTGACTACCTTTTTAAGTCAGCAACCAAAGAAGAAGAAAGAATGCTCTTTCCAGGAAAATGATGCGGAGATATCTTCCGCTTCTCATGCTTTGCTGCATCGCAGACCATTAACACGGGCTGGCACTAGCAACTGAAATGCTCAGGCAGTGGTCCGGTGTCCTGCCATTTGGCGAACCTCCCTCCCTCCTATAAATAGTCGAGGGAGGACAAGGGTAAAGCAGCGGTTAGTCTTGGTTCATCCAGATCTTTGCTATCTCTCTTCACTGCCAGGCCTCAACAGGGATGGGGGAGGAATTCGCTCCGCCCACAATCCAATACAAACTTGCCTGATTTCTCACTTTCAAACCAACACACAAAACTCACCCTGCCAAATTTGCTCTTCCTTGAATTTTGCAGTGGAGTTCTCTGATTTTAAAAAAAACGTGCGTATCAGGGGGAAATGCACCCCGAAACATATATCAAGTACATTCTGTCAGGATAATTGCTGGGGGCGGGGAAGTATATCTGCCCAAATTGCATACAGAAATTTATGTATTAGGAGGAATGTGCACAAAAATGCAGATATGAATTTTCTTGCAAACGTATAGCGTCATCACACGGGACTTTTAATGCACACCTGCCGTGACTTTGATCCACTTGTTTCAGGGCCAGACTCGCTCAGGGCAAGAGAACCGCACGACAGGGACGACGTCATGCTAGTCCAGCGCTGAAAAAGTGGATCAAAGTCACGGCAGATGTGCATTCAACCTCCTGCGTGATGACGCTCTTAAAAGGAAAACGTTCTCAAAGTTTGGGATGAATCAAACTTAAGATTGGAAAAGCCAAGAGAAGCTGAATTGGCAGATTTGACCATCCATATGGCTTCAACTCTAGATTGTAGGAAGTGATAAGAGTGCTTCTTAAGCATGTGCAGAGTGCCTTTCCCTCACAGCTATTTTTGTGTGTGTATGGGAGGGGTATGTGTATGCTTTTTGATTTAGAATGCTTGGTTTTCAGGCAGGTTTTAAGACTCCTTCTTTCCTCCATCCACCAGTCTGGAGTAAATCTCCCTCTGGGGCCCTGCCCCTCCCTGCCCACCCACGGTATCTTTGCTGCACAAGCACTTCCAAGCAGGCTGTGTCACGTCTCTTTAGAGAGAGGGTAAAAAAGCTTAAAAAATTGCAGCTGTGTTCTGTGGCCTGAATATTGATCAGAAACAAATGAGATTTCTGCTCTGAACCTTCCGGCTCCCGATACTGCAAGGAGAGACTTTTTTTCCCGAGCCTTAAGCAGTTCCAAAGTCAAAGGCCAGAGTTGCTGACCCTAAAAGAACTTGGCCTGCCCTGAATATGAATGGGTGGTTTGGCTCTTTGAGAGAAGTCAAAGGACGGGAGCTCTGGAAGACAAACACCTTCCTTTACTCCAGGGGTGGGCAACTGAGGAGGGCTAGCGTGCCGCATTGAAGGCCCCCCCCCACGGACCCTTTGGGAAAAGGCAGGTGCTCTCCTGTGCATCCTTCCTCTGAGGAGTTGCTGGGAATTCTGTGGCATGGTAGGGGTTGAGGCCATGTAGGCAGGGGGCCTGGTGGGGCCCACAAAACTCCCATTAGTGGGCTGCATGTGGCATACCTCTGTTTTACTCCTTGGGCCCCCCAAGGAGTAAAACACTCTGTTAGGTAGAGTGAGGGGGCTGCCCCATATGGCTGATTCAGGGGGCTGTGGAAGGGCCCATTTCCTGGTACAACAGCTGGAGACTAGGGGGAGTTTGCAGGCCCCACCAACAGTTTAATTAATGTATTACTGTTGTCTAGGGTGACCAGATAAAATCCAGGTCAGGGCTCATGTCACTTTAACAGTTGTAGAGAAAAGGGAATTTCAGCCAGTGTCATTTGTATGCAATTAGTTCCTGGTGAAATTCCCGCTTCATCACAACAGTTAAAGGTGCAGGCACTGTACTAGAGTGACCAGATACAAAAGAAGGCAGGGCCCCTGCAACTTTAACTGTTGTGATGAAGAGGGAATTTCACCAGGAACTAATTGCATACAAATGACACTGGCTGAAATTCCCTTTTCTCTACAACTGTTATAGTTACAAGAGCCCTGACCTGGATTTTATCTGGTCAGCCTACTGTTGTCTCTTTACTAGGGTGACCCTATGGAAAGAAGGATGGGGCTCCTGTACCTTTAACAGTTGAATAGAAAAGGGAATTTCAGCAGGTGTCATTTGTAGGCAGGCAGCACCCGGTGAAATTTCCTCTTCATCACACAGTGAAAGCTGCAGGAGCCCTGCCCTCTTTTGCATCTGCTCACTCTAGTATAGTTCCTGCAGCTTTATATATGGATAAAAAGAAAAATAATGTGCAGGTTTTCACAGAAACCGTTCCTTGCAAGGGTGTCTCTACAAGAGCGATTTAAAACTCTTTCAAGGCACATTATCGAATTTACCTCTACAAGAGCGGAGCGCAAATGAGGAGTACAGGCGCTTTTTATCTCCTATTATGCGCATTTTCGAATTTGCGTTAAATAGTGAGTTTTCATTTACTGCGGGCGAAAGAGCGCCTTATATCCATGTAAACAATTGCTGTTCAAGCGCATTAACGATCAGAGTGGGTGGACTGTGGTCCTGATGTCAGGTATAGAACTGCCCCTTCACTGGGAAAACCTTCCACTTTTTCGTTTAGTTTTATTTCCTGTCTCCTGCTTGCAACTTCCTCCTTGTTCTCCGTTTCTCTGGATGGAAGCTCCAGGAAGAGGTGACCCAATGTGAACTGAAAATAAAGTTTATTTTAACTCCCCTGATGGAATATGTCATTCATGGAGACACGGGGCCAGACAAAGGTGGTTTCACGAGAAGTAAAGGGGGTAGGAAGGATGTGTGGATGTGCGCATAATTAGCGATCAGCTTAGACATATCATCCCCTCGCTTCTTGCTGGGTTCCTGACATGAGCTCTGTTTGTGTGTGTACGTGTGTATGTTTTACAACGGGTGAACTTGCTGGGAAGAGGAGGGGGAAGGAACGAAGCAGCATCCCCCTGTCTGTTTTGGCGTGCGTGTGTGCAAGGCACATTCCCATTTACTCCTGAGCAGTTCACTTCAAATGGCAATCGGGCGAAAGAGGGGGGGGGAAGAGATGTAGCTGAACAGGTTAACCAGGCAAGTAATCCAGGTAACCAAAGGCGGGAGATTCTGGTGGGCGGGGAGAATAAAGGGAGGGAAACCTGTTTGGGCAGTTCCCCAGGACAAAGCGCATTACTTTCAGCAACATTTGCATGCGATTCTCAGCATGTAAATAACTTTAAAGTGCGTTTCATACAGCCAGTAATGCGCTTCAATGCCCCTCATGTATAGGTATTAGGCGTAAACACGCTTATCAGGAAATGCGCATAATCAGGGAACCGGGCGTCAAAGCAAACTCTTGTAGAGGGGGCCCAAGATCCAGAACTCTAGATCAGGAATAAGACTGTATCTGGGATATACGACTGCAGATTGCAGGTGGGAATTTACTTGGTGGGATGATCCTCCATATGCCAATAAATAAATGAATAGTCCCTGTATGTAGAAAGCTAACATGTCAAGGAGAAGGTTGGATTAGAATCCCTTCCCCTAACCTGTTATTTATTTATTTTTATTTATTACATTTGTATACCGCCCCACAGCCGAAGCTCTCTGTGCGGTTTACATAGGATTAAAAACAATTAAAAACAATATACAAAAATTAAAACAGCAAAAACATACAACATACACACAATCTATACATTTAAAACCACTTCAACGCTTCAAAAAGCTACAAAAACAAAACATGCTAGTTTTTTATGAGGTGGATTTTTTTTTTAAAAAAAAATTAAAACAGAGTATGGCCATACTGACCAGTAACAGGGATGTCACTCACCAGGAAATCCAACCCCCTTTGAGTTTGCTGGTATTCTGTGGCATGCCCAACTTGGCTCACATTTGTGGGCTGAGCTGCAGGTTTTTCCTGAAATCCGGAAACTGCTCCTGTTCGTTTGTTTTAATTCATTTGTGCAAATAGAGATTTGTGCCAATTTCAACTGCATAATTTCCACAAATAGCAGCTGCAATTTTCACAGATCTCTATTTGTTCAAATACTATCTATCTATCTATCTATCTATCTATCTATCTATCTATCTATCTATCTATCTATATCTATCATCTATCTAATCTATATAAATGGAAAATCCACTAGCTGGCCCGATTTGATGCAGACTGAGTTGGGCCAGCTAGTGGGAGGCAAGTTGATGTCTGGAGGGCTGAGCCAATGAAAGCTCACAAGCTCCACCCCCTCGACTGGATTCCTCTGACATCCCTAGTTGGGAATCATGGGGGTTGCAGTCTAGCTCATCTGGACGATACTAGGCTATTGCAGGTGATGGTATTTATCCTGGGATACAGCAACGTCAGTCCTGCTCAAAGGTATCCTCTGCTTGGCCCATCCTTTGACAGCACACCCCATTGGGCTTATCTGGCTATGGCGACCGTGCTTCGAAGACAGCTGGTGGATGTGTTTAGCCATCGATTGTCCACAATGCGCCGGAACGATGCTAGCTTAGGGGCTTTGTGGGAAGTTTAAAGTCTGGCTGGTACTGCTCCAAGTACTGGACCAGAACGTTTTTTTACAGGGCGTGTGTGTCTAGGACAGGCAATCTTCAATGGGCAGCTGCCCATCGATGCCTGGTTTGGTGGATGTTATTATCTTCTGAACTTTGACTCTGCAAACCAGCTCCAAAACGGACACTTCACACAAGCTTAGGAGAGCATCGTTAGTCAGCTTGTGCAGAAAAGGGCAACAAAAATGATCAAGGGACGGGAACATCTCCCCTTTGAGGGAAGGTTAGAACTGCTGGGATTGTTCAGCTTGGAAAAAATGGAGGCTAAGGGGAGACATGATAGTGGCGTACAAAACCATGTTTGGTGCGGAGAATGTGGATAGGGAGACATTTTTCTTCTTTTCCCATAGTACTAGAACCTGGGATCATGCCGTGAAGCTGATTGTTCTGAGATTCAGGACAGATAAATGGTAGGACTTCTTCACGCAGTCCATAATTAAACTTATGGAATTCACTACCACAAGATGTAGTGATGGCCACCAATTTGGATGGCTTTAAAAGAGGGTTGGATCAATACCTGAAGGTGGCTACTAGTCCTGATGTCTAAGTGCAACCTCCAGCATCGGAGGCAATAATCCTATATACACTAGTTGCTGGGGAACATGGTTGGGAGGGTGCTGTTGCACCGTGTCCCGCTTGGGGTTCCCTGGTTGACAGCTGGTTGGCCACTGTGTGAACAGAGTGCTGGACTAGATGGACCCTGGGTCTGATCCAGCAGGGCTCTTATGTTCTTAAGACTACATGATGCTGCCACTCCAGGAACTTCTGCGCGGTGAGGAAACACAATCTCTCTCCTCTCTCTCAAGTTACAAGAAGGATCAATGGATCCAAGCAGGATCGATAGCAGAGGTCAATTAACCATGGGCAGAGATGAGGGCCTTGGCATGTCCCCAAGGCTGGCAGCTGTCCAGGCAAAAACAGAAACCTGCACTGTAAGCAGTAATTAAGAAGCGATTTGCCCTTGGGCCGTGCCGCCGGGCACAGCCCCAAATGCCTCTAGCACTCCGAGCCGGAATGGTTCAGATTTGACCCATGCTTGGGGCAGATGAGGAGGATCTGAGCAGCCAAGGAACTGAGTGAAAAGTGTTCCAGATCCACGGCCAGGATTGTGGGTGCCCTGGGCAAGGGATACGAGAAACTCCAGGTCTACTCTCAAAGTGGCCCTCCTAGATATTTGCATTTAGGGTGACCCTATGGAAAGGAGGACTGGGCTCCTGTATCTTTAACAGTTGTGTAGAAAAGGAAATTTCAGCAGGTGTCATTTGTAGGCCTGCAGCCCCTGGTGAAACTCCTTCTTCATCACAATAGTGAAAGCTGCAGGAGCTATACTAGAGTGAGCAGATGCAAAAGAGGGCAGGGCTCCTGCAGCTTTAACTGTTGTGATAAAGATGGAATTTCACCAGGTGCTCCATGCATACAAATGACACCTGCTGAAATTCCCTTTTCTATGCAACTGTTAAAGCTACAGGAGCCCGGTCCTCCTTTCCATAGGGTCACCCTATTTGTATTCCGGATATGGATCGCTCCACTGCCCTTCCTTCCTTCCTTCCTTCCTTCCTTCCTTCCTTCCTTCCTTCCACGAGTTACACTCCACTGCTTAATCATGTATGAGTAGTGATTCACGCCTATTTGGGCAGATTCATGCCCAGCCCATGAAACACCTTTCAAGAGCTTTCATTTATTGATTAAACGTTTGTACCCTTGGAATTTCACCTCCAAGGTCCGCAAGGCGGCTTATAATGTAAAATAAAATAATGAAAGGGTTGATACAAGAACGCAGTCTTAATGATCGCGGGTAGGAAAACACACCACACAAATTAAATGGCAAAGGAGGCCATCACCACCTGCAGTAACAGCTGTTGCAGCAGCAAAATGCAAAGATGGGCCCTTTCCTGACCTTGGGTCCCCAGATGTTGCAGGGTTTTTTATTTGTAACATTTTTACCCCGTAAGGCACCCAGAGTGGCTTACAAAGATTAATATTAAAACAGTCTCCGCCCTCTGGCTTACAATCTATAAGGCATGATGGAAAAGAAAACGGATTGGGGAGGAGGAGGAAAGCAAGCAAAAAAACAGTTATTTCTGGCAGAGAAGGGCAAAACAAGCTCATTGCAGCTGTTCCTTCTCTGACCATTGGCTGGGATGATGGGAGTTTTAGTTCAGCATATGATAGGGTGACCAGATAAAATCCAGGTCAGGGCTCATGTAACTTTAACAGTTGGAGAGAAAAGGGAATTTCAGCCAGTGTCATTTGTATGCAATTAGTTCCTGGTGAAATTCCCTCTTCATCACAACAGTTAAAGGTGCAAGGGCCCTGCCTTCTTTTGTATATGGTCACTCTAGTATAATGCATGCACCTTTAACTGTTGTGACGAAGAGGGAATGTCACCAGGAACTAACTGCATACAAATGACACTGGCTGAAATTCCCTTTTCTCTACAACTGTTACAGTTACATGAGCCCTGACCTGGATTTTATCTGGTCAGCCTAGCACATGAGGACCTGTGTTTGAGAGAGGCTGGCCACATCATGTTTAGTCCAGCTGTCCTCCAAGGAGTTTGGGAAGCCTCGTGAGGCCTTTCCATAGCTGAGTCTTCTACCTGAACCATTGTATTTTGTGTTGTTGTGCCTTGACCCAGAATTGTTGTTTTGAAAGGATATTGTAATTATAACTTATTTTTATGCTTTTTATGGTTTTAAGTTTTGTATATCAGTGTTTTTAATCTTCAGTGATTTTAATTTTTGTAAACTGCCCAGAGAGCTTCGGCTATGGGGCGGTATATAAATAGAATTAATAATAATAATAATAACAATAATAACAACAACAATAATAATAATTTATAATAATAATAACAACTCTGGAGCCTCCTCTTCTGAGGACAAGGGGTAGGGATCCTCCGAATACATCCTTTGGTGAATTGCATGGCAGAGGTAAGATTTGAACCCAGCTCTCCTCAGTCGCAGTCCAGCCCTCTAACCACTAAGCCGGACTGGTTGCTAGAGGCTGGATCTTGAAATAGGTCAGATTGACACCCAGCAGGATATAGCGGGATGAAAGCGGTATATCAAAAGCAGGCGCCACACTGTTTCTTTATAGCGGTCTTGAAGTACACTGACAACTGTTGGGGTCCCGTAAGACGCATACCATGTACTACTTTCATGCTGCTTTGGGCCAGGGAGAGAATAGAAAGGCGCTCTGCTTTGCTAGGAGTTTGGCATTGGCCCCCCACTTCCGCTAGGTACCATCGCTGGCTCCATCTGCCATGACCCAGCTGTCCTTTCCATTCCTCCAAGCACTTCCCCTCAGCTCAGCAGCTCTCTTGCCCATCGGAGCAGGGTCTGCCCGGAGCGCTGGCGTGGGATTCTGTCTTTGGTTGCCAGCCATGGACAGGAAGCCGGCCAGCCTTTGCTGTTGGTTGCCATCTAGCTGAGAGAAGAACTGGCAATTGAAGACACTCACGGGTATGTGATGGATGTGGACTCTGGGTTGTTCCCTGGGGCTTCCCTCACACGCAAGGAGAGGAAAGAAGCCTGTTGAGCCTCCGGATTATTTCAAGCATAGCGAAGGGCAGTCAAGGTAGCGGCGGTTGCACAGATCTCTGGGCCCTTGTGGTTACGTTTGTGGGTGACTGATGGTTACTGGGATTTGACCACTGATCTGCTGCTGGCGCCCCTGGCTCAAAAGAGGCCCGTCTTTCCTCCTTGGAAGAGGAATCTGTGAGTTGGTTTTGTCGACCGAACGGCGTGTTTTTGCTAGCTCAGAACGAAGCAGGAGTGAAGCAAAATAATAATGATTTGAAATCAAGTATTTTTTAGTGTTTCCCATTTCTTTGCAAGCAGATAGGATTTGAGGGGCTTTGCTGTTTTCCAGGTCTGTCTCTGAGAAACACAGCCCAGAAAGTCTTGCTGTGGAGAGAGGGGCTGGTGCTGGACTTTGGCTACCATGAAGGGCGGGAGAAGGCTGCAATCTTCCATTTTACCAGCCCTTGAACAGGGTCGTGATCCAGCTACTCAGGTTCTGGAATCCGGGGGGGGGGGGGACCTGGCTCTCAGTCTCAGTGGTCCAGAAACTGCTGCATGGTCCACCATTTAAATGCCCCACAATGCCCTGGAACGATGCTCCATTAGGCATTCTGGAGCAACGTGGGAAATGTAACAGGTTTGGAAGCTTCCCAAAGCCCAGCTGCTGCTGCCAGATAAACCTACAGCGAGGGAGGGAGGGCCAATGCAGGATCAGCTCCAGGAGCCTTTTGAGGTTGTTGGGACTGATAGTTGCCAGAGGATTCTGGGTGCTGACGCCACACCCTGGCACAGTGGGTCCTTGGAAGCCAAGTAGCTGTTGTGAATTGCTGTGCAGTTCTCTGTACAATACTGAGGACATGGCAAGGCCAACCGGCTCCCCATGGCTCAGTGGTAGAACATCTGCTTTGCATGCAGAAGGTCCCATGTTTGAGCCCCGGCATCTCCAGGCAGGGCAGGAAAAGCTCCTGCCTGAAACCTGGGGAGCCGTTGCTGCCGGCCAGTGTCGACAATACTGGGCTAGACGGACCGAGGATCTGACACAGTAGAAAGCAACTTTCTGTGTCCCCTTTGTGTATGTGTGAATGATGAGGAGGGGACAGACAGCCTGTGCGGGGTGACATTTTAAGTGACCGCCAAATGGCGCTGTGCTATCTAGAAAGCACTCCAAATTAGACAGGTAGGTTTGAGTCAAGGCAGCTGCCTGTGTCCTCTTACCTTGGCTGCAGTGCGCTGGTTGTTGTTACTTGACGCAGAATAGTTGTTTTTAAATGGATATTGTATTTATGACCTGTTTTTGTACTCTTTATGGTTTTAAATTTTGTGTATCTTTTTTTAATGTTCAATGTTTTTAGTTTTGGTAAACCGCCCAGAGAGCTTCGGCTATGGGGAGGTATATAAATGCTAATAATAATAATAATAATAATAATATCCATACAAACTCCTAAAGCCCCAGGGCTGTGTGGGTTCTTTCTGTGACCGGAATAAATAATGCAAATTTGCAGGCTTGTGGATATCCACTTACTTCGTACAACTTATTCTGTTGCTAATTGGAATAATAATAATAATAATAATAATATAACATTTATTTATTACTCGCCTCTCCCTCTTGATCGAGGCAGAGAACAACATCAAATGCAAACAATATAAAATAACATAAAAACTAATTAAAAACATATAAAACTAATACATTATTATTAAAATTACAATAAAACATCTTAAAATTCAACTAGGTAGGCCTGCCGGAGGATATCAGTCTTTATGGCTTTCTTAAGTTGGCGACTGTTAAGTTGGCGAATCTTCTCCCAGCAGGCCATTCCATAGTCTGGGAGCGGCAGAAGGGAAGGTCCTCTGGGTAACGGTTGTCAGCCTAATTTTGGCTGACTGAAGTAAATTCTTCCCAGAGGACCTGCGTGTGCGGGGCGGATTGTATGGGAGAAGGCGAAACCGCAGGTAACCTGGACCCAAACCATGTAGGGCTTTAAAGGTAATGACCAACACTTTGTACTTCGCCTGGAAACTAATTGGCAGCCAGTGAAGTGATTTTAATAACTTTCTCTGCCGATGATAATCATAGAGCTATTTTCAAAAAGTATTATTATTATTATTATTATTATTATTAAATAAAAATGATGGTCATGAAGTTATGAATAGTTATTGAAGACCCAAACTTTATGCCAACTGCAAATATTGCATATGCCTCCCCACTTCATCATCATCATCATCATCATCAACAAACCTTCATTTTAAAACTTATTTATTTATTCAATTCCTATCCTGCCTTTCCGCCAAAACATAGCACTCAAAGTGGCTAACAATAGTAAAATACAGATTTTTTTCTTAATAAGAACATAACATAACAACAGATCCGTTAGAATGAAATTAAAAAACATAACAATAAAAGAAATAGACAGCACTCAACCCGTTAAAAAATAATAACTCTTCAGCAGATACCAGCTTACATGCCAAGCTCTGGCTTGAATAGAAAGGTCTTTGCCTGCCAGCAGGAGAGCAGAGAGGGAACCAACCTAGCCTCTCTTGGCAGGCAGTTCCAGAGTGTGGGAGTCGTCACTGAGAAGATCCTCTCTCGCATCCCCACCAAATCTGCCCTGAGCAGGCTCGTATGGGAGAGAACGGTCTTTTTGGTAACCTGTACCCAAGTAATATAAGCACACCTTTACATTAAGGGGAAATCACGTTGCTTACCCGGGGCATTTGTGCTTCCTGCTTTTTTGGCGCGATTGTTACGGGCTGCATTACATGGACGGAGAGGGGCGACTATGTGGTTTGAATTGAATCCTTACCCTGTGCTCTGCTCACCTCCATCGAGACAGCTCCATCTAGTGGTGGAAGATCCTGCTTTTCCCCCTGCTGTTACCCACTTTGAAATTGGTTCTTTTCACGGCAGAATTTCTAAGGGATGCCACAGGAGACATCCTGGTCATTCACTATGTTGTGTAAAAGACCTGCAAACTTTAGTGAGTGGCCAATTCCAAGCGTGCAATAAACCACTCATTTAGAGGAGCCCTAAGTCTTTTTAGGTCATGACCAGCGCTTTGTATTGTGCCCAGAAACAGACTAGTAGCCAATGAAGTTGTTGTCGAAAGGGGTTGCGGGCTCTGCGTAAAGCTGAATGTTTACTATGGTTTTATATGACTCTGCAGGTGTTTATTCTGAATTTCTGGAGATGGGTCCCTCCCTGCCCACAATTAAACGCTCCATATTGTGCAGCTTTAATGCTTCAGTAGTTGCCTTAGGATAAAGGCTGGCCCCATCCCTTCTCTCTCTGTGTGTATCTCTCTCTTTCTCTCTCCAGAATATTAAGCCATCTCTCAGTTCCGGCACGGGTATCTCTCTCGAAAAGAGAATGTGCTGACTAACTGAGTGTGACTGAGGGAGGTATTAATTCCCCTCTCCAGTCCTGACAAGCAAGAAAGATGGGGTGAGGAAGGTGAGATGTAACAGGCCAATCAATGGGAGAGAACCCGTGGAAGACGGTGATTAAAGCGGGGACGTAACCGATAGAACAAGGCAAATAAATCTCTGCGGGTTGGAGCCGCTGCCATTTTCAAACGGCAAACAAAAACGATTAGTGATCCACGCGTGAAAAGCTGTGAATCTCCAGCCGGGCTTTGCCAAACTAGACGTCACAACGAGAATGCCTTCAGCCCTGCACCGCCCCCTCTGCTCACTGCTTTCTTATCGGTAGAGCAGCAGGGATGTTCAAACTCTTTCGTCCCAAAGGCTGAATTCACATTTAGAGAAGCTCTCCGGAGCTGCATTCCAGTAGTGGGCAGGGTCAAAGGGCAAAGGAGGTGTGGCTCAAATGCCCCCAAATAACCGTATATTTTAGCATAAAACTCTCTCTGCTTGTACTTAGGCCTTAGGAGAGGCGTTTAAACCTTTTAGAATGGGGTGAAAATGCACAAAAGCCAGGAAAGCACCAAATGTTCGCCAGCTTAGGGGAAAGGGGTAGGATCAGAGGAAAGGGGCATAGGCATTTCGGAAACCTCAGAAGTCCAGATTGGGACCCTAAGCAGGTGGGGTGTGGCCCATAAGTCTGAGGTTAAGCACCCTTGCTGTAAGGGACATGGGGGTCTTGTGTCTTCCTCCTTTACAGGCAGGAAAGCAACTTGGGAAGAGACAACATCCTTCTTTGGTGGGAAAAAAGGTAAAATAGTTTTACTCACAAACGTTCTTGCATATAAAATGCAGGTGCAGCGTAGAGTTTCAGAGTTTGTCCAGTCCATTTTGCGTTCCATTTCACTGGCAGGAATGGGAGAGCAGACACGTGTGCTCCCAGAAATGGTGGAAGTCAGAGAGAGAGAGAGAGAGAGAGAGGGCAGGGAAGAGGAGGTGCAAAAGGAAGAAACCATAGGAAACCACACTGTAGGCTATAGAGATCCTAAGGCTATCTGTGGCCAAAATTCCCATAAATTAACTAACTTCAACACTGCTCCCTAACAAACTGCAACAATATTCCCAGCCAGAGGAAGGGTTACCAATGCGGAAGGAGCTGCATGTGACTCCTTCCAAGAGGGGTGGGAGGTGTTTTTTTAAAAAAATCCTTTTGGAGGAGAGAAGGAGCTGGTTGCTGTTAAACCCCTTCTCTCAAGCTGACACCAAAAGATGCCCCAGTTCCTCCTTGCCCCTTTGCTATAAAGTTGATCCCCCAAACAAGACAACCTACAGTATTCTGCATTAGTCTAGGGTGACCCTATGGAAAGGAGGACGGGGCTCCTGTATCTTTAACAGTTGGATAGAAAAGGGAATTTCAGCGAGTGTCATTTGTAGGCATGGAGCACCTGGTGAAACTCTCTCTTCATCACAATAGTTAAAGCTGCAGGAGCTATACAAGAGTGAGCAGTTGCAAAAGAGGGCAGGGCTCCTGCAGCTTTCACTGTTGTGATGAAGAGGGAATTTCACCAGGTGCTGCATGCCTACAAATGACACCTGCTGAAATTCCCTTTTCAATACAACTGTTAAAGACACAGGAGCCCTAGATTAGTCAGATCAGAGAAATAGTCTTTCTGACACGGATAGAAGCAAGTTGAGCTACTGATGTAAACTGACCAGAGCATAGGCTGGGCAGGTTTCCTTTGGAAGTGAATGCCACAAAATGGGTGCCACAATGCAGTTGTAGTCCAGAAGTTCCAGAGAGCACCAGACTGGGGAAGGCTGGTCTAAAGGCTCTGAGTACAAGCTGGGGGAAGTCTAGGGTTCAAATGTCACTTCAGCCAGAAGCTCATTCAGTGGTCTTGGGCAAGCACCTTCTTTCAGCCTTACCCCACAATTTGCAATCTAGAACTGAAGATAATAATATTGGCCTGCCTTACAAGGCTCTTGTGAAGATTGCCAGGATAAGGTACGCAAAGTGTTTTATACCTGGGAATATGCTATCCATCTGTGCAAAATATTATGGGCTGCTACTCAGTTATCCTTATTTTCAACATGCTAATGTGGCTGTATTTATAATGGCTACAGAAAAAACCTTCCAAGCCATGGGTTTGCCTGTATGCTCATTTGGGGCACAGCCCTATGCACATATAGACATAAAAAGGCCTACAACTCCCAGCATACCCCAGCCACCCATAACATTGCACCTTTAGTGCATTTATAGTCTTCCTTCCTTCCGTCTTAGAAGGACACATGAGATTCCCAGTTGCTTCTCCCATCCAGGTACTGATGGGACCCAGTCCTACTTAGTTTTAGCAAAGGGGCTGTATCATGTGCCCTCAGACCCCATCTCCGTGATAAGGCTGCCTGTGCTCATTCTGATGACGTCTGTGTGCTCAGCTGCATCTTTCCTTTAATCTCCCCCTCGCAGAAGGCAGGTCCTCCTAGCTTGCGCAGTGGGTCCCACCTGATAAAGGTGTGGCCCAGCTCAGTGATAAGGGGCAGGGCACACATTTGTGTCTGAAGAAGCTCTCCAGTGCTCGTGGCTGACGGACCTCTACAGCAAGCCCTGTCCCTCGTGTGTGCAGCCGGAAGGCATTTGGGAAACCTGTCCAGGCTTCTGTGGAGCAAGTGGCCGCAATGCCTGATTTCCTGTGGTCCTGGAGAGTGAGTATCCGGGGATGGAGCTTCTGGTTTTCAGACCGCCTGTTCTTGCTGGGTGTGTTTCTGATCAGAGGTTTAGGCTGGAGGGAGACTAATTTGTAATAGCACTGTGGAACCTTATCTAGGGTGACCATATGGAAAGGAGGAGAGGGCTCCTGAATCTTTAACAGTTGCATAGAAAGGGGAATTTCAGCGGGTGTCATTTGTATGCATGCAGCACCTGGTGAAATTCCCTCTTCATCACAACAGTTAAAGCTGCATGAGCCCTGCCCTCTTTTGTATCGGGTATTGACTTTAGGGCACAGTCCTCTGCATGTTGAGATACACAAAAGTCCCACACTTCCCAGGAATGCAGGGAGGTGTGGGACTCTTGTCTTGTCTCTACATGCAGAGGATTGCAGTGTTAATCAATTATTTTATTAGAGAGCTAAAGGACATTTGAAAGAGGGCTCGTTGCACATCATTGTGCACTCCTTCCACTTTTGCCTCTAGTCAAACAGGTGTTGTAGGCTTTTAGTGTTTCAAAAACCCGCAAAACCTGTTTGACTAGAAGTGAGAGTGAGTCATGTTACACTGTCCCCCTTTCCAGTTCATGAGGATGCCCCGCTACCCCTCTCTGCTGGTCCCCTGCTTCAGATCTGCCCCGTGCTTTTCACCCCACAGGATTCCTGATGGGAAGCTAAACTCTGGATAGGGGGAAAGAGTTTGGGGAAAGAGTTTGGGGAAAGAGTTTGGGGAGCAGAGAAAATGGGGCACAGAGAGAGAGAGGCAGGCAGGCAGGCAGGCAGGCAGTTTTCTTTTTACATGCAAGACCAAAGAGTCTGTGCTTTAGAAACCGGCCATATGAGCGCCTGAACATGCGAAGCTGGAAGGAAAGGGGCTTCAGGAAAGATTCCCCCGTCTCCTTTTGCTCTAGCCAAATCTTCACAGACGGCTTCCTACACAGAGTTCTCTCTGGGGCGTTGCTAGATCGCAGGAGACAGCTCCCTCTCGCTCTGAGCTGTCTTCATCCAGAACACATCTAGGCCGGGCAGGTGTGTGAACTTGTCTTGCTTCCGACAGCCTAAAAAAGCCGAGTGGGAACAGATTGTGGGAATTAACGCTCTGTGAACAGACTTTCTCTGGGCGGCTGGAGGGCACAGCTTCCAGAACCGGGGCACCAGAATCCTCAGTCCCCACGATTCCAGTCCGCGATGGCTTCCTCCCCAGGGTCCCTGTTTGCTGCTTGCATTGAAAACATTGGAGTGGGGGGGGGGGAGAAATTTCTGATAGAGCTTTTGCCCTTGAGACATTTTGGAGCTCCAAATTACTATGCTGTGCACGCAGTCACATCCATGAGAAGTATGACAAACGTATTCTTATGGAAGTCTGCAATGTAGAGTTTGTTAATTTTAATTCGGGGTTACGGTATTTTGATGCATGTTTTCGTACGTTTTGTTACTGGGTTTTGTGCTTTGACGGAGGAGAAGGCTATCCGTGGCTACTAGCCCTGATGGCTATGTGCTACCTCCAGTATCAGAGGCAGTAAGCCTATATGCACCAGTTGCTGGGGAACATGGGCGGGAGGGTGCTGTTGCACCGTGTCCTGCTGGTGGTTCCCTGGTCGACAGCTGGTTGACCACTGTGTTGAACAGAGTGCTGGACTAGATGGACCCTCAGTCTGATCCAGCAGGGCTCTTCTGATGTTCTCATGATGATGCTCTAATGCAATACACGCTATTCATTCATTCACACCCAAATAGAAATGGGGCACAACCTACTGAGAAGCATTTGGTGCTCTAACACAGTTCCCACTTGGTTTTATGAGAGGTCCTCAGCAGAATGTCCGTAGTGGATTACGTGGGTTGCCTGTCTATTCTTCTGATCCCCTTAATAATGGCATCCAGAGATTCCTAGAGCAGTGATCACGCTTCACCTCTCAATAGCTTTTCCAATTAGAACAGGTGTCTCTGTCTCGCGAGACGGCAGGACTAGAAGACGCAGGCAAAGAAGTAGATTCCATTTTAACGTGTGGAGAAACCTCCTCACTGTTTGACGATGCAACAGACTGCCATTGGAGGTGGCGGGCTGTCCTTGGCCAGAGGTATTTAAATAGAGATGGGACGACAACCTGCCGGGGATGCTGTAGTTGCAAGGTTGGCTGGGCTGAGCAGGGGGCTGGACTGGATGACCTCCAAGGCCCCGTTCAATGGCGGCGCTAGAATGTAGCTTGCTTTATGGTGTACGATTGTTATCCTCGTGCTGTGGAGGGAATGCCTTACAGGTGGAAAGTAAAAGGGATGGAACGGCAGATCTTTGCGTTGCTTTGTGTTTTAGGGAAAGTCAACAGCAATATATGTACATGTATGTACTTAAACACTCCTCTCATGAAATGGCTCTGGTTCACAGATGTTTCTGCCATAATTGTTAGTCTTTAAGGGAGCGATCCTAGACAGACGAAAATCCTACAACTCCCAGCATTCCCCAGCCACCCATGCTGGCTGGGAAATGCTAGGAGTTATAGGGTTTTTGTCTGTCTAAAGCATGCACAGGATTTCTCTTAAATTGTCACAAGACCTCTTTGCTGTTTTTGCTGCAAGACACTAACACAGATACCCCTCTGGAAATGGGTCCCAATGTTAAAAGGGGATTTTTTGGGGGTGATTGGCTCTCAGGACTGGCCCCTCCAACCCTCTCCCATTCGAAACTCTCCCCCTCCCTCCCTTAGCCTAACCCCTATCTCTAATCCCTTTTCTGTTCCACAATGCTTCTATTTTATATGTGTGACTTACTTTATTTATTTATTTATTGCATTCTGCTGTATACCGCCCAATAGCCGAAGCTCTCTGGGCGGTTTACAAAAATGAAAACCATGAAAACCATTTAAAATATAAGGCGAACAAAAGTGTAAAAACATAATATAAAATACAGTAAAAAAGCACAACCAGGGTAAAACCGAGCAGGAATGCAGAAATCTATACAGTTTTAAAAGTACAGATTTAAAACAGCAAAGTTAAAAATTAAGCTGAAAAGCTGTTAAAATACAGAGAAAATAAAAAGTTCTTTGTCTGGCGTCTAAAAGAGTATAACGTAGGTGCCAGGCGAACCTCTCTAGGGAGTTCATTCCACAGCCGGGGTGCCACAGCAGAGAAGGCCCTCCTGCTGGTGGCCACCTGCCTCACTTCCTGTGGCAGGGGCTCACGGAGAAGGACCCCCGAGGATGATCTTAGGGTCTAGGCAGGGACATATGGGAGGAGGCGTTCCTTCAGATAACCTGGCCCCAAGCCAGGTTCCCTAATGTTAAGCCCATGTCACCATGGGCGTGCTAGTAGTCCTGCTGCTTTCCGGCTGGTTTGCCCCTCAGCCCCCTCACCACAGAGGGGCTCATGAATAATGCAAGTGTGCCTCATGCATAGTGAATCCCCCCCTCTGAAATTTGCACACAAACCCTCCCTCGTGCGCCTTGATTGGCCGCCTCTGTCCCCTTTCCACTGGTGGCGGTAGCCTAACTGCGTGGCTGCGCCCAGTGCCCGCCTTCACAGCAAACTGATTGGCTGAGCAGGGCTGTCTGTCATCCCACTGATGGATTGGCTTAATTGGTATTAAAGCTCGAGCTTTGGACTTTTTTTAAAAAATCAAAATGTTCTGCACATCTACGCTGCTCAGGCTGCAATTTAAAAAAAAGACGAGCAAAATCGACCTGGTAGAATTCGAGTAATAAGCCTTACACTACTGTAGATAGGTGTGGAATATTGATTTAGGCAGATTTTCTCTTGTCCTCCTAAATTTTGATTTAGGTCTGGGGATTGTTTTAGATGTGTTCAGACCTGCAGCCTCCCCCAACTCAGAGCTCTCTGGATGTGTTGGACTGCAACCCCTATCATCCAGTGGCCATGTTGGCTGGGGATGGTGGGTGTTGTAATCCAATGCATCTAGAGAGCACCGGATTGGGGAAGGCTGGTTGAGACAGTGTCCAGGATACCCCAGCATTGCTCTCTGCGAGATTTTGAGGACGTCTTCAGTATGGAAGGGAAAGACCCGTCCACCATTAGCCTAAAAAGTCCTTATCAGTGGCTAACAGCCGGGAGGCTTAGGAGGCCCAGGGAAGGGTTCTGCATGTTTTGTAAACCTATGTATAGCTTTACAAAAGTTCAGAAAAGTGAAACACGCAGTCTACCAACAGAGAAGATAGCTATTGCATCACGGTTGCAAGAGTAGGGTGACACTATGGAAAGGAGGACAGGGCCCCTGTATCTTTAACAGTTTCATAGAAAAGGGAATTTCAGCAGGTGTCATTGGTAGGCATGCAGGCCCTGGTGAAATTCCCTCTTCACCACAACAGTTAAAGCTGCAGGAGCTCTGCCCTCTTGACCAGATACAAAAGAGGGCCAGGCTCCTGCAGCTTTAACTGTTTTAATGAAGAGGGCCCAGGAGCTTCTCCGGAATGGAATCCGGCCCTCGGGCTGAAAGAGGGTCAGCAACCTTGCTTTATATAGACAATTGATTTGGGCTCGTGGGAGTTTCGTTTAGTTATTTCCCATGGATGTTGCTGAGCTCTGGCACACAGGCTGATTAGCCCTCACCAGGTTCAGATTCAGAGGGAAGGAAGCTGGGACTTCATCCTGGCCCCATAGGCTTCCTTTCCCCTGGTATACATGTGGTACAGCAGGTTGGAAAGGAGGGCTGGATGATAAGACCAGGGAAGGAAAGGGCAGACAGAGATCCGGCTCAGCTGTTTCACCTCCTGCTCCGCTGAATGTTTTCCAGCTTTGAACTTGGCAACCCTGAACCTAACCCTGCCAATATTTGAATAGCCAAAAAAAGTAATTTACAGCACAATAGTATATATGTTCACTGGAATCAAGTCCTCCTGTATTCAGTAGCCCTCACTCCCAAGTAAGTGTACCCAAGCCTAAGATTTTTTCCTCATTGCATAGAACCCCTAACCAAGGTATAGGTGGAAAGAAGAGCTCCAGCTGTTTTGGACTTCAACTCCCAGCATTCCAGATGCTTGGCCATCCAGGCAGGGGATTATGGGTTTTGAAGTCAATAACATCTGGATATCTACCCTCGGCCCACCTTTATCCTAACCTGTCTTCAACATTAAAACCACAACATTTGATCAGATATTCTAAAAAATGTTTTAATTTAATTCATTGTTACTGAAAATATCTTTTATTTTCAAAAATTAAGCTATCAGCGCCCTTTACGACTCAAAATATCTGCCCCTGTTGTTGTTTGCTCTTTTAATACATTCATTAGTTTACACAGAATCTGAGCTGAAAAACTTACAAATTCTAGGGATAGACGAGTTTGCCCATTTCAGTTTCTCACTGGTCCAGTCTTAAGTTTGGTTCATGCCAAACTTTGAGAGTGTATTTTTTTTTGGTATGAAAATTCATATGTATTTTTGTGTGCATTTCTAATACATGCATTTTTAATGCAGTTTTACCTAATAAGCATCTTTTTGAAAATGCTTAATGCACTTTTGATCATTACTTTCATTAATAGATGCATTTTCGTGTGCATACTTCCCCCTAATATGAATATTTTGGGATGTGTTTTTTGATTGGAGACTGCCATTGCAAAATTCAGAGAAGTGTGAATTTCGAAAGATAAATGACTTTCTGTTCGCGCATTGGTTTGAGAGTGTGAATTAGTTAAGTTCGCATTGAAATGCGAACTGAATGAATTTCTCTACTGTCGCTAAAAAAAATGCATATATTCTGGTGGATGAATGAAAGAGCTTATTTTCAAATATTCCCTTCCTAGGCCGAGAGAAAACAACAAATTTCTTCACTAAGCCCATTTCTGCACACACAAACACACACAAAGATCCTCTCAATATATAGTTATTCACGCTGGGCCTTATTGTTTCTGTTGCTATGTTTTCATTATTGCATTTCACTTTTTAATATGTGCTTTATTTCTTCTTTACTCCTATGAGCCATTTCGGGAGCAATATGCTCATCTGTGGCCCTATACAGTCAATAATAAAATAATAAAATTAATGTATATGCCACCTTTCTTCCAGGCTTTCCCCCCAACCCCCCATTTTATCTCACAACAACCCTGTGCGGTAGATTAGGCTGAAAGGGTGTGTCTCACCCAAGGGCCCCCAGTGAGCTTCATGGCTGGGTGGGGATTTGAACTCACATCTCCCCATTCTAGTCCAGTATATTGGCTCTCATTGACCTTGGCCACATGAAGGTCCTGGCTTTAGGGCTCAGACTTAAGAACTGTAAGCACACCAACCCAACCAAGAACCCTGTGGCACCTTAAAAGGCTAACACAGTTACCCTGGCATATATTTTTACGGGCCAGGGCCCACTTCATCAGAAACTCTGGCCCACGAAAACTGATGTTAGTCTTTCAGGTGCCACAGAGCTGTTGTTCATTTTCGCTTCAGGAATTTGCCCTCTACTTCAGCACTTTCTCTGCCGTGGAAGAATCAAAACACACACAGAGTGATTCATCATCTCCGGCTTACATTCACTCCCCCCCCCCCCCAGGGCACGTCTTTCTTGCTGCTGCTGCTTAGGATCCAATTATTGATCTGGAGTAACAGTGATTCTGTTCTTTCTGGAATACCGCATCTCGTTGCTGTTTTGTCGGAGGTGGGATGGGCGTGAGGCTGTTGCCGGGAGATTAATGAGCAAGAGCTCCCCATCCAAGCCCTTGGTTGGAGACTGACTCATACATATGTTTCAGCATGCTGTTCAGGGCTGATTAAACCAGCCTTTCCCAACCCGGTGCCCTCCAGTTGTGTTGGATTGCAACTCCCATCTTTCCCAGCCAGCATGGCCAATGTTCTCATCCCAGCCCTTCAGTTTGCCATTGGGTGAGTTTTTAATCCCAGCCAAACTGACAGCGTTCCCTTCCCTCACAAAAGTTGGACTGCAAACCGCTTGGTTCCATAAGCAGCTGAACATTCTGGGCCACCGCACCAGCTCGTCCAATGAGCCATGGAGGCGTCACTGCCCTTACAAGTTCCATATACTGCTTATGGGGTACTGTGGCTGTGATGTCAGCTGCAGCAGGTCAGCAGGCCAAGAGGCAGCCCCTAGTGCGGCAGGTCTGGACTGCCACAGTGTGCAGGGAGCAATTGTCCTCAGAGGCTGGTTATTTTTAAAGGGCCGTTTGCCTGCTTTGCTCCCCGAACTGCTCCAGCATTTGTGTCAAACGGCAGCGAGGGAGTTTGCGGTTCTGGAAATGGTTCTTCTGTTGCCATCCATGCCAGTAGTTGCTGCCTGGCTCATTTAAAAATTCATTTTTTCCCATTAAAGTTGCCAAAAGCGGGAGATCTGGCTCCCGATGAAGGGGTCAGATACAAATAGGAGGAGGCTTCCGTTGGCAGTTGAGAAGGCAGGGTGGAAGCCAGGAGGCTGGGGAAAAGCCCCGTTGGCTTGGCTGCGCTGCGCCGGCTTGAGGGCTGTGTTGCCGATCGCAAAACTGGCACGGAACGGCTCTTCCATGTAGGAAATAGCATGCCCGCTCCGTACGAAGTGAGTCCCGAGTAAAAGCCCTGGGCGCGGCCATTTTTAATGGTGCATGCCTGCAGGGGAAAACCTTGACATGCGTGTTTGCATGTGGCAATTGACATACAGGGAGCACGTTAATTCTACGGGGAAGTGTCCTCTGTCCAGAACAGAGGGTCTTAAGCTTGTGACAAGGACTATGGCGGTTTGCCAAAAACAAACAACAGAGGCAGCCGTGCGGGAAATCAACAACAACAACCCAAAATCCACATAGAACCATGCCTTTATTAGGCAAACTCAGAGGTCACCAAAAAATGTGTAAGCTTTGCGGATCTCCTGGTTTTTGTAACATCTTCCCTGACCAGGTTGTTGCTTCGCAGTTGATACAATTTGTAGGCCACGGGACAGAATGATACGCCTCCTATGGGGCATCCTCCCCTCAGGGGTATGGTGTGGACAGACTCCTCCCTCAGGGGGCTATAGGGGTACGCCATTGCAGGGGCGATGCCTAGGGGTGCCAGCGGCCATGCCTTCAAGCAGACGGGGCGGAGAAATGTGTCCAACCCTGACTCTTGCATACGTTTCTTGAAGGTGTCGCAGAGACAAAGTAAGTCACATGCCAACCCGATCCAGTGTATGAAACTGTCTTTTATTTAACTAGCGTTAAATAAAAGGCAGCTTCATACATTCATAAGTTCGGCACAGCCCCAAGTTTAATGAATAATTCTTATGATTCGGAAAGTTAAGAAAACCTAAGTATGCGTAACTACATTTTTATTTTGTGTTTGTATTCAATACTTCTTACCAGTTCCACCTCTCACTGTCAGGTAGGGATGGTGAAAGCTGCCTGTTCCAGTCTCATTTTCCAATATTAAATTTTGTTTATCCCAACCAACAACAGTGGTTTTCTTTAAATGTTTGCATCACGGTTTGTATGCATTTTGTGCACAATACAGGCATTTTTTCATGCAATTCTGTTTTGCAGCCACTTTTCCTAACATAATACCCCTTTCAACATTATTTTTGTAGCAAGGGCATTTTTGTGCGTATGTTTCCCTAATATACCCTTTTTTGTCTGCATGTTTCGACTGGAAAATTCCATTGCAACATTTGGAGAAGTGTGAATTTCGAAGGAGAAGTGATTATTTTGGTTTACAAATTTGTCCGATGGTGCAAAATTAGATACGTTTGCATTGAAACGCAAACCAAACAAATTTCTCCCCTATTCCTACTGTTGGACTTTAAACTGTAAAGTCCTTGGGGCAGGGCACCCAGCACTCTGTTTCTGCCCGCCTGCCATTTTGTTTGCTTCTGTTACCCTGTAAACCGCTAAGCGCATCAACAGTATAAAAAGTCAGAACTGCCATTTATTTCTTGCTAACAAGAAATGAATGGCAGCCATTGATTGAGACTTGTGGGGTAATTCAGGGTTTGGAAGTGGAGCAGAGGAAGTGGAGCAGGTAGCTGTCAAATCTTGGCCAGGGAGGGCACGGCGCTTTGCAGTGCGACATGGTGATTCGAGCCAAGCCAGAGTGTGTTGAGAGAGCAGCTGCTGCAAAGCCACTGTTTTGCCGTTAGAGGGAAGCGTTGGAGTTTCTCCGTCCATGGAAACATACTGTAAAAGCTGACATCAGGGCACACTCCGGCACAGTCAAAACAACCGCTTGTTCCAGGCTGGAACCTGGCTGCTTGTCCCCAACCGGAGAACAGTGTGGCGAGAACAGGTGTGCTGAGCCCCTATCAGCCAGGAGCTGAGCAACGTCCTGAGACTGCAGCTGTCTCCAGGGACAGGTGTTAGAAGCCATTTGCCAGGAGGGGAGACAGGAATTAGTGGTGGGCCTGGACTACCATTGGCTTAATTTTTAGGTTTGAATCCGTGGGCTGCTACAGACGTTATAGGGCCTTTGAGGCACAAAACCAGCGGTCCAATGAGACACTGAGCATCTCTCCTTTGGCCCTAATTGGTAGAAGATGTGCAGAACTGCGGATGACCGTGGAGACCCTGAACTTAGCTCCGCGCTTGTGTCATCTGGCGCAAGGTACCCATCCCAGTGCCATTATATGGAGCCTTCCTCTTCTCCGTGCCATTGGCTACTGCTGGCAGGAGAGGCATGGCCAGAGTTCGTGGGCTATCGCTTAGCCTACTCATGTTTGTGATCCCTAATTGAGTGGGTTGCACGAACTTAGGACTGCATTCCCCAACCTGAGGCTTTCCAGATAGGTTGGACTACAACACCCATCATTCCCAGCCAGCATGGCCAATGGCCCAGCCTTCCCCAACCTAGTGCCCTCTGGGTGTGTTGGACTACAACACCCATCATTCCAGCCAGGATGGTCAATGGCCCAGCCTTCCTCAATCTAGTGTCCTCTGGGTGTGTTGGACTACAACACCCATCATTCCAGCCAGCATGGCCAATGGCTCAGCCTACCCCAACATGGTGCCCTCCAGATATGTTGGACTGCAACTCCCATCATTCACAGTCAGTATGCTGGCTGGGAATGATGGGAGTTGCAGTCCAACACACCCGGAGGGCACCAGCTTGGGGTAGGAAGCCTTAGGGGCTTATGCCCTTGGAGTTCTGTGGATGTGTCCATGTGAGGAACTTGTGTTTTTGCTGCAGTTCAAAACAGGGGAGGTGACAACGTGCATTCTCAGTGCAGCGCCCAGCGTCTCAGGGCTGATAAATTTGTCTGCTTCGTAAAAGAGGGTGGAATCCTCTGGAAACGCCCCTTATCAGCCCAGTGCAGAGTTCTTAGGGCTGGGCCCAGATGCCAGCGGATGGCCTCGGCGTGAGCTAAAAAGGAAGCAGGCGTGTCAGGAGCCCATTACATTTTGCATCAGATCCGTGCTCTGATCAATGATTGCTGTCGTGGGGTTTTACTACCTCCCTTATTCCAAAGGTTTGAGGAGCGTCAAATGCAGCCCTTGCCGTTTGCAGGTGGCTGGGAACTGGAACGGCCAGATTTGACTCATGGCACCTATCGTTGCTGCTGCCGCTGCTGCTGCCATTATTAATAGTTTAGTTCTGATTTGGGTGTGTGTGTGTGTGTGTGTTTAAAGCAAGTTTTTAGCTACAAGCTTCCTATCTCCCCCCACTTAGAGCTCCATCACACCTACTTTTCTTTTATTGGTATTCTTTTATTGGTATGGACCCGCAGTTTTGATATCCGTTCCCCTTTCGTGATCATAGCCACGCCGGGGGGCTCCCTTTTGACTTACGGGCTCTTATGGGTGGGGGGTTGGTCCTGGCGGCAGGAAGGGAAGGGAGCAGGCAGGGAAAGACAAAGAGGGGGGGTATCCCGAGTGCTGGAGGAGGAGAACCGCCCTCCCCTCCCCTTTCCTCATCCACAAACGCGCCCCTAACAAAGGAAAAAGCAAGAGGGTGGGGGATATTCCTGACTTCCTCTGCGCCAAAATCCTTCGCAACAAGGGGCGGAAGGGGCACAATGAGAGCAGGACAGGGGACGATGTCATGCACGTGCCTCGCGGCAAAACCACATACAAGGCCGGGCGAGTGTGCCGTAAATCGCTGGGGTGATGATCTCTTTAACAGCCTTCCCAACTGCAGATTGTGCCATTGCATGTCTTTTCACTTAGTGCAAATTGTTATAGTTCGATTTTTATGGAAAAGGGAAAGAGAGAGAGAGAGAGAGAGAGAGAAGAGGAAAGGTAAAGATATAGAAGAGGGACAGGGGAAGGAAAAACAGGGAAGGAAAGAGGAGAACAGAATGATGAGGTTTGTGTGATGTGTCGGTGCATTCCAGTGGTTCCTGGCATATTTCTTTTACTCCACACATTAGGCGTTTGCAGCTGAGGCTTTTATTCTGCAATAATCACCCCCATCTCATTCGTGGAATGTTATAGAGAGGGTTCAAACATTGTTGCCTTCGCCTTGTCGCCCTCCCATGTTTCCCCACCACTTCTTCCATCTTTTTTCTTGCCAGGGGGGAAAAAAAATTGTGACTGCAGAAAAGACGGAAGAGCTCCGTGATGCATTTTGATTGGTAAAGCCAGGACCCCTTGGTCTGAACGTTCCAGGATGTTAAGACCAATTGTCTGAAGCGTCCCCTTTTTTTGGGGGGGGGAATGGATGTGGGGAGGTTGTTTAATAAAGAATATCTTTTCATGGCCCCCAGCACTGGGAGGCCCTGGATGGTCATGTATTTAAATTGCTCTTTCAGTGCCTCGGTTGAATGTTACATGATTCCTATTCCGTTGCTTCAGTTGTGGTTCTGTGAGGTCTGCTGGTCTCCTGTTGCAGATTCCACCCTGGGTGGCCGCTTTGGATTTAAAGGAGGAGGCAGAGGACCAGGAGAAATCAACAGGGAAAAATATATATGCACAATTAATGTCATGGGTAGTTTGAGCCTTTGTCTATCTCCAGGATGGGGAAACACTTTTAGCCCAAGTGCCAAATTCGTTTCTAGAGAAGTTCTCGGGGGCTGCATTCCGGTAGTGGTTGGGACAAGGGGCTGGTGCCAGGTGCCCGGCCTCTGGCTTTCTTTGGAGTCAAGCTGACCAGCCGTGTTTCCAGTCAATTACCTTTATTATGCAAACTACAAACAGGCATAGCCTCAGGCTACAGACAGTATCCTCATGCAGCAATCAGCGACAACCTTTCCAAGCAGGCTTTGCATAATACAACAGCCTCCTGGTAGTGATCCCGGGATAAAGCACCATGAATTAGAATTGCTGCTAAACTGCCACTGGTTACTATGGTCCCCCCCACTCTCAAATAGAATGGGCTACTAAGTCCCACCCTCAAGGGGGATCTTTCCACAGAGTCGCCTCCTTTGCTCTTGGAGAGCTTCATGACCCTGCTTTCTTCTCCATTTTTGCCTGATGTCTAATGCTTGGGTCTCGCTTTTCCCACCCTCTCCTCCTCTTTGTGAGGAGCCTGCATTCCCTTGGATTCAGAGGGCCCAGCCCGCCTGTCATCCAAATGACTAGAAGGCATCTGGGCTTCATCTTCTCTGTTATTGTTATTCTTAACGGCCTCCTGCTCCTGAAACGTAGGCATCTCAACAACGCCTTCCACCGCCCCCTCTGTTTTAGAACCAGTTCCTTTGGGGCACATCTACAGAGGTGCTGGGCCAAATCCGTACAGGCAGACCCCAAAATATAAAACATATCAGCATATTGTAGCTTAAAGCTCTTACTGCCGGTAACTGAACCAGGACACTGCCAAATGATTGGTGCTTGGGGAAAGGAGGTGGGGCCTGGGGGGAAGGCATGGCCATCTGGGGAACCAGGCCTGGGGTTCTCCATCCCAGGTCTACCTGAATGTTGTCTTTTCTAGGGTGGCCCTATGGAAAGGAGGACAGGGCTCCTGTACAGTTGCATAGAAAAGGGAATTTCAGCAGCTGTCACTTGTATGCATGCCGCCCCTGGTGAAATTCCCTCTTCATGACAACAGTTAAAGCTGCAGGAGCTATGCTAGAGTGATCAGATACAAAAGAGGGCAGGGCTCCTGCAGCTTTCACTGTTGTGATGAAGAGGGGATTTCACCAGGTTCTGCGTGCTTACAAATGACACCTGCTGAAATTCCCTTTTCAATACAACTGTTAAAGACACAGGAGCCCTGTCCTCCTTTTCATATGGTCACCCTAGTCTTTTCCTTTGCCTCAAATCACCTTGACTTCTTTTTAAGGCCTTTTCCAGGAGGCTGCAAGACTACATATATAAAAAGCAAGAATGAGACAAACTATTTCAATTATAAGAGCACATTGCAAGCATAGCCTGTGCATATATGTACACAGCCTGGGCATACATGCTTTATATATCAGCCCCCTGAAGAAGGCCTTAACAAAACAAGAGACCGAAACACGTCAGGCTATCATACAATATTTTTTTCTACAGCATCCTGAGACTTCTCTCCCTTTTTGTGTACATCTTGGATGCTGCCTGTCTTTCGACCATCCCTGCAGTACACCATACACTGACAGGTAACGCTTGGCCTCCACCTTTGACCTTTCGGATTCCTCCAAGCTCCTCCTCCCCGCAGCACACTGACATCACATCATTTCCTGGTGCCACCTACTGGGCCGGGATTTTATAAAATGGAAAGTTGGCAATCATACGTGCCGAGAAAGGTCTGAGTACTCAAATTTACAGTGTAGCTACGGCTTTAGTACTCTAAATTGTTTCCATTACTGGTTCCCTGGGGTGCCCTCTCCTCACGGAGAAAGGCCACCCCAGGGAATCACTCCCCAAAGGTGGCATGGCTCTGAAGGGCTGCTCTTTTGGTTGCCACCTCTGCAACATGTGAGAGATGCTTGCTGCTCAGAGGAGACAAGCTGAAAGGACCACAGCTCAGTGGTAGAGCAGATGTAGGCAGAAGGCTCCAGGTTATGCAGATTAGTTGCTGGCGAACATGGGCAGGAGGGTGCTGTTACACCCGTGTCTGGCTTGAGGGTTCCTGGTTGACAGCTGATTGGCCACTATGTGTGAACAGAGTGCTTGACTAAGGCCCTGTCTACACCATAGGGGTGTAGAGGAAGGGAGGACGGGCGATCCTGGAAGTACCTGCTTCCGGGATTGTCGCCCTAATACACACTAAAAGTGCGATGACCCGGCTTCCCCCCAGGCTGTCGCGCTGTTGTGGCCATCATTTTTGTTTGAAATGGAGCTGGAAAGAGCGCTCTTGCGCTCCTTCAAAAAGGTTAAAAAATAAATAAAAAATAGTGCGGAAATTGCCCCCCCCCCCCCGCCACCCTAGGGATGGCGGACTTCCGTACCCCCCTCACCTGATGGGCACGGAGCCGTATGGTGCGGCTCTGTGCCCATTTCTGCTGCTGTGCTTACATAGTGCGGCAGCACCCGGGATGGGCGGCCACATCTACTGCGGTCTCGGGAAGTTCCCAGGTCCGTGGAAGATTTGGGACTTTCTAGGGATCCCTTATCCCTGTCAAATCCCGTGGCCGTCTCTCACCCCACCCCCGGGAATCCCTGTGCGTCATTTGGACTCACAGGGACCAGCCGGGGGCCATCCTGGGCAAAAAGCCCGGTGTAGAAACGGCCTAAATGGACCCATGGTCTAATCCAGCAGGGCTCTTCTTAAGTTCTTAACCCCAACATCTCTAATAGTCTAAGGCCCCCTCCACAAGGATGCGCTTTTGCGCCCGGTTCCGGGATTATGCGCATTATCGCGGAGGCGCATTTACGCCTAATCCCTCTGCACGGGAGGCGGCGAGAGGCGGCGAAGCGCATTAATTCATGTCCAAAAAGCGCTTTAGAAGACGTTAACGCGCATAATCGCTTGTTCACACCGCGATAATGCGCTTTAACGGCCGGAGAAAAATAAAAGTCGCTATTTAACGCGCATTCGAAAATAACGCGCCTGTACGCCCGTTTTGCGCTCCGCTGGTGTGGAGGTAAAATTTATAATGAGCCTCTAAGGCTCATTAAACGTCTCGTGTGGAGGAGGCCTAAAACAGTTGAAAGCTTCGGCCAGTCAGTGCAGTCAAAGAGGCATTGCAGGTTTTTGAAACAATACCATAAAAACTTGTTAAAACCTGTTTATTAGGGGCAAAATACCAGGATGTGTGAGCACACTTTGAGCAGCGATCGTTTCTTCCCCCTAAACCTGCCTCTCTCTAGCCAATATTTACCCCCTCTTTACTGGCCCAAACTCCCCACGTATTCCAGCCTTTTCTTTCCTAATGGGTGATTCTGCACCCATTAGGACAGCCCGTTCTCTCATCCCAGCATGATTACATTTCCTAAGGGAGCTTATGTTCAAGGATTTATTTCCAAAAGTGTCTTAAACACTCAGATACTTCCTCGGGGGAGGTGGTGGTGTGGGGAGGGAGGACCTATTTGCCTGTAAAATATCCTCAAAGAATTCCAGTAGGCCGGTCTGATTAGATTTTCATCCACAGAAACCTTGTTGCCTGTTCCCCAAATGATGCCCTCACCCACAGGACTATGGATGTTGCTAAGCATGCGCAACAAAATGCCAGGGCTTCTGTGGAATTGCAGGGTACACGCAGCCCCCCTCCCCTTTTGTTTGACGTTTCTGCCTGTGCTGCCTCTCTGAAATGTGGTTGTGAGCAACGTGGATCTGATGAGGTTTGCCTGGTTTACCACAACCCTGCAGAGGAGAGGAAGAGAAGGCAAGAGGCAGTGTGGCGTAGTGGTTAGAGTGTTAGAATGGGACGGAGCCGAACCAGGTTCAGTTCTCCACTCAGCCATAGGGGGACCACTTAAGCATCACCAACCAAGAGGACACAGATTTGCATAAAATTTACATTCGCTAATTGAGATAAAGAGTTAATTTGAATTATATAGAAATGCAATGCATCTTGCCATAGTAGGGAAGGCTGTGACCAGGTGACCTGTGTACCTGCTGCTCAGTCTGCTGTCTAGGTGCTAAATACTGATGGGCAACTGCAAGGCCCATGATGTTCCCTCTCTTCTGAGATTAGACACAGCTCTTCAAATAGAGGGATGTCCTCTGTAAAATAGGACACATGGCCACCGCAGCCATGAAGCCCACTGTGACCTTGGCCCAGTCTCAGCCTAGCCTACCTCACAAGAGTGTTGTGAGGAGAACATGGGAGAGCAGGAAGTGAATAACCATATGCCGCCCTGAGCTCCTTGGAGAAACGGTGGAGATATAGATGTAATAATACTAAAGAAACAAATAAATCACTCGGTCGAGCCTTTTCTCCTAGAGGTAGCTCAACCATCAGGCAATGTATTTAGGGCACTGCTAAAGCTGGTAGAGTGGTTGGGTTCACACAACTCACTAACCCACATTCAGTGGTTGTGTGTGGGTTGTTTTGAACCTTAGGTGGTTTATTGAACCATGGGTTAGTGTGTTGTCCAAACCCAGGACATTTCCCGCAGGATGGCTTGTTAACCATGCAGTGTGGCTTATTTTCTCCAACAAGCCACCTTAAGAAACCATGGTTTGTCATTGGGTTGTTCTGGGTGGTTAACAAGCCACCCTGCGGAAAATGTCTTGGGTTTGGTAACACACTAACCCATGGTTCAACAAACAACCCATGGTTCAACAACAGCCACACTCAATCCCTGTGTGCGGGTTAGCGTGTTGTATGAGCCCAATCATCAAAGGCCAAACTAAATCCACGATTGCAGGCGAGCTGTCTTCTCCCCAATCTGGATTGGGACCCCCCAACCTCCATGCCAGGATCCTGATTCAGATGGGGGTGGGGGGGATGGGACACCTTCAGCTTCCTTTTTAAAAAGCCATTAATGCAGTTGCTAACTGCGTGAATGGCATCTTTTGGGCCCTGATCCGGGAGATCACCCATCAGAAAGTTCTCCTACACAGGCCCCCTTTCAAATGAAGAGGAAGGAGGGCACAGTTGTTACACAGCTCTTGCTCTTTGCAATGGGGGTTTATTATGGGGGAGAGTTTCCCCGGGGCTCTGCCTCTTCGTGTTTGTTAGTGGAAGGAGCAGGACCGTTGGGATTACTGCCTCCCCCCCCCCCCCCCCCAACGGCACTGAAATGTCTTGGAGCAGCCCTGTTTGCTCATGTCAAGATCGCCAGCCTCTCTCCTTCCCCTATCTGCCATCCCCATGTGGCACTTGCAGCTCCTCTGGCCCTCCTCCCCTAAGGGTTGGCAGCCAGTCGCTTGTTGCTGGGAGGCAGCTATTAAATATCCCTGCCTGACATAATGATGGGGAGAGGAGAAAAGGAACATATTCCATTAGCATCTGGCTCACCCTGCAGCGGCTTCAGCACCAGCAGCAGCCCAAGAAAAGGAGCCTGTATTTTTAGACAGGATGCAATGTAAATTTCTGGCTCACCCAAAGGTGGGGAATAGCTAAGGAAGGAAGGAAGGAGAGAGAGAGAGAGAGAGAGTGATCAGGCTCAGGTTTCGGCTCAAGCGCTGGGTTATGGCAGCAAGACAGGGCAAGTCCGGTCCAGACATGGCTGTGAGTATATGGCATGCTTCTCCTTCGTGCAAAATCCCCCACGTCAGGGTGTGCGGGGGTGAGTCGGTGCACAAGCGTTTGCGTGTCTCTTGTGGGCAGGGGAAGCCAGCCGGTCTGATCGGTGACCATCTCTTGGCGGTCAGAGATTGACGTGCCAGGCAGCTTTTCTTGTTTTGTAGTCTGGTCTCCCAGGCCTCTGGAGCCGAGGATTACCTCTTGGGTCATTCCGGTAGTTGAAGCGCAGGGCAGCGCTTGAGCTTCAGAGTTAAGTCAGGGAGGAATGCGCTGCGCTCCCTCGGCAGATCAAGGCTGAGCGAGGAAAAGGCTGTACAGCGACGGTCTTGTGAGTTCCTCAATCCGTTTCCACACAGAAAACAAATCCAGCTGTTTTTCCCTCAGCCCATTCAGAGAGCTGAGCCTTGAATCCACTCGTATTCTTTGCTCTCTCCTCCCATCACACGCATCCCCTGTGGGAGACCGGCCACACCACAGCGGACAGAAGATCCAGTGTTACTTGGTAACTCTGAGCGATCACAGGCGACGGGTCTCCACCTGATGCCCAGTCACATTGCTGACCAAGCTGCAAGCTGAAGTGAGGGACATCCCCCCCCCCCTTGCAAGTTCTGCATTTAGCGTGCAGAACTGGGAGGCAAGTTCTGCACTGTGCTGGGGGGCAGGGGACAAACAGACCTGCCCTCCTCCCTGAGTTCTCTGGCATGCTCGGCAATCTCCCAGGAAGGGCGGAGTCCTTTGGAGGCCCTCGGGAGTAACAGAAGAGTACCTTGATGCTTCGGCGTGATCCAGAGACCTGCTGTGGATGGAGAGACCAACCTGTTCCTTCTCCTTTGCATGTGCCAGAGGACTGGGGTGCAGAGGGCAGTGGGGTCAGCAGCAACCACAAGTCATGGCTGGCTGTCGAGGCCAGCCAGAATCCATGAACGCTTGAAGGTGGGTGTGCATTGCAAAACATGGATTAATGCAGGGCAAGGGAGCAAAGGGCCCTTTCTTCTGCCTTTGCTATTGCATGACTCTGCCTTGCAGTAACGACACAAGGGCACACACCCTCCAGCACTTAAAAGATGGCGTCAAGAGACAACCCTAGCTACATATCACACTCCTAGGGTCACCAACTTAGGACCCTCCGCCCTCCATTTTGCTGGATCATCTTTTTTGCCTGTTGCCTGCTGTATTTATTCTCTCTGTTATGGCCTGTCTTGTACTGAAGCAGGGGCCAGGGCCAAACTAAAGAGGACTTTAAGAGCGCAATCCTATGCATGTTTTGACAGAAAAAAGGTCCTGAAATCCTATGTATGTTTAGACAGAAAAAAGCCCTACAATCCTATGCATGTTTAGACAGAAAATGTCTTACAATCCTATGCATGTTTAGACAGAAAATGTCCTACAATCCTATGCATGTTTAGACAGAAAAAAGTCCTACAGTTCCCAGCATGCCCCAGCAAACTAGGCTGGTTGGGGCATGCTGGTAGTTGTAGGACTTTTTTCATAGGATTGTGGCTAGGTGACCATATGAAAAGGAGGACAGGGCTCCTGTAACTTTAACAGTTGTAGAGAAAAGGGAATTTCAGCCAGTGTCATTTGTATGCAATTAGTTCCTGGTGATATTCCCTCTTCATCACAACAGTTAAAGTTGCAGGCACTATACTAGAGTGACCATATTCAAAAGAAGGCAGGGCCCCTGCACCTTTAACTGTTGTGATGAAGAGGCAATATCACCAGGAACTAATTACATACAAATGACACTGGCTGAAATTCCCTTTTCTCTACAACTGTTAAAGTTACAGGAGCCCTGTCCTCCTTTTCAGATGGTCAGCCTAATTGTGCCCCAATTGAGTGAATTTAGTTATACTGCACTTAGAAAAAGAAGAAGTTAATAGCAGCTCCAGGATGTCTTGTGCAGTGTCTGATCCGCAGGGCCTTTGGGAGGGAGACTTTAATGCCAGAGTGCAGAAGCCATCCAGGATTCCCCAGATAGCCACGCCCTTTCTTCCAGCCACACCCCCTTTTCCCTAACCACCCATTGTTGGGTGGTTTCTTGCTTTTGTGCATTTTCCGCCCCATTTGAAAAAGCTGGAATGCGTCCCTAAGTCTTACTTAAGGGTAGCGAGAGCGTTAAGCTACACTAAAAGTGGTCACCCAGTGGCAGGGGGGAATGATGCGCTTTCCAGAGGCCCTGGAAAGCGTTCTTTCCCCTCCTCCGCTCCAATCGGGGCCTTAAAGGCAACCTTAAAGGCCCCGATTGGAGCTAAGAAGGGAAAAGCACGTCATTCCTGCCCCCCCCCCCAACTGCTCCAATTGGTGCCTTTTCTTTAATGTCTGGCAATGACACACTTTCCCCTTTAAGGCAACGGTTGGAGCAGTGGATGGAATGATAGCCTTAAAGGGGGAAGCATGTAATTCTAAGACATTATAGAAAATTACAGAAAATCCCCCCGGACACCCAGGATAGAACAAAAACCAGGACAAATCCGGATAGATCCTGGCAGTTGGTCACCCTAGTCCCTGTTTCCTACACTGGCCAGTCAAATGCCTCCTAGTAGCCCATCAGTGAGTCACAAAGGCCTAGACCTCCCGTACTGTTGCGCCTGCTGCAGGGACACATATTCAGCGGCATACAGCCTCTGAAGACAGAGGTGCCACTTAGCCTTGGACTAAAGATGATTCAATACCTCCGGTTTTACCCTTCTCCTTCCGTCAGCAACCATGATCCCAACAAAAAACACCGTTCCCTGCCTCCGCTCTGAAGCTGCTCTTTGCAACCGGGGGTGGGGGTGGGGGTGGAATTCCTCCCTTGGCACCAGCTTAGTAAAAAAGTTCACCACTGTTTCCCATTAAAAAAAAAAGTAGCGCTAAATGGAGAGTTGAATTTCATAGAGGAAATGGTGGTCCTCATTAAAGAATAGCTACAGTTCAAAGAGACTCAGCTATGTTTGCTATTTGGATGTGCGGTCAAGAGTGGCGGTGCGTGGGGTGGGTGGGAAGGAAAGGATGCTACTGTGCCTTACGGCAAGTGTGTGCACACTCACCATCTCTAACAGCAAAATAGGGGTAGGTAACATAAATTGGAGACCATCTCCAGAAAATTGTGTGTGTGTCCAAGGGCATTCGATGGAAGACAGGTGGGTTTACTAATCTGAATTTTAAGAGAGCCAATGTGGTGCAGGATTCAATCTTATGCATGTTTAGGCAGGAAAATATCCTACAACTCCCAGCAATGTGTAGGATTGTGCCCCAAGAGTGTTAGACTAGTAATAGCCTTCCACAAGCCAATGCCTATCAGCTCTGTTGGACTCCAGCTCCCATTATCCTCAGACGCTGTGGCCACTGGTTAACTGGGGATGCTGGGAGTTGTACTCCCAACACATCTGGAGGCCACCAGGTTGAGGGAGGCTAATCTAATACTTGGGAGACCAAAACTGGTGGAGCACATTTCCGAGGTGTGAAGCGGCAGAGGGGCGGTGAATCCGCTCCAGGTTTCAGCCAGAACCAGTCAGAACTCTAAAGGAGCTCTCCACGATATGAAGTGAAGGACCTTGGATAGCTCCTTTGGAGTTCTGACGAAAATCCGGAGCGGATTCACCGCCCCACTGGCATCGGAGCCAGCAGCCTCCACTCAGTGGTTTTGCATGCAAAAAAATTCCAGGTTCAGTCTCCTCTGCGTCTCCAGGCAGGACTGGGAAAGTCTCCTTTCAGAAACTCTGCCAAGCCACTGCAGGTTAGCATGGTAATACTGAGCTAAATGGTCAGACTCTGTGGGCCTGTTCAGACAACACGCTAAGCTGTGGTTAAGCCGCTAACCCTTTTGCAGCCAATGGTTAGTGAGTGTGTTTAAACTGTGGTTATGTAGTCACCATGGTTAGGAATGGTTCACACGACACGCTGAGCCATAATGTTAAGCTCAAAATGCTTAACCACCGTGGCTTAGTGTGTCATCTGAACAGGGTCAATATAAGGCAACATTCTATTGCTTGCTACCTGATGTTTTTACTGGAGGCGCCAGGAACTGTGCCTGTAAACGTCTGCAAAACCAGTGTTCTACCATTAAGCCATTGTGTTATACCTCCAGGGAGCCTTCTACATAATGGAAATATTTTACATGAAATGAATAGATAATTTTGGTGTTTCCCCAAAGCAGTGTGTGAGCGTGTTTGGATGGTTCCTTTTGGAACGGAGGCAGTGGCGTCCAATTTGCGACACCCTGGGTGAATTGTGGTGTGAGCCAGGTTTTCCTTTGCACATTTCACTGTGGTAGGCTAGTTTGCTAATGTCAGAGTTCTGTAAAGTTGCTGCCTCATGAGCAGGAGGCAACAGGGAGACAGTTCTTCCATCCAACTCTCTTGCTTTTGCGTTTTATCAGAGCAAACCGTTTAGGTTTGCTATGCCAAGGACAATAGGGTGGTTCCGCTGGCATCATATACCATAGAAAAGTAGGACACTGAGTCAGACTGGTGGTTCGTCAAGCTCAGTATTGTGTACGTTGACTGGCAGCTGTTCTGGATTTCGTGCAGGGCTCCCGTCCCCCCCCCCCCCCGGTAGCCTTACCTGGTGATTGAATCCAGCACCTTTTGCTTGCTAAGCAGGTGCTCTGTCGCTGAGCTGCATCCAGGGCCAAATTAAGACATGCTGAAGCCCTAAGCCATATTGATTCAGAGGCCCCATACCATAAAAACAAAGAGAAAAAAGTTATATTATGATAGGAAGAGTAATGAAAGGGTACCACCCAGCATTAGGGTGTGCTTATAGTTAAACAGTTTTAGATAGCCTTCTCTGAAGATGTGTATAAAAGGACTAATAAAGTAAGTTGAGTTGAACTTTTAAACTGGTTCTAGTCTGTACTTTTTGTCTCCAATACTGAACGCTGCGTTGTTACATTTTCTCTGTATAAGGCAACTCTGCTGTAAGTCACGCCAGACTTTCCAACATATTTAAGCCAAAGCAATTTTGTCTTCGTTCTCTTACAACTTGGTTATCGCCAATGTATTTAGAGGCCCCTCATAATATGAGGCCCTAAGCTGTGGCTTAATTGGCTTGTTCCTAAATCTGGCACTGGCTGCATCCCTTCCCTAGCTTGGACCCAGTCGTGGTGGGGAGGGGCAAGGGAACATGCCCTCTGCGTTTGTGTAAGGTCTCCTTCCATTCACAAATCTCTCTCCTCCGTACCTTGCCTGCCTTCTCCCTTCATTACTCCTCTCCCATCTCCTGGGCCCGGAGGCCTCCCGCTCTGGCCCAGGGTCCCACACAGGAAGTGCGCAGTTAATTATAGCCAACGCGTCTTGGTTACCTCCCGTTCTCGGACACCTGCTTGCTCCACTTTCATTTTGAAAAGTGTACAGGGGTGGCAGAGGGGGATTTCCATTCCTGAAGACTTAGGCAAGAGTTCAGATCTGGTTTGCTTAGCCTGGGCCAAGCGAAGTGGCTGAGAACTGACCCACTGCACTTTTCAGAGCTAAATAAATACTATCTGCTTTGGACTGCGAGATGTATTCCCAGGTCCATAGACCGAGGCTACTTGTTTGGGGGGAATATTGAAGTGGCTTGACAGAGGGTTCACTTCTAGGGTGGCCAGGTGTCCTGTTTTACAGAGGACAGTCCGCTATTTGAGGGCATCCTATGTTTAAATGGCTTTCCAGACCAAGTCTGGCTTAAAGATAAAGGTCTCTAGGAAGGGAGAGATCAGGGGCCTTGAAGTTGCCCACCCACAGTTCACACCTGGGCAGGAGATTGAGCTCACCTCAGCTGTCTTCCTCACTACAGTGAGTTGGATTGTACTTCTATTTAAACTATAATTACAGTTTCTAAATTTGCATTTATGCCTGTACGTCCGCACGTGCAATTTTCATGCAAATTGGTGTCCTGTTTTGGCAGTGCATATTTAGTGCACTCTATTTGTTTCCATTGGCATGCATGTATGTACCTTTGGTCATACTGTGGTCTCTGGCGAAGCGGGCTTTGCAGGTGTCTGATGCACTAAAAACAAGGGGGAAAGAACCAAACCTTGTAAAACAGAGATGACAGCAAGATAAGTTGTACATAGGAGCAGAAGTTCCTCTTCCGGATCACTTTTGGCAAAATGACCAATAGTTTGATTGTGGTCTGGGGATAAACACCTGGTGGATGTTCAACTAGCCCAAATCTCATGTTGAGTTCTAGGCAATTCTTCCTTTTTCAAGCTCATTCTCAGTGACAGTCTATGGGCCATTTAAAATAGGTGTCCATATAATAAATTGCTCTTTTCGAATGAGCAGTGGCTCCTTTCCAGAAAGGCAGGATATTAGTGGCTATTGAAACCTCTTGTGCCATGAGATTTGGTGGCTGGCTGGTTTAAATTGGTCTGTAGAGCGAGAGAGGGTAGGCATGTATGAATTGCCAAAACAGAGAAAACACATCACCCAAAAGAGAGAAGACAGCGATGTGCATAGATGCACGTTTTGAGATAATTATTATAATTTAAATAGAAATACAGTCCACCACACCATAATGTGGAAGACAATGTCCAAGTGGCTCTTATGTGTGCTTATTCAGTCTGCTGTCCAGGTGTCGTGGATGGGCAACTTCAAAGCCCTTGTCCTCCCTTCTTATAGTGCTTTATATTTCATAGAATAGTAGAGTTGGAAGGGGCATATAAGGCCATCGAGTCCAACCCCTGCTCAATGCAGGAATCCACCTTAAAGCATCCAGGACAGATGGCTGTCCAGCTGCCTCTTGAATTCCTCTAGTATGGGAGAGCCCACCACCTCCCTACGTAATTGGGTCCAATGTTGTACTGCTCTAACAGGAAGTTTTTCCTGATGTCAAGCCGGAATCGGGCGTCCTGTAACTTGAGCCCATTATTCTGTGTCCTGCACTCTGGGATGATCGAGAAGAGATCCTGGCCCTCCTCTGTGTGACAACCTTTCAAGTATTTGAAGAGTGCTATCATGTCTCCCCTCAATCTTCTCTTCTCCAGGCTAAACATGCCCCGTTCTTTCAATCTTTCCTCATAGGGCTTCGTTTCCAGACCCCTGATCATCTGCATTGCAAGCAAGCAAACAAGCCCCTACCTACCGGAATCTAGTCCAGACACAACTTAACCCCTTCAGTAAGATCTAGGTCTTGCTTGTCCCCACAATGTCAATCTCTGTCTACTGACAATCTCTCTTCTTTTCTCTTTCAAAGGCTGATGCCGCGACCAGCTTCCTGCGGGCAGCACGATCTGGGAACCTGGACAAAGCTCTGGACCACCTGAGGAATGGTGTGGATATTAACACCTGCAATCAGGTAGGTTGTGAGCTCTTCCTTGACATTCCCCATCCTTTCTCTACCAAGTTTGGGTTGGTCTCAATTAGGCCAATCATTGATCTGCATTCTGCCCTTAATAACCCCTAATTAAATGCAACTCTTGGGTAACTAGGTGCTGCTCTAGCTTATGCTGGTTGAGGAGGAGGCAGTAGACCAACCGTCCTGTGCCTTCCAGATGTGTTGGATTTCAATGCCGATCATCCCCAGGTTGAGGAAAGCTGCAGTAGAACAAGCCCCTCATTTCTTGAGAGCCCTTGCTCTGTTGGGTTTTTCTCCCTTGGGGTGTTAAAAATGGGGTGGGCCGAAGGTAGATCTCCAGATGTTTTGAACTTCAACTCCCAGAAGCCCTTGCCACAATGGCCAGGAATGCTGGGAATTGAACTCCAAAACATCTGGAGATCTACTTTCTGCCCACCCCTGGTTTAAAAGTCCACCAGGGCAACTGTTCACATTTAGGTATCAGTGTAGGCTCTGGAATGCATGAAGCAATTATAAAGGACAGTACCCCTGGGCATGTGGAGAGTACCTTTCCCTCACTGCTGAAGAACCAGAAGGAGACCCAAGCTGTTCTACTGCCCCCCCCATCCAGATGACTGTTATTTGGGGGATTGAGCAGGTGGTGTGAGCAGCAAAGAAGTTTCCCGAAGGGAGAAGGGACCCTCCATATTTCTCTCACTGTGCATTGCAGCATCTAACCAGGAGCAAGGGAGGCTGCTCTGTGGAATTGCTTAGTGCTCATCACAGCTCTATCAGGGCAGTGCATATCCATCGTGCGGCAGAAGTTGGTACAGGGTTCAGAATTCAGCATCTTCGTTTCTTTAAAGGAAGACATTTCTTGTCCGGTGTCTGGAGCTGAGATGGGTAGGAATGAGCAGATCTGTGCACCCATGGCCGGGTGCTATGAGCAACTAGGATTACTGGCCAGAAGGTTCCATGTTCCTAGGTTCCAGGGTGATCCTGCCCACCCGTTGGCTCTCCTTGAGCTGGAAGGATCGACTGTGAAGTCTTCCAGGTCAAACTGGGACTTTACTATCCCAATGGGACAATGATCTGTGCTGTATAAACAACAAAGAGTCTTAGGCAAATGGATTTATTCTGGCCTAAACGTTCACAAGCTAGGGTTTACTTTATCAGATGCGTGAAGTCTCATCCCTGGCTGGCAGAGAGCGAGAGAGAGGAATTGTAGCCATGCGCTCATGCATTATCAGGGGAGCGGAATGGGGCCAGCTAGCCATGAAATGCAAACACTACAGTCTGCCACCATTCTGTGCAAAGCTGAAGATAAGCAAAGTGAACCTTTACAAGACCAGCTATTGTGACATCACCAGTCACTTCTAAGATGCACATGGTGAAGTGGGGACTCTAGTCCACACAGAGCTTATACCTTTCCCAAGATGGCGTCCTCCAGTTGTGTTGGACTATACCTCCCATGGCCGTGCTGGCTGGGAATGATAGGAGGTGTAGTCCGACACATGTGGAGGGCACAGGTTTTGAGGAAGGCTGCCTTAAGGTGCTGCAGGACAGCCCTTGCTGTTTGTAGCTGTTGCAGACAAAAACATCTACCCCTCTGGAAGGAGATATCCGTTGCGTGTGACTCTTGGTCCCTGCCGTCATCTCCTCCCATTTCTCAGGGATTGAGGGGTCAGGATGGTACTGTGCTGCCTTTCCCAACCTGGTGCCCTCCAGATATTGTGGAGTTCAACTCTCACGAGCCCCAATCAGCACGGGCAATGGTCAGGAAACCTGGGAATTGTAGTTCAAATGATCTGTAAGGCCCCAGGATGGGGAAGGTGGACAACGGCCAGATCTACATCAAGCAGGATATAGCATTATGAAAGCGGTATAAAAGCGGTATATAAAAGGCAGGAGCCACACTACTGCTTTATGGAGGTATTGAAGTGCACTGACAACTGTTGGGGCCCCATAAGGCGCATACTAAATACCGCTTTCGTACCGCTTTCATATTTGCTATATCCTGCTTGGTGTAGATCTGACCTATGCTTCCTGGGCGCTGGTTATCAGTGGTGTACTGGAACCAGGACTCACAGGGACACAGCCCCGGCATTTCTTTATTAGCAGGGACACTCATGTCATCTGCCACCCTGCTCAAAATTCCCCATTTCCTCTGAGTTTAGCTGCAACCCTCAGAGTAGCTGGAGGAAAAGGATTTTCCCCAGCTACAAAATGTTGTTTCCTGTTGTAATGCAAGGTATTTGGTGTGGCTTGATCTTGAATGGGCAATTAAGACCCATTAGCTTTACGAAAAGATCTGCTTCTAGTAAAGATAAAACTGCTAGAACTGCCACTATCGCGCTGCTGAATTTGCTGCCGAAAATTGGTGGTGTAGCAACAAAAAGGGCTGATTCTTCGCTGTTTTGCTGCCTTGGTGCCAAAATTTGGCAGCAAACAGTGGGTTGTTTTCCCTTTAACACCAGGGAAAATTAGCCCTTTTGGGGTGTTGCGCTGCAGACTTCTGCAGAAAACCCGGCGCTGGTGGGCCGCAAAAGTAAAAATAAATAAAAATAAATAGAATATTCCAGATGAGGCCCTTCCTATTTGCCCAGCCAGTCAGAGCCCTCTGTTGAAGGAGAATGCAGGACAGAGCTGGTGTCCTTGCGAAGTCCATTCCGTATTCACCGCTGGTGCTCAGAGACAAAGGCGGGGGAATGCCTACACAGTCAGACAGTGACTCACCTCGCTCATCCAGATGCGCCGCATTACAATGACAAAACCCGGAGCTCCTTTTGTGGTCCACCTAGACCCACAGGGGCATGGGTTAGCATGGGAAGCAGCTGTCCTGCATTCCCTCCACATCCACACCCTTGAGGCAGGGTTGGTGTCAAGAGTAGGTGTGACTGGGCACCTGCCAAGGCCCACAACAGAGCAGGGGCCCACTGCCAAGCATCCCCTGGAGTATTCCTCCTCTTCAACATGGCAACCTGCTTGTTCTCCTGCCTCTTGCACTGGCCCAGACAACGGTGGTGGCGAGGAAGAGGAACGGGAGATGCCACGGCCTACTTGCTCACCAGATCTCTGCCTGCCAAGCAAGCAAGCAAGCAAGTGGGAGCCATGAAAAGGAAGAGGGCGAGCAGCAAGACAAAATCGGTCTCCTAATCTAGTGCCCTTCACTGTTGTGATGAGGAGGGCATTTCACCAGAGGCTGCATGCATACAAAGGAGCCCTGCTGAAATTCCCTGTTCTATACAACTGTTAAAGATACAGGAGCCCTGTCCTCCTTTCCGTATGGTCACCCTCAATGGTCGCACGAGACATTCATTATAGGAATTTCTGCAGTTGTTTTGACAAGCCCCCTGGAAGAAGGCCTTAAAATAAAACCAGTCCGAAACGTGTTGGACTTTTTACAAATAGAATCTTCTTTCCAGCATCCCAAGACATTTCTCTCCATTTTGGGGGCCCTCTTTCGGACACTCTCCCGCTTTAGCGCAATGTCTCAGGCCTGCGTTGCTGCTCCTCTGTTGTCATTTTGGCGCGGGGTCCGTAGGGAAATGAGCCTGCGTGATTATGCCCCTTTGCCCCCGCTGCTTAGACCTGTCTCCCACTCAGCTGACCCTAATTGAAGCCAGTGTTTGCCTCCTGAAGCTGCCTCCTCGCTTTTCCCATCTCCGCACCGGGGCGTGCGTGTTGCGCTCTGGCGTAGCTTCGTTGGCGCTCGTTGCTGCGTGGAAAGAAAAGCGCTACGCCTGGCGGAGATTCCCTTTCTCAGACACACACACAGGCTCAGATCCAGCCCTTGATTCTGGAGGCAGCTGCTGTTTGTTCCTAATTGGGAGAGACTGTTGTGCTCATTAACGAGAAGCGCTGCTTTCAACTGGGTTTCCTCTCCCCCCCAAACGAGGGAGGGAGTCATGCAGTAATGAAGCTATAACCACGCTCGCGCAGCTCCTGGGTATATTTCCTTCCCCATCACTGATCAGAAATAAATAGTTACTCAAGTTGCCCACCCTCCCAGCCTCTCATAGCTCATTGGGACAGCAAACAAAAGCAGGGGGAGGTTTAATTGGGCCATGTTTCCCTCCGGTGCGCTCTGAGGATGTGGACATCCTGCCTGCTGTATAGGGTGACCCTATGGAAAGGAGAACAGGGCTCCTGCAGCTTTAACTGTTGTGATGAAGAGGGAATTTCACCAGGTGTTGCATGCCTACAAAGGACACCTGCTGAAATTCCCTTTTCGACACAGCTGTTAAAGATACAGGAGCCCTGTCCTCCTTTCCATAGGGTCACCCTACTGCTGTACGTTGTGTGAACGTTAGGAGACAACCACGTTGTTTTTTCCTCAGTTGTCCGCCGTGGGTGAGGAAAGCGGAGAGGAGGGAAGAGTGATCGTGGGCGCGCTTGCTTTGGAAACTCTGCTTATGGTCTCCTTTTATACTCCCGTGTTTCTCTTTATGGGGGGTGGGGGGGAAGGACGCAAGGCACCCGCAACAATCCGCATAATTGGGAATTTCACGAGGGCAGCCGGCTCAGCCTTTATTACTCAACTTATTAAAACGAATGAGCGCAGTTGCACCTTCTAAAGGCTAACTGCAGCGCTTTTGATTGAAAGAGTGTGAGCTTTTAAAGCAGTTAATTGCCTCCTTAATTGGAAAATTACAATTCGGGGGTCGACACCCATGATGAAGGGCTCACACACGCCTCAGACTGTGCTGTTAGAAGCCTGTTTCAACAGAGTCTTTCTACACCTCAGACCTCCGTGGTGGCAGCAGGTTAGAAGAGGTTGTGGGGCCTAGTTCCTCCTGGCAACCCCCTTCCTATGTTAGTGCCTCCCTCTCCCCCACCATGAGCCCTGGCACTCCTGCCAGTGAGGGCCACCATTTAAATTTCCCACAATGCCGCTGGAGTGACAAAGGCTTAAGAACATGAGAAGAGCCCTGCTGGATCAGACCGAGGGTCCATCTAGTCCAGCATTCTGTTCACACAGTGGCCCACCAGTTGCCCACAGGAACCTTACAACAAGCAGGACATGAGTGCAACAGCACCCTAACACCCATGTTCCCCAGCAACTGGTATATATATAGGCATACTGCCTCTGATACCGGCAGTAGCATATAGCCATCAGGAGTAGTAGCCATTGATAATCTTATGTTCTATGATTTTGGCTAAATACTTTTTAAAATCATTCAGGTTGGTGTAGGCTGACCATCTGAAAAGGAGGACAGGGCTCCTGTGTCTTTTAACAGTTGCATAGAAAAGGGAATTTATCTTTAACTTTTGTATATCTCTTATTTATAGCTTTTAACTGTATATGTTTTAATTTTGTAATGCTGCCTTGAGGCCCAGCATTGGACAAAAGGCAGGATATAAATAAAGATAATAATAATAATAATAATAATAATAATAATAATAATAATACCAGGTGCTGCATGCATACAAAGGACACCTGCTGAAATTCCCTTCTCTATACAACTGTACAGGAGCCCTGTCCTTCTTTTCTCATGGCCACCCTAAACAGTTGGTGGGCATCACTACATCTTGGGGGTAGTGAATTACAAAGCTTATCTATGTGTGATGTGAAGAAATAATTCCTTTTATCTGTCTTGAATCTCCCACCTGTCAGTTTCATGAGATGACCCTGGGTTCAGTTATTAGGAGAGAGGGGGTAAAATGGGGGGGGGGTGTTCCTCAGAAAGGTGTAAAGAATGGTTTGCCACTGTTGTGAGCAGGGTTGGTAAATAAATAAATAAATAAATAAATAAATGAACCTTCAATAGAGTGCTCAGTATTGCAGTGAATCTGACTGTTCTTCATAGTCTCTGTGCATCGCACACATGTGAGCCCTGTGCCTGCGCGGGCCCTCGAATCAGGAAACTTTTACAAGCTGAGGCGTTTTGGGCAGGAACCCCTCCCCCACACCATACTGAGCATGCGCATGGGTTCCCACCCAACCCTCAGTTCTCTACCATCCGCCACTGTGGCAACATCGTCAGAATCTTCCTCTCTAGAGAATTTAGGCAGGGTCCGCTGCTTACCCTGCCTACAGCACACAGGAAGAATCTCGGTAGCGCCGTATATGCAGTGACATCAGGATTGCCTTTTTTCTTTCTTTTATGCACTGCGCATGGTCGATGCACGCAAGTGTACGGGTGCACCAGTAACACGTCACACAAAACAAATCTTGGCGCAATCACACTGTATGGTCCCGTGAAGACGGCTTTTCCGCCGCTGTTGTTTTCCTTCTTCCAGCGTTTTCTCAGTGTGCGCTACTGCGTCAGCCACAGAGAGGAAGGGAAATGACGTAAATGAATGGAAATGGCATGAAGAGAAGTCAATCGAACAAATGGAGCTGAAAGCTATGACAAATGACTCATGTGCATTGTTCTGTGCAAATTTCAGATTATTAAAAAAAAACAACCCACAACATAACAAAGGAGCGTTTGGGTCACATCAATTCTGCCTTGGAAACAGGACCGAGGAATTCAGAACTCCAAAATCTGGGAATAAATTCAGATGAGGATAATTTTTGTAAGCGAGACAAAATCGGTTCCCTGATCTAGTGCCCTTAAGGATGCCCAAATCTTGTCTCACCCACTTTTATGTAGTTATTTCAATTTATAACCTTCCTTTCTTCATGTAACATTACGGTAGAGCCGTCTTTTCCTGGAGAGCAAATAGCTTCAAATGAGTGAAGTGCGCTGTATGATATGTGGAGGTGGGGCTCTGTTCCTTTTCATCCCGCCTCCCTGTCACATTTATTTATTTATTTATTTATTTATTTATTTATTTATTTATTTATTTACTAGTGAACAGACCCAGCTTCTCACAGTTTGGAATAGCCCTTTGTTTGAAGGCTTTCCAACTGAGCTATGCAGCAGTCAGAGTTGGACACACTGTGGCCACCCCATCTGCTGAAGAAACCTCCGCTCAGACCGCTAGGCAAGGTCCCAGCTATGGTGCATCCCTGAGGAGGGTTCTGTCCACTCCATCCCCCACTGAGGGGCCATTTCCCATTGGGGAGGGCTGCCACAAAGCAGCGGGGATGGGGCAGGTGTATAGCTCTGCCATTTGGACTATCCCCCCCCCTCCAGTTTCAGACTGTATTGACTGCAAAGCTATGCATTGGTGAGGGATGTCTGCCACCTAGTGACTGAAGTTGGCATTGCAGGATTCAAAGATCAGAGACATTTAAGCGAATTAGCATTAATTAATTAATGTATTTTAAACCCCCTTCCCCAAGGTACACACCCCTGGAGTCCCTTTACTATGCACACCAGGTTTCAGGCGGTTTGAGTTCACAGACTTGGCAATCCTCTTTTATTGTTATAGATTTATATATACGTACAATGCCATATTTCTTCGATCCTAAAATGCACCTTCCCCCCCCATATAAACGTCTCTAAAAACAGGGTGCGTCTTAGAATCGATGGCTTAGAATCACAGTTTTCAAATTTTCCTGCGCTCTGCACAAGGCAAAGGTTTTATTTTTATTATTTTTTCCCCCTTAGAATCAAAGTTTTTTTTTCTGTTGATGGTATTGAAATCAAAGTGCATCTTACAATCGATGGCGTCTTAGAATCAAAGAAATACGGTATATATACAGGCCAGCCTATAACTGCAGATCTCTGGGCGTCTTGCAGGGATTAAAGCAAAATTACGTAGAACAACAAAATAAAACGACATAACACCAGTGTAAAAACAGAGAACCAGGGAAGGTGCTGCAGCAACAAATCAGTTTAAAACTGAAGCAGACAGATAAAATCCACAAAGCTAAACAGTAAAAAAAAAATTAAAAAGACATAATTTCCTTACTGTAATATTGTGCGTAGTACTAATATTGTACTGAACCAGATATAGTACTACAAAGGCAGCAGTGTGGTCAGGCATATGCCTGAGCTCCAAGATTTGCCTCGGGTCCACCGCGGTTCCTACAGTGTTATATCTTCGTGCTTTTCATGGAACGCAGGGAAGGTCAAAGGCAGTGTGAGAGTGTTCTCACTTTGTGCAGGGGCCTGCCTTGATGTTGTCTCCGAATCTGCGCTGTGTCGGTTATATGATGCAGCTGCCGATTCGAAGCCACCCCAGGGCAAAGAGGCGAAGATGCGCGGATGAAAAGTCAGGGACGTACCACGACTTTTCCAGCCGGAGCGAGGTCAGCCAGCTCTTCCTCCGGTCTGCCCTAGCTCAGAGGCACTCCGGGAGTGTTCCCGGGCTGAAGGCAACAGTTGCTGGAAGCTAGAGGAGAGGGTGGGCCTAGTGATCCCAATGGTTGCGGAAAGCCTGCTCTGCCTCCCCTCGTAAAGACAACTTGGTGCCGTCGCGCACCAGCAACAGGTTTGGCGGCAGAGTGGTGCCAACCTGGCACCATGAAGACAGCTCCCAGGATAGGATGGACTCTTTGGTGGCCCCGCCCCTTTTCCTGCCCCCCCCCCCCATTTCCCATGACCACCACTCATTTGGTAATTTCCTGGGTTTGAAGGTTTTCCCACCCATTCTAAAAGGTTGTACTGCCTCTCCTAAGGTTTAGTTATAGCCCATAAGAGCTGTAAGCTATAATATGCTGGCAGTTTTAATATTTCGCCCCTGCCTACTACTGGGATACGGCCGCCGAGCACTTCTCTCCCATTGAATCCAGCCTTCAGACTGAAAGAACTTCAACGCCCCTGATATAGTGCCATCTGTGTACATGGCACTTTATAAAGAATAAGAGGGCAGGTCTCTGCCCCAAGGGGCTTACAGTCTAAAAATAGGCACAAGAGAAACAACAGAGGCAGGGGGAGGGTAACAGAAGCTGCGGTAAACAAAGGAAGGCTATTTCATTCATTTGTATCTAAGCTTATGAGAGGGTCAGTCTTCCCCAACCTGGAGCCCTCCAGATGTTTCGGACTACAACTTCCATAAATCCCAATCATTGGATGTGCTGGCTGTAGCTGATGGGAGTTGTAAGCCAAAACATTTGGGGGCACCAGGTTAGGAAAGGTGGCATTTAGGTATTGGGTCCAGGGGGTTGTGTAAGACTATTTAGCCCATCTCCATCCTGGTGCTGGCTGTGCACACCTGTGATGCGCCCCCTGATCAGATGCCTCTCATGTTGCACCCCCAGCGACCCACTTTGGTTCTGGGACACTAAATTGCCTTCATTTCTAAGGATGATGATTAGTATGAACACAGCTTCTTGCCAGGAGGAGGAAGCCAAGATAGCCGTCTCAGCTCCCTTAACGCTGCTGCTAAGAGCTAGCGAAAACCCTGTAGGTTTCAATTTATCGATTTGTTCCCGTACACGGCCCATGGCATTAGGCGCCTTTCTAGAATCTTTCATTTATTCCTTGACTTGAAAAGATGGTGATTGCTCTGGCTAATAGGGCCAGGGCCAGGTCACCATTGCTCCTATATGTTCAGCACATCATGGCAGTAATGTTTTTCGAGGTCCTCTTAGGAGTCGTGGTTTTTTGTTTTGCTCACCTTTTGGTAACGAACTTGGAGGGAAACTGCTCCCAGGGGGAATGCAGATAATCTCAGCCTGCCCCTGTGAAGGAAGAAGTGACTTCCTTTAACATTCAAAGCGCTCTTATATCAGGGCAGGCTATTAATCCATCCCGTTCAGTGTTGTTGTAGGACTGGAGGTTTGGATAGGAGAGGTTACTGGAGCCAGAGAGCTTGAAACTTCCTCAATAGCCAGTGGTGAAGCATGGCAGGCACACTATTTCATTGGGAAAATACAGGAAGCAAATGGCCCACAATGACTAGGAGACAGGCAGAGACACCTCTGGTGAGAGCCATTTTAACAAAGGCATAACTTAATCTCTCTTACCCATCCATCCCTGCCAGGGAAGGATGGTGTAACAAGATTTTTGGAGGAGTAGCTGTGTTAGTCTGTTGTAGCAAAACCAACAAAGAGCTTCTTTACATGAGCGATTTATTGCATGCTCATGATTGGCCACTCATGGAGATTTCTGGGTCATTTACATGATGTCATGAATGACCAGGATGTGATGTAAAGATGTCAAAGAGTCTAGGGGTACCTTAAAGACTAATAGAATTATGTTGGTCCATTTAATCAGATGCATACAATGTTGTTCTGAGATATGTGTGTCTGTTTTGTTAATAGTGAGGTCAGAGGAAAATCAAATGCAGAGAATGATAATTATGTTATTAACAGCTGCTGTTCAAGCAGGATCTATGTGCAAGAAAGAAACAATATGAACTGCAGTGCTGAGTGAGCCATGGAGAGGGATTCTGAGCTCTGGAAAATGCTTTTTGGGGGATGACCCTCTCTGGGTGTCTGATGTTGGACTGTTTAAAACTGTCTTCCTCCACCTATGCTAAACCCAAATATTTCTCAATAAATGTTTCAAAGGGCCCTTGAGGGTGCTTCCAAATGAGGCTTATATTATTCAGTCGCCCAGCCTCGATCGCTGAATTTTATGCAGGGTGTATGTATGTCCAGTTGACATCTTGTATTTTCTTATCTCTTCTTAAAGAGGGAAATGTTTGGGCTAACCGAATTTGGTTTCTGGGCCCGAGGTTTTAACTTAGGAGTGAGCAGTGAGGTGGCCAAATTTGCTGATTACACCAAGAGCGCCATCACACTGGAGGTTTAATGCACATCTGGCACGACTTTGATCCACTTTTTCAGCGCTAGACTAGCATGACGTCATCCCTGTCACACTGTCCTCTCGCCCTGAGCGAGTCCAGCGCTGAAAAAGTGGATCAAAGTCATGGCCGGTGTGCATTAAACCTCCTGTGTGATGATGCAGCAAATTAGGGTGGTCAAAACAAAAACGGATTGTGAAAAGATCCAAAAAGGTCTCTCCAAACTGAGAGAGTGGGCATCCAAATGGCAAACAAGTGATGCCTGTTGGAGCGAAACAGTCCAGCATCATGTAAACGCTAATGGGATCTCAGCTACTGGTGACTGACCAAGAAAGAGATCTTGGGGTTGTGGTAGACAGCTTGATGAAAAAATGGTTCATGCTGTAAAGAGGGGGAATTCCATGTTAGGCATAATTGGGAAACTTCAAAAATAAAACAGCCAATATCATACTCACCTTATATAAGTCTATAGTGCAACCACACTTGTAATACCCTGTACTGGTCACCGCACTTACAAAGGATATTGTAGTGCTATAAAAGGTGCAGAAAAGGGGAACTAAAATCAACACGGTGCTGGAACAACTCTCCTACGAGGAAACGTTACAACATCTGGGACTGTCTAACTTAGAAGAAAGGCGAGTAAGGGGGAGATGTGATGGAGGTGTATAAAATTATGCTCGATGTGAAAAAAGTGGATAGAGAGACAGTTCCCTCCCCTCTCATAATGCTAATACTTGGGGTCATCCCATGAAGTTGAATGGTGGGAGATTCAGGACAGACAAGACTTCTTGACACACTGCATAGGTATACTCTGGAGTTTGCTACCACAAGATGTAGTGACGGCCACCAATTTGGATGGCTTTAAAAGGGGATTAGTCAAATTCATGAAGGAGAAGGCTTTCATTGGCTATTAGGCTTGATGGCTATGTGTTACCTCCAGTAGCAGGCAGTGTGCCTCTGTATACCAGCTGCTGTGGAACATGGGCAGGAGGTGCTATCATACTCATGTTCCGCTTGTGGTTTCCCCAAACTGGTGCCCACCAGATGTGTTGGACTAGAACTCCCAGCATCTCCCAGCCAGCATTGTTGGGAATTTAGTCCAACACACCTGGAGGGCAGCCTGTTTGAGAAGGCTGGGCTACACATTTGTTTGTAGCAGGACATAGCCTAGAAGTTGCATTAAGAGGCTGTCTGGATGCTGTGCCGAGGGAAATGAAACGTCAGCACAGGGACCCCACACATTCTGCTCCAAGAAATGCTGCATTCTGCAACTTTGAAACGGCGTGACTGTCCTTATTTTTGTTCCCTTATTTCACATCACTCATTCAGCAATTTTGCCCTTCTGCATAATTTACTCTGCATTGCTACACAAAAAGAATGTGACTAAATGCAGACGTCATGGCTTCAACAGCAGGTCAGCTTTCTTGCTCCCCATTACCTGTACAGCCTCGTGAAGAATTCTGGAGAATTTGAAAGCTCACTCGCTATTTTGTGACATTTCAGTTGGTCCTAATAAAGGTATTGATTTAGTGTGGATTTTGGAACACTTCTAAGGCTCCCATGCCCCAGCTGCTGAACCCTGGAAAATTTACCACTCTGAAATGTCACTCACATTTTTTCAGGTGTGTGTGTGTGTGTGTGTGTATACCCCACCATAAGGACTAGAAACTTGGTTTTAAACACACATAAATAAAAGAAAGAAAAGCTGTAGCTGAGTCTTAGAACTGAGAATGACTTCTGTGGCAAAGAGAGAATGGTCTTTTCTGAAGAGCAGTCTGCCCGAAGAAACAAGCAGACGACCAAGGAAAAGCTAGGAAGAGTGGGGCAGGGCTTGCAGTTTGCGTCTAGGTCAGAGTGTGCATCTACCCTGCAAGCTGATGACCCTCCAGTCATGGCAAATTCTGGGACTTGTGTTGTGAAGACCCCCCCCCCCCCGTTTCACTGTCCTCCTTTCCTGCCGTGTTCCCATGGTCTGATTGCACCTTTGCCTTCTCCACTCTGGGGAAATATCACACTTGTGGTCAAGGTCCAACCTCACGTGTCCTGTATGTGATAAAAGTGGGATACGTGTGGTCAGACCTAGCCCACAAGCCCTGTCTTCTCGCACACAACTGAACGAGGCCTCTCTCCTACCATCCAGTCATCATTGTCATCTGCACCAACTTCGATTCCATCTTCCTCCTCTTCCTCACCTCCACCAGAGAACAAGCATTTGCATCTTTCCATCTCTCACGTGCCACTTCAGATGCCTGGCAGGAAAGAGACCTCGGATTGCCCTGGGATGCCTGCACCTAGCCAAAAGGAAATAAGAACCCCAGAGCGGCAGGGGGAGGCGGGAGATCTGTGGCCGCTTGCAGGGGGCGGGATGCTTCGGTGCAGGGAGATTATGTAGCTGTTCCAAAAATGGGTGTTTGGGGATCAATAGGGACTAGAGGCCTGCAGCCAAAGAGTTGACTGGTTGTTTCAAATCAATATGTGAACTTCAGCCTTCCTCCTCTCTGCAGCTCTTGTCCATGTGCATCTCCTCCAGTCTTCCTGTTCTATCTGCCAGTTTCTTGTCGTCTCTCTGTCCTGGTCATTCTGCTGTGCCATTTTCTCTCCAAATCTGCTTCCCTCCAGCCTTCCCCCCCCCCCCCCCCCCCGTTTCTTTAGTACACACACAAACACATCCTGGCTTCCCTTAACCTGCTGACTTTTCAGTAGATTTGTCTTCTGCTTCCTCCTTTCCCAGATATGCAGAGGATTGGTATTTGAGATGCCGTTTGAAAGTGACTGAGTGATTCAGTCCTGCTTACCTCTGAGTAGACATGCAAAAGCCTTGTCCTGCTTGCTTCTGAGCATTTATTTATTTGATTTATACCTCGCTTTGCTGCCCAAAAAATGGCTCTTAAGTCGGTTTGCATTTTTTAAAAAAAATATTAAAACAATAAAACACATTAAAAATATAATGAAAACAGAATAGAAACAGCATCCAAAACTAGCAGACCCATTTACAGGCTAAAAGGCTTCTTGAATAAAGCGCTCTTTGCTTGTTGAGGGAAGGACAGCGGAGAGGGAGTGAACCTAGCCTCCCTAGGGAACATGTTCCACAGCCTGGGAGCCACCACCAAAAATCCCCTTTTTTGCAGTACTAACATATGTGCTTCTGATGGCGTCAGGCTCGAAGGAAAGGCCTTGCCAGAAGATCTTAAGGACCTGGCAGGCTCGTGTGAAATTTAATAAGGATAAATGCCAAGTTCCACACCTAGGAAAAAGAAACCAAATGCACAGTTACAAGATGGGGGATACTTGGCTCAGCAATATGACAAGCGAGAAGGATCTTGGGATTGTTGTAGATCGCAAGCTGAATATGAGCCAACAGTGTGATGTGGCTGCAAAAAAAGCAAATGCTATTTTGGGCTGCATTAATAGAAGGATAGCTTCCAAATCGCGGGAGTTACTGGTTCCCCTCTATTCGGCACTGGTTAGGGCCCATCTTGAATATTGCACCCAGTTCTGGGCACCACACTTCAAGAAGGATACAGACAATCTGGAGCGTGTTCAGAGGAGGGCGACAAGGATGATCAGAGGTCTGGAAACAAAGCACTATGAAGAGTGACTGAAAGAATGGGGCATGCTTAGCCTGGAGAAGGGAAGACTGAGGGGAGACATGATAGCACTCTTCAAGTACTTGAAAGGTTGTCACACAGAGGAGGGCCAGGATCTCTTCTCGATCACCCCAGAGTGCAGGACGCAGAATAATGGGCTCAAGTTACAGGATGCCAGATTCTGGCTGGACATCAGGAAAAACTTCCTGACTGCTAGGGCAGTATGACAATGGAAAAATGACCTAGGAAGGTCATGGGCTCTTCCACACTAGAGGCATTCAAGAGGCCGCTGGACAGCCCCTTCCAACTCTACTATTCTAAGATTCTGTGATAAGGCAGTCTTTCAGATAGCCTGGTCACAAGCTGTATAGGGCTTTATATATCATAACCAACAATTCGAATTCTGCCCAAAGCAGACCAGTAGCCAGTGAAGCTGATATAACAACAATGGAGTGCGTGCTCCCTGTAACTGGCTCCGGTCAACCATCTAGCCGTAGCATTCTGACCAAGCTAAAATTTCTGAATAGTTTTCATAGGCAGCCCCATGCAGAGTGCATTACAGTAGTCTAAATGGGATGAAACTCCACATGTATGACTGTGGCCAGATCAGACGAATACAATCAGATCATTATGACTTGATTTAAAATGGCAATAATCGCATTTGGCTCTCCCCATTCTGCCTTTGGCCTTTGCCAACAGATGGAATGTTCTCTAAACCCTTTCCCATTATACAATGTGGCCCTCTGGCTAAAAAAGATCCCCTTGCCCTGTTTTAGAGAAACCTAACAAGTTAGGCCTCTGGATTTATCAATATGTCCATTTATTTGTTCATCATATCCCTGTGCTGTAAGTGTGGGTCAATTTCCTGTCACTAAACATGGTGTCAGAAATCTGGACCATCACAGATATAACCATGAGGACTAGAAAGTTACTTTGAAACCAATGAAAGCTGGAATTCTCCAGTTTCTAACAGGAATGCACAGTCTGCAATCAGAAGCTTGTAGCTGTTTGTTTCCAAGTTTTGTTGGTAGTTTAAATAAAGAAACACGCGTGAGGCTTGGAACGTCTAGCAGGGGTGGGCAACTTGTGGTCCTCCAGATGTTGTTGGACTGCGATTCCCATGATACTTCATCATTGGCTATGCTGGCAAGGGCTGATGGGAGTTGCAGTCCAACAACATTTGAAGAGCCACACGTTAGCTACCGCCAAGGGATGTTCATAAGGACTTCCTCCTCCAGACGTATAACCATCCCATGAAAGGGGCAAGTGGAACATGCCCACTGGCTCAACCCAGTGCTTGTGTGTCCAATAGAACGTCATAAAGGAGAGTTTGAACTCATATGGTGGTTCCCATAGGCTTTCCTTGAAATGTGGACGTTGGAGGGTGGGATCACAGGGCATTATGGCCCTACGGTTCTCTCTGTGCATTGACAATCAAAGTAAATCATGTACTCTTGTACACCCCTATTATTGAACAGATTTCAATAACAGTGATTTTACCACTTTCATATAGGTCTTGTTTACATACATTCGTAATGTCAGGAAGTTCTCCGGAACTCTGTATTCAAAATTAGGCTCCCCAATATTAATTTTGCGGTTGTTTCAATGTATATTTCTAATAGGTGTGCATCTTAAATATTCCCCGAGAAGTGCAGGAAAAAGACACTTGGAAACGTTATTAACACCATTGCCAGGAGTCTTTTAAAAAGCTGTAGTCTGTATCCAACCCCAACCTCCCCAAAAAACTTCATATGGGATTCCTGCTACAGAGACTTCATAGGTTTTACAAAGGGCAGTAGTTGAGAGCAGACTGGACAAGATTAAAGGCCATTATATAAAAAAGGTTCTTCTCTATGATGAGGCAATGCATAAAGGACAAACCCTTAAAAAACCTGCCTGCAAACTTATCCATTGTTGTCCTTCCCTCATTCTTACACATTCATGCATCAACTTTCCATGGTTTTTCAAACTTGCATTAATTAATTGCTCTTCCTTGATATTTCAAGACCCCTCCGTTCTCAGCCACAGTTCTTGCAGAACTTGTGACAGTTCGACATCCATGTATAGAAATAGTGCCGCGTCCAGGTTTTCGAGGGCAAGACACCCTCCATAGCCCCCACCTTGCTCCTCATCCTCTTCCTCATCATGGGTACCACTCGCTTGCTCGACAGGCAGAGAGCCAGGGTGCAAGCAGGCCATGGCATCTGCTCTTCCTCCTTCTCACCACCAGTACCTTTGTCTGGGCCGGGGAAAGAGGCAGGTGAACAATTTGCAATAGGGAAGAGATGGAGCAGGTCCAGGGGGCTCTTATCAGTGGGCTTCTACTGGGGTGTGGGCTCTTGGCAGGTATCCAACCTTGCCTATGCTTGACACCGGCTCCTGTATAGACAGTAAAGAGACCACGCACATCGCGCCTTTCTCTCTGTCCCACCCACCCACAAGCAAGGTAGCATTGAACACCTTGAAGAAGCTTTGTGCCATGAAGTTAATGCTGGTGTCCCCATCCTGCTCTTTGGGCTGACCAGCTTAGCACATCCCAAGTTTAGGCTGACCCTACGGAAAGGAGGACCGGGCTGCTGTGTCTTTAACAGTTGTACAGCAAAGGGAATTTCAGCAGGTGTCATTTGTCTGTATGCAGCACCTGGCGAAATTCCCTCTTCATCACAACGGATAAAGCTGCAGGAGCCCTGCCCTCTTGACCAGATACAAAAAAGGGCAGGGCTCCTGCAGCTTTCACTGTGCTTGTAAAATGGAATCGGCTGCAAGGCAGGGCCAGCTAACAGCCCTGGTCTCATGGACTCTCTCCTCTTTCCAGAATGGGCTAAATGCTTTACACCTAGCCTCCAAGGAGGGGCACGTGAAGATGGTGGCTGAGCTGCTGCACAAAGAAATCGTACTGGAAACCACCACCAAGGTAAGGCCCAAGGCAGCTGCCATGGGAATGCTGTCCTGTGAAATTGAGGATGGGGCAGGGCAAAGGCAGCCTGTAGCCCCCAAGAAGAGCTCCTCTCCTTTCTGAGGCCAGCAAATGAGTCTGACCAGAGCCAAAACCATTTACGAGGAGGGGGCTTGGCCGGGAGTATATCCCCTGACTGACACAGGTCTGTGGGTGCAAAAAGGATTTCTTGACTGGTCTCCCTGCAGTTCCTTCCTTTGGCCAGAGATGGATGGTGGCGCCTTCGCTGAATCCCCTCATCTCCAGATGTTTTGGACTTCAACTCCCAGAAGCCCCTGCCAGTCTGGACAATGGTCAGGAATGCTGGGTGTTGGTCCAAAACATCTAGAGATCTACTTTCTGCCCATGGTCACCGCTTCCAGTGAAAGAGCTCACCCTGGTTGGGGTTTGGTTGTGCATACCAGCTCTTAAACTGGTTTGAAAGTGGTTAAATCGACAGTCACAGCAGTCCCCAAAGAACCCCTGAGTTGTAGTTTTATGTGGGTGTTAAGACTTTTTCATTAGAGGCTACTTAGGCCTCACACAGGGCCAATATAGATATTATTTAAAATCTGTGCCTCACTCTCTTTTTCTTTTCATTTTTACTCTAGAGTAGGCGCAAGGGGGGAGCGTGAGATCTGGATCCTGAAAGCCCACTAGTATCCACCTCTCACAGCAGTGTCCCAGTCTGGATCGTATGTGTGTGTGTGGGGGGGGGGGGGGCAAGCCTACTCTAGAGTAAAAATGTAAAAACTTAAAAAGTGTAGCTGCTAGACAGGGATTTAAAGTCATGTCTCTTTTTGCCCACAAAGCTACAATTCTTGTGTTAGGATCAGGGGATGCATCCGCCACATACAACTACTACAGCGAAAGGTAGTTGTACCAGCAGCCACTGGGAATAGCAGAGGAGATGGGAGAGGAAAGGAAAGGAACTAGGATGACCCTTTGGAAAGGAGGACCGGGCTCCTGTATCTTTCAAAGCTGTATAGAAAAGGGAATTTCAGCAGCTGTCTTTGCATGCCTGCAGCACCTGGTGAAATCCCCTCTTCATCACAACAGTTGAAGCTGCAGGAGCAATACTAGAGTGACCAGATACAAAAAAGGGCAGGGCTCCTGCAGCAGCTTTAACTGTTGTGATGAAGAGGGGGTTTCACCAGGTGCTGCATGGATACAACTGACAGCTGCTGAAATTCCCTTTTCTATGCAATTGTTAAAGATACAGGAGCCCTGTCCTCCTTTCCATAGGGTCGCACTAAACGGAACGGAAGAAGCCGAGGCTTGGATGACCAGTCGGGATGGTTTAGTAGGCCTGTGCGAGTCCTCAGGGCATCTGTCAGTGAACAGGGTTTGGGGTCTGTCACTTCTTGTGTGAGATACAATAACGCACAGCGTGACAACGGCCTGTTGTATCTCCTCTGGCACGTTCCACGTCTGAGGAGGCCTGTGGCAACGGGCCCTCCGACAGGCCCCCTCATACCACGGTGGGCTTAATCTGGTGGCGGCGGCGGCACTACCACACAACAGTGGCTGGGAATTCTACATTGGAGGCACTGTAGGGAGCGAAAACGTTGGCTCCCAGACTCCAGGCGCTTTTGAAAAGAGTGTCCCAGGGCGGGAGCCAGTGGGCAGCCTGGCCAAGGCCCTGGCAACTGTCTGAAGATGTTGCTTGTAGCCTCCATGCTTGCTTGCCTGCCTGCCACCCACCACAGGGCATGCTTTTAAGGCCTAGCGCTCCCTGAGGTGGTAAACCTGTGCTGCGCTGTGTCCCTTCAAACAGCAGGCCGGGCGAAGAAGACTGAAAGGTTTCCAGCTTAGCCTTCTCCCTGACGTGCTAGTTTAACGTGTGCAGGGAATGTTTTTATATGGAAAAGCTTCTGAAGCCCACATGCAGCTTGACACACTTCAGGGAAAAGCAGGCCCAAAATTTTCCTGCCTTCCCTATTCGGTTCGTTACTACAGGGTTACCGGTGGCAGCAGGGAATGGGGGATTCACCAACGAGTGACCGATTCCCCGGCTCATGTAGGCTTTTGCTCCTATACCTATACTGTGGTGGGCAGGAGTTCCTCAGGCTGTCTGGTACTGCAGCAGCCTTTGTCCCCAGGCTGCTTGTAACGTGTACCTTGTCCAATCTTTATCTCCCATTTGGTTTTCCAGAAAGGGAACACAGCCCTGCACATCGCCGCCCTCGCAGGACAAGAAGATGTGGTGCGGGAGCTGGTGAACTTCGGGGCAAATGTCAACGCACAGTCACAGGTGAGCTGCACACCTTGTTTGGGAGAGGTGAGCAGCACACCTCTCCCTGCAGCGCACCGTATTTGGGAATTCCGCAGGTTCAGCGTCAGGATTTTGCAGGCTCTGGGAGCAAGAAACAATCAGCGGTCCAGGCCCCACTTAACCAGCATAGAGCAGGGGGGATGGAGCCCGTCAACAAACTGTGGCCCGCATCCAGGAGTCCTCCACCGGACCCGTGTCAATTTTGCTTTAAAACACCACCACCGAATTCTTAGAGATGGGGGCCTCCTCTACACCAAGCAGGTTATTGCACTATGAAAGCAGTATGAAAGAGGTATATAAAAGGCAGGATCCACACCAAGCAGGACATCGTGGTATGAAAGCGGTATATGGAAAGTGTCAATGGGCCCCAACAGTTGTCAGTGCACTTCAATACCGCTATAAAACAGCAGTGCGGCTCCTGCCTTTTATATACCGCTTTCATAGCGCTTTCATAGTGCAATATCCTGCTTGGTGTAGATGAGGCCCCGGTTCAATAAAACAATAGAATCAACAGCAAATCAGACGCAATAAAGAGGTAAGAGAGAGCGCATAAAAACCTCTCTGGTGGCTTACAAGGTTTTTGGTAGTTGTGGTTCTAAAGCCTGGTAAAATAAAAAAGGCCTTTGCCTGGTACTGACATGGCAACAGAATGGGCCTCCCTAGAGATAGCATTTCAAAAGAAGGGTGCCATAACGGATAAGGCTCTGAACAGAACCCTAAGATAACCAACCAAAATCTACCCACAGAGAGAGAGAGAGAGAGAGAGAGAGAGAGAGAGAGAACAAGTAGTAACTTTGGATGTCCTATAGTAGGCATGGTGTCATCAGCCATGTGTGGTGGCCTGCCAGGATTTTGATAAAATTCGTGGTTTCTGCTGCCTGCCTGGGAGTGCAAAAATGGGATTTGGGGTGTTGCCAATCTAGCGGCAGGTCACAATCCAAGCTGGCTGGCAAGTTATGTTTGGCTTGGTGGGTCACCAACTGTGCTGGCCTGCACTGTAGTGAACTAATTCCCAATGTTCTCATCAAAAGAACCCCCCCCCCCAAAAAAAAAGTTAGCATAAAATCTATTGGCAAGCACAAGAACTGTCAGTAAATTGTAGTTGGTTAATCGCTAGTCTTTTAACTGATCACATTCATGGTCTGTTACCAAAACCTCAACACGGATGACTTTTTGAGACATTTTAGAAAGCGTGATGTTCAATTTATTCAAACAAAAGCTAACCCACCCATTGCTGGGGGAAGAACCGTCTCTGAACACCTCCCTTTTCGATTCCCAATGGCAGTCGCACACAAGAACCCAAACAACCTTTCAAAGCCTCTGTCCAGGATCCCTCGGTTTGCATCACACAGATGCTTTTGATCAGCTCCTCGGTCCCTCAGCTCTCCTTGCCAGCATCTCTCTCTCTCTTTCTGCTCCCTCTGGCATCCAGAGCTTTCTCTGCTCCCCTTGGACGAACACGGGGCTGTCGAAGGTGACACTCTCTCTCTTGGCTCAGAATAGCATAGGAGCCCCCTGCTGGCTGCCAGGTGTCACAGCTGTGCCGTGACCGCTTGCTTTTGCATATGTGGGTTACATAAGCAAGTAGCTGAAGGTCAAATAAATGCTGGGGAGACAGAGAGAAATAGGGTAGGGAAGCGTTGAGGCAGGAGGGGGGATTGGAATACAGAATGGCTTGCTTGGGGGGGGTGAGCAGAGGGCAAGCTCTCTGTTTTCAGGACTGGACTGGTGTTACTTGTTCCGGATGAGATCAGCCAGCAAAGCACCCCCCCCTCCTCCTCCTCCTCCTCCTCCTCCTCCTCCTCCTCTTGATCCTGTTTGCAATTCTCACTTTTGAATGATTTCCGTAAAGGACGGAGGTTCCGAGGCTGCTCGCCTTGGGTTGCATAGACATGAAACCGCACTGGCGTTTGGGCTCTTAGCACTAACAGCCAGCCTCTCCACCTAAGCCGGCGCTACTTTTGCTAAGCGGGTGAGTAAACAGCCGGCAATCCCGCCCGGTCGATTGAACGCGTGCAACCCATCTTTGCGCCAGGTTGGCATATTTCCTCCCCTTCCTCGATAATTGCACTCCCCTTTGCTAAGTGCGATCTGAGAGGAAAGTGGAATTCGTTGAAAAGGCATTTAAATGTCCCGCCTTCAGTAGCTACCCTAACCCTTTCCAGATTCTCCCTTCCTTGTCCTGAGTTGCAGCCCTGCCGTATCTCCTCCATTGTGTCAAGGGAGTTCACCAAGACAAGTTGGTGTCTGTCCGAAGTTAACAATCCAATCATCACCCCTACCTCTACCCTTCCCCCTACTAATTAACCCAGTCTTTGCCCGTCGCATAAATTGAAACGAACAGGATGCATGACATGCACATCCCATTAGGTTCCTTGCCAGTGGAGGTTGGACCATCCAGGGGCAGGTTTATCCCCTACCAAGCAGTGTCTGCAAATTTGGAGCTTTGCATACTGGAGTAGGAGGTGGGGACTCCATTGCCTGGAGCAAGAGGCAGGTTAAACAGCAACAAAGATAGGAATCTGCCTTATACTGAGTCAGGCCCTTGGTCCATCTAGCCCAGTACTGTGCTGAACCAGGGGTTCAGGCGGGAGTCTCCTCTAGCCCTACCTGGGAAGGCTGGGGATTGAACCTGGGACTTTTTGTGTGCAAAGCAGGTGTTCTCCCACACTGAGCTAGAGCTCCTCCTTCCCCTAATTTTGTCCCAGGTTGCAGCCTTCTCTGTGTAAAGATCAACAAGAGCTACCAGTAACCCCAGCCCTGCTTCTGCCTCCATAACACTACACAGGTTTCTATTGGTCACACTGGAATGTGACAATGAGCCCGTACTCAGAAACGGGCTTTTTATGCATTTTATCGATATGATCGATGTTTCTGCTGAACCTCACAGTATGCCAGATTTGTCCCCTCCATCCCAGCTAACCAATCCATTTCAGTTCTGGGCACCACACTTCAAGAAGGATGCAGACAAGCTGGAGGGGGTTCAGAGGAGGGCAACGAGGATGATCAGGGGTCTGGAAACAAAGCCCTATGCGGAGAGACTGAAAGAACTGGGCATGTTTAGCCTCGAGAGGAGAAGACTGAGGGGAGACGTGATAGCACTCTTCAAATACTTGAAAGGTTGTTGCACAGAGGAGGGCCAGGATCTCTTCTCGATCAACCCAGAGTGCAGGACACTGAATAATGGGCTCAAGTTACAGGGAGCCGGATTCCGGCTGGTCATAAAAAAAAAATTCCTGACTGTTAGAGCGGTACGACAATGGAACCGATGACCTAGGGAAGTGGTGGGCTCTCCCACACTAGAGGCCTTCAAGAGGCAGCTGGACAGCCATCTGTCAGGGATGCTTTCAGGTGGGTTCCTGCATTGAGCGGGGGTTGGACTCCATGGCCTTATAGGCCCCTTCCAACTTTGCTATTCTATGATTCTATGATCTAGTTGTACCTCTCCACCCGATCCGCTGCAGCAGCGGTTGCAGTTATTGCTTGCTGTTGGGAGTCAAGGAACTAATTCTGTGTTTGCAGAAAGGCTTCACGCCCCTGTACATGGCAGCGCAGGAGAACCACCTGGAAGTGGTCAAGTTCCTCCTGGAGAATGGTGCCAACCAAAACGTGGCAACAGAAGTAAGTATCCCCCCCCCCACTCCAGGATATCTGCTCGGCATTCCTGCCGCACACTACCTGGGGATGGTGCGTGGGCCCGTTTGCTCACCGTGGTGTCTTCCTCCCTCCACAATCTCCGGCAGGATGGCTTCACGCCACTGGCTGTGGCTCTGCAGCAGGGCCACGAAAACGTGGTGGCCCACCTGATTAATTACGGGACAAAGGGGAAGGTGCGCCTCCCGGCGTTGCACATAGCTGCCCGCAATGACGACACCCGCACGGCCGCCGTCCTCCTGCAGAACGACCCTAACGCCGACGTCCTTTCCAAGGTATGTGGTTAAAGTCTGGCAAGACCCGTAGGGTGAGAAGTGATTGTCTTCCTCTTGGGGATGTGACCCCCGTGGGTGTGATGTGAAATTTCCTTGCATTGTAACCCACAGATGAATGTGGTTGACTCACTGGAAGCTCCCTGAAAGGGAATCTGTGGCCCTCCAGATGGGACTACAACTCACATCAGTCTCAGGCACCATGACCAAAGGTCATGGTTGATGGGAACTGTAGTCCAGCAACATCTGGAAGGCCCCCCCCCCGGTGTGGTGGACAGAGTATCAGTATTGGAGTGGAGAGATCCAGCTCTGAAGTTCACTGGGAGATGTTTGAGCTAGACACTCTCTGTCAGCCTAACCTACTTCACAGGGTTGTTGTGAGGATAAATGGGGGAGGAGGAACCTTGTGTGCCTAACCTGAGGTTCTTGAAGGAAAGATGTGATCAAGATACTGATCTGTAAATCCATTCATTTCAGGTGCAATACAGAAGTGAGACAAATTTTGCTCGAGGGTTTCTCAGTTGCTGCAGGGTTTCTCACCCCTTGCTAAAGAATAGGGAGAAAATTCCAAGTGTGCACCCAGGAGCTTCTGCTGCAGGGAAAGATATAAACCCCAAACTTACGCAAAGGGGTGAAAACTGCTCACCTTGCGCTGCATGTAAGGAATGGGTGTGTGTGTCTTCACAAGGTCTTATTCACCTGCTGGATTAAGCACCAATGACGGAGGGTGTCTGTAAATCATGTTAAATAAACAATCCGAACTTTCCTTCCACTTAAGTGCAACACAGAAGGGATGCTAATCCTCTATTTTCATGTTAATTATGCACGAACAGAAAAAAACCCTGGATATAATAGGCATCGAAGGGAAGGGATCTGACTCTGGGTTCAGTCTATATGACCTCCAGGGATACCTTATCTTTCAGTGCTGCTTTTGGGCAAGCTACCCAAAGCTTATCTTGAATTGGTAAACTTTGTTTTACAAGGCCTAGGGGGGTAGGAGGAAATGAATCTGGGGGAAGGGTGAATCTAAGACAAAAGGGGAGAAAGAGATCCCTGGGCAGCTGAGAGGAAGCAGGGATTTGCTTGGAGTTATGGTGTTGTAGGCCTTTATCCTGAGCACAGTGCAAATACCCCCCCTTTTTTTTTTAATGAAGGAAATACCACAAGTCTCCACTGTCCTTCTGAGTAAGTGCTGAAGCCCCTGCAAGTTCACCCCTGCCAGGACTGGAGTGCAGGAGTGTAACATTGTTTTTTTATGCCTCGTGAAGAGTTCTGGAGAACCCGAAACCTTGCACAATCTGATGTAGCCTTTTGGTTGGCCTCTAATCAAGAAATTCACCTAACTTTGGAATTTGGACACACCCTGATTTTGGATTAGTTACGCACTGCTCTTTCCTGGAGAGCTTAGAGCGACTTAAGTTTGGTTTCCAGTGATCTCTTCAACAGGCAGTTTATGGGGCCAGACCTGCTTAGTTTGAGTGTGCCTTCATACAAATCTGCCCTGAGGAGCAGAGAGGACCTGATCCAGTCCTGAAGTACTCCTCGTGTGCCCCAGATGGTCTGGGGTCCAGTATTGTTTGTTCAAACACTGTTGTGGGCTCTGACTCCCTCCTTCCTCTCCTACAGACTGGTTTTACCCCACTGCACATAGCCGCGCACTACGAGAACCTCAATGTGGCCCAGTTACTGCTGAACCGTGGAGCCAGTGTGAACTTCACTCCCCAGGTGGGTGCAGATGCCTTCGCCATTGGTTTTGTGCTCACAGAGTTGGAAAAAATGTGTCTGGGTTAAACCGCTTCCTACTGCGGGTGAGGGCTCACATGATCAAATGCGCCTCTGTATAAAAACGAAAAATAAAGAATTCCCCGCATTAGGAAGAAAGCGGTTGTCTTCACGCCTCCGGGTTGGTTGCCGCTCCGTCGCCAAACCCTGGAGTATCATTGGTGTGTGTGGGGGTGAATAATCCCCACAGGGGAGGCAGTGTGGGCTTTCCGGCGACCTTTAGGCTCACCGGGCCCACTCTTTCCCTTCCCGCGGCTTCCGGCAACCAATCTTGGATGGCTCCTTTTGAGTTCTGACTGGTACCGACGGACACCCGGATTGGATTCACCACCGCCACTGACACCAGAGCCACCAGCCTCCACCGCCTGTTCAAAAACTCTTGAGCCAAGGTCCTTATTTGACTTGCCATGGACTGTAGCTCAGTGGAACAAAAAGCCCCGGGTTCAATTCTTGGCCCCAGAGTCCTGGCAGAAAGGGCTAGGAAGAGACTCCTCATGCGCGCACCCATGACACAGCGGGGAGCAGCCATAGCTCAGTGGAAGGAGCAAATGTTTGGCGCAGGGATGTGCATTGAAAGACGAATCGCTTCAGAACCCGCCTCGGATGGCTTCGGCCACTGCGCTCCAGGTCTGTGTTGAAGCAAGATCTGCTTTGCTTTGGCCCCAAGGTGGAGCCCAGCTTCGGGTTTCTGAAGCTGGTGTCTCCTCCCATGCTAGTCACTGAAGACAACGCTGCCTCCGCTGACTCGCATCGGGTGGAGGAAATACAGGCTTAACCCATAAAACCAACGGGGGGGGGGGCAGAAGCCCAACCCAGACTAAGGACCCTTGGGGCAAATGGGTGCTTGCTGGAGGTGAAATTCCCCCCAGCCATTGGGGTGGGTGGGTGGGTGCAGCCTTCATTTCCCCCTGTGCGAGTCCATGGAGTCAGCACTATCTTCATGGACTCGCACAGGGAGAAAATAAAGGCTGTATAACAGGCCAGCTGTCAAAACCTCAAAGCCCTGCTGTGAAGGGACATACCAGGGCCTTGACAGCTGCCTTGATATCCTACAAAGCTTTGCTTTGGGCTGATTCTGGAAAGACCCGCTTTGCCTTAGAGGAGGCCCAAATCCCTCCGGAGCAGCCCGCTTCGCTTCAGTATTTGGCGTTCATCCGAAGCGGACTCACAACCTAACTTTGCATGCAAGCGTTCCTTTATCCGATCCCCGACTGGGGGGAAACCAGTCTGAAAACCGGGCAGGCTGTTGCTAACTAGACAAGGCAGTGGTAGGCAAGGTGGAGCCACGGCAGCCTCACCGGCTCTCCTCTCTTCTCTCTCCGCAAACGCAGAACGGCATCACCCCACTGCACATCGCCTCCCGTCGTGGCAACATCATCATGGTGCGCCTGCTGCTGGACCGGGGGGCCCACATCGAGACCCGCACCAAGGTAAGGCCCTCCCCCGGGATGGGGCTTGCGAGAGGGAGAAGTGAACAGAGGAGGGCAGCCCCAATCGTCGCTCCAAACACGGTGGCAGAGCTCGAGAGCTGCCCAAGAAAGCTGCTGGTTCATTTACAAGAGCTCTCCGAGCGCCTGCTGGCAAAGGACCGTCCTTGACCTTTCTGGAGGGCTCTCAGACATAATGCGTTCAAGATGTGCTAAGCAAGACATCTGCAACAAATGAACAGTATTCCTGAGCTCTGCCTAGCTTTTTACAGCTCGCAGGAGGGGCCTGCGTGAGCCTCATTGAAAGGGGGCTGAGGATGCACAGCAGTTTGGGCTCCAGCACCGGTTGACGGTCGCTTCTGTCTACAGCACAACGGGGCTCGGGCCGTCTTGAGGGTTTGAGCCATTGGCAACTGCCCAAAGATCAGGAAAAAAGGGAGAGAGAAGCGGTCCTCGGAATGCTGAAGTGCTTCAATACTGTACGCCCACCGCGTTTCGGCCTGTAAGGTTTTATTTAAAAGGCTTTCGTCAGGGGGGTTGATAAGACAGGTCTGCAGAACTTTCTTAACAAAATGATAGTCTCTCGTGATGTTCACAGGCGACTGGGGACAGTTAAGAAACTTCTGCAGACCTGTCTTATCAACCCCCCTGATGAAGGCCTTCTAAATAAAAACTTATAGACCAAAACACGGTGGGCGTATAATATTAAAACATTTCAGCATTCCGAGAACCGCTTCTCTCTCCCTTTTTTTTTTTTTTACTTCAGTGGATGCTCTCCTCCCTTTGGTTTTTAACTGCCCAAAGATGCCAGCCCCTGGCACCGGGACTGGTCTGACTTGTACCACTTTGGAGTGCGGATGGAGGGCTGATATGATGGGATGATCCTTCTCACGTGTAGTGAGAGTGTCAGACTAGGACCCGGGTGGGTGAGGCTGGGCAGCTTCAGATCCCCATGCAGCCATGAAGCTCATGGGTGACCTTGGACCACTTCCCATCTCTCAGCCTAGTCTACCTCACAGGGATGCTGGAAGGATAATGAGAGGAGGGAAGAGGGATGTGTACGTGATGGTCCCCTGGAGGACAGGTGCAATGTAAATGTAATAAATGATCGATCACACAAAACCGTTCTCTGCTCATAGAAAGCTAGGAGTTGTATTTATTATGGGGGAACATCCCTGTGAGTTCCCTCTGGTAGGACATGGTGCCACTCAACCTCAGGTTGACCTCCCAATTGGCCATTCAGAATGGGGAGGATGGGGGTTGCAGTCCCAATATGTCTGAAGGACACCAAGTTGGAGAAGGCTGGCATTTTAGACTTTTAAGGCGCAACCCTATGCATGTTGAGAGGGAAGCAAGTCCTGCAACTCCCAGCATGGCTGGTTAGGGCATGCTGGGAGTTGTAGGACTTGCTTCCCTCTAGGGTTGCACCCTTAGCTGTGATGTTTTAAATCTCTTACTGTATTTTAAACCTCTGCATTACTGCTAGGTTTTGCTTTTGTTTTACTTTTATATTGTAGTTTTAAACTTAAATTTTATATTGCATTTTATGCCGTATTTTGTGGTTTTAATTGCGGTGGACCATCCAGAAAGCTACAGCTATTGAGCAGTATAGAAATATAATAAATAAATGAAGTGTAGCAGTGGTGTCAGGATTGATGTACCATCATATTGGTTGCATTCAGACAACATGATAGTAAACGGTAGGGTAATAACTCGACAGTTGTTTATCTAGGAGATACTCCCCATACAACATGATAATAGTCAACCATGGTATGGATTAGGATCAGCGTTGGGTTGACTATTAGTCCATGCTGAGTTGACTTACTCACCCCCATCCTGTCCCCCCTCAGCCCTCACAATAGTATCCCATCAGCTATTGCTGCCGAAAATCTATTCTGCCAGCTGGACTAGAGCGGCAAACACCACTTAGAACACTTTTGCCTTGTGACTCTGTGGCTGATGAAATAACCAACAGTGGCCAAGGAAATAACCAATGGCAGCTGAGGAAATAACCAATGGTGCCCTCCACACAACACGATAACCCATGGTGGTTCAGATAGACAACTCTGCACAGCGTAGGTTATTTGCATTGGTTATTTCAGCCAAATAATCAACTGTTGGTTAAAAATCTCCCTCCACACAACACGATAACCTATGGTGGATTAAATAACCAACCGTCAACTATTTAAACCACTGTTGGTTATCATATTGTTTGAACCCAACCATTGTTTCCTCACTCTTGCTTGGAGTTCTTTCTTTCCTATTTGCTCCTCCAACTCTCATATTGTTGTTGTTATTTCCTCAGGACGAGCTGACGCCCTTGCACTGTGCTTCTAGGAACGGGCATGTGCGAATTGCCGAAATCTTGCTGGACCATGGTGCTCCCATCCAAGCCAAGACCAAGGTGATGACAGGCAGTGGAGGAATAGTTGTCATGGGCCTGGGGTCATGGGTACCCACCTCAAGGGTAGAGGAGATAAGTTTCCTCTTTACTGGCCCTCGCTTGTTTCTCAGCTACTGAATTTTTCTCTCCCTTTCTGGCCACCAGTTTCCACATATTCCCCACTGCTAGCCAGTAGGGCATAACATCTGCTAAAAGCAAGAATTATTGTTTGTGTAGGTATGCTTGGGAACATGGTTTTCCTGAAAACTCATCTTTTTAAAAAAACAACAACAGCTGTTCTGGGTCAAATTTGACAAGGCTTTATTTATAATAAGTAAAAATCGTGCAAATATGCTCAGATGGCTCCGTGTATGGCACTTTACAGGGTCCCCTGTGCCAAAGAGCTGACGATTTGATTTTAGATAGAGAAGAGGGTAGGGAGGAAGATGGGCGAGGGTAGCAAGGGGTATAAGTAACAAATCACAAATATTTAGACTTTGTTTCTATTGGAACGTGGGCTGAAGGGTTTAGCTGCAGGCTCACAGGAAAGGTAAGGTATTGCCCTGGGGTTGGAAGAGAGAGGGAAGATTGTACTACATAGGTTCTTAGAAGGCTGCCAGGGCTAAGCTTAACTAAGCCCCATCATGCAGAGATGGGGCTTATTGCCTCCAGCTGTGGTCTGATGTTGCCCCTTTACCAGGCTCCAGCCAACAGTATCTACATAGCTGGTTTAACTAAGCTGGGCTTAACTAAAATGGGTTTAACTAAGCTGGGCTTAACTAAATTGTGTCTTAACTAAGCCCCATCATGCAGAACCAGTATTATTGCCTCTAGCAATGATGTCTGATGTTGCCCCTTCACCATGCTCCAGCCAGCAGCATCTACCTAGCTGGCTTAACTAAAATGGGCTTAACTAAACTGTACTTAACTAAGCCTAGTCATGGAGAACCAGTATTATTGCCTCCAGCTGTGGTCTGATGTTGCCCCTTTACCATGCTCCAGCCAGTAGCATCTACCTAGCTGGCTTAAGTAAGATGGGCTTAACTAAAATGGGTTTAACTAAAATGGGTTTAACTAATCCCCATCATAAGAATCAACACGATTGTCTCCAGCTGTGGTCTGACGTTGCCCTTTCACCATGCCCCAGCCAGCAGCATCTACCTAGCTGGCTTAACTAAACTGGGTTTAACTAAAATGGGTTTAACTAATCCCCATCATGAGAATCAACCCGATTGCCTCCAGCTGTGGTCTGACGTTGCCCCTTCACCATGCCCCAGCCAGCTGCTTCTACCTGGCTATCCAGACCTGGACAAGCCTTGGAAAGGTACGAGGCTCTAAATGTGTCTTTTCCTTGCCACAGAATGGCCTGTCCCCCATCCACATGGCCTCCCAGGGGGATCACTTGGATTGCATCCGGCTTCTGCTACAGTACAATGCCGACATCGACGACATCACGCTAGACCACCTGACGCCGCTGCACGTGGCTGCCCACTGTGGCCACCACCGGGTGGCCAAGGTCCTGCTGGAGAAGGGGGCAAAGCCCAATGCACGGGCGCTGGTGAGTGGGAGAAGCCGTGGTGGGCGGGCCAGGACAGGCAGGGCCACGGGTCGCGGCCACGGAGCTGACTGGCTTTTCTCTCTCTCTCTCTCTCTCTCTCTCTCTCTCTCTGTGCTATAGAATGGCTTCACCCCTCTGCACATCGCCTGCAAGAAGAACCACATCCGGGTGATGGAGCTCCTGCTGAAGACGGGGGCCTCCATAGATGCAGTCACTGAGGTATCCGGAGCTCCACGTTCTCGAGACAGGAAGGTGTAGAGCGGCACATCCACATAACCGCAATGGGTTTTTCTTGCTGCCCCTCTTAATGTGGATTAACTAAAGCAGCTTTCGCCAACCCGGCAGCCTCCGGGTGTGTTGAACTGCAACTCCCATCATCCGCATGCAGCATGGCCATGGTCGTTGGGGTTGATGGAAGCTGTAGTCCGGCACACCTGAAGGGCTCCAGGTTGGCAAAGCCTGAACTAGGGAAACATCTGAGCAGATACTGGTTAAGACATGTAGGACTTTGAGAGAAGAAACCGGGTTTATATCCAGAGGGACTGCACAACCTGTGTCCCGTTAAGGCAAAAAGAGCCCCCCCCCCCAGATAATGGTGGTTTCCAAAAGGCTTGATTCCCCCCCCCCCCCCACTATTTTTGTTGCCTGCCTGGGACTGTGAAAACAGAGGAACAGTGGTGGTGGTGGGATTAGGGTGGCCATATGGAAAGGAGGATGGGGCTCCTGTATCTTTAATAGTGGAATAGGAAAGGGGAATTTCAGCAGGTGTCATTTGTAGGCATGCAGCACCTGGTGAAATCCCCTCTTCATCACAACAGTTGAAGCGGCAGGAGCCCTGCCCTCTTTTGTATCTGGTCACTCTAGCTATACTCCTGCAGCTTTAATTGCTGTGATGAAGATGGGATTTCACCAGGTGCTGCATGCCTACAAATGACCTGCTGAAATTCCCTTTTCTATTCCACTATTAAAGATACAGGAGCCCTGTCCTCCTTTCTTTATGGTCACCCTACTTTACGATCAAATATGCTGGTAGTTTGGCCCTGCCACTTTTGCCTTACCCCTCCCACCACTGAGAGCTTCTCCAAAAGAAAATTCGGTGGGCTGGTAAAAGGTTCAACACCCCTGTTTTAAACTGTACTTACCAGCCTGGCTGGCATGATAGCAGCAGCAGCAAAGCTCTGGCTTCAGTGAGAAGGAAGGAGGACAATCTCTCATTTCTGTATCTGACTGGCACCCGGCACTGGGATGATACATAGGGCCCTTCTTTGAGGAAAGCACTGCAAATTCCCAAAGCTCCTACCCAGGCCTGAGCTCAGCAAGTTGACCGGTAGCTCTAGTGTCAAGCACCCAGCAGACAAAATGCCATGGCACTCAGCTTGGGCAGGCAGGCTTGGCTTAGATACCAACACAGGACATTTAGTATTTATTGCATGGAAATCTCAGAAATTGAGTTGTCCGTTGCTTGGAAAACCAGCCCTTTTGGGGCTCGATGGACTTCTACGGACTCCCCGACTTGGCTTACTTTTGCGAACCTCGACGTGGGTCTTCCCCAAACCCTGGGGATTTTTTTCCTGTCTTTTTTGTGAGGGGAGGAATCGGGCTGCGATTTGTACAAACGCGTGCGATTCGTGCAAAATTTAGCTGTACTTGCGCAATTTGTGCAAACGGCAACAGAAACGTGCACAAATTAAAAAGCACGGAAAACCTGCTAACTGGCCTGACTTGCTGCAGACCGAGTTGGATCAGTTAGCGGAAAATGGACCAAAGTCGGGGTGGGGGAGCCAACGAAAGCTCCTCAGAGTCCTCCACCCCACCCCCCCAACGGATTCCTCCATTATCCCTGCTTGGAAATAACTTCTATCAGCAATGTGGGAAATCTAAAAGGTATCTTTTGACAATTCATCACACTCCCTAAAATGACTTTTGGCTTGACTCAGGGTTTACTTAGTCCTGCTTGTGTCGTGGTTGATCCCTGCTGGAGGACTGGCAGGGATTTCCGCCCAGGACCCATCTGCAAGCGTGGGAACGGAGGTGCCTTGCACATCATTTCCCCAAGGTGAAGAGAAACCTCTTGGCCTTTGCAGAAGTGTGAAGAATTTATTCATTTAAGACCAGTTACAGAATTTTCCACTGATTGATCATCTGCCCTTTTAGCTGAAGCAAATTACATTTAAATGTCCATTTCCTCTTGGCTTGTAGGAGTTATTTCAGAGGACTTCATGCATTAAGTACATAAGAATGACGGAAGAGCCTGCTGGATTAGACCAGGTGCCCTCCAGATGTTTTAGATGACACAGGGAGATGCCTTATACAGAGTCAGACTGTTGGTCCATCTAGCCCAGTATTGTCAACACTGACCGGCAGAGACTCTCCAGGGCTTCAGGCAGCGTTTTTCCAGCAATACCTGGAGATGCCAGGGAATGAAGCTGGTGCCTTCTGCGTGCAAAGTGTGTGCTCTATCAGTGAGCTACAGCCTCTCTGGATAAACGTTCCCATCATCCCCAGCCAGGATGGCCAATGGTCAAAGATGGTGGGAGATATGGTCTGAAATATCTGGAGAGCCACAGGTTTTCCACCTCTGGTCTATTCAATCCATCACCCTGCTTCCCTCTGGGAAGCCCACCAGCAGGGAATGAAGGAAATAGCCCCTTTCCATTATTTATGTGTCAGTGTTCTGAGGTACACTGCCCCTGAACAAGGGGGCTCCATTTTGTTATCCAGCTAATACCCAACAACAGATTGCCTTTTCCATGAATTCGTAGCGATTTTTCCCTTGTTTCTAAACTGGGGTTGCCGGACTAACGGCCCATGTTGCAGAGAGCATGAGATGACGTACAATTTCATAAACAAAAGCTTCCGCTAGCTATTACCAAACTTGAAGGTGTTTTTCATCGCTCCCTTTTTATCAATAACTCGACAGCACCAGAGGAGTCTGAGATAAGCAATTGGGACCTTGACTTTCCCGGTCCTGCTGACGAGTTAACAGAATCTTTAGCAGATCCATCTTCCCCAGCCTGATGCCCTCCAAATGTGTTGAGATGACACCTCCCAGAATTCTTGACCATTGTCCATGCTGGCTGAGGCTGATGGGAGTTGAAGTCCAAGATATCTGGAGGATACTGGGTTGGGAAAGGATGGTCAACTGATTTTAGAGCCGGCAGCCCTAATTTCTGGTGTTTGTTTGGATTGTTATCCAAAGATGTCGGCTGGCTGACAACAGTTTGAAGGGGCAGAGCCATGTGTGCATCTCAGGAGCCAATTGACAGCTTCCAGCCATACAGAAGCCACGGGTAGATAGCCACGGCGTCCACTCATTCACTCTCTCTTGTCCACAGTCTGGCCTGACTCCGCTTCACGTGGCCTCTTTCATGGGGAACCTTCCCATCGTCAAAATCCTGCTGCAGCGTGGGGCATCTCCCAACGTTTCCAATGTGGTGAGCAGAGGTGTAGAACGTCCTGGCATTTTGGAGCCATTGGGAGAAAAACATTGAGTGGAGGGTGTTCCCAGTTTGGGGATGGCGGGGAAGAAATTTGGGGAAACTTTGAAATATATGCAATCCTTATTAATTTATTACAGCATGACTTTTTTTTACGGCCTTCACATAAAATAAATCATTTATAACTTCGTTAACATATAAATTTGTATTATTTGGCATATTTATGAAATACGCTGAGACATCCTGTAGATGTTTATTATTGTCTTTATTTATATCCCTCCTTTTGCCCAATGCTGGGCCTCAAGGCCGCGTGACAAAATCAAAACATATACAGTTAAAAGCTGTAATACAAAAGTTAAAAATAAATTAAATAGGTTTCAATATTAACACATTGCAACATTTAAAACACATATTAAAATTAAAAGTCTTAAAACATAGATGGGGGTCCACATTATTCTCCAGCCGGAATAAGGACGTTTTTTGTGTGCCTCCGGAAACACATCAAGGAGGGAGCCAGTCTAGCTTCCCTGGGAAGGGAGTTCCAGAGCCCTGGGGGCAGCCACCGAGAAGGCCCTCTCCCGCATTCCAACCAGGCATGCCTGTAATGGTGATGGGATGGAGAGAAATTTCCCCTGAAGACCTCAGAGCATGGGCAAGCTCATCCCACTCTGTTTAGTGGAGCATACTCTGAGCTAAGCACACATAGGATTGTGTCTGTTTCAGTGTTCCCCCAAGTGACATTTTTTTTTCTATTGAGAAAATGGGGGGTCCTGGGGGGGAAACGGGGGGGGGTGTTTTCTTTTAAAATGCGTGGGTTTTTCCAAGCCTTCACATCGCTAGTAATGGGGAGAAGAAGCACAGAGTGGAGGTGGGGAGAAGCCCATTTTCTAGGTCTTGTCCTGCGGTGTGGAAATGTAGCATGACAGTAAGATAGCTCCAGCCAGGCTTTACCCTTACATGCTAATTTTCTATGGTCGAGGAGAAAACACATGCACACGACCTTCACCCACCATTCAGGCCTTTCATAGAATCCCAGAACAGCAGGGTTGGAAGGGGCCTCTAAGGCCATCGAGTCCAACCCCCTGCTCAGAACAGGAATCCACCTGAAAGCATCCCTGACAGATGGCTGTCGAGCTGCAGCCTTTACACGTTCTTCTGGGTGCAAGAGTCTCACGTCTGCTGGTTTCTGACAGATGTCAAAGGGATGATCTTGGAACAGGATCTTTTTCAACCACTGACGTTTTTGGGGACATCATTTTTCCCTTTTCCCTTTTAATTGCACAGAAGGTGGAGACACCACTGCATATGGCAGCACGGGCTGGGCACACAGAGGTGGCTAAGTACCTGCTCCAGAACACGGCCAAAGTCAACGCCAAGGCGAAGGTGGGTACCGGCTAGTCTTGGTGAGCTAGCAAGAGCTACAACCCAGACTCTGTCTCTGTAGGGGGCTGTACTTATTAAGATGGATGTGTCCTACATTTCCAGAATCTAGTACGCAAAGCAGAATCCAGCATTCGCACCATCTCGTCTTTATTTTTAAACGAAGCACCAAAAGCCAAGGTTCTGTCCCTCATGTTTGCAGAGAGAAAAACTCGAAACCTACAGCCTGGGGTTTTTCCGGTGGGAGGTGAATCCTTTGTTGTGGGATAGGTAAAGGGGACGCATGTAAATTCCCTTGGTTTGCCCCATTTATTTTGTGTGCATCAACTGGAGATGTAAATTAAACCTGACGGGACATTGACTCAAATATCGCACCTGTGTGCTCACAGGCAGGCCTGCATATGTGCTGCCATGCTACGGAATGGCAGAAATGGGTATGGAGTGCTAAATTTGGCCTTCTGAAAACATGACTCTCCGTTTTCGAAGGACACATTTCTGTGCAGACGGGGCTGAGGATACCTGGGCGATACCTGGCCAAAATCAGACCCGGATTCCCAGGAGCCAGGGCTTCACAGCTGCACACAGAAATGGGGTGAAGAGTGCAGAGCCACACAACGGGTGCAGAGTGCCGAATCTAGCTTGCCGCAGTTTAGCACAGCCTTCCCCGACTTAAGGCCCACCAGATGTTTTGGACTACGGGAGCTGACATCCGAAATATCTGGAGGGTGGCAGGTTGAGGATGAGCACTAGGCCAAGAGCGTCTCTCCTTCCCCATTGCAGGATGATCAGACGCCCCTGCACTGCGCAGCCCGCCTTGGCCACTGCGCCATGGTGAAGCTCCTCCTAGAAGGCGGCGCTGACCCCAACCTGTCCACGACCGCTGGGCACACGCCCCTGCACATTACAGCGCGCGAAGGACACCTGGACTGCGCCTGTGCCCTCCTGGACAAGGAGGCTTCACAGACTGCCATGACCAAGGTAGGGAAAAGGGCACGTCGGGATGTGCTCTTCTCGGCTTTCCTGCTCTCGCTCTTTCCCTCAACCAGGGCTGGCCTTGTGGACGTGGAGCGTCCTTTGGCAGCTGAGGATCCCTTCCTGGGTCTTTCCAAGAGGGGTCTGGAGATGGAGTTCTCACATCACATTGGCCCAGGACAGGAGAATGGGAGAATTCCACGTCTCTTAAGAGACACAGTGACCCTGTTCAGACGTCACGCTAAAGCCACGGCGGTTAAGCATTTTGAGCGAAGCGTTATGGCTTACCGTGTCATGGGAACCATGATGTAGCATGTTGTGCAAACTATTCCTAACCATGGTGGCTATGTAACCATGGTTTCAACACACGCTCACCATTTGCTACAAACGGGTTAGCGGCGTAACCATGGCTTAGCGTGTTGTCTGAACAGGCCCAGTGTAGTTTTAAGGATTGCTGAAGGGGCAGTATTGTTGCCTCTGGAGTGCATATTCGTTTCTCCACTCACCGCCTCACATTTTTGCAGGATTTTGCTACTAAACAGCAAGACCTGAAAGTGGAGCCGATAGTAATAATACCCCACTGACGTCAATGCCTTTATTTTACCTCCTTCAACTCCCTGGGCGTGGTCTACAACACGGATGGATGGATCTGCCAATGTTATTTCCTTTCGGTTTCTCAATTTTCCAGTCTTACGTTCGTTTTGTCCTGTTTCCACGTTGCTGTTGGGGTTTTTCTTTAGCCCACGCAAAAGTCCGTACACAATTTTGTGTGTGTACACAATTTTGTGTGCCTTTCTCCTAACGCATACATTTTTGTATGCAGTTTTGCCTAATAGATGCATTATTGTGTGCATTTTTTGAATAAGAACTGCATTGCAAAATTCAGAGAAGGCAAAGGAGCTGGGGCCAAAATTATATTCATTCATATATATATATATATATATATACACATACACGCACATATATACACGCACCCCCCCCAGTGTATTTTAGCTTAAAGATTCTTATTACTGCGAGCAACTGAGCTTTAGGAGATGGCATTTCAACCTTTTAGAAAGGGAGAAAAAAACTGTACAGATGCTGAGATTCCACAAAACATCCAGAGGTTGGGAGAAAGAGACTGGGATGGGGGTGGGGCCTCCTGGGGAGCCCAAGGGGGGGGCTGGATTGGGATGGGGGGGGAGGATTGGGACCCCAGCCTGAGGTTCAACACTCCTGCTGTAAACGTTTTGAATTTGACATGTTGCTACTCAATGTGATTGCCTTCAAATTCATCAATAAGTATGAAGTTTTTTTTGTTGTTTTTTTAAGTACATCCCTCCAAATTGCAAATCAAAACTGATACTTGAAGAAAGGTCACATTCAAAGTTAAAATAAAGAAACAGTTTTGCTGGACAAGGGTCCATCTCGCCCGTCGTTCCTTCTCAAACAGTACCTGGCCGGATGCTTCTGTGAAATGCACGAAAGCTTCCCCCTGTTTTTTGTCCCAGGCTTCTGATACTTCGAGATATACTGTCTCTGGCCCTGGGGGATCCACTAATAGCAATTGATAACCCCCTCCTCCCTTTCCATGAATTTGCCTAACTCTTTTTAAAAGCCACCTGTGTCTGTGGCTATGACAGCATCTTGGAGTAGTGAATACTTTCCCTTCTGTCAGTCCTGAACTTCCCCACTGATTTCCTTTCTTAACCGACCTATTATTAGAAGAGAAATCCTGTTTCTCTCTCCCCCCCCCCCCATTTTGTTTCAGCTTTCAATATTTTCTCTCTCTCTCTTGCAAGTCAGGTGCTGTGGAGAAGGTAGGGGGAGTGAGTAGAACCATAGAAACGTTTATCTGGAAGGGGCATACAAGGTCATCGAATCCAACCTCCTGCTCAGTGCAGGAATCCACCTTAAAGCATCCTTGACAGATGGCTGTCCAGCTGCCTCTTGAAGGCCTCTAGTGTGGGAGAGCCCACCACCTCCCCAGGTCATTGCTTCCACTGTTGTACCGCTCTAACAGTCAGGAAGTTTTTCCTGATGTCCAGCCAGAATCCGGCTTCCTGTAAGTTGAGCCCATTATTCCACGTCCTGCACTCTAGGATGATCGAGAAGAGATCCTGGCCCTCCTCTGTTTGACAGCCTTTCAAGTCCTTGAAGAGTTCTATCATGTCTCCCTCAATCTTCTCTTCTCCAGCCTGAACATGCCCAGTTCTTTCAGTCTTTCCTCATAGGGCTTTGTTTCCAGACCCCTGATCATCCTCATTGCCCTCCTCTGAACCCCCTTCTTGAAATATGGTTCCCAGAACTGGACGCAATACTCAAGATGAGGCCTAACCAGTGCTGAATAGAGGGGAAACAGTACTTCGCGCGATTTGGGGGCTGTACCTCTATTAATGCAGCCCAAAATAGCATTTGCTTGTTTCGCAGCCACATCACACTGTTGGCTCCTATTCAGCTTGGGATCTACAGCACTTCCAAGACCCTTCTCGCTTGTCGTCTTGCCGAGCCAAGTATCTGCCATCTTGTAACTGTGCATTTGGTTGGGAGGTCTGGAGAAGTGCTTGGGTTTCCTCACCCTGAAGACCTTCCCTGCTCCACCCGTGCTGATCCCGCTCCAGGGAAAGCTTTGCTCTTCCACTGATGCTCCCTGTTTCTCCCCAGAAAGGATTTACCCCTCTGCACGTTGCTTCCAAATACGGGAAAGTGGATGTGGCTGAGGTGCTGCTGGACCATGACGCCCAGCCCAACGCAGCAGGAAAGGTGCGTCTGCCTCCCTCTAGAGGAGATCGGTGGCATAGGCTGGGGTGGGGTGGGGGATGCAGCGGTCCTGCCGGCTGACTCGCCTCTCTTGTGTCTCCCTCTCTGCAGAACGGCCTCACGCCCCTCCACGTCGCTGTGCACCACAATAACTTGGACATGGTCAAAGTGCTGCTGCCCAAGGGGGCCTCCCCGCACAGCGTGGCCTGGGTAAGGGGCAGCTGACACCTGCTGCACCCTTCTGATGACGACCAAACGTTTTTGCTTTATATTTGTGTGCTTTGAGCTTGTGTTGTGATGGCCGTCGGCTACAAACAATAAACAGAAAGAGAGAGAGAGAGAGAGAGAGAGAGAGAGAGAGATATTTCGGGATTTGGAAGGGGAAGGGGGATGCAACTGTGCCCTCTCTTGCCTCAAGCCTTCAGCAGGGAGGAATCTAATCACAGGAGTCCAAGAGCTGTGGTGGCTGGGATTCTCCAGTGCCGGCAGACCCTATTTGGGAAACCAAAAAAGAGGACACTCAGTGGGGGGGGGTGGGGGGGGGGAAGCGGCTTTCCAGGGCCTCTGGAAAGCACATCATTCGCCCACCACCACCACCACCTTAAAGGCCCCAATTGGAGCGGAGGAGGGGAAAACGTGTCATTCACGCCCACCCACCCACCGCTCCAATCGGGGCCTTTTCTATAATATCCAGGAATGACACACTTTTCCCTTTAAGGCCACGATTGGAGCAGTGGGAGGGAAATGACGTGCATCATTCCAGAAAGCGCATCGTTCCCTCCCACCATGCTAACGGTGGCCTTAAAGGGGAAAGCGTGTCTTTCCAGGACATGATAGACAATTACAGAAAATCCCCCCTGACACCCAAGATAGAACGAAAACCAGGGGAAATCCGGGGAAATCCTGACAGTTGGTCACCTTAGAAAGAGCTTCTAGAGCAGAGGTGGGCAACTTCTGTGGGTGCAGGGGCCAGGTTTGCCGCTGAAAGTTGATGGTGCAGCAAAATGGTGGCGGTTTCCCTTTGAAACAAGGTCCCCCGGGAAGCTCCCAGGAACAAAAGTTTGCTTCTCAACAGGGTACAAGCTCCCCACCCACCTCGTTTAAAGGGAAAATGCAGCTTTTTCAACACCGCCACTGCGGCAGCAAATTCAGCAGCAGCAGCAGTGGGGAGCAGCAGAAACAGCCAAGGAGGGCCCCACGTGTGGCCCGCATGTTATAGGGAAACTGCTCAACTCAGGAATAATCCCATAAGGGATGGATAAGATACTCAGCCCGGCCACGGCCTGAGGTTGACATGGTTCTGGGCTGAAAGGCTGTTTGCTGTGGCTGACTCAGGGCCCTCCAAGCCCTGGTGTCAGGAGCTCAGAGCCAGGGGAGGAGAAGGCTATCAAGGACTACTAGCCCTGGTAGCTATGTGCTACCTCTGGTATCGGAGGCGGCAAGCCTGTGTGCACTAGTTGCTGGGGAACATGGGCGGGAGGGTGCTGTTGCACCGTGTCCTGCTTTGTTGGTCCCCGGCCGACGGCTGCTCGGCCGCTGTGTGAACGGAGTGCTGGGCTAGATGGGCCCTCGGTCTGATCCAGCAGGGCTCTTCCGATGTTCTGGTGCTGTTAAGGGCTGGGAAGGTTGGACGCTCCTTTCAGTGGGAAAAGCTGCAGGTGCTTGGAGGCCGGGGGCAAAGGGGTGCAGCCCAGGTGCAGAGCCAGAGCCAGGGCTGCTGTTCGGATGCTTGCAAAGCCCAGGCAAGCTAGGAGTTAGCGTAGAAGGCAGCAACCTGCAGAAAGATGGACAGCGGGAAGAGGCATGACCCGGAGCCCAGAGGGAGAGCCCGGAGGCTTGTCCTGGCAACGTGGCCCAGACGGAAGGAGTGCAGGGAGCTATAGAGCAGGCAGAAGTGTAGGATTGGCTCCCCCTGAAACCTGGAGGGTTCTGGCTTGAAATGCCTGCAGTCGAGGCGAGGGATGGGGAACCAGCTCACGCCCCATCCCTCGCCTCATTGTGAGACTTGCCTGGAGCTGATGAGGGTCTCTCTGCCGCAGAACGGATACACCCCCCTGCACATTGCCGCCAGGCAGAACCAAATGGAGGTGGGCAGCAGCCTGCTGCAGTACGGTGCTTCCGCCAACGCCGAGTCCACGCAAGGAGTGACCCCGCTGCACCTGGCGGCTCAGGAGGGCCACACGGAGATGGTGGCGCTGCTGCTCTCCAAGCAGGCGAACGGCAATTTCGGCAACAAGGTGAGCGGTCCTCCTCCTCCTCCCCCTCCTCCCCTTCCTTCCCCTCCTCCTCCTTTGTGTATGCAGAAAAATTGTGGTCAAAGTGTCCGACGTGCATTTTGGGGTGGGGGGAGGAGGATAGCAAGGCCAATGTCTTGAAAAGACAAGGCGATAAGAACCTCCCAACCTCTCCCAATCAGTATAAGTCAAGAAACAGCTCCATTTCACTCCTTCCTGGAGAATAAGTCCACCAGCAACTATTGACCATGGAAACGAAGGGTGCGATCTTATGCATATTCAGACAGAAAAAAGTCCTACAATCCTATGCACGTTTAGACAGAAAAAAGTCCTACAATCCTATGCATCTTTAGACAAAGTCTTACAACTTTTTAGACAGGAACAAATTCTACAATTCGATGCATGTTTAGACAGAAATAAATACTGGCTGGCTGGGGAAGGTTGGGACTTGTATGACCTTTTTCCTGTCTAAATATGTATAGGATTGTGCCCTAAATTTATTTTATTTATTTATTTGTATACTGCCCCATAGCCAGACCTCTCTGGGCAGTTTACATAAGATTAAAATGAATCGAGCTTCCATGTTCAGGGGCAGTGTACCCTCCATACAGCAGATGCCTGGGATGGACAGCAAGTGGAGGTTTTGTCACAGGAAATGACCTCATGCCAAGTCAGACCATCAGCTTATCTGCCTCCGTATCATCTACACTGACTGGCAGTAACTCCCTGGGGTTTCAGCCCAGGGGTCTTTTTTTCTCCGCCCTACCTGGAGGTGCCAGGGATCGAACCCGGGGCCTTCGACATGCAAACCAGGAGCTCTACCTGTAAAGTACATCCTTTCCCTAATCACCTTCACGCTCCTTCTTCTGAGTATCTCGCTGGCTGCTATTGGACACAAGATGCTGGGTTAGTTGGAGCTTTGGTCTGCTCCAGCAGGCCTCTCTTGTGGTGTAGTCACCACCAGCGCAGGTCTGTACCATTCTCAACACCCAGTTCCTCTTTCCACCGAGGGCCACTAGGTGGCATCGGTGCGTTCTGTGTTGCTTTTTAAACCACCACGTGAGCTGCAGAGCCTGGTTTGAACGTCTGCAGACACCCCCCCCCCCCCGGTTCCATCTCCGCATCTTGAGACTCTGAACATGCGAATACGGAGGGGCCATTTGCACGTCAAGGCGGCTCCTTATGTACAAGCGTATTGCAGTGTGGACCATTTTGTGGACCAGAGACCGCTTTACCATTGCATGCCTCTCTTGGTAAGCGCTCGTCCCGGAACTCTCATGCCACAATAAATTGGTACTACGAGGTTGGTGTGAATTAAACCTGCTAACTGAGTACTATGTCCGTAACTGCTCCCTCATCATTTTGTAGCTCTTCCCTTCACCTTGTTATGCAAACCTGTGACTTGCCGTGATGATGATGATGATGATGCTACATTGGTATAGTGGTTCGGGAATTGGACTGGGACTTGGGAGATCCGGATTCTAGTCCCCACTTGGCCACGAAGCTCACTAGGTGTTGCAAACCCACACAGCTGGAAGGCACCAGGCTGGGAAAGGCCAGGCCACGGCGTAGTGGCAGATTACCTGCTTTGCCTGCCGATGGTCCCAGGTTCAGTCCCTGCCGTCTCTGGTTAGGAGGATCATGTAGCTGAAGACCGGAATTTTTTGTGTGTGTGAGAGAGACCTGGGAGAGTTGCTGCCAGTCAGAGTGAGCAACGCTGGCCCAGATGGACAAAGAGCCTGGCTTGGCGTGAGGTGGCGTGCTCTGCACGGGTGGCAGTGGGGGCTGGTGGCTCCCATGTCAGTGGGGTGGTGAATCCACTTTTGGTTGCAATCGAAAGCAGTCAGAACTGTAAAGGAAGGTGCCCCACACCTCGGACAGCTCCTTTAGAGTTCTGACTGAAATCCGGAGCGGTTTCACCTCTCCACTGACTTCGGAGCCACTGTCTTCGACTGATGGCTGAGGAATTAACAACAGCAGGAAAGGGACCTTCCCTCCGTGTCCTGCTCGGGATTTTCCGCAGACCATGTATTGGCCCGTGTCTGGTCCGGAAACAGTGCCGTGGCTGTGTTCTGTGCTCCAGGATTCGACGCCCAGCCCCTCCTCTGGCCTATCTCCTCCAGCCCTCCGTAGCCCCTGTTTCGTTTTCGAAAGATCTAAACCGAGGAAGCGGCAGCTGGTGTTGATCCATTCCCGACGCCCCCCTTCCAGGGACATTCTTCTTTGCTTGCTAACGGCAGCAAGCCGGAGCATGCCGTGTGGTTCAAAACAGCCCTCAAAATACATTCTCGGGGACACGTTTTCCCAAACAGCGCTCCCACCCGCCATCTGCCGCTGCAGCAGTGGCAGCCAGGCCTGGAGCGCCATCTGGGAAGCGGCGGGGGCGTCGCGGCTGATTGTGCGGAGGGGCCCGGAATGGCGCTGCTCAGTTCCTTCCCTCGGAGCCCTCGCCTAGCCCTTGACGGTGCTGGAGTCCAAGCTGTGCCACCCCTGGGTTTCGGAGGGCCCTTGAGCAAAGCCGGCCAATGCATCTCCCGCACGAGTCTCTCTTCTCACCGCCGCTGCTGCTGCTCCGTCTCTTCTTTTTCATCGCGGCTTCCACCTGCTTGCACGCCAGGCAGAGAGCCAGTGGGCAAGTAGGGTGCGGCGTCTCCTGCTCCTCCTCCTCGCCACTAGCTGTGTCTGGGCCAGAGCGAGAGGCAGGCGAATGAGCAGGCTGCAGGAGTGAAGAGGGGCAGCAATGCCAGGGATCTCTTGTTAGTGGTCCCAGTGCTGGGTGTGACCCTCCGGCAGGTGCCCCGCCACGCCCGCTCCTGACACCGCCCTGGGTTCAAGCTCTGAAACGGACCTGCGTCGAGGGGAATCCAAGAAAGAGGCCCACTGCTTTCGGCCAGGGCCTGGAAGGCAGGTGTTCAACAGGCTTCGAGCATGGAAGCCTATGGTGATGATGTAAAAGCTTCACCAGCAGAATTTCTGCCTCTCCGAGCCAGCTATTAACATCACTGGGCCCCTGTTTGTTAAAAAGTTGGCAGCCCTTGTCTCCCGCCCCCCAACAGTCATTTCCAGTACCCTCCGTCCCTGGTGACCTCTTTGCTTCACTTGAGCCTTGCTCTTCTTTCCAGAGCGGCCTCACCCCGCTCCACCTGGTGGCTCAGGAGGGGCACGTTCCAGTGGCAGATGTCCTCCTCAGGCACGGAGTCCGCGTGGATGCGGCAACGCGGGTGAGTCCTCTTGCAGGGCAGCCTGTTCCTTGTCCAGCCTTCAAGCGTGGGTCTCCCCAAGGCAGGCCCTCTGTGCCGTTTGTGATACATAGCAGGTCCCTGGAAACCTTTATTATGGGGCCAAATTATTTATGTAGGCCAGTTTAAGGGGTGGGAGGAGGGAGCGGCTATCATGCGACAGCTTGGCTGGGTGGTTTCCTGTCCCTTCCTGCTCTTTCTATCATCCTGATAGGATTATGGCTCTCTGGGCTCATTATGTTTGAGGGCAGGAGGATGTCCTCAGAGCCCTGTCCTTGAAGTCATGGGTGTTGGCCTAGCACCAGGATTAGGAACAAGGCCAATTTCCTAAGGACAGCGGAAGGCCTGGTTTGCACATAACAACAACCCAGAATATGGGTTGAATGTGGGTTGTTGTTGTTGAATTGTGGTTTGTCGTTACTTGCCAACCCTGCACTATGGTTTAACTATGGGTTCTTAACCACGACCAACCCAGAAAGAGAACCCACGGTTTGTTGTTGTGTTGTGTTACATCATCAGTAGTTCCTGTGGTCTTTCCTATGGCTGAGAAGGGAGAGTTAGCAACCGCAAAACCCACGCCATCGGATTTCCCTAAAGGTCCTGGGATGGGGATGGTGGTTAAAGTGGGGACCTGGAAGAAATGCATGAATGAGCATGGTGCACCCAGGACCAGCAGCCCGGAGAGTGACGTCCAACCCTGTCCTCTTCGTATCTGCCTACCAGATGGGTTATACACCGTTGCACGTGGCTTGTCATTACGGGAACGTCAAGCTGGTGAAGTTTCTCCTGCAGCACCAGGCGGACGTCAATTCTAAGACCAAGGTATGAAACACCCTCTGATAACGATAAGTTTTGATTGGGAAAATAATAATGACAACAACTGTTCAGCTTGATTGATTTGCCAGGACTGCTAAGCAGCGTGTAATAGCACACACTGAAGGGAAGACAAAATCATGTTCCTGACTGTTAGAGCAATACGGCAGTGGAACCGATGACCTAGGGAGGTGGTGGGCTCTCCCACACTGGAGGCCTTCAAGAGGCAGCTGGACAGCCATCTGTCAGGTGTGCTTTGAGGTGGATTCCTGCATTGAGCAGGGGGTTGGACTCCATGGCCTTAGAGGCCCCCTCCAACTCTACTATTCTATGATTCTATGATCTGGGTGAGGGGTCCTGTCCGACACACCCCACAATGCTCTTGCTCCATTCCACTCAAATGTCTGATGGTTCTTCTGACGGGGGGTTGCTCTCCAGGATTTCAGGCAGAATTCCCCCCCTTTAACCTCATTATTTTAACTGGAGGTGGCAGGTAGAGGGGAAGGCGACCTGGAGCCTCCAGGGGACTTGGCCTCCAGCGTTTCTAAGAGCCAACCAAGAGAGGGGCCATGCCTATGTCCCAGCAAGGATATTCCACAGATGGGGTTGCCACCACCAAGGCCCTCTGCCTAGCACTCACCAACCTAATAGCTTTCACTGGTGGACGTTTGAAGCCCAGTTTAAGGTGGCTAAGGAATGGGCTGCCCTCTAGATAGCCTGGTCCCAAGCCGTTTAGGGAAGGGGTGGGCAGCCTGTGGCCCTCCAGATGTTTTGCCTACAACTCCCGTCTTCCCTATTCGGCACTGGTTAGGCCCCATCTTGAGTATTGTGTGCAGTTCTGGGCAGCACACTTCAAGGAGGATGCAGACAAGCTGGAGGGGGTTCAGAGGAGGGCAACTAGGATGATCAGGGGTCTGGAAACAAAGCCCTATGAGGAGAGACTGAAAGAACTGGGCATGTTTAGCCTGGAGAAGAGAAGACGGAGGGGAGACATGAAAGCACTCTTCAAATACTTAAAAGGTTGCTCCCACAGAAGAGGGCCAGGATCTCTTCTCGATCATCCCAGAGTGCAGGACGCAGAAGAATGGGCTCAAGTTACAGGAAGCCAGATTCCAGCTGGACATCAGGAAAAATTTCCTGACTGTTAGAGCAGTACAACAATGGAACCAATGCCCTAGGGAGGTGGTGGGCTCTCCCACACTAGAGGCATTCAAGAAGCAGCTGGACAACCATCTGTCAGGTATGCTTCAAGGTGGATTCCTGCATTGAGCAGGGGGTTGGACTGGATGGCCTTATACTGTACTCTTCCATGATTCTTTGATTCAACATTGGCTATGCTGGCTCGGGCTGATGGGTGATGTAGGCCAAAATATCCAAAGAACCACAAGTTGCCCACCCAAGGTGTAGGGCTTGACAGGCTAATACCAGCACATTGAATTGTGTCCAGAAATACCAGACCCAGAACAGGTGTAATAAGTGGGGAATGCTGGGCTCCCACAAGCGTTTGCTACAATCTGACGGTAACCCTGGTGCTTCCTGACTTATGATCGGCCGTGTCTCTTTCCCTTGCAGCTAGGATACACCCCTCTACACCAAGCGGCTCAGCAAGGCCACACCGACATTGTCACCCTCTTGCTCAAGCAAGGGGCCTCGCCCAACGAAGTCAGTTCGGTAAGTGCGGCATCCCGAGGCCCCTGGGCGTCCAGGCAGGTCTGCCACCTCCTGCTTTGTTCACATGTTTGGCTCAAAAAAAGGGGGGGGGGAGAGCAGATTCTCAGGATGCTAAAATACTTTATTTCAAAGCCCAACGTGTTTTGGCCTGTGCTGTTTTTTAAGGCCTTCTTCAGGGGGGTGTACTATGCAAAATACATACAACCCTAATGTATTTTTAATATTACAGCCCCCCGAAGAAGGCCTTAAAAAAACAACACAGGCCGTAAATGCGTTGGGCTTTGAAATCAAGTATTTTAGCATCTTGAGAAGCAAGCGTCTCCCCCCTTTTTCATCCTGATTTGGATGCTCTCACCTTTTCTCACGGCTTCCACACTCGTTGACCATTCCTTGCTGGGCCTGTGTGTGTGTGTGCAAATCCGTCCCGTTTCCCTGCGCGTGATTAGTGCGCGCAGGCAGCGTGGCTTGTGAACCGACTCCGCTGAAAAACGCTGCACTTGAGCAGATGTCGGGTGAATCGGAAGCCCTGCCCGCGGCGTTCAGGTGTGTGACAGCTCAGTGGGACATGGACGTCACCACTCAATGGGGCGGTTATTGAGTGATGCGCTCGGACATGTCAACCGGCCCGTCGCAATCGGGGGGGGAAAGGGTGTTACAGTCCTCACCTCGGTTTCAAATGCAGATGTGGCTTTGCTGCCATCTTCATGACTTGGGGGCTGTCTAAACGCTCGGGAAGCCCCGGGGTGGGTGCACGGTGGCACCACTTCGGTTATACGACACCGCTGCAATCACACGCATGCACCCCGGAGCTTTCCACTAAAGCTGTGGAGAAAAAAAGTCGGGGACTTACCCTGATTTTTTCACCAGAGGGAGGCGAGGACACGGAAGATGAGGCCAAGACAGCCCCAAGGCCTCTCGCTCCAGCGTCGCCGGGCGGTGGAAAGTGACCTATGATTGGTCGCCTTCCACCAGGAAGAGGGTGGCAGCAGCTCCGTCCCCTGGACGGCTGCCCAGAAACCCTGCGCTCCGTCCGAAAAGCACGGGGTTTCCAAGGGACACGATGCCAACCCAGTGCTGTGAAGACACCCCCCTGGATAAGTTTTCCAGTTGCTGAAGAGGCTGGGCTTCAGTTCCTTGGATCAGACCATGCTGTTGCCCTTTGAACAGGGTCCCCAACCTTTTGGGTCAGTGGCCACATTTGGCATGTCGAGAGGATGTTGGGGGCGTTTTCACAAAATGGCTGCCTTGGGCGGGAGAGCTTGCCAGTTCACAAATGGCTGCTGGGGTGGGCATGGCTGGTCAAAGAACACTAATTTCCCAGAAGACAGGCTCGTGAGCCTAAAAGAAAAGTCACCCAGGTACAAGGCAGAAGCCGCTTTTCTGAACCCAAATAAAGATGTTGCTCAGTGCCGGCTCAAGGTTTTCAGCGGGCCCCTGGGCAAGAGGCCCTCCATGGCCTCCGCTTCTCAGTGGGTCTACCTTCTCCCTGCCTTCCTCACCAGCTGCTCTGGCTCCTCCTCGTCCTCTCTCTCATCCTGGCTGCCACTCGCTGGCTTGGCAGGCAGAGAGCCAGGGAGCGAGGAGGCCGTGGCATCTCCTATTCCTCCTCCTCCTCCTCCCCACCACAGTTTTCTGGGCCAGAGCGAGAGGCAGGTGGACCAGCAGGTTGCATGAAGAAGAAGAAGGGCAACCCTACGGAGCTCTTTCCAGTGGGCCCCACTGGGACATGGGGTCTCAGCGGATGCCCAATCGTGCCTTCCCCTTGATGCTGGCCCTGATGGTGCTGAAGGGCAGCTCTTTGTCTGCAGTCTCCCAGTGGAAATATATCTATATCTGTCTATATATAGAGAGAGAGAGAGAGAGATCTTTAAAAGCAGAAGAAATCAGGAGAGTCAGGGAGTCTGATGGGTGCCAAGAGAGGTGTCTATGGGCCCCCTATTGGAAACCACCGCTAAACTGGAATCCAGTTTGCAGATTATGCCGATTTGCATGATGGATGCCCGCTGTCAAACTGAGCTTTGCAGTACAAAATGTGGAACGTTTGGGTGCAGATTCAAAACAACGTTTAAAGGCCGGAGTTACGTCAAACCCCATCCTGAGGCTTGAATCTGGTTTGCGAAGTCGCTCCTCTGTTTCTCCCTGCAGAATGGCGCCACACCTCTAGCCATTGCCAAGCGACTGGGCTACATTTCGGTCACAGACGTCCTGAAAATTGTCACCGACGAGACCAGCTTCCTGGTGAGTGCTGCAGCTGAGCGTGTCCTGGGCAGGGGTGCTGGCGTAGCCCTGAGGCTCCGCAAGCGTCTGATCTGTTCCCTCTTGCAGTCGTTCAGCGACAAGCACCGCATGAGCTTCCCGGAGACGGTGGACGAGATCCTGGACGTTTCCGAGGATGAAGGTCAGTTCCGGCGGCGGCGGGGTCGGCTTCCTGTGCTCAGGGTACTGGGTTGGGAAAGGGGAGGGGATCGTGGAAAGACGTAAGGGGGCACCAACGCCCCGTATCGGAAAGCCCTCGATCTGTGTTGCGAGTGACTATTGACAAATCTTTTCCGTTTTAGTAATCGTAAAAGTAACAGACTGAACTGAAACTGAACGTTCCCAAACCTTTCTTTCCCTGCTTGATAAAATTACCCCCTTCGCTTCCCTGCCCTGCCCCGTTCTCCCCCTGCCGCAGCCCCCTCCACCCACCCACCCACCCCGTACTACTGTGGCAAAAAAGGAGAGAGAAGCAGGTTCTCGGAATGCTGAGATACTTTATTAATTCACGCCCAACGCGTTTCGGCCTGTGTAGTTTGTTTAAAGGCCTTCAGGGGGTTGGTAAGAGATGTCTGCAGCAAACTCTTCGCAGGATGATAGTCGCCAGTGATATTCACTGGCAACTGAGGAACGTTTCTCTCTCCTTTTTTGACCTAAGTGGATGCTCTCCTCCTTTTGGTACAGCCGTGACAAACATTTATTTTTTGAGCCTTCATAAACGACTTGGCAATACGTGAGTCCCCTGCGCCTCCACTTTTCTTTGTATTCCGCTTGGTAGGTTGAAGGCTGTGCCTCCCTTCAGCTCTGCCCCCCCTTTCAAGAATGCAGGGTTTTGCCTACGTCGCAGCTGAAAGTAGTTCACGAACCTGCACGATGCAGGGCCATTGACTGGCTGCGCGTTTGCAGAAGGCGGCACTTGGTGCAAAATTCAGCTTCCTGGGAATCTCATTTCATTCTTTATAAAAACAAGCAGAAGCACGTTTAAAACAAGTTTCTAGCCCATAGGGAGGCAAAGGTATGCTTGGAACTGCTTGGGCAATACCTGCTGAATTTCTCAGAAGCCAAAGAAAAGGTTTTCATTGTTCAGTGACTGGGATTTCTGTTCTCCAGATATATCCTGTTCCTCCCAGAATTATGCCAAACACTGGGGGTGTATGAAAACATCGCTCCTGTTTGCAAGTCAGACAAACATGTCTCGTTTGCAAACCCGAAAATGCAATTTCTGGAACTTTTCGTTCAGTCTTGAAAATGCACACTTCTGAAAATGCGCATTTGCAGAAGTGTACACTTGCACAGGTGCGCACATGCACAAATGCACATCCCCCCCCCCCAAGAATCCATTTTGGTGTTTTAGCCTATGGAGGAAATGCATATTTGCAATCAGACAAATGTGCATTTTATTTTATGTTTAGAAAAAGGCATTTTTTTTCAATTGAGAGAAAAGGCGCACTTTTAAAAATATGCATTTTCCCTGATCGGGTAATAAAAGAAGGTCACTCTCATTCAGCAGCATGAATGGGGAAGACCGAGATTCATAGAGGAATTTAGAGAACCTCAACAAGCTTGAACATGCCATGTTTACCCATCCCTGCAAAACAACCACCCACCTTGGGAGGAAGCCTGGCAAAGTCTGTCTCTAAACATCGTCCTGCCAGGCTTTGGCCTCAGGGGTGGTTGTGCCCGGACATTGACCATGAGCTGCGCAGTTGCGCCCACCACCCTGAGCCTATGGTTCAAATCTGCTTTTCTTTTCTCTTGCTTTCCAGGCACGGCTCACGTAACTCTCCTGGGTATGGACTGTATGTTGTCGCCGTGGGCTTGGCTCACCCGCCCAACCCATCTGCCCCATTCCACCCCACGCGGGACCTACCGGGCCACACACGCCTCCATCCCATGCCACACTCGGCTTCCCAGTGGGCCGCCAGCTTGCCCAGCCGCCTCTCCGTTGTGTCTATGGCCATGCGGATGGTGGTTGGGGAAGGGGGGGTTGCATGAATGGCCACGATCCCATTGCTGCTAGGTCCTACTGCGCACCAGCCCACAATCTACAAGTGACAGGCCCTGAAGGGCATCATTGGTGTAGCTATACTAGGCAGAAGCCTGGGTTTGTACCCCTCTCTCTTGGAATGGACCTGTCTCCTTTTGCTCCCTGACTCCCCCTTGCTTCTCGCCTTTGCTCCTGAACCCCCTGCTGCCCCCTCCCAGTCCCCTTTGCTACAGGTGCCCCCTCGCCTCCCTTTCCCATCTCCTCCAAGGACCTGAGCCACCCACCCACCCCAAATCCTTTCCTTCCAGCAACTGGGGGTGCCATTTGCTAACAGGTCACCTGGAGCAAATGGTCCATCCTTCCCAGTGCCTGGCCAACATTTCACGGCTCCTCCTGCCCAGGCATTGGGCCTCCTTACCAGGAAGCTCAGCCTGGCTTTCTGGCCACCTTAGTTTTGAAAGACTTCACTGGCCACGAATAGCCACTGAGATACTGGAGCCAGACGATGGCTTTTCGGAGAGGTCAGTATGGTGTTATTGTAGTTTTAACCCAAAGCTGCAGAACTTGTTTGACCAGAGGTGACAGGAGGATGACACGTGCGTACATCGTGGGAAGCAAAACCTCTCTCCAGCCGCTTTCAGCTCTCTAGAAATCCATCATCTGCCCTGCGATATTATCAGAGTGGTGTAGTCGTTGGTATTGGTTGGATCCCATACCTTCCCTGGCCATGTTCAGGGGATGGGATCGTGGGACTACCGCTCATGTCAGGATTGCCCACCATCTTGGGCCTCTGACAATGACCAGAGATGACCCATCAGTCAAGTGTCACTGCAGGCCTCGAACACCACTGGAGCAGAATGCCACAGCGCATGCGCTCCGATAGCATAGGAAGTGGGCCCCAAACTTACCTCTGTCGCTGCAGTAAACCGTGGGGTTGGATTTGAGGCAGCAGAAGGGTCAGCGCTGCTCTGTTTCCCAGTGGGCTAGACCTGCTGCGCTGCTGCGCTGGGTTGGCGCTCATGTCAGCCAGTTTTGCTTGGCCACGGTCCACGTCCCCCGACCGTCCTGTGCTTTTCAGCCCTGTGTCTCTTTCAGGAGAGGAGCTGCCTGGACCCAAGGCACAAAAACAGGATTTTCAATATCAGGAAGATGAGAGAGAAATCGTGGAATTTGCCCCCAAACTGGATCACATGTAAGACCCTGCTGCGTGGGGGGCAGTGGAGTGATGGGGGGAGGGGGCGAAGGATATGTGTCGGTGCTGCAGATCCGTTCCTGGGGACGGGGCCAACGGACCACGTGTGGGTGCCTTGAGCAGAAGATGCAGCAGAAATCCCATCATCGTGGCGAATTAACGGGGATCACGTTCTGTGGGGACGTCCCACTGATGTGAACAAGAGCAGCTACCGCAGAATGCGGCTGCCCAGCTGTTCTTGGGTGCTCTTCCAGAGCAGCACAATAACTCTTCTGTAGAAGCCCATCGGGTCTAAGGTTCTGGTACTGGTCTATAAAGCCCGGGACAACTTCCGACCAGGATACTTGAAGACACGCCTTCTCCCTTATCATGCTGCCCCATCGCTGAGGTCTTTCTAAGAAGCACTCCTGGGGGACCCGCTTGGGTCAGAGATCCGCTCGGAAACCAGAAGGTGTAGAGCCTCTAGTGTGGCATCTCCACCCTATGGAAAGTCCCCCCCCCCCAACTGAGGCCAGGCATGTTTTTGGTGCTGGGTGAAGATTTTTCTTTTCAGACAAGCATTTCCTGACTCGTGCTAAATTCCAGACAGTTGTTTTATTGGCGTTTCTGCTTTTATTGCTTGTTGTTGTCGCTATTGTGTGTTTTTAATTCATTTTACACTGCTCCGACATCTCTCGATGTGGAGCGGTTCATCAATTCTATCATAAATCAGGAGGTGGCTCTAGTGCCTTCCTAGACGATAGTGGCTCCATAGTGTGGCCCCTTCAGCATCATAGAAGCCTTCCTTCCCAGAAGGGTCCCTGTTCTTCCTTGCTGGGAAAGCAGCTCACTAGGCCCAGAGGTGGCTGGATTTGCCCGGAGGGCCAGAGAATGGCCGCATGACTGAATCTTCCCCGTTTCTCATGTTTTGCTCCTCAGAAGGGAGGAGTCGCCAGCCATCCCACGGATCCCTTGCGTCACGCCCGAGACGGTGCTGATCAGACCTGAGGAGCCAGAGCAGGTGGGTGTCTGGCGCAGTCAGGTTGGTGGGGCTGAGGCATATGGGGGACCCACAGTGACCCACACGGGCCTGCTTGACTGTTGCCTTCACCTACAGAGGCCCTCCGCCTTCATTCAGAGATTGGGCTGGTGGTGACCAGAGATAGGGTCGCCTTGATGGCGGAATATCTGGAGTACTGTTGCCAGAGAGGCTTGCCTTGGGCCGAATTTGTTCGTCTTTTAGCACCGGGCAGAGACCTGTTGCTTTGTCCCAGGCCCTTCCATAAGTCTTAATTGCTACTTCTATTATTATTATTATTATTATTATTATTATTATTATTATTTGCCCTTCTTCCGTTTTCCCCTTAGTTTAACGAGTGCTTATTGTTTCTGCCGCTTTGACTATTTTGTGTTCTCATATTGTCTCTTATTGGCCGTGTTCACACAATACACTAAACCATGATGATTAAGCATTTTGAGTTAAACATTATAGCTTGGCGTGTCACGTGAACCATGACTTAGCGTGTCGTGGGAACCATGACTTAGCGTGTCGTGGGAACCATTCCTAACCATGGTGGCTACATTACCACAATTTAGACACTCTCACTAACCACTTGATGCAAAAGGGTTAGCGGCCTGATCATGGTTTAGTGTGACCTCTGAACAGGCCCAACCTGGCTTATTAACCCCCCTCATGTCATGTGAATCAGCCTAGAGAGGAAAAGAGTGAAAGAGAGGAGGAGTTGTAGAGTTCTAGAGCTGCATTTGTGTTGATAGGCTTAGTGGCCTAACCATGGCTTAGCGTATTGTCTGAACAGGCCCTCTGTAATGTTGTTGATTGCATTGGGAGGATTTTTAACTGAAGAGCAGCATATGCTTGTTGAAGATAAACAGACGGGTCTTCTGTCTTCTGCATGTGCAGAAGAGCTGTGGTTTTCCCAAGTCCTTCTTTCTGGGTTCCTTTTGTTCGCTGGTTCGTTGCAACCCTATGAGTTGAAGTGGGTTCTCAGGAAATTTTCTAGGCCAGGGTTGGGCAACCAAAATCAAGTGGGGGATGGATGACCTCCCCATCCAACCCCTCCCTCCCAGGCCGAATGAAGTCAACGTGCGGGACCTCACCGCCTAACATAATTCCGCGAGTCAGACAGACTTGCTTGGTTCCCGGCAGGTGCGCCAGGTGGATGCTCCAACCAGCGTGTCCTCTGGGGAAGAGGATGCGGCTTGAGTCCGGCGCCTCTCTCTTTCGGGAATGAGCGTTGACTTTAGAGATTGGGCAGTAGGAGCAGCAGCGGGTGAAGGCAGGGGCTCTGAGCTATAAGGCAGGGAACAGGCGGGAGGTTGGTTGCAGCAGACTGGGAAATCTGGTGTCCGTGTGTGGGACGGGGGAGACCTGTATTTCTACATGGGTTGGTGGGGCCGAAGCTTGTGTTTTAACGGGATCTCTTGTCCTGTCCTGCTCAGCCTGCCAAGGAATTTGACGAGGAGTCCCTCATCCCAAGCAGCCCTGCCACGGAGACCTCAGACAACATCAGCCCGGTGGCCAGCCCTGTCCACACAGGGTGAGTTTCCCTCCCTCCCTCCCTCCCTCCCTCCCTCCCTCCCTCCCTCCCAATAAAGCATCATGCCATGTGCCCCTGCCATAAACAGAAGAGATCAGTTGCCTCTGTGCAGGGATAGGCAATCTGGCAATCCTCTGGCTCTTTCGAACGACAACTGAGCATTGGCCATACTGCCTGGGGTTGATGGGAGTTGTGGTCCAAAACATCTGGAGGATACCAAGTTCCCTATGCCTGCCTCTACACATTAGGCACATAAGTGCTATTATGCCGCCCCTCGGCCAAAAAGGCGCACAGAGCGGCTTACATGTAATCAGTAAAGCAAGACAGTCCCCGCCCACAGGCTTATCATCTAAGGAGATGAGACACACAAGGAAAAAAGAATGGGGAGGGAAGAGGGGGAAAAAAATCACATCTTTCAACAGGGCCAAATCGTGGTTCTCCCTCTCATCTCCTCCAGTACAGATGGCTGGAATTAGTGGGGGTGGGGGTTTGCCCTCCCCATTTCTCTTTCCCCCAAAAAGGGTTGGGATGTTGGCGGGACCACCGCCCCCTCTTGGGCCAAGCCGCCACCCGCTTGGGGGGAGGGGTTGAGACTCACCTGCTGAGGAGCAGCGACCTGCACTAACCGTGAGGGAAAGGTGGTCCATGCATTGTCAGTCTCCTCTACCTCCAAGGTGGCGGGTTTCAGACCATCAAGCGCGATCTACACATTTGGCAGGTCGATCTTCCCTTTCTTCCCTCCAGATTTCTCGTCAGTTTCATGGTGGACGCCCGCGGCGGGTCCATGCGGGGCAGCAGGCACAATGGACTTCGCGTCATCATCCCCCCCAGGACGTGCGCAGCACCCACACGCATCACCTGCCGCTTGGTGAAGCCCCAGAAGCTGCCGGCGCCGCCCCCTCTGGCTGAGGAAGAAGGACTGGCCAGCAGGATTATCGCACTGGGCCCTGCTGGAGCACAGTTCCTCAGGTGAAGGCTGGGCCCCTTGCAAGGGGGGGTACGGCAGGAATCCCCCATCCCGGACAGTGCTGAGTTGTCACTCAAGGTGCTTCGGCGCAAATGGGCTTGGTGGGTGATCGGTGCACTGAGTGAGAGCGCCCGTCACCCGCCAACCGCATCTTTGTGGGTCCGGGGTGGGCAGGGTCGGGAGGTGGATGATCCCGGTTCCTAGGGCCGCTGCATCAAAAAGATACCAAAACAGTAATGGTAGCTCTAAACCCCAAACAAACACAGTCTCAACAAAGGCCTTGGGTTCATTCCCAGTATAACATAGAATTGAATTTTTCATTCTCATTCTGCAATGCAAAGTATGCAGGGCTTTCACCATAGAGAGGCCACGGGATAGAAAGCAGCTGCTCTGTCCACTGAGAAATAGAGCCCATGGCAACGTTCAGTTTCATACTAGAGGTTCAGGTTGTATGTAACTGAAGCGTTTTTCTATCTCTAGGCTTAATCCCAGTTTCATTTGCAATCCTGCCTATGCTACCCTCTCGGGTACCCTCTCTCCTCCCAGTCACTCTCTTCCCCAAAATAATAAAAGACGTTGTTCCTACTCTCGCTCTAGATCCTTCCACCGACAAACCCCAGACTCTAACTAACTCACTGGCTGCATTCGGACAACACTTTAGTCAATGGTGGGTTGAGTAGTCAACTCACAGTTGGTTATTTTGTGGGTACTCCTCACACAACATATTCCTACACAACTGTGGATGGTTGGGGCTGCGTTGAGTGGACTAATAGTCAACCCAGCATTTGACTGACACAGCCCGCACCCCTCTCCCCACCCTCCCTCCTCCCTTAGTCCTCCCAGTTCTATCCCAGCTGCCTCTGCAAGTTGCACCAGTTGTAGCAGAGTGGCAGCCGCCGCTTTGGTCGCTCTTGCCGCCTGCCTGTATGGGCTTGTGTTTTAACCCACTCACCACACACCATTAACCCACTCACCCCTCCACACAACACTATAAACGACTGGCTTCGAACTAAACAACTTGCAAGCCAGTTGTTTCTCTCAGTTGCTTATTTGAGCGGAACAGCATACCGTCAGTAGTTTGTGAGCGGCGTGTTACCCTCCACACAACACAATAAGCAACACAACTGACGATTGTTCCCCCCCCCCAGTTGCTTAATGTGTTGTCTGAATGCAGCCAGTGGCTGAATTCGGACAACACATTTGTTTAAGCAACAGGCTTTAAGATAATGGAATCATAGAAAGCAGAGTTGGAAGGGGCCTATAAGGCCATCGAGTCCAACCCCCTGTTCAATGCAGGAATCCATCTTAAAGCATCCCTGATAGATGGTTGTCCAGCTGCCTCTTAGATGCCTCTAGTGTGGGAGAGCCCACCACCTCCCTAGGTCATGGGTTCCATTGTCGTACTGCTCTAACAGTCAGGAGGTTTTTCCTGATCTCCAGCCGGAATCTGGCGTCCTCACCCCGAATGCTTGACTAGCCTTTCCTTCCCTGTCCTCAACCTTTGGGCGAGCGTGGCCCCTCTCCCGCGCACTTTGGGCCCTGACCCTCGGCTCTCCCACAGCCCCGTCATCGTGGAGATCCCTCACTTTGCTTCTCACGGGCGTGGCGACCGGGAACTGGTGGTCCTGCGGAGTGAGAATGGGTCCATGTGGAAGGAGCACCGCAGCCGCTACGGAGAGAGCTACTTGGACCAGGTCCTCAATGGGATGGATGAAGGTAAGGGGGAGAAGACACCAGGAGGGCAGGTGCTCAAATGCTGTCCAAGGACCACCATGAAGTGAATCCCCTGCTGCTGCTCCTGCTTTGCGGGCTACCGATCCATTCCTGAGCCCAGTTCAGATTGGCAGCTCTTGCCTCTAAAGCCCTAAATGGCATAGGTCCAGGCTATCTACAGGCCCACCTCCTCCAGTATGAACCCACCTGTGCATAAAGGATAGCTGGAGAGGCTGTCCTCAGTGTTGCAACTTCAAAAATATGCAAATACACTTTGCACGCTCACCATGGCGAGTTTGGCCCCACCTCCCTGGTGAGCAGTGAGATGGGGGGGTCATCCGAGCAGCTGTGCAGTGGTCCCAGCCACCTCCCTTGCTTCAACAGTGTGAGGAAGCCTGGGGGGGGGTTGGCAGCTCTTTGGCACCCCATGAAGTTATCCACTGAGCTTAGCCACGTAGGGCAAAACCGGCAGCCCCCTCCGCTGGCCTTTCCTTCTTTGGAACGATGGATAGAGCAAAACGTTTGGACGTTGGCGCCTAAAGGCACGCCACACACCTTTGGGGAGGGGTGCCCAATGGTCTGTGCTTTTTCCCTCACCTGGCCTTTCCCTTGAGTAAGTGGGTGGGGGGAGATGCTGCCTTGGATGCTGCAGTGCCTTCGGGAAAAGGGTGCCCAACAGAGTGTGCTTCTCCCCAATGTGCCTACGGACATGCACATGTGCACAGCGGGCATGCGCATAGCCTTTCCCTTGGCAGGGAAAGGTTGACGTGTATAATTTTTGGCTTAGCCAGCAAAGCCAACACAACATCATAGGCTCCTGAAGAGGTGGTTAGCCTGGCTGTGGGTTGGGGCCTTTTCGTGGACAAGCCAAAGAGGCGAGACGCCCCTGCTCCTAGATGGCTTTTCATTTTCGTGTACAGAATATTTCGTTCCGACAGATATTTGGCCAGGCAATTTGCTGAGGTCTGTTTTACGCTCCCCGGATTCTTCTACGACATTTTCGGCTCCTACCCCTGCCTCTTTTTTAAATTGTCCACCTCCTCATTAATTTCTGAGTGCGGTTTTGTCTATCTGCTCACAGGTGGCTCTACTTTTTTAAGGAAAAGGGGGGAAAATCAAAGTGTAAGCTCTTGAAGTACAAGAAGCGTGAATTTATGAAGTGGCCTTGTATCCAGCAGGCCTTTGATTCTTGTAGTCCAGAATTCTGAGCCCCAAACACCCAACTACAACTTGTATTTATTTATTGAGGCCCACTAGCGGTTCTCTCATGATGCGCAGTTTAGGGATGTGTTGGCCCTGTGCTCCTACCACACTTTCCCTTAACTTTTGCAGAGCTGGAGAGCCTAGAAGAACTGGAAAAGAAGAGGATTTGCCGCATCATCACCACAGACTTCCCGCTCTACTTCGTAGTCATGTCCCGCGTCTCCCAGGACTGCGATCTGATTGGCCCAGAGGGTGGCTCTCTACAGAGCATGTTGGTGCCTCTGGTCCAGGCCACGTTCCCGGAAACGGCCGTCACCAAGAAGGTCAAGCTAGCTCTGCAGGTACCGGGACGGTGGTATCTCTGTAGCAGGGTGGGTTGGAATAAACCCTGGATTCCTACTCTGGCTTGTTGGGGGAAAGAGTTCCGGTTTCAGACATCACACTAAGCAATTTAGCTACCAGTGGATGTGATCAAACTGCATGAACTAGTAAACTGGTTTATTCACAGGAACCACGCGTTTTAAAAAGCCCTGGCATGCCACGACATATATCAACTAGGCCGATACGTTAAATATGCATCTGTTTTTTCTTACCGTAGGAGAAGGGGGGGGTGGAAATCAGCATTAGAACTGCATGGGCAGGGAAGAGGGTTAACCGTTTCCCCACACGCACACATATGTCATGATTGTGATGAAAACCCCTCCCATGAACTGCTATTAGCCCTAGGAGAGAAGTGTCTTTCTTGGGACAGACAGCAACGCTGGGGAAGGAAGGTGAGTTTCATTGGGAGCAGAACAGGGGAGGATTAGCCAGTGTGGTGTAGTGGAGAGAATGTTGGACCGGGACTCAGGCAATCCAGGTCCTGGTCCCCACTCAGCTATGAAGCTCACGAGATGATTTTGGGCCAGTCACTGACTCTCAGCTTAATCTACCACACAGGGTGCTTTGAGGATAAAATGGAGAGGAGGAACCCAAGCTGGCTTACAGGTTCCTTGTAGAAGAAAAGGCAGGACATAAATGTCATCATGAATAAAAATAATAGCGAAAATCTCTGCCCATGTACAGTCCCTGATTGGAGGGACCAGGAATGCTATTTGAATAAGACAAATCAGACACTAAATGCGGATGTATATGTCCCCTACTGACCCATTTGGCCTTCGGCGTGCTGAATACTGTGCCGCTTACTGGATTCGCCACTTGTGCAGTCGCCTCGTGGACGTGGCAACTATTCACAGGCCTGGGTGTAGAGGTGTCTGATGGAGTTCACGGCAGCAGTGCACAGGGGCGGCCTCGTGGCCTCATGCTCTGCTTCCTGCCCCAGTCCTGAAGCCACCCTCTCCGTGGCCTGCCGGGCTCCGCTGCCACACAGACCATTTCTCTCTACATTGATCTGACGCCTGGTGACGGCTCTCAAGACCTTTTTGACCCTTTCGATGTTCCTCCTGCAGGCGCAACCAGTGCCGGATGAGCTGGTGACGAAACTGCTGGGGAACCAGGCGACGTTCAGCCCCATCGTGACGGTGGAGCCGCGTCGCAGGAAATTCCACCGCCCCATCGGGCTACGCATCCCCCTGCCCCCCTCGTGGAGGGAGAACCCCCGGGACAGTGGGGAGGGCGACACCACCAGCCTACGGCTGCTCTGCAGTGTCATAGGTGAGAGGGAATGTCTGGTGTGGTCTGGGGCGGAGACGAAAGGCTTCTGGGTCCATTTTGTGACCCCTGTTTTCAGGGCGCAAAGTAGGGATAGTCATTTCAGGGATTTGCGGGGAAGGCCACAAAAGGGGGGTGAACTTACCACCAGAGCTCCTGGATGATCTCTTGTCCGCTAACCTCTTCCATTGTCCACCTTGATCTCCCTCCTAGAGTAAGAGCAAGAAGGATTGCCCTCACTCTGGATTCACACCATAGATTCACCCTGCCTTCGCTCAGCTCTTCACTCTGCCCTCACTCTTCATTGACTTTGATGTCATCATTAGATAGCATCAGCGAGGGAAATGCTTGCAGAGCCATTTTATTTTTCCATAGTCCTACCAAAGATGGGGTGTTTGTTTTTGGATTGAGTGCAGTGGGGGCACCTCCGGATTGGCCCGACTGCTCCGAAAATGTCACTTGTGTATTCTTTCAGGGGGAACGGCCCCAGCACAATGGGAGGACATCACCGGGACCACAAAGCTAGTCTACGCCAACGAGTGTGCAAACTTCACCACCAACGTATCTGCTAGGTGAGCTCAAGGTGGGGGGTGTTTGGGGGAGTTTGGCTGCGTGGCACCTCCAGGACACTCAAATAGCCACGCCAAGCGGGCCGGGGGGGGGGGGCAAATGGCGATGCCAAATGGCCCTCGACCTGCACTGAACTGGCCTTCCCCAACTTGGGGTCCTCCAGACGCGTTGGACTGCAGCTCACAACAAACCCAGCAGGCACGGCTGTGTGATGGGGACCTTGGGAGCTGGAGTCCAACATGTCTGGAGGATGCCTAGCTGGGGAAGGCTGCACTTGAGCCAAGTAAGTCAGGTTGCTTCCAAAGTGCCTTTAGAGCGCCCCCCCCCAACAGCCAGCAGAAGGCTTGACACCAAGCAGTCTAAGAGAGCCAGTGGTGAAGAGTGTCAGACCAGGACTCGGGAGATCCGGGTTCTATTCCCCACTTGGCCATGAAGCTCCCTGGGCGACTTTGGGCCAGTCGCTGATTCTCAGCCTGACCTACCTCACAGGGTGGTTGTTGTGAGGATAAAATTGAGTGGGGGGAGGAGGAGGACTACGTAAGCCGCTGTGGCTCCCTTGCAAGAGGAGGAAAGGTGGGATATAAGTGCAATAATAGAAATAAATAAATAAAAAGGAGCGCTTTGGCCCTTGAAGCCCTATAAATCCATCTAGGAGCCCCGCCCCTCCTTCAAGTGGTTAGCAAGATCAAATTTCACCCAACAGCATTCCAAAGCGGCCAATGTATATATAATTCCACACTCTGCCTCCCCACCTGGTGGAACGTTTGGGACAGCCTGTACTTCCCTTTGGAGGAAAGTACCTTGGAGGCTTAATTTTCCAATATACAAGGGCTGTGCAGGTATTTTGATGGTAGCGTCGGCGTATAAATGAGAACCTAGCCAGGACTGGAGACGCAGCAGCATCATTCCCATCCCCGCTTAATTCCGAATGCCCAAGCTGATGCTTTCCAGCTCCATCTGCTTCACCCTGGCTGACTGACCCTTTCTCCCACCTTGCCGATTAAGGTGATCTGCTGTGTTAATCGCCCGTTCGCCGGTGTCTTCGGCTCTCATCAACAACGAGGCCAGACTAGAACCTTCATGTCACAATCGGCTCAACATTAGGAAGAGGGGTGCCGAAGGTCTCCTTAGGAGCCGGCAGCGGGATTCAGACAAATCCCATCTCGCGTTGATGGGGCCATGCAGGCTAGCCCTGCCCCTGAATCCATCAGCCACACCTCTAGTCAGGATTCCTCTTTGAATGGAGGTGCTCTACCTATGTACATTGGTACACACTCAGGGCCAAGCACGTGGCTGGGGGTGGGGTGGGGGAGGTTGGCAGGCTCATTGGTAGTGATTATTGGGCAGGTCTAGTTCACGGAGCCCTGTGGCCCTCCTGCTTGTGCTTTTAACGCATAACTCCCCTGGTGTGATGTATTTGCAAGTAGTGTCCAACCAAAACTGAGAAGACCTGAGTTCAAATCCCTGCTCAGCCCTGAAATTCGCAGGGTGGTCTTGTGCCAAGTAATATTTTTTTCAGTGTACTTTACAGTAGCCTTCCCCAACCCGGTGCCCTTCAGATGTGTCAGTCTGTGACTCCCATTATTCCCAGCCAACATGGGGAAGGCTGCTTTACAGGATTGCCCTGATCTACTTGGAGGGTGGAGGGTGGGATGTAAATCTGATAGACAGAACCCAACACATGTGCCATTGTATCCTTGAGATAAAAAAAAAAACTGGATGTCTCCTCACCTTTTGCTTACCCCAGCCTGACAATGTTCTTTCCTGCTGCCCAGATTCTGGCTGGCAGATTGCCCTCGCACGGCCGAAGCTGTTCATTTTGCCACCCTGCTGTACAAGGAGCTGGCGGCGGTGCCCTACATGGCCAAGTTCGTGGTGTTTGCCAAAATGAACGATGGGCGGGAGGGCCGCCTGCGCTGCTACTGCATGACCGACGACAAGGTGGACAAGACGCTCGAGCAGCACGAAAACTTCACAGAAGTGGCACGAAGCCGGGACATTGAGGTAGTTCCCATGGCTCTCGAGGTAGTTCCCAAGGTTCCCATTGTAGTTCCCATGGCTCCCGAGGTAGTTCCCATGGCTCCCGAGGTAGTTCCCATGGCTCCCATTGTAGTTCCTATGGCTCCCGAGGTAGTTCCCATGGCTCAGCACCCTGCCCTGCTGAACTCCCTGTTCATCTTCTTGGACGAGAAGCAGTGATTCCCAACCTTGGGGGCCTGGACTATAAATCCCATCATTCCCCAGACATCCTGGCTAATGGTCAGGGATTACGGGGGTTGTAATCCAACAATATCTGGGGACCCAAGGATGGGAACCCCTGGGCAAGAGACAGATTATTGCTTATAAGGGACTTTAATGTATTATAGTAGAGGCTTCCTTGCCCTGAATGTGCCCACTCATTGTTTTTGACCCACTCACATCTCTAGCCATGTGAGTTTTGCAGGGTTTTGTGAGGCTTCAAAAACCTGCAAAACCTGTTTACCGGAAGTAACATTGGGATGAGTGTACCCGTCATAGGCGATGATGCCTCTCTCATACAGAGAGGAAGGAAGTGGTCTGGCCAAGCAAGACGTACGAAATGAAAGAAATCTTAAAGATGGTAGAACCTTCACACAAATTCCTCCTAGATAAATTCTGGGCCTGTGATAAGAATTCTATTTCTCCAGCACCACTTGCCCCGTGTTTGGATCTGAATGATTTCAATGGTTCTCCATCTGCAGCTTGATGTTACGTACAGCTGCGCCGATGCTCTCTCAAACAAGACCGAGTGCATCCGCATTCTGTGAGAATGTGACCTCTGGCTGGGCCCTTGAACAGGTTCGGGCACAGAGTTGGGGTGGGGGACTTTCTCATGGTCAGAGGCTACTTCCAGACGGAGGCTTCCTGGTATAATCGATTAAGAGGCACTGAGCAGCTAGTCTACCTTTTCTCCCTCAATGGTTTTAAGAACAAAGGCGGAAGAAGCCATGCGAAACTATGGGGAAGCTGCAATTGAAAGATGTCCTGTAAAATCCAACGAATGAGGCAGGGCGATGGCACCATAAAAGCCTTTTCTGTGTAGATTCAGGGTGTTGGTTTCTAGTGGAGTATAATTGCCAGTTTTTGAATTGTTCTTTTACCAACAACAACAACAAAATGCAGAATGCTATTTGGGATTGAGATGAGCTGGAGCAATAAGCGTTTAAAATAGCGACACATAGATTGCGTGGAGAGCTCACCGCCCCCTTCCGCAGGTGGTGGAGGGCATGCCGCTCCATACGGAGCTCTCTGGGAACCTCGTGCCGGTCAAGAAGGCCGCCCAGCAGCGCAGCTTCCTGTTCCAGTCCTTCTGTGAGAACCGACTCATCATCCCCGTCAAGGTGAGGTTTGGGGCTTGGGCAATAGGAGTTGGGTCTGACCGACTGGCCTGCTGCTATTCCCAACGGGTAGCGATGCCACTGAAGTTTGTAACGATCCGGTTCGGAATCTACATTTGTCTAACATGCCACACTCAGATGGGTTACAAATCACGCACCATTTTGGCTCGGCGAGGGCCCTGCTCTGCCCTTTGCCCCCAGCTCTCCTTATGATCATATTGCCTAGCAGGAGGGCTTACAGAGAGGATGGAAAGAGGGAAGCCTAAATTTCAGTTCATTCCCCTGGAGAGATTCCCTGAGCTTGGCCAGACAGGCTCCAGGAGTGCGCAGCTACCTTGTTCCCAAAGCCCAGGAACTGCCCTGACCAGTGCCCGATGCCAATCGCTCGAGGATTCCACAGAGCCTTAAAAATCATCTCCAAGCTGTGATTAGGGTCCACGACGTGGAGAAAAGGGGAAGAAAAAAATCCGATGCAATTTTGAGAGGCAGGTGAAAACCAATCCCCAAAACGGAGGTACTTTCAGACAATAGCAAAAGTAAAAGCAGAACTAAAAAGACTGCATGACATGATTTGCTGGGAGAGAAGCCATGGAACAGAGACGAGATGTTTCTGAATGCTCACTGAGAATGCTCACCCTGAAATCCGCCACCCCATGTCACAAGCTGAATAGGAGCCAACAGTGTGATGTGGCTGCAAAACAAAGCAAATGCTATTTTGGGATGCATTAATAGAAGTATAGCTTCCAAATTGCGTGAGATCCTGGTTCCCCTCTATTCAGCACTGGTTAGGCCTCATCTTGAGTATTGCGTCCATTTCTGGGCACCACACTTCAAGAAGGATGCAGACAAGCTGGAGGGGGTTCAGAAGTGGGCAACGAGGATGATCAGGCGTCTGGAAACGAAGCCCTATGAGGAGAGATAACAAGAACTGGGCATGTTTAGCCTGGAGAAGAGAAGACGGAGGGGAGACATGAGAGCACTCTTCAAATACTTGAAAGGTTGTCACACGGAGGAGGGCCAGGATCTCTTCTCGATCAACCCAGAGTGCAGGACACGGAATAATGGGCTCAAGTTACAGGGAGCCGGATTCCGGCTGGACATCAGGAAAAACTTCCTGACTGTTAGAGCGGTATGACAATGGAACCAATGCCCTAGGGAGGTTGTGGGCTCTCCCACATTAGAGGCCTTCAAGAGGCAGCTGGACAGCCATCTGTCAGGGATGCTTTAAGGTGGATCCCTGCACTGAGCAGGGGGTTGGACCCAATGGCCTTATAGGCCCCTTCCAACTCTGCTATTCTATGATTCTACTTCTGTCAACTCCCCTCCTTGTGTTTTGGGATGCAGGTCAGGGACAGCAGCCGGGAAGCCAGTGGCTCGTTGTCCTTCCTCCGCAAGCCCATGAAGTATGAGGAGCTTCAGCATGTCCTCTGCCACTTGAACGTCACGATGCCACCCTGCTCCAAGGTGAGTGAGGTCCACTGGGCCTATTTTGGACCTCCCCCTCTACTGCTCCCTAATGGGTGGACCCATCAATTCTGCCTTTTGCCTGTATTCAATTTTTTTAAAAAAACCCAAATTCTTTCCGTCCAGAATTCGAAGAAATGAGTGAATGTTGGTAAATTCTGCTCAAAGACGAACCGAAACTAAGTTCTCAGCCAACTGCACCAGCCAAATTCAATAGGTGCAGCTATTCCCAGCAGGGAGGGGACCATGTTGTACCTGCTTGCAGTAGAGCTGTTAAGGATAAGGCGCTTGCCACTTAATAAGAGAGGTGGCAACCCTAATTCAGCACCATAGGACGTGGTTGAATATGCCGGGATTCTAACTCAGACTCTTAAGAGCCAACCCACTCAAAGCGCTGGGCTTGGATGGGCAAATTTGTCAGTTTGGGGTTTTCCCAGATTCTGTTTTTTTTTTAAAAAAATCTCAAGTTCTTTCTGTCCGGTTCATTATGAAATTAGCAAATTTGGGAAGTTCTTATCAACAAATGAACGGAACAAGATTCTCATCCATGCCAACGCATGGAATAATATTTTATGCCAAGAGAACACATCTTCATGGTAAAACAAGCTGGATTTTCTATGACCTGGATAAATTATCTATATCTGGCCTATTTGCATGTTTTGCTATTCAGGGGTAGGGTGACCATATGGAAAAGAGGACAGGGCTCCTGTATCTTCAGCAGGTGTCATTTGCATGCATGCAGCACCTGGTGAAATTCCCTCTTTATCACAACAGGTACAGCTACAGGAGCCCTGCCCTCTTTTGCATCTGGTCACTCTAGTATAGCCAGAGTGACAACAGTCAAAGCTGCAGGAGCCTTGCCTTCTTTTGCATCTGGTCAAGAGGGCAGAGCTTGTGCAGCTTTAACTGTTGTGACGAAGAGGGAATTTCACCAGGTGCTGCATGCCTACAAATGACACATGCTGAAAGATACAGGAGCCCTGTCCTCCTTTCCATGTGGTCACCCTTTCCATGGGTGGCTGCTCCCAAACTCAGGAAGTGCTCTTTCGATGTCTGGCTCCTGGTAACGTTCTCCCCTACGGAACTTGGAGAATCACATGCCTTTTCCTTTGCCCCCAGAGTTCCGGTAGCGAGGAGCGAAGGAGAACGTTGACGCCGCTTGCCCTGCGCGAGAGATACAGCCTCCTCAGCGACAGCACGCTGGGTAAGGGACCTGGCCACTGGCCAAACGGGTCTGGCGCAGCACAGGGACCCCTCCCTCTTGGCTCCTTGCTGGAGGCCGCATGCAGCATGGGCCAAGTGATGCTGCCCGATCGATGGGTTGGGAAACTGCACATGCATACTTTGGGAATGACATTTTTATGATCCGAGCCAAAATCCCTTTGAATTTCAGCTAGGCTCATATAAGCTCAGACCCCCATCCCAAGCTCCCCCTTCCCCTCCCTTCACTTTTGTTTTCCTTGAAACTCACCTTTCAGCAGTACCAGGAAGTCGGACCGTAAAACCCAATCTCTGTTTCCCAGAGATCTTTGCGCTGACAACTTCCAGCTTGTAAGATTGTCAGGCCTAACAAAGGTCCAAGGGCTTTATGCCTCCCCAGTCCTGCTACCTGCTGCCGGAGAGTAAGTTTTGGGGAAAGGGGGCGGGGGTCACAGAGAATCCTAGACAGAGGGGGACTTGGAAAGGACAAACACATTCTGAATGGAGATTGTGGAATTTGTGGCCCTGCAGAGATTTTGGCCTAGAACTCTCCTCGACCCTAGCCGGCACAGGCAACGGTGAAGTGTGATGGGAGTTGTGGGCCAAAACATCTGGAGGGCTGCAAGTTGCCCACCCCAATGGCACTGCCCTGTGGCACCAGCCGTGGCATTCACTGGAAAAAGTAAGAAATAGATGTCATGCTGCTGCTGCTGATTGATTACATTTCTGTACCGCCCCATAGCCAAAGCTCTTTGGGCGGTTGACATAAGATCAAAACAATTAAAAACGATATACGAAATTTAAAACCATAAAAACCGGCACCATACACAAAAACATACATCTAAAAACAACTATAAGCAACTTTAAGTTGCCAGCCAAACCTAAAAACAGATCCTGGATCGGTGAAGGTAGTTACATATTGCTAAATGCCTGGACAAAGAGAAAAGTCCTGAGCTGACGCCGAAAAGGTAGCAATGTTGGTGCCAGGCGAGCCTCATCAGGGAGGTCATTCCACAATTGGGGGGCCACCACAAAGAAGGCCCTCTCCCTTGTTGCCATCTTCTGAGGCTCCCTCGGAGTAGGCACCCAGAGGCGGACCTTAGATGTTGACTGAGGTCCTTTTGCAAGGACCTTAGGATACCTTACAAAAGGGGACGAGCAAAAAATATCCTGTACCTAAGAGTGCAACATTTTGTTGGGAAATTAAGGGGAGACAACCAGATTTGATGCCCCTATAATTATTATTGTCATCATTGTCATCATTTTTATCCTGACCAATAGCCGAAGCTCTCTGGGAAATCCACAGAACAAACTGTAAATGTTTTCTAGAATCCAGCTTGGAGAATAGCATAGTGATGGCATATTGTCTACCAAACATACCCATCATGGGGTATAAGATTTCCTGGATTGTGCCCGGCCAGTAACAGAGACAGGGCCTTTTCAGTGGCTGCACCCAGATTTTGGAATTTTCTACCCAGAGAGATCCACCGCACCCTCCCCTGATGGTGTAAAGTCCTTCCTTTTTAAGAAGACCTGGGTTGTTTTTGATTTTAGTGAACATTGGTTGATGGATATTTACTGCTTTTCTTATGGTCTTATCTTTCTAGGTTTTATCTGTTCCTTCTCTTAAATAATGATGTTTTAGCGGTTAATTGAATCATATTTTAATTTCTATATATTGTATTTCTTTTTCTTTGTTAGCCATCTTGAACCTTTTGGAAAGGCAGGATTTTAATATTTAAAATATATCCAAGCTGTTTCAAAGTGCAGGTTGGAGATCACACATTTCAATGGTTGCCCACATTTAAAACAGCAACACCTCTCCTAGCACATCAGACATGGTTAGCATCCTTCCCCCTGACATGCTAGCTGTCCATAAACAGGAAGTTTGAATGTTCTTCCACATCAAAAGCTCCCTGCCTGTAGAAAGCTGGCATATCAGGTAGAAGGATGCTAGCCTAGCTGGGGGTAAGGGAGAGGCAGTTTTACTCCTTCTTACAGCTTCCAGGGAAGCTGGGTAGGTACAGTGACTTGAGACCCACGGTTATATTGGTTGAAGGAGACATCTACTTCGTACTCTCCTTCTCAGACATTAGGTCTGTTCAGACAACACTTCAGGCTCTGTGGTTAGCAAAACTGTGGTACTCTGGGGTTAGCACTAACCACAAGCCATGCTGTCACACACAACACTTTAAGCCATGGTTAGAGCTGCTAACGCTGCTGCAGACGGTCTGACTAGGGTTAGAAAGTGACCAAGATTTAGCAAAACGCATCACACAAGACACCTGTGGAAGATGGGTGAAGTGCCGGAGGAGGGCTAATGTCCCTATCTTCAAAAAGGTCAAACAGGAAGAATCTGGGAACTACAGACCAGTTAGTCTGACATCAATCTGTGGGAAATTTTTGAAGCAGATTATAAAGAAATCAGTCTGTCAAGAACAAATCTGCCAGATTAATCTGATCTCATTCTTTAATCGGTAACCTCCCTTGTGGAGTGTGGGAATGCTGACATCCTGATCAGCAAATAAGCTAAAAGTGGGCTAGATGGAACAACTATTAGGTGGATCCACAGTTGGCTACAGAATCAGACTCAAAGAGTGCTTATCAATGGTACCTTCTCAAACTGGGGGGAGGTAACGAGCGGGGTATCGCAGGGCTCAGTCCTGGGCCCAATGCTCTTCAACATTTTTATTAATGACTTGGACGAGGAGGTTCAGGGAATGCTTATCAAATTTGCAGATGCCACAAAATTGGGTGGGATAGCTAATACCCTGGAAGACAAAAACAAACTTCAAAGTGATATTGATAGCTGGAACGCTGGGCTGAAAACAACAGAATGAAATTTAATAGGGATAAATGCCAAGTTCTACACCTGGGAAAAAGAAACCAAATGCACAGTTACAAAATGGGGGATACTTGACTCAGCAATACTACAGGTGAGAAAGATCTTGGAATTGTTGTAGATCACAAGCTGAATATGAGCCAACAATGCGATGTGGCTGCAAAACAAAGTAAATGCTGTCTTGGGCTGCATTAAGAGAAGTATAGCTTCCAGATTGTGCAAGATACTGCTTCCCCTCTATTCAGCATTGGTTAGGCCTCATCTTGAGTATCACGTCCAGTTCTGGGCACCACACTTCAAAAAGGATGCAGACAAGCTGGAGCATGTTCAGAGGAGGGCAACGAGGATGTTTAGGGGTCTGGAAACAAAGCCCTATGAGGAGAGACTGAAAGAACTGGGCATGTTTAGCTTGGAGAAGAGAAGATTGAGGGGAGACATAATAGCACTTTTCAAATGCTTGAAAGGTTGTCACACAGAGGAGGGCCAGGATCTCTTCTCAATCATCCCAGAGTACAGGACTCAGAATAAGGGGCTCAAGTTACAGGACGCCAGATTCTGGCTGGACATCAGGAAAAACTTCCTGACTGTTAGAGCAGTATGACAATGGAAAAATGACCTAGGGAGGTGTGGGCTCTCCCACACTAGAGGCCTTCAAGAGACAGCTGGACAACCATCTGTCAGGGATGCTTTAAGGTAGATTCCTGCACTGAGCAGATGGTTGGCCTCGATGGCCTTATAGGCCCCTTCCAACTCTACTATTCTATGATTCCATGACCTTAAAGCCCGTTGCTTAAACAAAAGCCTTAACCAGCACGGTTTCAGGTGTCTGCACGCTATTAGAGACCCACCGGCGACTGAGTACCAATGTTTTGCATCTGGTCTTTGTGCAAAAGCCATTCTGACCTTCTCCCCTTAACCCTTTTCAGGCTCAGTAAGCAGCACGGAGAAGGACAAAACCGACATGAAGATGGCCGTCATTGCAGAGCACCTGGGCCTCAGTTGGGCTGGTGAGTGTCCCCGCGTTGGAGAGGGACTGAGCCTTGCGCAGTGGAGCTGGCAAACCTGGAGCAGGGAGGGGACAGCGCAGGAGGGAGGGCAGAACCCACCCTCTCTTGGGCCGTATGGTCTTCTGATGTTTGGGGCTCAATGGAGGAACCACATGGCTCTGAGACTGGCACGTGGCCTAGCAGCCCGGGTGTCCCCAGGCCTCGGAGGCCTGTTCAGGCACTCTTAGGGACATGCAACATCAGCTTCTGTGATTGGCGGGCAGTACGAAGCCTCTGGATTGGCCAGGACAAATATAAAGGTGAGGAGCCTGTTCCACAGAGACGTCCGATTCTGCCTGCTGCATGTCAACGTCCAGTTCAAGCCCCCGCTTTGGCTGTCCTTCCCAGTTCTGACAACTGAGCCCTAAGGGGTAGGCAAGGTTGGGCCCCTGCTGAGGTTCTCTATCCTAGCAGGGACCCACCGACAGGAGCCCCTAGGAGTTGCTTCGCCTCTTTCACCTGCCTCTTGCTCTGGCCCAGAGAGCTGTGGCGGTGGTAAGGGGGAAGCGGAGAGGCCTCTGGCTCCCGGGCTCTCCGCCTGTCAAGCCAGCCAGGGGGAGCAATGACGAGAGAGGAGGAGGAGGCCCAAGAGCAGCTGGGGATGATGGGGCTGAGAAGGTGGGTTTCCCTGAGGGAGGGGGCCCATGGAGGGGGGTGTTGCCCGAGGGACCTCAAAACCTGCAGCCAGCACTGACCTGGCCTCAGGAGCCCTAGCAGGCCACCAAGCCTTGGGGAGTGGAGGGCGGCGTGTCCACAGGAAAAGCGTCCGTCTGTGTAGCCGATGCCACCCACGGCTGATCGTTGCTCTGACCTGTGTCTCCTTCTGCCTTCCCCCAACTCCGTCCAGAGCTGGCCCGGGAACTTCAGCTGGGGGTGGACGACATCAACCGGATCCGAGTGGAGAACCCCAACTCTTTGCTGGAGCAGAGCATGGCCCTGCTGAACCTGTGGAGCAGCCGTGGCGGCCAGAATGCCAGCAGTGCGTGTTAACAGTAGGGCCAGGGGTGTGTGTGGGGGTGTGTGTGCGTTCATCTCTTGCTTTACCAGAGAGACAACTGCCTTAGATCCTCCAGGTCCCACGTTCAGCGCATGGCATTCCTTTAGTTGCACCCAAGGCAACAGCGACTGGAAGTTCTCGCGCATGTGCTTTTTGTACCCCCTCACGAGAGCTGTCTCACGAGAGCGAAATACACCATAGCTGACCGTCCCATGAGTCCCTCTCCACCATGCTCTGATTCCTGGGCTGGGAGCAGTGTTCCTTGTTTGTGAGGGACTAGTGACCCTGCGCGCAAGAACAGAAGATGTCCTGGAGTTCACAAACGACTGCAAGACAGGCACTGTTTCCTCCCTACTCGTGCACGCTTACCGGGCTCACTTCCACGCTCATTAACTGACTTGTGTGACAGGTATATGTAGACATTGGCTCAATTTGGACGACATGATAGTCAATGGTGGGTTGACTAACCCTAGGGGATACTCCCCACACAACATGGTAATAAATAATCAACTGTGATGTGGATGAGGATCAGCGCTGAGTTGACTATGGCAGCATTCGAATGACACAGTAGTCAAAACAACTGACGATTGTTTCCCCCACACCAGTTGTTTATTGTGTCGTCCGAATTGAGCCATTCAGTTCAACTCAAAGGGCGTGACAGAAGTGTAAGGCAGGTAAACGTCCAGAGCGAACACGAAAAGAGAGAATTATCTCAGGATGCTGTAAGCAATGTCACTAGTGAAAAGCCTGGCGCATTTTGGCCTCTGTCTATCATATTAGGGCCCTTCTTCAAAGGGTTGTAAAAATGCCTGCAGAGATCCTTAGAACAGATTGTCTTGTGCTGTAAACAGCAGTCTCCGGCGTTTACACCACAAATCCATCTGCTATAAGAATCTCTGTAGGCATTTTTAGAACCCTTTGAAGAAGGGCCCTAACATTACAATCAATAAAGTCATTTTTATCAATAAGGTCATTTATAGCATCCAGAAATGATTCTCTCTTTTCACATCACCGAGGTAGAACAGTTTGGCTAAAATGTGTATGTGATACAGATTGCCTGATGGTGTGATGCAATTGTGTATGTGTGTGTGTTTTAAATGGGATAGGCAACCATAGAAAGGCAACTAGCAATCTTGGGGGGAGTGCTTACAAAAACCAGAGATGGCCATTGCCATTTTAGAAAAAGCACCCCTTTCCTTCCTGTGCAGGTGAGAGAACATTAGATGTGTGTTCTAAGGCAATGCTTGCGGAGACATGTGTGGACCATCTAAAAACAAATAAAGTATTCCTCGCTTTTCTTTGGAATCGCTCTTTCTTTCTTATCTGCAAATGTATGCAAAATTGATTCGGTTAGTTAGCCAATCAGTTGCCTAAAACTCATGTTCAATCCCGGGCATTTCCCAGGTAGCGCTAGGAGAGACCCATGCCTGAAGACAGCCCTGGGTGCCAGTCAGTGGCAACAAAACTGGGCTAGATGGAACAGTGTTCTGACTCAGTATAAACCAGCTTTATAGGTTCCTAGGTCAAATGAATTGCATAGAGGATAAGGCTGTCAAGGGCTAGTAGCCATGATGGCTCTCTGTTGCCTCCAGTATCAGAGGCAGCACACCTCTGAACAGCAATTGTTGGGGAGCCACGAGCGGGAGGGCACGATTCCACTCCTGCCCTGCTCGGGGGCTTCCCATGGACATCTTGTTGGCCACTGTGGGGGACAGAATGCCGGACGGGCAAGCGGGACTTTGGTCCGATTCAGCACAGCAAATGTTCCTAGAAATAGCTGCGTAAAACGTAGCTCCGCCCTGTGCCGGTTGGTGTTTCCATGAGGTCCGGGCAAGATGTCCGCAGAGTGCCCTGCTTTCAGCCTGGCACCCCACTTCTCGTTGCTAATGTGTCCCTTCTTCTTTGGCAGTGGAGAACCTGTACACGGCGCTGCGCAACATTGACCGGAGCGAGATCATCAACATGCTGGAAGGCTCCGCGCGGCAGAGCCGTAGCCTGAAGGGCGACAAGCGCTATCCCCACAGGGACTACTCCCTGTCGCCCTCCCAGGTGAATGGTGAGTCCCAGCCAGAGTCCTATTGCCAAGCGCCTCCCCTGGCCCTAGAGTTGCGTGTTTGGGCACTGCAGGCAGTTCAGCGTGGCTGCCTCCCTGCGCCTCGCCCTGGATCTCTGCTCCCCCTTTGGCCTCGTCTGCAGTCCCCGAGATCGACTGAGCAACCAGCTACGGCCCATTCGCTCTCCCCCACGGAAGCGGTTTCCTCTTTTGCTAGCTTCACCTAGAACTGACCGACTCAAGGCTCACACCCGGGGGGGGGGGGAATTGGAGAAATCCACGAGATCAGGGGAGGGGCTGGGATAGGGTTGGCTATCTTTCAGGGTAGGGAGGAGAGAGTGAAGCTGGGAGGTCAAACAAGGGCTCCCACAGCTAGGCGTTAGGGAACGGATGGGCATACGGGTGAGGCCAGGAGGTTTCGGGCCAAACGAGATGTTCTAGTCAACATCTCGTTTGGCCCAAAGGGGTTTAAGAGTAGAAATAGCTGGGGTGGGGGAGAGACCACCGGTGTGGGGAAAGAGGAAAGGAAGCAGAGAGCAGAGTAATGGGGGTGCAGAGAGACCAGTGGGAGTTAGGGGGTCACTGAATGAGAAAACGGAGATGTAGAGCTATGTGACGCAGAGGGTGAGAAGGTAGCAGATCTTGCATGGCTCAGCGAGAGAGAAGAAATGCGGTGGATTTGACACAGAGGGAGAGAGAAAAGAAGGGGGGATTCTGGCAGAGAGACCTGGAGCCGCTGCGGAGGAAAGAGGAGGAGAGGATGGGTTACAGCAGCCTTTCCCACCCTGGTGCCCTCTGGATGTGTTGGATTGCAATCTCCAGAAGTTGGATTCTGGGAGATGTAGTCCGACACACCTGGAGGGCATCAGGGTAGGGAAGGCCTGGCTGCATGGAAATGACTGAGTTAAAATTTTGCTACCGAGAGCAATGCGCCGTTAATGACGACGTAAAAATGGTTCTCGGGGATTTGAACTGCGCACCTTTGCCTCAAAAGTGTGCCTGGAAGCCACTGTGAGGGTGGGAAGGTGGCCCTGGGTGCCTGGTGTGGTGTGGTGCGGTGTGGTGCGTAGATGCTGGACCCTGAAGAGAAAGTGATGGGGCGGCTTGAAGTGCCTGTCCGGATGGGGCCTTGGATGTTTCAAGATTCGAGTGGAGATGTGGGCAGCAGGCTCTCGGCATGGGGCTGGAGGTCCGGGACCGGTGTCCCAACCGTAGACTTGAAGAGCGGTGCGTCAAACACCTCGCACGAGTGAGGGTGTGAGCGGTGACACACTTTAGTGGACGCAGTGGTGGAGAGTGGTGCCCACAGGATCTCAAATGCACGCTCGCTCTTCCTCTCTTCCCCTCCCGTTCCGTTCCTGGTATGGTCTGTGCTCTTCCACACGCTATCCAGCTGGAGGCGGGCGCTGACTCTGCCTGAGTTGGCTGGCCAGGTGCCTCCCACCATTGTCCTTGGGCCTCATCCTGACCTCTTTCCTCCTCTTTCTCCTGCATTGCCTGTATCCACTGTCTCTGTTCCTCTCTGTTCCTCTCTCTCTCTCTGTGCCCCGTCTGACCTGGGGCAACCGAGACCTTTGCCGTGCTGCCGAACGCATGATGCGCCCTGTCTGTCCAGGCATGCCTTTCTACGCAGCCGCGGCTGAACGTTGCTCCTTACCCCTCTGCTGCTGCCTCCTTCCTGGCTCCCCTGCCCTGCCCCATAGCTGCTTGCAGGCCCTAAGGAAGCAGGAAGCTGGGCTGCACCAAAGTCCACCTGGGCAGATGGGCTCCCTGAGGGCACCACCCCCTGCACCAGGGTGCAGGCAGAGTCCAGCTGCAGCCAAGCAAACGCCATTCCAGGCTGCATGGAGTACGAGGCACGTTCACACGGCACCCGCGCCGGAGCTCTTTTGCTCCTGGGGTGAAACGATGCCCTTCCTGTCTCTGCTCCTTGATACAGCGCCATCGATGCCCGTAGTGCTTTTTAGGGTTTCATAAATCAGTAGGTCTGGGCTTCCAAGGAGCATACAATCTAAATTCTGATGGAATGGAAAACAGAAGAGATGAACTGCTTATTGTGATAGATGGAGGCCTGTCGCATGTTTCTTCCGAGGTTTCCTGCTGCCCTGTCCGCCTCAGTTCAAGGCACCCAGGGGTGCCCAAACCAGCAAGGCAGGGTGCAGGCGAGAAAGCAGAGTCCATGGAAGCCTCACATCAGCTCATGTCAAGTCTAGTCACATCTAATCACGTCAGATCTATCAAGTCCCGTTGCATCAGGTCAGGTTGGCTGAATAGCATGGCACAATTCGACCAGGCGAGGCCTTTCAGGACCTTGGGCAGCTCCAATCAAAGAGAGCTGTTGACTCAGCAACGGTCAAAGGCCAGTTTATAAAGCCCAGCAGCTCTCGACCTGCAGTGAGCTCTGCCCGCTTGGAGAAGCCGTTTGTTTCTTAAATTGCCTGATTTGGGAGCTGCTGGCTCCCATGGCAGGGGTTTAAGGCTGTAACGGGAAATTGCATTTGAGGGGTCAAGTAGAGCCACATCTTTTGGCCTGGGGTAGCAAGGGTTGGGTTAATGGAGGGTTTCTCCTCTGCCTCCGAGTCCTCTTCTGTGTCAGAGGGGGGCCATGACCCAGATGCCACTGATAGCCACAGTGTGAGCCTGTTCAGACAACGCGCTAAGCCATGGTTAGGCCGCTAACTCTTTTGTAGCACATGGTTAGTGAGCGTGTTTAAACTGTGGTTATGTACCCACCATGCTTAGGAATGTTTCACATGACACACCAAGTCATGGTTCACATGACACACCAAGCCAGAATGTTCAGCTCAGAATGCTTAACCACCGTGGCTTAGCGTGTTGTCTGAACGGGATCTGTGCCTCTTTCTCTGTTGTAAACGGCATGCCATGGCCAACCTGTGCATCCCTTCACTGCGCTCCAGCAAGCACTTCTGGGAATGGCGGACTCTGAAGGGCCCCTCTGGCTGCATTGGCTGCCCATGTCCAAGCGCCTCTGTAAATAGCAGAGATGGCTCACAATCCTGGACCCAGAGCCGTTCCCGAAGCATCTGACCAAGGATGGTCTCTAGCGTTAGGTGGAGGCATGGCGAGGCGGTGGGGCGCCCCCCCCCCCCCGTGTGCTTTGCAGAATACAGCAGATCGCTCCCTAGTCAAGCTCCCTCAGCTGATCCCGACCTAGTCAAGGAAGCGGTAGTGCTGGGTGGCTAGGAAAAGGGGCCAACATGGGACCATTCGGTACCCTAATCAGAAAAAGCCAAATGACACCTCCTGGCCCTTCAGGGCCACACTTTAATTTAAATGGGCCCCAGGGAGATTTCCCTGCACAGATCCCACTGTAAAGAGCAGGAGCTCTGCCCAGAGCATGGGAAGCTGTGGCCCGTGGCTCAGGCCTGCCTGCCTCCCTTTATAGCACACCAATCCCACCGCCTGAGGCAGCCTCACTTTCCCTCACTTTCCTCTTGGAGAGACAGAGGCTCCAGTGACTCTGGCGCCCACAAAAGCGGGTGCCAGTGTGTGCTTTGTGAAGGTGCCCCGAGACTCTCCGGTTGTTTCCTGATGCCAAAGATGTCCGTGGGAAACGGCTACCATGCAAAGCACAACCCAAAGCACCCTATTATGAGAGGTGGCCATTTTCTCACTTCCGAGCCCGAATCCCTCTTCCGATCCACGTCGATTTTGCACGGGGGTCTCATCAGATGCCTGTTCCGTCCTGTTTTCTGCAAATGCCTTTTTTTTAAGGCCCAAAAGTTTGCATTTTATTTCTATGCCTTTCCCCCTGAATATGCAGTTGTACACCTTTCCCCATACGATGCTCATTTTTGTGTGCATTTCCACCGAAGGTAGGCACTGTCCGACGCATTTTCAAGCCGAAAATGGCATGGGAAAATCCTCTATAATCCGAAGGATAGCTATTCTGATCCACGTTTTGGTCTGGGAAATGCAAGTCAGGTGGGTTCGCTTAAAAATGCAGAGCAAACTAAATTGCGAGAGCAAATCTTTAGCTGCTAGGCTCTGGGCTCCACCTTAGCGTCAGTGGGATGGTAACCAGGACTCTGGGCAGCACCATGTATGTGCGCACATACACACGTGTCCCCAGATAGCCCATCTAAGAGTTCGTTCCCCAAGGCTGCTTCTCTGCCCCGACGTGGGTTGGAGCCATGGGCCTGGGCCGTTCCCTTTGACATGCCACCTTAGAGGCCTTCAAGAGGCAGCTAGACAGCCATCTGCCAGGGATGCTTTAAGGTGGATTCGTGCATTGAGCAGGGGGTTGGACTAGATGGCCTTAGAGGCCCCTTCCAACTCTACTATGATTCCATGACATTGTGTCTTTTTGGGAACGTGCAGAAATAGCAGTAACTTCAGCCTCGAATTTCTGAAAAGGACTGAAGCTGCTCTTGGACATACAAGGAACAAGCTGGGTGTAGGATCATGATGAATAAAACTTGATAAGCAGTCCTCTAAGAGCTGTTCTCTTGAATCCCTGAAGGCATGAGATTGGCTGCAGGCACCCAGTCCTGGGAGAAATCTCCTCTGCACTTGCTCAGAGTCATGGTTTCGCTGTTATTAACCCACATGGCTCAAATAAAGTGGCCTAGGAAGCAGGCCTCCTCACGGGCCCAAGTGAGGAGCGTTTTGAAAAGAGTTCAAAGTGGGTTTTGAGGAAGAGACTTTGCTTCCCAGGAGATACAGATGCCAGCCTTCCCCAGCTTGGTGCCCTCCAGATATTTTGGGTGACAACTCCCAGGATTCTTACAGTTATTGCAGGAAAGTACCACGTTGGGGCAGGCTGGCAAAGTACACACGTTTGTTTTGTCCCATTTTCACCTCTGGTCAAACAGGCGTTTGAAAGTACAAACTGTGACACCTGCTTTCCAGATGTAAAAGTGGGGTAAGTGGATGCTCCATGCACAGCAATCTCTCTTTCCAACTGCTTTCAACTCCCTGAAAGAACCTTCTGTGGCAAGGCCAGTTCTTAAAGGCAGAGGGTTCTGGGAAAGATGGGAGGTGCAGAGGATTCTGGGAAAGAAAAGGGCTGTGGAAGCCCTTTTGGAGTCACGTTCCAGTACCCGCGCAACCCTTCCTCCCCTTTCTGTGTGTGACGGAGATTAATCGAAACTCAAATGAAAGAAAACAGCTTCTATTGAAACAAAGTTTGAATAACCCTGAAGTCTTTAATATTAAAAAGAAAAATGGATTGTGTAGCAGCAGGCAGCTCATGTCAAGGAGCTACCCTTTGGAGACTGACAAAAACTTAAAAGAAGTTTAAAAAATGTACGGAAATTTGTTTTCATGCATTCATTTTATTTTTCCCCTTGTCTATACAAAGGCAATTCATACATTTTATATATTTAAAAAGCTGAACATATATTGAAATGCTACACACTGGACTCTTTGTGCTATTAAAGACTGGAAGGGAGGTCTCATTCATGAGGCTTAACGGTTTGTTTGTTTTTGTTGAAATTGATTTTGTAATGCAAATGGGAACGTACATTGGCCAGAATGCTCATTTGTATTACAAATGCCTCTCCTCCGTTTTGTCTTCTGGATTAACGACGATCAGATATTGACATAAACAGAGCAAGTGAGAGAGACGGAGAGGTATCCGGACAATTTGAGCCTTATGCATGAAAGCTCCTGATTTTATGGCATTTGTTTCATGATTGAGTTTTCTTTTTCATTCTTCCCCCTTCGGCTCCTGACGAGGGACCCCAAGTGCTCCTTGGGAGAGTGCTGGCGTTAGTGGCGCTCCCCAGGAGCAGTCACGGGCAAAGTGCTCCCTCCCTGGCACATATGGTCAGTTCCAGCCGGCAACACTCTGCCCTGCTTAGAGGTTCACAGTGTGCAGAGCTCAGTAAAAGATGAGAGGGGCACATTACCCTTGCTTCCGGTTTCCATTTGAAAGCTGCCATTTGGGGGACAGCCTGGAAAGGGGGGGGGGGCTTTCTCTACACCAGGTATGCAGAAACTCTGGCCAAATCCAGCTCTCCTGAGTTCTCCAGAAGGCCATGCCTACTTTCCCCCTTTTCCCCACTGAATTCCCTGAGTTTTATGCCATTTTCCCCCATTCTGCAAGGTTGACTGACCTCCCCTAATGCTCAGTCACTGGCAGTGAGCTAAAACATGCTGCCATTTGGGATTTGGCCCCTCTCCCTTTTGCCTCTGGCCCCACCCACCACTGGAATGTGGTCCCTGAAAGTTTCTTGAAATGGAATTTGGGCCTCGGGCTGAAAGAGCTTCTGTACCCCTCCTCTGCATCATACCCCACCACTACCACATACTCCGTTTGCCTGGCTTTGTTCACCATCCAAATGGCTGCCTTCACTGACAACCGGAAAGTGCCCTGGGACGCTAGGGTGACCCTATGGAAAGGAGGACAGGGCTCCTGTATCTTTAAAAGTTGCATAGAAAAGGGAATTTCAGCAGGTGTCATTTGTAGGCATGCAGCCCTGCCCTCTTTGGTATCTGGTCATTCTAGCGATACTAGAGGGCTCCTGCATCTTTAGCTGTTGTGAGGAAGAGGGAATTTCACCAGGTGCTGCATGCATCCAAATGACAGCTGCTGAAATTCCCTTTTCAATACAACTGTTAAAGAGACAGGAGCCCGGTCCTTCTTTCCATAGGGACAGCCTACTGGGACCACGACCCCTTGGTACGCAAGGCGCAGGCCCCACTCCCCATCGTCCCCTGAGGGCCAGGCCTGTGGGTCCTGGCCCGCTCCCTCACCCTGGCCAGCGTGTCAGCCTGTCGCCCTCTGTCTGCCCATGCAGGTTATGCTTCGCTGCAGGACGAGCTGCTCTCCCCCGCCTCCCTGCATTACGCGCTGCCTTCCCCGCTGCGCGCCGACCAGTACTGGAGTGAGGTGGCCATCATGGACGCCATCCCCATGGCCGCCAGCGAGCAGGACGCCCTCATGGAGATGTCGGACATGCAGGTGTGGTCCTCGGGGCTGACGCCCTCGCTGGTGACTGCCGAAGACTCCTCCCTGGAGTGCAGCAAGGCCGAGGACTCGGACGCCACGAGCGAAGGCCGGTTCCCGGGGGGGCAGCTCCTGGAGGACGCGCATGGCCCCGACCCGCTGGGCTCCATGGACCTGGTCGAGGACGACACAGTGGACTCAGATGCCATGAATGGCCTGATGGAGACGCTAGAGCAGGAGGAAGGTCAGAGGTCAGAGGGGAGGAGGCCAGAGGGGGCGCGCCAGGAGGGGGCGTGTGCGGGGGGAGCCAGGGGTGCCCACGGTGAAGCCTCTCTCGTTCCAGGCCAGCAGAGGGTGCAGGCCCGCATCACGGAGTCGCCCGCAGTCCGTCGCGTCATCGACAAGGGCAAAGACAGGTAAGGAGCTGCCGGGAGAGGGGGACTCCGGGCCCAGGACGTAACTCAGCAGCAGAGGGCACCCGTGGAGGCTGCTGGCTCCGGGGTCAGTGGGGCAATGAATCCACTCCGCGTTTCAGTAAAAACCCATCAGAACTCTGAAGGTACTATCTAAGGTGCAATGCTCTTTGGACAGCTCCCATAGGGTCCTTCCTGGCTCTGACTGAAACCTGGAGCGGATCCACCTCCCCGCTGACATCGGAGCTGACAGCTTCCATTGTGACACCCGGAAGGCTTTCCCCCATGTCTCCAAAAGGATCCAGGGGAGCAGGGATGAGGACGACTCTCCTCTGCCTGCGTCCCTGTAAAGTTGCTACGAGTTAGATTAGACCTAGCGTGGGGCAGTACGTCTGTGGGCCCACGGGGACCCCTGCCTCCATGCTGCGATTCCTCGTTGCCCGGCAGAATCTCCTGTACTGCAGGGAAATATGGCTCGTTCTGGAGGGCCATGCTCCCCCCCCCCCCAGTCTGCCAAAAAGCTATTTTGGAAGGTGGGCGGGGGGTGGGGTGAAGGTCAGCAGCTGCATGGCCACTTCCCACTGCAGAGGAGAGGTGTGCCCCCCCGAGGGTTCTGCAGGAGGTGCAGTGCAGCAGCCCCCCCCCTCTGAAATTGTCCACCCCTGGACTAGACAATGCTGGGCTGGATGTACCAATATTCTGATCACAAGGGGCTCATGGGGTTTGGTGTTGTTCTTGACCTTAAGAGGATTTTGGCCATCTTTGCCCCATTTGGGGGTGGGCTGAGGAGATGGCTGCATGCCCCCCCCCTCGATCCTTCCTTTGCTGGTCTGAGCTTCGGGAGGAAGGCCTGGTTTTGTGAGCCTGTCTTTCTGTCCTCGGTCAACAGGCTAGGTGACTGGGCCGTGGAGAGCTCCTTCATCTCCAGCCTGTTGGACCTGCCCAAGGGGGTGCCGTTGAGCCCCCCACCCCTGCTGCGGCAAGCGGTGCCCTACACAGTGCGGGAGCGGCCGGAGCACATGCGGATCGACTCCTCGGAGGAGAGGGAGAGCCCCCCGCTGCACAGGGATTGGGGCCTCCGGCCTGGGAGGGAGCAGGGCCTGGCCAAATGGCTGGAGGAGGCCGGCAGCAGCTTCTTTGGACAAACACAGGTAGGAGGGCATAAGGTCTCCATCTCTCTGCACAGGCCCACGGCACCACAGGTACACAGGCAGGCCGTCATGCTCCCCAATAATTGCTCTTCCACTGTAAGCTCCAAGAAGAGCCGCAGTTCATTTCGGCTTTCCAAAATTTCTGGGGTATAATCGCCCTTCGTGTGTGTATCCGTCCCGCTATGTTCTATCCACACTGGTGGGCGTGACAACAAGCGCCTAGGGAAGATTTGGGAAGTGGGGAAGCGGTACTAAAATGATGATGGAAAGGCAGAGGAGTGGGTCATTTATTTCATTTATTTATTTATGTATTACATTTATATACCGCCCTATAGCCAAAGCTGTCTGGGCGGTTTACAAAAATTAAAAGATTGAACATTAAAAAGCCAATATACAGAATTTAAAACCACAGCTGATATTCACAGCATTTTAAACTGTTAAGCCTGGCCAAGAATTCAGTTAAAAAACTCAACTTAAACTGTTAAAATGCCTGGGAGAAAAGAAAAGTTTTGACCTGACGCCGAAAAGATAAGTGTTGGCGCCAGGCGGGCCTCATCAGGGAGATCGTACCATAATTGGGGGCCACCACAGAGAAGGCCCTCTCCCTTGTTTAAAATTAGTACTATGATATTATTTCAGTGAGGTGCTATTACATTTTTTTAAAGTGTAGCCCCCCAAAGTGTTTCAGCACTAATTAAAAGATTTATTTTTAAAAGATTGCTGATAAAATGGGGTCAACCAGAAAGAAAGTGTGCCAAGTGGAAGAATCTGTCTGTTGCACTTTTTCACTAGAGATGGGTGAGAAATTTGTTTGCTTTCATGTCCATGTGAACCTACCGAATTTGTATGTCCTGAACCAAAACGTGAACTGGAACACAGTTAGACATCAACTTTCATACTTTGCCAAACTTTGTGCTGGACTTGTAAAAAATGTGTGCAAAAATCTGTGGATTTGAACAAAGCACACACAAAATGGCGTATATTTTGAGAATTGCACAAAAATATCTATGGAATTTCACGTGGACTTAAAAAAAATAATCAGTGCCACGCAGAAACATGATGGAACAAACTTAGCAGCGGAAAAATGAGGACCTGAGTTAAATTGTGTTTGGCAACCATTGTTATTTCAGGCACATTTGAATTGTTTAAATCTCAAATCCGTTCTGCCCTTTTGATGAAGAAATTTGCAAATGTTGGTAAGTCTGTATCAAAAAACAAAGCAAACTAAATTCTCACCCATCTGCACCAGCCAAATTCAATAGGTACAGCTATTCCCAGCACAGAAGGGAACGTGTTCTCCGATTTCCACATCAATATGTGAAATAATAATAATTAAGACACAACATGAAAATTCGTATTTAAATAGTTTGCTTTTTGGACACATTGTGGTCCTTTTTTGAGCCAAGAACTGTATCACAAAATCAGGGAAGTGCATAACCGGAAGGATAACTGTGTTGCAATCCAAATATTAGTCCAGGAAGTGTGAATCAGGTCAGCTTGCTTAAAAATGTGGCCCAAATAAATCCTCAAACATCTTTACGCAGAACCAAGAATCGCCCCCCACCCCAGTACAAAGTCAGGTGTTCGTCTCCCAGTGCCAGTCCCCTCCCAGGCCCCAACCCCATTTTTATTACGGGGATACTAACACTGGCCTCCTTTACAGGGTTGTTGTGAGAACTGGAAAGCGAGTGCGGAGTTCTGGTTAGAGCGCTGGACTGGGAGTTGGGAGATCCGGGTTCTAGTCCCCACTCAACCATGGAAGCTCACTGGGTTATTTTGGGCCAGTGACTGATTCTTAGCCTAACCTACCTCACAGGGTTGTTGGGAGGATAAAATCTAAGTCACCTTGGCCTCCTTGTAAGGCGGAAAAAGCAGGACAGAAATGCATTTTTTTTAAATGATCTGAGCTAATTCATCCAATTCAAGCATGTGAAGCATTTCACCTGCTTCAGCTCAATATTCCTTACAAAGAGTCCTGTAAAGCCTCCCGGCATTATTGCAGCCTGTTTGGAGGGTGGGCGAAGTTAACGCTGCAGGAAGGAAAACCTCTGCAGAACGTCAGACGTCAGCCCTGTTTCGGAGGAGGGCCTGCAGGGGACCTACGTGTGGCGCCTGCCAGTGCTCCGCTGGGATGTTTGGTTGTATCGCTTCTCGCTGGTTTCGATGTTTGTTTCTTACGACGTAGTGCTGGTCGTTCTTGTTACTGTGCTTTTGAAAGCGAGCTGCCCCATGAACCCGCTGGGCTTGAAACGCCCGCGAAGGAACAAGGTTGCTCTGCCTAGCTGTGCCTGGCCTGGCCGAGCAGACGGAGGAGCGCCTTCCCTCTCTCGGCTCCAGCATCTTGCTCAAGGGAGGAGGGTTGTCTCATTGCATTTAGCCTCGGCACTCTATTTATATCCCTCCTGGCCAGCTTTCTGCTTGCTTCCTAATTGGGTAGCGCCCAAAGCCAAGCGCAATAAGGGACCAGAAATAGAGCTGTGTGGGATGCCAGAGGGTGGCGGGTAGCGGTGCCGGACCTTGGCACATGGCCTCCAGCTAGCCGGCTCGGGCAAGGCAAGGTGCCCTCCTGTTCCCCTGTAGCAGAGAATCTCCAGGAGATCCAGATGGGGGTGGCAGGGCCGGGTGGACCTCATTCCGCGCACCCCCATGAGACGAGGTCGCCTGCTTTCCCAGCATGTGAGGCGCCCTGCCAGGGCTTCAGCGTTCGGTGACTTTGCTGGGGCCCTTGTGCCGCCCCTCCCGACTGGAGAAGGGGGCAGGGAGGCTTGGCCGAGTGCCTCCGAGCAGCTGGTCCAGGGTCAGGCTCAAGTTACAGCCGCCTTTCCTGCCCCCTGCTTCCCAGTTGCGAGCCAGAGGCCGCTCCTGCCTCCTGTCTGGGCAGTGCCCTCCCGCCACGGGAGAAAGCGGGCCTTAGGCACGGGCCGCTTGGGCTGGACGGCCGTCGGGCTCGTCGCTCCCCCCAGGGACCATGTGGGGCTTCCTGACCCAGCTGCTCATCAGCTTGGTCCTGCTGGGCTTCTTCCTGGTCAGCTGCCAGAACCTCTTGCACATCGCCCAGGGCTCGGTCCGCTTCGTGCTGAAGCACATCCACCGGGAGCTGGACAAAGAGCTGGGCGAGACCGAGGGGCTCAGCGACGACGAGGAGGCCGTCTCCACCCGGGTGGTGCGCAGGCGCGTCATCGTCCAGGTAGATGGCCGCTCCTGCGGGTGGGGGCAGGGGGGCACAGCCATCCGAGGGGCCCTTCTGTGGAGCAGGCGTGGTGCTGCGGTCCAGTGCCTGCTCGTTCACCCGAGCTGCTGAGCTCTGCTATGCTGGTCAGGGACACCGTGCCAGGATTCGCTGGCAGCACGATGCCAGGGCACCAAGGCACAGGAAAGCTGGCTTTGTCTCAAGAGTAGACCTGGGGGGGTGGGGGGTGGAGGGGGAAGAGCATCCCTCTGTGCAGGCTGTGTGAGCGGGAAGGATGTCTCAATCCCCACCCACCCCCAACACAGCTCTCTGCTTGGTTCTTCCAGGGTAATGAAGCACTGGATCTTCCGGGGGAGCAAGTGACCGAAGAGCAATTCACGGATGAGCAAGGCAACATCGTCACCAAGAAGGTGGGTCCCTTACAAGGGAGCGGAGAAGTCGGAGAAGGGGGGCTGGCTGGCAGCGCTAGGACACCCGATGGGCTACCTGAATATGGCCACCTCTCCCCACCCAGAGGGCCTTTTCCTTCGAGCTCCGATGCCAGAAAAGGGCAGCTTGTGCGATGACATTCATTTGCCCCCGTTAGCCTCCAGAACCTTTCTGTTTGTATGAGCGTTTGCTCCTTTAATCGATGACTGGTTCCTCGTTTCATTCCGCCCTCTGCACCCCAATTCTCCAAGTGGTAAGAGCCCCAGGGGTGCTGGCATTTCAATTTCCCTAGAATGAGGTCCCTGGAGGCTGATGGCGTTTTGGCCAGTCCCTCCCAAATGGCTGGCGTTTTGCTCTATAGCAGCCTTCCCCAACACGGCGCCCTCCATGTGTCTTGGACTCCATGCTAGGAATGATGGGAATTTGAGTCCAACATTTCTGGAGGGCAACCAGGTTGGGAAGGTGGGCTCTACAGGTTGTCGCTTGGCTCACTTGCTTAAGTAATCGGGAGCGATTTGCAGTCCAGGCACCTTTTGGTCTGAATTGCGAAGGTAAATCAGTTGTGGGGACAGAGAGCCTGAGGGAAGGATGTGTAAGGAAGGCTGGGGGGTTGAAATGGCCCGTAGGTCACCCCCTGCTGTGATCCTGCACCCAACTCCCCTGTAAAATTGTTTTATAGAATCATCATAGAATAGTAGAGTTGGCAGGGGCCTATAAAGCCATCGAGTCCAACCCTTTAGCAGCTCTGCTTAAGTACTTGCAAAGGCTATTGATTTTGGAGTGTGTGTGTCTGTGAGAGAGGGAGAGGGAGAGGAAATATGCCATGGCACCCTGAGATTAGACTGGATTCCTCCTCCTCTGCGTATTCCGTGGATGCCAGCAAACCTTGCACAAGAGATCTGCCCCATGAATAGCTTGCTTCCCCTGGACCCGATCTCTGCCTCTGGCCCCCGGATTGGTGCCCGGAATCCAGTGCCTGGGCCAGCCATCCTCCTGCCCTGACTCAGCGCCTCGTGCTCAGCCAGGCCGGCCTTTCGTACCCAAAGACCCTGTTGTGGGAATTGGCAGGAGTCGAGGGAAGAAGGGGGTCCCGGCAGCACTGGGCAGCAGAGGGGGCTTGAGGCTTTCCACAGGGTCCTAAAGATACCAGACTCCAAATTAGGAGCAGGACCAGCACTAAGGGGGCCGGGAGGCGAATATTGATGACCTTTCAGCCCACCAGACAGAAACGGAATCCCCTGTGCCCTAGAATCCCCTTGTCTCTCTTGGGCAGGAGATAGGAGTGGATACGCTCAGGCAAGGCCTGTCCCTAGAGATGTGGGAGAGGAAGAGGAGGAGGGATGGCCCAGTGAGAGATCCAGGGCTATGTGTGTCCTTACACACACACACACACACACACACACACACACACCTGGGGAGCAGCAAATCCTTAGTTGTGAGGGCTCTGAAAGGCCAGGTGACAAGGGGAGAGGGCACTGCACAAGCCTTAGGTGGTAGTAGTAGTAGTATTCCGTTAATGTACATGGCACTTCATTGAGCTGCAAACTCAAAAAGAGAAGTCCTGGCCCCCAATGCATATTTCCTCAGAAATAAGACTCCCTGGTAGTTGCACTTAGGATTGATGCCTCAGAGTTGGAGCTGAGAATCAGGAAGTCCCTAGTTCAAATCTCGCCTCCACCCTGAACTAATTAGATGGCCTCAGGCAAGATGGCCCTCTGTTTCCCATCTGCAATACGGAGATGACAGCATTGGCCCACTTCATAGGGTTGTTGTGAGGATTGCAACAAGATAACATGGCCACATTTTAGCCCACGGGGGAAATAAAATACCCTCAGGACCTTTGGGCATTTAGGTAAATGTTGGGCATTTATTATGGCTACAATAGGAAGCAGGGGCAGAGGGAGGGAGGGAGAAGCCAGGGGAACAAGGACAGAACGGAGGCAAACACAGTTAAACACACGGCTAGACTTGGTTTCACTAAGCCGGGGATGGGCAACTTGTGGCCCTCCAGATGTTGTTGGGCTACAGTTCCTATCTGCCCTAGCCAACATAGCCAGTGGTGAAGGGTGATGGGAGTTGCAGTCCAAGAACAACTGGAGCTCCATAAGTTGCCTGCCCCTGTGCTAAGGAGGTCAGCCAAAGACTTAACAGGACATGGCGCCACGTAGGTGCTCCGGGAAGGATGGTCATGGGCTGCCAGGTATAAGGGGCAGCAAGGCAGAGCGGGTGGGGTTTCCATGACAGAGAGGGCGGGGTTTCCAAGGCAGAGAGGGTGGGGTTTCCATGACAGAGAGGGCGGGGTTTCCAAGGCAGAGAGGGCGGGGTTTCCAAGGCAGAGAGGGCGGGGTTTCCATGGCAGAGAGGGCGGGGTTTCCATGGCAGAGAGGGCGGGGTTTCCATGGCAGAGAGGGCGGGGTTTCCATGACAGAGAGGGCGGGGTTTCCATGGCAGAGAGGGCGGGGTTTCCATGGCAGAGAGGGCGGGGTTTCCAAGGCAGAGAGGGCGGGGTTTCCATGGCAGAGAGGGCGGGGTTTCCATGACAGAGAGGGCGGGGTTTCCATGGCAGAGAGGGCGGGGTTTCCATGGCAGAGCGGGCGGGGTTTCCATGGCAGAGAGGGCGGGGTTTCCATGGCAGAGAGGGCGGGGTTTCCATGGCAGAGAGGGCGGGGTTTCCAAGGCAGAGAGGGCGGGGTTTCCATGGCAGAGAGGGCGGGGTTTCCATGGCGGAGAGGGCGGGGTTTCCATGACGGAGAGGGCGGGGTTTCCAAGGCGGAGAGGGCGGGGTTTCCATGGCGGAGAGGGCGGGGTTTCCAAGGCGGAGAGGGCGGGGTTTCCATGACGGAGAGGGCGGGGTTTCCATGGCGGAGAGGGCGGGGTTTCCATGGCGGAGAGGGCGGGGTTTCCATGACAGAGAGGGCGGGGTTTCCATGGCACAGAGGGCGGGGTTTCCATGGCAGAAAGGGCGGGGTTTCCAAGGCAGAGCAGGTGGGGTTTCTAAGGTAGAGCGGGCGGGTTTTAAGACCACCAGAGCTCTCCGAGCACCACCCTTCATTTCTCACTCGCCTGTTACAGATTATCCGGAAGGTGGTGCGGCGGCTAGACGCGGACGGCACAGGTGACGGGCGGCCACACGAAGAGGTGATTATCGCGGGTTCCTCCCCGCAGGAGCCTCGTGAGCTGGAAGCCGAGGCTGACGCCTTCCTGAAATATGCCGCTTGGCAGCAGGAGAGTACGAGCAGCGAGGTACCCGAGCCCCGCGGGCAGCTCGGACCCAGGGCCCCTGCTGCGCCCTCCCCGCCATCTCTCTCGCCCTCCTCCTCCCTCCCCTCGCCCTGGTGCAGCAGCCCCTGTGCCCTTTGCCCCCTCCGGACTCTCCGGACTTCCCACAGCGCCACCTGCCATCTGACTTCCTTCTCCGTGTGTTTCTCTGTCCATCTCTCTGTCCACCTGCCCTCCTGCCCGCCCCGTGGGTTTGTCCGTGACCGTGTCCGGCTTTGCTGTCTCTTGCTGCTGTTACCCAGGAGGAGGCGCAAGGGAGTGTCCCGAGATCGGAGCTGCTTGGGGGCAGGATGGGGGCTCAGGTAGTGAAACGAGCCAGCCTGAAAAGGGGGAAGCAGTGACACCCCCCAACCCCCTCGAGTGGCCTCCTTAGAGGTAAACACCCCTTTGTTCTTACGCGTGGCTGGAAGGGAGGGGCAGGGCAGGAACGGTGGTGATGCCCGTGAGCGTCCCTCGTCGCCACTGCCTTGGTTCATGGAATATCGCCCCGTCAGCAGGCAGGCCCAGCCTCTCCGCCCTGGGCCAACTCCATTGCCCTTGGTCCCGGGCACGTGGAAGAGGTCCATAGCGCCGCGAGCTTCTTTTGGGCGCACATCTGCTTTGGCTGCAAAATGCACACTGTTGAGCATCCCAGATTCTCCACTCAGATGCAGCAGCACAGCGCTGGAGAAGGTCACTCGGTCTCCCGCTGGGTCCCTGCAATAGCCATTTTAGATGTTCCTTTGTGGGGAAATGAATGGGCACGGAAGGGGACTGGTGGGATTTGCTCTCCTGACTTGGCACATATTCCTCAGAGCATTTGTGCGCATAGGGAGAGTGCTGGTGAGCTTGGTGCTCCTCCGCCCTCGAAATCCAACCTCACCCCTGAACAGGACCACGATTATTCCCGTCGCCTGGGTTTGTGGCTTTCCAATGGGGCCACTAAACGGAGGGGAGACCTTTTGGCTCAGCACTAGGAATGGCGGCCTTGGAAAAGAGCGCAGAGCGTTCAGGAGACTGGCGGCGCGAAGGAAGGGAATCCTTCCTGACCACCTGCCATGGGCCGGGCCTGTTTGACCAGATAACCCTGGGCCAGCTTCTGCCTCCCTCTGCCATGTTACATACGGAGAGTGACGAGACGAGCGTCTCGCCTTACAGGGCAGCCGTGGGCAGGAATGTCATTGAGAGTGTGGTGCACTTTTAACATTGCCCAGAATATGATATCAATGACCAGGGAGCCCCAGGGCCCTCTGCATAAGGAGTGATCTTTCTTAGGCATGTCGGTCCGTTCCAGAGCTGGGGGAGGGAGGGAGGGAGCAGCACCATCAATCTCTGGGGGGAGGGGAACGATTCCACTCCAAGGCAGTGGAAGCTGGTGGCTCTGAGGTCAGTGGGGCGGTGAAACTGCTCTGGGTTTCAGTTAGAATCCATCAGAGCTCTAAGTGCCTTGGATGGCTCCTTTAGAGTCCTGACTGGTTCTGACCGAAACCCAGAGCGGATTCACCGCCCTACTGACATCGGAGCCACCAGCCTCCACTGCTCCAAGGGTTCCAACCCTAAACTGCTCTTGCCAGACCAGCTCACGAGTGCAGGGATGGGGAAACCAAGGAAGGGGATGTCAGAAGGCACCGGATAAATCTGCAGGACCCCTGTGGCCAAGACCTGCTCCTCAACAGTGAGCCGGCGGTGAACGGAGGCTACCGCCTTCCAGCAGTTCAGCCATCTAGCCCGGTCTTACCTATTCTGACTAGCAGCCTCAGCGACTCTCCTGAGCCTTGGGCAAAGGGAGGACTTTCCCATCGTCTGCTCCCGGATCTTTTTCACTAGCCGTGGCAGGGATGGAAACCGGGACCGTCCGCGTGCCAAACAGGCGCCCTGCTGCTGGGCGACGGCTTTATGGTGATTCTCCCCTGCAGAGCCTGGAGCAAGGGGAAAGTCCGGGGAGGGGAGGCTGTACCCTCAGGGAATGGGGGCCTGTGCGCTTGTCTCCCCCTCGCAAAGGGCCTGTTCCCAAAGGAAGGTCCCCCTGTGCACCCTTCCCCCAAAGTGGCTGCCCAGGCTGCTTCTCACAGAGCACTGAGCTGTGGAGTCTCAGCATCTTCTGGGCCCCCAGCCCTGGTGGGTGGTGGGTGCCCTGGCTGTGAAGGTGGAGCGGAGCCAGCGACCTCCCACCTGCATAGGTGGCGGCTGCTCCTGTCCCTTCCCGTGCAGAGCGACAGGGAGGGAAGGCTGTTCTTCCTGCCAGAGGGGAGGCTCCACCCGCTGAGCTCCTGCCGGCCTTACTTGCCTGAACGGCACACGGGTCTCCTGCTCTCAAGTGGCCCAACCCCGGCGAGGTTAGAGGGTCTGTGCCTGGAGATGCTGTGGAGTTTGGCAGGGGCTTGTTTCTCCCCCTCTGCACTGTCGAAATCCCTCCTGGCTTCATGCCGAAAGGCTGGAGAATGCGGCCTCCTGGCTGCCCCCGCCACTACCAGCCACCTGGCTCCCGTTGGGTCGCTGTTGCGAAAGACGCTGCTGTGCCGGAAAGCCAGCAGGGTGCGTTTGTGTGTGCAAGGCCGCGCTTCGGCTTCTCTGCCCTGCTGGGCTGCACAGAAGGCAGCACCACGGGGGCAGATTTTCCCACGGCTTGCAGCGCTGTGACGAGGGAAGCCTGTCCTGCTGAACCTCTCCCTTTCTAAAGGGACGGGAGCCTGGCAGCCCTCCTCAGCCTGGCTTGGGATGGATGGGGGGCCGTGCTGTGCTCTGGGGCATTCCTGTGCCTGCTTGCATCGCTGTTGGTCTGTGTCGCTCCCGCGGCTGCTCCCTCCTGCGCCCCGCTGGGAGCCCAAACCCTGGGCACGCCAAATAGGCCTTGCCTTGGACACAGGAGGGCCTGCGGGGATCCTCTCTGCTGCTGCTGCTGCTGCTGCTCCTGGCCTACCGAATGCAGCAGCATCCAAGGCGAGTGGAGAAAGAAATGCCTGCTCTTGCACTGCAGGTCCTTCAGTGCTATTGCCACCCTTGACCTCCCATATAGATGGGAAGCAGCCCTAGAAAGTGCAATCGCCCTTGAGGACTGGAAACCTGGCTTCTAATTATTATTTTTTTAAGTACTAGTTGAGGTTTTTGGGATGTTTGCATTCCACATCCGAAAGCAGTGTCTTGTTTTTGCAGTTGCATGGACTGGTTACAGTCTCTTGAAATATACAAGCCTGAATGTAGTGGTTAAATTATTGGGGGGGGAGGGGGTGAAGAGCCCTTAAGGAAATCCACAAGCACCAGCCCTTTTATCCCCCAAGCTTTCTAAAGATAATAGCTATGGGTCTGTCACAAAAGATAGGGGGAGGGGACCCCTCAGTGTCCCCCCCTGCAGTAATCCCAGCAGCGTTCCAGCTACAGCTAAAACTAGGGGGGTGATTATTACTCCCTTCCCAAGACATTTCTCCTGCTTGAGATTCGTTCGGCTCCCCTTGGAATTCATCAGCTGTGTTGCTGAAACTGGAGCCTCCGAATTTCGCTTAAAGCTCACATTGGGGGGGGGGACACAAAAACACACCCAAAGGAATCGTGGGGCCTCATTAAAATATTTTGTCTTCTCCTGAAATCCCTCAGGAGTTTTGCCCAAGCAGGAATCTTCAGATTTTCCCCACCATTTCATTCTCAGAAAAATTTGGCAGCAACTCCAATGAAAGCTGCCGAACGTGGGCAGGCGGTGGTGATGAACCGTGTCGGAAAGCGGGTCTGCGCCAGGAGCCAACGTCGATGTTTATCCCAGTTTAGCTGCCACGGCTTCCCGGAAAAGCATCTTGGGAGTTGTAGTTTGGCAGAAGAGGCGGAGAGTTCTCTGTGTCTTCCCACCAAAGAAGCCACAGTTCCCGGGGGCAGGTGACAGGGAGAGCGCATTCTGAGCGCACGTGTTCCCCGGGGAAAGTGCTGTGCAGCGACCGCCGGGCCTTCTGACGCTCCTAACCCAAGCTCTTTTTTATTCCCCCCGCAGGGCCTCACCTCGACACCAACCCACTGACCTCCACCCCCCCCTTGTGCCCCCCACACGGCCAGGCGAGTGGAGCTGCCAGCTCATCAGGGGAGGGCCGGCTGTCCATGATTCTTTAGGTTAATGGCATGATTTCCGTAAGAGACATAACTTTACTGTCTTATTCGCATGACTGACCGACTGCAGACGCATGAGCTACAGTTCTTCCTCTGACTCAAAGCCTGGACCGGGAAAACCCAGGAGAGGGGAAACCATGCAGTGGCGTGTGTGTGCGGGGGGGTGTCCTTTCCAAAGGCCCCTTCTCGACGCGGCGACGCGGCCTCCTGGGGAAGGAGCAAGCTGGACGGAGCTCATCTGCCATCCCACCCGCCCCTGCTCAGCCCTCCCGCCGGCTCTGTGCTCGGCTGCGCTACTACGTCCATCTCTCCAGCGTGGGCTTCCGGCGAAGGCCTGTTAGGGGGCTGCCCAGGGGCCCTTTCGCCACCTCCTTCTCTCTGGTTTTGGGTGGAGAGCGCGGCCTGGACAGTTGCTCAAAGCTTGTGTATATGCTAACGAACCGATACCGACTATGCAAACACAAATAGGGACGTTCAGCAGGATTGCATTGGCTCGCCTCCCCGGAAAGCTCCGCAGGCCACCGGCCATTTGCAAAACGGGGGCGGGAAGAGCGAGGGTTGATTCGAGGCAGAGTAAGCCTCCCAGGGCCGTCGCGTTCACACACACAGACACACAGACACACGCAGACAGACGGGTGGGCGGGAAAAGAGATGGGGAGAAGAGCTGGTGTATGTCCCTCGGCCGATACACACACCCCCACACACAAACACACACACACGTGTGCCAGGCACACTTGCCTACCTAATCCTCGGGATGCTTCCCGCAATTTGGCCCCGGGCTGGAAGAGCGCGGCCGCCCGCTTGCGCCGCCCACGCCCGGCTCCGCCCAGCACAATCTGTTGCTCAGGAGAGGTGCAGAACCGCATTGCTACCTTCCCTGCGCTTCTGCACTAGGGAGGACCCAGGAAAGGGCCCCCACACTCAGCACAGACATGGCATTTGCCAACATTTCCTGGACCACTCCTCTCGCTGGGGCTTGACTGAATTCCCCACCCCCACCCTGGCTGACTTCCATGATCGATTGGCATCGTGGAGGGAGTGGTGCCCTCTGGGTTCCCCCCCCCCCCCCCGCCAGAGGAGGTGCCACTGCAGCCAGGACTGGCTGCCCCATCCCTGCCCCTTGGTGCTTGGGGAATCCTTTACCCCACCCCTTCCCAACCAGGACAGCTCCCTAGGGCACCTGCCTTGAGCAATAGGTGGGTCCTTTCAGGCGGCATCTGTTCTGGGCTTCCAAAGAGAGGTGTCACTTGCCCCACCCAGGGGAGGTGGGTTGGGAGCGGAGAGGTACAGGTGGGTTGTCACATGACCCTACCCTTCTGCCTCAGTTTCTGGACCCAATAAAGATGCAAAGCGGCACCTGCTTGCAGAGAGATGCAGAGCTCCTTCAGCTCTCGTCCCTGGGAACTTGCCACGGCCACCTCCTGCTGCTGCTGAGGCTAATCCACAGCACAGCTCGGCCTCAGAGGTGTTGGCCCCAAACTCTTTGGAGCTGGACAAACGAGAGAGAGATTCCTCTCCAAGCAAAAGGGGATGGCAACAAGAGCTTGGAGGGAAAGTCCAAAGGGTGGGTCAGGCACCTCTCTAGAGAGAAGAACTGTCCCAGAAGACACATACGGGGTACCCCCCCCCCCACAATACATTGCCCTGTACGGCCTCCCCACCCCCCACCAGATTGCTGACACGGCATTGCCATAGATCCTAGCGGGGGCCTCCCATGCTTTGGCCCCCCGTAGTGCATAGGAGAATGAGCTGTGAACTACGCCCCCCCCTCACCTGCCTGCGGGGCGCTGCTTTGCCCGCTGATTGCTAGTAGGGGCTGTAGGGGAGGGTGATGCCTAGAGAATGCTGCCGTCTGCACTCTAGATGCTTTTTAGAAGTTTTGAGAATTACTTTTAGTTCCTTTTTTATTGTTATGGAAATTTGAGCCTTTTGGCTCCTCCTTGTTCTCCCCCCCTCCATCCCTCGCCCCGATGTATAGACCATCCTCCCTTATCCACCAGCTACCAAAATCCAACTTAATAAATAAATCAACACCACCCTGTTTTGCCGCTGCATCTTCTTTCTCCGTCGTCTTTCCCAGCTTCCTCGAGTGACTTATCCATATATCCATTTGCGAAGTGAATGCCGAGTTCGGATGATAAGGACACAGGAAGAGCCCTAGAGGATCGGACCAAAGGCCTGACTGGTCCGGCACACAGTGGCCAGCCAGATGCCAATTAATAGACTAGGTTACTTGCTGCGGTCACAGCAAGTCAGACGAAGTATCAAAGGAAATCACTGAACTTGTAGCTTTGTGGAAAAGTTATAGCTTGCCAGTTTGTACACGCAGGGCCTGCAGACGACACACTAAGCCATGGTTAGGCCACATTATTATTATTATTATTATTATTATTATTATTATTATTATTATTATTAACATTTATATACCGCCATAGCCGAAGCTCTCTGGGCGGTTTACAAAAACTAAAAGATTGAACATTAAAAAGTCAATGTACAATATTTTAAAACATAAAACAGCTGATATTTAAAACACTAATGGTTAGTGAGCATGTTTAAACCGTGGTTATCTAGTCACCATGGTTAGGAATGGTTCACATGACACACTAAGCCATAAAGTTTAGCTCAAAATGCTTAACCACCATGGCTTAGTGTGTTGTCTGAACAGGATCACACACACACACGGCCTGATAAACTTAACGTAAAAAAGAACACAGGCTGTAGTCTGAATCCTCAGCACCTATTAGCTGCAACAACTCTTGCTTCTTTTGACAGAATGTGAAATGAGCCTTCCCTAGCCATTGGCTCAGCTACAGGGGGTGTTGTGGAATGCTGACAAACATTCCAACTTCTCAGGACTTTAAAAAGCAGTCAAGGAACAAGGCCTAGAGAGAGATGGGACTGCGTGCTCTTGATGGGAAGTGTTCAGCAGAGAAGGGACATGGTAACATTATCAAAGTGTGGGTCAACTTGTCAGACTCTATGAAGAAGTGGTAACTGAATGGCACGTGCAAGTAGTGTGTGACTATTATCTTTGAGTAGAGTGAAAGGGAAACAGCCATAGAGGAAGTGGTACATCTTTTCCACCATACTCCCCCCTGACCCCACGCATCCATGAATTTACGTCAGTTTCCAACTGAAGCTTACTAAGAAAATGCAAGAGGTATGGTGTACAACAGCTTTCCCCAACCTGGTGCGCTCCAGATGTGTTGGACTAAGCACCCAGCGAGCAGGGCTGGCTGGGGGCTGCTTGGAGTTTTAGTCCAACACATCTGGAGCGCACCAGGTTGGGGAAAGCTAGTCTATACATAGTGCTCAATATATTCAACAAAATCGTATCCTTCTGGAATAGTCCTATTTCAGAGTGCTGGGATGCTTTTTGGCATTGAATTCAGGAGGTCCAGATAACGTCTTCCACTCATAAACCTTTCTTTTCTTTACTGCAGAAAACCCATTACAGAGGAAAAGTTGGTATTGCAGCCCAGTGCCTTCCAAAGAGTTATTCATCTGGAAGCCCCCCTGGTGAGAGATTCGCTTTTTCCAAAAGTGTCCCTCACATATAAATCTCTCCGCATATTAAAAAAACAAACACATCAGGGAGAAAGGCTATATCCTAAGACTTTGAAGTGCTACTTTTCTAGGTGCAGGGAACATAGCATTCAAAAATAAATGTGAGAGGGGTCAGAGTGCCTTTTATTTCAGTCTCCGTGTTTGTGTGTGTGTGTGTGTGTGTGTGTGTGTGTGTGTTGTTTGCAATTTGCACTAGTCCCAATCTGAGGGCTCCTGGCCAGACTGATGTGAATCATTAGCCCTTGAATGATTATTATTATTTTTTAGAAAGAAATAGCTACTGCCAAGGCAAACTAGATCAGCGAGGGATGGAGAGGGGGGAAAGAATAAGACGAGAGTGAACGGGTGGGACGAGCCACAGCTGCCCTCTTTGCTGCTGTACTGGCAGGTTTACATCCAGAAAGGAAAGGCTGTCCTGCACGTGGGATATTGTGGCTGGTCCGTCTTTGAGAAATCGGTATTATATGTCAAATAGCAAGCACATTTCCCAAGTGCTGATCCTTACGTAACCAAAACAGGCCACCCATGCACAAAGCGGAGATAACAGTGTGCTTGCACAAACTCCACAGGGTACCAAACCCCCCCCCCCAAAAAACGCTAATGGGGGGGGGGGACACAAAAGAGAGCCGAATGAGGACTGGGTAAGTAGAAACTGAATGGAGTACCCGAAAGAGGGCATGGCTGGCTGCAATCCTAAACAGGAGTGCTCCACATTGCAATATTTGCTGTAAGATTTCTCTGCTTCCCCCCGCCCCCCAAACTTTCGTTAAATCAATTACTTAATTGGAAAAAAATATTGCTAGAAATGCATATTACTACAAATGAAAAGGCTGATTGCAGGTGCAATCCTCAACATGTTTAGACAGAAAAAAGTCCAACAACCCCTAGCTGGATTTTCTTTGTAGGACTTTTTGTTTAGGATTGCACCCTAAATAAACGATCAAACGAAATTATTGAGAAAACGGCACCCACCAGATAGAAAGTAGTAGAGGTGGGCAGAGTGGTGATAGGTTCACCTGGACATCACCGCAGATGTCAAAACCGCGTCTCCTGGATTAGGTGGAAGAAGAGCGCTGAAGCCATTTACACCAGCTCAAATACTACCGTGCTGTTCTTCCCTGAAAAGTTGCTCTTTTGTGGTCCGAGAGAAAACTCAGGGAAAACATGGTGGGGGGAAGAAGGGGCTATGATTTAATGACACTATATAGATGCCCCATAAAAAGTGAGTGAGCACAGCACTAGTATCGAAGTACTCAATGTGTCCAACACAGAGGCTGAATTCGGACGACACAATAAGCAACTGGGGATGGGGAAACAATCGTCAGGTGTATTGACTATCGTGTCGTCCAAATGCTGCCATAGTCAACTCAGCGCTGATCCTAATCCGCACCACAGTTGATTATTTATTACCATGTTGTGTGGGGAGTGCCCCCTAGATGAACAACTGTAAAGTTGATGATTACCCCACCGTTGACTATCGTGTTGTCCGAATTCAGCCAGATTCTCTCTCTCTCTCTCTCTCTCTCTCACCACACACACACACACACACACACACACCAGATTGCCCCTCCCAAACCTGCACACGAATCAACTTGAGGCCCAATCCACCAGGATGTCTTCCTTCACAGGCTCTTTGAAATAAATGTGAGCCAGGCAAGAGCTCAGCAGTTCTCTCGTGCCGCTTTCCGCTTTCATCCATTTTCACAGGGCTTGTGTATGAGACCTTGCTGGACAATTGGAGCCACAAGGATCAGACCTGTCTCTCCTCCCATCCATCTGCCTTTGATGACACACGAAATCAGCCGCCTGAGGCTGCTGCCTCATGTAACCCCTTTGAGGAGCCGCCTCTGTGTTTCCCATCTAAGGCCCTTCTGTCGCACTCAGTCATATCCAGAGTCAATTGGAAACATGCAGAGCCTCTCTCTCTCACACACACACACACACACAAACACAAACACACACACACACCTCCCACTACATAATCCATCACACACCCAAGGCACTGGCAGCCTCCATCTATTCCTCCCCCCCCTCACTCCAGCGTTATCCAAGCGTTAAGGGTTCTGGTGTTGACCGTCGATCTCTCAAAGGGTAATTTGTCTGGGAGCAGCCAATCTCGGCCCTGCCCTCGGCCAGCCCAATGAGAGCCGGGAGACCCAACACATCAGCCTATCACAGGCCCAGTATTCTAATAAACCCCATCTTTTTTTTAAAAAAAAAGCAAAGGGAAGGTAGCTTCTCTTGGAAGTTAAACTTGGTGGCTGGTCAGCGTTGCCATCAGAATCTCTGACACACCTGGGCATCCAACGGACTTGAGCTACAGTGGCCTTGATCAGCGGTACTGCTTGGGGCCCCCGGCTGCCTTGGCACTGGCAAAGGGCTTGCCGAGTAAGAGTGGCAAGCGGATCCTCCCGGGGTCTCGGTGAGATGGCACTTTCCATGTACTGTGCACCCCTGCAAGTCTAGAAACAGCATGGTTGGCCAACCGACCTAAGTCAGGTTATTCCCCACCGAACAGCCAAGCGATGGACTCCAATGTGCAAGGGACATTCCTGCTCAACAACCCGTCTCTGGCCCCTTTCCCAGAGGTGAAGGCCCCGATGTGCCAGTATGCGGTGCAAAACTCCTTCTACAAGCTCAGCCCTGCGGGACTCAGTGCCCAGCTCGCGGCTGGCACACCGCATGGCATCAGCGATATCCTCAGCAGGCCGGCAGCTCCTCCGAACGGCAGCCTCCTGCCTGGCTATGCCCACGTCGGCGGATTCAATGGGCTGGGAGCCCAGAGCATTTACTACGGGTCCCAAGTGGCAAACTTCTCCAAGGCGGGGAGCGAATACACAGCCAGGGGAAGAAACTGCTGGGCAGACACAGGGCAGGACTGGCAAGGAAGTCGACCGTGTGGCAACCGTAAGTAGTGGGCGAGGCTTCGGGTGGCTGAGTGGGGTGGGGGCACCGTGGGGCAGAGTTGCAAAGCGTCAGTGGTTGGTCTCGGGTGGTGAAAAGAAACTGGCAAAAGCGCAATCTGAGCCAGAGCTTGGCCCCAGAATATGTGAACCGATTGCGATGATTTATTATTTACCAAGTCACTCAGGCAGGTCCCTGCCCTGAGCTGCTTACAGTCCAAATTGCAATAGAGGGGAAGACGACGCAGCAAGGAAAGCGAGGAATGAGAGTAAAGTGGGGACGAATGATACGTGGAAATTAAATTTGACAGGTTAGGCTTCGTTTGTAGTGGGAACTAAGAAGTTCAGTCAAAGGTACAAAGGGTTCTGAGGAGGGATTGTGGGGGAAGAGGCAGCTCTGTGTGATTGTTACATACAGACTCATTGGTGTATACGGTGCTTTGAGAGAGCCATGTAAGTGAGATCTCTGCCCTGAAGCACTTACAATCCAAGTTTCAACAGTGTGAGAGATGGCTGTGACAGAGCAGGAGAAAATAGTAAGGGATCACAGGCAGTCAGATATCCCAGAGTTTTTGCCATCATTAAATAACCACAGGTGACCCCCTGGGGTTGGGACATGCCTTCCAGATCAAAGAACCCAGATTCCCAGGTATGCCTGAGCCCCCTCCACCACACCTTTATTCTGAAAGTAAGCAGTGCAAATAAAGGGAAAGAACAGAGCCGTTGTTACCTCGTCCTCCCAACAGGTTGCCCAGAAGGCCGTCGGCTCAGCCCAGGGAAGACGAGCTTTCCCCTCATATCTCCCCTCTCGGCTCCTTTTCCTGGGTCAAAGGAGCAGTTCTCAGCATCCAGCAAAGTTTACCCTCAGCTGCCACAACAGTGCCCCTTGGAATGACAAATGGCGCCAAGTAGCCGGGCGCTGCTGATACGGGGCTCATTAAAGACCTGTGCAAGGGGCAGCCGGAGTGGGGCGGGCAAAATCGCTGGCGGGGAGGCAGCCCTGGCACAAGGAGGAACCAAGCGGCGCACATTCTCATGCCCACATGGCTGGCAGAGAGAAGCCGTGCCCCACCCTATCCTCTGGAGGGAGCTGTTGGGCCCAAACTCTCCATTTCATTCTTTAGCATTTGGCCCTCTTCCCCGTTCAGCCCGTGCCACAATCCCGCCATAGGGACTTTGTTACCAGGAGGGACAGAGAGGGCACCCCATTATGGACCTGTTCAGGGCTTGAGGACTTCATATGGTGTGGAGGAATGCCCTCACCAAGATGTTCCTACGTTGCCACCTTTTCCACCGGCTCCTGCTCCTGTGCTTTTTCACTGCAGCCTGACACTTAGAAATGTAGCTGGTGCAACTTTACACTCACCCAAACCAGCAAAAGAGCATATGGTGAGGGCAGATATTCAGTTGTTCAGTCTCTGCGGGTTGTGCTGGTGGAAAAGGCATGAGGCCAAAAGTAAAGATTTCCCACAGCTATCAGGCGGGGCAGCAGAGTGGTGAATAAGCAGGAAGTCCCCAATGCGAATCTCGCCTTTGTCCTGTCCTCGCTAGGTGGCCTCAGGCCAGCCATGCGCTCTCCACCTCAGTCCCTCCTATCTCATCTCCAATGTGGAGGATAAGGATGCTGACTTACCTTACAAGGGTGTTGTAAGGATCACAACTTCATCATGTGTCTGAAGGGCCGCATTAACTGGGATAGGAGCAACTGGGTTTGTTTTATCACCTGTCAGCCTCATACAGGTATAGAATGGAGAGTGGGGTGGGGCTTCAACTTAAGAAGAAAAATTGGGGGGAGCAGCCCCACACCCTGGTTTTATTTTACTGTCCTGCCTCTCTGCTGGTCTCCCAAACCCCTTCCTCCCAGAACGGCTCACTTCCGGCATTGGCGCAGGGCTTGGAGAAAAAATGCCTGGGGCAATGGAGACTGGGGGGGAAGGCTTGTCTCCTCTCATATGCAAGTCTCTCCAAAGGTAAAAAGTAGATCTACACGCACCTATGCAGTGTGTACGGGGGGGGGGGGGTGAGGAGAGGAAGAAAGGGGGAGCAAGAAACTTGGCTACTCCGTCACACCTTGGCTTGGCTTTTTGACTCTGCGATAATCACCCAGGCGATGCAGCCGCAGGGGAGGTTGGACGGCTGGCATGACACCTTCCTAGGCACACCTTGAGCCCTTCTTACTCCAGGTGTGTCTCTTTCCTGGCCCACTTCCGATGCTGTCAACAACAGCTCGTTGTGTGGAAATTAAGAAGGTACAGCTTCCCCACGCCATGCCAGAGAAAGCAACTGTTAAAAGCATAGGAGCAGGGCCAATAAGAAAGGGTGGCAACCTTAAACAGGGTTAAAGTCAACGTTTGTCCCCTCCCCCATCCACCCCCCCCCCCCCCCACCTTGTTCTGTAATAAGGAAAGTAGTTGCTAGCAGGGCTGGATTAAGACATGCTGAAACTCTAAGCCATTTCAAGATTCAGAGGCTCCATACCATAAAAAGAAAAAAAAGTATATTACATATAAAAGAAAAAGTAATGAAAGGGTATCAGCCGGCTTTAGAGGGTGCTTGTAGTTAAACAGTGCTAGGTAGCCTTCTCTGAAGATGTGTATAAAAGCACTAATAAAATAAACTGATTTGAATCTCCTTTAAGGTAGCTCTAGTTTGCACTGTGTTGCCACACTTCCTCTGTGTAAGGCCACTCTGCTGTAAGTCACGCCACTTTCCAACATATTTAAGACAAAGCAATTTCATTTTAGTAATCTTACATCTTAGTTAAATCCAACATATTAGGAGGCCCCTAAGGCATGGTTTACTGGGCTCATTCCTAAATCCAGTGCTGGCTGTTAGTCAATCAGGGAGAAGATCTGCTGGTTGGTGTATGATGTTTTAGAAGGACTAGGAGAAAGTGGATAGCTAAGGCCTGAACATGAAAGAATTCCTTCTCTGTGGCATAACCATACGTGGTCGGTGAAGATCAGGAATAGGGAGCTGGTGCCAGGAGACTGCCCTAAGAAGATCCTGCCGGAAGAAGGTTACACAAGCAGGCATTAAAACCCAGAAAAACAGTCCAAGCAGCCAGAAATGCAACAGGAGAAACTTTGGGTATCGGAGAAAGTCTGTACCCAAAAGCTAGACCTGGTCGTGGGTGTATTTGGCTAGGGTGGAGATTTAGGGAATTTGGCCTGAGGTTAAAGAAGTCATTAAAAGGCTTGTTTTAGCAAGAGTGTCTCTTGTCCTTATAAATGTCAGCAAACATTTTTTTAAAAAAAACCTCACAGTAAATAGTAATATTCCCTTAAGTAAAAAATACTGATATAATAAATTAGTTCATTTAATAGTTCACCTTTCATTGGTCATAGAGCTGTCCCCCTTCACCCCGAAAGCTGTCAGTGGTTTCCTGTCATGTGTACACGGTTGTTTTCAGGACATGGAGCCGGGGGTTGGACTGGATGGCCTTATGGGCCCCTTCCATCTCTACTATTCTATGATTCTATGATCATTCCAACCCTGGAGTTTTGCCTGGAGACACATCAAGAACACAACTGCCATGTGAGGGCAAAGCCACGTTGTGGCCAAGTCCTCACAAAAGGCAGCTGAGGGGCTCAACGGATTCAGACTGTGAAGGGAAACGTTCTCAGGATTGCATTTTATTTTCAATCTCCCTGTATTGTTGCATGTGGAGGGTTGTTGGTTTTTAAACGTAGGTATATTTCATTCTAGGAACTCTGGCCTGAACCAGAACAGTCTAGAAACTCTCTTTTGTAACTTCACCTGCTCTTTTTGAGAAAAGGCCCAAGGGCCAAAGACATTACTTTGAATCTGTCTCTTGCAGCTATGCCTCTTTTTCCTCTTAGTTTTTACTTTAGAGTTAGGCGCAGGGGGCCTGAACGAGATCAGGACCATAACATATGAAGTAGTTTTGTTATTTTTTAAGATCCAGTCCAGCCCTCATGGTCATGTGTCCTCTTTTACAGAGGACCCTCCTCTATTTCAAGGGGGCTGCCTTCACGGCGCCATGGCAGCACAGCTCTGCCGCCAAACCCCGCGGTATCCCTGCCGCAGGGTGACGATGAGAAATCTTGATGGAGAGAGGCAGCGTGGGCTTTCTGGTGGCCGTTAGGCTCGACAGGCCCACCCTTTCTACCCCTCGCCTGGCTTCCGGTGACCAATCCAAGGTTGCACCCGGGAACACACACACCGGCGCAGCGCTGGAGTGAGGACAGATGGCGGAAGAGCTGGGTTGACCTCACTCACTCCTGCAGGAAAAGTCGGGATAAGTCGCTGACTTTTTTTCCTGCGCATCTTCGCCTGCCCCCGCAGTGCTCCACCGTGGCTGCATCATATAACCAACGCAGCGCTGATTTGGAGCAACCGCGGGGCAAAGACGATGTTTAGACAGAACCTTTGAAGGGCTGCGCAGTCCAATTCCAATCTAAGGGCAAAGAACTGTAAGAACTGATGTCCATACACAGCTAGGACCTGAATAGCAGACTGAACAGGAAGGCACCCAGTTTACCTGGGCTCAATCTACACTAGCTTTTTTTAATGGTAGTGAAGTGCACTGATAACTTTTGGGCACATTACACATTGCATATACCACTTTTGTAGTGGTATTTCCTGCTTTTTATTCCGTCTTATCCAAAATACCACAAGTGATGTCATTGTGCATGCTATAAGGCATAAATGTGAAAGAAGGGTATAGCATTACCATGATGGGATCATATTGATATAACACGAGGCATGGATCTGGCCCTGGTCACAGTCATCCACCCTATAGTGAGGTGGTCTGAATTTCTCTTTAAATTCTAATTATTTCTAAATGTGCAAATACGTATAAATTAGCATATGCACATGTTATGCAAATTGGTATCCTCTTTTTTGGTGATGCATTTCCTCTTTCTTGGAAAGTCATACGCAGCAATCCTAGCATCAACTCTAGAGTAAAAATGAAGAAAAGATGCATCTGCTCGATACAGATTAAAAATAATGTCTGTTTTGGCTTTAAGACTGGGGGGGAACTACATGTTACGTTAAGTATGTCTTCGTATTTGCGTGTGGCATGTGTTTTAAAAATAGCAGCTACTGGGATGTCGATTAGGATTGGGACCTCAGGGAGGGAGGGAGTTAACTCTACCCCCTACCCCCATGCTGACAAGACCTGCTATATCTGCCCTGGTCTTGCTATTGGGGTCAAAAGCAACTTTCCTCATAGCAGCTTCAACGGTGTGTGTGTTTTTTGTCAGGACTGCGGCACCTCCACAAACACCAAGGTCCTAATGCAAATTCCCCCCAACAGGTATTTTAAAACACACACAGAGACAGACAGACAGACAGAGATGCATTTGACATATTTTATTTCATTAGCTAGTTATGAAATTACTAGCCCAGCCAACTCACGAATGTCCTCAGGGCAGTTTGCCATAAAAAACAACAACCCAGGACTACAATGAAAATATCAAAATATTAAAGAGCAAACAGTAACATTAATAATCATAGCAACAGATTAAAGATTTAATGCTTGCTGGAAGGAAAACGTCTTAACCTGGCATCTAAACATATACGGTGAAGACGGCAGATGGATCTCGCTGGGAAAAGCATACCATAGACAGGGGGCCGCTACAGAGGAGGCTCTTCCCCTGGTAGCTGCCTGTCACTGTGGGTGACGGCACCCAAAAGAGAGCGTTGAGAGACAATCTTAGTAATCAGACAAGAACGTCTGGGCAAAGGCACTCCTTCCGGAAGACTTAGGACTTTGAAGGCCACTTTGAATCTGGCCCGGAAACTGACCGGCAGCCAGTGCAATTGAAACTGAACTGGAGGAATGTGTTTGAAATGGCCAGCGCCAACAAGCAGGCCTCTATGCCCTGTTCTGCACTTACTGTGAAGTTCCACAATGTGTTGTTCAGCCCTTCTACGTAAGCACATGCCACTTAATGGTCTTCCCGTTGCCGTGGGGGCAAGGGAAGAAGCCAACGTTGCGGCTGACCACTGGTAGGGAAGGCTGATGAGTGAGAGGCTGGTGTTCCTGTCCGGTAGCCAAGGTTGGGAGCCTGCTTTGGGGTCACTGCAAAGAGCGTTGTGATGATGCTACGGAAGGTGGGTGCCAGCCAGTCCGTGACATGCTGCCCGTCTCCTTCCACACAGCCACAGGGCACGTGGGTGACGGCCTCCGCAAGAAGAAACACACGCGGCCAACCTTCACAGGCCACCAGATCTTTGCACTGGAGAAAACCTTTGAGCAGACCAAATACTTGGCCGGGCCTGAGCGGGCACGATTGGCATATTCCCTGGGCATGAGTGAATCCCAAGTGAAGGTGAGTTTCCCGTACCCATACACCCGTACCCAGACTTGGGACTTGAGCATAGGAAAGGCAGCCAATCAGCAGCGGCATCCCCACCACCACCACCACCAGGCTCCCTGATTGGCAAGGTAGGTGTCAGCAACTGGCGGCCCTTGAGCTGATACCGGCCTCTGGCAGGCATTGCCTGGTCCCCAATTGCCAAACTAGAGGCAAAAGAGCCATCTGGAGAAGTGGCCTCTGTAGCCACAGAACTAAGTGGCAGGACACTTGAAGGGAACATGAGATCCACAGGCCGCTTGCTTGCAGCCCGGCAGCCCACCTACCCACCCACCGTGTGGCCCCCCACTGCTGCTGTGCCGAAATTCAGTACAACAGTGGCCAAAAAAACAACCCCCCCCCAGCAAAACACCGGACAGTTTAATGCCAAATTACAGCAGCAAGGCCCTATGAAGGCTTCCTGCTGACAATTTTAGCTTGAAAACAAGCTGCATTTGTCACATCTCGGCCTCTATAGCGGTTTGCTGCTGCATTTCAACGGCCGACTACAGGTTTCTCTAGGTTTTGCTTTGCCGCCACTGAATTTCAGCAGCAGCAAGACTACAGACAGGGGACCCAGTGGGGAAGTGGCCCTATGGACCCTCCGGATTTGCCCTGGCCCATTGCTTCTTAAACCCTTCTCAAACTACCCCCCCCGCACCCCCCCAACAAACCTTCTGATTGAGGCTAAAGAGATGTGACAGAGACTGTTCCCTGCATCTCTTTACTAACAAGGCCAGTGTATGAGACACCCACAGAGTCACTGAGGAATATCCCACCTGGGTGGTTTACCTGTAGCAGAGGCGATGCTTTGCCATTGATGACACAGGAAGTGGATGTTGGTGGCACCTGAGACACCTGAGGGGGCTTGGGCGCCTTGCAATGGTACAGGGTGAGGCCTCCTGGATGCTAGCGGTTTCCCCGTACAAATGGCTCAGGGTGAAACCATTCCAAAGCACAGTGGGGCCGGCAAGGAAACATGCATTAAAGGCACCCAAATCAAGGCACTTTTCACATTTTTAGGGTTGCCAAATTACTAAGAAAAGAGACCTGGCCTGGCCTGTGCTCTTGTTAGCTTTACAAAGAGCTAGATGGGCAGAAATTGTCAGGTGAAGCTTTTCTCAGCCTGGGGAGAAATTGGCAAAGAACAGGGCATCAATGCCAGTGGAAAAGCTATATACTTTGAGTTGGCTTAGCAGCAGGACACGTACCTAAAATGTTGGCTTCATCACCAGTGACCCCCTACTGTAAGTTTCCTATCTGTTTCCAAAGCTCACTCTACATGTTCAGCATTATCCATTTCAAAATTATTAGCACACATCATAATAAATGTAGTGGCAGGTTTACTTTGGTTTTGAATTATGATAATAATTGACTGTCTAGAAGTTCAGCAATTAATAGTGCTTTATTGATTTGTTATTACGTTTAGGACGTTGCTCTTCTTAAAAAATTGCAATTATGGATAGCATCGGAGCTATTTTTTTATTTTTAAAAAAATGAGCGCAGATCTAAACAAACTAAATGAAGTTGCAGCCCAATTAAAGAAATCTTACTCGATTAATCCTGTGACTTTCAGTCAATTGATTAATTGCATGTTCAAATCTGCATATGCTTGCATATGATTATAACAATAATTCGGGGCGGGAAGGGGGAGGCATATTTTGCTTTTAGAGGATGCCCAAACATATCTTTGGTCTTTGAAGAAGCACCTTTTTGTGTATGAGACAGAAGATGGGATGCCGGTTCTAAGATGAGATCTGCAACTCAGTTTCTATATGAAGAATAACTTTTAAAAAATAATCTGCTGCCAAGTTAATTGTGGAGGAGCAGCCTTTTATTCATCAAAAGGGTTTTAATTGATTGATCTAACTGATTAATAATTTAAGTCAGGGGTGTACATCTAGACTTCCTGGCCTGGGGTTCCAATCCAACCCTTCAGAGTTTCCGGGGGGGGCATCCCTTTTACCCTGGTAGCTTTCCAGATTTTGTGCAGCTTCCCCCATTCAAAAAGGCTGATACGCCTCTCCTGAGCCTTAGTTACTGACAATAAGAGCTGTAAGCTAAAAACTGCTGGTATTTGTCCCCACCCCTTTGCTGTTGGCCACTCCCCTTTTGCCTTTGTGCCACCCACCACTGGAATGCAGGCCCCAAGAGCTTCTCCGGAATGGAATTCGGTACTCAGGCTATAAGAGATTCAGCACTCCTGGTTTAAATGTTGCATCCATCCATAAAATGATGATGAACAAAGCCATGTTAGCACTTTCTCCTCCGGGCTGAAGTGACAACCCCTAACCCAGCCTTCCCCAACCTAGTGCTCTCCAGATGTGTTACACTGCAGCTCCCATAATTCCCAGTCTGCATGGCCAATGGGATTTGCAGTCCAACACATCTGGAGGGCTCCAGGTTGGGCTGGGGACAGCTGCCCTAACGAGAAGTAAGGCGGCCGATGTTTTGACCCTGCCAGAGCGCTTTGGCCATAAACAACGGTGCATCAAGCAGACATTCAGCTGGGTTTTCCCCCTCTTGGGATGAAAATACAGTGATGAAGAAAAGCCTCCCCAGCTGAAGAATTTCTGCTTGTCTCTCCGCTGTTTGAGGCACAGGAGACTTGTCAGGGAAAAAAGCTGGCAACCTTAATCAGAAGGTGCAGTTTTGCACTGGGCGACCCTGACCTGCTGCATCCTCCCCCGTCCTTCCCAGGTCTGGTTCCAGAACCGTCGCACTAAATGGAGGAAGAAGAGCGCCCTGGAGCCTTCTTCATCCTCTCCCTGCGCAGGGGCCGGACCAGGGGAGCGCTCCATCTCTGACGAGGATGATGAGTACAACAAACCCCTGGACCCTGACTCGGATGATGAGAAGATCCGCCTCCTGTTGCGCAAACACCGGGCGGCCTTCTCCGTTCTAGGCCTGGGCTCTCACAGTGGCTGAGGGGGCAAGAGGGGGGCTTTGCTGGTGGGGCAGATGCCTGCAGCCCGGAACAGGTGGAGACTGGATCCAGCGAACTGGACTTGAGGGGTTCATGTTGAGGGGATGGGGGGGAAGGACTAAGGCAGCAGTTGGGCCCCTCCCTAAAAGAGGAGGAGCTAAAAGAAGAGGGATTTGAGTTGTCAACTCCAGACTCATACCAGACTGTGGGCACCACAGTCTGGTATGAGACTGGAGTTGACAACTCTATGAAGAAAACCTTCATAGCTGCATGCAAACCTTGGGCTGGACCTGGAGGCAGATGGAACATCTCATCAGCGGTCCTGACTTTCAGCTGTCAGTCTTCTCAGCTTACCTCTAAAGTTCGCAGCTGGGCAACAGCCTTATTTTCAATTGGCAAAAAATAAGTTTAATGGTATATGCTTTCTTTATCCCTTCACTGTATTTATAAAACTCCAAACGCACAGATTTGAAACGCATTTGTAAAATGGGTCCAGGGATTGCAGAAGAAGCAAGTTGGTGGTGTCACCAGCACTAGCCAATAGGCCCCTTCCACAACCCCCATTTCCACGGTTCAAACAAAGCCATGGTAAAAATGTGCAGTAGTGATTTTTCCCCCCAGATCTTGTCCTGGAAGAGAAAAGGTGAGCTTGTACTGACGACACTAGCCTGTCACACTGCTCTTAAAACGTTATGCCTGTTGAAGTTCGTCCTTAATTTGAGCCAAGGCTCATGAGGGCTATGCCTCAGCAACCTGTCTTCAGAGCTGTGAAGCAATCATAAAGAAGAGTGCCTCTGAATATATGCAGAGTACACTTCCCTTCCCATTAAGTAATCACAGCCCAGTCTGGGATAAATAGATGTGGGGTTAGAACTCCAAGTTAAAAAAAGAAGTTTGATTTTGCCTAGATCTTGAGCATTACAACACTTTGGGTGTATCTACACTGAAAATGTATCTTTCTATTCCCCATGGGAAGCAAGACTGGATCTGCAATTCCCAGCAACTTCACCAAACTAAAATTCCCATGATTAGTTAGGGAAAGCCATGACAGTTAAATGAATATAAAGTTGATATGTGCTTATAGTTTAGATATACCTAAAAGTGAGTCATTGGCAGCCCAGCAGGGAGAATTCTGGCAAGTGCAGCTTCTCCTATCTCAGGGCTGCAGTTGACAGGAGAAGCTGCACATCGGACAATGCTAAAAAATATTTTAAAAAGCAAACTTGTTTTTAAATATCAGGGCTTAGTCCTGGCACCCACAAAAAGCGATAGAAATGAAACTTCCATTAAGGAAGGATGGATTCCAAATGCCGCTAACATGCCTCTCCAATATCAGCCATGACAATTTTCCTCCCCCTTCCAAAAAAAGAAAGAAAGAAAGAAAGAAATGGGTGGAAAGGAGGATGCAATATAAATAGTTTTCGAAAAAAGACTAGGAATGCTTCTACACGAGGCTGTTCTTGTGCAATGACCCTGCCCCATTCATGGAATTTGATGCAGGATCCAGACGTCATCTTCAGTTTGTAGCCCTCCTGCATTTTCCCTCTACTTCTGTCTATTCTCTTACCAGGTAAAACAAATCTGTCAAAGAAATAAAGACAGAATAGTTGCACGACATCTTGCGCAATAGGAGACCTCCATCATAGGCATGCGCACAGTGTGTGCTGGAGGTACCCAGACATACCCTAATTTCCCAGGGCGCCTCTACTTTCCTGCCCCCCCCTGCTTGTATCGGGGCTTTTAAAAAGGACGGGAAAGCCTCTGGAAAGCCGCCATTAGCATCGACCAGGAACTGCACCCAGATTGGCCCTGGAGTAACGTCGGACGGTGGAAGACCCATACTGACCTTTCTCCCAATGAAAAAGTAGGGGTAACTCCCCTACTTTTTCAATGTGCGGCTCCGCAGGAAAGCCCCACGGTGGCTGAGAAGCCGCATCTGCATCATATAACTGACGCAGCATAGATCCGCAGCCACCATGGGGTTTACCCTGCATATAGATAGCCCCACTACCTTCAATTTGTAACCCACCTGTGTTTTCCCACTACTTCTTACAGCTTTTTACTTATCAAGGGAAAAAAAGACAGTTAAGGAAGATGGAATAGGAACACAGCTACCTTGTGGTTACTGAAGGCCTAGGAGATCTTTCACAGCTAGGTGTTGGCCACCTTCAGGGGTGCTGGGCCGATGTGCATGGGATATTGAGTGTCTTCAGTGGGATGCGATGTACATACAGGTCACAGACAATTTCCTCAATAAAGGTTGTTGCAACCTTGATGTGCTTCAGGCCCAGTTTTTTCTTTTTCTCTGAGGTGGTGTTGGACAGGTGGTTCTCATCAAGGTGGGGGGAGGGCTTTCAGGCGAAGAGGAAGACTGAGAACTAACAAGGTGGGAAATGCCTTCATCTTGGTCAGATGTTTTGGCATTCCATCCAATTTCCAGAAAAGCAGACAGCAAGGCTGGGGTTTTATCCCCTTTGAAAAAATAACCTGCATACCTGAGGTGAGTAGACCGCTTTTGTGTGAGACCCTGCCGCCTGGACACAGCAAAAGCAGGCAGTGGGTTTCAGACCTGAGTCCACCTAAACAAAAACTCTGGGCAATTCCTTCTACCCTCACCAGACCCCAAGAATTTTTGATGTCAAGAGTTGGCCATCCACCCTGTTGAAGAGGGAGAAGGATTCTGCCAAGTTTTGAAGGGAGAGGAAGGAAGGATTCAGAAGGTGAAGCATGCTTCTTGGTCAAGTTCAATGACTTTCTCAACATGAAATTGCACCAATTTTGTTTAAAAAAATTGCACACACAAAAAAGCAGAGCATATTAGTTGTTGGGTTCACTCTCGATACTGCAGAATAACCAGACAGAGATATCGGTGCTCCAGAGGAATATGCACATGTGGTGTGGAAAATGGTCAGTGGGAGGAGAGACCTCTTGACAATCTTCTCTGCATCCGTTGAAGGGCTCCCATGTTCCTCCTAACAGTGTCTTGGCAATTCAAAGGGCATTTTAATCGGACCCAGGCAGCTGTCAATGGGAAAGTGGCTGTGCCCATGGAAAGGTTCCCAGGCCAGGCCAAAAGTACTTTCCTGAGCAGTCTCCGCTGGCAGCAATCAGAGGGGAGAAAGAATAAGGGACGCTCATGGCACATGTTAGATGGCAATCGTATGCACACTTAACCTGGGAGCACGCCCCATTGAACTCAATGGGACTTACTTCCCTGTAGGCGTGCCTAGGCTAGCACTCTTAATGACTTTCAGTTCGAGCAGTTTTAAAATGGCCTCTTTAGTAGCGCAAAGAATCTCTAAAGGATCAATGACCAAAGCAATAAAAATAAAATAAAAATCAATTTCTAGCAAACGTAAAAGAACCCTTGATTTGAGATCTGTGTGGTGGCAAAAGGTGTCATCTTTTCAGCGCCAGGTTATGGCTTTCCTCTACTTCCAGGCTTCTGACGGCGTATGACGGAACATTTTATTTTATTTTTTATTATTATTTTTATTGATCAGGTCCTAGTATTTTAATTTGTAATGGTTTTTAATTTGTTTTAAGCTGTTTTAAATTCTTGAATGTTAAAGGTTTTATATTATGTTTCATCATGCTGCGAATCGCCTAGAGAGCTTGGCCTATTGGGCAGTATAGAAATGTAACAAATGAATGAATGATTATCATCATCAACATCATTATTATTAATTACATTTATATACCACCCCATAGCTGAAGCTCTCTGGGTGGTTTACAAAGAATGAATGAAAACCCTTGGCAAAGTTTTCAGCTAGTCCTGCTTTTTCTTCTTTCATGTTTGCTTATTTGCTTAATTTTTCTCTCCCTTCCTTCCTTCCTTCCTTCCTCCCCGCTTTCCTTTTCTTTCTGCCATGTAGCCCGCCATTCCTCCGCTTTATTCACTCCGACACCAAGCAAAATGTTTGATCCGGAAATATCCAACTTAAAACAAAGGAAAGCACTTCTTCACAAAACGCAGTTAAATTATGGAATTCACTACCACATGAAGTAGTGACGGCCACCAATTTGGATCAGTTGGATCAATCCCTGGAGGAGAAGGTTATCAATGGCTACTAGCCCTGATGGTTGTGTGCTACCTCCAGAATCCAAGCAGTAAGCCTGTTTGCACCAGTTGCTGGGGAACATGGGTGGGAAGGTGCTGTTGCAATCGTGTCCTGCTTATGGATTCCTGGTTGGCCACTGTGTGAGCAGAGTGCTGGACTAGATGGACCCATGGTCTGATCCAGCGTGGCTCTTCTGATGTTCTGATAAATGTATGCAAAATGAGGGGTGGCCTGTGTTTTTCCTCTTTTCTTCAAAATGTCTACATACCCGCCCCGCTACCTCTACTCACACACACACACACACACACACACACACACACACAGAGCTCTGGAAAGAGGGATTCTTTCTTTCAGGAATTGGAGAAATTTGCACTTCTTTTGTTCAAACCAAAAGAAAAAACAGACAGTAATTGAAAACAGGATCGAGGAAGAACCGGGCTACCATGGGCTAGATTCAACCTCCCCTGCCCAAAGCAAAGAAAGGTGTATCTCTTTGCGTCACAAGGCAGTTTGAGTGGTGCCTGGAAGGAATTTCATGCTTGCGAACAGCTGACCGCAAGGTGGGTTTGAGTAGGCTGACCATCTGAAAAGGAGGACAGGGCGCATGTAACTTTAACAGTTACAGAGAAAAGGAATTTCAGCCAGTGTCATTTGTATGCAATTAATTCCTGGTGAAATTCCCTCTTCATCAAAACAGTTAAAGGTGCAGGGGCCCTGCCTTCTTTTGTATATGGTCACTCTAGTATAGTGCCTGCAACTTTAACTGGTGTGATGAAGAGGGAATATCACCAGGAACTAATTGCATACAAATGACACTGGCTGAAATTCCCTTTTCTCTACCACTCTTAAAGTTACATGCGCCCTGTCCTCCTTTTCAGATGGTCAGCCTAGGTTTGAGGAGGGCCCAGACAACAATATCTTCTGCTTGTTGGCCTCCCATGTTTCCCCCGGCTTCTTCCTCAGAAACCGGGTTAAGAAACGAAAGGTGGAATAGCCGTACAATGGCTTCTAGTAGTCCCAATACTTTGCGTTCTAATAGTTAGCGCTAGGACCCCTCCCTCTGGAAGGTTACAACCATTTGATAACTGACTACTGAAGCTCTATCACTTGAGGTTGAAAAGATGAACCTGGGGGTGTCTGGGGGTGTCTTGTGAATTTGGAAGGGCCCTCACCAACTTCAAGCCTGAAGGCTAGTTCCTATGTGCATAAAATAACTTGATAATAACTTGCAGTTGCATCTGTGAACTGACTCCACGGAGAAGCAGTGAAGTGGAAGTTATGGGAAGCGACATGACAGTTCTGTCCATGGCGTTCCTCAGAAATGTGAAGGGCCGTTCACACAAATGCAAGTCACCAGTTGTGATGGCAGCAATCTAGCGATTAGACACGCGTGTGTGAACGTGAACCAGCCCTTGACTTCTAGGATGCTCAGTGTGACACATTTGGAACCGTACCTCTGCTAGCAAAATTCCCACCCCTCAAAACACAAACACAAACTGAATGCCATGTGTAACTACTTATGGGGTAAAATGCTGTCTATTTTCTTGGCCTGCATGCTGTTTACCGGGAGTATACGGAATTAATCAGAGATTTCTAGCCCATTATACTTGCTTGGCTGGCACATTGTGAATTGGTGTTAGCAATATTGCCGGTGAATTTGAATTCTGAATGATTGTCTTTTAAAAATACAACGTCGAGGGTTACATGACAGTTGGTATGCATAAGGTTACGCCTCCTAAATAGGAAAACATGCTAACTAGCCTGTGAGGAAAAGCCTATGTTAGAAATGTCATAGCAAAGCTGTTGATGACCTTGTAGGATTGGGGACATCTTAGGTATCGGACTAAGGTATTGGCACATTCTAACTATTTTTACCTGAGTTTAAGAGTTATGCTTCTTTCACAAAGGTACCGTTTTATATGGCTGTTGTATGCGGTTGATGAGGCTTGTCTATAAGAACTCAAGCCCCCTTTTAAAGAACTATATTTCACAGGTGACTTTTTGAAAGTTGCCATGGAAGTTGAAGTTATAGGGGATGCTGTTCTGGGTTCTGGTTGTTGAGGGTCTTGGGAAAGGCTCCCTTGTGGACCCCTTCCCTCAGTAAGTCTACCTCCTCAAGGCATTGTCACCAGCTTCCCTTTTTCATGCTACCACTTGCTGGCTTGACAGGCAGGGAGCATGGAGGGAGTGGCATCTCCTGCTCCTCCTCCTCCTCACCACCACTGTTGTCTGGGCCACAGTGAGAGGCAGGTGGACAAGCAGAGTGCCATGGAGAAGAGGGAGTAAGTCCAGGGGGCTCTTGCTAGCCCCCCCCCCCCCCGCTGGGTGTGGGCCCTCTGCAGGTGCTTGACCAGGCCTCCCCTTGACTAGGGTGACCCTCTGGAAAGGAGGACACTGCTCCTTTATCTTTAACAGTGGCATAGAAAGGGGAATTTCAGCAGCAGCACCTGGCGAAATCCCCTCTTCAACACAACCGTTAAAGCTGCAGGAGCTATACTAGAGTGAGCAGATACAAAAGAGGGCAGGGCTCCTGCAGCTTTCACTGTTGGGATGAAGAGGGGATTTCACCAGGTGCTGCATGCCTACAAATGACACCGGCTGAAATCCCCTTTTCAATGCAACTGTTAAAGAGACAGGAGCCCTGTCCTCTTTTTCATAGGGTCAGCCTATGTAATGCTTCCCCACCTGTAGCCAGGAGCAAAGGGCTGTTGTTTGTCCCTGGCTCTGAACTCCTGGGGTTTTTCTTTTCTTTTCTTGGGCCTTGCAAGAGCCACCCAAAGCACCAGTTCAAAAGTCGCTCATTAGGCCTCTTGCTGGAACATATTAGCGCACAATCAATCTCAATTTATCTTGGCCCGACAAGGAAAAGCCTATTGCGCTGTCAAGGCTGCAGGATTGATGCTGTGTCAATAGCAGCGGAGTGTTTGCTCACACTTCTGCCCTGCCTATGGAGCAGCGTATGCGCGTGTGTGCCTGTGCGCATACGGTCATATGCTTTTGTCCAGAGAGCCCTGCACTAAGCCCGATCACAACAGCGCACCTGGGGCGGGGCAATTACAGAGCTCAACCTGGATACCAAAGGTCATACAGGCCATTAACACTGACTGACATAACGTTAGACGATATCATGTTCATGTTCTCAGAGGCTTAGTGAGGGCAGTGGGCCAGGCAGGGTAGCCCTGTGGCCAGGAAGCACGTTCAGCCTTTGAATACCACGAATGGCGGCGGAGACTTTTAGAGACAGCCAAACATGGGGAAACAGGCAGAGGTTGTTGAGGCGTTGTTTGTTTTTACAAGAGCTTTGGAGCAGTTTGTCAGAACTGTGAGTGGAATGCCATCAGCAGTACCATGGAAGTCATACAGCTGGTCTACTACAGAAGGAAGGAAAAGTAACTCTGTCCAAGGGACAATTCAACGGCAGCTGGCTGGAAGTAAACACAGCGGCGGAGTCATGACCAGGAAAATCAATGGCAGATAAAGTGCATCGTAGGACGATTAAGAAAGGGCGTGAATACAGGGTAGCGGGTGTTTGGGTCCAATTGCCCACACCGATCCTAGCTAGACGTTTACAGCCTCTTCCTAGTTCTCCTTGAATGCCACCTTTAATGTTGCCCCCACCCCACCCAGTCACCTGCCCTTGTCTATTCGTTTATTCAACGTATTTGTTTTCCTGTTCCTCAGGCAAAAGGGAACCCAGAGCAGCTTATATACAATCAATAAAATGAGCAACCTGCCCTGTGCCTACAGACCTACAATCTAAAAGGACAAGACAGACAAGGGGGCTGTCTATACGCGGGGAAAGCCCCGCAGTGGCTGTGGATCTGCGCTGCGTCGGTTAGAAGATGCAGGTGCTACTTTGCAGCCACTGCAGGGCTTTTCCGTGGTGCTGTGGTTTGAAAAAGTCAGGGTTTTCCCCCAACTTTTTCTAGCAGAGCGACTTCAGCACGGTGCTTCCGCCATCTGTCATCGCTCTATGGCCAATCTGTTGTCATTCCAGGGGTGGTACCTGGTGGAAGGCAAGTAGTGTTTGGTCGCCTTCCACCAGGGCAGGGGCGGATCTAGTACCTGGATAGCTGCTCAGAAACCCTGTGCTGCCTCCTCGGGAGAGGGAAAGCACGGGGTTTGAGAGGGAAGTGGTGCCAACCCGGCGCTGCGAAGACAGCCCCGAGAAGAAAGGAATGGAAAGAGAAGAGGAAACAATTAAGTCTTGTGAAAATAGTTGGGGTGGAAATGACAGAAATTCTAAGGAATAAGTACACCTTACGTCTTGCAAGTAGAGACATATTCCTAGCTGCCCTCTCTCCCTGTGGTTTCTCCAGAACAGCTTCGTTTTGCTCACCCACTTTTTACTGGGCGGCAGCTACTTGATGTCATCATCCAATCAGCTCCAGGTTTTCTCCTTGGTTCTTCCGTCTTTTCTTAGGGCAGTAAACATGGGAGGGGTACGAGTGTAAGACAACGACATCTGGACACCCTGTAAAATTCCACAGTTGGGGCAGGGTGATGCAAACCTATGGGTCAGCTCACCATAGGATGGATAGTTTTGCTCTATGAGCAGGCTAGGAGGAACGACAGAGGGTTTTTAAGCCTGTCCGTTCTCCAAAAACACATTTTTTGCACTAGAGGGACCTCTGATCCATCTAAGAGGTTCTCCACATGGGGCTTATATCGTGAGATCGAGATTAGTTGCTCATCAACGTTTGTGGGACCTTCACATGATGTCATCATCTTCCAGGGGCCCTCAGGTGGTTTATGGCCTTTATCTCACTTTTGAAAAGACCGGAGATAATGCAATAAGAAATGTTAATCCGATCTATAGGCTGTGTAAAATGTCGGCATTGCACTACCATCACAGTGCCATCTAGTGGCTGTAATACGAAACATATAGAACTTGCTGAGAAAGGACTTCCCTTGATTCAAACTATGTATCTGCCTATGTAAAGGAGCCGTTCTTGATCCTGCAAAGAATTCGGAAGCAGAAAGCCCCGGTAAAGATGCGGGATTTCAACCTCATGTGATGAACTGCTAACCCATCTTGCTGGGGACAGGAATGGGACCTGAGAGGCATTTGGATCCATCAGAGCCACGGCCTCTCTTCTCCCCGTCTGCTGGCTTGCTTCCAACACACCCATTTCCTTCCGTCTCCTCGTGAGGTTGTAGTGCTGACCTTGGGAGAAGGAGCCACCATAGAGCTTTCCATGGCGGCTCAGAGGGGCATGTGTGTGTGTGTGTATGTATGTATGTATGTGTGGTGGAGTGATCCACACTCAGATCTCCTCCTCCAAGGTGGGATCTCTGGTCTGGGATGAGAAGATCTGCCACACCCCATGGCCCCTATCTAGGGGCCAAGAAAACTGCAAAAAATCTGGTATGTGGGGAAAGAATAGTAAAGTAAATTATGTTCACAAGCTGAGATTGCCTTAGCACTATCTTTTTTCAGAGGTGTGCTTTTGGGCTTCTCCACACCAGGCTTATAGCGTGCAATCAAGATTGGTTAGTCACTGAAGTTTGCGGGTCCCTTTCATAACATCGTCATCCTTTAGTGCCTCTCCCATCATTTTTAGCTTTATTCCGCCATGATTTAAGTTGGCAAAAAAGCATCAGTAAATATACACCACCATCAAAGAAGAGGGGAGTATTTCCAGAATTGCGCAGAAATCACAGCAATTTCGTAACAGCAACTACTGGCTGTATACTATTCTATGATTCTATAATTCCCCACAAAGGAACCAAAAAAAGGCAGGAGAAGCATGTTTATTGAGCTGATTGTGATTCCGCAAAGATTCCAGAAGAAGAAAGCCCAGTAAGGGTGCAGGATTTTTGTTTTAAAATAGAGAAACTCTTTGACATGTGCAGGGGTGTATTAGCTGGGCGATCCTAGTCCCACACTTCTACTTCAGGGCGTTTTCACTACTACCATATTTCTTCGATTCTAAGATGCACTTCCCCCCCCCCCCATATAAACGTCTCTAAAAATGGGGTGCGTTTTAGAATCGATGGTGTCTTAGAATCACAGTTTTCGAATTTTCCCGCGCTTTGCACAAGGCAAAGGTTTTATTTTTTTCTTCGAATCAGAGCTTTTTTTCCTGTTGGTGGTACTGAAATTAAGGTAATCGGTGGCGTCTTAGAATCTAAGAAATACGGTACTTTTCTCCATCGGTGGCCTTTTATCAGGATTGTGCGTGTGTGTTTTTATCAATCTTTTAATTTGTGCGAAACATACCTTTCGCCAATTAAAAACTAAAATATTTGTGCAATAGCACTCCCTTAAACATAATGTGCTAAGGCGGCGCTTTTCCTGTCTGTATGTCGTTTCAGCGTTCATGTTCTTTCCGCGATCTTTGCTTTAAAATTCAGCTTTCATCATGCCAACACTGAACCCCTTCCTCTGGGCTGAGAGTTGTTGAAACATTTGAAGTGAAAATTCGACTTCCCTCCATTCCACTCTTTATGCCGCTTGTCCTCTTTTTCCTTTTTTTAAATGCATTTTATTAATTATCCAAATGCAAAGATAAACACAATATGCATCCAATTTACGCCTAGTTATTGACAGAGGGTAGTAACATTTAATGTATTTCCCCCTTTTACTTTACAGACGAAGATGTAGGTAGAATCTATTGGCTGCTTGGAGGGCTTATTTTTATGGTTCTTCATAATGACAAATAATATATAGTCTCTTTTCCATCATCGGAGGAGAGGCTTTGACAAACGTTGCTGCACATGTGCCTGATTCGTATATGAAATAAAATCACTTGTCCTTTTTGTAAAGGCTCGCATTCCTGGCCAGCCTTGCAAACTCCCTTTCTTCCCAATCCAAGAGTGATTTAAAATGGTGGAAAGGGGACAGAACTTCCCTCCTAGCCATATGTCCTGTTCAGCCTGTGCCTTGCCTTTCTCTGTGCTGACTTCTATTATCAGGTAAAATGCATATCCCTCCTTTTGGCCATTAGATATACACACATCACCTATTTCAGGATTCTCTTCTAATTTGGGTGCCTTAGAAGATGTCTTTCCTCCAGCTTGGCTGCGTTGTGAAGCCCTTTGCGACACATGACGTCGTGGCCCGTGCGCTCCCAACCAGCTGCTTCCACCTAGAAAAGCAGCAGTATCTGAGAGCCAATCTACACTACTGCTTTAAAACGGTTTATAACAGTTTAAAACCGGCTAATGACGGTTATTAACCGGTTTAAAACTGTTATAAACCGTTTTAAAACAGTAGTGTAGATTGGCTCTGAGAGTCCTTTTACTCCGTTCTTTTTAGTTAAAGCGGCTCCCAGGTGCTTGATGTGCAATGTGCCCCCGTGCTTCCACATTAAGTCCTGGGCAGGCCTGTGACCTGGTCAACATGCATGGCAAATGTCAGCTTTCTGGCAGATGAAAAAGATCCACTTCAACATTGTCTAGCAAGAAGGAGAAGGAGAAGGGCAATCCTACCGTTTACCTGTCTAGCTAGCCAAAGCATGCTCAATTGCGTGGACAACATAGAGGTTAAAAAACATTTTAGGGTAGGGGATCCCTGAAAAGTTTTCCTAAGAGGGGGATGCAGATCAGAAATGGTGTTAAAGTAGAGTTCATGCGGTGCCAATTTCTGAGGCTTAATATTGGAGCATAGGCATGCGCAAGGGGTGTGTGGCGTGTGCCCAGGCACACCCTAATGTCTCTCTGCTCAGAGCCACATTTCAAAGAGGCCAGGAGGAGGGGACCCAAAGGCTAATATCGCCTCGTAAGATCCTCCTCTGACCATTGTCACCACAAAGCCCCACCAATGCTGGGGCTTGAGGAATGTCTCCTCATTCCACCCCCCCCCCCACCTGCAATGGCCCTCCTGCAGTCAGGGAATCTGAATGCAGAACAGGGCATCAATGGAACAGTATTTAATAAATAAATGAATAAAAATAATGAGTATTCAATGCATGTCTGTGTTTAAAAAAATTAATTAATAAAATTCCCTGGGTGCACACCCTAACAAAATGTGCTGCGCACACCTGTGTATGTGAGAGAGATTTAAACTTTAATTGGGAGGATTGTTAGAGATGGATAGGTTTCAAGTCTCGTCTTTCTGCTGCTGTTGAAAGGGTCAGCATGCGCGTCGTTTCAGGTGACTAACAAAACTGCCGGGGATTCCAAAGGACTTAACATCCTCAACCTGCCTAACTCACTCATTGCCAGGGGCAGGCTGCCTGGTGCCTTCCAGAGGTCATGGATTACAACTCCCATCAATTCCAGCCAGCCTGGCTCATGGTCAAGAGTTACGGGAGCTGCAGTCCCAAACATCTGGAGGGCGCCAGGTGGCCCCATTGTCATGGAAGCCTGGGCGAGACCTGGCCCCAGTCCTCCTTTCCTTGCACCCCCGGTAGCCACAGAGGAGCAGGTCTCCGCTCGGCTGGGGCTCCTCCTGCCGCTGGAATATGTTTTTGACATTTTCTAAGCTGTTTGGCGTAGCTGACAATTTTTAATGTACTAACTGCCTGGTCCAGTGAGCTGATTAATTGGTGCTGGAGAGATCAATACAAAACAGAAAATTAAAACAATTTTAAAGTGATTAAGTAGTTTAACACCTGTCTGCCATACCGTCAGCGCAGGAAGAAAAATATAGCAGGTGGCAAAAGGGCCTTGTGCCGCCGGGGAGAATGACAAATGGCATGGAGAGGGGCTGGCTGGCCCACTTTGGCCCCCCGGGTTCCTGTGCCATGGGGAGAAAACGGGCTTTTGCCAAACTGTCCTCCTTAGTCGGTAAACACCCTATCCCTGGGTTGTTATGATTGTGTGGGAACTCACAGGGCATGGTCATCTCGGGGATATCTGGTCCCCCTGCACCTACCTCTGAGGATCCCACAGCAGTCCGCAAAGAACCTTGCCATTGGCTCAGTGCTCAGATGGGGGGGGGGACGTCTCCAGTTTTACAGTCCTGCTTTTGAAGGGATGTCTATTCTGAACTCCTCCTCGATTTGAAAGGCTACGTCCAATCCTAGTCTGGGCCACGGGTATATGACTTCGCTTTGCCTCCTGATTCCCCCAAACCCCGCAGTGTCGCTGCTGTGAGGCGGAATCAAAAGAGTAACACAGCAGGAGTGAGCATGGGCTATCCAGCCTGGAGGAAATCAGAGTGCTGTTGTCAGACAGCGGGAATGGGGAGCAGATATCGAGGGACCGGGGAAACCGCAAAACCTTTTTTTTTTAATGGCAACACTGCACAACTCTGAAAGCCTGCAGCAGCGCAGATGATCTGCTAATGTTCATTTGACTTATGCGTGATATATTTTTTAACTGCCCTTACTTTTGTTCCCCGACTTCTATACTGCCATAGCGGCCATTACGGGGCTTGTTGAGTCAACCCCCAGCCCTGCATTCCCCACACATATAGCCTACGCTGGGATCTACCCCAGTTACGGCCACTTTCTAAACCCGAACCAAAGCCACCACGGACAGACGGAGAAACGACTGAGGTGACATCGGAGCAATGGAAAAAGTCGTGGTAAATCGACACCTAGCAAAAGCACAATTTTGAGGGGAAAAGTCTGATGCGGCTGCAAGTTGGCAGCTGCGTCATATAAATGACAGGGTACAACTGTGCAGACACAACAGGGTATTTAGAGCATATAGACAAGCCCCTGGTTCAATGATAAAGGACTCTAAGAAGGGACAGCAGTACAACCCTTGGAGTTGCCCATCCACACGCAGCACCTGGTCAGCAGACCAGACATCGACCACGCAGCTCCCCTTCCACAGTTGGGCGAGACCTACTGCATTTCCATTGGAAGTGTAGCAATTCTTTCTGAATTGGCATCTCTCTCTATCAGCGTTCCCCATCCTGGCACACTTCAAATGTGTTATACTACAACTCCCATGTGCTCAACTACAAATGGGGGTAATAGGAGTTGTAGTCCTGTACATCCGGGAGGATGCCAGGATGGAGAAGGCCTCTCTACATCAACTGGCGTGGGCGGATTTATGTGAGTCTGTGTCCTCTTTCGTCCTCTCCTTTCACCGACGCTGCATGAGCGGCCACCCGATTCAAATCACAGTGATGGGAGTTGGGGATGCACCAGAAAATCTGACCTGCGAATGCAATGCATTGGCAAGCACATGCATCATACGGCTGTATTTGTCAAACAGACGGGTTTGATAGCAGTTCCAGATCAATCGTGCCTCCAATACAGGTTGGTTGGCTGCAACGTAATGGGTAGTATAATAGGCAGTGACCATATGGAAAGGAGGACTGGGCTCCTGTACTTTTAACAGTTGCAGAGAAAAGGGTATCTCAGCAAGTGTCATTTGTATGCAAGCAGCACCTGGTGAAATTCCCTCTTTATCACAACAGTTAAAGCTGCAGTTAAAGCTGCCTCCTTTTGTATCCGGTCAAGAGGGCATGGGTTCTGCCGCTTTAACTGTTGTGATGAAGAGAGAATTTCACCAGGTGCTGCATGCATGCAAATGACACCTGCTGAAATCCCCTTTTCTATACAAGTGTTAAAGAGGCAGGAGCCCTGTCGTCCTTTCCACATGGTCACCCTAGCAATGTTAGTCCTACATAGAGTAGAACCATCGAAATGAATGAGACAAGTTAGTCACAACTAAAAAATCCTATTTATTTTAGTGGGTCTACTCTACATTGGACTAACATTGCATATTACCCAAGGTGTGAAATGGCCCTCAAAACTATCAGTTCAAAACAGCACTTTATTCCGAATATTTCTATCCCACACACTGTAGGTCCAAAGCAGTTTCCACCAGAGTGCCTCAATAATAGGAAAAGTTCAAAATGCACAGCAAAATCACAGGTTAAATAAATAATAATCAATCAAAACAGCAGTAAAAAACAATAACAAATAAAATAGCAAGACAAGAGTCAGAAATAATTAAAATAACACTTATTCAAAAATAGGATCTAAAAAGTCTGGGCACAGTAAAGCATCTTTTCCTGACACCAAACGGATAACAAAGTCAATGCCAGACAAACCTTGCTGGCTTTGTCATTCTGAAGAGTTATTTCATTTATTCCTATAGTTTTTTTACTAGATTTTTTAAAAAGTATTTATAGCTCTCCTTTTAGGACACAAGTCTTCCCACGTTGGTTTGCAAGAATATAAAAACACAAAATCACAAATCGAATGCTAGAATAGAATGTACAACTACAAATTGTGATATCAGACGGCTAGAAAGCCAGCAACTTGAAATACAGTTGAAAACACAATTCAAGCCCATAGAAACGATCATTCAAAAATTTAAAACACAGAAACCAACTAGCAGCATATTTGATAGAATATTTCAATTTAATGCCATTTGCAACAGATGGTTTCTGACCCACTTGCTTGGAGTAGGGTTGTCGTCCTCCGCTCTTAGCAATGGTTTGATCTGCAGCATGGAGAGAACAGATCAAACTGCTCTTAAAGAGAGGACCTAGTGTAGACCTCACCCCCCCCCCCCCCGTTAGCACATTTATCAGGGATGCTGCAGTTACATCCTGCTTGGTATATCCTATCCTGAGCAGGAGGAGTTGGATTAGATTAGGGTGACCATATAAAAAGGGAGAACAGGGCTCCTGTACCTGTAACAGTTGTATCAAAAAGGGAGTTTCAGCAGGTGTCATTTGTAGGCATGCAGCACTTGGTGAAATTCCCTCTTCATCACCACAGTGAAAGCTGCAGGAGCTATACTAGAGTGACCAGATACAAAAGAGGGCAGAGCTCCTGCAGCTTTAACTGTGGTGATGAAGAGGGACTTTCACCAGGTGCTGCATGCATACAAGTAACACCTGCTGAAATTTCATTTTCTATGCAACTGTTAAAGAGCCCAGAGCCCAGTCATCCTTTCCATAAGGTCAGCCTAGATTAGATGCCCTCTTAGGGATCCATCCAACTTTCACGCTAGCTTGGGGCTAAATAGAGCTTTTCTCCAGCTCCAAGCTCAGTAGGACAAATGGGATTACATCTCCCTCCCGCTTTCACTCTGGAAGCAGAGTGCGAAGCAGTCCTCAAAATCAGCAACATCTTCCAAATAACGGCGCAACATGGGGGCACGGAACTGCGGATAAAATAAAACTGACAAAACGTTGCAGTGGCCCTTTTCAGAACCGGGCCCATAGTCATGACTGAGCAAATCCCCAATCCCAGCAATTCAGTTTTGCTGTGAAAAAGTGGGCTTTGTTGTTGGGATTCGGTCATGTGAGTAGGTTACTAGTCCCTTGTGATTAGCCGCACCTCCCATGGCAACGTTTTTGTGGTGGCAGTTTCTCAAGTTGCCAAACATGCCCGTAGGCCCAAAAACATCTCCCTGCCCCTAAACTAGGCTGACCATATGAAAAGGAGGACAGGGCTCATGTAACTTTAACAGTTGTAGAGAAAAGGGAATTTCAGCCAGTGCCATTTGTATGCAATTAGTCGCTGGTGAAATCCCCTCTTCATCACAACACTTAAAGTTGCAGGGGCCCTGCCTTCTTTTGTATATGGCCACTCTAGTATAGTTCCTGCAACTTTAACTGTTGCAATGAAGAGGGAATTTCACCAGGAACTAATTGCATACAAATGACACTGGCTGAAATTCCCTTTTCTCTACAACTGTTAAAGTTACATGAGCCCTGTCCTCCTTTTCATATGGTCAGCCTACCTAAACCTGCTCCACAATTGATTCTTGTTTCTGGGCTGGCAACTCCTTCCTCACCAGCTGCTCTTCCTCCTCCTTCTCCTCTTCTTCACCATTGCCACAACTTGCTTCTTTGGCAGGCAGGGAGCAAGGAGGCCGGGGCATCTCCTCCTTCTCACCACCAGCGGTGTCTGGGCCAGAGCGAGAGGCAGGTGAGCAAGCAGGTTGCCATGGTGAACAGGAGGAGGAACAACGCCAGGAGGCTCTGGTCAGGCGGCCCTTGCTGGGTGAAGCCCCTGGGCAGGTGGTCAACCAGGCCTACCTTTGATGTCGGCCCTGCGGCCTGTTGAAAAAAAACTCATGTTTCTTTAATTCAACCAACTGGGGGGCCTGGGCCAGATATGCATGCTGGGTGGGCTGCGGAAGTAGTCATTTTCAACATTTTGCATCCGATTTTATTTTGTACTCTGCTGTTGTACTTTCTGGGCTTACAGGCTAGAGTTGAGGGCTGTCTTGACGGTGCTGCATTGGTGCCGCATCCCCGCAAAACCCTGTAGTTTCGCTCCTCCGGGGTTGCGCTGGGAAGTCTCCATGCCAAGGCACGAGTGCGAGGTTTACGGCTGCCCCCGTCCATCCCTGGCTTTCCCCGCTTCCCTCATTCTGTGGAATGAGCTCCCCAGAGAGGTCCACCTGGCATCTACATTATACTAGGCTGACCAGATAAAATCCAGGTCAGGGCTCATGTAACTTTAACAGTTGTAGAGAAAAGGGAATTTCAGCCAGTGTTATTTGTATGCAATTAGTTCCTGGTGAAATCCCCTCTTCATCACAACAGTTAAAGGTGCAGGCACTATACTAGAGTGACCATATACAAAAGAAGGCAGGGCCCCTGCAACTTTAACTGTTGTGATGAAGAGGGAATATCACCAGGAACTAATTGCATATAAATGACACTGGCTGAAATTCCCTTTTCTCTACAACTGTTAAAGTTACATGAGCTCTGACCTGGATTTTATCTGGTCAGCCTACATTATACTCCTTTAGATGCCAGGTGAAGACTTTTTTATTTTGACAGTGTGTTTTAACAGTTCTTCAGTTTGATTTTTAACCTTGCTGTTTAAATTTGTAATTTCAATCCCTATCGATTTCTACATGGCTGCTCGGTTTTCTATTCTGCTTGTGCTTTTATACCAAATTTAAAATTATGTTTTTATATTGTCGTTATTTTATATTCTCAATGGTTTTCATGGTTTTGATTTCTGTAAACCGCCCAGAGAGCTTCGGCTATTGGGCAGTATAGAAATGCAGTAAATAAATAAAACGTTTGATGCAAAAGGCTCCTTGGCTAAAGGGAAACTCTTCTCCCCACACTGAAGGCAGCGCGGGGCGTTCCGGCGGCCATTTGGCTCACCCCTCGCCCCGTCCTCTGCCCAGGCAGATGGCAACTAATCGGGTCGCCATTCACCCGGCCACACTACCGTATTGCAGATGGAGTGAGGTTAGTCGGCCGAAGGGCTGTGTTTGCCTAGCTCCATTCTGAAAAATCGGGGGAAATCCCTGACTTTTAAAATGCAGGGCTTCTCTAGAAAGCCCTGTGATAGCTTTGAAGTGGCTGCTGCGTTGTATAACTGACACAGTGTCACCGCAGAGCTATCTCAGGGCTTCCAGAGCATACAGACAGCCCCTTGGTTTCACACCTAAATAGATAAAAGCAGAGAATGAGCAACTGTTGCATGGCACCTGCTGAAGACCTCAGTAGGATTCAAAAGCTTGCATCTCCCTACGTCATCACATTTGGCAATTGGGCAGTATAGAAATGTAAAAAAAAAAGAGGAAGAAATATCCAAGCTTTCGAGTGACACAAAACTCTTCACACAGCATTCTAAGTTTTAACCAGCTGGGCCCAGACTCCTCTAGAAAGAGCAGCATTTGGGTCACGTTGCGGAGGCGAGAGCCGAGCGAATGCTAAAAGGGGTTGGGGGTTGGGGGGTGTGGGGATGAAAGAAGGTGGCAGCCGGATGGATGGTGGCTGCACTTCAATTCTGCATCCCTTTTCTCCCAGACAAACCCCGTCGGATTTTCATAAATCAAAGCACCACACTCTTTAATAAAAATTTATTGACTTACAAGTGATTATTTATCAAAAGGCCATTAATAGCGGATCCTGGAATGATGTGCTATTGGGTGGTGCAGGGAGACTAATAGGAAATCAATGCCCGCAGCAGGGCAGAATGCAGATAAGCCCCCCCCCATCCCCCCGCCAACCCTATGGCAGCTCCAGCCGGGCCGGGCCTCGCTTGCCGCCCATGGAGCCCCCTATTTATATATCATTTACAAATGAAATGATCGATACTTTTAATCTAGAGCTAAATTTATTAACTTTCCCATCGGAGAGAGAGATGTATTGACTGCGGGGGGCGGGGGGCAACAGTGGGCAGGAGAAGAGGACGACGTCCCGGCGGAGATGGATGCCTTTGTAGTCACCTGTGTGGCCTTGCAGGCGGACGTCTCTCCCCAAGGCTGGCCGGCCTTCTGCTTGCCAATTCGGTGGGTGCCCTGCAGAGATCATCAGGTGCCACTGCTAGGCAGAGGCAGAGAGGACAGTCTTCCGGCAGGCCTACCTAGTTGAATTTTAAGATGTCTCATTGTTATTTTAATAATGTAACTAGTTTTATATGTTTTTAATAATTCATAACTTTTATTCATTTTTAATCAGTTATATGTATTTTATGCCGTGTTGTATTTGATGTTGTTCCCCACCTCAATCCAGAGGGAGAGGCGGGTAAGAAATAATTATTATTATTATTATTATTATTATTATTATTATTATTATTATTATTGCAGCCTTCCCCAAACTCGTGCCTCCCAGACATGCTGGACTACAATTCCTAGCAGCCCCAGCCAACCACTGGGATGGTACTTGTGGTCAAACACATCTGGAAGAAGGTGGAGTGAGTCTTGTTAAAAGAAAGGTGGACATGCCTCACCGAATAAGAGAACAAAAGAGGCAGCTGATGTCCGTACCCTTTGCATGTGCTAATTGATATATGGAAGCTGGTGGAGCCAATTCTGGTGGGGTGATGAGTCCATTCCAGTTTGCAGTCTGAACCTGCCAGAACTCTAAAGGAGCTGTCCAAGAAAAGATCCTTTAGAGTTCTGGCTGGTTCTGACTGAAACCTTGGGTGGATTCACCGCCCCACCAAAATCAGACCCATCAGCCTCCACTGTGTACAGATGAGATAAATACTACATAATTTAAATTGAAATGTAATACATCGCATCATGGTAGGGAACACTGTAACCCGATGACCTCTTGCATGCCTGCTGAGTTGGCTGTCCGGGCTCTAAATGTCGATGGGCAACTCCATGGCCGGTGTTGCTGTCCCTCCTGATGGTTCGTTATCTTTTAATTTGTTTTGGACTGGGTAGCCTTTCAAATTGAAGCCTTTCCTCCAAAAGCCCTTCAAATAGAGGACTGTCTTCTGTAAAGTAAGACACATGGCCACCCTTGAGGACTGGTCTCTTATCCAGGGATGCAGCAGGAGGAGCGGTGTGCTGGGCTGCCTGAAACTCAGACGACGGCTGGGGGAAATGCACAATGGGTTAAGGTTTGCATGCCTTGAATGGCTGCAACATTTATGCCACCATAATAATTGTTGGGGGGTAAAGGACAGAAGGGGGTGTGGATTTCCGCAGGGCTGTTTACTGGGAGGGGAGGCTCTGCTTTTAACACCAACAGGGGTGCATGCGTGAAGAGACTGAAATCCTCTCTCCTTGATCTGATCTCCCATTTGCGCCAGCTGCGCCCATTCATTGAGATGTTGGACCTGGCCACGGTGACACCGGGCACCATTTAAAGTGCTGGTTATGACCCACGAAGCCCTATACGGCTCGGGTCCAGGTTATCTGAAAGACCGAATTCTCCCTTACGAGCTTGCCTGTGCTCTGAGGTCTTCAGGGAAGGCCCTTCTCTCCGTCCCACCACCATCACAGGTGTGCCTGGTAGGAACGTGGGAGAGGGCCTTCTCAGTGGCTGCCCCGGGGCTTTGGACCTCCCTTCCCATGCAAGCTAGACTGGTTCCCTCCTTGGTGTGCTTTCAGAGGCAGGCTAAAACTTTTCTGTTTCAGCAGGACTTTGGGGAATAGTTGAGCCCTCTGCAGATGTGCTGCTTGTAGTTTGGATTAAAAAAATATTTGTATTTAAAGTGTTTTTTCAATGTTTTCAATGTTTTAATATTGTACTATGTTTAATTATATTTTTAATTTTTGTATATCTCTGTTTTAACTGTACATGTTTTTATTTGTAAGCAGCCTTGAGTCCCAGTTTTGGGGAAAAGGCGGGATAATAATAATAAACAACATAACAATGTGCTGTAACCTGGCATTTTTCATCTAGCTCACTCCCAGCATCCTCCTCTGGGCGCTCTGCCTCTCTGGGGGGGCAGATTCAAAGGCATCATCCCGCGATCATTATCTGATCAAGGGGCTATCTACACACGGGAAAACTGCCCACCCCAAGAGTGATCCCAGTGCTGCTGCTAACAGTGTTTCCTCGGTGTTAAAAGTACAGGGTGGCCATGTGTCCTCTTTTACAGAGAACGGTCCTCTCTTTGAAGGGCTGCCAGAGGACTGCCCTCTTGATTTGAAGAAATCCCAAGGCCTGTTGATCATGGTCCCAGGTGTCATGCCGCCACAGGAGTCATCTTCAGAGGTAGGACCAGAACCGTCAGAGGCAGTTGGCTCCCCAGGAGACCCTGTCATGAGCCAAGATGATATGGGACCCTCCAGAGTGATGCCTTTGAATCTGTCACCTAGAGAGGCAGAGATCGGGGGGGGGGGGGCTGAGCCACCACCTAGCCCCCCCACAAATGCTTAGGGCTTAAGATCCACAATAGGATGGAGACCAGGTGAAGAGGAGTACTCTATTGTATACTTTCCTGTGACTGCTTTGCAAAGAGCCAGGACTCAGTCTAGACAGGATACACAAGGAAGGACTGAGCCTTCAAGCTGCCGAACAATAGTACCATGAGAATTGATCGCGAATCATCATCATCATCATCATCCGGTCAGCAGACTGAACAGACAGGCACACAAGTCACCTGGTAACAGTCTTCCACACTAAAGTGAAATGTCATGTGTTTCTGTTTAAAATATATCGTTGCTAATCTATACCTGTAAATCAGCAAGTGCACATTTCATGAAAACCAGCATCCTCTATTTTGGCAATTTGTAAGTGGACTGCCTGTAACAGCAGCCGTCTTGGAGGTGATTACGGGGGAAGGGGGCTTTAATTTCCCCACCCTCCAGCAATCCAGTTTCAGTGGGCAGGGAGGGGGGTTAAAATGCCACCCACCCCTCAGCTAGACCGAAAGAGTGGAACCTGCAGCTCTTAAGCATAAGTTAAAGAAGAAAAACTTTGTAGAGGAGCTTTGGCTACCATGAAGAGCAAAATTGGTTTCCGATGCAAAAGTTTTCTTAACTGCAGCTTTTGGACTTTTTTGCCTCATGTGCAAATCTGGGCACACACATTGGGTGATCACCAAGCCATTTTTAAAATTCAGCTGAAAGTCATACCCATGTGTGCTTTTTGTGTTGCCTGTGAATGGATAAGTCCTGCCTGGGATTTATCATTAGTCTTCCAGCCGCATTAGGCGAGACCTTTCTGTTTTCCAGGCGAAAAAGCTGGGTATAAGGGCGGGCACAATTTTCTTAAGAGCTTTGAAGGCAGGCAGATGTCGAAATGAAGCTATTCCTCCTACAGCTGTGGGGCCAAGGTGAGCTTTGGTCAGAGAGTGAGCCGAGGGACTCACCTCAAGCGGTGGAGTTGGGCTGTCTTTTAAGGACTACCCCTTTTGCCGTGGCTGGGGCACTGCAGAAGACACCACATTGTCCCCAATGTGCAGCATGCATCCATGCGGCCATCGCATTTAGAGTACTGCAATAGTTCTGGCTCACTCCATTTCCCGAAAGAACTTGTGGAGCCGGAAAAGGTGCACAAAAGAGTAATCCAAAGCACCAGGGCTTCTGAATACTTCTTGGGACGGATGTGTGCGTGCTCTAGTCGGGAAAAACAATGGGAGTACACGTGCGTGACAAATGTGTTGAAAACATGAAAGAGGCCAGAGCAGCCTTTCCCAATGTGGTGCCCTCCTGATCAGTTGGACTACAACTTCTATCATCCACAACCAGGCTAGGTTCAATAGGAACTGCAGTCCAACGCGTATCAAGGGCTTTCTCTTCCTGCTTAACGCTAGAATTCAGGGTCAGCCATGTTGTTCTGCGGCAAGTTCAGGATAAACAGAAAGATGCACTTGCTACGATTAACTTGCAGGCTCCAGCTGTGGCGATGGCCGCGAACAGGGATGGCTTGGAAGAAAGGTTAGCTGCATTCATGGACTGGTCTACCAAGAGTGATTACCAAGGGTTGCTAAAGAAGATCCAAGCGCAGAGGTTGCAGATCTCAGAGTACCTGACACTGGAGATGGAAGGCGGTCCCCACCATGCCCTGCTTACAAACTGGCAGGAGCAAAATGCAGGGCTTCTCACATTGGCAAATAATCCTGAGTGGCGCGCCCACCTAACATTGCTGCCTTTTGTTCAGGTGAACACAACTGTGTCCTTCTCCTTCCCAACGGGCCTGGTGCCCCCCCCCCCCCCCGGCAGTCCTATAGCCTTGGCCTCTTGATCCCCAAAGTCAGATGAAAGTTGAGCAAGTGCCTCCATCCACCCCCATCCTATGTCGTGGGGCGTTGACCTTTGCGGGCCAATGGGACGTGCCAAGGCAACTGTGAGCAGAGCATCCGGTCGGCTTGCCCGTTGCAGGAGCAAGATCCTCCTTATCAAACCTGGGCAAAGTTCAGGGCTGAACACACACGAGAGAGAACGGGCCGCTCCCTGCGAGGGTTCTTGCACACCATTCTCTGCCCTCGTCCAGGAAGGGGCAAGCAAGAACTGGAAGGTCAGAGCCTGGCAGGCATCTCCCACCTCACTCTTTAGGGGAAGCTTTTCCATAAGACCCTCCATGGTAGCCACTCCCAGGCCCTAATTCAGGGCAGCTGGAGAAACGCCACCTTGCATTTGTCCTTCAAGAAGAAACCAGAGTCCTGTTCGCTGTCATGGATGGTAGCCTCGCAAAAGGGGGGAATCGGTGTGGCTGCAGCCCCAGCTCCAGGAATGGGGACGGTCAGGCAAGCCTCGTAAAGCATCCTCCTTGGAAGAGGCAAGGCATGCTAAAATGGAGAATTCTCTCAACCTGCTTCTGACCTTCTTGGGTACTCCATGCAAAGTGAGAACGGTGGTATTGCTGGGGTACTGGTGGGGCCTCTGCTAGTCTTGGGGGGCCTGGAGAAGCCTTGCCGTCCGCACAAGCTGGAGCATCATCCACTTCTGCAGAAGAAATGAACTGAAACCTGAGTATTTACTGGCTCGCTGGAAGCCAAGGGAGACTGCTGGAACAAAGTAGGAAGCTTGGTACGCGACAAACTGGCCACGGAGTGAGGTAAGGCAAGACTATCCCTTTCTGACACCAAAAACCTAGGGAGTCACTTGGCCCCTGGGGGAGCTCGGCTGCTGTGCACTTGGATAGGTACATAAAACCATTCCCTGAACAGGGAGGCAACTGAATTTACCAGCAACGTTCAGCGCAAGATATTAGAACCACAACCAGTCAACAATAAAGCTAGGCAAGTACTGAGCCCCCAAATCCACTCAACTGCAATCAGACCCTCTAGCAGCCACCTCAGAAACCAAAGGTGGTTATTATCATCACCATTATTGTTATTTTAGGGCCAAGACTCCAGCCCACTTAGAAAGGGAAAAAATGTATGGACACTTTGTGCTGGCAACACACCAGGTGTGGGGTTTCTGTATTGCTACCACCTTCGCCACTGCCTTTGCTTCATATGCCTTTTGCACTGTGGCAAGATAGCTTGGATTCTGAAACTCAGTACAAAATTTGGGTCCTTGCTAATGCTGCATTGATGTCTTTTGCTGTTGCCGTTTTGCCAGCTAGCAGGGAAGCCGTCCAAGGCGGCACGCAGAATGCTGCAAAGGTGTTTGCAGAAGGCAGCTAGGCGTAGCGATGGGGCATGATGCTCCTGGAGACAGCGGGCCCTTTCAAACAGTAATGCAGCGGCCAACCAGGCTGTAGTCACATAGGAGACCTCTGCTGTTCAATACAAAACGTGTATACACTTCGTTTCTGGCGTGAGCTGGTCAAGTGTGTGCAATCGGACAGGTTACAGCTCTGTTTCAGAGCACCTGCTCTGCATGTGGAAAGTCCCAAGGTTTAATCCCTAGAATCTCCAGGTAAGATTGTGAAAGCTTCCTGTATGAAACCCTGGAGAAGCATTGCCAATCGATATAGGCAAAACGGGCATAGACGGACCGACGGTTAGAGTTGGCATAAGGCAACTCGTGACAGCTCACGTTCTTAATGCAGAGACCTTGTGGCACTCCAGATGTTTAAGTCTACAACTCCCATTAGCCCTAGCCAGCAAAGCCAAAGGTGAGGCATGATGGGAGTTGCAGGACCACAAGCTGCCTGCCCTAGTCGCAATGGTTAGAGAAGAGCCGCGGCTCAGCACCAATGCTAATTTGGGGAAGGGTGGGGGGGAAGAGAAAATTGGATAATTTTGGCCTTTCTCAACTTCAGAGGGTTTTGATATTTTTGTTCTATTTATCCAAGAGCAGCAAGCCACTTTTCAAATACGGCGCACGGAGATGCAGCACATATACGTGGTTGGGGGAAAACGGGCTGGGATGTATGACTTTGCTTCTAACAAAGCCACCGACTTCAGCAACCGGGGCTTCTGCCTGCATCAGCAGATGCTAAAATCCTCTTTTGAGCCAAAATTAGCAGGGATCAGTCTGGAAGCCAGATATGTTTGTGTATAATTCAGGCCATGGTTATTTCCGCCTCTCCCTAAAATAGGCAAAGTGGAGTTCCCAAGCGACAGAGGTCCACGTGTGTCAAATCTGTCCCCCCGCCCCAAGAGGTGGCATTAAATGCACCCCAAATCCATCACCTCTGTACATGGTCAGGCCGCCTCTGTACATCACCATTTGTGCCAAACTGTGCTCCACCCTCCTCCTGCCCCAAAGAAACACTGGACCGGGGAGGGGAAAGCGCTTGCACTCCCCCCCTTATCCTGGTACCTCTTTTTAGCAAGGCCCCTTCCCGATTTTAAGAGCCAAAATGGCACACGGCTTTTGAGCAGCACAGTTCCATTTCAAAGGTAGCGAGGGAGTACTCCGCACGAGGCCTCCTCCGTCTAGATCATTTAATTATAAAATGCAAAGTGAACCCATGCAGCTGCAGTCAGTTCTTTTTTGTTTTTTTTTAAAGGAAGGAGGGAAGGAAGGCCTGTGCCTTCCCTCTGGGATTGCAAACTGGGGGGTGGGGGTGGGGGGGAGGGAAGCTGCAGGAGGCATCTGTCACTGGCAGGAGAGGCTCGAGGTGCCCAGCTGTGCTCAAAGCCACGGCAGAGCACCCTCCACGGGCACGCATGCACACACGCACACAGGCATCCTCCAGCACACTCACACGGACGCACAACCAGGGGCGGCTTAGACCACCAACTTGACTGCGGCAGGAGTCCCCAGCAACTGCTGTTGGGGCAACGGGCCGAGCCACAACGATCAAGACAAGGCCTCCTTCTCGTTAGCCCCCGGGCAGCTCCACTGCAGGGGCTGCTGAGCGTCCAGAGGCTGAAGACCAGCTGCTCTCCAGGTGGACCCGGCTGGCTGGAAGGGCCTCTGAGGCGGCCGGTGCTGTAGCAGTCCCCGGCATGGGAAGCTCAGGAGCGGCTTCGGTCTTCATGGTTGCCCATCAGTGTTTTGCTGTAGAGCTTCTGCTGCTCCTCCTTGAAGGTGTCCTTCACCTTTTCCCTCTTCAGGCCTCCGTCCCTGGGGAAACAGGCGAGGAGGAGATGGCAGCCAGGAGAGAAACGACTCAAGAGCGCAGGCAAAGGAGGGAAGCACAGCTTTGGAAAGCAGGGGGGATGATCAGGCGCAATTAAATGCTGCACTTTGCAAGCTCTAGCCACACTTTCTACATAACCTCAACATGTGGGTTTTCTGTGCGGCCATGAGCCCTGGCCTTGTGTAACTTTCCCTGGGAGTGTATTTGGTCAGGCCCCTCTGTGGTGGGAAAGGAATACAGTGACCTTGCTGAAGTTTCCGTGTGTGCGTGCGTGGGTGTGAACTCAGAGCCTGCTTCCACACTGCAGCATGCATTAACCCTATGCACTGGAGGCATGTTGGAGGTTCTTGCCAACTGCAGGCTTTGGGGAGTTTCGGAAAATAGGGAGTTGTCTTACACAGAGTCAGACCATTAGTTCATTGACCTCAGCATTGTCTTCACTGATTGGTAGTTGCTCTCCAGGGCTCTCTCCCAGCTCTACCTGGTGATGTCGAGGATTGTGCCAGCATGGAAAGGATGTGCTCCAACGCTGCCCTACGGTCCTTCCACAAGGGCTTTGGATCTTGGGCTCGGAATGAACACGCTGCTTGCCTCCTGCCACCTCCAGTCTGCGGTCCCTGACTATATTATGGCAGGAGTCTGCCTAACGTCTGCACATTTCACTGTGGCGGGTTAGCAAACTAACATCATAGATCTGTGGTGTTGTTTTCTCATCAGCGGCAGTAACGAGGAGACAATTCACCCTTCCTGCTCCCTTGTTTGCGTTTCTATCAGTGGCTCTGCAAAGCCTGGTCTGTGGGTTTTACTCGCATTATATACTGCAGCAACATTACATTGGGATGATTGGTCCATCTAGGTCAGCACTGTTTACAGCCGGTTGCCTTGGACTACAAATTCCATCACCCCAGCCAGCTGGCTGAGTGATGGGAGCTGTAGTCCAAAACTTCCAGAAGGCACCAGCTTGCAGAAGGCTCATCTACGCTGACTGGCAGCCGCCGCTCCCTGGTGTCTCAGGCAGGGATATTCCAGCCCGCTGTTGGCTTGCCAAGGACTGCACCTGGGGCCTTCAGCATGCAAAGCAGGTGCTCTCCGGCACTGCGCAACAGCCCCTTCCCCTAATTCTAGTTTGTTATTAGGGAACACCTGTATAGTAAGAGGGCACCTGTGACAATCACACACACAGGGCTTTTTGTTGTGTATATGAGCTAGGAAGTTGCAATCAGACAAAGCATATATGGATGTGGAACTGGGGAGGGGAAGTCTGTGCGTGCAACAGTTGTGCAGGTTTTATTTATTTAATTAATTGCCACGATTTACATCCCACGCTTCCTCCCTAAGGCGATCAGAGCAGTGAACGCTAACAGAAAGTAAAACAGTATGAACAAGCAACAGCAAACGGAACTCACAGCAACCAAGACGTCAAGGAGGGATCAGAAAACCTGATTAAAAAGAAAAGCGTAAGCTGCCCTCTTAAACACAAGCTGTGAAGGAGCTCCCAGGGGAGGGAGGGACCGAAAAGGCCCTCTGGTGCATTGCCACCTCACAAATACCTGGATGGACAGCAACTGGAAGATCTCAGTTCTTGGGCAGGTGTATAAGGAGGAAGAAGAACCTGGTCCAAAGCTGTTGAGGGCTTTACTGGTTAAAACCGGCACCAGGTTTCAAAGTGCTTCCTGCATAGGGGAAGTGCTATCTATGGCAGACCCTGCCCATTTTCAAGCTTTGAAGGTACAAATGATGAAGCAGAGAAATTTCCCACAGGGCTGCTGCTCTCAGTAATAGGGCCACTGTGTTCCAGCTACCGAGAGCCCTCGGCTTTGCCACAGCTGACCCCCGCAAAGGCTCCACAGGCTTGGGGGAGGTTGCCGTATGCGACACACAACTCTCCCTCCTTCCGGAAGTCCAAACGACATTTCAGCCAGAGTTCCATGGTTCCTCCTTCCCCTCCAGGCCCCATTAAGCAGCCTAAACAAGCTGCTGCTGTGCAGGAGAGGGGAAGGCAGGGAAAAGCGGCTTAGGTCTTTGCTCTCCAATTGCTTTCCAGTTCAAAATCACCTTCCTCAAGCTGCTTATTTTTGTAAAACCAAGGAGCCCTTCTTTTGCAGCTCAAGGGTGTTTTTTTTTTTTAATGCAGCGGAAAAGATCATGGAACACGTCATTTGAAGCTGAGGAAGCCATAGATGTAAGGAGGGCTAAAGCTAAAGAGTTCCAACTGATTCTCCCCACCCAAGGTATGGGGAGGGGTCATCGCTCTGCAGTAGAGCACACGCTTTCCAACCAGAAGTTGTCGAGCACACCAGGCTAGATGGACCAGTACCACAGACAGGTCCAACCAGCTCCGGTAAGTTTATTTACCACCACACACTTCAGCCAGCTGCCAACCTTTCCCCCCCACTGATCTGTAGCGAAAAACAAGGCTTGGCTTCAGGACTTACCATAGGAGATCCACAAGGCCCCCCTGTCTAGCAATGGCAGACTTCACCCGATTGGCAAACTGCACGGCATCTTCCTCAGGCTGAAAGGGAGGACAGAGAGCGTCACTGCTGGCGGAAAGGGCCTGGTGGGGACGCCGACCGCTCGTCCGGCATTGGCCTGCTCCAGGCCCAGCTCACTCACCTCTCTGGTCATTGGAGGCAGGTACCAGACACTGCAGACAATCGCCCAGCTGGTCATCATCCTGAGCAGATAGGTCACCATGCCGTTTTTGCTGCTGTTAAAAAAGGCGTCTCCGAACTGGGGGTCGTACTGAAGGACAAGAGAGAGGCGAGGGGGGGAGGTCAAGATGGTGAGGGGGCTCAGCACCATGCAGGCCGCAAGCAAGAGGTTTTCCACACCTCCCATTCTCTGTGACCGAGTTTCAAAATGGGCCAAGATAACGTATCTTTCACTGCATTCAAGGATGCATTTCCAATCAGTATATACGTATCCAGTTCTGCCTTCAAGGAGCTCAGAGCATCTTGCATGGGGTTATCCTTTTTATCCACACAACAACCCTATGAGGTAGGTCACTTAAGCTGAGGGAATGACTTGCCCAATGACTCTACTGACGACACCATTGCGGCACAGACCAATGCAGCTGAATCTGCCCCAGCTGTCTCATCGTTCAAAGACACGGAGGACTGACCAGTATGGGACTGACCAATATGGAACCTGGCAACCACAGGGGCCCAGGACCCAGGCTTTCCATGCATTCCAGCCATCCCCCCAACTCCAAATTCTGCCCCCAAAGCAAATCAAGTCCATTAACATTCCTACACATTTGTTCACTGTGCATAAAGCCACTGGGGTCACTTTGCATTTGAGACCAGGGTTTTTTTTTTTTTTTTTTTAAGAAGACAGGAATTTTCCTGGAAAAGAACAAAATAGTGGCAGGAGATGTTAAGAAAGGGACAGTGGTCAAGAATGGCAAAGGAACACCACACCTAAAACCTGCACATTTTCCCAAGCATCCAAGTACCCAGAAAGGGGTAGCAGCGTGTTTGGCTTTTAAAATGGAAGCCAAGACTCCAGGCAAAAATAGGGTCCGATCATACCTGTGGCCTCTAGGGTCTGTACAGCCACCATCACGAGATGGGTACAAGAGAGAGTCTGGATACGGTTACATGGGCCAGAATACAGGGGCGCGGGTGGCGTAGGATTGCAGGGCTCGCGTCGGCTTCCAGAGCCTCCCGCCATGAAATGCCGAGACTCCTCAATCCTTCACTGCCCTTGGCCCACATGGACAGCATGGGCATGAATATCTCCAATCCCTGAGGCCCGCCCAGCCAACTTGAGTGTGTCCTCTGCTAAATGGCGACAGGTCTCACCTTGATGGCAACAGGGTAAACTGTGGCACCAATCTCAAAGCTCCCTTTCTTGAACATCATCACAGACGTGTTGTTGATGCAAGTGCCTGTCAAAAGAAATGGCAGCTTCTGGAGGAGCCGCTTTTGCTATGGATAGGAAGTAGCAGGAGTTACAGCGGGACGTTGCGAGTGCTTGAAAGAGTGAGGGATGTTTAAATCAAAGAGGTTAGTTCCCAATGTGGCCTGACTGGCACAACTGGGTTAAAACAGAAGGCTATCAATGACTACTAGTCCTGATGGCTATGCGCTGCCTCCAGTTGCAAAGACAGTTAGCCTATGTACACCAGTTGCTGGGGAATATGGGTGGGAGGGTGCTGCTGTCACACTAATGTTCTGCTTGTGGGTTCCTAGTCAACAGCTGGTTGGCTACCGTGTGAACAAAATGCTGGACTAGATGGACCCTTGGTCTGAGCCAGCAGGGCTCTTCTGTGTTCTGATGACCCACAGCCCCAAATTTCCCGGAATTTATCTGATCCCCTTTTAAAGCCATCCAAATTGGTAGTGAATTCCATCGTTTAACTATGTGCTGTGTCAAAACAAACTTCCTTTTACTTGTCCTGAATCTCCCACCAATCAGCTTCATGGGAACACCCCATTGGGTTCTTGTATTTTGAGGGAGAAAAATGTCTCCCTCTCCACATTCTCTGCACTATGCATAAATTTGTACGCCTCTATCTGGCCTCCCTTTAGCCTCCTTATTTCCAAGCTAAACAATCCCAGCTGTTGAAACCTTCCCTCATAGGGGGAGATGCTCCAGTCCCCTTTCAGTCTACATTTTCTGAGCTCTATGGTTTGGACCCCTCTCCTTCTATTTCCATCCAGAGATTGGGATACCATGGAACTGTGGACTTTCTCCTATGGAACCATGGGACTTACTCCGCTCCCTTCATTCTTGCTTACCTTCGGGGAAAATAAGGATAGGCAGTTTATTTTTATCTTGAGCATGCTCCGACAGCCTGAGAAAGAAAGAGAGAGAACGGGCACGTCACTGAGAGGCACATGCTTGGCTGCTCCCCAGGCAAAATCCAGCAACCCCAGCCAGCACCTAGGCCGCATGGTTCTGAACTGAAAACCAGCCAGGCAGTTTTGTTTAGAAGACCGCCACCAGCCAGGGCTGCATCTCCCCTACCCATTCCCTGACCACTTTTGCAAACACTTCCCTCTAACTACGGAGCATAGCATGGACTGTATACCTACCTTCTAGCCACTAGATGGCGATCCTTAATCTCCGAGCGTTCAAACCAGACATGGGGGCAAGCCTTCACCATGGCCCTCTGGATCACCCCCATGAGGCCTCCCTGGATCTGGCCCACCTGAGAAAGAGAGGGGGTGAAGGGGTCAAAGGTCACCCTCTGGGAGAGTTCTGGCTTAGCAGCCCCAACACCGAGCAGCACAACTTGTAGAGGGCGATGCCTTTGGCTGCAATGAAACTCTTTGGCCTGCAAGAACTCCACTTGTTAGGGAGTTTGAGAAAGTCATACACTGCTGTTATCTCCTGATGGAGGCATCTGTCCCATCATGTCACCATGGAAAGGAGGAGAGATCTGCCCTATCTTCATCCAGAGGTGCAGGGATCTCAGGCAGGGCGGTCAAGGAAGGCAATTCTCCTTTGGCCATGGTGTCAAAGGACAAGCACCAGAAGCACATACAAATGGCCACAGCAAACTCCCCCAAGCACGTGTTGCTCACCAGGGGCAGAAAGGGGACTGCAGTACTGCTCCTCCACCCTGTCAAGCTTCAGGGGGACAGGAGTAGCAGCAAGGGTGCCCAATTGTCCCCATGCTTCAATCTGATATCCGCCACCCGGCGGCATGGACAGCATTTGCTTCCTCCGCATGGACAGGCCACGAGGAGCATGTTTAGAGTTTAAGAAACAACAACCTAATGCCACCATTACTATCGGACAGGAATGGACAGTAGCGTGTATTTTGGGATTTTAAAGGGAGAGCTTGTTACGAGAATCTTACGCTGAGACACAGCGATCGTCAACACACACAGGCACCTGCCCACACAGAGACGGCAGGGTTCACCGTCCTCACCATAGCATAGTAGCCATCGCTGGCCAGAATGATGACGTCGATCGGGGACGTGTGGTTAGCCACGCAGATTCCTCCACCGCGGGGTCTGTTTTCCCTGAAGTTGGAAAAGAAGAAGAGATTAGCTATAAACAGCTGAAGCACAACCCTGGCCTGCCCAAGAAGAGCATCTGGCATAGCCTCACTTGGGCACACCACTCCTCCCCCAACGCACAGCCTTCAGGACAGTGAGCTGCAGTGCTCTGGCCCGCAAAGGATGGTACTGTTTGTGTGCACTCTGACCTTAAAAACAACAACCGGCACCCTGAAATTCAAGCTTGATTTAATTAGCATTTTCCTCTCATTTCTGCCTTTGCTAAACGTGGGAAAGAGCAAGGAGTTATGCACTGCACTGGTGTCCCACCCTCACTACCAGGAATCTTGTTCAGCCACTTGAAATTTCATCTGAGATTGCTCACACATTTTCAAGCGTAACTTTGCAGTCATAAGATCTAGAAACTTGCTCTTAAAAACAAAACAAAACAGAGAAGCCAAGACTCGCAAGAAGCTGAAATCTGTGTTCAATACCACATTATTCTGCAAACCTTCTGTGGTCCCACAAAATTGCAACATACACCCAGGCTCAGAGGCAACTTTCCCCTTCTCTGGGCAAATATATCACGGGCTCTCAGCCAGTCTCCTCCATACCGGTGGTGGTAGGTGATGATTGCTGTGAGAGCTCGCACGCAGATCCGATAGCACATCAGGTGTACATGCCTGCTCAAGAAATCCTTGCACCTAAAGAGCCAGAGTAAGCACTTCATTACATTTCAATGCACAGCCACGCTCAAACATTTTACATCGTGGTGTCCCTCCTCCACACAAGGGGGAAAAATACATCTCCAAACGGCCACACAGCAGACAATCTTTAGTGTCACCCCTGGAAGTGGTCCACATGGCAGCTGGCCTCTAAACTCACTACTGTTGGGAGTCCCCACATAACAAACTGCCTTACAGAGTTAAAGTGTGGGCCCATCCAGCCCAGTCACATCAATGCTGATTGGCAGCGGCACGCCAGGGTTTCACACAGGAGTTTTGCTGGTCCTGCCCGGAGATGCCGAAGGTTGAACCTGGGACCTTCGGCCTGCAAAGTACGTGTCCTAACACTGAGCTCCCAGTCCCTCCCTTGAACCACAGCCCCTCCCTGGCAGGCCAATGTGTGAAGACAGATGGAAGCATGATTCTGAAGCAGGAAAAAGCAGCTGCTTTTCTCTTCTTCAGACGGCACATAGATGGGGAATGGCTCCAAGTCTTTCCACTTTGCAGGGGAGGGGGTAACTTGTGGCTCTCTAGACGTTTTGGCCTACAACTCCAGTCATCCGTCCCCATTGGCTATACCAACTTGGGCTGATGGGAATTGCAGGACAAAACATCTGGAGAGCCACAAGTTGCCCACGCCTGTGATAAGGGCAAGCAGGCAGGCTTCTGACCTTTCCTCAACTGGAGGCTTCTGCTTGTGGACTCGCTGCTGTGTGAAGCAGCTGTCTGTAGCCCTTTCTCCACAGCAGGTATACATCTGGGTAAGCTGCACAGTGGGGTGCTTCCCCACACACTGCTCCTTGCACCTCCGAGCTGCACATGTGCAAAAAGCAGGACAGCCTGAGCACAAGCGAGTTCAAGGAACCTCCTTTCCCAGGCAAGACGTTGGCTGTTGCATATGCCACTTCGGGACGCCACGTTAAAGGCAGGAAGGCCCAGCTTCTTGAGTATATGCCGACAGCTCTGACCCTCTAGCTAGGAGAGTCTATGTTTGCGTGAGTCTCTTTTCCAACTGCCACTCTCCTCTTTAGGTTTCTTGTTTGGCTGTCCATGTTTTCTTAAGAAGCTGAAGGTAACTCCCCACTGAACAGGAAGAATACTAAAACAAAATGTGTCCAGTCACCTTTAGCTCCTTGCTTAACTGCCAGAAAGCACTACCATGGAGATAATGGCTGGCTCAGGAAAGCCTGAGCACAGGGAGCAGAGCCGAAATAGGGACACAAGAGGCTGTCAACCATTCCTCTCCTCCAGTGCTGGCTCCTTTAAGCCCAACTACTGAAGTTGCTTCAGTTCCCTGTATAGCTTGTTGCCCACACCCCAGAATAAATTCTGCAACAAGTATGCGAAATAAGGTTTGCTCAAGTCGCAGAATTTAGATGAAGGCCCCAGAATTTTCAGCACCTGTTCTCAGGTGGTGATTTTGCAGTAGTCTATTGCTGAGAACTCACCTTCCATTGGGCAAATAGCCCACCACTGTTGTGCCTGTCACCAAGAGGCTAACGCCAGTGAAAGCAAGGGCTACCCTGCATAAGGGATGGAGAGAGAGAGAGAGAGAGAGAGAGAGAGATGAGGCACAACCTCATCCTGATTATTTAGATCTATTCCACATACTATTTTACACTGGCCTTCCCCCAATAGGTTTGCTGCGGTTGCTACTTTTATTATGTTTCTAATATCACATTGGTTTTTACTAAGTGTTTTATTGTTGTACACTCCTGCCCTGAAAAAGGGCCAAGAAATATTTTAAATAAATAAACCTGTAAGGGATCTGGAAGAGGCAGGACTACCATCTGCACGAATCCTCAGCTTCAAACAGGGAGCCCTTCCTGGGCTTGGCTAGTGAAATGATTTCCACCAGAGAGTACGGACAACATTCACCTCCAAGTTTACTTTCGAGGGAATGGCTCAGAGGAAAGACCTGAAACAACAGACCTGGTCTTTTCACCATTTGGCCCAGTCTCCCCAATAAGAACTCCTGATCAATGTTGGGCCTTACCTGAGCGGCAGCAAGATACAGTAGCGGACCAGGACGCCCAGCCCCCAGAGCACTGTGAGGCGCAGGCTTATGTAGTGGAAATTATAGTTGGTTCTGGTCAGCAAGTTCCAGGATTCCAGCTCTTCAGCTGAGAAGCGCTTGGTCACCTCATCGTCCATGATGGTCTCGACGCCCTTGCGGCAGAAGTAGAAGATGTCAGAGAGCTCAAACTCAGGGGCATCCAGGGCCTTGTTACTACCACTCCGCCGGATCTCCTTGATCTCCTCCTCCAGCGAAGTGGGCTCCTTTGCAATGATACCTGCAACGGACACACAACCCTCCAGTCACGCAATGAGAAAAGGTGAGCCTGACATGGACCCCTCTTCGCCCCCGAGAGAAGATAGCATGGTCTCTTACCGTTGACATAGGGCTTATAAAGGGGATGTTTCTTCTCTTTGGCACCACGCTGGATCCTTAATGTCGCCCACTGCAAAACAATGGAGAAGGAAACTACTAGAATCCTAGAAACTACAAATAACTGACATGGAATTCATTGTCATGGGGTGCGCTGCTGGCCATTCACTTAGATTTATTTATTTGATTTATTTACAATATTTATATACCGCTTCCCAGCCAAAAGATTTCAGAACGGCAAACAACAAATAGAATAAAAAATATGAACGTATTTAATGAAAACATATTAAAATTACTATTTTTAAAAGAAGAAAGTTCTGATAAAACCCAAGTCATTCAAGGAAAGCTTCCTGAAACATTTTCAAGAGGCGCCAGAAGCAATACAACACTGGCGCCTGCCTGATCTCCGAACGCAGGGAATTCCATAGGAAGGGGGCCACCACACTGAAGGTTGTTCTCCTAGTGGACTCCAGTCAGACCATAGGTCCATGTGGAATCACCAGGAACATGCCCTCAGATGACCTCATTAACTGGGCAGGTTGGCAAGGGAGAAGGCGCTCTCTCAGGTATCCTGGTCCCAAGTTGTTTAGGGCTTTGTACGCTAGGACTAGAACCTTAAACCTGGACCAGTAGCCAATAGGCTGCCAATGCAGTTCCCTGAGTTACATGCTGAAAAGGGGCAGCTTTAAGGGCAGCCCCACATAGATGCCTTTAATATGCACTTGGCAAGTTCAGGGAAGAGGATGGGGCATTAACTACATGCGACGCTACCTTCCCGTACACTACATTTGCCATCCTAGGCCCTCCTTCACATGCCTCCTCCAAGGGAGGTTTAGAAGATGACAACAAAGGAGAGGGCCTTTTTGAAGGTGGCCTCCCAATTATGGAACACTCTCCCCAGTGATGTTCACTTGGTGCCAACACTGTTATCCTTTCAGGGTCAGCTTAAGACTTTCCTCTACTCCTTATTGTAAGACAGCTACAATAAGGTTTTAACTGGCCATTGTTAATTGTTTTTGTATGTAAATGGTTTTTATATTATGTTGTATATTGCATTTTGAAGGGTTTAATCTTTTGTAAAGTGGGCAAATAGCTTTGGATATTGGGCAGTATACAACTGCAATAAATAATAAATAAATGCTCACAAACAAAAACAACTCTCAGAGCTAAAGAGAACCCCACTGCATTTAGCAGAATACCAGTTCCTGGAGAAAAGCAGGGAGAGACATTGCCCTCAGTTTTCTGGAGACATGTGGCTGACTGCTGCTAGAGCAAGAATGCTGGACTAGTTGAACCCTTGGCCTGCTCCAGGAAGGCAGCTCTCATGTGTATAGTAAAGCACAAGATTTGCCTGGGGAAGCTCAAAAATTCAATCCCCTACAGTTCTAGTTGGAAGGCTCATAGGCTAAGAGCTTGGAGAGCCAGGACAGACAACCCTGGGCTGAGTGGAGCAGTGGTCTGACTCTGCATATTCATATCTCTCTGCCCATGTATTTCTTTGCTGCTTTAGATCTGCAAGGGAAGCCGGCTCTATGCTCCTTTTTGGCAGCGAGGATGAAGAAGGCACAGACAGAGCAGGGCTTTACCTGGGTTACCTAGTGAGGATGTTTATGACAAGTCAGGCCCTTCCCCACCGGCATATAGGATTGGTTTCAACTGATGTGCTTTAAACCTGGCTGTGACCTCTTATCTGATCAAATTGCCTGGTTTTTACTTACTGATTTATCAATGACAACTGAAATGGTACTGTTGCTTATTGATGTTTGTATTTTATTCTTTGCACCCTACTCCGAATGCTTTCCTCCCAGCAGAAACACAGTCTACAAAACGTTTACAATAAATACTATAAGAGGCGTCCCAATCAAGGCTTGGGAAGGGCTTGGGATTTGACTGGGAAAAAAACCTCCAGACCTGGATTAAAAGAATAGCAGCTTGAGGCGGCTTCCTGCCCACTAGGCAACAGGTCTCAAAAACAGGAAAGGGCTGACCCAGCCTCAGAGAAGCGTCTTTCCAAAGGCTTTGTATAAAAGCGCTGCAAATCCCTGGAGGCTTAGAGGAGGAACCACCCACCCCCGAAGGGCATACTTTCTCAAACTGCTCTCCATGATACACAAGAACCAGCAGGAAGCCCAATCAGTTCTGGCTGGAATCAAAGCTTTGTTCTTTGCCAAAACTCATTGCTGGTCTTTGCCTGCCTAACCTCCGTATCTTGCTGGCATCAAGTGGGCCCTCTCTGCCACAGCTGGAGGTCCTAAGGGGAGTGGGAACTGAGGTGGCTATTTGCAGCAGAGGAGGCATTTCTACTTGGCTGACGCAACCTTGCAGGCAAAGCTCCCCCCCTGCCTTGCTCATTCTTGAGTAGCTGCTGTTCCCACCAGCACCAGAACAATGTGCCACCCTGGAGGCTTCCTGCTAGTGATTGCCAGGACCCAGCATTTCTCTATATTGCCCTAAGGTCAGCCACTCCTCCCAAGGACGCCACACACGCTCACATTTGCTTGCTTTCAGCTCACTTGGCTGCCCTCCAACTGACCGTCTCAATGCTAACCAACAGCCTCATAAGCAGGGCTGTCTCTATGCTGCAATCCCACAGCTAGCACAGAATTCAACTTCCTGACCTTCTCTTCGGACGCTCCCAGACTGTGGAATCGCCTGCCGGAAGAGATTCGCCAACTTAACAGTCTTCCGGAATTTAAGAAAGCCATAAAGACTGAACTCTTCCAGCAGGCCTACCCAGTTGAATTTTAAGATGCCTTTTAATAATTCATTAGTTTTATATGCTTTTAATAATTCATTAGTTTTATATGCTTTTAATCGGTTTTATGTATTTTATGCTTTTTGTATTTAATGATGTTCCCCGCCTCGATCCAGAGGAAGAGGTGGGTAAGAAATAAACTTAATAATAATAATAATAATAATAATAATAATAATAATAAGGTTAGGGCCCTTGACAGTAAGCTGTTCTGTCTTGTCTGGATTCAGCTTCAGTTTGTTTTTCCTCATCCAGCCCATTACCGCCTCCAAGCATTCATTCAGAGGAGACACACTATCCTTAGCTGACGCTGTTGTCGAAGGCATAGAGAAATATATTTGGGTGTCATCTGCGTATTGATAGCACCCCGCCCCATGCCTCCGGATGATCTCTCCCAGCGGTTTCATGTACATGTTAAACAGCATTGGGGAAAGGATGGCACCTTGTGGTACACCACATAGCAACTCCTTTTTTGAAGAGCAGCTATCTCCAAGCATCGCCATCTGGAACCTGCCCGAGAGGTAGGACCGGAACCACTGAAGCACAGTGCCCCCGAGTCCCAATTCCCTCAGGCGATCCAGAAGGATACCATGGTCGATGGTATCGAAAGCCACTGAGAGGTCCAAAAGTACCAGCAGGGACACACTCCCCCTTTCAATACTCATGCGAAGATCACCCACTAAGGCGCCCAACGTCGTATCCCGCTTTGAAACCAGTTTGAAATTGGTCTAGAAAATCTGTATCATCCAAGACTGCTTGGAGTTGGAAGGTAACTGCCCTCTCAATCACCTTGCCCAAAATCAGAAGATTTGATACCGGCCTGTAATTGTTGAAGTCCAGGGAGGTTTTTTTTAGAAGCAACTGTACCACCGCTTCTTTTAAACATGCATTAATACTATATTGTAATTGTTTTAATATTGCTTTAATACTGGCAATCTAATTTTCTTTTATATCCCTCTCCTATTTTCTAGACTGCAAGTCTGCAAGCAGGATCGACCTTTGATGTTATGTGCTGCACAACACTTGGGTTTGGAAACAGCTTGAAATAAATATATGTTATTATTTTAACCTTGGTTGACAGTGCAATCCAGAAACTTGCTGAAAGGAGGGCTGGGGAGAGGCAAGAAGGAAAGGAAAAATTAACTGTAAGTCTGCTCCAGTCCACTCAAGAGCCTGGCAGAATTAATGAACAGAGGGAGAACTCATTCACACAGGATCACCATGATGTGCATTTAGGTTCCAGTGGAGGCAGGCTTCAGGAAAATTAAAAACCGAAGCTGAGTAGAGGCACTTCCACCCAAAATGCCCTAGTGTCACTCTCAACATGATTTGCCTGCGTGAGCACACTCTAGTATCATACAGTAACTAATACAGCAGCATTCTACCTCCAGCCCAACCAAAACCAGGTACAAAAACGCGTCTGGGAGGTAGTGGAGGGCAGCTTATATCCACTAAAACTTATAGAGGCCTGCCCTGTTTCTTTTATGAAGGGTTGTACACAAAACCCCCAGGACCTGACTTCCAGAAGGGATACTAGTGCTACAATCCATCTGGCAACACTACTGTCTGATTTGGAAGTTTGCCCCAAATGCCTGATGTATGAGGCAACTGTGCAACCACTTTTTCAGTGGCACTTCGCAACTGCTTGGGGCCATCTTTGTCAACTCTTACATCACATGTTCCAAGGTAAAGCCTTGGCACTGGCAACAGATGCTAGAGCCAAGTGGTGGCACGAACAAAGCCTTGCCTGAAACGCTCTGCTTACCGAATCAGCACGGAAAAGCTCTAATTCACCACCATCTCCTGGCTGCTGACATATCCCACGCCCCAGAGTACACGACTCCCCCACAGGAATGTCAAGTAGCCTGACTCACCTGGAAGATCTGCAGAAGGGTTTTCATATAGAGCCGGCGGATGCCAAAGGAAACCCCAAAGATGGCTGGCACAATGATGAAAACCAAGAGCAGGGTGAAGAGGACGGTTAGGGAAATGCCCAGCAGATTAACCACCAGGCTGTCAAAGGGTAGCAGTAGAAACATGATGAGGGGAAGGGGGCGGGCAGGCCGGCCAGTGCCCTGAGAGTTCCTGAGGCAGGCAGAAAGAGGCTGCCTGGGGCGATCAGCCAGTTCTCCTGTCAGCCAGCAGCAACCTTGCACATGCAGCAGGTCCCTGGCCTATCACACACGCCATTTCAAAGTTCACACTCTTCCTCCCAGGAGTTTGGGATTGCGAAGAGCCCCCATGATCCAGCCTGAAAATAAGCCACTGCACAAAGAGAAACTGCAAAGAGTGGCTAGGTATGTGATCGATACACAAGGGATAGCTGAACAATCTGCACGCAGAGCAAGGAGGGGTGTGCTCAGGAGCAGCTCCTGGAAAGCCAAGAGGATGAGGTGCCCCTGAGTTCTCAAGGGCACAAAACGTCTCTTTGCAAGGCTGAGGCGGGCTCCTTCTCCTGCCCCGCATTGGAAGAAAACACAGTAGCCTGCAGAGCTAGAGTTCTTGCCTCTGGAATGCAAGGACCAGCTCAGAGTCTCTCATGTAGCCTGTTGCAAGTGTCATTCCACTGCTCTCCGACTTCAATCCACAGCAGAAAGTTGTAAGAGGGATGTTTCCACCTTCTTTGGACAACGCCCTCGAAAGCAAAGTGTTCACAGGTCCCAAACACTATTGGAGGAAAGAGAGAGAGAGAGAGAGAGAGAGAGAGAGAGAAAGAGAGTCAGGCATACCAGATCAGTGAAATATCAGTACAGGGGAACTTGAGACCAGGGAGAAGTAGCCACCTGTTCCAGGAGAGCAGAAGGTAGAGCTCAGACTCTTACTAAAATGGCAGCAGCAAGGAGAAATCTTGGGAGAGAACAGTTCATCTTGCTAGAAGGGCTACATACTGTTAAATAACTACTAAATAATATTACCCCTGCCCACAAATATTGTTCCAAGCCAGCCTGTTCTCAACAGGTGAGAAAAAAAGAACCAAACTTAGGAAATCTTCTGTGCTTACATGGCTTGAGAAGGTTCTGACTTGCTAGAGGCGATCAAGTGCAAGGTGTTTACAAACTTGGCACATTGGCACGCAGCAATTTTTTTAAAAATGTAATTAGTAGTCACTGACGAAGCGTTTTTCATTACAGAAGTAATCTGTGGAGGATTTCCCCCCCCCCCCCATTGCTGTATTTTCCGGGGGGAAATTTCCACTCCCCAAACTGCATTGTTTCATAAAATTAAGTTAGTACCATAATGAATGGAGAAAATGTTTAGTTAATTATTTATTTTTAAAAAGAAATATCTATTGTGCTTTCCCAAACACAGGAGCCCAAAGTCACTAAGAATGAGAACTTCAAAACAACCATTAATAAAAGCAACAAAACAATACTATACAGCAGACAGCATCAAGATAATCTCTGATGATCATAATAGCGCAAACGTCTCAAACAACCATTAATCTTTCCAAAGACTTCCCAGAAGAGCCAGAGTTCAACTAGCTGATGAAATGGATACAGCAAGGGGCAAGAGGGCATTTCAAAGCATCAAGGTCATGGTTGAAAAGGCTCTACTTCTCGTACCCAGACACTTCTCCTCCACCAGTGGGGAGTCGTGGAGCAAGATCTCGGATGTTGGTCATAGTATATGTGGGAGCATATTGGAGTCTCTTAAGGCCATTTAAGGGTTTAAAGTTGAGAAATTTGAGCCAGGAATACCACAAATTAGGCATTTTCAAAGTTACAATTGATGTTTCCCAGGTGCAGGGAGGTAGCAATATGGGTGGAGGAGGGGAAGTAAGTAGAGGAGGTAAATCAAAGCCAAAAGTGCATAGAATCCAAGCATGCTAAACCAGATCCCAGTGGACACAGGGCATCAGAAAATGTCCAATGCTGACTGTAATGCAAACCACTGAGTCTGTGGGATGAGATAATCATGCACTTTCGAGCCTAGAGAACAAGTGGGGAGCACCTGACGCTATTGCACCAGCTGCCTGAATGGGAGAGCCAAGCAAGTCACGTCAAGCTCTCTTTAAAAGAAAGGGTATAATAAATACAAATTAAAATACATATCTCCTAGACGCCGAGGCCTCTGCACCTCCAGCTCCCGCAATTCCAGCCAAGCCTAAGCACATAATTTGGGTGAAACTGCTTTCTTCCCTTGTTTTAGATCTGAACCCCTGACAACCTTCCAACCTGTCTAAAATCCTAGCTTGGCAGGAGCCAATGGTGCAAAAGTGGAATCCTGGTGGCAATTTCTACCCATCCAGTCCAGCCTATGACCATAAAGCCCCAACTCACTGCACAGACTGTCTTCTCAGAATCTTGACTCAACTCAAGATAGGACTTTGTTGCTCATCCTGCATTTTACTCACAGTAAACAGAAGCTGAACAGAAGTCATGCAGTGATGGAGCAAACAACTGAAACAATAAACCAAGATATTTTTTGGCATGGACTAGCCAAGAAAAGGGAAAAAGCAGGAACGGAAAGTTTCAGAGAGAAACTCACCCAGACAGCACTCAGATAGATCTGAATTGCAACACCACTTTGACTTACAGTGCCACTGGAATGGCACAGAAGTCAGGTGTATGTAACCCAGTGGGGATGTGTAATCAACGCAAAATGTCAGAGATTCCAGAGTTCACACTGGGGATGACGAATCAGATTTCCCCACGTGGGAAGCAACATATTAAAGCCATGAGAAGCCATTACCTGAGGCTACTCAGGAACCGGAAGTGTGAGGAAACAGTTGCCTCTTTCTCCAAACTGGCTGATGGTCTAGAAATGTGCACTCAGATATAAGTAAGCAGGGAAGGCTGGGATTTTGACAAAAACAACAACAACTCAAATTCTGTGATTGAAATATGTTAACCACAAGAGAGCTGAGCATCGTGGTGCTAAAGACAAGCTTATTCACTTGAATCATAATTTGGGTTCACTGTTTGCACATGTGGAAGCACTTCCTAACTTGCAATTGCAGATTTCACTAGCAAAACTTGTTATAGAGTGGGGTGAGCAGAAGGTAGATGTCTCAGTGATTTGCAGTGGATTGGCAAGGATTTCTGACACCCAATTGTTTAATGATAGCAGCAACAAAATGACCTCCTCAAACATATACATATACCCTGAATAGTACTGCTCAAATGAAGAAAGTTTTGGGTACCCACGCCTGGGTTTTTGTGTGAAAGATATATGGCCTCCAATCAGTTCTGGTACACACAATAATTTCTTAAGTTCAGAGTTCTTCAGTTTTAAATGTATGGCTGTGTTCACACAATGCGATAACCCACGTTGGTGAATGAGCCATGCAGTGTGGGTTGTCCACGGAAAAACCCGTGTTAAGCCTGACTGGGCTTACTGTGGATTCTTCTTCCGCTTCTTCCCCTTTAGTCCTTCAGCAGATTCTAGAAGGTACTCCAGGGACTCAGCAGCAGAACCTCTGTTGTGTACTGCCAAGTTTCCCTCCCCCATTTGATCGCAACCCCCAGTTGCGTTTCTCAGCTTTTTTAAAAAACGTTTTTGGGTCCCAATATCTGCAAAATGGGACTGAAAAAACAATTTACACAAATGTCTTAATTATTTTATTATTTTTAGCAGTTGTGAAAGTGTGCACTTAGGACTCTCAGACTATATTATTATAATTATTATTATCTATTACATTTCTATACCGCCTCATAGCCGAAGCTCTCTGGGCAGTTTACAAAAGATTAAATCATTAAACATTAAAAATCAATATACAAAATTAAAAACCATAAAAACAGACAACATACAAAAACATCCATTTAAAAACAACTTTGAGCTCTCAGCCAAAGATTGATGAGGGGTCAATTAGACTCAACATATGCTGTTAAATGCTTGGGAGAAAAGTCTTGACCTGGCATCGAAAAGACAACCATGTTGGTGCCAGGTGAGCCTCTTCGGGGAGACTTGGGGGCCAACACTGAAAAGACCCTCTCCCTTGTTGCCATCCTCTGAGCTTCCCTCGGAGTAGGCACCTGGAGGAGGACCTTAGACATTCTGTCAGGTATTGTGGTCCTAAGCAGTGTAAGGCTTTATAAGTTAAAACCAGCACCTTGAATCGGGCTCGGAAACATACAGGCAGCCAATGCAAGTGGGTCAGAGTCGGTCTTATATGTTTGAACCTCCTGGGCTCATTATTAATCTGAACTGTCTTCAAAGGCAGCCCCATGTGTCATTTGAACCTGGCACAGTAATCTAACTTGGAGGTTACCAGAGAATAGACAACTGAAGCCAGGTTATCGATGTCCAGAGGGGCGTAGCTGGGCCACCAACCAAAGTTGGTATATATAGCTGTGCCTTGTCTATTGCTTTGTATGTTTCATCTGTAAAAGGGAACAAAGTGTACTAGGAAACATACCACAGAATTGACAAGATGAGACTGCATATAGACTGGTTTGACAGGAATTGGCGGTTGACAAGTTAGGTGGACAAAGGGGACCGGATTGGCCCCTTAGCAAGTTGATCCTCAGCATCTGAAGTGTGAAACTGACTCTTTGAAATCCCCCTTCCATTGTACACACACTCCAGTGTCCAGCAAGTCATTTTTAAGAGTGATCTAGGGTCCACTCCATTTTTGTGGAATCCATTCACAATAACAAGGGAGCTGGCTGTCAAACTAGCCTATATGTGGTCAATTACCTTTCATGTTTCCTGGTGCACTTTGTTCCCTTTGACAGATTAAAATACATGGCAATAGACATGGCAAGGTTATATATAGTTTGACAGCCCTAAGTGTACACTTTTGCATCAAAATAATAAATAAAGCAACTATACAGAAAACCTTCAGAAACTGGGCCTGCCAAAATACATCCACACCAACATCCAGAAAGCAGTCATACTCAAAACATGCTCAATTGTCAGGAAATTTCTGACCCAGTAAAAGGCAACATGACCTGGCAAAGCCTGTCATGTCCGTCTAGAAAAACCGCCACAAGTGAGAAAAGAGATCATCATCATCATCATCATCATCATCATCAAATGAAGACATCTGAAAAGGGGGTTGGTGAACAAGTGACAGCCCTTCAAAGTGCTATTTGGGCATAGGTGGAGGGGCTGTCACTGCAGCACAGGCAAGATCACTCAATAAGAATGGCGGCAGGGTGGGTGGGTTGCTGCTCTTGCCAAGTAGCTCAGTAGCCGCTCCATGTAACACACAATGGGTTTGCTGTCCCAGGTTCAAATGACACACCAACCTATCATGGCTAAACAACCCCAAGAACAAGTTATGGGTTGTCAAGGTGGTTTGCTGCTCAAAGAAACCACCCTGCAGGAAGCGGCCCAAGTTCAGATGAGATGGCGACCTACCGTGGCTTCTTACCCGTGATGGGTTGTTGTGTCATGCAAACTCATGTCTGATTTATACTCAGGCTCCGGTTGGTGGATCTTGAGCTCCTTGTAAAAGCAAAGCAGCCCCAGTTGCTAGCCTGTGGTCTCCATATCTCTACGATACAGGTTACTGCTGTAGTTTTATGTCATCGTCGGAAGGATGCATTGCCGATTCCGTTTTGAGATATCTTCTTTCCAGGATGCATTGCTCAGGGCTCATTAAAGTAATGACACTTACAAGAAGATATCCACAATTATCATTGCTGTATTACATCCACAGAATTCTTCTCAAACCCATCAGAGGAGGCAAGCTACGTAAGTGACAAGTTTATTACTTGACAGTGAAAACATAAACTGATCGTATTAACTGGCTTCAATACAAACAAGGTTGCACTGATATTATAGCAATATATTCATTGGCAAAAGGTTCGGAACAGACCAAAGGAAGCACTTTGTCAAATAACAAACAATAATACGACAAAATGTGGCCATGGGCACTGTCTTTAAGAGGTTATAATTCAAATCCTTGAAGGCGGACACATTTATCAATGGCTATTAGCCATGGCAGCTAAATTCAGGCAGTATAATCCTGAACATCAGATACTGGGGATATTCAAACAGGAAGAAAACCACCAGTTTCCTACTCTGCTTGTGAGCACCCAGAACACCTAGTTGACCAGTGCTTCAAACAGACTGCTGGATTAGATGGACCTCTGATCTGTTCTAGGAAGGCAATTCTTATTTTATTTATTTATTACATTTATATCCCGTCTTTTTTCCTCCAAGGAACCCAAGGTGGCGTACATAATCCTCCTCCTCTCCATTTTATCCTAACAACAACCCTGTGAGGTAGGCTGGGTTAAGAGCCTGCGACTGGCCCAAAGTCAGCCAGTGTGCTTCCATGGCCAAGTGGGGACTAGAACCTGGATCTCCCGACTCCTAGTCCAACACTCTAGCCACTACATCACACTGGCTCTCACTTCCTGCTCAATCATGCTGATTTTTGTATTTATTTATTTTATTTATTTTTGAAGCCAAGAACAGTTTCTCATCATTTGGAGCAGCATCTTCGTTCAAAGACTCCTTCATCTTAATTTTTTATCTGTTCAGAAGGCCACAAAAGCTGTGTTTTCTTGCATGCCTCTTATTAATAACGTAACATTTATATACTGCTTTTAGATTGTTCAGTGCTATCCACAGGGTTTCAGCAATCTTCAGTCAGCAGAAGACTTCAGAAGTTGACCAGAGTGTATGGGAGAAGGTACCCAGGGTCCAAATTAAAGGGGAGAACTCAAGGTCAGTGTTTGGGTACAGGCTACATCTGACCCTGGTGTCCCAAGTCATTAAAAATCAAGCCTGATCCTATCTGCACAGCTCAGTCCTGGAATATGTCTCTTTACCAGGCTTGAGATCAAAGCATTGTAGAGAACTGGCTTTTTAAACAAACAAACAAACAAAAACAAATGATGCATGTTGCGAGTCTAGATTTGTTGTTGTTTTGCTATTTTTAAACTGCAAGATTGTAACTAGGGTTGCAGAGAAAGAAACTTAAAATATGTGAGTCAGGATTCTCCCAAAAAAACAGATGGGTCGGGTGCAAGAATCCTCGACACCTACGATTTTTTTTTTAAAATCAAATTCAAAATTCACAGTCAGAAAACAAGACACTGATTTTGAGAAGTTTTCTCTTTCCCTCCTTCAAAACCAGCATCTTACTGTGGTGGCTTGCTCATAAAATTTCAAGATTAACAAACTAAGATTATCTAGCTCCTTAACCTTCAACAGAAGGACGAAAACATTCCCTTCTAAAAAATAAAATCAATATTCAAGTTTGCTTCATTAGAATTCCCTGAAATTTTGGAGTTGAAAGTTAAGAATTCCCGTAGCACAGAGGCCTAGACACCCCTTGATGATAAAAGGAAGATGTGTTTCTAGGTTCCTCTGCTTCAGTCAGTTTTTCTAGGCTGAGGTAGTACTCACATGATCAGAGAACCTGATGCTTAGCGCAATCCTATGCATGTTTATTCAGAAGTATGTCTCACTAAATTCAATGGGATTTACTTGCTAGTGAGCAAGTGTAGGATTGCAGCCTTAACTAATTGCTCCCACCTCTAGAGTTCCCCTGCACTTGCTAATTCCTGTTTTGATTTCCACTGGCAATTAATGTTCAACTGCTGCACTGACCTAAACTTTAACCAGAGGAAGTCTTTGTTTGAGGAACTGTCAGTTCTAGTACATTGCAAAGTCCAAATGTTCTTCTTCTGGTAATAGCACACAAAGCTTGCTACCCCTTTTTAAATGGCCCCAACGGTGCCAGGATTGTCCCACTAATTTACATATAGGGCACATATGTTGGCCTCACATTTTCCAAGACAGACAAGTGGTTGGTCACAATGTAGAACAGGATGCTGGACTAGATTCAACTGATTCTGGTTTTGGCTCCAACAGTCAATTTAAGCCAATGGTTCCCAAAAGTATTTCTTGAAAGACTCCTTTCCACATCAATGTGCCCGCTAAGGAAGCCCTACATGCCTGCCGTAGAACGTGTATATATTGCAGAGGATAAGGGCCGATGAAAATCAATAATTTAAATAAACATTAAAAAACAAGCAAAATTTTAAATCGGATTTTTTTTAAAAAAAAAGAATGACATGCTAATGTTCTCTCTTATTTAAAAAACAACAACGTTACAATTAAGTCTCAGCATAAACATGCTAAACTTACACTTACCATCTCATAAAAATGAATTAATGGCTCTGTCACACTCACACACACTGGGGCTGTTCAATGAGAACCTTTTACTTCCTGATTTAAATCAATCCACCTTGCAGAGGATTCTGTAGAATGTTCATGCAGAGCAGTTTAAGCCTCAGCATTCCCCATGTAAACTGTCAGCGTGCCTGCCCTACAACTGCACATTGCAAGAGAAGATCAGTAGAAGCGGACAATCTGTACTCTAAGAAAGAAGATGAACTTGTTCCTCGGAACGCAGTCGGAAAACCAGTGGCTTAAACAATAAATTTGGCTCACCCAACTGACTAAACCCAGACAGACTACTGCTTCTTTTGTCCAGGGGTTGCAACATTGGCATGCAGAGATGAGTCAGGTATGGGAAAATTGTACTGGGCTCATTTGTTATCCAAGGAGCAGTAGTGTGCGCTCTCTTCCTGATGTAAGCCTGACTGCAGCCCAGCAGCCATTCTTCAAATGCTGCAAATACCAGCAACAAGCTACTTCAACTCAGTCTATCAATGTTTCCAATGCAAGAACCACCATTTGAAGAGTGTGGATTAAAAGCAGGGACTCTTCTCCTACCTGACATTGCCACCCACCAAACTAAAATAAAAATAAATAACTTCTCTCCTAAAAAGTAGAGGGGACAAGGCCCTTCGTTGAATATAAGAACGACAGCCCTATGTATTTTAGAAAGGCTATAATTAGATGCTGTTTGTAGCACCCCGGACTCTATATGCTACAGCGCAGCAAATTTACTCTGGCAATTTTCAAGTGTAAGAACTCACCAGACTCAAGCTGCAACATGAGAAAAAAATCACCTGTAAAATAAAGCTTGATCATTTAATTCCTTAATTTTTCCCTATATTTCTTGCTTTTCTGGACATTGCTTGCCTTTTCCTTATGTACCTCAGTGTGAATCTGGAAGAGTCCAAGAGGACTCGATGCAAAACAACCCCATGACCACAATAACATTTACTATGAGACCTACAGTTAGTTCCTCCACTCCCATTGTGCCTTTTCGTGTGGACACTCTGATCGAGTTTGAATGATCAAACAACCCATAGTTAACACACCATGCATTATTTGTGTGTGCCTGCCTGCAAGCTAGTTCTTGCTTCAAATTAACCAGGACCTGGGTTGCTCTGTGATGTCTGAACCCAGACCTATGTTGTTTAATCCCTAAACAATCACCCATGTTTCGTTGTTGGGTTAACTTTGGGTTGTTTAACCCATAAACAATCAAAAGTTTCCAGGTTTAGAAGTCACAAAACAATCAGGACGTTCCTGGGTAGTTAAATGAAAATGGAAGTGGTGAGTGGAACAGGACGCAGTATGCTTGCTCCCACTAATTTCTGGGTTAAACAACCCAGGAATTGGCCTTGTCAGGCAAACCGAGTACTTATCTCTCCCTTCCAACTTGTCTGCTGTGTGGCATACCGCAAGGTGCCATCCTTTCCCCAATGCTGTTTAACATTTATATGAAACCGTTGGAGAGATCATCCGGAGGCATGGGGCGGGGTGCTATCAGTATGCTGATGACATCCAAATATATTTCTCTATGCCTTTGATAACAGCGCCAGCTAAGGATAGTGTGTCTCCTCTGAATGAATGTTTGGAGGTGGTAATGGGCTGGATGAGGAAAAACAAACTGAAGCTGAATCCAGACAAGACGGAGGTGCTTGCTGTCAAAGGCCGCAACCTGGGTTTGGAGGTGTGTCAACCGGTTCTGGATGGGGTTACACTCCCCCTGAAAGACTGTGTTCACAGCTTGGGGGTGCTCCTGGATCCGTCGCTCCAAATGACAGCCCAGATAGATGCGACAGCCAGGAGTGCCTACTATCAGCTTCGGCTGATATGCCAGCTGCGCCCCTTCCTAGAGTTGGAAGACCTAAAGATGGTAGTGCACGCGCTGGCAACTTCGAAGCTCGACTTCTGCAATGCGCTGTACAGAGGGCTACCTCTGTGCCTAGTCCGGAAACTTCAACTAGTTCAAAATATGGCAGCCAGGTTGGTCACCGGTACATCTAGGGGTGACCATATTACGCCAGCTTTAAAATCGCTCCACTGGCTGCCAATTAGTTTCCAGGCGAAGTATAAAGTGTTGGTTATTACCTTTAAAGCCCTACATGGTTTGGGTCCAGGTTACCTGCGGGATCGCCTTCTCCCATACAATCCGCCCCGCACGCTCAGGTCCTCTGGGAAGAACTTACTGCAGTCGGCCAAGACTAGGCTGACAACCGTTACCCAGAGGACCTTCTCTTCTGCCGCTCCCAGACTGTGGAATGACCTGCCGGAGGAGACTCGTCAACTTAACAGTCTTTTAGAATTTAAGAAAGCTATAAAGACTGTTCTCTTCTGGCAGGCATATCCAGTGGAATTTTAGAACGTTTTAAGGATGTCTTTAGGATGTTTTAGGATTTTTTATGCAGTTTTAATAATATGTGTCATATTTTAATCAGTTTTATGTATTTTATCATGTTGTTGTTCCCCGCCTCAATCCAGACGGAGAGGCGGGTAAGAAATAAATTATTATTATTATTATTATTATCTAGGCTACAATACTTCATATTGCTTCTAGGTATCATATACAGTGCTTTGCACTACAAATGCAAAACACAAAATTCCCACTCAGAAAAGTTTTATTGAAGTAACTCTTTGCAAGAGGCACAGATGTTGGTGGGCTGTGGCCACAGCACTTTCACTCAAAGTGGAATACTGCCAAATCTCACACCTACAGCTCCCTCCTCACATTCCTTTTCCTTAGTAAACTGTCTTAGTAAACACTAAACTGCCAGGGCTCAATTTGGCCCAGTGACTATCATTTGTCAATCTACTATCAAATGATAGTACCAGTGGCTGTAGTAAAAGGGTGATGACTCACATTCAAAGAGAATGATATATCAGGCTGATAATGACAGTGAAGATTCAAGGAGTCCATTGCTGTCTGCTCTAACTGGGAGTATTTCTCCAAGGCCTAGAGAGAAAGTCTAGCCCAGCCATACTATTGCGATCCTTTAACCTGAAATGCCAGGAATTGGACCTTAGATGTTCAACATACAAAGCATGCATTTTTCCACTGATCTCCACCCCAAAACTAGAGTCCAACTGAAATTAAAGTAATCTCCTCCAGTGGAAGACAGTTCAGTTGCCCCTTTCAATTAGTTTACATATAAATCTTACTTTAGAAGTCACACATGGAGCACCCACGGGTCTTTTATCTTGTTTTAGGGACTTGTAGTGGAGTTTTTAAAAATAAATAAATAAATGAGTAAAATATTGATATGGCACCTCCCCATACTTCACTACAAATCTCAATCCCTCCCTCAATATTAGACACTTTAGCCTCAATAGTGCCTTGAGTGTTGGACTAGGAGTCAGGAAATCTAGGTTCTAGTCCCCACTTGGCCATGAAAACCCACGAGGTGACTTTGGGACAGTCACAGACTCTCAGCCCAACCTACCTCACAGGATTATGTACGCTACCTTGGGTTCCTTGGAGGAAAAAAGGCAGGATATAAAAGCAATAAATAAATGAAATAATACATGTGTATGTATTATCATATCTCTTACTGATCTTCTATGATTTCCTTTCTAAGTTTTTTTAAAAGAAGGACAAAAAGAAGGAGAGAGGAAAAAGGAAAGAGACGGATTTACATGGTAAAATAATTAAAAGTAATTCTTATATTGAGGATTGAGGTAAAAGTAATGTGTGTATATGTAGATGCTCAAATTAAGAACTTGAAATAAATTTATTATTTTATTTATGACATTCCTATGTCACCCCACTTGATGGACTTCTTTGGGTAGCTTACAAATGGCCAAATGCTGCCCTCAATTGCATTCTCTATAGGTAAAAGCCATTTACCATGCGTATGTGAACCCACCCACCCAAAAAGGAACTATGACAGAAGGATTTGACATCATTTGTGGGATCTCACATCGTTTTAAACTTACAAGTATATGCCTTCAATCATCATGTTTCTGATATCTAAGGTAACCGATTTTACAGATAGGTACACATATATATTAAGTCTGTCACCTGATTAAATAAGTGTTCTGAAGGAAACAAGCATTCCCCTCACCCTGTATTTAGATTATGCACACATGCGTCACAACAGGCATCACTGTAAAAGAGGTATTATCTTCTCAGTAAGAGGAATGAAAACACCTCTTCTGATTCTGTATGCCACCCGTGGATTTTGCCAGGATTAAATATAGCTTTAAAATGTAAATATATTATCTCAAGACTACTTGGCGACACCTTTTTAATAGAGCAACAGATTTTAACATCAATTAATCTAACCAGTTAACTGACCAAAAGGTCCAGCCCTAGTTATCGATATCTTGATGGACAGATATAGATACCTGCACACAGTCCAGCTAAAGCTAAGCTCTTGGGAGAAGCTTAAACCTACAGTCCTATACATTTTCCTGGGGGAAGCCCCAATGAATCCAATGGGGCTTAGTTCTTATAAACGTATACAAAGCTACAATTGTATACTTACTTCCTCAGGAGTAAGACTCTTTGAACATAATGGGAATTAGGGTGTTTCCAGAAGAGGCTTTTTAATGGAGCCATCAGCTTACTTCGTCCACGGACGTGTGTTTCTAGACAACAATGTCTTCTACTAGTACCCTTCCATGTTTGCCCACCACCACATGCATACATTATTTCCATCTTTTTTCTTAATGCAGAAAATCCACTGAAGAAGAAAAGACAGAACGGGTGCCATCTTCTGATCGGTAGCACTATGAGTCCTCCCTCTGGAAGCTTTCTTACTTTTCAGTAAGCCACCCAACATGGCTAGTGAAAAACATTTAAACACACAACCATAAAACATAAAGCACACAACATATGGCAAGGTTCTAACCAGTCCTGGGATTTTTATTGTTGATCTTTAAAAAAAAATCTTTTTAAATGTAAATAGCTTTTACATTATGTTTCATATTATATTTTTGAGGTTTTGTAAACCACCCTGACAGCATTGGCGATCGGGCAGTATAGAAACAGAATACATAAACGAACAACCATAATAATAATAATAATAATAATAATAATAATGTATACCTAATTAGAAACCTCATGGATGTCATTATTAAGAACTTATCAATAGCAATAACAGCATAATTCCTATTTGTTAACAGGCTACCTGTTTTTTTTTAACAGCAAACGTTTTTAAGAACTTAATAGCAATAATAACAGAATTCCTGTTTGTTAACAAAAACCTGTATTTGTTTGTTTTTTAAAAAACAGCAAACAGGATTAAGAAGTTATTAATAGCAATAATAGCAAAATTCCTGTTTGTTAACAGAACACCTGTGGTTTTTTATTATTATTAAAAAAACAGCAAACAGGATTAAGAAGTTATTAATAGCAATAATAGCAGAATTCCTGTTTGTTAACAGAACACCTGTGGGGTTTTTTTAAATTTAAAAAACCGCAAACACGATTAAGAAGTTATTAATAGCAATAATAACAGAATTCCTGTTTGTTAACAGAACATCTGTGGGGTTTTTTATTTTAAAAAATCGCAAACACGATTAAGAAGTTATTAATAGCTATAATAACAGAATTCCTGTTTGTTAACAGAACACCTGTGTTTGCTTGTTTGTTTTTTTAAAAAGCCGCAAACAGGATTAACAAGTTATTAATAGTAATAATAGCAGAATTCCTGTTTGTTAACAGAACACCTGTGGGGTTTTTTATTAGAAAAGAAAAAGCAAACACAATTAATAAGTTATTAATAGCAATAATAGCAGAATTCCTGTTTGTGAAGAGAACATGTTTTTTTAAACAGCAAAACTACTGGTTATGAAGAGGAATGTTATTAGTATTACTAATATTACTATTAATGGCAGTGTTATTTATATCAATAAGAGGCGCCCCTCCCCCTCCCCCTCCCCCTCCCCCTCCTCCTCCCCCTGGCTTCCAAGGCCCACAGGCTCTTCTCGCCCTCACGCTCGTGTGGAGGAGACCTGCCCACGCCCACCAGCCCAGCCAGGCCCCGGGTGGGGGGCTCCCCAGCGGTCTCCAGGGCTGTAGCCCCCTCACGGCCCCCGTGAGGGAAGGGGGCGTGGCCCGAGGAGGAGGAAGGCGCGGGACACTCACCTGTGGCCACGGCCGCTTCCTTCTCTCGCGCTCTCTGCCCCTCCCCCTCCCTCCCCCCCGCGTCCGGCTGAGGAAAAGGAGAAGGAAACGTCGCTGGAGCGTCAGGTGTTTGTGCGCATGCGCACACCGCCGCGGCCACGGCGCCTTCCCAGCCGCCGACGTCACCACGCCGAGAACAGGCCCTCGCGCGCGGGGGGAGGGGTGCCCACGCGGCGAAGCGGCCGGTAGCTCCGCCCACACACGCTATCGCTTCCCACCCTCGGGCCCGCCTTCTCTCTCTCTCTCACACACACTTTTCGGAGTGGCCAATAGGAATGGCGCTACTCGGGGGGGAGGGGCGACGGTCGGAGCGCGTGCGCAGTGGGTCTTCCCCCTTTAACAGGCCAATTCCAACAGAGGGACACGTCGCTCTTTCGTCGTGTCTTTTGGCATTGCAAGAAGGAGGGGGGTAGAGAGGAAGGTCTACGCATGCGCGGCGTAGCAGCAGGCGTCTTGGGAGCCCCGCCCCACTCTCCCTAATAATAGGCAGTACTTACCCCGTGAGGAGGACAAAACACTCTGCACGTGGTCAGGGACACCTTCTCTCCTCATATTGGGCACAGGCATTGCAGAGCCTGTCATGCAAATTTCCTGGGCGTTTTTAGTGGGGCTGTTTTGTCTTATTGTATTGGCTCCCTCTCAATTGCTTTGATAGTTGTATTTTGTTTTATTGTATTTAGTGTTTAGATGATTATTTATAGTCATACTTCTTGCACATAAGGATAAAGGGTGTTTTATACATTATCTTAATAAGTAATTATTTAAATAAATACATAAATGAAAACAGCACTTTGAACTGTGTCCAGAAATGTGCTGGCAACCAATGGAACTGGGACACAGGCTTTGTGTCGCGTATTGATTTCCTGGCTCCAACCAAGATCTGAAGATTCGAAATAGTCTTCAAAGGTTGCCCCATGTACAGCAGCTGTTTAACCTTAACATGATACGGAAGAAGTGGGGGCTGCAGCAAAATCTGGAGGTGTATCTGTAGCCTCCTAGCAGGACTGCTCCTGGCCAAGCTTCCGACCACTTACCCATGCCGGCTTCCAACATATCCTAAGCCAGCCTTCCCCAACCAGGAGCCCTTCAAATGTGTTTAGTTACACCTCCCATGTTCCACAGCCAGGAGTGGCCATGCTGACTGGGGATTATGAAAGTTGTACTTCACCATATCTGGAGGGCGCTCGGTTAGCAGTCTTCTTCAATTTAAGAGAGCCGGGAAGACTGATCTCTTCCGCCAGATCTACCTAGTTGGATTTTAAGATGTTTTTAATAATGTATTAGTTTTATTTGTTTTCAATGTTTTATCTATTTTATGGTCTTTGTATTTATATTTATTGTTGTTCCCCGCCTCGATCCAAAGGTACAGGCGGGTAAGAAATAAATAAATTATTATTATTATTATTATTGAGGAAGCCTGCTTTAAGCTGTTACAGGACCAATCAGGACTTTCTGACCACCCACCACCCTTTTTTCTTTTCTAGTTTGGGCACCAGTCCGTGGTTACTGAGCACGCTCAGACCTCAGTAGAGTGTGGAATGTCGTTTTTACACTTTTACGGTTTATATATACGTACTTCTGGAAGCCTCAAACATACTGATACCTTATCTCCTGTTTTTGGGTGGCCCTACAATTTTGTTGGCACCACGCTATATAAGTTTGCTATTGGAGGGAGTGATGAGGTAATGGAATCCTGGACAGTAGCACTTCCTCTGTGTGTGAGGTGTTTCATATATATATATATATATATATATATAGTGGGGGGAGTATTATTTCATAACCTCAAATATTACAGCCTCATAATATTGATTTCAATACAGAATAAAAGGTGTCAATTTTTCCCTAAAAAAAATTGTATTCTGTTTCTTTGGCAACTACAGACAGAACAGTTAGAAAACACTCGATAGTTGGTGGGACAGAAGCAAGTTGCCAAGTCCAAAGTGTATCATACATTCTTCACATACAAACTTCCCTGCGTGTAGCAAACTAGCACATCAGGGAGTTGGCTCTATTAAACGTCTTGTTCTCTGATGTACTGCTTGGCTATTCGGTTTTTATTGGGGTTTTTTACATGGAGGAACTTTAAAGACGTTAGGCAGACAGGACAGATGGGTACACGCATGAAGGATTTAAATGATACAGCCCAAAATTCTGCTGCCTCGGTCCACCAACTAATTCTACATAATAGGTAGAATTGAATCTCTCATATCCCCCTGGGAGTGCAAGTGACCAGGGTATGAAACATAAGTGGTGGCGGCTGTTAGGGCATGTCCACCTCAATGACCTGAACTTCACCTGCTAAAGAAGGCACCATTTGCTTACTTTCAAGATCTGCTACAGAGACAAAAATTCAAACTGTCGTTGATACCAAAGAGGCTTTCCTTCTAAATGGCCTCTCTCGGCTTAAGGCACACAGTTGTCAGTTCTAGTTTGCTGCCTTTCCCCATCATGTCACCTTCTAATCACGCTAGCAGAGTTCACAGGAACTAACGGGATTTGAGTTCCATGACGCAAGCACAGGAAATCCAGGTTTCTTGGACCAGATTAACGGCTGGCTAAAGATGGAGGAGCTAAGAAGGGCATATGGACTCAGGGCAGAGACTCTGCCAATGGCATGCCAACTTTGAAAAATGGGTGGGTGCAATAATAATAATGTTTTTAAAATACTGTTTTTTAGTCTTTCAGAAAGTCATCTGATTCCTGGTTAAAGGGGAAAGACAAACTCACACAGACAGTTTTTGTTAATAGAATTGTCATCACCTAAACTCCATCTGCATAGCCTTTTCCTAGAGGAGAAGGCTATCAGTGGCTACTAGTCCTGATATAGGGTGACCATATGAAAAGGACAGGGGTTCTGTATCTTTAACAGTTGCATAGAGAAGGGAATTTCAGCAGGTGCCATTTGTATATATGCAGCACCTGGTGAAATTCCTTCTTCATCATAACAGTTAAAGCTGCAATTGCCCTCTAGTATTGCTGGAGTGACCAGATACAAAAGAGGGCAGGGCTCCTCCAGCTTTAACTGTTGTGCTGAAGAGGGAATTTCACCAGGAGCTGCATGCCTACAAATGACTCCTGCTGAAATCCCCTTTTCAATAAAACTGTTAAAGACACAGGAGCTCTGTCCTCCTTTCCATATGGTTACTCTAACTGATTGGGATATGTGGATCAAATTCTTAAGCAACTACAGTGGCTACTGGTCCATTTCTGGGCACATTTAAAACTGGCTATTACTCAACTGTTTGGGACCTGGGTCGCTAAAGGATCGCTTCCTACCACATAACCTCTGAGGTCCATAACCCAAGACTCTCCTTCATGTTCCTCCTACCAGGGGAGTAATGACCACAGAGAGGGCCTTTTTCGTGATGCCTCCACACATGTCTGTGGGATGCTCTCCCCAGAGAGGCTTGCCTGGTGCCAACTCTTGATGTCATAGCAGCACCGGGCAAATGCCTTTTCCTTTCCTCGGATATTTCAGCATGTACTGTACATCTGCTTCGAAGATGGTGCGATTGGTTCCGCTGATTTTTTATGGCATTGTTTTCATTGCTGCTTTGGTGTAGAAAATTATGCGTGGTGTGGAGAATGTGGATAGCGAGACATTTTCTCGCTCTCCCATAATACTAGATCCCAATGGGGTCATCCCATGAAGCTGATTGGTGGGAGATTCAGGACAGATAAAAGGAAGGACTCTTTCACACAGCACATAGTTAAACGATGGAATTCACTACCACAAGATGCAGTGATGGCCACCAGTTTGGATGGCTTTCAAAAGGGGTTGGATAAATTCCTGGAGGGGAAGGCTATCAATGGCTACTACTAGTCCTGACAGCTATGTGCTACCACCAGTATCAGAGGCAGTAAGCCTATTTACACCAGTTGCTGGGGAACATGGGTGGGAGGGTGCTGTTGTTCCATGTCTTGCTTGTGGGTCCCTGGTCGACAGCTGGTCAGCCACAGAGTACTGGACTAAATGGACCCTTGGTCTGATCCAGCAGGGCTCTTCTTATATTCTTATGTCTTGCAGAGTTCTGTGGATTGTTTCCACTGTTAGTCCAACTTAAGTCCCATCCATTTCAAAGGGTCTCCTTTAAGTAGGATTAACATTGGATACAACTTGCTATATTCTGAGCCTATCTACACACGCAGGATAAAACACTTTGAAAACATTTTGAAAACTGTATATGGAGTGTGTCCTGGGCCCCAACAGTTCTCAAAATTGCTATAAACCGTTTTAAACCGTTTTAAAGCAGTAGTGTAGATAGGCTGAGAGTTTTGAGAACTGTTGGGGCCCAGGACACACGCCATATACAGTTTTCAAAACGTTTTCAAAGTGTTTTATCCTGTGTGTGTAGATAGGCTCTTACTGTTTTTATTACTGCTTTAGTTGTGTTTTATACAATTAAATGCTGCCCTGGGAGTTTTGTTGGAGGGTGCGGGCTAGAAAATCTTCTAAATAAAATGATAAGAACAGCTATCCCCATTTTAATTGCGACGTGCCCAGAGAGCCTCAGCTCTAGGGCAGCATAAAAATGTAATCAATCAATCAATCAATCAATCAATCCCAGTGCAACATCATTCTCAGGGTTGCTTCACAGGTGCATGCTTGACGGTTGTAATATACAGTTATACGTGAATGAGTTTCGACAGAGCTAAGAGTACAGATACCTATGTTTTATCACCTAATCTCATGTACAGTGCCGTGCTATTTGGCAGACTGGGCTCACATATTCAACCGCCATTTATTCAAGTACCAAGTGATCGGATGATGCTTACAGATGGGTAAACCAGCCCTTTTGTCGCAGGTGAACAAAGTCAGAGAAAAATGCTCACAGGAGGGGCAAGAATAGCTCAGAAGAATGCCAACAGGCAAACTTACTAGGGAACACGGCTGAAGCCCAGGCAGTTTCATAACCAGCCAATTGCTGATCTACCCATGGGACCTTGTCTACCTCCATGTGAAGGACTTGACCATCGCAGATTTGCATCAAGTGGAAGTAAAGCAACGCCACAGTCGCAGTTGCTCTGTGACTGAGTAGAGGCTTGGACACATTACAGGCAGGTTTTCCTCCTCTTTGATCCCAGTCTAGTTTGTAGCCCCCAGGGTCTCCATAGGCACACCCCCAAAACTGCACCCAGCTGCCATGATCCATATCAACAAACCAGTTCAAGCAGTTTTCTCACCAGGAGCAAAACTTTTGTTCCGCTAATGGGTCTTAATTGCCCGTTCAAGACCAACTCACAGCTATAGATCCTTGCAGGGTACCTTGAGAATTGGAGCTAAGCCAAGAGGGAGCAGGTAATCCTGGATAGGGCAGGGTGTGTGTGTATGGGGCAAATAATGGAATCGTGCCACCTAATCAAAAATCTCGGAATTTCAATCCTCCAAACTCTCTTCTGCCTACGGCTCCTTTGCTTGAACACTCCCCTGCCAACAGTTTCAGAGCTGTGTGGCAGGCTGAGGTTCTAACACACAGACCTCCTGCCGTCACATCTACCGTATTTCTTCGATTCTAAGACGCACTTCCCCCCCATATAAACGTCTCTAAAAATGGGGCACGTCTTAGAATTGATGGCGTCTTAGAATCACAGTTTTTGAATTTTTCCGTGCTTTGCACAAGGCAAAGATTTTATTTTTTAATATATATTTTTCTTGGAATCAAATCTTTTTTTTCTGTTGGTGGTACTGAAATTAAGGGGCGTCTTAGAATCGAAGAAATATGGTAGTTTCCCTTTGGTGTGATGGGGGTGGGGGAGGTCCACGTGGATTGCAAGGTACTTCAGCAATGCTCTCTGGGGCGGCTTCTAAAGCACCCCCTAAAGTAGCCTTCTCTAACCTGAGGCTCTCCAGGGCCCTGTCTTCACGAGTTGCCCCCGCCCTCTACCTGATGGAAGGCAACCAATCGCTGGCAGCCTTCCACCAGGACCGCCCCCCCCCCCCCGATCGGCCCTGGAGCAAGGTCAGACGGCGGAAGAGCCGTATTGACCTTGCACTGAAACTTTTTCAATGCGCAGCTTCGCGGGCAAGCCCCGCAGTGGCTGCAAATCTGTGGCTGCATCATATAACTGATGCAGCACGCATTCGCAGCCACCACGGGGTTTTCCCTGTGTATAGACAATCCCAATGTGTGTTGGATTGCAACTCCTGTCATTCCCAGACAGGTGTGGGAAAGCTATCCAAAACTCTTTCTTAATTCAAGGTTGGGGGGTGCCAGCCTGGCTGGGTAGCTCAGACAAAAGGAACGTGAGCACAATATTTAAGAACAATTTAACATTTATATAGCACTGTGCGGCTTGACCCTATACACGTTTGCTCTGAGGCCAGCCCCACTGGGGGATTGAGACAATGCATCCAGGACTGAAGCTGTTCAGATGGCTCAAAGCTCTTCACGTGCATGATCCTTACAACAACCCTGTAAGGTAGGTCAGGGACAGCAAGATGAGGAGCCATGGATATGAAAGAGAGGCTTTCCATCTAGAACAGGGGCGGGGAATTCTTCTTCCACCAAGGGCCACATGCCCTCAGGGGTAATCTGTTGTGGTCTGCATGCTGGCTGTGGGCAGGGCTGAAGCCAGCAGTAGGAGGGGCCAGAACCAAAAGTGGGTGGGGCCACCCCTTTTCTCCTCCCTCCCTCTCTCGGACAAGCAAGTTGCTGGGGGAGGGACAGACCATTTTTGCCAGAGATCTGAACTGATTGCCTGCGTAGCGCTGTCGAAAATTAAGCCGAGAGCTGCATGAAATTAATCTGCAGGCTGCAGGTTGCCCATCCCTGACCTAGAGAGTCCTTTGCAGAGGCAAGATCTGAGCCAGGGAATTCCTGACTCACAGGCTCAACACTCTTCGCCGCTCCACTACACCAGATCTTGGCGGCTTTGCTACCTCGTTCCGATAAAGCCAAGTTCCGGCAAGCCCCTTCTCATGTGAACGTCCGATTCCCACCTGCAGTGGAGTAGCAGGAAGACCCAACTTTCCCCCTCATTCTCCTAGGTCCATGCACAGCCTGCGCCAGCCGTCTAGACAGATGCTGGGTGACAAAAGTCTCCCTGCTGCAGCTTCCTCCACGAAGCTTGACAGCTTATGACGTCATGGCAAACCGAAGATCAAAAAGCTGAACCGTCAACCTGGTGTGCGGCACCGCCGGCCTTGGGATAGTCATTTCCATAGGCGTCCAAGGGCAACGCGTTGGAGAGATGACCAGCAGCTGTACAGAGAGAGCTTGATCCGAAGCATTCCTACCAGTACGCTTGGCTCTCTGAACACCGCCAGGTCTGCCAGCGAGAAAGGACCAGAGCAGCGGCTCGAGAGGTGCCCAATGGCTCCCCAGCCATGATGGTGCTCTTTGCCAGACGGGAAAGCGCACCAGGAGGCGAAGGGCCCATCACAGGCCGTATTCTGTAATTCTTCCCGCGGTTGTTGTCCCAATAGACTCTCTGGCCGCAGTGAAAGGCGACGCAGAATTCAATGGTTCTGCCAGGAGCTGGCGCTTTCGGGAGGGCCACCTCGAAGGAAAACACATCCGTGTCGGTGTATCCATACGTGTTGGGCATGTACTGGCAAGCGATGTCGCGGAAGCTCTTCCAGGAGTCAAAGGTGATGCGGATGTACACTTTCTTCTCGTAACCGATGTTCCGGACCTTGACGGTGCCCGAGACGGACTTCTCTTGGATCAGACAGTTCTCCAGGGACACAAATGCACTTCGCAGACGGCTGCGGAAAGCGATGTAGTCGATAGAAGGTTGGGGGAAGTCCAGCGCGTACCTTCTTGCCTCGGGACGGGACCCCCGCAGCTTGTTCCGGAAGCTGCTCAGGTGAGACAGAGCCTGGTGAAGATCGCACAGGTCCTCCTCGATCTTGGAGAAGATCCGGACGGCCGTCAGCGAGAAGCCTTTCATGTCGGCAAAGACCACCTTCTTCTTCTTCTTGCCGCAGCAGCCCTTGGCGGCATCCGGCCTCTCAGGCTCTGCGCAGAGCTGGTTGTTCAGGCAGGGGCGCAAAGGTTGGCAGCCCAGGCCCTCCCGGAGCTCCTCATAAGAATCGAGCAGCTTGCGGATGGGTGGGGTGCGGCTCAGGCAAAGCCGCATGGCTAGGTCCACGGGTGTGGCTCGGGGCACGATGGCTCGCGTGCTGAACACCTGGAAAAGGCTGGAAAAGCAGGAGGAGGAGTTAGCATCCGACTCAGAAGTGCCCCGCCAGAATCGGAGAGGGGAGAGTCAGTGCGTGGCTTTGGGCCGCTTTGTGTGCCACTTAATTGCCCTGCATCATGGAGATTAATGCATGTTCATGGGAAGGGGGGATACCTGCACGTGGCACACAAGGGTGGCCCAAGTCACTTGGTTGCTTGAGGCAAAGGACAAGATGGCGCCCCCTCCATTCCACATACAAAGGCTGACTGGAATGGCAGATGGATCTGCTTTCAACACTGATGATGGGACGGTATCCTCCGCTGCCCCTGAAGGCTGCTGCTTGACTTAGCTCTCTCCTCCAAAACTTTGCTTCTGTCTCCCTGCATCTGCCGCCTGAGGCAGCTGCTTCACTTTGCCTAATGGTAGGACCGGCCCTGGTGGCACAAAATGCAAACATCCACTTCACTCCTCGTGTTGGGAGGCTGATGCAGGCAAAAGCTTTCTCACATGAGTATGAGCATCGCATCTGTCTTCTAACCTGGTCCCCTCCAGATGAGTTGAATTGCAGCTCCCATGTTGGCTGGGAATGATGGGAGTTGCAGTCCAACACCTCTGGAGGGCACCAGGTAGGGGAAGGCAGTGGTACCAAAAGAGCAGGGGTTTTAACTTCTTAGATTTCAAGTCAAGTTTTAGTCGGTTAATCTGGTTTTTTTAATGTTCAATGTTTTTAATTTTTGTAAGCCGCCCAGAGAGCATCGGCTATGGGGCGGTATATAAATGCAATAATAAATAAATAAATAAATACATAAATAAAAATAAAGGGTGAGGCTGCACGTTTAAGGGCACATTTGCTTATTTCCTTGAGCTACTTTGGTTCTGGCATGTGTTACTGAAAGGAATGCAAAAAAGAAAAGGCCGTATTTTCGCAAATAAGGCAGTGTATAAATGTTAATAATGAAGAAATAACAAAGAAATATGGTCCCTGCTTCTTACAAGTGAGTGGTAGGTTCTGTTTATGTGATGATCAGTTATCTGATACTTCCTTCAGTACCTCAGCAGACATCTGGACCTGGGTTTGGATAATATGAAAATTTATTTAAATGCCTGGAGGATGCTTTCAGACAGATAGCTAGCTCCAAGTGCTGCCATTCAAAAGGCATTGTGTGCAGCCACATTCAACATCTAAAGTCCTCCTCCGAGTGCCTACTCCGAGGGAAGCTCGGAAATCGGCAACAAGGGAGAGGGCCTTCTCTGTGGTGGCCCCCCAATTGTGGAACGATCTCCCTGACACGGCCCGCCTGGCGCCAACGTTGTTATCTTTTCGGCGCCAGGTCAAGACTTTCCTCTTCTCTCAGGCATTTAGCAATATCTGATGAGCCTGGGTCTGTTTTTTGTTTTTCGGCTTATAGCTTTTAAGTTATTATAGTGATTTTAAATGCATGTGCATATTGTATGGTTTTGCAGTTTTAATTTTTGTATATTGTTTTTAAATGTTTTAATCTTATGTAAACTGCCCAGAGAGCTTTGGCTATGGGGCGGTATACAAATATTATTATTATTATTATTAATAATAATAATAATAATAATAATATAATCTTAAGGGATCTTTTTTCTGGGAGGAAAGAATGAAGAATTAGTGGGTAAACACAGGATGGAAGATGTCGCTGTCTCTAAAATTCTGTGAATGAGGCCGTGCAATTGCACAACGAAAGCTTCATCTGGAAGCACTGGGGATTCAACAGCTGGTCTGGCAATCCTTTCCAAGGTCATAGGCTGAAATTCCTCAGCCCTACTACCCCGGATCCTAGATCAGGTATGGGGAACCTCTGGCCCGGGATCTAAATCTGTCCCTCTTGGGGACCAAATCCAGCCAGGGTTCCCCCAGCTTCTCCTCCTTTTCCTCTACCAATGGTCCTTTGGTGTTTTCCCGGCTATTGTGCAGTTTCCCCCCATTCCGAATGCCTGACAAGAATCACAGAAGCATAGAATTGTGGAGCTGGAAAGGACCACAAGGATCATCTACTCCAACCCTCTGCAATGTGCAGGAAAACCAATTCAACCATCCCTGAGAGGTGGCTGTCCAGCCTCTTCTTAAAATACTCCGGAGATGGAGAACCCACATCCTCTGTAGGTAGACTGTTCCGCCGTTGTACAGACCTTACTGTCCGGAAGTTTTCCCTGCTCTCTAATCGGAATCTAGGTAGCTGTCAGTTATACCCATTATTTTGGCTCCTATTTTCTGTGCCCATGGAAAAGAATTTATTTGTTTATTTACAATATTTATATACCGCTCCCCGTTCAAAACTTTTGGAGCGGTGGACAAAATAAAAAGGTCTTGACCTTTTTTTCCTGTTGTACCCTTTTATGTATTTGAACACTGCTATCATGCCTCACCTAAGGCTTTGTTATATCGGCAGGAAGAATTTTAAACTCCAATATGCTGATCTGTTGTTGTTTTGGCCCCACCTTTTTTTGCCTTTCGCCCTGCCCACTCCTGGAATGGGACTCCCCAGACCTTCCCCAAAATTGAATTAGGCTTTGTGGCTGAAAGAGGTTCAACACCCCTGTCTTAGATGGAGATGACTGAATCTGGGAGGATCTTCTGTACATGAAGCAGGAGCTCCACCTGCAAGGCACAGTCCCTTCCTATGTTATTTACATCCCATCTTTCCTCCAAGAAGTGCAAGGTAGCGTATATCTCTCTCTATCCCTCCACCTAAATTTTATTCTCACAACAACTCTGTGAGGTAGGTTAGGCCGTGAGATAGTGACTGGTGAAAGGTCACCTCGGGAGCTTCATGGTTGAGTGAGGATTCGAACCTTGGTCTCCCCAGGAGGGAGCACGCCTCAGTACCTTATTCAAATGACACCAGGGCTACAGCAGGTAACAAACCAGTTTGTGCCATGGGTAAAACCGCATGGATAGATCAGTGCCTGGTTGGTCTATAAAGGGGAATGGCGCTATTTAGCTTCAAGCGGATCCAAATACTTCCTGGGTCACAGTTTCTAATTGCTGTTGCCAAAGAATAAGGACGGAGGAGAAATGTCTTTAGCAGCATCTTGATGTGCACAAAGTCGAAGCCTTTTATGGCATGGAGGATCTCTCCTGCTAAGATCTGTGCATCAAGATGCTGCTAAAGGCACAGCTACGCTACTCAGTTGAGAAGTTGGCAATCCTATCACCAACCTTTCCAGCTTTTTGATTGGTCAGCTGACCAACCTACCCCAGTCCTCTTATAACGAGCAATCTCTTCTTGTTGAACTCAACTCCCAACCCCAGACAATCAGGGCAGGTAATTTCCGCACGCACCCCCCCTTGCTCAACCTGCAACATTTTGCAGTTCAAGAAAATGGCTCTATTCACAAGTGTGATCATACACAGAGAATCCAGGGCAGCTGTACCCTCGCAAGTCTCCAGCGTTTCAGAATCACCCATTCCCTTCTCTTCCTGGCTCGACACTGAGGTAATCGCCTAGGGTGACCAAAGTAACTTAGGAAGCTGCCTTATACTGAGTCTAAACCTGGGTCCATCTAGCCCAGCATTATTGACTGGCAGCTGCTCTCCAGGGTTCTGTACGGTTCTTTTGTAGCCCTGTCTGGAGATGCTGGGTCTGAACCATGGGTCTTTTGGGATGCAAAACATGTGCTCTACCACTGAGCTACAGACCTTCCCTTAAATATAAAATAAGACGCCAGTCCTCATGGCTTTGAATAAAGGGCTGATTTAAATAGAAAGCTACCTTATGCACTGTCCTGTTCTGTTGTCTAGCTACACCAGCTATCCCCAACGTGATGACCGCCAGACGTAGGGTCGGCCCTCCTATTAGACAGATGGAGGCAGCTGCCTCAGGCAGTTGATTTTGTATGTGACATGAAAGGGAAGCAAATATCGTATTGGATATTTTTGTATGTTTAATGCCAGGGTGGAGGAAAGGGATTCTCCACACCTCCCTCTCAGGTGCCAAAGTAACTTGGTTGGCTTTGGTTCCTACGCACCCTGACTTTGGGAAGGGCACCTTTTGCTGATCTGCCTCAGGTAGGAAAACGTCTTGGGCCATCCCTCTCCACAAGTTTTAGACCACAACTCCCATCAGCCCCAGCCAGTGCAGTCAGTAGTACAAAATGTCTGGAGGGCACCAGGCTGGGGAAGGCTGTTCTACATGGGTTGCAGGCAGATCTGGGACCTTCCCTGAACCACAGCCCTTCCCCAGGGAACTGCCCGGCTGGGACACCTTTCACAGGGGTGTCGCGGAACAACTTTTCACAGCCCTGCCACATGATCAGGAGAGAAGCTGGGCCTGACAACATTCCCCCCACATCTAATTTAGCGCCACTGTGGGAGGCAATGCGGATTAACCCCCTCGTGCGGGTACCCTGAAGGGAGGCTAGCGCGTATGAACAGCTGCCACACCACGCTCTCTTCTCCCCACTTTTGCACGAGTACCCTGTTCCCACGAACAATCCCGTGCACTCACTCTCCGCAGCTCATGGCTACAGCTCCGGCCCCGGATCCTCAGCTCGCGGCGTCCGATGAGTGAATGGATGAGTGCATGAAGCCCGGGAGAAAGATTGCAGGGCCGGCCGGCACGGCCACGCCCCCTCAACGCCCGGGCCACGCCCCCCACGCGCTAATAAAACGGGGCAGCTTCCCGGCTTGGCTCTCACGTGCAGCCTTTCTCGGAGGGGGAACCGGCCTTAGATGGAGCGGCTTGAGAGGAACCTTGCATTAAAGCCGTTTTCAATGCAACGCTCATTCCTGGGGCAGAGGGACGTTGCCTCAGAGCGTGTGCAGAGTGCGCATTCCTTTCCTGAAGAACCGCACCCAGGATTTCCAAACGCCGCACTGAGGACGACACACAAAGTCTTCCTCAACCCCCCCCCCCCCCAAACCAAAGGGCAAGGAATCTTCCAGAGGGTAGCTGTTTACGACTGTGGGATTAAAAAGCAGGAAATATCCCTATGAAAGGGGTTTATGGGATGTGGATTGTGCCCCAACAGTTATCGGTGCACTTATAAAGCGGTAGTGTAGATCTAAACGTTGTTGCTGCAAAAAGCACTAACGAGGAGAGCTGTAGCATCCGAAAGGCTAATGCATTATGATGGCAAAAGGTTTTGTGGGCTAAATTCCACTTCATGAGATGCAGGAACGGTTATCCTTAGTCAGTAGGTGTATATATAGAGACACAGGTTGGCGTGGGTGGAGAGACTATAAGGCAGTGGAGGCTGGTGGCTCAGATGTCAGTGGAGCTGTGGATCCGCACTGGGTTTCAGTCAGAACTCTAAAGGAGCTCTCCAAGGTGCTGAGCTCCGACTGTATTTTAATGTATTGTACACTGTCTGCAGAACTAAGAACAGCCTTGCCCCCAAATGCTGTCCTTCAGGTGTGTTGGACTACAACTCCCATCATCCAACAGCCATGCTGAGCAGGGATGGGATATCTGGCTGGTTCTGACCGAAACCCAGAGCAGATTCACAGCCCCAATGACATCCGAGCCACCAGCCTCCTCTGGTAAAAGGTTATCTTGCGCGACTAACATCTACCTCTCTCTCCCCATGAGGGTCTCATGGTCCTGCGCCTAAAAATTGGCTTTGGCCATGAGAAATCTTGGGTTCTCTGCTGTAGATTTGCCATGCGGCTTTTGACACGTTGTGCTCTTTAAGCTGTAAAATGGCCTGCCTTGCAAGGCTGTTGTGAGGGGCAAAGCTTGGAAAGGGTTTCGGGGTGTGTGTTCAAAGCTTAAGAGAGCAGGACTTACTCCTGGAGGGAGCGGCCTGTGTCACTGCAATGAGGGTGAGAAGCTGATGGCCATGGAAACACTTGCATGAGTGTGGCGTTATCAACTCAGGAATGGGATTCAAGACTGCCGCCTTCCCCAGCCTGATAGACTACAGTTCCTATGCAGACTATGGATGATGGGAGTTGTAGACTGTCGCATCTTGGGGGGATACCCATCTGGGGAAGCCTGGCCCCCGGCTTTCCCCTTCCACCCACGGGCAAAAAGCCACGCAGATATGTGAGAAGTGAGGTTCTCACCTGCTAAGAACTGTGCAACCCAGAACTCAATGGTGAAATTAGTCCTCCATTGCATCTCTATAGAGCAAAGGGCACCAGCAGTTGAATTTTTGCCTAGCGTACATAAGACACATTAATTTCTTTCCAGGAGGAAGGTGGCAACCTTACTCGGAAACAGCATCATTTTATGTAATAGATTCATATACTGCTGGCTATGTTTAAAACTTATCTCTAAACGGCTATTGCAGGAGCCTGGAAAAGAGGTGACCTGTTTGAATCTCTTGGTCGCCTTGAATGGAAGGGCACTCCAAAGCAAGAGCTCTGCCTGCCGTGCCAAAGGCTCCCAGCTGGCCAGATTTAGCCTCTCGGCTGCTAATCCTCCACGGAAGGAGGCTTGATCTGAGTACAGGCGACAAGGGCTTCTAAAAACAGAGGCTGGTCATGCGCCTGGCTTGCCTCCCACATGAGCGTCATAGTCAGTCAACGGCCAGCTGGCCGACAGCCCCTGGGTCAGAGGCATTCTGAAAAGTCCATTTAGCAGGGCTGCCTCAAGCGGTTTTGCTGCCCGAGGCGAAGGCAGAACACCCTCCCCTCCCCAGTACTGAAGCCAACTAGATTGTGAGACATGATTGAGATGCGTGTTGTAGAGAATGTGGTTGGGGAGAGATTTTTCTCCCTCTCCCATAATACTAGAACCCGACAGGGCCATCCTATGAAGCTGATTGGTGGGAGATCCTGGACCAATAAAAGGTCGGATGTCTTCACACAGCGCATCGTTAAAACTATGGAATTCACTGTCACAAGATGTAGTGATGGCCACCAATTTGGATGGCTTTTAAAGGGGCTTGGATAAATTCCTGGAGGAGAAGGCTATCAGTGGCTGCTAGCCCTGATGGCTAAATGCACTATCCAGTATCCGAGGCAGTAAGCCTTTATGCGCCAGTTGCTGGGGAACATGGGTGGGAGGGTGCTGTTGCGGTGTCCTGCTCTGTTGGTTGATGGTTGGTTGGCCGGTGTATGAACAAATTACTAGACTAAATGGACCCTTGGTCTGATCCAGCAGGGCTCTTACATTCTTATGAATCCAATCATCCTGTTCTCCCCAGCACCTCCATTCCTCTGCGGACACTCCCCTTCCACCCAGATGAGCAAACAGGCCCCTGGCATGGTCACTCTAACTTCATGCAAGCAGAATTCCTCTTCCTCTCCTTACTCCCAGTGCGCCACCCCAATCTACCCCAGAGGTTCCCCCAACCCTCTGTGGAGCAGATCTGGGGGCCCACAGGGCGCTGCAGGGGCTAGGGGGAAATGGTTCTGCCAGCCGTTTCCATTCTGCCTGCAGAGAGACAGTGTGAGACACACAACTAGGGATTCCGCAGAAATCCGCAACAGAATCAAATGAGTTGGATTTCTATGAATCGGACTCGGGAGTTTCTGCAGCAGACCAGCTTTCCCGAGTTGTGCGGACTCCGAGGATCAGCAGCTCGGTCCCCCCCCCCTTTCTGGAATTTTACACAAATTTAGTAATAGAAAAAGACATAATTTTTTAAAAAAGACACCAGCTAAAAATGCGCATTTCCCCCATAGGCCAAAGCGTAGAAATGCACATTTGCGGGGGCTGTGCATTTTGTGAAAATGTGCACAGTTGCAGAAGTACAAATTTGGAAACGTGAAAAAAACCCAATTCCATCAATGAGCGGATGACAGACTGAGAGGTGCCCGACAATTTACGTAACGCAGATGGAACAAAATTTACACAATCTGTACATCCCGTGATACAACCCATAGTAAGTGCAAGGAAAGAATCTGCCACGGGAACAGGGGAGGGAAGGGAGAAGGTGGTGTTGGTATATAAAAAATGGCATCGTGCGCAGTACTCTTGACACAAAGGGAAACAGGGAGCCCTCGCACATCACGGGACCCGCGATTTAATTCCTGCACATATTCCAAAGACTGCTTTTCGCCCTGTAAGAGGTAGCTGCGATTTCCTGTGGATCCGAAAGTCTTTGATGAGCCCATCCAGACGTGGTCCAGGTGCTCAAAGAGCTGCAGCACTTGAGTTCATCGGCAAAAAAACCCGCAATGGGCTTAGATGCCATACCACCTTTCAAGCCTTTCCAAACAGCAAGATCGAGACCCATCCAAATCAACTTTAACACTGGATCCCTTGCCCCAAAGTGGCTCAGAACAAAAGCAATTTACACCATCCATGGGAAAGGTTAACCGAGAGTCTCTACGTCTGACGAGTCCCACGTGACGTTCAGGCACATGTTCACCTGTACATCCTTGAGAGCACTGTTCCCCACCCAGGCACTGTCCTGATGTGTGGGACTGCAACTCCCATCATCCCCACACTGGCTGGGGATGATGGGAGTTGCAGTCCCACCCGTCTGGACGGGTGAAGACAATTTCTTTACAGTTACCAGGCAATGTATTTCCATTCTATTATGTTAGAACTTGGCCATTGTGTCTAGAAGCGTCTCGGCGCCATCTACTGGTCATGCAGCAGATAGGCTCTTCCTGCAGCCAAGCCGAGACCCAAAAGCCTTTCTCCGGTGACAAGCCCCCCCCCTCCACCTCTGTTGCTGTCAGGTGGGCACATTCTTCCAGGCATGTTTTCCGGATGCCGCTTCAGCAACATCAAGAAATAGTCTAGCCACCTGTTGTCAAGCAAGCCAATGGAGCTGAATTCCCAAGCTAGGCAGGCCGGCAGGCAGATTCCCAAGCAGCCTGCAGTAATGCAGGATAAATCCGGCTTTTTGGTGTTTGGACAGAAAAGCCCGGGGCAGCTCCATTATGCGGCCTAGATGAGCTGCACAGCCCCTGAAGCCACCAAGGGAGCAATGGTCTTGTACCGGATCAGATGCTGCGAGTCTTCATCTAAATCAATCACGTATTCTCTGAAAGAGACAACACCATAATAACAGGCTCAGATTGTAATCCTACGCATGCTTACTCAGAAGTAAGCCCTACTGAATGTAGCAGAGACATATAGTGCCTGTTCAGATAACCCCCCCTAAGCCATAGTTAGGCCATTAACCCTTTTGCAGCAAATGGTTAGTGAGCGTGTTTAAACCGTGCTGACGTAGCCACCGTGGTTAGGAATAGTTCGCACGACACGCTAAGCCGTAATGGCCCTGTTCAGAAGACACCTTAAACCATGGCTTTAACCACGGTGAACAAGGCTTTTTGCCTTATTCACCATGGTTAAAGCCGTGGTTTAAGGTGTCTTCTGGACAGAGCTACTATTTAGCTCAAAATGCTTAACCACCGTGGCTTAACGTGTCATCTGAACAAGGTCATAGGTTCAATTTGCACATCCGTTACTGGATACTTCTTTAACTCAGTTAACCCTAACATTCTTTGCCTAAAATCAATTGCTGTCCCCACCTTCTCTCCGAGGTCGCTTATGTTGTAAAAATATCATCAGAAACAAAAATGGCAAAACACTCACACTGTAAAACAGCCTTCCCTCACTTCCAGTGTCAGAGGCAGTAAGCCTATATGCACCAGTTGCTGGGGAACATGGGCGGTAAGGTGCTGTTGCACCGTGACCTACTTGTGGGTCCCTGGTTGACAACCGGTTGGCCACTGTGTGAACAGAGTGCTGGACTAGATGGGCCCTTGGTCTCATCCAGCAGGGCTCAACTTATGTTCTTAAGTTTTAATTTTAAAATTTGGTTATTTTTGTTAGCTGCCTTGAGCCCTATTGGCCCTATTGGGAGTTGAAATCTGACATATCTGGAGAGCACCAGGTTGGGGAATGGCTATTCTAAAACAGGCCTTTTTGCTTTATTCTGTTCTATTTGTTTGGCTTTGGCTCTGTTTGTTTGATTTATATCTTGCCTTTCCCGTCAAGGAAATGGCGCTCGAGACAGCTAACAATAACAAGAAACTATTTTTTTAAAATAAAAGACTTTAGTTCACACAACCATTAACTAAACCTTTCAAAACACCAAGGCTGAAGCACATTCCAATCAGGGTTGATGCCAGAAACATCATAACCAACGACTGAGGTTCTTTACCTCAAAGCACCTCAGAAGGCAATTTAGGGCACAGTCCTCTGCGTGTTTAGACAGAAAAAAAGTCCTCCAACTCGCAGCATTAGGACTTTTATTCTGTCTAAACACACAAAGGATTCCACCCTTTTGCACCAGCCACGGAAAAGGTTAACAGGAGGAGAGCATCTTTTAGAAGTGGCCACAGATGACAGGGAGGGATAAAACCCAGTGTCGTGATGCTCCTGGGAGACCTTCCCTCAGCTCCTCTGCCACTGCAAGCCACCCGTGGTTAAAAAGGGGAAGGGGTACACCTCCAGACCTCTCTCAAGGGTAAGGACATAGGGATGCATTTTGAATATTTGGCTCATGTTTCACCCCCCCCCCCCCCAGCCCCTTTTTGCTTCCGGAGCCAATTAGATCCACAAGCCCTGTTTTCGGTTATCCTTGGCCACGGCTGGACCATCGCACACCCTCCCTTTACCTCTGCTCATCAGTCTCCGGCTCCACCAGGATGTTCACTTGCCTCTCCTTCACTCGCAGGAACACAAAGGAGTCCAGGTTTGGCTTGGGAACTGTAAGGAAAAACAGACGCAGGAAAAAGCTCCTCTATCGGCTGTGGATTGTTCTTTGTTACATGGGGGGCGTGAAAGGCAGAGCCACCAAAGGAGCAAGTTTTCAGAGGCCCAGAGGACTGCAAACAGAAGCAGCAGGTGGGGAAATCATGATTCTGTGTAGGTGCCACCCATGGAAAGAAAATTAGATCCAAGACACTGGCTGCATTTGGACAACACATTAAGCTACTGGGGGGGGGGGGGATCGTCAGTTGTGTTGCTTATTGTGTTGTGTGGAGGGTAACACGCTGCTCACAAACTCCTGACGGTATGCTATTCCGCTCAAATAAGCAACTGAGAGAAACAATTGGCTTGCAAGTTGTTTAGCTCGAAGCCAGTTGTTTAAAGTGTTGTGTGGAGGGGTGAGTAGGTTAATGGCGTGTGGTGAGTGGGTTAAAACACAAGCCCATAGAGGCAGGCGGCGACTAAAGCGGCGGCTGCCACTCTGCTACAACTGGTGCAACTTGTAGAGGCTGCTGGGATAGAACTAGGAGGACTGAGGGAAGAGGGAGGGTGGGGAGAGGGGCGGGGGCTGTGTCAGTCAAATGCTGGGTTGACTATTAGTCCACTCAACACCAGCCCCAACCACCCACAGTTGTGTAGGAATATGTTGTGTGGGGAGTACCCACAAAATAACCAACTGTGAGTTGGCTACTCAATCCACCATTGTCTAATGTCCGAATGCAGCCACTGTTTACATTTACAGTTTCCAGAGGGTAGGTGCATGAATCCATTGCAACAAAAAACAACAATTCTCGTGGCACCTTAAGAGCTAACAAATTTATTCGGGCATAAGCATCTCCTATGATATATGCCATCTTCTGTCAACGATGCCCTTCTGCATCCTACGTAGGACAAGCAGGCCTATGTAGGATGTACGGCAAAGAATGCACACAAATCTGGCATGACAGAATCATAGAACAGTAGAGTTGGAAAGGGACTATTAGGCCATGGAATCCAACCCCCTGCTCAATGCAGGAATCCACATTAAAGCATCCCTGACAGAGGGCTATCCAGCTCCATCTTGAATGCCTCTAGTGTGGGAGAGTCCACAACCTCCCTAGGTCATTGGTTCCATTGCCGTACTGCTCTAACAGTCAGGAAGTTTTTCCTAATGTCCAGCCGGAATCTGGCTTCCTGTAACTTGAGCCCATCACTCTGCATCCTGCACTCTAGGATGACTGAGAAGACATCCTGGCCCTCCTCTGTGTGATCACCTTTCAAGTACTTGAAGAGTGCTATGAAAGGTTGTCCCACAGAGGAGGGCCAGGATCTCTTCTTGAGCAACCCAGAGTACAGGACACGGAACAATGGGCTCAAGTCATAGGAAGCCAGATTCCGGCTGGACGTCAGGAAAAACTTCTTGACTGTTACAGCAGTACAATGCGACCAATGACCTAGGGAAGTCATGGGCTCGCCCACACTGGAGGCATTCAAGATGCAGCGGGACAGCCATCTGACAGATATGTTTATCAGAACACTTCAGCCTCCCAGGACACTGTTCCTGACTTTAAAGTGGCCATCGTGGGGCAAAGGAACTACAAAGTGAGATTAAAGCAAGAGACATCCAAGTTAAAATTAATCACCAGGTTTACTTCTATCCCCAGTGGCCCGAATAGGAATAATGGATTTTTATCACACTATGTATTTTAATTGGCTTACGTAGTGCTAGGATGTTTGTGTTGTCAGAGGCTACACACTATGAATGACCACTATTTAAAACGTGATTGTCACTTGTGCATTTAATTTCCTTCCAACCTCACTGTTTACAATTCTTCCTCCCGCCCCCGTCACTATATGTACCATATATAAATCTGAAATTCCCCAGAATACTCCATGCATTTGATGAAGTGGGCTACAGTCCAAAAATGGTTACGGCAGAATAAATGGTTTAGTCTTTCAGGTGCCACTAGAGTCCTCGTTGTTTTTGTCTACATTTAGATGAGCCTTCCCAAACCTGATGCCCTCTGGTTGTTTTCGACTTCAACTCGCATCAGCCCCAGCCCACATGCCCAATGGTCAGGAATCCTGGGAATTGTAGTCCGAAACAATTGGAGGACACCAAGTTGATGTAGACTGTAAGCTTCTTGGAGCAGAAGCCTGTCTTTGTCTACTTCTGTATCCGAGATGTTTTCAGCAGAATGCCGGGCGGTCAGGTGTGAATTTCCCCAGAGCCATATGCAGTATATAATGCAGCGATTAACAGCATCCGTATACGGATTTGCTAGAGCAGTTGGGGGATCCTTATGATTTTAAAGCTGGTTCTCATAGCTTCCTCACACAGAATGTGCTTTTTGCTACTAACAGAAGCTAGAACAATGCACAGGAGTGGGCTCTGCACAGTGTGGAGTGTGGAGCCAATAAGGGATGTTTCTTGCTGTTTTGTGAGAAACTTATTTTACAGCTTAGGAGGAAGGCCCTCTTTTCACCTTTGTGTTTTCTGACAGTGTGAGCTACGTAGCAAGACTTGCTTTATAAAATCCCAAGCAAATAGGCCCTGTTCTTGTTCTCACCTGAGAAGGTAAACAGCCCCGGGCGACCCTGGAATCTAGGGTGACTGAACTGAGAGTTAAGGACTGTGAGCTTTTCTTTGTTTTGATTCTATCTGCACTCATTTCCCATCAATAAACACTATCATTCTTTCATACAAATGGACTTGAGTCATATAGGCATCCTCAAACCTGGTTAGTGTAGGGCCTGGCTAGGCTAGGCCCCAGTTTAAAGCAGCTTCTGCAGGTCTCAAGGCTGCTCCTATTGTGAGAGTCCAGCCTAAAGGTAAGCCTAGCTTACCAGCCTTCAGGAGATCCACCTTCTGCAGGTTAGGAGGCATGTGCTTCAAAGCCGTATTTTTGAGGTGGGCTTCAGTGTTCGCCATGTACCTGAAAGAAAGCCTCCATTTTATTATTATTTATTACATTATTTATTACATTTCTATACCATCCCATAGCCAAAGATCTCTGGGCAGTTTACATAAGATTAAAACAGTTAAAACCCTATATAAAATTTAAAACCGTAAAAACATGCAGCATACACAAAAACCTAGATCTAAAAACAACCATAAACAACTTCAAGCTCTCAGCTGAACCTAAAACAGATAGGGGAAGCTCATCACATATTGCTAAATGCCTGGGGAAAGACAAAAGTTGTGACTTGGCACTGAAAAGATAGTAATGTTGGTGCCAGGCGGGCCTCGACGGGGAGATCATTCCATAATTGGGGGGGGGGGGCACCACAGAGAAGGACCTCTCCCTTGTAGCCATCTTCCAAGCCTCCCTTGGAGTAGGCACCTGGAGGAGGACCTTACATGTTGAACGCCGTATATGGGTAGGTGCATTTTGGTCTTGAACTGAGAAGGGAACGAAAAGTGGTGGAGACGGATCAGCACAAAAGTGTGACCGGTCACAAGAATGTCAGCGATCAACGAGATCGTCACACAATTTGGGGTGTGTGTGTGTGTGGGGGAGAAACAACTGCATCTTCACTCCACCGGATGCTAAGCCCTGGTCCGCATAGGGTTCCCAGCTTTGGGTTTTGTAATGGTCCAGTTCCTTTGCCTTCAAGAGGAACACGACAAGAGTCAGGCTTCCATCTGCAGCTCTTCAAAAGGGCTCAACTTTGCTGCTGCTGCTGATCACCTAGGCTAGAGGGGCATTTCACTCGCTTACTGCTGGCTACGAATCGTTTCGATATTGGTTATTTTATTTTGCACTCGTGAACAGACTCGGCTTTGCATGGTCTGGAATAACTCTTCCGGGTAGTCTTATATGGAACCAATTGCTTGGTCGTGAACAGCTCTAGGCCTAACGTACCCAGCTTGGGCATGTTGGCTGTGGAAGATCAGAGCTGTAGCCCAACACACCAGGAGGGTTCACAGCTGCTCACCTAGATGCTTAATTTTCATCATAGTATTAATGTCCAGCACTTGCAAAGTACGATCGCGGAAGCCAGAGAGCCCTGGCTTTCTCCCAGTGTTTCAAAGAGACGCTCTCTGGGACAGAAGGCTTCTCATCTTTTGAGCGCACCTATGTTTTAATCTGCTGTGCGATGAGTTGCCAGATTTGTCACCTGCCCCAGCTCCTGTGCCTTTAACAACAGCTTGAGCAGGTGGGACCACAGTCCTCTCTATGTTGTTGGATTCTGCAGATCAAGCTGCTTGTTAAAGGCACAGCAGCAGGTGAGGTTTTCTTTCTGATTATTTGGTGACCCTAGTTATGTGTGGGTTTAAAATTTTTCATAGCTAGTCCAAGCTTTTCCGGAAGTGGCAGAATGCAACTAAAATGTAAATAAACAGGCGTTGGGGACACAATCCGCTGTAAGCTCCCCACTCACCCCCCCCCCCCACTTACTCACTCTTTCGCAAAAGCGAACTCTTCTGGAGATAGGATGGATGGGTCCCCCTCTGCCCGAGTCTTCTCTTTCTCCAGGACGTGGGGAAAATATTTCTCTATCTTCAGGAGGAAATAAACAACATTAAGGATTACAAAGAACTCTGCCCACTGCAATGGGCTAGGAATCTGCCATGCTAAGAAATGAGAGGGAAGACCAGGAAAAAAGCCTCCTTTGGAAATCAGGGATTGGTTATGAACTTTCTAGCGGCTTTTCCCAACTTAATGCCCCCCAGATGTTTTGGACTTCAACTCCCATCAACCTCAGTCAGCAGAGCCAAGTGTCATGAAGTACTTCTTAACACAGCGCATAAATAAACTATGGAATTCGCTATCACAAGATGTGGTGGTGGCCACCCATTTGGATGGCTTTAAAAGGGGGTTGGATAAATTCCTGGAGGAAAAGGTTATCAATGGCTACTAGCCCTGTTGGCTATATGCCACCTCCAGTAGCAGTGGCAGTAAACCTGTGTACACCAGTTGCTGGGGACCATGGGTGGGAGGGTACTGTTACACCATGTCCTGCTTTGTTGGTCCCTGGCCGACAGCTGGCTGGCCACTGTGTGAACAGAGTGCTGGACTAGTTGGACCCTTGGTCTGATCCTGCATGGCACTTCTTATGTTCTTAATGCTGGGAGTTGTAGTCCAAAAAAATCTGGAGGGCACGGTGTTGGCAAAGGTTGCCCTAGCGAGAACGGAAGCTGGAAAAAGGCATACATTCCTGCAGAGAAATATGGGCGCTTCCATTTTACCTTACTGAGATGTCCAACAGGGAAGGGGAAAGACAGAAAAGAGAGGATGGGCATGTGACCGGCATACCGGTCACATGCCCATGCATAAACACAGACTAGGCTCGCCCAACAAGCTAACCCACACTCAAACCACTGAGCTGTTGTTGTTGTTGAACTGTGGTTGTTTGCTGAACCGTGGGTTAGTATGTTGTCTGAACCCAGAGCATTTTCCACAGGGTGGCTTATTGACCATACTTATTTTTCTCAAACAAGCTACCTTGAGAATCCAAGTTTCATTGTCGGGTTGTTCAGGGTGGTTAACAAGCCACACTGCATGGTTAACAAACCAACCTGCAGGAAACATCCTGGGTTCAGACAACATGCTAACCCATGGTTCAACAACAATCCACGCTCAATCACAGAGTGTGGGTTAGCGTGTTGTGTGAACAGCCCCAATGTGTGATTTCTACGTGCTTCCCATAGAGGGCAACGTTCTCAGCTCACAGGAAGTGGATCCATCAGGCCATTACCTTCTGGAGCCGGCAGCGCAAATAGCTGCTGAGGACGTAACGGATCCTCTCGACCTCCATGCGGTGAATGCTGACCTTAAGATCCCCACTCTTGGCACGTTTCAGATTCTCCTCCTGAAAGACAAAAAACAGAGCTATTGGGAAGGACCCGTTTGCTGACCAAACCCATTCATCTGTATAGATGTGAACAGCAGACGTTTGCTCATATGGGAGGAAGACAAGAAGGGGACACCTGGGAAAACCCCTGGCGTGTGTTTGTGTGTGTGGGGGTCTAAATCTATTCCCAGCTCTTGGGAGACCACAAACCATTTAAAATCAAGGCTGCTCCTTCAACCATCCATCCCTATTGCAGTTCAGTTTCTTGGTCACACCAGAGTGTGACTCAGTGTTGGCAGTTGTCATGAGCATGCCCGTTCCCTCTGGCATTCACACGTACTGCCAAACTGACATGAGACACTCAAGCCGGTGAGAATTGAGAAAATCGCACGGTAAAAAACATATTGGTTACATTCTTCAAGCGACACCCACTTAAAGCTGAGCGACGTTTAGACGCTTTAGGCTCCTTTCCTGATATGATCCTTCTGGCAAGCACTCGGGGGACAGGGGGTGTTAGGATTTGCCACCATCCGATTTGAGCTTCTCTGGACGCTGCATACGCTGACACCTCAAGGGACATGGCCAATACCTAAACAAAGTCCCAGGGAGGGAAAACACTTGCGCTCTGAGCCACCAGAGCCAGGCAGAGACGAAAGATCACGCCCCATCAAACGCCGCCTGCCAAAAGCTGAGCTGATACAGTACGCGTGATCCACAGGGAAAGTGAAACCTCTGGCCCATCAAACACACAATCCACAGCCAACACAAGTTCAAGTCTATGAAAAGCCTCACAGTACTTTCCCTGGCACAATCCTCAGAAATCCAGAGTCCAAATAGCAAGTGAGAGAGCATGTGCAGAGTGCTTCCAAAAATCCCCAAACAGGTAGAATCCAAACAAGAGGGATTTCAGGCCTTGCGTCGAAAGATGATCTCTAGCGAGGCTCTTCAGCCTTGCTCCCACCTCTTACAGACCGGAGGCCTGGCCTATTCAAAGTCACTTGACCATGTCCCAACAGGGCGGGATTGTTCCACCCACTATGGTGATGCTACAATCTGAGTGACAGCCTCCAAGAGCGGCCCCCTCCATTGTACCAAATCCAGGTTCTCAGGGAAACCTGCTACAGCTGCAAGGCCACGAAAGGGAGAGAGGTACTCCCATGAGAACCTCTGACAGAGATAAGCTTGCAGAGACTATTTCTAATGAATCAACTTACATTCAATCAAGGCCGCCAGCCTTGATTGAATACCTACACATGAAAGCAGTCTGGGATGGATGGAGGATGTCATGCCCTCCTTCCCAAGTTAGACAGAGATCCTTTATTCCAGCCTTGTCCAACCTGGTGCCCTCCAGATGTGTGGGGCTGCAACTCCCATCATCCCCAGCCATTGGGGAGTTGTAGTCCTACACATCTGAAGGGCACCAGGTTGGGGAAGGCTGCCTTTCCTGTTAATTTTGGTGTTTAGGGCTGGAAATGTCAAGTGATGAAGTTGGGGCTTTTTGCCCCAACGTGCAAGGATAACCTGACGGGATCTGAGCTGGCGGTGACCGAACAAGAAAGAAATCTTGGGGTCGTGGTGGATAGATCAATGAAAACGTCAACCCAGTGTGCAGCCACTGTAAAGAAGGCAAACTCCATGTTAGGCATTACAAGAAAAGGAATTGAGAATAAAACAGCCAATATCATTCCCCCCCTTATACAAATCTATGGTGCGACCACACTTAGAATACTGAGTACAGTTCTGGTCACCACCCCTAAAAAAAGGTATTCTGGAGCTGGAAAAAGTGCAGAAAAGGGCAGCTAAAAATGATCAAGGGGCTGGAGCATCTCCCCTATGAGGGAAGGTCACAACAGTTGGGATTGTTTAGCTTGGGAAAAAGGAGCCTAAGGGGAAACATGATAGAGGTGTACAAAATTATGCATGGTGTGGAGAAAGTGGAGAGGGAGACATTTTTTTCATTCTCTCATACTAGAATCCAACTGAGTCATCTCATAAAGCTGATCAGTGGAAGATTCAAGACAGATGAAAGGAAGGACTTCTTCATATAGCGCATAGTTAAAATATGGAACTCATTCCCACAAGACATAGTGATGGCCACCAATTTGGATGGCTTTAAAAGAGGGTTCGCTAAATTCCTGGACGAGGAGGCTATCAAGGCTACTTTTCCTGATGGCTATATGCTACCTCCACTATCAGAGGCAGTAAGCCTATATACACCGGTGGCTGGGGAACATGGGTGGTCCCTGGTCGACAGGTGGTTGGCCACTGTGGGAACAGAGTGCTGGACTAGATGGACCTTTGGTCTGATCCAGCCTCAGGGCTCTTCTGATGTTCTTAAATAGAAGCCAAAGTGTCTTCAGTTCTCACCATGTGTTCCAGCTGCTCAACAACACACTCAACGACTTCTGATTTGCTTTCCAGCAGTTCAGGGGAAAACTTCTCATTCATCCAGGCCTGGAAAGCAAGAACAGACCATGGGCATCATGGTTGCCTGAACTCCAGCCTCCCTTTTGCAGCCTCCATCACCTTCTGAATACATCATCATCCCATTTATATCCCCCCTTTCGTCCTCTCACAACGACCCCAAGGTGGCTTACATGATCCTCCTCCATTTTAACTCACAACAACCCTGTGAGGTAGGTTGGGCTGAGAACCAGCGACTGGCCCAAAGTCACCCAGTGAGCTTCATGACCGAGTGGGGATTAGAACCTGGATCTCCTCAGTCCCAGGCCAACACCCTAACCCACTACGCCACACAGGCTTTTGCTACTCTTGTATACTTACGAGGGACATTTGTGATCCAAGCACCACGGTAATGATTGCTGCTAAACCAGGTGTGGGCAGACCTTAGGACTACAGGCATCCCTCTTAAGTATAGCGGCTGGACAAATATAGGCTGCGCTAACACTGTATCCGAGCCTTCCCCAACCTGGCCCCCTCCAGATGAGCCGGGCTGCAACTTCCACAATCGATCACTTAAGGCAGACGACCCAAGGTGCTGGGGCATGCTGGGAGTTGGAGGCCTTTTTTGCCGGCTAAACATGCATAGGATTGCACCCTTCATTCATTTAGGCCAGGAGTGGGGGAACCTCTAACCCAGGAGTCTGTTCAAGCCACAGGTCCTACCAGTCCAGCCCATCACCTCCCATCCATCAGCCCCGTGGTCCACCATCCATCGGTCCCAATGCTGGTTCAAATTTCCTTCTGGGAGCCCCACCCACCTCACCCACCTCCTCCTCTGCTGCTTTTTCCAGTGATGCAGCAGTAAATTTTGAAGTGCAGGCACTCATCGTGATGATCCCATAGACACGTTTCCAAGGACAGTAAAAAAAAATGCAGGCAGCCGCATTGATGCACCTCAGCAGAACAATTCGGCCAGCCTTCACCTCCGCCAGGAGCAGGGCTTTTGTAAATCTAATGGGTGTTAACTGTCCATTCCGGTCCAAGAACAGTATGTATTCCCTGGGAAAATTCATCCCATATTGGCTGGGGGATTCTGGGAGTTGCAGTCTAAACTTTCCGGAGGGCACCAGGTTGGGGAAAACGCTGCTGTAGGCAATGCACACTTGACTGGGAGTAAGGGCACAATCCTACGCCTGTTTAGACAGAAAGAAGTCCTACAACTCCCAGAATGCCCCAGCCAGCCATGCTGAATGCCAGGAGTTTTAGGATTTTTTTTCTGTCTAAACTTGCATAAGATGGCAGCCTTTGTCACACTGGGAGATGGGGCTGAACTTGATCATGACTAACTTAAGTCTTCTTGATTTCGATAGGTCCCCTCTAAGTATGACAAAGCCTGGACTCAACCCATCAGGTTGAAAAGAAACAGAGGATTCTCATGCTGGCTGGGAAATACTGGGAACTGTAGGACTTTCCCTGTCCCCCCATCTAAAGAGGCATAGGATTGTGCCTTAAACTGCATTAGAAGTAACCAGCATGCCTCAAATCGGATTCGTGCAGGTTGGGGAAGGCCGCTTTAGAGTAGTCACAAGACTTCCCCAATCTGCACGAATCCAATTTGAGGCATGCTGCTTACTTCCGAATTTAATACGGTTTAAGGCCCAATCCTATGCCTCTTTAGATGTGGGGGAGGGGGGGGAAAGTCCTACAATTCCCAGTATTTCCTCTGTTTCTTTTCAACAAGATGGGTTGGGTCCAGGCTTTATTATACTTAGAGGTAGGCTGATCATATGAAAAGGAGGACAGGGCTCATGTAACTTTAACAGTTGTAGAGAAAAGGGAATTTCAGCCAGTGTCATTTGTATGCAATTAGTTCTTGGTGAAATCCCTTCTTCATCACAACAGTTAAAGTTGCAGGCACTATACTAGAGTGACCAGATACAAAAGAAGGCAGGGCCCCTGCAACTTTAACTGTTGTGATGAAGAGGGAATTTCACCAGGAACTAATTGCATACACATGACACTGGCTGAAATTCCCTTTTCTCTACAACTGTTAAAAGTTACATGAGCCCTGTCCTCCTTTTCATATGGTCAGCCTACTTAGAGGAGACCTATCGAAATCAAGAAGACTTGAGTTAGCCATGATCAAGTTCAGTCTCATTGAGTAGTCACAAGACTTCCCCAACCTGGCGCCCTCCAGATGTGTTGGACTACAAGCCCCATAATCCCCAACCACGTTGGGGAAGGGTTGTGTGGACATGTAGAGGGATCGGTTCCCAGCTCCTAACCCTAGGCTGGCGCAGACCCGAAGTTCCTCCTCCATCCCGACTCCCTGCCACCTCCCGCAGGAGAGACCCAGAGCTTGCAGCACACGTCAGTCCTACCTAGAGCAGACCCGTTGAAATCAATGGGATCCCAGTGAGCCACGAGTCACCGGCGTCCCCTTCGTTTCAATGGGCCTACTCTAAGTAAGGCTAACACGGCCCCTCGCCCACCTGCTCCAAGCTGCGGATGAGCTGGGCCGGGGTCAGCACCACTTCCTCGCTGCCCGCCTCCGAGCCCCGATCCGCTTCCTCCTGCTCCGCCATCGCCGCGGTTTCCCGCCACCAGTTCCAGCCGGGGGGACTCTCCCAGTGACGTCAGCGCCCCGAGCGCGGGAAAACAGGAGGGCTGCCCCGCCCCCTCATAAATATGCATGAGGCGAACTCCTTCTGCATCCTCCTTTTAAAGGGCCCGCCGCCCAGCTCCCCCTAGGGCCACTTGCCTGACAGAAGATGCGTGTAGCCAATGCCCCCACCCCACCCCACCCCACCCCGGCCCGGCACACACTCCACGCTTCAGCCCCGCCCCACTGGGCCTGCTGAGCCTATCACAGCTGTATGGCAGGCAGGTGTTCAACCGGTGAAGCTCAAGCCATCACTGCATTGCCTAAGTGTGCTTGCGTGGAAGGAGTGTGGCTACTCACAACAAACACACACACAAAGAGGAAATTCATTATCCTCTCCCTGCAAAAAAAAAGTACTAAAGACACCAATTTGCATCTACAAATATGTATAAATGCCTTCAGATATGACACAGGTCATTGCGCTGTTTTAATTAATTTAACAATGTGAACAGCCTCATTAAATTATTCCTTGCGATCTTATCATGCTCAGGTTGACTTCCTTCTATGTTGACATTCGGTGTTCCTCTTTTTCCCTGTGTTTGTTTGATGCAGATGCAAAAGCCTGGTTGGATAGTGATCAGGAAACTAAAACTGAATTCCCGCCCCGAAACTGCATTTGTATGAATGCAAATTTTGAAATAGTAGCTACAATGTAAATAGAAATACAACCCACCCTATTGGGGAATACTGTCACCAGGTGAGCTGCTCAGTCTCCTGTCCCGGTGCTAAACGTTGATAAGTACTTCAAGGCCCCCATTTTCCCTTCTGATAGTTCTTTAACTTTAAACCAGATTTAAGACTAGGCAGCCCATCCAATAGAGGACACCTTCAAACAGAGGACAGTCTTCTCTAAAATAGGATACTTGGCCAGCCAGGGTGGGTGGCTGCACCTATTTGATTTCTACCTGCAACTGTTAAAAACACAAGCTGGTGGAAGAAATGCCCCACAAAAGATAGCAAGTCTAACTATCACCACAGTTTACTGCTCTGGTATCAAACCTAGCAGATTTTCTTTCATATAATTGAGTCCAGAACATTGATAATGTTGTCATCTTTTTGGTGCCAAGATAAAACCATCCTCTCAGGCATTTCCCAGAATATGATGAACTTTTTTGATCAGGTCCTGGATTGTCTCTGACCGATTGTTTTAAATTGTTTTTTTAAATGCGTGTTGTTCCTGATGTGCTATTGGTTTATGTCATTCCTCCCCCCAAATCCCAATTGCACACATGTATTCCATCACCCCTGAAAACTAACTCTGCACTACTGTTTGGGTACAGTTATAGGGTAACCAGTTGAAAATTTGTAACATCACCTTTTTTCAAGGAAATGATCAAGTATTTCTAAAGCTTTAACTTTACTATAACTGGAAAAGGCTACCGTAATCATGAAGAGTTAAACTGTTAAATTCACTACCACAAGACGTAGTGATGGCCACCAATTTGCATGGCTTTAAAAGGAGGTTGGATAAATTCCTGGAGAAGGCTATCAGTGGCTACTAGTTCTGATGGCTAAGTGCTACCTCCAGTATCAGAAAGCCTATATAACCAGTTGTTGGGGAACATGGGCGGGAGGGTGCTGTTGCACCGTGTCCTGCTTGTGGTTCCCTGGTCGACAGCCGGTTGGCCACTGTGTGAACAGAGTGCTGGATGAGATGGACCCTTGGTCTGACCCAGCAGGGCACTTCTGATGTTATTAAGAGGTTTGATGCTGATGCTAATTACAAAAACAAATGAGTGAATTTCACTGTTTCGCAAGACCAGCTCACTTTTTGAAAGCTAATGCTTTTATACCTTAAATCTTGTAAAACTCCTCTATGAAGGAATTGAAAAGCCAGATCACATGGAGAGAAAACGCCTTAAGGTCTCGCTGTTGTCAATTGACAATAGACAACTGGTCCGTTAAGCAGTATGCCAGTGCCAGATGTCTGTAAATGTATCCTGTCCATACATGTTTGCTGTGGTAGACACAGGTGGGTACATGCAATCCACTACACTTGCCACTACTTTTGCTTGTGGAACGTCTAGTAGCGATGTGTAATAAGTTGAGTCTTTCACGATCAGTTCTTTCCCCTGCTCCTAATGGAAGACCTTCACTGCTTTCAAATAATTTTGCGTCAAAATGCAAAGACCTTAAGAGCTTTGCATACCGAAGACAAGTATCCAATCTCAAATGAAGAGTACCGAGAAGGCCCTTCGGCAGATTCTGCTTGTGCTTCCATACATATTTGTTGCAGGGATGAATTACTTTCAGCCTCTTCAACTTCTAGCATCATCAGACGAGTATTTATAGCATGCTCGTTACTGGGCACTCATGGATTTGCGTGGGTCCTATTCACGTCGCTGTCCGCCTCCCGCTCTTTCTGATCATTTTCCTGTCTCAAAAAAAGACCCAGGAAAAACCATCCCCCCCCCCCCCCCCGTAGTGAACCATGCCACCATTTCCTGCTGTGGGTAGGAAAAGCAGCGTGAAAAACACCCCTCCCCCCGCTGAATGGGCCACATCGTCTTTGTTTACTTCCTCTTTCCTCAGCTTCTGAAGAGGAAGCTGCTCAGCCCTATTGTGGGTCAGAAGAACGATTCAAAGCCACGGGAGGGAAACGTGACCCCCCCCATCTGAAGAAGCTCCAATGCAAGGGAACAATCCCTTCCTGTACCACCCTACAAGGTTCTCCATTAGCACGATTCTTTCCCTTACTTCACGCCCCGAACCCCATCACTCACCTCTCCCCAGTCAGCAGGCCATGTCAGAAAGCGTTTCCATGTAAAAATAAACACTAAACAGAAGCACCCTGCTTCTGGCAAGCTAGCCATAGCCATACACAACATGCTAGCTTTCTACATGCAGAGATTTATTGTATGCATAGGAACATTCATATTTTATAATCTCCTGGGTGTGCTGAGGTGTGACTGCAATCTCAGGAAGGCTTCACAGAGGCATCGGCTTGGCCACTCTAAGAAACAGGATGCTGAACGAAGTCCATGAATCCATGAAACTCAAGAGTGAAACCTCCACATGGCAGCCATTCTGAGCCTCATTTCTGATGTGGAAGCCTGCTAGAGTCAAAGGAATTTATGAATCGGTAGCTAATGGCAGGATTGCACCATGCACATTTTGCCGTCTCTAAGCAGACATGAGTGGATTTGCACAAGCTATATTCCTCCATTGTGGAGCAATTTTTCTGATAAGCAGATGAGATGATATGCATGGAACTAGGTTATCTAGGTTACTGCTAAAATATTGTTTGCGGAGTAGTGCATGATATCACCAACGCTATCATAGAAGTCTAATACAAGAACTCCTCCTTTGCACAACTTCAAGAGATTCTTGTATTGCAGTTTTAAAAGTTATTGGATGACAGTGTGTGTGTGTGTGTGTGTGTGTATTTATATAAAACACAGAACGGAGGACATCTCAAATTCTCACAAAACACCATCAATTCCACTTCTGTGGAACAAAGAAACCTGCATTTCAGATCAGTGCTAGCAAATGACAATTTATTTAAGAAAAAAAAGTTACTATTCCATTAATATTTCTGAAAACTGATTGTAACGGGTGCAAAAGGCAAAACACTGTTACAGATTAGAAAAAACCCGATGTTTATACACGCAAAATATTAAACAGACTTCTAGAGGGGAGGGTAAAGCAACCAGCAAGGAGCAGGAATTGAAGAACAATCCATCTGAAGACCGCAATCTGCTATTGCCATCTGTTGTATCGCTCAAAAAAAGTCAAAATAGTCCATCCGTTTTGTAAGTGGTCTCGTTTGGCAAATCCCTGAATTCCTGGGCGTAGGAGATAGTGACTTCCAAGCAGCTGAGTGACTCCGCCAGCTTCTACCCAATGTCGCACACTGAATGGACCACTTTGATTACAGGAGAGGGAATTAAACGAGAAACATTTGATTCAGTAGAAGGTTTTGATTCAGAAGACTAAATGTTCTATATATTTTTGCAAGCATTGCTGGAGGAATGTGGAAGTACTACGGACTGCAGAGATGCACTTTGTGAGGGGACAGAGACAAAGCACCGTCAAAACACCACTTCTAGTCAAGTTACCTGCTCGCCCTAAAACGTTTAACTTCTAACAACTGGGAAAGCCATTTATGATCTAGTTCACATATTCAACACGCAAAAGGAGCGGAGAGCAGGGGGGTGGTTACATTTACTGGTACAGCATACAGTTTGGCTGCCACACTTCCTTACATTTAACGAAACAAGCAGTTTACCATCTGCTCTCTCGAAAGACGCAGCAGGAACGAGAGGCTTTGTATCCCAAAAATCATGCCAGCTCTTGGCTGAGCATTAAAAATAGAAGCCCTTTGCATGTTTCACTGTTGTCAAGGGAGCCTTCAACTCAAGATGGTATTTGTTTGGAGTCTCTCCTTGATGGATAGAAAAACATCACGTCCCACATCACGCGCTCGGTCCTCGATTTCAGAAACTCAACTTCCCAGGCCACATTGCTGCTTTCTTTCTGAAAGGTGGGTAAAACCCCAGGGCCTGCAGAGGGAGCCATGTTGTTGCCCTTGGGTGACGTCTAGTTGGTCTCATGCCCGCTCTCTACAGTTGTTCATCGTCACCTTGGAAGCTCGCTACCTGGACGACACAGTTGCTTTAGGCTTACTGTAACGACACAAGATGGATGCTGGCCAGCTCACAGGGTTCCTCCATGAAGGAGGAGGAAGATTTTTGAGAAGTTAGTCCTTGGGGAAGATGGCACCATGGAGTTGGCGGCAGCAGAAAGGAATGATTCTATGATGGAGGAAGCAGGGAACTTTCTGGGACAACGAAGCCGGACCCTAGGAAGCAAGAGAGAGCCGGATTAAGAGATTTAAAAAACCACAAACTGACATGCTTTTCAAACAACATTATTCCACCCTCTCAGAGGTGTAGGAAGCTTGCTGGGGGAAGGAAGAGAGCCTACTTTGCAAGTGACTGAAAGGCGTGCATTTCACAGAGCGATGCTTCCCCCTGCCTGTCAGGAATGAGACAATTGCTCTTTTGCAGGAAGAAGCTTAGGGGAACCAGCGGCAGTGAAGCGCGTGGCTCTCAGGAGCTCACCTTGAGAAGTTTGCCCTTGACTGAAAGGATCCAAATGCCACAGAAGCCCAGGAAAAAACACGTCTAGCTTCTGTACCCGTCTGTGTCACTATTTCAGCCAAGTCCTTGCTGTAACCCTTATAGAAGGAGGCAGCAAATGTCCTTTCAGTAAGCTAGCAAGGTCTTTTGTTCATGGCGCTTTGCCCGACACACAACTCCCCCCCCCCCCCATTCCCCTCTCCTTGTCTTTGTACCATCCAAGCACAGGCACACTAAAGCTGTGAAGCCCTTGCCAACTTTATTACAGAGCTTGGCCATTTGGGAGTCTTCTACCTCTGCATTAAATGCCCGATTACAGAGTAAATAAATAATCAATTATAGAGTGGCCCCGGTCCAGGAATGCAGAGATTAGTCATCCCTGCTTTAGAGCAAGCTGCAGTAAAGAAGGGGAAAAATCCAATTAATCGGCTACCCAGCAGACACACAGCGCTGCATTTGTAACTTCACAGTGATCTGTTCCAGATATTTAATCAATGGTGAGTTGCAGTGCCTGCGGGTGCCACTTTGCGCATCCAATCCCCGCTTGGTGGTGGTAGTGTTTGCGAACCTGGCGAGCGTGGTTTATGCATAAGCCATGGTCTGTTCTAGGGTTGTGCGAGGATTGCTCGCTGGATTCACACAACACCATCATCCCTACTCGGGGGCTGTATGTACAAAATCACAGCTGCATGAGCCCCATTTAAATAACCCATGGTAGGCTGTTAACTGGCCCAGTGTCAACTACATCAGTTGGATGAATGTCAAGTATGCAAACTCCCTTCCCCACCACCCACCATTAAGTGGTTCAGGGCCTGTATCCCAGACAAGAAGACGTTGAACAGATGGGGGTGTCTTGGCACCATGCTATGTTGCTCATCAGCTGTGTGCCACACATGATGAATTCCCTGGAAGGAAGCAAACCCCAGGCGATCGGAACAAGATTGAGACTGGAAGTTGGCTGCTTCTCTCCCACACCCACACCTTACTGGAGAGACTTAGGACTCTGTGCTAGAACAAAAACAAAACCTTTGAAATTTACGAAGCTATGTCCACGCTTGGTATCAGGCCACCTTCAGCCAATTTAGAAATTTCACAGTGGTTTGAACACCACAGTAGGCACTGTGTGTGTGTGTGTGTAATTGCTCAGAATCCCTACAAAATATTCTGGTTCACACTAGCAGCTGATAAATGACTCATATCTAATGCATTGTGCCAAACAGATGTGACTGCAAGAAGGGGGAAAACACACACATTTCAACCATGGAAAACAAGAGCGATGCGATCTTCCTCTCAAGTGTTAAAGAGATCGGTCAGACCTTCTAAACAACCAGCTAGACACTCTTAAGATCATCAAAAAGAGGCATGCTGCAACCAATGGCTATCATGGGACATATTGTTCTTCAAGGAAGCCAAAAGCAGACCTGAAAGAAATTACTTTTGTAACAATTGTAAGCAGGGTTGTAGCTATCAGGATGGATCCAGACTTCAGACATGCTTAGCATAGGAATAAATGGGCCTGCTGAAGGCATGACTAAGTCTGGAGCCAACGCAATGTTCTTAAAGGAGCAGCCCTGTGTCAAATCATTTACGGAATGACTTGCGGCTCTATCCCAGCTGGGGTGCAAGTCAAGTAAGCTGCAATCTGCTCAAGCTCCTCCACCATTTGCAGGCATGAGGCCCAACACTCAACTTCGTGCACGAGAAGTTATGTATTTTTAAGGGACGTTAAGCGGGGAGAATCTGGATGCCCAGTGGAAGAGGCACAAATGCTCAGGGCAGCCAAATCAGGTAAGTCCAGCAGAAATCTATCCCGCAAAATCCAGGAAGGATGGCAGGTCATGCTGACCCCCAGCACCTCAACTGCTACATCTCCTTAGAAAGACTGCAAAAGAAGCGAAAGGAATGATGAAAGAAATCTAAGCTTTGAAAGGCAGTAAGCTTTAAGATTTTCTTCAGAGTTCCTTCCCCAGATGTTCTGCTGAGTGAGTTACAGTCGGAGTCCAATGGAGAATCATAGAATAGTAGAATTGGAAGGGGACTATAAGGCCATTGAGTCCAACCCCCTGCTCAATGCAGGAATCTACCTTAAAGCATCCCTGACAGATGGTTGTTCAGCTGCATCTTGAAGGCCTCTAGTGTGGGAGAGCCCACCACCTCCCTAGGCCATTGGTTCCATTGTCATACCGCTCTAACAGTCAGGATGTTTTTCCTGATGTCCAGCCGGAATCTGGCGTCCTGTAACTTGAGCCCATTATTCTGTGTCCTGTAGTCTGGGATGATCGAGAAGAGATCCTGGCCCTCCTCTGTGTGACAACCTTTCAAGTATTTGAAGAGTGCTATCATGTCTCCCCTCAATCTTCTCTTCTCCAGGCTAAACATGCTTTGTTTCCAGACCCCTAATCATCCTTGTTGCCCTCCTCTGAACACGCTCCAGATTGTCTGCATCCTTCTTGAAGTGTGGTGCCCAGAACTGGAAGCAATACTCAAGATGGGGCCTAACCAGTGCCGAATAGAGGGGAACCAGTACCTCGCACAATTTGGAAGCTATACTTCTATGAATGCAGCTCAAAATAGCATTTTCTTTGTTTTGCAGCCACGTCACACTGCTGGCTCATATTCAGCTTGAGAGCTACAACAATTCCAAGATCCTTCTCGCTTGTCGTATTGAGTAGCCAAGTATCCCCAATCTTGTAACTGTGCATTTGGTTTCTTTTTCCTAGGTGTAAAAACTGGCATTTATCCCTATTAAATTTCATTCTGTTGTTTTCAGCCCAGTGCTCCAGTCTATCAAGGTCACTTTGGGGTTTGTTTCTGTCTTCCAGGGTATTAGTGATCCCACCCAATTTTGTGTTGTCTAAAAATTTGATAAACATTCCCTGCACCTCCTCGTCCAAATCATTAATAAAAATGTTGAAGAGCACTGGGCCCAGGACTGCGCCCTGCGGTACCCCGCTCGTTACCTCCCCACAGTGTGAAAAGGTACTTTACCTCGAATATCAGGGGCTTATCTTCCACTGCTCACACCTCTGTCTTCATAAATGGTAATTTCAATCTGCACAGCAGGATTGTTAAGAAAAATATGTTGCAGAAGAGTCATGTAAGTAAAAAGAGCACATAGATAGTGGAGCATTACATTTTACATCACCTATCCACTTGTGAGTGATTCTTGCTTTCCAATGGCTGGTTAAAACATTATGCTCTTCATGAGTGATAATATGCCAGCCCACCGCTGTTTGAAATCCAGAAGGAGGAAGCAAGCTCATGGCAACCAGCTGCCCCTTACAGGCTGAGAAGCCCAGAAAGTACTTTGCTGCATTCCCAGCCAAAAGTCCACATTTGCCCTACCAGGAGCTAATCCCCACCTGAGGGGAAAAGGGATTAGTTGCCAGACTCTTTCCTTCTGGAGTAGCTAATTAGCCGCACCAGAAAGAAAGTTTGCCTTCTCTTTCAGGATTCCAAACAAGCAGACTGACATGTGAATACGTTTTACAAGAATCGATGGATAAATCGTAACCGTGGCTTACGCAAAAAGCCACGAATCGCTCCCATTCCTTTCTTGCTTATGATACCCAGTCTTGCTCACTTTAATTGTGGCAGCTACAATTCCTAAGGAGCAGGACCAAAACAACGTCCTTTTATAAGAACATGAGAAGTGCCATGCTGAATCGGACCGAGGGTCCATCTAGTCCAGCACTCCGTTCGCACAGTGGTCAGCCAGCCGTCGGCCAGGGATCCACAAAGCAGGACATGGTGCAACAGCACCCTCCCACCCATGGTCCCCAACAACTGGTGCATATAGGCTTACTGCCTCGGATACTTACTGCCTCGGATTTCCTCCACCAACTCCTTGGATCAGCCCAGTCTCAACCAAAGTCCTACCGTATTAAAACACAATGTTAGCGGCATTTATTACATGTGAAACCCCTTCACAGGTAGCATGGGTGAGGGGGTTCGGGACTGGGGTTCCCCAAAGGAACACGCACCCTTACCCTGGCCACACCCCCTCTCCTCCAAACACCAATCGCTTGGCGTTTTACCAACTGTTGTACAATTCCTCTGCACTCCCATCCTAAAAGGCTGAAATCCTTCTCCTAAGGCTTTGTTTCTGGCAGAAAGCGTTTTAAGGTACAGCATGCTGATGTTTTCTTTGTATTTTTATCCCCACCCCATTTGCCTTTGATTCTACCCCCTTTGCCTTCAGCTTTACCCACCACTGAAATGCAGCTCCTGAGAGCTTTTCCAAAACTGAATTCCGGCTTGTGAGTGGAAAGAGGTTCAATCCTCCTGACATGCAGAGTTGGGTTCATTATTATGTTTATACCTCCCCCCCTTTCCTCCCAGGAGCTCAAGACACATACGTGGTCCTCCTTCCCCCTTTTGTGTCCTCACAACGGTTCTGCGACTTAGATCAAAATCAAGAGACAGTGACTGGCTCAAAGCCATCCAAGGAGTTTTGCGGCCGAGTGGGGATTTGAACTCGGCTCTCCCAAGTCCAACGTTAACTGCTAGAGAGCTTCAATTTCTATTGTAAAGTTAGTTGAGAGTTCACACTGCACCCAAAAGGCTAAATCAACCTTCACAGAAAAGACCAAAGTAAAATTTAAGCCACCAGTAACTTTACCCTGTTTCAGTTTGGGAACGACTCCACTGTTTGCTTTAAGGGCCACAGAATCTGCTCTATTTGTTGACAAAGGTATGAACACATGGAGATGGTGCCACATGCCTCAACGATGAAGAACACAAAAGGTCAGAGAGCCACAGAAAAGGATACAACTCTTAACCCTCTCTCAATGGGGTCAGTCAGAAGGAGGCCCTGTGGGGCGTAGATCTTCTCATTCTGCTCCTGAACATACTTGGCAATTTTCTTCAGGACCTGGAGAAAAGGACAGACAGGGCAGTCTTACAGCATTTACTTCCGTTCCAATTATCGTCCAATTTTTGTAACACTGTCAAAAAGTGCTTCACAATCCCTTGCAGTAAGCCTACTATTTTCTCCCATTTTGTGATTAGGAAAAAAAACACAAGGCTGAAATATAGTAAATAGGCCAACGCCTGCTCCATTAAGACTTATGATCAAGCCAGTCCCTTGCTGGTAGTGTCTTTCCCCTACTGATTGCAGACTCTGAGAGCAGGCGCCTTCGCCTTTTGCAAAGGAAGGTCTGCAAAATGCCATGAACATTGATGGCATTGGACAGATACTACTAAGCAGAGTTTTATACTATTCCTCAGACCATATTGGTACAAAGAATTTAGCCAGGGGAAGCTTAACTTAGGTTCGACTATACAGTATTCCAGCATATGATCGTGTTGTGCATGAACTGTTATTCTAATAACCTGGATGGGGAAAACCTGAGAAAGGAACAGTGATGCTGGCATTCTACATTCCCAAAGTTTGCTCCCTTCCCCCTACATCCGCAAGTTTGGCTTACTACAGGTAACAGCCACAGGGCTACATCCCAATACGCAATACGCATTAGCAAGGCACAGTATTAATGTATGACTAAGGAACGCCTTTGAGAGATTAAGTCAGAAGACATGCAGACTGAGCGATTAAGACAGAAGACGTACAGACAGAACCAAGTGAGTTCCTGGTTCAAGTCCAAAGCTAGGCTTGTAGCATGGTACACTATAACTGAGGCTTAACTGAAACATCTCACTTATATGCACTATAGACTCTATTTGGGAATGATAGTCAACCCTATCTCGTAAACTTTTGCTGCATATACAAGCCTAGACTTTGGGCCACTGAAGAGGACCTTTCGGTCGAAACGAGTTTGGCCATAAGAAAAAGAGCACTTTTTTGATCAAATTAGTAGATGTTCAATTTTCTAATATAAGTGTTCTTATGGGAAAACACTGTTTATTTTATTGACTTTGTATTACATTTTGTACTTTGCATTATCCTTAACTTCATTTTCATCAACCCATCAAGTCCAACGCCAACGACCAACGGATTCAGGAAACCTGACAGCCTCAGCCCCTGCTGTAACATTGGAGTAATAGGAACGGCTGACCTTACAGGGCATTGGGTGGATTACCAAGGTCATCGTATGCACTAGGCAAATAGCAACCTGCTGGAATGTATGGTCATCTTCAGAGGCCTTTTTCCAAGGCTTCGGATGTTTGAAGGGAAATAGAAGGTGATGGGCACTTTACTCTTCCCAGGGATGTTTGCCTGGCACTATTATTTTTCTGGCACCAACTGAAGACATTTTTATTTTCTCAGGGTGTTGATTTTGAGGCGGAGCTACTGTACTTGTTGCTTTTGTCCTGCTGTTTATGTTGATCAATTTTTATATATTACGTTTTTATGTTGTTTTCTATATGTAATGGGGCTTTTTTTTCCACTGAAGGGCAGGGCACACCTACATAAACATTTGATATTATGACGACTTATGCCTACCTAATTTATCCGCATCTCCTCAAACTGGGTCTAAGAAACCCCATTAACTCATAGCAATACTAAAAACAGTAATATGTTAAACAGCTTGACCCAGCTAAGAAGTTTGTTTTATGGAATGTGTCTATGGTTTCAATGAACGCTTACTGCCAACACCACTGGAAAATCTGAAAAGGTGCTCCAGGCAGGAAGGTAGGCGGTTATCCAGATAATAACTGACTGCCTACCAAATTTATCACTCTTTTGAAGTATTAGTAAAAGGCCCTATTCATAAACAAAATCCATTCAAGCACAAGTGTGGTCCTTTGGAAAGTGTGTGTTTTATTCCAAGTCAGGAACAACAGACTTTGAAAGTCAACTTGGCTCTCTACGTATCTGGATCTAAATACTTTCAGCCTCCCGTCTCAAAAAGCGAATATTATAAATGCACTTTATTGAGAGTCCTCAAAATAGCAAGGGGACTGGCACCAAACCAAGACAATATAAAATCAGAAACCGAAGCACACCGGTGTGAAAATGGCTCTACCTGGAAGACCAAGAGAACCGTGTCATGGTAGCTTACGAGAAAAAGCTAAGAAGATCTCTTATTCCTAAAATGAACAGAGCTGTCTGGCCAACAGGCAGTCAGACAGCCTTTACAGTGCGAGGAAAGTGGTGGATGGGAGGGGAAAAAAAGCCATCTGTCCTTTTATGCTGAATTTCACATGGACCAGCGGGCAACTCCTGCCGATGCTATTATGAAACAGAAGAGCCAAGGGAAGAAAGACTTCCCTTGAGGAAGAACTGCCTCTTGAGTGCTTACATAAGGGGAAGTTTCTCCTCAGGAAAAAAACCCTCCCTCCTGCTGCAAAGAAGAGCTTCTCTGTTGTGTGCACATGGGTGCCAAGCGGAACAGAGGGGCACCTTGCCCCAAGTAGTAGGGTGCAGCTGCAGACACGGACCTCTTGCTGGCGGTGTTTGCGAACCACTGGCCTGTGTTAAAGGGAAACAGGGATAGGGTGACCACATGGAAAGGAGGACGGGGCTCCTGTATCTTTAACAGTTGACTAGAAAAGGGAATTTCAGCAGGTGTCATTTGCATGCATGCAGCACCTGGTGAAGTTCCCTCATCATCACCACAGCTAAAGCTGCAGGAGCTATACTAGAGGGACCAGGTACAAAAGAGGGCTGGGCTCCCACAGCTTTAACTGCTGAGATGAAGAGGGAATTTCACCAGGTGCTGCATGCATACCAACGATACCTGCTGAGATCCCCTTTTCTGTTCAACTGTTAAAGAAGATACAGGAGCCCTGTCCTCCTTTTCGTATGGTCACCCCAAGCAGGAAGCACAGCACAAAGCTTTTAAAGTACAGGAGAAAGGGTCCAGTTAAATATCAAGGGAAAGACATACCAGTGATAAAGGCTGTTTATTGAATTCTTCCCAAATATTCAAGAAGTAGCTGGACAGGTTTGCTGTCAGTTGACTCTTCTGGGGTGGCGGGTTCTCTTTTAGTGGGCAGTACTGGGCCAGAAAAAAGACCCAGTGGGTAATTTACAGTTCTATTGATCCTTATAATTTACAGTTAGGAAATGGGTTAGAGAGTTTTACCCTCCTTCCAAAAATATATAAGACAGTCCAAGATTCAGATTATGAATAACTAAGGGGCATCCTAAGAAAATGCGGACCGATTAGGAACTGGTTAATGATCCTGTCACGATGCTCTGCACCCTGGCGAAGCCGACATTTCAGCGTTCTCTATCATGGCTGAGGCACCAGCCTTCATTTGCTCTAAACTGTCTTGACACGTCTCATCCTGCAGTCTCTCAGGTACACAGAGCTGTCTGGCAGGGAAGGATTAGTCTTCCTTGCACAATTCTCACTTTTGTGAGGTAAATTTTGTCAACGATTGCCCTCTTCATTAGGTGCCTACAGAGACTTGATGCCAGCTGGATAATTCCAATCACTTCTAGCCCAACAGCATAACATGTGGCAAAACGACCTTTCTGAGTTGCCCTTCCTTGTCCCTCTCCATTCACTGAAGGAACATAAGGCGCTCTAAGGAATGCTAACAAGGGACCCGGAGGTAAGTTTAGCCGCTGTCCTAACTTAGTCAGTGTTTCTGGTGGAGCATTCATGTTCTTGTTGTTCTTGTGTACCTTCATTGCCTTATTTCCCCTACACTATCTTTACTTTAATAAACTTGCTTATTGGGCTGGACGAATTCACTTGTTTGCACCTTCGCAGTTTGTTCTCCATGTCGCCTAGACTGCCTGAGATACGCTTGCCAAAGTAACCGAGGAAGGCACAGAGGGAAGGGCGGGCAAAGTGTTGAGCAGCAGGGACTGGGGCTTCAGTGGGCCGGTTCCCTACTCACGAGTAAATGCTTAGAGTGGGGAGGAATCCCGCCCAACTCTGCCAAAGGAATCTAAAGCTGGGTGGTGACAGAAAATGGAGCAAGCGCAAGGATAACTTGGTACAGTGAGCTGCCTTAGAGGGTTGGCATTCACTAGGGCTATCATACAATTATGATGGCTGCATTTTATGCTCTTAGGCAGACCTTGTTCCTTGAAACATACTAGCGTAAAGCCAACAGGGCTGCACCCGGGACCTACTTTGCACCAAACTGATTGGCTGAACAGGACTGTCTGTCATCCCGCTGGCAGAGGGGCTGCCCTGCCTGTTTGGTGCAGGGAAAACTAATTGCTATTAAAGCTCAAGCTTTGAACTTTTTTTCCCGAAGTTTCAACATTTTCTGTGCGTCTACACAGCTCAAGCTTTAGTTTCATACAAAAACGAGCAAACTTGGGCTGGTAGGCCTCAAGTAATCAGCCTTATGCTACTATGTTCATATATAACATTACACACCACTTGGGCGGCACTGTCTTGGGGAAATAAATAGTTTAATTCTCTTTAGGTTCCTCAAACTACCACTTCATAGGGGGATATTCCAAAGACTTTTATACCTCTACATTGTTTGCCAGTGCTCCTCTCCTCAGCAAGCCAGGTAGTAACTGAACATACACAGACGCATGTTCAATTCACATATGGGAGAAAGCCCTTGGCGTACAGCTCTCAGGCCTAGCTCTTTCTGTGGTGGTGAACCTCTGTCTCGGCTGTATCAGTGCAGACTGCAGGTAGGGGCTTGCATGATGGAATGTTCCTCCATCCAAAGAAATCCATCCACGTAGAAAACAAGTTGCCAGGAAGGAGGAAGGGGTTTAGCCTAGTCTTGACGCGTCCATTTCCCTATATACAGGGCATTTTGTTTCCTGTATCGGTATCTAATCATGTGAGATCCCTCCAACCTACAGCCTGAAGTGATTCAGCCCAAACGCAGGTTGGCCAACTCATCGAGAGCTAGGTCTAATTCCAGTTCCATTAGAGAGGAAAAGCACCTGTAACTGCTATCAGGAAGCTAGAATGAAGTTTATTCTTGACGTACAAGAGCAGCAGGAAAACTTTTGCACCCACAGCAAGAGCATCTTTAAGATATCGCGGACTCTTTTGCTGCAAGAGACTAACGCAGCTGTCTCGTGGAATTCCATCCTACCACTGGCAAACCCAGCCTGTGCGCACTGCCTCCTTGCCTTTCAAGAGGAAGGCAAGCAAACCTTACCTTCTCGTAGTGTGTCTCCATGCACAAGAACACAGTGTAGGCAGTCAAGCAAGCCAAGCATCCTTCGAGGTAGGAGTGGCTCCCAAGCTTCTCCGCTTCTGCATAAAGATTGTTAAGGGTTCGCACCGTCTCTTCAAACTGCTGCCTGTCAACCTGAAAAGTGGGACCCCGTTTAGAAGGAATTGTTTTATAGTTTACTTATAAGTTGTCACAAAAAACAGAAGGACTGTTCAGTTGAGCAACAAATTCAGCTCTCAATTTCCTGGCTGCCAGCACAAATAAGGAAACACACACGGTCATTAAGTTCTTCCCAAACCTAAATTCAGACAAGCATTTTTCATATCGATCCTTATAGAGAGGACATCGGGTAATATAACAGACAACATCCTCAGTGACAGTTTTACAAATCATTCAAGAATGGACTTCCCAGAGAGTGTTCTTTTTGGCGCTGTACGCTCTTTTCAGCACCAGGTGAAGGAAGACCTTATTTTCCCAGGTGCTTTAGTGTTTCAGTTTCTGTTTTAAATCTGTTGCTATATTTTAAACATTTGCACTGCTGCTAGGTTTTATTTTGTTTTTTTTATTTTATTCCGTATTTTTAAACTTTTATAGTGTATTTTATCATGCTGTATTTCATGGCTTTTAATTGTTTTGAACCACCCAGACAGCTTCAGCTGTTGGGTGGTACAGAAATGTAATAAACAAACAAATAAATAAATAAGAATACTGATCCAATGGTAATTTCTTGTAATGGCCTTCTAAGGAAGCAGAGGGCACAACAGACTTTCTTGATCTTGTAAAAGTAATAAGATCCAAATAACTTGTTTTCTGATTATCTGACTTGATGCGTAATCTAGAAAATCTAGAAGAATAGATGATCAATGAATCAGCCAGAAATCACCTCCATCTTCCTCCTGTCCTGCCTGACTCTTGGAGGCAGGGCCCAGGACAGGCTCTTAGCAATAAGGGCACAGAAAATGTGATCAGCAGCTCACTATGGTGCCCAAGATGCTGTCTAGGGGCCATAGGATTGCTCTTTCCTAGGACAATTCTATGCATGTTTACTCAGAAGTAAGCCCCAATGGTTCAATAGGACTTATTCCCAGGAATGTGCGAGTAGACTTGCAGCCTTCTTCTTAATTGGGGAGGTTAATTGGCAAAACTTCAATTTCCAGAGCTATATCGATTCCAGTGCAGATGTGAGCTTATCTCGAGGCACAAATGACATGTTTTCAAATGAGCAGTTACATGCAGGTTACGATCTGCTTTAGAAAAGCATTTCAAGGCATTTCAGAAAGCTGCTTTTGGTTCCAATCAATTAACAAAATTGAATTATCAGCTGCCACCATTAGAACAATATTATGCAGAGTTGTTGATCAAAAGGCCAGGTGGGGAAATCATGTTTGCAATATAATATATATTACCTGTCCTTGCATTCAATAAGAAGAGAATACATCCTAGGCAGCCAGTAGCGTAAGGGGACTAAAATACAAGAGGGCCCCAAGAAGCACTGGACCTAAACAGTATACGGGAGCCTGACCAACATGTGTGAGGATAGTGATCTCACTGGGCAATAATAAAGCTTCATTATTCTCACAACCATTAAGGATGACATCACCATCACTGGACTGAAGAATCTCTTATTTTTTACTTCTGTTCTGAGCTAGTACCATGCAGTGCTTGGCTGCAGGTTCCAATCCCATGCATGTTTACTCGGGAATATGCCCTGCTGAACTCAGTGAAACGGACTTCCATGCAAATATGCACAGGACTGAGCTGTCAAATATCCACTCAACTATGAATGGGTCACAAGAGTGGCTTTGGGCATGACATCCTCTCAACTTAATTTTCCTCCCGAGGTTTTTGCGAGGTGAAGACGCTGTCCTAAGCTTTTCGGAGGAAAGGCACTGCACAAGTAATAAAAATGAGGGAAAGAAGTCCCCGTCCTAGTCTCGTGCCAGCCAAGCAAATTAGGGGGCCTTGGTAAATTTCTAATCTGCCAGCATATCCCCTCCCTCTGCAGGATGGAAACAATACTGGTTTCCTTTAGAAGACGTTAGAGCTTCATAGCTGAATGGGTATTTGACAGTTCTCTCCTAAGCTTTAGAAGGGATTGTGAATATGAAACTTAAGATGTATCGCACGGATCAACCTTTTAAATAAGGCCACAAAAGTTAGCAGCCTGGAAACATTTTACTAGCCTGCTAGGAGCTGGAAAAGGAGGGACAGAGGACTCTACGCTAGGTGCAGAAGACGGGGCTTCTGCTGGTAGCCTATTTGTCTTCCAGACTGAGGAGAAGAAACCTGCCCTCTACCCTCCTCCGCCACCAAAGCCACCGTGCAATTCCTTGCGGTCTATGGCTACCCGGCTAGAGATTACAATGATAAATAAATGCACATATGATCCTAATTTCACATTAAAATGTAAACTAGTTGAAAATGAGGGGAAATAACGTATATCGTTTTAAGGCCATTTCTGCTCCTTTAAGCACAGTACTTCACAGTACCTTGCAGGACCTTTCAGTGTTTCTATCACCAGAGATTCCTTTGTAAGGTAAGGAAATTAACTCTTGTTCCTGGTAGTGAGTTCTGGGGTGAACTCCTAGTTCTGGGGGAATTCTGTTCATCACGAACCAAAAGTTCACTCCCCAGTGACATTCAGAGTGAAAGGAAAAACCACTAAACTGTTGAGCTTCGTGGCCCTAAGAGTTCACTAGATCCCTAAGCGAGAGTGCCTCTCAGGAGACCCTTCTGCTTTTGGGTCCTTGCTGAAAGTGGTCTTACAGGGAGTTGTCCGGTGCACTTTCCATTACTGAAGACATCAGAGCAGTTTCACCACCATGAATCCTTTCACGGAAAGCTGATCGCACAACCTTGCAGGCTTTTATGCAACTACAAGATCTCCTCTCCCAACACGTGGCAGACCCAAATGCGGAATCCGAACGGGCACCCCAATCATCCTGGACACAATCAGAATAAAATTTGAAGCTAAGAGCCTCCTTGTGCCTAAAATCAAGGCTCTGACAGACAAGCAGGCAACGTTGCAGTTGTTTTAGTCACGTTTTGTAATGAAGAAACTCCCACACAAGTGTGACACCAGAACTCAGCTGCTTTTAATTGCCTGGGCTTGAGTGTTCAGCAGGATCGACTAGTTTAGCAAACTTATTCAACAGGAAATGACAGTCACCAGAGATTAGTGTAGCCGGGAACCCTATTTTACAGAGGACAGTCCTGTTTGAAAGTGCTGGTTTTAAGTCGAAGAACCCTAAGAAGGGAGAAGAGCAGGGGCCTCGGAGTTGCCCATCTACAGCCACCTGGTTATTTTCTTCACTAAGGTGAGATGCACTGCATTTCTATTTAAATAACACTATTCCTAAATGTATTTATTGATTGCATCTTTCTATCACCCAATAGCCGAAGCTCTCTGGGCGGTTTACAAAAATTAAAACCATAAAAACCATTCAAAATATAAAACAGCAACAGTATAAAAATGCAATATAAAATACAAGCAGGATAAAAACCAAGCAGCAATGCAAAATTTAACACCAATTTAAAATAGAGATTTAAAACAGCATATGCAAAATGGTGTCTTCTTTTGTCCTCTTTCTGGGCAATGCATTTCCTCTTTTGGGCCAATGGGTAAATGGCCACCCTATTAGAGACGGCAGAAAGTTTCCAGAGGGAGCGTGCTTGATGCCCTAGCTGCAGAAGGCATCCTTCACTCCGCTACAGCATCTTCCTCCACTTTACTGGATTAAACGGGCCCAAGAAGCCCACAACATCAAAGCAAAGCTTTCCATTTGGCATCAGGAAGCAATGGTAGCTCATCACAGTCCATTTCATGTCAGTCAGCTTTCCCCTCGTTGTGTCAGACTGTAAGGGCAGAAGATGAAAGCCACCCAGCGCTTACCCGATTCTCCAGCTCTGGAGGGAACTTGGTCTGGAACTGGCATTTGGTGCCACTGCTGTAGTCCCGCTGGACAAAGACCTTGCCGGCCACAGGCGGCTGCTGTGGTTTCATCTCGCAGCTCGAATGGGGCAGTCTGGAGGTGGGGGAAGGGGGGAAGAGAGAATGCACATATGGCCAAGAGGTCTTTATGTGGACTCATCAAGGCAAGCCCCCATTTTCCTTTCAAGGCCTTTGGATTCCCATCAAACCACGTCCTCTTTCCCTTTATGACCCTCTGAACCTTCTCACCATTTCAAATTTCCACTAATCTCCGATTTCAAGCTGCCACCCAAGGAGGGCAGTCTCGCCAAGCCTGTGTTTTGCATCACATGTGCTCACTGCTTACGAAAACGTGCATCTCTGACCCACCCACTGTTCCTACACACTGGTGACTATTATTATGAACAAGTAATTAGGCCCATGTCATTGCTACGCATACCAAAGGCATTAATCCTTTCGCTTAAAAGGGATGCCCATTTGATCTGCGCGGTAGTATTGCTAGATTTATTATGACGTACAAATAGCTACAAAAATTATCTTACACACACTGCTTTTTACAGCCTAGTTTTGAATACACCTAAGGACAGCTCTTAAGCGTTGCTAAGAAGACTTAGGTCCTACCTCTCGATCCAGACGGAGAGGCGGGTAAGAAATAAATTGTTATTATTATTATTATTATTATTATTATTACCTTCCAAGATCTCTCTGTTCTGAAACCTAAAACAGAACCCAAGCCACAGGCCTTCCTTGCAATTCAAATGACACCCTACAGCTCTTGTTTCAAACGAACCAGGAAGGCCCTTAGCTACTGATTTCAAAGAGCTTTTCCCTTTTCCAAAGACCCTCTGCTCTGTCTCTAGGTTTTAAAAAATGCTGACACAGCTTTGTTCACCTTGGTGTTGTGTAGCACCATCAACATTTTGAAAAAAAAAATGTACAGTCATCAGATTTTATTTTTAGTTTAAAAGTCCCCTTGAATTTAAAGCAAAAACCAATTCTCTTCTGTCATTGCAACACACTCTCCCACCTTCAAATTCCCCCTCCCCACTACTGGATGACCAGAATACATATCTGGAGGACACCAGGACAGCAGAATGATGGAGTAGATGGACTATTGGTCTGATCCAGCAGGGCTCTTCTTAGGTTGAGGAAGACTATATTAGAGAGTGCAGTATAATCATCAAAAAAGCAAAGATATAAACCAGTAAGTCCCCAGTTCAAATCTCTCCTCAGTCACACAAAAGCAGGGGACCTTTGGTAAGCCAATCCCCTCTGCATCTTGGAAGATAATAATACTGACGTACCTAACAGCAGTGTTTGCAAGGATCACAGCAAAATTATTATTTCAACAACGTACACAAAGCACTTTGATTGTTGTAAAGCGCCATATAATTATTTAACCCTGAGTAGGCTGTGTGGGATGACCGCAATTGCTCTCCTGCTCCATATCAAATTGACTTTCCCACAGAGAAAACGTAAAAGGTCAGAGGTGCAAACCAGGCAATACCTGGTTCTTATCTCACCTCTACGATGAACTTACAAAGGGGCCTTAGGCCAGCCACACCTTCTCGCTCACTGTTTCCTGCAAAACAGCACCGATCGGCCTTACGGGGTTATTGTAAGGCCGAGGTAACATGGGTGGAACGCCAGGCAGTCCTGTAGACATGCAAAGTATCCTATTGATGCCATTTTCTATCCTTTCCTTCCTCCAGAAAGTTCAGGGCAGCACGAACATACGGCAGGTGAGGAACCTCTTTCAGCTGGAGGGCTGAATTCAATTTTGGCGCTCTCAGGAGCTGCACTCCAGTGGCGGGCAGTGCCGAAGGCAACAGGACAAAAATACAACAAACACCTGCATAATGTTGCGAGAAACTTTTCCTGACAGCAACTAAGCTTAGGAGAGGCATTTCAGTCTTTTACAATGGGGCTGGGAAGACTGTCCAAAACCTAGGAAATCACCAAATGATCTGCAGGGGTAGGGTGGGGGAAGGGGGCAACGTCATGGGAGAGGGGGCACAAATCTCTGGAGAATCCCAAATGATGGGATGGGGGACTGTAGGAGGAGCAGCTCTGGTCCCCGAGCCTGAGGTCCCCCACCCCTGATATATGGTTCCCTCTCCCCTCCCCATTTTAGCCATACAACAACCCTGTGAGGTGGGCTAGGTGGAAAGCGCATGCGTGCAATGCTTCTGACTGCCACGAAGGTCACCCACCAAACTTTGTGGCCGAGCGGGGAACTGTCAACCTGCCTTCAGACCCCCTCCCACCATCAAACGACCCCCCTCTCCCAACCCAAATTCAAATCCCTCCCCCCTTTAGCCCCCCCATCCCAACCTCCCTCCCTCCCCTCCCCCATTCTGACCCCCCCAATCAAATTGCTGCCCCTCCCCCCACGCTAACGGCCACAACCGCCGCGCCCCCCCCACCGCGTGCCCCCTCCCCCCGGTGTCGCCCTCCTTCCCCCGCTTACGGGCAGAGCCGGAGCTCCTCCGCCGCCGCGGCTGCTGCTGCTGCTTCCTCCTCCTCTTCCAGCTTTTGTCGCGCTCGCTCCGCACCGTCACTTACGGCTGCCGTAAAGCCGCCACCGCTCACGAACTCCCCCCTCCTCCTTCTGCCTTCCTTCGCAAGTCCTGGAAAGGCGCTGAAGCGGTCGGGGACGCCGCAGAGCTATGAGGAGGTTAGAGCAGCCCGCCCCCTTGCCGGGAGATGTCACTTCCTGGTCCGCGTCGAGGAGGAGCCATTTTAAAAGGAGCCCCTCCCTGGGGCGGAACGAGCCGCGTTGCCATGGTGAAAGCCCCGCGGCTTTTACGTTTTTGCCATAGTGATGAAGGCCCCGAGGCTTTTGCACTTTTGCACGCTTTGTCGCTCTCAGAAATCAATAGTGAACAGCCTGTCCAATGACCCAAAGACTCTGTGGCCCATTATTTCCATGCTTTTGATTTCTTAATGGTTTAATATGTTTTTAGCTGTGTATATTATTATTATTATTATTATTATTCAGATTTACATTGTTCTGATTTTATCTGTACTCCACCCTGAGATCCCAGTGATATTGGACGGGATACAAATGTTTTAATAAATAAATAAATGATATTTATTTACTTATTTACGGCATTTTCTATACCGCCCAATAGCCGAAGCTCTGTGTTTACAAAAATTTAAACCATAAAAACCATTCAAAATATAAAACAAACGGCAGTATAAAAACATAATTTAAAATACAGTATTAAAACACAACCAGGATAAAAACCGAGCAGCCATGTGGAAATTAATACAGATTTAAAATACAAATTTAAACAGCAAGGTTAAAAATCAAAGTGAAGAACTGTGAAAACACTGAAAATAAAAAGGTCTTCATAAATGAATAACGCACGTGGGAAAGGGTCTGCCTGGGAGGGAGAGGCTTACAATGGCACTGCAGTGTAGTCCAGCGTTAATACCAGGGGAGTCTGGTGGCTCTTAGTTCATTGGGACAGTGAATCTGCTCTGAACTTCAGTCATAAGAACATAAGAAGAGCCCTGCTGGATCAGACCAAGGGTCCATCTAGTCCAGCCCTCTATTCACACAGTGGCCAGCCAGCTGTGGACCAGGGACCCACAATCAGGACATAGTGCAACAGCACCCTCCCACCCATGTTCCCCAGCAATAATAATAATAATAATAATAATAATAATTTATTTATTTCTTACTGCCTCTGATACTGGAGGTAGCACATAGCCATCAGGACTAGTAGCCATTGGGTCTGTTCAGACAACACACTAAGCCATGGTTAGGCTGCTAACCCTTTTGTAGCCAATGACTAGTGAATGTGTTTTAAAGTGTGGTTATGTAGCCACCATGGTTAGGAATGGCTCACATGACATTAGGCTGACCATATGAAAAGGAGGACAGGGCTCATGTAACTTTAACAGTTGCAGAGAAAAAGGAATTTCAGCCAGTGTCATTTGTCTGCAATTAGTTCCTGGTGAAATTCCCTCTTCATCACAACAGTTAAAGGTGCATGCACTATACTAGAGTGACCATATACAAAAGAAGGCAGGGCCCCTGCAACTTTAACTGTTGTGATGAAGAGGGGATTTCACCAGGAACTAATTGCATAGAAATGACACTGACTTAAATTCCCTTTCTCTACAACTGTTAAGGTTACATGAGCCCTGACCTGGATTTTATCTGGTCACCCTACCCTTAGCCACCTTTTTTTCCAAGTCAGATCTAGTGAGAACTGACTGGTTCTGACTGAAGCCCAGAGTGGGTTCACAGCCGCACTGAACAAAGGGCCAGTAGCCTCCACTGGTTAATGATGGATGCTGGTTTCAGGTGTTTGAGGGCCCTTGGGCATGACACCTTCAATAGGTCCCTTCCCTCCGTGAGCCTGGCTTCTCACCACCATAGCCACAGCTGCTCTTCCTCCTCCTCCTCCTCCTCCTCCTCTTTCCCATCATTGCTCCCACTTGGGGATGATGAATGCATCGGCATTACCAAGGCATTTTTTTAAAGGAACTGCTTAAAAGCTAAAAATAAATAAACAGTTTCCATTTCCCACATGAAATAAGACCCGACTTTAAAAGAGGATCGTGTCCCCCTCAGGAGCTTTTCCTAACTGGAATTTGGCCCTCAGGCTGTAAGAGGTTTTGCTTGCACCCCTGGCTTACAGGACACCACAGCTCTCAAGTCAGCTTACACAATTCACCACCAAAGCATAGAAGTATATCACCCTAAAAATAATAACAACAACAAAAATTAATAATAATCAGTATAAATAATCACAAAATCCTGTCCTTTAAAACCAATGGCAATACAATAAAAGCAGCAACAATTTTAAAGCAAATTTGTTTTAAAAGCCTGCCCCAATTTCTATTTGATCAGCAAAAGTGGATCTAAAGAGCCAGGTCTTTAAAACTCATTTAAAAAACACCCAGTGGGGTGGGTGGGGGGACAACAGAATGAATTTCCCATGGCAGAGTGATTCACAGTGATGGCGCCACTAATGGATTTGTGCATCCTCTAGACAGGTTGGACTACAATTGCTACATGCAATAGTTGTAATCCGGAGAGCGCCAGGCTGGGAAAAGCTCATGACGTTTCCTTTCTCAAGGCAGTGTGCTCTGGACACGTGATGGCCCCACGATGCCCTCCCCACTCCATCCCCCACCCCCAGAAAGATATGCCTTGATGTATAACGTGAATGGGAAAGCCTTGCAATGTTGTCCCTTGGCCAACGATTTCAGATTTTATAAGTTTCCTCCCCACCCATCCCAAAAGTCCCTTCATCTGGGAATTGAAGTCAGGGATCTCCACAAACTGAAGTTTAAGGTGTTTCTGGGACAGAGGCTTTTGCTACAATTGGTCAAGCCATGTTATCATATATGACACACATGTCGCCCCACAAAGGCCCAAACTGCAGGAAATCATCGTGGGAGCTGAACTGATTCATGCCACAACATCTGTTCCATTTCTGTGCAGAAATGGAAACATAGATTGCTCTCTGTGGCAGAATTTAATTGGAGAGAGAGCAGATGTCGGACTAACAGGTATGTGGGAAAAGTTGGCAGCCGTCCAAAGCTGACTTTCCAGGCTTGTGAACCGAAAGCATTTTGAACCGACTGAAAGACAGGTGGTGTGCATGTGTGGAGGAAAAAGCAAATATATATATATATATATATATATATATATATATTTTAAAAAAATGTCTTGGGTGAATCAATTTGCCCACAGGTAATAATAATAATAATAACAATAATAATAATTTTACTTATTTCTTACCCGCCTCTCCCTCTGGATGAAGGCGGGGAACAGCATTAAACACAAAACAGCATAAAATACATAAAACCGATTAAAAACATATAAAACTAATGAATTATTAAAAACACATAAAACTAACACATTATTAAAAAGCATCTTAAAATTCGACTGGGTAGGCCTGCCAGAAGAGTTCAGTCTTTATGGCTTTCTTAAATTCTAGAAGACTGTTAAGTTGGCAAATCTTCTCCAGGCCGGCCATTCCACAGTCTGGGAGCGGCAGAAGGGAAGGTCCTCTGGGTAACGGTTGTCAGCCTGGTTTTGGCTGACTGAAGTAAATTCTTCCCAGAGGACCTGAGCATACGGGGCGGATTATACGGGAGAAGGCGATCCCGCAGGTAACCTGGACCCACACCATGTAGGGCTTTAAAGGTAATAACCAACGCTTTATACTTTGCCCGGAAATTAATTGGCAGCCAGTGAAGTGATTTTAAAATTGGTGTAATATGGTCACTTCTAGATGTATTGGTGACCAACCTGGCTGCCATATTTTGAACTAATTGTAGTTTCCGGACTTGGCACAAAGGTAGCCCTATGTACAGCGCCTTGCAGAAGTCGAGCCTCGAATCAAAAATAAGTAAATAAAGCTTTACTCTGGGCCATGTTGACTTCTGCAACCTACCATCTGAAGATGGTTGGCAGCAGATCCCGGACTGAGACAAGGAAATACTACTTAGTGTTTAATCAATTTGCTCAGGGCCAGGGCCAAGGGCCAGCATGGTGGGGCACTGGCTGAGAGTTCACACTCCAGCAGGGGCTGATTGAGAAGACCCCTCCTCTTCACCGCTGCAACCTGCTTGTTCACCTGCCTCTCAGTCTGGCCCAGGTAGTGGTGAGAAGGAGGAGCAGGTGATGCCACTTCCTGCTTGCCCTCTGGCTCTCTGCCTTGCAAGCAAGCAGATGATAGCAATGGTGAGGAAATGGAGGAGCAATACCAGCAGCTGGTGATAGTGGAGGTGAAAAGACAGACTCACCAAGGGAGGAGCCCCACTTCAGGGTGTTTTTCTCAAGCGTCCCCAAAAACCTGCAGCCGGCACCGAACTTGTGGAATTCACCACATGCTTTAAGGTGGATTTGTGCTTTAAGGTGGATTCATGCATTGAGCAGGGGGTTGGACTCGATGGCCTTATAGGCCCCTTCCAACTCTACTATTCTAGGATTCCAAGATGTGGTGATGGCCACTATTTAGATGTCTTTTTTTTTAAAGGGGGTCTTACACAAATTTGTGGAGAAGAGGGCTATTTCTACAGCAGGCTGTTTGCCTGGGATGGCCCCCGGCTGATCCCTGTGAGTCCAAGTGACGCACAGGGACTCCTGGGGGCAGGGGGTGGGGGCGAGCACGGGATTTGCCAGGGATAAGGGATCCCTGGAAAATCCCAAATCTTCCGCCGTCCTGGGAACTTTCTGGGACGGCGGGAGATGTGGCCGCCCGTCCCGGGTGCTGCTGCGCTTACTCGCGATTAAGCATGGCAGCACAAATGGGCACGGAGCTGCACTGCGTGGCTCTATGCCCATTAGGGGAGGGGTGGCATCAGTTTCGCCACCCCAGGAGGGAAGGGAGGGGGGTGGGTCCCCGATTGAGTGTGGTTTTTTTAAAAAAAATACTTAACTGAGCGCAGGAGCGCTCATGCGCCTTCATCGGCACCCAAAATGGTGAGTGCGATGAGCACATCACGCCCGGGAGCATGAAGATTGAAGACGACGATCCTGGAAGCAGGTACTTCTGGGATCGCCCTCTCCACCCCATGGTGTAGAAAGAGTTGAGGTCTACCAATAACAGGTTTTAGCCATGATACCTAACTGTACATGTTCAGGGGGGAATATACCTCTAGAATACCAGAAGCCCAGAGACAAACAGGGGAGGATTATAATTTTCATGCCCAGATTGCATCGTGTCCAAAGGAAGGGTGAGCAAGCCAGATGGTGAGGGATCTGAACACCAAGTCCTATGAGGACCGGTTGACAGAACTGGGGATTTTCTCACGGAGAAGAGAAGATTACGGGGAGACGGGATTGCCCTGATGAACGTCTGAAGGGCTGTCATGTGGAGGATGGAGTAGACCCATTCTCTCCTGCTCCAGAGGGCAGGACCAGAACCAATGGGTGGAAATTACAAGGAAGCTGATTTTTGGCTAAACATTGGGAGAAACGTGCTGACAGCAAGGACTGTTTGACAGTGGAACAGATTCCCTCAGGAGGTGGCGATGGGCTCTCCTTCACAGGAGGTATTTATGCAGACGCTGCATGGCCATCTATCAGGGATGCTAAGGATGTTGGAGAAATCTGCAATTCATTCAAATGGTGTCTCTACACCAAGGGAAAAACCTGGATCTTTCCATGTTCAGTATGGGCTCTTTTAGATGGCAACCAAGTGATTTGTAATTGAAAACTTCCCCTCTGGGCAATGCTCCATAATGTTAAATGAAACAATGCCATATAGTGGCAGAATTAATCCTGCAATTATTTTAAATAGCGCATTATCTCTGTTTTTTGTTTTGTTTTGTTTTTTAAAAAGCAAGATTACTGGGGAAAAGTGCGGGAAACATCGTGGAGGTTGACTGCATCATGTAAAGGACCTGTAAATGTCCATGAGTGGCCAATCATGAGCATGCTCATGTACAGAAGCTCAAATGAGCACAGATTTCTGTGAATCCAATCTGCAGATTCCACAGTAGACAAGCTATCTCAGAGTCGCACGGATTCCACGGACTTGTGGACAGTTCCCCCCTCCCCACTTTTGGGTCGGATTTTACAATAATTCCCATCACTGCAAGTGAGCATCAGCGCAAGCAAAATGAAATTCTGGTTAAAACAAAAAAATCCAATTCCATCAAGGCAGGACGGTAGAAAGAAAGCTGCCTGACAATCCATGAAGCACTGATGGAATGGATCTAACAGAGCCTAAGGTCAGCTTTCCTTCAACCTGGTGTCCTCTGGAAGTCTTGGTGCCTCTACAAGAGAGGTTTAATGCGCTTTGAAGGTTCATTAAATTTTTTACCTCTACAAGAACGGAGCGCAAATCGGGCGTAGAGGCGCGTTATCTCTCCGATAATGCGCATTTTCGAATGCGCGTTAAATCGCGAGTTTTATTTTGCTCCGGCCGTTAAAGCGCATTTTTCCCGTGTGAACAAGCGCTTATGCGCATTAACTTCTTGTAAAGCGCTTTTTGGACATCTATTAATGCGTTTCGCTGCCTCTCGCCGCCTCCCGTGCAGAGGGATTAGGAGTAAATGCGCGTCTGTGATAATGCGCATAATCGCCGAACCGGGCACAAAAGCGAATCCTTGTAGAGGGAGCCTTGGACTTCCATGAGCTCTAGTCAGCATGGCCAACGGTAAAGAATCCTGGGAGGTTTTGTTTAAAAATATCTGAAGGACACTAATTGGAGAGGGCTGCTCTAGTTGTACCCTGCATTGCAGATCCTGGACTGAGCTGGGGGCTGGACTGGATGGTCTCCAAGGTCCTTTTCAACTTGGTCCTTCTATGATTCTTGTAAGCTTCCCAAGGCATCTGGCTGGCTATCGCTGGAAACATTACGATGGTCGGGTGACCATATGGAAAGGAGGACAGGTACCCTTTAACAGTTGCATAGAAATGGGAATTTCAGCAGGTGTCATTGTTATGCATGCAGCACCTGATGAAATTCCCTCTTCATCACAACGGTCAAAGCTGTTGGAGCTATACTAGAGTGACCAGATACAAAAGAGGGCAGGGCTCCTGCAGCTTTAACTGTTGTAATGAAGTGGGAATTTCACCAGGTGCTGCATGCATACAAATGACACCTAATGAAATTCCCATTTCTATGCATCTGTTAAAAGATATAGAAGCCCTGACCTCCTTTTCATGTGGTCATTCTATGCAGCAAAACAAATGATAGACAAGTTGGATCTCGACTGGATCCAGGAAGGCACATCTTCTGTTCAGAACCTGACTCCAGATTTGGGAAGTCTTGTGCATCACTGTGGGTAGCAGCTTTAGAAAAGTTTTGATCACATACTTTAAAGGGCGTGTTTGTTTTCAAGCAGGGGAAGTCTGTGGTATGAACTAGAGGCTTTTAAAGTAGGCTGACCAGATAAAATCCAGGTCAGGGCTCATGTAACTTTAACAGTTGTAGAGAAAAGGGAATTTCAGCCAGTGTCATTTGTATGCAATTAGTTCCTGGTGAAATTCCCTCTTCATCACAACAGTTAAAGGTGCAGGGGCCCTGCCTTCTTTTGTATATGGTCACTCTAGTATAGTGCATGCACCTTTTAACTGTTGTGATGAAGAGGGAATATCACCAGGAACTAATTGCATACAAATGACACTGGTTGAAATTCCCTTTTCTCTACAACTGTTAAAGTTACATGAGCCCTGACCTGGATTTTATCTGGTCAGCCTATTTTAAACCCTTAATTCCCTCCAAGCTGTTTGCACCCGGCATTCAATAGACTTCCTACTTGGGCCAACTGTTTGCCAGCTGGAATCTGCTCATCCTTGCGCAATAAAATCCTGTTTAGTTGCATGGCTGCGAACTGGAGTGCTTGCGTGTGTTTGTTGTAGCTCAAGGCCATGAGTGATTTGGGTTCAGTTGCGGTCAAGGCTGCTCAGCAGAAGCTGACTGGTTCATTCCCTTTCCCCCAAAGCACCAGCTCTTGGAATAGGATCATTCCAATGCCTGAACTTTGACTGGGTCTATGACTCATCAGACAATTAACATAAGAAGAGTCATGCGGGATAGGACCAAAGGCCTATCTCAGCTTTCCTCAATTTTGTGCTCCCACAATTGTGAGGGTTGTAATTCAACACATCAGGAGGGTGGAGAAGGCTGGCCTATCCTGCATGCTGTTCCCACAATGGCCAAAGGAGACACCCATAGGAAGCCTGCAAAGAGGACATATGTGCCATAGCAACCAATGGAGGCTGGTGGCGCTGATGGCAGTGGGGCTGTGAATCCGCTCCGGGCTTCAGCCAGAGCTCTAAAAGAGCTATCTAAAAGAGCTTGGATAGTTCTTTTAGAGTACTGACTGGTTCTGACTGAAACCTGGAGCGGATTCACTGCCCCACTAATGTCAGAGCCACCAGCCTCCACTGATAGCACCCTCCTGCTCATGTTCCCAATGCAACTGGTATACAGAGACATACTGCCTCAGATCCTGGAATTAGTACATAGCCGTCACGACTGGTAGTCCTGGGCCATGTCTACATGATGGATTCATCCGGGGTCGTCCCTAGGTTGTCCCTGTGCATCCACATGATGCACAGGGGATCCCGGAGGCAACCGGGGATGACCCTGGGATAACCCTGGGATAACAGAAACCAGGGATATCCTGGTTTTTCCGCCACCCCGAGACCTGAAATGGGCATGGAGCCGCGCGGGGTGGCTCCGTGCCCATAGGGATGGGGATGGGGCAGCAATTTCGCCATCCCCAGGATGTGGGGGGTGTTGGGGTGCTTTTTACCTTTTGTTGCTGTGTCGGGGCTGCACAGCTCCTCTTCCTTAAAACAAAATGGTGGGCGTGACGTCCTTCTTCCTTTCCGGGATGTCACATTGGCATTTGGACTAGGGATGTGCACTGGATCGGACCCGATCCACGATCCGAGTCCGGTCCAGTGGGAAATCGGATAAATTATCCGATTTCCGATCCCGCAGCTGGATCGGCCGATCCAATCCGAACCGGTCCGAAAAGGCTCCGAACCGGTTCGGCGGATCGGCGGATCGGCGGGCGCCCACTGGCGCCCACCGCCGCTTCCATTGGCGGGCGCCAGTGGGCGCCCACTGATGAAAGTGGACAGCGGGGGGGGGGGGGGAGGAGGGGGGCGCTTACCTTCTCGGCCCGTCCGCTCCCGTCCGGCACTAGCAGCTACTACCAGTGGGCTCCGCGGCCTGCTCCAGGGTGGCGCGCCGGGTGATGTCATCACCCGGCGCGCTACTCTAGAGCAGGCCGTGGAGCCCGCTGGTAGTAGCCGCCGGCGCCGGACGGGAGCGGATGGGCCGAGAAGGTAAGCAGGGGGTGCGTGGAGGGGAGGAGGGGGCGCGCGGAGGGGGGGAGGGGGACCCTTACCTTCCCGGCCCGGCCGCTCCCGTCCGGCGCCGGCGACTACAACTACCAGCAGGCTCCGCGGCCTGCTCTAGGGTGGCGCGCCAGGTGATGTCATCACCCGGCGCGCTACTCTAGAGCAGGCCGCGGAGCCTGCTGGTAGTAGCCGCCGGCCCCGGACGGGAGCGGACGGGCCGAGAAGGTAAGCAGGGGGTGCGTGGAGGGGAGGAGGGGGCGCGCGGAGGGGGGCCCTTACCTTCCCGGCCCGGCCGCTCCCGTCCGGCGCCGGCGACTACTACTACCAGCAGGCTCCGCGGCCTGCTCTAGGGTGGTGCGCCGGGTGATGTCATCACCCGGCGCGCTACTCTAGAGCAGGCCGCGGAGCCTGCTGGTAGTAGCCGCCGGCCCCGGACGGGAGCGGACGGGCCGAGAAGGTAAGCAGGGGGTGCGTGGAGGGGAGGAGGGGGCACGCGGAGGGGGGGAGGGGGGCCCTTACCTTCCCGGCCCGGCCGCTCCCGTCCGGCGCCGGCGACTACAACTACCAGCAGGCTCCGCGGCCTGCTCTAGGGTGGCGCGCCGGGTGATGTCATCACCCGGCGCGCTACTCTAGAGCAGGCCGCGGAGCCTGCTGGTAGTAGCCGCCGGCTCCGGACGGGAGCGGACGGGCCGAGAAGGTAAGCAGGGGGTGCGTGGAGGGGAGGAGGGGGCGTGCGGAGGGGGGGAGGGGGGCCCTTACCTTCCCGGCCCGGCCGCTCCCGTCCGGCGCTGGCGACTACTACCAGCAGGCTCCGCGGCCTACTCCAGGGTGGCGCGCCGGGTGATGTCATCACCCGGCGCGCTACTCGAGAGTAGGCCGCGGAGCCCGCTGGTAGTAGCCGCCGGCGCCGGACGGGAGCGGACGGGCCGAGAAGGTAAGCAGTGGCGGGGAAGGGGGCTTACCCCCCCCGGAGCCGTCCGCTTCTATCAGCTGGATCGGCCGATCCAATCCGAACCGGTCCGAAAAGGCTCCGAACCGGTTCGGCGGATCGGCGGATCGGCGGGCGCCCACTGGCGCCCACCGCCGCTTCCATTGGCGGGCGCCAGTGGGCGCCCACTGATGAAAGTGGACAGCGGGGGGGGGGAGGAGGGGGGCGCTTACCTTCTCGGCCCGTCCGCTCCCGTCCGGCACTAGCAGCTACTACCAGTGGGCTCCGCGGCCTGCTCCAGGGTGGCGCGCCGGGTGATGTCATCACCCGGCGCGCTACTCTAGAGCAGGCCGTGGAGCCCGCTGGTAGTAGCCGCCGGCGCCGGACGGGAGCGGATGGGCCGAGAAGGTAAGCAGGGGGTGCGTGGAGGGGAGGAGGGGGCGCGCGGAGGGGGGGAGGGGGACCCTTACCTTCCCGGCCCGGCCGCTCCCGTCCGGCGCCGGCGACTACAACTACCAGCAGGCTCCGCGGCCTGCTCTAGGGTGGCGCGCCAGGTGATGTCATCACCCGGCGCGCTACTCTAGAGCAGGCCGCGGAGCCTGCTGGTAGTAGCCGCCGGCCCCGGACGGGAGCGGACGGGCCGAGAAGGTAAGCAGGGGGTGCGTGGAGGGGAGGAGGGGGCGCGCGGAGGGGGGCCCTTACCTTCCCGGCCCGGCTGCTCCCGTCCGGCGCCGGCGACTACTACTACCAGCAGGCTCCGCGGCCTGCTCTAGGGTGGTGCGCCGGGTGATGTCATCACCCGGCGCGCTACTCTAGAGCAGGCCGCGGAGCCTGCTGGTAGTAGCCGCCGGCCCCGGACGGGAGCGGACGGGCCGAGAAGGTAAGCAGGGGGTGCGTGGAGGGGAGGAGGGGGCACGCGGAGGGGGGGAGGGGGGCCCTTACCTTCCCGGCCCGGCCGCTCCCGTCCGGCGCCGGCGACTACAACTACCAGCAGGCTCCGCGGCCTGCTCTAGGGTGGCGCGCCGGGTGATGTCATCACCCGGCGCGCTACTCTAGAGCAGGCCGCGGAGCCTGCTGGTAGTAGCCGCCGGCTCCGGACGGGAGCGGACGGGCCGAGAAGGTAAGCAGGGGGTGCGTGGAGGGGAGGAGGGGGCGTGCGGAGGGGGGGAGGGGGGCCCTTACCTTCCCGGCCCGGCCGCTCCCGTCCGGCGCTGGCGACTACTACCAGCAGGCTCCGCGGCCTACTCCAGGGTGGCGCGCCGGGTGATGTCATCACCCGGCGCGCTACTCGAGAGTAGGCCGCGGAGCCCGCTGGTAGTAGCCGCCGGCGCCGGACGGGAGCGGACGGGCCGAGAAGGTAAGCAGTGGCGGGGAAGGGGGCTTACCCCCCCCGGAGCCGTCCGCTTCTATCCGCTGCCGCCCGCGGGCGCCAGCGGATGGAAGCGGACGGCCCCAGGGGGGGTAGGGAGCGCGGGGGAGGGGGCTTACCTGCCGGGGCCGTCCACAGCGGACGGCCCCGGGGGGGGAGGGAGTTAGGCCGCCCCTCACCCACCCGCCGCCATTTTTTCCTCATAGACTTGCATTGCAATGCAAGTCTATGGGGAAAAAAATGGCGGCCGATCCAAAAATTTACAATTTTGGGGTCGGGATCGGACTCGATCCAGTCCGGGGGGCCTCCGATTTTGTCCGAACCGGTCCGTGACAAAATTGGAGGTCCCGATCCGGGTCCCGATCCGATCCGGGGGGTCCGTGCACACCCCTAATTTGGACGCTGGGGGAGGATCGCGGAAGCAGGTAAGTCCACGATCCTTCCCCCTCCCACCCTCTGGCGTAGAAAGGCCCATTGATAGCTGTCTCCTCCATGAGTTTGTTTAAACCCCTTTGAAAGCCATCTTTTAAAATTTCTCCTTCTCCACTTTCTCCACACCATGCATGATTTTGTCCATGCCTGGAAGGGGCAATCCATGAGCACGTAAATACACTCAGTGGTCAAGGGCATAGTTTTCCCAGGCAAGAGGGAGAGTTCCAAAAGAGGTGCCTGAAGAGCGGCTAACGTCCGAACACAGCTTAGCAGTCAGATACATACAGCCTACAGTCCAAGACGATCCAAGGTCAGTAGCAGGAAGATTCAACCACATAGCAAGGTCGGAGGAAGAAAGGCAGGCATGATTGCTCCATCGTGTCCTGCGGAGGGTTGTTCTGCGTACTTCTGAGTAGACATGCAGAGGGTTGGCATTGATTTATTATTTATTCTATTCATTTACAAAATGTGTATGCCACTCCATATCTGAAATGGATTCCAGAGTGGTGAACAGAAGAATTGAAACAGTAAAAGATACAAAATAAATAAATAAAACATTATTGTAGTAAAAAACATGGAATGCCAATAATAACCTTGGTTGTCAATCAAGAAATGCTTCCTGGAATAAGACTATTTTCAGGTGCTGGAAACAGCACAGTGTTGGCACCTGTCTGACCACCAGGGGCAGGGAGTTCCAAAGAAAGGGGGCCACCACGCTGAAGGCTCTTGTCCGGGTGGACTCCAATCGGGCCATAGGTCCATGCAGAACCGCCAGGAGCATGCCTTCCGATGACCTCAGTGACTGGGCAGGTGGGTAAGGGAGAAGGCGCTCCCTCAGGTATCCTGGTCCCAAGTTGTTTAGGGCTTTATACATGAGTACTAAAACCTTAAACCTGGTCGGGTAGCGAAAGGGCACCCAGTGCAGTTCCCTCAGCAAAGGAATTACATGCCGAAAAGGGGGAACTTTCAACAACAGGCAAACTGCTGCATGCTGCAATGGCTCCAGGTTCCAGAGCAGCCTTAAGGGCAGCTCCCCCCTGCAAGAGTGCATTTAGGATGCTCCTTGAAAGTGCTACTGAGTGGTCCAGTCCTGCTTCCTTCTGAGCAGACGTGCAGAGGGTTGGCATTTGGCCCCAATTTGCACCACTTTACCCCCAAACCAGCTTTCGTTTATTGATCAGAGGCACAACTGATCAAGTATACCCCTGGCTGGGGCATGATGGGGATTGCAGGCCTTCTCCACCCGCCCCCGCTAAACGTGTAGAGGATCGGACCCCTAATGAGAGATGTCACGTTTCTCCTCCCTCTCTCCTTGAGCCCTTCCACCCATTGGCTTTGCCATTCGCAGGCTGCCAGCTGACCGCGCGGCCTCCATCTCAGCCATTTCAGACGTTGGGTCATCCCTCCAAATGCACACACAGAGAGAAATGCCAGATTTAATTAGAAACAGATGGATCCTTTTGGAAGCGATCTGCGGACAGTTTATAGTGTGGCAGGTGACGGCTCTTTCCATTATGTGGGGGCATGGATTAAGAGAAAGGGGCAGGGGCGGGCAGGGCTCAGTGGACACTGCCGGTAGAGACAGGGAGGTTGATATCAGATTTGAGATCACACAAAGCTAAGGAAGCTTAACAATGGAAGTCCCAGGACGTTCTCTAGGGAGCGCCGAAAGTGAAGTACTTTCTGGTCCCAGCCAATGAGCAAAGAAGGATCAGCTGCAGGGAGCTGGTTTACCCCCTCGCTGCCAGAAGGATACTCAGCTCCAATTGCCCTGGGATTACAGAGCTGAAGGGGAGCACCCGTGGTTTTGAGGGCCCTGGGGCAAGTCATCCTCTATGGCCACCATTGCCTCCAGCCGCTCTTCCTCCTCCTCCTCTTCCTCTTCCTTGCTACCACTTGCTTGCTTGACAGGCCGGGAGCCAGGGAACAAGTAGGCCATGGCATCTTCTGCTCCTCCTTCTAACGCCCACCATTCTCCTGGCCAGAGCGAGAGACAGGTGAATCAGCAAGATGCAGCCCTAAACAGGAGCAGCAGCTCCAGAGGGCTCCTGTCAACGGGCACCTTCTGGGAGATGGGCCCTCATCAGATATCCGCCCCTCCCACCCTTGACACCAGTCCTGGGAAGCACACTCTGACCCCATCCGTCAGCCAGAGGACTAAGGGCTGCTGGGTTGTGCGTGTTGATGCCTCCAGGTGAGACATTTACCATGCAACTGCCCTGCCTCATTGATTGAATTTTACAAGAGACCATCCAGGTGTCACCTTCTTCCATTTGTAGCACTTTCTCATTTCCCCGCTGGTTCTTCCATCTTTATCCTTACCACAGAAAATCAGTTTGGGGGTGGAATAAAAGAAAGGGCTGCACACTGCCTTCTTGATACACAGAGCTAGGTAGGACCCCTCGATGTGGAAGCACCCTATTGTGTCAGGACTGGGGCATAGGCAGCAATCCGGGAGGAGCCGGGAATTGTTGGATTAGCCAGAAATCAGAACCAAAAAATAGCTAAGGATGCAGGAAGACTCCAGTCCTCCAGGAGAACTTGTTCCTCAAGCAAGGCTCAACGGGATGGTTGGCCGGGGCTGGTTACAGGAAGCATACAATTCCTCTTTTAAAACAGCTCCACTGGCTTCCAGTCCGTTTCTGGGCACAATTCAAAGTGCTGGTTATGAGTTATAAATCTCTATACGGCTCAGGTCTCCCTTATGAGCCTGCCCATCCCCTGAGGTCTTCAGGGGAGGCCCTTCTCTTCGTCCCACCACCATCACAGGCATGCCTGGTGGGAACGCGGGAGAGGGCCTTCTCGGTGGCTGCTCCAGTGCTTGGAACTCCCTTCCCAGGGAAGCTAGACTGGCTCCATCCTTCATGTGTTTCCGGAGGCACACAAAAACTTTCTTATTCTGCCAGATCTTTGGAGAATAATGTGGACCCCATCTATATTTTAAGACTTTTAATTCTAATATGTATTTTAAATGTTGAAATGTTTTAACATTGAGACCTATTTAATTATATTTTTTAACTTTTATATATCTCTTATTGATAGCTTTTAACTCTATATGTTTTAATTTTGTAATGCCGCCTTGAGGCCCAGCATTGGGCAAAAGGCGGGAAATAAATAAAGATAATAATAATAATAATAATAATAATAATAATAATATGCCCCCCTGCAATTCCTTTATACTCTGCCCATTCCCTTGCACAAGTGGTGGCTCCTGCTGATTCCATAGTGCACACAGGACTCGTCGCTTACGCAAGGGACATTTAGCACTTCCTAGGGGAAACCTTGAAATGAGTAGAAGAAACTAGGGCTGTGCACAGACCCCCCAATCCGATTCGGATCCCGATCTGTCAGGTCCAGATTGGGCCCGATCCAACTCGGATCCAGATCTGGAACTGATCCGGATTAGTGCACAGTACTCCATCCCACTCTCCCCCTCCCTCCCCCACTCTCCCTGCTTACCTGCTGCCTCCTCCGCATCGTCCTGCTGTTGTCCTCTCTTCTCACTGTGTGCAGCCGCATTTTCCGTTCATGTCGGGTGATGACATCACCCGCTGCAACCGGCAAATGCGGTGCTCTAACCAATTAGCAGGGAGAGTGGGGGGAGGGAGGGGGAGAGCAGGGAGAGCAGGAGGGAGTGCTGTGCACAGATCCGGATTGGATCTGGATCACCGATCCGGCCCGATCCGGCCTTGATCCGGTTCAGATCCGGATCTGGGAGGCTTGGATCAGCCCGATCCGCTCCAAATTCGGGATCCGGATCCGTCGACGGCCCTAGAAGAAACCCTCATATCTCTGGAAGACCCAGCATCATGAAAAATGGGAATGTTGAACAGATGAAAAATGAAAGCAGGCAAGCAGCTCTGTATCACGATTGGCTAAAACTGAAACCATGCTTTGGGCTCTAAACAACGGTGAGTGAAAACCATGGTTTGGTGTGATATCAAGGGAGCTATTGTGTCTGCCTTCCTGAATCATTTTTCCAGCGTGTATGACAGAGGTACCATTGGTAACAGAACATTTTTAAAGGAAGAATCTGCATCTTTTCAGGTGCCTCTCTTGAAATAGGTTTGAACTTGAGTTACAAAAGGGCAAGAATGAAGTGTTTTTTATTTAAATATACTGAGAAGCAATTAGCACAACTCCCTACATTGGCAAACATTTTATTTTATTTTTCTTTATTTAAAGTGTTTTTATCATGCTTCTTAGCCAAAAAAAAAAAATGTTCCAGTAAACGAGACAGTCCCTGTCCAAAGGGTTACAATCTAAAACATAAAATAAAAATGACACACAAGGTAGAAAGGGAGGGAAGAGAAGGGGAAAATAGGAAGTAGTCTTTCTGCTGGTGGAATGGGGCTCTTTCCCTCTCATCTCCTGAGGCGGAGGTGGGGTGGGACAGTCCAAGTGGATTTGGTGCTGATTATTTCCTTTGCTTGCTCCCTTTTCCTTCACTCCATCTTCTTTCTCACAGCAGGACCATTGATTTCACTTACCCTGGGGGAGAGAGGACAGTCCCTATGTCTGCTCTTGTATTTTGCTCATTATTAATATTTCTCGAGTTAGAAGCTTTGCTATTGGTATGTATGTGGTTGTGTTTTTGTTTTTTTTAAAATACGTTGCTGTACGCTTAGAATAAAGCCGAACAGGAAAGGATAGACTCCAGTCCACTTTTTTTCCTCCTCTCATCATACTCCTCTTTTGAATAAACATAGTACTGCCAAAGTTGCCTTGGGTTATGCGGGGAAGAATGATGATGGGTTTCTTTTAAAATGACCTTCGGTTCAACAAAGTGGGTCGCGGGATCAGTCCAGCTAAGTCTCAACAAAGCTTTTGCTGCCACGTTGCGCAATTGCGGAATTGTGAAAATAGGGCCCATGCTGCAGTTCAGGAGTCCGAGGTGGGTCTCAGATCTGTACCCGTTGAAGATCACTGTAGTAGACAGTAGTGGTAGTAGCAGTAGATGCCCTTGATTTCAGAACAGAGCTGAACTGAATTTATTGCAGAAAGCTGTTTCCCAGAATTTCAACATTTCCAAGGTCCTTCGCTTAGCATCTTGGATAGCCCCTTTAGAGTTCTGACTGGTTATGACTGAAACCCGAGCGGATTCACTGCCCCACTGACATTGGAACTGACAGCCTCCACTGACCACACCCCTTCTCCTCCTGGCCCCACCCCATTTCCCCATATCATCCATCATTGGATGGTTTTCTGACTTTCCTGCAGTTCTTTTTCTCCATTCTAAAAAGTTGAAAGACCTTTGAGCTAAAATCTGCTGGTATTTTTTGGTGTATTGGCTCCAACCCTTTGGCCTTTGGCTCCACCTACTACTGGATTGCAGCCCAAAATAGAATTCGTCCCTCTGGCTGAAAGAAGTGCAACACTCCTGATATTGTCCTCTGTGGATTGCCCTCTGACAGATCTTTAAATAGAGGACTAACCTCTACAAAGGAGGACACCTACCACCACATAGGAAGGAAACTATTGCCCAGGCATGTCCCTAGCTCAATCAGGAAGCCTTTCTGGCTTAGCCAAGACAACCTAGCAGGGCCGGCCCTACCATTAGGCAGAGTGGGGCAATCGCCTCAGGCGGCAATGCTAGGAGGGCAGCAGTAGCAGCCTCCCAGCTATTCCCCTCTGTTGCAGGACAGACCTGTGTATGCTACACAACCTGAAATGAGCCTGCTGCCCTAAGTGTGGTGGAGGACACGATCCCATTTCCAGCGTTGAAGTAAGATTCAAGTGCCAGTGCAGCTGGCTTCTGTACATAGAATGAGGATAGGGCGCCATCTTGCTCTTTGCCTCAGGCAGCAAAATGTCGAAGTCACAATTTCCTTTATTTTGTGGACAAATATCGATCTTTTTAGAGCTCAGTTCACCTTTCCTGTTCTGGATATTGCCTATGACTCCCTCAGTTGTAACTAAACTGTGGTCCCCATTGCCTTCTCAAAGCAGTAGCCCAGGGGCTTGTCACACACACACAGAATAAAGGTGTCAGATCACCCTGCAGTTTGAGCAGCAATTAGAAGGATCACATTTGTTCTTCTCTAATTTGATGGCAATGTTTTGAAGCCAGGGCTTGCGAATCTCTCCAGACCAGAACCCTAAGAAAATGTCCTTATTTTCTTTTGAAGGCAGGGTGGATATAAATCAATGATTTTTTTAAAAATAAAATAAAATAAATTGATTTTTTAAAATTTAAATCAGATTTTTAAAAAATAAAATGCTTTTTGAGGAAAAATCTATCTAAAAATAGTTTTCTATTATAGTCCAAAGGTTATTCATCATGATATAAGGATTAGTTTTTAATTATGTAGCATGAGGCTGTATATTCATGCAATGTTTACATTTTTTGGTAAATGAATTCCATTAATCCATTCACAATGCCATGCTCTTCCAGAGGTTTCTGTAAGATTACTGGGCAATTGTTCTATCTAGAAGATATTATCACAGATGTTTGGTTTTACAGTTCTCAAAACTGTGAATTTGTGTCTGATAAGTTCACAATCCCATTGTTCCTTTGCAAATCGATGTACACAGAATCAACACCTCTTAAGTGCTAAGTTTCAAAAAATTCAGTGAATAGATTGTTGGGAGTGGAACAGATCTGCACAAGAAGCTAAGTGTGAGGAGGGAGGGGCAAGCAGTAAAAATGAAAGTGAAACCTTTTGAGCAGAATGATCCACAAGTCTTTGGCTCTTTGTGTGTATAGCCTGTATAGGTTTATCATATTAGTCTTTCCCTGGAGGAGAAAACCTATAATGGCAGCCGGCCCTAAAGAGACCCAGTTTGGGAATATTTTAATGAAGTTCCTCTACCTATGGGTAAGGCAGGCAGGCGTGCAAAATGCAAACACAGCAACACAGAAATGTAAGGCCTGGTGGCCCGAATGAAACAGCATCATGAGCGAGGAAGAGTGCACTTTTTTTGGGGGGGGAAAGTCACATGATGAAATCGAGTCTTTCTGAGTAGTGATTTAAATCGTGATTTAAATCAAACTGATTTAAATCAAATCCACCCTGTTTGAAGGTGTTGAAAAATATTGATTTTCCCCTCAGATCTTCCCTCGGATCATCTCTAGGTGGCGCCCTTTCCCTCTGAGTCAACCTTGGAGTGAACGTTCCGTCACAAAAGGGTTTCTGGCGGAGCTCCCCATGTCCCGTCTTTGCAATCTCTACACCCTGTTTTTGAAACGGTGCGTTTAAAGCCTGCCTAAAATGCTTGGATTGTTTATGTGATTTCCTCCACCCTCCTACATTGACTGTAATTCCCTTTTCCTACCGGCTTGTCCTGCTGACATTTACAGAACCTGCTGGCCCCAGAAAATAAACGAAAGAAAACATGTAACCTCTGTTGTCGTTCTTGCTGCTGCTGCTGCTGCTGCTATCCACACGTGTAACTCGTTCTTCCTACCTGGAAACGAACGATCCTTTCTGCCCCTTGCACGTTTCAACAGAAGAAACCACCCACAACTCCCAGTTTCCCCCAGCCAACATTTCTGGCTAAACATGCATAGGATTGCACCCTACGTGACTGGTGGAGTGAGCATCATGCCAAAGCAGGCATTGAACCCCCATTTTCGCCGTGGCTCTCCACCCTGTGCTGGTTCTCCAAAGGTTCTCATCTATCCACAAGCCAAGCTGCTATACCCGCCATGTGAAAAATAGCCACATCCCAGTGGAGGCTGGTGGCTCTGATGTCAGAGGAGCTGTGAATCCATTCTGGGTTCCAGTCAGAACTCTGCTGTTTTATGTTTTATGTAGGGTGACCAGATAAAATCCAGGTCAGGGCTCATGTAACTTTAACAGTTGTAGAGAAAAGGGAATTTCGGCCAGTGTCATTTGTATGCAATTCATTCCTGGTGAAATTCCCTCTTCAGCACAACAGTTAAAGTTGCAGGGGCCCTGCCTTCTTTTGTATATTGTCACTCTTGTATAGTGCCTGCAACTTTAACTGTTGTGATGAAGAGGGAATTTCACCAGGAACTATAATAATAATAATGATGCTGCTGATGATGCTAACCAAGCTGTTGAACCCCCACCCCCCACCCCCAAAATAGGTCCAGTAGCTTGGATAGATCCTTTAGAGTTCTTGTTGGTTCTGACTAAGGCCTCCATCACCCTAGTGATTTACTGCACTCTCACCATGCCTGGTGTGCAGATTTGCAGCATAGTACTCACATGACACCATGCCTGTCCTGCTGATACCTCACCTCTTCCCCAGCTCTTCAGGTGAAAGAGAGCATAAACTTGACGTGCATTTGCCTCAAAGTTAAAAAACACAGAGGCAAACCAGGTTGGCGGGGGAGAGGGGGATTAGGTGTGATGGAGGTCTAAAACCCTGAATGGGTTCACAGCCCCATCGAGATTGGAGCCATCAGACTCCACTGCGACATTCTTCCTGCAGAAGCCTCTGGCCATCTTTCCCCTTCTGCAGGTTGTCTCTGCTGATCTCTCTGGTTAGAAGCCAATTTCCCCTGCACCTCCTCTCCCAACTCCCAGAGAAAATTAGATGCTAAGAGATAAACCCAGCAAAAGAAAAGCGGGAGAAGTAGCCAAAGGTTCCTGCTTTCCTCACTGCTATTTTATTTATTATTTTATAATCATTTATAACTTTCCAATAGATGATGATGATAATAATAATAATAATAATAATAATACAAATTTATATTGCAAACTATACCAGAGCTCATCCCAATTAACCAAAACATACAGAACACAGCACTATAAAGAAAAATAAATAAATACACATTAGATAAACTCCTAACCAAAATTTAAACTAATTCACAATGAATCAATTAAAACAACCAAACAATTTAAAGCTCAAAAACAAACTGATTGTTCCTCAGTCCATACATCAACACCAATAATAATAATAATAATAATAATTTATTTATTTATTTATTTCTTACCCGCATCTCCCTCTGGATCGAGGCGGGGAACAACAATAAATATAAATACAACGACTATAAAATAGATAAAACATTAAAAACAAATAAAACTAATACATTCAACCAGGTATTCAACTAAAATTTAACTAGGTAAGTCTTCACGGCTCTCTTAAATTCAAGAAGACTGCTAAGTTGTTGAATCTCTCCTGGCAGGTGACTCCACAGTCTGGGAGCGGCAGAAGAGAAGGTCCTCTGGGTAACACTCGTCAGCTTTATCCAACCTGGAGCCTAGAATTTGCCACCTTAGACCAAAGTACCACTAGAAGTTTGGAATCTGCAGACTGAGTCCTCCTAAGAGGAGCATGCCATACAACCAACTCCGCCAAACAGCTAGGAAGGGAAGAGTGCAGGGCTTTCAAAGTAAAGACAAGGAGTTTAAAATGTGTCCTTGCTCTAATAGGCAATGAATGCAATGCCTTGTGATAATGGGAAATGTGGGGGCAATGGGGCAAATCTAATACAGCACATACAGTAATCCAGGCAGGAAACAACCAGAGCATGAACAAGAAGCCCTACAGTCTTGGGGGTCAGGAAATGATGGATCCGGCGGATGTTAGCAAGATGAAAATTACACACCTTGGCTGTTGCAGTCACAAATGAGTGAAGCAACAGCCGATCATCTACCAGATATAACGTTGCTTGCAATAACATAAAACACGAAACACTTTAAAGCACTAAACCTTCGGCCGCCAGGTGTTCTCTTTTACAGAGGACAGTCCTCTAACTGAAGGCTGCCAGAGAACTGTTTTGAAGGCATCCTTTATTTGAGGGCTGCCCAGTCCAAGTGTGGTATAAAGATAAAGAACCATGAGAAGAAAGAGCTGGCCTTGAAGCTGTGCAGCAACGTCACCTGGAGAGCAGACTGAGCAAGGCACATGGGTCATGTTATGTCTAAAATAAGATATTAAATAAAATTAAAAAGGGGGGAAATATAACAACAACAAAGCCTCCCAGCACCTGCTTCCTGGGGCAACTGCTCCACTCTTCCTAATGATAGGGCCGGCCCCGTTCCTCTCATTGTATTGTGTATGGTGACATTTGTCCTAGCCGCCTTCAACTGCAGCAGGAAAGACAAGATTTTCAATACATAAATTCCTGCACATGTTACCACTTGACAAAGGGCCATTTCTTTACAGCCACATCATTGTCTTGACCAATGGTGTAGAGAATCAAGCCATTGTGCTACTTCCTGACCAGGGGCAGACGAGGTGTGGGTGAATTGGTCAGTTTCACGTGATCCCACGTTCAAATTTAACTCCCAAGTTCTTTTTGTCCCAAATATGGAGAACGTTGTGAATCTGGGTAAATACTTACCAAAATCAATCCGAAATGAAATTCTCACTCATCCTTATTACAGAGATATGAACCTAAAAACAGCCCTGCTGGATCAGACCAAGGCTCCATCTAGTCCAGCAGTTTGTTGACACAGTGGCCGACCAGCTGCCTGTAGAAAACCCATATGCAGGACGTGAGTGTAATGGCACCCTCCCGCCCATGTTCCCCAGCAACCGATGCACATAGGCATTCTGCCTGTGATGCTGAAGGTAGCACATAGCCATCAGGACTAGCAGCCATTGATAGCTTTCCCCTCCATTCAAATTGGTGGCCACCACTACGTCCTGTGGTTGTGAATTCCACAGTTTAACACTGTGCTGTGAGAGGAAGTCCTTCCTTCTGTCTGTCCCAATCCTCCCACCAATCATCTTCATGGGATGATCTCATTGGCTTCTAGCATTATGAAAAAGGGAGTAAACAGTCTCCACTCCAAGCATCATTTTGTATACCATTTGGGGCTAAGTTTCTTGCCCCCGCTTGGCAGGACGAAACGCACGGCCAACTCCTCACTGGTTGTTATGCTGCACACGACGGCAAGCTACCGCTGGATCCACAGTTGTCCATATTTGCTTGACGTCGAAGAGAGCAAATCCAGAGCCGAAGGTGCTGGCCCAGGCATTTTCTCAGCAGGGATGGCTGCAGCCTGCTGGGCTTGTTCTGCAGGTCAACAGGAAACGGGGCATCTGCTCAAGAAAGAGTTCAGTCTGAAGGCTGTTTATAAAAGTAAGAAAATGCACATGGCTGCAGCTAAATGGGATCTGGGTTTAATGACATTTATTTGGAAACACTTTAACTAAACAAAAGGAAGGGGAAAAAGAGAGACAGAGGGAGGGCGAATGCCAAGGATAAGTGAGTCGGAATGAGAGACTCTGCTTCTGTTCAGTATAACAAGTGTCAAAAGGCCAAAATTGGTGTGATGGTGGCACTCACTTTGGTGGGTCAGGTATGTGCTTTTGACCCTAGAAGAGGAAGGCATGCAGGTGAGAGGAGGGCAAGCCTTCCATCCCCCCCACTCCCACCCCCAATTTACCTCCATCCAATCCTTTGCATCGGAGATTCTTTCCTCTCAGCCCAGCTTTTATACCTGAAGTTAGCTGGGAATATGGAAGAAAAGAACCTGAAGGAAGAGGAGAAAATAAGATGGGAGAAGATTCAGCAAACCTCATCCCATATACCCTCTTATGACATAGGGTGCCTCTACAAGAGCGATTTAAAGCTCTTTCAAGCCGCATTAAAATGTTTACCTCTACAAGAGCGGAACGCAAATTGGGGGTTGAGGTGCATTTTCTGCCTGATTATGCGCATTATCGAATGCGCGTTAAATAGCGAGTTTTATTTTACCGCAGGAGTTAAAGCGCCTTATGACCGTGTAAACAAGCAATTCTCTGCATTTCAACCACTTTAAAGCGCGTTTCATACTGCCGGTAATGCGCTTCACCGCCTGTCCTTTATAGGAATTAGGCGTAAAAGCGATGGTGAGAAGACGCGCATAATCAAGCAACCGGGCGTCAAGTTGAATTCTTGTAGAGGGGGGGCATATTCTGGGGGTGCAGAACATCAAACAGGAGGCAGTGATGGACAATATTATACAACAACACAGGTGAATGTACGCAACCACCTGAATAAACAACAGGACCAGCAATTCTAAGTTTAACAATATTTATATCTGTGTATATTAGTGCAGTTTATACCCACTTCAAATATTTCAAGCACATTATATTATGAATCAATTCCCCCCCCAATTCATACTTCAGAATGCCACACAAAATTGACAAACTCCACAATTCAAACACCATAGTATACTAGTCACAAATACAGCACACAAATGATATTTCAATGATATTTCAATGAATATGTAATGGAAGAAAACATTACAGATTAATTGAAACATCATTGAAATATTATTTGTGTGCTGTATTTGTGACTAGTATACTATGGTGTTTGAATTGTGGAGTTTGTCAATTTTGTGTGGCATTCTGAAGTAGGGGTGTGCACGGACCCCCCGGATCGGATCGGGACCCGGATCGGGACCTCCAATTTTGTCCCGGACCGGTTCGGACAAAATCGGAGGCCCCCCGGACCGGATCGAGTCCGATCCCGACCCAAAAATCGTACATTTTTGGATCGGCCGCCATTTTTTTCCCCATAGACTTGCATTGCAATGCAAGTCTATGAGGAAAAAATGGCGGCGGGTGGGTAAGGGGGGGCCTAACTCCCTCCCCCCCCGGGGCCGTCCGCTGTGGACGGCACCGGCAGGTAAACCCCCTCCCCCGCGCTCCCTACCCCCCCTGGGGCCGCCCGCTTCCATCCGCTGGCGCCCGCGGGCGCCAGCGGATAGAAGCGGACGGCTCCGGGGGGGGGTAAGCCCCCTTCCCCGCCACTGCTTACCTTCTCGGCCCGTCCGGCGCCGGCGGCTACTACCAGCGGGCTCCGCGGCCTACTCTCGAGTAGCGCGCCGGGTGATGACATCACCCGGCGCGCCATCCTAGAGCAGGCCGCGGAGCCTGCTGGGAGTAGTAGGCGCCGGCGCCGGACGGGAGCCGCCGGGCCGGGCAGGTAAGGGCCCCCCTCCCCCCTCCGTGCGCCCCCTCCTCCCCTCCACGCACCCCCTCCTTACCTTCCCGGCCCGGTGGCTCCCATCCGGCGCCGGCGCCTACTACTTCCAGCAGGCTCCGCGGCCTGCTCTAGAGTAGCGCGCCGGGTGATGACATCACCCGGCGCGCCACCCTAGAGCAGGCCGCGGAGCCTGCTGGGAGTAGTAGGCGCCGGCGCCGGACGGGAGCCGCCGGGCCGGGCAGGTAAGGGCCCCCCTCCCCCCTCCGCGCGCCCCCTCCTCCCCTCCACGCACCCCCTCCTTACCTTCCCGGCCCGGTGGCTCCCGTCCGGCGCCGGCGCCTACTACTTCCAGCAGGCTCCGCGGCCTGCTCTCGAGTAGCGCGCCGGGTGATGACATCACCCGGCGCGCCACCCTAGAGCAGGCCGCGGAGCCTGCTGGGAGTAGTAGGCGCCGGCGCCGGACGGGAGCCGCCGGGCCGGAAAGGTAAGGGCCCCCCTCCCCCCTCCGCGCGCCCCCTCCTCCCCTCCACGCACCCCCTCCTTACCTTCCCGGCCCGGTGGCTCCCGTCCGGCGCCGGCGCCTACTACTTCCAGCAGGCTCCGCGGCCTGCTCTAGAGTAGCGCGCCGGGTGATGACATCACCTGGCGCGCCACCCTAGAGCAGGCCGCGGAGCCTGCTGGGAGTAGTAGGCGCCGGCGCCGGACGGGAGCCGCCGGGCCGGAAAGGTAAGGGCCCCCCTCCCCCCTCCCCCCTCCGCGCGCCCCCTCCTCCCCTCCACGCACCCCCTCCTTACCTTCCCGGCCCGGTGGCTCCCGTCCGGCGCCGGCGCCTACTACTACCAGCAGGCTCCGCGGCCTGCTCTAGAGTAGCGCGCCGGGTGATGACATCACCCGGCGCGCCACCCTAGAGCAGGCCGCGGAGCCTGCTAGTAGTAGTAGGCGCCGGCGCCGGACGGGAGCCACCGGGCCGAGAAGGTAAGTGCCCCCCTCCTCCCCCCCCGCTGTCCACTTTCATCGGCGGGCGCCCGCTGGCGCCCACCAATGGAAGCAGCGGTGGGCGCCAGTGGGCGCCCGCCGATCCGCCGATCCGCCGAACCGGTTCGGAGCTTTTTCGGACCGGTTCAGATTGGATCGGCCGATCCAGCTGCGGGATCGGAAATCGGATAATTTATCCGATTTCCCACTGGACCGGACTCGGATCGTGGATCGGGTCCGATCCAGTGCACATCCCTATTCTGAAGTATGAATTGTGATTTTTTTTGGATTCATAATATAATTAGCTTGAAATATTTGAAGTGGGTATAAACTGCACTAATACACAGCTATAAATATTGTTAAACTTAATATTGCTGGTCCTATTGTTTATTCAGGTGGTTGCGTGCATTCACCTGTGTTGTTGTATAATGGGGGTGCAGAACGTCAGGCACAGAGGCCACACCCCTTCTCCTGCCCCCTACCAATTCTTGGGTGGTTTCTTGGCTTTTGTGTATGTTTCCCTGCCCCCCCTTCTAAAAGGTTGAAATTAGGGCTGTGCACCACTTCAGCTCTGAATCCAAATTCTGAGCCAAAGCAGGCAGATTTAGGATTTAGGATAGGATGGAGGACCGTTATTCTATCATCTCTCTCTCTCTCTCTCTCTCTCTCTCTCTCTTTCTCTCTCTCTTTCTCTCTCCCCCCCTCTCTCTCTCTCTCTCTCTCTCACACACACACACACACTTTCTCTCTTTCTCTCCCATCTATCTATCTATCTATCTATCTATCTCTATCTAATCTAATCTATCATCATACCATTTGATATCATAAAATCCTATAATCCTATCTATCTATCTATCTATCTATCCATCTATCCATCTATCGATGCAGAAACGTTCTAAAATATCATTTGAAAAACCATTCCCATCATTTCTAATCAGACCAGATTCCAGCCCCAACTCTACTCATTCATTAAATAAACCAGAAAGATTGAAGATATTATTTTATTGTATTTTACTTGGCAAGTTATTGGGTTTTAAAAAAAGAACACCATTCAATTGGCATAAGACCTAGACGAGAGTTGAGCATCTCCACCAACTGAAGTGCCAGCGGTATTTCTTTGTAAACACTTCCTTAATTAACAAGACCTCACATTAAACAAACAATCAAGCGTCTTGGCTGAGGCACCCAGGGCCATTATCTTTAAAGAATCATCTACTGAACGACTCTTCCACAAACGAGGTTTCTGGCTCCAAAGCTGGGGGCTTAATGGGGATTATACCCCCCCTCCCCATCCGCTGGCATGAAGAGTTTGGACGTTGTTTCTGATTCAACTTGGAACATTGCAGCCAAGACGCCGTGACATCTACAAAATTACACAAGACCCGGCGACAAAATTACAAACACTCAATGTGATGTGAGACCCATAAGAAAGCCAAAGAGCATTTCAGAGTTGGCTTCATGTCTCTTGCAATCAACCATACCCTTCTGTATGATATGAATGTCTATGGCAGGGGTGCAGAACCAAAGTCCATTTTGGAGCTCTCAGGGGCTGAAATGCTGTGGTACATGGGGCTGAAGGCAAAATACCCCAAATATCCATGTATTTACCCCTTCCTAGAGTTGGAAGACCTAAAGACAGTCATGCACATGCTGGTAACTTTGAGGCTTGACTTCTGCAATGCACTGTACATAGGGCTACCTTTGTGCCTAGTCCGGAAACTTCAACTAGTGCAAAATATGGCAGCCAGGTTGGTCAGTGGTACATCTAGGAGTGACCATATCACACCAGCTTTAAAATCACTTCACTGGCTGCCAATTACTTTCTGGGTGAAGTACAAAGTGTTGGTCATTACCTTTAAAGCCTTACATGGTTTGGGTCCAGGTTACCTGCGAGATCGCCTTCCCCTGTACAATCCACTCCGCACACTCAGGTCCTCTGGGAAGAACTTATTACTAGGGATGTGCACTGGATCGGACCCGATCCACGATCCGAGTCCGGTCCAGTGGGAAATCGGATAAATTATCCGATTTCCGATCCCGCAGCTGGATCGGCCGATCCAATCCGAACCGGTCCGAAAAGGCTCCGAACCGGTTCGGCGGATCGGCGGATCGGCAGGCGCCCACTGGCGCCCACCGCCGCTTCCATTGGCGGGCGCCAGCGGGCGCCCGCCGATGAAAGTGGACAGCGGGGGGGGGAGGAGGGGAGCACTTACCTTCTCGGCCCGTCCGCTCCCGTCCGGCACTAGCAGCTACTACCAGCGGGCTCCGCGGCCTGCTCCAGGGTGGCGCGCCGGGTGATGTCATCACCCGGCGCGCTACTCTAGAGCAGGCCGTGGAGCCCGCTGGTAGTAGCCGCCGGCGCCGGACGGGAGCGGACGGGCCGAGAAGGTAAGCAGGGGGTGCGTGGAGGGGAGGAGGGGGCGTGCGGAGGGGGGAGGGGGGCCCTTACCTTCCCGGCCCGGCCGCTCCCGTCCGGCGCCGGCGACTACTACCAGCAGCCTCCGCGGCCTACTCCAGGGTGGCGCGCCGGGTGATGTCATCACCCGGCGCGCTACTTGAGAGTAGGCCGCGGAGCCCGCTGGTAGTAGCCGCCGGCGCCGGACAGGAGCGGACGGGCCGAGAAGGTAAGCAGTGGCGGGGAAGGGGGCTTACCCCCCCCGGAGCTGTCCGCTTCTATCCGCTGGCGCCCGCGGGCACCAGCGGATGGAAGCGGACGGCCCCAGGGGGGGTAGGGAGCGCGGGGGAGGGGGCTTACCTGCCGGGGCCGTCCACAGCGGACGGCCCCGGGGGGGGAGGGAGTTAGGCCCCCCCTCACCCACCCGCCGCCATTTTTTCCTCATAGACTTGCATTGCAATGCAAGTCTATGGGGAAAAAAATGGCGGCCGATCCAAAAATTTACGATTTTTGGGTCGGGATCGGACTCGATCCGGTCCGGGGGCCTCCGATTTTGTCCGAACCAGTCCGTGACAAAATTGGAGGTCCCGATCCGGGTCCCGATCCGATCCGGGGGGTCCGTGCACACCCCTACTTATTACAGTCAGCCCAAACTAGGCTGACAACCGTTACCCAGTTCTCTTCTGCCGCTATCAGACTGTGAAATGGTCTGCCGGAAGAGATCCGCCAACTTAACAGTCTTCCAGAATTTAAGAAAGCTATGAAGACTGATCTCTTCCGGCAGGCCTACCCAGTCAAATTTTAAGAGTTTTATTGGTATTTTAATAATGTATTAGTTTTTATATATTTTAATCAGTTGTATGTATTTTATATCATTTACTTTTAATGTTGTTCCCCGCCTCGATCCAGAGGGAGAGGCGGGTAAGAAATAAATTTATTGTTGTTATTATTATTATTGCAGCTTAAAGCCCTTAGTATCAGTAACTAGAAGACGGATTTCAACTAGGGCTGTGCATGGACCGTGCAACCCATTTCAGAGCTTCTGAATCAACCCCAACCCACCTCAGCCCGGTTCGGACCCAGTCTGACCTGCTTCGGACTCTGGATCTGAAGCAGGATTCGGACATCTAAATTCGGGGGGGGGGGGAAGAGGCTGCCCCTTGCCCAGCTGTGCACCTCTTACGGCTGCCATTTTGACAACATTTAATTTTCGGAATTAAAGGAGTCGCTATTTGAAAAGAAAATGTTAACCCCCTCAAAGATGGTGATGGCTGCAGGCACTTCTCTGATGGGTCCAGGACTCTAGGTAAGATGCAGGGGGCTTGCATGGCTGGGCAGGCAGTTGTCTGGATTGGTCCAAAGTGACCCAAAACACTTCAGACTGATCCGACCCACTTTGGACTTCAGGCCAAATTGGTCCAGTCTCGACCTACTTCAGATTTGGGCCAGATCTACACCAAGAAGGATATGACACTTTGAAAACATTTTGAAAACTGTATATGGAGTGTGTTCTGGGTCTCAACAGTTGTTACTACTGTTATAAAACGTTTTAAAGCAATAGTGTAGATTCTGCCCTGGCCCAATTGTAGTGAATTCATTCTAGGAACATGGGAAGCTACCCTATACTGAGTCAGTAAACAAACAAAACAAAAAGGACACTGTTGGCTCATATTCAGCTTGTAGTTCACAAGCTGAATAAGAGCCAACAGTGTGATGTGGGTTGCAAAAGAGGCAAATGCTATTTTGAGCTGCATTAATAGAAGTATAGCTTCCAAATCACATGAGGTTCTGGTTCCCCTCTATTTGGCACTAATTAAGCCTCATCTTAAGTATTGTGTCCAGTTCTGGGCACCACATTTCAAGAAAGATGCAGACAAGCTGGAGGGGGTTCAGAGGAGGCAATGAGGATGATCAGGGGTCTGGAAACAAAGCCCTATGAGGAGAGACAGAAAGAACTGGGCATGTTGAGAAGAGAAGATTGAGGGGAGACATGATAGCACTCTTCAAAGACTTGAAAGGACGTCCTAGAGGAGGGCCAGGATCTTTTCTCTGTCATCCCAGAATGCAGGACATGGAATAATGGGCTCAAATCACAGGAAGACAGATTCTGGCTGGGCATCAGGAAAAACTTCCTGATGATTAGAGCAGTACGACAATGGACCCATTGACCTAGGGAGATCGTGGGCTCTCCCACACTAGAGGCATCCAAGAGGCAGCTGGACAGCCACCTGTCAGGTATGCTTTGAGGTGGATTCCTGCATTGAGCAGGGGGTTGGGACTCCAGGGCCTTATAGGCCCCTTCCAACTCTACTATTCTAAGATTTTATGATTCTAAGGCTCCCAATAACAATATCAATATAAGCACTCCTGGTGTAAGAGACTTACAAGATAGCACTGGGCCAATTAGTTGCCAAATTGATAATATAAATACTCGCAAGTACAATTGTGCCAATTGGTTTACACATGCACACAATCTGTCAGAGTTAAACAACTGTATCAGTAATGCTGGTCTATATAACCACAACTTTGACAGTTATGTCTGATCTCTTTAACAACTATAACAGTTATGTTTGCAGAACCCTGGTGTATCTCCGTTTTGATCAGATGAGGTCTTCCTCGGATCTTTATATAGATCACAAAAGTTTAATAACATTTTATAATAACTGATAACATTGCAGGAAATAACACTTCATATATAGGTCAGTAACTGATAACAACCTCCATCACTCCTAATTCCTCCCCTGGTTTGCCACCATGATTTTTTTTACCTCTTAGTCAGCAGCACCTCAAGCTTATGATCTCTTTCACCTGAAGAGCTGCTCTTTCGCTCCTTCGCTCCTTCGCTCCTTCGCTCTTCCGTTCCGTTCCACTCCACTCCACTCCACTCTACTCCACCCCTCCCCTTCTCTTTCTCCCTCCAGTCAAGTCCTGGCAGATGAGTACTTCAACCAGACTGCCTTTCTGCCGGGCAAAAATGGAACGACCCTTTAGTCTGGCTGTATCGGGCATTGAGGGAGTACAATTCTGTCTCTGCAGAGATTCAGGCTTCATATGATTTTAAAAACTGCTTTGGAGCTTGGGACGCAAGTTTGGGTTTTATATTGAGGCTTGGAGCCGGCTGCTTTTCCCTGCCAGGACCGGATGCAATCAATTCAAGCCCCCAGTTCCTTTGAAACTACACGGAGTTGGAGACTTAGGGTGCATTAAATGCGCTTAGGGGAAATAATCCAGACTTTTGGCATCCTAGGAAAGGCTGGGGAAGAGGCTGGGTGTCAGCAGGACAGGTACCGCATCATGTGAGTACCGTGCTGCAAATCCGCACACCAGGCATGGCAAGAGTGCAGTAAATCACTGGTGTGATGGAGCTCACAGTTGCAAAGTGATAACATTGCGTAACATTACACTTCCCCAACAGGCAATTTCTAACACTGGTCCCGATAAAGAAAAAATAGCCTTCTTTAATAGTTGCTTGAAGGTGAGGTAGTCCCTGATTTTTGACAGTTCAACCTTCCCAGAATGCGTAGATACTTTCCAAACCAGTCACCAAACAGCCAGATACTGATACTGAGTCAGACCCTTGGTCCATCCAGCCTGGCATTGTTGATACTGACTGGCAGTAAAGGCTCTTCAGGGTTCCAGGCAGGAGATTTTCCAAGCCCTACCTGGAGAAGTCGGGGATTGAACCTGGGACCTTCCGCATGCAAAACAGGTGCTCTAACCACTGAGCTAAGCCCCCTCCCCAAGTGTGGATCCTCATGTAGTCAAAATGGAAGCTCCTATAGACAAGAGAGAGGTATCCATAGACTCAGAAAATCCTCAAGGTTGTTGTTGTATATTTTGAACAGTTGTTATGGTTTTCATTTTTGCAAACCTCCCAGAGAGCGTCGGCTATTGAGTGATATAAAAATGCAATAAATAAATAAATAAATAAATAAATAAAAAAGGTTTTCAGAAGTACACAAAAACTTTCCCCAAAAATTCTTAAGAGCGGGACCCCCCCTCAGCCTATTATGACTGAGCACAGAATGGTTTGGGCTGGTTGTGGGGAGGGGGAGGAATGGAAACCCAGGGAGAGGGTGAATGGAATGGAGTATCTTAGAAGATGACATGGTTGGTTGGCACCCTGAATGAGAACTCTCTACACTGTAGCCTTTTGTTGCAGATTCCATTTGTAGATGTATAAATATAGATATTCTCAGAAATGCTGATGAGATTTGCGCACATTGAGTTGGGGAGGTGTTGTGTTTTCATGGGTATTTCTGCATTCTGGTTGGACGTGTGTATGTGTGTGTGTGGGATACAACCATTTGCCTTTTTTTCATCTGGAATGTGTCCCTTGGCCAGTGGGGTCCGGTGGCTCTGATGTCAGTGGGATGGGTTTGGGTCAGAGCCAGTCAGAACTGGGGCGATGAATCTGCTCTGGGTTTCAGTCAGAACCACGCAAAACTCTAAAGGAGCACCTTGGATAGCTCCTTCAGAGTTCTGCCTGGTTCTGACTGAAACCTGGAGTGGATTCACTGCCCCGGTAGACATTGGATCCATCAATCTGCACTGCCCTCGACCTGTCTTTGATTGTATCATCTACCTCTGGACTCGTCTGTACTACAACTGAACCCTCAATGGTGGCTTGACCTGGAGCTGGGCCCGTCAGATACATAATCCCCCATGTGGGAAAAGGTGTTTATTTTATTTATTTATTTATTTATTTATTTATTTACAATATTTATATACCGCTCCCTATCAGAAGATTTCATGTGATCCGGCCCAGGACTCTATAGGGAGCTGATACAGATGACCAGGACTAGATCTACACAAGTAGTTTTTTTTTTTTAAAGGTATTGAAGTGCACTGATAACTGTTGGGGCACTGTGAAGGTTTGTGGCCTACAGAGGCAAGGTAATAGATTCTGGCTTAGAGGCCTGGGGTTTTCCTGTTGGGAGGCGGCGTATCCCTGAGAGGGGTAGTTTAATTTCTCCAGTTAAGATTCATTCCATGGTTAAGTTCCATTTCTCCAGTTAAGTTTCATTTCTTCAGGTTTGAAATGGTATTTTCAGTTTTGGGCAAGGGAAGAGAGGATGAAAGGAGTGAGCCAGCCAGAGAGCCAGAGCCAGAGCGAAGAGCCAGACAAGACCAGAGCATGAGGAGGGAGCAAAAAGAAGCAGCTTGAAGAAGTCTAGCTGCAGCTTAGGGTAAAGGACTTGCGATTTGCAACTTGTATTTTCTTTGAACGCCTTTGTATCGCTCAGCTCTATTGACTAAATACCTTTTATTGTAATTCGCTCATTTTAGCATATTAGTGCACTGTTGTGTGAAACCTAAGGTGTCTGATGTGCCAATAACCCCACGTTTACAGCTTAAACCTCGCGTTACCGGGAAGGGGAAAAGAAGGAAGGTGGGACTCTTCAGGAGGCAAGAGATCCTTAAAGAACTGCCCAAGTGGGCCAGGACATAGAAGGAACCCTGACAGGCACATTATCCATTCCATATGCCGCTTTTCTAGTGTCATTTCCCTTTTTTCTTTTTGTAAAAAAATTCTCTATTATCCAAAGTACTGCAAGAGATGTCATTGTGTGTGCTACAAGCTACACATGCGGAAGAGGGATATAGCGTCATTACGATGGCGTCGCATCGATACGACACGAGGCATGGATCTGGTCCAAATTACCCTGGAGTGAGCTGGGCAATCCTGAAGAAGATCCTCTTGCCACATTGGCAAGCGGGATGTTCCCCGAGGCATTCTCGATGCAAAGCCTACATCCCCCACTCAGCTCCCAGGGCAAAAGTGAGAAGGACAAAATGACCCAACCTGCAAATGTGTAATCTTCGTCATCTTTCTGTCCGTGGAGGAGGTCGCTCTGTTTTTCAAGACTAATCGACAAAGTGAAAGCAGGAACATGACTCTGTCATGTGGTTCCCCGCACCCATCGTAACTCGATGTTAATAAATTCCAACGGCCTGCTCTAGGGCTTTAATAAAAGAGCAATTTATTACAGGCTGTTATAAATAGCTAGTCATGTTGGGAATTAAAGGCATTCCTTTCTGATTTGTGTTCCACCGGGTTTGTGTTTAGAGTGAGGCTCAACAGCCGATAGCTGGGAAGTCCTCTGAGTGATTAATATGCAGGCATCTGTTCTCAGAAGGGCTGCAAGCTTTAATCGGTTTAACTGGTCGATCAATCAACTAACGCTTTAGTGCAGTAGTTTTCAAACTTTCTACCATCGGGGAGCACTTCCTTGCCTGTAGAGGAGCCTTTGCGTGTTGCCACGGAATCCCCTGTGTGCTCAGAGGATTCTGGAACAGTTTCAAATTACTTTGGGCCTCACTGACACCCCATAGTAACTACGAGTTGGGCCCGAGAGGATTCCAAACACTCTCCAGCCAGTCTGGATTGTTGGAAGAATGGTAATGGCAAGATAGATCTCTTCCAGGGAAGCTTGCCTGCAATTACCCTGTTCTTGCATCAGACTCACTGGTTGCCAGTAGCAGTGTTGGCATCAAGGATCCGTCTGGTGGGACACCTGACAAGGGCCTTCACTCCAGCAGGGGCCCACTGGTAAGAACCCCCTGGAGTAGGGTGACCATATGGAAAGGAGGACCGGGCTCCTGTATCTTTAACAGTTGTCTAGAAAAGGGAATTTCAGCAGGTGTCATTTGTATGCATGCAGCACCTGGTGAAATTCCCTCATCATCACCACAGTTAAAGCTGCAGGAGCCCTGCCTACTGTGACCAGATGCAAAAGAGGGCAGGGCTCTTGCGCCTTTTAACTGTGGTGATGAAGAGGGAATTTTACCAGGTGATGCATGTGTACAAATGATACCTGCTGAAATTCCCTTTTCTGTACAACTGTTAAAGATTCAGCAGCCCTGTCCTCCTTTCCATAGGGTCACCCTACCCTGGAGTTGCTCCTTCCCTTCACCATTGCGTTCAGCTGATTCATCTGCTTCTTGTTCCAGCCCACACTACAGTGGTGGTGAAGGGAGGCGGAGCAGGAGATGCCGCGGCCTCCTTGCTCACCAGATCTCTGTCTGTCAAGCAAGTGAGCAGGAGCAAGGATGAGAAAAAGGAGGAGGCCCAAGAGTGGCAGGTGACCATGGCAATGAGAAAGCAGGCTCATGGAGGGAAGAGGGCCCATGGGGGAGCTGGCTCTGGGGAATTAAAGGCAGTTCGCAGGCCGTAGCAGTTGTCCCTTTGCTGTTCTTGCAGTTTTAGAGGTATGCTTATAAGTGATCATGTTTGGGCAGCGATGTGGCAAGCCGTTGGGAAGTGTGCTTTCCATGTCACTGGTGCTGGCCAATAGGTATCCTCCACAGCTGTATTTTCCCCGCTTGAGCTGGGCCGCACCCCAAACCTGTGCAACTTCTCCGCCACTTGCCTTTGGAGAAGACCATGTACATCTGTTTATGCTGCAGTGGAAGTGTGATTAAACCATCTCCGCTATTCCTAAAATGTGCTTGTCTCCAGGCAGTGTGTGTGTACAAAACAGCAGTTTCCAAGAGCTGCCACACTGCCTGTCTACAGATCCAGCTCATGTCTGGCTGGCTGGTTTTTAATATGCTCTAGGCAAATTAAATGTGAGCTACCCACCTCATCCCCCCCCCCCACATCTGTATATCACCGTATGCCAGGAGACGCAAGAATAATAAGTGAAATGATCAAGAGTTGATCAGGATATTAGTTCTCATGTTCATATCTGTCAGTTCTTGACTCCCTCCCTGTTGCAGTGGGGACTCTCTCTCTCTGCCCCCAGGAAGGCCAGCAGAGATGAGAAGGTTCACATCCCCTTGGAATGCAGGGGATCTTGCTCAGATTACAAGATGCTAAACAGTCTCTGTGGGACTGTTTACACAACACACTAACCCACCCACAGTGGTTGCGCGAGGGTTGTTGTTGAACCGTGGGTTATTTTCTGAACCGTGGGTTGTTTGTTGAACTGTGGGTTAGCGTGTTGTCTGAACGCAGCATGTTTCCTGCAGGATGGATCGTTAACCATCCAATGTCACTTGATAACCCCCCTGACCAACCCAAGAACAAACCATGGGTTCTCAACGTGGTTCGTTCGAGAAAAAGTAAACCATACTGCATGGTTAACAAGCCACCCTGTGGAAAATGACCTGGGTTTAAACAACACGTTAACCTACCGTTCAACAAACAACCCATGGTTCAACAACAGCCCCCACTCAACCAGTGAGTGTGGCTTCTTGTGTTGTGCAAACCCAGCCTGCGTGTGCCTCCTCCAACCTGCAGGCAGGGCAATCTCTCTCTGGGCAACTGACATAGCCACAACAGTCAGTGCCCCGGGAATTTTTGCACCCATGACAATTGCCTAGTTTGCCTCTATGATCAGGCCGAGATGGTCACTTCGGAATACCCCAAAAAAGAAGAAATGCGTCACCAAAAAAGAGGAGAAAAGAAGATTACGATTTGTATAATACTTGCATATGCTAATTCATATGTAGAGATGCACATTTAGAAATAATTATTATAACTTAAATAGAAATTGAGGACACCTCACCATTGTGGGGACCACTGTGACCAGGCGAACTTTGTGGTTGTCCACTCAGTAGGCTGCGGAAAGGGGGAGAGCCACGTGGCTCCTATATCATCAGCTGGAAAGGGAGCAGCTGCTGCAAGGAGTTGGTTTTAGTCCTCCTTGCCAGAAAGGACACACGGCTCCAATTGCCAGTGCCCTGGGACAGCACACTCTGGCCTCATCCATCGTCCAGAGAACCAAGGACGCTGCAGCCTGTCTTCTAGGGGGAACATCACAGCAAGGAGGAGACCAACTTGGACCCAGCCATCAGCCAGAGAAGCAACTGCTGCAGGGAGCTTGATTGCTTTTCCCTGCCAGAAAGGACACCTATAAGAACTTTGAAACAAAGAGCTTCTCTACACACAGGGAAAATCCCGCCATCTTACTGGGCTTCCATCCTCCTTAGTCTTTCCACCATCACAACGTTCTCCTTTACATGTGACCATGTGATTTTGAATTGAAAGCTTCCCTTCTCAGAAAGGCTCCGTTGTGTTTAATGAGACATCACCATCTAGTGGCAGAGAGATCCCTCAATATCCCAGATAATACCCCATTATTTCTGGGTTTTTTTTCTTTTAAAAAAAGTGAGATTCCCTGGGGATAGAGTGCGAGACATCTTGGATGTTAATGATGTCATGTAATGGACCTGCAAACTTCTGTGAGTGGTCAATCATGGATGTGCAATAAATCACTCGTTTAGAGAAGCTCTAAGAAATGGTCCCTAAGCTTTGTTTTTTTCCCCTCTGTAAAAGAGGGCACATGTCCACTTGATGGAGTCAGGCTAGCCTCACCCTTGTGTCAAACATAAGTGCAAGGCCATTTCTACTACTTGAGCAGGACACCGCACAGAGTGCCTGCACAAAGCACATCAAATGGAAGGGTACGCAGCATCCGCGCTTGGTTGGATCACCCCCTTTATCTTCTTGACAGAGCACCTCTTTGCATCTTTGACAGCCTTTATCCGAAAACTGTCTAGACTTTAGATCAGTCTGGATCCAAGCACATGTTCGTGACGAGATTAAATTTCCTTTGCTCTCACTTCTGGAATTGCATCGTTTGTGGGAGGAGAGCAGCAGGCAGATGGTCTGTTTCTACATTGCTCAAGAAGAGACCGTAGAGATCAGGAATTCATTGAAGTGTCCCGGTGAAAATAAAGAAGAAGGAACAACCCCCCCCCCCATAAATCATATAAATTGCATTTTGCATTGTCTGTACATGTCTCAGTCCTTTCTGAAGCTCCATTGGGCCTTTTCCAACTGAATGTTTTGGTTCCCTGCCCCCCATTTCTTTTCCCTTTTCAAGCATCTGAAGCTGCCCCAATTGGAGCCAGGAATTTGGGTGGGTCGGGCTTGCAGCCTCCCCACAACGTCCTTTCGGGAAGACTTGGCGGGTGAATCTTCAGTGTGTGTCAACACTGAAGAGACACAGCTGGGCAACTGGTGAAATGGACAGTTGCTTGCGTCGACACTTTGGGTGGGGGTTACTAAGCCCCACTCCTGCCCCCCCCAGGCAAAGAGGAAGGGGTTCACTGGGAAGGAGCTGAGGCGTGCGTGGCGTGGAGAATGTGTATGGCGAGACCTTCTTCTCCCTCTCCCATAATACGAGAGCCCAAGGGGGTCGTCATCCCATGAAGCTGATTCTTAGTGGGAGATTCAGGTCAGATCAAAGGAAGGACTTCTTCACACAGTGCAGAGTTAAGCTATGGAATCCGCAACCACAAGATGTGGTGACGGCCACCAATTTGGATGGCTTTTAAAGGGGACTAGACAAATTCCTGGAGGGAGAGGGCTATTTGTGAGTAAGCAAGCACGAGGCAGGACGGGCGCCCACACCTCCCATGGTCTCGGGACATTCCCAGGACCGCAGGAAGAATTGGGTTTCCCCAGAGTTCCCTTACCCTGGCGAAAACCTGTGCCCATCCCCCCTGCCCCCGGGAGTCCCTGTGTGTCATTTGGACTCACAGGGACCACCTAGGGCCAATCCCACGTCCAAAGGCCTGTGTAGAAATGGTCCTAGTCTCTAGTCTATCTCTTTTCCTTACCTCTATATTTTTGCCTTGCTATTTCACCCGCCCTCCCAGCCTCTTTCCTTGCTATTTTTGTAAAATGCCCAGAGAGCTTCGGCTATGGGGTGGTATATAAGTGTAAATATTATTATTATTATTATTATTATTATTAATAATAATAATAATAATAATAATAATTCTCCCCTGCTGCATCTCATGTGACTAGCCAGCCCCCTACATCAGCCATTATGTGACTATCCACATACTCCATGGGAGCCATTTTGTAGTGGCGCCCGCTGCATTTCCTCGAATTTCCCAATGGGCCCATGGGTCTAAAAAGGTTGGGGACCCCTACTGTAGTTACATCCTGCCCTGTAGATCACTCATTCAGCATTGGGCTGGACTAGATGACCCTCCAAGCCCCGTTTCATCTCCCCTGTGCGGCAATGCGCTTTTCATTAGCGGCTGGTGCCGTGGCTTGATGCTCAAAGGGCTCCCCATTAGTCTCGCCTTCTCATCCCCAGAGATATTTTTTCATTCTTGTCCAGAAGCAGACTCTGAAAATTGTACCGAGAAGTAATAAAACATGCTTATTTATTTATTTATTGAATATGAGAAAGGTTCTGTGAAAACAGGAGGAGAACTCAATCCAGATGTTATCTATTTCGAGGGCTTTTGACATTCCAGATGGGGGGTGGCAGTAAAAGAGACAGAAGAAGCGATCTCTAACGTGTGTTGCGGCTGGCGATGGAAAACGCTGCTGGGGGAGGTGACTTGGACATGTTTAGAGAGAGGCGGCTACACGTTATGTCATGGTCTGCCCACCCCAGCCGTGCCAAGAAGCTACTGAAGTATCTATAGCCACAAGATTTAATTTGATCCCTTTCCTGATCATCGTTACTGCATTTTCTTTATTGTGCAGAACAAAATTATAGGGGCATCGAGCCAGCTTGGTGCTTGAATTATTAAGATGATAAAACATAGGAGAAATCCTTGAGTTCAACTGGGCACTCTTTCCTGGCAAACAGACGCCCTGGCCACGGATGCCTACCTACAAATCATGAAGCGGAGTTGGGATTTATTTATTTAAATATTATTCATTTATTTATTTATTGCATTTTTATACTGCCCAATAGCTGAAGCTCCCTGGGCGGTTCACAAAAATTAAAACCATAACAATAATTCAAAATATAAAACAACAACAGTATAAAACCATAGTATGTAAGAACACAAGCAGGCGAAAACTAAGCAGCAATACAGATTTAAAATACAGATTTAAAACAGCAAAGTTAAAAATTAAACTGATAAACGGTTAAAATATGGAGAAAATAAAAAGGTCTTCACCTGACGTCTAAAAGAGTATAATGTAGGTGCCAGGCGAACCTCTCTAGGGAGCTCATTCCACAGCTGGGGTGCCACAGCAGAGAAGGCCCATTATCCTCAGCAATCACCATGGTGGGAGTTTGATTTATTTATTTATTTATTTTATTTTATTTATTTATTAAATTTATATACTGTCCCATAGCCGAAACTCTCTGGGAGGTTTACAAAAATTAAAAACATGGAACATTTAAAAACCAATATACAAAAATTAAAACCATAAATGCCTAAAAACATACTGTATATCATTTAAAACCATTCAGGGGTCAATTTAAAAAAGCTCAACCTATGCTGTTAAATGCCTGGGAGAAGAGAAAAGTCTTCACCCGGCACCAAAAAGATGACAGTGTTGGTGCCAGGCGAGCCTCGTTGGGGAGATTGGTCCACAGTTGGGGGGGCTACCACTGAAAAGGCCCTCTCCCTTGTTGCCATCCTCTGAGCTTCCCTCGGAGGAGGACCTTGGATGTTGATCGTAGTGTATGGGTAGGTTCGTGTTGCAATTGAACCGCAGCTGGAAAGCACCAGGTTGGGTAAGGCTGAAATGGAGGATGCTTTCAAATACAAGACTGTCTTTGGCCCTTTCTACACCATAGGGGTGTAGAGGGAGGGAGGGAGGGAGGGCAATCCTGGAAGTACCTAATACACACCATCGGTGCACAGGGACCAACCGGGGGCCACCCCAGGCAAACAGCTTGGTGTAGAAACAGCCTTTGAAAGCCCTGCAAACAGATCATGGAGTTGGACATGTGGCAGCATACTGGTTGGGGTTATGCATCATGGACTTAGAATAGCCACTTAGGCATTGCCAAAAAAAGAGAAAATGCATGACCAAAAACGGAGACACTAGTTCTTTAAACCAGACTTGGACTGGGCAGCTCATCCAAGAGAGCAGAGGTGGGCAGAAAGAAGGTCTCCGTGTTTTGGGGATTTCTGCTCCCAGCCTTCCGGGCCACTGGCCATGCTGGCAGGGCCTTCTGGTAGCTGAAGCCCCAAACCATCTGGAGATCAACCTTCTGCCCACTCCTGAAATAGAAGACACTTTCATACAGAGCAGTTCTTCAAAACAGTCCTTCAAATAGAGGATTGTCCTGTGTGCCGTAGGACATGTGGCCATCCTAGGTGGACTACTGGCACAATGCCTCAAGCAAGACTCCTAGGCCACGCCCGGGCCTGGTGGAGTGGCTCAAAAAGGTGCGAGAAGTCGTGGTTTCTCCTTTTCTCAGCTCCTGCCACGCTGGACTTCCGTCGGGTTTCCCACTGACTCCATGGGGCCTGTTTGCTCATGAAACCCCATGAGGTGTTTATTAGCATTCATTACAAAGCGCCGGAGGGCTAATTAGTTCAGGCTGTTGCTACAGGAACTCAGAGGGGGAGGGCAAGAGGGAAAGGGTGAAGCCACATTAGCCGGGGCTGATAGGTTCCCAGGCCCAATTTCACCACTAATCAAGCCTGTTAGTTCGACCCGTTCGCAAAGAAAGTTGGAATTGCAATAATCAAATTGACGCACCGCAAGCCAGCCAGTGGTTTGGCTTCTCCCAGAGAAGAAAGAAGGCCCAGCCATTCTTTGTGGGCCTGAATTACAATTTTTATTATATATATATATATATATATATATATGAATGTAACAAGGTATATCGTAATGTGGCAATGTATATTACATTTATTGTTGTTTCTGAGGTTTTACTGCTTTGCTGCTTAACCGTTTTATTGCGTTTCTGTTGTTTTATAACGATGCTTCTATTTCTAGGCCAAGGGCTTATTTTTATGTGTTGTTTTTCGGTGGTGGTGGTGGTGGTTGTTTTGGCATTTGCTTTTCATTGGCTTCTTTTGGGAGGCTTTATACATTCCTTGGAAATGGGATGTTGAGGTAGAGAAATGGTTTGCGTGCAGAAGCCAACGGCAGCAATGGGAATGTACCGGTGCGGAGAGGGAGGGTCAGCTTTTTAAATACGTTATCTTCAAAACAACAATACCCCATAAAAGAGGGTGACAGCAATGAGCACTTGCTGCAAAGAAGTTTCTAGAAGGCATACAGAAATGGTACTGCACCAAACAAATACTTGCTGTCTCAGTCCGTTTGGGGTGCACAGACAAGCAGGGGGCGGGGGAATGGCTAGCTATCGCCCCCCATTGTCCTGAAAGACTTCGGCTGCTTTGGGCCGAGGTGGCCCCAATCTGGTCCCAAACCAGATTCGGGTTGAGGTGGGCTGAATCAGGAATCTCCGACTCGGATTTGGGGTTGAGGACTGAGGCGAAGCACGCCTAACCTTGCCATGTTGCTTTGCAACTATAAGGGCTCTCAGTATCTACATTTGTTCTCCATCTCTTACCCCCCACATCACAGGGGTGTGATTTAAAAGCTCCATGACTTCCAACACAAAGGCCCACTATTAAGTAGCACTCAGTTCAACCTGTGCTGGGGCTGTACCACTTCAGGCTGCAGGTGGAGGAGGCTCTTTGTGGGACTGGCTGGTCCTCTACAAAAAAGTTTCCCTCTTGGCTAGAATTCTATGGATCAAATGAGTGGCACAATCCAGAAACAGATGGATGGATTGACTGAGATCCAGACCTCAGTGGGTAGACTTGACAAGGTAGGTCTCACTTGCCATGGGATCTGCTTTGCCCACCATTGGACTAGAGAGTGCAGGCTGAACGGATTGCCTGCATTGGAGCCAAGAAGGAATTTTCCCCAGTTGATGACAAAATTGGTCCCCAGGGGGAAACAGCTTTTTGCTTTCTTTGCTGCATCTTGGCTGGTAGCTCAAGCAGAATTCAAATGTGGAAGGTCCAACACACTGGAGGCTGGTAGTTCCTATTTCAGTGGGCTGTGAATCCATTCTGGATTTCAGTCAGAATCAGTCAGAACTCTAGAGGAGCTATTCAAGGCGCTGAACCCATTTTGGGGATTGGGTTCAGTACCATGGATAGCTACTCTAGAATTCTGACTGAAACCCAGAACAGATTCATTGTCCCTCTGAAATCGGAGCTACCAACCTCCACTGGTCCAGCCCAGGGTCAGTAGGGAGCTTGAAGAATAAACGGATCACCCTAGTTTAGGAAAGTTGAATAAAGCTGTGATCGTTTATATATTGCTGTCTCGACTTTCTTCCTGGGTTTGCGAGTAAGACTCTTTTGTAGTCTGTGCTCACAATTATAGCCATGGTGGGACAAAGACCCATTAAAATAAATGGGACGCATCAGCCTTCACGGCTCTCTTAAATTCAAGAAGACTGCTAAGTTGTCGAATCTCTCCCGGCAGGCCACTCCACAGTCTGGGGGCAGCAGAAGAGAAGGCACTTGTATCCCACTACCAGAGTCTCTGGTTTGGGATCCTTTGCTGGCTGGGGCAAGCTGGGAGTACTGGGATTTTTTTCTGTCTAAACATGCCTAGGATTGTGCCCTTAGTATCAGAAATCATGTGAATATTGACAACCTTTAGTAAGTGTCTAAATGCCAACACCCATTTACACATCAAGGGCTGTCTTGACTGGGTCATTTGTTTGTTTATGTATTTATGTATTTATTACATTTATTTATTACATTTATTTCCCACCCTGTTTCCTTTTGCGAGGAACCCAAAGTGGCTTACATAGTCCTCCTCTCCCTTTTTATCCTCACAACAACCCTGTGAGGTAAGTTAGGCTGAGAGTCAGTGACCGGCCCAAGTGAGCTTAATGGCTGAGTGAGGACTAGAACCCAGATCTCCCCAGTTCCAGTCCAGCACTCTCACCACAATTGGATACAACACATTCAAGCACTCATGGGCCTCTGGTATAGAGAGCCACTGTGGTAGAGAGGCTAGAATGTCAGACTGGGAGTCAAGAGATCTGGGTTCTAGTCCCCATTCAGCCATGGAAGCTCACTGGGTGACTTTGGGCCAGTCACAGACTTTCAGCTCAACCTACCTCACAGGGTTTTTTTTTGTGAGGATAAAATCTAGAGGAGGGTTCCTTGGACGAAAAAAAGGTGGGATATAAAGGTACTCAATCAATCAATCAATCAATCAAGGCGTTGTGCCTGGCGAAACAAGGGTCACATCGGGTAAGTGAAATCATAGTTAGCTACAAGGGCAGAAGATAATCAGAACTTCAGACAATGCTCTGCAGGAGTTGTTAGGCTGGAATAGCTCATATAATGGGAACTGTTGTCCCAGCGTGGGAATGTCAGCAATTGAGGATTTCAGTAGATTAGTCAGCTCAGGTCCTCCAGAAGGTCCACCCTCGCTGGATACTAACTGCAAACTTTAAAGGTCCATGCTCATTTTTGTATCCTTAAGCTCCTATGTGGCTGAGGAATGTGAGAAGCTTTGGGAGAGCCATCTTTGGATTGTTATAGAGATTGTCCAGCCCTTGTGCCAAGAGGGTGGCAAGGGTTCACCGTGGACTGTTGCCTCATTGAGCTCAGAGACCTCTTCAGGGTGATCCTGAACCTCCGTGTCCAATGTTATGACAAGTGCATTTACTATGCTACAGGTGCAAACGTCAAAAAGCAGAACCATTACACAGAGTTTCCTGCAAGTTCATGGTGGGCCTTGGACAATCTTAAGAGCTACTCAGAAACATCAACATTGACCATCTTTCTGATTTCTACCATATCCATTGTATTAATCTGTAGGAAACAGAATAAACACTTTGTATAGAAAAAAGGAGACAGTCCATGCCCACTACTTTACAATCTAAGAAGAGATACTATACTCAAAGAAAAGAGGTGGTTAGGGAAAGAAGACCTGAAATGGAGAAGGCCCTGAGGATAGCAAGGGACAGAGTGCAGCAGATGTTGGGTGGGAGACAAAAGTGGACGTCCTAGGCTTAGAAAGTAGATTGATAGAGAATTGGAGAGGTAAAAGAAGTGTAGGGAAGATAGGAAGGGCAGTATTGTTCAGGTGTCAAAAAGAAGTACATCCTCAAATGGTATATAAGGGCCAAACTGCACTTCATATTATTCATAAGAACAGAAGAAGAGCTGTGCTGGATCAGACCGCGGGTCCATCTAGTCCAGCACTCTGTTCACACAGTGGCCAACTAGCAATTGTGTGAATGTTTTTCAAAAAGTACGGGCCACCTGATCTGGACTGGGACAGCGGCAGGTCAGGTAGGGGCTGTATGTGCATGCCTGTATATGTATATATGTTTCTGTGTGCATGCATGTATGTATGTGGCTCCTAATGTCCAAACCAGCATCACATGTTGCCCGTGGGATGGGAAAGGTTGACCACCCCTGAAAACAGAATGCCTTCAAATAGAGGATTCTCCGTTGCAAAGTAGGGGACATGGCCACCTTAGCATGTGTCCTTATGGAAGAACAATACCCTCTGCCTGCCCTACAAGCATACTGATTATGGTAACATGCAAACACTCTCAGCCCAGTATGGGTTTCCTCTTGACTTCCATCACATGGCACGTGACCACAAACTGCAGCGGAATGTATGAACAAGACCCAAACATAAACATTATGTAGAGTATTGTCAGATTGGTTTCTGATAGCAGCATCATTTGCATTTTGGCTCATGTGACCAACTTTGCAGTTCCGCAACGAGAAACATGCACAACCGACTTATCCTAAACCCTGAGATTATATACACACACACATCAAATTTTTATTGTCTAGTACCAGATGGGCTGCAGTTTCCTAACCTTTAGCTCTTTCCAATATGCAAACAGTTAAGTTCATAATGTTCAGCATTTTCTCTGTGGAGTTTTACGCACATATAAAACATTCTGCAAGAATGTGCTTTTGAATACAAAATTAATTTGACCCAATTACAATTTTACTAGCATTTAGACAACGATGATAGCCAGGAGCCTGTGTTTAGGGTGTTTCGAATCCTCTTGGCCTTTGCAGTAAAACGCAAAAGCCCTTGTGGTCAAATGCCTTGTGACTTACCTCTGAGATGGATCTCCCAAATTTGTATGCAAATGTGCCAACATTTCAACCCAACACTGTTTGTTCTCGGAATGAGCTAATCAACACGGGGAAAACAAACGGATGCGATCATTTCTCCAGCTGTAAGCAATTTCTTATGGGATCATCATTATGGCCCAGACAACAAGAAAGGTCTCCAGAGACTTAATTGGAAGTGAAGGGCTTCCAGTTTCCAGGGATGGGGAACATGTGATCCTGGAGATGTTGTTGGATTTTAAATACCATCACTCCTCGCCATTGGGCTATGTTGGCTAGGGCTTAAAGGAGGTGGGGTCCACCAACACCGGCAGTGTTCGCCTTTTTCCTTGTCCTGGTTTGAAAGATCAGAAATAAGTTTTGCAGTGGAGGCTGGTGGCTCTGATGTCGGTGGGGCGGTGAATCTGTTCTGGGTTTCAGTCAGAAGCAGTCAGAACTCTAAAGGAGCTACTCAAGGGTCGGACTGGTTCGGACTGAACCCCCATAGCAGATTCTCCACCCCGCTGATATCGGAGACACCAGCTTCCACTGCTTAAAGGGCAACTTTTGATAGTCTCTTGAATAAAAATGAAAGGCAGGGGTGACAAGACCGAGGCCACCTTGGAGAGCTCCTTGGAAAGTCTTTAAATCAGATGTGGACTCTTCAAGTAGGGGGCATTTTCAAGTAGATGATGTAAAGGAGGACACACGGTCGCTCACGTGGAAGCATGTCGAGGGATGGTGCGCATTATAGGCCAAAATGTCTGGAGTGCCACAAGTGTTGTTTATTTATTTATTTATTTATTTATTTATTTATTTATTTATTTATTTTACTCCATTTATATACTGCCCCATAGCCGAAGCTCTCTGGGCGGTTTACAAAAATGAAAAACATTGAACATTAAAAACACCGATGTACAAAATTTTAAACCATAAAGCATAAAAACAAGTTATAATTATTACAATATCCTTTAAAACAACAAGGGTTCAAGCCTTGTCACATGACTAGCTGTGGCCTCATGATGCTTGAGAGGCTCATGCAGGTGTCCCACCAGGGCTGGCTCTACCATTAGGCAGAGTGACGCAACCACCTCAGCTGGTAAATGCTGGGGATTGGGGGGGACAGCAGTGGCAGCATCCCCAGCCATCCTTTCTGAACCCCAATCCCAGCCATTACCCTCTGCTGAAGGACAGAGGTGCATGTGGGCTACATGGCCTGCTTTGCACCCCCTAAACTAGGACCATAGGGAGTTGCCTTCTTCTGAGTCAGACCAGTGTTCTATCTCGTCCAGTATTGTCGACCCTGACAGGCAGCAAGTCTCCAGGGATGCAGGCCTAACTGCAGCTGCCAGAGATTAAATCTGGGACTTTTGGCATGCAAAGTATGTGCTCTACCACTGAGCTAGAGCTCTTCCCTTACACTTGAAAGCGAGGAGGAGCTGAACGCCAGCTGGTTTTGCAGCCAAGCTGATGGAGTGGGCCCTGCTGTCTCATCTCTCCCTCTGTTGAAGCTAAATGCAGTGGCAGGTAAAAGATGACAGTTGAGGGAGATGGGGAGCCAAGAGGCCGATGGTGTCTCAGCCAAGCTGATGGAGTGGGCCCTGCTGTCTCATCTCTCCCTCTGTTGAAGCTAGATGCAGTGGCAGGTAAAAGATGACAATTGAGGGAGATGGGGAGCCAAGAGGCCGATGGTGTCTCAGCCAAGCTGATGGAATGGGCCCTGCTGTCTGTTGGAGCTAGATGCAGTGGCAGGTAAAAGATGACAGTTGAGGGAGATGGGGAGCCAAGAGGCCGATGGTGTCTCAGCCATGCTGATGGAGTGGGCCCTGCTTTCTTATCTCTCCCTCTGTTGGAGCTAGATGCAGTGGTAGGTAAAAGATGACAGTTGAGGGAGATGGGGAGCCAAGAGGCCGATGGTGTCTCAGCCAAGCTGATGCAGTGGGCCCTGCTGTCTCATCTCTCCCTCTGTTGGAGCTAGGTGTACGGGCAGGTAAAAGATGACAATTGAGGGAGATGGGGAGCCAAGAGGCCGATGGTGTCTCAGCCATGCTGACGAAGTGGGCCCTGCTGTCTCATCTCTCCCTCTGTTGGAGCTAGATGCAGTGGCAGGTAAAAGATGACAGTTGAGGGAGATGGGGAGCCAAGAGGCTGATGGTGTCTCAGCCAAGCTGATGGAGTGGGCCCTGCTGTCTCATCTCTCCCTCTGTTGGAGCTAGGTGTACGGGCAGGTAAAAGGTGACAGTTGAGGGAGATAGGGAGCCAAGAGGCCAATGGTGTCTCAGCCAAGCTGATGGAGTGGGCCCTGCTGTCCTATCTCTCCCTCTGTGGGAGCTAGGTGCAGTGGCAGGTAAAAGATGACAGTTGAGAGAGAAGGCACGGTCCTATCACAAACTTTGAAGAAAAAATGAAGCTCAAGACCAGTTCACTTTGTATGTGGAATGGTGGTGGGGAGAGACACCATTTTACTCTTTGCCTCAGGCAACACAACAGTTGGGAGAGATAGCCTCGTGTCCCGCTGCTCAGTTTTGCAACGCTTGTGCCATTTGCTAATAAGGACCTACGGCAGCTGTTGGAAACCTCTGTCGTTGTCTGTACCTGAGCCAGCTGAGCCGACTTCCTGACCCTCAGGTCCCTGCTTCTTTAGGGCCTGCTGCAGGCTCATGTCCAGACAACAGTGGCCTCAAATTGGCGCCGAAACGACAGCCGACTCTAAGGCAGACAGTCCTCCTGAAACAGTTCTACTGAAAACGGTAGAGCTAATGGGGTTTGCAGGTCCTGCCTCCCACTGCGGGAACAGGCTGGGGGAATGTTATTTTTCCACTACACAGTCCAAAGCTTCTGCAAGCGAGAGAGCATCAAGTGGACTCTAATGGATGCTCTCCCCTCCCCCGGCCCTGTGTCCTTATTATTGCTTAATTAAACAAAAACAACACACGCACACACACACACATATGAGAAAGGCAATAACCCATTTTGTTTCTGGGAACCCTCCAGCTTTGCCTCAGCTCCTAACTATTCGGGGATTTGTTTTTGCAACGTGCAAAACAGAACTGCGGAATGGGTCTGTTTCTAACTAGTCCTCTTATTGCATTGCACCATACTCTTTCGCTCTGCGTTGTTTTTGGTTTTTTCTTTTACGATTGCTTACACAAGTGGAGCGTCATTTCCACAGGCTCATGGCTATGGGGATGGGCTGGGGATGGTTAAGCCTGTTAAAATGATATAGCGCGGAACTGTAAAAGACAGGGCGATCACTTAACTCAGCTTCGGATGGATAGCTCTGTAAATCAAGCCGGCAAACACCCCAGCTGCTCTAGCCTGAATTGCAGCAGAAACTGCCTTCTTTCATACCCTCGCTGAATAGTCAAGGTTAAAGCCAAGCAGGGCCGGATTATGGCCAGCTGATGCTCTAAGCACAGCCCAATTATGGTGCCCCCATGGGCCTTCCACTGCTTAGCCGGCAAGACATTAAGACTCAATAAGAGCTGAAGGTTTTCTTCAAGGCCACCATCCCCCATGCCAGAACACACAATGATATTAAATATAAACTGTTTTTCAATATATTTATATATTCATATCATAGAGTAGAGTTGGAAGGGGCCTATAAGGCCATTGAGTCCAACCCCCTGCTCAATGCAGGAATCTACCTTAAAGCATCCCTGTCAGGTGGCTGCCTAGCTGCGTCTTAAAGGCCTCCAGTGTGGGAGAGCCCACCACCTCCCTAGGTCGTTGGTTCCATTGTCATACTGCTCTAACAGTCAGGAAGTTTTTCCTGATGTCCAGCCGGAACCTGGCTTCCTGTAACACGAGCCCATTGTTCCGTGTCCTGCACTCTGGATTGATCAAGAAGAGATCTTGGCCCTCCTCTGTGTGACAACCTTTCAAGTATTTGAAGAGTGCTATCCTGTCTCCCCTCAATCTTCTCTTCTCCAGGCTAAACATGCCCAGTTCTTTCAATCTCTCCTCATAGGGCTTTGTTTCCAGATCCCTGATCATCCTCGTCACCCTCATCTGAACCCCCTCCAGTCCTGCATCCTTCCTTAAAATGAGACGGCTACAGCTATGGGACCAGTACTCTGTGGTGTCCCCTCTTCCCTTGGTGCTCTAAGCACGGGCTTCTATGGCTTAATGGTTAATCCAGGGATGAAGCCAAGGCATGACATTAAGTATTGTGGCTAAGACACGAGCACTGCCATAGGGTGGCCAGGTGTCCTACTTTACAGAGGACAATCCTCTCTTTGAAGGTGCCCTCCATTTGACGGGCTTAAAGTCCAAGACCCCCAAGTAGGGGGAGCAGCAGGGGCACTGAAGTTGCCCGTCCACAGTTAGCAGCTGGATAGCAGACTGAGCGGGCACACAGCTCACTTGGCCACAGGAGGGGCCAGATCTATACTAAGCAGGATAAAACACGTTGAAAAAGGTTTGAAAACTGTATGTGGAGCGTGTCCTGGGCCCCAACAGTTGTCAAACTGTTATAAACCATTTTAAAGCAGCAGTGTAGAGGCTTCGCACTTATGGTGAGATGTATGGCATTTGCATTTAAATCTGAGCGATCCTTTCTAAGTTTGCATGCATGCATATACTGTACATTGGCATCCGCAAATGTTATGCAAAGGGCTGCCTTCTTTTAGGGTAATGCATAATGCGAGCCATGAACTTGCTTCATCATTGCCTGTTAGGCAAGCCCCTCTCTCTCCCCTCCCCCCACCCCAAGCTGTGTGTAACAGGAGGATGATCACAGTCACCTACCTTACTGGGCTGTTGTAAGTCTACTTTCATTAAAACCTATGCATTCATCCCTTTGGGGAGCTGTTTTAGAATTCTGACTGGTTCTGACTGAAACCCAGAGAGGATTCACAGCCCCGCTGACGTCTGAGCCACCAGCTTCCACTGAATTTAACACATGCAACTTTTATGTGCCGATGTGTCCTCTGTTTGTAGCGCTGTGTAAGTGGCTGCCCTTCCCTCCAGAGATGAAAGCCTCTCGGGGCCACTGGCCCAGGCTGATTGCCAGCACATTGCTGACTGCCGGTGGGTGGGGTTGGGTGCAATTCTCTCCATGTCTGCAACAGATCCTTTAATTATTATTATTTATTACATTTATATACCGCCCCATAGCCAAAGTTCTCTGGGTGGTTTAATGTGAATAGAAGCATTCAGAGCAGAAGCAGTCATAACATCTGCAGCGGCCTTGCCCTCCAGATGTGTTGGACTGCAACTCCCATCGTTCCCAGTGCTGGCTGGGAATGATGGGAGTTACAATGTAACACATCTGGCGAGCACTATCTCAGGCTGCAGAAGTCGGCCTTTCGAGTCTTCATTCTTTCCCTTCCCCCTGGGGAACTCTCATCCACCACCCTGGCCTCAAAAAGATCTTATTATGTTTATTTTACATTAATTTTCTCTCCCTGTCAGCCTCCTCAGAGGCCTCTTGTCAAGCAAAAAAGGCTGGGGAAAAATAAACAGCCAAATCAATCAATCAAACGGGCAAAGAAAATAACCGAATGTTAAGCCATGCTTGGTGAGAAGGGCAAGGGGTGGGTAGGCAGCACACTAATCCTGTCGTTTTCGGCGAGTGCAAGGGCGGGAAACCTATTGCGCTCCAAATATTGTTGAACGACAGTTCCCACCATTGATTCCCATTGGTCGTGCTGGCTGAGGCTGATGCGAAATGGAGTCCAACTTAGCGTGACCATCGGGAAAGGAGGACAGGGGTATCTTTAACAGTTGTATAGAAAAGGGAGTTTCAGCAGGAGTCCTTTGTACGCATGCGACACCTGGAGAAATTCCCTCTTCATAACAACTGTTAAAACTGCAGGAGCCCTGCCCTCTTTGGTATCTGGTCAAGATGGCAGGGATCCTGCAGCTTTAACTATTGCGATGAAGAGGGAATCTCACCAGGTGCTGCATGCCTACAAATGACACCTGGTGAAATTCCCTTTTCTATACAACCGTTAAAAGTTACATGAGCCCTGTCCTCCTTTTCATATGGTCAGCCTACATAGGGTCGCCCTAGTCCAACATCATCTGGAGGTCTGCAGGTTTCCGAGCTCTGAATTGGTGGCCCAGACCCACTGATGGGTCCCACACAAATTGCTGTCTTTTGGGGAGCGGGCTGGTTAATCCATTGAAATCAACCGACATGCAGGCAATGCGATGTGCAAGGTACAGCACTCCTAACGAAGCAAACGGCCACTGGTAGCGCATCGAGAATATAAATTTGTCTTTTGTTTGGAGTAAGTCATCGTATTTTTGTTTTAAGTGAACGAAGAAGCACAGGGTGACCAGATCCGAAGGAGGACAGGCCTCCCGTGCCTAGAGCAGTTGTGTAGAGTAGAGAATTCCAGCAGGTGCAACTTCTCGACCTCTTTCTTCTGCATGAGAAGCTGCAGCTACCAAAATTCCTTCTTCCGGGTGATGATCACAGGTAGCAGAGGCCTCGCAACTGGGCGGCCACCCTTGAGAGAAAAGCAGGATGATGGCCACATACAATCAAAGAATTCCCTGAAGGGTCCACTGGTCTGGGTTGGAGTTCAAGAAGAGGCCTGGGTACCGAACAGTCAAAGACATTCGTAAGGAACAGATACCGCATACTCTGATGTAAACGCAGTCAAGGAGAACGCCTTCCTCCCATCCCTCTCTCTCTCCCAGCCTCCCTCTTTGACTCCTTCATTGCATATTTGCCGGCAGCTCAACCGTGAGGAGACCTTTCCCTCCCCCAACGTAATTTGAACCCGCGTCTGTGGGAAGCCCACAGAACAAGATGGCATTTGTTATGGGTAAGTCGAACCAGCTGGGATCTAAAGGTTGCGGAGCGAGCCCCCGAGGAAGCCCAAATGTGGCTGCTCTTTTGAGCCAGGCTGTTTCACAGTGGGCTGGCGTTTGCCAGCTTTAGCACCGCACCCCCTCCCCAGGTGTCAATGTGCTCTGCTGAGCCTTTCCAACTGGGAAGGAACTCCACAGGAAGCACATGGGGACGGCTGGGGCGGCTGGGGGAAAGACGGCCCAACCTAGACTGTAAACTGAGGAACAGCAACATCAGAACAGGAGTGAGAAAGTTCATTCTAAAGGTGGTAGCGGCTGGTGGTTCCGATGCCAGCAGGGCGGTGAATCCACTCCGGGTTTCAGTCAGAACTCTTTCTGGCTTCCCAATTATGGAACGAACGCCCTGGCAAGGCCTGCTTGGCACCAACATTGCTATCTTTTTGGTGCTGGGTCAAGACATTTCTCTGTTTCCGGGTACGTGGCAGCATGTGATGAGGTTGAATCGATCCTGGATCTGCTTTTTAACTCTGGCTGATTGCTTAAAGTTGTTATGTCTTCCAGCAGGCCTACCCAGACGAATTTTAAGCGTTTTATTGGTATTTCAATAATGTATTGGATTTGTGTGCTTTTGATCAGTTTTATGTATTTTATGTTTGATGTTGTTCCCCGCCTCGATCCGGAGGGAGAAGTGGGTAATAAATAAATAAAATTATTATTATTATTACTATTATTATTATTATTATTATTATCACATCTATGTGATCTTTGTGTATACTGTCTGTTGTGTGTTTTTATGTTTTTAAATCTTGTCTGTCGTTTTCAATGTTTGAATCTTTTGTAAACCGCCCAGAGAGCTTCGGCTATGGGGCGGAATAGAAATGCAATAATAAATAATAATTTTAAAGGAGCTATCCAAGGTCCTGACTGGTTCTGATGGAAACCCAGATTCACCACCCCTCTGGCATCGGAGCCACCGACCTCCACTGCTTAAAGGGCACATTTTGATAGTCTCTTGAATAAAAATGAATGGCAGAGAGTGTGTTGGTTAGTAGAAAGCCGGACCAGGACTTGGGATTCAACCTGTTCTCAAAAAGATCAGGTTTGTAGCTTGGGAGTGCACCATGACGGTTCGCTGTCCCTGGATCTTCAGCTGTTGTGGCGACAAGGACCCTTCCTGAATTGATCTGATTTGGCAACAGTTATCCATGTGTTATTACATAACGCTTAGACTACTTCAGTACACTCTATGTGGGGCTGCCCTTGAAGAGCATTCGGAAGCTATAAGTGGTGCAAAATGCAGCAGCAGAGCTGCTAATTGGTGCATAGTACTGGGACCATATTGCATCTGTCTTGGAAGACCTGCATTGGTTGTCAGTTGCTCACTGGCCTCAATTCAAGGCATTAGCCGTAAAGGGCTTAGGACCTGGCTACCAAAGGGACCGTCTATCTTGCTATGAAGAGCCTCAGCAGAGTCCTGTGTGTCGTTTAAGCATGAAAGGGCTTTGTCCTGTGTTGCTCTCAAACTGTGGAATGCATACTCTCAGGAACTACTCCAGTGGCTTCTAGAAAGGGTGTGAAGGAATGCAACCTGCCTTTCCTTCATTTTTAAAAAAGCATCATAAGTATAGATGTTTATTCATTCATCCCTTACCTTACTAAAAGAAAAAATATATGAAAGGAAACATCTTTAAAACAGTTATAGAACTGCTCGTGGGATGGAAGGAAGGGGATTTGTCTTGGTGATGTCACAGGTGAGGATCAATCAGCCCTATCCACCGCTGAATTTTAATGCAAACCTGCAGAACCATTGGAGTTCCCCTTGCTTGGAACTCACCACTGGAGAGGAGAAGGGACATTGATATCAAATGTGGTGAGGGCATTTCCAAACTGGCCCAACAGCTTCACAAATGTATCTGTTTTCAGCCTTAGGTTGACTTCGTCTGAAGGAGACAACTACGTTAGTCGAACAAAACATGGTTTTAACCTATAATGCCTTACATGTCTTGGGACTTCAATACCTGATGGAACACTTCTCCCAGCCTGAACAGACCCAGACATTACGATCAACACCTCCCCCTCCCCCCCCCCCCGAGTGCTTCTTCCAAGGGAGGCTCAGAGGGTGGCAACAAGGGACAAGGCCTTTTCACTGGTGGCCCTCCGACTATGGAATGCTCCCCACTCAGGCCCACCTGGTGCCAACACTGTCATCTTTTTGGCACCCAGACTGTCCTCTATGTAGCGTCCCAGGGCCCCAACTGTGGGCCCTGAGGCGTTACATTCGGCGACGGAAGGTGGGACACCAGATGATCCAGGATGTTCGGATTGCAACAGGAAGGAGGATGCAGCAGAAAGGGAGCGTCCACAACTGCAGCATTAACCCATGGTATGCAACACTCTACTCCCAGGCATTTAATGGCATATGATGGGCACTTAAGCCAGATATCTAAACAAGTCTAGTATTCTTTTGAAACTGTTCTTAGCTATCTAAATCATTTTAAATTTTGTATATTTATACTGCAATGCTGTGATTTTATGCTGCAGTTTATTATATCATGAACTGCTGTAAACTGCCCAGACAGCTTCAACTATTGGGTGGTATAGAGTTGCTGCTGCTGCTGCTGATCATCATAATAAATGGACCCCAAAGGAGCTGACTCTCAAAAACATGGTCTTTCTTATAATCCTTCCTTTTGCCTCCACCCTCCACCCTCAGGGTTAGAAGGGCGAGCCAATTCCTGCTCCCAGGCTATAGCTGAAACAGAAGCTGGCGTTTATTTTCCCAGCCTGTCATTCCTCTCTAGAGGTGATGTCAGGATTTAGCTAGAGCATTGTTTTTCTAACCTCTTGATGATGACGGGCACAGCAAGGAGCGGCAGTGGCTGGAATTGAGGTGCTGGTTTTCAAATTAAGCCTCCCCTCAAAGCGGCTGGAGCTCCATCTTTCTCCAGCTTCACTTTTCTCAGGGAGCGTCGTCAACCTCACTCCGTGGGCAGAGAGCCAGTGACTGGCACAAAGCCACCCAGTGAGCTACCATGGCCGAGTGGGGACTTGAACCCGGATCTCCTGACCCCCAGTCCAGTGCTCTAACCACTACACTGGCTCTTGCTGCCTTCTGTAACATTTATATTATGAATACAACTGTATAAAATGGATAAAAGCTAGTTAAAAAAAAGAAGCTGTGAACAGCAGTTTGTTCGTGTGTGTGTGTGTTGCCAGCCACCCAATAAATTCAGCAGTTACAATGTAATCCTGTCTGCTCAGGTCCCACTGAGGTCAATGGGGCATACTCAATGGGCACTGGACTGCAACCTGAAAGCAGCCAAGGGGCTCAGGCTGATGACAGATGATAGTGTTGTTCGTGGAGATGAAGCCACTTTGAAAGGGTTACTACTATGCATGGTGAGAATATTATTGTCTCTTCATTTTTGATAGGAATTTACCAAAATTCTCCATATTTGCGGGCAAAAAGAAAAAAAAATGAATATGGGCAATGGAGGCTGGTGGCTCCCGATGTCAGTGGGGCTGTGAATCTGCTCCGGGTTTCAGTCAGAACCAGTCAGAACTCTAAAGGAGCTGTTGGATAGACGGACCTTGGAGAGCTCCTTTAGAGTTCTGACTGGTTCTGACCTAGGGCGGATTCACTTCCCCACTGATATCGGAGCCTCCAGCCTCAGTGAATATGGAAAAACTTGGGTTTGGATCCCTGTGTATTCAACCAGATTTTTGGTGCTGAATTAGAGTCGCCGCCTCAATTCTCTGACAGGCTTGTCATCTTTTTTAACAGCTATATGGCAAACAAGTACATCGTGGTCCTCTCCATGCTGGGAATAGCTAAATCAATTGCATTTGGCCAGTGAGAACAGATGGGTGAACATGTTGTTTACATTTGCTTTTGCTAAGAATTTACCCAAATTCATCAAGGAAGCCTATGTACATCAGTTGCACTCATGTCCTGCTTTGTTGGTCCCTGGTCGACAGCTGGTTGACCACTGTGTGAACAGAGTGTTGGACTAGTTGGACCCGTGGTCTGATCCAGCAGGGCTCTTCCTATGTTCTTTTGTTACAGAGTAGGCTGACCAGATAAAATCCAGGTCAGGGCTCATGTAACTTTAACAGTTGTAGAGAAAAGGGAATTTCAGCCAGCGTCATTTGTATGCAATTAGTTCCTAGTGACATTCCCTCTTCATCACACCAGTTAAAGTTGCAGGCACTATACTAGAGTGACCGTATACAAAAGAAGGCAGGGCCCCTGCAACTTTAAGAGGGGATTTCACCAGGAACTAATTCCATACAAATGGCACCGGCTGAAATTCCCTTTTCTCTACAACTGTTAAAGTTACATGAGCCCTGTCCTCCTTTTCATATGGTCAGCCTATTACAGAGGTAGGGAGCACACAACGCCCTTGTTACAACAGCTCCACTGGCCACTGGTCTGTTGATAGGCAGAATTCAAAGTGCTGGTTATGAACTAGGCCCTTTCCACACACTTACGGGTTCGGCGCACTCACGCTGCACCACCAATGCGATGGCCCAGGCTTCTCCCGGGCCGTCGCAAGTTGCGGCGTCCATTTTTTTGGGGGGAAGATCCATGGAGAGCGCATGAGTGCTCCTCTGTAAAAGCAAGTTTTTTAAAAAACAACAACACGTGATGCACAATTGTCCCCCCTCCCCCCGCCATCCTGGGGATGGCAATTCTGTTTCCCCCCTCTCCTGATGGCCACGGAGCTGCGCGAAGCGGTTCTGTGGCCATCGGTAAGCGCGGCAGTACCGGGGCGGCCGGCCACATTCTTCTGTGGTCCCAGGAATTACCCAGGACGCAGAAGAATCAGGATTTATCTGGTTCCGGGGAACTAGGAAAAGTTCCATACCCCCCCCTCCCCGCTACTCCCTGTGCGTCATGTGGACCCCCATCTATGTTTCAAGACTTTAAATTTTAATGTGTGTTTTAAATGTTCAAATGTTTAATATTTAATTATATTTTAAACTTTTGTACATCTCTTATTTATAGCTTTGAACTGTATATGTTTTAATTTCGTAATGCCGCCTTGAGGCCCAGCATTGGGCAAAAGGTGGGATATAAATAAAGATAATAATAATAATAATAATAATAATAATAATAATAATAATAACAACAACAACAACAACAACAAATAAATCAATAAATCAGGGAGAGAAAGGCCTTGAGATCTGGAAAATCCAAATGTGGGAGAAAATGAAATGGATATATTATTCACTCCTCCCCTTCCTTCCAGCCACCTCTGTTTAGCTGTTGTCTCCCTGTACTTTTCCTGTCCGACGATTGTGGCATCCCTTGCTGTGTGTAATGTTTTAAACACGCTGGGTTAGCAGGCAGGCAGCGTAAACCATCCTGGACTGTCATGGAACTATTGGTGTCACCCGTCTCTTTTGTCAACCTATGACAGGGCCCACAGAGAGGGCAGTGAGAGTCAATTTGTCTCCCCAACAGCGCAGTCTGTGGGAAGTGACGGCAGGCAGTTTGGAGGGAGGTCTCCTTGCCGAGGGAATCGTGCAACGAGGGAAGTCGAGGAGCATTAAAACAGACCAGTGAAAGACAGATCGGAGTCCGTGGCGCTGGGAACCTCACCTCCTCAAGCCCCATTTTAGAACATGGGGGGCCCTTCGAGACAGAAGGCTTCTTTTGCTACTTAGAGAAGGCTGAATTCTGTCCGTTTTCCTTTCTCCCTCCTCCTAATTTTTCAAGTTCTTTTAGTCTCGAATATGGAGGACATTGCAAAGGTTGGTCAATTCTCATCAGAAACGGAGGAGCAAAATTCTTAACTACCCCTACGTGCTGCTAATCAAAAGGCCCATGGCTGTGTGTTGCCTTCAGTATCAGAGGCAGTAAGCCTATATACACCAGTTGCTGGGGAACATGGGTGGGAGGGTGCTGTTGCACCGTGGTGGGAAAACACAGGAAAATTATGAATGGAAGACAACATCTTCAGTTGCAGAAAAGGGCAAGTAAAATGACCAAAGGGCTGGAGCATCTCCTCTATGAGGCAAGGTTATAACAGCTGGGATTGTTTAGCTTGGAAAAAAGGAGGCTAAGGGGAGACTAGACAGAGGTGTACAAAGTTAGGCATGGTGTGGAGAATGTGTGTAGAGAGACATTTTTCTCCCTCTTCCACAATACTAGAACCCAATGGGGGTCATCCCATGAAGCGGATTGGTGGGAGATTCCGGACTGATAAAACGAAGGACTTCTTCACACAGCACATAGTTAAATTATGGAATTCTCTGCCACAAGATGTGGTGATGGCCACCAATTTGGATGACTTTATTTATTTATTTATTTATTATTTATTTATTTATTACATTTGTATACCGCCCCATAGCCAAAGCTCTCTGGGCGGTTTACATAGGATTAAAAACAATTAAAAACAATATACAAAAATTAAAACAGCAAAAACATACAACATACACACAATCTGTACATTTAAAACCCACTTCCAACACTTCAAAAAACGACAAAAACAAAACAAAACAAAACAAACCCAGGCTCCTCAGATATTGCCAAATGCCTGAGAGAAGAGGAAAGTCTTCTTCTCGTCGGGGAGATCGTTCCACAATTGGGGAGCCACCACAGAGAAGGCCCTCTCTCTTGTTGCCGACCTCTGAGCTTCCCTCGGAGGAGGCACTCGGAGGAGGGCCTTAGATGTCGAACGTAGTGTTTGGGTAGGTTCATGTCGGGAAAGGCGTTCCATCAGGTATTGTGGTCCCAAGCCGTGTAAGGCTTTATAGGTTAAAACCAGCACCTTGAACCGGGCTCAGAAACATACAGGCAGCCAATGCAAGCGGGCCAGAGTAGGTCTTATATGTTCAAACCTACTGGTTCCAGTTATCAATCTGGCTGCTGCATTTTGCACAAGCTGCAGCTTCCGAACCACCTTCAAAGGCAGCCCCACGTAGAGTGCATTGCAGTAATCTAACTTGGAGGTTACCAGAGCATGGACAACTGAAGCCAGGTTATCTCTGTCCAGATAGGGACGTAGCTGGGCCACCAACCGAAGTTGGTAGAAGGCACTCCGTGCCACTGAGGCCACCTGGGCCTCAAGTGACAGAGATGGTTCTAGGAGAACCCCCAAGCTACGAACCCGCTCCTTCAAGGGGAGTGCAACCCCATCCAGAAAAGGTTGAACACCCTCCATCTGGTCAGCGGAACCACCCACTAACAGCGTCTCAGTCTTGTCTGGATTGAGTTTCAGTTTATTAGCCCTCATCCAGTCCATTGTCGCAGCCAGGCACTGGTTCAGCACATCCACAGCCTCACCTGATGAAGATGAAAAGGAGAAATAGAGCTGCGTGTCATCACCGTCATCAGTGTCATCCAAGGGGGTTGGATAATTTCCTGGAGGAGAAGGCTATCCAGGGCTACTAATCCCAATGGCTAAATGGTACCTCCAGTATCCGAGGCAGTAAGCCTGTGTGCACCAGTTTCTGGGGAACATGGGTGGGAGGATGCTGTTGCACCATGTCCTGCTTTGTTGGTCCCTGGTCGACAGCTGGTTGACCACTGTGTAGACAGAGTGCTGGACCAGATGGACCCGTGGTCTGATCAAACAGGGCTCTTCTGATGTTCTCATGCCATCTGGACCACGGGTAACATTCTGTGAATGAGCACTATAAAAGCTTTTCCTGGGAACACCTCTGATCTGAATGAGTGAGAGTATTTACCTGATTATGTTGACTTTACGTGCATCATGTCATATGATTGGGACTTGACGTTTGTGGGAAGGAGCCCAAATCTCCATTTCCTGGATGTTACAAAATTGGACGCTGACAGATGGCAGGTCAAACATGCTTCGAAGTACATCTAAAATGGCACAGAGCAGCAGGGGAAAAAAATACCCTAAAGGGCAGACTTGACCCAAAAACGGTGGGAGTTTTGCATCTTTCCCTGCATCTTGTCATAGGGAAGAAACACAAATCTTCTCCTCCCCTCCCAAAGATTGGCTGTGTAACATGAGACGAACCTCCTGTACAACTTTGCCCTCTGCCCATATTCCCTGGAGCTTCATCGACTGGAGCCTGAATGTCTGGATGGAGGAAACGTTGGCTGTAAAAAGGTTGCCGAGGTGACCCTGGGATGATAGGATGGCTTAAAGGAGTCTGGCTTTGGTCGCCTTGAAGCTGAAATTGAAAGAGCATCCTGTCCTCATGTCAGGGTTCCTTCTATGTCCTGAACCCTTTGAGCAACTCGTAAAGGATTTCTTGTTTCCTTAAGAGCCCCAACTTCCTTCTTTCCCCCTGCCCCTTCCCAGTAATGTGGGGTTTAGGTTGCAAATGTGGGGTGATTGGCACATTTTTAAAATGATATTGTATTTATAACCTGTTTTTATGCTTTTTATGGTTTTAAATTTTGTATATCGGGGTTTTTTAATTTTCAATGTTTTTAATGTTTGTAAACCACCTGGAGAGCTTCGGCTATGGGGCGGTATATAAATGGAATAAATAATAATAATCAGACACTTTAGGTTTAACACAACAGCTTATTAGTATATTAAAGGGAGCAAATTGCAATTAAAAGTATTTAGTCAATAGAGCTGAGTGATACAAAAGGCATTAAAAAAAAATAAACATTGCACAAACACAAGTTGTTTTACCCTAAGCTGCACCTAGACTTCTTCAAGCTGCTTCTTTCTGCTCCTTCCCCATGCTCTGGTCTTTTCTGGCTCTCCGCTGGCTGGCTTTCCTCACTCTTTTATACCCTTCCCCCTCCCCCAAATGAGAAAGTACTGTTTCAGTCTTGAAGAAATAAAACTTAACTGGAGAAATGAAATTTAACCAGCGAAATGAATCTTAACTGGAAAAATGAAAGTACTCCTCTCAATAGAAAACCCCCAGGCCTCTAAGGCCTGACCTTTTCACTCTGCCTCTGTAGGCCTCAAACCTTCACACTGCAGCAGCCGCCACCCTGAAGGTTTCAAGCAACCTTCTCCAACCTGGCAACCTCCAGATGTATTGAGCTACAACTCCCATGATCCAAAGCCAGCACAATCATTGGGCATACTGGATGGAGATGATGTATTAGTCCAGCACAGGTGGAGGGCAAAAGATTGGGGAAGGGTGCTTTAATATGTCCATGTTCTAACTCAGGGTATCTCAGCCCTGGATGTAGCTACTACAATATACCAGCCATTTTCATACTTCTGACCTCCAAGGAACCAGTGGTGTAGTGAAGTGCAAGCACTTATTGTAACAGTCTCCATAACCATGTCCCCAAGGAGTAGGCTGACCATATGTAAAGGAGGACAGGGCTCCTGTAACTTTAACAGTTGTAGAGAAAAGAGAATTTCAGTCAGTGTCATTTGTATGCAATTAGTTCCTGGTGAAATTCCCACTTCATCACAACAGTTAAAGTTGCAGGCACTATACTAGAGTGACCATATACAAAAGAAGGCAGGGCCCCTGCAACTTTAACTGTTGTGATGAAGAGGTTATATCACCAGGAACTAATTGCATGCAAATGACACTGGCTGAAATCCCCTTTTCTCTACAACTGTTAAAGTTACAGGAGCCCTGTCCTCCTTTTCATATGGTCAGCCTACCAAGGAGGGTCCAAAAACTCAAACAACTGCCTTGATGCACAGTAACAATCCAGTTTGCACAGTTTTTATCTAGGTTGACCAGATAAAATCCAGGTCAGGGCTCATGTAACTTTAACAGTTGTAGAGAAAAGGGAATTTCAGCAGGTGTCATTTGTATGCAATTAGTTCCTGGTGAAATCCCCTCTTCATCACAACAGTTAAGGTTGCAGGCACTATACTAGAGTGACCATATAGAAAAGAAGGCAGGGCCCCTGCAACTTTAACTGTTGTAATGAAGAGGGAATATCACCAGGAACTAATTGCATACAAATGACACTGGCTGAAATTCCCTTTTCTCTACAACTGTTAAAGTTACATGAGCCCTGTCCTCCTTTTCATATGATCAGCCTATTTTATCTCCATCAGGAGCAGGTCTTTTGCAAGACAAATGGGTCTTAATTGCCCGTTCAAGATCAGGCTGTGATGCTTCAGCCTAGCCCCTTGCCGCTGCTGCCCCTGACCAGCCGTTACTATTCGGCCCCACAGTTCCACAGCCCAGCAACCTGGCCTCAGACAAGCATCTATGTTCCCGCTGCCACCAGTACCTTCCTCAGGTACACTTTAATGACCACACCAGTTGAATGAAATTAACAAGATTTATTAACATCAAGTATATTGCGTGCACAGTAAGCTTATTGGTTTCTTTAGTTCATTTGCGTAGCGGTTTCAAGTATAATGCTTATATGTTTCAACTGTTCTTAAAGCTAAGCTGTTTCCTCTCACAATATCAATCAATCAAACACCTCACTAGATAGTGGCTCAATTCAGACGACACAATAAACAACTGGTGTGGGGGAAACAATCGTCATAGTCATAGTCAACTCAGCGCTGATCCTAATCCACACCACAGTTGATTATTTATTACCATGTTGTGTGGGGAGTGCCCCCTAGATGAACAACTGTAAAGTTGACTATTACCCCTCCATTGACTATTGTGTCGTCCGAATTGAGCCACTCTTTCTCTCTCTCTGCTCAACCCACAATCAACCCCCCCTCTTCAATTCAACCCAAAACAACCCCATCAGCTCTTCCTCCCTCCCTCTCTCTCTCTCACACACACACACACACACACACACATTCCATTCACTCTCTAGCTCCTCCCACTCTCCCACACTCCACCAATCCAGGCACTCCAAACAACTAACCAATCAGCTCTCACTTGCCACTCATTCCATGCTCATCCAGATTTGCAACTCCAAATAATAACTTTCGTAACACATTCACATTTCTAACAGTAGAACATTACACAGGCTACCCCAAAATACTTTACATTACATCAGGGAGAGTTCATAACAATATCTTGTTACTGGGAAAATATCCATTTCCCCGCAGCTACTGTGAGGATTGTAGCTAAGCTCCAAGAGAACAGGGGCAGATGACCACATTGTTCCTGCTAATGAAACTTGCATCTGCTGCGTCCCTGCAAGCCCTGGCTCCGCTACACCGCTGAAGGGAACCAGGGCTGGCCCTACCATTAGGCAGAGTGAGGCAATCGCTGCAGATGCTGGGGGGCAGCAGCAGTACCAGCCTCCGAGCTGTTTCCCTCTGTTACAGGACAGAGCTGTGCGTGCCACACAGCCTGAACTTGGCCCACTGAATGAGCGTGCTGCCCCTAATGTGCTGGAGGACACAATCCCATTTCCAGTGTTGAAGTCAGATTGAACTGCCAGTCCAGCTGGCTTCTGTATATGGAATGAGGACAGGGTGCCATCTTGGCCTCAGGCAGCAAAATTTCTTGGGTCAGCCCTGCAGGGAACCCTTGCCATGTTGCTTTGACTGCTAAGGAAGCCTTCCACATCCGGCACAATCATGGAAGCCCTTCCCATTGCACAGCTTGCTGGGGGCATTTCATCTACTAGGGATGCAGTAGTTGTATCCTGTATTGAGCCTGGGGGTTGGAATAGATGACCTCCAAGGATCCTTCCAACTCTAAAATGCCATGAAATGCTAGGACAATTTTATTTCTTTGAGGGAGGCGTGATTGGTTCGCACTGGCCAGGCTCTTTAGGATTTGCCATCCTCACCCCATGTCAATTGAGGTCTATTTCTCACAAACAACAAGGTTTATATCCTACCCTCAGAAAAGAAAAAAAAGAAAGAAAAAAAGGCTTTCCCCTAGGCGGACTTTACACAACACATAAAAATAAAACACCATCCATAAAATTATAGCAGGAGAAAAATTAAACAGATAAAAGCAGCCTATAAATACATTTCATTAGGGAACAAAAGTGCTGAAAGACCGAGGAAAATAAACACAGTGTTGAAAAGGTAACAGAGTCAGTGGAGGCTGGTGGCTCCGATGTCAGTAGAACAGTAGATCCGCTCAGGGCTTCGTACCTTGGATAGCTCCTTTAGAGTTCTGACTGGCTCTGACTAAAACCTGGAGCGGATTCACAGCCCCACAAACATCGGAGCCAACAGCCTCCGTTGAACAGACTGGGCCTCATGTAAACCTCCCTGGGCACGGCTGAGGGGTTACCACTGAGAAGGCCTCTCTCTTTTATTGTCACCTGCCTCCCATCAGACAGAAGAAGGTGTCTGGACTGTGCCACTCCAGACTGCAGGTGGGGGTTCACATGATGGAACACTTCCCCACAAGAAACATGCCCAGACATAGGAAAGCAGCCCGTCTGAGAGGAAACTAGGTTAGAACACTTTCCATCTATAAGCCAGTTTTATTTTATTCTCAATGCTTCTATCTGAGCCCAAAGCATCATTTTGCAGGGAGTGGGCAGGGCAAACTCATAAAATGGGCCCTCTCCCATCCCAATCCCATCCTACAAAATCACACAAGTTGTGAAAGAAAGGTTTCTGTTTTAAGTCTGAAAGTAGAGATTTTCTGCATTGCTGAAATTACATCACGGCCCACGCTGGGGCTTTCCCACCATGCACCAATCCTGCTCCCTGCTTCATGTTTTACTATTTTTGTCCTACGTAGAGCCCAGCCTGAAATCCATCTTCTTTTATCTTGGTTACTACTTTGGTTTTATCCTGCTTTAGATGTACGTTTTTTGATGTTATGTTTTCCGATGTTTTCTGAACTGTCTTCAAAGGCAGCCCCATGTAGAGTGCACTACAGTAGTCAAGGTAAAGCTGGCACACTGGCTGAAGCTGGTAAAAGCCTTCTTAGCCACTCTGCTACCTGGCTATCCAGGAGCAGGGCTGGATCTAGGAAGACACTCCCTCCAAGCTGTGAACCTCATTCCAAACACCTATTCCAAGTTGTGAACCTAATTCACACACCCCACACCCCAAATTGTGAACCTGATTTCAAGCACCCTCAAATAATAACACCTCTCTCTGGTCTGGGTTAAGCTTCAGTTGGTTCACCTTCATCTACTCCAAAGCTGCCATCAGCTGCCTGGCACTGACGTTATACTCTAAATTTTAGACGCCAGGTGAAGACCTTTCTATTTTCTCAGTATTTTAACTGTTTATCAGTTTAATTTTCAACTTTGCTGTTTTAAATCTGTATTTTAAATTGGTATTAATTTTTGCATGGCTGCTTGGTTTTATCCTGCTTGTGTTCTTACAGGGTATTTTTATACTATGTTTTTCTACTGTCATTTTATACTTTCAATGGTTTTTATGATTTTAATTTTTGTAAACCGCCCAGAGAGCTTCGGCTGTTGGGCGGCATAAAAATGCAACAAATAAATAAATACTACCAGGCCCTTGCTGGAGCTAGTAGTTATTATTATAATCTCTTCCGGCAGGCATATCCAATGGAATTTTAGGATGTTTTTAGGATGTTTCATTGCTATTTTAATAATGTGTACCATGTTTTTAATCAGTTTTATGTATTTTATCATATTTTATATTTACTGTTGCTCCCCGCCTCGATCCAAACGGAGAGGCAGGTAAGAAATAAAATTATTATTATTATTATTATTATTATTATTATTATTATTATTTAGAACTCCCCAGGCCCTTGCCTTGTGTGGCAAGGACGTTTTGGTACCAAGCTGTGGGCAACCTAGAGCTCAAAAGTTCACCAGGGACATAAGCCCCCAGCTTCTTTGTCTCCCACCCCCCGGCCTGGCCCGGCCCTGCAGAGCTGCCAAGAAAGTGCTTGGGGAACAGAGTCCAACCTTTGTTTTGCCATTAATGTCGAAGGCAAAGCAGAGACTCTTAGGAAACACTTTCGGGGGATCTGAACTCTACGGGGCGAAATAAATGCAAAGCGATTCCTTCGAGACCCTTTGCATTGCTCCATAATGTAATCTCATTTCTAAACGCACCATTACTGAAAAAAGGGGGGGAAAAACAAAAAAAGGAAGGAAAGAAAACGAGCGAAAGAAAAGAAGAATTAATTTCTGCTTCCTCATGCAAATCCTTTGACCAATCATTTAAGGATCAGGAGCAATTCAAGCTTTTGGTGGAAAGACCTGAAGGCCCTGGAAAGAGAGAGAGAGAGAGAGAGAGAGAGAGGGGGGGTGGAGAGAGAGGGGGAGCAGTGAATGGACTTACTTTTCTAAGAACCAGAATTAACAAAAGTCCCATTTTCCGTGGTTATGGTGTCTGGCTAGACAGGCTTTGCTGACAAGCCCTCAGAAGAACATGTGTTGGGCCTGTTGAAAAGAGCCTTGCTGTTGACTGACAGACAATTGAATTGACAAATTGTTTCATTGTCGTTGACAGGGGGGAGCGCGGTATAAGATAATTATGGTGAGGAGGGAAGCGGGAGGTCAGAGGTCAGAAGACACGTCTGACCCTGTTTTCTGAAAGGCCTGAATGGAGCCGGGCTCCCAGAGCCCAGAGTGGGACGCTGCCTCATTCTCCTATTCGAATGATTAAGACCCAAAGAATATAGAGAAGAGCGCCACCCCCTTCCCACCACCACCCGGTCGCTGGGTTTCAGCTCTCACAGAAAACACTCGCTGCAATTTATTTTAGTAACGGGCCCACGAACCTGCTTTCTGGTAAATTCTTGTTTCCTACTCTAAAATGGAGGTGCATTTTCAATTGAAGGCCCCGTCTGTCGATTGACAGATGTCTGTTCTGCCAAGTCAGGGGGAAGGTAGAGACAAGTCTGAACCATGGTTGCACGCAACAAGTCCCATGATGCAACCCCAGTGTCATAATCTGACTGGGTTCAGACAACACAATAACCAATGGTGGTTTAAATAGACAACGGTTGGTTATTTAACCCACCATGGGTTACCGTGTTGTGTGGAGGGAGTTTTTTTAACCAACGGTTGGTTATTTGGCTGAAATAACCAACGCAAATAACCGACTGTGCAGAGTTGGCTATTTGCACCGCTGTTGGTTATTATGTTGTGTGGAGGACACTGGTGGTTATTTCCTTGGCCACCGTTGGTTATTTCCTTGGCCACAGAGTCACAAGGCAAGAGTGGTCAAAGTGGCGGCTGGCAGAATAGGTTTTCGACAGTAATGGCTGATAGGATACTAGAGGGACGACTGAGGTGGGAGACCTGAGGGGATGAGTGAGTCAACTGAGTGTGGACTAATAGTCAACTCAAAGCCTAGATAAAGAATTGTGGAGTTGATTATTACCTAGCCATTGACTATCGTGTTGTCTGAACGCAGCTTCTGCCTTACACACCTTCCTACCAGCAAATCAAATACTGCCTCCATGGCTTGTCTTCTTCTATTCATGCTTCAGGTGACTTTAGAAACAAGCATTATATATGCATTTAGAAGTGCATATGTTCACCCTTCAGGTTATTGAAACACTGTTGAAACAGCAGCAATAGCAAGTGTATTGGTGATGTCAAAGGAGCTGGTCAATAGCCACTTTCCCCTTATGCAAACTGAGCCATGCAAAACAAAACAAAACAACAACAACAACAACAACAACAACGAAAAACTAAAACCAAAACATGGGGAACATGGGTTTCCCCCCAGGATTGGACAGAAAAAGTTATGTATTGTCATAAAATTATTATTATTATTATTATTATTATTATTATTATTATTATTATATTAAATAAATTATAAATATAGGCAAAGTGTGACAGATGTAGCATTTTTAGCAGTGGAGCCACTTTGAAAGCCATGATGGCTTTCAAATTGGATCCACTGCTAAAATGCTACATCTGTCACACTTTGCCTATATTTATTATTTATTCAACGTATTTTTATTTATCCTGCTCCTTACCTAAAAAGACTCCTGGAGCAGCTTACATGCGATCAACAAAACAACCTATCAGTCCAAACTTGCAGGCTTACAAAATCAAAAAAGACACGACATGGAAGGAAAAAGGGACAGGGAGACAAGAGGGAAAAAATTAAGTAGGCTTTCAGCAGGGCTGGTGGGAATGACCCTGCTCCGTCTCTCCTCTCCCTCTGTACAGCTACAGCCTGCTATAATGACAGCTGGTGGTGACAATCGAGAGAGGAGGAGCTTTCATGAGCTACGACTTTAGCTCAATAAAGCCTTCTAAGGAGAGCCCTGCTGGATCAGGCCAAAGGCCTATCTAGTGCACCATCCTGTTTCCCGCCATGGCCAACCACATATCCATGGGAAGCCCACAGGCAAGAGAAGAAGAAATAACCTTCCTTCAGTGTTGCTCCGCAACAGCTGGGATTCTGTGGCAAGCTGCCACAGCTATGACCTTGAGACGGAGCACTCTTTGGGCTGCATTGCCTGTCATGCCAATAAAGGACTCAGTTTTGAGGACTTAGGGATGAGATGGACCCAGAAATTGTCCACTGAGCTGAGGGGGGCACCCGGCAGAGTCGAGGGGGCACCAAAATATACCTGCACATGGCCCCATAAACTTTCTAGGTAGCCCTACAAAGGTGACTGTTGTGACTAAGCCTGTTCCCCTTGGGCGGGGAGAAGGATTTTCAGGCGATCAATCAGAGTTAGATGCTGATGGAGAAGAGATGGCGCCAGAAACATACCAGCCTACATGGGAAGTGGGAGAGGTGATTCTCACGGGCTCTTCACCAGCTGGGAATGGACTTTCGTCAGCCCTTATCTCTGAGGGTGTAAACAACCCACAAGCTGGGAATCAGTGTTCTTCCGAGGGGGAGGGCACTGAAAGCCTAGCTGATCCAAGGATCCGCCACAGACTAAAGCAGGCGGTGCGAAAGGAAGGGGAGAGAAGGTTGACCCAGCTAGCTTCTTGCCAAAGGCTTCTTCAGAACCAGCCTCCCTGAAGTTCTAGCATACTGGAAAAGGACGTTCCCTTTTTCTTGAAAGGACAATTTTCTCACTTAGTTTGCATAATCTTGCCTAGAGAAAAGTTCCTAGAACTATAGAGTCCCTTCAGGTGGGAGGAGATGTTTATCGCCTGAATAAAGCTTTGTAGGTTACATGGCAGACCTCTTTATTGAGCCTATCTACACTACTGCTTTAAAACGGTTTGAAATGGTTTGAAACGGTTTATTACAGTTTTGAGAACTGTTGGGGCCCAGGACACACTCCATATACAGTTTTCAAAACGTTTTCAAAGTGTTTTGTCCTGCGTGTGTAGATAGGCTCAGTGTCTCCTAATAAAGCGAAAAGGTGTTAGGAAACATGACAGAGACCATGGCGGGGGGGGGGGGCATCAAAGGCAATCCTCGCCTGGGGCTCTGTTTACACTAAGGCTGGACCTGGCTGCTGCTGTTTAATACAGCAGCAAACGTTCTTTTAAAAGGCAAGCGGGATGTGGGGAGAGAAGGAGGAGGAGGAGGAGGAGGAGGAGGAGGAGGAGGAGGAGGAGGAGGAGGAGGGTTCACCCTGCCAATGTCTTATGCCAGCCCTGGATCTACTTTGTTATATACTAGAAGAATCCTGAGGTCCCAAGTGCAAAAGAATGTCTCAGGAAGATGGACATAGAATTGCAGAAGGAGGTGCCTCTGAACACATGCTCAGCCCAGGATATGTGTTTTCTGTACCAGAACTGGAGCTGGCACACAAATTCCTTCACACACACACACACACACCCCCGATTCCCCCCCTCCCCCCCAACAGCTTTCTTGATTTTAGCAGCTTTGTTTCGGAAGAACAAAGGATTTTGTTTTTGGTCCCTAGTGTTAAAGCATTGAAAGTCAGAAATCTTTGCTGGTGTACTGCAAATCATTCAGAGATCTCCGAGTAGATCCTGATCCACTTTCTGCCCACCTTTGCTCTAAGGAGAAGTCAACGCCTGGTCGGCACAAATGGATCCTCTGCCCCCTTCTGACAGCTAAAAGGCTGATATTACAGCATTGGAAGGGCGAACACTCACCTCCTCTAATGCAATGGATTGAAGACCTTACAACTAGGGCTGTGCATGGATCTGGATCCAGATCTGGATCCGGAATCCAGAGCAGACCGGGCTGATCCGGGCCTCCCGGATCTGGATCCGAACTGGATCAGATCGGGCTGGATCGGATCCGCAATCCGGATCCGATTCAGATCTATGCACAGCACTACCTCCTGCTCTCCCCGCTCTCCCGCTCCGTCCCCCCACTCTCCCTGCTTACCTGCTGCCTCCTTCGCATTGTCCCCCATCGTCCTCTCTCCTCGCTGTGCGCCGCCACATTTCCAGCTCACGTCGGATGATGACGTCACCTGACATGAGCGGGAAATGCGGTGGCACGCAGCGAGGAGAGAGGATGATGGCAGGATGACGTGGAGGAGGCAGCAGGTAAGTAGGGAGAGTGGGGGAGGGAGGGGGAGAGTGGGAGGGAGTGCTGTGCATGGATCTAGTTTTCGGATCAGGCCCAATCCAATCTGAGTCAGATCGGGCCGAATCCAGACTTGACAGATCGGGATCCAGGTCAGATCGGGGGGTCCATACACAGCCCTACTTACAACACATTCAAACTTTGAACGGGTGGTGTATAGACATCACTTGTGAATGGGTACTCATTCGGATATTTGGTCTGCTCTTGCTGATGTTTGTATGCAAAACCGTGTGCGTTAGACAACCGTTAACATGCACTTCTACGAATGTGGTTTATTTAACTGAATGTGAAAGAATACTAATGGATGCCATATGCAGTATGTAGGGAAATCTGCGACAGATTTAAGAACTAGATTCTGTAATAGCAAATCTGCAATTCTTACCAACAAACAAGAGCAGCCTGTTGCAAGATATTTCAAATCTCCTGCACAGAGTCCTTCGGATTTACAGTTGGTTCCAACAGAACAAACTAAAGACCCCAATATGTTTTATAAAAAGGGAAAATTTCTGGTTCTGTAGACAGAACTTTTAGTCCAAACGGCCTTAATCAGGAGGATAATTCATAAGCATTATACCAATCATACCTCTGTTTTTCTCCTGAGGAATGTTCATCCCCAGGCGATCCAATCTGCTACTTAACAGCACAGCTACTGATGAGAATGGAAGTTGAAATGTTTAGTTTTAAAAATATTTTAAATGCTCTGTTGTTAGTCTTTCTATATCATATGTATACACTGAAAATGATATATTCAAATCTATGTAGTAGGGATGTGCACTGGATCGGACCCGATCCACGATCCGAGTCCGGTCCAGTGGGAAATCGGATAAATTATCCGATTTCCGATCCCGCAGCTGGATCGGCCGATCCAATCCGAACCGGTCCGAAAAGGCTCCGAACCGGTTCGGCGGATCGGCGGATCGGCGGGCGGCCACTGGCGCCCACCGCCGCTTCCATTGGCGGGCGCCAGCGGGCGCCCGCCGATGAAAGTGGACAGCGGGGGGGGGGGAGGAGGGGGGCGCTTACCTTCTCGGCCCGTCCGCTCCCGTCCGGCACTAGCAGCTACTACCAGCGGGCTCCGCGGCCTGCTCTAGGGTGGCGCGCCGGGTGATGTCATCACCCGGCGCGCTACTCTAGAGCAGGCCGCGGAGCCTGCTGGTGGTAGCCGCCGGCCCCGGACGGGAGTGGACGGGCCGAGAAGGTAAGGAGGGGGTGCGTGGAGGGGAGGAGGGGGCGCGCGGAGGGGGGAGGGGGGCCCTTACCTTCCCGGCCCGGCGGCTCCCATCCGGCGCCGGCGCCTACTACTCCCAGCAGGCTCCGCGGCCTGCTCTAGGGTGGCGCGCCGGGTGATGTCATCACCCGGCGCGCTACTCTAGAGCAGGCCGCGGAGCCTGCTGGTAGTAGTAGGCGCCGGTGCCGGACGGGAGCCGCCGGGCCGGGAAGGTAAGGAGGGGGTGCGTGGAGTAGAGGAGGGGGCGCGCGGAGGGGGGAGGGGGGCCCTTACCTTCCCGGCCCAGCGGCTCCCGTCCGGCGCCGGCGCCTACTACTACCAGCAGGCTCCGCGGCTTGCTCCAGGGTGGCGCGCCGGGTGATGTCATCACCCGGCGCGCTACTCGAGAGTAGGCCGCGGAGCCCGCTGGTAGTAGCCGCCGGCGCCGGACGGGAGCGGACGGGCCGAGAAGGTAAGCAGTGGCGGGGAAGGGGGCTTACCCCCCCCCCCGGAGCCGTCCGCTTCTATCCGCTGGCGCCCGCGGGCGCCAGCGGATGGAAGCGGGCGGCCCCAGGGGGGGTAGGGAGCGCGGGGGAGGGGGCTTACCTGCCGGGGCCGTCCACAGCGGACGGCCCCGGGGGGGGAGGGAGTTAGGCCCCCCTCACCCACCCGCCGCCATTTTTTCCTCATAGACTTGCATTGCAATGCAAGTCTATGGGGAAAAAAATGGCGGCCGATCCAAAAATTTACGATTTTTGGGTCGGGATCGGACTCGATCCGGTCCGGGGGGCCTCCGATTTTGTCCGAACCGGTCCGGGACAAAATTGGAGGTCCCGATCCGGGTCCCGATCCGATCCGGGGGGTCCGTGCACACCCCTACTATGTAGCCACATCTTTCTTTCTGTTTGGTTGAAATTTTATAATAAAAAAGTTAAAAACAAACCAACCCTGCCCTAAGGAAACTTAGGTGCAAATAAGACTATATCAAAGAATATACTTTTAGAGCATTTCTACATGAGGCTTTTATCTTGCACCTTTACCGAGATTTCAAACTTCTGGATTCTTTGTGGGATTAAGATTGGTTCCTTTACACATGCTTTTTCCTTTCTCTGCCCTTCTATTTGTTTCATTATACAACCACTAGATGGCACTGCGGTATAGTGAAACTGAGCAATTAAACAAGATTCACATTCTGCCATTTCAAAGTAATACCAGACTTTCCTCATTAGGACCCCCCCCCCCCTTGTCATAATGGTTCAAAGCATAGGAGAGGCCCTGGAGGAGGAGGATGTTGTGTAAAGGACCTGCAAACTACTGTAAATGAGCAAGCACAAGAAAAGCCTCATGTAGAAAGGCTCTTATATTCATATAATGAACCCCCCCCCCCCCCCCCCGGAAGATATGATTGGTTCAGCTGCCCCTGAAGGCCTCTTTAAAAAGCCAGATCTTCCCCAGGTATCGGAAGGCATATAGTAACAGGAACATGCAGGCCGCTCTAGGGGAAGTATTCAAAGTGTCAGTGCCATCACTAAAAAGGCCCTGTTCTTGTGCCACCTACTAAACGTAGTCAGCGGGGGGCCTAATGCAGAACCGACGTGCCAAATGGACAATTTTTGCAGAACAGCACCAAAGGGAGAAGGCAGTCCTTAAGGTGTCCATGGCCTGAGCCAATTATGTCCAGCAAGGGTGCTCAGTGACCAGTCGCCTCACTCAGAGATGGGGCCGTGCAGAGCAGCAGCACAGAGTGAGCCTGCAGCCAGAGCAAATAGGTGAAAGGTGCAGCAGGCTACCCAAGGATGAACGCTTCAGAGTCTGGATGTCTAGGGAAATGTGCCCACCTGCTCTGTCCCTGATTGTGCACAGCCTCATTTCTCATCTGTTAGGTTTAAAATGCCTGGCATATAAACGACCGAGACACAAACTCTGCTGAGGAATGCAGTTATTTGGGAAACTCCAACATGCTAACAGCCCCCACACATCACAGGGCAGCGAATACCGTGGTAGGAAGGCCACGCCTGATAAAGCAGCAAAGTTTCCGCAGGATAAATGTTTATAATTACTGGCAAATATTTGTCTTGTGTCATCCATTTGAAATTAAGCAATGAAAGGAAGACTTTTCCAATCTGTTGTTGTTATTATTAGTGCTTACGGTGACCAGATAAAATCCAGGTCAAGGCTCCTGTAACTTTAACCGTTGAAGAGAAAAGGGAATTTCAGCCAGTGTCATTTGTATGCAATTAGTTCCTGGTGAAATTCCCTCTTCATCACAACAGTTAAAAGTGCAGGCACTATGCTAGAGTGACCATATACAAAAGAAGGCAGGGCTCCTGCTACTTTAACTGTTGTGATGAAGAGGGAATTTCACCAGGAACTAATGGCATACAAATGACCCTGGCTGAAATTCCCTTTTCTCTACAACTGTTAAAGTTACATGAGCCCTGACCTGGATTTTATCTGGTCACCCTATTAGTGCTATTATTATTATTATTATTATTATTATTATTATTATTATTATTATTAGGCTCCAGTGCAGTTGAGGCAAGATGAGATAAGGGGCCGAGGGTGCAAGGGGAGACAGACAGTTTCCATCGACATGTCTTCGTACTGGCGGCACTTGTGTTACATGACGCAGCTGCCAGTGCGAAGCCACTTAGGGGCAAAGGCCCTTTGCCGCGAACTAAAAACATCAGCCATTTAATGTGTCTTTTTTAGTTTGCGGCAGTCCTCCTCCCCATTTAAAGTTTTAAAAGTAAAAAACAACAACAACACCTCTGCTGTCCTCCCCCCCATTTTGTATTTTTTTTTAAAAAAAAACTTACCTGGGAGGATGAAAACCGAGGCTCCCAGTCTCTCCTCTAGCAGCCGCCATGCCGCCGAATGCTCGGCGGCACGGGTGGCAACAAAAGAAAAAGCGCCATCGTGACCCTTACGTCAGGACTGGCGTAAGGGGGCGTGAATGCGCCGTGCGATGCCGGGGAGGCGCCACGGCGCAGAGCTCCCGACATCGTGAAAAGGGAACCCTAGAAGCTTTTGTACTGCAAAAGGGAGCCTTTCGAGTGTTCAGCAGGGAAAAGCTCTTCTCTCCGATCAAATCAGCTGCTGGCCAGAGACGAGGGCTTTTTCTTGCCAGGAGAGGGGGCAGGGCTAGCGAAGAAGTGGGTGCATTGGATGGAACCCCCTCATGGGTTGTATTCTTCCACAAGCTAGAGGTTCCCCATGCCCATTTACCTCTGTGGCATAGTGGCTGTAGACCAGGTGCTCTCCTGGGCCCCTGTGCCGACAGTTTTTTTCTCTCTGAAGAGTGAGAGGCCTGGGTTGGGGAGTGCTCCAGAGAGTCACGGAGGAAGACCCCTGGCTGCGTGGCAAAACCATTGTTTCATTTTGGCTCGTGGTCGGGCTGACCATGAGGAGATCCCAGCAGCCTAAATTCTGTCTGCTCCTGACTTATGAGAAGAAAAGGAGGAGAGAACATTTTGAAACAGATGCAAACAACTTTCAGGGCAGTTGTGATGGGCTGGCCAGGCCTGATATTGGACCCTTGAGGTTCTGATGCTGTCAGGGTGGTGCCGATCCAACAGCCCTTAACAACATAAGAAGAGCCCTGCTGGATCAGACCCCGGGTCCATCTTGTCCAGCATTCTGTTCACACAGTGGCCAGCCAGCTGCCCTTGGGAAACCCAGAAGCAGGACAGCATTGCAACAGTACCCTCCCACCCATGCTCCCCAGAAACTGGTGCATATAGGCTTGTAGCCATCAGGGCTAATAGCCATTGATAGCCTTTTCCAGGAATTTGCCTAACTCCCTTTAAAGCCATCCAGATTGGTGGCCATCTCTACGCCTTGTGGGAGCGAATCCCATAGTTTAACTCTGCTCTGTGTGAAGAAGTCCTTCCTTTGATCTGTCCTGAATCTCCCACTAATAATCAGCTTCATGGGAGGACCCCACTGGGTTCTAGAATTACGAGAGAAGGAGAAAAATCTTTGGATAGGGAGCTGTATATAGAAATAAACAAAGAAATGTTGCCCTATCTACTTTCCCCACATCATGCATACCAGCAAAGTAAATAAGTAACATTTCTGCCATTTTTTGACACCTCAAATCTGCTGCTTCTTGAGGCGAATGCCTCACTCTGTCTCATGGTAGGGTTACCTCTGAATACCAGGCGCTTGGGACAAGGGGCAGTAATTGTCATCAGCTTTCCAGGAACATCTGGCTGCCCAGCTGGAAGAAGGATTGCTGGACTAGATGGACCTAGGAGAGGCCTTCGTTTGTTTAACTCCTGTGCCCCCTTCCAGTCACTGCACAGAAGCTGTGCTAGGAAAGGCGCAAAAACATTGGATATTTACCCATTCCGAGCAAGTCTGTTCCTTTTGCATGTCTCATGGTGGAGAGTTTGCATCATGCTCAGTTCGCATCAACTGTGTGGCATTGTTAGAAACGGGCAGCCAGGAAAAGTTCCCAAATGGTTCATATCTGTATCCCAGATTTTGGCCTCTACGGTCTATGTATTGTGTGAACATCTAGTTCTTCTTATTGCTTGTGAAAGAGTAAACGGCGCACCATTGGGAGACCCCCACAGCCATCTCACACAGGCACCGCATCTCAGCTCTGAACTACTTTTGAACACAATAAATAAACAGCTTGGAAAGGCCCCTTTGTGCCCGGCTTAGGTTGCTATTTTCTTAACCCTGTCTCATTAAGATGGATGAGGTTTTTTGCTGATTAGTAATTTGGCAAGTTCTTCTTTGTATAACTTCTCTGCACTTCTCACTAATGATGCTGTGCTCCAGTGATTTACAAAAGACGGCTTCCAGTACGCCCCGCAAAAACACAGCCTTCCACTTCAGGGGCACTCAAATGGAAATCAAATGTCCTGGAGACAAACTTTAGCAAAGATAAGGAACAGCAGGGAAGCATGAGTGGAAGAGAGAGGGTGAAAATACTGCCCATCTTAAAATCCACTTCTGGTGTTCACGTCTCTTTGACCTCAGGATCTATATTTATGCTGTGATTTACACAGGTAACATCTAGGATGATCCAAAGAAAGAAACACAGAGGCTCCCTGGCCCTTTGCCGGTGTTGCAGTGCAGTCCGATGGCAGCTAAAGTTGTTATTGGAGCTGCTTAGATTTACAACAGGCCATTAGAAGATGTTTGCAAACCTTTCATATCATGCAGATATCTAGTAAAGCCTTAGGCTGCCTCTACAAGAGAGGTTTAAAGCTCTTTCAAGGCACTTAAAAAAATTTACCTCTACAAGAACGGAGCGCAAATCGGGCGTAGAGGAGCGTTATCTCTCCGATTATGCGCATTATTGAATGTGCGTTAAACAGCGAGTTTTATTTTGCTCTGTCCGTTAAAGCGCATTTTGACTATGTGAACAAGCGATTATGCGCATTAACTACTTGTAAAGCGCATTTTGGTCATCCGTTAATGCGCTTCACCGCCTGTCGCCACCTCTTGTGCAGAGGTATTAGGCGTAAATGCGCTTCAGCGATTATGCGCATAATCGCCTAACCAGGCGCAAAAGCGAATCCTTGTAGAGGGGACCTTATCTCCCAAATTTGTGCTGATGTTATTTGCTCCTGTCACTACGGAGTTGTTCAGAGTGAAATCGCCCAGGTAAGCATCTATGTGAGCATTGTCTGCGTACAAACATACCTGGGGACTGGGTCCCATATCTATCTTCAGCGCCATTGGTGGCAAGGACATGGTAGCACCGGTGGAATCTTTTTTGTCATTATTTGCATCTTCGCTGCCAGAGAGGGACATGCCCCCCCAAACCAAACCAAGACTCTTCCAGACATTATGCTGTCTAGATAGGGTTAGTGGACATAATCCTGCTCCCCACTCTCCACAAGTTCAGGCTAATGTCAGGGTGGTATCCTGCAGAAACTCAGCGGGCTCCCCCCAGAATTCCCGAGGTGTTCTGCCTGACCAGGGACCTCCAGTCTCACCTCAATGTGTCGCTTTAGGTGAAATGAGCAACAAAGGAGGGGGTTCAAACCACTCCACGTGATACACAGTAGGAGGCTCATCACTGGCAGTGTTGCGGAAGCTTTACACTGCTGGGGCTACTGATGGATGTTGCTCACAGTGTGATACAGAACAGCAGTGGAGGCTGGTGGCTCTGATGTCAGTGGGCGGTGAATCCGCTCTGCGTTTTCAGTCAGAAGCAGTCAGAAACACTAAAGGAGCTATCCATGGTGCGGAGCACCTTGGATAACTCCCTTAGAGTTCTGACTGAAATCTGGAGCAGATTCACTTTCCCACTGCACCTTGGATAGCTCCTTTAGAGTTCTGGCTGGTTCTGGCTGAAACCTGGAGCGGATTCACTGTCCCACTGACATAGGAGTCACCAGCTTCCACTGCAGAACAGGAAGAGGGTAGTGATAGTTTTCTGCTGGGGAATCAAACCTTAGTTCATTGCTGCTTCCATTGGGTTACTTGGAAAAGTTAGCTGGTGAAGAAAGATGGACCTTTCATCAGGAAGAGGGAGTGAACATTCTTCTCTTGGCCTCCCATCACGGTATATAATATTATAGTATAATCACCTTCTGTTTACAAATTCAAAGGTTAAGTGTAACATACACATAGACAAACTGTTTTGGCTGTTCAGCGTTTGTCCAATCACTCCAGTCCCACTCACAGCATCTGATGAAGTGGGTTGTGGCCCACAAAAGCTCACATTAATTCATTAAAATAGCTGAATGATTAAAACAGTTAACCTATATGTGAGCTATGCGTGCACTTTGAATTCTTTAAGAAATTTGTGGGGACAGCTTGCAGTTACTCAGAGGTAAATGAAGGACATTTTGTTCATGCTCACTGGTGCTCTTCACATGTTCTGGAGTTGAACGAACCAGGCACTGGAAACATGTTTTGAGTCTTAGTCTCAGTAAACCCAGGGTAGGACCACTACCAAATGCCCAGGGTAGGACCACTGCATGTAATTCCTTTGCTCAGGGATCTGCACTGGGTGCCCTTTCACTACTGGTCCAGGTTTAAGGTTTTGGTACTAGTGTGCAAAGCCCTAAACAACTTGGGACCAGGATACCTGAGAGAGCGCCGTCTCCCTTACCCAGGTCATCCCAGGGCATGCTCCGGGTGGTTCCATGTAGACCTATCGTCCGATTAGAGTCCACCCAGAGAAGAGCCTTCAGTGTGGTGGCCCCTTTTCTTTGGAATTTCCTGCCCTTGGAGGTTAGGCAGGTGCCAACACTGTGCTGCTTTCAGCGCCTCCTGAAAACAGTTCCTTTCCAGGAAGCTTTTCTTAACTGACCAGCCACGGTTTTGATTGGTTTAAAATGAACAATTTGAATAGCTGCTTTAATCTTTTAATTGTTTCATTGCTTATGTTCACTGCTCTGGAATCTATTTTAGATATGGAGTGGTATATATAAATATTGTAAAATAAATAAATAAATAAATAAATACTAACTTAATCAGATATGACGTCAGATCTTTGGATTCTGCTAAAACAGGAGAATTTCTCCAATGGCAAAAAACTAATAGAAATCATTAATTTATCAGCCTGTACGCTAATCCAGGAAGTAACTTTTCTCTTTAGTGCTGGTGTGTGAACATTCCATCTCCTCGAAACGCATGAGATTCACTACGTGGTCACACAGCTTAAATACAATAAGACCCATCCTGCAGTCTGAAATTGAGTCAGATGTATATGTATGGCATCATTTTTAAATACACGGATTTACAACTCTAAGACATGGCAAGAGAAGAACATACTCAAAAACTCTGGGAACTCAGATAACAGGGAGGGGCGGGGAGCAGCATTGACCCTTTAAGGATATGTCTGCATTTCAAGTCAGATGATGGCACTCCCATGGAAAACAACTGTAAATAGGAAAGGTAGCTGAATTAAGAATGGAATTCCTTTGGAAAGTTTTGCTTCCTTCTGCCATCTGCAAAGATGGGAATCAATGGTTAACCATCTCTTCCGGCAGGCCTACCTTGTTGAATTTTTAGTTTTATTGTTATTTTAATAATGTATTAGTTTTATATGTTTTTAATCAGTTCGATGTATTTTATATTATTTGTATTTAATGTTGTTCCCTGCCTCGATCTAGAGGGAGAGGCGGGTAAGAAATAAAGAAATAAATAATAATAATAAAATAACCAGAGGACAAACAGAATAAATACGGCAAATTCATCTGCACATGTCCAAAGTACAGTTTGTGTTAGGCCCGCGTACAGCATAGACAACAATTGAAGGAACAACATCACTTCGTGGGCAGATTGGGAGAAACCAATGCAGGGAGCCAAGTATCCCTGCTAGGGACCCTGGAAAGGACGCTAGGAGTCACGGCAGATTCTCCCCTTGTCCCAGTTGCCAGGCTGGGGAAGGAAGAGCTAGGCCTCATCCACACCAAGCAGGATACTGCACTATGAAAGTGGTATATAAAAGACAGGAGCCGCACTGCTGTTTTATAGCGGTATTGAAGTGCACTGACAACTGTTGGGGCCCGGTAAGACGCATACCATGTACCACTTTTATACCACTATATCCTGCTTGACGTGGGTCCTACCTTTTATATACCTCTTTCATACTGCTTTCATAGTGCAATATCCTGCTTGGTGTAGATGAGGCCTCGGTCTGGATTCCTGCTTCCCAGCTTAGGGTGGCTCAAAAAGATGCCCTTCCATTCCCACGGGAACAGAGCTTGCTCTGTGCCCGGACCCCCATCTCTGCCACCCTTGGAGCTGGGCAGAGGCCAAAGGAGAAAAGGCCATGGCCTGATCACAAAAGAAGGAGCCACGTCAAACCATTCATGTCAACCTTTTTTTCAGGAGTGCTCCGATGGCTGGACAGATAGACACAGGAGAGCGGCGGCTATTGTTCAGGCATGTATTGATTAGCTGTCGGTCTGTCTTTGTCACACATGGAGATTTTTCTTGCAATCAGAAACACACATGCATCCGGAGGTGGCTGAAAATATTTCTGTGCTTGTGGTGGGAAATCCAAGAGGCCCTGCCCCCCCCTCCCGCCCCCCAACACACTGTTAACATGAGGCTCGTGGGGCTGGGGACGTCTCCTGCAAAAGCCTCATGGAATGGAAAATAACATCAAGTGGGCATGATGCTCTTGCAAACACCCCCTGATTTTCCGCTGCAGCAATAGTGCAAAGTGGTGCGCCCTCACAAAAAGGTGCCCTGGACTGCTGCCTATTGACTACATTTCTTGTATTAGATGACTGATATCCTGTCCAACACAAATATCCCATAACAACATCCAGATCTGAGAGGACATCCATGTCAACCTCTATATTAGCAACACCCAACCCTCCAGATGAGTTGGACTTTGGACCAGTTCAGAAGACACCTTAAACCCCGGCTTTAACCCCTGCAGTTTAGCCAGAAAGTCAGGCCCTGTTCAGAAGACTCAAAAAGCCTTATTCACCGTGGTTAAAGCCGTGGTTTAAGGTGTCTTCTGAACACAGCCCGGCTTTCTGGCTTAACCACCGTGGTTAAAGCCGTGGTTTAAGGTGTCTTCTGAACAGGCCCTATAACTCCCAGAATCCTCCAGGATGGAGGGCACCTGGAGAGCACAAGGTTGGGGAAGGATGCTGTATACTAGGGGTGTGCATGGACCCAAAAAATTGGATCAGAATTGGAATCGGAACTGGAACCGATGCGTCAGATCGGATCGGATTGGATCGGAGGCTTCCCAGTTCAGATCGTATCCGATTCCGATCTGAAAATTGGATGTCTGATTTTCAGATTGGACACCATTTTGGGTGTTTTCACCATAGGCTTGCATTGGGGGAAAGAAAGCTTTTCCCCAATGCAAGCCTATGCGGAAAACATGGGGGCGGGTGAGTAGGGATCTAACTCCCCCCCGTCCCTCCTCCCCACTCGTGCTCCTTACCTGCTGGGGCTGTCCACTGCCATCCGCTGGTCCCTTCTACTGAGAAGCAGGCTTCGCGGCCTGCCTCTCAGTAGCGCGCTGGGTGACGTCATCACCTGGCACGCTACTGAAAGGCAGGCCGCAAAGCCTGTTTATCAGTAGTACGGAAGCAGCGGATGGCAGCGTGGGATGCCGGCAAGTAACGGGGAACCTCCCCTCCCTCCCCCTCCCCCCACTCATGCTCCTTACCTGCTGCCTCCTCGCTGCCATCCATTGCTGCCCACTGCTTCAGTACTACTGAGAAACAGGCCTTGCAGCCTGTTCCACAGTAGAGCGAGGGCGCGCTGAGTGATGATGTCACCTGGCGTGCTGGTGCTTTATTGTGGAACAGGCTGCAAGGCCTGTTTCTCAGTAGTACTGAAGCAGCGGACGGCAGTGGACGGCAGCGAGGAGGCAGCAGGTAAGGAGCGTGAGTGGGGGGAGGGGGGAGGAGGTCCGAGGTCCAATCCTCCGATCTTTTCCAATCTGGATTGGGTCCTTTCAGATCGGATTAGATCGGACGATCCAGATGCTAGGGATCGGAATTGGATGATTGTATTCGATTTTGCCCAGATCAGGTCCGGATTGTGGATTGGACCTGATCTGCTGCACACTCCTACCCTATACTATGTTCAATATTTCTTGGTACCTTGAATTGTGCTAGGAAACATGCAGGCAGCCAGTGCAAGCGGATCAGAATTGGTTTTAGGAGCTCAAACCTTCTGGTTATTATCACAGTTATCAATCTGGCTGCTGCATTTTGCAGAAGCTGCAGCTTCTGAACAGTCTTCAAGGGCAGCCCAACATGGAGTGCATTGCAGTAATCTAATTTGGAGATTACCAGAGCATAGATTACTGAAACCTGGTACCAAAAAGAAAACAGGATTAGCACCAGGTGAACCGTTCTGGGGTTCGCCAAGGGTCATCCAGGCACCAAAATGGAACCACAGATCAGGACCTCTGAGGAAGGTCATCCTAATTAGAGTTGCTCTATCCCCTTGATCCTTTAGTTGCCCCTTTCTGCAGCTTTTCCACCTCTACATTATCCTTTTTGTGTACAGTGACTTGAACGAGAACAGCCAAACACGTTATGACTTCTTGGTCTTTTTTTAGTGGCTTAAGTGTAAAAAAGCGCTGTTCTGATTTCTCCAGAGCTCAATTCACATTCAGCCTTGCATATGGGTATTTTTGTTTCGACAGGTTCCTTCTCACCTCATTCTGCGCGTCGCTCCATCACCCAAGAAGTGATGAAGTGCAGTTTGGCCAAAGCACTGAGTGGACGTGCATCTCTCGCTGTTTGAAACGGTGCATGGCGGAGCCGCGTGTCGGAGGGGCGCAGCTGCTGCAGACGGAAAACAATGCACAAAACCTTGAGCTAAATCCCCAGGGCTGGCAATGATGTCCTTAAAATAGCTTCTCATTAACTCAGGTGCCAGCAGTTTAAAACATGGCTCTGATTTGCAAGGGAACGCTAACACGGGAATGAAACAGGCCTGAATCTGGAGGAAAAGAAGGAGTGTTGTTTCCTTTCCTTCGTGGGACATGAAAAGAAAGTGTTGCTGGGGGTGACAGCGAGAGGGCAGGCGCTACATGCCTCCAACCCAATTATGGGGGAGGAGGAGTGGTGGGCAGGGTGTGAGAATAGAGCCACAGAGAGAGTAACAGAGAGAGCTTGTTCTTGCACATCGTTGCTGTTACTACCAGTGTGGCGATGAGCCCATGAACTGGCGCAACCGCCGTCCCTCCCATGTCGGAAGGTCCGCGACTGCACGGGGCTGATCTAACTGACTCCCGGTCTCTCCTTCCACCTCTCAGTGACCACTCGGTGTGCGCGGGAACTGCTTCCCCTCTGCTGCCGCGTGGATTTATGGGCCGCCGCGCTCCCTCACCAGCTGCCACTTTGTAACTGGCAGGAAGAGCTTTAATCTTAAATAGGCTGGACTGTTATTTGGTAATTTTGACCCCCCCCTCGCTGCCTTTGGCCACACCCCTTTTGTCTTCAGCCCCGCCCACCATTGGAATATGGCCCCCTGACAGCTTCTCCGAAATTGAATTTGGCCCTTAGGTTGAAATAAGCTCAATGCCCCTGGTCTATGTCATAATGCACGGCGGTGTCAACAAAACCATTCCTATTTGGTTTGTGGTGCACTGGTATGCCTTATTATTATTATTATTATTATTAATAATAATAATAATAATAATAATAACATTTGTATACCGCCCCATAGCTGAAGCTTTCTGGGCAGTTTACATAAGATTAAAACACTTGAAAACAATATACAAAAATTAAAACTGTAAAAACGTACAAGATACACATACATTTAAAGCCACTATAAAAAGTTAAAAAGCTATAAGCCTAAAAAACAAAACAGACCCAGGCTCATCAGATATTGCTAAATGCCTGAGAGAAGAGGAAAGTCTTGACCTGGCACCGAAAAGATAACAACGTTGGCGCCAGGCAGGCCTCGTCGGGGAGATCGTTCCACAATTGGGGGGCCACCACAGAGAAGGCCCTCTCCCTTGTTGCCGACCTCTGAGCTTCCCTTGGAGTAGCCTCTGTTTGTATATGGCTGCTACCTAACCAGCCTACATCAAGCATATGACGAAGCGCATGAATATGCATGCCACCAGAAAGCTGAGGTGCAATGTGTGCATGAGTGTGTGTGTGCTTTTCTAGCAATTATATGTGGGCTACAATAAAAGTAGACCAAACATCCAAATAAGTATCCATTTGAAGGTGATGTCTACATGCCACCCATTTAAATACTGAAAGTGTTTTAAGGTTCTCAATCCATTGCATTATAGGAGGTGAGTGTCTAACCTTCCAATGTTGTAAGATTAGTCTTTTAGCTGTCAAAAGGGTGCAGAGAATCCATTTATGCTGACCCTTTGTTAATTTCCATGAAGCAGGTAAATAGTATAAAAGAGTGTGTACATCAATGAATATTAAAGACTGTTCCAGTACAAAATTTTTGTGTAATAACCTCTGCGCAAAAAGAACCGATTACTGGACATTGTCAAAAATGCATGTTTAAAAGAAGCATTCGCTGCATTGCACTGGCAGCAATTAGGTGGATTAGATAATCCCTAATTAAAGAGACTCTGGACCTTTCTACACCTACAGCCCTTTCACAAGGGAGGAGGGGTGATTGTGGATTTTCCTGCTTCTGCACTCACGGGGCACACATGGGGGACGTTTTCTGCAATTTCAGGAGTGCCGTTGCGGGAGGACACATGCCCCATGACGGCGCTTCCGCATGTGGATCAGCAGAAGTGGGTGTGGCTATGCAGATGACATGGCTACGGGGCTGTTTTTCATGACTCATGAGGAATGCACAAGCATGCAAACACACAGCAACACATGGGGTGGATAGGAAGTCCATCGAATACGCAATGCTGTGCACAGATATGTTTGTATTTTTTTTAAAAAAATACACACTCTCGGCTCCAAAATACGCTGACACACATCCAAACCATGTGGGGAAAATGGCGGCAGTGTCCACCCCCACACACCTCCAAAACCACTGGACATGCCCCTGGCAGCTAGTTGGGTGTTTGCTGAGCTGGGAACTTGCCCTGAACAGGAGCACTTCGCGAAGGGGGCGCACACCAGCTGCAGACTTCAGGATTGTAGCAAGAGAGCCAAAAAGACGTGAAAAAACCAGACAGCGATATTCCTGAATAACTGAGAGGTGGACCCGAGATCTCCACGGGAGCTTCATGTGGCCCATAAGTGACGACTGCAATATGATCCTTCAATAAACAGCTGGTGTAGACACCACCTCTGATTGGGTTCAGACGACACGATAACCAACGGTGGGTTAAACAGTTAACAGTTGGTTATTGCGTCGTCTGTCGGGACTTTTCCACACCACGGTTGGTTATTCGGCCAAAATAACCAATGCAAATACCCAAACTGTTCGGAGTTGATTATTTGAACAACCATTGTTGGTTGTGTCATGTGTTGGGCAGCATTGACTATTTTGGCTTACACGGTTATTTTCAGCGACTACAGAGTCCCCTGGCAAGAGTGACCAAAGCAGCGGCTGCTTCTCTAATCCAACTGGCAGAAATCACAGTGGCTGATGGGATACCAGTGGGAGGACTGAGAGGGGTAAAGAGATGGCGGGGAATGTATCAATCAAACACACCATTGACTAATAGTCAACTTGCCTCTGGCCTTAATCGACACCATGGTTGATTACAATCATGTTGTGTGGGGAGACCCCCTTGATAATCAACCATGGAGTTGATATTCACCCACCATTGATTATTGTGTTGCAAAACAAAAGACAGTGCCTGTGTTGTCCAAGATACATGAAGCCAAAGTTTTTACCGAATAAGATGTATCCTAAGCTCCTTAGTGGGACAGGTAGACACCAAAGTGGTGATCCACTGATTAGGCATTTTGGAGTGGTGCCCACAGTGAAGCACCTCGGATTTCTCTTTTAGAGTTCTGACTGAAACCCAGAGTGGATTCACTCCCCCACTGATGTTGGTTGGTGCCACTAGCCTCCACTGAATGGCTCCTAACTCTACCAGTGAAAAGAGGTGGCACAGCTGTTCCATCTTTCCTCCTTAATGGATTTTGCGTGGTGAGAAAAAAGAGCAAAGAAGCACAGGGGGAAATACGGAAGAGTTACAAGCAGAAGGCGTCATCATCAGGAAACCCCCCCCCCATAACATTCTGCGATAGAGGCAGGACCATTGCATGTTAAAAGCCTTGCCTGGAAACACCCTTCAGCCGAATCTGTAGTCCAGATTGATTTCCTAGGCATCCCACAGACATCCAAGGAAATCATCTGATGACTCCAAATTCTTTCCAGATCAGTTTTTGGTGATCCATTCGTCTCTAATTGCAGACTCCCATGGCTTCTCTTTGGAAATCGATTGCTATTAAACAAGCAGAATAGTGATGCTCAGAAAAGAAAAGAAAAAGAGACCCAAAAATTGAAGTAATGATTCAGCGTTTTCTGAAAACCAAAACATTCCATTCCTTATATCAAAGTCTGAAAGTTTAAGCCATGGCGGGGGACACTTTCCTTTCCACTCCACATTGACACTAACTAGAAAGCTCTGAAGAGGGTTGAAAAAAATCCACCCTCCCCACAGTGCAGATTAAAACCTTCTGTAGACAGGACATAATATATCTGGCTGGTTGAACAGAGAATTGGTAATCACCAAGAACGCCTGCAATGTCCCTCTCCTTCCCCAACACATCTGCCAGACATTCAAGCAACCCCTTCCAAATCCAATTTATTTTCTAGATTGGCAGGGCAAATCCATAACAAATATTATTTACGGCTTTGCCATAAATAACCCTTTACAGAAGTTGCAATGTGTTCCGGTGAATTTCAACGCTACTTTCCGCAAGTTCCCAAGGTCAGGTCATTCTGCGATATTGGTTCTATAGTGTTTGAGGCTTTGGGCGCATCTGTTTCGAATTACTGGCAATATTTGGTGTAACAGTGCTCAGTCTCAACAGAGGAACTGTGCAGCAGATCTTTTCGATGGTGAGAGGGAGCCTCTGCTAATTCTTGCTTCAGCTCTGGCACGGGCCGGGAGAAACAGAGGGCTCCGTAAACAAAGTCTGAATGCTATTTGCAGTTGCAAGTACTTGCTTTTCCTTGATCTTTACATCTTCTCTTTTGGGGCAACTCTGATTTATTTGGAATGAGTTCTGGTTGAGACATGGCTAAGTGTAGGTACAGAGAGCTGGGAGGAAGAAAAATGCATGTTCTGCGTTTAACGGCTGCTTAGTTATTATGCAGAATGTAGGATTCTAGACAGTGCCACTTCAGGCTGCAAGTAGATGAATGAGTCATATTTCGTAACATTTCCCACACATTAAAAAACAACAACCCTTCCCTGTTTCTAGTATACTTTCAAGCTCATCAGGGAGACGGCTATGCTTAACTGTTTTGCCTGGTAAGCTAGTTTTCTACATGTAGGGATGCATGCATGTAAACATTAAAAAATATACCCGCCTAGCCTACAGCTTGAGGTATACAGAGGTGTTTAAAATTATACACTGTTATCTTTTCGGCACCAGGTCAAAACTTTTCTTTTCTCACAGGCATTTTAACAGCTTAAGTTGAGGTTTTAACTGACTTTGTGGCCAGGCTTAAAAAGTTTAAAATGTTTTAAATATTAGCTGTTTTATGTTTTAAAATTTTGTATATTGACTTTTTAATGTTTAATCTTTTAATTTTTGTAAACCGCCCAGAGAGCTTTGGCTATGGGGCGGTATATAAATGTAAATAATAATAATAATAATAATAATAATAATAATAATAATAATAATAATAGTGTGGGCAGGGAGGCGTTTTTCTTCTTTTCTAAAAATACTTGAACCTGGAATCCTCCCATGAAGCTGATTAGTGGGAGATTCTGGACAGACAAAAGGAAGGACTTCTTCACACAGCGCTGAGTTCAACTATGGAGAGAGCCCTGCACTCTTTTGTATCTGGTCACTTTAGTATAGCTCCTGCAGCTTTCACTGTTGTGATGAAGAGGGAATTTCACCAGGTGTTGAGTGCCTACAAATGAGACTTGCTGAAATACCCTGCTCTATGCAACTGTTAAAGATACAGGAGCCCTGTCCTCCTTTCCGTATGGTCACCTTATAGGTAGTACATTCCAGATTTTTACCCCCTCAATGTGTCATTTTGTTTGTCAGTGATAGCACAACACTCTCATGAGGACCTGGTGCTCCCCACGTCGGGGGATTGGAAGCTGCCATTTTGATTATCCACAACGCCTCCAATGTAGCGGTGCTCTGAAACACTGTGGGAAATGAAGATGGCAGCTCCCAGATCCCCACCAGGAGCCACCGGCTTAATTTCCCACAATGCCCTGGAGCAACACTAAGTTAGGGGCAGTGTGGGAAATTAATCTGGCGATTCTCAGGCACAACCGCAGGAGGATCTGTGGCAGATGTCAGCTTCAGCCGCTGCCCAAGGATATTGCATGCCAGCCCAGATAGGAGCCCCCGGATGGAATTTCAGCAGGCGTATTGCGAGGTGTCGTCGGGACCAGAGAGAGACCCCTCCCCTGCAGTCTCATTTGTGTTCTGCTTCTGCCTTATGAACAGCAGATTTCAGCGCAAGTGCAGGCAGCCTGTGTGCTCTGCAGCCTTGGCCAATTCTCAGATGCACATCAACGGAAGCCAAATTTCACAGCTGTGTTCCATATCAGCGCTCCAAGCAGGAGCAGAGCAGAACTTTCGGTGGGGCGGTGGGAGGAAGGGGGACCTCCCAGTAGGCCTTGTAAGCAGGCAAGGCCCTATTTGTAATGTTCCATAGCCTGGCTGAGTTTCAGGACCTCACAGAAGTTTTGGGGGAAGGTGGTACATGCAGAGTCTGAAATGGATATTCTTTCTCCCAAAGCAAGCAAGCGAGCAAATGAAACAAAACTATGCTTTCCCAATGAATCCATTTTCCACAGATGCTGAGCGAGCCCCCCCTCCCCCAGCCGGCATGAGCCAAATATGACAACAGGTGGATTTCTTCAGGGCTTTCCTTCCCCATTGACAACTACGATCCTCAGAGGAGGCCCTACTGGCCATTCCGAGATGAATGGAATGCCGCCATGAAGAACCTCGGCGGCAGGGCCTTCTCTGTAGCGGCACCCACCCTCTGGAAAACCCTCCCTCGTGCGGCTCGGGAGGCGGAACATGTTACATCTTACAAACACCTCCTGAAGTCATACCTTTTTATACAGGTTTCCCCTGGTTTTTAATGTAGCTTGTTTTATACTGCCTTTTTAAGTTTTTAATGTTTAAATTTATATCGTTATTCTTATGGTTTTAAACTGTGCACTGCTCAGAGAGCTTCGGCTGATGGGCAGTATAAAGATGTAATAAATAAATAAATAAATAAATAAATAAATAACTTGGTGCCCTCCCATGTGGTGAACCTCAACTCTCAGCACCCTCCAGCCAGCAACTGGTTGGGGCAGGGTGCTTTAAGAGTTACCATGCAGTTCTAAATTTGAGGGACAGGCAGGCCAAGCTTGGATTTGCAATTTTTCTGTGCAGTTCTCTTTTGCTTATCTCTCCCAGCACGCTAGCGACCACAGAACCTTCTGTGTTTCCCAAGAAATGTCTTTGCCACTGTGTTATCATGTTGGCTTGGTGAGCTGGTTGGTGCAGGAACTCTGTCTTCTCAACTCCCTGGGCTTAAATAATCCATTGCACTTCTTTTAGCTCCCGTCCAAGACTGATTTGCTACAAGAAGTACAAGACTGGGAAAGGACCAAGAAGAGATGATTGTACCTTAGCAACTATGGGATCCCTATGTCTAAAGCTCAATGGGGTGGAGGGAACTCCATTTAAAGTATACGGGCCGCTCTGTTCTGTGTAGCCCCGTTATCCATCTTCTCTCTCGAAAATAGCGACCAATGAATAATGTGAGATTTAAGCTGGGGACATCCGGCTCAGACTCGTAACCACTCTGCTACATCAGCTGATGCATAGTATTTGAAGACATTCAAAGACATACAAATAAATCAAAATTCAAGAACTAATACTTGTTATTTAAAGCTTTGCATCTGTGAACTCCACGATGCAGCGCAATCGTTAGATGGTACACAAGTCTCTTTAGGTGGCTTAAGATTACAAAACCCATGACACAACGTAACTGTGAGCAAAACAAGCCCAACGATGCGCACACACACACATACATACATGTATCCACACACACACACACACACACACAATCTGGCCCCTTTGCTGGAAGAAAGCAATTCATAATTATAATTTTGATGAGAATGTGGACTCCGAATGGGCAGATTTGCTGCAAACTCCTTCGCAAATGAAGCTCATCCTGTGGGAATAGCACACCTCTATATGGAACTATGGTGAACATGTTCAATATGTTCTAGTTGCTGCTTGCCATCCTGTTAAAAGAAACGGTGCTGAAAGGCTTCAGCATGATTTGTTTCACTCATCCGTGGTGGATCCTTTTGGGCCTCTTACTCTACACACGACCTGTCACTTGGGCAGCTCACCTTCCACTCTGAGATGCTTGGGGAGAGGTAATGTATGGCATCTCCTCAAGGGCCCCTGAAAGCAGCCTCCACTCTGATAATGTCAGTGGGGGGGAAATGAAAACCTTTCCTGTACAAGCTGAACACAGGAATGCAACCCACCGGCACCTAGGATACAAAGGCCTCCTCTTCAACAACACAGGGGCTGCATTCGGACAACACATTAGTCAATGGTGGGTTGAGTAGCCAACTCACAGTTGGTTATTTTGTGGGTACTCCCCACACAACATATTCCTACACAACTGTGGGTGGTTGGGGCTGGCGTTGAGTGGACTAATAGTCAACCCAGCGTTTGACTGACACAGCCCCTGCCCCTCTTCCCACCCTCCCTCCTCCCTCAGTCCTCCCAGTTCTATCCCGGCAGCCTCTGCAAGTTGCACCAGTTGTAGCAGAGTGGCAGCCATTGCTTTGGTCACTCTAGCCACCTGCCTCTATGGGCTTGTGTTTTAACCCATTCACCATGTGCCATTAACACACTCACCCGTCCACACAAGACTTTAAACAACTGGTTTGGAGCTAAACAACTACCATTAGTAGTTTGTGAGTGGTGTATTACCTTCCACACAACACAATAAGCAACACAACTGATGATCCCCCCCCCCCCCCCCGGTTGCTTAATGTGTTGTCCGAATGGGTCTCCCTATCTGGCCCAATAGACGACACAATAGTCAATGGTGGGGTAATAATCAACTTTACAGTTGTTCAACTAGGGGGTACTCCCCACACAACATGGTAATAAATAATCAACTGCGGTGTGGATTAGGATCAGTGCTGAGTTGACTATGGCAGCATTTGGATGACACAATAGTCAAAACAACTGATGATTGTTTTCCCCACACCAGTTGTTTATTGTGTCGTCCGAATTGAGCCTCTGTCTTCCCCAGGACTATCACAAAACCAACAAGACTGGGACTCCTGCTGCTAAGGACCACTTCAGGGAACCTGCATTTCCCCAGGGACATGTCCAAAGCATGGCTTGTTGTCAGGGCGATGGAGGTGTGTCCCACTCTGTTCTTGTGTCATTCCTGTGCAATCTTTTTCATGTCACTAGGGATCCACAATTGTTGACAGAACTTGCAAGGAGGCCATGGGATCGTCCTGGCCGCTGATGTGCCTGGTGACTCTAACACCCCACCCGCCATGCGTTCAGGATACATGGGAAGAAATCTAAGACCGAACAGTTGATGAAAGCAACAATTATGGATCGCTTATGCACCCTCAGTAGGCCCTTACCAAAAGAGTGGTCTTTTTTGCTCGATCATTGCATTTGGGCATGGGAACTTACCTCCCCCTCAAGTAATCTAACAGTGGAAGCTCTTAGACCCCTCTGTCCTCTTGCTTCAAGGGTCCGAGTACACAAGCAATGGGGAGAGTGCTCTTGCAGGTATGCCGAGGCAAGGGAATGTAGCATTCCTATGCGGAGACATCATTATCTTCAATAATAATAATAACAATAATAATAATAATAATAATTTCTTACCCGCCTCTCCCTCTGGGTCAAGGCGGGGAACAACATCAAATATAAAATACATAAAACGGATTAAAAGCACATAAAACTAATACATTATTGAAATACCAATGAAACACCGATAAAACTCTTAAAATGCAACAGGGTAGGCCTGCCGGAAGGGATCAGTTAAGTTGACAAATCTCCTCCGGCAGGCCATTCCGCAGTCTGGGAGCGGCAGAAGAGAAGGTCCTCTGGGTAACAGTTGTCAGCCTAGTTTTAGCTGACTGAAGTAAGTTCTCCACAGAGGACCTGAGTGCGTGGGGCGGACTGAACGGGAGAAGGCGATCCTGCAGGTAACCTGGACCCAAACCATGTAGGGCTTTAAAGGTAATGACCAACACTTTGTACTTCGCCCGGAAAGTAACTGGCAGCCAGTGGAGTGATTTTAAAACTGGGCCCTGACTTTAGAAATAGGTTCAGGGGCTCCACTTGAGCTCAAATGAAGTCTAAATCCTCGGCCCTTCTGGATTCCTGTTTATTCCCCCCCCCCACCCCAAATAGCCCTGGCCTTCACCTTTTGGCAGGGAGCATATTACTCAGTTTAAATGCCTTGGGAAATGTCCATGGCACATACATCACACATCTGCCTCGCAGGTAAAAAGAGGAGATAAGGGGTTGCCCCTTGTTCCCAGTTGGGATCCAGTAGGCAGGCAAAGGTGTGTCTGTGTGGCTGTGTTACGAGGAATGTGTATTCTTGAGAGTTTTCTTTGTGACGGCAGCTCACCTCTTTGCTTCAATCAGCTAGTTGGAAGATTTTCTAGGCTTATAGGGGAGGCGATACGGTTAAAGTGAAACATTCGGATTTAAAACCAACTCCTCTAAGGACGTCAGAAGAGCTGTGCTGGATCAGCCCAGCGGCATCCCCAGTCCAGCATTCTGCTTGCACATTCGCCAACTGGTTGCCCACGGGAAACGCACAGGCAGGACATGAGTGCAACAGCCCCCTCCTGCCTATGGCCCCCTCCACAAGGATGCGCTTTTGCGCCCAGTTCGGCGATTATGCGCATTATCGCGGAGGCGCATTTACTCCTAATCCCTCTGCACGGGAGGCGGCGAGAGGCGGCGAAGCGCATTAATTGATGTCCAAAAAGCGCTTTACAAGAAGTTAATGCGCATAATCGCTTGTTCACACGGCGAAAATGCGCTTTAACGGCCGGAGCAAAATAAAAGTCGCTATTTAACGCGCATTCGATAATGCGCATAATCCGGGAGATAACGCGCCTCTACGCCCGTTTTGCGCTCCGCTGGTGTGGAGGTAAAATTTATAATGAGCCTTCAAAGAGCATTAAATCTCTCTTGTGGAGGTAGCCCATGTCGTCCAGCAACTGGTGTACATAGGTATACTGCCCCTGATACTGGAGGTGGGAGATTCAGGACAGATAAAAGGAAGGACGTCTTCAAAGGGTACATAATTAAACTATGGAATTCCTTGCCACTAGATGTGGCGATGGCCACCCATTTGGATGGCTTTCAAAGGGGGTTGGATAAATTCCTGCAGGAGAAGGCTGTGGATGGCTACTAGCCCTCATGGCTATGTGCTACCTCCAGGATCAGAGGCAGTGAGCCTGTGTGCACCAGTTGCAGCAGGGGAACATGGGTGAGAAGGTGTTGTTGCACCATGTCCTGCTTTGTGAATCCTTGGTCGACAGCTGGCCGGCCACTGTGTGCGCAGAGTGCTGGACTGGATGGACCCTCGGTCTGATCCAGCATCAGGGCTCTTCTCGAGTTCTTATGTTCAGACAGAAAGAAGTCCGACAATTCCCAGCATTCCCAAGGAACACGCATAGGATCGAGCCCTTTTGCAGGATTCCGTCTAAGCATAGGATGGCGCTCTTCTTTCTGAGTCACGCTAAGTACGCATCTGCTCCAGCCGCAGCCTGCAAATTTAGGCAACCCCGCGCACCCCCTCCCCCCAAAAACCCTTCCCTAGGCGCGTGGCCCGTTAGGATCGCCGACGAGGAGGAAGCGTGCTCGGGATCGGGCCGCCGCCGCCGCCCGCTTTGCCAGTTGTGACCGCGAGCTCCTCCGGACGCCAGCCGAAGCGACGGCGCCCGACTTTCGAGGAGACGCGCCCCGAGGAGACGTGCCCCGAGAGCCGACCGCGGAAGGAACGGGTCGAAATCCCACCGCGGCCCTCCTGAAGCGTGAGACCCGTGGAAAGGCACAGGGCTTCGGGGATTCAGTGACTGACTTCCCTCGCCTGGATTTCAACGGGGCTACTCGAAGTAGAAGTGAGGCGGTGGCTTTTGCCCGAGGACTCGCGCTCCGGGAGTGAGAAAGGCGGCGGCGGCGGCGGCGCGCGTGCGGTGGGTGGGTGGGGGTGCGTGGGGGGGGGGGAGCCGGCCGGAGCGCCGCTACCCCCGCCGCGCAAAGGCGCTCGGCTCCTGCCCGGGCGAGGGGAGGCGACCCGCCGCAGCCTGGAAACGGGGCCCCCGCCGGGGACGCGATTGGCTAAAGGAGAGCCGGTGAGTGACAGTTGCGGGGGAGGGGGAGGGGGAGGGGAGCAGGTCGGCGCTGATTGGCTGCTGCGGAGTTGCGGGGTGGGGGTGCGGAAAAGCGTCCCGAAAACTCTCGGGGAGAAAAGTGCTTGTCGGTGGCCACGCTCGGTCCGGCTGTCGCTTTTTTTAGGGGGGGGGGTCCCTGGCTGGGAGTGGGGGGGCATGCGGGCGACGGGAGGGGTTGCCTTCGCTCTTCGCCGGGGCCACTCGGCCGAGAGTTGAGCAGCTTCGGGAAAGCAGCAGCAGCAGCAGCAGCGAGACCCAGAGTAGCGGCCGCCTGCTTCTCCTTGGCTTGATTGGCGGAGAGATTCATCCTCATCAATCCTCATCAATCCTCATCATAGTTTTGCCAAGCTCCGAAAGTCAGAGCAGAAGGAGCGAAGGGGGGCTGCGGGAGACGAGACGCAGGAACCAGGCTGCCTTCGGCTCCGAGAATGGCCCTTGCCCTCCGTCCCGGGCCCCCCGCTCGCCACGGGCCACGGATGCTCTGGGTGGCCCCTGGGGCCGTCTCCCTCCTCCTCCTCCTCTCCCTCCTGCCCGGCCCGGCCGCGGCCAACGAGTACGACTACGTGAGCTTCCAGTCCGACATCGGCTCTTACCAAAGCGGGCGCTTCTACACCAAGCCCCCCCAGTGCGTGGCCATCCCGGCTGACCTGCGCCTGTGCCACAGCGTGGGCTACGACAAGATGGTGCTGCCCAACCTGCTGGACCACGAGACCATGGCCGAGGTGAAGCAGCAAGCCAGCAGCTGGGTGCCCTTGCTCAACAAGAATTGTCACGTCGGCACCCAGGTCTTCCTCTGCTCCCTCTTCGCCCCCGTCTGCTTGGACCGGCCCATCTACCCCTGCCGATGGCTCTGCGAGGCCGTGCGGGACTCCTGCGAGCCAGTGATGCAGTTCTTTGGCTTCTACTGGCCCGAGATGCTCAAGTGCGACCAGTTCCCGCAGGACGATGTCTGCATTGCCATGACTGCCCCCAACGCTACTGAGACATCGAAGCCTCAAGGTAAGCGGCCAGCGTGAGCCAATCCTCCTCCTCCTCCTCCTCCTCTGTCTTCCTCTTCTTCTACGTTAAGTCATAGAATCATAGAATAGTAGAGTTGGAAGGGGCCTATAAGTCAGGCGGGAGTTCTTGGCAGTGGTGGGTCTTCCGCATCTGGCAGATGTTTCTGTCTTTCCCGAGGTCAAGCCAACCAGGGGCAGCCCCGGCCAAGAAGCCAGGTGAGACGGCGACTTCAGGTGGCACAGATTGAGGGGAGTGGGGTGGCAGAGTGGCAGACACACAGGCAGCTCTGAGCCGTGAGGGATGCATTCTCCTATGGAATTTGCCACCACAAGATGTAGTGAAGGCCAACGGTTTGGATGGCTTTTAGACAAACTCCTGGAGGAGAAGGCTATCAGTAGCTACTAGTCCTGATGGCTCTATGCTACCTCCAGGATCAGAGGCAGTAAGCCTATGTACACCAGTGTGCTGGGGAACATGGATGGGAGGGTGCCGTTGCACTCTTGTCTTGCTTGTGGGTTGCCCGTGGGCAGCTGGTTGGCCACCATGTGAACAGAATGCTGGACTAGATGGACCCTCGGTCTGATCCAGGAGGGCTCTTTTGATGTTTTATGTTCTTACTGGGAAGTTCTTGTGGATGTTCAGGGAAAGACCATAGCATCAGAGCAGAGCTCAGACGTCGTGTGTAGAAGGTCCCAGGTTCAGTCTCTGGCATCCCCAGTTAAAGATGCCTGGGAAGAGGGCCCTCTTCGCTTGAACAGCCTCAGTGGAGACACTCCTGGACTAGATGGGCCACTAGTCTGGCTCAGTTTCCCCTCTGACTGCAATGCCCAGCATTCCTGATCGTTAGCAATGCTGGCAGGGGTTGATGGGAGTTGAAGTCCAAAGCCTCTGGAGGGGCACCAGGTTGGGGAAGGGTGGCCAAATCTTGGACAGGTTCATTTGTGCAGTTAAGGACAGAAGGAGAGGAGGAGAGATGGCAGTTGGAGGTTGGACGCAGGCTCATCACGTGGTAGGTTCCAGGTTCAGTCCCCGGTGTCTGCTGGGAAAGACCCTCACCTGAAACCCTGAAGAGATGCTGGCTGCCAGTGTAGAGACCACCCTTCCCCAGCCTGGGGCCCTCCAGATGTGCTGGACCACAAATCCCATCAGTGGCCCAATGGCTGGACATCAGGAAAAACTTCCTGACTGTTAGAGCAGTATGCCAATGGAACCTATGACCTAGGGAGGTCGTGGGCTCTCCCACACTGGAGGCCTTCAAGAGACAACTGGACAGCCCTCTGTCAGGGATGCTTTAAGGTAGATTCCTGCATTGAGCAGGGGGTTGGACTCGATGGCCTTATAGGCCCCTTCCAACTCTACTATTCTATGATTCTATGATAGAAGCTGTTGTGCAATGCATTGGGGGGCACCAGCTTGGGGAAAGGTGGTGGGGATCATACTAAGGTTAGATGGATCCTTACAAGCACCTTGGCTCTGTATAAGGCAGCTTCCTAAGAGCCCTGCCGGATCAGGCCACTTTGTCGAACCCAGCATGGCCAGCCGGATGCATCTGGATGACCAGAAGCTGGTCTTCAGAGCAGACTCCTTATTCTGCGGTTCCATTTAGCATTAGTGACTAATTGCTGCTCTCCTGCTCCTCCTTCTTTTCCTCCGTGAACTTGTCTAATCTCCTTTTAAAGCCAAGGCAATGGCTGTCACGATGTAAACTAGTGCTAGCGAGAACTAGCTTAGCCTCCTGAGCTGTGAGCTTCTGCCATGAACCAATGCCAGGATCCTTACACCTGCTTAACTGAACAGAGTTGGACTTATTTCTGAGTAAACATGCACAGCAGTGTAAACATGTACAGTTTATGAGAATTCATGGGTTAAATGGCCCACAGTTAACCCATGATTAGTTCTTAGGTTAACTGCAGGTTGTTTAACCCATGAATAACCCATAGTGTCCAGGGGTGTACGGCATGAAACAACTTCCAATCAGGCCAAACCACAGTTGATTAGCATGCAACCCGGCGAATTGTGGGTTAATTAACACATGATTTACCGCCGTTACATGCAAATGGGGCCAGTGTTGTTGAATTAAATGTCAAATAATATAAAGTTCTGGGCTATTTGGTTTTTCCACGTCAAGCTACCTTGGACTATCCTTGGAGTCATTGTGGCATACAGTTTAGAGCTTAGCTCTAGGCATAAATCTCTGTTCTGCTCTGAACCTCATTGGTTAGCCTTGGGCAACTCTCTCTCTCTCTCTCTCTCTTTTTCAGCCTAGCCTACCTCACAGGGTTGTTGTGAAGATTACATTCTGCTCTTAAATCCTTAGACCAGCTTTCCCCAACCTAGTGTCCTTCAGATGTTTTGGATTAGAACTCGCAGCATTCCTGACCATTGGCTGTACCAGCTGGGGCTGATGGGAGTTGAAGTCCAAAACACCTCGAGGTCACCAGGTTGGGGAAAGTTGCTTTAGAAGAAAGGTGAGATATAAATGTAACCAAGGAAGAAAGTTACACACGGTCTCTTGGCACACTGAATGTGCTTAGAATTGTTGGCTTTTCGCTTCGAAGACAAGGACTCTTTCCCAGTACCTAGAACAGGATTTAACTTACATTACTTGTAAATTAATATAAAAAAAGCATGTCCTTGAGCACATGCAGAGTGCCTTTCTCTTGCTGTTGGATAATCCCAACTTGTTTCCCCATATATTTGGAACTGGGATAGGGGGTGTTCTTGGTCAGAGAGCTCAGTGTTTCAGCAGACTTGAGACTTTTCTTATTAGAAATGAAGATAGTTGTGCTGCTTCATGAGAAAAAAAAATAAGACTCTAAACCCCATATTTGGGCCATAATTTTATTAGGACCGACCAAAATCCCACAGAAATGTGCAAGCCATCAAGTACTCCAGACCTCTTCATAAGGGTAGGTGGTACAAGAAGAAAATCCCCTGCTTTTTGGACCAGCTAGCCTGATGAAGAGTCCTAGGGCACTCGAAAGTGTGCACATTTTGGAGGAATTCTGCTTGGTCCTAATAAAAGTATTGCCCAACTTATTAGAAATGAACTGTTGGCAAAAGGTTCAGCAAAGGCATTGTTTTAGTTACATTTATGCAACACTTGAGAATGTTCAAAACTCTTCACACACAGCATGCCAGCAGTTATTACAACAACTTTGAAAAGTGGGTAATCCCCCATATTTGCAAATATGGGGCGAGGCAGCAAAACCAGTAGCTGTTGTGAGGCACACTTTCATGCCTATTCAACACATGCTCACCAAAACTTTGCAGTGGTGACTTGTGTGTATGAATGGCCCATTATTTTATTCATTTATTATATTTACATCCTGCCTTTTTTCCTCCTTAAGGAACCCTAGGTGGTGTACATAACCCCCTCCTCTCCGTTTGATCCTCGCAACAACAACCTTGTGAGGCAGATTTGGGCTGAGAGTCTGTGACTGGCCCAACGCTGCCCAGTGAGCTTCCATGGTTGAGTGGGGACTAGAACCCGGATCTCCCGACTCCCAGTCCAACACCCTAGCCACTACACCACACTGGTTCTCACTAAACCGCACTTGCAGATAAGAACATAAGAAGAGACATGATAGATCAGGCCAACTAGTCCAGCATTTTGTTTGGGCAGTGGCTATTTCGATGCCCTAATTGGAAGCCCACAAGTAGAACATGGGCGCAGTAGCATCCTACCATTAAACAGGTCCTATATAGTCACTGGACATAATGTATAGCCATCATGAAAAGCCATTGACAGTCTTATCCTCCATGAATTTGTCTAATAGCCTTTTAAAGTCATCCAAGTTGGTGGCCATCACGACACCTTGTGGTAGTGAACGATGAGAGAGGAAGAAAATTGTCTCCCTGTTCCGTTTTTGCTACACCATGTACACCTCTTTTCTACACCTCTATCATGTCTCCCGGTACCCGCATTTTCCCCCAAGCATTGAGTGTACACACATGCGCGAACTGACCCCAACTGTCGGGAGATAAGTAATCATGTGCTTGTGTGAGCCAGCTCTTTGTATGCATCTAGAAGTGTGTGGTAGTAAAGTGTACTTCTAGTGGGTGTGATATGAAGTGGGGTCCTAAATTCTACTCATTTGTCCTCCTATGTGGAGAAAGGCTTATGGATCCGTCGCTCCAAATGACAGCTCAGATAGATGTGACGGCCAGGAGTGCCTACTATCAGCTTCGGCTGATATGCCAGCTGCGCCCCTTCTTAGAGTTGGAAGACCTAAAGACGGTAGTGCACGCGCTGGTAACTTCGAGGCTTGACTTCTGCAATGCGCTGTACATAGGGCTACCTTTGTGCCTAGTCCGGAAACTTCAACTTGTTCAAAATATGGCAGCCAGGTTGGTCACCGGTACACCTAGGGGTGACCACATTACACCAGTTTTAAAATCACTTCATTGGCTGCCAGTCAGTTTCCGGGCGAAGTATAAAGTGTTGGTTATTACCTTTAAAGCCCTACATGGTTTGGGCCCAGGCTACCTGCGGGATCGCCTTCTCCCGTACAATCTGCCCCGCACACTCAGGTCCTCTGGGAAGAATTTACTCCAGTGAGCTAGAACTAGGCTGGCAAGTGTTACTGTGGAGTGGCCTGTTGGAGGAGATTCGACAAACTAGCAGTCTTCTTGAATGTAAGATATGTTTAATATGTTTTTAATAATGTATTTGTTTTATCTGTTTTAATGGTTTATCCATTTTGTGATTTTTATATTTATATTTATTGTTGTTCCCTGCCTCGATCTGGATGGAGAGGCGGGTTAGAAATAAAATAAATAAATAAATAAATAATGTGGGAATTTAGCCACAATTTCCCTCTATCTGATGTGTTGATTGGCACAGAAGGCACACCAGTGTGATGTGGCCTGCTTGAATTTGCAGAGCTGAACGAGCGTCGTTAGTCACCCTGTGGACAGATCTATGACAGCATCAGATAATGGCATCTCCAATCTGCTTCTATCACACACCATGTGCTGTAGAGCCAGTGTGGTGTAGTGGTTAGAGTGCTGGACTGAGGCTGGTGAGATCCGGGTTCTAGTCCCTACTCGGCCATGAGCCTCGCTGGGTGACTTTGGCCAGTTGCTGGCGCTCAGCCTGACCTACATCACAGGGTCGTTGTAAGGATAAAATGGCGAGGAAAAAGACCACATGAGCCACCTTGGGTCCCTTGCAAGAGGAAAAAAAAAGTTGGGATAAAAATAAAATATAAATTGAAAATGTAACACCCCCCAATGGAATGATGGGGATTGTAGCCCCTCATATCGGGAGGTCACCAGGTTGGTGAAGGCTGCTTTCTTCCCTTGTCCAAGTGATCATTTGGCAGAGTTGTTGGTGATGAGAGCCAGATATATTACCTGGAGAGTTACATGTACAGACCTACAGTGGAATGAAGTCCAGTCTTTTGCTGACTAGTTTATTGAGTTTGGAATGTGCTTTTTTTCTTCTTCTTCTGTTTTTGCGGTGAGATAAAGTATAACCCTGCCTGTATGAAGTTAGCTGCCAAGGTCAATCCTACGATGTCTGGCAGGGGGTGGGAATGGCTGAGTGACGCATCTAGGGCACAGTCGGCCAGGAAATTCTTCTGCTGGAGTCCCATTGTCCGTTGGCAGTTCATGCAGAGGAACGTTCTGGCGGATTGTGCCCTGTGGCTCAAATCTGCCTGTCTTCTCTCAGAAAGAACGAAAGGGACTTAGGGCACCTTTATTTATGACTAACAAACCGATTACGGCACGAGCTTTTGTGGAGTACAATCCACTCCTCGAGATGTATGAAGTTTTATCCTAAGTTGGCAGATCGGGTGACCCTATGGAAAGGAGGACAGGGCTCCTGTACCTTTTAACAGTTGCATAGAGAAGGGGATTTCAGCAGGTGTCATTTGTCTGCATGCAGCACCGGGTGAAATTCCCTCTTCATCACAACAGTTAAAGCTGCAGGAGCCCGGTTCTCCATTCCATAGGGTCACCTTATTGGCAGATAAAGTTACACGTGTGTGTGTGTGAAATTGTAAGCAGTGAGGGTCAATGAAATACAAAAAAATACAGCTGTGATTATGACATTAAAGCTTAGGGGTGATTCCAGACGGAGAGATCCTTGCGCTACCAAGCAAAATTCATTGGGACTGTTCACACGACACACTTTTGATTTGAAACGGGGGTCATTAGTTGTCTGGACACAACCAGGTCGACTTGTTAGCCATGTAGTGAGGCTTATTTCCTCGAACAAGCCACCTTGAGAACCCACGGTTTGTTGTTGGGTTGTTCAGGGTGGCTAAGAAGCCACACTGCATGGCTAACAAGCCACCTTGGCTGCATTCTGCATTTCTATACCAGTTGCAGAGGAGAGGAGTTTCAGCCTGATAGTGAAGCTGGGTTTCCTTCTTCATCATGTGTGAAATGGACCTCACATGAGAAGTTATAAGCCCAAGGGGCAGGCAGTCTTTTGGGGCCTGTGGGCTCATTCGGCATTGGAAGAAAGTGTCTTGGGCACCAGCACAAAATGGGTTCACTGCAGAGGAAAGCATCAACCTGCAGAGTCCCACTCTGTTCCTTTCCTAAGAACGTCTCTGAGCTAGGGTAACCATATGGGAAGGAGGACAGGGCTCCTGTATCTTTAAAAGTTGCATAGAAAAGGGAATTTCAGCAGGTGTCATTTGTAGGCATGCAGCACTTGGTGAAATTCCCTCTTCATCCCAACAGTTAAAGCTGCAGGAGCCCTGCCCTCTTTGGTATCTGGTCACACTAGGCAGAGCTCCTGCGGCCTGAACTATATGATGAAGAGGGAATTTCACCAGGTGCTGCATGCCTACAAATGAAACTGCTGAAATTCCCTTTTCTCTGCAGCTGTTAAAGATACAGGAGCCCTGTCTGACTTTCCATAGGGTCACCCTACCTGAGCTTCACCTGTGGCCCAGCGGCACTCATGGGAAGTGAAGATGAGAGCAGCTTGGGCCCCTCACTTGGCTTTGAAGTGATTCCAGCTGCTGGTAAGAAAGTTTGTTATTTTAAAAACATAAAAATGAAATGTAGGAATGGGAGGGCATGTTTGGCGGGCAGAAAGAAAGGTGTTTGAAGTGCACAGGTGCTCACAGGCACCCTGTTACCTGCCTTGAAGCAGAGGACACTCAGCTAGATGAAGGTCAGTCTAGATATGGAAAGTGTGCCTGTGAGGCTGATATATGATTACGGATGGAGGAGAAATTCATTTGGTTTGTTATTTTGAGGAGAGCTTATCCAAGGGTCCAAATTGCTTCAAATGTGGCAATTTGCTTCACATGGCAGGCAGCTATGCAGCATGCTCTTCTGCCAGCGCAGATGGGTGAGAATTTCATCCACTTTTTGGTAAGAGCTTCTCAAAATTTGCCATTTTCTTCGTAAACCCGTGGAAAGAACTTGAGATTTCTCCCCCCCCCTTTTTTTTTAAAAAAAAATCAAATGGGGGAGAAAACAAATCTGACCAATTTGTCTATTCTGTATATCAGGGGCAAGCAATTTGGTGATCTCCAGATGTTGAAGATCACAACTCCTAGCCAACATATGGTGAATGATTATGGGAGGTAAAGTCCTAAACATCTGGAAGGCACCAAGTTCCCTGCCCACTATTGTTGTTGTTGTTGTTGTTGTTGTTGTTGTTGTTGTTCTAAACAGCTAGGTCAGAAGAAATGTTCTATCAAACTTTAAAGCTTGTTTCCGGAACGATCAAGGCCGCTTGGTTCAATAAAAAGCATTTTGAAGGTGCTGAGAGAGCACCTTCTGCCTTACCAACCTGCCTGGTCACTGAGGTCATTGGAGGGCCTGCCCCTGGTGGCTCCATATGGACCTTTGGCTGGATTGGAGTCCACCAGGAGAGGTGTCTTTAGTGTCTAGGGTGACCCTATGGAAAGGAGGACAGGGCTCCTGTATCTTTAACTGTTGCATAGAAAAAGGAATTTCAGCAGCTGTCCTTTGTATGCATGCAGCAGCTGGTGAAATTCCCTCTCCGTCACAACAGTTAAAGCTGCAGGAGCCCTGACCCCTTTTGCATCTGGTCACTCCTACAGCTTTAACTCTTGTGATGAAGAGGGAATTTCGTCAGGTTTTGCACACATACAAATGACACCTGCTGAAATTCCATTTTCTGTTCAACTGTTAAAGATACAGGAGCCCTGTCCTCCTTTCCATAGGGTCACCCTAGTGGCCCCTTCTCTGTGGAACTCCCTGCCCCTGGAAATTAGGCAGGCGCCAGCACTAGGCTGCTTCTGGCGCCTCCTGAAAACAACTCAATTCCAAGAAGCCTTCCTCAACCGACCAGCCACGGTTTTGATTGGTCCTTTGTTTTAAATTGAACCATTTTAATTTGCTGTTGTTAATCTTCTTTCTTTTTGCCATTTTATTCTGATGTGCACCTCTCCAGAATCTATTTTAGATAGGGGCGGCATATAAATATTGCAAATAAATAAATAAATTAATAAATGCTCCACTTGTCCTGCGTTGCTGTTGCACTTTCTTTCTCGAGTCCAGAATTCTCCCCTCTCTCTCCCCACCCCACACCCTGATGCAATGATTCCCTGACTTTCTCTCATGGTAAAGAAATGCTGCAGCATTCCACACGAGGAAAGGTCTCTCCGCATCGCTGCATGAACTGCCCAAGTTCGGCTACGTAGGAGCAAACAAAGCTCTTTGTGTTCTTGGGCTTGGCATCATGTGCGTGTAAATGTGTGTGCGGTGTGTTGTGTGTGGGTGACTTCTTCACTCCTGCCCTGTTGGGGCTGCAATTCTCTCTGTAAATGGGATGTTGTGGCCGGCCAGAGATTCCACAGTAGCTTTCTCCAGCCCTCCAAAGGTGTTGGCCTGCAACTCTCATTATCCCCAGCAGCACAGCTGACGATGGGGATTGTAGTACAACACATTCGGAGGGTGCCAGGTCAGAGAACGCTGTTATGTAGGCTCTGCCATCTTCTTCTAGCTGTGCCTTCTAGGGTGATGCTATGGAAAGGAGGACAGGGCTCATTTATCTTGGACTGTTGCATAGAAAAGGGAATTTCAGCAGCTGTCATTTGCAGGCATGCAGCACCTGGTGAAATCCCCTCTTCATCACAACAGTTAAAGCTGCCCTCTTTTGTATCTGGTCAGTCTAGCACAGCTCCTGCAGCTGTTGTGATGAAGAGGAAATTTCACCAGGAACTAATTGCATACAAATGACACTGGCTGAAATTCCCTTTTCTCTACAACTGTTAAAGTTACATGAGCCCTGTCCTCCTTTTCATATGGTCAGCCTAGATACAGGAGCCCTGTCCTCCTTTCCGTAGGGTCACCCTACACTTGGACTAGGACTTGGAGAGACATGGGTTCAAACCCATGAAACTCACTGGCAACCTTGGGCTAGTCAGCAGCTCACAGCGTAATGTACCTCACAGGATTGTTGTAAGGTATGAGAACTGGTGACTACACCAAGACCACCCACTGTGGGTGAAGAAAGGTTTAACTCACCTTCTCACACACTGTGGTCTTGATGAAAATCCCTTAGCCCCCAAGGTGGCTGTTAACAGTTAAAAACAAACAAACAAACACACAAACACGGAAACAGAACTTCAAGTGGTGTTTTTAGTGTCAGATCTAATGGTCAAAGTACACGTGATATTGGTCATGTAACTTTGCCTTTAAGTGTACAGTTTATTTATTTATTTTTTATTTGTCATCCCAATTTGGATCAGGACCCTAATCTATGTTATGGTGGTGGGGGCTTTAACCTTTTGTGTGTTTCCCCCACCCCAGAAATAAATGAAAACTTTTGTTGCAATGCAAATTGCAAGTGGGGGAAACCCAAGCTGGAATGAGCCCACAGGGGGAGGGTTAAAGCTCCCCATCCTCTCACTAGCGTCCCAATCTGGATCATACTTTCTCACTGGCTAATTACCCCCCCCCCCCAAACTTAAGGGTGGAGGTACATGCTTGGCCCCATTTGGGCTCTTTGCATTGTCAATGGGTAGTATCCATTGTTAGTCCTACTCAGAGTAGACCCATTGAAATGAATGGGACTTAAGTTAGTCATAATGTCCAGTCTTAGTACTGCTTCCCAGTGTCTTTAGGATTTCAGCCCCAAACCATTATTATTTAGCAGCTAGAACCTGCGATACGGAGAGCCTTGCTCCAAACCTCTGTTCAAGAACAGATACCAGTCCTATTACGGTAAAATGTGGGGGCTCTAATTCTCCCCCTGCCAAAAAAAAAGAAAAGAAAAGAGTACATCATTTTACAAACGGGATTTCTTCTGGCTTCTCCCCCCCCCCCACTGCGGGAAACTGGTCTTTAAAAACCAAACCAAGATACTCCAGAGAATCTCGTTTGCTCCTAGTTTTCACGTGCAGAAGCTTTGCTTCTTGCTGAAGCTGATAAGGTTGTAAACCGGCTCTGGGTTTTTGCTATCCCTCTAAAACTGAATAATGAAAAGGGAAGACCACCACCACCTTTCCAGGTTTATCCCCCCCTCCCATTAACACTTGAGAAGTGGGATTTGTTCCTGCTTCTGAAATGCTGACTGTCTTGAATTCCTTTTGCCTTAAACATGAGATGGTAGAGCCTTCAGACCCTGTTGGGTGCTTTGGGGAGTTACTGATTAATAGAGCATTACACATTCCTCTCCCGCCCACTGGAGTAAGTTTTTGCTTTGAGCCGTGTGCTTTGGAAAGGGTCAGAGGAAGGATCATGTTGGAAACAGGCTGGGAAAAAGCATCTTCTGTCGCATGGGAGCTGTGAGTCGGTGTGGGGTTGGAGGACTGCCAAACCCTGCGCTGATGGCTACATGATGGTGTTGAACTGGTGGAATAACCTGTGTTTATTGATTTGTTACATTGCTAGCTTGCCTTTCCTCCAACGAGCAGAAGGTGGCATCTATGGAACTTTCCTGCCCATTTCATCCTCACAACAACCCTGTGAGGTAGGCCAAGCTGAGTGATAATGAGGGTCCCAAGTAGGGATGTCTATCACCAGGATGTTGTCCGTTTTTGGGCTCACCGGACTTCTGCGGCGTGCCCAATTCGGGTTGCATTTGTGAGCCGTGCCGCACATTTTCCCCGGATTTGGGGGACTTTTTATGTATTTTTTACATATTTAGGTATATAAAAATTAGTGCCAATTATGAATGCAAATGGTGCAAATTTGGCCATATTTTGCAAGATTTTAGAAATTATGCAGATTCGCACAAATTAGAAAAACACAGGGAATCTGCTAGCTGGGCCCGAATCGCTGCAGATCAAGTTGGGATAGATTAGCAGAAGAAGCAATGAAGAAGTGCAAGTCCATGAAAGTTCATTCAGCTTCATCCCCCAAATGGATGCCTCCAACGTCCCTGCTCTCAAGATCTCCCAGTGAACTTCGTGGTTGAGTGGGGATGTTTAGATCTAGGCCTTTCCTGTCCTAATCAGTAGGGTGACCAGATAAAATCCAGGTCAGGGCTCATGTAACTTTAACAGTTGTAGAGAAAAGGGAATTTCAGCCAGTGTCATTTGTATGCAATTAGTTCCTGGTGAAATTCCCTCTTCATCACAACAGTTAAAGTAGCAGGAGCCCTGCCTTCTTTTGTATATGGTCACTCTAGCATAGTGCCTGCAACTTTAACTGTTGTGATGAAAAGGGAATATCACCAGGAACTAATTGCATACAAATGACACTGGCTGAAATTCCCTTTTCTCTACAACTGTTAAAGTTACAGGAGCCCTGACCTGGATTTTATCTGGTCAGCCTATAATCAGGCATACTGCAACCACTACACCATGCATGTTTCTTTCTCAAGGGAACCTCACAGAACCTTAGTTCTGTGAGGGGAGCTTGGGAATTTCATCACTCACCAAAGGTCAGTCAGTTGCAGAGATTCTTCTGGGAAGCCACAACAGCTAAATAAGTATAAAGCTTATATACTGTATGCGTGTAGCATAGAGATGTGAAGGCCTGGGAAAAAAATGGAAACATTCAGGAAAAAAAACACACCAGTTTTCCCGTCCCCACCCCCCTCAAAAGCCTTGGAAAAAGATTGAAGAAAAAATGGATTATGGAATGTTTTATTTAGCATGACAAATAAAATGTTTAAGACAAGGTTTTCATAGATTTATTTTTCTTTGTTACTAATGTGGATGTTTTCTTCTGTTTTCTTCTTTAATTATTCTTTGCCTGCTCCTCATAAACTGGCAAAACTAAAGAGGTTCCTTACAGTTCAGGAGCTTGTAGCTCCATTTGTTACCAAAAAAAAAAAAAGGTAAAATTTAAAAAAGTAAATTCAATTTGTAATTATTGTTTGAATACACTGTACTTTTAATATACCAAATGTGATAGTTTTATGCCAAACCAACTTGCTCATAATTACATTCAATGTTCCTAAAGTAATAAAGTGACTTTTAATCTGTAAAAAGCGCGAATATTGCATTTTTTCATCTTTTAAAATATTTTTTTGAAAAAAGGGAAAAATCGGTTTTTCCTCCATGGCTTCAAAATTCCTGGAAATTTTACATCTCTAGTGTAGCATAGATATGTTCTAAGGGTAGTTTTGGTCCACAAGCCATGTCAAATGTATATTATTGCAGCCTTGCTTAACCTACTGCCTTCCAGATGTGTTGAACTACAACTCCCATAATTCCCAGCCATTGGCCATGATGACTGGAAATTACGGGACTTGCACTCGGACACTTCTGGAGAAAACGAAGTCAGGGAAGGCTGCTATATGCCCGCAAAGACTGAATCGAAACGACGAGAACCATTTCTCAGCTGTTCACCCACCATGAAATTGTCTGTTTTGTTTTGGCTGAATTTCAGGGCTGAGGCAAAACTTTTTGTTTTGGTAGATGGGGAAGAGAATCAGAGGAGTTGTCATTTTGTTCCTCCCCCCCCCCCCAGTCAAAGTCCTATTCTGAGGTACTTTTTGAACTTTGTCTTATTCAAAATGGCTTCCCCATTAAAAATGGCCAACTCCACTCACTAGGGGCTACGATGATGGCGGCCAACCGTTGAAAACCTACAGAACATCACCCCTCCAGCAGTTCCTCTTATCCGAGAGGCGCAATGTCGAATACTCCTCCAACACCGTACAGTGATTGAAAGGAGCTCGGGGCAAATATAAAGTCACAGTGCGCTGTTCCGTGCAACCTTGTTTTTAAACCTAACTACCAGGGGAAAATAGTGTGCGTATTTAGATTTCTTTCTCTTTTTTTATTAGAATGTCTTGGGGGGGGGGGGGGAAATCCACAGATGCTTTATTCGAAAGCAGGTTGCAAAGGTATCCCATGCTATTGTGGGTGGGTGGGGTGGGGGGAGAGGAGGTCACCAGAGATCAACAGTGCACTCCTCTGCTCAAGTAATCCCCATTGAGGTTAATGGGAATTACTCCCGAGTAAAAATGCTGAAGAATCTGTGAAATAATAATAATAATAATAATAACGATTCATTTCTTACCCGCCTCTCCGTCTGGATCGAGGCGGGGAACAACAACATGATAAAATATATAAAACTAATTAAAAATATGACAAATATTATTAAAACTGCATTAAAACATCCTAAAACATCCTAAAAACATTCTAAAAATTCCACTGGATATGCCTGCCGGAAGAGAACAGTCTTTATAGCTTTCTTAAATTCTAAAAGACTTAAGTTGACGAGTCTCCTCCGGCAGGTCATTCCACAGTCTGGGAGCGGCAGAAGAGAAGGTCCTCTGGGTAACAGTTGTCAGCCTAGTCTTGGCCGACCGCAGTAAGTTCTTCCCAGAGGACCTGAGCGTGCAGGGCGGATTGTATGGGAGAAGGCGATCCCGCAGGTAACCTGGTCCCAAACCATGTAGGGCTTTAAAGGTAATGACCAACACTTTATACTTGATTCAGAGAAACAAAGTTGGGCGAGGGCGAGGAGGGTTTTCACAAAAACATTTCTCCTCTAATTACTATATGGCGAGAGAGCTAGTGTGCTGCAGTGGTTAGAGCATTGGACTGGGACGGGGGCGGTGGATGGGCAATTTCAGGGTCCCTTCTGCTCCCCCTTTTAGGGTGCTTTAAATCAGTGGAAGCTGGTGCCTCCGATGTCAGTGGGGTGGGTCAATCTGCTTCAGGGTTTCAGCCAGAACCAGTCAGAACTCTAAAGGAGCTCTCCAAGGTGGTTTTTTTTTTAAGCGATGCATTTCTTATTTTTTTGCAATATATTTCCTCCTTTTTGGCACTGCATTTCCTGTGTGTGTGTGTGTGTGTGTACATGGAGCCACTCTGTTTCTCAGGCCAAGGATGTGTAAGTTTCTTGCGCTGGTTCCCCCCTCCCCCCTCCCCCCGCCCCTTAGAGTAGCCGCAATCTAAAGAATAGCTACAAAGAAGAAAGCCCAAGTATTCTCTCCCTTCCTCTTCGGATGTCTGGATTCCAAAGCTGAAACCTTATTGAAACTGGTTTGAAGTCACTTTAACTGCCATAGCCCCCTCCAAGAAACCTGATCTGGAGCTGTTATTTTGTGAAGATGCTAAGATTGCACCGCTGGAGTTCTTTCGCTCTGTCAGGGAGCTACAATTCCCAGCATAACTTGGCCGAGGTCCATGGCAGATAAATTTGAAACTGGTTTGTGTTTGTAGGATAGATATCCTGTTCTCCGGCAAACCCACCCCCCACCTGGAGACATGTACACAAAGAGGGATTCAGGTATGACCGCATTCTGGGATTTGTGTTGAGGTTTCTATACTAGAGTTTCAACTCAGAAAGGAAGTTTTCTTTGGCTATATCTCCTAGGAAATCTCGTAGCTCTCCTCCACATTTTTCATGGCGGACTTCAGGGGCTATATAAACAACTTAGAGGGAATGAGCAAAGAGGTAACTAAAACACGAAGAACAAACGCAGAGACGAGAAAGCTGTTCCATTGTCAAGATACACACAGGTAATAACAAGAAGGACTGAGCTCCTGAGGCTTCCATTGCTGATATTGGCAATTCATGCAGAAGAGGAAGGGCTGGCAGACCATCTTTGTTTTATAACGAAAAGCCCATGCAACCAAGGTATCAGTCGAGGATTTTGCTTTTCCAGGTGTGTAAATGAGCCTGAAAGAATTTCTGGGGACGCCATTAGGAGCACTACCCAGAACTGGAAGACCTTTCCAGTTTAGTCCATCCTTGTTGTGATTCCAAGCCTGCCCGCTGCGATGCAAGACAATAAAGAGGTTGCCAAGTCATCCACCAACCTTTATTCAGCAAATAAACATCTCTTCGTACTTGAAGGGAGTGTAAACACTCGGAGCTTTCCTCTAGGCTAAAACTTGGCTGACTAAACTTGAGTTTTCCTTTCAACAAAAAGGAAATTTCAGGGAGGATTCTTCTGAAGAAGACTTTGGTGAGAAACTAGCCTAGCTGATCACTTCTCCCCTGCTTTCAGCTCCACCCACTTGACCCTGTTGCGGAATCTGGGACTGGCCAACTTTGAAGTCCTTTCTGCCTCTGAGTCCCACAGACTCTGAGTTGTTAGCATTCTCTCTGATAAAGTCTGGTGAAGATTCATCCCTGGCTCTTGAAGAGTCTGGGTGAATCTCCTCCCCCGCTTCCTGCATTGGCTGGTAAATTTTTAGTCCTGTTTTTTCTGGTTCAGAATCTGATTCTGATTGGTAGCCTGAAACCCCTTCCCCCACATTATGGAGAACAGGTCTGATCCTGACAATCCTTCAGCCACAGTAAAATTCCCCAGAGCAAAACCAACCTTAGAAGATTCTTATCCAGAGTGTGTCTACATGGGAGTGCATCAGAACCAACTTTAAGGATATTAAAAGGACCACCTCCAGCTGTATGATCCTCTTGCTCATTTATGTCCTTGATGGAGGAGGTGTCCCACCATGAAGGAGGTGTCCTACCATGGTTTGAAGTGGTGTGGGCAGACTCATGATTGCACCACCACCAGAAGTCTCTGCCCTAAGAGGTTCACATAGCCCTGGAATCCTTGATGGCCTTCAGATAGTAAAATACAGCAAAAATAAAAAAGATAACAGAGAAAGACTTGGCAGGTAAAACACAGTCCTCAGTGGCTGCATTTGGATACAGTTGGTTATTTTGCGGGGTACTCCCTACACAACACATTCCTACATAACTGTGGGTGCTTGGGGCTGCCGTTGAGTGGACTAATAGTCAACCCGGCATTTGACTGACACAGCCTCCACTCCTCTCCCTGCCCTCCCTCCTGCCTCAGTCCTCTTGGTGCTATCCCAGCAGCCTGTGCGAGTTGTGCCGGCTGTAGCAGAGCAGCCAGCGCGGTTTTGGCCACTCTTGCCCAGGAACTCTGCAGCCAGCCAAGATAATCAACTCAACCCTGAAACTAGTCTACTGGCTCAGTTCGGACAACAGGTAACCAACAGTTGTGAGACTAGTCAACTCTGCAGCAGGTTGTGTTTCTCAGTTGATTATTTTGGCAAAATAGTCAACGTGGGGTGGTTTTTGCCTGACAGACAACACAATAACCAACCATTGACTGCTCAATACACGGGTGATAACTTAAACCACCATTGACTAATGTGCTCTCTGAACTGAACCAGTACAACCACTTCAACCCAGTGGAGGCTGGTGAATCTGCTCCAGGTTTCAGTCAGAACCAAACAGAATTCTAAAGAAGCTATCTAAGGTGTGAACCCCACTGGTAATGCAGCCACCAGCCTCCACTGCTTCAACCTGGTAAATCAGAAGCATGCCAATTTTTTTAAAAAAATGTCTTCGTAAATGTTCTTCTTTCCCTCGATGCTTTGTGCCAGATGCCATTGTTTTATCCGTAGTTGTTAAAATTTCTTTGGGAAACGTTCTTTCATTGATTTATTGCTGGGTACTCCAACACAGAATAGAGTAACAGAATAGTAGAGTTGGAAGGGGCCTATAAGGCCATCGAGTCCAACCCCCTGCTCAATGCAGGAATCTACCTTAAAGCATCCCTGACAGGTGGCTGTCCAGCTGCCTCTTGAAGGTCTCTAATGTGGGAGAGCCCACAACCTCCCTAGGTCATTGGTTCCATTGTCATACTGCTCTAACAGTCAGTAAGTTTTTCCTGATGTCCAGCTGGAATCTGGCATCCTGTAGCATGAGCCCATTATTCCGTGTTCTGCACTCTGGGATGATTGAGAAGAGATCCTGGCCCTCCTCTGTGGGACAACCTTTCAAGTATTTGCTATCATGTCTCCCCTCAGCCTTCTCTTCTCAAGGCTAAACATGGCGCTTGTGTTCTCCCGTGTGTGCACTCGTAGCGCCTGCCATGCTCACTGCAGCTCCTGATTTTTAACTTGTTTCTTAAGATTTAAGAAATAAAATTAAACTGGGAAGCTGGTGTGCTGCCATGTGACATTCTGCCCTCCAGTGCCATCTTTATTTGGGTTGAAAAGAATGGGTTTGGACTCCACTTCTGCTTTGTACTTAGAATGTTGAGCAAGTTCCTTTTCTTTTAGTCTCGCCTTGAGGGGAACGAGTGCTCTGTGACTGGCCGTGCCCACCATGCCAGCCTTTTTATGAATGGGCAAGTCCCCCATGACAGTCATTTTGTGAGAGCGCCCATGACATCCTCTCAAAATTCCAAATGTGCCCATTGACCCTGAAATATTATTGCATTCCTTTGCTATTGATAGCCCGGTTAGGGTTTCAGTATGTGGGCAGAGTGATGGGGATAGAAGCAAAAGGAGAATGAGCAGGTAAAACACCTGGGAGATTGAGGAAGATGAATGAACAGTGTCCTGTGACCAGCCATGTCCCTCCTCATCACTCCTTCCTTGGCTGCTAAGAGCTGTGAAATATCCAGGCCTGGTGAAAAGACCGTCTCCTTTGAGATCCTAAACTGTATTTAAACTGGTCTGCTATGGGCTTGTGTTAGTCAGACGACACTTCAGGCTCTGTGGTTAGGAAAACTGTGGTTCTCTGGGGCTAGCACTAACCACAAGCCATGCTGTCGCACGCAACACTTTAAACCATGGTTAGAGCTGCTAACCCTGCTGCAGACGGTCCAACGGTGGTTAGTGAGTGAGCAGGTTTTAGCAAAACACATTGCACAAGACACCTGCTAATTTAAATCATTCTTAGGCATAGTCTATCCTATCTATCAATCAATCTATATCTATCTATTTAATCTATTAATCTATCCTATCTATCTATCTATCTATCTATCTATCTATCTATCTATCTAATCTCTCCCCCCTCCCTCCCTCTCTCTCTCTCTCTCCCTCTCTCCCTCTCTCTCTCTCTCTAAAGGTAAGCTCCACTATTCGAAACAAATGCCAAAAAACCTGATCCCAGTCTTCCCTAATCTAGGGCTCCCAGATGTTTTGGACTACAATTCCCAGCACTTCTGACCATTGGCCATGCTGGCTGGGGTTGATGGGACTTGAAACCCAAAGCATCTGGTGGGCATCAGGTTGGGGAAAGCTGCCCTAACCTGTGGACGTAATATATTTTGTACCAAGGTACAGCAGCACCCTGGTCCATGCGCTGGATGGCTAGTGGCCTTCCGGTTAGCAGCCTTTTGCCACCGCTTTCCCTCACACTCAGCTGTTCTCTCTTCCCTTGCCAGGCATGGCCGTGTGTCCTCCATGTGACAACGAGATGAAGTCCGATGCCATCCTTGAACACCTCTGTGCCAGTGAGTTTGGTAAGGAAACTTCCCATGATCCGATTTTCAGCATCCCGGGCCAGGGCAAGTTCTTGTATTCTCAGGGACAGCGATATTCTCCTGCAGGAGAACAATCCAAGCCTCCTTGTTGAATGGTCAAGCTCTAGGACACCTTTCCTCCTGTCCTCTGAATGGCTGGGACTACAACACCCATAATAAACCTCTTTACAGTCATCTGAGAACTTTCCCTCTTCTCTTTTGGGACATGCAAGTCCCTTCCCCTCCTGCTGCTTCTGGAAGGACGATGGGAGTTGTAGTCCAACACATCTGGAGGGTGCCAGATTGGGAAAGGCTGCTCTGGAAAGGATTCAGCATGGCTGTGGTGCACATGTGCTTCCATAGGAAGTAGCAGTAGATGGGGACGACGTTCCTTAGCATCTCCCTTGCTGCCCGTTATGTTTGGCGGTTCCTCCCATGGCACCGGTGGGATGGCCCCTCTCCTCCTACAAATCCCTCTTCAGGATCTAACCTTTCCATGAAAACCGATTTGCTGTGGGCCTGCTGGAGTTCCACATCCTGACTCCCAACAGTTTAGCAAGAGCAACAGTTAAAAGCCTCCCCCCTGCCCTCGCACACGTATCAGTGACACCGGTTGTGAATCTTGGCGTGTGAAAGGGTTGCGACTAGGGATGTCACAAGCGCCCCACTGGATCCAGGCATCTGGTGGAGCCCCCCCGCGTCCCCGGACCCAGTCAGGCGCGTGGGCACGAGCGTAGAGCCCATTTGAGCGCGCGCCAGGTGCCTGCGAGCGCATGGCAGCCGCCTGACCTCTCTGCCAAACTTGCGCATTTCCGCTCCTGCGTCAATGGTGGCTGCCGCTGACGCAACAGGGGGAATTGCGCAATTTCTGGAATCTCTGGAAACTGCACAGCTCCTTCCGTTGCATCAATGGCGGCCGCAAAGGCTGCATTTATGGAAGGGTAAAAGTGCGTATGGGGCATTCGCGCCTTTATCCTTGCATGAATGGAGCCTTTATGGCAGGTATTGATGCAGTGGAGGACACCAAGTTGGGGAAGGCTGACTGTGCCGGGATGCTAGAGAAATGAGTTGGGATTTGTAAGAATCCGCTGCAGTCCAGCTTCCGGGCATGGAGTCTGTGGACTTCCGGATCTTCTTCTTTTTTTAAACTTTCACAAAATTTAACCAAATTTATCCGTAGGAAAATACACAAGATTCTGCAGAGACTGTAAAATATACATGGGGAGAAGTTGAATGGAATGGGGGACAATAGGCGAAATGTTACGTACCGACGTAAATTACGTAAATTGTTGTGAACTCTCTTACGGAATTACGTGCGTATTTTTCCACGTAACAAATTTTAAAAATCGAAGCTGTCTGTGAACGGACGCTGGAATGAATGATACTGCACAATCCACGAAACAAATGTGAGATGGATTTCACAGAATCTGAGTATCCCTGCCTACGTGTAGCATTGTGAAGAAGGCCACCTTGGCATTTAATGCTGCAGTTATTGGGTGGACATGTACAGGTGGGTCTCCAACGCCATGCGTTCTTCTCTAGATGCCTGGTGTTGTGCTCCGAGGTTTCTGACATTTAGTTGAACTTATCCCATGTTCTGACAAGGCAGTGTTCTGTATTTCCCTGTGCCCTGCCAGGTTCAGCCAGAGATGTGGATGTAGGCAGAGAAATACAGAATAATGTGATGATGGAATGCTGGGTACATTCTACTGAATTTCCTGGTGATGGAATGTGGCTGCTCTGCACTTGTATAGCATTTACTTTGGCCTGAAGACAATCTATTATTATTATTATTATTATTATTATTATTATTATTATTATTAATAATAATAATAATAATATATTTATTTATTTATTTATTTCTTACCCACCTCTCCCTCTGGATCGAGGCGGGGAACAACATCAAATATAAAATACATAAAACTGGTTAAAAGCACATAAAACTAATACATTGTTAAAACACCAATAAAACTCTTAAAATGCAACTGGGTAGGCCTGCCGGAAGAGATCGGTCTTTATGGCTTTCTTAAAGTCAAAGAGACTATTAAGTTGACGAATCTCCTCCGGCAAGCAATTCCACAGTCTGGGAATTGTGGATGATGATGGTGGTGGTGATGATGATGATGACGGAATTGAGGTGGGATCTTTGGGTGATGGTGGTGGTTCACGAACCCAGAGAACTATCCTTTTCTGGAAATTTTCCTGAAAGCCACAACAACTACCTTCGCCAGCAAGGCTCACTTTATTGTCTGGAGGATTGGCAACTGCCGTTCCAAAGAACAATGAAAACTTTCCCCTTCACTTAATGTCCCCCCACCTTACTCTCAGGAAAGGAGCTTGAGCTTGGGTTGATGGTGGCGGACGAGTCTTTCAGTGGATATATCCCTCCTGGATTACATACAGCTGAGGCTACTTCTGGAATCTGGCCAGGGCAAATTTAATTGAAAGGAGTGATGTTTACACCTTCTCTGAAAATGCAACTTTCCTGGAAGGATATAAAAGGCCTGTGGAGCAAGGTGTACGTTCCTCTGAGATTAGTACATGGGTGCGCCACGTTTGTTGAGGCAGGGAGCGTGACTTTCTTTTCTTTTCACAAATTCTTGACTCTTCTACACGGCCACTTTGCCAAATGTTTCCAAGGCCAGGATGGATATTTGGAACATGTTTTTGGTACCCAAAAAATAATATAAACAGCCACTCCTGAGTCTTGGCTTCTCTGGAACATTCCTGGTTCAGCCTGGATGGAGAAACAGACTGGGAAGTGAAAACCTGGCTTTGTATTCAAAATGGTAGCCCGCTTCCTGTGCAGACGAGAGCCAAAATGAACATGTGTAAGTGTTCAAAATTCATGAAATGTCCAACTTCCCTTGTGAAATATTCACCGTGGCATCTTTGAATTCAAAATGGGAATCCAGATTTCATTTCATGTATGATTTTTATTTATTTGATTTATATCCCACACTTCCTCATAAAGAACCCAGAGCGGTGAACAACCTATATAAAGCACACTCTAAATTGGAAATGTATAATGGAATGCCATAAAACATTTTGAAAATGACAGCTCTGAAATTTGAAATTCAAACCGTTGGACTTGTTTGCACATACCTCAGTAATTTTGGCATGCTGTGAAATAGTCAAATATGAAAATATTTGCAGATGGCAAAAATTTGGCCGATATTTGAATTTTCAGGAAATCCTATATAAAAATATGGTAGTGTAAGGCTTATTACTTGAAATCTACCAGACCAATTTTGCTCATTTTTGTTTTAAACTGAAGCTTGAACATTGTAGACATGCAGACAATTATGAAAGTTTGAAAAAGTTCAAAGTTTGAGTTTTAATAGCCAAACCGTTTGTTTCTGTGCTCAGGCCAGGAGCCTGAGACAGTTGGGGGATCTACAGCTCCTGTGTAGCTTCATGCTGTGCACAGAGAAAAACACAAAGGCGGGGACAGTGGGAAGGCCTTGGGCTTTGCGATTGGAGCCTGCTCTCAGAGCGGCCATATTGGTGGCAGGGGTGGGGGTGGAGGTGGCAGCAAACACTCTGAGGTGATGGTGGTGGAGAAAAAGAAGCGGCCATAGGAAAAACTGGATTTTTAAATGTGGGGGAAGAGGGAAGGAGGTTGGCTTGAGACCTGAGGGGAAGAAGCAAATGTCGTTCAGTGGCGACAGGTCTGAGGAAGTGAGGGCCAAAAGTCCACGTTTGCATTGAAGGAAAGTAACCTCCATATAGCTTTTGGAGAACTGACATAGCAGGAGTCAAGGAACAATATATTTTTCCCTCAGACTACTAGCACTGAGGGCAACATGGGCTTTACACTAGCCTCTAAAGAATGTTCCAGAACATTGACTTCGTTGTTCTATTGCATCAAAAACAACAAAGAGACTAAGAGTTTTTAAGGTGCAATCCTATGCATGTTTAGACAGAAAGGAGGCCTACTACTTCCAGCGAGCCCCAGCCACACCACGAGAGAACGAGAAACATGTCTTTCTATCCACATTCTCCACACTATGCATAAGTTTGTACACCTCTATCATTTCTCCCCTTACCCCTCCTCCAACATAGATTTTTCTACAACTTTTATCTCAAAATACGATAATGCTCATCCATGTTAAAAAAAATCTATTTTGATGGGGGTTTTTTTTTTTAGCCTAAAAGTGGGCCAGAACATTCAGAAAGTGTCAAAGTGAGTGGATAACTAAGCCCTGATCCACACATTACTCTGGGAGGTGTGGACCAAGTTTGTTTATATCACAATTCACAAAGATCAAATTCCTCAGGCATCCCTAGATAGAATCAGCCCGATTAATCAAGCTAAAATACTTTCACATTGAGGGACAACCAGACTTATAAATGGACACTTATCTGGTTGCCTGTTGTGAACAACCGTGGCCTCCAACCAACCAGGTAATAGGGAATAACTTGTGCGTGTTTTAATTTTGCTGTAAGTTGTTCAGGATCTTTTGTTTACTTTTTTTTTTTTTTTTGAGAAATAAATTTTAAGAAATTTAAATAAAAATAAAGTAATAAAAGATAATAATAATAATAATAATAATAATAACAATAATAAATCTTATCATAAGTTTATCATTCATGAACTGATGGTGGTTTTATTATGTCAAAACTCAGTCCTATATTGAAAACAAAAATCAATTGGCTTAAATCTTAACGATCACAGCCACTAAGGAGTAACTCCCACTGAATTTAGCAGGATTTACGTATGAGTTAGGCATTCTTAGGATTAGAGATTCTTGAGGAATTTTATTGTTGCAAATCCAAATCCAAACTGGCCTCTCAGACTAATGTGTGGATCGGAACGTGGTCATCACCATATTTTGCCCGTCGTTGAATGTTGTCACACAGTTCTTGGCTCCAAAGATGGATTAAAATGTGTTTACAAATCCGTATTTTGAGAGGGGATCTGTTTGGAAAGGTATGTTTTGAGGGAAGGTACGTTCCAATGTATGTATCTAAAGGCAGATTTTCGTGTGGCGTTAAATAACTTTGCGGACTGAGGAAGAAATGGGGCAAAAGAGGCTTCTGAGTGAACAAATGCCAGTGATGTGGACCAGAAATAGATTGATTCATCCCTCCCTGCTTAGAATGATACTGCATGGCTGGTGCGTGTGGGCAGCTTGGTAACTCCGTCAGGCGGGGAGTCCACAGGGACAACACGATCCCCCCAGGAGCATTCTTTTGAGAGAAGGTCCCCTTGCTGCCAAGATGTTGGGTCCCTACAAGCTCTCCAGGCATTTAGTCTGCCATGTGTAGAGTTTGGCTTTTGGGAGCCTTTCACCAAGGGCCTGAATAACTCATCCAAAGGACAGTTTGACCACCCATTGCATTGTGCAATTGTCCCAGCGACACATGGAAAAAAAGCTGAGTTGGAACAGGCCAAGCATATGGTTGAGCTTTTCCTCGCTTTCCCAACATTCGCCTGCCAAGGAGACGCCGAAAACGCACAGGACGGGCGGCAGCAGTCGAATAACAATGAGATTTCCTGGCCTGCCAGATGCATTCTGGGCAATGGCACATCCTTTCTTCATGAGTTATTTTTTGCTCTGGCTACTGAACGGGTAACATTCCTGGGAGCTGTGCCCTTCAACGTTCCCTCTCTGGATTACGCGCCTCCTGCTTTTATTACCCATACTTTTAACAAGGAGTTCTTGTTTTTTATTTTTATTTTTTTCGTCTTTGGTGCCTGAGATGGAAAATCCAAAATTGCAACCCACCCTCGGCCTAACTAATACAGGGCACAAGATGCTGAGATATTCCCCTGTGTGAGGTTCATGGAAGTTCACAGGAGCTATGCAAGAGCCTGACAAGATCCGACCCCCCAACCATGCCACCCTTGACGGAACACCAAACTTGCCAATCTGTTTTGCCTCAGGGTCAGACCCTCTCTGGACCCAGTGGCCACCCAATGGCCTCCAAGCAACACCCCGCCAATAACTACCTGTTCTCCGGCACTGTCCACAATGCTCAAATGAAAATACCCGTGTCATATTATTCCTTCTTTGAAGCTGAGCTGCTTTCCACTGACTGCTGGGGTAAATAAAATAATCCAGACCAGCGCCATGGGTTGGCATAGTTGGGCCCAAACCTTAAGGTGATAAAAGGCTTAGGTGGAGAAAGGCACCCCAAAAGATCAGAGGCAGTGCAAGGCTTTCCTCAATTTGCCTGCCTTGCCTAAGGCAGGCTAAGGGATCCAAAGAGGATGCATCCCTGATGTGCTCAGCAACACCGTGAAAGTAGCTGTTCTAGTGCCGCTCACTTCAGCTTCTGCTGTGGTGTTCCCAAAGAGCTGGAGAAAACAGCAAGGGATTCTTCCGCTACTGCATCCTTCAGGCGCTCAGGGGACTTTGGCAGTGAAGCAGCCAAGCAAGGCCCAAGTATCCTAAGAACATAAGAACATCAGAAGAGCCCTGCTGGATCAGACCGAGGGTCCATCTAGTCCAGCACTCTGTTCACACAATGGCCAACCAGCTGTCGACCAAGGAGCCACAAAGCAGGACATGGTGCAACAGCACCCTCCCACCCATGTTCCCCAGCAAGTGGTGCGCAAACAGGTTTCTGCCTCAGATACTGGAGGTAGCAGCATCTTGGTGCAAGCAGAGACCCATCTGGTCTTTGGTGCTGATGCTGACTGGATGTGTCAGGATGTGATACAAGGCACTGAGGTTGTGGATGGCGAGACATTTTTCTCCCTCTCCCATAATACTAGAACCCAGAGGGATCCTCCCATGAAGCTGATTGGTGGGAGATTCAGGACAGTTCAAAGGAAGGACTTCTTCACACAGTGCATAGTTAAACTGTGGAATTCACTACCACAAGATGTAGTGACGGCCACCAATTTGGATGGCTTTCAAAGGGGGCTAGACAAATTCCTGGAGGAGAAGGCTATCAGCGGCTACTAGTCCTGATGGCTATGTGCTACCTCCAGCATTGGAGACAGTATGCCTATGTACACCAGTTGCTGGGGAACATGGGCAGGAGGGTGCTGTTGCACTTATGTCCTGCTTGTGGGTTTCCCACGGGCAGCTGGTTGGCCACTGCGTGAACAGAGTGCTAGACTACATGGGGCCTTTGGTCTGATCAAGCAGGGCTGTTCTGATGGTCTAACACATCAAACACTCCGTTGTGAATGCTTTTTCATAGACTCACAGAATCATAGAGCTGGAAGTGGCCGTTTTAGGCCATCAAGTCGACCCCCCTGCTTTGTGCAGGAAGCAGTTTAAAGCATCCCTGACAGAAGGCTGCCCAGTCTCTACTTGAATTTTTCCAGCAATGGAGAGCCCACCACCACCCCAGGCAATTGTGGGCTTGTGGACAGGGTCTCCGAGAAACCACCTCCTTTTGCACAAACCTGCCAGGAGGCTATGCTTATCCTGTGAGACCCTGAGGCTTTCTCTCCCAATTCATAGACAGGCGAGTTTCGTGGCTACCTGAGACAGGGCCTTCTATGTAGCAGCACCCTGGTTGTAGAACTGCCTTCCCAGACAGGTTAGCTTAGCTCCCTGGTTATTGGCTGGTAAGAATATATATCGTTCCTCTGAACTTTTAGTATTTTATGCCAGTCTTTGATATTAGGTCACCCTGTTTTATTGCGATGTTTGGGTTTTTTCCAATTTTTGTTTTAGGGTTAGCTTTGTTTTATTTTGAATGATTGCATTTTATTGTTGGTATACTTTTCTTGCAATCATCTCGAGTATTCATTGAGTGGTGGAGCTTTTCAGAAATATGTTAAATAATATGGCAAACTGTCTTCAAGGGAAACTTGTCTACAGTTAGTTGACACGGGAGGTTTATTGAGGATCCGGAATATAATCCAGGGTTCCCCAGAAAACCACTGAAGGGCCTCAGGCGCACAGCCAAGTTGTCTTTTGCAGTGTGTGAATTCACCTTGACTCCAGGGTTGCCATCACATGGGAATTCCTTGACGTGGAATCTGCAAATGTCTTTTTCTTTCTTCAAGAATAGCAGCTGTGCAGGGATTTGCAAGGTTTGGTTTGGGGTCACTGTGTAGGGGAGTGGGCCTGATCCTTCACCCCCATGGGGCAGCCCCGATCCAAACTGGTCCTTCCTGAAGCTGCTCTTAACTACAGAGGGAAAAGCTTCATCATTCCCTTCCGTTTCCCGTCTGTGGCAAGCCGAAACTTGGGGGGGGGATTAAAAATAATAATAATAATAATAATAATAATAATAATAATAATAATAATATATTTATTTATCACCCGCCTCTCCCAACGGATCGAGGCGGGGAACAACACCAAACTCAAAATACAAAAACTGATTAAAAGCAGATAAAACCAGTACATCATTAAAACACCAATAAAACACCAATAAAACACTTTAAAATTCATCTGGGTAGGCCTGCCGGAAGAGATAAGTCTTTATAGATCTTTTAAATTCCGGAAGACTAGTGAGTTGGCGAATCTCTCCCGGCAGGTCAAAATGGGGAAATCAGTGCAGGGGCAAATGGATCAACCCCCCGGTGCTTCAGCCTTAATCCAAATCAGTTTCAGAAAGTAATCGTGGGGTGTTTGGACCGTGGAACTCCAACATTACATCTCATTTGGACTGCAGGCAGCTGGTTGAATGGTGCGGCCCAGGGAACAGCTTCTCCGTAGCAGTCCTGCTGCAGCGGGCCTGCTTTGCCGCGAGCGTACTGTGGGTTGCAGCCAAATGATTACTGTTGTTTGGCAAAGCCCGGAGGTCCTCCTCCTGTCTTCTGTTCCTAATTGCTCTTGGCCCGGGCCGTTTCCAGACAGGGCTGTTAGGAATTATTTGGCAATTCTGCTGATTGTTTTTCTTTTGATAGCTTCTATTGATTTTTGGGAAGGGGAAGCCAAAGACCCCCGCCAAGGCATGCATCAGACAATGGGGTCCCCCCCCCCGCTGTGTTTTTCTCTTCAGCTCCGGCCAGGAGTCTCCGCAAGCCTGAGCAGCTCCGACTTGCCAAAAACCCAGCATGTGACTGCAAATCCGGAAACGCTTGTTTAATTAATTTAAGGCATCCGAATGTTGCGAGTTCGTAATCCTGGGATAAGGTTGCCAGATCCACGAGGGCAAAAGACAAGCAGTTAATTTGCAAGTCATGGAGTCTTTTCTTGTCGGAACCCAAACATTTCCTAGCTGAGAGAGAGAGAGAGAGAGGCAGTTCCCCCCTTTAATCAAAAGTGGAGGCGTGCTTTGCTATTGAAGGTTTGCTTTTAGAGGGTGTAAGACTGGGAACCATCTACCCACGGAGGCAGAGGCAGAGGTAGGCACGGGTAGGCAGATGCTGGGGGCCCACACTCTAGCAGGGCCCCACTTCGTCATTGCAAGCTTGTGTCTCCTCCTGCCTCTTCCTCGGGACCAGACAATGGCGTGACGGTGAGGGGTAGGATTACGAGGTGCCGGTTCCTACTTGCTCCCTGGCTCTCTGCTTGTCAGGCAAATGTGGTACCAATGATGAGAAAGAGGATGAGATGTAAGAGCAGCTGTTGATGATAGAAGTGCGAAGGTAGACTCCATAAAGTAGGGTGGCCATACGGAAAGGAGGACAGGGCTCCTGTATCATTAAAAGTTGTATAGAAAAGGGAATTTCTGCAGGTGTCCTTTGAATGTCTGCAGCACCTGGTGGAATTCCGTCTACATCACAACAGTTAAAGCTTCAGGAGCTCTACTAGAGTGACCAGATACAAAAGAGGGCAGGGCTCCTGCAGCTTCAACTGCTGTGATGAAGAGGGGATTTCAGCAGGTGCTGCAGGCATACAAATGACACCTGCTGAACTTCCCTTTTCAATACAACTGTTAAAGACACAGAAGCCCTGTCCTCCTTTCCCTGTGGTCACCCTGCATAAGGGAGGCGGTCCATTAAAGGTGTCTTGCCCAAGGGTCCTCCAACAATTGAGCTGGCACTAGAGATTGGCGAACGAGCGAAGTTGGAGATTCCTAGGATTCTCTGGACATCGTCTTGCCTGTTCATGGTTGTGAATGCTGCTCACTTTGCATGAATAGGAAGGAATTGGGAGGTTTTTGCAAATCTCCTGAAATTTACACAGATTTCCTGAAATTTGCACAAATTTCCCCAACTCTATGCAAGTTCCCTCCATATGCTAAAGCAGGGCTGATTCGGACTACTGAGAAAATTCGTGCAAATTAGGAATTTTGCGCAAATTGAACTCGGAAGTGGGAATGATACAGATGCGAGCAATTGTTCGACAAGTTGTAAACTTTTCAGCGGGTGCGTGCTCGCACTTGGAGGTTGGAATGGGGCATGCTTGTTTGTTTGCAGACGAAAATGAAGGTCTTATACAACCTGAGCCAGCACTGCTCTGAGAAGCCACCTGCAGCATGTGTCTCCACATGATCTGGGTATGCCTCCCAATTGGAAACTCATACAGAGACATAAGAGGCAGCCTCCTGCGGGGGTGGATAATCCTATGGCATGTCTGCCTGGGGAGGGACTGAATTGTCCTCACTGTCCTCTCTGAGCAAGCAGACGCAAGGCTGGTACATGGACTCATGCAGAGATGCAACTGGGAGCCTCCTCTGTAAGTGGTTTCTCCAGGCACATAGGAGGATTCAGTTAATTCCTTAGGGAACACCAGCCGTTCCCTCCTTTGCAAATGGCCGTTCCCTGTCACTGGTGGCATCTGTGTCCAGTTGCCTCTGTCTGTCTGTCTCCCTTTAAAATTCAGCAAGGTACCCAGAGACATTGCTTTCCCAAGGCACGGGCAGAATTCAAAAACGTCAGAACCAAATGGAATGTCCCATTGATTCCCCTTCCACTGGTATCGGGACAATGACTAAGGAGACAATGCTGTGCACCTTTAGACAGAAAAAAGTCCTTCAACAGCCAGCATTTTCCAGCCAGCCAGGCTGACTGAGCAATGCTGGGAGTTGTAGGACTCCCCCCCCCCCCCCGTCTATACATACATGGAATGATTGCACCCTCAATTTATTTTGCATTATTAACCTAGAGGTGTCCGGATTTTGTGAAATCCGTCCTGCGTGAGTTTCGTGGATTGTGCAGTGTCGTCCGTTCTGGCATCCATTTACCAACGAGTTCAATCCCCCCATCGTGTGGAAAAATACTCAAATAATTCTGTAAGCAAGTTTGCAACAATGTATATCATTTAGGTTAATAAGTAACATTCAGTATATTGTCCCCCATTCTATTCGACTTTTGCCTGTGCATATTTTCCAACAGGGTATAAGTCTCAGCAGAAACTTGTGTTTTTTTTGTGAGTGAATTTGCATACATTTTGAGAAACGAACTAAACAAATAAAAATCCAGAGGCCGGTGCGCCCCGGATTCTGCAGTTTGGATTCTTAGAAGTCCAAACTCATATTAGTCCATCTCGGATTTATCCAGCCTCCCTTCTCATGGCGCAGATGAGGTGGTTGTGATCTTGCACTGGCTCTTCCTATGGTTCAGTGAAGGTATCGAACACATAGCTAAAAGAAGCGTCTTCGAACCAATGGAGATCACCACTTGCTCTTTCAGATTGCCGAGAAAGGGCCATGAGGAACGTTAGTCTGTCATTCATTTCCCACAATTAGTCTCTGGCCGAGCCCACGCACACCACCAGTTGGGAGACCCCTCCAGCTCAGACCCCTCCAGCTCTTCCTTTTGCCTAATCCAGCCTTTCCTCCACCTGATGCCCTTCTGATGTGTCGGACGGCAACTCCTGACATCCCCATCTGGCCGGCATGGCCATTCCAGATCGAGAAAGGGCTGGTCTAGTCTATTTGAGGAGCGGTGTTCCCTGGGGTGGGAATCTTATCAGGCGAAACTTACTCCTGGCACATAACATAAGCTCTAATCTATCCAGACTCTGCATTCTCATGAATTTCCACCAAGGTAAACACTGCTAGCTGGCAGGTAACACTTTCTGGGGAGAAAGCCAGATCTATGTAACGAAAGCTTACATCGTTATGGGGTGTGTGTATGTGTGTGTATGGCTGGGTTGGGTTTAGCCTGTCCTTTTCTTCTCTCCAGTATCCTTTGGAATGCAACCCCAGCAGTGAGAGGAGATGGTTTTGGCATCCTTGCTGAACTCCTCAGATTTGAGCCCTTCCTTCCACAAAAATGTACACTCCTGTGCAGCGTGGGAGAGGAAATAGCACTTTCCCTCAGACTAATTTACACGAGGCACAACCCATTGGGAATGTCTACTGACCGAACCTCATTAAAAAGTAGACAGCCTGAGCTGAAGGACATCCGTGCTCTTGGATGGCTCCTGTTGGTTCTGATGGGGCTTTCCAATGGGTGCTGCCTGCTAAGGTATAAAACAGGGCTGCTGAGAAAAGATACAAAGATAATTTACCCTTTCAATTAAAATCGGTCTGAAATAAAAACATTCCCAGGGCCCTCTAAGAAACCACAACATCAATCCTGTACCCATAACATGCTAAGCCATGGTGGCGGCTTAAGCATTTTGAACTTAACCGTGTCATGTGAACCATGGCTTAGCGTGTCGTGAGAACTGTTCCTGACCATGGTGGCTACATAACCATGGTTTGAATAAGCTCACTAACCATTGGCTGCAAAGGGATTAGCAGCCTAGCCATGGCTTAGTGTGTTGTCTGAACAGGGTCACTGTGAGGGTGACCAGATAAAATCCAGGTCAGGGCTCATGTAACTTTAACAGTTGTAGAGAACAGGGAATTTCAGCCAGTGTCATTTGTATGCAATTAGTTCCTGGTGAAATTCCCTCCTCTTCATCACAACAGTTAAAGGTGCATGCACTATACTAGAGTGACCATATACAAAAGAAGGCAGGGCCCCTGCAACTTTAACAGTTGTGATGAAGAGGGAATTTCACCAGGAACTAATTACATACAAATGGCACTGGCTGAAATTCCCTTTTCTCTACAACTGTTAAAGTTACATGAGCCCTGACCTGGATTTTATCTGGTCAGCCTAGTCACTGTGGCTGTGTCTACACTGGCCTTTTCCCCCAGGGTCATCCCTGGCTCGTCCCTGTGCATCCAAAAGATGCATAGGGCGTCCCGGGAGCAGGGAGGGATGGTCCTGCCATTTTTGCGGGATAACCGAGACCTCAATTGTCCCAATTTTACCCGCTGTCCAAGGACGATCCAGAGGACCATGAGCGGTGTGGGCGCCTGTCCTGGCTTCTTCCCTCTTCTCCCCAAGTAGCGGGGTTCAGGAAGAGGGAAGGAGCTGGTCCAGGGGCCGTCCAGGGGCATCGGGGGTGGGGGGAGCGGGGTCAGGGCTTCTTTTTTTAAACTTACCTTTTCGGAGGAGTGCAGTCGTGCTCCTGGCTCCTGCAGCTTTTTTAAAAAAAATGATGGGCATGACATCCCTGTTTGTTTCCGGTACGTTGCACTTCCTGTTTGGATGCTGGGGGAGGATTGTGGAAGCAGGTAAGTCCGCGATCCTTCCCCTTCCCTCCCTCTATTCCCTTAGGCGTAGAAAGGCCCTGTGTCTCCTAAAGGAGGGAATTCCATAAATGAGGGGCCACCCCTGAAAAGTTCCTGTCTCTTAAGCTAGCTTCTTCCTGGGGGCCATACTAGCAAAAACCTAAAGAAGCGGGATGCAGCCATAGAGAAATCTTTGCTTTCTGGTACAGTATATCCTATAGGTTGATGTGCGTGTTGCCCTCATTTTGTTTTTTTTTGTTTTTGGCTGCACGAAGACCTTATCCATGTGGTAAGGGTGGGGAGAATGGCTTAGGAAAGGGCTGCTATTATTGTTATTCCCTCCCGCCCCTTAGCATCTGCCATCTCAAGTGGCCGCCTCACTTTCCCTAATGGTAGACCCAGCCCCACAGAAACCCTACCCACGGCAGGAGAATATGTTACATTTCTCACACCTCTCTTGTTCAGTCTGTCCCTGCAGTGTTTCGGTCCTAATTCCTTCTCTCGTGGCCTTCTGTGGAGAGACGATACCCTTCTCATTTTGTTTCCGCCATGCAGTTGGCGTTGGCATGATTCCTCCTCGAATGGCAATGGAAACGGAAATAAAACCAATATGCGTGGTTTTGTTTCCTTACCTCTCTGACTGGCAGGTTGTTGCCTGAAGCTTTCTAGTGTTACAGATCTAATGGATCTTCTGGCAGTTTTCCTTCTTTGGAGAAGGAGGAGGGAAGTTTGCCCAGAGAGACCCTTCCTACCCTCACTCCTTCCATTCCGCATGGATCAGGCAGAGGGTCTCCCGTCTACCTCCAATGAAAGGGGGCCCGTTCCTCAGTGGCGAAGCACAGGCTGGGTGGTGCACCTCGGGCTGGATCGCGGGGCCGAAGTCCTGGGCCCCCACAGCTAGGGATGCCGGAGAAATCTGCAAGGGATTCAAAGGGATTTGGATTTCTATGAATCCAACCTGGGGATTCCTTAGCAGACTAGCTTTTTCTGAGGTGTGCTTGTGGATCGAGTTTTCCACTTTTGTGTGTGGGGTTGGGGTGGGGGTGGATTTGCATGAATTCGGATTAGCACTAATTCGCTGTAACCAATGCTCATCAGTCCACACGCGCAAGTGCGCAATGTGAATTAGGGCAAGTCGAATGAAATTCTGGTAACTCCCCCCACAATCAGTACAAATGGTACAAATGACACCTGATAATCCACAAAACACAAGCGGAATGAACAGAATCTGTACAGCCCTACCCATAACCGAGGGGGTTCCTCCCCCATCCTGAATGACCATCCAGTGAGTGGTAGGTGATGGGGTGGTTGCAGGCAGGCCTGGCGGAGATGTGCTGATGTCGTAGCACCTTCCCTTCCCTTCCCTCTTATTTCAAAAATATAATTATAGTCAGGGAGTGGCCGGCTGGCCATGTACATAGTGACCGATGCTCATTTCATTATTTTTAGTTTGGGAAGATATTATCATTTTTTAAAAACAACAAAAGGGTGAGTTTAATATGCAAAATTGCACATGAGGAGTCTCTCGTTTTGTCTTTGGCTCAGTTCAGACAATACGTTAGTCAACATAGTGTGAAAAGTCCACTCAACGGTTGAGTTTTTAGGAGGTACTCCCCACACAACATGTACTAACTCCACCGTTGCGTGACTGTGGGCTACCGTGGAGTTGAGTAAAATCTGTCATGACATTTGATTGACAGTTCCTCTGCGCTCTCTCCTCCCCCGGTCTTCTCGATGGTATCCCATCAGCCATTGCTGCAAAAAACCCACCAATCCCGTTGACTCTCCTAGAGCAGCACTCGCTCCTTTCGTCGCTCTTGCCAGGGAACTCTGTAGCCAGTGGGAAAAGTCAACTCAACTCATCGGAAAACTCCAGGGAGCCTGCCACATAACATGCAGCACTACGGTTGTGCAGGAACTCTGCTCTGCACAGCTTGGATATTCTGCATGGAGTGTTTATCAAAAAACTTCCACCATTGTGAAACTATTGAGAAACTCTCAGGAATGGTGAGAGCAGTTTGCTTAGCGGCTAGATAGACAGCTTTGAAGAATGGCCCCATTTGGAGCAGCCCATGAAAAATGGGCGGCAATTACATCCTGTTCTTTCGGAGGCAGGTCATTGCAGGGAGTTAATGTCCTCCCATTTGTTGAGGGGGCAGGCAGGAGAGCTTTTTTGTAGAACATAGGAAGCTGCCTTATACTGGGTCAGACCCTTGGTCCATCCAGCCCAGTGACGTCAACACTGACTGGCAGCAATGGCTGTCTAGGCTTGAAGGCACGATCCTTTTCTAGACCTTCCTGGAGTTGCCTGGGATGGAAGTGGGGACCTTCTGCAACCCAAGCACATGCTCTTACCACGAAGCTATGGCCCCTCCTGATGTGGGACATGGTGTGCGTATGTACATCTGGAGACAGGAAAGTATTTCCCCCCTCTGCTCTCTGCTTCTCTAGGGGGCAGATTCAAGGGCATCACTCCGGAGGGTCCCAGACCATCTTGAGTCATGACTGGGTTTCCTGAGGGGCCAGCTGCCTCTGACGGTTGTTGTTCCTCCTGAAGATGACTCCAGTGGCGGCGTGACACCTGAGGCCATGGCAGGCATTGTCCTTTGCCTGAGGCATCAAAATGCCTTGGACTGGCCCTCCTTGCATTTTGTCCCCCCTACCCCCAGGTTCTCTGCTGCCTATAGCTGACCCCTTATGCTTGCATGTGTGTACAACATACACTGTTTTCCTTTCTCCCCCTGCATTCAGCTGGGAATTTCCTGTACATTATTTGCTGATGCTGTAAATTAGCATTTTGCTGGACTCTCTTCTGGGTGAATGATGACCGGGGATGGAAGGGGATAATTGGAGTGGGGGGGTCAAGCACGTTGGCTCAAAGCCTGTGGACCTGGACAGGATTCCAGGTTCTCAATCACTCCTGCTCTTGGGACTCCACCTGGGACAAGACGCTGGAGAGTGTGTCAAGCCGATGGGAAAGTTGGGGTTCCAGCAAAGGGGAGGTGTTTGCTTTGGCAGCTCTGCTGAAGGCTGGGAGCCAAGATGCAATCTGCGTTGACAAGTGGCTATGTTTAAGCTCTGCTCTGTCCCTTGTGCTTCGTTGGGTGGGGTGAGGGGCGAAGGCATCTTTCCAGAAGAGACTGGAGAGTTCCAAGCCGGCCTTCTCTTCCAGCAGTTTGTGTGATGGGTTCTCTAGAGGCCAGAATGATTAATTGTGGTGATGTGGTCCTTGCTAGGTCAGGTCCAACATCCAGGCCAAGCCAGGGCAGTGCAAGTCCACACTTTTCTACCTCAGGAGCAGATGGAAGGGACAACCTGTGTAGGGTTGCCTTTGAAAATTCTTTGGAAATTTCATCATCTGCTGTGGCCAGGCAGTTGACCGGGGCCGGGTACAGGGAGCACAGCAGTAGAGGCCAAAGGCTGCACTGTCAGGGAGGCAGTGGATCCGCTCCCGGTTTCAGTCAGAACCAGTCAGAACTCTAAAGGAGCTCTCCAAGGTGCTTCCGCAATTATATTTCCCACAAGGTGTGGGTGTTATTGTTATTTTGTATTTGTTTTTTGAAGTAAATTGTCAAAGCCACTCTCCTCACTTCTTCTGGTCTATTCTGACAACACGCCAAGCCATGGTTAGGCCGCTAACCCTTTTGCAGCAAATGGTTAGTAAACGTGTTTAAACCGTGGTTATGTAGCCACCGTGGTTAGGAGGGGTTCACACGACACCCTAAACCACAATGTTTAGCTCAAAATGCTTGCGTCGTCTGAACAGGGTCTTCACGCCTCTGTAACCCTAGTAAATAGATGATTCAATGCTGGCGCTGAGTGTGTGAATAAATATATAGATGGTGTAGTTTATGAAGGCCAGCCATGGGTGGAAACCATGGCTAGGGGCCTGCAGAACGCACATGTTTGGGAATACAAAGCCACTCCTACACCCTGGGGAATTCAGTTTGCAAATGAGGTGCCCAAGCTTCTGATAAAGTGGGGTTTGGGCCCACAAAAGCTTATGGAATTAGAGATGTGTTTGTCTTAAAGTGCCACAAGACCCCTTTGTCTGTTCAGTCTCCCCAGGGCTTTGTTTTCAGTGAAATGGCCGGGCTGCCTTCGTAACAGCCGTGTCTGGCATTGTCCTGTTTTCCTAGGAATGGAAGCAACTCCTTTCTTCCACCCGCCCCAGTCCCTTCATGAACAAAGGTGTTTGGAAGAGTTTTTCATGGCCCACATTTATCCCCCTAGAGTAGGAAAGCGAAGGTGATGCGACTTCAACAGAAAAAAAATATATTCTCTTCTTTGGGCTGAGTACTTTCTTTCCGTTATTGGTTGCAGCTTCAGCCCACAGTGCATGTTCCTTTGTGGCGGCTGTGGGGTGGAATTCAGTTTATAGGGTAAAAATGATGTCAATGTGTTACACATTAAAAGAGCCCTTTCTCCTCCGCCTGGCTTTTCGTTTTGATCAAGCACATATGGCTCTTCAGCACTAGCTTCTGTTGGCAGAATGTTTCAGCCCGCGGTCGCGTTGATCTCAAGGCATGACTCCCTTTTTTCCCTGTTTCATGAGATAATTTCTTGATTTTACGGTCATTGGGGTCCCTTTAGATAGCTGTGTCTCATTGCTGCAGCCATGAAACATACAAATAATATTTTTCCCCTTTTTTCTCCCCCACTCCCCCATTCCATGCCTTACAACTGCTTCTTCAATCCTGAAATGTTAGAGCGAAAAACAAAAACTTCTTGGCAACTCCGATTAAAAAGAAATGCTCTGAATATCTGCCGTTTCCCGTGATAGCATTTCCTGCAGGACTACAGAAAGATAATGGAGTTTGTTTCGGTTGCCCTGATGCTCAGCACGTTTACTTAGCGATAAGCACCATTTTCATTGTAGAAACGAATAACGTGCTCTAAAGTAAAAATAATAAGATGAGCGTCTGTAACCCTGTTTCTGTTCACCTTGCTGCCCCTGACTATAAAATGTTTTAGATAGAAGACGAAAGAAAGGAAGCAAGCTGTGGTGAGCGTGGCCTTCTGGTCCAGGAGCTAATGCGAGGATTATTTGACTTTGGCCCCGATAGTTCACCCTTGCTGCATTACTGCAATGTTCTGAGAGGATGATGTGGGAACCCAACTGGATCTGGGAGAATGGTGGACTCCCCTGCATGTGTCCCCGCAATCAGGTGCCCGCAGCACGTTTGGGGACCTGCAGATTGAGTGCCCACATGCCCGGCGAGTGCCTGGAAGCCACCCGCCCTGTTCCGAGCCTCCATTGTGCGCGACAACAGAGGCTTTGGAATTTATATATTTATTACATTTATGTACCGCCCCGTAGCTGAAGCTCTCTGAGCTGTTTACAAAAATTAAAAATGTTGAACATTTAAAAAAGCAGTATACAAAAATTTAAACCATAGAAGCCTAAAAACAAATTACATCTCATTTAAAACTGCTCAGGGGTCAGTTAAAAAGCTCAACAGGTGCTGTTAATTGCCTGGGAGAAGAGAAAAGCCTTCACCCAGCGCTGAAAAGATGACAGTGTTGGCGAGCCTCGTCAGGGAGATCATTCCATAGTTGGGGGGTGCACCACTGAAAAGGCCCTCTCCCTTGTTACGTAATCCCCCCACTGGCCATAAATGCTGCATTTATGCAATGGGGGAAATGCACAATTTCCAGAGCCTCCAATGTTGCACATGATGGAGGCTCCAGAAATTGCGCATTTCCGCCACTGCAGAAACGGCGGCAGTAAAGGCCCCATTTACGGAGGGTTTTTTAAGGCAATTTCCAGAGCCTCCATTGTCATGCACAACAGAGGCTCCGGAATGGGGTGGATGGCGTGGCAAGCTGCCAAAGAAGCTTGTGCAGGATACGAGCCGGGGGGAACAGAGGCGGTGGGGCAGGGGCAAATTTCCCATGAGTTGGATGTGGGTGAATTTGCACATCCTGAGCCAGGGAAGAATGATAATTTTCATTTTGCTTACAAAACATGGGCACTTGCCCCCATCCGAAGCTCCAAACACAAGCACATGTTTGTTGAAAATACGTGCTTGCATTTGTTTCGTTCCTGATTCCCAGTTCGATTTGCACAAGCTTCCTAATTTGGGCAAATTTCCCCAGAAGATTGAAAGTCTGACTTTAGTCTGTGGAGGAGATTTGCATCAATCTGCGAAAACCTGCGCAAATCTCCCATTTGATCACTGCCCGATTTGCGCAAATCTCCCATTCACACAGACTGAGCAGCGATCGCAAGTGCGAATGGGAATTGGGCATGGGATGAGCAGCGAGATGATTCCAGGGAGAACGGACCAGTTACAGAGAATGGCTGGCATCTTTTAAGAAAGCAGAAGACCTTTGGGCAGCTGGGGAGGGTAGAGTCAGAGGAGCAAAGGTCATTGGTTGGCAACTGGCAAGGTCATCTGGAGAGACCCTGTGATGCACACCTGGCAGGTACATGGGAGAGGCCTCTCTGTGGAACTCCCTGTCCCAGGAGATCTCCCTAACTCACACGGTATCATGTCTCTGCCACCATTTTCAGCAGGCTTTGAATCTTGACTTTTAACTACTTGGCCTTTGAACTATTGCATTATTTTCTGCTGTTGATGTTTCTCTTTTACGGTTGACTTTTAATTGGTTATTTTAATGTATTATATTGTTCTTGACTGTTTTTAAAATTCCTTTTCTTAGTCCTCTTGGGTGCCTCATGGCCGAAAAGCTGGTTATAAATCCTTATATAAATAGTTAAAATATTTATCATCCCCGTCATTAAAGATAATATCAAACAATGCAAGTACTCTTAGGTTTTCCCTTATATTTTCAAGATTCTGATACAAGAATCAGAAAGCAAGAAAGAGAGGCAAGTACTATGGTTTGTTCCACATAAATCAATTCATTAGGAAATTGCAAGAGATTACTAGAGCCGTGGTGTGACCCATTAAATTGGTTCTAATAATCAGTAAATCACTCGAATTTTGTTTCACAATTTGTAAATACAGTTTAAGGGTATTTCCTTAATAAAAATGCTGATATAAACCACTAACTTGTTTCAGACGAGACGCAATATCCAAATATTGTTAATACAGTCATACTAAATAATGGTTTACAATTTTGTAATCCATATATTTGTTGAACCAGGGAGCACGCGAATCGGTTGTTTGTAACCGTTAACATCACAATCCTAGACATGTTTACTTGGAAGTAAGCCCCACTATGATCAATAGGGCAAATGCCTGGTAAATGTGCATAGGATTGCTACATAAACTTATTTATTTAAATTATTTTTAGGCCACTTTGAAGGGTAAAACCCTCTTGAACCATAATTCGGTTTGTTACTAAAAAGAACATTTGTACTATCCAGAAGCGTAATTTAAAACTTCTGGTCATGTTGCACACAGGCCTTTTTACTGCAGGGTGGGCTGGATTGTGAAATTTATGGATTGCTGTTTGATTCCCTGTACAGATGTGAGGACGATATGTAAGATCTTTTACTTGAACTCAAGTACCCAGGGAAAAAAGCTGAGCAGAATTGTATTTCCCCATGAGATGGGAAGTTAATCTACATGCATATTCACATAGGCTGACCAGATAAAATCCAGGTCAGGGCTCATGTAATTTTAACAGTTGTAGAGAAAAGGGAATTTCAGCCAGTGTCATTTGTATGCAATTAGTTCCTGGTGATATTCCGTCTTCATCACAACAGTTAAAGCTGCAGGAGCTATACTAGAGTGACCATATACAAAAGAAGGCAGGGCCCCTGCACCTTTAACAGTTGTGATGAAGAGGGAATTTCACCAGGAACTAATTGCATACAAATGACACTGGCTGAAATTCCCTTTTCTCTACAACTGTTAAAGTTACATGAGCCCTGACCTGGATTTTATCTGGTCACCCTATATTCACAATGAGCCTGTTCAGACAACATGCTAAACCACACTAGGCCTCTAACCTTTTGCAGCAAATGGTTAGTGAGCGTGTTTAAAATGTGGTTGTGTAGCCACCATGGTTAGGAGTGGTTCACATGACAGCTAAGTCATGGTTCACACGACGCGGCTAAGCCATGTTTATCTCAAGACGCTTCACCACCGTGGCTTAATGTGTTGTCTGAACAGGGGCATAGTGTGAAATTACCTATCATATTATATTGTTAATGCTGGAGCTCAAACGTTAGCTCTGTTGTGCTTCCGGTCTGTACTCTTTACATTAAATTATAGATTTTAATAATGGCTGCTTCCCAGCTGTATGTTTACTGTGGAATAGCTACATTTTGTTCGCTTGCAGTTTCTGAGGCATCTGTGTGTCATGGGGAGCAAAACATCTTCATCCACATTTCCCTCCTTCAGGTTTGTTCATTTCTTCCTGTCCCCCTGAGTTCAGAAATCCCAAGGCTGTTTTTTTAACACAATGGAATTCCTAGGCAGGTGCGGCCCGGGGCAGCTTGTCCCGTGAAGTGGGGACCCACTGCTGCCCCTCTCGCCCAATCTGCCCACCCACTGGTTTCCTATTCTTGGCGTGCGGATGCCTCACCCACGTAACCCTCACCAAGCGTTTCCACCTTCAGGAGCCGCGCAGCGCCTGCGCGAGCTTGGGAAGTCCCAGGACTTCTCGCAATGCTTCGCCCAATCTAGCGCAGGCACTGCGCGGCTCCTGAAGGTGGAAACACCTCATGGACAGTGCGCTGGCGAGGCAGGCGCATGTACATGCACTGAGTAAAGTAAACCAATCGGCTGGCTGGTTGGAGGGCGGGTGGGCTGCTTGGGCGGTGCACGAGTGGGTGGGAGGCTGACGAGCAGGCAGGAAGCACATGAGCTGGGCAGGAGGCATGCGGGTGAGCATGCGGCTGCTTCTAGGTCCTGCCGGCCAGCCATGCAGGCGGCCGGCAGGACCAAGAAGCGGCAGACCCTTTGGAGGGGAGGGCACTGCTCTTCCCATACTCCACGGCCTGCTGCTCCCGCATCCTCCTGCTTCATGGTAGGGCCGGCCCTGTTCCTGGGTATTGTTGACCCATTGCATGTCTGTTCGCTGGCACATTTTAAAAAAGCAGTTATGGCCTTCGTGCCATACAGAAGTCACACACTCACAGAAATCACATACACACCTTGACATTCGGAATCCAGGAATCTGGAAGCAGAGTCGCTGCTCCATTTCAAACAGAGATGCATCGATTGGGTGCTGTTAAGTGACCCGCGTCTGGAATCACTCAATATGTTTGATAGTAGATCATTAATCCCATTTTAAGAGATTAGAAGTGCAGATTTGAACAGGCTTGGTCATATCAAATTCAGATTTCGTTTCAAAGTGGGGCTAGTTTAAGAGGTGCTGAATATATGGTCTGTTTTAAGCAAATTGTCGCTTTTTCGCCATCTTGGCCATAGCAGTCTTTACTCCTGCTGCTGCGGCAGCTGTTGTTTTTCCGCAAGAGGCTAACGTGGATTTCCCGTTTGAATTTCTTTTGACTTTCAGCTTTAAAGATGAAAATAAAAGAGGTGAAAAAGGAAAATGGAGACAAGAAGATCATTCCAAGGAAGAAGAAGCCCTTGAAGCTGGGCACCATCAAGAAGAAAGATCTCAAGAAGCTGGTGCTGTACTTGAAGAATGGTGCAGACTGCCCATGCCACCAGCTGGACCACCTCAGCAACCAGTTTCTCATCATGGGGCGCAAGGTGAAGACCCAGTACCTGCTGACAGCCATCCACAAGTGGGATAAGAAAAACAAAGAATTCAAAAAATTCATGAAGAAAATGAAGAATCCTGAGTGTCCCACATTCCAGTCTGTCTTCAAATGATCAACTGGCATCAGATTTGGGACATCTTCTTCTTCTTCTCCTTTTTTTTTGCTGGCCCTGAACTTGCATAGACTTCGCCTTGGCGGCTCGTATACAGTTGGGCTCCTCTGCCATAGTGGATGCTGTACCTTTGATTCCTTGGTGTTTCTTTCTGTGTGTCATTTAGAGCTTCTTGTTTCTTGCTCTTTCCCCTATCCCCGTTATATCCCTATCAGGGAATCTTCAGAAGGGTTTGCAAGCACAGCTGTATCAAAGGCCGTATTGAAAACAAACCTTTGCAACAAAACTGCATGGACTGTTCTCTTGTTTTGAGATAGAAACCTGCAATTTCAATGGGGCGGAAATTTCCCCTTAAAACATGCCCCCTCTGATTCTCTTGTGTCTCCTGGCAGCTGTACCTCCAGTGACCATTTCCTACCCACCCCTGGTGTGCTTCATCCTCTACCTTTGATTGGTCTTGTGAACAATCCCAGCTAGTCAGGGATCCTGTGGTAGATGAGATGATGTCACTGTGTTATGTAGCCAATTAAATTCGCCTATGTGATGAGGTCACTGGGGGTGAGTGAGGGCAATATCAATGACTAAGTCGGCATACCTTTGTTTTGTTTTGTCAAGCATGCCCCAAAATTGCCCAAAACAGAAGGCAATTGTTTGGTCACAGCAGGAAATGTTCACACCGAAACCAAACCAAAACACCACCCTATGAGTGATTTTGACTCAACTCTCCTTTGGGGTATCTAAAGATGCAATGCAGACATGTGGGTACATGCAGATGGGCATCCAAGATGAACACAGATTGAGAGAACAGTCTCAGGATGCTACCAACAAATTTCAGCCTTTTGGTTTTTATTAGGCCTTCTTCAACAGGCTATAACAATACATATATACACATGAATGACACAACTCAGAATTATGATTTTTTTTCAATCAGAAAAGCACATTGCAAGCAATACATATTGTGAACAATAACACAATTTCAGCACTACCCATGAATGGTTCATAGGACACATTGCAAGCAAGGTCTGTGCATATATTTAAATAGTATAAAACAGTTAACATACCACATACTCGCTTGAACAATGTCTGCAGAAATTATTCACAACAGATTGTCTTACGCTATAAACACTGGCAACTAGATGGGTTGTGCTGAAGGCAATGTTTTTTTTTTCAGACTGTGAGACAATTTTTTTCTTTGAGTTTCATACCGGTGTTGTGCGCAGACATAACCGGGAGTCACGATGACCAAAACAGTGTTCACACATGCAGTGCCAATGGTCTTTATTTTTTTAAAAAAATCAAAAGCAGATCTTTTTTTTAAAGGCAGCACTCTGCCCATGAGAATAGAGACTATTGAAATTACCAGGAGTGGTGCAGGAACAGGCCGGTGAACGGTTCCTGTCTATCTGAAGGTGGCCCTTGCAGAAGAACTTCTTGGTGATGGTTTTCCATGTTCGCTGGTGAGAAGGAGAATAGCATTTTGCTTCTCTGCCTTGAATACTGGAATACCTTGGGCCAGCCCTGGTATTGAGATACTCAATTTTTGCAGTTGTATGTATGCTGTCTTGCATTGTTTGAAACTAATGTCACATCATGCAGGAATGGGCAGCGTTGTGATGTTGCAGTGCTTTTGAATCTGAAGGTTGCCTTGTACCCAACCTGAGAATGGCACCCGCCTGAGGTGCAGGGAGGTAGAGATGAGGTGCAAAGTTCCAGGGAGGGCTGAGACCCCCCACTCCCAGGTAGGTGAAGCCTCCCTTCTTCTGTTTCAGCCAACACCTGGGCAGATTGAATGTCCCTAGATAGAGGACCCTCTTTGATTCACATTGGAATAGACTTGCCGTCACTCCAGTCTGATTTGGGAAGAAGGTTCCTCATGTGTGGTTGCATCAGGGAGTGGCTGTAGCTCATTGGTAGAACACCTGCTTTGCAAACTGGAGGTCCCAGGTTCAGTCACTGGCATCTCCAGGTAGGACTGGAAAAGAATCCTGCCTAGGCTGACCATATGAAAAGGAGGACAGGGCTCCTGTATCTTTAACAGTTTCAAAAGATAGGGAATTTCAGCAGGTATCGTTTGTATGCATACAGAACCTGGTGATTTCCCCCCCCCCCCATTTCAACAGTTAAAGCTGCAGGAGCTATACTAGAGTGACCAGATACAAAAGAGGGCAAGGCTTCTGCAGCTTTACTTTTGTAATGATGAGGAAATTTTACCAGGTTCTGCATATTTACAAATGACACCTGATGAAATTCCATTTTCTATGAAACTGTGAAAGATACAGGAGCCCTGTCCTCTTTTTCATATGGTCAGCCTAATCCTGCCTGAAAACCTGAAGAGTCATTAGGTGGGTTGAGATCATCCTTGCTCTGCTCCTCTTCCAATGCCACAATCGGACTCATACCCCCGGTTCACAGGTCCTCACATGCAGTGTTATAAGCAGAAGTCTGCATGAAACGACGCATGAGACTCTCCACACACTCTGTGGTGGAACAGGCTGTACAAGTTGCATTGAGAGGGGCCCATCACAAGGTAGAGGCAAGGGGGAACCCATCTTCAAAAAGCGTGCGGAACGGGTTGGAGGGGGTCATTTGGACTGGTTGTCTTGTCCCCCTGGAAGGAGGATTGTCAAGGCAGGGCGTAAGATTGAGAAAAGGAATGGAGTTGTCAAATTGGCAGTGTAGGGCAGAAGAAGTTGAATAATAACCTAGTTCAGGAATGACCCATGTCTCTATTCTTGGGAGTGGGGCGGCGGCTCCATTCTCCATACAGTGGTTTGGGTGGGTTATGAAATGAGCCATCTTTTGCTGCGTGAAAGGATCCCTCCTCTTGTGTAGTCAGGGCCCGGAAATTACTATCGTGAATTACTTCACAGGTATAGAGCACATCATGAGCTCTGGCACCTGATATACGAATATGTACCTTGGCAAATTGCATACCGAATCCAAAAAGAGAGATGTAACATGAAAGTGTGGAATATTTCCTATAACTTGAAAACATTTCCCCCCCTCTCTTCCTTATGGAGGCAGTTTTATACAATGTCTTGGCTAAAAGTTTGATAGTGGCAGTGAGTGCGTGCGTGGGAGGGGGGCTGGATCGGGCCCATGACAAACATCCCTGGTCTAGTTATTTACTTAAAAGTGTAATCTACAGTGCTTGGACTTTGCTGTCTTCCTGCCCCTTTCCCAGGAGGTAGAAATGCCCTATTTGTGTATAATCCTCTTCTTTCTCGGGAGAGACGACCTTGAATTTTGTTTTTGGTAGCTTTTCTAGTTTCAAAGTATGCTATCTTCTTGTTTTCTGTCTCACTCCCATGTGTTTGTTCAGTTATATTGTTGGTAAATGTGTGAGATTTTTGAACCTCCTGGTTTTAGAGTGGAGTTTGTGCCTTTAAGGAGATATTTCAACCCCTGCCCCTCTCTGTTTTCATTTTTCTGTTAATATTATTTCCCCTAAAACTAGGCTGACCATATGAAAAGGAGGACAGGGCTCCTATAACTTTAACAGTTGTAGAGAAAAGGGAATTTCAGCCAGTGTCATTTGTATGCAATTAGTTCCTGGTGAAATTCCCTCTTCATCACAACAGTTAAAGTTGCAGGGGCCCTGCCTTCTTTTGTATATGACGAGGGAATTTCACCAGGAACTAATTGCATACAAATAATACTGGCTGAAATTCCCTTTTCTCCACAACTGTTAAAGTTACAGGAGCCCTGTCCTCCTTTTCATATGGTCAGCCTACCTAAAACTAACAGCACCTAAGAGTAGGGTGACCATATGGAAAGGAGGACAGGGCTCATGTATCTTTAACGGTTGCATAGAAAAGGGAATTTCAGCAGGTGTCATTTGTATGTGTGCAAAACCTGACGAAATTCCCTCTTCATCACAAGAGTTAAAGCTGTAGGAGTGACCAGATGCAAAAGGGGTCAGGGCTCCTGCAGCTTTAACGGTTGTGATGAAGAGGGAATTTCACCAGGTGCTGCATGCCTACAAATGGCACCTGCTAAAATTCCCTTTTCTATGCAATTGTTAAAGATACAGGAGCCCTGTCCTCCTTTCCATAGGGTCACCCTACCTAAGTGTGTGTGTGTGTGTGTGTGTGTGGACTCTACATCTAATGTCATACTGCATTATTATTAAGCTACTCATATATGTTTGCATTATACTGTAAAGGTACTACAGATAGAGATATATCTGAACAACCGCAATGGCACCATGTTTCTTTGCAGCAGGCCGTAACATTACTCTGACCAGATAAAATCCAGGTTAGGGCTCATGTAACTTTAACAGTTGTAGAGAAAAGGGAATTTCAGCCAGTGTCATTTGTATGCAGTTAGTTCCTGGTGAAATTCCCTCTTCATCACAACAGTTAAAGTTGCAGGGGCCCTGCCTTCTTTTGTATATGGTCACTCTAGTATAGTGCCTGCACCTTTAACTGTTGTGATGAAGAGGGAATTTCACCAGGAACTAACTGCATACAAATGACACTGGCTGAAATTCCCTTTTCTCTACAACTGTTAAAGTTACATGAGCCCTGACCTGGATTTTATCTGGTCAGCCTACGTAACATAAAACATAGATTTCTCTTTCCAACTTCATTCAAACATTCTATCTTGTAGCTAGCCATAATGGATGTTGGGAAGAGGCAGAAAACACATCTACAGTTCTATGTTTAGTAAGCTGATGAAGCAGCTGGGCCCCATAGGGTGACCATGGCTCCTCTTTTACAGAGGACAGTTCTCTATTTGAAGGCTTGCCACAGGACCATTCTCTGCTTGAAGGCATCCTCCATTTGAAAAGATGTCCTGTTCAATTCCAGCTTTAATGCAAAGAACTAGGGCTTTGCAAGCTTTGGCTTCAGAATTCCAAATCGTTGGCCTGCCTTTTTCTGTGCAATCTGCTACTTCCTGCACAGACCTAGTCCCTGGCCCCATTTAGAGGACTACATCTCCCAGCATGCATTGCAGCCTCCCTCCCTCCCTTCCTCCCACACCCCATCCCACACTCCCCTCCCAACCTACAACAACAACAGATCTCCGGGAGGGATGATGGGTGTTGAAGTGGGGGAGGATTTGCTGCTGCTCAGTCTGAAGATGTACCTGTAGTTTTCTTCACTTTCCCTTTCTATTTTCTAAATGACAGCATTGTTATTGCCAATGAGAAGAAAATGCTGCTTTCTGATTGGCTGCAATGCATGCTGGGAGATCCCTACCTGGGGCTACAGACTAGGGCTGTGCAGAAAATGGCAGATGGACGCAAAATCCGAACCCGAAGCTTGCACAGCCCTATAGAAAGCCATAAGGCCTGTTTCAACGTCAACAGTTACCGCCTGGACTGAATAGGCAGATACACAGGTCTACTGGTCACAGTATCTTGCACTATGCTGAGATGTATGGTATTTCTATTAAAATTTTAATAATTACTTTTAAATTTGCATCTATACATATAAACCTGGATATGCAAATTATATGCAAATCAATGTCCTCTTCTGTCCTCTTTTTGGGTGATGCATTTCCTCTTTTTCAGCAATCCATAAATGGCCACCCTATAGCTTCAATGTCTGCATTCACCACAATCTTTTTTCTTTTCTTTTCTTTTTTTTTTTTACATTAAATCTCTCCTCCAAATACCTTCCCTATTTGGAGAGCTTTGGCTATTGGACAGTATAGAAATGTAATAAATAAATGAATAAACGTTTTTACACACATATTGTAAGTGTGTAAAACCTGCCGTAATCCCCAACGACCCCTTTTCTCCAACCCCAGACTGACGCGATATTCCTTGCTAATGAAAACAAGAACCAGTTCTGCAAATTACACTAAATAAACGCAAATGTGCCCAATTTGAACACTGTATCTGCCTCTCAAAATTGTGTTTTTTAAATTATTCTTTAATAAAATAAATGGAATTTTGCACCCCCCCCCCCCAGTGTAAAAGTGGTTAACACAGGAGGAGTGTTTTTTTTTTCCTGGCAGCAGCAATTATGAGAAGTGGGAAACAAATAAAGCGAGGTTTTGAAGAACAAAACCACAAAAGATGCGCTTCTTCAGAGGGAGCAGAGATAGAAAGTGACCAGGGCTTCAGATGTGCAAGGGGAGAGATTCCATAACTGGAACCTGCTTTGCAAACTGATATACTCTGTGCAAATTTGCCATGCATTTATATTCATTCCTGCTCCTAGATTTTCCAGTACCATTTTTGGGGAATATCAAGCAGTAGAATTGGATCTCTTCCATGTAGAGTTAGGCCCAATTCTATTAATGCTGTTTTTTTGCTATGTTAAAACCATCCATTTCAGTGGGAACGCAGGAGAATTTCCCTGTGGATTATAGTCCAGTGTAAATTAGTAGGGTGGAGGGGATTAAGCAGGGTGACCATGTAGAAAGGAGGACAAGGGCTCCTGTATCTTTAAGAGTTGCATAGAATAGGGAATTTCAGCAGGTGTCATTTGTATGCAAATTCCCTCTTCATCACAACAGTTAAAGCTGCAGGAGCTATACTAGAGTAACCAGATGCAAAAGAGGGCAGGGTTCCTGCAGCTTTAACTGTCATGATGGAAAGGGTATTTTATAGGGGTGTGCACGGACCCCCCGGATCGGATCGGGACCCGGATCGGGACCTCCAATTTTGTCCCGGACCGGTTCGGACAAAATCGGAGGCCCCCCAGACCGGATCGAGTCCGATCCCGACCCAAAAATCGTAAATTTTTGGATCGGCCTCCATTCCCCCCCCCCATAGACTTGCATTGCAATGCAAGTCTATGAGGAAAAAATGGCGGCGGGTGGGTGAGGGGGGGCCTAACTCCCTCCCCCCCCGGGGCCGTCCGCTGTGGACGGCCCCGGCAGGTAAGCCCCCTCCCCCGCGCTCCCTACCCCCCCTGGGGCCGCCCGCTTCCATCCGCTGGCGCCCGCGGGCGCCAGCGGATAGAAGCGGACGGCTCCGGGGGGGGGGTAAGCCCCCTTCCCCGCCACTGCTTACCTTCTCGGCCCATCCGCTCCCGTCCGGCGCTGGCGGCTACTACCAGCGGGCTCCGCGGCCTACTCTCGAGTAGCGCGCCGGGTGATGACATCACCTGGCGCGCCACCCTGGAGCAGGCCGCGGAGCCTGCTGGGAGTAGTAGGCGCCGGCGCCGGACGGGAGCCGCCGGGCCGGGAAGGTAAGGGCCCCCCTCCCCCCTCCGCGCGCCCCCTCCTCCCCTCCACGCACCCCCTCCTTACCTTCCCGGCCCGGCGGCTCCCGTCCGGCGCCGGCGCCTACTACTACCAGCAGGCTCCGCGGCCTGCTCTAGAGTAGCGCGCTGGGTGATGACATCACCCGGCGCGCCACCCTAGAGCAGGCCGCGGAGCCTGCTGGGAGTAGTAGGCGCCGGCGCCGGACGGGAGCCGCCGGGCCGGGAAGGTAAGGGCCCCCCTCCCCCCTCCGCGCGCCCCCTCCTCCCCTCCACGCACCCCCTCCTTACCTTCCCGGCCCGGCGGCTCCCGTCCGGCGCCGGCGCCTACTACTACCAGCAGGCTCCGCGGCCTGCTCTAGAGTAGCGCGCCGGGTGATGACATCACCCGGCGCGCCACCCTAGAACAGGCCGCGGAGCCTGCTGGGAGTAGTAGGCGCCGGCGCCGGACGGGAGCCGCCGGGCCGGGAAGGTAAGGGCCCCCCTCCCCCCTCCGCGCGCCCCCTGCTCCCCTCCACGCACCCCCTCCTTACCTTCCCGGCCCGGCGGCTCCCGTCCGGCGCCGGCGCCTACTACTACCAGCAGGCTCCGCGGCCTGCTCTAGAGTAGCGCGCCGGGTGATGACATCACCCGGCGCGCCACCCTAGAGCAGGCCGCGGAGCCCGCTGGTAGTAGCTGCTAGTGCCGGACGGGAGCGGACGGGCCGAGAAGGTAAGCGCCCCCCTCCTCCCCCCCGCTGTCCACTTTCATTGGCGGGCGCCCGCTGGCGCCCGCCAATGGAAGCGGCGGTGGGCGCCAGTGGGCGCCCGCCGATCCGCCGAACCGGTTCGGAGCCTTTTCGGACCGGTTCGGATTGGATCGGCCGATCCAGCTGCGGGATCGGAAATCGGATAATTTATCCGATTTCCCACTGGACCGGACTCGGATCGTGGATCGGGTCCGATCCAGTGCACATCCCTAGTATTTTACCAGGTGCTGCATGGATACAACTGACAGTTGCTGAAATTCCCTTTTCTACACAACTGTTAAAGATACAGGAGCCCTGTCCTCCTTTCCATAGGCCACCCTAGATTAAGCTAAGGCTAAAATCCTATGCACACTTCTTTTTGGAGTAAGGCCACTTAACTCAATGGAGCTTAACTTCTAACTAAACATGACACAGCTGCCAAGAGTCTTGGGTTGACCTTTTCTTGCCATAGTGAAGGTGGCTTAGCGTCCATTCCTCCCCCTCCCCCTGCCACACACACACGATTGTTTTGTATTCGGCTTCTTTCTCTGGCCCTGTCTACACCATAGGGGTGTAGCGGGAGGGAGGGTGATCCCTCCCCTGATGGGCATGGAGCCACGCGGTATGGTTCAGTGACCATTTCTGCTGCCGTGCTTACGGGTAGGCGCGGCAGCACCTGGGACGGGCAGCCACATCTGGGACCGTGGAAGAATTGGGATTTCCCAGGGATCCCTTATCCCTGGCAAATCCCGTACCCCCCGCCCCCGGGAGTCCCTGTGCGTCATTTGGACTCACTGGGACCAGCCGGGGGCCATCCCAGGCAAACAGAATGGTGTAGAAACGGCCTCTGTCCCACCTCCCGCTTTAGGCTCACAAAATGTAGCATTGCCCTTGTACACAGTAGAAGTGCTGAGTGACGCATGCAGTGATGAGGTAGCTTGGGCTCTAGTTGGAAGGCCCTGTTTCAATGGACACCAGGAGCCATCTGGATTTAGTAACGGACTCCCTCGGCGCTCATACACAGTGGCTACAGGCCCCTCTCAGAGTGCACGGGGAGGTCATCGTATCAGCGAGTTAATCAAGCAAATGTGCTGGAATGTTCTGGAAGGTCCAGCAAGTTCCTCTGGGGAGGCACGCCCAGGCCCTGGCTGTCTTTCTTCAAGGATTGACACCATCAGAGAGATTCATTTGAACCTCACTCTATCTTCGTGATGGTCGTCGCATAGGAGATGGATGCTCTTGGCCAAGTGCATTGAAGAGTGCCGAATTTTGCTTTCTGCATTTGGTTACTATTAATAAAGGCCATTGGTGAAAAAAGGGAGGGGCTGGCGGCTTGCAGCTCAGTGGTAGACCACATATTTTGCATGCAGAAGATGCGAGAGTCAACTTTTAGCATCTCCTCCTAGAAGGATCTCACAGGAAAGAGCCGCAGAACCCCCTTGACTGAGATCTTGGAGAGCAGCTGCCAGTCAGAGAAAGCATTATTGGGCAAAAGGGACCAATAATGTGACCTAGCATAAGCTGCATTTGCAAGACTTTCAGCCTGATCCTGTGCAGAAGTCGTTCTCGGAGAGTTCAACAGGTCTTACAGCCAAGCAGTGGAGGCTGGTGGCTCCGATGTCAGTGGGGTGGTGAATGCGCTCCGGGTTTCAGTCAGAACCATTCAGAAGTCTAAGGGAGCTATCCAAAGGACTCTGCTATTAGGGGCAACAGAGGTAAGAGGAGAAAGTGTCAACTGGTTCCCATAAAGAGCACCAGCTGATGGGGAACATGGGTGAGAGGGTGCTGTTGCACCGTGTTCTGCTTGCGAGTCCCTGGTCAGCTGCTAATTGGCCACCGTGTGAATAGAGTGCTGGACTAGAGGGACCCTTGGTCTGATCCAGCGGAGCTTCTCTTATGTTCTTAAGAGCAGCATGACCTGTTTCTTGTCCCCTCCAGAAACCCAAGTTCCAGGTCTGGTTTTGTAGGTGCTGGAGTCAACTCGATCCTGTCCCTGGATGAAGTCCACTGTTGGTAGGCCCTGATGGGCTTCCTTGGTAGCGATTGGCAGCAGCCAATGGCAGACTTGGGGGAGGGGGCTAAGAGCTAGGGCCAGCATCAACGGTAGGCATAGTTGGGCACCCCATGGACAAGTTTCCCCTAGAGTGCCTCCTCCTCTTCATCATTGGAACCTCCTTGTTCACCTGCCTCCCAGTCTGGCCCAGAGAACAGTGGTGGTGAGAAGGAGGAGCAGGAGAGGCCACGGCTTCCTTGCCCACCAGGTCTTTGCTTCTCAAGCAAGCAAGTGGGAGCAATGAACAGGCAGAAGACAAGGCTCAAGAGCAGCAGAGGCGATGGTGGAGAGCAGGTAGACTTGCCGAGGGAGGGGGACCATGGAAGGTGTCTTGGCCAAGGGCCCTCCAAAACCTGGGGCATTGTGGGAATGTAAAAGGGTAGCTAGACTCAGCCACCTGTTACTTCTCAGAGCACCAGGCCAGGCACAAATTTTCAAGGGCAGCCCAGAGCAGATGTCAGCAGTGGGCTGTGGCAGGGCCCTGGGGCCCTGGCAAGCGCCTGAGGATACCAGATGGTGACGCCGATCAGCATTTGCCAGCTAAGGAAGAGCTGTGATTTATGACTGTCCCTATCAAGGAGGAGGCCTAGCCAGAAAAGCTGCAGCTGGAATTTCTCGGTTACCTGGGATGCCGACAGAGTTCAGTCACCCCCTCCTACTGTTGAAGAATTCTGCTTAGCTTCAGAGAATACTCCGCAATGTTGCCCTCCCCTAACTGTGCTGCCCACAAACAGATGGAGAATTTTGGGAGGCCGTTTTTGGCAGGCGCTCTACCCCTTTTGTCGTTCCCTCCCAAATCCTTCGCTTTCAGACAACGGGCCTGTTCCGACGACACGCTAAGCCACAGTTAGGCCGCTAACTCTTTTGCAGCAAATGGTTAGTGAGCATGTTTAAGCTGTGGTTATGTAGCCACCATGGTTAGGAATGGTTCACACGATACGCTAAGCTCAAAATGCTTAACCACCATGGCTTTGTGTGTCGTTTGAACAGGGTCAGTAACTCACGTGTCTGCAGACGTTCTAGAGGGACACATAAACTAAGGGGGTCGGAGAACCAGCAATTTTTTAAAAAACCTTAAATTCTCTGAAAATCACTTTGAAGTTTGTTTCAGCCGGCTCCCATTTTTGTTTTCGGACTGTATTTTTGGCTTATTCCAATGGAAAAAGTGTGCACTGTTCGCCATGGACCAAAGCATGAAAATGCACATTTTTTGGGGGGGGGGGAAGTGAGTATTTCAGAGTGCACATTACAAAGAAGTATTTTTCAAATGCAATTGTAAATTGGGGAATTTATGATCACTCTAAGGAAAAAAGTACTCCTGCTCACGTTCGCGTTTGGGATTGCAGTTGGCATGACTTGTGAATGGAAACAAAATTCTCATACACCCCTAACACAGACAGACAAACTGCAGATGAATGGAGCATTGTATTGCATGGATAATTTGATTAACTTATGCTGCAGTTGCACAATAGTTCCGTGTGCCTTCGGTGTTTTAGAGAAACGTTACCTGTTGGACTTCACTAACATATTTGACTAGCAGCAAAATTATGCCAGCACCCTTGTTAACTCCCTTTTCCGGAAGAGGTTTGGATAATTGTGTTAGCTGCGGGAAAGAAAATATTGTCTTTCTCTTCCAAATAACACCCCCTCCGTTTGTATCAGGTTAGCACCCATTTATCTGCCCTTTCAAAGGCAGAAGTTACGTTTTATACAAAGCAAGACTGAAACTTCTTCTGTTTCTCTCTCCCTCTCTCTCCATGTATTCACATTCATTTAACCAAAGTTGGTGAATTCACCATTTCTTGTGTGATGTTCCTGAGTCTGTTTTTAAATATATATATATATATATATATATATATATATATGTTGTTTTCCCAACCCTGGCTTGTTGTGTTTCAAATGGCCTAAGGGGCCTTCCATGAGGGGGTGGCCTGAATCACGCGTTTGGAACTAAATCCATATAAGTACCAATCTGTATCTAGACCCCCTCACCCCATCTATAAATTTGAGGACAAGGCATGTGTCTGGGGATGGAGAGGAGAGCAAGATTTCTTCTTCTTCTTCTTCTTCTTCTTCTTCTTCTTCTTCTTCTTCTTCTTCTTCTTCAACAGAGGGTCGAAGACAGATGACTGCTGATGGCGTGTGTACACCTAGCATTTTCATCTCTGGCAAAAAGGTTTTGCAGGGAGGGTGCTGCGTTGTTCGAAAAACCTGCAAAACATGTTTGATCAGAGGTGACAATGGGATAAAAAGTCGGGTGCGTGTGAGCCTCTCCCAGAGTACTAGAACACAGGGTCATCCCATGAAGCTGATTGGTGGGGTTCACACACACACACACACATGAACCTGAGAAGAGCCATCATGGATCAGAGCAAGGGTCCATCGAGTCCAGCACTCTCTAATTTTGAACACCTCTATCGTGTCTCACCTTAGCCTCTGCTTTTCCAAGCAAAATGGGGATCTGCATATTGGCATCCTGACCGAAACCTGCCCTGCCCTTACAAAAACGTGAACATCAGACCAAACATTTGCGTTGGCCCCTCTTCCAAAATGACCACAGTGCGGTTTTGCTTGTTTTCAAAGAGTGGCTTGTCGTCTCTCTCTCCCCCCCCCCTCCCCATTATTCAGGGGCCTTCATGGCTTGGCAGGATTGAAGCCTCCCTTACCTACCCCTGGTTCTGAGTCTTGGAAAGTTTACATGAGTTTTTCCCTCCACTGCCCTGCCTATGGCCCCCTCCTCTGGCCATTTCCTTCTCTTGCCTTCTCGCTCGTTCTAAATGTTTATTTAATAATCCTGGAAAGAGCTATTAAAGCTTCCTGGATTAAAATGTTTGCTAAACACCCTGTCAGTTCAACTTCGGTTGAGAATGCCCGGACTGCGGCGGGACAGATGGGAGTTTGCGTCTCTGGAGAGAAGGGTGAGAAATTGGCTCCTGGCACGACAGGCCTGCCCTCTCTGCCTCCTCCCCCTCCCCAATATCCCCTCCTCGATGTAGGCCGAGCCAGCCCTGCAGCTTGGTACACCAAGAGTCTCTCCCCCCCCCCATAGAATTAATGGAGGGCGAAGGGATTAGACCTGTCAGATGAGCCCCCTGATTAAGAGGGCAGGGTCACCGTGCTGGATTTAGCTGTGAGCACATATGGCCGTGATTAGTTGATCTATGACAGGGCCTCAATGGGGGGGGCAGGGGGGCTGCTTTGAGTGCCTGTGTGACTTACAACTCAACGGGTGACTCCAGTGTTGGGTCCATGACTTGAATGCCTACTATTGCTTGCCATTGTTTGGGATGGCACTCGTTTTGGGGGCCAGCGCCAGGGCAGCACGATTGGGCATTCGCTGTTGAGCCCAAGATTGATAAATGAGCCACTGCTGCTTCACAGCATGTGCTGATGTGTAGGTAAAGATGCAAACCCCATGAGCCCTACATTGGGATTATTTATTTATTTTATACATTCATTGCATTTATAGCCCAGTTTTTCCCCTCCAAGGAATCCAAAGGGGCGTACATAATTCCCCTCCTCTTCATTTAATCCTCACAACAACAACCCTGTGAAGTAGGTTGGGCTGAGAGTCTGACTGACCCAAAGTCATCTAGTGAGCTTCCATGGCTGAGTGGGGACTAGAACCTGGATTTCCCGACTCCCAGTCCAACCCTCTAACCACTACACGTATACTGGATCTCCAACACTCTAACCACTACACCCCACTGGATTTGTGCATTTTCCGCAGTAGTGAATGTGCCCAAATGCGAATTCGCGCATTTACACATTTGTGCAAATTTTGGGAAATTGAAAAAAAAAAATCCGATTCCAGCTATAAAGACTGATCTCTTCCAGCAGGCCTACCCAGTCGAATTTTAATAGTTTTAATGATATTTTAATAATGTATTAATTTTATATGCTTTTAATCAGTTTTATGTATTTTATATCATTCATGTTTGATGTTGTTCCCTGCCTCAATCTGGAGGGAGAGGCGGGTAAGAAATAAATATATTATTATTATTATTATTATTATTATTATTATTATTATTATTGTTATTATCCATGAATGGACGATGGAACAAAAAGCACCCAGCAACCAGAATTAGGGCTGTGAAAAGCCCCCCAATCTGGTCCGGATCCAGATCTGATCCAATCTGGACCGCATCGGACCTCCCCGATCTGATCCAGACCGGATTCAGATCTGGATCCTGGTCTCCTGATTGAGATCCAGAAACCCTCCTTTTCCCATAGACTTGTGAGTCTATGGAGAAAAGGACTCCCCACCCACCCTCCCCATGTAGTCCCTGCTTACCTGCTGCCTCCTCATCGCCTGATTCTCAGTAGAGCGGAAACAGCGGTGGCCAGCGGACAGCAGCGGCGGGCGGCGGTGGCGAAGAGGAGGCAGCAGGTAAGTAGGGAGAGTGGGGGGAGAACGGTGAGTCCAATGGACTTACTGCTGGCCTGGTGTTCCTGGGTGCCGGCTGCACAGCCAGCACCCAGGGATCTGGGAGGCCAATGGGCCCTGGATCTCCGGATCAATCTGGATTAATCCGGAATGATCCAATCCGGTCTGGAATGATCCGGACCTCCCCCTGATCCGGTTCGGATCTGGATCCAGGAGGTCCGGATCACCCAAACCCGGTCAAGATTTGGGATCCGGATCCGGATCTGTTACCAGCCCTAACCAGAATGGATTTTACAAAATCCGTGCATCCTTAGAGCAGAAGAAGACACATTCTGAACTGTGGTTTTGCTGGCCAAGGGCCTTCTCCGAAACAGAGCACATATATGTGTGCAGTTAAACAAGGACTGGTAGTTTGAGAGACAGAGTTTGTGCTTCAGATAGGTTGGTCACTTTACACCTTGCCAAAAAAAGGGGAAATGCATTAGCAAGAAAGAAGAGAAAAGTGCGCACCCATTTGCATACCCTTTGCACATATTAATGTAGATGCATGAATGCAAACTGAGAAATAATGAGCATAATTTAAATAAACATACAAGACATCTCACCATAGTAAGGAACGCTGTGACCATGTGAGCCGTGTGCTGTCCAGAGACTGATTCATGATGAGCAACTGCAAGGCCCTTGCTGGGCTCCCTCTTTAGGATTCTCTGAGTTTAAACCAAACTTGTACCGGACACCCTTTCAGATAGAGGGCATCTCCACACAGAGGAGTTTTCTGGCAGCTCTGCCAATAGAGGACTGTCCTCTGTAAAGTAGGACACCTGACCACCCGAGCTTTGGATATGTCCTCTGTGGTTCATCACAGTTTGTAGGATGTTTTTTTTTCCTGCTGGGGGGTTATGTAATCAAAAATAGCAAAGTTGTGTGTGTCTTGAAACATGGTACAAAAGCGCCCAATATGGTGTAATTTCAGAAATGTAGTAAATACCACTTCAAAATACTGTTCGAACATATAAGACTGACTCTGGCCTCCTTGCATTGGCTGCCTGTATGTTTCCGAGCCAAATTCAAGGTGCTGGTTTTAACCTATAAAGCCTTACACGGCTTGGGACCACAATACCTGATGGAACGCCTTTCCTGACATGAACCTCCCTGAACACTACGTTCAACATCTAAGGTCCTCCTCTGGCTGCCTATTCTGAAGGAAGCTTGGAGGATGGCAACAAGGGACAGGGCCTTTTCAGTGGTGCCCCCCACAATTATGGAACAATCTCCCCAATGAGGCTCGCCTGGCGCCAACACTGTCATCTTTTCGGCGCCGGGTGAAGATTTTTCTCTTCTCCCAGGCATTTAAGAATGTAGGTTGAGCTTTTTAACTGACCCCTGGACAGTTTTAAATGATATGTAGTTTCTTTTTAGGCTTTTATGGTTTTAATTTTGGTATATTGGTTTTTAAATGTTCAGTGTTTTTAATTTTTGTAAACCGCCCAGAGAGCTTCGGCTATGGGACGGTATATAAATGTAATAAATAAATAAATAAATACTACTACTACTACTACTCATATCTTTCATGGCTCATGAGATTGCATGTACAAGATGGGGTCATGCAGTGGAGGCTGGTGTCGCCGATTTCAGTGGGGCTGTGAGTCCATTCTGGGTTTCATCCCGAACCAGCCAGAACTCTAAAGCAGCTATCCAAGGTGCCAAAACTTTTTTTGAGGGTAGGATTCAGCACCTTGGGTAGTTGCTTTAGAGTCCTGGCTAGTTGTGACTGAAACCCAGAATAGACTCACAGCCCCACCAAAATTGGACCCATCAGCCTCCTCTACTGGGATCGGGGTACAAGTTTCTACTCCAACCTGCCTCACCGCCAATGCTTGGGTCCTGCTCACTCGTCCTTGGGAAAGGAATGGACATGGCAACTCTGCAAGATCCGTTGCCTGAGCACTAGCCAGTTAGCCTCGGTGACTGGCAGCAGACAATCCGTCTCCAAAATCCCTCCCAGGGTGGAAGTGAAAAGGAGACAGGTTCTATGTTCTACCCCCTTTCAGTGACAGAGAAAATGCCCTGGGCATTGGTGGCCGCAAGAAACTGATGGCTTCAATTCGCCTTGTCATGAACACAGACAATTTCTGTCACAATAAACGGCACAGAATGGTTAATCTCCCTGGGTAACTGTGGGGGGATTAGATTCTGCTCCTGCTATTTTGCTGGGTGACTGCTTCCGAATGGGGCGAGCGCCCCCCCGCCCCCTATTTCCTGCTCCTTGGAAGGCTCTGTAGTGGCCTTTTGTCCTGATAGAAACCTCCGGCTTTTGAGAGCCTTGGTAAGGGGGCAGCCTGGCCCTAGGTTAGACGAAGCAAGAGGCCACCGCTGAGCCCCCTGGGGCTGGAGTCCCTTCAGCTCCCACACGCAGCTCTCGGGGCAGGAGTGTTCACTTTTGCACATGCTAATATAGACATCTGAAAGGCAAGACTGCGCGGACATTGTGTAGGGCGAGAAAGCCAGCGCAGAAAAGATGTCAGCTTGATAAGCCAACCTTTGCCAAGCATTACTTCAGCTCCAAAAGGCAAGATGCGGGCAGGAGAAGGGAGTCCTTTCGACAAACGTAGTTTTTCTTCTCCTTTTTGTCACCCAAAAAGTGGTGCGTTTAGTATGGGATTCAGGGTGGGTTGTTCGAAAGAAAGAAAGAAAGAAAGAAAGAGAGGAGGGGGAAACTTATTTTTGTCCTGAGCTGTTTCATTTTCCTTGCAGTGTTTAGGGAATCCGACTTCTCCAGGAATTTAATCTCCTTCTCGGAAAAATAGAACAAAGAAGGGGGAAAAGAATACGTTTCTTGCCTTTCATGTAAATTGATGATTGGTGATAACACTGAGGGCTTTGTGCTTTGATTTAGCTTTTCAGCAGGGAGATACATCTGCTTGCACTTATGGGCTTGGTGTGGCCTGCATGCGATTATGAGTTGATGGCCTAGCTAAAGGATTGGCACATTTTATAGACTGATAGGAAACCTTTATCAGTTCACAACTCCTCAAGTCACACAGAGAAGGGGGAAGGGGGAAGAAGGGAGAAGGGAGAAGAGAGAAAAGTTGCATTGCAAAAAATAAAAATAAAAATCTGGCTTTCGTTCAAAACTGGGATAACTGCCATCAATGCTCATTTATTTATTTATTGCATTTCTATCCCACCTTTTCCCCTCCAAGGAACCCAAGGTGGCATACATAATCCTCCTCTTCCTCTCCATTTTATCTCACAACAACCCTGTGAGGAAGATTGGGCCTAGAGTCTGTGAAAAGCCCAAAGTCACCCAGTGAGTTTCCATGGCCGAGTGGGGATTAGAACCCAGTTCTCCTGAGTCCCAGTCTAACACCTGAACCACTACACCACACTCAATGAGGAACATACAAATGAGATGGAGCAGACACATAACCCCTGATGTGTGCCCGCATCATCTCAGCTGAATGTGCCATCCCCATGGTTTGAGCTTCCTGCACTGCAGAGGGCTTTGTTACCCCAAAGTTAGCAATTATCTCCTGAATAATATGGCTGCATTTACATGTAATGCCAAACCATGGTTTAGCTTTACAAGGAAGAACCTATGTGAGCCTTGGGCATGGAAGGCTGAAAGGAGGAGTTTGTAAGTGTGTTCACTTCCATTTTAGACCAAACACAACTTGTTGAGACATGCAAACCCAGATAAACTGTGGATAGTCTTAATTATGGTTTACTAAAACAAACCAACTTCAAACAGTGGTTTAAAAAGCTGGCTTGGTTTAGTAAACCACGGTTAAGATTAACCATAGTTTAGGGATAGGATGTAATGCTAAACTGTGGTTCATCAACAATGGAAATGGAAGCTTAAGATCTCCTTGTGGCCATATTGGAGAAGGAGGGTATCAGGGGGCCAAGTCTGGAGGTCCCGGGTAACACTTTATTTTTCTTTTAAATGTAGTCCACTTTGGGAACAATTATTGTAAAGTGGGCAAGACCTTTGCCAAATAAATAAGACGAATAAAATGAGGAGGCCACTATTCTGCAGTCCTGTTCTGCCCACTCCAATAACGAAACGGACCCTAAGGCCCCTTTTCACATGGTCAGAAACCATGTCATCTTCACGCGGAACCTATGAATGCCTGAATGTTACAAATGCAGGCAGTGGTTGCAGTCCTGCTCTTCCATGCATTCACACCCACACACCCACACACCCACACATCCTGCACCCTGCACCCATCTTTCTGAAATTTGTCATCCAACGGGGCAATTCTGACTTTGTTATTGCTGCTGCATTTGGTCCAGTTGTCAGACGCCACGCTAAGCCATAGTTAGGCCGCTAACCCTTTTGCAGCAAATGGTTAGTGAGCATGTTTAAACCATGGTTATGTAGCCACCATGGTTAAGAATGGTTCATACAACATGCTAAGTCATGGTTTGCATGACACGCTCAGCCATAATGTTTAGCCCCAAATGCTTAACCACTGTAGCTTAGTGTGTCATTTGAACAGGGTCATTCTGGATAACGTGTTTTGCTGGTACTTTGCAGAAAAGCATCTCCAGGGGGTAAGAAACTCATTACATCAACCAAGCCCCATTCACTGTCAGTCAAGAACATACTGTCAGCACATACGGACTTTAATTGCATTAGGCAGAAGCAGTAAAACAGGAAATTGAAAGAAAGAAATTTAATAGGAAAAAAGCTTTATTTCATTACAGATGAAACGCCCCTAGAACTGCAGTTTGTTTTCAACTTTTTGAAGTTGGGCTAGTTTTTAGGCTGGAGGAATATTTTCCAGGCATTGTCTCTTCTCTTCGCCTTGCGTACAGAAATATGCATGGAATTGCCTTGCAATTTGCATGTAGTCTTTTTATTTTATCTATCTTTCTATCTATTACATTTCTACCTGCCTTTTTTCCTCCTTAAGGAACCCAAGGCAGCGTACATAATCCTCCTTGTCTCCATTTTTATCCTCACAACAATGACCCTGTGAGGTAAGTTGGGCTGAGAGTCTGTGACTGGCCCAAAGTTACTCAGTCAGCTTCCATGGCCGAGTGGGGACTAGAACCCAGATCTCCCAACTCCCAGTCCAACACTCTAGCTACTACGCCATACAGGCTTGGGATGGTACAATCTTGTGGTTAAGAAAAATGTAGGGTGACCAGATAAAATCCAGGTCAGGGCTCATGTAACTTTAACAGTTGTAGAGAAAAGGGAATTTCAGCCAGTGTCATTTGTATGCAATTTGTTCCTGGTGAAATTCCTTCTTCATCACAACAGTTAAAGTTGCAGGGGCCCTGCCTTCTTTTGTATATGGCCACTCTAGTATAGTGCCTGCAGCTTTAACTGTTGTGATGAAAAGGGAATTTCACCAGGAACTAATTGCATACAAATGACACTGGCTGAAATTCCCTTTTCTCTACAACTGTTAAAGTTACATGAGCCCTGACCTGGATTTTATCTGGTCACCCTAAAAATTGTGAATCTTATATAAAATGAAACAGATTCATGCAGCCCTTCTCCTTACGTTCACCAAGCTTTGGATGGTTTCCAAAGGGGGTTGGATAAATTCCTGAAGGGGAAGGCTATCAATGGCTAAATGCAACCTCCAGAATCAGAGGCAGTAAGCCTGTATACACTTGTGGGGGAACATGGGTGGGAGGGTGCTGTTGCACCCATGTCCTGCTTGTGATTCCCTGGTCAACAGCTGGTTAGCCACTGTATGAACAGAGTGCTGGACTAGATGGACCCTTGGTTTGATCCCACAGGGCTCTTCTTAGGTTCTTAAGGCTTGTTCCTCATTTACTTTGGTGTATTTATTTATCATATTGGTACTTAGCCCTTCCTGACTAGGGCTTGCCAAAGGTATTTTGATGTCTGAAAGTGGAGCATACAAATGACACCACCCCAACACACACACTCTAGGTGACCAGAATGTACACGGTATTCCAAGTGCCGTTGCACCACTGATTTGTATAAGGGTAGCGTGATATTGGCAATTTTATCCTCAATTCCTTTCCTAACCATGCCTAGCATGGAATTTGTCTTTTCCACAGCAGCTGCACACTGAGTTGATATTTTCATTGAGCTGTCCTCAAAGGGGAATATAAGAACATAAGAAAAGTTCTGCCGTGCCAGACCAAAGGCCTATGTAGTCCAGCATTCTGTTCCCACAGTGCCCAACCAGAGGCTCATAAAAAGCCCACGAGCAGCACATGATTGCAGAAACTCCCTCCTATTCATTTTCCCCACCCACAGCCATACAGAGCCATATTGCCCTAAACAGTGGAGGTAATTTATAGCCATCATAACTAGTAGTGATTGATAGCCTTCTCCTCCCGGAATTTGCCTAATCTTTTCACTCCCCATTGAATTATGCCTCATGCTGGATCGGATCTGTTTGTCTCTTGCTCTTCCACTTATGGGCCCTTTCTACACCATAGGGGTGTAGAGGGAGGGAGGGGCGGCGATCCTGGAAGTACCTGCTTCCAGGATCGTTGCTTGAATCCACACTAAAAGTGCAACTATCCGGCTTCCTCCCGGTTCGTCGCATGGCACCCCCACCCCCCATTCCATGTACAAAAGCTAACTGGATTGACAATTGAGTCTTACTGAGGGTGACCATATGCAAAGGAGGACAGGGCTCCTGTATCTTTAACAATTGTATTGAAAAAGAAATTTCAGTAGGTGTCATTTGTATGCATGCAGCACCTGGTGAAATTCCTTCTTCATCACAACAGTTAAAGCTGCAGGAGCCCTGCCCTCTTTTGTATCTGGTCACTCTAGTATAGCTCCTGCAGCTTTAACTGTTGTGATGAAGAAGGAATTTCACCAGGTGCTGCATGCATACAAATGACACCTACTGAAATTTCTTTTTCAATACAACTGTTAAAGATACAGGAGCCCTGTCCTCATTTGCATATGGTCACCCTCAGTAAGACTCAATTGTCAATCCAGTTAGCTTTTGTACATGGAATGGGGGATGGGGGTGCCATCTTGTCTTTTGCCTTTGGGAGCAAAATGTCATGAGCTGGCCTTGTTTCTGGTAGCTGTTTAGCTCTCCATTTTGGCAGCAACATTTATTTTGAATGTACAAGCTCATTCTCTCTAATCACTTCCAAATGCCATCTTCAGACAATGGTGTCCTCACAACGCCCAGCTACCGACAATGGAAGGAGTCTACGAAATGTGTCGATGCCTTCTATTGAACAGGTTCTAGAGAGCTATGCCTTTTCATTTTTTAAAAGTAATAATAATAATAAACACACTCACACATACATATGGTTTAGTTCAGAACAATGAGGGGACATTTTCCACCATGTTCCGAATCCCTCCCTCCCCATCCAACATTCGCTTTTTCTTTAGCCAAACCACCAGGCTGGATGGAGTTCGAAGCAACGCTTGGCTGTAGAATACAAAACAGGGTGATTGAAGTCCAGAACTCCATGAAAGAAAGGTGGGTTATACATGTAATGTAATAAATAAAAATATACCAGGCCTTACGTACCACATAGCCTGTCATTTCATTGCAGCAACTGTACTTCACTTTGAACTGTTGGTGATCATACTAGACAGGAATAATGGTTTTTCTGGTATATCTTCTCACCCCCCAAAAAGTCTCCTTGTTTTGAAATTGCTGTAGGACAGGCCATTGCAAAATCAATGCAGGCAAGTGTCTCCACCAATGATATTAGGCCTGCCGGTGAAGCCCATCAAAGCATGGGAACAAAGACGGGGACTTCTCTGTGGTGGCCCCATTATTGTGGAGCTCTGTCCTATTGTAAGTGCTTTCGGCTCCCTTGTAGACAAGTTTGAAAAAGTCTCTAAAGATCTGGTTGTTTACTTCTGCTTTTTAACTGTTGCTGCTATTTTGCTGCCGAGTTTGGGGATTAATTGTTTAAGAGGGCAATCCTTTGCATGTTTAGACAGAAAAATGTAGGGCTTCTTTCTGTGTAAACATGCATAGGATTGCATCCTTAAGGAGGTTAATACTTTGAGTTTTATGTTTGACTTTTAACCTGTTTTATGATGATTTTATGTTGTGAACCTCCTGGGGGGGCTCTTTTAGCCCCGGAAGGTGGTATAAAAACATCTAAATAAATAAAATAAATAAGTGTGGGGTAAGCAGAGAGCCCAGGTGTATGAATAAGGGTATGCAGGATTGTCTGTGAAAAGGCAACATGCCTACAGATGGTGAGGCAGCATATGAACCAGCCCCAAGATGTCTCTGGTTGCAAAAACCCTGGCAGGACACGTGAAACCAGCCTCCCTTGTGCCTCAGAAATGTATTTCTGGGATTAATGGTGCTTTTATGCTCTTGAGGGATGGCCAAGCTTTCTGCACAGAACTGAATTCTCTTTGCTTTCTGGCAGCTCTACTTTTAATACCATCACTGAAAGCTTTTAATGCATCGAGCTGAAAAGCCCGGGCCGGCTCCAGAGGGTAGAGAGAAATTAGGCTTTTTCTAGGCCTCAAGGCTGCCCACTGTCCTCACTTTCCACGGAGAACTCCAGAAAGCTGGTGGAAGTGCAAAGGAATTCTCCGTCGACATGTCAGGGTTTTCTAGGTTACCACAACCCTCACCACAAGGGGAGCTTGTTTTAGGACCACCCGCGATCCTGCAGCTAGCCGTGCTAAATGGGCCCGGCAGGACAAGAATTCCCTCAACCATCACAAGATGAATCCCTTCCACCGCCATTTCACAAACCCTTTAGCTGCCATAAGTGCACCTGATAAGTGAGCGGTGAGACGGGCCCGTATGCAAATATCTCTCCCAGCAGCTGAAACAGCAGCGTTTATGACCGAGCCTTCATATTAGCACAGGTGGAAGCAATTATGGCAAATGTTGTGGGCGGGCTGAGCCGGACCCCGCTCCGTTTGGCCAAGTGCCGTACTTCTTCTCAGCCTAGACAGCTGTGGAGGGGCAGGAAGACGAGGGGGATAAATCTTCATACGCTTTGGACAATTGAGGCACATATTGCAATCTTTGTTTGGGTTTTTTTCAAGGGCCGTTTCTACACCGTAGTGGTGTAGAGGGAGGGAGGGGCAGCGATCCTGGACATAGCTGCTTCCGGGGTCGTTGCTCTAAGCCACATCGTCCCGGGAAGAAGGAGGGCCATCACGCCATTGTGGGTGCCATGTTGTTTTTGTGCAAAGGGATCCAGAGAGCGCTCTTGCGCTCCACTAAAACCTGGTAAGTTTTTTTTAAAAAAATAACGTCCGAAATTGGGGGCCCCACCCTCCCCCACCATCCTGGGGATGGCAAACTTGGCCCACCTCTCCTCTGATGGTCATGGAGCTGTGCGGTGTGGCTCTGTGCCCATTTCTGCTGCTGGGACGGGTGGCCACATCTCCCGCAGTCCTGGGAACTTCCCAGGACCACAGTAAAATTAGGATTTTCCAGGGATCCCTTATCCCTGGCAAATCCCGGTGGCCGTCCTCCCCGCCCCAGGGTGTCCCTGTGCATCATGTGAAAGTAGAGGGACCATCCGGGGGCGATTCCAGGCAAAACGTCTGGTGTGGAAATGGCCAGGGACTAGCTGGAAACAGCCAGGGCCTAACAGGGGAGGTGGGCTTTCACAAGGAGAGATCCACTTGGGCCTCCTCCTTTCCTCTCCAAAATCGGTTCTGCATTTTTGTATCTTGACTAGGGCTAGAGGCAGAAGGTTACTCAACTCCTGACTGTCAGGTGGGCAGGTAAGCTGTCTCTGGGTTGAGGACATTTATTTATTATTACATTTATATCCCACTTTCTCCTCCTCTCCTTTTTATCCTCACAACAGCCCTGTGAGGTAGGTTAGCCTGAGAGTCAGTGATTGGCCCAAAGTCACCCCATGAGTTTCATGGCCCAGTGGGGACTAGAACCCAATACAACACTCCAACCGCTACAGCACACCAGATGCTGTGTGTAGGACTTCAGACAGGCTGGAGCGTGTTCAGAGGAGGGCAACGAGGATGATCAGGGGTCTGGAAACAAAACCTTATGAGGGGAAACTGAAAGAACTGGGCATGTTTAGCCTGGAGAAGAAAAGATTGAGGGGAGACATGATAGCACTCTTCAAATACTTGAAAGGTTGTCCCTCAGAGGAGGGCCAGGATCTCTTCTCCATCATCCCAGAGTGCAGCATGCGGAATCATGGGCTCAAGTTACAGGAAGCCAGGTTCTGGCTGGACATTGGGAAAAACTTCCTGACTGTTAGAGCAGTATGACAAAGGGCCCAATGACCTAGGGAGGTTGTGGGCTGTCCCACACTAGAGGCCTTCAAGAGGCAGCTGGATAGTCATCTGTCAGAGATGCTTGAAGAAGGGGGTTGGACTTGATGGCCTTTTAGGCCCCATCCAACTCTACTGTTCTATGATTCTATGATGATAAAGGGACTTGAGGACATGCCCCATGAGGACAGGCTGAAGGAACTTGGGATGTCCAGTCTGGAAAAAAGGAGAAAAGAAAAGAAAGGCATGTTTACCGTGTTCAGATACACAAAAGGGAGCCACAGGGAGAATGGTCAAGAACTATTTTCCACAGCTGCAGAAATTAGGTCCCGAAATAATGGGTATAAGTTACAGCTACCTAGATTTCAATGAAAAAGAAGGAAAAACTTCCTAATGGTAAGATTTCTACAACTGTGGAACAATCTACCTACGGAGGTTGTGGGTTCTCAATTTCTGGAGGTTTTTAAGAAGAGGCTAGACAGCCACCTCTCCTGGATGGTTTCATTGGTTTTCCTGCACATTGCAGAGGGTTGGACTAGATGATCCTTGTGATCCCTTCCAACGACTCAATTCTATGATTCTACTTTATGGAATTTTACTCAAATTCAGTCATGGAAAAATATGCAAAATAAAAAAGAAATGCCTGTTGTCCCAATAGGACAAAGTACCAAAAAGTGCGTTCTGTGAAGATTTGTGTATCTGCAGGGATTGCATTTTGAGAGGTTTTTTTTACACATTTGGGAGGAATTTGTGCATTTTCGCAAATGTGAATTTTTGCAGATTCATGAAATGGGGGGGGGGAACCTGATTACATCGAACAGCAGGTGATGGAATGAAAGGCACCTGACAATTCGCAAATCCCAGATGGAATGGATTTTACAAACTCTGTATATCCTGACTCACTAGTGTATCTTTAGGCTCTCCCCGCCGCTACAAAATTTCCAGGTGGTGGCTGGGTGGTGATGGAGGCCTTTAGCAGATTCGTTCAGAGCGATCGTGGACAACACACACTTCACTAGGTTCTTCAAGGCAGCTTAATTTATAGGATCCGGTGGAATTATATCTGGCATTTGGTACAAGAATCAAACAAGACAGAAAGGAAAAGAGAGAGAGAGAGAGGGGGAGAGAGAGAGAGAGAAACTCCACACCCGCAAATGGAGGAAGTGCCAGATCTCTTTCTTGGAAACATTCTACTGCCCAAGTAAGTGCAAAATGTAAACTATGCTGACAAAGGGAAAACTCAGCAGCCTTTAAGTGGCATTTATTTATGAATGTGAGGGTTCTTTCAAAGGAAGATTGGTGATGAAGACTGCCTGTGAAAGCTGTAGAAGTAAAACCATAATGTGTGGTCTCCTGAGTCTCATCTCTGTTCTTTGCTGTGGTATGAGTAGGTGTAAGCCTTGCCTGGTGGGTCTTTCACCCCAACCTATGGTTACATGTGACATCAGAGCGGGATAACTTAGTTGTGGCCTCCAGCACATTAGAACATAGGAAGAGCCATGCTGGATCAGACCAAGGGTCCATCTGGTCCAGTACTCTGTTCACACGTTGGCCAACCAGCTGTCGATCAGGGACCCACAAGCAGGCCACAGTGCAACAGCACCCTCCCACCCATATTCCCCAGCAACTGGTGGATATAGGTATCATGTTATGATGTCAGCAGTGGTTGCCGTAAGGCTGTGGACTGATCTGAAAGCCAAATGTGAGCCTGAGAGTTCTTGGCAAAGGGTTAGGGGAGCCTATTGGGCCAACAAGGATGGTAGAAGGCAAGCCTTTAAGTGAAAGCACCAGGGTGGAAATAGGGCCAGCCTACTGGAGCCAGGCTAGCAGACTGCAGTAATCGGAGGTAGGGCTGTGCACCCCCCCCCCCCCAATTTGCTTCGGAGGCTATTTCGGAGCCCACAAAACAGCCTGATTTGACTCGCGGTGCTTTGGGGTTGCCTGTGTCGCCTTGGTGCAGAAGCTGAGGTGAAATTCGACCCCACCGAGGCAACTTGGTTTTGCAGGTCCCTGGGTGCCAGCAGTGATGCGGCAGCAGGTGAGTGGGAAGAACGAGGAGAGGGAGGTGAATCCAATGGACTCACTGCCAGCTTTCCTGGGATAGCAGGAGGGAGGACCCAGTGCTGATCCAAAGTGGCCTGAGGTGCCCTGAAGCTTTGGTACTGATCTGCTTTGGCCTCGGGGTGCCTCGGGCTGACCTGGAACTGTCTTGGAACTGAGGTGAGGTGGGCCGAATCAGCCCGTCTCGCCTCTGTTTTGGGGATTCGGCCCGAGGCAGTGTACAGTCCTAATGGGAGGCATGGGAAAGGCAGAGAGAGAGAGAGAGAGAGAGAGAGAGGCCCAATAAGGTGCAACAAGGCGCACAGGCCTAGAGCAGGAACTGGTACTGTTTATTTCCCCAGGGAGGCACCCAAGATGGCAATTAAAGCTGGGGTGAGTAACCTGCAGCCCTCAGCCTAATTTCAATGGTACGTGTGAAAAAGTTCTTGGAGTTGTAGTCAATCTGAATTTGAGTCAGCGGTGTGATGTGATTGCAAAAAAGGTGAATACACTTTTAGGTTGTCTCAACAGAAGTATGGGTTTCTAAATCACAGGAAGTGATGACTCCGCTCTGCTCTGCACTGGTCAGACCTCACTTCAAATACTGTGTCCAGTTGTAGACACCATACTTTAAGAAGGATTCAGATAAACTGGAATGAGTTCAGAGAAGGGCACAAAAGTGACATTAGACACCAAGTCCTACAAGGTAAGATTGATGGAACTGGGTATGGTTATTCTTGAGAAGAGAAGATTGGGGGGGGGGGGATATGATAGCACTTTTCATGTACCTAAAGGATTGTCACACAGAAGAGGGCCGCAACCTGTTTCTGTCTGTCATCCATGTCTGTAGGACATGAAATCACCGACTTAACTTACAAGAAGCCATATTTTGGTTGAACATCAGGAAAAACTGCCTAACCATCAGAGCAGTCAGACAATGGGACCCAGGGACGTGGTGGGCTCTCCGTCGCTGGAGGTCTTCAGGCACAGATGGGGCAGCCACCTGACAGGGATGCTTTAAGCTGGATTCCTGCACCAAGCAGAGGGGTGGACATGATGGCCTAAATGGACTCTTCCAACTCTAGGATTCTATCCATCCCTCAAGCTAATTTCAAAAGACCCGCTCTGGCAAGCTTGCTGAATGAGAAGGAAGAGGGGGAAAGGGAGAAAGCCACCTGTCATACCCCTCTCCTGGGGATCCCTTCCCTGAGGCTACGGGTAGGTTTGCAGTGTATAAGAGAGGGTTTATCCTTTCACCTCAAACCTTGTCCTTCTACACCTTCGAGCCCATTTCAAGGAAATGATGCTTTTCCTATCAGATTTTGACCACTCTCAATACTGCTGCCACCGTATATTCCCAATAATATACCTTTGTCTCACATTGACTATCTTGACTGATCGATGGCACACTGTACGTTGATGAGCAAAATGAATTATTGTTCTTTAATAACACTTTAAAAACAAAAGATGCATTTGTGCGTGTTCAATAAAGCAGCGAAGTTATTCTCTCTGTGTTTCATTATACCTATCCCGTTCCTAACTCCTCTCTCAACGTCTAGCCCCCAAATGACAAACAACTTGCCCCTGTACTCCTAACACTAGCTCTCTCCCTCTAACACAGAAAAAGGACGGGGGTGACCCACCCACCACTGGCTTTCAATGACCCATCGGACATGTGGCTCGTGGCAGAGCAAACGTTGCCCGCCCCTGTCTTAAAGGGAAAGGCTTGGCCCAAAGTGGGACAAAAAGGATTTAACTGATGTCAGGAGTGAAGCAGCTACCTGAAATAAAAGGATAGCCTAACTGAGGTGCTCGTGGCTATGAATTTACTATTCTGATGAGAGTCACGTTTAATCGCTTCCCTGTAGGACACGCCTCTAACAGACCAGCCAATCACAGCAGGCTGTACCCCAAATCCTCTAAGGGTAAAATCTTAAACAAGCAATCCTATGCATGTTTAGACAGAAAAGAGTCTTGCCAGACTGGGGAATGCTGGGAGCTGAAGGCCCTTTTTCTATCTAAAGATTACACCCTCATTTTCATATTCAGAAACAACACAGCATTGGACATTAGGGACGGGAGGGTGGGGGAATTCATCCAGTGCAAATTTACCTAAATCCACACTTTCAAACCAATATACGAACCGAATCCGTTATTCACGGAAATTCACGCTTCTCTGAATTTTGCACTGGATTTCTCCTTTCCAAAAATACATTAAAAATGCACATATTAGGGAAGTTGGCACACACTCAAAGCATCTACTCATGAAAGGAACAGATAAAAATGCATTGTATTTGGAACGTGGCTTGCAGAAAATGTGGATATTGGGCAACCTTTGCAGAGAAATGTGCGCAAGAATGCAAATGATTTTTCATGTGCATTTAAAAAGTAATAATCTCACACTGGGTGAACCGGACATAGGGTTAGAAAAAAAAAATGAGAAATAGAAGGAAACAGAAGAGAAACTGAAATGGACTGATTTGTCCATTCCTATGGGACGTAGTTAAAGAGATTACTGGTGGTGGTGGAAATTAGGGATGTGCACTGGATCGGACCCGATCCACGATCCGAGTCCGGTCCAGTGGGAAATCGGATAAATTATCCGATTTCCGATCCCGCAGCTGGATCGGCCGATCCAATCCGAACCGGTCCGAAAAAGCTCCGAACCGGTTCGGCGGATCGGCGGATCGGCGGGCGCCCACTGGCGCCCACCGCCGCTTCCATTGGCGGGCGCCAGCGGGCGCCCGCCGATGAAAGTGGACAGCGGGGGGGGGGGAGGAGGGGGGCACTTACCTTCTCGGCCCGGTGGCTCCCGTCCAGCGCCGGCGCCTACTACTACTAGCAGGCTCCGCGGCCTGCTCTAGGGTGGCGCGCCGGGTGATGTCATCACCCGGCGCGCTACTCTAGAGCAGGCCGCGGAGCCTGCTGGTAGTAGTAGGCACCGGCGCCGGACGGGAGCCACCGGGCCGGGAAGGTAAGGAGGGGGTGCGTGGAGGGGAGGAGGGGGCGCGCGGAGGGGGGAGGGGGGCCCTTACCTTTCCGGCCCGGCGGCTCCCGTCCGGCGCCGGCGCCTACTACTCCCAGCAGGCTCCGCGGCCTGCTCTAGGATGGCGCGCCGGGTGATGTCATCACCCGGCGCGCTACTCTAGAGCAGGCCGCGGAGCCTGCTGGAAGTAGTAGGCGCCGGCGCCGGACGGGAGCCGCCGGGCCGGAAAGGTAAGGAGGGGGTGCGTGGAGGGGAGGAGGGGGCGCGCGGAGGGGGGAGGGGGGCCCTTACCTGCCCGGCCCGGCGGCTCCCGTCCGGCGCCGGCGCCTACTACTCCCAGCAGGCTCCGCGGCCTGCTCTAGGATGGCGCGCCGGGTGATGTCATCACCCGGCGCGCTACTCTAGAGCAGGCCGCGGAGCCTGCTGGAAGTAGTAGGCGCCGGCGCCGGACGGGAGCCGCCGGGCCGGAAAGGTAAGGAGGGGGTGCGTGGAGGGGAGGAGGGGGCGCGCGGAGGGGGGAGGGGGGCCCTTACCTTTCCGGCCCGGCGGCTCCCGTCCGGCGCCGGCGCCTACTACTCCCAGCAGGCTCCGCGGCCTGCTCTAGGATGGCGCGCCGGGTGATGTCATCACCCGGCGCGCTACTCTAGAGTAGGCCGCGGAGCCTGCTGGAAGTAGTAGGCGCCGGCGCCGGACGGGAGCCGCCGGGCCGGAAAGGTAAGGAGGGGGTGCGTGGAGGGGAGGAGGGGGCGCGCGGAGGGGGGAGGGGGGCCCTTACCTGCCCGGCCCGGCGGCTCCCGTCCGGCGCCGGCGCCTACTACTACCAGCAGGCTCCGCGGCCTGCTCCAGGGTGGCGCGCCGGGTGATGTCATCACCCGGCGCGCTACTCGAGAGTAGGCCGCGGAGCCCGCTGGTAGTAGCCGCCGGCGCCGGACGGGCCGAGAAGGTAAGTGGTGGGGAAGGGGGCTTACCCCCCCCCGGAGCCGTCCGCTTCTATCCGCTGGCGCCCGCGGGCGCCAGCGGATGGAAGCGGGCGGCCCCAGGGGGGGTAGGGAGCGCGGGGGAGGGGGTTTACCTGCCGGGGCCGTCCACAGCGGACGGCCCCGGGGGGGGGGAGGGAGTTAGGCCCCCCCTTACCGACCCGCCGCCATTTTTTCCTCATAGACTTGCATTGCAATGCAAGTCTATGGGGAAAAAAATGGCGGCCGATCCAAAAATTTACGATTTTTGGGTCGGGATCAGACTCGATCCGGTCCGGGGGGCCTCCGATTTTGTCCGAACCGGTCCGGGACAAAATTGGAGGTCCCGATCCGGGTCCCGATCCGATCCGGGGGGTCCGTGCACACCCCTAGTGGAAATATCTGATAGAGATCACAAAGAGGTGAGGAAAGACAAGATAGGACCTTGGATCAAAGGAAGAAGTGATTTACAAAACAGCAATTCCTTAGCCATCAGAACAGTCCAAGTAGGAGTCAGGAGTTTACAAAGGGAATTAGATCAAACAGCAGTACTGTTAGCCAAACTTTCTTTTCGGCAGCAAGCTAGCAATAGGGCTCTCCCTGTTTCAGCCATGGAATCCCACCAGCAAAGGATTGTTTCTCTAGTGTGCCCCGGTCCCACACGGAACATTGGTCTGTGCATGCACGCTGCTGTTTTTCTAAGCAATTAAAATACCAGCCGATTTATGTCTACAGAAGGCTGAAGAATATCTGTAAGGTTTTGTTAAGAAAATGTTGGCGCTTCCAGGAGGTCAAAGGGCATTCCTCGAATGTGGGAAGTGTTTATACTGAATCTGAAAAACAGTTTTGCATTAATTGCCCGCCGTGTTTTGAAAAACCCACTCAGTATTTACTCAAGCCATCTGTACCGTCTCTATATTGCCATTATAATGGATTCGCGTTAACGTGCATCTGATTCTTGAACTTGTTTGTAACTTAACCTTTGAACCTGAAATACACAGCGTGTGATGAAGTAGTGGAGACTCGGTCTAGCAGCAGCATTTACAGAACCCTTTCATATAGCCTCCAAGATGAATATTTTCATTGAGATGTATATTAAAAGGGACTCAGAAACCCTCACATGATGAGAGAGGTTAGTATAGGTGTCAGGGTTTTGAGCTGCCATCACACTAGCTCATGATTTTTCAAGTTCTACCTTTTGATCCATGACACGAAACCCTTTGGTGCCATTACATATTACTGTCATTAAACCAGGGGTTCCCCTCACAGCAACCACCAAAGGATCTCCACTCCCAGCTCCTTCAAAAAAACATTAAAAAAAACCTTCCACCTCCCTCTCATCCAACTATATAGATCTTCCCTTTCCTTCAAGGGGAAAAAAAGCAAGAACACAACCAATCTCCTCACACCAGAAATATGTTTCTTAGACTAAGCGCTGAAGACAGGGCTTTATAAGGCCTGGTGGGCTGGGATTGGCCCCTAGGATCAGGTGACTGAATTGCTCAGGTGGGCTGGTACTTTAGCCTATTGGTGTAAAGCACTGGAGGGCCCAAGCCAGGAATGGAAGCAGCAGAGCCCAGGCTGTTTACTGTCTGCTTCCCCAGGGCAGCTCTCAGACTCAGGAATTAGCAACTCCATCACTGAAATGTTGCAGTCCAACCCATATGGTGGCCAAAGCTGGAACTGCAACTCTTTAGTCTACTCATGAACATGTGACTGGGTGGAATCAATAGGGGGCTGGCTGGTAATATAAAATTCTTGTTCCAAGCCTTGGTTTTCAGTATAAGTAGGCTGACCATATGAAAAGGAGGACAGGACTCCTGTATCTTTAACAGTTTCATAGAAAAGGGAATTTCAGGAGGTGTCATTTGTATATATGCAGAACCTGGTGAAATTCCCTTTTCATCACGAAGTTAAAGCTGCAGAAGCCCTGCCCTCTTTTGTACATGGTCAAGAGACAGGGCTCCTGCAGCTTTAACTGTTGTGATGAAGAGGGAATTTCACCAGGTTATGTATGCATAAACAACACCTGCTGAAATTCCCTGTCCTTTGCAACCGTTAAAGATACAGGAGCCCTGTCCTCCTTTTCATATGGTCACCCTAAGTATAAGTAGCTCATTACTGTTACCCAGAGGACCTTCTCTTCTGCTGCTCCCAGACTGTGAAATGGCCTGCTGGAGGAGATGCATCAACTTAATAGTCTAGATCAATCTCTTCCGGCAGGCCTACCCATCCAAATTTTAAGAGTTTTATTGGTATTTTAATAATGTATTAGTTTTATGAGCTTTCAATCAGTTTTATGTATTTTATATTCGATGTTGTTCCCTGCCCTGATCCAGATGGAGAGGCGGGTAAGAAATAAATAAATTTATTATTATTATTATTATTATTATTATTATTATTATTATTATTATTATTCAGAGTAACTGCTGACATTTGATATGTGATCTCTATCTTGTCTTTTGGATACATCTCTGCCTCTTTCCCTTGGTCCTTGTTTACTTGATCTAACGCCTGTCTGTGATCATATCTCCTCCCTCTGGCCCATTTGACTCTTGGCTACAGCCAGCCATGAAGCCAGGCTCCAGGCCTGACAAGCAACATCCTTGCTGGTGTGGCTGATTGACATACGGCCCCCTCTTTTTGTCAGTATGAGTGGATGTCACAGGGAGAATCCCCAGGCCAGATTGATCATTGCGAATCCCATAATGGACTGACCGAATCTGGACTGACTGGATCTACACTGACCCTGACAAAAAGACATCTAAGAATATTTAAATGTAATTTTTGGGAGAGGATTTCTTTTTTAAAAATCTGCCTAGTAATGCAGAAATGGGCTTAAACAGATGTCTGAGTTTAATATTGAATGCTGCTTTAATATTGATTTAACATTGAATGATGCTTTGGTGTACCGAAAGCAAAGACTGGTCATCAGAAGTAGAAAAATCCAAAATCCATGTAACGTAATACCTTTATTTGGCCAAGTCAAAAATCACAAAACGTGTAAGCTTTTGCGACCTCCAGATCTCTTCATCAAGGGAGATGTTAGAAAAAGTAGGTTGGGGGAGAAAAAATGTCTGACTAGATGTTGTGGTCAGGATGTGTGTACAGTCAGAGAGTGTCATCAGACGGGGTGGGGGGAGAATCGCATTTCCCTACCATCGCTTTGCCTCCTGTTGCTGTCCCTCAATAGCAATGAACAGCTCCCTCTTCACACAGGGAAGAAAGAGGAAGCAGGCAACGACCATGTGACCCATTCAGTGGCCGTTTTCATCGCGCTGCTTCTCCTCCACACAGCAGGAAATGGCAGTAAGACCCCTAAAATCATATTTTCTCTGTCTTATTTTATGACGGAAAAAAGACCAGAAGGAGTGGAAGATATATGGGAGGTGAATGGCATCGTCAAAAGGATGCCCGAAAAAACCATGAGTGGGTAGGAACGAACATGTGATAAAATGCTGATCTGATGACACTTAAGAGTCTTAAGCTGATACAAAGGAGGTGGGTAGCAGACATTCAAACTGGGTTCTGCCAGGTGATGTGGTGGTTACAGTGTTCCTAGGGCCACTGGTTTAAAGAAATTGTCTTAGACAATTGTGGTTCCTCCATTTTTGAAAATGTATAAAACTTAGCTGTAAACTCAAAACCACCCAGGGCCAACTAGACAGGTTCTATGGATGCTTGAAAGTAGAACTAGATATCAACTAGGCAGTCTAGGCAAAGCTGGAAGTAAATTTAGTTGCTGTGCTAGGGGGAAAAAAAGAAGAACCAATAGGAGCCAAACTGGGTAGTTTTGCCTAGTAGTTGGAAGGGATGAACCCTGCTGTGTTTATGGAAGTGTATGCTAGGTTGATGCAGGCCTCAGGACTGCGTTTGTTACAGAAGGCTGGGTATGGTGCAGCCTGCTTCCCGCTGCTTGAGGAAAACGTCCAATGAGTCTCTGTTGAAAAAGGCTCTTGCTCTTTTACCAAGCCTCACATACTATTCTATTATTATTATTATTATTATTATTCCATCTTTTTCCCAATACTGGGACCCAAGGCGGCTTACAAATCAAAACATGTGCAGTTAAAACAAACAGCGATATACAAAAATTTAAAATATAATTAAACATAGTACAATTTTAAAATATTTAAAACATTTAAAAACATTTTAAATGCACATAATAAAAAAATCCAAACTATAAGCAATACATCCACAAAGGTCTGAACTACTCCCCAAAGGCCGGCTAAAACAGAAAAGTTTTAGCCTGCCTCTGAAAGCACACCGAGGGAGCCAGTCAGCTTCCCTGGGAAGGGAGTTCCAGAGCCCTGGGGCAGCCACCGAGAAGGCCCTCTCCCACGTTCCCACAAGGCGTGCCTGTGATGGTGGTGGGACAGAGAGAAGGGCCTCCCCTGAAGACCTCAGGGGACGGGCAGGCTCATAAGGGAGAATACAGTCTTTCAGACATCCTGGACCCAAGCCGTATAGGGCTTCGTAGGTCATAACCAGCACTTTGAATTGTGCCCGGAAACAGACTGTTATCATGGCACCAACTCATCTAAAGTCATTTGGCATCACATTTTTGGAAGCAGTTCTATTTTCCAGACAGGTCCTTGTTTATCCCCAGCTTCCAATACCTGCATGGAAGATGGGGCTCCTTTCTGACGTGTCACTGTTATGTTATGTCATGCTTGAACTCTATCAATTATTTTACCAGAATGCATGAGTAGGGAAGATGTACATAGGTGACGTTTGGCATACAGTGGTCATTTACATGGACTTTCTCTGTTGTTGCTGCTGCTGTTGTTTTGATTTCTACATCGCCCCAGAGCCAAAGCCCTTTGGGCAGGTTGCAACGATTGATAAAAAAATATGAAATACAACATTATAAAAATAGTCTAAAATTTTTAACATAGAAAAATTAAAACAATGTAAACAGCGAAAAATGAATAAACATTCCCCCTCCCCGACTTGTTCTAAAACAGCAGACATAGATGCCTTATAATACACCATCAAATGTCTGGGAGTAGAGGGAGATCTTTACCTGGCACCAAAAAGATGACAGTGTTAGTCCCAGGTGGGCTTCAGTGGGAAGCTCATTCCATAGTTGGGAGGGGGCACCTCCTAGAAGCTGCAAGAGAGAGATGGCTTGCTAATCAGCCAAGGAATCATGTGATATAGCTCAGTGATATACCCCCACACCTATCCCTTACTCATGGCTGCTCTGGTTGAACAACCCCACTAGCAGAAGGACATATGATGCTCCAGTTGTCTCTCTTTTCCAGGCCAGTCTGGTCTCCCCACCCCTGATCCCTGCATTTCATAAATGACTGTCTCTATTTCTTGCCTTTTGGGGGAAGCTTTGTTAGTTTTTTAGGGTTTTTTTTGTGTGTGTGTAAGCTGCTATTGTCATTTTCCTCTCCTGGATTCAACTCCCAGCCCACGGTCTCTAGGAATTAAATCTCAGCGTGCCGACCAGATGCATCCTTTCTAGCATCAAAGCAGGTTGCGTGACGGATGAGCAACCTGCCATTCCACACCTGCCATTTTAAACAGCTGATAACATGTTGTAGGACGGTTATGCTTTTTGAGTTTGTCTTTGAGAAGCAAAAGAACAAACACATTCCTGGCTTTTAGATCAACAGAAGACTGCAGTGAAGACAAATGTGGCACGGGAAAGGCAGAGAAGAGCCTTCTGCCACGTGAAGTATTAGGCCACCGGTGGTGGAGGCAGTTGAGCTTGGGCAGAGCGTGGCCACTTCTGTATCAGGTGCCTATTCCGGGGGAAGTTCGGAGGACTGCAACAAGGGAGAGGGCCTTCTCTGTGGTGGCCCCCCAATTATGGAATGATCTCCCCGATGAGGCCCGCCTGGCGTCAACACTGTTATCTTTTCAGCGCCAGGTCAAAACTTTTCTCCCAGGCATTTTAACAGCTTAAGTTGAGGTTTTTAACTGAATTTTTGGCCAGGCTTAAAAGTTTAAAATGTTTTAAATAGTAGCTGTTTTTATGTTTTATGTTTTTAAATTTTGTACATTGACTTTTTAATGTTCAATCTTTTAATTTCTGTAAACTGCCCAGAGAGCTTCGGCTATGAAGCGGTATGTAAATGTAATAAATAAATAAATAAATAATAAGAGGAAATTCTTCACCCCCAAAAATGAGGGTATAAGAGGACACAGCTCTGCATAAACTATGCTAAATTATATGTCTAGATGCAAATTGAGAAAGAATTACTGTAATTTAAATAGAAATACAATGAATCTCACCAGTGGTTGGGAGTGGAGTAAAGATGTATGAGAAATACATTTCAGTTTGTTTTGGACCAGAATTTACCCAATTAACACCTCCCAGAATCAAACGCAGACCAAAATGTAATCTGCGTTCAAAGTCCATTTATTTATTTATTTATTTATTGCATTTCTACCTAAGCTTTCTGGGTGGTTCACAAAAATCAAAACCATAGAGTACAATTTAAAGTATAAAACTTAAACCACAATGTAAAGACACAATATAAAAGTACAAACAGAATAAAAGCAAGCAATACAAAGATTTAAAATACAGATTTAAAACAGGAAAGTTAAAAGACTAAGATGATAAAAGTGTTAAAATAATGGGAAAATAAAAAGATCTTCATCTGGAGTCGAAAAGAGTATAATGTAGATGCTAGGCAAACCTCTCTAGGGAGCTCATTCCACAGCTGGGGTGCCACAGCAGAGAAGGCCCTCCTCCTGGTAGCCACCTGCCTCACTTCCTTTGGCAGGGGCTCATCTAAGCTTGTGATGCAATTCAAGATGTGTTTGAAAAATGCATACTTTAGAAAAATGAACATGAATGCACTTTAATTAATGGGAGAAAAATGCATACATTTCAAAAATATGCCCAATTGATGCCTATATTTGGGAAATGCACGTAAAACCATGCACACACTTTTGTGCAGAAAAAGAAAAACAAAGCTCGCAATTTAACACAGACATGAATTGAAATGAGCTTTGAGGTGGAATTCAGATGAGTTCAGGTCTTGCTGCTTTGCACATACCTAAGTATGGACTAAGAGCCAGGAGGATGACAAATACTTAAGACTAGGCTGACCAGATAAAATCCAGGTCAGTGCTCATGTAACTTTAACAGTTGTAGAGAAAAGGGAATTTCAGCCAGTGTCATTTGTATGCAGTTAGTTCCTGGTGACATTCCCTCTTCGTCACAACAGTTAAAGGTGCAGGCACTATACAAGAGTGACCATATACAAAAGAAGGCAGGGCCCTTGCACCTTTAACTGTTGTGATGAAGAGGGAATTTCACCAGGAACTAATTGCATACAAATGACACTGGCTGAAATTCCCTTTTCTCTACAACTGTTAAAGTTACATGAGCCCTGACCTGCATTTTATCTGGTCACCCTACTTAAGACAGCTTTCATAAAGTATGCTACAAACTTGTGTGATGTAGGTCTAGCAGTGGCTGTCAGCCATGTTTGTTAATTGGAACCTCAATGATCAGGAGCAGTATACCCCTGAATAACAGACGCTGGGAACAATCGGGGGGGGGGGGAAACATCTCCTTCAAGCCCTGTTTATCAGCTTCCAGAGCCATCTGGCTGGTCAGTGTTGGAAAAGGATCAGAGTCCTCGATGAAGTGGCGCGTCGGTGTGGTCCGGCGAGGCAGTTCAATTTGGAACTTCAGTTTGCACGCAGATGAAATGGGACCATTCCAGGGTGCGGAAACTTTATTTTTAGCATTGACTGAAAGATATACAGTTTGCAATCGGTCTTAATCATTCATCACTCAGATCTGGGGTAGGAGCGCGGGGCTCTGCTGAGAGCACAAAGCGGCTACTCTGTACAAAGCCACCCCCTCTGTTTTTATCCTGTATATTTATACAAAGGTGCCAGCGAACAAGAAGCTTGGAATGGAACAAAACCATCTGCGAGAGGCTAATGGAGGCTCCGGCAGAGGTGTTCGGCGAAACTTTTTCCACGGCCTCAGCCCCGCCCCCGTCAAAATAACCCTCTGAAGCCGAACAGCCCTGGACCACAGCGTTGATTAGATCCAGACCCCATTCATATGGGGAGGAGGGGGGGGGAAACCCTTCACTGACAGGTTAAAACAAATATTACAAAGAGGGAACAGTCTTCTTGGAGGCATGGGCGGCCCAGTAACCAGAAAGCGGGCCTGGCCAGCTCAGAGCATCTTCACATGGTCTCACTCTTCAGCTTCCACGGCTATTGTTATGTTTGCTAGCAAGAGGCCCACTCAATGATGGGGAATGTTCCAAATCTGCAGCCTTTGCAGCATGAGTGCCGAATAGCCAAACGTGAACAATAAGGGGAGAGGGCAGGTAGCAGAGGGTGAGGACTGGTCTACCGGAGCAATTGTCACTACTGTTCAATCAGGAGACACTTTGGCTCTGGGCATCGCTGCCGAGGCTGCTGGCGAGGGCTTTCCTAGAATTACACAATGTAGAAGGCAGCAGTTGAAATGAACCCGAAATAGAAAAATGCTAATCAGCACACAACCGCTTGAATGTTAATAAATATCAAACAAACCGGGGTGAGCCAACAGTTTATATAAACATATTATTTGTGCCATATAATAAGAACATACAATAACAATATCCAGTAACACAACAGTTTGTTTACAGTGACCATGCATGAGGTTTACAATGATTTGCAATAATCGAACAGTGAACAAAAATAGTTTGCGGTGACTAAGCAGTACAATATCTACAGGCCTCCGGCTTCTTACACCTGTTTTCGCACGCAAATGCTTCATCAGAATATTGCAACCAGATTATAATGCTTATGAGTGGGGAATAGAAGAGGATTCATTAAGATTATTCCTCAAATTCACAAAGGCTTGTTTGTCCTCCAAAAAGCAGTGACTTGAAATCTTGACCAGCTGTGTGTGTCTTCTCCACTTCCTCCATCCCCCAGGTGAGTGCCAGTGGGGGCTGGGGGCTCCGACGTCAGTGGGGCTGTGATTCCATTCTGGGTTCCGTCAGAACTCTAAAGGAGCTATCCAAGATGCTGAGCCTATTTGAGAGACAGGGAACAGCTCCTTTAGAGTTCTGGTTGGTTTGGACTGAAACCCAGAATGGAATCGTTGCCAAATTCCCAACAGGCTCATTCTAGGTCCTTGAATTGGGAGAGATCTTTTTCTCGTCACTGAGATGGCTCAGCTCTACTCGTTGCTGCAAAATATCCCAGTCCAGGTGCACATCGCTCTACTTCTTGCCCGAGCATTCAATTTCCCCTCCCCCTCTCCAGCATCAGGGCGGTGTACCACTGCAGCTAGCCAATCACATTGCTCTTTGCTTCTTAGACTCTTTCTCTTAGGCTCGGCTTGACTTGTTTGAGTGTGTCTGGATCTCCGAGGCTCTGAACGCATCTTTCTGGAGAGCACCGACTGGTTGCATGATCCACGAGGCCAGGTTCTGTGAGGGCATAGTTGTCTTTGACAGGAAGGGCTTGCACTTGCTAGAGTAAGGTGAACAGCTATGAAGAGGCTGCAATCTTATATTCATTTATCTGGGAGTAAGCTTTATTGAAATCAACAAGAGCTATTATTTCTAAAGTTTCTTTGGGCAGTTTTCTTTGGGTCCCTGATTGGGATTTCTGTTCTCTGCATACCGAGGCAGTGTAAATTCAGGAAATATTTGGATAAAAGGAGGGAAAGATCCTTGTCTTGCATTGTGATAATGGGCATTCCATTCTGGCCTTTCTTTGTATTGCTACTGATCATGGTCTGGTTTACATGGCTAATGAACCAGAGATATAATGACACAGTTTTAGATTAGTTTCTCACTGATAAACCAGAAGTTGAAACAAGCTAAGAGGTGCTAGTGAGAAGTGACTGCAACAAGCCTTTAATCCATTTTGCTCCACGGCTAATGTTTGCTAGTTTGTTGTACTAGATTTTTCTGCACTTGTCAATGGCTTCGTTTGTTCAGTGGTAGCAGGATGCTGAATCTGTGAGTATGGATATGAGAAAGGTGATGGGGAAAGAGTGTTAAATGTTAGGAAAGGTGAGACTATGGTCATCCAGGGAAGGATTTGCAGCCAGAAAAGATATCTGAGTGAAGGGGAGACAGAGCATAGCAAAAGCTTCAAAGTACAGCAAAAGCTACAAAAGTAGGAGCGAGTGAAGTTAATTTCAGATACACTGAATGTCTTACTTGTTCTTTATTTCAGTGATTTAAACAGGTTTTATATAGGTTTGTCTGTGTGTGAAATCAGACATGTGTGCTGTGAAATCAGACATGTGACCAAGGCCATGTCCGGGTGGGCATGCCCCCTTGGGGGCCAGCCCTGTTGTTCTCCTTTTTGGTTTCCAAAATATGGTCACCTTAACTAAAGCAAACGACAAGGCAATGCTAGAGAGTTCCTTGCTGAGAGTGAAGGACAGAGAGTGAGAGAAAGTCTCTCTCTAACTCTTTCTCTAACTCTGTGTGTGCTTGAGAGAGAGAGAGACAGACCGACAAAGAGACTGGTTTTGCATGACACAAAGGTGGCTAATAAGCCATGGTAGCTTGTTAACTACCCCCACATGTGTTGGTCATGTGCTGTCTGCTTTCCCTACTGACCCTTGTTGGGTGCGGATTGTTGTGACATCTGAATCTGGCGAGGGTGGTTGGTGGAGGTTGTTAACAGACCACGTCGAACTCATGGTCTGTTGTAGGGTTGTTGGGTAGGTTGTTACCCACCCACCCCAGACACTCATCCTGGCTGGGTTGGGACATTACAACAACCCGTGCTAGGTGAGGTTAATTAGGGAGATCATACGACATGCAACCAGCACACACGGGGCTGGTTAAGAAGCCACTGACCCTATTCAGATGACACGCTAAACTACAGCGGTTAAGCATTTTGAACAAAACATTATGGCTTAGTGGGTCATGTGAACCATGATTTAGTGTGTTGTGTGAACTATTCCTAACTATGATGGCTACATAACCGCAGTTCAAACACAAACCATTTGCTGCAAAAGGGTTAGCAGCCTAACCATCATTGAAGGTGATTTCTGAACAGGTCCGAAGTGGCTTATTAGCCACTCTTGTGTCATGTGAACTAGCTCAGAGAGAAAAAGAATGAAAGAGAGAGAGAGAGAGAGAATGCAGAACTGCATTTGAGTTGATAGGGACACATAGCCCTTGGGTCTTGCAGTGAAGAACAGTGATCTACTGGCTGCTGATATCACAGTGGTCTTAATACTGCATCAAGACAAGCTTTTCCTTACTCCAGTTGCTCAAATGATGTTGTCCCAGTAGAAATGTAAGTGCTGGACTGTGCGCAAGAGAAGATTCTAACTAAAGTTACCCTGGCACAAGTTTGGTTGCACAAGCAGCGTTGCATAACTCTTGCATAACACCTTGTGCAACTGGTTGCAAAACTGCGCGCAGAACCAGTTGTGTAACTGCAATGGGCAACCGCGTGGGTAATGGAAGGATTCAATGTGCTAGCACTTTTTGAGTTTGTGGAATGTCACAGTTGGATCCTCCAAACAGGCAACTCTAGGCTTGCTGACTAGGAAGCCTGTCCCATTGACTGCAGGTGGACTCATTTCCAAGTAGACACACATAGGATTGTGTTGGTGGTCTGCTGTTGTCCTGTCCTTCTCAACTTTCTGCTAGTCTCTTTCCTGCCCATGCCTGTGAAGTAGCTCAAGAGCTGTAAAGCTGGCAGAAAGATGAGGTCATAGACAACTGAAACTCTATTAGAGTTAATACATGTTTAAATAAATAAATAAAGTTTATTAAGAAGCTAAGAACATAAGAAGAGCCCTGCTGGACCATACCCAGGGTCCATCTAGTCCAGCACTCTGTTCGCACAGTGGCCAACCAGCTGTCGACTAGGAACCTACAAGCAGGCCATGGTGCAACAACACCCTCCCACCCATGTTCCCCAGCAACTAGTGTATACAGGGTTACCGCCTCTGATAATGAAGGTTGCACTTAGCTGTCAGGACTAGTAGCCATTGATAGCCTTCTCCTCCAAGAATTCATCCAACCTCCTTTTAAAGCCACCCAAATTGGTGGCCATCACCACATCTTATGGTAGTGAATTTCATGGTTTAACTATTTATTAGCTGTGCAACAGCAGGACCCTACTCTGGCGGAAGTGCAGTTTTCACCACTTAAAGCTGGAAATGTGTTCCCTGAGGGTTCATCCCCTCCCAACTACTAGGCAAAACTACCCAATTTGGCTTCCATTGACTCTTCTTTTCTTTTTTTTAACCCAGCATCTAAAATCATCTCCAGCTTTGTTAATATAAAGGTTGCCTATTTTCTCTGTGTTTCCAGTGCCAAAGGAGCCTGTGTACTTTGCCCAAGATAAAGACCTTTCTGAGTAAACAGCTGGATTTTATATTTTCTAAAATGGAGGATCAAAAACGTGCCTTTCTTCCTCCCAGCAGCCCTAAGGGTGGCTTCAGCCACTGCCAGTGAAACCTGAAACCACCACGCAACCTGCCAGAGCCTTATTTGAATCCCTGCAGAACCTTCCTCCTCCCTTCCATTTCAAGATCCCGACCCTGCAGACGCCAGGCTGCTTCTTTGTATGTTGCCCAATGAAGAGATCTGGAGATATTGAAAGCTTGCACAGTTTTGCCATGATCTTTTAGTTGGCCTGATGGTGGTGATGATGACGATGATGATGATGATTTTGGAATTTTTATGATGGCCAACACATTGCATATATTAGAGAAGATTATTATATGGCACAATGCTCTGGAAAGACATTGTAGAGCAGTCACATTGAATGAGTGAGAGATGTGCTGGGCTACTTGTGCATAAAATAATCTCAGAGGACTGTGCCCTGTGTATCCTTAGAATAATGAAGGGCCCTTTGTCTTGGTATTGAAAACATGGCTGTCCTGGGAAAGATGGGGGTGGGGATAGGGCTGAGCACGGACCATCTGATTCGCTTCGGAGCCAGATTCAGAGCTTCCTAATCAGCCGTGTCCTGACTCAGGGTGCTGTGGGCTCTGCTCTTGCCACCCTGCTTCGGATCGGAACCCAAAGCAGGATCTGGCCATCCAAAGTAAGCCATCCATTTTGGGTTCCTGGGTGACTGGAAAAGATGCATGTGACTCCCCCCTCCCTGCTTGCCTCTCCAAACCTGGAGCCGCTGCCCCTGTGGGACTTACCTGAGCCATCCAGCAGCCACCCATCCTTGATGAGAACTGCCATTGTAAATGAAGGTGGGGGCTCTGTTGTTTCCTAGATCTAAAGTGTCAGATGATGATGTCTGTAAAGGGCCACTTCTGGGAAGTCTCACAGCAGGCAGCAACTGCAGCGGTTCACCATCGCCCCAAGTAGGGCTGAGGTGGCACAAAGCGCTTCGGATCACCTAGGCCCAATTTGGTCTGAATCTGGATTTGGACTGAGGCAGGTCGAATTGGCTCGCCTCAGTTCAGATTCGGGGGTTGGGCCCAAAGCAGTGAACAGCTCTAGTAGCAGGAGCCACTCCAGTTGGGATGAGAATAACTACCAGTTGGTTTCTCTCCCCCACCTAAACTGTCATCTACTAGTAGCATAGGCTGACCAGATAAAATCCAGGTCAGGGCTCCTGTAACTTTAACAGTTGTAGAGAAAAGGGAATTTCAGCCGGTGTCATTTGTATGCAATTAGTTCCTGGTGATATTCCCTCTTCATCACAACAGTTAAAGTTGCAGGCACTATACTAGAGTGACCAGATACAAAAGAAGGCAGGGCCCCTGCAACTTTAACTGTTGTGATGAAGAAGGAATATCACCAGGAACTAATTGCATACAAATTACACTGACTGAAATTCCCTTTTCTCTACAGCTGTTAAAGTTACAGGAGCCCTGACCTGGATTTTATCTGGTCACCCTAATTAAGTAGCATCCAGTGTCTGGCTGCTCCTCTCTCTTTGACCTGCCATCTCCTAGCATCTGGCTATAGCAGAGGGAGAGATGGGATGGGCAGGGCAGGGCAGGGCAGGGCAGGGCAGGGCAGGGCAGGGCAGGGCAGGGCAGGGGCACTGTATTGGCTCAGCTGAGAGACCATGTACTGTTTGGCTCCTCCCCAGCTAAGACTGGCTCTGCCATCCAGGAATTGGTGTTCCATTGTGCAGCAAGACTTTATAAAGCAGGGGCGATTGAGACCCCAATCTGTGTCTCCAGGGTTCCTGGAATGGCCACGCCCCTTCCCCCGGCTCCACCCTTTTATCCTGACCGCCGATTGTTTGATGTCCTGGCTCTTGGGCAGCCCCCTCCCCTTCTAAAAGGCTGAAACGCTTCTACAGGTGCAATACTCTGCACATTTAGACGGAGAAAAGGCCTACAACTCCTAACATGCCTCAGCCAGTTGTAGGCCTTTGCTCTGCCTGAGCATACATAGGATCGTGCCCTAAGTCAGTCTCCCGAATTACGGTCTGATTACAGCCTGGCCCCATTTGCCTTCGGTCCAGTTCACTGCTGGGATGCTGACCCAGAGAACTTCTCCGAAATGGAATTCCTCTCATGGGCTGAAAGAGTTCAGGCAATCTTGTTAGAAAATGTTGGCCTTGCAGGGCGGTCTCATTCGTGCTCCTTTTCTGGCTGTGGGCTGTAGTGGTTAGAGTCTTTCGTCCATGGGCACAGAAGCCAACCTTCTGCTCCCTTGGCTGTCACCCCCCTCTACTCCTGGAATGCAGCTCCTGAAAGTTTTTCCCAAAGGGAATTCAGCCAGCGGGCCGAAAGAGTTTTGTCCAGACTGCTTGAAGCTGTGCACCTCCAAATCGGTATAATCAACGCAAACGTTATGGAAGGTCAAGAAACTCTGGCTGTGAAGCGGGGTAAGTGCCCCCACCCCAGGACTTCTCATCTCTCCCCAGAGTGGGGCTGCGCAGGAAGGATCTCGCCATTTCGTCGGTGGAATGTTGTTTGCAGCCCTGATGAGTTCTACATGTTGTTCTCGCAAAGGAAGAAACGGCGCCAGGTGGGATGCGCAATTCATGCTCATGACAAACCAAAGGGCTCATGGCTTAGCTGGGGTGTGCTGGGGGAGGGGAGATTGTTGGCCAACAAGGGGCAATTGACTCCATTTATCTTGGTGAGATTGAGCCTGAAATCCAACTTCAGAGGACAGATTACTCCCGTCAAATCCTTTATAACCATTATGCTAAAGTCTTTCTTTTGAAAACGATTTTTGTTGTTGTTCTTGTCTGTTTCTGAAGCAGCGGGAATATTTGTGAAATGTGACATCAATTACATCGCAGCCCTCTCCTTCGCGCTGATTACATGGCCTGTAATTACACTAAAACCTCTGATTTGTGTATCGTGGCAGCAGGAAGGCAAAGCTCTGGGCTTCGTCGGCGTGATCTTGTTTGAAAAGGAGGAGGGGGGGACGGGTTTCTCTTCCTGCAGGGGCCAATCTATTTAGGCAGGCTGTCCAAATTCAAACACCATCTCCCCCTGCCGCATCTGTCTTGGGATGACCCGTGCTGCCTCCCTTTAAATTTGTAGACTGGGAAAAAGCAAACCAGGCAGGTAACAGGTGGTGACGTTCGATTTGGCCTCTGATCTCGCCGTTCACAGCCGACCTTTTGCAATGGTTTGCAGACGGGGAAGTGTTTTCCTGTCTGTGTGACAGCCAGGGGTGGAAGAATTGAAGCATTGTAGTCCATTCAATAAGGTGGGAAGTAGAGAATTAGGATCCCTATATATTTCTGTTTGCACACTAGGTGCTTTGCAAGGTGGGTCCCCCCCTTTGTTATTTGATGGTTGGGGAGGGTAGACTTCATCTGTATTTGCAGTGGTGGCTTTTAGGATTGACATATAACGATGCACTGAAATATCTCAAAATCTGTGCTGGTATAAACTTCAAAGCCTTAAACAGCTTGGGGTCAGGGTATCTGAAAGAACTCCTCCTCCCATATGTACCTGAGTATCCTCGGGCATCCTTCTCCATGAGCCCCTGCCAAAGAAAGTGATGCAGGTGGCAACCAGGAGGAGGGCCTTCTCTGCTGTGGCACCCCGGCTCTGGAATGAACTCCCTAGAGAGGTTTGCCTGGCACCTACATTATACTCCTTTAGACGCCAGGTGAAGACCTTTTTATTTTCTCAGTATTTTAACAGCTTATCAGCTTAATTTTTTAACTTTGCTGTTTTAAATCAGGATGAAGGATCTGCTTCCAACTTGGCAAGACTAAAGCCCTACTTAAGAGCTACCAGTGTGCCACATTTCTCTCTTTGTCTTTAAAACTAATGGAGGAGTATGTATTTTTATAAATTTCCATTGACGATAACAGTGCGGTTACCTGAAAATGGAGTGGTTTTCTGATGGGCAATCCAACGGTGCAGAGAGATGGAGCTGCACTGAAAAATGGACCAGAGAACTGTTCCATCGGAGCTCTGTCCCGAATTTTGGGGCAGAGAAGACCCACTCTCCACACCCCTATAGGAAACTGCCTTATACTAAGTCAGGCTATCTAGCCCTGTATTGTCCACACTGACTGGCAGCAGATTTCCACACATCTCCCCTGGAGATGTCAGGGATCAAACCTGGGACTTTCTGCATGCACAGCAGAGCCCCCACCACTGAGCGATGGCCTCATCCCTACAACAGCCGCCCTCAGAGCCTGACATCCAAAGGCAAAGTGTTTATGAACACAGAGGTTCCATTTAGCTGTCAAACTTAATTTATACTAGGGGTGCGCGAGAATTTATTGTTCGCACTTTTATGCAAAGACGTCCACTTTGCAATCCTAAACATGAATGCAAACAGGAGTGCTCCCCCTACCAAAATGTTTCCAAATTCCAGAATTTGTAATTGTATTTGGAAAATGCATTTTAAAAAACGCGCACTTTGAAATGCATCTCTCTCTCAATCTCTCTCTCTCTCTCTCTCTCTCTCTCTCTCTCTTCTCTGTGTGTGTGTCTGTCTGTCTCTCTGTGTCTGTCTGTCTGTCTTCTATCTATCTATCATCTGTCCATCTATCCACATTTTTATGTTTTCTTCAGTGGGGGAAAATGCAAACACTTTCCCCATTTGAACAATTTTTTTTAAAAAGGGCCAAGATGAAAAATGGGGGCAAACAGAAATGTACTTTGAAGCAGCGGAGGTGGGTGACTCCTTTAGCAGCGGGGCAGTGAATCCATTCCAGGTTTCAATCAGAAACAGTCAGAAGACTAAAAGAGTTATTATTTATTTATTTATTGCATTTTTCGATACCGCCCAATAGCCAAAGCTCTCTGGGCGGTTTACAAAGAATTAAAACCATAAAAACCATTCAAAATATAAAACAAACAACAGTATAAAAACATAGCATAAAAATACAAAATAAGAACACAAGCAGGATAAAACCAAGCAGCTATGCAGAAATTAATACCAATTTTAAAAAACAGATTTAAAAAACTGCAAAGTTTTTTAAAAAGTAAACCGATAAATGGTTAAAATATGGAGAAAATAAAAAGGTCTTCACCTGGTGTTGAAAAGAGTATAGTGTAGGTGCCAGGTGAACCTCTCTAGGGAGCTCATTCTGCAGCTGGGGTGCCACAGCAGAGAAGGCCCTCCTCCTGGTAGCCACCTGCCTCACTTCCTTTGATTATCCAAGGTGCTAAGAAAAACATTTGTCCCAACCCAAGTAGCAATATCCAACTGAAGTCCAGCGGGGTGGGTGGTAGAAGAAAAGGAGCTTTATAACCCCTTTCCTTCCTCTCCGCTAGTTTTCCACTTTGAAATTTCCACCCTCCATCTGCTTTTGGTGCCCTAGCAGAAAAGACACCGGCACCTGTTTATTTCCCCCCATGGGGGCTAACTGAAGTTGGGAGAGAGATTTGGAGGTGGGGGAGAGATGGGTTAAGATGTCTGCTCTCCCGTTCAGTTCCTGTGTTGGTCTCTGGTTTGGGGATCGCAGCCTGGGCAAGTGCTTTTGCCAAAAAAAGAAAAGGCATAAAGGAAAAGGAGCTGTCAGGAGAAAAACGACTTGTGATTGATTGCATGTGGAGTTTTGAGCCTCTGGCTCGGCAACAAAACCTACTTTTAATTGATTCTCCTTCAGCCTTCTGTAGCGATGCTCTTTGGTTATTCAACAGGGAAGTGAGGTGGGGGAATTTTTTCAAGGCGTATAAATCAGGGAGGGGAGTCTTCCATTTACTTGGCCTCAGTGAAACTCATGGTCTCTCAGTCCTCCCAAGTCATAAATCAATAGTGCTTAAAGTTCTGTTACAATCTGACAGCGCCATCCAGAATGGGGCTGGTTCCCCTTGCCCCTTGGGTTTGGAAAACAGATGGGCTTTGGCTTTGGGGAATTGTGTTTGGCTCCTGAAAGGCCCTGTCACAATGACTCTGAACAGCCCCAGTCTCCAGAAAGCACACTTTCCCTCTACTTGGATTGGAGCATCAGGGCCTTAAGGGCCCTCTTAATGCAAGGCTGCCTCCAGAAAGGTCGCAATCCCTCTGGGCAGGCTAATGGCGACTGCCATTCGTGTGCCCAGGGGAATTGCACACTTTCTGGAGGCTCTAGAAGCACACTTTCCAGGCCCCCCACTACTCCAATGGGGGCCTTAAAGGCCCTCTTAACACAAGCCTTGCATTAAGAGGGCCTTTGAGGGCCCAAATGGAGCAGGGGGGCAGAAAAACACGCTTTCCAGAGCCACTGGAGAGTGCACATCCACCTAAGCACATGGGGGCCTTACAGTCCCTCTTAACACTAGGAAACCATTGCATTAAGAGGGCCTGGAAATTGAGTTCTCCCCCCCCCCCCCCGCTAATGGCGGGCGGTTGCCGCCATCAGCACGGAAGGGGGAAAAGGGCAGGTGGTTGCCGAGAGCTTGGGGGCTCGCTAGCCTCCTGAGCGCTTGGCAGGGGCTCGTGCAGCTTGGCTCGTTGGACTTCACGAGCAGGGGAGTGTGAGCGCTCACAGGGCAGACCAGGCCGGGTCTGTAAAACCGTATCCTCCTCCTCCTCCTCCTCCTCCTTCTCATTTCCTCTTACATCTCCTTCCTGACCAGCCATTTTGGCACAGCGGATGGGCACTCCAACCACGCCCTGCCCGAGTTAGCATGAGACGCAACCTACCTGCGCAGTTCTCCTGCAGAGCCCCATTCGAAGGAACAAGAGCTTAATGCCCGCGGCTTGCGCCGGTTGCTTTCTTATGCCCCCCGGTAGGGCAGGGATACTTCCCCGGCCAGAAACTCCAGCGGTTTTTCCGACGCTCACTCCCCGAACGCGGAGGATGCAGCAGGAACAGAGGCCTCCATGCAGGAGCGGCTGCTTTCCCATGTGCCAAAGTCAGCAGCCGAGTTTCAGCTGGGCCGAGGAAGTATCTGCTCCGGATTTATTTACATTTCCTGAAATGAAGCCTCTCCAAAGAGCCTGGGAATACACTTGCAGGTTTGGAAGTGGGAGAGGCAACAACCCCCAGGCCCGCTGCCCAGCTCCATGTGGGGAATTGACCCTAGGCCGGGATCATCCCTCTGGGCTGAAACAACCCACACCCATTCATCCAGAGGGGAAAGCTGCATTTCCCAAATGTCTCCTGCTTTGCCTCTCCCCCCTCCTTAGAGCCTGGGAACCCGGCCCACCGCACAGGAGGCTGAAACTCACCCACTTCCATGCTTGGTGGAGGAAGAGGAGCCAGGAGTAACAGAGAGATCGATGATGAGACTTGGATCAGGAAACCCTCGAGGCCGCAAGCTCCCCTGGCAACGGCCGTGGGTGATGGATCACCCGAGTCAAAATTAAGATAACGCTTTTCCATTCCTGCTCCCTTCCCAAAGCAGCAGGGAACGCCTGGCAACCTTTCAAGGCCAGCATTGTTTGGAGGAGAGGACGCTGAAGGCTTCAGGCGTCTTTGCAACAATCTGAGATTCACCCCCCCTTCCTGGATATGCAGTTCAAATGGGCTTTTGCAGGGTGCAGAAGCAAGTGTGTGGTCAGGAATCCCAATGATCTGTACATACGCCTCCCCCATCCCCCAAATAGGATGGCTGTGTGTCCCGCTGTAGAGGACAGTCCGATGTTTGAAGGAATTCTCCCTTGGAAGGGCTGCCTGGCTCAAGAGCTCCATCACACAATTGATTTAGTGCACTCTTGCCATGCCTGGTGTGCGGATTTGCAGCACGGTACTCACATAACACCGTGCCTGTCCTGCTGAAACCCCACCTCTTCCCCAGCCTTTCCTAGAATGCTAAAAGTCTGGATTATTTTCCCTAAGCGCATTTAATGCACCCTAAACCTCTGTGTTGTTTCAAAGGAACGGGGGCTTGAATGGATTGCATCAGGGAAAAGCGATCTCTCCCAGCAGCCGGCTCCAAGCCTCAATATAAAACCCAAACCTTGCATCCCAGGCTCAAAAGCTTTTTTTAAAATCATACAACGCCCGAATCTCTGCAGAGACAGGATTGTACTCTCTCGATGCCCCCAAAGAGCCAGACTAAAGGGTCCTTCCATGTTTGCCCGGCAGAAAGGCGGTCTGGTTGAAGTGCTCATCTGCCAGGACCTGACTGGAGGGAGAAAGAGAAGGGGAGGGGTGGAGTGGAGCGTAGCGGAAGAGCCAAGGAGTGAAGGAGCAGCTCTTCAGGTGAAAGGAATCATAAGCTTGACGTGCTTTTGCCTCAGAGGTAAAAAAACACGGAGGCAAACTGGGGGGGGGGATTAAGTGTGATGGAGGTCCAAATCCAGTTTAAAAATAAAGAGCAGCAGCGGCCTTGAAACTGCCCGTCCACTCCTAGCACTTGAGCAGCAGGCACCCGACTCGCCTGGCCACAACTCTTCCCTAATTTGGTGAGATGGATTGTATTTCTCTTTAAATTCCATAATGATTTTCACATTTGCATCTATACATATAAACTAGCTCATGCCAATCCGCTGCTCTCTTTCCACCTCTCATTGGGTGAGGCATAAGTGGACAGCCTACTGTCCATCAGCAAAGACTCCGAGGAACCGGTTGACCCAGCAGGCACCTGAGAGGAGAGGGAGGGCTTCTATCCAGGCCGTCAGCAACATGTCCACCTGGTTCAGCAGTTGGCCGTTTCTTCCAGTGGAGGCTGGTGGCTCTGATATCATGGGGCAGGGAATCAGCTCTGGGTTTCAGTCAGAACCAGTCAGAACTCTAAAGGAGCTCTCCAAGGCGCTTTTGCACCTTGAATAGCTCCTTTACAGTCCTGATCAGTTCTAACTGAAATCCAGAGCGGATTCACCACCCGACTGGTATCAGAGCTGTCAGCCTCCACTGGCTGCCTTAGTATCTGCAGCTGGAAATTCTCCTTCCTTGTGAGAAGACCTTGGCTTCCGCTGGACAGGTGGCCACACCACTGACAACACTGCCCTGGTCCACTGCTGCTGGAGCTGAGAAGAGCCATGGGACATGAGAGGAAAGTCAGAGGCCAAGTCAGGGCTTGGGATGGGCCAAGGGGGCGTCTTTGGGGCCACAAGCAAAGCAACCCTATGACAGGGGCCATTGCAGAGTGGCAAATTTTGAAGTGCAGGCACTCATCATGATAGTCCCCATAGCCGCACTCCCATGGAGCATCCAAAAATGGAATCTCCACCAGAAGTAGGTCTTCTGCACAGCGAATGGGTCATGATTGCCTGCTCAAGATCAAGTGACCCTCTTGCATTACAACAATATATATTTGTTGGGAAAATTCATCCCCCAGACCGCTACTGTGGGGACTGCATCTAAGCTCGGAGGGAGCAGGGAATTCTGCAGGGGGGGGTGGCAGATAAGGACAGCATCCCTGCTCATAAAGAAGTGCCAGTGCTACATCCCTGTGAACCCTGGCTCCACTACACCACTGGATGGTTTTCCTCAGGTTGTCCCATGTCATCTGCTGGGTTTGGGTTTGCTGTGGAATCCCAATTCTTCTCCTCCTCCTCCTCCTCCTCCTCCTCCTCCTCCTCTTCGACACCTACCTCAACCTTCCTATTTTCACTCTTTTTATTCTTGATGCTTGCTCTTCTAACTTATTGTATGTTTAATTTGATGTTAGCAGCTCAGGGAGGCTGTTGCCTGAACAGCAAGCCACAAATCCTCTAAACCAGCCAACCAACCAGCCAGCCAACCAACCAAGTCCCAGTGCGCCATCCATCTTTCCATCGCAATTCTAAGAGTTCACTTTCAGTCCAAAGTATCGATTCACTAATTACATTTCTAGCCTGCCTTTTAACTGCTCAAGGCCCCAAAGGCAGTTTACAATACCATAAAAATTTTCTTTCTTTGAAAAAGAATGGAAATGATGATTTAAAGTAACTTAAAGAGAAAACAGTATTAAGATTGAAGATGCTCTTTAGCAGCAGTCTGAAAAGCTAACCATTTCTGCACAGCCCAAATGTATCCCAGAAGAGTAAGGATTTTAACCAGCGATGGGCGAACTTTTCTCGGGTGAATTCATTGTTTCCTTGGAAAGTATCTGATTCACTTGTGTTCATCTGGAGTGCTCCTTTAATGGGAACTCTCGTTCCGTGTATACAAGTTTCTGTGCCTGTGCTATATCGAGATGCATCTTGGAAGCTGTAGTTTAGACGCATGTATTGCAGTGTGACGTCATGTGTCACCATGTTGTGTACCCCTTTCCTGATTGGTTGTTTTCCCATGGCGCCTCCTCCCATATGTGCCTGCCCAGATCCTAAGTTCATCCTCAGCGGTCCTTCTCCGTGAGCCCCTGCCAAAGGAAGTGAGGCAGGTGGCTACCAGGAGGAGGGCCTTCTCTGTTGTGGCACCCCAGCTGTGGAACAAGCTCCCTAGAGAGGTTTGCCTGTCACCTACATTATACTTTTTTAGATGCCAGGTGAAGACCTTTTTATTTTCTTGGTATTTTAACAGTTTATCAGTTTGATTTTGAACTTTGCTGGTTTAAATTTGTATTTTAAATCTGTATTAATTTCTACATTGCTACTTGGTTTTATCCTGTGCTCTTATATTGCATTCTCATGCTACGTCTTTATGCTGTTGTTTGTTTTATATTTTGAATGGTTTTTATGGGTTTAATTTTTGTAAACTGCCCAGAGAGCTTCGGCAATTGGGCAGTATAAAAACACAATGAATAAATCAAGAATAAATAAATGATTCACCGTCACTGATTGCTGGTAGGTAGAGAAGAGAAGGAAACGGATCTGCAGAGTGCCTCCTCCTCCTCCTCCTCCTCCTCCTCCTCCTCCTCCTCCTCCTCCTCCTTCCGAAGCCGGACTCCTTCTGAAGCCGGAGCTGCGGCCGTGACTATGAGGGAAGAGTGGATGCACTGGATCTTCCATTCAAGGGTTGAACTAACCAACTGAGCACATGCGCAGAAACGGTGTTGTTTAGATGCATACTGTGCATGCTCCAAAACTCATGATCAGTTCTGAAATTAATAGCAAATTCACTGAACACCGATCCAGGCTTCCGACTAGGAACGTTGCAAGAGTCCACTGTGGGGTGGGATCGGGGTGGAGACCAATGGACTCTCCTGCATCTACCCTCCCGGATCCCATTTGCGGACCTGCTCAGCGAACAACCCATGGCTCGGCAACACCCAGATGAAACCACCTGCCCGCCACTGAAGCCCATTCAGTGCCCTCTGATGCCTATTTCCTCTGAAGCAAATTGATTGATTGACCCTATTGATTTTGATCGAGTTAAGTGTCAAGGAAGCAATGTGCTTTTGACGAGGGCTGGGCGCTGCTTCGGTTCCAGATCTGAACCTCGAATCAAAGAGGGGAGATTTGGATTGGGACCGGATCAGCCCAAAGCAGCCCGGAGTGATTCGGGCCAGGTCTGGAGTGCTTCCGATCGCTCTGGAGTGATCCAGACAATGGTGAGCTGCTACTCCTGCCTGCCAAGCTATATGAGTGGGTGGGGTTTACTGGATCTATCTGCTTGAGCCCAGCAGCTGGCCACCCTCCATGTGAGCTGCCATTTTTATGGAAGCTGGGGGTTCTGTAAACTTGTAGATCTAATTTTGCACACAACAGGAGTCGCTCGGGGGGGGGGGGGTGTTCTGCGCAGGCGTCCAGGAAATCAGAACATGTAACGCACTTCAGATTTCTGAATTTCACTTCGGATCTGGAGTAAAGAAGAGGGCAGCCCAGGTCTGAAGCAGACTGAAGTGGATCAGGGCAGACTCGGAAGCTCCAAATCGGCCTCTGAGGCAGGTAGGATGTGTGTGTCTGTGTGCAGCTTTACTTATGACTGCAGCCCCATTTTCATTTCCAGTTTATGGTTCAGTTATAATTTCTATGAGAAAAGTGCCTCTCCTTTGAGTAACTGATAGAACGCCTCTCCCGACATGAACCTACCTGAACACTACGTTCAACATCTAAGGTCCTCTTCTGAGTGCCTACACTGAGGGAAGCTCGGAGGTCGGCAACAAGGGAGAGGGCCTTCTCTGTGGTGGCCCCCCAATTGTGGAACCATCTCCCCGATGAGGCCCTCCTGGCACCAACCTTGTTATCTTTTGGCACCAGGTCAAGCCTTTCCTCTTCTCTCAGGCATTTAGCAACATCTGATGAGCCTGGGTCTGTTTTGTTTTTTAGGCTTATAGCTTTTTAAGTTATTATAGTGGTTTTAAATGAATGTGTATATTGTATGTTTTTTGCAGTTTCAATTTTTGTATATTCTTTTTAAATGTTTTAATCTTATGTAAACCACCCAAAGAGCTTTGGTTATGGGGCGATATACAACTGCAAGAAATAATAATAATAATAATAATAATAATAATAATAATAATAATCCATAGGGGCTGTGGGGGGCAAGATATTTGATCTGGGATGGGGGGCGCTTGCCTCCCTTGCTCTCTACCTGCGACTCCATTGAGTTTTGACCCTTATGATCGACATAATCTGTAGCTCAGCTGTATCTTTGAGACATGGAATGTGGCTCCTAGGATTATCTTCCTCACTTACTCAGATCAGGGTGGAGCAAAACAATTGAACTTCGGTCCCTCCGTAATCTTTCAAGCTGCAGCGCAATGCCAAATGCACGTTCAGCTGGGAGGCTTTTAAAAATAGTGTGTGTGAATTCGTTTTTCACACCCCGAGCCATAAATCAGGGCACACCTTGGTTAGCAAAGTCTTGTCTGCGTCATTTCAAGATAAGGCGACTGTTTTCCACATGTTTTAATCTCGTCTGGGTTGAGATCATTGCTCACTTTAATTTGAAACATCTTCTAGTAACCGTGCCCTGAAACTGTTCTTCTTGTATTGCACTGAGTTTAGCTCAGGGGAGGAAAGTATGGAGCTGCCACTGAAAATGGCAGTGCTGTGTCAATTTACCCCCCTACCCCACCCCCACCCCCTACCTAACATTATGTTGTTATATAACTCTTACTGTAACCCTGTAGGTTAGGTTATTATTATTATCCTTGCATTGCAGGTGTGGAAACTGAAGCTAAGAGGGAGCGGTTTGCACAAGGTGGCAAAGGACGAGATTCGATTTCGTGACTTAAGGCCGAACGAAACGTGATGTTAAATCTGCGAAGAGAAATAAGTTGCATGTGGTTCATGTGTAAAGAGCAGCCACAGGGAAGCCAGGGTATCTTGGGACAGTGATGGGTGGGGATGATGAGCTTAACTCTCTCCCTGCCACAGCCTTGACAATAATAAATAAATAAATAAAAAAATGTCTCCCCAAAGATGCCTTTTGCATTTCAAGGGAGGTTGCCATTGCCTCCTTTGGAGGTTTTCTTTGAAATGTAAACTGCAGTTTTTGTCAGGACTAAGTAGTGATGTCAGGAGATTCTGTCATGGGTGGTGAAGCTCACTGAACTTACATTAGCTCACTCCCCTTCAAAGACGGTGGGGTTCGTAGCCAATTTAGTGCATTTTCTCATTGGGGCACTATTATCCTTGGGTGCCTTATCGTTCTGCCTTATCACAGCCCCTTTATAGCTCACTCCCCTGGATTTTGGCTCATTTCCTCATGAGCTGGAATGACTTGCATTGACGTTTCTAAAATTCATGTAGATGTATGTAAACAGCAATGTGTGCAAATTGCAGGACACTATATATGTGATTTTTGCCAACTTTGGACATAATTTGCGCAAATTGCAAAGATCATGCGAATTGAACTCCCGCATTTTTTTTTTTTTAAAAAATGGCAAACGTTCCTGTATTTCGGGAAAAGCCCACGGCTCAGCCCACAAATGCAAGCCGAGTCAGGTATTCGCCAGGAGTCCATCAAGTCCAAAATGGTTTGGATTCCACAGCGATGGATATCCCTGGACTGATGCAGGGGGAGGAAAAGCTATTAATTAATTAATGGCTGAATTTACACAGCTGCCACATTACAGATGTTTTCTGGGTGGCCCACTAACAAATGCAACATTAAAATACATTATATATACAAATCTGTGGTGCGACCACACTTAGAATGCTATGTACAGTTCTGGTCACTACACCAAAAATGAAGAAGAAGGTATTGTAGAGCTGGAAAAAGTGCAGAAAAGAGCAGCTAAAATGATCAAGGGGCTGGAGCATCTCTCCTATGAGGGAAGGTTAAAACAGCTGGGATTGTTTAGCTTGGGAAAAAGGGGGGTAAGGGGAGACCTGATATAGATGTACAAAATCATGTATGGTGTGGAGAGAGAAAAGGAGAGGGAGACATGTTTCTCCCTCTCTTAAATACAAGAGCCCAATGGCAGTCATCCCATGAAGCTAATTAAAAGGAGATTCAGGACGGATCAAAGGAAGGACTTCTTTACACAGTTCATATTTAAACTATGGAATTCACTTCCTCAAGATGTGGTGATGGCCACCAATTTGGACAAATGTAAAAGGGGGTTAGACAAATTCCTGGAGAAGGCTATCAATGGTTATTAGTCCTGATGGCTATGTGCTACATCCAGGATCAGAGGCACTATACTCCAGTTGCTGGGGAACATGGGCAGGGGAGTGCTGTTACACCGTGTCCTGCTTGTGGGTTCTTGGTTGACAGTTGGCTGGCCACCATGTGAACAGAGTGCTGGATTGGTCTGATTCAGCAGAGCTCTTCTTATGTTCTAATGTTCTTAAGCCAGCGTTCTTCATTGCATGGCATAAGGGATATTGGCCTCAAATGCCCCCCCTCTCTCTGCAGTAGCTGCTTACTCTCAGCAGGGGGCTCTCTAGCATTGCCTTGTTGTTTGCTCTAATGGTGGCCCAGCTCCTGGGATCTGGGCTACCAGAGGGAGTTTCAGGGGTGGGGAATCAGGAGACCCACCAGTCATCAGCAGTTAGATGCCTGGCCGCGGGGGAGAGGAAGACACAGGAGCAATTAGCCAATTAGCTGCAGGGAGGGAAAAGGCATCCAGTCATGTCCAGCGCATATCAACACTGCTTCACTGGGTGGGCATGGAGGTGACATCAGAGGGCCCCCTCATCCCAAGAAAGGCCTCCAAGTGGTCTCAAGAGTGGTCCTGGGAGCCCAAGTGGCTCCTGCTTGAAAAATAGTTAAGGTCAATGATATAAAACAATAAACCAAAAATACAAATCAAACACAGATTTCAAACTGAGGGGTCATGGTGGGAGGTGTAGACTTTTTTTTCTGTCTAAACATGCCTAGGATTGCGCCCTTAGATACTCCGGCGAAACCTCTTGGCTCCACCGGTCTGAAGCCCATGGCTGTTGTTTGCATGCCAAAATACGTCAATGGTAATTACATTTGCGCAATGAACGTCACGTCTGGTTTGGCCCCGAGTCAGCACACAATCCCAGCTCTTCCCCTTTGCCCGATTCCAAAAGGAAAGTATTCAAAAGATCAAAATAGAATCCCAAAATGGTTGAGTTGAAAACGTTGCAACACTGGCCCTGAAGGGACGAGCAGTCGTCCGGCCGCTAAAGTGGTACGCTTTTGGCTGTTGTGAAGGGATGTGAAATGGCCATGTATTTATTTGGGATTGGGTCTTTATTCAAACCACCCACAAGAACCAACCCTATGGGGAAAAGCACATCCTACCCCCTAAATAGCATATTTCACTCCCTTTGTCCTGTTTATAGATGTCTTGCGATACAATCAATGTAAGCTGAGTGTCAGGAACTAGAAGCCCCTGCGTGAAATCTGACCCCATGATGGTTACTGCCTGATGATCATAGAACAATAGAATAGTAGAGTTGGAAGGGGCCTACAAGGCCATTGAGTCTAACCCCCTGCTCGATGCAGGAATCCACTTCAAAGCATACCTGACAGGTGGCTGTCTAGCTGCCTCTTGAATGTCTCTAGTGTGGGAGAGCCCACAACCTCCCTAGGTCAATGGGTCCATTGTCGTACTGCTGTAATAGTCAGGAAGTTTTTCCTGATGTCCAGCCGGAATCTAGCTTCCTGTAACTTGAGCCCATTATTCCGTGTCCTGCACTCTGGGATGATCGAGAAGAGATCCTGGCCCTCCTCTGTGTGACAACTAGGGGTGTGCATCGGATCGGATCCGATCCACGATCCGAATCCGATCCGCCCCAAAATCGGGAAAATCCGATCCGATCCGATCAACCTCCGATCCGATCCGATCCGATCCGACGAGGTCCGATCCGGATCGGACGCCATTTTGAATGCTTTTTCCCATAGCCAAGTATTGTTTTACAAAAACGCCTATAACTTTTTCATTTTTAAAGATAGAAGGATGAAACTTGGGGACATTATACACTGGTTAGGGATAGTTATCTGTGAGAAATTTCAGAAAGATTGGTGCATGCGTTTTGTGGCAATTAATTGTTTAATAAATACCCAGAAATGCCTATAACTTTGTCATTTTTAAAGTTACAAACATGAAACTTTGCCACATTGTAGGTGGTACCTTGGGACCTAACTGTGAGAAATTTCAGAAACTTAGGTGCTTGCCTTGTGTGGCAATTAATTTTAGAAAAATGGGTAGTAGTGGGGTAAATACATTTACGCCTCCCATTTTTTTATTTTTGAAGATACAAACAGGAAACTTGGGCACATTACAGGTACCACTTGCCTTGATATGTGTGTGAAATTTCAGAAACATTGGAGCTTGCCTTGTGTGGCAATTAATTTTTGAAACAATGAGGAAAGAAACACCTATAACTTTGTCATTTTTAAAGTTACACACATGAAACTTTGCCACATTGTAGGTGGTACCTTGGGACCTATGTGTGTGAAATTTCAGAAACATAGGTGCTTGCCTTGTGTGGCAATTAATTTTTTAATAAATACCCAGGAATGCCTATAACTTTGTCATTTGTAAAGTTACACACATGAAACTTTGCCACATTGTAGGCGGTACCTTGGGACCTATGTGTGTAAAATTTCAGAAACGTAGGTGCTTGTATTGTGTGGCAATTAATTTTTGAAACAATGAGGGATTCATTGGACAGCACTTGCCCATAGGGATTCATTGGACAGTACTTGCCCATAGGGATTCATTGGATAGTACTTTCCTATAGGAAATCATTGGAAAGCACTTGCCCATAGAAAATCATTGGAAAGCACTTGCCCATTGAGAAATACAGTTATGCCTCCCACTTTTTTATTTTTGAAGATACAAACAGGAAACTTGGGCACATTGTAGACTGGTTAGGGATAGTTATCTGTGAGAAATTTCAGAAAGATTGGTGCATGCGTTTTGTGGCAATTAATTTTTTAATAAATACCCAGGAATGCCTATAACTTTGTCATTTTTAAAGTTACATACATGAAACTTTGCCACATTGTAGGTGGTACCTTGGGACCTATGTGTGTAAAATTTCAAAAACGTAGGTGCTTGCCTTGTATGGCAATTAATTTTAGAAAAATGGGTAGTAGTGGGGTAAATACATTTACGCCTCCCATTTTTTTATTTTTAAAGATACAAACAGGAAACATGGGCACATTACAGGGAACACTTCACTTGATATGTGTGTAAAATTTCAGAATGATAGGTCCAGGCATTTGGTGGCTACGAATTTTTTAGATTAAAAGTTATTAACCTTTTTTACACAGAGGCTGGGGCTGTCAATTGCACCCTCCCGCCTCCCGGGAAGAAGAAGGAAACACTTTCTCTCATCTCTTTGATCCTTGCACGCTTGGCTGCAACTGAGCTAGTATCCATTACAAAAGGAGAAACAAAGTAGCACTTGGCTCGTGTCTGCTTTGATACTTTCACTCAAGCAGAACGGCTGAGCCTAGGATCACTCTCTCTCGCTGGGATCGTTACAGGAGAAATTTTCTACAGTCTTCAAAGTGGTGTGTGCAGACACCTTGCCACCACATGCCTGGACCTATCATTCTGAAATTTTACACACATATCAAGTGAAGTGTTCCCTGTAATGTGCCCATATTTCCTGTTTGTATCTTTAAAAATAAAAAAATGGGAGGCGTAAATGTATTTACCCCACTACTACCCATTTTTCTAAAATTAATTGCCATACAAGGCAAGCACCTACGTTTTTGAAATTTTACACACGTAGGTCCCAAGGTACCACCTACAATGTGGCAAAGTTTCATGTATGTAACTTTAAAAATGACAAAGTTATAGGCATTCCTGGGTATTTATTAAAAAATTAATTGCCACAAAACGCATGCACCAATCTTTCTGAAATTTCTCACAGATAACTATCCCTAACCAGTCTACAATGTGCCCAAGTTTCCTGTTTGTATCTTCAAAAATAAAAAAGTGGGAGGCATAACTGTATTTCTCAATGGGCAAGTGCTTTCCAATGATTTTCTATGGGCAAGTGCTTTCCAATGATTTCCTATAGGAAAGTACTGTCCAATGAATCCCTATGGGCAAGTACTGTCCAATGAATCCCTATGGGCAAGTGCTGTCCAATGAATCCCTCATTGTTTCAAAAATTAATTGCCACACAATACAAGCACCTACGTTTCTGAAATTTTACACACATGGGTCCCAAGGTACCGCCTACAATGTGGCAAAGTTTCATGTGTGTAACTTTACAAATGACAAAGTTATAGGCATTCCTGGGTATTTATTAAAAAATTAATTGCCACACAAGGCAAGCACCTATGTTTCTGAAATTTCACACACATAGGTCCCAAGGTACCACCTACAATGTGGCAAAGTTTCATGTGTGTAACTTTAAAAATGACAAAGTTATAGGTGTTTCTTTCCTCATTGTTTCAAAAATTAATTGCCACACAAGGCAAGCTCCAATGTTTCTGAAATTTCACACACATATCAAGGCAAGTGGTACCTGTAATGTGCCCAAGTTTCCTGTTTGTATCTTCAAAAATAAAAAAATGGGAGGCGTAAATGTATTTACCCCACTACTACCCATTTTTCTAAAATTAATTGCCACACAAGGCAAGCACCTAAGTTTCTGAAATTTCTCACAGATAGGTCCCAAGGTACCACCTACAATGTGGCAAAGTTTCATGTTTGTAACTTTAAAAATGACAAAGTTATAGGCATTTCTGGGTATTTATTAAACAATTAATTGCCACAAAACGCATGCACCAATCTTTCTGAAATTTCTCACAGATAACTATCCCTAACCAGTGTATAACGTGCCCAAGTTTCATCCTTCTATCTTTAAAAATGAAAAAGTTATAGGCGTTTTTGTAAAACAATACTTGGCTATGGGAAAAAGCATTCAAAATGGCGTCCGATCCGGATCGGACATCCGGTCCGATCTGATCCGACCATCCTCCGATCCGATCCGATCCGATCCGACCCCCCAGGTCCGATTCCGATCCGCTATCCGATCCGATCCGGGGGGTCAGTGCACATCCCTAGTGACAACCTTTCAAGTCCTTGAAGAGTGCTATCATGTCTCCCTTTGTCTTCTCTTCTCAAGGCTAAACATGTTTAGTTCTTTCAGTCTCTCTTCATAGGGCTTTGTTTCCAGACCCCTGATCATCCTCATTGCCTTCCTCTGAACCCCCTCCAGCTTGTCTGCATCCTTTTTGAAGTGTGGTGCCCAGAACTGGACACAATACTCAAGATGAGATCTAACCAGAGGGGAACCAGTATCTCACGTGATTCGGAAGCTATACTTCTATTAATGCAGCCCAAAATAGCATTTGCATGTTTTGCAGCCACATCGCACTGTTGACTCATATTCAGCTTGTGATCTACAACAATTCCAAGTTCCTTCTTGCTTGTAGATGCTGGCTGAACGCCTCTTGCCTGCTTCTCAAAGGGTCCTTCCAGAATTGTAAGTTGCTGCTCACCAGGGCTGGAAGGATGGACAAGCGAGGGCTGAGCAGAGCGCAGTCATTCACCTTTGTAAAGGAATCCCGTTGGATCTGGAAACGGATAAGCATCTCCCAGGCTTCCTCCTCGTCATGCTTGATGGATGGGCAACTATAGACAATGAGTCAAAGTTGGCAGCCAGAAACTCTTGACAACAATGCAGCTGAGAATTACTCGGTTAAATGGAAAGAGTGAAGCCGAGAGCATGCTGAACTTATACACGTCTGTGGCACGACCACACTTGGAATACTGTGTACAGTTTTGGTCACCACAACTAAAAAAGACTTGAACGTAAGCCCTTGGCTGATCGTTTTAAGATATATGTTGCCTCTGTGTGTGCTATCTGTTGATATGGTTCTTCAGTAAATGTTAGGGCTGTGCAGAGCCCCCCTCCCTGACTTCCCTAGGAGGCCATTTCGGAGACTGCAAAATGGCCTTGATTCGACTCAGGGCACTTCTGGACTTGGCTGCCTCACTTCGCACTGAAGCCAAAGCCAGATTCACCCCCCCCCCCCAAGTGGGTCAGCCTTGTGGGTTGGACCCCCACTCCCTCCCCTTCCCCAAACCCAGAACCGCCGACTCCAGGACTTACCTTTCCATGCGTCCTCCTCCCTGAGAGCCAAGCTACGATTTAAAGGTAAGATCATGGTGGCTCTCTTTTTAATAGATCACAAACTAGGGGAAATGGCCCTTTCTGGATGCCATGGTTTGCAGCCATAGATCAATTAAAAACAGAGAGCTTCCATGAACTTACCTTTAAATAGTGGCTCGGCTCTCAGGGAGGAGGATGTACAGCAAGGTAAGTCCTGATGGTGGAAGGTGACTGGCACTAAGCAGGCACTAGGACCCATTCCTAGTGCCTGCTTAGCCTGTTTGTTGCCCGGGTGATAACTGTTGATGGGCAACTTTCAGTCTCCTGCTCTCTCTTCTGAAGAGACTTGATCTTTCAACTGAACTTGGACTGAACAAATAGGCCTTCAAATAGAGGACTTTGGTCTGTAAAGTAGGGCACAGGGCTAGCCTACTGTTATTGTAAGCTGCTCCGAACCCATGTTGGAGGGCATCAAAGTCATGTACACACCAAGATACACAGGGTGGGCACTCTGCCCTGGAATTACCTGAAAACCGTGAAAATCCATGGTGTATTCGATGGTCCAGAGTGGGGATTGGCCATAGATGTCAATATACCCTCACCCCACTCAGCATCTTCCAAATTATTATTGTTATTATTTTATATATTTATTGCATTTTATACCACCCAATATCCGAAGCTCTCTGGGCAGTTTACGAATATGGAGTTATTCAATCACACACACACACACACACATGCACACACATCATTGATGCCTGAAAAACAGTCGGATAATTTTGGAGATGCTCGAAGCTCCTACTGGGAATGTCTCCAACCTGAAATGATTCTATTGGTTTATTATTATTAATGATTATGAACATGAATTTGGTTTTTTTGCATCAGCCATAACCTGGGGTGACTTTTTCATTGAGCCATCCATCAAGATTCTTGGTCAGTCATCACCAGCTCAGACACCATCAGTGACCCAGGTTGCACATGGTGGTGGCAAATCGTGGGTTAATTAACCTACAATTTGCTGGGGTTGTGTGTGGCTGCCAATTTAAATATACAACCTTTGATTGGCCCGATTGGAGATTATTTCGTGATGTGTAAAACCAAACACTATGGGTTATTCATTGCTTAAACAATGCACAGTTAATCTATGATTAGTTCTTAGATTAACTGTAGGTTGTTTAACCCCTGAATAACCCAGAGTGTCCTGGTTTACATGTCACAAAACAACTTCTGATTGGGTCAATCAGAGGTTGATTATGTAAAGTGACAGTGACCCATGCCGGGCATGTGACCCAGCAAACTGTGTGTTAATTAACCCGCAATTTGCCTCCTTTCTGTGTGAACAGGGCAATATATCTTTGGTTCATGCCAAGTGTTACAGCTGGAAAACCTGCAAGCCATGGTTGCAAAGGCTTCTGGGTAAGGGCTATTTCTGCTTCTCAGAGCACAGCTTGCTAGTTTGCTGTATCGCTGCTTAGGCGTCTTTCTAATGATGGGAAAGATGGATCAAAGAATGTCTCCTGTGAGTTACAGCACCTTATCTAAGTGTGTTAATGTGCATGCATTCCAAAGCTGTTGTGTCAAGAAGCAAGGCCAAAGCTTCCCCATCAATCAGCTAGTTCCCAAGAAGATACGCTTGTTTATGCCAGCAAAGTATCTGATTCACCATAGTATTCTATGGTGAGAACGTGAGCTTTGTTATTGTATCACTACACTATAACTGTTGCTTCCATACCCAAGCAGGTGTCCAGATGGGTCGACGGCTTTGTCCAGAAGCCACGTCATTTGAGTCCACCTTGATTGGGTATGCCTGTTAGGCTGAAAGTTACCCCATAAATCTCCTTGTAAGTAACCCTTTGGTTCACTGAGCATGTCATTTCCTTGGTAATCTACAGAACAACAGCCTGGGGTTCCACAGCCATGACCCCTAGGGTACACACACCAAGTCCTCATAATAATAATAATAATAATAATAATAAT